>CM060908.1:733331027-743331027 GCA_030737815.1 Allium fistulosum | reverse complement strand
AAATCCATCTTCCAAATACGAACTTTGTACGGTTTTAGTTGTATTACCTGCCATGGAATGTGGTGGTAACCTGCTATTGAACATGGTAGCTATAGTAGGCATAAGTGCGAAATGTCTATGCTGGCTAAGATTTATATTCTACTTTCGAAATTGTTTTCTGCACTATGCACTAGTAATAATATCAAATGATTTGATTTTTGCGTAGTAAACATCTTTGACTATCATAAGAAGAAATCTCCTCCAATTCTGCGTTTGCATTGTGTGTGTGGTGGGAGGTCTTATGGTAGTTTCATTTTCCAAAAGCATTTCGAATTGACTTTAAATTCTCTTGCTATTTGTTTTAAAGATAAATTGTTTTGTTGCTCACACCAGTCCCATGATTGATTCGGAGTTTATTGTTTCTTTCCTAAACTCTGGATGCTCAAAATTTTTCTACACGGGCAGTCTAGAGTTTGGTTTTTTCAGATATTCAGATTTAGTAGATTTTCTGGAGCTAGTTCATTCTTTTGATCAGACTGCGCTTGCTTAGCTTTGTGCATCGTTATTTGGAGTTCGAGCTATATCTGGATTGGCATTCTGAAGATGGAGATTATCCGCTGCTGATGTTATCATTTTCTTTTCCGCTGCTATTTCTTGTATCATATCTCTGATGTATATTGATATTCATTGTATCACTCTGTTGTATCAGATGTTGTATCAGATATTGCATATCAATGTATTATTCATTTATTCCGCTGTGTTATTTACTTAATGTTGTTATAAGCTCCCAAGAACCAGATTCGACATTTGAATCTACGGCATTTTGAGTACAAGTGAAGTACGGGTGCCGATTTTCGAAGGTTGACTTTTGGGTCTTGACAAAGTGGTATCAGAGCTAAGGTTGAATTTTAGCTCAGGAGTATAACACATTAAGTAGCTCATTAGAGATAGAGTGAAGTAAACTCTAGAATGAGTAATCTCTAAGATATCCGTCTGAACGTCTCAGTAAATTCTCTTGCTATCCACTGATAGTGAGTATGAGTGCAAGAAGAAGACGAGATAGGGGACAAGGGAATACGACTATAAATGGTCAATACCCTGCAACAGTGGAAACAATCTTTCTCTATCAATTTTCTTTGATTCGATTCCAAATTCTTTTGATTTCTTCGTATAAGCAACAAGAAGAAGTTTCGGTGCGATGATGGCCCTACGAATCGTTGTAGGAAATTTTTACTTCGTATCTTGTGTTTGAGGAATTATAGGAGATCACCTCTGTCTATCTCAGTGTTATTTTCGTACCTGCGAATTTCGAGGACGAAATTCTTTTAAGGGGGGAAGTTTGTAACGACCCCGAAATTTAAATTTATTTAAATTCATAACTAAATGAATTTTTGAATTAAATTGAGTAATTAAATAAATTTTTGAATAAAAAATTGTAAAATTAATCGATAAATGAATTCGAGTTTCCCCGAACGAATAAATGTTTGTTTCGAACAAATATTTTAAACAAATTTATAGTTATATAAAATAATAAAAGCAAATACAAAATACTTAAGCTAATAAATATGAAGTAAAATAATTATAGAATCTCATTTAAAATAATAGAACAAAAGTATATAAAATAAATAAGTATAGTTAAAATTCAAAAACAACACTTAAATACAACACAAAGTAAAATAACAAACAAAATCATCTTCTCAGCCGAACAAGCATTGTTAGTCAACAAACAAAAATAGAATAATATCTTTAGCCATCAACAACAAATCATCTCTAGTATACAACATACTTACATCAGCCACTACAAAATAAAAATATACTTGTACAGCCGAAGTCAAGAAGAAATAAACAAAGGTAAAATGTATAAAGCAAATATCTCTAGCCACATACCTGCCTTATCTCTAATATCATGTCAGCCCATACTTGTGGTATAAACAAACATTACTTTGTACCAAATAATAGTATACCCATTATCTTCTTTTCTTTATACATATCAGTCTCGTTCATCCAAGTTGAGAAAAATCTGAGCAACCATTGTTTCAAAATTTAAAAACATCATCTCAAATAAAAACTTCAACTGGAAGTCTGGGAAGCAAATAATCAAGCCTCTTCACTTCTATTTGTTTATATCAAAACATAGCAAGTATTTTTACATCTGAAGCATCATCTACAAACTTAAACAAGGATTCAAATATAAACAACAATTCAAATCAACTGCAAAATCAAGTATCAGATCATCTCAAACAAAAACAAATCAGAGTTAAACATTTAGACAACTTCCAGTTTTCAACAATTTCAGTTCTCTATCCATCTTCTCTGTTCTAAGTATAAACAGGTGAGCAATCTCCTACCTGAATCTGTTGATTTTTGTTTGTGAGTAAACATTGCATTTAAAACAGTTTTAAATCTGGTCTATGCTTGAGTTGAATATTGTTGTGATGTAGTATAATATTTACAAGAATGTTTGTTTTTTGACTGCATGCTTGAAATAAATTAAATGCCTGAACGTAGTCACTGTGTAATATAAGATCTCTGTTATTCCCAGGTTCCCATTTGATTTAAAAATTTATATCTTCACAAACTTCTAGCATTTGGGTACGATTTATAAATGAAATTTGATTAGCTTAGGGTAAGATGAATTTTGAAAATAGTTACAGAGTTTTATATTTAGAAAATATCTTCAATGACAAAGAATACAGGAACGATCTGATTTTGGCTTAAAATCAAATATCTTAAATTTATGATTCGAAGCTATAAACGAATTTGTAATGGCATATGATGAATTTAGAAACCGAAATCATGATTTTTAGTTTAGCATTCTCTATGATAATTAAAATTTTAAGATTTTGGGGTTTTCACCATTTTCCGTCGATCGATGGTGATTCAGGGGTGGGGATGGTTATCGAAGATGGCCTAGGGGATGGATATCACTGGAAAAATGGAAGGGGATTTTTCTGTTGGTCGTATGGATCAGTCGGAGGTAAGTTAGGGTTTTAGTTCTGTTTTGGGTTGGAGGTCTTTGCGAGGCATTACTGAACTCGTCGATGCATCGGACATCATCGGGGTAGGTAGGGTAGGTGCGTATGACGTTGTCGAAGCTTTGGGTGAAGTCCAGCGATCTACGGTGAACGAGGCATGGTGGTGCGAGGCGAATTGTTCATCCTGGTTTTGAGTCTTTCGTGCTTCAATGGGTCGTTTTCGTTTCTGATGATCGTCGAGGGAATCTGGAGGTTCGTATGGGCCGAGGTGTTGGGGAGTGACTTGGTGGAGTAATCGAGGTTGATCGGAGTTGCTCTGATCATCGGTGCATATGCACGGTTTTGTTTGTGTATCTGAGGCTTTGGGAAAGAAGAAGAAGTAGGAGTGCGTACAGGGAAGAAAGGTGGGATCTCGGGTTCAAGCACGAGCGAGCAGGCGTTCGACTCGAAGTCGACCTCGAGTAGAACGATGGGATACCGGGTAAAAATAACTTAAACAAATTTTAAAACGAAATTTAAAGTGTCTCGGGTTAATCTGGGGGAGAACTCAAAGCAGATGGGATTTTGGTTCGTGGAAGGCTCGGGTAGGAATTGTTACAGGCTTTCAGCCTGTCTGGTTTCCAAATTTAAGAAATCTGAGTTTTAAATTAAGTTCAAGTTAGTTTGGAAACAAATAAAGTTTTAAATTTAAAATGTTTAAGTATGGGAAAGAAATTTGACTTTAAAATGAAATTTAAATGGTTATGTTAGTTAAAATGGATAATTTATTTATTTAATTAATTAACGATTTGGATTAATTAAATAAGTTATTAAAGGGCTGAAGTAATTAATGAAGGATTTAAAGATTAATTAATTGATTAATTAAGGATTATAAATTAAATATTAATTAATGATTAAAGTGGATTTATCAAGTGGTTAATCAATAGTTAATTCAAAGATAATGTGATCAATTAATTAAGGTGATAAATTTGAGATAATGAATTCAAGTTAAAGGTTAATTAACTAATGAAAATGATTAAAGGACCTTTAATCAAATGATTTGGAATCGATCAATGTTAATTAACTATGATTGATGACCCACCTGTTTTAAATAAATTAGATAATTAATTAAGGATATTTATGGATGACTATATTCTATGGAATGTTGTGTATTGGATTGATAACTATGTTATGTGATTGTGATGCTTTGTGATATGAATTACTTTGTGCTGAGTTGTGATTTCTGTTTTTGTGATATATTACTATGTGAATATGCAAACCCTTTGTCCGTAAAACGGCATTTGAATTTCGACGCGACAGGGAGTCCGATTCCAGTTGGTTATCCGAAACCCACATCGAATTGTAATAGTGAATCTTTGTGACTGATAAATTTACTTTATCTATGAATCTGTGAATGGAGATAAGCGTTATCGATTATACCGCTTATCGATATATCTGTGATGATTGATGTTGCACTATTGTGTGTGAAACCCCTGGACTACACTTTTACACACACAAATATGGATTTCACGTGGAAATCGGTTAAGTCACAGATAATTTAAATTTGATGTTTTCGAAATTGAAATTTTTATTTCAATTGATTTTGAAATTGGAAATTTGGGTTTAAAGTGAAAAGCTTTTGAAATAGAATTTCAAAGATAAAAGTTATTTTGAATAACTTAATCGAGTTTTGAAATTTAAATAATTTGATTTAAATTTGAATTCAAGTTTGAAATTGAATCCTATGATTTGAAAATTACGGTTAAAAATGTTATAAATGTGTTCATATGAATTTAAACCATTTTAAAGGTATTGTTTGAAAATTTGGATTTAACCCAAGAACTTTAACTCGTATAGATGAATCAGATTTCCAAATTGAAAACTGTTGTTTTCGAATGATAAAAGCTTTTAGATAAGAAAAGAAATTCCAGTTTAAATTAAAGGAATTTCAAGTGAATTGAAAAATGGATTTTCCAAGTTATGAATGAATTCTTTTTGAAATCTATGAATTAAATCTGTCTATTTTTAACAGATTTAAAATGATGATTTGTTTAACCCATTCGAAATGAAATTGTTTTGAAAGCTATGAGTTAAATCTTTGATTTAAAGATTTAACGAATTAATCAAATTGAAAGGGAAATTGATTTGGATAATCTATGAATGAATCTTTGTGAAATTAAGTGAACTTTGTGAATTGAATCTTTTTGTTTAAAAGATTAAAATGGTAATTTGTTAAACCATTTGAAAACAAAGTTTGGGTTTAAGTTGTGACTTAATTGAAATCCCAATATCTATATGTTTTTAAATATTTCGCTCACTATTCGGGTTAGCCGGGAAAGGACCTTTGGGTCGTATAACTCATTCCGAATAGTGATACGTCGTATATGGATAGCATTTGAAGACCGGTGTTGAAGACCGGATATTTTTCGAAAATGAAAGGACAACCTGTCGAATGTCTCAGCACTGAGTCGCGCCGGTATAGAGATTTATATCACTCTTTTTGTGACGGGAAGTCCGGACGTGATTGAAAGTTATCCGGAATTGCAAGGGCTTCGTGAGAAGTGCCTTCGGTTCTGTTCGATCCCGGAACAGACTTGTATGGTTACATGTCTGACATTACACTTTGAGATATAAAGCTGATTTCTTTCAAATACATTTCTGTTGGTGGCGGAGAATTTATTCTCTTAGCTTAACACCCTTCTCTGAGACGTACGAGCTCAGAGGTTATGTAGTTGAAGTTATCAGCGATATATCCCAATTTGGTAATGTGGCATGCTGAGTGTTGCTGTGTGATGATCAGTGTTTGATCATTTGTGATATGATCATTTGTTTGATCATTTATCTTTGTGATCATAGGTTGATCATCTGTTGACCCAAAGCGTGGCTTTTTGAAAAAGCGTAGCTTTGTGGACGAGACTTCGTCGAGCCTCACAACCCGGTAATGGTCGAAACAGGAAATGTGCGGCAAGGTTTTCAGGGGTAGCTCCCCTAGGGTATGACCATTCCTTCTGGAAAAGGGTAGTATCATGGTATGGAGCCCAGATACTTACTCATGTGGACACACTTTATTTATGACGTGTGATGTTGGATTAGAGGTACCTCGGTTAAAGGTCCCAAAGGACCGGGGGTGGCATATCTGAGGTTTCTTTTATCCCTTGGGAAAAGGGGTTGTCGGCCTTGTTTGGCAGAGAACAGTTGGTTCTCGGAACGTCCCGCCAGAGGCGTTTCTTTCGTGGAATAGGAAGTTCCTTAGCTTGACCATTTGTTGGAAATCCATCTTCCAAATACGAACTTTGTACGGTTTTAGTTGTATTACCTGCCATGGAATGTGGTGGTAACCTGCTATTGAACATGGTAGCTATAGTAGGCATAAGTGTGAAATGTCTATGCTGGCTAAGATTTATATTCTACTTTCGAAATTGTTTTCTGCACTATGCACTAGTAATAATATCAAATGATTTGATTTTTGCGTAGTAAACATCTTTGACTATCATAAGAAGAAATCTCCTCCAATTCTGCGTTTGCATTGTGTGTGTGGTGGGAGGTCTTATGGTAGTTTCATTTTCCAAAAGCATTTCGAATTGACTTTAAATTCTCTTGCTATTTGTTTTAAAGATAAACTGTTTTGTTGCTCACACCAGTCCCATGACTGATCCGGAGTTTATTGTTTCTTTCCTAAACTCTGGATGCTCAAAATTTTTCTACACGGGCAGTCTAGAGTTTGGTTTTTTCAGATATTCAGATTTAGTAGATTTTCTGGAGCTAGTTCATTCTTTTGATCAGACTACGCTTGCTTAGCTTTGTGCATCGTTATTTGGAGTTCGAGCTATATCTGGATTGGCATTCTGAAGATGGAGATTATCCGCTGCTGATGTTATCATTTTCTTTTCCGCTGCTATTTCTTGTATCATATCTCTGATGTATATTGATATTCATTGTATCACTCTGTTGTATCAGATGTTGTATCAGATATTGCATATCAATGTATTATTCATTTATTCCGCTGTGTTATTTACTTAATGTTGTTATAAGCTCCTAAGAACCAGATTCGACATTTGAATCTACGGCATTTTGAGTACAAGTGAAGTACGGGTGCCGATTTTCGAAGGTCGACTTTTGGGTCTTGACATTAACCGTCAACAAATTAATTTTAATTAAGTAATTATCATTTAAGTAATTACTTACATTAATTAATCTCTAATTACCAATTAATTTATCTCAAATTTCCAATTAATTAATCTCCAAATTAATTAATTTATAAACCTTAGTCCTAAATCATTAATTAATTAAATTAATTAATTACTCTGTAATTACTTCATTAGTTTAATTAATCCTTAATTATTCAAAGTCTTAATTAACTTTAAGATAAACTATTGTTCTTATTAATTGCTTAATTATGATTAACACACCAACTTAAAACATTTTATCCTTTTACTTAATTACATTTCTAAATAAAGTTTAAAATAACTTAAAAACTTTAACTTAATAAATTCAAGTTAAACAAATTATATAACTTACTTAAATCATTATTAAACACATTTATTATATAAAGAATAGATTTAAACTTGATTTATTTAAATTTAAAAACTTGTTTTCAATTAAATTTTAAACTGTTTTATTACTTTGGGTTCAACCTGGAACCTATCCCGAGTCAAATTCGTACATTTCCCGAGCCCAACCCGAGTAACCCCATATTCTCTTGCTTCGAGTTATTTAGCAATTTCCTTCGAGTCAGACCCGAGTTACCCTTGTCTTCCCCAATTCTACAACTTCAATCGATACCACAGTCTCGCGTGCACGTGCACAAACGATCGAAACATCTCCGACCACCGACACTACCTTCAGCACATCGACGATCAGCTCCACTCACGATCCCGACCACCCAAACTTCCACTCGATCGCGAAATCAAAACTAAGTCGATCGAACCCAAAGGAGTGAATCTGGAACAGAAACCATCACCCAAAACTCACCTCGTCCTGATGCCTCCGACCACCAGCAACAACGAAACTCCGTCCAAACCTTCGCCGACCAACCACTCAACTTTTCCCCCACCTCCGATGAACTCCGGTGCTCCAGAGACGCCGCAGCAACCAAATTTCCCACTTCGACCAAACTCAGGTCTTAAACCCTATTCCAACGATTCGTCGTCGCCATGGTGAACTAAAAATTCACCTACCATTTTTGCCAAGACCACCGCCCTCCAAACCACCTATAACAACAATCTCGACAACGCTAACCTCACCGATCATCAGAAAATGCCCAAAACCCAAATCACGTTTAACTCGCGATTTTTCTTAAATTAAAAGCTTAAAAAGCATGATTTCATTTTTAAAAATCCTAGTTTTCGAAAACAAAGATGATTATATACATGAAACCAGAAATCTTTTAAGTCGAAAATTCGATATGATTTGAATTTTACTGTACTTCTTCCATTTTATGAAAACTACCTTTGAATCTTTCTTGGAAATATTTTTAAATCAAATATCTTGATATTACAACAGACTTTGTTTATTCACCATAACCTAAAGAAAATCAGGAAAGAAGGAATTGATTTTTGAATAGGTTTTGAAGCCTGTAAATGGAGAACAGAGCAGATACACAGATATACAGACATGCATACAAGTATCAGGCTACATATATACATGAAATTTCATTTACACGACCATGCAAAACATATCTCATATCATACATTCAAGAATCATCACATGCATCAGGATAAAAACAGATTTAAGCTTTAAAAAGAAAGGTTTACTCACCTTTATATAGTTAGAACAGAAAAATAGAACTGGGACTTGAATGTTGATCATTGATCCACTGTTTGATTTAGATTTGTAACTTGAATTGGAAACTGATCCGAGATTTTAATTAAAGCCTGATCCTTGCATTGCATTTCCAAGTTAAAAACTGAAGCTTTGAATTGCTTTTGATTTATTGTTTGAACAGGTTTTGATTTTCCTTTATTCCTTTTCTTTGTTTTGAATTTTCAGGCTTGAAATGAATGAAAGGAATATGAAGATGAAGAGAAAGTTTTAGCTTTGATCTGAAAATGAATAGCCAGCTTTCTTCTCTAATATTACATTGTTTATAAATTTTCAAATTAAAAGAAAAAGAATTTGCCACTTGTTATTACATGATATTATGATTCTTACACTTGTATTCTCAAGTAATACTATGCTTACACATATTTAATAAAATGATAAGATGATTACACTTGTCTTTTTTTACATGTACAAATGTTTAAATATATTTTTATATTATATTTTACATTATACATTTATTTTTTAAATATAAATAATATAAAACCCATTTATACATTAATTTATAACTATATATATACTTAGTGTTTAAAAATATAGATTTTAACTTTAAATGTCTTTTGAAAATTATTGTATTGAATCCAAATAAATTCTTCATAATCACAATACATATATATACATACATATTTATATACTTGTATATGTATACACTTAAAATTTTCAACATTTATTATAGTTTTAATCCATTTATATATCCATATATTTTTTATTAACAGAATTTATTTGTTCGACTTGTAATTTAGTATTTCAAATGACTTTCCCAGTTAATTTCAAATTAACATACGTTTAAAAATCCGGGATATCACATTCCTCCCCCCTTAGAATCTTTTCGTCCTAAAAAAGAAACGAGACCAGAATTTTATCCAACACTTGAAATCAGATAAATTTTTCTTTGATCATTTTTAAAACACTTTTAAAATCTATATAGTACTACAAAAATAGTTTTTATAAAAATACTTTTTATACCTTGATGTCTCAACAAATCCATCCTTGTTCTCACAAAAATTCGGTCATACATTGATCAGACGTAGGACTGAAAATCTATAAGTACTTGGTAAACCCGCTTTCAACATCCATTGAAAATATTTGGAAAATAATTTATGAAAATATTAGAAAACAGTTTTGAAAATAGAGGAAATATCCTTGGTGAAAATGCTCTGGAAATCATCACCCCCATCCATGGTCACAGTTACATCACGGGTTACATTGCCATCGCAGCAAAAGTCCATGTAACTAATTACACCATGGAACCCACAACAGATCGCAGTTACATTCCAGGGTTACGTTGCCGTTGCAGCAAAAGTCCATGTAACTGTTGGCTCTCAGCGGCACACACGATTTCGCTGTCAAAATGAAACTTCTCCCACATAGGTCGCAGTCTACCGATATAAAATCAAACGCAGACTGTTGGCTCTCAGCGGCACACACGACTTTCGCTATGTTACCATAGTGTCACAGTCTACCGATATAAAATCAAACGTAGACAGTTGGCTCTCAGCGGCACACATGACTTTCGCTATGGTCTGCAGTAGATCGCAGTGACATCGAGTTAAACTGTCGTCATAGCATAACCCAAATGCCTCTGTGGGTACCAGCCCCTCGACTTTCGCTACACAAATAATCCTCAGGAACTAGTTTTGTCCGGACTCCTCACAGGATCAACTTTAGAAACCCCCCTTGGGGCTCAAGGCAGTACCACCCAGTGGTACTCCTGAGAAGTTCATTTCAAGGAAGCGCCTTTTTCCCTAGAGCTATTCTCAGAACACTTTATATTATATACTTATAGTATCTTCAAATCATACCCTATATGATTTATCAAAATCTCCTTTACACAAAATCGATTACCAAAATCGATAATTCTCAAACTAGGCTTTCCGAATTCCCAAAATCGATTTTTTTCCCAAAAATCAAAAGCCTTTTTAGAAATCCATAGGTTTCCAAAACCTTTTCCAAAATCATTCCCATAAAATCCCTTATAGAGATATATAACTTTTAAAAATCTTTGGATTACTTCAAACTTGTATAAAACCTCTTTTATACTTCTAATATTTCAAAACCCTTTTTATTCTGGCTAGATTCAATAAGGGAAGTTAATCATATTACAAAATATAACTTTATTTGTTGTCAAATCAAATATTCAAGTTTGATCTCTTTATAAAGTTATTTACCATTTACATACCTCCCTAAAGTAAATTTCAACCAAAGAAATATCCAATTCCATTATATTTCACAAATATACTTTTCATTCCAAAGACCATTTTACAATCCTTATCCACAAATTTCAATATCAATTTCATCCAAACTCGTACGATGTACACATATCATCCGTACGTAATATCAATCTGATCGCTCACTCGATCATACAATTTCCCTTCCGAACTAGTATTGTCCACCCGACTTTCTAGTGCGGACTCAGATCTGATTCCTTGATCAGAAACCGTCATTCTCCTTGCATAGTCACAACTATGATAGAGAATATCCAGAACCAATCAAAAACCCATATCCAGGTTCGCCGTCGAAAATCGAGCGGAAAATCCCAACTCGGATCGATAATACTATCTCGAAATTCTGTGCTCGAATCTGGATCAAATCACTATGTGAATAGAATAATATACGTATATCCTACATATTTATCTTTATTGGTTATTAGCCAAATCAATTCTCTTTTCTATTCACATTTCCTTTAATTCCATTCACTTATTCTCAATTGCTTCCATTTCCAATTAAGTTATTACTTTAATTACCAACAGTTTGAACTCTGACCAATTTAAATTTAAAAATAGCTTGAAAAAGTTTAAAATAGATAAGTAGTTGAAAAATATTTATTAGTTTGTAAAATAGCTGTAAAATAGTTAAGTAGGTATAAAATAGTTAGATAATTGCAAACTAGTTTTTTTTAAATAGTGATTAGATATAAGTAACTGAAAAATAGTAATTAGTTTATAAGATAGTTTCAAAATAGTTAAATAGTTCAAAATAATTGTAAAATAAGTATAAAATAGTTTGGGGTTTAAGAAGAAAGATTGTATAGTAAATAGTTTGGAAAATATATTTGTATTAAAACGATTTATTTTGAAAATAATCCAGAGCCAAACTGTTTAATTTCCCAATCTCCATTTCCAATTAATTTCCCATTAATTCAATTTAAATTTCCACTTCCATTTAAAATGACTTAATACTTCAATTTCCATTGAAATTGATTTAATCCCAATTCAAGTTGAATTAACCTTATTTCCTTTCCAAATTCAAATCAAATTCCATTTGATTTTTAAACTTATTCAACTTTAATCACAATTCCAAATTATTTCAATTCAATTTGGATTAATTTCAAATTGAACCAGCTTCAATTTCAAATTATTTCAATTTTAATTTACCATTTGAATTTTTAAATTTATACATTTTCAATCACAATTCTAATTAATTCAAATCAAATTCAATTTGAACTAATTCTACTCAAATCTCAACTTAAAACCATCTCGAATTATATAAATTCGAGTTAAAAATTTTTAAATGTTGATTTAATTCCTTAAGTCAAATTAACTCTTACTTTTAAATCAAATCAACCTTTATTTTTAATTTAACAACTTAAATTTTAAAACCATTTAATTTTGAATCCAAATTCCATTTAAAATTATCTTTACTTAACTTATTACAAAGTTCAAATAAGAATTCAAAAATAATTTAATCTTCAGATTCTAATTTATTATCCAATTTCAATTTCCAGATTCCAAACCCATTTTGAGATTACTCATAACTCCCATTTAAAACCAACCATTTAACTACCCAAGTTAAATTTAAATTTCATCTTGAAATTTCCAAATCAGGTTGTTCATTCTAAACTCATTTAACTTTCCTTAAGTTAAATTCAATTTAATTTAGTCAACTTGACCTAATTTGAATTCCCATTCAAATTTTTAAATCTTATAATAATAATCTTCCCACTTAAATTCTAAAACTTATCACTTTTGGTTTTCATATCACATTCCAATTTAAAACTCAACACTAAGAGTTATTTCAAATCATCATTAGTATTATGTATATTTCTCATATATACATTTTCTTTACACACCAAGTTATACCTTAAATTTTTAAACCACCTTTGGTTTTAATTTCAAACAGATTCCTTTAAAATAATTTCAAGTTTTCTGGATTTAGATTTAAAATTTCACAATTTTATCAATTCCAATTTATAAGTCATATTCACCTAAAAGTTTACTTCCCTAAAATATTTCATTTTACATAATTATTTACAACATTTCATTACTAAACATATCAACCATCTATGATAATAACCAAGATTATCATATCTGGAAACCAATTCATTATTATCTTTATCCTGATAACAATTCTACAATTCAAGATTTTAATTTTAGTTTGGATCTATTTCAAACTTATCTTCATTCAATTTCAATTTGGTTGTATTACCATTACTACTTAACTCATTATTTTATTTAATTCCAATGATTTAACAACCAATTTCTTTAATATATTCTTGAAATAAATATTGCTTTATATATCAAAATATAATCTTATATAAAAATCATTTATTTTTAAAACCATTTAAAATCTTTATATAAGAAAATAACAAGTACGCTCTCATATATATATATACACTCAACTCATCTTAGGGTACTATTGACCCTATCCTTAATGAGTAATCCCAACAGAGCCAAGGTTCTCGCTTAACCTCGCTCTGATACCAAATGTAACGACCCGGAAATTTCGAACCCGAAATTTCCAGATAGTTAGAAGAAAAAGAGAAGAGATAGAAGAAAGAAACAGAACAAGACACAGATTCTCACATTCGCAGCGGATCAAAATACAGTATCAAATAATAATATCAGTTATACAAAGAAAACTGTATTTGTTAATTACATTTTAATACATCAGAGTTACAACAATCACAAATATACTAGACAGTTAGAATTAACATGTTTCTGACAACTATGGAATATACTCCATACGTTCCTGCCATCCAGCTCGCCTCCTGAGCTCCAGAACATCCTTACCTGAAATCTGTAATACTCGGTCTGACCCGAGCATTACATCCAAGTAACACCCGGGTCAGGCTGGAAACCAGCGTGAGTAAACTCATTTAACAAGAAATTTCAATCCATATAACTTATTTAAAACCCGGGTAACTCGTAATTACTACACGTAAACATCTTATATAGTCACCACTTATTTTCACAAAACAATATCTAAATATCCAACTTAGTTTACATGGTACATATTATCCCAAACCGGTCTATTGATTTCACATATCAATCTATAAAGAATTATAGAAGATTTCAAATCGAAGTGGTTTCGGATATTACTAATATCCGACCCCGGTCTCTTCGAATCCAATTATTCATTAACCAAAGGTTTAAATATAATATATACAATCATTCATCTCATATCACAAAGCAGCACATATCACATATCAGAGATATATCATAATCC
Source organism: Allium fistulosum (assembly GCA_030737815.1). Classification (NCBI taxonomy): domain Eukaryota; kingdom Viridiplantae; phylum Streptophyta; class Magnoliopsida; order Asparagales; family Amaryllidaceae; genus Allium; species Allium fistulosum. The sequence continues at coordinate 743,316,832 of CM060908.1, read as the reverse complement.
AAGGTACTCAACATCGTTCAACAAAATTTATTAGATATAATTCCTAATTAATTTAATTAATCTCCAATTAAATTAATTACCAACTTTAATCACTTGGATTACCTTAATCTTTCTTAATTAATTACAACCATTGATTAATCCTTCTTTAATTATCAATCTAAATTAATTATCCATAATTACTTTCATTAAGTAATTATACCATTTGTTAATTATTCTTAATTAATTAACCTTTAATTATTTATTAATTATCCTCTAAAAAAATAATTAAATTAATTAACCCTCAACAAATTAATCTTTAATTAAGTAATTATCATTTAAGTAATTACTTACATTAATTATTCTCTAATTACCAATTAATTTATCTCAAATTTCCAATTAATTAATCTCCAAATTAATTAATTTATAAACCTTAATCCTAAATCATTAATTAATTAAATTAATTAATTACTCTGTAATTACTTCATTAGTTTAATTAATCCTTAATTATTCAAAGTCTTAATTAACTTTAAGATAAACTATTGTTCTTATTAATTGCTTAATTATGATTAACACACCAACTTAAAACATTTTATCCTTTTACTTAATTACATTTCTAAATAAAGTTTAAAATAACTTAAAAACTTTAACTTAATAAATTCAAGTTAAACAAATTATATAACTTACTTAAATCAATTATTAAACACATTTATTATATAAAGAATAGATTTAAACTTGATTTATTTAAATTTAAAAACTTGTTTTCAATTAAATTTTAAACTGTTTTATTACTTTGGGTTCAACCTGGAACCTATCCCGAGTCAAATTCGTACATTTCCCGAGCCCAACCCGAGTAAACCCATATTCTCTTGCTTCGAGTTATTTAGCAATTTCCTTCGAGTCAGACCCGAGTTACCCTTGTCTTCCCCAATTCTACAACTTCAACCGATACCACAGTCTCGCGTGCACGTGCACCAACGATCGAAACATCTCCGACCACCGACACTACCTTCAGCACATCGACGATCAGCTCCACTCACGATCCCGACCACCCAAACTTCCACTCGATCGCAAAATCAAAACCAAGTCGATCGAACCCAAAGGAGTGAATCTGGAACATAAACCATCACCCAAAACTCACCTCGTCCCGATGCCTCCGACCACCAGCAACAACGAAACTCCGTCCAAACCTTCGCCGACCAACCACTCAACTTTTCCCCCACCTCCGATGAACTCCGGTGCTCCAGAGACGCCGCAGCAACCAAATTTCCCACTTCGACCAAACTCAGGTCTTAAACCCTATTCCAACGATTCGCCGTCGCCATGGTGAACTAAAAATTCACCTACCATTTTTGCCGAGACCACCGCCCTCCAAACCACCTATAACAACAATCTCGACCACGCTAACCTCACCGATCATCAGAAAATGCCCAAAACCCAAATCACGTTTAACTCGCAATTTTTCTTAAATTAAAAGCTTAAAAACCATGATTTCATTTTTAAAAATCCTAGTTTTCAAAAACAAAGATGATTATATACATGAAACCAGAAATCTTTTAAGTCGAAAATTCGATATGATTTGAATTTTACTGTACTTCTTCCTTTTTATGAAAACTACCTTTGAATCTTTCTTGGAAATATTTTTAAATCAAATATCTTGATATTACGACAGACTTTGTTTATTCACCATAACCTAAAGAAAATCAGGAAAGAAGGAATTGATTTTTGAATAGGTTTTGAAGCCTGTAAATGGAGAACAGAGCAGATACACAGATATACAGACATGCATACAAGTATCAGGCTACATATATACATGAAATTTCATTTACACGACCATGCAAAACATATCTCATATCATACATTCAAGAATCATCACATGCATCAGGATAAAAATAGATTTAAGCTTTAAAAAGAAAGGTTTACTCACCTTTATATAGTTAGAACAGAAAAATAGAACTGGGACTTGAATGTTGATCATTGATCCACTGTTTGATTTAGATTTGTAACTTGAATTGGAAACTGATCCGAGATTTTAATTAAAGCCTGATCCTTGCATTGCATTTCCAAGTTAAAAACTGAAGCTTTGAATTGCTTTTGATTTATTGTTTGAACAGGTTTTGATTTTCCTTTATTCCTTTTCTTTGTTTTGAATTTTCAAGCTTGAAATGAATGAAAGGAATATGAAGATGAAGAGAAAGTTTTAGCTTTGATCTGAAAATGAATAGCCAGCTTTCTTCTCTAATATTACATTGTTTATAAATTTTCAAATTAAAAGAAAAAGAATTTGCCACTTGTTATTACATGATATTATGATTCTTACACTTGTATTCTCAAGTAATACTATGCTTACACATATTTAATAAAATGATAAGATGATTACACTTGTCTTTATTTACATGTACAAATGTTTAAATATATTTTTATATTATATTTTACATTATACATTTATTTTTTAAATATAAATAATATAAAACCCATTTATACATTAATTTATAACTATATATATACTTAGTGTTTAAAAATATAGATTTTAACTTTAAATGTCTTTTGAAAATTATTGTATTGAATCCAAATAAATTCTTCATAATCACAATACATATATATACATACATATTTATATACTTGTATATGTATACACTTAAAATTTTCAACATTTATTATAGTTTTAATCCATTTATATATCCATATATTTTTTTATTAACAGAATTTATTTGTTCGACTTGTAATTTAGTATTTCAAATGACTTTCCCAGTTAATTTCAAATTAACAGACGTCTAAAAATCCGGGATATCACATTCCTCCCCCCTTAGAATCTTTTCGTCCTCAAAAAGAAACGAGACCAGAATTTTATCCAATACTTGAAATCAGATAAATTTTTCTTTGATCATTTTTAAAACACTTTTAAAATCTATATAGTACTACAAAAATAGTTTTTATAAAAATACTTTTTATACCTTGATGTCTCAACAAATCCATCCTTGTTCTCACAAAAATTCGGTCATACATTGATCAGACGTAGGACTGAAAATCTATAAGTACTTGGTAAACCCGTTTTCAACATCCATTGAAAATATTTGGAAAATAATTTATGAAAATATTAGAAAACAGTTTTGAAAATAGAGGAAATATCCTTGGTGAAAATGCTCTGGAAATCATCACCCCCATCCATGGTCACAGTTACATCACGGGTTACGTTGCCATCGCAGCAAAAGTCCATGTAACTAATTACACCATGGAACCCACAACAGATCGCAGTTACATTCCAGGGTTACGTTGCCGTTGCAGCAAAAGTCCATGTAACTGTTGGCTCTCAGCGGCACACACGATTTTGCTGTCAAAATGAAACTTCTCCCACATAGGTCACAGTCTACCGATATAAAATCAAACGCAGACTGTTGGCTCTCAGCGGCACACACGACTTTCGCTATGTTACCATAGTGTCACAGTCTACCGATATAAAATCAAACGTAGACAGTTGGCTCTCAGCGGCACACATGACTTTCGCTATGGTCTGCAGTAGATCGCAGTGACATCGAGTTAAACTGTCGTCATAGCATAACCCAAATGCCTCTGTGGGTACCAGCCCCTCGACTTTCGCTACACAAATAATCCTCAGGAACTAGTTTTGTCCGGACTCCTCACAGGATCAACTTTAGAAACCCCCCTTGGGGCTCAAGGCAGTACCACCCAGTGGTACTCCTGAGAAGTTCATTTCAAGGAAGCGCCTTTTTCCCCAGAGCTATTCTCAAAACACTTTATATTATATACTTATAGTATCTTCAAATCATACCCTATATGATTTATCAAAATCTCCTTTACACAAAATCGATTACCAAAATCGATAATTCTCAAACTAGGCTTTCCGAATTCCCAAAATCGATTTTTTTCCCAAAAATCAAAAGCCTTTTTAGAAATCCATAGGTTTCCAAAACCTTTTCCAAAATCATTCCCATAAAATCCCTTATAGAGATATATAACTTTTAAAAATCTTTGGATTACTTCAAACTTGTATAAAACCTCTTTTATACTTCTAATATTTCAAAACCCTTTTTATTCTGGCTAGATTCAATAAGGGAAGTTAATCATATTACAAAATATAACTTTATTTATTGTCAAATCAAATATTCAAGTTTGATCTCTTTATAAAGTTATTTACCATTTACATACCTCCCTAAAGTAAATTTCAACCAAAGAAATATCCAATTCCATTATATTTCACAAATATACTTTTCATTCCAAAGACCATTTTACAATCCTTATCCACAAATTTCAATATCAATTTCATCCAAACTCGTACGATGTACACATATCATCCGTACGTAATATCAATCTGATCGCTCACTCGATCATACAATTTCCCTTCCGAACTAGTATTGTCCACCCGACTTTCTAGTGCGGACTCAGATCTGATTCCTTGATCAGAAACCGTCATTCTCCTTGCATAGTCACAACTATGATAGAGAATATCCAGAACCAATCAAAAACCCATATCCAGGTTCGCCGTCGAAAATCGAGCGGAAAATCCCAACTCGGATCGATAATACTATCTCGAAATTCTGTGCTCGAATTTGGATCAAATCACTATGTGAATAGAATAATATACGTATATCCTACATATTTATCTTTATTGGTTATTAGCCAAATCAATTCTCTTTTCTATTCACATTTCCTTTAATTCCATTCACTTATTCTCAATTGCTTCCATTTCCAATTAAGTTATTACTTTAATTACCAACAGTTTGAACTCTGACCAATTTAAATTTAAAAATAGCTTGAAAAAGTTTAAAATAGATAAGTAGTTGAAAAATATTTATTAGTTTGTAAAATAGCTGTAAAATAGTTAAGTAGGTATAAAATAGTTAGATAATTGCAAACTAGTTTTTTTTAAATAGTGATTAGATATAAGTAACTGAAAAATAGTAATTAGTTTATAAGATAGTTTCAAAATAGTTAAATAGTTCAAAATAATTGTAAAATAAGTATAAAATAGTTTGGGGTTTAAGAAGAAAGATTGTATAGTAAATAGTTTGGAAAATATATTTGTATTAAAACGATTTATTTTGAAAATAATCCAGAGCCAAACTGTTTAATTTCCCAATCTCCATTTCCAATTAATTTCCCATTAATTCAATTTAAATTTCCACTTCCATTTAAAATGACTTAATACTTCAATTTCCATTGAAATTGATTTAATCCCAATTCAAGTTGAATTAACCTTATTTCCTTTCCAAATTCAAATCAAATTCCATTTGATTTTTAAACTTATTCAACTTTAATCACAATTCCAAATTATTTCAATTCAATTTGGATTAATTTCAAATTGAACCAGCTTCAATTTCAAATTATTTCAATTTTAATTTACCATTTGAATTTTTAAATTTATACATTTTCAATCACAATTCTAATTAATTCAAATCAAATTCAATTTGAACTAATTCTACTCAAATCTCAACTTAAAACCATCTCGAATTATATAAATTCGAGTTAAAATTTTTTAAATGTTGATTTAATTCCTTAAGTCAAATTAACTCTTACTTTTAAATCAAATCAACCTTTATTTTTAATTTAACAACTTAAATTTTAAAACCATTTAATTTTGAATCCAAATTCCATTTAAAATTATCTTTACTTAACTTATTACAAAGTTCAAATAAGAATTCAAAAATAATTTAATCTTCAGATTCTAATTTATTATCCAATTTCAATTTCCAGATTCCAAACCCATTTTGAGATTACTCATAACTCCCATTTAAAACCAACCATTTAACTACCCAAGTTAAATTTAAATTTCATCTTGAAATTTCCAAATCAGGTTGTTCATTCTAAACTCATTTAACTTTCCTTAAGTTAAATTCAATTTAATTTAGTCAACTTGACCTAATTTGAATTCCCATTCAAATTTTTAAATCTTATAATAATAATCTTCCCACTTAAATTCTAAAACTTATCACTTTTGGTTTTCATATCACATTCCAATTTAAAACTCAACACTAAGAGTTATTTCAAATCATCATTAGTATTATGTATATTTCTCATATATACATTTTCTTTACACACCAAGTTATACCTTAAATTTTTAAACCACCTTTGGTTTTAATTTCAAACAGATTCCTTTAAAATAATTTCAAGTTTTCTGGATTTAGATTTAAAATTTCACAATTTTATCAATTCCAATTTATAAGTCATATTCACCTAAAAGTTTACTTCCCTAAAATATTTCATTTTACATAATTATTTACAACATTTCATTACTAAACATATCAACCATCTATGATAATAACCAAGATTATCATATCTGGAAACCAATTCATTATTATCTTTATCCTGATAACAATTCTACAATTCAAGATTTTAATTTTAGTTTGGATCTATTTCAAACTTATCTTCATTCAATTTCAATTTGGTTGTATTACCATTACTACTTAACTCATTATTTTATTTAATTCCAATGATTTAACAACCAATTTCTTTAATATATTCTTGAAATAAATATTGCTTTATATATCAAAATATAATCTTATATAAAAATCATTTATTTTTAAAACCATTTAAAATCTTTATATAAGAAAATAACAAGTACGCTCTCATATATATATATACACTCAACTCATCTTAGGGTACTATTGACCCTATCCTTAATGAGTAATCCCAATAGAGCCAAGGTTCTCGCTTAACCTCGCTCTGATACCAAATGTAACGACCCAGAAATTTCGAACCCGAAATTTCCAGATAGTTAGAAGAAAAGGAAAAGAGATAGAAGAAAGAAACAGAACAAGACACAGATTCTCACATTCGCAGCGGATCAAAATACAGTATCAAATAATAATATCAGTTATACAAAGAAAACTGTATTTGTTAATTACATTTTAATACATCAGAGTTACAACAATCACAAATATACTAGACAGTTAGAATTAACATGTTTCTGACAACTATGGAATATACTCCATACGTTCCTGCCATCCAGCTCGCCTCCTGAGCTCCAGAACATCCTTACCTGAAATCTGTAATACTCGGTCTGACCCGAGCATTACATCCAAGTAACACCCGGGTCAGGCTGGAAACCAGCGTGAGTAAACTCATTTAACAAGAAATTTCAATCCATATAACTTATTTAAAACCCGGGTAACTCGTACTTACTACACGTAAACATCTTATATAGTCACCACTTATTTTCACAAAACAATATCTAAATATCCAACTTAGTTTACATGGTACATATTATCCCAAACCGGTCTATTGATTTCACATATCAATCTATAAAGAATTATAGAAGATTTCAAATCGAAGTGGTTTCGGATATTACTAATATCCGACCCCGGTCTCTTCGAATCCAATTATTCATTAACCAAAGGTTTAAATATAATATATACAATCATTCATCTCATATCACAAAGCAGCACATATCACATATCAGAGATATATCATAATCCAAGGTACTCAACATCGTTCAACAAAATTTATTAGATATAATTCCTAATTAATTTAATTAATCTCCAATTAAATTAATTACCAACTTTAATCACTTGGATTACCTTAATCTTTCTTAATTAATTACAACCATTGATTAATCCTTCTTTAATTATCAATCTAAATTAATTATCCATAATTACTTTCATTAAGTAATTATACCATTTGTTAATTATTCTTAATTAATTAACCTTTAATTATTTATTAATTATCCTCTAAAAAAATAATTAAATTAATTAACCCTCAACAAATTAATCTTTAATTAAGTAATTATCATTTAAGTAATTACTTACATTAATTATTCTCTAATTACCAATTAATTTATCTCAAATTTCCAATTAATTAATCTCCAAATTAATTAATTTATAAACCTTAATCCTAAATCATTAATTAATTAAATTAATTAATTACTCTGTAATTACTTCATTAGTTTAATTAATCCTTAATTATTCAAAGTCTTAATTAACTTTAAGATAAACTATTGTTCTTATTAATTGCTTAATTATGATTAACACACCAACTTAAAACATTTTATCCTTTTACTTAATTACATTTCTAAATAAAGTTTAAAATAACTTAAAAACTTTAACTTAATAAATTCAAGTTAAACAAATTATATAACTTACTTAAATCAATTATTAAACACATTTATTATATAAAGAATAGATTTAAACTTGATTTATTTAAATTTAAAAACTTGTTTTCAATTAAATTTTAAACTGTTTTATTACTTTGGGTTCAACCTGGAACCTATCCCGAGTCAAATTCGTACATTTCCCGAGCCCAACCCGAGTAAACCCATATTCTCTTGCTTCGAGTTATTTAGCAATTTCCTTCGAGTCAGACCCGAGTTACCCTTGTCTTCCCCAATTCTACAACTTCAACCGATACCACAGTCTCGCGTGCACGTGCACCAACGATCGAAACATCTCCGACCACCGACACTACCTTCAGCACATCGACGATCAGCTCCACTCACGATCCCGACCACCCAAACTTCCACTCGATCGCAAAATCAAAACCAAGTCGATCGAACCCAAAGGAGTGAATCTGGAACATAAACCATCACCCAAAACTCACCTCGTCCCGATGCCTCCGACCACCAGCAACAACGAAACTCCGTCCAAACCTTCGCCGACCAACCACTCAACTTTTCCCCCACCTCCGATGAACTCCGGTGCTCCAGAGACGCCGCAGCAACCAAATTTCCCACTTCGACCAAACTCAGGTCTTAAACCCTATTCCAACGATTCGCCGTCGCCATGGTGAACTAAAAATTCACCTACCATTTTTGCCGAGACCACCGCCCTCCAAACCACCTATAACAACAATCTCGACCACGCTAACCTCACCGATCATCAGAAAATGCCCAAAACCCAAATCACGTTTAACTCGCGATTTTTCTTAAATTAAAAGCTTAAAAACCATGATTTCATTTTTAAAAATCCTAGTTTTCAAAAACAAAGATGATTATATACATGAAACCAGAAATCTTTTAAGTCGAAAATTCGATATGATTTGAATTTTACTGTACTTCTTCCTTTTTATGAAAACTACCTTTGAATCTTTCTTGGAAATATTTTTAAATCAAATATCTTGATATTACAACAGACTTTGTTTATTCACCATAACCTAAAGAAAATCAGGAAAGAAGGAATTGATTTTTGAATAGGTTTTGAAGCCTGTAAATGGAGAACAGAGCAGATACACAGATATACAGACATGCATACAAGTATCAGGCTACATATATACATGAAATTTCATTTACACGACCATGCAAAACATATCTCATATCATACATTCAAGAATCATCACATGCATGAGGATAAAAACAGATTTAAGCTTTAAAAAGAAAGGTTTACTCACCTTTATATAGTTAGAACAGAAAAATAGAACTGGGACTTGAATGTTGATCATTGATCCACTGTTTGATTTAGATTTGTAACTTGAATTGGAAACTGATCCGAGATTTTAATTAAAGCCTGATCCTTGCATTGCATTTCCAAGTTAAAAACTGAAGCTTTGAATTGCTTTTGATTTATTGTTTGAACAGGTTTTGATTTTCCTTTATTCCTTTTCTTTGTTTTGAATTTTCAGGCTTGAAATGAATGAAAGGAATATGAAGATGAAGAGAAAGTTTTAGCTTTGATCTGAAAATGAATAGCCAGCTTTCTTCTCTAATATTACATTGTTTATAAATTTTCAAATTAAAAGAAAAAGAATTTGCCACTTGTTATTACATGATATTATGATTCTTACACTTGTATTCTCAAATAATACTATGCTTACACATATTTAATAAAATGATAAGATGATTACACTTGTCTTTATTTACATGTACAAATGTTTAAATATATTTTTATATTATATTTTACATTATACATTTATTTTTTAAATATAAATAATATAAAACCCATTTATACATTAATTTATAACTATATATATACTTAGTGTTTAAAAATATAGATTTTAACTTTAAATGTCTTTTGAAAATTATTGTATTGAATCCAAATCAATTCTTCATAATCACAATACATATATATACATACATATTTATATACTTGTATATGTATACACTTAAAATTTTCAACATTTATTATAGTTTTAATCCATTTATATATCCATATTTTTTTTTTATTAACAGAATTTATTTGTTCGACTTGTAATTTAGTATTTCAAATGACTTTCCCAGTTAATTTCAAATTAACAGACGTCTAAAAATCCGGGATATCACATTCCTCCCCCCTTAGAATCTTTTCGTCCTCAAAAAGAAACGAGACCAGAATTTTATCCAATACTTGAAATCAGATAAATTTTTCTTTGATCATTTTTAAAACACTTTTAAAATCTATATAGTACTACAAAAATAGTTTTTATAAAAATACTTTTTATACCTTGATGTCTCAACAAATCCATCCTTGTTCTCACAAAAATTCGGTCATACATTGATCAGACGTAGGACTGAAAATCTATAAGTACTTGGTAAACCCGTTTTCAACATCCATTGAAAATATTTGGAAAATAATTTATGAAAATATTAGAAAACAGTTTTGAAAATAGAGGAAATATCCTTGGTGAAAATGCTCTGGAAATCATCACCCCCATCCATGGTCACAGTTACATCACGGGTTACGTTGTAACGACCCTGTTATTTTCAACCATTCGCATCCATTATAAGTGTATAGGCAGACACTCATGCCGGAGTTGAATTGCTCAAAATACCGCGTTGTAATTAAAATTTGGCAAATCTCAGAATATACAGTAAATAAATATAATCACAGAACACAGACACAGAGTAAAATAATGCAGCGGAAGTAAAAGAAATAGTAGTTCATGAAGCTACTATGTAAATATATCAGAGTTACATAAGATACAATAGAAGAAATAGAGTACAATAGAAGTATCAATAAGATAACCAAGTACAAGCTGAACAGAGCAACATAACTGAAGTAGATAGAAGAAGACTAGCAGATAATCTCCTGCGATTCAAATCTCCAGAAGGTGGAAATCCAAATCTGTGAATAACTCAGGCTGACCCGAGCGTAAAGCAAAACACAAAACACTCGAGTCAGGACAATATATACTTATATAATGTAAACCAACTCAAGTGAACTGTAATAAAGGTACAAGTAACTTAGAAGATGCTTGGGACCGCCCATCCTCTAAGGATCCGTTAAAATATCTACTATGTAGTAATATTCGCTATTATAATAGTGTCTAAATAAGTAAAGTATAATCATATCGGAAAATAGCGTTAAGGGGATGGAGAACCTTAACGCGGTCGGATCTTAAAATCATAATCGTAGTAAAACTCGATATGGTAGGTGACACGGCACAACTAGGCAATGCCAGGGTAGATATACCAATTACGCACACGGACTGATGGATACGCATAGCAGCCACTACCGTTCCTCCTCGAACAACATTCCCAAATCGGAGGATGGCCATCTAGTCAAATCACAAGTAAGAGTATAATATCGAAGAAATGTGTCCGAGAAGAGGTGCTACCTCACTGGTCCGAGATCGCTCCTGTTTTAGCCACCTTATGCCAACTCACGGGAGTTGGGTCCACGTAACATACCTTAAGAACGTCGCCGCCATCCTACTTCATTCTGGAATCTCCACCGCGTACACGGTTGTCAAAGTGGTTTTCGGTATCGACAGAGAGTATGTCCATATCCGATCCCGGTCTCTTTGCCAACCAATCGTTATTATAACCCGTGGTTATAACTTTTAAAAATAGTTTATATTTCAAATCAAAATACATCCTTTAAACCATTTCAAAATCATATCATTTATTTCAAACTAATACATACTTTCAAACCCAAAACATATCTATTCAAAACCAATTCAAAAATATATCATTTCCATTTCAAAACCAATTCAATAATATATCATTTCAATAAAACCCAAATTTCAAAATCACTGAATATTTCCTTTAATTTATTAAACTTGAAATCTTCCTTTAAATTATCATAGCATTTTGGTAATGTAACCTTAAGGAATCATAGCATTTTTGGAATGTAATACTTCCCAATTTAACATTTTATATAATCAAAGTATTTATATACTTACAAATTTTTAACATGGTCATTTTATCATAGCCTTATAGTTAAATAAACTTTGTTACTGTAATATCCAATTTAATGCTAAAATTCTTATGTTAAGTTAAGAGTACCTTATTAACTTACATTATCATTACAATAAAGAAACTTTATTATTTTAGTCATTAAAATATGTCATTTACATTAATTAAAACTTACATATTAAATGTACTTTTTAACTTACATTCCTATTACAGTAAAGAGCATTTATCATTTAATCAATATTACACTAATTAAACTTACATTATCGAATGTACGTTTTAATTTACATTTTATTACAAAAGGGGCATTTATTATTTTAAATCAATATTACACAAATTAAGACTTACATGTTTCTTTCATTAATTAAGACTTTACATGTTTCTTTCAGTAGGTAAAACTTTACATATTTCTTTCATTAATTAGAACTTTACACGTTTCTTTCATAAATTAAACTTTACATATTTCTTTCATTAATTAGAACTTTACACGTTTCTTTCACAATAAATTTCTTATAATTAAATCCAATTTTCAACAATTTACTTAATAAGTTTAAGTGTAAAAGTTCCAATTCTTCACATTTCAACAAATAGACTTAACACTTCAAATTTAAATTACCATTTCACAATTTAACAAAATTTCCAATTTTATTTAATTAACTTAAACCTTTAATTAAAACCAAATTTCACATTTCCTAGTCAAGTTATATTTTAAAAGATCACTTTTAAACATTCATTTATTTAACCACTTAAATTCATAGAAAAATCAATAATACTTAATAATCACTTAAATTCAAATTTAATCAAATTATCATATTTACCATTTCCAAATAAAATTTAATATCCATTTTATTTATATAACTTAAATATCATTTTTAACCAAAATTCCAAATTTCCAACTTAAGTTATATTTCAAAAATCCAGTTAAACCATTCATTAATTACATTTTTAACACATAGAAAAATCATAATTTCTTTAATTCAAAATATTTCAAAATCTGCTTAAATCAAATTTCATAAATTTATATTTTTAAAATACTTAAAAATATTCAAAACACTTTATAAAATAACCACGGGCCTGTATATAATTTTCTAACCTAGGTCAAGTGATACGGATATGTATCATTTCAATCCGCAGTTAAAAAAGAAAAATCCGGGTTCTATCATTTCAAACCCGCAATCCCAAGTTAAAATAATTTAAATAAAAATCATTCAGGCCTATCATTTCAGCCCATAACGATTTTTCCCTATTCTAAAGTCCGTTCGGGTATGTATCATTTCAACCCATAGTGATTCTAATCTACAGGGAACTTGCAATGGTGATAACAGATATAAATAACAGAATAACATTAAATAATAGTAACATATGATATAATAAGTGTAATAATAGGTGTGAACATCATGATAATAATATAAACATATATAACATGATGATATACATTACAGATTCAAATGGTGTCGGTTTATCAGTTATATATGTACATATTGTCTGGTGAGAATAACTCACCTGTTTGTGCTGGAGATATCAAAACCAATGACACAATGGAACAAAAGCACGATGACAAGACTATGGACTTGAGTGGAGAGCAAGATCCAAAGCTACAACTCTTGTATTACAACCCAAAACATACATCAAAACAAACACAATTTCAACGCACTTGAAATGGAATAACTTTTAAACGAAAAGAGATTTGAATGTCAAATCTTTTGCCTTGCTTTCTCTATCCTTTTGCATGGCCTAGGGAATGTTTTGGTTCAGGTTTGGACATGGTTTGGGTCTAGTTTGGACCAAGGGATGCACGGATACAAGCTAGAGATGATGGGGAAGTTACAACATAGGCATGTGAAGAGTTTTATGCAATATGGTGGAGTTTTGGTTCATCTTTGGCTCGGTCTACAAGGTCCTAGGCTTGGCCATGACTTGCTACAGGTCTGGACAGAGGAGATGGTGATGTGTAGTGGTGGTAGCAAGGTGGTGGTGGCGGGTAGAGGTGGTGTCCAAGGTGGTGGGCGAAGGTATGTTGCAACTAGTGGTGGCTATGCATTGTTTTAAGGGATTTGTGCAAGGTTTTGTGTGGTTTTTAGTCAAAAGGAGTGCATGGCCTGTCATGGTCAGAGGAGGAGGGGGTTTGGTCGTGGATGGTGTGGGGAAGGAAGTGGTGGTGGTCGGTGGAGGAGATGGTGGAGGTGTTAGGCCAAGCAAAGCAAGAGAAACATGGCAAAAATCATTGAAAATGAAGAGAAAAGAAGAAAAAGAAGGAGAGGCCATTACCTATTTTTTTGGATGAAGCCATGAGAAATGAGGAGCTGATTTGTTTTCACCTGAAAAGATGAGAAACAAAAAGTGGCGGCTACACTAGGGTTTTAGATGGCTAGGGCAAAATTTGAGGAGTTAAAGAAAATGAAGGGTTTGGACAAAAAAGGGCTTAAGTTTCAAAGTGTTTTACAACCTTTCATATTTCTTTTCTTTTTAATCTTTATATAAACAAAAATATTCAGAAAAATAATTTACAAACCGAAATCAATTATAAATATGAGAAAACAAATAATAAATTTTGGAAAAATATAAAAAGAATGAAGAAAATTACTTAAAAATACCAAACAGTGTTCAAAAATTATAAATAAATCACTGTCAGTCTTGAAAAACTATACACTTCATTATAAAAATATTATGAAGTGAAAATTTGAATTAAAATAATTTATTTATCATTTTCAAAATAAAATAGATAATTAAATTGGAGAAAATAGAAAAGGATTAAAGAAAAATGTTTAAAATTTACAAACACGGCATGGAAATTTGCAAGAAAAATACTACTAACTCTGGAAAAATTCCTACCTTACTTTAAAAATATTTAAAAGCCAAAATATATTTTATATAACATAAATGTACAAATTAGAATAAAATATATCAAATAAAAATGTCATTTATATAATTTTAAAATAAAGAATATTGCTGAATAACCCAATATACACACAATATTGAAAATAGTATAACTTTTGCAATTTAAATCCGTTTGCAACGAAACGAAAAGCAGTATTCAAGTTATTAAATCTATTTTTATAATAAAAGATAAAATTCATAAATTTCAAACTTTTAAATTTTCAAGTTAAAAGTCGAAGTTTGACTATTTGACCAAAATTCACATTTTCTGGAAATATTAAATTTAGTCATATTTGGAATTCAAATCCACATACAAAATCAAAGTTTTTTTTATATTTACAATAACAACATTTATTCTTTTCATAAATAAAGCTCTTAAATTTGGAAAAATCAAATTAAAATTAATTGTAAAATACAGGGTTGTTACACTCTCCCCACTCAAAACTTTTCGTCCCCGAAAAGGAACGAGGTACGGGAAAGCACCTAAAAAGATAGAATGAATAGAACTAAGACAAGATGATAAGAATATTGGAATTACACCTGATAACTATTGTTATAGGCAAGTTTAACAAGTTGGAGGTGATCAAATCAAGAACACAAACACGAAAAAGATCCTCTAGAGTCTGAATCACCCCTTTCACTTGACCGACGGTCTATGAATGGAAAAACAGTGTTCAGATCCAGATGAGTAACAAAGATTTCAAAGATTATAAAAAGATGTCTAAACAGACTGGTATAAGCAATAGCCTTCCCATTCTGTAACAAGATAAGAGAAATAAGGACAACCAAAAGATAGTTTGAAAGAAAAAAAAAATAAGATAATAAATGTGAAACAATAACGCTTTGAAATCATAACAAATTAGAGATGTTTATCATTTGGAAATCATACTACTAAAATCATAACACTTTGGAAATGTAATTCTAAAAAAAAACATAATACTTAGAAAATCATAACACCTTTTAAAATAATCTTTATTTAAACCATTTTAATTCAAGGTCAAATAATATTCATTTTAAAGTTGTAACATTTCTAAGTTCATTCAATTATAAAACTTCCAAAACATTGTATTTTCAAAACAGCAGCACTTATAAAATGCTACAGTAGATATATTAATATTTCAAATCAGTTTTATTCTAGAATATTCATTTGGATATCATTTAACTTATGACTTATTAAAACAAACTTTTATGAATGGAATATCCAAATTAAACTATACTTCGTTTATTAAGTCAAAAGCCCACTATTTTACTTAGCTCTTCATTTAACAAATAACCTAACACTTTATTTAAAATGCCCATTTCATAAATAGATATTCCTTCAATAAGTTACACTTAAAATTTCCATTTGAAAACCAAATTCTCAATTATCAAATTTAGTGATGTTAAAATACATTATAACTATCATAATTATCCATTTTTCAAGACATATCAATTTCATAAATAAAATATTTATCATAGAAAATATAACAATCAAATTTCTTTACACATTTATTCATTTAGACATCAATTAAACTATGAATTCAAGTTAAATAAACTTTATTACAAAATGTCCAATTCCAATGTATTTTATTTTATCTATTCAAAGATACATTATTTATTATACAACATATTCATTTCAGGAAATAACCATTATTAAAATTCCTAGGTTAGACTTAAGGTTCCATATTAAATCAAATTTGATTATCAAGTTATTTAAATAAAATCACTTTAAATTCCTTTTTCACTATTTACCTCTGTAAATCTTTTATAACTAAAATTTAGGTGTATAAAATTTATTATAACCACTCAAATTTTATATAAAAAAAATCCTTTTTATATTGTATATTATCCAATTACATTGTTAACTTCTAAATTTTTTTTAGGTAAGTTATATTTGAATGCAATTGTATTATACAAATAAAACTTTCCAATTCAATTATCTCAAGTTTGAATCATTTATTCAAAAAATTTAATTTTTCTTTTTATAACTGAAATTATTCTTTAAGATGAAATTTAAGAATTAATTTTCCGGTTTCCTTCAAACCAGTTAGAGATTAATAAATATATGTACATAATATGTCAAATCAATTTAAATCATATATCTATATATATTATAAATCAAATCATATTTAGAAATTCAAATAAATTAAATCTTTCAAAACAAAGCTGTAGTAAGACTATAGAACGGTCTCTTCAGTTCAAAACTCGAAAATGAACGTCGATGGTGCTGCAGTCATCACCGAAATTATTTTCCAGCGACAAAGAGAAGAGCACTTAATTTTTAAACTTTAAAATCCTTTAGAGACAAATTTTTTATTCAAAAATACTTTAAATTATATCCTTTTAAAAATTTTAAACACAAGGTTTGAAATCCATCGGAAACTTGAATTCTCAAATTCTTGATTCAAATTCATTTCAGTTCCCAAATCAATTTATAAACAACTATTTATAAATTCATTTGTAGAACAATAACTGATAAATCAAGTATTATCATTTCAAATTATCAATTTAAATCAATTTATTAAGTTCCATAAATTTACTTATATATCAAAATTTTATTTCATTAACCAAATTTAAAATAATATCGTGTCATTTTGTTCTGTTAAAGTGTTTTAGAAATCCTATCGATAGCGTTGATCAGACGAATCGATCGGAAATCCAAATCAACATCAACAACTCAAACAACACCATATATAAAACAAAACATAGATTTACAAGTACAATTCAAAATGTTTGGAGATAGTTTAGAAACAAAAGGCAAGATGGTTAAACAGAGTAGAGAGATGGGTAAGCTTAGGTAAATCGCGGACAACCTTAACCGGGTCAATCGTGACTTAAAGAATAAGATCAAATGTGGATTTTCTGGGGTAAATCTACCTTCGATCTCAAGAGATAGAGTTTGGAATAACAAAAGATATTAGCATCTAAACCAAGGATAAATATAAATCTCTGGTTAATCGATGCTGATTGTAAAGGATTTTCACCCCTTTACAAGAAAATTAGAATATTGGCCAGACCGCCAATTTACTATAAAGATCATTCGATGTGGAGTTATGTGATACTCCAAAATAAAAAGAAGATGAATAGTGAGGGACAAGAATGAATTTTGGAACCGTAGGGAACATTCCAAAAATTCAAAGGAAATTCGAATCAAGAGGAAAAGATTCAAACTCGAACGAAAGTGATTCTGTAAATAAATCTACTCCATATGCTGAGTTTTGCCTCAAAGCCAAAGCTCTGATACCAACTGTAACGACCCTGTTATTTTCAACCATTCGCATCCATTATAAGTGTATAGGCAGACACTCATGCCGGAGTTGAATTGCTCAAAATACCGCGTTGTAATTAAAATTTGGCAAATCTCAGAATATACAGTAAATAAATATAATCACAGAACACAGACACAGAGTAAAATAATGCAGCGGAAGTAAAAGAAATAGTAGTTCATGAAGCTACTATGTAAATATATCAGAGTTACATAAGATACAATAGAAGAAATAGAGTACAATAGAAGTATCAATAAGATAACCAAGTACAAGCTGAACAGAGCAACATAACTGAAGTAGATAGAAGAAGACTAGCAGATAATCTCCTGCGATTCAAATCTCCAGAAGGTGGAAATCCAAATCTGTGAATAACTCAGGCTGACCCGAGCGTAAAGCAAAACACAAAACACTCGAGTCAGGACAATATATACTTATATAATGTAAACCAACTCAAGTGAACTGTAATAAAGGTACAAGTAACTTAGAAGATGCTTGGGACCGCCCATCCTCTAAGGATCCGTTAAAATATCTACTATGTAGTAATATTCGCTATTATAATAGTGTCTAAATAAGTAAAGTATAATCATATCGGAAAATAGCGTTAAGGGGATGGAGAACCTTAACGCGGTCGGATCTTAAAATCATAATCGTAGTAAAGCTCGATATGGTAGGTGACACGACACAACTAGGCAATGCCAGGGTAGATATACCAATTACGCACACGGACTGATGGATACGCATAGCAGCCACTACCGTTCCACCTCGAACAACATTCCCAAATCGGAGGATGGCCATCTAGTCAAATCACAAGTAAGAGTATAATATCGAAGAAATGTGTCCGAGAAGAGGTGCTACCTCACTGGTCCGAGATCGCTCCTGTTTTAGCCACCTTATGCCAACTCACGGGAGTTGGGTCCACGTAACATACCTTAAGAACGTCGCCGCCATCCTACTTCATTCTGGAATCTCCACCGCGTACACGGTTGTCAAAGTGGTTTTCGGTATCGATAGAGAGTATGTCCATATCCGATCCCGGTCTCTTTGCCAACCAATCGTTATTATAACCCGTGGTTATAACTTTTAAAAATAGTTTATATTTCAAATCAAAATACATCCTTTAAACCATTTCAAAATCATATCATTTATTTCAAACTAATACATACTTTCAAACCCAAAACATATCTATTCAAAACCAATTCAAAAATATATCATTTCCATTTCAAAACCAATTCAATAATATATCATTTCAATAAAACTAAATTTCAAAATCACTGAATATTTCCTTTAATTTATTAAACTTGAAATCTTCCTTTAAATTATCATAGCATTTTGGTAATGTAACCTTAAGGAATCATAGCATTTTTGGAATGTAATACTTCCCAATTTAACATTTTATATAATCAAAGTATTTATATACTTACAAATTTTTAACATGGTCATTTTATCATAGCCTTATAGTTAAATAAACTTTGTTACTGTAATATCCAATTTAATGCTAAAATTCTTATGTTAAGTTAAGAGTACCTTATTAACTTACATTATCATTACAATAAAGAAACTTTATTATTTTAGTCATTAAAATATGTCATTTACATTAATTAAAACTTACATATTAAATGTACTTTTTAACTTACATTCCTATTACAGTAAAGAGCATTTATCATTTAATCAATATTACACTAATTAAACTTACATTATCGAATGTACGTTTTAATTTACGTTTTATTACAAAAGGGGCATTTATTATTTTAAATCAATATTACACAAATTAAGACTTACATGTTTCTTTCATTAATTAAGACTTTACATGTTTCTTTCAGTAGGTAAAACTTTACATATTTCTTTCATTAATTAGAACTTTACACGTTTCTTTCATAAATTAAACTTTACATATTTCTTTCATTAATTAGAACTTTACACGTTTCTTTCACAATAAATTTCTTATAATTAAATCCAATTTTCAACAATTTACTTAATAAGTTTAAGTGTAAAAGTTCCAATTCTTCACATTTCAACAAATAGACTTAACACTTCAAATTTAAATTACCATTTCACAATTTAACAAAATTTCCAATTTTATTTAATTAACTTAAACCTTTAATTAAAACCAAATTTCACATTTCCTAGTCAAGTTATATTTTAAAAGATCACTTTTAAACATTCATTTATTTAACCACTTAAATTCATAGAAAAATCAATAATACTTAATAATCACTTAAATTCAAATTTAATCAAATTATCATATTTACCATTTCCAAATAAAATTTAATATCCATTTTATTTATATAACTTAAATATCATTTTTAACCAAAATTCCAAATTTCCAACTTAAGTTATATTTCAAAAATCCAGTTAAACCATTCATTAATTACATTTTTAACACATAGAAAAATCATAATTTCTTTAATTCAAAATATTTCAAAATCTGCTTAAATCAAATTTCATAAATTTATATTTTTAAAATACTTAAAAATATTCAAAACACTTTATAAAATAACCACGGGCCTGTATATAATTTTCTAACCTAGGTCAAGTGATACAGATATGTATCATTTCAATCCGCAGTTAAAAAAGAAAAATCCGGGTTCTATCATTTCAAACCCGCAATCCCAAGTTAAAATAATTTAAATAAAAATCATTCAGGCCTATCATTTCAGCCCATAACGATTTTTCCCTATTCTAAAGTCCGTTCGGGTATGTATCATTTCAACCCATAGTGATTCTAATCTACAGGGAACTTGCAATGGTGATAACAGATATAAATAACAGAATAACATTAAATAATAGTAACATATGATATAATAAGTGTAATAATAGGTGTGAACATCATGATAATAATATAAACATATATAACATGATGATATACATTACAGATTCAAATGGTGTCGGTTTATCAGTTATATATGTACATATTGTCTGGTGAGAATAACTCACCTGTTTGTGCTGGAGATATCAAAACCAATGACACAATGGAACAAAAGCACGATGACAAGACTATGGACTTGAGTGGAG
Organism: Allium fistulosum; assembly: GCA_030737815.1. NCBI lineage: Eukaryota > Viridiplantae > Streptophyta > Magnoliopsida > Asparagales > Amaryllidaceae > Allium > Allium fistulosum. The sequence goes on along the minus strand of CM060908.1, from coordinate 743,295,667 downwards.
AGCAAGATCCAAAGCTACAACTCTTGTATTACAACCCAAAACATACATCAAAACAAACACAATTTCAACGCACTTGAAATGGAATAACTTTTAAACGAAAAGAGATTTGAATGTCAAATCTTTTGCCTTGCTTTCTCTATCCTTTTGCATGGCCTAGGGAATGTTTTGGTTCAGGTTTGGACATGGTTTGGGTCTAGTTTGGACCAAGGGATGCACGGATACAAGCTAGAGATGATGGGGAAGTTACAACATAGGCATGTGAAGAGTTTTATGCAATATGGTGGAGTTTTGGTTTATCTTTGGCTCGGTCTACAAGGTCCTAGGCTTGGCCATGACTTGCTACAGGTCTGGACAGAGGAGATGGTGATGTGTAGTGGTGGTAGCAAGGTGGTGGTGGCGGGTAGAGGTGGTGTCCAAGGTGGTGGGCGAAGGTATGTTGCAACTAGTGGTGGCTATGCATTGTTTTAAGGGATTTGTGCAAGGTTTTGTGTGGTTTTTAGTCAAAAGGAGTGCATGGCCTGTCATGGTCAGAGGAGGAGGGGGTTTGGTCGTGGATGGTGTGGGGAAGGAAGTGGTGGTGGTCGGTGGAGGAGATGGTGGAGGTGTTAGGCCAAGCAAAGCAAGAGAAACATGGCAAAAATCATTGAAAATGAAGAGAAAAGAAGAAAAAGAAGGAGAGGCCATTACCTATTTTTTTGGATGAAGCCATGAGAAATGAGGAGCTGATTTGTTTTCACCTGAAAAGATGAGAAACAAAAAGTGGCGGCTACACTAGGGTTTTAGATGGCTAGGGCAAAATTTGAGGAGTTAAAGAAAATGAAGGGTTTGGACAAAAAAGGGCTTAAGTTTCAAAGTGTTTTACAACCTTTCATATTTCTTTTCTTTTTAATCTTTATATAAACAAAAATATTCAGAAAAATAATTTACAAACCGAAATCAATTATAAATATGAGAAAACAAATAATAAATTTTGGAAAAATATAAAAAGAATGAAGAAAATTACTTAAAAATACCAAACAGTGTTCAAAAATTATAAATAAATCACTGTCAGTCTTGAAAAACTATACACTTCATTATAAAAATATTATGAAGTGAAAATTTGAATTAAAATAATTTATTTATCATTTTCAAAATAAAATAGATAATTAAATTGGAGAAAATAGAAAAGGATTAAAGAAAAATGTTTAAAATTTACAAACACGGCATGGAAATTTGCAAGAAAAATACTACTAACTCTGGAAAAATTCCTACCTTACTTTAAAAATATTTAAAAGCCAAAATATATTTTATATAACATAAATGTACAAATTAGAATAAAATATATCAAATAAAAATGTCATTTATATAATTTTAAAATAAAGAATATTGCTGAATAACCCAATATACACACAATATTGAAAATAGTATAACTTTTGCAATTTAAATCCGTTTGCAACGAAACGAAAAGCAGTATTCAAGTTATTAAATCTATTTTTATAATAAAAGATAAAATTCATAAATTTCAAACTTTTAAATTTTCAAGTTAAAAGTCGAAGTTTGACTATTTGACCAAAATTCACATTTTCTGGAAATATTAAATTTAGTCATATTTGGAATTCAAATCCACATACAAAATCAAAGTTTTTTTTATATTTACAATAACAACATTTATTCTTTTCATAAATAAAGCTCTTAAATTTGGAAAAATCAAATTAAAATTAATTGTAAAATACAGGGTTGTTACATCCTTGGTGAAAATGCTCTGGAAATCATCACCCCCATCCATGGTCACAGTTACATCACGGGTTACGTTGCCATCGCAGCAAAAGTCCATGTAACTAATTACACCATAGAACCCACAACAGATCGCAGTTACATTCCAGGGTTACGTTGCCGTTGCAGCAAAAGTCCATGTAACTGTTGGCTCTCAGCGGCACACACGATTTCGCTGTCAAAATGAAACTTCTCCCACATAGGTCGCAGTCTACCGATATAAAATCAAACGCAGACTGTTGGCTCTCAGCGGCACACACGACTTTTGCTATGTTACCATAGTGTCACAGTCTACCGATATAAAATCAAACGTAGACAGTTGGCTCTCAGCGGCACACATGACTTTCGCTATGGTCTGCAGTAGATCGCAGTGACATCGAGTTAAACTGTCGTCATAGCATAACCCAAATGCCTCTGTGGGTACCAGCCCCTCGACTTTCGCTACACAAATAATCCTCAGGAACTAGTTTTGTCCGGACTCCTCACAGGATCAACTTTAGAAACCCCCTTTGGGGCTCAAGGCAGTACCACCCAGTGGTACTCCTGAGAAGTTCATTTCAAGGAAGCGCCTTTTTCCCCAGAGCTATTCTCAAAACACTTTATATTATATACTTATAGTATCTTCAAATCATACCCTATATGATTTATCAAAATCTCCTTTACACAAAATCGATTACCAAAATCGATAATTCTCAAACTAGGCTTTCCGAATTCCCAAAATCGATTTTTTTCCCAAAAATCAAAAGCCTTTTTAGAAATCCATAGGTTTCCAAAACCTTTTCCAAAATCATTCCCATAAAATCCCTTATAGAGATATATAACTTTTAAAAATCTTTGGATTACTTCAAACTTGTATAAAACCTATTTTATACTTCTAATGTTTCAAAACCCTTTTTATTCTGGCTAGATTCAATAAGGGAAGTTAATCATATTACAAAATATAACTTTATTTATTGTCAAATCAAATATTCAAGTTTGATCTCTTTATAAAGTTATTTACCATTTACATACCTCCCTAAAGTAAATTTCAACCAAAGAAATATCCAATTCCATTATATTTCACAAATATACTTTTCATTCCAAAGACCATTTTACAATCCTTATCCACAAATTTCAATATCAATTTCATCCAAACTCGTACGATGTACACATATCATCCGTACGTAATATCAATCTGATCGCTCACTCGATCATACAATTTCCCTTCCGAACTAGTATTGTCCACCCGACTTTCTAGTGCGGACTCAGATCTGATTCCTTGATCAGAAACCGTCATTCTCCTTGCATAGTCACAACTATGATAGAGAATATCCAGAACCAATCAAAAACCCATATCCAGGTTCGCCGTCGAAAATCGAGCGGAAAATCCCAACTCGGATCGATAATACTATCTCGAAATTCTGTGCTCGAATCTGGATCAAATCACTATGTGAATAGAATAATATACGTATATCCTACATATTTATCTTTATTGGTTATTAGCCAAATCAATTCTCTTTTCTATTCACATTTCCTTTAATTCCATTCACTTATTCTCAATTGCTTCCATTTCCAATTAAGTTATTACTTTAATTACCAACAGTTTGAACTCTGACCAATTTAAATTTAAAAATAGCTTGAAAAAGTTTAAAATAGATAAGTAGTTGAAAAATATTTATTAGTTTGTAAAATAGCTGTAAAATAGTTAAGTAGGTATAAAATAGTTAGATAATTGCAAACTAGTTTTTTTTAAATAGTGATTAGATATAAGTAACTGAAAAATAGTAATTAGTTTATAAGATAGTTTCAAAATAGTTAAATAGTTCAAAATAATTGTAAAATAAGTATAAAATAGTTTGGGGTTTAAGAAGAAAGATTGTATAGTAAATAGTTTGGAAAATATATTTGTATTAAAACGATTTATTTTGAAAATAATCCAGAGCCAAACTGTTTAATTTCCCAATCTCCATTTCCAATTAATTTCCCATTAATTCAATTTAAATTTCCACTTCCATTTAAAATGACTTAATACTTCAATTTCCATTGAAATTGATTTAATCCCAATTCAAGTTGAATTAACCTTATTTCCTTTCCAAATTCAAATCAAATTCCATTTGATTTTTAAACTTATTCAACTTTAATCACAATTCCAAATTATTTCAATTCAATTTGGATTAATTTCAAATTGAACCAGCTTCAATTTCAAATTATTTCAATTTTAATTTACCATTTGAATTTTTAAATTTATACATTTTCAATCACAATTCTAATTAATTCAAATCAAATTCAATTTGAACTAATTCTACTCAAATCTCAACTTAAAACCATCTCGAATTATAAAATTCGAGTTAAAAATTTTTAAATGTTGATTTAATTCCTTAAGTCAAATTAACTCTTACTTTTAAATCAAATCAACCTTTATTTTTAATTTAACAACTTAAATTTTAAAACCATTTAATTTTGAATCCAAATTCCATTTAAAATTATCTTTACTTAACTTATTACAAAGTTCAAATAAGAATTCAAAAATAATTTAATCTTCAGATTCTAATTTATTATCCAATTTCAATTTCCAGATTCCAAACCCATTTTGAGATTACTCATAACTCCCATTTAAAACCAACCATTTAACTACCCAAGTTAAATTTAAATTTCATCTTGAAATTTCCAAATCAGGTTGTTCATTCTAAACTCATTTGTAACAACCCGGTATTTCGTATCGATTAACTATCGTCTTTAGACGATTTCTTTTTTTCTCGCTAATCGTTTGTTACTCGCTATTGTAGTTTTGAGTTGATTTAAAATTCTTTAAATAAAAATTGTTGAAATGGTTCGCGGGCTTTAATTGGACCTTGTCCCACGTTCTTTTGGTTGTGGTAATTATCTAGGGTCGAAAACTGTTCCCCCTTGATCACTTTTTCCCATTCGTTTAAACCCTAAGCCTAAAACAAACGAAAGAAAATGGGGGCGACTATTTCTCTTCGATCTGAAGAGTAGGGCTTTGGCAGCGTTCTTCTTTCTCGTATTAGAGCTTCGGCCCTGGGTTGCACTCGTCCTCTGATGGTCGATTCTCTGGTTTGCTCGCGCTCGATTCTCCGTTCGTCTCGACCTTGTCTCGGAGCAGCTCGTCTCCGCTACGTCAATAAGGTGAGTGGTTAATCCCCTCACATCTAATTCGATATTCATTGATTACGGTAGTTTGATTTTTGTCTTGTGCTGGGAATGTTTGATTTCAATTCAAGTCGCCTCTTTTACTTTCCCTGATTTCATGATGATTTTGGTCACTGTCTTGCTCTATTTGAAATTCCTGCATCGATTGTTTTAAAAGTAGGATGGCCATCGTTCGAGTTATGGGTTGTTTTCTTTGAGCTTGGGCTCGGCATTGTTTTGATTTGAAACTGCATTTCCCTGAGTTTATACGATTTCGTTTCGACTGTGACTTCTCTGCAGTTTTGTTTCTGGGGTAGCTCTGTAGTGTCACGACTATTCATTTGTTGTCTGTACGATCGCATCATTTCAGTGCTTCATCACTCGAGTCTTTAAGTTGCAGTTGCTTTGTGTATTGTTCCAGTTTAGTCTGCACATGTTTCTTCAGTGTACACTAGAATATTGTTGAGACTTGAGCATGTTGGTCTTGTTTTTTTTCTGGTTGATGTAGAAGGTTGTAACTTGAGCCTGTTGCCATTCTGTTTGATCTTTGGTCATATGAACATCACTAAGTTGCTTGATGCACTGGTCTGCAGTCGTATCTTTTGTACACTGGTAGTTGTTGTCTTCACTTTGCAGTTTTATTTCACTGTGACCTATAGCCTTCACTGTTGTACATCACTGTGTACACTTTGATGATCTTGTATATTGTCCAGTTTGTTGAAGTGGTCTTCGTCTTGTTGTAGTAGCCTGTGTGTCTGTTGTAAGATGATAATGTATTCATGTATATTAGTCGATAATGTACTTGTATATATAACTTCTTGAGTCGACAATTGTAGTTGTATCATTTGTATTGTGTCAAATGTATTGTAACTGATATCAGTTATTGTATATATGAGACTTTTCGTTCCATCTTTATTCCGCATTTATGTTATCTGTGTTATTTTTATATCTATTGTCCTAAACTATTACAGCCACTGTGTAGTAGCTTTGAGTTTGTATCGGTATGTCGGATTTCCTCTAAAGATGAAATGCAATGTTTTATTATCTGACATATCGGTGCTCGCACAAAGCAATTACATAGATGGTCGCTCCTCAACAGCCTTATTCTCCGTGCTAGTTGATAGCACTACACCGTAGTGTTCTTGGCTAGCGTGGGTATAGAGGTGGGGCGTCACAGCTTGGTATCAGAGCTTGGGGTTTAGGACAATTATAAAACATAACTTAGATGGAGCATGTGTTACAACTATTTGTCGATGTTTTATCTCTCATCTTTACATATGATTATTTTTGACTGTTAGGTATGAATTCCTAACGCTTATTTTTGTGTTTTTCTAATCTGGATTTCCCTTCGACTTCGGTCACTCTGTTTTTGGGAAATTGCTAATTTCTTGATTTTCAAGACTCTGATTTTATTTGCCGTTGGTTTCTTTGATAATGATGATTGATTCATTTTGTACTCGACTGCGGCTATTAACTGTTGGCTTCGACATTGACTTGATTCTTACTTTTGTTGAAGTCAATTATGCATTTCTACTCGTTTTGCTTCGTTTTTCCAGTTGATATCGATTCTACTTTCCTATTTAGTTGTTATCACCTTTATTGATTTTGATAACTTCTATTTTCTGGAATTTTTGGGTGTTCCTATTTTAATAAATTCAGTATCGATTTCTTTGGATTCCATTCACATCTTCGTATGTGAATTCTTGTGATTGATTGTTTCTACAATCATTTTTGTGATTTGTCACTTTAAAAATATAAAGGTTTTCTATACTAGTAGTAAATATTAAAATCCTTTTCTCCAAACGATTTCAAAAATTATTTTACTACAAAGCTCTTTTCCTAAATCGTTTTCCAATCTATTAATATATACAAGCCTTTATTTCACTCGTATGAGAAATTGAATTAAACGGCCTAGTAAAACAAGTGGTATGAAACGCTTGCGTTTACTTCGTCGGTTAACTCCTGGACTTGTTCGATTGAACCCTTTTCGTGACAATTTCCTAGTGAAGATTTACAGCTTGTTCGTAAATATTTAAGTTAAGCAAGTGGTTATGGGACATGAAGCTAAACTCATATATTTACTAGCTTGGTGTGATTGACACTTCTTTATGATCATGACGATCATTTTTATGATTTAGACTGGACCTCATCGGTGTGATTTCGTCTCACACATATCTCTTGGGCTTTGAGGATTGTCTAGACACCAGTGTGTGATTTCGTCTCACACATATTGCACGGTTAGACTAGGCCTCATCGGTGTGATTTCGTCTCACACATATCTCTTGGGCTTTGAGGGTTGTCTGGATACTCTTTGTGTGATTTTTATGATTTAGACTAGCAACTGTGCGATGTCTCTTTGTCTGCGAGGGAGACTAGACCCCGCTTTGTTGTAGGGTAGCGCCCTACGGTCTTCGGGCCATTCCTGTGTGAAAATTTAATGGATGGCTTCCATGAGATAGCGTCTCGTCATGTGATACCGGTCGGTGAGTTTTCATACTCCCATTTTTGTGATAGGCCTTTCCCCTTTTCCTTTTTATGATTTAGACTAGCGATTATGCGATGTCTCTTTGTCTGCGAGGGAGACTAGACCCCGCTTTGTTGTAGGGTAGCGCCCTACGGTCTTCGGACCATTCCTGTGTGAAACTTTATTGGTTAGCCACCAAGAGATAGCGTCTCGTTCATGTGATACCGGTGTTTTGGAGTTTTCATACTCCCATTTTTATGCTAGGCCTTCCCCCCTTCATGTGTTTTCTGGATTTCTTATGATGATTTCTAGAATTTGTGCTTCACCAATTTTCGTGATTTCTATTGACAAGTTTCGTCAATTTTTGTGTATTGGTGAATTCATGTGTTATTAACTTGTTATGAATACAAGTTTAGGGTATGAAATCCCTTTCTATCTTTGAGAAGATTCTTGTGACATTTTTGATGAATGAAAATTCATTTGGCATTATATTTTGATGCCAGTTATTTTGATGAGATTTTGACGTGTTAACTTCAGTACTCGTCAATTTTGAAAAGGATTTTCAAGCGGTTCTCCCGCAATACTGATATTGCTAATTTAATCACGTGTTTTCAAAATTCATTATTTTTAAAAGTTGTTTCAAAAATATAAATTAAAATTGTTTTCAAAATTTTTACAGCTTACATTTTCAAAAGAACGAGGAAGCGATTTAAACATTTCAGAAAAATCGAGGACTATGACCCCTTTCTTTTACTGATTCGCTTAATTCCAGACTTGTCCGTTTGAGAATGTGAAATGTTATTTTTAAAACACACAATCCTGCACTTTCAAGGAAACGATAAAGAGATTTAAACGATTTAGCAAAAGTACGGACTATGAAACCATACTTTTACTACTTCGGTTAATTCCGGACTCGTTAATTGAATATTTATGACTTCTGATTATCGTTTTTGATAATCAGATATTTGTGAAATTTGATTATCGTTTAAGATAATTAAATATTTTTCGATTTGATTAATCGAATATTTGTGTTTCTGATTATCGTTTTTGATAATCAGATATTTGTGAAATTTGATTATCATTTGAGATAATTAAATATTTTTCGATTTGATTAATCGAATATTTGTGTTTCTGATTATCGTTTTTGATAATCAGATATTTGTGAAATTTGATTATCGTTTAAGATAATTAAATATTTTTCGATTTGATTAATCGAATATTTGTGTTTCTGATTATCGTTTTTGATAATCAGATATTTGTGAAATTTGATTATCATTTGAGATAATTAAATATTTTTCGATTTGATTAATCGAATATTTGTGTTTCTGATTATCGTTTTTGATAATCAGATATTTGTGAAATTTGATTATCATTTGAGATAATTAAATATTTTTCGATTTGATTAATCGAATATTTGTGTTTCTGATTATCGTTTTTGGTAATCAGATATTTGTGAAATTTGATTATCATTTGAGATAATTAAATATTTTTCGATTTGATTAATCGAATATTTGTGTTTCTGATTATCGTTTTTGATAATCAGATATTTGTGAAATTTGATTATCGTTTGAGATAATTAAATATTTTTCGATTTGATAATCGAATCTTTGTGATTTCTGCTTATCGTTTTTGATAATCAGATATTAGTGAAAATTCGATTATCATTTTAGATGATTGAATATTTGCGATTTTGAGGTTCGAGCTTCGTCTTTTTCTCTGACGATTCAGGTGAGTAATTTGATTTACTCACATTCAATTCGTGCAGTACGTGATTTCTGCTCTGATTCCTTTTCTTTCAATTGCTAGAACTCGATTGATTCTTGCTTTTGATAGTCGTCTGACTTTGATTCCTTGATCCCCACGATGTTGATTCTTTCAGTCGAACCTTTTGATCCTATATCTGATACTTCCATAATTCTAATGCTTCCCCCTGTTGACCTTTGCCTTGCTTATGCATTCGACATTGCCATGCTCTTATGGTTGTTACCTTGTTTCCACTTATTCCTTAAGATTGCGAGGACGCAATTTCTTTAAGGAGGGGAGTCTGTAACAACCCGGTATTTCGTATCGATTAACTATCGTCTTTAGACGATTTCTTTTTTTCTCGCTAATCGTTTGTTACTCGCTATTGCAGTTTTGAGTTGATTTAAAATTCTTTAAATAAAAATTGTTGAAATGGTTCGCGGGCTTTAATTGGACCTTGGCCCACGTTCTTTTGGTTGTGGTAATTATCTAGGGTCGAAAACCGTTCCCCCTTGATCACTTTTTCCCATTCGTTTAAACCCTAAGCCTAAAACAAACGAAAGAAAATGGGGGCGACTATTTCTCTTCGATCTGAAGAGTAGGGCTTTGGCAGCGTTCTTCTTTCTCGTATTAGAGCTTCGGCCCTGGGTTGCACTCGTCCTCTGATGGTCGATTCTCTGGTTTGCTCGCGCTCGATTCTCCGTTCGTCTCGACCTTGTCTCGGAGCAGCTCGTCTCCGCTACGTCAATAAGGTGAGTGGTTAATCCCCTCACATCTAATTCGATATTCATTGATTACGGTAGTTTGATTTTTGTCTTGTGCTGGGAATGTTTGATTTCAATTCAAGTCGCCTCTTTTACTTTCCCTGATTTCGTGATGATTTTGGTCACTGTCTTGCTCTATTTGAAATTCCTGCATCGATTGTTTTAAAAGTAGGATGGCCATCGTTCGAGTTATGGGTTGTTTTCTTTGAGCTTGGGCTCGGCATTGTTTTGATTTGAAACTGCATTTCCCTGAGTTTATACGATTTCGTTTCGACTGTGACTTCTCTGCAGTTTTGTTTCTGGGGTAGCTCTGTAGTGTCACGACTATTCATTTGTTGTCTGTACGATCGCATCATTTCAGTGCTTCATCACTCGAGTCTTTAAGTTGCAGTTGCTTTGTGTATTGTTCCAGTTTAGTCTGCACATGTTTCTTCAGTGTACACTAGAATATTGTTGAGACTTGAGCATGTTGGTCTTGTTTTTTTTCTGGTTGATGTAGAAGGTTGTAACTTGAGCCTGTTGCCATTCTGTTTGATCTTTGGTCATATGAACATCACTAAGTTGCTTGATGCACTGGTCTGCAGTCGTATCTTTTGTACACTGGTAGTTGTTGTCTTCACTTTGCAGTTTTATTTCACTGTGACCTATAGCCTTCACTGTTGTACATCACTGTGTACACTTTGATGATCTTGTATATTGTCCAGTTTGTTGACCTGGTGCCTGTAGTGTTGTTGTAGCTGTGGTGTCTGCACTGGTGACCCATTAGTTATACTTGTGACATTGAACTTGAATTTGTATCCATGTTTATCCATTTTGTAGTTAAACTTGAACTTGGATGAGTTTGTTCATTGGCCTTGTTGCATACCCATTCCATGTTGGTCGAGGCTTTGACGGTTCCAGTTTCATTTGTTATGTTGGTGGCATTTGTTGCTTGCCAGCCTTTGATATTTGCCTGACCACTGTTTTACCTGGTCATTTGAAATCTTTACTTTGGTATCTTCACTTGAGTCATTCTTGTTATACTTCGACTTGGTCTTTGATTCACAGTTTTGTTGACTCCTGTGTTCATATACATTAATGTTTTGTTGGACTATAGCTCCATGCTTGCACTGTCACTTCTGTCTTGTTTCATGTATATTTGATACTGCAGTTTCTTCACTTGGTCCCTGCATATATCACTACATGGTGTTTATGCTATTCTGACTTATGTGCATGCGACTTTAGTTTGGGTTCATTTGAGGCTGCTGTTCCACTTTATTCATTACAGTTTCATTTGCATGTATTTGTGCCCTTGTACATGCTTCACTGCATCATCTTCTACCTGTTGCACTTGCAATGATGTTCTCCATTTCATGTTCGAATTCATACTTGTCTGCACTGATGTTCATCTGTTCATCCCTGAGCACTTGCTGACCTGCTGCATTTTCGTAGCAGTTTTACCCTCGTCCCTTGTGGTGACTTTATATTCTGTTGTGGCGAGGCAGTGCACGCGTGCGTGCACTGCAGCCACACCGAATTGACAGATTTTAATCGATATCTCTTTTATTCTTAATTCATCGACCTGCTGTGTAATTCGTAAGCTGTATTGGCGAGGCAGTACATGTTAGCTTGTACTGCAGCCAATTAGCATTGATATTTTTAAATTGACATTTCAATTGCTTAAACTGCCTTGGGATTTCTGTTTTGTGGATTAACACTGTTTAGTGTTATATCTGCCGTTATCCAATTCTCGTATCGAGAGTTGGATATACGAGATTTCTGTGACTGTCATCTATATTGAGATTGATTATTATTGCTTCTATGCTCTAATAACTGATTTTGAATTAGACTGATCCGAGTATTATTTTCTTTTGAATGTAATACTCGGGTCAGACCGAGTATTTACAGGTTGTAGATTTTTAGCTTTGGGTTGCTGCTAGAGCTATGAAGACTTTTTACATCATTTGAAGTGGTCTTCGTCTTGTTGTAGTAGCCTGTGTGTCTGTTGTAAGATGATAATGTATTCATGTATATTAGTCGATAATGTACTTGTATATATAACTTCTTGAGTCGACAATTGTAGTTGTATCATTTGTATTGTGTCAAATGTATTGTAACTGATATTAGTTATTGTATATATGAGACTTTTCGTTCCATCTTTATTCCGCATTTATGTTATCTGTGTTATTTTTATATCTATTGTGCTAAACTATTACAGCCACTGTGTAGTAGCTTTGAGTTTGTATCGGTATGTCGGATTTCCTCTAAAGATGAAATGCAATGTTTTATTATCTGACATATCGGTGCTCGCACAAAGCAATTACATAGATGGTCGCTCCTCAACAGCCTTATTCTCCGTGCTAGTTGACAGCACTACACCGTAGTGTTCTTGGCTAGCGTGGGTATAGAGGTGGGGCGTCACATCATTTAACTTTCCTTAAGTTAAATTCAATTTTAATTTAGTCAACTTGACCTAATTTGAATTCCCATTCAAATTTTTAAATCTTATAATAATAATCTTCCCACTTAAATTCTAAAACTTATCACTTTTGGTTTTCATATCACATTCCAATTTAAAACTCAACACTAAGAGTTATTTCAAATCATCATTAGTATTATGTATATTTCTCATATATACATTTTCTTTACACACCAAGTTATACCTTAAATTTTTAAACCACCTTTGGTTTTAATTTCAAACAGATTCCTTTAAAATAATTTCAAGTTTTCTGGATTTAGATTTAAAATTTCACAATTTTATCAATTCCAATTTATAAGTCATATTCACCTAAAAGTTTACTTCCCTAAAATATTTCATTTTACATAATTATTTACAACATTTCATTACTAAACATATCAACCATCTATGATAATAACCAAGATTATCATATCTGGAAACCAATTCATTATTATCTTTATCCTGATAACAATTCTACAATTCAAGATTTTAATTTTAGTTTGGATCTATTTCAAACTTATCTTCATTCAATTTCAATTTGGTTGTATTACCATTACTACTTAACTCATTATTTTATTTAATTCCAATGATTTAACAACCAATTTCTTTAATATATTCTTGAAATAAATATTGCTTTATATATCAAAATATAATCTTATATAAAAATCATTTATTTTTAAAACCATTTAAAATCTTTATATAAGAAAATAACAAGTACGCTCTCATATATATATATACACTCAACTCATCTTAGGGTACTATTGACCCTATCCTTAATGAGTAATCCCAACAGAGCCAAGGTTCTCGCTTAACCTCGCTCTGATACCAAATGTAACGACCCGGAAATTTCGAACCCAAAATTTCCAGATAGTTAGAAGAAAAAGAAAAGAGATAGAAGAAAGAAACAGAACAAGACACAGATTCTCACATTCGCAGCGGATCAAAATACAGTATCAAATAATAATATCAGTTATACAAAGAAAACTGTATTTGTTAATTACATTTTAATACATCAGAGTTACAACAATCACAAATATACTAGACAGTTAGAATTAACATGTTTCTGACAACTATGGAATATACTCCATACGTTCCTGCCATCCAGCTCGCCTCCTGAGCTCCAGAACATCCTTACCTGAAATCTGTAATACTCGGTCTGACCCGAGCATTACATCCAAGTAACACCCGGGTCAGGCTGGAAACCAGCATGAGTAAACTCATTTAACAAGAAATTTCAATCCATATAACTTATTTAAAACCCGGGTAACTTGTACTTACTACACGTAAACATCTTATATAGTCACCACTTATTTTCACAAAACAATATCTAAATATCCAACTTAGTTTACATGGTACATATTATCCCAAACCGGTCTATTGATTTCACATATCAATCTATAAAGAATTATAGAAGATTTCAAATCGAAGTGGTTTCGGATATTACTAATATCCGACCCCGGTCTCTTCAAATCCAATTATTCATTAACCAAAGGTTTAAATATAATATATACAATCATTCATCTCATATCACAAAGCAGCACATATCACATATCAAAGATATATCATAATCCAAGGTACTCAACATCGTTCAACAAAATTTATTAGATATAATTCCTAATTAATTTAATTAATCTCCAATTAAATTAATTACCAACTTTAATCACTTGGATTACCTTAATCTTTCTTAATTAATTACAACCATTGATTAATCCTTCTTTAATTATCAATCTAAATTAATTATCCATAATTACTTTCATTAAGTAATTATACCATTTGTTAATTATTCTTAATTAATTAACCTTTAATTATTTATTAATTATCCTCTAAAAAAATAATTAAATTAATTAACCCTCAACAAATTAATCTTTAATTAAGTAATTATCATTTAAGTAATTACTTACATTAATTATTCTCTAATTACCAATTAATTTATCTCAAATTTCCAATTAATTAATCTCCAAATTAATTAATTTATAAACCTTAATCCTAAATCATTAATTAATTAAATTAATTAATTACTCTGTAATTACTTCATTAGTTTAATTAATCCTTAATTATTCAAAGTCTTAATTAACTTTAAGATAAACTATTGTTCTTATTAATTGCTTAATTATGATTAACACACCAACTTAAAACATTTTATCCTTTTACTTAATTACATTTCTAAATAAAGTTTAAAATAACTTAAAAACTTTAACTTAATAAATTCAAGTTAAACAAATTATATAACTTACTTAAATCAATTATTAAACACATTTATTATATAAAGAATAGATTTAAACTTGATTTATTTAAATTTAAAAACTTGTTTTCAATTAAATTTTAAACTGTTTTATTACTTTGGGTTCAACCTGGAACCTATCCCGAGTCAAATTCGTACATTTCCCGAGCCCAACCCGAGTAAACCCATATTCTCTTGCTTCGAGTTATTTAGCAATTTCCTTCGAGTCAGACCCGAGTTACCCTTGTCTTCCCCAATTCTACAACTTCAACCGATACCACAGTCTCGCGTGCACGTGCACCAACGATCGAAACATCTCCGACCACCGACACTACCTTCAGCACATCGACGATCAGCTCCACTCACGATCCCGACCACCCAAACTTCCACTCGATCGCAAAATCAAAACCAAGTCGATCGAACCCAAAGGAGTGAATCTGGAACATAAACCATCACCCAAGACTCACCTCGTCCCGATGCCTCCGACCACCAGCAACAACGAAACTCCGTCCAAACCTTCGCCGACCAACCACTCAACTTTTTCCCCACCTCCGATGAACTCCGGTGCTCCAGAGACACCGCAGCAACCAAATTTCCCACTTCGACCAAACTCAGGTCTTAAACCCTATTCCAACGATTCGCCGTCGCCATGGTGAACTAAAAATTCACCTACCATTTTTGCCGAGACCACCGCCCTCCAAACCACCTATAACAACAATCTCGACCACGCTAACCTCACCGATCATCAGAAAATGCCCAAAACCCAAATCACGTTTAACTCGCGATTTTTCTTAAATTAAAAGCTTAAAAACCATGATTTCATTTTTAAAAATCCTAGTTTTCAAAAACAAAGATGATTATATACATGAAACCAGAAATCTTTTAAGTCGAAAATTCGATATGATTTGAATTTTACTGTACTTCTTCCTTTTTATGAAAACTACCTTTGAATCTTTCTTGGAAATATTTTTAAATCAAATATCTTGATATTACAACAAACTTTGTTTATTCACCATAACCTAAAGAAAATCAGGAAAGAAGGAATTGATTTTTGAATAGGTTTTGAAGCCTGTAAATGGAGAACAGAGCAGATACACAGATATACAGACATGCATACAAGTATCAGGCTACATATATACATGAAATTTCATTTACACGACCATGCAAAACATATCTCATATCATACATTCAAGAATCATCACATGCATGAGGATAAAAACAGATTTAAGATTTAAAAAGAAAGGTTTACTCACCTTTATATAGTTAGAACAGAAAAATAGAACTAGGACTTGAATGTTGATCATTGATCCACTGTTTGATTTAGATTTGTAACTTGAATTGGAAACTGATCCGAGATTTTAATTAAAGCCTGATCCTTGCATTGCATTTCCAAGTTAAAAACTGAAGCTTTGAATTGCTTTTGATTTATTGTTTGAACAGGTTTTGATTTTCCTTTATTCCATTTCTTTGTTTTGAATTTTCAGGCTTGAAATGAATGAAAGGAATATGAAGATGAAGAGAAAGTTTTAGCTTTGATCTGAAAATGAATAGCCAGCTTTCTTCTCTAATATTACATTGTTTATAAATTTTCAAATTAAAAGAAAAAGAATTTGCCACTTGTTATTACATGATATTATGATTCTTACACTTGTATTCTCAAGTAATACTATGCTTACACATATTTAATAAAATGATAAGATGATTACACTTGTCTTTATTTACATGTACAAATGTTTAAATATATTTTTATATTATATTTTACATTATACATTTATTTTTAAAATAAATAATATAAAACCCATTTATACATTAATTTATAACTATATATATACTTAGTGTTTAAAAATATAGATTTTAACTTTAAATGTCTTTTGAAAATTATTGTATTGAATCCAAATCAATTCTTCATAATCACAATACATATATATATACATATTTATATACTTGTATATGTATACACTTAAAATTTTCAACATTTATTATAGTTTTAATCCATTTATATATCCATATATTTTTTTATTAACAGAATTTATTTGTTCGACTTGTAATTTAGTATTTCAAATGACTTTCCCAGTTAATTTCAAATTAACAGACGTCTAAAAATCCGGGATATCACAATCAAGATATTTATATACATATATACTAGAATTTATATATATATATATATATATATATATATATATATATATACCTTAAAAGGGGTTGCACCGGGCCTGGGAAAAGGTGAGGGCCGGACCCACGCGAGTTGGTGGTGGCTACACGCGGCAAGGTGGAGGGCTTGAGGCTGGAGTATCTCGGTCTTGGGTCTGATTTGATGCATAGCGAGAGGAGGAAGAACAGGCCTTGGGTGAGCGATGGGTTCAAGTCGTGAGCTAGGGGAGTCAGAGCCGTAGAACGGTGGGTGGCAGAAGCTTTGGGAAGGACCGATGGTGAGGAGGGAAGCGGCTTAAGTGGTGACGAACATTGAAAGAAAAGAGGAAAGAGGGGTTGTCGATTCGAGTGACGAAGAACAGGTGAAGAAAATGTTGAAGCCTGGTTTCCTCTTTTTATTTTTTTATTTTTATAAACAGGCGAGAGAAAAATAGACCCCGGAAAAATGAACGGACCAAAAAATAAAATGGAATTGGTGGCACAGCAAACGGCGCGCACGATTTGAATTCAGGCAGTTATAAATGCAAATGTCCATTTGTTTTTAAACAGTGAATAACGAATAGTCACAGAGAAACAAAACGGACCGTTACGGTTAATCATTTTTCGCCGATTCCGTTGTGTACCAAACTCCGAAACACAGAATTGAATATACCGCAGAGATTAGCACAACGAGACGATCAAAACGGTATATAGATATCAGTGGTACGATCATCCTATCAAATGTCGATAATCGGTACCGAAAATGCTGCAAATCTGTCGAAAATAAGATAAAAGAAGCAATAGAAGTCAAAAGTTGGAGAAACGAAATATGACGTCTCACTCAGAAGATGATTTACAAATTTTCTATATATAAATATTCAGGTTCGGAAAACATTTTATTATCATCAAATATTAACTGATTTAAATTGAAATAGAATTACACAAGAAAATAAACTTCCATATTATCTGATGAAAATTCACCAGTTGCTATGTTAAAATAGACGTATTCCAAATATTAAATTTTTATTTCAAAATTGTGTTGTTTAAAAATTTCACAAAAATTCAAATAAATAAAATTAATAAACCATTAAAATTTACTAATCGTTACAGTGACTGTTACATAGTTAATGCCCCACTAGAGCCTCGCTAAATCCCCGCTAAAGCATATAGCGCTCTTCAACTGCTATGCCTTTCCAATTTAGCGTTATTAAATAGTAGATCTGCTAAAAGGCTTGTTATTTTTCATTATACCCGCTATATGAATGGTTTTTAGCACATGCTTCAGCAACATTAATACAAAAATGTTAATTTGACTAGTTCTCTTTTAAAATAAATAAACAAAGTTAGGGTAAAGACCTAACTTTAAGGCCTAAGTGCTTAACCTAAGTTAGAAATATATTTTAGTAACCAAGTCAGGGTTGCATAAACCACGATATTCTCCTTTTTGTTATATAAGATTTAAAAATATTTTTTTTCCTACACAAATGATGTGAGAACGAGAATAAATTAACTTTAGAGATTTAATTTTATTTCCAATAAAGCATTTTGCATCTTTGTTATTTTCTGCTATATCCCCACTATAATTTTTTACTCCTACACTACTATAGAATAGCTTAGCGCTTTAACAACACAATGTGAACGTATGTAGGTGTTGAGATTTGCATTGTAACAGACCTTTTGCCTTTACATATCCTTTTGTGGTCCAAGGTTATTATTTCAAATTATATACATAATAAAAGATGTATAGATGTACGTCAATATATATACTGAAATTATATTTGACAATTTTATATGCTTTGAAATCTAAAATTGATAATAATGAATTAGATTTAATTAAGGAAAGATTTGAGATAAAATGTTACAATTTCACAAAAAAACCATCTTATGAATTTGAGTTAAAGCAACATACACGTATATGTTTTCATATATATAAATATTGCAAGTAAACGTTTAGATTTAAAATAACTTATATATGTAAAGACTAGAACTTATAACATATGTATAAATATGTTCGAATTTAAAGTTTGCAATTTAAATCAAAATTTTAATTTAGATAGGAAATCAAAGATGTAGTATTTTACACAAAACTTTAAATTTAGAAAGGAAACAAAAGATTTAGTATTTTGCATAATAGTCCACTCACGAATTTTAGATGGAAAAACTTTTATGTCAACAGTGCCAAAAAAATAATTGTATTCAAAATCAACCATATAATATAAGAATAATTTTCAAGGAAAACTTGAATAATTAACAAATACAGTTTATTTATATTTGTATAGGTGAATATTATAAAATAGATTTTCAGTCAAAATTAGTTTTTTTATAACAATGATTTTCAAAACAAATAGGAATTGGACAACTTAAGCACATGTAAATTCGTGGAAAAAGCATTCAAACATAAATTATGCCAAGAGTAACGACAAATAATCAAATGAGGCAGAGATCTATAGTATATCAATCACGATGAACATATAGTAAATTGAGATATAGAACAAAAGGGGATCTGAATTAAATCATCATAATAAACATACAATATTTGAGATGGAAAAAGAGAAATGAATCATATATTACAAAATAAATAATCTAATAGATGGACTAAGACATATGGAATCCAAACCTTGTTAACAAGAGAGATACACAATTAAACCAAATTAGAATAGTACCTTAGGATGTAGCCAAAAGTTGCATCTTGAATGATGAATGATGCTCTTAGACTTAATTGACTCGATCTCTAGATCTTGCAAGAATTGAGAGACAACAATCATATCATCATTTAAAAAAGTAGAAAACTGTCAAGTGAGTCATAAATGAGAAAAGGGAAAAATCATTTCACAAATGAGATTTATATGTGTCATAAATAAGTGTAAATAATGGAGATTTATTTCCTTCTTTCAGTTGCTCCTTTGGATTTTCAAATCACATTTGAAGCCTCTCTCCTCATCATTATGCATGACCATCCATAAAAGAGTCATGTGGGCTTCTAAAATTTTCCAAAACTACTTAGTAATTAATTGATTTATATCCTATTTAAGTATTCTATCGATATCGTATGATATATGCATTTATAACTTTTATATACGCACTTTATTAGTTCTAATGGTATTCATACAAATCTAATAAAATATAACAATTAATATTTAATAAATATGAAATAAATTAATCAATTTACAATGGTTATAATTTATCAATTAAATTATATGGTTTTTTGGAGTATTCATCAATACAATTATGCAAATCAAAGATGTAAATTCAGTCAACGATTAATATCGAGCAATTCAAATATTAACGTTCACATATCTTCTTAACTAGTGGTGTGGCATTTTGGTTGAATTTATCGCTTATACATATTTTTTGTAAAATCCAATTTTACTTATTGTATGTGATACCTAGTAGTAATGATTATTTACACCAATTCTCTTCATCAACACTATATCACATTAGAAAATATAACTTGATTTGGTCAAAATTCCAACATCTTTTGTATTCAACTTTGTTTGTCCAAACACAAAGTCCTTGGTTCAATAACAATAATTATTATTAACCGTACAAGAGACTTTGACTTTGAGTTGATTATAGTTGACAGTGATACTAATCTCATATTACTGAGTAGACAAATTCTTTATTGAATAGTATTTCACTTCCAATGCTTCAATTCAGGCTAACTACAATCATTCAATGAATGCCAAGCAACAATTAAACTATAATGAAAGTGGTGTATCCACATTGAAGTTCAACGGTATTCTCAAGAATTGTGTAATATTATCACTTCGATATTCGCTATTTGACCTTAGTTATATTAACCAACGGAAAACTCTCGAGTGAGTCATTTTGTAGTTATCCATTAACTATCAGTACATATCCCTTGGTGCCCCCATTAGCCATGATTAATACATTTGTAACAACCCAGAATTCTATAACAATTAATTTTCGTCAAATGACGATTTAATTAGTTGTTAATTGTTAATTTGAGTTTTGAATCTAGTTTGAATTCTTTAAAACATTTGGTTAAGAAAATATTTTGGGCTTTGAATGTTGGCCCATGGGTGTTGTACTGTGTTATCTCGAGTTATACCCGTTCCTCCCTTATTCGTATTCATTTACAAAGCCCTAAAATCAATACGAACGAAAAATGGTGGCGGCTTGCTTCTTCGTTCCTTTTCTTTAAAAATTAGTGTTTGGGCAATTCGTGGTCGCCACGGCCTAGTTTGGAAGACGATGTATCCTTTGATTTTTTGATGCCACGACTTCGATTCGTTAGTTCCTCTCCGCTCTGAAGTAGGGTTTCAAGCAATAGAGGCGATGCTGCAATTGATTCGATTCACGGACGAGGTGAGTGATTCCTTATCACTCACATCCAATTCAATATTGTGTTTCGACTGGTTGATTTCGTTTGAATGTGATGTTTTCTCTGATGTTTCATGTGGTTTTGATCACTCGATTTATCAAAGCCATTCGAATTTGTTTTAATACTTGGGATGATTCTGACTTGGTTCATTTTCTTCCTTTTTCACAGCTTGATGATTTAGTTGTGATGATTTGGTCTTAACTTGTATTTGGCCTTTCCACTGATATTGATATTTTTGCTCGACGCCAGCCATGTACAGTGTTGTTTCGCTGTTTTGTATATTAGCGTTTCTCTGGAGTTTGAGTATTATGGCCTTGCTTTGAACCTGATTCTGTGACTTTCTCTTTGCCTTTGGTATTGTTCGAACTGTTGCATTTGGACTTGAGCATACTTGATGTTGTTCCTCGGTTTTGAATCTGTTCATTCATGGCTTTAAGTAAACTCAGGCATGTATTATTGTTGAGTTGCTTCACCTTGTACACTGCACTTGTATATATTATCACTTGCTCTTTGATACATGTTTGAAATGACTGTTTCATTTGCTTAGTGCATTGGTTTGGGGTAGAATTCAGGTTGTACTTTTGTTTCTTTGATGTTGTTTATGTTTGCATCTTGTGGTTGCCACTGTGTTGCATTGAGCTCTGTTAGTTGTCAAAGTAGCTTGATCATTTGGGTCATTCACTTGATAATGTTTTACTTCCCTCTGTCCATGTAGCACTCTGTCTTTGATCTTCACTTGGTTACAACTGGTCATTTCTATTTGGGTTGATTTCATTTGCAGTTCCACTTGAGCATCAGGACTTGAGTTCTCTGTTGTATTTCTTGAAGTCTCCATTGCATACTAGTGGTCTTTTGTAGCATTGAGTTGCACTGTACTTGTCCTGTCCACTGTTTCATTTAGTTGTTGTTGCACACTGCTGGTCTTCATTTGCATTTCTCTAGTCTTTGTAGTTGTAGCATTGGTTTTGTACATTTTTCTCGAGTCTGATTTTGGTGCTTTGTTTATTTGAGTCATTTGAGGCATTGGATCTGCATACATATGCTTTGATGCTGTTGATTTGTTGAAGCTTTGCATTTGAGTTGAGTCATGACAACCATGGCTTGACCTTTGCATTTTGTTTGTTGTTTGGTGCTTACCTCTGATTCATTTGCCATGTGCAGTTTGTTATGTACCATCACTTGTGTACATAATTCGTATTCTCTTAATTGAAGCTTTATGCTGCTGGGCTGCTTTTGTTCTCGAATCTGATACATTGCATTGATGTTCTGTATTCATTTGCATTTGGTCATTTTGCTTCACTGGTGACCTTATTTTCTAATGAGGCTGATCTGCGTCTTTTTCTGTTGAGTGTTGTAGTGCCTTATCCTTGGTGTTCTCACCTTCAGTTTGCTATTTCACTGTGCCTTGCTTTGTGACATGTTGAACTTGTTTCACTCGTTGCCTCTGATCTTGTTTAGTATTGTTTTGAGTTGTTTTGTAGTGGCGAGGCAGTACACACGTGCGTGTACTGCAGCCCAAGCAGGGTTGACAGATTTAGTTGATATTTCGATTGGTAAATTGTTTAGTTGGTTCATGTAACAACCCGCATATCTATCGATTTTATATTTAAATATTTTATTTAAATATTTTATCGTTAGTCGGATGTTAGTCCGAAAAGCTACTTTTTGCATACGGTCAAATTAGGACTCGAGACCACTTCCATTGAGTTCAAAATGACGTTTGCGATCTTTTTGAGTGTAAACTTCGATATGTTTGGAGATAGTGAAATTTTCGACACTTTTTCCCGCCTTTGACTTTGGTTTGGACTGCACCCCTTTAGTTCAGCCCAACCATCTTCCTCACTTTATCAAAACACTTCAAGCTTTGTCAAAAATGGTGGTGGGAAGTGGAAATTAAAACTCCAAACACAAATTCTATTGCAAATCCGAGATTCAACATCAAATTCACGTGAAGAACATTGATTCAAGCTTGTTGGTGTTCTTGCTTTGCTCTCAAATCTCCATCTTCATCAAATTCCGTGAAAAGGTGAGATTTTTAATCTCACATCTCGCCTATAACTGTCATTGGGTTGTTGGAAATGACTTCCTATCACTTTAGCATTAATGTTTGCAACTGGTTTGGATTAAATTGGTGAGAAACTCAAGTTTCAGTGCTGTTTGCAAAATCTGGCCCTAGGTCGTTCTGCCCTCCTTAGGTCGTCCAGGCTGCTAGCTCGCGTGTTGAAAAGTCTCCACTTTCTTAGGTCGTTCACGAGTTAAGACTTAGGTCGCTTGCATGCTTAGGTCGTTCTGGCTTAGGTCGCAGGGAAATAAGTCGTAGGTCAAAACAGCTTTAGGTTATAGGTCGTTGCCGACCTAAAATTCCTAGGCAAACCACTAAGTCGCTCGATTTTTTGTTAAGTCTTAGGTCGTTGCCGACCTACAATCCCCAGGCAAAATCTTAGGTCGTTGCCGACCTACAATCCCCAGGCAAAATCTTAGGTCGTTGCCGACCTATAATCCCCAAGCAAAATGTTAGGTCGTTCGCCCTTAAGTCTTAGGTCGTTGCCGACCTATAATCCCCCAGGCAAACTTTAAGTCGCAAGCTTTAAGTCGCGAGTCTTAGGTCGCGAACCACGTTAGGTCGCGTACCCTTAGGTCGCGAATCACCTTAAGTCGCGTAACCCTCTTAAGTCGTAAGTCGTTCGCGAGGTAAACCTTAAGTCGTAGGTCGTCTCCGACCTAATATTTCCCCTGCTATTTCACTAGGTCGCTTGACCTTAAGTCGTAGGTCGTCTCCGACCTATGGCCCACTAAGTCGCATCCCACTTAGGTCGCAGGACTTTGTTAAGTCGTAGGTCGTCTTCGACCTTATCCTTAGTCTTGTTAGGTCGCGTGAACTCTTAGGTCGTATGACCTACTTTTCTTTGTCGCTGGACCAGTAGTGGTCGAACCCCGTATTACTCTACGTAGGCAATCTTATCTGAAAAACATTTATCAGAATTTCTACTTTGATGGTTTTGGGATTGACTCCTTTGGACTTTACTCACGTCTTCGAACGTGAATTGATGTGATTTGATTTGTTTCTACAATCGATTTATGACTTGTCACTTTAAAGATATATGAAGGTTTCAATACTAATAGTAAATATCAAAACTCTTTCATCAAAGCGATTTCAACACTATTTTAAATATCAAAAGTTCGTTTTCTCAAATCGATTTTCAATCTACTAGTATATACAAGCCTTTACTTCACTCGAATGAGAAATCGACTTAAACGACTTAGTAAAACGAGTGGTATGAAACGCTTGCGTTCACTTCGTCGGTTAGCTCTTGGACTTGTTCGATTAAACCCTTTTTGTGACAATTTCTTAGTGAAGATTTACAGCTTGTTCGTAAATATTTAAGTTAAGCAAGTGGTTATGGGACATGAAGCTAAACTCATATATTTAATGGCTTGGTGTGATTGACACTTCCTTATGATCATGACGATCATTTTTGTGATTTAGACTAGCGATTGAGCGATGTCTCTTTGTCTGCGTGGGAGACTATACCCCGTTTATGTGATGTTTCGCCATCACATATCTAGGGTAGCACCCTACGGTCTTCGGGCCATTCCTGTGTGAAAATTTAATGGATAGCTTCCATGAGATAGC
Source organism: Allium fistulosum (assembly GCA_030737815.1). Classification (NCBI taxonomy): domain Eukaryota; kingdom Viridiplantae; phylum Streptophyta; class Magnoliopsida; order Asparagales; family Amaryllidaceae; genus Allium; species Allium fistulosum. Next base: position 743,271,048 of record CM060908.1, on the reverse strand, counting down.
TTCTCGTCATGTGTTTACGTGTAGGTGAGTTTTCATGCTCCCATTCATGTGTTAGGCCTCCCCCCTTTTTATGTGTTTTCTGGATTTCTGATGATGATTTCTGGAATTTTGTGCTTCACCAATTTTCATGATTTTCATTGATATGATATCAGTTTTTGTGCATTGGTGAATTCATGTGTTATTGACTTGTTATGAATACAAGTTTAGGGTATGATACCCTACCTTATCTTTGTGAAGATTCTTGTGATATTGATTAATCTTTTGTTGATTATCATTTACATACTTGTAGTAGTATGTCGTTATGGTTATTTCATGTTCATGTCATGCCTTTTACTTTATACCATATCATCTGATATTTATAGCTATACTGATCCGTTTATTATTTTCTTATAAATAATACTCGGGTCAGACCGAGATGTTACAGGTGCTTCTGCTTGACTTCTCTTCAGGATATTTCTGACTTTTGGCTAACTACATAGATTAGTAGTTTTTCGATGTACACCTTTGAGATATAGACTCTATGTTGTGTACTTATTCTTTTGTATAGCACGTGATGCTATTCTTTTGTATTATCGTGGATCTTTCTGACCACTACTCTGATGTACACTTTCATGTGTTATATATTTATTCATATCTTCTTCCGACTTTGTGATATGGATGTCTGTGACTGATTTATGTTATGATTATTTCTATGTTTGTTTCCGAAGATTATATATAGCCACCGTGTGATAGCTTTGTGTTTGTATCAGTATGTCGGATTTCCTCCTTAAAAGATATGCATTCTATTCTATCTGACATATCGGTGCTCACACAAAGAAGTTACATGGATGGTCGCTCCTCCACAGCCTCATTCTCCGTGCTAATTGACAGCACTACATCGTAGTGTTCTTGGTTAGCGTGGGTATAGAGGTGGGGCGTCACAGTTCAATTCAATATTTTGAAGTTGTATTTTGAAATGGTTCATTTTGATTTGAGTTGGATCCGTTGGCTTTTGTATTCATTGATCTTCTGATTAATTCATAGACTGTATTGGCGAGGCAGTACATGTTAACACTTAATTCTCCACGACTTAAGAAGTACGCGACTCAAGAGTTAACGAGTTAAGGGAGTGCAAGACTTAACGAGTTAAGAGTTAGATGACCTACGACTCAACAGGCTCCGACCTAAGGAATGGTCCGATTCAACGACCTACGAGTTAAGAAGTTTAACGACTTACGACTTAGCGTGCTACGACTCATAAAGATTAACTCTTCTACGACTCAACGAGACAAGCTTTCTACAACTCATGGTCTTACGACTCATCAGGATCAACGAGTCATGGAGTATACGACTCATGGTCTTACGACTCATCAGGTTCAACGACTCATGAGAACTGGCGACTCATCAGGTCTGTACGACTCATCAGGCTTACGACTCATCAGGTCTGTACGACTCGTCAGGCTTACGACTCGTCAGGCTTACGACTCATCAGGTCTGTACGACTCATCAGGCTTACGACTCATCAGGTTTACGACTCAAGAGGACCTTACGACCTAACAATGTACGCGTTAAAGTACCTGCGAGTTAAGGAGTCTGCGACCTAAGATGCCTACGACCTAGGACTCAACGACTTAACTTGTCCAGCGACCTAAGGCTACAGGAATGTCACGACCTAAGGGAAGTCGCGACCTAAGGAAGCTTGCGACCTAAAGACTCCGCGACCTAGTAATGTTGCGACCTAAAGGTTACGACCTAAAGAAGATTCCGAGTTATGAAAGGCTCCGACTTAAGAAGGTTCCGACCTAAGCCTATTCCTTAACTCGCCACCGACCTAAGCCTATTCCTTAACTCGCCGCCGACCTAAACCTATTCCTTAACTCGCCACCGGTCTACCATAGGTCGGCAGACGACTTAAATACTTAGAGAAAATTCCTGAGTCCAGATCAGCTCCTATAAATACCCCACCACTTCTAACTTGAAGTGGACTTTTGGCCATTCATTACTCAAGCGCCGTGACGCTGTCGAAGCCTCCTCTCATTCAGCAATCAAAGATCTCCAAGCATTCGAGACACTACAACGATCTTCGAGAAGAGCTCCTAACATCCAACGCGGATTCGTCGAGTTTCATCATTAAAGATCGAGCTAGTAGTCAAGAATGATTTCATGATCAAATTGTATTGTATTTAGAGGGATATTGTATTGAATTGTAATCAAATCAGCAATAAAAGACTATAAAGTGGATGTAAGCTCAATTACGGGCCGAACCACTATAAATCTGTTGTTCATTTACTGCTTTTCTGCTATTCTCAGCTCATATTCTGTTCCCGTACCAACGGGTGGTGCTTTCACGATTCTATTACACACACTGGGTGTTAGCGTTCACTTTTTACCGTTAACATTTTGGTGCTTTCACTGAGAAACCAACTCAGGCGATCATCCACCGTTGTTTCGCAAAGATTCATAAAAAGAACCTCTCTTTAAAAACCAGATCTGAAATAATGGCTCCTGGAAGAAGAGGCAGACCTATCAGATCCGGAAACGCTCACGAAGGAACTTCCGCTTCCCCAATAACAGACCAAGCAACTCCAACCGTTGGGGTCACCAGGGCTGAATTGGATGACGCAGTTTCTGGATTATACCAACAAATTGAAACTCAAAACGCTTTGATGATGGATAGATTAACTGCTCTGCTCGGGGCAAATCGTCAACCAGAAAACCGTCGAACTACTCTTCCTGAAATGCCACCTTTCCAAACTGATGGTTCTATGCCGCAACCAACTTGTCATGAGCAGATGCCCGGGCAAAATTCCGAGGGAAGAACTAATACTTGCCCGGAGGTGTCTTTGAACAATAAAGAGTACCTGTCTGAAATGGTTGGCCGCATCATGAAAGAGAGCATGCAAAGGGAAGAAGATGAGGCTGACTGGGGATTTGCGCCAAGCAGAACTCCGTTTACTGAAAGGATCCTAAGAGCGGAGTTTCCAAGGAAATTTGCACCTCCTACTATCCAAGCTTATAGGGGAACCAGTGACCCTAATCATTTCCTCTACAAGTACGATTGGCATATGACTGGTGCAAGAGCATCAGACGAGATCAAGTGTCGATACTTTCCGGTATACCTAGAAGGTGTGGCTTTACTTTGGTTCACAAAGCTTCCAGTTCGGTCTGTAGATAAATTCTCCGACTTAACGCAAAAGTTTAAAGAACAGTTCAGATTGTATGCTTCAAAAGCTAAGGATATAATGTCACTGTCTAACCTTGAACAAGCACCCGGAGAATCAATCAAATCTTTCTTGAGTCGTTTCAATATAGCTTTGGCCGAGGTAGAAAATGCGGAACCACGCATGATCCTGACTTATTTGATGAGAGCCATTAATAAATCGAGTGAATTTGGGATATGGTTAAAGATGAAAGAACCAAACTCACTTGATAAATTTTATAAAAAGGCCGATGAGTTCATTCGCCTTGAAAGCCTTTCTGCAACATCGAAAGTGGTTACCGCCCAAACTAACAATGACAATGTCGCATCTAAGAAAAGAGAATCTGAAAGTCAGAAAAGGGAGAATGAAGGAGGAAAAAGCCAGGGAAATGAAAAGAAACCTCGCCGCTTTAATCCTTCAGACTTTACTCCTTTAACTGATACACCAAGAAATATCTTTTTTGCAACAAAGGACGCTGTCAGGTACCCTAAGCCGCCTGAGATGACGAGAGGGGCAAAGCGTAATGGAAAGTTCTGCCAATTTCACAATCAACCTGGCCATGACACTGACCAGTGTCGCGAATTAAAGAAGGTGATTGAAGAATTGCTAGAGCAGGGTAAACTCCAACAATACGTTAAAAGAACCGGAGTCGATCCAACCCCATCCGCTCGGGGTCAACAACGTCCTACCCATCAATCCGATTCTCTCAGCAACACTGCAGTGCAAGATTCAGAAAAGCTTGTCATTAATGCTATCACAGGGGGACCATACCCAGCAAGCAGAAGTTGGGATGACTACTAATCACTCACAAAACTGCAACTGGGGCATCTCTCGCTTTCTCTGACATGAAAAATCCAAAAGCTATGAATCAAGCACAAATGGAAATCCAGCTTGGAGATTCTGGAACAACAATAACTAGCATTCATTTTACTTAACTGCATTGCTTGAATTTGTAAAGATAATGATGGATGTGTATTTTCTGCATTGTAAACCGCTGAGAAATCAGCGTGACTCAATAATGAAAAAACTATGCATTGTGTTTTCTATTATAAAATGCCTGTTATATTTCGATGTGTAAATACTCTAAATGTATTGCTAAAATATCGATCTAATACTGCAGGTCATTAAAGCAAAGCTCACCCATCGCAAAGCTAAGCGAGCCTTACAAATCGTTTAGCAGATTTCAAGCAACAAAAATTTCAAACTCAAATCTCATACAAGAGGAACTTCACATAAAAAGTTGACGGCTCCACTAGGTCAAGCCCTCGTTAACTGGTTTTGATCGCTGATGTAAAAAAGGCATCCAACCAAATAACTTGCGTTTACTCTGTGGAGTCATTCAACAGTGAAGTCTACTTCTTCGAATAAAGCAATTTACTTGCAAGAGAAAGAAAAATGCGCTTGGAAACGATAATAAAGGATCGCAGATTGGTGGATGATGATACAACATGAGCAGGCAAACATGGAAGCAGCCAAAGGAAGGTATGCCTCTCAACAGGAAAACAGGTAGATCCACTAAAAGGATAACTTCCCAAGCAGAAGGAATAAGACCCTCGCTGGCTGATTGTGATGCATCCGATCAGGCAGCTTGTGTCCATCCCATGGATCTACTTGCCCCTAAGACGCAACCTTCCTGGCACACCAACCAACTGATGCTCCTTCCCAAGGATCAACAAAGCCCTCTAACGAGGCACGCCAATAAATGGAGAGCTTTCCTCAATCAAAAAGATCGGTGGGACTACCAAAAAGGGGCACCTTGTTAATCGATTGCGATCGTTTGTACAAACAAACATCCAATTGAACGACTTACGCTTGTCCCGTGGACCCCTCCGACCATGAGAAAGTAACTTCCAGGCAACCACAAGCCCTCTTCGGAGGCACAAGCCCTCTTCGGAGGCACAAGCCCTCTTCGGAGGCACAAGCCCTTTTCGGAGGCACATTTCACCCGTGTAGAAGTGCAAAATGCTTCTCTTCGGAGACCCACTTCACCAGTGATGAAATGCTAAAAAGCCCTTTTCGGAGGCACATTTCACCCGTGTAGAAGTGCAAAATGCTTCTCTTCGGAGACCCACTTCACCAGAGATGAAATGCCAAAAACTGCTTCTCTTCGGAGACCAAAACTGCTTCTCTTCGGAGACCAAAACTGCTTCTCTTCGGAGACCAAAACTGCTTCTCTTCGGAGACCAAAACTGCTTCTCTTCGGAGACCAAAACTGCTTCTCTTCGGAGACCAAAATCGCTTCTCTTCGGAGACCAAAAGACCTCTTCAGAGGCGTACTCCACCTTGCTTGAAGTACCAAAAATAAACCCTTTACTGGGGCACAAAAATCAAAACCTTCTTCAGAAGTTCATTTCACTGTGCAGGAAAATTCACTTTCAAACAAATAAAAGTGATCATTCCCAGAAGTCGAAGTGTTCTTCAGGAGGAAAAAGAAAATAAAGATTCCTCCAAAGACAAGATATACTCTATTAAAAGCAGAACAATTCTTCCCTGAAAAAGTGGAAAGTTATTCTCTAAAATAAGAGTATCGGTCTTGTGAAATCAAGAGATATTACAATATACTTGTGGTATGGGGGCAACATTGTACAACTCAGTTACATTAATAAAAGTAGTATACAAGCAACATACCACAAGTTCATTGCAATATCATGTAATAAAGATGTGGAGTAAATGCGTTCTTGAAACACAGACAAAAAATTTGTACAAGTGAAAAGAATCGTTTACTCTACACTTCAAATGAAAAACAGATGTATTCCTACATACACAAGGATTTGTACAAGAAAAATATCTATTTTATTTCAACACTATGAGAATTTTTACATTGTACAGGTTACAAAAAGAAGCGGAGACCGGAATCCGCACAATCCCCGGTCAATACAAAAAGCAGAAAATGCAAAATCAAACTCATTTCCCCTTCTTCCCACCCTTGGAACTTTTACCCGGCCTGGTAATTAGTTTCGTAGGCCGCGTCGGAGAAGAAGGAGAAAGAGACTCAGCCGGATCAATCTCTGCCTCATCTCCAGCAGCAGTAGAACTCTTCTTTCCTTTCTTTGAAACCACACGCTTCCCCTTCTTCTTGGAAGAAGACTCACTCCCCGGAGCAAGAAATGTAGAAAGCTTTGTGTCATAATCGAAAGACTGCTCCGGGGTCTTCTCGCTATCTTCCAGACCTTCTGCCTTCTGTTCTTCGGAAGCAGATGGTTCATCTAAACCTTCAAGGGCCGCTATTGGTTCTTCCTGTGAACCAGGCTGGGAAGCTGGAAGAGGTATAACTTGAGAAGGAGGAGGAACGGCAGCTGAAGAAGGAAGAGTTGGGGCAGTTTCTGGGGTGTCTGCTGCATAATAAAAGATATCAAAATCAGTATTCTCCGAGAAAAAAGAAGACCGTGAATCGTCAAAGTTACCTGGAGAAGCCGGTTTAGCAAGATCAATCTCAAATTCCCGAGCTTGGAAGTCTTTCATTGCCTCTTCCTCTGTAGGGGTGGTTACAGTTTCTGTGTCAACCTTAGCGGGAGGCGTGGAATGAGAACTAGAGCCAACAATATCCGCATGAGCTAAAACCGAAGTATAAGCAGGAGCAATAGGGGGTGTTTCTTTCTCAGGAAGCTTCTCTCCCGTCGCTTCGGCCCGCACTCGGATGAGCTGCTCTTTTCCTTTGGCAAGGGCAGCGCGATCGCTCTCACTTAAGTAGGTAGCTTGAAGATCTGTTTCAGAGTATCCGGCACCACCAAATAAGTCAATGATTGCCTCCCATACCTCCGCTAAGGTGACTTCATACTCTGGACCCAAAAATGAAAGGCTCCCACGCCCCAGGACACAATGCATATAAAAATCGAACAGAGTCGCGTCAACGGTGGCTATGGTCGCCTTATGGGATTCTTCGGCTGCAGCTTTACCAGAAAGAACTTCATCACGTTCTCTTTCAGCCTTCAGTAACTGGGATTGTAGCCTAGCAATTTCTAAGTCTTGAGAGCTGAGTTTCTCCTGAAGACGAGCAGCGTCATCACGATATTTTCTAACAACATGCTGTTCTGCTTCAAGTTTGACTTCAGTATTCCGCTGAGCAGCATGGGCGTCTCGAACTTGTTTTTGAAGCATTTCTTCTTTCTGAGAATAAGAAGTGGAGGAAGTAGCAAGCTCATTTTTAAGTTTTTCAACTTCAGCTTCGAGCTTCCCATAACCATCGCTAATGCTTTTCATCTCCGCGTCATGCTGCTTACGCCATTTGTCCCACTCTGTTTTATCATTTTCCATAGTCATCATCGCTTCAAGGTTCAGATGGTTGACCCTTTGAAGTTCATCAACCAGCTTCTGCCACCCAGACATTCTTTCGATGTCAAGCTTTACAGCATCGACATTTTTCAGCATCGCCTGCTTATCAATGGGGACCAAGTCCAAATCAAAACGCACTCCTTTCAGACACCAATTCGGAAATCGGCTCTGGAGTGTGGGAGGACCATCTCCAGCTTGGTACTGTGGCCTATTAATGATGGTCTGGATGTCAGATTCCTTAAGGGCAGGAGAACCGGAAGATGTATTAGGAGGAACAGAAGCGGTTGTCTTTTCCGAGATGTTAGATGTGTCTTTCTCACCAAGTCTAGCACGTTTACTGGAATCATCAGAAGTGTGACTCTTCCCCTTATCGTCATAAGATTTCCTTTTATAAGGATCGTCGCTTCTGCGAGAAGAGTCATGTTGCTCGTCCCTTCTCCCGTAGTATTCCTCATCTTCTCTCCGGCGACGCTCTTCATGAGCTCGCCTCTCATGAGCCTTTCGAGCAGCTCTCTCCTCATCAGTTTCTTTCACGGCACTAATATAACTCCTAAAGTCATAAGCCTCACGGCTTCCGTAACGCTGGAATTTGTTGTAGTAAGAGCCGCTTCGCCCCATCAGAGAACCTGAAATTGAAGAAAAAGACCAGTTTTAGAAATCCTCAAATTGAAGAAGCTGAGTGCATAAAAAGTGCCAAGGTTCTAAGTGTGTGTGATGTGCAAACTACGCGCGTCAGACTACAAACCACTTTTGGGTGTAGAAATGGTAGTAAGTTGTGTGGAAGGCGTTGTGGTTTGTTGCAAGAAAGAAGTTGCTTCGATAACAGGAGGAACCACTTTAGAAACATCATCTTTAAAGAGCTCCTGAGAGGTTATCATGATGTCGCTCAGGTTGTCGAAAGTATCATCGCCATGGTGCATGGGAGAATTATCCTTTTCAACTTCCACCTCAGCCGTCTTTTCAAGAGTATGAAGATTTTCCTCCTCTTCAATAACCGGGGCAAGTGCTAACTTACTGGACGACCCCGCAATGTCGGTAAGAGTAGAACACTTCACCAATGAAGTCTCAACGGTAAATTCTTTCGGTGAAGGTTCTTTAGCAGAAGCAGGGGCATCTGACTCCTCAGCCGAAGAATCAGGAACTTCATGTGGCTGAGTGGAACGGGAAGGATGTAAGAGTCCAAATTCGTGAAGGAACTCATCTCTCAATAGAAATTGAACGCTCCTCTCCTCAACCGGCACGGCCATAAGCCTCTCAAAGGTAGTCTTGTGACGAGATTCCCTAGAGGGGGAAGGGAGTGCTGAAACAGTAGAAAAAGAAGTTAACACTTGACAATTTGAACTTCAAAGAATTTAGAAAAAGCACAGGGAAAAGGTAGATAATCGTACTTCCCACTCTCCAAATGGCGTAAAATCCCGGGGGACAACGAACAAAGAAAAACTGGCTCAGAAACCCAGGAACGCTTTCAGGAAGACCAATAATCAGTTTGCGATTCCTGGCACTCCTTACAACTGTGATAGAGGGATGGTCCTTGATCCTTGTGAATGAGCATAGAAAGCAAATTTCTCCAAAACTGGGGAAACGGTCCAGCGTTCTCCTAAAAAGCACACACAGTCCCAGCAGGATGGCGTAGCCATTAGGATGAAGTTGAAAAGGGGAGATAGATAATCGAAGAAGAAGTTCTCGGAGACAGTCATTAAACGGGGGAATCGCTCCACTCAAGCACATTTGGCGGTTCACTGCGATGAAGCCGTGCGGTGGCCTATCAGCAGTGTCATTTACTCCAGGAAGCAAAGCGTCAGATTCAGCGATGCCAAACTGGGCGCATAGTTGGCGGAAGGCTTTAAGACTCAGGGTGGTGGGAATCCTTTCTGGGGGATCATTCAACGGAGTAGCGATTGGAAAAGCTTCTCCAGCTGATTCCGAATCTTCTTGATGGGATGTCATTCTACACAATCAGCCGAATGTTCAAAAGTGAAGGTGCACGTTTCCTAAAAGTGTAAAGTGCTGTGCAAAACTAATGAAAATAAGAAAAAGCAAGTATAACTGGAATTAAACTAACTGACAATCAGTCGATTACGAGATTTCAAAACTTGTTAATGCTCAAGTGCAGTGTTAATGCAGACAAATCAGTTCTAGTTAATTATTACGATTCTGCTTTAATACTTCATTTGAGTTGGTTATTGTGTAGCATTTCACTCATACAGTTCATTTAATTGTAATCTTTATCAACTAATCTGTCATCCGATATGGGCAGTCGGTGGCAGTATATTCGTCCCAGTTTTTGTACATGTTATAACAGGCAGTCAGAGTTATTGACAATCTATAAAAGAGTGCAACAAAATTCAAGAGTCCAAAGTTCAAACAACTTAAGTCTTAGCATTCAAGGCAGTGGGAAAATTTGCTCAAGTTCTAACTCGGTCACGACTTAACTTAGGGCAGATTTTCCTAAGTCCTAACTCGTTCACGGTCTACAAGATATGCCATGAATCAAGTTGAGTCGTAACTCTCCAATCGTACCGCACATTCAAGCAAAATCTGAACAAGTGCTAAGTCACGAACGACTCAAATGGCTCCTGCGACCTAGGGTCAACTATTCTCTAAGTCGTAAGTCGTGAGGAATAAAAAGAGACTTCAAGTCGTAAGTCGTAAGTCATAACATCAAAACTGCTGGATCACGCGAAATTACCAATCCAACTCCTGACTCGCTAAATCCTTAACTCGTTAACCATCTATCCATCCAATTCCTAACCCATTTACCTCCTAACCTGTTAACTTTCCAACCCGTTAATCCATTAACCAGTTAGCCTCTCCATCAACCCTATTTCTAAATCACCGAAAATCGCAAATCATTGCAAGTCATGCCGAGCCACCTTAAGTTCATGGATATCCTGTATAACAGTATTCGCAAGACCCAAAGGGAAAAATCATGGATGAAGGTCGACGGCAATGATCGGCGATTGGGAAAAGATGCTTACGCGGTGTAAATGGGAATGGCTGCAAATAAATCAGGTCGAAATCGCCTTTGGAAGCTTGAAATTGCGTTAATGGCAGATACGGCTTAAAGAACGAGTAATAGGAAGACGGAGAAAAGAGGAACGACCTAAGCATTTTATACCCCAGGTTGAAGGAATTGGAATCGGCCCACACGAGTTAAGATAAGTCGAAACACACGACCTACGACTTAGGCGTGTATTTCGAGGGGCAAATGTTAACACTTAATTCTCCACGACTTAAGAAGTACGCGACTCAAGAGTTAACGAGTTAAGGGAGTGCAAGACTTAACGAGTTAAGAGTTAGATGACCTACGACTCAACAGGCTCCGACCTAAGGAATGGTCCGATTCAACGACCTACGAGTTAAGAAGTTTAACGACTTACGACTTAGCGTGCTACGACTCATAAAGATTAACTCTTCTACGACTCAACGAGACAAGCTTTCTACAACTCATGGTCTTACGACTCATCAGGATCAACGAGTCATGGAGTATACGACTCATGGTCTTACGACTCATCAGGTTCAACGACTCATGAGAACTGGCGACTCATCAGGTCTGTACGACTCATCAGGCTTACGACTCATCAGGTCTGTACGACTCGTCAGGCTTACGACTCATCAGGCTTACGACTCATCAGGTCTGTACGACTCATCAGGCTTACGACTCATCAGGTTTACGACTCAAGAGGACCTTACGACCTAACAATGTACGCGTTAAAGTACCTGCGAGTTAAGGAGTCTGCGACCTAAGATGCCTACGACCTAGGACTCAACGACTTAACTTGTCCAGCGACCTAAGGCTACAGGAATGTCACGACCTAAGGGAAGTCGCGACCTAAGGAAGCTTGCGACCTAAAGACTCCGCGACCTAGTAATGTTGCGACCTAAAGGTTACGACCTAAAGAAGATTCCGAGTTATGAAAGGCTCCGACTTAAGAAGGTTCCGACCTAAGCCTATTCCTTAACTCGCCACCGACCTAAGCCTATTCCTTAACTCGCCGCCGACCTAAACCTATTCCTTAACTCGCCACCGGTCTACCATAGGTCGGCAGACGACTTAAATACTTAGAGAAAATTCCTGAGTCCAGATCAGCTCCTATAAATACCCCACCACTTCTAACTTGAAGTGGACTTTTGGCCATTCATTACTCAAGCGCCGTGACGCTGTCGAAGCCTCCTCTCATTCAGCAATCAAAGATCTCCAAGCATTCGAGACACTACAACGATCTTCGAGAAGAGCTCCTAACATCCAACGCGGATTCGTCGAGTTTCATCATTAAAGATCGAGCTAGTAGTCAAGAATGATTTCATGATCAAATTGTATTGTATTTAGAGGGATATTGTATTGAATTGTAATCAAATCAGCAATAAAAGACTATAAAGTGGATGTAAGCTCAATTACGGGCCGAACCACTATAAATCTGTTGTTCATTTACTGCTTTTCTGCTATTCTCAGCTCATATTCTGTTCCCGTACCAACGGGTGGTGCTTTCACGATTCTATTACACACACTGGGTGTTAGCGTTCACTTTTTACCGTTAACAGTACACGTTAGCGTGTACTGCAGCCAAACAGCATTGTTGTTTTTTTAAATTGACATTTCAATTGTTTAAATTGATTTGGATTGCCGATTTGTTGTTTAACACTGTTTAGTGTTATATCTGCCGTTATCCGATTCTTATATCGAGGAGTCGGATATACGAGATTTCTGTCACTATCGTCTATTTGATATTTTTTTATTATTGCTTTTATGCACTAATAACTGAGTTTGAATTAGACTGACCCGTGTATTATTTTCTTTTGAATGTAATACTCGGGTCAGACCCGAGTTAATTCAGGTTGTAGATTTCCTGCTTTGAGTTGCTGTTTGGGCTATGAAGACTTTTTATATCTTCTGAAGTAGTTTTCGTCGTTTTGTAGAAGTCGTGTCATTGTATAGGATGATATGTATTCATGTATATTAGATGATAATGTACTTGTATATATAACTTCCAGAGTCGACAGTTGTAGTTGTATCATATGTATTGTGTAAACTCTATTGTAATTGACATCAGTTATATATATATGAGACTTTTGTTTTATCTGTGTTCTGCATTTATATTATCTGTGTTATTATTATATCTAATGTCCTAAACTATTATGAACCATCGTAGTTTGTTTTATACTGATAATTGGGTATGTCGATGGGAGTAAATAAATAAGATGAAAAACTAAAAGTATATACCACTCCTATCGAGGTAACCAATATTAGCGTAAGGCCAACTACGGATGGCCGCTCCTATCCAGCCTTATTCTTCGTGATAACAGACAGTATTTTCTCTAATACTCTTTGTTATATTGTGAGCATAAAGGTGGGGCGTTACAGTACTCAACATTTGGAGAGCATTACATACTCCAGTCTCAATTGAATAATCGATATCCTTTCTCGAAATATCTTGACTAGGAATGTTTGAAATAATATGTTATTTTAATATGACAATTTTCTCATGATTACAACACATCGTAATTATTATCACTTAACATATCATTTAAGAATTATCTAATTAATATACTTTAAGTTAATTACTTAATTAATTATAGCATAATATAACAAGTATATAATAAAAAGAAAAAACCTTTTATTTTGAATATGATTGGTTATCGAGTTAGATATATGCAATAAATTACATAATTGCCATTAGGATATACCCTTAACTCCATCAATCTGTCACTTGCACTTGGGTTCAATTATGGAATTTTATTCCAACTCATTTGATTGGTTTTCTAAAAAACTGATCGAGCTAGTCCTTAGTGAATGGTATGATATAATTTTTTAATTATCTACTTTATTAGTTAACTCTCCCTTATGCCGATAAACTGCCTGTATCAAATGGAATACTTCAGAGTATGTTTTTCGACTCTAGTGAACTTTGTGTGACGACCCACATTTTTGGACAGTTCAAGTTGATAATAAACCACCCATGTTCAACTCAAACTGTCTAAAAGACAAATAAGATATAGAAGAAAAAAACATAGAATCTCACTGCGGAATGACAAAATATAATAATTACAAAAATAGTTCATGAAGTTGTTTTACAATATACATTTGATTTCATTTTTCTATATCATCAGAGTTATTCATATATCAGACATAACAAAACATTGCGGTTGAAATATACTAGTAAATACGGTCTTCAAACTCCGTCTTCATTTTCGAGAACAAATGTCTTTGAAATAACTGAAATACTCAGGCTGAACCGAGCATAATGAAAAGACAAAGCACTCGAGTTAGAACTAAAAATTCTTATGTAAGTTAAACTAGAATCAGGTGAAATATGCATGTACATAACTTTATTTTTACTTTGAAAATTCACAGAAAAGGTTTCAGAGTTTTCAATGCCCTTCTAAAATCATTCAATGAAGTTTCGAACATTTCCATGTCGATTTAATAATTTTTATAATTTCGAACAACCACTTCAAGGTTTAAATTTTCAAGATTATTAAATCATCGAAATAACTACGGGTTCCTTTATCAAATACTCTTCCAACGTTCAACTAAAGTTTTCTAAAAGTTCAACTTACTTTACAATTTCCAAAGTATTAATAATTCCATTTTTAAAGTATAAAATACCAAAATCTTTAAATGGTTGAATTTTAAAACACAGATTTCTTTACAAAACATTTTTCTTTTACTATATGAAGTTATCTATAACAACCCGGAATTTTTGGATGATTAAAAATGGAATAATTAATTAATTCTAAATATTTAAGAGTAAATTTTTAACTTGAATTTTAAATATAACTATTTATTGGATAATTAAATTATTGAATTTAATAATTGGAAATTGGTTAAAATAGTGAATCTGGAGTTTTAAGCTTGTTAAAAATAATTTAAAGGATTATAAAATTTATATTAGTAATAATGAAGATAATAAAACTTTTTAAATTGAATTTAAAAGTGATTTGTTCAATTTTAAAAATATATCGTTTAAATTTACATTTAAAAATAGCCTTCCGGGGCACAGTCTTGGAATTCGATGAAACAAGTTCCATTGGACCTTAATAGTGTATTATTATCGGATTTCAAATTTGGTAGTGTTCGGAGTTACCGTTTGATCCTACGGGTTATAAACGCGCTAAAATTTATATCGAAAATTCAATATAATAATTAGGTCCAAAAAGCTGTCTTCACCATACCATCGAATTAGGATTCGAAACCATTTCCATTGCGTTCGGAATAGGGGTATAACATTATAAACACCTTGTGGCATGCCTCGATAGGAAGTCAAGATTTTAAGCTACGATATCGAGATGATTTAAATAATATATATATATATATATTCATTGACTTGACAAAAATATTTCACATCAGCCTTTTCTTCTTTCAAATCACCGTACCACTTTCTCCGTTCAACATGTTAACGTCTCTTCCCTCCCTTTTTTTAAATAGTGAACGAAACTGCGTTGTTCAAAACCAGAAATGAAAAGCTAAAAAGAAAAATGGCCGATCGAAGAAAAAAAAAATATATATGTTATGCTTTGTGTTGCAAACCCTTCCTAGTATGAAACGCACGCAACCCCTTCTTCCTCTTCTCCTTTCTCATTTTCATTTTCATAATTCTAAAAGCAGAAGAAAAAAATCCCAAACTTGTTTAAAATTATAGTTTAGTCCAAAACTTCGGTCTGGGTTCTTTAGGAAGGGTGCGGCTTCATTTTCTCTGCTCGATGATTAGCAGTGAATGTTTTTGTTGAATGCAATCTAGGGTTGGAAAATTATAGTGATTTGTGTATTGGGTTGTTGTTTGGAGTGTGGATTCGAGGCTAGGGAATAGAGGAGCGTTGACTGGCGGAGAGGGAGGTGGTGTGGCCGCACGGTGCGAGTCGCGTTCTTGGCCAGGTCGCGATTCATATGACTGATGCGGGCCTTGATTTGGGTTGTTGGGGTGGTGTAGTTTGCGGAGAGGAAGAGTGCGGCGGTGTCGGTTTGTTAAATGGTGAAGAGGGGAGGGAGGAAGGGTGGAGTCATCAGCGTTCATGGTAGGTTTCGTTAAAAACTGGAAAAGCGGGATTTTTATTTTGAGAAGGAGGAGCGAATGTCTTGAATTCATAGGCTATGGTAGGTTACTACGTGCGTCGGGCTATGATAAAAAAACAAGAAAAAGAGGAAGTGGGCTGGCGTTTCTGTTTTACCAGACCTCTTTGACTTGGGTTCGATTGGGACGCGGACAGTCGTAGTAAAACTCGTATCAACGATATCTGCATTTTGGAATCAAATTGATCGAGATCTGGGTTAACGCTAGAATCAAAACGCCTATATGATTTTAGACGAACTAGAACGCGAAAGCAGAAATAAAAATCACGGTGAGTTAATATCACTCAATTTTGGATTATCGAAATTTATTTTAAATAGTTAAAATTAATTATTGATTGATTGATAAATTATTATCAGTTGGATGTGATATTATATATAGTAGTATATATATTGGAGTGATTGATATTCCCGCATATATATAGAAAATGAGACCCTATGCGCCCCGCATAATAGTGGATGACCCTATATATCACGATATCACCCTCGAAGTGGGATTGGAATTTTTATATTGTATTAACATCTGTGGATGTGGGGAAATAGGTTGGAGGGATCCAACTAGATTCCTCAAAAATGTTGAAATTATTTTCATATGCAGTTATATGATATGTTGAATAATCTGCAATAGATTATAGCATGATTTGAATTTATTTGGTGCTATGGTATTTCTGGTTTAGATTTTGGTATTTTTAAAATACCATAAATATTTAAATTGAACTTAAAAAAAATTACATTGAAATTTGGATAAATCAAAAGAAATGAATTTGAAAAAAAAGATAAATAGTTTGATTCAAATTTGTATTTAATAATTTCATAATATTGTAAATAGAGTTCTTGGAATATTGTAAATAGAGATATTTGAATAATGAAAATAAAATGATTTTTAAGTAATAGAACTTAAACGATATTGTTTAAGTATAAAAGGATTTATTTTTAAACTCGAGATTTAAATTGTTGGGAGAATAAAAAGGGGAAATTTGGAAATAAAATATGGAATTGTTATACTAGATTTTAAATAAGATCTAAAATTTATGAAATGGGAGTGGAATCGGAATTAGTTGGGTTTTGGAATATATTTGGGTTATTTAAGCAATTAATTTAAAAATGGAATTTAATTTAGAAATCAATTTAAATCGATTAAGTATTGTAAAACCGTTATAAACCGGAAATGAGACTATGAAATTTATAAACTAGGTTTATAAATAAAGTAAAGTGATTATCAGTGGATAAATGGGAATTACAAATTCACGGTGAGGATTTATAAAGAGATGGATAAATTGGTTTAAAGATAAATGGTAGATTTATTTTTTTTGAATGTGGAAATGGAATTTACGGAATTGGAATGTAAATCAAATTAAAAAATAAATCGAGAAGGATTATAAATATTAGACTGGCCATATGGGAGTTGAAAATATATTTTTTCCTGAGAAGTTAAGTTTATTTTAAAAAGGGAATTTTTAAGTATTAACTAGAAAATTTAAAATTGTTTAAGAATATTTCAGAAAATTTATTATTTAGTTGTTTAAAATTGTTTAAAGTATATTTAAGCATTAATTAAGTAGTTTTATAAATGGTTGGTATTAAGTTAATTATTTTTTTAGAATTAATCAGTATTATTATTTTAAGAGATATATTATTCTATATTAATATTATTTTATAATAAATTTATTTTGAAAGAGTAACTGTCTAAAATTAACTTGGGAAATTATTATAGAAATTTCATAAGTATTATTCTGAAAAATTTTAAATAAAGTTTTCGGAAAGTAATGGTATACCCGCATGGCGAAAATCGGAGGAAGTGAGTGCCTGCAATTAAGTCTTGGATTTCTCTGGGATAGAGACGTAACCATTGAGCTGTGAATCCATGGTTTGATACCGTAGTGGTACTTTCCATATTATTTTAAAAAAAAGGGTTTCAAATATTTTTTGAAAAAGGTAGTTTGCGAATATACTAAATTCGATAAGTTGGACGAATCGATTTAAGTGATTGAACATTTAATTGAATAAGACTTGATGTTTCTCAGTGGAAAAGAAAATATTTGGTTGAATGATTGTTATTTGATAGTTAAATAACCGACTATCAAATCTGGACCAAAAACTACAACTTTGGGAATATCTAGGAGAAATGCGGGAATTATATGGTACAGCTACCGTTCGAGGTGCTATACTATACGTATAAACTCGTTTCATTTTTCTAGGACGTTTATAAGGAAATCCATCTACTGACGATTAGGAGGAGATCTCCGATCTTATTCTCATCTGTTTATTTCCTAGAGAACCGGGGTTGAGTTTACCGAAAAATATCGAACGTTGTTTCGAAGAGACCGGGATCGGGTTTGTTATTCGAAAACAACTTCGATCCAATAAGTACGTTTACGATGTGAAAACAATATCATAAAGTCAAAGATGGAGCAGTGAAGTGCAAGGGCTAATCGCTACTAACCCTGAGGATTATTCCAAAATGGATGTAGTAGGAATAGTGCCTTCGGTTCCGTTCGGACACAGAATGGACTTGCATGGATGAATGCTATCAAGACATTGTCATCGGAGGACAATGAGCATTCAAAGTGAAAATTTACTTAAAAAGGTAATCGTAGCCTCTAGCCTCATCAACCAGGAATGACAGAAAATCAGGGGAGATGCAGTAAGGCTAAGTGGGTCGCACTCAATTAGGGTATGTTTATCTCCTTTCCAGATAACCTCGGATATTATTTATCACTACGGTATATGGAAGGAGCTCGAAAGAGGGTGGGAACACCCAAGGTGATAGCATATTCGGTCTATCCAGGTTAGGGATAGTTCGGTCTTGTGTTGTAGGGGATACTGGCATGGTCCTCAATACGCTGTTTCTAGACGTGTACTGTGATATGTGGTACCCAAGTGCTTAGTCATTCGTGTTGAATCCATTCTCCAATACGTACCTTTTACGGTTTTGATTGTAGAGCCTAGTATGCTGGAATTTAATTAATGTAACAATTTCAGCTATTTGAATAAGTATTTGTACTTAGACACTATTATAATATCAGAGGATTTGATATGAAATGTTTTGGTTATCGTAAGGTAAAAACCCGTCGTGTTTATGTATG
Source organism: Allium fistulosum (assembly GCA_030737815.1). Lineage (NCBI taxonomy): Eukaryota > Viridiplantae > Streptophyta > Magnoliopsida > Asparagales > Amaryllidaceae > Allium > Allium fistulosum. Next base: position 743,252,446 of record CM060908.1, on the reverse strand, counting down.
ACGTGGTCTTACGAGATACCTTTGATTTTCAAAGGATTTTGAAAACTTTAATAATTCAAATTGAGTGTGTTTTCTCATGCTAGTTTTCCAGACTGACTCGGGTGGTATTTTATTATAATGCTCGGGTCAGACCGAGTATTACAGATACAGGATATGATGCTATGGAGCTCAGGAGACGAGTAGGATAGCGAAGGCGTATTTCACGTATATGATTTATATTTTGTTGTGTATTGTAGGCTGTATATTCAGCATTTGTGAGGACGAGTTATTATAATTGTCTAATATTGAGTTATTGATTGTGTTGTACTCTGATGATGTAATATATAAATAACAGTGATAGTTCTTGTAACGACCGTAAATTTTAACTGTTTTAATAATATATTTAATTGAAATTTTGTGAATTTTAAATAATAATATTTTGGAATAAAAATTTAATATTTGGAATACGTCTAATTAAACATAACAAATGGTAAATTTTTATCTGATAATATTGAAGTTTACTTTCTTGTGTAGTTCTATTCCATTTAAGTCAGTTAAAATTGATGATAATAAAATGTTTTCCAAACCTGAATATTTTTATATAGAAAATTTTTAAATCATCTTCCGAGTGATATGTAACGTCCCAGATTTTCGCGTTCGAAAATCGACATCCATACTTTACATCGTACTCGAATGTCGTAGATTCGAGCGTTCAAATCCGAGTCGCTGGAGCTTATAACACAGTTAAGTAAATATCACAGCGGAATAAAAAGAATATAGATATACAACATCTGATACAATATCCAGATACAATGATGATACAATGAATATCTATATACATCAGAGATATGATACAATAAATTTCAGCGGAAAGAAAAAAATAGATAACATCAGCAGCGGATAATCTTCATCTCCAAAGCACGATCCAGAAATAGCTCGAACTCCCAATAACGAGGCACGAAGATAAGCAAGTGCAGTCTGATCCAAAGACTGAACCAACTCCAGAAAATCTACTAAACCTGAATATCTGAAAACCCCAACTCTAGACTGCTCGTGTAGGAAATTATGAGCACCCAGAGTTTAGGAAAGGAACAATAAACTCCGGATCAGTCATGGGACTGGTGTGAGCAACAAAAACAGTTTATCTTTAAAAACAAATAGCAGAGAATTTTAAAGTCAATTCGTAATGCTTTTGGAAAATGAAACTACCATAAGACCTCCCACCACACACACAATGCAAACGCAGAATTGGAGGAGATTTCTTCTTATGATAGTCAAAGATGTTTACTACGCAAAAATCAAATCATTTGATATTATTACTAGTGCATAGTGCAGAAAACAATTTCGAAAGTAGAATATAAATCTTAGCCAGCATAGACATTTCGCACTTATGCCTACTATAGCTACCATGTTCAATAGCAGGTTACCACCACATTCCATGGCAGGTACTACAACTAAAACCGTACAGGGCTCGTATTGTTTTGTTTGGATTTCCAACAAATGGTCAAGCTAAGGAACTTCCTATTCCACGAAAGAAACGCCTCTGGCGGGACGCTCCGAGAACCAACTGTTCTCTGCCAAACAAGGCCGGCAACCCCTTTTCCCAAGGGATAAAAGAAACCTCAGATATGCCACCCCCGGTCCTTTGGGACCTTTAACCGAGGTACCTCTAATCCAACATCACACGTCATAAATAAAGTGTGTCCACATGAGTAAGTATCTGGGCTCCATACCATGATACTACCCTTTTCCAGAAGGAATGGTCATACCCTAGGGGAGCTACCCCTGAAAACCTTGCCGCACAATTCCTGTTTCGACCATTACCGGGTTGTGAGGCTTGACGAAGTCTCGTCCACAAAGCTACGCTTTTTCAAAAAGCCATGCTTTGGGTCAACAGATGATCAACCTATGATCACAAAGATAAATGATCAAACAAATGATCATATCACAAATGATCAAACACTGATCATCACACAGCAACACTCAGCATGCCACATTACCAAATTGGGATATATCGCTGATAAATTTCAACTACATAACCTCTGAGCTCGTACGTCTCAGAGAAGGGTGTTAAGCTAAGAGAATAAATTCTCCGCCACCAACAGATATGTATTTGAAAGAAATCGGCTTTATATCTCAAAGTGTAATGTCAGACATGTATCCATACAAGTCTGTTCCGTGTTCGAACAGAACCGAAGGCACTTCTCACGAAGCCCTTGCAATTCCGGATAATTTCCAATCACGTCCGGACTTCCCGTCACAAAAAGAGTGATATAAATCTCTATACCGGCGCGACTCCGTGCAGAGACATTCGACAGGTTGTCCTTTCATTTTCAAAAAATATCCGGTCTTCAACACCGGTCTTCAAATGCTATCCATATACGACGTATCACTATTCGGAATGAGTTATACGACCCAAAGGTCCTTTCCCGGCTAACCCGAATAGTGAGCGAAATATTTAAAAACATATGGATATTGGGATTTCAATTAAGTCACAACTTAAACCCAAACTTTCTTTACAAATGGTTTATCAAATTACCATTTTAATCCTTTAAACAAAAAGATTCAATTCATAAAGTTCACTTAATTTCACAAAGATTCATTCATAGATTTTCCAAATCAATTTCCCTTTCAATTTGATTAATTCATTAAATCTTTAAATCAAAGATTTAACTCGTAGCTTTCAAAACAATTTCATTTCGAATGGTTTAAATAAATCATCATTTTAAATCTGTTAAAAACAAACAGATTTAATTCATAGCTTTCAAAAAGAATTCATTCATAACTTGGAAAATCATTTTTTTTTTCAATTAAATCTTGAAATTCCTTTACCTAAATTGGAATTTCACTTCTTATCTGAAAGCTTTTATTCCTTTAAAACAAACAGTTTTTATTTGGAAATTTGATTCATCTATACGAGTTAAAGTTCTTGGGTTAAATCTAAATTTTCAAACAATAATTTTAAAATGGTTTAAATTCATATGAACACATTTATAACATTTTTAACCGTAATTTCAAATCATAGGACTCAATTTCAAACTTGAATTCAAATTTAAATCAAATTATTTAAATTTCAAAACTCGATTAAGTTATTCAAAATAACTTTTATATTTGAAATTCCATTTCCAAGGCTTTTCACTTTAAACCCAAATTTCCAATTTCAAAATCAATTGAAATAAAAATTTCAATTTCAAAAACATCAAATTTAAATTATCTATGACTTAACCGATTTCCACGTGAAATCCATATTTGTGTGTGTAACAGTGTGGTCTAGGGGTTTTACACACAATAGTGCAACATCAATCATCACATAACAAAATACAGGATATAGTTGATAAGCGATATAAACTATACGCTTATCGTTCATTCACAGATCACAGATATATATCACAGGTAAGTAAACTACAGATCACAACATAAATCAGGGTGTATCACAAATCATCACATATCAGGAAATATCAAACAATTCAACATTCAATAGGATCTAAACATTCACAAGTGAATTTATAAATCAACTGATTAATTTAAATCAGATGTATCAATTTATTATTCCGGGTTAATTATCGTAATTTAATTACAAATTATTTGAAATAAATCCCTTTTCAATTTTATTAGTTAACCCTTAATTTTTAACTAATCGATTTTTAAATCAATGAATCAATGAATCTTTAATTATTGAATTAATTTTAATTAATCACCGTTATTAATTGATCCTTTGATTTTTAACAATCAATTCATTCAAATTTCAAATCATTATTCAATAAATTACATTAAGTAATCATCTATTAATTACTTCATTAATTTAGTTTTTATCATTTTATAAACTAACTTTTTAAACATTTTAAATTACACATTTAAAAACACTTTGCCATGAAGAGTATTTTAAATCAAAACCCTTTAAATTCAAATATTTAAATTTATTAAAAATATTTAAATTTAAAACTTTTCTTTTATTTCAAAAATCTGGATTTAAACACTTAATTAAATTTCAGTTTTAATCTTGTTTAAATTTACACAAAAACTTAAAACTATGAAAAACTAGTTACTGTAAAACATGAAATGATTTACCCGAGTCTTCCCTATGTTTGCTTCGAGAAAAATACAGATTTACCCGAGCAAAACCACGTTTTACCCGAGTATGCACTCGAGTTAAAATTTGGGTATTGTTAAACTGTGAAAACAACAACCCGAGACAGCCCTTATTTACTTCGAGGTCTTTATCAATCTACCCGAGCTAACCCACGAATTCCCCGAGTCCCCCTTCGAGTCCAAGTCCCTTCTTCCCCAGATACATCACTGACACCATTTCCAGACTGTGCACGTGCACAGTGCTCTCGGCCAACTCCGATCAACCTCGTTGGCCTCACCACGTCATCGACCAACCTCGCATCCCTCTCCAACCATCAGACTTCGACCTAACACCCAGACTCGAATCGAGCTTTAAACTCAAAGCTGGAATGGTTTAACCCATCACCGCGAAGCCTATTATCACCCCGTTCACCACGCTCCGTCCATCAGAACCCACGAAACTCCGGTTATCTCTTCGTCTTCACTCCCTCTTCCATCCCCTAGAACCACGTTGAACTCGGTCTACCTAAGATGGCGAACGAATAGAAGATCTTGACCTCACAAAAACTAGGGCTACGAAAGAAAATTGCCTACCGCTGCTACCTCCACGGACGATGCCACCTCCGGTTATTTTTCCCACCATCACCATAGGCTCCTCCGCCTCCAGACAAAACTCGGCCACCCCCAGTTCCATCGATCACTTGAATTTGATCAAAATGCCCCAAACGAACATCTCCAAACTGCTCACAAAACTCACCACTAAAAATCACCAAATTCACTTTAAAAATCATGACTTCAAGCAAGGATTCAAGCTATATATTCGAATCAGGATTTTATTAAATTCGAAAATTTCAAAATTTTGAGTATTCTCTGTAAAAATTAAATTTTTCTTCCTGTATACGTTTTTACTTCGTGAAATTATTTTTAGAACAAAGTCCTTACTTAAATACACCTTTTTGCTTTAAACATCAAAGCTCGAAAATGAGTAGAAATGGAGAGATCGAATCGTTTTCAATTGGGTTTCATCCTAACTATAAAACTGAAGAAGAAGAACCTCTCAGCTCTATCAAATTCAAATACATACACCCAAGTGTTTAAACTAAGAAGATATCCCCATATCCATATTTAACATGAATCATATAGTGATTAAAATTAACCTAAGTTGTTTACTTACTTGGTCAAAACAAGGAAGTCTAGAAAAACAAAGTTGCTCACCTGTTAAAAGTTTGGAACAGGGAAGCTTGAAAATGTGCAAGTTGAAAGCTAACAAGTTGTGAACTGGCAAGTTAACCCTTTTTCCATCCTCTGATTTTGAATTGTTTTGCTTGAGTTTTGAATGACGTTCTTTTTCTCAGTTTCTTTCTTAGCTTTATTTTTAATTGAAACGAAGTGGTGATGAAGAAGATATAAAGAAAGAAGTATATTGGGATAGAAGTATACAGGGTATACAAAACTGGTACAAGTGATATCTCAGTTTTTTTCTTCCTTGTATAGTGGCTGATATCATGCTTTGTACAGGGGGAATTGTATTTGTTTATACAATCAAGGACAGAGATCTTTTCTTTGCTTTGCTTATTTAGCTCGGCTGACATGAGATGTTGTAGTGTACTAAGGTATGGGTATTTATTGCTTTGTACAACATACTTACCCTTATTTGCTTTAGCCATACATGATTTCGGCTGGCAGCTTTCATGCTTACATATATACTTACATAGGTATATATTTACTTTATCTTATTCTTCAAGCTTGGAGATATTTTGTTTTATCTTTTTTTCTTACCACTTTGAAATGTAAATAAATTTCTATTCTAAATTGTTGTTAGAATTTTTAACAAATATTCTACTTCTATTTTTATTAAAACTTACCTTATATTAATTTCAATTTCTAGTTCAAATATTAATTACATTATTTACTTAATATTTATTGTCTTATATTTATTTTATAAACTCAAACCATCTTTAACCATCAATTCAAATATATATATTAAATTTGCTCGTATATACCTAAATATATATATACATTCAATATACACACATATACTCACATATACACTATTTACAATATTTTAATCTCAAATGGTTTATACAGAATATACTTGGATATCGGGGAAACTCGCAATAAATAAATCGATTAATTTCACTTTAAACCATTTGTTTTACTATTTTTATTCAGAATAAAATAAATTAACAATTTTAAATTCAAAAACTCAATTAATTATAAATTTAAATACTTATGAAATTTGGGGTCGTTACATGAGACGTCATATTTCGTTTCGTCAAATTTGAACTACTATTGCTCCGTTTATCTTATTTCCGACAAATTAGCAACATTTTTGGTACCGATATAGACTTTTGATAGGATGATCGTACCACCGATATCTGTATACCGTTTTGATCATCTCGTCGTGCTGATCTCTGCGGTACATTCAATTTTGTGTTTCAGATTTTCGGTTTCTAATGAAATCCGTGGAAACGGTAACCGTATCGGTACCCGTTTCGTGCCATTTGAGGTCTTGTGTCCATTCAATTTCTACCGTATAAAACAAACAACCATTAACAATAAATATTATTGGATTCATCGCTTGGCCTTTGCTATTCACTAGTTTGATTTATTAATTTTGGTTCGATTTCTCTGCCTATTCATTATCTGTCCATTCGTAAAATTGTAATAATGCTTACTATTGACTGCATTGAGCCTGTCCTTTCCATTTCTTATTCTCGTTACCTGCTTTCTTTTTTATTTTATTTTTATACATTTCAATCCTCTTCTGCTCTCTCTCCTGATCGGCCACTGCCTTGAACTTTGCTCCGCCTCCACCAAACACCCAAACTGCTCAACCTACCTTGTCAAAAACCCACGCCAGCCTCAACAGTTTTGTTTCCCTGCAACCACTTGCTCCCCATATATTTGATGCTCGTTCGCCTACTCTCTTTGTTTCTCCTCTCTCTACCTTTTCTGAATACTTAAGCCACCTCTGACCTCCGGCCGAAACCGCCCACTGCTACAACTCCCCAAAACAACCTACACCTCGTGCTCCACCCGTCCCCTTCGTTTCAAACTGCGGCCACCTTTCCCATCACTACACCAAAGAACGCAGCCCAAGTTCCTCCCCTTGATCATCTCCATGCTCGGCCATTACCTACCCCGAACTTTCCTCCTCTACCTTGCTCACAGACGCGCGTGTCACCGCGGCAACATCATTTCACCACCAGTCTCAAGCCGAGCCCAGCCTCGTCCGCACCTCGTTCATGCTCTTGCTTGCCGAATATACCTTTATGTCTCTATATGTATTTTGAGTTTTATACATATTATAGGATTTTTTTTTCAGCTATGTTGTTGTTCTTATGATTCTAGTATATTAGTTAATACATACTCAGTAAAGGTTTGCGCAGCTTATTTATGTATATTATAGTTGTAGTGTCAGTGTATATATTCATATCTCGTATATATCAATCCTATATGTTAAATTTAAGGTTACATATTTGTTTATGTTATCATGTATATAGGTTATATTATATCCAAGGATTAATATATATATTTTATATAAATTACATGTTTACTGGTATGCGTATATATATGGGATATATAACGCTATATATTTGCAAGTTTGCAATTCTGTCTTTTTATCCTCCTTCTTAAAGTTTGTATATATGTCCATTCACATTAGTTATATATATACATATATTTTGTTGATTCCAAGTGTTATGCGTAAGTAAGTTTATATATATATAGTTTTATATATAAGTTACAGTAAATATATAAGATTTTTTATAAGTCCGCTATATATATATAGTTTGTAAAGGTTTGAATATAATATGAATATGAGTTGTATTGGTAAGAAGATATAAGTATGGGTTTTAAAATACGTATATGTTTTTGTTTTTCAACATTTGAGTTTAAGAATTATGATTTTGAAATCTTTATATATTAATTTATTTTTGTCTTAAACTAAAATACTGAATTTTTATATATATATTATAATAATGTGTGTATTCTCAGTTTATATCAAAACTGATTTTGATTTGTTTCATCGATTCCCATTTTATCACCATATGGTCTGTCCTGCCTGTTTTCTTCATCGAATTCGTGCCCATCTCACTTTGCTCTGGATTCGTAGCTTATTTCATTTATCAAAATTTCTCTAGCCTCGAAAGGTGAGCAATCACTCTCGATTAACGTTCTTATATTTATTAAATTTGATTTCAATTGAAACGACAATTGAAATATGCTGCTGTTAGATATTTACATTGCTATATATATGCCATTATCTGTATTTGTTCACCTATGACATCTGACACCATTATCTGTGGTTTATCACCGATGATATATGCCTATTACTGATTGTTATATTAGTATCATTATTGTTATCACTCTGCAAGTTCCCTGTTAGTATAGAATTCACTATGGGTTGAAATGATACATACCTGAACGATCTGTAGAATAGGTGGAAATTGTTATGGATTGAAATGATAAACCCAAACGATTTTCATTAAATTGAATTTGGGATTGCGGGTTGAAAAGATATATACCCGTTTATATTTTAGATTGCGGATTGAAATGATAAATATCTGTATCACCTGACCATAGGATAGAAAATTATATACAGACACCGTTGGTCTATACATAAATATTTTTAAAATGATTTCTATGGTTTTGAAAAGAAATATATGGTTTTAATAAATATTGATTTTAAAGATATATTAAAGTTGATTTAATAAAGTTGATATATAATCTGTTTAAGTATTTATTTAATGTTTATATTTCCAAATATAGAGTTTATAATGATTTGGGTTGGAAAGATAAATTTGAAATTGATTCGAAATTATATTTATTTACAAATTTTACTTAAATAAGTTTGATTTGAAATTTATTTAAATTTGAAATTTTAGAGATATGTTTTATAACTTGAATTCGATTAAAAGTGACTTAAATGAATATTTCAAATTTACATAAACTGAAATGGGATATTTTGTTTATTTAATTTGTAAATTTAAGTTGTATTTAGATGTTATTGAATATTTAAAGATTTAAATATATTGAAATTGAAATGGCTTATTTATGGTTCGAATATGTATTTGAAATCGATGATTTGAAATGGTTTATTGAGAAACTGAATTGAATTTGAAATGGTTTATTGAGAAACTAAATTGAATTTGAAATTTGAGGATTTGAGATTGGATTAAATTTGAATTTTGGAATCCGAGTTGAGTTGAATCGATTTATGAATTTTGAGGAAACTATTTTATTATTTAAAGTATTTTTAAATTATATTTAAAACTATTTTATATTATTTTATAAACTATTTTTAATATAAACTATTTTTAATATAACTATTTTTAATATAAACTATTTTTAATATAACTATTTTTAATATAAACTATTTTAAATATACTAATTATTTTAATATAAATTGTTTTAACTTATAACTATTTTATATAAATTATTTTATTTTATAAACTATTTTATTTTATATACTATTATTAATATCTAAACTGTTTGAAGGAAAGTGTTATGATTTCAATGTGTTATGATTTCCAAAGTTATGAATTTCAAAGTGTTATGATTTCCAATGTTATGAATTTCAAAGTATTATGATTTCCAAAGTATTTTTATTTCAAATTATTTTGGTTTCGAAAGTATTATATCTTTGGAAGTACTATGATTTTGGAAGTGAATATTCTTGAAATGGAAATGATATCGTATTAATATGTTTTTTTGAAATGGAAATGATATTTTGGTTTTGAAGTATAAACTATTTTGAAATGACCATGGTGTTATAATAACATTTGGTTTTTAAAGAGACCGGGATCAGATATTGTCATACTCTCTGCCAATACCGAAAACCACTTTAACAACTGTGTACGCGGTGGAGATTCCAGAATGAAGTAGGATGGTGGTGACGATCCTAAAGGTATATTTACGTGGACCTAACTCCCGTGAGTTAGCATAAGGTGACTAAAATAGGAGAGATTCCGGACCAATGAGGTAGCTCCTCTTATCGGACACACTCCATCGTATGCCATTCTATTACTTTGTGATTGATTTGGTGCGCACCTTTGATTCGAGAGTGTGGCTCGAGGTGGGGGATTGCTGCGGCTCTGCGTCACCACCAGTCCGGATGCGTAATTGGTATATCTACCCTACCATTGCCTTGTTGTGCCATGTCACCTACCCTAGTATGCTTTACTACGAGTTTGTTTTGTACCATACCTATGGAGTGCCCTCTGACGATGCCCATTATAGGGGAGATTACGGTACTGTATAGACTATGGGAATATAAAATGTGTTAAGGTGGAAAATGTAAAGCCTTAACGCTATTTTGATAGTTTACTTTACTATAGACATATTATAATAGCGTATTGTACTACATAGTAGATAGTTTAATGGATCCTTAGAGGATGGTTATCCCAAACATCCTTTAAGTTACTTGTATTCAGTTGATGTTTCACTTGAGTTGGATTTATTGATATAAGAATGTTAATCCTGACTCGAGTGTTTTGTGTTTTGCTTTACGCTTGGGTCAGACTGAGTGATACCAGCATTTGAGACTCACCTTTGGAGTTGGAGCTTCGCTTGGAGATCCAGCTATATCTATTCAGCTTGTAGTTATTCAGTTGATTCCAGTGATGTGTTCAGATCTTGTATTTGACTACTGTTGAGACATCTATGTATTCGTGACTTCTATTGTATCTTATTTAACTCTGATATATATATTAGCTTCATGAACAACTATTCTTTTGTTTCCGCTGCATTATTGTTATATTACTCTGTGTCTGTGATTATTTGATTATTTATTTAGTGTATATGCTGAGTTTTGCCAAATTTAAATTAACAATCCGATATTTTGAGCAATTCAAATCCGACATGTATGGATGCGAATGATTGAAAATTTCAGGTTGTTACATGTGGTATCAGAGCTTTGGTTTTAGGAAAAACTCAGTATATGTAGTAAATTTGATTACAGAATCGCTTTCGTTCGAGCTTGAGTCTCTCCTCTTTGATTCGATTTCCTTTGAATTTTGGAACACTCCCACTTGTTCTAAAATCTGTCCTTGTCTTTCTTATTCTCGTTCTTTTGGATTCTAGAACATCCCATAACTCCACTTCGATTGATTTCTATAATAATCGGCGGTTCCCCCAATCTTAGAATGATTTGTAAGGGGGTGAAACTCCTTTACAACAAGCAGTGATTCACCAAAGATTTTCGTATCCTCGGTTTAAGATGTTGCTATCTCTTACTATGCCCGAGTTTCATTGATCGGAGGTCTAGCTGCTTCTGGATTCTGCATCGATCTTATTCTTGTAGTCACGGTTGACCAGGTTAAGGTTGCCCGCGATTTAGATAAGTCTATCCACTCTTTTCACTCTTTGAAATCTATTTATCTCCCTATCGAACCTATCTTCTAGTTGAATTCTTTTGGTTAGGATCCCACTATATTTGGATCTCTATCCTTGTTTTGAAATCCATTCTGGAATCATCGAGTGAGGGAGTGTATTTGTATTAATATTAAAATGTTTTATATTGTGTTGTTTGAGTTGTTGATGTTGATTTGGATTTTCGATCGATCCGTCTGATCAACGCTATCGATAGGATTTCCAAAACACTTGAGCAGAGCAAACTGACACGATATTGTTTTCAAATTTGGTAAATGAAATAAATTTCTATGATTATATTATATATATAAGTAAATTTCCTGAAATTTAATAAGTTAATTAAATCGGTTGTTTGAAATGATAATATTTGATTATCATTTATAGTTCCATAAATGAATTTATAAACATGGTTTATAAATTGATTTGGAATTGAAATGAACTTAAAATCAGGAATTTGAGAATTTAATTTCCGGTGATTTCAAACTATGGCCTTAAAGTTTTAAAGTGTATATTATTTAAAGCATTTTCAAGTAGAAATCGTTTCAAAGAATTTTCAATGTTTAAATCAGTACTCTTCTCTTTTGTCGCTGGAAAATAATTTCGGTGATGGCGGCCGCATCATCGACATTCATTTTCGAGTTTCAAAGTGAAGAGACCATTCAGTAGCTTTGCTACACTTTTGTTTTAGAAATTAATTTGATTTGAATTTCTTAAGTATGATTTGATTTATATATATATATATATAGGTATATTTTTTTTAAATTTAAATTGATTTGATATATATAGTATATACATAATTATCTCTGAATGGTTTGAAGTGAATCGGAAATTTAATTCTTAAATTTTCTTAAAGGATGATTTCAATTATAAACTGAAGTTAAAATTTTGGATAAATATGTAAACTTGAAATAATTGAATTGGGAAAGTTTTATTTGTATTATACTCAATTGCATTCCAATATAACTTACCAAAATTATTCAGAAGTTGAATATGTAATTGGATAATATACAATATAAAATGTTTTTATAAATAAAATTTGAGTGAGTATAATAAATGTTATACACTTAAATTTTAATTATAAAAATGTTAGTAGAAATAAATAGAATAATAAGGTGATGGAATAATAAATGAGATACATAAAATAAATTTTGTTTTGAAGAATTTATAAATTAAAATTAGATCAACTTATTGAAATACCTTGAATTTAAAATCAATTTTAAATATAAATTAATAATCTATATGGTTTTAAATTAATTGTTTTATTTTTTTTATCAAATCTATTATTCTTTCTGGTTGTTTCTATTCTCCTACCTCCTTCCTTTTCGAGGACGAAAAGTATTGAGTGGGGGAGAGTGTAACGACCCGTAAATTTTAACTGTTTTAATAATATATTTAATTGAAATTTTGTGAATTTTAAATAATAATATTTTGAAATAAAAATTTAATATTTGGAATACGTCTAATTAAACATAACAAATGGCAAATTTTTATCTGATAATATTGAAGTTTAGTTTCTTGTGTAGTTCTATTCCAATTTAAGTCAGTCAAAATTGATGATAATAAAATGTTTTCCAAACCTGAATATTTTTATATAGAAAATTTGTAAATCATCTTCTGAGTGAAACGTCATATTTCGTTTCGTCAAATTTGAACTACTATTGCTCCGTTTATCTTATTTCCGGCAAATTAGCAACATTTTTGGAACCGATATCGACTTTTGATAGGATGGTCGTACCACTGATATCTGTATACTGTTTTGATCATCTAATCATGCTGCTCTCTGCGGTACATTCAATTCTGTGTTTCGGATTTTCGGTATCTGACGAAATCCATGGAAACGGTAACCGTATCGGTACCCGTTTCGTGCCATTTGAGGTCTTGTGTCCATTCAATTTGTACCGTATAAAACAAACAACCGCTAACAATAAATATTATTGGATTCATCGCTTGGCGTTTGCTATTCACTAGTTTTATTTATTTATTTTGGTTCGATTTCTCTGCCTATTCATTATCTGTCCATTAGTGAAATTGTAATAATGCTTACTATTGAATGCATTGAGCCCGTCCTTTCAATTTCTTATTCTCTTTACTTGCATTTTTTTATACATTTCAATCCTCTTCTGCTCTCTCTCCTGATCGGCCACCGCCTTGAACTTTGCCCTGCCTCCACCAAACACCCAAACTGCTCGACCTGCCTTGTCAAAAACCCATGCCAGCCTCGACAGTTTGGTTTCCCTGCAACCACTTGCTCCCCACATATTTGTTGCTCGTTCGCCTACTCTCTCTATTTCTCCTCTCTCTACCCTTTTTGATCACCTAAGCCACCTCTAACCTCCGGCCGAAACCGCCCACTACTACAACTCCCTAAAACAACCTACACATCGTGCTCCACCCATCCCCTTCGTTTCAAACTACGGCCACCTTTCCCATTACCACACCGAAGAACGCAGCCCAAGTTCCTTCCCTTGATCGTCTCCATGCTCGACCATTATCTACCCCGAGCTTTCCTCCTCCACCTTGCTCGCGGACGCGCGCGTCACCGCGGCAACATCATTTCGCCACCAGTCTCAAGCCGAGCCCAGCCTCGTCCGCACCTCGTTCATGCTCTTGCTTGCCGAATATACCTGTATGTCTCTATATATATTTTGAGTTTTATACATATTATAGGATTATATATATATTTTTCAGCTATGTTGTTGTTCTTATGATTCTAGTATATTACTTAATACATACTCAGTAAAGGTTTGTGCAGCTTATTTATGTATATTATAGTTGTAGTGTCAGTGTATATATTCATATCTCATATATATCAATCCTATATTTAAGGTTACATATTTGTTTATATATTAGTTATCATATATATATAGGTTATACTATATCCAAGGCTTAATATATATATTTTATATAAATTACATATTTACTGTTGTTCGTATATATATGGGATATATAAATCTATGTATTTGCAAGTTTGCAATTTTGTCTTATTATCCTCCTTCTTACAGTTTGTATATATGTCCATTCACATTAGTTATTATATATATATATTGTTGATTCCAAGTGTTATGCGTAAGTAAGTTTATATATATAGTTTTATATATAAGTTACAATAAATATATAAGATTTTGTATAAGTCCGCTATATATATATATAGTCTGTAAAGGTTTGAATATAATATGAATGTGAGTTGTATTGGTAAGAAGATATAAGTATGGGTTTTAAAATACGTATATGTTTTTGATTTTTCAACATTTGAGTTCAAGAATTATGATTTTGAAATCTTTATATATTATTTTATTTTTGTCTTAAACTAAAATACTGAATTTTTATATATATAATATAATAATGCATGTATTCTCGGTTTATATCAAAACTGATTTTGATTTGTTTCATCAATTCCCATTTTATCAGCTTCTGGTCCGTCCTGCCTGTTTTCTTCATCGAATTCGTGCCCATCTCACTTTGCTCTGGATTCGTAGTTCATTTCATTTGTCAAAATTTCTCTAGCCTCGAAAGGTGAGCAATCACTCACGATTAACATTCTTATATTTATTAAATTTGATTTCAATTGAAACGACAATTGAAATTACCTACTGTTATATATTTACATTGCTATATATATGCCATTATCTATATATGTTCACCTATGACATCTGACACCATTATCTGTTATTTATCACTGATGATATATGCATGTTACTGATTGTTATATTATTATCTTTACTGTTATCACTCTGCAAGTTCCCTGTTAGTATAGAATTCACTATGGGTTGAAATCATACATACCCGAACGATCTATAGAATAAGAGGAAATCGTTATGGGTTGAAATGATAAACCCAAGCGATTTTCATTGAATTGAATTTGGGATTGCGGGTTGAAAAGATATATACCCGTATATATTTTAAATTGCGGATTGAAATGATAAATATCCGTATCACTTGACCATAGGATAGAAAATTATATACAAACACAGTTGGTCTATACATAAATATTTTTAAAATGATTTCTATGGTTTCGAAAAGAAATATATGGTTTTAATAAATATTGATTTTAAAGATTTATTAAAGTTGATTTAATAAAGATGATATATAATATGTTTAAGTATTTATTTAATGTATATATTTCCAAATATAGAGTTTATAATGATTTGGGTTGGAAAGATAAATTTGAAATTGATTTGAAATTATATTTATTTAAGAATTTTACTTAAATAAGTTTGATTTGAAATTTATTTAAATTTGAAATTTTAAAGATATGTTTTATAACTTGAATTTGATTAAAAGTGACTTAAATGAATATTTCAAATTTACATAAATTGAAATGGGATATTTTGTGTTATCCCGCCTTTTGGCAAGGCCGTGACACCAAGAACTTGACTAGAAACCAATGACGGTTCGTCTTGGAAATTGGTTATACGCAGGCTTACTATGGATATCGATGAATTTTTTCCGAGTCCGGATCAAGCTACAATCGACAAGACATGATGAGCGAAGCAATGAAATTCAATGTTCCAAATTTCAAGTTAATCTAAGTTCGTATGCTCAAGTTACGATCGATGCAAGTTGGAGGAAATGGCCTCAATTTCGTATCCATCAGTAGGCCGCACTTCGTATCGATCGACTTCGTATCCATCACCAGGGTTTACTTTGTATCGATCAACTTCGTATCCATCACCAGAGTTTACTTCATATCGATCGACTTCGTATCCACCACCAGAGTTTACTTCGTATCGATCGACTTCGTATCCATCAAGAGATAGTGCACTTCGTATCGGTCGGCCAGTGTCTACTTCGCATCCATCGACGAGCCTTGTTCGAATCCATCAGGAGAGCCTTGTTCGTATCCATCGACTCACACTATTCGTATCCATCGGAGGATCACTGTTCGTATCCATCGAGTTGGAGCGCTTTTATCGATACGAACAAGCCAACCTCCATCGATACGAACAAGCCAACCCCCATCGATTCGAACTACACCACTTTCATCGATACGAACAAGGCGAAGTTCAAGGGTCGACCCGGTCAACTCAGCGTAGAAGATGAATCGATCCGAAGAATGCTTGCCACGTCACCACCTGATCACATGCAACCATCGATTCGAAATGATCGAGTCAAAACGAACGATTCAAACGAAACTGTAACGACCCGGAATTTTCGACTCCAAAAATTCCAGATTGTTAGAGAAAAGAAGGAAGAAAGAAGAACAGAAAAAAACAACAACATCCATTTTAGGATAATAATGAAGACAATTGTAAACTGTTATTTATGTGATATTATATTTTGATCCGCTGCGAATGTGAGGTTTCTGTATTTTGGTGTTTCTATTTTCTTCTTCTTCTTCTTCCTCTTTCTTCTTTTTCTCTAACTATCTGGGATTTTCGGGTTCGAAATTCTCGGGTCGTTACAGAAACGGCCTGCCGATTAATGTCTCGTATCGATCATATCTCACGATCTACAAGTCCAAATGCTATGATATTTTCATAGAAGCTTACGTGCATGCTAAAGAATGTTCACACCAAGTTTCGACTCCATTGGACGAAATATTGATCGATACGAAATCCGTTCGGATCGATCATGGATCGGGTCGAAACTTCATGGGCTTGGTCGCGTGGGCCCACTCACGTGCCAGAAGAAGTCTCCCAAGATCTGAGCGAAATATCAGCCTCCTACACCTATAAATAGAGCCCAGGGCATATAGAGAAAGGATCTTTTGGACACTCCAACGCCCGGACTCTGCCAGATTCAATTCCATACTCCATTACTGCTGTTGTACTCGAATTTCATAGCTTTCATTCGCTGTAATCCGCTGCAATCAATTGTAATCATCAAAGAAACATCAATAAAGTGATCAATTTCATAGTGGACGTAGGCAATACGCCAAACCATTCTAAATTCATGTGTTTCTGTGCGTTTCTATTATTTACATATTTGTTTTTGGAGTTTTTGTTAGATAATCCTCTTTTTCCATTTGATTTCTTCAATTTTATCTCTTTAAAAACTTCCGAAGAGTGTTGTGCCCAATTTTGGTACAAACACTTTGGTGCGTTCATTGAGAAAAACCCAGTTTTTCTCCTGCTCTTTGGATCTCCTATCGATACCGGATTGCATAAATCCAAGAAGAAGATCCAGATCTCAAGCCTTGAAGCCCTTCCATACTATTCAGATTTGTAACCGATCTAGGAAAGGACTTCGGTAATTCATCATGGTGAGCACACGAACTTCCTCTACAGCTGCTAATCAGGAAGGACGGGATAGATAGAATCTTGAGCAATTGCTTCCACCCAACCAAGATGCCACCAGACCTTCAGATCCATCAGGACCGATCACCAGACAAGAATTCCAAATGTTGCTTCAAGAGTTGACCCAGAGTCGGCAACAGCTTACTGAACAACTGCGCGCCAACACAGAGTTGACCAACCAGCTAAACCTCCAAAAGCGTAGAAGATCCAGAAGAGATCAAGCTTCTTATTCTTCCACAGAGAGTTCCACCTCATCTGACGATCATCATCGATCTACACGCCCACGGGTGGATGTAAGCTACACCCAGGCCACGGGGCACCAACTTGCCTTAAATCCTGGACAACCCATGTAACGACCCATAAAAGTTTAGCAATTTTTAATTGGTTTATAATGTATTGAATTGGATTTTTGAGAAATTATTAATAATAAAATTTTGAAAAAAAAAATTATTTGGATTACATATAATTAAATATAGCAAATGGTAAATTTTCAATTAATTATATGAAAGTTTATTTATTATGTAATTCTATTAAATTCAAATCAGTTAAGAATTGTTGAAAATAAATTTGCATGAAATCAAGGGAATCGACTGTTACCATAAATTTTATTTCTTCCCTGTCCATTCAAGTTTTACATCAGTTACAATCCAATCAATACCATACCTTTATTACTCCCTGTATTCATGCTGTTGCTCTTTAATTTTCTATCCGTTGCTATTTCATTTCGGGTTTGTTCCTTCCCTATTTATTCCATTTCAAACATTTTCTCTTCTCTCTGGTAGAAACATAATATTTTACATCATATATATATATATATATATCTGTAGCTTGCATTCATTCGTTTGTTCACTTTTACGTTTCTCATACTTTCTACTTTATTGTCCTTAATTCCCGTGCTTGACGTTATCATTTCAGTTTCTTTCCATTGAATGTGGCACGTTTCATTGTTAAAGTTTTATTCCATTTATATGTGTGGCTTTCCTTTTGCAACCTGTTCCATTTCTATTTTCTTCGTTTTCAAAATTTGAAACGTACAGGCTGGACCACAGTATTAATTGCTTTCCAATTCACGTTCAAACGTTGCTATTCCTAGCTACTAATAAATTTAGAAATCAGCGTCTGTTACTTAATTTATGGCATACGTTCAAAGCATTGGCTTTTATTATTCAGCTCAATTAAGGGTGACTGTTGCCATCACATAACCGGTAAAAGATTTGTATACGTTTTATTTGTTTATGTGGCATCGATTCACATTTACACTATTATTGCCTTTTTAACTTCACTGGTTTTCATTTATTTGTGTATATTTTCATTTCAATTATTGTACACATCATGGTTCCTTTTATAAATTCATCGCCCATAAATAGTTTATTTCTTTCCCTCTTCATCTTCATTTGTCTCATAATCATTTATTTGTGTACGTTTTCATTTCAATTATTGTACACATCATGGTTCCTTTTATAAATTCATCGCCCATAAATAGTTTATTTCTTTCCCCTTCATCTTCATTTGTACCATATTCATTTATTTGTGTATATTTTCATTTCAATTATTGTACACATCATGGTTCCTTTTATAAATTCATCGCCCATAAATAGTTTATTTCTTTCCCTCTTCATCTTTATTTGTCTAATATTCATTTATTTGTGTACATTTTCGTTTCAATTATTGTACACATCATGGTCCCTTTTATAAATTCAACGCCCATAAATAGTTTATTTCTTTCCCCCTTCATCTTCATTTGTCCCATATTCATTTATTTGTGTACGTTTTTTTACATTGATTGGGCAAAGGCTCATATTTCAATTGCGTTTATAAATCAATTTCCACTTTTGCAACTTCACTTTTCTTTCACTTTCCACCTCATACTTGCATCCTTCTTTTACTCACCTGCTCACATTTTACTCCCTCAACATATATTGCTCCCTTCTCTTTTGAAACCCAGCAACAACAAAAAAAAGGAGAGAGAAACGAACACACTCCTCCGCCTCTGGCTTGCACCCTTAGCCTCTCCGCCTCAATTTCCGTACCTCCATTTGATCATCTCCGCCCTCCATCTCCTCCTCTTTCCATGCTGACGTTGTTCGGCGAACCACTACCTTGCTGCGGTGAGTTTTGTTGTCCTCTTCCTTGATTCTTCTCTGGTTCTATATCTTGTTCGCATATATATATATATATGTAGTGTTTCTATATGCGTTTTGTATAAGGTGTGTGTGTTTTTTTGTTTTTGTTTTATTGTATATAATTGTTTTACAGTACTATGTATATTTTGTATAGTTGCAGTGCTAGCATGTTTAAAGTATTGTAAAGTATAGAAGGTGTTGAGTATATTTATGTACTGACTTTAACTAACATATATTACTGTTAGTATTATATATTGGTTTATTTTATATATAATCTATTTTAATAACATATAGATTTTTATAAAGTTTAATGGGTTTATATTAGTTTACATATACCGGAGTTAGATTTGGTATTGATATATAATATATGGACTTTATGTTATATGTTTTAATATTGATTTTAATATTTTATTTATAAAGGTTACTTTTATAAAGATTTAAATTTTAGATGGTGTTTGGATATTGGTTTGTATATGGGTTTAAACATATACATTATTTCAAACTATACTACATATAGATATGTTTTGCTTAAACCAATGATTTTTGAAAATATATATATAATTTAATATATGTTTAAATTTAGAATACAGTTCTATTTATATATAGTTATATATACAACTATATACAGCTCACTAATCCTATTTATCTTCCTCGACCCAACTCTGATTTGATTTCATCAATTCTTCTTTATCAGCTTTGATCGTTAAAATTCTTGCCAATATGGCTTAGCTTTGAAGTTCGTGCTTGGATTTGTAACTCATTTCATTGTCAAATTTCTCTAACCTCGAAAGGTGAGTAATCACTCACGATTTAACGTTCTTATATTTATTAAATTTGATTTCAATTGAAACGACAATTGAAATATACTGCTAAATTGAACTGTTAATTATTTAAATTGTTATATATGCTATTATCTGTAACTGTTCACCTGTGGGATATGACACCATATCCTATTGTTTATATTATATTGTTATTGATGATATATGTCTGTTGTTGTATTTTATATTATTTGATATCACTCTGCAAGTTCCCTGTTAGTATAGAATTCACTATGGGTTGAAATGATACATACCCGAACGGACTTTAGAATAGGAGAAAATCGTTATGGGTTGAAATGATAAACCCAAGCGATTTTCATTTGAATTGAAATTGGGATTACGGGTTGAAATGATATCTACCCGTATATATTTAAATTACGGATTGAAATGATAAATATCTGTATCACTTAACCATATGATAGATATATATACAGACACCGTTGGTCCATATATATAAATATTTTGAAAATAAATTCTATGGATTTGGGAAGAAATATATGGGTTAAATAAATGTTGATTCTTAAATTATTATATATGAATGGTAATGATATATATATATATTTAATTATAATATTTAATTTAATTAAGATGGATTTAATTCATATAATATGTTTAAGTATAAAATTTATATTTCAAAATAGATTTTGGTAATAATTTGAATTTAGTGAAATTGTATTCATTAAAGAATTTTATTTAATTAAACAAATTTGAAACTTATGGAAATTTAGATTTAAGATAGGATTTTTACTTGGGTTTAATTTAAATAATTTAAAGAATATTTCTTATTTAAATAAATTTAGGGAAATATTTAGTAAAAATGAAATTTAAGGCTAGTAAATGATATTGAATTTATTAAGTGAATATCCCCAGATTAAGTAATAATAAAGTTAAATCAAGATCTATATGAAACTGTTAAATTGAACTTTGAAATGTTGAATATTAAAGCTTTGAAATATATTGGAATTTAAATGGTTTATTTTGTGATTCAGATCTGTATTTGAAATCAATATAATTCGAATTGTTATTTAGAAACTGAATTAAACTAAAATGGAAAATTTAGATTGAACTAAATTGAAATTTAGAATTTGGGTCAATTTGAATCGATTTGTGAAACTTGAGGAAATTATAAATACTTTACTTTTTAAATCATTTAATATATATATATACTATTTCGGAAAAAATAGATATATTTGAAATGGAATGATATTTGGGTTTTGAGGTATAAATTAAATTGAAATGACCACGGTGTTATAGTGTATATTCCCACCTTGTAGATAGTTCCGAAGATCCTTAGAGGATGGTTATCCCAAACATCCTTTAAGTTACTTGTATTTCAATTGATATTTCGCTTGAGTTGGATTTATTGATATAAGAATGTTAATCCTGACTCGAGTGTTTTGTGTTTTGCTTTACGCTCGGGTCAGACCGAGTGATACAGCATTTGAGACTCACCCTTGGAGTTTGGAGCTTCCTTTGGAGATCCAACTATCGCCACAGCTTTCAGCTCTTCTAGTTGATTTGTTCAGAGAAGTCATCTATTGTACTGGAGACTTCACTGCATTTGAGATATTCTGTTGTATTTTATTTCTAACTCTGATGTTTATATAGTAGCTTCATGAACTACTATTTTATCTATTCCGCTGCGTATTATTGTATTACTCTATGTCTGTGATTCTGTGATTGATTTATTTATTGCATATGTTGAGTTTTTCCAAATTTAAATTAACAATCTGATATTTTGAATTATTCAAGTCAGACATGTGTGGATTTATTGTCGATTTGAATGGTCCAAAATAGCGGGTCGTTACAGTTGGTATCAGAGCTTTGGCTCTAGGCAAAACTTAGCATATATAGAAAATTTATTTACAGAATCACTTTCGTTCGAGTTTGAATCTCTTTCATTTGGCTCGATTTCCTTTGAACTTTGGAACGTTTCTTGCGGTTCCAAAATTCATTCTTGTCTCTCCCTATTTGTATTCTTTTGATTCTGGAGTATCCCATAACTCTACTTCGAATGATCTCTATAAGAATAGGATCCCACCAATCTTTGAATGATTTGTGAAGGGATGAAACTCCTTCACAATTGGCATTGATTCACTGGAGATTTCTATATCTTTGGTTTAGATGCCACTATCTCTTGCGATCGAATGTTGGTTTTTCTTGGAATTTCTGCATCGATCTTGTTCCTGAAGTCACGGTTGACCCTAGGGTCATCCGCGATTTATATAAGTATATTCATCTTCTATTTTGAAATTTAATTATCTCATCTTCGTTCGAGCTTATCATTGAATCAAAATTCTATTTGACAAGAGTCCCTCTAATTTGAATCTCTATCTTTGTTTTGAAATCCGTTTGTGAATCGTCCTTTGAAAATCGGGTTTGTTTATATTTTAGAAATTGTTTTCTAAACCGAAATTATTATTTTGATAAGTATGATTATATTCTATATATAAAAGTGAAATGTTTTTGATAAAGATTATAAACCCTTTAAAATAAGAATTTAAGGTTTCGAAAGGATTTGTAATTTTGAAAAAAACTATATAAGAAATTTGATTTATCTAAAAATGATTTATGACTAAAGGATTTTAAATTTGAAATTCGAGAATTGAACTCCGGTATTTTGAAATTGGTTTTATGATTTTGAAATATATAATAATAGTATGATTTAAAAATATTTTCTGAATAAGAAATGTTTCAATGATTTTAATGAGTTTCGAAGAAATTTCAAAAGAAGTTTGAGAAAAATAGAAGTCCAGAACTCACTTATGTCGCTGGAAAATAATTTCGGTGATGAGTGCACGCATCATCGACGTTGATTTTCGAGTTTCATAGTGGGGGAGAGGCCACTTTAGTAGCATTGCTACACGAGTGATTTTGTGAAACCAGTTTTGATTTTCAAATTCCGAAGTAATATTTGATATTCGAAAGATATATGTATATATATTTGAAATGATTTGAAGTAAGCCGGTGTTCAGTCCTTTAGTTTCTTATTTGAAACCTATCTTTTGAAATTGATTTACTGATTGGTTGATTTCCAACTCTTGAATTTGAAAATGATTTCTTCAACTATTTCGAAGGTTCGAGCACTTCCAAATCAAGATTAACTTTTCAAAGCTAATTTTTTTTGAAAGTATGAATTATTTGATAAAGTATATAAATTTGTTTTGAATGTTTAAGTATGAAGTAATATGATTTAAATAAGTTGAAACTGTTTTGTTAAGTATATGAATAAGGCAAAATTTAAAATTTTCTAATATGAAATTTAGATTTGAAATGTTTTGAAAAGAATTTCGTCTTCAATATATTTTGAATAAAATTTAGTTTAAATGTTTTAACTTAGTAACATCTTTATGAAACTATATATTTAACAAGTTGGAATGAATATATAAGTTGTACGTATGTTGTTTTATTCGCATAATTAATTTGATCCAAGTTTGAGTACACAAGTTCGAGGTGGATTACACCATTTCATGTTAGGATTTTTCATTCGATTCGTGATGGCGAATATTTGATATGAATTTTGGGCTTGATTCTAGAATTCTCTATCATAGTAAATGGCTATGCAAGGAGACTGATGGCTTCTAGTCGAGAAACCATATCGAAGTCCGCATTAGGGAAGTCAAATGGACAATACTAGTTCAAAAGCAAACTTGTGTGATCGAGCGAGCGATCAAATGTGATTCTGCGAAATGATGACGTATGTACATCTTATATTCTAATATCATTGATATATTTTGACGCTGAAATTGAAAGCTGTCGAGTTAGAATATCTTTGCTTACTAAAAGAAAATTTCCAATTTAAATTACAAAGATATATAACCCATAAAAGCAAAGATATTCAATCCCATATGGCTCTTCATACAGCGAAATTTATTTTGAAAAATTTGATCCTTATACAAGATGGACCTTACGTAAGTATAAGATGATTTTGAAAACATTTGATTTTGGAAAGAATTGGTTGACTTAAATTATATTGATTTGGAAATTTGGATTTATTTTCTAAATCTATTATTTTGGAAACTTTGAAACTAAAGATATTTAATTTGAGAAGAAATAATTTGGTGAAATTGTATATGATTTTGAAATTGAACTGATATTGAAACAAATTTAAATTTGAGAACCTTATGTTACTAAACACTTGATTTGGGAGTTGTCGAACTTATATAAAATTGATTTGTATAAGTATGAAATTGATTCGAAAACTATAGATTTGAAAAGGTACTCAATTTGAAAGTGAAATCTTATATAATTGAAGTCTATATAAGTATGATTTGATATACTATTGATTTTGGAAAGTATTTGATTTGAAAATTAAATCTTATATATAATGGATTTTATATAAGTACGATATTTGAAAGTGATTTGAAAAGGTACTATATGATACATATTTTCGAAGTAAAGATATGGAAAGTGCCTTCTGCTTGATATCCGATTTGTGGCCACATCTTGGATTCATTCTATCGATATTATTCTCTCTGATTTTTGGTTTTCCGGATATGATACTCGAGTGTCCTTCGAATTCCATGGCGTTACCCATGGTCTTACGAGCGCGACTACATAGCGCAACTGCCTGGCTGAGTCTTGCCTAGGGGTACGGATTGTTTCCTGGGGGATCCAGGCGTAACCATTGTGTATCCTGCAATCTGTGTAGGTCGCGAATAGTAGCGCAAATGCTTGGCTGAGTCTTGCCTGGGGGTACGGATTGTTTCCTGGGGGATCCAGGCGTAACCATTGTGTATCCTGCATTCTACTAGTCATCATGGCGTAACTCGCAGGGCTGAGAAAGCTTACGGATATGGATTGTTTCCTGGGGGAACCAGGCGTAACCATTGTGTATCTGCGAACCATGGTTAGACAAAGGTTTTGTTTGTTTTTGTTTGGATTGTACTTTCCATATCTGTTTTTAAAAAAAGTTTTTCCAGTATTTTCACTAGGTGTTAAAACAAGTCTACTAAGTACCTGGAGAATTCTAGTTTTGCGCCTGATCAACGCACTACCAGAGTCTACAGGAACAAGGATAAACTTGTTGAAACATCGAGTTATAAAAGTATTTTATTATAAAAGTATTTTCAACAAAGGAATTCTGTATTAATATTTGAAATTGAAATTCTTATGGTTCTAAATTAATTATTCGTGCCCGATACTATTCTTTTGAATCTACCTTATCTGCCCTACTTTATTTATTCACCTATATTCTCTTTTCTGAATCTATCTTCTTTCCTTCTTTTGAATATATCCTTTAAAATATTGTTTATTTATATACTACATGGTATAATAGAAAATTTTTAGTGTTTCAGAAGTTATTAATTAATTATAACATATTTAAAGTGAATGATTATTAATTTATTATAATGTTGGAAGTATCTTGAGATAAATAAAAAGGTTTTTTTTTATAAATTTTGGGTTTAAAATTTTCATTAGCTTCTTTGTAAATATAAGTAATAATGTAAATAATTGTTTTCAAAGGAGTTTTGAAAAGTATTAAAGTATTAAACAAAATTAAATTTCAAATGATGTTTTTAAATGAATATTTCAAGTAAAATTTGTATAGTTTTAAATTTATTGTTTATCTTGTCTTTCAATCTATTTTCTTTCTGGTTGCTTTAATTCTCCTACTTTGTTCCTTTTCGGGGACGAAAAGTTTTGAGTGGGGGAGAGTGTAACGACCCATAAAAGTTTAGCAATTTTTAATTGGTTTATAATGTATTGAATTGGATTTTGGAGAAATTATTAATAATAAAATTTTGAAAAAAAAAATTATTTGGATTACATATAATTAAATATAGCAAATGGTAAATTTTCAATTAATTATATGAAAGTTTATTTATTATGTAATTCTATTAAATTCAAATCAGTTAAGAATTGTTGAAAATAAATTTGCATGAAATCAAGGGAATCGACTGTTACCATAAATTTTATTTCTTCCCTGTCCATTCAAGTTTTACATCAGTTACAATCCAATCAATACCATACCTTTATTACTCCCTGTATTCATGCTGTAGCTCTTTAATTTTCTATCCGTTGCTATTTCATTTCGGGTTTGTTCCTTCCCTATTTATTCCATTTCAAACATTTTCTCTTCTCTCTGGTAGAAACATAATATTTTACATCATTTATATATATATATATATATATCTGTAGCTTGCATTCATTCGTTTGTTCACTTTTACGTTTCTCATACTTTCTACTTTATTGTCCTTAATTCCCGTGCTTGACGTTATCATTTCAGTTTCTTTCCATTGAATGTGGCACGTTTCATTGTTAACGTTTTATTCCATTTATATGTGTGGCTTTCCTTTTGCAACCTGTTCCATTTCTATTTTCTTCGTTTTCAAAATTTGAAACGTACAGGCTGGACCACAGTATTAATTGCTTTCCAATTCACGTTCAAACGTTGCTATTCCTAGCTATAAATAAATTTAGAAATCAGCGTCTGTTACTTAATTTATGGCATACGTTCAAAGCATTGGCTTTTATTATTCAGCTCAATTAAGGGTGACTGTTGCCATCACATAACCGGTAAAAGATTTGTATACGTTTTATTTGTTTATGTGGCATCAATTCACATTTACACTATTATTGCCTTTTTAACTTCACTGGTTTTCATTTATTTGTGTATATTTTCATTTCAATTATTGTACACATCATGGTTCCTTTTATAAATTCATCGCCCATAAATAGTTTATTTCTTTCCCTCTTCATCTTCATTTGTCTCATAATCATTTATTTGTGTACGTTTTCATTTCAATTATTGTACACATCATGGTTCCTTTTATAAATTCATCGCCCATAAATAGTTTATTTCTTTCCCCTTCATCTTCATTTGTACCATATTCATTTATTTGTGTATATTTTCATTTCAATTATTGTACACATCATGGTTCCTTTTATAAATTCATCGCCCATAAATAGTTTATTTCTTTCCCTCTTCATCTTCATTTGTCTAATATTCATTTATTTGTGTACGTTTTGTTTCAATTATTGTACACATCATGGTCCCTTTTATAAATTCAACGCCCATAAATAGTTTATTTCTTTCCCCTTCATCTTCATTTGTCCCATATTCATTTATTTGTGTACGTTTTTTTACATTGATTGGGCAAAGGCTCATATTTCAATTGCGTTTATAAATCAATCCACTTTTGCAACTTCACTTTGCTTTCACTTTCCACCTCATACTTGCATCCTTCTTTTACTCACCTGCTCACATTTTACTCCCTCAACATATATTGCTCCCTTCTCTTTTGAAACCCAGCAACAACAAAAAAAAGGAGAGAGAAACGAACACACTCCTCCGCCTCTGGCTTGCACCCTTAGCCTCTCCGCCTCAATTTCCGTACCTCCATTTGATCATCTCTGCCTTCCATCTCCTCCTCTTTCCATGCTGACGTTGTTCGGCAAACCACTACCTTGCCACGGTGAGTTTTGTTGTCCTCTTCCTTGATTCTTCTCTGGTTCTATATATTGTTCGCATATATATATATATATATATATATATATATATATGTAGTGTTTCTATATGCGTTTTGTATAAGGTGTGTGTGTTTTTTTGTTTTTGTTTTATTGTATATAATTGTTTTACAGTACTATGTATATTTTGTATAGTTGCAGTGCTAGCATGTTTAAAGTATTGTAAAGTATAGAAGGTGTTGAGTATATTTCTGTACTGACTTTAACTAACATATATTACTGTTAGTATTATATATTGGTTTATTTTATATATAATCTATTTTAATAACATATAGATTTTTATAAAGTTTACATGGGTTTATATTAGTTTACATATACTGGAGTTGGATTTGGTATTGATATATAATATATGGACTTTATGTTATATGTTTTAATATTGATTTTAATATTTTATTTATAAAGGTTACTTTTATAAAGATTTAAATTTTAGATGGTGTTTGGATATTGGTTTGTATATGGGTTTAAACATATACATTATTTCAAACTATACTACATATAGATATGTTTTGTTTAAACCAATGATTTTTGAAAATATATATATAATTTAATATATGTTTAAATTTAGAATACAGTTCTATTTATATATAGTTATATATACAACTATATACAGCTCACTAATCCAATTTATCTTCCTCGACCCAACTCTGATTTGATTTCGTCAATTCTTCTTTATCAGCTTTGATCGTTAAAATTCTTGCCAATATGGCTTAGCTTTGAAGTTCGTGCTTGGATTTGTAACTCATTTCATTGTCAAATTTCTCTAGCCTCGAAAGGTGAATAATTTCTCACGATTTAACGTTCTTATATTTATTAAATTTGATTTCAATTGAAACGACAATTGAAATATACTGCTAAATTGAACTGTTAATTATTTAAATTGTTATATATGCTATTATTTGTAACTGTTCACCTGTGGGATATGACACCATATCCTATTGTTTATATTATATTGTTATTGATGATATATGTCTGTTGTTGTATTTTATATTATTTGATATCACTCTGCAAGTTCCCTGTTAGTATAGAATTCACTATGGGTTGAAATGATACATACCCGAACGGACTTTAGAATAGGAGAAAATCGTTATGGGTTGAAATGATAAACCCAAGCGATTTTCATTTGAATTGAAATTGGGATTACGGGTTGAAATGATATCTACCCGTATATATTTAAATTATGGATTGAAATGATAAATATCTGTATCACTAAACCATATGATAGATATATATACAGACACCGTTGGTCCATATATATAAATATTTTGAAAATAAATTCTATGGATTTGGGAAGAAATATATGGGTTAAATAAATGTTGATTCTTAAATTATTATATATGAATGGTAATGATATATATATATATATATATATAATTATAATATTTAATTTAATTAAGATGGATTTAATTCATATAATATGTTTAAGTATAAAATTTATATTTCAAAATAGATTTTGGTAATAATTTGAATTTAGTGAAATTGTATTCATTAAAGAATTTTATTTAATTAAACAAATTTGAAACTTATGGAAATTTAGATTTAAGATAGGATTTTTACTTGGGTTTAATTTAAATAATTTAAAGAATATTTCTGAAATGACCCTAATTCTTAACCAAAAATTTTTTTTTTCATACTTAGCTAAGACTACCTAGGGTCATCCTTCCCTATTCTCATATTATCCAGGATCTTTCACAATATAAAAATATTGTTTTAAATCTAAATCATTCCTAACATACATATATGAAGATATCTATGTTATATTCTACTAGAATCAGAGCATGATAATATGTAAGTAGAAATCCTTTTAAATCTATTAAAATGTGATAATTCCCTGATAAAAGATTAATTATTGTATCCTGATTTTTGACCATAGAATCCACTGGAAACATGTACTTTAGTCTGTTATTCTAATTAAGAAATGATCAAGTAATAATCAGGTGGAAGAAAGCTTTTAATATGGATGATTGTGTTAAAGTCTGTATAGTATCAAACTCAGGCTAAAAGAAAGTGGATCATAAGTGAACACAAGCAACATCTAGGCGTAATGGAAACGCGCCTAACTTACACATGAGAGGTCACGAGTTCGAGTGCTATGCTGGTCGGTTCAAACCCAATTTTTGTTTTTATTTTTTTATTTTTCTCCTGTATGGTTTAAAATCTGATATCTACCTATATCTACACATATATACTTAATTTTTGCCTATAATCTAACATACAAAACAATATTTCTTGCTTTATTATTTTTGAAACCCATTCCTACAACTGTTCTAGGAATTTATGTTTATATTTTTGCCCAAATATCAACATGTACACAGATATACATGTACATGTCAATGTCTTTGCTCATTTTCCAGAAAACTGGGTTCAAATGGTTCCTTGCTTCATTGATTTGAAGTGAACATTTGGCCTGACCTATGGTCTAACCATGTGGTTAATCTGACCATTCTTTTATTTGCATTTTACAAACCAGAATCTACCCAAAACATTGATACTCCTTCTTTTCAAAAGCATGTTTATATATGTATGAATCAGACACCTTGTGATCAGATTTATATCATCCTTTCCTAACCATAATTCTCTTTTAAAAATGCATATTCAGGGTATATACACTTTTACTTGTATTTGGACATATATCAATATCATGACTTGAAAATATAACAGTTATAATTCTTTCTGGATTTTCCCAATATAATTTCCTATATATCTATCTTTTGAAAGGACTTAGGATGAACTAAAATCATCATAAAATGATTATGCTTATAAAATCCAGGTTTTTCCTCTAAATCGAAAACAACTTTAGCAAATAGATTTTCAAATCAGTTTAACATCAATATCCTTAATACATACCAAACCAGAAATAACCAGAAACAACATAACACGTATTTCTTACAAGTTCTTCCTACTTAATACATTTAGATAGCCATATCAATCAGGAAATACATGCATGAATTAACACATTCTAGCTCTTATCTCTAATTATCTTAGCATTCTCTATTCCATATCTTTTTAATCTTGCTTACTTAGCTCCATCACAACCTGCAAAAGCATTAGTGGCTGCCCCATTATGAATGAGACACCCCCATGTGCCATGAGCAATAAGGGTCAGATCTATGATCTGGTGTGAGCATTTCTAACATATCCATGATATTAAGCTAAGGATACAGCATAAATATACCTTGCATAACTTGACAGGTATTATCATGAATGATTAATGTATAAATTGATCAGGTATTCCCATATACATACACAAGAGCAAACATATGCATTAAAACAATTTTTATCTGGAACTACTAAGGTTCCTCATACCAACCCTAATCCCGGAAAGACCCAAGTTTCCTATATCATCATTTAAGGTTGCCTTTTCTTCTTATAAATTCCTGGCCTCATCTGCTATAAGGAATCAAAGGGACACATTGCCATGAACTAATTAACATCATGGCACAAAGATCTCAGGACTTAAACAAGCCATGTGTCAACTTGTCTACTTCAAATAGGACAAGCATTCCAGCAGCCTTCTTGGCACAAAATCCTTAGTTATATTACTAAGTGTATTCATATTCATTTTATCAATGATAGCTAGGTGTACAGACCACTTATATACATGAAACATACTAGTTACCTTGCAGACATAAAATTGCAAGCAAGTTAAAGGTTACTTTCTAGAGGTATAACACCCAGTCATTCCATCTCACATTATTTAGCATATAAACACCCTATTCAAACATATACCAGAATGTTTGCAACTGAGAATAAATGCATGGCTCTATTGGGTTTATTTTGATTTTGCAAGCAACTATGTTTAGCCAGATTTTTAATCTTGTTTAAACATAATTTTTAGGCTTGTAAATTTTCTGTTTGGTTTAGGGCTCAGCACTTATAGAGAAAGACTCCATTGCACCCTTAACCAATTATTTCAAGCCTCAGCACTATACCATTGTATATGCAGCTCATAGTTTTTTTTCCTTCATTCTTTGTCTTAAGCCATGATTCAGACTAGTTACAAATACTCTCTTACATGTTCTTTAAGGTTTTGGTATAACATACAGGGATGAAAATAGAACAACAAAGTTATACATCCATCATAGCAGATCATATCTCATCAAGTATTCATGAAACCATTAGTAGTCAACATGGTTTGTAAATCAAAACATGCAAAATATAGCATATAAAAGCTTGGCTGCCTAATCTTAGGTCTTAATGCCATGTATATGAGTGAGGATACTCACCTAAATGCTTACACAAGCTTAATCCAGAAAACCCCTCAAATCTTTAGCCTTTTCTTCCTCTTCTTCCTTAGGTTAATTAATTCAGTGAGAGAGTAGTTTTCTGGTTAGGCTCTTGATTTATATAAGGGTTCTACCTAGGGTTTTGGGTGATGCAAAATCCCTATTTTAGCCCAAACCAGAATCATGCATTTGGCATTGCATATTCTCTCCCTCCTAACCCTTAATGTCCCGGCCAATATTTTAAAACAAGGCTAAGTTGTGCCCATTTTCTTTTCTTTTCAGAAAGTGATTACTTTAAGTATTTTTATTATACTTACCTCAAACATGATAATGGTGTGACTTTCTATTTTCTGCCTTTATACATTTGCTTTCTTGAACTTTGGTTCTTACTATTTTAGTGCTTCTTTTACTTATTTTTCCTTTATTAATTTTCTGCTCAAATAATATCTGTATATATACATTTATACAACTATGGGTGTTAGTTTAACTTTAACCTTCTTTTATTTGCAGAAAACATGTGCATTCTCATATGCATTTCTACACTCCTATTATTCAAATAAAATTTCACTTATTCATTATAAATCAATGTTCTCTTCTGTCTTAATTTCCAGACAAGTCATACATATGCATATATATATAGATATATATATATATATACATATCCTCAGGAATTTTAATATTCATGTCTAGGCCTATATTTCCTTTATTTAAAACATTTTATCTAAATGTTTTCCTTCTTTGTTTTATTATTCAGGAATTCTGGATTTTCTCTTAGTGCCATAACTAGTGTGCACGTGCACACATGCACACAACCTTGCACCATTGAAAATCCCACCTATATAATAATTCTGATTTTTCTGCCAGAATTTTAATCATTTGTTTAAAAGGATTTTCCTCAAAATCTTGGGGTATTACAATCACCCCTTCTTTTAGGAATTGTGTCCTCACAATTTGCAACATAATCTTTGAGTACTTCTAATTTCTTAGGGAAAAATTATTCAGCATATGCATGAGCAAATCAATTAGTCACTGTCTATCATACATATTAAACTTTCTTAGTAATCTAAGAATTTACCTTTTAAATTTGCAAAGAGCCTAGGGTAATCCATCCTGATTTTATCCTCTAGCTCCCAAGTACAATCACTAGGATCTATACTCCATTGTATCTTTACAAGCTTCAATGTCTTGTTTCTTAATTTCTTTTCTTCCCTTGCCACAATTCCCACTGGCTCTTTCTCATAGATTAGATCTGGATTAATCTGAACTTCAGTAGGCTTTTCTAAGATTTCCTCCTTGTCATGTACCCATCTCCTTAGTTGTGACACATGAAACACATTGTGCATTGCACTCATCTCCTCTGGAAGCTCCAGCTTATAGGCTAGTGAGCCTATCCTCTCCAAAATCTTGTATGGTCCAACATATCTGGGTCTGAGTTTCCCTTGCTTGCCAAATCTCAAGACTTTCTTCATTGGTGAAACCTTAATGAAGACATAATCACCTACTTTGAATTCCACTGACTTCCTCTTTGCATCAGCATATTTCTTTTGCCTATCTTGAGCTGCTGCCATCCTCTTTCTCACCAGTCCTATTTTCTCTGTGATGTCCTTGACATATTCTGGCCCTAGGATAGCTTTCTCTCTTGCCTCAGCCCAACATATAGGTGATAGACATGGCTTTCCATATAGGGCTTCAAAGGGTGCCATTCCAATTGTGCTTTGGTGGCTATTATTGTATGTGAACTCAGCCAAATGGAGATGGTCCTCCCAATTTCCTCCAAAGTCTAACACACATGCTCTAAGCAAATCCTCTAAAATCTTATTTAACACTTCTGTTTGCCCATCTGATTGGGGGTGATAAGCAGTGCTTAGGCACAATTCACTCCCCATAGCTTCTTGGAAGCTCTTCCAGAATCTTGAAGTGAAGATTGTATCCCTATCACTCACTATAGTTTTAGGAACACCATGCAACTTTACCACTTCTCTCATAAAAGTTTGGGCTAGCCTAGGTGCATTTCTGTCTTCTTTTACTGGTATGAAGTGGGCTACTTTAGTCAGCCTATCTACAATTACCCAAATACTTGTATTTCCCCTCTTGGATCTAGGAAGACCATCTATAAAATCCATAGATATGTTTT
The DNA here is from genome assembly GCA_030737815.1 of Allium fistulosum. Classification (NCBI taxonomy): domain Eukaryota; kingdom Viridiplantae; phylum Streptophyta; class Magnoliopsida; order Asparagales; family Amaryllidaceae; genus Allium; species Allium fistulosum. Next base: position 743,218,021 of record CM060908.1, on the reverse strand, counting down.
CCCACTTCCACTGTGGTATGCTAAGTGGCTGCAACAACCCTGAAGGTCTTTGGGTCTCAGCTTTTATTTGTTGACAAACCATGCACTTAGCAACATGTCTAGCTACATTAGACTTCATTCCCTTCCACCAATAGTCCCTTTTTAAGTTTTGGTACATCTTGGTGCTGCCTGGATGTATGGAATATTTGCTCCTATGGTACTCATTAAGGATTTCTTCTTTCAATTCTATGATGTTTGGGACACATATCCTACCCTTGTACCTTAGGTATCCTTTTCCATCAATGTGATAATCCTTCACTTCCTCCTTCTTTAACAGGAGAGACCTATTTTCTGCTAAGTCTTGATCTTCTTCTTGCATCTTTGCCACCTTCAAGACCAAATTTGATTGTAAAGTAATTAAACTTAACCTTCCTTTACTCCTTTCTTCCTCAACTATCTCCATACTTATCCCACTGCTCTCATCTATTTCCAAATCAGTGAGCATGGTCAAGTCTCTAAACTCCTCCATCATCAACATGGCCACTTTTGCATGCTGCCTACTCAATGCATCTGCCACTTTATTAGCCTTGCCTGGTGTATAAAGTATATCTAAGTCATAAGCAGCAAGAAATTCAACCCATCTGTGTTGTCTCATATTCAAATCTTTCTGTGAAAAGAGATACTTTAAGGCCTTGTGATCAGTTTATAAAATGAACTTTGCACCTAATAAGTAATGCCACCAGAGCTTCAAGGCATATACTACTGCTGCCAACTCAAGATCATGAGTTGCATATCTAGTTTCATGGGGTTTTAGTTGTCTAGATGCATAGGCTATGACCTGATCTTACTGCATCAACACAGCCCCTAGCCCTGACCCACATGCATCTGTATATACAACTAATCCCTCATTGCCTTCTGGTACTCTCAACACTGGTGATTTTACCAAAGCCTCCTTGATCTGGGTGAAAGCTTGTTCACACTTATCAGTCCATATAAACTTTTGGTTCTTCCTAGTCAGGTTAGTGAGTGGCATTGCTATTTTAGAAAATCCTTGTATAAACCTCCTATAGTATCCTGCCATCCCCATGAATGACCTAACTTCACTAACATTGTTAGGCTTCTTCCATGCTTGGATTGCTACTATCTTATTGGGGTTTACAGAAATCCCTCTAGCAGAGACAACATGTCCAAGAAAATGTACTTCCTCTAGCCAGAACACACACTTAGAGAACTTTGCTTTCAAATCTTTTTCTCTTAATCTAGATAAGACCAAATGTAAGTGGTTCTCATGTTACTCTATTGTTTTAGAATAGATTAGAATGTCATCTATAAAAATCAGAACAAACTTGTCTAAGTAATCTCTGAATATCCTATTCATTAGGTCTACAAAGTAAGAAGGGGCATTTGTTAGCCCAAATGGCATAACCAGAAACTAATACAAACCATATCTTGTGTTAAATGCTGTATATTTAACACTTGAATCCTCAACCTTCATCTGATGAAACCCAGATGCCAAGTCTAGCCTAGAAAACACTTTAGCTCCACTGAGTTGATCAAAGAGATCATCTATCCTGGGTAATGGGTATTTGTTTTTGATGGTTACTTTGTTTAATTCTCTATAATCTATACACATTCTTAAGGTACCATCATGCTTTTTAACAAATACTACAGGAGCACCCCAGCATGAATTACTTGGCCTTATAAACCCCTTGGCTTCTAATTCTTCCAGCTGGTTCTTTAGCTCCTTTAATTCACTTGGCCCCATCCTTGTAGGCTTTTTGATAATTGGGCTAGCCCCAGGCATAAGGTTAATCTGGAATTCAACAGGTCTATGGTGTGAGACACCTTTTACTTCCCCAAATACATCCAAGTATTCTTTAACTATGGGGATTTCATTAATAGCTATTTCCTTGGGATTATTTTCTAATTCAATTAAATGATTTAGCCTGTTTTCTTTGATAGGTTCACACAGAATTGTAACCCTTTGGCCTTTAGAATTTTGTAGTGAAATGGTGGATGCATCTAGGTCAATTATGGCTTTGAATTGTCTTAGCCAATCTGCCCCTAATATAACTCCTATATTTGGGAAATTTAGAACATATAAATTGGAAACAAATGTGTTTCCCCCTATGTTCAAATTCACATCCACACCAATCATATCTAATACACTAGAACTTCCTAAAGGGCTTTGTATTAACAGAGGTATTTCAGCCAAATTGCAGTTCATTTTCAACCTTTTAACTATTTCATTGGAAATGAGTGAGTGGGTTGCCCCGGTATCATATATTACAGCTAAAGGTATGGTACAAATAAATAGTGTACCTTCCACTTGACCATGGTTTTCAGCATTAGCCTCAATTATGGCCTTGCCCCTACCTTCCAGGTTTGCCACTTTCCCTTGTTGCTTGTATTCTGGGCAATTTCTTTTCATATGCCCTTCCTTCCCACATAGAAAGCATTTGAAAGCTCCCCCTTTAAGCTCTGGGCATCTTGGCTTAATATGGCCTTCTTTCCCACAATGGTTGCAAACTATTTTTCTTTTGGCTTCATTGGGTTTTGCATCTACTGCCTTCTTACCATCTGCCTCTCCTTTCTTCTTATCATAAGGATGGTACTTCCCTTTGTTCTTCTTGTTGCTATTGTTTTTGAAGCTCCTAAACTTATCTCTTTCCTTGTCATGTTGCTCAATCTTCAGAGCCAAATCTATCACTTGATCAAAAGTTCTGTCAGCATAAGGTAATATAGCCCTGCTAAGCCCTGGGTTCAATCCCTTGATGTATCTATCATTTTTTGATGCTTCATCAGCCACTAACATTGCCCCATAGGTTGACAATCCCTCAAACTTCTGGGTGTATTCTGTGACATTCATAGTCCCCTGTCTAAGTTTGATGAACTCCTCAAGTAAAGTGGTTTTTGCGGAGGCTGGAACAAACCTTGCCTCTAACATCTCCTTAAATTGATTCCAATTAATATCATTTTCATTCCGGCCAGCTATGATCACCTCCCACCAACTCAAAGCTGCACCTTTTAATTGCCTTGAGGCCACTTGCCTCTTCCTTTGGTCATCTAGTTGCATATCAGTGAAGATCCTCTCTAATGTCCTCAGCCGTGCTTGAATCTCCATTACACTTTCAGTTCCTTCAAAGCTCTTGCCTCCCAAATTGGTATAAGTCTTCACTAACTTGGAGAGCTCCTCATATGGGTTCTCAGGTCTGTTCCCAATTCCATCTCTCAAAACTCTCACAAATTCCTGCATGTCAAGCATTTGTGGTGTGCTAGATCCTCCTTGATGATGAGACCCTCTTCCTACCATATTTCTAAAAGTATATGTATTTCATTTTATTAGTTTATAATACTTCGCTTTAATTTTAAATTGGTTGTATCTTTCCTATTTAATCATTGTGTATGTCACATGCACACACATACATTCAGGGAATACTTATAAACAGTCAAATATATCACAAACAAACCTAGTATAAACATAAGCATACAAATATTTTGCTATGTTAATTAAAACATAGCTCTGATACCAAATGAAATGACCCTAATTCTTAACCAAAAGAAATTTTTTTTCATACTTAGCTAAGACTACCTAGGGTCATCCTTCCCTATTCTCATATTATCCAGGATCTTTCACAATATAAAAATATTGTTTTAAATCTAAATCATTCCTAACATACATATATGAAGATATCTATGTTATATTCTACTAGAATCAGAGCATGATAATATGTAAGTAGAAATCCTTTTAAATCTATTAAAATGTGATAATTCCCTGATAAAAGATTAATTATTGTATCCTGATTTTTGACCATAGAATCCACTGGAAACATGTACTTTAGTCTGTTATTCTAATTAAGAAATGATCAAGTAATAATCAGGTGGAAGAAAGCTTTTAATATGGATGATTGTGTTAAAGTCTGTATAGTATCAAACTCAGGCTAAAAGAAAGTGGATCATAAGTGAACACAAGCAACATCTAGGCGTAATGGAAACGCGCCTAACTTACACATGAGAGGTCACGAGTTCGAGTGCTATGCTGGTCGGTTCAAACCCAATTTTTGTTTTTCTTTTTTTATTTTTCTCCTGTATGGTTTAAAATCTGATATCTACCTATATCTACACATATATACTTAATTTTTGCCTATAATCTAACATACAAAACAATATTTCTTGCTTTATTATTTTTGAAACCCATTCCTACAACTGTTCTAGGAATTTATGTTTATATTTTTGCCCAAATATCAACATGTACACAGATATACATGTACATGTCAATGTCTTTTCTCATTTTCCAGAAAACTGGGTTCAAATGGTTCCTTGCTTCATTGATTTGAAGTGAACATTTGGCCTGACCTATGGTCTAACCATGTGGTTAATCTGACCATTCTTTTATTTGCATTTTACAAACCAGAATCTACCCAAAACATTGATACTCCTTCTTTTCAAAAGCATATTTATATATGTATGAATCAGACACCTTGTGATCAGATTTATATCATCCTTTCCTAACCATAATTCTCTTTTAAAAATGCATATTCAGGGTATATACACTTTTACTTGTATTTGGACATATATCAATATCATGACTTGAAAATATAACAGTTATAATTCTTTCTGGATTTTCCCAATATAATTTCCTATATATCTATCTTTTGAAAGGACTTAGGATGAACTAAAATCATCATAAAATGATTATGCTTATAAAATCCAGGTTTTTCCTCTAAATCAAAAACAACTTTAGCAAATAGATTTTCAAATCAGTTTAACATCAATATCCTTAATACATACCAAACCAGAAATAACCAGAAACAACATAACACATATTTCTTACAAGTTCTTCCTACTTAATACATTTAGATAGCCATATCAATCAGGAAATACATGCATGAATTAACACATTCTAGCTCTTATCTCTAATTATCTTAGCATTCTCTATTCCATATCTTTTTAATCTTGCTTACTTAGCTCCATCACAACTTGCAAAAGCATTAGTGGATGCCCAATTATGAATGAGACACCCCCATGTGCCATGAGAAATAAGGGTCAGATCTATGATCTGGTGTGAGCATTTCTAACATATCCATGATATTAAGCTAAGGATACAGCATAAATATACCTTGCATAACTTGACAGGTATTATCATGAATGATTAATGTATAAATTGATCAGGTATTCCCATATACATACACAAGAGCAAACATATGCATTAAAACAATTTTTATCTGGAACTACTAAGGTTCCTCATACCAACCCTAATCCCGGAAAGACCCAAGTTTCCTATATCATCATTTAAGGTTGCCTTTTCTTCTTATAAATTCCTGGCCTCATCTGCTATAAGGAATCAAAGGGACACATTGCCATGAACTAATTAACATCATGGCACAAAGATCTCAGGACTTAAACAAGCCATGTGTCAACTTGTCTACTTCAAATAGGACAAGCATTCCAGCAGCCTTCTTGGCACAAAATCCTTAGTTATATTACTAAGTGTATTCATGTTCATTTTATCAATGATAGCTAGGTGTACAGACCACTTATATACATGAAACATACTAGTTACCTTGCAGACATAATATTGCAAGCAAGTTAAAGGTTACTTTCTAGAGGTATAACACCCAGTCATTCCATCTCACATTATTTAGCATATAAACACCCTATTCAAACATATACCAGAATGTTTGCAACTGAGAATAAATGCATGGCTCTATTGGGTTTATTTTGATTTTGCAAGCAACTATGTTTAGCCAGATTTTTAATCTTGTTTAAACATAATTTTTAGGCTTGTAAATTTTCTGTTTGGTTTAGGGCTCAGCACTTATAGAGAAAGACTCCATTGCACCCTTAACCAATTATTTCAAGCCTCAGCACTATACCATTGTATATGCAGCTCATAGTTTTTTTTTCCTTCATTCTTTGTCTTAAGCCATGATTCAGACTAGTTACAAATACTCTCTTACATGTTCTTTAAGGTTTTGGTATAACATACAGGGATGAAAATAGAACAACAAAGTTATACATCCATCATAGCAGATCATATCTCATCAAGCATTCATGAAACCATCAGTAGTCAACATGGTTTGTAAATCAAAACATGCAAAATATAGCATATAAAAGCTTGGCTGCCTAATCTCAGGTCTTAATGCCATGTATATGAGTGAGGATACTCACCTAAATGCTTACACAAGCTTAATCCAGAAAACCCCTCAAATCTTTAGCCTTTTCTTCCTCTTCTTCCTTAGGTTAATTAATTCAGTGAGAGAGTAGTTTTCTGGTTAGGCTCTTGATTTATATAAGGGTTCTACCTAGGGTTTTGGGTGATGCAAAATCCCTATTTTAGCCCAAACCAGAATCATGCATTTGGCATTGCATATTCTCTCCCTCCTAACCCTTAATGTCCCGGCCAATATTTTAAAACAAGGCTAAGTTGTGCCCATTTTCTTTTCTTTTCAGAAAGTGATTACTTTAAGTATTTTTATTATACTTACCTCAAACATGATAATGGTGTGACTTTCTATTTTCTGCCTTTATACATTTGCTTTCTTGTACTTTGGTTCTTACTATTTTAGTGCTTCTTTTACTTATTTTTCCTTTATTAATTTTCTGCTCAAACAATATCTGTATATATACATTTATACAACTATGGGTGTTAGTTTAACTTTAACCTTCTTTTATTTGCAGAAAATATGTGCATTCTCATATGCATTTCTACACTCCTATTATTCAAATAAAATTTCACTTATTCATTATAAATCAATGTTCTCTTCTGTCTTAATTTCCAGACAAGTCATACATATGCATATATATATAGATATATATATATATACATATCCTCAGGAATTTTAATATTCATGTCTAGGCCTATATTTCCTTTATTTAAAACATTTTATCTAAATGTTTTCCTTCTTTGTTTTATTATTCAGGAATTCTGGATTTTCTCTTAGTGCCATAACTAGTGTGCACGTGCACACATGCACACAACCTTGCACCACTGAAAATCCCACCTATATAATAATTCTGATTTTTTCCCCAGAATTTTAATCATTTGTTTAAAAGGATTTTCCTCAAAATCTTGGGGTATTACAATTTCTTATTTAAATAAATTTATGGAAATATTTAGTAAAAATGAAATTTAAGGCTAGTAAATGATATTGAATTTATTAAGTGAATATCCCCAGATTAAGTAATAATAAAGTTAAATCAAGATCTATATGAAACTGTTAAATTGAACTTTGAAATGTTGAATATTAAAGCTTTGAAATATATTGGAATTTAAATGGTTTATTTTGTGATTCAGATCTGTATTTGAAATCAATATAATTTGAATTATTATTTAGAAACTGAATTAAACTAAAATGGAAAATTTAGATTGAATTAAATTGAAATTTGGAATTTGGGTCAATTTGAATCGATTTGTGAAACTTGAGGAAATTATAAACACTATACTTTTTAAATCATTTAATATATATATATACTATTTCGGAAAAAATAGATATATTTGAAATGAAATGATATTTGGGTTTTGAGGTATAAATTAAATTGAAATGACCACGGTGTTATAGTGTATATTCCCACCTTGTAGATAGTTCCGAAGATCCTTAGAGGATGGTTATCCCAAACATCCTTTAAGTTACTTGTATTTCAATTGATATTTCGCTTGAGTTGGATTTATTGATATAAGAATGTTAATCCTGACTCGAGTGTTTTGTGTTTTGCTTTACGCTCGGGTCAGACCGAGTGATACAGCATTTGAGACTCACCCTTGGAGTTTGGAGCTTCCTTTGGAGATCCAATTATCGCCACAGCTTTCAGCTCTTCTAGTTGATTTGTTCAGAGAAGTCATCTGTTGTACTGGAGACTTCACTGCATTTGAGATATTCTGTTGTATTTTATTTCTAACTCTGATGTTTATATAGTAGCTTCATGAACTACTATTTTATCTATTCCGCTGCGTATTATTGTATTACTCTATGTCTGTGATTCTGTGATTGATTTATTTATTGCATATGTTGAGTTTTGCCAAATTTAAATTAACAATCTGATATTTTGAATTATTCAAGTCAGACATGTGTGGATTTATTGTCGATTTGAATGGTCCAAAATAGCGGGTCGTTACAACCCAGGACTGGACCATCCACCAGTCACTAGACCGGACCCTCATCCCGAGGAGGTGCCGCTCCTTACCATGTCACTATCAACCTCGCTACCACCACCACTACCAAACAAGGAGTTGATGCTAGAAATCAAGCTGATCCGCTTCGTCGCCAACGAGAACACACTCCAGAGCCTTATGTCCCTGAAGATGTTGAACCAAGGAGGCGAGGCACGGACCGTCGACCGCTTCCGGTCCAAACTCGCGTTGTGGAACCCGACCACACCTTGGCACATCATGCTCCAAATATCCAAATGCCGGATATACCGACGATGATTCGTCAGATGATCCGTGAAAGTCAGGGTCTCACTAACGACAACTGGGGAATCTCCCAAAGTCATACCACTTTCACTGATGACATATTATATGCTGAACCACCTCGGCGCTTTAGGATGCCAACTTTGCCAGTCTTTGAAGGAAATTCTGATCCCAATCAACACATCCTGAAGTATGAGTGGCTAATGAATGCTGCAAGAGCTGACGATGCAGTTAAATGCCGTAGTTTTCCCATTTCCCTATAGGGCATTGCAACTATGTGGTTTACTCGTTTGCCACCGCGATCCATCTCTAAATTCGATCAGATGGCCACCAAGTTTGTTGAACAATTCCGTATGCACGTAGCGAGACCTAAAGATGTTAATACTCTGTCTAGTGTCACTCAAGCTCCCGGAGAAACACTCGGACGTTACTTGGAGCGATTTTATGCTGCGTGTGCAGAAATAAGCAATCCCAATGACAACTCTATCCTGATGGCATTGACTAAGGGGATTGACCCTGATTCCGAGTTCGGAAATTGGTTAGCTGGGAAGCCGCCTGCGTCATTGGAACGTTTCTATTCCAAGGTAGCCCAATTCTTGAGGAGGGAGGATGTGAAACAGTCTAGGAAGCAGGATGACGCAGGACCCGGCATGGAAGGAATTCGGAGTAACATCGCAGTTAAACAATCCGAGGAGAATTCTAGAAAAGTTCAGTTGAATATAAAAAACAAACAGAACCAGCAGAGGGACAGTGGAAATCAAGGTAAAAAATGAGATCAAAATCATGGTCCACGGCGTAGAGCTCCCATATTCGACAATTATACTCCATTCAATACGTCGGTGGAGAATGTGTATTTACAGACCTGTAATACCATGCAATACAAGAAACCTGCCCCTAAGCCGTCAGCAGAAAGACAATTCCAAACAGGGAAGTTTTGCAGATTTCATGAAAGTTATGGCTATAATACAAATGAGTGTCGTCATTTACAAGATCTCATTGAAAAACTGATACATGAATGAAAGTTGGATCAGTATGTGCGGGCACCGCAGTCAGGAGGTGCGGGCCCATCAAATCAGAATCGTGCGCCAAATTACGAAAGGCAGGAGGAACCCGCTCTATTGGTGGGAGGTTGGTTATTAATACGATAAGTGGTGGTCCTCATCCAGCAGACCGAAGTTGGAAGGAAATGGAGTCGTATGCCAGCTCTATCTAGCATACGGACTTCGAATGTTATAGTAGTTTTGATGAAGGGGCTCCGGCCAAACAACAGAAAACGATGACAGAAGACATCTTATTCAGAAACAGAGATGTTGATAAAGTCGAAGCCCCCACTATCGATCCACTGGTCATCTCAGCTCAAGTAGGTCCTGCTTGGATGAAAAGGATATTACTTGACAGTGGAAGCTCTGTGAATATTTTGTTTAAACGAGCTTACGTCCAAATGAAAATGGAAGCCAAAGATTTAAAGCCTTGCCAATCTTGAATCCATGGTTTCAATAGGAGCGCTACTATACCCACTGTAGTAGTAGAACTGCCAGTGGAATTGGGAGTTGGAGAACGCTAGAGAGTACGGATATTGTTGTTCGTTGTGTTAGACATTGACTCCCCTTATAACGCTTTCTTGGGCCGACCGGCCCTCGCTGAATTCAGGGCAGCCATTGCCCCGTTGTGTTTGACTTTAAAGTTTCCAACTGATCATGGAGTGGGAATCATTCAATAAGATCAGGCTACTAGGAGAGCCTGTTACGTTGCTGAGCTGCGGGAGGCGCAGCGAAAGGAGAAAGGAAAGGGCGTAGAGGAATCTCTCTGCGTCCGTTTTGCTGATAATTGACAATTAACGCCTGGGCCTATGCCCAGGCACCCCAGCCAATTCCAAAGGGATCTTGGCCCAAGAGAAGCTGAAGATGAAGGAGAATGCAAAGAAAGTCAAGCATCCCCGGCCGAACTGACGATCGATGTCCAGTTTGACAATTATGATGATTCAAAGATAATAAAGCTCGGCTCTCAGCTAAGCCAGCAAACTCAACAGGAATTGGTTGAATTTCTACGGGCGAATCTCGACGTATTCGCTTGGACGCATTCTCACATGTGTGGGATCTCGCCAGACATCACGAGCCACACCTTGAATATTGGCCCGCGGTATGTCCCGGTTAAACAGAAAAGGCGTGGTATGGATCCAGAGAGATCTGTCGCCTTTAAAGAAGAGGTAGAAAAGCTTAAAGCAAACGGGTTCATTCGAGATACGTTATATCTCGAATGGGTGTCGAACCCCGTGCTTGTTCGAAAGTCAAACGGAAAATGGAGAACATGTGTCGATTACTCTAATCTAAATAAAGCCTATCCTAAAGATAGTTTCCCGCTTCCCATAATTGATCAGCTCGTAGACTCGACATCTAGACATGAACTCTTATCCTTCATGGATGCGTACTCTAGCTACAATCAGATACCAATGCATTTACCTGATCAAGAACATACCAGCTTCGTAACCAATCTGGGACTTTATTGTTACAAAATTATGCCATTCGGACTCAAAAATGCCGGTGCTACTTATCAACGATTGGTCAATCAGATGTTTGCCAGTCAAATCGGGAAAACCATGGAAGTATATGTAGACGACATGCTTGTTAAGTCACGATTTTCCGCTGACCATGTTAAAGACCTGGAAACTATGTTCAACATACTTCGAGAATACAGGATGAAGCTCAACCCACTGAAATGTCATTTTGGAGTTGCATCCAGAAAATTCCTTGGGTTTATCGTCAATGCTCGGGGAATTGAAGCTAATCCTGAAAAGATCTGGGCAATCAGAAATCTTGAAACTCCAAAAACTATAAAGCAAGTCCAGAGTCTCAATGGGAAAGTAGCGGCACTGAGCAGATTCATTTCAAAGTCAACCGACAAATGCATTACCATCTTCGATCTGATCCGAAAAGGAAAACGAAACTTTGAATGGACCACAGAGTGTGAGGGCGCTTTCCAAGCACTAATTCATCATCTATCCACACCAGCTATCCTGTCAAAGCCTATTGATCATGAGAAGTTGTACGTTTACTTAGCGATATCAGAAAATGCTATCAGCGCTGCCTTAATTCGAGAAGAAGACAGGATACAGAAGCTGGTATACTACATCAGCAAACGATTGACTATAGCTGAGAGGAATTATCCGAAACTAGAGAAGTAGGCTTATTGCCTTGTTATTGCATCAAGGAAGCTCCGTCCATATTTCCAGGCACATCCTATTATTGTTTATACCGACCAGCCGTTACGACAGGTCCTTACGCGGCCTGAGACATTTGGTAGGTTACTCAAGTGGAACATCGAACTGAGCCAGTTTGATATTACATATACTCTAAGGCGAGCCATTCAAGGACAAGTCCTAGCCGATTTCATAGCTGAATTTACCATTCCAGAGGACTTGCCTGAAACCAGTGAATCTCCCGAATACGTTTGGAAGTGGTACACTGACAGTGCATCAAACGACCGGTGTTCGGGTGCTGGTGTTATACTTGAAACCCCCAAAGGCCGATCTATATGTTATGCTTTGAAGTTTGATTTTCATGCAACCAATAATGAAGCTGAATATGAAGCCCTCTTAGCTGGATTAAAACTTGCCAGAGATTTGAGAATTATCGCTCTAGAAATTTATTGTGATTCACAATTAGTTGTGTGTCAAGTTCGGGGAGAATATCAAGCGAGAGATCGAAGGCTGGCTGCCTACTTAGCTCGAGTTCATGAAATACTGGATCAGTTTGATTATTATGCCATTTATTGTATACCTCGAGAACGCAATCAAAAAGCCGATTCATTGGCGAAGTTAGCCAGCACAGGTGAAGCTCAACAAATGGGACTTATTCCCGTAGAGACGTTATCTTCCCCAAGCATTGACCGGGCAGAAATAGATTGGGTATGTGAAACCGTTCCTGATAAGGAGTCAAGGATGACTCCATTCAGAAATTACCTTGAGCACGGAATCCTGCCGGAGCACAGGAGTGAAAAAAGACAAGTCCTTCGGAAGGCCTCGCGATTCACCATCTAGAATGGAGTCATGTATAGAAGAGGGTACTTTGTTCCTTTACTCCGGTGTATCACTCACGATGAAATTAAACGAGTAATACACAATGTACACGAGGGAGAATGTGGCGATCACACCGGGGGGCAAGCACTTGCTAAGAAGATACTTCGATACAGATATTATTGGTCGACCGTGAATCGCGATGCATCGGATTATGCAAAGAAGTGTGATAAATGTCAAATGCATGCTCGAATTCCTAGAGCCCCACCTACCGAGATAACGCAAATGGTCAGCCCATGGCCATTTGCAATATGGGGCATCGACATCATTGGTACTTTACCTCTGGCAAAGGGTGGTGCGAAGTACGCCATCGTCGCAGTAGATTACTTTACAAAGTGGGCTGAAGCTGAACCTCTTGCCACCATAACGATGAAAAAAGTGATCAACTTTGTAGTCCACAACATTATCTCGATTCGGTCTCCCACACACCATAATTACTGATAACAGAACACAATTCGACAGTGTTGAATTTAAAGATTTCTGCAAACGTCTTCACATTGAAAAGAAATTCTCTACAGTTGCACACCCTCAAGCGAACGGACAGGTCGAAGCGGTCAATAAAGTTATAAAGTCCATTCTGAAAAAATGACTGGAAAAGGTCGGGGGCAAGTGGGTCGACGAACTTGCTATGGCTTTATGGGCTTACCGAACAACCCACAAGTCCGCGATTGGTCATACTCCATTCTCTCTCTTATGGTTCAGAAGCTGTTATTCCAGTCGAGCTAGAAGTACCTTCTCATCGTGTGACATACTATGATCCAAAGACAAATGCTATATTACTTGCTGAATCTCTCGATTTACTAGATGAGAAACGTGAAGAGGCTGATTTGAGGGAAGCCATGTATCGAAGCCGAGTCGCCCGATTGTACAACGCCAAGGTCCGCCCGCGAACCTTTGAACTAGGCAATATCGTCCTGAAAAGAATCTATCCGGTCCCTCACATATGAAGCCAACATGGGAATGACCGTATGTTATTGAACGAAGGCTCGAAGATGTCACATTCAAATTATCGACCGTCGACGGTCTAACTCTGCCAAGAGCCTGGAAAAGCGAGAGTCTTCGTCGCTACTACAAATAACAGGCTATGTTTATTCATTTAGTTTATTTTCCATTTGCAATTTGTATCTGCATTTCGAAATTAGAATTTGTAATAAGGCAACTGACTTTCCCATATTTTCTTATTTCAGCAATAAAATGCAATCTCTTTGAGCCAGAGCTGTGATTTACTTGAAAATGCTTCATATAATCATCACTATGCACGGAGAGCTAAGTTCCATCATATGGTGGGGCTCATTCAGATAGGGAGTGATTGTGATGCAACCGGTCACTCGCTAAGTGAAACCTGAGCTTGGGGACAAACAATCAAACCATAGTCAAAGAAGGATTGATAAACGACAATCCTTCACCTAACTCCAGATTCCCAGAGTGCGAATTGGAGTATAAACTTACAAATATGCTTTTGAAGAGGGTGAATCTGTCCACCCAATGACTTCGTCCATATCCGACCCAAGTTTGAGAAGGACGGACCCGTCCATCTAACGACCTCACTTGTTAACTCAGGGTGGATGTGATCCGACCATCCATGATCCTGATGCACCTTTCGTTCCCAAAGTGCGAGCGAAACCCGAAAATGTGCAATAGATGTGACTGACTATCTATTTGCCAACTCTGAATTCCCAGAGTGCAAAATGGAGTATAAACATCAACTCCGAATTCCCAGAGTACGAATTGGAGTATAAACATCAACTCCGAATTCCCAAAGTGTGAATTTGAGTATAAACATCAACTCCGGATTCCCAGAGTGCGAATTGGAGTATAAACATTAACTTCGGATTCCCAGAGTGCGAAACAGAGTATAAACATCAACTCCGGATTCCCAGAGTGTGAAACGGAGTATAAACGTCAACTCCAAATTCCCAGAGAGCGAATTGGAGTATAAATACCAACTCCGAAACTCCAGAGTGCGAGTCGGAGTATAAACATCAACTCCGGATTCCCAGAGTGCGAAACTGAGTATAAACATCAACTTCGGATTCCCAGAGTGCGAAACAGAATATAAATATCAACTCCAAATTCCCAGAGCGTGAATTGGAGTATAAATACCAACTTCGAACCCCCAAAGTGCGAGTCAGAGTATAAATATTAACTCCAAGTCCCCAGAGTGTGGACACACAATTAAAACTTAAACCGGCGTAACCGACCACCGGTTAACAAATGAAAATCCCCAAAGTGCAGATATGATCGCCGATAATTAAACGAGCGGAGTTGAACCACTCAATCTCCACTTGTCCCAAACATCCGTTCAGCGGCACTAGACTCACGTGTTGTAAGTGAAATGAAATCGCTGGTCGATGTTCAACAATTCATTCCCAAGACTGGGGGCCAGGACTTAAGCATCCACCATTGTCTGAAGCGGTGCGACTTCAAAGTTCAACTCACTTCCCGGTCATAAACCATGTCCACAGTTTCTGGACCTAGCAAACAAAAACAAACTTGACTCGGAAGCTGAAACTTCACAAGTGGACTTCAGATATTGAAACACTTAGGCAAATACACAATAACTGAGAAGAAGCCAAAAAAGAAAAGTTTCATTTCTACTGTTTGTGAGAGAAATTCATGTACAAGTTTGTTCCAAAAAAATCCTACTAGCAGGGGCCGAACCTGCATCTATACACGACCAACAAAATGAAAGTCAAAATAAACCGAGGAAGCATGTCTAATCTTTTTTCTTCGTCGGCTTCCTTTTCGGTGTAGACCCGCTGGAGCCGCCACTACCTTTCCTCTTTGAGCCTTTACTTTTCGGTGGTCGGTCCCCAGACGGGGGCATGATCTCGACATCCTCCTCTGAGCTAGAATGAATAGGGATGCTTCCTGCGGTCGGAGTCGGAGGAATAATATCAACTATAGGAGGCGGGATGGACACACTAGTGTCAAAAACTGTACCGCCAGGCGATATCATTCTAAGTGGAGCTGGGCCAGGTGCCGCCATTCCACCTCCAAAACTGCCATTGCGAGCCGCTGCTTCAAGTTTAACGTCGATTTCGGCCAATATCTCCTCTTCAGTAATCGCTCGGGCCTCGCTGGGAGCATCAGTAGTTGGCATCGAAGAGCCTAAAACGGGGGCAACTCCGCCCATAACAAATGGAAGGTCCGCAAAAGGACCACTATGACGACCAAGGAGTTCCTCCATCATTTGCTCGTCAAAAACAAGCGTGCTTCCCTACATTTCGTCAAGTGGTACAGTTGTAGTTACAGTGGTCGCTTCGGTAGCGATAGCCTCCTGCATGTGATGTGAGTCTTGAGTGACAGGAGGTGCGACTGGTGCAGCATCGATCATTGGACAAAAAATAAGAGAAGTGTTAGAACTTAATTCGAGTGAAGATTCCAACTTAAGACGGATATGTGGAATGTTCAGAATACCTTCCTCGGTTTGGCTTGTAGGCGGCTGAACGGCTTCAGCAACTTGCTCTGTAGTCGGAGACATCTGCGGCTAATCCGAATTGCAGGCAGGAACAGCTTGGGGATCGACCGCATGCAAGGATTCAGGCTGGGTTGACGCTAGAACTTCAATACTTGCATCGTGATGGTCAACCCTTGAGCCTTCTCCTACTTCCAAGTGCTGGGTGCCGAGCCTTTCCATTTAATGCAGAATCATTGACTCATGGAGAATTTTCCTTTCATCTTCATTCAGAATGCGATTCTCGAGTTCAAACTCATCCACTGACTCATCCAGATGCACCGCCTTCTCTTCTTCAACCAATTGGCCCCTGGCATTGTACAAATGTGCCGACTAATCATCAAGCCAGGCTAGATCTCTGTGCCTCAACACATTAGCGTTGTAAACAACGAGAAGATCTTCAATGTCGGCTTCTAGCCTGGACTCAGCTGATTTCACCTCCTCCTCAACCTTATTCTCCGCCTCGCGGACCTTGGCCATGAACACATCCCGTTCACCTCGGAGCAAGACATCCTGTTCGCACGCCTCCTGGGCTACGTTGTTCGCATCATCCCTTTCCTTGGCCATGTCATAGAATTTGGCCTTAAGCTCGTTGAGTTCCTTGACCGCCGCATCCCATTCGACGGTGACTGTAGTATTTCGATGGCCCATCTCCTTCACCAAGGCAACGTGCGTTTGCCTCAATCTCTCCATCGCCACATTCGCTTCGTCAGCTTTTTTGGTGGCCTCAATTTTTGATTTCCGAGAAGACTCGGCCTCGGTATTGAGCACTTGTATGATTCGGTCCTTTTGAGCAAGTTCGGATTCCATTTTCTCAATCGCTTTGGCTTGCTCAAAGGCCACTTTGGAAGCTTTCTCTGCAGCCTTCGTCCACTCTCTATACTGGGCATAGATGTCATGAATGTAATCATGCATCGTGTTCTCCGCCCCCGATGGAATTCTCTTTAAGTGAGATGGGAAGACGTAGCCGTCAAAGCATATGTTCAGGAACTCCTTCCTCAGCTAAGCAATTTTAATAGCCCCTTCCCCCTTGGGCTCAGTTATTGCCTGATCTGCAATTATAGGGGCCATGGTCTCAACTCGCTGGTGATGAGTTTTGGACCTAGAAGTGTGAGAAGATGGTCGGTGTCGCGGAGGCTCCGGTGGACCTGAAACGTGAGCAGGAGGTGGTGAAGGGATTCTAGGAGGTGGAGAGCGAGACCAAGATCGGTGTCTATATTCTCTGTCCTTGTCCCGCTCGTACCTCTCTTTATTAGAGTACCCACAATGGCGGTCTATGTCCGAATCTCTCCTGCGGGAATCATAATAAAAAGAAGACTTTCGAGCCGAGCAAAGGCTCCCAAGCATTGATCCTCTCCCGGACATCGTACCTGAAAGTGAGAAACGAAAGAAAAGTTATTGACCTCTTGGATTAGACGATTTACGATTATGAATCATCAAGTGCGGTGAAGTGTATGTATGTGCAACCCCCTGACCAACCGGAAATGTTTGCTGCACTCATAGCAAGCGACTCGCTCAGATCGAGAGCACTGTCAAGCTCCTCCATCCCGGTGTCATGTTGAAACGACACATAATCCGGAATCGGAATATCAGCAAGCCCTTCGAAAGGATTCTCTACTTGCGGTGGAGGAGCCTCCGAAATTCTAATCCCCGGGACGGGCAAGGACACAACCACGGATTTCAATCTCATGGATTTAGAACGCTTATGGGCAACTGCCTTGCCTTTTCTCCTTCCTCCTGAATCCTGAAAACTGGAAGAAGGCCCAGCTTGGAGTTCGTCATCGGTTGGTGTTCTCTATGGATCAACCCCTTTGGTTATCACGATGCCGGGAGCTTTGTGTTTCACCCACTTCTTCGTGACCGCTCTAAGTGTCCCTCCCAGCCTTATGCTTTGCTTCCGTTCAATTAGCCCGACAATTCTCAAGTTTCTATCGGTTAGAACCAAGTCGATGTTCCTCCCTTCACCCGGAACTGCTTGGAGGATCCGAACTAACTCTCTGAAATACCCACCATCAGGTCGTGAGATTGTGACTGTAAAAGAAGAGAAGTATGTTAGTTTTGAGAACGAATATTATCTCGATAATTCATGGGAACGACTGCAATGCTTACGTCTATCCAACCATCGCCTAGCGAATCCGGGGGGCATCAGACGTAGAACCACTCTATTTTAAAGTAACTCAGCCTTCCCCAGGACCCCGTTACTATTTGATAGTTCCTAACCGCTTCCAAGAATGTGAAAGAAGGGCTGTCTCCGCGGCTCTTAATGTCGAAGAGATATCTAATCTCGATCGGCTTTGGTGGTCGAAAGAGAATTTCCATAAAAAACAATGAAAGTGCTATTCAACAAGGCGTATCCGTTGGGGTGTAGCTAGGATGGAGCGATTCCAAGGAATGACAGCATTTCCCTTATATACTGATTAAATGGAGGAAATGTCCCCGTTGTGCAATCATGACGATTGAAAGCAGTAAACCCCTCCGGGGGAGCAAGCGGTATATCATCTGGCCCTAGCAGTAATACGTCGTCGAGCGACAAGCCATGTCTTAAGCATATCCGTCCCAGCATATCTTCGGAAATGCCGTACGACACAGAGTCTTGTGGACTGCAAATGAACCGGGCGCCTGGAAACTTGTCCATAGCTGGATGTATGACTTCGGCCTCGATGGCTGGTATCTCGATTATTGGAGGAATTAAACTCTGAGCCTCCTGTTGCTGTGAGCTTGAAGATTCCATTACTAACTAACTTATGAAAAATCATCATTAGACGACAATAACGCTCGTGCATCCCCCAGTGTAAAGTGTGTGAATGTGTTGTGCAGTGCAGTGCTGTATATCACTTGAAAAAAATTAGCAAAATTAGAGAAAATGTTAGAACGACGAGACTTCGAAATTCAATTGGAGTGACCGTCATCGCTGACCGTCACAACCGTACCACCCAGACTTCGGAGACCGATCTGGGTTAAAGTTCGTTAAAAATTTATTAGAATCCAGTCAAGTTATAGTTCCATCGACGAGCTTCCCAAGACAGTCAGATGTGCCATTCTAAGGTCAAGTCTGATTATGCAAGTTTGAAGCTCGCCGGAGTCAGTTTTTCAAGTGTGCAAGAGATTACAAGTTCTTTAAGGTTCAATTCATATCGATCACAAAAGTCCGGTTCATAACGATAATTCATATTCATCTGTATGTGAGTTTGAATCGGTTGAAGCTAAAGACTTCGAATCGATCCAGGGAGATCATTTCGTATCGATCAATTGGGTCACCGTCGTGTCGATCCCCTGGCGCATAATTCGTATTGATCGGCAACTCTGGGTTTCGAATCGATTAGACGTAACCCCTTCGTATCGATCTACATGTTCAAGACACTCACATCGATCATCTCGATTAGATGCAAAAGCTTAGCCATCGATCGATACGAAGGCCTCCATCTCATCATCTCGAAGCCCCTACTCCAGATCGACACGAAGCGAAGGCCGAAGAATCTTCGATCAACTCATTCGTATCCCTCCTCACTTATTCTTCCCCAAATGGCATAAACGCAATAGCCTTCCTCAACCTCACTCCAACCCGAATCCAACGTCAACACGTGGCAATCAACTATGACTCTGGGTGATTTGACGTTAAAGATCGAGTCTCATCGTTTACGCGTTGGATTCGTTTAGTGGATCACCTAAATCTAACAGTTGATTCGAATAATTGAAAGTTTGGTTCTATTCGAGGGCAAGCGATTTTCTTATTCCAAATCTCTGGAGTGATACGAAGACAAAGCGGAAAAGTAAAAAGTAAAAAATGACTAAGTCCATAGTATTTATATGGACTCGAGTGTGAAAGGAAGAAACGATTCGCCTCCTAGTGAACTCGACCGGTTACAAAATGTCACCACTGGATCGATTCGAACGAGCCATTCGAATCCATCAACTTGAACCATTATCAAAACAAAATTGCCAATGGAGGCTTTTCTGAGTCACCCAAATCCATCGATATGAAGCCATTGTTTGTATCAATCAATTTCGACTCCATTCCTAGTGCAACGATATAAACTATGCAGTTTGAATCCACCAAAACACAACTTCCTGAGGCCATTATTTATCGAAACGAACGCATAGTTCGTATCCATCTTTGTGACCCACATCGATTCGAAAATGAAGACCACTACAATGGAGTCCACCAATGTTCGTAACCATTGATACGAACAATCGTTTCGTATCCATCGAAGCTCATATCTATCGATGCGAACTGTTCATTTCGTATCCTTCGATGCGTTGTATATCGATGCAAAGACAATGTTTCAAGCTTTTACATTGATTCAGGAGAGGATCGACACGAAGGAACATTCAAAAACAACCATCAATCGTTGTTGTAACTCGAATTTCACATCGGTTCAAGGGAGGATCGATACGGGATTCGATAAAAAAGAACTGACAACGACTCGTGGACGTGCAACATCAACAAGAGTCAGATTAACATATACGCATATATGTCGGACTAATATTCAATTTTCAACATCCATAGGAATTGGATACTTATCTGATAATGATTATGATGACAGATAACTAATCACAATCAAACAACAATCAGTTACAACGATACAGGGTACAACAATTGACAATCAACGGTTCACATTACAGGGGAAATCAGTCAAAGATTACAACTTTCAGCGGTACGACTATAACCATTCAAAATGAAGGTTGCAGCATTTCAAAACACATCATGTTTCCACAAGACGTACTTTGGGGGGCAAATGTTATCTCGCCTTTTGGCAAGGCCGTGACACCAAGAACTTGACTAGAAACCAATGACGGTTCGTCTTGGAAATCGGTTATACGCAGGCTCACTATGGATATCGACGAATTTTGTCTTAGTCCGAATCAAGCTACAATCAACAAGACACGACGAGCGAAGCAATGAAATTCAACGTTCCAAATTTCAAGTCAATCCGAGTCTGTATGCTCAAGTTACGATCGATGCAAGTTGGAGGAAATGGCCTCAATTTCGTATCCATCAGTAGGCCGCACTTCGTATCGATCGACTTCGTATCCATCACCGGGGTTTACTTCGTATCGATCGACT
Organism: Allium fistulosum; assembly: GCA_030737815.1. Taxonomy (NCBI): domain Eukaryota; kingdom Viridiplantae; phylum Streptophyta; class Magnoliopsida; order Asparagales; family Amaryllidaceae; genus Allium; species Allium fistulosum. Next base: position 743,197,038 of record CM060908.1, on the reverse strand, counting down.
TCGTATCCATCACCAGAGTTTACTACGTATCGATCGACTTCGTATCCATCAAGAGATAGTGCACTTCGTATCGGTCGGCCAGTGTCTACTTCGCATCCATCGACGAGCCTCGTTCTAATCCATCAGGAGAGCCTTGTTCGAATCCATCAGGATAGCCTTGTTCGTATCCATCGACTCACATTTTTCGTATCCACCGGAGGATCACTGTTCGTATCCATCGAGTTAGAGCGCTTTTATCGATACGAACAAGCCAACCTCCATCGATACGAATAAGCCAACCTCCATCAATTCGAAATACACCACTTTCATCGATACGAACAAGGCGAAGTTCAAGGGTCGACCCGGTCAACTCGGCGTAGAAGATGGATCGATCCGAAGAATGCTTTCCATGTCACCACCTGATCACATGCAACCATCGATTCGAAATGATCGAGTCAAAACGATCGATTCGAAAGAAACGGCCTGCCGATTAACGTCAATTCGTATCGATCATATCTCGCGATCTACAAGTCCAAATGCTATGAAATTTTCACAGGAGCTTACGTGCATGCTAACCAATGTTCACACCAAGTTTCGACTCCATTGGATGAAATATTGATCGATACAAAATCCGTTTGTATCGATCACGGATCGGGTCGAAACTTCATGGGCTTGGTCGCGTGGGCCCACTCACGTGCCAGAAGAAGTCTCCCGAGATCTGAGCGAAATATCAGCCTCCTACACCTATAAATAGAGCCCCAGGCATATAGAGAAAGGATCTTTTGGACGCTCCAACGCCCGGACTCTACCGGATTCAATTCCATACTCCATTACTGTTGTTGTACTCGAATTTCATAGCTTTCATCTGCTGTAATCCGCTACAATCAATTGTAATCATCAAAGAAACATCAATAAAGTGATCAATTTCATAGTGGGCGTAGGAAATATGCCGAACCACTCTAAATTCCTATGTTTCTGTGTGTTTTTATTATTTACATATTTGTTTTTGGAGTTTTTGTTTGATAATCCTCTTTTTCCATTTGATTTCTTCATTTTTATCTCTTCAAAAACTTTCGAAGAGTGTTGTGCCCAATTTTGTACAAACACTTTGTCTATTTAAATTTGTAAATTGAAGTTGTATTTAGATGTTATTGAATATTTAAAGATTTTAATATATTGAAATTGAAATGGCTTATTTTATGGTTCAAATATGTATTTGAAATCGATGATTTGAAACTATTTATTAAGAAACTGAATTGAATTTCAAATTTGAGGATTTGAGATTTGATTAAAATTGAATTTTGGAATCCAAGTTGAGTTGAATCGATTTGTGAAATTTGAGGAAACTATTTTATTATATAAAGTATTTTTAAATTATATTTAAAACTATTTTTTATTATTTTATAAACTATTTTTAATATAAACTATTTTTAATATAACTATTTTTAATATAAACTATTTTAAATATACTAATTATTTTAATATAAATTGTTTTAACTTATAACTATTTTATATAAATTATTTTATTTTATAAACTATTTTATTTTATATACAATTAGTAATATCTAAACTGTTTGAAGGAAAGTGTTATGATTTCAGTGTGTTATGATTTCCACAGTTATGAATATCAAAGTGTTATGATTTCCAAAGTTATGAATTTCAAAGTATTATGATTTCCAAAGTATTATTATTTCAATTTTTTTTGGTTTCGAAAGTATTATATCTTTGAAAGTACTATGATTTTGAAAGTGAATATTATTGAAATGGAAATGATATCGTATTGATATGTTTGTTTTGAAATGGAAATGATATTTTGGTTTTGAAGTATAAACTATTTTGAAATGACCGCGGTGTTATAATAACATTTGGTTGTTAAATAGATTGGGATCAGATATTGTCATACTCTCTGCCAATACCGAAAACCACTTTAACAATTATGTACGCGATGGAGATTCCAGAATGAAGTAGGATGGTGGTAACGATCCTAAAGGTATATTTACATGGACCTAACTCCCGTGAGTTAGCATAAGGTGGCTAAAACAGAAGCGATTCCGGGCTAATGAGGTAGCTCCTCTTATCGGACACACTCCATCGTATGCCATTCTATTACTTTGTGATTGATTTGGTGCGCACCTTTGATTCGGGAGTGTGGCTCGAGGTGGGCGATTGCTGCGGCTCTGCGTCACCACCAGTCCGGATGCGTAATTGGTATATCTACCTTGGCATTACCTTGTTGTGCCGTATCACCTACCCTAGCGTGCTTTAGTTTGTTTTGTACCATACCTTTGGAGTGCCCTCTGACGACGCCCATTACGGGGGAGATTACGATACTGTATAGACTATGGGAATATAAAATGTGTTAAGGTGGAAAATGTAAAGCCTTAACGCTATTTTGATAGTTTACTTTACTATAGACATATTATAATAGCGTATTGTACTACATAGTAGATAGTTTAACGGATCCTTAGAGGATGGTTATCCCAAACATCCTTTAAGTTACTTGTATTCAGTTGATATTTCACTTGAGTTGGTTTTATTGATATAAGAATGTTAATCCTGACTCGAGTGTTTTGTGTTTTTCTTTACGCTCGGGTCAGACTGAGTGATACCAGAATTTGAGACTCACCTTTGGAGTTGGAGCTTCGCTTGGAGATCCAGCTATATCTATTTAGCTTGCAGTTATTCAGTTGATTCCAGTGATGTGTTCAGATCTTGTATTTGACTATTGTTGAGACATCTATGTATTCGTGACTTCAGTTGTATCTTATTTAACTCTGATATATATAGTAGCTTCATGAACTACTATTCTTTTGTTTCCACTGCATTATTGTTATATTACTCTGTGTCTGTGATTCTGTGATTATTTATTTACTGTATATGCTGAGTTTTGCCAAATATAAATTAACAATCTGATATTTTGAGCAATTCAAATCCGACATGTATGGATGCGAATGGTTGAAATTTCAGGATGTTACAGTTATTTTTGTGTAAAGACCAGTTGTTATCTATTATATATTGTTTCGCTGTGATTGTGAGATTCTGTGTTGTCTCTATTTTCTTCTTCTACCTCTTTCTTCTTTTCCCTAATAATCTAGTATTTCCAGCATTTGATTGCTCGGCGTTCAATACAGTGGATGTATTGATGTCGATTTTCGAAGGTCGAAAATCCCGGTCGTGACACTTGGTATCAAAGCTGAAGGTTAAGTGAGAACCTTGGCTCTGGTGAGGATTACTCTTTAGAGATTGGGTCAGTAGCGCCCTAGAATGAGTTTGAGTGTATTAATAGATATGAGCGTGTATTTGTTAGTGAATACAAAAATTGTTTTATATTGTGTTGATTGGTTTGCTGAGTGGCTTATGGATCTGGTCAATACGAGTAATTAACGTTATTGAAAGGGATCTCTAAACACTATAACAGAGCAATTCAACATAGTATTGTTTTAAAATGGGGTAAATGAAATAATTTTACCCGAATTATATTTATATTTAAAAGAAATAATTTTTCAGAAATTATTATAGTTATATATGGTTTGCTTGGTTGTTAGGAAATGATAATATTAAACTATTATCATTTGTTGTTGTGGTAAATGAAATAAAAAGTTGATATTATAACCAAAAATTAAGAAATAATTTTATATAATCAAAATGGGATTATATAACTATATGGTTGTAGATGCGATTTATAATTTGAATTGAAAGGAAAATTCCGGACGAATATTTAAATATAGATTTAAAATAAAAGAAGATTCCAAAGTTGGAAATTTAGGGATTTAAATCCTGTGGATTTGAAAATGATTTTCGAAGTCTTGGAAATAATGGTGATGTTATTTGGAAAATATTTGGGATAAAAATATTTAAAAATGGTTTTTAAAGGGATAAAAGGCACTGAACTCACTTCGGTTGCTGGAAAATAATTTCGGTGATGACTGCAGCATCACCGATGTTCATTTTCAAGTTTCCAAGGGAGGAATTGCTACCTAAATGTTTTGAATTGGAGTTGTATTGCAAAAACAGGTTTTGGGTTGAAATGCAAAGGAATAATTTAATATACCAAAGGATTTTGGGTGTATATGATCTCAAAAATGATTTTGAAATATTAAGTAATTGTTTAAAACTCTGGAGTTTGATCTAAAATGTTATCTGGAATATAAATAAGTTTGAAGACTTATAAAAATTTGAAATTTGATTGGAATGGAAATTAATTTAAATTAAGAAATAAGAGTGAAGTTTGGGAAAAATTAGCCTAAGTAGGCTAAATGAAATAAGTATTGAAAATAGAATTTGTTAAGATTGAAATAAATTAGTAATGGACTAATTTATTTAATTTGTAAGTAAATGGAATTGAAATTGAATATTGGTAAGATATTTGATTTGAATTACGTTAAATAAAGTGAAATTGAAAAATTAGTTCGAGTGGACTAAATAAAATAAAAGTTTGGAAGTAAAATTTGATTGAGATATGAAATAAATTAGCAAATCAAATATGGTTTGAGGGATGGTTGATAAAATTCAATAATTAAAATTTGGAAGATAAATTGAGTTCAAATGGAATTGAAAATTTAATTTGAATAGAAATGGATATAAACCAAAGCGATGAAGTGGAAATAAACATAAGAGCTTGTGTCAAATGTTTATAATAGACGTAAGAAATTAATGATGAAATTCTTGAGTAAAAAAAAGGTATTGGAAATATACTGAGCAAGTATTTGGATGAAGATTAAATAAAAGTTGTGTAAAAGGATAATTGTGAATAAGTGAATGTAAATTAGAATAAAAGAATTGATATAGCTAATAATCAATTGAGATAAATACGTAGGTTTTACGTATATTATTTTATTTGCATGGCAATTTGATCCAGATTCGAGCACAGAATTTCGAGATGATTTATATCGATCCGAGTGAGGATTTTTCACTCGATTTTCGACGACGAACCCTGGATATGGATTTTTGATTGATCCTGGAATTCTCTATCATAGTATACGGCTATGCAAGGAGAATGACGGTTTCTAATCAAGGAACCAGATCTGAGTCCGCGCTAGAGTCGTGTGAATGATACTAGTTTGGAAGTGAAATTGTCTGATCGAGTGAGTAATCGGGTTTGATATTGCGTACGGATGATATATGTACATCGTACCGACTTTAGTAAAGAAAATATTGAAAATTTTGGAAAGGAAAAAAAATGATTTTGAATTGTATGATTGGATATTATTAGTAAATAAGGTGCAGGTAATTAAAAGCAAAAGCTAAATTGAGGTCTTCGATTTCAGGAATAAAATTTGATTTCCCGACAAAAGGTATGTGTTTAAATTGTTGTTTGAAATTGATGATTTTCTGATTGAGCCACTTGGCTTTTGTTTTCCTTTTATAATTTGGGCTCGTAGAGGCGTTTTGTAGTTTTTCGGATCTAGCCGCGCAAAGGAGACGCTGGCTAAATTTTTCAAAAATTTAAGGAGTTAGAAAATTTTTGATAATTTAAAATTTGGTTTTAAATTATAAATTGAATGGTTGAGTGGCTAATATTGGGTGTGATCTATGGATGAATTTGGAAGTTAGTAAAAGTGATAGTGTGTCTTCAATAAAAATTGATTTCGGGAAGTAGTTAAAACCGTGTGGTTTTGGGAAAAATAGTAGCGGGTTTTGGACCATTCTTCTTACCTAGCAATTTCAAGGACGAAATTCTTATAAGGGGGAAGGAATGTAATGACCTGGAATTTTTGGATATTTGAAATTGAAATATTTAATTGATTTTAAATATTTAAAAGTAGATTTTTAACTTGAATTTCAAATATAACCATTTATTGGATAATTAAATTATTGAATTTAATAATTGGAAATTGGTTACTATAGTGAATCTGGAGTTTTAAGCTTGTTAAAAATAATTTAAAGGCTTATAAAATTTATATTAGTAATAATGAAGATAATAAAACTTATTCGATTTAATTTAAAAGTGATTTGTTCAGTTTTTAAAATATATCGTTTAAATTTACATTTAAAAATAGCCTTCCGGGGCACAGTCTCGAAATTCGACGAAACAAGTTCCATTGGATCCGTAATAGTGTATTATTATCGAATTTCAAATTTCATAGTGTTCAGAGTTACCGTTTGATCATACGAGTTATAAACGCGCTGAAACTTATATCGAAAATTCAATATAATAATTGGGTCCAAAAAGCTATCTTCTCTATACGATCGAATTAGGACTCGAAACTTTTTCCATTGCGTTCAGAATAAAGGTATAACATTATAAACGCCAAGCGGCACGCCTCGATAGGAAGTCAAGATTTTAAGCTACGATATCGAGACGATTTAAATTTAAATAATATATATATTCATTGACTTGACAAAAATATTTCACATCGGCCTTTTTCTTCCTTCAAATCACTGTACCACTTTCTCCCTTCAACACGTTAACGTCTCTTTCCTCTTTTTTTTAAATAGTGAACGAAACTGCGTAGTTCAAAACCAGAAATGAAAAGCTAAAAAGAAAAATGGCCGATCCAAGGATTGAAAAAAAATTATATGTTGAGCTTTGCGTTGCAAACCCTTCCTAGTATAAAATGCACGCAACCCCTTCTTCCTCTTCTCCTTTCTTTTTTTCATTTTCAAAACTCTAAAAGAAGAAGAAAACAAAAACCCAAACTTGTTTAAAATTCTAGTCTAGTCCAAAACTTCGGTCTGGGTTCTTTGGGAAGGGTGCGACTTCATTTTCTCTGCTCGATGATTAGCGGTGAATGTTTTTGTTGAATGCAAACTAGGGTTGGAAAATTATAGCGATTTGTGTATTGGGTTGTGGTTTGGAGTGTGGATTCGGGGCTATGGAATAGAGGAGCATTGACTGGCGGAGAGGGAGGTGGTGTGGCCGCATGGTGCGATTCGCATTCTTGGTCAATTCGTATGGGTGTTGGGGTGGTGTAGTTTGCAAAGAGGAAGAGTGTGGCGGTGTCGGTTTGTTAAATGGTGAAGAGGAGAGGGATGGAGGGTGGAGGTAGCAGCGTTCATGGTAGGTTTCGTTAAAAACTGGAAGAGCGGGATTTTTATTTTGAGAAGGAGGAGCGAATGTCTTGAATTCGTGGGCTGTGGTGGGTTACTACGTGGGTCGCGCTATGATAAAAAAAGAAAAGAAGAGAAGGTGGGCTGGCGTTTTAGTTGGACCAGACCTCTTTGCCTTGGGTCCAATTGGGACGCGGACAGTCATAGTAAAACTCGTATCGACGATATCTGCATTTCGAAATCAAATTGGCCGAGATATTGGGTAACGCTAGAATGAAAATGCTTGTTTGATTTTAAACGAACTAGAACGCAAAAGCGGAAATAAAAATCAAGGTGAGTTAATCTCACTCAATTTTGGATTACCGAAATTTATTTTAAGTAGTTAAAATTAATTATTGATTGATTGATAGAATTGATAAATTATTATCAGTTGGATGTGATATTATATATAGTAGTATATATATTGGAGTGATTTATATTCCCACATATATACAGCGGATGGGACCCTATGCGCCCCGCATAATAGCGGATGACCCTATATACCGCGATATCCCCCTCGAAGTGGATTGGTATTTTTATATTATATTAACATATGTGGATGCAGGCAAACAGGTTGGAGGGATCCAATTGGATTTCTCAAAAATGTCGAAATTATTTTCGTATGCAATGATATGATATGTTGAATAATCTGTGATAGATTATAGCGTGATTTGAATTTATTTGGTGCTATGGTATTTCTAGTTTAGATTTTGGTATTTTTAAAATACCATAAATATGTAAATTGAATTTAAAAAGAAATTGAAGGAGATTTTGAAGTAAAAAAAAATTATGTTTAAATTTGGATAAACTAAAAGAAATGAATTTGAAAAAAAATTGTTTGATTCAAATTTGTATTTAATAATTTCGGAATATTGTAAATAGAGATCTTGGAATATTATAAATAGAGATTTTTGAATAATGAAAATAAAAGGATATTTAAATAATAGAACTTAAATGATATTGTTTAAGTATAAAAGGATTTACTTTTAAATTCGAGATTTAAATAGTTGGGAAAATAAAAAGAGGAAATTTGAAAATACAATATGGAATTGTTATACTAGATTTTAAATAAGATCTAAAATTTATGAGATGGGAGTGGAATCGGAATTAGTTGGGTTTTGGAATATATTTGGGTTATTTAAGAAATTAATTTAAAAATGGAATTTAATTTAGAAGTCGATTTAAATCGATCAAGTATTGTAAAACCGTTATAAACTGGAAATGAGACTATGAAATTTATAAACAAGGTTTATAAATAAAGTAAAGTGATTATCAGTGGATAAATGGGAATTACAAATTCATGGTGAGAATTTATAAAGAGATGGTTAAATCGGTTTAAAGATAAATGGTAGATTTATTTTTTATGAATGTGGAAAGGGAATCTACGGAATTGGGACGTAAATCAAATTGGAAAATAAATCGAGAAGGATTATAAATATTAGACTGGCCATATAGGAGTTGAAAATATATATTTTCTGAGAAGTTAAGTTAATTTTAAAAATGGAATTTTTAAGTATTAACTAGAAAATTTAAAAGTGTTTAAGAATATTTCAGAAAATTATTTTTTTAGTTGTTTAAAATTGTTTAAAGTATATTTAAGCATTAATTAAGAAGTTTTATAAATGGTTGGTATTAAGTTAATTATTTTTTTCAGAATTAATCGGTATTATTATTTTAAGAGATAGATTATTCTATATTATTATTATTTTATAATAACTTTTATTTTAAAAGAGTAACTGCCTAAAATTAACTTGGGAAATTATTATAGTAATGTCATAAGTATTATTTTGAAAATTTTTAAAAAAGTTTTCGGGAACTAATGCTATAACCACATGGCAAAATCGGAGGCAGTGAGTGTTTGCAGTTAAGTCTTGGATTTCTCTGGGATAGAGACGTAATCATTAAGCTGTGAATCTATGGTTTGATACCGAAGTGGTAATTTCCATATTATTTTTAAAAAAGGGTTTCAAATATTTGTTGAAAAAGATAGTTTGCGAATAAACTAAATTCGATAAGATAAGTATATATTTTGGACAAAGAGATTTATGTGATCGAAAATTTAATTGAATAAGACTTAGTGTTTCTCGGTGGAAAAGAAAATATTTGGTTGAATGTTTATTATTTGATAGTTAAATAACCGATTATCAAATTTGGACCAAAAATAATACTTTGGGAATATCTAAGAGAAATACGAGAATTATATGGTACAGTTACCGTTCGAGGTGCTATATTGTACGTATAAACTCGTTTCGTTCTTTTAGGACGTTTATAAGGAAAATTCGTCCACTAACAGTTAGGTGGTGATCTCCGATCTTATTCTCGTCTGTTTATTTCCTAGAGAACCGAGGTTAAGTTTACCGGAAAATATCGAACGTTGTTTCGAAGAGACCAGATCGGGTTTGTTATCCGAAAATCACTTCGATCCAATGGGTACGTTTACGATGTGAAAACAAGAGCATGGAGTCAAAGATGGAGTAGTGATGTGCAAGGGCTAATCGCTACTAATCCTGAGGATTATTTCAAAATGGACGTAGTAGGAATAGTCCCTTCGATTCCGTTCGGACCCAGAACGGACTTGTATGGATGAATGCTATGAGAACATTGTCATCGGAGGACAATGACCATTCTAAGTGAAAATGTAACGATCCCGTTTTTTAGCCAAATTTAATTTGGTTATTAATATAAATTTTAGAATTTAATTGTGAATTAATTTGAAAATTTTCCAAAAATATGTGTTTGTTTATATATATAAATAGATTGTAAATAGAATTTTGATTTGGAAATTCAAAATAAATATCTTATAAATGAAATTGGATTTAAAAAACTCAATATTATATATATGTATATGTAATTATTTATTAGTGTGTAATTGGATATTAAATTATTTTCTTTAAGGTTATATAAACATTAGTAAAGGAAAAGTATAAAATATAAATTTATAAAATATAATACATGTTAATATATAAAAACATAAGTAATTTATAAAATAAGGGTTTAAAACATAAAAATATGTATTATGACATTTGTAAAATAATAATAACATGTATTAACATTTGTAAGATAATATTAAAGGACTTGTACAAGTGTAAGCTTGGATTTACAAGTGGCCAATATGTTTTTCTTTTAAAATTATAATATAAATATCAAAGTGAGAAACTAGGTTTCATTTTCTTTCATTTGAAAACTTGGAAACCAAAACCAAAACAGAGAAAAGAAAAAGAAAATTAAAAACAAAAGAAAAACTAAAACCAGAGATCAAAGAAATAAAATCAAACTGAGCAACAACCTCAACCATGTCAATCTTCAACATGATTCAAGGGCAAAGTAAGATCAAATTCAACATCAAGTACAAGATTCAGAACATATTCAAGTTTCAAAAAAAAAGTTCCTGAATAAAGAAAACCTATTCTCTGTTCAAACAAAACGGTGAGTAAACATCACTTTAAAAGCTAAATCTATTTATATCCTGTTGCATGTGATAAATTCTTGAAGTAATGTTGTGAAAATATTTGCATGTATATAAGTATGAATGTGTGTGTGTGCATGTCTGAGTCTTTGATATGCATGTCTCTATTAGTCTACAAGAGACCAAAACTTACTCTAAATTCAATTCCACTTCCTACAAACCTTTATAGATTATGATGATTAAAGAAAATGTGTTTGTATTAACTAAATCTTAATTTTTAAAATATTTTTAAGTGTAGTTAGAAGGTAGAATTACTGGGAAGGAAGAAGTACAGTGAAAATTATTATAAGTCAGAAAATCAATAATCTTAATTTCAAGTTTCGATTTCATAACTAGATTTGAATCTGAAAATAATGAATTTAGGTAAAGAAATTATGGTTTTTAAGGTTGTAAATTGAGAGGAATTGCAAGTTGAACGTGATTTGGGATTGTGGCGATTCTGATGATCGGAGCAAGGTGGGTGGTCGAGGTCACTTCTGGAGGTAGCTAGGATGGTGGGGATCTCGGCAAAAATGCTCGCTGGATTTTTTAACTACTGTGGTGGCCGGACGACGTCAAAGTAAGGTTTAAACCCAAGTTTTGGTCGATGTTGTGTTTGAGGGCGAAGCATCGTCGTGGGTGAACCGGTATGGTTCGGAGGTGGGGAAAAGGTGAGGGGAGAATCATGCTCGATTTCAGATGCGACGGCGAGGGTACTGGTTGTCGGAGGTAGGCGCTACGTGGTGGTTTTCGACAATCAGTTGGTTTCCAGTGGTTGCTCGTTTGCTCGATTTTGATTTCCAGGAACGATCGATTTGTTGGATGGTCCACTCGACTTGGGGGGACGTTGTCGACATGTGGGTGGTCGGAGCGTGGGTCGGAGCAACATTGATCAGTGGTGCACGTGCACGCGTGTACCTGGGTTGTTTGCTATTAAATTTTGGAAGAAGGATGTGTCTCGGGTTTATACTCGAGAAAATGTTGTGGTGGCTCGAGTGTGCATTCGGGTCGTTCGCGAGTGTGGTTCCAGTTTTCAAATTTAAATCAAAACAAAGAAAAATGAATAAGTTTTTCAAAAAGATGTTACCAAGTTCCAAAGTAAAAATATTAAACAAAGTTTTCAAAGGTAAAGTGTTAACAGGTTTTTCAAGCAAGTTTCAAAGGTTAAGATGTTAAGATTTAATGTTTAAAAATGGTTTTGTTTTAAAATAGTTAAATATTAGGTTAATTACTTAATTAATTTCTAAGTGTTTTCATATGTAATTTAATAATGATTGAATTAAGAAGTAATTAAGATAAGAGTATTAAACTTTGAATAATCAAAGAGTTCTCAAATGATTTTTTTTGTATAAAATAATTTCAAGCATTTAATTAAATAAAGATTCAAAATAATTTAACTAAGTAATTAATTAAGATAAAAGGTTTATCTTAGATTAATTAAGGATCATAAATTAGTGGTTAAGAGTAATTAAAGGATAATTACTTAATGGAAGTAATTAGAGAATAATTTAATAATTAAAGATTAATTAATTATAATTGAAAGTTAATTATTTAATAATTAAAGGATAATTAATTAATTAAAGGTTAATTAATAAATGATTGAAGGTGAATTAATTAATGATTAAAGGTTAATTAATTAATGATTAAAGTTTAATTAATTAATGATTAAAGTTGAATTAATTTATGATTAAAGGTTAATTAATTTATGATTGAAAGATAATTACTTTTGTTAAGGGTTAATTTAATTATGTAATTAACTTAAGGTTAATTAATTAATGTGATTAATTAAGGGATAATTAATTAATCGAGGATAATTACTTAAGATGGATAATCAAGGATGATTAATTAATTTCATTAATTAATAACTAATGGTTTGTAATTAATTAATGTTAATCAAGCAGGGTTAGGTAATTAATTCATAGGTAATTAATCTATTTTGAGATTAATTAAATTAATTATAAATTATGTGATTTTTTTTAATCTTGCTTATGGCTAATTGGATTATATTGAATGCCTTGAATTGTTTGGTATCTCTGATATGTAATATTCTGTGATATGAATTGCTTTGGTTTGAGCTGTGATAAATGTAATTTATTTATCTGTGATGAATTTACATATTTATCTGTGAATGGAAGATAAGCGTTATAGGATTATACCGCTTATTGATATTGTTGTACTTGATCTATGATGGTTGTATTGTTGCCTGTAAACCCCTGGACAACACACACACACACAAATATGGATTCCGCGGGAAATTGGTTAAGTCATGGATATTTTGAAAATGGTGATAGAATTTTAAAGTTGAATTTTGAATTCAAAATGGTTTGGAAGTGAAATTGGGTTAAATATGAAAAGCTTTTGAAAGGGAAGTTTTGGAAATTAAAATGATTTTGAATTTGAATTCTAAGATTAAAATTGAATTCTGTATTTATAAATAAGTTTAAAGTTTGAGATTTCTTCCAACATTCTTTTTTATAGTTTAATTTGATTTCTAGAAATGTTGGGACTTAAAAGATAAATTTTGAGAAATAATAATATTTTATTATTTAAAATTGGAAAATTGGAAACTATGGTTTAAAAAGGGTTATATAGTTTATTTAATATATATATATATATATGGATTTTAAACCATTTTAAAGTATTTTAAAAGAATTATTTTGGGAATTTAAATTTAACTCAAATAGAACTTGCCGAGGTTACTACAGTTCATTGATTTTCCGGCTGTATACTTTAAAGGCTATTACTCGAGCAAATTTAATCAGATTTTTCCGAAATGAAAAACTTTTGTTTTCAAATGATACTAGATTTCATATAAAGGAAGAATTTCCAGTTTTTGTTGAAAGGATTTCGAGTTATGGGTAAATCAAATTTGAAAAGGAAATAGTTTTGAAAGCTATGAATAAACTTTTGTTAAAGATTTGGTGAACCTTGATTTCAAATTGAAAAGGATCTTAAAGGTGAATCTTTTTGTTTAAAAGATTAAAAATGGAAAATTTGTTTAAACCATTCAAAAGGAAAGGTCTTGGGGAATAAGCGTTGTGACTTAACTAAGACCCAAATGGATCCATATGTTTTAAAAGTTAAGCGCTCATTATTCGGATTAGCCGGGAGAGGACTTTATGTCATAAAACCCATTCCGAATAATGATACGACGAAATGGGAGTGCATTTGAAGATGGTGGTGAAGACCGAGTATTTTTTAGAATGAAAGGATTACCTGTCGATTGTCTCTACACTGAGTTGCTCCGGTATAGAGATCTCCATATGTGATGGGGAGTCCGGTCGGGATTGGGGATATCCGGATTTGCAAGGACTTCTTTTGAAGTGCCTTCGGTTCCATTCAGACCCAGGATGGACTTGTATGGATGTATGTCTGACGTTACACTTTGAGATATAAAGCTGGTTTCTATCAAATACATTTCTGTTTGGTGGTGGAGAATTTATTCTCTTAGCTTAACACCCTTCTCTGAGACGTACGAGCTCAGAGGTTATGTAGTTGATGGTAACTTGTGATATACTCCCAATTGGTAATATGGCATGCTAAGTGCTGATCATTGGTTGATCAAAGCATGGCTTTTGTGAAAAGCGTAGCTTTGTGGGACGAGACTTCATCGAACCCCACAATCCGAAAATGGTCGAAACAGGAAGGATGCAGCAAGGTTATGGGGGTCGCGCCCTTTAAGGTATGTGCATTTCCTTTTGAATAAAAAGTGGTATCATGGTATGGAGCCCAGATTTTTAACTTATGTGGTTGTTAGAATTTCGTTGTTGGATCTCGGGATAAAGGTGGTTACGACCGGGGGATGACATACTCGTGACAGTTAGTTACCTAGTTATAGAGGTAACCCGGCCTTGTGTTGGCAGAGATCCAGTTAGGTTCTCGCGGCGTCCCTCCAGAGGCATACCCATTCGGAAAGGAAGTTCCTTAGCCTTGGCCATTTGTTGGAAATCCAATCACTCAATACGAGCCATGTACGGTTTTATTTGTAGAACCTGCCATTTAACATGGTAGCAATAGTAGGCATACTATAATGATACGTATGCTGGCTAAGATTAATATTATACTTTCAAAATGTTTTCACACTATGCACTAATAATAATATCAAAAGGATTTTCGCGTATCAAGCATGTTTGACTGCTATAAGGAGAAATCTCCTCCATGTGTGTGATTGCATTGTGTGTGCGGTGGGAGGCCTTATGGTAGTTTCATTTTCCAAAAATCATAACGGATTTCTTTTTTTTATTTTCTTTTTTTTATTTTCTTTTTGTTCAAACAACTGTTTTGTTTGGTTACACCAGTCCCATGACTGACTTGGAGTTTATTGTTCCCTTTCTAAACTCTGGGTGCCCAAAATTTTCCACACAGGCAGCCTAGAGTCAGGTTATCAGTAGGTTGTGAAGCTAGTTCAGATAGTAGATGTAGATTTGAAGTCTTTGGATCGGGTAGTGCACCGAGTTTGCTATAAGTTCAGCATGATAGGGTTTCGAGCCTTTTGGATTGTTCTTTGGAGTTTTTGCTATGAAGTCGCAGTTGTTGGATTCTATCTCTCTCTCTTGAAGACTATATTGGAGTTATCTTATTCCGCTGTTGTTTTTGCGATGTTGATGTTGTATTCCGCTGTGGTGTTGTATTATATATATTGGCTTTGATGTTGGGCAGTTGTTGTATGAGATGTTGTATCCTTTGTGGTGTATCAATGAAATCATTTTGTTTCCGCTGTGTTGTTTTCATCTAATGTGTTATAAGCTCCAGCGATACAGACTTCGACGTTTGAATCTCCGGCATTCAAATACGGGTGATGTATTGGATGCCGATTTTCGAGCGCTGAATCCGGGTCGTCACAGAAAAATTCCTTAAAAAGGTAATTGTAGCCTCTAGCCTCGTCAACCGGGAATGACTGAAAATCAGGGGAAATGCAACAAGGCTAAGTAGGTCGCACCCAATTAGGGTATTTTTATCACCTTTCCAGATAACCTCGAATATTATTTATCACTACGGTATATGGAAGGAGCTCAAGAGAGGGTGGGAACACCCGGGGTGATAGCATATTCGGTCTATCCAAGTTAGGGATTGTCCAGTCTTGTGCTGCAGGGGATCCTGGCGTGGTCCTCGGTACGTTGTTTCTAGACGTGTAGTGTGAAAGGTGGTACCCCAGTGCCTAGTCATTCGTATGGAATCCATTCTCCAATACGTACCATTTACGGTTTTGAATGTAGAGCCTAGTATGTTGGAATTTAATTAATTTAAGAATTTTAGCTATTTGAATAAGTATTTGTACTTAGACACTATTATAATATCAGAGGATTAGATATGAAATGTTTTGGTTATCGTAAGGTAAAAACCCGTCGTGTTTATGTATGGCGTGGTCTTACGGGATACCTTTGATTTTCAAAGGATTTTGAAAACTTTAATAATTCAAATTGAGTGTGTTTTCTAACGCTGGTTTTCCAGACTGACTCAGGTATTATTTTATTACTAGTGCGAACCCGTGCTACGCACACGGATTACAGCTATATTTTCTATAACTGTCATTGATTGTTTATTTCTTTAAAGAAATATTAATATGGTGATAAATAATTTAGCATTTCATTCTAATCTATTTTTGAAACTGGATCGTAACAATACTTAGTATAAGCGGCATGGGCAGAATGATGTAAACATACAAAGCGACAATAAATGAACATATTTTATGGGTAAAAAAAGATGTTTGAGATAAACGTATGATAGTTTATGGCTACGTGTTTGAAGCAGCGTTAGTGATTCGGAATATAGAACTTCACTTCACAATGTTAAATAGTGCATCAAAGGCTTGAAGTGTGAAATCTCGTAGACACAACAAATTCACAAACTAAATCTGACATTTAGTTGTTAGTACCATGCTAGGCGTAGTTCAAGTTTGAACGTCTCCCTCAATACATATAATATAGAAAAAGATTAAATAAAGAAGCAACCATAGTAACATGTTACGTGTCTATACACGCTTTGTATCGCTTTTAGCATAAACGACCCTGAATGAAATCTATAATGTATACGTATAATTTTAAATTATTACAAAGAATTGTATATTATCCATTCTCGTCCATTCCAAGGAGTAGAGGAAATAACTACGATATATCAGGAGAAAAATCATAGCGAAAACGCTAGTAATTTGAAATAAATAACATACATATCCAATAAATACTGTACTCCAAAAACAATGTTATAAGTTGGAACATTACATTTTATACTACTAGTGAAAAGTGAGATAATTTTTGTAGTAGTTGTGTGCAAAAGCATGACAGTTTTTATATGATCATCACATGTTCTATGTATATTTTTGTGCTATCAATACATAGTAAGCTGTATACAAATAAACATCCATATGAAAGTGAGCACTGTTGCTGTTAAATGTCCAATGGGATCGAAAATACCAAATTATGTTTATCAGCTTAAAACAAAATATCTACCTGAAATTTGTCTAAGTACAGGTTGGTCTGGATCAACTTTTACTACATTTTCTAAATAGGATATGAACTTATCGTCTGTGTACACTATTTCCATAGCGTGACCTCCTAGGACATAGGATGGGTGGACTACTACTGGGTACCCTATGGTTAAGGCGATGTCTTTAGCTTGGGATTCGCTTCTTGCTATTCTGCCTTTAGGTTGTTGGATGCCGAGTTCGTTGAGAATTGCATTGAAGCGCTCTCTGTCTTCAATTGCATCTATGAAATCAGGGGATGTGCCCTAGATTTTACCAGGCCTTCACCACTGACAGAGGTTGGTTTATTTTCCTCGAGGTATTTTTGGATGGAGAGGCGAGCTTTAGAGGGGTTTGACCTCCAAATTGTACTATTATGCCATCGGGTCTTTCTAAGTCGCTATCGTTTAGGATGTCTTCTACTGTTAGAGTCTCCAAGTATAGACGGTCGCTTATGTGGTAGTCTGGGGATACTATTTCTGGGTTTGAGTTCATCATTATGGTTTTGTATCCATCTTCTCGGAGAGAAAAAGTAGGTTTTAAATAAAAAAATCTACTTGAAGAAAGGTGCAATAGTTTGAGATGTCATAATAGCTGTACAGTACCAAATTATAATCATGACTAAAGTTAGCATTATTGGATATTCATATGTAAGTAGTAGGAAGCTCCTGTGGCTTATTCAAATAGACCGATCGATCACCTGTTTATCAAATGGATAAGATTGTTATGAGTACACAGAATAATGATGTGCTATGTGACTTGCTGACATATCAAATAAAATAACCAAGAAATGATTCGGTAAGTCAAAACAAAGTATTATAGTATCATGCATTCTCTTGGCTATGAGCATTGAGCATGGAATGGAAAGGTTCCCTGCTGCATTACTGCATGAATATGGACACTCTGTTGTAAACATTAACGTGTAGTGTAGTATTGAAGTCATTAAAAAACGGATATGCACCTGGTGTTCTATGCGCGTTGAATATGAGACTTTTATATACAAATAAATCGGCAAAGCTTTAATGGGCATAGTTATTATAAGTAGCTATTAATCATAACCTCCCTATTTATAGCAAATGATTAAAAGTTTAATTTGTTGAACATAATTCCTGTAGAGAAAGTGTGAACCAATGAGGACTTTTCTAGAAAGCGTGAGTTTAAATATGTGATTATATATACATTAACAATTGAGCTAAACAGTGACGCAGCGGATATTACAAAAACAATGTAGATCGTTGAATGTAGCAATCGGTGGAATGGAAGATACTGAAATGCCCAAATTCGTTGATCCAAAGATACCGAATTCTAGCTATACCGAACTCGTTGATCGCGCACGATACCGGGTTCAAAGATCTTCAATTCTTCAAGCGTTGATCTTGCGCACTAGATTCCGCGAATCGGCTTCTACAATCATTGAATCGAGCACACTCGATTATCCGAAAGAGGAGATAGGAGATTACACTCAACTACCAATTTGGAATGAAAGCACAAAGCAATCAAAAGAGAATTTTATTCAAAAATCAACCACCTTTACAAATGACTCAACCCCGCTATTTATAGCTTTACAACTCAACACACAAAAACTTCAAAAAAATTACAAGTACTTAGGTCGTGAGCGACCTACGACCTATAATGGTTCGACCTAAGAATATACGCGACTTAGCATAGGTCGGCAGCGACCTAACAACAAACAGTTACAACACACTGACTTGACGACTTAACATACTTAGGTCGTACACGACTTATAACCTGCGACCTAAAAACATTGCGACCTAAAAACAGACGCGACTTAACTTCAATACATCTGCTTCCTTCAGCGACTTAAGAATCAACGGCAGAGATCAATGCGGCATAAGAATCAACGACATCCACAGTATTGCGACCTAATAGATAAGCAGTTCCAGAAACTTCACGATCTAAGGTCTCGCGACTTAACTCCTCACGATCTAAGTTAGGTCGTGAAGTTTAGATCGTGAGGAGTTAAGTCGCGAGACCTTAGGTCGTGAAGTTTCTGGAACTGCTTATCTGTTAGGTCGCAAAACTCTGGATGTCGTTGATTCTTATGCCGCATTGATCTCTGCCGTTGATTCTTAAGTCGCTGAAGGAAGCAGATGTATTGAAGTTAAGTCGCGTATGTTTTTAGGTCGCAGGTTATAAGTCGTGTACGACCTAAGTATGTTAAGTCGTCAAGTCAGTGTGTTGTAACTGTTTGTTGTTAGGTCGCTGCCGACCTATGCTAAGTCGCGTATATTCTTAGGTCGAACCATTATAGGTCGTAGGTCGCTCACGACCTAAGTACTTGTAATTTTTTTGAAGTTTTTGTGTGTTGAGTTGTAAAGCTATAAATAGCGGGGTTGAGTCATTTGTAAAGGTGGTTGATTTTTGAATAAAATTCTCTTTTGATTGCTTTGTGCTTTCATTCCAAATTGGTAGTTGAGTGTAATCTCCTATCTCCTCTTTCGGATAATCGAGTGCGCTTGATTCAATGATTGTAGAAGCCGATTCGCGGAATCTAGTGCGCAAGATCAACGCTTGAAGAATTGAAGATCTTTGAACCCGGTATCGTGCGCGATCAATGAGTTCGGGATAGCTATAATTCAGTATCTTCGGATCAACGAATTTGGGCATTTCAGTATCTTCCATTCCACCGATTGCTACATTCAACGATCTACATTGCTTTTGTAATATCCGCTGCGTCATTTGGTATCAGAGCCTGTTCTAGCCAATCATAGCTAGATCGAGACTTGGAGCCTAATCATTTTGAAGAGTTTTGAAGTTTGAAGTTGTTTGACCGAGAAGCTTGAAGAGTGAGCCGTGAGCAAGTAGAAGTGTTCGACTTACATTGAAGTGGTTTGATCGGATTTGAATTGGAGGCCGAAACTTTGTCCATCGTGTTCATCGCGATTTGCTACAAAGTGGAAGTTTTCGATCCGTTTCATTTTGGATCAAAATCCGAATTGTGTTTGAATTTTGAAGTGTTGAAGTGTTTGTGAAAATTTCAAGTATGCCGCCAAGAAGAGCTAATCGTCACCAAAACGTAGAAGCTTTGTATCGAAGAGAAGAAGCTGATGAGATGGAGCAAAGAATCAATGAGAACTTTAGTGAAAAGCTTAACGAAGGAATTGGCCGGTTAGAGAAGCTTATGACGGAGATGAATCAAAATCGGAGAAGGGTTTCACCTGAATCTCACCATGGGGGTAGTAGAGTCTCGCCACATTCCAATCGAGACAGAAGTGTTGAAAATGATCAAGGGCGTGGGAGGAACGTGAATGATCGAGAACGGAGGAATGTAGATAGAAGGGATGATGGTGGTAGGCGTGAAGGTAGTAGAGATGTGGGTGGACGAGATAGACAACGATATACATCTGATTTTGAAGAGGAGTATGATGGTGGTAGTGTTCAAGGACAAGGACGAGGACAAGGAAGAAATTACTCTGAGTATGATCACAAGTGGGAGTCGGGGATGAAGACTGAAATTCCTGAATTTAAAGGTGGAATGCAAGCAGAGGAGTTTCTAGATTGGGTGGCTAATGTCGAGGAGATTTTTGACTTCAAAGAAGATCCAGGACATCGTAGAGTGAAGTTGGTTGCTACGAGGCTGAGGGGTAGAGCTTTGGCATGGTGGCAGCAAACCAAGCTTACACGTGATCGGATGGGAAAGTCAAAAGTTGAATCTTGGGAGAAGATGAAGAAATTGATGAAAGCAACGTTCTTACCTTACAATTATCAATCTTTGATGTATCAACGTTTGCAGAACTTGAGGCAGGGCACGAAGACAGTTAATGACTATGCTGATGAATTTTACCAACTGATTGCTCGAAATGATATTATGGAGAAGGAAGAACAACTGACAGCTAGATTTGTTGGGGGACTACGAATGCAGATCCAGGATATGGTTAATATGTTCGATCCAAGATCTGTAGCAGAGGCACATTAGAAAGCGTTGGCTTGGGAGAAGCAGGGACGACGAGGAGGTGGTGTGTTTACTAATTCTAACAATCAAGCGAAGGGTGTTGGTGGAAGTTCTAATGTTTCTAAACCTATCAGTAGACCAGTGGTGAAGGAGGCTGAGAAGGCAAGGGTTAACAATGGTTTCAAATGTTACAATTGTCAGGAATTGGGTCATAAAAGCAGTGAGTGTCCAAAGCCAAAGAAAAGAACCATGATAGCTGAGGTTGAGGATGAGGATGAAGAAGCTGAATGCTCTAATTCTTTACCAGTTGAGGAAGAAGACTTACTGTCAGGAGATGACGGGTACGCATTGATGATGAGGAGAAGTTGTTTAACACCGAAGCAAAAGGAGGAAAGTAGTTGGTTGAGGAACAATATCTTTCAATCTACATGCACTATTCTGGGAAGAGTTTGTAAATTCGTTATTGATGCTGGGAGTTGTGATAATATTATCTCTACTGAAGCAGTGAAGGAGTTGGAGTTGAAAACCGAGAAACATCCTAAACCGTACAAGTTTGCTTGGTTAAGGAAGGGAGGTGAAGTGAAAGTTGGACGTAGAGCTTGTGTGAAGTTTTCAATTGGGAAGAAATATAAAGACGAAATCTGGTGCGATGTTGTGGACATGGACGTTTGTCATTTGTTGCTGGGGAGACCGTGGCAGTATGATAGGGCGGTGCAACATGATGGGCGTACCAACAGCTACAGTTTCATGTTTGAAGGCACAAAGATTACTCTAGTTCCAAAGAAGCGACAACAGGATGAAAACAAGTTGGAGGAGATTGAAGAGCTCAAAACTTTGTTATTGTTGAAGGAGTTTGTGAAGGAAGTAGAGGAGGAACCTGAAGTGTTTTTGTTAATAGGGCGAGAGAGCAGCGAAGAGGTTGAGATTCCAGAAGAAGTTAAACCAGTTATGAAAGAGTTTGACGATGTATTTCCAGAGGAGTTACCAACGGAGTTGCCACCGTTAAGGGATATACAACATCAAATAGATCTTGTTCCAGGTGCTGTGTTTCCACACCGACCACATTATCGAATGAGTCTGAAGGAACATGAAGAGTTGCGGAGGCAGGTAGAGGAATTGCTTGAGCAGGGGCGAGTGTAGGAGAGTTTAAGTCCTTGTGCTGTACCAGATTTATTGGTACCCAAAGAGGATGGAACGTGGAGGATGTGCACTGACAGTCGAGCATTGAATAAGATTACTGTGAGATATAGATTTCCAATGCCGAGGTTGGATGACTTGTTAGATCAAATAAGCGGAGCTACTATATTTTCGAAGATTGATTTGAAGAGCGGATATCATCAAATTCGTATCAGACCAGGAGATGAGTGGAAGACTGCTTTTAAAACCAGGGAGGGTCTATACGAATGGTTGGTCATGCCATTTGGTTTATCCAATGCACCGAGTACTTTTATGAGGGTGGTGAATCAGATTTTTCGACCGTTCATTGGAAAATTTGTGGTGGTATATTTTGATGATATTCTGATTTACAGTGGGAGTCCAGAGGAACATTTGAATCATCTGACGGAAGTCCTGATGGTCTTGCGACAAGAACAATTCTATGCAGCAACGAAGAAATGCGTGTTCATGACGCATAGCGTTTTATTTCTGGGGTATGTTGTCTCGAAGGAAGGTATACAGGTGGACCAAAGTAAGGTTGAAGCAATTAGAGATTGGCCGCAGCCCAAGACTATAACGGAAGTTCGTAGTTTTCACGGGTTGGCTTCATTCTATCGAAGGTTTATACCACACTTTAGTAGTGTGATGGCGCCTGTTACAGATTGCATGAAAGGTAAACAATTTGCATGGACAGAGGAAGCAGGGAGTGCTTTTGACAAGATCAAGGAGTTGCTGACATCTGCACCTATTCTAGTGTTACCAGATTTTCAGTCATTGTTTGAATTACATACTGATGCATCGAAGGTTGGGATTGGAGGAGTGCTGAGTCAGAGGGGACGTCCAATTGCATATTTCAGTGAGAAGTTGTCAGGAGCGAAGATGCGATACAGTACATATGATGTGGAATTCTATGCTGTTGTACAATCAATTAAACACTGGAGACACTATCTATTTCAGAAGGAGTTTGTTCTGTATACTGATCATGAAGCATTGAAGCATTTGCAAGGGCAAGACAAGATTTCAGCGAGACATGCATCGTGGATTGCATATCTACAACAGTTTACTTTCGTTGTTAAACACAAGTCAGGGGTGACGAATCGAGTGGCTGATGCTTTGAGTAGAAGGAATCATTTGTTGACTACAATGAGGGTTGAAGTGACGGGGTTTGAAATATTGCCAGAATTATTTACTGATGATCCTTACTTTGCAAAGTTCGTTGATAAAGTCAAGGATGGAGAGACGGATGAGTTCGTGATGGTAGATGGTTTTCTTTTTAAAGGAAGTCGATTGTGCATACCGGAGGGTAGTCTGAGAATGAAGATTATCAAGGAGTTACACGAAGAGGGACATGTTGGGAGAGACCGTACCTTACAGTTGATTTCACAGTCCTACTTTTGGCCATCAATGAGGAAAGAGGTGGAGAGGTTTGTGGAGCGTTGTCATATTTGTCAGGTTTCGAAAGGAACTGCAACTAATGCTGGTTTATATATGCCGTTACCTGTACCAATTAAACCATCGGTTGATGTGAGTATGGATTTCGTGTTGGGATTACCGAGAACACAGCATGGTAATGATTCAATTTATGTGGTAGTTGACAGATTTTCGAAGATGGCACATTTTATTGCTTGTAAGAAGACGGCGGATGCTGTTCATGTTGCTCAGTTGTTTTTCAAGGAGATCTATCGACTTCATGGATTGCCAGAATCTATTGTGTCGGATAGAGATACTCGATTTCTGAGTCACTTTTGGTTAAGTTTGTGGAAGATGGTGGGAACGAAGTTGAATTTTAGCAGCGCTTATCACCCGCAGACAGATGGACAGACTGAGGTGGTAAACAGATCATTGGGAAACTTGCTGAGGTGTCTTGTACAAGATAATCTGAAGAGTTGGGATGTGAAGTTATGCCAGGCAGAGTTTGCCCATAATCATGCTGTGAATCGAAGTACTGGGTTCAGTCCATTCCAGATTGTCTATTCGAGCTTACCGAAAGGACCGTTGGATTTAACGGTGATACCACACTCAAAGGGGACAATTAAGAAAGCTGCTGATTTTGTTGAAGGGCTGACGGAATGTCATAAAATCGTTCAAGAACGATTAGAGAAAGCAAATGAGAAGTATAAACAATCCGCAGATTTAAAACGAAGGAATGTTAAATTTCATGAAGGTGATCTGGTTTATGCAGTATTAACGAAAGATCGTTTTCCAGTAGGCGCGTACAATAAATTGAAAGCCCGAAAAATTGGCCCGGTGGAAGTTGTGAAACGAATCAATGAAAATGCTTATAAACTGAAGCTGCCAGAGTATGTGTATACATCTGACGTGTTCAATGTTAAACATCTCGTACCATATCACGGGAATGAACGATCTGATGGAGATGAATTTACAAATTCGAGGTCGAATTTTTCTCAACCTGGGGAGGATGATGTAGCGCGAGCTACGAATTCACAAGTCTTAGGTCACTCACGACCTAACAAACCAAAACTGGAAAATAAGTCGTTAAAAATTGAAGTCTTAGGTCGCTCACGACCTAATGGGTTCTTAGGTCGCTCACGACCTAAGAAAGATGGGCTACGAGCTAACGGAACCAACGCTCAGGAATGCTTACGACCTAAGGAGCTAAGGCATAAGTCGTGGGAACGACCTACCGGTTTCAAAGATCGCATGCTACGACCTAACAGGCTAGGGGGAAATGAGCTACGACCTAAGGGAAGTGCTGGGTTACGACCTAAAGCTAACAAGGAGGCTAGCGAGTTAGTAGTGTGTGAAGATTGTCGTAGAGCTGAAGTAATAGGTCGCGAGCGACCTAGTGTAGAGCTACGACCTAACAGTCTGAAGAGAAAGGTGATACGACCTAACAAATTACGACCTATGTTAGGTCGCAGGAAAACAGAACGACCTAAGTTAGGTCGCGAAGTTTAGATCGTGAGGAGTTAAGTCGCGAGACCTTAGGTCGTGAAGTTTCTGGAACTGCTTATCTGTTAGGTTGCAAAACTCTGGATGTCGTTGATTCTTATGCCGCATTGATCTCTGCCGTTGATTCTTAAGTCGATGAAGGAAGCAGATGTATTGAAGTTAAGTCGCGTCTGTTTTTAGGTCGCAATGTTTTTAGGTCGCAGGTTATAAGTCGTGTACGACCTAAGTATGTTAAGTCGTCAAGTCAGTGTGTTGTAACTATTTGTTGTTAGGTCGCTGCCGACCTATGCTAAGTCGCGTATATTCTTAGGTCGAACCATTATAGGTCGTAGGTCGCTCACGACCTAAGTACTTGTAATTTTTTTGAAGTTTTTGTGTGTTGAGTTGTAAAGCTATAAATAGCGGGGTTGAGTCATTTGTAAAGGTGGTTGATTTTTGAATAAAATTCTCTTTTGATTGCTTTGTGCTTTCATTCCAAATTGGTAGTTGAGTGTAATCTCCTATCTCCTCTTTCGGATAATCGAGTGCGCTCGATTATACGATTGTAGAAGCCGATTCGCGGAATCTAGTGCGCAAGATCAACGCTTGAAGAATTGAAGATCTTTGAACCCGGTATCGTGTGCGATCAACGAGTTCAGGATAGCTAGAATTCGGTATCTTCGGATCAACGAATTTGGGCATTTCAGTATCTTCCATTCCACCGATTGCTACATTCAACGATCTACATTGCTTTTGTAATATCCGCTGCGTCAAACAGCAAGCATATAAGTGTGTATGAAAAATATGTCTTGATATTTCTATAACATTACAACATGCTAGGTATTATGAAGTGCATTGTGCAATAACTGATCGAAAAGAGTAGTAGATATAGAATCAACTATTTGTAATGTAAAAAAATAGGTGAAAATCAGCTATAATTTGTAATAAGCCATTATTTGTATATAATTTTTTAGTAACTACAAAGGACTAAAATAACTTGAAGGTGAAATTGCTTACCTTTCATCTGGGTTCGCTCTATCCGCTGAAAGTGAGTATGACCTGAACACTCATGCAAATGCAGGGCTATTAGTAGTAATCATAGTGGAGGAGTTGTTTATTCCCACTCCAATCTATTGCGAAAAAACTAAACGTTGTCATTTTAAAGTTCCAATGTCGCTCTATAACTGAATATTACCTTGTTTAATGTCGTGCAAACACATTCATCGAAACATTAACATTTGATGCAGTCAATTTCCTTAACAAAACCATCTTTCCATACTCTAATCCCATATCAGTAAGAATTAGTTGACTCCTTCTAGAACTGCAATGGCTAAGTGGACCAAAAACATTTTGAAAAATGTATACCAATCTAACTACTGCTACTTTTCGACCACCTTTTAGTTTTCTATAAGCTTCAGAATATGTAATCTCCTTGCTAAAAACAAAATTTCTTCTTCAATAAAATTAGAAGGCTGGACGTAAAGAGCACTTTAATTTATGAATTCTGCAAGTGTAAATACTTTGGAAAGGCAAACGTGAGACTGTATTAAAATTTGTACTTGTTACCTTTTATGGAGACCACGTGGTTGTGACTTCTTTTCCAGTTATTTTATCAACACTGTCAAGGATGTAGCCATCAACCTATTTGTGTGAATAACAATTATGCTGATGAGCACAATCATTTTAGTTATGGGTAGAAACAACAACTGTAGTATACTAAAGAGGATAGAAACATACCATTTCATATATATTAACCAACATTCCATTTGTCTCACTGGTATGCTCATGAGGAAACCTGCATTTAAAAAGCAGCTTTCTTGAAACATAAATGATAATATGGGCTGAAGTCCCAGGTGGAACTGCACTATGCATTTGAAGTCTTTGATGCCAAATAGTAGCATACAATAGAAAATATTATGCTATCAACCAGATACAACATAAACCAAAGAAATGCAAGTGTTCATATGACCAGATAAATAGTCCAAACAAAGTAGAACATACTTTTCAATATTTCCTCTTTTATCTTTGCAATCATGTTACTCCACAATATATGTGACTGTAAGCAACTGGTTGAATGATGCAAAGCTCTCAATTCTCCACTTAATTGTTTAATGCAAATTTTAAACTTTGTACTTGTCTTACTAGCATTCCATGGCTAACATATACATATCTTACACCTTGAACTTTTCCATGAAAAGTATCATAGTATCATATAAGTAGATATAACTAAATCTATTTAGGTACCAAATAGTTGAAATTGATTAAAGCATGACCCAAAATGTGTATATATTCTTGAACACTGTTGGGTACATTTCTCAACACCTACCACCAAACAAGGATCCACCGGTCCACTTACGTCCCATGTTTGTCGAACCAACCTTCGTCCCATGCTTGCCGAACCAACCTACCTCCCATGCTTGCCGATCCAACCTACCTCCCATGCTTGGCGAACCAACCTTCGTCCCATGCTTGCCGATCCAACCTACCTCTCATGCTTGCCGATCCAACCTTCGTCCCATGCTTGCCGATCCAACCTTCGTCCCATACTTGCCGATCTGTAATGCCCTAGAAATTCATGGAATCTTATTTTAGTTGAATTTTGAAAATATTTGAATTTATTTGTATAGGAATATATGGAGTTAATTGTGTGCAAGTATGTGTGCATGTGTGCACGTGCACACTGATATGGCACAAGGAAGAACTCCAGATTTCTTGAATTTAAAACAAGAATTAAAAAGCAATACAAACATGATTTTGCAACATGGATATTTGATTTCTGGAATTATATGGATCATCCCAGAAAATAAGAAAAGTAAGTTTTATTTTAAATCAGTAAACAGATTTTATTTAAAATCCAAAAAAAATATACATATATATGTTATAAGGATTTGAAAACCTGTATACATATAGGTGCATATGTTTCTGAAATTAAGAGGAATTAAATAAGCCTAGATAAGATATGTATACAAATATACATTTTTAAGTACTGAAAGGTATATATAAGCAAGTGAAACTATAACACTAAAATGGAAAAAGACGAATTGCAAGCAAAATAATTGCTTTAGGCAGAAAATAGAAAGGAGGATTTTAGAAAATAAACAAGTAAACAATGTCACACAATTATCATGACTTGGTAAGAATATAATATATATATTCTGGAAAAGGAAAAGGGAAGACATGTCTCACATATGGCCGGGATATTAAAGGTGAAAAATAAACAAATTTGAAATGCAAAATGCATGAGTTTTGGCCAGGGTAGAAATGGGATTTTACAATGATAAAACCCTAGAAAACCCCTCCTATAAACCCAAGTATAAACCAGAAAAAAATCATTTGCTACCCAAAAACATTTAAGAAAACAAAGGAGAAAATATTTACAAACAGAAAAACAAGTTTTGAAAAGGATTCTTTTCTGAGTTAGCAAGAGAAGCATTTTTCTGTGAGTAATCTCACTAAACCCATGGCATTAAGTCCTGTTATGAGGCAGCCAGATTTATGTTATTTTTCTACATGTTTTGTTTCCATTACTATGGTTTTAATGGATGCTTCAATGGATGTTTTAATGGGTGTTTCTGGATGTTTTGATTGCCTTGATGTTTTGAGTGTTTTGCTCTGTTTGGTTACACCCAGAATGGTAAAAGTATAAAATCATGAAAGTAAAGAGAGAATACTTGTAACTGGTTTAGATATGGCATGGAAAACATAGAAACCAAAATGTATATGAGTTGCATTACACTTGTGTAAGTGCTGAGGCTCAAATAAAAGATTCAAGGTTGCAATGGAAATATCCAAAAGTGCTGAACCCTTGATCAAATAGAAAATCCATGAGTCAGAAATCTTGTTTAAGCTAGATCTTGAATTTAGTTCAAACATGGTTGCTTATGAAACAATAATAACCCACATGCCTAGTCTTTATTCCCAGTTGTAATTATTCTCGTATTTTCTTTAAGCCAAAACACTTGAAAATATGATTTTCCCTGGACATGAATGTTAGATTGTTCTTGAGTTATGCTTGTAAACTCTATGTAATGTTTCATGTATACTGGGATTTAGTCACCTAGCTATCTCACGATAGGATTAAACATGAACACTTAGTAAATAAGCTAAGGATTGTGAGCCAAGAAGACTGCTGGAATGCTTGTCATATTTGAAGTATGCAAGTTGGCACATGGTTTGTTTAAGCCCTGAGATCTTTGTGCAATATTGTGAATTATTTTATTGCAATGTGTCCCCGTGATTCCTTTATAGCAGATGAGGCTAGGAATTAATTTGGTAAATGCAACCTTAAATTGATGAAGTAGGAACTTGAGTTATTCCTAAGATGGTTGGACTGGAACTATGATAGTTCCTGAGTATTTCTATTTGAAACCTATGTTTGCATGGTTGAATATGTGTATATAATTAGTCATAAACAAGTTAGGCAAATTGATCGAAGATGATATGCCCACTTGAACAAAATATTTATGTCTCACTCATTTACCTAATATCATGGAATTTTTGATTTTACTCATACCAGATCTTGTATCTGACCCTTGTTTGCTTATGGCATCTGGGGTGTCTCATCTAAAATGGGGTAGCCTCTAATGTTCTTTCAGGGAATGCTGGATCTAAATAGGAAGCTGATGTGGCTAAGGAGAGTGATTATATAAGCATGCTAAATTAGAATTAAATAAGAACTTAGAATGAAATATTTGCATGTAATCTGGGAAGTTTTTATAGTTCTGTTTTGGTTGTTATGTAATGACCTTAAAAGTTTGGATTTATTAGTTGTTCTAAATGAATCTAGTGATGTATTAAGTTTGGGATTAATCTAAAGCCTTGGTTGAATTTTTGCAAGAAAATATATATTTGGGTATTGTGATGAAAATCTGTAAATGGTATATGCCTGTATTTGAGAAATAGAAATGTATATGTACATACATTGTATTAGATAATTTCAAGTTACTTAAAACCTTAAGTTTGAAGGTTAAAAATCTGAGTCTAGCTATAAAAACCTGGAATTATTCTTGTGGATATTGTTAAGTTCATATAAATTAGATATGCATAGGATTTACTGACTTGTTACAAATATTCAAAAGAATATAGTAATTAACCTTAGTCAGAATTGCTAAAATCCAAATCAAGCAGGATACACTTGTTTAACAAAAATATATATACTCTGAATTTAAACAAGATAAACACTTACATCCTCATATGTATGTGTATATTACTAGGGATGCACTGATATATTTATATTGGTAATAAGTTTTGAATCCTGGTTGAATTGTTTGAAAAGAAAATGACTCTGATAGTTCAAAGGAAGTTTAAATCAAACTTAAAAGTGTAAATGAATGTAGGTGGACATCCAGACACATATAAATTGAGTGGGAATATGCATGTACATAGAGATCAAATTTAGACGGTAGTCTTAATAGTTTAGACGTCTGAGATTAAACTTAGACGTCTGTCATAATAATTTAGACGTCTGAGATCTAATTTAGACGTCTATCAATAAAAATTTAGATGTCTGAATTTAGTTCAAAATGTTTTCTACTCTCTGTTTAAAATTTAGACACTCTGAGACGTCTGTCATAATAATTTAGACGTTTGAGACCTAATTTAGACGTCTGTCAATAAAAATTTAGATGTTTGAATTTAGTTCAAAATTTTTTCTACTCTCTGTTTAAAATTTAGACACCCTGAGACGTCTGTCATAAAAATATAGTCGTCTGAGATCGAATCTAGACGTCTGTCGTAGAAATTTAGATGTCTGAACTGCTGATTTTGCCTAATTTGCCTATTTTCGAGTAAATTTCCAAGGTTTACCAATTTTTGTCAATCCAACTTATTGTTATTAATTAATATCAACTTTGATAACTATCATGAGATCAAGTAAATACTATTTTAGAGTTAAATAGAATTATCTAGGCAAGAAATAAGTGGCTATGTCAATAGCTTGTGTGGCATTTTGATTTATATTTGATTTAAATTCCCTTTGATGAAGAGAAAAAAAAATCCTTATGAAATTAAGGTAGAAAGAGGAGGGTCATTTCAGTTGGTATCAGAGCACTTGGTTGCATTGATTGCTAAGTATTATAGAAATGTATTTTGTCTGTTTGTTTTGGGTGAAATAATTTAGATAAGAAAATAGTAATTATAGAAGTACTCATAATATACTAATACCATTTGCCCAGAACTTAGTTAGCAGACCATGGTAGGAAGAGGATCTCATCACCATGCAGGATCAAGTGCACCACAAATGCTTGATATGCAAGACTTTATGAGGGCTTTAAGGGATGGAATTGGGCATAGGCCTGAGAACCCACATGAAGAACTTTCAAAACTACTGAAGACTTATTCCAATTTTGGAGGCAGGAGTTTTGAAGAAACTAAGAATGTGATGGAAATTCAAGCATGATTGAGAACACTGCATAGAGTTTTCAATGACATGCAATTGGATGATCAAAGGAAGAGGCAAGTAGCTTCAAGACAACTGAAAGGGGTAGCTTTAAGCTGGTGGGAGGTGATCATAGCTGGAAGAAATGAAAATGAGATCACTTGGAATCAATTCAAGGAGATGTTGGAAGCTAGATTTGTTCCAGCATCAGCCAAAACCCTATTGCTTGAAGAATTCATCAGGCTTAGGCAGGGAACTTTTAATGTGACTGAATATACTCAGAAGTTTGAGAGCTTGTCTAAGTATGGAGCTATGCTTGTACCTGATGAGGCATCAAAGAATGATAGGTATATTAAGGGTTTAAACCCAGGGCTTAGTAGGGCTATGTTGCCATATGCAGATAAAACTTTTGATCAAATCATTGATCTGGCCTTAAAATTTGAGCAACATGACAAGGAGAGGGAGAAGTATAAGAATTTTAAGAATAATAACAATAAGAAGAATAAGGGAAGGTATCATCCCTATGACAAAAAGAAGGAGGAGACAGAAGGCAAGAAAACCAATGATACTAAGACCACTGAAACAAAGAGGAAAATAACATGTCATCATTGTGGAAAAGAGGGACATATCAAACCAAGGTGCCCAGAATTGAAGGGAGGAGCTTTCAAATGCTACCTATGTGGTAAGGAGGGACATATCAAGAGAAACTACCCTGAGTATAAACAGCAAGGGAAGCTAGCAAGTTTGGAAAGCAGAAGCAAATCCACAGTAGAGGCTAATGCAGAAAACCATGGCCAAGTGGAAGGTACTTTATTTATTTGTACCCAACCCATATCAGTAGTGTATGATACAGGGGCAACACATTCTCTGATTTCCCATGAGTTAGTTGCATTGCTTAAATTAAATTGCATACTGGTTGAAACCCCTTTGTTAGTGCAAAGCCCATTGGGAAGTTCTAGTGTTTTAAACATGATGTGTGTAGATGTGGAATTAAACATAGGAGGAAATGTTTTTATTTCCAATTTATATGTTTTAAATTACCCAAATATAGGAGTTATATTGGGTGTAGACTGGTTAAGACAATACAAAGCCATAATTAATTTAGACTCATCCACCATATCATTACAAAATTCTAGAGGTCAAAGAATCACAATTTTGTGTGAAATAACCAAGGAAAGAAAACTATATCACTTGATTGACTTAAGTAAGGATTCCAGTGAGCCTTCTATTGAAAAAATCCCCATAATTAACAAATACTTAGATGTGTTTGGAGAAGTTGAGGGTGTTCCACACCACAGACCAGTGGAATTTCAGATTAATCTAATGCCAGGAGCAAGTCCAATTATTAAGAAACCCACTAGGATGGGGCCAAGTGAGTTGAAGGAATTGAAGAAACAGTTAGAAGAGTTGGAAAGCAAAGGATTTATAAGACCAAGTAATTCATGCTGGGGTGCTCCAGTAGTGTTTGTAAGGAAACATGATGGTACTTTAAGAATGTGCATAGATTACAGGGAGCTAAACAAAGTCACTATCAAAAACAAGTACCCCTTACCTAGAATTGATGATCTTTTTGATCAACTTAGTGGAGCAAAAATATTTTCTAGGTTAGACTTGGCATCTGGATTCCATCAGATGAAGGTTGAGGACTCAAGTGTTAAGTACACAGCCTTTAACACTAGGTATGGTTTATATGAGTTTCTTGTCATGCCATTTGGGTTGACAAATGCTCCATCATACTTTGTAGACTTGATGAATAGGATATTCAGGGATTATTTAGACAAGTTTGTTTTGATTTTTATTGATGATATTTTGATCTATTCTAAAACAGTAGAGGAACATGAAAATCACTTACACCTTGTTTTGTCTAGATTAAGAGAAAAAGATTTAAAAGCAAAATTCTATAAGTGTGCATTTTGGAAAGAAGAAGTGCATTTCCTTGGGCATGTTATATCTGCCAAAGGCATTTCTGTAAATCCCAATAAAATTGTGGCAATCCAAGCATGGAAAAGGCCAAGCACAGTGGGAGAAGTTAGGTCATTTATGGGAATGGCAGGGTATTATAGGAGGTTTATAAAAGATTTTTCTAAGATGTCATCACCTCTTACCAACCTAACTAGAAAGAACCAACCCTTTATATGGACTGAGAAATGTGAACAAGCCTTTAGTAGAATCAAGGAGGCCTTAGTCAATGCACCAGTATTGAAAGTACCAGAAGGTAATGAGGATTTGATTGTGTATACTGAAGCAAGTGGTTTTGGGCTAGGAGCTGTATTGATGCAGCAAGATCAAGTTATAGCCTATGCCTCAAGACAATTGAAGCCACATGAATCAAAGTATGCAACCCATGATCTTGAGTTGGCAGCAGTGGTATATGCACTAAAGCTTTGGAGACATTATCTTCTAGGTGCTAAGTTTATTTTGTACACAGACCATAAGGCATTGAAATATCTCTTTTCACAAAAAGATTTGAATATGAGGCAACATAGATGGGTTGAGTTTCTAGCAGCATATGATTTAGACATACTTTATACTCCAGGAAAAGCTAATAAGGTTGCAGATGCTTTGAGCAGGCAGCATGCCAAAGTAGCCATGCTAATGATAGAAGAGTTTAGAAATTTATCTCTACTTACTGATTTGGAAATTGAGGAAAACAGTGAGGTAAACATGGAGATGATTGAAGAAGGGAGTAAAGGGAAATTAAGTTTGATAACTTTGCAATCAGATTTAATTTTGAAAGTGGGAAAAATGCAAGGGGGAGATCCAGATTTATTAGAAAAGAAGAATTTAATAGAAAAAGGAGAAGAAGTAGCAAACTACCACATTGATAAGAATGGTTACTTAAGGAATAAAGGTAGAATATGTGTTCCAAAGGATATAGAATTGAAGGAGGAGATACTTAATGAATATCATAGGAGCAAATATTCTATACACCCAGGCAGCACCAAGATGTACCAAAATTTGAAGAGGGATTATTGGTGGAGAGGGATGAAAACTGATGTGGCCAAACATGTTGCAAAGTGTATGACTTGCCAACAAGTCAAAGCAGAAACCCAAAGACCCTCAGGCCTATTACAACCTCTAAGCATACCACAGTGGAAGTGGGAAGATATATCTATGGATTTCATAGATGGTCTGCCTAGGTCAAAAAGAGGAAACACAAGCATTTGGGTAGTAGTTGATAGATTGACTAAAGTGGCACACTTTATACCAGTGAAGGCAGAAAGAAATGCACCTAAACTAGCTCAAATATTCATGAGAGAAATAGTAAGATTGCATGGAATCCCTAAGACTATAGTGAGTGATAGGGACAAAATCTTTACATCCAGATTTTGGAAGAGCTTTCAAGAAGCCATGGGAAGTGAGTTATGCTTGAGTACTACATACCACCCCCAATCAGATGGTCAAACTGAAGTGATAAATAAAGTTTTGGAGGATTTGTTGAGGGCATGTGCATTGGACTTTGGAGGTAATTAGGAAGATCACCTCCATTTGGCTGAATTTACATATAACAATAGTTATCAAAGCACCATAGGTATGGCACCCTTTGAAGCCTTGTATGGCAAACCATGTTTGTCACCAATGTGTTGGGTTGAAGCAGGAGAAAAGGCTATCTTAGGGCCTGAGTATGTTAAAGAGACTACAGAGAAAATTGAATTGGTGAGGAGAAGAATGGCAGCAGCTCAAGATAGGCAAAAGAAGTTTGCAGACATGAGGAGGAAGCAGGTAGAATATGAAGTTGGTGATTATGTTTTCATCAAAGTTTCACCTATGAAGAAGGTGTTGAGATTTGGCAAGCAGGGAAAACTTACCCCAAGATATGTTGGACCTTACAAGATTTTGGAAAAAATAGGTTCATTAGCATATAAGTTGGAGCTACCTGAAGAGATGAGTGCAATGCACAATGTATTTCATGTATCACAACTTAGGAGATGGGTGCATGATAAAGAGGAAATTCTAGAGAAATCAACTCAAGTTCAAATAAATCCTGACTTGGTCTATGAGAAAGAACCAGTGGGGATTTTAGCTAAAGAGGAAAAGAAGTTGAGGAGCAAAACTTTGAGATTGGTAAAGGTTCAATGGAGCCTAGACCCTAATGATTGTACATGGGAGTTAGAGGATAAGATAAAGATGGATTACCCTAAGCTTTTTGCAGTGGAAGGTAAAAATCTAAATCCCTAAAAAGTTTAATATGTATGATTGTTTTGACTGAATTGTTTGCTTATGCTATGTTTTATAGATTTTATAAAATCTGGACATGTTTAAATTCAAATGAGAAAAATTGTGAGGACACAATTCCTAAAAAGGTGGGGTGATTGTAATGCCCCAGAAATTCATGGAATCTTATTTTAGTTGAATTTTGAAAATATTTGAAAATATTTGTATAGGAATATATGGAGTTAATTGTGTGCAAGTATGTGTGCATGTGTGCACGTGCACACTGATATGGCACAAGGAAGAACTCCAGATTTCTTGAATTTAAAACAAGAATTAAAAAGCAATACAAACATGATTTTGCAACATGGATATTTGATTTCTGGAATTATATGGATCATCCCAGAAAATAAGAAAAGTAAGTTTTATTTTAAATCAGTAAACAGATTTTATTTAAAATCCAAAAAAAATATATACATATATATGTTATAAGGATTTGAAAACCTATATACATATAGGTGCATATGTTTCTGAAATTAAGAGGAATTAAATAAGCCTAGATAAGATATGTATACAAATATACATTTTTAAGTACTGAAAGGTATATATAAGCAAGTGAAACTATAACACTAAAATGGCAAAAGACGAATTGCAAGCAAAATAATTGCTTTAGGCAGAAAATAGAAAGGAGGATTTTAGAAAATAAACAAGTAAACAATGTCACACAATTATCATGACTTGGTAAGAATATAATATATATATTCTGGAAAAGGAAAAGGGAAGACATGTCTCACATATGGCCGGGATATTAAAGGTGAAAAATAAACAAATTTGAAATGCAAAATGCATGAGTTTTGGCCAGGGTAGAAATGGGATTTTACAATGATAAAACCCTAGAAAACCCCTCCTATAAACCCAAGTATAAACCAGAAAAAAATCATTTGCTACCCAATAACATTTAAGAAAACAAAGGAGAAAATATTTACAAGCAGAAAAACAAGTTTTGAAAAGGATTCTTTTCTGAGTTAGCAAGAGAAGCATTTTTCTGTGAGTAATCTCACTAAACCCATGGCATTAAGTCCTGTTATGAGGCAGCCAGATTTATGTTATTTTTCTACATGTTTTGATTCCATTACTATGGTTTTAATGGATGCTTCAATGGATGTTTTAATGGGTGTTTCTGGATGTTTTGATTGCCTTGATGTTTTGAGTGTTTTGCTCTGTTTGGTTACACCCAGAAAGGTAAAAGTATAAAATCATGAAAGTAAAGAGAGAATACTTGTAACTGGTTTAGATATGGCATGGAAAACATAGAAACCAAAATGTATATGAGTTGCATTACACTTGTGTAAGTGTTGAGGCTCAAATAAAAGATTCATGGTTGCAATGGAAATATCCAAAAGTGCTGAACCCTTGATCAAATAGAAAATCCATGAGTCAGAAATCTTGTTTAAGCTAGATCTTGAATTTAGTTCAAACATGGTTGCTTATGAAACAATAATAACCCACATGCCTAGTCTTTATTCCCAGTTGTAATTATTCTCGTATTTTCTTTAAGCCAAAACACTTGAAAATATGATTTTCCCTGGACATGAATGTTAGATTGTTCTTGAGTTATGCTTGTAAACTCTATGTAATGTTTCATGTATACTGGGATTTAGTCACCTAGCTATCTCACGATAGGATTAAACATGAACACTTAGTAAATAAGCTAAGGATTGTGATCCAAGAAGTCTGCTGGAATGCTTGTCATATTTGAAGTATGCAAGTTGGCACATGGTTTGTTTAAGCCCTGAGATCTTTGTGCAATATTGTGAATTATTTTATTGCAATGTGTCCCCGTGATTCCTTTATGGCAGATGAGGCTAGGAATTAATTTGGTAAATGCAACCTTAAATTGATGAAGTAGGAACTTGAGTTATTCCTAAGATGGTTGGACTGGAACTATGATAG
Organism: Allium fistulosum; assembly: GCA_030737815.1. Taxonomy (NCBI): domain Eukaryota; kingdom Viridiplantae; phylum Streptophyta; class Magnoliopsida; order Asparagales; family Amaryllidaceae; genus Allium; species Allium fistulosum. Next base: position 743,159,684 of record CM060908.1, on the reverse strand, counting down.
TTCCTGAGTATTTCTATTTGAAACCTATGTTTGCATGGTTGAATATGTGTATATAATTAGTCATAAACAAGTTAGGCAAATTGATCGAAGATGATATGCCCACTTGAACAAAATATTTATGTCTCACTCATTTACCTAATATCATGGAATTTTTGATTTTACTCATACCAGATCTTGTATCTGACCCTTGGTTGCTTATGGCATCTGGGGTGTCTCATCTAAAATGGGGTAGCCTCTAATGTTCTTTCAGGGAATGCTGGATCTAAATAGGAAGCTGATGTGGCTAAGGAGAGTGATTATATAAGCATGCTAAATTAGAATTAAATAAGAACTTAGAATGAAATATTTGCATGTAATCTGGGAAGTTTTTATAGTTCTGTTTTGGTTGTTATGTAATGACCTTAAAAGTTTGGATTTATTAGTTGTTCTAAATGAATCTAGTGATGTATTAAGTTTGGGATTAATCTAAAGCCTTGGTTGAATTTTTGCAAGAAAATATATATTTGGGTATTGTGATGAAAATTTGTAAATGGTATATGCCTGTATTTGAGAAATAGAAATGTATATGTACATACATTGTATTAGATAATTTCAAGTTACTTAAAACCTTAAGTTTGAAGGTTAAAAATCTGAGTCTAGCTATAAAAACCTGGAATTATTCTTGTGGATATTGTTAAGTTCATATAAATTAGATATGCATAGGATTTACTGACTTGTTACAAATATTCAAAAGAATATAGTAATTAACCTTAGTCAGAATTGCTAAAATCCAAATCAAGCAGGATACACTTGTTTAACAAAAATATATATACTCTGAATTTAAACAAGATAAACACTTACATCCTCATATGTATGTGTATATTACTAGGGATGCACTAATATATTTATATTGGTAATAAGTTTTGAATCCTGGTTGAATTGTTTGAAAAGAAAATGACTTTGATAGTTCAAAGGAAGTTTAAATCAAACTTAAAAGTGTAAATGAATGTAGGTGGACATCCAGACACATATAAATTGAGTGGGAATATGCATGTACATAGAGCTCAAATTTAGACGGCAGTCTTAATAATTTAGACGTCTGAGATTAAACTAGACGTCTGTCATAATAATTTAGACGTCTGAGATCTAATTTAGACGTCTGTCAATAAAAATTTAGATGTCTGAATTTAGTTCAAAATGTTTTCTACTCTCTGTTTAAAATTTAGACACTCTGAGACGTCTGTCATAATAATTTAGACGTCTGAGACCTAATTTAGACGTCTGTCAATAAAAATTTAGATGTCTGAATTTAGTTCAAATTGTTTTCTACTCTCTGTTTAAAATTTAGACACCCTGAGACGTCTGTCATAAAAATTTAGTCGTCTGAGATCGAATCTAGACGTCTGTCATAGAAATTTAGATGTCTGAACTGCTGATTTTGCCTAATTTGCCTATTTTCGAGTAAATTTCCAAGGTTTACCAATTTTTGTCAATCTAACTTATTGTTATTAATTAATATCAACTTTGATAACTATCATGAGATCAAGTAAATAATATTTTAGAGTTAAATAGAATTATCTAGGCAAGAAATAAGTGGCTATGTCAATAGCTTGTATGGCATTTTGATTTATATTTTATTTAAATTCCCTTTGATGAAGAGAAAAAAAAATCCTTATGAAATTAAAGTAGAAAGAGGAGGGTCATTTCACGATCCAACCTACGTCCCTACTATCCAACCATCTACGACCGGACCGGCTACCTCCATCCACTACCGAACCAGAGGCAGGGGAAGCCATCACCGGACCAAAGTGTTGCTGAACCAACGTTGCCAGGCCAGATCACCTCAGCCTAGGCCCACCAGCAGCTACATACATCCAGGACCCCTACCCTCAGCCTCACTCTATAAATAGAGGGGCAGGGGTACAACAATGGGGACAAGTTTTGAGAGCTCAAGCACAGAGAGAACTTTCAAACAACTTTCTTTTACTTATATCAAAGCTTTGTACTTGTAATCAAAACAGAAGAAGAGAAATAACATATAAAGTGGACGTAGGCACATTCTGGCCGAACCACTATAAATCTGCAGGTCTTTTTACAGTTTAGCCCCTGCTTTTCATATATTTGCATAAATCACCCAAATCACTAAGAACAACATAAGCTCTACTAAATCAGACGACTTTGAGGTGTTTGTCAATTTTTTGTGCAAACATTTTTGGTGCTTTCATTGAGAGCTAGAAGCTCGAAGCTTCAGCTTCATCCACTTAACAGTTTTCCTAACAGCATCGTCCGCCACTTGGGAAACATGCCTCCCAAATAGAGAAAAGATGTTAACAAAGGAAAAAACATCGCATCCAGCAGTCTTCCAGATCCAGCTGTCACGAATCAAGTAAATCGTTCTCCTCCAGCAGCAGTAACAAATGAAGGACAGGCTAACCCAACCACTCCTGCCACAGAACAGCCTGCAGCAATTACTAGGGCAGATTTGGACAGAGTTGTGGTTGAAGTAACTAACCGCTTCACGTCCCAGCAGGAAGCCTTGGTGGACCATCTCATGTCACGCTAAAGGGATGCTGAAGAATCCAACCGCAACACTGAATCATGGGGCGAGTCCCAGTCTCGAGGATCTCAGAGACAACAAAGATCTTCCTTCTTCGAAGGAGCTAACGGCAGAAGTAGCCATAGTAGGAGCCGAGACCGAGCACAGCCCGAAGTTAGGCCTGAGGAAACGTTTGGTATCGAACCCAACGGGGGAGGTACCGGACGGAGGTCAACAGTAGCTGAGCCTGTCATACTGCCTAACCACGGAAACGCCGGTGAACGGGGCCGAGCTAGAGTCTAGCCCGAAGTTGGACCCGAGGAAGTGCTTAGATCAGAATCCAGCAGGGGAAGATCAAGGCAAGGGCCAACTATAGCTAACCCTAGCATGCTCCCAGAAGATCAAAGGCAGCCGCTGGAAAATATGAGGAATGATAGACGATACCATCCCTACAGGTCATCTGGACGGAATCAATCCCATAGAACAGAACCAAACTCATTTCTATCTGCTGTTAACGCTAAAAAGTGAACGCTAACACCCGGTGTGTGTAATAGAATCGTGAAAGCACCACCCGTTGGTACGGGAACAGAATATAAGCTGAAAATAGCAGAAAAGCAGTAAATGAACAACAAGTTTATAGTGGTTCGGCCCGTAATTGAGCCTACGTCCACTTTATAATCTTTTATTGCTGATTCGGTTACAATTTGATACAATATCCTTCAAAATACAATACAACTTGATCACGAAAGCACTCTTGACTACTAGCTCAATCTTTGATGATGAAACTCGACGAATCCGTGTTGGGTGTAAGGAGTTCTTCTCGAAGATTGTTGTAGCGTCTCGAATGCTTGAAGATCTTTGGTTGTTGAATCAGTGGAGACTTCGACAGAGTAACGGCGTTTGAAGAAATGAATGGCCAAAAGTCCTCTTCATGTTGGAAGTGGTGGGGTATTTATAGGAGCTGATTTGGACTCTGGAAATCTTCCTAAGTCCTAAGTCGTAGCCGACTTAGGGTAGGTTAGTGACGAGTTCAGGGATTGGGTTAGGTCGGTGACGAGTTAAGGGATTGGGTTAGGTCGGTGACGAGTTAAGGGATTGGGTTGTTCTGGGCTAATCCTGTGGCTTTGTCTTCGACAAGTGTTAAGTCGTAGCCGACTTATCAGTCAGGTAGTATAAGCATGGGATCTGGACTTTAACCTCGTAGCCTTTAGGTCGTAAGACCCTTAAGTCGTAAGACCTTAACTCGTAAGACCTTAACTCATAAGACCTTAACTCGCTGAGTCGTTAAGTCGGAACCCCCTTTCTTTAAGTTGTAGATAGCTTAACTCGTTGAGTCGTTAGGACCATGAGTCGTAGGCTGTGAAGCTCTTAAGTCGTACACCCACTAGGTCGTAAACTGTTAAGTCGTGGCCTGTTGAGTCGTAGACTGTTAAGTCGTATACTTCCTAAGTCTTTAGGAACTGGAGCTATAAGTCGTGAACGACTTAAGATAAGTTGTAACTCCTTAGGTCGGAACCTTCTTAAGTCGTAGTCTTTAGGTCGCAACACTGCTAAGTCGCGAAGTCTTTAGGTCGCAACACTGCTAGGTCGCGAAGTCTTTAGGTCGCAACACTGCTAGGTCGCGAAGTCTTTAGGTCGCAACACTGCTAGGTCGCGAAGTCTTTAGCAGTTAGGTCGTAGACTCTCTAATCCGGTAAGTCGTAAGTCATAGATTCTCTTTCAGCAGCTAAGTCGTAAGTTGTTGAGTACACAGGTTTTAGGCTTTTTAACTCGTTGGCTTCTTATAAGTCGTGGCATAATCTGAGTCGTTCATTTCTTAACTCGTAGGTCGTTGCTAAAAGGGAGTTAACATTTGCCCCTCGAAGTACATGCCTTAAGACGTAAGTCGTGTGCTTCGATTTCCTTAGCTCGCTTCTTGATGAGTGCGCTAGATTATGACCGACTTAAGATGAGTCGTAGGTCGCGGACGACTTAGTATAAGTCGTAAGCCAGATGTGTCGATTCACCTTACTGTCTCAGTGAATAAATTGCTTAGGTCGTTCCTCCCCAACTTTACCTGTTCCTCTATTTGAATCCGCCATTAACGACTTTTCAAGCTTTCCAAAGACGACTCAGACCTACCGGTTGCCAGTCATCCTTATTTCCTTCTCACGTAAGTGGATTCGATTGCTATTCATTCCTCGATTATCACCCAATTACGAATCCCATTTTCACCATCGACCCCCCTTTTCTCATGCCGTACTTCTCTGCAATTCTTGTTTCAATTGATTACTGATGGGTTTGAGATGGCTTGTCCTGGCTTTGGATAGTCGGTCAGAACAAAACGATGGACAGCAGCATTTCAGTTTGATTGACTCGTGGTTTGTGATGGAATGACATTAGACCGGGTTTATGGTGATTTCGGGATGATTAAATGCGCTGAGGGAACGAGAGTTTTGGTTGGAGGAGAGGCCAATGGGTTAACGGGTTAAGGAGTTAACGAATTGATGTATTGGGGAGAAGACGAACGACTTAAGGCCTTCGCGTTCTGAACAGAAGTCTTGAGACCTAAGTCCTAAGTCGTATACGACCTAAAGTAGGTCGTAGGTCGGTAACGACCTAAGACTCGGCAATTTTTCATTGCCTTGAGTCCTTTCTTATGCAGCACTCCTTAGTAGACTGATGGCTTAACTTAACTCGTAGCTTGCCCCTTAGGTCGTGGACGAGTTAGCACTTAAACCTTTAACTTGCGAGCACATCTGAATGACTAGGTCGTGGATGAGATAGCCCTTAACTCGTATCTCGCGAACTCATCTGAACGACTTAATAACTTAAAACTCCATGACTTCGAATTCTTGGACTTGGATGACCTGACTTAAGAGAACATGCCTTGAACATCTTGACTCGCACAATACGACTTAAAAGCCCCGACCTACGATAGGTCGTTAAACGACTTAAGACTTAGATGAACTTGCACAGAAGTTGGCTGGACTCTTGAATTTGAACTGTGTTGTGTTTCCTCCCACACTGTCTTGACTTCAATGCTAATAACCTGCTTAACACAACATTCACAGAATACTGGGACGAATATACTGCTACTGACCGCCCACATCGAATGACAAATTAGTTGATAAAAAAAAGTTAAATGAACTGTATGAGTGAAATGCTATACAATAACCAATTCAAGTGAAGTATTAAAGCAAGATCGTAACGGTAAACTAAAACTGATTTGTCTGCATTAACACTGCACTTGAGTATTAACAAGTTCTGAAATCTCGTAATCGACTGATTGTCAGTTAGTTTAATTCCAGTTATACTTGCTTTTTCTTGTTTTCATTAGTTTTGCACAGCACTTCACACTTTTAGGAAACGTGCACCTTAATATTTGATCATCCAGTTGATTGTGTAGAATGGCGTCTCAACAAGAAGACTTGGAACTAGCTGGAGAAACTTTTCCAAATGCTACTCCATTGACTGATCCCCCGGAAAGGACTCCTACCACTCTGAGTCATAAAGTCTTCCGTCAACTATGCACCCAGTTTGGCATTGCTGAATCTGACGCTTTGCTCCCTAGAGTAAATGACATTGCCGATAGGCCGCCCCATGGCTTTGTCGCAGTGAACCGCCAAATGTGCTTGAGTGGAGCGATTCCCCCGTTTAATGACTGTCTTCGAGAACTTCTCCTTCGATTATCTATCTCCCCTTTTCAACTACACCCTAATGGCTACGCCATCCTGCTGGGACTGTGTGTGCTCTTTAGGAGAATGCTGGACCGTTTTCCCAGTTTTGGAGAAATTTGCTTCCTGTGCTCATTTGCAAAGAACAAAGACCATCCCTCTATCACGGTTGTAAGGAGTGCCAGGAACCGTAAACTGATTATTGGTCTTCCCGAAAGCGTTCCTGGGTTTCTGAGCCAGTTTTTCTTTGTTCGTTGTCCCCCGGGATTTTACGCCATTTGGAGAGTGGGAAGTACGACTATCTATCTTTTCCCTGTGTTTTCTGAATTCTTCGAAGTCCAAATTGTCATGTGTTAACTTCTTTTTCTACTGTTTTAGCGCTCCCTTCCCCCTCTAGGGAACCTCGTCACAAGACTACCTTTGAGAGGCTTACGGCCGTGCCGGTTGAGGAGAGGAGTGTTCAATTTCTATTGAAAGATGAGTTCCTTCATGAATTTGGACTCTTACATCCTTCCCGCTCCACTCAGTCACATGAAGTCCCTGATTCTTCAGCTGAGGAGTCAGATGCCCCCATTTCTGCTAAAGAACCTTCACCGAAAGAACTTACCGTTGAGACTTCATTGGTAAAGTGTTCTACTCTTACCGACATTGCGGGGTCGTCCAGTAAGTTAGCACTTTCCCCGGTTATTGAAGAGGAGGAAAATCTTCACATTCTTGAAAAGACGGCTGGGGTGGAAGTTGAAAAAGATAATTCTCCCATGCATCATGGCGATGATACTTTTGACAGTCTGAGCGACATCATGATAACCTCTCAGGAGCTCTTTAAAGATGATGCCTCTAAAGCGATCTCTTATGTCATCGAAGCAACCTCTTCTTTGCAACAAACCACAACGCCTTCTATACAAGCCGTCACCATTCCCACACAAAAAAGTGGTTTGTAGTTCGACGCGCATAGCCCACACGCCGCACACACTTAGGATTTTTCTGCACTTATAAGCATTTACTCTTTCTTTCTAGAAATTTCTAAGCTTTACTTATTTTCCGTTTGTCAGATTCTCCGATGGGACGCTCCGGCTCATACTATGACTCATTTCAGCGCCATGGAGGTCGTGGATCCTATGACTTTAGGAAATATCTTGGTGACCAGAGAGAGACAGATGAGGAATGGGCCCAAAGGAAGGCTCAAGAAAAATGGGATTATGAGCAGCGGTAGAGAAGAAGAGATGCTGATCGATATGATTCTTCTTACAGAACTTACGATTCCCATAAGCAAAAGTCTTATGATGACAAAGGGAAGACTCATATTACTGATGAATCGAGCAAACGGTCTAAGCCAAGTGACGCGTCTGCTATTTCTGAGAAGACTAACGCTCCCATTTCTTCTGACATTCCGGCCGGTTCTCCTCCTCTAAAGGAATCTGATATTCAAACCATCATTAACAGGCCACAATATCAAGTTAAAGACGGCCCTCCAACGCTTCAGAGCCTATTTCCGAATTGGTGTCTAAGAGGAGTCCGTTTTGACTTAGATTTGGTTCCCATTGATAAGCAGGCAATGCTGAGAAATGTCGATGCTGTCAAGCTTGATATTGAAAGAATGTCTGGATGGTAGAAGCTGGTTGATGAACTTCAAAGGATCAACCATATGAACCTTGAGGCGATGATGACCATGGAGAACGATAAATCAGAATGGGACAAATGGCGTAAGCAGCATGATGCGGAGATGACGAGCATTGCAGACGACAACGCAAAGCTTGCATCTGAAGTTAAGCAGCTTAAGGAAAATCTCGCTTCTTCTTCTGCATCATATACTCAAAAAGAAGAAGTCTTTCAGAAGCAGGTGCGGGATGCACATGCTGCACAAAGAGATGTTGAAATGAAGCTTGCCGCCGAACAGCACATTACTGAGAAATATCGCATAGAAAATACCGAACTATGGGAAATGGTCACCTCCCAGAACGTAGAAATTGAGTTACTAAAGTCTCGACTCGCTAAAGCCGAGACAGCGCGTGATGAGGCTATTACTGGTAGGGTTGCTGCCATTGCCGAAAAAGAAGCGGCTGAGAAATCACATGAGGCAACGAAAGCAAACATCAGTTCTACCTTATTCGACTTTTATTTACACTGCGTTCTGGGTCGTGGGAGCCTTGCTTTTTTGGGTCCAGATTATGAAATCACTCTGGCTGAAGTGTGGGAAGCCGCACTTGATATGTTTAAAGGTGCCGGCTATGATGAAGCAAAATTTGAGGAAGCAAAATTTGAGGCTCTCTATCTTGATGATGAGGCTCGCGCCGCTCTTGTTAGAGGGAAGGAGCAGCTTGCTAAAGCGCAGGCTGAATCACTGGGAGAAGAGCTTTCAATAGAGGAAGCTCCTTTAACTGCCCCTGTTCATACTTCCACTTCGGCTGATGCAATCATTATGGATTCCAGCTCTCATCCTTCACATCCAGTTGTGACCACTCCTACAGAAGAAGAGGCAATAAAGGACTTTCAGGCTCGTGAATTTGAGATTGATCTCGCTAAACCGGCTTCTCCAGGTAACTTTGACGAGACGAATTCAGTGAATTGCTTATTCGATTCAACCGAGTTCGACGAACTTCTTACTTATTACTTAAGCTTTGACGATCCACTGTCTTCTTTTTCCTCGGAGAATACTGATTTTGATTTCTTTTATTATGCAGCGGACGTGCTGGAAACTGCACCAATTTCTCCTTCTTCAGCTGCCGTTCCTCCTCCTTCTCAAGTTACTCCTCTTCCAACTTCTCAACCAGGTCCATAGGAAGAACAGATAGCAGCCCTTCAAGGCTTGGACGAACCACCTACTTCCGAGGAGCAGAAAGCAGAAGATCTGGAAGATAGCGAGAAGACCCCGGAGCAGTCTTTTGACTACGACACAAAACTTTCTACATTTCTTACTCCGGGGAGTGAGTCTTCTTCCAAGAAGAAGGGGAAACGTGTGGTTTCGAAGAAAGGAAAGAAGAGTTCTTCTGTTGCTAGAGATGAAGCAGAAGTCGATCCGGCTGAGTCTCTTTCTCCTTCTTCTCCGACACGGCCTTCGAAACTAATTACCAGGCCGGGTAAAGGCTCCAAGGGTGGGAAGAAGGAGAAATGAGTTTGGTTTTGACTTTTCTGCTTTTTGCATGTATCGACCGAGGATTGTGCGGGTACCGGTCCCTGCTTTTGCTTTTTGAGATATCTGCACATGTAAAGAATTTTCATAGTACTAAATAAAACAATTATTTTACTTGTACAAACTCTTGTGTATATGAGAATGCATCTGTTTTTTATTTTTAGTGTAGAACAAACGATTCTTTTTACTTGTGCAAACTTTTTGTCTGCGTTTGAGAATGCATTTATTCCACATCATCTATTTTTCATGATATTGTGATGAACTCGCGGTATGTTGCTTGTATATTACTTTATTCATGTAACTGAATCGTATAGTATTGCCCCCATACCGCAAGTGCATTGCAATATTCCTAGCTTTTTCAAGACTGATACTCTTATTCCAGAGAATAACTATTCCACTTTTAAGGGAAGAATCATTCTGCTTTTAATAGAGTATATTTCGTCTTCAGAGAAGTTTTTACTTTCTCTTTCTTCCTGAAGAAAACTTCGACTTTTGGGAATGATCACTTTTATTTGTTTAAAAGTGGATTTTCCTGCACAGTAAAATGAGCTTCTGAAGAAGGTTTTGATTTTGTGCCCCAGCAAAGGGTCTATTTTTGGTACTTCATGCAAGGTGAAGTACACCTCTGAAGAGGTCTTTTGGTCTCTGAAGAGAAGCGTTTTTGGTCTCCGAAGAGAAGCAATTTTGGTCTCCGAAGAGAAGCAATTTTGGTCTCCGAAGAGAAGCAATTTTGGTCTCCGAGGAGAAGCAGTTTTGGTCTCCGAGGAGAAGCAGTTTTGGTCTCCGAAGAGAAGGAATTTTGGTCTCCGAGGAGAAGCAGTTTTGGTCTCCGAGGAGAAGCAGTTTTGGTCTCCGAGGAGAAGCAGTTTTGGTCTCCAAAGAGAAGCACTTTTGGTCTCCGAGGAGAAGCAGTTTTGGTCTCCGAGGAGAAGCAATTTTGGTCTCCGAAGAGAAGCAATTTTGGTCTCCGAAGAGAAGCAATTTTGGTCTCCGAAGAGAAGCAATTTTGGCATTTCAGCTCTGGTGAAGTGGGTCTCCGAAGAGAAGCATTTTGCACTTCTACACGGGTGAAATGTGCCTCCGAAAAGGGCTTTTTAGCATTTCATCACTGGTGAAGTGGGTCTCCGAAGAGAAGCATTTTGCACTTCTACACGGGTGAAATGTGCCTCTGAAAAGGGCTTTTGCCTCCGAAGATGGCTTGTGCCTCCGAAGAGGGCTTGTGCCTCTGAAAAGGGCTTTTGATTGCTTGGAAGTTACTTTCTCATGATCGGAGGGGTCCACGGGGCGAACGCAAGTTGCTTGATTGGATGTTTGTTTGCATAAACGATCGCAATTAACTAACAAAGTGCCCCTTTGGTAGTGCCACCGATCTTTTTGATTGGGGAAAGCTCTCCCATTTATTGGCGTGCCTCGTTAGAGGGCTTTGGTTGGTTGGTGTGCCAGGAAGGTTGCTTCTCAGGGGCGAGTAGATCCACGGGACGGACGCAAGCTGCCTGATCGGATGCATCACGATCAGTTAGCAAGGGCCCTGTTCCTTCTGCTTGGGAAGGTGTCCCTTCGGTGGTTCTACCGGCCCTTTTATTGAGGAGCAAAATTCCTTTTGGTTGCTTCCGTGCTTGTTTGGCCATATTCTCCCATCATCTGTCCATTAGCGATCTTTTATTATCATTTCCAAGCGTATCTTCGTTCCTTTTGTAAGTAAATTGCTTTATCCGAAGAAGTGAACTTCACTGTTGAATAACTTCATGGGACAAACGTGAGTTACTTAGCTGGATGTCTGTTCATATTGACAATCACAACTGGTTAATGAAGGCTTGCCCCAGTGAAGTTGCCAACTTTTTATGTGAGGTTCTTCTTGTATAGGATTTGAATATGGAATTCTTTGTTGCTTGGCATTTGCTTTAATAAATGATTTGTAAGGCTCTCTTAGCTTTGCGATGGGTGAGCTTTGCTTTAATGACCTACAATATTAGATCGACATTTTAGCAATACATTTAGAGTATTTACACATCGAAATATAACAGGCATTTTATAATAGAAAACACAGAATGCAGAGTTTTTCATTATTCAGTCACGCTGATTTCTCAGCGGTTTACAATGCAGAAGTTACACATCCATCATCATTTTTTACAAATTTAAGCAACGCTGTTAAGCAAAAAATGGATGCTAGCGATTGTGGTTTCAGAATCTCAGGACTGATTTTCCATTTGCACTAGATTTGCAGCTTCGGATTTATATGCCAGAGAAAGTGAAAGATGCCCCAGTTGTAGTTTTGTGGACAATTAGCAGCCGTCCCAACTTCTGCCTGCTGGGTGTGGACCTCCTGTGACAACATCAATGACAAGCTTTTGAATCTTGCACTGCAGTGTTGTTGAGAGAATCGGATTGATGGGTAGGACGTTGTTAATCCCGAGTGGATGAGGTTGGAGCGACTCTGCTTCTCTTAACGTATTGTTGGAGTTTACCCTGCTCCAGCAATTCTTCAATCACATTCTTTAATTGGCGACATTGGTCAGTGTCATGGCCGGGTTGATTGTGAAATTGGCAGAATTTTCCATTACGCTTTGCACCTCTCGTCATCTCAGGTGGCTTAGGATACCTGACAACGTCCTTTGTTGCAAAAAAGATGTTTCTTGGTGTATCAGTTAAAGGAGTATAATCCGAAGGATTAAAGCGGTGAGTTTTCTTTTCATTTCCCTGGCTCTTTCCTCCTTCATTCTCCCTTTTCTGACTTTCAGATTCTCTTTTATTAGATGGGACATTGTTATTATTAGTTTGGGCAGCCACCACTTTCGATGTCGTAGAAAGGCTTTCAAGACGAATGAAATCGTCGGCCTTTTTATAAAATATATCAAGTGAGTTCGGTTCCTTCATCTTTAGCCATATCCCAAATTTACTCGATTTATCAATGGCTCGCATCAAATAAGTCAGGATCATGCGTGGTTCCGCATTTTCTACCTCGGCTAAAGCTATATTGAAACGGCTCAAGAAAGATTTGATTGATTCTCCGGGCGCTTGTTCAAGGTTAGACAGTGATATTATATCCTTAGCTTTTGAAGCATACAATCTGAACTGTTCTTTAAACTTTTGCGTTAAGTCGGAGAACTTATCTACAGACCGAATTGGAAGCTTTGTGAACCAAAGTAAAGCCACACCTTCCAGGTATACTGGAAAGTATCGACACTTGATCTCGTCTGATGCTCTTGCACCGGTCATATGCCAATCGTATTTGTATAGGAAATGATTAGGGTCACTGGTTCCCCTATAGGTTTGGATGGTAGGAGGTGCAAATTTCCTTGGAAATTCCGCTCTTAGGATCCTTTCAGTAAACGGAGTTCTGCTTGGTGCAAATCCCCAGTCGTTCTCACCCTCTTCCCTTTGCATGCTCTCTTTCATGATGCGGCTAACCATTTCGGACAGGTATTCTTTATTGTCCAAAGACACCTTCGGACAAGCATCAGTTCTTCCCTCGGAAGTTTGCCCAGGCATATGTTCATGACAAGTTGGTTGCGGCATAGAACCATCAGCCTGGAAAGGTGGCATTTCAGGAATAGTAGTTTGACGGTTTTCTGGTTGACGATTTGCCCCGAGCAGAGCAGTTAACCTATCCATCATCAAAGCATTTTGGGTTTCAATCTGTTGGTATAATCCAGAAACGGCATCATCCAATTCAGCCCTGCTGACTCCAACGGTTGGAGTTGCTTGGTCTGTCATTGGGGAAGCGGAAGTCCCTTCGTGAGCATTTCCGGATCTGATAGGTCTACCTCTTCTTCCAGGAGCCATTATCTCGGATCTGGTTTTTAAGTGAGGTTTTTTTATGAATCTTTGCGAAGCAATGGTGGACGATCGCCTGAGTTGGATTCTCAGTGAAAGCACCAAAATGTTAACGCTAAAAAGTGAACGCTAACACCCGGTGTGTGTAATAGAATCGTGAAAGCACCACCCGTTGGTACGGGAACAGAATATAAGCTGAAAATAGCAGAAAAGCAGTAAATGAACAACAAGTTTATAGTGGTTCGGCCCGTAATTGAGCCTACGTCCACTTTATAATCTTTTATTGCTGATTCGGTTACAATTTGATACAATATCCTTCAAAATACAATACAACTTGATCACGAAAGCACTCTTGACTACTAGCTCAATCTTTGATGATGAAACTCGACGAATCCGTGTTGGGTGTAAGGAGTTCTTCTTGAAGATTGTTGTAGCGTCTCGAATGCTTGAAGATCTTTGGTTGTTGAATCAGTGGAGACTTCGACAGAGTAACGGCGCTTGAAGAAATGAATGGCCAAAAGTCCTCTTCATGTTGGAAGTGGTGGGGTATTTATAGGAGCTGATTTGGACTCTGGAAATCTTCCTAAGTCCTAAGTCGTAGCCGACTTAGGGTAGGTCGGTGACGAGTTAAGGGATTGGGTTAGGTCGGTGACGAGTTAAGGGATTGGGTTAGGTCGGTGACGAGTTAAGGGATTGGTTTGTTCTAGGCTCATCCTGTGGCTTTGTATTCGACAAGTGTTAAGTCGTAGCCGACTTATCAGTCAGGTAGTATAAGCATGGGATCTGGACTTTAACCTCGTAGCCTTTAGGTCGTAAGACCCTTAAGTCGTAAGACCTTAACTCGTAAGACCTTAACTCGTAAGACCTTAACTCGCTGAGTCGTTAAGTCGGAACCCCCTTTCTTTAAGTTGTAGATAGCTTAACTCGTTGAGTCGTTAGGACCATGAGTCGTAGGCTGTGAAGCTCTTAAGTCGTACACCCACTAGGTCGTAAACTGTTAAGTCGTGGCCTGTTGAGTCGTAGACTGTTAAGTCGTATACTTCCTAAGTCTTTAGGAACTGGAGCTATAAGTCGTGAACGACTTAAAATAAGTTGTAACTCCTTAGGTCGGAACCTTCTTAAGTCGTAGTCTTTAGGTTGCAACATTGCTAAGTCGCGAAGTCTTTAGGTCGCAACACTGCTAGGTCGCGAAGTCTTTAGGTCGCAACACTGCTAGGTCGCGAAGTCTTTAGGTCGCAACACTGCTAGGTCGCGAAGTCTTTAGCAGTTAGGTCGTAGACTCTCTAATCCGGTAAGTCGTAGATTCTCTTTCAGCAGCTAAGTCGTAAGTCGTTGAGTACACAGGTTTTAGGCTTTTTAACTCGTTGGCTTCTTATAAGTCGTGGCATAATCTGAGTCATTCATTTCTTAACTCGTAGGTCGTTGCTAAAAGGGAGTTAACATCTGCTCCAAATTCTGATGAAAGGATGGCACGCTTATTCAGAGAGTGTGTCCAACGGGAGCAAAGAGATCGAGGGATAGGCGCTAGGGTAACCAGCCCTTTCGCCCGCAATATCGAAATTGCTATCACCCCCCAAGAATGGAAGATGCCGACAATGGAACCTTACAAAGGAACCTCCGACCCCGTTGTGCACCTACAGAGGTACACGCAACATATGCTCATGAGTGGAGCAACAGAGGGAGTACTGTGCAAATGCTTTCCGCTCTTCTTAGCAGATCTCGCTACCTCCTGGTTCTGTCATCTACCCCAGGGATCCATCAGCTCGTGGGAAATGTTGAAAGAAAAATTTATCAGTCAGTTCCGCATCCATGTGGAACAACCTAAGGACGCTTATTCCTTATCCAGCGTCAAACAGAAACCTGGAGAAAAACTGCAGCAATACCTAACCCGATTCAATGCCGCAGCAGCCGCAGTCCAAGATGCCAATGAGAAGCTTATCCTAATGGCCCTCCGTAGTGGTGTGCATCCGGACACTAAATTTGCTAGAAGGTTGACGAAAGAAAAACCAGCTACTTTACCCGATTTCTTCCATGAAGCCGGGAAATACATGAGGCTTGAGGATGCTGCCGTTGAGGGGCAGTCAGGACAGCAAAATAAGGCAACTCACAGCAACGCCCCTGCTGTGGCAAGGGACGTTCGAAGAAATGATTCCAGAGACAATGCTGGGGGCAAGAAGGGAGAAAAGCGCCTATATCGGCCTGGGCCGAGATTCGACACTTACACTCCTTTGAACGAGACCGTCGAAAATATCTTCCTTTCCACCCAAGGCGAAGTTAGATACAAACGCCCACCATACAAGAAGGAATCAGATAACGCGCAGAAATCTGGAAAGTTCTACCGCTTCCACGAATCTCACGGGCATGATACCAATGAATGCCATCATCTCCGGGATCTGATTGAGGAACACATCAGAAGGAAGAAACTGGAACGTTATGTAAAAAGTCAGGACAGGACTCCAGCTCCTGCCAATGAAAACACAATGCTACCCTCACCGGACACCGGCAGAGGAAACCGCAACGCTAGCAGCTCTAGTCAAGAGAAAATAGTGGTCCATACCATCTCAGGAGGACCGCACATCGCGGACAGAAGCTGGAAATAGATGGAAAGGTATGGAAAGTCGCTTAGAGAGAATAAAGACTGTGTCAATTCGGTTATAGAAGAGCGCCACCCGAAGCGGAAAGAAAGTAATGACATCACATTCGGTAAGCTTGACCTAGAAGGAAGGCAGTACCCTCACATGGATCCCATGGTCATCTCTGCCCGACTCGGTCCCGCCGAAGTTTACCGAATCCTGGTAGACACTGGAAGCTCAGTAAACATCCTGTTCAAACACGCATTCGACAAAATGAAGCTATCAATGAAGGATGTATCTCCCTGCGATAAACCACTACATGGTTTCACTAGGGATGCTAAGATGCCCCTCCGGCAACTGGACCTCTTTGTTGAGATTGGAAGCCATCCCCGCTCCATTGTACGGAAGCAAACATTCGTGCTAATAGAAAACCATTCGGCCTACAACGCCTTCTTAGGAAGACCAGCCTTGTCTGACTTCCAAATTGTCCTAGCCCCATGGTGCCTAAAGATGAAGTTTCCAACGGACAATGGAATAGGGGAAGTAGAAGGAGACCAGGACGTTGCTCGAGACTGCTATGTGACTGAACTTCGCAACAACCACAGGAAGGATAAAGGGAAGGGTGTAGAGATTGCCCTTTGCACGAAAAGTCTAGAAGCATAGCAACTAAAGAAAGCCCCTCCTCTTCGATATACCAGTGACCCTTTCAATGAATTAGACCCTAGGGACAAAGAGGAGGCGGCCACCGCTGAGCCTGCAGAGGCTATGGAGTTTATATCTGTAGACAAGCACGACTCAAGTAGACTATTGAAAATTGGGTCGCAACTAAAATCCGAATTGAAGGAACAACTCATCGATTTTCTCCGCCACAACTTGGATGTACTCGCATGGTCACACGCTGACATGACCGGAATCTCCCTCGACATAGCATGCCACGTATTAAACATTGATCCTACCAAGGCGCCCGTAAAACAAAGAAAGAGAAGTATGGGGGCAGAACGATCAGCAGCCCTCGATGAAGAAGTAAAGAATCTACTCGCCAATGACTTCATACGAGAAGCTATCTACCCGGAATGGATCGCCAACCCGGTACTGGTAAAGAAGGCTAATGGGAAGTGGCGAACCTGCATTGACTTTTCCAACCTAAACGACGCCTGCCCAAAGGATTGCTTCCCACTTCCCCGAATCGACCAACTTGTAGACAGCACAGTCGGGCACGAGCTCCTATCTTTTATGGATGCATACTCAGGATATAACCAAATTCCTATGCATGCTCCCGACCAAGACCACACTAGTTTCATCACCGACCGGGGTTTATACTGCTATAAGGTAATGCCTTTCGAACTTAAAAATGCAGGAGCCACCTACCAGCGCCTCGTCAACAAGATGTTTGCAGGGCTAATAGGACAAACTATGGAAGTATATGTGGATGACATGCTGGTAAAGTCAAGGAAAGCCAAAGATCACGTAAGCCACCTAGGCGAGATGTTCCAGGTACTTCGACAGTATGGAATGAAGTTGAATCCACTAAAGTGCTCCTTCGGAGTGTCATCAGGAAAGTTCTTAGGATTCATCGTACATGCCAGAGGGATTGAAGCGAACCCTGAACAAGTCCGAGCGCTAAGGGATATCAAGATACCTTCCACTCGGAAGGAAATGCAAAGTTTGAATGGAAAAGTGGCCGCCCTAAGCCGATTCATCTCCAAGGCAACAAACAAGTGCGTTCCCTTTTTCGAAGTTCTAAAGAAAGACAAAGGAAAGTTCGAATGGACTAACGAATGATTAACCGCTTTCCTTAACTTAATCGAACACCTCCAGAAACCACCGGTACTCCCGACTCCAAGCGAAGGTGAAGAATTATACCTATACCTTGCTGTGTCATCTCACGCCCTAAGCGCTGCCTTGGTAAGGGAAGACAACCGCACGCAGCGGCCAGTTTACTTCGTCAGCAAGAGGTTTACTGGGGCAGAAGTCAGATATCCTAAACTCGAGAAGCTAGCATATTGTTTACTAATCACATCATGGAAATTGCGTCACTACTTCCAGTCCCATTCCATCAAAGTTCTGACCGATCAACCGCTGAGGCAGGTACTCCATCGTCCCGACACTTCTGGGCGACTACTTAAATGGTGCATTGAACTAAGTCAGTATGATATCACCTATCACCCTCGCACCGCCATCAAGGGACAAGCCATGGCTGATTTCATTGCAGAATTCACTACCAACGAAGATAAGGAACAATGGGAAATAGCAAAAGACATCAAGTGGAATCTCTTTGTGGATGGCGCATCGAACGAACAAGGCTCGGGGGCAGGTGTGGTAATAATCTCTCCCGGGGGAATAAGCTTGTAACGACCCCGAATTTTATATAAATTTAAATTAATAATTAATTGTATTTTTGAATAAAATTTGTGAAATAATTCGATAAGGTGATGCGAGTTTCCCCGATATCTAAGTATATTTGTATAAATTGTTTAAAAATTTAAATTATTGTATATATGAGAATATATATATCTGTATTTGAACAGATCTGACTAAATTTGAAATAATATAATATATATTTGATTTGTGTTTAAATTGTAAATAAATGGTTAATAATAATTTGAATTTATAAATTAAAAATATAAGGCGATAAATAAAATAAAATGAATACATAAATGAATCCAAATAACACGTTAATAAACTTTGTAAAAATATAAAGTGAATACATTAGAAAAATTTAACAACAAATAGAAATGTAATTATATTATAAAGTAGTATGAACAAAGGCAAAGCAAATATATTCAAGTATTCAACAAGTAAAATAAAATAGATAAGTATGCAAGCATGAAGACATAAAGGACAGTAGCATCTAAGTACGCCATACAAACATTATCATCTCAGCCGAGACAAGCAAATAAAAAGAAAGAAACAAAGTATATAAAATGAATAGCTTGTAAAAGAAGCCATCAGACCTGCATTGTACAAATGAAGAAAGAATATATATTTTTTTGTACAAGACAATTGGTACCAAAATCCCTTTAGCCACCAAATTGTGTTCAGCCGAAGTCAACAAATATGTTTAAGTACAAAGACAAGTATATAGGCTGCAAAAGGAAAGAGATAAGCATGAAATGAAAATAAGTACAAGATAATTTATGCAAGCCTACAAACAAGAAATATCACTGGCTATAGTACACGAAAATATAATCACTTGTACAACCATCTCAGCATAAACAAGGTCAACTCGAAAATGTATCAGCCTCCATTTCTCTGATCTATGTTGTACAAACATTATTTTATCCCTTGTACAAAATATATTACCCTGTAAACTCATTTTTGTATATCAGCCTTCTCATATTTTTTTTTAATTCATTTTCGTTCCATTCCAAGATATGAAAACTGAAGTAAAAAGGTTATTAAAACTTAAACAAAATTCTTCAATCAAAACAACAATACGAATTCAAGATAAACCAGAGATCAAGGGAAGAGTTTCAACTTGCCAGTTTTCAAAGCTTGGTTCAAAAGAATGCTCTGTTCATTCTTTAAGCACTGTCTCTCTCTGTTTCTTCTTTACCTGGTGAGCAACTTCAAACTTTTCTAAAACCATTTTTTCTTTTTTTTCATTGCCTGTGAATCTGTGAGCAAACATCTAAACCTAAAAGCTTGAATCTGTTTACATTTTGATGAGGTTTGAAATGAAGTTGTATGATATGTTTGCATGAGTTTTTTTTTTGGGAATATGATTGAATAGCTCTGTGTAGTAGTGTATATGCTGTCTCTGTTATGATTACAGTTCAAAAACAACAAACAAAATTTATATCTCTCAATCAAAACTATATCAAGCTTTGATTTCTGAAGAGCAAACAATTGAAACAAGAAGATATCATTTATGAAGATGATTTCACGTAAAATGGTTGGGTATTTATCTGAACATTTATAAATTACAGTGAAAATAAGAAGATGAGTTAAAATAGATCAAGCTAATTCTAATATTTGATTACATATTTTGAAACGATGAGCAGAAGGATGAATTTTGATGTAAAGATTCTGATTTTTAGATGTGTAATGGTTGAGATAATCGGGTTTGTTCAAATTTGGGTTTATTGTCAATTTCCATTGATCGACAACGAGGGGTGAGTCGCGTTCGTTCCTGGAGGGAGTAGGCATGAGGAAGATCATCAGAAAAATAGAAATGGAATTTATTAAAGGCTGTGGTGATCTGACATCGGTGAACTAGGGTTTAGAACCAGGACTTTGTCGATGTTGAAATTCGGCCTGTTGCGTCATCATCATTGCACCGGAGTAGACCAGACGTGGAGAGAAGATGTGTGGGAAGGTGTAGCAGCTGTGGGGGGTGATCGCAAGTTCTCTGGTGGCCGGAGGTGGCCATGCGGAGCGAAATTTGGTGAACAGGATGATTCCTGGAGGCTGCTGGATGGTTCAATTTTCGAATTCGTCGTCGACTTATGAAACTGGGTGGTCGAAGTGGTAGTGGAGGTCACTGGTGACTGGGTGCTGCAATCGGCGATGATCGGAAGTCAATTGCCTGGCCGTACACGTGCACGCGCATATCAATGTCAATGGGTTGCGTCTTTGGGGAAGAAGCTTCTGGCTCGAATTTGACTCGGTGAAGTGTTCGTGCATTTTGATATGCGACTCGAAGTGGGGGGGGGATTGGCAGTGGATTCGAAGGTGGCTCGAGTTTTTGGTGTGATCGACTCGGGTTTGGCTCGAGATGATTTTCTGGATTAAATTTCTAGCAAAGGTTTTGTGAAGAAATAAGTTTTATAATTTTTAAAACAAATCAAGTTTTAAAATCTGGATTTTAAGAATAAAATGATTTGGAATTTAACTTGACAAAATATTTAAGAAGTAAATTAAATATTAAAGTTTTACTTAAAAATAAATTCCTTTATAATAATTAAATAAGGATTTGAACCATTTAAATCTGAAACTACTTTATAATTAAAAGTTGATAACTTTAAGGATGATCAAATAAAAAAAAATATTTAAGGTTTAAATAATTAAAATCAAGGGTTAATGAATTAAGATGATTAAGAATAATTAATCATTGATTTAAATTTTTGGTGGTTAAAAATACTTAAACCATCCCACCCTAATTTAAGATGATTAACTATCATCAAGTGTCGTGTATTGGATTGATATATTAGTTATGTGGTGCGATGCTATGTTATGTGCTAAGCTGTTATATCTGTGATGTATATATTGTTATATGAATATGAAACCCCTTGACCCGAAAACGACATTTGAATTTCGATGCGACAGGGAGTCGGATTCCAGTTGATTATCCGAAACCCACATCGAATTGTAATGATGAATCTTTGTGACTGATAAATTTACTTTATCTATGAATCTGTGAATGAAGATAAGCGTTGTGGATTATACCGCTTATTGATACTGATATATCTGTGATGATTGATGATGTTGCACTATTGTGTGTGAAACCCCTGGACCACACTTACACACACACAACTATGGATTTCACGTGGAAATCGGTTAAGTCACAGATAATTTAAATTCAATGTTTTTGAAATTGAAATTTTAATTTCAATTGATTTTGAAATCAGAAATGTGGGTTTAAAGTGAAAAGCTTTTGAAATGGAATTTCAAAGATAAAAGTTATTTTGAATAACTTAATCGAGTTTTGAAATTCAAATAGTTTGATTTAAATTTGAATTCAAGTTTTAAATTGAATTCTATGATTTGAAACTAGGGATTAAAGATGTTGTACAAGTTATATATGGGTTAAACCATTTTAAATGTATTGATTTGGGAATTTGAATTTAATTCAAGGGTTTTAACTCGTGTAAATATAACTGGATTTTTCTAAAACGAAACTATTTATTTTCAAATAGTAAAAGCTTTCACATAAGTAATGAATTTCCAAATTGTGTTGAACGGTTTCAAGTTTGAAATAGAATTGAAATGTTTTGAAATTTATGAAATGAGTCTTTGATTCAAAGACCGAACGAGTTAATCCAACTTGAAATGGAATTGTTTTAAAAGCTATAAGTTAAATCTTGACTTAAAGATTTAACGAGTTAATCCAAGTGAAATGGAAATTGTTTTGAAATCTATGAATGAATCTTTGTGAATGGGGTTAACTTTGTGAAATAAATCTTTTTGTTTAAAAGATTAAAAGTGTGGAAATTATTTAAACCATTGAAGGTTTTTGAAATGAATCTTTTTATTTAAAAGATTGGAAATGGTAATTTGTTTTAACCATTCGAATGAAAAGTTTTGGGCTTTAAGCTGTGATTTAACTGAGACCCCAGTATCCATATGATTTTTTTATTTGCGCTCGTTATTCGGTTTAGCCGGGAGAGGACCTTTGTGTCGTATAACCCATTCCGAATAATAATACGACGTATATGGATAGCATTTGAAGACCGGTGGTGAAGACCGGATATTTTTGAAAACGGAAGGATTACCGTCGAGTTACTCTGCATCGGCTGATCCCCGATATAGAGGTTTTATCACCCTTAGTGACGGGAAGTCCGGACGTGATTGGAAATTATCCGGATTTGCAAGGGCTTCGTGAGAAGTGCCTTCGGTTCTGTTCGAACCCGGAACAGACTTGTATGGATGTGTGTCTGACGTTACACTTTGAGATTTAAAGCTGGTTTCTATCAAATACATTTCTGTTGGTGGCGGAGAATTTATTCTCTTAGCTTAACACCCTTCTCTGAGACGTACGAGCTCAGAGGTTATGTAGTTGATGGTTACTAGTGATACATTCCCAATTTGGTAATGTGGCATACGAAGTGCTGCTGATCATTTGTTGGTCAAAGCGTGGCTTTGTGAAAAAGCGTGGCTTTGTGAAAAAGCGTGGCTTTGTGAAAAAGCGTGGCTTTGTAAAAAAGCGTAGCTTTGTGGACGAGACTTCGTCGAGCCTCACAAACCGGTAATGGTCAAAACAGGAATGTTGCGACAAAGGTTTGTAGGGGTAGCACCCCTAGGGTATGTCATTTCCTTCTGGATAAAGGGTGGTATCATGGTATGGAGCCCAGATACTTAACTCGTGTGGACACGGTAATTTATTACTGTATGATGTTGCTTTGTTGGTTTTCGGGATCCCGGGATAAAGGTTGGTTACGACCGGGGGATGACATGACTCGTGTGTTAGTTACCTAGTTACAGCTGTATAGCGTGAGGTAGCGTCGGCCTTTTGTTTGCGGAGATCCGGTTAGGATCCGGGGCGTCTTTCCAGAGGCGTTTCTATTTCGGTAAGGAAGTTCCTTAGCCTGATCATTTGTTGGAAATCCAAAGAAACAATACGAACCCTGTACGGTTTTAGTTGTATTACCTGCTATGGAATGTGGCGGTAACCTGCTATTGAACATAGTAGCTATAGTAGGCATACAACAATGGTTGTATGCTGGCTAAGATTTATATTGTACTTTCGAAATGTTTTTCGACACTATACACTAATGATAATAATATCGAATGATTTTGCGTAGTAAGCATTTTTGACTATCATGAGGAGAAATCTCCTCCAATTCTGCGATTGCATTGTGTGTGTGGCGGGAGGCCTTATGGTAGTTTCATTTTCAAAAAGCATTGCGGATTTCAATGTTTAAAAGCCTTTTGTGTTTGTTTAAAGATAAACTGTTTTTGTTGCTCACACCAGTCCCATGACTGATCCGGAGTTTATTGTTCCTTTCCTAGACTCTGGGTGCTCATAATTTTCCACACGAGCTGTCTAGAGTTGGGTTTTCTCAGATATTCAGGTTGAGTGGATTAGTTGGAGCTAGCTATGGATTGGAGCATTCTATTGGAGATATTCTATCCACTGCTGGTGTTATCTATTTCCTTTTCCGCTGCTATTTCTTGTATCATATCTCTGATGTATATTGATATCTGTTGTATCATTCTGTTGTATCAGATTTTGTATCTGTCATTTTATCAATGTTATGTAATTGATATATTCTTTTTCCGCTGTGTTGTTATACTTAATGGTGTTATAGCTCCGGCGAATCGGATTTGAACGATCGAATCTGCGGCATTCTAGTACAATGTGAAGTACGGATGTTGATTTTCGAGCGGGCAAAACCCGAGTCGTTACAAGTGGTATCAGAGCTAAGGTTGAAATTTAGCTCAGGAGTATAACACATTAAGTAGCTCATTAGAGATAGAGTGAAGTAAACTCTAGAATGAGTAATTCTCAGATATCCGTCTGTACGCCTCAGTAAATTCTCTTACTATCCACTGATAGTAAGTATGAGTGTAAGAAGAGGATGAGATAGGGGACAGGGGAATACGATTATAAATGGTCAATACCCTGTAACAATAAGGAAGCAATCTTTTCTCTATCAATCTCTTTTGTTCAGCATCTCTTCTCAATTCTTCGATAATTTCTGGTCGATCCAGAAAAGAAAATTCGATATATCAATATGGGACATAAACTCCGGATGGACCAAAATTGTTTGTTTGGGTGTATTGGTTGCATTGACTGCTATGGTTGATAGGTATACTTTAGTTCTGAACTAAAAATTTTGAAATTGTATCGATATATCTATCTATTCTTTGGGATTCCGATTTATTCTACGGATGGTTAGTTATCCTTTTGGACTGACCGATGCCACTGCATATTTCGTAAATCTGGATAACCCGAGTATTTTGTTGATTGTTAAACAGATTCGTTCTTGTATCTATTATTGATATTCTGATTTGGTAAGCCCAATGCAGAATAGATGTTCAATTTGATTGATGAAATATTCTTACTCTATCCTTGTGTCTCCTTGGTAATTTCGAGGATGAAATTCTTTTAAGGGGGGAAGTCTGTAACGACCCCGAATTTTATATAAATTTAAATTAATAATTAATTGTATTTTTGAATAAAATTTGTGAAATAATTCGATAAGGTGATGCGAGTTTCCCCGATATCTAAGTATATTTGTATAAATTGTTTAAAAATTTAAATTATTGTATATATGAGAATATATATATCTGTATTTGAACAGATCTGACTAAATTTGAAATAATATAATATATATTTGATTTGTGTTTAAATTGTAAATAAATGGTTAATAATAATTTGAATTTATAAATTAAAAATATAAGGCGATAAATAAAATAAAATGAATACATAGATGAATCCAAATAACACGTTAATAAACTTTGTAAAAATATAAAGTGAATACATTAGAAAAATTTAACAACAAATAGAAATGTAATTATATTATAAAGTAGTATGAACAAAGGCAAAGCAAATATATTCAAGTATTCAACAAGTAAAATAAAATAGATAAGTATGCAAGCATGAAGACATAAAGGACAGTAGCATCTAAGTACACCATACAAACATTATCATCTCAGCCGAGACAAGCAAATAAAAAGAAAGAAACAAAGTATATAAAATGAATAGCTTGTAAAAGAAGCCATCAGACCTGCATTGTACAAATGAAGAAAGAATATATATTTTTTTGTACAAGACAATTGGTACCAAAATCCCTTTAGCCACCAAATTGTGTTCAGCCGAAGTCAACAAATATGTTTAAGTACAAAGACAAGTATATAGGCTGCAAAAGAAAAGAGATAAGCATGAAATGAAAATAAGTACAAGATAATTTATGCAAGCCTACAAACAAGAAATATCACTGGCTATAGTACACGAAAATATAATCACTTGTACAACCATCTCAGCATAAACAAGGTCAACTCGAAAATGTATCAGCCTCCATTTCTCTGATCTATGTTGTACAAACATTATTTTATCCCTTGTACAAAATATATTACCCTGTAAACTCATTTTTGTATATCAGCCTTCTCATATATTTTTTTCAATTCATTTTCGTTCCATTCCAAGATATGAAAACTGAAGTAAAAAGGTTATTAAAACTTAAACAAAATTCTTTAATCAAAACAACAATACGAATTCAAGATAAACCAGAGATCAAGGGAAGAGTTTCAACTTGCCAGTTTTCAAAGCTTGGTTCAAAAGAATGCTCTGTTCATTCTTTAAGCACTGTCTCTCTCTGTTTCTTCTTTACCAGGTGAGCAACTTCAAACTTTTCTAAAACCAGTTTTTCTTTTTTTTCATTGCCTGTGAATCTGTGAGCAAACATCTAAACCTAAAAGCTTGAATCTGTTTACATTTTGATGAGGTTTGAAATGAAGTTATATGATATGTTTGCATGAGTTTTTTTTTTTGGGAATATGATTGAATAGCTCTGTGTAGTAGTGTATATGCTGTCTCTGTTATGATTATAGTTCAAAAACAACAAACAAAATTTATATCTCTCAATCAAAACTATATCAAGCTTTGATTTCTGAAGAGCAAACAATTGAAACAAGAAGATATCATTTATGAAGATGATTTCACGTAAAATGGTTGGGTATTTATCTCAACATTTATAAATTACAGTGAAAATAAGAAGATGAGTTAAAATAGATCAAGCTAATTCTAATCTTTGATTACATATTTTGAAACGATGAGCAGAAGGATGAATTTTGATGTAAAGATTCTGATTTTTAGATGTGTAATGGTTGAGATAATCGGGTTTGTTCAAATTTGGGTTTATTGTCAATTTCCATTGATCGATAACGAGGGGTGAGTCGCGGTCGTTCCTGGAGGGAGTAGGCATGAGGAAGATCATCAGAAAAATAGAAATGGAATTTATTAAAGGCTGTGGTGATCTGACATCGGTGAACTAGGGTTTAGAACCAAGACTTTGTCGATGTTGAAATTCGGCCTGTTGCGTCATCATCATTGCACCGGAGTAGACCGGACGTGGAGAGAAGATGTGTGGGAAGGTGTAGCAGCTGTGGGGGGTGATCGCAAGTTCTCTGGTGGCCGGAGGTGGCCACGCGGAGCGAAATTTGGTGAACAGGATGATTCCTGGAGGCTGCTGGATGGTTCAATTTTCGAATTCGTCGTCGACTTATGAAACTGGGTGGTCGAAGTGGTAGTGGAGGTCACTGGTGACTGGGTGCTGCAATCGGCGATGATCGGAAGTCAATTGCCTGGCCGTACACGTGCACGCGCGTATCAATGTCAATGGGTTGCGTCTTTGGGGAAGAAGCTTCTGGCTCGAATTTGACTCGGTGAAGTGTTCGTGCATTTTGATATGCGACTCGAAGTGGGGGGGGATTGGCAGTGGATTCGAAGGTGGCTCGAGTTTTTGGTGTGATCGACTCGGGTTTGGCCCGAGATGATTTTCTGGGTTAAATTTCTAGCAAAGGTTTTGTGAAGAAATAAGTTTTATAATTTTTAAAACAAATCAAGTTTTAAAATCTGGATTTTAAGAATAAAATGATTTGGAATTTAACTTGACAAAATATTTAAGAAGTAAATTAAATATTAAAGTTTTACTTAAAAATAAATTCCTTTATAATAATTAAATAAGGATTTGAACCATTTAAATCTGAAACTACTTTATAATTAAAAGTTGATAACTTTAAGGATGATCAAATAAATAAAAAAATATTTAAGGTTTAAATAATTAAAATCAAGGGTTAATGAATTAAGATGATTAAGAATAATTAATCATTGATTTAAATTTTTGGTGGTTAAAAATACTTAAATCATCCCACCCTAATTTAAGATGATTAACTATCATCAAGTGTCGTGTATTGGATTGATATATTAGTTATGTGGTGCGATGCTATGTTATGTGCTAAGCTGTTATATCTGTGATGTATATATTGTTATATGAATATGAAACCCCTTGACCCGAAAACGACATTTGAATTTCGATGCGACAGGGAGTCGGATTCCAGTTGATTATCCGAAACCCACATCGAATTGTAATGATGAATCTTTGTGACTGATAAATTTACTTTATCTATGAATCTGTGAATGAAGATAAGCGTTGTGGATTATACCGCTTATCGATACTGATATATCTGTGATGATTGATGATGTTGCACTATTGTGTGTGAAACCCCTGGACCACACTTACACACACACAACTATGGATTTCACGTGGAAATCGGTTAAGTCACAGATAATTTAAATTCAATGTTTTTGAAATTGAAATTTTAATTTCAATTGATTTTGAAATTAGAAATGTGGGTTTAAAGTGAAAAGCTTTTGAAATGGAATTTCAAAGATAAAAGTTATTTTGAATAACTTAATCGAGTTTTGAAATTTAAATAGTTTGATTTAAATTTGAATTCAAGTTTTAAATTGAATTCTATGATTTGAAACTAGGGATTAAAGATGTTGTACAAGTTATATATGGGTTAAACCATTTTAAATGTATTGATTTGGGAATTTGAATTTAATTCAAGGGTTTTAACTCGTGTAAATATAACTGGATTTTTCTGAAACGAAACTATTTATTTTCAAATAGTAAAAGCTTTCACATAAGTAATGAATTTCCAAATTGTGTTGAACAGTTTCAAGTTTGAAATAGAATTGAAATGTTTTGAAATTTATGAAATGAGTCTTTGATTCAAAGACCGAACGAGTTAATCCAACTTGAAATGGAATTGTTTTAAAAGCTATAAGTTAAATCTTGACTTAAAGATTTAACGAGTTAATCCAAGTGAAATGGAAATTGTTTTGAAATCTATGAATGAATCTTTGTGAATGGGGTTAACTTTGTGAAATAAATCTTTTTGTTTAAAAGATTAAAAGTGTGGAAATTATTTAAACCATTGAAGGTTTTTGAAATGAATCTTTTTATTTAAAAGATTGGAAATGGTAATTTGTTTTAACCATTCGAATGAAAAGTTTTGGGCTTTAAGCTGTGATTTAACTGAGACCCCAGTATCCATATGATTTTTTTATTTGCGCTCGTTATTCGGTTTAGCTGGGAGAGGACCTTTGTGTCGTATAACCCATTCCGATTAATAATACGACGTATATGGATAGCATTTGAAGACCGGTGGTGAAGACCGGATATTTTTGAAAACGGAAGGATTAC
This sequence comes from Allium fistulosum, assembly GCA_030737815.1. Taxonomy (NCBI): domain Eukaryota; kingdom Viridiplantae; phylum Streptophyta; class Magnoliopsida; order Asparagales; family Amaryllidaceae; genus Allium; species Allium fistulosum. Next base: position 743,131,161 of record CM060908.1, on the reverse strand, counting down.
CGTCGAGTTACTCTGCATCGGCTGATCCCCGATATAGAGGTTTTATCACCCTTAGTGACGGGAAGTCCGGACGTGATTGGAAATTATCCGGATTTGCAAGGGCTTCGTGAGAAGTGCCTTCGGTTCTGTTCGAACCCGGAACAGACTTGTATGGATGTGTGTCTGACGTTACACTTTGAGATGTAAAGCTGGTTTCTATCAAATACATTTCTGTTGGTGGCGGAGAATTTATTCTCTTAGCTTAACACCCTTCTCTGAGACGTATGAGCTCAGAGGTTATGTAGTTGATGGTTACTAGTGATACATTCCCAATTTGGTAATGTGGCATACGAAGTGCTGCTGATCATTTGTTGGTCAAAGCGTGGCTTTGTGAAAAAGCGTGGCTTTGTGAAAAAGCGTGGCTTTGTGAAAAAGCGTGGCTTTGTGAAAAAGCGTGGCTTTGTGAAAAAGCGTGGCTTTGTGAACGAGACTTCGTCGAGCCTCACAACCCGGTAATGGTCAAAACAGGAATGTTGCGACAAAGGTTTGTAGGGGTAGCGCCCCTAGGGTATGTCATTTCCTTCTGGATAAAGGGTGGTATCATGGTATGGAGCCCAGATACTTAACTCGTGTGGACACGGTAATTTATTACTGTATGATGTTGCTTTGTTGGTTTTCGGGATCCCGGGATAAAGGTTGGTTACGATCGGGGGATGACATGACTCGTGTGTTAGTTACCTAGTTACAGCTGTATAGCGTGAGGTAGCGTCGGCCTTTTGTTTGCGGAGATCCGGTTAGGATCCGGGGCGTCTTTCCAGAGGCGTTTCTATTTCGGTAAGGAAGTTCCTTAGCCTGATCATTTGTTGGAAATCCAAAGAAACAATACGAACACTGTACGGTTTTAGTTGTATTACCTGCTATGGAATGTGTCGGTAACCTGCTATTGAACATAGTAGCTATAGTAGGCATACAACAATGGTTGTATGCTGGCTAAGATTTATATTGTACTTTCGAAATGTTTTTCGACACTATACACTAATGATAATAATATCGAATGATTTTGCGTAGTAAGCATTTTTGACTATCATGAGGAGAAATCTCCTCCAATTCTGCGATTGCATTGTGTGTGTGGCGGGAGGCCTTATGGTAGTTTCATTTTCAAAAAGCATTGCGGATTTCAATGTTTAAAAGCCTTTTGTGTTTGTTTAAAGATAAACTGTTTTTGTTGCTCACACCAGTCCCATGACTGATCCGGAGTTTATTGTTCCTTTCCTAAACTCTGGGTGCTCATAATTTTCCACACGAGCAGTCTAGAGTTGGGTTTTCTCAGATATTCAGGTTGAGTGGATTAGCTGGAGCTAGCTATGGATTGGAGCATTCTATTGGAGATATTCTATCCACTGCTGGTGTTATCTATTTCCTTTTCCGCTGCTATTTCTTGTATCATATCTCTGATGTATATTGATATCTGTTGTATCATTCTGTTGTATTAGATTTTGTATCTGTCATTTTATCAATGTTATGTAATTGATATATTCTTTTTCCGCTGTGTTGTTATACTTAATGGTGTTATAGCTCCGGCGAATCGGATTTGAACGATCGAATCTGCGGCATTCTAGTACAATGTGAAGTACGGATGTTGATTTTCGAGCGGGCAAAACCCGAGTCGTTACAAAGCTGCACTATGCTATAAGGTTGGAGTTCGCTGTCACCAACAATGATGCAGAATATGAAGCGGTGATAGCTGGATTAGAACTTGCCATAGAAATCGGAGCCAATTCTTTGTGTCTTCATAGCGATTCTCAACGTATTGTTATCCAGATACTAGGAGAATTCCAAGCTTGAGAAGAACGACTCATAGCATATTTAAAGAAGACCAAGTTACTTCTCAGCCAATTGGATCACTACTTAGTCAAACACATCCCTCGGGAAGAGAACCAAGAGGCCGACGAATTGGCAAAGCAAGCAAGTATGAGAGACATCGCCATCTTCAGAGCAGTAACCATTTCAAAGCAACTGACCCCAAGTTTTGAGCAAGTAAATCTGATAGCTGCAACCGAAGAAGCAACTTGGATGACTCCCATCCGAGACTACCTACAAAGTGGCACACTACCCAACAGGCGCAACGAAGTCAAGAAAATCTTGAGGAAAGCCTCCCGCTACACAATACAAGAAGACATCCTCTATCGGCGCGGATTCTCTAACCCGTTATTAAGGTGTGTCGCTGGGAGGGAAGCCAAGGAAATCTTATTCAACATTCATCAGGGAAGCTGCGGAGATCACACTTGAGGGCAAACATTAGCAAAAACGATACTCCGGTATGGATATTTCTGGCCCACCTTAAGCAAGGACGCCTTAGATTTTGTCAAAAAGTGTGACAAATGCCAGAAGTTTGCTAAGATTCCACGGCTACCAACAACTGAGATTACTCAAATTACCAGCCCTTGGCCCTTCGCAATATGGGCAATCGACTTAATCGGCGAACTGCCAATGGGCCGAGGCGGGGCCAAATATGCTATAGTGGCAGTCGACTATTTCACCAAATGGGCGGAAGCGGAACCTCTGAATAAAGTATCTTCAACAAAAGTTATTAACTTCTTGATCAAAAATGTTCTGTGCAGGTACGGAGTCCCACTCAAAATCATATCAGACAATGGACTTCAATTTGACAGCGAGGAATTCGCCAACTGGTGCCAAGAACACGGAATTCACAAAATCTTTTCATCCGTAGCGTATCCCCAGGCAAACGGACAAGTCGAAGCAGTCAACAAAATTCTGAAAACTCTAATAAAAAAGAAGCTCGAAAAGTCAAAGGGCGCTTGGGTGGATGAACTCCCTACGGCATTATGGGCCTATCACACATCTTTCAGAATATCGACGGGGCACACTCCTTTCTCTTAGGCATACGGATCGGAGGCTATGCTCCCAGTTGAAACCGTTGTGCCTTCCCACCGTAGGATCCAATATAACCCAGAAGAGAACGAAGAACTCCTTCACATGTCTTTGGATTTAGTTGAGGAGAGAAGAAATGATGCAATCCTTAAAGCAGCAGCCCACAAACAGAAAGTGGCGGCACAATACAACTCCAAAGTCAAGCATCGTACCTTACAAGAAGGGGATCTTGTCCTCAAGCGAATCTTCCCTCGCCCCGGAGCACTAGACCCAATTTGGGATGGACCATATGTAATTCATAAAGATCTCCACAACGGAGCTTATATTTTGTCAACAGTGGACGGAGAGGTGTTCCAGAGGGCATGGAACATCCAACACCTCCGTCGATACTTTTCTTAACTTGTATTGCCCATATGAAGTGAATTAACAAAGAGAATCAGTGGACGGAGGCATTTTCGTGCCGAACCACTTTAAAAAACCTTCTCTTTTTTAACTTGTTCCTTTACATCTTGGCTGCTTGTTAACTTTATCCTTTTCTATTGGACAAAATCCTATGCATACAGCATTTCAATTCGAGGCACTCCACAGCACAACTTCATCTGGACATGACCTAACAGGTACTATGCGAATCTATGCCCTCGCCAATGAGACACTTTCACGCCAGCATCCCTCTGCTGCGGGTTAACTCATTGCTCGCGACGGCCCTTAAAGCCAACTGTAATGAGCCGATTATAAGCCACCGAGAAGGCCGACTATAGCCGAGGAAGCTCATTACGACGTTCGGCTCGCCGGCAACTGTGAACCGATTATAAGCCCCAACATAAGGTGTGGCCAGCCAGGGGCAGTTCACGGTTGACGATCGGCACCCGCGCTAGCCGGCCACAGTAAATCGAATAATACCCACGATTACGGGCCATAATGGCCCGGGTAGTTACTGTGCGCGATCTCGGCTCCGATGTGTCTTAAGTACGGCTGTGGTAAAAAAGAATTAACTCCCCGCGGAGGCGTAAGATGGGTGACAAATGTCTCCAAGACCCACAGCTAGGGAAAGTGACTACAAAGCCCGTTTGCCATGAACTTAAGCACATCGAAGGCCTTCCGTGATTGGAAGTATTACTATTTCACATATTTCAATTTTACTTAAGAAACTTTTCTCATATCCTCTGTAACAATCCCTGAAGTGCAGGACACAAAACAGGAGACACTCACTAATAGAAGCGGATACTCACAGCTAGATACTGGACCGCATCCCTTACTCGGTCACACAGGATATTCAAAGTTGCCATCTACAAGAAAAATATAAGGGGCAGTATTTCCTTCTTTCATATATGCATATAATTTGTTCACACCTCACGCTAACACTGCAAGTCATGAAATTATGTTTTAAACAAGAACCTGACATCAAACACAATTTAATTACAAGAATATGCATAGCTATATTTCTTAGGCAACATGTCAAAATAGCAAAAACATTCGAAAGACGACAAGATCAGCTTAAGTTAAAGGATTGCACATCAAGAATAGAGCTATTTATTACAAGTAGCAAGAATTACAACCTAAAAGTTACTCTACTGTTTTAAGACTAACATATATTGCCATGTCAAATCCACAAAAAGAATTCTCCAGGTCTAATCAGGGAGCCGGCTGCGTTGGAGTCTTGTCCTTGTCCTATTGCCCACCTGTCCGGTCAGAAAAAGAAATCATTAGTGATAAGCAACAGAGTTAACAAAAGAAGAAACTAATGAAGTAGAGATTACCAGCAACTTCCCCTTGATCGTCTTGGTCATCATCCCCTACTTCCACACCTGCCTCCTCAACAGCGAACAACCGCATCCCCTCTTTCACCGCTGTCTTCTCCTCCTTGGTAAACTGAGCGGTGACCACATCCATCCTAAAAGCCGCTCCACCCTCCTTATCCACCTCAGCCTTGGCCTCCTCTAGAGCCCTGAGGTAAATCCTAGCCATAACCCGAGGGTAGTCGTCCATCCAAGATAAGCTGCCCTGCTTCCAAGTGCGAAAGTACATGTCCTGCAGCATGTCGTCCATCATCCCCTCATTTTCCTCAAACTCCCTCATACGGGCCTCAGAAACTGATAGCCTTGCAATGGCAGCATCCCTTTCCAGTCGGTATCGCGAGCAGTCAGCCTGAAGGGACCTCCTCATCACCTCCATCTCCTCCTTTAGCCTGACCTGAGTAAGCTCTGCGGCTTCAAGCTTCCCCGACAGCTCCTCTACCTGCTCAAGATCCGCCCTTCGAACCTCGTCCACTGTCAAGATGGCCATATTTATCTGATCCTTGCAAGCAGCCTCCATCTTCCACAATTCCGCCTTACTGGCCTCCTCCATAGTCTTCCTCAACCGCCCGGAGGCAGCCTCATGCTGAGAAATCTGAATGGCATGATCAGCAAGCTGTTTGGCCTGATCCGAAACCATCAATCGTATTCGGATGTTAGCACTCCCAATCTCCTCTCCAGCCTTAACCAGCCGGGCATGATGCCCCATCAGCTTCCTAGTCTCCTCCGCCACCCGATCAATATTAGCCTTGGCCTCGTCTCCCATGGTAATTACCCGAGTGGTAAGTAAATCAAGATCTAAGGACTTAGCCTCATCAAGCACCCGTACCATGGGATTGCGGGGAAGAAGGTGCTCACCGGTAACCTCGTCAAAGGTAATATCATGGGAACCTGGATCCAGATCAGGGTGACCCGCAAATGGATTACGAGCCAAACCAGGACGATCAATCTGCGTAACGGTAGGATTTTCAGACAGGTGCGGAGAGAGTGCGAACTCAGTATCCTCCTCTGTGATATCATGAAGGGGCTGAATTGGGGGCTGGGGACCAAGTGAAGGTTCGGATAAGGGATGACTCCTCTTTCTCTTCTGAATACCCTCTTCAATAACCCCGAGAAGAGGACGGTAGTCGACTACATCCCCGGAACGGTGGGTCGGAGTCTTCGGCTTGGCGGAAGCTTTGGAGAGCTTGTATTGTTCAAGCCTGTGCCGAAGATCTGAGGCCTTGGCCGTTTTACCTGCTCCTGATATAAAGAACAAGTGTCACAAGCTTACATTGATCCATAATTCAAGAAACGCGGTAAATTAAAAGTTAAAAGAAGAAAGGAAACACATCTGTTATACAAACCCTTGGGAGGAGTAGGATACTGTAATGAGTCCTGGATTTCATTCCAGGACGGGAGCGGATCATAAAATATTCCTAAGTCCCTATCATAAATGGAGCCTGCAGGAGTTAAAAGTTCACCTTGAGTCGTCAGAGCCACCTTGGCTGGAGTAGTCTGAGAAGATTCGCTTGCACCGGTCCCGGCCTTGTCGGCTTTCCCGGATTTCTCTACCAAAGCCGTTTCTCCGTCCAGCCCCTCAAAATCCTGACGGAATGCATCATCCGTCCACTCCTGAATCTCGCCTGCCTGCCCAGGAAGCAAGGCCCCGATGCCATCGTCACCATCATCACCTTCCCAATCATCTCCTCCCTCACCTCTCACCTCCTCTACGTCTTCCTCCCCCTGGGTAAGAGGACAATTGCTGGGGGAAGGACCGTCCGACTTCTTAAGTTTCTTACCTCCAACAGCTGGAGGTTTTGTGAAAGGTTTCCTCTTACCACTCTCTACTGTGACACCTCCCTTAGCTTGAACAGCCGCCCTCTCCTCCACCGTTTCCCTCTGCTTGACTACTGACTGCTGAGGAAGGATCAAGTTATACTCTAGAAGGGTCACGTTTCTGTTCAGGTAGGCAGCTGATCTATCTCTCCCAGGGATAGCTTCTATCTCAGCCGCCGTCTGAACCAGGCGATCAGTCTCCACAACCGCAAAGCCACCTGTCGCTAGCAAAAATGAAAACGTATGAGAAGAAGCATTGCGACCAGAATGGAAATTATAAATAAAGCGTCGACTTACATCCAGAGGTGAAACGCCGAATAGAAGCAGAGTCGTCCCTGATGAAGAACCACTCCTTCTTGAAAATGCTATACTTAGAATACAGATCCAAGACCGGCTTGAAGGTTACAGCTGACTCCAAGCTGATGTATGGGGACCCCTTCTTATAGCCCCTCAGATTATATAAGTACCGGATCTCCCGGTTGGAAGGAGCACGCCCATACTTCCTCTGGAAGATGACGAAGAGGCTCACCAGTATAGTATAGGAGTTGGGTTGAAGCTGGAACGGGGCCACCTTTAGATATGTAAGGAAGCTGGCTACCCAAGCATTAAGAGGTGGGATGGCCCCGCACATACAGTGATATCTGCTGTAGGCAAAGTACCCTTCGGGAGGGTCATACGCATAGCTTCTCTCCCTGGCAACAGCATGCGCGCTCTATCGATTCCGAAAGAACGGGAGAAGACATCAAGTTGCTCCTCCTTGAGGGAGCTGGGAAAGCAATCGGGCGGGGAGTCCAAAAGCTCCTGAGGACCGTACCCGTCCACCAGTGATCTGGGGGCAGTTCCATGACGTTCCGGTCCTGGCTGAGCAGGGGGCACTGCGGAAGATTCTCCTTCGCCCTGGGACTTCTTTTTATCCGATCGAGTTTCTGCTTTGCGAGACATTATCTGCAACGTCGAAAAAACATGTTGTTAAAACAGAGGATATAAACAAGCAAGTTTTTCAAGTTTCATTCGGTATCAGTTTCATTCGGTATTCCGAACTTCGTCCGGTTATACAGATATATGACTCCATTCGGCACTAAGAATCCCCGAGTCCATTCGGCCAACATAGAAAGGTTCTCACCTGATTCGGTGAAAGTAAGGACTTTGATTCGGCTAACACGTTTAATTCGGCAAAAGGCAAGGACTTGGTCCGGCAAAGGCGAGAGTTTAATTCGGCTGGTAGGGAATAACAAGGGCGTACGGTCCCTACTTATAGACGAAAAGACTCGACCGGACCAACTGATTTGGTACCCAAGAACCAGATAAAGATGACAAAGCTACATAAAACAAAGCACGCCATATTCGGGAATATGCCTTACTTTGGGGGGCAATTGTTGGGTACATTTCTCAACACCTACCACCAAACCAGGATCCACCGGTCCACTTACGTCCCATGCTTGCCGAACCAACCTTCGTCCCATGCTTGCCGAACCAACCTACCTCCCATGCTTGCCGATCCAACCTACCTCCCATGCTTGCCGAACCAACCTTCGTCCCATGCTTGCCGATCCAACCTACCTCCCATGCTTGCCGATCCAACCTTCGTCCCATGCTTGTCGAACCAACCTACCTCCCATACTTGCCGATCCAACCTACATCCCTACTATCCAACCATCTATGACCGGACCGGCTACCTCCATCCACTACCGAACCAGAGGCAGGGGAAGCCACCACCGGACCAAAGTGTTGCTGAACCAACGTTGCCAGGCCAGATCACCTCAGCCCAGGCCCACCAGCAGCTACATACATCCAGGACCCCTACCCCCAGCCTCAATCTATAAATAGAGGGGCAGGGGTACAACAATGGGGACAAGTTTTGAGAGCTCAAGCACGGAGAGAACTTTCAAACAACTTTCTTTTACTTGTATCAAAGCTTTGTACTTGTAATCAAAACAAAAGAAGAGAAATAACATATAAAGTGGATGTAGGCACATTCTGGCTGAACCACTATAAATCTGCGTGTCTTTTTACAATTTAGCCCTTGCTTTTCATATATTTGAATAAATCACCCAAATCACTAAGAACAACATAAGATCTACTAAATCATACGACTTTGAGGTGTTTGTCCATTTTTTGTGCAAACAAACACAACAATCAAGTTTTTGAATTTGATACTACTAATAGGTTCTCAGAAAAGATGAAATCTAAGTACCTCTAACTAAAATTTTGATCCACACTGTCCCTTTGTGCACCTAATAAAAATGTAAAAACATGGAAGATAAACATAGTTTAATGACATACATACCTTTTATTGTATTATAAGAATTAAGTTAGAGTGTACCTTTGCAAATACGACTTCCAAAATTATTGTAATCCTCTGTGGAACCAAGTGGATTATCAAAGACTCCAAGATCTGTTAGGTAATTTCTCTATGCAGTCCTTTAGGATTTCTATGGTAAACACTGTATTACTTTCCCTGTTTTCTAATGGTTGTCATCCTGCCAATAATAAGTGAAAAAAGTAAAAGGATTGTGTCATAACTGTAACGATCTAGAAATTTAACTAATTTAAATAATAGTAGTTATTTAAATATATGAATTTGAATTCAAAAGTTATATGAGTTTAGAGTTATATTCATTTGAATTTATAAAAGATAGCATACATAGATAACTAAATAAATAAGAAAAGTTATGAAAACAAACCATAGCATGAAACAAATGCTACTAAAGAGAAGCCTTACACATGTCTTCTTCTTAGCCTCCCTTCACATGCACATGACACCTCTATGTAACGACCCATATTTTTGGGTCATCAAATACGAATTATTTAAAATGTAACGACCCATAATTTAATCACTTTGAACATGAATAGTTAATATGTTTTTAAATGATTAAATAATGGATTTTATATCTAGAATTATTAACCCTGCCTAATAAAACAGAATAGTATAATTACTTGCCTAATAAAAACATATTAGTATAATTACTTGCCTAATGAAACAAAATAGCATAATGATTATTATATTCCATGCGGATGGTTGTTATTGGACCAAAATCTGGTCGAATCAGGTTCTACCATGCGGATGGTTGCCATTGGACCAAAATATGGTCGAATCATGTTATGCCATAGTTGATAAGGAGGATTTCTATTGGACAAAGATGTGGTCGAATCAAATTAAGCCATCAAGATGTTTTCTATTGGACCAAAATGTGGTCGAATCAAATTAAGCGATCAAGATGTTTTCTATTGGACCAAAATGTGGTCGAATCAAATTAGGCCACCAAGATGTTTTCTATTGGACCAAAATGTGGTCGAATCAAATTAGGCCACCAAGATGTTTTCTATTGGACCAAAATCTGGTCGAATCTGGTTAGGCTATAGGAAATGACTAAAGTACCCTTCTCTTCACCTATAAATAGCAAAGTCCATATCTCATTTTATTTCATTCACAAACTAAAGAAAGGAGGAGTTGATCCCACGGTGAGAAACTATATCACTTAATATAGTGTTTATATTGGTTGTGATTGGATGAATGGATTGATAATGTTTTAACTATATGATAGTTATATCAGTATTTAATTGTTAAAATATTCAGTTATACCATATACTGCTTGTTTGGATGATATGAATGTATATATGGATGTTAATAGTGATAACACTGCACGTTACACTTATTATACACACCCATTTGGATTTACACGGATATTGGTTAAGTCTCGATTTAAAATCATAATAATATAATATTCAAATTTGAGTGGAAATTTGAATATTCGAATTTTATAATTTAAACATTCGGAAATGATATTGGAGAAATATTGAAAAACTTTTGTAAAAGAAGTTATTTATTTGAAATCATTTTAAATATAAAATGGCATGTTCAACTTTGGAAATATAAATAATAATTTAAATCGATTTTAGAAAAGTGAAGTTAAGTTCGCTATATAAATAAAGGTTTATAATCAATTAAATGATTCCAATAGTATTATATATAGTTTATTTTGATTTCTGGAAAGTTTGGATTAAATCGGATGAAATTTAGAAAATAATATTATTATATTATTTAAATATTCAATTAAATCAATTAAATTGAATAAAAAGGTTATGAATTGAGAAATGAAGTTTTTATAGTATATATGAAGTATATATATGATTTAAAAGATAATAGAAGTAATTTAAATCATATTTGAATGGTTTTAGTTGTACAAATACACTATATTTGCGACACTTTTTGTAACGCTTAAATCAACATTTTGATTTTTGAGCTATAAGTGATCAATATTTTCCAAATTTGAAATAGTATGAATAAAGTAATTTAAATGGAGGTTTAAATCACTTAAAACAAATATGAATTTGATTTGTTCAGACTTAAATTAAAAATCCATTTGGTTTCGAATGGCTTTTAAAGGACGCTTATTATTCGGAAAGACCGGGAACGGGAATTTCCCATTCCGAATAATAATACGACGCTATGATTGTGATGAGTCATATTGAAACGATGATGAAGACCAGGGATCTTCACATCTAATGGACTGCTTGTTGATTTCTCTTCATCGGTTTAGTGGCCGATATAGAAACGATACCCCTATACTTTTAAAGCAGTGGTCCAGATGATGTTTGAAGAATCTTCGGATACGCAAGGGCCTTTCACCTTTTGGGCAAAGGTTGAGGAATAAGGTGCCTTCGGTTTCGTTCAGTCCCAGAACGAACTTGTGGATGGATGGATTGTTTGACATTACATTCTGACTTTATATGATTGATCTTTATTAACGTATATCTGCTTGGTGGCGGAGAATTTATTCTCTTAGCTTAACACCCTTCCTTGAGACATATGAGCTCAAGGGTTATGCGTTGGTAGAAATCAGTTATGTAATTTTGGATTTGTAATGTGACATTCCGAAGAATGCTATGGATAGGATCAAGGCTTTTGTTGAAAAGCAGAGCCTTGTGGGTACGAGACTTCACGAACCTCACACCCCGGGAATGGCCGAAACAGGAATGGATGTGGCAAGGTGTAGGATGTCTATCCCCTTCTAGATATATATAGTGATACCATGGTATGGAACCCAGGAATTCACTTTGTGGATTATATATTTATATAGCTGTACTGTGGTCTTACGCGCCCAGTATTTGCTTGATGTAGATGTTGGAAAAGATCGGGGCCCCGTTTTAAAGGTTGGTAACAACCGGGGGATGGATAGACTTGTGTAAGTAGTTACCATTGAGTGGTAACCCGGCCTTGTGTTGGTAGAGAAACAGTAGTTTCTCGGGACGTCCCTCTAGAGGCGTACCCAATCGTGGATGAGGAAGTTCCTTTGCCTGGTTATTATTGGAAACCCATTCTCCAATACGAACCTTGTACGGTTTTGATTGTATTACCCACTGTTTAATACAGTGGCTATAGTAGGCATACCATCATGTAACGTATGCTGGCTAAATTAATAAGTTTATTTCGAAATTGGTTTTCAATCACTAAGCACTATAATAATATTAAAAGGATATTTTTAACGTATCAAAGGCATGTTTGACTGTCATAAGGAGAAACCTCGACCATGTGTGCGTTTGCATCTTGTATGCGGATCGAGACCTTATGATAGTTTCATTTTCCAAAAGCATATACGAAACTTGTTTTCAAAAGTAATTATATACTTTTGTTTCTCACACGAGTCCCATGACTGACCTGGAGTTTATTGTTTTTCCCTAAACTCTGGGTGCCCTTATTTTCCACACGGGCATCCTAGAGTTAGGTAATAGATCACCCTGTAGATAGTTGGAGCTAGAGTTGGAGTGTTTATTTGGAGCTTTTGGATCAGAGTGAAGATGTCGGTTTTTGGACTCTCTCTGAATACCAATTTCTTTAGTTTCTATTTCCGCTGTGTACCTTGTTCAGTTGTACTTCATGATGTTGTATATAGTGATGTATCTATGACTCTCTAATATCACCTTGTATCATCTTTTGTTCTAAATATATATGAGAGCATTTTGTTTCATCAGTGCATTCTTATTTATACTAATGTTATTTACTAGTAGCAACCCTACCGATGAGGATTTTAACATTTGGATCTCGACATTGATATCTTCGATATATGATATATTGATTTTCAAAAGTGAAGAATCCAATTTGATTAGGGAAGATCGTGAATCCTTATTTGTTTGGATTTGACTTGTGTGGATTATAGTCGATTCAAAAGGTGAGAATTTACGGGTCTTCACAATAACATATATTGAGAAAAATGAATTACCGATATGAATTTTGATACAAAACCCGAATATATAATAGCTTAAAACGCTGAAGTAGAAAATGAAGCGCTATTCGCAACTCATACGGTGGTCGGAGTAAATGACCACTTCCAAAGAAGGGATGAGGAAAATCGAAAAGAATGGCGATGGTGGGAGGAGGGCAGGACGATGGCGACAGAGCAGAAATGGCACAAATCGATGGCGACTTTATTACCTAGGTCGGACAAAAGGGGAGGAAAAGGAGCCTAGATTCACCACCATTGCCCCACATTGACCCCTGATTCTTCATGGGATTCAGAAAGTATATCTAAAATCAGGGCAAACAAAACGAAAATTCATGGTTAGGAAGAGGAAGACAGAAAGGGGAATAACTATTGGAAAATGAGCTTTCATGAATGAGAGGAGAAAACATTGTGAAGAAGGAAGGAAAGCGACGACTGTTCAAAATATTTGTTCAGTTGAGTTGAGAAAGAGAAATAAATTTAGGGTTAACTCGGAGACTGTTCAGTTGCCAAATTTCAAGGGGGCCTGTGTGAACTTGAAATTTAACTCACTAATAATAGTATAGTACAGATAATGCTCGGGTCAGACCGAGTATTATAGATATAGGATAGGATGCTATGGAGCTCAGGAGACGAGCTGGATAGCGAAGGCGTATTTCACGTATCTGATTTATATTCCGCTGTGTATGGTAGGTTGTATATTCAGCATTTGTGAGGACGAGTTACTATAATTGTCCAGTATTGAGTTATTGATTGCGTTGTACTCTGATGATGTAATGTATAAATAACAGTTATAGTTCATTTTATGTAAAGACCAGTTGTTATCTATTATATATTGTTCCGCTGCAATTGTGAGATTCCATGTTGTTGTCTTTATTTTCTTCTTCTACCTCTTTCTTCTTTTCCCTAACGATCTGGTATTTCTGGCATTCGATTGCTCGGCGTTCAACACAGCGGACGTATTGATGTCGATTTTTGAAGGTCGAAAATCCCGGTCGTGACATTATAGAAACTTTTAGAAATATATGTACTATTATTAAATTTGAATCTAAAAGTTTTATAAATGAATTTCAAACTATTTTTTTTGAAAATCTGATTTAACCAAATTTACAAAATTAAATTCTTTATAACATATAATTTCTAAAGTTTAAAAATGAAAATTTGAAGAATTTTGAGAGTTTAAAATCCAATTTATGAAAAACTTCCAAATTTTCCCAAACGACAATCAAATCCCAACAATCACATTCATGATGAAGCAGTCAATAATACATCCAATAACTCACATGTCAAAATAGGAAGTCCAAGGGTTCATATCTCAATTCAGTGGTCCAAACGATCAATATGGCAAATCATATAATGATGATCATAATAATCATGGTGTGAAATGACCCTCTTATTTACCACTCTAATTTTTCATAAGGATTTTTTTTTAGAAATGATATATAGATATATCATTCATTACAAATACATTTCCCAGGGTCATTTTCTTTTTTCCAATAAACAAAATATATCCAGGATCTTTCACAATATAAAAATATTGTTTTAAATCTAAATCATCCCTAACATACATATATGAAGATATCTATGTTATATTCTACTAGAATCAGAGCATGTTAATATGTAAGTAGAATTCCTTTTAAATCTATTAAAATGTGATAATTCCTTAAAAAGATTAATTATTGTAATCTGATTTTTGACCATAGAATCCACTGGAAACATGTACTATAGCCTGTTATTCTAATTGAGAAGTGATCAAGTAATTATCAGTGGAAAGCAAGCTTTTTATATGGATGGTTGTGTTAAAGTCTACATAGTGTCAAACTCAGGCTAAAAGAAAGTGGATCCTAAGTGAACACAAGCAACATCTAGGCGTAATGGAAACGCGCCTAACTAACACATGAGAGGTCACGAGTTCGAGTGCTATGCTGGTCGGTTCAAACCCAATTTTTGTTTTGTTTTTCTCCTGTGAACAAGATTGTCTGAATATATACTTTGGCTATGAAACATATCTGAAAATTTGATTTAAACTCTTGGTTGCTGGCTTGACCCAGGTTCAAGAAAAATGGCTATGTTAGCCTTATTCTGAATTGCACTACTCAGTTACAAAATACTTTCTATAATATTTTCTTTTCAAAGCAATTCAAACTCTTTCTATCAGATTTTCTTTTTGACTTGAACATGGATTTTCTTATGCCAGATCCATAGATATACATACAAACCACAAATTCTTTTAATCTCAGATCTTCTACCATTTAGCCTAACTGTTCTTGAAGCTTAAAATCCATTTTTCATAGCAAAGCATTTAACAAAACAAAGCACATAGTTCAGCTGAGACATATAAGTTCAACAACTACAAAACAGTAATTAACCATACATTGGTTTCTCAAAGTAATTTTAAACAATAGGTCTTAATCTAGTTCATCATGAAGGTGTAGTTTACTTCAGCAAAGTCTTTTTTTTAAAAACATAGCATCCAAATCTTAAGCAGTTTAACATCCAATCCTGATCAAAGCAATTCCTATTTCCCTGCAAAACCACCATGAACTGCCCCATATGAATATGAGACACCCAATGGTGCATAAACACAAAAGGGTCAGACTATTTGTCTGGTGTGAATAATCTAACTGAAAACATTATCTTATTCAATTCTATTTGTATTCCAGTACTTGCAAGAATAAGAAACTCAGTATCTTCTGTGTGCATGTTTTTGTGAGGCATGTGCATTCATATCAGTGTTAAACAAATTCTCAATGACTTGATTCATAGAAAACAATCATAGGATTCATCAATAAAAAGCACCAAAACAACCAAATACAAACATCAATTCAGTTATCATCCCCTTTTCAACTTTACTGGTCATTAGGGATTTTGCCCAGACCTCTCCTGAATTTATTCCTAGAATTCATTGTCAAATATAACAGGGTCTTTAGCTACTTTCTTCTTTTAAACACACACTGCCTGGGACATTTTCTCTGTTAACCCAGCACACTCAGGCCCCTGGGTATAAATATACCATGTGTGAACTTGCAATATTCCCATTGCCAAGCTATACTTTGGTAGCCCTAAGATCCCAAGTCCTTAGTTAAATTACTAAGTGTTATTATTATTTTTCAGAGCAGTGCTAATCCCTTCTGCATCTCACTTCTTAATCAGAGAAATATAAATAATGCAAGCAATATGTATTCATCCAGAGTTTGATAAGTTATATTCTCATAAGCAAACATTTTATCATGAAAGAGGGAGGTGACTTCTTAGCACATTATTTTTGCCTGTGGGTTTCACTGGATCAAGATGTAAGCATATGGTCCTGAGTAATTTGCTGGATATATATTTTCCGTTACCTCTGGTTCAATCAGATTCATGATCTGGCTAAACCACAAGTATTTTTGGTTTGGGTATTTCATAAAACATAGAAGCTCAGCACATGTACAACATTGCACTTCTATATTTTCTTTTGTTTTAATTAATATGAGGCATAAGCAACAACACAATGTTACAGCCCATATTTCCTTCTACCTTCAGACCATACACCCACTACTTGAATCCGGGGATTTTTATTAACAACTTATAAAGAAAACTTATAAAAGAAAACACTCAATCTCAAAGCTAATCCATATCTCAAACAAACATTTTAGTTCATGTATCCATGACTCTTATTTTTCTGGGTAAAGCAGATAGAGGTTTTACCCTTAAACAAATCATTAACAAACCAAAGTCATTCAATCATAAAACATAACTTGTAAAAGAAAATTAGTTCAAACTGGCTGCCTCAATATTCAGGTCTTAATGCCAAAGTTTTCAGTGAGGTTACTCACCTTAATCCTTTTTCTTCCTATGCCTTATGAACCCCCTTTTAGTCTTCTGCCTTCTCCTATTTTCTCTGGTTTATGCCTTGTATATTTTTCTTTAGGTTAATGAAGAACAAAAACATATGGTCTTACTATACTAGGCCTTTTATATAAATCTTGGTTGTTGCTAGGGTTTATGGACTTACCCAATGTCAGTTCTACCCCATCCCAAACATAGCCTGCCTCTGGTTTGATTTAAGAAAATAAAAGGGTATGTGGTCCTTTTCTTCTTTTCCAGAAATTAGTTTCTCTCTTTTAATTTTTCCTGGTCATGTCATATGCATGACTTCCTATTATTATTGTTATTATTTTCTTAATAAAAGAAATTACTGAGAATAGATAAAGTGCTTGTTTAGGGACTCATGCCATTTTCATGCAATTTCTGTTTCTTTCCAGAGATTGATTGACTGTATACATGTATAACTTATGTATACCTAAGCCTTTTATTTTTTTCTTTCTTTAAACAATTTTTAAGTTTATTTCAGCCTAGCTTTTCCTATTTTCTTTGTACTCTATTTTATTTAAAGACAAAATTCTATCTTTATGCATATGTATTTCTAAATCAGTTATTTTATTTTTATCTATTAATTTCTGCCAAATTTTGTTACACAGAAATCTGTGTGCATGTGTACACTGTCTTGTGCACATGTACATGTTTTATATTTTGTATCTGCAAATCAATTTCCTATTCCAATTTTTCCAATGCAATTTCAAACAAATACAACTAAATTAAATCATGAAATTACTCACAAAATCAGGGTTATCACATATACCCCTCCTTTTAGGAATTGTGTCCCACAATTCTTTCATACTTAACTTAAGTATCATCTCTTCAGAAAATGAAATTTTTTTTTTCTGATTTCAAAGCCATTTTCAAACCAATCACCTATTAAGCACTATGCATATCAACACAAGATAAAAAAAAATCACAATGCATATTCAACCAACACATTCATTAGTATGTATATATAGATTTACCTTTTCTTCAATCAAACAGCTGGGGATAATCATTTCTGATTTTATCCTCCACTTCCCATGTGCAATCATTTGGGTCTAGACTCCATTGTACTTTTACTAATTTAATTTCTTTGTTTCTCAATTTCTTGGTTTCTCTAGAAACTATGCCCACTGGTTCCTTTTCATAAATCATGCTAGGATCAATCTGCACATCCTTAGAGGATTCTAGTATTGCTTCCTTATCATGAACCCATCTCCTTAGTTGAGACACATGAAAGACATCATGCATTGCTCTCATTTCTTCTGGCAATTCTAATTTATAGGCTACTGTCCCTATTCTTTCTAGAATTTTATATGGTCCTATATATCTAGGAATCAACTTTCCTTGTTTCCCAAACCTTAGAACCTTTTTCATGGGTGATATCTTGATGAACACATAATCCCCAACATCATATTGCACTGCCTTCCTTCTTTGATCTGCATATTTCTTTTGCCTATCTTGGGCAGAGGCAATTCTTTTTCTGATCAACGCTACCTTTTCAGAAGTCTCCTTCACATTTTCTGGTCCTAAGACCACTTTTTCTCCAGACTCATGCCAACTTGAAGGTGATAAACATGGCCTTCCATAGAGAGCTTCAAAGGGGGCCATGCCTATGCTACTGTGATGGGTGTTATTGTATGCAAATTCAGCTAGATATATATAATCTTCCCAGCTTCCTCCCCAATCCAATACACATGCTCTCAACATGTCTTCAAGCAATTTGTTCACAATTTCTGTTTGACCATCAGATTGAGGATGGTATGCTGTACTCAAACATAAATCAGTCCCCATTGCCTTGTGAAAACTCTGCCAAAATTTTGAAGTGAAGATGGTATCTCTATCACTTACTATAGTCTTTGGTATACCATGCAGTCTGACTACTTCTTTAATAAACAACTGGGCTAGGGTATTAGCATTTCTTTCTGATTTCACTGGTATAAAGTGGGCTGACTTGGTTAACCTATCAACCATTACCCAAATACTATCATTTCCCCTCCTAGTTCTAGGCAAACCATCAATAAAATCCATTGATATGTCTTCCCATTTCCACTGTGGTGTTTGTAAAGGTTGAAGCATCCCCGAGGGTTTTTGATACTCAGCCTTCACCTGCTGGCAAACCATACATTTTGATACATAGGTTGCCACTGCATTCTTCATACCACTCCACCAATAATCTCTCTTGAGGTTGTGATACATTCTTGTGCTTCCTGGGTGTATAGTATATTTGCTTTTGTGGTAAGCATCCAAAATTTCTTACTTCAACTCATCCATTGCTGGAACACATATTCTTTCTCCTTTCTTCAGATGGCCCTGATCATTCAACTGAAAACCTTCTACTGTCTCACCATTTAATATTTTTGTCTTCTTTTCAAATAAAAATGGATCTTGGTTTTGTAGCATTACAACTTTATTTTTCAATTCTGATCCCAGAGTAATAAAACTTAATTTTCCCATTTCTACCTTCCCACTGCATAAGCTCATGTTTTCTATGTTATCACTTTTTATCTCTGAATCAATTAATAATGATAAAGTGTTAAACTCTTCTATCATTAATCTAGCCACTTTAGCATGTTGTCTACTTAGGGCATCTGCTACTTTATTAGCCTTACCTGGTGTGTATAATATTTCAAAATCATATGAGGCTAAGAGTTCAATCCATCTTTGCTGCCTCATATTTAATTCTTTTTGTGAAAACAAATATTTGAGTGATTTATGGTCTGTATATACTTCAAATTTTGCCCCTAACAAGTAGTGTCTCCATAGCTTAAGGGCATACACTACAGCAACCAATTCAAGGTCATGAGTAGCATATCTTACTTCACTTGATTTCAACTGTCTAGAAGCATAAGCTATTACCTGATGTTGTTGCATCAATACTGCTCCAAGCCCTTGTCCACTTGCATCAGTATACACCACCAAGTTTTCATTTCCCTCAGGTACTTTAAGAATTGGAGCTTGTACCAGTGCTTCTTTTAATTTCCCAAAGGCATTTTCACATTCCTCAGTCCAAGTGAACACTTGATTTTTCCTAGTCAATCTGGTTAATGGAATTGAGATTTTTGCAAAATCTTTTATGAATCTTCTATAGTAACCAGCCATTCCCATGAATGATCTGACTTCAGTGACATTAGTAGGCCTTTTCCAAGCTTGCACTGCAATGACTTTATTGGAGTCTACAGCTATTCCTTTTTCTGATATAATATGGCCTAGAAAGTTCACTTCATTTTGCCAAAAAGTGCATTTTGAAAACTTTGCTTTCAAGTCTTCCTGTCTCAATTTCTCAAATACTATATGCAAATGGTTCTCATGCTCTCTAACTGACTTAGAATAAATTAGTATATCATCAATAAATATTAATACAAACTTATCCAAGTATTCTCTAAAAATCCTATTCATCAAATCAACAAAATAGGAAGGAGCATTTGTTAAGCCAAATGGCATCACCAAAAATTCATAAAGTCCATATCTGGTGTTAAAGGCTGTATACTTAATGCTTTCCTCTTCTACTTTCATCTGATGAAAGCCTGAAGCTAAATCAAGCCTGGAGAATATCTTTGCACCACTCAATTGATCAAAGAGATCATCAATTCTTGGTAAGGGGTATTTATTTTTAACTGTGACTTTATTTAATTCTCTATAGTCAATACATAATCTCAGGGATCCATCATGTTTCTTAACAAAGACTACTGGTGCTCCCCATGATGAGCTACTGGGTCTAATAAAACCTTTTTCTTCTAATTCAACTAATTGCTTTTTCAACTCCATCAATTCCTTAGGCCCCATTCTGGTTGGTCTTTTAACCACTGGGCTAGCTCCTGGAATTATTCTAATTGAAAATTCAACTGGCCTGTGATTAGGAACTCCTCTTACTTCCCCAAACACATCATCATATTGATTAACTATGGGGATCTCTTCTAAAGCAGGCATGGGTTTTTCATTTGACAATGCAGAAAGGTTGGCTATACTTCTATTTTTGTTTGCCTCACAAAGAGCAATTATTCTTTGTCCATCAGAAACCTTCAATGATATGGTGGATGTTTCCATATTTATGATAGCCTTATATCTACTCAACCAATCAACTCCTAAAATAATTCCTATGTCTGGATATTGCAACACATATAGGTTTGACTCAAACACATGTCCTCCTATATTTAATCCCAGTTGCATGCACATCATACCCATGACACATAAACTACCTATAGGGCTTCTAATTAGCAGTGGTTTATCAACAATCATACAGTTCAGTTTTAATTGTTGTGCAATATCATGAGAGATCAATGAGTGTGTAGCCCCAGTATCATATACTACTGTTAAAGGTATTGAATGGATAAGCAAAGTACCTTCAACTTGACCATGCTTTTCAACATTTGATCCCTCAGCTGCCTTGCCTTTCCCTTCCAAAGCCCCTAATTTTCCTTGCTTAAAATCTGGGCAGTCCCTCTTTATGTGACCTTCCTTCCCACAATGGTGACAATTGAAGGATGCTGGTCTAGGATTGGTGCACCTATTTTTCATGTGCCCCTCTTGTCCACAGTTGTAACAAGTGATCCTTTTCTTAACTTCAGCAGTTCTGGCTTCTTCTGGTTTCTTGGTGGAAGTTATGTCTGTTTTCTTTTTATCATAAGGGTGAAATTTACCCTTTCCCTTCTTGTTTTGATTATTTTTGAATGCCCTGAAATTTTCTCTAGCTTTATCATGTTGTTCAATGCTCAGAGTCAAATCCAAAACTTGATCAAAAGTTTTATCCTTATATGGTAGCATGGCTCTACTAAGGCTAGAGTTCAACCCTTGGATATATCTGCCATTCTTAGCTTCCTCAGTAGTGATGAGTACTGCACCATACTTTGCCAATGATTCAAACTTCTGAGTGTACTCAGTGACACTCATAGTCCCTTGCCTCAATTTGATGAATTCCTCCAGTAAAGATTCCTTAGCTGATGCAGGGATAAATCTGCCTTCCAACATTGCTTTAAACTGATCCCATGTTACTTCTCCTTCAGGTCTTCCAGCTATGATAACCTCCCACCAATCCAAAGCTGCTCCTCTCAATTGCCTGGATGCAATTTGCCTCTTCCTTTGGTCTTCAACTTGCATGTCTGCAAAGATTCTTTCCAAAATTCTAAGCCAATTTTGAACCCCCATAACTCCTTCTGTGCCATCAAAGGTTTTGCCTCCAAGATTGGTAAAAGTCTTGAGTAGCTTGGAAAGTTCCTCATGTGGATTTTCCTGCCTGTTGCCAACTCCATCTCTTATGGCTCTCATGAATTCTTGCACATTCACCATGGGTGGTTCACTTGTTCCTACATTTTGATGTCTGGGTCCTACCATAGCTCTATGGATATAACACTTAGGTTAGTCTGTTTTGCCTAATGCTCTATAGATTAATTCATTTTAATTTATCACTTATTCTGTCATAATAGATATCAATAGTGTAAATAAAAAAAACAAAACATCCAAAGCAGTAAACACTTCTATACATCCAATGCAAACAAATTCATACAAAATTTTTGCTATGTTATTTAACAACATAGCTCTGATACCAACTAAAATGACCCTCTTATTTACCACTCTAATTTTTCATAAGGATTTTTTTTTAGAAATGATATATAGATATATCATTCATTACAAATACATTTCCCAGGGTCATTTTCTTTTTTCCAATAAACAAAATATATCCAGGATCTTTCACAATATAAAAATATTGTTTTAAATCTAAATCATCCCTAACATACATATATGAAGATATCTATGTTATATTCTACTAGAATCAGAGCATGTTAATATGTAAGTAGAATTCCTTTTAAATCTATTAAAATGTGATAATTCCTTAAAAAGATTAATTATTGTAATCTGATTTTTGACCATAGAATCCACTGGAAACATGTACTATAGCCTGTTATTCTAATTGAGAAGTGATCAAGTAATTATCAGTGGAAAGCAAGCTTTTTATATGGATGGTTGTGTTAAAGTCTACATAGTGTCAAACTCAGGCTAAAAGAAAGTGGATCCTAAGTGAACACAAGCAACATCTAGGCGTAATGGAAACGCGCCTAACTAACACATGAGAGGTCACGAGTTCGAGTGCTATGCTGGTCGGTTCAAACCCAATTTTTTTTTTCTCCTGTGAACAAGATTGTCTGAACCTAATATATACTTTGGCTATGAAACATATCTGAAAATTTGATTTAAACTCTTGGTTGCTGGCTTGACCCAGGTTCAAGAAAAATGGCTATGTTAGCCTTATTCTGAATTGCACTACTCAGTTACAAAATACTTGCTATAATATTTTCTTTTCAAAGCAATTCAAACTCTTTCTATCAGATTTTCTTTTTGACTTGAACATGGATTTTCTTATGCCAGATCCATAGATATACATACAAACCACAAATTCTTTTAATCTCAGATCTTCTACCATTTAGCCTAACTGTTCTTGAAGCTTAAAATCCATTTTTCATAGCAAAGCATTTAACAAAACAAAGCACATAGTTCAGCTGAGACATATAAGTTCAACAACTACAAAACAGTAATTAACCATACATTGGTTTCTCAAAGTAATTTTAAACAATAGGTCTTAATCTAGTTCATCATGAAGGTTTAGTTTACTTCAGCAAAGTCTTTTTTTTAAAACATAGCATCCAAATCTTAAGCAGTTTAACATCCAATCCTGATCAAAGCAATTCCTATTTCCCTGCAAAACCACCATGAACTGCCCCATATGAATATGAGACACCCAATGGTGCATAAACACAAAAGGGTCAGACTATTTGTCTGGTGTGAATAATCTAACTGAAAACATGATCTTATTCAATTCTATTTGTATTCCAGTACTTGCAAGAATAAGAAACTCAGTATCTTCTGTGTGCATGTTTTTGTGAGGCATGTGCATTCATATCAGTGTTAAACAAATTCTCAATGACTTGATTCATAGAAAACAATCATAGGATTCATCAATAAAAAGCACCAAAACAACCAAATACAAACATCAATTCAGTTATCATCCCCTTTTCAACTTTACTGGCCATCAGGGATTTTGCCCAGACCTTTCCTGAATTTATTCCTAGAATTCATTGTCAAATATAACAGGGTCTTTAGCTACTTTCTTCTTTTAAACACACACTGCCTGGGACATTTTCTCTGTTAACCCAGCACACTCAGGCCCCTGGGTATAAATATACCATGTGTGAACTTGCAATATTCCCATTGCCAAGCTATACTTTGGTAGCCCTAAGATCCCAAGTCCTTAGTTAAATTACTAAGTGTTATTATTATTTTTCAGAGCAGTGCTAATCCCTTCTGCATCTCACTTCTTAATCAGAGAAATATAAATAATGCAAGCAATATGTATTCATCCAGAGTTTGATAAGTTATATTCTCATAAGCAAACATTTTATCATGAAAGAGGGAGGTGACTTCTTAGCACATTATTTTTGCCTGTGGGTTTCACTGGATCAAGATGTAAGCATATGGTCCTGAGTAATTTGCTTGATATATATTTTCCCTTACCTCTGGTTCAATCAGATTCATGATCTGGCTAAACCACAAGTATTTTTGGTTTGGGTATTTCATAAAACATAGAAGCTCAGCACATGTACAACATTGCACTTCTATATTTTCTTTTGTTTTAATTAATATGAGGCATAAGCAACAACACAATGTTACAGCCCATATTTCCTTCTACCTTCAGACCATACACCCACTACTTGAATCCGGGGATTTTTATTAACAACTTATAAAGAAAACTTATAAAAGAAAACACTCAATCTCAAAGCTAATCCATATCTCAAACAAACATTTTAGTTCATGTATCCATGACTCTTATTTTTCTGGGTAAAGCAGATAGAGGTTTTACCCTTAAACAAATCATTAACAAACCAAAGTCATTCAATCATAAAACATAACTTGTAAAAGAAAATTAGTTCAAACTGGCTGCCTCAATATTCAGGTCTTAATGCCAAAGTTTTCAGTGAGGTTACTCACCTTAATCCTTCTTCTTCCTATGCCTTATGAACCCCCTTTTAGTCTTCTG
Source organism: Allium fistulosum (assembly GCA_030737815.1). Lineage (NCBI taxonomy): Eukaryota > Viridiplantae > Streptophyta > Magnoliopsida > Asparagales > Amaryllidaceae > Allium > Allium fistulosum. Next base: position 743,106,586 of record CM060908.1, on the reverse strand, counting down.
CCTTCTCCTATTTTCTCTGGTTTATGCCTTGTATATTTTTCTTTAGGTTAATGAAGAAAAAAAACATATGGTCTTACTATACTAGGCCTTTTATATAAATCTTGGTTGTTGCTAGGGTTTATGGACTTACCCAATGTCAGTTCTACCCCATCCCAAACATAGCCTGCCTCTGGTTTGATTTAAGAAAATAAAAGGGTATGTGGTCCTTTTCTTCTTTTCCAGAAATTAGTTTCTCTCTTTTAATTTTTCCTGGTCATGTCATATGCATGACTTCCTATTATTATTGTTATTATTTTCTTAATAAAAGAAATTACTGAGAATAGATAAAGTGCTTGTTTAGGGACTCATGCCATTTTCATGCAATTTCTGTTTCTTTCTAGAGATTGATTGACTGTATACATGTATAACTTATGTATACCTAAGCCTTTTATTTTTTTCTTTCTTTAAACAATTTTTAAGTTTATTTCAGCCTAGCTTTTCCTATTTTCTTTGTACTCTATTTTATTTAAAGACAAAATTCTATCTTTATGCATATGTATTTCTAAATCAGTTATTTTATTTTTATCTATTAATTTCTGCCAAATTTTGTTACACAGAAATCTGTGTGCATGTGTACACTGTCTTGTGCACATGTACATGTTTTATATTTTGTATCTGCAAATCAATTTCCTATTCCAATTTTTCCAATGCAATTTCAAACAAATACAACTAAATTAAATCATGAAATTACTCACAAAATCAGGGTTATCACATGGTGATAACAGGGATATATCGAAATCAATAAACAATATACATCCAATCAAAATATCATCCATCACAATATCAATCAACATCCAAATCAACCAATTCAACCATATATAATAATTGTCGTACATCATCAAATGTCGGGGTGTTAACTAGCAGGGACAATTTCAATGTCAACTTAGATGTCAATTTATATTTTATCAACTCAATTTTAGTCAATTCATTTTCAGTCAATTCAATTTCAAAGAGCAAACAATAAAATTTACCACTACAAGAATTAGTTTAACTTGCAGTAGAATTTTTAGTATTGTGTGAGTTGGTTTAATCACTCACCTTCTAATGAATCTGAAAAATCCGATTGAAATGAACGAACACGAAACCAACTCCATAGCAAAGATTTCGTCGATACAAATCCAATGCAAAGGACCCATGCAAATCCAACCTCGTGCGAACAAGATACGAAGTAATAACTATTTGAAGTTAATTAGATTTAATTAAACAACTTAATTATTTAGTATAAATATTGATTACCACTAATTAATAGGGATTAGCCGCTCTAATTACCTTCGTTAAAACCGAACCTAGATTGCGCTACTTTGACATTAACTATATCACAATTGTGACGACCCGCCCTTTCGACCCTCAGAAATCGACACTAATACATCCTCAGTATTCACGTGCCGCAAAACAAAGTGTCGTAAGGATGGAGAGTAAAGGGTAAAAAGAAAATAAAGATAGAATATAATCTTACACGAATGGAATAACATATTTTATTTAATATATATGATCTTTACAGAAGAAATATTAAATATATTTATTAGAGTCTATCTTATAAACCAGTCTGGACAGTTATAAATCTTTGTCCTTATAAATGCCGAATACAATCAATAACTAATGCAGTGGAAATGGAAATGGAGAACTATCTATAGGGAAATCTTTAACTCCAGACTTCAAACTACATCACAATGCTCCAAGTTAAATCTTACTACTTGGCTGGCCGGAAAAATAGGGCATCCAGAGTTTAAGGGAAAAGAAAATAAACTCCGGTCAGTCATGGGACTGGTGTGAGAAACTCAAAAATATGGTTATTGGAAAACAAAGGGTATCTCATACGACCACGTCGCCCATAAACATGGAACGGGTTTTTACCTTATGATAACCAAAACATTTGCTACGCAAAATCATAATGACATTCTTTGAAAATCCTTTCAAATAACATATTAATCATAGCTAGAATTATTACATTTGTTAAATTCGACAGCATAATAGGTTTACAACTAAAATCGTAAAGGCTCGTATTGGGGTATGGATTCCACACAATGACAAGGTAAGTGACTACCTACCGATGGTACATCTTAAGAAAAATGCACCGAGGCACCAACAGATGGTCCTCTACCAACACAGAACCAGCCTACCTTTACCGTAGATGGTACCGAATATGACATCACCCTGGTCGTTCCCGACCTATCTGAGAGCTCTCATAGCATACACAACATACCTGATATATAAAGGGTAATCTAGAAAGGTGTTGACCATATCCTAATAGGTACGATGCACATAGCCCTCCCGCATCTATCATGTCTTTGTCATTCCTGGGTGCGAGGTTTAAGGTCACGATTACGTTTCTCATAACACACATTTCACTTTAATGCCTCATTGCCAATTCCATCGCACACTATTAATTTCCATAAATGTACAACCTCTGAGCTCGTACATCTCAAAGAAGGGTGTTAAGTATAGGAGAGTTACCTCTTACAACATAGAACATATGTACATTTGTAAAAATCAATATACGTGCATTTTAGAAATGCAACGTGAGACATTCGTCCATACAAGTTGTCCAGGAATAGGACAAATCGAAGAAACTCCCCTACTCATCACGTCGGAAATCATCCCTAGAATTAGTAGTGAGCAGCCCTTGCATCAAAGATTAAATGAAGATACTACTGCCATATATGTAACAACCTGTTATTTCGAACCGTTCAAATCGACAATCATCCACACATGTCAGACTTGAATTGCTCAAAACAACAGATTGTTAATTTATATTTAGCAAAATTTAGCATATACAATATATAAAATCAATCACAGAATCATAGACACAGAGATTTACTTCAATAAGCAGGGGAATAGATGAATAGTAGTTCATGTAGCTACTATATAAACATCAGAGTTTAAAATAAGATACAACATAAATCTCAAATACAATGTAATCTCGAATACAAAAGCAGATGACGAGTCTGAACATCAACAACTGAATAAACTGAAAATAACAGAATAGCCGAGTAGACGAAGATAGATCTCCAAGCGAAGCTCCAAAGCTCCAAAAGTGAGTCTCAAATATTGTGACACTAAGTCTGACCCGAGCAAAAAGCAAAACACAAAACACTCGAGTCAGGATTAACATTCTTATACCAGTAAATTCAACTCAAGTGATATGTCAACTGAAATACAAGTAACTGAAAGGATGCTTGGGATTCCCATCGTCTAAGGATCCATTAAACTATCTCCATACAGAGTACAATACGCTACATATATAATGTCTAAAGTAAAGTAAACTATTAAAATAGCGTTAAACCATTACCCATATCCCCCTTAACACATTTTATATATTCTCGTAGTCTATACAGATACTGCAAGCTGCACCAAACTGGTAGTTTACTCAGGGAGCACTCCATAGGTATGGTACAAAACAAACTCGTAGAAGGCACGATAAGGCATGTGGCAAGGCATGCGAGGCAATGCCCAGGGTAGGATTCTACCGTTTTGTCGATCCGGATTGGTGGTAACGCATAGCAGCTAATACCGCCGACCTCGAGACACACTCCCAAATCAAAGGTGCACCCAATGAAGTCATAAAGTAATAGAATGGTATCGAAGGAGCATGTTCGATCGAAGGTGTGACCTCACTTGGCCCATCGTAGCTCCTGTTTTAGTCACATCAAGCTGACTCGCGGCAGTCAGGGCTAAGTTAATACCTCATATAGAATCATGGCCAAACCATCCTACTTTGTTCTGGAATCTCCACCACGTGCACAGTTGTTAAAGTGGTTTTCGGTATTGACAGAGAGTATGACAATATCCAATCCCGGTCTCTTTAACAACCAAACACTTATTTCACACCATGGTCATTTTATAAATTCACTTTTATAATCATTTTTAACAGTTCATACTTCATATCAAAATATCATATACATTTCAAAGTCATATCACTTTCGAAATCATATTACTTTCAAAAATCATGTCACTTTAAAAAAAAATCATTATTCACTTTAATCATTACAGTTCCAACTTAAACAGTTTAAATATTGAAAATAGTTTATATATTGAAATAGTTATAAATTAAAAATAGTTTATATTTAAAAATGGTTATATGTTTATATATTAGAATAGTTTATATCGAAAATAGTTTCAAAGTAGAATTGTTTTTTCCAATTTCACTAATCAATTCAAATTCTCATTAAAGTATTTAAATTTATATCGATTTCAAATCCAGGTTTGAATTACAAATCTAAACCACTTCCAATTCAATAGGTTTCAAACTTTCAATATTCATAAAATTTACAATAACCCAATTTGACAAATTTCATTTATATTTCATAATTCAACTTTAATTTTATTTAAATTTGAAAACTATTCACTTGTTCACTTTTATAACATTTAAATAAAATCTCATATTACAATTTAATTTAATATTAAATATTCAATTTCAGTTCGATTTAAAGTTGAAAATATCCATTTAATCAAAATCTCAAATTAATAAGTTTCAAATCAAATTTTATTTAAATTCAGTTTTAAACAAATTTAATTATAAATCAATTCTTATTAAAATTCAATTCCTAACAAATTAAATTACAAATCAATTCTTAGTTAATTTATCTTTCCAACCTCTATTTACATAAAGTTATTATAAAAATCTAATTAAAATAAATACTTAACATATTATATATATTCATTAGTTAAATTAAATTATTAATAAATTTTATTATTAAATTAAATCTTATTATTATTAAATCTATTTTAAATCTTATTTTATATATTTTAAAAGTAACAAAGTTATAAGTAAAATTTCATAAATTTCATTTTAAAACTTAACTTATAATTTTGAATTTCCCCAAAACATATAAATTTAAAAATCTTAGTTTATAATTATTTATATTATAATTAAAAATAAATATTTAATAAAACCCATATATTTCCTTTTCAAACTTTGGAAAATCATCTCAAAAATAGACCAACAATGTCCGTATATAATTTTCTATCCTATGGTCAAGTGATACGGATATTTATCATTTCAATCCACAATTTTAGTTTTATTTACGGGTATATATCATTTCAACCCAAAATCCCAAAATTCAAAATCAGTGAAAATCACTTGGATTTATCATTTCAACCCATAACGATTTTCCCCTAATCTATAATATCGTTCGGGTATGTACCATTTCAACCCATAGGGAATTTCTAAACTAACAGGGAACTTGCAGAGTTAGAACAAATATGATAATAATATAACATATCAACAACAAACATATATCATCAGTAACAAAGTTAAATATAATATATACAATAAGTTATGGTGTCATATGTCATAGGTGAACAATTACAGATAATGGCATATCATATTTAACAATTAAATAACTTAACAATTCAAATTTAACAGCATATTTCAATCGTCATTTCATGTGAATTAAATTTACTAAATATAAGAATGTTAATTGTGAGTGATTACTCACCTTCCGAGGCTATGAAGATGATAAAACAAACATGCTACGAATTGAATCACGAACTCTACGACAAATCCAAAGCAAAGCAAAGCGTAGCTGGCACAATCTTGAACTCGATGGAGAACAAATATATATAAATATATATATATATATTATATTTTAAAATCAATATTTAATTTAAAACACATATCAAAATAAAATCATTATATATTATACCAAAATCATTTCTTTCCTAAAACACATTGAATAAAAACAAAATATCTGTACAACTTTAAAATCAAGATATCTATATATATTATATTTTAAAATCTATATATTATATTTGAAAATCAAAACACCTAAAAATCAAAATTTCTATAATTTATGTTTTAAAATCAATGTTCCCTTTTTTCCTTTCTCACAAACAAAACATATAGTTTAAAATCAATAGCATAACACATATTTAAAAATTCAAAATATCTATATATAATACATTTTTAAAACAATATCTTAACAGTATACATATATAATTTTATATTTCATTCCCTGATATGGACTTAAATCACATAGTATACTTTCTAAATTATAAAACTTTCTCTTTTTTTTATATAAAGGAAATATATTATATATATAAACCTGTGATGATGTAAAGTGAAGCCAGAGATGCGGGAGGAAGACGTGGGTTGAGGAGCAAGCTGCTCGGTTGGGTTGTGGCAAGGCAAAGACATGGGAAGGCTCAACTGTTTGTGTGGCCAGGGAAGTGATGGATTCAGCGGCGTTTGTGGTGGAAAGGCGGTAGAGCCTGAGTGACGCGGTCGAGCTGGGTGGTGGAAATATGAAGGGACGAGGCCGACAAAAATAACAATGGACGCACAGTCGAGGGTTTGGAAATAAGGAGAAAGTGAACGTTATTCTTATATAAAGCAGCCAGAGGTAAAAATATAGAAATGAACAGGCTGCTCTTATATACGTACTTCGCATATATTTTTTAGAACTGGAGGCATACAGTGTCAATGCTTGGAGGGAGGTCAGAGGTGTTTGGGTAGCTTCGGGTTGGGTGTGGCTGGTGGTGGGTGATTGGCGGAGTCGGTGAAGAGGTGGAGGCGGTCGAACTATGTCGAGAGGGAGGAGAAGAAGGAAGGATCGGTAGGAGGTGTTGCGCAGTTGGCGGTGAGGGAGGGTGCGGCGGTTCCAATGGCACAGGGCGGAGACGTTATCACTGGTTGGAGGCGGAGTTGTGGGTGGTGCTTGGTGATGGGTGGATGAGTATTGGAATGGTGGTGTTCGGGTTGGAGAGAGGGAAGATGGGCAAGGTCTGGTGGTCAGCTGAGCTATTCATCGTGGAGGAAGGCGGTGCATGAAGGAATGAGGCGCATAGTGCCGTGGCTGTAGCAGTTCTTGGGTTGAAAGAAGGGGAGGACGAAATTCTCAAGGCCAAAGAAGAAGAAGGAGTAGCAGTTCACAAGCAAACATACGTGATTATTATATATATTTATTTTTCTGTCAAAAGCAATGAACATGTTAAAAATGAATGAACCAAAATAAAACGAAATATTGGGAAAACTAAAAGTCAAAAGCTGATTTTCAGGGATATAAAAAGGAAATGGCTATTGGTATAACCCGGTGGATATATGAAGGGACACAAGGAAACCAACAGGTTCAAAACGGGTACTGAAATGATCAATCGTTTCATCGATTTCGCCGTGCACCGGATGTTGGAATTGACAAATGGATATAGTAGGAGATTAGCACAACGAGATGAACAGAAGGGTACACAGATATCAGCGATACGACCATCCCATCAAAAGTTGACATTTGCTGCTAAATTGCTGCTAAAACGCCGAAAATAAGATAAACGGAGCTACAGCAGTCCAAATTTGACGAAACGAAATACGCCGTCTCACTCAAAAACTGATTTACAATTCTATTATATAAAATATTCAGATTTCGGAAACATTTTATTTTCATCTAATTTTAACTGATTTTAAATTGAAATTGAAAATTACACAATAGATTTACTTCATATTTTCCCATGAAAATCTGCAATTTGCTATGTTTAAATAGACGAATTCCAACTATGAAATTTTCATTTCAAAATTTTATTATTCATGTTCATCAAAAATTTAGTTAATTACGTTATTAAAAATCGTCAAAGTTTTCGGGTCATTACAATATATATATATATATATATATATATATGATATGGGAAATTTCCCCTCGAGGGACAGTGACAAGTAGCCCTACATTCCATCTTCTAATTTATTATCATTTCATGTCTTTACTTCGAACACGTATATTGGTTCGAAGTGGTTTTCAGATAGAAATCACTCAAATCCGACCCCGATTTCTTTGAACCAATCATCGATAAAAGATGTTAAGTTTGAGGGTGATTATCATTTCATTTATCAATATTTTTTATCAACTAAAATATCTCTTTTAGAGATATAAATCTTTAAATCATATTCTTTTCCAGTATATTGAAATAATTAAACCTCTCTTTAACTTTGGAAATACCTAATCAAAATCATCTCTCGTAAATCACATTGCAAAACCTTAATTAGTAAAAAGGGTTGATAGAAATTATACTAATTCTACTCAATATCAATTTCCATATTCAACCTTTACTATCCATCAAATGAAAGAGGAATCATCTTTTAAATTCACATGGAGGTATTAGTTCCCTCCTCGTAATTTAATACCAAGTATAAGAAGATTATTTCTACACAGTTCAAGTTGTATTAAATTTGTAAATTTGAATCTTTTATACTTCCCTCGTTTCCGACATTTCGACCTTATCTATTCCTAGCCTAGGAAAGAGGCTAGGTTGAGCCAGGGCACTGATTGCTCCTGAACATCAACCTAGTTTAAGCACCCCACATCCGGATCTCATGAATAGAAAAATCCAGTCCACTCATCGACTTTTAGAGCCAAGATTAAATCATTTATTTATAACATCTTTTCTTTTAACCATTTATCTAAACTCCTTTAAAGGTAATTATAAAACCTTCAAATCATCTTTAAAATACTTAATTATTTATTCGAAAACATTTACAAAAAATTTGGGAAAGAATAATTAAGTTTAAATCAATATTTCAAAAATTATTAAAAAACAGCTACGAAAGGTGCTACGAAAAGCGCTTTTAAGGCTCATTTGATCAAAACAACTTTTCTATCATTTAGAAATCCATTTTTATAACTCAGATCACTTTTAAATATTTTAATATATTTATAGAATTTATTCCATATTTTTAAAGAATTAAAAATATTCAATTTAAAGAATTTATCGCTTTGGTTTTCGAATTGCCAAAGTGCGGTTATTTTGAAAACTTGATTTGCTCATATTTCAAAATCTACAAAATAAAATATCGATCGTTTTCTTTTGTTTGAAAACTGTGATTATAAGAGCTCGGAAATTTTTATTCCAAAGAAATTCAACTCCGATTCCATCTTATAGATGGGATTTAAATTTTTACGGTGCGAAATTCCGAATTGCTGTTACGCGACGCGCCTATTTTAACTTAATTTTCATATTCTTTTCCAAACTTTGTCGAAACACTTTTAATTGTATATAAAACATTTCTAAATCATTTTAAGACATTTTAAAGAGGTTCATCAATGTGATAAACACCATTTCATTTATTTAAAGGAAACGATTTCCTTTGTGAAATTCGATGTGTATTTAACATGAACCATTTCAACAATCAGCTATCCATATTACCATATTCAAACATGATAAACAACCATCATAAACAAGCATAGCAAAACTTATTATATCATTCAATATATATATATATATATATAGATTCTCACCATTATTCAAAATCAAACTTCCTACCAACATTCAAACAAATCAACACTTCAATATCATTGTTAACTTCAACTAAATCATTACTAAACCCAACCAAAACATCTCCAATACAACTCCACTCTCCCTTATAGCTCGCGGCTATGGCTTCCCATAACCATAAATGCCCACAGCCATACGCTCTACCACCACCTAGCTCTCGGCCTTGCCCCCCATCTCCTCCAAGCTCATGCCATCACTCCTCCCTTACCCCTATGCTTACGGCCTTGGCCATTCTCCCTCTTAGTGCTTGGCCAAACATGGGTATACGGTGGGCCGTGGGTGTATGAACTGTGGAGTAGTGGATTGGTTTGTTTTTGGAAGTGCAGTGATTATGTATGTATATATTTATTTATTTATCATAATTTTCTTATAACTTTTCTCAACACGAAGAAGCCATTAAAGAGCTTCATAAGAAGAAGGAGAAGTGAGGATTTATGAAGAGAATGTGTATCTATTTATAGGCTATAGTTTGCAATAAAATATCATGATATTTCCATGCCATCACATCACCATTTTCTATCACCATGTGCTCCTCCTCACCTCCATGCGCTCACGCCTACACCACATATCCTCACCACCATCTTATCATAACATGTGAATTGACCTTTAATGCTTAAGGATGAAGTTATCTAAAATATCTTAGATATTTGTTAATAAATAAATAAATATTCCGATTCCCGGTCATATTTTCATTTATAAATTAAATTACATATAAATGTAAACAAAATTCAAAAGATAATTTCTTACCATTTTTAACTAATTAAAATGATCCCATTTGAATTATAAAACCATATAAATCAATATTAAACAATTGTTTACAAAAGTGCTATTATATCGATAAAGTGATATCAATTTTCCATATATTTTCAAATTGTATATTTATAAAACTATTATAGATGATTTGTTACCACTATATAACTAATTAAAATGAATTATTATCATTTCAAAAAAATTATTTGAATAATTATAATAATGATTAAATCATTAAATCTCAATTTAAAGTCATTAATTAATTATTAAAAAAGATGGCATCACTAATGATGTCATAAATACATTTTATTCCCAAAAATAAATTAAATAATTTTATTTCATATTCTTGTTTAATTAGAGAAATAAATGTATGTATCCAGTCCCGTGCACGACTTCTGACGATTATAGAGTTGTTTATTGATAAAATGGTATTTGGTCATTTTATCGATATTTTTCCAAAGTATATATTTTTGTAAATATTTATTCAAAATAAGATTACCGTTATTATTTACTGCTTGAAACATCATGATTTATGTTAAAAAAGCTTATGTTTGAATATTTAAAAATAAATATAATTGATCAAACTGATAAATTTGCGGGTCGTTACAACAATGTCACCGCGCCTCTGGCCATCTGGCCACCACCATGCCTCATCCAGGCGATCGCCACAACTACGCGCAACCCGATGCCACTGGCCTCGCTCCCCACCTACCTCCGTTCGTCGAAAAGAACCCATTTTTTCACACCGTTCAACTTGAAACTATGGCCACCACTGACTACCGATGACCACCAAACTACGGCCGCAAGAAGCTCTCGACATTTTCCACAACTTTCAATTTAGAGCCCCCGCCTATCAATCAACGTCGATGATGAATTTCGCCACCCTAGATCCGACAGTTATTGGCAATTTCCACCTGCCTCGCTCCTCCATTCGACATCTCAACCTGTCATCTTTTATATCTTGCCGAGACAAACTTTTGATGTTGGGCACTTCGCCTAAATCGGCCTATGGTGGCACCGATCGATGTTGATCGTCAGATGCCCTTATGAGTTTCTGTTTTGTATGCATGAATGAAGGAGAGACCGTTGTTTTATAGATTTTAGCTCAACACTATTAATCTTAAAATCACGGACCCCAAATGAGACGTTTCATTAACAATTTGTTTTCCTTGTTATTATTACACTTGAATCGAATTTGAATATTTACACTAGTCAAATAGTTAACTGGTATCTAATTAAATTCAAACCAACTAGATTTTTTCTAAATTTCAAAACCAAAAAATTCCTTTTCAATTTAAACTTGATAAAACACGTTCCAATTATACGACTTAAATTTATTGAAATTTCCGATTTAGCATTAGAATCATTTCCAATCGTCAACTCTGCTATTTAACGGCTATCCACATTTTGTTCAAAAATTAAATTTTCCACTCTTATATTCAAAAATGAAAATATGCATTTAACTTTTCTCAACATTATTTACTTTCATTAAATGCTCATTTCAATTCAATGCAAACGTGCGTTATTATTTTATCTTATTAATTAAATTTTATTTCTCTTCTATTAAAATTAAAAGATCACTATAAATTTAATTACAATAAATTTCAATATTAAATTTTAAAACAATTCCCAACGATGAAACGACTATTTCTTTTTATATTAATATTCAACCATTATTCATTAAATTATTTCATACAACCAAATTTATATATTACTTACCAATTAAATGTTTTATCTTATTAGAATTAAAAAAATCCAAATTACATCTTAAATAACCAAACATATGTTTTTTTCTTTAATAATATTCAATTCATTCTATATTAAAAATTAACGTTTATTAGCTTAATTCATGCTATTCATTATATACAGCTAATATCATTTAATTATATCTATTTTGTGTTATCATTTTTGATCTTATTGAAATTGTCATTAAAGAGTTTATTTAAGATTACCACTTAATTTCTAACATACTTCCATAAATTAATCACAAGATTTTCATTACTAACCATTTTTTATTTAAAAATTAAATTAAATTTAATATTCTTAAATGGTTAAAAATAAGGGTCGTTACAATTTCCTCTACTTAAAACTTTTCATCCTCGAAAAGGAACAAAGTAAGGAAACTATCATTCTGATATATTTTTACTCAAAATAATCAACTTATACAACATTCAAAATTTATTAGTTTTATTATTTAACAAAACTTTTCTAACTAAAATTTTGAAATTTTTTGGCAGCACCACCTTTGCGCGGCTGGGTCTAAAAAATTTCACAATATCAATAATTACATAATATACATCTCATTCCAATAATAAGGCATCCCAAAACATAGGGAAAACAATAAAATACTAATACATAAATCGTAATCCAAAAATGTACTTTTTTAGCATTATAAGCAAATTTGTTCATATTTAAGCGAGCAAAAGCAAATCAAAATTGCGTACACTTCCAAATAGGCTTTATATGTACCTATCTGATGGAGTAGTTACCTCGTTTGGATCCATCGCTACTTCGCCGCGACTCATCGCTCAACCCTCCACTCCACGACTCATGCCCAAACCACCGACTCACGACTTATCCCCACCGAGTCAACTCCAGCCGACTCACGACTTAACCCCACCAAGTCAACTCATCTCATCAAAACCCCTCCTCCGCGACTCACGACTCATCGACACACGACCTAACCCTAAGTCGTCACCAAGACATAACCGCGCACCTCCATATGTCGCGAACGAGTTATGCGATCCCAGCCAAAGCCCTAAATCCATATCACCGAGACACGTGATAAACCCTTTTCCCTCAATCCTTTATAAGTCGCAAACGAGTTATCCTCCATAATTCGTTACCGAGACATAGCTTAAGTCGAAGACGAGATAGCTTGAGTCGTTACCGTGTTATCTCTAAAGGCTGATGATTATTTTAAGTCGCGAACTGCTTTGATAAGTCGTAGTCGAGACATTCTATGAGTCGTAGCCGAGTTAGCATTAAGTCGCTGCATATTTTCTTTAAGTCGTATGTTGAGGACTATGTGTTGTAATCTTTTTAAGTCATAAGTCGTGACAGTTGTATTATAAACTGATAAGTCGTGTACGACTTATGATGAGTCATAGGTCGTAGGTGATGAGTCGGAAATGACTTAAGACTTATGTAATTTTCTGGATATGTGTTGTAGCCTATAAATAGGCAAGTGGTATCATTTTGTAATGGTTGTTGAATATTGAATAAAATTCTCTTTTGTTAGCTTTGTGCTTTCAATTTCAATTGGTAGTCGAGTGTATCTCCTATCTCCACTTACGTCATTCGAGTGCGCTCGAATCATCGTTTGTTGAAGCCGATTCACGGTATCTTGTGCGCAAGATCAACGTCGAAGTGTTCGACTTGCATTGAAGTTGTTTGACCGGATTTGAATTAGAGGCCGAAACTTTGTCCATCGTGTTCATCGCGATTTGCTACAAAGTGGAAGTTTTCGATCCGTTTCATTTTGGATCAAAGTCCGAAAAGTGTTTGAATTTTGAAGTGTTGAAGAGTTTGTGAAGTTTTCAAGTATGCCGCCAAGGAGAGCTAATCGCCACCAAAACGTAGAAGCTTTGTATCGAAGAGAAGAAGCTGATGAGATGGAGCAAAGAATCAATGAAAACTTTAGTGAGAAGCTTAACGAAGGAATTGGCCGGTTAGAGAAGCTTATGATGGAGATGAATCAAAATCGGAGAAGGGTTTCACCGGAATCTAATCATGGGGGTAGTAGAGTCTCGCCACATTCCAATCGAGACAGAAGTGTTGAAAATGATCAAGGGCGTGTGAGGAATGTGAATGATCGAGAACAGAGGAATGTAGATAGAAGGGATGATGGTGGTAGGCGTGAAGGTAGTAGAGATGTGGGTGGACGAGATAGACAACGATATACATCTGATTTTGAAGAGGAGTATGATGGTGGTAGTGTTCAAGGACAAGGACGAGGACAAGGGAGAAATTACTCTGAGTATGATCACAAGTGGTAGTCGGGAATGAAGACTGAAATTCCTGAATTCAAAGGTGGTATGCAAGCGGAGGAGTTTCTAGATTGGGTAGCTAATGTTGAAGAGATTTTTGACTTCAAAGAAGTTCCAGAACAGCGTAGGGTGAAGTTGGTTGCTACGAGGTTAAGGGGTAGAGCTTTGGCATGGTGGCAACAAACCAAGCTTACACGTGATCGGATGGGAAAGTCAAAAGTTGAATCTTGGGAAAAGATGAAGAGATTGATGAAAGCCACGTTCTTACCATACAATTATCAATCTTTGATGTATCAACGTTTGCAAAAATTGAGACAAGGAACGAAGTCTGTTAACGACTATGCTGATGAATTCTATCAACTTATTGCGAGGAATGATATTATGGAGAAGGAAGAACAACTGACAGCTAGATTTGTTGGGGGACTACGAATGCAGATCCAGGATATGGTTAATATGTTTGATCCAAGATCTGTAGCGGAAGCACATCAAAAAGCGTTGGCTTGGGAGAAACAGGGACGACGGGGAAGTGGTGTGTTTACTAATTCTAACAATCAAGTGAAGGGTGTTGGTGGAAGTTCTAATGTTTCTAAACCTATCAGTAGACCAGTAGTGAAGGAGGCTGAGAAGACAAAGGTTAACAACGGTTTCAAATGTTACAATTGTCAGGAATTGGGTCACAAAAGTAATGAATGTCCAAAGCCGAAGAAGAGAGCTATGATAGCTGAGGTTGAGGATGAGGATGAAGAAGCTGAATGCTCTAATTCTTTACCAGTTGAGGAGGAAGACTTACTGTCAGGAGATGACGGGTACGCATTGATGATGAGGAGAAGTTGTTTAACACCGAAGCAAGAGGAGGAAAGTAGTTGGTTGAGGAACAATATCTTTCAATCTACATGCACTATTCTGGGAAGAGTTTTTAAATTTGTTATTGATGCTGGGAGTTGTGATAATATTATCTCTACAGAAGCGGTGAAGAAGTTGGAGTTGAAAACCGAGAAACATCCTAAACCGTACAAGTTAGCTTGGTTAAGGAAGGGTGGTGAAGTGAAAGTTGGATGTAGAGCTTGTGTGAAGTTTTCATTTGGGAAGAAATACAAAGATGAAATCTGGTGTGATGTCGTAGATATGGACGTTTGTCATTTGTTGCTGGGGAGACCGTGGCAGTATGATCGAGCTGTGCAGCATGACGGACGGACCAACAGTTACAGTTTCATGTTCGAAGGTACAAAGATTACTCTGGTTCCGAAGAAACGCCAACAGGAAGAAAACAAACTGGAGGAGATTGAAGAACTGAAAACGTTGTTATCTTTGAAGGAGTTTGTTAAGGAGGTCGAGGAGGAACCGGAAGTGTTCTTGTTGATTGGGCGTGAGAGCAGTGAAGAGGTTGAAATTCCAGAAGAAGCGAAGTCAGTATTGAAAGAATTTGAGGATGTATTTCCAAACGAGTTGCCTAAAGAGTTACCGCCGCTGAGAGACATTCAACATCAAATTGATCTTGTTCCAAGAGTAGTATTGCCACATAGACCGCATTACCGAATGAGTCCGAAGGAGCATGAAGAATTAAGGAGGCAGGTGGAAGAATTGCTTGAGCAGGGACGGGTACAGGAAAGTTTGAGTCCATGTGCTGTGCCAGCTTTGTTGGTACCGAAGAAAGATGGGACGTGGAGGATGTGCACGGACAGTCGAGCATTGAATAAAATCACTGTACGATACAGATTTCCAATGCCAAGGTTGGATGACTTGCTGGATCAGTTGAGTGGGGCTACTATCTTTTCGAAAATTGATTTGAAAAGCGGATATCATCAAATTTGGATTAGACCTGGAGACGAATGGAAGACAACCTTCAAGACGAGAGAGGGGTTGTATGAATGGCTGGTGATGCCGTTCGGTCTTTCGAATGCACCGAGTACGTTCATGCGAGTGATGAATCAAATTTTTAGACCTTTCATTGGAAAATTTGTGGTGGTGTACTTTAATGATATTTTGATTTATAGTAGGAGTCTGGAAGAGCATGTTCAACATCTGAAGGAAGTGTTAATTATTTTACGAGAGGAACAATTTTATGTTGCGACAAAGAAATGCGTGTTCATGACGCATAGTGTTTTGTTCTTGGGGTATATTGTTTCGGAGAAGGGCATCCAGGTAGATCAGAATAAAGTTGAAGCAGTCAGGAATTGGCCACAGCCGAAGACAATTACAGAAGTGAGAAGTTTTCATGGGCTAGCGTCATTCTACCGAAGATTCATTCCACACTTCAGTAGCGTGATGGCACCGGTGACTGATTGCATGAAGGGGAAACAATTTTCTTGGACGGAGGAAGCTGGGATTGCTTTTGGGAAGATCAAGAAGTTGCTAACATCTGCACCAATTCTTGTATTACCAGATTTTCAGTTATTGTTTGAACTGCATACTGATGCGTCAAAGGTTGAAATTGGAGGGGTGTTGAGTCAGAATGGGCGTCCTATTGCATATTTCAGCGAGAAGTTGTCAGGAGCAAAGATGAGATACAGTACCTATGATGTGGAATTTTATGCTGTTGTTCAAGCGGTGAAGCACTGGCGACATTACTTATTCCAGAAAGAATTTGTTTTATACACTGATCACGAGGCGTTGAAACATTTACAAGGACAAGACAAGATTTTAGCAAGACATGCATCGTGGATTGCTTATTTGCAGCAGTTTACTTTTGTCGTTAAGCACAAGTCAGGGGTAACCAATCGTGTGGCTGATGCTTTGAGCAGGAGGAGTCATTTGTTGACGACAATGAAAGTTGAAGTGACAGGTTTTGAATTATTGCCAGAATTGATTGAAGAAGATCCTTACTTTGTGAAATTTGTTGAAAAGGTAAAGGAAGGAAGCACTGATGAATTTGTGTTGATGGATGGTTTTCTGTTTAAAGGAAATCGTTTGTGCATCCCAGACTGTAGCTTGAGAATGAAGATTGTTAAAGAATTACATGAAGAAGGCCATGTGGGTAGAGATCGTACGTTACAGTTAATTTCTCAATCTTATTTTTGGCCATCAATGAGGAAAGAGATAGAGAGATTTGTGGAAAGGTGTCATATCTGTCAAGTTTCGAAAGGAACAGCGACGAATGCGGGGTTATATATGCCGTTACCTGTGCCTACCAAACCATGGGTTGATATCAGCATGGATTTCGTGTTGGGATTGCCGAGAACTCAGATGGGAAATGATTCTATATTTGTTGTGGTGGACAGGTTTTCGAAGATGGCACATTTTATAGCCTGTAAGAAGACAGCGGATGCAGTTCGAGTGGCACAGTTATTCTTTAAAGAAATATATCATTTACATGGTTTACCTGAATCTATTGTTTCTGACCGAGATACTCGATTTCTGAGTCACTTTTGGTTGAGTCTATGGAAGATGGTGGGAACGAAGTTGAAATTTAGTAGTGCATATCATCCTCAGACAGATGGGCAAACTGAAGTTGTGAATAGATCATTGGGAAATATGTTGAGATGTCTTGTTCAAGACAATTTGAAGAGTTGGGACTTAAAGTTGTGTCAGGCAGAGTTTGCTCATAATCATGCAGTGAATCGAAGTACTGGGTTCAGTCCATTCCAGGTCGTATATTCAAGTTTGCCAAAGGGGCCGTTGGATTTGATGATGGTTACACAACCGAAGGGGACAGTTAAGCGAGCTGCTAATTTTGTTGATGGGTTGACAGAATGCCATAGAATCGTTCAGGAACGATTAGAGAAGACAAATGAGAGGTATAAACAAATGGCGGATAAGAAACGAAGAAGTGTTGTTTTCAAAGAGGGTGATTTTGTTTACGCAGTATCGACGAGAGATCGTTTTCCAGTGGGAACTTACAACAAGTTGAAAGCACGAAAGATTGGTCCACTAGAAATCTTGAAGAAGATCAATGATAATGCGTATCGGTTAAAGTTGCCGGAAAATGTTCATACTTCTGATGTTTTCAATGTCAAACATTTAATTCCGTATTGTGGGGAGGATTTTATCGAAGGTGACGAGAGTGTGAATTCGAGGACGAATTCTATCGAACAAGGGGAGGATGATGGAGTAGTTACCTCGTTCGGATCCATCGCTACTTCGCCGCGACTCATCGCTCAACCCTCCACTCCACGACTCATGCCCAAACCACTGACTCACGACTTATCCCCACCGAGTCAACTCCAGCCGACTCACAACATAACCCCACCAAGTCAACTCATCAAAACCCCTCCTCCGCGACTCACGACTCATCGACACACGACCTAACCCTAAGTCGTCACCAAGACATAACCGCGCGCCTCCATATGTCGCGAACGAGTTATGCGATCCTAGCCAAAGCCCTAAATCCATATCACCGAGACACGTGATAAACCCTTTTCCCTCAATCCTTTATAAGTCGCAAACGAGTTATCCTCCATAAGTCGTTACCGAGACGTAGCTTAAGTCGAAGACGAGATAGCTTGAGTCGTTACCGTGTTATCTCTAAAGGCTAATGATTATTTTAAGTCGCGAACTGCTTTGATAAGTCGTAGCCGAGACATTCTATGAGTCGTAGCCGAGTTAGCATTAAGTCGCTGCATATTTTCTTTAAGTCGTATGTTGAGGACTATGTGTTGTAATCTTTTTAAGTCATAAGTCGTGACAGTTGTATTATAAACTGATAAGTCGTGTACGACTTATGATGAGTCGTAGGTCGTAGGTGATGAGTCGGAAACGACTTAAGACTTATGTAATTTTCTGGATATGTGTTGTAGCCTATAAATAGGCAAGTGGTATCATTTTGTAATGGTTGTTGAATATTGAATAAAATTCTCTTTTGTTAGCTTTGTGCTTTCAATTTCAATTGGTAGTCGAGTGTATCTCCTATCTCCACTTACGTCATTCGAGTGCGCTCGAATCATCGTTTGTTGAAGCCGATTCATGGTATCTTGTGCGCAAGATCAACGTCGAAGAATCGTAGATCTCTTTCCCGGTATCTTCGGATCAACGAGTCAGAGATAGCTAGAATTCGGTATCTTCAGATCAACGAATTTGGGCATTTCAGTATCTTCCAATCCACCAATTACTACTTTCACCGATTGAAGATCGTTTTGATTAATCCGCTGCATCACTATCTCAACTCAACTTTGAATATTAGTTTCTTATAGAAAGATATAGAGAGCAATGCATTAGTTTAATAGAACCATACAACATGTATTCTTAAGTCAAATCCTTTCTTAAAAAAGTTTTAAAGTTCAAACTCCAAATTAGGCAAGGATTATAAAACGGAATTATGCAACGTTGTATTAGTATTCAGAAATGACATAACAACATAGCATCTACATGTACAAGGCAATGTGATGCGACTAACCATATCTACGTAGTTCTACATGAAATTCTAGCATAATGTAAAACTAAATGTAACTAAATCATTAGAAAAACTATACGCAACAAAGAAACCATCCTTTATGAATTGATATTACTTACACAAAATTATTTTCCATTCAATGTTAAAATCATTAATGAACCATTCCTTAAAACATTACTTAAGTTTATAACATTCTATAAAATAATTCATTATAATTACTTCATAAGCATTCTATAACTATTTCATAACTATATATAACTGTTTAGAAAGTAATTTCAAGTTAAGTATAAAACACTTAAATTCAAAACAAAATTGGTTATAAACAAAACCTTTAAGTTTTTGGTATTCGTCTTGAAGAGGAACAAAATATTCCGATATATCTTAAAAGATTAAGCATATAAAACATTCAAATTTACTTCCTTAGTTTTATATACAATATATTTGAAATATTCTCATAGTATTATGCAAAGATTTTTCAAAAAGTTTAAAATACTGTTAGAAATTGATATCAAAACACTTTAAACAAGCTTTAAAATAAAGTTCTTTAAATCCGATGATTTATTAAACTAATTATTTAAAATAAGTATAAACTCAAAGATTATTAAACTGTAACTAATAATATACTCAAATCTTACATTAAATTTCTATTTCAAATCAAGAGTATAAAATTGAATATCTTTCATATTGAGTTTATAAAATACTTATTTTTAAAATAATTATTCAAATCATGGAAAACATTTACTTTCGTATAATACAAATTCAAATAGTAAATAAACCTTTAAATTTCATATTACTACTCCGAAAACAAAGTAAATACTTCAAACCTTTCTTTCAAAATAGATATTCAAATTTACTTTTCAAACACATTATACTATGGATAATACTTTCCAAATCATTTATTCTGCAAAAATTTTAAAATAGAAAAATTTATATACTATATTTATAAAATATCTCAAAATTTTATTTTTAAAGAAACTTATATAAATTTCATCTTTGCAAAATCGATAATCGTTAATAATTTAAATACTTTGGAAAATTTATTTGTATAATTTTTTACTTCACATAAGATAAATTCGGTTATAAATAATATTTAAAAATCCACAATAGACATCATTATAAGTATATGTAAAATGTTTGAAAATAATTATTAACATTATTAATTTTATTAGAAAGAAGCTATTTAAATTCTTAAATCCATTATTTTAAAATTTCAAGTTTTAATATCAAAATACTTTTCAACATATTTATTAAATAATAATGGTCGATCTTTACACATTATTATGATAAATAGTAATTTACTTCTAAACATTTTTAATAAAGAATAATAGTTGATTCCAAAACATTCATAATAATAATTGTTAACTTTAAACAATACTACTTATTTAAATAAATACTTTCCACAATATTTAAACATTGATAAATAACTTTTAAATAATATTAATTTTATATAAACAACTTTTAAACATTTTAAACAATCTAGAAAGATATATATGTTTTGTATAAAATAATTTTTATAACTCAATGTTTTAAAACAGGTTTATCCTCGTTCTCATAGACTTTAGCCATACATTGATCAGGTGCAAGACAAAAAATCTTTAAGTACTTAGTAGACCTGTTTCCACATCTAGTGAAAATACTTGAAAAGCTTTCAAAACAAATATGGAAAGTACCACTCAAAATTTCGACCATGGATCATAGTTACACAATGGTTACGTCTTTATCCTAGAGAATCCATAGTAACTGCAGGCAATCTCTGCCCCTCGATTTACGCCCTAAAAAACCATGGATCGCAGTTACACAATGGTTACGTCGCTATCCCAACGAATCCATAGTAACTATAGACATTCTCTGCCCTTCGATTTATGCCACAAAACCCCTCATAGATCGCAGTTACCCAATGGTTACGTTGCTATCCCAACGAATCCATAGTAACTATTGGTATCACACCCCTCGATTTACGCTATAAGTAAAAAAAAATCAAATGAACTCATGAGTTTATGTCCGGACAACCCGCATCAAATTCAATTGAATCCATCGAGTGGATTTCCTAGTGGATCCACCTAGTGGACCTCCAATTTTCGATTTACGTGGAGGGTACTTCTCTATATCTTTGATTTCAAAATATATCATACTATACATAGTTCCCTTCCATATCATAAACTTTGTATATATCATAATTAAATAAACTCCATTTATACAAAATCATTACTTTCCAAATCGAATACCTTTCAAAATTAATAGTCTTCAAAATAACTTCATACTTATATAAAATCCTCTTTAAAAGAATCAGAAACTTCCAAATTGAATATTTTACGACGTTAAAGGTCTTCGAAAATAAAAAAGTTTCAAAAATATCACTTTGATTTCATATTTATATAAAATCTCAAAATCATTTTTCTTTATTCCATAAAATCAAATACCATTCGAAATTTATTATTTTCAAAATCAACAGTTTTCAAATATAAAATAGAGACTTAATATAAATTATTTTTTCTTTAAAATCGTATACGTTTCAAAAATCATTTTACACATAAATAGAATTCATAAAACATTAACTAAGTTCATAAACATTTCTTAAAACATAATTTCATTATAAAGCATTTTCAAAACTTAATTTCATACTTGTATAATACAAAATTTCTTATCATTTTACTTATCAAGGGTATTAACAATTTAAAACTAGTTTAATTCTATTAACTTTTAGTTTAACAGTTACAAAACTTAGCTTTTATATTTTCTCTAAACACTTAGATTTAAATTTTAATCTCGGTTTGATAGTTTCCGGCAATTAAAAATTGTCAAAAATTCCATTTCATTTCAATAATTGAAAATCACCAATCAATATCTCAAACAGATGCACAATCAAACTATCCTAATTCATAGGATATATGTGTCCATAATATCACTTAACATGAACTCGAGAACTAATCATCGGGTTTTATTTCAAATCATTTGAAATAAATATATACATATATCTTATGTATACCAAATCATACTTCAGGGATTTAAATCAAAATCCATTTAACCAAAACAATTGCATAACAAAGCTACCATAGACGCATTGTAAAGACCCGCAAATCCGTCTTCCGAAAACTCGACACCGATACTTCCACTGTACCAAATTGTCGAATAATCAAATGGCGGAAGCGCGAAACTTTAGGGTTAAAAGAAGAGGTAGAAGAAAAGATAGAAGAAAAAGAAAGAACAGAAACAGAATCAGAAACAATTATCAGAATCTCACATTTCGCAGCGGAATAATATACAATAGATAAATCAATAATCTTTAAAACAAAAGACTATATCAGTTTATACATACATCAATCATCAGAGTTTACAACAATGGACAGTTATATAAACTTGTCCTCATACAGAATACACAGCGGAATAAATAACAAGTACGATAGTACGCTTCGCCATCCAGCTCATCTCCAAAGCTCCAGAATATCCTGATAACATAACTCTAGGCTGCCCGTGTGGAAAATTATGGGCACCCAGAGTTTAGAAAGGGAACAATAAACTCCAGGTCAGTCATGGTGACTGGTGTGAGATCGTAAAACAGTTATTTTCGCAAAGAAAATAAAACAACTTCGCAATGCTTTTGGAAAATGAAACTACCATAAGGCCTCCCACCACACACAATGCAAACGCAGAATTGGAGGAGATTTCTCCTTATGATAGTCAAAAATGCTTACTACGCGAAATCAATTGATATTATTATTAATGTCTAGTGTGGAAAACATTTCGAAAGTATAACATCAATCTTAGCCAACATACAACAATTGTTGTATGCCTACTATAGCTACTACGTTCAATAGCAGGTTACCGCCACATTCCATAGCAGGTAATACAATTAAAAATCGTATGGGGTTCGTATTGTTTCTTTGGATTTCCAACAAATGATCAGGCTAAGGAACTTCCTTACACCGAAATAGAACGCCTCTGGAAAGACGCCTCGGATCCTAACCAGATCTCTGCAAACAAAAGGCCGACGCTACCTCACGCTCTAACCGAGCTGTAACTAGGTAACTAACACACGAGCTATGCCATCCCCCGGTCGTTACCGACCTTTATCCGAGGATCCTCAATCGAAAAGCAACAGTCGCAAAATATAATCCACATAGGTAAAATATCTGGGCTCCATACCATGATATCACCTTTTATCCAGAAGGAAATGGCATACCCTAGGGGCGCTACCCCTACAAACCTTTGCCGCACATTCCTGTTTCGACCATTACCGGGTTGTGAGGCTCGACGAAGTCTCGTCCATAAAGCTATGCTTTTTCACAAAGCCACGCTTTTTCACAAAGCCACGCTTTGATCCACAAATGATCATCAGCACTTCGTGTGCCACATTACCAATTTGGGAATGTATCACTAGTAACCATCAACTACATAACCTCTGAGCTCGTACGTCTCAGAGAAGGGTGTTAAGCTAAGAGAATAAATTCTCCGCCACCAAACAGAAATGTATTTGATTGAAACCAGCTTTACATCTCAAAGTGTAACGTCAGACACACATCCATACAAGTCCGTTCCGGGATCGAACGGAACCGAAGGCACTTCCAAAGAAGCCCTTGCAATCCGGATATTCACTAATCACGTCCGGACTTCCCATCACAAAAAGAGTGATATAAATCTCTATACCGGAGCAACTCGGTGCAGAGACATTCGACAGGTTGTCCTTTTATTTTCACAAATATCCGGTCTTCACACCGGTCTTCAAATGCAATCCATTCACGACGTATCACTATTCGGAATGGGTTATATGACACAAAGGTCCTCTCCCGGCTTAACCGAATAATGAGCGTTTGTTTTAAAAACAAATCAAGTGTCATTTCAAAGGCAAATATTGATAGTTGGTTCTTTAACTATCAATAACATTCATAACAAACATCCAATTCAAATAATTTTTCCCAAATTATTTATTTGATTTCAAATCTTTTCACAAGATATATATTCTTCCACACTTCACATTTGAAAATCAATTTCAAATCATATTTCATACTTCACGTTTAAAAATCAATTTCAAATCATATTATGGTCCATTTAAACCAATTAGATAAATCCTTATCGATTTATTTCAAATTTACATTCCAAATTTACATTTCAAATTTGTAAATTTATTTCCACACTTCATCACTTTGAAAATCCGATTTCAAACCATATTTTCCACACTTTAAAAATAAATCAATATTTATTTTTAAAACAAATTTCCCTTTCCTTTACAACTTCTATTCGGAATTTACATTCCTAAAAATCCACTTTTACACGATTTTCAAATCGTTTTCCAAGCATTCATTTTCAACCCCGAATCAACTTTAAAAATTGATTTCTCCATTTTATTTCAAATCCCAAATCGAATTTCAAATTGATTTCTGAATTTACTTCAACGCCGAATCACATTTCAAATTGATTCTAACTTTAATCCCAAAGACTAAATCATTTTTACAAATCGATTTCCAAATTTATTTTCAACCCCAAAAATCAATTTTCATTCAAACACCAAATAAGTTTTCATATCGATTTCTCAAAGATTTATTTCAAATACCCAATCAATTATCAATTTGATTTCAAATAAATTTATCTCTTTTAAAATAAATTCTTTTATTTTCCCAAACCATCAAAAATTCAATTTTAATTTCAGAAATCCAATTTCATTTATTTCTGGTATCCAACGATACCAAAAACACATTCGGCTAAATTATAGCTCTCAACAAATTCAATCACAGATATAATCATACACAGATTATAAATAACCAATTAAACAACATAAGAAATCAATTCAAATGTTGAACAAATTGGCTAATTATTTGTGGATTTAGAGAAATTGAGGGAGAAAGGAGGAGACGTGCTGGCCGTTCATCATGGGAGTGGCGGCTACTGCTTAAAACCCTAGGGTTTTTAATTTCTTTTGCAAATGAGAAAATGTAGGTGCTTTTATAGAAAATTTCGCGATTTACTATTCATCGAATTTTTTCGAACTCCGATTCGAGCGTGCCGGCTGACGTTCGTAAGGTTTACCCTGCGTTCCGAACGCAATGGAACAGGTTTCGGAAGCTAATTCGATCGTATGTGTGAGATATGGCAATAAACGATCAATTTAAATTAAACCGATTTAAATCGATTTCGAGGCGTTTTAATTTGTACCGGACAAATGGTAAATCCAAAAATTACGAAATTTGAAATCGTACAATAATATCACATTACGGATCCGACGAAATTGGTTTCGTCGAAATCCGAGACTTTTTGAAAAATGACTATTTTAACTCGACGATTTAAAATTAAAACGATATCGATGCGTTTCGAGTTTCCACGGTCAAACGACAACTTCGATTGCTACGAAAATTGAAATCCGATAATAACTAACTATTACGGATCCAATGGAACTGGTCTCGTTCAATTCTGAGACGGTTCGAAAATTGGCTATTTTTTACAGTCGATAATTAAATATTAAAATATTCAATTTTCACAAATTAACTCCAAATTCGATTCTGAAAGTTCAAAAATATTTCTATAACTCCAGTATGATTAAATAAAATTTTACAAATCATTTTCAATCATTTTAAACTCGATTTTCAATTATCCCTGGAATTCCACTATTAAATTTATCGATTTAATTATCAAATAAAACCCAATATTCGAAAAATAAATCATTCGACTTCTAAATTCCATTTATTAATATTTAAAATCAATTAAATATTCGAATTTTAATTATCAAAAATTCTGGATCGTTACAGACTTCCCCCCTTAAAAGAATTTCGTCCTCGAAATTACAAGTCAGGAAGAAGGGTCCTTAACTCGTCTACTATTTTTCACAATCTAATAGTTTTATCAATTTATCAAAACAAATCTTTCTATTAAAGATTCGTTATCATTCAACTCGTTTTCCAACTTAAATTATAAGTTTCAACAACATTGTTTAACTTCTCAATTCAAATTCGAGTTTAAATTCAAATTTTAAACTTTCAAAATTTCTCAAAATTTTTCTAACCCTCGAAATTTTCGAAAAATTTCGCCAGCATCTCCTTTGCGCGGCTAATACGGCACGACTACAAAACGTCCCTACGGACTCTCAAATCCCAATAGAAAACAAAATGCCAAGTGGCAGAATCAGAAACTCATCAAATTTCATACTGAAATTTAAATACGTACCTTTTTGTCGAGCAATTCAAATTATCTTCAAAATTTAATCCAATTCCTGTATACACCTGTATATTTCCTACTAGCTATAATATCTAGTTACAATATTCAAATCATTTTGCAAATTCCATTACACAATTTTCAATGTATGCTTCTTATACATTTTTACTTCACTATTGAAGTTACATATCTATTTTCATTCAATTTTGCATTTCCAATTTCATTTGAATTTACTTTATTATTTCAATTCAATTTGAATTCATTTTATCTTCAGATTTTTCATTCAGATTTTCATTCAGCGTTTACTTGAATTCGATTCATCTTCTTATTTCGAATATTGAGCTTTATTCACTTTTATCTCAATTCCCAATTTGAAATCACTTAAAAATCTTTTTTTAAAAATGGATATGGAAAGCACGTTCCCCCATGGATCACAGTTACTCGGCGGTTTCGCTACTATCCCAGTAGAATCGCTCGTAATCTGTAGATTTCTCATCTCTTAAATTTCGCCATGGTTGTTGCCATAAATCGCAGTTCACACGGCGGCTGCGCCACTATCTCAGTGGAATCGCTTGTAACTGTGGGTATCACACCCCTCGAATTACGCTAGCATACACCGTGATCAATCAATATGATCCCATCACGATCAAACGGATACTCATACTGAGTTCCAACACCTTCACAATTTTTTTAATGGAAGGTACTTTTTCATATCCTTAGTTTGGAAAACATATGTCATATATGTATAGTACTTCATTTCCAATTGATTCCATTCAATTTTAATTGGCATTTCATATTCACATTCACCAACTTAGAATATTTTCAATATCAAATTTACTTAAGAATTTCACACTTATTTCTTAAGTTCAATACAAGTATTTTCCATACTTTTTTTTAATATTAATTTTCAATTACCACTTATATTTAAACTGGATTACCAATTTCATATAAATCCAATTAATCTTTCATTTATAATTATTGAATTCAATTCGTTTCAAACCTTATTCATTTGGTCAATCTTCAATTAGCTTCACTTACTAATTTTTAGTTTAATACATCACTTCGTTTTCCACAAATCAAATTCAATTCCAGTTTTATTTACTTGCAAATCCAAAA
Source organism: Allium fistulosum (assembly GCA_030737815.1). Classification (NCBI taxonomy): domain Eukaryota; kingdom Viridiplantae; phylum Streptophyta; class Magnoliopsida; order Asparagales; family Amaryllidaceae; genus Allium; species Allium fistulosum. The sequence goes on along the minus strand of CM060908.1, from coordinate 743,078,971 downwards.
TGAATTTTAACATTCAATTTCATTTTCTTGCACTTGCAGTTGCAAATTTATTTATTCATTCACAAATTCATTCATTTTCAATTTGAATCTCATTCCAATTAGATTTCAAATATTTTATAAGTTATCAACTTATTTACATTTCATTAATGAATTTTATTTTCAAATAATTCCTTGAAATTTTATTTCAATTTGTAAATTACATTTACAATTCACATTTCCAAATCTCATTCGTATATGGATTTTTATTTCATTATCTTTCAATTCATATTTATAAATTTCATCTGCCAAATGAACTTATCTTCAAATTTTTGGTTATTATTTTTAATTTCTTATTCAATTCCATATAACAATAATAATACTTCAATATTATCTCTTCCTAACAACCAAGCATCCATATACTATGATAATTTATAGAAAATCATTTCTTTTCTATACAAAAATAGTTTTGGGCAAAATTATTTCATTTACCCTATTTAAAACAATACTGTGTCGGCTTATCTTGTTTAAGAGTTTAGAAACCCCTATCGATTACAGTTGGCCACCCTGCACCGACCAGAATCTATAAACAATCAACCGATAAGTCAACACAATACAAAATAAATTTTGTATTCACTAACAAATACGCACTCATATCTATTATTACACTCACACTCATTCTAGAGTACTACTGACTCTATCTCTAATGAGTAACACCCAACAGAGCAGGGTTGTCGCTTAACCGGATGCTCTGATACCACTTGTAAAGACCCGCAAATCCGTCTTCCGAAAACTCGACACCGATACTTCCACTGTACCAAATTGTCGAATAATCTAATGGCGGAAGCGCGAAACTTTAGGGTTAAAAGAAGAGGTAGAAGAAAAGATAGAAGAAAAAGAAAGAACAGAAACAGAATCAGAAACAATTATCAGAATCTCACATTTCGCAGCGGAATAATATACAATAGATAAATCAATAATCTTTAAAACAAAAGACTATATCAGTTTGTACATACATCAATCATCAGAGTTTACAACAATGGACAGTTATATAAACTTGTCCTCATACAGAATACACAGCGGAATAAATAACAAGTACGATAGTACGCTTCGCCATCCAGCTCATCTCCAAAGCTCCAGAATATCCTGATAACATAACTCTAGGCTGCCCGTGTGGAAAATTATGGGCACCCAGAGTTTAGAAAGGGAACAATAAACTCCAGGTCAGTCATGGTGACTGGTGTGAGATCGTAAAACAGTTATTTTCGCAAAGAAAATAAAACAACTTCGCAATGCTTTTGGAAAATGAAACTACCATAAGGCCTCCCACCACACACAATGCAAACGCAGAATTGGAGGAGATTTCTCCTTATGATAGTCAAAAATGCTTACTACGCGAAATCAATTGATATTATTATTAATGTCTAGTGTGGAAAACATTTCGAAAGTATAACATCAATCTTAGCCAACATACAACAATTGTTGTATGCCTACTATAGCTACTACGTTCAATAGCAGGTTACCGCCACATTCCATAGCAGGTAATACAATTAAAAATCGTACGGGGTTCGTATTGTTTCTTTGGATTTCCAACAAATGATCAGGCTAAGGAACTTCCTTACACCGAAATAGAACGCCTCTGGAAAGACCCCTCGGATCCTAACCGGATCTCTGCAAACAAAAGGCCGACGCTACCTCACGCTCTAACCGAGCTGTAACTAGGTAACTAACACACGAGCTATGCCATCCCCCGGTCGTTACCGACCTTTATCCGAGGATCCTCAATCGAAAAGCAACAGTCGCAAAATATAATCCACATAGGTAAAATATCTGGGCTCCATACCATGATATCACCTTTTATCCAGAAGGAAATGGCATACCCTAGGGGCGCTACCCCTACAAACCTTTGCCGCACATTCCTGTTTCGACCATTACCGGGTTGTGAGGCTCGACGAAGTCTCGTCCATAAAGCTATGCTTTTTCACAAAGCCACGCTTTTTCACAAAGCCACGCTTTGATCCACAAATGATCATCAGCACTTCGTGTGCCACATTACCAATTTGGGAATGTATCACTAGTAACCATCAACTACATAACCTCTGAGCTCGTACGTCTTAGAGAAGGGTGTTAAGCTAAGAGAATAAATTCTCCGCCACCAAACAGAAATGTATTTGATTGAAACCAGCTTTACATCTCAAAGTGTAACGTCAGACACACATCCATACAAGTCCGTTCCGGGATCGAACGGAACCGAAGGCACTTCCAAAGAAGCCCTTGCAATCCGGATATTCACTAATCACGTCCGGACTTCCCATCACAAAAAGAGTGATATAAATCTCTATACCGGAGCAACTCGGTGCAGAGACATTCGACAAGTTGTCCTTTTATTTTCACAAATATCCGGTCTTCACACCGATCTTCAAATGCAATCCATTCACGACGTATCACTATTCGGAATGGGTTATATGACACAAAGGTCCTCTCCCGGCTTAACCGAATAATGAGCGTTTGTTTTAAAAACAAATCAAGTGTCATTTCAAAGGCAAATATTGATAGTTGGTTCTTTAACTATCAATAACATTCATAACAAACATCCAATTCAAATAATTTTTCCCAAATTATTTATTTGATTTCAAATCTTTTCACAAGATATATATTCTTCCACACTTCACATTTGAAAATCAATTTCAAATCATACTTCATACTTCACGTTTAAAAATCAATTTCAAATCATATTATGGTCCATTTAAACCAATTAGATAAATCCTTATCGATTTATTTCAAATTTACATTCCAAATTTACATTTCAAATTTGTAAATTTATTTCCACACTTCATCACTTTGAAAATCCGATTTCAAACCATATTTTCCACACTTTAAAAATAAATCAATATTTATTTTTAAAACAAATTTCCCTTTCCTTTACAACTTCTATTCGGAATTTACATTCCTAAAAATCCACTTTTACACGATTTTCAAATCGTTTTCCAAGCATTCATTTTCAACCCCGAATCAACTTTAAAAATTGATTTCTCCATTTTATTTCAAATCCCAAATCGAATTTCAAATTGATTTCTGAATTTACTTCAACACCGAATCACATTTCAAATTGATTCTAACTTTAATCCCAAAGACTAAATCATTTTTACAAATCGATTTCCAAATTTATTTTCAACCCCAAAAATCAATTTTCATTCAAACACCAAATAAGTTTTCATATCGATTTCTCAAAGATTTATTTCAAATACCCAATCAATTATCAATTTGATTTCAAATAAATTTATCTCTTTTAAAATAAATTCTTTTATTTTCCCAAACCATCAAAAATTCAATTTTAATTTCAGAAATCCAATTTCATTTATTTCTGGTATCCAACGATACCAAAAACACATTCGGCTAAATTATAGCTCTCAACAAATTCAATCACAGATATAATCATACACAGATTATAAATAACCAATTAAACAACATAAGAAATCAATTCAAATGTTTTGAGGAATCCTGTTGGATCCCTCCAACCTGTTTTCCTGCATCCACAGATGTTAGCACAATACCAATTCCACTTCGAGGTGGAATATCGCGGTATATGGGTTTTATAAAAATATCATCCGCTTACTAACGGCGCAATAGGGTCTCATCCGCTATACGAGGCGGGAAATCAATCAATCCAATATATACATATGCCAATATGTATATATTGCTATATATAGATATATATCCTATCATATCTAATAGCACATCCAATAGCAAACATATCAATCAATAAATAACTGAAAATTCCACTTTCATTTTGAGTGAGAAAAATCTCACCGTGATTTTAATTCTGATTTCAGCGTTTATTTCGAATAAAATTAAACGGGCGTTTAATTTTACCCGAAATTTTCGCTAGCTCCAATTGACTTCAAACCAGTTGCATCGCGAAGTGTTCGGCGATACGATTCCAACGCACTTTATTTCGTCATTTTCTGATAACGTAAGAAAAGGATACGCTATTACAAAGTTATACGAATTTATATTTATTCAATTTTACAATTCCTTTTTATAACACAAACCCTACACTGCCATCAGGGCCGTTCGTTTTGAAATCTGCAGATCCATGCCGTGTAGTCCTTCTTCCCTCCCCATTCACGTACGCGACCTAGAGAAACCCATCAGCCGCCTTCGTCCTTCGAATTTTTGCAACCTCCACATCGATTTCCACGATGATCAAATACCATCACGCGAAAGGCCATCACGCGAGCCACCATCACCCAGAGAGCGGTCGAGCTCGGCACCCCCAAACCCCCTAGAAACGCGTGTAACACGGCCACGAACGCGGCTAATTTCCTCCTCCATCGTTGCGTTTCAGACGATCAACCCCGTATGGATTCGAAGATCTCTTTAACCTCTACAAGATTGTAGTTGAACAAATTGGCTAATTATTTGTGGATTTAGAGAAATTGAGGGAGAAAGGAGGAGACGTACTGGCCGTTCATCATGGGAGTGGCGGCTACTGCTTAAAACCCTAGGGTTTTTAATTTCTTTTGCAAATGAGAAAATGTAGGTGCTTTTATAGAAAATTTCGCGATTTACTATTCATCGAATTTTTTCGAACTCCGATTCGAGCGTGCCGGCTGACGTTCGTAAGGTTTACCCTGCGTTCCGAACGCAATGGAACAGGTTTCGGAAGCTAATTCGATCGTATGTGTGAGATATGGCAATAAACGATCAATTTAAATTAAACCGATTTAAATCGATTTCGAGGCGTTTTAATTTGTAGCGGACAAATGGTAAATCCACAAATTACGAAATTTGAAATCTTACAATAATATCACATTACGGATCCGATGAAATTGGTTTCGTCGAAATCCGAGACTTTTTGAAAAATGACTATTTTAACTCGACGATTTAAAATTAAAACGATATCAATGCGTTTCGAGTTGCCACGGTCAAACGACAACTTCGATTGCTACGAAAATTGAAATCCGATAATAACTAACTATTACGGATCCAATGGAACTGGTCTCGTTCAATTCTGAGACGGTTCGAAAATTGGCTATTTTTACAGTCGATAATTAAATATTAAAATATTCAATTTTCACAAATTAACTCCAAATTCGATTCTGAAAGTTCAAAAATATTTCTATAACTCCAGTATGATTAAATAAAATTTTACAAATCATTTTCAATCATTTTAAACTCGATTTTCAATTATCCCTGGAATTCCACTATTAAATTTATCGATTTAATTATCAAATAAAACCCAATATTCGAAAAATAAATCATTCGACTTCTAAATTACATTTATTAATATTTAAAATCAATTAAATATTCGAATTTTAATTATCAAAAATTCTGGGTCGTTACACGCATCCCCCACTCAAAACTCGAAAAAAAAATTCGATGATGCTGTAGTCATCGGTAGAATTATTTTCCAGCGACAAAAGTGAGTTCAGTACTTTCTACTCCCTTTAAAATCCTTTGAAAACATTTCTATTCGTAATACTTCCAAATAATACCAATATTATTTTCCAAATCTCAGGCAACCAATTTTAAAAATCCAGGATTTTAAGTTCTTAAATTCTCAGTTTGAATTTCCCTTCAATTAGAAACCATATTTATATAAACCATTTTCTTAAATAAAATCATTTCACAATTTTATATCTTTGTTTAGACTAAAACAATAGCTTTTGTTTAAATTTTAACCCAACATTATCACCGAACGCCTTATTGTTAAACTGTGAAACTTAATTCACAAGATGTTTATTTCAATGTTCCCATAAATTACAATTTAACCTTCCCATGTTGTATAAATGTAAATTTACTTATACTTGGTTAAACACAGTTTAAAAATCAACAACAATAGCCAATGCTTGTAAACGACAGAGAACCACTAATCAATCAAAAAATGATAATAATTAACTATTATCATTATTATTTTTCAAACAACACATCATGAATAAACTTATTAAATTTTATAAATTATTCTCTTATATATCAAATATAATACTACGTAAAATTATTTTATTTACATAATTTTGAAATCAATAAAACATTTTTATAGCACTAACAAATACGCGCTCTCATGTGTGTGTGCGCGTGCGCGCACACACACACACTCAAACTCATTCTCGGGTTTTATTGACCTTATCTCTAATGAATTTACCCTACATGCTTTGGTATTCGCTAAACGTAAGCTCTGATACCAATTATGACGACCTACCTCTTTGGACAATTTAAGTCGACAATAAACCACCTATGTCCAACTCAAACCATCTAAAAGACAGATTATAAATGAGTTTTATTCTAAAGAAATAAGATACAGAAGAACAAAAATACAGAATCTCAAAGCAGAATGATAAAATATAATAAATACATAAATATTTCATGAAGCTGTTTTACAATATATATTTGATTTCATTTTTCACTATCACAGAGTTATACATATATGAAACATAACAAAACAATGTAGTTGAAATATACTAGTAAATATGGTCTTCAAACTCCGTCTTCATTTTCGAGAACAAATGTCTTTGAAATAACTGAAATACTGAGGCTGACCCGAGTATAATGGAAAGATAAAACACTCGAGTCAGAACTAAAAATTCTTATGTAAGTTAAACCAAAATCAAGAGAAATATGGGTGTACATAACTTCGTTTTTACTTCGAAAATTCACAAAAAATGTTTCAGTGTTTTCAATGCCCTTTTAAAATCATTCAATGAAGTTTCTAACATTTCCATGTCAATTTAATAATTTTCATAATTTCGAACAACTACTTCAAGGTTTAAATTTTCAAGATTATTAAATCATCAAAATAAACACAGGTTCCTTTATCAAATACTCTTCCAATGTTCAACTGAAGTTTTCTGAAAGTTCAACTTACTTTACAATTTCCAATTTTTTGATAATTCCATTTTTAAAGTATAAAATACCAAAATCATTAAATGGTTGAATTTTAAAACACAGATGTCTTTACAAACATTTTTCTATTACTATATAAAGTTATAGAAAATTTTAGAAATATATATATATATATATATATTACTATTAAATTTGAATCTAAAAGTTTATAAATGAATTTCAAACTGTTTTTCAAAAATTTGATTTAACCAAATTTACAAAATCAAATTCTTTATAACATATAATTTCTAAAATTCAAAAGTGAAATTTAGAAAACTTTTCAAACTTTAAAATCCAATTTATGAAAACCTTTCAAATTTTCCCAAACGACAATCAAATCCCAACAATCACATTCCTACCATAGCAGTCATCAATACATCCAGTAACTCACATGTCAAAATAGGATATCCAAGGGTTCATATCACAATTCAGTGGTCCGAATGATCAATATGGAAAATCATTTAATGATGATCATAATAATCAGGGTGATAATAGGGATATATCGAAATCAATAAACATTATACATCGAATCAAAATATCATCCATCACAATATCAATCAACATCCAAATCAATCAATTCAACCATATATAACAACGTCATACATCATCAAATGTCGAGGTGTTAACCAACATGGATATTCAATTTCAATGTCAATTTAGATGTCAATTTAAATTTTATCAACTCAAATTCAGCCAATTCAATTTCAAACAACAAACAATAAAATTTATCACTTCAAGAATCCGTTTAACTTGCAGTAGGATTTTTAGTATTGCGTGAGTAAGTTTAATCACTCACCTTTTCACGAATTTGAAAAATCCGATTAAAACGAACCAACATGAAACAAACTCCATAGCGAAAATATCGTCAATATGAATCCAACGCAAAGGGCCACGTCCAAATCCGACCTCGTACAAACAACTTACGAATTAATAACCATTTCGAATTAATTAGATTTAATTAAACAACTTAATTAATTAGTAAAAATATTGATTACCGCTAAATAATAGTGATTAGCCGCTCTAATTACCTTTGTCAAAACCGAACCCAGATTGTACTACTTCGACGTTCGCCAAATCACAACGCCGTCGCGCCTTTGGCCATCTGGCCAACACCGCGCCTCGTTCAGGCGATCGCCACAACCGCGCGCAACCCAATGCTACCGTCCTCGCTGCCCCCACCTACCTCTGTTCATGAGAAAAGAACCCATTTTTCCGTGTAGTTCAACTTGAAACTGCTGCCACCATCGACCATCGATGACCACCAAACTCCGGCTGCAAGTAGCTCTCGACATTCTCCACAACTTTTCTTTTAGTGCCGCCACCTATCAATTAACGTCGACGACGAATTTTGCCATCCTAGATTCAATGGTTTTTGGCAATTTCCAATCGTCTCGCTCCTCCGTTCGACATCTCTACCAGTCATGTAATGACCCACCTTTTCAACCATCGAAAGTCAACACCAAATACGACTACTATATTCAAATGTAACGACCTGTAAATTCAGTCTAATTTTATAGGAAATTTTATTTGAGTTTTTGAATTAAATATTTTAAAATGTAAATAAATTTGAATTTAAATAACAATTTTTGGAATATTGAGTAATATATTATTCCAAATCCAGTAAAATAGAAAAGTTTCTGAAAATTCAAATTTTGGTCAAAATTTAGTCAAAGATTTACTTTTGGTTGAAAATTTGAAATTTGAAATTTGAAATCTTATTCTTTTTATATGATACTAGACTGAATTCTAATCTCCACTCCATTTCGTTAAAATCGAATTCCAATTGCATTAAATTTTCAATTTACTGTCAAAAACTCGCATAAATTACCTTTATATTTTCATGTGTATTTCCTATAGTATTTACATAGTATATATTGTGTATTTGGATGGTGTATGGTCTTTTGGGTACCTTTTGACTTTTGGGCTTCAAATGACTCCTCAATACCCCAACAGACTTCCTGTTCACGGAACAGTCGCTACTCGAAAAGAAAAGTACGTACAGAAACTTTTCTTTCTCATTCTTCTTTCTGAAAACTTCTATATCTCCTTCTTCCTCCTCTCCTCTTCCTAAATCCCTAAAAAACAATAAAAAAAACTCCAACCTTTAATCCATTTTCCCTCTTCCTTATTCCTCCTTTCCTCCTCCCTCTCTTCCCTTTCCTTTCCTCCTTCTCTCCTTACGCCTTGCCCCACCTTCCACCGCCGACCATCACCTCCACCCATGGACAAATCCAAGACCAAACCACCCCCTAGCTCGGCCCCACCTTTCCTCCTCTCCCCTTCCTTTTTCCCTTCCTCTTCCTCCTTTCTCTCCTCTTTTCCCTTCCTTTCCTTCCCCTTTGCCTCGGCCTCTCCCCTCCCCTAGCCTTGCCGCACCCTAGCACCCAACCCGACCACCCTAGCCCCTTGGTTATGCCCTAGGCCAAGCCCAAAGACCATAGGCCGAAACCCCTTTTCATATAAAAAAAGAGTGAAAAAAAGAGAAAAGAAAAATAAAATATTTTAGTGATTGTTGTATTCGAAGTTTGGATGGCTTTGGATTGATCTTGTTTGCTTTGGTCTCCATCTCCATCGTGTTGTGTTTATCACCTTCATTTTTCCACGAAAGGTGAGCACGTCACTTACGATTAATATTCTTATATATTAGTAAATGGAATCATATGAAATGACATGTGAATTGTTGTTTTAGTTAGGAATATGATATGTTAATTTATTGTCACATATGTTATGTTAATTTACTATCACATATGTTATATTAATTTATAGGTCACGTATGTTATGTTAATTTATATGTCACATGTGTTATGTTAATTCACATGTCATAATATGTTATGTTAAATTATATGTTGCATATGTCACATGATATGTGTTATATAATAGGATATGTCACCTTTATATATATGTTATGTTAAATTTTAGGTTACATATGTGTTATGCTATGATATATGTTATGATATGTATGATATGTTATGTAAGTGAAATGTTGTGTTATGTATTTATTTATGCAAATCACACTGCAAGTTCCCTTTGTATGTTAGTTAGGAAATCCCTGTGGGTTGAAATGATATATACCCGAACGATCTTATAGATTAGAAAAAATCGTTATGGGTTGAAATGATAGACCCAAAGGATTTTATTGATTTGAAAATATAATTTTGGACACGGGTTGAAATGATATATACGTGGAAATTTATAATTTTGGGTTGAAATGATATATACCCTAATCACTTGACCATAGGGTACAAAATTATATATGGATACTGTTGGTCTATTTTAAAGTGTTTTACAATTTTTAGAATATGTTTTGATTTAATAAATTAATTTTTTTGAAATTAATTAAAAATATTTATTTTAAAATTTATATTTTTGAAATAAAATAAAATTTAAATTTAAATTATATGTTTTAAAGATAATTTATAAGTCAGGGTTTTTAAAGGTTAAATTTCAAATTTTTTACTTATTATTTAATTTAATTGTAAAATATATAATTTAATATTTAATTGGTAAAATATAAATAAAATATTTTAAAGTATAATTTAATAAAATAATTAATATAGTTTTAAAGGATTTATTTAAAATTTAATTTAATATAATTAATATAATTAGTTTTATGACAACTTTAATAAATAAAAATAAGGAAAGAGAAATTAAGGTTAAATTGTAAATTTAATCTAATTAAATGAAATAAATCAAAAGGGGTTATTTGATCTATTTGGTTATGGATTTTCCAAATGATTTTGAAATGTAGATAATCTAAGCTGGTAGAAATTGTAAGTTAAATGTTTCAAAGCTAAAATATAATTGAAGTTAGATATTTTAGTAATTGATTTAAATTGTAACCTAAGAGATTTTGATTATTTAAAATGTTTTATAAAAATGACCACGGTGTGAAATAAGTGTTTGGTTGTTAAAGAGACCGGATCGGATATTGTCATACTCTCTGCCAATATCGAAACCACTTTAACAATTGTGCACGTGGTGGAGAATCCAGAATGAAGTAGGTTGGTTCGGCGAATGCTACTAGAATGAAGTAAGAGAATGATGTTGGATAGCCTTGACTTTCGGGTCATAATTAAAATGACTAAAACATGAGCTATATTGGGACAAGTGGGTTCGCTTCCCCAATCGAGCATGTTCCTTCGAAACCATATCTATTACTTTGTGATTTGATTGGATGCACCTTTCATTATGGGAGTGTGTCTCAAGGTGGGCGGTAGTAGCTACTCTACGTTACCGACAGTCCGAGAGTGCAAAACGATAGTATCCTACCCTGGGCATTGCCTTGTCATATTTATCCCGATCGAGCCCACTACGACTTTGGTTTGTATCGTACCTATGGAGTGCTCACTGAGTAAACCACCGGTTTGGTGGAGCTTACAGTATCTGTATAGACTACGGTATTTATATAAAAATGTGTTAAGGGGGATATGGGTAATGCCTTAACGCTACTTTAATACTTTACTTTACTGTAGACCTTATCTATGTAGCGTATTGTATTATGTATGTAGATAGTTTAGCGGATCCTTGAAGGATGTAAATCCCAAGCATACTTTGAGTTATTGATGTATTTCACTTGTACATTTCACTTGAGTTGATTTACTTACATAAGAATGTTAATCATGACTCGAGTGTTTTGTTTTGCTTTATGCTCGGGTCAGCCTGAGTATCACAACATTTGATCTTTTGGAGCTGGAGATTTGTTGGGGATCTTTCTATCTATCTGCTTAGCTATTTCAGTCATCTTTGTTATTTTAGTTATTTTTATTTCAAACTTTGTCATTTGCTTATGTATTAGTGAAATTTTATGTATTTGGTATTTCTGTTGTATTTGCTTTAGACTCTAATGTTGTAGTAGCTTCATGAACGACTATGTTTGTTTATTCCGTTGCTTATTGTTGTAATATTCTATGTCTATGATTCTATAATTATTTCTTATTTACTCCAAATTTATATAAAAATATATTGTTTTGAGCAATTCAAGTCTGACATGTGTAGATTATTGTCGATTTGAATGGTTCGAAATGATGGGTTGTTACATCAAATTTCGAACATCCAATCCTCAAAAGGGCAGATTTTTAGTGTAAAATAAAAAGAAAAGAACAGGGAATAGGAAAACAGAATCTCATAGCAGAATCGACAATATATAATATAACAAGGACAATACAAACTGTCACCCTAAAATACAGAGTACATCAGAGTTAAAAAAAACCTTATCTGTTGGACAGTTATAAAATTCCGACCTTACAATTTGCTGATAGGTATAAAGTATAAAACAGCAGAAATAGAACAATACTATAGATAAACCTCCAGCTCTGCTCCAAAGACTACATGTCTCTAAAGCCAACCTGGGGAAAATATTCGGTCTGACCCAAGCATTATAATAAATTACACCGGTATCAGTCTGAAATACCAGCTTGAGAAAACTCAAGTAATATGGTGAATATATAAAATTCTATGAGACCATGTCGCTAATGCAGAAAGTATTTTTACCTCACAAGAACAACATGCATACAAACAACGGTGGAAATAAACAACAAGCAAACAAATCCAAATAAGGAAGGGCATAATTAATATGAAAATCCAAACTTGAAAGAATGGAAATAATCTGAACGAAAATCCAAACTGGACAGAATGGACAAACAAGGTAAACTGTCCAAACTTGAACGCATGGACAAAACCAATAATTAAAAATCGCGAAGAGGGGTAGACTCTTCTCGTTGTAATTAAAGAAAACAATTCGAAGGTTCGAATCAAATAAGGAAATGAAAATTTCAAACAAATGACTAGGAAGGTGCACTCCCTTGAAGTATACCTGTAGTAATATACTTCCGAGAAGCTTATTTACTCTGTGACACTTCTTGAAAACCTCCAAGCTGGACCCTGCCAAACCTTACCCGAGTATTCAAATACTTCACATCAAATAGTGCTACCAAATCCAATCTAGATGAGATGTGAAAGTATCCTAATGGGAGCAACCCCACATAGCTTGGCCCCTTCTTATGCTTTGGATTTGTTCATTTTCCGGCAAAGGATATCAAAGCTCAAAGAGCAACAAATTGTCTTGAATGATGAAAAATACCTGAATGGAATCGGAAAAATGATTCGTGTATGAGAATTAAATCACGTACACTTATCACAGATAATTGAATCAAACGTTTGAAACATTTGATTCGTACTTGGGCTTGATTTTCACATTTTGATTATTGGTAAAAACACTTCAAAAATACTCTTTAAATATTCTTTTTAAAGGAAAAAATTAAAATATTAAGTGTATTTAAAACAAGTGTCAAAACGAATTACACTTAGTTTTATTTTTAAAAAATTCTATTAAAAGACTTTCTCATTTAATAACCACCATTTATCAATTTTAAAACAATATTTATTATCCCAAAAGATAATAAAACAATTTAAATACCTTTATAAATTTAAAACAATATTAGTTGTCTCGGGGATGATTTTACAATACTCTTTTTAAGACTTTAAAACAACATTAATTTTCCCAGAAGAAAATAAACCAAATTTTAAAACCTTTTAAAAAAAATTTAAACAACATTAATTATTCCAAAAGATAATAAATCAAATTTATAATTTTCTTTAATAAACAAATCAATTATCTTGATATAAAATAGTTAATTATTCTCAAAACACTTTCATTAAATCAGTAAATTAACTTTAAAACACTAAATCAATTATTTGACTTTAAAACACTTTTATCAAATTAGTTAATTTACTTTAAACTCATTTATTAAATCAATTAATTAACTTAAAATAATATTTATCAAAAATTTTATTAATCTGAATAATCATTAAATTAAATGAATAATTAATCTCAAACATTATTAATTAGAATAATTAATAAAATTTAAACACTATTAATCAAAATATTAATTAAATTCAAATAATCATTTTTTAAAATGATTAATTATATTTCAGATATCATGAATTAGAATGGTTTAATTAAATTCGACCATCATTAATTAAGATGATTAACTAAATTTTAAACAATATTAGTTAAAACAATTAGTTAAATTTAAACAATCATTAATTAAAATGATTAATTAAAGTTCAATATCATTAATTAAAATAACTTGATTAAATTCAAATCTCATTGATCAAATTGATTACTTAACTTCAAAACATAATTAGTTAAAATGAATAATTACGTTCAAATATCGAAAATTAGGATGATTAATTAAAATCAAATATCATTAATTAAAATGATTAGTTAAATTCAAATATCATTATTTAAAATGATTAATTACGTTTAAACAACATTTATTAAATTGGTTGATTAATTTCAAAATCATTAGTGAAAATGATTAATTAATTTAAATTATCATTAATCAAAATGATTAATGAATTTTACGCATGTATTTTGTGAAAATACAAGCTCAAAACAATTCATACGAAAGTTAGGGGAGATGATATTCAATATGTGACGATAAATCGAAAAATCGCTATAATGACACCTAAGCAATTTAAATAGAATGTCATGATCAATTTCAACCAAACAACAATATAAGCGATGCAAGGATGTAAATAACTAAATATTGGCGAGAAACCCCTTAGGGTCTCTCTATAAGTGTTCCTTGCAAAACAATGGTTACAGACGATATATGTATTGTTTGCAACCAAATCGGCCGCAAACACCTAAGAACAGATTTAAGTAGTGGAATAAATGAAGAAATTAAATGAAAACAGAGGAGAATCACAAAATGTCAAAGAAAACACGGTAGAAAGCAAAAACAAGATTTATAGTGGTTCGACGTTTATTGCCTATGTCCACTTTGAATATTCTCTTTATTGCTTCTCAATTCACTTGATTACAATTACAAACAACAAGAAATAACAAGAGATCAGAAAAGAATGGAGGAAGTTAGTTACAATAATGGCAGAGTTTAACTAACAGCGTCAAAGTCCCTAGAATGGCCCTATGTGCCTGTATTTATAGATGAAGGCGGCCTCTAATCTGACTCAAACTTCGATAACAGGACCTCCTCCACCATATGGGCCCACCATATGAAGGGCTAGGCCTAACCCTTAATGGAATGGGATCGGTACCGATCCCTCCATGAGTCGAGTTTGGGCTAGAGATCCATATGGTAGCTCTCTTATGGTCTATAATGATGGTGCTTCGAATATCATAATTCTTGGACTTGTGGAGCTTAAGTTATTGCAATATTTCAAATCGAATCTTGAATTGATCTAGACAATGTCGATCCCTCCTGATGCCACATATATATGTCAATCCATACTCTACGAGTCATGCCCTGTCGATCCATATCATACGAACCATATCATGCCGATCCTTCGAGGATACTATGCTGATCCATTCCCTCCGCATACATTATGCCGACCCATACCTCTTGAATATAATATGCCGATCCAAGTCCTTTGAGGATACCATGCTGATCCATTCCCTTCAAATACATTATGTCGATCTCACTCTCACAAGTGCATCACATCGAACCCTTAAGCTTTATAAGTCATGTCGAACCCTCTACATTCTCACCCATACCAACCATCTTGCCAAGTAACTATGCCAACCTCCCACCATATTAAGTGTATACCAATCCCCCCACTATCTCATCCAACTCGACCAATGTCCATGCCGATCCCTATTTTAACCAAGCTAAACTCCATAGTTCCGACATCCTGCGTTGTCTATCCATTAATCCTTTTCACCCTGGGCTGGATACAACTGCCTCGACATTATATTTTGGTCATGTGGTTGTTGTCTCATGATCATCCTTCTCATCATTAGTCGAGCCTGACCTTCGTAATCAGCCCTATGTAGCCAGGTCAAGGCACCAGGTAACACTTTCCCCCCAAAGTACGTCTTGTGAGCAATAAGACATGCTTTGAACTCGAAAAATCCAGGCTCCCGGGAATGAGTCTACCTAACTTTTTTGTTGATCACTGTTCCTTGATTAATCTTCGACGATACAAGTCCGATGTCGTATTCCATTAGTATGCATAGATTTGGTCATGTGAGATTTACAGGCTTTCTTCTGATTTGACTCCAAATGATCATTTCAGGCTAAACCGCCATTTCAGTTAATTTCAAAAGGTTGAATCCTTGAGTCTCTTCCATGTTCGTTCACATACACATTTCTGTTGTTGGCTCCTATACGTGTTTGGATGGCTGCTGGCCTTTGCTAAGCTGTTTTATTCTGTATGCTTACATTTGCAGTCTAACATTCACCATATCTGTAGCCATTTAGTCTCCTGTTATCAGCCATTTTCTTCTACTTCCTTTTTTATTTCACTCATATCCATCATTCACGCATCTCTCTCCTTTTCTTAATTTTTATATTACATTATTACATTTATTATTATTATTATTATTACTATTATTATTTATATATAGAAGGGATCGGCATTCGATATGCCGATCCCTAGGGGAGTCTACGTTGATAGGGATCAGCGAGCCTTGAGGCCGACCCCTTATCACCGAGTCACTTGGGATGACCAGTTCCTCTTCCCCTTCCATCGCCCATATAAAAACTAGCACCTCCCTCCCTTCTCTCTTCACTTTACATTCCCAAGCACTTAAACCTTTTTTCCTTTTGATCTTCACCTAGCCGAACGGTTTGAAAGAAGATAAGCTTCTCCCTTAAACTCAAATTCATGCATGGGACCTCGTCTTCGATCTCCGTCAGCATCAATTCATCCTTAATCTAAGTTTCAACCTCATACTTTATATCAAATAGGTATGATTTCCTCTCATAATCGCATCAGTTGAATATCAGATTTAGGGGTTCACGTACGTTCATCCCTAGGCGAGTGAACCAGTGGACTTCGTTAGGTTAGGCGAGATTAAGGGAGGAGAAGTGGGCGCTAGAGAAGGAAGAAAGAGGAATAGGGTAGGAGGAAGAAAGTGGGATGAGGAAAAAAGTAGGTAGAAGGAGGGTTCGGTTCCTAGTTACTTGGTGATGGAAGGGGGAATAGCTGGTGTTAGAGATTGGCGTAGATAAAGACCTTACGAGGGGTCGGTGTAGAGGTTTATACATAGGAATCGGCTTAGGAATTAAAAAATAGGGATCAGTCTGAAAGTTTAATTATATGGATCAGCATATAGGCTAGAAGAAAGGGATCAGTAATGAGAGTTAAAACATAAGGATCAGTGACGACCCAATAGGAAGGGATCGGTGTTTCCATATGAATTGAAGTGTTGGGATTGGTTATGAGGCTGGGGCATATAAATCGCCATATAAAGTAGGGATCAGTGTTGACTATAACAACCAGTTTAACTCAAGTCATTTAAACGTTTGATTGCATATTGCCTTGCCCGAACATAAAATGGGCAAAAACAATGCGACTTGCATACTTGGACCGATTGACTTAAGCTTGAACGAACAAACTTTTGGACTGCCCAACATGAACTAAGAAAAAAACTGGCTAAACAAAGTTGAACAATGGACTTCATAATTCAGAAAGTTAGCATCTGATCCTAAAGCTTTGGTTGCCGGTCAACTTTCTCGACGAGTGAGACGGTCAGCGATGACGGTCTCTCTAGACGAAATTCCCGAGTTTTGACATTTTACTTTCGCTTCTCCGATTTCAAAATGTTTATGTTTGTCTCACATAATAGTACACTAGTTCACACACAACACGAGGGGAATAGGTTATTATTTCTAATATTGATTGTCTACTGAGTATAGCTGACATAGATTTCAAGTTACACGGAGTGCTCAACCATAATGTCTTCTGAATCGGTCGTGAGATCAAGCTCCGCCAACCTATCTGATAAACCTGCTCCGAGTCATCCAACAGAACAAGTAGGAGCAGCTGACCCGCAAAAAAATTTCTTTTATGACATTCCGATCTTTCCTACAGAAGTTTTTGACCCAGCTCCCGATGCCGTTGAGGGTGCCATCATCCTAAAAAATCAGGTTGACTCACAAGCGTCTAGAATCGGCGATGCCACTCTTCGTCGATTATGTTCCATCCATGGAATTCCCTTCGAAGACGTTATAGTTCCATTGAGGCAAGATAGACATCACTTGCCCCCAGCCAGATATACTGCTTGTAACAAGTTCATGTGCTGGGCTAAATGCGTGCCACCCTTCAACTCCTTCGTTCGAGAATGTTGAGATACTCGGGGATCGCTCCTACTCAACAGCACCCTAATAGTTATGCCTTTATCTATGGCACTTTTCTTCTCTTCATGAATGTCTTATTCCATCCTCCAACTCCTGAAAACATCAGATACATCTACAATTTTAAAAAACGGACTGGGAGTCCTTCATATGTCTTCCTTGAACCCTCGCCCAACAACTAAGTCTTAACGGGTGCATGGAACAAGCTCTCTCTATTCAAACACGAATGGTTCTATGTACGGTGTCCTCCCGGCTTTGCTAGGAGATGGTTGGAAGGATGTAAGTGCTATTCTCATCTTCGTCTTTAGTTTAAATATTCAACTCACAACTTCTTTCTTAATCATACTAACATCTCCAGTTTTTTCAGGTATCCGCACTTGACCCAAAGGCGTCGAGTATTCCAGGACCATCGCGGACATTCGTGCTACTCCTGTTGAGAATCGTGACATCAAACTCCTTGTCAACGATGCGCTGCTTTCGTTATTTGGGCTGCTGGAAAAGGGCCGCAAAATCAGACTTCCTGGTAGTAAAGCAGTCTCAAAAATTGTTGTCGAAAGAAGGGTAGAAGCAAGTGATCCCTCGGTGCCCCAGTAGAGGGAACCTGGGAAGACATTGAAGAGGGAGAGATAAGAGAATCTCAAGATGCGAGGCTAATAGGCGAAGGCCCTGGGAAAGCGCCAGTAGTCGAAGCGCCATAGACTAGCCAAATGCAAACTCCCCCGAAGAAAAGAAAATGGTTGTTGTACAAGTTATGGATGAGCAAGGCCGGGGCAAACCCGGAATTTGTCATAACCCGAATCGAAAAGGAATTGTCTTCCCAGCAAATGGAAAGTTCGCTGAAGGGACTCTATTACATTCCGATTCCGGATGATATATTAAATTACAACTTTTCCAACATGGACATCGAAGGGCTCAACTCTCCCGCAAGAAGAGGTGAAGGCGTACAACCTTCCAACAGAGGGGAGGAAACTCTAATGAGTAAAGCCAATGTTACTGGTCCATCAGAGCGAAACACTAGGACACACACAGACACTCTCACTCCACCATACACCTCTGATGGGCGAGACAAAGACTATTACTCTCAAGAGTCTTCTTCCTCATCCAGATAGAAGCCTCAACCACATGCTCGTTGCCATGACAATCAATCACACCTTCCCGCTCATAGCAGAGATAAGTCCTCACGTCGGGGTTCTCAAGCTGTTGCGCCTCACGACCAACTTTTCGAGTCATACAGTTCAAGACAATCATGTGAGAACCTTCCAACAGAGGGGAGGAAACTCTAATGAGTAAAGCCAATGTTACTGGTCCATCAGAGCGAAACACTAGGACACACACATACACTCGCACTCCACCATACACCTGTGATGGGCGAGACAAAGACTATTACTCTCAAGAGTCTTCTTCCTCATCCAGATAGAAGCCTCAACCACATGCTCGTCGCCATGACAATCAATCACACCTTCCCGCTCATAGCAGAGATAAGTCCTCACGTCGGGGTTCTCAAGCTGTTGCGCCTCACGACCAACTTTTCGAGTCATACAGTTCAAGACAATCATGTGAGCACCGTTTCGACAAGCATCCGCTTTCTACTTTTGAGCTGCTTCCGATGGTTCCCGCTCATGATCCTACCACAGCGGAAAAGTTGGCTGAACTTAAAGCTACTTTTCCAAAAATTTGCTTTGATGGACTCAAGTTCCTTCCCTCCATACATGTCATCCCTGGAAGCACCACAGAAATCTCATTAGCATGTATGAATGACGTGTACGTCCAACATGAGTCGTTCATTCATTTAGCTAAGAAAATCTTTGAAGTTTCCATCGAGCACCAACATGAAATTGATAGGCTCAAGTTGCAGGCTATTCATGAAAAAGAGATCATCAAACATCAAGATGCTGTGCTGCTCGAATATAATGCCCAACTTGCCATAGCAGAGAAGAACGCAAAAGAAATGGTAGAGGCTGTAAGCCGTTTGGAGACTTTGCACAAAAAGGAACTGGATGCAGTGCTCCATCGCAGTGGCACTTTGGCCTTAGAGAAGGACTCCTTACAAAAGGAGAAAGATGTCTTAGCTCGCCGTCTTAAGCAGCTTGAAAAATTATTGTACAAGGAGAGGGAGGAAAGAATCGAGGCATAGGAAGAATCACAGAGATACTGCGAGGAGATCGTTGAGGCGAGAAACTTAAAAACGAAACTTGACAAACAACTTGCCCAGATCGAAGCATTGAAAGAAATAGCCCACGAACAGGGAAAAAAAGAAGTGCTGGAAGAAGCCAACTCTCGGGTGGAAGTTGCCGCCGAGTCTGGTAGAGAAGAAATCAAGAACTTTTTCGACTCATTCATCGCCGAATATAACGCCAAAGTTCTTCTTCATCGTGACTTGACTTTTCTAGCTGAAGGCTATCTTGAATCGCTTGCCGAATCCTGGGAGGTTATCACCAAAATCAAGAGGGATGAGCTGGGAGTGGCAGAGCTTAATGATGAGGCACTCATGCAAGAAGTATTCCGAGGAAATGAGCCATCTGACCTGGCCGCCGCGAAGCTTCAGTTCTCTTAGGCTCCTGCCACTGAAAAAGAAGGAGAGGACATCACTAGGTCCTCTGGGCTGGTCTCAAGGGTCCTTCTCCTGCTTAGATGGTCGGAACATCATCTTATCAGCCTACAGAGCAACATATTTTCTACGATCTAGATAGACCTGGCCTCGTTCCATAAATGCTATCTCCCATTCTCGAAGGGAGCACTCCAATGACCACTGAGAGCCAACCAGATGCTGGTATAGCATATAATTTCCTTGAATCCAGCCATTTGTTGTTTTTGGCACATACTGGTCATTGACTAATGCATGTGTTTTAACTAACTTTTGCAGGTCATCCCGGTCCATAGCAAACTCCTAGGAGCGATGTCGCCATGGAGCAACAAGAGAAACTGGCCGAGGCTCCGGCTGCTACAGACATTCCGGGGCCCGATGCTTAAGTCATTGATGCACTCGAGGAGGATAAGCCTGAGGACCCATCCCTTGGCGAGGAGTAGGATGATGTAATGATCATGGACGCCTAGGAGCACACTGCAAAAAGCAGTATGAATGAGCAGATTGAAGGGGAAGAGAGATCGAAGCTCAAGCACAAAGTTAAAATGGAGCCCGTTGAGGTTGCAGCCAAAGATCCTATTCCTTCACCTTTGCAAGTTATTCCACCTGGCTGGACAATTCCTATTGAAATTCCTCCTTTTCTTCAAGCGTCTCGACCAACGGCAGCAAAGGATCCTAAAAACGACACTCGACTGAGTCAACTCCTGAAAAACCGAAGAAGGAGAAGAAGTCGAAGAAATAGTTAGTGTTTTGTGTCGTTGTATATAGTTTGGATAAATTAGACGTGTGTTTCTTTTCTTAGTAGTAGGTGTACGGGCATGGATCCTGAACTTTTGAATAATTTGTAACGAATTTTTGAGATAGTGAATAATAGTTTTTGTTTTTTGATTAATCATTATATGAATTATTACTTCAACAGTAGAGTAATTACTTCACATTCCATGTACTTATTATAATTTTAACAAGTCTAGTTAATAATTTACTATCTCCATCTCAAGGCCTCTCTGTAGATGCCATCTTAAGTCGTAAGCAACGCCAAGACGAAAATGTAACGAACGATTATGTCTTGCCGCTAACAGTTCGAGTCTCTTCCGTCGGTTTGAGATCGGAATTCGTGGGATAGAGAATAGTCGAAATCCGTCCATCCACCCATTGGGTTTTCGAGTTAGCCTGCGGTCTGGGGACTTAGAATTTTTCACAGGTAGTCAGCTTTATTCCAATCGCCCATACTCTAATTCGTGCTCCGGAGACTCAGAGTTTTCGGCGCGAGCAGTCGCATTTCCGCCTATGGAAGTCATTCCTTTGTCGAATGATTTATACTCCAATCCGTAGTCGGGGACTTAAAGTTTTCTAGTCCGCAGTCGGGGACTTTGAATTTTCTAGTCCGCGGTCGCGGACCTAGAATTTTTATCAGGGCGGTCGTGTTTCCACCCGAATGGTTTATACTCCAGTCCGTAGTCGGGGACTTAGAGTTTTCTAGTCCGCAGTCAGGGACTTAGAATTTTTTAGTCCGCAGTCGAGGGCTTTGGATTTTCTAGTCCGCAGTCAGGGACTTAGAAATTTCATCGTGGGCGGTCGTGTTTCCGCCCGAATAGTTTATACTCTGGTCCGAAGCCAGGGACTTAGAGTTTTCATATCCGTAGTCGGGGATTCGGAATTTTTTAGTCCGCAGTCGAGGACTTGTGAATTTCTAGCAGTTAGGGACTTAGAAATTTCATCGTGGGCAATCGTGTTTCCGCCCGAATGGTTTATACTCTGGTCCGCAGTTAGGGACTTAGAGTTTTCTAGTCCGTAATCGGGGACTTAGAATTTTTTACTCTGTAGATGGGGAGTTGGTATTTTCTAGTCCGCAGTTAGGGACTTAGAAATTTCATCGTGGGCAGTCATGTTTCCACCCGAATGGTTTATACTCTGGTCTGCAGTCAGGGACATAAAGTTTTCTAGTCCGTAGTCAGGGAGTAACAACCCTGTATTTTTTTGATTATTTTAATTGTATATTTTAATTATCTTAATTGAATCTCTGATTTAAAAACTTTATTTTATTTATTAAATGGATAAATTTTGATATTTTAAATATTAATTTTGATTTGGATGTGAATTAGAATTCTAAACATGAATAAATATAATATTTTCCAGAAATGTGAATTTTGGTCAATATGGTCAAACTTTGACTTTTAATTTAAAAATATAAAATGATGAAATTTTTAATTTTATCTTGTATTATGGAAGTAAATAAAATTCCAAGAATACTGCTCTTCGTTTCGTTGAAATCTGATTTATAATGTGAAAGTTATTCCCTTTTAAATATTGGGTGTAATTTGTTGTATTTAACAAAATTGTTTATTTTAAATTATGTAAATAATATTCTATTTTGGTTTTAAAAACAATTTTAAAAGTATAATTGACATTTTCCAGTGTCAGTTGTATTTTGCTTACAATTTATATTTCCAGTTTCAATTAATTAAAGGAATTATTTATTTATTTCTCTTTTTCTTTAAGATCTTATTTCATTCTCATTCCCACTTTATTTTTTTCCTCATTTATTTTATTTATTTGACCTTTTATTTGTTTTAAAGTGAAATAGAAATTTTCTAAAACTAGTGATATTCTATTTGTAATTTTTAAGTCCTGTTTTGGATTTTTAAAACAATTTCTTTAGTTCTTTTTCTAATTTCTCTAAATTTAATTATTTATTTCATTTTGAACATATAAATGAATTATTTTACTTCACATTTTTGTTTTAAAATACTTTTAAAATGAAGTTGTTAATTTTCCAAAGTCAATAGTGATTTATTTGTAATTTCTGGACCCTGTTTTCAATTTTTAAGCAATTTCTTATATTCTTTTTCCATTTTCTTTAAAATTTATTAATTATTTTTATTTTATATTACTTTGTTTCGGTTATAAAGTCAAATTACTGATTTTATTTTGTTTTATTTGAATTAAATAAAAAGTAAATATGAAAGAGTTTAAAATGCTTTAGAAACTGAAGTCCTTTCACCTCCTTAAGTCTTTTCACTTGCCATAACCTTCCCATTATGCTTTGGCCGTGACTTTATTCTTTTTTTTCACGTGAAACATCTCATTTTCATTTCTCAATTCAACCATTTTAGATCTAAGCAAAAACTTTGGGTAATGGCTCCTTTGTTTCTATACTTTTTCTTCTTCTTTTCTTCTTATTTTCATGTCATTTTGCCTTGTTCTCTCCATAGTTTTGCTTGGCCTCCTCCTTGTTTTCCACGGCCATGACAACCACCACCCCCCTACATCTCTTCCCTACCATCACCACCAGCTACTCCTCTGGTCTTGACCAAGGCCGAGCCACCATGATGCCAAAACTCCATAAAAATTGCAACATAAGCCATAAAAACATGTTGTTCGACCACTATTTGTTCACCACTTCATTTTCCACCACCACCTCCACCTTAGGCCGCCTCCAACACCTCAGGCCAGACCACCAGACACCTTCCTCCCACTAACCTTACTCATACCCCTCTGACCTGAACCAATTGCCCATGGCCGAGCCCAATTGGATGAACAAAATCACACTATTTTGCCTTAAACTCTTCACCTTCTCACTATGTAACTTCCTCCCTATGTTTCACCACTTTGGCCGTGCATTCACATGACCAAACCTTAGCCAAAACTTTTTCAAACCAGAGCCAAACAACATCCCTAGGCTGAAAAAAAATAGAGGAAGCAAGGCAAAAGATTTGGCATTCGTATCTCTTTTTATTTAAAAGTTATTACATTTCAAGTGTATTGAAATTTATGGTTTGTTTTTATTTTTTGTTTGGGTTGTACCACAAGATCTATAGCATTGGATTTGCTCTCCACTCAAGTCCATAATCTTGTCATCGTGCTTTGTTTTCCGTTGTGTCTTTGGTTTTGTTATCTCCAGCATTTAGAGGTGAGTAAATCTCACTAAACATTTATACTTATGCAATTGTGAAACGACAACAATTGAATGTGTAGAATTTTATATGATGTTATAACTGTCTGTGATGATTTATTTATATGAGGTTAAACCTGTTAATTTACTTGTCATCTCATCTGTTACTGTTATATATTGTATACCGTTCATTTTATATCTATTTATCACACTACAAGTTCCCTGTAGATAGATTCACTATGGGTTGAAATGATACATACCCGAACGGACTTTAGAATAGGAAAAAATCGTTATGGGATGAAATGATAGGCCTAAATGGTTTTTGTTTATTTTATTTTAACTTGGGATTGCGAGTTTGAAATGATAGAACCCGGATTTTTGCTTTTTAAACTACGGAAAGAAATGATACATATCTGTATCAATTGACCTAGGTTAGAAAACTATATACAGGCCCGTGGTTATTTTTATAAAGTATTTTGAATATTTTAAATATTTTCAAAAGTGTAAATTATGATTTTTTGATTTAAATTGGATTTTTAATGTTTAAATAAAGAAATTTGGACTTTTCTAAAAGTTAAAAATGTAATTTAAATGAATGGGAAAAGTGAATTTTTGAAATATAAATTAAGTTTGGAAATTTGGAATTTTGGTTTTAAAATGATATTCAAGTTATATAAATAAAATGGAAATTTAATTATATTTGGAAAATGGTAAATATGATAAATTGTTTTAGATTTGAATTTAAATGATTTAATGAAGTATTATTGATTTTTTCTATGTATTAAAATGGTTAAATAAATGAATGCTTAAAAGTGTAATTTTAAAATATAACTTGACTTGAAATGTGAATTTGGTTTTTATTAAAGGTTTAAGTTAATTAAATAAAATTGAAAATTTAGTTAATTGGTGAAATGGAAATAAAATTTAAGTGTTAATTTTATTTATTAAAAATGTGAAGAAAAGAAATTTACACTTGAATTTGTTAAATAATTCATTAAAATTTGATTTAACTATAACGAATTTATTAAATAAAAATCATGTGTTAAATGATATATTATATAAACATTTTTGAATGTTAAAACATGATTTTTATAATGTTAAAAGGGTTTAAATAAATTTTATTATTGGTTGGAAATACACTAAAATCTGGAAAGTACTTTTAATAGCATTCAGAAATGCTATGATTTCAGAATTGAACTAAAACTTAGTAAAAAGAGGCTATTACAGCATTTCTGAAATGCTGTAGTTGCTGTAGTAAATGTAAAGGCTAAAGAACTTAATAAAGGGCTATTACAGCAGTTCTGCAAACTGCTGTAGCTGCCTGCTGTCTTTGCTCAAATTAAGAAAAACCCTTGTTTGTGAACCTGAGCTATTACAGCATTTCTGGAAATGCTGTCTTTGCTGTTTTAAACTAAATTTCAACTAAAATGAGATATGATAGCAGTTTTAAAGTGCAGTCTTTGCTGAAATAAATGTTTTCAAATATAACTTATAACAGCTTCTTCTAAATGCCGTGAAAGGCTGAAATTTTCAATGTTTATGGATTTTGACCTAGTAAATGAACTCAGAATGATTTAAAACTTTGGAAATTGAATACTTGACTTGAAAGAGTAATAACTTCACTTTTAAATGGTTAAATGAATTAATTTAAATGGAAAACTATTTTAAAGGGTGATTTTGATAAGATAATAAATGAATGATATTTTGGAATTTTAAAGGGTATTAAATTTGATAATTGAATTTGAATTTGAATTCAAATAATGATTGGAAAGGAAGTTTTGAAAGGATATGATATTGTAATATATTGAGATGGTTTGTAAATGATTTAATATTTATTTTGATAAAGATTTGAATTTGAAATGATATTAAATTTTTGAAATATAAAATATTGTTTTGAAATATTATAACCATGGGTATACTTCTCTGTATGTCATTTGATTTCCTGATGATGGCTATGATGCACATTAACACTGTTAGTTGCATGGTTTATTTCGATATGGACATTTCTGTGATATTGATATTACTGTGTAATTAATGGTTTTATGGATCCTTAAAGGATGGGCGATCCCAAGCATCCTCTAAGTTATTTGCATTGCTATTACAGTTCACTTGAGTTGGTTTACATTGTACAAGTATATATGTCCTGACTCGAGTGTTTTGTGTTTTGCTTTACGCTCGGATCAGCCTGAGAATCACAGCTTTGGAATTTATCTTCTGGAGCTAGAGATTTGCTGGAGCTTATCTGTCCATCTGTTATTTCTTATCTTCTAATCCAGTTATTTACTATTCGGTATTATCTCTGTATTATTGATTTATGTATCCTAACATCTATTGTATCCATTTTTAAACTATGACATTTTGTATATGTTTTTGAGAGTTTGTATATAGTAGCTTCATGACCTACTATGGTATTTTATTTCCAGTGCGAGTTATTCTAATATTTTGTGTCTGTGATTCTGTGTTTGATTTTATTTGCTCCAAATTTCATTGTAATCTGTTATTTTGAATTATTCAAGTCGGACATGTGTGGATTATTGTCGATTTGAATGGTCAAAAATAGTGGGTCGTTACACAGAGACTTAGAATTTCTATCGTTCTCTCATCGTCGGCAACCTTTGTTCCTTAGTGTGAGCTTTGCTTTTTGATTCGTCGACAGGAATCGCCAGCCGAGCAAACTTACAAAGCTCACCTTCTTCGATCCCATTGGGGATTGGTATGATTGATTGACTGTAAACTTCGCGAATCTGTTCGCACATCATAGATATCGATATCAATTAGTTCCAATGCATACTTAGCATAAAATGTAATAATAGTATCTTATGCAAAGAAAGCTTCAAGATTTTATTCATCATATGAAAGGGAGCAGAATAACTCGTCTTATTACACATTAAAAAGGTCAAACACCAAAGCAAATGTCAAAAGTAACTAGTACTGAAATATAAAAGAAATAGTCCAGGTGAAATAGCACCGTAAATGCTCGCTATTCAATGCTTTTTGAAGTGTTGCGCTATCAATGGTCGCTAGCTTGAAAGTCCCTTCTCCAAGCCTCTGTTCAATGACGTATGGTCCTTCCCATGTCGGGTTCATGTGCGACGGGACCAGGAAAACACGTTTCAGGACAAGGTCGCCAACTTCAAAGGTTCTCGATCGGACTTTTGTATTATAGTACCGGGCGATTCGATGTCGGTGTGCAGCTGCTCTCAAATCGGCCTCCTCGCGCTTTTCGTTGATAAAGTCCAATGACTCCAATAAGAGATTTTGGTTTGCTCTATGATCGTAGTAAGTCACTCAATGGGAAAGGACTTTGAGTTTTACTGGAATAATTGCTTCGGCTCCGTAACCAAGAGCAAATGGAGTATGGTCGGTCGTGGACTTGTTAGTGGTCCTATAGGCCCAAAGTGCCGTAGACAGCTCATCCACCCACTTGCCTCTAGCCTTCTACAAATTCTTTTTCAGAATAGATTTGATAATCTTATTTACAGCTTCGACCTGTCCATTCGCCTGAGGGTGACCGACCACCGCAAACCTCTTCTCAGTACGATACCTTCGACAAAACTCTTTAAATTCGGCGCTATCGAATTGAGTCCCATTGTCAGTCCTGATAGTCCGTAGAAGACCAAAATGACATATGATGTTCCGAACAATGAAGTTAATTGTAACAGCCCTGTTTTCGAAGCCGTAATATTCGACAAATTTAATTATAATAGTAGTATTTGAATTCGATTTGGATAATTATTATTTAAAATCAAATTACAAGACAATTGCTGTTTATTTAATAAAAGATATTTTTATAATAAAATTTAAATAGGTAACAAATTCCTTTTTAGATAATATACTAAAGATCAAATAAAATGTTTTAATAAGTATAAAATATTTAAAGTATCAATAATATTTTTATGATTGAAATAACTGGAAGTTTATTTATTTCATATTGGCACTAGAGATAATTAAACAAAGATGATCAATTATCGAATAGAAGAAAATTTTACAATTTAGAAATATATTTTTGTTGGATGAAATGTAGACCAGTTTAAACTAGATCGAAATAAATTTCTACAATTTCGACAATGATTAAAAAGAAAATTATTAATTAAATGGGAAAGAAATTCTATTAAAAATCAAATTACATTAACATAAAACCCAGCCCATTTATCAATATCAAACCCAAATCCAAATCCCCTCATTCCTAAAACCCATATGCCTTCTACTCCTCACTATTGCTAAATCCCCAAAAATTGAAATCGTGTAGAAAAAAAAACACAAACGCGCATGTTTGCACGTATGGCTGGCGACGCCAGCGATGGAGGAGGAACAACGATCGAGAGAAGAGGCAACGCATGGTGGCTACATGGTCGAAGCAGAGACTGGCAGCAACGCGGAGATTGATAGCCATGCGGAGGAGTGCATTAGTGGTGGAGGCGGCACACGACATGGAGGCACGAATCCTTGCTGATAGCATAGACGAGCAAGACCTAGAGGTCGCGACCTGAACTTGGGCGTGTTTTAGATAGCGAATGATTAAGGTGAGATTTCTATCTCACACAACTATATCTAATATTTGATTTTTGAATTAATTGTTTGTTAGATTGATATCTAAATGAATGGGTTGTTTAGTTAAACAAGAATTTGAGTAATCCAAATTTGAATACTGTTATTTCTAAATTTAATATTGTTAGTCTTGTTTGAGTTTAAATCCTTCTTGCATGCATATAATATGATATTGATTATGTTTGTGTAACGACCTGAAATTTTCAACCATTCGCATCCATACATGTCGGATTTGAATTGCTCAAAATATCAGATTGTTAATTTAAATTTTTAATAACTCAGCATATATAGTAAATAAATAATCACAGAATCACAGACACAGAGTAATATAAAATAATGCAGTGGAAACAAAGAATAGTAGTTCATGAAGCTACTATATATATAACAGAGTTAAACAAGATACAACAGAAGTCTCGAATACATAGATATCTCAATACAATAGTCAAATACAAGATCTGAATACATCACTGGAATCAACTGAATAACTGAAAGAAGAATCGATAGATAGCTGGATCTCCAAGCGAAGCTCCAACTTCAAAGGTGAGTCTCAAATGCTATATCACTCAGTCTGACCCGAGCGTAAAGCAAAAACACAAAACACTCGAGTCAGGATTAACATTCTTATATCAATAAATCCAACTCAAGTGAAATATCAACTGAAATACAATTAACTTAAAGGATGTTTGGGATAACCATCCTCTAAGGATCCGTTAAACTATCTACTATGTAGTAATATTCGCTAATATAATAATGTTTAATAGTAAAATAAACTTACTTTTAAATAGCGTTAACGCTTTACATTTTCCACCTTAACACATAATAGTCCCAATAGTCTATCCAGTATTAGCATACCCCCAGATCGGGAGCAACCCTCAATACTCCACAGGCTACGACACAAATCCAAAATCGTAGTAAAGCTCGATATGGTAGGTGACACGGCACAACGAGGCAATGCCAGGGTTGATATAACAATTACGCATCCGGGCTGGTGGAAACGGATAGCAGCCACTACCGCCCACCTCGGAACACACTCCCAAATCAAAAATCGAAGGGTGGCCACCAAATAAACCACAAAGTAATAGAATAGTATCGAAGAAATGCGTCCGATCAGAGGTGCTACGTCATTGGCCCGAGAATCGCTCATGTTTTAGCCACCTTATGCCAACTCACGGGAGTTGGGTCCACGTATATACCTCAATAGGAATCGTCGCCACCATCCTACTTCATTCTGGAATCTCCACCGCATACATGGTTGTCAAAGTGGTTTTCGGTATGGACAGAGAGTATGTCCATATCCGATCCCGGTCTCTTTAATAACCAATCGTTATTATAACACCGCGGTCATTTCAAAATAGTTTATACTTCAAAACCAAAATATCATTTCCATTTCAAAACCATATCAAAACGATATCATTTTCACTTCAAATATCCATTTCAAAAAATCATAGCATTTTCAAAGTTATAACATTTCCGAAACCAAAACACTTTGAAATCATAATATTTTGGAAAACCTTAACTTTGAAATCATAACTTCCACCCTTAAACAGTTTAGATATTAATAATAGTACATATAATAAATTAGTTTATAAAATAAAATAGTTTATATAAAATAGTTATAAGTTAAAAATAGTTTAAAATAAATAGTTTATATTAAAATAATTAGTATATTTAAAATAGTTTATAAAATAATATAAAATAGCTTTAAATATAA
Organism: Allium fistulosum; assembly: GCA_030737815.1. Taxonomy (NCBI): domain Eukaryota; kingdom Viridiplantae; phylum Streptophyta; class Magnoliopsida; order Asparagales; family Amaryllidaceae; genus Allium; species Allium fistulosum. The sequence continues at coordinate 743,048,276 of CM060908.1, read as the reverse complement.
TTTAAAATAATTTATAAAATAAAATAGTTTCCACAAATTCATAAATCAATTCAAATCAGCTCGAATTCCAAAATTCACATTTAATTCAATCTCAATTCATAAATTTTAACTCAATTAAATTTCTCAATAAATCATTTCAAATTGTATCGATTTAAAATACAGATTTGAACCACAAAATAAACCATTTAATTTCAATATATTTCAAAGTTTAAATATCCACATTTCAAAAACTAAATTCGATAATTATCTATATATCAAATTCACTTTACTATTATTTATTTTTGAAATATTTACCTAATCATTTCAATAACATCTAAATACAACTTCAATTTACAAATTTAAATAAACAGAATAACCCATTTAAATTTATATAAATTTGAAATATTCACTTAAGTCGCTTTTAATCAAATTCAAGTTATAAACATATCTTTATAATTTCAAATTAAATAAATTTCGACCCAAACTTATTTAAGTATGATTCTTAAATAAATATAGATTTTCAAATCAATTTCAAATTATCTTTTCAACCTGAATCATTTCAGACTCTATATTTGAAAATATAAATTTAAATAAATACTTAAACATATTATATATCAACTTTATTAAATCAACTTTAATAAATCTTTAAAATCAATATTTATTAAAACTATACATTTCTTTTCAAAACCATAGAAATCATTTTTCAAAATTTATATATAGACCAATGGTGTTTGTATATAATTTTCTATCATATAGTCAAGTGATACAGATATTTATAATTTCAATCCGTAACTTAAATATATACGGGTATATATCTTTTAAACCCGCAATCCCAAATTCAGTTCAATGAAAATCGCTTGGGTTTATCATTTCAACCCATAACGATTTTCTCATATTCTATAGATCGTTCGGGTATGTATCATTTCAACCCATAGTGATTCTATACTAACAGTGAACTTGCAGAGTGATATCAGATATGATAATAATATAACATGCATATATCATCAATATAAATAACAGATAATGGTGTCAGATGTCATAGGTGAATTGATACAGATAACAGCATATATATAACAATGTAAATAACTAACAACATCATATTTCAATTGTGACGCCCCACCACTATACTCACACTAGCCAAGGACACTACGGGGTAATGCCGTCGACTAGTACGAAGAATAAGGCTGTTAAGGAGCGACCATCTGTGTAATTGCTTTGTGCGAGTACCGATATGTCAGATAATATAACTTACATTTCATTTCTAGAGGAAATCTGAAATATCAAATACAAACTCAAAGCTACCACACAGTGGCTATGTGGACTTCGGAAACAAATATAGAAATAAACATAACACAAATCAGTCACAGATATTCATATCACAAAGGCGGAATCAGATATGAATATAACACATAAATGTGTACATCAAAGTAGTGGTAAAACAAGATCCACTACATTACAAAAGAATAGATACAAGTGCTAGACAAAAGAATAATTATACATCAAGGAGTCTATATCTCAAATGTATAATAACAAAAACTACTAAGCTAAAGTAGTTAGCCAAAAGTCAGGTGACGAATCCTGATAAGAAGTCAAGCAGAAGCACCTGAAATACCTCTGTCTGACCCGAGTATTATTTAAGAAGAAAATAATAAACGGATCGGTCTAGCTATAAATATTAGAAAAATGAGATAGGATAAGAGATATGACCAAAAACGTATGATAACAAAAATGCCATACTATGTCAAGTATACATCAAATAACAACAAAAATCATACAATATCTCAAATCATCTCAAAACACCAAATTGAATCACATTCTTTAAATTATTCACCAAACCACAAATATTGATAGAGCTTATCAATTCAATCCACGAAAATTGGTGAAACACAAATTCTAGAAATCATCAACTAGAAATCCAGAAATCACAAAAGGGGGAAGGCCTATCACAAATGGGAGCATGAAAACTCACCAACACGTGTATCACAAATGAGCCGGAGCTCCTCCAAACAGTGTATAGTCCCCCATTGCGGACTTTGAGCCGAAGCTCCTCCAAATGAGCCGAAGCTCCTCCAAACAGGGTATAGTCCCCCATTGCGGATTTTGAGTGGAAACTCCTCCAAATGAGCCGAAGCTCCTCCAAATATGGTATAGCTCCCCATTGCGGACTTTGAGCCGAAGCTCCTACAAATGAGCCGAAGCTCCTCCAAACAGGGTATAGTTCCCCATTGCGGACTTGAGTGGAAACTCCTCCAAATGAGCCAAAGCTCCTCCAAACAGGGTATAGTCCCCCATTGCGGACTTTGAGCCGAAGCTCCTCCAAATGAGCCGAAGCTCCTCCAAACAGGGTATAGTCCCCCATTGCAGACTTTGAGTGGAAACTCCTCCAAATGAGCCGAAGCTCCTCCAAACAGGGTATAGTCCCCCATTGCGGACTTTGAGCCAAAGCTCCTCCAAACGAGGTACAGTCCCCCACGCGGACAAAAAGACACCGCACATCGCTAGTCTAAATCACCAAAGGATCATCATTGATCAACAAGAAGTGTCGATTACACTAAGCTAGTAAATATAAGAGTTTAGCTTCATGTCCCATAACTACTGGCTTAACTTAAATATTTACAAACAAATTGTAGATTTCCACTCGAAAATTGTCACAAGAGTTCAATCAAACAAGTCCAAGAATTAACCGACAAAGTAAACGCAAGCGTTTCATACCACTTGTTTTACTAAGCCGTTTAATTAGATTTCTCATACGAATGAGGTAAAGGTTTGTATATACTAATAGATTGGAAAATGGTTTTAAAACGAACTTTGTATTTAAAAGTAGTGTTGAAATCGTTTTGATGAATGAGTTTGAGTATTTACTACTAGTATAGAAACCTTTGTATTTGAAAGTGACAATCACAAAAGTGATTGTAGAAACAATCAATCACCAAAGATTCAAATTCGGAGACGTGAATTAAATCCAAAGAAATCGATACCAAATCCATCAATATGGATATTTCCCAAAAATCCAAAGAAAGAAGTCATCAAAGTCGATAGTAAGTGATAACAACAATTTGGATCAACTAAAATCGATTAAACTAGGAAATCCACACAAAACAGCCTAAATAGGCAAAAATGGACGTTTCCAGACGTTTGGTTTGGAATCTAGACGTCTGGATTTGTTTTCTGGAAATAATTCAGAAAGCCACTCAAACGTTTGGAATATCAAAACAGACGTCTGAGCCATGACCAGACGTCTGATTTAGAACCCAGACGTTTGGATTTATTCTCTAGAAATAATCCAGAGAACCCCCAGACGTTTGAAACTTCATGTCAGACGTCTGAGACTCATCCAGACATCTGATCTTAGATTTCAAACGTCTGGAATTAGTTTCTAACTTTTTTTTATATTTTGCGTGCATACATTTTTGCTCCAGGTCCAAACCAGACGTTTGGACTTGGTCAGCTGTAACGCCCCACTCTGAGACCCACTGTAACAAAGAGTATTACGGGAGTAATACTATCTGTTAAAGCGGAGAATAGAGTATAGTGGAAGCGACCATTTGTAATCAAGCTATAACTATCTACTGAATACGTCGAAAGGATGGTATCTATATAAATTTTCTCAATCAGGTGGTTCGACATATTCGGTAAATACTTATAACGAAATTACAAATGGCTAAAGATCTATCAGGACAAAGCATAATAATAAATGATAAAACATCACAGAACAGAATCACATAACAGATATAAAATCTCAGGACAATACATCGTCAATACAGATCCAAATATCATAAGTGGGTACAAAGCCACTGCTCACACATGTGAGTCAAAAATATGTACATATCAAAGTCTGAATAATAACATAAGGCGGACACTAAGATAAGCTATCTCAAAAGCATAGCAGATAAGTCCAAAGCGGAAGCATAGAAGCTAAGTCCAGAGACCTAACCTGAAACAACTCGGTCTGACCCGAGCGAAAACACTCAGGTCAGGCTAGCTAAACAATCAGTAATAACTGAGATATATAATAATGCGGTACATACATAAAACAGTACTTATCCAAAGAGAAGTATATTATGAACCACATGAATATAATGACGATCCCTAATCATCAATAAACAATAAAAATCTCCAAAGAGAAATCAACACCAAAGTGTAGAATAAATAAAATCGCCTCATATCATCGGCGTAGCCAAAGCTATAAAAAGATGCCCATAGGCAATAATCCCAAGAGTGACCAGAGTCTGTAATCAATGCCCAAGAAAAGATCGATGCTCCAAAGAGCAATGGGGATATACTGAAAAGTCAATGAAAATCCAACACTGAAAAGCAGTGTCCAAAGACACTGTGAATCCATAAGGTAATCGCACTTACATCGTATGGTTCCATAGAACCAACACCGAGTGGCGGTACTCGAATGGATATAAAAATCATCAAATAATACCAATATTGCACGTGCACCGACCAGATTCGTTGTTGCCAAGTACTGTAGAGTTGTGATTGATCACTCGCACAGATGCGGAACGTACTGTATCATCAGTAAACTAGACCCAGAGGTCAAAACGATCAATCGAATAGGTTGGGGATTAACCAGAAAGAAAATACACACGGTTCCATAAGCTGGAGATTTACTAACCATTTAAGCACCTTTCCACTTCGCTCGACGTGCTAAAAAGTAAGTGTGAGATTTTTATTATAGAAAATAATGGTGCGAAACGGATTTATAATTGATTTTGAAATCACTTTAAAATGGCTTTTGAAAACTCTCCTATTATGAAGTAATTAATTTAATAATTAAAAATAATATTATATATAATAATTTCGAAAGCCATTTAGGAGTGAAAAATCTTTTGAAAATGATTCATAAAACCCGTGTACGAAATCTAGAGACAAATCTCAAAGAAATCAATAAAACAAGAAAATCACTGAAAAATATTCGAAGTGTTTGTAAACATTCAAAAACAGATGCGAACCCAAGTTCGGCAATTTATTTGGACTAGCAAACGGTGTCCAAATGTCATGAAAATTTACAGGCATGTAGTCCAAAATCCATACTTCAAGATGCAAAAAGAATTTCTGGATTCCGAGTTGAGACGAAGTGGCAGCGACATCTCAAAGTTGGACCCAGGAAAAGATTCATACTGTTTACCAACAGCGACCAGAGTTCAACTTCGACATGAAATTCGAAGTAACAAACGAACTCCGATGTTGCCCAAACTTTCCAGAGATGGATTTCGAAAGTCCACCTTTCCAACGAGACCAAAAACGTCGAATTCCGACTTCGGATGCGATCGTGACGGCATCGTGAAGTGGAGGTCAAAAAAAATATGAAAACAGGATATTTTTTTTTGATTCAAGCCCAGCCCAGCCCGCCTGTGCTGGGGTCAATCCAGGCCCCAGCCCGCCTGGGCTGGGGACGCCCCAGCCCACGTGGGCTGGGGACCTGCGGCCCGCCCCAGCCCATGCGGGCTGGGGAATAAAGCAGCTTCCCCAACCCGCATGGGCTGGGGAGCACGGCCCGCCCCAGCCCAAGCGGGCTGGGGTTTAGAGACCCGCCCCAGCCCATGCTGGGCTGGGGACTTGTGGCCCGCCCCAGCCCCAAGCGGGCTGGGGTCTAGAGCCCCGCCCCAGCCCAGGCGGGCTGGGGAGCAGTTCAGACCCCCAGCTCGCCTGGGTTGGGGTTGGGGCACGGGCTTGGGCCCGCGTCCCCTCTCCCCCAGCCCAGGTGGGCTGGGGGTAATATCAAAATCCCCAGCCCGCCTGGGCTGGGGTTGGGGCGCGGGCTTCGGCCCGCGTCCCATCTTCCCCAGCCCGCCCGGGCTGGGGAGGCAGTGTAAACCCCCAGCCCAGGCAGGCTGGGGGGTTTGAAGTGCGGCCAGCCCATCCAGGGCTGGACTGCCTCTGGCTAGCCCAGCTGGGCTAGCCTACAGTGCCTGGGCAACAGCCAGGGTGCAGCCCAGGCCTGTCTTGGTGCACATAGTGCACTGTTTCAGCCTGTTTCAGGCTGAAACATTCCAGCCAACAAATTTTTGTTGTTTTTGAGGTTTTGGGGTGTTTTATTTACAGTTTTTGGCATCAAAATTTTCACCAAAATTAACTAGCAATAATCACTACTAGCAATAATCACTAATCAATAGTAATTACCTTAATGAAGCAATCTCACAAACACCTTATGTGCAACCCCAAAATGAAAGCAAAGATGATGAAAGAGCTATGATTCACATGTTACATAAGAAAACATGTGTTACTAAATGATTATTGAAATCAAAAGATGATTAAACACATGCTAGAAGAGGTTTTTAGCAATATACCTCTCTTGAAAGCAACAAATACTATTATAGCATCAACCCAAATTAGCAAAAGGTGATTAGGAGGCTATAAGATCAAAAAAAAACACATAAAACATGTGTTACTAATCAAATTTCAGAAATTATGAAGATATAAAATATGGATTTGAGGTGGGTATTTGCATTAACTTTGCATAGAATGTCTTGCATAAGCTAAAACTAGAAGGAGATGAAGATGGAGGCCATTTTTGTTATGAAAGCTTTAGGAAATGGTTAGGGTTTTGATTAGGGTTTTGATGAATGAGGTTAGGAGAGTTTGAGATAATTTATAGAGGAAGTTTAGGGTGGGTTATTGGGTAAGGTTTAATAACCCAATATGAAGAGAGTTATTTCCATGTTTTCAAAAAATTTCTAAGTGTTCATATATGTTTATAAAACTCACTTTTCTTATGCAAACCCATTTTAAATCCTCTCCTAAAATATTTAACTTTTCAAAAATAACATTTTATCCTCATTTTAAAATCCCATATTTCCCATTTAATTAAAATAGCCTTTTTCAAATAAATTTGTTATTCCAAATCCTTTTATGCTTGATTAAAATAAATAAAATCCTAACTTTTATTTATTAATTGGTAATGCAAATCCCGGGTTGTTACAGACTCCCCCCCTTAAGAAAATTGCGTCCCCGCAATTCCTTAAATATAGAAGTCGTTTATAACATATAATCCACAAAAGGAATACAGAAGATAAAATATAGATGCTCACCCATGCCAGAAGATGGAAGAAAATCAGGATAAGTACGCTCGATAAATTCTCTGGTCTCCCAAGTGCAGTCCTTAGGATTAGACGACCATTGAATCTTCACAAGCGGAACCTCTTTGTTTCGAAGACCTCTGATCTCCGAATCAAGCACACGAAGAGGTTGCTGTTCTATAGATAGATCGGGTGAGATCTCCAAATTGGACACGATATGAGGCTCGATAATAGAATCAGGGTCGCGCACACACTTGCGAAGCTGAGAAACATGGAACACATTATGTATTCCAGAGAAATGAGCAGGTAGAGCCACACGATAAGCAACGGGGTCGATGCGTTCCGTAATAGGAAATGGTCCGACATAGCGAGGAGCCAACTTCCCTGTAGAGCTGAAACGCACAACTCCCTTCATGGGAGAAATCCAAATAAAGACATGATCACCAATGGAGAACTCAAGAGGCTTCCTACGGTTGTCCGCGTAGGATTTATGGCGGTATGCGCCTCTTTCATTCTCTGACGAATAAGAATAATCTTCTCCGAAGATTCCCGAACTGAATCTGAACCAAGAAGGAGCTTTGCGCCAGATTCTAACCAACATGCAAGAGAACGACATGGCCTTCCGTAAAGAGCCTCGAAAGGAGCCATGCCAATACTAGACTGAAAGTTGTTGTTGTAGGAGAACTCTACAAGCGGTAAGTGATCCTCCCAACTACCTCCGAAATCCAGAATACAACAGCGCAAAAGATCCTCTAAAACACGATTCACCCTCTCCGTCTAACCGTCGGTCTGAGGATGATAAGCAGTCGAGAGATTCAGCATTGAGCCCAAAGCTGACTGTAGGCACTTCCAGAAGTGACTAGTAAAGATAGTATCTCGATCACAGACGATAGAGCTAGGAATACCATGAAGTCGAACGACTTCCTTCACATATAGCTTGGCAAGCTGAGGAGCAGTCCGAGTGGACTTAATAGGAATGAAATGAGCTGATTTGGTCAAGCAATCGACTATGACCCAAATAGAAGTATGGCCTGACCTCGATCGAGGCAGACCATCGATGAAATCCATGGATATTTGATCCCATTTCCACAATGGAATCTCTAGCGGCTGAAGAAGACAGGATGGACGCTGGTGTTCGGCCTTGATCTGTTGACAAGTCATGCAACCGCTCACATAACTTGCAACATCTTTCTTCAACCCTTCCCAATAATAAACCCGCCACAAATCAGCATACATCTTGCTTGAGCCGGGATGGATGGTGTACTTAGTGCGATGACACTCGTCCAGAATGTCATGCCTAAGTGATAAATCAGATGGTACCAAAATACGGTTCTTCCTGCAAAGACACTGATGAGAATCAATAGAATAATCCAACAATGTCTCATCACTGGATCCCGACTCAAGGAGATGAATATATCGTAACAAGTCTGGATCCTGCCGCTGAGCATGGGCAATGCGATCCAATAGAATAGGTCGAGCTTCGAAGCTGAATAACAAGATCTGAGAATCAGAAGACGGAGCTCGATTTTGAATATCACACATAGAAAGAGTCTCAAGAATAACCCACTCGGTAATCATCATAGAAACAACTGTCGAGTGTTTGCGACTGAGCGCATCTACAACACGATTCCCCTTGCCAGGGGTATACTGAAAATCTAAGTCATATGAGGCGAGAAACTCGAGCCATCGCTGCTGCCTCATATTGAGATCCTTTTGACTGAATGAATACTTCAGCGACTTGTGATCGGTGTAGAGAATGAAACGTTCGCCTAATAGTTAATGACGCCACGTCTTCAAGGCAAAGACGATAGCTGCTAACTCAAGATCATGAGTAGGATAGCGAACCTCATTCATACGTAGCTGCCTAGAAGCGTAAGCAACTACCCGATCTTTCTGCATAAGCACAGCACTGAGGCCGCTACCACATGCATTGGTGTAAACAACAAGATTCTGGTTACTCTCAAGAACTACAAGGATAGGAGCATGAGTGAGAAGTTCCTTCAGTCGCTGAAAGGAAGCTTCACACTTATCAGACCAAATAAAACGAACCCCCTTACGAGTCAGAGTCGTGAGGGGAAGTTCAACTCGAGAGAAATCCTTGATAAACCAACGGTAATAACCCGCCAGCCCAAGGAAGCTGCGAATATCATGAACGTTCTCGGGCTGATTCCAATTCTGAATAGCTTCGATCTTGGCAGGATCGACGGAAATACCCTTAGATGATACAATATGGCCCAAGAACTTGACATTGCTCTCCCAAAAATGGCACTTGGAGAGCTTGGCCTTAAGCTGATGCCGACGAAGAGTATCCAAGACGATCCGCAAATGATGAGCATGCTCTGCCTCCGATCTAGAATAAATAAGAATATCGTCGATGAAAACCAGAACGAATCTATCGATGTATTCCCGGAATACTCGATTCATAAGATCGACAAAGAAAGCCGGAGCGTTCGTCAAGCCGAACGGCATGACCGACCACTCAAAAGAACCATAACGAGTGCGAAAAGCTGTAAGAGGAATGCTGTCTTCCATGACTCGTAGCTGATGGAATTCGGTGGCAAGGTCAAGCTGAGAGAAGACCTTCGCACCGCTCAATTGGTCAAACATGTCGTAACGGGAATTAGAGTTAGACATGATTCAATGATAGATAATTAATTAAGGAATACTACGGAATATAACGGGTTCCTATACATATTCCTAACTTATATATCAATAAACATAAGGAAGGGATTTGATTTAATTCGGATCTAATTTAAAATGTATTGTACTAAGTGTATTTGTTCTGTGTTTATTATGCTTATTCCTGAAACCAGGCTCTGATACCAAGCTGTAACGCCCCACTCTGAGACCCACTGTAACAAAGAGTATTACGGGAGTAATACTGTCTGTTAAAGCGGAGAATAGAGTATAGTGGAAGCGACCATTTGTAATCAAGCTATAACTATCTACTGAATACGTCGAAAGGATGGTATCTATATAAATTTTCTCAATCAGGTGGTTCGACATATTCGATAAATACTTATAACGAAATTACAAATGGCTAAAGATCTATCAGGACAAAGCATAATAATAAATGATAAAACATCACAGAACAGAATCACATAACAGATATAAAATCTCAGGACAATACATCGTCAATACAGATCCAAATCATAAGTGGGTACAAAGCCACTGCTCACACATGTGAGTCAAAAATATGTACATATCAAAGTCTGAATAATAACATAAGGCGGACACTAAGATAAGCTATCTCAAAAGCATAGCAGATAAGTCCAAAGCGGAAGCATAGAAGCTAAGTCCAGAGACCTAACCTGAAACAACTCGGTCTGACCTGAGCGAAAACACTCAGGTCAGGCTAGCTAAACAATCAGTAATAACTGAGATATATAATAATGCGGTACATACATAAAACAGTACTTATACAAAGAGAAGTATATTATGAACCACATGAATATAATGACGATCCCTAATCATCAATAAACAATAAAAATCTCCAAAGAGAAATCAACACCAAAGTGTAGAATAAATAAAATCGCCTCATATCATCGGCGTAGCCAAAGCTATAAAAAGATGCCCATAGGCAATAATCCCAAGAGTGACCAGAGTCTGTAATCAATGCCCAAGCAAAGATCGATGCTCCAAAGAGCAATGGGGATATACTGAAAAGTCAATGAAAATCCAACACTGAAAACCAGTGTCCAAAGACACTGTGAATCCATAAGGTAATCGCACTTACATCGTATGGTTCCATAGAACCAACACCGAGTGGCGGTACTCGAATGGATATAAAAATCATCAAATAATACCAATATTGCACGTGCACCGACCAGAGTCGTTGTTGCCAAGTACTGTAGAGTTGTGATCGATCACTCGCACAGATGCGGAACGCGCGAGACGGCAAGATCCTTCCCAGAAGGATAAGGCCCAGAGGCGCATGTCGAAAAATAAACTGCTCCATAGAGCAGGTGTCCAGAGACGGTTGCCCAGAGGCGTGGTGACCCAGAGGTCCAGTACTGGCCGCTCAAAGGCTAATGTGTCACTAACTTCTTGGAGAGGAACCCGTAAAATGTTAACAATGAGTCCCATACCCCACGTTCGCACTAAACAGTTTCCTAACCAATAGCAAGCTCACACTCCAAACAATAAAAAGTCCACCTCGTATCATCGGTAAACTAGACCCAGAGGTCAAAACGATCAATCGAATAGGTCGGGGATTAACCGGAAAGAAAATACACACGGTTCCATAAGCCGTAGATTTCCTAACCGTTTAAGCACCTTTCCACTTCGCTCGACGTGCTAAAAAGTGAGTGTGAGATTTTTATTATAGAAAATAATGGTGCGAAACGGATTTATAATTGATTTTGAAATCACTTTAAAACGGCTTTTGAAAACTCTCCCATTATGAAGTAATTAATTTAATAATTAAAAATAATATATATATAATAATTTCGAAAGCCATTTAGGAGTGAAAAATCTTTTGAAAATGATTCATAAAACCCGTGTACGAAATCTAGAGACAAATCTCAAAGAAATCAATAAAACCAGAAAATCACTGAAAAATATTCAAAGTGATTGTAAACATTCAAAAACAGCTGCGAACCCAAGTTCGGCAATTTATTTGGATTAGCAAACGGTGTCCAAATGTCATGAAAATTTGCAGGCATGTAGTCCAACATCCCTAATTTAAGATGCAAAAAGAATTTCTGGATTCCGAGTTGAGACGAAGTGGCAGCGACATCTCAAAGTTGGACCCAGGAAAAGATTCATACTGTTTACCAACAGCGACCAGAGTTCAACTTCGACATGAAATTCGAAGTACCAAACGAACTCCGATGTTGCCCAAACTTTCCAGAGATGCAGTTCGAAAGTCCACCTTTCCAACGAGACCAAAAACGTCGAATTCCGACTTCGGATGCGATCGTGACGGCATCTCGAAGTGGAGGTAAAAAAAATCTGAAAACATGATAGTTTTTTTTTTTTGATTCAAGCCCAGCCCAGCCCGCCTGGGCTGGAGTCCATCCAGGCCCCAGCCCGCCTGGGCTGAGGATGCCCCAGCCTACGCGAGCTGGGGACCCCCGGCCCGCCCCAGCCCATGCGGGCTGGGGAATAAAGCAGCTTCCCCAGCCCGCATGGGCTGGGGAGCACGGGCCGCCCCAGCCCCAAGCGGGCTGGGGTATAGAGACCCGCCCCAGCCCATGCTGGGCTGGGGACTTGTGGCCCGCCCCAGCCCCAAGCGGGCTGGGTCTAGAGCCCCGCCCCAGCCCAGGCGGGCTAGGGAGCAGTTCAGACCCCCAGCCCGCCTGGGCTGGGGTTGGGGCGCGGGCTTCGGCCCGCGTCCCCTCTCCCCCAGCCCAGGCGGGCTGGGGGTAATATCAAAATCCCCAGCCCGCCTGGGCTGGGGTTGGGGCGCGGGCTTCGGCCCGCGTCCCCTCTTCCCCAGCCCGCCCGGGCTGGGGAGGCAGTGTAAACCCCCAGCCCAAGCGGGCTGGGGGGTTTGAAGTGCGGCCAACCCATCCAGGGCTGGCCTACCTCTGGCTAGCCCAGCTGGGCTAGCCTACAGTGCCTGGGCAGCAGCCAGGGTGCAGCCCAGGCCTGTCTTGGTGCACACAGTGCACTGTTTCAGCCTGTTTCAGGCTGAAACATTCCAGCCAACAAATTTTTGTTGTTTTTGAGGTTTTGGGGTGTTTTTTTTAGTTTTTGGCATCAAAATTTTCACCAAAATTAACTAGCAATAATTACTACTAGCAATAATCACTAATCAATAGTAATTACCTTAATGAAGCAATCTCACAAACACCTTATGTGCAACCCCAAAATGAAAGCAAAGATGATGAAAGAGCTATGATTCACATGTTACATAAGAAAACATGTGTTACTAAATGATTATTGAAATCAAAAGATGATTAAACACATGCTAGAAGAGGTTTTTAGCAATATACCTCTCTTGAAAGCAACAAATACTATTATAGCATCAACCCAAAATATCAAAAGGTGATTAGGAGGCTATAAGATCAAAAAAAACACATAAAACATGTGTTACTAATCAAATTTCAGAAATTATGAAGATATAAAATATGGATTTGTGGTGGGTATTTGCATTACCTTTGCATAGAATGTCTTGCATAAGCTAAAACTAGAAGGAGATGAAGATGGAGGCCATTTTTGTTATGAAAGCTTTAGGAAATGGTTAGGGTTTTGATTAGGGTTTTGATGAATGAGGTTAGGAGAGTTTGAGATAATTTATAGAGGAAGTTTAGGGTGGGTTATTGGGTAAGGTTTAATAACCCAATATGAAGAGAGTTATTTTCATGTTTTCAAAAATTTTCTAAGTGTTCATATATGTTTATAAAACTCACTTTTCTTATTCAAACCCATTTTAAATCCTCTCCTAAAATATTTAACTTTTCAAAAATAACATTTTATCCTCATTTTAAAATCCCATATTTCCCATTTAATTAAAATAGCCTTTTTCAAATAAATTTTGTTATTCCAAATCCTTTTAAGCTTGATTAAAATAAATAAAATCCTAACTTTTATTTATTAATTGGTAATGCAAATCCCGGGTTGTTACATTCTGTTGTTTCATTTGATACAGATGTATATGGGTGTACATGTATATATTTGTACTGCTTGGCCTTGAATTTGATATCACTGACTTTGGGCATTTAATGATTTGGCATTGCTGTTGGTCTCGGCTGTTACTTGATTTGACGAAGTAATTTCGTTGACTTCGACTAATTCTTTGATAATATTTCTGGTCAATTAATTTAAATTGTATGCTTCTGTTTGGTCTGATGCTCCAAGTTATCACCTCTGATCAGTTGCATTATTGCCGTGATGTCGTTTGATCTTTGGTACCCTTGGTCATATAAGCCTTTGAACTTTGTATTTGTGTTGGGTTGACTTTGTTTTCTGTGTGTTCTTACTTTGACCATTTTGAAACTGTGTAAGTATGATCTTGCTCAATTATTTTGAAACCACAGATTGTTTGGTTTTATTGTTTAACACCAATACATTAACGTCTTCAATTGTACACACATGTTGTGTTCACTTAATTTCTGAATTGCCTTCGTATTGCTTCATGTTTTTGAGTGTGTGAACATACATGAATATATGTATGTGTTGCCCTATTAATGTTTCACTGTTTTCCTGAGTTTGTTCTAGTCTTCAAGTTTGTTACAAGTTTGTTCATTTGAGGCTGTTGTTCCAGTTCGTATGTAGGTTTGAATTTCATGCGTGCTCGAGTCTAGTTCCTGTATTCATTTTGTGAGGCCATTTTGTAACTGACTTGAGAGCTTTTGGTGTTGTAGCACTGTCCACCCGAGTACAGTCCCCACTTCATTGTCCCTATGCACCTGTATTATTATATGAGTTGGTACATTGCCTTTGTGGTCTTCATACCAGTAGTGTTTGAGCCTGATATCTGGGTCATGTTTGTTGAGTTGCCTCGAGTCACTTGTACATGCACTCTGCAGTTATGGTATTCATTTGTGGAATCTGTCTTACTACATATATGTTTGAGGCTGCACATTGGAGTCTTTTGCTTTTGATTCACTGAGATTTTGAGTAATTCACCACTGTAGTGGCGAGGCAGTACACGCGTGCCTCTACTGCAGCCTTAGTAGGCTTGACAGATTTAGCTGATACTTCAATTGTTAAATTGTTTCGTTGGTTTAATTCAATAATTTGAAGTTGTATTTTGAAATGGTTCATTTTGATTTAAGTTGGATCCGTTTGCTTTTGAATTCATTGATCTTCTGAGTATTTCATAGGCTGTATTGGCGAGGCAGTACACGTTAGCGTGTACTGTAGTCAATCAGCATTGATGTTTTTTTAAATTGACATTTCAATGGTTTAAATTGATTTGGATTGCTGATGTGCTGTTTAACACTGTTTAGTGTTATATCTGTCGTTATCCGATTCTCTTATCGAGAAGTTGGGTATACGAGATTTCTGTGTCTGTCGTCTATTTGATATTTGATTATTATTGCTTCTGTGCATTAATAACTGAGTTTGAATTAGACTGAACCATGTATTATTTTCTTTTGAATTTAATACTCGGGTCAGACCCGAGTTATTTCAGGTTGTTGATTTCCTGCTTTGAGTTGCTGTTGAGCTATGTAGACTTTTCATATTATTTGAAATGGTCTACGTTTCTTGTAGTAGTCAGTGTGTCTGTTTTAAGTTGATATGTATTCATGTATATTAGTCAATAATGTACTTGTATATATAACTTCTTGAGTCGACAGTTGTAGTTGTATCATATGTATTGTGTCAAATGTATTGTAACTGACATCAGTTATTATATATATGAGACTTTTTGTTTTATCTGTGTTCCGCATTCTTTTGTATCTGTGTTATTATTATATACATTGTCCTAAACTATTATGAACCATCGTAGTTCGTTTTATACTAGAATTGGGTATGTCGATGGGAGTAAATAAATAAGAAATGTAAAATGAAAAATATATACCACTCCTATCGAGGTAACCAATACTAGTGTAAGGCCAACTACGGATGGCCGCTCCTATCCAGCCTTATTCTTCACGATAACAGACAGTATTTCTTTTAATACTCTTTGTTATTGTGAGCATAAAGGTGGGGCGTCACAGTTGGTATCAGAGCTTGGGGTTTATGGACATAATATAAAACATAACTTAGATGGAACATATGTTACAACTATTGGTCGATGTTTTATTTGTGCTTTGAGTCAAAACTAATGTTTTGAAATCTGGATGAAATTTTTAAGTATCTTTATTTAAAAATAAAAGTGAAACTGTGTTTTGTTGATTTGATTGATTTGGGTACTGTTTATCAGAGTGCGCAGCGGAAACAGTGAAACTGTCTTCGCTGAGTACAACTGATAATCTTTTTGATTTAAAAATCAAAATATGAAATTGAAATAAATTTCAATTGCTGTTTACATAGCTGTGTTTATTTTGTTTCTTCGATAATTTCGAATCCGATTTGAGGATTCGAAATGATTGCAGTTATGTGATTCTTGTAGAGATTTTTGCTGATTTTCTTTTATGCTAATCACATGTTGATTAGATTTTTGCTGGTTTAAATTATCTCCATTAAAGATAATAGAGTAATTTCTTAGTTTATATTGTAGTGTGCGTGCAAATATGAATTGCACGTTACTGCATTAATTTTACGTTGAACCGATGCTTGGTTATGAAACATATTTTGTTGCCGTTATTTTTATAACGGGATTATTTGTACACCAATGCTAAATTTTGAAGCACGGTGTTTTGTGGCATTTTTGATGAATGAAAATTCGCTGATATTACATTTTTGATGTAAATTGTTTTGATGTGATTTTGACGTTTAAAAATTTCTGTCGCTTTGACTTCAGTAACTGTCAAATTTTAAAAGTAGATTTTCAAGCGGTTATTCCGCAATGCTGATTTTGAGATTCGTTCTACGATGTTTTGAGAAGTACAGTTTCCTTATCGAAATTGTTACTGATTTGCTGCTTTAATCACGTGATTGGAAAGTCATTTTAAAACGAAAATTGTTTTATAAATTTTTAACAGTTTGCGTTTTCAAAAGAATGAGGAAGCGATTTAAACGTTTCAGCAAAATCGAGGATTATGACCCCTTTCTTTTACTGATTCGCTTAATTCCGGACTTGTTCAGTTGAGAATGTGAATTGTTATTTTTACAAAATAAATAAAATTGTTTTCAAGAATGTTACAGTTTGCGCTTTCAAAAGAATGAGGAAGCGATTTAAACGTTTCAGCAAAATCGAGGACTATGACCCCTTTCTTTTACTGATTCACTTAATTCCGGACTTGTCCGTTTGAAAATGTAAAGTGTATTTTTACAAAATACACAATGTTGCACTTTCAAGGAAACGATGAAGAGAATCAAACGATTTAGTAAAACACGTTGTATGGGATATATGCGTTTGCTATTTCGGTTAATTCCGGACTCGTTAATTGAATATCTGTTGTTTTGATGATTTTGATGAATTTTGCACTTTCAAGGAAACGATGAAGAGAATCAAACGATTTAGTAAAACACGTGTTATGGGACATGTGCGTTTGCTATTTCGGTTAATTCTGGACTCGTTAATTGAAATATTTGATGCTTTCGTGTGCTTTCGAGCCACTATGATGGACCTTCGGGTCATATGATGGACCTTCGGGTCAAATACCAGTACTAGACCTTCGGGTCATTTGTTGGACCTTCGGGTCATTTGTTGGGCGCCAAAATTATGTTGAGTACTTGGTAGGCTTCGGCCATTTGTTGATGCACGTGCGGCGAATTAAAAACTCGCCATCTGATGGGATCGATCCAAGCTTTTATGTTGATTTTCTAGTCTTCTTAATTGATTTCTAGATATTTGTTGTTTCCAATTATCTGCAGGTAATTGGATATATGTTGATATGAGTTCTGATTATCGTTTTTGATAATCGGATATTTGTTGTTTCTAATTATCGCTTGTGAAAATTAGATATTTGTTGATATGAGTTCTGATTATCGTTTTTGATAATCGGATATTTGTTGTTTCTAATTATCGCTTGTGATAATTAGATATTTGTTGTTATGAGTTCTGATTATCGTTTTTGATAATCGGATATTTGTTGCTTTTAATTATCACTTTTGATAATTAAATATTTGCTGATTTGAGATTTAATTATCGCTTTTGATAATTAAATATTTGCTGATTTGAGATTTAATTATCGCTTTTGATAATTAAATATTTGCTGATTTGAGATTTAATTATCGCTTTTGATAATTAAATATTTGTTGATTTGAGATTTAATTATCGCTTTTGATAATTAAATATTTGCCGATTTGAGATTTAGTTATCGTTTTTGATAATTAAATATTTGCTGATTTGAGATTTAATTATCGCTTTTGATAATTAAATATTTGCTGATTTGAGATTTAATTATCGCTTTTGATAATTAAATATTTGCTGATTTGAGATTTAATTATCGCTTTTGATAATTAAATATTTGCTGATTTGAGATTTAATTATCGCTTTTGATAATTAAATATTTGCTGATTTGAGATTTAATTATCACTTTTGATATTTAAATATTTTCTGATTTGAAATTTGATTACCATTTGTGATGATTAAATATTTGGTGATTTGAAATTTAATTATCGATTTTGATAATTAAATATTTGCTGTTTTGAAATTTGATTATCGTTTTTGATAATCGGATAATTGTGATTTGAAATTTGATTATTGTTTTTGATAATCGAATATTTGTGATTTGAAATTTGATTACGTTTGTGGTAATTAGATGTTTGCTGATTTTATTGATATGAGATTTTCTAGTCTCCAATTGATTCTAGAGTATGTTGATTTTATTGAATCGCTGTTTCTATCTATTTCTGTGAATAATTAGAGTTTGTTGATTATGGAATTTGTGCTTTCTAGTTAATTGTTGGATAACTAGATATTTGCAGTTTGCGATTTATGATTTGTGTTTCATAATTATCTTTGTTGATAATTAGGTTTTGTTGTTTTCTAATTATCGTATTGATAATTAGAAATTGCTGTTTTATGATTTTTGTATTTTAATTATCTTGTTGATAATTGAATATTGCTGATAAATTGTGTTTATCCAGTTTCGCTGCTTTCTGACTATCTATTGATAGTTAGATTTTGTTGAAAATTTGTGAATCTCGTCTATTGGAATTAAAAGATTACTTTGGCATTTGAATTCTTGACTTTTATTTTTCTAGCTTAACCAGTTTATGTTAGAAGAATAATAATGGTTGACGACCTTAATTATGAAAATTGCGGGGACATAATTTTTATAAGGAGGGGAGTCCGTAACAACCCGAAATTTTGTAAATGTTAGATATCGTCGTTAGACGATTATAATTGCCAACAGATTGATATTGGAAATTTAATCTATTTGGAATTCTTTTAAAAAATTTGTTAAATGATAGAAGTGGGCTTTATATTTGGAATCTAGCCCACATTTGCATTGATCAGAGGCCGTTCTCTTTAGTTGATTCAAGTACCAATCCCCCTTCTCATTTTGATTGATGCATAACCCTAGTCAAAAAGAAATCAAACGAAAAGAAAATGGTGGCGGCTCTCATTTTTCGTTCGCCCCTCTCCCCTAATTCACTGTCCAAACCCTAATCAAAACGAGAAGATAAACAATGGCGGCCTCGTTATACTTCTTCGTCCCCAGATCCAACTAGGGCTTCGCGAAATGAAGGCTGCCGACTTTAACGTCTCAATCAATTAAAAAGGTGAGCGGCTCTTTCCACTCACATCTTATTCGAACGTGTTGGTTTACTTAGGGTCTTTGCAATTCTGTCTTTGAACAGTTCGCCTTTGTTATAGTTGACATCGATGGTATTTGCTTTGACTTCAACTTGTTTTGTTGTGAGAATTTCGACAGTTCGATCTTGAATCTTGTTATGGTTTTGATTTTTGGGGACTTCAGCTGTTGTTTTGAATACTTTGGCACTTTGATTTTTCTTCTTGTTGCTCGAATTTATAAGTTTTTTCGGCCTTGCTCTGTCACCTGGTTCCGCATATATGTGCATATATACATATGTTTGTGTGTATGCATATATGGATGGGTTGACTTGAATTTTGATTCGTTGTATCCTTGTACTTGTTGTTGTTCCTGTACACTTTTGGTCTTTGCTTGAAGTGTGCTGCACCACTGTCAGTATTTGGCTGCAGTCCTTTTTGTCACTGTAGTATGCGTGTTGACTTCATTTAAGTGTCATTGAGTAGTTGAGGATGCTATGTTGTTGGTTCTGTTGTTTCATTTGATACAGATGTATATGGGTGTACATGTATATATTTGTACTGCTTGGCCTTGAATTTGATATCACTGACTTTGGGCATTTAATGATTTGGCATTACTGTTGGTCTTGGCTGTTACTTGATTTGACGAAGAAATTTCGTTGACTTCGACTAATTCTTTGATAATATTTCTGGTCAATTAATTTAAATTGTATGCTTCTATTTGGTCTGATGCTCCAAGTTATCACCTCTGATCAGTTGCATTATTGTCGTGATGTCGTTTGATCTTTGGTACCCTTGGTCATATGAGCCTTTGAACTTTGTATTTGTGTTGGGTTGACTTTGTTTTCTGTGTGTTCTTACTTTGACCATTTTGAAACTGTGTAAGTATGATCTTGCTCAATTATTTTGAAACCAGAGATTGTTTGGTTTTATTGTTTAACACCAATACATTAACATCTTCAATTGTACACACATGTTGTGTTCACTTAATTTCTGAATTGCCTTCGTATTGCTTCATGTTTTTGAGTGTGTGAACATACATGAATATATGTATGTGTTGCCCCATTAATGTTTCACTGTTTTCCTGAGTTTGTTCTAGTCTTCAAGTTTGTTACATGTTTGTTCATTTGAGGCTGCTGTTCCAGTTCGTATGTAGGTTTGAATTTCATGCGTGCTCGAGTCTAGTTCCTGTATTCATTTTGTGAGGCCATTTTGTAACTGACTTGAGAGCTTTTGGTGTTGTAGCACTGTCCACCCGAGTACAGTCCCCACTTAATTGTCCCTATGCACCTGTATTGTTATATGAGTTGGTACATTGCCTTTGTGGTCTTCATACCAGTAGTGTTTGAGCCTGATATCTGGGTCATGTTTGTTGAGTTGCCTCGAGTCACTTGTACATGCACTCTACTGTTATGGTATTCATTTGTGGAATCTGTCTTACTACATATATGTTTGAGGTTGCACATTGGAGTCTTTTGCTTTTGATTCACTGAGCTTTTGAGTAATTCACCACTATAGTGGCGAGGCAGTACACGCGTGCGTGTACTGCAGCCCTAGCAGGCTTGACAGATTTAGCTGATACTTCAATTGTTAAATTTTTTCGTTGGTTTAATTCAATAATTTGAAGTTATATTTTGAAATGGTTCATTTTGATTTGAGTTGGATCCGTTTGCTTTTGAATTCATTGATCTTCTGAGTATTTCATAGGCTGTATTGGCAAGGCAGTACACGTTAGCGTGTACTGCAGTCAATCAGCATTGATGTTTTTTTAAATTGACATTTCAATGGTTTAAATTGATTTGGATTGCAGATGTGATGTTTAACACTGTTTATTGTTATATCTATCGTTATCTGATTCTCTTATCGAGAAGTTGGGTATACGAGATTTCTGTGTCTGTCGTCTATTTGATATTTGATTATTATTGCTTCTGTGCATTAATAACTGAGTTTGAATTAGACTGACCCGTGTATTATTTTCTTTTGAATTTAATACTCAGGTCAGACCCGAGTTATTTCAGGTTGTAGATTTCCTACTTTGAGTTGTTGTTGAGCTATGAAGACTTTTCATATTATTTGAAGTGGTCTACGTTTTTTGTAGTAGTCAGTGTGTCTGTTTTAAGTTGATATGTATTCATGTATATTAGTCAATAATGTACTTGTATATATAACTTCTTGAGTTGACAGTTGTAGTTGTATCATATGTATTGTGTCAAATGTATTGTAACTGACATCAGTTATTATATATATGAGACTTTTTGTTTTATCTGTGTTCCGCATTCTTTTGTATCTGTGTTATTATTATATACATTGTCCTAAACTATTATGAACCGTTGTAGTTCGTTTTATACTAGAATTGGGTATGTCGATGGGAGTAAATAAATAAGAATTGTAAAATGAAAAATATATACCACTCCTATCGAGGTAACCAATACTAGTGTAAGGCCAACTACGGATGGCCGCTCCTATCCAGCCTTATTCTTCGCGATAACAGACAGTATTTCTTTTAATACTCTTTGTTATTGTGAGTATAAAAGTGGGGCATCACATCGCCAATCTTTGAATAATTTGTAAAGGGGTGAAACTCCTTTACAATCGGTATTGATTCACCGGAGATTTCTGTATCCTCGGTTTATGATGCTGCTACCTTTTGCTATACCCGAATTCTATCCCTAGCAATCGAATGTCGATTTGCTCCTGAATTCTAGCTCGATCCTATTCTTGAATTCACGGTTGACCCGGTTAAGGTCGCCCGCGATTAATATCGATATATCCATCCTTCTCTTTTGTTACTTAGCCATCTTATCTTCGTTTCGAGTTTATCTTCCTATTTGAATTCTTTTGGTTAAGGGTTCCTCTAATCTGAATCTCTATCATTATTTTATAACCTATTTTGTATTATCGAGTGAGGGAGTGTATTTGTAATTAATATTAAAAATGTTTTATATTGTGTTGTTTGAGTTGTTGATGTTGATTTGGGTTTTCGATCGATTCGTCTGATCAACGCTATCGATAGGATTTCCAAAAAACTTGAACATAGCAAACTGACACAGTATTATTTTCAAATTTGGTAAATGAAATAAATTTGTATGGTTATGTTATATATAAGTGAAAATTTCTGAAATTTGATAGTTAATTAAAATGGTTGTTTGAAATGACAAAATTTGATTATCATTTATTGTTCTAAATGAATTTATAAATATGGTTTATAAATTGATTTGGAATTTGGAATGAATTTAATTCAGAAATGTGAGAATTTAGTTTCCGGTGATTTCGAACTTTGGTTTTAAATTTTTAAAGTATATATTATTGAAAGTTTTTCCGAATAGAAATCGTTTTCAAAGAATCTTAAAATGTTGAAATTAGTGCTCTTCCCTTTGTCGCTGGAAAATAATTTCGGTGATGGTGGCCGCATCATCGACATTCATTTTCGAGTTTCGAAGTGAAGAGACTATTCTGTAGCTTTGCTACGGTCTTGTTTTGAAAGAAAGAAAAATATTTTGATTTGAATTTCTTAAGTATGACTTGATTTATATATATATATATATATGGGTATATTATTTTAAATATAATTTGATTTAATATATATAGTATATACATAATTATCTCTAAAGGATTTGAAATTAAACGGAAATTTAATTCTTAAAGTTATGTTAAAGGATGTTTTCAATTATAAATAAAGCTAAATTTTGAATAAATAATTAATTGGGAATAACTGAATAGTAAAATCTTATCTGTATAATACTCAATTACATCTCAACATAACTTACCTAAAATTTTCAGAAGTTAAAAATGTAATTGGATAATATACAATATAAAATGACTTTATAAGGAAAGATTTGAGTGTTATAATAAATGTTATACACTTAAATTTTATTATAAAGATGTTAACAGAGATAAATAGGACAATAAGTAAATTGAAATTAGATTAACTTATAGAAATACCTTGAATTTAAAATCAATTATGGAATATAAATTGATTTAAACTGAAATTTATATGGTTTAAATTAGTTTATATGGTTTAAATATATTTAATAAGATATATTAAGTGGAATAAACTTAATAATAATTTGGAATAAAAGAATTAAATTTGTTGAATAAAATATGAGCATAATAAATGATTATACAAATTGATGATTTAGAAATTGTTAATTGAAGATAATTGGATAATAAGATAATGAATTTAGAAATAGATAGATTGATTTAACTTAAGTGAACTCAAAGGGATTTAACCAAATGTTGAATATTAATTAGTTTAATTTGAAATTTATATGGTTTTAAAATCAGTTGTTTATTTTGTTTTCAAAGCCATTTTTCTTTCTGGTTGGTTCTATTCTCCTACCTCCTTCCTTTTCGGGGACGAAAAGTTTTGAGTAGGGGAGAGTGTAATGATCCGTAAATTTTAACTATTTTAATAACGTAGTTAGTTAAAATTTTATGAAATTTTAAACGATAAAATTTTGAAATAAAATTTTGATATTTGGAATGCGTCTAATTAATCATAGCAACTGATAAATTTTCATCAGATAATTCGGAAGTTTATTTTCTAGTGTAATTTTATTCCAATTTATATCAGTTAAAATTAATGATAATAAAATGTTTTCCAAACCTGAATATTTTTACATAGAAAAATTCTAATTCATCTTCTGACTAAGACGTCATTTTTCGTTTTTCCAAATTCGGACTTCTTTAGCTCCATCGATCTTATTTTTCTATGTTTTTGCAGCATTTTCTGCTAGTAAAAAAATTCGAATTTTTATAATTTAGATCATACCACTGATATCTGTATACCGTTTTGATCGTCTCGTCGTGCTGATCTCTGCGGTATATTCGTTTGTATATTTTGGTGTCCGGTACGTGGCAGAGCCCGCAAAAACTATTTACCATATCAGTATCAAATTTTGGACCTTTGTTTTTGCTGTGCCTTTTGATTTTCCAACGTGAGAAATTTGAGCAGCCACTAACATTTATTTTTCAGAAAACCAATGCTGGACTCTTACCATTCCACCATTCAAATTTTAATTGCTTTTCATCTGATAAGTTGTTCGTTCATTTTGATATTCTTCATTTCTTTTGCTCCTTGCTTCTGCCTGTAGCTTGTTGTTCTTTCCCACTCCTTAGCTTCTGCAGCATCACTACCAGCAAGTGCCGAACTCATCATCTTCTGCTTGTCTCATCCCGTTCTCTCTCTTTAAAATTTACAATATAGCAAAGCCTATTCCAGTTCTCACCCATGCAATGGAGTGCTTCCACTTTCCAAACACAACTGATCCATCAACGCAACCCTCCTCAAAGCCTTCCAGTTTCCACCTAGCGGCAGATCCACCTTCCCATGCAGCCGTGAGATCGGCTCCTCCTCCTTTATGGTCGAAGCCCAGTCCAACCGAACTCCCCTCCGCCTCCTCCCTGAAACCGAGAGGAACCCCGCAATCAACTCCACCCGCCTCAGCCTCTCCGCCGACTTGGGAATCCATCCCGAGCCACCTTCTCACGACCCTCTTCCCTTCCTCTCCTCTTTCGTCTGTTTTCTCCTCTCTGTTGAATGCATGCCAAGGTATTGTGTTATATCTTTTGTGCATAGAAATATAGTTTTATATTGGTTTGAAACAATATATATATGTGTAAGAGATATATACGTCTTATGTGGTACAATTTTATATGTGTGTTGCTTTGTACGTTTCATATTAGTTATATATTAATTGATTTATATTTGTAATAGTTTATATATATACCAGTTTATATTATTATATATTAAGGTATATATAGAGATATATTATGTTTAAAGTGTTAGTACAGTTTCTTTGAAGTGCATTGTATCGCATATAGCATCATATAAGCGACGTACATGTGTTATATATATATATTGTTTAAGTATATAATGTTTCCAACTTTTATATGTAAATAAAAAAAAATATTATACAGTATGGTTTCCTTAAGAACTTGTACACATTTACGCATGCATTTCCATATGAGTGTTTTCAAGATATACATTTTATTTTGTACAGTTTAAAAGCTTGTTTCCAAGATTTGAGAGGTGCTGTCATTTCCTATAGCTCACGTACATTTTACTTATATTTCGCATTTATATAAATAGTTCTGCTAGCCTACTTATTTGTAACAGACATATATTTTGAAAGGGGTTTTGTTTAAATGAATATAGATAATATATTTAATATTGTTTGAAATATTTTGTAAATTATGGACTTTTATAAATATTGACTTTAAGAGAATACAATATGAAGATTTATTTTGTATGTGGAGTTTTATTGTACAAAGTTATAAGCTGTTACATGGTTTTCGTTTGTTATAATATATTTATTTTAGATGTGGAGATTTATGTTTATAGCTTGTATATATAGTATATATTATATATATTTTTACATGAGTAACAGCTTGTATGCATCATTAACACATATGTTTTGTTTTGAATCCGAGTTGACCTGTTGTTTATATAGTATAAAAATATCACAGGTTACGTATTTACTAATAAATATATATAATAATGAATATAGTATAAGGTTTATATAGTTAAACCTGTTTTAATATTAAAGGCCTACTTTGGCCGAAACCTTTCTCAATATTTGCAGAACCATACGCCTGAAACATGTTTTTTATACTATATACATTTATATATACACTATTGCGTGTATCAAGCTGTTATATATATATTAATGTATTTAAGTTAGTATACATGATTATATGTTAGTCGGTTGATAGGTAAGAATGTTTCTATATATTTGGTTCGATTTGTATATTATATAAGTTCCGTATAACTTTAACTTTGGAACTGTCTTATTATATGTACTTAAGTTTATTATAGTTGTTGGTTATATGAAGAATAAGTGGTATTAGATTTGGGTAGTTCTCATGTGTTTGGGTTGATAGCCTGTATATGTTTTAATCTATATATATATATATATTTTAAATAAAGTATACTTGGATCTGACTTTTAAAATATATATAAATATTGATTTGAAAATAATATATATTTGATTTTTAAATATTTTATCTTAAGAACAATGATTCTTAAGTGTGTGTATACATATATAATTTCATATGTTGTATCTATTAAATTCTTCCAATTATCTTCTACGAACCTGTTCTGATTTATTTCTTCTATTCTATCTACCAGCTTTGATCATCAAATTCGTGCCCATCTCACCTTGCTTTGGATTCGTAACTCATTGTATTTTTCGTTCATCTCTAGCCTCAAAAGGTGAGCAATCACTCACGATTAATGTTCTTATATTTATTAAATTTGATTTCAATTGAAACGTCAATTGAAATATGCTGCTGTTAGTTATTTACCTTGTTATATATATGCCATTATCTGTATCTGTTCACTTGTGACATCTTACATCATTATTTGTTATTTATATTGATTATATATGCCTGTTACTGTTGTTATTTTATTATCATATCTGTTATCACTCTACAAGTTCCATGTTAGTATAGAATCACTATGGGTTGAAATGATACATACCCGAACGATCTTGTAGAATAGGAGAAAATCGTTATGGGTTGAAATGATAAACCCAAGCGATTTTCAATTTATTTGAATTTGGGAGTGCGGGTTGAAAAGATATATACCCGTATATATTTAAATTGCGGATTGAAATGATAAATATCCGTATCACTTGACCATAGGGTAGAAAATTATATACAGACACTGTTGGTCTATATATAAATAATTTGAAATGATTTCTATGGTTTTGAAAAGAAATATATGGTTTTAATAAATATTGATTTTAAAGATTTATTAAAGTTAATTTGAATCAATATAAAAATATGTTTTGAGTATTTATGTAAAATTTATATTTTCAAATATAAAATTTATAATGTTTTAGGTTGAAAGATAAATTTAAAATTGATTTGGAATTCTTAAGTATTTAAGAATTATACTTAAATAAGTTTGATTTGAAATCTATTAAATTTGGAATTTTAAGATATGTTTTATAACTTGAATTTAATTAAAAAGTGGCTTAAATGAATATTTCAAACTTATATAAATTTAAATGGGATATTTTGTTTATATAAATTTGTAAATTGAAGTTGTATTTAGATGTATTGAAATGATTAAAGAAATATCTCAGAAACTAAATGAAATGAAATTAAATTGAGATATAAATGGAATTATCAAATTTTGTTTCTGAAATGTGGAATATTAAAGCTTTGAAATATATTGAAATTAATGGTTTATTTTGTGTTTCAAATCTGTATTTGAAATTGTTATAATTTGAAATGATTTATTGAGAAATTGAATTGAGTTGAAATTTATGAATTGAGATTGAATTAAGTTGAATTTGGAAGTCGAGATAATTTGAATCGATTTGTGAATTTGTGGAAGCTATATTATTGTATAAAGTATCTTTAAACTATATCTATAACTATTTATATTTTACTTTATAAATTATTTTAATTTAAACTATTTTATATAAATCAATTTCAATAGATATTATCTTATTATAAACTATTTTAACTTATAACTATTTTATATAAACTATTTTTATTTTATAAACTATCTTATTTTATACACTAATTTTAATATCTAAACTATTTAAGAGGAAAGTGTTATGGATTCGAAAATGTTATGATTTCAAGCTATAGTTTCAAAGTGTTATGAAATTCAAGGTTCTGATTTCCAAAGTGTTTTGATTTTAAGAGACTTACGATTTCAAAAGCGATATAACTTTGGAAAGTGATATGATTTTGGAAATGGATTTATTTGAAGTGAAAATGATATCGTATGGATATGGTTTTGAAATGGCAATGATATTTCGGTTTTGAAATATAAACTATTTTGAAAGTTTATTAAATAACCAATCGGTGTAATAAATACGTAGTTATTAAAGAGATCGGGATCAAATATGGACATACTCTCTGTCGATACCGAAAACCACTTTAATAACTATTATACGCGGAGTGTTGATCCAGAATGAAGTGGATGGTTTGGTGAACGCGTTGACTGAAGAAAGAGAATGATATTGGATGACCCCTGACATGACTAAAACAGGAGCCACGCCGGGCCATTGAGGTTCGCCACCTCTAGCGGACACACTTCTTCGTTACCATATCTATTACTTTTGTGATTCGATTTGGGTGCACCCCTCGATTATGGGAGTGTTGTTTCACGGTGTTGAGGTAGTAGCTGCTATGCTCAACATCAGTCCGGATCATGCAACTACTAGTATCCTAGTTGGTATCGCCTCATGTACCTTGTCATACTGATTATCCTATTCGTGACCACTACGATTTGTTTTGTGTTATACCTATGGGGTACCCTCTGATAACCACTAGTTTACGATGGGGCTTACGGTGCTGTATAGACTATGACATGGTAAAAATGTGTTAAGGGTGGAATGGGCCATGACTTAACGCTATTTTGATATCGTACTTTACTGATTAGACATTATCTACTTAGCGTACACTACTACATAGTAGATAGTTTAACGGATCCTTAGAGGATGGTTATCCCAAACATCCTTTGAGTTACTTGTATTACAGTTGTTATTACACTTGAGTTGGATTTATTGATATAAGAATGTTAATCCTGACTTGAGTGTTTTGTGTTTTGCTTTACGCTCAGGTCAGACTGAGTGTACCAGTGTTCGAGACTCACCGTTGGATTTGGAGCTTCGCTTGGAGATCCAACTATCTATCGATTCTACTATCAGTTATCCAGTTGATTCCAGTGATGTATTCAGATCTTGTATTTGACTATTGTATTGAGATATCTATGTATTCGAGACTTCTGTTGTACCATGTTTAACTCTTTTATATATATAGTAGCTTCATGGACTACTATTCTTTTGTTTCCGCTGCATTATTGTTATATTACTCTATGTCTGTGATCTGTGATTATTTTATTTACTGTATATATTGAGTTTTGCCAAATTTAAATTAACAATCTATTATTTTAAATTATTCAAGTCTGACATGTGTGGATTATTGTCGATTTGAATGGTCCAAAATAGTGGGTCGTTACAAGACTACATAAGATACATAATGATACATAAATATATTAAATAGATAGCCTCTACAACGCCCAATAATAACAAAATTCCCACTTGGTCCCTAAACCTAAAAAGTCTTAAACCGACCCAAGTATTCTATAAATAACACACCGGTCAGACTATGCCTAGAAGTTAGATGCTAATGTGACAAGCTGCACCTCTCAACACACCAATCCAAAGCCTAGGTTGGCTTTTGGACTCACATTGGTGCCAAGAAGTACGATCTATCAGGTTATTAAACATTATAGAGACTAAAAAATATAATGATAAAATCTAAGACATTCTACATTTTCAGACCTCACAGCGGAGGACGAGAAAATATAAATACAGAAAATAATCTTCTTAGAAAATATCTTAGAAAAATACAGTCTCAAAACATAAGTAATTATAATCCAGAGTTTACAGAAATATAACATAAAGTCTGATGATACTAAATGTACCGACCTGCCCTTTCGACCCTCAAAATTCGAAACTAATACATCCACAGTATTCACGTGCCGAGCATCCAAGTGTCGGAAAGACAAATTATTGGAAAAAAAGAAAGGAAAAGACGAAAGAATCTCACAGCGTGACGAGTAATACATAATATACAACAGATCTTTACAAAAGAAAAACTGCAATATACATACATCAATCAGAGTACACAAATCTATCATCAGCCTGGACAGTTATAACAACCCGCTCTCATAGTTGCTGATAAAAATAAACAACCAATGCAGAGGAAATAAAATATACGTGAGTACGTCTTGGAGGCCTTCAGCTCGTCTTATGAAGCGCCCAAGCATCCATAACTAAATCTTAAAATATGCTCGGTTTACCTGAGCATTATAAGAAAATAATGCCCGGATCAATCTGCTAAACCAGTGTGAGAACACACATCATATGTATTTTAATGTCATAAAATCTTTCAAAATAAAGGTATCTCGTAAGACCACATCGCACATAAACACGGAAAAGATTTTACCTTACGATGACCAAACCATATAAATAGAAAATCCAATGACATTATAATAATGTCTAGGGTTGAAAATAAATATATAAAATAGCTGGAATGCTTGCATCACACGTTCCAACATAGTCAGGAACAACTAAGTCCGTACGGTGTTTATTGGTGAATGGATTCCATACAATGACAAGGCTATGGGGGTAACACCTACCATAGTACACCTCTAGAAAAATATACCGAGGACCTCACATGGACTCTCTACCAACACAGGTTCGGCCTATCCGTTACTGGATAGTACCAACTGTTTCATCACTCCGGTTGCTTTGCAACCATTTCCCGAGAGATCTCATGCACACCCAAATCTACACACACACACATACATATTGTCACGACCCGATTTTTCATACCCGAAAAATCGAACCATCAGGGTTAAAGAAGAAGGAGGTAGAAGAAGAGAAGCCAAAATAACATCAGAATCTCACAAATGCAGCGGAACAATATATAATAGATAAATGACTAATCTTTAAAACAAAGAATTATATCTGTTTATACATTATATCATCAGAGTACAACACAATTCATGACACACAACTGGACAGTTATCATCACATGTCCTCACAAAACTGAATACACAACGGAATAATAATCAAGTATGGAAGTACGTCTCGCCATCAAGCTCAGTCTCCTGAGCTCCACAACATCATATCCTGTATTCTATAATACTTGGTCTGACCCGAGCATTATAATAAAATAATACCCGAGTCAGTCTGGAAAACCAGAATGAGAAAACACACTCAATTGGATTATTAAAGTTTCAAAACCCTTTGAAATCAAAAGCATCTCATAAGACCACGCCATAAATAAACATGTCGGGTTTTTACCTTACGATAGCCAAAACACTTTTTATCAAAATCCTCTGATATTATAATAGTGTCTATATACAAATGCTTATTCAAATAGCCGAAATTGTTACATCTATTAAATTTCAGCTAATAGGTATACAAACAAAACCGTAAAGGCACGTAGGGAGAATGGATTTCCAACTAATGACTAGGCACTGGGGTACCACCTATCATAGTACCTGGTCTAGATCAACGTAACGAGGATCACTCCTAATCCCCTACAACACAAGACCGGACTACCCCTTACTGGATAGTCCGAGTAAGATCACCCCGCGGTTGGGATTAACAACCGCCCACACAGCCAAAATAAAAAGGAACATCTAGACAGGGATGACCTTACCCTAATGGGCGCTACCCACTTAGCCTTGCTACAAAACCCCTGATTTTCAGTCACTCCCGGTTGATGAGGCTTGAGGCTAAGCGTTACCTTTTTAGAACAAATCTCTTAGAATTCCCACCGTCCACTTGACGATGTTCCGAAAGAATTCATCCATACAAGTCCGTCCCGTGTTCGCACGGAACCGAAGGCACTATTCCTACTACATCCATTTTGGAATCACCCTTAGGATTAGTAGCGACTAGCCCTTGCACTTCACTGCTCCATCTTTGACTCCAAACTCATTTTCCCCACAAAAACGTACAAACCGGATCGAAGTGGTTTTCGGGAAATAAATCCTGATCTCGGTCTCTTCGAAACGATCTGCGCATTGGCCAATATTGATAGTCGGTTATTTAACTATCAAATAACATTCACAAAAAACCATCAGACCTTTAAATAATTTCTCCCAAATTATTTATTAACCTTAAAATATCTTCGCAAGATATATTTCCACTTTTCAACCCTTTGAAAACAGTTTCAAACTGTAACGACCCGATATTTTCAACCATTCGCATCCATTATAAGTGTATAGGTAGACACTCATGCCGGAGTTGAATTGCTCAAAATACCGCGTTGTAAATAAAATTTGGCAAATCTCAGAATATACAGTAAATAAATATAATCACAGATCACAGACACAGAGTAAAATAATGCAGCGGAAGTAAAAGAAATAGTAGTTCATGAAGCTACTATATAAATATATCAGAGTTACATAAGATACAACAGAAGAAATAGAGTACAACAAAAGTCTCAATAAAATAACCAAGTACAAGCTGAGTAGAACAACAGAACTGAAATAGATAGGACATGACAAGCAGATAATCTCCAACGATTCAAATCTCCAAGAGAGTGGAAATCCAAATCTGTGAATAACTCAGGCTGACCCGAGCGTAAAGCAAAACACAAAACACTCGAGTCAGCACAATATATACTTATATAATGTAAACCAACTCAAGTGAACTGTAATAAAGGTACAAGTAACTTAGAAGATGCTTGGGACCGCCCATCCTCTAAGGATCCGTTAAACTATCTACTATGTAGTAATATTCGATATTATAATAGTGTCTAAATAAGTAAAGTATAATCATATAGAAAATAGCGTTAAGGGGATGGAGAACCTTAACGTGGTCGGATCTTAAAATCATAATCGTAGTAAAGCTCGATATGGTAGGTGACACGGCACAACTAGGCAATGCCAGGGGTGATATACCAATTACGCACACGGACTGATGGATACGCATAGCAGCCACTACCGTTCCACCTCGAACAACACTCCCAAATCGGAGGATGGCCATCTAATCAATCACAAGTAAGAGTATAATATCGAAGAAATGTGTCCGAGAAGAGGTGCTACCTCACTGGTCCGAGATCGCTCCTGTTTTAGCCACCTTATGCCAACTCACGGGAGTTGGGTCTACGTAACATACCTTAAGAACGTCGCCACCATCCTACTTCATTCTGGAATCTCCACCGCGTACACAGTTGCCAAAGTGGTTTTCGGTAAGACAGAGAGTATGTCCATATCCGATCCCGGTCTCTTTAACAACCCAACGTTATTATAACCCGTGGTTATAACTTTTAAAAACAATACTTTACTTCAAAATAAAATATCATTTTAAACCATATCTTTATCAAAATAAAGATTAAATCAATTCCAAACCATTTCCATATATTTAAATTTTCATATAATTTCAAAACTTCATTTCAAATCATTTTAATATAATAAAATATCATATCCTTACAAAACTTCATTTCAATCATTTTAATAAAATAAAATATCCTATCAGTTCAAATCCAAATATTCAACTTTAAATACCTTTTAAATTCAAAGATATCGTTCATTTACTATCATTTCAAATCACCTTTAAATAGTTTATATTCCAATCAAAATAATTCATTTAAACCTTTTAAAAGTGTAATTATTATATTTTCAAATCAAGTATTCAATTTCCAAAGTTTCAAACCATTCTGAGTTCGTTTACTAAGTCAAAAACCCTAATTATTAAAATTTCAGCATTTCACAGCATTTAAAACAACTGCTATAAGTCATATTTGAAAACATTTTTAATTCAGCAAAGATAGCACTTAAAACTGCTGTTAAAACTCAGTTTTAGTTGAATTATAGTTCAAAACAGAAAAGACAGCATTTCAGAAGTGTTGCGGTAGTTCAGATTTCAAAACAAGGGTTAAATTTGGTTTCAGCAAAGACTGCAGACCACTATAGCATTTCCAGAGAATGCTATAATAGGCCTGAGTTCAATATTAGCCTATAAGTTCAATTACAGCAACTACAGCATTTCAAAAATGCTGTAATAGCTCTTTTTACACAATTTTAGTTCAAAACAGAATCTATAGCATTTCTGAATGCTATTAAAAGTACATTTCAGGTGTTAGTGTATTTCCAGCAATTAAATAACTTCAATTTAAAACACATAAACATTTTAAAAATCATATTTTAACATTTAAAATGTTCATTTACATATCATTTAACATGTATCTTTTTCACAATAAATTTCTTATAATTAAATCCAATTTTCAACAATTTACTTAATAAATTTAAGTGTAAAAGTTTCCAATTCTTCACATTTCAACAAATAACTTAACACTTCAAATTTAAATTACCATTTCACAAATTTAACTAAATTTCCAATTTTATTTAATTAACTTAAACCTTTAATTAAAACCAAATTTCACATTTCCAAGTCAAGTTATATTTTAAAAGATCACTTTTAAACATTCATTTATTTAACCACTTAAATTCATAGAAAAATCAATAATACTTTAATAAATCACTTAAATTCAAATTTAATCAAATTATCATATTTACCATTTCCAAATAAAATTTAATATCCATTTTATTTATATAACCTAAATATCACTTTTAACCAAAATTCCAAATTTCCAACTTAAGTTATATTTCAAAAATCCAGTTAAACCATTCATTAATTACATTTTTAACACATAGAAAAATCATAATTTCTTTATTTTAAAACATTTCAAAATCTATTTAAATCAAATTTCATAAATTTATAATTTTTAAAATACTTAAAAATATCCAAAACACTTTATAAAATAACCACGGGCCTGTATATAATTTTCTAACTTAGGTCAAGTGATACGGATATGTATCATTTCAATCTACAGTTAAAAAAAAAAGAAAAATCCGGGTTCTATCATTTCAATCCCGCAATCCCAAGTTAAAATAATTTTAAATAAAAATCGTTCAGGCCTATCATTTCAGCCCGTAACGATTTTTCCCTATTCTAAAGTCCGTTCGGGTATGTATCATTTCAACCCATAGTGATTCTAATCTACAGGGAACTTGCAATGGTGATAACAGATATAAATAACATAATAACATTAAATAACAGTAACATATGATATAACAGGTATAATAATAGGTGTGAACATCATATGATAATAATATAAGCATATAAAACTTGATAATATATTTCTACAGATTCGCAGGGTGTCAATTTACTAGTTATATAGGTACATATTGTCTGGTGAGAATAACTCACCTTTTTATGCTGGAGATATCAATTAGAATGACACAACGGATCCAGAAGGCACGACCTTTGATTTGAGTGGAGAAAATAGCCAAGATATCATCTTATAAACAATACCCAAACAAGACAAAACAATATAGCACATGAATATACTTAACATAAAACAATGTTGAACAAATTGAAATACAAAGCAATAAAGACAAGACTTTGCCTTTACCATTCAAATGCTTGACCATAGGGGATCAAGTGCTCAGCCATGATGTGTTTAGGCTCAGGTTAGCATCATATAGGTCAGGTTTAGCACACCTAAGCATGGCAACATGAAGTGATGTGAAGGATAGGAGATGCAACATGAAGAATATCAATGGACAAGGCAAATAGGTTAAGTTTTGGTCACAACAAGGCTCGACTTGGTCATTGCTTGGCTCAGCCATGCATGGTACAGGTCTGGACAGTGGAGGGTGATGGTGCAGCAGCAGCCAAAGGTCGTGTAGTTGCTGGTGGTGGTGGTTCTAGGGGTGGCCAAGGCGATAGATGAAGGTGGTGGTGAAGCATATGTGGTTTAGGCATTGTTTGGAAGGGTTTTTGTGCAATTTTGTGGTGCTAACTTAAATGGATGGGCATGGCTTGTCATGGTCAGTGGAGAAGAAGGAGGTGCTGCTGTAGATGGTGGTGGGGCTGAAGGTGGAGAGGATGGTGGAGATGAATGTGGTAGAGGCCAAGCAAAGCTAGAAGAGGAGGAAGGCAAAATCAATGGAAATTGTGAAGTAAAGAAGAGATAAAGGAAGAAGATAAGAGGAGAATGGAAGCCATATTTTTTTTAGGGTTTAGGAGCTTTGGAATTTCGTGAATGAGAGAAAAAAAAAGTGGCGGCTGAAGAAATGAGGAGATGTTGCCAATTGAATGAAAAGTTAGGTTAAAAAGTAGAAGGGTTAGAAAATAAAAGGGCCTTAGGAAGATAGAAAGTTTAAGGCCTTTCAAATTTCTTTAATTCATTTTTATAAGTTTATATTTCTGATAATAACAGAAATTCCAGTTAAAAATTCGAAAATTTGATAAAATATAAAAATATATATAATATTTATTGATTATATAAAGTAGAATTAAGGAAAATAGTTAAAACAGTGAACTAGACTAGAAAATTTTGAAATTGAATAGAAAAAATTTTAGAAAATTCATATGAGCTTGCAATATATTTTTAAACATAAATAATATATAAAATAAAAATATATTCACAAAATAAATATTTAAAATTTAATTTACATATAATTTTTAATGAAGAAAATAGCAGAAAATAGGAAAACAGCCTTTAAAAATGAAAAATAAATACAGTAAATTTTGGAAAAATACTATTATAAATTTAAAAACATAAAAAGACAAAATATACATAAAAACATATTAACACATATTAAAACAAAATATAAGAAAGAAAATATGATTTAAAAAAATTTAAAATAGGCAAAATTGCACAAATAAACAAATTATACTAAAAATTGAAATGTACATAACTTTTACATTTTAACTCCGTTTTCAACGAAACGAAAAGTAGTGTTCAAGTTATTAAATCTATTTTCATAATAAAAGATAAAATTTATAATTTCAAACTATTAAAAAATTAAACTTAAAAGTCAAAGTTTGACTACTGACCAAAATTCACATTTTCAAGAAATATTAAATTTAGTCATATTTGGAATTCTAATCCACATCAAAGTCAAAGTTTATATTTAAAATAACAAAATTTATTCTTTTCATAAATAAAGCTTTGGAATCTGGAAAAATCAATAAAAAAAATATTTGAAAAATACAGGGTTGTTACACTCTCCCCCACTCAAAACTTTTCGTCCCCGAAAAGGAACGAGGTACGGGAAAGCACAGAAAAAGATAGAATGAAATAGAATTAAGACAAGATGATAAGACGATTGGAATTACACCTGATAATTATTGTTATAGGTAAGTTTAACAAGATGGAGGTGATCAAATCAAGAATATAAGCACGAAAAAGATCCTCTAGAGTCTGAATCTCCCTTTCACTTGACCGACAGTCTATGAATGGAAAAACAGTGTTCAGATCCAGATGAGTAACAAAGATTATCATAGATTACAAAAAGATTTCTAAATAGACTGGTATAAGCAATAGCCTTCCCATTCTGTAACAAGATAAGGGAAACAAGGACGACCAAAAGATAGTTTGGAAAAAACAAAACCAGATAATAAATTTAAAACCATAATGCTTTGAAATCATAACAATTTAGGGATGTTTATCATTTGGAAATCACACTGCTAAAATCATAACAATTTGGACAAGTTATTCTTTTTTTAAAAAAAAAACATAATACTTAGAAAATCATAACACCCTAAAAAAGTAATCTTCATTTAAACTATTTTAATTCAAGGTCAAATAATATTCATTTTAAAGTTGTAACATTTCTAAGTTCATTTAATTATAAAAATTTCCAAAACATTGTATTTTCAAAATAGTAGTACTTATAAAATGCTACAGTAGATATATTAATATTTCAAATCAGTTCAATTCCAGAAATATTTATTTGGATATCATTTAACTTATGACTTATTAAACAAACTTTATGAATGGAATATTCAAATCAAACTATACTTCATTTAGTAAGTTAAAAGTTCACTATTTTAGTTAGCTCTTAATTTAACACATAACCTAACACTTTATTTAAAATACCCATTTCATAAATAGATATTCCTTTAATAAGTTACACTTGAAATTTCATTTGAAAACCAAATTCTCAATTATCAAATTTTAGTGATGTTAAAATACATTTTAACCATTTAAATCATAATTATTCATTTTTCAAGACATATCTATTTCATAAATAAAATATTTATCATAGCAAATATAACAATCAAATTCCTTTACACATTTATTCATTTAGACATCAATTAAACTATGAATTCAAGTTAAATAAACTTTATTACAAAATGTCCAATTCCAATGTATTTTATTTTATCTATTCAAAGATACATTATTTATTATACAACATATTCGTTTCAGGAAATAACCATTATTAAAATTCCTAGGTTAGACTTAAGGTTCCATATTAAATCAAATTTGATTATTAAGTTATTTAAATAAAATCTCTTTAAATTCCTTTTTCACTATTTACCTCTGTTAATCTTTTATAACTAAAATTTAAGTGTATAACATTTATT
This sequence comes from Allium fistulosum, assembly GCA_030737815.1. NCBI lineage: Eukaryota > Viridiplantae > Streptophyta > Magnoliopsida > Asparagales > Amaryllidaceae > Allium > Allium fistulosum. Next base: position 743,010,105 of record CM060908.1, on the reverse strand, counting down.
ATAACCACTCAAATTTTATTTATAAAATCATTTCTGTACTGCATATTATCCAATTACATTGTTAACTTCAAAAAAAATTTAAGGTAAGTTATATTTGAATGCAATTGTATTATACAAATAAAACTTTCCAATTCAATTATCTCAAGTTTGAATCATTTATCCAATTTTTTTATTTTTTCTTCTTATAATTGAAATTATTCTTCAAGATAAAATTTAAGAATTTGAATCTTCGAACATCTTCAAACCGTTTGGAGATAAGTAATTATATATACATAATATGTTAAATCAAATTTAAATCATATATCTTTATATATATATTATAATCCAGTCATATTTTAGAAAATCAAATCAATCAGATTTTCCAAAACAAAGCTGTAGCAAGACTACAGAATGGTTTCTTCACTTCGAAACTCGAAAATGAACGTCGATGATGTTGCAGTCATCACCGAAATTATTTTCCAGCGACAAAGAGAAGAGCACTAAATTTTTAAACTTTAAAATCCTTTAGAGACAAATTTTTATTCAAAATACTTTAAATAATATCCTTTTAAAAATTTTAAACACAAGGTTTGAAACCATCGGAAATTAAATTCTTTAACTTTCTTGTTTTAAATTCATTTCAGTTCCCAAATAAATTTATAAACAACTATTTATAAATTCATTTGTAGAACAATAAATGATAAATCAAGTATTATCATTTCAAATTATCAATTTAAATCAATTTATTAAGTTCCATAAAATTATATATCCAAATTTATTCATAAACCAAATTTTAAAATAATATTGTGTCAGTTTGTTCTGTCAAAGTGTTTTAGAAATCCTATCGATAGCGTTGATCAGACGAATCGATCGGAAACCCAAATCAACATCAACAACTCAAACAACACAATATAAAACAAAACATTAATTTACAAGTACAGTTCAAAATGTTTGGAAGATAGATTGGAACAAAAGACAAGATGATTAAACAGAGTAGAGAGATGGGTAAGCTTAGATAAATCGCGGACAACCTTAAACGGGTCAACCGTGACTTAATGGATAAGATCAAATGTGGATTTTCTGGGGTAAATCTACCTTCGATCTCAAGAGATAGAGTTTGGAATAACAAAAGATATTAGAATCTAAACCAAGGATAAATATAAATCTCTGGTTAATCGATGCTGATTGTAAAGGATTTTCACCCCTTTACAAGAAAATTAGAATATTGGCGAGACCGCCAATTTACTATAAAGATCATTCGAAGTGGGGTTATGTGATACTCCAAAATCAAAAGAAGATGAAAAGTGAGGGACAAGAATGAATTTTGGAACCGCAGGGAATGTTCTAAAAATTCAAAGGAATTTTGAATCAAGAGGAAAAGATTCAAACTCGAACGAAAGTGATTCTGTAAATAAATCTACTCCATATGCTGAGTTTGGCCTCAAAGCCAAAGCTCTGATACCAACTGTAACGACCCGATATTTTCAACCATTCGCATCCATTATAAGTGTATAGGTAGACACTCATGCCGGAGTTGAATTGCTCAAAATACCGCATTGTAAATAAAATTTGGCAAATCTCAGAATATACAGTAAATAAATATAATCACAGATCACAGACACAGAGTAAAATAATGCAGCGGATGTAAAAGAAATAGTAGTTCATGAAGCTACTATATAAATATATCAGAGTTACATAAGATACAACAGAAGAAATAGAGTACAACAAAAGTCTCAATAAAATAACCAAGTACAAGCTGAGTAGAACAACGGAACCGAAATAGATAGGACATAACAAGCAGATAATCTCCAGCGATTCAAATCTCCAAGAGAGTGGAAATCCAAATCTGTGAATAACTCAGGCTGACCGGAGCGTAAAGCAAAACACAAAACACTCGAGTCAGGACAATATATACTTATATAATGTAAACCAACTCAAGTGAACTGTAATAAAGGTACAAGTAACTTAGAAGATGCTTGGGACCGCCCATCCTCTAAGGATCCGTTAAACTATCTACTATGTAGTAATATTCGATATTATAATAGTGTCTAAATAAGTAAAGTATAATCATATAGAAAATAGCGTTAAGGGGATGGAGAACCTTAACGCGGTCGGATCTTAAAATCATAATCGTAGTAAAGCTCGATATGGTAGGTGACACGGCACAACTAGGCAATGCCAGGGTAGATATACCAATTATGCACACGGACTGATGGATACGCATAGCAACCACTACCGTTCCACCTCGAACAACACTCCCAAATCGGAGGATGGCCATCTAATCAATCACAAGTAAGAGTATAATATCGAAGAAATGTGTCCGAGAAGAGGTGCTACCTCACTGGTCCGAGATCGCTCCTGTTTTAGCCACCTTATGCCAACTCACGGGAGTTGGGTCTACGTAACATACCTTAAGAACGTCGCCACCATCCTACTTCATTCTGGAATCTTCACCGCGTACACAGTTGCCAAAGTGGTTTTCGGTAAGACAGAGAGTATGTCCATATCTGATCCCGGTCTCTTTAACAACCCAACGTTATTATAACCCGTGGTTATAACTTTTAAAAACAATACTTTACTTCAAAATAAAATATCATTTCAAACCATATCTTTATCAAAATAAAGATTAAATCAATTCCAAACCATTTCCATATATTTAAATTTTCCTATAATTTCAAAACTTCATTTCAAATCATTTTAATATAATAAAATATCATATCCTTACAAAACTTCATTTCAAATCATTTTAATAAAATAAAATATCCTATCAGTTCAAATCCAAATATTCAACTTTAAATACCTTTTAAATTCAAAGATATCGTTCATTTACTATCATTTCAAATCACCTTTAAATAGTTTATATTCCAATCAAAATAATTCATTTAAACCTTTTAAAAGTGTAATTATTATATTTTCAAATCAAGTATTCAATTCCCAAAGTTTCAAACCATTCTGAGTTCGTTTACTAAGTCAAAAACCCTAATTATTAAAATTTCAGCATTTCACAGCATTTAAAACAACTGCTATAAGTTATATTTGAAAACATTTTAATTCAGCAAAGACAGCACTTAAAACAGCTGTTAAAACTCAGTTTTAGTTGAATTATAGTTCAAAACAGAAAAGACAGCATTTCAGAAGTGCTGCGGTAGTTCAGATTTCAAAACAAGGGTTAAATTTGGTTTCAGCAAGGACTGCAGACCACTATAGCATTTCCAGAGAATGCTATAATAGGCCTGAGTTCAATATTAGCCTATAAGTTCAATTACAGCAACTACAGCATTTCAGAAATGCTGTAATAGCTCTTTTTACACAATTTTAGTTCAAAACAGAATCTATAGCATTTCTGAATGCTATTAAAAGTACATTTCAGGTGTTAGTGTATTTCCAGCAATTAAATAACTTCAATTTAAAACACATAAACATTTTAAAAATCATATTTTAACATTTAAAATGTTCATTTACATATCATTTAACATGTATCTTTTTTCACAATAAATTTCTTATAATTAAATCCAATTTTCAACAATTTACTTAATAAATTTAAGTGTAAAAGTTTCCAATTCTTCACATTTCAACAAATAACTTAACACTTCAAATTTAAATTACCATTTCACAAATTTAACTAAATTTCCAATTTTATTTAATTAACTTAAACCTTTAATTAAAACCAAATTTCACATTTCCAAGTCAAGTTATATTTTAAAAGATCACTTTTAAACATTCATTTATTTAACCACTTAAATTCATAGAAAAATCAATAATACTTTAATAAATCACTTAAATTCAAATTTAATCAAATTATCATATTTACCATTTCCAAATAAAATTTAATATCCATTTTATTTATATAACCTAAATATCACTTTTAACCAAAATTCCAAATTTCCAACTTAAGTTATATTTCAAAAATCCAGTTAAACCATTCATTAATTACATTTTTAACACATAGAAAAATCATAATTTCTTTATTTTAAAACATTTCAAAATCTATTTAAATCAAATTTCATAAATTTATAATTTTTAAAATACTTAAAAATATCCAAAACACTTTATAAAATAACCACGGGCCTGTATATAATTTTCTAACTTAGGTCAAGTGATACGGATATGTATCATTTCAATCCGCAGTTAAAAAAAAGAAAAATCCTGGTTCTATCATTTCAAACCCGCAATCCCAAGTTAAAATAATTTTAAATAAAAATCGTCCAAGCCTATCATTTCAGCCCGTAACGATTTTTCCCTATTCTAAAGTCCGTTCGGGTATGTATCATTTCAACCCATAGTGATTCTAATCTACAGGGAACTTGCAATGGTGATAACAGATATAAATAACAGAATAACATTAAATAACAGTAACATATGATATAACAGGTATAATAACAGGTGTGAACATCATATGATAATAATATAAGCATATAAAACTTGATAATATATTTCTATAGATTCGCAGGGTGTCAATTTACTAGTTATATAGGTACATATTGTCTGGTGAGAATAACTCACCTTTTTATGCTGGAGATATCAATTAGAATGACACAACGGATCCAGAAGGCACGACCTTTGATTTGAGTGGAGAAAATAGCCAAGATATCATCTTATAAACAATACCCAAACAAGACAAAACAATATAGCACATGAATATACTTAACATAAAACAATGTTGAACAAATTGAAATACAAAGCAATAAAGACAAGACTTTGCCTTTACCATTCAAATGCTTGACCATAGGGGATCAAGTGCTCAGCCATGATGTGTTTGGGCTCAGGTTAGCATCATATAGGTCAGGTTTAGCACACCTAAGCATGGCAACATGAAGTGATGTGAAGGGTAGGAGATGCAACATGAAGAATATCAATGGACAAGGCAAATAGGTGAAGTTTTGGTCACAACAAGGCTCGACTTGGTCATTGCTTGGCTCAGCCATGCATGGTACAGGTCTGGACAGTGGAGGGTGATGGTGCAGCAGCAGCCAAAGGTCATGTAGTTGCTGGTGGTGGTGGTTCTAGGGGTGGCCAAGGCGATAGATGAAGGTGGTGGTGAAGCATATGTGGTTTAGGCATTGTTTGGAAGGGTTTTTGTGCAATTTTGTGGTGCTAACTTAAATGGATGGGCATGGCTTGTCATGGTCAGTGGAGGAGGAGGAGGTGCTGCTGTAGATGGTGGTGGGGCTGAAGGTGGAGAGGATGGTGGAGATGAAGGTGGTAGAGGCCAAGCAAAGCTAGAAGAGGAGGAAGGCAAAATCAATGGAAATTGTGAAGTAAAGAAGAGATAAAGGAAGAAGATAAGAGGAGAATGGAAGCCATATTTTTTTTTAGGGTTTAGGAGCTTTGGAATTTCGTGAATGAGAGAAAAAAAAAGTGGCGGCTGAAGAAATGAGGAGATGTTGCCAATTGAATGAAAAGTTAGGTTAAAAAGTAGAAGGGTTAGAAAATAAAAGGGCCTTAGGAAGATAGAAAGTTTAAGGCCTTTCAAATTTCTTTAATTCATTTTTATAAGTTTATATTTCTGATAATAACAGAAATTCCAGTTAAAAATTCGAAAATTTGATAAAATATAAAAATATATATAATATTTATTGATTATATAAAGTAGAATTAAGGAAAATGGTTAAAACAGTGAACTAGACTAGAAAATTTTGAAATTGAATAGAAAAATTTTTAGAAAATTCATATGAGCTTGCAATATATTTTTAAACATAAATAATATTTAAAATAAAAATATATTCACAAAATAAATATTTAAAATTTAATTTACATATAATTTTTAATGAAGAAAATAGCAGAAAATAGGAAAACAGCCTTTAAAAATGAAAAATAAATACAGTAAATTTTGGAAAAATACTATTATCAATTTAAAAACATAAAAAGACAAAATATACATAAAAAACATATTAACACATATTAAAACAAAATATAAGAAAGAAAATATGATTTAAAAAAATTTAAAATAGGCAAAATTGCACAAATAAACAAATTATACTAAAAATTGAAATGTACATAACTTTTACATTTTAACTCCGTTTTCAACGAAACGAAAAGTAGTGTTCAAGTTATTAAATCTATTTTCATAATAAAAGATAAAATTTATAATTTCAAACTATTAAAAAATTAAACTTAAAAGTCAAAGTTTGACTATTGACCAAAATTCACATGTTCAGGAAATATTAAATTTAGTCATATTTGGAATTCTAATCCACATCAAAGTCAAAGTTTATATTTAAAATAACAAAATTTATTCTTTTTATAAATAAAGCTTTTGAATCTGGAAAAATCAATAAAAAAAATATTTGAAAAATACAGGGTTGTTACACAAACCATCTTTCACTCACGGAATAAATTTCCCAATATTTTCTATTTCCACTAAAATCACCAAGTACAAATACTTAGACTTTAAAATCATTTAAAACACTAAATTATAGAATATACTTTTAAACATTTAGATTTAAAACTACTTTAATACTTTATTTTAAAAAAATATACACTTTAAGAATATTTAAAATAAAGCTACTTTATAAAATATAAAACTAAATTTATATCTTTTCAAACATAATACCAATTAACCTTTAAATAATTACTACTAAAATAAATTTGAAAAATACTTACTTTAATATTTATACATTTATAAATAATAGATTTTCCAAAACATACTTTTAAAACAACTTTGAAACTTTAACTTATACTTAAGAATTTGCTTTGAAAACGTACTTGGCTATCCAGGGAAATTGAAATGACCCTCCTATTTATACTCCAATTCCATAAGGATTTTTTTTTCTTTTTTTTAAAGGTAAAGAGGATATATATATATATATATAGATAGATATATCATCCATTGCAATTATAATTCTCAGGGTCAATATCTTTCTCCAATAAACCAGATATATCCAGGATCACAATAATCAACCAATATAAATATATCAGTACATTCACAAAGATAAGCACATACATGTGAGGATGTATATGCCTCTCTTGTTTGAATCAGAGTTCTGGAAAACAAGAGGATATTGGATTGCTGCTTTTTGACCAAGCAATCCACTGGAAACATATACTTCAGACTGTTTATCCTAACTAAGAAATGATCAAGAAATAATCAGTGGAAAACAAGCTTTTAATATAGATGTTTGTGTTGAAGTCTGAATAGTGTCAAAATCAGTATAAAATAAAGTTGATCCTAAGTGAACGCAAGCAACATCTAGGCGTAATGGAAACGCGCCTAACTTATACACAAGAGATCACGAGTTCGAGTACTATGCTGGTTGGTTCAAACACAATTTTTGTTTTTTTTTTCATTTTTCTTCTATACAGTTTGGAGCCTGTTATCTACCTATATCTGCACATATATACTTTACTTTTGCCTATATTCTATCATACCAAAACAATAACTCTTGCTTAATTATTTTTGAAACCCATTCCTATAACCTGGAAGGCTTCAGGATTGATATGAATTAAGAGTCTGGTTCTTGGGTTTTGAGGATGATAGAAGTGTTTATCATTATTCATGTTTGTATTTCTTCTTATAAGATCTGTCTGGCATTTAAAATGCATTTGGTTAAAATCTGAGTGAAATTCAGATTCCTATTACAAGTGCAAAGGGAAAGGTGTGTTGATATTTGCACAAAACATGTTTATGTGCATATATATAACTGCAACTATTTGAATCTGGCTTCCCTCTACCTTATTACAGATCCTTTCTTTATTTAAAAATAGGACATGAAACATTTGTATGGAACAAGTTAAATTATGGAAACCTTACAGCCATATAAAAACATTCAACCTATGTCTATTTTCTTTTGTATTCAAATGCCATAGTAGAAAATAAAACCATTTAATTTTCTGAGAATCAACTACCCAGATTTTCTAAAACTTAAGTTCTTTCCAAAGACTCAAGATTGACTAATACATTTATAAAATGTAATCATTCAACTTTAACATGGTGTTCTTGCTAAATCCACTTACAAGATTTGATTAAAATTCTTTTCAAACATAACAGATATTTAACTTAGTTCATAGATTCCAGATACAAGTCAGTCTCTTAACAAAATACCTAACAAAATATCCATCCAATATTCAACACTTAATACAAGTATCAATTTAAACTGTCAATACATGCAGATTTCAACATTTAGGCTCTTATCTAACTAAGTTTAGCATGCTATATCTTCTTCTCAAAGCTTTGCTCCTACCCTTACTTAGTTGCTGCAATCCCTGAAAAAGCATTTGAAACTGCCTCATTTTAAATGAGACACCCCAGATGCCATTAGCACACTAGGGTCAGACACATGTCTGGTATGAGAAAATTCACAAAAGCAATTTGTTAATTAGTTTAAAATCAAGTTAAGTACATATACATAAAGTTCTGTCCTTTGGAATTAGGTAAATACTTGTGTGCATGCTCTGTGTCATTGTGCATGTGCACACTTTAATTTTTCTTTCCAGAGACTATATATATTCAAGCATACAATTCAGTAATAATCAGACAATCATTCACACCAACAGGAAAATAACCAATATGAGTTAAATCATTTATTCAATTCTCATATTTCAAGTCTGGGAAAAACTCTAGTTTTCTCATCATCTCATTATTATTCCCTTGGTATATTTATCTATCCCTGGTCTCATCTGCAATATTTATGAATCTATGGACACACTGTAATGAACTAATTCACTCCATTACACAAAGATCTCAGGACTTAAACAAGCCATGTGTCAACTTGTGTTACTCAAGCACACAAGTCATTCCTGCAGTGTTCTTGACCCCAATTTCCTAATCAGGTTTAAGTTAATAATAACTCTTTTGATTTTTCATGACAAAACCATTCAGTGATTCTTTTCATTAGCTAAAAACATCCATAACATGGCATCTTATATTATTCATAACCATACAGAGACAAACAAGCAAACAACCATTGGTGGCTACAAAATAAGGTTCTGTATATATATATATTTTCATCCTGGTATTTTTAAAAGGAGTTTGGGCAACTAACATTGGCTTATGGCTTCTGGGAGAGTTTTTCTTTGCAAACATTTGTGCTTGAGTTAAACTCAGGATGACCTGGTTATACTGAATCACAGAATTTTGTCTGCTATGCATATGAACATATATATTTTTCATTGAATCAGGAGCATCAGCACATAGGCAACCCTATTGCACCCCTAATTCCTTTTTGTCTCAAGCCTCAGCACTTATACATGAGTATATTGCAGCTCAACATTATTTACATCTTTCTGGGTTAAGCCAAAACCAATACTACTTGCCTAATCTCAACATTTTATTTTCTGGGTATTTGTTTATATCCCTAAACATTAACATATCAGAGATCTGTGTGTATAAAACATATATGTATGCTAATAATACATAAAGCCTTGTTATAGTAAAACAAGTGATCAACCAAAGAGAATCAAAACATTTCCAGATTTAAATTCACAGATAAGCATTCATATATGAAAATACTCTTTTAAGAAAAATACTTTTATCTGGCTGCCTACATTAGGACTTATTGCCTTAGATTTTTGAGTGAGTTTTCTCACCTAGCTCTCTTCTTTGTTTCCTTAATTAATTGATGAGCTTCTGCCCTTAGCCTCAAGCACTCTTCCCTTGTCTTATGATTTCTATGGTGTTGTTTTTCTTTTCTTTTTTTCAATTCTTTTCTGAGAAGGAGAGGAGGCTGCTGCATATACATGTATATATAGGGTCTTTCTTAGGGTTTTGGGTATTGGCTAAGTCCATTTTGCCCACCAGAAAAATCATGTTATCTGCATTTTTTTTAAACCCAAAGTTTTACCCTTCCCGGCTTAATTTGGGTGAAGAGAAAAGTGGTTACTCATTTTTTTCCAGAAATTTGCTTTTCAGAAAATACTTTTTCCCCTTGCCTATAATCATGCCAAAAATGTGACTTTATTTTTATTATTTATCAAATACACTTCCTAATTCTGCCTATAGCAAACATTTCTCTGTTTTCTCTTATTTTTTTCTATTTTTAGCTTTCATGTAAATGCCATGTACTTCCTTTATTTATTTATAAGAGGATTTGTTCTTTTTATATCTTCATTCTTTTTATTTCTGCTTATATTAAAATATGTCTATATATATATATTTTATTTCACTAGTTTGAACTCTAGTATTTTATTAACACATATATATATTTATATATATCATTCTGTATTGACACACACATGCACATGTATACTTAAGAAAAATATTCAGTAGCATACATATATTTATATTTACTTATGCATTCAGCTTTTAAAGATTTAATATATATATATATATATATATATATATTCCCATACATATCAATATGTATTTATTCTTAAAGTTCAGAGATTTTTAGCTTTAGTTCATGTGTATACCCTGTGCACACATGTACACACATACTGATACACTATCAAGCCATAACAATCTCCTTCCAAAATTTAATTCAAAAATTATTTTGAATTCACTTATATTTGTCAAAATAAATTCCTAAAATCTTGGGTCATTATATACACCCCTTCTTTTAGAAATTGTGTCCCACAATTTACCTAAGCTTAAAATAAATTTTAAACTTAATTCAGAGAACAAGTATATTCTCTACCAAATAGATTCTTAGTTCTATACTAACTAAAAATATATTCATCCAAAATAAAGGAAACAATCAAAAATCAGAATTACCTTAATCTGAAAATAGCTTAGGATAATTCATCCTAACTTTGTCTTCTAATTCCCATGTGCAATCACTAGGATCAGGACTCCATTGTACCTTCACAAGTTTCAGAGATTTATTCCTCAACTTCTTCACATCTTTTGCCAAAATTCCCACTGGATCCTTTTCATAAATCAAATTAGGATTTATCTGCACTTGGGTTGGGGTTTCAAGAATTTCTGCCCTGTCATGGACCCATCTTCTCAATTGTGATACATGAAAAACATCATGTATACCTTGCATGTTTTCTGGTAATTCCAACTTATATGCCAAGGGACCAATTCTCTCCAGAATTTTGTATGGTCCAATATATCTTGGAGTTAATTTGCCTTGTTTTCCAAACCTCAGCACATTTTTCATGGGTGAGATTTTGATGAAAACAAAGTTTCCCACCTCATATTCTACCTGCCTCCTTCTCATATCTGCAAATTTCTTTTGCCTATCTTGAGCTGCTGTCATTCTTCTTCTTACCAACTCAATTTTCTCCTTGGTTTCTTGTATGTACTCAGGTCCTAAAATAGACCTTTCTCCTGCTTCTACCCAGCAAACAGGTGACAAGCAGGGTTTACCATACAAGGCTTCAAATGGAGCCATTCCTATGGTGCTTTGGTAGCTGTTGTTGTATGTGAATTCAACTAGATGAAGATAATCTTCCTAGTTGCCCCCAAAATCCAGTATACATGCCCTCAACATGTCCTCCAAAACTTTGTTTACCACCTCAGTCTGCCCATCTGATTGAGGATGGTAGGCAGTACTTAAACATAGTTCACTTCCCATTGCTTCTTGAAAGCTTCTCTAGAATTTTGAAGTGAAGATGGTATCCCTATCACTCACAATGGTTTTGGGAATGCCATGTAACTTTACCACTTCTTTTATAAAAATTTGAGCTAGTTTTGGTGCTGTTCTTTCTGACCTGACTGGGATGAAGTGTGCTACCTTGGTTAGCCTATCAACTATCACCCATATGCTTGTATTACCTCTCTTAGATCTAGGCAGTCCATCTATGAAGTCCATAGATATGTCTTCCCACTTCCACTGTGGTACACTAAGAGGTTGCATCAACCCTGATGGTCTTTGAGTTTCAGCCTTGACTTGTTGGCAAGTCATACATTTGGCAATGTACTTGGCTATATCAGATTTCATCCCCTTCCACCAGAAGTCTCTTTTCAAATTTTGATACATTTTTGTGTTACCTGGGTGTATGGAGTATTTACTTCTGTGATATTCATTCAATATCTCCTTCTTCAATTCTATGTCCTCTGGTACACACATCCTATTCTGGTATCTCACATATCCATCTTTATCAATGTGGTGATTCATTACTTCCTCCCCTCTTGAGAGGAGCATTTTCTTCTCTAATAAGTGAGCATCCTGTTCTTGCATTTTCCCTACCTTTAGAATTAAATCTGGTTGAAGTGTCATTAAGCTTAACTTCCCTTTATCTTCTTGTGCACCATGCATCTGCTCATTAATGTGCACACAACCATTCTCCCCAATCTCTAACTCAGTTAGCAAAAATAAGTTTTTAAATTCTTCTATCATCATCATAGCCAATTTAGCATGCTGTCTACTTAGAGCATCTGCAACTTTGTTTGCTTTCCCTGGTGTATAAAGTATGTCAAAGTCATAGGCAGCTAAGAACTCCACCCATCTATGTTGCCTCATGTTCAAATCTTTTTGTGAAAACAAATATTTTAGAGACTTGTGGTCAGTGTAAAGTTCAAACTTAGTGCCTAACAAATAATGTCTCCAAAGTTTTAAAGCATATATCACAGCTGCTAATTCGAGATCATGTGTGGCATACCTTACTTCATGGGGTTTTAGTTGTCTGGATGCATATGCAATGACTTGGCCTTGTTGCATCAACACTGCACCCAAGCCAAACCCACTAGCATCAGTGTATACCACTAATTCTTCATTTCCATGTGGTACCTTTAGAATTGGAGCATTCACCAATGCCTCCTTCAACTGTTCAAAAGACTTTTCACATTTTTCTGACCAAACAAAAGCTTGGTTCTTCCTGGTTAGGTTAGTGAGTGGTGTAGAAATTTTTGAAAAATCTTTTATAAACCTTCTATAATACCCTGCCATCCCCATAAATGACCTCACTTCACTCACAGTGCTTGGCCTCTTCCATGCTTGAATAGCCACTACTTTATTGGGGTTCACAGAAATTCCTTTGGCAGATATAACATGGCCAAGAAAATGTACTTCCACTTTCCAAAACACACATTTTGAAAATTTTGCCTTTAAATCTTTTTACCTTAATCTAGACAAAACCAGGTGCAAATGATGCTTATGTTCTTCCACTGTCTTGGAATAAATCAAAATGTCATCTATGAAAATAAGCACAAACTTGTCTAAACAATCTCTAAAGGTTCTGTTCATTAAATCTACAAAGTAAGATGGTGCATTGGTCAAGCCAAATGGCATAACCAAAAATTCATACAACCCATACCTAGTGTTAAAGGCAGTGTACTTGATGCTTGATTCTTCCACCTTCATTTGATGAAAACCAGATGCTAAGTCTAGTCTAGAAAATACTTTTGCCCCTGCTAATTGATCAAAAAGATCATCTATTCTTGGCAATGGGTATTTATTTTTAATAGTTACTTTGTTTAATTCTCTATAATCTATGCAAAGTCTTAAGGAGCCATCTTGCTTCTTAACAAACACCACTGGTGCTCCCCAACAAGAATTACTTGGTCTTATAAAACCCTTTTCTTCCAATTCTTCTAACTGTTTCTTTAATTCTTTTAGTTCATTTGGCCCCATTCTAGTTGGCTTTTTAATCACTGGGCTTGCTCCTGGAACTAGATTGATCTGGAACTCTACTGGTCTATGGTGTGGAATACCCTTGACCTCACCAAACACATCCAAATATTCATTGACTATGGGAATTTCTTCAATGGTTAGTTCACTGAATCTTTTTCTGAGTCAACTAAATGATATAGTTTTCCTTCCTTAGCTACCTCACATAAAACTGTGATTCTCTGGCCTCTAGAATTTTGCAATGATATGGTGGATGAGTCTAAATTAATTATGGCTTTAAATTGCCTTAACCAGTCTACCCCCAATATAACACCTATATTTGGGTAATTCAAAACATATAAATTGGAAATAAAAATATTTCCTCCTATGTTTAATTCCACATCCACACAAATCATATTTAAAACACTAGAACTCCCCAATGGACTGTGTATATGCAATGGGGTTTCAACCAATATGCAATTCAGTTTTAGCATTCTAACCAGTTCATAAGAAATTAAAGAGTGAGTTGCCCCAGTATCATATACTACTGTTATGGGTATGGTACAAATAAGTAATGTACCTTCCACTTGGCTATGGTTTACAGTGTTACTCTCCACTGTGGCTTTGCCTTTCCCTTCCAAATTTGCCAATTTGCCTTGTTGTTTATACTCAGGACAATTCCTCTTCATATGCCCCTCTTTCCCACATAGATAGCATTTGAAAGCTCCTCCTTTCAATTCTGGACATCTTGGTTTGATATGCCCTTCCTTTCCACACTGATGGCACACAATTTTCTTCTTGTCTTCCTTAGCTTTGACATCTCCAGTGCTTTTGTTACTAGCCTCTTCTTTCTTCTTATCATAAGGGTGATACCTCCCCTTACCTTTCTTGTTATTATTGCTCTTAAAATTTCTGAACTTCTCCCTTTCCTTGTCATGCTGCTCCAACCTCAAAGCTAAGTCTATCACATGATCAAAAGTCTTGTCTGCATAGGGTAACATGGCTCTGCTAAGTCCTGGGTTCAGACCTTTTATGTACCTATCATTTTTGGATGCTTCATCTGCCACAAGCATTGCTCCATATGTGGAAAGCCCCTCAAACTTTTGAGTGTATTCTGTGACAGTCATGGTTCCTTGTCTAAGTCTAATGAATTCTTCTAGCAAGGTAGTCTTTGCTGATGCTGGTACAAACCTTGCTTCCAACATCTCTTTGAATTGATTCCAAGTGATTTCATTCTCATTCCTTCCTGCAATGATTACTTCCCACCAGCCTAAAGCTACTCCTTTTAGCTGTCTTGAAGCCACTTGCCTCTTTCTTTGATCATCAAGTTGCATGTCATTGAAAATTCTTTCCAATGTTCTCAACCATGTTTGAATTTCCATGATACTCTCTGTCCCTTCAAAGCTTTTGCCTCCTAAATGAGTATATGTCTTAAGCAATTTTGAGAGTTCTTCATAGGGATTTTCTTGCCTTTGTCCTGCCCCATCCCTAAATGCTCTCACCAAGTCTTGCAGATTGACCATTGGTGGTGCATGGGAAGATCCTGCTCCCTGATTTGGTGGTCTCCCTACCATAGTTTGCTAATAATAATTTACATAGCTGGTTAGTTTGATATTTAGTTCCCTTTAATTTTATTTCTATCTAAGGACTTGATCCTTACTTCTACTATGTTGAATAACATAGCTCTGATACCAACTGAAGTGACCCTCCTATTTATACTCCAATTCCATAAGGATTTTTTTTTTCTTTTTTTTTAAGGTAAAGAGGATATATATATATATATATAGATAGATATATCATCCATTGCAATTATAATTCTCAGGGTCAATATCTTTCTCCAATAAACCAGATATATCCAGGATCACAATAATCAACCAATATAAATATATCAGTACATTCACAAAGATAAGCACATACATGTGAGGATGTATATGCCTCTCTTGTTTGAATCAGAGTTCTGGAAAACAAGAGGATATTGGATTGCTGCTTTTTGACCAAGCAATCCACTGGAAACATATACTTCAGACTGTTTATCCTAACTAAGAAATGATCAAGAAATAATCAGTGGAAAACAAGCTTTTAATATAGATGTTTGTGTTGAAGTCTGAATAGTGTCAAAATCAGTATAAAATAAAGTTGATCCTAAGTGAACGCAAGCAACATCTAGGCGTAATGGAAACGCGCCTAACTTATACACAAGAGATCACGAGTTCGAGTACTATGCTGGTTGGTTCAAACACAATTTTTGTTTTTTTTTTTTCATTTTTCTTCTATACAGTTTGGAGCCTGTTATCTACCTATATCTGCACATATATACTTTACTTTTGCCTATATTCTATCATACCAAAACAATAACTCTTGCTTAATTATTTTTGAAACCCATTCCTATAACCTGGAAGGCTTCAGGATTGATATGAATTAAGAGTCTGGTTCTTGGGTTTTGAGGATGATAGAAGTGTTTATCATTATTCATGTTTGTATTTCTTCTTATAAGATCTGTCTGGCATTTAAAATGCATTTGGTTAAAATCTGAGTGAAATTCATATTCCTATTACAAGTGCAAATGGAAAGGTGTGTTGATATTTGCACAAAACATGTTTATGTGCATATATATAACTGCAACTATTTGAATCTGGCTTCCCTCTACCTTATTACAGATCCTTTCTTTATTTAAAAATAGGACATGAAACATTTGTATGGAACAAGTTAAATTATGGAAACCTTACAGCCATATAAAAACATTCAACCTATGTCTATTTTCTTTTGTATTCATATGCCATAGTAGAAAATAAAACCATTTAATTTTCTGAGAATCAATTACCCAGATTTTCTAAAACTTAAGTTCTTTCCAAAGACTCAAGATTGACTAATACATTTATAAAATGTAATCATTCAACTTTAACATGGTGTTCTTGCTAAATCCACTTACAAGATTTGATTAAAATTCTTTTCAAACATAACAGATATTTAACTTAGTTCATAGATTCCAGATACAAGTCAGTCTCTTAACAAAATACCTAACAAAATATCCATCCAATATTCAACACTTAATACAAGTATCAATTTAAACTGTCAATACATGCAGATTTCAACATTTAGGCTCTTATCTAACTAAGTTTAGCATGCTATATCTTCTTCTCAAAGCTTTGCTCCTACCCTTACTTAGTTGCTGCAATCCCTGAAAAAGCATTTGAAACTGCCTCATTTTAAATGAGACACCCCAGATGCCATTAGCACACTAGGGTCAGACACATGTCTGGTATGAGAAAATTCACAAAAGCAATTTGTTAATTAGTTTAAAATCAAGTTAAGTACATATACATAAAGTTCTGTCCTTTGGAATTAGGTAAATACTTGTGTGCATGCTCTGTGTCATTGTGCATGTGCACACTTTAATTTTTCTTTCCAGAGACTATATATATATTCAAGCATACAATTCAGTCATAATCAGACAATCATTCACACCAACAGGAAAATAACCAATATGAGTTAAATCATTTATTCAATTCTCATATTTCAAGTCTGGGAAAAACTCTAGTTTTCTCATCATCTCATTATTATTCCCTTGGTATATTTATCTATCCCTGGTCTCATCTGCAATATTTATGAATCTATGGACACACTGTAATGAACTAATTCACTCCATTACACAAAGATCTCAGGACTTAAACAAGCCATGTGTCAACTTGTGTTACTCAAGCACACAAGTCATTCCTACAGTGTTCTTGACCCCAATTTCCTAATCAGGTTTAAGTTAATAATAACTCTTTTGATTTTTCATGACAAAACCATTCAGTGATTCTTTTCATTAGCTAAAAACATCCATAACATGGCATCTTATATTATTCATAACCATACAAAGACAAACAAGCAAACAACCATTGGTGGCTACAAAATAAGGTTCTGT
Source organism: Allium fistulosum (assembly GCA_030737815.1). Classification (NCBI taxonomy): domain Eukaryota; kingdom Viridiplantae; phylum Streptophyta; class Magnoliopsida; order Asparagales; family Amaryllidaceae; genus Allium; species Allium fistulosum. Next base: position 742,992,789 of record CM060908.1, on the reverse strand, counting down.
ATATATATATATTTTCATCCTGGTATTTTTAAAAGGAGTTTGGGCAACTAACATTGGCTTATGGCTTCTGGGAGAGTTTTTCTTTGCAAACATTTGTGCTTGAGTTAAACTCAGGATGACCTGGTTATACTGAATCACAGAATTTTGTCTGCTATGCATATGAACATATATATTTTTCATTGAATCAGGAGCATCAGCACATAGGCAACCCTATTGCACCCCTAATTCCTTTTTGTCTCAAGCCTCAGCACTTATACATGAGTATATTGCAGCTCAACATTATTTACATCTTTCTGGGTTAAGCCAAAACCAATACTACTTGCCTAATCTCAACATTTTATTTTCTGGGTATTTGTTTATATCCCTAAACATTAACATATCAGAGATCTGTGTGTATAAAACATATATGTATACTAATAATACATAAAGCCTTGTTATAGTAAAACAAGTGATCAACCAAAGAGAATCAAAACATTTCCAGATTTAAATTCACAGATAAGCATTCATATATGAAAATACTCTTTTAAGAAAAATACTTTTATCTGGCTGCCTACATTAGGACTTATTGCCTTAGATTTTTGAGTGAGTTTTCTCACCTAGCTCTCTTCTTTGTTTCCTTAATTAATTGATGAGCTTCTGCCCTTAGCCTCAAGCTCTCTTCCCTTGTCTTATGATTTCTATGGTGTTGTTTTTCTTTTTTTTTTCAATTCTTTTCTGAGAAGGAGAGGAGGCTGCTGCATATACATGTATATATATAGGGTCTTTCTTAGGGTTTTGGGTATTGGCTAAGTCCATTTTGCCCACCAGAAAAATCATGTTATCTGCATTTTTTTTAAACCCAAAGTTTTACCCTTCCCGGCTTAATTTGGGTAAAGAGAAAAGTGGTTACTCATTTTTTTCCAGAAATTTGCTTTTCAGAAAATACTTTTTCCCCTTGCCTATAATCATGCCAAAAATGTGACTTGATTTTTATTATTTATCAAATACACTTCCTAATTCTGCCTATAGCAAACATTTCTCTGTTTTCTCTTATTTTTTTCTATTTTTAGCTTTCATGTAAATGCCATGTACTTCCTTTATTTATTTATAAGAGGATTTGTTCTTTTTATATCTTCATTCTTTTTATTTCTGCTTATATTAAAATATGTCTATATATATATTTTATTTCACTAGTTTGAACTCTAGTATTTTATTAACACATATATATATATTTATATATATCATTCTGTATTGACACACACATGCACATGTATACTTAAGAAAAATATTCAGTAGCATACATATATTTATATTTACTTATGCATTCAGCTTTTAAAGATTTAATATATATATATATATATATATATATATATTCCCATACATATCAATATGTATTTATTCTTAAAGTTCAGAGATTTTAAGCTTTAGTTCATGTGTATACCCTGTGCACACATGTACACACATACTGATACACTATCAAGCCATAACAATCTCCTTCCAAAATTTAATTCAAAAATTATTTTGAATTCACTTATATTTGTCAAAATAAATTCCTAAAATCTTGGGTCATTACAGAAATATACTTCTCTTTCACATCTTTAAAAATAAATCACTATTTATTTTTAATCAAATTTACCCATTCCTTTTATAAATTCCCACCTTGAATTTATTCTTCCAAATATCCACTGATATATTACTTCACTTTTATAAACCCAGTTTATAAACTTCTTAGCCCCATCTTCCTTTAAAATTCCAATTTCCAAACGCTTAAATAAATTTTCAAATTGATTCCCAATTTACTTCACTTTGAAATAAATTCCTTTACTTACTCCATTTATCTCAAAATCCATTAACTTCAGCTTTTCTTTCTTTATTACGATTTAAAATCTTTTAAACTTAAAATATCAATTTCAGGTTTTCCAAAATCCTTCTTTATCCCTTTAAATAAATTCAAACCTTGAATTTTTAAAATAATTTCTTTTATTCCCTTAAATAATATCACTTAGGTTTAAAAATTTAATATTTCCCCTTTTATTCAAAATCTCATTTCCCATACTTGGAATTTATTTAACAGAATTTAAAAATCACTTTTATCCTTTCCCAATTCATTCTTTAATTTATTTAAATTCTCTATAATTATTTACTTAAAAATTTACTCTTTTATTTTGTAACGACCCGCTATTTTGGACCATTCAAATCGACAATAAATCCACACATGTCGGACTTGAATAATTCAAAATATCATATTGTTATTTAAATTTGGCAAACTCAGCATATACAGTAAATAAATCAATCACAGAATCACAAACACAGAGTAATACAATAATACGCAGCGGAATAAATAAATAGTAGTTCATGAAGTTACTATATAAACATTAGAGTTAGAAATAAAATACAACAGAATATCTCAAATGAAGTGAAGTCTCCAGTACAACAGATGACCTCTCTGAACAGATCAACTAGAAAAGCTGGAAGCTGAGTCGATAGTTGGATCTCCAATGAATCTCCAACTCCAAAGGTGAGTCTCAGATGCTGTATCACTCGGTCTGACTCGAGCGTAAAGCAAAACACAAAACACTCGAGTCAGGATTAACATTCTTATATCAATAAATCCAACTCAAGTGAAATATCAACTGAAATACAAGTAACTTAAAGGATGTTTGGGATAATCATCCTCTAAGGATCCGTGGAACTATCTAAAATGTAGAAATATACACTATAACACCATGGTCATTCAGTTTAATTTATACTTCAAACCAAAATATCATTTCATTTCAAATATATCTATTTTCCTAAATAATTTATAAAGTAAAGTATTTAGAATTTCCTCAAGTCTCACAAATCGATTCAAATCAACTCAAATTCCAAATTTCAATTTAATTCAATCTAAATTTTTCCATTTTAATTCAATTTAGTTTCTAAATACCAAATTCAAATTATATTGATTTCAGATGCAGATCTGAATAACAAAATAAACCATTTACATTCCAATATATTTCAAAGCTTTAATATTCAACCATTTTAGAGTTAAATTTAACGGTTTCATATAGCTCTTGATTTAACTTCATTTACTATTTAATCAGGGAATATTCACTTAATAAATTCAATATCATTTAACTAGCCTTAAATCATATTTTTTCTAAATATTTCCTTAAATTTATTTAAACAAGAATATTTATTAAGTTACTTAAATTAAACCCAAGTTATAAATCATATCTTAAATCTCAATTTCAATAAGTTTAAAATTTGTTTAATTAAATAAAATTATCTTCCCAACCTTAAATTATTCAAATTATTACAAAAATCTATTTTGAAATATAATTTTACACTTAAACATATTATATGTATTAAATCCATCTTAATTAATTAAATATCATTATTCAATCTATATATATCATTACCATTTATATATAATAATTTAAGAATCAACATTTATTAAAACCACATATATTTTTCCAAAACTATAGAATTTATTCCCAAAATATTTATATATGGACCAACAGTGTCTGTATATAACTTCATATCCTATGGTCAAGTGATACGGATATTTATCATTTCAATCCATACTTAAATATATACGGGTAGATATCATTTCAACCCGTAATCCCAAATTGAATTCAAGTGAAAATCGCTTGGGTTTATCATTTCAACCCATGACAATTTTCTCCTATTCTAAAGTCCGTTCGGGTATGTATCATTTCAACCCATAGTGAATTCTATACTAACAGGGAACTTGAAGAGTGATAACAGATAATATAAAATACAACAACACACATATATCATCAATAACAATATAATATAGATAACATGATATGGTGTCATATCCCACAGGTGAACAGTTGCGGATAATAGCATATATAACAATTTAAATAACTACAGCAGCATATTTCAATTGTCATTTCAATTGAAATCAAATTTAGTAAATATAAGAACATTAATCGTGTGATTGATCACCTTCCGAGGCTAGAGAGAGATTTGACGATAGAGTGAGTTACGATTCCAAGCACGGATTTCAAAGTAAAGCAAGATTGAACGCGAGTTGGACGAACAAGGCTAATAATCAAGAATTGATAAAACGAATCAGAACTGGATCGATGAAGAAAAATTGGTATAGGTGAACTATATTTGTATATAACTATATATATGGAGTCAGATTCTAAATTAAAGCATATATTAAATTAAATATATATGCATTTCAAAATCCATTGCTTTAACTAAAACTCAAATATTTTACAGTCAAATATATATATGTATATATATAAACAATATATGTTGAAACTATTACTTATATATACATACCCAGCCATAACATTACTCATATATATAGACTAATGTATATAAATCCACATTTATTACTTACATACATAAATACTTTGGAATCAAAATATGTATACACTAATATATAAATTAATGTATATAAGCCTTATAAAAATACAACATGTATATAATTTATATATATATAATATGAAATGGCATATTTAAAAATATATATATACGGTAAATCGACATAGTATCCAAAGCTAATACATATAAACCAGCAGATCTATATATGCTATAACATATACAGTAAAGCACACCTATAATATTTTTATAATATGCTACCTAGCCAGCCTATATATGCAGTACCATATATCATACATGAAAAGTAAAACACAGTACTTATAACCAACATACAAAACATATCATTTGAGAATTATACTGACATATATGTTATACTGTATACTATATAACTTTAAAACTTTATAACATCATCAAAAACTATAATTTAAACCAATATATATTAATATTACAAGAATCTGTTTAAATACAAAGCCGGTTACAAATTTTATCAAACTATATATATGTGCATATTTATATATGTCTAAATTTCATAAACAACAAATATTTATTGTACTATAACTCTCATATAACTTCCTTTTGGCAATTAGTAGCAGTAAGGAAAATATGCACAAATATATATAACACGTATGACTAACAAGTATAAAGAAAAGTGTTAAAGTCTATGGACGATATATTACATGATTTACCTAAGCAATATATATAGGTTAACACAACATATGAAAAGCTCATATATAATACAACATATATAAACTTACACTAGTCTATAAATTGGTTATCAAACCCCTAAGTGTGTGTATATATATATATCCACCGATGATAGTATAAAACTTAAAATAAACAACCGAACAAATCATTTACAACTTCTATAAATTTATATACATCACAGCTTATAAATATCATATAGACCTATATAGCTTTAAACATACAACAGATATATATACTAACATAAACATTCTAAAGATTACACTGTTATATATATAACATAAAATAAACATTCATATACAAATACATATATATATATAAACCCATATATACCTAAATAAAAATATAATAAAATATATAAACATTCATACCAAAAGATATATAAAACAGAGATGAGAAGGAGACGCCGTACGTTGTTGCAGGAAGAAGAATGATAGGCGCTGTCGACGTGGTGGAGCACGATTGTAGGCTGCTGAGTTGACAGAGAGGGGAAGAGGAGGAGATGAAGGCGGCGTTGGTCTGAACGAGGTGGAGGGAAAGAGCCGGGTGGTGGTGTTTGCCACGCACACGTGAGTAGAAGCAAGGGATTGGAGGTGGGTGGTCTGGTTCGCGGATCCGAGGCTAAGGGGCAGGCGAAGTGGTTAAGGCCGATGGGGTCTGGATTTGGAAAGTGAAGGGCAGGCGAAGGTGATGGGCTCTGGTTGAACGGTGATGAGAGGAGCAGCGCACGGGCAGGTAGGTGGTGGAAGCGGGTCGGAGTGGAGAGTGGTGGGAGATATGAATTTGTATTTGTAAAAAGGGGATTGGACGAATGAAATCATCACAGGCAAAATATGTGAATGCCTTTATTGTATTGTTTTATATTTCCTAAATGAAATAACAGAAAGGAAGAGGAAGGAACGGAAGAAAAATGCAACGTATGAATTGAAACCAGCAAATATAAATTTAATGATGGGAATAAGGAAAGTCAAAATAATAAATTTCTGGAAATTAAACTCCATTTGTTTCAACAGATGGATAAAAGGACAAGGAATCCGAAAAGTTGAAAATTGGGTACCGGAGCTTTTATCGATCTATTGATTTCACTGGTTACCGGAAGCCGAAACACATAATTGAATATACTACGGAGATCAACACAACGAGATGATCAAAATGGTATGCAGATATCAGTAGTACGATCATCCTATCAAAAGTCGATAATCGGTACCGAAAATGCTGCTATTTTGTCAGAAATAAGATAAATGGAGCAACAGAAGTCCAAATTTGGAAAAACGAAAGATGACGTCTTTCTCAGAAGATGATTTAGAAATTAATTACATAAAAATATTCAAGTTTGGAAAACGTTTTATTATCATCAATTTTAAACTGATCTGAATTGAAATAAAATTATACCATAAAGTAAACTTCAATATTATCAGGTGAAAATTTACCATTTGCTATGTTTTTAAATACGTATCCCAAATATTATATTTTTATTTCAAAATTTTATTATTTAAAATTTCACAAAAATTCAATTAATTACGTTATAAAAATTATTAAAATTTACGGGTCGTTACACTCTCCCCCACTCAAAACTTTTCGTCCCCAAAAAGAAAGGAGGTAGAAGAATAGAAACAACCAGAAAGAAAAATAGATTGAAAGTTAAGATTAAACAATTAATTTGAAACTATATAAATTTTACCTAAAATATTCATACTTTTCAAAACCCATTTGTAAAATTTCTTGCTTCCTTCATAAATACCATCTATATGTTTAAATAACACCTTTATAAATATATGTAAACTATTTGAAAAGAATTATTTATCATTACTTATATTTACAAAGAAGCTATTGAAAACATTAATTTGATAATTCATAAATTTATTAATTCTCAAGATACTTTCAATTATTATTAATAATCATTTACCTTTAAATATATTTTATTTAATTAAAACTCCTAAAATATTTATAATACTAAAATTTTCTATTAAACCAAGTAGTATATAAATAAACAATATTTAAAAAGGATATAGTCAACAAGGAAAGGAAGGTGGATATGGAAAAACAGAATATAGGTGAATAAATAAAGATGAGCAGATAAGGTAGATTCAAAGAATAGTATCGGGCATGAATAATTAATTCACCATTAGAATTTCAGTTTCAAATATTAATAATAATAAAAAAAATTCTTTGTTGGAAATACCTTTAAAATAAAATACTTTTATAACTCGATGTTTCAACAAGTTTATCCTCATTCCTACAGACTCTGGCAGTGCGTTGATCAGGCGCAAAGCTAGAATTCTCCAGGTACTTAGTAGACTTGTCTCAACACCCAGTGAAAATACTGGAAAACTTTTAAAAACAGATATGGAAAGTACAATCCAAACAGAAAAAAAAATCATGGATCGCAGATACACAATGGTTACGCCTGGGTCCCCCAGGAAACATCCGTACCTTTTAAGCATTCACTGCCTTGCGAATTTCGCCATGATAACAAAACTGTGGACCGTAGGATACATAACAATGATTACGCCTGGATCCCCCAAGAAACATCCATACCCTTTAAGCAATCTTTGCCTTGCGGATTATGCCACTAACACGACCATGGATCGCAGATACACAATGGTTACGCCTGGATCCCCCAGGAAACATCCATACCTTTTAAGCAATCACTGCCTTACGAATTACGCTATGCAGTCGAGTTCGTAAGACCATGGGTAACGCCATGGAATTCGATAGACACTCGAGTATTGTAACAACCCGTATATTTGGACCATTTAAATTGACAATAATCCACACATGTCAACTTAAATAGTACAAAACACGAATCATTAATGAAGTATAAGTGTATAAATGAGAATCATCACAGAATCACAGAAAATATAACATAACAGAATAGTGCAGCGGAATTACAACAATGTCATGATAGTAGTTCATGAAGCTACTAAGAAAATACAACAATGTCTCAAATACAAGAAATACAACAACATAGATGTCCAAATAGTCCAAATGGAAAGAACAATACTGATAAAGATAAGATAGTCTTCAAGTCTTCAGCTCCGAATAAGCAGCAACAGCAATCCTCAGTCTGATCCGAGCATATGCACAAACAAACACTCGAATCAGGACATATATTCTTATACAGATAATATGGTTAAAAATTTGAAATAACAATAACTCAAAGATGATTGGAATAAGCATCTTTCAGGATCCGATAAACTATCTATATATAGTAGAGTACGATAAGTAGATAATGTCTATCAATAATATAAAGATATCAAAATAGCGTTAAGTCATGGCCCATTCCACCCTTAACACATTTTTATTCCCAAAAGCATATACAAGACCGTAGTTTCCCCAAAACCGGAAGTCACCAGAGGGCAATCCATATACTAAAGGTACAAATCAAAGTCGTAGTGGTCGCGCATAAATGGAATACAAGTATGACAAGGCACATGAGGCTATACCCAAGGTAGTGATACTACCGTTCGCCTGATCCGGACTGGTGAGAACGCAACGCCGCAGCGCCCGCAACACCGTGAGACAACACTCCCAATTCAAGGGTGCGCACCAATCAATCACAAAGTAAAAGAATAGTTTACGAAGAAGTGTGTCCACTTGAGGTAGCTAATCCTCCATTAGCCCGGCACAGCTCCTGTTTTAGTCATTTCCAATTTGACACAAGTGTCAAGGCTATCCATCATCGTTCACTTTCTTCAATCATCAACGTTCGCCAATCCAACCACTTCATTCTGGATCATCACTTCGCGTATAGTTATTAAAGTGGTTTCCGGTTTAGACAGTGAGTATGTCCCAAACCGATTCCGGTTCCTTTAATAACCTTCGTGATTATAACACCAATTGGTCGTTAATATATTTCAAAACCAAAACAATTTCAATTTCAATTGGAGTTCGTAAATCGACAATTCGTTAGTCTTTCTAAATCAATTTCCAAAATTACGTTTCAAATTTCCAATTTCAATTTCAACATTTCTAAAATTCAATTTCAAAGTTTCAATTAAAACAATTCAAATATTCATTGCATTTCGTATATAAGTTCATTCCAAAATCATTTAACTAGATTTAACGTTCAAAACGATTTAAATCAATTATCGCTTTCATTCGATATTCATTAAATTAATTTATCATTAAACAATTTCAATTAAATTTCCAATTCATTACATTACTTCTTAAGTTCATTTCATTATCAAAGTTTTACAACTTATTTACAATTACACTTATCAAATCCAATTCTTAAATTACAAGTCTTTCATTTGTTTCGATAAAGCGCATTCAATTTCTTATCAAAGATATTCCTTTCAAATTTCAAACTTAGTTAAAAACTTATTTCCACTTGTTCAAAATTCAATTTCTCTTAATAAAGATATTCAATTCAATTTTAATTATAATTCGATCTCATCAAATTTTCAATAATTTTAAATCTTAATTATTAATCATTTCAAACTCATTCATTAATAATTCCAAACTTAATTGTTAATAAATTTAAAATTTATTAATTATTTTAAACTTCGTTATTAATAATTTCACACTTAACTATTAATAATTTCAAAAGTTAATTATTAATAATTTCAAAACTTAATTATTAATAATTTCAAAAATTTATTATCAAATAATTCTAAATTTAATTATTAAATAATTAAATTTTAAACAATATTCTTTTTGTCAATTACTACTTTAATATTCGTTCCAAATCCAAATATTCACATTTACATTCATTCGAATTTAAATTCCAAATTATTCAAAACTTTGTTATTCGTCAAATAAACTTTATTTTTATTTAAATCAAAACATTTGACCAATCGGGTTTTATTTTAATTTTCTATCCTAAGTCAAAATTGTTTGGGTATTTATCATTTCAACCCGATTCCATTTAAATTCAAAATCAAAACATACAAAGGGAACTTGCAGTGTGATAGCTGGGATGGTGTCAAAGTAAATAAACAAGCTATAGCATCCATTCACAACAATTCAACAATTTTCAAATAATCCCGAAATAATCGTATTAATTCGCGTTTGTTATTTACGCGAATTAATATAACTATTTCTAGAATCTACTCTATCATTTCAAGTAGATTAAAGATTATAACATTACGGTTTCACTTGTCGTTCAATTTCAACTACAACAGTTAATTCAATATACGTTCAAGAGTCCAAAGTGAAATTTATCAAATTCTACGTGTCAATTAACTTAACAATTTAAAGGGTCGATTTAATTAATCAATATTCATCATATAAAGGGGTCAAATTAACAATCAAAATTCGACATATATAATTTATTTTAAATCGTTAACCATCCTATATCCAATTTTAACTTGCAATTAATTTATCACTTAACAATAACAATTTACATCCAATTCAACATCACATAGCAATCATTTATCAATTCAAACTTGCATAAGAATATAGTCGTGAAAATTAATTCACCTTTCGTGGATAAGAAATTGACGTTGAAGCACGAAGAAATAAGAACAGAGTCGGTATAGCACGAACAACGAACACTATAATATCGACAAAAGGAAACGATATTAATACAATGAACATTGTATATAATTTATAAATTTATATAAATGAGCTTACCGAAGACGGAGGAAAAGAACGAAGCTGAAAATTTGCTGCTGCGAAAGAAGTCAGTCGGTTGCTTCTGCACACAACGGAAAAGAAAAGCCGGTTACTATTTTGGTAACCGGAATAGATATTTGCGTACACTACCATCTTCAGCAAATCTAATACTAAACTCAGTTTCCCTTTTTTTTTAACACACAACTCTTTTACATGCATCTCACTGGAATGCACGCCACCCCACAACTCAACACCTTTATTCCCACATCAATGCACACGTACGAAAACCCTTCCTTTTGTTTCCAAACAATCTGAGACTTTTTAAAATACATGTTTCCATCTTGTTTCATACGCATGAACCCCTACACACACACAGCACGCACACTCCAACACATATACACACACTACACTGCATATATTTTCTCACGTCACACGCCAGCAAATACACGCAACCGACACCCTGTACACTCGCACTTACACACAACCATACGAGGCTGGGAGAAAGGAGGGAAGGTGACTGGGTTGGCTGCGTGGTGGAGACAGGGTGGTGGGTTGGTGGCAGCGCCGTGGTGGAGGTCAGGGGGTGTGCGAAGTGAGGCGGAGGACTGGAGCTCGTGCTGGCCGTTGGCTGGTGTTGCGTGGGGTTGAAAGGCGCAGGCTGGCGGAAGTCCGGGGTGGCGTGGCGGCAGGGGAGGGAGTGGTTGGCGGTGTTGCGTGGGGCTGGGTTGCAGTTGGTCACGAGTGAGGTGGTGCGGAGGGAGGCAGTGAACGTGGATTGCTGGCGTGAAGAGCGACGTGGTGGGCTCGATTGGAGAGGGCTGGGGTGGTTGCGACTTGTGGCGTGGGGTGGTAGGTTGAGATGGGGTTGGGTGCTGGTGGGAAGGGCTAGGCGCAGTGCATCCTTAATTTCCAAAGCAAAGAAAGAAAAAGAAATGGGCAGAGGAAGGATGAATAAGAAGAAAGCAGGGGAAGAGGTTACCTGAAGCTTTTCTAAAAGTTGGATGTGTTTGAACAGTAGAAAATGAGAATGGTAAAAGTTGTCTTCCTTTAACTTTAACTGTGCGGCACGTTAATAAATTTTTCAGTTTTAGTTTCCAAAGCGTTGCCATGGTTCCCAAGTTTCCCCAAGTTCCCAAATGTCTCCATCAATTCCCAAAGCAACTTACTAGCTTCCAACCAACCAATTTAAACGTTAGTTCAGATTATATTTTCCAATTTCTTTTGTAAATGGGCTGAGATTTTATTTAACCGGTCCGTTCGGAACCGTTAAATCAACGCGATGGATTTTTGTCGGACTCCGATTGGTCAGAATAAATATACCATTTTGATCAACGCGACAATGCGCTTCCAACGGTACACAGGTTATTGCGATACGATGATTTTATAAAATTTGCATTTACGCCGCTTTAATTGTACGATTTGCAAATTAATTTAAACGGAGCAGGCATGACAGTTTTAGACGAAACGAATTACATAATCTTGATCAGGATAATTTTTTACAACATAGCTGTGTAAAAATAATTGGATTTGGAAGATAAATTTTACGCAGCTTTATATGGACTGATATACAGTAAAACGCGAACGGATTTTTCTGTAATATTTTTCAACGAAACTTTTTCTATGTCCATATCTAACTAGACGTATGTCACAAATAAAGTTTGGGCGTAAATTGAGATCGTTATAATTTCAAAAGTTTTATTGAAACGATGAACTTAAAATTTTAAATTGGGTCGAAAATTAGGGTCGTTACAATCTCCCCCACTCAAAACTTTTCGTCCTCAAAAAGGAACGAGACGAGTGAAGTAGAAATGAAAAAGTAGAAAAGTCCAGATAGATTTCAAGAAATTTGAATAATACCTGAAATTAATAGTTCGGGGTTTGAATCCCGAATACTATCCTCAGTTTCCCATGTGCAATCTCGCTCATCTACGCTCCACTGTACTTTGATGAGATTTACAAACTTCCTTCTGAGTTGCTTTGTCTCACGATCGACTATCCGAAGTGGCTTTCGCTCAATAGTCAAATCAGGCACAATAACTATCTCTTCTAACTGAGCAGTAGGGATGGTCATCGATGGATCGTGTACAACTTTGCGAAGATGTGAGACGTGAAACACGTTGTGCACACCGGCGAACTTCTCTGGTAATGCAACTCTATATGCTAATGTTCCAAATCTTTCTGTAATCTCAAACAGACCAACAAATCTGGGAGCTAATTTCCCCTTTCTTCCAAACCGAACAATATTCTTCAAAGGCGACACTTTCAGAAATACTTTGTCTCCTACACTGAATTCGAGATCTCTTCTCCTTCTGTCAGCATAGCTCTTTTGTCTATCCTGTGCCGTCTTTATCTTCTCCCTGATTTCTTCGACTTTTTCAGAAGCTTCCATAATCATTTCTGGACCAAGCACTAATCGATCTCCAGACTCGATCCAACAAGCTGGCGACTTGCACGGCCATCCATATAAGGCTTCGAACGGTGCCATTCCAATGCTTGCCTGGTTTATAAAGGATAATTAATTCAAATTCAAATATACTTATTCAAATTTGAAATTCAAATTCTTTACCTGGTAACTATTATTATAAGTGAATTCTACCAAGTGAAGATGGTCTTCCCAAGACCCACCAAAGTCAATAATACAAGCTCGGAGAAGATCTTCCAAAATCTGATTCACCCTCTCAGTTTGGCCGTCTGTCTGAGGATGATATGCTGTGCTCAGATTTAGTTTGGTGCCTAAAGTATCCTGAAATGCCTTCCAGAATTTACTGGTGAAAATAGGATCTCTATCGCATACAATACTAGATGGTACACCATGAAGTTTAACAACTTCTCTCATGTATATCTCGGCCAAACTCGAAGCTGTGCAAGTGGTCTTGACTGGAATAAAGTGAGCGGACTTCGTCAGTCTGTCGACAATCACCCATATACTTTTGTTACCCTTTCTAGTCCTTGGTAGCCCATCAATAAAGTCCATAGAAATCTGCTCCCATTTCCAACCTGGAATCTCTAGAGGTTGGAGCAATCCTGCTGTCTTTCTGTGATCAGCTTTTACTTGTTGGCAAGTGGTGCACCTGCTAACATAGGTAGAAGTATCACGCTTCATCTTACTCCACCAATATAACTTCTTCATGTTCTGGTACATTTTAGTGACACCGGGATGAAATGAAAGCGAAGACTTATGATTTTCTCGCAGCACTTCCTGTCTAAGACCATCAACATTAGGAACACAAATTCGATTATCAATCCTCAAGATTCCATTACTATCAACATGTGCACCCACTTTATTATCAGCATTTTCAACTCTGCCAAGAACTATTTCTTTGATGCGATAAAGCAAAGTGTCCTCATACTGCTTGGCTATAATACGATCCATAAGAGCTGGGGAGACGGAAAGTTTGAATAACATCCCTTCAGCAAGATTACAACATATCATAGCTTAGTTTCTGCTCAAAGCATCGGCTACGACATTTGCTTTTCCCGGAGTGTAGTTAATATCAAGATCATATGCAGCTAGAAATTCGAGCCATCGGACTTGTCTCTGATTCAAATCCTTTTGCGAGAAAATATATCTCAATGACTTATGGTCAGTGAATAACTCGAATTTTGTTCCCAATAGATAGTGCCTCCATAGCTTAAGAGCAAATACAACCGCAAGAAGCTCTAAATCGTGGGTTGCGTAGTTTGTTTCATGGGTCTTTAACTGACGACCAGCACAGGCAATAACCTTTCCTTTTTGCATTAAAACAGCTCCAAGTCCATCTCGACAAGCATCTGTATAGACGGTCAATCCTTCGCTACCATCAATAACTGTAAGAACTAGGGCAGAGGTCAACTTTCGCTTCATCTCATTGAAAGCTGCTTCGCACTTCTCGCTCCAAATAAATTTCACATTCTTTCTGGTTAGTGCGGTAAGTGGTGCGGCAATACGAGCAAAGTTTTCTATAAATCTGCGGTAATAGCCGGCCAAACCCAAGAAACTGCGGATGTCTGTAGGAGTTTTGGGAGTCTCCCAATCCTACAAATTCCAAAGATTCAAATTAAGAAAAGATAAGTTGTTTTTGATAGAATTTGACGAGTAAGAATAGAACTTACATTGATTACGGCGATCTTAGCTGGATCGACCGAAATCCCATTCTCTGAAACAATATGGCCAAGAAATCGAACTTCATCCTTCCAAAAGTGACATTTTGAAAACTTGGCTTTAAGCTGATGACTGCGTATAGTTTCAAGAAGAAAAGCCAAATGTGACCTATGCTCTTCCTCATCCTTAGAGAAGACGAGAATGTCATCGATGAAAACAAGAACAAACTTGTTAAGAACATCCCGGAAAACTCTATTCATCAAATCGACGAAATAAGCTGGAGCATTAGTAAGACCGAACGGCATAACCAGCCATTCAAAGAAACCAGTCTCAGTGCGGAATGCTGTCTTAGGAATACTCTCCTCGGCAATTCTGAGTTGGTAAAAGCCAGTAGCCAGATCGAGTTGAGAAAATACTTTAGCTCCATGAAGCTGATCGAATAGATCGTTGATGCGGGGCATTGGATATCTGTTCTTGTGTGTGAGCTTGTTCAGCTCTGTATAGTCCACACACATTCTGAGGGAACCATCTGATTTTGTGACGAACACTACTGCAGCACCCCATTCTGAATGACTTCGCCGAATCAAGCCTTTAGAAAATAAGTCTTCAATTTGAGCATTCAGTTCAGCTTTTTCTTTAGGAGCCATTCTCCGAGGAGGGAGAACTACTGGTCGGGCACCAGGAATAAGGTCAATGCGGAATTCGATTTCCCGCGGTGGTGGTAGAGAATTAACTTCTCCAAATACATCAGAAAAGGATTGGACCACTGGAGTAGAGCTTAGTTCATTTGGATGGGAGTCAAGTGAAAATATAAAACTCCCAGCATATTCTTGAAGTGATTTGCCTTCTATAACCAAAGGCATGCCCTTGTCATCGATGAGAGAGACTGTTCGAGCTTTGCATGAGATATTGGCTTCGAACTTCCGTAGCCAATCAATGCCTAATAGTATATCGAATGCTTCGAATCCGAGGACATAGAAATCCCAAGTGAAGTGGTGAATGCCATGCATAAGAGTGACATATTTACAAACCCTTCTAAGGTTAGCGGGCCCTCCAATAGGGTTTGATACACATAAGAAGGTAGATGAAAGAATGGGTTCCAAACCAAGTTTATTGCACAAATCAATAGATATGAAACTATGTGTTGCTCCGGTATCAAATAGAACTTTAACTGGTAAAGTATGCAACATAAAAATACCCTGTAATGTACCTTGGTTATCAGTAGGAGCAGGTGGGGTAGGTGGATCATGGGCGGAAGAAGTCACAGCAAATACCCCAGCCTTCTTCCCCTTTTTGTACATAGGACAATCCCTCTTGAAATGGCCTGGCTGCAGACATACGTGACAGAGGTCGTTCCTAGTATTCTGAGGAGGTGGAACAGCGGCACTAGCAGAGGTTGGACAACTGCTGGCGTAGTGACCCCTCTGGTCGCATTTGAAATAAGTGATGGAGGATAAGTCAATAGGCTTCTTCTGAGAATAGCCAAGCCCAGATTTCTGCTGCCAATTCTTCTTCTGTTGCTCAAAATTTTGCTTCCTCTTTCCCGACTGATTAGCTGGTGTCTGAGTAATTGGAGCTTTGGGGACAGATGTTCCCTTGGGCTTTCCCTCATATCGAATAGCAAAATCCATCAACTCAGTGAAAGTTCCATGGACATGAGCGGTGAGGAGCTCGTAATACTCTGGGCGTGCGCCATGTATGAACTTCTCATTCTTAAGCAGAGGTGTGTCAATCAAGCCAGGTCCGAACTTAGATAGTTCGTTAAACTTCCTTTCGTATTCAGTAAAGGTCATGTTGCCCTGCTTGAGATCCATGAAAGACCGATAGAGTTGGGCCTTCCCAGCAGCTGGCATCCACTGAGCCATGAAAGAATCCCTATTACAAATGATATGAAACGAATCAAAATTATGACGAGATAAGAGAGAAATTTATTTAGTAGGAATTTAGATAGATCACTACCTAAACTGGGCCCAAGTGATGGTTTCCTCATCAGTTTGAGAAGTGACTGATTCCCACCAATCTTGAGCAGCAACCTGAAGCTGCCAAGCGGCCAACTTGCGCTTTTGAGCATCTGCAATCTCCAAGCCAGAAAAGATCCTTTCCAAACTCTTTAGCCATTGTTGTGCTTCGATAATACTCTCGGAGCCAGTAAATTTGACTCCTCCAAGCTGAGTATACTCCTTGCTAAGAGTGGAGAATCGGACTGCGGGAGCTGGAGCATGTGGACCAGGAGCATTTCCACCCCTGCCTCTAACATTTCTTCTGGTAGCCATCCTGGAATACCAAAAAGTGATTTAGAATCAAAGATAGAAATTTATAGAACTTAAGGAAATTCTATTCAACGATTTCAATAAGAAAGACGAATCAAAGGATGTGGATTCTGAAATGATCCTCCTCATTCTAGGGTATGTTTACCCTATCTCTAATGAGCTTTAAACTCCACAGGCTAAGGTTATCGGGAACCAAAGCTCTGATACCAACTGTAACAACCCGTATATTTGGACCATTTAAATTGACAATAATCCACACATGTCAACTTAAATAGTACAAAACACGAATCATTAATGGAGTATAAGTGTATAAATGAGAATCATCACAGAATCATAGAAAATATAACATAACAGAATAGTGCAGCGGAATTACAACAATGTCATAATAGTAGTTCATGAAGCTACTAAGAAAATACAACAATGTCTCAAATACAAGAAATACAACAACATAGATGTCCAAATAGTCCAAATGGAAAGAACAATATTGATAAAGATAAGATAGTCTTCAAGTCTTCAGCTCCAAATAAGCAGCAACAGCAATCCTCAGTCTGATCCGAGCATATGCACAAACAAACACTCGAATCAGGACATATATTCTTATACAGATAATATGGTTAAAAATTTGAAATAACAATAACTCAAAGATGATTGGAATAAGCATCTTTCAGGATCCGATAAACTATCTATATATAATAGAGTACGATAAGTAGATAATGTCTATCAATAATATAAAGATATCAAAATAGCGTTAAGTCATGGCCCATTCCACCCTTAACACATTTTTATTCCCAAAAGCATATACAAGACCGTAGTTTCCCCAAAACCGGAAGTCACCAGAGGGCAATCCATATACTAAAGGTACAAATCAAAGTTGTAGTGGTCGCGCATAAATGGAATACAAGTATGACAAGGCACATGAGGCTATACCCAAGGTATTGATACTACCGTTCGCCTGATCCGGACTGGTGAGAACGCAACGCCGCAGCGCCCGCAACACCGTGAGACAACACTCCCAATTCAAGGGTGCGCACCAATCAATCACAAAGTAAAAGAATAGTTTACGAAGAAGTGTGTCCACTTGAGGTAGCTAATCCTCCATTAGCCCGGCACAGCTCCTGTTTTAGTCATTTCCAATTTGACACAAGTGTCAAGGCTATCCATCATCGTTCACTTTCTTCAATCATCAACGTTCGCCAATCCAACCACTTCATTCTGGATCATCACTTCGCGTATAGTTATTAAAGTGGTTTCCGGTTTAGACAGTGAGTATGTCCCAAACCGATTCCGGTTCCTTTAATAACCTTCGTGATTATAACACCAATTGGTCGTTAATATATTTCAAAACCAAAACAATTTCAATTTCAATTGGAGTTCGTAAATCCACAATTCGTTAGTCTTTCTAAATCAATTTCCAAAATTACGTTTCAAATTTCCAATTTCAATTTCAACATTTCTAAAATTCAATTTCAAAGTTTCAATTAAAACAATTCAAATATTCATTGCATTTCGTATATAAGTTCATTCCAAAATCATTTAACTAGATTTAACGTTCAAAACGATTTAAATCAATTATCGCTTTCATTCGATATTCATTAAATTAATTTATCATTAAACAATTTCAATTAAATTTCCAATTCATTACATTACTTCTTAAGCTCATTTCGTTATCAAAGTTTTACAACTTATTTACAATTACACTTATCAAATCCAATTCTTAAATTACAAGTCTTTCATTTGTTTCGATAAAGCGCATTCAATTTCTTATCAAAGATATTCCTTTCAAATTTCAAACTTAGTTAAAAACTTATTTCCACTTGTTCAAAATTCAATTTCTCTTAATAAAGATATTCAATTCAATTTTAATTATAATTCGATCTCATCAAATTTTCAATAATTTTAAATCTTAATTATTAATCATTTCAAACTCATTCATTAATAATTCCAAACTTAATTGTTAATAAATTTAAAATTTATTAATTATTTCAAACTTCGTTATTAATAATTTCACACTTAACTATTAATAATTTCAAAAGTTAATTATTAATAATTTCAAAACTTAATTATTAATAATTTCAAAAATTTATTATCAAATAATTCTAAATTTAATTATTAAATAATTAAATTTTAAACAATATTCTTTTTGTCAATTATTACTTTAATATTCGTTCCAAATCCAAATATTCACATTTACATTCATTCGAATTTAAATTCCAAATTATTCAAAACTTTGTTATTCGTCAAATAAACTTTATTTTTATTTAAATCAAAACATTTGACCAATCGGGTTTTATTTTAATTTTCTATCCTAAGTCAAAATTGTTTGGGTATTTATCATTTCAACCTGATTCCATTTAAATTCAAAATCAAAACATACAAAGGGAACTTGCAGTGTGATAGCTGGGATGGTGTCAAAGTAAATAAACAAGCAATAGCATCCATTCACAACAATTCAACAATTTTCAAATAATCCCGAAATAATCGTATTAATTCGCATTTGTTATTTACGCGAATTAATATAACTATTTCTATAATCTACTCTATCATTTCAAGTAGATTAAAGATTATAACATTACGGTTTCACTTGTCGTTCAATTTCAACTACAACAGTTAATTCAATATACGTTCAAGAGTCCAAAGTGAAATTTATCAAATTCTACGTGTCAATTAACTTAACAATTTAAAGGGTCGATTTAATTAATCAATATGCATCATATAAAGGGGTCAAGTTAACAATCAAAATTCGACATATATAATTTATTTTAAATCGTTAACCATCCTATATCCAATTTTAACTTGCAATTAATTTATCACTTAACAATAACAATTTACATCCAATTCAACATCACATAGCAATCATTTATCAATTCAAACTTGCATAAGAATATAGTCGTGAAAATTAATTCACCTTTCGTGGATAAGAAATTGACGGTGAAGCACGAAGAAATAAGAACAGAGTCGGTATATCACGAACAACGAACACTGTAATATCGACAAAAGGAAACGATATTAATACAATGAACATTGTATATAATTTATAAATTTATATAAATGCGCTTACCGAAGACGGAGGAAAAGAACGAAGCTGAAAATTTGCTGCTGCGAAAGAAGTCAGTCGGTTGCTTCTGCACACAACGGAAAAGAAAAGTCGGTTACTATTTTGGTAACCGGAATAGATATTTGCGTACACTACCATCTTCAGCAAATCTAATACTAAACTCAATTTCCCTTTTTTTTTTAACACACAACTCTTTTACATGCATCTCACTGGAATGCACGCCACCCTACAACTCAACACCTTTATTCCCACTTCAATGCACACGTACGCAAACCCTTCCTTTTGTTTCCAAACAATCTGAGACTTTTTTAAAATACATGTTTCCATCTTATTTCATACGCATGAACCCCTACACACACACACAGCACGCACACTCCAACACATATACACACACTACACTGCACATATTTTCTCACGTCACACGCCACCAAATACACGCAACCGACACCCTGTACACTCGCACTTACACACAACCATACGAGGCTGGGAGAAAGGAGGGAAGGTGACTGGGTTGGCTGCGTGGTGGAGACAGGGTGGCAGGTTGGTGGCAGCGCCGTGGTGGAGGTCAGGGGGTGTAATAGCCCGCTTTTCCGTACCCCTTGAATAGACACTAATCTCCATCTATTTACTCAAGGTGAACGAAAAACCGAACCATTAGGGTTTTAAAAGAAGAGGTAGAAGAAAAGATAGAAGAAAAGAGAAAGAAGAAACAAAAGAACAACATCAGAAACAGAAACAATATCAGAATCTCACATATCGCAGCGGAACAATATATAATAGATAAATGAATAATCTTTAAACAAAGAACTATATCATTTTATACATACATCAATCAGAGTCAATATACAACTCAATACAATACATCACAATGGACAGTTATATAACTTGTCCTCATACAGAATACACAGCGGAATAAATATATCAGATACAAGTACTACGTCTCGCCATCCAGCTCGTCTCCAAAGCTCCAGAATATCCAGTTTTATCCTGATAATATAACTCTAGGCTGCCCGTGTGGAAAATTTGTGGGCACCGAGAGTTTAGAAGGGAACAATAAACTCCGAGTCAGTCATGGTGACTGGTGTGAGATCGTAAAACAGTTATTCTTTAAAATAAACAACAGGATAATTTTAAAGTCAATTCGAAATGCTTTTGGAAAATGAAACTACCATAAGACCTCCCGCCACACACACAATGCAAACGCAGAATTGGAGGAGATTTCTTCTTATGATAGTCAAAGATGCTTACTACGCAAAATCAAATCATTTTTTGATATTATTATTAGTGCATAGTGTAGAAAACATTTCGAAAGTATAATATTAATCTTAGCCAACATACGACCAGTATCGTATGCCTACTATAGCTACTATGTTCAATAGCAGGTTACCGCCACATTCCATAGCAGGTAATACAACTAAAACCGTACAGGGTTCGTATTGTTTCTTTGGATTTTCCAACAAATGGTCAGGCTAAGGAACTTCCTTTCCTCCTGCCGATTGGGATCGCCTCTGGCTGGACGTCCCGAGAGACAAACTGCTCTCTGCCAAACAAGGCCGGGTTACCCCTGTAACAGGTAACTCACGAATATGTCATCACCCGGTCCTTTGGGACCTTTATCCGAGCGCTCGATATCCAACATCACACATCATAAAGAAAGTGTATCCACATGAGTAAGTATCTGGGCTCCATACCATGATACCACCCCTTTCCAGAAGGAAATGACATACCCTAAAGGGCGCGACCCTCATAACCTTGCCGCAACATTCCTGTTTCGACCATTTCCGGGTTGTTGAGGCTCGATGAAGTCTCGTCCACAAAGCTACGCTTTCTCAAAAAGCCCTGCTTCGGGTCCAACAAAATGATCAACCTATGATCACAAAGATATAAGATCAAATAAATGATCATATCACAAATGATCAAACACTGATCATTTCACAGCAACACTCAGTATGCCACGTTACCAAATTGGGATATATCGTTGATAAATTTCAACTACATAACCTCTGAGCTCGTACGTCTCAGAGAAGGGTGTTAAGCTAAGAGAATAAATTCTCCGCCACCAACAGAAATGTATTTGAAAGAAATCAGCTTTATATCTCAAATTGTAACGTCAGACACACAATCCATACAAGTCTGTTCCGGGATCGAACAGAACCGAAGGCACTTCTCACGAAGCCCTTGCACATCCGGATAATTTTCAATCACGTCGGGACTTCCCGTCACTAAGGGTAATAAAACCTCTAAACCGGAGATCAGCCGATGTAGAGTAACTCGACGGTAATCCTTCCGTTTTCAAAAATACCCGGTCTTCAACACCGGTCTTCAAATGCAATTCATAACGACGTATCACATATTCGGAATGGGTTATACGACCCCATGGTCCTTTCCCGGCTAACCCGAATAGTGAGCGTTTATTCAAAAATAAGTGTGGCCTTCAAATTCATCCAATTCACAACAAATACCTATCTAAAGGTAATTATTGATAGTCGGTTATTTAACTATCAATAAAGATGCGCAACATCATCAGATTCCAAATAATTTTCCAAATTATTTTATCTTCCAAAATATCTTTTACTAGATATAAAATTTCCACACTTAATCATTTGAAAACAATTTCAAATCAATTTCCACATTTCATTTTATCTTTGAAGATAAAATCTCAAAACAGTTCATTTCATATTGGAAAAGCATTTCCATACTTATTTAACAATAAGTATTTCACAAATCAATTTAATTTCAACATTTGAAAATATTCGATATACTTAAATCAATATTAAGTATATATTCATCCTTTAAGGAAATCATAAATTTTACATCTATTTGAGTCAAAACGAATGTTGCGTAAAACATCGTTACGACGACTCAAAATCACTAGTATAGGGATTCGGAATTTAGATAGATATATGAATCCCAATACTACATCAAAACATTTCCTTTCGGAAATCATTTACTATAACAACAGTGTTATAGTCCATCATTTCCTTATTTCTCGAAACGTCTATTTCAACAATAAATGTTGAAATCTATGTATTCGATACTTATCTCGTTTTAAAACATCTTTTAAAACAATTACTTCATTTCGTAATATCACTTTCCCAAAACAAGTTTATTTTACTTAACAATATATTCACTGTCCAAAATCGTGAATATACTTCACTAGCCACATTCCAATATTTTCTACACATTTATTCCAAGAATTATCCACTGTCCAAAATCATGGATAAAATTCCATTAATAATCTCTATATTTAAAATCAATCAAATTTAATTGATTTTCGAATTTATAAAACAACGTTTATAAATTCGATTTCCATTTTCTAACAACTTCGATTTATAAATCTTCTTTATTAACAAATTCGAGTTATACTCGATATAAATATCACAAGTCCATATTATAAGTTAATAACTTATCATTCATTTTCAACTTCACAATTTATAAATCTATAAATTTCATTCACTTACGGATTCCATAATATTTCATTTTTTACACTTATAAAAACTCATTTTATAATTTCAACATTCTTAATTTTGCAGATATCAATTTCATAAATCTTTTATATGAACCGTTACAGAAATTCAAAAATATCAATCTAAACCATTTCATAAATCAGTCAACTATTTATCCCAAAAATCACTTTTCGGTTATATTTCACAAATCTATAAATTTTTGTAACTTTAAAATTTTAACGTTTATTTATTTAAAATAAATCACTTCAGAAATTTAATAAAACGTATAATTTCAAAGATCACTTTAAAAATCCTTTTAAATTAAAAGTCGTCATTTTTAAAGTTCAAAACTGAATCCGATGATGCCACAACACCAATCAGTCCATCACAACAGTCAAATATCATATATCATCATATGATAACAGAATATATCAAAATATCTGTAAATAATCAATACGGTGAGGAATCCAGTCGGATCCCTCCAACCTGTTTCCCTGCATCCACAGATGTTAGCACAATACCAATTCCGCTCCAGTACGGAATTATCGCGGTATATGGGTTTTTATAAATCCGCTTACTAACGGCGCAATAGGGTCTCATCCGCTATACGAGGCGGGAATCAATCAATCCAATATATACATATGCCAATATGTATATACTGCTATATATAGATATATATCCTATCATATCTAATAGCACATCCAAACAGTCAATTATCAATCAATAACTGTAAAAGAAAATCCACTTTCAATTTGAGTGAGAAGATCTCACCGTGATTTTAATTCCGATTTCAGCGTTTGTTTCGAATAAAATTAAACGCGCGTTTAATTTTACCCGAAATTTTCATTGACTCCAAACGACTCCAATTCAGTTGCACTGCGTAGTGCTCGACAAAACGAAGCCAACGCCGCTTGTTTCGTAATTTTCTGATAACATATGACAAAGTTATCGCATTTAGAAGTTTGTATAAATTAAAATACAATTAATTTACAATTAAATTTTACATTTCCCATCCAGTTTCATCACAGCCGTTCATCCTTCCTTGATGAGATCCCAGCCATCCACGTTTTCTTCCTTTCCCTTCTCCAGACATTCACGTTTACGTTCAAACCCATCCCCGTTCGATTTTGTTGAATGCCGCGGCCACCACGTTCGACCGTTCGTTGATCAGAGACTTCCAGCGTGAAGCCCTACGCCGATGACACTCACGCCCCAAGACCGGCCGAACCCGATGGCGCCAATGCATGGATTTTCGTGCATGAACTCGTGACTTTTGAACACGAATAACTGTTGATCCAAACCTCGAAATCCCATCTTGACCGTTGAATCTCTATATCATGGAGTGCTCTTTGATTTTGCAGTTGGAGGTTTTTGGTAATAGTCGATGGTTTGGGAGATCGGAGGGGAAGAAGGTCACGCATTTCTGTCCATTCGTGAAGATAGTGGCGGCTAACCCTAGCTGCTAAGGGTTTTGGGGAAAATAGAATGATAGAGGGGTTTTTATAGAAAATTTCACGATTTACTATTCATCGAAATTTTCCGAACTCCAAATCGAACGTGCCGGCTGACGTTCGTAAGGTTTACCCCGCGTTCCGAACGCAATGGAACAGGTTTCGGAAGCTAATTCGATCGTATGTGTGAGATATGGCAATAAACGATCAAATTAAATTAAATCGATTTAAATCGATTTCGAGGCGTTTTAATTTGTACCGGACAAACGGTAATTCCAAAAATTACGAAATTTGAAATCTTACAATAATATCACATTACGGATCCGATGAAACTAGTTTCGTCGAAATCCGAGACTTTTCGAAAAATGACTATTTTAACTCGCCGAATTAAAATTAAAACGATATCGATGCGTTTCGAGTTGCCACGGTCAAACGACAACTCCGATGGATACGAAAATTGAAATCCGATAATAATTCAATATTACGGATCCAATGGAACTGGTCTCGTTCAATTCTGAGACTGTTCGAAAATTGACTATTTTTACAGTCGATAATTAAATATTAAAATATTCAATTTTCACAATTTAACTCCAATTTCAATTCTGAAAGTTCTAAAATATTTCTATAACTCCAGTATGATTAAATAAAATTTTCCAAATTAATTTCAATCATATTAAACTCGATTTTCAATTATTTCTGGAATTTCAATCATTAAATTATCGATTTAATTACCCAGGTAAATCCAATATTCGATAAAAAAATTTATCCGACTTATTAATTCCACTTATTAATATTTAAAATTAACTAAATATTCGAATTTTAAATTATCAAAAATTCTGGGTCGTTACAGACTTCCCCCCTTAAAAGAATTTCGTCCTCGAAATTACAAGTTAGGAAAAAGGTCCTTAACTCGTCTACTCTTTTTCTCAAATTCAATAACTTTATCAATTTTTCAAAACAAATCTTTCTACTAAAGATTCGTTATTATCTCAACTAACTTCCCAACTTCAATTATAAGTTCCAAACAACATTGTTTACTTCCAAATTCAAATTCGAGTTTAAATTCAAATTTTTAAACTTTCAAAATTTCTCAAAATTTTCTAACGCCCTAAATTTCCGAAAAATTTCGCCAGCGTCTCCTTTGCGCGGTTAATACGGCACGACTACAAAACGTCCCTACGGACTCTCAGATTTCAAAAAGAAAAAGAAAAAGCCAAGCGGCTAGAGAGAAATCATCAAAAACTCATATTGAAATTCAAATACTTACCTTTTGTCGAGCAATTCAAATTATCTTCGAAATCAAAATTCCAATTCCTTTACACCTGTATATCCTACTAGCCATAATATCTAGTTACATATTCAAACCATTTTGTAAATTCTATTACAAAAATTTTCAATATAACTGCTTATATCATCTCTAATTCACTATTGAAGTTATATATTCAATTTCGTTCAATTTTGCATTTCAAGATTCCATTTGAATTCAATTCACAATTTCAATTTGATTTGAATTCTATTCATCTTCAATTCTGAAATATTGAATTTATCAATTATCTTTCATTCATAACTGCACTATTTTAAATTAGTTCCAATTACTAATTCATTCGTCTTCAATTTGAATTTCATTCCAATCAGATTTCAAATATTCTATAAGTTATCAACTTATTTTCATTTCGATTTATATAATCACATATATATTCATATTACAAATTCATTTCATTAATGAATTTTTAAATTTTCCAATATCTATCTGGAATTCCATTTTCATTTATAAATCACATTTACAATTCATGTTCACAATTTTATTCATATATGAATTCATCTCTTTATATTTCAATTCACATTTATAAATTTCATTCGTTAAATGGATTTTTATTTAAACTTTAAACTTTACAAGTTATCAACTTCATAATATTTCATAAATATTTCTACATAGTATTCCAGAGTTTACCAACATTTCAAAAACCATTTTTGAAAACGGTTCAAACTATTCTTTGAATTTTCTAAAACAAAACCCAAATTTTCAAACAACTTTTATTTAAAATATTCTGGCAGCAATTCCTCTTTTGGAAACCCGAAAATGAACACCAACGATGCCGCGGTCATCATCGAAGTTATTTTCCAGCGACCGAAAAAGAGTTTAGAGCTTTTCATCTCTTCAAAAGACTTTTCAAAACCTTTGAAATTCATTTTCAAATCAAAAGATTTAAACTTTCCAAATCTACCAAAATTTTCAAATTCTTTTCAAAACATTTCTAAATACTTCTCTGGAGTTCCGTTTCAAATTACAAATCACATTTATAATTTATATTCTTAAATTTTACTTGTATATGGATTTATTTCTTAACTTTGGAGTTACGATTTCAATTTCTTATTCAATTTCAATGATAATGATTTACTATTATTACTTCCTAACATCCATGCAACCATATACTATAGTACTTCATAGAAAAACATTTATTTTCTATACAAAAATAGTTTTGGGTAAAATTATCTCATTTACCCTATTTAAAACAATATTGTGCCGAATTGTTCTATATAAGTGTTTAGAGATCCCTATCGATAGAGTTGTACGGACAATACCGACCAGAATCCATATACCACTCAACAAACCAATCATCACAATATAAAACAATTTTATATTCACTAACAAATACGCACTCGTATCTATTATTACACTCAACTCATTCTAGAGTACTACTGACTCTATCTCTAATGAGTAACACCCAACAGAGCAGGGTTGTCGCTTAACCATATGCTCTGATACCAAATGTAATAGCCCGCTTTTCCGTACCCCTTGAATAGACACTAATCTCCATCTATTTACTCAAGGTGAACGAAAAACCGAACCATTAGGGTTTTAAAAGAAGAGGTAGAAGAAAAGATAGAAGAAAAGAGAAAGAAGAAACAAAAGAACAACATCAGAAACAGAAACAATATCAGAATCTCACATATCGCAGCGGAACAATATATAATAGATAAATGAATAATCTTTAAACAAAGAACTATATCATTTTATACATACATCAATCAGAGTCAATATACAACTCAATACAATACATCACAATGGACAGTTATATAACTTGTCCTCATACAGAATACACAGCGGAATAAATATATCAGATACAAGTACTACGTCTCGCCATCCAGCTCATCTCCAAAGCTCCAGAATATCCAGTTTTATCCTGATAATATAACTCTAGGCTGCCCGTGTGGAAAATTTGTGGGCACCCAGAGTTTAGAAGGGAACAATAAACTCCGAGTCAGTCATGGTGACTGGTGTGAGATCGTAAAACAGTTATTCTTTAAAATAAACAACAGGATAATTTTAAAGTCAATTCGAAATGCTTTTGGAAAATGAAACTACCATAAGACCTCCCGCCACACACACAATGCAAACGCAGAATTGGAGGAGATTTCTTCTTATGATAGTCAAAGATGCTTACTACGCAAAATCAAATCATTTTTTGATATTATTATTAGTGCATAGTGTAGAAAACATTTCGAAAGTATAATATTAATCTTAGCCAACATACGACCAGTATCGTATGCCTACTATAGCTACTATGTTCAATAGCAGGTTACCGCCACATTCCATAGCAGGTAATACAACTAAAACCGTACAGGGTTCGTATTGTTTCTTTGGATTTTCCAACAAATGGTCAGGCTAAGGAACTTCCTTTCCTCCTGCCGATTGGGATCGCCTCTGGCTGGACGTCCCGAGAGACAAACTGCTCTCTGCCAAACAAGGCCGGGTTACCCCTGTAACAGGTAACTCACGAATATGTCATCACCCGGTCCTTTGGGACCTTTATCCGAGCGCTCGATATCCAACATCACACATCATAAAGAAAGTGTATCCACATGAGTAAGTATCTGGGCTCCATACCATGATACCACCCCTTTCCAGAAGGAAATGACATACCCTAAAGGGCGCGACCCTCATAACCTTGCCGCAACATTCCTGTTTCGACCATTTCCGGGTTGTTGAGGCTCGATGAAGTCTCGTCCACAAAGCTACGCTTTCTCAAAAAGCCCTGCTTCGGGTCCAACAAAATGATCAACCTATGATCACAAAGATATAAGATCAAATAAATGATCATATCACAAATGATCAAACATTGATCATTTCACAGCAACACTCAGTATGCCACATTACCAAATTGGGATATATCGCTGATAAATTTCAACTACATAACCTCTGAGCTCGTACGTCTCAGAGAAGGGTGTTAAGCTAAGAGAATAAATTCTCCGCCACCAACAGAAATGTATTTGAAAGAAATCAGCTTTATATCTCAAATTGTAACGTCAGACACACAATCCATACAAGTCTGTTCCGGGATCGAACAGAACCGAAGGCACTTCTCACGAAGCCCTTGCACATCCGGATAATTTTCAATCACGTCGGGACTTCCCGTCACTAAGGGTAATAAAACCTCTAAACCGGAGATCAGCCGATGTAGAGTAACTCGACGGTAATCCTTCCGTTTTCAAAAATATCCGGTCTTCAACACCGGTCTTCAAATGCAATTCATAACGACGTATCACATATTCGGAATGGGTTATACGACCCCATGGTCCTTTCCCGGCTAACCCGAATAGTGAGCGTTTATTCAAAAATAAGTGTGGCCTTCAAATTCATCCAATTCACAACAAATACCTATCTAAAGGTAATTATTGATAGTCGGTTATTTAACTATCAATAAAGATGCGCAACATCATCAGATTCCAAATTATTTTCCAAATTATTTTATCTTCCAAAATATCTTTTACTAGATATAAAATTTCCACACTTAATCATTTGAAAACAATTTCAAATCAATTTCCACATTTCATTTTATCTTTGAAGATAAAATCTCAAAACAGTTCATTTCATATTGGAAAAGCATTTCCATACTTATTTAACAATAAGTATTTCACAAATCAATTTAATTTCAACATTTGAAAATATTCGATATACTTAAATCAATATTAAGTATATATTCATCCTTTAAGGAAATCATAAATTTTACATCTATTTGAGTCAAAACGAATGTTGCGTAAAACATCGTTACGACGACTCAAAATCACTAGTATAGGGATTCGGAATTTAGATAGATATATGAATCCCAATACTACATCAAAACATTTCCTTTCGGAAATCATTTGCTATAACAACAGTGTTATAGTCCATCATTTCCTTATTTCTCGAAACGTCTATTTCAACAATAAATGTTGAAATCTATGTATTCGATACTTATCTCGTTTTAAAACATCTTTTAAAACAATTACTTCATTTCGTAATATCACTTTCCCAAAACAAGTTTATTTTACTTAACAATATATTCACTGTCCAAAATCGTGAATATACTTCACTAGCCACATTCCAATATTTTCTACACATTTATTCCAAGAATTATCCACTGTCCAAAATCATGGATAAAATTCCCTTAATAATCTCTATATTTAAAATCAATCAAATTTAATTGATTTTCGAATTTATAAAACAACGTTTATAAATTCGATTTCCATTTTCTAACAACTTCGATTTATAAATCTTCTTTATTAACAAATTCGAGTTATACTCGATATAAATATCACAAGTCCATATTATAAGTTAATAACTTATCATTCATTTTCAACTTCACAATTTATAAATCTATAAATTTCATTCACTTACGGATTCCATAATATTTCATTTTTTACACTTATAAAAACTCATTTTATAATTTCAACATTCTTAATTTTGCAGATATCAATTTCATAAATCTTTTATATGAACCGTTACAGAAATTCAAAAATCTCAATCTAAACCATTTCATAAATCAGTCAACTATTTATCCCAAAAATCACTTTTCGGTTATATTTCACAAATCTATAAATTTTTGTAACTTTAAAATTTTAACGTTTATTTATTTAAAATAAATCACTTCAGAAATTTAATAAAACGTATAATTTCAAAGATCACTTTAAAAATCCTTTTAAATTAAAAGTCGTCATTTTTAAAGTTCAAAACTGAATCCGATGATGCCACAACACCAATCAGTCCATCACAACAGTCAAATATCATATATCATCATATGATAACAGAATATATCAAAATATCTGTAAATAATCAATACGGTGAGGAATCCAGTCGGATCCCTCCAACCTGTTTCCCTGCATCCACAGATGTTAGCACAATACCAATTCCGCTCCAGTACGGAATTATCGCGGTATATGGGTTTTTATAAATCCGCTTACTAACGGCGCAATAGGGTCTCATCCGCTATACGAGGCGGGAATCAATCAATCCAATATATACATATGCCAATATGTATATACTGCTATATATAGATATATATCCTATCATATCTAATAGCACATCCAAACAGTCAATTATCAATCAATAACTGTAAAAGAAAATCCACTTTCAATTTGAGTGAGAAGATCTCACCGTGATTTTAATTCCGATTTCAGCGTTTGTTTCGAATAAAATTAAACGCGCGTTTAATTTTACCCGAAATTTTCATTGACTCCAAACGACTCCAATTCAGTTGCACTGCATAGTGCTCGACAAAACGAAGCCAACGCCGCTTGTTTCGTAATTTTCTGATAACATATGACAAAGTTATCGCATTTAGAAGTTTGTATAAATTAAAATACAATTAATTTACAATTAAATTTTACATTTCCCATCCAGTTTCATCACAGCCGTTCATCCTTCCTTGATGAGATCCCAGCCATCCACGTTTTCTTCCTTTCCCTTCTCCAGACATTCACGTTTACGTTCAAACCCATCCCCGTTCGATTTTGTTTAATGCCGCGGCCACCACGTTCGACCGTTCGTTGATCAGAGACTTCCAGCGCGAAGCCCTACGCCGATGACACTCACGCCCCAAGACCGGCCGAACCCGATGGCGCCAATGCATGGATTTTCGTGCATGAACTCGTGACTTTTGAACACGAATAACTGTTGATCCAAACCTCGAAATCCCATCTTGACCGTTGAATCTCTATATCATGGAGTGCTCTTTGATTTTGCAGTTGGAGGTTTTTGGTAATAGTCGATGGTTTGGGAGATCGGAGGGGAAGAAGGTCACGCATTTCTGGCCATTCATGAAGATAGTGGCGGCTAACCCTAGCTGCTAAGGGTTTTGGGGAAAATAGAATGATAGAGGGGTTTTTATAGAAAATTTCACGATTTACTATTCATCGAAATTTTCCGAACTCCAAATCGAACGTGCCGGCTGACGTTCGTAAGGTTTACCCCGCGTTCCGAACGCAATGGAACAGGTTTCGGAAGCTAATTCGATCGTATGTGTCAGATATGGCAATAAACGATCAAATTAAATTAAATCGATTTAAATCGATTTCGAGGCGTTTTAATTTGTACCGGACAAACGGTAATTCCAAAAATTACGAAATTTGAAATCTTACAATAATATCACATTACGGATCCGATGAAACTGGTTTCGTCGAAATCCGAGACTTTTCGAAAAATGACTATTTTAACTCGCCGAATTAAAATTAAAACGATATCGATGCGTTTCGAGTTGCCACGGTCAAACGACAACTCCGATGGATACGAAAATTGAAATCCGATAATAATTCAATATTACGGATCCAATGGAACTGGTCTCGTTCAATTCTGAGACTGTTCGAAAATTGACTATTTTTATAGTCGATAATTAAATATTAAAATATTCAATTTTCACAATTTAACTCCAATTTCAATTCTGAAAGTTCTAAAATATTTCTATAACTCCAGTATGATTAAATAAAATTTTCCAAATTAATTTCAATCATATTAAACTCGATTTTCAATTATTTCTGGAATTTCAATCATTAAATTATCGATTTAATTACCCAGGTAAATCTAATATTCGATAAAAAAAATTATCCGACTTATTAATTCCACTTATTAATATTTAAAATTAACTAAATATTCGAATTTTAAATTATCAAAAATTCTGGGTCGTTACAGGGGGTGTGCGAAGTGAGGCGGAGGACTGGAGCTCGTGCTGGCCGTTGGCTGGTGTTGCGTGGGGTTGAAAGGCGCAGGCTGGCGGAAGTCCGGGGTGGCGTGGCGGCAGGGGAGGGAGTGGTTGGCGGTGTTGCGTGGGGCTGGGTTGCAGTTGGTCACGAGTGAGGTGGTGCGGAGGGAGGCAGTGAACGTGGATTGCTGGCGTGAAGAGCGACGTGGTGGGCTCGATTGGAGAGGGCTGGGGTGGTTGCGACTTGTGGCGTGGGGTGGTAGGTTGAGATGGGGTTGGGTGCTGGTGGGAAGGGCTAGGCGTAGTGCACCCTTAATTTCCAAAGCAAAGAACGAAAAAGAAATGGGCAGAGGAAGGATGAATAAGAAGAAAGGAGGGGAAGAGGTTACCTGAAGCTTTTCTAAAAGTTGGATGTGTTTGAACAGTAGAAAATGAGAATGGTAAAAGTTGTCTTCCTTTAACTTTAACTGTGCGGCACGTTAATAAATTTTTCAGTTTTAGTTTCCAAAGCGTTGCCCTGGTTCCCAAGTTTCCCCAAGTTCCCAAACGTCTCTATCAATTCCCAAAGCAACTTACTAGCTTCCAACCAACCAATTTAAACGTTAGTTCAGATTATATTTTCCAATTTCTTTTGTAAATGGGCTGAGATTTTATTTAACCGGTCCGTTTGGAACCATTAAATCAACGCGACGGATTTTTGTCGGACTCCGATTGGTCAGAATTAATATACCATTTTGATCAGCGCGACAATGCGCTTCCAACGGTACACAGGTTATTGCGATACGATGATTTTATAAAATTTGCATGTACGCCGCTTAAATTGTACGATTTGCAAATTAATTTAAACGGAGCAGGTGATGACAGTTTTAGATGAAACGAATTACATAATCTTGATCAGGATAATTTTTTACAACATAGCTGTGTAAAAATAATTGGATTTGGAAGATAAATTTTACGCAGCTTTATATGGACTGATATACAGTAAAACGCGAACGGATTTTTCTGTAATATTTTTCAACGAAACTTTTTCTATGTCCATATCTAACTAGACGTATGTCACAAATAAAGTTTGGGCATAAATTGAGATCATTATAAATTCAAAATTTTTATTGAAACGATGAACTTAAAATTTTAAATTGGGTCGAAAATTAGGGTCGTTACAAGTATCATATCCGGAAAACCAAAAATCAGAGAGAATAATATCGATAGAATGAATCCAAGATGTGGCCACAAATCAGATATCAAGTAGAAGGCACTTTCCATATCTTTACTTCGAAAATATGTATCATATAGTACCTTTCAAATTAATTTCAAATATCATACTTATATAAAGTCCATTATATATAAGATTTCATTTTCAAATCAAATACTTTCCAAAATCAATAGTATATCAAATCACACTTATATAAACTTCAATTATATAAGATTTCACTATTCAAATTGAGTACCTTTTCAAATCCATAGTTTTCGAATCAACATCATACTTATACAGACCAATTTTTTTTATATAAGTTCGATAACTCCCAAATCAAGTTTTTAGTAACACAAGGTTCTCAATTTCAATTTGTTTCAATATCAATGTATTTCCAAAATTATATACGCTTTCACCAAATTATTCTTCCAAATCAAATATCTTCAGTTCCAAAGTTTCCAAAATAATAAATTTAGGAAATAAATCCAAATTTCCAAATCGAAATAATTAAGTCAAACAATTCATTTCCAAAATCAATGGTTTTCAAAATCATCTTATATTTACATAAGGTCCATCTTTTATCAGGATCAAAATTTCAAAAATAAATTTCGCTATACGAAGAGCTATATGGGATTGAATATCTTTGCTTTTATGGGTTATATATCTTTGTAATTTAAATTGGAAATTTTCTTTTAGTAAGCAAAGATATTCTAACCCGACAACTTTCAATTCCAGCGTCAAAATATATCGATGATATTAGAATATAAGATGTACATACGTCATCATTTCGCAAAATCACATTTGATCGCTCGCTCGATCACACCAGTTCGCTTTCGAACTAGTATTGTCCATTCGACTTCCCTAATGCGGATTTCGATATGGTTTCTCGACTAGAAGCCATCAGTCTCCTTGCATAGCCATATACTATGATAAAAGAATTCTAAAATCAAGCCCAAAATCCATATCAAATATTCGCCATCAAGAATCAAATGAAAAATCCTAACACGAAATGGTGTAATTCACCTCGAACTTGTGTACTCAAACTTGGATCGATTCAATTATGCGAATAAAACAGCATACGTACAACTTATATATTTATTTCAACTTGTTAAATATATAGTTTCATAAAGATGTTACTAAGTTAAAACATTTAAACTAAATTTTATTCAAAATATTTTGAAGACCAAATTCTTTTCAAAGCATTTCAAATCTAAATTTCATATTAGAAAATTTTAAAATTGCCTTATTCATTTACTTAACAAAACAGTTTCAACTTATTTAAATCATATTACTACATACTTTAACATACATACCAAACTTATATACTTTACTTTATACTTTTCAAAATTTCTTAGCTTTGAAAAGTTAACCTTGATTTGGAAGTGCTCGAACCTTCGAAATAGTTGAAGAAATCATTTTCAAATTCAAGAGTTGGAAATCAACAAATCAGTAAATCAATTTCAAAAGATAGGTTTCAAATCCGAAACTAAAGGACTGAACACTGGCTTACTTCAAATCATTTTAA
The DNA here is from genome assembly GCA_030737815.1 of Allium fistulosum. Classification (NCBI taxonomy): domain Eukaryota; kingdom Viridiplantae; phylum Streptophyta; class Magnoliopsida; order Asparagales; family Amaryllidaceae; genus Allium; species Allium fistulosum. The sequence goes on along the minus strand of CM060908.1, from coordinate 742,957,233 downwards.
ATATATATACATATATCTTTCGAATATCAAATCTTACTTCGGAATTTGAAATCAAAATGGTTTCACAAAATCACTCGCATAGCAAAGCTAGTGAAGTGGCCTATCCCCAACTCTGAAACTCGAAAATCAATGTCGATGATGCGTGCACTCATCACCGAAATTATTTTCCAGCGACATAAGTGAGTTCTGGACTTCTATTTTCTCAAACTTCTTTTTAAATTTCTTCAAAATCATTCGGAACTCATTAAAATCATTTGAAACATTTCTTATTCAGAAAAATACTTTTAAATCATATTATTATTATATATTTCAAAATCTTAAAACCAATTTCAAAACACCGGGGTTAAATTCTCGAATTTCAAATTTAAAATCTTTTAGTTATAAATCATTTTTAGATAAATCAAATTTCATATATAATTTTTCAAAATTACAAATCCTTTCGAAACCTCAAATTCTCATTTTAAAAAGGGTATATAATCTTTATCGAAAACATTTCACTTTTATATATAGAATATAATCATACTTATCAAAATAATAATTTCAGTTTAGAAAACAATTTCTAAAATATAAACAAACCCAATTTTCAAAGGACGATTCACAAACGGATTTCAAAACAAAGATAGAGATTCAATTTAAAAGAACTCTAATCAAATAAAATTCTGATTCGAAGATAGGCTTGAACAAAGATGAGACAATTAATTACAAAACAGTAGATGGATACACTTATATAAATCACGGGCGACCTTAACCGGGTCAACCGTGACTTCAAGAATATAATCGATGCAGAAATCTAAGGCAAATCGACATTTGATCGCCAGAGATAGAATTCGACATAACCACAGATAGCAGCATCTGAACCGAGGGATATATAAATCTCCGGTGAATCATTGCCAATTGTAAAGGAGTTTCACCCCCTTTTCCAATCATTCAAAGATTTGCGGGATCGCCTATTCTTATAGAGATCATTCAAAGTGGAGTTATGTGATACTCGAAAATCAAAAGAATACCAATAGAGAGAGACAAGAATGAATTTTGGAACCGTAGGGGACGTTCCAAAGTTCAAAGGAAATCGAGTCAAAAGGAAGAGATTAAACTTGAACGAAAGTGATTCTGTAAATAAATTTACAATATATGCTAAGTTTTCCTAGAGCCAAAGCTCTGATACCAACTGTAACGACCCGCTATTTTGGACCATTCAAATCGAAAATAAATCCACACATGTAGGACTTGAATAATTCAAAATATCAGAATGTTATTTAAATTTGGCAAACTCAGCATATACAGTAAATAAATCAATCACAGAATCACAGACATAGAGTAATACAATAATACGCAGCGGAATAAATAAATAGTAGTTCATGAAGCTACTATATAAACATCAGAGTTAGAAATAAAATACAACAGAATATCTCAAATGAAGTGAAGTCTCCAGTACAACAGATGACCTCTCTGAACAGATCAACTAGAAAAGCTGGAAGATGAGTCGATAGTTGGATCTCCAATGAAGCTCCAACTCCAAAGGTGAGTCTCAGATGCTGTATCACTCGGTCTGACCCTAGCGTAAAGCAAAACACAAAACACTCGAGTCAGGATTAACATTCTTATATCAATAAATCCAACTCAAGTGAAATATCAACTGAAATACAAGTAACTTAAAGGATGTTTGGGATAATCATCCTCTAAGGATCCGTGGAACTATCTAAAATGTAGAAATATACACTATAACACCATGGTCATTCAATTTAATTTATACTTCAAACCAAAATATCATTTCATTTCAAATATATCTATTTTCCTAAATAATTTATAAAGTAAAGTATTTAGAATTTCCTCAATTTTGAGGATGATGAATGCAGGCTTGTTTTGAAATATGTTAAAGGAATCTTGTTTGAAGATGGTTACTGATTTGGTTTTGAAAAAATGGATTTGCAAAGTTTTTTTTTACTGGTGCTCTGCTCATCAAAAATCAAGCTCTCTGCATTTAATTAATAAGGTGAGTAAACATTCTTTTAAAAACAGTTTTTAAAATCTGTGATTTGGCTAAAATATTGTGATGAATCTCTGTAGATATGGTTGCATGTGTTCATATGTGTAGATGCATGTATTGCCTCTGTTCTCTGTTTTATAACCAGAGAGTAAACACCTTTCAAAAACTAAAATATGTGTTATTACTTTGATGTTTTTGCTAAATCTATGAAGTGATATTGTAAGTATGTTCTGCATGGATGTTTTTAAACTGGAATATAATTGAAAATACTCTGTATATTGTGTGCATGTCTCTGTATATATATATACTGATCGCTGTTGAATCCCTTTGGCTCAAGAACAACTTTTAAAAAATCCCTATCTTCTCAAAGAATCATTGTTTGGATATGATCATTAAAAAGAAAATAATTATAACAATGTAAATTCATTTTTAAAAATAGTTTAAGGTAGAACTATTTAGTTAATATTTCAAAAAAATAGGATTTTCTAGTAAACATCAGTTATAGGTCGAAAATCAATATTCATAATTTTGTGGTTTGATTTCAGAAACCAGTTAGTAATAAGAAATGATGAATTTAGATATTAAAATCTGGATTTTTAAGTTTATATTCGTCAAGAGATTATGAGTTGATCGATTTTGGGTTTATCAGCAATTGCCAATGATCGTGGACGATGTAAAGCTCAGGGTTGTTGTCGATGATGGCTTTAGGAATGATGATCACGGGAAAAATAATAGAGGGTTTTTCTGATGGTCGTGGTGACTAGAGATCGGTGAACTAGGGTTTTAACTCACGTTTATAAATGGGTTGGAATTTGTATTGCTGTGTCGCGAATATGAAATCGGACTGCATCGGGTCAAGTGTAAATGAAGCGTGGATCGTTGATGAAGGTCTAGACGTGGCGGCGGAGTTCCTAGTGGTCGTAGGCGGCGGCGTGAGAGGGATTTGGTGATTGGGTTGTTTTCAGAGAAGTGCTCGAACATCTCGTTTTTGATTTCGAGCTTGAATGAAGGACTGGGTGATGGAAATTGGTAGAGGGGGTCAACAGTGATCTGTGAGTGGCAGCAGTGATGATCGGAGGTCGATCAGTTGATCGTGCACGTGCACGCGTGCAAGTTGGTGTCTGGGTAGCTGTTTGTTTTGGGGAAGAAGGAAAGGACTCGAGACTTTTGAGTGTTTTTGCGAGGGAGACTCGGGGAAACTAGGGTGGGGACTCGAAGCAGATTAGGTTAGACTCGAGCACTTTTGTGTTGACAGGTTTTTAAAACTGTCTGGTTTTTAAAACTTTAATCTGGGTTTAAATTGTAAAGAAAATTTTAAACTAGAATTTAAATCAAAAATTTAACTATGTAGATTCAAGTTGGTTTTGAATCTTAAAGATTTGAAATAAATAAGTTATAAATTTATATATTTTAAATAGGTTTTAAATGGTAGATAGATTTAAATTGTTTGAAATTAAAAAGGAAATTGGTTTAAACTCTTCTTAAATTTCTTTTATAAGAGATAAGATTTTTAATAAGTAAAAGTTTTTAAATTGGGTTTAAAAACTTAGTTAAAATAAATTGATATTCATTTTAAATACAGAATTTAAAATGAAATTTAAAAGTAGATTTGAAATGGATGTTTCAAATATGAATTGTAAATGATAACTTGTTTATCAATAAGAATAAAGTTTATCTTAAAGTAGTTAGAGATTTATATTCATTAAATTAATTAGAAAATTTATTGGATAATTAAATTGTTTGATTAATTAATCATTTGGATTAATTAAATAAATAAATTAATGGTTTAAACTAATTTATTTATGATTAAGATAAATTAATTAGGGATGATTAATTTGTAGTTAAGGATTATAAATTAGGGTATTAATTAATGGTTAGGAATTAATTAATAAGTAATTAAATATTAATTAAGTTATGGTTAACACTTAATTAATTAAATAATTAGAGATTGAGTAATTGGTTATTAAGATTTATTAATTTAGAATTAATAATAATTAATAAGTTAATTACTTAAGGAAAGTAATTAAATAATAGTTAATGAAGTCATTAACTATGGGTTATTAAATAATGAATTAATAGAATTAATTTTAATAATTAATTAGTTAGATTAATTTAAGAATAATCATTTATGATTTTGTTTAAATGTAATTACTTATTGGAAGTAATTAAGAATTAATTACTTATTGTAATTAATTGAAGTTAATTTGATTTAGTTAAATTAATTAATTAAGTTTAATTAATTTAGAATAATCAAGAGATGATTTGATAATAATTACTTAATGTAATTATTAAGGTAAGTTTATTTAGAGAAGTAAATAATAAGATAATTACTGGAAGTAATTAGTTGAATAATGATTTTATTAATAGAAGTAATTTGAGTTAATCACTTTGAATAATTAATCAAGGGATTAATTAAAGAAATTAATTAAGAAAGTAATTAATTTAGTTAATGAAAGTAATTAAGGGTAGTTAATTACTGATTGAAGATTAATCAAGGTGATTAATAAATGTTGTTTAATTAAAAATTAATTACTTAATGTAATTAATTTAATTGAGTAATTAATAATTAAGTTGTAATTAAGGATCATTAATTAATATAATTAATGATGTAATTAAGAATTGGTTAATTAAGTAATAATTTATAAATGAAGTAATTAATCAATGTAATTAATTAAGGATTAATGTAATTAATTATAGTTGATTAAGTTAATTAATTTTAGTTAATTAATTAATGAAGTAATTAAAGGTTAATTACTATAAGTGGTTAAGGATAATTAATTTAAGTAATTAATTGAGAATAAATTACTTGAATATAATCAAAAGATAATTAATCAAGATGATTAATTGAAAAAGGTAATTAGAAGATAATTAATTAATTTGTAATTAATTAATGGTTAAGTAAGAAGGATTTATAAAATAAAGTAATTAATTTAATTCACTTTAAATTAATTAGAGATGATATAAATCATTACTTATGGATGGATGATAATACTGAATGCTTTACATTGATTGATATCTCTGATGAGATATATGCTGTATGATATGGATGTTAGTTGAATTGTGATGATAATATGGATTATCTGATAATGTTGATTTTCTATTGTGAATTATCTTTCTTTGTGTATAAAGATAATGAATTGAATTTGTTTTAACCTTTAAAACAACTTGGCCTTAAAAGATACGCTTTGGATTTCGATGAGACCGGGATCGGGTTTCCGTATACTGGATTTCCAGGTCTGGAGACCCGAATACCACATCGATCCAAATTAACGATAGGTCGTGAATCAAGTGAAGATGAAGATTCAGAGTGCAAGGGTTATTGTCGTTAACTCTGAGGGTGATTCCAAAACGAGTGTAACGAGATAATACCTTCGGTTTCGTTCGAACCCGGAACGAACTTGTATGGATTGAATGCTTTCAGAACATCGTCAGGTGGACGATGAGCATTCTAAGTGATGTGTTCTTTTCTAAGGTAATCGTGACCTCAAGCCTCACAAACCGGGAATGGCTAAAACAGGGGAGGTGCAGCAAGGTTAGTGGGTAGCACCCAAGTAGGACAAGGTTACCTCTGTCTAGATGTCCCTTTCTATTTTCGACTTAGTGGTGCGGTTGCTGATCCCAACCGTGAGGTATCTTGTGCGGGAATTATCCAGTAAGGGATGTTCCGACCTTGTGTTGCAGGGGATTGGGAGTGATCCTTGGTACGGTGATTGTAACGACCCGGAAATTTCAAACCCGAAATTTACAAATAGTTAGAAGAAAAAGGAAAGAGATAGAAGAAAGTAACAGAAGAAGAAGAAGATCAGAAACATCAACATCTCACATTCGCAGCGGATAAAATATAATAATAAATGATAACAGTTATAAAACAATATTATATATGTCGATTACATTTTAATACATCAGAGTTACATATTTATACAGACACTGGATATACACAATTATCAAGTCTCAGATATACAATAATATAACACAGTAGAAACACTCCATACGTTCCTGCCATCCAGCTCGTCTCCTGAACTCCCAAACGTCCTTACCTGAAAATCTGTAATACTCGGTCTGACCCGAGCATTACATCAAAGTAACACCCGGGTCAGGCTGGAAACCAGCGTGAGTAAACTCATCTAACATGAAATTTCAATCCATAGAACTTATTTAAACCCGGGGTAACTCGTACTTTACCACAAGTAAACAACTTATATAGTCAATACTTATTTCACAAAATAATATCTAAGTATCCAACTTAGTTTAAATGGTCCATATTATTCCAAACCGGCCTGTTGATTTCATATATCAAATCTATAAAGAATTATAGATTACTAATCGAAGTGGTTTCGGATATCGCTGATATCCGACCCCGGTCTCTTCGAAATCCAATGTCATCTTAACCCAAGTTACTCAAATGAAATACAATTCAAACTTTAAATACAGGGTGTCACCTTTACACAGTAATTCATCATCGATAGATACCCACATTATTCCAGTTTAAACCAAACATATCATATCACATAACATCACACATCAGAGATATCATCTATTCAAGGCAATTATTATCCATTCATATATAATGATCTATACCATCTCTAATTAATTTAAAGTAAATTAAATTAATTACTTCATTCCTAATTAATTTAAAATAAATTAAATTAATTAATTCATCATTATAAATCTTACTTATATAATTATTAATTAATTACAAATAAATTAATTAATCTTTCTCTAATTATCTACTTTAATTAATCACCTTGATTAATTATTCTTTAATTACATTTAATTAATTAACTTTAATTAATTTTACAAATTAATTATTCTTAACCAAATACAGTAATTAACCTTTAATTACTTCATTAATTAATTAATTATAATCAATTTCTTTAATCCTTAATTAATTACAATTAATTAGTTATTCTATAATCACTTATCATTTGATTAATTAATCTTAATTAATCAACCCTTAATTACATCATTAATTAATTATAAACTAATGATCCCTAATTACATCCTTAATTATTTATTCTATTTAAATTAATTACATTAAGTAAATAACCTTAATCCTTTAATTAACTTTATTAAAAAAACATTTTTGAAAATCTACTTATTTACCCTTTTTTTTAAAACTTATCTATTTAAATATTTAAAACTTGTTTAACATATTTATTCTTTGAAAACAATCTATTTCCATTATCCTAAACTTGTTTAACTTTGTTTTAAAATCTTAGAAACATTTCAAAAATCAAATTCCTTTGTTTAAACTTTTTAAAACTTACTGTAATAATTCCTTAAAACTGCTCCTACCCAAAACCCGAGTAAAAACTTAAGAAACACGAAGCAACTCTCGAGACACTCCACGTTTCCTGCTTCGAGTGAAACTCGATTACCCCCGAACGAAAACCCGAGTATCCCTTCTTCTCCAAAACCCAACTTTCCAGATACACGTAAACGTGCTCGTGCACGTGCACGACTTCTCTGATCGACGGCGATCACAACTCCGACCTCCGACAAGTCAGATTCCACCACGCCTTCACGTACAACCATCCCATCTTCTTGATTCGAGCGAGAATTGAAAACGAGCATTAAACCCATCAGCTGGAAACGAACATCACCAGAAACCACTCCCCTCCGATGATCCTTGCCTCGAGACACCACGCCTCCATCACCGTAGCTCCGCCTCGTCTCCCCTCATCTCCAGAACACCATGCGATCACCTCCGACTTCATCACATAATCGCGAATTCCCTCTGAACACATTGTCGATATAACCAGAGTTAAGCCCTATCCCATCAAATTCCGATCACCACGACCATCATAAAAACCTTCCACTATTTTTCCCGTATCCCCAGGCACCACGACCACCTTCATGCCGAACCTCGCCATCCCCTTCAACGCTGATCAACAGTAAACGACCCAAAACCCAAATTCGAGAAATCCTCAATTTCTCTTCAAACACCAATTTAAAAATTACAAACTTCATCTTAAAATTCATGACTTTGAACATCAATTTAGATTATATAATTCGAAATCTAAATTATTGAAATTAATTTTCATTCAATTTTGATTTTCCACTGTAAATCTGACATTTACAGTATATTTGTTAAATATAAATATTTAAATTTATTTTTAAATACATGATTACTTCATTATGTTCAAATTCCTTTCAATGTTCAATGATTATTATTGATTAACTTGAGAGATAGGAATTTTTTTTTTTTATAAAAACTGGAACATGAAGAAGAACAGAGTTTTAAAAATTTGCATTTCTACAGACATTCATAGTCACTGCTATATATATACATTTGCATTCATCTTCAAATCCAACATGCAAACATTGATATTATGTATACTATAACATTCACATCCATATATATGTGAACTTAATTACTTCAACAGGCATCCATCAAAAAAAACAAGTTTAAATCTGTTTTTAAAATAAATTTACTCACCAGAAATGATGAACAGAGACTTAAAAACTGATATGCTTTGATTTAAAACTGGAAACTGGATAATGCTTAGTTGAGTTGATCTTGGTTTTTAAACTGACATGAAGTTGCTTTGAATATTCAGGTAGATGATTGCTTGATTAATTTCAGGTTTGCAATTTGCTGTTTCACCCGCTTTGATCTTGCTACAGATTGTATTTCAGGTTGAAGTTTTGATCTTGAAAATTTTGAACTGAAGCTTTTATCTTATTCCAGGTTTCAGATTTTAACTTTGCTTTGATTTATGTTCTGATTTGTATTGATTTTTCTCAGGTTTGAGAAGTTTTTGTAACTGAGAAAACTTTTGAACTAAAAAAATGAGCAGCCCGGTTCAACATTTTGATTTTTATTTACATTATCATTCCAGGAGAAAAACATCTTTGCCACTTGTTAATTTCATATTATCAAAACCTCACACTTGTTATAATGCATGATCTTATTTTACAAATGTCACAAACAAAGATTTTGTGTTTTACACCCTTACTTCATTTTAATTTATAAATTTTTGTTTATCCCTTTATTTTATTTAATTTATAGATTTTGTTCTAAATCTAATATTAATTTGTTATATTCTATTTATTTTACTTACTTGTAAATATGCATGTTTTATTTATTTTTAAATGTTTATAATACTTTTGTATTTATTTTATTAATTAACAATCACTTTCTTAATTTATATAAATAAAGTTTTCTTTAAGGAAAATAATATAAAACAAATCCTATTCTAAATAAAATCATATATAATATATGTTTAAAAATCCAAAATGTATTTAAGATATATATCTATCATTTGAATTTCAAAATTCAAATTCAAATTTAATTTAAAATCCACTCACATATAAATAATACATTTTAATTTGTTTGAAAATAATAAGTTTGCCAATTTTAAATAATTATATTAGGGAGATTATCAAACCAATATTTATCCATATATATTTTATTATAAGAATTTCTATCTGTTCAGTTGGATAAATCAGTTAATTATCCAATTTTCAAATGACCAAAAATCCGGATTATCACATTCCTCCCCCCTTTGAATCTTTTCGTCCTCGAAAAGGAACGAAACTAGAATTTTATTATAATGTTGATTATCAGTTAAATTATTTCTTAGACATCTTAACCCTTAACTCTTTTTATTTAAATTTTCAAAACATTTTAAAAAAAAATCTACATAATATTATCAAAATAGTTTTTATAAAAATACTTTTTATAATTCGATGTGTGACGACCCGGAATTTTTGTATATTTGAAATGTGAATATTTAATTTATTTTAAATATTCGAAGGTTAAATTTTAACTTTAATTTCAAATATACAGTATTCCTTTGGATAATTAATTATTAAATTTAATTATCGGGATTGGGTAAAATATTGAATCTTGATTTTAAAGCTTGTTAAAAATAGTTCAAAGGTTCAGAAAATTTATTTTGTTAATACTAAAGATGATAGAACTTTTAAAATGGAATTTTAAAGAGTTTTGTTCAGTTTTAAAAATATATCGTTGAAATTAAATTTAAAAATAGCCGTCCGTGGCACAGTCTCGGAATTCAGCGAAACCAGTTCCATTGGATCCGTAATATTATATTATTATTGGATTTCAATTTTCCTAGTATTTGGAGTTGTCGTGTGATCATACGGAATGTAAACGCGCTGAAATTAAATCGAAAATTTAATATTATAACTGGTCCAAAAAGCTATCTTCTCCATACGATCGAATTTGTAGTCGAAACCTTTTCCAGTGTGTTCGGAATAGGGGTATAACATTTTAAATGCCTAGTGGCATGCCTCGATTGGAGATTGAGATTTGGCTCGATTTCAAGACGTTTAACTTCAAATTTAATTTGATTTTGATATTTTGACCAGTCAAAACAAAATCTCTATTTGTTCGACACGTAGCCTGCTTTCTTTTACGTTTGTCTCTCTCTGAGACACGTGCATCAAAACCGGGAAAAGATTAATTAAAGAAACTAAAAAAAAGGGGATTCTCTTTACAGTATTATTCAAGAGCAACCGTATACCCCTTCTATTCCCTCATTCTAATTCAAAATCAAATCCCTTTTGTTCTCCTCCCTCTGTTCGAATGGCGAGTTACTTCGTTCCGTTCGAGTTAGGTTTGGGTTGAGGAGTCTCGCGAGCGACGACGAGGTATTGTTCGATGGCGGAAATCGCGATGGAGCTTCATCCTCGAGGCACTGAGGGGGAGAGCGCGAACTCGCGAACAAGGATTAGTGAATGAAATATAGAGATGTGATGGTTGTTGAGCTTTGGTGGTCGATGGAAAGATGATGAAGGGGTCGTTCGAGTTCTGTAGGGGATCTCGATGCATTCGCGATTCATGAGCAGTTCGCGAGGCAAGGCGGTGATGCTCGTGGTAGGGAAGATGAGGCCTTTGCGACTTCAGCATCGGAGTTCGATCATCAAGCTCGCATACGTACGCGTTGATGGTCGGGGGAAGGTGTTTGGTCAGCGATGGCAGTGTCGGTGTCGAAGTCAATTTCAGTGACTGGTGGTGGCTCGTCTTCGCGGAGGCAACTGGAGATGGGCTCGGCAAGTCGTGATGGCTAAGGTTCCAGTAGCTGTGGGGTAATTACTGATCTATTCTTTTGGATTTAAATCAATTTAAATTTATGCATATATGAGGATAAGTAAGCTTTTGAAGATAAAATTTGTTAATGTTGAAAAATATATAATAGTTATATTGTTATACAGTTTCAGTTTTAATATGTAAACAGAAAATAAAAATTTCAATCTTAGTAAAGATTTTTAATGCAGTCTATATATATATTATAAAGGTATTTTGATTTTATTTTAGTTTAAATAATTTATATTGAATTAGAATAGTTTAATAGAGAACTTATTTTTACAGAAAGGAATTTCCAGTTTATTTTATTTAAATTTTTACACATGAATATAAGACAGAAAGAAAGGAAAGTATATTTTATAGTAAGATGTATAAACAACCCACATACCGCGATATATAGGAATTTTTAGGTGTAAAGTTATGTAAACATCAGTTTTATCCGTGATTTATTTTAGTATATATGTATATGTATTTCAAAATGGAAATTAGTTAAAAATATAATTTACAGTTCGAAACCAAATTATTGGGTTAAATTAAATTTATCTAACAATAATTAGTTCGAGTTATTTCAAATATTAATAATCATATGACATTTATTCAAGGTTAAGATCTGATAGAAGCAAACCGGATTGGAAGTGGGTTGCGAACTAAAAATAGAAGCAAAGGTGAGTTAATCTCACTCAGTTAGATTTAAATTTAAATGGTTAAATTTAAATAATTGATTGAATGGTTGCATTGATTGAATATGCTATACTATATATAGTAGTATATACCAATATATATATATTGGCATATGTATATATTGGAGTTGTTGATATTCCCGCATTTATATAGCGGATGAGACCCTATGCGCCGCATAATAGGGGATGATTTTATAAAACCCATATACCGCGATATTCCACCTCAAAGTGGAATTGGTATTGTGCTAACGTCTGTGGATGCAGGAAAAACAGGTTGGAGGGATCCAACTGGATTCCTCAAAATTTTCTAGACTGTTTTATATTCTGTGTTATGGATATTGATATCCTGTGATGATTTTATTGGTAATTGAAATATTGAATGATATGGTTGTATTGAATATTTCAGAAAAAAGAATTATCAAAATGTATTGAATTGGATTTTTGGAAAGAAATAAATCTTAAGTTAAAGTATTTTGAAATAAATGAAACGAGCAAGGAATTTATTTCAAAGTAAAGTAAATCGGAAATCAATTTGGGATTTGATTTAAGTGTTAAAACGGGATTTTTAAAAGAGAAGTGAGATTTTGGAATTTATAAACTGGGTTTATAAAGTAAAATAAAATATCAGTGGATATTTGAAAGATAAATTCAAGGTGGGAATTTATAAAAGGATATGGTTTGGTTTAAAAATAAATGTTATTTTATTTTTAAAAAGATGGGAGTGAGAAGGATATTTCTCTGTATAGCCAAGTACGTTTTCAAGGTAGTTTTAAATATAAGTTAAAAGTTTTAATATGTTTTAAAAAGCATGTTTTAGAAAATTGATTATTTTTAAATGTTAACTTTAAAGTAAGTATTTTTCAAAGATCTATTATTGTAGTAATTATATAAAAGTGATTTGGTATTATATTTTAAAAAAAGAGAAATTTAGTTTATATTTGTAAAGTGGTTTCATTTTAAATATTTCTTAAGTATATATTTCGATAAAGTATTAAAGTAGTTTTAAAATTTCAATGTTATAAAGTATATTTAAAATAAAGTGTTTTTAAGATTATTTTAAAATCTAAGTGTTTTGTACTTGGTGTTTCAGAAGAGAAATAAATATTTGGAAATGTATTCCGTAAGCGGAAACTGTTTGAAATTGTTTTCAAAAGGAGTTTGAAAATTCGGAAATATATCTTGGAAAGATATTTGGGTAAATAAATAATGTGGGAAATTATTTATTGTGTGATGGTTGCTTGTGGATGTTAATTGATAGTTAAATAACCGACTATCAATATTGGCCAAATGCGCTGATCGTTTCGAAGAGACCGGGATCGAGTTTCCGTATACCGGGATTCTAGGTCTGGAGACTCGAATACCACTTCGATCCGGTTTGTACGTTTCGTGTAACGTGTTCGGAGTCGAAGATGGAGCTGTGAAGTGCAAGGGCTAGTCGCTACTAATCCTGAGGATATTTCCAAAATGGATGTAGTAGGAATAGTGCCTTCGGTTCCGTTCAAACCCAGGACGGACTTGTATGGACGAATGCTTGCGAAACATCGTCAGCGGACGATGGGCATTCTAAGGGATATGTTCTCTAAAAGGTATCGTTTAGCCTCGAACCTCATCAACCGGGAATGACTGAAAATCAGGGGTTATGCAGCAAGGCTTCGTGGGTAGCTCCCACTGGAGGGTAAGGTCATCCCTGTCTAGATGTCCCTTTTTATTTCGGCTTAGTGGTGCGGTTGCTGATCCCAACCGTGGGGTGATTTTATTCGGGATCATCCAGTAAGGGATGGTTCCGGCCTTGTGTTGCAGAGGAGCGGGCGTACTCCTCGGTACGGTGATTTAGGCCACGTACTGTGATAGGTGGTACCCCAGTGCCTAGTCATTCGTTGGAAATCCATTCTTCCTACGTGCCTTGTACGGTATTTGTTTGTATTACCCACTTTTGTGGCTAGTATGCTGGAATTTAATAATGTAACAATTTCAGCTATTTTAATAAGTATTTGTGAATAGACACTATTATAATATCAGAGGATTTTATAAAAAGTGTTTTAGCTATCGTAAGGTAAAAACCCGACATGTTTATTTGTGGCGTGGTCTTACGAGATGCTTTTGTTTTCAAAGGATTTTTGAAACTTTAATAATCAATTGAGTGTGATTTTCTCACGCTGGTATTCCAGACTGACTCGGGTATTGTTTTATATGATGCTCGGGTCAGACCGAATATTATAAATTACAGGAAATGATGCTGTGGAGCTGGATGGCGATACGTACTTTCGTATTTGAGTTATATATTCCGCTGTGTATTCAGATTGTGAGGACAAGTTATGATTACTGTCCAGTTGTTTGATATTGATGTGATGTACTCTGATGATGTATTGGGATGATGTATATATAAACAGATATAGATTTCTTTTTGTGTAAAGATCTGTTATTACCTATTATAGTTTATTCCGCTGCGTATGAGAGATTCTGTTGTTGTTTTTCTATTTTTCTTCTTCTTCTACCTCTTCTTATTAACTCAAATGGTCCGGTTTTTCGTGTAGGAAAAACTCGGGTTGTTACAGTGGTATCAGAGCTTAGGCTAGCGATAACCTTGGCTCTGTTGGGAATTTTGAGTGTACTAATAGATATGAGCGCGTATTTGTTAGTGAATATAAAATGGTTTTATATTGTGTTGGTTGATTTATTGAGTGGCATATGAACCTTCGTCGGCACAGTCTGGACAACTGTATCGAAGGGGTTTCTAAACACTTGAATAGAACAGTTCGACACAATATTGTTTTAAATAGGGTGAATGAAATAATTTTGCCCAAATTATTTTGTATATAAAAGAAATAATTATTTGAAATTATTATAGTTATATATTTGGATGCTTGGTTGTTAGAAAATGACAATAATGAGTTAGTCTCATTATTGAGTAGAAATTGAAAACTTATAACCTAAGTTGAAGAATAAATTTATATAACAAAATGGAATTTGAAATATAGACTATAAATGCAATTTATAAATTGAGATAACTTTTATATACAAATGTGAGTTACAAATGTGATTTATAATCAAATGAGATAAATTCATAAACAAATGAGATTTGTAAATGTAAATTGTAAATGTGACTTATAACTTGAAATAAAATGTGATAGAATTCCAGAGTAATGTTTGGATATAAAAATTGGATGGATTTTTTTTTTGTTTTGGGAAAGATTTAAATTCCTTTGGATTTAAAAATAGTTTTTTTTAAGGTTTTGGGGAAATAATAGTGATATTATTTCATGAATATTTTTGAAATTGAATTGAAATCTGGTGGGATTTGGGATTTAAAAATGTTTGAAATGTTTAGAGTGATAAAAGCATTAAATTCTCTTTTGGTCGCTGGAAAATAATTTCGGTGATGACTGCAGCATCATCGATGTCTATTTTCGAGTTTCCAAAGAGAAATTGCTACCAAACTGTTTTAAAACTGGAAATGATTTTGAACTGGGTTGGTTTTGAAATTCAAAGAGAAAATTGTTTGGTAAAAGCAGATTGTTTTGGAAATTGGGGTTTGAGGTGATATACCAGATATGTATGAGTTATTTATGGATTCAAAATGGTTTTTGGAATAAAATCGGGCAATTGGATTCTGGAAATTCTATTTAAAATTTAAATGTGGAAATTTAAATGAATCAACAACATAAAGTATAGAATGAAGTTGATTTAAATAAGAAGAGAATGAAAGTTTAAATTTGAGATTATAATTATGAGATGAAAATAACTCAATGAGTAATATAAGTTGGTAGATAAAAGAGTTAGAGAACTTGAAGGTGAATTAAATATATTTGAATTTAACTTAAGATAAGTTAAATAAAATTGAGAATTGGAATTGAATTAAATGTAAAATGCTTATAATTGTGTAAAGAAATTCATATTCTTAAGTTCTTAAGTGTAATAATTTGAAATTTGATATGAAGATGGAAATGGACTTAAATGAATAGTCCCAGATCTTAAGTAAGTAAGTTAAAACTTATGAATAGCAATGAAATTGTAATTATCAAATGGAAACGACTAAGATGAGCAATCTTAATAAATCCAAACTTGAATTATAAAATAAATTGAACTTAAGATAATTAAGTGAAGTGATATTAGGAATTAAAAAGCAAGTATTTAATTTTAACCAGTGGAGGAACTAATTAGATAATAAATTAGTTAATGAAATTGAATTGTGAGTTAATGGAATTGGATTAACATAGTAATAGTTTGGATTGCGAATGAAATCCAAATAAGTGAAAATAAAATTGGAAATGGCCTGGTTATTAATAAAATAAAATTCATAATGATTGAGTGAATGAACCACTTATATTAAATAAATAAATGGATGGAATTTGATTAAATAAGAATCAAATGAAAGATGGAAATAAAACTTTAAAGGGGTTGGTTAAATGGGAAATAAACTTAAGTTATTGACTTAAGTAAATGTTGAATGGAAACTGAACTCAACAGAGGAGTGGTGTAAATAAGTTGAGAAATAGTTATTAAATGAATTAATTTGGATTGTTTTCGAGCTAAATAAAATTCATTTTTTGGAAGTTGGAGATGAATTGAATTTAAGGAAAAAAAATGGAAATGAAGTAGTAAATTGAAGTAAGTTAGAATTCATATGAAATGGGAGTTCAATTTGAATATATACACTTCAGTGGTGAAGTAGTAAATAAATATAAGAAAGATTTACATTGAACTTAAGAATTGAAGAATGAAATTCTTAAGAAAATTTGTATTGGAAATATACTTAGTAATTTTGGAAAAAAAAATATACTAAGTGAATAGTTGAATGAAGACTAAAACTGAAGTTATGAAATGGGATAGTTGTGAATAAGTAGATAACAATCAAAAGGAATGCGAAATAAAAGAGAATTGATATAACTAATAATAAATTGGAATTTATACGTAAGATGTACGTATATTATTTTATTCGCATAGCTATTTGGTCCAGATGTCGAACACAAAATTTCGAGATAGTTTTATCGATCCGAATTAGGATTTTTCACTCGATTTTCGATGGCGAGCCTGGATATGGATTGTTGATTGATTCTGGATATTCTCTATCATAGTTTGTGGCTATGCAAGGAGAATGACGGTTTCTGATCAAGGAACCAGATCTGAGTCCGCACTAGGAAGTCGGGTGGACGATACTAGTTCGGAAGTGGAATTGTGTGATCGATTGAGCGATCGAATGTGATATTGCGTACGGATGATATATGTGCATCGTACGGGCTTAAGTAAAGCAAATATTGAAAATTTGTAAAGAAAAGTATAAAATGACTTTGGGATTTGTGATTGAATATTAATGCTTAGTAGGATATACAGGTGTATAAAAGCAATGGATAAATTGGGATTTTTGATTTTAGAAGATAAAATTTAATGGCCCGACAAAAGGTATGTATTTGAAATTCTATATGAAATTTGATTGGGTTTTTGATCCATCCACTTGGCTTTTTGTTTTCTTTTTGAGATTGGGAGGCCGTAGAGCCATTTTGTAGTAGTACCGAGCTAGCCGCGCAAAGGAGACGCTGGCGAAATTTTTCGGAAATTTAGGGAGTTAGAAAAAAATTTTGGAAAATTTTGATAATTCAAAATTTGGATTCAAATTTAAATTTGAATGGATAAGTAGGTGGTATGAGTTAAACTTATGAATAAGTTTGGGAAGTTAAAAGATGATTAGTGTATCATTAATAAAAGATTGTTATGGAAAGTTGTTAAAACTATTTGGATTGGGAAAAAGAACGGGTATCGAATCATTTCTCTTAACTGGTAATTTCGGGGATGAAATTCTTTTAAGGGGGGAGGAATGTGACGACCCGGAATTTTTGTATATTTGAAATGTGAATATTTAATTTATTTTAA
Source organism: Allium fistulosum (assembly GCA_030737815.1). Lineage (NCBI taxonomy): Eukaryota > Viridiplantae > Streptophyta > Magnoliopsida > Asparagales > Amaryllidaceae > Allium > Allium fistulosum. The sequence continues at coordinate 742,939,643 of CM060908.1, read as the reverse complement.
ATATTCGAAGGTTAAATTTTAACTTTAATTTCAAATATACAGTATTCCTTTGGATAATTAATTATTAAATTTAATTATCGGGATTGGGTAAAATATTGAATCTTGATTTTAAAGCCTGTTAAAAATAGTTCAAAGGTTCAGAAAATTTATTTTGTTAATACTAAAGATGATAGAACTTTTAAAATGGAATTTTAAAGAGTTTTGTTCAGTTTTAAAAATATATCGTTGAAATTAAATTTAAAAATAGCCGTCCGTGGCACAGTCTCGGAATTCAGCGAAACCAGTTCCATTGGATCCGTAATATTATATTATTATTGGATTTCAATTTTCGTAGTATTTGGAGTTGTCGTGTGATCATACGGAATGTAAACGCGCTGAAATTAAATCGAAAATTTAATATTATAACTGGTCCAAAAAGCTATCTTCTCCATACGATCGAATTTGTAGTCGAAACCTTTTCCAGTGTGTTCGGAATAGGGGTATAACATTTTAAATGCCTAGCGGCATGCCTCGATTGGAGATTGAGATTTGGCTCGATTTCAAGACGTTTAACTTCAAATTTAATTTGATTTTGATATTTTGACCAGTCAAAACAAAATCTCTATTTGTTCGACACGTAGCCTGCTTTCTTTTACGTTTGTCTCTCTCTGAGACACGTGCATCAAAACCGGGAAAAGATTAATTAAAGAAACTAAAAAAAAAAGGGGGATTCTCTTTACAGTATTATTCAAGAGCAACCGTATACCCCTTCTATTCCCTCATTCTAATTCAAAATCAAATCCCTTTTGTTCTCCTCCCTCTGTTCGAATGGCGAGTTACTTCGTTCCGTTCGAGTTAGGTTTGGGTTGAGGAGTCTCGCGAGCGACGACGAGGTATTGTTCGATGGCGGAAATCGCGATGGAGCTTCATCCTTGAGGCACTGAGGGGGAGAGCGCGAACTCGCGAACAAGGATTAGTGAATGAAATATAGAGATGTGATGGTTGTTGAGCTTTGGTGGTCGATGGAAAGATGATGAAGGGGTCGTTCGAGTTCTGTAGGGGATCTCGATGCATTCGCGATTCATGAGCAGTTCGCGAGGCAAGGCGGTGATGCTCGTGGTAGGGAAGATGAGGCCTTTGCGACTTCAGCATCGGAGTTCGATCATCAAGCTCGCATACGTACGCGTTGATGGTCGGGGGAAGGTGTTTGGTCAGCGATGGCAGTGTCGGTGTCGAAGTCAATTTCAGTGACTGGTGGTGGCTCGTCTTCGCGGAGGCAACTGGAGATGGGCTCGGCAAGTCGTGATGGCTAAGGTTCCAGTAGCTGTGGGGTAATTACTGATCTATTCTTTTGGATTTAAATCAATTTAAATTTATGCATATATGAGGATAAGTAAGCTTTTGAAGATAAAATTTGTTAATGTTGAAAAATATATAATAGTTATATTGTTATACAGTTTCAGTTTTAATATGTAAACAGAAAATAAAAATTTCAATCTTAGTAAAGATTTTTAATGCAGTCTATATATATATTATAAAGGTATTTTGATTTTATTTTAGTTTAAATAATTTATATTGAATTAGAATAGTTTAATAGAGAACTTATTTTTACAGAAAGGAATTTCCAGTTTATTTTATTTAAATTTTTACACATGAATATAAGACAGAAAGAAAGGAAAGTATATTTTATAGTAAGATGTATAAACAACCCACATACCGCGATATATAGGAATTTTTAGGTGTAAAGTTATGTAAACATCAGTTTTATCCGTGATTTATTTTAGTATATATGTATATGTATTTCAAAATGGAAATTAGTTAAAAATATAATTTACAGTTCGAAACCAAATTATTGGGTTAAATTAAATTTATCTAACAATAATTAGTTCGAGTTATTTCAAATATTAATAATCATATGACATTTATTCAAGGTTAAGATCTGATAGAAGCAAACCGGATTGGAAGTGGGTTGCGAACTAAAAATAGAAGCAAAGGTGAGTTAATCTCACTCAGTTAGATTTAAATTTAAATGGTTAAATTTAAATAATTGATTGAATGGTTGCATTGATTGAATATGCTATACTATATATAGTAGTATATACCAATATATATATATTGGCATATGTATATATTGGAGTTGTTGATATTCCCGCATTTATATAGCGGATGAGACCCTATGCGCCGCATAATAGCGGATGATTTTATAAAACCCATATACCACGATATTCCACCTCAAAGTGGAATTGGTATTGTGCTAACGTCTGTGGATGCAGGAAAAACAGGTTGGAGGGATCCAACTGGATTCCTCAAAATTTTCTAGACTGTTTTATATTCTGTGTTATGGATATTGATATCCTGTGATGATTTTATTGGTAATTGAAATATTGAATGATATGGTTGTATTGAATATTTCAGAAAAAAGAATTATCAAAATGTATTGAATTGGATTTTTGGAAAGAAATAAATCTTAAGTTAAAGTATTTTGAAATAAATGAAACGAGCAAGGAATTTATTTCAAAGTAAAGTAAATCGGAAATCAATTTGGGATTTGATTTAAGTGTTAAAACGGGATTTTTAAAAGAGAAGTGAGATTTTGGAATTTATAAACTGGGTTTATAAAGTAAAATAAAATATCAGTGGATATTTGAAAGATAAATTCAAGGTGGGAATTTATAAAAGGATATGGTTTGGTTTAAAAATAAATGTTATTTTATTTTTAAAAAGATGGGAGTGAGAAGGATATTTCTCTGTATAGCCAAGTACGTTTTCAAGGTAGTTTTAAATATAAGTTAAAAGTTTTAATATGTTTTAAAAAGCATGTTTTAGAAAATTGATTATTTTTAAATGTTAACTTTAAAGTAAGTATTTTTCAAAGATCTATTATTGTAGTAATTATATAAAAGTGATTTGGTATTATATTTTAAAAAAAGAGAAATTTAGTTTATATTTGTAAAGTGGTTTCATTTTAAATATTTCTTAAGTATATATTTCGATAAAGTATTAAAGTAGTTTTAAAATTTCAATGTTATAAAGTATATTTAAAATAAAGTGTTTTTAAGATTATTTTAAAATCTAAGTGTTTTGTACTTGGTGTTTCAGAAGAGAAATAAATATTTGGAAATGTATTCCGTAAGCGGAAACTGTTTGAAATTGTTTTCAAAAGGAGTTTGAAAATTCGGAAATATATCTTGGAAAGATATTTGGGTAAATAAATAATGTGGGAAATTATTTATTGTGTGATGGTTGCTTGTGGATGTTAATTGATAGTTAAATAACCGACTATCAATATTGGCCAAATGCGCTGATCGTTTCAAAGAGACCGGGATCGAGTTTCCGTATACCGGGATTCTAGGTCTGGAGACTCGAACTTCGATCCGGTTTGTACGTTTCGTGTAACGTGTTCGGAGTCGAAGATGGAGCTGTGAAGTGCAAGGGCTAGTCGCTACTAATCCTGAGGATATTTCCAAAATGGATGTAGTAGGAATAGTGCCTTCGGTTCCGTTCAAACCCAGGACGGACTTGTATGGACGAATGCTTGCGAAACATCGTCAGCGGACGATGGGCATTCTAAGGGATATGTTCTCTAAAAGGTATCGTTTAGCCTCGAACCTCATCAACCGGGAATGACTGAAAATCAGGGGTTATGCAGCAAGGCTTCGTGGGTAGCTCCCACTGGAGGGTAAGGTCATCCCTGTCTAGATGTCCCTTTTTATTTCGGCTTAGTGGTGCGGTTGCTGATCCCAACCGTGGGGTGATTTTATTCGGGATCATCCAGTAAGGGATGGTTCCGGCCTTGTGTTGCAGAGGAGCGGGCGTACTCCTCGGTACGGTGATCTAGGCCACGTACTGTGATAGGTGGTACCCCAGTGCCTAGTCATTCGTTGGAAATCCATTCTTCCTACGTGCCTTGTACGGTATTTGTTTGTATTACCCACTTTTGTGGCTAGTATGCTGGAATTTAATAATGTAACAATTTCAGCTATTTTAATAAGTATTTGTGAATAGACACTATTATAATATCAGAGGATTTTATAAAAAGTGTTTTAGCTATCGTAAGGTAAAAACCCGACATGTTTATTTGTGGCGTGGTCTTACGAGATGCTTTTGTTTTCAAAGGATTTTTGAAACTTTAATAATCAATTGAGTGTGATTTTCTCACGCTGGTATTCCAGACTGACTCGGGTATTGTTTTATATGATGCTCGGGTCAGACCGAGTATTATAAATTACAGGAAATGATGCTGTGGAGCTGGATGGCGATACGTACTTTCGTATTTGAGTTATATATTCCGCTGTGTATTCAGATTGTGAGGACAAGTTTATATTATTGTCCAGTTGTATGATATTGATGTGATGTACTCTGATGATGTATTGGGATGATGTATATATAAACAGATATAGATTTCTTTTTGTGTAAAGATCTGTTATTACCTATTATAGTTTATTCCGCTACGTATGAGAGATTCTGTTGTTGTTTTTCTATTTTTCTTCTTCTTCTACCTCTTCTTATTAACTCAAATGGTCCGGTTTTTCGTGTAGGAAAAACTCGGGTTGTTACACGATGTCTCAACCAGTCCATCCTTGTTCTCACAGAAATTCGGTCATACGTTGATCAGGCGTAAGACTGAAAATCTATCAGTACTTGGTAAACCCGTTTTCGACACCTATTGAAAATACTTAGAAAATAATTTTATTGAAAATAGGGAAAACATTTTTGAAATCGAGGAATATCTTGGTGAGAATGCTCTGGAAATCATCACCCCCATCCATGGTCACAGTTACATCACGGGTTACGTTGCCATCGCAGCAAAAGTCCATGTAACTGATGACAGCATGAAACCCACAACAGATCGCAGTTACATCCAGGGTTACGTTGCCATCGCAGCAAAAGTCCATGTAACTGTTGGCTCTCAGCGGCACACACGATTTTCGCTGTCAAAATGAAACTTCTCCCACATAGGTCGCAGTCTACCGATATAAAATCAAACGCAGACTGTTGGCTCTCAGCGGCACAAACGACTTTCGCTATGTTACCATAGTGTCACAGTCTACCGATATAAAATCAAACGTAGACAGTTGGCTCTCAGCGGCACACATGACTTTCGCTATGGTCTGCAGTAGATCGCAGTGACATCGAGTTAAACTGTCTTCACAGTATAACCCAAATGCCTCTGTGGGCACCAGCCCCTCGACTTTTGCTACACAAATAATCCTCAGGAACTAGTTTTGTCCGGACTCCTCACAGGATCAACTTTAGAATCCCCCCTTGGGGTTCAAGGCAGTACCACCCTGTGGTACTCCTGAGAAGTTCATTTCAAGGGAGCGCCTTTTTCCCCAGAGCTATACTCAAAACATTTTATACTATACACTTATAGTATCTTCAAATCATACCCTTTATGATTTATCAAATCTCATTTACACAAAATCGATATCCAAAATCGATAGTTCCAAACTTGGCTTTCCAAAATCCAAAATTGATTTTTCCAAAAAATCAAAAGCCTTTCCCAAATTCATAGGTTCCCAAAACCTTTTCCAAAATCATTCTCATAAGATCCTTTATATATATAGATATAGATATATATAACTTTGAAAATCTTTGGATCATTTCAACTTTGTATAAAACCTCTTTTATACGTCAAATATTTCAAAACCCTTTTCTTTTAGCAATAGATTCAACAAGGGAAGATTTACCTTATATAACAAAGATATACAACTTTGTTTTATTCCAAATCAAATATTCAAATTTGATAAATCTTTTATAAAGTTATTAGCCATATTACCTTTTTATTTATAAAATGAGTTCTAATCATAGAAATATTCAACTCACATTTTATTTCATCATTTATTTCTCAAAATATACCCTTCGATTTCAAAACCATTTTACAGTTTTATCCACAAATTTTCAATATCAATTTCATTCAAACCCGTACGATGTACACATATCATCCGTACGCAATATCAATCTGATCGCTCACTCGATCACACAATTTCTCTTCCGAACTAGTATCGTCCACCCGACTTCCTAGTGCGGACTCAGATCTGGTTTCTTGATCAGAAACCGTCATTCTCCTTGCATAGTCACAACTATGATAGAGAATATCCAGAACCAATCAACAATCCATATCCAGGTTCGCCGTCGAAAATCGAGCGAATAAATCCTAACTCGGATCGATAATGTTATCTCGAAATTCTGTGTTCGAATCTGGATCAAATCACTATGCGAATAGAATAATATACGTATATCCTACGTATTTATCTTTATTGGTTATTAGACAAAATAATTTCTCTTTTCTATTCACTTTTCCTTTAATTTCATTTACTCATTCTCAATTGCTTCCATTTCCAATTGAGTTATTATTTCAATTACAAACAGTTTGAACTCTGACCAATTTAAATTTAAAAATAGCTTGAAAAAAGTTTAAAATAGATAAGTAGTTGAAAAATAGTTATTAGTTTATAAGACAGTTTCAAAATAGTTAAATAGTTCCAAAATAATTGTAAAATAAGTATAAAATAGTTTGGGGTTTAAGAAGAAAGATTGTATAGTAAATAGTTTGAAAAAAATATATTTGTATTAAAACAATTTATTTTTGAAAATAAACCAGAGTCAAACTGTTCAATTCTCATCAATTCAATTTAAATTTCCACTTCCATTTAAATTGACTCAATTCCAATTTAAATAACTTCAATTTCCATGATTTAATCCCAATTCAAGTTGAATTAACCTTAATTCCTTTCCAAATTCAAATCAAATTTCATTTGATTTTTAAACTTATTCAACTTTAATCATAATTCCAAATTATTCAAATTAATTTCAAATTGAATCCACTTCAATTTCAAATCATTTCAATTTCTATATGAATTAATCCCAATTCCTATTTGAATTTGAACTCATTCAATTTTCAATTTTATTTCAAATTAATCCGATTCAACTTTTCCAAAATTTATCCATCTTAAATCACAATTTCCATTTATTCAAACCAATTTCAGTTTGAACTAATTCAATTTAAATCTCAATTTTAAACTATCTCGAATTATATAAATTCGAGTTAAAATTTTAAATGTTGATTTAGTTCCTTAAATCAAATTAAACTTTACTTTTAAATTAATTCAACCTTTATTTTTAATTTAACAACTTAAATCTTTAAACCATTTAATTCTGAATTCAAATTTCAAAATTCCATTTTAAAATTATCTTTACTTAACTTATTACAAAGTTCAAATAAGAATTCAAATACAATTTAATCTTCAGATTCTAATTTATTATCAATTTCTAATTTAAAAACCAATTCTCAGTTTCATAGATTATTTATAACAATAGAATGATATTAGGATAAATAAACATCCAAATTTATCTTAATACCAATTTACAGCATCCATTTTCAATTTTCAGATCTCAAACCCAATTTGAGATCACTCATAACTCCTATTTAAATCAACCATTTAACTACCCAAGTTAAATTTAAATTTTATTTTGAAATTTCCAATTCAAGTTGTTCATTCAAACTTATTTAACTTTTTCTAAGTTAATTTCAATTTAATCCCATTAACCTTACTAAATTTGAATCCCCATTTCAAATTTTATATTAATAACCTTCTCACTTATAAGTTCAAAAACTTATCACTTTGGGTTTTCATATCACATTCCAAGGAAAATTAAAAATACAATACTTAGAGTTTATTTCAAACATCTTTAATATAATGTATATCCTCATTTACACATATTTATTTCATTTACTCACTAAGTTATACCTTAAATTTTTAAACCACCTTTGGTTTTAATTTCAAACAGATTTCTTTAAAATAATTCCAAGTTTTCTGGATTTAGAATTAAAATTTCACAATTTTAAATTATCTTTAATTCCAATTGGATTTTTTATTTCAGTTTGGATCCATTTCAAACTTATCTTCATTAAATTTCAATTTGGTTGTATTACTATTACCACTTAATTTAATTCCAATATTTTAACAACCAATTACCTTAATATTTATTAGAAAAAATATCATTTTATATATCAAAATATATTCTTATATAAAATCATTTAAAATCCTTATATAAGAAAATAACAATTACGCTCTCATATATATATATATATATACACTCAACTCGTTCTAGGGTACCATTGACCCTATTCTTAACGAGTAATCCCAACAGAGTCAAGGTTCTCGCTTAACCTTCAGCTCTGATACCAACTGTAACGAACCGGAAATTTCGAACCCGAAATTTACAAATAGTTAGAAGAAAAAGGAAAGAGATAGAAGAAAGTAACAGAAGAAGAAGAAGATCAGAAACATCAACATCTCACATTCGCAGCGGATAAAATATAATAATAAATGATAACAGTTATAAAACAATATTATATCTGTCGATTACATTTTAATACATCAGAGTTACATATTTATACAGACACTGGATATACACAATTATCAAGTCTCAGATATACAATAATATAACACAGTAGAAACACTCCATACGTTCCAGCCATCCAGCTCGTCTCCTGAACTCCCAAACGTCCTTACTTGAAAATCTGTAATACTCGGTCTGACCCGAGCATTACATCAAAGTAACACCCGGGTCAAGCTGGAAACCAGCGTGAGTAAACTCATCTAACATGAAATTTCAATCCATAGAACTTATTTAAACCCGGGGTAACTCGTACTTTACCACAAGTAAACAACTTATATAGTCAATACTTATTTCACAAAATAATATCTAAGTATCCAACTTAGTTTAAATGGTCCATATTATTCCAAACCGGCCTGTTGATTTCATATATCAAATCTATAAAGAATTATAGATTACTAATCGAAGTGGTTTCGGATATCGCTGATATCCGACCCCGGTCTCTTCGAAATCCAATGTCATCTTAACCCAAGTTACTCAAATGAAATACAATTCAAACTTTAAATACAGGGTGTCACCTTTACACAGTAATTCATCATCGATAGATACCCACATTATTCCAGTTTAAACCAAACATATCATATCACATAACATCACACATCAGAGATATCATCTATTCAAGGCAATTATTATCCATTCATATATAATGATCTATACCATCTCTAATTAATTTAAAGTAAATTAAATTAATTACTTCATTCCTAATTAATTTAAAATAAATTAAATTAATTAATTCATCATTATAAATCTTACTTATATAATTATTAATTAATTACAAATAAATAAATTAATCTTTCTCTAATTATCTACTTTAATTAATCACCTTGATTAATTATTCTTTAATTACATTTAAGTAATTAACTTTAATTAATTTTACAAATTAATTATTCTTAACCAAATACAGTAATTAACCTTTAATTACTTCATTAATTAATTAATTATAATCAATTTCTTTAATCCTTAATTAATTACAATTAATTAGTTATTCTATAATCACTTATCATTTGATTAATTAATCTTAATTAATCAACCCTTAATTACATCATTAATTAATTATAAACTAATGATCCCTAATTACATCCTTAATTATTTATTCTATTTAAATTAATTACATTAAGTAAATAACCTTAATCCTTTAATTAACTTTATTAAAAAAACATTTTTGAAAATCTACTTATCTACCCTTTTTTTTAAAACTTATCTATTTAAATATTTAAAACTTGTTTAACATATTTATTCTTTGAAAACAATCTATTTCCATTATCCTAAACTTGTTTAACTTTGTTTTAAAATCTTAGAAACATTTCAAAAATCAAATTCCTTTGTTTAAACTTTTTAAAACTTACTGTAATAATTCCTTAAAACTGCTCCTACCCAAAACCCGAGTAAAAACTTAAGAAACACGAAGCAACTCTCGAGACACTCCACGTTTCCTGCTTCGAGTGAAACTCGATTACCCCCGAACGAAAACCCGAGTATCCCTTCTTCTCCAAAACCCAACTTTCCAGATACACGTAAACGTGCTCGTGCACGTGCACGACTTCTCTGATCGACGGCGATCACAACTCCGACCTCCGACAAGTCAGATTCCACCACGCCTTCACGTACAACCATCCCATCTTCTTGATTAGAGCGAGAATTGAAAACGAGCATTAAACCCATCAGCTGGAAACGAACATCACCAGAAACCACTCCCCTCCGATGATCCTTGCCTCGAGACACCACGCCTCCATCACCGTAGCTCCGCCTCGTCTCCCCTCATCTCCAGAACACCATGCGATCACCTCCGACTTCATCACATAATCGCGAATTCCCTCTGAACACATCGTCGATATAACCAGAGTTAAACCCTATCCCATCAAATTCCGATCACCACGACCATCATAAAAACCTTCCACTATTTTTCCCGTATCCCCAGGCACCACGACCACCTTCATGCCGAACCTCGCCATCCCCTTCAACGCTGATCAACAGTAAACGACCCAAAACCCAAATTCGAGAAATCCTCAATTTCTCTTCAAACACCAATTTAAAAATTACAAACTTCATCTTAAAATTCATGACTTTGAACATCAATTTAGATTATATAATTCGAAATCTAAATTATTGAAATTAATTTTCATTCAATTTTGATTTTCCACTGTAAATCTGACATTTACAGTATATTTGTTAAATATAAATATTTAAATTTATTTTTAAATACATGATTACTTCATTATGTTCAAATTCCTTTCAATGTTCAATGATTATTATTGATTAACTTGAGAGATAGGAATTTTTTTTTTATATAAAAACTGGAACATGAAGAAGAACAGAGTTTTAAAAATTTGCATTTCTACAGACATTCATAGTCACTGCTATATATATACATTTGCATTCATCTTCAAATCCAACATGCAAACATTGATATTATGTATACTATAACATTCACATCCATATATATGTGAACTTAATTACTTCAACAGGCATCCATCAAAAAAAACAAGTTTAAATCTGTTTTTAAAATAAATTTACTCACCAGAAATGATGAACAGAGACTTAAAAACTGATATGCTTTGATTTGAAACTGGAAACTGGATAATGCTTAGTTGAGTTGATCTTGGTTTTTAAACTGACATGAAGTTGCTTTGAATATTCAGGTAGATGATTGCTTGATTAATTTTAGGTTTGCAATTTGCTGTTTCACCCGCTTTGATCTTGCTACAGATTGTATTTCAGGTTGAAGTTTTGATCTTGAAAATTTTGAACTGAAGCTTTTATCTTATTCCAGGTTTCAGATTTTAACTTTGCTTTGATTTATGTTCTGATTTGTATTGATTTTTCTCAGGTTTGAGAAGTTTTTGTAACTGAGAAAACTTTTGAACTAAAAAAATGAGCAGCCCGGTTCAACATTTTGATTTTTATTTACATTATCATTCCAGGAGAAAACATCTTTGCCACTTGTTAATTTCATATTATCAAAACCTCACACTTGTTATAATGCATGATCTTATTTTACAAATGTCACAAACAAAGATTTTGTGTTTTACACCCTTACTTCATTTTAATTTATAAATTTTTGTTTATCCCTTTATTTTATTTAATTTATAGATTTTGTTCTAAATCTAATATTAATTTGTTATATTCTATTTATTTTACTTACTTGTAAATATGCATGTTTTATTTATTTTTAAATGTTTATAATACTTTTGTATTTATTTTATTAATTAACAATCACTTTCTTAATTTATATAAATAAAGTTTTCTTTAAGGAAAATAATATAAAACAAATCCTATTCTAAATAAAATCATATATAATATATGTTTAAAAATCCAAAATGTATTTAAGATATATATCTATCATTTGAATTTCAAAATTCAAATTCAAATTTAATTTAAAATCCACTCACATATAAATAATACATTTTAATTTGTTTGAAAATAATAAGTTTGCCAATTTTAAATAATTATATTAGGGAGATTATCAAACCAATATTTATCCATATATATTTTATTATAAGAATTTCTATCTGTTCAGTTGGATAAATCAGTTAATTATCCAATTTTCAGATGACCAAAAATCCGGATTATCACAGTGATCTAGGCCACGTACTGTGACGGGCGGTACCCCGGTAGCCCTGCCATTGTATGGAATCCAAACTCCAATAAGTGCCGTACGTATTAGTTGTGCCCAACTATGTTGGAATGTGAGATGTAAGCATTTCAGCTATTTCTGTATTTTACTTGAAAACCCTAGACCCTATTATAATACAATCGAATTTCCTATCAAATGTTTTGGTTAGCGTAAGGTAAAAACTTACCCATGTTTATTTGTGGGGAGTCTTACGTGATACCTTTTCTTTCAAAAGGTTTTGAAGTTAAACAAGTTTAACCTGTTACTCACACCAGACCCATGTCTGACCCAAGTTGTTTATTTCTGTTTTATAAACTCTTGGGTACTCAAATTTTTACGAGTAGCCAAGGGATTCAGGTTAGCCTTGACGAATTGTGGAGGAGCAATGGAGCAGGAGGCTTCAGCGTTGTAGATATAGATAGTAGTTTCCGCTGTGTTGATCTTGTTTAGATCTTTGTTTTGTATTGAGTTGTAATAACTAGACAGATGTTTATAACTGTCTAGTATATGATGTGTAATCTGTGTAACTCTGATAGATGTATATGATACTATGTAATAGTTATATGATATATTATATTTTGTTCCGTTTCCGCTGTGAGTATTTGTGTTGTTTTCTTTCTCTTTCTCTTCTTTTCTATTTCTCACCCCTTTCTTTCTTATTAACGATGCGACTTTCTATGGAGAGAAAGTCGTGGTCGTTACAAATGTAACGACCCAGGATTTTCGAACCCGAAAATTCCAGATAGTTAGGAGAAAAGGAAAAGAGATAGAAGAAAGAAAAAGAACAAGACACAGACTCTCACATTCGCAGCGGATCAAAATACAATATCAAAAAAAATAATATCAGTTATACAAAGAAAAACTGTATTTGTTAATTACATTTTTATACATCGGAGTTACACATTCACAATTATACTAGACAGTTAGAATTAACATGTCTCAGACAACTATAATATATCACAGCGGAATACACTCCATACGTTCCTGCCATCCAGCTCGCCTCCTGAGCTCCAGAACGTCCTTACCTGGAAATCTGTAATACTCGGTCTGACCCGAGCATTACATCAAAGTAACACCCGGGTCAGGCTGGAAACCAGCGTGAGTAAACTCATCTAACATGAAATTTCAATCCATAGAACTTATTAAACCCGGGGTAACTCATACTTTACCACAAGTAAACAACTTATAAAGTTAATACTTATTTCACAAAACAATATCTAAGTATCCAACTTAGTTTAAATGGTCCATACTATTCCAAACCGGCCTATTGATTTCACATATCAAATCTATAAAGGATCATTGTAGATTACAAATCGAAGTGGTTTCGGGTATTTACTGATACCCAAACCCGGTCTCTTCGAATCAAATGTCATCTTAACCCAAGTTATCCAAGTGAAATACAATTCAAACTTAAATATAGGATGTCACTGTTTTAACTCAAACATATTATATCACATAACACTTCATATCAGCGATATCAATCAATTCAAGGTATTTAATCATTTATCAATCATTCATAAGCAAGATTAATCACTTTCAAAAATTAATTCAATTTATCCCTAATTAAATTAATTACTAATCTTTAATCACTTAGATTATCCTTACTTAACATTAATTAATCACAAACCAATTGATTTATTATCCTTTAATTATACATCTTAATTAATCATTTTTGATTAATTATCTCTTAATTACAATAAGTAATTATTCATTAATTATCCCTTTTTATTAATCATTCTTAATTAATTACTTTTTAATTACATTAAGTAATCAAATCTTAATTATAGATTAATTATCCTCAACCATTCAATAATTATCTTTAATTACTTCCATTAATTAATTAATGATCTTCTAATTACTTCATTAATTAGTTACTCTTTTAATTTATTACCTCAACAAGTAATTAATCACATTATTAATTAACCTTAACCCTTTAATTAATTAGTTATTCTTTACTTAATTAACTAACCCTTAATTAATTATATTAATTAATCCTTTAATTAATTATATTAATTAATCCTTTATCACTTAATCTCTAGTTAATGATTCATCTCCTAGTTCATTAACTATCCACTAATTAACCCATTAGGTAATTATTCCAAATTATAATAGTAATTAACCTTTAATTATCTCATTAATTAATTTAGTTAATTACTTTTGAAATCAACAACTTTAAACATTTTAAATTTGGAAATATATTCAATTAAATTCTCTTGAAACTTGATTTACATTTATTTAGAAAAGAACTTGCTTTTAAATTGATAATCTTAATTCTTCTTTACAAAAATTTAAACCTGTACAACCCAAAGCAAATCGAACCCGAGCAAAACTTTAAAAAAACCCGAAGACACCACCGAGTCATCCATCATCTTCAGCTACTTTGAGGCAATCCCCTATCTACTTCGAGTTTTACCCGATATAAATCCTTCTTCCCCAAATACCACGAACAACCCAGACAACAACATACACGTGTGCACGTGCACACGCGATCAGACCAACTCCGTCCAATGCTCCGACCATCCACAAGCCAGCGAACTTCCCCTGAGTCGTCACGAACTCCCAGATCGTCGATTGACTCAGCAAATCGAAAACGAACAACTGCGAGCGCCTGGAACCCAAACTCGATCGATGAAAACCACTCCGCGCCGCCGCCTACGACTACCAGATCATCGCCCATTTTTATCTTCCAACTTTGAAACTGATTCTAAAATAAATTTAAGTAAATTCCATTTAAGTTTTCTCTGGAAATTTGAGATTGAAATTTTAAAAGATAAAATATCTTAAAATAAATTGGATTTAAAAATAAGGTATATTTGATTTTCATTAGTATATATATATACTTAGTTATTGATTTACAATATTATTAATCTTAGTTTAAAATTAAATAAGGGTAAATATAAAAGCTTTTATTAACATTTTAAATTTTTTTAAAAAGAATTGCATAAGGACAAATGTAAGTAAAGGAATAAGGTCTAATGACAAGTGTAATTAGTTACTTAATAATTTAACAAGTGTCTTTTATATTTTTTTTTTATTTTTTTCAAAATAATTAACAAATACAGTTTTTCTTTGTATAACTGATATTATTTTTTTTGATATTGTATTTTGATCCGCTGCGAATGTGAGAATCTGTGTCTTGTTCTTTTTCTTTCTTCTATCTCTTTTCCTTTTCTCCTAACTATCTGGAATTTTCGGGTTCGAAAATCCCGGGTCGTTACACCTCAAGTCTCACAAATCGATTCAAATCAACTCAAATTCCAAATTTCAATTTAATTCAGTCTAAATTTTTCCATTTTAATTCAATTCAGTTTCTAAATAACAAATTCAAATTATATTGATTTCAAATGCAGATCTGAATAACAAAATAAACCATTTACATTCCAATATATTTCAAAGCTTTAATATTCAACCATTTCAGAGTTAAATTTAACAGTTTCATATAGCTCTTGATTTAACTTCATTCACTATTTAATCAGGGAATATTCACTTAATAAATTCAATATCATTTAACTAGCCTTAAATCATATTTTTTCTAAATATTTCCTTAAATTTATTTAAACAAGAATATTTATTAAGTTACTTAAATCAAACCCAAGTTATAAATCATATCTTAAATCTCAATTTCAATAAGTTTCAAATCGGTTTAATTAAATAAAATTATCTTCCCAACCTTAACTTATTCAAATTATTACAAAAATCTATTTTGAAATATAATTTTATACTTAAACATATTATATGTATTAAATCCATCTTAATTAATTAAATATCATTATTCAATCTATATATATCATTACCATTTATATATAATAATTTAAGAATCAACATTTATTAAAACCATATATTTCTTTTCAAAACTATAGAATTTATTCCCAAAATATTTATATATGGACCAACGTTGTCTGTATATAACTTCATATCCTATGGTCAAGTGATACGGATATTTATCATTTCAATCCATACTTAAATATATACGGGTAGATATCATTTCAACCCGTAATCCCAAATTGAATTCAAGTGAAAATCGCTTGGGTTTATCATTTCAACCCATAACGATTTTCTCCTATTCTAAAGTCCGTTCGGGTATGTATCATTTCAACCCATAGTGAATTCTATACTAACAGGGAACTTGCAGAGTGATAACAGATAATATAAAATACAACAACAGACATATATCATCAATAATAATATAATATAGACAAAAGGATATGGTGTCATATCCCACAGGTGAACAGTTGCGGATAATAGCATATATAACAATTTAAATAACTACAGCAGCATATTTCAATTGTCGTTTCAATTGAAATCAAATTTAATAAATATAAGAACATTAATCGTGTGATTGCTCACCTTCCGAGGCTAGAGAGAGATTTGACGATAGAGTGAGTTACGATTCCAGGCACAGGTTTCAAAGTAAAGTAAGATTGAACGCAGTTGGACGGTCAAGGCTGATAATCAAGAATTGGTAAAACGAATCAGAACTGGATCGATGAAGAAAAATTGGTATAGGTGAACTATATTTGTATATAACTATATATATGGAGTCAGATTCTAAATTAAAGCATATATTAAATTAAATATATATGCATTTCAAAATCCATTGCTTTAACTAAAAATCAAATATTTTACAGTCAAATATATATATATATATATATATAAACAATATATGTTGAAACTATTACTTATATATACATACCCAGCCATAACATTACTCATATATATAGACTAATGTATATAAATCCACATTTATAACTTACATACATAAATACTTTGGAATCAAAATATGTATACACTAATATATAAATTAATGTATATAAGCCTTATAAAAATACAACATGTATATAATTTATATATATATATATAATATGAAATGGCATATTTAAAAATATATATATACGGTAAATCGACACAGTATCCAAAGCTAATACATATAAACCGACGGATCTATATATGCTATAACATATACAGCAAAGCACGCATATAATATTTTTATAATATGCTACCTAGTCGGCCTATATATGCAGTACCATATATCATACATGAAAAGTAAAACACGGTACTTATAATCAACATACAAAACAGATCGTTTGCGAATTATACTAACATATATGTTATAGTGTATACTATATAACTTTAAAACTTTATAACATCATCAAAAAGTATAATTTAAACCAATATATATTAATATTACAAGAATCTGTTTAAATACAAAGCCGGTTACAAATTTTATCAAACTATATATATGTGCATATTTATATATGTCTAACTTTCATAAACAACAAATATATATAGTACTATAACTCTCATATAACTTCCTTTCGGCAATTAGTAGCAATAAGGCAAATATGCACAAATATATATAACACGTATGACTAACAGTATAAAGAAAAGTGTTAAAGTCTATGGATGATATATTACATGATTTACTTAACCAATATATATAGGTTAACACAACATATGAAAAGCTCATATATAATACAACATATATAAACTTACACTAGTATATAAATTGGTTATCAAACCCCTACGTATATATATATATATATATATATATCCACCGATGATAGTATAAAACTTAAAATAAACAACCGAACAAATCATTTACAACTTCTGTAAATTTATATACATCACAGCTTATAAATATCATATAGACCTATATAGCTTTAAACATACAACAGATATATATACTAACATAAACATTCTAAAGAGTACACTGTTATATATATATAACATAAAATAAACATTCATATAAAAATACATATATATATATATAAACCCATATATACCTAAATAAAAATATAATAAAATATATAACATTCATACAAAAATATATATAAAATAGAGATGAGAAGGAGACACCGTACGTTGTTGCAGGAAGAAGAATGAAGGCGCTGTCGACGTGGTGGAGCACGGTTGTAGGCTGTTGAGTTGACAGAGAGGGGAAGAGGAGGAGATGAAGGCGGCGTTGGTCTGAACAAGGTGGAGGGAAAGAGCTAGGTGGTGGTGTTTTCCACGCACACGTGAGTAGAAGCAAGGGATTGGAGGAGGGTGGTTTGGGTCGCGGATCCGAGGCTAAGGGCAGGCGAAGTGGTTAAGGCCGATGGGATCTGGATCTGGAAAGTGAAGGGCAGGCGAAGGTGATGGGCTCTGGTTGAACGGTGATGAGAGGAGCAGCGCATGGGCAGGTAGGTGGTGAAAGCGGGTCGGAGTGGAGAGTGGTGGGAGATATGAATTTGTATTTGTAAAAAGGGGATTGGACGAATGAAATCATCACAGGCAAAATATGTGAATGCCTTTATTGTATTGTTTTATATTTCCTAAATGAAATAATAGAAAGGAAGAGGAAGGAACGGAAGAAAAATGCAACATATGAATTGAAACCAGCAAATATAAATTTAATGATGGGAATAAGGAAAGTCAAAATAATAAATTTATGGAAATTAAACTCCATTTGTTTCAACAGATGGATAAAAGGACAAGGAATCCGAAAAGTTGAAAATTGGGTACCGGTGTGGTTATCGATCTATTGATTTCACTGGGTACTGGAAGCCGAAACACAGATTGAATATACTACGGAGATCAGCACAACGAGATAATCAAAACGGTATGCAGATATCAGTGGTACGATCATCCTATCAAAAGTCGATAATCAGTACCGAAAATGTTGCTATTTTGTCAGAAATAAGATAAATGGAGCAACAGAAGTCCAAATTTGGAAAAACGAAAGATGACGTCTTACTCAGAAGATGATTTAGAAATTAATTATATAAAAATATTCAAGTTTGGAAAACGTTTTATTATCATCAATTTTAAACTAATCTGAATTGAAATAAAATTATACCATAAAGTAAACTTCAATATTATCAGGTGAAAATTTACCATTTGCTATGTTTTTAAATACGTATCCCAAATATTATATTTTTATTTCAAAATTTTATTATTTAAAATTTCACAAAAATTCAATTAATTACATTATAAAAATTATTAAAATTTACGGGTCGTTACATATTTCTTTCCAAAAATCCAATCTATATGTTTGGTAACACAGTATACCCAAATATATTCAATCAAACCATAACATCCATCATCTCCAATTATCAATATAATTCATCACAGAATATCAAATAATCATATCACAGAATTATTAGAATAATCTGAATAATTTTGAGGAATCCAGTTGGATCCCTCCAACCTGTTTCCCTGCATCCACAGATGTTAGCACAATACCAATTCCACTTCAAGGTGGAATATCACGGTATATGGGTGTATATAATATCATCCGCTATTATGCGGCGCATAGGGTCTCATCCGCTATATAATGCGGGAAATCAATCACTCCAATATATATATATATACACACACTACTATATATATTATCACATCCAATCAATTCAATCATTCAACCAGTTATTTAAATTTAACCATCTAAATTTAAATAGCGATCCAGAAGAGTGAGATTAACTCACCTTTTGCTTTATAATTTGAAATCCATTTCAACATTGTCTTGGTTTCCCATTTTCGACCTTGAATAAACAATTTATATGATTTATTAATATTCTGAAAAATTGAATAATCAATTATCATTTATTAATTTACTAAATTTCAAATGATCGTTAACCTAACTTAGTTTACATTTTCTTTCTACCCAATTTATAAATTCAATGACATGTTATATATATTCTAATTCCTCAAATATATATACCAATTACTTAAAAGTTGACTAATTTATATATATATATATATATATATAAAATTATATATATTTCCTGACCAAATCATTAATTTCAAAGCCGGGTATATGTGTTTCATGATTACTCAAATAAACCTACTAAATACCTTACTTTTAAATTTGAAAACAATTTTTCCCAGACTAAAACATAAATTTTATAACAGTTTATATATATACCCATCACCATTTAAAAATTCTAAAAATTTCAAGTAAGCCAACATATTCATATATATTTTCTGATCTGTGTATATATATATATATTAGATTTAAATTTTAACCAAAAACAAAACACCCTATATACCTTACTGCCCGAAAGAGAACCCAGACTATCACGCTAACCGAGCACCTCCACCGCACGGCCACGAACCCACCCAGCTCGTGCACTTACTTCCACCAACGACCGCCCCTCCACTACGAGCGCCACGCGACCAAAAACCCACCCAATCATCCAACGATCCCCATCTTTATCGCTAGGCGCGGCTTCACCATCGAGCCCTTCCCGCCTCGTCAAGGCCAACCATCGCGACAGGGCATCCTCGTGCTCACGTTCGAGCAGAAATTTGCGACGATGTCGCGATTTCCATTTCCTTCGAGACGTGGATCGATTTTTGATTTCGATCCCTCTCTCTCTCGATTTCTTACTAGATGAAATGAAAGGGAAGAATTTGATTTGATTTGAGGAGAAGCGTTTCTCCTTTTTTCTATCTGTTTCAGCCATTAATTTTCTTCGTATATTTTCAGCTATGGATAAGAATGGAAGGGCGAGTGTTTTTTTTAAAGAAGAACGGGAAACACGAAAAGATGGTAGCGTGTAGCAGTCGAGCTGTAGTGTTTTGAAGGTGAAAGGAAAAATCTGTGACGGTGAAAGCAAAAAGAACTGATGTGGATAGGATTTCAACTGGAGTTGACTGTATAGATATATATTCAATTTAAATTCAAATTCAAATTGTTCCGATAAATGCAACTTAAAAACTTGACCTCCTGTCGAGGCATGCCGCTAGGCGTTTATAATGTTAAACCCCTATTCCGAACGTGATGGAAAAGGTTTCGAGTCCTAATTCGATCGTATGAAGAAGATAGCTCTTTGGTCCCAGTTATTATATTAAATTTCGATATAATTTCCAGCGCGTTTATCTATCATATGCCCAAACGATAACTCCAAATATTCCGAAATTTGAAATCCAATAATAATACAATATTACAGATCCAATGGAACTAGTTCCGTCGAATTCCGAGACTGTGCCTCAGAAGGTTATTTTTAAATATCGATTTAAACGATATATTTTTAAAACTGAACAAAACACCTTTAAATTCAAATTTAAAAGTTCTATCACCTTCAGTATTATCAATGTAAATTTTCCAATCCTTCAAATTATTTTTAACAGGCTTAAAACTCCCGATTCAACATTTTACCCAACTTTAAATTATTTAATTAAACAATTAAATCACTCAATAAATAGTGGCATTTGAAATTCGAGTTAGAAATTAACTTTTAAATATTTAAAATCAATTAAATATTCCAATTTCAAATGTCCAAAATTCCGGGTCGTCACATTCCTCCCCCCTTAAAAGGATTTCGTCCCCGAAATTGCTAGTTAAGGAGAATGATCCATAACCGATTAACTATTTCCTCAACCCAAATAGTTTTTAACAACTTGCCAAAACAAATCTTTTTATCAAAACACACTAACCCTCTTTCTAACTTTTCAAACTTATCCATAAGTCCCAAACAATATTACTTACTTAACAATTCTAATTCTAATTTAAAACCAAATTTTGAATTATCAAAATTTCCTCAAAAATTTTCTAACTCCCTAAATTTTCGAAAAATTTCGCCAACGTCTCCTTTGCACGGCTAGCTCGGAACAACTACAAAATGCCTCAACAGGCCCCCAGATTTCCAAAAGAAAACAAAAGCCAAGTGGCCAGATCAAAATTTAAACACATACCTTTTGTTGGGCCATTTAAATTTATTTTCTGAAATCAAAAATACCAATTCCTTTTGCTTTTTAAACACCTGTGTCCTACTCAACAATAATATCCAATCACAGAATCCAAAATCATTTTATTCACTTCCTTTCAAAATTTTCAATATCTACTTTACTTAAGCCCGTACGATGCACATATATCATCCGTACGCAATACCAAATCCGATCGCTCACTCAATCACACAATTTCACTTCCGAACTAGTATCGTCCACCCGACATCCTAGTGCGGACTCAGATCTGGTTTCTTGATCAGAAACCGTCATCCTCCTTGCATAGCCACAAACTATGATAGAGAATTTCCAGAATCAATCAAAATCCATATCCAGGGTTCACTGTCGAAAATCGAGTGAAAAATCCTAACTCGGATCGGTATAACTACCTCAAAATTCTGTGCTCGAATCTGGATCAAACCACATGCGAATAAAATAATATACGTACATCTTACGTATTTATATCCATTGATTATAAACTATATCAATTCTCTTTTATTCACTGTAACAACCCTCTTATTTGTCGATTTTATATTTAAATATTTTATCGTTAGTCGGATTTTAGTCCGTAAAGCTACTTTTTGCATACGGTCAAATTAGGACTCGAAACCACCTCCATTGAGTTCAAAATGACATTTGCGATCTTTTTGAGTGTAAACTTCGATATGTTTGGAGATATTGAAATTTTCGTCACTTTTTGCTTTGAGCTTTTGGTTTGGGGTGAACCCCTTCTAAGTCAGTCCCAACCCCTTCTCCTCTTCATTAATTCCTCCTTCGTTTTCCTAACACTTAAAGCTTCTTCAAAAATGGTGGAGGGAATGGGAAATTAAAAACTCCAAAGCTCTTGTTCAATTGCAAATCCAACAACTAACTCCAAATTTAAGGTGAAGACATTGGATTCAAGCTTGTGGTTGATTCTTCCATCACTTCTACGCTGCTCCATTATCAATTTCATGAAAAAGGTGAGATTTTTATCTCACATTCTTTCCTATAACTGTCATTGGATTGTTGGGAATGATTCCCTATCACTTGTGCACATGCATTTGCATTTGGTTTGGATTGAATTGGTGAAAAACCCAATTTTTAGTGTTTTGCCAAAATTCTGGGCTTAGGTCGTTCGGCTTTGGAGAAGACAGGCCTGCAAATTGCTCGTTCTGGGCTTAGGTCGCTCGCCTGTAGTTAGGTTGTTCGCTCCTTAGGTCGCTCGCCTGCAGTTAGGTCGTTCGCTCCTTAGGTCGTTCGTACCTTAGGTCGTTCGTCCATCTTAAGTCGCTCGATCTGTTTTACGTTAGGTGTAACGACCCGTATTTTCACGGATCGAAAAGTTCGTCAAATATGGAGTTTTAGCATTTTTGAGCCATTTCAGATTTTATGCAAATTTTGCCTAAGTCCTAAGTCGTTCACGACTTAGCATAAGTCGTGAGTCGTATACGACTTAGGAGATAGGAGTGACCCAGGGTTTGGCGACCTAAGGAAATAAGTCGTAGCTGGGCTAAGTTAGTAGGTTGAAGTTAACTCGGCAAGTGTTAAGTCGTAGGTTGTAAGTCGTTGCCGAGTTAAGGGATAGACAACCTAAGGAAGTGACCGACTTATGTTATTGTAGACGACTTAAGGTTTTGAGTTAAGTGTTAAGTCGGCTGACGAGTTAAGGTAGTAGTCGACTTAAGACCTGGACGACTTAGGAGTTGAGTCTTATCCTGATAGATCGGCAAAGCTGCTATGTTAAGTCGTAGGTAGGCTGCTGTGTTAAGTCGTGACCGAGTTAGAAGTTAGACAAGTGAGTTTTTGAGTCGGCAGTTGTTTAAGTCGTATGGGGTTAAGTCGTAACCCAGTTAAGTGTTAAGTCGTAAGTTTGTTAGGTCGCTGGGTTAGGCCAAAGTGTTAGGTCGTAGATGACTTAAAGAGTTAAGTCGTAAGTCGTACTCCTTCGTAAGTCGTAGGTCGGAGACCCAGTTATGTCGTAACCTGGTTGAGTCGTGGCCGAGTTAAGGAGATAGCTTTGTCTTAAGTCGTAGGGACTTGATCTGTTAAGTCGTATGTCGGTTGAGTGTTGAGTCGAGGATAGGGATAAGTCGGAGACGACTAATGGAGTTAGCCGGGTTACGACTTAGCGAATTTTCTGCCTATAAATAGAAGGGGGTTGGCTTCATTTTTGAGATCCGGATTTTGAAGCGACGAAGTGCTGCCATTTTGAGAGCTCGACTTCTACACTTCTTCACTTCTTTTCTCCACTCTAATCTAGTGCTTCCATCCATCCAAATTGAAGATCAAGGTTGAAGATTCAAGAGCTTGGATTGAAGATCTTCATCTTTTCAAGAGAGATTTCTTCGTTTGAAGCGGATTCGTGATAGATCAAGCTTGATCCTTCGCTGTCCAAATCTGAAGCGTGTTGATTTGAGGTTGTTTTGGTGATTTGGTGAGTGGTGATTATCTCTCACACGGATCCAAAGGAGTATATCGGATTGTTGGCTCGATTTGGTGTTAAAATAGAGATTTCCATGCATTTTCTTCATCCAAAGTGTAGATCCATATAGATCCATTGTTCATGATGATGTTACATCCATTTTATCATATGTTAACCTATGCAAGTTCATTCATCAAGTTTGTAGAGATATAATCCATGTTTTCATGCTTATTGGACTTTCAACTCTTTAATTACGAAAATGCCATTATTGTTATAATTGTCTACTTAGATCATTTTTGAATGCTTGATTGCTTGGATTGATGTTTGATTTGATTGATTGTTATGAACTAGATGATTGATGATTAGATTTAGATCGAAGATGATTCAAAAGCTAAGGGAAAGGCTCTTGAATTGGGAAAGCTGCTCGTGGCATATGTAGCGGGATGATGAAGCTCTTATGCATAGATTTGATGATGTAATGTTGAGATGAGGCTTTGCGAGGATGTGATGAATCGAGGCAATCATGTGATGAAGACTTGGTCTAATCCAGACGGGATCATTCCAATCATGTTGATAACTCGGTGATATGATTCGAGTTGAGGATAATGAACGGATATGAGAATAGTCGTCGAGGAGGATGACTAGGAGGTTTGGATAGCATCGTTGTTGAAGGTTCTAGCATGCTCTAAGCAAGAGTACGTTTGGGCAGATTCGATAGTCCCAACGACTAACTGTTGATGGTCGAGTACTCTGGGCAGATTCGATAGTCCTAGGCACGGGTTGCGACGACGTGCGGGAGTTATGTCTAGAACCGGGGTTTCCATTAGCCCTTGACGGACGGCTGAAAGAATGTGCCGGTCATTCAATTAACGGTGATATCAAAGCAATGATAACAGTGATAGCCAGAGTCATGGATGTTTGGTTGTATCGTCATTCGGACTCAAGAGCGGTATTTTCTGGGTGCTTATCTGATTTAGGCCTTGGTACTTGGAAAACATCGCCCTTGACTCGAGTGATAGTAGTTTTACTTTAAATTGTATGCTCTGCTATGTTTGCTTCTGCTTAGTGTGTGTCTAGGGGCTATCACTGTAGAATGAGGTTGGAGTGGGAGGGTTGTATTCCTATTCCTTTTCCTTTATGCTCTTTTGGTATGTTGTTAGTTAATTTACTGCTCACTAAGACTGTTGTCTGACTCAAGGCTTTATGTTTTAATTCTTATTGCCTTGGGCTGTTCGTCCATTTTGGGACGGGCAGACTAGGTAGCAGGTGGCAGGTGCTGTTCTCTTCTCACGATGCTGATATCGAAGACGAGCTAGAGGGTTGCATATTATCTTCTTATATGTACTGGATTTTCCGTTGTTTTGTATTCTCTGAGAGATATGTAGTGAGGCTTGATGTATTGACTATTTGGATGCTTGTATTCAACTATTATGAAGTTTTATATGATGTCATTTTGTTCTGTAAAGCTTCACTATACATATGTTCTATTGTATTTTGTCCATGCGCTGTGAGTAATACGATAGATTCTGTTGTTTTAATCTACCCTGACAATCGTCCATGGTCACCTGGCACACTTTACAGCGCACTATCTCTAGATTCGGTGCAGGGGTCATGGGCGGTCGTCACATTTGGTATCAGAGCATTGGTTAATCGATTTTACCTAACGCTCGCTGACGTAACTACGTATGAGAGATGTAATTGTATTTTGATGGATGATTACTATATATAATATAGTAGTTTAGCAGTAAGTTAGTCCTTTATGCAGTTGTTTCTCTAGATGTTCTGATCATTCCTTTTTATAGATATTGAGAATGAGTCGAAGAGGGAGACCAGCTGCTAGGGAAGGCCGTGCTACTGAAGAGACTGCTGATTATGCAGCCATGTTCGAAGCTATGATGACTTCGATCATGAGAAGGATACCAGTTCCGGGGGCAGCAGTAGATGTTGGAGTTCAAGTCCAAACTCCGAAACCAGTGGATTTTGCTAAGTTGTGCAAGGATTATACTGCTCTTGGAGGAAAGGTTTTCTTAGGGACAGAATCAACTATTGAGGTCCAGAGGTGGATGGATGCTTGTAGAAGGATCTTTGGTGATTTGGGAATTGATGATGCGACTAAGAGGAAGTTGGCATCGAGACAGCTTCAAGGGAGAGCTTCTGATTGGTGGAACTCTATTACCATCACTACTCCGGAGGAAGAGATTACTTGGGAGCAATTCCAAGCTAGATTTGAAGCTAAGTTCATTTCTACAGCTCAGAAGTCTGTTTTGTTCAAGAGGTTTGTGGAGCTCAAGCAGGGTGGAAGATCTGTTCTTGAGTATGTTTCTGAGTTTGAAGCTTTGTCCAAGTATGCTCGGTCATATATTGAGTCTGCTTATCAGAAGAATGAGAAGTTTGTGACAGGCTTGGACAGTTATCTTGGGAGACAGTTGGTGGATCATTTGGACGATTCATTTGAGAAGCTTGTGGAGAAAGCTCTTAGGCATGAGAGTCTGTTTCCTAAGGAAGGACCTGTTGTTGCTGTTACCAGGGGAGAGTCTAAACCATAGCAGAGTGGAAACCAGAAGAGGAAGCAGCAGCAGCAGAAGGGTAAGGATGGCCAGAAGAAGCCGAAAGGCGAGGTGACTTGCTACAATTGTCAGCAGAAGGGCCATTTCTCTAAGGATTGTAAGAATCCGAAGGCACCGATGAAGTGTCACAACTGTGACAAGCCAGGGCACATCAGGAAGAATTGTCCAGAACCGAGGAAGGACAAGCAGATTGTGCAAGCTTATGCTTTGGGAGTTGTTCCGTCGTCTTCGAAAGCTCCTACTGCTGAAGAGAAAGGAAAGAGTGTGGTTGTTCAAGGTACTCTTTTCCTATGTGGTGTTCCAGTTAGAGTTCTGTTTGATACTGGAGCGTCGCATTCATTTGTTTGTAATGAACTCGTAGGCCGGTTAGGTTTGGAACCGGATATTGTTGATAGGCCATTGGTTGTGACTAATCCAGTTGGGGGTTCGTCTTGTTTGTGTATGTTATGCCGTGGTCTAGTTGTATCGAGTCATGGTTGCTCTTTTGTTTGTGATTGCTTTGTTCTGAACTTTGCGGGGTTCGGAATTATTTTGGGTATGGACTGGCTTAGGAAGTATGCGGCTAAGGTTGATTGTGAGAGGCTGGAGGTGACAGTCGAGAATGTGGAGGGGCGAAAGATTGTGATACGATGTAAGCATGAGGAAGGCGTCTTCATGAGCTTCATGTATTCGCTAGTTGTTCCACGGGATGGACTGTCTTTAGTGCCAATCGCAAATGGATTCGAGGATGTCTTTGACGAAGTCAAAGGGTTGCCGCCGCATAGAGAGATCGAGTTTCGTATAGATCTAGTTGAAGGAGCCAGACCTGTTGTGATGCCTCTTAGGCGGATGGCGCCTAGGGAACAGCAGGAGTTGAGGGTGCAAGTTGATGATCTTTTGCAGAAAGGATTCATTCGGCGTAGTGTGTCCGAGTGGGGTGCACCAGTTGTGTTTGCAACCAAGGCAGATGGGTCTTTGAGATTGTGCGTCGATTATCGTGAGCTGAATAAGGTGACTAAGAAGAACAAGTATCCATTGCCGAGGATAGATGACTTGTTTGATCAGCTTCACGAAGCTAAGGTGTTTTCTCAGATGGATTTGGCAACGGGATTTCACCAGTTGAGGGTAGCTAAGGATAGTGTGCCGAAGACTGCTTT
Organism: Allium fistulosum; assembly: GCA_030737815.1. Taxonomy (NCBI): domain Eukaryota; kingdom Viridiplantae; phylum Streptophyta; class Magnoliopsida; order Asparagales; family Amaryllidaceae; genus Allium; species Allium fistulosum. Next base: position 742,911,836 of record CM060908.1, on the reverse strand, counting down.
TCGGACACCATCTGGTTTCTTTGAGTGGCTGGTAATGCCGTTTGGATTGACTAACGTGCCAGCATATTTTGTTGATCTTATGAATAGAGTGTTCAGAGATCAGTTGAACAAGTTCGTACTTGTGTTCGTGGATGATATTCTGGTTTATTCCAGGACGGAAGAAGAGCACAAGACGCACTTGCGTATTGTTCTAGAAATCTTGCGGAAACATCAGCTGAAGGCTAAGTTTTCGAAGTGTCACTTCTGGAAGAGTGAAGTGAGGTTCTTAGGCCATGTAATTTCTGGAAGTGGAATAGCGGTTGATCCCGCTAAGGTAGCAGCAATCCAGGATTGGGCCAGACCTAAAAATGCATCTGATGTGAGAAGTTTTCTTGGATTAGCAGGATATTATCGACGATTTATCAAAGACTTTTCCAAGATAGCTGCAACGTTAACAGGATTGACGAAAAATAACCAAGTGTTCAGTTGGGATGCTAAGTGTGAGCAAGCTTTCGGAATCCTGAAAGAGAGATTGACGAGTGCTCCTGTTTTGACTATTCCAAGTGGGAATGAAGAGATGGTGGTTTACACCGACGCATGTGGTACTGGACTTGGAGCAGTGCTGATGCAGAAGGATAAAGTTGTTGCGTATGCCAGTCGACAACTGAAGCCGCATGAAAGGAATTACCCAACTCATGATTTGGAGTTAGCGGCGATTGTATTTGCTCTGAAGATGTGGAGACATTATCTATTGGGAGTTCGATTCGAGTTGTTTACAGATCATAAGTCGTTGAAGTATCTTTTCTCCCAAAAGGATTTGAATCTTCGGCAGCAACGTTGGCTAGAGTTTTTAGCATCATATGATTTTGGTATAGCTTATACTCCGGGAAAAGGTAACGCAGTGGCAGATGCGTTAAGTCGAAGACATGCAGGATTGGGAGCCATGTTTTCAGAATGGAAGAGTCTCGAGTATTTAGCTGGATTTGACTTCAGGCCTAGATGTGAATTGGAACCTGAGATGTTGGCAAACTTATCGATAAGACCCACTCTTGTGGAAAGGATTGGCGAGAGCCAAAAGCGAGACGGTAAGCTTGTCATGATTATCCGTGATTTGGAATCTGGATTGGATCCAGAAAAGGATAAAGGATTTGAGGTCGATCGAGAGGGTTGGCTTCGGAAGCAAGGACGACTAGTTGTTCCCGATATAGATGAATTAAGGAGTGAAGTTCTGAAGGAAAGTCATCACTCGAAGTTGACAATTCATCCAGGTGGAAATAAGATGTATCGGGATATGAAGAGAACCTACTACTGGGAAGGTATGAAGAAGGATGTTGGAAATTTTATTTCCAAGTGTATGAACTGCCAGTTGGTAAAGGCTGAACAGAAGAAGCCAAGTGGATTGCTTCAGCCATTAGAAGTTCCTACATGGAAGTGGGAACAAGTATCGATGGATTTTATTGATGGATTGCCTAGAACCAGAACAGGAAATGAAGGAATTTGGGTTATCGTTGATCGTTTGACCAAGAGTGCAAGATTCATTCCTGTTCGATCGACTAGGACTGCATCAAAGTTGGCGGAGTTGTATGTTAAGTGGATAGTTCGATTCCATGGTATTCCGAAGAGTATAGTGAGCGATCGAGATCCATTGTTCACTAGTGGATTTTGGAAGAGCTTCCAGGAAGTTTTGGGAACCGAGTTGTGTTTGAGTACAGCTTATCACCCTCAAACGGATGGTCAGACCGAGAGAGTCAACCGAGTTTTGGAAGATCTTCTTAGAGCTTGTGTTTTGGATTTCGGAGGATCATGGGAAGATCACCTTCATTTGGTAGAGTTTTCATACAACAACAGTTACCAGTCAAGCATTGGTATGGCACCGTATGAAGCGTTGTATGGAAGACCGTGTAATTCTCCGACATGTTGGATAGAGACCGGAGAAAAGCTGATACTTGGGCCAGAAATGATTCGACAGACTTCAGATTGTATAGAGATCATTCGGCAACGAATGAAGGCAGCCCAAGATCGTCAGAAGAGTTATGCCGATAAGCGTCGAAAGGATTTGGAATTTGACGTAGGAGATATGGTTTTTGTGAAGATTTCTCCACTGAATAATGTTATCCGATTCGGGAAGAAAGGAAAATTAACTCCGAGATTTGTTGGACCATTCCCGATTATCGAGCGAATTGGAAAGCTCGCTTATAGATTGGAATTACCGGAGAAGATGTCGAGTGTGCACAATGTTTTTCACATATCATATCTACGGAAGTATGTGCACGACTCGAATACAGTAGTTTCTGCTGATAGCTGTGAAGATTTCGAAGTTGATCCAGTTGATAGAAGACCTCGTAAGCCGCTTCGTGTTGTTGAAACCGACACGAAACAGCTTAGGAGGAAGGTAGTTAAGTTGCTCAAGATGCAATGGAGTGATGATGATAACGACTGAACGTGGGAGGTGGAAGAGAGGATGAAGGCAGCTCATCCTGAACTCTTCAAGGTATGGCCCTAAGGTGTCGTGTCATCTCGCGACATTGTAACTTGTTCTAGTTTTAGAATTCTGTACGCTAAGCTAGAATTTGATGCATGGTTTGTTGATTCTTATGGATGGTAGGCGTACAGAATAGTTTTTGATTGCTATGATTGTTTGGAATTTCGAGGGCGAAATTCCTAAGGGGGAGAGAATGTAACGACCCGTATTTTCACGGATCGAAAAGTTCGTCAAATCTGGAGTTTTAGCATTTTTGAGCCATTTCAGATTTTAGGCAAATTTTGCCTAAGTCCTAAGTCGTTCACGACTTAGCATAAGTCGTGAGTCGTATACGACTTAGGAGATAGGAGTGACCCAGGGTTTGGCGACCTAAGGAAATAAGTCGTAGCTGGGCTAAGTTAGTAGGTTGAAGTTAACTCGGCAAGTGTTAAGTCGTAGGTTGTAAGTCGTTGCCGAGTTAAGGGATAGACAACCTAAGGAAGTGACCGACTTATGTTATTGTAGACGACTTAAGGTTTTGAGTTAAGTGTTAAGTCGGCTGACGAGTTAAGGTAGTGGTCGACTTAAGACCTGGACGACTTAGGAGTTGAGTCTTATCCTGATAGATCGGCAAAGCTGCTATGTTAAGTCGTAGGTAGGCTGTTGTGTTAAGTCGTGACTGAGTTAGAAGTTAGACAAGTGAGTTTTTGAGTCGGCAGTTGTTTAAGTCGTATGGGGTTAATTCGTAACCCAGTTAAGTGTTAAGTCGTAAGTTTGTTAGGTCGCTGGGTTAGGCCAAAGTGTTAGGTCGTAGATGACTTAAAGAGTTAAGTCGTAAGTCGTACTCCTTCGTAAGTCGTAGGTCGGAGACCCAGTTATGTCGTAACCTGGTTGAGTCGTGGCCGAGTTAAGGAGATAGCGTTGTCTTAAGTCGTAGGGACTTGATCTGTTAAGTCGTATGTCGGCTGAGTGTTGAGTCGAGGATAGGGATAAGTCGGAGACGACTTATGGAGTTAGCCGAGTTACGACTTAGCGAATTTTCTGCCTATAAATAGAAGGGGGTTGGCTTCATTTTTGAGATCCGGATTTTGAAGCGACGAAGTGCTGCCATTTTGAGAGCTCGACTTCTACACTTCTTCACTTCTTTTCTCCACTCTAACCTAGTGCTTCCATCCATCCAAATTGAAGATCAAGGTTGAAGATTCAAGAGCTTGGATTGAAGATCTTCATCTTTTCAAGAGAGATTTCTTCGTTTGAAGCGGATTCGTGATAGATCAAGCTTGATCCTTCGCTGTCCAAATCTGAAGCGTGTTGATTTGATGTTGTTTTGGTGATTTGGTGAGTGGTGATTATCTCTCACACGGATCCAAAGGAGTATATCGGATTGTTGGCTCGATTTGGTGTTAAAATAGAGATTTCCATGCATTTTCTTCATCCAAAGTGTAGATCCATATAGATCCATTGTTCATGATGATGTTACATCCATTTTATCATATGTTAACCTATGCAAGTTCATTCATCAAGTTTGTAGAGATATAATCCATGTTTTCATGCTTATTGGACTTTCAACTCTTTAATTACGAAAATGCCATTATTGTTATAATTGTCTACTTAGATCATTTTTGAATGCTTGATTGCTTGGATTGATGTTTGATTTGATTGATTGTTATGAACTAGATGATTGATGATTAGATTTAGATCGAAGATGATTCAAAAGCTAAGGGAAAGGCTCTTGAATTGGGAAAGATGCTCGTGGCATATGTAGCGGGATGATGAAGCTCTTATGCATAGATTTGATGATGTAATGTTGAGATGAGGCTTTGTGAGGATGTGATGAAGTGAGGCAATCATGTGATGAAGACTTGGCCTAATCCAGACGGGATCATTCCAAGCATGTTGATAACTCGGTGATATGATTCGAGTTGAGGATAATGAACGGATATGAGAATAGTCGTCGAGGAGGATGACTAGGAGGTTTGGATAGCATCGTTGTTGAAGGTTCTAGCATGCACTAAGCAAGAGTACGTTTGGGCAGATTTGATAGTCCCAACGACTAAATGTTGATGGTCGAGTACTCTGGGCAGATTCGATAGTCCTAGGCACGGGTTGCGACGACGTGCGGGAGTTATGTCTAGAACCAGGGTTTCCATTACCCCTTGACGGACGGCTGAAAGAATGTGCTGGTCATTCAATTAACGGTGATATCAAAGCAATGATAACAGTGATAGCCAGAGTCATGGATGTTTGTTTGTATCGTCATTCAGACTCAAGAGCGGTATTTTCTGGGTGCTTATCTGATTTAGGCCTTGGTACTTGGAAAACATCGCCCTTGACTCGAGTGATAGTAGTTTTACTTTAAATTGTATGCTCTGCTATGTTTGCTTCTGCTTAGTGTGTGTCTGGGGGCTATCACTGTAGAATGAGGTTCGAGTGGGAGGGTTGTATTCCTATTCCTTTTCCTTTATGCTCTTTTGGTATGTTGTTAGTTAATTTACTGCTCACTAAGACTGTTGTCTGACTCAAGGCTTTATGTTTTAATTCTTATTGCCTTGGGCTGTTCGTCCATTTTGGGACAGGCAGACTAGGTAGCAGGTGGCAGGTGCTGTTCTCTTCTCACGATGCTGATATCGAAGACGAGCTAGAGGGTTGCATATTATCTTCTTATATGTACTGGATATTCCGCTGTTTTGTATTCTCTGAGAGATATGTAGTGAGGCTTGATGTATTGACTATTTGGATGCTTGTATTCAACTATTATGAAGTTTTATATGATGTCATTTTGTTCTGTAAAGCTTCACTATACATATGTTCTATTGTATTTTGTCCATGCGCTGTGAGTAATATGATAGATTCTGCTGTTTTAATCTACCCTGACAATCGTCCATGGTCACCTGGCATACTTTACAGCGCACTATCTCTAGATTTGGTGCAGGGGTCATGGGCGGTCGTCACATTAGGTCGCTCGCCAGTTAGGTCGCATGCCTAGCCTTCCGATAGGTCACTCAGCCTTTTCCCCTTAGGTCGCATGCTTAGGTCGCTCACCTCTAAGTCGTAACCCATTAGGTTGTTCGACCTGTTCTACATTAGGTCGCTTGACCATGTATCCTTTCGGTCGTTAGACCTCATTTTCTGTAGGTCGTTAGACCTTACATCCTTTAGGTCGCTCGACCGTTCAACCAGTTAGGTCGCGCCTTTCCTTGCCTCGGCAAAGAGTTAGGTCGTTCGACCTGTCTTCCCTTTAGGTCGCTCGCCTGGTTAGGTCGTTGGATATTATAGGTCGCGCCACATGCTTAGGTCGCTCAGCATGCTATTCTAAGGTCGTTTGACCTATCCTACTTTAAGTCATAACCCACTAGGTCGTTCACCCAGACTTAGTTGCATCATTCGCTTAGCTCGACCGTGTTAGGTCACTCACCCCATTATGTCGCGTAATACGATAAGTCGCACCATGCTTTGGTCGTTCCGTCACTTTAGGTCGCTCGACCTATTTGCTTCATAGGTCGCGCCATCTTTTAGGTCGCGTGCTACTCCTTGGCCATAGCTCCTTAGGTCGCTTGCACTTTGGGTCGGCCACATTAGGTCGAAGATTTCCTAGGTCGTAGGCCGTGGAGTTTAGTCTGCATTTCTACCTTGATGGGTTTGGAATTGAATTCCTTGAATTTTTCTCACGTCTTCGAATGTGAAATTTTGTGATTCGATTTGTTTCAACAATCGTTTTGTGACTTGTCACTTTAAAAATATAAAGGTTTCAATACTAGTAGTAAATATCAAAACTCTTTCATCAAAACGATTTCAACTCTATTTTATTACAAAGCTCTTTTTCCTAAACCGTTTTCCAACCTATTAGTATATACAAACCTTTACTTCACTCGGATGAGAAATCTAATTAAATGGCTTAGTAAAACAGGTGGTATGAAACGCTTGCGTTCACTTCGTCAGTTAATTCTTGGACTTGTTCGACTGAACCTTTTTGTGACAATTTCCTATTGAAGATCTACAGTTTGTTCGTAAATACTTAAGTTAAGCAAGTGGTTATGGGACATGAAGCTAAACTCATATATTTACTAGCTTGTTGTGATTGACACTTCTTGATGATCATGACGATCATTTTTGTGATTTGATTTAGACTAGCAATTGTGCGATGTCTCTTTGTCTACGAGGGAGACTAAACCCCGTTTGTGTGATGTTTCACCATCACATATGTGGGGTAGCGCCCCACGGTCTTCGGGCCATTCTTGTGGAGCTTCGGCTCAAAATTAATGGTTAGCTACCATGAGATAGCGTCTCGTCTTGTGTTACACGTGTTGGTGAGTTTTTATACTCCCGTTTTTTGATAGGCCTCCCCCTTCTTGTGATTTATGGATTTCTTGTGATGATTTCTGGAATTTTGTGCTTCACCAATTTTTGTGATTTCCATTGATAAGTTTACCAATTTTTGTGCATTGGTGAATTTGTGTGTCATTGACTTGTTATGAATACAAGTTTAAGGTATGATACCCTATTTTATCTTTGAGAAGATTCTTGTGATATTGATTAATCTCTTGTTGATTTTCAATTACATACTTATGGTAGTATGCCACTATGGTTATTACATGTTCATGCCATGTCTTTTACTTTATACCATATCATCTGATATTTATAGCTAGACTGATCCGTTTATTATTTTCTTATAAATAATACTCGGGTCAGACCGAGATGTTACAGGTGCTTCTGCTTGACTTCTCTTCAGGGATTACTCTGACTTTTGGCTAACTACTTAGATTAGTAGTTTTTGGTTGTATACATTTGAGATATAGACTCTGTGATGTATACTTATTCTTTTGTGTAGCTAGTAGCTAACCTTTTGTATTATCGTGGATCTTTCTGACCACTACTCTGATGTACACTTTCATGTGTTATATATATATTCATATCTTTTTCCGCCTTTGTGATATGGATGACTGTGACTGATTTGTGTTATGTTTACTTCTATGTTTGTTTCCAAAGAATCATATATAGCCACCGTGTGATAGCTTTGAGTTTGCATCGGTATGTCGAATTTCCTCCTTAAATGAAATGCATGTTATACTATCTGACATATCGGTGCTCGCACAAAGAAATTATACAGATGGTCGCTCCTCAACAGCCTTATTCTCCGTACTAGTTGACAGCATTACTCCGTAGTGTTCTTGACTAGTGTGGGTATAAAGGTGGGGCGTCACATTCACATTCATTTGATTTCTATTTACTTATTCACAATTTCCCTTTTCACAACTTTTAGTTTTAATCTTTATTCAATTATTCACTTAGTATATTTCTCCATTCCAAAATTACTTAGTATATTCCCAATACCAATTTACTTAAGAATTTCATCCTTCATTTCTTAAGTCCAATATAAATTTTTCTTATATTTATTTTACTTCTTCATTACCGAAATTTATATTCAAATTGAATCCAATTCCCTATAAATTTCAGTTTGCCTCAATTCATTAATTTTTTTCAAATCTCAATACTTTTTCTCAATTTCCATTCAGATTTCCATCTTCAATTCTACTTAAATTCAATTTGTCTTCAAACTTTGAATATTGAATTTTATTCACCTTATCTCAACCCATATTTAATTAACCATTTCCTTTTATTAGTTTCACTTACTAATTTATTTGGTTCACTTCAAATTAATTCTATAACTTCACTTTATTTTACACACTTTAAATTAAATATCCTACCAATATTAAATTCCATTCATTTGCTTACCATTTTAAATCTATTAGTTTATTTACAAATTTTATTTTCGATACTTTGTTTTTATTTAGTCCAACTTGACTAATTTCCATTTCATTTTATTTAACACAATTCAAATTAAATTCCAATATTCAGCTTCAATTTTGTTTACTTACAAATGTAAATCATTTGTCGTTGGTGAAAATTTAAAAAAATTTCTAACTCCCAAAATTTCGAAATTTTTTGGCAGAGTCTCCTTTGTACAGAGGAGATTTTGCAATTTGACAAGAGATATAAATATATATACATCGACCCACACGGTCGGAAAACAAAAAACAGTTCATATTTTCTATCTTTTTATTGCGTAGACGTACCTTTATTTAGCATTTTTAAGCAAGCGGCTCATTTATTTGGCATTTTGCACGATCAAAACCAGCCAAACGGCTTCCAAAAACCTATACTTAGTCAATTAAAACACGTAAGTGTTAAATACATACAATTCACTAGTATTTCACTTATTTAAAATAGCTAAAACATGCATTTGATAAACAATGCGTACTAAACAGTCTTTCATAAGCAATTTCCAATGTTCCAACATTAAATTTAATTGTTGCCAACCAATTCATATACTATTTTAATTGTTTCAATCAACCCATATACTATTTTCATTTAATTTAAATAGTTTACAACTTAATTGCTTACATTCAATTCATTTTTTTTATTGTCACGTTTACTTTAACTTAACTATTCTCCAAGTTAAATTTTATTCTAAACAAATTTCAAGTTTTTATAAGTTTTTCAAACCAATTTATTATTCCATAAACATTTTTAATTAACTTCCGGAGTTTTTAAGCAATTTCTCAACACTCAAAATCACCTTTAAAATCAATTATCCAAAATCCTTTTTATTCCTAAAATCAAACCCAACTTTTGCAAACAATTCCAATTTAAAACATTCAAGTAGCAATTCCTCTTTTGGAAACTCCAAAATAAACATTGATGATGTTGTAGTTGTAACAACCCGGAGTTTTACAACAATTATTTATCGTCAAAAGACGATTAAATCGTTTGGTAATTGCTATTGCAGTTTTGAATCGATCTGAAATTCTTTTGTAAATTTTGTTAAATGTTGAAGCGGGCTTTAAAGAAAAATATTATCGTGGGCCCATATTTGTTGTTGCCATGATGTTTGTCAAAACCCATTCCCCTTTCTTTCTTTTTTTCATTCGAACCATAAACAAAACAAATCAAACGAAAAAAAATGGCGGCCACTTCCTCTTCGTTCAAAAACTAGGGTTTCGAGCAAATTCGAAGATGCCAACTTCAAACGCTCGATTCCACAAGATTTTCTTTCTTCGTTAGTGGCTCGTCTCTGAGATGCTTCAGCCGCTTGATTTGGGTTCGCCTCTGCTTCGAATCTGAATAGTTCAATGGCTCTACGAAGCAAGGTGAGTAATTTTTATTACTCACATCTAATTCAACTTCATATATATGTGATTTGTGATTCCCACGGCTTTGAATTCTTGGGTTTTCGTTTGTATACAATTGGTTGAGTTCGTCTTGATTTATCTTGGCCATTTGATTTGGTCTTTGCTGTGATTACGTGGTTTTGTTTCGATGATTGATGTTTTTACTAGGTTTGATTTCTTGTTTTCTGGGTCATCATGGCACAGCTTGGCTTCGTGACCACCACGGCTGATTCACGTTCAACTTTGGCCTCTTGATTTTGTGTAGTCTTTGACTGTAACAGCCCTAGATTTTTGTATATATTTTATTTGACTTTATTATATTTTGAAAACTATTTTAAACTTGTTTTATTTCAAACATTTCATTTTTAAATATAAATGTTGATTATTATGTAACTTTTAATTTCAAACTGGTATAAATTGAACATTTCCTGAAAAGGGGATTTCTGGTCAAACTTTGACTTTTAAAACTTCAAATTTAAATTGTTTAAAATCTTAAATTTTATCTTTTATTATGAAAATAGACTTAATAACATGAATACTGCTTTTTGTTTCGTTGAAAACGGAATTAAATTGTAAAAGTTATGTACATTTCAATTTTGAGTATAATTTGTTTTATTTTGCAATTTTGCCTATTTTAAATTTTATAAATAATATTTTCTTTGTCATATTTTATTTTAAAATGTGTTAATATGTTATTTTATGTATATTTTTGTCTTTTAATATTTTTGAAGTGATAATAAAACTTTTCCAAAATTTATTGCATTTATTAAAGACTAGTTTCTATTTTTCTACTATATTCTCCATTTAAATTTTATTTAATTAAAATTTATTTATTTATTTTTGTGAATGCATTTTTATTTTATGTTCTTATCTTTATTTATAAATATTTTTCCAAGTCCATACAATTTTCCCTAAGTTTATTTTATTTATTTTCAAATTTTCTAGACTAGTTTTCATTTTGTACTATTTTCTTATTTTAATCATATATAATTAATATTTATTTATTTATATTTTGTATATTTGTTACATTTTCGAATTGAAACTGAATTTTTAATTATTTTCAGTTATTTAAACTTATTAAAAGAAATAAAAGTGATTTGAAAGGTTTGTGGCTTTTTATTTCCTAAGGCCTTTTGAATTCCCACCTTTTCACATTTCAACATTACTTTTCATTCAATTGGCCTTAACTCCTCATTCTTTCAGCTGCATATCTCATTTTGCAATTCACGTGAAAACATCACTTTCTCATTCCTCATTAACATATGTTTTCAGATCTGAAGAAAAAGAATTGTAATGTCTTCCTCTTTTCTATTCTTTTTCACCTTCTTTTATTGATTTTCCTTTGTAAATTGCCTTGAAATCTTCATGCTTTGCTCGGCCCATAGCCTCACCATCACCACCATCGACCACCATCCCTTCCTCCCCACTAAATCCACGGCCAAACCATCATTCTCCACTGACATGAAAGTGCCATGGCCTCTCCTTGAGCAAAACTCCACAAAAACATTGAAAACTCTACAATTATCGCCTACCCGAGCCATGTATGCAACCTTCCCTTCATTTTACACCACCACCACCACCATAGGCTGCCACCACCACCTTTTCCAGACCTCCCCACACCACTCCAACCTCTGTCCAGACCTGAGCTTGACTGGCCAAGCATATAACCCCATGACTGAGCCCTTTTGGTTGCCAAAAACCATGTTTTAGCCTAAACCCCTTCACATCCCTGTGTTGTAACTTCCTCCATCATGTTCTACCTTGTAGCCTTACCTTTTCCAGACCCATTCCTGATCCAAACCAAGTACAAACCTGACCTAATTGATCCCCTAGGCCATGCAAACAAGTAGAGAAAGCAAGGTAAAAAGTTTCGTATTCAAACTGCTTTTTGTTTCAAAGTTATTCAAATTCAATCGTATTGATTTTTAACTATTATTTTGGATTTGTTTTTGGGTTGTAACACAAGATCTATGACTTGGATCTCGCTCTCCACTCTCAAGTCATTCCCGTATTGTCATGCCTTCATAGTGTCAGTATTGTGTGCTTTTGTGGCTATCTCCAGCTTTTAACAAGTGAGTTATTCTCACCAGACAATATGTACATATATAACTAGTGAATTGACCCCTTTTGAATCTGTAAAATGCATTATCATGTTACACTTGCTATGTTATGATTTTATGATGTTCACCCATGCTTAAACACCTATTATATTATATGTTACCGTTATATTATGTTGTTCTATTATTTTATCAGTTTATCACACTGCAAGTTCCCTTTAGATTAGAATCACTATGGGTTGAAATGATACATACCCGAACGGACTTTAGAATAGGAGAAAATCATTATGGGCTGAAATGATAGGCCTGAATGATTTTCAATTTTTTTTTCATTTCCTTGGGATTGCGGGTTTGAAATGATCAAACCCGGGTTTTCTTTGTAAATTACGGGTTGAAATGATATATTACCCGTATCACTTTACCTAGACTAGAAATGAAATACAGACCCGTTGTTAAAATATGTTTTATAAAAATCTTAAAAATATTTTTGAAATGTAAATATTATAATATTTGATTTAAACTAAATAAAAAAATGATTTATGTAAGCATTATTGATTTTTTTGAAAATTTATAAGTGAAATAAATTATTGGTAAAACTAGAAAATTTGAAATGTAAGTTATTTTGGGAAATTTTAATTGGGTGATAATTGGAATTTAAATTAAATATGAAATGTGATAACTTCATGATAATTTGGATTAAAGTGAATTTAAATGATTTTTATATTATATTAATGATTTTGAATAAAGTTAAAATGTGAAATGAATGAATATTTAAGTTGAAATTTTGAAATATAACTAAAATTGGAAATTTGTGAATTTGGCTTAAGAGTGAATTTTAAGTTAAGTAAATAAAAATGGAATTAAGTTATATTTGAAATTTTAAAATTAAGTGTTAAGTTAATTTAATTTAATGAATTTATAATTTAAAATTGGAATTTAATAAGTGAATTATTATTAAATTTTGATTTTTGAATGGAGGTTTAACTTTATAAAATCATGAATATAAGGGTATTTGAATGATTATATATGATTTTATAAGTTAAAAATGATTTATATAAAAATATAATTGATTGTGAAATTATACTGAATATTTGAAGTTAATTAACTGCATCTCTGAAATGCTATTAATTCTAATGTAAATGATAATACAACATTTGTAAATGTTGTAGTTGATAATAATGAACCAAATGGCTGAATTTAATTTAAGGCTATTATGGCATTTTTGTAAATGTTATAATGGTTGAATTTAACTAAGTTTATTTGAAACTAATGGAACCCTATTACAGCATTTTAAATGCTGTCTTTTGTTAAATTGAACTGTTTTAAATGTGACTTTCCATAGCATTTTCTAAATGTTGCGAAAGTTGAATTTTCATTGTTTTAATTAATTTAAGTGAACGAATGAACTTTGAAAGATTAAAATTTTGGAAATTTAATAATTTAATTATTTAATATAATAACTTCATTTTATGATTTAAAATGAAGTAATTTGTTTCGTAATATAAACTATTTTGAAATATGATATTTTGATATTTTGAACTGGATTTTTGAATGATATTGAATTTTGAAATGATATTTGATTTCGAAATATAAAATACCAATTTTGAAATTTTAACCACGGGATGTATTTAATTTATGGTTTAACTGATCCTTAGAGGATGGGCGATCCCAAGCATCCTTTAAGTTATTATGCATTACTGCTACAGTTCACTTGAGTTGGTTTACATTATATAAGTATATATTGTCCTGACTCGAGTGTTTTGTATTTTGCTTTACGCTCGGGTCAGCCTGAGTATTTACAGCTTAGATTTGGATCTCTTTCTGGAGCTAGGAATCGTTGGAGATTCTGCTTATCTAGTTATCTATCCATTCCAGTTTCAGTTGTTCTATTTCAGCTCTGGTATTATAAACTTCTATGTATTTGAGATTTCTATTGTATATGTTTTCAAACAGATATTATGTATTTTGTTTTGAGAGTTTGTTATAGTAGCTTCATGAACTACTATGGTTTTTATATTCCGCTGCGAGTTATCCTGATATTCTGTGTCTGTGATTCTGTATTTGATTTTATTTGCTCCAAATTTTATTACAATCTGTTATTTTGAATTATTCAAGTCAGACATGCGTGGATTATTGTCGATTTGAATGGTCCAAAATAGTGGGTCGTTACAGTTGGTATCAGAGCTTTGGTTTTAGGCAAACCTTAGCCTACGGAGCAAAAACTCATTAGAGATAGGGTAGAAATACCCTAGAATGAGTGAAATCAATCTCAGAATCATTTCTTTGTGAGAGAACGTATTTTCGAAGTATAAAATGATTTTCAAATGATTTTTAAAGAATTTTCAAAGATTATTTTGATATAAATTTTCTGGCTTTGAAAGTAAAATTTTCTAAACTTCATTCTTTTCGTATCCACCTTGTTAGCAATTTCTTTGATTAGGATCCTCTAAAATTTTGAACTTCTCTCTTGATTGATCTAGATCCATTGTTGATAGGAATCTATTTTGGGTATGGCAAAATCAGTAGTTTGTTAGGTTGCTTTCAGTAAACTCTGTTGTATCTTTTGCTTAGCTAAAGTTGTCCAACTAAAGATATTTATGCTTCTGTTTTCGTATGTTATGAATTCGAGTCTTTCCAAATTTTGAATGGGAATTTTTCTGTATCGATATAGGTTATATATCTCTAATCTTCGTTTGGATTCTTATCGAATAAGATTCCTTTGAATTTTGGAATGCTCCCACTTGTTCTGAAATCCATTCCTGTCTCCCCTAATTGTATTCTTTTGATTTTGGAGCATTGCATCACTCCACTTTGTATGACCTTTATAGGGTGGCAATTCCGCTAATCTTTGAATGATTATAATTGGCATTGATTCACCGGAGATTTCTGTATCCTCGGTTTACGATGTTTTCTATCTTCTGCTATATTTAGATTCTACCTCTGGCAATCGAAGGTCGATTTGCCTTAGATTTTCGCATCGATTATATTCCTGAAGTCACGGTTGACCGGTTAAGGTCGCCCGCGATTCATATAGGCTTATCCATCTTCTATTTGGTAATTTAATTATCTTATCTTCGTTTGAGCCTATCTTTGAATTAGAATTCTATTTGATTAGAATCCTTCTAAATTTGAATCTCTGTTTTGCTTTGAAATCCATCCTTGAATCGTCCCTTGGAAAGTTTGTGGTTGATTGTCTTTTGAAAATTGTGTATTCATCGTAGTTTTATTTTGATAAGGATGACCATATTTTTATATAAAGATGAAATGTTTTTGATAAGGATTATATACCTTTTAAAAAAATGAGAATTTGAAGTTTTGAAAGGATTTGAAATTTTGAAAATTTTATAAGAAATGTTTTCATATAAAATGATTTATAACTGAAGGTTTTGAATCTGAATTTAAGTGATTGAACTCTGGCATTTTGGAACTGGTTTTAAGATTTTGAAATAATAAATAATATGATTTGAAATTATTTTTCCGAATAAGTAATGTTTCAATGATTTTAATGGGTTTTAATGATTTTGAAGGAATTTCAAAGAAGTTTTCAAAGTAAATGGAAGTCCAGAACCACTTGTGTCGCTGGAAAATAATTTCGGTGATGAGTGCACGCATCATCGACACTGATTTTCGAGTTTCTGAGTGAGGGAGAGGCCACTTCGGTAACTTTGCTATGCGATTGATTTGTGAAACCAATTCTGATTTCAAATTCCGAAGCGTGATGTGATATTCGAAAGATATATGTATATATATTGAACAATTTGAAATGAGCCGGTGTTCAGTCCTTGAGTTTTGGATTTGATTTGATATAACCCTATTTTGGAATTGATTTACTGATTTAATTATGATTTCCAACTCTTGGATTGAAATATGATTTCTTCGACTATTTTGAAGGTTCGAGCACTTCCAAATCAAGGTTAACTTTTCAAAGCTAAATTTTTTAAAAAGTATGAATTATTTGATAAAGTATATAAATTTGTTTTGAATGTTTAAGTATGAAGTAATATGATTTAAATAAGTTGAAACTGTTTTGTTAAGTAAATGAATAAGGCAATTTTAAAATTTTCTAATATGAAATTTAGATTCGAAATGCTTTGAAAAGAATTTAGTCTTCAAAATATTTTGAATAAAATTTAGTTTAAATGTTTTAACTTAGTAACATCTTTATGAAACTATATATTTAACAAGTTGGAATAAATATATAAGTTGTACGTATGGTGTTTTATTCGCATAATTAATTTGATCCAAGTTTGAGTACACAAGTTCGAGGTGGATTACACCATTTCGTGTTAGGATTTTCATTCGATTCTTGATGGCGAATATTTGATATGGATTTTGGGCTTGATTCTAGAATTCTCTATCGTAGTATATGGCTATGCAAGGAGACTGATGGCTTCTAGTCGAGAAACCATATCGAAATCCGCATTAGGGAAGTCGAATGGACAATACTAGTTCGAAAGCGAACTTGTGTGATCGAGCGAGCGATCAAATGTAGTTTTGCGAAATGATGACGTATGTACATCTTATATCCTAATATCATTTATATATTTTGACGCTGAAATTGAAAGCTGTCGAGTTAGAATATCTTTGCTTACTAAAAGAAAATTCCAATTTAAATTACAAAGATATATAACCCATAAAAGCAAAGATATTCAAATCCCATATGGCTCTTCATACAGCGAAATTTATTTTGAAAAATTTGATCCTTATATAAGATGGACCTTACATAAGTATAAGATGATTTTGAAAACATTTGATTTTGGAAATGAATTGGTTGACTTAAATTATTGATTTGGAAATTTGGATTTATTTTCTAAATCTATTATTCTAGAAACGTTGAAACTAAAGATAATTAATTTGAGAAGAAATAATTCGGTGAAATTGTATATGATTTTGAAATTGAACTGATATTGAAACAAATTGAAATTTGAGAACCTTATGTTACTAAACACTTGATTTGGAAGTTGTCGAACTTATATAAAATTGATTTGTATGAGTATGAAATTGATTCGAAAACTATAGATTTGAAAAGGTACTCAATTTGAAAGTGAAATCTTATATATAATGGATATTATATAAGTACGATATTTGAAAGTGATTTGAAAAGGTACTATATGATACATATTTTCGAAGTAAAGATATGGAAAGTGCCTTCTGCTTGATATCCGATTTGTGGCCACATCTTGGATTCATTCTATCGATATTATTCTCTCTGATTTTTGGTTTTTCGGATATGATACTCGAGTGTCCTTCGAATTCCATGGCGTTACCCATGGTCTTACGAACTCGACTGCATAGCGTAATTCGTAAGGCAGTGATTGCTTAAAAGGTACGGATGTTTCCTGGGGGATCCAGGCGTAACCATTGTGTATCTACGATCTATGGTCGTGTTAGTGGCGTAATCCGCAAGGCAGAGATTGCTTAAGGGGTATGGATGTTTCCTGGGGGATCCAGGCGTAACCATTTTTATGTATCCTGCGGTCCACCGTTTTTATTGCATGGCGAAATTCGCAAGGCAGTGAATGCTTAAAAGGTACGGATGTTTCCTGGGGGACCCAGGCGTAACCATTGTGTATCTGCGATCCATGATTTGATTCGTTTTTGTTTGGATTGTACTTTCCATATCTGTTTTTAAAGGTTTTCCCAGTATTTTCACTAGGTGTTGAAACAGGTCTACTAAGTACCTGGAGAATTCCAGTTTTGCGCCTGATCAACGCACTACCAGAGTCTACAGGAACAAGGATAAACTTGTTAAGACATCGAGTTATAAAAGTATTTTGATAAAATATTATATAAATGATACTTTGATTAGTTATTTCCTTTTTAAACGATTTTAAAGTGTTTTAAATATTTTACCTCTTCAACCAACAATTTTAAATTAATGGCTCATCCTTGTCTTTCGTCCTATTTTCCCTTCTAGCTATTCCTATTCTCCACCTTATTAAACTTACCCATAACAATAGTTATCAGGTATAATTTTAATCTTCTTGTCATCTTGTCTTAATCCTATTCCATTTTATCTTTTCTGTGTTTTCCGTACTTCATTCCTTTTCGAGGACGAAAAGATTTGAGTGGGGGAGAGTGTAACAGCCCTAGATTTTTGTATATATTTTATTTGACTTTATTATATTTTGAAAACTATTTTAAACTTGTTTTATTTCAAACATTTCATTTTTAAATATAAATGTTGATTATTATGTAACTTTTAATTTCAAACTGGTATAAATTGAACATTTCCTGAAAAGGGGATTTCTGGTCAAACTTTGACTTTTAAAACTTCAAATTTAAATTGTTTAAAATCTTAAATTTTATCTTTTATTATGAAAATAGACTTAATAACATGAATACTGCTTTTTGTTTCGTTGAAAACGGAATTAAATTGTAAAAGTTATGTACATTTCAATTTTGAGTATAATTTGTTTTATTTTGCAATTTTGCCTATTTTAAATTTTATAAATCATATTTTCTTTGTCATATTTTATTTTAAAATGTGTTAATATGTTATTTTATGTATATTTTTGTCTTTTAATATTTTTGAAGTGATAATAAAACTTTTCCAAAATTTATTGCATTTATTAAAGACTAGTTTCTATTTTTCTACTATATTCTCCATATAAATTTTATTTAATTAAAATTTATTTATTTATTTTTGTGAATGCATTTTTATTTTATGTTCTTATCTTTATTTATAAATATTTTTCCAAGTCCATACAATTTTCCCTAAGTTTATTTTATTTATTTTCAAATTTTCTAGACTAGTTTTCATTTTGTACTATTTTCTTATTTTAATCATATATAATTAATATTTATTTATTTATATTTTGTATATTTGTTACATTTTCGAATTGAAACTGAATTTTTAATTATTTTCAGTTATTTAAACTTATTAAAAGAAATAAAAGTGATTTGAAAGGTTTGTGGCTTTTTATTTCCTAAGGCCTTTTGAATTCCCACCTTTTCACATTTCAACATTACTTTTCATTCAATTGGCCTTAACTCCTCATTCTTTCAGCTGCATATCTCATTTTGCAATTCACGTGAAAACATCACTTTCTCATTCCTCATTCACATATGTTTTCAGATCTGAAGAAAAAGAATTGTAATGTCTTCCTCTTTTCTATTCTTTTTCACCTTCTTTTATTGATTTTCCTTTGTAAATTGCCTTGAAATCTTCATGCTTTGCTCGGCCCATAGCCTCACCATCACCACCATCGACCACCATCCCTTCCTCCCCACTAAATCCACGGCCAAACCATCATTCTCCACTGACATGAAAGTGCCATGGCCTCTCCTTGAGCAAAACTCCACAAAAACATTGAAAACTCTACAATTATCGCCTACCCGAGCCATGTATGCAACCTTCCCTTCATTTTACACCACCACCACCACCATAGGCTGCCACCACCACCTTTTCCAGACCTCCCCACACCACTCCAACCTCTGTCCAGACCTGAGCTTGACTGGCCAAGCATATAACCCCATGACTGAGCCCTTTTGGTTGCCAAAAACCATGTTTTAGCCTAAACCCCTTCACATCCCTGTGTTGTAACTTCCTCCATCATGTTCTACCTTGTAGCCTTACCTTTTCCAGACCCATACCTGATCCAAACCAAGTACAAACCTGACCTAATTGATCCCCTAGGCCATGCAAACAAGTAGAGAAAGCAAGGTAAAAAGTTTCGTATTCAAACTGCTTTTTGTTTCAAAGTTATTCAAATTCAATCGTATTGATTTTTAACTATTATTTTGGTTTTGTTTTTGGGTTGTAACACAAGATCTATGACTTGGATCTCGCTCTCCACTCTCAAGTCATTCCCGTGTTGTCATGCCTTCGTAGTGTCAGTATTGTGTGCTTTTGTGGCTATCTCCAGCTTTTAACAAGTGAGTTATTCTCACCAGACAATATGTACATATATAACTAGTGAATTGACCCCTTTTGAATCTGTAAAATGCATTATCATGTTACACTTGCTATGTTATGATTTTATGATGTTCACCCATGCTTAAACACCTATTATATTATATGTTACCGTTATATTATGTTGTTCTATTATTTTATCAGTTTATCACACTGCAAGTTCCCTTTAGATTAGAATCACTATGGGTTGAAATGATACATACCCGAACGGACTTTAGAATAGGAGAAAATCATTATGGGCTGAAATGATAGGCCTGAATGATTTTCAATTTTTTTTTCATTTCCTTGGGATTGCGGGTTTGAAATGATCAAACCCGGGTTTTCTTTGTAAATTACGGGTTGAAATGATATATTACCCGTATCACTTTACCTAGACTAGAAATGAAATACAGACCCGTTGTTAAAATATGTTTTATAAAAATCTTAAAAATATTTTTGAAATGTAAATATTATAATATTTGATTTAAACTAAATAAAAAAATGATTTATGTAAGCATTATTGATTTTTTTGAAAATTTATAAGTGAAATAAATTATTGGTAAAACTAGAAAATTTGAAATGTAAGTTATTTTGGGAAATTTTAATTGGGTGATAATTGGAATTTAAATTAAATATGAAATGTGATAACTTCATGATAATTTGGATTAAAGTGAATTTAAATGATTTTTATATTATATTAATGATTTTGAATAAAGTTAAAATGTGAAATGAATGAATATTTAAGTTGAAATTTTGAAATATAACTAAAATTGGAAATTTGTGAATTTGGCTTAAGAGTGAATTTTAAGTTAAGTAAATAAAAATGGAATTAAGTTATATTTGAAATTTTAAAATTAAGTGTTAAGTTAATTTAATTTAATGAATTTATAATTTAAAATTGGAATTTAATAAGTGAATTATTATTAAATTTTGATTTTTGAATGGAGGTTTAACTTTATAAAATCATGAATATAAGGGTATTTGAATGATTATATATGATTTTATAAGTTAAAAATGATTTATATAAAAATATAATTGATTGTGAAATTATACTGAATATTTGAAGTTAATTAACTGCATCTTTGAAATGCTATTAATTCTAATGTAAATGAAAATACAACATTTGTAAATGTTGTAGTTGATAATAATGAACCAAATGGCTGAATTTAATTTAAGGCTATTATGGCATTTTTGTAAATGTTATAATGGTTGAATTTAACTAAGTTTATTTGAAACTAATGAAACCCTATTACAGCATTTTAAATGCTGTCTTTTGTTAAATTGAACTGTTTTAAATGTGACTTTCCATAGCATTTTCTAAATGTTGCGAAAGTTGAATTTTCATTGTTTTAATTAATTTAAGTGAACGAATGAACTTTGAAAGATTAAAATTTTGGAAATTTAATAATTTAATTATTTAATATAATAACTTCATTTTATGATTTAAAATGAAGTAATTTGTTTCGTAATATAAACTATTTTGAAATATGATATTTTGATATTTTGAACTGGATTTTTGAATGATATTGAATTTTGAAATGATATTTGATTTCGAAATATAAAATACCAATTTTGAAATTTTAACCATGGGATGTATTTAATTTATGGTTTAACTGATCCTTAGAGGATGGGCGATCCCAAGCATCCTTTAAGTTATTATGCATTACTGCTACAGTTCACTTGAGTTGGTTTACATTATATAAGTATATATTGTCCTGACTCGAGTGTTTTGTATTTTGCTTTACGCTCGGGTCAGCCTGAGTATTTACAGCTTAGATTTGGATCTCTTTCTGGAGCTAGGAATCGTTGGAGATTCTGCTTATCTAGTTATCTATCCATTCCAGTTTCAGTTGTTCTATTTCAGCTCTGGTATTATAAACTTCAATGTATTTGAGATTTCTATTGTATATGTTTTCAAACATATATTATGTATTTTGTTTTGAGAGTTTGTTATAGTAGCTTCATGAACTACTATGGTTTTTATATTCCGCTGCGAGTTATCCTGATATTCTGTGTCTGTGATTCTGTATTTGATTTTATTTGCTCCAAATTTTATTACAATCTGTTATTTTGAATTATTCAAGTCAGACATGCGTGGATTATTGTCGATTTGAATGGTCCAAAATAGTGGGTCGTTACATTGACACGAGCCACTGTCTTGCTTGATTTGAAACTCTGGTGACTTCATTTTTGGCATTTGGAATTGATAAAAGTGATTTTGTGAAAATATTTCGTTTGTGACATTAAGCTTGACTTAATGAACCACTTTGTTGTTCCATGACTTCGGTCAGTTGTTCACGGCCTCGATTTAAATTGTAAAACCTGTTGTCTGGATTGAACTTGACTTTTTCCTGCTGTTGCATGACCTTCGGCAGTCATGTCTTGTTCAAGTAGATACCTGTATTTGATTTTGGTCACTTTGTTGCTTTTAGCTGGATACACGCGGTTTTGAATTGTTAATGATTTCTCTTATGTTTTAACTTAGTCGAATAAAACAGTGCTGATTTTGATTTGGTTCGATTCCTTCTTGTTGACTTGCGGCATTTAAACTTCACTAGTTCGCATTCATAATTATCACAACTTGATTTTTAGTTGAACCTGCATGCTATGTTCTTTCCTTTGTTGGCATTGGCTTCTGCTGTTCCATGGTTAGTAGTTTTCCATTCTCACCATGTCATTGCAGTGAAACTTTGCAACTGTTAATTTCATTTGTGGCCACCAGGATTTCAATTCCTGTTAACATCGGTCACTTGATTTGATTATGGTGATTTTGGCATTAATTTGTTCAACTTGGCAATGTGTTGGTTTTGGTATATATGTACACAAGTGTGCATGTTTATTCTGCACTACTTGTATACCATCAGTTGCCACTGCCTGTTTCAATATCCATATAGTTTTTCCACTATTGCATCATGTTGTCACTGTATATCCCATCCCCACCAAAGAACACTTTATATAGCATCATATATGCATTCACCTGCTTCAAGTTAGGTTGCATACTCTCTGTGCATCCCTAAAAATGTAATGGGGTCTGATATTTGTGAAGCTTGCACTGATTAGTTGCACTATTGCATACATGTCGTATCTTTTGCAGTTTTATGTTGCCACCTCTGTTTGTCCTTGTTGTAGTTTGATTGCTCGGGTTCATGTAATCGTGAGATGCTAAGGTTGCAAAATGCTTGCTGCCTGGTCACTATACTGTGTTGACACTACCTTTGTAGTCTGTACCACTGCTTGTTCATGGTGCTATTTACACTACTGCACTGTGCCTTGAGGCGCTGTTTGGTTCTAGTCATATCTTTATTTGCTTCTTTGGGTTTGAGCATCACTAATCTGATAATACTCGTATCAGTCATTGGTGTAGCATTGTGTACATGTGTATTTAGCATTGTGTACATGCATACTTGTTTGTTAGCCTCTTATTAGTTTAAGTTGAGGTTTGCAGTCTGTTTATTTTACTCTTTGGCCTTGCTTTCTAGATGGCATTTGATCCAGACAGTGTTGTATTTTGATTCGTACATTGAGTTGAATCCAGTCTCAAAGACTTGGGTTTGACCTTGTACTCTGTTGTGAATTTTCAATGCGCATTCGTGTGCATTTCGTTCAGTTTGATTTGAGTTGTTCATTTATCTGACTTGACCTTTGCAGTTTCGACGTACGGTAGTGGCGAGGCAGTGCACGCGTGCGTGTACTGGTGCCACAGAAATTTGATTTGATTTGATGCAATCTGTTTCTGATTCATTGAGTTTTTGTGTATTTCCTCACTGTAATGGCGAGGCAGTGCACGCATGCGTGAACTGCAGCCACACAGTATTAACGTTTTAATTGATATTTCAATTGTTTGAATTGTTTTGTGTCCAATTCAATATTTTGAAATTGTATTCTGACTTGGTTTGATTTGATCATTTTGTGATTTTCTAATTATCTATTGATAATTAGATTATGAGTTTCTAATTATTTATTTAATAATTAGGTTTTGTCGCTAATTGTCGTTTAGGCAATTCTGCTGTTTTCTAAATTATCTTCCTTGATAATCCTTTTTATGTATCCTTGTTGATGATTTGGATTTGTTGTTTTGTTGTTTAACACTGTTTAGTGTTATATCTGTCTTTACCCGATTCTCTTATCGAAGAGTTGGATATATGAGATTTCTGTTACTGTCGTCTATTTGATATTTGACTATTATTGCTTCTGTGCATTAATAACTGAGTTTGAATTAGTCTGACCCGTGTATTATTTTCATTTGAATTTAATACTCGGGTCAGACCCGAGTTATTTCAGGTTGTAGATATCTTGCTTTGGGTTGTTGTTTGAGCTATGAAGACTTTTCATATCTTTTGAAGTGGTCTTCGTTTTGTTGTAGTAGCCAGTGTGTCTCTTTTAGGTTGATATGTATTCATGTATATTAGTCGATAATGTACTTGTATATATAACTTCCAGAGTCGACAGTTGTAGTTGTATCATATGTATTGTGTCAACTGTATTGTAACTGACATCAGTTATTATATATATGAGACTTTTTGTTTTATCTATGTTCCGCATTTATATTATCTGTGTTAGTATTATATTCATTGTCCTAAACTATTATGAACCATCATAGTTCGTTTTATACTGGAATTGGGTATGTCAATGGGATTAAATAAATAAGAGATGAAAAATAAAAATATATACCACTCCTATTGAAATAATCAATACTAGTGTAAGGCCTAACTACGGATGGCCGCTCCTATCCAGCCTTATTCTTCATGATAATAGACAGTATTTCCTTTAATACTCTTTGTTATTATGAGCATAGAGGTGGGGTGTCACAGTTGGTATCAGAGCTTGGGGTTTATGGACATAATATAAAACATAACTTAGATGGAACTTTTTTTACAACTATTGGTCGGTGTTTTTATTTGTGCTTTGAGTCAAAACTAAAGTTTTGAAATTTTGGTGGAATTTTTAAATATCTTTATTTAAAAATAAAAGTGGAATTGTGTTCTGATGATTTGATTGATTTGTGTTCTGTTTATCAGAGTGCGCAGCGGAAACAGTGAAATTGTCTTCGCTGAGTACAACTGAAAATCTTTTTGATTTAAAAATCAAAATATGAAATTGAAATAAATTTCATTTGTTGTTTACATAACTGTGTTTATTTTGTTTCTTTAAAAATTTCGAATCCGATTTGAGGATTCGAAGCGACTGCAGTTATGTGATTTTTGTTGAGATTTTGGCTGATTTTCTTTTGTGCTAATCTTATATTGATTAGATTTTGCTGTTTTGAATTATCTTCATTGAAGATACATTCGAATGATTTCTTTGTTCATTTGTAGTATACGTGTAAATTTGAGTTGCACGTTACTGCATTGGTTTAACGTTGAACCGATGTTTGGTTTAAACGTGCTTTGTTGTCGTTATCTTTATAACGGGATTTTTACATCGATGCTAAATTTTTGAAGCACGGTGTTCTGTTGGCATTTTAATGAATGAAAATTCACTAGTATTACATTTTGATGTAAATTATTTGATGAGATTTTAACGGTTAAAGATTACTGTCGCTTTGACTTCAATAACTGTTAAACTTTTAAAAAGTGGATTTTCAAGCAGTTATTCCGCAATGCTGATTTTGGGATTTGTTTTTACGATGTTTTGGGAAGTGCAATTTCCTTTTTCGAAATTGCTACTGATGTGTTGCCTTAATCACATGATTGGAAAATCGTTTTAAAATGAAAATTGTTTTATAAATTTTTAACGGTTTGCGCTTTCAAAAGAATGATGAAGCGACTTAAACGATTCAGCAAAATCGAGGACTATGACCCCTTTCTTTTACTGATTCGCTTAACTCCGGACTTGTCTAGTTGAGGATGTGAATTGTTATTTTTATAAAATAAATAAAATTGTTTTTAGGAATTTTATAGTTTGCGCTTTCAAAAGAATGAGGAAGCGATTTAAACGATTCAGCAAAATCGAGGACTATGACCCCTTTCTTTTACTAATTCGCTTAATTCCGGACTTGTCCGTTTGAAAATGTAAAATGTATTTTTACAAAATACACAGTTTTGCACTTTCAAGGAAACGATGAAGAGAATCAAACGATTTAGTAAAACACGTGGTATGGGACATGTGCGTTTGCTATTTCGGTTAATTCCGGACTCGTTAATTGAAATATTTGATATTTTGATGATTCTAATGATTTGTGTGCTTTCGAGCCACTATGTTGGACCTTCGGGTCATGTAACGACTCGAATTTTTTACGTTCGAAAATCGACATCCATACTTTACATCGTGCTCGAATGTCGTAGATTCGATCGTTCAAATCCGTGTCGCCGGAGCTTATAACACCATTAAGTATAACAACACAGCGGAAAAAGAATATATCAATTACATAACATTGATACAATGACAGATACAAAGTGATACAACAGATATCAATACACATCAGAGATATGATACAAGAAATAGCAGCGGAACGAAAATAGATAACATCAGCAGTGGATAGAATATCTCCAATAGAATGCTCCAATCCATAGCTAGCGGAAAGCAAGGTTAGTCGTCCAAGGACTGACTAGCTCCAGATAATCTACTCAACTTGAATATCCGAAAAACCCAACTCTAGACTGCCCGTTTGGAAAACTATGGGCACCTAGAGTTTAGGAAGGGAACAATAAACTACGGATCAGTCATGGGACTGGTGTGAGCAACAAAAACTGTTTATCTTTAAACAAACACAAAAGGCTTTTAAACATTGAAATCCGAAATGCTTTTGGAAAATGAAACTACCATAAGACCTCCCGCCACACACAATGCAAACGCAGAATTGGAGGAGATTTCTTCTTATGATAGTCAAACATGCTTACTACGCAAACAAAACTCCTTTGATATTATTACTAGTGCATAGTGTGAGAATATTTCGAAAGTATAATATCAATCTTAGCCAACATACAACATTTCATCGTATGCCTACTATAGCTACCATGTTCAATAGCAGGTTACCGCCACATCCCATGGCAGGTTATACAACTAAAAACCGTACAGGGTTCGTATTGTTTCTTTGGATTTCCGACAAATGATCAGGCTAAGGAACTTCCTTACCGAAATAGAAACGCCTCTGGAAAGACGCCCCGGATCCTAACTGGATCTCTGCAAACAAAAGGCCGATGCTACCTCATGCTGTACAGCTGTAACTAGGTAACTAACACACTGACGCTACCTCACGCTGTACAGTTGTAACTAGGTAACTAACACACGAGCCATGTCATCCCCCGGTCGTCACCGACCTTTATCCGAGGATCCTCAATCATAAAGCAACAGCCATAAAGTATAATCAACATAGGTAAAATATCTGGGCTCCATACCATGATATCACCTTTTATCCAGAAGGAAATGACATACCCTAGGGGCGCTACCCCTACAAACCTTTGCCTAACATTCCTGTTTCGACCATTTCCGGGTTGTGAGGCTCGACGAAGTCTCGTCCACAAAGCTATGCTTTTTCACAAAGCCACGCTTTTTCACAAAGCAACGCTTTTTCACAAAGCCATGCTTTTCCACAAAGCCACGCTTTTTCACAAAGCAACGCTTTGATCAATCAAATGATCAGCAGCACTTTGTATGCCACATTACCAAATTGGGAATGTATCAGTAGTAACCATCAACTACATAACCTCTGAGCTCGTACGTCTCAAAGAAGGGTGTTAAGCTAAGTGAATAAATTCTCCGCCACCAACAGAAATGTATTTGATAGAAACCAGCTTTACATCTCAAAGTGTAACGTCAGACACACATCCATACAAGTATGTTCCGGGTTTGAACAGAACCGAAGGCACTTCCGAAGAAGCCCTTGCAAATCCGGGTATTCACAATCTCGATCGGACTTCACATCACTTAGGGAATCTCTATACCGGAGCCATGATGCAGAGAAAATCGATAGGTCATCCTATCGCTCTCGCAAATACCCGGTCTTCACCACCGGTCTTCAAATGATATCCATATCGTCGTATCACTATTCGGAATGGGATATATGACACAAAGGTCCTCTCCCGGCTAAACCGAATAACGAGCGCAATTAAAAATCATATGGATACTGGGGTCTCAGTTAAATCACAGCTTAAAGCCCAAAACTTTTCATTCGAATGGTTAAAACAATTTACCATTTCCAATCTTTTAAACAAAAAGATTCAATTCACAAACCTTCAATGGTTTAAACAATTTCCACACTTTTAATCTTTTAAACAAAAAGATTCAATTCACAAAGTTTACCCTGTTCACAAAGATTCATTCATGGATTTCAAAACAATTTCCATTTTAATAGATTTACCCGTTAAATCTTTAAATCAAGATTTAACTTATAGCTTTCAAAACTCGTTTCCAAAGATTCATTCATAGTCTTCCAAAACAATTCTATTTCAAGTTAGATTAACTCATCCGGTCTTTGAAATAAAGACTCGTTTCATAGTTTTCAAAACATTTCAATTCCATTTCAAACTTGAAACCGTTCAACACAAATTGGAAGTTCATTACTTATGCGAAAGCTTTTACTATTTGAAAACAAATAGTTTCGTTCCATAAAAATCCAGTTATATTTACACGAGTTAAAACCCTTGAATAAAAATTCAAATTTCCAAATCAATACCTTTAAAATGGTTTAACCCAATATAACTTGTACAGCATCTTTAATCCCTAGTTTCAAATCATAGGATTCAATTTCAAACTTGAATTCAAATTTAAATCAAATTATTTAAATTTTCAAAACTCGATTAAGTTATTCAAAATAAATTTATCTTTGAAATTCTATTTCAAAAGCTTGTCACTTTAAACTCAAATTTCCAATTTCAAAATCAATTGAAATTAAAATTTCAATTTCAAAACATTGAATTTACATCATCTGTGACTTAACCGATTTCCATGTGAAATACATATTTGTGTGTGTAGAGGTGTAGTCCAGGGGTTTTACACAATAGTGCAACATCAATCATCACAGATATATCGATAAGCGGTATAATCGATAACGCTTATCTTCATTCACAGATTCATAGATAAAATAAATTTATCAGTCACAAAGATTCATCAATACAATTCGATGTGGGTTTCGGATAACCAACTGGAATCCGACTCCCTGTCGCATCGAAATTCAAATGTCGTTTACGGGTCAAGGGGTTGCATATTCATATAACAATATATACATCACAGATATAACAGCTTAGCACATAACATAGCATCACATCACATAACTAATATATCAATCCATCACATAGCCTGTAATAAAATACCAAACATCTATAAGTAAGATCGGTTAATTGTTTGAGTAATCCAAATCAGTTTTAATTACTTACGAAAATTACTAACCCTGGTTAATTAACATTAATCGATTCCAAATCATTTGATTAAAGGTCCTTTAAATCATTTATTAATTATTCTTAATTGCTTCCTAAGATAATTAATTAATTGCTATTCAATTTAATTAACATTTAAAGCTCTTCTTTACTTTGAAAGTCAAATCATTATCAACCACAAACTTTACTGTTAATTAAATTTTATACTCAAATTAATTTCTAAATTAAAATAATCATTAAGTGTTTAAAACATCGTTAAAGTATTAACTAAAATAATTAAAACTAGTATTTAAGTTTCAACTTACATTTGTTAAACCTTATTAAGTTTTACAGTGTTGAACTGTTGAAAGTGATCTACTTAACATTATTTAAATAATGGGATACAACAGATTGACAAAATCCCGAGGCTCCCCTTGATTAAACTCGAGCGTTACTTCGAGTTAGCCATCCATTTCCCCGAGTCTTCTCTATGCATATTCATCTTTTTCTTTTCTTGTAACGACCCGAAATTTTGGACCATTCGCATCCATTATAAGTGTATAGGTAGACACTCATGCCGGAGTTGAATTGCTCAAAATACCGTGTTGTTAATTTAAATTGGCAAAACTGAACATATACAGTAAATAAAATAATCACAGATCACAGACACAGAGTAATAAATGCAGCGGAAATAAAAGAGATAGTAGTTCATGAAGCTACTATATGAATATATAAAATACATCAGAGTTTACAACAGAAGAGTAATACGATACATCAGATACAAATCTGAGTACATCACTGGAATCATCGAATACTGAAGCAGAATAGAAGGCTGGATCTTCAAGCAAAGCTCCAACTTCAAAGGTGAGTCTCGAAAGCTGAACCACTCAGTCTGACCCGAGCGTAAAGCAAAATACAAAACACTCGAGTCAGGATTAACATTCTTATATTAATAAATCCAACTCAAGTGAAATAGCAATTGAAATACAAGTAACTCAAAGAATGTTTGGAATAACCATCCTTTAAGGATCCGTTAAACTGTCTACTATATAGTAATGTACGATAAGTAGATAATGTCTATCAGTAATATAAAAGATATCAAAATAGCGTTAAGTCATGGCTCATTCCACCCTTAACACATTTTTATTCCCCAAAGCATATACAAGACCGTAGTTTCCCCAAAACCGGAAGTCACCAGAGGGCAATCCATATACTAAAGGTACAAAACAAATCGTAGTGGTCGCGAATAGGATAATCAGTATGACAAGGTACATGAGGCGATACCAACTAGGATACTAGTAGTTGCCTGATCCGGACTGATGTTGGGCATAGCAGCTACTACCCCAACACCGCGAAACAACACTCCCAAATCGAGGGGTGCACCCAAATCGAATCACAAAAGTAATAGATATGGTATCGAAGAAGTGTGTCCGCTAGAGATGGCGATCCTCAATGGCCCGGCGCGGCTCCTGTTTTAGTCATGTCAGGGGTCATCCAAAATCGTTCTCTTTCTTCAGTCAACGCGTTCACCAAACCATCCACTTCATTCTGGATCATCACTCCGCGTATAGTTATTAAAGTGGTTTCGGTTTAGATAGAGAGTATATCCATAACCAATTCCGGTCTCTTTAATAACTTTCGTAATTATTACACCGATTGGTCGTTTATATATTTCGAAACCAAATCAATTTCAATTTCAATTAGAAATTTGCAAACCAACATTTCATTTGTCTTTCTAAATCAATTTCCATAATTTACGTTTCAAAACTTCAATTTACCATTTCAAAATCTTATAATTCAATTTCAAACTTTATTTAAAACAATTCAAATATTGATTCAAATTCATATATAAGTTTCATCCCGAAATCATTTAAATCAATTTATTTTAACATTCAAATCAATTTAAATTCATTAACCGATTTCTTTCAATATTCGTTAAGTTACTTTATCCTTCAAAACAATTTCTATCAAAATTTCAATTCATTAAATCAATTTCTTAAGTTCAACTTCATTAAATCAAAACTTACAATTTTGAATTAAATTAAATTCATCAAATCAAATTCTTTAAATTTCAAGTCTTACATTTATTCCAAAATATCACATTTTCATTTCTGGTTAAAGAAATTCAATTTCACTTATTAAATTGCTTAAATAATTTTTCAAAACTTAATTATTAAATATTTCAAAGTTTAATAATTTCAACTTAATTATAATTTCAAACTTAATTATTAAATCATTTCAAACTTAATTCAATCATTTCTTAAATTAAACAACATTCTTTCATCGATCACATTGTAAATATTTTGTTTCAGATTGTTAAATATTAAAATTTCCTTTCATTAAAATCCAGATTTCAATTTCATTTCAAACCCATATTATTTATTCAAATAAAATCTTCGTTTTATTTTTAAATCAAATTATTGACCAATCGGGTTTTATTTAATTTCCTATCCTAGGTCAAAGTTCAATTTGGGGTATTTATCATTTCAACCCGATTTCAATTAAATTCCAAAATCAAAGCATAGTAAAGGGAACTTGAAGTGTGATAACTGGGATGGTGTCAAAGTAAATAAACAAGCAATAACAACAATCAATAACAATCCAATAATCACTTCAAATAATCCCGAAATAACCGTATTAATTCGCATTGTTATTTGTACGAATTAATATAATTATTTCTAGAATCTACACTATCATTTCATGTAGATTAAAGATTATTACATTACGGTTCTTCACTTGTCATTTTTTTTACAACTTCATTCATCATCAATTTAACAACATACATTCAGTGGTTCAAAGTGTAATTAAACAAATCCTACGTGTCAATAAATTTAACAGATAAAGGGGTCATATTATACAAATGTCAGTTAATCAAATTTAACATTTAACTATCCTATATCAAGTTCAATTGTATACTATTTATCATTTTAACATTTACAATTTAACGTCCAATATAAACATCAACAATCAATCAATTATCAGCCAAACTGTATTATCATCGCATAAATAATTAACAGATAATGGTGTCAGATGTCACAGGTGAACTGATATAGGTAATAGCATATATAACAGTGTAATTAACTAACAACAGCATATTTCAATTGTCGTTTCAATTGAAATCAAATTTAATAAATAAAAGAACGTTAATCGTGAGTGAGTGCTCACCTTTCGAGGCTAGAGAGAACAGGAGATGACACAGATATGCACACTGAATGGCCACACAAATTTGAATTACGAATCCAAGTAAAGCAAAAGTCGGCACGAATTTGACAACAGAGCTGATAACAGAAATAGGTGAAATCGAATTAAAACTGGATCGATGTAGATAATTAGTACAAGTGAACTTACACGAACCATATATAACTATTTACATGTATAAATCGTATTCTAAATTCAAACAAATTTAATTTAAATAAATACGTATATATATGCAAAATATTTACACATTAAAATTTATATATATATATAACATCAAAATCAATATTCAATATTAATCAAAATTCAATATTAAAACATATAAATAAAATCCATATATTATATTATAACTTTTAAATACAAATGTAAAATATTATATACTAGATAGGATTTTAAATTCACAAACTCTCAACTTTCATATACAGTCAACACACAACCTAACAACAATGTGCATGGGTATATAATAAAACACACAACACATATAAACGGCCCATAACTTTACATAACCTTGCTATATATATAAAAGCTTTCACACGCACACAGAAAATAGCCATAACAAAACACACCATATGTATTTCGAAAATAATATGGGTAGAACATTTTCGAACTGGATATTATACAAAAACTAACCTACATAACACTACATAATATATATACACTGATAATGTATAACAACAACTAAATTTTTATATGTAGGTTCCAACTAACACGTACCCATATACTTTTGAATTAAAACTCTATAACTTACATGTATTGACCAAACTTATATAGATATAAACTGTCAAAATTTATAATACTATATACCCATTACATGAATACTACTACAACTAGTATATTTCCAAAAATACATACAATATATTTTTAAACTCTCCCATCCAATATGTACACTTTGTGTTTACAGATCTATACTAAAACAAAGATATAGTGCAACTCATGAATATAGACAACACTGACATACTTTACAATTCATATAACCAACACGCAGTGCACTCGACATATAATAGAATATATAATATACTTACAAAACTAATAATATATAATTGAAAAAAATATCATAATTAAATCGCGTATATATATATATAAACTTACTTTAAAAGGAAGATTGTTCAAAAGGTCAGAGCACAACAAGCTTCAAGCAACTGTATATATGTGAGCTTATATATATATATGATTTCATGGAAGGGCAAGGGGACAAGGGCTCTCGGCCTCAGGTATTTACAGGTGAAGCAGGCTGTGAAGTGATGAAGAGGACGTGGTGATGAGGTGGAGGTCTAGGAAGGTCGGCACGGTGGAGGTGGCGGAATTGTAGGCTGCGATGGTGGCCGAGGTAAAAGAGAGAGAGGGTGGGGCAGAATTGGCCATGGCGGAGACCGATATGGAGTGGAGGGACCAAGCGAGATGGTGGAGCGTTCATTGTGGAAGGAGGTAGTTCCTCTCGGCTGTGGTTGTAGTTGTGGTGGGCGGAGAAGAGGGCTCGGGCGAAGGTGAGAGGCGTGAGGCTCGGTTTGTTGAGTGATCGGCTGTTCACGAGGTGGAAGCTTGTCTAAGCTGAGATGGGTTGAACTCGAGGAAGGAGGAGGAAGATGCGGAGGTTACTGGGTGGGCGAAGTGGAACGGTCGAGGAGATAGAGAGAGGAGGGAGGCGGTTGGATCCCTTAGAAAAGAAATGAAATCCTCGAAGCAAAGAAAGCAGGTTTCAGGAAGTAATATAAGTTTGCATATATCACATTTTTCCAGAGCTAAGGAATTGAATTAACCAACTAAATGAACGAAACGTCACATAGTAAATTGACATAGGAATAGCCAAAAGTTATCCTGGAAATACTAAATGGTTTATGACTATTCATAACAGCTAAGGGAAACGAATGGACAGTAACAAAAGGTTAAACGGGTACCGGTACGGAATAACGGTTCCACACATTCATTGCGTACAGGATTTCCGAAATACTTAAATGAATACATCGTTGAGGTCAGCACGATGAGGTGACCAAAACGGTATACTGATATCAGTGGTACGATCGGATTTATAAAATTCGAAATTTTTCTACTGGCGGAAAATGCGAGAAAAACACTGAAAAATAAGATCGACGGAGCAATAGATGTCCAAATTTGGGAAAACGACAAACTGACATCTTGCTCAGAAGATGGTTTAGAATTTTTCTATGTAAAAATATTTAGGTTTCGGAAACATTTTATTTTCATTACTTTTTAACTGATTGAATTGAAGTGAATTTACGCGCGAAATAAACTTTCATATTTTCGGACGAAAATTTACCAGTTGCTATGTTTAACTAGACGTATTCCAAATATAAAAATTTTATTTCAAAATTTTATCGTTTAAAATTTCACAAAATTTCAACTAATTATGTTATTAAAACAGTTGAAATTTACGGGTCGTTACACTCTCCCCCACTCAAAACTTTTCGTCCCCGAAAAGGAACGAGGTAGGAGAATAGAAACAACCAGAAAGGAAACAGATTTGAAATACAAAATGACAATTTATTTAAACCATATAAATTCAAATTTAAATTAATTGATATTCAATAATTGATTTAATCCATTTGATTTCACTAAAAATCAATCTCAACTATCTCTAAATTCAGTATCTTATTATCCAATTATCTTAAATTTACAATTTCTAAAACCACAAATTTGAATAGTCTTTTATTATAATCATATTTTTCCAAAATTTAAATTCATCTTTATTCCAAATTATTGTTAAATTTATTCTACTTAATATATCTTATCACATATATTTAACCCATATAAATTAATTTAAAACATAAAAGTTTCGATTTAAATTAATTTACATCTATTAATTTCTTTTAAATTCAAGGTATTTCATATGTTGATCAAATTTCAATTTATTAATTCTTTCAAAACAAATTTATTAATTCTTTCAAACAATTTATTTCATTATTAACTGAGTTTTTCTTATTGCCCTATCTAACTCTGTTGACATCTTTATAATCAAAATTTAGTGTATAACATTTATTATAAACACTCAAATTTTTATTTATAAATTCAATTTATCTTATATATTATCCAATTACATATTCAACTTCTGAATGATTTAGGTAAGTTGTATTAGAATGCAGTTGAATAATATACAAATAAAATTTTCCCAATTCAATTATTCAAGTTTAAATATTTATTCCAAATTTTGGTTTTATTTATAACTAAAATCATCCTTTAACAAAATTTAAGGATTAGATTTCTGATTAACTTTAAACAATTTGGAGGTATATATAATATATTTATACCAAAATCAAATTAAATTTTAAAATAAGATACCTATATATATGTAAATCAAAATATACTGAAGAAATTTAAATCAAAATATATTTTTTCTCAAAACAAAACCGTAGCAAAGCTACAGAATGGTTTCTCCACTTCGAAACTTGAAAATGAATGTCGATGATGCGGCCGCCATCACCGAAATTATTTTCCAGCGACAAAGAGAAGAGCACTGATTTCAACATTTTAAAATTCTTTGAAAACGGTTTCTATTTGAAAATACGTTCAATAATATACATTTTAAAATTTTAAAAACCAAAGTTCGAAATCACCAGAAACTAAATTCTCAAATTTCTGAATTAAATTCATTTCAAATTCCAATAAATTTATACACCGTATTTATAAATTTATTCAGAACAATAAATGATAATCAAATATTATCATTTCAAACAACAATTTAATTTACCTATTAAATTACAGAAAAAATTTTACTTATATTTTCACAATATAATCAAACAAATTTATTTCATTTTCCAAATTTGAAAATAATATTGTGTCAGTTTGCTCTGTTCAAGTGTTTTAGAAATCCTATCGATAGCGTTGATCAGACGAATCGATCGAAATCCAAATCACATCAACAACTCAAACAACACAATATATAAAACATTTTAAATATTAATTTACAAATACTCTTCCTCGCTCGACGATTCAAGAATGGATTTTAAAGCAAGGGTAGAGATTCAAATTTTTGCAAGACTCAAATCAAAAAGAATTCTGATTCGAAGATAAGTTTGAAACAGAAGATGAGATAATTCAATTACCACAATCGGGAGATGGATGAGTTTATTTAATTCACGGACAACCTTGACCGGGTCATCCGTAACTTCAAGAATAAGATCGATGCTGAATTCCGAGGTAAATCGACATTCGATCTCAAGAAATAAAATTCAGGTATAGCAGGAGATAGATAGCATCGTAAACAGAGGATACAGAAATTTCCGGTAAAACGATGCCTATTATAAAGGAGTTTAATCCTTTACGAATCATTCAAAGATTGGCGAGACCGCCGATCTATTATAGATTACCTTCGGAATGGAGTTATGGGGTGCTCCAGAATTGAAAGGAGACGAATAGTGAGGGACACGAATGAATTTCGGAATCGAGGGCAACGTTCCAAAATTCAA
The DNA here is from genome assembly GCA_030737815.1 of Allium fistulosum. Lineage (NCBI taxonomy): Eukaryota > Viridiplantae > Streptophyta > Magnoliopsida > Asparagales > Amaryllidaceae > Allium > Allium fistulosum. The sequence continues at coordinate 742,875,367 of CM060908.1, read as the reverse complement.
AGAAATTGAGTCAAGGGAAGAGATTGAAACTCGAATGAGAGTGATTCTGTAAATACATTTACCCTATATGTTAAGTTTTGCCTAGAGCTACCAAAGCTTTGATACCAACTGTAACGACCCGAAATTTTGGACCATTCGCATCCATTATAAGTGTATAGGTAGACACTCATGCCGGAGTTGAATTGCTCAAAATACCGCGTTGTTAATTTAAATTGGCAAAACTGAACATATACAGTAAATAAAATAATCACAGATCACAGACACAGAGTAATAAATGCAGCGGAAATAAAAGAGATAGTAGTTCATGAAGCTACTATATGAATATATAAAATACATCAGAGTTTACAACAGAAGAGTAATACGATACATCAGATACAAATCAGAGTACATCACTGGAATCATCGAATACTGAAGCAGAATAGAAGGCTGGATCTTCAAGCAAAGCTCCAACTTCAAAGGTGAGTCTCGAAAGCTGAACCACTCAGTCTGACCCGAGCGTAAAGCAAAATACAAAACACTCGAGTCAGGATTAACATTCTTATATTAATAAATCCAACTCAAGTGAAATAGCAATTGAAATACAAGTAACTCAAAGGATGTTTGGAATAACCATCCTTTAAGGATCCGTCAAACTATCTACTATATAGTAATGTACGATAAGTAGATAATGTCTATCAGTAATATAAAAGATATCAAAATAGCGTTAAGTCATGGCCCATTCCACCCTTAACACATTTTTATTCCCCAAAGCATATACAGGACCGTAGTTTCCCCAAAACCGGAAGTCACCAGAGGGCAATCCATATACTAAAGGTACAAAACAAATCGTAGTGGTCGCGAACAGGATAATCAGTATGACAAGGTACATGAGGCGATACCAACTAGGATACTAGTAGTTGCCTGATCCGGACTGATGTTGGGCATAGCAGCTACTACCCCAACACCGCGAAACAACACTCCCAAATCGAGGGGTGCACCCAAATCGAATCACAAAAGTAATAGATATGGTATCGAAGAAGTGTGTCCGCTAGAGATGGCGATCCTCAATGGCCCGGCACGGCTCCTGTTTTAGTCATGTCAGGGGTCATCCAAAATCGTTCTCTTTCTTCAGTCAACGCGTTCACCAAACCATCCACTTCATTCTGGATCATCACTCCGCGTATAGTTATTAAAGTGGTTTCGGTTTAGATAGAGAGTATATCCATAACCGATTCCGGTCTCTTTAATAACTTTCGTAATTATTACACCGATTGGTCGTTTATATATTTCGAAACCAAATCAATTTCAATTTCAATTAGAAATTTGCAAACCAACATTTCATTTGTCTTTCTAAATCAATTTCCATAATTTACGTTTCAAAACTTCAATTTACCATTTCAAAATCTTATAATTCAATTTCAAACTTTATTTAAAACAATTCAAATATTGATTCAAATTCGTATATAAGTTTCATCCCGAAATCATTTAAATCAATTTATTTTAACATTCAAATCAATTTAAATTCATTTACCGATTTCTTTCAATATTCGTTAAGTTACTTTATCCTTCAAAACAATTTCTATCAAAATTTCAATTCATTAAATCAATTTCTTAAGTTCAACTTCATTAAATCAAAACTTACAATTTTGAATTAAATTAAATTCATCAAATCAAATTCTTTAAATTTCAAGTCTTACATTTATTCCAAAATATCACATTTTCATTTCTGGTTAAAGAAATTCAATTTCACTTATTTAATTGCTTAAATAATTTTCCAAAACTTAATTATTAAATATTTCAAAGTTTAATAATTTCAACTTAATTATAATTTCAAACTTAATTATTAAATCATTTCAAACTTAATTCAATCATTTCTTAAATTAAACAACATTTGTTGGGCGTGTTCTCACCCAGAAGACCTCGAGACCAAAAAGCCAGATGCATCCACCTAGGCTTACCTAAAATCATTCGGCATTGACATTCCATAGGGCCCATTCGGCAGGATTTCATTCGGTATCCATGCCTAATAGAAACCCATCCGGCATTCGCATCCCACAATGCCCATCCGGCATTCTCATCCCGCCATGTCCATTCGGCAGACTCCATAACCGGACCAACCATATTCGAGACTGCCGAACCAACCCTATTCAAGACTGCCGAACCAACCCTCTTTCGAGACCGCCGAACCAACCCTCTTCGAGACTGCCGAACCAACCCTATTCAAGACTGCCGAACCAACCCTCTTTCGAGACCGCCGAACCAACCTTCTTCAAGGCTGCCGAACCAACCTCCTTCAGACAATGCCGAACCAACCTCCTACCACCGGACCAAACGCTACCGGACCAAGACGTGCCAGGCCAGATCACGTCAGCCCAGGCCCACCAGCAGCTATATACATCCAAGACCCCTGCTCCCAACCTCACTCTATAAATAGAGGGGCAGGGGTACAACAATGGGGACAAGTTTGAGAGCTTAAGCACGGAGAGAACTTTCAAACAACTTTCTTTTACTTGTATCAAAGCTTTGTACTTGTAATCAAAACAAGAGAAGAGAAATAACATATAAAGTGGACGTAGGCATATTCTGGCTAAACCACTATAAATCTGCGTGTCTTTTTACAGTTTAGCCCCTGCTTTTCATATATTTGCATAAATCACCCAAATCACTAAGAACAACATAAGATCTACTAAATCATACAACTTTGAGGTGTTTGTCCATTTTTTGTGCAAACATTTTTGGTGCTTTCACTGAGAATTAGAAGCTCGAAGCTTCATCTTCATCTACTTAACAAGTTTTCCTAACAGCATCGTCCGCCACTTGGAAAACATGCCTCCCAAACAGAGAAAAGACGTTAACAAAGGAAAAAACATCGCATCCAGCAGTCTTCCAGATCCAGCTGTCACGAATCAAGTGAATCGTCCTCCTCCAACAACGGTAACAAATGAAGGACAGGCTAACCCAACCACTCCTGCCACAGAACAGCCTGCAGCAATTACTAGGGCAGATTTGGACAGAGTTGTTGTTGAAGTAACTAACCGCTTCACGTCCCAGCAGGAAGCCTTGGTGGACCATCTCATGTCACGCTTGAGGGACGCTGAAGAATCCAACCGCAACACTGAATCATGGGGCGAGTCCCAGTCTGGAGGATCTCAGAGACAGCAAAGATCTTCCTTCTTCGAAGGAGCTAACGACAGAAGTAGCCGTGGTAGGAGCCGAGACCGAGCACAGCCCGAAGTTAGGCCTGAGGAAACGTTTGGTACCGAACCCAACGGGGAAGGTACCGGGCGAAGGTCAACTGTAGCTGAGCCTGTCATGCTGCCTAACCACAGAAACACCAGTGAACGGGGCCGAGCTAGAGTTCAGCCCGAAGTTGGACCCGAGGAAGTGCTTAGATCAGAACCCAACAGGGGAAGATCAAGGCAAGGGCCAACTATAGCTGACCCAAGCATGCTCCCAGAAGATCAAAGGCAGCCACTGGAAAATATGAGGAATGATAGACGATACCATCCCTACAGGTCGTCTGGACGGAATCAATCCCACAGAACAGAACCAAACTCATTTTTATCCGCTCCAAGTTCTGATGAAAGGATGGCACGCTTATTCAGAGAGTGTGTCCAGCGGGAGCAAAGAGATCGAGGGATAGGCGCTAGGGTAACCAGCCCTTTCGCCCGCAATATCGAAATTGCTATCACCCCCCGAGAATGGAAGATGCCAACAATGGAACCCTATAAAGGAACCTCCGATCCCGTTGTACACTTACAGAGGTACACGCAGCATATGCTCATGAGTGGAGCAATAGAGGGAGTACTGTGCAAATGCTTTCCGCTCTTCTTAGCAGATCTTGCTACCTCCTGGTTCTGTCATCTACCCCAAGGATCCATCAGCTCATGGGAAATGTTGAAAGAAAAATTTATCAGTCAGTTCCGCATTCATGTGGAGCAACCTAAGGACGCTTATTCCTTATCCAGCGTCAAACAGAAACCCGGAGAAAAGCTGCAGCAATACCTAACCAGATTCAACGCCGCAGCAGCCGCAGTTCAAGATGCCGATGAGAAGCTTATCCTAATGGCCCTCTGCAGTGGGGTGCATCCGGACACTAAATTTGCTAGAAGATTGACAAAAGAAAAACCAGCTACTTTACCCGATTTCTTCCATGAAGCCGGGAAATACATGAGGCTTGAGGATGCCGCCATTGAGGGGCAGTCAGGACAGCAAAGTAAGACGACCCATGGCAACGCCCCTGCTGTGGCGAGGGACGTTCGAAGAAATGATTCCAGAGACAATGTTGGGGGAAAGAAGGTAGAAAAGCGCCTATATCGGCCAGGACCAAGATTCGACGCTTACACCCCTTTGAACGAGACCGTCGAAAATATCTTCCTTGCCACCCAAAGCGAAGTTAGATACAAACGCCCACCATACAAGAAGGAATCAGATAACACACAGAAGTCTGGAAAATTCTGTCGCTTCCACAAATCTCACGGACATGATACCAACGAATGCCATCATCTCCGAGATCTGATTGAGGAACACATCAGAAGGAAGAAACTGGAACGTTATGTAAAAAGTCAAGACAGGACTCCAGCCCCTGCCAATGAAAACCCAAGGCTACCCTCACCAGGGACCGACAGAGGAAACCGCAACGCTAGCAGCTCTAGTCAAGAGAAGATAGTGGTCCATACCATCTCAGGAGGTCCGCACATCGCAGACAGAAGTTGGAGAGAGATGGAAAGATATGGGAAGTCGCTTAGAGACAATAAAGACTGTGTCAATACGGTTATAGAAGAGCGCCACCCAAAGCGGAAAGAAAGCGATGACATCATATTCAGTAAACGCGACCTAGAAGGAAGACAGTACCCTCACATGGATCCCATGGTTATCTCTGGCCGACTCGGTCCCGCCGAAGTTTACCGAATCCTGGTAGACACTGGAAGCTCTGTAAATATCCTTTTCAAACACGCATTTGACAAAATGAAGCTATCAATGAAGGATGTATCTCCCTGCGATAAACCACTACACGGTTTCACTGGAGATGCGAAGATGCCCCTCGGGCAGCTGGACCTCTTTGTTGAGATTGGAAGCCATCCCCGCTCCGTTGTAAGGAAACAGACATTTGTGCTGATAGAAAACCATTCGGCCTACAACGCCTTCTTAGGAAGACCAGCCTTATCTGACTTCCAGATTGTCCTAGCCCCATGGTGCCTGAAAATGAAATTTCCAACAGACAATGGGGTAGGGGAAGTGGAAGGAGACCAGGATATTGCACGAGACTGCTATGTAACCGAACTTCGCAACAACCACAGGAAAGATAAAGGGAAAAGTGTAGAGATCGCCCTCTGCACAAAAAGCCTTGAAGCATAGCAACTAAAGAAAGCCCCTCCTCTTCGATACACCAGCGACCCTTTCAATGAATTAGACCCTAGGGACAAAGAGGAGGAGGCCACCGCCGAGCCTGCAGAAGCTATGGAGTTTATATCTGTAGACAAGCACGACTCAAGTAGGCTACTGAAAATTGGGTCCCAGCTAAAAGCTGAATTGAAGGAACAACTCATTGATTTTCTCCGCCACAACTTGGATGTATTCGCTTGGTCACACGCTGACATGACCGGAATCTCCCCCGACGTAGCATGCCACGTATTAAACATTGATCCTACCAAGGCGCCTGTAAAACAAAAAAAGAGAAGTATGAGGGCAGAGCGATCAGCAGCCCTCGATGAAGAAGTAAAGAATCTACTCGCCAATGACTTCATACGAGAAGCTGTTTACCCAGAATGGATCGCCAACCCGGTACTAGTAAAGAAGGCTAATGGGAAGTGGCGGACCTGCATTGACTTCTCCAACCTAAACGACGCCTGCCCAAAGGATTGCTTCCCGCTTCCCAGAATCGACCAACTTGTAGACAGCACAGCCGGGCACGAACTCCTATCTTTTATGGATGCATACTCAGGATATAACCAAATTCCTATGCATGCTCCCGACCAAGACCACACTAGTTTCATCACTGACCGGGGTTTATACTGCTACAAAGTGATGCCCTTCGGACTTAAAAATGCAGGAGCCACCTACCAGCGCCTCGTCAACAAGATGTTTGCAGGGCTAATAGGACAAACTATGGAAGTATATGTGGATGACATGCTGGTAAAGTCAAGGAAGGCCAAAGAACACGTAAGCCACCTAGGCGAGATGTTTCAAGTACTCCGGCAATATGGAATGAAGTTGAATCCACTAAAATGCTCCTTCGGTGTGTCGTCAGGGAAGTTCTTAGGATTCATCGTTCATGCCAGAGGGATAGAAGCAAACCCTGAACAAGTCCGAGCACTAAGGGATATCAAGATACCTTCCACCCGAAAGGAAATGCAAAGCCTAAATGGAAAAGTGGCCGCCCTAAGCCGATTCATCTCCAAGGCAACGGACAAGTGTGTCCCCTTTTTCGAAGCCCTAAAGAAAGATAAAGGAAAGTTCGAGTGGACTGACGAATGCCTGACCGCTTTCCTTCACTTAATCGGACACCTCCAGAAACCACCGGTGCTCTCAACTCCAAGCGAAGGAGAAGAATTATACCTATACCTCGCTGTGTCATCCCACGCCCTGAGCGCTGCCTTGGTAAGGGAATACAACCGCACGCAACGACCAGTTTACTTCGTCAGCAAAAGGTTTACTGGGGCAGAAGTTAGATATCCTAAGCTCGAGAAGTTAGCATACTGTTTACTAATCACCTCACGAAAACTGCGTCACTACTTCCAATCCCATTCCATCAAAGTTCTGACCGATCAACCACTGAGGCAGGTACTCCATCGTCCCGACACTTCCGGGCGACTACTTAAATGGTGTATTGAGCTGAGTCAATATGATATCACCTATCACCCTCGCACCGCCATCAAGGGACAAGCCATGGCTGATTTCATTGCAGAGTTCACTACCAACGAGGGTAAGGAGCAACTGGAAATAACAGAAGATATCAAGTGGAATCTCTTTGTGGACGGTGCATCTAACGAACAGGGCTCGGGGGCAGGTGTGGTAATAATCACTCCCAGGGGAAATAAACTGCACTCTGCTATAAGGTTGGAGTTCGCCGCCACCAACAACGATGCAGAATATGAAGCAGTGATAGCTGGACTAGAAATCGCCATAGAAATCGGAGCCAGTTCTTTGTGTCTTCACAGCGATTCTCAACTTATTGTTAATCAAATACTAGGAGAATTCCAAGTTCGAGAGGAACGACTCATAGCATATCTAAAGAAGACCAAGTTGCTTCTCAGCCGATTGGATCAGTACTTAGTCAAACACATCCCTCGGGAAGAGAACCAAGAGGCCGACGAATTGGCAAAGCAAGCGAGTATGAGAGACATCGCCATCTTCGGGGTAGTAATCATCTCAAAGCAAACGGTCCCAAGTTTTGAGCAAGTGAATCTGATAGCCGCAGCCGAAGAAGCAACTTGGATGACTCCCATCCGAGACTACCTACAAAGTGGCACACTGCCCAACGGGCGTAATGAAGTCAAGAAAATCTTGAGGAAAGCGTCCCGCTATACAATACAAGAAGACATCCTCTATCGGCGCGGTTTCTCTAACCCATTATTAAGGTGTGTCGCCGGAAGGGAAGCCAAGGAAATCTTATCCAACATCCATCAGGGGAGCTGTGGAGATCACACCGGGGGGCAAACATTAGCAAAAAAGATACTCCGATACGGATATTTCTGGCCCACCCTAAGCAAGGACGCCTCAGATTTCGTCAAAAGATGTGACAGATGCCAAAATTTTGCCAAGATTCCACGGCTACCAACAACTGAGATTACTCAAATGACCAGCCCTTGGCCCTTCGCAATATGGGGAATTGACTTAATCGGCGAGCTACCGATGGGCCGAGGCGGGGCCAAATATGCTATAGTGGCAGTTGATTATTTCACCAAATGGGTGGAAGCAGAACCTCTGAATAAAGTATCTTCAGCAAAAGTTATTAACTTCTTGATCAAAAATGTTCTATGCAGGTATGGAGTCCCACTCAAAATCATATCAGACAATGGACTTCAATTTGACAGCGAGGAATTCGCCAACTGGTGCCAAGAACACCGAATTCATAAAAGCTTCTCATCCGTAGCATATCCCCAGGAAAACGGACAAGTCGAAGCAGTCAACAAAATTCTGAAAACTCTAATAAAAAAGAAGCTCGAAAAATCAAAGGGCGCTTGGGTGGATGAACTTCCTACGGCACTATGGGCCTATCGCACATCTTTCAGAACATCGACAGGGCACACTCCTTTCTCTTTGGCATACGGATCGGAGGCTATGCTCCCAGTTGAAACTATTGTGCCTTCCCACCGTCGGATCCACTATAACCCAGAAGAGAACGAAGAACTCCTTCACATGTCTTTGGATCTAATCGAGGAGAGAAGAAACGATGCAGTCCTCAAAACAGCAGCCCACAAGCAAAAAGTGGCAACACAATACAACTCCAAAGTCAAGCATCGTACCTTACAGGAAGGGGATCTTGTCCTCAAGCGAATCTTCCCTCGCCCCGGAGCATTAGACCCAATCTGGGATGGACCATATGTAATTCATAAAGATCTCCACAACGGAGCCTATATTTTATCAACAGTGGACGGAGAGGTGTTCCAAAGGGCATGGAACATCCAACACCTCCGTCGATACTTTTCTTAACTTGTATTGCCCATATGAAGTGAATTAACAAAGAGAATCAGTGGACGTAGGCATTTTCGTGCCGAACCACTTTAAAAAACCCTGTCTCTTTTTTAACTTGTTCCTTGGTATCTTGGCTGCTCGTTAACTTTATCCTTTTCTGTTGAACAAAATCCTGAGTATATAGCATTTCTATTCAAAGCACTCCACAACGCAACTTCACCTGGACAAGACCCAACAGGTACTATGCGAATCTATGCCCTCGCCAATGAGACACTTTTGCTCCAGCATCCCTCTGCTGCGAGTTAACTCATTGCTCGCGACGGCCCTGAAAGCCAACTGTAATGAGCCGATTATAAGCCACCGAGAAGGCCGACTATAGCCGAGGCAGCTCATTACGGCGTTAGGCTCGCCGGCAACTGTGAACCGACTATAAGCCCCAACATAAGGTATGGCCAGCCAGGGGCAGTTCACAGTTGACGATCGGCACCCACGCTAGCCGGCCACAGTAAATCGAATAATACCCACGATTACGGGCCATAATGGCCCGGGTAGTTACTGTGCGCGATCTCGGCTCCGATGTGTCTTAAGTGCGGCTGTGGTAAAAAAGAATTAACTCCCCGCGGAGGCGTAAGATGGGTGACGAATGTCTCCAAGACCCACGGCTAGGGAAAGTGACTACAAAACCCGTTTGCCACGAACTTAAGCACATCGAAGGCCTTCCGTGATTGGAAGTTTTACCTTTTTTACATATTTCAATTTTACTTAAAAAGCTTTTTTCCTATCCCCTATAACAATCCCTAAAGTACATGATACAGAGTAGGAGATACTCGCCAATGGGTGTAGGGACTCACAGTGGCAGGACATTCGACTACATTCCATGCTCAGTCCTACAAGATATTCAAGACTGCCATCTACGATTAAAACATGAAAGGCGGTATTTCCTTCTTTTATGTACAAATACATGACTATAATTTGTTCACACCACACGCTAATATTACAAGTTAAAAAAAGGAAAAGAAACACAGCTATGGTTGTACAAACCCTGGGGAGGAGTATGATACTGCAATAAGTCCTGGATTTCATTCCAGGACGGGAGCGGGTCATAAAATATTCCTAAGTCCCTATCATTAATGAAGCATGCAGGAGTCAAGAGTTCACCTTGAGTCGTCGGAGCCACCTTGGCTGGAATGGTCGGAGAAGACTCACTTGCACCAGTCCCGGCTTTGTCCGCCCTCCCGGTTTTCTCTACCAAAGCCGGATCTTCATCCAGCCCCTCAAAAGCCTGGTGGAACGCATCATCCGTCCACTCCTGAATCTCGCCCGCTTGCCCAGGAAGTAGGGCCCCGATGCCATCGCCACCTTTGTCACCATCCCGACCATCTCCACCCTCGCCTCTTTCCTCCTCTATGTCTTCCTCCTCCCGGGTAAGTGGACAATTGCTAGGGGAGGGACCGTCTGACTTCTTGAGTTTCTTACCTCCGACAGCTGGAGGTTTAGTGAAAGGTTTCCGCTTGCTACTCTCTACCGTAACACCTTCCTTGGTCTGAGCAGCCGCCCTCTCCTCCTCCGTTTCCCTCAGCTTAACTACTGACTGCTGCGGAAGGATTAAGTTATGTTCCAAAAGAATCGCATTTCTGATCAAGAAGGCGGATGATCTATATTTCCCAAGAATGGCTTCTATCTCAGCCGCCGTCTGAACCAGGCGGTCAGTCTCCACAATCGGAAAGCCACGTATCGCTAGCAAAAATGAGAAAGTATGAGAAGAAGCATCGCAATCGGAATAAAAATTATAAGTAAAAGCATCAACTTACATCCAGAAGTAAAGCGCCGGATTGAAACGGAGTCGTCCCTAACAAAGAACCACTCTTTCTTGAACATGCTGAATTTAGAGTACAGATCCAAGACCGGTTTGAAGGTCACGGCTGACTCCAAGCTAATGTATGGGGACCCCTTCTTATAGCCCCTCAAATTATACAAGTACCGGATCTCCCGGTTGGAAGGAGCACGACCATACTTCCTTTGGAAAATGACGAAGAGGCTCACCAGGATAGCATAGAAGTTGGGTTGAAGCTGGAATGGGGCCACCTTGAGATATGTAAGGAAGCTGACTACCCAAGCATTAAGAGGTGGAATGGCACCACACATGCAGTGGTATCTGCTGTAAGCAAAGTACCCCTCAGGGGGGTCGTATGGCATAACATCTCTCCCTGGCAACAGCATTCGCGCCCTATCAATTCCAAATGAACGAGAGATGGCATCTAGCTGCTCCTGCTTGAGGGAACTAGGAAAACAGTCGGGCGGGGAGTTCAGAATTTCCTGAGGGCCGTACCCGTCCACTAATGATCTCGGGGTTGGTCCGTGACGTTCGGGATTCGGCTGAGCTGGGGGCACGGCAGAGGAACCTCCTTCGCCCCCGGATTTCTTTTTGTCTGATCGAGTTTCCGCCTTTCGAGACATTTATCTGCAACATCGAAAAAACATGTTGTTAAAACGGGGGATATAAACAAGCGAGTCTATGTAAAATCCATCCAACACAAAAGTCCGTCTAGTAAAACAAGGTTCATTCGGTACTCCCGATACCGGAGTTTCGTTCGGTATTCGAGTAAAAGGTTCATTCGGCACTCTGTTGAGCCAAGCTTCGTTCGTCATATTCCATTCGGTAAAACTCAAGAAAATTCATTCGACAGAATATTCACTCACCTGATTCGGCAAAAATATTTGATTCGGCTACCAGATTTGATTCGGCTACCAGATTTGATTCGGCTACCAGATTTGATTCGGCTACCAGATTTGATTCGGCTACCACGTTTTGATTCGGCGAGAGTAAGAGTCTGATCCGGCAAAGACAAGTGTTTAGTACGGCAGGTAAGAAATAGCCAAAGCATACGATCCCTACTTATAGACAAAAGGACACGACCGGACCATCTGGTTCGGTATCCAAGGGCCAAATGAAAGTATCAAACAAAGCACGCCATATTCGAGAATATGCCCCGCTTTGGGGGGCAAATGTTGGGCGTGTTCTCACCCAGAAGACCTCGAGACCAAAAAGCCAGATGCATCCACCCAGGCTTACCTAAAATCATTCGGCATTGACGTTCCCCAGGGCCCATTCGGCAGGAATTCATTCGGTATCCATGCCTAATAGAAACCCATCCGGCATTCGCATCCCACAATGCCCATCCGGCATTCTCATCCCGCCATGTCCATTCGACAGACTCCATAACCGGACCAACCATATTCGAGACTGCCGAACCAACCCTATTCAAGACTGCCGAACCAACCCTCTTTCGAGACCGCCGAACCAACCCTCTTCGAGACTGCCGAACCAACCCTATTCAAGACTGCCGAACCAACCCTCTTTCGAGACCGCCGAACCAACCTTCTTCAAGGCTGTCGAACCAACCTCCTTCAGACAATGCCGAACCAACCTCCTACCACCGGACCAAACGCTACCGGACCAAGACGTGCCAGGCCAGATCACGTCAGCCCAGGCCCACCAGCAGCTATATACATCCAAGACCCCTGCTCCCAACCTCACTCTATAAATAGAGGGGCAGGGGTACAACAATGGGGACAAGTTTGAGAGCTCAAGCATGGAGAGAACTTTCAAACAACTTTCTTTTACTTGTATCAAAGCTTTGTACTTGTAATCAAAACAAGAGAAGAGAAATAACATATAAAGTGGACGTAGGCATATTCTGGCTAAACCACTATAAATCTGCGTGTCTTTTTACAGTTTAGCCCCTGCTTTTCATATATTTGCATAAATCACCCAAATCACTAAGAACAACATAAGATCTACTAAATCATACAACTTTGAGGTGTTTGTCCATTTTTTGTGCAAACAACATTCTTTCATCGATCACATTGTAAATATTTTGTTTCAGATTATTAAATATTAAAATTTCCTTTCATTAAAATCCAGATTTCAATTTCATTTCAAACCCATATTATTTACTCAAATAAAATCTTCGTTTTATTTTTAAATCAAATTATTGACCAATCGGGTTTTATTTAATTTCCTATCCTAGGTCATAGTTCAATTTGGGGTATTTATCATTTCAACCCGATTTCAATTAAATTCCAAAATCAAAGCATAGTAAAGGGAACTTGCAGTGTGATAACTGGGATGGTGTCAAAGTAAATAAACAAGCAATAACAACAATCAATAACAATCCAATAATCACTTCAAATAATCCCGAAATAACCGTATTAATTCGCATTGTTATTTGTACGAATTAATATAATTATTTCTAGAATCTACACTATCATTTCATGTAGATTAAAGATTATTACATTACGGTTCTTCACTTGTCAATTTTTTTTTTACAACTTCATTCATCATCAATTTAACAACATACATTCAGTGGTTCAAAGTGTAATTAAACAAATCCTACGTGTCAATAAATTTAACAGATAAAGGGGTCATATTATACAAATGTCAGTTAATCAAATTTAACATTTAACTATCCTATATCAAGTTCAATTGTATACTATTTATCATTTTAACATTTACAATTTAACGTCCAATATAAACATCAACAATCAATCAATTATCAGCCAAACTGTATTATCATCGCATAAATAATTAACAGATAATGGTGTCAGATGTCACAGGTGAACTGATATAGGTAATAGCATATATAACAATGTAATTAACTAACAACAGCATATTTCAATTGTCGTTTCAATTGAAATCAAATTTAATAAATAAAAGAACGTTAATCGTGAGTGAGTGCTCACCTTTCGAGGCTAGAGAGAACAGGAGATGACACAGATATGCACACTGAATGGCCACACAAATTTGAATTACGAATCCAAGCAAAGCAAAAGTCGGCACGAATTTGACAACAGAGCTGATAACAGAAATAGGTGAAATCGAATTAAAACTGGATCGATGTAGATAATTAGTACAAGTGAACTTACACGAACCATATATAACTATTTACATGTATAAATCGTATTCTAAATTCAAACAAATTTAATTTAAATAAATACGTATATATATGCAAAATATTTACACATTAAAATTTATATATATATATATAACATCAAAATCAATATTCAATATTAATCAAAATTCAATATTAAAACATATAAATAAAATCCATATATTATATTATAACTTTTAAATACAAATGTAAAATATTATATACTAGATAGGATTTTAAATTCACAAACTCTCAACTTTCATATACAGTCAACACACAACATAACAACAATGTGCATGGGTATATAATAAAACACACAACACATATAAATGGCCCACAACTTTACATAACCTTGCTATATATATAAAAGCTTTCACACGCACACATAAAATAGCCATAACAAAACACACCATATGTATTTCGAAAATAATATGGGTAGAACATTTTCGAACTGGATATTATACAAAAACTAACCTATATAACACTACATAATATATATACACTGATAATGTATAACAACAACTAAATTTTTATATGTAGGTTCCAACTAACACGTACCCATATACTTTTGAATTAAAACTCTATAACTTACATGTATTAACCAAACTTATATAGATATAAACTGTCAAAATTTATAATACTATATACCCATTACATGAATACTACTACAACTAGTATATTTCCAAAAATACATACAATATATTTTTAAACTCTCCCATCCAATATGTACACTTTGTGTTTACAGATCTATACTAAAACAAAGATATAGTGCAACTCATGAATATAGACAACACTGACATACTTTACAATTCATATAACCAACACGCAGTGCACTCGGCATATAATAGAATATATAATATACTTACAAAACTAATAATATATAATTGAAAAAAATATCATAATTAAATCGCGTATATATATAAACTTACTTTAAAAGGAAGATTGTTCAAAAGGTCAGAGCACAACAAGCTTCAAGCAACTGTATATATGTGAGCTTACATATATGTATGATTTCATGGAAGGGCAAGGGGACAAGGGCTCTCGGCCTCAGGTATTTACAGGTGAAGCAGGCTGTGAAGTGATGAAGAGGACGTGGTGATGAGGTGGAGGTCTAGGAAGGTCGGCACGGTGGAGGTGGCGGAATTGTAGGCTGCGATGGTGGCCAAGGTAAAAGAGAGAGAGGGTGGGGCAGAATTGGCCATGGCGGAGACCGATATGGAGTGGAGGGACCAAGCGAGATGGTGGAGCGTTCATTGTGGAAGGAGGTGGTTCCTCTCGGTTGTGGTTGTAGTTGTGGTGGGCGGAGAAGAGGGCTCGGGCGAAGGTGAGAGGCGTGAGGCTCGGTTTGTTGAGTGATCGGCTGTTCACGAGGTGGAAGCTTGTCTAAGCTGAGATGGGTTGAACTCGAGGAAGGAGGAGGAAGATGCGGAGGTTACTGGGTGGGCGAAGTGGAGCGGTCGAGGAGATAGAGAGAGGAGGGAGGCGGTTGGATCCCTTAGAAAAGAAATGAAATCCTCGAAGCAAAGAAAGCAGGTTTTAGGAAGTAATATAAGTTTGCATATATCACATTTTTCCAGAGCTAAGGAATTGAATTAACCAACTAAATGAACGAAACGTCACATAGTAAATTGACATAGGAATAGCCAAAAGTTATCCTGGAAATACTAAATGGTTTATGACTATTCATAACACCTAAGGGAAACGAATGGACAGTAACAAAAGGTGAAACGGGTACCGGTACGGAATAACGGTTCCACACGTTCATTGCGTACAGGATTTCCGAAATACTTAAATGAATACATCGTTGAGGTCAGCACGATGAGGCGACCAAAACGGTATACCGATATCAGTGGTACGATCGGATTTATAAAATTCGAAATTTTTCTACTGGCGGAAAATGCGAGAAAAACACTGAAAAATAAGATCGACGGAGCAATAGATGTCCAAATTTGGGAAAACGACAAACTGACATCTTGCTCAGAAGATGGTTTAGAATTATTCTATGTAAAAATATTTAGGTTTCGGAAACATTTTATTTTCATTACTTTTTAACTGATTGAATTGAAGTGAATTTACGCGCGAAATAAACTTTCATATTTTCGGACGAAAATTTACCAGTTGCTATGTTTAACTAGACGTATTCCAAATATAAAATTTTTATTTCAAAATTTTATCGTTTAAAATTTCACAAAATTTCAACTAATTACGTTATTAAAACAGTTGAAATTTACGGGTCGTTACATTTCTTTTTTTTTCTTTTTTTCCTAAGCTAAGTTAAAACTTAACCACTACAGGATTAATACCATTCGAACGCAAGAGAGAACCCCGAAGCATTTCCTCTCTCGACTCGAGCATCCCCTCGAGTTCTCCCCAGGCCTGATCCTGCTGACACAAAGGCGACATCGTGCACGTGCACGATGTGGCGCCGTGACTCTGGTGATCGCCACGATCATTGGCAAGTCGTGAATTCTTCCTATACTCCAATTCAGGTCTCGATTCGACAACATCCACTCTAAATCGAAAATAAGCGTCTCGATCGAAATCTGGAGCTCGAACATCACCATAATCGAACCTGTCATCGCCTCATTCACCACGCCCCGACCATCTGAGGCGCCAAAAATTCGTCCACACTTCGACAACACTTCCGGCAACCCTCCCCCAGAGCCTCGAATAACTCGACCTCGTTGTGGAGACGAACTCGACACATTACAGTTATGAACAAAAACAGGAACTCAAACCCTAAATCCATCTTGTTCAACCCATTCTTGTTTTTTAAAAAATATTTCGACAATTTTTCTAACATCCCTGATGTTCAAGCATGCTTCAATACGAATTTCAATATTTATAAATGATTTGATCATCAGAAATTCGTAAAAATACCATTTTTGTTCATATACAAATTTCTCTGAGAATACCAAACTAAAAATCTAAATTTCTGTTTTAAAATTCATGAATGTCAGTATTGATTCAGATTTTAAACTTGAATTATTATCTTCCAACAATCAAATCTATCAAAGTATAAGTTGGCTACCTGTAAACAATATTACAGTGATGATAATTATAACCTTGGTTTAAATCAACTTCTAAAATTTTTTATTCAAGTTTAAATCTATTGTTTTAGTTGAAAACTTTCAGATTTAACAATGTTTAAATGGGAACTATTTGAGTTTTGAAAGAATTTTGCAAACTGTAACCAACACAGAGAGTACAGAGCATACCAAAATTGTATACAAGATAAAGCATACACCACAGCATATGATTATTGAATCATGAATTTGACTTAAAAACTTTAAAATTTGAGGTTTACTCACAACCATCAAGATATCAAACAGGCTAAGCTTCGAAAAAATAGGAGTTTGCTCACCTGACTAAAGAGAACAGAGCTCATCATTTTTTTGTTGAACAGGCTTTGAAATCTATTAGCGGATACTTCTCCTTAATCTCTGGTTTGATCTGATTTATGTTGTTGTTTGTTTAAGTTTTGTTTAAATTTGAACTGAGGCTTACTTTTGTTTCAGTTTGAATAACATCTTACTTGAAGAAACGAGCTAAGATAATGTATATAAGAAATGAAGTAGACAGGTATGCATTTGGTTTTGTACAGGGTTATAATATGTTTTGTACAAAAGAAATCAGGGATTTTTTTTCTTGCTTTGTCTACTGATGTCTGGTTTGGTGGCTAAAGAGATGATGGCATTAATTGCCTAGTACTTTATGTTTTCATTTGCAATACCAGTTGACTTCGGCTGATATAATTTTTTGTGATGGCTGAAGATAGCTTGCATTCATTACCTTTGTACAAACTTACTTATTTCGGCTGTACAAATAATTTTTTTCCCTTTGTCTTGCTAACATATGTATTTCTATAAGTTATATTTTTTTTACTTGCTATATCTTCCTTTGCAAGCCAATTGGTATACATATGTGTTTGTTTTCTTTGCTTTATAATATGAATGAAATGCTATTTTTAATATGTGGTTTTTAATTTAACTAATGGGTTATTTTATACCTTTACACAGTTTATTAACATGTTGTTTTGAATTTATTTATGTATTCATTTTATTTTCTTCTAAGTCTACATACTTAAATGTATTCAAATTTTCTTTCTTGAATTATACTTTATAATACTACTTTCTATTTTACAAAATCCATCAATATGTTGTTTTCTTTTATTTATAACAATATAATTTATCTTATGTAGATTTATTTATAATTCTAACTTTTATACTTATTTCTAACTTAAATATTCGTTATCTTGTATGTCTATGTTTTTATATTATTTTCAAACCATTTACTTGAGATTTTAAACTCAAATTCAATATGTATAAATATAAATTCAAATCTACTCATATACGCACATATACCTATATATTCACATATATACATATTTTAGATTTTAATTGATTTAACATAGAATTTATTTTAATCCGGGGAAACTCGCATCATTAAAATCAATTTCCATAATTTTTATTCAAAAATTAATTTAATTATCAATTTAAATTTATATAAAATTCGAGGTCGTTACAGACTTCCCCCCTTAAAAGAATTTCGTCATCGAAATTTGCCAAAGAGACAACAAAGATAGATGAAGAATATTTCATCAACTCAAACTGAACATCTATTCTGTATTTGGCTTACCAAATCAGAACATCAATAATAGATACAAGAACGAATCTGTTTTAATACTTCAGAAGATACTCGGGTTATCCAGATCTACGAAATATACAGTGGCATCGGTTAGTTCGAAAGGATAACTAACCATTCGTAGAATATATTGGAATCCAAAGAATAGATAGATATATTGATACAATTTCAAAACTTTTAGTTTAGAACTAAAGTATACCTATCAACCATAGCAAACAAAGCAACCAATTCATCCAAACAAACAATTTCTGGCCTTTTTGGAGTTTACGTCCCATATTAATATATCGAATTTCTTCCTCGATCTACCAGAAATTATCGAAGAGTTGAGAAGAGATGCTGAACAAAAGAGATTGATAGAGAAAAGATTGTTTCCTTGTTGTTACAAAGTATCGACCATTTATAGTCGTATTCCCCAGTCCCCTATCTCATCCTCTTCTTGCACTCATACTCACTATCAGTGGATAGCAAGAGAATTTACTGAGGCATACGGACGGATATCTGAGAATTACACATTCTAGGGTATACTTCACTCTATCTCTAATGAGCTACTTAACGTGTTATACTCCTGAGCTAAAGTTCAACCTTAGCTCTTATACCAAATGTAACGACTCGAATTTTTCACGTTCGAAAATCGACCATCTATACTTTACATCGTACTCGAATGTCGTAGATTCGATCGTTCAAATTCGTGTCGCCGGAGCTTATAACACCATTAAGTATAACAACACAGCGGAAAAAGAATATATCAATTACATAACATTGATACAATGACAGATACAAAGTGGTACAACAAAATGATACAACAGATATCAATACACATCAGAGATATGATACAAGAAATAGCAGCGGAAAGAAAATAGATAACATCAGCAGTGGATAGAATATCTCCAATAGAATGCTCCAATCCATAGCTAGCGGAAAGCAAGGTCAGTCGTCCAAGGACTGACTAGCTCCAGATAATCTACTCAACCTGAATATCTGAAAAACCCAACTCTAGACTGCCCGTGTGGAAAATTATGGGCACCCAGAGTTTAGGAAGGGAACAATAAACTCCGGATCAGTCATGGGACTGGTGTGAGCAACAAAAACAGTTTATCTTTAAACAAACACAAAAGGCTTTTAAACATTGAAATCCGAAATGCCTTTGGAAAATGAAACTACCATAAGACCTCCCGCCACACACACAATGCAAACGCAGAATTGGAGGAGATTTCTTCTTATGATAGTCAAACATGCTTACTACGCAAACAAAACTCCTTTGATATTATTACTAGTGCATAGTGTGAGAATATTTCGAAAGTATAATATCAATCTTAGCCAACATACAACATTTCATCATATGCCTACTATAGCTACCATGTTCAATAGCAGGTTACCGCCACATCCCATGGCAGGTTATACAACTAAAAACCGTACAGGGTTCGTAATGTTTCTTTGGATTTCCAACAAATGATCAGGCTAAGGAACTTCCTTACCGAATTAGAAACGCCTCTTGAAAGACGCCCCGGATCCTAATCGGATCTCTGCAAACAAAAGGCCGACGCTACCTCATGCTGTACAGCTGTAACTAGGTAACTAACACACTGACGCTACCTCACGCTGTACAGCTGTAATTAGGTAACTAACACACGAGCCATGTCATCCCCCGGTCGTCACCGACCTTTATCCGAGGATCCTCAATCATAAAGCAACAGCCACAAAGTATAATCAACATAGGTAAAATATCTGGGCTCCATACCATGATATCACCTTTTATCCAAAAGGAAATGACATACCCTAGGGGCGCTACCCCTACAAACCTTTGCCGCAACATTCCTGTTTCGACCATTTCCGGGTTGTGAGGCTCGACGAAGTCTCATCCACAAAGCGATGCTTTTTCACAAAGCCATGCTTTTTCACAAAGCAACGCTTTTTCACAAAGCCACGCTTTTCCACAAAGCCACGCTTTTTCACAAAGCAACGCTTTGATCAATCAAATGATCAGCAGCACTTCGTATGTCACATTACCAAATTGGGAATGTATCACTAGTAACCATCAACTACATAACCTCTTAGCTCGTACGTCTCAGAGAAGGGTGTTAAGCTAAGAGAATAAATTCTCCGCCACCAATAGAAATGTATTTGATAGAAACCAGCTTTACATCTCAAAGTGTAACGTCAGACACACATCCATACAAGTATGTTCCAGGTTTGAACAGAACCGAAGGCACTTCCGAAGAAGCCCTTGCAAATCCGGGTATTCACAATCTCGATCGGACTTCCCATCACTTAGGGAATCTCTATACCGGAGCCATGATGCAGAGAAAATCGATAGGTCATCCTATCGCTCTAGCAAATACCTGGTCTTCACCACAGGTCTTCAAATGCTATCCATATCATCGTATCACTATTCGGAATGGGATATATGACACAAAGGTCCTCTCCCGGCTAAACCGAATAACGAGCGCAATTAAAAATCATATGGATACTGGGGTCTCAGTTAAATCACAGCTTAAAGCCCAAAACTTTTCATTCGAATGGTTAAAACAATTTACCATTTCCAATCTTTTAAACAAAAAGATTCAATTCACAAACCTTCAATGGTTTAAACAATTTCCACACTTTTAATCTTTTAAACAAAAAGATTCAATTCACAAAGTTTACCCCGTTCACAAAGATTCATTCATGGATTTCAAAACAATTTCCATTTTAATAGATTTACTCGTTAAATCTTTAAATCAAGATTTAACTTATAGCTTTCAAAACTCGTTTCCAAAGATTCATTCATAGTCTTCCAAAACAATTCTATTTCAAGTTAGATTAACTCATCCGATCTTTGAAATAAAGACTCATTTCATAGTTTTCAAAACATTTCAATTCCATTTCAAACTTGAAACCGTTCAACACAAATTGGAAGTTCATTACTTATGCGAAGGCTTCTACTATTTGAAACCAAATAGTTTCGTTTCATAAAAATCCAGTTATATTTACACGAGTTAAAACCCTTGAATAAAAATTCAAATTTCCAAATCAATACCTTTAAAATGGTTTAACCCAATATAACTTGTAAAGCATCTTTAATCCCTAGTTTCAAATCATAGGATTCAATTTCAAACTTGAATTCAAATTTAAATCAAGTTATTTAAATTTTCAAAACTCGATTAAGTTATTCAAAATAACTTTATCTTTGAAATTCCATTTCAATAGCTTGTCACTTTAAACTCAAATTTCCAATTTCAAAATCAATTGAAATTAAAATTTCAATTTCAAAACATTGAATTTACATCATCTGTGACTTAACCGATTTCCACGTGAAATACATATTTGTGTGTGTAAAGGTGTAGTCCAGGGGTTTTACACAATAGTGCAACATCAATCATCACAGATATATCGATAAGCGGTATAATCGATAACGCTTATCTTCATTCACAGATTCATAGATAAAATAAATTTATCAGTCACAAAGATTCATCAATACAATTCGATGTGGGTTTCGGATAACCAACTGGAATCCGACTCCCTGTCGCATCGAAATTCAAATGTCGTTTACGGGTCAAGGGGTTGCATATTCATATAACAATATATACATCACAGATATAACAGCTTAGCACATAACATAGCATCGCATCACATAACTAATATATCAATCCATCACATAGCATGTAATAAAATACCAAACATCTATAAGTAAGATCATGTAACGACCCGTAAATTTCAACTGTTTTAATAACGTAATTAGTTGAAATTTTGTGAAATTTTAAACGATAAAATTTTGAAATAAAAATTTGATATTTGGAATACGTCTAGTTAAACATAGCAACTGGTAAATTTTCGTCCGAAAATATTAAAGTTTATTTCGCGCGTAAATTTACTTCAATTTAATCGGTTAAAAAGCGTTGAAATTAAAACGTTTTCAAAATCTAAATATTTTTACATAGAAAAATTCTAAACCATCTTCCGAGCAAGATGTGAGTTTGTAGTTTTTCAAATTTGGACATCTATTGCTCCGTCGTTCTTATTTTCTGCAAAATAGCAGTATTCTGGCACCGATATCGATTTTTATCGGATGATCGTACCACTGATATCTGTATACCGTTTTGATCGCCTCGTCATGCTGATCTCTACGGTATATTTATTTCTGCGTTTTGAAGTCCGGTTCACAGCGAAATTCGTGAAACCGGTATCGCTATCGGTTCCGTTTCTTTTTGTTGTGATCATTCAATATTCCATCCTAGAATCGTTCAATATTCCATCCTATAATCGAATAGCCGTGACTCTTCTATTTCCACTTTCCACTGTAACCGGTGCTTCATTCTTGATTTCCACTCTTCCATTTGCAGATCTCTTCCACTCTCATTTTTCTACCTAACCTTCCACCTCTTCTATATGTTTTTCCGAGATCTGAAAATTCGTCCTCCTTCCAACCATCGGCCAATCTCCCTTCCTCCATTTTATCCTCTCTCATTTTTGTTCTGTACTTATATAAAAAAAACAAAGAAAACAAAGCTCTCTATTCATTTTCTGTAGCTCGCTCAGCCACCTAATCCACTCGCCCATCAGCTCCAAAGCCTTCGCCCACTCTCACGCAAACACCACACCGAGCCACCATAGCTCTCCTCCCTCCGCCCAAAGCATCCGAGCACGCAAGTCTTGTTCCCACGTCACCAACAGCCGCCACCGAGATCTCCGCCCCACCACGAACGCCACCATCCTCCATCCGACCGTCGCTCGTAGCCTTGTCGACCACCGCGCGTGCTCACCTCCACCTCTCCTTCCCGGTCACTAGCACTCACACCAGAGCACCGCCCAAGCTTTCTTCTTTTAGGTACTTATGTACGGGTCCTATATTGAGTTACATTTTTACTATATATATATTATATTAAGTGGTTGTTCTATTTATATAATAGTCACATTGCATAATGGCTCTTATATTTTGTTTGGTTTTCTTCTCTGTATGTTGTTTTAAAGTTATTTCATAACTAAAGGTTTGTGTACATATCTATTTTGTTATACAAGGTATTTAAAGTTGGCTTATATGTATGTTTTCATTCACTGCTAGATATAGTATACTGTTAGATGTAGAATAAGTATTGTATATGATTTGCATTACAAGTTTCCATTTACTGTAGCTTACGTGAGTATATGAAATAAGTCTACATTTGTTTATATGGGTTGAAATTATAACGACATTTATGGTATAATTTGTTTAAAGTGGAGTCAGTTACTGTTACATATTTACAGTAGTATATAAAAAAATGTTTGTGAGTTTTGTAGGTTAGTTTCATATATTTGTATATATCACCTGAGTATGATTTTAATAGTTTATACATACAGTTTTGTGGTTTTGAAACTTATATAGATTTGATTCATACATGATATGTTATGTTACATCATATTTACTTCGTTTTACGGGTTTTGTCAAATATTTGCAATAGCTTACAAAAGAATACATATATAGCTGATTTTCGTGTATCATTCAACAGTGCAGTTTGATATCTTAACAACGCATTTAATAACCATCTTATGTTTGCCGTTTGCATATAATAAGGTTTTATACTAATGTTTAAAAATATATTGTATTATATATGTTGATATGTAGATGTCAAGCTGGCATGTGGGTTGCCGTATATAGTACCTACAATAGTTATACATATATTTTGAAATTTACCAGTTATTGTATAGATAAGTGTTTGAAGCTTCCTTTTTATTCTAGTTTTAAGTATATGATGTGTGTATATAAGACATATTTTATTTTATAGAAGTTATATTGATGTTTTCCTATACATATGATATTGAGTTTATTCACTATCGGCATTTGCTGTTAAATGTATAAGTTTATTACTATTGGCTTGGGTTTCGAAAGGCCTTCAAATTTTACATTTATTTATATGTATTTTTATTGTAGGGGATATAGTTTTGATTTTTCACATGTTTGAGTTTTAAATTTTATTAATTTTTGAAATATATGTAGATTTTGTTTTAAAAATTAGTGCCTTTATTTAAACAATTGTTTCGAATAAAGAAATAAAATAATGATACCATACCTTCTTCATTTCTATTATATCTAGCGGATTCTAATTTGTTCTCATAATTCTCATCTATCAGCTTTATCCGGCAAATTCGTGTTCAATCTACTTCGTTGTGAATTTTGTTTGGATCGTTCGATTTCGTGATTCAAATCATAACCTGATGTGTGGTCTATCCTCTCTATCTTCGAAAGGTGAGCAATCACTCACGATTAACGTTCTTTTATTTATTAAATTTGATTTCAATTGAAACGACAATTGAAATATGCTGCTGTTAGTTAATTACACTGTTATATATGCTATTGCCTGTATCAGTTCACTGTGACATCTGACACCATTATCTGTTAATTATTTATGCGATTATAATATAGTTTGGCTGATAATTGATTGGTTGTTGATGTTTTATTGGACGTTAAGTGTTAATGTTAAAATGATAAATAGTATGAAATTGAACTTGATATAGGATAATTAAATGTTAAATTTGATTAACTGACATTTGTATAATATGACCCCTTTAACTGTTGAATTTATTGACACGTAGGATTTGTTTAATTACATTTTGAATCACTGAATGTATGTTGTTAAATTGATGATGTATGAAATTGTAAATAGATGACAAGTGAAAAACTGTAATGTAATAATCTTAAATCTACATGAAATGATAGTGTAGATTCTAGAAATAATTATACTAATTCGTACAAATAACAATGCGAATTGATACGGTTATTTCGGGATTATTTGAATTGATTATTGGATTGTTATTGTTGTTGTTATTGCTTGTTTATTTACTTTGACACCATCCCAGCTATCACACTGCAAGTTCCCTTTTCTATGCTTTGATTTTGAATTGAATTGGAATCGGGTTGAAATGATAAATACCCAAATTGAACTTTGACTTAGGATAGAAAATTAAATAAAACCCGATTGGTCAATAATTTGATTTAAAATAAACGAAGATTTTATTTGAATAAATAATATGGTTTTGAAATGAAGTTGAAATTTGAATTTTAATGAAAGGAAAATGTTAATATTTAATCTGAAACAAAATGTTAACAATGTAATTGATGGAAGAATGTTGTTTAATTTGAGAAATGATTGAATTAAGTTTGAAATTATTAAACTTTGAAATGATTTAATAATTAAGTTTTGAAATTATAATTAAGTTTGAAATTATTAAACTTTGAAATTATTTAATAATTAAGTTTTGAATTATTTAATAATTAAATAAGATTGAATTATTTAATGATTAAATTGATTTGGATTCTTTAATAAGAGAAATTGAATTTTTAAATAAGTACTTCGTAAATAATTGAAATTGAGTTTTCTTGATTAAGTAAGTTTTGGAAAATAATTAAGAAAGTAAATAAGTGAAATTGAATATCTTTAACAAGAAATGAAAATGTGATATTTTTTGGAATTAATGTAAGACTTGTAATTGAAAGAATTGATTTGACGAATTCAATTTAATTCAAAATGGTAAGTTTGATTTAATGAAGTTGAACTTAAGAAATTGATTTAATGAATTGGAAATTTAATAGAAATTGTTTTGAATGGAAATCTACTTAATGAATATTGAATGAAATCGATAAATGAATTTAAATTGATTTGAATGTTAAATTAAATTAATTTAAATGTTTTCGAAATGAAACTTATATACGAACTTGAATCAATATTTGAATGGTTTTAAATAAAGATTGAAATTGAATTATAAGATTCTGAAATGAAAATTTGGAAGTTTTAAAACGTAAATTATTGGAAATTGGTTTTGAAAGACAAATGAAATGTTGATTTACGAATTCTATTTGAAATTGAAAGTGAAATTGATTTGGTTTTGAAATAAATAAACGACCAATCGGTGAAATAATTTCGAAGTTATTAAAGAGACCGGAATTCGGTTATGGATATACTCTCTATCTAAACCGAAAACCACTTTAATAACTATACGCGGAGTGATGATCTAGAATGAAGTGGTTGGAATGGTGTTCGTGTTGACTGAAGAAAGTGAACGATAATGGATAGCCTTGACACTTGTGTCAAATTGGAAATGACTAAAACAGGAGCTGTGCCGGGCCAATGGAGGATTTGCTACCTCAAGTGGACACACTTCTTCGAACTACTTATTACTTATTGTCGATTGGTGCACCCTTGATTTTGGGAGTGTTGTTTCACGGTGTTGCGGGCGCTGCGGCGTTGCGTTCTCACCAGTCCGGATCAGGCGAACGGTAGTATCACTACCTTGGGTATAGCCTCATGTGCCTTGTCATACTTGTATTCCATTTATGCGCGACCACTACGAATTTGTTTTGTACCTTGAGTATATGGATTTCCCTCTGGTGACTTCCGGTTTTGGGGAAACTACGGTCTTGTATATGCTTGTGGGAATAAAAATGTGTTAAGGGTGGAATGGGCCATGACTTAACGCTATTTTGATATCTTTATATTACTGATAGACATTATCTACTTATCGTACACTACTATATAGTAGATAGTTTAACGGATCCTTAAAGGATGGTTATTCCAAACATCCTTCGAGTTACTTTTATTTCAATTGCTATTTCACTTGAGTTGGATTTATTAATATAAGAATGTTAATCCTGACTCGAGTGTCTTGTGTTTTTGCTTTACGCTCGGGTCAGACCGAGTGTACCAGTATTCGAGACTCACCTTTGGAGTTGGAGCTTTGCTTGAAGATCCAGCCATCTATTCTGCTTTCAGTATTCGATGATTCCAGTGATGTATTCTGATTTAACTCTGATGTATCGTATTACTTTTCTGTTGTAAACTCTGATGTATTTTATATATTCATATAGTAGCTTCATGAACTACTATCTCTTTTATTTCCGCTGCACTTATTACTCTGTGTCTGTGATCTGTGATTATTTATTTACTGTATATGTTCAGTTTTGCCAAATTTAAATTAACAACGCGGTATTTTGAGCAATTCAACTCCGGCATGAGTGTCTACCTACACACTTATAATGGACGCGAATGGTCAAAAATTCCGGGTCGTTACAGTTGGTATCAGAGCTTTGGTAGCTCTAGGCAAAACTTAACATATAGGGTAAATGTATTTACAAGATCACTCTCATTCGAGTTTCAATCTTTTCCTTTCGACTTGATTTCTTTGAATTTTGGAACGTTCCCTACGGTTCCAAATTTCATTCGTATCCTTCACTATTCGTCTTCTTTCAATCATGGAGCACCCCATAACTCCATTATGAATATTATCTATAATAGATCGGCGGTCTCGTCAATCTTAGAATGATTTGTAAAAGGGTGAAACTCCTTTACAATAGGCATTGATTTACCAGAGATTTCTGTATCCTCGGTTTACGATGCTATCTATCTCCTGCTATACCTGAATTTTATTTCTTGAGATCGAATGTTGATTTACATCGGAATTCCACATCGATCTTAATCCTGAAGTCACGGTTGACCCGGTTAAGGTTGCCCGCGACTTATATAAATTTATCCATCGCCTTATTTTGTTATTTAATTATCTCGTCTTGGTTTCAAACCTAGCTTTGAATCAAATTTCTCTTTGATTTAAGTCCATAAAATTTGAATCCCTATCCTTATTTTGAAAATCCATTCCTGTATCGTCGAGCAAAGAAATGTATTTCTAAATTTATATTAAAAATGTTGTTTTCAAAATTTGATAAACAAAATAGTTTTGTATGATTATATTATATATGAATATAAGTTTTCTGAAATTAAATTGTTAATGAATCTGTTGTTCAAAATAATAATATTTGATTTTCATTTATTGTTTTATATATCAATGACTATTTAATAATATAAATAAATGAATTTGTGAAATTGGGTATATATTTGATTGGAATTTGAAGTGAATTTAAATTAGAATTTGAGAATTTAATTTCCGATAATTTCGAACTATAGTTTTAAAGTTTTAAAATGTATATTATTTAACTATTTTCGAATAGAAATCATTTTCAAAGAATTTTTAAAATGTTGAAATCAGTACTCTTCTCTTTGTCGCTGGAAAATAATTTCGGTGATGACGGCCGCATCATCGACATTCATTTTCGAGTTTCGAAGTGGAGAAACCATTCTGTAGCTTTGCTACGGTTTTGTTTTGAGAAGAAAAAATTATTTTGATTTGAATTTCTTCAGTATAATTTGATTTATATATATATATATATATGTATCTTATTTTAAAATATAATTTGATTTGATATAAATATATTATATATATCTCTAAATTGTTTAAAGTTAATCAGAAATCTAATTCTTAAATTTTGTTAAAGGATGATTTACTTATAAATAAAACCAAAATTTGGAATAAATATTTAAACTTGAATAATTGAATTGGGAAAATTTTATTTGTATATTGTTCAACTACATTCTAATACAACTTACCTAAATCATTCGGAAGTTGAATATGTAATTGGATAATATATAATATAAATTGAATTTATAAATAAAATTTGAGTGTTTATAATAAATGTTATACACTAAATTTTTATTATAAAGATGTTAATAGAGTTAGATAGGATAATAAGTAAACTCAGTTAATAATTAATAAATTTGTTTTGAAAGAATTAATAAATTGGAATTAGATCAACTTATGGAAATACCTTGAATTTGAAATCAATTAATGAATATAAATTAATTTAAAATTTAAATTTACATGGTTAAATTAATGTATATGGTTTAAATATATGTAATAAGATATATTAAGTAAAATAAACTTAATAAGAATTTGGAATAAAGAAGAATTTAAAATTGCTGAAAAAAATATGATTATAATAAAAGACTATTCAAATTTATGGTTTTAGAAATTGTAAATTTAAGATAATTGGATAGTAAGATAATGAATTTAGAAATAGTTGAGATTGATTTTAGTGAAATCAAATGGATTAAATACATTATTGAATATCAATTAATTTAAATTTGAATTTATATGGTTTAAATAAATTGTTATTTTGTATTTCAAATCTGTTTTTCTTTCTGGTTGTTTCTATTCTCCTACCTCGTTCCTTTTCGGGGATGAAAAGTTTTGAGTGGGGGAGAGTGTAACGACCCGTAAATTTCAACTGTTTTAATAACGTAATTAGTTGAAATTTTGTGAAATTTTAAACGATAAAATTTTGAAATAAAAATTTGATATTTGGAATACGTCTAGTTAAACATAGCAACTGGTAAATTTTCGTCCGAAAATATTAAAGTTTATTTCGCGCGTAAATTTACTTCAATTTAATCGGTTAAAAAGCGTTGAAATTAAAAAGTTTTCAAAATCTAAATATTTTTACATAGAAAAATTCTAAACTATCTTCCGAGCAAGATGTCAGTTTGTAGTTTTTCAAAATTTGGACATCTATTGCTCCGTCGTTCTTATTTTCTGCAAAATAGCAGTATTTTGGCACCGATATCGATTTTTATCGGATGATCGTACCACTGATATCTGTATACCGTTTTGATCGCCTCGTCATGCTGATCTCTACGGTATATTTATTTCTGCGTTTTGAAGTTCGGTTCACAGCGAAATTCGTGAAACCGGTATCGCTATCGGTTCCGTTTCTTTTTGTTGTGATCATTCAATATTCCATCCTAGAATCGTTCAATATTCCATCCTATAATCGAATAGCCGTGACTCTTCTATTTCCACTTTCCACTGTAACCGGTGCTTCATTCTTGATTTCCACTCTTCCATTTGCAGATCTCTTCCACTCTCATTTTTCTACCTAACCTTCCACCTCTTCTATATGTTTTTCCGAGATCTGAAAATTCGTCCTCCTTCCAACCATCGGCCAATCTCCCTTCCTCCATTTTATCCTCTCTCATTTTTGTTCTGTACTTATATAAATAAAAAAAAAGAAAACAAAGCTCTCTATTCATTTTCTGTAGCTCGCTCAGCCACCTAATCCACTCGCCCATCAGCTCCAAAGCCTTCGCCCACTCTCACGCAAACACCACACCG
Source organism: Allium fistulosum (assembly GCA_030737815.1). Taxonomy (NCBI): domain Eukaryota; kingdom Viridiplantae; phylum Streptophyta; class Magnoliopsida; order Asparagales; family Amaryllidaceae; genus Allium; species Allium fistulosum. Next base: position 742,845,230 of record CM060908.1, on the reverse strand, counting down.
AGCCACCATTGCTCTCCTCCCTCCGCCCAAAGCATCCGAGCACGCAAGTCTTGTTCCCACGTCACCAACAGCCGCCACCGAGATCTCCGCCCCACCACGAACGCCACCATCCTCCATCCGACCGTCGCTCGTAGCCTTGTCGACCACCGCGCGTGCTCACCTCCACCTCTCCTTCCCGGTCACTAGCACTCACACCAGAGCACCGCCCAAGCTTTCTTCTTTTAGGTACTTATGTACGGGTCCTATATTGAGTTACATTTTTACTATATATATATTATATTAAGTGGTTGTTCTATTTATATAATAGTCACATTGCATAATGGCTCTTATATTTTGTTTGGTTTTCTTCTCTGTACGTTGTTTTAAAGTTATTTCATAACTAAAGGTTTGTGTACATATCTATTTTGTTATACAAGGTATTTAAAGTTGGCTTATATGTATGTTTTCATTCACTTCTAGATATAGTATACGGTTAGATGTAGAATAAGTATTGTATATGATTTGCATTACAAGTTTCCATTTACTGTAGCTTACGTGAGTATATGAAATAAGTCTACATTTGTTTATATGGGTTGAAATTATAACGACATTTATGGTATAATTTGTTTAAAGTGGAGTCAGTTACTGTTACATATTTACAGTAGTATATAAAAAAATGTTTGTGAGTTTTGTAGGTTAGTTTCATATATTTGTATATATCACCTGAGTATGATTTTAATAGTTTATACATACAGTTTTGTGGTTTTGAAACTTATATAGATTTGATTCATACATGATATGTTATGTTACATCATATTTACTTCGTTTTACGGGTTTTGTCAAATATTTGCAATAGCTTACAAAAGAATACATATATAGCTGATTGTCGTGTATCATTCAACAGTGCAGTTTGATATCTTAACAACGCATTTAATAACCATCTTATGTTTGCCGTTTGCATATAATAAGGTTTTATACTAATGTTTAAAAATATATTGTATTATATATGTTGATATGTAGATGTCAAGCTGGCATGTGGGTTGCCGTATATAGTACCTACAATAGTTATACATATATTTTGAAATTTACCGGTTATTGTATAGATAAGTGTTTGAAGCTTCCTTTTTATTCTAGTTTTAAGTATATGATGTGTGTATATAAGACATATTTTATTTTATAGAAGTTATATTGATGTTTTCCTATACATATGATATTGAGTTTATTCACTATCGGCATTTGCTGTTAAATGTATAAGTTTATTACTATTGGCTTGGGTTTCGAAAGGCCTACAAATTTTACATTTATTTATATGTATTTTTATTGTAGGGGATATAGTTTTGATTTTTCACATGTTTGAGTTTTAAATTTTATTAATTTTTGAAATATATGTAGATTTTGTTTTAAAAATTAGTGCCTTTATTTAAACAATTGTTTCGAATAAAGAAATAAAATAATGATACCATACCTTCTTCATTTCTATTATATCTAGCGGATTCTAATTTGTTCTCATAATTCTCATCTATCAGCTTTATCCGGCAAATTCATGTTCAATCTACTTCGTTGTGAATTTTGTTTGGATCGTTCGATTTCGTGATTCAAATCATAACCTGATGTGTGGTCTATCCTCTCTATCTTCGAAAGGTGAGCAATCACTCACGATTAACGTTCTTTTATTTATTAAATTTGATTTCAATTGAAACGACAATTGAAATATGCTGCTGTTAGTTAATTACACTGTTATATATGCTATTGCCTGTATCAGTTCACCTGTGACATCTGACACCATTATCTGTTAATTATTTATGCGATGATAATATAGTTTGGCTGATAATTGATTGGTTGTTGATGTTTTATTGGACGTTAAGTGTTAATGTTAAAATGATAAATAGTATGAAATTGAACTTGATATAGGATAATTAAATGTTAAATTTGATTAACTGACATTTGTATAATATGACCCCTTTAACTGTTGAATTTATTGACACGTAGGATTTGTTTAATTACATTTTGAATCACTGAATGTATGTTGTTAAATTGATGATGTATGAAATTGTAAATAGATGACAAGTGAAAAACTGTAATGTAATAATCTTAAATCTACATGAAATGATAGTGTAGATTCTAGAAATAATTATATTAATTCGTACAAATAACAATGCGAATTGATACGGTTATTTCGGGATTATTTGAATTGATTATTGGATTGTTATTGTTGTTGTTATTGCTTGTTTATTTACTTTGACACCATCCCAGCTATCACACTGCAAGTTCCATTTTCTATGCTTTGATTTTGAATTGAATTAGAATCGGGTTGAAATGATAAATACCCAAATTGAACTTTGACTTAGGATAGAAAATTAAATAAAACCCGATTGGTCAATAATTTGATTTAAAATAAACGAAGATTTTATTTGAATAAATAATATGGTTTTGAAATGAAGTTGAAATTTGAATTTTAATGAAAGGAAAATGTTAATATTTAATCTGAAACAAAATGTTAACAATGTAATTGATGGAAGAATGTTGTTTAATTTGAGAAATGATTGAATTAAGTTTGAAATTATTAAACTTTGAAATGATTTAATAATTATGTTTTGAAATTATAATTAAGTTTGAAATTATTAAACTTTGAAATTATTTAATAATTAAGTTTTGAATTATTTAATAATTAAATAAGATTGAATTATTTAATGATTAAATTGATTTGGATTCTTTAATAAGAGAAATTGAATTTTTGGATAAGTACTTCGTAAATAATTGAAATTGAGTTTTCTTGATTAAGTAAGTTTTGGAAAATAATTAAGAAAGTAAATAAGTGAAATTGAATTTCTTTAACAAGAAATGAAAATGTGATATTTTTTGGAATTAATGTAAGACTTGTAATTGAAAGAATTGATTTGACGAATTCAATTTAATTCAAAATGGTAAGTTTGATTTAATGAAGTTGAACTTAAGAAATTGATTTAATGAATTGGAAATTTAATAGAAATTGTTTTGAATGGAAATCTACTTAATGAATATTGAATGAAATCGATAAATGAATTTAAATTGATTTGAATGTTAAATTAAATTAATTTAAATGTTTTCGAAATGAAACTTATATACGAACTTGAATCAATATTTGAATGGTTTTAAATAAAGATTGAAATTGAATTATAAGATTCTGAAATGAAAATTTGGAAGTTTTAAAACGTAAATTATTGGAAATTGGTTTTGAAAGACAAATGAAATGTTGATTTACGAATTCTATTTGAAATTGAAAGTGAAATTGATTTGGTTTTGAAATAAATAAACGACCAATCGGTGAAATAATTTCGAAGTTATTAAAGAGACCGGAATTCGGTTATGGATATACTCTCTATCTAAACCGAAAACCACTTTAATAACTATACGCGGAGTGATGATCCAGAATGAAGTGGTTGGAATGGTGTTCGTGTTGACTGAAGAAAGTGAACGATAATGGATAGCCTTGACACTTGTGTCAAATTGGAAATGACTAAAACAGAAGCTGTGACGGGCCAATGGAGGATTTGCTACCTCAAGTGGACACACTTCTTCGAACTACTTATTACTTATTGTCGATTGGTGCACCCTTGATTTTGGGAGTGTTGTTTCACGGTGTTGCGGGCGCTGCGGCGTTGCGTTCTCACCAGTCCGGATCAGGCGAACGGTAGTATCACTACCTTGGGTATAGCCTCATGTGCCTTGTCATACTTGTATTCCATTTATGCGCGACCACTACGAATTTGTTTTGTACCTTGAGTATATGGATTGCCCTCTGGTGACTTCCGGTTTTGGGGAAACTACGGTCTTGTATATGCTTGTGGGAATAAAAATGTGTTAAGGGTGGAATGGGCCATGACTTAACGCTATTTTGATATCTTTATATTACTGATAGACATTATCTACTTATCGTACACTACTATATAGTAGATAGTTTAACGGATCCTTAAAGGATGGTTATTCCAAACATCCTTCGAGTTACTTGTATTTCAATTGCTATTTCACTTGAGTTGGATTTATTAATATAAGAATGTTAATCCTGACTCGAGTGTCTTGTGTTTTTGCTTTACGCTCGGGTCAGACTGAGTGTACCAGTATTCGAGACTCACCTTTGGAGTTGGAGCTTTGCTTGAAGATCCAGCCATCTATTCTGCTTTCAGTATTCGATGATTCTAGTGATGTATTCTGATTTAACTCTGATGTATCGTATTACTTTTCTGTTGTAAACTCTGATGTATTTTATATATTCATATAGTAGCTTCATGAACTACTATCTCTTTTATTTCCGCTGCACTTATGTAATATCCCGGAAATTTTAACAATATCAATTTAATAATCTGTTAAATAATTAAATTGATATTGATGATCTTTGATAATAAAATTTGAATTTAATTTAATAATCTAATTAAATAAGTATTTAATTAGTGAATTCTATCTTTTAAAAGATTATAGAATGATTTCTATTTATAATGTATAGATATAATTTTATATATTGTAAATAGATAAGTTGGTTTGAATTTAACAAATAAAATTATGTTTTCAAATTTATAATATATATTGGTAATTTGGAAATTATGATTTAAATTAATATTAAGCTTTCCAAAGATATTTAATAAATAACTATATAGTTTTAAAATACATATATACATTTACATAAGAATTATTAATTAAGTGAAAAATCTTTATTAACATTTTAAATATATATATACTCATTAAATAAAAAGGACATGTGTTATTAATTTAAGGCCTCCATATTACAAGTGTTAGATAATTAAAATGAAATGAGACAAGTGTCATTTAATCTTGTTTTTCTTTTATTTTTATTTTTAAATAAATTCAGCCTATATATAAAACATTTTTTCTTCTTTCCTATTTCCTTTTCTAACTTCATTGTAAAATCTGAAATTCATTTCCCACTTCTAAAGCAAACCAGAAAATCAATATTTCTCAAAACCAAATCTGAACTCAATCTTCCCTCATAAACAAATCTGAAATAAACATCCTCTTCATTCCAAAATGTAATCAAAGCCTATCTCTTCTTCAACCTGGAATCAAAGCAGAGATCAATCTTCTCTGTTTTGAAAGCAACCTGTAACCAAGTTGCAAAGCTCAAAACAAATCTGAAATTCACTTTCCTCAAACCAAAAATCAAAAGCCTGTTCTGTTTCAAGGCTGCAAATTCATTTTCAAAAGTATATAAGCCTGAACTAAATTCATTTTTCAACATCAAAAGCCTGCAAGTTCTCTTCAAATCAAAGTCTACATGTATTCTTCAAAACAGAGGCAAGCAAAAACTGGAATTAAAAGCAAAATTCAAAGGCATGCAAGCTTAAATCAAAAATAAGGAAGCAACTCAAGTTTTCAAATTTAATCAAAGCAAAGGCTGTTTTCAAAAAATGAAGGCTCTGTCTTCTTTAATTAGGTGAGTAACAATCATTTTTAAAATCATAAGTTTTGAATATCTGTTTGCATGTGATTACTGGAATGAGAATGATTTGCATGTATATGTATTGGTGAATCTGCTGTGCATATGAATGTGTATATGTATGTTGAATGTGTATCTGTTTCTTGTCTGTTATTGTTTTTAAATTAAGAATTTGGTAAATATTACATCATCACTTGATTCGATCTTTATTAAGATTTAAGAATTGAAACAAAAGTGGTTTGTTTCATTTAAAACATTAGATTAGAGTTTTAAATTAAGTAAAAATGATATTTACTTGACTCTGGAACTATTAGTACTAGAATGCTTAAGCAAAGTCAAAATTCAAATTTAGTAATTCATAGATTCAGGGTTATGAAACAAATCTCTAAACAAAATCATGTTTTTTAAAAATAAAATCACAACTTCTAGTACTAAAATTAAAGAGCAGTTCAGAGTTGTCTGGAATATGCATTTTGGGTTGTTCCTGTTGATCTAGATGATCGGAGTGATTGAATTTTCTTCTGGAGCTAGAGGAATGGTCAGTAATGACGAGAAAATTTTCAGATGATGGTGCATTTCACCGTGGAGATGGCAATGGAGGAATTTAGCCTGTAGCCCTAGTTTGGGTAGCTTTGGTATATTTGATCGTCACGGCTTCTATGTTGAATCGAGTTCAACGGGATTAAGGGTGATAGTAGGGGAGATGTTGGCGATGGTGTAGACGGAGTTTCAACAACTCCGATGATCAGAGGCATGAGCACGAGAAGTTTTCCAGGCTTGGTGGTGGTTCGAGATTGTTGTTCCAGGTTGGGTTGAAGATCTCGAATTCGATTTCGAGAGTTGAAGTTTGAATTGGTGATCGAAGTATGGTGATGGAGCGTTGACCGATGTGGGAAGATCATCGGTATTGGCCAAAGATGATCTGTGCCACTGTGCATGTGCACGGTGCACCTTATTTCTGGTGGGTTGTTTTTGATTTGGAACTAGTATGCTCGAGTTTTTTTCGAGTAATTAGGTAATTTGCTCGGAGCAGTTGGGTGATGAACTCGAAGCAATATAGGATGGCTCGGGTTAAAATATATGTTACAGGTTTTAGAAAGAAACCTGTTTGTTTTAAAAATTTTAAACCTGGAGTTTAAACTGTAAAGCTAAGATTTAAACCAAAGTTTAAATCTAAAAATTTAAATCAGAATTTAAGTTAGTTTGAAATTCTAGTTTTGAAATAAATAAAGTTTGAAATAAAATGTTTTAAAACAACTTTTAATGTTCAAAGTGTATTTAATTTGTTTTGAATATAAAATGAAATTGGTTTTAAATTTCTTTAATTAAGTAAATATTTATTTAACATATGATTTAAAAAGGGTTTAAATGGTTTTAAAATTTTGTTAAAGTTAAAATTTGTCTTCATTTTAAATCTTAAATTTAAAATGAAATTTAGAGGTAAATTGTTTTAAATGTTTTATTTATAATATTTTAATCATAAATAAGAATAAAGTGTTATCTTAAATATAATTAAGATTTAATAATTTGGGGTAAAATAAATTATTAAGGTAATTAAAAAGTTAATTAATCAATTTAATTAATTTATAAATTAGTAATTAAGGGTTTTAAATTGATTAATTAAGGTTTAATTAAATTAATTAAAGGTTAATTAATTTGAATTAAGGATCATTAATTAGGATAAGTTAAGATTATTAATTAATGGTTAGGAATAAATTAATCAAGTAATTATGGATTAATAAAGTTATTAGATACTTAATTAATTAAGTAATTAGAGATGAATTTATTAGTAATTAGAATTAATTAATTTGGGATTACTAATGGTTAATTAAAGTTTAATTATTTTAGAAAATAATTAAAGAATAGTTAATAGTTTAATGTAGTTCATTAACTTGGGTTAAATAAGTAATTAATTAATGTGACTAATTGTGATAATTAAATAGATTAATTAATTAAGATTAATCATTTGTGAAATTGTTTAATTAAATATAATTACTTAATGGAAGTAATTAAGAATTAATTACTCATTGTAATTAATTGAGTTAATTTGATTAGTTAAGTTAATTAATTAAGTTTAATTAATTTATAATAATCAAGAGATGATTTGATAATAATTACTTAATGTAATTATTAAGGTAAGATTATTTAGGGAAGTAACTAATAAGATAATTACTAGAAGTAATTAATTGATGGTTATGTATTAAGGAAAGTAATTTGAGTTTAATTACTCTGAATAATTAATCAAGGGATTAATTAAGGAATTAATTAAGGAGAATTAATTTAGTAAATGAAAGTAATTAAGGGTAGTTAATTACTGATTTAAGATTAATCAAGGTGATTAATAAATGTTGTTTAATTTAAAGTTAATTACTTAATGTAATTAATTTAATTAAGTAATTAATAATTAAGTTGTAATTAAGGATCATTAATTAATATAATTAATGATGTAATTAAGATTGATTAATTAAGAAATAATTAATAAATGAAGTGATTAATTTGTAATTAATTAAGGTTTAATATAATTAATTATAGTGATTAATTTAATTAATTATAGTTAATTAATTAATGAAGTAATTAAAGGTTAATTACTATAAGTGGTTAAGGTTAATTAATTTAAGTAATTAATTAAGGATAAATTACTTGAAGGTAATTAAAAGATAATTAATCAAAGATGATTAATTGAAAAAGGTAATTAGAGGATAATTAATTAATTTGTAATTAATTAATGTTTACGTAAGAAGGATTTATAAAATAAAAGTAATTAATTTAATTAACTTTAAATTAATTAGAGATAATATAGATCATTACTTATGGATGGATGATAATACTGAATGCTTTGCATTTGATTGATATCTCTGATGAGATATATGCTGTATGATATGGATGTTTAGTTGAATTGTGGTAATATGGATTATCTGATGATATTGATAATGTTGATTATCTATTTTGAATTATCTTTCTAAGTGTATATAAGATAATGAATTGAATTGTTTTAACCTCTAAAACAACTTGGCCTTAAAAGATACGCTTTGGATTTCGATGAGACCGGGATCGGGTTTCCGTATACCGGATTTCCAGGTCTGGAGACCCGAATACCACATCGATCCAAATTACGATAGGTCGTGAATCTCAAGTGAAGATGAAGATTCAGAGTGCAAGGGTTATTGTCGTTAACTCTGAGGGTGATTCCAAAACGAGTGTAACGAGATAATGCCTTCGGTTTCGTTCGAACCCGGAACGAACTTATATGGATCGAATGTGTGATATCCCGGAATTTTAGGCAATATCAATTTAATAATCTGTATTAAAAATTAAATTGATTTGATAATTATTGTTAAATAAGAGTTGGATTGATTTAATAATCCAGATTTAATAAATATTTAATTTGTAGATTTCATCTTTTAAAAAACTAATTAAATTGTTTTCTATTTATAATGTATATATAATTGTATATGTTGTTAATAGAAAAGCTTTGGATTAAATTTAACAAATAAAACATAATTTTCAATTTCTAATATATTTTGGTAATTTGGGAATTATAATTAAATTTAAAATAAAGATTTTCAAAGATTAATCAAATAATTAACTATATAGTTTTAAAATACTTAAGGAAAATGTATAATGGTTTAAATTATGTTATAACTTAAGTTTAAATAATAAATAAGATTTACAAAAGAATTTGTTTTATTTCTTTTTAAATATAGCTTGATAAAGAGATAATTTCTTTTATAAATTAGTTAAAATTGACAAATGTGTTATTTCCAATAATATTAACATTCTATTGTTTTTACAAATGGATTTTTAATATAAATAGAATTGTTATTTCAAATTGAATTTTGTATATATAACTTGATTTTAAAATTTGATTTTAAAATTTGATTTGGATTTGAATTTAAAGTTTTGAAATTCAAAAAGATAGATATTTAAATTGTTTTGGATTTTAAAATATTGGTATAAACTTTTATTTATAAATATAATTGGGTTATTTATTTTATAATTTATCTACATATAAATAAGTACATATTAACTAATTAATTAAGCCTAAGGTTATACTAATCTTATATTAACATTTAATCACAAATCATAATTACTTTAAGTGACATGTGTTAATTTATAAGCATGCCAATATGACAAATGTCAAGTTTTTATTTTAATTTCTTTTATTTTTATTAAACCATTTTTCAGCCTATTTATAAACCTATGCTCCTCATCTTCATTTTTTCTTCTATCCTCTCAAATTCAAAAACTAAGAAACCTTCACCCTGTAAAATTTCCCAGAATTAAAATCTGAAATCAACATTCACAAACCAGATTTCGGTAATTCATTTTTTCAACTTCAAAAGCAATCCCTATAACCATTATCAAGATCAAAATCAAAGCTTGTAGACTATTTTCTTCAAACCTGAGAATAACAATGTCTGCAAGCATTTTCTTCAACTTAAATCAAAACAGTCTCATCTCTTCATCAAGTCTCAATAACAAGAATTCAAGTTTTTCAAATCAAAGCCTGCATTCATCTTCAACCTGAGATGAACCAGCCTGCATGCAACTGCAGTTTTAAATCAAGCCTGTTTCTTTTCAAACCTGGAAATTAAAGAAGTCTACATCTTTTTTTTCAAACAAGCATGCATGCAGTTTTCAAAGGCAAAAGCATATCTAGTTTAAAAGTATCATAAGCTTGTCAAAATGGTGCTCTGCTCTCTGTTCCATTCAAATCTGGTGAGTAAACTTTTTAAAAAAAAAAGTTACAGTTTTAAATCTATCGTTATGCATATGATATTGTTTGGATATTGTTGTATGATGGTTTGCATGATTGATCTGGATGTATAATATGCTTTGAATTGCTCTGCTAAAATGTGTATATACCTGTATATATATTTATGTATATATACAATCTGTTCTCTGTTCCTTGTCTGGTGATTAAACATATTTCTTTTAAAAACTTGTTGTATATTGTAATGCATGTGCTAAACCTTTACAGTAAGTTGTAAAAAGGATTGCTTGGATGTAGATTAGTGAATTACTATGTGTACATGTAATTGTATATCTCTGGGTGTATAACAGGTTCAACAAATTCAAAGAAAATTTATATCTCTTTTTATAAACAGTTTTATATTACAATACTTAAATGAAACTTGTTTGTATTTACCAGATTCAAATTCTAAAAATGTTTTTAAGCATAAATAACAAGTGGTTTGTACTGGTAGCAGAGATTTACTCTGAAAAATAAATTAAGGTCAGAAATCAATCATCTTAATTTCATACTTTGATTTTCGAAATAGAATCGTATTGTAAAATGATGATTTTAGACATTGGTTTCATGATTTTTAAGTTAGTATATGTTGTGAATTTCTGAGTTGATCGAGATTCGAACTTCGAACGATTTACGGCGATCGGAGCAAAGTGGGTCATCGGAATTGTTTCTGGAGATAGCTGGGAGGTTGACGAATTCAGGAAAAATGGTGGGCGAATTTCCTGATCGCCGTGGTGGAGCGGCGAGGTAGAAGTAGGGTTTAAGGACTGATTTTGGTAGGCATGATTTGTCGAGTTCGTGTGTCATCTGGGAAGCATCGGAGACGATCGGACAGGGGGAAATCATCGCTTGGATTCGTGACGTGGCTCTGGTGTGGTCGGCGTGGATTCTGGTGATCCGGTTCGTCGTCGGCGAGGTGATGTGTCGTAGGGATTGGTTCCAGTTTTCGATCGAAGTGTTCGTTTTTGTTTTGCTGTTGTATTCGTGGATTTATGAGACCAGGTGTGACGACGCGGTGATCATCGACTTGTAGGCGACGGCGAAGTTGGCCGGAGGGGCGGCGAACTTGTGTGCACGTGCACGTGCACGTTTGTGAATCTGGGTTCGATCGATGTTTGGGGAAGAAGAGTCGGCTCAGGAGTTTTCTCGTGTTGATAGCATAATGACTCGAAGCAGGAGTGAGATTGCGAGAGACTCGTGTGGAATTCGTGGAAAGTCTCGAGTGTTGGAGTGTGAGGCTCGGGTGAGTTTGCGAATCTGGGTTCAAGTTTAAAAATAAATAAAACCAAGCTTTAAAAATGTTTAAAAGTTTTTAAGTTATTTAAACAATTTGTTTTAAAAGGGAAATGTTTAAACAAGTTTAAATGTATATTGAAAATAATTTAGTTTAAAATAAATGATTAACTAAATTTTAAGATGAATTTAAAGTGCGATGTTTTAAAAGGAATGTTTATTTAAGTTTTAAAATTTAATGTTTAAATTGTTTGGTTTAAAGAAAATCTTATATCTTTCAAATATAAGATTGAGTTGCAAAATGGTTTCAAATGGAAGTTAAATGATGTAAATAAGAATTTAATAAAGATAAAGAATTTATCTTTAAATTTAATTAAAGTTGTGGTTAATTAAGGGTAACTAATTAGTGAGATTAATTAAAAGATTTATCACTTAATAAAATTAATTAATGTAATTAATTAATGATGAGTTAATTAAAATTACTTATGGTAATTAATTAATGGGAAGAATGGGTAGTTAATGATGGGATCATTAACAAGTAATTTGGAATAATTAATTAAGGTAATTATTTTAAGATCATTAATTAGTTTAATAAATTAAGGATAAAACTTTGAATTTGGTTTAAGTAATAATTGAATTATGAAATTAATTAATTAAATTTCTTAGTGTAAGTAATTAATGTGTAAATTCTAAATGAAATTAATTAAAGGGTATAATTACTTTTTGGAAGTAATTAATGAAAGGTAATTAAGGATTAATTACTTAGATAATTAATTAAGGATAATTAATATGATTAATTAAGGATAATTAATGTGATAAATTAAGGTTAATTAATTAATAAATGTGATTTATTAAGTTTAAATTAATTAATGGATTAATTAATAGAGATGATTAATAAAAGGATAATTACTTAATTTAAAAGTAATTAGTGAAAAATTAATGAAAGTAATTTGTGAATAATTACTTAATGGAAATGATTTGAGATTAATTAATGGGAGTAATTAAGGAATAATTACTTAGTATAATTAATTAAAGGTAAGTGATTAATAGTTAATTAATTTCTGTAATTAATTAAAGAATAATTACTTAATGTAATTAATTTAAATAGGATAATTAATTAAGAATAAATTAAGGATTATTAATTAATATAATTAATATAATTTAAGTTTGATTAATTAAGATTAATTAATCAATAATAAGTGATTATAGAGTAATTAATTAATATAATTAATTAAAGATTAATGTAATTGATTATAGTTAATCAATTAATGAAGTAATTAAAGGTTAATTACTATATTTGATTAAGGATAATTAATTTGTGAAATTAATTTAAGGCTAATTACTTGAATGTAATTAAAAGATAATTAATCAAGGATGATTAATTGAAATGAATAATTAGAGGATAATTAATTAATTAATTTAAAATTAATTAAGGGTTAAGTAAGCAGGATTTATAGAATGAAGTAATTAATTTAATTTATTTTAAATTAATTAGAGATGAGATAAATCATTACTTATGGATGGATAAATAATATGGAATGCTTTGCATTGTTTGATCTCTGATGAGATATATGCTGTATGATATGGATGTTTAGTTGAATTGTGATGATAATATGGATTATCTGATAATGTTGATTATCTATTGTGAATTATCTTTCTATGTGTATAAAGATAATTGAATTGAATTGTTTTAACCCTTAAAACAACTTGGCCTTAAAAGATACGCTTTGGATTTCGATGAGACCGGGATCGGGTTTCCGTATATCGGATTTCCAGGTCTGGAGACCCGAATACCACATCGATCCAAATTAACGATAGGTCGTGAATCAAGTGAAGATGAAGATTCAGAGTGCAAGGGTTATTGTCGTTAACTCTGAGGGTGATTCCAAAATGAGTGTAACGAGATAATGCCTTCGGTTTCGTTCGAACCCGGAACGAACTTGTATGGATTGAATGCTTTCAGCACATCGTCAGGTGGACGATGAGCATTCTAAGTGATGTGTTCTTATTTAAAAGGTAATCGTGACCTCAAGCCTCACAAACCGGGAATGGCTAAAACAGGGGAGGTGCAGCAAGGTTAGTGGGTAGCACCCAAGTAGGACAAGATTACCTCTGTCTAGAAGTCCCTTCTTATTTCGGCTTAGTGTGTGCGGTTGCTGATCCCAACCGTGAGGTATCTTGTGCGGGAATTATCCAGTAAGGGATGTTCCGACCTTGTGTTGCAGGGGATTGGGAGTGATCCTCGGTACGGTGATCTAGGCCACGTACTGTGACGGGCGGTACCCCGGTAGCCCTGCCATTGTATGGAATCCAAACTCCAATAAGTGCCGTACGTATTAGTTGTGCCCAACTATGTTGGAATGTGAGATGTAAGCATTTCAGCTATTTCTGTATTTTACTTGAAAACCCTAGACCCTATTATAATACAATCGAATTTCCTATCAAATGTTTTGGTTAGCGTAAGGTAAAAACTTACCCATGTTTATTTGTGGGAAGTCTTACGTGATACCTTTTCTTTCAAAAGGTTTTGAAGTTAAACAAGTTTAACCCGTTTACTCACACCAAACCCATGTCTGACCCAAGTTGTTTATTTATGTCTTATAAACTCTTGGGTACTCAAATTTTTACGAGTAGCCAAGGGATTCAGGTTTAGTTTTGACGAATATTCTGGAGGAGCAATGGAGCAGGAGGCTTCGGCGTTCGTAGATATAGTATTCCGCTGTGTTGATATCTGTGATAGTGTCTTGTCTTGTATTTGAGTTGTAATGTCTAGACAGATGTTTATAACTGTCTAGTAAGTGATGTATAAGTTGTGTACTCTGATTATGTAAAGACTATGTATTAGTTATGTGATATATTATAATTTGTTCCGTTTCCGCTGTGAGATTCTGATGTGTTGTTTCTTTCTTTCTCTTCTTTTCTATTTTCTACCCCTTTCTTTCTTTATAATGATGCGACTTTCTGGCCATAGAAAGTCGGGACGTTACATATGGTATCAGAGCTTAGGTTGGCGATAACCCTGGCTCTGGTGGGAATTTTGAGAGTATTAATAGATATGAGCGCGTATTTGTTAGTGAATATAAAATTGTTTTATATTGTGTTGATTGGTTTATTGAGTAGTTTATGGATTCTGGTCGATGTGTGGGACGCCACAACATTGATAGGGATCTCTAAACACTTGTATAGAACAATTCGACACAATATTGTTTTAAAGAGGTAAATGAAATAATTTTACCCAGAAATAATTTCTATATAAAAAGTATCATTTTAAATATATTTATGTATTTCTACCTATTTATTGGGTTACCTGTTCGGGTTTTCCAATATAAGTTATAAAGGTAGATAAGGTGGTAGTGTGTGTAACACAATTACCAATAGTTGGAGTTTGAATGTTTGAGGTTGGAAGTATATATCGAGACTGTAAACCCAATACCGTCTCGAGTAAGCTTTGCTGTGGTGAAGGATTTCATCGATCTCCGAAAGAAACTGTAATGGTTCGGAGTTTATCTCTGAAGTTTGGATGAGTAGAGTTGGATCTGTCGAAGAGGCAGAAGCGAGTGATGGTACCTTGATACCTCAGGTAATAGTAGCTGTATGATGAGATACAGTGACGAGGGATGTTCCTGAAGATGTTTTCTTTGGAACAAGATTAAGGAAGTGTGAATGCTTCGGTATTGTGGCTGAGTTCAGCACGGTGTTTCTGTTTGGTTTGGGGTCCAAGTTTCTCGAGGATCTTTGGAATAGGAAGTCCTTGGCATCAGTGTCAGCAATGCAGCTCGGAGTATTCTGTGATGGCAGGAAGTTTTCTGGATGAGCAGTTTTTCTGGAAGTGAAGTTCAGAAGCAGCAGAGTGGATCCATTTCTTCGATAAATTGGATAAATAAGTGTAAGCTGTTCTGATTGGTAAAGAGAGAGCAGTCTGTTTGGAATTAGGATGGGTTGATCGCAAAAGCGACTTGCGATTGTCTGAGTGTTCTCTTGGGTTGTCAGAATTTTTCTGGATGTCTTCAGAGAAGTTAGAGATTTGTCCGCATCTGGAAGTTGAGTTTTCTTATCGATTGGATTCCAGGAGTGATACCGGTGGTTCAGTCTAAGTGGAAGGATGTTTCCTAGAGATGGAGTTGGCGAAGCAACTCAAGTTTTGCTGGAGTATCTAAGTTTTATTTATGGATCAGTGAACCTTATTTCTGGAATGAGTTGTCCAGTCTGTGCTTGTGTCCTACCTCAGATCAGAGTTGAGCAGCGAAAGTAGTTTGGAGTGTATCTCTGATAGGAGGAGTAAGTTTGGAATCTACTGATGTTGTGAAGTAGAGTTGTGTTTAGATCTAGTTTGTGTTCTGATTTGGATAAGTATTTGGACTTCGAAACTGAATGGTCAGTTTGGATAATTGGAATTCATTGTGTTTTACGTATCTCTGAAGGAGTACGTATTTGATCTATCTCTGGTTTTAGAATCAGCAGTTCTGGAAGTTTGGTAGTTGAGTCAGACTCGTCTGTAATCTGATAGTCTGTTTAGTTCTGTAGATCTAGATGAGTAGGAGATCTATAGCTTAGTAGTTTAGATTGTTTGTAGAGCGAGTATCCCGGTATATATATATACTTGGGGAAACTCGAGGAATTTTATCTAGAATTTAGTCTAGATAGTTAGAATTGTTTGATTGGATGAATTGGTTGCTATGGTTGCTAGCATATGGATGATAGTAGATGCTTGTGTTTTAAAATTAAAATCTTTAATGGGATTATTAAATTACCTTTGTTTTAAATTTCGGGGACGAAATTCTTTTAAGGGGGGAGGAATGTGATATCCCGGAATTTTAGGCAATATCAATTTAATAATCTGTATTAAAAATTAAATTGATTTGATAATTATTGTTAAATAAGAGTTGGATTGATTTAATAATCCAGATTTAATAAATATTTAATTTGTAGATTTCATCTTTTAAAAAACTAATTAAATTGTTTTCTATTTATAATGTATATATAATTGTATATGTTGTTAATAGAAAAGCTTTGGATTAAATTTAACAAATAAAACATAATTTTCAATTTCTAATATATTTTGGTAATTTGGGAATTATAATTAAATTTAAAATAAAGATTTTCAAAGATTAATCAAATAATTAACTATATAGTTTTAAAATACTTAAGGAAAATGTATAATGGTTTAAATTATGTTATAACTTAAGTTTAAATAATAAATAAGATTTACAAAAGAATTTGTTTTATTTCTTTTTAAATATAGCTTGATAAAGAGATAATTTCTTTTATAAATTAGTTAAAATTGACAAATGTGTTATTTCCAATAATATTAACATTCTATTGTTTTTACAAATGGATTTTTAATATAAATAGAATTGTTATTTCAAATTGAATTTTGTATATATAACTTGATTTTAAAATTTGATTTTAAAATTTGATTTGGATTTGAATTTAAAGTTTTGAAATTCAAAAAGATAGATATTTAAATTGTTTTGGATTTTAAAATATTGGTATAAACTTTTATTTATAAATATAATTGGGTTATTTATTTTATAATTTATCTACATATAAATAAGTACATATTAACTAATTAATTAAGCCTAAGGTTATACTAATCTTATATTAACATTTAATCACAAATCATAATTACTTTAAGTGACATGTGTTAATTTATAAGCATGCCAATATGACAAATGTCAAGTTTTTATTTTAATTTCTTTTATTTTTATTAAACCATTTTTCAGCCTATTTATAAACCTATGCTCCTCATCTTCATTTTTTCTTCTATCCTCTCAAATTCAAAAACTAAGAAACCTTCACCCTGTAAAATTTCCCAGAATTAAAATCTGAAATCAACATTCACAAACCAGATTTCGGTAATTCATTTTTTCAACTTCAAAAGCAATCCCTATAACCATTATCAAGATCAAAATCAAAGCTTGTAGACTATTTTCTTCAAACCTGAGAATAACAATGTCTGCAAGCATTTTCTTCAACTTAAATCAAAACAGTCTCATCTCTTCATCAAGTCTCAATAACAAGAATTCAAGTTTTTCAAATCAAAGCCTGCATTCATCTTCAACCTGAGATGAACCAGCCTGCATGCAACTGCAGTTTTAAATCAAGCCTGTTTCTTTTCAAACCTGGAAATTAAAGAAGTCTACATCTTTTTTTTCAAACAAGCATGCATGCAGTTTTCAAAGGCAAAAGCATATCTAGTTTAAAAGTATCATAAGCTTGTCAAAATGGTGCTCTGCTCTCTGTTCCATTCAAATCTGGTGAGTAAACTTTTTAAAAAAAAAAGTTACAGTTTTAAATCTATCGTTATGCATATGATATTGTTTGGATATTGTTGTATGATGGTTTGCATGATTGATCTGGATGTATAATATGCTTTGAATTGCTCTGCTAAAATGTGTATATACCTGTATATATATTTATGTATATATACAATCTGTTCTCTGTTCCTTGTCTGGTGATTAAACATATTTCTTTTAAAAACTTGTTGTATATTGTAATGCATGTGCTAAACCTTTACAGTAAGTTGTAAAAAGGATTGCTTGGATGTAGATTAGTGAATTACTATGTGTACATGTAATTGTATATCTCTGGGTGTATAACAGGTTCAACAAATTCAAAGAAAATTTATATCTCTTTTTATAAACAGTTTTATATTACAATACATAAATGAAACTTGTTTGTATTTACCAGATTCAAATTCTAAAAATGTTTTTAAGCATAAATAACAAGTGGTTTGTACTGGTAGCAGAGATTTACTCTGAAAAATAAATTAAGGTCAGAAATCAATCATCTTAATTTCATACTTTGATTTTCGAAATAGAATCGTATTGTAAAATGATGATTTTAGACATTGGTTTCATGATTTTTAAGTTAGTATATGTCGTGAATTTCTGAGTTGATCGAGATTTGAACTTCGAACGATTTACGGCGATCGGAGCAAAGTGGGTCATCGGAATTGTTTCTGGAGATAGCTGGGAGGTTGACGAATTCAGGAAAAATGGTGGGCGAATTTCCTGATCGCCGTGGTAGAGCGGCGAGGTAGAAGTAGGGTTTAAGGACTGATTTTGGTAGGCATGATTTGTCGAGTTCGTGTGTCATCTGGGAAGCATCGGAGACGATCGGACAGGGGGAAATCATCGCTTGGATTCGTGACGTGGCTCTGGTGTGGTCGGCGTGGATTCTGGTGATCCGGTTCGTCGTCGGCGAGGTGATGTGTCGTAGGGATTGGTTCCAGTTTTCGATCGAAGTGTTCGTTTTTGTTTTGCTGTTGTATTCGTGGATTTATGAGACCAGGTGTGACGACGCGGTGATCATCGACTTGTAGGCGACGGCGAAGTTGGCCGGAGGGGCGGCGAACTTGTGTGCACGTGCACGTGCACGTTTGTGAATCTGGGTTCGATCGATGTTTGGGGAAGAAGAGTCGGCTCAGGAGTTTTCTCGTGTTGATAGCATAATGACTCGAAGCAGGAGTGAGATTGCGAGAGACTCGTGTGGAATTCGTGGAAAGTCTCGAGTGTTGGAGTGTGAGGCTCGGGTGAGTTTGCGAATCTGGGTTCAAGTTTAAAAATAAATAAAACCAAGCTTTAAAAATGTTTAAAAGTTTTTAAGTTATTTAAACAATTTGTTTTAAAAGGGAAATGTTTAAACAAGTTTAAATGTATATTGAAAATAATTTAGTTTAAAATAAATGATTAACTAAATTTTAAGATGAATTTAAAGTGCGATGTTTTAAAAGGAATGTTTATTTAAGTTTTAAAATTTAATGTTTAAATTGTTTGGTTTAAAGAAAATCTTATATCTTTCAAATATAAGATTGAGTTGCAAAATGGTTTCAAATGGAAGTTAAATGATGTAAATAAGAATTTAATAAAGATAAAGAATTTATCTTTAAATTTAATTAAAGTTGTGGTTAATTAAGGGTAACTAATTAGTGAGATTAATTAAAAGATTTATCACTTAATAAAATTAATTAATGTAATTAATTAATGATGAGTTAATTAAAATTACTTATGGTAATTAATTAATGGGAAGAATGGGTAGTTAATGATGGGATCATTAACAAGTAATTTGGAATAATTAATTAAGGTAATTATTTTAAGATCATTAATTAGTTTAATAAATTAAGGATAAAACTTTGAATTTGGTTTAAGTAATAATTGAATTATGAAATTAATTAATTAAATTTCTTAGTGTAAGTAATTAATGTGTAAATTCTAAATGAAATTAATTAAAGGGTATAATTACTTTTTGGAAGTAATTAATGAAAGGTAATTAAGGATTAATTACTTAGATAATTAATTAAGGATAATTAATATGATTAATTAAGGATAATTAATGTGATAAATTAAGGTTAATTAATTAATAAATGTGATTTATTAAGTTTAAATTAATTAATGGATTAATTAATAGAGATGATTAATAAAAGGATAATTACTTAATTTAAAAGTAATTAGTGAAAAATTAATGAAAGTAATTTGTGAATAATTACTTAATGGAAATGATTTGAGATTAATTAATGGGAGTAATTAAGGAATAATTACTTAGTATAATTAATTAAAGGTAAGTGATTAATAGTTAATTAATTTCTGTAATTAATTAAAGAATAATTACTTAATGTAATTAATTTAAATAGGATAATTAATTAAGAATAAATTAAGGATTATTAATTAATATAATTAATATAATTTAAGTTTGATTAATTAAGATTAATTAATCAATAATAAGTGATTATAGAGTAATTAATTAATATAATTAATTAAAGATTAATGTAATTGATTATAGTTAATCAATTAATGAAGTAATTAAAGGTTAATTACTATATTTGATTAAGGATAATTAATTTGTGAAATTAATTTAAGGCTAATTACTTGAATGTAATTAAAAGATAATTAATCAAGGATGATTAATTGAAATGAATAATTAGAGGATAATTAATTAATTAATTTAAAATTAATTAAGGGTTAAGTAAGCAGGATTTATAGAATGAAGTAATTAATTTAATTTATTTTAAATTAATTAGAGATGAGATAAATCATTACTTATGGATGGATAAATAATATGGAATGCTTTGCATTGTTTGATCTCTGATGAGATATATGCTGTATGATATGGATGTTTAGTTGAATTGTGATGATAATATGGATTATCTGATAATGTTGATTATCTATTGTGAATTATCTTTCTATGTGTATAAAGATAATTGAATTGAATTGTTTTAACCCTTAAAACAACTTGGCCTTAAAAGATACGCTTTGGATTTCGATGAGACCGGGATCGGGTTTCCGTATACCGGATTTCCAGGTCTGGAGACCCGAATACCACATCGATCCAAATTAACGATAGGTCGTGAATCAAGTGAAGATGAAGATTCAGAGTGCAAGGGTTATTGTCGTTAACTCTGAGGGTGATTCCAAAATGAGTGTAACGAGATAATGCCTTCGGTTTCGTTCGAACCCGGAACGAACTTGTATGGATTGAATGCTTTCAGCACATCGTCAGGTGGACGATGAGCATTCTAAGTGATGTGTTCTTATTTAAAAGGTAATCGTGACCTCAAGCCTCACAAACCGGGAATGGCTAAAACAGGGGAGGTGCAGCAAGGTTAGTGGGTAGCACCCAAGTAGGACAAGATTACCTCTGTCTAGAAGTCCCTTCTTATTTCGGCTTAGTGTGTGCGGTTGCTGATCCCAACCGTGAGGTATCTTGTGCGGGAATTATCCAGTAAGGGATGTTCCGACCTTGTGTTGCAGGGGATTGGGAGTGATCCTCGGTACGGTGATCTAGGCCACGTACTGTGACGGGCGGTACCCCGGTAGCCCTGCCATTGTATGGAATCCAAACTCCAATAAGTGCCGTACGTATTAGTTGTGCCCAACTATGTTGGAATGTGAGATGTAAGCATTTCAGCTATTTCTGTATTTTACTTGAAAACCCTAGACCCTATTATAATACAATCGAATTTCCTATCAAATGTTTTGGTTAGCGTAAGGTAAAAACTTACCCATGTTTATTTGTGGGAAGTCTTACGTGATACCTTTTCTTTCAAAAGGTTTTGAAGTTAAACAAGTTTAACCCGTTTACTCACACCAGACCCATGTCTGACCCAAGTTGTTTATTTATGTCTTATAAACTCTTGGGTACTCAAATTTTTACGAGTAGCCAAGGGATTCAGGTTTAGTTTTGACGAATATTCTGGAGGAGCAATGGAGCAGGAGGCTTCGGCGTTCGTAGATATAGTATTCCGCTGTGTTGATATCTGTGATAGTGTCTTGTCTTGTATTTGAGTTGTAATGTCTAGACAGATGTTTATAACTGTCTAGTAAGTGATGTATAAGTTGTGTACTCTGATTATGTAAAGACTATGTATTAGTTATGTGATATATTATAATTTGTTCCGTTTCCGTTGTGAGATTCTGATGTGTTGTTTCTTTCTTTCTCTTCTTTTCTATTTTCTACCCCTTTCTTTCTTTATAATGATGCGACTTTCTGGCCATAGAAAGTCGGGACGTTACAGAATGCTTTCAGAACATCGTCAGGTGGACGATGAGCATTCTAAGTGATGTGTTCTTTTCTAAGGTAATCGTGACCTCAAGCCTCACAAACCGGGAATGGCTAAAACAGGGGAGGTGCAGCAAGGTTAGTGGGTAGCACCCAAGTAGGACAAGATTACCTCTGTCTAGAAGTCCCTTCTTATTTCGGCTTAGTGTGTGCGGTTGCTGATCCCAACCGTGAGGTATCTTGTGCGGGAATTATCCAGTAAGGGATGTTCCGGCCTTGTGTTGCAGGGGATTGGGAGTGATCCTCGGTACGGTGATCTAGGCCACGTACTGTGACGGGCGGTACCCCAGTAGCCCTGCCATTGTATGGAATCCAAAATCCAATAAGTGCCAACGGACTTGATTGTATAACCCACTTTGTGGCTAGTATGCTGGAATTTAATAATGTAACAATTTCAGCTATTTCTTATTTACTTGAAAACCCTAAACCCTATTATAATACAATCGAATTTCCTATCAAATGTTTTGGTTAGCGTAAGGTAAAAACTTACCCATGTTTATGTGTGGGAAGTCTTACGTGATACCTTTTCTTTCTAAAGGTTTTGAAGTTAAGCAAGTTTAACCTGTTACTCACACCAGACCCATGTCTGACCCAAGTTGTTTATTTCTGTTTTATAAACTCTTGGGTACTCAAATTTTTACGAGTAGCCAAGGGATTCAGGTTTAGCTTTGACGAATTGTGGAGGAGAAATGGAGCAGGAGGCTTCAGCGTTGTAGATATATATAGTAGTTCCGCTGTGTCTGTATCTCTGTAGTGTATTGAGTTGTAATGTCTAGACAGATGTTATAACTGTCTAGTAAGTGATGTTTATGCTGTGTAACTCTGTAAAGTGTTGTATACTATGTAATAGTATATGTTATTAATATAATTTATTCGTTCCGCTGTGAGATCGTTGTTGTTGTTTCTTTCTTTCTTCTCTTCTTTTCTATTTTCTACCCCTTTCTTTCTTATTAATGATACGACTTTCTGTGGAGAAAAGCCGAGTCGTCACACGTGGTATCAGAGCATAGGTTGAGCGAATGCCTAAGCTTTTGGTTAAGTGAATATCAGAACACTAGGTTGAGTGAATACCTAGGTTCAGAAGGATTGTTCATTAGAGATAGGATCTGTAGCAACCTATTTGAGTCTGAGTATATCTATATACGAGAGCGCGTATTTGTTAGTTATATAAAATGTTTTTATATTGTGTTAATTGATCGGTTGGGTGGTATATGGATTCTGGTGAATACGAGTAGCTAACGTTATTGATAGGGATCTCTAAACACTTGGACCAGGCCAACGGACACAATATTGTTTTAAAAAGGTAGATGAAATAATTCTACCCAGATATAATTTCTATATAAAAAGTATCATTTTAAATGTATATGGTATTTGTAATGATTGGTTGAGATGATAATAATTTATCATCTAGGATTAGGAGTCTGAGTGTTGAGGTTGGAAGAGTATCTGTCGAGACTGTAAACCTAATACCGTCTCGAGTGAACTTTACAGTTGTGTAAGGATTTCACAATCTCTGAAGGAAACCTGTTAAGGTTCAGAGTTTATCTTTGAAGTTGGATGAGTAGAGTTGGATCTGTCGGAGAACAGAAGCGAGTGATGGTATCTCAGGTAATAGTAGCTGTGTGATGAGATGCAGTGACTATGGATGTTCCCGAAGATGTTTCCTTTGGAACAAGTTAATGAAGTGTGTCTGCTTCGGTGTTGTGGTTGAGTTCAGCATGGTGTTTCTATTTGGTTTGGGTTCGAGTTTCTCGAAGAGCTTTGGAAAAGGAAGTCTTTGGCATTTGTGGCAGCAGTGCAGCTCGGAGTATTCTGTGCATTGGAAGGAAGTTTTCTGGCTGAGCAGTTTTTCTGAAGGTAGAGTTCAGAAGCAGTAGAGTGGATCCATTTCTTCGATAGATTGGATAGTTAAGTATGAGCTGTTCTGATTGGTTAAAGGGAGAACAGTTTCTTTGGAGTTAGGTCGAGTTGATCGCAAAAGAGACTTGCGATTGTTTGAGTGTTCTCTTGAGTTATCTGAGATTTTCTGGGATGAGTTGTCCAGTCTGTGTTTGTGTTCTACCTCATATCGGAGTTGAGCAGCGAAAGCAGTCTGGAGTGTATCTCTGGATGGGAGAAGTAATTTTGGAATCTACTGATGTTGTGAAGTAGAGTTATGTTTGGATCTCGTCTGTGTTCTGATTTGGATAGGTAATTTGTCTACTTGGTTGAATTGTCAGTTTGGATAACTGGAATTCATTGAGTTTTACGTATCTTCGAGGGAGTACGTATTTGATCTATCTCTGGTTGTAGAATCAGCAGTTCTGGAAGTTTGGTAGTTGAGTCAGACTCGTCTGTAGTCTGATATTCTGTTTAGTTCTGTAGATATAGATGAGTAGGAGCTTTATAGTTTAGTAGTATTGATTGTTTAGATTGTTTGTAGAGCGAGTATCCCGGTATATATATATATACTTGGGGAAACTCGAGGAATTTTATCTAGAATTTAGTCTAGATAGTTGAATTGTTTGATTGAATGATTTGGTTGCTATGGTTGCTAGCATATGGATGATAGTAGATGCTTGTGTTTTGAATTTAAATCTTTAATAAGATTATTAAATTACCTTTGTTTAAATTTCGGGGACGAAATTATTTTAAGGGGGGAGGAATGTAATATCCCGGAAATTTTAACAATATCAATTTAATAATCTGTTAAATAATTAAATTGATATTGATGATCTTTGATAATAAAATTTGAATTTAATTTAATAATCTAATTAAATAAGTATTTAATTAGTGAATTCTATATTTTAAAAGTTAATAGAATGATTTCTATTTATAATGTATAGATATAATTTTATATATTGTAAATAGATAAGTTGGTTTGAATTTAACAAATAAAATTATGTTTTCAAATTTCTAATATATATTGGTAATTTGGAAATTATGATTTAAATTAATATTAAGCTTTCCAAAGATATTTAATAAATAACTATATAGTTTTAAAATACATATATACATTTACATAAGAATTATTAATTAAGTGAAAAATCTTTATTAACATTTTAAATATATATATACTCATTAAATAAAAAGGACATGTGTTATTAATTTAAGGCCTCCATATTACAAGTGTTAGATAATTAAAATGAAATGAGACAAGTGTCATTTAATCTTGTTTTTCTTTTATTTTTATTTTTAAATAAATTCAGCCTATATATAAAACATTTTTTCTTCTTTCCTATTTCCTTTTCTAACTTCATTGTAAAATCTGAAATTCATTTCCCACTTCTAAAGCAAACCAGAAAATCAATATTTCTCAAAACCAAATCTGAACTCAATCTTCCCTCATAAACAAATCTGAAATAAACATCCTCTTCATTCCAAAATGTAATCAAAGCCTATCTCTTCTTCAACCTGGAATCAAAGCAGAGATCAATCTTCTCTGTTTTGAAAGCAACTTGTAACCAAGTTGCAAAGCTCAAAACAAATCTGAAATTCACTTTCCTCAAACCAAAAATCAAAAGCCTGTTCTGTTTCAAGGCTGCAAATTCATTTTCAAAAGTATATAAGCCTGAACTAAATTCATTTTTCAACATCAAAAGCCTGCAAGTTCTCTTCAAATCAAAGTCTGCATGTATTCTTCAAAACAGAGGCAAGCAAAAACTGGAATTAAAAGCAAAATTCAAAGGCATGCAAGCTTAAATCAAAAATAAGGAAGCAACTCAAGTTTTCAAATTTAATCAAAGCAAAGGCTGTTTTCAAAAAATGAAGGCTCTGTCTTCTTTAATTAGGTGAGTAACAATCATTTTTAAAATCATAAGTTTTGAATATCTGTTTGCATGTGATTACTGGAATGAGAATGATTTGCATGTATATGTATTGGTGAATCTGCTGTGCATATGAATGTGTATATGTATGTTGAATGTGTATCTGTTTCTTGTCTGTTATTGTTTTTAAATTAAGAATTTGGTAAATATTACATCATCACTTGATTCGATCTTTATTAAGATTTAAGAATTGAAACAAAAGTGGTTTGTTTCATTTAAAACTTTAGATTAGAGTTTTAAATTAAGTAAAAATGATATTTACTTGACTCTGGAACTATAAGTACTAGAATGCTTAAGCAAAGTCAAAATTCAAATTTAGTAATTCATAGATTCAGGGTTATGAAACAAATCTCTAAACAAAATCATGTTTTTTAAAAATAAAATCACAACTTCTAGTACTAAAATTAAAGAGCAGTTCAGAGTTGTCTGGAATATGCATTTTGGGTTGTTCCTGTTGATCTAGATGATCGGAGTGATTGAATTTTCTTCTGGAGCTAGAGGAATGGTCAGTAATGACGAGAAAATTTTCAGATGATGGTGCATTTCACCGTGGAGATGGCAATGGAGGAATTTAGCCTGTAGCCCTAGTTTGGGTAGCTTTGGTATATTTGATCGTCACGGCTTCTATGTTGAATCGAGTTCAACGGGATTAAGGGTGATAGTAGGGGAGATGTTGGCGATGGTGTAGACGGAGTTTCAACAACTCCGATGATCAGAGGCATGAGCACGAGAAGTTTTCCAGGCTTGGTGGTGGTTCGAGATTGTTGTTCCAGGTTGGGTTGAAGATCTCGAATTCGATTTCGAGAGTTGGAGTTTGAATTGGTGATCGAAGTATGGTGATGGAGCGTTGACCGATGTGGGAAGATCATCGGTATTGGCCAAAGATGATCTGTGCCACCGTGCATGTGCACGGTGCACCTTATTTCTGGTGGGTTGTTTTTGATTTGGAACTGGTATGCTCGAGTTTTTTTCGAGTAATTAGGTAATTTGCTCGGAGCAGTTGGGTGATGAACTCGAAGCAATATAGGATGGCTCGGGTTAAAATATATGTTACAGGTTTTAGAAAGAAACCTGTTTTGTTTTAAAAATTTTAAACCTGGAGTTTAAACTGTAAAGCTAAGATTTAAACCAAAGTTTAAATCTAAAAATTTAAATCAGAATTTAAGTTAGTTTGAAATTCTAGTTTTGAAATAAATAAAGTTTGAAATAAAATGTTTTAAAACAACTTTTAATGTTCAAAGTGTATTTAATTTGTTTTGAATATAAAATGAAATTGGTTTTAAATTTCTTTAATTAAGTAAATATTTATTTAACATATGATTTAAAAAGGGTTTAAATGGTTTTAAAATTTTGTTAAAGTTAAAATTTGTCTTCATTTTAAATCTTAAATTTAAAATGAAATTTAGAGGTAAATTGTTTTAAATGTTTTATTTATAATATTTTAATCATAAATAAGAATAAAGTGTTATCTTAAATATAATTAAGATTTAATAATTTGGGGTAAAATAAATTATTAAGGTAATTAAAAAGTTAATTAATCAATTTAATTAATTTATAAATTAGTAATTAAGGGTTTTAAATTGATTAATTAAGGTTTAATTAAATTAAT
Organism: Allium fistulosum; assembly: GCA_030737815.1. Lineage (NCBI taxonomy): Eukaryota > Viridiplantae > Streptophyta > Magnoliopsida > Asparagales > Amaryllidaceae > Allium > Allium fistulosum. The sequence goes on along the minus strand of CM060908.1, from coordinate 742,817,865 downwards.
TAAAGGTTAATTAATTTGAATTAAGGATCATTAATTAGGATAAGTTAAGATTATTAATTAATGGTTAGGAATAAATTAATCAAGTAATTATGGATTAATAAATTTATTAGATACTTAATTAATTAAGTAATTAGAGATGAATTTATTAGTAATTAGAATTAATTAATTTGGGATTACTAATGGTTAATTAAAGTTTAATTATTTTAGAAAATAATTAAAGAATAGTTAATAGTTTAATGTAGTTCATTAACTTGGGTTAAATAAGTAATTAATTAATGTGACTAATTGTGATAATTAAATAGATTAATTAATTAAGATTAATCATTTGTGAAATTGTTTAATTAAATATAATTACTTAATGGAAGTAATTAAGAATTAATTACTCATTGTAATTAATTGAGTTAATTTGATTAGTTAAGTTAATTAATTAAGTTTAATTAATTTATAATAATCAAGAGATGATTTGATAATAATTACTTAATGTAATTATTAAGGTAAGATTATTTAGGGAAGTAACTAATAAGATAATTACTAGAAGTAATTAATTGATGGTTATGTATTAAGGAAAGTAATTTGAGTTTAATTACTCTGAATAATTAATCAAGGGATTAATTAAGGAATTAATTAAGGAGAATTAATTTAGTAAATGAAAGTAATTAAGGGTAGTTAATTACTGATTTAAGATTAATCAAGGTGATTAATAAATGTTGTTTAATTTAAAGTTAATTACTTAATGTAATTAATTTAATTAAGTAATTAATAATTAAGTTGTAATTAAGGATCATTAATTAATATAATTAATGATGTAATTAAGATTGATTAATTAAGAAATAATTAATAAATGAAGTGATTAATTTGTAATTAATTAAGGTTTAATATAATTAATTATAGTGATTAATTTAATTAATTATAGTTAATTAATTAATGAAGTAATTAAAGGTTAATTACTATAAGTGGTTAAGGTTAATTAATTTAAGTAATTAATTAAGGATAAATTACTTGAAGGTAATTAAAAGATAATTAATCAAAGATGATTAATTGAAAAAGGTAATTAGAGGATAATTAATTAATTTGTAATTAATTAATGTTTAAGTAAGAAGGATTTATAAAATAAAAGTAATTAATTTAATTAACTTTAAATTAATTAGAGATAATATAGATCATTACTTATGGATGGATGATAATACTGAATGCTTTGCATTTGATTGATATCTCTGATGAGATATATGCTGTATGATATGGATGTTTAGTTGAATTGTGGTAATATGGATTATCTGATGATATTGATAATGTTGATTATCTATTTTGAATTATCTTTCTAAGTGTATATAAGATAATGAATTGAATTGTTTTAACCTTTAAAACAACTTGGCCTTAAAAGATACGCTTTGGATTTCGATGAGACCGGGATCGGGTTTCCGTATACCGGATTTCCAGGTCTGGAGACCCGAATACCACATCGATCCAAATTACGATAGGTCGTGAATCTCAAGTGAAGATGAAGATTCAGAGTGCAAGGGTTATTGTCGTTAACTCTGAGGGTGATTCCAAAACGAGTGTAACGAGATAATGCCTTCGGTTTCGTTCGAACCCGGAACGAACTTATATGGATCGAATGCTTTCAGAACATCGTCAGGTGGACGATGAGCATTCTAAGTGATGTGTTCTTTTCTAAGGTAATCGTGACCTCAAGCCTCACAAACCGGGAATGGCTAAAACAGGGGAGGTGCAGCAAGGTTAGTGGGTAGCACCCAAGTAGGACAAGATTACCTCTGTCTAGAAGTCCCTTCTTATTTCGGCTTAGTGTGTGCGGTTGCTGATCCCAACCGTGAGGTATCTTGTGCGGGAATTATCCAGTAAGGGATGTTCCGGCCTTGTGTTGCAGGGGATTGGGAGTGATCCTCGGTACGGTGATCTAGGCCACGTACTGTGACGGGCGGTACCCCAGTAGCCCTGCCATTGTATGGAATCCAAAATCCAATAAGTGCCAACGGACTTGATTGTATAACCCACTTTGTGGCTAGTATGCTGGAATTTAATAATGTAACAATTTCAGCTATTTCTTATTTACTTGAAAACCCTAGACCCTATTATAATACAATCGAATTTCCTATCAAATGTTTTGGTTAGCGTAAGGTAAAAACTTACCCATGTTTATGTGTGGGAAGTCTTACGTGATACCTTTTCTTTCTAAAGGTTTTGAAGTTAAGCAAGTTTAACCTGTTACTCACACCAGACCCATGTCTGACCCAAGTTGTTTATTTCTGTTTTATAAACTCTTGGGTACTCAAATTTTTACGAGTAGCCAAGGGATTCAGGTTTAGCTTTGACGAATTGTGGAGGAGAAATGGAGCAGGAGGCTTCAGCGTTGTAGATATATATAGTAGTTCCGCTGTGTCTGTATCTCTGTAGTGTATTGAGTTGTAATGTCTAGACAGATGTTATAACTGTCTAGTAAGTGATGTTTATGCTGTGTAACTCTGTAAAGTGTTGTATACTATGTAATAGTATATGTTATTAATATAATTTATTCGTTCCGCTGTGAGATCGTTGTTGTTGTTTCTTTCTTTCTTCTCTTCTTTTCTATTTTCTACCCCTTTCTTTCTTATTAATGATACGACTTTCTGTGGAGAAAAGCCGGGTCGTCACAACTTATTACTCTGTGTCTGTGATCTGTGATTATTTATTTACTGTATATGTTCAGTTTTGCCAAATTTAAATTAACAATGCGGTATTTTGAGCAATTCAACTCCGGCATGAGTGTCTACCTACACACTTATAATGGACGCGAATGGTCCAAAATTCCGGGTCGTTACAGATCAGTTAATTGTTTGAGTAATCCAAATCAGTTTTAATTACTTACAAAAATTACTAACTCTGGTTAATTAACATTAATCGATTCCAAATCATTTGATTAAAGGTCCTTTAAATCATTTATTAATTATTCTTAATTGCTTCCTAAGATAATTAATTAATTGCGATTCAATTTAATTAACATTTAAAGCTCTTCTTTACTTTGAAAGTCAAATCATTATCAACCACAAACTTTACTGTTAATTAAATTTTATACTCAAATTAATTTCTAAATTAAAATAATCATTAAGTGTTTAAAACATCGTTAAAGTATTAACTAAAATAATTAAAACTAGTATTTAAGTTTCAACTTACATTTGTTAAACCTTATTAAGTTTTACAGTGCTGAACTGTTGAAAGTGATCTACTTAACATTATTTAAATAATGGGATACAACAGATTGACAAAATCCCGAGGCTCCCCTTGATTAAACTCGAGCGTTACTTCGAGTTAGCCATCCATTTCCCCGAGTCTTCTCTATGCATATTCATCTTCTTCTTTTCTTTTTTTTCTTTTTTTCCTAAGCTAAGTTAAAACTTAACCACTACAGGATTAATACCATTCGAACGCAAGAGAGAACCCCGAAGCATTTCCTCTCTCGACTCGAGCATCCCCTCGAGTTCTCCCCAGGCCTGATCCTTTTGACACAAAGGCGACATCGTGCACGTGCACGATGTGGCGCCATGACTCTGGTGATCGCCATGATCATCGGCAAGTCGTGAATTCTTCCTATACTCCAATTCAGGTCTCGATTCGACAACATCCACTCTAAATCGAAAATAAGCGTGTCGATCGAAATTTGGAGCTAGAACATCACCACAATCGAACCTGTCATCGCCTCATTCACCACACCCCGACCATCTGAGGCGCCAAAAATTCGTCCACACTTCCACAACACTTCCGGCAACCCTCCCCCAGAGCCTCGAATAACTCGACCTCGTTGTGGAGACGAACTCGACACATTATAGTTATGAACAAAAACAGGAACTCAAACCCTAAATCCATCTCGTTCAACCCATTCTTGTTTTTTAAAAAATATTTCTACAATTTTTCTAACATCCCTGATGTTCAAGCATGCTTCAATACGAATTTCAATATTTATAAATGATTTGATCATCAGAAATTCGTAAAAATACCATTTTTGTTCATATACATATTTCTCTGAGAATACCAAACTAAAAATCTAAATTTCTGTTTTAAAATTCATGAATGTCAGTATTGATTTAGATTTTAAACTTGAATTATTAACTTCCAACAATCAAATCTATCAAAGTATAAGTTGGCTACCCGTAAACAATATTATAGTGATGATAATTATAACCCTGGTTTAAATCAACTTCTAAATTTTTTTATTCAAGTTTAAATCTATTGTTTCAGTTGAAAACTTTCAGATTTAACAATGTTTAAATGGGAACTATTTGAGTTTTGAAAGAATTTTGCAAACTGTAACCAACACAGAGAGTACAGAGCATACCAAAATTGTATACAAGATAAAGCACACACCACAGCATATGATTATTGAATCATGAATTTGACTTAAAAACTTTAAAATTTGATGTTTACTCACAACCATCAAGATATCAAACAGGCTAAGCTTCGAAAAAATAGGAGTTTGCTCACCTGACTAAAGAGAACAGAGCTCATCATTTTTTTGTTGAACAGGCTTTGAAATCTGTTAGCGGAAACTTCTCCTTAATCTCTGGTTTGATCTGATTTATGTTGTTGTTTGTTTAAGTTTTGTTTAAATTTGAACTGAGGCTTACTTTTGTTTCAGTTTGAATAACATCTTACTTGAAGAAACGAGCTAAGATAATGTATATAAGAAATGAAGTAGACAGGTATGCATTTGGTTTTGTACAGGGTTATAATATGTTTTGTACAAAAGAAATCAGGGATTTTTTTTCTTGCTTTGTCTACTGATGTCTGGTTTGGTGGCTAAAGAGATGATGGCATTAATTGCCTAGTACTTTATGTTTTCATTTGCAATACCAGTTGACTTCGGCTGATATAATTTTTTGTGATGGCTGAAGATAGTGCATTCATTACCTTTGTACAAACTTACTTATTTCGGCTGTACAAATAATTTTTTTCCCTTTGTCTTGCTAACATATGTATTTCTATAAGTTATATTTTTTTTTACTTGCTATATCTTCCTTTTCAAGCCAAATGGTATACATATGTGTTTGTTTTCTTTGCTTTATAATATGAATGAAATGTTATTTTTAATATGTGGTTTTTAATTTAACTAATGGGTTATTTTATACCTTTACATAGTTTATTAACATGTTGTTTTGAATTTATTTATGTATTCATTTTATTTTCTTCTAAGTCTACATACTTAAATGTATTCAAATTTTCTTTCTTGAATTATACTTTATAATACTACTTTCTATTTTACAAAATCCATCAATATGTTGTTTGCTTTTATTTATAACAATATAATTTATCTTATGTAGATTTATTTATAATTCTAACTTTTATACTTATTTCTAACTTAAATATTCATTATCTTGCATGTCTATGTTTTTATATTATTTTCAAACCATTTACTTGAGATTTTAAACTCAAATTCAATATGTATAAATATAAATTCAAATCTACTCATATACGCACATATACCTATATATTCACATATATACATATTTTAGATTTTAATTGATTTAACATAGAATTTATTTTAATCCGGGGAAATTCGCATCATTAAAATCAATTTCCACAATTTTTATTCAAAAATTAATTTAATTATCAATTTAAATTTATATAAAATTTGAGGTCGTTACAGGTCATTTGTTGGACCTTAGGGTCATTTGTTGGGCTTTCGGGCCACTCTGATGGACCTTCGGGTCAAATACCAGTACTAGACCTTCGGGTCACTCTGCGGACCTTCGGGTCATCTGATGGGCGCCAAAATTATGTTGAGTACTTGGTAGGCTTCGGCCACTCTGAGATGCACGTGCGGCGAACTAAAAACTCGCCATCTGATGGGATCGATCCAAGCTTTTATGTTGATTTTCTAGTCTTCTTAATTGATTTCTAGATATTTGTTGTTTCTAATTATCTACAGGTAATTAGATATCTGATGTTATGAGATTTAATTATCGTATCGGTAATTAAATATTTGTTGTTATGAGATTAATTTATCATATCGGTAATTAAATATTTGTTGTTTCTGATTATCGCTTGTGGTAATTAGATATTTGAGATTTGATTATCGTTTTTGATAATCAGATATTTGTTGTTTTGAAATTTGATTACCGTTTGTGGTAATTAAACATTTTTTGATTTGAAATTTGATTACCGTTTGTGGTAATTAAACAATTGTTGATTTGAAATTTGATTATCATTTTTGATAATTAAATATTTGTTGATTTGAGATTTAATTATCGTTTTTGATAATTGAATATTTGTTGATTTGAGATTTAATTATCGTTTTTGATAATTGAATATTTGTTGATTTGAGATTTGATTATTGTTTTTGATAATTAAATATTTGCTGATTTGAAATTTGATTATCATTTTTGATAATTAAATATTTGTTGATTTGAGATTTAATTATCGTTTTTGATGATTGAATATTTGTTGATTTGAGATTTAATTATTGCTTTTGATAATTGAATATTTGTTGATTTGAGATTTAATTATCGCTTTTGGTAATTGAATATTTGTTAATTTGAGATTTGATTATCATTTTTGATAATTAAATGTTTATTGATTGAGATTTAATTATCGTTTTTGATAATTGGATAATTGCTAATTTCGCTGATATGAGATTTTCTAGTCTCTAATTGAGTCTAGATTATGTTGATTTTATTGAATTGCTATTTTCTATCTATATCTGTTGATAGTTAGAGTTTGCTGATTATGAAGTTTGTGTTTTCTAGTTAATTGTTGAATAACTAGATATTTAAAGTTTTGTGAATTGTGATTTGTGTTTTCTAATCGTCTTTGTTGATAATTAGATTTTCCTGTTTTCTAATTATCGTATCGATAATTAGATATTGCTGCTTTGTGATTTTCTGTATTTTAATTATCTAGTTGATAATTGAATATTGTTGATAATTGTATTTATCTGGTTTTGTTGGTTTTTGATTATCTATTGATAATTAGATTTTGTTGAGAATTTGCGAATTTCCTTTATGGGATTAATAGATTTCTTTGGTGTTTGTGTTCTTGACCTTATTTTTCTAGCTTAACCAGTTTATGTTAGAAAAATAATTGTTATTGACAACTTTAATTATGAAAATTGCGCGGACACAATTTTTATAAGGAGGGGAGTCTGTAACAACCCGGAGTCTTACAACAATTATTTATCGTCCGAAGACGATTAAATCGTTTGGTAATTGCTATTACAGTTTTGAATCGATCTGAAATTCTTTTGTAAATTTTGTTAAATGTTGAAGCGGGCTTTAAAGAAAAATATTATCGTGGCCCATATTTTTTGTTGCCGTGATGTTTGTCAAAACCCATTCCCCTTTCTTTCTTTTTTCCATTCGAACCATAAACAAAACAAATCAAACGAAAAAAAATGGCGGCCACTTCCTCTTCGTTCAAAAACTAGGGTTTCGAGCAAATTCGAAGACGCCAAATTCAAACGCTCGATTCCACTCGATTTTCTTGCTTCGTTAGTTGCTCGTCTCTGAGATGCTTCAGCCGCTTGATTTGGGTTCGCCTCTGCTTCGAATCTGAATAGTTCGATGGCTCTACGAAGCAAGGTGAGTAATTTTTATTACTCGCATCTAATTCAACTTCATATATATGTGATTTGTGATTCCCACGGCTTTGAATTCTTGGGTTTTCGTTTGTATACAATTGGTTGAGTTCGTCTTGATTTAGCTTGGCCATTCGATTTGGTCTTTGCTATGATTACGTGGTTTTGTTTCGATGATTGATGTTTTTACTGGGTTTGATTTCTTGTTTTCTAGGTCATCATGGCACGGCTTGGCTTCGTGACCACCACGGCTAATTCACGTTCGACTTTGGCCTCTTGATTTTGTGTAGTCTTTGACGCGAGCCACTGTCTTGCTTGATTTGAAACTCTGGTGACTTCATTTTTGGCATTTGGAATTGATAAAAGTGATTTTGTGAAAATATTTCGTTTGGGACATTAAGCTTGACTTAATGAACCACTTTGTTGTTCCATGACTTCGGTCAGTTGTTCACGGCCTCGATTTAAATTGTAAAACCTGTTGTCTGCATTGAACTTGACTTTTTCCTGCTGTTGCATGACCTTCGGCAGTCATGTCTTGTTCAAGTAGATACCTGTATTTGATTTTGGTCACTTTGTTGCTTTTAGCTGGATACACGCGGTTTTGAATTGTTAATGATTTCTCTTATGTTTTAACTTAATCTGTAATATCCCGGAAATTTGGGGCAATATCAATTTAATAATCTGTTTAAATAATTAAATCGATTTGTTAATCTTTGATAATAAATATTTGAATTGGTTTAATAATCTAATTGAATAAATATTTAATTAGTGAATTTTATCTTTAAAAAACTAATAAAATGATTTCTATTTATAATGTGTATATATATGTGTGTATATTGTAAATAGATAAGCTTTGGTTTGAAATACAATTTACATATGATATGTTAATTCATTTAATAATAATAGAAATTTATAATCTCTTTTATAAATTATTTTTAAATTGATAAATGTGTTATTTTCAAACAATATTAATAGTGTATTGTTTTTAAATAAATAGATTTTAATGTAAATAAGAATTGTTTTTTTCAATTTGAATGTGTTGTTTTAAATTGACTTTAAATTGGATTTTAAATATAATTTGAATTTGAATTTAGATTTAATTTTGAATTCAAAAAGAGGTAATATTCAAATAGTTTGGATTTCAAAATATATGTAAACTTTTATTTATAATAATTAGTTTTATTTCTTTATAATTAATATATATAGATATGTATCTAATAAGTTAAGAAAAAGGTTTTTATATTTAAAATAAATAAAAATAAATAAATAATTAAAGGGACATGTGTTAGTTCCTAAGACTTTATTATATTAGGTGTTATAAGATTAGATATGAGAAGGACAAATGTCAAGTTTTTAAAATTTTTAGTTTTCTTTTATTTTAAATAAACTACAAATTAATTTATATAAACATACACCTCCCCTCTCTTCTATTTCTTCCCTTATCTTCTCATTTTCAAAATCTTCAGCCGGAGACAAATTTTCAAAACCAGTCTGTAAACATTTCTTCAACCTGCAATTCTTTTTCAACATCAAAAAAAAAAATTGGAGCATGCAAATCATTTTCAAAAATTTAAGAGAAAGGGCCTGTAGCAGATAATCAAAAGCAAGTCTGGAATCAAGCAGTAATCTCTGCAACAAGCTTTTCAGATCAAAACAATTCAAGTTTTAAATCAAAAGAAATGCCAGATCAAAATTTAAAGCCTGGGAAATTTCTCTGCTTTTAAAAATGGTGAGTAACTTTTTATTTAAAAAGTCTCAGTAAAATAAACCTATTGTATGTTCATATATATATATTTGAATAGTCGTACGTACATATATATTGGTGTATGTCTGGGTATATATATGAATATGTGTGTACATGAATGTTTCTGGTAATATTCTCTGTCCTTAGTTTCTAATCCTAGGTTTAAACCGAATCCAATTATCTGTTGACCTATTTGTTGTCTTGAACTTAGGAGTAAGGCAAAGACTGTTGGTTTAATATAAACTAAAGTGTAAATGTTCATGAAAGTTGAAATAACTGGGACATACCAGGAAATCAAACAGTACAGAGAAATTTCTCATTTAAGCTAAAACCCAAATATGTTCTTTTACAAATCCAGTATTATAATTTGAATACGTAAATCAAACCATGATTTTGAAATGGTGTTTGTTTATGCGCATAGCAGTTTGCCTCTGTAGATATAATTATGCTATGGGTTTTGATATATTTGAAACTGTGTGTGTTGATTTCCTTTTCCTCTCTGTAAAGTCTGAGTTAAAACCAAATCTTCAAGTTATTTTCTAATTAAACAACAGTTAGGATTTTGGTTCAAGCAAAATAAGTTAGATTAAGTACAAACCAAGAACCAGGGATAGAACTAAGTGCTGGTATTTGAAATTCATCTGGAAAACAAATAATGCAGTAACAAATTATTATCAATGTTTGAAATCAAGTGTTGAATTTGATTAAAATAATTATATAAACTAAAGTATCACTGGAAATTATGAATTTTGGAAAGAAATTCAAAATTTTAAAAATTGTATTGAGTGAGTACTTGGGGGTTTCCTGAAAGTTGGGTTTTGGTCTAATTCTGTTGATCCATGCATCTGGGTTGCTCGAGATTGATGATGGAGCTAGGTGAAGCATTGGAGAGGATAGAAAAAATGGTTGAAGGGATGATAATTCACTGTGTAGTTTAAATTTGCTCGAGATTTGTTTTAAACCTAGTTTTACGGGGTTTCAATGTTTGTTTGAGTTCGTTTTGCTCTGTTGATCGAACTGCTTGGGGATTTGGGTATTGGAAGATGGTGGGTTGACGAGTACTTCACCGAAGTTTCAACGATGATGGTGGTCGGAGGAAGGAATACGAGTCGTTGACAGGTTTGGGAAGATTTCCAGCTTCTTGTTCCAGGTTGAGATTTATGTTCGATTTCGATTGTTGATGTTGTTCGAGTTTCTGGTGATCGAGATCGTAAGAGATGGCCGTGGACGAGATGCTGGCGTGGTCATCGATGATCGGAGGTGATCATCTCGTGTGTACATGTGAATGAGTATCAGCGTGTCAGTGTTTTGTTTGGCTTAGCAGAGGAGGTCGCGAATTTTTCTCGAGTAAAGTGCGTGAGTGAATCGAAGTCGTGCTCGTGATTGTTGGGATCTGGCTCGAGTTGTTTCCAGGGGAAAACTCGTATGGGTTATAACAGTTTTTAGAAATAAAATAGAAGGAAAAACTCGAAGGGATACTCGGGGGTTTTCAACTTTTTCTCGGGTATTTTGTGATATGGCTCGGGTAAGTTGAATAGCTACAGGTTTTAAAGCCTGTGTGTTTTTAAATTTTAAAATTGATTTAAAATTTGAAAACAGAAATTTAAACTTAAATCCCAGTTGTAAAAATAAATAAGTTTTTATTTTAATATTTAAACATCTTTAAATGTTTAAAGTATAGTTTAAAAGAATTTTTAAATTAAATAAATTGGTTTTAAAATCTTGTAAATTTCTTTTATAAATGTTAAGTGTTCTTAACATTTGTTTTAAAAAGATTTTGTATATTGTATTTAAATATTGGTTAAAGTTAAATTGTAATCTATTTTAAATCTTTTAATTTAAAATGAATTAAAAGAAAAGATTTTAAAGTAAAATGTTTTAAAGACTTTTGTTAATAATAACTAAAGTAGTTAAAGGTAAATACTTTAGTCAGAAAGTAATTAAGATTTAATTATATAGAAGTAATTAAATTAATAAGGTAATTAAAGAATAATTGATAATTTAATTAATTAATTGATAAATAAGAGTTTATCAAGTTGTTTTAATAAATAATTGATTAAAGATTAATTACCTAAAGAAGTAATTAAAGAATTGTTAAATAATTAATGAGGGATCATTAATTAGGGATAAATAAATAATTAATTAATGAGATTAATTTTGGTAATCAATTTGATTAATAAATTAATAATAATCATTTATGGAAATTGGTTAATTAATATAATTAATGGAAGTAATTAAGGTAATTAATTACTTAAAGTAATTAATTAAATAATTTGATAAGTTAAATTAATAAATTTAATTAATTTAAGATAATCACTTGGTTATGTGATAAGTATAATTACTTAAATGTAATTAGTGAAAGTGTAATTACTTAGGAAAGTAATTAAAGTTAATTAGTGGATGTAATTAACTAAGGATGATATAATGAAAGTAATTTGAGTTAATTACTTTAAATAATTAATCAAGGGATTAATTAAAAGATAATTAATTAATGAGTAATTAATTTATGGAAGAGTAATTAAGGGTAGTTAATTACTAGATGAGATTAATCAAAGGTGATTAATAAATGTGACTAATTAATTATTAGATGTAATTAATTTAAATAAGATAATTAATTAAGAATAATTAAGGATCATTAATTAATATAATTAATGATGTAATTAAGAATTGATTAATTAAGATTAATTAATAAATAATAAGTGATTAAAGTAATTAATTAATTATAATTAATTGAGGATTAATGTAATTAAGTATGGTTAATTAATTATGAAGTAATTAAAGATTAATTACTAAAATGGTTTAAGATAATTAATTTGTGAAAATAATTAAGTATTAATTACTTAAAGTAATTAAAGGTTGATTTATCAGGAATGATTAATTAAGATTGATACTAGAGTATGATTAATTAATTAGTTTAATTAATGATTAAGTAAGAAGGATTTATAAAATGAAGTAATTAATTTAATTTACTTTAAATTAATTAGAGATGATATAAATCATTACTTAGGGATGGATGAATAATATAGAATGCTTTGCATTGTTGTTATCTCTGATAAGAGATGTGCTGATCTATGATATGGATACTTTGGTTAAATTGAAATGATAATATGAATTGTCTGTTTGTGATAATGTAGATTATCTGTTGTGAATTATCTATCCCTGTAGTATAGATAACTGAAATGAATTGTTTTAACCTTAAAACAACTTGGCCTTAAAAGATACGTTTTGGATTTCGATGAGACCGGGATCGGGTTTCCGTATACCGGAATTCCAGGTTTGGAGACCCGAATACCACATCGATCCAAATTAACGATAGGTCGTGAATCTCAAGTGAAGATGAAGATTCAAAGTGCAAGGGTTATTGTCGTTAACTCTGAGGGTGATTCCAACACGAGTGTAACGAGATAATGCCTTCGGTTTCGTTCGAACCCGGAACGAACTTGTATGGATCGAATGCTTTCAAAACATCGTCAGGTGGACGATGAGCATTCTAAGTGATGTTCTGATTTAAAGGTAAATCGTGACCTCAAGCCTCATCAAACCGGAAATGGCTAAAACAGGGGAGGTGCAGCAAGGCTTCGTGGGTAGCACCCACTGAGAGTAAGGTCATCCCTGTCTAGAGAGTTCCTTCTTTTATTTCGGCTTAGTGGTGCAGTTGGCGACGGCCATCTGTGGGGTGATTTTATTCGGAATTATCCAGTAAGGGATGGTTCCGGCTTTGTGTTGCAGGGGATTGGGAGTGATCCTCGGTACGGTGATCTAGGCCCCGTACTGTGATGAGCGGTACCCCGGTAGCTCTGCCATTGTATGGAAATCCAAATTTCAATAAGTGATAACGGACTTGATTGTATACTTATGTATGCTGGAATTTAATAATGTAACAATTTCGGCTATTTCATATTTATTTGAAAACCCTAGACCCTATTATAATACAATCGAATTTCCTATCAAATGTTTTGGTTAGCGTAAGGTAAAAACTTACCCATGTTTATTTGTGGGGAGTCTTACGTGATACCTTTTCTTTCTAAAGGTTTTGAAGTTAAGCAAGTTTAACCTGTTACTCACACCAGACCCATGTCTGACCCAAGTTGTTTATTTTTGTTTTATAAACTCTTGGGTACTCAAATTTTTATGAGTAGCCAAGGGATTCAGGTTTAGCTTTGACGAATTGTGGAGGAGCAATGGAGCAGGAGGCTTCAGCGTTGTAGATATATATAGTAGTTCCGCTGTGTCTGTATCTCTGTAGTGTATTGAGTTGTAATGTCTAGACAGATGTTATAACTGTCTAGTAAGTAATGTATATGCTGTGTAACTCTGTAAAGTGTTGTATACTATGTAATAGTATATGTTATTAATATAATTTATTCGTTCCGCTGTGAGATCGTTGTTGTTGTTTCTTTCTTTCTTCTCTTCTTTTCTATTTTCTACCCCTTTCTTTCTTATTAGCGATACGACTTTCTATGAAGAGAAAGTCGTGGTCGTTACAGTGGTATCAGAGCTTAGGTTGAGCGAATGCCTAAGCTTTTGGTTAAGTGAACATCAGAGAACTAGGTTGAGTGAATACCTAGGTTCGGAAGGGTTGTTCATTAGAGATAGGATCTGTAGCCACCTATTTTAGTCTGAGTGTATATATATATATACGAGAGCGCGTATTTGTTAGTTATGTAAAATGGTTTTATATTGTGTTAATTGATCGGTTGGGTGGTATATGGATTCTGGTCAATACGAGTAGCTACCGTTATTGATAGGGATCTCTAAACACTTGGACCAGGCCAACGGACACAATATTGTTTTAAAAGGGAAGGTGAAATAATTTTACCCAGATATATTTTCTATATATAAAAAGTATCATTTTAAAAGTATATGGTACTTGTGATGATTGGTTGAGATGATAATAATTTATCATCTAGGATTTAGTGGTCTTAGTTGTCAACCTTGTGTATTTTACTGGTTGCCTTTTTACTTAAATATACCCTAAATTACTTAGAAATCTGAACCCTTTAGGATTTGAATCTTAGAAAGTAAATTTTACTAAGTTTATTTACTAAAGAAATTTGGAAACTTTTTAAACTAGTAAATTTTTAAGAAATTTTCCATCCTTTAAAGATAATTTTAGAATAATGGGTTTCTAAAAAGAGATGTTTAAAATTTAAAAATCTTATAAAAATTTATTTATAATCCATATATATATATATATGGATTTATGAATTGAAGGAATAATAGGTTTATAAACTTACTATATATGTGTATATTTTCTCTAACTATAATCACTTTTCAAAAATATCTTAAATTATTTTGAAATAATGATTTTAAGAAAATCTTGGGTAATAAGAATCTAAAAGGGAATAAATTTTGAAGTATTAATCTTGATATACTCTTAGTCTATATAAGTCTAAACCTTAGATCTCACCTTTGGATTTTGGTATTGATTTTAGAGAACCCGTAGCGTTTGCCGTGGAGTCTTGGCTAAGGCAAGAAGGGATGGTGATGTTGAAAGGGTTAAAAGAATTTTAGCAGAACTTAGACAACCGTCCTTATATGAAGAAGAGCCTGATGAGCAGCCTCAGCCTCAGCCTCAAGAAGAAGAAATTGAGGAAAAAGAAGAAATTGAGGAAAAAGAAGAAATTGAGGAAGAAGAAGAATTTGAGGAAGAAGAAGAATTTGAGGACGAAGAAGAATTCGAAGAAGAGGAAGACTCCGAATCAGAAAATGATGATGCCATTATTTGGAATTTAGATAATGGAATAGAAAGGCCGGCCAAGGGTGTGAGTTTTATTCCTTGGGTAGGTGATCCAGAGGATGTTTCGGAACCAGATAGTGATTGGGAGGACAGGGTGTTGTCAGGACCTGAAGGGGAGGACTCCAGTAGCAAGAGTCCATAGTTGATTAGGGTGTTTCCTTTTTTGTATGTGTCTATGACCCTTGGACGTCATGGAGGTTAGGTGTTAAATGTTAGTAAAGTGATATATGTATCTGTATATATAGGCATGCTTGTATGGGAATGATAGCACTTGTAAAAATATTTTGACTGGTACTAAATATAATATATATTTTGATATACAATATGAATCTATGTATTGATTGTTTGGATTCTGTAGAGCGAGTATTCCGGTATATATATATACTTGGGGAAACTCGAGGAAATTCTATTCAGAATTTTTTCGCTGGATAGTTAGAATTGTTTGTTTGGATGATTGGTTGCTATGATTGTTAGCATATGGATGATAATACATCCTTGTGATTTAAAAAGATTATTAAATTACCTTTGTTTTAAATTTCGGGGACGAAATTATTTTAAGGGGGGAGGAATGTAATATCCCGGAAATTTGGGGCAATATCAATTTAATAATCTGTTTAAATAATTAAATCGATTTGTTAATCTTTGATAATAAATATTTGAATTGGTTTAATAATCTAATTGAATAAATATTTAATTAGTGAATTTTATCTTTAAAAAACTAATAAAATGATTTCTATTTATAATGTGTATATATATGTGTGTATATTGTAAATAGATAAGCTTTGGTTTGAAATACAATTTACATATGATATGTTAATTCATTTAATAATAATAGAAATTTATAATCTCTTTTATAAATTATTTTTAAATTGATAAATGTGTTATTTTCAAACAATATTAATAGTGTATTGTTTTTAATTAAATAGATTTTAATGTAAATAAGAATTGTTTTTTTCAATTTGAATGTGTTGTTTTAAATTGACTTTAAATTGGATTTTAAATATAATTTGAATTTGAATTTAGATTTAATTTTGAATTCAAAAAGAGGTAATATTCAAATAGTTTGGATTTCAAAATATATGTAAACTTTTATTTATAATAATTAGTTTTATTTCTTTATAATTAATATATATAGATATGTATCTAATAAGTTAAGAAAAAGGTTTTTATATTTAAAATAAATAAAAATAAATAAATAATTAAAGGGACATGTGTTAGTTCCTAAGACTTTATTATATTAGGTGTTATAAGATTAGATATGAGAAGGACAAATGTCAAGTTTTTAAAATTTTTAGTTTTCTTTTATTTTAAATAAACTACAAATTAATTTATATAAACATACACCTCCCCTCTCTTCTATTTCTTCCCTTATCTTCTCATTTTCAAAATCTTCAGCCGGAGACAAATTTTCAAAACCAGTCTGTAAACATTTCTTCAACCTGCAATTCTTTTTCAACATCAAAAAAAAAAATTGGAGCATGCAAAGCATTTTCAAAAATTTAAGAGAAAGGGCCTGTAGCAGATAATCAAAAGCAAGTCTGGAATCAAGCAGTAATCTCTGCAACAAGCTTTTCAGATCAAAACAATTCAAGTTTTAAATTAAAAGAAATTGCCAGATCAAAATTTAAAGCCTGGGAAATTTCTCTGCTTTTAAAAATGGTGAGTAACTTTTTATTTAAAAAGTCTCAGTAAAATAAACCTATTGTATGTTCATATATATATATTTGAATAGTCGTACGTACATATATATTGGTGTATGTCTGGGTATATATATGAATATGTGTGTACATGAATGTTTCTGGTAATATTCTCTGTCCTTAGTTTCTAATCCTAGGTTTAAACCGAATCCAATTATCTGTTGACCTATTTGTTGTCTTGAACTTAGGAGTAAGGCAAAGACTGTTGGTTTAATATAAACTAAAGTGTAAATGTTCATGAAAGTTGAAATAACTGGGACATACCAGGAAATCAAACAGTACAGAGAAATTTCTCATTTAAGCTAAAACCCAAATATGTTCTTTTACAAATCCAGTATTATAATTTGAATACGTAAATCAAACCATGATTTTGAAATGGTGTTTGTTTATGCGCATAGCAGTTTGCCTCTGTAGATATAATTATGCTATGGGTTTTGATATATTTGAAACTGTGTGTGTTGATTTCCTTTTCCTCTCTGTAAAGTCTGAGTTAAAACCAAATCTTCAAGTTATTTTCTAATTAAACAACAGTTAGGATTTTGGTTCAAGCAAAATAAGTTAGATTAAGTACAAACCAAGAACCAGGGATAGAACTAAGTGCTGGTATTTGAAATTCATCTGGAAAACAAATAATGCAGTAACAAATTATTATCAATGTTTGAAATCAAGTGTTGAATTTGATTAAAATAATTATATAAACTAAAGTATCACTGGAAATTATGAATTTTGGAAAGAAATTCAAAATTTTAAAAATTGTATTGAGTGAGTACTTGGGGGTTTCCTGAAAGTTGGGTTTTGGTCTAATTCTGTTGATCCATGCATCTGGGTTGCTCGAGATTGATGATGGAGCTAGGTGAAGCATTGGAGAGGATAGAAAAAATGGTTGAAGGGATGATAATTCACTGTGTAGTTTAAATTTGCTCGAGATTTGTTTTAAACCTAGTTTTACGGGGTTTCAATGTTTGTTTGAGTTCGTTTTGCTCTGTTGATCGAACTGCTTGGGGATTTGGGTATTGGAAGATGGTGGGTTGACGAGTACTTCACCGAAGTTTCAACGATGATGGTGGTCGGAGGAAGGAATACGAGTCGTTGACAGGTTTGGGAAGATTTCCAGCTTCTTGTTCCAGGTTGAGATTTATGTTCGATTTCGATTGTTGATGTTGTTCGAGTTTCTGGTGATCGAGATCGTAAGAGATGGCCGTGGACGAGATGCTGGCGTGGTCATCGATGATCGGAGGTGATCATCTCGTGTGTACATGTGAATGAGTATCAGCGTGTCAGTGTTTTGTTTGGCTTAGCAGAGGAGGTCGCGAATTTTTCTCGAGTAAAGTGCGTGAGTGAATCGAAGTCGTGCTCGTGATTGTTGGGATCTGGCTCGAGTTGTTTCCAGGGGAAAACTCGTATGGGTTATAACAGTTTTTAGAAATAAAATAGAAGGAAAAACTCGAAGGGATACTCGGGGGTTTTCAACTTTTTCTCGGGTATTTTGTGATATGGCTCGGGTAAGTTGAATAGCTACAGGTTTTAAAGCCTGTGTGTTTTTAAATTTTAAAATTGATTTAAAATTTGAAAACAGAAATTTAAACTTAAATCCCAGTTGTAAAAATAAATAAGTTTTTATTTTAATATTTAAACATCTTTAAATGTTTAAAGTATAGTTTAAAAGAATTTTTAAATTAAATAAATTGGTTTTAAAATCTTGTAAATTTCTTTTATAAATGTTAAGTGTTCTTAAAATTTGTTTTAAAAAGATTTTGTATATTGTATTTAAATATTGGTTAAAGTTAAATTGTAATCTATTTTAAATCTTTTAATTTAAAATGAATTAAAAGAAAAGATTTTAAAGTAAAATGTTTTAAAGACTTTTGTTAATAATAACTAAAGTAGTTAAAGGTAAATACTTTAGTCAGAAAGTAATTAAGATTTAATTATATAGAAGTAATTAAATTAATAAGGTAATTAAAGAATAATTGATAATTTAATTAATTAATTGATAAATAAGAGTTTATCAAGTTGTTTTAATAAATAATTGATTAAAGATTAATTACCTAAAGAAGTAATTAAAGAATTGTTAAATAATTAATGAGGGATCATTAATTAGGGATAAATAAATAATTAATTAATGAGATTAATTTTGGTAATCAATTTGATTAATAAATTAATAATAATCATTTATGGAAATTGGTTAATTAATATAATTAATGGAAGTAATTAAGGTAATTAATTACTTAAAGTAATTAATTAAATAATTTGATAAGTTAAATTAATAAATTTAATTAATTTAAGATAATCACTTGGTTATGTGATAAGTATAATTACTTAAATGTAATTAGTGAAAGTGTAATTACTTAGGAAAGTAATTAAAGTTAATTAGTGGATGTAATTAACTAAGGATTATATAATGAAAGTAATTTGAGTTAATTACTTTAAATAATTAATCAAGGGATTAATTAAAAGATAATTAATTAATGAGTAATTAATTTATGGAAGAGTAATTAAGGGTAGTTAATTACTAGATGAGATTAATCAAAGGTGATTAATAAATGTGACTAATTAATTATTAAATGTAATTAATTTAAATAAGATAATTAATTAAGAATAATTAAGGATCATTAATTAATATAATTAATGATGTAATTAAGAATTGATTAATTAAGATTAATTAATAAATAATAAGTGATTAAAGTAATTAATTAATTATAATTAATTGAGGATTAATGTAATTAAGTATGGTTAATTAATTATGAAGTAATTAAAGATTAATTACTAAAATGGTTTAAGATAATTAATTTGTGAAAATAATTAAGTATTAATTACTTAAAGTAATTAAAGGTTGATTTATCAGGAATGATTAATTAAGATTGATACTAGAGTATGATTAATTAATTAGTTTAATTAATGATTAAGTAAGAAGGATTTATAAAATGAAGTAATTAATTTAATTTACTTTAAATTAATTAGAGATGATATAAATCATTACTTAGGGATGGATGAATAATATAGAATGCTTTGCATTGTTGTTATCTCTGATAAGAGATGTGCTGATCTATGATATGGATACTTTGGTTAAATTGAAATGATAATATGAATTGTCTGTTTGTGATAATGTAGATTATCTGTTGTGAATTATCTATCCCTGTAGTATAGATAACTGAAATGAATTGTTTTAACCTTAAAACAACTTGGCCTTAAAAGATACGTTTTGGATTTCGATGAGACCGGGATCGGGTTTCCGTATACCGGAATTCCAGGTTTGGAGACCCGAATACCACATCGATCCAAATTAACGATAGGTCGTGAATCTCAAGTGAAGATGAAGATTCAAAGTGCAAGGGTTATTGTCGTTAACTCTGAGGGTGATTCCAACACGAGTGTAACGAGATAATGCCTTCGGTTTCGTTCGAACCCGGAACGAACTTGTATGGATCGAATGCTTTCAAAACATCGTCAGGTGGACGATGAGCATTCTAAGTGATGTTCTGATTTAAAGGTAAATCGTGACCTCAAGCCTCATCAAACCGGAAATGGCTAAAACAGGGGAGGTGCAGCAAGGCTTCGTGGGTAGCACCCACTGAGAGTAAGGTCATCCCTGTCTAGAGAGTTCCTTCTTTTATTTCGGCTTAGTGGTGCAGTTGGCGACGGCCATCTGTGGGGTGATTTTATTCGGAATTATCCAGTAAGGGATGGTTCCGGCTTTGTGTTGCAGGGGATTGGGAGTGATCCTCGGTACGGTGATCTAGGCCCCGTACTGTGATGAGCGGTACCCCGGTAGCTCTGCCATTGTATGGAAATCCAAATTTCAATAAGTGATAACGGACTTGATTGTATACTTATGTATGCTGGAATTTAATAATGTAACAATTTCGGCTATTTCATATTTATTTGAAAACCCTAGACCCTATTATAATACAATCGAATTTCCTATCAAATGTTTTGGTTAGCGTAAGGTAAAAACTTACCCATGTTTATTTGTGGGGAGTCTTACGTGATACCTTTTCTTTCTAAAGGTTTTGAAGTTAAGCAAGTTTAACCTGTTACTCACACCAGACCCATGTCTGACCCAAGTTGTTTATTTTTGTTTTATAAACTCTTGGGTACTCAAATTTTTATGAGTAGCCAAGGGATTCAGGTTTAGCTTTGACGAATTGTGGAGGAGCAATGGAGCAGGAGGCTTCAGCGTTGTAGATATATATAGTAGTTCCGCTGTGTCTGTATCTCTGTAGTGTATTGAGTTGTAATGTCTAGACAGATGTTATAACTGTCTAGTAAGTAATGTATATGCTGTGTAACTCTGTAAAGTGTTGTATACTATGTAATAGTATATGTTATTAATATAATTTATTCGTTCCGCTGTGAGATCGTTGTTGTTGTTTCTTTCTTTCTTCTCTTCTTTTCTATTTTCTACCCCTTTCTTTCTTATTAGCGATACGACTTTCTATGCAGAGAAAGTCGTGGTCGTTACATAATCGAATAAAACAATGCTGATTTTGATTTGGTTCGATTCCTTCTTGTTGACTTGCGGCATTTAAACTTCACTAGTTCGAATTCATAATTATCACAGCTTGATTTTTAGTTGAACCTGCATGTTATGTTCTTTCCTTTGTTGGCATTGGCTTCTGCTGTTCCATGGTTAGTAGTTTTCCATTCTCACCATGTCATTGCAGTGAAACTTTGCAACTGTTAATTTCATTTGTGGCCACCAGGATTTCAATTCCTGTTAACATCGGTCACTTGATTTGATTATGGTGATTTTGGCATTAATTTGTTCAACTTGGCAATGTGTTGGTTTTGGTATATATGTACACAAGTGTGCATGTTTATTCTGCACTACTTGTATACCATCAGTTGCCACTGCCTGTTTCAATATCCATATAGTTTTTCCACTGTTGCATCATGTTGTCACTGTATATCCCATCCCCACCAGAGAACACTTTATAAAGCATCATATATGAATTCACCTGCTTCAAGTCAGGTTGCATACTCTTTGTGCATCCCTAAAAATGTAATGGGGTCTGATATTGTGAAGCTTGTAGTGATTAGTTGCACTATTGCATACATGTCGTATCTTTTGCAGTTTTATGTTGCCACCTCTGTTTGTCCTTGTTGTAGTTTGATTGCTCGGGTTCATGTAATCGTGAGATGCTCAGGTTGCAAAATGCTTGCTGCCTGGTCACTATTCCGTGTTGACACTACCTTTGTAGTCTGTACCACTGCTTGTTCATTGTAACGACCCGTATTTTTACGGATCGACATGTTCGTCAAAATCTGGAATTTTAGCACTTTCATGTCATTTCAGATTTTTAGGCAGATTTGTCTAAGTCCTAGGTCGTACGCGACCTAAGGGTTGTTGGCAACTTAGAGAAGGTCTGCGACTTAAGAAATGTTGTGAGCGACCTAAGTTTTTGTTAAGTGTTAGGTCGGATGGGAAAGTTAGCGACCTAAGAGTTCCGAGTTAGCGACCTAGTATATTAGCTTGTTAGCGACCTAGTAGTTGTCGAGTTAGCGACCTAGTGGTTCTGAGTTAGCGACCTAGTGGTTCCGTGTTGGCGACCTAAGGAGTTAACAAGTTGGCGACCTTAGGAGTTAGGCTATCTGTTAGGTCGTATGTTGTGTTAGGTCGCGTAGGTTGCTAAGTTGTTAGGTCGCTAGGATAGTTCAAGTGTTAGGTCGCGTGTTGTTTTAGGTCGACTTGTGTTAGGTCGCAACCCAACTGAGTCTTAGGTAGTTAGGTCGTTAGGTTGTTAGGTCGCTGGGTTTCCTAAGTGTTAGGTCGCAAAGGAGTTAAGTCGTACATCTGTTAGGTCGCGTAGATTGCTAAGTTGTTAGGTCGCTAGAATAGTTTGTGTTAGGTCGCGTAGATCTATCTGTTAGGTCGGAGAAGCTTAGGTCGGAGAGTCTTAGGTCGGAAACGACCTAGGGAGATAGCCAGATTTCGACTTAAGGAATTTCTGCTATAAATAGGAGGGGTTGTTCTCACTTTTTGGGATCCGGATTTTTGAAGCGACGAAGTGCTGCCATTTTGAGAGCTCGACTTCTACACTTCTTCACTTCTTTTCTCCACTTTAATCTAGTGCTTCCATCCATCCAAATCGAAGATCGAGATTGAAGATTCAAAAGCTTGGATTGAAGATCTTCATCTTTTCAAGAGAGATTTCTTCATTTGAAGCGGATTTGTGATAGATCTAGCTTCATCCTTCGCTGTCCAGATCTGCAGTGTGTTGATTTGAGGTTGTTTAGGTGATTTGGTGAGTGGTGATTATCTCTCACACGGATCCAAAGGAGTATATCGGATTGTTGGCTTGATTTGGTGTTAAAATAGTGATTTCCATGCATTTTCTTCATCCTATGTATAGATCCATGTAGATCCATTGTTCAAGATGATGTTGCATCCATTTTATCATATGTTAACCTATGCAAGTTCGTTCATCAAGTTTGTAGAGATTTAATCCATGTTTTCATGCTTATTGGACTTTCAACTCTTTAATTACGAAAATGCCATTATTGTTATAATTGTCTACTTAGATCATATTTGAATGCTTGATTGCTTGGATTGATGTTTGATTTGATTGATTATTATGAACTAGATGATTGATGATTAGATTTAGACCAAAGATGATTCAAAAGCTAAGGGAAAGGCTCTTGAATTGGGAAAGCTGCTCGTGGCATATGTAGCGGGATGATGAAGCTCTTATGCATAGATTTGATGATGTGATGATGAGATGAGGTTTTGCAAGGATGTAATGAAGCAAGGCAATCATGTGATGAAGACTTGGTCTAATCCAGACGGGATCATTCCAAGCATGTTGATAACTCGGTGATATGATTCGAGTTGAAGATAATGAATGGATATGAGAATAGTCGTCGAGGAGGATGACTAGGAGGCTTGGATAGCATCGTTGTTGAAGGTTCTAGCATGCTCTAAGCAAGGGTACGTTTGGGCAGATTCGATAGTCCCAACGGCCAACTGTTGATGGTCGAGTACTCTGGGCAGATTCGATAGTCCTAGGCACGGGCTGCGACGACGTGCGGGAGTTATGTCTAGAACCGGGGTTTTCATTAGCCCTTGACGGACGGCTGAAAGAATGTGCCGGTCATTCAATTAACGGTGATATCGAAGCAATGATAACAGTGATAGCCAGAGTCATGGATGTTTGGTTGTATCGTCATTCGGACTCAAGAGCGGTATTTTCTGGGTGCTTATCTGATTTAGGCCTTGGTACTTGGAAAACATCGCCCTTGACTCGAGTGATAGTAGCTTTACTTTAAATTGTATGCTCTGCTATGTTGCTTCTGCTTGGTGTGTGTCTGGGGGCTATCACTGTAGAATGAGGTTGGAGTGGGAGGGTTGTATTCCTATTCCTTTTCCTTTATGCTCTTTTGGTATGTTGTTAGTTAATTTACTGCTCACTAAGACTGTTGTCTGACTCAAGGCTTTATGTTTTAATTCTTATTGCCTTGGGCTGTTCGTCCATTTTTGGGACGGGCAGACTAGGTAGCAGGTGACAGGTGCTGTTCTCTTCTCACGATGCTGATATCGAAGACGAGCTTGAGGGTTGCATATTATCTTCTTATATGTACTGGATATTCCGCTGTTTTGTATTCTCTGAGAGATTTGTAGTGAGGCTGGATGTATTGACTATGTGGATGCTTGTATTCAACTATTATGGGGTTTTATATGATGTCATTTTGTTCTGTAAAGCTTCACTATACATATGTTCTATTGTATTTTGTCCATGCGCTGTGAGTAATACGATAGATTCTGTTGTTTTAAATCTTACCTTGACAATCGTCCATGGTCGCCTGGCACACTTTACAGCGCACTTTCTCTAGATTCGGTGCAGGGGTCATGGGCGGTCGTCACATTTGGCATCAGAGCATTGGTTAATCGATTTTACCCAACGCTCGCTGAAGTAACTACGTATGAGAGACGTAATTGTATTTTGATGGATGATTACTATATATAATATAGTAGCTTAGTAGGGTTTGAGTCCTTTATGCAGTTGTTTCTCTAGATGTTCTAATCATTCCTTTTTATAGATATTGAGAATGAGTCGAAGGGGGAGACCAGCTGCTAGGGAAGGCCGTGCTACTGAAGAGACTGCTGATTATGCAGCCATGTTCGAAGCTATGATGACTTCGATCATGAGGAGGATACCAGTTCCGGGGGCGGCAGTAGATGTTGGAGTTCAAGTCCAAACTCCGAAACCAGTGGATTTTGCTAAGCTGTGCAAGGATTATACTGCTCTTGGAGGGAAGGTTTTCTTGGGAACAGAATCTACCATTGAGGTCCAGAGGTGGATAGATGCTTGTAGAAGGATCTTTGGTGATTTGGGAATTGATGATGCAACTAAGAGGAAGTTGGCATCGAGGCAGCTTCAAGGGAGAGCCTCTGATTGGTGGAACTCTATTACCATCGATACTGCGGAGGAAGAGATTACTTGGGAGCAATTCCAAGCTAGATTTGAAGCTAAGTTCATTTCTACAGCTCAGAAGTCTGTTTTGTTCAAGAAGTTCGTGGAGCTCAAGCAGGGTGGGAGGTCTGTTCTTGAGTATGTTTCTGAGTTTGAAGCTTTGTCCAAATATGCCCGGTCATATATTGAGTCTGCTTACCAGAAGAATGAGAAGTTTGTGACCGGCTTGGATAGTTATCTTGGGAGACAGTTGGTGGATCATTTGGACGATTCATTTGAGAAGCTTGTGGAGAAAGCCCTTAGGCATGAGAGTCTGTTTCCTAAGGAAGGATCTGTTGTTGCTGTGACCAAGGGAGAATCTAAACCACAGCAAGGTGGAAACCAGAAGAGGAAGCAGCAGCAGCAGAAGGGTAAGGATGGCCAGAAGAAGCCGAAAGGCGAGGTGACTTGCTACAATTGTCAGCAGAAGGGCCATTTCTCTAAGGATTGTAAGAACCCAAAGGCACCGATGAAGTGTCACAACTGTGACAAGCCGGGGCATTTCAGGAAGAATTGTCCAGAACCGAGGAAGGACAGGCAGATTGTGCAAGCCTATGCTTTGGGGGCTGTTCCGTCGTCTTCGAAAGCTCCTACTGTTGAAGAGAAGGGAAAGAGTGTGGTTGTTCAAGGTACTCTTTTCCTATGTGGTGTTCCAGTTAGAGTTTTGTTTGATACTGGAGCTTCGCATTCGTTTGTTTGTAATGAACTAGTAGGCCGGTTAGATTTGAAGCCGGATATTGTTGATAGGCCATTGGTTGTGACTAATCCAGTTGGGGGTTCGTCTTGTTTGTGTATGTTATGCCGTGGTCTAGTTGTATCGAGTCATGGTTGCTCTTTTGTTTGTGATTGCTTTGTTCTGAACTTTGCGGGGTTCGGAATTATTTTGGGTATGGACTGGCTTAGGAAGTATGCGGCTAAGGTTGACTGTGAGAGGCTGGAGGTGACAGTCGAGAATGTGGAAGGGCGAAAGATTGTGATACGATGTAAGCATGAGGAAGGCGTCTTCATGAGCTTCATGTATTCGCTAGTTGTTCCACGGGATGGACTGTCTTTAGTGCCAATCGCAAATAGATTCGAGGATGTCTTTGACGAAGTCAAGGGGTTGCCGCCGCATAGAGAGATCGAGTTTCGTATAGATCTAGTTGAAGGAGCCAGACCTGTTGTGATGCCTCTTAGGCGGATGGCGCCTAGGGAACAGCAGGAGTTGAGGGTGCAAGTTGACGACCTTTTACAGAAAGGATTCATTCGGCGTAGTGTGTCCGAGTGGGGTGCACCAGTTGTGTTCGCAACCAAGGCAGATGGATCATTGAGATTGTGTGTCGATTATCGTGAGCTGAACAAGGTGACTAAGAAGAACAAGTATCCATTGCCAAGGATAGACGACTTGTTTGATCAGCTTCACGAAGCTAAGGTGTTTTCTCAGATGGATTTGGCAACGGGATTTCACCAGTTGAGAGTGGCTAAGGATAGTGTGCCGAAGACTGCTTTTAGGACACCATCCGGGTTCTTTGAGTGGCTGGTAATGCCGTTTGGATTGACTAACGCGCCAGCATATTTTGTGGATCTTATGAATAGAGTGTTCAGAGATCAGTTGAACAAGTTCGTACTGGTGTTCGTGGATGATATTCTGATTTATTCCAGAACGGAAGAAGAGCACAAGACGCACTTGCGTATTGTTTTGGAGATCTTACGGAAACATCAGCTGAAGGCTAAGTTTTCGAAGTGTCACTTCTGGAAGAGTGAAGTGAGGTTCTTAGGCCATGTGATTTCTGGAAATGGAATAGCGGTTGATCCCGCTAAGGTGGCAGCAATCCAGGATTGGGTTAGACCTAAGAATGCATCAGATGTGAGAAGTTTTCTTGGATTAGCAGGATATTATCGACGGTTTATCAAAGACTTCTCCAAGGTAGCTGCACCGTTAACAGGATTAACGAAGAAGAACCAAGTGTTCAGTTGGGATGCTAAGTGTGAGCAAGCTTTCGGAACCCTGAAAGAGCGACTGACGAGTGCTCCTGTTTTGACTATTCCAAGTGGGAATGATGAGATGGTAGTTTACACCGACGCATGTGGTACTGGACTTGGAGCAGTGCTGATGCAGAGGGATAAAGTTGTTGCGTATGCCAGTCGACAACTAAAGCCGCATGAAAGGAATTACCCGACTCATGATTTGGAGTTAGCGGCGATTGTATTTGCTCTGAAGATATGGAGACATTACCTGTTGGGAGTTCGATTCGAGTTGTTTACGGATCACAAGTCGTTGAAGTATCTTTTCTCCCAAAAGGATTTGAATCTTCGGCAGCAACGTTGGCTAGAGTTTTTGGCATCATATGATTTTGGAATAGCTTATACTCCGGGAAAAGGTAACGCAGTGGCAGATGCGTTAAGTCGAAGACATGCAGGATTGGGAGCCATGTTTTCTGAATGGAAGAGTCTCGAGTATTTAGCTGGATTTGACTTCAGGCCTAGATGTGAATTGGAACCTGAGATGTTGGCAAACTTATCGATAAGACCCACTCTTGTGGAAAGGATTGGTGAGAGCCAAAAGCGAGATGATAAGCTTGTCAAGATTATCCGTGAGTTGGAATCTGGATTGGATCCAGAAAAGGATAAAGGATTCGAGGTCGATCGAGAGGGTTGGCTTCGGAAGCAAGGACGACTAGTTGTTCCCGATATAGATGAGTTGAGGAGTGAAGTTCTGAAGGAAAGTCATCACTCGAGGTTGACAATTCATCCAGGTGGAAATAAGATGTATCGGGATATGAAGAGAACCTACTATTGGGAAGGCATGAAGAAGGATGTTGGAGATTTCATTTCCAAGTGTATGAATTGCCAGTTGGTTAAAGCCGAACAGAAGAAGCCAAGTGGATTGCTTCAGCCATTAGAAGTTCCTACATGGAAGTGGGAACAAGTGTCGATGGATTTCATCGATGGATTGCCTAGAACCAGAACGGGAAATGAAGGGATTTGGGTCATTGTGGATCGTCTGACTAAGAGTGCACGATTCATTCCTGTTCGATCGACTAGGACTGCATCAAAGTTGGCTGAGTTGTATGTTAAGTGGATAGTTCGTTTCCATGGTATTCCGAAGAGTATAGTGAGCGATCGAGATCCATTGTTCACTAGTGGATTTTGGAAGAGCTTCCAGGAAGTGTTGGGGACCGAGTTGTGTTTGAGTACAGCTTATCACCCTCAAACAGATGGTCAGACTGAGAGAGTCAACCGAGTTTTGGAAGATCTCCTCAGAGCTTGTGTTTTGGATTTCGGAGGATCATGGGAAGATCACCTTCATTTGGTGGAGTTTGCGTACAACAATAGTTACCAGTCAAGCATTGGTATGGCACCGTATGAGGCATTGTATGGAAGGCCGTGTAACTCTCCAACATGTTGGTTGGAAACTGGAGAAAAGCTGATGCTTGGGCCAGAGATGATTCGTCAGACTTCAGATTGCATAGAGATCATTCGGCAACGAATGAAGGCAGCCCAAGACCGTCAGAAGAGTTATGCTGATAAGCGTCGGAAGGATTTGGAATTCGACGTAGGAGATATGGTTTTTGTGAAGATTTCTCCACTGAAGAATGTTATCCGATTCGGGAAGAAAGGTAAATTGACTCCGAGATTTGTTGGACCATTCCCGATTATCGAGCGAATTGGAAAGCTCGCTTACAGATTGGAGTTACCAGAGAAGATGTCGAGTGTGCACAATGTTTTTCATGTATCATATCTACGGAAGTATGTGCACGACTCAAGTACGGTGGTTTCTGCTGATAGCTGTGAAGACTTAGAAGTTGATCCAGTTGATAGAAGACCTCGTAAGCCGCTTCGTGTTGTTGAAACCGACACGAAACAGCTTAGGAGGAAGGTAGTTAAGTTGCTCAAGATACAATGGAGTGATGATGATAACGACTGTACGTGGGAAGTGGAAGAGAGGATGAAGGCAGCTCATCCTGAACTCTTCAAGGTATGGCCCTAAGGTGTCGTCTCATCTCGCGATATTGTAACTTGTTCTAAGTTTTAGAATTCTGTACGCTAAGTTAGAATTGGATGCATGGTTTGTTGATTGTTATGGATGGTAGGCGTACAGAATAGTTTTGATTGCTTGGAATTTCGGGGGCGAAATTTCTAAGGGGGAGAGAATGTAACGACCCGTATTTTTACGGATCGACATGTTCGTCAAAATCTGGAATTTTAGCACTTTCATGTCATTTCAGATTTTTAGGCAGATTTGTCTAAGTCCTAGGTCGTACGCGACCTAAGGGTTGTTGGCAACTTAGAGAAGGTCTGCGACTTAAGAAATGTTGTGAGCGACCTAAGTTTTTGTTAAGTGTTAGGTCGGATGGGAAAGTTAGCGACCTAAGAGTTCCGAGTTAGCGACCTAGTATATTAGCTTGTTAGCGACCTAGTAGTTGTCGAGTTAGCGACCTAGTGGTTCTGAGTTAGCGACCTAGTGGTTCCGTGTTGGCGACCTAAGGAGTTAACAAGTTGGCGACCTTAGGAGTTAGGCTATCTGTTAGGTCGTATGTTGTGTTAGGTCGCGTAGGTTGCTAAGTTGTTAGGTCGCTAGGATAGTTCAAGTGTTAGGTCGCGTGTTGTTTTAGGTCGACTTGTGTTAGGTCGCAACCCAACTGAGTCTTAGGTAGTTAGGTCGTTAGGTTGTTAGGTCGCTGGGTTTCCTAAGTGTTAGGTCGCAAAGGAGTTAAGTCGTACATCTGTTAGGTCGCGTAGATTGCTAAGTTGTTAGGTCGCTAGAATAGTTTGTGTTAGGTCGCGTAGATCTATCTGTTAGGTCGGAGAAGCTTAGGTCGGAGAGTCTTAGGTCGGAAACGACCTAGGGAGATAGCCAGATTTCGACTTAAGGAATTTCTGCTATAAATAGGAGGGGTTGTTCTCACTTTTTGGGATCCGGATTTTTGAAGCGACGAAGTGCTGCCATTTTGAGAGCTCGACTTCTACACTTCTTCACTTCTTTTCTCCACTTTAATCTAGTGCTTCCATCCATCCAAATCGAAGATCGAGATTGAAGATTCAAAAGCTTGGATTGAAGATCTTCATCTTTTCAAGAGAGATTTCTTCATTTGAAGCGGATTTGTGATAGATCTAGCTTCATCCTTCGCTGTCCAGATCTGCAGTGTGTTGATTTGAGGTTGTTTAGGTGATTTGGTGAGTGGTGATTATCTCTCACACGGATCCAAAGGAGTATATCGGATTGTTGGCTTGATTTGGTGTTAAAATAGTGATTTCCATGCATTTTCTTCATCCTATGTATAGATCCATGTAGATCCATTGTTCAAGATGATGTTGCATCCATTTTATCATATGTTAACCTATGCAAGTTCGTTCATCAAGTTTGTAGAGATTTAATCCATGTTTTCATGCTTATTGGACTTTCAACTCTTTAATTACGAAAATGCCATTATTGTTATAATTGTCTACTTAGATCATATTTGAATGCTTGATTGCTTGGATTGATGTTTGATTTGATTGATTATTATGAACTAGATGATTGATGATTAGATTTAGACCAAAGATGATTCAAAAGCTAAGGGAAAGGCTCTTGAATTGGGAAAGCTGCTCGTGGCATATGTAGCGGGATGATGAAGCTCTTATGCATAGATTTGATGATGTGATGATGAGATGAGGTTTTGCAAGGATGTAATGAAGCAAGGCAATCATGTGATGAAGACTTGGTCTAATCCAGACGGGATCATTCCAAGCATGTTGATAACTCGGTGATATGATTCGAGTTGAAGATAATGAATGGATATGAGAATAGTCGTCGAGGAGGATGACTAGGAGGCTTGGATAGCATCGTTGTTGAAGGTTCTAGCATGCTCTAAGCAAGGGTACGTTTGGGCAGATTCGATAGTCCCAACGGCCAACTGTTGATGGTCGAGTACTCTGGGCAGATTCGATAGTCCTAGGCACGGGCTGCGACGACGTGCGGGAGTTATGTCTAGAACCGGGGTTTTCATTAGCCCTTGACGGACGGCTGAAAGAATGTGCCGGTCATTCAATTAACGGTGATATCGAAGCAATGATAACAGTGATAGCCAGAGTCATGGATGTTTGGTTGTATCGTCATTCGGACTCAAGAGCGGTATTTTCTGGGTGCTTATCTGATTTAGGCCTTGGTACTTGGAAAACATCGCCCTTGACTCGAGTGATAGTAGCTTTACTTTAAATTGTATGCTCTGCTATGTTGCTTCTGCTTGGTGTGTGTCTGGGGGCTATCACTGTAGAATGAGGTTGGAGTGGGAGGGTTGTATTCCTATTCCTTTTCCTTTATGCTCTTTTGGTATGTTGTTAGTTAATTTACTGCTCACTAAGACTGTTGTCTGACTCAAGGCTTTATGTTTTAATTCTTATTGCCTTGGGCTGTTCGTCCATTTTTGGGACGGGCAGACTAGGTAGCAGGTGACAGGTGCTGTTCTCTTCTCACGATGCTGATATCGAAGACGAGCTTGAGGGTTGCATATTATCTTCTTATATGTACTGGATATTCCGCTGTTTTGTATTCTCTGAGAGATTTGTAGTGAGGCTGGATGTATTGACTATGTGGATGCTTGTATTCAACTATTATGGGGTTTTATATGATGTCATTTTGTTCTGTAAAGCTTCACTATACATATGTTCTATTGTATTTTGTCCATGCGCTGTGAGTAATACGATAGATTCTGTTGTTTTAAATCTTACCTTGACAATCGTCCATGGTCGCCTGGCACACTTTACAGCGCACTTTCTCTAGATTCGGTGCAGGGGTCATGGGCGGTCGTCACATTCATGGTGCTATTTACACTACTGCACTGTGCCTTGAGGCGCTGTTTGGTTCTAGTCATATCTCTATTTGCTTCTTTGGGTTTGAGCATCACTAATCTGATAATACTCGTATCAGTCATTAGTGTAGCATTGTGTACATGCGTACTTAGTATTGTGTACATGCATACTTGTTTGTTAGCCTCTTATTAGTTTAAGTTGAGGTTTGCAGTCTGTTTATTTTACTCTTTGGCCTTGCTTTCTAGATGGCATTTGATCCAGACAGTGTTGTATTATGATTCGTACATTGAGTTGAATCCAGTCTCAAAGGCTCGGGTTTGACCTTGTATCCGTTGTGAATTTTCAATGCGCATTCGTGTGCATTTCGTTCAGTTTGATTTGAGTTGTTCATTTATCTGACTTGACCTTTGCAGTTTCGACGTACGGTAGTGGCGAGGCAGTGCACGCGTGCGTGTACTGCAGCCACAGAAATTTGATCTGATTTGATGCAATCTATTTCTGATTCATTGAGTTTTTGTGTATTTCCTCACTGTAATGGCGAGGCAGTGCACGCATGCGTGAACTACAGCCACACAGTATTAACGTTTTAATTGATATTTCAATTGTTTGAATTGTTTTGTGTCCAATTCAATATTTTGAAATTGTATTCTGACTTGGTTTGATTTGATCATTTTGTGATTTTCTAATTATCTATTGATAATTAGATTATGAGTTTCTAATTATTTATTTAATAATTAGGTTTTGTCGCTAATTGTCGTTTAGGCAATTCTGCTGTTTTCTAAATTATCTTCCTTGATAATCCTTTTTATGTATCCTTGTTGATGATTTGGATTTGCCGTTTTGTTGTTTAACACTGTTTAGTGTTATATCTGTCGTTACCCGATTCTCTTATCGAAGAGTTGGATATACGAGATTTTTGTGACTGTCGTCTATTTGATATTTGACTATTATTGCTTATGTGCATTAATAACTGGGTTTGAATTAGACTGACCCGTGTATTATTTTTCTTTTGAATTTAATACTCGGGTCAGACCCGAGTTATTTCAGGTTGTAGATATCTTGCTTTGGGTTGCTGTTTGAGCTATGAAGACTTTTCATATCTTTTGAAGTGGTCTTAGTTTTGTTGTAGTAGCCAATGTGTCTCTTTTAGGTTGATATGTGTTCATGTATATTAGTCGATAATGTACTTGTATATATAACTTCCAGAGTCGACAGTTGTAGTTGTATCATATGTATTGTGTCAACTGTATTGTAATTGACATCAGTTATTATATATATGAGACTTTTCGTTTTATCTGTGTTCCGCATTTATATTATCTGTGTTAGTATTATATTCATTGTCCTAAACTATTATGAACCATCGTAGTTCATTTTATACTGGAATTGGGTATGTCAATGGGAGTAAATAAATAAGAGATGAAAAATAAAAATATATACCACTCCTATCGAAATAACCAATACTAGTGTAAGGCCTAACTACGGATGGCCGCTCCTATCCAGCCTTATTCTTCGTGATAACAGACAGTATTTCCTTTAATACTCTTTGTTATTGTGAGCATAGAGGTGGGGCGTCACAGCAGTCATCAGCGAAATTATTTTCCAACGACCTAAAGAGAGTTAAATGCTTTTATCTCTTTAAAACCCCTCCAAATATTTTTAAATTCCAAATCTCTCCAGATTTCAAATCCAATTCAAAAAATATTTCCGAAATAATATCACCATTATTTCTCCAAAACCTTTGAAAACTATTTTCAAACTCAAAGGAATTTAAACTTCCCAAAATTCCAAATTTCAAATCCATCCAATTTATATTCAAACATCACTCTGGAATTTGTATTTCCAATTTGAATTATAATTCACATTTACAAATTCCATTTTATCACCTGAATTTATTTCCTTAACTTTGGTTATTTTAATTTCTTGTTAAATTTCCACATAACAATGATAAAAATTTAATATTATCATTCCTAACATCCAAGCAACCAATAATTTACAAAAACTTTTCCTTTTACATCCGAAAATAATTTGGGGTAAAATTGTTTCATTTACCCTATTTGAAAACCATACTGTGTCGGTTTATCTCATTCAAGAGTTTAGAAACCCCTATCGATGACATGGCGTCCCACATATCGACTAGAATCCATAAACACTCAACCGATAAATCAACACAGTATAAAAAAAATTTATATTCAATAACAAATACGCGCTCATATCTATTATTACACTCAAACTCATTCTATAGTACTACAAAATCTATTTCTAATGAGTAATTCCCACTAGAGCCAAGGTTATCGCTAGCCTAAGCTCTGATACCAAATGTCATGACCCGATTTTTCATTCCCGAAAATTGAACCATCAGGGTAAAAGAAGAAGGAGGTAGAAGAAGAGAAGCCAAAATAACATCAGAATCTCACAAACGCAGCGGAACAATATATAATAGATAAATGACTAATCTTTAAAACAAAGAACATATCTGTTTATACATTATATCATCAGAGTACAACATAATTCATGACACACAACTGGATAGTTATCATCACCTGTCCTCACAAAACTGAATACACAGCGGAATAATAATCAAGTACGGAAGTACGTCTCGCCATCCAGCTCGTCTCCTGAGCTCCACAGCATCATATCCTATATTCTATAATACTTGGTCTGACCCGAGCATTATAATAAAATAACACCCGAGTCAGTCTGGAAATCCTACGTGAGAAAACACACTCAATTGGATTATTAAAGTTTCAAAACCCTTTGAAATCAAAAGCATTTCGTAAGTCCACAACACAAATAAACATGTTGGGTTTTTACCTTACGATAGCCAAAACACTTTTTATCAAAATCCTCTGATATTATAATAGTGTCTATATACAAATACTTATTCAAATAGCCGAAATTGTTACATCTATTAAATTCCAGCTAATAGGTATACAAACAAAACCGTAAAGACACGTAGGGAGAATGGATTTCCAACTAATGACTAGGCACTAGGGTACCACCTGTCACAGTACCTGGTCTAGATCAGCTTACCGAGGATCACTCCCAATCCCCTGCAACACAAGACCGGACTACCCCTTACTGGATAGTCCGAGTAAGATAACCCCGCGGTTGGGATCAGCAACCGCCCACACAGCCGAAATAAAAAGGAACATCTAGACATGGATGACCTCACCCTAATGGGCGCTACCCACTTAGCCTTGCTGCATAACCCCTGATTTTCAGTCATTCTCGGTTGATGAGGCTTGAGGCTAAGCGTTACCTTTTTAGAACACATCTCTTAGAATGCCCACTGTCCACCTAACGATGTTCCGAAAGCATTCAGCCATACAAGTCCATCCCGGGTTTGAACGGAACCGAAGGCACTATTCCTACTACATCCATTTTGGAATCACCCTCAAGATTAGTAGCGACTAGCTCTTGCACTTCACTGCTCCATCTTCGACTCCAAACTCGTTTTCCCCACGAAAACGTACAAACCGAATCGAAGTGGTTTTCGGGAAATAAATCTGGATCCCAGTCTCTTCGAAACGATCAGCGCATTGGCCAATATTGATAGTCGGTTATTTAACTATCAAATTACATTCACAAACAACCATTGGACCTTTAAATAATTTCTCCCAAATTATTTATTAACCTCAAAATATCTTTGCAAGATATATTTCCACTTTTCAACCCTTTGAAAACAGTTTCAAACCATCTTTCGCTCACGGAATAAATTTCCCAATATTTTCTATTTCCACTGAAATCACCAAGTACAAATACTTAGACTTTAAAATCATTTAAAACACTAAATTATAGAATATACCTTTAAACATTTAGATTTAAAACTACTTTAATACTTTATTTTAAAAAAATATACACTTTAAGAATATTTAAAATAAAGCTACTTTATAAAATATAAAACTAAATTTTTATCTTTTCAAACATAATACCAATTAACCTTTAAATAATTACTACTAAAATAAATTTGAAAAATACTTACTTTAATATTTAAACATTTATAAATAATAGATTTTCCAAAACATACTTTTAAAACAACTTTGAAACTTTAACTTATACTTAAGAATTTGCTTTGAAAACGTACTTGGCTATCCAGGGAAATATACTTCTCTTTCACATTCTTAAAAATAAATAACTATTTATTTTTAATCAAATTTACCCATTCCTTTTATAAATTTCCACCTTGAATTTATTCTTCCAAATATCCACTTATATATTACTTCACTTTTATAAACCCAGTTTATAAATTTCTTAGCCCCATCTTCCTTTAAAATTCCAATTTCCAAACGCTTAAACCAATTTTCAAATTGATTTCCAATTTACTTCACTTTGAAATAAATTCCTTAACTTACTCCATTTATCTCAAAATCCATTAACTTCAGCTTTTCTTTCTTTATTATGATTTAAAATCTTTTAAACTGAAAATATCAATTTCAAGTTTTACAAAATCCTTCTTTATCCCTTTAAATAAATTCAAACCTTGAAATTTTAAAATAAATTCTTTTATTCCCTTAAATAATATCACTTAGGTTTAAAAATTTAATATTTCCCCTTTTATTCAAAATCTCCTTTCCCATACACGGAATTTATTTAACAGAATTTAAAAACCACTTTTATCCTTTCCCAATTCATTCTTTAATTTATTTAAATTCTCTATAATTATTTACTTAAAAATTTACTCTTTTATTTCTTTCCAAAAATCTAATCTATATGTTTGGTAACACAATATACCCAAATATATTCAATCAAACCATAGCATCCATCATCTCCAATTATCAATATAATTCATCACAGAATATCAAATAATCATATCACAGAATTATTAGAACAATTTAAATAATTTTGAGGAATCCAGTTGGATCCCTCCAACCTATTTCCCTGCATCCACAGATGTTAGCACAATACCAATTCCACTTCGAGGTGGAATATCGCAGTATATGGGTTTATATAATATCATCCCCTATTATGCGGCGCATAGGGTCTCATCCGCTATATAATGCGGGAAATCAATCACTCCAATATATATATTCACTACTATATATATTATCACATCTAATCAATTCAATCATTCAACCAGTTATTTAAATTTAACCATCTAAATTTAAATAGCAATCTAGAAGAGTGAGATTAACTCACCTTTGCTTTATAATTTGAAATCCACTTCAACATTGTCTTGGTTTCCCATTTTCGACCTTGAATAAACAATTTATATGATTTATTAATATTCTGAAAAATCGAATAATCAATTATCATTTATTAATTTACTAAATTTCAAATGATCGTTAACCTAACTTAGTTTACATTTTCTTTCTGCCCAATTTATAAATTCAATGACATGTTATATATATTCTAATTCCTCAAATATATATACTGATTACTTAAAAGTTGACTGATTTCTATATATATATATAAAATTATATATATTTCCTTACCAAATCATTAATTTCAAAGCCGGGTATATGTGTTTCATGATTACTCAAATAAACCAACTAAATACCTTACTGTTAAATTTGAAAACAATTTTTCCCAGACTAAATATAAATTTTATAACAGTTTATATATAGTGAATATTAGGCTCAGGTCCCTAGTAAGTTTGAAAATACACAAAAACCCCAGTAAAAAAAAGTTTGTAAATTAGGTCCCTAGAATTAAGTTACTAAGTAATTGCATATAGTTATGCAATTTTTTTGGTGAATAATTGCTGAATTTTCCGCAACTTTTTGAAAAAATTGCATAAATTTCCGCAATTTTTTGGGTGAATAATTGCGGAATTTTCCGCAATTTTTTGAAAAAATTGCGTAAATTTCCGCAATTTTTTGGATGAATAATTGCAGAATTTTCCGCAATTTTTTGATATAATTGCATAAATGTCTGCAATTATTCACTGAATAATTGCATAAATGTATGTCATTATTCAGTAACTTAATTCTAGGGACCTAATTTACAAACTTTATTTTACTGGGGTTTTTGTATATTTTGAAACTTATTAGGGACCTGTGTCAAACTGTCCCTTATATATATACCCATCACCATTTAAAAATTCTAAAAATTTCCAGTAAGCCAACATATTCATATATATTTTCTGATCTGTATATATATATATATATTAGATTTAAATTTTAAACAAAAAAAAACACCCTGTATACCTTACTGCTCGAAAGAGAACCCAGACTATCACGCTAACCCAGCAGCTCCACCGCACGGCCACGAACCCACCCAGCTCGTGCACTTTCTTCCACCAACGACCGCCCCTCCACTACGAGCACCACACGACCAAAAACCCACCCAATCATCCAGCGATCCCCATCTTTATCGCTAGGCGTGGCTTCACCATCGAGCACTTCCCGCCTCGTCGAGGCCAACCATCGCGACAGGGTATCCTCGTGCTCACGTTCGAGCAGAAATTTGTGACGATGTCGCGATTTCCATTTCCTTCGAGACGTGGATAGATTTTCGATTTCGATCCCTCTCTCTCCCAATTTCTTACTAGCTGAAATGAAAGGGAAGAATTTGATTCGATTTGAGGAGAAGCATTTCTCTCTTTTTTTCTATCTGTTTCGGCCATTAATTTTCTTCGTATATTTTCAGCTGTGGATAAGAATGAAAGGGCAAGTGTTTTTTTTAAAGAACAACGGGAAACACCAAAAGATGGTAGCGTGTAGCAGTCGAGCTGTAGTGTTTTGAAGGTGAAAGGAAAAGCTGTGATGTTAAAAGCAAAAAGCACTGATGTGGATAGGATTTCAACTAGAGTTGACTATATAGATATATATTCAATTTAAATTCAAATTCAAATTGTTCCGATAAATGCAACTTAAAAACTTGACCTCCTATCGAGGCATGCCGCTAGGCGTTTATAATGTTAAACCCCTATTCCGAACGCGATGGAAAAGGTCTCGAGTCCTAATTCGATCGTATGAAGAAGATAGCTCTTTGGTCCTAGTTATTAGATTAAATTTCGATATAATTTCCAGCGCGTTTATCTATCGTACGCCCAAACGATAACTCCAAATATTCGAAAATTTCAAATTCGATAATAATACAATATTACGGATCCAATGGAACTGGTTCCGTCGAATTCCGAGACTGTGCCTCATAAGGCTATTTTTAAATATCGATTTAAACGATATATTTTTAAAACTGAACAAAACACCTTTAAATTCAAATTTAAAAGTTCTATCACCTTCGGTATTATCATTGTAAATTTTCCAAGCCTTCATATTATTTTTAATAGGATTAAAACTCCCGATTCAACATTTTACCCAACTTCAAATTATTTAATTAAACAATTAAATCACTCAATAAATAGTGGCATATGAAATTCGAGTTAGAAATTAACTTTTAAATATTTAAAATCAATTAAATATTCCAATTTCAAATGAGCAAAATTCCGGGTCGTCCCATATAGAAGGGTGATGACAATACCCTAATGGTTGCGACCCACATAGCCCTGCTGCATACCCCTGTTTTAGTCATTCCTGGTTGTTGACGCATGAGGCTACGTTTTACCTTTTATATAGCAATCCCACTTGGAATGCTAACACTGCACTCTAGGCGACAATGCAATGCTAGCATTCATCCATACAAGTTATTCAGGATATAAACAAACCAAAGGCACTACTTTTACTATTCACATTGATTAGGATAAGGAATTTGAGATTTGATTTAGATTAATCTTTCTTGCGCTTTAGATGGAATTTTTGTAACGACCCGTAAATTTCAGTGGTTTTATTTATTTAATTTAACGAATTTTTATGAAATTTTAAACGATAAAATTCTGAAATATAAATTTGATATTTGGAATGCATCTAATTAAACATAGCAACTGGTAAATTTTCATCCGAAAATATGAAAATTTATTTCGCGCGTAAATTTACTTCAGTTTAATCAGTTAAAAGTGATGAAAATAAAATGTTTCCGGTACCTAAATATTTTTACATAGAAAAATTCTAAACCATCTTCTGAGCAAGATGTTAGTTTGTCGTTTTTCCAAATTTGGACATCTATTGCTCCGTCGATCTTATTTTCGGCAAAATAGCAGCATTTCGTACCGATATCGATTTTTGATCGGATGATCGTACCACTAATATCTATATACCATTTTGACCGTCTCGTTGCGCTGATCACCACGGTATATTTATTTTTGTATTTTGGAATCCGGTACGCGACGGAAACAATAAAAATGTGCATCGTATCGGTACTAAAATTTGTGACCGTTAGCTTTCCTTTGCCTTTTCAATCTTGAACATGGATCCCAAGGAATACAAAAATTTTTTTATAGCTGCTCAATCAATTTACAGCTGTTACATTCCCATAACTTCAAAATTTTATATTTGCGGTGGTACGTTTCATTTACGTTACTTCTGCCCTTTCTTTTCAAACGTTCAGCCAATCGATTAATAAATTGCTTTAACTAGGTAGCTGAATCCAGGGAAGACCTTTCCATTCCTCTTAATATATATTTGTATATTTTGCTCTGTCATTTTGTTTACCATTTCTATTCATTCTGATCTTGCCTCAAAAATTTTTTTTTTTATAATAAGTAAATGAATAAATCGAACCCGTGGGAAGCGAGCCTCCCCTCTCGTTTAATTCGCATCGTCCACCTTTTCTAATTCCTATTTTTCCGTTCATTTCGTTCGTTCAAAAATTCGTTCTGCCTTCTTCTTTCCCTCCCTTGGCCTTAAACTCCTCCGACTTCCGCCTCAACATGCCACGTCAGCGCCTTGACAACCAGCCTCCGCCCAAACTTCCCAACCGAGCCTGCTCCACGCTGCCTTCGCCAAACACTTCACCTTCACTCCTCTCTCCTATCTTATATTTTGGGTGAGAATATATATAAATTGTGTTATCATTTTTATATATATATATATAAGGTTATGAGTTTACAGTCTATATATATAGATTTTAAAAAGTGGGTATTATATTGGTCTACATATCAAAAAGGGGGTCTGCACGTGTATTGTTTAAGTGAAAATAAGGTTTTAAGTTTAAAACACTTATAGTTTTAGATAGTATATATTAACTATATTTAGTGATATACGAATATATATATTCTGTATATATAAATCTGCTGTTATAAACTTATACAAATATATATAGGAATATATATATGCACGGGTACAATGTAAGTTGTAAAATTGTTATATTTATAGCATATTTTAAGTTGACAGCCTATATGCTTCATCCATAGATAATACGTCCCATATGTATATTTTTGTGTACTAGTTTTGTTTCACTGACATGGCTTATTATATATATTAGTACTATTGGAAATATAGTTGATATATTTCATGTGTTGCGTGTGGTTTTGTTTTGCTCTGTTTATTTAATGTATGATGTATTATCTATATACTGTAAAAGGAATTTTCGCACCTATTTGTTCACACTAGGATTTCTATATTTGTTTTCGTGATATATATATATATATATTTTGTACTGCCTACATTTAATTTTCGTATATATATGAGTACTAAGCATGTAGTTAATATATATAGCCTACATTAAGTTTCGTATATATATATTTTAGTGTGAAGTGAGACACATATATTTATAGTTTATATAAGTCTGCTATATAAATGTTAAAGGAGTTGTTATAGACTTTTTAAAATTGCTGTTTGTACATTTATATCAATATTTTATTCTATTTGCAAGTATCTATATATTAGTTATATATTGTAATATGTATGGTCTGCATATGTTGTTAATATATGTAACAGTTCCATTATATTTTAGTATATGTAGTTACAATATATAAAGGTTTATATTACAGTTTATACAGTATATAATATATTGTACCGTATATTGCATTGTATATACTTTATAAGTATTGTTACCAAAATATATTCCATATAAAGTTGCAATATTATATGTTTGCTTTCCTTTTGGAACTGTCTGTATAATGAGAAGTATGTGTATGAAAGATATATAGTTAGTTATAATTTATATGTTAGTTGGTGTGTCAGCATATATAAGTTAAGCTTAAAAAAAAAGAGGAAGAAAAAAATTCTTTTTGTTTTGATTGTTATATCAATATATATATATATATATATATATATGTTAAACTGTTAAGTTTTAATGTATTGATTCAAAATCTATTTATATATATGACTTTAATGTTTGAGTTTTATTTAAACATAGATTTATATATATATAATTTAATACATGTTTGAATTTAGAATATGGGATATATGTATGATATATGTATAGTTATGT
Organism: Allium fistulosum; assembly: GCA_030737815.1. NCBI lineage: Eukaryota > Viridiplantae > Streptophyta > Magnoliopsida > Asparagales > Amaryllidaceae > Allium > Allium fistulosum. Next base: position 742,775,690 of record CM060908.1, on the reverse strand, counting down.
GTAGTGGTATATATGAATTCACTTATACCATTTATCATCATCGATCCAGTTCTGATTTGATTCGTCTATTTCTGTTTATCAGCTCTGTCCATCTAATTTCGTACCAGTCTTGCTTTGCTTTGAAATTCGTGCGTGGATCAGTAACTCTTCTCATTCTCCTTCATCTCTAACCTCGAAAGGTGAGCAATCACTCACGATTAATGTTCTTATATTTATTAAGTTTGATTTCAATTGAAATGTCAATTGAAATATGCTGATGTTAGTTATTTACATTGTTATATATGTCATTATCTGTATCTGTTCACCTATGACATCCGACACCATTATCTGTTATGTATATTGTTGATATATGCCTGTTACTGTTGTTATTTTATTATCATATCTGTTATCACTCTGCAAGTTCCCTGTTAGTATAGAATCACTATGGGTTGAAATGATACATACCCGAACGATCTGTAGAATAGGAGGAAATCGTTATGGGTTGAAATGATAAACCCAAGCGATTTTAAATTGAATTGAATTTGGGATTTCGGGTAGAAAAGATATATACCCGAATATGTTTTAAATTGCGGATTGAAATGATAAATATCCGTATCACTTGACCATAGGATAGAAAATTATATACAGGCACCGTTGGTCTATATATAAACGTTTTGAAAATGATTTCTATGGTTTTGAAAAAGAAATATATGGTTTTGATTAATATTGATTTTAAAGATTTATTAAAGTTGATTTAATAAAGTTGATAAATAATATGTTTAAGTATTTATTTAATATCTATATTTTTAAATATAGAATTTGTAATGATTTGAAATTGATTGAAATTGTATCTATTTAAGAATTATACTTAAATAAGTCTGATTTGAAATGTATTGAATTTGAAATTTAAAGAAGTGATTTACAACTTGAAATTTGAAAGGGTGACTTAAATGGATATTCCAAACGTATAAATATTTGAATGAGATATTTTGTTTATTTAAATTGTAAATTGAAATTGAATTTAAATGTTATGGAAATGATTAAGTTAATATTTCAAAACTAAATAATTGTAAAGGGAATCTGATATGTATATAAATTTAACGAATTTACTTTTGAAATGATGAATATTTAAAGCTTTGAAAATATATAAATTGAAATGGTTTATTTAGAAGCTAAATCCAGTTGAAACGAATGATTTGAGATTTGATTAAATTAAAAAAAAAAATTGGAATTCGAGTTAATTTGAATCGATTTGTGAAATTTGAGGAAACTAATTTATTTTATAACGAAACTTTAATATCTAAACCGTTTAAAAGGAAAGTGTTATGATTTCCAAAATACCGTGATTTCCAGACTATGATTTCGAAAGCATTATAACTTTGGAAAGTAATATGGTTTTGAAAATGGATATATTTGAAGTGGAAATGATATCGTATTAAATTGGGTTTTGAAATGATAATGATATTTTGGTTTTGAAGTACAAACTATTTTGAAATGACCACGGTGTTATAATAACGATTGGTTGGCAAAGAGACCGGGATCGGATATGGACATACTCTCTGTCGATACTGAAAACCACTTTGACAACCGTGTACGCGGTGGAGATTCCAGAATGAAGTAGGATGGTGGCGACGTTCTTAAGGTATGTTACGTGGACCCAACTCCCGTGAGTTGGCATAAGGTGGCTAAAACAGGAGCGATCTCGGACCAGTGAGGTAGCACCTCTTCTCGGACGCATTTCTTCGATTTATACTCTTACTTGTGATTTGACTAGATGGCCATCCTCCGATTTGGGAGTGTTGTTCGAGGTGGAACGGTAGTGGCTGCTATGCGTATCCATCAGTCCGTGTGCGTAATTGGTATATCTACCCTGGCATTGCCTAGTTGTGCCGTGTCACCTACCATATCGAGCTTTACTACGATTATGATTTTAAGATCCGACCGCGTTAAGGTTCTCCATCCCCTTAATGCTATTTTCCGATATGATTATACTTTACTTATTTAGACACTACTGTATATAGCGTATATTACTACATAGTAAATAGTTTAACGGATCCTTAGAGGACGGTTATCCCAAACATCCTTTAAGTTACTTGTATTTCAGTTGATATTTCACTTGAGTTGGATTTATTAATATAAGAATGTTAATCCTGACTCGAGTGTTTTGTGTTTTGCTTTATGCTCGGGTCAGACTGAGTGATACAGCATTTGAGACTCACCTTTGGAGTTGGAGCTTCGCTTGGAGATCCAACAATCTATCGATCCTGCTTTCAGTTATTCTGTTGATTCCAGTGATGAATTCAGATCTGGTATTTGATTATTGTATTGAGACATCTATTGTATTCGAGACCTCTGTTGTATCTTGTTTAACTCTGTTATATATATAGTAGCTTCATGAACTACTATCCTTTTGTTTCCGCTGCATTATTGTTATATTACTCTGTGTCTGTGATCTGTAATTATTTTATTTACTGTATATGGTGAGTTTTGCCAAATTTTATTTACAACGCAGTATTTTGAGCAATTCAACTCCGGCATGAGTGTCTACCTATACACTTATAATGGATGCGAATGGTTGAAAATACTGGGTCGTTACATGTGGTATTAGAGCTCTGGTTTTAGGTAAAACTCGGCATATGTAGTAAATTCAATTACAGAATCACTTTCGTTCGAGCTTGAATTCCTTCTTCTTTGACTCGGTTCCTTTGAATTTTGGAACGTTCCCTTCGGTTCCAAAGTCCATACGTGTCTCCCCTATTCGTGTCTTTTTAATTCTGGAGTATTTCATAACTCCACTTCGAATGATCTCTATAATAAAATTGGCGGTCTCGCCAATCTTCAAATAATTTGGACTGGGGTGAAACTTCTTTACAATCGGTATTGATTCACCGGAGATTTCTGTATCCTCGGTTTACGATGCTGCTATCTTATGCTATATCCGAATTTCACCTCTAGTAATTGAATGTCGATTTGTTTCAGAATCCTACATCGATCTTGTCTATGAAGTCACGGTTGACCCGGTTAAGGTTGCCCGCGATTTATACAACTTTATCCATCTTCCTGTTTGAAATGCAATCATCTAACCTTCGTTTCGAGCCTATCTATTTTAGATTATAATTCTCTTTGATTAGAGTCCCTCTATATTTGGATCTCTATCCTTGTGTTGGAATCCAATTCTGGAATCATCGTGTAAGGGAGTGTATTTGTAATTAATATAAAATAGTTTATGTTTATAGTGTGTTGTTTGAGTTGTTGATGTTGGTTTGGATTTTCGATCGATTCGTCTGATCAACGCTATCGATAGGATTCCCAAAACACTTGAACAGAGCAAAATGACATAATATAATTTTTAAACTTGATAAATGAAATAAATTTGTATGATTATATTATAGATATATAAGGAAAATTTCCTGGAATTAAAAGTTAAATAATTTGGTTGTTGAAAATGATAATATTTGATTTTCATTTTATCGTTTTGTAAGTCATTGACTATTGCAAAATGACTATTGTTTATAAATTTATTTGGAATTGAAATGAATTTAAATTGAGAATTTAAGAATTAAATTTCTGGTGATTTCAAACTTTGTTTTAAAGTCTTAAAGTATTTTCGAATAAAATGGTTTTCAAAGAATTTTAAATGTTTAAACCAGTGCTCTTCTCTTTGTCGCTGGAAAATAATTTCGGTGATTACGGCCGCATCATCGACGTTCATTTTCGAGTTTCGAAGAGGAGAAACCATTCTGTAGCTTTGCTACGGTTTTGTTTTGAAAAAATATATATATATATATTCAATTTGAATTTCTTTAGTATAATTTGATGTATATATATGTACAGGTATCTGATTTTAAAATTTAATTTGATTTGATATAAATTATTTGAAATATATTATATATGTCTCTAAATTGTTTGAAGTAAATCGGAGATTTAAATTCTTAAATTTTAGATTAAAGATGATTTCAAGTATAAACTAAAGACAAAATTCTTGGATAAATAGTTAACTGGGAATAACTGAATTATAAAATCTTATTTGTATAATACTCAATTACATCTCAACATAACTTACCTAAAATTTTCAAAAGTTAAAAATGTAATTGGATAATATACAATATAAAATGACTTTATAAGGAAAGATTTGAGTGTTATAATAAATGTTATATACTTAAATTTTATTTTAAAGATGTTAATAGAGAGAAATAAAATAATAATTTAATTGAATAATAGATGAGACAAATAAATTTGTTTTGAAAGAATTAACAAAATTGAAATTAGATTAACCTATAGAAATACCTTGAATTTAAAATCAATTTTGAATATAAAGTAATTTAAATTGAAATTTTTATGATTTAAATTAATTTATATGGTTTAAATATATGTGATAGGACATATTAAGTGGAATAAACTTAATAATAATTTGGAATAAAAGAATTTAATTTGTCAAATAAAACATGAGTATAATAAATGATGATACAAATTTGATGACTTAGAAATTGTTAATTGAGGATGACTAGACATAAGGTAATGAATTCAGAAATAGATGAATTGATTTAACTTAAGTAAACTCAGTGGATTAAATCAAATTGTTAAATATTAATTAGTTTAATTTGAAATTATATGGTTTAAATTAATAGTCTTATCTTGTCTTTTAATCTATTTTTCTTTCTGGTTGTTTCCATTCTCCTACTTCCTTCCTTTTCGGGGACGAAAAGTTTTGAGTGGGGGAGAGTGTAACGACTCGTAAATTTCAGTGGTTTTATTTATTTAATTTAACGAATTTTTGTGAAATTTTAAACGATAAAATTCTGAAATATAAATTTGATATTTGGAATGCATCTAATTAAACATATCAACTGGTAAATTTTCATCCGAAAATATGAAAATTTATTTCGCGCGTAAATTTACTTTAGTTTAATCAGTTAAAAGTGATGAAAATAAAATGTTTCCGGTACCTAAATATTTTTACATAGAAAAATTCTAAACCATCTTCTGAGCAAGATGTTAGTTTGTCGTTTTTCCAAATTTGGACATCTATTGCTCCGTCGATCTTATTTTCGGCAAAATAGCAGCATTTCGTACCGATATCGATTTTTGATCGGATGATCGTACCACTAATATCTGTATACCATTTTGATCGTCTCGTCGCGCTGATCACCACGGTATATTTATTTTTGTATTTTGGAATCCGGTACGCGACGGAAACAATAAAAATGTGCATCGTATCGGTACTAAAATTTGTGACCGTTAGCTTTCCTTTGCCTTTTCAATCTTGAACATGGATCCCAAGGAATACAAAAATTTTTTTTATAGCTGCTCAATCAATTTACCGCTGTTACATTCCCATAACTTCAAAATTTTATATTTGCGGTGGTACGTTTCATTTACGTTACTTCTGCCCTTTCTTTTCAAACGTTCAGCCAATCGATTAATAAATTGCTTTAACTAGGTAGCTGAATCCAGGGAAGACCTTTCCATTCCTCTTAATATATATTTGTATATTTTGCTCTGTCATTTTGTTTACCATTTCTATTCATTCTGATCTTGCCTCAAAAAAAAAATTATAATAAGTAAATGAATAAATCGAACCCGTGGGAAGCGAGCCTCCCCTCTCGTTTAATTCGCATCGTCCACCTTTTCTAATTCCTATTTTTCCGTTCATTTGGTTCGTTCAAAAATTCGTTGTAACGACCGCGATTTTATTACCGTCGTGATAAATGTTTTTAAAATCGGTAACGACCGTAATTTTTAAATTACTGTCGGAGCGAATATTTTAAATAGAAAAAGAATATAGTGTATATTTTGCATTATTTTTCTTTTTACCTTTGCATTTTTGACAGTCCAGAAATAAACTAAGTTAGTATATTTATTTCATTTCATCCATATGCGTGCGTCTTCATTCACATGAACGTGAATTCCAATTACATGCAAACTATGAAAATGTAAGTCTAGAAGGGGAAAGCCGTGTGCACGTTCTAGTGTTAAAGCAAATGCATAAACAAAGTGGTGCATACTTTAGCATTTGCCGTGAACAATTTTTTTAAAGAAAGTGTGTTGTGGCCTTCAGGTGCACAAAAGAAAGTAAAGTCCAATTCAAAGCAAAGTGAACGTAATTTGCTATGCTGTCACCTAAGTTTTGAAAAAGCAAATTCGTGAACATTACTCACCATCATTTCTTTTTATATGCTACAAGTCCTTTTCTCCTTGTGAGCATGTATAGCCTTAAATGCTTCGTACTATCTCCAGCCATACTTTATTGACCTGTGCAAAATTAAAATAAATAAAGGGCTGCATCTTTCAATTTTGCTCAATTCTTCCAATAGCTCAGTGAGAAATATTAATGGCAGTAGCTAGCTTCTTTGGATTTTGTTGCTAACTAGTTTTGAAGAAAACTTGAGTGAGTGAAAATCTCACGTTTCTAATCTATTCTTTTTATTTCATCATATATGTGCAAAAATGCTATCTTCATTTTTATTTTACGCTCGTGTATGCAAATAATTCACGGTTGGACAAATTAGAAACATACGAAGTGTGTGTTCAGTCAGGTGTCTTCTTTTGTGGGCTAGTAGCATTTAACGTCAGTAGTAGTGTAATACTGATACTCAGAAAAAATTATAGCCTAGGTTTTAGTAGCACTTCCAAATCGTGCCATTCATTTTCTATATACGAGTAGCACTATTTTTATGTGCGATTTATTTAGAGCACGTGGCCTTTTTTAAAATGTTAGCCTAGTCCTTTTAATTCGGCAATTACATATGAGCTTGCCAGGCATTCTTGAAATCCACTCGTGCAAGTGGTTGAGTTTTGGTTTCTGCGTGAGGTCTTTATATTTTGTAGTGATGCAAGTAGCTTTGTAGTGGTGCAAGATTGCATTGTAGGGGAAAAATTAAGTAAACCCAGGTCATTGTTGTATTAATAAATACTTGACTTATAATTCAACTGAGAACAATCGTTGCAAAACGTGTCCAGACACTATATATAACCCATTTAGTACGTATGTTTTATTGGGTGACATTTAAGTTTATACTCTTCTTGCATGCATAGGGTGTCAATTACTAGTAACTGGAGTTAATGCATCTTATGTGTACATGTGAAAGTAAAGCCCAAGTCTAGATTCTTTTAATTGGTTTGGTAGTGGAAAAAAAAAGTGTTTTGTGGCATGAAAACAGGTGGTACTTATATCACCTTTACAGTGCACGGTCACCAGTAGAGGAAGTAGCGAAATTAGTGTGTATGCATTGAATTGCCATTTTATTTTATATTTTTTTTAACATACTTTGTTTTTGAATTTCAACTTGTAAACATGGACAGTGTTTCCGACTTCAACAATTCGTTCATGCCAAGTTTTACAAATATGTACGTATACAGTTATACGAGCAAATGGGTGAATTCAAATTAACACTTTCATGATTTTGTACATAGCATTTTGTGTTGCATGCAAATAGGTCACTTCAAGTGTGTCCAAACATTAAACTTTGATCCAAAATTAGTGCATACGTGAGTATATAACTGTTCAAGCATTTAACTTTGGGTTCAAAAAAAAAATTAGTTGCATGCGTGAATTATGTGTGGGCAAGCATTGGTTTTGGGGTTCTGAGTTTTGTAGCTTGCGTGTGTAAATATTTTACAAAAATGAATTGTTTTACTTCCTAGCTGCATGCGTGTGTAATTATTTCACTAAGTTGAATTGTTTCGTTCATACTGCATGCGTCCTCCCTAGTATGCTTGAGTAATTAATTGTTTTGCAACATTGAAATGTCCAATTTTGACTTGGTTTTGCTGCATGTAACTTGTTTAGACATGTATTTAAGATCTTGAAAGGTGTTAATTATGTTGTCAGTCTAGTTTTAAACCGCATTTGTACTCCGTATTTAATTTGCATTGAACCGGTGTTACGTTGTAAAACGTGATTTATTGCCGTTATTTTTATAACGGAATTTGTACGCCGGTACTATACTTTTGATATGTGTGTTTTGGTGACATTTTGACGAATAAAATTTACTGTTGTTTTGACTTCAGCAACCGTCAATTTTTAAAGTGAATTTTAAAGCGGTTATCCCGCAACGCTGATTTGGTATCCGTTTTTACGGTGTTTTGTGAAGCGCAATTTCCACATCGAAATTGCTATAGTTGTTGCTATTTTAATCACGTGTTTTAAAAAAAAAATCGTTTTAAATTGAAATTGTTTCCAAAAAAATTTACAGTTTGCGCTTTCAAAAGAATGAGGAAGCGATTTAAACGTTTCAGCAAAATTGAGGACTATGAACCCTTACTTTTACTGATTCGCTTAATTCCGGACTTGTCCATTTGAGAACGTAAAATGTATTTTTATAAAATACACAATTTTTCACTTTCAAGGAAACGATGAAGAGATTTAAACGATTTAGCAAAAGTGCGGAGTATGGAACCACACTTTTACTATTTCGGTTAAATCCGGACTCGTTAATTGAAATATCTGTTGGTTGATGATTTTGATGATTTTGTGCGCTTTCGAGCCACTATGTTGGACCTTTGGGTCATATGTTGGACCTTCGGGTCAAATACCAGTACTAGACCTTCGGGTCATATGTTGGACCTTCGGGTCATATGTTGGGCGCCAAAAATTATGTTGAATATACATATAAACAAACAAATTACATGTAACTTGTTTAAACTTTTATATATATATATATATATTCATAAAGGCAGATCATATATATATATATACGGCTAATATATAAACAAACTAAAAATGATTTAAGAGTTTGGCCTTGGTAGGTGGTCTGGGTGTGATGCAGTAGTGGGCGGGTCAAGTTTGTTTCAGTCGTGTGGCGGAGGGAGGTGAAGGGGCTGACGAGTGGCCGACTGGGAGGAAGGAGATGGGTGGGTTCAAGGCAAGGGGGATGTACTTAGGTCGGAGGGCAGCGGAGAGGCTAAGCCCGGTTAGGCTGGTGGTGGTGAACAGTGAGTAGTGCTCAAGGCGGAGCTGCACACGTGGAGGATGAGGGCGAAGACTGGGTGTGGAGTGATGGTGACGGGTTTTGTAACGACCCGATATTTAGGACCATTCGCATCCATTATAAGTGTATAGGTAGACACTCATGCCAGAATTGAATTGCTCAAAATACCGCGTTGTTAATTTAAATTTGGCAAAACTGAACATATAGAGTAAATAAATATAATCACAGATCACAGACACAGAGTAATAAATGCAGCGGAAATAAAAGAGATAGTAGTTCATGAAGCTACTATATAAATGTATAAGTTACATCAGAGTTAAACCAGATACAACGGAAGAGTAATACGATACATCAGATACAAATCAGAATACATCACTGGAATCATCAAATACTGAAAGCAGAATAGAATGGCTGGATTTTCAAGCAAAGCTCCAACTCCAAAGGTGAGTCTCGAATACTGGTACACTCAGTCTGACCCGAGCGTAAAGCAAAACAAAAAACACTCGAGTCAGGATTAACATTCTTATATCAATAAATCCAACTCAAGTGAAATAGCAATTGAAATACAAGTAACTCAAAGGATGTTTGGAATAACCATCCTTTAAGGATCCGTTAAACTATCTACTAGGTAGTAAAATACGCTAAGTAGATAATGTCTATCAGTAATATAAGGTATCAAAATAGTGTTAAGGCGTTACCATTATCCCCCTTAACACATTTTATATAAGCGTTATAGTCTATACAGCACTGTAAACTCCACCGTAAACTAGTGGGCTATCAGGGAGTACTCCATAGGTATAACACAAAACAAATTCGTAGTGGTCGCATATACAGGGATACAAGTATGACAAGGCACATGAGGCAATACCCAAGGTAGTGAAACTACCGTTTGCCTGATCCGGACTTGTGAGAACGCATCGCCGCAGCGACCGCAACACCGTGAAACAACACTCCAAAAATCAAGGGTGCACCAATCGACAACAAGTAATGAGTAGTTCGAAGAAGTGTGTTCGCTTTAGGTAGCTGACCTCCATTGGCCCGGCACGGCTCCTGTTTTAGTCATTTCAATTTGACACAAGTGTCAAGGCTATCCATTATCGTTCTCTTTCTTCAGTCATCACGTACATCATTCCAACCACTTCATTCTGGATCACCACTCCGCGTATAGTTATTAAAGTGGTTTTCGGTTTAGACAGAGAGTATGTCCATAACCGATTCCGGTCTCTTTAATAACTTTCGTAATCATTACACCGATTGGTCGTTTAATATATATTTCAAAACCAAGTCAAATTCAATTTCAAATAGAATTTGTAAATCAACACTTCATTTGTCTTTCTAAACCAATTTCCAAAATTTACGTTTCAAAACTTCCACATTACAATTCAATTTCAATTTTTATTTAAAACACTTCAAATATTGATTCAAGTTCGTATATCAGTTTCATTCCGAAATCATTTAAATTAACTTAATTTATCATTCAAATCAATTTAAATTCATTTATCGATTTCATTTAATATTCGTTAAATAAATTTGTCATTCAAAACAATTTCTATTAAATTTCCAATTCATTAAATCCATTATTTAAATTCAACTTCATTATATCAAAACTTCAAATTGAATTAAATTAAATTCATCAAATCAAATTCTTTAAATTTCAAGTCTTACATTAATTTCAATAAATCACATTTTTATTTCTTGTTAAAGAAATTCAATTTCACTTATTTACTTACTTAAATAATTTTTCAAAACTTAATTGATAAAGAAACTCAATTTCAATTATTCAAGAAGTTCAATTCCACTTATTAAAGAATTCATTTAATTATTAAATAATTCAATTTTATTTAATTCCTTAATAATTTCAAAATTTAATTATTAAATAATTTCAAACTTAATTCAATCATTTCTCAAATTAAATATCGTTCTTTCATCAATTACATTGTTAATATTCTATTTTCAGATTATTAAATATTAACACTTTCCTTTCAATAAAAATTCAAATTTCAACTTCGTTTCAAAACCATATTATTTATTCAAATAAAATCTTCGTTTTATTTTTAAATCAAATTATTGACCAATCGTGTTTTATTTAATTCTCTATCCTAGGTCAAGATTTAATTTGGGTATTTATCATTTCAACCCGATTCCAATTCAATTCAAAATCAAAGCATAGTAAAGGGAACTTGCAGTGTGATAACTGGGATGGTGTCAAAGTAAATAAACAAGCAATAGCAACATCAATAACAATCCAATAATCAATTTAAATAATCCCAAAATAATCGTATTAATTCACATTGTTATTTGTGCAAATTAATATAATTATTTCTAGAATCTACACTATCATTTCATGTAGATTAAAGGTTATTACACAAATATTTATACGGTTTTTCACTTGATATTTACTATTCAATTTCATACTATATCAATTTATACAACATACATTCAATGGTTCAAAGTGTAGTTAACACTATTTCTACGTATCAATTTATTTAAAATTGAAAGGGGTCATATTATGCCAATGTCATATATCAAATTAACACATATATCAAACCTAACTATCTTACGTCAATTTCAATTTCAAATTATTTATCACTTACAATCATTAACAAATTTTACATCCAATTGTAAACATCCAACAATCAATCATTTAACAACCAAACTGGATTATCTGTGACGACCCGGAATTTTTGTATATTTGAAATGTGAATATTTAATTTATTTTAAATATTCGAAGGTTAAATTTTAACTTTAATTTCAATTATACAATATTTATTTGGATAATTAATTATTAAATTTAATTATCGGGATTGGGTAAAATATTGAATCTTGATTTTAAGCCTGTTAAAAATAGTTCAAAGGTTCAGAAAATTTATATTGTTAATACTGAAGATGATAGAACTTTTAAAATGGAATTTTAAAGAGTTTTGTTCAGTTTTAAAATATATCGTTGAAATTGAATTTAAAAATAGCCGTTCGAGGCACAGTCTCGAAATTCGACGAAACCAGTTCCATTGGATCCGTAATATTGTATTATTTTCGAATTTTAAATTTTGGAGTGTTTGGAGTTGTTATGTAAGCATACGGTATATAAACGTGTTAAAATTTATATAGGAAATCCAATATAATAACTGGTTCAAAAAGCTATCTTCTCCATACGACCGAGTTAGGACTCGAAACCTTTTCCTGTACGTTCGGAATAGGGGCATAACATTATAAACGCCTGGCGGCACGCCTCGATAGGAGATCGAGATTGTGAGTTGCATAATTGTGACAATTTAAATTTAAATTTAAATTAAAAAATTATATATATATATTTAATATAATACTGTTTTCACAAGGCAAATTACACATCTCTTCTCTTGTTAATTCAACACTTGGCAAATTAAAGACACGCGTTAGGCAAATAAAAGAAACCGAAATGTTTCTTCTGCTCGTACTTTTAAAAATCAAAGAATTGAATCTCACATTTAGTTCAAAATCGCTTCTCCCCAAATCTTTCTTCATTCACGAAGTCGGTTCCACATTCATCCTCTTTCGTTCGAAAAATCAATAATCGAATACGTTCTTTTTTTTAACTAAAAAGGGGCGGAAACGAAAACAATCTCAAGAAATAGTCGATCTCCTTAAATACGAATAGAAGGAAATCAAATTTCCACTTCTCCCGTAATCAAAATCGAATTGCAGAATGAAAACAGTTTCGTTTGAAATCAAGGGGCGACCGAGTCACCTTCATGCAAGGCAGTGGATATCACGAGCAAGGGGTGAGTGGCAGTGTCGCGTTGGTTAGTGAGGGCTCGAAGGGATTGGGTGGCGATTCTCGAGTGGAGGGCAAGACTGGCGAGTTGATTTTTGGAGCTTATCGCGGGGTGGACTGGGCGAGCTACGGCTTAGGGAGGTTCGATGGAAACCGCGGCCAGAGGCGGACGCGAGGCGAGTGCGACATGCTGGTGAAGGCTGCTCGATGCTGTGCCTTACGTTCCAGTAGGTAACCTGATTTTAATATTTAAGTTTAAAGGTTACATAAGTTAAAATCTGATAATGAAATTTGTTGATTTACTGTTCTAGCTATCAAAATTTTCTTCACAGTAAGTAATTTAATATTTGTGTTATTTACTGGGAAAAAATTTTATTTACATATTCATAGTTTAAACTGGTAAATTAACTGATAGTTTTTATTTCACTTATTTGATACTAACTGGGTTTGATATATATATATATACTTCAACTTACTAGTCAATTTCAATATATATATCATGGTGATTAATTTGTTTTATTAACTTATGAAATTATTTTAGTTACTAGAAAATATTTATCTAAAAAAAAAATTAGTTAAAAATTAATTGTTAAGTTAATCTAAAGGAAAATGGATTGTTCGATTATCTCGAGTGTTAACAAAACCGTAAAATGTTTATACAAGGTCAAAAATGGTGAAGAAAACAAGCTGGTTGGATCGGTTTGCAAATAAAATCAAAGGTGAGTTAATCTCACTCAGTTGAATTTTATTTTAAATTTAAATGGTTAAATTTAAATAATTGATTGGATGATTGCATTGATTGAATATGCTATATTATATATATAGTAGTATATAGTAATATATATACATATTGGCATATGTATATATTTGAGTTGTTGATATTCCCGCATTTATATAGCGGATGAGACCCTATGCGCCGCATAATAGCGGATGATATTTTATAAAACCCATATACCGCGATATTCCACCTCGAAGTGGAATTGGTATTGTGCTAACGTCTGTGGATGCAGGGAAACAGGTTGGAGGGATCCAACTGGATTCCTCAAAATATTTAATTTTTGTTTAAATATTCTGTTCTATGAATATTGATATCCTGTGATGATTTTATTGATGATTGAAATATTGGATGATATGGTTGGATTGAATATTTCAATAAAAGGAGTTATCAAAATATATTGAATTGGATTTTTAAAGAAATAAAAGAGTAAATTTTAAGTAAATAATTCAAGTGAATTGGAATAAGGGAATTTCGAAATAACAAGGGAAATATTAACTTTAAACTAAAGTGATATTAAATTTAAAGAATAAAGGATTTATTTTGAATGTAAGGATTAAATTTAATTAAAGGCTAAAGAAGGAATTTTGGAAGTTTAAAATTGGTATTTTCAGTTAAAAAGGGTTTTAACTCAAATAAAGGAATAAATCTAAAAGTTAATGTATTTTGAAATAAATGAAGTAGTAAAGGAAATTTATTTCAAAGTAAAGTAAAGTAAATTGGAAAATCAATTGGAAATTGATTTAGTTGTTTAAAATTTGAAATTTTAAAAGAGAAGTGAGATTTTGGAGATATAAACTGGGTTTATAAAGTAAAATAAAATATCAGTGGATATTTGAATATAAATTCAAGGTGGGAATTTATAAAAAGATATGGTTTGGTTTAAAAATAAATGTTGATTTATTTTTAAAAAGATGGAAATGAGAAGTGTATTTCTCTGGATAGCCAAGTACGTTTTCAAAGCAATTTTAATATAAGTTAAAAGTTCTAATTGTATTTTTAAAAGCATATTTTAGAAAATTTATTATTTCTAAATGTTAATTTCCTAAGTAAGTATGTTTTAGGAAACCTATTCTTTTTAAATATTTAAACTTTAAAGTAGTATTTTCAAAGATCTATTATTGTAGCAATTATATAAAAGTGATTTGGTATTATATTTTAAAAAGAGAAATTTAGTTTATATTTGTAAAGTGGTTTCATTTTAAATATTTCTTAAGTATATATTTTGTTAAGGTATTAAAGTAGTTTTTTAATTTCAATATTATTAAGTATATTTATAGTAAAGTGTTTTAAGATTATTTTAAAATCTAAGTGTTTTGTACTTGGTGTTTCAGAGGAAATAAATATTTGGAAATGTATTCCGTAAGCGGAAACTGTTGAAATTGTTTTCAAAAGGAGTTTGAAAATTTGGAAATATATCTTGGAAAGATATTTGGGCAAATAAATAATGTGGGAAATTATTTATTGTGTGATGGTTGCTTGTGAATGTTAATTGATAGTTAAATAACCGACTATCAATATTGGCCAAATGCGCTGATCATTTCGAAGAGACCGGGATCGGGTTTCCGTATACCGGGATTCTAGGTCTGGAGACTCGAATACCACTTCGATTCGGTTTGTACGTTTCGTGTAACGATTTCGGAGTCGAAGATGGAGCAGTGAAGTGCAAGGGCTAGTCGCTACTAATCCTGAGGATATTTCCAAAATGGATGTAGTAGGAGTAGTGCCTTCGGTTCCGTTCAAACCCAGGACGGACTTGTATGGACGAATGCTTGCGAAACATCGTCAGCGGACGATGGGCATTCTAAGGGATATGTTCTCTAAAAGGTATCGTTTAGCCTCGAACCTCATCAACCGGGAATGACTGAAAATCAGGGGTTATGCAGCAAGGCTTCGTGGGTAGCTCCCACTGGAGGGTAAAGTCATCCCTGTCTAGATGTTCCTTTTTATTTCGGCTTAGTGGTGCGGTTGCTGATCCCAACCGTGGGGTGATTTTATTCGGGATCATCCAGTAAGGGATGGTTCCGGCCTTGTGTTGCAGGGGAGCGGGCGTACTCCTCGGTACGGTGATCTAGGCCACGTACTGTGATAGGTGGTACCCCAGTGCCTAGTCATTCGTTGGAAATCCATTCTTCCTACGTGCCTTGTACGGTTTTGATTGTGCCCAACTATTGTTGAAATGTGAGATGCAAGCATTTCAGCTAGATTATATTTTACTTTCTGTAGACACTATTATAATATCAGAGGATTTTGATATAAAGTGTTTTAGCTATCGTAAGGTAAAAACCCGACATGTTTATTTGTGGCGTGGTCTTACGAGATGCTTTTGTTTTCAAAGGATTTTGAAACTTTAATAATCAATTTGAGTGTGATTTTCTCACGCTGGTTTTCCAGACTGACTCGGGTATTGTTTTATATGATGCTCGGGTCAGACCGAGTATTATAGGTTACAGGATATGATGATGTGGAGCTCAGGAGACGAGCTGGATGACGATACGTACTCTCGTACTTGCTATTATTTTTCCGCTGTGTATTCAGTTGTATGATATTGATGTGATGTACTCTGATGATGTATTTGGATGTATATATATATATACAGATACAGTTTGATTTGTGTAAAGATCTGTTGATATATATTATATTTTATTCCGCTGCGTATGTGAGATTCTGCTGCTGTTTTCTATTTTTCTTCTTCTACCTCTTCTTCTTAACTAAAATGGTCCGGTTTTTCGTGTTAGAAAAACTCGGATTGTTACAGTTGTATCAGAGCTTAGGCTAGCGATAACCTTGGCTCTGGTGGGAATTTTGAGAGTATTAATAGATATGAGCGCGTATTTGTTAGTGAATATAAAATTATTTTATATTGTGTTGATTGGTTTATTGAGTAGTTTATGGATTCTGGTCGATGTGTGGGACGCCACAACATTGATAGGGATCTCTAAACACTTGTATAGAACAATTCGACACAGTATTGTTTTAAAGTAGAGTAAATGAAATAATTTTACCCAAATTATTTTTGTATAAAAAGAAAAGTTTTGTAAACTATTCTAGTTAATATATATGGTTGTTTGGATATTAGAAGTGATAATATGGAATTATTATCATTAATATATGGAAACTTAACTAGAAATTGAAATTTATAACCAAAGCAAAGAATAAAATTTTATAATAAAATAAAATTTGAGATATAGATTACAAATGTAATTTATAAAATTGAAATAAATTTCATATACAAATGAGATTTGTACTTTAAAATAGAATTCCAGAGAAATGTGGAAAATAAATCGGAATGGATTTTAAGTTTGGAATTTTAGGAAAGGTTTGAATTCCTTGAGATTTGAAAATAGTTTTCAAAGAGTTTAAAGAAATAATAAGTGGTATTATTTCAGGAATATTTTGAGTTGAGTTTGGAATCTAGAAAGATTTGAAATTTAAAAATATTTGAAGTGGTTTAAAGAAATAAAAGCATTTAATTCTCTTCCGGTCGCTGGGAAATAATTTCGGTGATGACTGCAGCATCATCGATGTTCATTTTTGAGTTTCCAAAGAGAAATTGCTACCTAGATGTATGGGCTGGTGTTTGTTTGCAAAACTGAGTTTGGTTTTGGAATTGAAAGGGTTTTGGGTATAGTTGATTTCAAAAGTGATTTTGAAATTATGGGAAATTGTTTAAACTCTGGAATCTTATTTAAAATGTTTATGGAATGATGAGAAAAATAAAATATATATTAGTTAAATAAATTGTATAATCCCTAATTAAAAGTAAAAGTATAAATGGAATTGAATTTAAATAGATGGAAGTATGGATATAAATAAATTGTGGCTTATAAAATTTAGAAGTGGAATAAATAAGCCAAAATAAAAGTTGTTTTGAATTGTGAAAAATGGATGTAAATCCAAAACTTGAATTATAAAATAGATTGAACTTCAGTAAAATAGTTAAGTGATTTTCGAAGTAAAAATCAAATATTGAATTGTAAAAAGAAGTGTGCTAATTTGGAATAAATTAGAAAAGTGGATATGTTAATGGAATTTGGATTTGGTAATAAAAGTGGAAGTATAAATGAATAATGGAATTGGAGTGTAATAGTGATAATTTGAATTGTAAATAAATTCAAGTAAGCAGAAATGATTGAAGTGGCATTGTTATTAATATAATACAATTCAGGAATAAGTATTGAATGTGGATTAGAGATTATATTGGATTCAATGAATATACCACTTATATTAAAATGGAAGAGAGTTAAAAATAAATTGAATTGGAATCAATTTAAATTGGCTATGAAACTGAAGCAATTATTTATTCTTATGGATATCGTCAAAACTGCATAAAATAAACCGTCGTTTGACGTAAGTAAAGTAAATTAAAATTCTATCAGTTGATAGAAGTTAAATAAATTGATTTTGAGATCAATTGAATTAAATATAAGTTTGATTTGCTAAAATGAGCCGAATGTGAGAAATTGAGATGTGAACCATTTAAATTGGATGTAGTCGTACATAAATGGGTTGTAACAATTTAAATTAATGTTGGAACCAAAACATTGCTTATAAGTGTTGTTTAATCTACTTTCCTCATGGAAATTCTCTTGTTTGTTAGTTAAGTATATAAAATGTTTATATTGGACTTAAGAAATGAATGGTGAATTCTTAAGCAAATTTGGTATGGAGGAAAATTATTCTAGGTGAATAATTGAATGACGATTAAAATTTGAAGATGTGAATGGGATAAGTGTGATAAGTGAATAACAATTAAATGAATGTGAATAAAAAGGAAATTGATATAATTGATAATCAATTGGAATTTATACGTAGGATGTATGTATATTATTTTATTCGCATAATGATTTGATCCGGATTCGAGCACAGAATTTCGAGGTAATTATACCGATCCGAGTTGAGATTTTTCACTCGATTTTCGACGGCGAGCCTGGATATGGATTGTTGATTGATTCTGGATATTCTCTATCATAGTTTGTAGCTATGCAAGGAGAATGACGGTTTCTGATCAAGGAACCAGATCTGAGTCCGCACTAGGAAGTCGGGTGGACGATACTAGTTCGGAAGTGAAATTGTGTGATCGATTGAGCGATCGAATGTGATATTGCGTACGGATGATATATGTGCATCGTACGGGCTTAAGTAAAACAAATATTGGAAATTTGTAAAGGAAAGTATAAAATGACTTTGGAATTGTGATTGAATATTATTGCTTAGTAGGATATACAGGTGTATAAAAGCAACGGATAAATTGGGATTTTTGATTTTAGAAGATAAAATTTAATGGCCCGAAAAAAGGTATGTATTTGAATTTCTATATGAAATTTGATTGGGTTTTTGATCCAGCCACTTGGCTTTTTGTTTTCTTTTTGAGATTGGGAGGCCGTAGAGCCATTTTGTAGTAGTACCGAGCTAGCCGCGCAAAGGAGACGCTGGCGAAATTTTTCGGAAATTTAGGGAGTTAGAAAATTTTTGGAAAATTTTGATAATTTAAAATTTGAATTCAAATTTAAATTTGAATGGATAAGTAGGTGGTATGGGTTGAACTTATGAATAAGTTTGGGAAGTTAAAAGATGATTAGTATATCATTAATAAAAGATTGTTTGGGTATTGTTAAAACTGTTTGAATTTGGGAAATAGTAATGGGTATTGGATCATTCTTCCTAACTGGTAATTTCGGGGACGAAATTCTTTTAAGGGGGGAGGAATGTGATGACCCGGAATTTTTGTATATTTGAAATGTGAATATTTAATTTATTTTAAATATTCGAAGGTTAAATTTTAACTTTAATTTCAATTATACAATATTTATTTGGATAATTAATTATTAAATTTAATTATCGGGATTGGGTAAAATATTGAATCTTGATTTTAAGCCTGTTAAAAATAGTTCAAAGGTTCAGAAAATTTATATTGTTAATACTGAAGATGATAGAACTTTTAAAATGGAATTTTAAAGAGTTTTGTTCAGTTTTAAAATATATCGTTGAAATTGAATTTAAAAATAGCCGTTCGAGGCACAGTCTCGAAATTCGACGAAACCAGTTCCATTGGATCCGTAATATTGTATTATTTTCGAATTTTAAATTTTGGAGTGTTTGGAGTTGTTATGTAAGCATACGGTATATAAACGTGTTAAAATTTATATAGGAAATCCAATATAATAACTGGTTCAAAAAGCTATCTTCTCCATACGACCGAGTTAGGACTCGAAACCTTTTCCTGTGCGTTCGAAATAGGGGCATAACATTATAAACGCCTGGCGGCACGCCTCGATAGGAGATCGAGATTGTGAGTTGCATAATTGTGACAATTTAAATTTAAATTTAAATTAAAAAATTATATATATATATTTAATATAATACTGTTTTCACAAGGCAAATTACACATCTCTTCTCTTGTTAATTCAACACTTGGCAAATTAAAGACACGCGTTAGGCAAATAAAAGAAACCGAAATGTTTCTTCTGCTCGTACTTTTAAAAATCAAAGAATTGAATCTCACATTTAGTTCAAAATCGCTTCTCCCCAAATCTTTCTTCATTCACGAAGTCGGTTCCACATTCATCCTCTTTCGTTCGAAAAATCAATAATCGAATACGTTCTTTTTTTTAACTAAAAAGGGGCGGAAACGAAAACAATCTCAAGAAATAGTCGATCTCCTTAAATACGAATAGAAGGAAATCAAATTTCCACTTCTCCCGTAATCAAAATCGAATTGCAGAATGAAAACAGTTTCGTTTGAAATCAAGGGGCGACCGAGTCACCTTCATGCAAGGCAGTGGATATCACGAGCAAGGGGTGAGTGGCAGTGTCGCGTTGGTTAGTGAGGGCTCGAAGGGATTGGGTGGCGATTCTCGAGTGGAGGGCAAGACTGGCGAGTTGATTTTTGGAGCTTATCGCGGGGTGGACTGGGCGAGCTACGGCTTAGGGAGGTTCGATGGAAACCGCGGCCAGAGGCGGACGCGAGGCGAGTGCGACATGCTGGTGAAGGCTGCTCGATGCTGTGCCTTACGTTCCAGTAGGTAACCTGATTTTAATATTTAAGTTTAAAGGTTACATAAGTTAAAATCTGATAATGAAATTTGTTGATTTACTGTTCTAGCTATCAAAATTTTCTTCACAGTAAGTAATTTAATATTTGTGTTATTTACTGGGAAAAAATTTTATTTACATATTCATAGTTTAAACTGGTAAATTAACTGATAGTTTTTATTTCACTTATTTGATACTAACTGGGTTTGATATATATATATATATATACTTCAACTTACTAGTCAATTTCAATATATATATCATGGTGATTAATTTGTTTTATTAACTTATGAAATTATTTTAGTTACTAGAAATTATTTATCTAAAAAAAAAAATTAGTTAAAAATTAATTGTTAAGTTAATCTAAAGGAAAATGGATTGTTCGATTATCTCGAGTGTTAACAAAACCGTAAAATGTTTATACAAGGTCAAAAATGGTGAAGAAAACAAGCTGGTTGGATCGGTTTGCAAATAAAATCAAAGGTGAGTTAATCTCACTCAGTTGAATTTTATTTTAAATTTAAATGGTTAAATTTAAATAATTGATTGGATGATTGCATTGATTGAATATGCTATATTATATATATAGTAGTATATAGTAATATATATACATATTGGCATATGTATATATTTGAGTTGTTGATATTCCCGCATTTATATAGCGAATGAGACCCTATGCGCCGCATAATAGCGAATGATATTTTATAAAACCCATATACCGCGATATTCCACCTCGAAGTGGAATTGGTATTGTGCTAACGTCTGTGGATGCAGGGAAACAGGTTGGAGGGATCCAACTGGATTCCTCAAAATATTTAATTTTTGTTTAAATATTCTGTTCTATGAATATTGATATCCTGTGATGATTTTATTGATGATTGAAATATTGGATGATATGGTTGGATTGAATATTTCAATAAAAGGAGTTATCAAAATATATTGAATTGGATTTTTAAAGAAATAAAAGAGTAAATTTTAAGTAAATAATTCAAGTGAATTGGAATAAGGGAATTTCGAAATAACAAGGGAAATATTAACTTTAAACTAAAGTGATATTAAATTTAAAGAATAAAGGATTTATTTTGAATGTAAGGATTAAATTTAATTAAAGGCTAAAGAAGGAATTTTGGAAGTTTAAAATTGGTATTTTCAGTTAAAAAGGGTTTTAACTCAAATAAAGGAATAAATCTAAAAGTTAATGTATTTTGAAATAAATGAAGTAGTAAAGGAAATTTATTTCAAAGTAAAGTAAAGTAAATTGGAAAATCAATTGGAAATTGATTTAGTTGTTTAAAATTTGAAATTTTAAAAGAGAAGTGAGATTTTGGAGATATAAACTGGGTTTATAAAGTAAAATAAAATATCAGTGGATATTTGAATATAAATTCAAGGTGGGAATTTATAAAAAGATATGGTTTGGTTTAAAAATAAATGTTGATTTATTTTTAAAAAGATGGAAATGAGAAGTGTATTTCTCTGGATAGCCAAGTACGTTTTCAAAGCAATTTTAATATAAGTTAAAAGTTCTAATTGTATTTTTAAAAGCATATTTTAGAAAATTTATTATTTCTAAATGTTAATTTCCTAAGTAAGTATGTTTTAGGAAACCTATTCTTTTTAAATATTTAAACTTTAAAGTAGTATTTCAAAGATCTATTATTGTAGTAATTATATAAAAGTGATTTGGTATTATATTTTAAAAAGAGAAATTTAGTTTATATTTGTAAAGTGGTTTCATTTTAAATATTTCTTAAGTATATATTTTGTTAAGGTATTAAAGTAGTTTTTTAATTTCAATATTATTAAGTATATTTATAGTAAAGTGTTTTAAGATTATTTTAAAATCTAAGTGTTTTATACTTGGTGTTTCAGAGGAAATAAATATTTGGAAATGTATTCCGTAAGCGGAAACTGTTGAAATTGTTTTCAAAAGGAGTTTGAAAATTTGGAAATATATCTTGGAAAGATATTTGGGCAAATAAATAATGTGGGAAATTATTTATTGTGTGATGGTTGCTTGTGAATGTTAATTGATAGTTAAATAACCGACTATCAATATTGGCCAAATGCGCTGATCATTTCGAAGAGACCGGGATCGGGTTTCCGTATACCGGGATTCTAGGTCTGGAGACTCGAATACCACTTCGATTCGGTTTGTACGTTTCGTGTAACGATTTCGGAGTCGAAGATGGAGCAGTGAAGTGCAAGGGCTAGTCGCTACTAATCCTGAGGATATTTCCAAAATGGATGTAGTAGGAGTAGTGCCTTCGGTTCCGTTCAAACCCAGGACGGACTTGTATGGACGAATGCTTGCGAAACATCGTCAGCGGACGATGGGCGTTCTAAGGGATATGTTCTCTAAAAGGTATCGTTTAGCCTCGAACCTCATCAACCGGGAATGACTGAAAATCAGGGGTTATGCAGCAAGGCTTCGTGGGTAGCTCCCACTGGAGGGTAAAGTCATCCCTATCTAGATGTTCCTTTTTATTTCGGCTTAGTGGTGCGGTTGCTGATCCCAACCGTGGGGTGATTTTATTCGGGATCATCCAGTAAGGGATGGTTCCGGCCTTGTGTTGCAGGGGAGCGGGCGTACTCCTCGGTACGGTGATCTAGGCCACATACTGTGATAGGTGGTACCCCAGTGCCTAGTCATTCGTTGGAAATCCATTCTTCCTACGTGCCTTGTACGGTTTTGATTGTGCCCAACTATTGTTGAAATGTGAGATGCAAGCATTTCAGCTAGATTATATTTTACTTTCTGTAGACACTATTATAATATCAGAGGATTTTGATATAAAGTGTTTTAGCTATCGTAAGGTAAAAACCCGACATGTTTATTTGTGGCGTGGTCTTACGAGATGCTTTTGTTTTCAAAGGATTTTGAAACTTTAATAATCAATTTGAGTGTGATTTTCTCACGCTGGTTTTCCAGACTGACTCGGGTATTGTTTTATATGATGCTCGGGTCAGACCGAGTATTATAGGTTACAGGATATGATGATGTGGAGCCCAGGAGACGAGCTGGATGACGATACGTACTCTCGTACTTGCTATTATTTTTCCGCTGTGTATTCAGTTGTATGATATTGATGTGATGTACTCTGATGATGTATTTGGATGTATATATATATATACAGATACAGTTTGATTTGTGTAAAGATCTGTTGATATATATTATATTTTATTCCGCTGCGTATGTGAGATTCTGCTGCTGTTTTCTATTTTTCTTCTTCTACCTCTTCTTCTTAACTAAAATGGTCCGGTTTTTCGTGTTAGAAAAACTCGGATTGTTACATTATCATTGCATATATAACAGATAATGGTATCAGATGTCACAGGTGAACTGATACAGGTAATCACAGTGTAAATATCTAACAGCAGTATATTTCAATTATCGTTTCAATTGAAATCAAATTTAATAAATAAAAGAACATTAATCGTGAGTGATTGCTCACCTTTCGAGGCTAGAGAGAACAGGAGATGACACAGATACGAACATAGATACGGACATTGAAATTGAGTTGCGAATCCAAGCGCGAATTCGATGATCAAGGTTGATAACAAGGAATAGACGAAATCCAATCAGAATTGGGTGGATGATGATAAATGATATAACTGAACTTATATATATTTATAACTATGTATAAATATTTACATATATAAAACATATTATAGATACAAACACATTTTAAATCGAATATATATACATTTCAAATCATTGTTCTAAATTAAACACATATATAATATATATTTTAAAATTAAACTCAAGTGTACTTATGTGTAGTAAATATATATAATACTAAAATCCTATACCATATTTTATATAATAAAACTGGAAGCTGCAAATATTTTATACTTAAACAATATTTATATAAACTTACTTATTTTAATACATACAAACCAACATATACGTTATTCAAGACAACTGGGTTCATTTTTAAAAGGGCATAAACTGAAAAACTAAACAAATCATATATCTCTGTGGTGTGGGTATATTTATATATATGTGTATAAATCTGAACACATAGTCTATTTATATAAATATAAATATGTTACCAAATTCATATATAAACTGTATATATATCATTTACAAACAATATATATGAAGACAAGTATATATTCATACTACCAAAATTTATGCAGACTTCGTATATACATGCAAATAAGCAGATATGTATACATCTCTTTATAGACTACATATATGTATGTTTTGGAAACCCATCACATCCCTAATATATATATATATATATATTTATGTACAAACACATATATATACTAACACATACCAACAGTAAAATGTATACAACGTTCTAGAAAAATATATTTTTATAAAACAAACCAAAAGAACAGATTTCCTTTACTTACATAACCCTTCATATATATAAACACGTACAAAATTTAAACACGTAAAATCTGTAAAATATATAGAAACTGGAAAACTTGTACGCCATAGACAGATAATATTCATAAGATATAACTTATAATAATATCATATATACAAGTGATAAAATATATCCTCTTACATATAGAACTTACATATAAACTAACACAGACTATATATATAATTTTATATAAACTCTGATAACTTATATGCTTTAAAATATGTAAACTGAAGCTTATATCTATATACATACAGCAATCATAAGGCTTGAGTAGACTATAGATACTTCATATATAAACAAACAGACTCATGTATTCGCTTATAACCAACCTTAAGTATATATATATACACACCCAAATCTTCTAAAGCAACACACGGAATCTATATAAAACGTTTATAAAACTTTATATGGATATGTACCAACATACATATATATATATATTATAACAAAACGAAACTACTATACCTGTTTTCATATATCAGATCTTATACTTATACCTTTCAAACTATCAATTTATAAATCATATAATACATACATATATTCATATACACGTATGAAATCATTCGCAAGCCCATAGTTAATTTTACTATTTGTATATATATATATACTTCTAAATCTTTCCACAGCAACATATGAAATATAAATAAAACATTTGTATATATAAGTATAGGCTGTCGAAAATATATCACCAACTTACTATTGCAACTAATATATAATACTTCTCTATACATTCTTATATAATATGTATAAACAACAAAAAAAATTTACATAAATATAACCCAATATATATTCTTACGTATATAACAGTAAAACGTAAACAGAGAAACAAAACAATTTGCAAAAATATACTAATATGTACAATATGTATAGACGTTATATTTTAAATCAATATACATATCTACTCTGAGCAAAATGATTTTTAAACAAGGATATATGTTAACATATATAACTAACAGGTAAAGCTAATATAACTAAAACAATATTTAATAAATATACATGTATTACCTTATTATAAAAGAGAGGAGATGAGGCTAGAGTGAGAGTGCACGTCACTGGGCACCTGCGGTAGTGAAGCTAGGGTGAAGACGTAGGCCTGTTGAAGGTGGTAGCCTGAGTTCGGCCAGAGAAGGATCAATGGATGGGAGATTGAGGTTGGGAAGGAGGGGTGGAAAATGGCGAGCTGGTGGAAGTCTATGTGTTCGGCGAACTGGCAGGGGCCTGGGTCGTGGGAAGGCTGTGGGTTGTTGGTCGAGCTTGGGCGATGGGTTGGACGGATGCGGGTTTGTCATTGGCGTGAGGTTCAGGGTCGGCTGTGATGTGGAAGAAGGAGGCAGGTGGTGGCTCTGAGCATGGGCTGGAGGCTGCTCACGGTGTACGTGATGAGGGTTGGCGCGGAAGTGAGGCCGAGCATGTGTGGCCGATGGTGACTTGGGGAAAGATGGAAGGATTTCATGCATGAGTAGGGAGATGGAAACGATCGTGAGAAGGGAATGGCCAAGTGACAACTAGCAGGTTAAAGGAACAAATAAAATTGGAAGAGGAAGCAACAGTGAGAGACCATTTTCTTTTGCCAGAAAAAAGAAAGTTCAACCAACGTAAAATTTAATAAAGTGAGAATACCAAAACTAACTAAGTTGAATTTCAAAAAAATAATAATTGCTAATGACTGTTGGGTATCAACAGTTAGGTAGACGAAAGGACAAGAACCCCAAAAGATTGAGACTGTATACCGGTGCGGTTAAATCGTTTCACAAATTCCGCCGTGCACCGGACATCGAAATTGACAATTAAATATACTGCAGAGATCAGCATGACGAGACGGTCAAAACGGTATAAAGATATCACTGGTACGATCATCCGACCAAAAGTCGATATCGGTACCAAAATGCTGCTATTTCGTCGAAAATAAGATCGACGGAGCTAAAGAAGTCCGAATTTGGTAAAATGAAAAATGATGTTTGCTCAGAAGATGGTTTAGAATTTTTCTATGTAAAAATATTTAGGTTCTGAAAACATTTATTTTCATCGCTTTTTAACTGATTAAATTGAAGTAAATTTACGCGCGAAATAAACTTTCGTATTTTCGGACGAAAATTTACCGGTTGCTATGTTTAACTAGACGCATTCCAAATATCAAATTTATATTTCAAAATTTTATCGTTTGAAATTTCGCAAAATTTCAACTCATTACGTTATTAAAACAGTTGAAATTTACGGGTCGTTACACTCTCCCCCACTCAAAACTTTTCGTCCTCGAAAAGGAACGAGGTAGGAGAATAGAAACAACTAGAAAGAAAAACAGATTTGAAATACCAAATAACAATTAATTTAAACCATATAAATTCAAATTTAAATTAATTGATATTCAATAATTGATTTAATCCATTTGATTTCATTAAAATCAATCTCAACTATTTCTAAATTCATTATCTTATTATCCCATTTTCTTCAATTTACAATTTCTAAAACCATAAATTTGAATAGTCTTTTATTATAATCATATTTTTTTCAGCAATTTAAAATTCGTCTTTATTCCAAATTACTGTTAAATTTATTCTACTTAATATATCTACTCATATATATTTAACCCATATTAATTTAAAAAGTTTCGATTTAAATTAATTTACATCTATTAATTTCTTTTAAATTCAAGGTATTTTCATATGTTGATCAAATTTCAATTTATTAATTCTTTCAAAACAAATTTATTAATTCTTTCAAAACAAATTTATTTCATCATTAACTGAGTTTACTTATTATCCTATCTAACTCTATTAACATCTTTATAATCAAAATTTAGTGTATAACATTTATTATAAACACTCAAATTTTATTTATAAATTCAATTTATCTTATGTATTATCCAATTACATATTCTACTTCTGAATGATTTAGGTAAGTTGTATTAGAATGCAGTTGAACAATATACAAATAAAATTTCCCAATTCAATTATTCAAGTTCAAATATTAATTCCAAATTTTGGTTTTATTTATAATTAAAATCATCCTTTAGCAAAATTTAAGAATTAGATTTCCGATTAACTTTAAACAATGTAGAGATATATATAATATATTTATACAAATCAAATTAAATTTTAAAATAAGGTACTTATATATATATAAATCCAATTATACTGAAGAAATTCAAATCAAAATATTTTTCAAAACAAAACCATAGCAAAGCTACAGAATAGTATCTCCACTTCGAAACTAGAAAATGAATGTCGATGATGCGGCCGCCATCACCGAAATTATTTTCCAACGACAAAGAGAAGAGCACTGATTTCAACATTTTAAAATTCTTTGAAAACGATTTCTATTCGAAAATATTTCAATAATATATACTTTAAGATTTTAAAACCAAAGTTCGAAATCACCGAAAACTACATTCTCAATTTTTTTTGAATTAAATTCATTTCAAATTCCAAATCAATTTATAAACCATATTTATATTCATTTAAAACAACAAATGATAATCAAATATTATCATTTCAAACAACCAATTTAATTAACTTATTAAATTCCAGAAAATTTTACTTATATATTTATAGTAAAATCATACAATTTCATTTATCAAATTTGAAAAATAATATTGTGTCAGTTTGCTCTGTTCAAGTGTTTTGGAAATCCTATCGATAACGTTGATCAGACAAATCGATCGGAAACCCAAATCAACATCAACAACTCAAACAACACAATATGTAACACATTTTAAATATTAATTTACAAATACACTTTCTCGCTCGACGATACAAGGATGGATTTCAAAATAAGTATAGAGATTCAAATTTGCTGACTCAAATCAAAGAGAATTTTGATTCGAAATAAGTTTGAAACCAAAGATAAGATAATTCAATTACCACAATCGAGAGATGGATGAGTTTATTTAATTCACGGGCAACCTTAACCGGGTCGTCCGTAACTTCAAGAATAAGATCGATGCTGAATTCCGAGGTAAATCAACTCTCGATCTCAAGAGATGGAATTCAGGTATAGTAGGTAATAGATAGCATCGTAACCGAGGATACAGAAATCTTCGGTAAATCGATGCCTATTATAAAGGAGTTTACTCCTTTACGAATCATTCTAAGATTGGCGAGACCGCTGTTGGGAGCGTTTTCGCCCCTACCAAGCCAAAAGAAAGGAAGGCACAACCGGACCAACACACCCTCCAAAGCTCCACTGGTCCACTTCCAAGCAACACCAAACCAGAGTATCCACCGAACTAACTTGCCTCCCACCTCGTTGCCGAACCAACTCCAACTGCCGGACCAAGCTCCTCCTACCACTGCCGGACCAAGCTCCTCCTACCACTGCTGGACCAACCATCTCCTAGCTGCCATCGAACCAAGCTCCTACCAGACCACCTACTACCGGACCAAGACATTCCGAACCAACACTACCAGGCCAGATCGCGTCAGCCCAGGCCCATCAGCAGCCGTACACATCCAGGACCCCTACCCCCAGCCTCACTCTATAAATAGAGGGGCAGGGGTACAACAATGGGGACAAGTTTTGAGAGCTCAAGCACGGAGAGAACTTTCAAACAACTTTCTTTTACTTGTATCAAAGCTTTGTACTTGTAATCAAGAGAAGAGAAATAACATATGAAGTGGACGTAGGCACATTCTGGCTGAACCACTATAAATCTGATTGTCTTTTTACAGTTTAACCCCTGCTTTTCATATATTTGCATAAATCACCCAAATCACTAAGAACAACATAAGACCTACTAAATCATACGACTTTGAGGTGTTTGTCCATTTTTTGTGCAAACATTTTTGGTGCTTTCACTGAGAGTTAGAAGCTCGAAGCTTCAGCTTCATCCACTCAACATTTTTCCTAACAGCATCGTTCGCCACTTGGAAAACATGCCTCCCAAACCAAGAAAAGATGTTAACAAAGGAAAAAACATCGCATCCAGCAGTCTTCCAGATCCAGCTGTCACGAATCAAGTAAATCGTCTTCCTCCAGCAACAGTAACAAATGAAGGACAGGCTAATCCTACCACTCCTGCCACAGAACAGCCCGCAGCAATTACTAGGGCAGATTTAGACAGGATTGTGGTTGAAGTAACTAACCGCTTCACGTCCCAGCAGGAAGCCTTGGTGGACCATCTCATGTCACGCTTAAGGGATGCTGAAGAGTCCAATCGCAACACCGAATCATGGGGCAAGTCCCAGTCTGGAGGATCTCAGAGACAACAAAGATCTTCCTTCTTCGAAGGAGCTAACGGCAGAAGTTACCATGGTAGGAGCCGAGATCGAGCACAGCCCGAAGTTAGGCCTGAGGAAGCACTTGGAACGGAACCCAACAGGGGAGGTACCGGGCAAAGGTCAACTGTAGCTGAGCCTGTCATACTGCCTAACCATGAAAACGCCAGTGAACAGGGCCGAGCTAGAGTCCAGCCCGATGTTGGACCCGAGGAAGTGCTTAGATCAGAGCCCGGCAGGGGAAGATCAAGGCAAGGGCCAACTGTAGCTGACCCTAGCATGCTCCCAGAAGATCAAAGGCAGCCACTGGAAAATATGAGGGATGATAGACGATACCATCCCTACAGGCCATCTGGACGGAATCAATCCCGCAGAACAGAACCAAACTCATTTCTATCTGCTCCAAATTCTGATGAAAGGATGGCGCGCTTATTCAGAGAGTGTGTCCAACGGGAGCAAAGAGATCGAGGATAGGCGCTAGGGTAACCAGCCCTTTCGCCCGCAATATCGAAATCGCTATCACTCCCCGAGAATGGAAGATGCCAACAATGGAACCTTACAAAGGAACCTCCGACCCTGTTGTACACTTACAGAGGTACACACAACATATGCTCATGAGTGGAGAAACAGAGGGAGCACTATGCAAATGCTTTCCGCTCTTCTTAGCAGATCTCGCTACCTCCTTGTTCTGTCATCTACCCCAGGGATCCATCAGCTCGTGGGAAATGTTGAAAGAAAAGTTTATCAGTCAGTTCTGTATCCATGTGGAACAACCTAAGGACGCTTATTCCTTATCCATCGTCAAACAGAAACCTGGAGAGAAACTGCAACAATACCTAACCCGATTCAATGCCGCAGCAGCCGCGGTCCAAGACGCCGATGAGAAGCTTATCCTAATGGCCCTCTGTAATGGTGTGCATCCGGACACCAAATTTGCTAGAAGATTAACGAAAGAAAAACCAGCTACTTTACCTGATTTCTTCCACGAAGCCGGGAAATATATGAGGCTTGAGGATGCTGCCGTTGAGGGGCAGTCGGGACAGCAGAATAAGGCAACTAACAGCAACGCCCCTGCTATAGCAAGGGACGTTCGAAGAAATGATTCCAGGGACAATACTGGGGGCAAGAAGGGAGAAAAACGCCTATATCGGCCTGGACCGAGATTTGACACTTACACTCCTTTGAATGAGACCGTCGAAAATATCTTCCTTGCCACCCAAGGCAAAGTTAGATACAAACGCCCACCATACAAGAAGGAATCAGATAACGCACAGAAGTCTGGAAAGTTCTGCCGCTTCCACGAATCTCATGGGCATGACACCAATGAATGCCATCATCTCCGGGACTTGATTGAGGAACACATCAGAAGGAAGAAACTGGAACGCTATGTAAAAGGTCAGGACAGGACTCCAGCTCCTGCCAATGAGAACCCAAGGCTACCCTCACCGGAGATCGGTAGAGGAAACCGCAACACTAGCAGCTCTAGTCAAGAGAAGATAGTGGTCCATACCATCTCGGGAGGACCGCACAGCGCTGACAGAAGCTGGACAGAAATGGAAAGATATGGAAAGTCGCTTAGAGACAATAAAGACTGTGTCAATTCGGTTATAGAAGAGCGCCACCCGAAGCGGAAAGAAATTGATGACATCACATTCAGTAAGCGTGACCTAGAAGGAATGCAATACCCTCACATGGATCCCATGGTTATCTCTGCCCGGCTCGGCCCCGCCGAGGTTTACCGAATCCTAGTAGACACTGGAAGCTCAGTAAACATCCTATTCAAACATGCATTCGACAAAATGAAGCTATCAATGAAGGATGTATCTCCCTGCGATAAACCACTACACGGTTTCACTGGGGATGCAAAGATGCCCCTCGGGCAACTGGACCTCTTTGTTGAGATTGGAAGCCATCCCCGCTCCGTCGTACGGAAACAGACGTTTGTGCTAATAGAAAACCATTCGGCCTCCAACGCCTTCTTAGGAAGGCCAGCCTTGTCTGACTTCCAAATTGTCCTAGCCCCATGGTGCCTAAAGATGAAATTCCCAACGGACAATGGAGCAGGGGAAGTAGAAGGAGACCAGGACGTGGCTCGAGACTGCTATGTGACTGAACTTCGCAACAACCACAGGAAGGATAAAGGGAAGGGTGTAGAGGTTGCCCTCTGCACAAAAAGTCTAGAAGCATAGCAACTAAAGAAAGCCCCTCCTCTTCGATATACCAGCGACCCTTTCAATGAATTAGACCCTATGGACAAAGAGGAGGAAGCCACCGCCGAGCCTGCAGAGGCTATGGAGTTTGTATCTGTAGACAAGCACGACTCAAGTAGACTATTGAAAATTGGATCCCAACTAAAGGTAGAGTTGAAGGAACAGCTCATCGATTTTCTCCGCCACAACCTAGATGTATTCGCATGGTCACACGCGGACATGACCGGAATCTCCCCCGACGTAGCATGCCATGCACTAAACATTGATCCTACCAAGGCTCCTGTAAAACAAAGAAAGAGAAGTATGGGAGCAGAGCGATCAGCAGCCCTCGATGAAGAGGTAAAGAATCTGCTCGCCAATGACTTCATACGAGAAGCCATCTACCCAGAATGGATCGATAACCCAGTGCTGGTAAAGAAGGCCAATGGGAAGTGACGAACATGCATTGACTTTTCCAACCTAAACGACGCATGCCCAAAGGATTGATTCCCACTTCCCCGAATCGACCAGCTTGTAGACAGCACAGCCGGACACGAGCTGTTATCTTTTATGGACGCATACTCAGGATATAACCAAATTCCTATGCATGCTCCCGACCAAGGCCACACTAGTTTTATCACCGACCGGGATTTTTACTGCTATAAGGTAATGCCTTACGGACTTAAAAATGCAGGGGCCACCTACCAGCGCCTCGTCAACAAGATGTTTGCAGGGCTAATAGGGCGAACTATGGAAGTATACGTGGATGACATGCTAGTGAAGTCAAGAAAAGCCAACGATCACGTAAGCCACCTAGGCGAGATGTTTCAAGTACTTCGCCAGTATGGAATGAAGTTGAATCCTCTAAAATGCTCCTTCGGATTGTCATCAGGAAAGTTCTTAGGATTCATCGTCCATGCTAGAGGGATTGAAGCAAACCCTGAACAAGTCCGAGCCCTAAAGGATATCAAGATACCTTCCACTCGAAAGGAAATGCAAAGTCTGAATGGAAAAGTGGCCGCCCTAAGCCGATTCATCTCCAAGGCAACGGACAAATGCGTCCCCTTTTTCGAAGCTTTAAAGAAAGACAAAGGAAAGTTTGAATGGACTGACGAATGTTTAACCGCTTTCCTTAACTTAATCGAACACCTCCAGAAACCACCGGTACTCTCGACTCCAAGCGAAGGCGAAGAATTATGCCTATACCTTGCTATGTCACCTCACGCCCTGAGCACCGCCTTGGTAAGAGAAGACAACCGCATGCAGCGGCCAGTTTACTTCGTCAGTAAGAGGTTTATGAGGGCAGAAGTCAGATATCCTAAACTTGAGAAGCTGGCATACTGTTTACTAATCACATCACGGAAACTGCGTCACTACTTCCAGTCCCATTCCATCAAAGTTCCGACCGATCAACCACTGAGGCAGGTACTCCATCGTCCCGACACTTCCGGGCGACTACTTAAAAGGTGCATTGAACTAAGTCAGTATGATATCACCTATCACGCTCGCACCGCCATCAAGGGACAAGCCATAGCTGATTTCATTGCAGAATTCACTACCAACGAAGATAAGGAGCAATTGGAAATAGCAGAAGATATCAAGTGGAATCTCTTTGTGGATGGTGCATCGAACGAACAAGGCTCGGGGGCAGGTGTGGTAATAATCACTCCCAGGGGAAACAAACTGCACTATGCTATAAGGTTGGAGTTCGCTGCCACCAACAACGATGCAGAATATGAAGCAGTGATAGCCGGACTAGAACTTGCCATAGAAATCGGAGCCAATTCTTTGTGTCTTCACAGCGATTCTCAACTTATCGTTAATCAAATACTAAGAGAATTCCAAGCTCGAGAGGAACGACTCATAGCATATTTAAAAAAGACCAAGTTACTTCTTAGCCGATTGGACCACTACTTAGTCAAACACATCCCTAGGGAAGAGAACCAAGAGGCCGACGAATTGGCAAAACAAGCAAGTATGAGAGACATCGCCATCTTCGGGGCAGTAACCATCTCAAAGCAAATGGCCCCAAGTTTTGAGCAAGTGAATCTGATAGCTGCAATCGAAGAAGCAACTTGGATGACTCCCATCCGAGACTACCTACAAAGCGGCACACTGCCCAACGGACGTAACGAAGTCAAGAAAATCTTAAGGAAAGCTTCCCGCTACACAATTCAAGAAGACATCCTCTATCGGCGCAGATTCTCTAACCCGTTATTAAGGTGTGTCGCTGGGAGGGAAGCCAAGGAAATCTTATCCAACATCCATCAAGGAAGCTGCGGAGACCACACCGGAGGACAAACATTAGCAAAAAAGATACTCCGGTATGGATATTTCTGGCCCACCTTAAGCAAGGACGCCTTGGATTTCGTCAAAATGTGTGACAGGTGTCAGAAGTTCGCTAAGATTCCACGGCTACCAACGACTGAGATTACTCAAATGACCAGCCATTGGCCCTTTGCAGTATGGGGAATTGACTTAATCGGCGAACTACCAATGGGCCGAGGCGGGGCCAAATATGCTATAGTGGTAGTCGACTATTTCACCAAATGGGTGGAAGCAGAACCTCTGAATAAAGTATCTTCAGCAAAAGTTATTAACTTTTTGATCAAAAATGTTCTGTGCAGGTACGGAGTCCCATTCAAAATCATATCAGACAATGGACTTCAATTTGACAGCGAGGAATTCGCCAACTGGTGCCAAGAGCACGGAATTCACAAAAGCTTCTCATCCGCAGTGTATCCCCAGGCAAACGGACGAGTCGAAGCCGTCAACAAAATTCTGAAAACTCTAATCAAAAAGAAACTCGAAAAGTCAAAGGGCGCTTGGGTGGATGAACTCCCTACGGCACTATAGGCCTATCGCACATCTTTTAGAACTTCAACGGGGCATACTCCTTTCTCTTTGGCATACGGATCGGAGGCTATTCTCCCAGTTGAAACCATTGTGCCTTCCCACCGTAGGATCCACTATAACCCAGAAGAGAATGAAGAACTCCTTCACATGTCTTTGGATCTAGTGGAGGAGAGAAGAAATGATGCAGTCCTTAAAGCAGCAGCCCACAAACAAAAAGTGGCAGCACAATACAACTCCAAAGTCAAGCATCGTACCTTACAAGAAGGGGACCTTGTCCTCAAGCGAATCTTCCCCCGCCCCGGAGCACTAGATCCAATCTGGGATGGACCATATGTAATTCATAAAGATCTCCACAATGGAGCTTATATTTTGTCAACCATGGACGGAGAGGTGTTCCAAAGGGCATGGAACATCCAACACCTTCGTCGATACTTTTCTTAACTTGTACTGCCCATATGAAGTGAATTAACAAAGAGAATCAGTGGACGTAGGCCTTTTCGTGCCAAACCACTTTAAAAAACCTTGTCTCTTTTTTAACTTGTTCCTTTATATCTTGGCTGCTTGTTAACTTTATCCTTTTCTGTTGAACAAAATCCTATGCGTATAGTGTTTCCACTCAACGCACTCCACAGCTCAACTTCACCTGGACAAGACCTGACAGGTACTATGCGAATCTATGCCCTCGCCAATGAGACACTTTTGCTCCGGCATCCCTCTGCTGTGGGTTAACTCATTGCTCGCGACGGCCCTTAAAGCCAACTGTAATGAGCCGATTATAAGCCACCGAGAAGGCCGACTATAGCCGAGGCAGCTCATTACGGCGTTCGGCTCGCCGGCAACTATGGACCGACTATAAGCCCCAACATAAGGTGTGGCCAGCCAGGGGCAGTTCACAATTGACGATCGGCACCCACGCTAGCCGGCCACAGTAAATCGAATAATACCCACGATTACGGGCCATAATGGCCCGGGTAGTTACTGTGCGCGATCTCGGCTCCGATGTGTCTTAAGTGCGGCTGTGGTAAAAAAGAATTAACTCCCCGCGGAGGCGTAAGATGGGTGACAAATGTCTCCAAGACCCACAGCTAGGGAAAGTGACTACAAAGCCCGTTTGCCACGAACTTAAGCACATCGAAGGCCTTCCGTGATTGGAAGTTTTACTATTTCTCATATTTCAATTTTACTTAAGAAACTTTTTCTCCTATCCTCTGTAACAAACCCTGAAGTGCAGGACACAAAACAGGAGACACTCACTAATAGAAGCGGATACTCACAGCAAGATACTGGACCGCATCCCTTACTCAGTCACACAGGATATTCAAAGCTGCCATCTACAAGCAAAATATAAAGGACGGTATTCCTTCTTTCATATATGCCTATAATTTTTTCACACCTCACGCTAACACTGCAAGTCATGAAATTATGTTTTAAACAAGAACCTGACATCAAACGCAATTTAATTACAAAAATATGCATGGCTATATTTCTTATGCAACATGTCAAAATAGCAAAAACATTCAAAAGACGACAAAATCAACTTAAGTTAAAGAATTGCACATCAAGAATAGAGCTATTTATTACAAGTAGCAAGAATTACAACCTAAAAGTTACTCTACTGTTTTAAGACTAACATATACAGCCATGTCAAGTACACAAAAAGAATTCTCCAGGTCTAATCAGCGAGCCAGCTGCGTTGGAGTCTTTTCCTTGTCCTGTTGCCCACCTGTCCGGTCATAAAAAGAAATCATTAGTGATAAGCAACAGAGTTAACAAAAGAAGAAACTAGTGAAGTAGAGGTTACCAGCAACTTCCCCTTGATCGTCTTGGTCGTCATCCCCTACTTCCACGCCTGCCTCCTCAACCGCGAACAACCTCATCCCCTCTTTCACCGCTGTCTTCTCCTCCTTGGTAAACTGAGCGGTGACCACATCCATCCTAAAGGCTGCTCCACCCTCCCTATCCGCCTCAGCCTTAGCCTCCTCTAGAGACCTGAGGTAAATCCTAGCCATAACCCGGGGGTAGTCGTCCATCCAAGATAAGCTGCCCTGCTTCCAAGTGCGAAAGTACATGTCCTGCAGCATATCGTCCATCATCCCCTCATTTTCCTCGAACTCCCTCATACGAGCCTCAGAAACCGATAGCCTTGCAATGGCAGCATCCCTTTCCAGTCGGTTTATCGCGAGCAATCAGCCTGAAGGGACCTCCTCATCACCTCCATCTCCTCCTTTAGCCTGACCTGAGCAAGCTCTGCGGCTTCAAGCTTCCCCGACAGCTCCTCTACCTGCTCAAGATCCGCCCTCCGAACCTCGTCCACTGTCGAGATGGCCATATTTATCTTCTCCTTGCAAGCAGCCTCCATCTTCCGCAATTCCGCCTTACTAGCCTCCTCCATAGTCTTCCTCAACCGCCCGGAGGCAGCCTCATGCTGAGAAATCTGAATGGCCTGATCTGCAAGCTGTTTGGCCTGGTCCGAAACCATCAATCGTAGTCGGATGTTGGCACTCCCAATCTCCTCTCCAGCCTTAACCAGCCGGGCATGATGCCCCATCAGCTTCCTAGTCTCCTCCGCCACCCGATCAATATTAGCCTTGGCCTCATCCCCCATGTTAACTATCCGAGTGGTAAGTAAATCGAGATCTAAGGACTTAGCCTCATCAAGCACCCGTACCATGGGATTACGGGGAAGAAGGTGCTCACCGGTAACTTCGTCGAAGGTAATATCATGGGAACCTGGATCCAGATCAGGATGACCCGCAAATGGATTACGAGCCAGACCAGGACGATCAATCTACGTAACGGTAGGATTTTCAAACGGGTGCGGAGAGAGTGCAAACTCAGTATCCTCCTCCGTGATATCATGAAGAGGCTGAACTGGGGGCTGAGGACTGAGTGAAGGTTCGGATAAGAGATGACTCCTTTTTCTCTTCTGAATACCCTCTTCAATAACCCCGAGAAGAGGACGGTAGCCGAATACATCCCCGGAACGGTGGGTCGGAGTCTTTGGCTTGGCGGAATCTTTGGAGAGCTTGTATTATTCAAGCCTGTGCCGAAGATCAGAGACCTTGGCCGTTTTACCTGCCCCTGATATGAAGAACAAGTGTCACAAGATTACATTGATCCAAAATTCGAGAAACGCGGTAAATTAAAAGTTAAAAGAAGAAAGGAAACACATTAGTTATACAAACCCTGGGGAGGAGTAGGATACTGCAATGAGTCCTGGATTTCATTCCAGGACGGGAGCAGATCATAAAATATTCCTAAGTCCCTATCATAAATGGAGCATGCAGGAGTCAAAAGTTCACCTTGAGTCGTCGGAGCCACCTTGGCTGGAATAGTCTGAGAAGACTCGCTTGCACCGGTCCCGGCCTTGTCAGCCTTCCCGAATTTCTCTACCAAAGCCGTTTCTCCGTCCAGCCCCTCGAAAGCTTGGTTGAATGCATCATCCGTCCACTCCTGAATCTCGCCTGCTTGCCCAGGAAGCAAGGCCCCGATGCCATCGCCACCATCACCACCTTCCCGGTCATCTCCACCCTCACCTCTCTCCTCCTCCACATCTTCCTTCCCCGGAGTAAGTGAACAAGTGCTGGGGGAAGGACCATCCGACTTCTTAAGCTTCTTACCTCCGACCATTGGAGATTTTGAGAAAGGTTTCCTCTTGCCACTCTCTACTGTGACACCTCCCTTAGCTTGAGCAGCCGCCCTCTCCTCCGCCGTTTACCTCTGCTTGACTACTGACTGCTGTGGAAGGATCAAATTATACTCCAGAAGAGTCGCATTTCTGATCAGGTAAGCAGCCGATCTATCTCTCCCGAGGATAGCTTCTATCTCAGCCGCCATCCGAACCAGGCGATCAGTCTCCACAACCGCAAAGCCACATGTCGCTAGCAAAAAATAAAAACGTATGAGAAGAAGCATCGCAACCAGGACGGAAATTATAATTAAAGCATCGACTTACATCCGGAGGTGAAACGCCGAATATAAATAGAGTCATCCCTGACGAAGAACCACTCCTTCTTGAACATGCTGTACTTAGAATACATATCCAAGACCGGCTTGAAGGTTACAGCTGACTCCAAGCTGATGTATGGGGACCCCTTCTTATAGCCCCTCAGATTATATAAGTACCGGATCTCCCGGTTGGAAGGAGCACGCCCATGCTTCCTCTGAAAGATGACGAAGAGGCTCACCAGTATAGTATAAGAGTTGGGTTGAAGCTGGAATGGGGCCACCTTTAGATATGTAAGAAAACTGAGTACCCAAGCGTTAAGAGGCGGGATGGCACCGCACATACAGTGGTATCTGCTGTAGGCAAAGTACCCTTCGGGAGGGTCATATGGCATAACTTCTCTCCCTGGCAACAGCATGCACGCCCTATCAATTCCAAAAGAACGGGAGATGGCATCAAGCTGCTCCTCCTTGAGGGAGCTGGGAAAGTAATCGAGCGGGGAGTTCAGAAGCTCCTGAGGGCCGTACCCGTCCACCAGTGATCTCGGGGCAATTCCGTGATGTTCCGGTCCTGGCTGAGCAGGGGGCACTGCGGAAGATTCTCCTTCGCCCTGGGACTTCTTTTTATCCGATCGAGTTTCTACTTTTCGAGACATTTATCTGCAACACAAAAGCACGTTGTTAAAACAAAAGATGTAGAGACATAAACAGGCGAAAGCGTACAGTCCGGGATTTCATTTGTAATCCGAAACATAAAAGGTTCAGAACCCCATTCGGCATTCTCGTTCTCAAGAACCCCATTCGGCATCCTCATTTTCGTTCTCAAGAACCCCATTCGGCATTCTCGTTCTCAAGAACCCCATTCGGCATCCTCATTTTCAAAAGGCCCATTCGGCTTTCTCGTTCTCAAGAACCCCATTCGGCATTCTCATCACGAAAAGCTCATTCGGTAGTGCAGTATCAAAGTTCATCCGACTGTAAAAGGATCTCACCTGGTTCTGCTAACACAGCTGATTCGGCAAAGGGTAGAAATTTTGATTCGGCAATCAGTTGTTTCGGCTATCTCAGACGGTAAGGAAACAACGGTGGTATAGCTCCGATATTTATAGGCAAGGAAGAGGCCACCGAACCAATCCATTCGGCACGCATACCGAACAAGGATGATCATGCTTAAACAAAGTAAGCTATATGCCAGCATATACCCCACTTTGGGGGGCAAATGTTGGGAGCGTTTTCGCCCCTACCGAGCCAAAAGAAAGGAAGGCACAACCGGACCAACACACCCTCCAAAGCTCCACCGGTCCACTTCCAAGCAACACCAAACCAAAGTATCCACCGAACTAACTTGCCTCCCACCTCGTTGCCGAACCAACTCCAACTGCCAGACCAAGCTCCTCCTACCACTGCCGGACCAAGCTTCTCCTACCACTGCCGGACCAAGCTCCTCCTACCACTGCCGGACCAAGCTCCTCCTACCACTGCCGGACCAACCATCTCCTAGCTGCCATCGAACCAAGCTCCTACCGGACCACCTACTACCAGACCAAGACATTCCGAACCAACACTACCAGGACAGATCGCGTCAGCCCAGGCCCATCAGCAGCCGTACACATCCAGGACCCCTACCCCCAGCCTCACTCTATAAATAGAGGGGCAGGGGTACAACAATGGGGACAAGTTTTGAGAGCTCAAGCACGGAGAGAACTTTCAAACAACTTTCTTTTACTTGTACCAAAGCTTTGTACTTGTAATCTAAACAAGAGAAGAGAAATAACATATGAAGTGGACGTAGGCACATTCTGGCTGAACCACTATAAATCTGCGTGTCTTTTTACAGTTTAACCCCTGCTTTTCATATATTTGCATAAATCACCCAAATCACTAAGAACAACATAAGACCTACTAAATCATACGACTTTGAGGTGTTTGTCCATTTTTTGTGCAAACAACCGCCGATCTATTATAGATAACATTTAGAATGGAGTTCTGGGGTGCTCCATGATTGAAAGAAGACGAATAGTGAAGGACACGAATGAATTTCGGAACTAGGGAAAACGTTCCAAAATTCATAGGAATTGATTCAAAGAAAGAGATTGAAACTCGAATGAGAGTGATTCTGTAAATACATTTACCCTATATGTTAAGTTTTGCCTAGAGCTACCAAAGCTCTGATACCAACTGTAACGACCCAATATTTTGGACCATTCGCATCCATTATAAGTGTATAGGTAGACACTCATGTCAGAATTGAATTGCTCAAAATACCGCGTTGTTAATTTAAATTTGGCAAAACTGAACATATACAGTAAATAAATATAATCACAGATCACAGACACAGAGTAATAAATGCAGCGGAAATAAAAGAGATAGTAGTTCATGAAGCTACTATATAAATGTATAAGTTACATCAGAGTTAAACCAGATACAACGGAAGAGTAATACGATACATCAGATACAAATCAGAATACATCACTGGAATCATCAAATACTGAAAGCAGAATAGAATGGCTGGATTTTTAAGCAAAGCTCCAACTCCAAAGGTGAGTCTCGAATACTGGTACACTCAGTCTGACCCGAGCGTAAAGCAAAACACAAAACACTCGAGTCAGGATTAACATTCTTATATCAATAAATCCAACTCAAGTGAAATAGCAATTGAAATACAAGTAACTCAAAGGATGTTTGGAATAACCATCCTTTAAGGATCCGTTAAACTATCTACTAGGTAGTAAAATACGCTAAGTAGATAATGTCTATCAGTAATATAAGGTATCAAAATAGTGTTAAGGCGTTACCATTATCCCCCTTAACACATTTTATATAAGCGTTATAGTCTATACAGCACTGTAAACTCCACCGTAAACTAGTGGGCTATCAGGGAGTACTCCATAGGTATAACACAAAACAAATTCGTAGTGGTCGCATATACAGGGATACAAGTATGACAAGGCACATGAGGCAATACCCAAGGTAGTGAAACTACCGTTTGCCTGATCCGGACTTGTGAGAACGCATCGCCGCAGCGACCGCAACACCGTGAAACAACACTCCCAAAATCAAGGGTGCACCAATCGACAACAAGTAATGAGTAGTTCGAAGAAGTGTGTTCGCTTTAGGTAGCTGACCTCCATTGGCCCGGCACGGCTCCTGTTTTAGTCATTTCCAATTTGACACAAGTGTCAAGGCTATCCATTATCGTTCTCTTTCTTCAGTCATCACGTACATCATTCCAACCACTTCATTCTGGATCACCACTCCGCCTATAGTTATTAAAGTGGTTTTCGGTTTAGACAGAGAGTATGTCCATAACCGATTCCGGTCTCTTTAATAACTTTTGTAATCATTACACCGATTGGTCGTTTAATATATATTTCAAAACCAAGTCAAATTCAATTTCAGATAGAATTTGTAAATCAACACTTCATTTGTCTTTCTAAACCAATTTCCAAAATTTACGTTTCAAAACTTCCACATTCATAATTTCAAGATCTTACAATTCAATTTCAATTTTTATTTAAAACACTTTAAATATTGATTCAAGTTTGAATATCAGTTTCATTCCGAAATCATTTAAATTAACTTAATTTAACATTCAAATCAATTTAAATTCATTTATCGATTTCATTTAATATTCGTTCAGTAAATTTGTCACTCAAAACAATTTCTATTAAATTTCCAATTCATTAAATCCATTATTTAAATTCAAGTTCATTATATCAAAACTTCAAATTGAATTAAATTAAATTCATCAAATCAAATTCTTTAAATTTCAAGTCTTACATTAATTTCAATAAATCACATTTTTATTCTTGTTAAAGAAATTCAATTTCACTTATTTACTTACTTAAATAATTTTCCAAAACTTAATTGATAAAGAAACTCAATTTCAATTATTCAAGAAGTTCAATTCCACTTCTTAAAGAATTTATTTAATTATTAAATAATTCAATTTTATTTAATTCCTTAATAATTTCAAAATTTAATTATTAAATAATTTCAAACTTAATTCAATCATTTCTCAAATTAAACATCGTTCTTTCATCAATTACATTGTTAATATTCTGTTTTCAGATTATTAAATATTAACACTTTCCTTTCAATAAAAATTGAAATTTCAACTTCATTTCAAAACCATATTATTTATTCAAATAAAATCTTCATTTTATTTTTAAATCAAATTATTGACCAATCGGGTTTTATTTAATTCTCTATCCTAGGTCAAGATTTAATTTGGGTATTTATCATTTCAACCCGATTCCAATTCAATTCAAAATCAAAGCATAGTAAAGGGAACTTGCAGTGTGATAACTGGGATGGTGTCAAAGTAAATAAACAAGCAATGGCAACATCAATAACAATCCAATAATCAATTTAAATAATCCCGAAATAATCGTATTAATTCACATTGTTATTTGTGCAAATTAATATAATTATTTCTAGAATCTACACTATCATTTCATGTAGATTAAAGATTATTACACAAATATTTATACGGTCTTTCACTTGATATTTACTATTCAATTTCATACTATATCAATTTATACAACATACATTCAATGGTTCAAGGTGTAGTTAACACTATTTCTACGTATCAATTTATTTAAAATTGAAAGGGGTCATATTATGCCAATGTCATATATCAAATTAACACATATATCAAACCTAACTATCTTACGTCAATTTCAATTTCAAATTATTTATCACTTACAATCATTAACAAATTTTACATCCAATTGTAAACATCCAACAATCAATCATTTAACAACCAAACTGGATTATCATTGCATATATAACAGATAATGGTATCAAATGTCACAGGTGAACTGATACAGGTAATCACAGTGTAAATATCTAACAGCAGTATATTTCAATTATCGTTTCAATTGAAATCAAATTTAATAAATAAAAGAACATTAATCGTGAGTGATTGCTCACCTTCCGAGGCTAGAGAGAACAGGAGATGACACAGATACGAACACAGATACATACACTGAAATTGAGTTGCGAATCCAAGCGTGAATTCGATGATCAAGGCTGATAACAAGGAATAGACGAAATCCAATCAGAATTGGGTGGATGATGATAAATGATGTAACGACCCGACTTCCTATGCCTAGAAAGTCGCATCATTATGAAGAAAGAAAGGGGTAGAAAATAGAAAAGAAGAGAAGAAAGAAAGAAACAACAACAACGATCTCACAGCGGAACGAATAAATTATATTAATAACATAAACTATTACATAGTTTACAACAATTTACAGAGTTACACAGCATATACATCACTTATTAGACAGTTATAACATCTGTCTAGACATTACAACTCAATACACTACAGAGATACAGACACAGCGGAACTACTATATATATCTACAACGCTGAAGCCTCCTATTCCATTACTCCTCCACAATTCGTCAAGCTAAACCTGAATCCCTTGGCTACTCGTAAAAATTTGAGTACCCAAGAGTTTATAAAACAGAAATAAACACTTGGGTCAGACATGGGTCTGGTGTGAGTAACAGGTTAAACTTGCTTAACTTTGAAAATCTTTGAAACAAAAGGTATCACGTAAGACTTCCCACAAATAAACATGGGTAAGTTTTTACCTTACGCTAACCAAAACATTTGATAGGAAATCCAGTTATATTATAATAGGGTCTAGGGTTTTCAAATAAATATGAAATAGCTGAAATTGTTACATTATTAAATTCCAGCATACTAGCCACAAAGTGGGTTATACAATCAAAACCGTAAGGGCACGTAGGAAGAATGGGTTTCCATACAATGGCAGGGCT
Source organism: Allium fistulosum (assembly GCA_030737815.1). Classification (NCBI taxonomy): domain Eukaryota; kingdom Viridiplantae; phylum Streptophyta; class Magnoliopsida; order Asparagales; family Amaryllidaceae; genus Allium; species Allium fistulosum. The sequence continues at coordinate 742,730,843 of CM060908.1, read as the reverse complement.
ACTGGGGTACCGCCCGTCACAGTACGTGGCCTAGATCACCGTACCGAGGAGTACGCCCGCTCCCCTGCAACATAAAGCCGGAACCATCCCTTACTGGATAATTCCGAACAAGATAACCCCGTAGTTGGCGCGACCAACCACACACTAAGCCGAATAAAAAGAAAAGGGACCTCTAGACAGGGATCTATCTTGCTCTCAGTGGGTGCTACCCACGAAGCCTTGCTGCACCTCCCTTGTTTTAGCCATTCCCGGTTGATGAGGCTTGAGGTTACGATTACCTTTAATCAGAACATATCACTTAGAATGCTCATCGTCCGCCTGACGATGTGCTGAAAGCATTCAATCCATACAAGTTCGTTCCGGGTTCGAACGAAACCGAAGGCATTATCTCGTTACACTCGTTTTGGAATCACCCTCAGAGTTAACGACAATAACCCTTGCACTCTGAATCTTCATCTTCACTTGAGATTCACGACCTATCGTAAATTTGGATCGATGTGGTATTCGGGTCTCCAGACCTGGAATTCCGGTATACCGAAACCCGATCCCGGTCTCTTCGAAATCCAAAACGTATCTTTTAAGGGCCAAGTTGTTTTAAGGTTAAAACAATTCAATTCTTATCTATATACACAAAGATAGATAATTCAATAGGTAATCTACATTATCATCCCAAACAGATAATTCACATTATCATTATAATTCAACCAAACATCCATATCATATATCAATCATATCTCATCAGAGATATCAAACAATGAAATACATTCAATCTCATTCATCCATCCTTAAGCAATGATTTATATCATCTAATTAATTTAAAGTGAATTAAACTAATTACTTCATTCTATAAATCCTGCTTACTTAATTATTAATTAAACCAATTAATTAATCATTACTCTAAGTATCCATCTAAATTAATCATTCCTGATTAATTACCCTTTAATTACTTTAAGTAATTAATACTTAATTAATTTCACAAATTAATTATCTTAAACCATTACAGTAATTAATCTTTAATTACTTCATTAGTTAATTAACTATACTTGATTACATTAATCCTTAATTAATTACAATTAATTAATTACTTTAATCACTTATTTTTGATTAATTAAATTAAATTAATCAACCCTTAATTACATTATTAATTATCCTTAATTATTTCTTTAAATTAATTATTCCATTTAAATTAATTACATTAAGTAATTAAACTTTGCTAAACCACATTTATTAATCAGTCTTGATTTATCCCATTCAGTAATTAACTACTCTTAATTACTTCACTTAATAAATTAATTACTCCTTTAATTAATTATCTCAATTAATCCTCTGATTAATTATACAAAGTAATTAAACTCAAATTACTTTCATTAAACCATCTTTAGTTAATTACCTCCACTAATTAACTTTAATTACTTTCCTAAGTAATTACACTTCACTAATTACATTTAAGTAATTATATTTATCATATCTCTAAATGATTATCTTAAATTAATTTAATTAATTAATTTAACTTAATCAAATTTATTTAATTAATTACCATAAGTAATTAATTTCTTTAATTACTTCCATTAAATAATTATACTTAACCAATTCATAAAAGATTATCATTAGTTAATTAATCTACTTGATTATCAAAATTAATCCCATTTATTAATTATTTAATAATTCCTAATTAATGATCCCTCATTAATTATTAACCATTTTAATTACTTCTTTAAGTAATAAATCTTTAATAAACTATTAATTAATTACAAATTAATAAATTCTTAATCACCATTAGATCAACTTCTAATTACTAAATTAATTTCTTAAATTAATTTCTAATCACTTGATTAATTAATTTCCAATCATCTATTAATAACTCATACTTATTTAACAAATGATTCTAAGTCTCAAATTAATTAACACTTAACTAATTAACTTATAATCCTAATTATTTAATTAATTAACACTAACCATTAATTAATTAAATTATTAAATTATTCTTTAATTATCTTATAAATTTAATGACTCCTATATCATTAAATCTTAATTACTATCTAAAATAAAGTATTTACCTTTAATTACTTTAATTATATTATTAACAAAGACTTTAAAACATTTACTTTAAAATCTTTCTTTTAATTTATCTTAAATCACAGATGTAAAATAATTACAAATTTAACTTTTAATATACAAAATCTTTTTAAATTCAAATGTTAAGAAAAACACTTAACATTTATAAAAGAAGTTTATAAGATTTTTAAACAAATTTATTTATTCAAACCTTTTTAAAAAATTTCTTTAAACATTTAAATTTGTTAAAACCATTAGTTTTGTAAACTTTATTTATCTCAAATTCTAGGATACAAATTATAACTTGAACTCGAATGAAAACTTGATTTAAAACTGGGTTTAAATCCTATTTTCAAAGTTTAAAACTCAATTTAAATTTAAAAACACTGTCTGTTTTAAAAACTGCAATTTTACATCTACCCGAGTCAACTCCATTTTCCCCCGAGTAAAAACCCAGTTTTCCCGAGACCAACTTCGAGTTCCTTCCCTCTTTTATTTTTTTTATACTTTGTTATGTTTAATTTTAAAACCAGTTTAAAACTCTCGCGAGTTCCTCTGCACGAACCCGAGTCAGAACATCAAATACTCGAGTATGACTTCGAGTTATTCCACCATCTACTTCAAGAACAACATCTTCTTCCTTAATTTCCTTCCAGACCTGACTACTACCTGGTGCACGTGCACAGAGCAGCCATCCATCTCCGACCAGCTACGACCACTTCCACCTATCGATGATCAAACCCCAACCAAATTACGACCATCAGAATTTCCACCGAGGCTCAAAATCAAAATCGAGATAGTCAAACCATCTTAGAACAACATTCGATCATCAGAACCGACCTCGTCTGCTCGCCTCACGCCACCAGCTACGTCGAAATTTTAGTCGAAGCTTCGTCTTCCTTCCAGCTATCATTCCCCAATGCCATATGTCACTCGATTCACCATAGATGCTCCGGTTGCCAAAATCTCGTCCATGCCCAAAATTAGGTCTACAGATTTCCCTGATCAATTCCCATTGCCCCAGTGCTATTCACCACCAACATATATTTTTCTCGAACTCTCCGATCATTCTTCTATCTCCAGAATGAACCACGACTTCCCCGAAGGCTTAGATCATCAGAGATCAACCAGAATTCAAATTCTGGTCAAACCCAAACTGCTCGTACCACACCCCTCTAAAATTTGTGATTTTACTTTTATAATTCATGGTTTAGGATATGATTTCAGATTATATGCCTGTACCTTTGAATTAAGATATTCAAATTTTAACAAAACTAAAGTCTCATGTTCCATTATGTTTTCCAGAGCAGTTTCCTTTTTATTTTAACTTAAATAAAATTTTAAACACAAATCCTTGATTAAACAAACAATTATTGTTTTTAACTTAACCCATAATAATGTCAAAGTCAAAAGATACAAGATTAAATTAAACTTAGAACTTGCAACTGGAAACAGATATACATATATCAATAACAGACATGCACTCCAATTTTACATCCATATATAAAGATATACATACATATCAAACATACTAAACAACATGCAGGCATATTACATCATAGATTCAAGGACTTATAGCATGTAAACAGATATACTTAAGTTTTTAAAAATATAAGTTACTCACCAGATTGCAAATGAAGAACAGAGCTTCCTCTTTTAAAACAGTTTTGATTTTGAGAACTTTAAAACTTTGATTTAAAAACTTGAATACTTGCATGCATGCTCTAACTTGTTTTGTTGTGATGTTGCTTTAGATTCCAGATTTGGAAAAAGATTGCAGGCTTTTGATTACTTGCTTCAGCTTTGAAAAAATGTTTACAGGCTAAAGACTTGTTTGAAAATGCTTCCAGAAACGAAATTGCAGTTTTTGTTTGATTTTGAAGAATGCAGGCTTTGATCAGATTTTGGAAAGAAGAACAGGCTTGACTTTGATTTGAAAATGGGTTTCAGAGAAATGAAGAATGGTTACAGATTTTTGAAGAAATGAATTACAGGGATTTAGTTTTTGAGAGGAAATGGTTTCAGGTTTGTTCTTGAGAATATTTTGTCTCAGGCTGAAATCTTCTTAAGTTTGAAAAAGAATTTGAAAAGAAAAAAAATGGAATGAAAGCATGTGTTGATATAAGTAAAAGTGATTTATTAAATAAAAGAAAAACAAAAATCTAAAGCTTTGACATTTGTCATTTACATTGGTTTATTAATGTACACATGTTATTTTCAAGCCTTAGGAATTTACACATGTCTTTTTAGTTAGTTTATATTTATTTTAAATATAGATAAAAGCTTTTTCTTTATTTTCTTAAACACTTATTACTTATCTATTTATATATATAAAGATAACTTTTTAAAGAACTAACCAATTATACTTATAAATAAAAGCTTATACATATATATTTAAAATCTAAAACTATTTAAATATTACCTCTTTTGAATTTCAAATTCAAATTATATTCTTAAAATCCAATTTAAAGTAAATTTAAAACAACACATCCAATTTGAAAATAACAATCTTATTTTATTAAGGTCTTTTTATTATAAAAACAATACTCTATTAATATTGTTTGAAATTAACATATTTATCTATTTTAAAATAATTTATAAAGGAGATTATAAATTACTACTATTTATTAAATGAATTAACATATCATATGTAAATTGTATTTCAAACCAAAGCTTATCTATTTACAATATATACACACATATATATACACATTATAAATAGAAATCATTTTATTGGTTTTTAAAAGATAATTTCACTCAGTAAATATTTATTTAATCAGATTATTAAACCAATTCAAATTTTTATTATCAAATATTATCAAATCAATTTAATTATTTAAACAGATTATTAAATTGATATTGCCCCAAATTTCCGGGATATTACATTCCTCTCCCCTTAAAATAATTTCGTCCTCGAAATTTAAAACAAAGGTAATTTAATAATCTATTTAAATCACAACCATAAATTATCATCCATATGCTAACAACCATAGCAAACAATTCACTCAATCAAACAATTCTAATTATCCAGATAAAATTCTGGATAAAATTTCCTCGAGTTTCCCCAGGTATATATATATTGGGATACTCGCTCTACAGAATCCAACAAACAATACTACTAAGCTATAGAGCTTCTACTCTTCTAGATCTACAGAACTAAACAGGATATCAGACTACAAACGAGTCTGACTCAACAACCAAATCCTCCAGAACTGCTGGTTCCATAACCAGAGATAGATCAAACACGTACTCCCTCAGAGATACGTAAAATACATTGAATTCCAGTTATCCAAACTGACAATTCAACCAAGTAAATCAAAGTACTTATCCAAATTAGATCACAGAAAAGATCCAAAATAACTCGGAGCTAATTTTCCATACTTACCCAATCTTATAGCTCCCTTTAACCAGAGAAAAACTTCACAACAACGAAGTCTCCAACTTCGAATTTCAAATTTCCTCCGTCTCTTATCCACAAAATCCTTCAGACGATCCTGGACTGCCTACAAATCCTTCCTGATCAACTCAACCTTCGCTGATGCTTCTTGAAACAAACAGGACCAAAGATAACTCAATAGAATGATCTCTCCAAGATCTACCCATAATCCAAAACACAACTCTACTCCATCAGTAGATTCCAAACTTACTTCTTCTATCCAGAAATGCACTCCCAAACTGCTTCTGCTGCACCACTCTGATCTGGAGTAGAATGCTGATGAAGAACACAAGCACAAACTGGACAACACATCCCAGAAAATCTCAGATAACTCAAGAGAACACTCAGCAATCGCAAGTCACTTTTTCGATCAACCCAGCCTAACTGCAAAGAAAACTGTTCTCTCTTTACCAATCAGAACAGCTTATACTTAACTATCCAATCTATCGAAGAAATGGATCCACTCTGCTGCTTCTGAACTCCTTCTTCAGAAAACTGCTCATCCAGGAAAACTTACTGCCAACACACAGAATACTCCGAGCTGCACCGCTGCCACAGATGCCAAAGACTTCCTTACCAAAGCTTTTCGAGAAACTCGAACCCAAACAAAGCAGAAACACCATGCTGAACTCAGCCACAACACCGAAGCAGACACACTTCCTTATACTCATTCCAAAGAAAACATCTTCGGGAACATCCATAGTCTCTGCATCTCCCCACGCAGCTACTACCCCTTGAGGTTGCCAAGCTACCATCACTTGCTTCAGCATATCTGACAGATCCAAATTCAACTCATCCAAACTTCAAAAATAAACTCCGAACCATAACAGGTTTCCTTCAGAGATTGTGAAATCCTTACACAACTGCAAAGTTCACTCGAGACGGTATTAGGTTTACAGTCTCGACAAATACACTTCCAACCTCAACACTCAGACTCCTAATCCTAGATGATAAATTATTATCATCTCAACCAATCATTACAAATACCATATACATTTAAAATGATACTTTTTTTTATATAGAAATTATATCTGGGTAAAATTATTTCATCTACCTTTTTAAAACAATATTGTGTCTGTTGGCCTGGTCCAAGTGTTTAGAGATCCCTATCAATAACGTTAGCTACTCGTATTGACCAAAATCCATATACCACCCAACCGATCAATTAATACAATATAAAACCATTTTATATAACTAACAAATACGCGCTCTCGTATATATATATACTCAGACTCAAACAGGTTGCTACAGATCCTGTCTCTAATGAACAATCCTTCCGATCCTAGGTATTCACTCAACCTATAGCTTAGGTATTCGCTCAACCTATGCTCTGATACCAAATGTAACGACCCGACTTCCTATGCCCAGAAAGTCGCATCATTATGAAGAAAGAAAGGGGTAGAAAATAGAAAAGAAGAGAAGAAAGAAAGAAACAACAACAACGATCTCACAGCGGAACGAATAAATTATATTAATAACATAAACTATTACATAGTTTACAACAATTTACAGAGTTACACAGCATATACATCACTTACTAGATAGTTATAACATCTGTCTAGACATTACAACTCAATACACTACAGAGATACAGACACAGCGGAACTACTATATATATCTACAACGCTGAAGCCTCCTACTCCATTGCTCCTCCACAATTCGTCAAGCTAAACCTGAATCCCTTGGCTACTCGTAAAAATTTGAGTACCCAAGAGTTTATAAAACAGAAATAAACACTTGGGTCAGACATGGGTCTGGTGTGAGTAACAGGTTAAACTTGCTTAACTTTGAAAATCTTTGAAACAAAAGGTATCACGTAAGACTTCCCACAAATAAACATGGGTAAGTTTTTACCTTACGCTAACCAAAACATTTGATAGGAAATCCAGTTATATTATAATAGGGTCTAAGGTTTTCAAATAAATATGAAATAGCTGAAATTGTTACATTATTAAATTCCAGCATACTAGCCACAAAGTGGGTTATACAATCAAAACCGTAAGGGCACGTAGGAAGAATGGGTTTCCATACAATGGCAGGGCTACTGGGGTACCGCCCGTCACAGTACGTGGCCTAGATCACCGTACCGAGGAGTACGCCCGCTCCCCTGCAACACAAAGCCGGAACCATCCCTTACTGGATAATTCCGAACAAGATAACCCCGTAGTTGGCGTGACCAACCACACACTAAGCCGAATAAAAAGAAAAGGGACCTCTAGACAGGGATCTATCTTGCTCTCAGTGGGTGCTACCCACGAAGCCTTGCTGCACCTCCCCTGTTTTAGCCATTCCCGGTTGATGAGGCTTGAGGTTACGATTACCTTTTGTAACGACCCAGAATTTTGAACGAATTAAATTGAAAATATTTAATTTATTTTAAATATTTGAACGACGATTTAATTTTAATTCCCGATATAAGTTTAAAATTCGTGATTAAATTATAAAATTTAATCGATTGAAGCTAAATAAAAAAAAATTTTGATTCTACAATTTTAAGCTGAAGAAAAATATTTCGAAAGCTTTTAAAATTCGTATTGATAATACTGAAGATGATAGAAGCTTCAGAATTTAATTTCGAACTGTTTTGTTCAGTTTTGAAAAAATCACTTGAACCGATATTTATAAAATAGTCAATTTTCAAACAGTCTCGGAATTCGACGAAACCAGTTCCATTGGGTCCGGAATGTTGTATTATTGTCGGATTTCAATTTTCATAATTTTCTGAGTGGATACGTGAGCACACGATATATATACGCGTTAAAGCTTTAACGATATTCAATTTAAATTTGAAATTTAAATTTAAGTCAAATGTCTACACGTTCTCTTCCCTAGAATCACGCCTGCGATCACGAGAATAATCGTGCACCCCATCACGTATACTCGTCCCTTTCCTCTTTCGTTCCTTAAACAAAAAAAAAAGAAACCATCTCGTTCAATTTAAAAATGGCACCACTCCTCTCTGAAATCAAAATCGCGTCCTCCCTCTTCTCGTTTAAAAGAATACCCGAAGCCCTAAATCGAAATCAACCAAGAAATCGCGAGTGGGGATACACGATCGAACAGGGGTTCGCGAGGCCGTGGTTCGCGAGATTCCTCGTCTTCATCAAATCGAGCAGCAATACTGGGTGGCGGTCGACTCGACGTCAAAGCTAGGGCTTGGGATAGAGGTGCTCGCGAGTTCAATCTCGCGTACGTCGAGCTCGAGACGAGTGGGTCGGCAATTAACGTGGAGGGCGAATCAGTGGCGAACGCGGCGACGTGCGATGCTCGCTGGATGGGGGTGGCATTGGCAAAGACGACTGGGTATTGGTGGCAGTCGAAAGATAAGCGCGAACGCGTGCGCGAGGCGGCACGTGAAGCAGGCGCTCGAAGCCGTGGTCGCGACTCAGTGGATGCAGTGAGGTTATACGACAGTTAGGTATAAATCATTTCCTGTTTAATATAAATGCTAGAAAGAATATTTTTCTTTTATTTATTTTCCATTTAGATCTAATGAATATATAAGTTTAAAGAACAGTTAGTTAATTAAATTTATTTAAGGGAAATGGTTTAAGAAATTTAAATTATTAGTTTAAGATTAAATAAATCCATTTAATGGAAATTTATTCATTTTTGTTATTAACGGATTTTTAATTAAAAAGGAGGATTTATTTAAAGTTAGATTTTCATCTATATATAAGTTATTCCTTCTAAGTATATATATAAGATTTCAAATTTTAAAATAAATATACACTTATGTATTTTAATTTGCTAGTTTGTTTTAAAATAATGAATTGGGGAAAAAAATTGCGAAATTAACTTATTTAGTTATTTTAGTTACTAAAGATGATTTACTAAAGGGGTTAGTTAAAATTTGATGATGTATTAATCAAATCTATTTAATAGAAATTTAATTATTCGATTTGTTCGGATATTTATAGAATTGTATAATTGTTTATACCAGGTTAAAATCGAGAAAACAAAACTGAAATGGAAATGGATTGCAAATTAAAAAGCTAAGGTGAGATTTTTCTCACTCGATCGAAAAGTGGAATTTTCAGTTATTGCTTGATTGTCTGTTTTGATTGTTGGTATTAGATATAATAGGATATATCTATATATATAGCAATATATACATATTGGCATATGTATATATTGGATTGATGATTTCCCGCCTCGTATAGCGGATGAGACCCTATTGCGCCGTTAGTAAGCGGATTTATAAAAAACCTATATACCGCGATAATTCCGTACTGGAGCAGAATTGGTATTGTGCTAACATCTTTGGATGCAGGGAAACAGGTTGGAGGGATCCAACTGGACCCCTCACATTGATTGAATTTATTTCTATCGTGATATGAATCTGTGAATGATTATAGTGATGCTATACATCATATTGATATCTGGAAATTGTTTGAAAGCTAAAATTTAGCTGAATGGATGTTTTGACATCATTGGATTCCAAAAATAAACGAAATTGAATTTTTGAAATCAAAGTAGAAATTTCTAAGTGAATCAATTTTTGAAATTGAATATATTTTTTGAAAAAAGAAAATTTTAAAGTATAAAAAGTTAATTTTTATAATCTTATCGAATTAATTCCAGAATCAAGTGAAAATGTTAAATAAATGGATTTCGTAAAATAGTGATTATAAATTGAAGAATTTAATTTAAGAATTTGGATTTTTAAATAGACTGAAAGAAACAATTGAAATATAATTTCTTTGAAAGGAATTTATTTAAAAGGAGATAAGTTGGAAATCCAATTAGAAATTTAATTGGTAAGTTGAAACGATTTGGGAAATCAATGTAAAATGATTTCAATTTAAAGAATCCATTTAAAACAGGATGTTGAGTAATTTGAGAAAAATAAGGAATTTATTTAGTAGTGATAAATAAAATTAGAAATCAATCTGTAATTGATTTAGTATTTGGAGAAGAACTTTGAGAAATCAGTATGGAATCTTTTATTTAAAGTTGAAAATAAATTTAGAAATCAATATTGAAATTTATTTGGTATTGAAGTTTTAATAAATGGAATTGGAATTTATAAAAGTTGGTTATAAATCCGAAATCACTTATTTTGATAAGTAGAATTTAGAAGTTAATAAAAGGAGAATTTTATAAATCAAAGTTGTTAGAAAATATAAAGGTGAATTTATAAACGTAGTTTTATAAATTCGAAATCAATCAAATTTGATGAATTTAAATATAGAGATTATTAGGGGAATTTTATCCACGATTTTGGACAGTGGATAATTTTAGAAATAAATGTGTAGAAAAGATTGAAATGTGGTTAGTGAAGTATATTCACGATTTTGGACAGTGAATATATCTTTAAGTAAAATGGATATGGTTTTGGAAAAATGATATTTGAAATGAAGTTAATTGTTTTAAAAGATGTTTTAAAACGTGTGAACTATCGAAATCATAGATTTCAACATTTATTGTTGAAATAGACGTTTTCGAGAAATAAGGAAATGGTGGACTATAACACTGTTGTTATAGTAAATGATTTCCGAAAGGAAATGTTTTTAATGTAGTATTGGGATTTATATATCTATCTAAATTTCGAATCCCTATACTAGTGATTTTGAGTCGTCGTAACGATGTTTTACGCAACATTCGTTTTGACTCAAATAGATGTTAAGATGTATGATTTCCTTAAAGAATGAATATATACTTAATATTGATTTAAGTATATCGAATATTTTCAAATGTTGAAAATAAATGATTTGGGAATTACTTATTATTAAATAAGTAGGGAAATGCTTTTCCAAAATGAAATGAAGTGTTTTTGAGAATTTATCTTCTTAAAGATAAATCGAAAGTGAATATCTGAAAACGATTGAAAATCGAATATCTGTAGATATTTTGAAAATATAAATTCAATATGGAATTTATAAAAGAAAAGGGAATTTGTTTAAAAATAAATATTGATTTATTTTTGAAGTGTGGAAATTTTATATCTAGTAAAGATATTTTGGAAGATGGAATAATTTGGAAAATTATTTGGAATCTGATGATGTTGCGCATCTTTATTGATAGTTAAATAACCGACTATCAATAATTACCTTGAATGGTATTTGTTGTGAATTGGATGAATTTGAATGCCACACTTATTTTGAATAATCGCTCACTATTCGGGTTAGCCGGGAAAGGACCATGGGGTCGTATAACCCATTCCGAATATGTGATACGTCGTTATGAATTGCATTTGAAGACCGGTGTTGAAGACTGGATATTTTTGAAAACGGAAGGATTACCGTCGAGTTACTCTACATCGGCTGATCTCCGGTTTAGAGGTTTTATCACCCTTAGTGACGGGAAGTCCTGACGTGATTGAAAATTATCCGGATATGCAAGGGCTTCGTGAGAAGTGCCTTCGGTTCTGTTCGATCCCGGAACAGACTTGTATGGATTGTGTGTCTGACGTTACAATTTGAGATATAAAGCTGATTTCTTTCAAATACATTTCTGTTGGTGGCGGAGAATTTATTCTCTTAGCTTAACACCCTTCTCTGAGACGTACGAGCTCAGAGGTTATGTAGTTGAAATTTATCAGCGATATATCCCAATTTGGTAACGTGGCATACTGAGTGTTGCTGTGAAATGATCAGTGTTTGATCATTTGTGATATGATCATTTGTTTGATCTTATATCTTTGTGATCATAGGTTGATCATTTTGTTTGACCCGAAGCAGGGCTTTTTGTAGAAAGCGTAGCTTTGTGGACGAGACTTCGTCGAGCCTCACACCCCGAAAATGGTCGAAACAGGACGAATGCAGCAAGGTTCTAGGGAGTAGCGCCCCTTAGTGTATGTCATTCCTTCTGGATAAAGGTGGTATCATGGTATGGAGCCCAGATACTTAACCTCTGTGGTTACTGCATTATTATTATCTATGTGGTTTGTTGCGAATCGGGGATCCTCGGGAAGATCGGTGACGATCGGGGGATGGCATACGCGTGTCAGTAGTTACCTATTTTTGCAGAGGTAACCCGGCCTTGTGTTGGCAGAGATCCGGTTAGGTTCTCGGGTCATCTATTCCACGGACGTACCCATCGTGGATAGGAAGTTCCTTAGCCTGACCATTTGTTGGAAATCCAAAGAAACAATACGTGACTTGTACGGTTTTAGTTGTAGAACCTGCCATTTAATATGGTAGCTATAGCAAGCATACTATAATGGTACCTATGCTGGCTAAGATTTATATTCTACTTTCGAAATGTTTTCTACACTATGCACTAATAATAATATCAAAAAGAATTTGATTTTCGCGTAGTAAGCATCTTTGACTATCATAAGAAGAAATCTCCTCCAAGTCTGCGTTTGCATTGTGTGTGTGGCGGGAGGTCTTATGGTAGTTTCATTTTCCAAAAGCATTGCGAATTGACTTTAAAATTCTCTGCTATTTATTTTAAAGATAAATAACTGTTTTACGATCTCACACCAGTCACCATGACTGACTCGGAGTTTATTGTTCCCTTCTAAACTCTGGGTGCCCACCAATTTCCACACGGGCAGTCTAGAGTTAGATTATCAGGATATTTTGGATATTCTGGAGCTTTGGAGATAAGCTGGAGGACGAGACGTAGTATTTGTATCTGATAGTATTTATTCCGCTGTGTATTCTGTATGAGGACAAGTTTATATAACTGTCCATTGTTGTATATTGACTCTGATGATTGATGTATGTATAAAATGATATAGTTCTTTGTTTTAAAAGACTAGTAATTATCTATTGTATATTGTTCCGCTGCGATGTGTAAGATTCTGATACTGTTTCCTGTTCTGATGTTGTTCAGTTGTTCTTTCTTTCTCTTCTTCTTCTCTTTTTCTTCTACTTCTTCTTTCTAAAACCCTCACTATTGGAGTTTCCGGCAGTGGATTTCTCGGCAGTCGATAAAGTGAGTATCGATGTCGAATTTTCGAAAGTCGAAAATTTCGGTATGTGACAAAGTGGTATCAGAGCATATGGTTAAGCGACAACCCTGCTCTGTTGGGTGTTACTCATTAGAGATAGAGTCAGTAGTACTCTAGAATGAGTTGAGTGTAATAATAGATATGAGCGCGTATTTGTTAGTGAATATAAAAAAAATTGTTTTATATTGTGATGATTGATTTATTGAGTGGTATATGGATTCTGGTCAATACGAGTAATTAACGATCATTGATAGGGATCTCTAAACACTCGAATAGAACAATTCGGCACAGTATTGTTTTAAAATAGGGTAAATGAGATAATTTTGCCCAAAACTATTTTTGTATAGAAAATAAATGTTTTTCTATAAAGTACTATAGTATATGGTTGCATGGATGTTAGGAAGTAATAATAGTGAATTATCATCACTGAAATTAAATAAGAAATTGGAATTGTAACTCCAAAGTTAAGAGATTAATCCATTTACAAATGAAATTTGAGATTATAAATTATAAATGTGACTTATAATTTAAAACGGAATTCCAGAGAAGTTTTTGGAAATGTTTTGAAAGGAGTTTGAAAATTTTGGAGATTTGGAAAGTTTAAATCCCTTTTGATTTGAAAATGAATTTCGAAGGTTTTGAAAAATATTTTGAAGAGATGAAAAGCTCTAAACTCTTTTCGGTCGCTGGAAAATAACTTCGATGATGACTGCAGCATCAATGATGTTCATTTTTGGGTTTCCAGAAGAGGAATTGCTGCCAAATTGTTTTAAATAAAAGTGTTTGAAAATTTGGGTTTTGTTTTGGAAATTCAAATGGAATTTGAATTGTTTTCAAAATGGCTTTGAAATGATGGTAGACTCTGGAATACTATATCAAAATATGTATGAAATAAGAAATAAGTTGATAACTTATACCAATTGAATTTTGGTGGAATAAATTTAACTTAAAAGAATGAAGTTAAATCAAAGCAAGTATAATAAGTGAATCAATTAATTGAAAATGAAAGATGAATTGAAATTCGTATGGGAATTGGAAATTCAGTTTAAATGTAAATAGATCTAACCGAAGTGGTAAATTTAAAATAAGAATATTTGTATTGAACCTAAGTAATGAAGAGCGAAATTCTTAAGTAAAATTCGAATATTGAAATTATTCTAAGTTGATGATTGAATGAAGATAAACCTGGAATTAGAACTGAATGTTGAAAACGAATGTGAATAAATGAATTAGAATTTGTAATGAGTTAGTAATTGAAACTAAGCTAAAAGAGCAATTATGAATGAAAGTTGTTTGGTTAATAGAATAAACCGAATGAAAATATGAAATGCAAATTAAATTGAATGGAATCAATTGCAAATGAAGTAGAATTAAAATAAATTGAATTTGTATCAATTTGAATTGGGTATAAACTAGAATGGATATGAATTCATTTTGTTTAAAAACGAATGTAACTTCAACCGTAAATATATAAGCATATACTGAAAATTTTGTAAGCGAATTTGCAAAATAGTTTGAATGCTGTAACTAGATATTATGGCTAGTAGACATACAGGTGTTATAAAAGGAATTGAAATTTTGATTTCGAAGATAATTCGAATTTGCTCGAAAAGGTACGTATTTGAATTATAATATGAGTTTTTGATGATTTCTTGTCTAGCCGATTGGCTTTTTCTTTTTCTTTTTGAAATCGGAGAGTTCGTAGGGACGTTTTGTAGTCGTGCCGTATTAGCCGCGCAAAGGAGACGCTGGCAAAATTTTTCGAAAATTCCGAGTGCTAGAAAATTTTTGAGAAATTTTGGAAGTTTAAATTTGAATTTAAACTCGAATTTGAATTTTGAAGTAAAACAATGTTGTTTTGAACTATAATTGAAGTTGGAAGCTAGTTGAAATGATAACGAATCTTTAGTAGAAAGATTTGTTTTGATAAATTGATAAAAACTATTGAATTGTGAAAGATAGTAGACGAGTTAAGGACCATTTTTCCTAACTTGTAATTTCGAGGACGAAATTCTTTTAAGGGGGGAAGTCTGTAACGACCCAGAATTTTGAACGAATTAAATTGAAAATATTTAATTTATTTTAAATATTTGAACGATGATTTAATTTGAATTCCCGATATAAGTTTAAAATTCGTGATTAAATTATAAAATTTAATCGATTGAAGCTAAATAAAAAAAATTTTTGATTCTACAATTTTAAGCTGAAGAAAAATATTTCGAAAGCTTTTAAAATTCGTATTGATAATACTGAAGATGATAGAAGCTTCAGAATTTAATTTCGAACTGTTTTGTTCAGTTTTGAAAAAATCACTCGAACCGATATTTATAAAATAGTCAATTTTCAAACAGTCTCGGAATTCGACGAAACCAGTTCCATTGGGTCCGGAATGTTGTATTATTGCCGGATTTCAATTTTCATAATTTTCTGAGTGGATACGTGAGCACACGATATATATACGCGTTAAAGCTTTAACGATATTCAATTTAAATTTGAAATTTAAATTTAAGTCAAATGTCTGCACGTTCTCTTCCCTAGAATCACGCCTGCGATCACGAGAATAATCGTGCACCCCATCACGTATACTCGTCCCTTTCCCCTTTCGTTCCTTAAACAAAAAAAAAAGAAACCATCTCGTTCAATTTAAAAATGGCACCACTCCTCTCTGAAATCAAAATCGCGTCCTCCCTCTTCTCGTTTAAAAGAATACCCGAAGCCCTAAATCGAAATCAACCAAGAAATCGCGAGTGGGGATACACGATCGAACAGGGGTTCGCGAGGCCGTGGTTCGCGAGATTCCTCGTCTTCATCAAATCGAGCAGCAATACTGGGTGGCGGTCGACTCGACGTCAAAGCTAGGGCTTGGGATAGAGGTGCTCGCGAGTTCAATCTCGCGTACGTCGAGCTCGAGACGAGTGGGTCGGCAATTAACGTGGAGGGCGAATCAGTGGCGAACGCGGCGACGTGCGATGCTCGCTGGATGGGGGTGGCATTGGCAAAGACGACTGGGTATTGGTGGCAGTCGAAAGATAAGCGCGAACGCGTGCGCGAGGCGGCACGTGAAGCAGGCGCTCGAAGCCGTGGTCGCGACTCAGTGGATGCAGTGAGGTTATACGACAGTTAGGTATAAATCATTTCCTGTTTAATATAAATGCTAGAAAGAATATTTTTCTTTTATTTATTTTCCATTTAGATCTAATGAATATATAAGTTTAAAGAACAGTTAGTTAATTAAATTTATTTAAGGGAAATGGTTTAAGAAATTTAAATTATTAGTTTAAGATTAAATAAATCCATTTAATGGAAATTTATTCATTTTTGTTATTAACGGATTTTTAATTAAAAAGGAGGATTTATTTAAAGTTAGATTTTCATCTATATATAAGTTATTCCTTCTAAGTATATATATAAGATTTCAAATTTTAAAATAAATATACACTTATGTATTTTAATTTGCTAGTTTGTTTTAAAATAATGAATTGGGGAAAAAAATTGCGAAATTAACTTATTTAGTTATTTTAGTTACTAAAGATGATTTACTAAAGGGGTTAGTTAAAATTTGATGATGTATTAATCAAATCTATTTAATAGAAATTTAATTATTCGATTTGTTCGGATATTTATAGAATTGTATAATTGTTTATACCAGGTTAAAATCGAGAAAACAAAACTGAAATGGAAATGGATTGCAAATTAAAAAGCTAAGGTGAGATTTTTCTCACTCGATCGAAAAGTGGAATTTTCAGTTATTGCTTGATTGTCTGTTTTGATTGTTGGTATTAGATATAATAGGATATATCTATATATATAGCAATATATACATATTGGCATATGTATATATTGGATTGATGATTTCCCGCCTCGTATAGCAGATGAGACCCTATTGCGCCGTTAGTAAGCGGATTTATAAAAAACCTATATACCGCGATAATTCCGTACTGGAGCGGAATTGGTATTGTGCTAACATCTTTGGATGCAGGGAAACAGGTTGGAGGGATCCAACTGGACCCCTCACATTGATTGAATTTATTTCTATCGTGATATGAATCTGTGAATGATTATAGTGATGCTATACATCATATTGATATCTGGAAATTGTTTGAAAGCTAAAATTTAGCTGAATGGATGTTTTGACATCATTGGATTCCAAAAATAAATGAAATTGAATTTTTGAAATCAAAGTAGAAATTTCTAAGTGAATCAATTTTTGAAATTGAATATATTTTTTGAAAAAAGAAAATTTTAAAGTATAAAAAGTTAATTTTTATAATCTTATCGAATTAATTCCAGAATCAAGTGAAAATGTTAAATAAATGGATTTCGTAAAATAGTGATTATAAATTGAAGAATTTAATTTAAGAATTTGGATTTTTAAATAGACTGAAGGAAACAATTGAAATATAATTTCTTTGAAAGGAATTTATTTAAAAGGAGATAAGTTGGAAATCCAATTAGAAATTTAATTGGTAAGTTGAAACGATTTGGGAAATCAATGTAAAATGATTTCAATTTAAAGAATCCATTTAAAACAGGATGTTGAGTAATTTGAGAAAAATAAGGAATTTATTTAGTAGTGATAAATAAAATTAGAAATCAATCTGTAATTGATTTAGTATTTGGAGAAGAACTTTGAGAAATCAGTATGGAATCTTTTATTTAAAGATGAAAATAAATTTAGAAATCAATATTGAAATTTATTTGGTATTGAAGTTTTAATAAATGGAATTGGAATTTATAAAAGTTGGTTATAAATCCGAAATCACTTATTTTGATAAGTAGAATTTAGAAGTTAATAAAAGGAGAATTTTATAAATCAAAGTTGTTAGAAAATATAAAGGTGAATTTATAAACGTAGTTTTATAAATTCGAAATCAATCAAATTTGATGAATTTAAATATAGAGATTATTAGGGGAATTTTATCCACGATTTTGGACAGTGGATAATTTTAGAAATAAATGTGTAGAAAAGATTGAAATGTGGTTAGTGAAGTATATTCACGATTTTGGACAGTGAATATATCTTTAAGTAAAATGAATATGGTTTTGGAAAAACGATATTTTAAATGAAGTTAATTGTTTTAAAAGATGTTTTAAAACGTGTGAACTATCGAAATCATAGATTTCAACATTTATTGTTGAAATAGACGTTTTTGAGAAATAAGGAAATGGTGGACTATAACACTGTTGTTATAGTAAATGATTTCCGAAAGGAAATGTTTTTAATGTAGTATTGGGATTTATATATCTATCTAAATTTCGAATCCCTATACTAGTGATTTTGAGTCGTCGTAACGATGTTTTACGCAACATTCGTTTTGACTCAAATAGATGTTAAGATGTATGATTTCCTTAAAGAATGAATATATACTTAATATTGATTTAAGTATATCGAATATTTTCAAATGTTGAAAATAAATGATTTGGGAATTACTTATTATTAAATAAGTAGGGAAATGCTTTTCCAAAATGAAATGAAGTGTTTTTGAGAATTTATCTTCTTAAAGATAAATCGAAAGTGAATATCTGAAAACGATTGAAAATCGAATATCTGTAGATATTTTGAAAATATAAATTCAATATGGAATTTATAAAAGAAAAGGGAATTTGTTTAAAAATAAATATTGATTTATTTTTGAAGTGTGGAAATTTTATATCTAGTAAAGATATTTTGGAAGATGGAATAATTTGGAAAATTATTTGGAATCTGATGATGTTGCGCATCTTTATTGATAGTTAAATAACCGACTATCAATAATTACCTTGAATGGTATTTGTTGTGAATTGGATGAATTTGAATGCCACACTTATTTTGAATAATCGCTCACTATTCGGGTTAGCCGGGAAAGGACCATGGGGTCGTATAACCCATTCCGAATATGTGATACGTCGTTATGAATTGCATTTGAAGACCGGTGTTGAAGACCGGATATTTTTGAAAACGGAAGGATTACCGTCGAGTTACTCTACATCGGCTGATCTCCGGTTTAGAGGTTTTATCACCCTTAGTGACGGGAAGTCCTGACGTGATTGAAAATTATCCGGATATGCAAGGGCTTCGTGAGAAGTGCCTTCGGTTCTGTTCGATCCCGGAACAGACTTGTATGGATTGTGTGTCTGACGTTACAATTTGAGATATAAAGCTGATTTCTTTCAAATACATTTCTGTTGGTGGCGGAGAATTTATTCTCTTAGCTTAACACCCTTCTCTGAGACGTACGAGCTCAGAGGTTATGTAGTTGAAATTTATCAGCGATATATCCCAATTTGGTAACGTGGCATACTGAGTGTTGCTGTGAAATGATCAGTGTTTGATCATTTGTGATATGATCATTTGTTTGATCTTATATCTTTGTGATCATAGGTTGATCATTTTGTTTGACCCGAAGCAGGGGTTTTTGTAGAAAGCGTAGCTTTGTGGACGAGACTTCGTCGAGCCTCACACCCCGGAAATGGTCGAAACAGGACGAATGCAGCAAGGTTCTAGGGAGTAGCGCCCCTTAGTGTATGTCATTCCTTCTGGATAAAGGTGGTATCATGGTATGGAGCCCAGATACTTAACCTCTGTGGTTACTGCATTATTATTATCTATGTGGTTTGTTGCGAATCGGGGATCCTCGGGAAGATCAGTGACGATCGGGGGATGGCATACGCGTGTCAGTAGTTACCTATTTTTGCAGAGGTAACCCGGCCTTGTGTTGGCAGAGATCCGGTTAGGTTCTCGGGTCGTCTATTCCAGGGACATACCCATCGTGGATAGGAAGTTCCTTAGCCTGACCATTTGTTGGAAATCCAAAGAAACAATACGTGACTTGTACGGTTTTAGTTGTAGAACCTGCCATTTAATATGGTAGCTATAGCAAGCATACTATAATGGTACCTATGCTGGCTAAGATTTATATTCTACTTTCGAAATGTTTTCTACACTATGCACTAATAATAATATCAAAAAGAATTTGATTTTCGCGTAGTAAGCATCTTTGACTATCATAAGAAGAAATCTCCTCCAAGTCTGCGTTTGCATTGTGTGTGTGGCGGGAGGTCTTATGGTAGTTTCATTTTCCAAAAGCATTGCGAATTGACTTTAAAATTCTCTGCTATTTATTTTAAAGATAAATAACTGTTTTACGATCTCACACCAGTCACCATGACTGACTCGGAGTTTATTGTTCCCTTCTAAACTCTGGGTGCCCACCAATTTCCACACGGGCAGTCTAGAGTTAGATTATCAGGATATTCTGGATATTCTGGAGCTTTGGAGATAAGCTGGAGGACGAGACGTAGTATTTGTATCTGATAGTATTTATTCCGCTGTGTATTCTGTATGAGGACAAGTTTATATAACTGTCCATTGTTGTATATTGACTCTGATGATTGATGTATGTATAAAATGATATAGTTCTTTGTTTTAAAAGACTAGTAATTATCTATTGTATATTGTTCCGCTGCGATGTGTAAGATTCTGATACTGTTTCCTGTTCTGATGTTGTTCAGTTGTTCTTTCTTTCTCTTCTTCTTCTCTTTTTCTTCTACTTCTTCTTTCTAAAACCCTCACTATTGGAGTTTCCGGCAGTCGATTTCTCGGCAGTCGATAAAGTGAGTATCGATGTCGAATTTTCGAAAGTCGAAAATTTCGGTATGTGACACCTTTAATCAGAACATATCACTTAGAATGCTCATCGTCCGCTTGACGATGTGCTGAAAGCATTCAATCCATACAAGTTCGTTCCGGGTTCGAACGAAACCGAAGGCATTATCTCGTTACACTCGTTTTGGAATCACCCTCAGAGTTAACGACAATAACCCTTGCACTCTGAATCTTCATCTTCACTTGAGATTCACGACCTATCGTAAATTTGGATCGATGTGGTATTCGGGTCTCCAGACCTGGAATTCCGGTATACAGAAACCCGATCCCGGTCTCATCGAAATCCAAAACGTATCTTTTAAGGGCCAAGTTGTTTTAAGGTTAAAACAATTCAATTCTTATCTATATACACAAAGATAGATAATTCAATAGATAATCTACATTATCATCCCAAACAGATAATTCACATTATCATTATAATTCAACCAAACATCCATATCATATATCAATCATATCTCATCAGAGATATCAAACAATGAAATACATTCAATCTCATTCATCCATCCTTAAGCAATGATTTATATCATCTAATTAATTTAAAGTGAATTAAACTAATTACTTCATTCTATAAATCCTGCTTACTTAATTATTAATTAAACCAATTAATTAATCATTACTCTAAGTATCCATCTAAATTAATCATTCCTGATTAATTACCCTTTAATTACTTTAAGTAATTAATACTTAATTAATTTCACAAATTAATTATCTTAAACCATTACAGTAATTAATCTTTAATTACTTCATTAGTTAATTAACTATACTTGATTACATTAATCCTTAATTAATTACAATTAATTAATTACTTTAATCAATTATTTTTGATTAATTAAATTAAATTAATCAACCCTTAATTACATTATTAATTATCCTTAATTATTTCTTTAAATTAATTATTCCATTTAAATTAATTACATTAAGTAATTAAACTTTGCTAAACCACATTTATTAATCAGTCTTGATTTATCCCATTCAGTAATTAACTACTCTTAATTACTTCACTTAATAAATTAATTACTCCTTTAATTAATTATCTCAATTAATCCTTTGATTAATTATACAAAGTAATTAAACTCAAATTACTTTCATTAAACCATCTTTAGTTAATTACCTCCACTAATTAACTTTAATTACTTTCCTAAGTAATTACACTTCACTAATTACATTTAAGTAATTATATTTATCATATCTCTAAATGATTATCTTAAATTAATTTAATTAATTAATTTAACTTAATCAAATTTATTTAATTAATTACCATAAGTAATTAATTTCTTTAATTACTTCCATTAAGTAATTATACTTAACCAATTCATAAAAGATTATCATTAGTTAATTAATCTACTTGATTATCAAAATTAATCCCATTTATTAATTATTTAATAATTCCTAATTAATGATCCCTCATTAATTATTAACCATTTTAATTACTTCTTTAAGTAATAAATCTTTAATCAACTATTAATTAATTACAAATTAATAAATTCTTAATCACCATTAGATCAACTTCTAATTACTAAATTAATTTCTTAAATTAATTTCTAATCACTTGATTAATTAATTTCCAATCATCTATTAATAACTCATACTTATTTAACAAATGATTCTAAGTCTCAAATTAATTAACACTTAACTAATTAACTTATAATCCTAATTATTTAATTAATTAACACTAACCATTAATTATTTAAATTATTAAATTATTCTTTAATTATCTTATAAATTTAATGACTCCTATATCATTAAATCTTAATTACTATCTAAAATAAAGTATTTACCTTTAATTACTTTAATTATATTATTAACAAAGACTTTAAAACATTTACTTTAAAATCTTTCTTTTAATTTATCTTAAATCACAGATGTAAAATAATTACAAATTTAACTTTTAATATACAAAATCTTTTTAAATTCAAATGTTAAGAAAAACACTTAACATTTATAAAAGAAGTTTATAAGATTTTTAAACAAATTTATTTATTCAAACCTTTTTAAAAATTTTCTTTAAACATTTAAATTTGTTAAAACCATTAGTTTTGTAAACTTTATTTATCTCAAATTCTAGGATACAAATTATAACTTGAACTCGAATGAAAACTTGATTTAAAACTAGGTTTAAATCCTATTTTCAAAGTTTAAAACTCAATTTAAATTTAAAAACACTGTCTGTTTTAAAAACTGCAATTTTACATCTACCCGAGTCAACTCCATTTTCCCCCGAGTAAAAACCCAGTTTTCCCGAGACCAACTTCGAGTTCCTTCCCTCTTTTATTTTTTTTATACTTTGTTATGTTTAATTTTAAAACCAGTTTAAAACTCTCGCGAGTTCCTCTGCACGAACCCGAGTCAGAACATCAAATACTCGAGTATGACTTCGAGTTATTCCACCATCTACTTCAAGAACAACATCTTCTTCCTTAATTTCCTTCCAGACCTGACTACTACCTGGTGCACGTGCACAGAGCAGCCATCCATCTCCGACCAGCTACGACCACTTCCACCTATCGATGATCAAACCCCAACCAAATTACGACCATCAGAATTTCCACCGAGGCTCAAAATCAAAATCGAGATAGTCAAACCATCTTAGAACAACATTCGATCATCAGAACCGACCTCGTCTGCTCGCCTCACGCTACCAGCTACGTCGAAATTTTAGTCGAAGCTTCGTCTTCCTTCCAGCTATCATTCCCCAATGCCATATGTCACTCGATTCACCATAGATGCTCCGGTTGCCAAAATCTCGTCCATGCCCAAAATTAGGTCTACAGATTTCCCTGATCAATTCCCATTGCCCCAGTGCTATTGACCACCAACATATATTTTTCTCAAACTCTCCGATCATTCTTCTATCTCCAGAATGAACCACGACTTCCCCGAAGGCTTAGATCATCAGAGATCAACCAGAATTCAAATTCTGGTCAAACCCAAACTGCTCGTACCACACCCCTCTAAAATTTGTGATTTTACTTTTATAATTCATGGTTTAGGATATGATTTCAGATTATATGCCTGTACCTTTGAATTAAGATATTCAAATTTTAACAAAACTAAAGTCTCATGTTCCATTATGTTTTCCAGAGCAGTTTCCTTTTTATTTTAACTTAAATAAAATTTTAAACACAAATCCTTGATTAAACAAACAATTATTGTTTTTAGCTTAACCCATAATAATGTCAAAGTCAAAAGATACAAGATTAAATTAAACTTAGAACTTGCAACTGGAAACAGATATACATATATCAATAACAGACATGCACTCCAATTTTACATCCATATATAAAGATATACATACATATCAAACATACTAAACAACATGCAGGCATATTACATCATAGATTCAAGGACTTATAGCATGTAAACAGATATACTTAAGTTTTTAAAAATATAAGTTACTCACCAGATTGCAAATGAAGAACAGAGCTTCCTCTTTTAAAACAGTTTTGATTTTGAGAACTTTAAAACTTTGATTTAAAAACTTGAATACTTGCATGCATGCTCTAACTTGTTTTGTTGTGATGTTGCTTTAGATTCCAGATTTGGAAAAAGATTGCAGGCTTTTGATTACTTGCTTCAGCTTTGAAAAAATGTTTACAGGCTAAAGACTTGTTTGAAAATGCTTCCAGAAACGAAATTGCAGTTTTTGTTTGATTTTGAAGAATGCAGGCTTTGATCAGATTTTGGAAAGAAGAACAGGCTTGACTTTGATTTGAAAATGGGTTTCAGAGAAATGAAGAATGGTTACAGATTTTTGAAGAAATGAATTACAGGGATTTAGTTTTTGAGAGGAAATGGTTTCAGGTTTGTTCTTGAGAATATTTTGTCTCAGGCTGAAATCTTCTTAAGTTTGAAAAAGAATTTGAAAAGAAAAAAAAATGGAATGAAAGCATGTGTTGATATAAGTAAAAATGATTTATTAAATAAAAGAAAAACAAAAATCTAAAGCTTTGACATTTGTCATTTACATTGGTTTATTAATGTACACATGTTATTTTCAAGCCTTAGGAATTTACACATGTCTTTTTAGTTAGTTTATATTTATTTTAAATATAGATAAAAGCTTTTTCTTTATTTTCTTAAACACTTATTACTTATCTATTTATATATATAAAGATAACTTTTTAAAGAACTAACCAATTTTACTTATAAATAAAAGCTTATACATATATATTTAAAATCTAAAACTATTTAAATATTACCTCTTTTGAATTTCAAATTCAAATTCAAATTATATTCTTAAAATCCAATTTAAAGTAAATTTAAAACAACACATCCAATTTGAAAATAACAATCTTATTTTATTAAGGTCTTTTTATTATAAAAACAATACTCTATTAATATTGTTTGAAATTAACATATTTATCTATTTTAAAATAATTTATAAAGGAGATTATAAATTACTACTATTTATTAAATGAATTAACATATCATATGTAAATTGTATTTCAAACCAAAGCTTATCTATTTACAATATATACACACATATATATACACATTATAAATAGAAATCATTTTATTGGTTTTTAAAAGATAATTTCACTCAGTAAATATTTATTTAATCAGATTATTAAACCAATTCAAATTTTTATTATCAAATATTATCAAATCAATTTAATTATTTAAACAGATTATTAAATTGATATTGCCCCAAATTTCCGGGATATTACATTCCTCTCCCCTTAAAATAATTTCGTCCCCGAAATTTAAAACAAAGGTAATTTAATAATCTATTTAAATCACAACCATAAATTATCATCCATATGCTAACAACCATAGCAAACAATTCACTCAATCAAACAATTCTAATTATCCAGATAAAATTCTAGATAAAATTTCCTCGAGTTTCCCCAGGTATATATATATTGGGATACTCGCTCTACAGAATCCAATAAACAATACTACTAAGCTATAGAGCTTCTACTCTTCTAGATCTACAGAACTAAACAGGATATCAGACTACAAACGAGTCTGACTCAACAACCAAATCCTCCAGAACTGCTGGTTCCATAACCAGAGATAGATCAAACACGTACTCCCTCAGAGATACGTAAAATACATTGAATTCTAGTTATCCAAACTGACAATTCAACCAAGTAAATCAAAGTACTTATCCAAATTAGATCACAGAAAAGATCCAAAATAACTCGGAGCTAATTTTCCATACTTACCCAATCTTATAGCTCCCTTTAACCAGAGAAAAACTTCACAACAACGAAGTCTCCAACTTCGAATTTCAAATTTCCTCCGTCTCTTATCCACAAAATCCTTCAGACGATCCTGGACTGCCTACAAATCCTTCCTGATCAACTCAACCTTCGCTGATGCTTCTTGAAACAAACAGGACCAAAGATAACTCAATAGAATGATCTCTCCAAGATCTACCCATAATCCAAAACACAACTCTACTCCATCAGTAGATTCCAAACTTACTTCTTCTATCCAGAAATGCACTCCCAAACTGCTTCTGCTGCACCACTCTGATCTGGAGTAGAATGCTGATGAAGAACACAAACTGGACAACACATCCCAGAAAATCTCAGATAACTCAAGAGAACACTCAGCAATCGCAAGTCACTTTTGCGATCAACCCAGCCTAACTGCAAAGAAAACTGTTCTCTCTTTACCAATCAGAACAGCTTATACTTAACTATCCAATCTATCGAAGAAATGGATCCACTCTGCTGCTTCTGAACTCCTTCTTCAGAAAACTGCTCATCCAGGAAAACTTACTGCCAACACACAGAATACTCCGAGCTGCACCGCTGCCACAGATGCCAAAGACTTCCTTACCAAAGCTTTTCGAGAAACTCGAACCCAAACAAAGCAGAAACACCATGCTGAACTCAGCCACAACACCGAAGCAGACACACTTCCTTATACTCATTCCAAAGAAAACATCTTCGGGAACATCCATAGTCTCTGCATCTCCCCACGCAGCTACTACCCCTTGAGGTTGCCAAGCTACCATCACTTGCTTCAGCATATCTGACAGATCCAAATTCAACTCATCCAAACTTCAAAAATAAACTCCGAACCATAACAGGTTTCCTTCAGAGATTGTGAAATCCTTACACAACTGCAAAGTTCACTCGAGACGGTATTAGGTTTACAGTCTCGACAAATACACTTCCAACCTCAACACTCAGACTCCTAATCATAGATGATAAATTATTATCATCTCAACCAATCATTACAAATACCATATACATTTAAAATTGTCGCATCCTGAAATTTTCGACTTTCGAAAATTCGACATCGATACTCACTTTATCGACTGCCGAGAAATCGAACGCCGGAAACTCCAATAGTGAGGGTTTTAGAAAGAAGAAATAGGTAGAAGAAGAAGAAAAGAAGAAAAAGAGAAGAAAGAAAGAAGAACAACAGAAAACATCTGAACGACATCAATAGAAACACAGAACAGAGACAATATCAGAATCTCACATATCGCAGCGGAACAATATATAATAGGTAAATGAATAATCTCTAAAACAAAGAACTATATCATTTTATACATACATCAATCATCAGAGTCAATATACAACTCAATACAACAATGGACAGTTATATAACTTGTCCTCATACAGAATACACAGCGGAATAAATATATCAGGTACAAATACGTCTCGTCCTCCAGCTTATCTCCAAAGCTCCAGAATATCCAGAATATCCTGATAATATAACTCTAGGCTGCCCGTGTGGAAATTTGTGGGCACCCAGAGTTTAGAAGGGAACAATAAACTCCGAGTCAGTCATGGTGACTGGTGTGAGATCGTAAAACAGTTATTCTTTAAAATAAACAACAGGAAAACATTTAATGTCAATTCGCCATGCTTTTGGAAAATGAAACTACCATAAGACCTCCCACCACACACACAATGCAAACGCAGACTTGGAGGAGATTTCTTCTTATGATAGTCAAAGATGCTTACTACGCAAAAATCAAATTCTTTTTGATATTATTATTAGTGCATAGTGTGTAAAAACATTTCGAAAGTAGAATATAAATCTTAGCCAGCATAGGTACCATTATATTATGCCTGCTATAGCTGCCTCCTGAGGAGACAGGTTATACAATTGAAATCGTAAAGGCTCGTATTGTTTCTTTGGATTTCCAACAAATGGTCAGGCTAAGGAACTTCCTATCCACGATGGGTACGTCCCTGGAATAGACGACCCGAGAACCTAACCGGATCTCTGCCAACACAAGGCCGGGTTACCTCTGCAAAAATAGGTAACTACTGACACGCGTATGCCATCCCCCGATCGTCACCGATCTTCCCGAGGATCCCCGATTCGCAACAAACCACATAGATAATAATAATGCAGTAACCACAGAGGTTAAGTATCTGGGCTCCATACCATGATACCACCTTTATCCAGAAGGAATGACATACACTAAGGGGCGCTACTCCCTAGAACCTTGCCGCATTCTTCCTGTTTCGACCATTTACGGGGTGTGAGGCTCGACGAAGTCTCGTCCACAAAGCTACGCTTTCTACAAAGCCCTGCTTCGGGTCAAACAAAAATGATCAACCTATGATCACAAAGATATAAGATCAAACAAATGATCATATCACAAATGATCAAACACTGATCATTTCACAGCAACACTCAGTATGCCACGTTACCAAATTGGGATATATCGCTGATAAATTTCAACTACATAACCTCTGAGCTCGTACGTCTCAGAGAAGGGTGTTAAGCTAAGAGAATAAATTCTCCGCCACCAACAGAAATGTATTTGAAAGAAATCAGCTTTATATCTCAAATTGTAACGTCAGACACACAATCCATATAAGTTTGTTCCGGGATCGAACAGAACCGAAGGCACTTCTCACGAAGCCCTTGCACATCCGGATAAATTTCTAATCACGTCGGGACTTCCCCTCACTAAGGGTGATAAAACCTCTAAATCGAAGATCAGTCGATGTAGAGTAACTCGACGGTAATCCTTTCGTTTTCAAAAATATCCGGTCTTCAACACCGGTCTTCCAATGCGATTCATAACGACGTATCACATATTCGGAATGGGTTATACGACCCCATGGTCCTTTCCCGGTTAACCCGAATAGTGAGCGTTTATTCAAAAATAAGTGTGGCATTCAAATTCATCCAATTCACAACAAATACCTATCTAAAGGTAAATATTGATAGTCGGTTATTTAACTATCAATAAAGATGCGCAACATCATCAGATTCCAAATAATTTTCCCAAATTATTTATCTTCAAAAATATCTTTACTAGATATAAAATTTCCACACTTAAAAATAAATCAATGTTTATTTTTCTAAACAGTTTCCCTTTCCTTTATAAATTCCATAGAGAATTTATATCTTTCAAAATATCTACTGATATACGATTTTCAAATCGTTTTCAATATTCGATTTCGATTTATCTTTAAGAAGATAAATCTCAAAAACGTTCATTTCATATTGGAAAACATTCCATACTTATTTAAAAATAAGTAATTCACAAATCATTTATTTTCAACACTTAGAAAATATTCGATATACTTAAATCAAATTAAGTATATATTCATTCTTTAAGGAAATCATAAATTTCAACATCTATTTGAGTCAAAACGAATGTTGCGTAAAACATCGTTACGACGACTCAAAATCACTAGTATAGGGATTCAGATTTAGATAGATATATAAATCCCAATACTACATCAAAACATTTCCTTTCGGAAATCATTTACTATAACAATAGTGTTATAGTCCACCATTTCCTTAAATTTCTCGAAAACGTCTATTTCAACAAGAACTGCGGAAATCTATGCTTTCGATTCATAATACATTTAAAACATCTTTAAAATGCTTAACTTCATTTCAAATATCACTTTCCCAAAACCATATCTATTTTACTTAACAATATATTCACTGTCCAAAATCGTGAATATAATTTACTTAACCCAATTTCAATCTTTTCCACACATTTTTATTTCAATAAAAATTCGCTATCCAAAATCGCGAATATCTCTTCTTTGATAATCTTCTATATTTAATTTATCAAATTCAATCGATTTCGAATTTATAAACACGGTTAAAAATTCTATTTCTATTTATAAAAACTTCAGTTTATAAATCTTCTTTATTTACCAATTCAATTCACAATTCAATTTATATACCACAATCCATATTATAAGTTAAATACTTATAATTTCATTTATTTACAAAGATCATTCTTTTAAAACTTTACAACTGTAAAATTTACCCTTTTATAAACCCATTTTAACGTCATTTCCAAATACTACATCAATTACAGATTGATTTCCAAAATTTTATCATTTCTAAATAATTTTCCTTATTCTTTCCAATTTATTCAATATTCTATTTTTAAAAGAATTCTTCAATTTGAAATCATTTTTACATTGATTTCCCAGGTTATTTCAATTCGTAAATTTAATTTCTAATTGGACTTCCAACTTATTTCATTTTAAATAAATTCCTTTTGAAGATAATAAATTTCTTTGTCTCTTTCAATCTATTTAAAAATCCAAATTTAAATTAAATTCTTCAATTTATAATCACTGTTTTATGAAATTCTTTTATTTAGCAATTTCACTTTATTCTGGAATTTATTCCATAAGATTATAAAAATTAACTTCTTATACTTTTAAAAATTCCTTTCTTCAAAATTATTAAATTTCTAAAATTGATTCATTTAGAAATTCCTATTTTTGATTTCAAAAATCCAATTTCGTATATTTTGGAATCCAATGATATCGAACATCCATTCGGCCAATTTATATTTTCAAACAATTCCCAATCATCAATATCATCGATCGTATCAATATAATCATTCACAGAATTATCATATCACAATAAAATAAATTCACAACAATATTGAGGGGTCCAGTTGGATCCCTCCAACCTGTTTCCCTGCATCCAAAGACGTTAGCACAATACCAATTCCGCTCCAGTACGGAATTATCGCGGTATATAGGTTTTTTATAAATCCGCTTACTAACGACGCAATAGGGTCTCATCCGCTATACGAGGCGGGAAATCAATCAATCCAATATATACATATGCCAATATGTATATACTGCTATATATATAGATATATCCTATCATATCTAATAGCACATTCAAACAAAATCAATCAATAACTGCAAATCAATTATAAATCTGAGTGAGAAGATCTCACCTTAGCTATTTATTTTGCCATCCCATTTCCATTCTTGACTCGATTCTCTTGATTTATACCTTGTATAATATTATACAAATTAATTAACATTCGAACCAATCAAATAACCAATTTTCCGTTCTTGATTGTTTAATTAATTTATAATTTCATTCAAACCAATTTTTCTTAAATAAGTTTATTTAGCTATAAATAAATTTAAAACTAAATTCTTTTTTTTTTCCCTTTTTTTTCTTTCTTCTTTTCTTTCTTAATAAATTATCCTATTAAACAAATTTTCTCTTACTCATTTATTAATCAAATCCAATCCCCTTTTTATAATCTTTTAGTAACTCAATAAATTAAGCAAGTAAATTTGGATTAATAAATTTTAAATTAAACAGATTTCCTTCGATAAATTTACTTAACAAAATATTAAATTTAAAACTACTTTTCCTTTAAATAAATCATTTCATCCAATATATTGAATCTCTAACAAATCTGTCTTCTTTTTATATCGTATATATATATTTATATAAATTTCAAATTTGAAGAATATTAAAATGCTAAAAATTTAAACTACCTCACAAAACAGGCGACCCCAAACCCACGACGTCGCCGAGCTCTGATGATCGCTGCCGCCTTCCCACTGCCTCGACGCACTCCACAACCCCCCAGCATCGAACATCGATAGCCCGCCGCCTGCTTTCCCATGACCCCAATTCGCGACATCTTCACTTCGCGGAAGCACGCGCTTCCTTCCAGTCGCCTCGCGAAACCCTAAGTCGTCGATGACCCCCAGCTTGAACCACGTCGCCAGTCTCACGCGAACGAGAGTCGCGAGTCTCCCCGCCATTGTTGCTCGAACTCGCGCTCGTGAGCCTTCCAGAACATTGCCGCGACCACGTCGCTACCTCCCTTCCACTCGCGGTGAATAAAAACGAACGTGGGATTCAGATGGAGAGAAAGAAATGAAGGCGGCCATTAATTTGAACGAGAGGGGTGGTTTTCGTGATTTCGAATTTGTTTATTTTGAAAAGGGGAGAGGAGTGTCTCGTATGATTTTTTTGGCCTGAGGAGGGAGACAGGAAATCGTGCCTTCACGATTTCTTCCGTGATTATAGGCGCATCAAATGGGAGACAACGTGGTGATGATTTTGACCATAAATTTAAAATTTAAAATTTAAATTTAAATCTCGATAAAAACTTTAATGCGTTTTCGTGTCGTATTCTCACATACGAACTCCGAAAAATACGAAATTGGAAACCCCGCAACAATTCAACGTTACGGACCCAATGGAACTGGTTTCGTCGAATTCCGAGACTGCGCCTCGGACGGCTATTTTTAAATTCGATTCGAACGATATAATTTCAAAACTGAACAAAATAGTTTGAAATCAGATTCTGAAGCTTCAATCATCTTCAGTATTATCAATACGAATTTTAAAAGCTTTCGAAATATTTTTCTTCGACTTAAAATCGAAGATACAAATTTTTATTCGACTACAAATAGATTAATTACAAAATTAAATCGCCAAATTCAAAGTTAAACCGGGAATTCAAATTAAATTATCATTCAAATATTTAAAATTAATTAAATATTTCCAATTTAATTCGTTCGAAATTCTGGGTCGTTACAAACTTCCCCCCTTAAAAGAATTTCGTCCTCGAAATTACAAGTTAGGAAAAAAAAAGTCCTTAACTCGTCTACTATGTTTCAAAATCCAAATAGTTTTATCAACTTATCAAACAAATCTTTCTACTAAAGATTCGTTATCATTTAACTAAAATTTTTCCAACTTCAATTCTAAGTTTCAAAACAACATCGTTTTACTTAACAATTCAAATTTAAATTTCAAATTCAAATTTAAACTTTCAAATTTTTCTCAAAAATTTTCTAACGCCCTAAATTTCCGAAAAATTTCGCCAGCGTCTCCTTTGCGCGGCTAATACGGCACGACTACAAAACGTCCCTACGGACTCTCAGATTTCAAAAAGAAAAAGAAAAAGCCAAGCGGCTAGAGAGAAATCATCAAAAACTCATATTATAATTCAAATACGTACCTTTTGTCAGCAATTCAAATTATCTGTGAAATCAATTTCAATTTCCTTTATACCTGTATATCCTACTAGCCATAATATCTAGTTGCATATATTCAAACCATTTTGCAAATTCTATTACAAAATTTTCAATATAAACTGCTTATACCTTCTTTACTTCACTGTTGAAGTTACACATATCCATTTATTCAATTTTACATTTCAAATTCATTTGAATTCAATTCACAATTCCAATCTAATTTGGATTCGGTTTATCTCCTGAATATTGAATTTTATCAGCTTTCATTCATTCACAACTGCACTCTTTTAAATTAGTTCCAGTTACTAATTCATTTCAATTCTATTTTCAATTCTGTTCATCTTCAATTTCAGTTTTATTCTTATTTTCAAATTCAAAAATGAATTTTAACATTCAATTTCATTTTCTGGCACTTGCAATCGCAATTTATTCATTCATTCACTAATTCATTCGTTTTTCAATTTGAATTTCATTCTAATCAAATTTCAATATTCTATAAGTTATCAACTTATTAATATTTCGTAAGTATTTTAAATAAGATTCCAGAGTCGTTTCAACTTTTTCAAAACCATTTGAAAACAGTTCAAATTTATCTTTTGAATTTTCAAAACAAAACTCAATTTTCCAAACAACTTTTATTTAAAACAATTTGGCAGCAATTTCTCTTTTGGAAACCCGAAAATGAACATCGATAATGTAACGACCCGGAATTTTGACCAAATTAAATTGAGAATATTTAATTAATTTTAAATATTTGAGCGATAATTTAATTTGAATCCCCGATTTCTTTTTGAATTTGGCAATTAAATTATAAAATTTAATCGATTTAAGTTGAATAAAAATTTGAATCTTCAGTTTAAAGTTGAAGAAAAATATTTCGAAAAGCTTTTAAAATTCGTATTGATAATACTGAAGATAACAGAAGCTTCAGAATCCAATTTCGAATTGATTTGATCAGTTTTGAAATTTATATCGTTTAACCGATATTTAAAAATAGTCGTCCGAGGCGCAGTCTCGGAATTCGACGAAACCAGTTCCATTGGGTCCGTAATATTGTATTATTACCGGATTTCCAATTTTGTATTTTTCGGAATTGATATGTGACCATACGATAGTTAAACGCGTTGAAAATAAATCGAGTTTAATTTAAATTTTAAAATTTAAATTTATGGTCATATCAAAACACGTTCTCTTCCATAATTCGTGCCGTTAATCATGGGGAGAAGATCGTGTAGAGGCTACTTCATTCACGTTTAAAATATCCCTCTTCCTCCGTTCAGTTAAAATCTAATGAAAGAAAAATAAAAATAAAAATCATGTCTTCTTCTTCTCATATTAGAATGGCCGCTCCTCTATTCAAGATACAAATCTGCTTCTCTCAAATTCATTTCCAACCTCTTCGTTCACAGTAACTTCCAATTTAAAATGGCGACAGTGCGAATCAGTTGCTCGAATTCCCAATCGAACGAACTCGCGTTCGATCGAAGGGCTGTGGCGGCCGGGTTCGTTTAGGTAGCGACAACTGCATCGAGGAGGGAGGCGAGATGATTCGCGAGGCGACAGCGAGTTTTGGGGAGGTCGCGATTTCTGTCAGGGTTTCGTGTGCTCGAGTGGGGCGACGCGCGTGCGTAGGCCGAGGCGACTGGGGCAGTGGAGCATCTGGAGGCGCACTCGCGCGATAATCGTTGGAAGGGGGGTCGCTAGATGTCGAGGCGATGGTGAAATTGCTCTCGAGTTCGCGTGCAGTGTCGCGATTTCGAAGAAAAGGTGGAGGCCGCCTCTGACAAAAGTTGTAGTCGTGAATGTCGAAGGCATCAAGATAGTTCATCGGCGGCGTTCAGGCAGCGCGGGGTCGATTTGGGGTTGGGTCGGCGATGCTCGAACTCGAGCTGGGTAGGCGAAGGTCAGTAAGGTGACGTTTTGATTTCTATTTTAATTCGTATATGTATATGTATATATATTTGTAAGTGAGTAGGAATTTTTTTGAAAGCATAAGTTTATATATATATTTATATGCAGATGTAAGAAATAGAATTTTAAAGATTTGTTTTTTTTTATGATGAATAAGGTAGATCTGTAATTTAATTTTTTAAAAGAAATAAACTTATATAATATATATATTAGATTTTAAAAATGTTGTAGAATTTTATAAAAATAGATTTAAAACTTGTATAGGTTATTTTATTTGTATTATGTAATTTCAAGAAGAAATAAAGGGAATTGATAAAAATTTAATTTAATTATTCTTGTAACTTGAATTGTATTTGTCCAAAAATAGTTAGATAACAAAATGGGTTAAACGAATTTATGTAATGGTAAGT
Source organism: Allium fistulosum (assembly GCA_030737815.1). NCBI lineage: Eukaryota > Viridiplantae > Streptophyta > Magnoliopsida > Asparagales > Amaryllidaceae > Allium > Allium fistulosum. Next base: position 742,695,274 of record CM060908.1, on the reverse strand, counting down.
GACCCTTTGAGTAGTTTAAATATTAATAAATCATATTAATGTTTATACAGTCTGAAATCGTAAGGAAAAACAAGCCGAGAACGAAAAAAGTGGATGGCAAAATGAAAAGCAAAGGTGAGATTTTCTCACTCGAAGGAAAAATTTATTTTGCAGTTATTGATTGTTTGACTGATTGAATGTGCTATTAGATATAGTAGGATATATCTATATATATAGCAGTATATACATATTGGCATATGTATATATTGGATTGATGATTTCCCGCCTCGTATAGCGGATGAGACCCTATTGCGCCGTTAGTAAGCGGATTTATAAAAACCCATATACCGCGATAATTCCATACTGGAGCGGAATTGGTATTGTGCTAACGTCTTTGGATGCAGGGAAACAGGTTGGAGGGATCCAACTGGACCCCTCATATTGATTGAATTTATTTCTACTGTGATGTGTTAATCTGTGAATGATTATTGATGTTATTGATCATATTGATATATGATGTTTTTGAATGCCATGATTGACTATTTGATGCGTTGCATCATCGGATCCATTTTTAAAGTCTAAAAATAACGATCTTGGATTTTAAAAGGATTTGTAAAGTGATTTGTAGAAATATACGTTTTATTGAAAATTTTGAATTGGTTTATTTTAAATAAATAAATGTTAAAATTTTAATGTTAGAAAAATTGTGATTTTTGTGAAATACGACAAAAATGTTATTTTTGAAATAAACAATTGATAAAGATTATGAAATAGTTTAAATTGGAATTGTTGAAGTATTTTAAACAATTCATATAAAAAGATTTATAAAAATTGATATTTTTATAAATTAAAAAATATTGGAATTTTGAAATGAGTTTTATTAAGTGTTAAAGTCAAATAAAAATGGATTCCATAAGTGAATTGAAATTTATAGATTCATAAATTGTGAAGTTACTAAATGGATAGATTTTGTAAAACAAAAAGATTTATAAGCAATTATCTTATAAATGGGATTTTGACATTTAGATAAGAAATGAATAGATGTTGTAAATAAATGGATTATAAGTTCTTAACTTATAATATAAACTTCCGGTATATAATTGAGTTATATAAGTTGAATTGGATAATTTAGAAATCGAAGTTTTATAAATAAAAATGGGATTTATAAACATTGTTTTATAAATTCAAAATCAATAGAATTTGATAAATTTAACATTGAAGTTATTAAAGGAGATATATTCGTGATTTTGGACAGCGAATTATCCTTTAAGTTAAATGTGTAGAAATTGTTAAAATTGGGATAGTGATTATATTCACGAATTTGGACAGTAAATATATATTATTGAATAAAATCAATATATTTTGGGAAAAGGAATATTGTTAAATGAAGTTGTTTTAAAAGATGTTTTAAAACGTGTTAAGTATCGAATACATAGATTTCAACATTGTTTTGTTAAAATAAACGTTTTCGAGAAAAATAAGGAAATGGTAGACTATAACACTGTTGTTATAGTAAATGATTTCCGAAAGGAAATATTTTTATGTAGTATTGGGATTTATATATCTATTTTAATTTCGAATCCCTATACTAGTGATTTTGAGTCGTCGTAACGATGTTTTACGTAACATTCGTTTTTAACTCAAATAGATGTTAAAATTTATGATTTCCTTAAAGAATGAATATATACTTAATATTGATTTAAGTATATCGAATATTTTCTAAGTATTGAAAATAAATGATTTGTGAATTACCTATTTTTAAATAAGTATGGAAATACTTTTCCAAAATGAAATGAAATGTTTTTGAGAATTTATCTTCTTAAAAGATAAATTGAAAATGAAGGTTTGAAATCGATTTGGAAATCGAATATCAGTAGATATTTGAAAAATTATAAATTCACTATGGAATTTATAAAAGAAATGGGAATTGTTTAAAAATAAATATTGATTTATTTTTAAAGTGTGGAAATTTTATATCTAGTAAAAGATATTTTGGAAGATAAAATAATTTGGAAAATTATTTGGAATCTGATGATGTTGCGCATCTTTATTGATAGTTAAATAACCGACTATCAATAATTACCTTTAGATAGGTATTTGTTGTGAATTGGATGAATTTGAATGCCACACTTATTTTGAATAAGCGCTCACTATTCGGGTTAGCCGGGAAAGGACCATGGGGTCGTATAACCCATTCCGAATATGTGATACGTCGTTATGAATCGCATTCGAAGACCGGTGTTGAAGACCGGATATTTTTGAAAACGAAAGGATTACCGTCGAGTTACTCTACATCGACTGATCTTCGATTTAGAGGTTTTATCACCCTTAGTGACGGAAAGTCCTGACGTGATTGAAAATTATCCGGAAATGCAAGGGCTTCGTGAGAAGTGCCTTCGGTTCTGTTCGATCCCGGAACAGACTTGTATGGATTGTGTGTCTGACGTTACAATTTGAGATATAAAGCTGATTTCTTTCAAATACATTTCTGTTGGTGGCGGAGAATTTATTCTCTTAGCTTAACACCCTTCTCTGAGACGTACGAGCTCAGAGGTTATGTAGTTGAAATTTATCAGCGATATATCCCAATTTGGTAACGTGGCATACTGAGTGTTGCTGTGAAATGATCAGTGTTTGATCATTTGTGATATGATCATTTGTTTGATCTTATATCTTTGTGATCATAGGTTGATCATTTTGTTTGACCCGAAGCAGGGCTTTTTATAGAAAGCATAGCTTTGTGGACGAGACTTCGTCGAGCCTCACACCCCGGAAATGGTCGAAACAGGACGAATGCAGCAAGGTTCTAGGGAGTAGCGCCCCTTAGTGTATGTCATTCCTTCTGGATAAAGGTGGTATCATGGTATGGAGCCCAGATACTTAACCTCTGTGGTTACTGCATTATTATTATCTATGTGGTTTGTTGCGAATCGGGGATCCTCGGGAAGATCGGTGACGATCGGGGGATGGCATACGCGTGTCAGTAGTTACCTATTTTTGCAGAGGTAACCCGGCCTTGTGTTGGCAGAGATCCGGTTAGGTTCTCGGGTCGTCTATTCCAGGGACGTACCCATCGTGGATAGGAAGTTCCTTAGCCTGACCATTTGTTGGAAATCCAAAGAAACAATATGTGACTTGTACGGTTTTAGTTGTAGAACCTGCCATTTAATATGGTAGCTATAGCAAGCATACTATAATGGTACCTATGCTGGCTAAGATTTATATTCTACTTTCGAAATGTTTTCTACACTATGCACTAATAATAATATCAAAAAGAATTTGATTTTTGCGTAGTAAGCATCTTTGACTATCATAAGAAGAAATCTCCTCCAAGTCTGCGTTTGCATTGTGTGTGTGGCGGGAGGTCTTATGGTAGTTTCATTTTCCAAAAGCATTTCGAATTGACTTTAAAATTCTCTGCTATTTATTTTAAAGATAAACTGTTTTACGATCTCACACCAGTCTTGCTATATTACAGCATGATAGGGGGTTCTCGCTTCGCAGTTTGGTGGCGAACGGGAGACTCTTACCCCTACATGTCCCTGAGAGGGATGGGTTGGTTAGGCAGATGCCGTGACAGTCGAGAGGCTGGCCGTAAAAGCAAGTTTGGGGTACCATTGTCAGCCACGGTGGGGCCGGGATGGTTGAAAAGCCTACCGGTTGTGACCGCTTCTTTCGGGATGTGACAAAGTGGTATCAGAGCATATGGTTAAGCGACAACCCTGCTCTGTTGGGTGTTACTCATTAGAGATAGAGTCAGCAGTACTCTAGAATGAGTTGAGTGTAATAATAGATATGAGCGCGTATTTGTTATTTGAATATAAAAATTGTTTTATATTGTGATGATTGGTTTATTGAGTGGTATATGAACCTTCGTCGGCACAGTCTTGCAAAACTGTATCGAAGGGGTTTCTAAACACTCGAATAGAACAATTCGGCACAGTATTGTTTTGAATAGGGTAAATGAAATAATTTTTCCCAAAACCTATTTTTGTATAGAAAAGAAATGTTTTTCTATAAGTACTATAGTATATGGTTGCATGGATGTTAGAAGTGATAATATTAATCTATTATCATTGAAATTGAATAAGAAATTAAAAATCGTAACTCCAAAGTTAAGAAAATAATTCATATACAAATGAAATTTGAGAATACAAATTATAAATGTGAATTGTAATTTGAAACGAAATTCCAGAGAAGTTTTTGGAAATGTTTTGAAAGAATTTGAAAATTTTGGAAATTTGGAAGTTTAAATCTTTTTGATTTGAAAATGAATTTCAAAGGTTTTGAAAAGTATTTTAGAGAGATGAAAGCTCTAAACTCTTTTCGGTCTCTGGAAAATAACTTCGATGATGACCGCGACATCATTGGTGTTCATTTTCGGGTTTCCAAAAGAGAAATTGCTGCCAAGTTGTTTTAAATGAAAAAAATTGAGTTTTGTTTTGAAAATTCAAAAGATAAATTTGAATTGTTTTCAAAATGGTTTTGAAAGGTTGAAAAGACTCTGGAATTGTGAATGGGAATGTATAAATGATTGTATAAATCAAAATGTAAATAAGTTGATAACTTATAGAATATTTGAAATCTGATTGGAATGAGATTCAAATTGAAAACGAATGGATTAGGGAATGAACAAATAAAATTGCAATTGTAAGTGCCAGAAAATAAAATTTAAATGTTAAAATTCATTTTGAATTTGAAAGTAAATAGAACTGGAATTGAATTTGATAAATGAAGTATTAAACTGAAAGTTAGTAAGTGAAGCTAATTGATTATTGACCAAATGGATAAGGTTTGAACGAATTAAATTCAATGATTATAAATGAAGATAAATTAAATTCCAATAGAATTGAAAATGTGAATTATAAGTTCAAATGAATGTGAAATGAAAAATTGAACGAAATTGAATATGTAATTTCAATAGTGAACTAAGGATGATATAAGTAGTTTATATTGAAAATTTTGTAATCAAATTTGCAAAATGATTTAAATGCTGTAACTAGATATAATGGCTAGTAGGATATACAGGTATAAAGGGATTGGAAAATTTATTTCACAGATAATTCGAATTGCTCGAAAAAGGTACGTATTTTAATTTCTATATGAGTTTTTGATGATTTCTCTCTAGCCGCTTGGCTTTTTCTTTTTCTTTTTGAAATCTGAGAGTCCGTAGGGACGTTTTGTAGTCGTGCCGTATTAGCCGCGCAAAGGAGACGCTGGCGAAATTTTTCGAAAATTTAGGGCGTTAGAAAATTTTTGAGAAAATTTTGAAAGTTTAAATTGGAATTTGAATTTAAATTTGAATTGTTAAGGAAAACAATGATGTTTGAAAATTATGAAAGTTGGAAAGTTAATTGAATGATAACGAATCTTTATTAGAAAGATTGGTTTTGAAAATTTGAGAAAACTATTAGATTGTGAAAAATAGTAGACGATTTAAGGACCTTTTTCTCTAACTTGTAATTTCGAGGACGAAATTCTTTTAAGGAGGGAAGTCTGTAACAGCCCTAGATTTTTATATATATTTTAAATTTGACTTTCTTTTATTTAAATTATTTTTTAAAATGGTTTATTTCAAATATTTCATTTTTAAATATAAATGTTGATTATTAAGTGATTTATAGTTCAAACTAGTATAATTTGAATATTTTACTGTAAAATGAATTTCTGGTCAAACTGTTCAAACTTTGACTTTTAAACTTCAAATTTAAATTATTTAAATTCTTAAATTTTATCTTTTATTATGAAAATAGATGTAATAACTTGAATACTACTTTTCTTTTCATTGAAAATGGAGTTAAATTGTAAAAGTTACGTACATTTCAATTTTGAGTATAATTTGTTTTATTTTGCCTATTTTAAATTATATAAATCATATTTTCTTTGTTATATTTTATTTTAATATGTGTTAATATTTTATTTTATGTATATTTTTATCTTTTAATATTTTTAAAGTGATAATAAAAAATTTCCAAAATATATTGCATTTATTTTCTATTTTTAAAGGCTAGTTTCCATTTTTCTGCTATTTTCTTCATTTAAATTATATTTAATTAAAATTTATTTATTTATTTTTGTGAATGCATTTTATTTTTTTGTGTTATTATATTTATTTATAAATATTTTCTAAGTCCATATAAATCTTCCAAAGTTTATTCTGTTTATTTTCAAATTTTCTAGACTAGTTTTCATTTTATATTATTTTCTTATTTTAATCATATATAATTAATATTTATTTATTTATATTTTGTATATTTGTTATATATTCGAATTTTAACTGAAATTATATGTATTTTTAGATAATTAAACTTATGAAAAGAAAATATAGAAATTTGAAAGGTTTTAAACTTTTTAAATTCCAAGTCCTTTTACCTTCCACCTTTTCATTTTCTCAACCTCCACTTGTAATCAATTTTGGCCGATTCTTTTCTCATTCTTTCAGCCACTTCCTCACTTCATTTTCACGAAAATTAAACTTCTCAATCACCAAAAAATTCGGCCATTAACCTGAAGTAAAGCTTGGTAAAAAATTTCTTCTTTTCTATGCAATTTCTACTTGTTTTCTTATGATTTTGCACTTGTTTTCTCACCTTCTATGCTCAGCTCCTCCTTCCTCCTCCACCTTGGCCTCCTCCACCACCACCACATCTGGTCAACACCTCCTCCAGCCCAGCCCCAAGCCATGGCCATGCCCCTTGATGAAGAAGATCCACCTAAAAATAAACAAAACTCCACCTTAATGTTCATAGCCTAGCCTAACTTGTTCCACCACCTCTCTCCTCCACTTTGGCCGGCCAAACACCACCACCACCAGCCATAACCTGAGCCTTGGACCTCAGTAGCACCTGTAGTTTATCCTTCCAGATCAGGCCATGCCCAATAGTCCCTTGGTCGAACCCATTTAGGCCTTGAAATCTTGTTGTTGCTTGTAGTTGTGTTGCCTTGTTTTGAAATTCAAGCACATATCCTTCATCTCCTCTTTATATTGCTATGGCGACCCCTATATGACCTGAACTTGATCCAAACCTGATCCAAAACAATCCCATTATAGTGTCTTTCCAGGCCATAGCTGAAGTATAAGTGGTTGAATGCAAGTGCAAAAGCTCTAGCTTTGAATTGTATAGTTATTCCTAGCATTGTTTGTAATATTTTGGTTTGTAATTCATGTTTGTTTTTGTTTTGTTTGATATTTAAAAAGGCAATTAGCCTTGGCTCTCCCACTCTCAAATCATTGTTGTGTTATCGTGCTTTTGAAGTTCCTTATTTGTGCATTTGGTTGTCATCTCCAGCTTATACAGGTGAGTTATTCTCACCAGACAATATGTACATATATAACTAGTGAATTGACCCCTTTTGAATCTGTAAAATGCATTATTATGTTACACTTGCTATGTTATGATTTTATGATGTTCACCCATGCTTAAACACCTATTATATTATATGTTACTGTTATATTATGCTGTTCTATTATTTTTATCAGTTTATCACACTGCAAGTTCCCTTTAGATTAGAATCACTATGGGTTGAAATGATACATACCCGAACGGACTTTAGAATAGGAGAAAATCGTTATGGGCTGAAATGATAGGCCTGAATGATTTTCAGTTATTTTCATTTACTTGGGATCGCGGGTTTGAAATGATCAAACCCGGGTATCTTTGTAAATTACGGGTTGAAATGATATATTACCCGTATCACTTTACTTAGACTAGAAACGAAATACAGACCCATTGTTAAAATATGTTTTTATAAAAATCTTAAAAATATTTTTGAAATGTAAATATTATAATATTTGATTTAAACTAAATAAAAAAATGATTTATGTAAGCATTATTGATTTTTTGAAAATTTATAAGTGAAATAAATTATTGGTAAAACTAGAAAATTTGAAATGTAAGTTATTTTGGGAAATTTTAATTGGGTGATAATTGGAATTTAAATTAAATATGAAATGTGATAACTTCATGATAATTTGGATTAAAGTGAATTTAAATGATTTTTATTTTATATTAATGATTTTGAATAAAGTTAAAATGTGAAATGAATGAATATTTAAGTCGAAATTTTGAAATATAACTAAAATTGGAAATTTGTGAATTTGGCTTAAAAATGAATTTTAAGTTAAGTAAATAAAAATGGAATTAAGGTATGTTTGAAAATTTAAACTTAAGTGTTAAGTTAATTTAATTTAATGAATTTATAATTTAATATTGGAATTTAATAAGTGAATTATTATTAAATTTTGATTTTTGAATGGAGGTTTAACTTTATAAAACCATGAATATAAGGGTATTTGAATGATTGTTTTAAAAGTGAAATTATATGATTTTATAAGTTAAAAATGATTTATATAAAAATATAATTGTTTGTGAAATTATACTGAATATTTGAAGTTAGTTAACTGCATTTCTGAAACGCTATTAAATTCTAATGTAAATGATAATACAACATTTGTAAATGTTGTAGTTGATAATAATGATCCAAATGGCTGAATTTAATTAAAGGCTATTATGGCATTTTTGTAAATGTTATAATGGTTGAATTTAACTAAGTTTATTTGAAACTAATGTAACCCTATTACAGCATTTTAAATGTTGTCTTTTGTTAAATTGAACTGTTTTAAATGTGACTTTCCATAGCATTTTCTAAATGTTGCAAAAGTTGAATTTTCATTGTTTTAATTAATTTAAGTGAACGAATGAACTTTGAAAGATTAAAATTTTGGAAATTCAATAATTTAATTATTTAATATAATAACTTCATTTTATGATTTAAAATGAAGTAATTTGTTTCGTAATATAAACTATTTTGAAATATGATATTTTGATATTTTGAACTAGATTTTTTGAATGATATTGAATTTTGAAATGATATTTGATTTTGAAATATAAAATACCAAATTTGAAATTTTAACCACGGGATGTATTTAATTTATGGTTTAACTGATCCTTAGAGGATGGGCGATCCCAAGCATCCTTTAAGTTATTATGCATTACTGCTACAGTTCACTTGAGTTGGTTTACATTATATAAGTATATATTGTCCTGACTCGAGTGTTTTGTATTTTGCTTTACGCTCGGGTCAGCCTGAGTATTTACAGCTTAACTTTGGATTTCTTTCTGGAGCTAGGAATCGCTGGAGATTCTGCTTGTCTAGTTATCTGTTCCTTTCAGTTCAGTTGTTCTATTTCAGTTCTGGTATTCATAAACTTCTATTTATTTAAGATGTCTATTGTATATGTTTTCAAGCAGATATTATGTATTATGTTTTGAGAGTTTGTTATAGTAGCTTCATGAACTACTATGGTTTTTTTATATTCCGCTGCGAGTTATTCTGATATGTTCTGTGTCTATGATTCTGTGTATTTGATTTCATTTGCTCCAAATTTATTTACAATCTGTTATTTTGAATTATTCAAGCCAGACATGTGTGGATTATTGTCGATTTGAATGGTCCAAAATAGTGGGTCGTTACAGTTGGTATCAGAGCTTTGGTTTTAGGCAAACCTTAGCCTGCGGAGCAAAAACTCATTAGAGATAGGGTAGAAATACCCTAGAATGAGTGAAATCAATCTCAGAATCATTTCTTTGTGAGAGAACGTATTTTCGAAGTATAAAATGATTTTCAAATGATTTTTAAAGAATTTTGAAAGATTATTTTGATATAAATTTCCTTGCTTTAAAAGTAAAATATTTCTTAAACTACATTCCTTTCGTATCCACTTTGTTAGTAATTTCTTTGATTAGGATCCTCTAAAATTTTGAACTTCTCTCTTGATTGTTCTAGATCCATTGTTGATAGGGATCTATTTTGGGTATGGCAAAATCAGTAGTTTGTTAGGATGCTTTGAGTAAACTCTGTTGTATCTTTTGCTTAGCTAAAGTTGTCCAACTAAAGATATTTATGCTTCTGTTTTCGTATGTTATGAATTTGAGTCTTTCCAAATTTTTATGGGAATTTTTCTGTATCGATATAGGTTATATATCTCTAATCTTCGTTTGGATTCTTATCGAATAAGATTCCTTTGAATTTTGGAACGCTCCCACTTGTTCTGAAATCCATTCCTGTCTCCCCTAATTGTATTCTTTTGATTTTGGAGCATTGCATCACTCCACTTTGTATGACCTTTATAGGGTGGCGATTCCGCAAATCTTTGAATGATTATAATTGGCATTGATTCATCGGAGATTTCTGTATCCTCGGTTTACGATGTTTTCTATCTTCTGCTATATTTAGATTCTATCTCTGGCAATCGAAGGTCGATTTGCCTTAGATTTTCGCATCGATTATATTCCTGAAGTCACGGTTGACCAGTTAAGGTCGCCCGCGATTCATATAGGCTTATCCATCTTCTATTTGGTAATTTAATTATCTTATCTTTGTTTGAGCCTATCTTTGAATTAGAATTCTATTTGATTAGAGTCCTTCTAAATTTGAATCTCTGTTTTGCTTTGAAATCCATCCTTGAATCGTCCCTTGGAAAGTTTGTGGTTGATTGTCTTTTGAAAATTGTGTATTCATCGTAGTTTTTATTTTGATAAGGATGGCCATATTTTTATATAAAGATGAAATGTTTTTGATAAGGATTATGTACCTTTTAAAAAAAATGAGAATTTGAAGTTTTGAAAGGATTTGAAAATTTGAAAATTTTATAAGAAATGTTTTCATATAAAATTATTTATAACTGAAGGTTTTGAATCTGAATTTAAGTGATTGAACTCCGGCATTTTGGAACTGGTTTTAAGATTTTGAAATAATAAATAATATGATTGAAATTATTTTTCCGAATAAGTAATGTTTCAATGATTTTAATTGGTTTTAATGATTTTGAAGGAATTTCAAAGAAGTTTTCAAAGTAAATGGAAGTCCAGAACTCACTTGTGTCGCTGGAAAATAATTTCGGTGATGAGTGCACGCATCATCGACATTGATTTTCGAGTTTCAGAGTGGGGGATAGGCCACTTCAGTAGCATTGCTACGCGAGTTATTTTGCGAAACCAATTTTGATTTCAAAATTTTGAAGTATGATTTGATATTCGAAAGATATATGTATATATATATATATATGAAATGATTTGAAGTAAGCCGGTGTTCAGTCCTCGAGTTTCGGATTTGATATAACCCTATATATTAAAATTGATTTACTGATTTGTTGCCGATTTCCAACTCCTGAATTTGAAAATGATTTCTTCAACTATTTTGAAGGTTCGAGCACTTCCAAATCAAGGTTAACTTTTCAAAGCTAAGAAATTTTGAAAGGTATGAATTATTTGATAAAGTATATAAATTTGTTTCGAATGTTTAAGTATGAAGTAATATGATTTAAATAAGTTGAAACTGTTTTGTTAAGTAAATGAATAAGGCTATTTTGAATTTTTCTAAATATGGAATTTAGATTTGAAATGTTTTGAAAGAATTTGGTCTTCAAAATATTTTGAATAAAATTTAGTTTAAATGTTTAACTTAGTAACATCTTTATGAAACTATATATTTAACAAGTTGGAATAAATATATAAGTTGTACGTATGGTGTTTTATTCGCATAATTAATTTGATCCAAGTTTGGGTACACAAGTTCGAGGTGGATTACACCATTTCGTGTTAGGATTTTCATTCGATTCTTGATGGCGAATATTTGATATGGATTTTGGGCTTGATTCTAGAATTCTCTATCGTAGTATATGGCTATGCAAGGAGACTGATGGCTTCTAGTCGAGAAACCATATCAAAATCTGCATTAGGGAAGTCGAATGGACAATACTAGTTCGAAAGCGAACTTGTGTGATCAAGCGAGTGATCAAATGTAGTTTTGCGAAATGATGACGTATGTACATCTTATATTCTAATATCATTGATATATTTGACGCTGAAATTGAAAGCTGTCGGGTTAGAATATCTTTGCTTACTAAAAGAAAATTCCCAAAATAAATTACAAAGATATATAACCCATAAAAGCAAAGATATTTAATCCCATATGGCTCTTCATACAGCGAAATTTATTTTGAAAAATTTGATCCTTATATAAGATAGACCTTACGTAAGTATAAGATGATTTTGAAAACATTTGATTTTGAAAATAAATTGGTTGACTTAAATTATATTGATTTGGAAATTTGGATTTATTTTCTAAATCTATTATTCTGGAAACGTTGAAACTAAAGATAATTAATTTGAGAAGAAATAATTCGGTGAAATTGTATATGATTTTGAAATTGAACTGATATTGAAACAAATTGAAATTTGAGAACCTTATGTTACTAAACACTTGATTTGGAAGTTGTCGAACTTATATAAAATTGATTTGTATGAGTATGAAATTGATTCGAAAACTATAGATTTGAAAAGGTACTCAATTTGAAAGTGAAATCTTATATATAATGGATATTATATAAGTACGATATTTGAAAGTGATTTGAAAAGGTACTATATGATACATATTTTCGAAGTAAAGATATGGAAAGTGCCTTCTGCTTGATATCCGATTTGTGGCCACATCTTGGATTCATTCTATCGATATTATTCTCTCTGATTTTGGTTTTCCGGATATGATACTCGAGTGTCCTTCGAATTCCATGGCGTTACCCATGGTCTTACGAACTCGACTGCATAGCGTAATTCGTAAGGCAGTGATTGCTTAAAAGGTACGGATGTTTCCTGGGGGATCCAGGCGTAACCATTGTGTATCTGCGATCTATGGTCGTGTTAGTGGCGTAATCCGCAAGGCAGAGATTGCTTAAGGGGTATGGATGTTTCCTGGGGGATCCAGGCGTAACCATTTTTATGTATCCTGCGGTCCACCGTTTTGTTGCATGGCGAAATTCGCAAGGCAGTGAATGCTTAAAAGGTACGGATGTTTCCTGGGGGACCCAGGCGTAACCATTGTGTATCTGCGATCCATGATTTGATTCGTTTTTGTTTGGATTGTACTTTCCATATCTGTTTTTAAAGGTTTTCCCAGTATTTTCACTAGGTGTTGAAACAGGTCTACTAAGTACCTGGAGAATTCCAGTTTTGCGCCTGATCAACGCACTACCAGAGTCTACAGGAACAAGGATAAACTTGTTGAAACATCGAGTTATAAAAGTATTTTGATAAAATATTATATAAAGGATATTTTGAACAGTTATTTTCCTTCCTAAAGGATTTTAAAGTGTTTTAAATATTTTACCTCTTTAACCAACAATTTAAAATAATGGTTCATCCTTCTCTTTCAACCTGCTTTCCCTCCTAGCTACTTTTCTTCCCTACCTTCTTTCGGGATGTCTTCCAACCTATTGTTCTTTCTAGTTGTTTCTCCGCTCCCTTCATTTTCGAGGACGAAAAGATTTGAGTGGGGGAGAGTGTAACAGCCCTAGATTTTTATATATATTTTAAATTTGACTTTCTTTTATTTAAATTATTTTTTAAAATGGTTTATTTCAAATATTTCATTTTTAAATATAAATGTTGATTATTAAGTGATTTATAGTTCAAACTAGTATAATTTGAATATTTTACTGTAAAATGAATTTCTGGTCAAACTGTTCAAACTTTGACTTTTAAACTTCAAATTTAAATTATTTAAATTCTTAAATTTTATCTTTTATTATGAAAATAGATGTAATAACTTGAATACTACTTTTCTTTTCATTGAAAATGGAGTTAAATTGTAAAAGTTACGTACATTTCAATTTTGAGTATAATTTGTTTTATTTTGCCTATTTTAAATTATATAAATCATATTTTCTTTGTTATATTTTATTTTAATATGGGTTAATATTTTATTTTATGTATATTTTTATCTTTTAATATTTTTAAAGTGATAATAAAAAATTTCCAAAATATATTGCATTTATTTTCTATTTTTAAAGGCTAGTTTCCATTTTTCTGCTATTTTCTTCATTTAAATTATATTTAATTAAAATTTATTTATTTATTTTTGTGAATGCATTTTATTTTTTTGTGTTATTATATTTATTTATAAATATTTTCTAAGTCCATATAAATCTTCCAAAGTTTATTCTGTTTATTTTCAAATTTTCTAGACTAGTTTTCATTTTATACTATTTTCTTATTTTAATCATATATAATTAATATTTATTTATTTATATTTTGTATATTTGTTATATATTCGAATTTTAACTGAAATTATATGTATTTTTAGATAATTAAACTTATGAAAAGAAAATATAGAAATTTGAAAGGTTTTAAACTTTTTAAATTCCAAGTCCTTTTACCTTCCACCTTTTCATTTTCTCAACCTCCACTTGTAATCAATTTTGGCCGATTCTTTTCTCATTCTTTCAGCCACTTCCTCACTTCATTTTCACGAAAATTAAACTTCTCAATCACCAAAAAATTCGGCCATTAACCTGAAGTAAAGCTTGGTAAAAAATTTCTTCTTTTCTATGCAATTTCTACTTGTTTTCTTATGATTTTGCACTTGTTTTCTCACCTTCTATGCTCAGCTCCTCCTTCCTCCTCCACCTTGGCCTCCTCCACCACCACCACATCTGGTCAACACCTCCTCCAGCCCAGCCCCAAGCCATGGCCATGCCCCTTGATGAAGAAGATCCACCTAAAAATAAACAAAACTCCACCTTAATGTTCATAGCCTAGCCTAACTTGTTCCACCACCTCTCTCCTCCACTTTGGCCGGCCAAACACCACCACCACCAGCCATAACCTGAGCCTTGGACCTCAGTAGCACCTGTAGTTTATCCTTCCAGATCAGGCCATGCCCAATAGTCCCTTGGTCGAACCCATTTAGGCCTTGAAATCTTGTTGTTGCTTGTAGTTGTGTTGCCTTGTTTTGAAATTCAAGCACATATCCTTCATCTCCTCTTTATATTGCTATGGCGACCCCTATATGACCTGAACTTGATCCAAACCTGATCCAAAACAATCCCATTACAGTGTCTTTCCAGGCCATAGCTGAAGTATAAGTGGTTGAATGCAAGTGCAAAAGCTCTAGCTTTGAATTGTATAGTTATTCCTAGCATTGTTTGTAATATTTTGGTTTGTAATTCATGTTTGTTTTTGTTTTGTTTGATATTTAACAAGGCAATTAGCCTTGGCTCTCCCACTCTCAAATCATTGTTGTGTTATCGTGCTTTTGAAGTTCCTTATTTGTGCATTTGGTTGTCATCTCCAGCTTATACAGGTGAGTTATTCTCACCAGACAATATGTACATATATAACTAGTGAATTGACCCCTTTTGAATCTGTAAAATGCATTATTATGTTACACTTGCTATGTTATGATTTTATGATGTTCACCCATGCTTAAACACCTATTATATTATATGTTACTGTTATATTATGCTGTTCTATTATTTTTATCAGTTTATCACACTGCAAGTTCCCTTTAGATTAGAATCACTATGGGTTGAAATGATACATACCCGAACGGACTTTAGAATAGGAGAAAATCGTTATGGGCTGAAATGATAGGCCTGAATGATTTTCAGTTATTTTCATTTACTTGGGATCGCGGGTTTGAAATGATCAAACCCGGGTATCTTTGTAAATTACGGGTTGAAATGATATATTACCCGTATCACTTTACTTAGACTAGAAACGAAATACAGACCCGTTGTTAAAATATGTTTTTATAAAAATCTTAAAAATATTTTTGAAATGTAAATATTATAATATTTGATTTAAACTAAATAAAAAAATGATTTATGTAAGCATTATTGATTTTTTGAAAATTTATAAGTGAAATAAATTATTGGTAAAACTAGAAAATTTGAAATGTAAGTTATTTTGGGAAATTTTAATTGGGTGATAATTGGAATTTAAATTAAATATGAAATGTGATAACTTCATGATAATTTGGATTAAAGTGAATTTAAATGATTTTTATTTTATATTAATGATTTTGAATAAAGTTAAAATGTGAAATGAATGAATATTTAAGTCGAAATTTTGAAATATAACTAAAATTGGAAATTTGTGAATTTGGCTTAAAAATGAATTTTAAGTTAAGTAAATAAAAATGGAATTAAGGTATATTTGAAAATTTAAACTTAAGTGTTAAGTTAATTTAATTTAATGAATTTATAATTTAATATTGGAATTTAATAAGTGAATTATTATTAAATTTTGATTTTTGAATGGAGGTTTAACTTTATAAAACCATGAATATAAGGGTATTTGAATGATTGTTTTAAAAGTGAAATTATATGATTTTATAAGTTAAAAATGATTTATATAAAAATATAATTGTTTGTGAAATTATACTGAATATTTGAAGTTAGTTAACTGCATTTCTGAAACGCTATTAAATTCTAATGTAAATGATAATACAACATTTGTAAATGTTGTAGTTGATAATAATGAACCAAATGGCTGAATTTAATTAAAGGCTATTATGGCATTTTTGTAAATGTTATAATGGTTGAATTTAACTAAGTTTATTTGAAACTAATGTAACCCTATTACAGCATTTTAAATGCTGTCTTTTGTTAAATTGAACTGTTTTAAATGTGACTTTCCATAGCATTTTCTAAATGTTGCAAAAGTTGAATTTTCATTGTTTTAATTAATTTAAGTGAACGAATGAACTTTGAAAGATTAAAATTTTGGAAATTTAATAATTTAATTATTTAATATAATAACTTCATTTTATGATTTAAAATGAAGTAATTTGTTTCGTAATATAAACTATTTTGAAATATGATATTTTGATATTTTGAACTAGATTTTTTGAATGATATTGAATTTTGAAATGATATTTGATTTTGAAATATAAAATACCAAATTTGAAATTTTAACCACGGGATGTATTTAATTTATGGTTTAACTGATCCTTAGAGGATGGGCGATCCCAAGCATCCTTTAAGTTATTATGCATTACTGCTACAGTTCACTTGAGTTGGTTTACATTATATAAGTATATATTGTCCTGACTCGAGTGTTTTGTATTTTGCTTTACGCTCGGGTCAGCCTGAGTATTTACAGCTTAACTTTGGATTTCTTTCTGGAGCTAGGAATCGCTGGAGATTCTGCTTGTCTAGTTATCTGTTCCTTTCAGTTCAGTTGTTCTATTTCAGTTCTGGTATTCATAAACTTCTATTTATTTAAGATGTCTATTGTATATGTTTTCAAGCAGATATTATGTATTATGTTTTGAGAGTTTGTTATAGTAGCTTCATGAACTACTATGGTTTTTTTATATTCCGCTGCGAGTTATTCTGATATGTTCTGTGTCTATGATTCTATGTATTTGATTTCATTTGCTCCAAATTTATTTACAATCTGTTATTTTGAATTATTCAAGCCAGACATGTGTGGATTATTGTCGATTTGAATGGTCCAAAATAGTGGGTCGTTACAAAGTCTGTAACGACCCGGAATTTTGACCAAATTAAATTGAGAATATTTAATTAATTTTAAATATTTGAGCGATAATTTAATTTGAATCCCCGATTTCTTTTTGAATTTGGCGATTAAATTATAAAATTTAATCGATTTAAGTTGAATAAAAATTTGAATCTTCAGTTTAAAGTTGAAGAAAAATATTTCGAAAAGCTTTTAAAATTCGTATTGATAATACTGAAGATAACAGAAGCTTCAGAATCCAATTTCGAATTGATTTGATCAGTTTTGAAATTTATATCGTTTAACCGATATTTAAAAATAGTCGTCCGAGGCGCAATCTCGGAATTCGACGAAACCAGTTCCATTGGGTCCGTAATATTGTATTATTACCGGATTTCCAATTTCGTATTTTTCGGAATTGATATGTGACCATACGATAGTTAAACGCGTTGAAAATAAATCGAGTTTAATTTAAATTTTAAAATTTAAATTTATGGTCATATCAAAACACGTTCTCTTCCATAATTCGTGCCGTTAATCATGGGGAGAAGATCGTGTAGAGGCTACTTCGTTCACGTTTAAAATATCCCTCTTCCTCCGTTCAGTTAAAATCTAATGAAAGAAAAATAAAAATAAAAATCATGTCTTCTTCTTCTCATATTAGAATGGCCGCTCCTCTATTCAAGATACAAATCTGCTTCTCTCAAATTCATTTCCAACCTCTTCGTTCACAGTAACTTCCAATTTAAAATGGCGACAGTGCGAATCAGTTGCTCGAATTCCCAATCGAACGAACTCGCGTTCGATCGAAGGGCTGTGGCGGCCGGGTTCGTTTAGGTAGCGACAACTGCATCGAGGAGGGAGGCGAGATGATTCGCGAGGCGACAGCGAGTTTTGGGGAGGTCGCGATTTCTGTCAGGGTTTCGTGTGCTCGAGTGGGGCGACGCGCGTGCGTAGGCCGAGGCGACTGGGGCAGTGGAGCATCTGGAGGCGCACTCGCGCGATAATCGTTGGAAGGGGGGTCGCTAGATGTCGAGGCGATGGTGAAATTGCTCTCGAGTTCGCGTGCAGTGTCGCGATTTCGAAGAAAAGGTGGAGGCCGCCTCTGACAAAAGTTGTAGTCGTGAATGTCGAAGGCATCAAGATAGTTCATCGGCGGCGTTCAGGCAGCGCGGGGTCGATTTGGGGTTGGGTCGGCGATGCTCGAACTCGAGCTGGGTAGGCGAAGGTCAGTAAGGTGATGTTTTGATTTCTATTTTAATTCGTATATGTATATGTATATATATTTGTAAGTGAGTAGGAATTTTTTTGAAAGCATAAGTTTATATATATATTTATATGCAGATGTAAGAAATAGAATTTTAAAGATTTGTTTTTTTTTATGATGAATAAGGTAGATCTGTAATTTAATTTTTTAAAAGAAATAAACTTATATAATATATATATTAGATTTTAAACATGTTGTAGAATTTTATAAAAATAGATTTAAAACTTGTATAGGTTATTTTATTTGTATTATGTAATTTCAAGAAGAAATAAAGGGAATTGATAAAAATTTAATTTAATTATTCTTGTAACTTGAATTGTATTTGTCCAAAAATAGTTAGATAACAAAATGGGTTAAACGAATTTATGTAATGGTAAGTGACCCTTTGAGTAGTTTAAATATTAATAAATCATATTAATGTTTATACAGTCTGAAATCGTAAGGAAAAACAAGCCGAGAACGAAAAAAGTGGATGGCAAACTGAAAAGCAAAGGTGAGATTTTCTCACTCGAAGGAAAAATTTATTTTGCAGTTATTGATTGTTTGACTGATTGAATGTGCTATTAGATATAGTAGGATATATCTATATATATAGCAGTATATACATATTGGCATATGTATATATTGGATTGATGATTTCCCGCCTCGTATAGCGGATGAGACCCTATTGCGCCGTTAGTAAGCGGATTTATAAAAACCCATATACCGCGATAATTCCGTACTGGAGCGGAATTGGTATTGTGCTAACGTCTTTGGATGCAGGGAAACAGGTTGGAGGGATCCAACTGGACCCCTCATATTGATTGAATTTATTTCTACTGTGATGTGTTAATCTGTGAATGATTATTGATGTTATTGATCATATTGATATATGATGTTTTTGAATGCCATGATTGACTATTTGATGCGTTGCATCATCGGATCCATTTTTAAAGTCTAAAAATAACGATCTTGGATTTTAAAAGGATTTGTAAAGTGATTTGTAGAAATATACGTTTTATTGAAATTTTTGAATTGGTTTATTTTAAATAAATAAATGTTAAAATTTTAATGTTAGAAAAATTGTGATTTTTGTGAAATACGACAAAAATGTTATTTTTGAAATAAACAATTGATAAAGATTATGAAATAGTTTAAATTGGAATTGTTGAAGTATTTTAAACAATTCATATAAAAAGATTTATAAAAATTGATATTTTTATAAATAAAAAAATATTGGAATTTTGAAATGAGTTTTATTAAGTGTTAAAGTCAAATAAAAATGGATTCCATAAGTGAATTGAAATTTATAGATTCATAAATTGTGAAGTTACTAAATGGATAGATTTTGTAAAACAAAAAGATTTATAAGCAATTATCTTATAAATGGGATTTTGACATTTAGATAAGAAATGAATAGATGTTGTAAATAAATGGATTATAAGTTCTTAACTTATAATATAAACTTCCGGTATATAATTGAGTTATATAAGTTGAATTGGATAATTTAGAAATCGAAGTTTTATAAATAAAAATGGGATTTACAAACATTGTTTTATAAATTCAAAATCAATAGAATTTGATAAATTTAACATTGAAGTTATTAAAGGAGATATATTCGTGATTTTGGACAGCGAATTATCCTTTAAGTTAAATGTGTAGAAATTGTTAAAATTGGGATAGTGATTATATTCACGAATTTGGACAGTAAATATATATTATTGAATAAAATCAATATATTTTGGGAAAAGGAATATTGTTAAATGAAGTTGTTTTAAAAGATGTTTTAAAACGTGTTAAGTATCGAATACATAGATTTCAACATTGTTTTGTTGAAATAAACGTTTTCGAGAAAAATAAGGAAATGGTAGACTATAACACTGTTGTTATAGTAAATGATTTCCGAAAGGAAATATTTTTATGTAGTATTGGGATTTATATATCTATTTTAATTTCGAATCCCTATACTAGTGATTTTGAGTCGTCGTAACGATGTTTTACGTAACATTCGTTTTTAACTCAAATAGATGTTAAAATTTATGATTTCCTTAAAGAATGAATATATACTTAATATTGATTTAAGTATATCGAATATTTTCTAAGTATTGAAAATAAATGATTTGTGAATTACCTATTTTTAAATAAGTATGGAAATACTTTTCCAAAATGAAATGAAATGTTTTTGAGAATTTATCTTCTTAAAAGATAAATTGAAAATGAAGGTTTGAAATCGATTTGGAAATCGAATATCAGTAGATATTTGAAAAAATATAAATTCACTATGGAATTTATAAAAGAAATGGGAATTGTTTAAAAATAAATATTGATTTATTTTTAAAGTGTGGAAATTTTATATCTAGTAAAAGATATTTTGGAAGATAAAATAATTTGGAAAATTATTTGGAATCTGATGATGTTGCGCATCTTTATTGATAGTTAAATAACCGACTATCAATAATTACCTTTAGATAGGTATTTGTTGTGAATTGGATGAATTTGAATGCCACACTTATTTTGAATAAGCGCTCACTATTCGGGTTAGCCGGGAAAGGACCATGGGGTCGTATAACCCATTCCGAATATGTGATACGTCGTTATGAATCGCATTCGAAGACCGGTGTTGAAGACCGGATATTTTTGAAAACGAAAGGATTACCGTCGAGTTACTCTACATCGACTGATCTTCGATTTAGAGGTTTTATCACCCTTAGTGACGGAAAGTCCTGACGTGATTGAAAATTATCCGGAAATGCAAGGGCTTCGTGAGAAGTGCCTTCGGTTCTGTTCGATCCCGGAACAGACTTGTATGGATTGTGTGTCTGACGTTACAATTTGAGATATAAAGCTGATTTCTTTCAAATACATTTCTGTTGGTGGCGGAGAATTTATTCTCTTAGCTTAACACCCTTCTCTGAGACGTACGAGCTCAGAGGTTATGTAGTTGAAATTTATCAGCGATATATCCCAATTTGGTAACGTGGCATACTGAGTGTTGCTGTGAAATGATCAGTGTTTGATCATTTGTGATATGATCATTTGTTTGATCTTATATCTTTGTGATCATAGGTTGATCATTTTGTTTGACCCGAAGCAGGGCTTTTTATAGAAAGCGTAGCTTTGTGGACGAGACTTCGTCGAGCCTTACACCCCGGAAATGGTCGAAACAGGACGAATGCAGCAAGGTTCTAGGGAGTAGCGCCCCTTAGTGTATGTCATTCCTTCTGGATAAAGGTGGTATCATGGTATGGAGCCCAGATACTTAACCTCTGTGGTTACTGCATTATTATTATCTATGTGGTTTGTTGCGAATCGGGGATCCTCGGGAAGATCGGTGACGATCGGGGGATGGCATACGCGTGTCAGTAGTTACCTATTTTTGCAGAGGTAACCCGGCCTTGTGTTGGCAGAGATCCGGTTAGGTTCTCGGGTCATCTATTCCAGGGACGTACCCATCGTGGATAGGAAGTTCCTTAGCCTGACCATTTGTTGGAAATCCAAAGAAACAATACGTGACTTGTACGGTTTTAGTTGTAGAACCTGCCATTTAATATGGTAGCTATAGCAAGCATACTATAATGGTACCTATGCTGGCTAAGATTTATATTCTACTTTCGAAATGTTTTCTACACTATGCACTAATAATAATATCAAAAAGAATTTGATTTTTGCGTAGTAAGCATCTTTGACTATCATAAGAAGAAATCTCCTCCAAGTCTGCGTTTGCATTGTGTGTGTGGCGGGAGGTCTTATGGTAGTTTCATTTTCCAAAAGCATTTCGAATTGACTTTAAAATTCTCTGCTATTTATTTTAAAGACAAACTGTTTTACGATCTCACACCAGTCACCATGACTGACTCGGAGTTTATTGTTTCCCTTCTAAACTCTGGGTGCCCACAAATTTCCACACGGGCAGTCTAGAGTTAGATTATCAGGATATTCTGGATATTCTGGAGCTTGGAGATAAGCTGGATGACGAGACGTAGTATTTGTATCTGATAGTATTTATTCCGCTGTGTATTCTGTATGGGGACAAGTTTATATAACTGTCCATTGTTGTATATTGACTCTGATATGATGTGATGTAATGTAATAACAGATATAACTCTTTTGTTTTTAAATGATATTCATTTATCTATTATATATTGTTCCGCTGCGATATGTGAGATTCTGATATTGTTTTCTGTTTCTGTTTTCTGCTCTTGTTCTGTTGATGTTCTTCTTTCTTTTTCTTCTATCTTCTTCTTCTTCTGCCTTTTTCTTCTTTCTTAAACCCTCACTATTGGAGTTTCCGGCACTCGATTGCTCGACAGTCGATAAAGTGAGTATCGATGTTGAATTTTCGAAAGTCGAAAATTTCGGGATGTGACAGATAATGCTGCAGTCATTACCGAAGTTATTTTCCAGCGACCGAAAAGAGTTTAGAGCTTTCACCTCTCTAAAATACTTTTCAAAACCTTTGAAATTCATTTTCAACTCCAAAAATGATTTAACTTTCCAAATCTCCAAAATTTTCAAGTTCCTTTCAAAACATTTCCAAAAACTTCTCTGGAATTCCGTTTTAATTTACAATTCTCTAATTTCATTAGTATGTGCATTTATTTCTTGGTTCTTTGTTTTTAATTCCACTTTCATTTACAATTTCCACATATATATTAATGGGAATAATTAACATCATTACTTCCTAACAACCATGCATCCATATATCATAATAATTTACAGAAAACATTTCTTTTCTATACAAAATAGTTTTGGGCAAAATTATCTCATTTACCCGTTTTAAAATCAATACTGTGTCGGTTTATCTTGTTTTAAGAGTTTAGAAACCCCTATCGATTACAGTTAGCTAGACTGCACCGACCAGAATCCATAAACAATCAACCGATAAGTCAACACAATACAAAACAATTTCATATTCAATAACAAATACGCGCTCATATCTATTATTACACTCAACTCATTCTAGAGTACTGCTGACTCTATCTCTAATGAGTAACACCCAACAGAGCAGGGTTGTCGCTTAACCATATGCTCTGATACCACTTTGTCACATCCTGAAATTTTCGACTTTCGAAAATTCGACATCGATACTCACTTTATCGACTGCCGAGAAATCGAACGCCGGAAACTCCAATAGTGAGGGTTTTAGAAAGAAGAAATAGGTAGAAGAAGAAGAAAAGAAGAAAAAGAGAAGAAAGAAAGAAGAACAACAGAAAACATCTGAACGACATCAATAGAAACACAGAACAGAGACAATATCAGAATCTCACATATCGCAGCGGAACAATATATAATAGGTAAATGAATAATCTCTAAAACAAAGAACTATATCATTTTATACATACATCAATCATCAGAGTCAATATACAACTCAATACAACAATGGACAGTTATATAACTTGTCCTCATACAGAATACACAGCGGAATAAATATATCAGGTACAAATACGTCTCGTCCTCCAGCTTATCTCCAAAGCTCCAGAATATCCAGAATATCCTGATAATATAACTCTAGGCTGCCCGTGTGGAAATTTGTGGGCACCCAGAGTTTAGAAGGGAACAATAAACTCCGAGTCAGTCATGGTGACTGGTGTGAGATCGTAAAACAGTTATTCTTTAAAATAAACAACAGGAAAACTTTTAATGTCAATTCGCCATGCTTTTGGAAAATGAAACTACCATAAGACCTCCCACCACACACACAATGCAAACGCAGACTTGGAGGAGATTTCTTCTTATGATAGTCAAAGATGCTTACTACGCAAAAATCAAATTCTTTTTGATATTATTATTAGTGCATAGTGTGTAAAAACATTTCGAAAGTAGAATATAAATCTTAGCCAGCATAGGTACCATTATATTATGCCTGCTATAGCTGCCTCCTGAGGAGACAGGTTATACAATTGAAATCGTAAAGGCTCGTATTGTTTCTTTGGATTTCCAACAAATGGTCAGGCTAAGGAACTTCCTATCCACGATTGGTACGTCCCTGGAATAGACGACCCGAGAACCTAACCGGATCTCTGCCAACACAAGGCCGGGTTACCTCTGCAAAAATAGGTAACTACTGACACGCGTATGCCATCCCCCGATCGTCACCGATCTTCCCGAGGATCCCCGATTCGCAACAAACCACATAGATAATAATAATGCAGTAACCACAGAGGTTAAGTATCTGGGCTCCATACCATGATACCACCTTTATCCAGAAGGAATGACATACACTAAGGGGCGCTACTCCCTAGAACCTTGCCGCATTCTTCCTGTTTCGACCATTTACGGGGTGTGAGGCTCGACGAAGTCTCGTCCACAAAGCTGCGCTTTCTACAAAGCCCTGCTTCGGGTCAAACAAAAATGATCAACCTATGATCACAAAGATATAAGATCAAACAAATGATCATATCACAAATGATCAAACACTGATCATTTCACAGCAACACTCAGTATGCCACGTTACCAAATTGGGATATATCGCTGATAAATTTAAACTACATAACCTCTGAGCTCGTACGTCTCAGAGAAGGGTGTTAAGCTAAGAGAATAAATTCTCCGCCACCAACAGAAATGTATTTGAAAGAAATCAGCTTTATATCTCAAATTGTAACGTCAGACACACAATCCATATAAGTCTGTTCCGGGATCGAACAGAACCGAAGGCACTTCTCACGAAGCCCTTGCACATCCGGATAAATTTCTAATCACGTCGGGACTTCCCGTCACTAAGGGTGATAAAACCTCTAAATCGAAGATCAGTCGATGTAGAGTAACTCGACGGTAATCCTTTCGTTTTCAAAAATATCCGGTCTTCAACACCGGTCTTCAAATGCGATTCATAACGACGTATCACATATTCGGAATGGGTTATACGACCCCATGGTCCTTTCCCGGTTAACCCGAATAGTGAGCGTTTATTCAAAAATAAGTGTGGCATTCAAATTCATCCAATTCACAACAAATACCTATCTAAAGGTAAATATTGATAGTCGGTTATTTAACTATCAATAAAGATGCGCAACATCATCAGATTCCAAATAATTTTCCCAAATTATTTATCTTCAAAAATATCTTTACTAGATATAAAATTTCCACACTTAAAAATAAATCAATGTTTATTTTTCTAAACAGTTTCCCTTTCCTTTATAAATTCCATAGAGAATTTATATCTTTCAAAATATCTACTGATATACGATTTTCAAATCGTTTTCAATATTCGATTTCGATTTATCTTTAAGAAGATAAATCTCAAAAACGTTCATTTCATATTGGAAAACATTCCATACTTATTTAAAAATAAGTAATTCACAAATCATTTATTTTCAACACTTAGAAAATATTCGATATACTTAAATCAAATTAAGTATATATTCATTCTTTAAGGAAATCATAAATTTCAACATCTATTTGAGTCAAAACGAATGTTGCGTAAAACATCGTTACGACGACTCAAAATCACTAGTATAGGGATTCGGATTTAGATAGATATATAAATTCCAATACTACATCAAAACATTTCATTTCGGAAATCATTTACTATAACAATAGTGTTATAGTCCACCATTTCCTTAAATTTCTCGAAAACGTCTATTTCAACAAGAACTGCGGAAATCTATGCTTTCGATTCATAATACATTTAAAACATCTTTAAAATGCTTAACTTCATTTCAAATATCACTTTCCCAAAACCATATCTATTTTACTTAACAATATATTCACTGTCCAAAATCGTGAATATAATTTACTTAACCCAATTTCAATCTTTTCCACACATTTTTATTTCAATAAAAATTCGCTATCCAAAATCGCGAATATCTCTTCTTTGATAATCTTCTATATTTAATTTATCAAATTCAATCGATTTCGAATTTATAAACACGGTTAAAAATTCTATTTCTATTTATAAAAACTTCAGTTTATAAATCTTCTTTATTTACCAATTCAATTCACAATTCAATTTATATACCACAATCCATATTATAAGTTAAATACTTATAATTTCATTTATTTACAAAGATCATTCTTTTAAAACTTTACAACTGTAAAATTTACCCTTTTATAAACCCATTTTAACGTCATTTCCAAATACTACATCAATTACAGATTGATTTCCAAAATTTTATCATTTCTAAATAATTTTCCTTATTCTTTCCAATTTATTCAATATTCTATTTTTAAAAGAATTCTTCAATTTGAAATCATTTTTACATTGATTTCCCAGGTTATTTCAATTCGTAAATTTAATTTCTAATTGGACTTCCAACTTATTTCATTTTAAATAAATTCCTTTTGAAGATAATAAATTTCTTTGTCTCTTTCAATCTATTTAAAAATCCAAATTTAAATTAAATTCTTCAATTTATAATCACTGTTTTATGAAATTCTTTTATTTAGCAATTTCACTTTATTCTGGAATTTATTCCATAAGATTATAAAAATTAACTTCTTATACTTTTAAAAATTCATTTCTTCAAAATTATTAAATTTCTAAAATTGATTCATTTAGAAATTCCTATTTTTGATTTCAAAAATCCAATTTCGTATATTTTGGAATCCAATGATATCAAACATCCATTCGGCCAATTTATATTTTCAAACAATTCCCAATCATCAATATCATCGATCGTATCAATATAATCATTCACAGAATTATCATATCACAATAAAATAAATTCACAACAATATTGAGGGGTCCAGTTGGATCCCTCCAACCTGTTTCCCTGCATCCAAAGACGTTAGCACAATACCAATTCCGCTCCAGTACGGAATTATCGCGGTATATAGGTTTTTTATAAATCCGCTTACTAACGGCGCAATAGGGTCTCATCCGCTATACGAGGCGGGAAATCAATCAATCCAATATATACATATGCCAATATGTATATACTGCTATATATATAGATATATCCTATCATATCTAATAGCACATTCAAACAAAATCAATCAATAACTGCAAATCAATTATAAATCTGAGTGAGAAGATCTCACCTTAGCTATTTATTTTGCCATCCCATTTCCATTCTTGACTCGATTCTATTGATTTATACCTTGTATAATATTATACAAATTAATTAACATTCGAACCAATCAAATAACCAATTTTCCGTTCTTGATTGTTTAATTAATTTATAATTTCATTCAAACCAATTTTTCTTAAATAAGTTTATTTAGCTATAAATAAATTTAAAACTAAATTCTTTTTTTTTTCCCTTTTTTTTCTTTCTTCTTTTCTTTCTTAATAAATTATCCTATTAAACAAATTTTCTCTTACTCATTTATTAATCAAATCCAATCCCCTTTTTATAATCTTTTAGTAACTGAATAAATTAAGCAAGTAAATTTGGATTAATAAATTTTAAATTAAACAGATTTCCTTCGATAAATTTACTTAACAAAATATTAAATTTAAAACTACTTTTCCTTTAAATAAATCATTTCATCCAATATATTGAATCTCTAACAAATCTATCTTCTTTTTATATCATATATATATATTTATATAAATTTCAAATTTGAAGAATATTAAAATGCTAAAAATTTAAACTACCTCACAAAACAGGCGACCCCAAACCCACGACGTCGCCGAGCTCTGATGATCGCTGCCGCCTTCCCACTGCCTCGACGCACTCCACAACCCCCCAGCATCGAACATCGATAGCCCGCCGCCTGCTTTCCCATGACCCCAATTCGCGACATCTTCACTTCGCGGAAGCACACGCTTCCTTCCAGTCGCCTCGCGAAACCCTAAGTCGTCGATGACCCCCAGCTTGAACCACGTCGCCAGTCTCACGCAAACGAGAGTCGCGAGTCTCCCCGCCATTGTTGCTCGAACTCGCGCTCGTGAGCCTTCCAGAACATTGCCGCGACCACGTCGCTACCTCCCTTCCACTCGCGGTGAATAAAAACGAACGTGGGATTCAGATGGAGAGAAAGAAATGAAGGCGGCCATTAATTTGAACGAGAGGGGTGGTTTTCGTGATTTCGAATTTGTTTATTTTGAAAAGGGGAGAGGAGTGTCTCGTATGATTTTTTTGGGCTGAGGAGGGAGACAGGAAATCGTGCCTTCACGATTTCTTCCGTGATTATAGGCGCATAAAATGGGAGACAACGTGGTGATGATTTTGACCATAAATTTAAAATTTAAAATTTAAATTTAAATCTCGATAAAAACTTTAATGCGTTTTCGTGTCGTATTCTCACATACGAACTCCGAAAAATACGAAATTGGAAACCCCGCAACAATTCAATGTTACAGACCCAATGGAACTGGTTTCGTCGAATTCCGAGACTGCGCCTCGGACGGCTATTTTTAAATTCGATTCGAACGATATAATTTCAAAACTGAACAAAATAGTTTGAAATCAGATTCTGAAGCTTCAATCATCTTCAGTATTATCAATACGAATTTTAAAAGCTTTCGAAATATTTTTCTTCGACTTAAAATCGAAGATACAAATTTTTATTCGACTACAAATAGATTAATTACAAAATTAAATCGCCAAATTCAAAGTTAAACCGGGAATTCAAATTAAATTATCGTTCAAATATTTAAAATTAATTAAATATTTCCAATTTAATTCGTTCGAAATTCTGGGTCGTTACAAAAATGATACTTTTTTTTATATAGAAATTATATCTGGGTAAAATTATTTCATCTACCTTTTTAAAACAATATTGTGTCTGTTGGCCTGGTCCAAGTGTTTAGAGATCCCTATCAATAACGTTAGCTACTCGTATTGACCAAAATCCATATACCACCCAACCGATCAATTAACACAATATAAAACCATTTTATATAACTAACAAATACGCGCTCTCGTATATGTCACGTCCTGAAATTTTCGACTTTCGAAAATTCGACATCGATACTCACTTTATCGACTGCCGAGAAATCGAACGCCGGAAACTTCAAAAGTGAGGGTTTTAGAAAGAAGAAAAAGGCAGAAGAAGAGAACAGAAGAAGAAAGAAGAAGAACAAC
Source organism: Allium fistulosum (assembly GCA_030737815.1). NCBI lineage: Eukaryota > Viridiplantae > Streptophyta > Magnoliopsida > Asparagales > Amaryllidaceae > Allium > Allium fistulosum. The sequence goes on along the minus strand of CM060908.1, from coordinate 742,665,776 downwards.
AGTACAACAACAGAAACAGAAAACAATATCAGAATCTCACATATCGCAGCGGAACAATATATAATAGATAAATGAATAATCTTTAAACAAAGAACTATATCATTTTATACATACATCAATCATCAGAGTCAATATACAACTCAGTACAACAATGGACAGTTTTATACTTGTCCTCATACAGAATACACAGCGGAATAAATACTATCAGATACAAATACTACGTCTCGTCATCCAGCTTATCTCCAAGCTCCAGAATATCCAGATAACCTAATAATCTAACTCTAGACTGCCCGTGTGGAAATTGGTGGGCACCCAGAGTTTAGAAGGGAAACAATAAACTCCGAGTCAGTCATGGTGACTGGTGTGAGATCGTAAAACAGTTATTCTTTAAAAATAAACAGCAGAAAATTTTAAAGTTAATTCGCAATGCTTTTGGAAAATGAAACTACCATAAGACCTCCCGCCACACACACAATGCAAACGCAGACTTGGAGGAGATTTCTTCTTATGATAGTCAAAGTTGCTTACTACGCAAAAATCAAATTCTTTTTGATATTATTATTAGTGCATAGTGTAGAAAACATTTCGAAAGTAGAATATAAATCTTAGCCAGCATAGGTACCATTATAGTATGCTTGCTATAGCTACCATATTAAATGGCAGGTTCTACAACTAATACCGTACAAGTCGCGTATTGTTTCTTTGGATTTCCAACAAATGGTCAGGCTAAGGAACTTCCTATCCACGATGGGTACGTCCCTGGAATAGACGACCCGAGAACCTAACCGGATCTCTGCCAACACAAGGCCGGGTTACCTCTGCAAAAATAGGTAACTACTGACACGCGTATGCCATCCCCCGATCGTCACCGATCTTCCCGAGGATCCCCGATTCGCAACAAACCACATAGATAATAATAATAATGTAGTAACCACAGAGGTTAAGTATCTGGGCTCCATACCATGATACCACCTTTATCCAGAAGGAATGACATACACTAAGGGGCGCTACTCCCTAGAACCTTGCTGCATTCGTCCTGTTTTGACCATTTCCGGGGTGTGAGGCTCGACGAAGTCTCGTCCACAAAGCTACGCTTTCTACAAAAAGCCCTGCTTCGGGTCAAACAAAATGATCAACCTATGATCACAAAGATATAAGATCAAACAAATGATCATATCACAAATGATCAAACACTGATCATTTCACAGCAACACTCAGTATGCCACGTTACCAAATTGGGATATATCGCTGATAAATTTCAACTACATAACCTCTGAGCTCGTACGTCTCAGAGAAGGGTGTTAAGCTAAGAGAATAAATTCTCCGCCACCAACAGATATGTATTTGAAAGAAATCAGCTCTATATCTCAAATTGTAACGTCAGACACACAATCCATACAAGTCTGTTCCGGGATCGAACAGAACCGAAGGCACTTCTCACGAAGCCCTTGCATTTCCGGATAATTTTCAATCACGTCAGGACTTCCCGTCACTAAGGGTGATAAAACCTCTAAATCGAAGATCAGTCGATGTAGAGTAACTCGACGGTAATCCTTCTGTTTTCAAAAATATCCGGTCTTCAACACCGGTCTTCGAATGCAATTCATAACGACGTATCACATATTCGGAATGGGTTATACGACCCCATGGTCCTTTCCCGGCTAACCCGAATAGTGAGCGATTATTTAAAAACAAGTGTGGCATTCAAATTCATCCAATTCACAACAAATACCTATCTAAAGGTAATTATTGATAGTCGGTTATTTAACTATCAATAAAGATGCGCAACATCATCAGATTCCAAATAATTTTCCAAATTATTTATCTTCAAAAATATCTTTTACTAGATATAAAATTTCCACACTTCAAAAATAAAACAACGTTTATTTTTCTAAACAGTTTCCCTTTTCTTTTTATAAATTCCATAGTGAATTTATGTTTCAAAAATGTCTATTGATATACGATTTTCAAATCGTTTTCAATATTCGATTTCGATTTATCTTTAAGAAGATAAATCTCAAAACGTTCATTTCATATTGGAAAACATTCCATACTTATTTAATAATAAGTATTTCACAAATCATTTATTTTCAACACTTGGAAAATATTCAATATACTTAAATCAATATTAAGTATATATTCATTCTTTAAGGAAAACATTTACTATAACAACATTTATTTGAGTCAAAACGAATGTTACGTAAAACATCGTTACGACGACTCAAAATCACTAGTATAGGGATTCGGATTTAGATAGATATATAAATCCCAATACTACATCAAAACATTTTCTTCCGAAAATCATTTACTATAACAACAGTGTTATAGTCCATCATTTCCTTATATTTTCGAAAACACCTATTTCAACAATAAAAATGTTGAAATCTATGTTTTCGATTCACAATACATTTTAAAAACATCTCTAAAATGTTTAACTTCATTTTCATTGCCACTTTTCCAAAACTATCCATTTTACTTAACAATATATTCACTGTCCAAAATCGTGAATATAATTCACTTAACCCAATTTCAATCATTTCTACACATTTTTATCTCAATAAAAATTCGCTATCCAAAATCGCGAATATATCTTCTTTAAAAATCTTCTATATTTAATTTCTCAAATCCCATTGATTTCGAATTTATAAAACAACGTTTATAAATTCTATTTCTATTTTATAACAACTTCGATTTAATAAATCTCCTTTTATTTACAAATTCGATCAATATTCCATTTAAAGGCAAAAATCCAGTTTATAAGTTAATCTCTTATAAATCTTTTATGCTACCGTTTCATCCATTTTATAACTTCATACTTTATAAATCTATAAAATTCATATTTTCACAATTTATAATTCTATAAATCTCATGTCTTTACAATTTATAATTCTATAAATCTCTAACACTTATAAACACTCGTTTTAAAATTCCAACACTTTAAATTGATAAATATCAATTCTGTACATCTTTTTATATACATCATTTTTAGTAATTCAAAAGAAATCCAACTTAAACTATTTTATTTATCACTTGACTATTTATTTCAAAATCACCTTTCAGGTATATTTCACAATTTAAAATTTTCATAACTTTAAATTTATAACATTTATTTATTTATTTAAGATAAATAAATTCCAAAATTTAATAAAATCGTATACCTTCCAAAAATCACTTCAAAATTCCTTTTAAAGTAAAAATCGTTTATTTTTAAACTTTAAAATTGAACCCGATGATGCAACGCATCAATTAGTTCATCACAACATCAAACATCATATATCATCATATGATGACAGAATATATATCAACATCTGTAAATAAATAAATACAGTTGAGGAATCCAGTTGGATCCCTCCAACCTGTTTCCCTGCATCCAAAGACGTCAGCACAATACCAATTCCACTCCAGTACGGAATTATCGCGGTATATAGGTTTTTATAAATCCGCTTACTAACGGCGCAATAGGGTCTCATCCGCTATACGAGGCGGGAAATCATCAATCCAATATATACATATGCCAATATGTATATATTGCTATATATATAGATATATCCTATCATATCTAATATCAAAATCCAAACAGTCAATCAAACAATCAATAACTGCAATCAATTTTTTAAATCTAAGTGAGAAGATCTCACCTTAGCTTTTTAACCTGCCATCCAATTTCATTCCAGTCATTTCTTCAAGATTTTTGAACCTTGTATAAACAATTTATACATTTATTAATATTCGAATAAATCGAATAATAATTTTCATTCTGGATTGTTTAATTAATTAATAATTTCATTTAAACCAATCTTTCCTTAAATAAATTTATTTTAACTAATTCTTTTACTTACAAATTAGTTTCCTTTAATAAATCATTTTATTTAACAAATTTTCCTTTTACTAATTTTCCCTTTTTAAAATTAATTTAAATTAACCAAGGGTTTCATTTTGAACTAAAAATTTGAATTTGTAAACAAATTTTCTTTTACTGTATAAAACTATTTATTCTCTAAACTGTTTTAAATCTTCTATACTTTCAAAGTTTATATATATATATATAAAACTACGCTTTATAAAAATCCGATCTTTATATAACCTTATATATATTTTCTTTTATCTGCCTATCTATACTTATATAAAATCGAAAAATTAAATTTTCATTTCATTTCTTTGACTGCCAGTATAAAAATTTGAAACTGTATAATATTTTTCTGTTTTTAACTTTTAAACACTTTAAAATTCCAAATTTCTTTTCAAATTTGCATACATATAAAAACTGGAACTGTGTACATATATATAATGTAACGACCCGTATTTTTCACGGATCGAAAAGTTCGTCAAATCTGGAATTTTTGCATTTTTAAGTCATTTCAGATTTTTGGGGAAATTTGTCTAAGTCCTAGGTCGTGGACGACCTAAGAGCTAAGTCGTGACCGAGTTAAGGACTTGCGAGTTAGTGTTAGGTCGTGGGTTAGTTGGAGCGACCTATAAAATTGTGCAACCTAGGATTTAGTTAAGTAATTAGGTCGGCAGGGCGAGTTAACGACCTAAAGACTGACCGACTTAAGAAGTTTAGGCGACCTAAGGAAGAGTAGTAGGCGACCTAAGTATTCTGGGGTAGAGTTAGGTCGGCAACGACCTAAGAGAATGTTGTGAGCGACCTAAGTTTTGTTAAGTGTTAGGTCGGCTGGGAAAGTTAGCGACCTAGTAGTTGCCGAGTTAGCGACCTAGTAGTTGCCGAGTTAGCGACCTAGTAGTTGCCGAGTTAGCGACCTAGTGTTGGCGACCTAAGGACCTAAGGAGTTAACAAGTTGGCGACCTTAGGAGTTAGGCTAAGTGTTAGGTCGCGTGGAGGCTTAAGGAATTAGGTCGTAACCTGTTAAGTCGTAGGTCGCTGGGTTTCGTCTAAGTGTTAGGTCGAAGTATGTGTTAAGTCGTAGGTCGACTTAATAGTTAGGTCGTATGCGCAGAAGTGTTAGATCGTAGGAGTTGAGGTGCGCGTATCTGTTAGGTCGGAGTTGTTGGCTAAGGGTTAGGTCGGAGGCTCTGTTAAGTCGTGGGGGTTTTTAGGTCGTAGGTCGGCATATGTTAGGTCGGCAACGACTTAAGGAGATAGCCGAGTTACGACTCAGGCAGTTTTCAGCTATAAATAGGAGGGGTTGTTCTCACTTTTTGGGATCCGGATTTTGAAGCGACGAAGTGCTGCCATTTTGAGAGCTCGACTTCTACACTTCTTCACTTCTTTTCTCCACTCTAATCTAGTGCTTCCATCCATCCAAATCGAAGATCAAGATTAAAGATTCAAGAGCTTAGATTGAAGATCTTCATCTTTTCAAGAGAGATTTCATCGTTTGAAGTGAGATCTTGTCGGATCTAGCTTAGTTCTTCGCTGTCCAGATCTGAAGTTGATATCTTTTGGATTGTTTAGGTGATTTGGTGAGTGGTGATTATCTCTCACACGGATCCAAAGGAGTATATCGGATTGTTGGCTCGTTTTGGTGTTAAAATAGAGATTTCCATGCATTTTCTTCATCCTATGTGTAGATCCATATAGATCCATTGTTCATGATGATGTTGTATCCATTTTATCATATGTTAACCTATGCAAGTTCATTCATCAAGTTTGTAGAGATATAATACATGTTTTCATGCTTATTGGACTTTCAACTCTTTAATTACGAAAATGCCATTATTGTTATAATTGTCTACTTAGATCATATTTGAATGCTTGATTGCTTGGATTGATATTTGATTTGATTGATTGTTATGAACTAGATGATTGATGATTAGATTTAGACCAAAGGTGATTCAAAAGCTAAAGGAAAGGCTCTTGGATTGGGAAAGCTGCTCGGGGCATATGTAGCGGGATGATGAAGCTCTTATGCATAGATTTGATGATGTGATGTTGAGATGAAGCTTCGCGAGGATGTTATGAAGCGAGGCAATCATATGATGAAGACTTGGTCGAATCCAGGCGGGATCATTCCAAGCATGTTGATAACTCGGTGATATGATTCGAGTTGAGGATAATGGATGCTCGAGAGGCGCTTGAGCTAGTATGGCAATAGTCGTCGAGGAGGATGACTAGGAGGTTGAGATCTCATCGTTGTTGAAGGTTCTAGCATGCTCTAAGCAAGAGTACATGGGGACGCCCAAAAGACTAAGTTGATGGTCGAGTACTCTGGGTAGATTCGATAATCCTAGGCACGGGTCACGACGACGTGCGGGAGTTATGTCTAGAACCGGGGTTACCATTAGCCCTTGACGGACGGCTGAAAGAATGTGCCGGTCATTCAATTAACGGTGATATCGCAACAATGATAACAGTGATAGCCGAGTCATGGATGTTTGGTTGTATCATCATTCGGTCTCAAGAGCGGTATTTCCTGGGTGCTTATCTGACCTTGGTTTTAGACCTTGGGATTTGTACTTGGAAAACATCGCTCTTGACTCGAGTGACAATTGCTTTACTTTAAATTGTATGCTCTGCTATGTTTGCTTCTGCTTAGTGTGTGTCTGGGGGCTATCACTGTAGAATGAGGTTGGAGTGGGAGGGTTGTATTCCTATTCCTTTTCCTTTATGCTCTTTTGGTATGTTGTTAGTTAATTTACTGCTCACTAAGACTGTTGTCTGACTCAAGGCTTTATGTTTTTAATTCTTATTGCCTTGGGCTGTTCGTCCATTTTGGGACGGGCAGACTAGGTAGCAGGTGACAGGTGCTGTTCTCTTCTCACGATGCTGATATCGAAGACGAGCTAGAGGGTTGCATATTATCTTCTTATATGTACTGGATTTTTTTCCGCTGTTTTGTATTCTCTGAGAGTTATGTAGTGAGGCTGGATGTATTGACTATGTGGATGCTTGTATTCAACTATTATGGAGTTTTATATGATGTCATTTTATTCTGTAAAGCTTCACTATACATATGTTCTATTGTATTTTGTCCATGCGCTGTGAGTAATACGATAGATCCTGTTGTTTTAATCTTACCTTGACAATCGTCCATGGTCGCCTGGCACACTTTACAGCGCTCTATCTCTAGATTCGGTGTAGGGGTCATGGGCGGTCGTCACATTTGGTATCAGAGCATTGGTTAATCGATTTTACCCAACGCTCGCTGTCGTAACTACGTATGAGAGACGTAATTGTATTTTGATGGATGATTACTATATATAATATAGTGGCTTAGTAGAATTTGAGTCCTTTATGCAGTTGATTCTCTAGATGTTCTAATCATTCCTTCTTATAGATATTGAGAATGAGTCGAAGAGGGAGACCAGCTGCTAGGGGAGGTCGTGCTACTGAAGAGACTGCTGATTATGCAGCCATGTTCGAAGCTATGATGACTTCGATCATGAGAAGGATACCAGTTCCGGGGGCGGCAGTTGATGTTGGAGTTCAAGTCCAAACTCCGAAACCAGTGGATTTTGCTAAGCTGTGCAAGGATTATACTGCTCTTGGAGGGAAGGTTTTCTTGGGAACAGAATCTACCATTGAGGTCCAGAGGTGGATAGATGCTTGTAGAAGGATCTTTGGTGATTTGGGAATTGATGATGCAACTAAGAGGAAGTTGGCATCAAGGCAGCTTCAAGGGAGAGCCTCTGATTGGTGGAATTCTATTACCATCGATACTGCGGAGGAAGAGATTACTTGGGAGCAATTCCAAGCTAGATTTGAAGCTAAGTTCATTTCTACATCTCAGAAGTCTGTTCTGTTCAAGAAGTTTGTAGAGCTCAAGCAGGGTGGAAGATCTGTTCTTGAGTATGTTTCTGAGTTCGAAGCTTTGTCCAAGTATGCCCGGTCGTATATTGAATCTGCTTATCAGAAGAATGAGAAGTTTGTGACCGGCTTGGATAGTTATCTTGGGAGACAGTTGGTGGATCATTTGGACGATTCATTTGAGAAGCTTGTGGAGAAAGCTCTTAGGCATGAGAGTCTGTTTCCTAAGGAAGGACCTGTTGTTGTTGCTGTTACCAAGGGAGAATCTAAACCACAGCAGGGTGGAAACCAGAAGAGGAAGCAGCAGCAGCAGAAGGGTAAGGATGGCCAGAAGAAGCCGAAAGGCGAGGTAACTTGCTACAATTGTCAGCAGAAGGGCCATTTCTCTAAGGATTGTAAGAATCCGAAGGCACCGATGAAGTGTCACAACTGTGACAAGCCGGGGCATTTCAGGAAGAATTGTCCAGAACCAAGGAAGGACAGGCAGATTGTGCAAGCCTATGCTTTGGGAGCTGTTCCGTCGTCTTCGAAAGCTCCTACTGCTGAAGAAAAGGGAAAGAGTGTGGTTGTTCAAGGTACTCTTTTCCTATGTGGTGTTCCAGTTAGAGTTTTGTTTGATACTGGAGCGTCGCATTCATTTGTTTGTAATGAACTAGTAGGCCGGTTAGGTTTGAAGCCGGATATTGTTGATAGGCCATTGGTAGTGACTAATCCAGTTGGGGGTTCGTCTTGTTTGTGTATGTTATGCCGTGGTCTAGTTGTGTCGAGTCATGGTTGCTCTTTTGTTTGTGATTGCTTTGTTCTGAACTTTACGGGGTTCGGAATTATCTTGGGTATGGACTGGCTTAGGAAGTATGCGGCTAAGGTTGATTGCGAAAAGTTGGAAGTGACAGTCGAGAATGTGGAGGGGCGAAAGATTGTGATACGATGTAAGCATGAAGAAGGCGTCTTCATGAGCTTCATGTATTCGCTAGTTGTTCCACGGGATGGACTGTCATCAGTACCGATCGCTAATGGATTCGAGGATGTCTTTGACGAAGTCAAAGGGTTGCCGCCGCATAGAGAGATCGAGTTTCGTATAGATCTAGTTGAAGGAGCCAGACCTGTTGTGATGCCTCTTAGGCGGATGGCGCCTAGGGAGCAGCAGGAGTTGAGGGTGCAAGTTGATGATCTTTTGCAGAAAGGATTCATTCGGCGTAGTGTGTCCGAGTGGGGTGCACCAGTTGTGTTTGCAACCAAGGCAGATGGGTCGTTGAGATTGTGCGTCGATTATCGTGAGCTGAATAAGGTGACTAAGAAGAACAAGTATCCATTACCGAGAATAGATGACTTGTTTGATCAGCTTCATGAAGCTAAGGTGTTTTCTCAGATGGATTTGGCAACGGGATTTCACCAGTTGAGAGTGGCAAAGGATAGTGTGTCGAAGACTGCTTTTAGGACACCATCCGGTTTCTTTGAGTGGCTGGTAATGCCATTTGGATTGACTAACGCACCAGCATATTTTGTGGATCTTATGAATAGAGTGTTCAGAGATCAGTTGAACAAGTTCGTACTTGTGTTCGTGGATGATATTCTGATTTATTCCAGAACGGAAGAAGAGCACAAGACGCACTTGCGTATTGTTTTGGAGATCTTACGGAAACATCAGCTGAAGGCTAAGTTTTCGAAGTGTCACTTCTGGAAGAGTGAAGTGAGGTTCTTAGGCCATGTGATTTCTGGAAATGGAATAGCGGTTGATCCCGCTAAGGTGGCAGCAATCCAGGATTGGGTTAGACCTAAGAATGCATCTGATGTGAGGAGTTTTCTTGGATTAGCAGGATATTATCGACGGTTTATCAAAGACTTCTCCAAGATAGCTGCACCGTTAACAGGATTGACGAAGAAGAACCAAGTGTTCAGTTGGGGTGCTAAGTGTGAGCAAGCTTTCGGAATCATGAAAGAGCGATTGACGAGTGCTCCTGTTTTGACTATTCCAAGTGGGAATGATGAGATGGTGGTTTACACCGATGCATGTGGTACTGGACTTGGAGCAGTGCTGATGCAGAAGGATAAAGTTGTTGCGTATGCCAGTCGACAACTGAAGCCGCATGAAAGGAATTACCCAACTCATGACTTGGAGTTAGCGGCGATTGTATTTGCTCTGAAGATGTGGAGGCATTATCTGTTGGGGGTTCGATTCGAGTTGTTTACGGATCATAAGTCGTTGAAGTATCTTTTCTCCCAGAAGGATTTGAATCTTCGGCAGCAACGTTGGCTAGAGTTTTTGGCATCATATGATTTTGGTATAGCTTATACTCCGGGAAAAGGTAACGCAGTGGCTGATGCGTTAAGTCGAAGACATGCAGGATTGGGAGCCATGTTTTCTGAATGGAAGAGTCTCGAGTATTTAGCTGGATTTGACTTCAGGCCTGGATGCGAATTGGAACCTGAAATGTTGGCAAACTTATCGATAAGACCGACTCTTGTGGAAAGGATTGGCGAGAGTCAAAAGCGAGATGATAAGCTTGTCAAGATTATCCGTGAATTGGAATCTGGATTGGAGCCAGAAAAGGATAAAGGATTCGAGGTCGATAGAGAAGGTTGGCTTCGAAAGCAAGGACGACTAGTGGTTCCCGATATAGATGAATTGAGGAGTGAAGTTCTGAAGGAAAGTCATCACTCGAAGTTGACAATTCATCCAGGTGGAAATAAGATGTATCGGGATATGAAGAGAACCTACTACTGGGAAGGCATGAAGAAGGATGTTGGAGATTTCATTTCCAAGTGTATGAACTGTCAGTTGGTAAAGGCTGAACAGAAGAAGCCAAGTGGATTGCTTCAACCCTTAGAAGTTCCTACATGGAAGTGGGAACAAGTGTCGATGGATTTTATTGATGGATTGCCTAGAACCAGAACGGGAAATGAAGGGATTTGGGTCATTGTGGATCGTCTGACTAAGAGTGCACGATTCATTCCTGTTCGATCGACTAGGACTGCATCAAAGTTGGCTGAGTTGTATGTGAAGTGGATAGTTCGATTCCATGGTGTTCCGAAGAGTATAGTGAGCGATCGAGACCCATTGTTCACTAGTGGATTTTGGAAGAGCTTCCAGGAAGTCTTGGGAACCGAGTTGTGTTTGAGTACAGCTTATCACCCTCAAACAGATGGTCAGACTGAGAGAGTCAACCGAGTTTTGGAAGATCTCCTCAGAGCTTGTGTTTTGGATTTCGGAGGATCATGGGAAGATCACCTTCATTTGGTGGAGTTTGCGTACAACAACAGTTACCAGTCAAGCATTGGTATGGCACCATATGAGGCATTGTATGGAAGACCGTGTAACTCTCCGACATGTTGGTTGGAAACTGGAGAAAAGCTGATGCTTGGGCCAGAGATGATTCGACAGACTTCGGATTGCATAGAGATCATTCGGCAACGGATGAAGGCAGCCCAAGACCGTCAGAAAAGTTATGCCGATAAACGTCGTAAGGATTTGGAATTCGACGTTGGAGATATGGTTTTTGTGAAGATTTCTCCACTGAAGAATGTTATTCGATTCGGGAAGAAAGGAAAATTGACTCCGAGATTTGTTGGACCATTCCCGATTATCGAGCGAATTGGAAAGCTCGCTTACAGATTGGAGTTACCAGAGAAAATGTCGAGTGTGCACAATGTTTTTCACGTATCATATCTACGGAAGTATGTGCACGACTCGAGTACGGTGGTTTCTGCTGATAGCTATGAAGACTTTGAAGTTGATCCAGTTGATAGAAGACCTCGTAAGCCACTTCGTGTTGTGGAAACCGACACGAAACAGCTTAGGAGGAAGGTAGTTAAGATGCTCAAGATACAATGGAGTGATGATGATAACGACTGTACGTGGGAGGTGGAAGAGAGGATGAAAGCAGCTCATCCTGAACTCTTCAAGGTATGGCCCTAAGGTGTCGTCTCATCTCGCGATATTGTAACTTGTTCTAAGTTTTAGAATTCTGTACGCTAAGTTAGAATTGGATGCATTGTTTGTTGATTGCTATGGATGGTAGGCGTACAGAATAGTCTTTGACTGCTTTGTTTGCTTGGAATTTCGGGGGCGAAATTCCTAAGGGGGAGAGAATGTAACGACCCGTATTTTTCACGGATCGAAAAGTTCGTCAAATCTGGAATTTTTGCATTTTTAAGTCATTTCAGATTTTTGGGGAAATTTGTCTAAGTCCTAGGTCGTGGACGACCTAAGAGCTAAGTCGTGACCGAGTTAAGGACTTGCGAGTTAGTGTTAGGTCGTGGGTTAGTTGGAGCGACCTATAAAATTGTGCAACCTAGGATTTAGTTAAGTAATTAGGTCGGCAGGGCGAGTTAACGACCTAAAGACTGACCGACTTAAGAAGTTTAGGCGACCTAAGGAAGAGTAGTAGGCGACCTAAGTATTCTGGGGTAGAGTTAGGTCGGCAACGACCTAAGAGAATGTTGTGAGCGACCTAAGTTTTGTTAAGTGTTAGGTCGGCTGGGAAAGTTAGCGACCTAGTAGTTGCCGAGTTAGCGACCTAGTAGTTGCCGAGTTAGCGACCTAGTAGTTGCCGAGTTAGCGACCTAGTGTTGGCGACCTAAGGACCTAAGGAGTTAACAAGTTGGCGACCTTAGGAGTTAGGCTAAGTGTTAGGTCGCGTGGAGGCTTAAGGAATTAGGTCGTAACCTGTTAAGTCGTAGGTCGCTGGGTTTCGTCTAAGTGTTAGGTCGAAGTATGTGTTAAGTCGTAGGTCGACTTAATAGTTAGGTCGTATGCGCAGAAGTGTTAGATCGTAGGAGTTGAGGTGCGCGTATCTGTTAGGTCGGAGTTGTTGGCTAAGGGTTAGGTCGGAGGCTCTGTTAAGTCGTGGGGGTTTTTAGGTCGTAGGTCGGCATATGTTAGGTCGGCAACGACTTAAGGAGATAGCCGAGTTACGACTCAGGCAGTTTTCAGCTATAAATAGGAGGGGTTGTTCTCACTTTTTGGGATCCGGATTTTGAAGCGACGAAGTGCTGCCATTTTGAGAGCTCGACTTCTACACTTCTTCACTTCTTTTCTCCACTCTAATCTAGTGCTTCCATCCATCCAAATCGAAGATCAAGATTAAAGATTCAAGAGCTTAGATTGAAGATCTTCATCTTTTCAAGAGAGATTTCATCGTTTGAAGTGAGATCTTGTCGGATCTAGCTTAGTTCTTCGCTGTCCAGATCTGAAGTTGATATCTTTTGGATTGTTTAGGTGATTTGGTGAGTGGTGATTATCTCTCACACGGATCCAAAGGAGTATATCGGATTGTTGGCTCGTTTTGGTGTTAAAATAGAGATTTCCATGCATTTTCTTCATCCTATGTGTAGATCCATATAGATCCATTGTTCATGATGATGTTGTATCCATTTTATCATATGTTAACCTATGCAAGTTCATTCATCAAGTTTGTAGAGATATAATACATGTTTTCATGCTTATTGGACTTTCAACTCTTTAATTACGAAAATGCCATTATTGTTATAATTGTCTACTTAGATCATATTTGAATGCTTGATTGCTTGGATTGATATTTGATTTGATTGATTGTTATGAACTAGATGATTGATGATTAGATTTAGACCAAAGGTGATTCAAAAGCTAAAGGAAAGGCTCTTGGATTGGGAAAGCTGCTCGGGGCATATGTAGCGGGATGATGAAGCTCTTATGCATAGATTTGATGATGTGATGTTGAGATGAAGCTTCGCGAGGATGTTATGAAGCGAGGCAATCATATGATGAAGACTTGGTCGAATCCAGGCGGGATCATTCCAAGCATGTTGATAACTCGGTGATATGATTCGAGTTGAGGATAATGGATGCTCGAGAGGCGCTTGAGCTAGTATGGCAATAGTCGTCGAGGAGGATGACTAGGAGGTTGAGATCTCATCGTTGTTGAAGGTTCTAGCATGCTCTAAGCAAGAGTACATGGGGACGCCCAAAAGACTAAGTTGATGGTCGAGTACTCTGGGTAGATTCGATAATCCTAGGCACGGGTCACGACGACGTGCGGGAGTTATGTCTAGAACCGGGGTTACCATTAGCCCTTGACGGACGGCTGAAAGAATGTGCCGGTCATTCAATTAACGGTGATATCGCAACAATGATAACAGTGATAGCCGAGTCATGGATGTTTGGTTGTATCATCATTCGGTCTCAAGAGCGGTATTTCCTGGGTGCTTATCTGACCTTGGTTTTAGACCTTGGGATTTGTACTTGGAAAACATCGCTCTTGACTCGAGTGACAATTGCTTTACTTTAAATTGTATGCTCTGCTATGTTTGCTTCTGCTTAGTGTGTGTCTGGGGGCTATCACTGTAGAATGAGGTTGGAGTGGGAGGGTTGTATTCCTATTCCTTTTCCTTTATGCTCTTTTGGTATGTTGTTAGTTAATTTACTGCTCACTAAGACTGTTGTCTGACTCAAGGCTTTATGTTTTTAATTCTTATTGCCTTGGGCTGTTCGTCCATTTTGGGACGGGCAGACTAGGTAGCAGGTGACAGGTGCTGTTCTCTTCTCACGATGCTGATATCGAAGACGAGCTAGAGGGTTGCATATTATCTTCTTATATGTACTGGATTTTTTTCCGCTGTTTTGTATTCTCTGAGAGTTATGTAGTGAGGCTGGATGTATTGACTATGTGGATGCTTGTATTCAACTATTATGGAGTTTTATATGATGTCATTTTATTCTGTAAAGCTTCACTATACATATGTTCTATTGTATTTTGTCCATGCGCTGTGAGTAATACGATAGATCCTGTTGTTTTAATCTTACCTTGACAATCGTCCATGGTCGCCTGGCACACTTTACAGCGCTCTATCTCTAGATTCGGTGTAGGGGTCATGGGCGGTCGTCACATATAAAGCTTTAAACATTTTAACATTCCTATATACATATATACATATCCAAAAAATCTTTTCCATATAAAAATCTTCCTGTTTTAATCCTGTTTATTTCCCAGTGAATACAGATTTAAATATACTTTTCTCTGTAGTATATATGCATATATACAATTTACCCAAAAAAAAAATTCAAAAAAAAATACCTCACTGCCGTCGACCTCACGTACATGGCATCGAATTCGACCAGATAAACTCGATTCGCTGTCCTTCCCTGCCTCGCAGTCGCCTTCACTGCTCGCTCGATATTGAGCCCCTCCCTCAATCGATTTCGACATCGATCGAATCCACAGCAGCCCTTGATTGCTTCGACTTCGAAATAGCACAAAACGTCGCCCCAAAATCACTCGCGACGCCACCCTCCATCGCCGCGATGAACTCAAATCGACCACCGAATTCGCGGCCACGAAGCCCTGCCGCGTCGCCGCCTTCACCTCCGGTTGCCATGAGCTTCGCGACTTTCGTATACATTCGAACTAGTTTAGTTTTGAGGAGCAGCCATTTTTCGTCTTGATTTTATTTCGAAAATGGATTTAAGAAGAAAGTAATTCGCGTGGATTTAACTGGGGGAACGAGGGATTTTTAAAACGTGAAAGAGCCAGGCTTGCACGATTTCTATCTCGTGACTTTAGGCTGAAACAACGGGGCGTGATTCAAGGCGTGTTTAATGGAAAGAAAGTGACTGAGGTTGACCAAATTTAAATTTAAATTTTTAAAATTGAATTCAATTTAATTTCTACGCGTTTAACTATCGTGTGCTCTCAAAACAACTCCAAACGCTACGAAATTTGAAACCCGATAATAATACAATATTTCGGACCCAATGGAACTGGTTTCGTCGAATTCCGAGACTGTTTGAAAAATGACTATTTTTAAATATCGATTCGAACAATATAATTTCAAACTGAACAAAACAGTTTAAATTTCAATTCTGAAGCTGCTGTTATCTTCAGTGTTATCAATAAAAAATTTTACAAGCGTTTGAAATATTTTTCTTTAGCTTTAAATTGAAGATTCAGATTTTTATCCAATTTCAATAGATTAAATTATAAAATTTAATCGCCAAATTCAAAGTTATATCGGGGATTCAAATTAAATCACCGTTCAAATATTTAAAATTATTAAATATTTTCAATTTAATTTGTTCGAAATTCTGGGTCGTTACAAACTTCCCTCCTTAAAAGAATTTCGTCCCGAAATTACAAGTTAGGGAAAAATGGTGTCCTTAACTCGTCTACTATCTTTCACAATTCAATAGTTTTATCAAATTTCAAAACAAATCTTCCTACTAAAGATTCGTTATTATTCAACTAAATTTCCAATTTCAATTATAAGTTTCAAACAACATGGTTTTATTTCAAAATTCAAATTTTAAATTTAAATTCAAATTTTAACTTTAAACTTTCAAAATTTTCTCAAAAATTTTCTAACACCCTAAATTTCCGAAAAATTTCGCCAGCGTCTCCTTTGCGCGGCTAATACGGTACAACTACAAAACGTCCCTACGGACTCTCAGATTTCAAAAAGAAAAAGAAAAAGCCAAGCGGCCAGACCAGAAATCATCAAAAACTCATATTATAATTCAAATACGTACCTTTTGTCGAGCCATTCAAATTTATCTTCGAAATTAAATTCCAATTCCTTTATAACACCTGTATATCCTACTAGCCATAATGTCTAGTTACATATATTCAAACCATTTTGCAAATTCGATTACAAAATTTTCAATATAGACTGCTTATATCATTTTTTTACTTCACTGTTGAAGTTACATATTCAATTTTTCATTTCAAATCTCATTCGAATTCAATTTCAATCTAATTTGGATTCTTCTGAATAATGAGTTTATCAATTAACTTTCATTCATAACTGATTATTCTTAGATTAGTTTCAATTACTAATTCATTTCAAATTCGAATCCTCTTATTTAAATCTGTTTCTACTTACTTGAATTTATCTTTAAATTCGAACCATCTCTTTTATTTAGTTCACAATTCAAGTCTCAATTTATCTAATTCAACTTCCATTCCATGAATTTATTAATTATCCAAGTAGTTTATTCGGATTCAATCCATTTCAGTTTTCTCAGGTTTGGATTTTATTCCACTTGATTCAAGTCTCATTTCATTAACGACTTTTAATTTCAATTATCTTCTTGGAATTTTATTTCCATGTATAAATTCCATTTACAATTTTTATTCACAATTTTTGTTCATATATGAATTTATTTCCTTATACCTTCTATTCACATTTATAGATTTCATTTGTTAATGAACTTTAATTCCAATCACAATTACATAATTTACATTAACAATTTCTATTTGTATAAGTTATAAATTCAATCATATTCCATAAATATTCTTATACAGTATTCCAGAGTCTTTTCAACCTTTCAAAACCATTTTGAAAACAATTCAAATTCCATTTGAATTTCCAAAACAAAAACCCAAATTTTCCAACAACTTCCATTTAAAACAATTTGGCAGCAATTCCTCTTTTGGAAACCCGAAAATGAACATCAGTGATGCTGCAGTCATTACCGAAGTTATTTTCCAGCGACCGAAAAGAGTTTAGAGCTTTATCTCTCCAAAATACCTTTTCAAAATCCTTTGAAATTCATTTTCAACTCCAAAAAGAATTTAAACTTTCCAAATCTCAAAAATTTCAAATTCTTCTCAAAACATCTCCAAAAACTTCTCTGGAATCCCGTTTTAAATTACAATTCACATTTATAATTTACATTCTTAAATTTCATTAGTATGTGAATTTATTTTAACTTTGGAGTTTCGATTTCAGTTTCTTATTCAGTTTCAATAGTAATGATAACATTTCAACACTATCACTTTCCTAACATCCATGCAACCATATACTATAGTAATTCATAGAAAATCATTTCTTTTCTATACAAAAATAGTTTTGGGCAAAATTATTTCATTTACCCTATTTAAAACAATACTGTGCCGAATTGTTCTATTCGAGTGTTTAGAGATCCCTATCAATGATCGTTAATTACTCGTATTGACCAGAATCCATATACCACTCAATAAATCAATCATCACAATATAAAACAATTTTATATTCAAATAACAAATACGCGCTCATATCTATTATTACACTCAACTCATTCTAGAGTACTACTGACTCTATCTCTAATGAGTAACACCCAACAGAGCAGGGTTGTCGCTTAACCATATGCTCTGATACCACTTTGTCACGTCCTGAAATTTTCGACTTTCGAAAATTCGACATCGATACTCACTTTATCGACTGCCGAGAAATCGAACGCCGGAAACTTCAAAAGTGAGGGTTTTAGAAAGAAGAAAAAGGCAGAAGAAGAGAACAGAAGAAGAAAGAAGAAGAACAACAGTACAACAACAGAAACAGAAAACAATATCAGAATCTCACATATCGCAGCGGAACAATATATAATAGATAAATGAATAATCTTTAAACAAAGAACTATATCATTTTATACATACATCAATCATCAGAGTCAATATACAACTCAGTACAACAATGGACAGTTTTATACTTGTCCTCATACAGAATACACAGCGGAATAAATACTATCAGATACAAATACTACGTCTCGTCATCCAGCTTATCTCCAAGCTCCAGAATATCCAGATAACCTAATAATCTAACTCTAGACTGCCCGTGTGGAAATTGGTGGGCACCCAGAGTTTAGAAGGGAAACAATAAACTCCGAGTCAGTCATGGTGACTGGTGTGAGATCGTAAAACAGTTATTCTTTAAAAATAAACAGCAGAAAATTTTAAAGTTAATTCGCAATGCTTTTGGAAAATGAAACTACCATAAGACCTCCCGCCACACACACAATGCAAACGCAGACTTGGAGGAGATTTCTTCTTATGATAGTCAAAGATGCTTACTACGCAAAAATCAAATTCTTTTTGATATTATTATTAGTGCATAGTGTAGAAAACATTTCGAAAGTAGAATATAAATCTTAGCCAACATAGGTACCATTATAGTATGCTTGCTATAGCTACCATATTAAATGGCAGGTTCTACAACTAATACCGTACAAGTCGCGTATTGTTTCTTTGGATTTCCAACAAATGGTCAGGCTAAGGAACTTCCTATCCACGATGGGTACGTCCCTGGAATAGACGACCCGAGAACCTAACCGGATCTCTGCCAACACAAGGCCGGGTTACCTCTGCAAAAATAGGTAACTACTGACACGCGTATGCCATCCCCCGATCGTCACCGATCTTCCCGAGGATCCCCGATTCGCAACAAACCACATAGATAATAATAATAATGTAGTAACCACAGAGGTTAAGTATCTGGGCTCCATACCATGATACCACCTTTATCCAGAAGGAATGACATACACTAAGGGGCGCTACTCCCTAGAACCTTGCTGCATTCGTCCTGTTTTGACCATTTCCGGGGTGTGAGGCTCGACGAAGTCTCGTCCACAAAGCTACGCTTTCTACAAAAAGCCCTGCTTCGGGTCAAACAAAATGATCAACCTATGATCACAAAGATATAAGATCAAACAAATGATCATATCACAAATGATCAAACACTGATCATTTCACAGCAACACTCAGTATGCCACGTTACCAAATTGGGATATATCGCTGATAAATTTCAACTACATAACCTCTGAGCTCGTACGTCTCAGAGAAGGGTGTTAAGCTAAGAGAATAAATTCTCCGCCACCAACAGATATGTATTTGAAAGAAATCAGCTCTATATCTCAAATTGTAACGTCAGACACACAATCCATACAAGTCTGTTCCGGGATCGAACAGAACCGAAGGCACTTCTCACGAAGCCCTTGCATTTCCGGATAATTTTCAATCACGTCAGGACTTCCCGTCACTAAGGGTGATAAAACCTCTAAATCGAAGATCAGTCGATGTAGAGTAACTCGACGGTAATCCTTCCGTTTTCAAAAATATCCGGTCTTCAACACCGGTCTTCGAATGCAATTCATAACGACGTATCACATATTCGGAATGGGTTATACGACCCCATGGTCCTTTCCCGGCTAACCCGAATAGTGAGCGAATATTTAAAAACAAGTGTGGCATTCAAATTCATCCAATTCACAACAAATACCTATCTAAAGGTAATTATTGATAGTCGGTTATTTAACTATCAATAAAGATGCGCAACATCATCAGATTCCAAATAATTTTCCAAATTATTTATCTTCAAAAATATCTTTTACTAGATATAAAATTTCCACACTTCAAAAATAAAACAACGTTTATTTTTCTAAACAGTTTCCCTTTTCTTTTTATAAATTCCATAGTGAATTTATGTTTCAAAAATGTCTATTGATATACGATTTTCAAATTGTTTTCAATATTCGATTTCGATTTATCTTTAAGAAGATAAATCTCAAAACGTTCATTTCATATTGGAAAACATTCCATACTTATTTAATAATAAGTATTTCACAATTCATTTATTTTCAACACTTGGAAAATATTCAATATACTTAAATCAATATTAAGTATATATTCATTCTTTAAGGAAAAACATTTACTATAACAACATTTATTTGAGTCAAAACGAATGTTACGTAAAACATCGTTACGACGACTCAAAATCACTAGTATAGGGATTCGGATTTAGATAGATATATAAATCCCAATACTACATCAAAACATTTTCTTCCGAAAATCATTTACTATAACAACAGTGTTATAGTCCATCATTTCCTTATATTTTCGAAAACGCCTATTTCAACAATAAAAATGTTGAAATCTATGTTTTCGATTCACAATACATTTTAAAAACATCTCTAAAATGTTTAACTTCATTTTCAATGCCACTTTTCCAAAACTATCCATTTTACTTAACAATATATTCACTGTCCAAAATCGTGAATATAATTCACTTAACCCAATTTCAATCATTTCTACACATTTTTATCTCAATAAAAATTCGCTATCCAAAATCGCGAATATATCTTCTTTAAAAATCTTCTATATTTAATTTCTCAAATCCCATTGATTTCGAATTTATAAAACAACGTTTATAAATTCTATTTCTATTTTATAACAACTTCGATTTAATAAATCTCCTTTTATTTACAAATTCGATCAATATTCCATTTAAAGGCAAAAATCCAGTTTATAAGTTAATCTCTTATAAATCTTTTATGCTACCGTTTCATCCATTTTATAACTTCATACTTTATAAATCTATAAAATTCATATTTTCACAATTTATAATTCTATAAATCTCATGTCTTTACAATTTATAATTCTATAAATCTCTAACACTTATAAACACTCATTTTAAAATTCCAACACTTTAAATTGATAAATATCAATTCTGTACATCTTTTTATATACATCATTTTTAGTAATTCAAAAGAAATCCAACTTAAACTATTTTATTTATCACTTGACTATTTATTTCAAAATCACCTTTCAGGTATATTTCACAATTTAAAATTTTCATAACTTTAAATTTATAACATTTATTTATTTATTTAAGATAAATAAATTCCAAAATTTAATAAAATCGTATACCTTCCAAAAATCACTTCAAAATTCCTTTTAAAGTAAAAATCGTTTATTTTTAAACTTTAAAATTGAACCCGATGATGCAACGCATCAATTAGTTCATCACAACATCAAACATCATATATCATCATATGATGACAGAATATATATCAACATCTGTAAATAAATAAATACAGTTGAGGAATCCAGTTGGATCCCTCCAACCTGTTTCCCTGCATCCAAAGACGTCAGCACAATACCAATTCCGCTCCAGTACGAAATTATCGCGGTATATAGGTTTTTATAAATCCGCTTACTAACGGCGCAATAGGGTCTCATCCGCTATACGAGGCGGGAAATCATCAATCCAATATATACATATGCCAATATGTATATATTGCTATATATATAGATATATCCTATCATATCTAATATCACAATCCAAACAGTCAATCAAACAATCAATAATTGCAATCAATTTTTTAAATCTGAGTGAGAAGATCTCACCTTAGCTTTTTAACCTGCCATCCAATTTCATTCCAGTCATTTCTTCAAGATTTTTGAACCTTGTATAAACAATTTATACATTTATTAATATTCGAATAAATCGAATAATAATTTTCATTCTGGATTGTTTAATTAATTAATAATTTCATTTAAACCAATCTTTCCTTAAATAAATTTATTTTAACTAATTCTTTTACTTACAAATTAGTTTCCTTTAATAAATCATTTTATTTAACAAATTTTCCTTTTACTAATTTTCCCTTTTTAAAATTAATTTAAATTAACCAAGGGTTTCATTTTGAACTAAAAATTTGAATTTGTAAACAAATTTTCTTTTACTGTATAAAACTATTTATTCTCTAAACTGTTTTAAATCTTCTATACTTTCAAAGTTTATATATATATATATATAAAACTACGCTTTATAAAAATCCGATCTTTATATAACCTTATATATATTTTCTTTTATCTGCCTATCTATACTTATATAAAATCGAAAAATTAAATTTTCATTTCATTTCTTTGACTGCCAGTATAAAAATTTGAAACTGTATAATATTTTTCTGTTTTTAACTTTTAAACACTTTAAAATTCCAAATTTCTTTTCAAATTTGCATACATATAAAAACTGGAACTGTGTACATATATATAAAGCTTTAAACATTTTAACATTCCTATATACATATATACATATCCAAAAAATCTTTTCCATATAAAAATCTTCCTGTTTTAATCCTGTTTATTTCCCAGTGAATACAGATTTAAATATACTTTTCTCTGTAGTATATATGCATATATACAATTTACCCAAAAAAAAATTCAAAATAAAATACCTCACTGCCGTCGACCTCACGTACATGGCATCGAATTCGACCAGATAAACTCGATTCGCTGTCCTTCCCTGCCTCGCAGTCGCCTTCACTGCTCGCTCGATATTGAGCCCCTCCCTCAATCGATTTCGACATCGATCGAATCCACAGCAGCCCTTGATTGCTTCGACTTCGAAATAGCACAAAACGTCGCCCCAAAATCACTCGCGACGCCACCCTCCATCGCCGCGATGAACTCAAATCGACCACCGAATTCGCGGCCACGAAGCCCTGCCGCGTCGCCGCCTTCACCTCCGGTTGCCATGAGCTTCGCGACTTTCGTATACATTCGAACTAGTTTAGTTTTGAGGAGCAGCCATTTTTCGTCTTGATTTTATTTCGAAAATGGATTTAAGAAGAAAGTAATTCGCGTGGATTTAACTGGGGGAACGAGGGATTTTTAAAACGTGAAAGAGCTAGGCTTGCACGATTTCTATCTCGTGACTTTAGGCTGAAACAACGGGGCGTGATTCAAGGCGTGTTTAATGGAAAGAAAGTGACTGAGGTTGACCAAATTTAAATTTAAATTTTTAAAATTGAATTCAATTTAATTTCTACGCGTTTAACTATCGTGTGCTCTCAAAACAACTCCAAACGCTACGAAATTTGAAACCCGATAATAATACAATATTTCGGACCCAATGGAACTGGTTTCGTCGAATTCCTAGACTGTTTGAAAAATGACTATTTTTAAATATCGATTCGAACAATATAATTTCAAACTGAACAAAACAGTTTAAATTTCAATTCTGAAGCTGCTGTTATCTTCAGTGTTATCAATAAAAAAATTTACAAGCGTTTGAAATATTTTTCTTTAGCTTTAAATTGAAGATTCAGATTTTTATCCAATTTCAATAGATTAAATTATAAAATTTAATCGCCAAATTCAAAGTTATATCGGGGATTCAAATTAAATCACCGTTCAAATATTTAAAATTAATTAAATATTTTCAATTTAATTTGTTCGAAATTCTGGGTCGTTACAGTATATATATATACTCAGACTCAAACAGGTTGCTCAGATCCTGTCTCTAATGAACAATCCTTCCGATCCTAGGTATTCACTCAACCTATAGCTTAGGTATTCGCTCAACCTATGCTCTGATACCAAATGTAACGAACCGACTTCCTATGCCCAGAAAGTCGCATCATTATGAAGAAAAAAAGGGGTAGAAAATAGAAAAGAAGAGAAGAAAGAAAGAAACAACAACAACGATCTCACAGCGGAACGAATAAATTATATTAATAACATAAACTATTACATAGTTTACAACAATTTACAGAGTTACACAGCATATACATCACTTACTAGACAGTTATAACATCTGTCTAGACATTACAACTCAATACACTACAGAGATACAGACACAGCGGAACTACTATATATATCTACAACGCTGAAGCCTCCTACTCCATTGCTCCTCCACAATTCGTCAAGCTAAACCTGAATCCCTTGGCTACTCGTAAAAATTTGAGTACCCAAGAGTTTATAAAACAGAAATAAACACTTGGGTCAGACATGGGTCTGGTGTGAGTAACAGGTTAAACTTGCTTAACTTTGAAAATCTTTGAAACAAAAGGTATCACGTAAGACTTCCCACAAATAAACATGGGTAAGTTTTTACCTTACGCTAACCAAAACATTTGATAGGAAATCCAGTTATATTATAATAGGGTCTAGGGTTTTCAAATAAATATGAAATAGCTGAAATTGTTACATTATTAAATTCCAGCATACTAGCCACAAAGTGGGTTATACAATCAAAACCGTAAGGGCACGTAGGAAGAATGGGTTTCCATACAATGGCAGGGCTACTGGGGTACCGCCCGTCACAGTACGTGGCCTAGATCACCGTACCGAGGAGTACGCCCGCTCCCCTGCAACACAAAGCCGAAACCATCCCTTACTGGATAATTCCGAACAAGATAACCCCGTAGTTGGCGCGACCAACCACACACTAAGCCGAATAAAAAGAAAAGGGACCTCTAGACAGGGATCTATCTTGCTCTCAGTGGGTGCTACCCATGAAGCCTTGCTGCACCTCCCCTGTTTTAGCCATTCCCGGTTGATGAGGCTTGAGGTTACGATTACCTTTAATCAGAACATATCACTTAGAATGCTCATCGTCCGCCTGACGATGTGCTGAAAGCATTCAATCCATACAAGTTCGTTCCGGGTTCGAACGAAACCGAAGGCATTATCTCGTTACACTCGTTTTGGAATCACCCTCAGAGTTAACGACAATAACCCTTGCACTCTGAATCTTCATCTTCACTTGAGATTCACGACCTATCGTAAATTTGGATCGATGTGGTATTCGGGTCTCCAGACCTGGAATTCCGGTATACAGAAACCCGATCCCGGTCTCATCGAAATCCAAAACGTATCTTTTAAGGGCCAAGTTGTTTTAAGGTTAAAACAATTCAATTCTTATCTATATACACAAAGATAGATAATTCAATAGATAATCTACATTATCATCCCAAACAGATAATTCACATTATCATTATAATTCAACCAAACATCCATATCATATATCAATCATATCTCATCAGAGATATCAAACAATGAAATACATTCAATCTCATTCATCCATCCTTAAGCAATGATTTATATCATCTAATTAATTTAAAGTGAATTAAACTAATTACTTCATTCTATAAATCCTGCTTACTTAATTATTAATTAAACCAATTAATTAATCATTACTCTAAGTATCCATCTAAATTAATCATTCCTGATTAATTACCCTTTAATTACTTTAAGTAATTAATACTTAATTAATTTCACAAATTAATTATCTTAAACCATTACAGTAATTAATCTTTAATTACTTCATTAGTTAATTAACTATACTTGATTACATTAATCCTTAATTAATTACAATTAATTAATTACTTTAATCACTTATTTTTTATTAATTAAATTAAATTAATCAACCCTTAATTACATTATTAATTATCCTTAATTATTTCTTTAAATTAATTATTCCATTTAAATTAATTACATTAAGTAATTAAACTTTGCTAAACCACATTTATTAATCAGTCTTGATTTATCCCATTCAGTAATTAACTACTCTTAATTACTTCACTTAATAAATTAATTACTCCTTTAATTAATTATCTCAATTAATCCTTTGATTAATTATACAAAGTAATTAAACTCAAATTACTTTCATTAAACCATCTTTAGTTAATTACCTCCACTAATTAACTTTAATTACTTTCCTAAGTAATTACACTTCACTAATTACATTTAAGTAATTATATTTATCATATCTCTAAATGATTATCTTAAATTAATTTAATTAATTAATTTAACTTAATCAAATTTATTTAATTAATTACCATAAGTAATTAATTTCTTTAATTACTTCCATTAAGTAATTATACTTAACCAATTCATAAAAGATTATCATTAGTTAATTAATCTACTTGATTATCAAAATTAATCCCATTTATTAATTATTTAATAATTCCTAATTAATGATCCCTCATTAATTATTAACCATTTTAATTACTTCTTTAAGTAATAAATCTTTAATCAACTATTAATTAATTACAAATTAATAAATTCTTAATCACCATTAGATCAACTTCTAATTACTAAATTAATTTCTTAAATTAATTTCTAATCATTTGATTAATTAATTTCCAATCATCTATTAATAACTCATACTTATTTAACAAATGATTCTAAGTCTCAAATTAATTAACACTTAACTAATTAACTTATAATCCTAATTATTTAATTAATTAACACTAACCATTAATTAATTAAATTATTAAATTATTCTTTAATTATCTTATAAATTTAATGACTCCTATATCATTAAATCTTAATTACTATCTAAAATAAAGTATTTACCTTTAATTACTTTAATTATATTATTAACAAAGACTTTAAAACATTTACTTTAAAATCTTTCTTTTAATTTATCTTAAATCACAGATGTAAAATAATTACAAATTTAACTTTTAATATACAAAATCTTTTTAAATTCAAATGTTAAGAAAAACACTTAACATTTATAAAAGAAGTTTATAAGATTTTTAAACAAATTTATTTATTCAAACCTTTTTAAAAATTTTCTTTAAACATTTAAATTTGTTAAAACCATTAGTTTTGTAAACTTTATTTATCTCAAATTCTAGGATACAAATTATAACTTGAACTCGAATGAAAACTTGATTTAAAACTGGGTTTAAATCCTATTTTCAAAGTTTAAAACTCAATTTAAATTTAAAAACACTGTCTGTTTTAAAAACTGCAATTTTACATCTACCCGAGTCAACTCCATTTTCCCCCGAGTAAAAACCCTGTTTTCCCGAGACCAACTTCGAGTTCCTTCCCTCTTTTATTTTTTTTATACTTTGTTATGATTAATTTTAAAACCAGTTTAAAACTCTCGCGCGTTCCTCTGCACGAACCCGAGTCAGAACATCAAATACTCGAGTATGACTTCGAGTTATTCCACCATCTACTTCAAGAACAACATCTTCTTCCTTAATTTCCTTCCAGACCTGACTACTACCTGGTGCACGTGCACAGAGCAGCCATCCATCTCCGACCAGCTACGACCACTTCCACCTATCGATGATCAAACCCCAACCAAATTACGACCATCAGAATTTCCACCGAGGCTCAAAATCAAAATCGAGATAGTCAAACCATCTTAGAACAACATTCGATCATCAGAACCGACCTCGTCTGCTCGCCTCACGCCACCAGCTACGTCGAAATTTTAGTCGAAGCTTCGTCTTCCTTCCAGCTATCATTCCCCAATGCCATATGTCACTCGATTCACCATAGATGCTCCGATTGCCAAAATCTCGTCCATGCCCAAAATTAGGTCTACAGATTTCCCTGATCAATTCCCATTGCCCCAGTGCTATTCACCACCAACATATATTTTTCTCGAACTCTCCGATCATTCTTCTATCTCCAGAATGAACCACGACTTCCCCGAAGGCTTAGATCATCAGAGATCAACCAGAATTCAAATTCTGGTCAAACCCAAACTGCTCGTACCACACCCCTCTAAAATTTGTGATTTTACTTTTATAATTCATGGTTTAGGATATGATTTCAGATTATATGCCTGTACCTTTGAATTAAGATATTCAAATTTTAACAAAACTAAAGTCTCATGTTCCATTATGTTTTCCAGAGCAGTTTCCTTTTTATTTTAACTTAAATAAAATTTTAAACACAAATCCTTGATTAAACAAACAATTATTCTTTTTAACTTAACCCATAATAATGTCAAAGTCAAAAGATACAAGATTAAATTAAACTTAGAACTTGCAACTGGAAACAGATATACATATATCAATAACAGACATGCACTCCAATTTTACATCCATATATAAAGATATACATACATATCAAACATACTAAACAACATGCAGGCATATTACATCATAGATTCAAGGACTTATAGCATGTAAACAGATATATTTAAGTTTTTAAAAATATAAGTTACTCACCAGATTGCAAATGAAGAACAGAGCTTCCTCTTTTAAAACAGTTTTGATTTTGAGAACTTTAAAACTTTGATTTAAAAACTTGAATACTTGCATGCATGCTCTAACTTGTTTTGTTGTGATGTTGCTTTAGATTCCAGATTTGGAAAAAGATTGCAGGCTTTTGATTACTTGCTTCAGCTTTGAAAAAATGTTTACAGGCTAAAGACTTGTTTGAAAATGCTTCCAGAAACGAAATTGCAGTTTTTGTTTGATTTTGAAGAATGCACGCTTTGATCAGATTTTGGAAAGAAGAACAGGCTTGACTTTGATTTGAAAATGGGTTTCAGAGAAATGAAGAATGGTTACAGATTTTTGAAGAAATGAATTACAGGGATTTAGTTTTTGAGAGGAAATGGTTTCAGGTTTGTTCTTGAGAATATTTTGTCTCAGGCTGAAATCTTCTTAAGTTTGAAAAAGAATTTGAAAAGAAAAAAAAATGGAATGAAAGCATGTGTTGATATAAGTAAAAATGATTTATTAAATAAAAGAAAAACAAAAATCTAAAGCTTTGACATTTGTCATTTACATTGGTTTATTAATGTACACATGTTATTTTTAAGCCTTAGGAATTTACACATGTCTTTTTAGTTAGTTTATATTTATTTTAAATATAGATGAAAGCTTTTTCTTTATTTTCTTAAACACTTATTACTTATCTATTTATATATATAAAGATAACTTTTTAAAGAACTAACCAATTATACTTATAAATAAAAGCTTATACATATATATTTAAAATCTAAAACTATTTAAATATTACCTCTTTTGAATTTCAAATTCAAATTCAAATTATATTCTTAAAATCCAATTTAAAGTAAATTTAAAACAACACATCCAATTTGAAAATAACAATCTTATTTTATTAAGGTCTTTTTATTATAAAAACAATACTCTATTAATATTGTTTGAAATTAACATATTTATCTATTTTAAAATAATTTATAAAGGAGATTATAAATTACTACTATTTATTAAATGAATTAACATATCATATGTAAATTGTATTTCAAACCAAAGCTTATCTATTTACAATATACACACACATATATATACACATTATAAATAGAAATCATTTTATTGGTTTTTAAAAGATAATTTCACTCAGTAAATATTTATTTAATCAGATTATTAAACCAATTCAAATTTTTATTATCAAATATTATCAAATCAATTTAATTATTTAAACAGATTATTAAATTGATATTGCCCCAAATTTCCGGGATATTACAAATGATATAAGTGAACTTATATATATTTATAACTATGTATAAATATTTACATATATAAAACATATTCTAGATACAAACACATTTTAAATCGAATATATATACATTTCAAATAATTGTTTTAAATTAAACACATATATAATATATATTTTAAAATTAAACTCAAGTGTACTTATGTGTAGTAAATATATATAATACTAAAATCATATACCATATTTTATATAATAAAGCTGGAAGCTGCAAATATTTTATACTTAAACAATATTTATATAAACTTACTTATTTTAATACATACAAACCAACATATACGTTATTCAAGACAACTGGGTTCATTTTTAAAAGGGCATAAACCGAAAAACTAAACAAATCATATATCTCTGTGGTGTGGGTATATTTATATATATGTGTATAAATCTGAACACATAGTCTATTTATATAAATATAAATATGTTACCAAATTCATATATAAACTGTATATATATCATTTACAAACAATATATATGAAGACAAGTATATATTCATACTACCAAAATTTATGCAGACTTCGTATATACATGCAAACAAGCAGATATGTATACATCTCTTTATAGACTACATATATGTATGTTTTGGAAACCCATCACATCCCTTATATATATAAATATTTATTTATGTACAAACACATATATATACTAACACATACCAACAGTAAAATGTATACAACGTTCTAGAAAAATATATTTTTATAAAACAAACCAAAAGAATAGATTTCCTTTACTTACATAACCCTTCATATATATAAACACGTACAAAATTTAAACACGTAAAATCTGTAAAATATATCGAAACTGGAAAACTTGTACGCCATAGACAGATAATATTCATAAGATATAACTTATAATAAAATCATATATACAAGTGATAAAATATATCCTCCTACATATAGAACTTACATATAAACTAACACAGACTATATATATAATTTTATATAAACTCTGATAACTTATATGCTTTAAAATATGTAAACTGAAGCTTATATCTATATACATACAGCAATCATAAGGCTTGAGTAGACTATAGATACTTCATATATAAACAAACAGACTCATGTATTCGCTTATAACCAACCTTAAGTATATATATACACACACACCCAAATCTTCTAAAGCAACACACGGAATCTATATAAAACGTTTATAAAACTTTATATGGATATGTACCAACATACATATATATATTATAACAAAACGAAACTGCTATACCTGTTTTCATATATCAGATCTTATACTTATACCTTTCAAACTATCAATTTATAAATCATATAATACATACATATATTCATATACACGTATGAAATCATTCGCAAGCCCGTAGTTAATTTTACTATTTGTATATATATATATATACTTCTAAATCTTTCCACAGCAACATATGAAATATATATAAAACATTTGTATATATAAGTATAGGCTGTCGAAAATATATCAGCAACTTACTATTGCAACTAATATATAATACTTCTCTATACATTCTTATATAATATATATAAACAACAAAATTTTTTTACATAAATATAACCCAATATATATTCTTACGTATATAACAGTAAAACGTAAACAGAGAAACAAAACAATTTGCAAAAATATACTAATATGTACAATATGTATAGACGTTATATTTTAAATCAATATACATATCTACTGTGAGCAAAATGATTTTTAAACAAGGATATATGTTAACATATATAACTAACAGGTAAAGCTAATATAACTAAAACAATATTTAATAAATATACATATATTACCTTATTATAAAAGAGAGGAGATGAGGCTAGAGTGAGAGTGCACGTCACTGGGTACCTGCGGCAGTGAAGCTGGGGTGAAGACGTAGGCCTGTTGAAGGTGGTAGCCTGAGTTCGGCCAGAGAAGGATCAATGGATGGGAGATTGAGGTTGGGAAGGAGAGGTGGAAAAAGGCGAGCTGGTGGAAGTCTATGTGTTCGGCGAACTGGCAGGGGCCTGGGTCGTGGGAAGGCTGTGGGTTGTTGGTCGAGCTTGGGCGATGGGTTGGACGGATGCAGGTTTGTCATTGGCGTGAGGTTCAGGGTCGGCTGTGATGTGGAAGAAGGAGGCAGGTGGTGGCTCTGAGCATGGGCTGGAGGCTGCTCACGGTGTACGTGATGAGGGTTGGCGGGGAAGTGAGGCCGAGCATGTGTGGCCGATGGTGACTTGGGGAAAGATGGAAGGATTTCATGCATGAGTAGGGAGATGGAAACGATCGTGAGAAGGGAATGGCCAAGTGACAACTAGCAGGTTAAAGGAACAAATAAAATTGGAAGAGGAAGCAACAGTGAGAGACCATTTTCTTTTGCCAGAAAAAAGAAAGTTGAACCAACGTAAAATTTAATAAAGTGAGAATACCAAAACTAACTAAGTTGAATTTCAAAAAAAAAAAATTGCTAATGACTGTTGGTTATCAAAAGTTAGGTAGACGAAAGGACAAGAACCCCAAAAGATTGAGACTGTATACCGGTGCGGTTAAATCGTTTCACAAATTCCGCCGTTGTAACGACCCAGAATTTTAAACAAATTAAATTGAGAATATTTAATTAATTTTAAATATTTGAACGATGATTTAATTTGAATCCCCGATATAACTTTGAATTTGGTGATTAAATTATAAAATTTAATCTATTGTAAGTTGAATAAAATTTGTATCTTCAATTGTAAGCCGAAGAAAAATATTTCGAAAGCTTTTAAAATTCGTATTGATAATACTGAAGATAACAGAAGCTTCAGAATTGAGTTTGAAAACGATTTGTTCAGTTTTGAAATTTAATCGTTTAAATCGAATTTAAAAATAGCCGTCCGAGGCGCAGTCTCGGAATTCGACGAAACCAGTTCCATTGGGTCCGTAATATCGAATTATTTTAGGATTTCAAATTTCGTATCGATCGAAGTTGTTAGGTGAGAATCTGACACATAAAACGCGTTGAAAATTGTACCGAAAACAAATTGAATTTAAATTTAAAATTTAAAATTTAAACAAAAGACAGCATCCCTAAAATCATGCCAAAATTCACGCCTGAAAACGTGGGAAAAAATCGTGCAGGCACGCCTCTTTCAATTTTAAAATATCCCTCTCCCTCTTCCATCAGTTCAGTTTCAGACGAGATTTCAAAATCGAGAAAAAAATGAGGAACGCCTGTATTCTTTTTCATCTCAAACGATCTTTTTTTCGATCCTCCTTTTCAATTTAATTCTCGAGTTTTGCCTTTTTCCCCTCTCTTCGGTTCTTACGAACGAAAACAAAATACGAGTAAAATCAAGTTGCGAAAATCCCTCTTTCGTTCAAGTCAATGGCCGCGACAAACAGCCCCCTCCAAATTTTAAAATCGAATTCGAAGCCTGTACGAAGGATGGTAAAGCGATAGGTGGACGTCGCGATTTGCGGGGAGTAGGGCGTGCGACTGCGAGGCGTTCGTAAGCACGCGATGGCGATTGCTGGTGGGGGAGTCGCGTTGCTCGAGAGTGATGCTGGTGGCTTCTGGCATTTCGTTGGTCTGGGTATTCGTTTTGGGTGGTCGAGCGCAAGTATGGGTCGCATAGGAGGGAAGCGTGACGTCTTCAAGCGATCGAATGCCAGATCGACTTCGGTTATGGCGATGGGTGGCTCGCGTAGTTCTCAATGATGGAGGAGACTCTGGTGGGAAGGGGAAGTTCTTGTCAATGAGGCATCTCGACCTGGATTTGCATTTTGCAGTGAAGGTTTCAAATCGAGAATCAAACCAAATTGGAAATGGATTGCAAAATAAAAGCTAAGGTGAGATTTTTCTCACTCGATGGAAAAGTTGATTTTACAGTTATTTATTGACTGTTTGTTTGCTATTTGGATGTGATATCAGATATAGTAGGACATATCTATATATATATATATATATACATAGCAATATATACATATTGGCGTATGTATATATTGGATTGATTGATTTCCCGCCTCGTATAGCGGATGAGACCCTATTGCGCCGTTAGTAAGCGGATATTTTTATAAAACCCATATACCGCGATATTCCACCTCGAAGTGGAATTGGTATTGTGCTAACGTCTTTGGATGCAGGGAAACAGGTTGGAGGGATCCAACTGGATTCCTCACCAGTATTTATTTATTTACAGATATTGATGTATATTCTGTTATCATATTGATATATGATGTTTGTTGTTGTGATTGACTAATTGGTGCGTTGCATCATTGGATTCAAGTTTTGAAGTTTTAAAAAATACGACTTTTACTTTAAAAGGATTTTAAAAGTGATCTTTGAAATTATACGTTTTATTAAATTTTTCAAGTGATTCATCTTAAAATAAATAAACGTTCAGGTTTTAAAGTTATATAAATTTAGATTTTTGTGAAATATAACCGAAAGGTAATTTCTTTTGAAATAAAAGTTAAGAAATTTATAAAATGGTTTTTATTGAAAATTTTGAATTATTAAAAACGATGTATGTAAAGGATGTACAAAAGTGATATTTATAACTTTAAAATATTGGGATTATAAAACAAGTTTTTATATGCGTTAAAATGAATTTTTAAGAATTTATAAGTGAATGAAATTTATAAATTGTGAACTTATAAATGGAAACGATTTTGTAAAATAAATGAAGTATAAGTATTTAACTTAGAATATGGATTGTTGGTATAAAAATTGAATTGTGAATTGAATTAGTTAACAAAGGAGATTTATAAATTTAAGTTTTTGTAAATAGAATTGAAAGTTATAAATGTTGTTCATAAATCCGAAATCACTTATTTTGATAAGTGAATTATAGAAGTTAATAAAAGAAGATTTATAAATCGAAGTTGTCATAGAAAATAGAGATAGAATTTATAAATGTTGTTTTATAAATTTGGAAATCAATCAAATTTGATGAATTTAATATAGAAGGTTATTAAGGAAATTTTATCCACGATTTTGGATAGTGGATAATTCTTGAAATAAATGTGTAGAAAAGATTGAAATGTGGTTAGTGAAGTATATTCACGATTTTGGATAGTGAACATATTTTTAAGTAAAATGGATATGGTTTTGGGAAAGCGATATTATAAAATGAAGTTAATTGTTTTAAAAGATGTTTTAAAACGTGTTAAGTATCGAATACATAGATTTCAACATTCATTGTTGAAATAGACGTTTTCGAGAAATAAGGAAATGATGGACTATAACACTGTTGTTATAGTAAATGATTTTCGAAAGAAAATGTTTTATGTAGTATTGGGATTTATATATACCTATCTTAAAATCCGAATCCCTATACTAGTGATTTCGAGTCGTCGTAACGATGTTTTACGCAACATTCGTTTTGACTCAAATAGATGTTAAAATTAATGATTTCCTTAAAGAATGAATATATACTTAATATTGATTTAAGTATATCGAATATTTACAAATGTTGAAAATAAATAGATTTGTGAAATACTTATTTTTAAATAAGTATGGAAATGCTTTTCAAATATGAAATGAACTGTTTTGAGATTTTATCTTCAAAGATAAAATGAAATGTGGAAATTGATTTGAAATTGTTTTCAAACGGTTAAGTGTGGAAATTATATATCTAGTAAAGATATTTTGGAAGATAAAATAATTGGGAAAATTATTTGGAATCTGATGATGTTGCGCATCTTTATTGATAGTTAAATAACCGACTATCAATAATTACCTTGAATGGTATTTGTTGTGAATTGGATGAATTTGAATGCCACACTTATTTTTGAATAATCGCTCACTATTCGGGTTAGCCGGGAAAGGACCATGGGGTCGTATAACCCATTCCGAATATGTGATACGTCGTTATGAATTGCATTTGATGACCGGTGTTGAAGACAGGATATTTTTGAAAACGGAAGGATTACCGTCGAGTTACTCTACATTGACTGATCTTCGATTTAGAGGTTTTATCACCCTTAGTGACGGGAAGTCCGGACGTGATTAGTAATTTATCCGGATGTGCAAGGGCTTCATGAGAAGTGCCTTCGGTTCTGTTCGATCCCGGAACAGACTTGTATGGATTGTGTGTCTGACGTTACAAATTGAGATATAAAGCTGATTTCTTTCAAATACATTTCTGTTGGTGGCGGAGAATTTATTCTCTTAGCTTAACACCCTTCTCTGAGACGTACGAGCTCAGAGGTTATGTAGTTGAAATTTATCAGCAATATACTCCCAATTTGGTAACGTGGCATACTGAGTGTTGCTGTGAAATGATCAGTGTTTGATCATTTGCGATATGATCATTTGTTTGATCTTATATCTTTGTGATCATAGGTTGATCATTTGTTTGACCCGAAGCATGGCTTTGTAGAAAGCGTAGCTTTGTGGATGAGACTTCGTCGAGCCTCACACCCCGGAAATGGTCAAAACAGGAAGGATGCAGCAAGGTTCTAGGGAGTAGCGCCCCTTAGTGTATGTCATTCCTTCTGGATAGAGGTGGTATCATGGTATGGAGCCCAGATACTTAACCTATGTGGTTACTGCATTATTATTGTAATGACCCTGAATTTTGAACAGTTTGAATTAAGAATATTTAATTAATTTTAAATATTTGAATGATGATTTGACTTGAATTTCGAATTATCAGAATGAATTGGCGATTAAATTTTTGAAATTAATCTATTGAAAGTTGAATAAAATTTGAATCTTCGATTTTAAGCCGGTTAAAAATAATTTAAAGGCTTAGAAAATTCATATTGATAATACTGAAGGTAATAGAAGCTTCAGGATTGAATTTGAAAGCGATTTGTGCAGTTTTGAAATTGTATCGTTTGAAATCGAATTTAAAAATAACCTTCCGAGGCACAGTCTCGGAATTTGACGAAACCAGTTTCATTGGGTCCGTAATATTGAATTATTACTGGATTTCAATTTTCGTATTTATCAGAATTGTTTTATGAATATACGGCGTATAAACGCGTAGAAAATTTAATCGAATTCAAATTGAATTTCTGTAACAACCTGGATTTTTACCCAAATTTTAATCATCAATAAACGATTTGTGTTGGCAGCTAAATTGATAATGTTGTTGGGATTTTTATAACAGTAAAATTTTCGTCAATTGGCAATATAAATTTGGTTGTTAAATTTTAGTTGGGATTTGTAAATCGATTAAAATTCTTTTGTTGAATTTTATTAATACAAAATAAATGAATAAATACACATAGTTTAAAATTTTAGCAACAAGATTTAAACAAAACAAATAAAAGAAAATATCTTTACAAAATAAATCAGTTTTTAAATGAAAAAAAAAATAAAAGAAAATAAATACCATACCTCTCGTATAACTCTCACACGTTTAGCCCATACCGTAACCCTCGTTTTTCCCCTTCTCTGTTAAAAACCACGACATCCCCATCCCCTCTCCTCATTCAAACCCTAAATTAAATCGAACAAAGAAGAAAAAAAATGGCGGCCAGCAAAATCATTCATTCGTGCCCTAAACAAAAGCGAGAAGAGAAAAATGGCGGCGAGAGGAACTAGGGCTTCGGCGATTCGAACTCTTGGGCTTGCTCGAATCTCTGGAGGTGATCGCGGCTACTTCAGTACGCGTCGAAAAAGGTGAGTGGTTTCTTCCCCACTCACATCTAATTCCAGCTCTAGTTATTCGTGTTCGATTTTCGTTTGGATGCTCGTTCGTAAGTATATGTTGGTGTTCAAATTGTCTTTGGCCATATGATTTTGTTTGGATGATTGTGATAAATTTTTGACCTTTTCCATATGTGTATATACTCGTTTAAACAGTTTCGTGCTTCCCACGATGTTGAACGATTCTAGATTGATTTATGATTTTGACTTCGCTGATTTCTTGGCCACCACGGTGTTGAATTTGAGTTGTTCGATCTGCTATCTTTAACTTGGCCACAACTCGATATTATCTGGCTTGATTTTTGTTTTTGACATCGGCTTTGAACTTTTTATGATTTCTGACTTCGAATTGATATCTCCTGAGTTACTGGCTTGCATTATTCTTTGCGGCTTGATATCTTAGTTTTCTCTGACCAGTTCATAGATGTGCAATGCTCCTTTGTATGTCTGCATCCATTGCTGTTAGTGTCTGGTTCACTTGGTAGCTTTTTGTTGTTGACCAGTGTAGTCTTGTTCTTCATATAGTTGTTCAACCTGATCGCTTGCATAGGCATTCATGTTGTATTGTAGCCTCCATCGACTTTCGTTGTCTGATCTGTGAGGCATTTTGATCATTTTGAAGCACTCGAGTCTGGTTTGGTTGCTGTAGTCTTGTGACAGTTGCTATGCTTTTGATCTTTTCCATATTGGTTCTGAGTTGAGGGCTGCTGTATGTTTGATACAGATATATATGTGTGTACATACATATATATATTTGTATTGCTGCACCTCTCTGCATTTTTATGGTTTCTTCTTTGTATACTGGATTATTGTTGAGACTTGAGTATGTTGGTCTTGTTTTTCTGGTTGACGTAGAAGTTTGTTGTCTTCACTTTGCAGTTCTATTTCACTGTGACCTGTAGCCTTCACTGTTGTACTTCACTGTGTACACTTTGATGATCTTGTATGTTGTCCAGTTTGTTAGACCTGTCTGCATTCAATTCGTTTGCATCTTTCAATGGCTCCTGTGCATGAACTGGACTGCACCTGTATATCTACGCTTGTATACCATTAGTTTCAATAGCCTGTTTCTATATCAATATAGTTTTTCCACTGTTGCATCATGTTGTCACTGCATCATGTTGCCTGTTTCGGTATCAATTTTTGTTATTTGTGAAGCTGGCGCTGATTAGTTGCACTATTGCATACTTGTCATTCATGTATTTTTGGTGCTGTGGTGCCATAACTCTGGTGCCCTCACCCTCCTTCTGTTTTGTAGTTGTACCACTTGCTGTGGCCTTCTTGAAATTGCAGTCGTCTTGTACATGATTGTATATTGCAATCTGGGTAGCTTGTCACTATGTTGCACTTGTTTGACCCAGTTTGGCAGTTGCATACTTGCTGTGCATCCTTCATATCTGCACTTGATCTTTGGAGTGTTTGTAGTAGTATTGACTCCATTTTGAATGATTTGTATTGCAGTTTGATTGTTATCCTTGTACTAGCCATTGACTTCAAGTGGTGGCTGCATTTTCATTGCAGTTTTACCCTTGATTCCTGGTGGTGACTTTATATTCGGTGTTGGCGAGGCAGTGCACGCGTACGTGTGCACTGCAGCCACCACGAAATCGACAGTTTTGAATTGATGTTTCTTTGCGTCGGATGCATTGATTTTTAGGCCGTATTGGCGAGGCCGTACACGCGTGCGTGTGCGGCAGCCAATCGAGTCTTGATGGTTTTTGAAGTGACAGTTTCAATTGTTTTAAATTGATTTAGTCGATCGATAAATTGTTTATTTATCTCTGTTGATGATTTAAATCTGCTGATTTATTGTTAACACTGTTAAGTGTTATATTTTTGTTATCCGGTTTCTTTGTTTAAAGAGTCGGATAGACGAGAATTATTGTGACTATCGTCTATTTAAATTATTACTGCCTCTATGCACTAATAAACTGGTTTGAATTAGACTGACCTGTGTATTATTTTCTTTTGAATATAATACTCGGGTCAGACCGAGTATTTTTACAGCTTGAAGATTTTCGAGCAGCGAAGTTAGAGAGAGAGTAAAGAACCATTTTTAGTTTCAGAAGAAAATTGTATTTTAAGATATTCCGCTGTATCAGTATTAAATTGTATAAACTCTGATGTATATAAAAGATTTATAGTAATGAAATAAATTCTCATTTGTTTTAATTGATTGTTATTATCTGTGTTTCTGTGGCTGATTCTATTTAAACCTTATAAACTAAATAACAATTCGTCTTTTTTGAACGTTTCGAGTTGGTTTAATTACCGACTGGAGGCGGTCAAAAAGGGGGAATGTTACAGAGTGGTATCAGAGCTTTGGTTTACACAAAGCTTAGTTTATGATGTTTAATATGAATAGTTGCTAGAAACACTTTAAAAAGGAGAATGTTTTTCAAATTCAAAGGAGTATAAAATTGTTTTTGAAAATAAAGATCTTTAACTAAAGGAAAGTTAAATTGAATTGAGTTGGCATTAATAAATATATGGATTTGAAATTTAACTGAAGGAAGTTAAATAAATCGAACTTGATTTGATAAATTGTTGAAATGGAAAGTTAAACTTGAAAGATAAGTGATTATATAATATGAATTGGGAAGTTTAAATTAATAAGTTGTTTAACTTATAAAATGAGAAAATTTAAGTAAAACCAATTGTTAAATGGTTAAGCAGTTTTGTTAAGTAAACAAAATCTGAATTTTGAAATGTGATATGAATTTGACTTTAGTAAAAGTTAAATTAAATAGAATTTCAAATAAATTTGAGGTGAACTTAAGTTGTATGGTGAAAATAAATGCCAGTGGAGATAAAATGAAACCTAGTTAAGTAATGTTGAATGAGGTTGAATTCGATATCAAAATGAATTGATAAAGTGAAGTAATGAATATGAATTTGAGTTATAGAAAAGGAAATTCAACTTTAATTGTAAAAGTGAATTAGTGAATAAACATAAAATAGAAATGTTGTTAAGAGTTGAATAAAACTTAAGTTAAGAAGTTGTGAATATGGTGAGTATAAGAATTCAATCTGAATTGGAATATAAACCAATTGAAATTAAGTGTGTTGAACGAAATTGAATATAAGCAAAGTAAATAAATTTGGTTAAGTTGAATGTGCATTGGTTTTGCTAGTTGATCGTATGGAAATTGTGACGACCGCCCATGACCCCTGCACCGAATCTAGAGATAGTGCACTGTAAAGTGTGCCAGGCGACCATGGACGATTGTCAAGGTAAGATTAAAACAACAGGATCTATCGTATTACTCACAGCGCATGGACAAAATACAATAGAACATATGTATAGTGAAGCTTTACAGAACAAAATGACATCTTATAAAACTCCATAATAGTTGAATACAAGCATTCATATAGTCAATACATCCAGCCTCACTACATATCTCTCAGAGAAAACAAAACAGCGGAACACCCAGTACATATAATAAGAAGATAATATGCAACCCTCCAGCTCGTCTTCGATATCAGTATCGTGAGAAGAGAACAGCACCTGTCACCTGCTACCTAGTCTGCCCGTCCCAAAATGGACGAACAGCCCAAGGCAATAAGAATTAAAACATAAAGCCTTGAGTCAGACAACAGTCTTAGTGAGCAGTAAATTAACTAACAACATACCAAAAGAGCATAAAGGAAAAGGAATAGGAATACAACCCTCCCACTCCAACCTCATTCTACAGTGATAGCCCCCAGACACACACTAAGCAGAAGCAAACATAGCAGAGCATACAATTTAAAGTAAAGCTACTATCACTCGAGTCAAGGGCGATGTTTTCCAAGTACCAAGGCCTAAATCAGATAAGCACCCAGAAAATACCGCTCTTGAGTCCGAATGACGATACAACCAAACATCCATGACTCTGGCTATCACTGTTATCATTGCTTCGATATCACCGTTAATTGAATGACCGGCACATTCTTTCAGCCGTCCGTCAAGGGCTAATGGAAACCCCGGTTCTAGACATAACTCCCGCACGTCGTCGCAGCCCGTGCCTAGGACTATCGAATCTGCCCAGAGTACTCGACCATCAACAGTTGGCCGTTGGGACTATCGAATCTGCCCAAACGTACTCTTGCTTAGAGCATGCTAGAACCTTCAACAACGATGCTATCCAAGCCTCCTA
Source organism: Allium fistulosum (assembly GCA_030737815.1). Lineage (NCBI taxonomy): Eukaryota > Viridiplantae > Streptophyta > Magnoliopsida > Asparagales > Amaryllidaceae > Allium > Allium fistulosum. The sequence continues at coordinate 742,624,781 of CM060908.1, read as the reverse complement.
GTCATCCTCCTCGATGACTATTCTCATATCCATTCATTATCCTCAACTCGAATCATATCACCGAGTTATCAACATGCTTGGAATGATCCCGTCTGGATTAGACCAAGTCTTCATCATATGATTGCCTCGCTTCATTACATCCTCGCAAAGCCTCATCTCATCATCACATCATCGAATCTATGCATAAGAGCTTCATCATCCCGCTACATATGCCACGAGCAGCTTTTCCAATCCAAGAGCCTTTCCCTTAGCTTTTGAATCACCTTTGGTCTAAATCTAATCATCAATCATCTAGTTCATAATAATCAATCAAATCAAACATCAATCCAAGCAATCAAGCATTCAAAAATGATCTAAGTAGACAATTATAACAATAATGGCATTTTCGTAATTAAAGAGTTGAAAGTCCAATAAGCATGAAAACATGGATTATATCTCTACAAACTTGATGAATGAACTTGCATAGGTTAACATATGATAAAATGGATGTAACATCATCATAAACAATGGATCTATATGGATCTACACATAGGATGAAGAAAATGCATGGAAATCTCTATTTTAACACCAAATCGAGCCAACAATCCGATATACTCCTTTGGATCCGTGTGAGAGATAATCACCACTCACCAAATCACCTAAACAACCTCAAATCAACACACTTCAGATCTGGACAGCGAAGGATGAAGCTAGATCTATCACAAATCCGCTTCAAATGAAGAAATCTCCCTTGAAAAGATGAAGATCTTCAATCTAAGCTCTTGAATCTTCAATCTTGATCTTCGATTTGGATGGATGGAAGCACTAGATTAGAGTGGAGAAAAGAAGTGAAGAAGTGTAGAAGTCGAGCTCTCAAAATGGCAGCACTTCGTCGCTTCAAAATCCGGATCCCAAAAAGTGAGAACAACCCCTCCTATTTATAGCTGAAAACTGCCCTTAAGTCGTAACTCGGCTATCTCCTTAAGTCGGTGCCGACTTAACACCATGCCGACCTAGTGCCTTGCCGACCTAGTGCCTTGCCGACCTAAAAACTCATCTGCCTATGACTCGCAACAAAACAGCTGTCTCCTAAGTCGGTTACGACTTATGGCATGCGCCTACGACTTAACTGAAAAGGCCTCCAACTTAACCAAGCTTCGACTCAACACATAGGCACGACTTAACTTAGGTCGTTGCCGACTTAAGTGCCTTGCCGACTTAAGACATACGAAGGAATACAACTACGACTTAACTCGTAACTGGGTTACGACTTAACACAAGAGACGTCCTGCCGACTCACAACTCAACACACGTTGCCGACTCAACTACCTACCGACTCAATTACCCTGCCGACCTAACACTTAACACCCAAACACTTAGGTCGCTCACAACATGTCCTTAGGTCGTTGCCGACCCAACTCTACTCCAGAATACTTAGGCTGCCTACTATTCTTCCTTAGGTCGCCCTAACCTCTTAAGTCGGTCAACCCCACTTCCTTAACTCGGCAACGACTCAACAAATAATTTGTCAGATATGCTAACTACTAAGTCGTCCAGGTCTTAAGTCGACCACTATTTTAACTCGTCAGCCGACTTAACACTTAACTCACCACTATCCTTAAGTCGTTTAATACTATAAGTCGGTCAACTTCTTAGATAGGCTACTCCCTTAAGTCGGTCACTCGACCTAAGCCACCCTATCTTCCTTAGGTCGTCGCCGACCTACCACTTAGTCATTAACCCGTCCAGACCTATTTCTTAACTCGTCCAAACTTCCTAAGTCGGCTACGACTTAAGACTTAAGAAAAATTCTGCTAAAACCTGAAATGACCTAACAACAATACAATCAAAGGTCAATCATTTTAGAATGTTTTGATCCGTAAAAATACGGGTCGTTACATTCTCTCCCCCTTAGGAATTTCGCCCCCGAAATTCCAAACAAACAAGGCAATCATAGCTATTCTGTACGCCTATCATCCATAACAATCAATAGACCATGCATCCAATTCTAGCTTAGCGTACAGAATTCTAAGACTTAGAACAAGTTACAATTTCGTTAGATGACACGACACCTTAGGGCCATACCTTGAAGAGTTCAGGATGAGCTGCCTTCATCCTCTCTTCCACCTCCCACGTACAGTCGTTATCATTGTCACTCCATTGTATCTTGAGCAACTTAACTATCTTCCTCCTAAGCTGTTTCGTGTCGGTTTCAACAACACGAAGCGGCTTACGAGGTCTTCTATCGACTGGATCAACTTCTAAGTCTTCACAGCTATCAGCAGAAACCACCGTACTCGAGTCGTGCACATACTTCCGTAGATATGATACATGAAAAACATTGTGCACACCCGACATTTTCTCCGGTAACTCCAATCTGTAGGCGAGCTTTCCAATTCGCTCGATGATCGGGAATGGTCCAACAAATCTCGGAGTCAATTTTCCTTTCTTCCCGAATCGGATAACATTCTTCAGTGGAGAAATCTTCACAAAAACCATCTCACCTACGTCGAACTCCAAATCCTTACGACGTTTATCAGCATAACTCTTCTGACGATCTTGGGCTGCCTTCATTCGTTGCCGAATGATCTCTATACAATCTGAAGTCTGACGAATCATCTCTGGCCCAAGCATCAACTTTTCCCCAGTTTCCAACCAACATGTCGGAGAGTTACACGGTCTTCCATACAATGCCTCATATGGTGCCATACCAATACTTGACTGGTAACTGTTGTTGTAGGCAAACTCCACCAAATGAAGGTGATCTTCCCATGATCCTCCAAAATCCAAAACACAAGCTCTGAGGAGATCTTCCAAAACTCGGTTGACTCTCTCAGTCTGACCATCTGTTTGGGGATGATAAGCTGTACTCAAACACAACTCGGTTCCCAAGACTTCCTGGAAGCTCTTCCAAAATCCACTAGTGAACAATGGATCTCGATCGCTCACTATACTCTTCGGAATACCATGGAATCGAACTATCCACTTAACATACAACTCAGCCAACTTTGATGCAGTCCTAGTCAATCGAACTGGAATGAATCTTGCACTCTTGGTCAAACGATCCACAATGACCCAAATCCCTTCATTTCCCGTTCTTGTTCTAGGCAATCCATCGATAAAATCCATCGACACTTGCTCCCACTTCCATGTAGGAACTTCTAATGGCTGAAGCAATCCGCTTGGTTTCTTCTGTTCGGCTTTTACCAACTGGCAATTCATACACTTGGAAATAAAATTTCCAACATCCTTCTTCATACCTTCCCAGTAGTAGGTTCTCTTCATATCCCGATACATCTTATTTCCACCTGGATGAATTGTCAGCTTCGAGTGATGACTTTCCTTCAGAACTTCACTCCTCAATTCATCTATATCGGGAACAACTAGTCGTCCTTGCTTCCGAAGCCAACCCTCTCGATCGACCTCGAATCCTTTATCCTTTTCTGGATCCAACCCAGATTCCAATTCACGGATAATCTTGACAAGCTTATCATCTCGCTTTTGGCTCTCACCAATCCTTTCCACAAGAGTGGGTCTTATTGATAAGTTTGCCAACATCTCAGGTTCCAATTCGCATCTAGGCCTGAAGTCAAACTCAGCTAAATACTCGAGACTCTTCCATTCTGAAAACATGGCTCCCAATCCTGCATGTCTTCGACTTAACGCATCTGCCACTGCGTTACCTTTTCCCGGAGTATAAGCTATACCAAAATCATATGATGCCAAAAACTCTAGCCAACGTTGCTGCCGAAGATTCAAATCCTTTTGGGAGAAAAGATACTTCAACGACTTATGATCCGTAAACAACTCGAATCGAACTCCCAACAGATAATGCCTCCACATCTTCAGAGCAAATACAATCGCCGCTAATTCCAAATCATGAGTTGGGTAATTCCTTTCATGCGGCTTCAGTTGTCGACTGGCATACGCAACAACTTTATTCTCCTGCATCAGCACTGCTCCAAGTCCAGTACCACATGCGTCTGTGTAAACTACCATCTCATCATTCCCACTAGGAATAGTCAAAACAGGAGCACTCGTCAATCTCTCTTTCAGGATTCCGAAAGCTTGCTCACACTTAGCATCCCAACTGAACACTTGGTTCTTCTTCGTCAATCCTGTTAACGGTGCAGCTATCTTGGAGAAGTCTTTGATAAACCGTCGATAATATCCTGCTAATCCAAGAAAACTTCTCACATCGGATGCATTCTTAGGTCTAACCCAATCCTGGATTGCTGCCACCTTAGCGGGATCAACCGCTATTCCATTTCCAGAGATCACATGGCCTAAGAACCTCACTTCACTCTTCCAGAAGTGACACTTCGAAAACTTAGCCTTCAGCCGATGTTTCCGTAAGATCTCCAAAACAATACGCAAGTGCGTCTTGTGCTCTTCTTCCGTTCTGGAATAAATCAGAATATCATCCACGAACACAAGTACGAACTTGTTCAACTGATCTCTGAACACTCTATTCATAAGATCCACAAAATATGCTGGCGCGTTAGTCAATCCAAACGGCATTACCAGCCACTCAAAGAAACCGGATGGTGTCCTAAAAGCAGTCTTCGGCACACTATCCTTAGCTACTCTCAACTGGTGAAATCCCGTTGCCAAATCCATCTGAGAAAACACCTTGGCTTCGTGAAGCTGATCAAACAAGTCATCTATTCTCGGCAATGGATACTTGTTCTTCTTAGTCACCTTATTCAGCTCACGATAATCCACACACAATCTCAATGACCCATCTGCCTTGGTTGCAAACACAACTGGTGCACCCCACTCGGACACACTACGCCGAATGAATCCTTTCTGCAAAAGATCATCAACTTGCACCCTCAACTCCTGCTGTTCCCTAGGCGCCATCCGCCTAAGAGGCATCACAACAGGTCTGGCTCCTTCAACTAGATCTATACGAAACTCGATCTCTCTATGCGGCGGCAACCCTTTGACTTCGTCAAAGACATCCTCGAATCCATTTGCGATTGGCACTAAAGACAGTCCATCCCGTGGAACAACTAGCGAATACATGAAGCTCATGAAGACGCCTTCCTCATGCTTACATCGTATCACAATCTTTCGCCCTTCCACATTCTCGACTGCCACCTCTAGCCTCTCACAATCAACCTTAGCCGCATACTTCCTAAGCCAGTCCATACCCAAGATAATTCCGAACCCCGCAAAGTTCAGAACAAAACAATCACAAACAAAAGAGCAACCATGACTCGATACAACTAGACCACGGCATAACATACACAAACAAGACGAACCCCCAACTGGATTAGTCACAACCAATGGCCTATCAACAATATCCGGTTCCAAACCTAACCGGCCTACTAGTTCATTACAAACAAATGAATGCGACGCTCCAGTATCAAACAGAACTCTAACTGGAACACCACATAGGAAAAGAGTACCTTGAACAACCACACTTTTTCCCTTCTCTTCAGCAGTAGGAGCTTTTGAAGACGACGGAACAGCTCCTAAAGCATAGGCTTGCACAATCTGCCTGTCCTTCCTTGGTTCTGGACAATTCTTCCTGAAATGTCCCGGCTTGTCACAATTGTGACACTTCATCGGTGCCTTCGGATTCTTACAATCCTTAGAGAAATGGCCCTTCTGCTGACAATTGTAGCAAGTTACCTCGCCTTTCGGCTTCTTCTGGCCATCCTTACCCTTCTGCTGTTGCTGCTTCCTCTTCTGGTTTCCACCCTGCTGTGGTTTAGACTCCCCCTTGGTCACAGCAACAACAGATCCTTCCTTAGGAAACAGACTCTCATGCCTAAGAGCTTTCTCCACAAGCTTCTCAAATGAATCGTCCAAATGATCCACCAACTGTCTCCCAAGATAACTATCCAAGCCGGTCACAAACTTCTCATTCTTTTGATAAGCAGATTCAATATATGACCGGGCATACTTGGACAAAGCTTCAAACTCAGAAACATACTCAAGAACAGATCTTCCACCCTGCTTGAGCTCCACAAACTTCTTGAACAGAACAGACTTCTGAGCTGTAGAAATGAACTTAGCTTCAAATCTGACTTGGAATTGCTCCCAAGTAATCTCTTCTTCCGGAGTAGTGATGGTAATAGAGTTCCACCAATCAGAAGCTCTCCCTTGAAGCTGCCTTGATGCCAACTTCCTCTTAGTTGCATCATCAATTCCCAAATCACCAAAGATCCTTCTACAAGCATCTATCCACCTCTGGACCTCAATAGTTGATTCTGTTCCCAAGAAAACCTTCCCTCCAAGAGCAGTATAATCCTTGCACAACTTAGCAAAATCCACTGGTTTTGGAGTTTGGACTTGAACTCCAACATCTACTGCTGCCCCCGGAACTGGTATCCTTCTCATGATCGAAGTCATCATAGCTTCGAACATGGCTGCATAATCAGCAGTCTCTTTAGTAGCACGGCCTTCCCTAGCAGCTGGTCTCCCTCTTCGACTCATTCTCAATATCTATAAAAAGGAATGATTAGAACATCTAGAGAAACAACTGCATAAAGGACTAACTTACTGCTAAACTACTATATTATATATAGTAATCATCCATCAAATTACAATTACGTCTCTCATACGTAGTTACGACAGCGAGCGTTGGGTAAAATCGATTAACCAATGCTCTGATACCAAATGTGACAACCGCCCATGACCCCTGCACCGAATCTAGAGATAGTGCGCTGTAAAGTGTGCCAGGCGACCATGGACGATTGTCAAGGTAAGATTAAAACAACAGGATCTATCGTATTACTCACAGCGCATGGACAAAATACAATAGAACATATGTATAGTGAAGCTTTACAGAACAAAATGACATCTTATAAAACTCCATAATAGTTGAATACAAGCATTCATATAGTCAATACATCCAGCCTCACTACATATCTCTCAGAGAAAACAAAACAGCGGAACACCCAGTACATATAATAAGAAGATAATATGCAACCCTCCAGCTCGTCTTCGATATCAGTATCGTGAGAAGAGAACAGCACCTGTCACCTGCTACCTAGTCTGCCCGTCCCAAAATGGACGAACAGCCCAAGGCAATAAGAATTAAAACATAAAGCCTTGAGTCAGACAACAGTCTTAGTGAGCAGTAAATTAACTAACAACATACCAAAAGAGCATAAAGGAAAAGGAATAGGAATACAACCCTCCCACTCCAACCTCATTCTACAGTGATAGCCCCCAGACACACACTAAGCAGAAGCAAACATAGCAGAGCATACAATTTAAAGTAAAGCTACTATCACTCGAGTCAAGGGCGATGTTTTCCAAGTACCAAGGCCTAAATCAGATAAGCACCCAGAAAATACCGCTCTTGAGTCCGAATGACGATACAACCAAACATCCATGACTCTGGCTATCACTGTTATCATTGCTTCGATATCACCGTTAATTGAATGACCGGCACATTCTTTCAGCCGTCCGTCAAGGGCTAATGGAAACCCCGGTTCTAGACATAACTCCCGCACGTCGTCGCAGCCCGTGCCTAGGACTATCGAATCTGCCCAGAGTACTCGACCATCAACAGTTGGCCGTTGGGACTATCGAATCTGCCCAAACGTACTCTTGCTTAGAGCATGCTAGAACCTTCAACAACGATGCTATCCAAGCCTCCTAGTCATCCTCCTCGACGACTATTCTCATATCCATTCATTATCCTCAACTCGAATCATATCACCGAGTTATCAACATGCTTGGAATGATCCCGTCTGGATTAGACCAAGTCTTCATCATATGATTGCCTCGCTTCATTACATCCTCGCAAAGCCTCATCTCATCATCACATCATCGAATCTATGCATAAGAGCTTCATCATCCCGCTACATATGCCACGAGCAGCTTTTCCAATCCAAGAGCCTTTCCCTTAGCTTTTGAATCACCTTTGGTCTAAATCTAATCATCAATCATCTAGTTCATAATAATCAATCAAATCAAACATCAATCCAAGCAATCAAGCATTCAAAAATGATCTAAGTAGACAATTATAACAATAATGGCATTTTCGTAATTAAAGAGTTGAAAGTCCAATAAGCATGAAAACATGGATTATATCTCTACAAACTTGATGAATGAACTTGCATAGGTTAACATATGATAAAATGGATGTAACATCATCATAAACAATGGATCTATATGGATCTACACATAGGATGAAGAAAATGCATGGAAATCTCTATTTTAACACCAAATCGAGCCAACAATCCGATATACTCCTTTGGATCCGTGTGAGAGATAATCACCACTCACCAAATCACCTAAACAACCTCAAATCAACACACTTCAGATCTGGACAGCGAAGGATGAAGCTAGATCTATCACAAATCCGCTTCAAATGAAGAAATCTCCCTTGAAAAGATGAAGATCTTCAATCTAAGCTCTTGAATCTTCAATCTTGATCTTCGATTTGGATGGATGGAAGCACTAGATTAGAGTGGAGAAAAGAAGTGAAGAAGTGTAGAAGTCGAGCTCTCAAAATGGCAGCACTTCGTCGCTTCAAAATCCGGATCCCAAAAAGTGAGAACAACCCCTCCTATTTATAGCTGAAAACTGCCCTTAAGTCGTAACTCGGCTATCTCCTTAAGTCGGTGCCGACTTAACACCATGCCGACCTAGTGCCTTGCCGACCTAGTGCCTTGCCGACCTAGTGCCTTGCCGACCTAAAAACTCATCTGCCTATGACTCGCAACAAAACAGCTGTCTCCTAAGTCGGTTACGACTTATGGCATGCGCCTACGACTTAACTGAAAAGGCCTCCAACTTAACCAAGCTTCGACTCAACACATAGGCACGACTTAACTTAGGTCGTTGCCGACTTAAGTGCCTTGCCGACTTAAGACATACGAAGGAATACAACTACGACTTAACTCGTAACTGGGTTACGACTTAACACAAGAGACGTCCTGCCGACTCACAACTCAACACACGTTGCCGACTCAACTACCTACCGACTCAATTACCCTGCCGACCTAACACTTAACACCCAAACACTTAGGTCGCTCACAACATGTCCTTAGGTCGTTGCCGACCCAACTCTACTCCAGAATACTTAGGCTGCCTACTATTCTTCCTTAGGTCGCCCTAACCTCTTAAGTCGGTCAACCCCACTTCCTTAACTCGGCAACGACTCAACAAATAATTTGTCAGATATGCTAACTACTAAGTCGTCCAGGTCTTAAGTCGACCACTATTTTAACTCGTCAGCCGACTTAACACTTAACTCACCACTATCCTTAAGTCGGTTAATACTATAAGTCGGTCAACTTCTTAGATAGGCTACTCCCTTAAGTCGGTCACTCGACCTAAGCCACCCTATCTTCCTTAGGTCGTCGCCGACCTACCACTTAGTCATTAACCCGTCCAGACCTATTTCTTAACTCGTCCAAACTTCCTAAGTCGGCTACGACTTAAGACTTAAGAAAAATTCTGCTAAAACCTGAAATGACCTAACAACAATACAATCAAAGGTCAATCATTTTAGAATGTTTTGATCCGTAAAAATACGGGTCGTTACAGAAATTCATTAAGTATTAATGAAATTGAATTTATGGAATTTGGAAGCTATGTAAATTGAATTCAAATTGAAAGATAAGTAAATCAAAATAGAATTGATTTGAATTGAAAGCAAACTAACTTGAATATAAATTAGTGAATGTGAACTAATTGAATATGAATGAATGTTAGTAAAATCCAATGTGAATGAATCAAATGTGATTAAATTGAAAAACCAAGTCGATGAATGGTTTACTAAAGAACTAGTGATTATTTTGGAAATGGAAAATTGATAAATTTATATAATAGTTTAAAGTGGAAATTTTGAATTATTATAAACGGCTTAAATTGAAGATTTGAAAAGATTGATATTATATTGGAATTGTATAAGTGTTAAAATGAAATATTTAATGGATTTCATAAGTGAATGGAAATTACAGAATTGAAATTGTGAAGTTATAAAATGAATCGAAGTTGCGAAATAAAAGAATTTATAAGTAATTCACTTGTAAATTAAAATTCTGATATAAAACTGAGTTATAGTAGGAATGATTAATGAAGTAAATTTTTATGAATTGAAGTCTTTATAAATAGAAATAGAATTTATAAACGTTGTTTATAAATTCGAAACTGACTTATTTTGATAAGTAAATCTTTATAGCTTGTTAAAAGATGTACATTCACAATTTTGGACCGTGAATATATCATTGAATAAAATGAACACGTTAGGAAAGTGATATTTTAAAACGAAGTTAATTGTTTTTTTAAAAAAAAAAGATGTTTTCAAAGGCATTGAATATCGAAACCATAGATTTCAACATTCATTGTTGAAATAGACGTTTTCGAGATATAAGGAAATGATGGACTATAACACTGTTGTTATAGTAAATGATTTCCGAAAGGAAATGTTTTGTGTAGTATTGGGATTTATACATCTATCTAAATTTCGAATCCCTATACTAGTGATTTTGAGTTGTCGTAACGATGTTTTACGTAACATTCGTTTTAACTCAAAATAAAAATGTGAAAGAGAATGATTTCCTTAAAGATGAAATATATACTTAATTTTGATTAAAGTATATCGAATATTTTCAGATGTTGAAAATAAAATGGATTTGTGAATTACTTATTTTTAAATAAGTATGGAAATGTTTTTCCAAATATGAAATGTTGTGAATATATTCCGTAAGGAATAAATGATTTGAAATTCATTTTTGAAGTCGAAGTTGAAAAGTTAAATGAGAATTTGAACAATTTGTTCAATTTGGAATTTTTCAAAAAAAAGATTGAATCGTTAAGTTAAATTGAGTTTAACTTCGACATCAAAGACTATAAATTGAGCTTTGAATTTCAGATGATGATTTGGATTGCATGTCTAACATTGTGAATTGATGACATAGCAATTGATCTCTATTAAATATATATCTGTTGGTGGCGGAGAATTTATTCTCTTAGCTTAACACCCTTCTCTGAGACGTACGAGCTCAGAGGTTATATATCGATAGACATCAATTCTGTGTTGAGAATTGACGATGTAAGCGTGAAATCCAAATCGAATGTGAAAGTCGATAATGAATGGAATTATGAATATGAATTAGGTTTGAGATAACCTTAAATTTCCAAATCGACTTAGAGGGAAATTTTGAAATCCTCTATTTTGTTATGAATATGAGATATGTAAGTTTTTAGAACTTATATATATGAATGCGGTGAATTGAAACCGTTAGTTTAGAAAGACATTGTTATGGAAATCTTATGTATGCTTACATGGATATGATATGTACGAAATGGGAAATGAAAGTACTACATATATGATATTATGTTTTCTAAACTGAGGATGTGGAAAAGTACCTTCCATTTATTATTAGAGAAGGTATTGGAACTCTCGATGAGTGTCCATTTGAAATTCGTAGCTACGTAGAATTTTAGTCAGAGTGACTATTTGAATCGGAAATCCTTCGCGATAGTTCATCGCGATGAGATTAGATTTGATTGATGATGTTAGCGTAATTTGAGGGGCGAGATGCCCACAGTTACGAGCGACTCCACTGGGATAGTGGCGTAACCGCCGAGTAAACTGCAATCTAATGCCAGGCGAAATTTGAGGGGCGTGATGCCTACAGACACGAGCGATTCTACTGGGATAGTAGCATAACCGCCGTGTGTACTGCAATCTATGGCGACAACCATGGCGAAATTTAAGAGATGAGAAATCTACAGCCACAAGCGACTCTACTGGGAAAGTAGCGTAACCGCCGGGTGGAACTGTAATCCATGGGGGAACGTGCTTTCCATATCCATTTTAAAAGAATTTTTAAAGTATTTTCACTGGGAATTGAAGCAAGTATATTTAGTACTTGGAGATTTTTAGACCTACGCCTGGCCAGCGTATGTCTAATGTCTGTGAGAACGAAGATGGACTTGTTAAATTTCGAGTTAGCAAGTATTTTCAAACTGTAAATAGTGAATCAATAATTTGAAAGTAAAATTACGAAATTCCAACTTAATGAACTAAGGAAGAGGATCTTTGTAATGTTTTGAAAGTCCACAGCTTTTGAAGAGATATATATTATATAAATCTCTAATGTGAAGAATTTTAAGTTTGAATCTGAGTTGTAAATCGAAAATGTTGATAAAAGACTTTTGGGTTTTGATTTTTGAAAATCATTGAATAAAAGAGAAAATAAACAAAACAGTGAGATTAAACAAATGAAATGAATCCTATATTCATTTATTTGTAATAAGATTTAAGCTTGGAAAAAAAAAAGAAAAAAAAAATTGACTAGAGTATAAATATCGATGAAATTTTAACAACCTTTCCTTTTCGTGGACGAAAAGTTTTTAAGGAGGGGAGTTTGTAACGACCCTGAATTTTGAACAGTTTGAATTAAGAATATTTAATTAATTTTAAATATTTGAATGATGATTTGACTTGAATTTCGAATTATCAGAATGAATTGGCGATTAAATTTTTGAAATTAATCTATTGAAAGTTGAATAAAATTTGAATCTTTGATTTTAAGCCGGTTAAAAATAATTTAAAGGCTTAGAAAATTCATATTGATAATACTGAAGGTAATAGAAGCTTCAGGATTGAATTTGAAAGCGATTTGTGCAGTTTTGAAATTGTATCGTTTGAAATCGAATTTAAAAATAACCTTCCGAGGCACAGTCTCGGAATTTGACGAAACCAGTTTCATTGGGTCCGTAATATTGAATTATTACTGGATTTCAATTTTCGTATTTATCAGAATTGTTTTATGAATATACGGCGTATAAACGCGTAGAAAATTTAATCGAATTCAAATTGAATTTCTGTAACAACCTGGATTTTTACCCAAATTTTAATCATCAATAAACGATTTGTGTTGGCAGCTAAATTGATAATGTTGTTGGGATTTTTATAACAGTAAAATTTTCGTCAATTGGCAATATAAATTTGGTTGTTAAATTTTAGTTGGGATTTGTAAATCGATTAAAATTCTTTTGTTGAATTTTATTAATACAAAATAAATGAATAAATACACATAGTTTAAAATTTTAGCAACAAGATTTAAACAAAACAAATTAAAGAAAATATCTTTACAAAATAAATCAGTTTTTAAATGAAAAAAAAAAAATAAAAGAAAATAAATACCATACCTCTCGTACAACTCTCACACGTTTAGCCCATACCCTAACCCTCGTTTTTCCCCCTTCTCTGTTAAAAACCACGACATCCCCATCCCCTCTCCTCATTCAAACCCTAAATTAAATCGAACAAAGAAGAAAAAAAATGGCGGCCAGCAAAATCATTCATTCGTGCCCTAAACAAAAGCGAGAAGAGAAAAATGGCGGCGAGAGGAACTAGGGCTTCGGCGATTCGAACTCTTGGGCTTGCTCGAATCTCTGGAGGTGATCGCGGCTACTTCAGTACGCGTCGAAAAAGGTGAGTGGTTTCTTCCCCACTCACATCTAATTCCAGCTCTAGTTATTCGTGTTCGATTTTCGTTTGGATGCTCGTTCGTAAGTATATGTTGGTGTTCAAATTGTCTTTGGCCATATGATTTTGTTTGGATGATTGTGATAAATTTTTGACCTTTTCCATATGTGTATATACTCGTTTAAACAGTTTCGTGCTTCCCACGATGTTGAACGATTCTAGATTGATTTATGATTTTGACTTCGCTGATTTCTTGGCCACCACGGTGTTGAATTTGAGTTGTTCGATCTGCTATCTTTAACTTGGCCACAACTCGATATTATCTGGCTTGATTTTTGTTTTTGACATCGGCTTTGAACTTTTTATGATTTCTGACTTCGAATTGATATCTCCTGAGTTACTGGCTTGCATTATTCTTTGCGGCTTGATATCTTAGTTTTCTCTGACCAGTTCATAGATGTGCAATGCTCCTTTGTATGTCTGCATCCATTGCTGTTAGTGTCTGGTTCACTTGGTAGCTTTTTGTTGTTGACCAGTGTAGTCTTGTTCTTCATATAGTTGTTCAACCTGATCGCTTGCATAGGCATTCATGTTGTATTGTAGCCTCCATCGACTTTCGTTGTCTGATCTGTGAGGCATTTTGATCATTTTGAAGCACTCGAGTCTGGTTTGGTTGCTGTAGTCTTGTGGCAGTTGCTATGCTTTTGATCTTTTCCATATTGGTTCTGAGTTGAGGGCTGCTGTATGTTTGATACAGATATATATGTGTGTACATACATATATATATTTGTATTGCTGCACCTCTCTGCATTTTTATGGTTTCTTCTTTGTATACTGGATTATTGTTGAGACTTGAGTATGTTGGTCTTGTTTTTCTGGTTGACGTAGAAGTTTGTTGTCTTCACTTTGCAGTTCTATTTCACTGTGACCTGTAGCCTTCACTGTTGTACTTCACTGTGTACACTTTGATGATCTTGTATGTTGTCCAGTTTGTTAGACCTGTCTGCATTCAATTCGTTTGCATCTTTCAGTGGCTCCTGTGCATGAACTGGACTGCACCTGTATATCTACGCTTGTATACCATTAGTTTCAATAGCCTGTTTCTATATCAATATAGTTTTTCCACTGTTGCATCATGTTGTCACTGCATCATGTTGCCTGTTTCGGTATCAATTTTTGTTATTTGTGAAGCTGGCGCTGATTAGTTGCACTATTGCATACTTGTCATTCATGTATTTTTGGTGCTGTGGTGCCATAACTCTGGTGCCTTCACCCTCCTTCTGTTTTGTAGTTGTACCACTTGCTGTGGCCTTCTTGAAATTGCAGTCGTCTTGTACATGATTGTATTTTGCAATCTGGGTAGCTTGTCACTATGTTGCACTTGTTTGACCCAGTTTGGCAGTTGCATACTTGCTGTGCATCCTTCATATCTGCACTTGATCTTTGGAGTGTTTGTAGTAGTATTGACTCCATTTTGAATGATTTGTATTGCAGTTTGATTGTTATCCTTGTACTAGCCATTGACTTCAAGTGGTGGCTGCATTTTCATTGCAGTTTTACCCTTGATTCCTGGTGGTGACTTTATATTCGGTGTTGGCGAGGCAGTGCACGCGTACGTGTGCACTGCAGCCACCACGAAATCGACAGTTTTGAATTGATGTTTCTTTGCGTCGGATGCATTGATTTTTAGGCCGTATTGGCGAGGCCGTACACGCGTGCGTGTGCGGCAGCCAATCGAGTCTTGATGGTTTTTGAAGTGACAGTTTCAATTGTTTTAAATTGATTTAGTCGATCGATAAATTGTTTATTTATCTCTGTTGATGATTTAAATCTGCTGATTTATTGTTAACACTGTTAAGTGTTATATTTTTGTTATCCGGTTTCTTTGTTTAAAGAGTCGGATAGACGAGAATTATTGTGACTGTCGTCTATTTAAATTATTACTGCCTCTATGCACTAATAAACTGGTTTGAATTAGACTGACCTGTGTATTATTTTCTTTTGAATATAATACTCGGGTCAGACCGAGTATTTTTACAGCTTGAAGATTTTCGAGCAGCGAAGTTAGAGAGAGAGTAAAGAACCATTTTTAGTTTCAGAAGAAAATTGTATTTTAAGATATTCCGCTGTATCAGTATTAAATTGTATAAACTCTGATGTATATAAAAGATTTATAGTAATGAAATAAATTCTCATTTGTTTTAATTGATTGTTATTATCTGTGTTTCTGTGGCTGATTCTGTTTAAACCTTATAAACTAAATAACAATTCGTCTTTTTTGAACGTTTCGAGTTGGTTTAATTACCGACTGGAGGCGGTCAAAAAGGGGGAATGTTACAATTATTATTATATGGTTGTTGGAAATCGGGGATCCTCGGGAAGATCGGTTACGATCGGGGGATGGCATACGCGTGTCAGTAGTTACCTATTTTTGCAGAGGTAACCCGGCCTTGTGTTGGCAGAGATCCGGTTAGGTTCTCGGGACGTCATTCCAGAGGCGTTCCTTCATGGCATAGGAAGTTCCTTGGCCTGACCATTTGTTGGAAATCCAAAGAAACAATACGTGACTTGTACGGTTTTAGTTGTAGAACCTATCATTCACTTATGGTGGCGCTCCACCGTTTGGATGGTAGCTATAGTAGGCATAGTTCGAAATGTCTATGCTGGCTAAGATTTATATTATACTTTCGAAAAGTTTTCTACACTATGCACTAATAATAATATCAAAAATGACTTGATTTTGCGTAGTAAGCATCTTTGACTATCATAAGAAGAAATCTCCTCCAATTCTGCGTTTGCATTATGTGTGTGGCGGGAGGCTTATGGTAGTTTCATTTTCCAAAAGCATTTCGAATTTACTTTAGAATTATTTTGGTTGTTATAAAGAATAACTGTTTTACGATCTTACACCAGTCACCATGACTGACTCGGAGTTTATTGTTTCCCTTCTAAACTCTGGGTGCCCACCAATTTCCACACGGGCAGCCTAGAGTTATGTTATCAGGATACTCTGGATATTCTAGAGCTTTGGAAGCAAGCTGGATGGCGAAACGTACATACGTACTTATTTATTTATTCCGACGTGTATTCTGTATGAGGACAAGTTTATATAACTGTCCATTGTTGTATATCGACTCTGATTGATGTATGAATAAACTGATATAGTTCTTTGTTTTAAAAGACTAGTGATTATCTATTATATATTGTTCCGCTGCGATGTGTAAGATTCTGATATTGTTTCTGTTTCTGATGTTGTTCTTCTTTCTTCTCTTCTCTCTTCTCTTCTTTTTTCTTCTTCTCTTTTTCTTCTATCTTTCTTCTTCTTCTCCCTTTTCTTGTTCTTAAAACCCCTCAGGGTTCATATTTCCATGCCCCTTGAGTTAATCAATGGAGATTAGTGTTTAATCAAGGAGTGCGGATTTACGGGTCTTGACAGCGTGGTATCAGAGCATATGGTTAAGCGACAACCCTGCTCTGTTGGGTGTTACTCATTAGAGATAGAGTCAGTAGTACTCTAGAATGAGTTGAGTGTAATAATAGATACGAGCGCGTATTTGTTAGTGAATATAAAAAAAATGTTTTATATTGTGATGATTGATTTATTGAGTGGCATATGAACCTTCGTCGGCACAGTCTGCGCAACTGGATCGAAGGGGTTTCTAAACACTATAATAGAACAATTCGACACAGTATGTTTTGAATAGGGTAAATGAGATAATTTTGCCCAAAACTATTTTTGTATAGAAAAGAAACGATTTTCTATGAATTATCATAGTATATGGATGTTTGGTTGTTAGGAAATGATAACATTGAAATATTATCATTGTTATATGAGATTGAATGAGAAATTAAAATAATAACCAAAGATTTGGAGATAAATCCATTTAACAAATGGAAATTATAAATGTAAATTAAGAATATAAGAAAATAAATTCACATACAAATGAAATTTAAAGAACGTAAATTATAAATGTGATTTGTAATTTGAAATAGAATTCCAGAGAAGAATTTGAAAATTTTGGAGATTTGGAAAGTTTAAATCATTTTTGATTTGAAAATGAATTTTAAAGGGTTTGAAAAGTATTTTGGAGAGTTGAAAGCTCTAAACTCTTTTCGGGCGCTGGAAAATAATCCTGATGATGATGGCCACATCATTAGAATTCATTTTCGGGTTTCCAAAAGAGGAATTGCTGCCAAATTGTTTTAAATGGAAGTTGTTTGAAAAAAAAATTGGATTTGGTTTTAGAAATTCAAAGGATAAATTGAATTGATTTCAAAATGATTTTTGAAAAAGTTGAAAAGACTCTGGAATACTATATAAAAATAATTATGAAATACTACTAAGTTGATAACTTATACAATTTGAATTTTGATAGAATAAATTTAACTTAAAGAATGAAGTTAAATCAAAGTAAGTATAAGTGAATTAATTAAATAAAGTGGAAGGATTACTTAAAGAAAATTTATTAAGTTGAAAATAAATTTGGAATAGTAACAAATAAATTGGAAATTGAGTATTGAATTATGGAAGTAAATTGTGAATGAATAAATAAATATACAATTGTGATTTAATGAAAGTGAAATTCTTAAGTAAAATTTGATATTGAAATTATTCTAAGTTGATGATTGAATGAAGATAAAACTGGAATTGAAACTGAATGTTGAAAACAAATTTGAATAAAGTGAACTAGAATTTGTGATGAATTAGTAAATGAAACTAATTTAAAATAGTGCAGTTATGAATGAAAGATAATTGATAAATTCAATATTCAGAGGTTGAATTGAATCCAAATTAGATTGGAATTGTGAATTGAATTTAAATGAATTTGAAAAGTAAAATCGAATGAAAAGAATATATAACTTCAATAGTGAAATAAAAATGTGCAAGAAGTATATATTGAAATTTTTTGTAATGGAATGTGCAAAATGGTTTGAATATTTAACTAGATATTATGGCTAGTAGGATATACAAGTGTTATAAAGGATTTGGAAATTTTGACTTTCAAAGATAAATTTGAATTGCTCGACAAAAGGTAAGTATTTAAATTTCGATATGAGATTTGATGATTTCTCGTCTAGCCGCTTGGCTTTTTCTTTTTCTTTTTGAAATCTGAGAGTCCGTAGGGACGTTTTGTATTCGTGCCGTATTAGCCGCGCAAAGGAGACGCTGGCGAAATTTTTCGAAAATTTCGAGTGTTAGAAAATTTTTGAGAAAATTTTGAAAGTATAAAATTTAAATTTAAATTTGAATT
Source organism: Allium fistulosum (assembly GCA_030737815.1). Taxonomy (NCBI): domain Eukaryota; kingdom Viridiplantae; phylum Streptophyta; class Magnoliopsida; order Asparagales; family Amaryllidaceae; genus Allium; species Allium fistulosum. The sequence goes on along the minus strand of CM060908.1, from coordinate 742,606,136 downwards.
GAGAAGTAAACAATGTTGTTTGAAACCTTAATTGAAGTTGGAAAGCTAATTGAATTGATAATGAATCTTTAGTAGAAAGGTTTGTTTTGATAAATTTGATAAAACTATTGAATGTTGAAAAATAGTAGACGAGTTAAGGACCATTTTTCCTAACTTGTAATTTCGGGACGAAATTCTTTTAAGGAGGGAAGTTTGTAACGACCCAGAATTTTAAACAAATTAAATTGAGAATATTTAATTAATTTTAAATATTTGAACGATGATTTTATTTGAATCCCCGATATAACTTTGAATTTGGTGATTAAATTATAAAATTTAATCTATTGTAAGTTGAATAAAATTTGTATCTTCAATTGTAAGCCGAAGAAAAATATTTCGAAAGCTTTTAAAATTCGTATTGATAATACTGAAGATAACAGAAGCTTCAGAATTGAGTTTGAAAACGATTTGTTCAGTTTTGAAATTTAATCGTTTAAATCGAATTTAAAATAGCCGTCCGAGGCGCAGTCTCGGAATTCGACGAAACCAGTTCCATTGGGTCCGTAATATCGAATTATTTTAGGATTTCAAATTTCGTATCGATCGAAGTTGTTAGGTGAGAATCCGACACATAAAACGCGTTGAAAATTGTACCAAAAACAAATTGAATTTAAATTTAAATTTTAAAATTTAAACAAACGATAACATCCCTAAAATCATGCCAAAATTCACGCCTGAAAACGTGGGAAACAAATCGTGCAGGCATGCCTCTTTCAATTTTAAAATATCCCTCTCCCTCTTCCATCAGTTCAGTTTCAGACGAGATTTCAAAATCGAGAAAAAAATGAGGAACGCCTGTATTCTCTTTCATCTCAAACGATCTTTTTTTCGATCCTCCTTTTCAATTTAATTCCCGAGTTTTGCCTTTTTCCCCTCTCTTCGGTTCTTACGAACGAAAACAAAATACGAGTAAAATCAAGTTGCGAAAATCCCTCTTTCGTTCAAGTCAATGGCCGCGACAAACAGCCCCCTCCAAATTTTAAAATCGAATTCGAAGCCTGTACGAATGATGGTAAAGCGATAGGTGGACGTCGCGATTTGCGAGGAGTAGGGCGTGCGACTGCGAGGCGTTCGTAAGCACGCAATGGAGATCGCTGGTGGGGGAGTCGCGTTGCTCGAGAGTGATGCCGGTGGCTTCTAGCATTTCGTTGGTCTGGGTATTCGTTTTGGGTGGTCGAGCGCCAGTATGGGTCGCATAGGAGGGAAGCGTGACGTCTTCAAGCGATCGAATGCCAGATCGACTTCAGTTATGGCGATGCGTGGCTCGCGTAGTTCTCAATGATGGAGGAGACTCTGGTGGGAAGGGGAAGTTCTTGTCAATGAGGCATCTCGACCTGGATTTGCATTTTGCAGTGAAGGTTTCAAATCAAGAATCAAACCAAATTGGAAACGGATTGCAAAATAAAAGCTAAGGTGAGATTTTTCTCACTCGATGGAAAATTTGATTTTACAGTTATTTATTGACTGTTTGTTTGCTATTTGGATGTGATATCAGATATAGTAGGACATATCTATATATATGTAATATCCCGGAATTTATGGGCAATATCAATTTAATAATCTGTTTAAATAATTAAATTTATTTGATAATCTTTGATAATAAATGTTTGAATTGATTTAATAATCTAATTAAATAAATATTTAATTAGTGAATTTTATCTTTTAAAAACTAATAAAATGATTTCTATTTATAATATATATATAATTGTATATATTGTAGATAGATAAGCTTGGGTTTGTAATTTAAATAATAAATAAAATCTTGTTTTTAATTTCTAAAATATATTTTGATAGTTTGGAAATTGTGATTTATTTAATATTAAGCTTTTCAAAGCTATTTAAACAAATAACTATATGGTTTTAAGTAAGGTTAATAATAAGGTTATTTTATTTTCTTTTTAAATATTGCTTAATAAATATGATTTTAAAATATAAAATACCATATTAATATATTGTTTTATATATAGATAAATAGATTTTAAAGAAATTGAATGTGTTGTTATAAATAGTTTTGGATTTTAAATTATATATATAAACTTTTATTTATATATATAATTGATTTTATTTTCTTTTAAAAGTAATTTATAAATAGATAGGCATTTAAATAAATTAAGAAAAGGCTTTTATTAACATTTAAAATAAATAAGTATTACTTAAAAGACAAGTGTAAATTTCTAAGGCTATATAGTAACAAGTGTAAATTTATTAACAACTCTATATGACAAATGTCAAGTTTTTAATTTTAATTTTCTTTTATTTTTAATAAACTACAAATTAACTTATATAAGCATATACTCTCATCTCATTCTCTTTTTCCTATCCTCTTCAATTCAAAAGATAAGAAATTTCAGCCTGTAAACAAAATTCTCAAAAAGAAATCTGAAGCTCAAATCAATTCTCCTCTCAAACTAAATCAGTAATCAATCATAATTCTCCAAAAACCAAATAGTAATCAATTCCTCAAACCGGTAAGGCACTTCTTTTCAAATCTGAAATCCCTGTAACCCATTTCCAAATCAAAGTTTAAGCCTGCAATTTCTTATTCAAAGTCTGGAAGCAAGTAAACTGGAATCTAAGCAACATCTCAACAATCAAGAGTATAGCATGCATGCAAGTTTCTATAGCTAGCATTCCAGTTTTCAAAGAAAATCAAGCATTCAGTTTTAAAGGTTTCAAAATCAAAACTGTTTTCAAAGAATAAGCTCTGTTCATTCTCAAATAGGTGAGTAACTTTCATTTTTAAAACTTAAAGTATATGATATATGTTTGCATGTGATAATATTGGCTTGTATTTTAGTTTTTAATTTGAACTTATATGAATTAGTATAAATATATGTATGAGCCTGTCAGTTTACACATAAAAACCTATTCTCTGTTATTTATCAAGTAGGGAAATAATTTAAATTAAAAGCTAAGTATATATGGCTGTTCATTTGTGAAGTCTGAGATAAATGATGCTTTGTTATGCATATATAGGAGCTATCTCTGTGTTTATGAATGTTTATAAGTGTGCATGCCTGTTTGTATTTAAAACCATCTCTGTTATTGGTTCAGAACATAGAAGTTTGATTAAAATCCAAAATCTAATCATCTAATCTTTATTATGCTTAGAGATTCAAACATTATATGTTTGTTAAATCATAAATTTAAGTCTAAAATTTATTAAAAGCCATATGGATTTGAATTTGTCCTGAAATCATGAAATGCAGTTGCAGTTTTAAAATACATGTTAAATCGAGTATTATAATTTGATAATCTAATTACATAACTTAAAACATCTTTGAAAAATATGATTTTTAAGATAAAAGTCAGGAATTCTAGTTTAGGCTTTTTTGTGAAATTCTAAGAGGACTGGAAAGTGGTTTAGAGGCAATTTCTGGTGATCATTGGGAGATGAGGGATCAGGGTTTCATTTAGAGGTGGAGGAATGTGCGGTGAGATCAGGAAAAATGTCTATTTGGTGGGTTAAGCACTGGGGCATTGGGAATTGATCAGGGAAGTTTATAACCCTAGTTTATAGGTAGATCGGAATTTTGGTTTTCTCGGTTGCTATGGTGGATCGAGTGTCATCAATTTCTGGGATTTGGAAGTGTAGACGTTGTCGAAGTCGTGGCAGGAAGCGCAGACGTTCAGATGATCGGAGGAGTGAATTCGAGATGCTTTCCAGGTTGAAGTTCTGTTCTAAGGGATGATCAATTGGCTCGTTTTCGTTTTCCGGCGAGTACGTGACGTTGGGTGGTCGGAATTGTCTGAGAAGGTGATCGCCGACATGCGAGCATCACGGCGAGGTGTTGGAGGCGATCGAGTCGCCTGTGCATGTGCACAAGGTAGCAGCAATGGCTGGTCTTGAGATTTGGGAAGAAGATGACGTTCTCGAGTATGTTGATGTTTTGTCTCGGAGTCGTACTCGAGGAAATAGGGACTTGGCTCGGGGTTTCGAAGGGGAGATTCGTAGGTTTATAACTGCGTTTTAAAACTAAGTATAACAGTTTTTAGAAAATAAAATGGAAGGAAAAACTCGAAGAAGTACTCGGGTATTTTGATGTTTTTCTCGGGTATTTTGGATGTTGGGCTCGGGTAGGCTATTGGGTTCAGTTTAAAAGGCTGGCAGGGTTTAAACTTTAAATTGAAGTTTAAAGGGTTAAGCAGGATTTAAAGCAAAGTTTAAATCAAAAATTTTAAAGTATGGATTCAATTTAATTTGTATCCTAGTTGAGATAAAATAATTTTTTTTAAATTATAATGTTTGAACAAATTTAAATGTTTTAAAGTATATTTTAAAAAGGTTTTGAATTTAAATAAATAAAATGTTAAGTGTTCTTTAACATTTGGTTTAAAAAGAGTTTGTAAAATTTGATTTAAATTTGGTTAAAGTTGAATTTGAAATTTAATTTAAATCTTTAAATTGAAAAAAGAGAAAAAGGAAGATTTAAAGTAAAGGATTTCAAAACCTTTTGTAAATGATAATTAAAATGTTAATACTTAAATTTGGAGATTTAATAATATAGGAGTCATTCAAATTATAAGGTAATTAAGGAGTAATTTGGTAATTTAATTAATTAATGATTTAGTGTTAATTAATTAAATAATTAGGATTATAAGTTAATAAATTAAGGTTAATTAATTTGGGATTAATCATTTATTTAGATAAGTATAGATTTTTAATAAATGATAAATCTTTTATGAATTGGTTAAGTATAATTACTTAATGAAAGTAATTAAAGGAAATAATTACTTAAGGTAATTAATTAAATAAATTTGATGAGTTAAATTAATTAATTTAATTAATTTAAGATAATCATTTGGTGATTTGAATAAGTATAATTACTTAAATGTAATTAGTGAAGTGTAATTACTTAGGAAAGTAATTAAAGGTAATTACTGGATGTAATTAACTAAAGATGATTTAATAATAAAAGTAATTTTAGTTTAATTACTTTTGTATAATTAATCAAGGGATTAATTAAAGGATAATTAATTTTGGAGAAATTAATTTATGGAAGAGTAATTAAGGGTAGTTAATTACTAAATGTTATTAATCAAAGGTGATTTATAAATGTGACTAATTAATTATTAATTTAAATAAGATAATTAATTAAGTAATTAAGGATCATTAATTAATATAATTAAAGATGAAATTAAGGATTGATTAATTAAACTAATTAATCAATAATAAGTGATTAAAGTAATTAATTAATTGTAATTAATTAAAGATTAATGTAATTAAATATGGTTAATTAATTATGAAGTAATTTAAGATTAATTACTAAAATGGTTTAAGATAATTAATTTGTGAAATTAATTAGGGATTAATTACTTAAAGTAATTAAAGTATAATTAATCAGGAATGATTAATTAAGATGGATATTTAGAGTAATGATTAATTAATTGGTTTAATTAATAATTAAGTAAGCAGGATTTATAGAATGAAGTAATTAGTTTAATTCACTTTAAATTAATTAGATGATATAAATCATGGCTTAAGGATGGATGAATGAGATTGAATGTATTTCATTGTTTGATATCTCTGATAAGATATGATTGATACATGATATGGATGTTTGGTTGAATTATAATGATAATGTGAATTATCTGTTTGGGATGATAATGTAAATTATCTATTGAATTATCTATCTTTGTGTATATAGATAAGAATTGAATTGTTTTAACCTTAAAACAACTTGGCCCTTAAAAGATACGTTTTGGATTTCGATGAGACCGGGATCGGGTTTGCTACATTACAGCGTGATAGGGGGTTCTCGCTTTGCGTTAGGTGGCGAACGGGAGACTCTTACCCCTACATGTCCCCGGGGGTAGTATAAGGCCTTTTGGGGTTGGTTGCGACTCGAGAGGGTGGCCGTAAAAGCAAACCCGAGGTATCACTGTGAGCCACAGCGGGGCTGGGATGGTTGAAAAGCCTACCGGTCGTGAACCGTTGCTGAAGGTTGAAAAGCCTAGGACGTCACAGTGGTATCAGAGCATAGGTTGAGCGAATGCCTAAGCTTTTGGTAAAGTGAATATCAGAACACTAGGTTGAGTGAATACCTAGGTTCGGAAGGATTGTTCATTAGAAATAGGATCTGTAGCAACCTGTTTGAGTCCGAGTGTATATATATATATGAGAGCGCGTATTTGTTAGTTATATAAAATGGTTTTATATTGTGTTAATTGATCGGTTGAGTGGTATATGGATTCTGGTCAATACGAGTAGCTAACGTTATTGATAGGGATCTCTAAACACTTGACCAGGCCAACGGACACAATATTGTTTTAAAAAGGTAGATGAAATAATTTTACCCAGATATAATTTCTATATAAAAAAGTATCATTTTAAATGTATATGGTATTTGTAATGATTGGTTGAGATGATAACAATTTATCATCTAGGATTAGGAGTCTGAGTGTTGAGGTTGGAAGTGTATTTGTCGAGACTGTAGACCTAATACCGTCTCGAGTGAACTTTACAGTTGTAAGGATTTCACAATCTCTGAAGGAAACCTGTTAAGGTTCGGAGTTTATCTTTGAAGTTGGATGAGTAGAGTTGGATCTGTCGGTTGGGCAGAAGCGAGTGATAGTATCTTGGTATCTTCTGGAAGAAGTAGCTGTGTGATGAGATGCAGTGACTATGGATGTTCCCGAAGATGTTTTCTTTGGAACAAGTTAATGAAGTGTGTCTGCTTCGGTGTTGTGGTTGAGTTCAGCATGGTGTTTCTATTTGGTTTGGGTTCGAGTTTCTCGAAGAGCTTTGGAAAAAGGAAGTCTTTGGCACCTGTGGCAGTAGTGCAGCTCGGAGTATTCTGTGCATTGGCAGGAAGTTTTCTGGCTGAGCAGTTTTTCTGAAGGTAGAGTTCAGAAGCAGTAGAGTGGATCCATTTCTTCGATAGATAGGATAGATAAGTATAAGCTGTTCTGATTGGTAAAGAGAGAACAGTTTTCTTTGCAGTTAGGCTGGATTGATCGCAAAAGTGACTTGCGATAGTTTGAGTATTCTCTTGAGTTATCTGAGATTTTCTGGGATGTGTTGTCCAGTTTGTGCTTGTGTTCTTCATCAGCATTTTCATTCTACTCCAGATTAGAGTGGTGCGGCGGAAGCAGTTTGGCAAGTGCTCCTGTTTGTCTTTTCCAGATAGGAGAAGTTTGTTAGATCTTCTGATGTTTGTGAGTAGGATTGTGTTCTGGATTATGGGTAGATCTTGAGAGGATCATTCTGTTGAGTTATTTTTAGTCTAGTTTGTTTCTAGAAGCATCGGCGAAGGTTGAGCTGATCAGAAAGGATTTGTAGACAGCTCAGGATCGTCTGAAGAATTTCATGGATAAGAGTTTGATCTACTTGGTTGAATTGTCAGTTTGGATAACTGGAATTCAATGTATTTTACGTATCTCTGAGGGAGTACGTGTTTGATCTATCTCTGGTTTTGGAACCAGCAGTTCTGGAGGATTTGGTTGTTGAGTCAGACTCGTCTGTAGTCTGATATCTTGTTTAGTTCTATAGACCTAGATGAGTGAGAACTCTATAGCTTAGTATTGGTTGTTTGGATTGTTTGTAGAGCGAGTATCCCGGTATATATATACTTGGGGAAACTCGAGGAAATTCTATTCAGAATTTTTCGCTGGATAGTTAGAATTGTTTGATTGGATGAATTGTTTGCTATGGTTGTTAGCATATGGATGGTAATTTATGCTTGTGATTTAAATAGATTATTAAATTACCTTTGTTTTAAATTTCGGGGACGAAATTATTTTAAGGGGGGAGGAATGTAATATCCCGAAATTTATGGGCAATATCAATTTAATAATCTGTTTAAATAATTAAATTTATTTGATAATCTTTGATAATAAATGTTTGAATTGATTTAATAATCTAATTAAATAAATATTTAATTAGTGAATTTTATCTTTTAAAAACTAATAAAATGATTTCTATTTATAATATATATATAATTGTATATATTGTAGATAGATAAGCTTGGGTTTGTAATTTAAATAATAAATAAAATCTTGTTTTTAATTTCTAAAATATATTTTGATAGTTTGGAAATTGTGATTTATTTAATATTAAGCTTTTCAAAGCTATTTAAACAAATAACTATATGGTTTTAAGTAAGGTTAATAATAAGGTTATTTTATTTTCTTTTTAAATATTGCTTAATAAATATGATTTTAAAATATAAAATACCATATTAATATATTGTTTTATATATAGATAAATAGATTTTAAAGAAATTGAATGTGTTGTTATAAATAGTTTTGGATTTTAAATTATATGTATAAACTTTTATTTATATATATAATTGATTTTATTTTCTTTTAAAAGTAATTTATAAATAGATAGGCATTTAAATAAATTAAGAAAAGGCTTTTATTAACATTTAAAATAAATAAGTATTACTTAAAAGACAAGTGTAAATTTCTAAGGCTATATAGTAACAAGTGTAAATTTATTAACAACTCTATATGACAAATGTCAAGTTTTTAATTTTAATTTTCTTTTATTTTTAATAAACTACAAATTAACTTATATAAGCATATACTCTCATCTCATTCTCTTTTTCCTATCCTCTTCAATTCAAAAGATAAGAAATTTCAGCCTGTAAACAAAATTCTAAAAAAGAAATCTGAAGCTCAAATCAATTCTCCTCTCAAACTAAATCAGTAATCAAACATAATTCTCCAAAAACCAAATAGTAATCAATTCCTCAAACCGGTAAGGCACTTCTTTTCAAATCTGAAATCCCTGTAACCCATTTCCAAATCAAAGTTTAAGCCTGCAATTTCTTATTCAAAGTCTGGAAGCAAGTAAACTGGAATCTAAGCAACATCTCAACAATCAAGAGTATAGCATGCATGCAAGTTTCTATAGCTAGCATTCCAGTTTTCAAAGAAAATCAAGCATTCAGTTTTAAAGGTTTCAAAATCAAAACTGTTTTCAAAGAATAAGCTGTGTTCATTCTCAAATAGGTGAGTAACTTTCATTTTTAAAACTTAAAGTATATGATATATGTTTGCATGTGATAATATTGGCTTGTATTTTAGTTTTTAATTTGAACTTATATGAATTAGTATAAATATATGTATGAGCCTGTCAGTTTACACATAAAAACCTATTCTCTGTTATTTATCAAGTAGGGAAATAATTTAAATTAAAAGCTAAGTATATATGGCTGTTCATTTGTGAAGTCTGAGATAAATGATGCTTTGTTATGCATATATAGGAGCTATCTCTGTGTTTATGAATGTTTATAAGTGTGCATGCCTGTTTGTATTTAAAACCATCTCTGTTATTGGTTCAGAACATAGAAGTTTGATTAAAATCCAAAATCTAATCATCTAATCTTTATTATGCTTAGAGATTCAAACATTATATGTTTGTTAAATCATAAATTTAAGTCTAAAATTTATTAAAAGCCATATGGATTTGAATTTGCCCTGAAATCATGAAATGCAGTTGCAGTTTTAAAATACATGTTAAATCGAGTATTATAATTTGATAATCTAATTACATAACTTAAAACATCTTTGAAAAATATGATTTTTAAGATAAAAGTCAGGAATTCTAGTTTAGGCTTTTTGTGAAATTCTAAGAGGACTGGAAAGTGGTTTAGAGGCAATTTCTGGTGATCATTGGGAGATGAGGGATCAGGGTTTCATTTAGAGGTGGAGGAATGTGCGGTGAGATCAGGAAAAATGTCTATTTGGCGGGTTAAGCACTGGGGCATTGGGAATTGATCAGGGAAGTTTATAACCCTAGTTTATAGGTAGATCGGAATTTTGGTTTTCTCGGTTGCTATGGTGGATCGAGTGTCATCAATTTCTGGGATTTGGAAGTGTAGACGTTGTCGAAGTCGTGGCAGGAAGCGCAGACGTTCAGATGATCGGAGGAGTGAATTCGAGATGCTTTCCAGGTTGAAGTTCTGTTCTAAGGGATGATCAATTGGCTCGTTTTCGTTTTCCGGCGAGTACGTGACGTTGGGTGGTCGGAATTGTCTGAGAAGGTGATCGTCGACATGCGAGCATCACGGCGAGGTGTTGGAGGCGATCGAGTCACCTGTGCATGTGCACAAGGTAGCAGCAATGGCTGGTCTTGAGATTTGGGAAGAAGATGACGTTCTCGAGTATGTTGATGTTTTGTCTCGGAGTCGTACTCGAGGAAATAGGGACTTGGCTCGGGGTTTCGAAGGGGAGATTCGTAGGTTTATAACTGCGTTTTAAAACTAAGTATAACAGTTTTTAGAAAATAAAATGGAAGGAAAAACTCGAAGAAGTACTCGGGTATTTTGATGTTTTTCTCGGGTATTTTGGATGTTGGGCTCGGGTAGGCTATTGGGTTCAGTTTAAAAGGCTGGCAGGGTTTAAACTTTAAATTGAAGTTTAAAGGGTTAAGCAGGATTTAAAGCAAAGTTTAAATCAAAAATTTTAAAGTATGGATTCAATTTAATTTGTATCCTAGTTGAGATAAAATAATTTTTTTTAAATTATAATGTTTGAACAAATTTAAATGTTTTAAAGTATATTTTAAAAAGGTTTTGAATTTAAATAAATAAAATGTTAAGTGTTCTTTAACATTTGGTTTAAAAAGAGTTTGTAAAATTTGATTTAAATTTGGTTAAAGTTGAATTTGAAATTTAATTTAAATCTTTAAATTGAAAAAAGAGAAAAAGGAAGATTTAAAGTAAAGGATTTCAAAACCTTTTGTAAATGATAATTAAAATGTTAATACTTAAATTTGGAGATTTAATAATATAGGAGTCATTCAAATTATAAGGTAATTAAGGAGTAATTTGGTAATTTAATTAATTAATGATTTAGTGTTAATTAATTAAATAATTAGGATTATAAGTTAATAAATTAAGGTTAATTAATTTGGGATTAATCATTTATTTAGATAAGTATAGATTTTTAATAAATGATAAATCTTTTATGAATTGGTTAAGTATAATTACTTAATGAAAGTAATTAAAGGAAATAATTACTTAAGGTAATTAATTAAATAAATTTGATGAGTTAAATTAATTAATTTAATTAATTTAAGATAATCATTTGGTGATTTGAATAAGTATAATTACTTAAATGTAATTAGTGAAGTGTAATTACTTAGGAAAGTAATTAAAGGTAATTACTGGATGTAATTAACTAAAGATGATTTAATAATAAAAGTAGTTTTAGTTTAATTACTTTTGTATAATTAATCAAGGGATTAATTAAAGGATAATTAATTTTGGAGAAATTAATTTATGGAAGAGTAATTAAGGGTAGTTAATTACTAAATGTTATTAATCAAAGGTGATTTATAAATGTGACTAATTAATTATTAATTTAAATAAGATAATTAATTAAGTAATTAAGGATCATTAATTAATATAATTAAAGATGAAATTAAGGATTGATTAATTAAACTAATTAATCAATAATAAGTGATTAAAGTAATTAATTAATTGTAATTAATTAAAGATTAATGTAATTAAATATGGTTAATTAATTATGAAGTAATTTAAGATTAATTACTAAAATGGTTTAAGATAATTAATTTGTGAAATTAATTAGGGATTAATTACTTAAAGTAATTAAAGTATAATTAATCAGGAATGATTAATTAAGATGGATATTTAGAGTAATGATTAATTAATTGGTTTAATTAATAATTAAGTAAGCAGGATTTATAGAATGAAGTAATTAGTTTAATTCACTTTAAATTAATTAGATGATATAAATCATGGCTTAAGGATGGATGAATGAGATTGAATGTATTTCATTGTTTGATATCTCTGATAAGATATGATTGATACATGATATGGATGTTTGGTTGAATTATAATGATAATGTGAATTATCTGTTTGGGATGATAATGTAGATTATCTATTGAATTATCTATCTTTGTGTATATAGATAAGAATTGAATTGTTTTAACCTTAAAACAACTTGGCCCTTAAAAGATACGTTTTGGATTTCGATGAGACCGGGATCGGGTTTCCGTATACCGGATTTCCAGGTCTGGAGACCCGAATACCACATCGATCCAAATTAACGATAGGTCGTGAATCTCAAGTGAAGATGAAGATTCAGAGTGCAAGGGTTATTGTCGTTAACTCTGAGGGTGATTCCAACACGAGTGTAACGAGATAATGCCTTCGGTTTCGTTCGAACCCGGAACGAACTTGTATGGATTGAATGCTTTCAACACATCGTCAGGCGGACGATGAGCATTCTAAGTGATATGTTCTGATTAAAGGTAATCGTAACCTCAAGCCTCATCAACCGGGAATGGCTAAAACAGGGGAGGTGCAGCAAGGCTTCGTGGGTAGCACCCACTGAGAGCAAGATAGATCCCTGTCTAGAGGTCCCTTTTCTTTTATTCGGCTTAGTGTGTGGTTGGTCGCGCCAACTACGGGATTATCTTGTTCGGGATTATCCAGTAAGGGATGGTTCCGGCTTTGTGTTGCAAGGGAGCGGGCGTACTCCTCGGTACGGTGATCTAGGCCACGTACTGTGACGGGCGGTACCCCAGTAGCCCTGCCATTGTATGGAATCCAAACTCCAATAAGTGCCGTACGTATTAGTTGTGCCCAACTATGTTGGAATGTGAGATGTAAGCATTTCAGCTATTTCTATATTTTACTTGAAAACCCTAGACCCTATTATAATAAAATCAGATTTCCTATCAAATGTTTTGGTTAGCGTAAGGTAAAAACTTACCCATGTTTATTTGTGGGGAGTCTTACGTGATATCTTTTCTTTCTAAAGGTTTTGAAGTTAAGCAAGTTTAACCTGTTACTCACACCAGACCCATGTCTGACCCAAGTGTTTATTTCTGTTTTATAAACTCTTGGGTACTCAAATTTTTACGAGTAGCCAAGGGATTCAGGTTTAGCTTTGACGAATATTCTGGAGGAGCAATGGAGTAGGAGGCTTCGGCGTTCGTAGATATAGTATTCCGCTGTGTTGATATCTGTGATAGTGTCTTGTCTTGTTTTTGAGTTGTAATGTCTAGACAGATGTTTATAACTGTCTAGTAAGTGATGTATATGCTGTGTAACTCTGTAAATTGTGGTATACTATGTAATAGTTTATGTTATTAATATAATTTATTCGTTCCGCTGTGAGATCGTTGTTGTTGTTTCTTTCTTTCTTCTTTTCTTTTCTCTTTCTATCCCTTTCTTTCTTATTAACGATGCGACTTTCTGTGGAGAGAAAGTCGTGGTCGTTACAATATATATATAGCAATATATACATATTGGCATATGTATATATTGGATTGATTGATTTCCCGCCTCGTATAGCGGATGAGACCCTATTGCGCCGTTAGTAAGCGGATATTTTTATAAAACCCATATACCGCGATATTCCACCTCGAAGTGGAATTGGTATTGTGCTAACGTCTTTGGATGCAGGGAAACAGGTTGGAGGGATCCAACTGGATTCCTCACCAGTATTTATTTATTTACAGATATTGATGTATATTTTGTTATCATATTGATATATGATGTTTGTTGTAGTGATTGACTAATTGGTGCGTTGCATCATCGGATTCAAGTTTTGAAGTTTTAAAAAATACGACTTTTACTTTAAAAGGATTTTAAAAGTGATCTTTGAAATTATACGTTTTATTAAATTTTTGAAGTGATTCATCTTAAAATAAATAAACGTTCAGGTTTTAAAGTTATATAAATTTAGATTTTTGTGAAATATAACCGAAAGGTAATTTCTTTTGAAATAAAAGTTAAGAAATTTATAAAATTGTTTTTATTGAAAATTTTGAATTATTAAAAACGATGTATGTAAAGGATGTACAAAAGTGATATTTAACTTTAAAATATTGGGATTATAAAACGATTTTTTATAAGCGTTAAAATGAATTTTTAAGAATTTATAAGTGAATGAAATTTATAAATTGTGAACTTATAAATGGAAACGATTTTGTAAAATTAATGAATTATAAGTATTTAACTTAGAATATGGATTGTTGGTATAAAAATTGAATTGTGAATTGAATTAGTTAACAAAGGAGATTTATAAATTTAAGTTTTTGTAAATAGAATTGAAAGTTATAAATGTTGTTTATAAATCCGAAATCACTTATTTTGATAAGTGAATTATAGAAGTTAATAAAAGAAGATTTATAAATCGAAGTTGTCATAGAAAATAGAGATAGAATTTATAAACGTTGTTTTATAAATTTGGAAATCAATCAAATTTGATGAATTTAATATAGAAGGTTATTAAAGAAATTTTATCCATGATTTTGGATAGTGGATAATTCTTGAAATAAATGTGTAGAAAAGATTGAAATGTGGTTAGTGAAGTATATTCACGATTTTGGACAGTGAACATATTTTTAAGTAAAATGGATATGGTTTTGGGAAAGCGATATTATAAAATGAAGTTAATTGTTTTAAAAGATGTTTTAAAACGTGTTAAGTATCGAATACATAGATGTCAACATTCATTGTTGAAATAGACGTTTTCGAGAAATAAGGAAATGATGGACTATAACATTGTTGTTATAGTAAATGATTTTCGAAAGAAAATGTTTTATGTAGTATTGGGATTTATATATACCTATCTTAAAATCCGAATCCCTATACTAGTGATTTCGAGTCGTCGTAACGATGTTTTACGCAACATTCGTTTTGACTCAAATAAATGTTAAAATTAATGATTTCCTTAAAGAATGAATATATACTTAATATTGATTTAAGTATATCGAATATTTTCAAATGTTGAAAATAAATAGATTTGTGAAATACTTATTTTTAAATAAGTATGGAAATGCTTTTCAAATATGAAATGAACTGTTTTGAGATTTTATCTTCAAAGATAAAATGAAATGTGGAAATTGATTTGAAATTGTTTTCAAACGGTTAAGTGTGGAAATTATATATCTAGTAAAGATATTTTGGAAGATAAAATAATTGGGAAAATTATTTGGAATCTGATGATGTTGCGCATCTTTATTGATAGTTAAATAACCGACTATCAATAATTACCTTGAATGGTATTTGTTGTGAATTGGATGAATTTGAATGCCACACTTATTTTTGAATAATCGCTCACTATTTGGGTTAGCCGGGAAAGGACCATGGGGTCGTATAACCCATTCTGAATATGTGATACGTCGTTATGAATTGCATTTGATGACCGGTGTTGAAGACCGGATATTTTTGAAAACGGAAGGATTACCGTCGAGTTACTCTACATCGACTGATCTTCGATTTAGAGGTTTTATCACCCTTAGTGACGGGAAGTCCGGACGTGATTAGAAATTTATCCGGATGTGCAAGGGCTTCGTGAGAAGTGCCTTCGGTTCTGTTCGATCCCGGAACAGACTTGTATGGATTGTGTGTCTGACGTTACAAATTGAGATATAAAGCTGATTTCTTTCAAATACATTTCTGTTGGTGGCGGAGAATTTATTCTCTTAGCTTAACACCCTTCTCTGAGACATACGAGCTCAGAGGTTATGTAGTTGAAATTTATCAGCAATATACTCCCAATTTGGTAACGTGGCATACTGAGTGTTGCTGTGAAATGATCAGTGTTTGATCATTTGCGATATGATCATTTGTTTGATCTTATATCTTTGTGATCATAGGTTGATCATTTGTTTGACCCGAAGCATGGCTTTGTAGAAAGCGTAGCTTTGTGGACGAGACTTCATCGAGCCTCACACACCGGAAATGGTCAAAACAGGAAGGATGCATCAAGGTTCTAGGGAGTAGCGCCCCTTAGTGTATGTCATTCCTTTTGGATAGAGGTGGTATCATGGTATGGAGCCCAGATACTTAACCTATGTGGTTACTGCATTATTATTATTATGTGGTTGTTGGAAATCGGGGATCCTCGGGAAGATCGGTTACGATCGGGGGATGGCATACGCATGTCAGTAGTTACCTATTTTTGCAGAGGTAACCCAGCCTTGTGTTGGCAGAGATCCGGTTAGGTTCTCGGGACGTCATTCCAGAGGCATTCCTTCATGGCATAGGAAGTTCCTTGGCCTGACCATTTGTTGGAAATCCAAAGAAACAATACGTGACTTGTACGGTTTTAGTTGTAGAACCTATCATTCACTTATGGTGGCGCCCCATCGTTTGGATGGTAGCTATAGTAGGCATAGTTCGAAATGTCTATGCTGGCTAAGATTTATATTATACTTTCGAAATGTTTTCTACACTATGCACTAATAATAATATCAAAAATGACTTGATTTTGCGTAGTAAGCATCTTTGACTATCATAAGAAGAAATCTCCTCCAATTCTGCGTTTGCATTGTGTGTGTGGCGGGAGGTCTTATGGTAGTTTCATTTTCCAAAAGCATTTCGAATTTACTTTAGAATTATTTTGGTTGTTATAAAGAATAACTGTTTTACGATCCCACACTAGTCACCATGACTGACTCGGAGTTTATTGTTTCCCTTCTAAACTCTGGGTGCCCACCAATTTCCACACGGGCAGCCTAGAGTTATGTTATCAGGATATTCTGGATATTCTGGAGCTTTGGAAGCAAGCTGGATGGCGAAACGTACATACGTACTTATTTATTTATTTCGCTGTGTATTCTGTATGAGGACAAGTTTATATAACTGTCCATTGTTGTATATCGACTTTGATTGATGTATGAATAAACTGATATAGTTCTTTGTTTTAAAAGACTAGTGATTATCTATTATATATTGTTCCGCTGCGATGTGTAAGATTCTGATATTGTTTCTGTTTCTGATGTTGTTCTTCTTTCTTCTCTTCTCTCTTCTCTTCTTTCTTCTTCTTCTCTTTTTCTTCTATCTTTCTTCTTCTTCTCCCTTTTCTTGTTCTTAAAACCCCTCAGGGTTCGTATTTCCATGCCCCTTGAGTTAATCAATGGAGATTAGTGTTTAATCAAGGAGTTCGGATTTACGGGTCTTGACAGCCGTGCACCGTTCATCGAAATTGACAATTAAATATACTGCAGAGATCAGCACGATGAGGCGGTCAAAACGGTACAAAGATATCACTGGTACGATCATCCGACCAAAAGTCGATATCGGTACCAAAATGCTGCTATTTCGTCGAAAATAAGATCGACGGAGCTAAAGAAGTCCGAATTTGGTAAAACGAAAAATGACGTTTGCTTAGAAGATGGTTTAGAATTTTTCTATGTAAAAATATTTAGGTTCTGAAAACATTTATTTTCATCGCTTTTTAACTGATTAAATTGAAGTAAATTTACGCACGAAATAAACTTTCATATTTTCGGACGAAAATTTACCGGTTGCTATGTTTAACTAGACGCATTCCAAATATCAAATTTATATTTCAAAATTTTATCGTTTAAAATTTCGCAAAATTTCAACTCATTACGTTATTAAAATAGTTGAAATTTACGGGTCGTTACAGGTTTGGTCGCCTGGAAGGCTGCTGTTAGGGAGGCCGTAGGTTATTGGGCGATACAGGCGACGTGGGGTGGAGGCGTATACCGGGATGGAAGTGGTACGGTGGTCGGCTAGAGGAAGGCGTTAGTTTCGATTGACGTTGGCTGGAGGGTGAAGCTGCTGGGACGTGTAGAGGGTGGCGTTTGATGGAGAGAGGGAGGCGGAGATATGACATAGCAGGTTTTGTGTGGTTATATTCTAAGTTAAGAAAAGAAAAGAGAGAAGAAGGTTTGCAAAAATAAAAACGCAGCACTAATATATAATGTATAAAATAGTTTTCTCACCTTTTAAAGTAACAATGAATGGAAATGAAAAATGAAAGGAGAAGTCCACATATATTGAACAGTCAAAATAGAAATGGTCAAGCACAAATTCAGAGGAATAACAAAAGAAAGAGGCTATTGGTTTTTAACCAGTAGATAAATGAAAAGGCACAAGAAACCTAAAAGCTCAAAACGAACATCGATATGGTTAACATTTTTGTATATTCCGTCATGTACCGGACGCCGAAATACACAAATGAATATACTGCGGAGATCAGCATGATGAGACAAATAGAATGGTACACAGATATCAGCGATATGATCATCCTATCAAAAGTCGATAGTTCGCTGCTAAACTGCTGCAAATTCATCAAAAATAAGATAAACGAGGCCAGAGAAGTCCAAATTTGACGAAATGAAATATGTTGTCTCACTCAGAAAATAGTTTACATTTTTATTGTATAAAAATATTCAGATTTCGAAAACATTTTATTTTCATCTAATTAATTGATTTTAAATTGAAATTGAAAATTACACAACAGAATTAAATTCCATATTATCTGATGAAAATCTGACAGTTGCTATGTTTGAATAGACGCATTTTAAATATCAAATTTTCATTGCTAAATTTTATAATAAAATTTTAAGCAAAATTTCAGTTAATTATATTATTAAAACCGTTAAAATTTATGGGTCGTTACACTCTCCCCCACTCAAAACTTTTCATCCCCGAAAAGGAAGAAGATAGGAGAATAGAAACAACTAGAAAGAAAAATAGATTCAAAATACAAAATACAACAATTAATTCGAAAACGTATAAATTTCATTAGTTTTTCAATTGATTAATATTCAACAGATTTGGTTTCAATCCTTTTTATTTAGTAAATAAATATTTACTGTATTCACATTTTGTTGGTTTCAATTCAATGTATTTAGATTCAGTTCATTTGATTTCAATTTATTACATCTGTTACAAAATTTTCTTTCAAAACAAAATTTATTTTATTCAAATCATTTATTTATTCCATTTGATTTCACTTAAGTTAATCCCTCGTATAATTCAATTTCAACTATTCTTTATAATTTACCATTTATTTACAAAGATATGAATTCTTTTATTACCTGTTTAGTTTCTAAAGTTCACATTTATTTAATTATTCTCTATTTATTATTCAATTTGTTTCAATTTACATTTCTTATGACATAAACTAAATGTATAACATTCATTATAACAACACAATTCTTATTTATAAATTCCCTTATCAGAATTTATTTTTGCACATTTTATTTCTTACATTTATATTGTATACTGTTCAACTACATAATCTTATTACATTTTAAACTTTTGAATATCTCAAGTAAGTTTTATTAATGTTTCATATGTAATTGAGCACTATACCAATTTACTTGTTATTTATAATATTTTTATTAAGCAAAAAACATTAATTTGAACAATTTGTTTCCTATGTTTTATCTTATATAACCTTCAATTGCAAATTCATCTTAGCATTTTAACTTTTTGGATAATTCAGGTGAGTTATATGTGGTGACCCTCATCTTTAAAATCACTTAGATTTTTTTTATTCAAAAGGAACTCACCACTAAACCCCAAATACTTTTATATTTAAATTTTTATATAGTTTCCTAATATTTTTCCCAAGACCCTGGAATTACTAATATAATCATATCAGTATACAAAGATTAAACCAATTATATATTTGATGATATACAATTGTTCCTTTATTATTATTTATATATATTTTTATATATATATCAGAGTCAATTTAAATCAATTTGAAAACAAAATATCATACAAGCTTTTGACAAGCCACTTATTTCCTATTTAAATCTTATTCTACTGCCAGAGGCATATTTTTAGCAAATTATAATACCTAAACTTGTTATCTGACTATATATAAATATTAATCTGCCTAAATAAGGCTATTAGCATTTATTTGTTCTTGTGACAGTTATTAGGCTTATGCATAAAATTATTTCAAGATCCTACTTGTAGTTAGGAACATTAAAAGTGATTTCCTAATCACTGTCTCAAATTAAACAATTGAAGTTAGATTGCATTTCTATATTTGACATGGTACAGATTTTTAGTTGCTTGGTATATTTCTAAAATTGCTTGGTGTTATATGAGGGTTGCTTGGTGTTTTTCTTGGTTTTGTCCCGGATGCACTCACACTTCATCAATTGAAATGGAGAGATTCCAGGCTCCAAGGGTTTGACCCATGGCCACCTAGACTAGCCATAGTCCCCCTTTTACCACTTGCAAACCCATACCCTTCATTTTGGCAAGCTTTTACAAAATTCCTACTCCTAAATTTCCAAGCCTTTTTGTGCCTAGTTCAAGTTTTCTGGAAAACACTTTCTTATAAGTGTTCAACCAAATATCCAAAGTCCATTACCCTTCCATGTCTACTATTCTCAAAGATCCTTTTTTTTAAATGCTCAAATCCATACAAATATCCAGAATTTATGCACCTGCCAGTATCATTTACTTGCCATGCACAAATTCATTTTGCTTGAATGTTCTGCTAAAATCTTTGAGAGTTCATTTCAAAAATTAAATCCCCTTAGCTGTTTAATTTCCATAAGACAAAATATAAACAATAGAAATAAGATATTCAAATATATATATATATATCTCAGTATCAGTTATCTGACATGCATACATTTTATTCCACTTGAGTATTTCTGTAACAACCCGGATTTTTGAACAGTTAATTTGCGACATTTAAATTGGATTTAAATATTTGAGTTGAAGTATAATTTGATTTTAATAGTAAAAGTTTGATTCAGAATTTAAATATAACGACCTGTTGAATAAATTAATTATTAAAGTAATAATTGGATACTGGATAAAAATATAAAATAACTAGAATTGTAAGCTTGTTAAAATATTTGTAAAGAGTTATAAAATTAATATTAATAATACTGAAAAATAAAAGACGAATTAAAATTGAATTTAACGGTCGTCTGTTCAATTTAAAATTTACATCGTTTAAATCGTCGTTTGAAAATAGCCGTCCGAGTCGCAGTCTTGGGTTTCGACGAAACCAGTGTCGTTGGATCCGTAATATTTAATTATTTCGGGATTTCAAATTTCGTAATTTTCGAAGATACTGTGTGACCGTACGAGTCAGAAACGTCTAGACAATAATTAATCGTTTTAAATTTAAATATCCTTCATCTTTTCATTTGTCAAATCTTTTTCCTCAGCCGACCTAGTCTGATATGAGCCACCCTAAATCGATCCTGCCCCTTTCTTATATCTCTCGACATTTCCTTCTCTCTTTAGAAATCAATTCGTTCAATTCAAAAAAAAAAAAAAAAAAACAAATATGGCCGAGCTCTAAATTCTCCAGTATTTCGCTCCTTCTCTCGTTCCAAATTTCAAAAACCCAAACTAAGAAAAATTGTTTCATTCCTCTGCTTAAAATCACGAACTCCAGTTCTCCATTTAAAGCCGACTCCTCATCTCAAATCCCTAGTTTCCTCTTCATATATCGATTCGTTAAAAAAAAAAACCTAACGCAAATCGAAATCTAAGCCAGCCTTAAGCAACTGAGTTTGACTTCGTCAGGAAGAGGAGCTCGCGTACGTAAGGGAAGTCGAGTCATGGCCTTCATCCTTTTCGTTCCCGTCGAAATCGATTTCGAATCGATTCAAGTCAGGCTCGCGATTGAAATACGAGCTCGTGAGGATCGAGTGATTCGGTAGAGATTGTCGAACAAACTCGAATTGTGGCCGTGGTCGAAGTCGAGTTCAAGGCAGCGACGTCGCGTGGAATTGGAGGCGGTGGCGATCGAACTCGAGTTTTGGTTCGAGTCGGCAGTTAGGGCTTCGTCTCGATATGACAGTGAGGTATTGCGATTTCTTTTTATTTTGATTTTTACTGGGTAAATAAAATGTTTATACATAGACAGATTTATAATATAAACATTGATATATCTATACCTGCCTATTTTTAATTGTAGGTTAACAGAGAAATTTTTACAGATAGATTTTTGTTTTTTTTAAAAAAAAGGGGGAAATTGTAAATGTTGAAAAGTTTACTAAAAAATTAGATTTTTAATCTATATAAGTTATTTTAGTATATGTAAGGAATAAAATAAATATACTTATTCACATTTTGAATATATTAGTTCATTTTTAAATAATATATATACGAGTCGTTAACTTATTAATAAACTTATTTAACTATTTTAACTACTAAGAGATTTCTAAAAGGGGAATTTGTTTAAATTGAACTATTTGTTTAAAATAAAATCATTAGCTAGAAACTGAAATTTATTAGCCTAAATTAAATTTCTTAAATGAAAATTAATCTTTCGATTAGTTAAAATATTTATGAAATTCGTATAATTGTTATACAAGGTCAAAGTCGGGAAATCGAGTCAAGATTGGATCGGACTGTAAATAAAAGCAAAGGTGAGATTTTCTCACTCATTTGGATTCCACAGTTAATTTGAATAATAAATTTAAACCATTGGATGTGCTTGGTTGATTTAAATAATTATCTGTTGGATGATAGTATATATAGTAGTATATACCAATATATATATATTGGAATATGTATATATTGGAATTGATATTTCCGCATTATATAGCAGATGAGACCCTATGCGCTGCATAATAGCGGGTGATAATAAAATCCCATATACCGCGATATTCCACCTTGAAGTGGAATTGGTATTTTATCTTGTGCTAACATCTGTGGATGCAGGGAGAACAGGTTGGAGGGATCCAACAGGATTCCTCAAAATATTTATTGATTTTATATTTGTTGTTGTTATATGACAGGATGATGATTTGATATGGATTTGTGATGTGAATTGAATTAATTATGATAAAATAATATTGAAGTTGAAGTTTAAAATTTATGGATTCAATAAATTAATTTAACGAAGTTAAATAAAACTCAATAGAAAATATTTATTAAAATGTTAATCTACTTCAAATTGAGAATGAAGAAAAGAAATAAAGATATCTTATAAACCGTAATTAGTTAATTTGAGTTTTGGAAAGATTAAAAATATATTAAGCTTTTGAAGAGTTATTGTAATCAATAATTGAAATTTTATTAAGAATAAAGGAAGATGTTATTAATACATACGAATAAGGAATTCTGTTAAGAGTCAGAAGGAAAGTTTATTATGGAATAAAAGGAAATTTTATTAAGTAACGAAATGAAATTTTAATAAAGAACGATAAGAAAATGTATGTAAAGGAAATAAATTATAAAGATGGAATTCTTTAATAAAACTATTTGTTTTAAAAATCAATGGAACTCCAGGATATTTTATAAATTTATAAATGGAATTTATAAATGGATATAGAAAATATCAATGTATATTGGAAGATAAGTAAGTGAATTTATATTGAGATATGGAATGGATGGAAATAGTAGAATATTTCCAAAGGTGGTTGTAGACAAGAGGCATTTATAAAGGAATATTGAGTTTTCTAAAATTATAAATTTATTTTAAAGGGAATATTTTAAATTACTATACTATGTAGATTTCCTAAATCATTTTTGAAGTTAAAATATTTCGAATTAGTTATTTTTGAAGGCATAGAAAATATTTATAATAAACTCTAATTTTTCTAAAACCAGCTTTGAAATTTATAAATCACTAGATATAAATTTTAACATTTATATTTAAAATTACTTCTTATTTTATAAATCTAGATGTTTGCAAAATGTTTTTAAAATCCAATTAAAATCCTCTTGTGATGGTAAGCAATTTATTTAAATGAGATAAGATTTAGGAGAAATCTTATAAAGATGAGAAACTGAGTTTGAGAATTTATAAGCAAACGTGTAAATTGATTTTGAGAAAGGAATGAGAAAATAAGGATATTTTCAAAAGGTGAATCAAAATGGAAGTAAAGTATGAGAATCATTTAAGTGATTCCATGGAAAAAAAGGACTTTGAAAATTGTTTCAAATGGGTTAAAATGGAAATAATATCTGAATGATATTAGAGATAAATAATTTGTGGAAATTATTGATGGTTGCTTGTGTATGATTATTTGATAGTTAAATAACCGACTATCAATATTGGACAATGCGTTGATCGTTTCGAAGAGTCCGGGATCGAGATTAATTTCTCGAAAACCACTTCGATTCGGTTTGAACGATTACGAATGAAGACCGTGAAGAGTTGAAGACGGTGATTCGGTTTGTCCAGACCCAGGACAACTTGTATGGATTGAATGCTTTCAGAACATCGTCAGGTGGACGATGAGCATTCTAAGTGGGACACGTTCTTTAAAGGTAATCGTTAGCCTCTAGCCTCATCAACCGGGAATGGCTAAAACAGGGGAGGTGCAGCAAGGTTTCGTGGGTAGCTCCCACTTGAGAGTAAGGTTTCCCCTGTCTAGATGTCCCTATTTATTCGGCTTAGTGTGCGGTTGGTCGCGCCAACCGTGGGGTGATCTTATTTGGAACTGTTCAGTAAGGAATGGTTCCGGCCTTGTGTTGCAGGGGAGCGGGCGTACTCCTCGGTACTCTGATCTAGGCCAGGTACTGTGACGGGCGGTACCCCAGTAGCCCAGCCATTGTATGGAATCCAATTTCCACTACGTGCCTGTACGGTTTTGATTGTGCCCAACTATTGCTGAAACGTGAGATGCAAGCATTTCAGCTAGATTCTATTTTACTTTCTATAGACACTATAATAATATCAGAGAACTTTAATATAAAAATGTTTTAGCTATCGTAAGGTAAAAACCCGACATGTTTATTTGTGGCGTGGTCTTACGAGATGCTTTTGTTTTCAAAGGATTTTTGAAACTTTAATAATTCAATTGAGTGTGATTTTCTCACGCTGGTATGCCAGACTGACTCGGGTATTGTTTTATATGATGCTCGGGTCAGACCGAGTTAAACAGGTTCAGGTATAGCTATGGAGCTCAGGAGACGAGCTAGATGACAGAGCGTATTTCCGTATTTGTCTATTATTTCCGCTGTGTATGAACATGTATGATTGATTGATGTACTCTGATATGTATGTATATATGACAGTACAGATTCTTTGTATTTAAAACTGTATTCTATATATTATATTTTGTTCCGCTGCGATGTGAGATTCTGATGTTGTTTTTGTTCTTCTTCTTCTACCTCTTTCTTCTTTAACCCAAAATGGTTCGTAATTCCGTTCACTCTGAATCGATGTTGGAGAATAGTGTCGATTTTAAGGGGTACGGAACTGCGGGTCGTTTCACTTGGTATCAGAGCTGAAAGGTTAAGCGAGAACCTTGGCTCTGGTGGGAATTACTCATTAGAGATAGAGTCAGTAATACTCTAGAATGAGTTTGAGCGTCTTAATAGATATGAGCGCGTATTTGTTAGTGGATATAAAAATGATTTTTATATTGTGTTGGTTGATTTATTGAGTGGCATATGAACCTTCGTCAGCACGGTCTGCACAACTGTGCCGAAGGGGTTTCTAAACACTTGGATAGAACAATTCGACACAATATTGTTTTTCAAAGGTGGGTGAATGAAATAATTTCATCCAAAATATATTTTGATATAAAAAGAAATACTTTCTGGCATTATTATATAACTTGAATGTTTGGATGCTAATATTTTAGGAAAATGAGATTATAAAAATCTGAAATAGTTTATATAATCAAGAAAAGCCTTAAATTTAAATCTTGGAATTAAAATTTAAGGTGAGAAGTTAAAAATGAGAATTTAGCTTGGATCTAAGATTAAAGGTTTAAAATTTAACTAATGATTTGGAAGAAATAAAATAGTAAATTGTGTATGTGATTGAAATGAGAAAATAAAAATAAATAAATATAAATGAATTGGAGTAAATAAAATTTTAGAATGAAAATGAAGTGGATTGAGAAGTTTAATAGGAATTAAATTGGATTGAAATTAATTTAAGCTAAGTAAATAAAAGCAAGTTGAAATGAAATTGAACTGGAATAAATATATTCCGATAGCTTATAAAAAGAAATTGACAACCCATTGTTTAAGAATATTTTTAGCTGTAAATAAGTGTTCAACCTTGAATGAAAATGAAATATGAATATATTCAAGCCTAAATGGGTAGGAATGGTGGAAAATATAATTAGGTGACTTATAAGTAAATGGAGAAGTAAAATAGTAAGCCAAAATGAAATTGTTTTGTTTTGGGAAATGAGATGGAAATCCAAACTTAATTTACAAAATAGAATTTAACTCTAAACAAAATATAATGAAGTGATTTTTGTAATGAAGATCAAATATCGAATTTAAAAGGAAAGCAAGCTAACTTGGAATAAAATTAGGAAATTGAAAAGGTTAATGAGATTTAAAATTGATTCGATATAAGTTGAGTTGAGAGTTAATAAACTTTGATTTTTAAAATGGAATTGGAGTTAGAAATAATATTCAATGTATAATGATAATAAACTGAATTAATGTATTGTCAAATGAAAAGTTAGATTATGAATTGAATTACAAATAAAATTCAAGAGAGTGGTAATAAAATCGAAATTGTCTTTATAGTTAAATAAATAGATTAGTAGGGAAATGTGAATGTGAATTTGAAATTTAAAATGAATAAGTGGATAAGCATATTGAATTAAATTAGAAAGTGAAATGGATTTGATAACTAAGAATCAAATCAAGAAATTAAATTTGGAGATTGTTTATAAGAAAAACAATAGATAAACTTGATTTATCAAGTTAAAGTAACTTGAAGAAAAATGAATAACTTAAGCAAATAATTGAATAGAGGATCAGCTTAAGTAAATTGATAAACGATTAATTAATGAAGTGTTTCCAAGCTGAATAAAATGGTTTGAATGAAACCCATGCAAATATGAAAAATAAAATGCAAAGATATGGGTTGTAAATAAATAAATAAATGGGAATGGATTTAAAAATAAATTGAGTTTGAATCAATTTTGGAAAAGGTATGAAACTAAAGGAATTGTTATTTAAGTGAATATAGTCGAATGGCATAAATTAGTCGTTCGACAAAAACGGAAGTAAAATAAATCCTGTGGAATAATGGAAGTGAATAAGATTTGATTTTTTTGAATCAAATGTAATAGATATGAGTTGTTTACATTACAATAAATTGAAAATAAAACGAATGATGTAGAAAATCATTTCGTATTGGATAGGATGTTATAAATTGAGTAAAAGCAATTGGATTAATGTTGGAACCTTATCAATTGCTTATACAAATTGTTTTGTGTATATTGTTTATAGAATATGGCTTTGAATTGATAGAAGTAGCGAAATTTGATTTTTGAAATCAATTAAATTGGAAATGAATTATTTGGACGTAAGTATGTATTGAAATAAGCAAATGAATTGTTAACCACTTGTAGTGAATACAAATGGTATGTGAATCGGTTAAAAAGAAGTTGAACTAGTTTGGCAACCCTGAAACTTGCTTATGTAAGTTGTGATGAATGCTTATGATATATAAATTGGTTAAGAAGCAAATTGAATTAGATTGGAAACTTTACAAATTGCTTATGAAAGTATTTATAGTGCAGTTCTTATGTTATTGAAGTGTTGTAGCGTTTAAATGAATGAAATGTTATAAATCTCATAAATATGTTACTTACATGTGTAAATGGAGTAAGTACAGGTACCAGAAGACTGTTTAGCGAGAGTTTGGACGCGTAAATGCTAAAATAAAATAAGCCGCTCGCTTAAAATGCTAAATAAGGTACGCCTACGCAATAAAAATAGGAAATATGAACTGTTTTTGGTTTTTTTCCCGACCGTGTGGGTCGATCTATATATATTTATCTCTATTGTCAAATTGCAAAAGCTCCTCCGTACAAAGGAGACTCTGCCAAAATTTTCCAGAAATTTTGGGAGTTAGAAAATTTTAGAATTTTTGGAAATTTCCAATAACGACAAATGATTTAAAATTGGTAAGTAATTAGAATTGAAACTGAATAGTGAAATCTAATTTAAATTGTAAATGCAAAGTAACATGAAATCGGAGAAATTAAAGGAAGAGAAAAGTTTACAATAAACTTTTATTTGAGACTAAAAATAAGTTAGTAAGTGAAACCAATTGAAGAAGTAGTTAATTAAATAGGGATTGTAATATTGTGAATAGAATTCAGTATTCAAAATGTAAGGGAAATTGAATGGAGGTAAAATTTAAAATGAGAATCTGGATGAAATTGAGAAAAAGTATTGAGATTTGAAATTAATTTGCAAATTGAAGCAAATTGAATTTATATGGAATTGGAATTCAATTTGAATATAAACTTTAGTAGTGAAGTTAAAATGATATTGAGAATGCTGTAAAGAAATATACAAAATGATTTTTGAATGTTGTAATTGGACTTCATTGCTAAATTGAATATACAGGTGTTAAGACAGAAGATAAATTTGAATTGCCAACTTAAAAGGTATGTATTTAAAATTTCTGTATGAAATTTGATTGGGTTTTGATCTAGCCACTTGGCTTTTTGTTTTTCTTTTTGAGATTTGGGGGCCGTAGAGCCATTTTGTAGTAGTACCGAGCTAGCCGCGCAAAGGAGACGCTGGCAAAAATTTTCAAAATTTTAGGGAGTTAGAAAAAAATTGGGGAATTTTGATAATTCGAAAATTTGATTTTGAATTTAAATTTGAATTGATAAGAAGTAATGTTATTGGGAACCTATGGATGGGTTTAGAAAGTTAGAAAGGGATTAGAGTGTTTTAATAAAAGGTTATTCGGGAAGATTATTTGAAACCAAATTGTTTGGGTAAAAGGAAAGGCTAGGAAAGTGCACAACATGCTTAACTAAGTAACTTTTAATAAGTTAGTGGGTTTGGGCATTCTTTTGTGTTAGTAATTTCGGGGACGAAATTATTTTAAGGGGGAAGGAATGTAACAACCCGGATTTTTGAACAGTTAATTTGCGACATTTAAATTGGATTTAAATATTTGAGTTGAAGTATAATTTGATTTTAATAGTAAAAGTTTGATTCAGAATTTAAATATAACGACCTGTTGAATAAATTAATTATTAAAGTAATAATTGGATACTGGATAAAAATATAAAATAACTAGAATTGTAAGCTTGTTAAAATATTTGTAAAGAGTTATAAAATTAATATTAATAATACTGAAAAATAAAAGACGAATTAAAATTGAATTTAACGGTCGTCTGTTCAATTTAAAATTTACATCGTTTAAATCGTCGTTTGAAAATAGCCGTCCGAGTCGCAGTCTTGGGTTTCGACGAAACCAGTGTCGTTGGATCCGTAATATTTAATTATTTCGGGATTTCAAATTTCGTAATTTTCGAAGATACTGTGTGACCGTACGAGTCAGAAACGTCTAGACAATAATTAATCGTTTTAAATTTAAATATCCTTCATCTTTTCATTTGTCAAATCTTTTTCCTCAGCCGACCTAGTCTGATATGAGCCACCCTAAATCGATCCTGCCCCTTTCTTATATCTCTCGACATTTCCTTCTCTCTTTAGAAATCAATTCGTTCAATTCAAAAAAAAAAAAAAAAACAAATATGGCCGAGCTCTAAATTCTCCAGTATTTCGCTCCTTCTCTCGTTCCAAATTTCAAAAACCCAAACTAAGAAAAATTGTTTCATTCCTCTGCTTAAAATCACGAACTCCAGTTCTCCATTTAAAGCCGACTCCTCATCTCAAATCCCTAGTTTCCTCTTCATATATCGATTCGTTAAAAAAAAAAAACCTAACGCAAATCGAAATCTAAGCCAGCCTTAAGCAACTGAGTTTGACTTCGTCAGGAAGAGGAGCTCGCGTACGTAAGGGAAGTCGAGTCATGGCCTTCATCCTTTTCGTTCCCGTCGAAATCGATTTCGAATCGATTCAAGTCAGGCTCGCGATTGAAATACGAGCTCGTGAGGATCGAGTGATTCGGTAGAGATTATCGAACAAACTCGAATTGTGGCCGTGGTCGAAGTCGAGTTCAAGGCAGCGACGTCGCGTGGAATTGGAGGCGGTGGCGATCGAACTCGAGTTTTGGTTCGAGTCGGCAGTTAGGGCTTCGTCTCGATATGACAGTGAGGTATTGCGATTTCTTTTTATTTTGATTTTTACTGGGTAAATAAAATGTTTATACATAGACAGATTTATAATATAAACATTGATATATCTATACCTGCCTATTTTTAATTGTAGGTTAACAGAGAAATTTTTACAGATAGATTTTTGTTTTTTTTAAAAAAAAGGGGGAAATTGTAAATGTTGAAAAGTTTACTAAAAAATTAGATTTTTAATCTATATAAGTTATTTTAGTATATGTAAGGAATAAAATAAATATACTTATTCACATTTTGAATATATTAGTTCATTTTTAAATAATATATATACGAGTCGTTAACTTATTAATAAACTTATTTAACTATTTTAACTACTAAGAGATTTCTAAAAGGGGAATTTGTTTAAATTGAACTATTTGTTTAAAATAAAATCATTAGCTAGAAACTGAAATTTATTAGCCTAAATTAAATTTCTTAAACGAAAATTAATCTTTCGATTAGTTAAAATATTTATGAAATTCGTATAATTGTTATACAAGGTCAAAGTCGGGAAATCGAGTCAAGATTGGATCGGACTGTAAATAAAAGCAAAGGTGAGATTTTCTCACTCATTTGGATTCCACAGTTAATTTGAATAATAAATTTAAACCATTGGATGTGCTTGGTTGATTTAAATAATTATCTGTTGGATGATAGTATATATAGTAGTATATACCAATATATATATATTGGAATATGTATATATTGGAATTGATATTTCCGCATTATATAGCAGATGAGACCCTATGCGCTGCATAATAGCGGGTGATAATAAAATCCCATATACCGCGATATTCCACCTTGAAGTGGAATTGGTATTTTATCTTGTGCTAACATCTGTGGATGCAGGGAGAACAGGTTGGAGGGATCCAACAGGATTCCTCAAAATATTTATTGATTTTATATTTGTTGTTGTTATATGACAGGATGATGATTTGATATGGATTTGTGATGTGAATTGAATTAATTATGATAAAATAATATTGAAGTTGAAGTTTAAAATTTATGGATTCAATAAATTAATTTAACGAAGTTAAATAAAACTCAATAGAAAATATTTATTAAAATGTTAATCTACTTCAAATTGAGAATGAAGAAAAGAAATAAAGATATCTTATAAACCGTAATTAGTTAATTTGAGTTTTGGAAAGATTAAAAATATATTAAGCTTTTGAAGAGTTATTGTAATCAATAATTGAAATTTTATTAAGAATAAAGGAAGATGTTATTAATACATACGAATAAGGAATTCTGTTAAGAGTCAGAAGGAAAGTTTATTATGGAATAAAAGGAAATTTTATTAAGTAACGAAATGAAATTTTAATAAAGAACGATAAGAAAATGTATGTAAAGGAAATAAATTATAAAGATGGAATTCTTTAATAAAACTATTTGTTTTAAAAATCAATGGAACTCCAGGATATTTTATAAATTTATAAATGGAATTTATAAATGGATATAGAAAATATCAATGTATATTGGAAGATAAGTAAGTGAATTTATATTGAGATATGGAATGGATGGAAATAGTAGAATATTTCCAAAGGTGGTTGTAGACAAGAGGCATTTATAAAGGAATATTGAGTTTTCTAAAATTATAAATTTATTTTAAAGGGAATATTTTAAATTACTATACTATGTAGATTTCCTAAATCATTTTTGAAGTTAAAATATTTCGAATTAGTTATTTTTGAAGGCATAGAAAATATTTATAATAAACTCTAATTTTTCTAAAACCAGCTTTGAAATTTATAAATCACTAGATATAAATTTTAACATTTATATTTAAAATTACTTCTTATTTTATAAATCTAGATGTTTGCAAAATGTTTTTAAAATCCAATTAAAATCCTCTTGTGATGGTAAGCAATTTATTTAAATGAGATAAGATTTAGGAGAAATCTTATAAAGATGAGAAACTGAGTTTGAGAATTTATAAGCAAACGTGTAAATTGATTTTGAGAAAGGAATGAGAAAATAAGGATATTTTCAAAAGGTGAATCAAAATGGAAGTAAAGTATGAGAATCATTTAAGTGATTCCATGGAAAAAAAGGACTTTGAAAATTGTTTCAAATGGGTTAAAATGGAAATAATATCTGAATGATATTAGAGATAAATAATTTGTGGAAATTATTGATGGTTGCTTGTGTATGATTATTTGATAGTTAAATAACCGACTATCAATATTGGACAATGCGTTGATCGTTTCGAAGAGTCCGGGATCGAGATTAATTTCTCGAAAACCACTTCGATTCGGTTTGAACGATTACGAATGAAGACCGTGAAGAGTTGAAGACGGTGATTCGGTTTGTCCAGACCCAGGACAACTTGTATGGATTGAATGCTTTCAGAACATCGTCAGGTGGACGATGAGCATTCTAAGTGGGACACGTTCTTTAAAGGTAATCGTTAGCCTCTAGCCTCATCAACCGGGAATGGCTAAAACAGGGGAGGTGCAGCAAGGTTTCGTGGGTAGCTCCCACTTGAGAGTAAGGTTTCCCCTGTCTAGATGTCCCTATTTATTCGGCTTAGTGTGCGGTTGGTCGCGCCAACCGTGGGGTGATCTTATTTGGAACTGTTCAGTAAGGAATGGTTCCGGCCTTGTGTTGCAGGGGAGCGGGCGTACTCCTCGGTACTCTGATCTAGGCCAGGTACTGTGACGGGCGGTACCCCAGTAGCCCAGCCATTGTATGGAATCCAATTTCCACTACGTGCCTGTACGGTTTTGATTGTGCCCAACTATTGCTGAAACGTGAGATGCAAGCATTTCAGCTAGATTCTATTTTACTTTCTATAGACACTATAATAATATCAGAGAACTTTAATATAAAAATGTTTTAGCTATCGTAAGGTAAAAACCCGACATGTTTATTTGTGGCGTGGTCTTACGAGATGCTTTTGTTTTCAAAGGATTTTTGAAACTTTAATAATTCAATTGAGTGTGATTTTCTCACGCTGGTATGCCAGACTGACTCGGGTATTGTTTTATATGATGCTCGGGTCAGACCGAGTTAAACAGGTTCAGGTATAGCTATGGAGCTCAGGAGACGAGCTAGATGACAGAGCGTATTTCCGTATTTGTCTATTATTTCCGCTGTGTATGAACATGTATGATTGATTGATGTACTCTGATATGTATGTATATATGACAGTACAGATTCTTTGTATTTAAAACTGTATTCTATATATTATATTTTGTTCCGCTGCGATGTGAGATTCTGATGTTGTTTTTGTTCTTCTTCTTCTACCTCTTTCTTCTTTAACCCAAAATGGTTCGTAATTCCGTTCACTCTGAATCGATGTTGGAGAATAGTGTCGATTTTAAGGGGTACGGAACTGCGGGTCGTTTCAATTTCTTATTCAAATCTTGTCAAATCTATTGTAATTTTATTTAAAGAAAATCATAGAATAAACTCAGGCAATAAAACCAGAGATCATTACATTCACATTTTATATTTATGTGTTATATCCATCCCCTTGTTTTCTCCAAATCAGATGATCATAAAATCAATAAAAATCAAACTCCATCAAATATCATTCAAAATGAATTTTACTTAAGTACAAGTTTTCATCCCCAAATACTTAGAAAGTTTCCTACAAGTACTTCAATTACAGAAAATAGAATTTGTCTAGTAATTCCATTACAAAGCAACTGCAAATTTAAAACAAGTCTCTCTTATTTATACTAGCAGCCAATGCCTTCTTTACTCATCAAGCCAACTTCAATTTCCTGCAAGCAAATCATTTAGCTGCCCCAAATAATTTTTGAGACACCCAGATGATTGCAAGGGCAACCAAAAGGGTCAGTTTACACTGGTATGAGCATTTATCAATTTTGTATACATGTTCATAATTGTAGTAATCTTGCAATGCCTTCCTAGATTAACAGGTCTTATACTTAGCAAGTTTTGGTTCATGCAAGAAGACACAATATCACATTCAACAAATTATACAATGCACAACAGTCAGTTA
Organism: Allium fistulosum; assembly: GCA_030737815.1. NCBI lineage: Eukaryota > Viridiplantae > Streptophyta > Magnoliopsida > Asparagales > Amaryllidaceae > Allium > Allium fistulosum. The sequence continues at coordinate 742,572,417 of CM060908.1, read as the reverse complement.
AGATTAATCATGTGTACAATTTTAATTCATCCTCATCAAATCTTGGATAAGTAATCACTGATTCATACTCCAAACTTCCTCACAGCAATTAATCAATGAACAATATTTATCTTGATTAAATCTAACACCAAATCTGAAAGTTTATAACCCAGATTTTTAAACCCCTACCCCCATTTATTTTATGGTCTTTAACTCCTTGTCAAATGAACACTATGTATGCATTGTGATGGAAACTCCCAGGTTGTTTAAATTATTCCAACACACAAAGGCCTCAGGGTGCAGTTGCACCATGAACATACTTGCTTCCACCTGAAGTAAGCAGATCATTGACTACCCCCAAGTGACCAATTTAGTTTTTTTTTATATCAGAGAAATATGACTGCCTGCTTATTTTCTGGCTCAACCCCATGTTCCCCGATTAATCTTGATCCATGTTTAATGATGATAGAACAAGAATACTTAAAACATGTTAACTCTGAAAGCCAAATTACAAATCAATGCTCCAAACAAAAATGCACAAACAAACATCCATATCACCCATAACAAATCATTTCAGAGATTCAAATAACTCATAGTATTTTTAGGCTGCCTGCAATAGGACTTAATGCCATTGCATACAAAAGATAAATACTTACATAATGTTTTTCCTTTCACTGCCTTAATTTCTTAGAACAGCAAATCCCCCAAAGCCTCAAGCTAGTGTTTCTCCTTGTTTATTTTATTTTGTTTTTGACCCGAGAGAGTGATGGTTTTGGCTATGTGTAGTTATTTATAAATCCATTCTAGGGTTTTAGAAAATGGGTAATTCCCCTGATACCCTTAGATGTTTATGTACACATCATATTTCTGTGGGATCATAAATTGGAAATGCACACTTTAATTAGCTATTTCGGGGATCATGCTTTTTTAGACACTCAATACTATTTTCATGACTCTTTTCTACTCATGCAATACGCATGTGACCCTCAGTTCATTATTTCTTTTTTTTATAAGCTTTAAGGAAATCTGAAAATCTACTTTGTATTTTTTTTCTACCTATCTATTACCTCCATTAAATCAGACATACTACCATACTTTGTAATGTAAAATCATTTACACAAATTATTTGCTTGGAATAAATATGGTATGGAAATTTTATTTGATTCTGTATATGTGTATATATATTTATATATATATATTTCTGCCTTTATGTCAAATCAGTCAACTCCCTTTTAAATTAAAAATCACATATATTATGCTAATTATTTTCTGGCACAATTATAAGACATATAACCCTTTATATTAAACTTCATTTTTATTTTATCTTCATATAAAACAGCAAACACCCCATATATATTAAATGTATATATATATATTTACATAATTCTTTGAACATAAAGCTATATTTATTTTGAGTTCCAATTTTTCTTCTAATTACCTTAATTCCTTGCATTTTATCAAACAGAAGCTCCCATTTAATTTTTATTTATTGCCAAATTCTTTTCTGTTTTAATGCAATATATATATATATACTTATATATATATATCTCAGAATTTTCTAATATAAATATATATCATTTTATTTTTATTTTAGGGTCATTACATACCCTCCCCCTTAAAGGAATTATGTCCCCATAATTTCACCTAATTTCTCCAATTAAAAGCACTAATCCATAGTCTGTTTTAACTCCATAACCCCATACCCATATTTTATGAAAACAAACAATGTATAAGTATATTTAGAAAAATTATCTTAGGCTGCTTAAACATACCTCTCCATCAGTAAACAAATTGGGGTATTTAGCCCTCATTTTATCTTCAACCTCCCATGTACAATCATTAGTGTCCAAGCTCCATTGGATTTTCACCAGTTTGATCACCTAGTTCCTCAACTTTTTCTCTTCTTTGGCAACTATCCCTACTGGTTCATTGGTATAAACCAAATTTTTCTGGACTTGAACTTGAGTAGGTGACTCCAGAATTGCTCCTTCATCATGCACCCATTTTCTCAATTGAGAAACATGAAACACAGGATGCACACCACTCAACTCCTCAGGTAACTTAAGTCTGTAGGCCATAACACCAATTCTCTGCATAATTTCATATGGTCCTACAAATCTTGGTGATAGCTTACCAGATTTTCCAAACCTGAACACTTTCTTCATTGGTGATACTTTCAGAAAAACATGCTCTCCTACTTCAAACTCCATTGGCTTTCTCTTTCTATCTGCATAAGACTTTTGTCTTGATTGTGCTGCCTTCATCCTATGCCTAACCAATTCAATCATGTTGGAAGTTTCTTTAACATGATCTGGTCCCAACATTACACCCTCTCCTGCTTCCAACCAACAGGCAAGAGACATGCAAGGTCTCCCATACAAGGCTTCAAAGGGAGCCATTCCTATGGTTGATTGATAGCTATTGTTGTAAGTGAATTATGCCAAGTGAATTTGATCCTCCCAATTTCCCCCAAAATCAAGCACACATGCTCTAAGTAAATCTTCCAATATTTTATTCACTATCTCTGTTTGCCCATCACTTTGAGGATGGTAGGCAGTGCTTAAACAAAGTTGTGTTCCCATTGCTTCTTGGAAACTTTCCCAAAATCTTGAGGTGAACAAAGTGTCTCTATCACTTACAATAGTCTTGGGTATGCCATGTAGCCTCACCACTTCTTTAATAAACAATTGTGCAAGCCTAGATGCATTTCTATCTGACCTGACAGGAACAAAGTGAGCTGATTTGGTTAGTCTATCAACAATTACCCATATACTATCATTTCCTTTCTTAGTTCTAGGCAAACCATCCACAAAATCCATGGAAATACTTTCCCACTTCCACTAAGGTACCTCCAAAGGTTGCAACATGCCAGAGGGCTTTTGGTGGTCTGCTTTAATTTGTTGACATGTGGAACATTTTGCCACATATCTTGCCACTGCTTGCTTCATTCCTGGCCACCAGTTGCCTCTTTTTAAATCATGATACATCTTAGTACCACCAGGGTGTATGGTGTACCTGGTCTTGTGATGCTCATTCATGATTTCTTCCTTCAATTCTGCAATGTTTGGTACACAAAGCTTATCATTTTTCCTCAAATAACCTTGGGAATCTATTTTAAAATTCTCTGACTCAATGTTGTTTAATAACATTTCTTTCTTCTCCTTCAGACTTTGATCTTGATCTTGCATGCTACCAACTTTCTCCACCAGATTAGACTTCACTGTGATTATTCCCAGTGTACCATACTCCACCATATCACCATGCTCTTTAAAATTCACTGCATCCTTGCTGTATATATCTGCCTCCCCAAGCACTGCAAGATTTTTAAACTCATCAATCATCAAACTGGCTAATCTAACATGATTTCTGCTCAAAGCATCTGCTACTCTATTAGCTTTTCCAGGAGTGTACAATATATCTAAATCATATGCAGCCAGAAACTCCAACCACCTTGCTTGCCTCATATTTAAATCTTTTTGAGAAAATAAATATTTCAATGCTTGATGATCTGTGAATAATTCAAATTTTGCCCCAAGCAAATAATGCCTCCATAGTTTTAGTGCAAACACTATTGCAGCTAATTCTAGATCATGAGTTGCATATTTGGTTTCATTGGGTTTAAGCTGTCTTGATGCATATGCCACTACCTTGCCATGCTGCATAAGCACTGCACCTAACCCAGACCCACTAGCATCAGTGTATACAACCATTCCTTTATTTGCTTCAGGGATTTGTAGGACAGGAGCTTCCACCAATGCTTGCTTCAATTTCTCAAAAGCTTGTTCACACTGCTTAGTCCACACATATGGTTGGTTCTTCTTGGTTAGTTTGGTCATTGATGTGGCTATTCTTGAAAAATCCTTGATGAACCTCCTATAATACCCTGCCAAACCTAAGAATGACCTCACCTCAGTCACTGTTTTGGGTCTACTCCATGATTGAACTGCAATGACCTTGCTTGGATCTACACTTACTCCCTGCTGTGACACTATGTGTCCTAAGAATTTTACTTCATGTTGCCAAAATGTACACTTTGAATACTTGGCTTTTAATTCATGTCCTCTAAGTCTGGATAATACTAAATGTAGGTGCATGGCATGATCATTTTCTGTCTTTGAATAAATTAATATGTCATCTATAAATACCAAGACAAACTTATCCAAAAAGTCTCTAAAAATTCTATTCATCAAGTCTACAAAATAGGAGGGAGCATTGGTCAAGCCAAATGGCATTACTAGAAATTCATAAAGGCCATACCTTGTATTAAAGGCTGTGTACTCAATGCTTTCCTCTGCAACTTTCATCTGATGAAATCCAGAGGCTAAGTCTAGCCTTGAAAATATTTTAGCCCCATGCAATTGATCAAATAGATCATCTATTCTAGGCAGTGGGTACTTATTTTTAATAGTCACCTTGTTTAAATCTCTGTAGTCTACACACAACCTCATTGTTCCATCATGTTTCTTGACAAATAGCACTGGGGGACCCCAACTGGAACTACTTGATCTTATGAATCCTTTCTCTTCTAATTCTTCTAGTTGATGTTTTAATTCTACCAACTCTTTTGGACCCATTCTATAAGGCTTCTTAATGATTGGATTTGTTCCAGGAATTAATTTTATTTTAAATTCAACTGGTCTGTTTTGAGGAATTCCTTTCACTTCTCCAAGCACATCTACATATTCATTGACTACTGGGATTTCCTCTATTTTTAATTCCTTTTGAACTTCATTAATACTCCAGATTTTATTAAAACATGTATTCTTTGCTATTTCACTTAAGATGGTAATTCTTTTGCCTTCATTTGTTTCCAAAGAAATAGTAAGGTTTTCTAAAATTAAAATTGCTTTATTTCTCATTAACCAATCTACCCCCAAAATAATCCCAATACCAGGATAATTTAAGGTATATAAATCTGAATTAAATTCATAACCACCTATAATTAATTTCAGACCCAAACACTTCATCCCCAACATACAATGACTCCCTATGGGACTGTGTACAACCAAGGGCTGATCAATGGAAACACATGCAAGTGTTAACTTCTTTACAATTTCCAAAGATATTAGTGAATGTGAGGCACCAGTGTCATATATTACTGATATGGGTTGGGTATGAATAAAAATTATACCTTCAAGTTGCCCAACATTCCCAGTGTTACTTGCTACCAAAGCTCCTACCCTTGCTGTTCCCCTATTGGTTTCTGGGCAATCCTTCTTGAGATGACCCATCTTTGCACAATTATAGCATCATCCTCTGGGTATCTTGGGGTCAGGGCATTGGTTACTATAATGTCCAACTTTTCCACAATTAAAACAATGAGTGAACTTCTTGCTTTCAGGTGCTGTTGCTCCTTCACCTTTCTTAACTCCTTTACTTGCATTTCTCTTGTCATAAAGTTGCACTTTGTTTTGACCACCCTTCTTCTTATTGAGCTTCATATTCTTGAATTTCTCTCTTGCAGTGTCATGTTGCTCAAATGAGAGAGTTAGATCAATTACTTGATCAAAGGTTTTGTCCTTGTATGGCAACATTGCCCTTGACAAACTAGGGTTCAAGCCTTGAATGTATCTTGCATTCTTTGCTCCTGCATTCCCTATTAACACCAGTCCATACTTGGATAAAGCTTCAAACTTCTGAGTGTATTCATTCACACTCATGCTTCCTTGCCTTAATCTAATAAAGTCTTCAAGTAGTGTAGCCTTGGCAGATGCTGGGACAAATCTGGCCTCAAGCATGTCCTTGAAATTATTCCAAGTAATGGTATCCTCTTGTCTTCCTACTGTCACAACTTCCCACCAATCCAGTGCAACCCCCTTCAATTTCCTTGAAGCTATCTGTCTCTTTCTTTGGTCATTGATTTGCATATCTGTGAAGACCCTCTCCATAGTTTTTATCCAAGTTTGAACACCTATAGCTCCTTCAGTACCTTCAAAATCCTTTCCTCCCAAAGTGGCACAAGTCTTAAGCAGTTTGGAGAGTTCCTCATGAGGATTGTCTTGCCTTGGTGCCATTCCATCCCTTAAAGCTCTCACAAAATCCTCCATGCTCATCACAGGTGGCTCACGTGATGATCCTGCACCTGTGTGATGCCTTGGTCCTACCATAATGCTATATGTATGATTTTTATGTTAGTTTATTTAACTTTATCGTTTTTGGTGTCTTTACTTGGTTCATTTTCATTTCTGTGCACACTGTGCATGTGTCACATGTACACACATATATTTCTTGACATAAAGTAAAAACATTCAACACCAATAATTCAAACAATGCATTCAAACATCCATATGCATACAACAACATTTACTATGTTATTTAAAACATAGATCTGATACCAACTGTGGTGACCCTCATCTTTAAAATCACTTAGATTTTTTTTTATTCAAAAGGAACTCACCACTAAACCCCAAATACTTTTATATTTAAATTTTTATATAGTTTCCAAATATTTTTCCCAATACCCTGGAATTACTAATATAATCATATCAGTATACAAAGATTAAACCAATTATATATTTGATGATATACAATTGTTCCTTTATTATTATATATATATATATATATATATATATATATCAGAGTCAATTTAAATCAATTTGAAAACAAAATATCATACAAGCTTTTGACAAGCCACTTATTTCCTATTTAAATCTTATTCTACTGCCAGAGGCATATTTTTAGCAAATTATATTACCTAAACTTGTTATCTGACTATATATAAATATTAATCTGCCTAAATAAGGCTATTAGCATTTATTTGTTCTTGTGACAGTTATTAGGCTTATGCATAAAATTATTTCAAGATCCTACTTGTAGTTAGGAACATTAAAAGTGATTTCCTAATCACTGTCTCAAATTAAACAATTGAAGTTAGATTGCATTTCTATAATTGACATGGTACAGATTTTTAGTTGCTTGGTATATTTCTAAAATTGCTTGGTGTTATATGAGGGTTGCTTGGTGTTTTTCTTGGTTTTGTCCCGGATGCACTCACACTTCATCAATTGAAATGGAGAGATTCCAAGCTCCAAGGGTTTGACCCATGGCCACCTAGACCAGCCATAGTCCCCCTTTTACCACTTGCAAACCCATACCCTTCATTTTGGCAAGCTTTTACAAAATTCCTACTCCTAAATTTCCAAGCCTTTTTGTGCCTAGTTCAAGTTTTTTGGAAAACACTTTCTTATAAGTGTTCAACCAAATATCCAAAGTCCATTACCCTTCCAGGTCTACTATTCTCAAAGATCCTTTTTTTTTAAATGCTCAAATCCATACAAATATCCAGAATTTATGCACCTGCCAGTATCATTTACTTGCCATGCACAAATTCATTTTGCTTGAATGTTCTGCTAAAATCTTTGAGAGTTCATTTCAAAAATTAAATCCCCTTAGCTGTTTAATTTCCATAAGACAAAATATAAACAATAGAAATCAGAGATTCAAATATATATATATATATATATATATCTCAGTATCAGTTATCTAACATGCATACATTTTATTCCACTTGAGTATTTCTTATTCAAATCTTGTCAAATCTATTGTAATTTTATTTAAAGAAAATCATAGAATAAACTCAGGCAATAAAACCAGAGATCATTACATTCACATTTTATATTTATGTGTTATATCCATCCCCTTGTTTTCTCCAAATCAGATGATCATAAAATCAATAAAAATCAAACTCCATCAAATATCATTCAAAATGAATTTTACTTAAGTACAAGTTTTCATCCCCAAATACTTAGAAAGTTTCCTACAAGTACTTCAATTACAGAAAATAGAATTTGTCTAGTAATTCCATTACAAAGCAACTGCAAATTTAAAACAAGTCTCTCTTATTTATACTAGCAGCCAATGCCTTCTTTACTCATCAAGCCAACTTCAATTTCCTGCAAGAAAATCATTTAGCTGCCCCAAATAATTTTTGAGACACCCAGATGATTGCAAGGGCAACCAAAAGGGTCAGTTTACACTGGTATGAGCATTTATCAATTTTGTATACATGTTCATAATTGTAGTAATCTTGCAATGCCTTCCTAGATTAACAGGTCTTATACTTAGCAAGTTTTGGTTCATGCAAGAAGACACAATATCACATTCAACAAATTATACAATGCACAACAGTCAGTTAAGATTAATCATGTGTACAATTTTAATTCATCCTCATCAAATCTTGGATAAGTAATCACTGATTCATACTCCAAACTTCCACCCAGCAATTAATCAATGAACAATATTTATCTTGATTAAATCTAACACCAAATCTGAAAGTTTATAACCCAGATTTTTAAACCCCTACCCCCATTTATTTTATGGTCTTTAACTCCTTGTCAAATGAACACTATGTATGCATTGTGATGGAAACTCCCAGGTTGTTTAAATTATTCCAACACACAAAGGCCTCAGGGTGCAGTTGCACCATGCACATACTTGCTTCCACCTGAAGTAAGCAGATCATTGACTACCCCCAAGTGACCAATTTAGTTTTTTTTATATCAGAGAAATATGACTGCCTGCATATTTTCTGGCTCAACCCCATGTTCCCCTATTAATCTTGATCCATGTTTAATGATGATAGAACAAGAATACTTAAAACATGTTAACTCTGAAAGCCAAATTACAGATCAATGCTCCAAACAAAAATGCACAAACAAACATCCATATCACCCATAACAAATCATTTCAGAGATTCAAATAACTCATAGTATTTTTAGGCTGCCTGCAATAGGACTTAATACCATTGCATACAAAAGATAAATACTCACATAATGTTTCTCCTTTCACTACCTTAATTTCTTAGAACAGCAAATCCCCCAAAGCCTCAAGCTAGTGTTTCTCCTTGTTTATTTTATTTTGTTTTTGATCCCGAGAGAGTGATGGTTTTGGCTATGTGCAGTTATTTATAAATCCATTCTAGGGTTTTAGAAAATGGGTAATTCCCCTGATACCCTTAGATGTTTATGTACACATCATATTTCTGTGTGATCATAAATTGGAAATGCACACTTTAATTAGCTATTTCGGGGATCATGCATTTTTAGTGTAACAACCCGGCATTCCGTACCCATTTTCTTATCGTCTCTTGACGATTTAATCTGGGAACGAATAGCTTCTGGCATTTTAATTAAATTGAAATTCAGGGATAAAATTTTGTTATTCGCTATTTGGAATTTTTAAAGCCGTTCTAAATGTTAAACGAGCTTTAGAAAGATTCGTTAAGTGTCGTTTGGGTTTAAACAATAATCTCGGCCCATGATCTTTTGCTTTGAAACCGTGATTTCACTCAACACCCAAACAACCCATCCCCATTCCCCTCTTCGTTCAATCGCGTTTCAAACCCTAACCGAAAACAAAGCACACGAGAGAAATAAAAATGGCGCTCGCGATTGCTCTTCCTTCGATCTCGAAAACTAGGGCATTCACGAAGGAAAATTGAAGACGCCAACTCTACTTTGATCGATCGCTTCCTCGTCGCTCCCTTCGGCTGCTCAATCTCGTGGACTTCGAAAATGGTGAGTGATTTATTCACCACATCTAATTTAAACCCTGCTTGGTTCGATTCGATTTTTATAGAGCTTCGGCCATTTGATTTTGTTTCGATGCCTGTGATGATTTTCGTTTTGATGCTTGAGATATTCTTTGCATATGTATTTGATAACGTGGATTTCACGGCATTGATTTGAACTCATTTGATACATGTTCTTCACGGCTTTGAATCTGGACTTGAAATTGTGAACTTCGGCTTTGCTGTGAATTTGATTTCGGTCATCTCTGTTTTGAGATTTTCTTTTTGGTTTGCACTGCTTCATCTTTACACTGTCCAGTCCATATTGTTGTTACAGGTGATACTTGTACTTGTGATCATTGATTCCTGTTGCCTTTATTGCTGTTGTTCATTTGAGTGTGCATTCAGCTTGACCTTTTGTATTTGTGCACTCACCATTCACTGGTGCATTATATAACCTGAGCCTGGTTTGTCATGGTTTGCATACCTAAGCTCGACACTGTCCATATTTTTAAGGTGCTCAGCCCTTGTTTGTACTACCCCATAGGAATTGATTCCTTGCCCATTTAAGATGCTGTCTGTACTATCATATCTTGTAGTCTTGCATCCAGGATTTCAACTATAGCTTGTTTATGGGTTTCGAACTACTGTCTTGCAATCACTCCATGTTTGCATTGTTTTGGTCTGGCACATTCATGTGTATTAGTTCAGATTTTTACTGAACTTGTTTTGTGTCTCTCTTACATTTTTCATCTGCGAATATTGTCGAGGCTCATTGTTTAGTAGGTGTTCACGTGCCTTGTGATCTTCTTGTATGAGTCTGTTGCATTTGCACTTGATACCATTCATGTATGGCCTTTGAGCAATCTGGTATCACTTGTGACTTGAGACCATTGGACCTTTAAATATTGTGTGCTGTGGTGCCATATCTATGGTGCTCTCACCATCATACTGCTCAGTTCGTACAGTTTCATTCGCATGTGTTCGTGTCTCTTATTCATGTGGCTATGGTTCTTCTTCGGTCATGACTGTCTGAAATTGCAGTTTTACATCGACTTGTAGCATTCTTTGAGATAGTTGGCATTACTTTGTATTCGAGTAAGATGTTTTTGGAGCCGTGTACTGACCTGTTTCATTTAGTTGTACTGCCCCAGGTTGTCACTTGAACTTGACCTTGACATAACAACATGCTGTCTTGTCTTTGTTGTCTCTGTTTATTGGGATTTTGAATTTGTAGTTCTCTGTATTCACTTGCTTGAGTACTGGGTTTTAGTCACCTTGGTATTAGTTGTTTTTGAGCTTGAGCTCACTGTGTTGTTTCGACCAGTCCACTTCGGATCTCACTGCATATGATTTAAGTCACTGTTGCATACTTGTCCAGGTGCAGTCTTCTCATGTGCACTTGCTCATTTGAGCAGAACTGTTTCGGGGTGCACTTACTCTTCCACTGTTCACTTCGAGTATGTGTGGCACTGTCCAGCTTTATGCATTCATGCTGTTGCCCCATGGTTTCACTGCCTCGACTTGTTTTTCATGTGATTGCCACGGTCACTTGATCTTGCTGTGACATTGCGACTTGGTTCACTTTGTCACTGCATATCTATATATGCTCGACCCATTTCTATTTTTGTTGTACTTGGGTATACACTGCATATCCATGTGTCATTTTCACTTGCATCTGTTCATCCCTGAGCACTTGCTGACCTGCTGCATTTTCGTAGCAGTTTTACCCTCGTCCCTTGTGGTGACTTTATATTCTGTTGTGGCGAGGCAGTGCACGCGTGCGTGCACTGCAGCCACACCGAATTGACAGATTTTAATCGATATCTCTTTTATTCTTAATTCATCGACCTGCTGTGTAATTCGTAAGCTGTATTGGCGAGGCAGTACATGTTAGCTTGTACTGCAGCCAATTAGCATTGATATTTTTAAATTGACATTTCAATTATTTAAACTGCTTTGGATTTCTGTTTCGTGGATTAACACTGTTTAGTGTTACATCTGCCGTTATCCAATTCTCGTATCGAGAGTTGGATATACGAGATTTCTGTGACTGTCATCTATATTGAGATTGATTATTACTGCCTATATGCACTAATAAACTGGTTTGAATTAGACTGATCCGGGTATTATTTTCTTTTGAATGTAATACTCGGGTCAGACCGAGTATTTACAGGTTGTAGATTTTTAGCTTTGGGTTGCTGCTAGAGCTATGAAGACTTTTTATATCAGTTGAAGTGGTCTTCGTCTTGTTGTAGTAGTCAGTGTGTCTGTTTTAAGATGATAATGTATTCATGTATATTAGTCGATAATGTACTTGTATATATAACTTCTTGAGTCGACAATTTTAGTTGTATCATTGGTATTGTGTCAAATGTATTGTAACTGATATCAGTTATTATATATATGAGACTTTTCGTTCCATCTTTATTCCGCATTTATGTTATCTGTGTTATTTTTATATCTATTGTCCTAAACTATTATAGCCACTGTGTAGTAGCTTTGAGTTTGTATCGGTATGTCGGATTTTCTCTAAAGATGAAATGCAATGTTTTATTATCTGACATATCGGTGCTCGCACAAAGCAATTACATAGATGGTCGCTCCTCAACAGCCTTATTCTCCGTGCTAGTTGACAGCACTACACCGTAGTGTTCTTGGCTAGCATGGGTATAGAGGTGGGGCGTCACAGCTTGGTATCAGAGCCTGGGGTTTAGGACAATTATAAAACATAACTTAGATGGAGCATGTGTTACAACTATTTGTCGATGTTTTATCTCTCATCTTTACATATGATTATTTTTGACTGTTAGGTATGAATTCCTAACGCTTATTCTTGTGTTTTCGGCTTTGAATTGATTTAGCCGATGTTGATTTTGTTTTAATTTGGCAAATTAAAGCCATTTTGACTTTTGAACTTTGTTCCACTTTTGTTCTATGCTATGGGTGTCATTGTGTACCTGTTACACTGTGATGAAAAATAGCTGGACCAGTTGCAAATTGAGTGATTTTGATTTCTCATTCACATCTAGTTCGAATCTCAGCGATTTTGAACTTGATATTTTGTGTTTTCCTCATCTTGAATTCCATTCGACTTCGGTCACTTGTTTTTGGGAAATTGCTAATTTCTTGATTTTCAAGACTCTGATTTTGTTTGCCGTTGGTTTCTTTGATAATGTTGATTGATTCATTTTGTACTCGACTGCGGCAATTAACTGTTGGCTTCGACATTGACTTGATTCTTACTTTTGTTGAAGTCAATTATGCATTTCTACTCGTTTTGCTTTGTTTTTCCAGTTGATATCGATTCTTCTTTCCTAATTAGTTGTTATCACCTTTGTTGATTTTGATAACTTCTATTTTCTGGAATTTTTGGGTGTTCCTATTTTAATAAATTCAGTATCGATTTCTTTGGATTCCATTCACATCTTCGTATGTGAATTCTTGTGATTGATTGTTTCTACAATCATTTTTGTGATTTGTCACTTTAAAAATATAAAGGTTTTCTATACTAGTAGTAAATAATAAAATCCTTTTCTCCAAACGATTTCAAAAAAAAAAAAAAAATATTTTACTACAAAGCCCTTTTCCTAAATCGTTTTCCAATCTATTAGTATATACAAGCCTTTATTTCACTCGTATGAGAAATTGAATTAAACGGCCTAGTAAAACAAGTGGTATGAAACGCTTGCGTTTGCTTCGTCGGTTAGCTCTTGGACTTGTTCGATTGAACCCTTTTTGTGACAATTTCCTAGTGAAGATTTACAGCTTGTTCGTAAATATTTAAGTTAAGCAAGTGGTTATGGGACATGAAGCTAAACTCATATATTTACTAGCTTGGTTTGATTGACACTTCTTTATGATCATGACGATCATTTTTATGATTTAGACTGGACCTCATCGGTGTGATTTCGTCTCACATATATCTCTTGGGCTTTGAGGATTGTCTAGACACCAGTGTGTGATTTCGTCTCACACATATTGCACGGTTAGACTAGGCCTCATCGGTGTGATTTCGTCTCACACATATCTCTTGGGCTTTGAGGGTTGTCTGGATACTCTTTGTGTGATTTTTATGATTTAGACTAGCAACTGTGCGATGTCTCTTTGTCTGCGAGGGAGACTAGACCCCGCTTTGTTGTAGGGTAGCGCCCTACGGTCTTCGGGCCATTCCTGTGTGAAAATTTAATGGATGGCTTCCATGAGATAGCGTCTCGTCATGTGATACCGGTCGGTGAGTTTTCATACTCCCATTTTTGTGATAGGCCTTTCCCCTTTTCTTTTTATGATTTAGACTAGTGATTATGCGATGTCTCTTTGTCTGCGAGGGAGACTAGACCCCGCTTTGTTGTAGGGTAGCGCCCTACGGTCTTCGGACCATTCCTGTGTGAAACTTTATTGGTTAGCCACCAAGAGATAGCGTCTCGTTCATGTGATACCGGTGTTTTGGAGTTTTCATACTCCCATTTTTATGCTAGGCCTTTCCCCCCTTCATGTGTTTTCTGGATTTCTTGTGATGATTTCTAGAATTTGTGCTTCACCAATTTTCGTGATTTCTATTGACAAGTTTCGTCAATTTATGTGTATTGGTGAATTCATGTGTTATTGACTTGTTATGAATACAAGTTTAGGGTATGATATCCCTTTCTATCTTTGAGAAGATTCTTGTGACATCTTTGATGAATGAAAATTCATTTGGTATTATATTTTGATGCCAGTTATTTTAATGAGACTTTGACGTGTTAACTTCGGTAACCGTCAATTTTGAAATGGATTTACAAGCGGTTCTCCCGCAACACTGATATTGCTAATTTAATCACGCGTTTTCAAAATTCTTTATTTTTAAAAGTTGTTTCAAAAATATAAATTAAAATTGTTTTCAAAATTTTTACAGTTTACAATTTTCAAAAGAACGAGGAAGCGATTTAAACGTTTCAGCAAAATCGAGGACTATGACCCCTTTCTTTTACTGATTCGCTTAATTCCGGACTTGTCCGTTTGAGAATGTGAAATGTTATTTTTAAAACACCCAATCTTGCACCTTCAAGGAAACGATAAAGAGATTTAAACGATTTAGCAAAAGTAAGGAGTATGGAACCATACTTTTACTACTTCGGTTAATTCCGGACTCGTTAATTGAATATTTACGATTTCTGATTATCGTTTTTGATAATCGGAGATTTGTGTTTCTGATTATCGTTTTTGATAATCAGATATTTGTGAAATTTAATTATCGTCTGAGATAATTAAATATTTTTCGATTTGATAATCGAATATTTGTGTTTCTGATTATCGTTTTTGATAATCAGATATTTGTGAAATTTGATTATCGTTTGAGATAATTAAATATTTTTCGATTTGATAATCGAATATTTGTGTTTCTGATTATCGTTTTTGATAATCAGATATTTGTGAAATTTGATTATCGTTTGAGATAATTAAATATTTTTCGATTTGATAATCGAATATTTGTGATTTCTGATTATCGTTTTTGATAATCAGATATTTGTAAAATTTAATTATCGTTTGAGATAATTAAATATTTTTTGATTTGATAATCGAATATTTGTGTTTCTGATTATCGTTTTTGATAATCAGATATTTGTGAAATTTAATTATCGTCTGAGATAATTAAATATTTTTCGATTTGATAATCGAATATTTGTGTTTCTGATTATCGTTTTTGATAATCAGATATTTGTGAAATTTGATTATCGTTTGAGATAATTAAATATTTTTCGATTTGATAATCGAATATTTGTGTTTCTGATTATCGTTTTTGATAATCAGATATTTGTAAAATTTAATTATCGTTTGAGATAATTAAATATTTTTCGATTTGATAATCGAATATTTGTGTTTCTGATTATCGTTTTTGATAATCAGATATTTGTGAAATTTAATTATCGTCTGAGATAATTAAATATTTTTCGGTTTGATAATCGAATATTTGTGTTTCTGATTATCGTTTTTGATAATCAGATATTTGTGAAATTTGATTATCGTTTGAGATAATTAAATATTTTTCGATTTGATAATCGAATATTTGTGTTTCTGATTATCGTTTTTGATAATCAGATATTTGTGAAATTTGATTATCGTTTGAGATAATTAAATATTTTTCGATTTGATAATCGAATATTTGTGTTTCTGATTATCGTTTTTGATAATCAGATATTTGAGAAATTTGATTATCGTTTGAGATAATTAAATATTTTTCGATTTGATAATCGAATATTTGTGATTTCTGATTATCGTTTTTGATAATCAGATATTTGTAAAATTTAATTATCGTTTGAGATAATTAAATATTTTTCGATTTGATAATCGAATATTTGTGTTTTTGATTATCGTTTTTGATAATCAGATATTTGTGAAATTTAATTATCGTCTGAGATAATTAATATTTTTCGGTTTGATAATCGAATATTTGTGTTTCTGATTATCGTTTTTGATAATCAGATATTTGTGAAATTTGATTATCGTTTGAGATAATTAAATATTTTTCGATTTGATAATCGAATATTTGTGTTTCTGATTATCGTTTTTGATAATCAGATATTTGTGAAATTTGATTATCGTTTGAGATAATTAAATATTTTTCGATTTGATAATCGAATCTTTGTGATTTCTGATTATCGTTTTTGATAATCAGATATTTGTAAAATTTAATTATCGTTTGAGATAATTAAATATTTTTCGATTTGATTAATCGAATGTTTATGTTTCTGATTATCGTTTTTGATAATCAGATATTTGTGAAATTTGATTATCGTTTGAGATAATTAAATATTTTTCGATTTGATAATCGAATATTTGTGATTTCTGATTATCGTTTTTGATAATCAGATATTTGTAAAATTTAATTATCGTTTGAGATAATTAAATATTTTTCGATTTGATTAATCGAATGTTTATGTTTCTGATTTTCGTTTTTGATAATTAGATATTCGTGAAATTCGATTATCATTTTTGATGATTGAATATTTGCGATTTTGAGATTTGAGCTTCGTCTTTTCTCTGACGATTCAGGTGAGTAATTTGATTTACTCACATTCAATTCGTGCAGTACGTGATTTCTGCTCTGATTCCTTTTCTTTCAATTGCCGGAACTCGATTGATTCTTGCTTTTGATAGTCGTCTGATCTTGATTCTTTGATCCCCACGATGTTGATCCTTTTGACTTGAAGCAGTCGAACCTTTTTGATTCTATATCTGATACTTCCATAATTCTAATGCTTCCCTGTTGGCATTTTCTTTGCTTATGCATTCGACGTTGTTTTGTTCTTATGGTTGTTACCTCTTTCCCACTTATCCCTTAGGATTGCGAGGACGCAATTTCTTTAAGAAGGGGAGTCTGTAACAACCCGGCATTCCGTACCCATTTTCTTATCGTCTCTTGACGATTTAATCTGGGAACGAATAGCATCTGGCATTTTAATTAAATTGAAATTCAGGGATAAAATTTTGTTATTCGCTATTTGGAATTTTTAAAGCCGTTCTAAATGTTAAACGAGCTTTAGAAAGATTCGTTAAGTGTCGTTTGGGTTTAAACAATAATCTCGGCCCATGATCTTTTGTTTTGAAACCGTGATTTCACTCAACACCCAAACAACCCATCCCCATTCCCCTCTTCGTTCAATCGCGTTTCAAACCCTAACCGAAAACAAAGCACACGAGAGAAATAAAAATGGCGGTCGCGATTGCTCTTCCTTCGATCTCGAAAACTAGGGCATTCACGAAGGAAAATTGAAGACGCCAACTCTACTTTGATCGATCGCTTCCTCGTCGCTCCCTTCGGCTGCTCAATCTCGTGGACTTCGAAAATGGTGAGTGATTTATTCACCACATCTAATTTAAACCCTGCTTGGTTCGATTCGATTTTTATAGAGCTTCGGCCATTTGATTTTGTTTCGATGCCTGTGATGATTTTCGTTTTGATGCTTGAGATATTCTTTGCATATGTATTTGATAACGTGGATTTCACGGCATTGATTTGAACTCATTTGATACTTGTTCTTCACGGCTTTGAATCTGGACTTGAAATTGTGAACTTCGGCTTTGCTGTGAATTTGATTTCGGTCATCTCTGTTTTGAGATTTTCTTTTTGGTTTGCACTGCTTCATCTTTACACTGTCCAGTCCATATTGTTGTTACAGGTGATACTTGTACTTGTGATCATTGATTCATGTTGCCTTTATTGCTGTTGTTCATTTGAGTGTGCATTCAGCTTGACCTTTTGTATTTGTGCACTCACCATTCACTGGTGCATTATATAACCTGAGCCTGGTTTGTCATGGTTTGCATACCTAAGCTCGACACTGTCTACATTTTTAAGGTGCTCAGCCCTTGTTTGTACTACCCCATAGGAATTGATTCCTTGCCCATTTAAGATGCTGTCTGTACTATCATATCTTGTAGTCTTGCATCCAGGATTTCAACTATAGCTTGTTTATGGGTTTCGAACTACTGTCTTGCAATCACTCCATGTTTGCATTGTTTTGGTCTGGCACATTCATGTGTATTAGTTCAGATTTTTACTGAACTTGTTTTGTGTCTCTCTTACATTTTTCATCTGCGAATATTGTCGAGGCTCATTGTTTAGTAGGTGTTCACGTGCCTTGTGATCTTCTTGTATGAGTCTGTTGCATTTGCACTTGATACCATTCATGTATGGCCTTTGAGCAATCTGGTATCACTTGTGACTTGAGACCATTTGACCTTTAAATATTGTGTGTTGTGGTGCCATATCTATGGTGCTCTCACCATCATACTGCTCAGTTCGTACAGTTTCATTCGCATGTGTTCGTGTCTCTTATTCATGTGGCTATGGTTCTTCTTCGGTCATGACTGTCTGAAATTGCAGTTTTACATCGACTTGTAGCATTCTTTGAGATAGTTGGCATTACTTTGTATTCGAGTCAGATGTTTTTGGAGCCGTGTACTGACCTGTTTCATTTAGTTGTACTGCCCCAGGTTGTCACTTGAACTTGACCTTGACATAACAACATGCTGTCTTGTCTTTGTTGTCTCTGTTTATTGGGATTTTGAATTTGTAGTTCTCTGTATTCACTTGCTTGAGTACTGGGTTTTAGTCACCTTGGTATTAGTTGTTTTTGAGCTTGAGCTCACTGTGTTGTTTCGACCAGTCCACTTCGGATCTCACTGCATATGATTTAAGTCACTGTTGCATACTTGTCCAGGTGCAGTCTTCTCATGTGCACTTGCTCATTTGAGCAGAACTGTTTCGGGGTGCACTTACTCTTCCACTGTTCACTTCGAGTATGTGTGGCACTGTCCAGCTTTATGCATTCATGCTGTTGCCCCATGGTTTCACTGCCTCGACTTGTTTGTCATGTGATTGCCACGGTCACTTGATCTTGCTGTGACATTGCGACTTGGTTCACTTTGTCACTGCATATCTATATATGCTCGACCCATTTCTATTTTTGTTGTACTTGGGTATACACTGCATATCCATGTGTCATTTTCACTTGCATCTGTTCATCCCTGAGCACTTGCTGACCTGCTGCATTTTCGTAGCAGTTTTACCCTCGTCCCTTGTGGTGACTTTATATTCTGTTGTGGCGAGGCAGTGCACGCGTGCGTGCACTACAGCCACACCGAATTGACAGATTTTAATCGATATCTCTTTTATTCTTAATTCATCGACCTGCTGTGTAATTCGTAAGCTGTATTGGCGAGGCAGTACATGTTAGCTTGTACTGCAGCCAATTAGCATTGATATTTTTAAATTGACATTTCAATTATTTAAACGGCTTTGGATTTCTGTTTCGTGGATTAACACTGTTTAGTGTTACATCTGCCGTTATCCAATTCTCGTATCGAGAGTTGGATATACGAGATTTCTGTGACTGTCATCTATATTGAGATTGATTATTACTGCCTATATGCACTAATAAACTGGTTTGAATTAGACTGATCCGGGTATTATTTTCTTTTGAATGTAATACTCGGGTCAGACCGAGTATTTACAGGTTGTAGATTTTTAGCTTTGGGTTGCTGCTAGAGCTATGAAGACTTTTTATATCAGTTGAAGTGGTCTTCGTCTTGTTGTAGTAGTCAGTGTGTCTGTTTTAAGATGATAATTTATTCATGTATATTAGTCGATAATGTACTTGTATATATAACTTCTTGAGTCGACAATTTTAGTTGTATCATTGGTATTGTGTCAAATGTATTGTAACTGATATCAGTTATTGTATATATGAGACTTTTCGTTCCATCTTTATTCCGCATTTATGTTATCTGTGTTATTTTTATATCTATTGTCCTAAACTATTATAGCCACTGTGTAGTAGCTTTGAGTTTGTATCGATATGTCGGATTTTCTCTAAAGATGAAATGCAATGTTTTATTATCTGACATATCGGTGCTCGCACAAAGCAATTACATAGATGGTCGCTCCTCAACAGCCTTATTCTCCGTGCTAGTTGACAGCACTACACCGTAGTGTTCTTGGCTAGCATGGGTATAGAGGTGGGGCATCACATTTAGACACTCAATACTATTTTCATGACTCTTTTCTACTCATGCAATAAGCATGTGACCCTCAGTTCATTATTTCTTTTTTTATAAGCTTTAAGGAAATCTGAAAATCTACTTTGTATTTTTTTTCTACCTATCTATTACCTCCATTAAATCAGACATACTACCATACTTTGTAATGTAAAATCATTTACACAAATTATTTGCTTGGAATAAATATGGTATGGAAATTTTATTTGATTCTGTATATGTGTATATATATTTATATATATATATTTCTGCCTTTATGTCAAATCAATCAACTCCCTTTTAAATTAAAAATCACATATATTATGCTAATTATTTTCTGGCACAATTATAAGACATATAACCCTTTATATTAAACTTCATTTTTATTTTATCTTCATATAAAACAGCAAACACCCCATATATATTAAATGTATATATATATTTACATAATTCTTTGAACATAAAGCTATATTTATTTTGAGTTCCAATTTTTCTTCTAATTACCTTAATTCCTTGCATTTTATCAAACAGAAGCTCCCATTTAATTTTTATTTATTGCCAAATTCTTTTCTGTTTTAATGCAATATATATATACTTATATATATATATCTCAGAATTTTCTAATATAAATATATATCATTTTATTTTTATTTTAGGGTCATTACATTATATATATATTAAAATGCAATTGAGTATTATACAAATTATTATTTTTATCCTAGTTCAACTATTTCAAGTTGATTTAATTTCATTTCTAATTTAAAGATTCCAATTATTCGTATATTTTGCTTCATTTCAATAATTGAAAACCATTAGAAAATTTAAGAGTTAAATTTCCAGTTTCACTTCACCCATCTTGAAATAAGTGTACATATGTATATTTTATACATCAAATCATACTCAAAAAATTCAAATCAAATCCATTTTTCCCAAAACAAAAATGTAGCAAAGCTCCTACATGGTCTCTCCACTTTGAGACTCGAAAATGAATGTCTATGATGTTGCAGTCATCACCAAAATTATTTTCCAGCGACAAACGAAGAGAGTACAGACTTAGTCCTTTTAAAATTATTCTTTTGAAACAATTTCCATTTGAAAATACTTTCAAATAATATATTCCAAAACTTTAAAAAGCAAATTTTTTAAAATACTAGAAATTTGAATTCTCAAATTCTTAATTTAAATTCATTTCAATTCCAAATCAATTGATAAACCATGTTTTCTAATTTCATTTATTATATCATGTTGCAATAGTCAATGGTTAACAAAACAATAAATGATAATCAAATATTATCATTTCTAACAACCAACACATTTAACTATTTAATTTCCGAAAATTATACTTTTTATATATATAATATTACTCACATAAAATTCTTTCATTATAAACCTCGAAAATAGTATTGTGTCAGTTTGCTCTTTTTAAGTGTTTTGGAATTCCTATCGATAGCGTTGGCCACACGAATCGATCAAAACCCCAAATCAACTTAACAATTCAAACGGTACAATATAAAACATTTTTATATTAATATAAATACACTTTCTCACAGGATGGTTCAAGAATAGATTTTAAAACAAGGATAGAGATTCAAATTTAGAGCGACCCTAATCAAAGAAATCTAACTAAGAAGATAGGCTTGAAAGGAAAATAAAATAATTATATTACCAAAAGAGAAGGGATGGATAAACTAATATTAATCGCGGGTGACCTTAACCGGGTTAACCGAGATTCCAGGAATAAGATCAATGCGGAAATACAATTTCCCGCTTGAGAGGGAGAAAAATGACTTCACCAAAACATCCCGAAATAATTGGACATAGTGGTGGAGTCAAGGTCACTAGGCAGAGGATCAAACGTATAGATAGAACTGCCTGCAAAATTTTGAGGCAATTGACATTCGATCGAGAGAATTTACCCAGCCGTCTACTAGAGAGACGATCCGGGCATTGCAATAAATAACAGCATCATAACCGAGGACATAGAGATCTCCGGTGAATCGACGCCTTTCGTAAAGGAGTTTCACCCCTTTACAAATCATACCTAGGTTGGCAGGACCGCCGATGGAATGAGTCATACAAGGATGAAGTTTCCAATGAAGGTTGGCAGGAATGCTCCAGTATCAAGAAGGACACGAACATGAAAAGATAAGAATGAATTTTCAGAACGACGAGGAAAGTTCCAAAATTCAAAGGAGATCCGACTCAAAGAGGAGAAATTCAAGCTCGAACGAAGGTGATTCTTAAATTAATTTTTACTACATATGCTAAGTTTTGCCTAAACCAAAGCTCTAATACCACTTGTAACGACCCAGTATTTCGAACCATTCGCATCCGCACATTTCGGACTTGAATTGCTCAAAACAACAGATTGTTAATTTATATTTGGAAAAACTTTAAATATATAGTAAATAAATCAATCACAGAATCATAGACATAGAGTAATATAACGATAAGCAGTGGAATAGATAAATAATAGTTCATGAAGCTACTATAAAAACATCAGAGTTTAAAGTAAAATACAACAGAATCTCAAATACAAATGAATCTCTAGTACATAAGGAACTGACGAGTCTGAACATAAATGACTGGAATAAATTGAAATAACTGAAAGTTGACTAGATATACGATAGATCTTCAAGCAAAGCTCCAAACTCCAAAGGTGAGTCTCAAATGTTGTGTCACTCAGTCTGACCCGACCATAAAGCAAAATATAAAACACTCGAGTCAGGATTAACATTCTTATATAGTAAATTCAACTCAAGTGAAATTTCAACTGAAATACAAGTAACTTAAAGGATGTTTGGGGTTTCCATCCTCTAAGGATCCGTGGAATTATCTACTATGTAGTAATATACGCTATTATAATATGTCTATAGTAAAGTAAACTATTAAAGTAGCGTTAAGGCGTTACCCATATCCCCCTTAACACATTTTATATAATGTCGTAGTCTATACAGATACTGTAAACTCCACTGGTAAGTGGGCTATCAGGGAGCAATCCATAGGTACGACACAAAACAAACTTGTAGAAGGCGCGATAGGGCATGTGACAAGGCATGCGAGGCAATGCCATGGTAGATATACCGTTTGCGGATCCAGACTGGTGGTAACGCATAGCAGCTACCACCGCCCACTTCGTGACACGCTCCCAAATCAAAGGTGCACCCAATCAAATCACAAAGTAGTAGAATGGTATCGAAGAAATGTGTCCAATAGGAGGAATGACCTCACTTGGCCCGACATGGCTCCTGTTTTAGCCACATCAAGCTGACTCGCGGGAGTCAGGGCTACGTAAATACCTCATACAGAATTGTCACCAAACCATCCTACTTCATTCTGGAATCTCCACCACGTACACAGTTGTTAAAGTGGTTTTCGTTATTGGCAAAGAGTATGACAATATCTGAACCCGGTCTCTTAAACAACCAAACACTTATTTCACACCATGGTCATTTTATAATTCAAATGGTTTATACTTCATATCAGAATATCATATTCATTTCAAAAACTATATCAATTCAATATCATTATTAACTTTTTTTAAAATATGCATTTCCAAAATTATAACACTTTCAAAATTATAACCCTTTCGAAATCATAACAGTTTGGAAATCATAACACTTTTGGAAATCATAACACTTTGAAATCATAACACTTTGAAATCATAACACTTCCGACTAAAACAATATAGATATTGAAAATAGTATATATATGTTAAAAATAGTTATAAATTAAAATAGTTTATGTATTAAAATAATATATATATATATATATATATTAAAAATACTTTATATAATAAAATTAGTTTCCTCCAATTTCACAAATCGATTCAAATCAGCTTGAATTCCCAAAATTCAATTTAATCATTCCCAGTTCAACAATTTGAAATTTTAAAGGTTAAAGATTCAATTTAAATTCTTAATAAACCATTTCAATTTATATCAATT
This sequence comes from Allium fistulosum, assembly GCA_030737815.1. Classification (NCBI taxonomy): domain Eukaryota; kingdom Viridiplantae; phylum Streptophyta; class Magnoliopsida; order Asparagales; family Amaryllidaceae; genus Allium; species Allium fistulosum. The sequence continues at coordinate 742,548,465 of CM060908.1, read as the reverse complement.
TCAAATCCAGGTTTGAACTATCACTTCAACTCCAATAAGATTCAAAGTTTAAATATTAAAACATTTACAATATAAGTTTCATTTATATCTCAATTTTAATTTTATTCAAACTGGAAAATATTCACTTAATCATTTTAATAACAATCAAATAAAATCTCAATTTATAAATTTAAATCCATATTAAATATTCAGTCACAATTTTATTTAAAGTTGAGTATATTCATTTAATCACTTTTCATCAAATCAAGTTATAAATCATACCTTTCAAATCTCAAAATAAATAAGTTCAAACAAATTCTTATTTAAGTTCAATTATTAACCAATTTGAATTTCAAGTCAATTTTACTTTATTTTTCCAACCTCTACTTATTTAAGGTTATAAAATCTATTTTAAAATATTAATATAAATTTAAATAAATGCTTAAACATATTATATATTAACTAAATTAAATTTTATTAAATTAAATCTTATTGTTAAATTTATTTTATATTAAATCTAATTTTATATATTTTTAAAATAAAAAAATTTATAAGTAAAATATAAAGTTTTATATTTTTCAAAACTAACTTATAAATTAAAATTTCCAAAACATATTATTTTAAAAATCTAAATTTTATACAAATATAAAATAGCATTTATATCTTATATTCTAAAAATCAATATTCAATAAAATCCATATATTTCTTTTCAAACTTTAGAAATCGTTTTCAAAAAATAGACCAATGGTGTTCATATAAAATTTTCTATCCTATGGTCAAGTGATACGGATATTTATCATTTCAATCTACAATAATTAATATTTACGGGTGTATATCATTTCAACCTGCAATCCCAAAAATTCAAAATCAATGAAAATCGCTTCGGTTTATCATTTCAACCCATAACGTTTTTCACCTTTTCTACAAGTTCGTTCGGTTATGTATCATTTCAACCCATAGGGAATTTCTAAAATAATAGGTAACTTGCAGAGTGAGAACAAATATAATAATAATAATATAACATATCAACAACAGGCATATATCATCAGTAACAAATTAAATAAATTATATACAACTTGATATGGTGTTATATATCACAGGTGACCAATTGCAGATAATGACATATCATATTTAAAAATTAATTAACTAGCAATTCAAATTTTAACATCATATTTCAATCGTCATTTCATGTGTATTAAATTTACTACATATAAGAATGTTAATCGTGAGTGATTGCTCACCTTTCGAGGCTAGAGAAAATAGACAACACGACAAGCTATGATTTGAATCACGATCTAGACGATCGACCCATCCAAACAAAAAATCTCAAAGCGAGGCAAATTGAACACGGATTCGACGAATGAAACAAAGCTAGGCTGGAATTTAGAAATCAATGAAAACGAAATATATATAAATTTTAAAAATCCCTTATTTATTCATATAAAAATCTTAATGCTGTATATATTCCTTTAAAATCAATATTCAATTTGAAACACAAATCAAAATAAACTCTTTATATATATATTGAAAATCGATATTTATTAAACACATATATAAAATTCAACTATCTATATATTATTATTTTAAAATCATTGTTATTATAAACATATATATAAACAAGGCAGCCACAATGCAAAATAATTTGGAAAACATATGTATATAAACTTACTTTAATATTATTATTAATATTACTATTATAAACACACATATATACAACACCAGAAATCAATAGGCACAGGATAATAAAATACATATATTACAACTTAATATATATATGTTCGAAAGTCCAACTGAATACATGCTTTATTTCGGTAACAAATATACTATTGTCAATATATATACTACTGTAACTATATATATAACTAACGGATCATATATAACTTATATAAAACATATAACTTATATAAACTTAGATGTATACATATAAACAAACAAATTATATGTAACTTGTATAAACTTTTTTTATATATATATACATAACGGCAGATCATATATATATATATATATATATATATCGGCTAATATATAAACAAACTAAAAAAGATTTAAGAGTTTGGCCTTGGTAGGTGGTCTGGGTGTGATGCAGTAGTGGGCGGGTCAGGTTGCTTTCAGTCATGTGGCGGAGGGAGGTGAAGGTGATGACGAGTGGGCGACTGGAAGGAAGGAGATGGGTGGGTTCAAGGCAAGGGCGATGTACTTAGGCTGGAGGGCAGCGGAGAGTCTGAGGCCGGTTAGGCTAGTGGCGACGAACAGTGGGTAGTTCGCAAGGCGAAGCTACGCACGTGGAGGCTGAGGGCAGAGACTAGGTGTGGCGTGATGGGTTTGGTCGCATAGAAGGCTGCTGTTAGGGAGGCTGAAGGTTATTGGGCGATGCAGTGTAATGCCCCAAAATTTTGAGGAAAATGATTTTTAATAAAATGATTCAGTTTAAAAATATTTGGATCAAATATTGATGGAATTTTAAATTAAATAATGTGCAGAGATATGTGTGCACATGTACACTGGAAATAGCACAAGGAAGAGATTTAAAATTTCTGAAAAATATATATATATATATAAGAAAGTAAATTCCTTATCTAAAGCATTGGATTGTAATTTAAGCATAAGTTAAAAATGAAGTATATGCTTAAATGTATTTTCTGTGAAACAAGGAGAGATTAAATAAATAAATATTTTTACACATGTATATTCTGTGAGCAGAAAATGTCAAAGCTAAGCAAAAGAGTAACATTAAATAGGTATAAAACATTAAACAGGTATGTATGTTATGTATAGGCAGAAATAGAAAGAAGGGGGATTTTCAAAAATAAGCAAATGAATAAATATAGTCACACACTTTTAACATGACTTGAGTGAGTGGCCATTTTCTGAAAAAGTAAAGAAAAGAAAATGCAGCCTTTAATTGGTTAATATGGCCGGGGGTAATTAGGGATAAAAATGAGAAAATGCAAACAATGCATGATGCCAGCCAGGACAGAAATGGAATTTTGTCTTGAGAAAAACCCTAGTAAAAATATGCTTATAAATAAGTAGTTATGGCCAGAGAAATTGTTTTACCCGAGCTACTTATAATAGGAAAAGAAGAAAACATTTTAAAGGAAGAGAAAATATACTCAGGGATTTTCTGGATTAATATGAAGAAATATTCAGGTGAGTAATCTCACTAGATTCATGGCATTAAGACCTGATATGAGGCAGCCAAGTTTTTATGTTGCTATTGATATTTTCTGATTTTTGTTAATCATTGTTATATTAATGGTGTTGAATGGATTTTTTTTGAGCTGATATAATGTTTATTATGGATGCTCTTTGGATGAATTCCTTTGATCTGTTAGAATGGTTGCTATGGATGTGCATACTACTATTTACTACATTTTGAAAAAAAAACTAAGGCAACAATACCTTAAAATCAAGGAAGGAATACTCACAACTGATGGGGATCTATGACAGGGAATTATTCTTAAAAAAAAGAAAATATATTATGAGCTACATTATATTTTATATAAGTGCTGAGGCTTAAGAAAAGAAAGTGTAAGGGATGCAATAGAAATATCTGTGTGCTGATCCCTCATGAAATAACAAAATTCACAAGATAAAAATTGTGATTCAGCTAGATCTTGAATCTAGTTCAATCACAGTTACTTGTAAATCATAATAACATAGCATGCCATGGCTCCACACTCAGTTGTAGTTGTTCTTTTGTATGATTTGAAGTTAAGACATCTTATAGCAATATTTATGAAATGATTATCTGTTTGTTTTTGAACAGTTTACTTGCAAGATATAGGGAGGTGTTTTTTTACACTGTGACATGTCCATTTAGCTATCTAATGCTAGGACTTTAACCAACACTACTAGTAAATATACTAGGGTTATGAGCCAAGAAGGCTGCTGGAATGCTTGTCATATTTGAAGTATGCAAGTTGGCACATGGTTTGTTTAAGCCCTGAGATCTTTGTGTAATGATGTGAATTAGTTCATTGCAATGTGTCCCTGTGATTCCTTACTAGCAGATGAGGCTAGATATTTAAATTAATGAAAACAACCTGTAAATGAAGAAATAGGAAGATGAGTATTTCCTAGGTTGGTTGGAATGGAACACTGGTTATTCCATTGAATATACACACTGTAGATTGATATTCATGATTGAATAAATAAATTTGTGTGAATAGATGATAGATAAAGATATCATTCTTGTATCAAAGTGTATGTAATGTAATAAAGCAATGGATTAAAGAAATTACATGCATACAAAATAAGTATTAAGGCTCATCACCCAGAGCTTAATGTTTTGAATATTTTGATGTTGCTCATACCAGATCTTAGATCTGACCCTTGTTTGCTCATGGCATATTGGGGTGTCTCATTTTAAAATGAGGCAGCCACTCATGCTCTTTCAGGGAATGCAGGCACTAAGTAGAAAATGAAGTTATGGCTATTGTGGAGGAGTGAATGAACATGCTAGCTAGTTTCACTAAGAGCTTAAAATGATTATATCTGCATGTATTCAGGAAAAATTATGTTTCTAAGATTTCCAGTCATGTAATGAATATTCTATGGTTAGTGATCAAGTTGCTTTTATGTTCTGTAAAGTGTTAGATTTAAATTAGTTGTTCTGACAAGATTGTTGTATGTTAAGGTTTGATCTTTTTTGAAGTATTGACTGGAACATAAACAAGTAAAACATGCTCAAGTGTTAGCTATGAAAACCTGGAATTATTCTTATGAATATTTTTAAGTTCAAATTCTTGACATAACAAATCTTATGCAAATACACAACTCACTAGGTGTCATGTGGGCTAAGATTAAGGCAAACAAGTCACATAGATTGAATCTTAAATAAGAAAGTTTTTAGAAAATACATAAGTGGAAAATGATAAGTGAATATATCATTTCTGGCCTTAGCCAAATATCAATACCTTTGATCCATGATCTGAAATAAAAATCTCAAGAATCTTGAGATTTAACTGTCATGGTAAATTGATATTAAAAACTATCAATTAGAATGAGCAAGTTCATATAAATTAAATATGCATAGGATTTACTGACTTGTTACAAATATTCAAAAGTATATAGTAATTAACTTTAGTCAGAATTGCTAAAATCCAATTCAAACAGAATACTCTTGTTTAACAAAAAAATATATACTCTGAATTTAAACAAGAGAAACACGTACATCTTCATATGTATGTGTATATTATTAGGGATACACTGATATATTTATATTGGTAATGAGTTTTGAATCCTGGTTGAATTGTTTGAAAGAAAAATGACTCTGATAATTCAAAGGAAGTTTAAATCAAACTTAAAAGTGCAAATGAATATAGTTGGACATCTAGACACATATAAATTAAATGTGCATATGCATGTACATAGAGATCAAATTTAGACGTCTGAGATTAAATTTAGACGTCAGTCATAAGAATTTAGACGTCTGTGACAAAAATTTAGATGTCTGAATTTAGTTCAAAATGTTTTTTTACTCTCTGTTTCAATTTTAGATCTCTGAGCCGTCTGTCATAATAATTTAGACGTTTGAGATTAAATTTAGACGTCTGTCACAAAAAAATTTAGATGTCTGAATTTAGTTCAAAATGTTTTTTACTCTCTGTTTCAATTTTAGATCTCTGAGCCGTCTGTCATAATAATTTAGACGTCTGAGATTAAATTTAGATGTCTGTCATAAGAATTTAGACGTATGAACTGCTGATTTTGTCTAATTTGCCTATTTAGAAAAGAAATAAGTGGCTATGTCAATAGCTTGTATGGTATTCTGATTTCTATTTGATTTAAATTCCCTCTGATGGAAAAAAAATCCTTATGAAATTATGGTAGAAATAGGAGGGTCATTACAGTTGGTATCAGAGCACTTGGTTGCATTGATTGCTAAGTATTATAGAAATGTATTATGTCTGTTTGTTTTGGATGAAATAATTTAGATAAGAAAATAGTAATTATAGAAGTACTCATAATATACTAATACCATTTGCCCAGAACTTAGTTAGCAGATCATGGTAGGAAGAGGATCTCATCACAATGCAGGACCCAGTGCACCTCAAATGCTTGATATGCAAGAATTTGTGAGGGTTTTAAGAGATGGAATTGGGCATAGGCCTGAGAACCCACATGAAGAGATTTCAAAACTACTGAAGACTTATTCCAATTTGGGAGGCAGGAGTTTTGAAGGAACTGAGAGTGTGATGGAAATTCAAGCATGGTTGAGAACACTTGATAGGATTTTCAATGACATGCAGTTAGATGACCAAAGGAAGAGGCAAGTAGCTTCAAGACAACTGAAAGGGGTAGCTTTAAGCTGGTGGGAGGTGATCATAGCTGGAAGAAATGAAAATGAAATCACTTGGAATCAGTTCAAGGAGATGTTGGAGGCAAGATTTGTACCAGCATCAGCCAAGACCACTTTGCTTGAAGAATTTATCAAACTTAGGCAGGGAACTATGAATGTCACTGAATACACTCAATGGTTTGAGGGGCTATCTAATTATGGAGCAATGCTAGTGGCAGATGAAGCATCCAAAAATGATAGGTATATAAAAGGTTTGAACCCAGGACTTAGCAGAGCTATGCTACCATATGCAGATAGAACTTTTGATCAAGTAATTGATCTGGCATTGAAACTGGAACAACATGACAAAGAAAATGCTCATATCAAAAGGGGAGGAAGTAATAAATTATCAAGTTGATAAAAATGGTTATTTAAGGAATAAAAATAGGATATGTGTTCCAGAAAATATAGAATTGAAGGAGGAAATATTAAATGAGAACCATAGGATTAAGTACTCCATACACCCATGTAGCACCAAGATGTATCAAAATTTGAAAATAAATCTTTGGTGGAAGGGGATGAAGTCAGATGTGGCCAGACATGTTGCAAGGTGCATGACTTGCCAACAAGTCAAGGCAGAGACACAAAGGCCATCAGGACTATTGCAACCCCCTAGTATACCAAAGTGGAAGTGGGAGGATATATCTATGGATTTCATAGATGGTCTGCCTAGATCTAAGAGGAGAAACACAAGTATATGGGTAATAGTGGATAGGCTAACTAAGGTAGCACATTTTATTCCAGTTAAAACAGAAAGAAATGCTCCAAAATTGGCTCAAATATTCATGAAAGAGGTAGTAAGGTTGCATGGCATACCCAAAACCATTGTGAGTGATAGGGATACCATCTTCACCTCAAGGTTTTGGAAAAGTTTTCAAGAGGCCATGGGAAGTGAATTGTGCTTAAGCACTGCCTACCATCCACAATCAGATGGTCAAACTGAGGTGGTGAACAAAGTCTTAGAGGATTTGTTGAGAGCATGTACACTGGACTTTGGAGGCAACTGGGAAGACCACCTCCATTTAGCTGAATTCACATACAATAACAGTTACCAAAGCACCATAGGGATGGCACCATTTGAAGCCTTATCTGGCAAGCCATGTTTATCACCTATATGCTGGGTAGAGACTGGAGAAAGGGCTGTTCTAGGACCTGAATATGTTAAACAAACTACAGAGAAAATTGGGTTAATAAGAAAAAGAATAGCAGCAGCTCAAGATAGGCAAAAGAGATTTGCAGACAGGAAGAGAAAACAGGTGGAATATGAAGTGGGAGACTTTGTTTTTATCAAAGTTTCACCTATGAAAAAGGTTTTGAGATTTGGCAAGCAAGGTAAGCTCACACCAAGGTATGTTGGACCCTATAAAATCTGGAAAGAATTGGTTCATTGGCTTACAAATTAGAATTACCAGAGGAAATGAAAGCAATGCATAATGTTTTTCATGTGTCCCAACTTAGAAGATGGGTACATGATAAAGAAGACATTTTGGTAAAGCCTACCAAAATTCAAATAAATCCTAACTTGGTTTATGAAAAAGAGCCAGTGGGAATTATAGCCAAGGAAGAAAAGAAATTAAGGAGCAAAACTTTGAAACTAGTAAAGGTCCAGTGGAGTAGTGATCCTAATGACTGCACATGGGAGTTAGAGGATAAGATTAGGATGGATTATCCTAAGCTTTTTGCAAATTAAAAGGTAATTTTTTTTTATTTTTCTTTTTCTGGAAAAATTTGTTATGCATGGTTGATATGATTGAATATGTTTTGTTTATGCATATGCTTGATAGATTTTCATAAGGTCAGTGAATGCTTGTTACAAATACTAGAAAATTGTGAGGACACAATTCCTAAAAGGTGGGGTGAATGTAATGCCCCAAAATTTTGAGGAAAATGATTTTTAATAAAATGATTCAGTTTAAAAATATTTGGATCAAATATTGATGGAATTTTAAATTAAATAATGTGCAGAGATATGTGTGCACATGTACACTGGAAATAGCACAAGGAAGAGATTTAAAATTTCTGAAAAATATATATATATAAGAAAGTAAATTCCTTATCTAAAGCATTGGATTGTAATTTAAGCATAAGTTAAAAATGAAGTATATGCTTAAATGTATTTTCTGTGAAACAAGGAGAGATTAAATAAATAAATATTTTTACACATGTATATTCTGTGAGCAGAAAATGTCAAAGCTAAGCAAAAGAGTAACATTAAATAGGTATGAAACATTAAACAGGTATGTATGTTATGTATAGGCAGAAATAGAAAGAAGGGGGATTTTCAAAAATAAGCAAATGAATAAATAAAGTCACACACTTTTAACATGACTTGAGTGAGTGGCCATTTTCTGAAAAAGTAAAGAAAAGAAAATGCAGCCTTTAATTGGTTAATATGGCCGGGGGTAATTAGGGATAAAAATGAGAAAATGCAAACAATGCATGATGCCAGCCAGGACAGAAATGGAATTTTGTCTTGAGAAAAACCCTAGTAAAAATATGCTTATAAATAAGTAGATATGGCCAGAGAAATTGTTTTACCCGAGCTACTTATAATAGGAAAAGAAGAAAACATTTTAAAGGAAGAGAAAATATACTCAGGGATTTTCTAGATTAATAAGAAGAAATATTCAGGTGTGTAATCTCACTAGATTCATGGCATTAAGACGTGATATGAGGCAGCCAAGTTTTTATGTTGCTATTGATATTTTCTGATTTTTGTTAATCACTGTTATATTAATGGTGTTGAATAGATTTTTTTTTGAGCTGATATAATGTTTATTATGGATGCTCTTTGGATTAATTCCTTTGATCTGTTAGAATGGTTGCTATGGATGAGCATACTACTATTTACTACATTTTGAAAAAAAAAAACTAAGGCAACAATACCTTAAAATCAAGGAAGGAATACTCACAACTGATGGGGATCTATGGCAGGGAATTATTCTTAAAAAAAAGAAAATATATTATGAGTTGCATTATATTTTATATAAGTGCTGAGGCTTAAGAAAAGAAAGTGTAAGGGATGCAATAGAAATTTCTGTGTGCTGATTCCCTCATGAATAACAAAATTCACAAGATAAAAATTGTGATTTAGCTAGATCTTGAATCTAGTTCAATCACAGTTACTTGTAAATCATAATAACAAAGCATGCCATGGCTCCACACTCAGTTGTAGTTGTTCTTTTGTATGATTTGAAGTTAAGACATCTTATAGCAATTTTTATGAAATGATTATCTGTTTGTTTTTGAACAGTTTACTTGCAAGATATAGGGAGGTGTTTTTTACACTGTGACATGTCCATTTAGCTATCTAATGCTAGGACTTTAACCAACACTACTAGTAAATATACTAGGGTTATGAGCCAAGAAGGCTGCTGGAATGCTTGTCATATTTGAAGTATGCAAGTTGGCACATGGTTTGTTTAAGCCCTGAGATCTTTGTGCAATGATGTGAATTAGTTCATTGCAATGTGTCCCTGTGATTCCTTACTAGTAGATGAGGCTAGAGATTTAAATTAATGAAAACAACCTGTAAATGAAGAAATAGGAAGATGAGTATTTCCTAGGTTGGTTGGAATGGAACACTGGTTATTCCATTGAATATACACACTGTAGATTGATATTCATGATTGAATAAATAAATTTGTGTGAATAGATGATAGATAAAGATATCATTCTTGTATCAAAGTGTATGTAACGTAATAAAGCAATGGATTAAAGAAATTACATGCATACAAAATAAGTATTAAGGCTCATCACCCAGAGCTTAATGTTTTGAATATTTTGATGTTGCTCATACCAGATCTTAGATCTGACCCTTGTTTGCTCATGGCATATGGGGGTGTCTCATTTTAAAATGAGGCAGCCACTCATGCTCTTTCAGGGAATGCAGGCACTAAGTAGAAAATGAAGTTATGGCTATTGTGGAGGAGTGAATGAACATGCTAGCTAGTTTCAACAAGAGCTTAAAATGATTATATCTGCATGTATTCAGGAAAAATTATGTTTCTACGATTTCCAGTCATGTAATGAATATTCTATGGTTAGTGATCAAGTTGCTTTTATGTTCTGTAAAGTGTTAGATTTAAATTAGTTGTTCTGACAAGATTGTTGTATGTTAAGGTTTGATCTTTTTTGAAGTATTGACTGGAATATAAACAAGTAAAACATGTTCAAGTGTTAGCTATGAAAACCTGGAATTATTCTTATGAATATTTTTAAGTTCAAATTCTTGACATAGCAAATCTTATGCAAATACACAACTCACTAGGTGTCATGTGGGCTAAGATTAAGGCAAACAAGTCACATAGATTGAATCTTAAATAAGAAAGTTTTTAGAAAATACATAAGTGGAAAATGATAAGTGAATATATCATTTCTGGCCTTAGCCAAATATCAATACCTTTGATCCATGATCTGAAATAAAAATCTCAAGAATCTTGAGATTTAACTGTCATGGTAAATTGATATTAAAAACTATCAATTAGAATGAGCAAGTTCATATAAATTAAATATGCATAGGATTTACTGACTTGTTACAAATAGTCAAAAGTATATAGTAATTAACTTTAGTCAGAATTGCTAAAATCCAATTCAAACAGAATACTCTTGTTTAACAAAAAAATATATACTCTGAATTTAAACAAGAGAAACACGTACATCTTCATATGTATGTGTATATTATTAGGGATACACTGATATATTTATATTGGTAATGAGTTTTGAATCCTGGTTGAATTGTTTGAAAGAAAAATGACTCTGATAATTCAAAGGAAGTTTAAATCAAACTTAAAAGTGCAAATGAATATAGGTGGACATCCAGACACATATAAATTAAATGTGCATATGCATGTACATAGAGATCAAATTTAGACGTCTGAGATTAAATTTAGACGTCTGTCATAAGAATTTAGACGTCTGTCATAAAAATTTAGATGTCTGAATTTAGTTCAAAATGTTTTTTTACTCTCTGTTTCAATTTTAGATCTCTGAGCCGTCTGTCATAATAATTTAGACGTTTGAGATTAAATTTAGACGTCTATCACAAAAAAATTTAGATGTCTGAATTTAGTTCAAAATGTTTTTTACTCTCTGTTTCAATTTTAGATCTTTGAGCCGTCTGTCATAATAATTTAGACGTCTGAGATTAAATTTAGACGTCTGTCATAAGAATTTAGACGTCTGAACTGCTGATTTTGTCTAATTTGCCTATTTAGAAAAGAAATAAGTGGCTATGTCAATAGCTTGTATGGTATTCTGATTTCTATTTGATTTAAATTCCCTCTGATGGAAAAAAAAATCCTTATGAAATTAAGGTAGAAATAGGAGGGTCATTACATGCAAGCAACGTGGGGTGGAAGGGGATCCAGGGATGGAAGTGGGACAGTGGTTAACTAGAGGAAGGCATTAGTATCAGTTGATGTTGGTGGAGGGTGAAGCTGTTGGGACGTTTAGAGAGTGGCGGTTGATGAAGAGAAGGAGGCCGAGATCTGACATAGCAGGTTTTGTGTGGTTATATTTGAAGGTAAGAAAAGAAAAGAGAGAAGAAGGTTTCCAAAATTAAATCGTAGCACTAATATATAATGTATAAAATAGCTTTCTTACCTTTTAAAGTAACAGTGAATGGAAATGAAAATGAAAGGACAAGTCCACATATACTAAACAGTATGAATAGGAATGATCAAGCACGAATTCAAAGAAATAATACACTACGCCATAGATGGCCTACTGCAACGAAATTACAAGGTGTTGCTAGCTATAATGTAACGATAGGTATGCTGATTTTTGTCTATTGCAACACTCGCTTCAAGGTGTTAGCATAGGTATCAACAAGATGTTGCAGTAGCTATAGATGTATTCAAATTAAAAAATTAATAAAATTAGCAATCCGCGTGAATACGATCCAACGATCCACATTTAATCCGATTGTTAAAACGGATCACCACTGCAATTTGTCCCAAATTTTCGTTTTCCCGCCGATCCACCTTTCAGTTTTCTGGGTAAATTATCGATTCTCCACTTTTTCTCTCCGATGAAACGCAAAATCAAATTAAAAATGCAGATTCAAACGGCAAGATCGGTGAAGGTATGTTGGTCGAGTATTGGAATTTTGGGATCGTGAAGCCATGGTTATTCGGTTACGCCCTCTTCTACTTCCGCCTTCGTCGACGAGATCTGGTAGGCCTTATTCTTCCAATTCTTCACTTCAGTTCGTCACTACCGCCATTTGATGTTTCTATAGTTGACTTTCCTCCGTTACGAGCTTCTCCTGCTCGCCTGCCGCCTCAGGTATCGTCTGTCCTTCTGTCGAATCCATTCCATGCCCTGGAATCCTCCTTGCAATGATTCGAAGACACTGTTCCTTATTTGGCCTGCCTGCAGATGCTCTTGGCCTTGGTTCTTATATTCCTCCTATGCTAGCATCTTGTCGTTAAGGTGGGCAGTGGCATGTTGATAATGCTAGTATTGAAATTGGAAATTTAGCTTCTGTTCATGGTACTGATAATGCGTGTGTTTACGCTGATTTTGGCAATGTGGCTGTTCACGTTGTTCCTAATCTTGTTGGAGCATTGGTGGTTGAGGATTGTTTATCAGTTGAGTGCACGCAAGGTGCTTGTGTAATTGACGCTCACATTTTGCCTATCCAGATATTGCTGGTCGCGATATAGAAGGGGCCGCGATCGACTGCATCTTCATCACATTATTATGTGAGTAAATTTTACTAACCTCTGCATTTTTAACTTACGTTTCTTCACTGTTTGGTTCTTGAACTTTATGTTCTTCACTGTTGACTGTTGCTTGATAAGAATAGCATGGCCTTGGAGATGTTTTAAGTTGGAATCAAATTATGATAAGAATATGTGTGAACTGCTTTTGAATTGTGCTAATATCTGTGAACTGCTTTTGAATTATAAGTGACAGGTATTGAACACTGGACAACTGGATACAAGCTTGAAGACAGAGTCAAATCAAATGTGCATGAGCTTGAAGACAGGTTTCAATGAAGGCTCGATCTTCCGAAATCGGATGAATCGGGCGGTGCCCCGGACCCCCGCCGGGACTGCGGTGCCCCGGACCCCCGCCGGCGCTGCGCCCGGACCCGCTTCTCGGCTCGCCTTCGGCTCGGCACTCGGCTCGTCATATATTTCTCAGTGTCGGTGTCTGTATAAATTGAAATTGCATATGTAATGAGTGACCTGAGTGATGTAGTCAGGAATATCTGTATATGTGAATATCAGTGTTATATATCATTGAATTGTAAAATAGTGGAGTCAGGAATTTGTACTATTTCAAATGTTGAAATAAAATATTCATTTAAATAAATTACTGTTTGAATATCAAATTCTATGCAATAGCATTTTATTAAATAAATATTTATTTCTATTAAAAAATCAAATATGCTCTACATTGTGGGTCCCACAAATTCAGAAAGTTAATATCTATAGCAACATTTTGGAATGTTGCTACAGACACCTATGGATGTTGCTATAGACCCAAATAGGGTTCTATTGCAACAATATTTCTTATGTTGCCTTAGATAGTCAAAATGTTGCCTTTGAGGTCTGCGGCAACGCGGCAAAATGCAACACCGAGAAAGTGTTGCCTTTGCCCTTTTTTAGCCTACGGCAACATTTTTTGGCACTTCCTGCATCACTTCTTGGGTGTTGCAGTATGCAATCTATGGCGTAGTGATAAAAGCAAGAGGCTATTGGTTTTTAACCGGTAGATAAATGAAAAGGCACGAGAAACCCAAAAGCTCAAAACGAACACCGATACGGTTAACCATTTCGTATATTTCGTCAAGTACCGGACGCCGAAATACACGAATGAATATATTACGTAGATCAGCATGATGAAACAAACAGAATGGTACACAGATATTAGCGATACGACCATCCTATCAAAAGTCGTTAGTTCGCTGCTAAACAAGTGCATACTCATCAAAAATAAGATAAACGGGGCTAGAGAAGTCCAAATTTGACGAAACGAAATATGATGTCTCACTCAGAAAATAGTTTACATTTTCATCTAATTAACTGATTTTAAATTGAAATTGAAAATTACACAACATAATTAACTTCCATATTATCTGACGAAAATCTGACATTTGCTATGTTTGAATATACGCATTTCAAATATCAAATTTTCATTGCTAAATTTTATAATAAATTTTTAAGCAAAATTTCAGTTAATTACGTTATTAAAACCGTTAAAATTTACGGGTTGTTACAACAATGAATACAACAGAAAAATAACCATCTATGTGAATACGTCTTTGGACCTCCAACTCGTTTTCTGAAGCTCCAAAGCATCCCAAACAAATCTGTAATATGCTCTATCTGACCAGAGCATTATAATAAAATAACACTTGAGTTAGTCTGGAAAACTAGCATAAGAAAGGACACCCAATTGGATTTAAAGTTATAGGAAATCTTTGAAAATCAAGAGTATCTCGTAAGACCACGCTGCACATAAACACGGACGGGTTTTTACCTTATGATAACCAAAACCATTTCTATAGAAAATCAATTTATATTATAATAATGTTTAGATATAAATACTTATTAATCTTAGCCAAAATTGTTACGTTATTAAATTCCATCATACTAGGTTCTACAATCAAAACCGTAAGGCACGTATTGGAGATTGGATTCCATACTACGACAAGGTAAGGAACTACCTTCCGAAGGTATATCTCTAGATAAATGCACCAGGTCTGACAAGAACATCTTGTACCCCTGCCACATAGGACTGGCCTACCACTTGACTAGTAGCACTAAGTATGATCACCTCTCCGTTAATGGGCCCCAAAGCATACAAATGAGAGACAATAACCGATCTAGATTTTAAATGACCATACCCAACTTGGGAGCTACCCACTTGGCTTTGCTGCATGCCCAATTTTTGTCATTTCCTGGTTGACGAGGTCCGAGGCTATGTTTTACCTTTTTATATAGCACTTCCCACTTGGAATGCTAACACTGCCCTCCAGGAAACAATGCAATATCATCATTCATCCATACAAGTTCGTTCCGGGACTGAATGAAACACTTGAGATCTCCGTCTCCAATTCCATCATCATCAAGATGTCTTCACTTCGAAACACATTCGTTGGATTGAAGTGGTTTTCGGATAACATAGCCAATCCCGGTCTCTTTGAAACAACGTTTGATAATTTCTGGTAAACTCAACCCTAGTTCTTTAGGAAATACATAGTCAAAGATAAAGATCAAAGATCACCTTCTAACCGTTAGTGGACGAATTTCCTTATCATTGTCCTAGGAGAATGAAATGAGATTTATACCCAAAGTACAACATCATCAGAGATGACTATGCCATATAACTCATGTGTTTCTATTAGATATTTCCAAAGTTACGTTTGGGTCCGATTTCTCTAGTCGGTTATTTAACTATCGAATAACAAACATTCAATCAGGGATTTATTTCATAGGGAAAACAAACATTGGTTCAACATATAAGCAATCACTAGTCTCGTTTTATAAACCTTTTAGAGTATAAAAACCACTTTGTAAATTACTTGTATAAGAATACTTTTACATAGATATATCCACCAATTCCTATATTTTCAATACTTAGAAAGTATTCCTATACTATATCAACGGTAGAAGTATATACACAAGATTAAAAAAAGATGTTCTTTTCATTCAATTCTCAAATCATTTATAATTTCCCTTACAATCCTACAAACCATTTATAAACCATTTTATAAATCTCCGTAATCCATTTATAATCCCTTTATAAAAATTCAATCACTTATAAGCTTCTTGTACATTTCAAAGATCACCGATAAACCCTTTATGAATCCATAAACCATTTATAAATCTATAACCCGTTTCTAAAATTCGTTTATAAACATCTAACCATTTATAAGCACTTTCACCTTGCAAATGACCTTTCCTTAACTCTTCTAACCTTTTATAACTCATTTATAAAATCAAATTCTTTCAGCTTTATTCATCGGTCTCATAAACATTTATAAATAATTAAAAATCTTTTACTTCAAAATACCATTTTATAATAATGGTTATAATAAACATTATAAATAATAGGAAATATTAACTTTAAAACATCTTAAAATAATAATCAATAATTTAAAAATATTTGTTAATTAAATAATAGTAATTAATCCTTACCATTATTATAATAATAATAATTAAATTTCAAAACCTTATTAATAATCCTTATTATAAATTTCAAAACCATAGTTATTCTTAAATAATTAACCTTTTCACATTTTTATAAATTCTTTAAAACCATATTACTATAAACAAATAGTAATATAATTTAAATAACTTTAAAATAATATTACTAAAATTAATTAACCTTAAAACAACAAATAAATTTAAAATAATTCTAATATAATTAAATAACCTTAAATAACATTACTATAATTAAATAACTTTAAAACAATATAAATTTAATTAAACACTTTAAGTCCATATTAATATAATTAAACAACCTTAAAACAATATTAATTTAATTAAATAGATAATCCTTAAAACAAAATATTTCGGAAAACCAATTCTGGATTTTAAAAATTATTTCTTGTCTCAAAAACCAATTCCAAATTAAACGGCAATTTATAGTATTTTTAAAATACTAATTTGAGGCCAATAGCCGCCCAAAACTTAACCAATACCGATATAGATTTTCTCTCACTAATGGGTTTTTTTTTCAAACAAATAACGATGTTATAACAACAGTGTCCACAATCATGTTCATTATTTAATAATCCATATAAAGAAATATTATTGAAACAATTCAATAATAGCGAGGAATCCCATTGGATCCCTCCAACCTATTTTCCCCTGCATCACAAATGTTATATAATCATAAAATATAAATCAACCGCTTCGAGGTGAGATTCGTATACAAGGGTCATCCGCTCTTACACGGGAACGTAATAGGGTTTCATCCGCTCCAATAGTCGGGAATATATCCAAACTAACTAATAAATATAATAATTCATCCAAATAATCATTCAACCATTTTAATCAACTATATACTAGTTAACTAAAAAGGTGAGTTTAACTCACCGAAATTTCCAGTTGTCGTCGAGGCATTCTGATTTGGACATTAGATTTTAGCCCAAATTTCAACAGTCTCCAAATTCATCCAAACTAGTTCCATTGCAAAGCACTCGTCAATACGAGTGCAAAGTAAAAAGTTTCATGTCGATCAGACCTCGTATGAAGGAGTTATACAAATTTTAAGTTATCAATATATTTGTAATAAATAATTTAATAACAGTTGACAACTTCATTCAATTTACAAAAATACCCTCTCCTACTTTTCTTTCCCAATTATATGTATCTCCCTGTACACACCATTGATACACATGGCCATGCACCATGCACCACTCCCCAATCAACGATCCTCCAAACCGACCCCGCCATCGAATTCCCCTCGCCGATCTCCACATACTCGACGCCACACCTTCAAGCTCGGCCTCTCCAAGCAAAACGCGATAGCAGTTGTAACAACCCTGTATTTTGTGATTATTTTAATTGTATATTTTAATTATTTAAAATTGAATTTCCTGATTTGAAAACTTTATTTTATTTATTAAAATGGATAAATTTTTTTATTTTAAATATAAATTTTGATTTTGATGTGAATTAGAATTCCAAACAGGACTAAATAGAATATTTTCCAAAAAGTGAATTTTTGGTCAATATGATCAAACTTTGACTTTTAAATTTAAAATTTTGAAAGTTTGAAAATTTGAATTTTATCTTTTATTATGAAAGTAAATAAAACTTTAAGAATAATGCTTTTCGTTTCGTTAAAATCTGATTAATATTGTGAAAGTTATGCCCTTTACACTATTGAATGTAATTTGTTGTATTTAACAAAAATTGTTATTTTAAATTTATATAAATAATATTTTTATTGGTCATGTAATGTTCTAATTCATGTTTCATGGGTAAAATAACATGTTATGTATATATATTAGCTTTAAACATTTTTAAAAGTGCTATTGAAATTTTCTAATGTCAACTGTATTTTGTTTACAATTTTTCCAGTTCAATTAATTAAAGTTATTCTTTATTTATTTTTCTATTTTCTCTAACTCTAATTATTTATTTCATTTTGAAAATATAAATGAATTAATTTACTTCAAATTTTGTTTTAGAGTATTTTAAAGTGAAGTTGGAATTTTCCTTAAGCTAGTGATGATTTATTTGTAATTTTTGAACCCTGTTTCCAAATTTTAAGCAATTTATTTAATTCGTTTTCTATTTTCTTTAAATTTGATTATTTATTTTCATTTTTTTTGCTTTATTTCAGTTTGTTTTTGTTTTATTTACTGAGTTTTATTTTATTTATTTTGTATAAAAGATATTGGAAATTTGAAGAGACTAAAGCTTTAAATATTTGACTTTTCACGTTCTTGCCTTTTCATATTTTTGGTCGTTCCTTTTCTATTGATTAGCCGTGAGTTTTTATTCATTTTTCACGTGAAAAAGCTTCTCAACATCACAAATTTTCGGCCAAACTCAGATCTGAAAAAGATTGGTAATGGTTTCTCTTTTTCTCTACTCTTTTCTTCATTTTTTTTCCAATGTTTTGCTTGATTTTTGCCTTGCCTTTCTCATTTTTGTTCGGCCACATCCCCTCACCATCTCCTCCTCCTTCGACCACCACTTCTTTCCCACTTCATCCATGGCCAAATCACCCCCCTCCTCTAACCTGAAGTTTCCTTGACCATCTCATGTTGCAGAATCCACAAAACAATGCCTAACTCCACCAAATATTGCCTAGCCGAGCTCCTATGTGCCATCCATCTTCATTCCATGCCACAACCACCTCCTTGACCTCTACCACTACCATGAAATGACCTTTGACCACCCACCTAACTACTATCTAGACCTGAACTAGCCCTGGCTAAGCCAAGTGTGCTTGTGGCTGAGCCAAATGTTGCACATCCAAACCCCTTTTGCCTTGCCTTTTGCACTTCCACCCTTTGTAACTTCCAAGACTGTGACGACCGCCCATGACCCCTGCACCGAATCTAGAGAAAGAGCGCTGTAAAGTGTGCCAGGCGACCATGGACGATTGTCAAGGTAGATAAAAACAACAGAACCTATCGTATTACTCACAGCGCATGGACAAAATACAATAGAACATATGTATAGTGAAGCTTTACAGAATAAAATGCCATCATATAAAAACTCCATAATAGTTGAATACAAGCATCCAAATAGTCAGTACATCAAGCCTCACTACATAACACTCAGAGATTATACAAACAGCGGAACATCCAGTACATATAATATGAAGATAATATGCAACCCTCCAGCTCGTCTTCGATATCAGCATCGTGAGAAGAGAACAGCACCTGTCACCTGCTACCTAGTCTGCCCGTCCCAAAATGGACGAACAGCCCAAGGCAATAAGATTTAAAACATAAAGCCTTGAGTCAGACAACAGTCTTAGTGAGCGGTAAATTAACTAACAACATACCAAAAGAGCATAAAGGAAAAGGAATAGGAATACAACCCTCCCACTCCAACCTCTTTCTACAGTGATAGCCCCCAGACACACACTAAGTAGAAGCAAACATAGCAGAGCATACAATGTAAAGTAAAGCAATTATCACTCGAGTCAAGGGCGATGTTTTCCAAGTACAAACCCCCAAGGCCTAAACCAAGATCAGATAAGCACCCAGGAAATACCGCTCTTGAGACCGAATGACGATACAACCAAACATCCATGACTCTGGCTATCACTGTTATCATTGCTTCGATATCACCGTTAATTCAATGACCGGCACATTCTTTCAGCTGTCCATCAAGGGCTAATGGTAACCCCGGTTCTAGACATAACTCCCGCACGTCATCGTGACCCGTGCCTAGGACTATCGAATCTGCCCAGAGTACTTGACTACCCAATCAGTAGCCTTCAGGGACTATCGAATCTGCCCAACGTACTCTTGCTTTGAGCATGCTAGAACCTTCAACAACGATGAGATCTCAGCCTTCTAGTCGTCCTCCTTGACAACTATTTCCATACTAGCTCAAGCGCCTCTCGAGCACCCATTATCCCCATCCCGCTTGGAATGATCCCGTTTGGATTAGACCAAGACTATCTCATATCATACTTCGCTTCATCACATCCTCGCAAAGTCTCATCTCAACATCATCATCAAATCTATGCGTAAGAGCTTCATCATCCGCTACAAATGCCACAAGCAGCTTTTCCCATTCAAGAGCCCTTCCCTTAGCTTTTGAATCATCCTCGATCTAAATCAAATCATCAATCATCTAATTCATAGCAATCAACCAAATCAAACATTAATCCAAGCAATCAAGCATTCAAATATGATCTAAGTAGACAATTATCACAGTAATGGAAATTTCGTAATTAAAGAGTTGAAAGTCTAATAAGCATGAAAACATGAACAATATCTCTATAATCTTGATGAATGAACTTGCATTGGTTAATATGTAGTAAAATGGATGTAACATCATCATGAACAATGGATCTATATGGATCTACACTTAGGATGAAGAAAATGTATGGAAAACACTATTTTAACACCACATCGAACCAACAATCCGATATACTCCTTTGGATCTGTGTGAGAGATAATCACCACTCACCAAATCACCTAAACAACCCCAAATCAACACGCTTCAGATCTGGACAGCGAAGGATCAAGCTTGATCTATCACGAATTCGCTTCAAACGAAGAAATCTCACTTCAAAGGATGAAGATCTTCAATCTAAGCTCTTGAATCTTCAATTTGATCTTCAACTTGGATGGATGGAAGCACTAGATTGGAGTGGAGAAAAGAAGTGAAGAAGTGTAGAAGTCGAGCTCTCAAAATGGCAGCACTTCGTCGCTTCGAAATCCGGATCCCAAAAATGAAGCCAACCCCTTCTATTTATAGGCAGAAATCTCACTAAGTCATCTGCCTCCATAGGTCGGTTCCGACCTAAGCCCCTCCGACCTAAGATTCCCACCGACCTAAGCTTCCCACCGACCTAAGCCTTTTCCGACCTATGACTCAGAAGAATACTACGACCTACCAACCAATCTCCTAAGTCGGTCATGACTTAACACATAGGCTACGACTCAACTCCTCAGCGACCTAACACATCGCGACTTAACAACCATAGAAGTCCATGACCTAAGTTAGGTCGTTGCCGACCTAACTGCCTACAAAACTCACACGTCTTCACGCGACCAAACACTTAACTGCCTTGCCGACCTACGACAGAACGAGGTTACGACCTAATACCTTAGACCCACGTGACCTAACAGTGTTACGACCTAACACTTAACTCCTAGGTCGCTTACTGTTACCCAGCTTCTCTAAGTCGTTGCCGACCTAACTTACTAACTAGATAACCACTAGGTCGCACACCCTCATAACTCGCTAACACTCTTAGGTCACAACATTCCATAGGTTGCTCCAACCATTAAGTCACGCTACCTCTTAGGTTGCCTACGACCTAAACCAAGACGTCCTAATCTCTAAGTCGTCTACGACCTATCCCCTATACAACTTAGCTATCACACGACCTAACTACTTATGTCGTTCTAACACTCCCAGCTTACTTCCTTAAGTCCTCGCCGACCTACCCCTTAGGTCGCCAATCCTATAAGTGGGTCACGACTTAAGACTTAACCAAATTCTGCCAAAAATCTAAAATGACTTAACAACAATGCAACCAAAGGTCAACTGTTTAACGATGTTTCGATCCGTAAAATACGGGTCGTTACATTCTCTCCCCCTTAGGAATTTCGTCCCCGAAATTCCAAGCAACAAAGCAATCAAAGACTATTCTGTACGCCTACCATCCATAGCAATCAACAAACCATGCATCCAATTCTAGCTTAGCGTACAGAATTCTAAAATTAGAACAAGTTACAATATCGCGAGATGACACGACACCTTAGGGCCATACCTTGAAGAGTTCAGGATGAGCTGCCTTCATCCTCTCTTCCACCTCCCACGTACAGTCGTTATCATCATCACTCCATTGTATCTTGAGCAACTTAACTACCTTCCCCCTAAGCTGTTTCGTGTTGGTTTCAACAACACGAAGTGGCTTACGAGGTCTCTTATCGACTGGATCAACTTCGAAATCTTCACAGCTATCAGTAGAAACCACTGTGTTCGAGTCGTGCACAAACTTCCGTAGATACGATACGTGAAAAACATTGTGCACACTCGACATCTTCTCCGGTAACTCCAATCTGTAAGTGAGTTTTCCAATTCGCTCGATGATCGGGAATGGTCCAACAAATCTCGGAGTCAATTTTCCTTTCTTCCCGAATCGAATAACGTTCTTCAGAGGAGAAATCTTCACAAAAACCATATTACCAACGTCGAACTCCAAATCTTTACGACGCTTATCAGCATAACTCTTCTGACGGTCTTGGGCTGCCTTCATGCGTTGCCGAATGATCTCTATACAATCTGAAGTCTGTCGAATCATCTCAGGCCCAAGTATCAGCTTTTCTCCAGTTTCTAACCAACATGACGGAGAGTTACACGGTCTTCCATATAATGCCTCATATGGTTTATACCAATGCTTGACTGGTAACTGTTGTTGTATGCAAATTCCACCAAATGAAGGTGATCTTCCCATGATCCTCCGAAGTCCAAAACACAAGCTCTAAGAAGATCTTCCAAAACTCGGTTGACTCTCTCGGTCTGACCATCTGTTTGAGGGTGATAAGCTGTACTCAAACACAACTCGGTTCCCAAAACTTCCTGGAAGCTCTTCCAAAACCCACTAGTGAACAATGGATCTCGATCGCTCACTATACTCTTCGGAATACCATGGAATCGAACTATCCACTTAACATACAACTCAGACAACTTTGATGCAGTCCTAGTCGATCGAACCGGAATGAATCGTGCACTCTTAGTCAAACGATCTACAATGACCCAAATCCCTTCATTTCCCGTTCTGGTTCTAGGCAATCCATCGATAAAATCCATCGATACCTGCTCCCACTTCCATGTAGGAACTTCTAATGGTTGAAGCAATCCACTTGGCTTCTTCTGTTCGGCTTTTACCAACTGGCAGTTCATACACTTGGAAATAAAATTTCCAACATCCTTCTTCATACCTTCCCAATAGTAGGTTCTCTTCATATCTCGATACATCTTATTTCCCCCTGGATGGATTGTCAACTTCGAGTGATGACTTTCCTTTAGAACTTCATCTCTCAATCCATCTATATCGGGAACAACTAGTCGTCCTTGTTTTCGAAGCCAACCCTCTCGATCGACCACGAATCCTTTATCCTTTTCTGGATCCAATCCAGATTCCAAATCACGGATAATCTTGACAATCTTATCATCTTGCTTTTGACTCTCGCCAATCCTTTCCACAAGAGTCCGTCTTATTGATAAGTTTTCCAACATCTCAGGTTCCAATTCGCATCTGGGCCTAAAGTCAAATCCAGCTAAATACTCGAGATTCTTCCATTCAGAAAACATGGCTCCCAGTCCTGCATGTCTTCGGCTTAACGCATCTGCCACTGCGTTACCTTTTCCCGGAGTATAAGCTATACCAAAATCATATGATGCCAAAAACTCTAACCAACGTTGTTGCCGAAGATTCAAATCCTTTTGGGAGAAAAGATACTTCAATGACTTATGATCTGTAAACAACTCGAATCGAACTCCCAATAGATAATGTCTCCACATCTTCAGAGCAAAAACAATCGCCGCCAACTCCAAATCATGAGTCGGGTAATTCCTTTCATGCGGCTTCAGTTGTCGACTTGCATACGCAACAACTTTATCCCTCTGCATCAGCACTGCTCCAAGTCCAGTACCACATGCGTCGGTGTAAACCACCATCTCATCATTCCCACTCGGAATAGTCAAAACAGGAGCACTTGTCAATATTTCTTTCAGGATTCTGAAAGCTTGCTCACACTTATCATCCCATCTGAACACTAGGTTCTTCTTTGTCAATCCTGTCAATGGTGCAGCCACCTTGGAGAAGTCTTTGATAAACCGACGATAATATCCTGCTAATCCAAGAAAACTTCTCACATCAGATGCATTCTTAGGTCTATCCCAATCCTGGATTGCTGCCACCTTAGCGGGATCAACCGCTATTCCACTTCCAGAAATCACATGGCCTAAGAACCTCACTTCACTCTTCCAGAAGTGACACTTCGAAAACTTAGCCTTCAGCTGATGTTTCCGTAAGATTTCCAAAACAATACGCAAGTGCGTCTTGTGCTCTCCTTCAGTTCTGGAATAAATCAGAATATCATCCACGAACACAAGTACAAACTTGTTCAACTGATCTCTGAACACTCTATTCATAAGATCCACAAAATATGCTGGCACGTTAGTCAATTCAAACGGCATTACCAGCCACTCAAAGAAACCGGATGGTGTCCTAAAAGCAGTCTTCGGCACACTATCCTTAGCCACTCTCAACTGGTGAAATCCCGTTACCAAATTCATCTGAGAAAACACCTTGGCTTCGTGAAGCTGATCAAACAAGTCATCTATTCTCGGCAATGGATACTTGTTCTTCTTAGTCACCTTATTCAGCTCACGAAAATCCACACACAACCTCAGCGATCCATCTGCTTTGGTTACAAACACAACTGGTGCACCCCATTCGGACACACTTCGCCGAATGAATCCTTTCTGTAAAAGATCATCAACTTGCACCCTCAACTCCTGCTGTTCCCTAGGCGCCATCCGCCTAAGAGGCATCACGACAGGTCTGGCTCCTTCAACTAGATCTATACGAAACTCGATCTCTCTATGCGGCGGCAACCCTTTGACTTCGTCAAAGACATCCTCGAATCCATTAGCGATCGGCACTGATGACAGTCCATCCCGTGGAACAACCAGCGAATACATGAAGCTCATGAAGACGCCTTCTTCATGCTTACATCGTATCACAATCTTTCGCCCCTCCACATTCTCGACTGTCACTTCCAACCTTTCGCAATCAACCTTCGCCGCATACTTCCTAAGCCAGTCCATACCCAAAATAATTCCGAACCCCGAAAAGTTCAGAACAAAACAATCACAAACAAAAGAGCAATCATGACTCGATACAACTAGACCACGGCATATCATACACAAACAAGACGAACCCCCAACTGGATTAGTCACAACTAATGGCCTATCAACAATATCTGGTTCCAAACCTAACCGGCCTACGAGTTCACTACAAACAAACGAATGTGATGCTCCAGTATCAAACAGAACTCTAACTGGAACACCACATAGGAAAAGAGTACCTTGAACCACCACACTCTTTCCCATCTCTTCAGTGGTAGGAGCCTTCGAAGACGACGGAACAGCTCCCAAAGCATAAGCTTGCACAATCTGCTTGTCCCTCCTCGGTTCTGGACAATTCTTCCTGAAATGTCCTGGCTTGTCACAGTTGTGACACTTCATCGGTGCCTTCGGATTCTTACAGTCCTTCGAGAAATGGCCCTTCTGCTGACAATTGTAGCAAGTCACCTCGCCTTTCGGCTTCTTCTGGCCATCCTTACCCTTCTGCTGCTGCTGCTTCCTCTTCTGGTTTCCACTCTGCTGTGGTTTAGACTCTCCCTTGGTCACAGCAACAACAGATCCTTCCTTAGGAAACAGACTCTCATGCCTGAGAGCTTTCTCCACAAGCTTCTCAAACGAATCGTCCAAATGATCCACCAACTGTCTCCCAAGATAACTGTCCAAGCCTGTCACAAACTTCTCATTCTTCTGATAAGCAGATTCGATATATGACCGGGCATACTTGGAAAAAGCTTCAAACTCAGAAACATACTCAAGAACTGGTCTTCCACCTTGCTTGAGCTCCACAAACTTCTTGAACAGAACAGACTTCTGAGCTGTAGAAATGAACTTAGCTTCAAACCAGACTTGGAATTGCTCCCAAGTAATCTCTTCGTCCGGAGTATTGATGGTAATAGAGTTCCACCAATCAGAAGCTCTCCCTTGAAGCTGTCTTGATGCTAACTTCCTCTTAGTTGCATCCTCAATTCCCAAATCACCAAAAATCCTTCTACAAGCATCTATCCACCTCTGGACCTCAATAGTTGATTCTGTTCCCAAGAAAACCTTTCCTCCAAGAGCTGTGTAGTCCTTACACAGCTTAGCAAAATCCACCGGCTTTGGAGTTTGGACTTGAACCCCAACATCTACTGCTGTCCCCGGAACTAGTATCCTTCTCATGATCGAAGTCATCATAGCTTCGAACATAGCTGCATAATCAGCAGCCCCTTCAGTAGCACGGCCTTCCCTAGCAGCTGGTCTCCCTCTTCGACTCATTCTCAATATCTATAAAAAGGAATGATCAGAACATCTTAGAGAAACAACTGCCTAAAGGACTCAAACTCTACTAAGCTACTATATTATATATAGTATTCATCCATCAAAATACAATCACGTCTCTCATACGTAGTTACGTCAACGAGCGTTGGGTAAAATCGATTAACCAATGCTCTGATACCAAATGTGACGACCGCCCATGACCCCTGCACTGAATCTAGAGAAAGAGCGCTGTAAAGTGTGCCAGGCGACAATGGACGATTGTCAAGGTAGATAAAAACAACAGAACCTATCGTATTACTCACAGCGCATGGACAAAATACAATAGAACATATGTATAGTGAAGCTTTACAGAATAAAATGCCATCATATAAAAACTCCATAATAGTTGAATACAAGCATCCAAATAGTCAGTACATCAAGCCTCACTACATAACACTCAGAGATTATACAAACAACGGAACATCCAGTACATATAATATGAAGATAATATGCAACCCTCCTTCTCGTCTTTGATATCAGCATCGTGAGAAGAGAACAGCACCTGTCACCTGCTACCTAGTCTACCCATCCCAAAATGGACGAACAGCCCAAGGCAATAAGAATTAAAACATAAAGCCTTGAGTCAGACAACAGTCTTAGTGAGCGGTAAATTAACTAACAACATACCAAAAGAGCATAAAGGAAAAGGAATAGGAATACAACCCTCCCACTCCAACCTCTTTCTACAGTGATAGCCCCTAGACACACACTAAGTAGAAGCAAACATAGCAGAGCATACAATGTAAAGTAAAGCAATTATCACTCTTGTCAAGGGCGATGTTTTCCAAGTACAAACCCCCAAGGCCTAAACCAAGATCAGATAAGCACCCAGGAAATACCGCTCTTGAGACCGAATGACGATACAACCAAACATCCATGACTCTGGCTATCACTGTTATCATTGCTTCGATATCACCGTTAATTCAATGACCGGCACATTCTTTCAGCCGTCCGTCAAGGGCTAATGGTAACCCCGGTTCTAGACATAACTCCCGCACGTCATCGTGACCCGTGCCTAGGACTATCGAATCTGCCCAGAGTACTTGACTACCCAATCAGTTGCCTTCAGGGACTATCGAATCTGCCCAAGGTACTCTTGCTTTGAGCATGCTAGAACCTTCCACAACGATGAGATCTCAGCCTTCTAGTCGTCCTCCTTGACAACTATTTCCATACTAGCTCAAGCGCCTCTCGAGCATCCATTATCCCCATCCCGCTTTGAATGATCCCGTCTGGATTAGACCAAGACTATCTCATATCATACTTCGCTTCATCACATCCTCGCAAAGTCTCATCTCAACATCATCATCAAATCTATGCATAAGAGCTTCATCATCCGCTACAAATGCCACAAGCAGCTTTTTGCATTCAAGAGCCCTTCCCTTAGCTTTTGAATCATCCTCGATCTAAATCAAATCATCAATCATCTAATTCATAGCAATCAACCAAATCAAACATTAATCCAAGCAATCAAGCATTCAAATATGATCTAAGTAGACAATTATCACAGTAATGGAAATTTCGTAATTAAAGAGTTGAAAGTCTAATAAGCATGAAAACATGAACAATATCTCTATAATCTTGATGAATGAACTTGCATTGGTTAATATGTAGTAAAATGGATGTAACATCATCATGAACAATGGATCTATATGGATCTACACTTAGGATGAAGAAAATGTATGGAAAACACTATTTTAACACCACATCGAACCAACAATCTGATATACTCCTTTGGATCCGTGTGAGAGATAATCACCACTCACCAAATCACCTAAACAACCCTAAATCAACACGCTTCAGATCTGGGTAGAGAAGGATCAAGCTTGATCTATCACGAATTCGCTTCAAACGAAGAAATCTCACTTCAAAGGATGAAGAACTTCAATCTAAGCTCTTGAATCTTCAATTTGATCTTCAACTTGGATGGATGGAAGCACTAGATTGGAGTGGAGAAAAGAAGTGAAGAAGTGTAGAAGTCGAGCTCTCAAAATGGCAGCACTTCGTCGCTTCGAAATCCGGAACCCAAAAATGAAGCCAACCCCTTCTATTTATAGGCAGAAATCTCACCAAGTCATCTGCCTCCATAGGTCGGTTCCGACCTAAGCCCCTCCGACCTAAGATTCCCACCGACCTAAGCTTCCCATCGACCTAAGCCTTTTCCGACCTATGACTCAGAAGAATACTACGACCTACCAACCAATCTCCTAAGTCGGTCATGACTTAACACATAGGCTACGACTCAACTCCTCAGCGACCTAACACATCGCGACTTAACAACCATAGAAGTCTGCGACCTAACTTAGGTCGTTGCCGACCTAACTGCCTACAAAACACACACGTCTTCACGCGACCAAACACTTAACTGCCTTGCCGACCTACGACAGAACGAGGTTACGACCTAATACCTTAGACCCACGCGACCTAACAGTGTTACGACCTAACACTTAACTCCTAGGTCGCTTACTGTTACCCAGCTTCTCTAAGTCGTTGCCGACCTAACTTACTAACTAGATAACCACTAGGTCGCACACCCTCATAACTCGCTAACACTCTTAGGTCACAACATTCCATAGGTCGCTCCAACCACTTAAGTCACGCTACCTCTTAGGTTGCCTACGACCTAAACCAAGACGTCCTAATCTCTAAGTCGTCTACGACCTATCCCCTATACAACTTAGCTCTCACACGACCTAACTACTTAGGTCGTTCTAACACTCCCAGCTTACTTCCTTAAGTCCTCGCCGACCTACCCCTTAGGTCGCCAATCCTATAAGTCGGTCATGACTTAAGACTTAACCAAATTCTGCCAAAAATCTAAAATGACTTAACAACAATGCAACCAAAGGTCAACTGTTTAACGATGTTTCGATCCGTAAAATACGGGTCGTTAAAAAGACCATTTGTATGCTTGACTTAACCATGTATTTCAGATCCAACCTGACCTATAGCACCTGGAAACATATGTGGCTGAACCAAAATAGCCTTGTGGCCGAGCCTATGTGGATAAAGGTCTAGCAAATTTGATGGGAAAGCTAGGTGATGTATTTGTCTAGCCTAGTTTCCATTTGTTTAAATCTAAACTTTGATATTGTATTTATATTCATATTTTGCTTTGTTTATTTTGTGAATACAAGATTTACATCTTGGCTCCCTCTCCATCCAAATCTAGTCGTGCTTTCGTGCTTTCCGGATTTTTTGTGTGTGTTTGTTTTGCAAAACTTCAGCGTAAAAAGGTGAGTAATCACACCTGACATTTATACTTATGCAAATGTGAATTGACAACAATTGAATGTGTAGAACTATTATGCTATGTTATACCTACCTGTGATTATTAATTATATGATGTTAACCCTATTATTAACTTGTCACGTCATTTGTTATATTTTATTTTATTATACTGTTTATTTATTTCTGTAAATTACACTACAAGTTCCCTGTAGAATAGAATCACTATGGTTTGAAATGATACATACCCGAACGGACTTTAGAATAGGAAAAATCGTTATGGGCTGAAATGATAGGCCTGAGCGATTTTTATTTACTGTTATTAACTTGGGATTGTGGGTTTGAAATGATAAAACCCGGATTTTTGTTTTGTAAATTACGGATTGAAATGATATATTATCCGTATCACTTGTCTTAGGTTAGAAAATAATACACAGACCCGTGGTTATTTTATATATTTCTCTGGATATTTTTTTAGTATTTCAAAAATGTAAATTATGACATTTTGATTAAATTTGAATTTAAAATGATTTATTAAAGTGTTAATTAATTTTTCTATGAATATAAAAGGTTTAATGAATGAATGCTTTAAAGTGAAATTTGAAACATAACTTGACTTGGAAATGTGAAATTTTGGTTTAAAAATAAAAGTTAAGTTAAGAAAATAAAAATGGGAATTGAGTTTAATTTATGAAATGGAAATTTAATTTAAGTGTAAAGAAGAAAATGTAAAAAATAGGAAATTTGTACAGTTGAATTTAATAAATGAATTGTTGAAAATTTGATAATTATTGTAAAATATTCCTTTATAAAAATTTAAATTAAAGGGTAATTAAATGACCATTTTTAAAGTGAAAAAATATGAAATTTTATAAGTTAAAATGGTTTAAATTAAAATTTAATTGTTGTTGAAATTCTATTATAAATCTGGAAATTCTTTTAGTAGCACTTTAGAAATGCTATCGTTTCTGAAATGAACTAAAATCTGAACTAAATGAATCTACATCACTTTGTAAGTGTTGTAGTTATAGAAGTGAACTAAAAGGCTAAAATCTAACTATGGGCTATTACAGCACTTTGTAAGTGCTGTCTTTGCTGAATTGAACTAAAATCTTTAAATTGAACTCTGAACTATTACAGCAGTTTTGTAAATGCTGTCTTTTCTAAATTGAACTATTTTTCCACTAAAACTGAACTTTTACAACAGTTTATAAATGCTGTCTTTGCTGAATTGAATTGTTTTCAAATGTAACTTACCGCAGCACTTTCTAAATGCTGTGAAAGCTGGAATTTTTATGTTTTAATGTATTTAAGTGAATAAATGAACTCAGAAAAGGTTAAATTCTTGGGAATTGAATATTTGATTTAAAGGTATAATGACCCAACTTTTAAATGGTTTAAATGAATGATTTTAATTCATAATTTTAAACCATATTGAAATCTATAACTACGGGTACACTTTTCTGTATGTTATGTTATTTCCTTGTGATTCAATTTGGATGCACACCTTCAATTTGAGAGTGTGGCTAGAGGTGAGCGATTACTGCAGCTCTACACTACCCTAGTCACATTAACACTGTTATTTGCATTGACTTACTTTAATATGGATATTTCTATGATAGTGTTTATTACTACTCAGTTAATGGTTTGACTGATCCTTAAAGGATGGGCGATCCCAAGCATCCTTTAAGTTATTGTGCATTGCTTTTACAGTTCACTTGAGTTGGTTTACATTGTATAAGTATGTATGTCCTGACTCGAGTGTTTGTGTTTGTAACGACCCGGAAATTTCGAACCCGAAATTTCCAGATAGTTAGAAGAAAAAGAAAAGAGATAGAAGAAAGAAACAGAACAAGACACAGATTCTCACATTCGCAGCGGATCAAAATACAATATCAAATAATAATATCAGTTATACAAAGAAAACTGTATCAGTCAATTACATTTTAATACATCAGAGTTACAACATTTCACAATCACTGGACAGTTAAAATAACATGTCTCGGACAACTATAATATATCACAGTAGAATACACTCCATACGTTCCTGCCATCCAGTTCGCCTCCTGAGCTCCAGAACGTCCTTACCTGGAAATCTGTAATACTCGGTCTGACCCGAGCATTACATCAAAGTAACACCCGGGTCAGGCTGGAAACCAGCGTGAGTAAACCCATATAATTTTAAATACCAAGCTATAACATGTGAATACCAGGGTAACTCATACCTTTTACGAGTTCTACTTTATTATAGTCATTCATTTATTACACACATCAGTTCTTAGGTTAAATTTCCATGTTACTTTATCCCATTCCAGCCTGTTAAATTTTACATATCAAATTTATAAGGAATTTGATTACTAATCGAAGTGGTTTCGGGTATCTACCAATTACCCGACCCCGGTCTCTTCGAATCCAATGTTACCTTACTCAAATTATTCAAATGAATTATAATTCAACATTAAATACAGGGTGTCACAGTAATTCATCATCAATAGATAACCACATCATCACAGTTAAAATCAAACATATCATATCACGTAGCACCACAAATTACATATCAGGGATAACGATTAATCCAAGATTCCCAATATCATTTTATCATCCATACACAAGGTTGATTAGCCATACCATTCTGATTAATTTAAATACATTGAATTAATTACTTCCACCATTTTTTGAATCTTGCTTACTCAACATTTATTAATTACAAATCAATCGATTAACCATCCTCTAATCATCATATTAATTAATCATTTTCGATAAATTATTCTTTAATTACAATAAGTAATTAACCTT
Organism: Allium fistulosum; assembly: GCA_030737815.1. Taxonomy (NCBI): domain Eukaryota; kingdom Viridiplantae; phylum Streptophyta; class Magnoliopsida; order Asparagales; family Amaryllidaceae; genus Allium; species Allium fistulosum. Next base: position 742,515,777 of record CM060908.1, on the reverse strand, counting down.
TAATTAATAATACTAATTAATTACACTTTAACCGTTTATATTAATTTGCCTTTAATCTCTCTTATTATTAAATTGATGTTCCTTAATTAAATTCATTAATTAACCAACTTATAATCACTTACATTAATCAACTAACCTTTTAATTAATTTCACTAATTACACTAAGTAATTTAATCCTTAATTTCTTCCATTAAGCGATTAACCTTTATTCCTTTCATTACTTAACCTCAAAATTTCTTTCATTAATTAATCTCTAATTAATTTAACCTCTAATCTCTTTCACTAAGTAACCTTTAACTACTTCCATTTAAATTCTTATTAATTCAAATGTTAGAAATCATTTTATACAAAAATGATTATTGATTAATTTAGTTCAATTCCACATACCTTAATTTCTACTTAATTTCATCCTTAAATTTCATTTTTAAAATCTTTAGGAATCAACTACATATTTTGTCCAATATAATTACCTTGACAAAACAATTTTTAACATTTGACTTTAAAATTTTAACTTGAAACTTTTTCAAAGCCTGTTAAATAGCTTTATTTAACATACTTGGTTTATCTTCCTTGCTTATCTTTAAAACTTTAAACTTGTTTTAATCCCTTTGCTATATGCTTGCAATGGTTTAAAATTTTCAAACTGGTCAACTAAAAAAAAATCAAAACCTGGAAACAAGAAACATGCCGAGTCAAAACTCGAGCAATTCATCTCCTATACTCGAGTACGAACCGAGTAAATCTTCATCATTCCCGAAGCCTACAACATCACCAGAAAGTTCGTGCACGTGCACGATGCACGCCGTCCCGACCACCTCTGGCCAACTCCCCGACCACCAACAAATCGACGTTGATCTCGCCGACCCATTCAACTTCTTACTTCGACGAACATGCCATCAAAACAAAATCGAGCTACTCGATTCACTGGAACCCACACCAAACGATTTCAACCCATCGCCGCCGCCTGTCTAGACCATCGGAATCTTTGCCACTACAACCAGAGCCACGTCAGGGAACCCAGCGAGGATTCCCCACTGACCCACCCAACTCGATGCACCAACGACGTCGAGATCACCTCGGCAACCATCTCCACAAAACCATCACCCAAAACCCTACATCACCATTCTCAGGCCACCACGACCGATGATACACTTTACTTGAATTTTTCCTACGATCGACATCCCCTAGGCCACCTTCAACCCAAACCTCGTCCCTCCATTCACCGCCGATCAACGATAATCATCCAAAATGCTCAAAATGTTCAATTTGATTATCCCAATGATTTAGAAAACTAAAAATCAAGTTATTATCTTTAAAGTTCATCATTCACCATCACTAATAAGATAGACTAATTTAATCAGAGTATCAAAATGATTTATTTTCGACCCAAATTAAATTTTCCTGAACTTTCCAAAATTTGAATTAGTTACCAAACATAAGATCCTGAAACTATTTTTAAAATCTTCATTATACATCAACACACAAATCTTATTTATATAACAAAGTCTAATATTGGTTTGATTGGGAGATTTGGATTTTTGAAACAAAAAGGTCACAGACAGGACAACAGAGAACCAGATATTAACATATACAAACATACTCACTTCAATTCTAGATAAATTCGAGTTAAAGGATTCAATGCAAATCAATACCATCACATGCATTTTAGTTTAATCCATATTAAAAAGTTTGCTCACATGATAAAAAAAAACAGAGTAATAAAGTAGAATTTGGTTTTTTTTTTCCAGAGGATAGATTTACTCACAGTTTAACTTTAGAACAGAGAACCAGTTTTCCTTTTGATCTGAAACTGGAAGCTTGAATCTATTTTATTAAGTTGAATCTTGCTTTGTACAGTTGAAACTTGAAAGAGTTTGATTGCTCGATGATCCTTGAAACTGGAATTAGAAGTTGTTGAAATGCTTGGTTACTGAGATGAATTTACTTGATCTAGTTGAATTGAATCCATATACTAGTTTGTTTATTGATCTGCTTGCTTAGCTGAAAACTTGAAGAAGTTGCTTAGCTTTCACTTTTTATTTCTGGTTTTAGTTTTTCTTTCTTTTTCAGATTTTTGAAAGATGAAGCAAAAATGAAAGAGTAGGGGTAGAGATATATGTACGGCCTTGCTTCTCTATAACATTTTCTTTTATATAATTTGATAATGAAGAGAACAATTTAAACAATAATTTTGACACTTGTAATTTTGCATGCTATCTTAGCTTACAAATGTCAAGTGCATGCATTTATATTTTTTTATTTTAATTTTCCTAATTAATAAATGCATATGTAAATTAATAAATGCTTTTCTAAATAAATAATATTCTTTAAGGAAAACAAAATATTACCTTAAATACAACTTATCCATATTATAACAAACTTCCCAATATTTTATTTCATAGGCATATATATATACACTCATATACATTATAAAGCTTGTATATTATTTATTTATATATATATGGATATCTTATCTTGAATTAAATAAAATATATTATTTACTTATATACTATAAGATTTATCATCTCCAGAGATTTGTAATTCAATACTTGTTATAGTTTCCAAATCTATATATATATATCCAGATATTTATCAGAATTTTATTCGTTCAACTTATAAATCAGTACTTTTAATCCAGTTAATTACCAATTAACAGATGTCTAAAAATCCGGGTTATCACATTCCTCCCCCCTTTAAAACTTTTCGTCCTCGAAAAGGAACGAAGCCAAATTTATTATTTACTTATCATCAGATAAATTACTTGTTGAACATTTTAAACTATAAACTCCTTTTATATTAAAAATTTAAAATACTTTAAAATCTATATAATATTACAAAAATAGTTTTTATAAAAATACTTTTTATAACTCGATGTTTCAACAAGTCCATCCTCGTTCTCACAGAAATTCGGTCATACGTTGATCAGGTTTAGGACTGAAAATCTATAAGTACTTAGCAGACCCGTTTTCAACACCCAGTGAAAATACATGGAAAATAATTTATTGAAAATATAGAAAACATTTTTGAAATCGAGGAAATATCTTTGGTAAGAATGCTCTGGAAATCATCACCCCCATCCATGGTCACAGTTACATCACGGGTTACGTTGCCATCGTAGCAAAAGTCCATGTAATTGATGACAGCATGAAACCCACAACAGATCGCAGTTACATCCAGGGTTACGTTGCCATCGCAGCAAAAGTCCATGTAACTGTTGGCTCTCAGCGGCACACACGATTTTCGCTGTCAAAATGAAACTTCTCCCACATAGGTCGCAGTCTACCGATATAAAATCAAACGCAGACTGTTGGCTCTCAGCGGCACAAACGACTTTCGCTATGTTACCATAGTGTCACAGTCTACCGATATAAAATCAAACGTAGACAGTTGGCTCTCAGCGGCACACATGACTTTCGCTATGGTCTGCAGTAGATCGCAGTGACATCGAGTTAAACTGTCGTCACAGTATAACCCAAATGCCTCTGTGGGCACCAGCCCCTCGACTTTCGCTACACAAATAATCCTCAGGAACTAGTTTATTCCGGACTCCTCACAGGATTAACTTTAGAAACCCCCCTTGGGGCTCAAGGCAGTACCACCCTGTGGTACTCCTGAGAAGTTCATTTCAAGGAAGCGCCTTTTTCCCCAGAGCTATTCTCAAAACACTTTATACTATATACTTATAGTATCTTCAAATCATACCCTTTATGATTTATCAAAATCTCCTTTACACAAAATCGATTACCAAAATCGATAATTCTCAGACTAGGCTTTCCAAAATCCAAAATTGATTTTCCCAAAAATCAAAAGCCTTTCCAAAATCCATAGGTTCCAAAACCTTTTCCAAAATCATTCTCATAAGATCCTTTATATATATATAGATATATATAACTTGAAAATCTTTGGATCATTTCAACTTTGTATAAAACCTCTTTTATACTTCAAATATTTCAAAACCCTTTTCTTTTAGCAATAGATTCAACAAGGGAAGATTTACCTTATACAACAAGGATATATAACTTTATTTTATTCCAAATCAAATATTCACATTTGATAAATCTTTTATAAAGTTATTAACCATATTTCTTTTCAAAAACCATTTTACAGTTCTTATCCACAAATCTTCAATATCAATTTCATTCAAATCCGTACGATGTACACATATCATCCGTACACAATATCAATCTGATCGCTCAATCGATCACACAATTTCACTTCCGAACTAGTATCGTCCACCCGACTTCCTAGTGCGGACTCAGATCTGGTTTCTTGATTAGAAACCGTCATTCTCCTTGCATAGTCACAACTATGATAGAGAATATCCAGAACCAATCAAAAATCCATATCCAGGTTCGCCGTCGAAAATCGAGCGAAAAATCCCAACTCGGATCGATAATACTATCTCGAAATTCTGTGTTCGAATCTGGATCAAATCACTATGCGAATAGAATAATATACGTATATCCTACGTATTTATCTTTGTTGGTTATTATCCAAATCAATTCTCTTTTCTATTCACATTTCCTTTAATTCCATTCACTTATTCTCAATTGCTTCCATTTCCAATTGAGTTATTACTTCCATTACAAACAGTTTGAACTCTGACCAATTTAAATTTAAACAAATATCTTGAAAAAGTTTAAAATAGATAAGTAGTTGAAAAATAGTTATTAGTTTGTAAAATAGCTGTAAAATAGTTTAGTAGGTATAAAAATAGTTAGATAATTGCAAAATAGTTTTTAAAATAGTGATTACATATAAGTAGCTGAAAAATAGTAATTAGTTTATAAGACAGTTTTCAAAATAGTTAAATAGTTTTTTAAAATAATTGTAAAATAAGTATAAGATAGTTTGGGGTTTAAGAAGAAAGATTGTATAGTAAATAGTTTGGAAACATATACTTGTATTAAAACAATTTGAAAATAATCCAGAGCCAAACTGTTTAATTTCCCAATCTCCATTTCCAATTAATTTCCCATTAATTCAATTTAAATTTCCACTTCCATTTAAATTGACTCAATACTTCAATTTCCATTGAATTTTATTCAATCCCAATTCAAGTTGAATTAATCTTAATTCCTTTCCAAATTTCAAATCAAATTCCATTTGATTTTAAACATATTCATTTTAATTACAATTTCAAATTATTCAAACTAATTTCAAATTGAATCCACTTAAATTTCAAATCATTTCAATTTCTATATGAATTAATCCCAATTCCCATTCGAATTTTTGAACTCATTCAATCTTCAATTTTTATTTTAAATTAATTCAATTCAAATTTTCTATTTGAATTTTAAACTTATTCATCTTAAATCACAATTCCCATTTATTCAAATCAAATTCAGTTTGAACTAATTCAATTTAAATCTCAATTTTAAACTATCTCGAATTATATAAATTCGAGTTAAAATTTTTAAATATTGATTTAATTCCTTAAATCATAATTCCTATACTTTTAAATTAATTCAACCTTTATTTTTAATTTTAACAAATTAAATCTTTAAACCATTTAATTCTGAATTCAAATTTCAAAATTCTATTTTAAAATTATCTTTACTTAACTTATTACAAAGTTCAAATAAGAATTCAAAAACAATTTAATCCTCAGATTCTAATTTATTATCCATTTCAATTTCCAGATCTCAAACCCATTTTGAGATCACTCATAACTCCCATTTAAATTAACCATTTAACTACCCAAGTTAAATTTAATTTTTATCTTGAAATTTCCAATTCAAGTTGTTCATTCTAAACTCATTTAACTTCCTTAAGTTAAATTAAATTTACTTAATCCGGTCAACTTTACACAATTTGAATTCCCATTCAAATTTTAAACTTCAGATTAATAATCTTTCCCTTTTTAAGTTTAAAAACTTACTTCACTTTGGGTTTCACATCACATTACAATTTAAAACTCAACACTAAGTGTTTTATTTCAAATCATCATTGGTATTATGTATATTCCTCATATATATATTTTCTTTACACACAAAGTTATACTTTAAATTTTTAAACCACCTTTGGTTTTAATTCAAAACAAACTTCTTTAAAACAATTTCAAGTTTTCTGGATTTAGATTTAAAACTTCACAATTTTAAATTACCTTCAATTCCAATTTATAAGTTATATTCATTTAAATGTTTACTTCCCTAAACATTTCATTTTGCTTAATCATTAACAACATTCATTATTAAACACAACTACCATTTATGATAATAACCAAGATTATCATATCTGGAAACCAATTTATTATTATCTTTATTCTGATAACACTTCTACAATTCAAAATTTTAATTTCAGTTTGGATCCATTTCAAACTTATCTTCATTCAATTTCAATTTGGTTGTATTACCACTTAATTCTTATTATTTTATTTAATTCCAATGATTCAACAACCAATTTCTTTAATATATTTAATAATTAGAAAATTATTTTTTTATATATATCAAAAGATAACTTATATAAAAACATTAAATTTTAAAACCATTTTAAAATCTTTATATAAGAAAATAACAAGTACGCTCTCATATATATATATATATACACTCAACTCGTTCTAGGGTACCATTGACCCTATCCTTAACGAGTAATCCCAACAGAGCCAAGGTTCTCGCTTAACCTTCTGCTCTGATACCAACTGTAACGACCCGGAAATTTCGAACCCGAAATTTCCAGATAGTTAGAAGAAAAAGAAAAGAGATAGAAGAAAGAAACAGAACAAGACACAGATTCTCACATTCGCAGCGGATCAAAATACAATATCAAATAATAATATCAGTTATACAAAGAAAACTGTATCAGTTAATTACATTTTAATACATCAGAGTTACAACATTTCACAATCACTGGACAGTTAAAATAACATGTCTCGTACAACTATAATATATCACAGTGGAATACACTCCATACGTTCCTGCCATCCAGTTCGCCTCCTGAGCTCCAGAACGTCCTTACCTGGAAATCTGTAATACTCGGTCTGACCCGAGCATTACATCAAAGTAACACCCGGGTCAGGCTGGAAACCAGCGTGAGTAAACCCATATAATTTTAAATACCAAGCTATAACATGTGAATACCAGGGTAACTCGTACCTTTTACGAGTTCTACTTTATTATAATCATTCATTTATTACACACATCAGTTCTTAGGTTAAATTTCCATGTTACTTTATCCCATTCCAGCCTGTTAAATTTTACATATCAAATTTATAAGGAATTTGATTACTAATCGAAGTGGTTTCGGGTATCTACCAATTACCCGACCCCGGTCTCTTCGAATCCAATGTTACCTTACTCAAATTATTCAAATGAATTATAATTCAACATTAAATACAGGGTGTCACAGTAATTCATCATCAATAGATAACCACATCATCACAGTTAAAATCAAACATATCATATCATGTAGCACCACAAATTACATATCAGGGATAACGATTAATCCAAGATTCCCAATATCATTTTATCATCCATACACAAGGTTGATTAGCCATACCATTCTGATTAATTTAAATACATTGAATTAATTACTTCCACCATTTTTTGAATCTTGCTTACTCAACATTTATTAATTACAAATCAATCGATTAACCATCCTCTAATCATCATATTAATTAATCATTTTCGATAAATTATTCTTTAATTACAATAAGTAATTAACCTTTAATTAATAATACTAATTAATTACACTTTAACCGTTCATATTAATTTGCCTTTAATCTCTCTTATTATTAAATTGATGTTCCTTAATTAAATTCATTAATTAACCAACTTATAATCACTTACATTAATCAACTAACCTTTTAATTAATTTCACTAATTACACTAAGTAATTTAATCCTTAATTTCTTCCATTAAGCGATTAACATTTATTCCTTTCATTACTTAACCTCAAAATTTCTTTCATTAATTAATCTCTAATTAATTTAACCTCTAATCTCTTTCACTAAGTAACCTTTAACTACTTCCATTTAAATTCTTATTAATTCAAATGTTAGAAATCATTTTATACAAAAATGATTATTGATTAATTTAGTTCAATTCCACATACCTTAATTTCTACTTAATTTCATCCTTAAATTTCATTTTTAAAATCTTTAGGAATCAACTACATATTTTGTCCAATATAATTACCTTGACAAAACAATTTTTAACATTTGACTTTAAAATTTTAACTTGAAACTTGTTCAAAGCCTGTTAAATAGCTTTATTTAACATACTTGGTTTATCTTCCTTGCTTATCTTTAAAACTTTAAACTTGTTTTAATCCCTTTGCTATATGCTTGTAATGGTTTAAAATTTTCAAACTGGTCAACTAAAAAAAAATCAAAACCTGGAAACAAGAAACATGCCGAGTCAAAACTCGAGCAATTCATCTCCTATACTCGAGTACGAACCGAGTAAATCTTCATCATTCCCGAAGCCTACAACATCACCAGAAAGTTCGTGCACGTGCACGATGCACGCCGTCCCGACCACCTCTGGCCAACTCCCCGACCACCAACAAATCGACGTTGATCTCGCCGACCCATTCAACTTCTTACTTCGACGAACATGCCATCAAAACAAAATCGAGCTACTCGATTCACTGGAACCCACACCAAACGATTTCAACCCATCGCCGCCGCCTGTCTAGACCATCGGAATCTTTGCCACTACAACCAGAGCCACGTCAGGGAACCCAGCGAGGATTCCCCACTGACCCACCCAACTCGATGCACCAACGACGTCGAGATCACCTCGGCAACCATCTCCACAAAACCATCACCCAAAACCCTACATCACCATTCTCAGGCCACCACGACCGATGATACACTTTACTTGAATTTTTCCTACGATCGACATCCCCTAGGCCACCTTCAACCCAAACCTCGTCCCTCCATTCACCGCCGATCAACGATAATCATCCAAAATGCTCAAAATGTTCAATTTGATTATCCCAATGATTTAGAAAACTAAAAATCAAGTTATTATCTTTAAAGTTCATCATTCACCATCACTAATAAGATAGACTAATTTAATCAGAGTATCAAAATGATTTATTTTCGACCCAAATTAAATTTTCCTGAACTTTCCAAAATTTGAATTAGTTACCAAACATAAGATCCTGAAACTATTTTTAAAATCTTCATTATACATCAACACACAAATCTTATTTATATAACAAAGTCTAATATTGGTTTGATTGGGAGATTTGGATTTTTGAAACAAAAAGGTCACAGACAGGACAACAGAGAACCAGATATTAACATATACAAACATACTCACTTCAATTCCAGATAAATTCGAGTTAAAGGATTCAATGCAAATCAATACCATCACATGCATTTTAGTTTAATCCATATTAAAAAGTTTGCTCACATGATAAAAAAAACAGAGTAATAAAGTAGAATTTGGTTTTTTTTTTTCCAGAGGATAGATTTACTCACAGTTTAACTTTAGAACAGAGAACCAGTTTTCCTTTTGATCTAAAACTGGAAGCTTGAATCTATTTTATTAAGTTGAATCTTGCTTTGTACAGTTGAAACTTGAAAGAGTTTGATTGCTCGATGATCCTTGAAACTGGAATTAGAAGTTGTTGAAATGCTTGGTTACTGAGATGAATTTACTTGATCTAGTTGAATTGAATCCATATACTAGTTTGTTTATTGATCTGCTTGCTTAGCTGAAAACTTGAAGAAGTTGCTTAGCTTTCACTTTTTATTTCTGGTTTTAGTTTTTCTTTCTTTTTCAGATTTTTGAAAGATGAAGCAAAAATGAAAGAGTAGGGGTAGAGATATATGTACGGCCTTGCTTCTCTATAACATTTTCTTTTATATAATTTGATAATGAAGAGAACAATTTAAACAATAATTTTGACACTTGTAATTTTGCATGCTGTCTTAGCTTACAAATGTCAAGTGCATGCATTTATATTTTTTTATTTTAATTTTCCTAATTAATAAATGCATATGTAAATTAATAAATGCTTTTCTAAATAAATAATATTCTTTAAGGAAAACAAAATATTACCTTAAATACAACTTATCCATATTATAACAAACTTCCCAATATTTTATTTCATAGGCATATATATATACACTCATATACATTATAAAGCTTGTATATTATTTATTTATATATATATGGATATCTTATCTTGAATTAAATAAAATATATTATTTACTTATATACTATAAGATTTATCATCTCCAGAGATTTGTAATTCAATACTTGTTATAGTTTCCAAATCTATATATATATATATATATATCCAGATATTTATCAGAATTTTATTCGTTAAACTTATAAATCAGTACTTTTAATCCAGTTAATTACCAATTAACAGATGTCTAAAAATCCGGGTTATCACAGTGTTTTACTTTACGCTCGGGTCAGCCTGAGGATCACAGCTTTGGATTCACCTTCTGGAGCTAGATATCTGTTGGAGCTTATTTGTCTATCGGTTCATCGACTTCTATTCTAGTTATTTCCTATTCAGTATTGTCTCTTTATTATTGATTTATGTATCCTGACTTCTATTATATTTATTTTGACTATGAGATTTTGTATATGTTTTGAGAGTTGTATATAGTAGCTTCATGAACTACTATGGTATTTTATTTCCACTGCGAGTTATTCTGATATTCTATGGCTATGATTCTGTGTTTGATTTTATTTGCTTCAAATTTTCTTGACAATCCATTGTTTTGAAGTATTCAAGTCTGACATGTGTGGATTTATTGTCGATTTGAATGGTCCAAAATAGTGGGATGTTACATTTGGTATCAGGCCAGGTTTTAGGCAAACCTTAGCCTGCGGAGCAAAAACTCATTAGAGATAGGGTAGAAATACCCTAGAATGAGTGAAATCAATCTCAGAATCAATTCTTTGTGAGAGAACGTATTTTCGAAGTATAAAATGATTTTCAAATGATATTACAGAATTTTTAAAGATTATTTTGATATAAATTTTCTTGCTTTGAAAGTAATTTTTTTTTAAACTTCATTCCTTTCGTATCCACCTTGTTAGTAATTTCTTTGATTAGGATCCTCTTAAATTTTGAACTTCTAGCTTGTTTGATCTAGATTCATTATTGATAGGAATCTATTTTGGGTATGGAAAAATCAGTAGTAAGTTAGGTTGCTTTAAGGAAACCTTATTGTATCTTTTGCTTAGCTAAAATTGTCAAACTAAAGATATTTATGCTCCTGTTTTCGTATGATATGAATTTGAGACTTTTCCAAATTTTGAATGGGAATTCTTTTGTATTAATATAAGTTATATATCTCTAATCTTGGTTTGGATTTTTATCGATTAGGACTACTTTGAATTTTTGAATGCTCCCACTTGTTCTGAAATCTATTCATGTCTTCCCTATTTGTATTCCTTTGATCTATGGAGCATTCCGTAACTCCACTTTGAATGGCCTTTATAAGGTAGCGATTCTGCCAATCTTTGAATGATTTGTAAAGGGGTGGAACTCCTTCACAATTGGCATTGATTCACTAGAGATTTCTGTATCCTCGTTTTACGATGCTATCTATTTTCTGCTATACCTGGATTCTATCTCTGGCGATCGAAGGTCGATTTTCCTTAGATTTTCGCATCGATTATATTCCTAAAGTCATGGTTGACCGGTTAAGGTCGCTCGCGATTCATATAGGCTTATCCATCGTCTATTTGGTAATTTAATTATCTCATCTTCGTTCGAGCTTATCTTCGAATCAGAATTCTATTTGATTAGAGTTCCTCTAAATTTAAATCCTTGTTTTGTCTTGAAATCCATCCTTGAATCATCCATTGGAAAATTTGTGGTTGATTGTCTTTGAAAATTTTGTATTCATCATAGTTGTTATTTTGATAAGGATGACCATATTTTTATATAAAGGTGAAATGTTTTCGATAAGGATTATATACTTTTTTTTGAAAATTTGAAGTTCGAAAGGATTTGAAATTTTGAAAGTTATATAAGAAATGGTTTCATATAAAACAATTTATAACTGATGGTTTTGAATCTGAATTTGAGTGATTGAACTCCGGCATTTTGGAACTGGTTTTAAGATTTTGAAATAATAAATAATATGATTTGAAAGTATTTTTCGTATATGAAATGTTCCAAATGATTTTAATGAGTTTCAAATGATTTCGAAGAAATTTCAAAAGAAGTTTTCGAGAAAATAGAAGTCCAGAACCCACTTATGTCACTGGAAAATAATGTCGGTGATGAATGCATGCAACATCGACATTGATTTTCGAGTTTCTGAGTGGGGGAGAGGCCACTTCGGTAGCTTTGCTATGTGATTGATTGTGTAACCAATTTTTGATTTCAAATTCCGAAGTGGGATGTGATATTCGAAAGATATATGTATATATATTTGAACAATTTGAAATGAGCCAGTGTTTAGTTGTTGAGTTTTGGATTTGATTTGATATAACCCGATCTTTTGGAATTGATTTACTGATTTGTTGGTGATTTACAACTCTTGGATTGAAATATGATTTCTTCGATTATTTTGAAGGTTCGAGCACTTCCAAGTCTAGGTTAACTTTTCAAAGCTAAGTAATTTTAAAAAGTATAAAGTATGTAGTAATATGATTTAAATAAGTTGAAACTATTTTGTTAAGTAAACGAATAAGGCTATTTTGAATTTTTCTAATATGAAATTTAGATTTGAAATGTTTTGAAAAGAATTTGGTCTTCAAAATATTTTGAATAAAATTTAGTTTAAATGTTTTAACTAGGTAACATCTTTATAAAACTATATATATTGAACAAGTTGGAATATATACATAAGTTGTACGTATGCTGTTTTATTCGCATAATTAAATTGATCCAAGTTTGAGTACACAAGTTCGAGGTGAATTACACCATTTCGTGTTAGGATTTTTCATTTGATTCTTGATGGTGAATATTTGATATGGATTTTGGGCTTGATTCTAGGATTCTCTATCATAGTATATGGCTATGCAAGGAGACTGATGGTTTCTAGTCGAGAAACCATATCGAAATCCGCATTAGGGAAGTCGAATGGACAATACTAGTTCGAAAGCGAACTTGTGTGATCGAGCGAGCGATCGAATGTGATTTTGCGAAATGATGACATATGTACATCTTATATTCTAATATCATTGATATACTTGATGCTGAAATAGGAAGTTGTTGGGTTGGATATCTTTGTAATTTAATTGGAATTTTTTCCTTTATGAAAAAATACTATCAATTTAAGACCATTTTTCAAAACTACTTTTCTTTTATTATTCTTAAACAAACTGTTCTATTCTATTTTACATACAAACTATTTTACAAACAATTTTATTTACAAAACTATTTTTACAAACTATTTTTTTATACAAAACTATTCTAAATTAAAAATCTTTTATAAAGCGAAGATGTTCAATCCCATATGGCTCTTCATGCAGCGAAATTTATTTTTAAAATTTTGATATAAGATGGACCTTATGTGAATATAAGATGATTTTGAAAACTATTGATTTTGGAAATGAATTGTTTGACTTAAATTATATGGATTTGGAAATTTGGATTTATTTTCTAAATTTATTATTTTGGAAACTTTGGAACTGAAGATATTTGATTTGGAAGAATAATTGGGTGAAAGCGTATATGATTTTGAAAATTGTATTGATATTGAAACAAATTGAAATTTGAGAACCTTGTGTTACAAAATACTTGATTTGGGAGTTATCGAACTTATATAAAGATTGGTTTGTATAAGTATGATGTTGATTCGAAAACTATGGATTTGAAAAGGTACTCAATTTGAAAAGTGAAATCTTATATAATTGAAGTCGTTATAAGTGTGATTTGATATACTTTTGATTTTTGAAAAGTATTTGATTTGAAAATGAAATCTTATATATAATGGACTTTATATAAGTATGATATTTGAATGTGATTTGAAAAGGTACTATATGATACATATTTTCGAAGTAAATATATGGAAAGTCCCTTCTGCTTGATATCTGCTTTATGGCCACATTGTGGATTCATTCTAACGATATTTCTTTGATTTTTGGTTTTCCGGATATGATACTCGAGTTTCCATCGAATTCCATGGCGTTGCCCATGGTCTTACGAGCGCGACTGCATAGCATAATTCACTTGGCTGGATGGCCTAGGGGTACAGATGTTTCTTGGGGTATCCAGGCCTAACCTTTGTGTATCATGTGATCTATGTAGGTCGTATTAGTAGCGAAATCTGAAAGGATGAGAAAGCTTACGAATACTGATGTTTCTTTGGGGATCCAGGCGTAACCTTTGTGTATCTGCGGTCTACTAGTCATCATGGCGTAATTCACAGGGCTGAGAAAGCTTACGGATACAGATGTTTCCTGGGGGATCCAGGTGTAACCTTTGTGTATCTACGATCCATGGTTAGACAAAGGTTTTTTTTGTGTTTTTGTTGTTTGGATTGTACATTCCATATCTGTTTTTTCAAAAAGTTTTCCAGTATTTTCACTGGGTGTTGAAACAAGTCTACTAAGTACTTGGAGAATTCTAGCTTTGCGCCTGATCAATGCACTGCCAGAGTCTGCAGGAACGAGGATAAACTTGTTAAGACATCGAGTTATAAAAGTATTTTGATAAAATATTATATAAAGGATATTTTGATCAGTTATTTCCTTCCTAAAGGATTTTAAAGTGTTTTAAATATTGTTTACCTCTTTAACTAACAATTTGAATCAAATGACTTTTATGGATATAATAAAACGGGTTTAACAAAATTATTAAGTATTAAAGAATTCCAATTGAAATTTATATGGTTTTAAATTAATGTTTCATCCTTGTCTTTCAACCTACTTTCCTTCCTAGATATTCCTATTCTCATATTTTCCCTCCTAGCTATCACTATTCCCTACCTTCTCTTCGAGGATGTCTTCCAACCTATTGTTCTGCCTAGTTGCTTCTCCGATTTCTTCCTTTTCGAGGACGAAAAGATTTGAGTGGGGGAGAGTGTAACAACCCTGTATTTTGTGATTATTTTCATTGTATATTTTAATTATTTTAAATTGAATTTCCTGATTTGAAAACTTTATTTTATTTATTAAAATGGATAAATTTTGTTATTTTAAATATAAATTTTGATTTTGATGTGAATTAGAATTCCAAACATGACTAAATAGAATATTTTCCAAAAAGTGAATTTTTGGTCAATATGATCAAACTTTGACTTTTAAATTTAAAATTTTGAAAGTTTGAAAATTTGAATTTTATCTTTTATTATGAAAGTGAATAAAACTTTAAGAATAATGCTTTTGTTTCGTTAAAATCTGATTAATATTGTGAAAGTTATGCCTTTTACACTATTGAATGTAATTTGTTGTATTTAACAAAAATTGTTATTTTAAATTTATATAAATAATATTTTTATTGGTCATGTAATGTTCTAATTCATGTTTCATGGGTAAAATAACATGTTATGTATATATTTTAGTTTTAAAACATTTTTAAAAGTGCTATTGAAATTTTCTAATGTCAATTGTATTTTTTTTTACAATTTTTCTAGTTCAATTAATTAAAGTGATTCTTTATTTATTTTTCTATTTTCTCTAAATCTAATTATTTATTTCATTTTGAAAATATAAATGAATTAATTTACTTCAAATTTTGTTTTAGAATATTTTAAAGTGAAGTTGGAATTTTCCTTAAGCTAGTGATGATTTATTTGTAATTTTTGAACCCTGTTTCCAAATTTTAAGCAATTTCTTTAATCCTTTTTCTATTTTCTTTAAATTTAATTATTTATTTTCATTTTTTTTACTTTATTTCAGTTTTTTTTATTTTATTTACTGAGTTTTATTTTATTTAGTTTGTATAAAAGATATTGGAAATTTGAAGAGACTAAAGCTTTAAACATTTGACTTTTCACATTCTTGCCTTTTCATATTTTTGGCCGTTCCTTTTCTATTGATTAGCCATGAGTTTTTATTCATTTTTCATGTGAAAAAGCTTTTCAACATCACAAATTTTTGGCCACAATCAGATCTGAAAATGATTGGTAATGGTTTCTCTTTTTCTCTACTCTTTTCTTCATTTTTTTTTCAATGTTTTGGTTGATTTTTGCCTTTCCTTTCTCATGTTTGTTCGGCCACATCCCCTCACCATCTCCTCCTGCGACCACCACCACTTCTTTCCCACTTCATCCACAGCCAAATCATCCCCCTCCTCTAACCTGAAGTTGCCTTGACCATCTCATGTTGCAGAATCCACAAGACAATGTCTAACTCCACCAAATATTGCCTAGCCGAGCTCCTATGTGCCATCCACCTTCATTCCTTGCCACAGCCACCTCCTTGACCTCCACCACTACCATGACATGACCTCTAACCACCCACCTAACTACTGTCCAGATCTAAACTAGCCCTGGCCGAGCCAAGTGTGCTTGTGGCCGAGCCAAATGTTGCAAATCCAAACCCCTTTTGCCTTGCCTTTTGCACTTCCACCCTTTGTAACTTCCAAGACCATGTGAATGCTTGACTTAACCATGTATTTCAGATCCAACCTGACCTTTAGCACCTGGAAACATATGTGGCTGAACCAAAATAGCCTTGTGGCCGAGCCTATGTGGGTGAAGGTCAAGCAAATTTGATGGGAAAGCTAGGTGATGTATTTGTCTAGCCTAGTTTCCATTTGTTTCAATCTAAACTTTGGTATTGTATTTATATTCATATTTTTCTTTGTTTATTTTGTGAATACAAGATTTACATCTTGGCTCTCTCTCCATCCAAATCTATTCGTGCTTTCCGGATTTTTTTGTGTGTGTTTGTTTTGCAAAACTTCAGCGTAAAAAGGTGAGTAATCACACCTGACATTTATACTAATGCAAATGTGAATTAACAACAATTGAATGTGTAGAACTATTATGCTATGTTATACCTGCCTGTGATCATTAATTATATGATGTTAACCCTATTATTAACTTGTCACATCATCTGTTATATTTTATTTTATTATACTGTTTATTTATTTCTGTAAATCACACTACAAGTTCCTTGTAGAATAGAATCACTATGGGTTGAAATGAAACATACCCGAACGGACTTTAGAATAGGGAAAAATCATTATGGGCTGAAATGATAGGCCTGAGCGATTTTTATTTATTTTTATTAACTTGGGATTGCGGGTTTGAAATGATAAAACCCGGATTTTTGTTTTGTAAATTACGGATTGAAATGATATATTATCCGTATCACTTGTCTTAGGTTAAAAAATAATATACAGACCCGTGGTTATTTTATATATTTCTTTGGATATTTTTTTAGTATTTCAAAAATGTAAATTATGACATTTTGATTAAATTTGAATTTAAAATGATATATTAAAGTGTTATTGATTTTTCCATGAATTTAAAAGGTTTAATGAATGAATGCTTTAAAGTGAAATTTGAAATTGTAACAACCCTGTATTTTACAATTATTTTTAAATTGATTTCCAGATTTAAAAGCTTTATTTATGAAAAAGAATAAATTTTGTTATTTTAAGTATAAACTTTGATTTTGATGTAGATTTGAATTCCAAATATGACTAAATTTAATATTTCTAGAAAATGTGAATTTTGGTCAAATAGTCAAACTTTGACTTTTAAATTTAAATTTTAAATAGTTTAAAATTATAATTTTTATCTTTTATTATGACAATAGATTTAATAACATGAATACTGCTTTTCGTTTCGTTGAAAACGGAGTTAAAATGTAAAAGATATGTACATTTCAATTTTGAGTATAAATTGTTTATTTTGCAATTTTGTTATTTTAAATTTTATAAATTTTATTTTATTTGTCATATTTTGTTCTAATATGTGTTGATATTTTATTTTATGTATATCTTGACTTTTAAATATTTTTAAAACAATGATAGAATTTTTCCAAAATTTACTGTATTTATTTCTTATTTTTAAAGGCTGTTTCTATTTTTCTGCTATTTTCTTCATCTAAACTATATTTAAATTAAAATTTATTTATTTATTTTTGTGAATTCATTTTATTTTGTGTTTTTATCTTTATTTATAAATATTTTTAAGTACATAAAAAGTTTCCATAGTTCATTGCATTTATTTTCCATATTTTCAAGACTAGTTGCAAATTTTGCTGTTTTATTTAATTAAATTATATATATTTAATATTTAGTTATTTTTTTTTATTTACTAAATTTTCGTATTTTTATCTGATTTTATATTTATATTTCAGTTATTTAAAATTAAAATAAAATAAGTGGAAATTTGAAAGGACTTAAGTTGTAAATTGTGTGACTTTTCATTTAACCAAACCCTTCATTTTTCCATAACGGCTCATTTATTCTTTTGTAACCGTGTATGCCTTATTGTTTCACGTGAAAGACTTCCCTTTCATTCACAATTCACGGCCAAAAACATTTCTGAATTTGTTTGGGTAATGGCTTCATCTTCTCTACCTTTCTCTTCTTCATTTCCTATTAAATTTTCTATTGTTTTGCTTGATTCTTCCATAGCTTTGCTCGGCTAAACCCTCCACCATCTCCACCATAGCCTCGACCACCATCCCCTACCACTCTTCCTTGGCATCATCTCCAGCCATCATTTCAGATCCATCCATGGCCGTGACCTCTCCTTGAAGCTAGCACCACAAAACAATGTCAAAAACTCCAAAACAATGCACTAGTCACCACTATTACTTCACCACCTTCATCCACCACCTTGGCCACCACCATAGCCGCCACCACCACATTGTTTTGACCACTTACCGTCACCCCTTACCTCTGTCCAGATCTGGAGCAAGCATGGCCAAGCCCAAACCATAACTAGACCGAGCCTAGTGTGCACCAAAACCACTCCTTTTGGCCTTGACTCTTTGTCTTCTTCATGTGTAACTCCTACCATCATCATTCCATTGTTTTGCCTTCTTTTTGCTGACCATTGGATGAGTATTTCAGGTCTAGACCTGATCATAGCTGAGCCAAATGATGTCATGGCCAAGCACTTGAATGGTTGAGGCAAGGTCAAGTCATCTATTTCTTTGTTGCTCCTTATTTAAAATTGTTTCAATATTGTTTGTGTTGAATATTTATGTATACATTGTCTTGTTTTTTTTATATGTATACAAGGCAATTATATTTGGCTCTCCCCTCTCAAATCATATTCATGTTGTCGTGCCTTCAAAGATTCTGTGTTATGTGTTTGGTCGTCATCTCCAGCTTAAACAAGTGAGTTATTCTCACCAGACAATATGTACCTATATAACTAGTAAATTGACAACCTGCGAATCTATAGAAATATATTATCATGTTATATATGCTTATATTATTATCATATGATGTTCACACCTGTTATTACATCTGTTATATCATATGTTACTGTTATTTAATGTTATTCTGTTATTTATATCTGTTATCACACTGCAAGTTCCCTGTAGATTAGAATCACTATGGGTTGAAATGATACATACCCGAACGGACTTTAGAATAGGGAAAAATCGTTATGGGCTGAAATGATAGGCCTGAACAATTTTTATTTAATTTATTTTAGCTTGGGATTGCGGGTTTGAAATGATAGAACCCGGATTTTTCTTTTTAAACTGCGGATTGAAATGATACATATCCGTATCACTTGACCTAGGTTAGAAAACTATATACAGGCCCGTGGTTATTTTATAAAGTGTTTTGGATATTTTTAAGTATTTCAAAAATTATAAATTTGTGAAATTTGATTTAAACATATTTTGAAATATTTTGAATTAAAGAAATTATGATTTTTCTATGTGTTAAAAATGTAATAAATGAATGTTTAAAAGTGATCTTTTAACAATATAACTTGACTTGGAAATGTGAAATTTAGTTTTAATTAAAGGTTTAAGTTAATTAAATAAAATTGGAAATTTAGTTAAATTTATGAAATGGTAATTAAACTCTGAATTTGATTTGACAGCATTTTTGAAATGTATGTAAAAGATATTACAGCATTTTGCAAATGTTGTAGTTGTTTAAATGAACTAAAAGTTAATTTGAAATAAAGGATATTATAGCACTTTGTAAGTGCTGTAGTGGTTAAACTTAACATTTAAGTTTATTTTAAATTTAATGGAAATATATTACAGCATTTATGTGCTGTCGTTTTGTTAAATGAACTATTTTAAAACTATAACTTTACGTAGCATTTTGTAAGTGCTACGGAAACTATATTTTGTTATTTTAATAAATTTTATGAAAAATAACCTTTGGAAAATGATATAATTTTTGGAAATTAAATGTTAAATTTCTAAAGAAAATGAAGTGATATTTAAATGGTTTTAAATGGAAGAATTTGAGTTTTAATGTGAGTTTAAAATGGTATTTAAATGAATTAAAATGAATGATGTTTTGAATAATATTTTGATATTTTGAAATGGATTTGAACTCAAATGATATCTTGAGAATAAAATGACTTGTAACGAAGTTTTGAAAAGAAACGTGTAAAGTTCTATTAATGAAAGAAATATGTAAAGTTTTAATTTATGAAAGAAACGTGTAAAGTTCTATTAATGAAAGAATATGTAGAGTTTTAATTTATGAAAGAATATGTAGAGTTTTAATTTATGAAAGAGACATGTAAAGTTTTAATTTATGGAAGAATATGTAAAGTCTTAATTAATGAAAGAAACATGTAAGTCTTAATCAGTGTAATATTGAATAAAATAATAAATGCCCTTTGTGTAATAAAACGTAAATTAAAACGTACATTTGATAATGTAAGTTTAATTAGTGTAATATTGATTAAATGTAAATGCTCTTTACTGTAATAGAAATGTAAGTTAAAAAGTACATTTAATATGTAAGTTTTAATTTATGTAAATGACACATTTTAATGACTAAAATAATAAAGTTTCTTTATTGTAATGATAATGTAATTTAATAAGGTACTCTTAACTTAACATAAGAATTTCAGCATTAAATTGGATATTACAGTAACAAAGTTTATTTAAGTATAAGGCTATGATAAAATGACCATGTTAAAAATTTGTAAGTATATAAATACTTTGATTATATAAAATGTTAAATTGGAAAGTATTACATTCCAAAAATGCTATGATTACTTAAGGTTACATTACCAAAATGCTATGATAATTTAAAGGAAGATTTCAAGTTTAATAAATTAAAGGAAATATTCAGTGATTTTGAAATTTGGGTTTTATTGAAATGATGTATTATTGAATTGGTTTTGAAATGGAAATGATATATTTTTGAATTGGTTTTGAATAGATATGTTTTGGGTTTGAAAGTATGTATTAGTTTGAAATAAATGATATGATTTTGAAATGGTTTAAAGGATGTATTTTGATTTGAAACATAAACTAATTTTAAAAGTTATAACCACGGGTTATAATAACGATTGGTTGGCAAAGAGACTGAGATCGGATATGGACATACTCTCTGTCGATACCGAAAACCGCTTTGACAACCGTGTACGCGGTGGAGATTCCAGAATGAAGTAGGATGGTGGCGACGTTCTTAAGGTATGTTACGTGGACCCAACTCCCGTGAGTTGGCATAAGGTGGCTAAAACAGGAGCGATCTCGGACCAGTGAGGTAGCACCTCTTCTCGGACACATTTCTTCGATATTATACTCTTACTTGTGATTTGACTAGATGGCCATCCTCCGATTTGGGAATGTTGTTCGAGGTGGAACGGTAGTGGCTGCTATGCGTATCAATCAGTCCGTGTGCGTAATTGGTATATCTACCCTGGCATTGCCTAGTTGTGCCGTGTCACCTACCATATCGAGCTTTACTACGATTATGATTTTAAGATCCGACCGCGTTAAGGTTCTCCATCCCCTTAACGCTATTTTCCGATATGATTATACTTTACTTATTTAGACACTATTATAATAGCGAATATTACTACATAGTAGATATTTTAACGGATCCTTAGAGGATGGGCGGTCCCAAGCATCTTCTAAGTTACTTGTACCTTTATTACAGTTCACTTGAGTTGGTTTACATTATATAAGTATATATTGTCCTGACTCGAGTGTTTTGTGTTTTGCTTTAGGCTCGGGTCAGCCTGAGTTATTCACAGATTTGGATTTCCACCTTCTGGAGATTTGAAATCGCTGGAGATTATCTGCTAGTCTTCTTCTATCTACTTCAGTTATGTTGCTCTGTTCAGCTTGTACTTGGTTATCTTATTGATACTTCTGTTGTACTCTATTCCTTCTGTTGTATCTTATGTAACTCTGATATATTTACATGGTAGCTTCATGAACTACTATTTCTTTTACTTCCGCTGCATTATTTTACTCTGTGTCTGTGATCTGTGATTATATTTATTTACAGTATATTCTGAGATTTGCCAAATTTTAATTACAACGCGGTATTTTGAGCAATTCAACTCTGGCATGAGTGTCTACCTATACACTTATAATGGATGCGAATGGTTGAAAATATCGGGTCGTTAAAGAAATATAACTTGACTTGTAATGTGAAATTTTGGTTTAAAAATAAAAGTTAAGTTAAGAAAATAAAAATGGGAATTGAGTTTAATTTATGAAATGGAATTTTAATTTAAGTGTAAAGAAGACAATGTAAAGAATAGGAAATTTGTACAGTTGAATTTAATAAATGAATTGTTGAAAATTTGATAATTATTGTAAAATATTCCTTTATAAAATTTTTAATTAAAGGGTAATTAAATGACCATTTTTAAAGTGAAAAAATATGAAATTTTATAAGTTAAAATGGTTTAAATTGAAGTTTAATTGTTGTTGAAATTCTATTGTAAATCTGGAAATTCTTTTAATAGCATTTTAGAAATTCTATCGTTTCTAAAATGAACTAAAATCTGAACTAAATGAATCTGCAGCACTTTGTAAGTGTTGTAGTTGCAGAAGTGAACTAAAAGGCTAAAATCTAACTAAGGGCTATTACAGCACTTTGCAAGTGCTGTCTTTGCTGAATTGAACTAAAATCTTTAAATTGAACTCTGAACTATTACAGCAGTTTTGTAAATGCTGTCTATTCTTAATTGAACTATTTTTCCACTAAAACTGAACTATTACAGCAGTTTATAAATGCTGTCTTTGCTGAATTGAATTGTTTTCAAATATAACTTAACGCAGCACTTTCTAAATGCTGTGAAAGCTGGAATTTTTATGTTTTAATGTATTTAAGTGAATAAATGAACTCAAAAAAGGCTAAATTCTTGGGAATTGAATATTTGATTTAAAGGTATAATGACCCTACTTTTAAATGGTTTAAATGAATGATTTTAATTCAGAATTTTAAACCATATTGAAATCTATAACCACGGGTACACTTCTCTGTATGTTATGTTATTTCCTTGTGATTCAATTTGGATGCACACCTTCAACTTGAGAGTGTGGCTAGAGGTGAGCGATTACTACAGCTCTGCGCTACCCTAGTCACATTAACACTGTTATTTGCATTGACATACTTTAATATGGATATTTCTATGATAGTGTTTATTACTGCTCAGTTTATGGTTTGACTGATCCTTAAAGGATGGGCGATCCCAAGCATCCTTTAAGTTATTGTGCATTGCTTTTACAGTTCACTTGAGTTGGTTTACATTGTATAAGTATGTATGTCCTGACTCGAGTGTTTGTGTTTTACTTTACGCTCGGGTTAGCCGGAGGATCACAGCTTTGGATTCACCTTCTGGAGCTAGAGATCTGTTGGAGCTTATTTGTCTATCTGTTCTTCGACTTCTATTCCAGTTATTTCCTATTCAGTATTGTCTCTGTATTATTGATTTATGTATCCTGACTTCTATTATAATTATTTTGACTATGAGATTTTGTATATGTTTTGAGAGTTGTATATAGTAGCTTCATGAACTACTATGGTATTTTATTTCCGCTGCGAGTTATTATGATATTCTGTGTCTGTGATTCTGTGTTTGATTTTATTTGCTCCAAATTTTCTTGACAATCCACTGTTTTGAAGTATTCAAGTCTGACATGTGTGGATTTATTGTCGATTTGAATGGTCCAAAATAGTGGGATGTTACAGCAGCCCCCCTCCCTTCACCACTCTAGCGATGCGACCCACTTCGATGAACTGCACGCCTCAAAAAATGATGCCGAGATGCCAAACTCCACCATAGATCCAAATCCATCATCCAATCCTCCAATCAATGCCTAAATCTTACTCGATCATAAACCCTAGTTTACTCCTCCTAAAATGTTGATCAACAAACAATGATCGAACACCACCTCACCCATATCGGCATGAAGCTATCATCAAATCAAGATTTTTAAGGCTTGTTTCGGATTATTTTATTTAGTGAATTTTGAGATATTAATTTTTTAAATGGGTTGATTTTTTCTTCTTACTGCCAGAGGTTTATATAATGGAGGGAAGGATGTGAAGCATCATAGAGAAGGGTGTGGGCTTGTATGGGAATGAGAAGAGATAAGGGTATGGGCCGATGTGAATGGACATATGTATGGTTAAATCAAAATCAAAATATCTAGCTATATAATTTCGAACCTTGATAGAGAAGTGTCACTTGGCATTCTATATGTTATACCCCTATTCCGAATGCAATGGAACTAGTATCAAGCTCTAATTCGACCGTATGTAGAAGATAGCTTTTTGAACTCAATTATTATATAAAATTTTCAATATTAAACTCTACGCTTTTCGATCTCGCACAGCCAAACGATAGATCTGATCACCATGAAATTTGACGGCGTATTATAATTCATTGTTACGGATCCAATGGAACTAGTTTCGTCGAAATTTAAGATTGTGCCCCGGGAGGCTAATATTATACTTTAATTAAAACGAGTTATTTTCAAAATCAGTTAAATCACTTTTAATTCAAATTTAATAGTTTTATTATCTTCATTCTTATCAATACAAATTAAATAAGCCTTTGAAATTATTTTTATCTAACTTAAAACCCAAGATTCCATTATTTAACCAATTTCAATTATTAAATTCAACAATTAAATTATTAATAAATTGCTATATTTGAAATTTGAGTTATTTAACTTATAAAATTAACTTTTCAATATTTAAAATCAATTAAATATTCCAAAATCAAATGACTGAAATTTTGGGTTGTTACGCTCTTCCCCCCTTAAAAGAATTTTGTCCTCGAAATTGCCAAGGTAGGAAAAATACCCAACACCGTACCTTTTAAAACCGATTAGTTAAAATAACTTACCAAATCCTTTTAAGCCTTTAACTTTCCAAAACCAATTTGTTTAAACCTTGTTAAGTTTCCAAATTCATTCCTAGATTCTAACTAATATCATCCATTCAATCATTTCAGGTTATAACCTAAAATCAAATTTTAATTGTCAAAAATTTCTTCAAAATTTCTCAAAAAATTTCTAAAGCCTCAATTTACGGGAAATTTCGCCAGCATCTCCTTTGCTTGGCTCGATCGAAACAACTACAAATCGCAACTACGGGCCAAACCAACAAAATAAAACAAAAGCCAAGTGGCTCAATCATAAAACCATCAAATCAAATAACAATAATTTAAACATATACCTTTTAGTCGGCAACCAAATTTCACCTATGAAATCAAAGGCATCAACTAGCTTTTGCTTTTATATATACTACATTCAATGATATTTAATCATATAGTTCATAATCATATTAATTTGCAATTTCAATTTTCAACATTTGCTTGACTAAAGCCCGTACGATGTACATATATCATCCGTACGCAATATCAAATCTGATCGCTCACCCGATTATACAATTTCACTTCCGAACTAGTATCGTTCACACGACCACTCTAGTGTGGACTCGGATCCAGTAACTGTAACAACCTGCCTTTTTGGATAGTTTAAGTCGACAATAAACCACATGTAACGACCCGCATTTTTCGACAATTAAAAATATTAAATTTAATAAGATTTTGGAATTTAATATTGGAAGAAATTAAAAATTTGTTACTTATTTATGAGAAAAATAACTAGAATGTAATTTAATAATGTTGATTCAATTTAATTGATAACTATTTTAATGTAATTGAAATAATTGTAAAGTCAAATTGGTTATAAATTGTAAATAAGGAAATAAATTAAATGTGATATTTAATGGTGAAAGTGTATGTAATTAACTGAAATTGGTTACTATAAAATAACGAATTAGTATGTGGATTTATTAGCTTAGTTTGTAAATATTAAACATATAAATGTGTTTGAAATTGTAAGTTGTGACAATTGTTTAATTACCATTTCGCTATTTAATTCGTTGAAACTAAATTGTAAATCAATTGAAATTAATATAATTAAATACTACGGTTAATGTGAATCAAGATGATAACTATAGAATAATGATGTAACGCTCCGAGATTTTTGACTTCCGAAAATCGACATTAATACGTCCACTGTATCAAGCGGAACAATATATAATAGATGAATAAATAAACTTTATTACAAAGAACTATATCAGTTTATACATACATCATCAGAGTCAATATACAACTCAATACAACAATGGACAGTTATATAAACTTGTCCTCATACAGAATACACAGCGGAATAAATAAACAAGTACGAGTGTACGTCTCGCCATCCAGCTCGTCTCTAAAGCTCCAAAATATCCAGAATATCCTGATAACATAACTCTAGGCTGCCCGTGTCGAAAATTATGGGCACCCAGAGTTTAGAAAGGGAACAATAAACTCCAGGTCAGTCATGCTGACTGGTGTGAGATCGTAAAACAATTATTTTCACAAAGAAAATAAAAGAAGTTCGCAATGCTTTTGGAAAATTAAACTACCATAAGGCCTCCCACAACACACACAATGAAAAAGCAGAATTGGAGGAGATTTCTCCTTATGATAGTCAAAGATGCTTACTACGGAAGATCAGTTGATATTATTATTAATGTCTAGTGTGGAAAACATTTCGAAAGTATAATATTAATCTAAGCCAGCATAGACATTTCGCACTTATGCCTACTATAGCCACTATGTTCAATAGCAGGTTACCACCACATTCCATAGTAGGTTATACAACTAAAACCGTACAGGGCGCGTATTGTTTCTTTGGATTTCCAACAAATGGTTAGGCAAAGGAACTTCCTTACACCGAAATGGAATGCCTCTGGAAGGACGTCCCCAAGAACCTAACCGGATCTCTGCAAACACAAGGCCGACGCTACCTCACGATGTACAGCTGTAACTAGGTAGCTAACACACAAGCTATGCCATTCCCTGGTCATTACCGACCTTTATCCGAGGATCCTCAACCACAAAGCAACAACCACAAAGTATAATAAATTTGCAGCATCAACATAGGTAAAATATCTGGGCTCCATACCATGATATCACCTTTTATCCAGAAGGAAATGACATACCCTAGGGGCGCGACCCGTAAACCTTGCCGCAACATTCCTGTTTCGACCATTACCGAGTTGTGAGGCTCGACGAAGTCTCGTCCACAAAGCTACGCTTTTTCATAAAGCCATGCTTTGATCACAAATGATCAACAAATGACCATCAACACACAACAACACTCAGCATGCCACACTACCAAATTGGGAGTATATCACTGATAACCTTTAACTACATAACCTCTGAGCTCGTACGTCTCAGAGAAGGGTGTTAAGCTAACAGAATAAATTCTCCGCCACCAACAGAAATGTATTTGAAAGAAATCAGCTTTATATCTCAAAGTGTAATGTCAGACATACAACCATACAAGTCTGTTTCGGGTTCGAACAAAACCGAAGGCACTTCCGAAGAAGCCCTTGCAATCCGGATATTCACTAATCACGTCCGGACTTCCCATCATAAGAAGAGTGATATAAATCTCTATACCGGAGCAACTTGGTGCAGAGACATTCGACAGGTTGTCCTTTCATTTTCGAAAATACCCGGTCTTCAACACCGGTCTTCAAATAATGTCCATTCACGACGTATGACTATTCGGAATGGGTTATATGACACAAAGTCCTCTCCCGGCTTAACCGAATAATGAGCGTTTATTTTAAAAACAAATTCAAGTGCCATTTCAAAGGCAAATATTGATAGTCGGTTATTTAACTATCAACAACATTCACAACAATCAACCAATTTAAATAATTTTCCCAAATTATTAAATTTTCAAATATCTTCACAAGATATATATTTTCCACACTTCATCACTTTGAAAACAAATTTCAAATCACTTTTCACTCTAGGGATAAAAATTCCCGATATTATTTATTTCCTTATTTCTTTATGAATTCCATTGTGAATTTAAATTTCCAAATATTCACTTATACACGATTTTCAAATCGTTTTCCAAATATTCACTTATATACGATTTTCAAGTCGTTTTCCAAATATTCACTTTCAAACACCAAATCAATTACAAATTGATTTCTAAATTTATTTCAACCCCAAATCAACTACAAATTGATTTCTAAGTTTATTTCAAATCCCAAATCATTTTACAAATCGATTTCCAATTTATTTCAACACAAATCAATTTTTCATTCAACATCAAATAAATTTTCATATCGATTTCCCAAAGATTTATCTTCAAATACTAAATCAATTATCAATTGGATTTCAAACAAATTTATCGCCTTTTAAAATAAATTCCTTTATCTCTTCCGAACCATCTAAAATTCCATTTTAAATAAATTCTTCAACTTTTAAACAATATTACTCAAAATCCTTTTATAAAAATCCTTTCCTATATTTTTGGAAATAATTCGATAAGATTACAAAAATCAATTTTTTTCCTTTCTTTTAAATTCCTTCTTTCAAATTAATTCAATTCTTAAAAATAAATTACCAAAATCTAATTTTATTTATTTCGTGTATCCAACGATGCCAAAAATACATTCGGCCAAATTATAGCCTTTAACAAATTCAATCACAAATATAATCATCCACGGATTATAAATAAATAATCACACAACATATGAAACAAATCCATACAACATATGAAACAAATTCATATAATTTGAGGAATCCGGTTGGATCCCTCCAACCTGTTTCCCTGCATCCACAGACATTAGCACAATACCAATTCGACTTCGAGGTGGAATATCGCGGTATATGGGATTTATAAAATATCATTCCGCTATTATGCGGCGCATAGGGTCTCATCCGCTATATAATGCGGGAAATCAATAACTCCAATATATATATATATATATATATATATATATACTTCTATATATACTTCCACATCCAAACAGTCAATCAATAACTGCAATTCAAATTTTTATTTTAAGTGAGAAGATCTCACCTTTGCTTTTATTTTGCAATCCATTTTCCTCACGATTTGTTTTTTCCATATTTTGGACCTTGTATAACAATTATATAATTTATTAATATTCGAAAAATCGAACAATTCAATTATATTTTTTTTAATGATTTGACTTAACTTAAGAATTAAAAAACTGCCTATATATAAAATTTCTAATCTATATATATTTTTTTCTATTTCCTATCAGTTTAAATTCTACAATCTAAATTAGTTTTAATCACTAACTTAAAACAATCAACACCAAAACTCACCAGATCTCGAAAAACCCTCCATCCCAAAGTGACAGGCCACACTCTCAAAATCGGAGAACCCATCTTGCTCCACGAATATGTTTCCTCCCTCACGACTTCCAATAGCCGTCGAAGCCCAAACTACCGCTTCCACCTTCAATCGAGAAGCTGAGCTCCGATCCTCTCATTATCGTATGCGAACCTTCCTTGCTCAACTTCGAGCTTTCGTCCATCCACCCACTCGCCAAAAGAACACATCGCGAATCCCTACCGTGAAGAAAACAACGAACTCGATTCACCGCTTTTCCATGCCTTTACAATCGGAATCCCGTTTTGATTCGCAAAAACGAATCGAAATGGTTACGTGAATTCGAATTGAGTTTGAGCCGAGAATTTTTTATACATTCGAACGAAAATCGATTTCGTTTGAATTCGTTGTCTTCCACCATTTATTTTTTCTTTACTATTAACGAATTGATTCGTTTTTGCTGAAGATAATAAAGGAGGGGTTTTTTTATCTTATTCGTTTTTTGAACTGTCTTTGAAAAGGGAAAAGACGTGATTAAGCAGAGAGTAGGTCGGCTTGCTCAGGAATAGGGTAGCTGAGAAGAAAGAAATCTCAACTGTTGACAAATATTTAAATATATATATTAATTAAATTCAAATTCAAACTGTCTCGAAAATGCAACTAAAAATCTTGACCTCCTATCGATGCGTGCCGCTAGGCGTTCGTAATGTTATACGCCTATTCCGAACACAATGGAAAAGGTTTCGAGTCCAAATTCGATCGTATGGAGAAGATAGCTTTTTGGACCCATTTAAAATATAAATGTTCGATTTAATTTCAGCGCGTTTGCTTATCGTACGACCAAACGATCACTCCAAACATTACGAAAATTAAAATCATATAATAATACAATATTACGGATCCAACGGAATTGGTTTCGTCGAATTCCAAGATTGTGCCTCGGAAGGCTATTTTTAAATATCGATTTAAACGATAAATTCAAAACTGAACAAAACAGTTTCAAATCCAACTCTGAAGCTTCTATTATCTTTAGTATAATCAATATGAATTTTCTAAGCCTTGAAAATATTTTAATCTGCTTAAAATTCCAAATTCAAAATTTTACTCAAATTTTAACAATTAAATTCACTAATTTAATTATCAAACAAACTATGATATTTGAAATTCAAATTAAACTAACATTCAAATATTTAAAATCAATTAAATATTCTGATTTCCAATATCAAAAATTCAGGGTCGTTACAATTGATGTAATAAAATGTAAACCAATGTTAGTTATATCCATAAGGTGATGGTTGATTGAATAATAAGATGTAAATAAAATTAAATGAATTTATTGTAATTTAAAATCGTAATTAATGAATTTATTGCAATTGTAATTGAACGTCATAATTATTGCAATATTTAATATTGAATTTGACATGGGAAATTTGTTTTAAAAGGATTCTAAATTTCTAGGTAATTAAAAATGATGAAAATTGTTAATTATCAAATTTGAATTTAAAGGTTGATTAAATTAATTTAATAATTATTTATTTAATTAACGTGAAAATAGCCATTTTGGTTACTATCTCGGATTTCAATGAAACCAGTTTCATTGTATCCACAACAGTGAATTATTGTAGGATTTCAAGTTTCGTAGCGATCGGACTTGTCGTTTGGCCGTGCGAGCTTGAAACGCGTAGAAATCAATTTAATGAATTCAATTAAAATAAGCTGATTTTAAAAGCTAACTTCTGTATATAATGGAATTAGGATTCGAAACTAGTTCCATTAAGTTTAAAAATATCGAACACCTATATTTTGATATATTGGATGATCCATTTTCATTTGGGGAACGAAACGGGCTTTCCGGGTCGTTGTTATCGTTTCGATCCAACCCTTCCTATATATAGGCTGTTACAAACCCTAACCGTTTCTCATTTCATTATTTCTGTACGCGCATCTTCTTCCTCCTTCTCAAATGACAGAAAATCAAACTTTATTCCCAAATTTCAAAACCTAATTTCAATTTTAAAAAAAAAAGCGAATCTAGGGCGACTTCGGGTCGCGCTTCGGGTTCCAGAGGTGAAAACCCTGTAGCGACTTCGGTTCAGGAACCAAATGACTCGGGTCTTGGGTTGTTTCGGATTAAAATCAGAGCAGGCACCGGGGATTTGAGGCGGCGGACTGAAGTAAGACTCAAAGTCGACTTAGGGCCAAAATTTTCCAATCTTCTAACGTTAATAACTTTTGCATACGAGCTCAGATTCTTGCGCGGTTTTCTCCGTTGCAATCATATTGAAATTCCGAACGATATGAAACTGGTTTGGCTGTGTAACGACCCGTAAATTTTTAACTATTTTAATAACGTATTTAACCGAATTGTGTGAAATTTTAAACAATAAAATTTTGAAATAAAAATTTAATATTTGGAATACGTCTAATTAGACATAGCAACTGGTAAATTTTCATCAGATAATTTGGAAGTTTATTTTCTAGTGTAATTTTATTCCAATTTATATCAATTAAAATTGATGATAATAAAAGTGTTCCGAAACCTAAATATGTCAGCATGAGAAAATTTATTTAGAACACTTTGAATAAGACTGCGTAATCCGTTTCGCGAAATTCGGACGTTTCTAGCTCCGTTTGGATTTTTTCGTACGGGATAGCAACGTATATCAGTGTCTGTATCGACTTTTGGATGGATAATCGTATCGTTGATATCCATTTACCGTTTTGATCGTCTTGTCATGCTGATCTTCTTAGTATATTCATATCTTTGTTTCAATGTCCGATACATGTCGGAAAAATCGGAAGAACGATTTCGTACCGGTACCCAATTTCAGCCTCTTGGGCTCCTTTCTTTGCATTTATCTAACCGTTGGAATCAACTAACCTTTAATATTCCCAGAATTGATTTTTTTTGTGACTATTCATTGTTGGACATTTATTTCCTACGTTACTTCTCATTTGGTTTTATAGCTTGTACCGTTCATTCTCAATTGGTTGCTCTTCATTTTTTTTAAAACAAAATACAAAGCTACCATATTTTTGACACTGTTCGATTTCTCCCCTGTTTCCATCACCCTATCTCCCGTTCGACCAACACCCACATGATCCATGCCCAGGCCCACCCACTTCAGCCATTCCCTCCGACCCAACTTCCCACGTTCGCCTTGAACAGCACCCAAAGCAACCGCAGCTACGAGCTTCCACCCTCCTCGCGAACTGGCCCTCCCTGATCCGAGCCATTGCTTTTATCTCTACGTGACTTCCGTGTTGGTGAGCTTTTATTTATATTCTTAGTTATATAGTCACGTAAATCTGTTCATTTGTATATTAAGTTCATATAAGTTTTGATCTATTTGTTATATATAATTATATAAATCTGTGTAAATATATATATAAGTTTGGTATTAATTTAAAAAAAATTAATGTTGTATATATATTAGTTTATGTATAGTATTAGCCTTTTGTTGTTCTGTGTTGTAAAGTTTTATATACATTACAATAAGTTGTTTTATATATATACATTAGCTTATATATATATTTGATCTGTTTGGAAATTTTGATATTTGTTTTCTAAAAGTTGTTTATATGATATTTGTTCTGTAGCTTTGGAAGTGGGTGAAATGGGTTATGTTATGGTGATGTTTATATATATACAGATTGATATAGATATTTGAACCAGTTTAGTTATATAAAAATAATACTTATAGCTTTACATGTATATAATATAGTATTGTTTGCCAGCCTCTCTGGTTATATATGCGCATATATATATATATATATATATATATATATATATAGGCAGTGATTCATATTTATAATAATAGAGTAAATTATATTGTCTTTTAAGTATTGATTTCTAAGTTTAAGATATTGATATTTCTATATATATAGTTTTACATATCCATGTCCTGTTTTCAGTTTGATTTTTTTTTATGTTGGTGTATTCTTATATATCTATTTATAGGAGATACTTTTACTGTATGTATATATGAGTTTTTGGGTTATATATATAGTAAGTGGTATTGTTATAGTTATAAAGTTAATATGTATATATACTTGTTTTAATAACAGTAGTTTATTAAAGTTTTTTTTTGTTTATGTATATAGCTATAACAGTTCGACTGTATATATATATATAACAGTATAAGT
The DNA here is from genome assembly GCA_030737815.1 of Allium fistulosum. Classification (NCBI taxonomy): domain Eukaryota; kingdom Viridiplantae; phylum Streptophyta; class Magnoliopsida; order Asparagales; family Amaryllidaceae; genus Allium; species Allium fistulosum. The sequence continues at coordinate 742,482,169 of CM060908.1, read as the reverse complement.
GGTATGTATTTATATATATACAATGTTATCTTTTATATATATATTACTAATTTATATAATATTTTGGGTTTTGTTGATAAGAAGTGCATAGGTTTATATAGATTCATATTGTCTGATTCAGTTCTCATATATGATTTTAACAGCTTAACATGGTGATATATTTTGTTGATATTTCAAATAGTGTTCGACCTATATATTTGTACAGGTTAATATATATCTATTCTATTGAGTTTTTAAGTATACATGTATATAAGTGAATATAAAATATATTTTTATTTTTATTTTTGTTCATAGACGCAACTACTGTTTGTATAAATTAAATGAAACATATGTTTACTGTATAAATAGTTATAGTATTTTTAATTTATATATATTATTAACTATTGATATTTGGGAAAATATATGCATGGATATGTTTTGATAATTTTATATATGTTATAAGTTGGTTGTACATTAGTTGTTTTGATTCATACATACCTATGCAGTTAATGCCCCGCTATTACCCCACAATAACCCCGCTATATCTTATAGCGGATTTCTGCCGCTACGATTTTTCCATATAGCCCAAATATAGCCTTTCCGCTTTAAGTCCAGCTATTTCCGCTATATCCCGTTATTCCCGCTATATTCCCTTATTTCCGCTATATCTTCTTTAAAAGAAATGAATTGAAAAATGACATTTATATATTATAAAAATTATGAAATTAGTTTTGTTTAATTGAATTTTTAAAATACTTTCAGAAATGAAAATGCTCTAATATTCTACTAAATTCAATTATGTTATATAACAGTTTTACATTTATTTATAGTATATTCGGACATGCTTTTATTTAAAATTATTTATGTATTAATTGTAATTCAATTGAACGTTAATTTTTCATTTAATTACCATTTATATATTTGCAAAAAAATTAAGTATGAGTTTTATATACTATTTTAGAGTCATCCGCTATATCCCGCTATATCCTCGCTGTATCCCCGCTATGACTTTTTGCACCTCCGCCGCATTGAATCCGCCGAGCGCTTTAACTGCACAGATACACACAGTCTGCAATTTACATAATGCTATGATATATGGTCTGTATTTATATATTGAGCAGCATGTATATATGAGTATATAGTTGTATATATGTATAAATATTGGTTTATCTCGGTATATGTGAATTTGGTTTTGATATATATATATATATATACACACAAATTTTGGTTTTTATATGTATGTGTTTTAAATTTAATATGGGTTTTATAATAAATATGGATCTTAAAGTATAATATGTTAGTTATATAATTTTTAAAATATTGACTTTAAGAAAAATAATAATAATAATAGTTTATATATTTTTTCATTTTATATCGAGCTAATTTGATTCATCTTTCATCGATTCATATTTATCAGCTTTGTCCGTCGTACCTGTTTTCTTCATCGAATCGTATCCATCCAGTGTTGTTTTGGAACGAGTAGCTCATTTTAGTGACAAATCTCTCTAGCCTCGAAAGGTGAGAAATTACTCACGATTATTGTTCTTTTATTTATTAAATTTGATTTCAATTGAAATGACAATTGAAATATGATGCTGTTAGTTATTTATATTGCTATATATATGCCATTATCTGTATCTGTTCACCTGTGACATCTGACACCATTATCTATTATTTACATTGATGATATATGCTTGTTATATTATTATCATAGCTGTTATCACACTGCCAGTTCCCTGTTAGTATAGAATTCACTATGGGTTGAAATGATACATACCCGAACGATCTGTAGAATAAGGGAAAATCGTTTTTGGTTGAAATGATAAACCCAAGCAATTTTCATTGAATTAAATTTGGGATTACGGGTTGAAAAGATATATACCCGTATATATTTAAATTATGGATTGAAAAGGTAAATATCCGTATCACTTGACCATAGGGTAGAAAATTATATACATACACCGTTGGTCTATATATAAATATTTTGAAAATGATTTCTATGGTTTTGAAAAGAAATATATGGTTTTAATAAATATTGATTTTAAAGATTTATTAAAGTTGATATATAATATGTTTAAGCATTTATATAAAATTTATATTTTCAAATATAGAGTTTATAATGTTTTGGGTTGGAAAGATAAATTTGAAATTGATTTGAAATTATATTTATTTAAGAATTTTACTTAAATATGTTTTATTTAAATTTTATTAAATTTGAAATTTTAAAGATATGTTTTATAACTTGAATTTGATTAAAAAGTGACTTAAATGAATATTTCAAATTTATATAAATTTAAATAGGATATTTTTTTTATTTAAATTTGTAAATTGAAGTTGTATTTAGATATTATTGAAATGATTAAGTAAATATTTCAAAACTAATAATAGTAAAGTGAATTTGATATATATAAAATTATCGAATTTAGTTTTGAAATGTTGAATATATCGACTTTGATATATATTGAAATTTGAATGGATTATTTTATGGTTCAAATATGTATTTGAAAATCGATAATTTGAAATGGTTTATTGAGAAGCTGAATCGAGTTGAATTTGATGATTTGAGATTTGATTTAATTTTAATTTTGGAATTCGATTCGATTTGAATCGATTTGTGAAATTGTGGAAACTATCTTTATTGTATAAAGTATTTTAAATTATATTTAAAACTATTTTATATTATTTTATAAACTATTTTTAATATAAACTATTTTAATGTAAACTATTTTATTATAAACTATTTTATTATATATACTATTTTTAATATCTAAACTATTTAAGAGGAAGTGTTGAGGATTTCAAAATGTTATGATTTCAAAGCTATGCTTTCAAAGTGTTTCAAGGTTGTGATTTCCAAAGTGTTTTGATTTTTAAAAGACTTATGATTTCGGAAGTGTTATAACTTTGGAAAGTGATATGATTTTGGAAATGAATATTATTTTAAAGTGAGGAATGATATCGTATTGATATGGTTTTGAAATGGATATGATATTTTGGTTTTGAAGTATAAATTATTTTTAAATGACCACGGTGTTATAATAACGTTTGGTTGTTAAAGAGACCGGGATCGGATGTGCATACTCTCTATCGATACCGAAAACCACTTTAACAACCGTGTATGCGGTGGAGATTCCAGAATGAAGTAGGATGGTGGCGACGATCCTATAATAGGTATATACGTGGACCCGACTCCCATGAGTTGGCATAAGGTGGCTAAAACAGGAGCAATTGATGGGCTAATGAGGTAGCACCTCTGATCAGATACAATCCATCATATGCCATTCTATTACTTTGTGATTGATTTGGTGCACACCTTCCGATTTTCGGGAGTGTGGCTCGAGGTGGGCGGTAGTGGATGCAATGCGTTACCACCGGCCCGGAAGTGTAATTGGTATATCTACCCTGGCATTGCCAAGTTGTGCCGTGTCACCTACCCTAGCGAGCCTTGTACGAGTTTGGTTTTGTGTCGTAGCCTTTGGATTATTTAGGGTAGCCTCCTGATCTGGAGGTACGCCGATACTGGATAGACTACTGGGACTATTTATGTGTTAAGGTGGAAAATGTAAAGCCTTAATGCTATTTTAAAGTAAGTTTATTTTACTATTAGACACTATTATAATAGCGTATATTACTACATAGTAGATAGTTTAATGGATCCTTAGAGGATGGTTATTGTTAGCGCCAAAATTGGTCACTACACCCAAATCCAGATGAAAGCACCAAATACCAGTCACAGCTCAGAGATAGAGTATATGTAGAGAGTAATAATGTGAAGAACAGTTAAAACTAAAATGAAAGCAGTAAAGAACAACAGATTTTATAGTGGTTCGGCTAACTCCGGCCTACGTCCACTCCAGAAGTTTGCTTTTTATTGCTGTAATAATCGATTACAGTTACAAAATGGCAGAGTTGCCTTAGCCTTAGAAAAGAGAAAGTAAGAGAGCAGAAAAGAAGATCCCTCATCTGGAGACCCACATGCTGTATTTATAGGCAAAACCAGGTTGTTGGGCCTCCTGAGTAGTTTGGGCCCATCAAGGTCATAGCCGAACCCTACTTCATTATGCCGACCGATCCTGAGCAGTCGGTATGCCGAACGTTGGGAGGTGCGAGGTACCGAGCTATCGAGGTGCGGAGGTGCGAGGTACCGAGGTATGGAGGTGCGAGGTACCGAGGTGCGGAGGTGCGAGGTACCGAGGTGCGGAGGTGCGAGGTATCGAGGTATGGAGGTGCGAGGTACCGAGGTATCGAGGTGCGGAGGTGCGAGGTACCGAGGTACCGAGGTATGGAGGTGCGAGGTATCGAGGTATGGAGGTGCGAGGTGCAATGTCGAACGAGGTGAGGTATGCCGAACGACCCATCCAATGCCGAACGCTCCCTAATGCCGAACGATCCATTCAATGCCGAACGAGATTTATGCCGAGCGCTCCATCCAATGTCGAACGATACTTAATGCCGAACCTCCATCATGCCGAACCATGCCTGATGCCGAATAGTTTCTAATGCCGAGCGCCCATCATGCCGAACGATCTCTAATGCCGAGCGCCTCTAAATGCCGAGCGCTCCTGGATGTCGAGTGCTACTAAATGCTGAGTGCTCCTGGAATGCCGAACCACTCATGTATGTCGAACGCTCTATGCATGCCGAGTACTCTTGAATGCTATTCGAACATGAATAGTGAATGCCAGATGAACTATTTGTGCCGAACCTCCACCATGCCGAACCATGTTTAATGCCGAACCATGTTTCCTAGACCCAACGTATAGTTGATCCATCTTTATCCAATCATATTTCCATCTCCTAAGCACGTTGCATCATCCATCCATCCAGTCGACTGAATCCATCGTACACCAGCCTCGACGAACATGCAGTCGATTAAGTTAAACCCGTCTGTCCGCGACCTTGCCAAAAGGCGGGTTAACACTTGCCCCCCAAAACATGCCTTGCTATTGGAAGGTGTGTTTTGAATAGCCTCAAATACGATATCCAAAGTCCATGTTTCATCCATATCCAATAACCAATAACCGACTTTAGGACCTCTCCGGGTCAATATCCAAATCCTCTGCCGTCCATAGCCGATATTCATATTCGTAACCTCTCCGGGTTCTTGTCAAGCACGATCCACACTTGACGACCTATGTTAAGTAAATCCATGGTGATCATGGTTCAGTGTCCCTGAACGTCGAATAATGCCGTGGCTTAAGTCCTAAGCCGAATCCTGGTCACTCCGGACCCCTGCCGAGCATAGTCCATACTCGACGACCTGCAATAGTAACCGATAATATAGGGGCCTAAGTCCTAGGCCGAGTCCTGGTCTCTCCGGACCCTTGCCGAGCATAGTCCATACTCGACGACCTGAAATAGTAACCGATAACCTGGGGCCTAAGTCCTAGGCTGAATCCTGGTCTCTCTGGACCCTTGCCGAGCATAGTCCATACTCGACGACCTGAATTAGTCGATTTGCCATGCTCGGACAAAGCGACTTACCCCTTGCCAGGTATGATCCATACCTGACGATCATTTACAAAAAGCCAGATAAAAATCCAATCAAAAGCCAATCCGAAATCCAGATCAAATCAAGAAACAAAAAATCCATATCAAAAATCCAAACCAATATCCAAACCAGAAATCAATCATCCAAATAAAAGTGTAACAACCCGAGTTTTTCTAACACGAAAAACCGGACCATTTGGGTAAAAAGAAGAAGAGGTAGAAGAAGAAAATAAAAGAAAAACAACATCAGAATCTAACCATCGCAGCGGAATAAAATATAATATATCAACAGATCTTTACACAAATCAAAATTTTATCTGTTTATACAATACATCAGAATACATCATCAGAGTACATCAACATCCATAACATACAACTAAATACACAGCGGAAAAATAATAACAAGTACGGGAGTACGTATCGACATCCAGCTCGTCTCCTGAGCTCCACAGCATCATATCCTGAACCTGTTTATCTCGGTCTGACCCGAGCATCATATAAAACAATACCCGAGTCAGTCTGGAAAACCAGCGTGAGAAAATCACACTCAAATTGATTATTAAAGTTTCAAAATCCTTTTGAAAATAAAAGCATCTCGTAAGACCACGCCACAAATAAACATGTCGGGTTTTTACCTTACGATAGCTAAAACACTTTTTATCAAAATCCTCTGATATTATAATAGTGTCTACAGAAAGTAAAATAGAATCTAGCTGAAATGCTTGCATCTCACATTTCAACAATAGTTGGGCACAATCAAAACCGTACAGGCACGTAGGGAGAATGGATTTCCAACGAATGACTAGGCACTGGGGTACCACCTGTCACAATACGTGGCCTAGATCACAGTACCGAGGAGTACGCCCGCTCCCCTGCAACACAAGGCCGGAATCATCCCTTACTGGATAATTCCAAATAAAATCACCCCACGGTTGGGATCAGCAACCGCAACACTAAGCCGAAATAAAAGGGACATCTAGACAGGGATGACTTTACTCTCAAGTGGGGGCTACCTACGAAGCCTTGCTGCATAACCCCTGATTTTCAGTCATTCCCGGTTGATGAGGCTTGAGGCTAAACGATACCTTTTTCAGAACATATCCCTGAGAATGCCCATCGTCCACCTGACGATGTCACGAAAGCATTCGTCCATACAAGTCCGTCCCGGGTCCGAACGGAACCGAAGGCACTATTCCTACTACATCCATTTTGGAAATATCCTCAGGATTAGTAGCGACTAGCCCTTGCACTTCACTGCTCCATCTTCGACTCCGAACACGTTACACGAAACGTACAAACCAAATCGAAGTGGTATTCGAGTCTCCAGACCTAGAATCCCGGTATACGAAAACTCGATCTCGGTCTCTTCGAAACGATCAGCGCATTTGGCCAATATTGATAGTCGGTTATTTAACTATCAATTAACATCCACAAGCAACCATCACACAATAAATAATTTCCCACATTATTTATTTGCCCAAATATCTTTCCAAGATATATGTCCAAATTTCAAAGCTCATTTGAAAACAATTTCCGCTTACGGAATACATTTCCCAAATAATTATTTCCACTGAATCACCAAGTACAAAATACTTTTAATTTTGAAATAATTTAAAAACACTTATTATAAATATACTTTATAACTTTGAAATTTAAAATCACTTTAATACTTTATCAAAATATATACTTTAAGGATATTTAAAAACAAAACCACTTTTCAAATATAAACTAAATTTCTCTTTTAAAACATAATACCAAATCACTTTTATATAATTACTACAATAATAGATTTTTGAAAATACTTACTTTAAAAAGTTAACATTTAAAAATAATCAATTTTCTAAAACATGCTTTTTAAAACATATTAAAACTTTTAACTTATATTTAAAACTACCTTGAAAACGTACTTGGCTATCCAGAGAAATACACTTCTCATTTCCATCCTTTAAAAATAAATCAACATTTATTTTAAACCAATTCATATCCCTTTATAAATTCCCACCTTGAATTTATATTTTCTAATATCCACTGATATTTTATTTTACTTTATAAACCCAGTTTATAAATTCCAAAATCTCATTTCTCTTCTAAAATTCCAATTTTAAACAACTAAATCAATTTCCAATTGATTTCCCAATTTACTCTACTTACTTTGAAATAAATTTCCTTTGCTACTTCATTTATTCCAAAATACATTAACCTTTAGATTTTTATTCCTTATTACGAGTTAAACCCCTTTTTACCAATATCGATTACAGATTTCCAAAACTCCTTATTTATTCTTTAATTAACTTTAATCCTTAATTTCAAAAATAACTTCTTTTTATTCTTCAAATAATATCACTTAAGTATAAAATTTATTATCCCTTGTGAATTCAAAATCCCCTTTTTCATATTTGTTAAAATTCCAAATCACCTTATTTTTATTTCAATTCGTTATAAATTTTATCCCAATTCCTCGAATTATTTGACTTAAACTTTTATTCCTTTATTTCTTTTCAAAAATTCAATTCCATAGATTTTATAATTTATTATACTGGACAATCCAAATCAACCACATCATCCAATATAAAATCATCACATGATATCAAATATTCAGAACACAGAATATTAAATAATCTAATAATTTTGAGGAATCCAGTTGGATCCCTCCAACCTGTTTCCCTGCATCCACAGACGTTAGCACAATATAAAATACCAATTCCACTTCAAGGTGGAATATCGCGGTATATGGGATTTATATAAAATCATCCGCTATTATGCGGCGCATAGGGTCTCATCCGCTATACAATGCGGGAATATCAACAATTCCAATATATACATATGCCAATATGTATATATTGCTATATACTACTATATATAATATAGCACATCCAAATCAATTCACCCATTCAATCAATTATTTAAATTTAACCATTTAAATTTAAATTCAACTGAGTGAGATTAACTCACCTTTGCCCCTTTAATTTGTAATCCGATCCAAACAGCTTGTTTCACGATTTTTAACCTTGCATAACATTATACAGTTCGTTAACATTTTAAATAATCGAAATCAATTTTCATTTAATAAATCTAACCAATAATTTATTAAATTAAACGAATCCCTTTAATAAATTATTTTTTTATTGACTAAGAAAATTAAATAAGTTAGTTAGACAAATAAATCTTCATAATACATTATATTAAAAATTAACTATTATGTGTATATATTTCAAATCTTTATGTATTTGCTAAATAGAAAGGGATAAGACTGATACCTTACTGCTCATAAATTAATTACTGTTAAATATGTATGTATATTATTTATATTATTATTATTATTATTTTTACTTAAATAAATAACAAAAATAAGGATTTACTTTATTGTAAAGAAACTTCCCTTGTAAATTTAAAACGGTTTTAGAACTTCAGTAAAATAAATCTTCTTATCATATATATACTTCTGTTTTTTAACAGTTTATAACTAACATATATATATTAGTATTATTATCTTGAACGGAAATGAGATAATTTCAGAGTTGAACATTCAAATCTCAAATCGAAGAAGAAGAAAGCAAAAAGTTGCTTACCTCAAATCTGATCGACTTGCCGCCATTGCCAGGCCACTCGAGTTGCACGCGAACTGGAATTCATCACCCCTTCCAGTCATTGCTTCTCCAATCAACGTGCCACCACGACCTGGCCTCACGTCAACGATTCCATCCCCAAATCGCTACGCTGCTCGCCGCCCTTCGTGCACTCGAGAAATCACGATACCATCTCCAGCTCGATCTGGTCGTACTCAAATTCGCGACCCATAAACGAGCCGCCTCCCTCGTCGATCGAAAATCCCCGACCACGCATTGCTGCTTCCACGCGTTCGAACTCCGCGTTCGACATTCCAAAACCCCAAACCCTGCTCACGAGACTGCCGACTACCCTCCAGCTTCGCCTTTGACCGCTTGCCATCCTCGAACTCACGACAATCGTGAACGATCGCGAGCCAAAGCCCTAGCTTCGCAAAGACTCGCGGCCATACTCAAATTATCTAATTCGTCTCGATTCGATTTTGATGAGGGGGAAAGATTTCGAGCTGAAACTTTATTTAGGAATAAGGGGGAGATGGCATATGAATTGAAATGGTGAACGAGTTTTATCAGAGGAAAAATGCGTTCGATTGATTTAAAGATGAGGGGATCGGCCATTAATTTTCTTTGAATAGATTTGTTTTGATTTGAACGAAAGAAAAGGATACGGGGCCATGCTTTGAAACGAAGGGGTAAGCTTTGCACGATAAATTTCGTGATCTTCGGCATGATTCAAGGAGACAACGTGCTGATGTTGACAAATTTAAAAATTAAATTTTAGATTGAATTCGATTTAATTTTCAACGCGTTTACTCATCGTGTGCTCACATAACAACTCCAAAAAATATGAAATTTGAAATTCGATAATAATTCAATATTACGAACCCAATGGAACTGGTTTCGTCGAATTCCGAGACTGTGCCTCGAAAGGCTATTTTTAAATATTAATTTAAACAATGTATTTTTAAAACTGAACAAACCACTTTTAAAGCTGATTCCAACACTTCTATCCATTTCAGTATTATCTATACAAATCTTATAAGTCTTCAAATTATTTTTAACAGGCTTAAAGCTCCAGATTCAATAATTTACCAATTTCAATAATTTAAATTCAACAATTACTTGTCTAATCAATAACGATATTTGAAATTAAAGTTAATAATTATCTTTTGAATATTTAAAATTAATTAAATATTCCTATTTCAAATGCTCAAAAATTCCGGGTCGTCACATTCCTCCCCCCTTAAAAGAATTGCATCCTCGAAATTACCAGTTAAGAGAAATGATTCGATACCCGTTCTATTTCCCAAATCCAAATAGTTTTAACAACTATCTATAATAATTTTTTTTAAATAAAGACACACTATCTTTTCCCTCCTTTCAAACTTAGCTATAAGTTTCCCAAACAATATCACTTAATTATCAATTCAAATTTAAATTTGAATTCAAATTTTAACTTATCAAAATTTCTCAAAAATTTTCTAACTCTCTAAATTCCCAAAAAATTTTGCCAGCGTCTCCTTTGCGCGGCTAGCTCGGTACAACTACAAAATGGCTCTACGGCCTCCCAATCTCAAAAAGAAAACAAAAAGCCAAGTGGCTGGATCAAAAACCCAATCAAATTTCATACAGAAATTCAAATACATACCTTTTGTCGGGCCATTAAATTTTATCTTCTAAAATCAAAATCCCAATTTATCCATTGCTTTTATACACCTGTATATCCTACTAAGCAATAATATTCAATCACAAATTCCAAAGTCATTTTATTGACTTCTTTACAAATTTTCAATATTTGTTTTTCTTAAGCCCGTACGATGCACATATATCATCCGTACGCAATATCACATTCGATCGCTCAATCGATCACACAATTTCACTTCCGAACTAGTATCGTCCACCCGACTTCCTAGTGCGGACTCAGATCTGGTTCCTTGATCAGAAACCATCATTCTCCTTGCATAGCCACAAACTATGATAGAGAATATCCAGAATCAATCAACAATCCATATCCAGGCTCGCCATCGAAAATCGAGTGAAAAATTCCAACTCGGATCGATATATCTATCTCGAAATTCTGTGTTCGACATCTGGACCAAAAAGCTATGCGAATAAAATAATATACGTACACCTTACGTAATTAGCCCAATTGATTATTAGTTATATCAATTCTCCTTTATTCACATTCCTTTTTGATTATTATCCCTTTATTCATAACTATCTCATTTCACAACTTCAATTTTAGTCTTCATTCAACTATTTACTTAGTATATTTATTTATTTATTTATTTTTTTTATTCCAAAATTACTAAGTATACCTCCAATACAAATTTTCTTAAGAATTTCATTCTTCAATTCTTAAGTTCATATAAATTTTCTTATACTTATTTACTACTTCATTTCCAATTTTTTCCTTAAATTCAATTCATCTCCAACTTCCAAAAATGAATTTTATTTAGCTCGAAAACAATCCAAGTTAATTCATTCAATAAATATTTCTCAACTTATTTAAACCACTCCTCCGTTGAGTTCAGTTTCCATTCAACATTTACTTAAGTCAATAACTTAAGTTTATTTTTCCATTTAACCAACTTTTTAAAGTTTTATTTCCATCTTTCATTTGATTCTTATTTAATCAAGTTCCATCCATTTATTTATTTAATATAATTGGTTTATTCACTCAATCATTATGAATTTAAATTTCCATACTCAATTCATCTGGAATTATTTTATTAATAACCAGGCCATTTCCAATTTATTTTACTTATTTGGATTTCATTCGTAATTCAAACCATCACTGTTTTAATCCAATTCCATTAACTCACAGTTCAATTTCATTAACTAATTTATTATCTAATTAGTTCCTCCGCCGGTTAAAATTAAATACTTGCTTTTTAAATCCCAAATATCACTTCACTTAATTTTCTTAAGTTCAATATATTTTATAATTCAAGTTTGGATTTATTTAAAAATTAAGATTGCTCATCTTAGTCGTTTCCATTTGATAATTACAATTTCAAATTATAACTCTTAATGGTTCAAAGTAATGGATCCCCATTTATGACTTACAATTTCATTTCTATTCATAAGTTTAACTTACTTGCTTAAGATCTAGGACTATTTATTTAAGTCCATTTCCATCTTTACAATCAAATCTCAAATTATTACACTTAAGAACTTAAGAATATGAATTTCTTTACACAATTATAAGCATTTTACATCACCTTTATATCCAATTCAATTCGACTTCAACTTATTTACATTTAATTCAATTCCAATTCTCAATTCTTATTTAACTTATCTTAAGTTAAATTCAAATATATTTTATTCACCTTCATATACTCGAATTAAATTTTAATTCTAGGATACAATTTTATACAAGTTTTACAATTCATTCACCTTCATGTTCTCTAACTCTTTTATCTACCAGCTTATATTAATCATTGAGTTATTTCCATCTCATAATTATAATCCCGGAATTAAACTTTCATTCCCTTCTTACTTCAATCAACTTCATTCTATACTTTATATTGTTGATTCATTTAAATTTCCACATTTATATTTTAAATAGAATTCCCAGAATCCAATTGCCCGGTTTTATTTCAAAACCATTTTGAATCCATAAATAACTCATACACCTGGTATATCACATCAAATCCCAATTTCCAAAATAATCTGCTTTTACCAAACAATTTTCCTTTTTAATTTCAAAACCAACCCAGTTCACAATCATTTCCAATTTTAAAATAGTTTGGTAGCAATTTCTCTTTGGAAACTCGAAAATAGACATCGATGATGCTGCAGTCATCACCGAAATTATTTTCCAGCGACCAAAAGAGAATTTAATGCTTTTATCACTCTAAAACATTTCAAACATTTTTAAAATCCCAAATTCCACCAGATTTCAATTCAATTTCAAAAATATTCATGAAATAATATCACCATTATTTTTCCCAAACCTTTAAAACTATTTTTAAATCCAAAGGAATTTAAATCTTTTCCAAAACAAAAATCCATCCAATTTTTATATCCAAACATTACTCTGGAATTCTATCACATTTTATTTCAAGTTATAAGTCACTTTTACCATTTACATTTACAAATTTCATTTGTTTATGAATTAATCTCATTTGATTATAAATCACATTTGTAATTCACATTTGTATATAAAGTTTATCTCAATTTATAAATTGCATTTATAGTCCATATTTCAAATTCCATTTTGTTATATAAATTTATTCTTTCATCTTTGGTTATACTTTTTCCAATTTCTGATTCAATTTTTACACAATGATGATAATAATTTAATATCATTACTTTCTAACAACCAAGCAACCAAATATATAATTTACAAAAGTTATCCTTTTATATATAAAAATAATTTGGGCAAAATTATTTCATTCACCCTATTTAAAACAATACTGTGTCGAACTGTTCTATTCAAGTGTTTAGAAACCCCTTCGATACAGTTGTCCAGACTGTGCCGACGAAGGTTCATATGCCACTCAATAAATCAACCAAAACAATATAAAACCATTTTATATTCACTAACAAATACGCGCTCATATTTATTAATACTCTCAAAATTCCCACCAGAGCCAAGGTTATCGCCAGCCTAAGCTCTGATACCACTGTAACAACCCGAGTTTTTCTAACACGAAAAACCGAACCATTTGGGTAAAAAGAAGAAGAGGTAGAAGAAGAAAATAAAAGAAAAACAACATCAGAATCTAACCATCGCAGCGGAATAAAATATAATATATCAACAGATCTTTACACAAATCAAAATTTTATCTGTTTATACAATACATCAGAATACATCATCAGAGTACATCAACATCCATAACATACAACTAAATACACAGCGGAAAAATAATAACAAGTACGGGAGTACGTATCGACATCCAGCTCGTCTCCTGAGCTCCACAGCATCATATCCTGAACCTGTTTATCTCGGTCTGACCCGAGCATCATATAAAACAATACCCGAGTCAGTCTGGAAAACCAGCGTGAGAAAATCACACTCAAATTGATTATTAAAGTTTCAAAATCCTTTTGAAAATAAAAGCATCTCGTAAGACCACGCCACAAATAAACATGTCGGGTTTTTACCTTACGATAGCTAAAACACTTTTTATCAAAATCCTCTGATATTATAATAGTGTCTACAGAAAGTAAAATAGAATCTAGCTGAAATGCTTGCATCTCACATTTCAACAATAGTTGGGCACAATCAAAACCGTACAGGCACGTAGGGAGAATGGATTTCCAACGAATGACTAGGCACTGGGGTACCACCTGTCACAGTACGTGGCCTAGATCACAGTACCGAGGAGTACGCCCGCTCCCTTGCAACACAAGGCCGGAATCATCCCTTACTGGATAATTCCAAATAAAATCACCCCACGGTTGGGATCAGCAACCGCAACACTAAGCCGAAATAAAAGGGACATCTAGACAGGGATGACTTTACTCTCAAGTGGGGGCTACCCACGAAGCCTTGCTGCATAACCCCTGATTTTCAGTCATTCCCGGTTGATGAGGCTTGAGGCTAAACGATACCTTTTTCAGAACATATCCCTTAGAATGCCCATCGTCCACCTGACGATGTCACGAAAGCATTCGTCCATACAAGTCCGTCCCGGGTCCGAACGGAACCGAAGGCACTATTCCTACTACATCCATTTTGGAAATATCCTCAGGATTAGTAGCGACTAGCCCTTGCACTTCACTGCTCCATCTTCGACTCCGAACACGTTACACGAAACGTACAAACCGAATCGAAGTGGTATTCGAGTCTCCAGACCTAAAATCCCGGTATACGAAAACTCGATCTCGGTCTCTTCGAAACGATCAGCGCATTTGGCCAATATTGATAGTCGGTTATTTAACTATCAATTAACATCCACAAGCAACCATCACACAATAAATAATTTCCCACATTATTTATTTGCCCAAATATCTTTCCAAGATATATGTCCAAATTTCAAAGCTCATTTGAAAATAATTTCCGCTTACGGAATACATTTCCCAAATAATTATTTCCACTGAATCACCAAGTACAAAATACTTTTAATTTTGAAATAATTTAAAAACACTTATTATAAATATACTTTATAACTTTGAAATTTAAAATCACTTTAATACTTTATCAAAATATATACTTTAAGGATATTTAAAAACAAAACCACTTTTCAAATATAAACTAAATTTCTCTTTTAAAACATAATACCAAATCACTTTTATATAATTACTACAATAATAGATTTTTGAAAATACTTACTTTAAAAAGTTAACATTTAAAAATAATCAATTTTCTAAAACATGCTTTTTAAAACATATTAAAACTTTTAACTTATATTTAAAACTACCTTGAAAACGTACTTGGCTATCCAGAGAAATACACTTCTCATTTCCATCCTTTAAAAATAAATCAACATTTATTTTAAACCAATTCATATCCCTTTATAAATTCCCACCTTGAATTTATATTTTCTAATATCCACTGATATTTTATTTTACTTTATAAACCCAGTTTATAAATTCCAAAATCTCATTTCTCTTCTAAAATTCCAATTTTAAACAACTAAATCAATTTCCAATTGATTTCCCAATTTACTCTACTTACTTTGAAATAAATTTCCTTTGCTACTTCATTTATTCCAAAATACATTAACCTTTAGATTTTTATTCCTTATTACGAGTTAAACCCCTTTTTACCAATATCGATTACAGATTTCCAAAACTCCTTATTTATTCTTTAATTAACTTTAATCCTTAATTTCAAAAATAACTTCTTTTTATTCTTCAAATAATATCACTTAAGTATAAAATTTATTATCCCTTGTGAATTCAAAATCCCCTTTTTCATATTTGTTAAAATTCCAAATCACCTTATTTTTATTTCAATTCGTTATAAATTTTATCCCAATTCCTCGAATTATTTGACTTAAACTTTTATTCCTTTATTTCTTTTCAAAAATTCAATTCCATAGATTTTATAATTTATTATACTGGACAATCCAAATCAACCACATCATCCAATATAAAATCATCACATGATATCAAATATTCAGAACACAGAATATTAAATAATCTAATAATTTTGAGGAATCCAGTTGGATCCCTCCAACCTGTTTCCCTGCATCCACAGACGTTAGCACAATATAAAATACCAATTCCACTTCAAGGTGGAATATCGCGGTATATGGGATTTATATAAAATCATCCGCTATTATGCGGCGCATAGGGTCTCATCCGCTATACAATGCGGGAATATCAACAATTCCAATATATACATATGCCAATATGTATATATTGCTATATACTACTATATATAATATAGCACATCCAAATCAATTCACCCATTCAATCAATTATTTAAATTTAACCATTTAAATTTAAATTCAACTGAGTGAGATTAACTCACCTTTGCCCCTTTAATTTGTAATCCGATCCAAACAGCTTGTTTCACGATTTTTAACCTTGCATAACATTATACAGTTCGTTAACATTTTAAATAATCGAAATCAATTTTCATTTAATAAATCTAACCAATAATTTATTAAATTAAACGAATCCCTTTAATAAATTATTTTTTTATTGACTAAGAAAATTAAATAAGTTAGTTAGACAAATAAATCTTCATAATACATTATATTAAAAATTAACTATTATGTGTATATATTTCAAATCTTTATGTATTTGCTAAATAGAAAGGGATAAGACTGATACCTTACTGCTCATAAATTAATTACTGTTAAATATGTATGTATATTATTTATATTATTATTATTATTATTTTTACTTAAATAAATAACAAAAATAAGGATTTACTTTATTGTAAAGAAACTTCCCTTGTAAATTTAAAACGGTTTTAGAACTTCAGTAAAATAAATCTTCTTATCATATATATACTTCTGTTTTTTAACAGTTTATAACTAACATATATATATTAGTATTATTATCTTGAACGAAAATGAGATAATTTCAGAGTTGAACATTCAAATCTCAAATCGAAGAAGAAGAAAGCAAAAAGTTGCTTACCTCAAATCTGATCGACTTGCCGCCATTGCCAGGCCACTCGAGTTGCACGCGAACTGGAATTCATCACCCCTTCCAGTCATTGCTTCTCCAATCAACGTGCCACCACGACCTGGCCTCACGTCAACGATTCCATCCCCAAATCGCTACGCTGCTCGCCGCCCTTCGTGCACTCGAGAAATCACGATACCATCTCCAGCTCGATCTGGTCGTACTCAAATTCGCGACCCATAAACGAGCCGCCTCCCTCGTCGATCGAAAATCCCCGACCACACATTGCTGCTTCCACGCGTTCGAACTCCGCGTTCGACATTCCAAAACCCCAAACCCTGCTCACGAGACTGCCGACTACCCTCCAGCTTCGCCTTCGACCGCTTGCCATCCTCGAACTCACGACAATCGTGAACGATCGCGAGCCAAAGCCCTAGCTTCGCAAAGACTCGCGGCCATACTCAAATTATCTAATTCGTCTCGATTCGATTTTGATGAGGGGGAAAGATTTCGAGCTGAAACTTTATTTAGGAATAAGGGGGAGATGGCCTACGAATTGAAATGGTGAACGAGTTTTATCAGAGGAAAAATGCGTTCGATTGATTTAAAGATGAGGGGATCGGCCATTAATTTTCTTTGAATAGATTTGTTTTGATTTGAACGAAAGAAAAGGATACGGGGCCATGCTTTGAAACGAAGGGGTAAGCTTTGCACGATAAATTTCGTGATCTTTGGCATGATTCAAGGAGACAACGTGCTGATGTTGACAAATTTAAAAATTAAATTTTAGATTGAATTCGATTTAATTTTCAACGCGTTTACTCATCGTGTGCTCACATAACAACTCCAAAAAATACGAAATTTGAAATTCGATAATAATTCAATATTACGAACCCAATGGAACTGGTTTCGTCGAATTCCAAGACTGTGCCTCGAAAGGCTATTTTTAAATATTAATTTAAACAATGTATTTTTAAAACTGAACAAACCACTTTTAAAGCTGATTCCAACACTTCTATCCATTTCAGTATTATCTATACAAATCTTATAAGTCTTCAAATTATTTTTAACAGGCTTAAAGCTCCAGATTCAATAATTTACCAATTTCAAAAATTTAAATTCAACAATTACTTGTCTAATCAATAACGATATTTGAAATTAAAGTTAATAATTATCTTTTGAATATTTAAAATTAATTAAATATTCCTATTTCAAATGCTCAAAAATTCCGGGTCGTCACAAAAAGTCCAAACCAAGAAACAAACAAAACCAGAAGTTCAAACCAGAAAACGAGCAAAGCAGGAAGTTCAAACCAAACTCAAAAAACCAAACCAGGAAAAGCAAATGTCCAAGCCAAAAATGAAAAGGCAAATTTCACAGACTAGAGTGTCGCGGTTTGTCATCACCTCAGAGCATGCCTAGGGGCTATCTCCGTCCCCGTACATGTGTAAGTGACTTGGCCGTTTGCCCAAAGTTTGCTACTTATTCCAAACCATCAAGATTAGTTAATGACTAATCGGCCACCATTCTTACCGGCATTTTGTTGTGTGGTGTTACCTGGAATTCCTCCATGAATTAGTCTAGCATTTCCTGGTGGTATGCCCCCGAGCCTAGGTCCTTCCAGATTGATAGCCGTTTGCCGATTGGGGGCTGCCCCCTGTTGAGTCACTTCATCAGCCTGCTGGTTGAGTCCCTCTGGTCCAGGTCCAAGAACTTGAGTACCTGTAATTCCCGATTGTCCAAATTGCCTAAGAAGAGCCTGCATCGTCTCCTCTTGTCGTTTCATCATGACTTCCAACTCCTCTCTAGTGATGTAGACCGATGTTTGACCTACTCCATTTCCAGAGAAAGCCTCTTGACTTCCCTCCTGGTTGCTCCTTTCTGTCACTTGCTTCCTCGCTGATGGTCTAACCATTGCTTCCTAGAATCCAAGTTCCCAGCTTCAAAATTCCTGAGTTCATTTCTCAGTGAAAGCACCAAAGTGTTACCGCCAAAATTGGTCACTACACCCAAATCCAGATGAAAGCACCAAATACCAGTCACAGCTCAGAGATAGAGTATATGTAGAGAGTAATAATGTGAAGAACAGTTAAAACTAAAATGAAAGCAGTAAAGAACAACAGATTTTATAGTGGTTAGGCTAACTCCGGCCTACGTCCACTCCAGAAGTTTGATTTTTATTGCTGTAATAATCGATTACAGTTGCAAAATGGCAGAGTTGCCTTAGCCTTAGAAAAGAGAAATTAAGAGAGCAGAAAAGAAGATCCCCTATCTGGAGACCCACATGCTGTATTTATAGGCAAAACCAGGTTGTTGGGCCTCCTGAGTAGTTTGGGCCCATCAAGGTCATAGCCGAACCCTACTTCATTATACCGACCGATCCTGAGCAGTCGGTATGCCGAACGTTGGGAGGTGCGAGGTACCGAGCTATCGAGGTGCGGAGGTGCGAGGTACCGAGGTATGGAGGTGCGAGGTACCGAGGTATGGAGGTGCGAGGTACCGAGGTGCGGAGGTGCGAGGTACCGAGGTGCGGAGGTGCGAGGTACCGAGGTATGGAGGTGCGAGGTATCGAGGTATGGAGGTGCGAGGTACCGAGGTATAGAGGTGCGGAGGTGCGAGGTACCGAGGTATGGAGGTGCGAGGTATCGAGGTATGGAGGTGCGAGGTGCAATGCCGAACGAGGTGAGGTATGCCGAACGACCCATCCAATGCCGAACACTCCCAAATGCCGAACGATCCATTCAATGCCGAACGAGATTTATGTCGAGCGCTCCATCCAATGTCGAACGATACTTAATGCCGAACCTCCATCATGCCAAACCATGCCTGATGCCGAATAGTTTCTAATGCCGAGCGCCCATCATGCCGAACGATCTCTAATGCCGAGCGCCTCTAAATGCCGAGCGCTCCTGGATGTCGAGTGCTACTGAATGCCGAGTGCTCCTGGAATGCCGAACCCCTCATGTATGTCGAACGCTCTATGCATGCCGAGTACTCTTGAATGCTATTCGAACATGAATAGTGAATTCAGATGAACTATTTGTGCCGTACCTCCACCATGCCGAACCAAGTTTAATGCCGAACCATGTTTCCTAGACCCAACGTATAGTTGATCCAACTTTATCCAATCATATTTCCATCTCCCAAGCATGTTGCATCATCCATCCATCCAGTCGACTGAATCCATCGTACACCAGCCTCGACGAACATGTAGTCGATTAAGTTAAACCCGTCTGTCCGCGACCTTGCCAAAAGGCGGGTTAACACTTGCCCCCCAAAACATGCCTTGCTATTGGAAGGTGTGTTTTGAATAGCCTCAAATCCGATATCCAAAGTCCATGTTTCATCCATATCCAATAACCAATAACCGACTTTAGGACCTCTTCGGGTCAATATCCAAATCCTCTGCCGTCCATAGCCGATATTCATATTCGTAACCTCTCCGGGTTCTTATCAAGCACGATCCACACTTGACAACCTATGTTAAGTAAATCCATGGTGATCATGGTTCAGTGTCCCTGAACGTCGAATAATGCCGTGGCTTAAGTCCTAAGCCGAATCCTGGTCACTCCGGACCCCTGCCGAGCATAGTCCATACTCGACGACCTGCAATAGTAACCGATAATATAGGGGCCTAAGTCCTAGGCCGAGTCCTGGTCTCTCCGGACCCTTGCCGAGCATAGTCCATACTCGACGACCTGAAATAGTAACCGATAACCTGGGGCCTAAGTCCTAGGCTGAATCCTGGTCTCTTTGGACCCTTGCCGAGCATAGTCCATACTCGACGACCTGAATAAGTCAATTTGCCATGCTCGGACAAAGCGACTTACCCCTTGCCAGGTGTGATCCATACCTGACGATTATTTACCAAAAGCCAGATAAAAATCCAATCAAAAGCCAATCCGAAATCCAGATCAAATCAGGAAACAAAAAATCCATATCAAAAATTCAAACCAATATCCAAACCAGAAATCAATCATCCAAATAAAAGTCCAAACCAAGAAACAAACAAAACCAGAAGTTCAAACCAGAAAACGAGCAAAGCAGGAAGTTCAAACCAAACTCAAAAAACCAAACCAGGAAAAGCAAATGTCCAAGCCAAAAAAGAAAAGGCAAATTTCACAGACTAGAGTGTCGCGGTTTGTCATCACCTCAGAGCATGCCTAGGGGCTATCTCCGTCCCCGTACATGTGTAAGTGACTTGGCCGTTTGCCCAAAGTTTGCTACTTATTCCAAACCATCAAGATTAGTTAATGACCAATCGACCACCATTCTTACCGGCATTTTGTTTTGTGGTGTTACCTGGAATTCCTCCATGAATTAGTCTAGCATTTCCTGGTGGTGTGCCCCCGAGCCTAGGTCCTTCCAGATTGATAGCCGTTTGCCGATTGGGGGCTGCCCCCTGTTGAGTCACTTCATCAGCCTGCTGGTTGAGTCCCTCTGGTCCAGGTCCAAGAACTTGAGTACATGTAGTTCCCGATTGTCCAAATTGCCTAAGAAGAGCCTGCATCATCTCCTCTTGTCGTTTCATCATGACTTCCAACTCCTCTCTAGTGATGTAGACCGATGTTTGACCTACTCCATTTCCAGAGAAAGCCTCTTGACTTCCCTCCTGATTGCTCCTTTCTGTCACTTGCTTCCTCGCTGATGGTCTAACCATTGCTTCCTAGAATCCAAGTTCCCAGCTTCAAAATTCCTGAGTTCATTTCTCAGTGAAAGCACCAAAGTGTTAGCGCCAAAATTGGTCACTACACCCAAATCCAGATGAAAGCACCAAATACCAGTCACAGCTCAGAGATAGAGTATATGTAGAGAGTAATAATGTGAAGAACAGTTAAAACTAAAATGAAAGCAGTAAAGAACAACAGATTTTATAGTGGTTCGGCTAACTCCGGCCTACGTCCACTCCAGAAGTTTGCTTTTTATTGCTGTAATAATCGATTACAGTTACAAAATGGAAGAGTTGCCTTAGCCTTAGAAAAGAGAAAGTAAGAGAGCAGAAAAGAAGATCCCCCATCTGGAGACCCACATGCTGTATTTATAGGCAAAACCAGGTTGTTGGGCCTCCTGAGTAGTTTGGGCCCATCAAGGTCATAGCCGAACCCTACTTCATTATGCCGACCGATCCTGAGCAGTCGGTATGCCGAACGTTGGGAGGTGCGAGGTACCGAGCTATCGAGGTGCGGAGGTGCGAGGTACCGAGGTATGGAGGTGCGAGGTACCGAGGTGCGGAGTTGCGAGGTACCGAGGTGCGGAGGTGCGGAGGTGCGAGGAACCGAGGTATGGAGGTGCGAGGTACCGAGGTATGGAGGTGCAAGGTACCGAGGTACGGAGGTGCGGAGGTGCGAGGTACCGAGGTATGGAGGTGCGAGGTATCGAGGTATGGAGGTGCGAGGTGCAATGCCGAACGAGGTGAGGTATGCCGAACGACCCATCCAATGCCGAACGCTCCCTAATGCCGAACGATCCATTCAATGCCAAACGAGATTTATGACGAGCGCTCCATCCAATGTCGAACGATACTTAATGCCGAACCTCCATCATGTCGAACCATGCATTATGCCGAATAGTTTCTAATGCCGAGCGCCCATCATGCCGAACGATCTCTAATGCCGAGCGCCTCTAAATGCCGAGCGCTCCTGGATGTCGAGTGCTCCTGGAATGCCGAACCACTCATGTATGTCGAACGCTCTATGCATGCCGAGTACTCTAGAATGCTATTCGAACATGAATAGTGAATGCCAGATGAACTATTTGTGCCGAACCTCCACCATGCCTGTGACGACCGCCCATGACCCCTGCACCGAATCTAGAGATAGTGCGCTGTAAAGTGTGCCAGGCGACCATGGACGATTGTCAAGGTAAGATTAAAACAACAGAATCTATCGTATTACTCACAGCGCATGGACAAAATACAATAGAACATATGTATAGTGAAGCTTTACAGAACAAAATGACATCTTATAAAACTCCATAATAGTTGAATACAAGCATTCATATAGTCAATACATCCAGCCTCACTACATATCTCTCAGAGAAAACAAAACAGCGGAACATCCAGTACATATAATAAGAAGATAATATGCAACCCTCCAGCTCGTCTTCGATATCAGTATCGTGAGAAGAGAACAGCACCTGTCACCTGCTACCTAGTCTGCCCGTCCCAAAATGGACGAACAGCCCAAGGCAATAAGAATTAAAACATAAAGCCTTGAGTCAGACAACAGTCTTAGTGAGCAGTAAATTAACTAACAACATACCAAAAGAGCATAAAGGAAAAGGAATAGGAATACAACCCTCCCACTCCAACCTCATTCTACAGTGATAGCCCCCAGACACACACTAAGCAGAAGCAAATATAGCAGAGCATACAATTTAAGGTAAAGCAATTGTCACTCGAGTCAAGAGCGATGTTTTCCAAGTACAAATCCCAAGGTCTAAAACCAAGGTCAGATAAGCACCCAGGAAATACCGCTCTTGAGATCGAATGATGATACAACCAAACATCCATGACTCGGCTATCACTGTTATCATTGTTGCGATATCACCGTTAATTGAATGACCGGCACATTCTTTCAGCCGTCCGTCAAGGGCTAATGGTAACCCCGGTTCTAGACATAACTCCCGCACGTCATCGTGACCCGTGCCTAGGATTATCGAATCTACCCAGAGTACTTGACCATCAACTTAGTCTTTTGGGCGTCCCCATGTACTCTTGCTTAGAGCATGCTAGAACCTTCAACAACGATGAGATCTCAACCTCCTAGTCATCCTCCTCGACGACTATTGCCATACTAGCTCAAGCGCCTCTCGAGCATCCATTATCCTCAACTCGAATCATATCACCGAGTTATCAACATGCTTGGAATGATCCCGCCTGGATTAGACCAAGTCTTCATCATATGATTGCCTCGCTTCATAACATCCTCGCGAAGCCTCATCTCAACATCACATCATCAAATCTATGCATAAGAGCTTCATCATCCCGCTACATATGCCCCGAGCCGCTTTCCCAATCCAAGAGCCTTTCCTTTAGCTTTTGAATCACCTTTGGTCTAAATCTAATCATCAATCATCTAGTACATAACAATCAATCAAATCAAACATCAATCCAAGCAATCAAGCATTCAAATATGATCTAAGTAGACAATTATAACAATAATGGCATTTTCGTAATTAAAGAGTTGAAAGTCCAATAAGCATGAAAACATGGATTATATCTCTACAAACTTGATGAATGAACTTGCATAGGTTAACATATGATAAAATGGATGTAACATCATCATGAACAATGGATCTATATGGATCTACACATAGGATGAAGGAAATGCATGGAAATCTCTATTTTAACACCAAAACGAGCCAACAATCCGATATACTCCTTTGGATCCGTGTGAGAGATAATCACCACTCACCAAATCACCTAAACAACCTCAAATCAACACACTCCAGATCTGGACAGCGAAGGATGAAGCTAGATCTACCACAAATCCGCTTCAAATGAAGAAATCTCTCTTGAAAAGATGAAGATCTTCAACCTAAGCTCTTGAATCTTCAATCTTGATCTTCGATTTGGATGGATGGAAGCACTAGATTAGAGTGGAGAAAAGAAGTGAAGAAGTGTAGATGTCGAGCTCTAAAAATGGCAGCACTTCGTCGCTTCAAAATCCGGATCCCAAAAAGTGAGAACAACCCCTCCTATTTATAGCTGAAATCTGTCCTTAAGTCGAAATCTGGCTATCTCCCTAAGTCGCTTCCGACCTAAGCGACCTAAGCCTCTCCGACCTAAGCCTCTCCGACCTAACAGATGCACGCGACATAACAGTCTTCGACCTAACGACTTAGCCAGATCCAGCGACTCATCGCACGCGCGACCTAACCTCTTACGCGCTTAGCGACCTAACAGGCCTCCCCATCTTACGACCTAACAATGTTACGACCTAACACTTAAACTATCTAAGCGACTTAACAACCTACGACTCAGTTGGGTTGCGACCTAACAACTTAGGCTCCTACACGACCTAACACATGTCGACCTAAAACAACATACGACCTAACAGATAGATCCACGCGACCTAACACTTAGACTATTCTAGCGACCTAACAACTCACGCGACCTACGACTCAGCAAACTCGCGACCTAACACACACGCGACCTAACCATCTTAGGTCGCCTACGACCTAACTCAACACAGATCTAACGACCTAACTACGCTAACACTTAGGTCGGTCAATCTCATAGGTCGCTAACTCTTATAGGTCGCAAACTGCTTATTCCCTAAGTCGTTAACCCTACTAGGTCGCTAACTCGAACTGCCGACCTAACACTTGACTCACCCAAACACTTAGGTCGCTCACACATTTTCTTAGGTCGCCTGAACCTCTTAAGTCGGTCACGACTTAACCCCTTAGGTCGCCTACGACCTAACCAAAGCCAACAACTAGTCTTCCTTAAGTCGTCTAACGACCTAACTCCAAGCCCTGAGTCAACACTCCCACCTCCTAAGTCGTATACGACTTACGACTTATGCTAAGTCGTGAACGACTTAGGACTTAGCCAAAAATTGCCTAAAATCTGAAATGGCTAAAAAATGCTAAAACTCCAGATTTGACGAACTTTTCGATCCGTGAAAATACGGGTCGTTACATTCTCTCCCCCTTAGGAATTTCGCCCCCGAAATTCCAAGCAATCAAAAACTATTCTGTACGCCTACCATCCATAGCAATCAACAAACCATGCATCCAATTCTAACTTAGCGTACAGAATTCTAGAATTAGAACAAGTTACAATATCGCGAGATGACACGACACCTTAGGGCCATACCTTGAAGAGTTCAGGATGAGCTGCTTTCATCCTCTCTTCCACCTCCCACGTACAGTCGTTATCATCTTCACTCCATTGTATCTTGAGCAACTTAACTACCTTTCTCCTAAGCTGTTTCGTGTCGGTTTCAACAACACGAAGCGGCTTACGAGGTCTTCTATCGACTGGATCAACTTCTAAGTCTTCACAGCTATCAGCAGAAACCACTGTATTCGAGTCGTGCACATACTTCCGTAGATATGATACATGAAAAACATTGTGCACACTCGACATCTTCTCTGGTAACTCCAATCTGTAAGCGAGCTTTCCAATTCGCTCGATAATCGGGAATGGTCCAACAAATCTCGGAGTCAATTTTCCTTTCTTCCCGAATCTAATAACATTCTTCAGTGGAGAAATCTTCACAAAAACCATTTCACCTACGTCGAACTCCAAATCCTTACGACGTTTATCAGCATAACTCTTCTGACGATCTTGGGCTGCCTTCATTCGTTGCCGAATGATCTCTATGCAATCTGAAGTCTGACGAATCATCTCTGGCCCAAGCATCATCTTTTCTCCAGTTTCCAACCAACATGTTGGAGAGTTACACGGTCTTCCATACAATGCCTCATACGGTGCCATACCAATGCTTGACTGGTAACTATTGTTGTAGGCAAACTCCACCAAATGAAGGTGATCTTCCCATGATCCTCCGAAATCCAAAACACAAGCTCTGAGGAGATCTTCCAAAACTCGGTTGACTCTCTCAGTCTGACCATCTGTTTGAGGGTGATAAGCTGTACTCAAACACAACTCGGTTCCCAACACTTCCTGGAAGCTCTTCCAAAATCCACTAGTGAACAATGGATCTCGATCGCTCACTATACTCTTCGGAACACCATGGAATCGAACTATCCACTTAACATACAACTCAGCCAACTTTGATGCAGTCCTAGTCGATCGAACAGGAATGAATCGTGCACTCTTAGTCAGACGATCTACAATGACCCAAATCCCTTCATTTCCCGTTCTGGTTCTAGGCAATCCATCAATAAAATCCATCGAAACTTGTTCCCACTTCCATGTAGGAACTTCTAATGGCTGAAGCAATCCGCTTGGCTTCTTCTGTTCGGCTTTTACCAACTGGCAATTCATACACTTGGAAATGAAATCTCCAACATCCTTCTTCATGCCTTCCCAGTAGTAGGTTCTCTTCATATCCCGATACATCTTATTTCCACCTGGATGAATTGTCAACTTCGAGTGATGACCTTCCTTCAGAACCACACTCCTCAATTCATCTATATCGGGAACAACTAGTCGTCCTTGCTTCCGAAGCCAACCCTCTCGATCGACCTCGAATCCTTTATCCTTTTCTGGATCCAATCCAGATTCCAATTCACGGATAATCTTGACAAGCTTACCATCTCGCTTTTGGCTCTCACCAATCCTTTCCACAAGAGTGGGTCTTATTGATAAGTTTGCCAACATCTCAGGTTCCAATTCGCATCTAGGCCTGAAGTCAAACCCAGCTAAATACTCGAGACTCTTCCATTCTGAAAACATGGCTCCCAATCCTGCATGTCTCCGACTTAACGCATCAGCCACTGCGTTACCTTTTCCCGGAGTATAAGCTATACCAAAGTCATACGATGCCAAAAACTCTAGCCAACGTTGCTGCCGAAGATTCAAATCCTTCTGGGAGAAAAGATACTTCAACGACTTATGATCCGTAAACAACTCGAATCGAACTCCCAACAGATAATGTCTCCACATCTTCAGAGCAAATACAATCGCCGCCAATTCCAAATCATGAGTTGGGTAATTCCTTTCATGCGGCTTCAGTTGTCGACTGGCATACGCAACAACTTTATCCTTCTGCATCAGCACTGCTCCAAGTCCAGTACCACATGCATCGGTGTAAACCACCATCTCATCATTCCCACTTGGAATAGTCAAAACAGGAGCACTCGTCAGTCTCTCTTTCAGGATTCCGAAAGCTTGCTCACACTTAGCATCCCAACTGAACACTTGGTTCTTCTTCGTCAATCCTGTTAACGGTGCAGCTATCTTGGAGAAGTCTTTGATAAACCGTCGATAATATCCTGCTAATCCAAGAAAACTTCTCACATCAGACGCATTCTTAGGTCTAACCCAATCTTGGATTGCTGCCACCTTAGCGGGATCAACCGCTATTCCATTTCCAGAAATCACATGGCCTAAGAACCTCACTTCACTCTTCCAGAAGTGACACTTTGAAAACTTAGCCTTCAGCTGATGTTTCCGTAAGATTTCCAAAACAATACGCAAGTGCATCTTGTGCTCTTCTTCCGTTCTGGAATAAATCAGAATATCATCCACGAACACAAGTACGAACTTGTTCAACTGATCTCTGAACACTCTATTCATAAGATCCACAAAATATGCTGGCGCGTTAGTCAATCCAAACGGCATTACCAGCCACTCAAAGAAACCGGATGGTGTCCTAAAAGCAGTCTTCGGCATACTATCCTTAGCCACTCTCAACTGGTGAAATCCCGTTGCCAAATCCATCTGAGAAAACACCTTAGCTTCGTGAAGCTGATCAAACAAGTCGTCTATCCTCGGCAATGGATACTTGTTCTTCTTAGTCACTTTATTCAGCTCACGATAATCCACACACAATCTCAATGACCCATCTGCCTTAGTTGCAAACACAACTGGTGCACCCCACTCGGACACACTACGCCGAATGAATCCTTTCTGCAAAAGATCATCAACTTGCACTCTCAACTCCTGCTGTTCCCTAGGCGCCATCCGCCTAAGAGGCATCACAACAGGTCTGGCTCCTTCAACTAGATCTATACGAAACTCGATCTCTCTATGCGGCGGCAACCCTTTGACTTCGTCAAAGACATCCTCGAATCCATTAGCGATCGGCACTGATGACAGTCCATCCCGTGGAACAACTAGCGAATACATGAAGCTCATGAAGACGCCTTCTTCATGCTTACATCGTATCACAATCTTTCGCCCCTCCACATTCCCGACTGTCACCTCTAGCCTCTCACAATCAACCTTAGCCGCATACTTCCTAAGCCAGTCCATACCCAAGATAATTCCGAACCCCGTAAAGTTCAGAACAAAGCAATCACAAACAAAAGAGCAACCATGACTCGACACAACTAGACCACGGCATAACATACACAAACAAGACGAACCCCCAACTGGATTAGTCACTACCAATGGCCTATCAACAATATCCGGCTTCAAACCTAACCGGCCTACTAGTTCATTACAAACAAATGAATGCGACGCTCCAGTATCAAACAAAACTCTAACTGGAACACCACATAGGAAAAGAGTACCTTGAACAACCACACTCTTTCCCTTTTCTTCAGCAGTAGGAGCTTTTGAAGACGACGGAACAGCTCCCAAAGCATAAGCTTGCACAATTTGCCTGTCCTTCCTTGGTTCTGGACAATTCTTCCTGAAATGCCCCGGCTTGTCACAGTTGTGACACTTCATCGGTACCTTCGGATTCTTACAATCCTTAGAGAAATGGCCCTTCTGCTGACAATTGTAGCAAGTCACCTCGCCTTTCGGCTTCTTCTGGCCATCCTTACCCTTCTGCTGCTGCTGCTTCCTCTTCTGGTTTCCACCCTGCTGTGGTTTAGATTCTCCCTTGGTAACAGCAACAACAGGTCCTTCCTTAGGAAACAGACTTTCATGCCTAAGAGCTTTCTCCACAAGCTTCTCAAATGAATCGTCCAAATGATCCACCAACTGTCTCCCAAGATAACTATCCAAGCCGGTCACAAACTTCTCATTCTTCTGATAAGCAGATTCAATATACGACCGGGCATACTTGGACAAAGCTTCGAACTCAGAAACATACTCAAGAACTGATCTTCCACCTTGCTTGAGCTCCACAAACCTCTTGAACAGAATAGACTTCTGAGTTGTAGAAATGAACTTAGCTTCAAATCTAGCTTGGAATTGCTCCCAAGTAATCTCTTCCTCCGCAGTATCGATGGTAATAGAATTCCACCAATCAGAGGCTCTCCCTTGAAGCTGCCTTGATGCCAACTTCCTCTTAGTTGCATCATCAATTCCCAAATCACCAAAGATCCTTCTACAAGCATCTATCCACCTCTGGACCTCAATGGTAGATTCTGTTCCCAAGAAAACCTTCCCTCCAAGAGCAGTATAATCCTTGCACAGCTTAGCAAAATCCACTGGTTTCGGAGTTTGGACTTGAACTCCAACATCAACTGCCGCCCCCGGAACTGGTATCCTTCTCATGATCGAAGTCATCATAGCTTCGAACATGGCTGCATAATCAGCAGTCTCTTCAGTAGCACGACCTCCCCTAGCAGCTGGTCTCCCTCTTCGACTCATTCTCAATATCTATAAAAAGGAATGATTAGAACATCTAGAGAAACAACTGCATAAAGGACTCAAACTCTACTAAGCTACTATATTATATATAGTAATCATCCACCAAAATACAATTACGTCTCTCATACGTAGTTACGACAGCGAGCGTTGGGTAAAATCGATTAACCAATGCTCTGATGCCAAATGTGACGACCGCCCATGACCCCTGCACCGAATCTAGAGATAGTGCGCTGTAAAGTGTGCCAGGCGACCATGGACGATTGTCAAGGTAAGATTAAAACAACAGAATCTATCGTATTACTCACAGCGCATGGACAAAATACAATAGAACATATGTATAGTGAAGCTTTACAGAACAAAATGACATCTTATAAAACTCCATAATAGTTGAATACAAGCATTCATATAGTCAATACATCCAGCCTCACTACATATCTCTCAGAGAAAACAAAACAGCGGAACATCCAGTACATATAATAAGAAGATAATATGCAACCCTCCAGCTCGTCTTCGATATCAGTATCGTGAGAAGAGAACAGCACCTGTCACCTGCTACCTAGTCTGCCCGTCCCAAAATGGACGAACAGCCCAAGGCAATAAGAATTAAAACATAAAGCCTTGAGTCAGACAACAGTCTTAGTGAGCAGTAAATTAACTAACAACATACCAAAAGAGCATAAAGGAAAAGGAATAGGAATACAACCCTCCCACTCCAACCTCATTCTACAGTGATAGCCCCCAGACACACACTAAGCAGAAGCAAATATAGCAGAGCATACAATTTAAGGTAAAGCAATTGTCACTCGAGTCAAGAGCGATGTTTTCCAAGTACAAATCCCAAGGTCTAAAACCAAGGTCAGATAAGCACCCAGGAAATACCGCTCTTGAGATCGAATGATGATACAACCAAACATCCATGACTCGGCTATCACTGTTATCATTGTTGCGATATCACCGTTAATTGAATGACCGGCACATTCTTTCAGCCGTCCGTCAAGGGCTAATGGTAACCCCGGTTCTAGACATAACTCCCGCACGTCATCGTGACCCGTGCCTAGGATTATCGAATCTACCCAGAGTACTTGACCATCAACTTAGTCTTTTGGGCGTCCCCATGTACTCTTGCTTAGAGCATGCTAGAACCTTCAACAACGATGAGATCTCAACCTCCTAGTCATCCTCCTCGACGACTATTGCCATACTAGCTCAAGCGCCTCTCGAGCATCCATTATCCTCAACTCGAATCATATCACCGAGTTATCAACATGCTTGGAATGATCCCGCCTGGATTAGACCAAGTCTTCATCATATGATTGCCTCGCTTCATAACATCCTCGCGAAGCCTCATCTCAACATCACATCATCAAATCTATGCATAAGAGCTTCATCATCCCGCTACATATGCCCCGAGCCGCTTTCCCAATCCAAGAGCCTTTCCTTTAGCTTTTGAATCACCTTTGGTCTAAATCTAATCATCAATCATCTAGTACATAACAATCAATCAAATCAAACATCAATCCAAGCAATCAAGCATTCAAATATGATCTAAGTAGACAATTATAACAATAATGGCATTTTCGTAATTAAAGAGTTGAAAGTCCAATAAGCATGAAAACATGGATTATATCTCTACAAACTTGATGAATGAACTTGCATAGGTTAACATATGATAAAATGGATGTAACATCATCATGAACAATGGATCTATATGGATCTACACATAGGATGAAGGAAATGCATGGAAATCTCTATTTTAACACCAAAACGAGCCAACAATCCGATATACTCCTTTGGATCCGTGTGAGAGATAATCACCACTCACCAAATCACCTAAACAACCTCAAATCAACACACTCCAGATCTGGACAGCGAAGGATGAAGCTAGATCTACCACAAATCCGCTTCAAATGAAGAAATCTCTCTTGAAAAGATGAAGATCTTCAACCTAAGCTCTTGAATCTTCAATCTTGATCTTCGATTTGGATGGATGGAAGCACTAGATTAGAGTGGAGAAAAGAAGTGAAGAAGTGTAGATGTCGAGCTCTAAAAATGGCAGCACTTCGTCGCTTCAAAATCCGGATCCCAAAAAGTGAGAACAACCCCTCCTATTTATAGCTGAAATCTGTCCTTAAGTCGAAATCTGGCTATCTCCCTAAGTCGCTTCCGACCTAAGCGACCTAAGCCTCTCCGACCTAAGCCTCTCCGACCTAACAGATGCACGCGACATAACAGTCTTCGACCTAACGACTTAGCCAGATCCAGCGACTCATCGCACGCGCGACCTAACCTCTTACGCGCTTAGCGACCTAACAGGCCTCCCCATCTTACGACCTAACAATGTTACGACCTAACACTTAAACTATCTAAGCGACTTAACAACCTACGACTCAGTTGGGTTGCGACCTAACAACTTAGGCTCCTACACGACCTAACACATGTCGACCTAAAACAACATACGACCTAACAGATAGATCCACGCGACCTAACACTTAGACTATTCTAGCGACCTAACAACTCACGCGACCTACGACTCAGCAAACTCGCGACCTAACACACACGCGACCTAACCATCTTAGGTCGCCTACGACCTAACTCAACACAGATCTAACGACCTAACTACGCTAACACTTAGGTCGGTCAATCTCATAGGTCGCTAACTCTTATAGGTCGCAAACTGCTTATTCCCTAAGTCGTTAACCCTACTAGGTCGCTAACTCGAACTGCCGACCTAACACTTGACTCACCCAAACACTTAGGTCGCTCACACATTTTCTTAGGTCGCCTGAACCTCTTAAGTCGGTCACGACTTAACCCCTTAGGTCGCCTACGACCTAACCAAAGCCAACAACTAGTCTTCCTTAAGTCGTCTAACGACCTAACTCCAAGCCCTGAGTCAACACTCCCACCTCCTAAGTCGTATACGACTTACGACTTATGCTAAGTCGTGAACGACTTAGGACTTAGCCAAAAATTGCCTAAAATCTGAAATGGCTAAAAAATGCTAAAACTCCAGATTTGACGAACTTTTCGATCCGTGAAAATACGGGTCGTTACAATGCCGAACCAAGTTTAATGCCAAACCATGTTTCCTAGACCCAACGTATAGTTGATCCATCTTTATCCAATCATATTTCCATCTCCCAAGCACGTTGCATCATCCATCCATCCAGTCGACTGAATCCATCGTACACCAGCCTCGACGAACATGTAGTCGATTAAGTTAAACCCGTCTGTCCGCGACCTTGCCAAAAGGCGGGTTAACACTTGCCCCCCAAAACATGCCTTGCTATTGGAAGGTGTGTTTTGAATAGCCTCAAATCCGATATCCAAAGTCCATGTTTCATCCATATCCAATAACCAATAACCGACTTTAGGACCTCTTCGGGTCAATATCCAAATCCTCTGCCGTCCATAGCCGATATTCATATTCGTAACCTCTCCGGGTTCTTGTCAAGCACGATCCACACTTGACGACCTATGTTAAGTAAATCCATGGTGATCATGGTTCAGTGTCCCTGAACGTCGAATAATGCCGTGGCTTAAGTCCTAAGCCGAATCCTGGTCACTCCGGACCCCTGCCGAGCATAGTCCATACTCGACGACCTGCAATAGTAACCGATAATATAGGGGCCTAAGTCCTAGGCCGAGTCCTGGTCTCTTCGGACCCTTGCCGAGCATAGTCCATACTCGACGACCTGAAATAGTAACCGATAACTTGGGGCCTAAGTCCTAGGCTGAATCCTGGTCTCTTTGGACCCTTGCCGAGCATAGTCCATACTCGACGACCTGAATAAGTCAATTTGCCATGCTCGGACAAAGCGACTTACCCCTTGCCAGGTATGATCCATACCTGACGATCATTTACCAAAAGCCAGATAAAAATCCAATCAAAAGCCAATCCGAAATCCAGATCAAATCAGGAAACAAAAAATCCATATCAAAAATCCAAACCAATATCCAAACCAGAAATCAATCATCCAAATAAAAGTCCAAACCAAGAAACAAACAAAACCAAAAGTTCAAACCAGAAAACGAGCAAAGCAGGAAGTTCAAACCAAACTCAAAAAACCAAACCAGGAAAAGAAAATGTCCAAGCCAAAAAAGAAAAGGCAAATTTCACAGACTAGAGTGTCGCGGTTTGTCATCACCTCAGAGCATGCCTAGGGGCTATCTCCGTCCCCGTACATGTGTAAGTGACTTGGCCGTTTGCCCAAAGTTTGCTACTTATTCCAAACCATCAAGATTAGTTAATGACCAATCGGCCACCATTCTTACCGGCATTTTGTTGTGTGGTGTTACCTGGAATTCCTCCATGAATTAGTCTAGCATTTCCTGGTGGTGTGTCCCCGAGCCTAGGTCCTTCCAGATTGATAGCCGTTTGCCGATTGGGGGCTGCCCCCTGTTGAGTCACTTCATCAGCCTGCTGGTTGAGTCCCTCTGGTCCAGGTCCAAGAACTTGAGTACCTGTAGTTCCCGATTGTCCAAATTGCCTAAGAAGAGCCTGCATCATCTCCTCTTGTCGTTTCATCATGACTTCCAACTCCTCTCTAGTGATGTAGACCGATGTTTGACC
Source organism: Allium fistulosum (assembly GCA_030737815.1). Classification (NCBI taxonomy): domain Eukaryota; kingdom Viridiplantae; phylum Streptophyta; class Magnoliopsida; order Asparagales; family Amaryllidaceae; genus Allium; species Allium fistulosum. The sequence continues at coordinate 742,447,341 of CM060908.1, read as the reverse complement.
TACTCCATTTCCAGAGAAAGCCTCTTGACTTCCCTCCTGATTGCTCCTTTCTGTCACTTGCTTCCTCGCTGATGGTCTAACCATTGCTTCCTAGAATCCAAGTTCCCAGCTTCAAAATTCCTGAGTTCATTTCTCAGTGAAAGCACCAAAGTGTTACCGCCAAAATTGGTCACTACACCCAAATCCAGATGAAAGCACCAAATACCAGTCACAGCTCAGAGATAGAGTATATGTAGAGAGTAATAATGTGAAGAACAGTTAAAACTAAAATGAAAGCAGTAAAGAACAACAGATTTTATAGTGGTTCGGCTAACTCCGGCCTACGTCCACTCCAGAAGTTTGATTTTTATTGCTGTAATAATCGATTACAGTTGCAAAATGGCAGAGTTGCCTTAGCCTTAGAAAAGAGAAATTAAGAGAGCAGAAAAGAAGATCCCCAATCTGGAGACCCACATGCTGTATTTATAGGCAAAACCAGGTTGTTGGGCCTCCTGAGTAGTTTGGGCCCATCAAGGTCATAGCCGAACCCTACTTCATTATACCGACCGATCCTGAGCAGTCGGTATGCCGAACGTTGGGAGGTGCGAGGTACCGAGGTATGGAGGTGCGAGGTACCGAGGTATGGAGGTGCGAGGTACCGAGGTGCGGAGGTGCGAGGTCCGAGGTGCGGAGGTGCGGAGGTGCGAGGTACCGAGGTATGGAGGTGCGAGGTACCGAGGTATGGAGGTGCGAGGTACCGAAGTACGGAGGTGCGGAGGTGCGAGGTACCGAGGTATGGAGGTGCGAGGTATCGAGGTATGGAGGTGTGAGGTATGGAGGTGCGAGGTGCAATGCCGAACGAGGTGAGGTATGTCGAACGACCCATCCAATGTCGAACGCTCCCTAATGCCGAAAGATCCATCCAATGCCGAACGAGATTTATGCCGAGCGCTCCATCCAATGTCGAACGATACTTAATGCCGAACCTCCATCATGCCGAACCATGCCTGATGCCGAACAGTTTCTAATGCCGAGCTCCCATCATGCCGAACGATCTCTAATGCCGAGTGCCTCTAAATGCCGAGCGCTCCTAGATGCCGAGCGCTACTGAATGCCGAGTGCTCCTGGAATGCCGAACCACTCATGTATGTCGAACGCTCTATGCATGCCGAGTACTCTTGAATGCTATTCGAACATGAATAATGAATGCCAGATGAACTATTTGTGCCGAACCTCCACCATGCCGAACCATGTTTAATGCCGAATCATGTTTCCTAGACCCAAATTATAGTTGATCCATCTTTATCCAATCATATTTCCATCTCTCAAGCACGTTGCATCATCCATCCATCCTGTCGACTGAATCCATCGTACACCAGCCTCGACGAACATGCAGTCGATTAAGTTAAACCCGTCTCTCCGCGACCTTGCCAAAAGGCGGGTTAACAGTTATCTCAAAATCCTTTAAGATACTGTATTTCAGTTGATATTTCACTTGAGTTGGATTTATTGATATAAGAATGTTAATCCTGACTCGAGTGTTTTGTGTTTTGCTTTACGCTCGGGTCAGACTGAGTGTACCAGTATTCGAGACTAACCTTTGGATCGCTTGGAGATCCAGCTGTCTATCCAGCTTTCAGATATTCAGTTGATTCCGGTGATGTATTCTGATCTTGTATTTGATTATTGTATTCGAGACTTTTGCTGTATCTTGCTTAACTCGGTTATTTATATATGGTAGCTTCATGAACTACTATTCTTTTGTTTCCACTGCATTATTTTATATTACTCTGTGTCTGTGATTCTGTGATAATTTATTTATTTACTATATATGCTGAGTTTTGCCAAATTTTAAATTAACAATATGATATTTTGAGCAATTCAAATCCAACATGTATGGATGCGAATGGTTGAAAATTTCAGGTCGTTGCATGTGGTATCAGAGCTTTGGTTTTAGGAAAAACTTAGCATATGTAGTAAATTTGATTACAAAATCACTTTCGTTCGTGCTTGAATTCCTTCTTCTTTGACTCAGTTTTCTTTGAATTTTGGAACGTTCCCTTCGGTTCCAAAGTCCATTCTTGTCTCCCCTATTAGTGTCTTCTTGAATCTGGAGTATCCCATAACTCCACTTCGAATGATCTCTGAAATAAATCGGCGGTCTCGCCAATCTCTGAATGATTTGTAAAGGGGTGAAACTCCTTTACAATCGGTATTGATTCACCCAAGATTTCTGTATCCCCGGTTTACGATGCTGCTATCTTTTGCTATACCCGAATTGTATGTAACGACCCCGACTTTCTCTCCATAGAAAGTCGTGTCGCTAATAAGAAAGAAAGGGGTGAGAAGTAGAAAAGAAAAGAAGAGAAAGAAAACAAACACAAATACTCACAGCGGAACGAATAAACTATATTAATAACATAAACTATTACATAGTATCAACACTTTACAGAGTTACACAGTATATACATCACTTACTAGACAGTTATAAACATCTGTCTAGACATTACAACTCAATACACTACAGAGATACAGACACAGCGGAACTACTATATATATCTACAACGCTGAAGCCTCCTGCTCCATTGCTCCTCCACAATTCGTCAAAGCTAACCTGAATCCCCTGGCTACTCGTAAAAATTTGAGTACCCAAGAGTTTATAAAACAGAAATAAACAACTTGGGTCAGACATGGGTCTGGTGTGAGTAACAGGTTAAACTTGTTTAACTTCAAAACCTTTTGAAAGAAAAGGTATTACGTAAGACTTCCCACAAATAAACATGGGTAAGTTTTTACCTTACGCTAACCAAAACATTTGATAGGAAATTCGATTGTATTATAATAGGGTCTAGGGTTTTCAAGTAAATATGAAATAGCCGAAATTGTTACATTATTAAATTCCAGCATACTAGCCACAAAGTGGGTTATACAATCAAGTCCGTTGGCACTTATTGGATTTTGGATTCCATACAATGGCAGGGCTACTGGGGTACTGCCCATCACAGTACGTGGCCTAGATCACCGTACCGAGGATCACTCCCAATCCCCTGCAACACAAGGTCGGAACATCCCTTACTGGATAATTCCCGCACAAGATACCTCACGGTTGGGATCAGCAACCGCACCACTAAGTCGAAAATAGAAAGGGACATCTAGACAGAGGTAATCTTGTCCTACTTGGGTGCTACCCACTAACCTTGTTGCACCTCCCCTGTTTTAGCCATTCCCGGTTTGTGAGGCTTGAGGTCACGATTACCTTTAAACAGAACACATCTATCTTAGAATGCTCATCGTCCACCTGACGATGTGCTGAAAGCATTCAATCCATACAAGTTCGTTCCGGGTTCGAACGAAACCGAAGGCATTATCTCGTTACACTCGTTTTGGAATCACCCTCAGAGTTAACGACAATAACCCTTGCACTCTGAATCTTCATCTTCACTTGATTCACGACCTATCGTTAATTTGGATCGATGTGGTATTCGGGTCTCCAGACCTGGAAATCCGGTATACGGAAACCCGATCCCGGTCTCATCGAAATCCAAAGCGTATCTTTTAAGGCCAAGTTGTTTTAAAGGTTAAAACAATTCAATTCTTATCTATATACACAAAGATAGATAATTCAATAGATAATCTACATTATCATCCCAAACAGATAATTCACATTATCATTATAATTCAACCAAACATCCATATCATACAGCATATATCTCATCAGAGATATCAATCAATGTCAAGTATCCAATACTAACACCCATTCATAAGTAATGATTTATCATCTCTAATTAATTTAAAGTGAATTAAATTAATTACTTCATTTTATAAATCCTTCTTACTTAACCATTAATTAATTTCAAATTAATTAATTATTCTCTAATTACCTTTTTTAATTAATCATCTTTGATTAATTATCTTTTAATTACATCCAAGTAATATATCTTCAATTAATTTCTCAAATTAATTATCCTTAACCACTTATAGTAATTAACCTTTAATTACTTCATCGATTAATTAACTAAAATTAATTAACTTAATCAACTATAATTAATTACATTAATCCTTAATTAATTACATTGATTAATTACTTCATTTATTAATTATTACTTAATTAACCAATCTTAATTACATCATTAATTATATTAATTAATGATCCTTAATTACAACTTAATTATTAATTACTTAATTAAATTAATTACATTAAGTAATTAACCTTTAATTAAACAACATTTATTAATCACTTTTGATTAATCTCATTCAGTAATTAACTACCCTTAATTACTTTTATTAACTAAATTAATTATTCCTTAATTAATTTCTTTTAATTAATCCCTTGATTAATTCACAAGTAATTAAACTCAAATTACTTCCATTAATACATCCCCTTCAATTAATTACTTCCAGTAATTATCTATTATTTACTTCCCTAAATAATCATACCTTAATAATTACATTAAGTAATTATTTATCAAATAACTATTGATTATTCTAAATTAATTAAACTTAATTAATTAACTTAACTAATCAAATTAACTTAATTAATTACAATGAGTAATTAATTCCTTAATTACTTTCATTAAGTAATTACACTTTAAACAATTCCATAAATGATTATCCTTAAATTAATTAATCTAATTAATTATTAAAATTAATCACATAAATTAATTATTAAATAATCTCAAATTAATGACCTTCATTAACAATTATTTAATTACCTCCTTAAGTAATTAACTTAGGTTAACCATAATTAATTCCAAATTAATAAATCTTAATAACCAATTAATTTATCTCTAATTATTTAATTAATTAAGTGTTAACCATAACTTAATTAATCTTTAATTACTTTATTAATAATCCTTAATTTCAAATTAATTATTCCTAATTAATTAATCTTAAACCTTAATTAAATTAATTAGTTTAAACCTTTAATTACCTATTTAATTAATCCTAATGATTAATTAATCAAATAAATTAATTATTCATTAAATTTCCTTATAAATTTAATGAACACAAATCTCTAATTTACTTTAAGATAAAACTTTGTTCTTATTAATAATCAAGTTATCATTTACTAAGTATTTTACATCAATTTACTTTAATTTTACCTTCAAAATTTCATTTTAAATTTAAAGATTTAAAATGAAAACAAATTATCTTTAACAATGTTTTAACAATATTTCTAAAACTCTTTTATTTTACAAGTTAAAGAAATACTCATTAAATAAAGAAGTTTAAAAGGTTCTAAACAAATTCATATTTAAATTTAAAACATTTAAAACATAACTAACATTTAAACTTATTTAAAACATTTAAATTTATAAAACTTATTTAATTCCAAACTAAGATTCAAAACCAGACTTGAATCCATATATTAAAACTTTGATTTAAATTCCTCTTTTAATATTTCTACACAAATTTAAATTCAGTTTTAAATTTAAACAAAACAGGTTTTAAAACCTGGCAACACTATTTATCCAGGACCTTACAAAATTGCTTCGAGTCGCAACCCCAAATACTTCGAGCAAACATCCAATTGACACAAGGAATCCCCGAGTATCACTCCTCTGTTCAAAACAGACCCACCAGAATCCAAAGATTTATGCACCGTGCACATGCACCGGAGATGCAGTCATCTCCGACCATCCACTACTTCCCCCAAAAGTCGATGATCATCCCTACACCATATCACGATCATAAATTCTTCGATCAATACTCGAAATCGAATCGAGTACTTGAACACCAAAAACTGGAACAACAGGAGCTTCCCATCCAAACCTGGCAACGCCTCGACCATGATCCTCCAACCACCAGAAACTCTGCAACTCCGGCCATGCCCTCATCTACGACCAAGCTTTCAACCCTCAAAACCCTGAAGTACTCGATCGACTAGATATACCGCAGTGATCAAATTATCAAGACACGTTAAAACTAGGGTTCTAGCAAAGAATCCACTACTGCTACCTCCTCCATGAATTAAACACCTTCCAGACAATTTTTCTACCATCACCAATCATTCCTCTATCATCACTAAAAACTACAACATTCCAAATTCTCCGAGATCGACAGAATTACCCAAAATTCATATTTAACTAAAACCAGAACTGCACCTTCAATTATAAACTAAAATTTATGATTTTAATACTAATAATCATGTTATAGTTTATGTATCCCATTTATAATCCTGGAATAGCAATTTAAAATATTTGAGTTTTTACTTTTATATACATGCACTTGTTGATTTTGGTTTACAGAGACATTCGAACTTTAAATTTGACTTAATTAAAATTTTAAACATTTGTCTAAGATAAACCAAACAATTCTTGTTTGTAATTTAAATCCTAATAAAAACTAGATCAAGTGGTAAGAGATTTTAAAGGGAATTTTGAGTCTGGCAAGCAAAACAAGAACAGAGCACACCATACATCCATTGTTTCACAGTAATTTCACTTATACATTCATATATATAAAGAAACTCACATATATATACTCACAAGAACGTACTTTCTTTCAGAAGTTAACATACAAACAGATTTCTTATATTTAAGCTTCAAAAAAAAAATGTTACTCACCTTTATAAAGATGACAGAGTCTATTTTTGAAAAGCTTTTGAAACTGTTTTGAACTTAAGACCGGAATGCCTTGCTTTAAAACTTTAACTTGTATGCCTCATTTGATTTAAAACTTGAGTGATTTGCTACTGAAACTTGCATGCAGGCTTCCAGGTTGAAGAAATGAATGCAGACAGCTTTGAGTTGATTCCAGAGTTGAAAAGAAGATGTTTGCAGGCCTTTTGTTTTTGATTTCAGATTTGCAAAGAAATCAGGCTGAAAACTTGATTTTTGATTTCTAGTTTTGAGGCATTAGATTACTGATTTCAGTTTGAAGTATTTGATTTCAGGTTTCTTTTTGAAAATGGAGAAATGTATGAAGGCTGAAGAGTTGATTTGGAAAAGAATTACAGGTTGAAGAATTTGGTTACTGATTTGTTTTGAATAAATTTCCAGCTGAAGCTTTTATCTTAGCTTTTGAAAAATGAAGATTAGAAAAGAATGGGAAATGAAGAAAGCATGTTTTTATAAGTATAATTGATTTATTTAGAAATTAAAAGAAAAAATCAAAAATAAAAGGACACTTGTCTCAAATTTTAACAATTGTCAATTTGTAATGTTTGTTGATTAACACTTGTTAAAACAAAGACTTAAGATAATGACATATGTCTCTTAAGTAATTTTTACATATTTAACTTATTTTAAAAATGCCTTTTCTTATTTATAAAATACTTATCTATATATATATATTACTTTTTAAAGAAACAACAACAAATTATATTTTAAAATAAAAGTGTATACAAATATTCTAAGATCTAAAACAATTTAAACATTTATCTAAAGTATATTTAAAACTATAAAGTTATTTATTTAAATAACTTTGAAAATTCATATTAAATTAAATCTAAATTTGCAGTTTGCCCAAAGCTTTCTATTTACAATATATACAAATAAATATATATATTCAAATAGAAAATATCTTATTAGATTTTAAAAGATAAAATCACCAATTAATACTAATTTAATCAGATTATTAAATTAAATTCAAATCTTATTATCAAAGATCATCAATATCAATTTAACTATTTAACAGATTATTAAATTGATATTGTTAAAATTTCCGGGATATTACATTCCTCCCCCCTTAAAATAATTTCGTCCCCGAAATTTAAACAAAGGTAATTTAATAATCTTATTAAAGATTTTAATTTAAAACACAAGCATATACTATCATCCATATTCTAACAACCATAGCAACCAATTCATCCAATCAAACAATTCTAACTATCTAGACTAAATTCTAGATAAAATTCCTCGAGTTTCCCCAAGTATATATATATACCGGGATACTCGCTCTACAAACAATCTAAACTACTAAGCTATAGATCTCTTACTCATTTAGATCTATATAACTAAACAAGAAATCAGACTACAGACGAGTCTGACTCAATAACCAAACTTCCCAAAACTGCAGATTCTAAAACCAGAGATAGATCAAATACGTATTCCCTCAGAGATACGTAAAACTCAATGAATTCCAGTTACCCAAACTGACAATTCAATTCAGAAGTCCAAATACTTATCCAAATCAGAACCTAGACTAGATCCAAACATAACTCTACTTCACAACATCATTAGATTCCAAACTTACTTCTCCTATCCAGAGAAATACTCCCAAACTGCTTTCGCTACTCAACTCTAATCTGAGGTAGAACACAAACACAGACTGGACAACTCATTCCAGAAATAAGGTTCACTGATCCATAAAGAAAACTCAGATACTCCAGCAAAACTTGAGCTGCTTCACTAAATCCATCTCTAGGAAACATCCTTCCACTAGACTGAACCACCGGTATCACTCCTGGAATCCAGTCGATAAGAAAACTCATCTCCAGATGCGGACAACTTCTGACTTTCCTGAAGATATCTAGAAAAATTCTTACAACCCAAGAGAACACTCAGACAATCGCAAATCACTTTTGCGATCAACCCATCCTAATTCCAAACAGATTGTTCTCTCTTTACCAATCAGAACAGCTTACACTTATTTATCCAATTTATCGAAGAAATGGACCCACTCTGCTGCTTCTGAACTTCACTTCCAGAAAAACTGCTCATCCAGAAAACTTCCTACCAATGCACAGAACACTCCGAGCTGTACTGCTGCCACAAATGCCAAAGACTTCCTTTTCCAAAGCTCTTCGAGAAACTCGAACTCAAACCAAACAGAATCACCATGCTGAACTCAGCCACAACACCAAAGCATACACACTTCCTTAATCTTGTTCCAAAGAAAACATCTTCGGGAACATCCATCGTCACTGTATCTCATCATACAGCTACTATTACCTGAGGTATCAAGGTACCATCACTCGCTTCTGTTCAACCGACAGATCCAACTTTACTCATCCAAACTTCAAAGATAAACTCCGAACCATTACAGTTTCCTTCGGAGATCGATGAAATCCTTCACCACAGCAAAGCTTACTCGAGACGGTATTGGGTCTACAGTCTCGACAAATACACTTCCAACCTCAACATTCAAGTTCCAACCATTGGTAGTCGTGTTTCATACACCACCACCCTATCTACCTTTATATCCTATATTGGAAAACCCGAACAGGTAACCCAACAAATAGGTAGAAATATATATATATATTTAAAATGGTACTTTTATATAGAAAGTATTTCTGGGTAAAATTATTTCATTTACCTCTTTAAAACAATATTGTGTCCGTTGGCCTGGTTCAAGTGTTTAGAGATCCCTATCAATAACGTTAGCTACTCGTATTGACCAGAATCCATATACCACTCAACCGATCAATTAACACAATATAAAATCATTTTTATATAACTAACAAATACGCACTCTCGTATATAGATATACTCAGACTCAAACAGGTTGCTACAGATCCTATCTCTAATGAACAATCCTTCCGAACCTAGGTATTCACTCAACCTAGTGTTCTGATATTCACTTAACCAATAGCTTAGGTATTCGCTCAACCTATGCTCTGATACCACTGTAACGACCCCGACTTTCTCTCCATAGAAAGTCGTGTCGCTAATAAGAAAGAAAGGGGTGAGAAGTAGAAAAGAAAAGAAGAGAAAGAAAACAAACACAAATACTCACAGCGGAACGAATAAACTATATTAATAACATAAACTATTACATAGTATCAACACTTTACAGAGTTACACAGTATATACATCACTTACTAGACAGTTATAAACATCTGTCTAGACATTACAACTCAATACACTACAGAGATACAGACACAGCGGAACTACTATATATATCTACAACGCTGAAGCCTCCTGCTCCATTGCTCCTCCACAATTCGTCAAAGCTAACCTGAATCCCCTGGCTACTCGTAAAAATTTGAGTACCCAAGAGTTTATAAAACAGAAATAAACAACTTGGGTCAGACATGGGTCTGGTGTGAGTAACAGGTTAAACTTGTTTAACTTCAAAACCTTTTGAAAGAAAAGGTATTACGTAAGACTTCCCACAAATAAACATGGGTAAGTTTTTACCTTACGCTAACCAAAACATTTGATAGGAAATTCGATTGTATTATAATAGGGTCTAGGGTTTTCAAGTAAATATGAAATAGCCGAAATTGTTACATTATTAAATTCCAGCATACTAGCCACAAAGTGGGTTATACAATCAAGTCCGTTGGCACTTATTGGATTTTGGATTCCATACAATGGCAGGGCTACTGGGGTACCGCCCATCACAGTACGTGGCCTAGATCACCGTACCGAGGATCACTCCCAATCCCCTGCAACACAAGGTCGGAACATCCCTTACTGGATAATTCCCGCATAAGATACCTCACGGTTGGGATCAGCAACCGCACCACTAAGTCGAAAATAGAAAGGGACATCTAGACAGAGGTAATCTTGTCCTACTTGGGTGCTACCCACTAACCTTGCTGCACCTCCCCTGTTTTAGCCATTCCCGGTTTGTGAGGCTTGAGGTCACGATTACCTTTAAACAGAACACATCTATCTTAGAATGCTCATCGTCCACCTGACGATGTGCTGAAAGCATTCAATCCATACAAGTTCGTTCCGGGTTCGAACGAAACCGAAGGCATTATCTCGTTACACTCGTTTTGGAATCACCCTCAGAGTTAACGACAATAACCCTTGCACTCTGAATCTTCATCTTCACTTGATTCACGACCTATCGTTAATTTGGATCGATGTGGTATTCGGGTCTCCAGACCTGGAAATCCGGTATACGGAAACCCGATCCCGGTCTCATCGAAATCCAAAGCGTATCTTTTAAGGCCAAGTTGTTTTAAAGGTTAAAACAATTCAATTCTTATCTATATACACAAAGATAGATAATTCAATAGATAATCTACATTATCATCCCAAACAGATAATTCACATTATCATTATAATTCAACCAAACATCCATATCATACAGCATATATCTCATCAGAGATATCAATCAATGTCAAGTATCCAATACTAACACCCATTCATAAGTAATGATTTATCATCTCTAATTAATTTAAAGTGAATTAAATTAATTACTTCATTTTATAAATCCTTCTTACTTAACCATTAATTAATTTCAAATTAATTAATTATTCTCTAATTACCTTTTTTAATTAATCATCTTTGATTAATTATCTTTTAATTACATCCAAGTAATATATCTTCAATTAATTTCTCAAATTAATTATCCTTAACCACTTATAGTAATTAACCTTTAATTACTTCATCGATTAATTAACTAAAATTAATTAACTTAATCAACTATAATTAATTACATTAATCCTTAATTAATTACATTGATTAATTACTTCATTTATTAATTATTACTTAATTAACCAATCTTAATTACATCATTAATTATATTAATTAATGATCCTTAATTACAACTTAATTATTAATTACTTAATTAAATTAATTACATTAAGTAATTAACCTTTAATTAAACAACATTTATTAATCACTTTTGATTAATCTCATTCAGTAATTAACTACCCTTAATTACTTTTATTAACTAAATTAATTATTCCTTAATTAATTTCTTTTAATTAATCCCTTGATTAATTCACAAGTAATTAAACTCAAATTACTTCCATTAATACATCCCCTTCAATTAATTACTTCCAGTAATTATCTATTATTTACTTCCCTAAATAATCATACCTTAATAATTACATTAAGTAATTATTTATCAAATAACTATTGATTATTCTAAATTAATTAAACTTAATTAATTAACTTAACTAATCAAATTAACTTAATTAATTACAATGAGTAATTAATTCCTTAATTACTTTCATTAAGTAATTACACTTTAAACAATTCCATAAATGATTATCCTTAAATTAATTAATCTAATTAATTATTAAAATTAACCACATAAATTAATTATTAAATAATCTCAAATTAATGACCTTCATTAACAATTATTTAATTACCTCCTTAAGTAATTAACTTAGGTTAACCATAATTAATTCCAAATTAATAAATCTTAATAACCAATTAATTTATCTCTAATTATTTAATTAATTAAGTGTTAACCATAACTTAATTAATCTTTAATTACTTTATTAATAATCCTTAATTTCAAATTAATTATTCCTAATTAATTAATCTTAAACCTTAATTAAATTAATTAGTTTAAACCTTTAATTACCTATTTAATTAATCCTAATGATTAATTAATCAAATAAATTAATTATTCATTAAATTTCCTTATAAATTTAATGAACACAAATCTCTAATTTACTTTAAGATAAAACTTTGTTCTTATTAATAATCAAGTTATCATTTACTAAGTATTTTACATCAATTTACTTTAATTTTACCTTCAAAATTTCATTTTAAATTTAAAGATTTAAAATGAAAACAAATTATCTTTAACAATGTTTTAACAATATTTCTAAAACTCTTTTATTTTACAAGTTAAAGAAATACTCATTAAATAAAGAAGTTTAAAAGGTTCTAAACAAATTCATATTTAAATTTAAAACATTTAAAACATAACTAACATTTAAACTTATTTAAAACATTTAAATTTATAAAACTTATTTAATTCCAAACTAAGATTCAAAACCAGACTTGAATCCATATATTAAAACTTTGATTTAAATTCCTCTTTTAATATTTCTACACAAATTTAAATTCAGTTTTAAATTTAAACAAAACAGGTTTTAAAACCTGGCAACACTATTTATCCAGGACCTTACAAAATTGCTTCGAGTCGCAACCCCAAATACTTCGAGCAAACATCCAATTGACACAAGGAATCCCCGAGTATCACTCCTCTGTTCAAAACAGACCCACCAGAATCCAAAGATTTATGCACCGTGCACATGCACCGGAGATGCAGTCATCTCCGACCATCCACTACTTCCCCCAAAAGTCGATGATCATCCCTACACCATATCACGATCATAAATTCTTCGATCAATACTCGAAATCGAATCGAGTACTTGAACACCAAAAACTGGAACAACAGGAGCTTCCCATCCAAACCTGGCAACGCCTCGACCATGATCCCCCAACCACCAGAAACTCTGCAACTCCGGCCATGCCCTCATCTACGACCAAGCTTTCAACCCTCAAAACCCTGAAGTACTCGATCGACTAGATATACCGCAGTGATCAAATTATCAAGACACGTTAAAACTAGGGTTCTAGCAAAGAATCCACTACTGCTACCTCCTCCATGAATTAAACACCTTCCAGACAATTTTTCTACCATCACCAATCATTCCTCTATCATCACTAAAAACTACAACATTCCAAATTCTCCGAGATCGACAGAATTACCCAAAATTCATATTTAACTAAAACCAGAACTGCACCTTCAATTCTAAACTAAAATTTATGATTTTAATACTAAAAATCATGTTATAGTTTATGTATCCCATTTATAATCCTGGAATAGCAATTTAAAATATTTGAGTTTTTACTTTTATATACATGCACTTGTTGATTTTGGTTTACAGAGACATTCGAACTTTAAATTTGACTTAATTAAAATTTTAAACATTTGTCTAAGATAAACCAAACAATTCTTGTTTGTAATTTAAATCCTAATAAAAACTAGATCAAGTGGTAAGAGATTTTAAAGGGAATTTTGAGTCTGGCAAGCAAAACAAGAATAGAGCACACCATACATCCATTGTTTCACAGTAATTTCACTTATACATTCATATATATAAAGAAACTCACATATATATACTCACAAGAACGTACTTTCTTTCAGAAGTTAACATACAAACAGATTTCTTATATTTAAGCTTCAAAAAAAAAATGTTACTCACCTTTATAAAGATGACAGAGTCTATTTTTGAAAAGCTTTTGAAACTGTTTTGAACTTAAGACCGGAATGCCTTGCTTTAAAACTTTAACTTGTATGCCTCATTTGATTTAAAACTTGAGTGATTTGCTACTGAAACTTGCATGCAGGCTTCCAGGTTGAAGAAATGAATGCAGACAGCTTTGAGTTGATTCCAGAGTTGAAAAGAAGATGTTTGCAGGCCTTTTGTTTTTGATTTCAGATTTGCAAAGAAATCAGGCTGAAAACTTGATTTTTGATTTCTAGTTTTGAGGCATTAGATTACTGATTTCAGTTTGAAGTATTTGATTTCAGGTTTCTTTTTGAAAATGGAGAAATGTATGAAGGCTGAAGAGTTGATTTGGAAAAGAATTACAGGTTGAAGAATTTGGTTACTGATTTGTTTTGAATAAATTTCCAGCTGAAGCTTTTATCTTAGCTTTTGAAAAATGAAGATTAGAAAAGAATGGGAAATGAAGAAAGCATGTTTTTATAAGTATAATTGATTTATTTAGAAATTAAAAGAAAAAATCAAAAATAAAAGGACACTTGTCTCAAATTTTAACAATTGTCAATTTGTAATGTTTGTTGATTAACACTTGTTAAAACAAAGACTTAAGATAATGACATATGTCTCTTAAGTAATTTTTACATATTTAACTTATTTTAAAAATGCCTTTTCTTATTTATAAAATACTTATCTATATATATATATATTACTTTTTAAAGAAACAACAACAAATTATATTTTAAAATAAAAGTGTATACAAATATTCTAAGATCTAAAACAATTTAAACATTTATCTAAAGTATATTTAAAACTATAAAGTTATTTATTTAAATAACTTTGAAAAGTCATATTAAATTAAATCTAAATTTCCAGTTTGCCCAAAGCTTTCTATTTACAATATATACAAATAAATATATATATTCAAATAGAAAATATCTTATTAGATTTTAAAAGATAAAATCACCAATTAATACTAATTTAATCAGATTATTAAATTAAATTCAAATCTTATTATCAAAGATCATCAATATCAATTTAATTATTTAACAGATTATTAAATTGATATTGTTAAAATTTCCGGGATATTACATTGTATCTCTGGCGATCGAATATCAATTTGCTCCAGAATACTACCTCGATCTTATTTTGAAGTCACGGTTGACCCAGTTAAGGTTGCCCGTGATTTATATAAGTCTATCCATTCTTTTCTCTCTTGAAATCTATTTATCTCCCTATCGAGCCTATCTTCTAGTTGAATTCTTTTAGTTAGGATCCCACTATATTTGGATCTCTATCTTTGTTTTAAATCCATTCTGTACCATCGAGTGAGGGAGTGTATTTTGTATTTGTATTAATATTAAAATGTTTCATAGTGTGTTGTTTGAGTTGTTGATGTTGAGTTGGATTTTCGATCGATTCGTCTGATCAATGCTATCGATAGGACTTCCAAAACACTTGAACAGAACAAATTGACACAATATTATTTTCAAATTTTGTAAATGAAATAAATTTGTATGATTATATTATATAAATATATAAGTAAAATTTTCTGGAATATATTAAGTTAATTAAATTGGTTGTTTGAAATGATAATATTTGATTTCCATTTATTGTTCTATAAATGAATTTATAAAAATGGTTTATAAATTGATTTGGAATTGAAATGGATTTAAATCGGGAATTTCAGAATTTAATTTCCATTGATTTCAAAATTTGGTTTTTAAAAGTTTTAAAGTGTATATTATTTAAAGTATTTTCGAATAGAAATTTGTTTATAAAGAATTTTAAAATGTTAAATCAGTACTCTTCTCTTTTTTGTCGCTGGAAAATAATTTCGGTGATGGCGGCCGCATCATCGACATTCATTATCGAGTTTCAAAGTGAAGAGGCCATTCTATAGCCTTGCTATGGTTTTTTTTGGGAAACTAAATTGATTTGAATTTCTAAAGTATGACTTGATTCATAATATATAAGTATATGTTTATAGATTTGATTTGATATAGTATATATATATATATATATATCTAAATGATTTGAAGTTAATCAGAAATTTAATCCTTGAATTTATGTTAAAGGATTATTTTAAATAAAGTCAGAATTTTTAAACTTGAATAATTGTTTTGAGAAGAGTTTATGTGTATAATACCCAATTCCATTTTAATACAACTTACCAAAATTAATTAGAAGTTGAATATGAAATTGGATAATATACAATATAAAATGTTTTATAGATAAAATTTGAGTGTTATAATAAATGTTATACACTTAAATTTTATTATAAAGATGTTAATAGAGATAAATAGGATAATAAGTTAATTGAATAATAGATGAGACAAATAAATTTGTTTTGAAGGAATTAATAAATTGAAATTAAATCAACTTATGGAAATACCTTGAATTTAAAATCAATCATTGAATATAAATTAATTGAAATTGAAATTTATATGGTTTAAATATATGTGATAAGATATATTAAGTGGAATAAACTTAATAATAATTTGGGACAAAAGAATTAAATTTGTTGAATAAAATACGAGAAAAATAAATGATTATACAAATTGATGATTTAGAAGTTGTTAATTGAGGATGACTAGACAATAAGATAATGAATTTAGAAATAGATGATTGATTTAACTTAAGAGAAACCAGTGGATTAAACCAAATTGTTAAATATTAATTTGTTTAAATTGAAATTTATATGGTTTAAATTAACTGTTTTCTTTTGTATTTCAATCTTTTTTCTTCTAGTTGTTTATATTCTCCTACCTCCTTCCTTTTCGGGGACGAAAAGTTTTGAGTGGGGGAGAGTGTAATGACCCGTAAATTTTTAACTGTTTTAATAACGTATTTAACTGAATTGTGTGAAATTTTAAACAATAAAATTTTGAAATAAAAATTTAATATTTGGAATACGTCTAATTATACATAGCAACTGATAAATTTTCATCAGATAATTTGGAAGTTTATTTTCTAGTGTAATTTTATTCCAATTTATATCAGTTAAAATTGATGATAATAAAAGTGTTCAGAAACCTAAATATGTCAGCATGAGAAAATTTATTTAGAACACTCTGAATAAGACTGCGTAATCCCTTTTGTGAAATTTGAACGTTTCTAGCTCCCTTTGGATTTTTCCGTACGGGATAGCAACGTATATCAGTGTCCATATCGACTTTTGAACGGATAATCGTATCGCTGATATCTATATATTGTTTTGATCGTCTTATTGTGCCGATCTTCTTAGTATATTAATATTTGTGTTTCGGTGTCCGATACGTGTTGGAAAAATTGGAAGAACGATTCCGTACCGGTACCCAATTTCAGCCTCTTGGGCTCCTTTCTTTGCATTTATCTAACCGTTGGAATCAAACAACCTTTAATATTCCCAGAATTGATTTTTTTTCTGTGACTCTTCGTTGTTGGGCATTTATTTCTCACATTACTTCTCATTTGGTATTATAGCTTGTACCGTTCATTCTCAATTTGTTGCTTTTTATTTTTTTTAAACCAAAATACAATGCTACCATATTTTTGATACTGTTCGATTTCTCCCCTGTTTCCATCACCCTCTCTCCCGTTCGGCCTCCACCCACGTGATCCATGCCCAGGCCCACCCACTTCAGCCATTCCCTCTGACCCACCTCCCCACGTTCGCCATGAACTTCACCCAAAGAAACCGCAGCCAATAGCTTCCACCCTCCTCGCGAACCGGCCCTCCCTGATCCGAGCCATTGCTTTTATCTCCACGTGACTTCCCTGTTGGTGAGCTTTTATTTATATTCTTAGTTATATAGTCACGTAAATCTGTTCATTTGTATATTAAGTTGATATAAGTTTTGATCTATTTGTTATATATAATTATATAAATCTGTGTGGATATATATATATATAAGTTTGGTATTAATTTAAAAATATATTAATGTTGTATATATATTAGTTTATGTATAGTATTAGCCTTTTGTTGTTCTGTGTTGTAAAGTTTTATATACATTACAATAAGTTGTTTTATATATATACATCAGCTTATATATATATATTTGATCTGTTTGGATATGTTGATATTTGTTTTCTAAAAGTTGTTTATATGATATTTGTTCTGTAGCTTTGGAAGTGGGTGAAATGGGTTATGTTATGGTGATGTTTATATATATACAGACTGATATAGATATTTGAACCAGTTTAGCTATATAAAATAATATTTACAGCTTTACATGTATATAATATAGTATTGTTTGCCAGCCTCTCTAGTTATATACGCGCATATATATATATATATATATATATATATATATATATATATTTGGCAGTGATTTATATTTATAATAATAGAGTAAATTTTATTGCCTTTTAAGTATTGATTTCTAAGTTTAAGATATTGATATTTCGATATATATAGTTTTACAAATCCCTGTCCTGTTTTCAGTTTGATTTTTTTATGTTTGTGCATTCTTATATATCTATTTATAGCAGATACTTTTACTGTATGTATATATGAGTTTTTGGGTTATATATATAGTAAGTGGTATTGTTATAGTTATAAAGTTAATATGTATATATACTTGTTTTAATAACAATAGTTTATTTAAGTTTGTTTATGTTTATGTATATAGCTATAACAGTTCGACTTTGTATATATATATATATAACAGTATAAGTGGTATGTGTTTATATATATACAGTGTTATCTTTTATATATATTACTAATTTATATAATATTTTGGGTTTTGTTGATAAGAAGTGCATAGGTTTATACAGATTCATATTGTCTGATTCAGTTCTCATATATGATTTAACAGCTTAACATGGTGATATATTTTGTTGATATTTCAAATAGTGTTCGACCTATATATTTGTGCAGTATATATCTATTCTGTTGAGTTTTGAAGTCTACATGTATATAGGCGAATATGAAGTATAAGTTTATTTTTATTTTTTTTCATAGACGCAACCGCTGTTCGTATAAATTAAATGAAACATATGTTTACTGTATAAATAGTTACAGTATTTTTAATTTATATATATTATTACCTATTGATATTTGGGAAAATATATGCATGGATGTGTTTTGATAATTTTATATATGTTATAAGTTGGTTATACATTAGTTGTTTTGTTTCATACATATAGTCTGCAATTTACATAATGCTATGATATATGGTCTGTATATATATATATATTGAGTAGCATGTATATATGAGTATATAGTTGTATATATGTATAAATATTGGTTTATCTAGGTATATGAATTTGGTTTTGAGATATATATATATATATAGATATATATATGTATGTATGTATGTATGTATATATACAGATTTTGATTTTTATATGTATGTGTTTAAATTTAATATGGGTTTTATAATAAATATGGATCTTAAAGTATAATATGTTAGTTATATAAGTTTTAAAATATTGACTTTAAGAAAAATAATAATAATAACAGGTTATATATTTTTCCATTTTATATCGAGATAGTTTGATTCATCTTTCATCGATTCATATTTATCAGCTTTGTCCGTCGTACCTGTTTTCTTCATTGAATCGTATCCATCCAGTGTTGTTTTGGAATGAGTAGCTCATTTCCGTGACAAATCTCTCTGGCCTCGAAAGGTGAGAAATCACTCACGATTAACGTTCTTTTATTTATTAAATTTGATTTCAATTGAAACGACAATTGAAATATGTAGCTGTTAGTTATTTATATTGCTATATATATATGTCATTATCTGTATCTGTTCACCTGTGACATCTGACACCATTATCTATTATTTACATTGATAATATATGCTTGTTATCTTATTATCATATCTGTTATCACACTGCAAGTTCCCTGTTAGTATAGAATTCACTATGGGTTGAAATGATACATACCCGAACGATCTGTAGAATAAGGGAAAATCGTTATGGGTTGAAATGATAAACCCAAGCGATTTTCATTGAATTAAATTTGGGATTACGGGTTGAAAAGATATATAACCGTATATATTTATATTACGGATTGAAAGGATAAATATCTGTATCACTTGAACATAGGGTAGAAAATTATATACAGACACCGTTGATCTATATATAAATATTTTGAAAATGATTTCTATGGTTTTGAAAAGAAATATATGGTTTTAATAAATATTGATTTTAAAGATTTATTAAAGTTGATATATAATATGTTTAAGCATTTATATAAAATTTATATTTTCAAATATAGAGTTTATAATGATTCGGGTTGGAAAGATAAATTTGAAATTGATTTGAAATTATATTTATTTAAGAATTTTACTTAAATATGTTTGATTTGAAATTTATTAAATTTTAAATTTTAAAGATATGTTTTATAACTTGAATTTGATTAAAAGTGACTTAAATGAATATTTCAAATTTATATAAATTTAAATGGGATATTTTGTTTATTTAAATTTGTAAATTGAAGCTGTATTTAGATAATATTGAAATGATTAAGTAAATATTTCAAAACTAATAATAGTAAAGTGAATTTGATATATATAAAATTATCGAATTTTGTTTTGAAATGTTGAATATATTGACTTTGATATATATTGAAATTTGAATGGATTATTTTATGGTTCAAATATGTATTTGAAAATCGATAATTTGAAATGGTTTATTGAGAAGCTGAATCGAGTTGAAATTAATGAGTTGAGATTTGATTTAATTTTAATTTTGGAAGTCGAGTTGATTTGAATCGATTTGTGAAATTTTGAAAACTATCTTTATTGTATAAAGTATTTTAAATTATATTTAAAACTATTTTATATTATTTTATAAACTATTTTTAATATAAACTATTTTAATATAAACTATTTTATTATAAACTATTTTAACTTATAACTATTTTATATAAATTATTTTATTATATATACTATTATTAATATCTAAACTGTTTAAGAGGAAGTGTTGAGGATTCCAAAATGTTATGATTTCAAAGCTATGGTTTAAAGTGTTTCAAGGTTTTGATTTCTAAAGTGTTTTGATATTTAAAAGATTTATGATTTCAGAAGTGTTATAACTTTTGAAAGTGATATGATTTTGGAAATGAATATTATTTTAAAGTGAGGAATGATATCGTATTTATATGGTTATGAAATAGATATGATATTTTGGTTTTGAAGTATAAATTATTTTTAAAGGACCACGGTGTTATAATAACGTTTAGTTGTTAAAGAGACCGGGAACGGATATTGGCATACTTTCTGTCAATACCGAAAACCAGTTTAACAACCGTGTACGCAGTGGAGATTCCACAATGAAGTAGGATGGTGGCGACGATCCTATTTGAGGTATATACATGGACCCGACTCCCATGAGTTGGCATAAGGTGGCTAAAACAGGAGCAATTGACGGGCTAATGAGATAGCACCTCTGATCGGACACACTTCATCGTATGTCATTCTATTACTTTGTGATTGATTTGGTGCGCACCTTCGGATTTTCGGGAGTGTGGCTCGAGGTGGGCGGTAGTGGCTGCTATGCATTACCACCGGCCCGGAAGTGTAATTGGTATATCTACCCTGGCATTGCCTAGTCGTGCCGTGTCACCTACCATAGCGAGCCTTGTACGGGTTTGGTTTATTGCCGTAGCATGTGGAGTATTTAGGGTAGCCACCCGATCTGGAGGTACGATGATACTTGATAGACTACTGGGACTATTTATGTGTTAAGGTGGAAAATGTAAAGCCTTAACGCTATTTTAAAGTAAGTTTATTTTACTATTAGACACTATTATAATAGCATATATTACTACATAGTAGATAGTATAACGGATCCTTAGAGGATGGTTATCCCAAACATCCTTTAAGTTACTGTATTTCAGTTGATATTTCACTTGATTTGGATTTATTGATATAAGAATGTTAATCCTCACTCGAGTGTTTTGTGTTTTGATTTACGCTCGGGTCAGACTGAGTGTACCAGTATTCGAGACTCACCTTTGGAGTTGGAGCTTTGCTTGGAGATCCAGCTATCTATCCAACTTTCAGATATTCAGTTGATTCCAATGATGTATTCTGATCTTGTATTTGATTATTGTATTCGAGACTTCTGATGTATCTTGCTTAACTCTGTTATATATATATGGTAGCTTCATGAACTACTATTCTTTTGTTTCTGTTGCATTATTTTATATTACTCTGTGTCTGTGGTTCTGTGATAATTTATTTATTTACTATATATGCTGAGTTTTGCCAAATTTTAAATTAACAATATGATCTTTTGAGGAATTCAAATCTAACATATATGGATGCGAATGGTTGAAAATTTCAGGTCGTTACAGGCTGCATTTGAAGACTGTTGGATTTTAGGCTTTATTTGGATTTTAAATCGACGAGAAATCGAAGGTGAGTGTTTTAACCCACTCACAACTACTAAATTATCTTATGTTAGTTAGATTAAATTTATGATGTGATTAGAAATTGATTAGTTGATGTTTGGTATATTTAAACCGTTATTCCAGTTAAATCTGACTTTTATTGAATTTAATCGCCATTTAATTTAATATTGAATATTAAATTTCCAATTAATACCTGTTATTGATAATCAGTCAATTGTTGTTACTTATTGGTTGGTTTGAATGATGATTGTGATGGGTGTTTAATTGTTGATATTGGATGGCTGGATGTTATATTTATATATTGTTATCACATTGCAAGTTCCCTTAGTTATTGCTAGGAAAATCATTATGGATTGAAATGATACATACCCGAATGATCTATAGATTAGGGAAAATCGTTATGGGTTGAAATGATAGACTCGAGTGATTTTATGGATTTTGAATTTTAATTTCGGGATTGCGGGTTGAAATGATATATACCCATAAATTTAAATTTATTGCGGGTTGAAATGATATATATCCATATCACTTGACCATAGGGTAGAAAATAATATACGTACATCGGATTGGTTAAATTAAATGATTTTTAAATCCTAAATTTTCTGATTTCAGTTAAATGATATTTTGAAATGAAGTTTGACTTATATAAACTCAATTATTTTCAAAATCTAAGCTTTAAATGTTAAAATGGAAATTTTTTTAAGGGAATTGTTAAAGGAATTTAAATTGAAATTTCAATGGTGAATTGTGAAATATAAATGAAATTTATCGAAATTGACTTATTGAAATGTTTGAATATTGTTTGCGCCAAAAATGGTCACAAACCCCAAGTGTTGTGAAAGCACCAGTGTATGAATATAAATCAGCAACATTCAAACACAAATATCAAATCTAAGTAAACAACAAATAGCAATCCAGGAATAATGAACAGTGACACACGATTTATAGTGGTTCGGCTATCTCCGGCCTACGTCCACTCCAAGGTTTTTATGGTTTTATTGCTTGATGTTTGAAGATTACAATTTCCTACTGCGTAGTACAACAGACTTTATGATTATAATCTGAATCTAAGGCAGCAATGGTGATCTGGAGTAAATCTGGCAGAGTCTGGGCGCTCTTTAGTTCTCCAAATTATTCGACCTCTTTTCTGAATGATCTGGGGGTCTATTTATAGGTGAAGGAGGCTGATATTTCGCCTAAAATGAAGGGAGACCAGTTCCAGTACGTCAGGGGGCCCACATGCCCGCTTTCTGGAAATTCGGGCCCACTTTGGGATCGATTCGACCCTTGCTTCGAATCGATCAAGTTTTGCTCCGATTGAGATGAAATTTGGCATGAACATTCCTTAGGTTGCCAGTAAGCTACTGTGAAAATTTCATAGCATTTAGACTTATAGATCTTGGGTTATGATCGATTCAAGGTTACGTTTCCGGTGAACATAAGTGGTTCGAATCGACCCCTTCGAATCGATAGGGTCGACTCGATGGTTGGTGCATGCAAACGGTGATGTGGCGCGTGCACTTCTTGGGTTGATCCAGCTTTTCCTCCGGGTTTTACTGGGTCGACTCCATCATTTTCGCTGCCTGGACTTAGTGGATTCGAAGATAGTTTCCAAATGGAGTCGAAGCTTCTACAACTTATATCGATTCGAAGGATCTCTCCTCGATGGATTCGAAGTAAGTACTGGCTTCGATGGATTCGAAGTGTGATCCGTTCTAATCAATTCGAGGCAGAGGCTTGCGTTAGATGGATACGAACCATGGCCTCGTCCCTATCGATTCGAAGCGAGGCTTAGGACCAATTCGAAGTATAGTGACATCTATGGATTCGAACTAAAGCTTGTTCCATTGGTTCCGCTCTGATGGGTACGAAGCAGATGGAGTCGAACTTGTTGGAGTTGAATGTGATGGATTCGAAGTGAGGTGTGGGTATGGAGATGATGGATTCGAACAGTACCTTCTTCCTACCTTGTATCGATCGTATCTCCTCCGTACAAACTCCGATTAACCTGAAACTTGAAACGTAGCCTCTCCTAGTCCTTATCATCATCTCCAATCGATTCCGCCCTGATCGGAGCTCGGCCAAATTTTGACGATATCCATTGTAGCCTTGTTTCCAAGTGAACTCCGACCCTGATATCCATCCTTTCTTGTCGGTTTGTTTGGTATTCCGGCTTTGACCAAAATGCGGGATAACATTTGCCCCCCAAAACATGCCCTGTGATAAGAAGGCGTGTTTTGAATAGTTCCGTATCCGATATCCAAAGTCTATAGCCACATCATCCAAGTGCATCATCCTTGACTGCTCGGAGTCGATGCCCAACTCCAAACCCAATAACCAAAGCCTTAGCCAAATCCATATCTGTTTGAACCCGACGACCGAATCCTAACCCATCCTTATCCAATAGCCAATAACCGAATCCAGGACCTCTCCGGGTCGATATCCAAATCCATAACCTCTCTGGGCTCTTGCCAAGCGCAATCCACACCCGACGACCGTGGCCCAGTGTCCCTGGGCATAAGTAATGCCGTGGCTTAAGTCCTAAGCCGAATCCTGGTCACTCCGGACCCTTGCCAAGCATAGTCCATACTCGACGACCGTGGTCCAGTGTCCCTAGATGTAAGTAATGCCATGGCTTAAATACTAAGCCGAATCCTGGTCGCTCCGGACCCTTGTTGAGCATATTCCATACTCAACGACCTGAAACAATAATCGATAATTGGGGGCCTAAGTTTTAGGCCGAATCCTGGTCACTCCGGACCCTTGCCGAGCATAGTCCATACTCGACGACCTGAATGAGTCACTTTACCACGTTCGGGCAGAACGACTCACCCCTTGCCAGGCATAATCCATACATGACGACCATTTATCAAAAACCAAAAAGAATCCAATCAAGATCCAATCCAAAATCCAAATCAAATCGGAAAACAAGAAATCCATATCAAAAATCGAAACCATCATCCAAAACGGAGAACATTCATCCGAATGAATGCCAAAACCAGAAAAACAAACAAAATCAGGAGTTCAATCCAAACTCCAAAAACCAAACCAGAAAACTAAGTGTCCAATCCAAAAACAAAAGACAGATTTCGCAAACCATGGCTTTGCGGTTTATCATCACTCAAAGCATGCCTAGGGGCTATCTCCGTCCCCATACATGTGTAAATGACTCGGTTGCTCGCCAATGGTTTGTTACTTATTTCATATTATCCTGATCAATTGATGACCAATCGACCATTATTCCTGTGCCTCATATCCTCATGGTTTGAGGTAGACGGTGGTTGCTCCTGCTCCACCGCTGCATTCTGAGCCCCAACATACTGCCTCAACTGTCCATTCCTCACATGCTCCTCAATTATGTCCTTTAGGTGCCTGCAGCTATTGGTATCATGCCCGTCCAAATCGTGGAAGAGACAATGCTTTCCTGATGCCCTCTCCCGCTCGGATGGTTCTCTCCTAGCCGGCCTCCGGTAAGGAAGGCGATTTCGAGTTTCCATGTATATCTGCTCTAGTGTCTCGTTTAATTCTATGTATGTGGAAAACCTTGGATCCTTCCATCGCTTCCCGGCTTTTCCTGAATCGTCGTCTAGCTTCCTTTTTCCTTTGTCTTTATCCGAGCTTCTGTCGGATGGTCCTCCACCCCCGGTCACATTCACCTCCTTTAGCTTTAAATCCATACATGCGTCTTCTTGCTGAAGAAATCTTTCAGCTTCGTGAAAGAATTCCCCGAGATCCAGTGGTGGGTCTCGTACTAAAGATACCTTAAAATCTGAATCCTCTCTGACTCCCGACACTGCCGCCATCAAAACCATCGATGGATCCGGCCGATCCACCGAAGAAACTGTCGCATTAAATCGAGTTAAAAATGCTCTAAGCGATTCATCCGTTCTTTGCTTTACCGATGTTAACGTCATCACGTTCTTAGGTCTTTTGATATGAACCCGAAACTGTCCCATAAACCTATCCACCAATTCCCTCCAATTCCTGATAGATCCTTCCTCCAGCTGCCTAAACCACATTGCCGCTAGGTCTGTCAAGTATAAAGGGAAACATCTGGCCATCACTTCCTCTGATTCCCCCAGCACTTCCATGTGTCTAGTGTATCTCATCAAGTGATCAGTCGGGTCAGCCTTTCCATTATATACTTCCACGCTAGGTAACTTGAACTTAGGTGGATTCTGAGCCATCCTAATTTCCCGAGCGAACGGACTCCTGTTCACTCCTTCCAAGTCTCTATTGGTCGAACCTCCACGCATAGTCTTCCTAATGATTTCCATTAATCCAGCATTGTCCGTCAGAGGTTGCCCCCCATGCTCTCGAGGGAATTCCGGCACATATTCTTCGTGTGGCTCATTAGCAGCAACGTTTGCCCTAGCCTGTTGAACTTCTTCCAAAGGTCCTCCTGCATTGGATCCCGCGGGCCTGCCCCCAAGTCCTTGTTGATTGCCTTCCGGTTCTGTATTCTGTCCTCCATTGGGTTCTGCAACCCTAGTTCCTTGTTCCACATTTGCAGTCGCTATAGTTGGTCCAAGGTTCTGTGTTCCGACAGCTCTCATCTGCTCAAAGAAAGTCTGCATCATATCCTGTTGACTCTTCAGCAACCTCTCATGCAATGAATTTTCCATAGCTTCCATTTCATCTATGGTAATGTAAATCGGAGCTTGTCCTTCTCCAGCTCCGGAGGATGCCTCTTGACTTCCTCCTTGTTGGCTTCTCTCAGCTCTTTGTCTTCTACTTGTTTGTCGAGTCATTGTAGAGTCAATCTGAATCCTTCAAACTTTTGAATCTAAACTTTGAATCTGGTGTAGCGGGTGCTAGTTGTTCTCAGTGAAAGCACCAAAGTGTTTGCGCCAAAAATGGTCACAAACCCCAAGTGTTGTGAAAGCACCAGTGTATGAATATAAATCAGCAACATTCAAACACAAATATCAAATCTAAGTAAACAACAAATAGCAATCCAGGAATAATGAACAGTGACACACGATTTATAGTGGTTCGGCTATCTCCGGCCTACGTCCACTCCAAGGTTTTTATGGTTTTATTGCTTGATGTTTGAAGATTACAATTTCCTACTACGTAGTACAACAGACTTTATGATTATAATCTGAATCTAAGGCAGCAATGGTGATCTGGAGTAAATCTGGCAGAGTCTGGGCGCTCTTTAGTTCTCCAAATTATTCGACCTCTTTTCTGAATGATCTGGGGGTCTATTTATAGGTGAAGGAGGCTGATATTTCGCCTAAAATGAAGGGAGACCAGTTCCAGTACGTCAGGGGGCCCACATGCCCGCTTTCTGGAAATTCGGGCCCACTTTGGGATCGATTCGACCCTTGCTTCGAATCGATCAAGTTTTGCTCCGATTGAGATGAAATTTGGCATCAACATTCCTTAGGTTGCCAGTAAGCTACTGTGAAAATTTCATAGCATTTGGACTTATAGATCTTGGGTTATGATCGATTCAAGGTTACGTTTCCGGTGAACATAAGTGGTTCGAATCGACCCCTTCGAATCGATAGGGTCGACTCGATGGTTGGTGCGTGCAAACGGTGATGTGGTGTGCGCACTTCTTGGGTTGATCCAGCTTTTCCTCCGGGTTTTACTGGGTCGACTCCATCATTTTCGCTGCCTGGACTTAGTGGATTCGAAGATAGTTTCCGAATGGAGTCGAAGCTTCTACAACTTATATCGATTCGAAGGATCTCTCCTCGATGGATTCGAAGTAAGTACTGGCTTCGATAGATTCGAAGTGTGATCCGTTCTAATCGATTCGAGGCAGAGGCTTGCGTTAGATGGATACGAACCATGGCCTCGTCCCTATCGATTCGAAGCGAGGCTTAGGACCAATTCGAAGTATAGTGACATCTATGGATTCGAACTAAAGCTTGTTCCATTGGGTCCGCTCTGATGGGTACGAAGCAGATGGAGTCGAACTTGTTGGAGTCGAATGTGATGGATTCGAAGTGAGGTGTGGGTATGGAGATGATGGATTCGAACAGTACCTTCTTCCTACCTTGTATCGATCGTATCTCCTCCGTACAAACTCCGATTAACCTGAAAATTGAAATGTAGCCTCTCCTAGTCTTCATCATCATCTCCAATCAATTCCGTCCTGATCGGAGCTCGGCCAAATTTTGACGATATCCATTGCAGCCTTGTTTCCAAGTGAACTCCGACCCTGATATCCATCCTTTCTTGTCGATTTGTTTGGTATTCCGGCTTTGACCAAAATGCGGGATAACAAATATTTAAACTTTGAAATCTATGAATTTGAAGTGCTTTAAAACTGTAGTTCAAACATGAATTTGAAATCGATATAAATTGAAATAATTTTGGGAATTTGTATTGAAAGAAATTTAGTTTTGTTGAAATCTGGATATGGTCCAGATTTGTTGAAATGGAAGAAATAGTTTAATTTGATATTAATTTCAAATTAATTATTTTAATGTAAACTATTTAAAGATATATTATTTTAGATTCAGATTTATTTAGATTTTCAACCTATTTACTTTATAAACCATTTCCAATAATCAAACTATTTTATATTAAACTATTAAAACTGTATTAAATCTATTTTTAAACTATTTTAATCTATTTTGAACAATTTAACTATTTTAATCTATTTTTAAACTATTTTAATCTATTTTTACACTGTTTAAATATTTTAATCTATATTTAAACTAATTTAATCTATTTTAAACTATTTTAAACTATTTTATCTATTTTAAAATATTTTAAACTATTTTAACTATTTTAAACTATTATAATCTATTTTAAACCATTTAAACTATTTAAACTATTTTAAACTATTTAAAACTATTTAAACTATTTATGACTATCTAAACTATTTTCTAAATTTCAGACTGTGTAAAGTTGAAGTGTTTATATTTAAATCCTTGATTTAAAAGCGAATATGGTTAAATGATGTTATAAACTAAGTTGGGATTTAAAATGATACTTTCTAGTGAAATGACATATTTGAGTAAATATGATGATTTTGAAATGAGGATTTAACCTATTTTGTCGATATGATTTCAAGAGTGAATATGATTTCGAAAGTGAATATGATTTCGAAAGTGAATATGATTTTAAAAGTAATATGGTTTAAATTGAATATGATATTTTGATATCAATTATGAATCGGTTTTGGAAATATAAAAGAACCATCCGGTGTGAAATAAGTGTCTGGTTGTTAAAGAGACCGGGATTAGATATTGTCATACTCTCTGCCAATACCGAAACCACTTTAACAACTGTGTACGTGGTGGAGATTCAAGAATGAAGTAGGATGGTTTACCAAATGATTCTGTATGAGGTATTAACATATCCCTGACTCCCTCGAGTCAGCTTGATGTGACTAAAACAAGAGCCACGCGGGGCCAAGTGAGGTCGCACCTCCGATCGGACATGCTTCTTCGATACCATAGTTATTGCTTTGTGATTATTTAGTGGCCACCCCTCAATTTGATTATGGGAGTGTGTTTCGAGGTGGGTGGTAGCAGCTGCTATGCGTTACCACCAGTCCGGATCCGCAAAACGATAATGTCCTACACTGAGCATTGCTTCGTGTGCCTTGTCACATGCCTTATCGTGCCCATTATGAGTTTGGTTTGTACCGTACCTATGAAGTTCCCTCTGATAGCCCTCTAGTTTACGGAGGAAATACGGTACTGTATAGACTACGGGAATATATAAAAATGTGTTATGGGGGATATGGGTAACTCCTTAATGCTATTTTAATAATTTACTTTACTGTAGACACTATTATAATAGCGTTTTGTACTATGTATGCAGATAGTTTTACGGATCCTTAGGAGATGGAATCCCGAACATCTCTTAAGTTATTGCACTCACATTAGACACTGGATAGGAGATGTAAAACCCCGTAAACATATCTGAAGCCGTTACACTCATATTTATTTACTATTGATTTAACTTATATTAGATCTTTTAGTTCTGACTCGGGTGTTTTGTCTTTTCATTACGCTCGGGTCAGTCTGATCTTTTCAGTGTACTGAAGACCATTTTACTTCTGGAGGACGAAGACGAAGATTTCTCTACTATGTATTATATGTATTCCACTGCATCGTGTTGTTCCGCTGCATTATTTATTTATTTTTGTTGTATGTAACACGGATCTGTATTGTAAAAGTGTAATCAAATGTTATTTGTAAAATAGCTTCATGAACTGTTTATTTGATTATTATATTTTATCATTTCGCTGTGAGATTCTGTGTTTTTTTCCTTTCTTTTCTCTTATTTTCATATTTACCCCATTAACAATCCACCCTTTTGAATGGTTTGAGTTGACATGTGTGGTTTATTGTCGATTTAAACCGTCTAAAAAGGCGAGTCGTTACACCACACATTATTAATGGGATTGTTCAAGTTAAATAAGATTTAAAGGAATAAAATAAAGAATCTCGCAGCGGAAGGATAAAATATAATACACAAAATAAATACATAAACAGTTCATGAAGCTTTTTTTCAACAAAATCAGAATTTACATTTTTTCTACAGGTAGAATAGACAATTGATATAATAGTAGTAGATACGGTCCTCGACTCCATCTTCGTCTGTAATAACCTGCAAACCTGTACCCCCTCAATCGACACTATTCTCCAACATATCGACTCAAAGTGAACGGAAATACGAACCATTAGGGTTAAAGAAGAAGGAGGTAGAAAAAGAAACAAAATAACAACAGAATCTAACCATCGCAGCGGAATAAAATATAATAGATAATAACTGATCTTTACAGAAAAGAAACTATATTTGTTTATACATACATCACTAGAATACAACATCAGAGTACAATATAATCAACATCACAATTCAGGACAGTTATAATAACTTGTCCCACATACAGAATACACAACATACACAACACAACGGAATATACATCATATACGTGTGATACGTCTCGCCATCCAACTCGTCTCCTGAGCTCCACAGCATCATAACCTGTATCTTATAATACTCGGTCTAACACGAGCATTATAATAAAATAACACCCAAGTCAGTCTGGAAAACCAGCTTGAGAAAACACACTCAATTGGATTATTAAAGTTTCAAAATCCTTTGAAATCAAAAGCATCTCGTAAGACCACGCCACAAATAAACATGTCGGGTTTTTACCTTACGATAGCCAAAACATTTTTATCAAATTCGTCTGATATTATAATAGTGTCTATAGAAAGTAAAATAGAATCTAGCTGAAATGCTTGCATCTCACGTTTCAGTAATAGTTGGGCACAATCAAAACCGTACAGGCGTGTAGGGAGAATGGATTTCCAATTAATGACTAGGCACTGGGGTACCACCTGTCATAGTACCTGGTCTAGATCAGCGTACCGAGGAACACGCCCGATCCCCTGCAACATAAGGCCGGGACTACCCCTTACTGGATAATCTCGAGTAAGATCACCCCATGGTTGGGACCAGCAACCGCACCACTAAGCCGAAAAGGGACATCTAGACAGGGATGACCTCACCCTAATGGGTGCTACCCACTTAGCCTTGCTGCATAACCCCTAATTTTCAGTCATTCCCGGTTGATGAGGCTCGAGGCTAAGCGTTACCTTTTTAGAACACATCTTTTAGAATGCCCACCGTCCACCTGACGATGTTCCGAAAGCATTCATCAAAACAAGTCCGTCGCGGGTTCGAATGGAACCGAAGGCACTACTCCTACTACATCCATTTTGGAATCACCTTCAAGATTAGTAGCGATTAGCCCTTGCACTTCACTGCTCCATCTTCGATTCCAAACTCATTTTTCCCACGAAAACGTACAAACCGAATCGAAGTGGTTTTCGAGAAATTAATCCTGATCCCGGTCTCTTCGAAACGATAAGCGCATTGTCCAATATTGATAGTCGGTTGTTTAACTATCAAATAACATTCACAATAACCATCAGACATAAATAATTTTCCAAATTATTTATTGACCTCAAAATATCTTCTCAAGATATATTTCCACTTTCAAACCTTTTTGAAAACAGTTTTCAAACCACACTCTTCTCATGGAATAAATTCCCAAATACTTATTTCCATTGAAAACACCAAGTACAATTACTTTAGATTTTTAAAATAATTTAAAAACACTTTATTATAAAATACACTTTAAAACATTTAAAATAAAACTACTTTAATACTCTATTTAAAAATATATACTTTAAGAATATTTAAAATAAACTACTTTATAAAATATAAAACTACATTTTTATCCTTTTAAAACACAATACCAAGTTACCTTTAAATAATTACTACTAAATTAAATTTGAGAAATACTTACTTTTAAACTTTAAAAATTTAAAAATAATAAATTTTCTAAAAAAAATACTTTAAAAACAACTTTAAAACCATTAACTCATACTTAAAAGTTTGCTTTGGAAACGTACTTGGCTATCCAGGGAAATACACTTCTCTTTCACATCTTTAAAAATAAATCACTATTTATTTTTAAACAAATTTACCCATTTCTTTAATAAATTCCCACCGTGAATTTATTCTTCCAAATATCCACTAGTATATTACTTCACTTTATAAACCCAGTTTATAAATTTCTTAGCTCCATCTTCCTTTAAAATTCAAATTTCCAACACTTAAATCAATTTCCTAATTGATTTCCAAATTATTCCATTTTGAAATAAATTCTTTCACTTACTCAATTTATTTCAAACCTATTAACTTCAGATTTTACTTCTTAATTATGATTTAAAATCCATTTAACTGAAAATACCAATTTCATGTTTTCCAAAATCTTTCTTTATCTCTTTAAATAAATTCAAACCTTGAATTTTAAAAAAATAAATTATTTTATTCCCTTAAATAATATCACTTAGGTTTAAAATTTAATATTTCCCCTTTTATTCAAAATCTCCTTTCCCATACTCGGAATTTATTTAACAGAATTTAAAAATCACTTTTATCCTTTCCCAATTCATTCTGTAATTTATTTAAATTCTCTATAATTATTTACTTAAAAATTTACTCTTTTATTTCTTTCCAAAAATCCAATCTATATATTTTGGTAACACAGTATACCCAATATATTCAATCAAACCATAGCATCCATCATCTCCAATTATCAATATAATTAATCACAGAATATCAAATAATCATATAGGAGAATTATTAGAACAATTTAAATAATTTTGAGGAATTCAGTTGGATCCCTCCTGTGACGACCGCCCATGACCCCCGCACTGAACTTAGAGATAGTGCGCTGTAAAGTGTGCCAGGCAGCCATGGACGATTGTCAGGGTAAATTAAAACAGCAGAATCTATCGTATTACTCACAGCGCATGGACAAAATACAATAGAATATATATATATATATAGTGAAGCTT
Source organism: Allium fistulosum (assembly GCA_030737815.1). NCBI lineage: Eukaryota > Viridiplantae > Streptophyta > Magnoliopsida > Asparagales > Amaryllidaceae > Allium > Allium fistulosum. Next base: position 742,413,791 of record CM060908.1, on the reverse strand, counting down.
CACAGAATAGAATCTCATCAATAAAACTTCATAATAGTTGAATACAACATCTGAATAGTCAATACATCAAGCCCCACTACATAACACTCAGAGAATATACAAGCAGCGGAACATCCAGTACATATAGTAAGAAAACAATATGCAAGCCTCTAGCTCATCTTCGTCATCAGTATCGTGGAAAGCAAGAACAACACCTGTCACCTGCTACCTAGTCTGCCCATCCCAAAATGGACGAACAGCCCAAGGCAATAAGAGTTAAAACATAAAGCCTTGAGTCAGACAACAGTCTTAGTGAGCGGTAAATTAACTAACAACATACCAAAAGAGCATAAAGGAAAAGGAATAGGAATACAACCCTCCCACTCCACCTCTTTCTACAGTGATAGCCCCCAGACACACACTAAGTAAAGCAAACATAGCAAAGCATACAATTAAAGTAAAGCAATTATCACTCGAGTCAAGGGCGATGTTTTCCAAGCACAAACCCCCAAGGCCTAAACCAAGATCAGATAAGCACCCAGAAAATACTGCTCTTGAGACCGAATGACGATACAACCAAACATCCATGACTCTGGCTATCACTGTTATCATTGCTTCGATATCATCGTTAATTGAATGACCGGCTCATTCTTTCATCCGTCCGTCAAGGGCTAATGGAAACCCCAGTTCTAGACATAACTCCGCACGTCGTCAAAACCCGTGCCTAGGACTATCGAATCTGCCCAGAGTACTCGACTACCAATCAGTAGCCTTCAGGGACTATCGAATCTGCCCAACGTACTCTTGCTTTGAGCATGCTAGAACCTTCAACAACGATGAGATCTCAGCCTTCTAGTCATCCTCCTCGACGACTATTTCCATACTAGCTCAAGCGCCTCTCGAGCAAACCATTATCCTCAAACTCGAACCATTTCACCGAGTTATCAACATGCTTGGAATGATCCCGTCTGGATTAGACCAAGACTATCTCATATCATGCATCGCTTCATTACATCCTAGCAAAGCCTCATCTCAACATCATCATCAAATCTATCCATATGAGCTTCATCATCTGCTACATATGCCACGAGCAGCTTTCCCAATTCAAGAGCCTTTCCCTTAGCTTTTGAATCATCTTCGACCATCTTGTCTAAATCAAATCATCAATTATCTAATTCATAGCAATCAATCAAGTCAACCATTAATCCAAGTAATCAAGCATTCAAAATATGATCTAATGAACAATTATAACAATAATGGCAATTTCGTAAATAAAGAGTCTAAAGTCTAACAAGCATGAAAACATGAGCAATATCTCTATAATCTTGATGAATAAACTTGCATAGGTTAACATGTAGTAAAATGGATGTCAAATCATCATGAACAATGGATCTATACTTAAGTTTACAAAGATGCATGAAAATCACTACTTTAACACCAAATCAAACCAACGATCCGATATACTCCTTTGGATCCGTGTGAGAGGTAATCACCACTCACCAAATCACCTAAACACCTCAAAAGCTAAACACTTCAGATCTGGACAGCGAAGGATCTAACTCGATCTATCACAAATCCGCTTCAAACGATGAAATCTCTCTTTGATGGATGTAGATCTTCAATCTAAGCTCTTGAATCTTCGATTTGGATGGAAGGTATCACAAGATTAAAGTAAAGAAAAGAACTGAAGAAGTGTAGAACTCGAGCTCTCAAAATGAAAGCACTTCATCGGTTCGAAATCCGGATCCCAAAAATGAAGTAGAACCCTCCTATTTATAGGCTGATTTCCCCTTAGGTCGTTCTCTCTTAGGTCGTTCACGACCTAAAAACCCCACGACCTAAAAACCCACGACCTAACAATTCCAGCCTACGACCTAACACATGCGCATCCACGCGACCTAACGCATAAGCGCTTCTACGACCTAACGACCTAACTGCACATGCGCTTCCACGCGACCTATGACCTAACCCAGATGCAGCTTAGCTCTTACGCGACCTAACACACACAGAAGCTCACGACCTAACTAACTTAGCTAGGAAACGACTTAACATCTTAGGTCGTCTAACGATTAGGTCGCTACTTCCTTAGGTCGCTAACTCCTATAGGTCGCTCCAATTCTTAGGTCGCCAACTTCCTATAGGTCGCTAACTCTCTTAGGTCGCCAACTTCCTATAGGTCGCTAACTCCTATAGGTCGCTCCAATTCTTAGGTCGCCAACTTCCTATAGGTCGCTAACTCCTATAGGTCGCTCCAATTCTTAGGTCGCCAACTTCCTATAGGTCGCTAACTCCTATAGGTCGCTCCAATTCTTAGGTCGCCAACTTCCTATAGGTCGCTAACTCCTATAGGTCGCTCACTCTCTTAGGTCGCTCCAACCTCTTAAGTCGCTCCTCCGACCTAACCTACCCCACGACCTAAGCCACCCCACGACTTATCTCTTATATGACCTATCCCCAAAATCCTTAGGTCGCTCAACTTTCTCAGGTCGTCTACTCCGAGCTAACAACTCTACGACCTAGGACTTAGACTATGGATGACTTATCAACAATGCGACCAAATGATAACTGTTTTACGATGTTTCGATCCGTAAAAATACGGGTCGTTACATTCTCTCCCCCTTAGGAATTTTGCCCCCGAAATTCCAAACAAACAGAGCAATCAAAGACTATTCTACATGCCTACCATCCATAGCAATCAACAAACCATGCATCCAATTCTAGCTTAGCATGCAGAATTCTAAAACTAGAACAAGTTACAATGTCGTTAGATGACACGACACCTTAGGGACATACCTTGAAGAGTTCAGGATGAGCTGCCTTCATCCTCTCTTCCACCTCCCATGTACAGTCGTTATCATCATCACTCCATTGTATCTTGAGAAACTTAACTACCTTCCTCCTAAGCTGTTTCGTGTCGGTTTCCACAACACGAAGCGGCTTACGAGGTCTCTTATCGACTGGATCAACTTCGAGATCTTCACAGCTATCAGTAGAAACCACTGTATTCGAGTCGTGCACATACTTCCGTAGATACGATACATGAAAAACATTGTGCACATCCGACATCTTCTCTGGTAACTCCAATCTGTAGGCGAGCTTTCAAATTCGCTCGATGATCGGGAATGGTCCAACAAATCTCGGAGTCAATTTCCCTTTCTTCCCGAATCGAATAACATTCTTCAGTGGAGAAATCTTCACAAAAACCATATCACCTACGTCGAATTCCAAATCCTTACGACGCTTATCGGCATAACTTTTCTGTTGGTCTTGGGCTGCCTTCATTCGTTGCCGAATGATCTCTATGCAATCTGAAATCTGTCGAATCATCTCTGGCCCAAGCATCAGCTTTTCTCCGGTCTCTAACCAACATGTCGGAGAGTTACACGGTCTTCCATATAATGCCTCATACGGTGCCATAACAATGCTTGACTGGTAACTGTTATTATATGAAAATTCCACCAAATGAAGGTGATCTTCCCATGATCCTCCGAAATCTAAAACACAAGCTCTAAGGAGATCTTCCAAAACTCGGTTGACTCTCTCGGTCTGACCATCTGTTTGAGGGTGATAAGCTGTACTCAAACACAACTCGGTTCCCAAAACTTCCTGAAAGCTCTTCCAAAATCCACTAGTGAACAATGGGTCTCGATCACTCACTATACTCTTTGGAATACCATGGAATCGAACTATCCACTTAACATACAACTCAGCCAACTTTGATGCAGTCCTAGTCGATCGAACATGAATGAATCTTGCACTCTTAGTCAGACGATCTACAATGAACCAAATTCCTTCATTTCCCGTTCTTGTCTAGGTAACCCATCAATAAAACCCATCGATATTTGCTCCCACTTCCATGTAGGAACTTCTAATGGCTGAAGCAATCCACTTGGCTTCTTCTGCTCGGCTTTTACCAACTGACAGTTCATACACTTGGAAATAAATTTTCCAACATCCTTCTTCAGACCTTCCCAGTAATAGGTACTCTTCATATCCCGATACATCTTATTTCCACCTCGATGAATTGTCAGCTTTGAGTGATGACTTTCCTTCAGAACTTCACTTCTCAATTCATCTATATCGGGAACAACTAGTCGTCCTTGCTTCCGAAGCCAACCCTCTTGATCGACCTCGAATCCTTTATCCTTTTCTGGGTCCAATCCAGATTCCAAATCACGGATAACCTTGAAAAGCTTATCATCTCGCTTTTTACTCTCGCCAATTCTTTCCACAAGAGTCGGTCTTATTGATAAGTTTGCCAACATCTCAGGTTCCAATTCACATCTAGGCCTGAAGTCAAATCCAGCTAAATACCCGAGACTCTTCCATTCTGAAAACATGGCTCCCAATCCTGCATGTCTTCGACTTAACGCATCTGCCACTGCGTTACCCTTTCCCGGAGTATAGGCTATACCAAAATCATAAGATGCTAAAAACTCTAGCCATCATTGCTGCCGAAGATTCAAATCCTTTTGGGAGAAAAGATACTTCAACGACTTATGATCTGTAAACAACTCAAATCGAACTCCCAATAGATAATGTCTCCACATCTTCAGAGCAAAAACAATTGCCGCCAACTCCAAATCATGAGTCGGATAATTCCTTTCATCTGGCTTCAATCGTCGACTTGCATACGCAACAACTTTATCCCTCTGCATCAGCACTGCTCCAAGTCATGTACCACATGCGTCAGTGTAAACCACCATCTCATCATTTCCACTAGGAATAGTCAAAACAGGAGCACTTCTCAATTGCTCCTTGAGGATTCCGAAAGCTTGCTCACACTTAGCATCCCATCTGAATACTTGGTTCTTTTTCGTCAATCCAGTCAATGGTGTAGCAACCTTGGAAAAGTCTTTGATAAATCGACGATAATATCCTGCTAATCTAAGAAAACTTCTCACATCCGATGCATTCTTAGGTCTAACCCAATCCTGGATTGCTGCCACCTTAGCGGGATCAACTGCTATTCCACTTCCAGAGATAATATGGCCTAAGAACCTCACTTCACTCTTCCATAAGTGACACTTCGAAAACTTTGCCTTCAACTGATGTTTTCGTAAGATTTCCAAAACCATACGCAAGTGCGTCTTGTGCTCTTCTTTAGTTCTGGAATAAATCAAAATATCATCAACGAACACTAGCACGAACTTGCTCAACTGATCTCTGAACACTCTATTCATGAGATCCACAAAATATGCTGGCGCATTAGTCAATCCAAACGGCATTACCAGCCACTCAAAGAAACCGGATGGTGTCTTAAAAGTAGTCTTCGGCACACTATCCTTAGCCACTCTTAACTGGTGAAATCCCGTTGCCAAATCCATCTGAGAAAACACCTTAGCTTCGTGAAGCTGATCAAACAAGTCATCGATTCTCGGCAATGGATACTTGTTCTTCTTAGTCACCTTATTCAGCTCACGATAATCCACGCACAACCTCAACGATCCATCTACTTTGGTTGCGAACACAACTGGTGCACCCCATTCGGACATACTACGTCGAATGAATCCTTTCTGCAAAAGATCATCAACCTGCATCCTCAACTCTTGCTGCTCCCTAGGCGCCATCCTCCTAAGAGGCATCACAACAGGTCTGGCTCCTTCAACTAGATCTATACGAAACTCGATCTATCTATGCCGCGGTAACCCTTTGACCTCGTCAAAGACATCCTCAAATCCATTAGCGATTAGCACAGATGACAGTCCATCCCGTGGAATAACCAGCGAATACATGAAGCTCATGAAGACGCCTTCTTCATGCTTACATCGTATCACAATCTTTCGCCCCTCCACATTCTCGACTGTCACCTCCAACCTATCACAATCAACCTTTGCCGCATACTTCCTAAGCCAGTCCATACCCAAAATAATTCTGAACCCCGGAAAGTTCAGAACAAAACAATCACAAACAAAAGAGCAATCATGACTCGATACAATCAGACCACAGCATAACATACACAAACATGACGAACCCCCAACTGGACTAGTCACAACCAATGGCTTATCAACGATATCCGGTTCTAAACCCAACCGGCCTACAAGCTCATTACAAACAAACGAATGCGACGCCCCAGTATCAAATAGCAATCTAACTGGAACACCACATAGGAATAGAGTACCTTGAACCACTACACTCTTTCCTTTCTCTTCAACAGTAGGAGCGTTCGAAGATGATGGAACAGCTCCCAATGCATAAGCTTGCACAATCTGCTTGTCCTTCCGCGGTTCTGGACAATTCCTCCTAACATGCCACAGCTTGTCATAGTTGTGGCACTTCACCGGCACCTTCGGATTCTTGCAATCCCTGGAGAAATGGCCCTTCTGCTGACAATTGTAGCAGGTCACTTCGCCCTTCGGCTTCTTCTGGCCATCCCTACCCTTTTGCTGCTGCTGCTTCCTCTTCTTGTTTCCACCCTGCTATGGTTTAGATTCTTCCTTGGTCAGCAACAACAGACCTTTCCTTAGGAAACAGATTCTCGTGACTGAGAGCTTTCTCTACAAGCTTCTCAAATGGATCGTCCAAATGATCCACCAACTGCCTCCTAAGATAACTGTCCAAGCCTGTCACAAACTTCTCGTTCTTTTGGTACGAAGATTCAATATACGACCGAGCATACTTGGACAAAGCTTCAAACTCAGAAACATACTCAAGAACTGGCCTTCCACCTTGCTTGAGTTCCACAAACTTCTTGAACAGAACAGACTTCTGAGCTGTAGAAATGAACTTGGCTTCAAATCTGGCTTGGAATTGCTCCCAAGTAATTTCTTCCTCCGGAGTATCAATGGTGATAGAGTTCCACCAATCAGAAGCTCTCCCTTGAAGCTGTCTTGATGCTAACTTCCTCTTAGTCGCATCCTCAATTCCCAAATCAATAAAGATCCTTCTACAAGCATCTATCCACCTTTGGACTTCAATGGTTGATTCTGTCCCCAAGAAAACCTTCCCTCCAAGTGCAGTATAGTCTTTACACAACTTAGCAAAATCCACTGGTTTCGGAGTTTGGACTTGAACTCCAACATCAACTGCTGTCCTTGGAACTGGTATCCTTCTCATGATCGAAGTCATCATAGCTTTGAACATAGCTGCATAATCAGCAGTCCCCTCAGCAGCACGGCCTTCCCTAGCAGCTGGTCTCCCTCTTCGACTCATCCTTAATATCTATAAAAAGGAATGATTAGCACACCTTGATAAACAACTGAATAAAAGACTCAAACTCTACTAGGCTACTATATTATATATAGTAATCATCCATCAAAATACAATTACGTCTCTCATACGTAGTTACGTCAGCGAGCATTGGGTAAAATCGATTAACCTCGCTCTGATACCAAATGTGACGACCGCCCATGACCCCCACACTGAACCTAGAGATAGTGCGTTGTAAAGTGTGCTAGGCAGCCATGGACGATTGTCAGGGTAAATTAAAACAGCAGAATCTATCGTATTACTCACAGCGCATGGACAAAATACAATAGAATATATATATAGTGAAGCTTCACAGAATAGAATCTCATCAATATAACTTCATAATAGTTGAATACAACATCTGAATAGTCAATACATCAAGCCTCACTACATAACACTCAGAGAATATACAAGCAGCGGAACATCCAGTACATATAGTAAGAAAACAATATGCAAGCCTCCAGCTCGTCTTCGTCATCAGTATCGTGGAAAGCAAGAACAGCACTGTCACCTGCTACCTAGTCTGCCCGTCCCAAAATGGACGAACAGCCCAAGGCAATAAGAGTTAAAACATAAAGCCTTGAGTCAGACAACAGTCTTAGTGAGCGGTAAATTAACTAACAACTTACCAAAAGAGCATAAAGGAAAAGGAATAGGAATACAACCCTCCCACTCCACCTCTTTCTATAGTGATAGCCCCCAGACACACACTAAGTAAAGCAAACATAGCAAAGCATACAATTAAAGTAAAGCAATTATCACTCGAGTCATGGGCGATGTTTTCCAAGCACAAACCCCCAAGGCCTAAACCAAGATCAGATAAGCACCCAGAAAATACTGCTCTTGAGACCGAATGACGATACAACCAAACATCCATGACTCTGGCTATCACTGTTATCATTGCTTCGATATCATCGTTAATTGAATGACCGGCTCATTCTTTCATCCGTCCGTCAAAGGCTAATGGAAAGCCCGATTCTAGACATAACTCCGCACGTCGTCAAAACCCGTGCCTAGGACTATCGAATCTGCCCAAAGTACTCGACTACCAATCAGTAGCCTTCATGGACTATCAAATCTGCCCAACGTACTCTTGCTTTGAGCATGCTAGAACCTTCAACAACGATGAGATCTCAGCCTTCTAGTCATCCTCCTCGACGACTATTTCCATACTAGCTCAAGCGCCTCTCGAGCAAACCATTATCCTCAAACTCGAACCATTTCACCGAGTTATCAACATGCTTGGAATGATCCCGTCTGGATTAGACCAAGACTATCTCATATCATGCCTCGCTTCATTACATCCTAGCAAAGCCTCATCTCAACATCATCATCATCAAATCTATCCATATGAGCTTCATCATCTGCTACATATGCCACGAGCAGCTTTCCCAATTCAAGAGCCTTTCCCTTAGCTTTTGAATCATCTTCGACCATCTTGTCTAAATCAAATCATCAATTATCTAATTCATAGCAATCAATCAAGTCAACCATTAATCCAAGTAATCAAGCATTCAAAATATGATCTAATGAACAATTATAACAATAATGGCAATTTCGTAAATAAAGAGTCTAAAGTCTAACAAGCATGAAAACATGAGCAATATCTCTATAATCTTGATGAATAAACTTGCATAGGTTAACATGTAGTAAAATGGATGTCAAATCATCATGAACAATGGGTCTATACTTAAGTTTACAAAGATGCATGAAAATCACTACTTTAACACCAAATCAAACCAACGATCCGATATACTCCTTTGGATCCGTGTGAGAGGTAATCACCACTCACCAAATCACCTAAACACCTCAAAAGCTACACACTTCAGATCTAGACAGCGAAGGATCTAACTCGATCTATCACAAATCCGTTTCAAACGATGAAATCTCTCTTTGATGGATGTAGATCTTCAATCTAAGCTCTTGAATCTTCGATTTGGATGGAAGGTATCACAAGATTAAAGTAAAGAAAAGAAGTGAAGAAGTTTAGAACTCGAGCTCTCAAAATGGCAGCACTTCGTCGCTTCGAAATCCGGATCCGAAAAATGAAGTAGAACCCTCCTATTTATAGGCTGATTTCCCCTTAGGTCGTTCGCTCTTAAGTCGTCCACGACCTAAAAACCCCACGACCTAAAAACCCACGACCTAACAATTCCAGCCTAGGACCTAACACATGCGCATCCACGCGACCTAACGCATAAGCGTTTCTACGACCTAACTGCACATGCGCTTCCACGCGACCTACGACCTAACCCAGATGCAGCTTAGCTCTTACGCGACCTAACACACACAGAAGCTCACGACCTAACTAACTTAACTAGTAAACGACTTAACATCTTAGGTCGTCTAACGATTAGGTCGCTACTTCCTTAGGTCGCTAACTCCTATAGGTCGCTCCAATTCTTAGGTCGCCAACTTCCTATAGGTCGCTAACTCTCTTAGGTCGCCAACTTCCTATAGGTCGCTAACTCTCTTAGGTCGCCAACTTCCTATAGGTCGCTAACTTCTATAGGTCGCTCCAATTCTTAGGTCGCCAACTTCCTATAGGTCGCTAACTCTTATAGGTCGCTCCAATTCTTAGGTCGCGAACTTCCTATAGGTCGCTAACTCCTATAGGTCGCTCACTCTCTTAGGTCGCTCCAACCTCTTAAGTCGCTCCTCCGACCTAACCTACCCCATGACCTAAGCCACCCCACGACTTATCTCTTATACGACCTATCCCCAAAATCCTTAGGTCGCTCCACTTTCTTAGGTCGTCTACTCCGACCTAACAACTCTACGATCTAGGACTTAGACTATGGATGACTTATCAACAATGCGACCAAATGATAACTGTTTTACGATGTTTCGATCCGTAAAAATATGGGTCGTTACACCTCTAACCTGTTTCCCTGCATCCACAGACGTTAGCACAATACCAATTCCACTTCGAGGTGGAATATCGCGGTATATGGGATTAATATAATATCATCTTCTATTATGCGGCGCATAGGGTCTCATCCGCTATATAATGCGGGAAATCAATCACTCTAATATATATATATATATACTACTATATATATTATCACATCCAATCAATTCAATCATTCAACCAAATATTTAAATTTAACTATTTAAATTTAAATAGCAACCCAGAAGAGTGAGATTAACTCACCTTTGATGTTTGCAATTCCAATCCAAATCTCGACTTGTTTCTTCATAGTTTTAAACCTTGTATAAACAATTTATATGATTTATTAACATTTGAATTGGTCAGACAGTTTATTTATTTAATTTAACTAATAATTAGTTTTAAACTAATTCCTTTAAAGATTCTTTAATTACTAAAATAATTAAATAAATTAGTTAAACCATCTTTTCACTAAATCCATTATTTAAAATAAACTAGCCGATTAAAATAGGTATATGAATATATATTTTCTTTTGAAGCTACGTATACGCTTATGAAAATATTCTATAAAGGTTCATAAAACTAAGTTATATAAATTCTTAAATTTTCCAAAATCTTATGTGTATGTATACATATACATATATTTACTGCTTCACTTACCTATATTAACTTAAAATTTAAAAACTACTTCACAGGTCCAAATTCTTTTACTGTAAAAACTTCTCCTTTATTATACATATATATTTTTGTATAATAAAGAATCTGGTATAATTTTCGTCCTCTGTATATGCAATATATGTATTACTAAATCAAAAACATAAATTTATACCTATATTCTTTTCTGTTTAACATATATATATAAAACTTCCTTTCCAATTCTAGTTTAAACTGGATTACAATAACAGAAGATAACCTCATTTACAATTCTTTTTCAAACCAGACAAATCTATGTTTTGAACTTTATATATTTCTCTCGTTTTATTATTTTTTTCTCAATCTATATTAATTTAAATTAAAGATAAAATTGTTATACTGTGAAGACCCAAATTATTGAGATAAGAATAATATTAATAAAATCAGAAAACGGAGAATTTTCAAGGAAAAATATAGTCTGAAAATAAATATTGAGAATGAGTTAAAAATATAATGAAGGGGATAGTTGTTTTCAGTAAAACAATAATGAGAAGAAAAAAAACTAAGTATGAGTAAGTCTTATATTCATATGTATATATATATCTTGAATATAAATAGTCAGAAAGGAATAAAATGATAAAAATAGACTTTTATAGTAATTAAAAATAAATAATAAGAAGAAAATGGTATTTCAGAGGGAAGGAATGAGGAAATATGACTGAGTGTATATATGGATTATACATTACCATATGTTATATTTTTATACCCAGAATGAATAAATATAAAGTAATAAGGAAAAACACTATGGTAATTAAATATATGAATACATTTATATATCAAGAGAAAAAAAATAGCTTGAAATATTAATAAGGGGTTAATTGATAAAAGGATATACATGTATACATTACAGTTTAGCATAAAGAAAATAAATAATGCAGAAAGAAGAGCAAACCAAAGCCATTGTTCAAGTTAAAGTATTCTCGGGGAAAAAAGGAAGGAAGGTAAGTGATTAATCAATCTTATGAGGCTAAGGCAATAAGACCCAAGTTAAGGGCAGCCATTTTATTTTATAAAAACCATATCATGTTTGTGCTTGATCAAATTTTTAGAATAGATGAATGTTGAGAATGGTTGGTGTTTTGATAAATCTTTGGTTGATGCTTTGATTTATTTTGTTTGACTGTTTGATAAGAAAAATACCATGATCTCTGATATGGATCCAGTACCTTAAAACATCAGTTTGTAAAAATGTTTAGTAAGCTAAATACATTTTATTGTGAAGTAGGGTATTACTGGAAAATAAACTAGGCAGTGTGAATAAAGGAGGTTCATGCTCATGTCTAGATTGTTTTAAAATTTGAGATGAACAATGCAATAAATTATTTATGTGCTGATTTGTTCAGATCTTAAGCTAAAATGTTTTATGGGTTTTTCTCAAAAACCTTACCCTATGTTCACAATAGAATTAAGTATAAGGATTTTTATATGATTTTACTGGATTTGTTTAAGTGATCATGATATTCTTGAATATAGGAGATATGAAAGTGTTAAAACAAATTTTGAATAAAACAACTGGAAAATGAGATATGGTATTCTTTTAATGAATGTTTAGTATGGTTGGCTGAAATCCCTGAGTGAGTTTAACTCTCTCTGATTTATGAAAAAGAAGAAAAGAATATAAAAGCATTTCAAGAGTTAATAAATTTTTCTGAAAGAAAATGAGAATGGTCACTAGATTATAAAACTAATCTAGGAGTAAAGCCTTGATCTATTCATCTTAAGGGGGATGATGGGTATGTGCATGACTTGTTTAAGTCCTGTAGGCCTCTGTGCATGGGTTAACAGAATTGAGTCCCTTGCAATGCACACATGGTGTTCAATTGCAAAGAGTTAAGACCAAATTAAATTGATAAATTGAGATTGAGAGTTGAGCTATGGAATTAAAATGAGTTAATTCCATAGGAGTATGTGTACATGTATACTGAATTGAATGGATCAATGGATGCTTGTGTGCATGAGTGTTAGTAGGGGTTAAATATATATATATATATATATATATATATATATACCTAGTTTACATTATAAATCCAAATAAGCATCAAGTATATGAATACTCTGCACAATTATTAAAAATGACAAGTTATTATATTTTGATTTCACTCATACCAGATTTTATTTCTGACCCTATTTGTTGCCTTTGCAATATTTGGGGTGTCTCATTTTTATGGAGGCAGTTCAAAGTATTGCTGTAGGGAAGGATGCATGAGTAGCTTGCTTGCATGGATAATTGAAGATCTTGATGAACTTAAAATACTTAAGAAAAGTAGCAGTATGATTGTAATAAATAAGTTAGGCAAACTCTTTGATGTCTTAAGTATTTCTCAGTATTTGATGTCTATGGAGTTTTAAAAAGAACTTTTAAAAACTGAGGTATTATATGTGTTTGAGGATAGTTGATTTAAGCAACAGATGTGTTTGAGAGTTATGGATTTAACTAATAGCTTCTGAAGTGATCTGATGGATTGAGATGGATGAGAACATGCCATATAATCTGATATATGGAAATGCTCTCCTGGACATATTGGTTTAGCTTCAATTATGGTATTGAAATTGTTCATGAATAAATAAGTGTCAAGTTTTGAGTAAATGGGTAGAATCATGTCTTGGTTAACAAGTAGAACTTAATCATGACTTGTAACTAATACAAGCACATGCAAGAGTTTGAAGACATAGCCTGTAATCCTATCTGGACATCTGATTTTCCAGTAAAAACTTGTATTGTTTTGGGTAACAAGTTCATATGCATGTTTGGTATTGGGAGGCTACATTGCAACTATATTGAATTAAACCCCAAAATCTAGATACTTAATTCAAGTCTGGTTGCATTTGGCTATAATCAAACCTACTGTAGATTGTAGTGTCATGTGATCTTATTAGTAATAAGCATGTCCATTATTCCTGTAACGACCCACTATTTTGGACCATTCAAATCGACAATAAATCCACACATGTCGGACTTGAATAATTCAAAACAACAGATTGTTAATTTAAATTTGGCAAAACTCAGCATATACAGTAAATAAATCAATCACAGAATCACAGACATAGAGAAATACAATAATACGCAGCGGAATAGATAAAATAGTAGTTCATGAAGCTACTATATAAACATCAGAGTTAAAATAAAATACAACAGAATATCTCAAATACAGTGAAGTCTTCAGTACGAATAGATGACCTCTCTGAACAAATCAACTGGAAAAGCTGAAAGCTAAATCGATTGTTGGATCTCCAATTGAAGCTCCAAACTCCAAGGGTGAGTCTCAAATGTTGTATCACTCAGTCTGATACGAGCATAAAGCAAACACAAAACACTCGAGTCAGGATTAACATTCTTATATCGATAAATCCAACTCAAGTGAAATATCAACTGAAATACAAGTAACTCAAAGGATGTTTGGGATAACCATCCTCTAAGGATCCGTGGAACTATCTAAAATGTAGAAATATACATTATAACACCGTGGTAATTTCAAATTTATTTATACTTCAAAACCAAAATATCATTTTCATTTCAAAAATATATATTTTCCAAAATAGTATATATAGATTAAATAATTTATAACGTAAAGTATCACAAATCGATTCAAATCAACTCAAATTCCAATTCAAATTTATTCAAAGCTCAATTCATCAATTCAATTCAGTTCTAAATAGACCATTTAAATTTCAATATATTTCAAAGCTTTAATATTCAACTCTTCAAAGTTAAATTTAACAGTTTCATATAGCTCTTGATTTAACTTCATTATTATTTAATCGGGGAATATTCACTTAATAAATTCAATATCATTTAACTAGCCTTAAATTATATTCTACTATATATTTCCTTAAATTTATTTAAACAAGAAATATTCATTAATTTTCTTAAATCAAACCCAAGCTATGAATCATATCTTAAATCTCAATTTCAATAAGTTCTAAATCGGTTTAATTAAATAAAATTCTTCAATGAATACAATTTCAACTAAATTCAAATTATCTTCCTAACCTTAACTTATTCAAATTATTACTGAAATCTATTTTGAAACATAAATTTAAATACTCAACCATATTATATGTATTAAATCAATCTTAATTAAATTAAATGTCATTATTTAATCTATATAAATAATTCCCATTTATAAAAATAATTTAAGGCTCAACATTTATTAAAACCATATATTTCTTTCCAAAACCATAGAATTTATTTTCAAAATATTTATATATGGACCAACTGTGTCTGTATATAATTTCATATCCTATGGTCAAGTGGTACGGATATTTATCATTTAAATCCGCAATGTAAATATATACAGGTATATATCTTTCAACTCGCAATCCCAAATTCAATTAATTGAAAATCGCTTGGGTTTATCATTTCTACCCATAACGATTTTCTCCTATTCTACAAGATCGTTCGGGTATGTATCATTTCAACCCATAGTGATTCTATACTAACAGGGAACTTGCAGAGTGATAACAGATATGATAATAAAGTAACAACAGTAACATGCATATATCATCAATATAAATAACAGATAATGGTGTCAGATGTCACAGGTGAACAGATACAGATAATGGCATATATATATAACAATGTAAATAACTAGCAGCAGCATATTTCAATTGACGTTTCAATTGAAATAAAATTTAATAAATAAAAGAACGTTAATCGTGAGTGATTGCTCACCTTTCGAGGCTAGAGAGATCTAGACTACGCGACGGGTTACGAATCCAAACCCGAATTTCAAAGCAAGCACGATGGGTACGAGTTAGACAATCGAAGCTGATGACAAGGAATTGACGAAATAGAATTAGAACAGAAGTTATATATATATTATTGTCATTATTATTTCCATGAAACAAATATTAAATTTAAACAAATATTAAAATCGTTGTTTTAAATTAAGTACACGCATATATATAAACTTATCCAAAACTCTGAACAATTACATCTTTATTAAATGTATAACACGTATAAAGTTTTTAACGCATACATACTAATATGTTATCAACTAACCATATTTACAGAGAGGCTAAGGACTAATAAAATTTAACATAATAAAGGTTGCAATAGAATCAAGTATAAATAATATGACTTATAAAACTATAGCCGACACACTACATACGTATATACCAATATATATAGAAGTCGTATACAATATAACACTTAGCATAATTTAATTATACTCTCTGTATAGATGTACACACACTTACAAAAAGACACGTGCTATAAGACTGAGTACGCTAGAACATATATTGAACTGCACATAAAAGAACATATACATTTGAAATCAAAAGAAATCAATGTATTTGAAGAAATATAAATTAGTAAACAAAGGTCAGTATATGATACCGATAAAATCTCTGGAAAACATTTTAAACTTACTTATATAATAAAATAACGAACGAAAATATATAAACAGATTAAACAAAAACTGAACTCATTCAAATAAAAGCATGCACTGGAAAGAATACTGGAAAGAATACAGAATGTAAAACTTTGTATAAAATTCACATAATATATATCAGTTGCTAAGGCAAATTTAAAATATGAATATAAATTTGTATATATTCAAAACATACCATTATATGGAAAAACAGGCTAACAGATGTGCCGACAATACATTCATAACTAAATATATTTAAGCCCACGTATGTAGTCCTTCATACCTTATAATATATATTGTAAAACTGGATTGTAAACATATATATATTAGAAAACTGTCATAAATAACATACTTAAAACAATATGTATATATTATACAATTTATATAACTTTCATAAACCAATAGATAAAATTGACATATGCACATTAGCATATATGTGGAATATATATAGAAATTAACAGATTATATATCTCTATAGCATACGAAACTTGCCTGGATTTAGAAAAAGTAAATTTGTGAAACCATACATGACAGAAACGTATATAATATATATATATATAACTAACAGCTAACGAACTAAAGTGAACCAATAGGAAAAAAATCTATATACTCTAAAGTCTAACCTATATAACTATCAAAGCATATATGAAATAGATCTTAAAGTGTGTAAATTTATATATTTATATATTCAAACAAACCTTTACATAATAAAACATATTACCAATATATATAAACAGTGGAGGCCATGGCTGCTTGAAAGGGGAAATCATGGGATGGTGGCTAGATCTGGAGGTGCCGCTAGGCACGCAGCTGTGGAGGGAGATGGTGGGGCTGTGGCATTGGCCGACATCGGAGGAAGGAAGTGATGGGGAACGGCTTGCTTGAGGAAGCTTGCGACAGAGGTTCGGTCAAGAGGAGGAACGTGGCACGGTGGAATTGAGTTGCAAAGTGGGGCACGAAGAGGGAGGGCAGTTGGGTTTGGCCATGGGTTGTCGTGCTTGTTTTGGGTGCTCGGCAGGGTGAAATGCTGGCCCAAGAGGAAAGGAATTGGGAAAATGACGAACCAGATTACATTTTATATAATGTTATATATGTTTTAGCTTAGAGAAGATGAAAAATATAAAATGACAGAGAACGGATATGAAACAAAAGGACACCGCATTAAATTTCATCGGTGAATTGCAAAAGTCAAACGTAAATTTCCAAGAATATTAAAGGCTAGGGGCCTTTGGTTATTTCCGGAAGCAAACAAAAAGATACTGGACCCAAAAGGTAAGAAACGTGTACCAATAGGGTTATCGTTTACGCAGATTCCGCTGTGTGTCAGACTTCAAAACACGAAATTGAATACACCATAGAGATCAGCACGACGAGACGATCAAAACGGTATACAGATGTCAGTGGTACAATCAACCTATCAAAAGTCGATAATCGGTACCGAAAATGCTGCTAAAACGTTTGAATTAAGATAGACGGAGCAATACCAGTCAAAATTTGGAGAAACGAAATATGACGTCTCACTCAGAATATGATTTACAAATTTATTTTATAAAAATATTCAGGTTTGGAAAACATTTTATTATCATATAATATTAACCGATTTGAATTTAAATTAAATTACACAAGAAAATAAACTTGCATATTTTCTGATGAAAATTTACCAATTGCTATGTTTTTAAATACGTATTCCAACTATAAAAATTTTATTTCAAAATTCAATTATTAAAATTTCACAAAATTTAGTTAAATACGTTATTTAAACCAATCAAAATTTATGGGTCGTTACACTCTCCCCCACTCAAAACTTTTCGTCCCCGAAAAGAAAGGAGGTAGGAGAATAGAAACAACCAGACAGAAATGCTAGATTAAAAGACAAGGATAAACAATTAATTTAAACCATATAAATTTTACTTGAAATATTCATTTGAAAACTTCATTTGCAATTCAATTATCTTTAATAATTTAATATTTTTCAAAACCCATTTGTAAAAATTTCTTGCTTCCTCTATAAATACCATTTATATGTTTAAATAAACACCTTTACTAATATATGAAAACTATTTGAAAACAATTATTTATATCATTATTTATATTTTCAAAGAAGCTATTGAAAACATTAAATCCATAATTCATAAATTTATTAATTTTTATCTCAAGATACTTTTCAAATATTATTAATAAATCAATAATCATTTATTTGAAATATGTTTTATTTAATTAATAACTTCTAAAATATTTATAACACTAAAATTTTCTATTAAAACATGTAGTATATAAATAAACAATATTTAAAAAGGATATAGTCAACAAGGAAAAGAAGGAGGATTTGGAAAATCAGAATATATGTAAATAAATAAATCTGAGCAGATAAGGTAGATTCAAATGAATAGTATCGGGCATGAATAATTAATTCAAACCATAAGGATTTCAATTTCAAATATTAATACAGAATTTCTTTGTTGAAAGATACTTCTATAATAAAGTACCTTTAAAATAAAATACTTTTTATAACTCGATGTTTTAACAAGTTTATCCTTGTTCCTGTAGACTCTGGTAGTGCGTTGATCAGGCACAAAACTAGAATTCTCCAGGTACTTAGTAGACCTGTTTCAACACCCAGTGAAAATAATGGAAAACTTTTAAAAACAGATATGGAAAGTACAATCCAAACATAAAAACAAACAAATCATGGATCGCAGATACACAATGGTTACGCCTGGGTCCCCCAGGAAACATCCATACCTTTTAAGCATTCACTGCCTTTCGAATTTCGCCATGATAACAAAACTGTGGACCGCAGGATACATAACAATTTTTACGCCTGGATCCCCCAGGAAACATCCATACCCTTTAAGCAATCTTTGCCTTGCGGATTACGCCACTAACACGACCATAGATCGCAGATACACAATGGTTACGCCTAGATCCCCCAGGAAACATATGTACCTTTTAAGCAATCACTGCCTTGCGAATTACGCTATGCAGTCGAGTTCGTAAGACCATGGGAAACGCCATGGAGTTCGAAGGACACTCGAGTATCATATCCGGAAAACCAAAAATCAGAGAGAATAATATCGATAGAATGAATCCAAGATGTGGCTACAAATCGGATATCAAGCAGAAGGCACTTTCCATATCTTTACTTCGAAAATATGTATCATATAGTACTTTTCAAATTAATTTCAAATATCATACTTATATAAAGTCCATTATATATAAGATTTCATTTTCAAATCAAATACTTTCCAAAATCAATAGTATATCAAATCACACTTATATAGACTTCAATTATATAAGATTTCACTTTTCAGATTGAGTACCTTTTCAAATCCATAGTTTTCGAATCAACATCATACTTATATAGACCAAATTTTTTTATATAAGTTCGATAACTCCCAAATCAAGTTTTTAGTAACACAAGGTTCTCAATTTCAATTTGTTTCAATATCAATGTATTTTTCAAAATCATATACGCTTTCACCAAATTATTCTTCCAAATCAAATATCTTCAGTTCCGAAGTTTCCAAAATAATAAATTTAGGAAATAAATCCAAATTTCCAAATCAATATAATTAAGTCAAACAATTCATTTCCAAAATCAATGGTTTTCAAAATCATCTTATATTTACATAAGGTCCATCTTATATCAGGATCAAAATTTCAAAAATAAATTTCGCTGTACGAAGAGCTATATGGGATTGGACATCTTTGCTTAATAAAAGTTTTGAATTTAGAATAGTTTTGTATATAAGATAGTTTGAAAAATAGTTTTGTAAATAATTTGTAAATAAAATAGTTTCAAATAGTTCATTTTAAGAAGAATACAAGAAAAATAGTTTGAAAATGGTTTTAAATTGATAGTAGTTTTGCATAAAAGAAAAATTCCAATTAAATTACAAAGATATCCAACCCAACAACTTTCCATTTCAGCGTCAAGTATATCGATGATATTAGGATATAAGATGTACATATGTCATCATTTCGCAAAATCACATTCGATCGCTCGCTTGATCACACAAGTTCGCTTTCGAACTAGTATTGTCCATTCGACTTCCCTAATGCGGATTTCGATATGGTTTCTCGACTAGAAACCATCAGTCTCCTTGCATAGCAATATACTATGATAGAGAATTCTAGAATCAAGCCCAAAATCCATAAAAAATATTCGCCATCAAGAAGCATGTAACGACCCGTAAATTTTAGCCGTTATAAATTGAAATTTTATGAAATTTTAAACGATAAAAATTTGAAATATAAATTTGATATTGGAATGCGTCCAGTTAAACATAGCAACTGGTAAATTTTCGTCCGAAAATATAAATGTTTGTTTCGTGCGTAAATTTATTTCAATTTAATCAGTTAAAAAGCGTTGAAAATAAAATGCTTCCGGAACCTAAATATTTTTACATAGAAAATTCTAAACCATCTTCTGAGCAAACGCCATTTTTCGTTTTTCCAAATTCAGACATCTTTAGCTTCGTCGATCTTATTTTTCTGTGTTTTCCATGCATTTTCTGTAGTAGAAAATTTCGAATTTATAATTCAATCGTACCACTGATATCTGTATATCGTTGGAAGCACCTCGTCGCGCTGATCAGAACGGTATATTCATTTTTGCGAATCAGAGTTCGACGTAAACTGTTGCGTAAATTTAACCGTTTCAGACGGACCGGTTAAACTGTACTCAGCCCAAATAAATTCACAGCCCGTGCCCATTCAAAATTTAAAAAAAAATTGTTGGATACAATTTGATGCAGGCCAGAGAGAAGACGTCGTAGATCGTGTACGTGTTAACATGATGGTAGGTCGAGACCGACCTAAGAATGAAGCTAACGAGTTAAGACTTGGTGAGAAATGGCGGAATATTGAAATTTTAGGTCGCAACCGACCTAACAAAGGTTATGAGTCGTACCACCGACTTAATATGACTCGGCAACGACTTAGTGGATGCTTGCGAGATAACAGGACCAAAGTTATAAGTCGTGACCGAGTTAACCAGACGGGAGACTTAAGTCGTTACCGACTTAACAGGAGCAAAGACATAAGTCGTGACCGACTTAGAAGAGTGGATGACCTAACTTGTACAGAGGTACGGGTTACCGAGTTACTCAGAGAGAAAACAAAGCAAACAGTTAAAGTAATAGGTCAGAACCGACTTAACGAGTCCAACGATAAGTCGGAACCGAGTTACGACTTAGGTAAGTCGTACCATTTGAAGTCGCCGAAGACTTGTTACCGTTGATTCCTGCTGCCGAGTTAATCTCTGCCGCCGATGGAAGCTGGAGCTATTGATAAGTCGTAACCAACCTATATTAGGTCGTAAGTCGCAACTTTTATAAGTCGTATGTCGTCTATTTGTGTTTTGTCCGTGTTTGTTAAGTCGCTGAAGGCTTGTAAAGTTGTAATGTTGAGTCGGCGTCTTGGTTAAGTCGTAGGTCGGAAGCCTTAACTCGGAACCGACTTAGTACTTGTATTTTTTTGTTGTGTTTTTGGTGTGCGTTGTAAAATGCCTATAAATAGGTCGAGACTCTCATTTGTAAAAGGTTGTTGAATATTGAATAAAATTCTCTTTTGTTAGCTTGTTGCTTTCAATTTCAATTGGTAGTCGAGTGTATCTCCTATCTCCACTAACGTCATTCGAGTGCGCTCGGATCATCGTTTGTTGAAGCCGATTCACGGTATCTTGTACGCAAGATCAACGTCGAAGAATCGTAGATCTCTTTCCCGGTATCTTCGGATCAACGAGTCAGAGATAGCTAGAGTTCGGTATCTTCGGATCAACGAATTCGGGCATTCCAGTATCCATCAATCCACGAATTGTTACTTTCACCGATTGAAGATCGTTTTGAATTATCCGCTGCGTCTGTTTTGGTATCAGAGCGTGTTCTAGCCAATCATAGCTAGATCGAGACTTGGAGCCTATTAATTTGAAGTTTGAAGAGAAGCCGAGTGCTTGAAGTATTGAGCCGTGGCCGAGAGGAAGAAGAGTCAACATTGTTCGAAGTTGTTTGATCGGATTTGCATTGGAGGCCGAAACTTTGTCCATCGTGTTCATCGCGATTTGCTACAAAGTGGAAGTTTCCGATCCGTTTCATTTTGGATCAAAATCCGAAAAGTGTTTGAATTTGAAGTGTTGAAGAATTTGTGAAGTTTTCAAGTATGCCGCCAAGGAGAGCTAATCGCCACCAAAACGTAGAAGCTTTATATCGAAGAGAAGAGGCTGATGAGATGGAGCTAAGAATCAATGAGATTTTTAGTGAAAAGCTTAACGAAGGAATTGGCCGGTTAGAGAGGCTTATGACGGAGATGAATCAAAATCGGAGAAGGGTTTCACCAGAATCTAATCATGGAGGTAGTAGAGTCTCGCCACATTCCAATCGAGACCGAAGTATTGAAAATGATCAAGGGCGTGGGAGGAACGTGAATGATCGTGAACGGAGGAATGTCGATAGAAGGGATGAAGGCGGAAGGCGCAATGGTAGTAGAGATGTTGGTGGTCAGAATCGACATCGTTATGCATCTGATTTTGAAGAGGAGTATGATGGTGGTAGTGTTCAAGGAAGAGGTCAAGGAAGAAACTATTCTGAGTATGATCACAAATGGGAGTCGGGGATGAAGACAGAAATTCCTGAATTCAAGGGTGGTATGCAAGCAGAAGAGTTTCTAGATTGGGTGGCTAATGTTGAGGAGATTTTTGACTTCAAAGAAGTTCCAGAACAACGTAGAGTGAAGTTGGTTGCTACGAGGCTGAGGGGTAGAGCTTTGGCATGGTGGCAGCAAACCAAGCTTACACGTGAACGTATGGGGAAATCAAAGATTGAATCTTGGGAGAAGATGAAGAAATTGATGAAAGCAACGTTCTTACCTTACAATTATCAATCTTTGATGTATCAACGTTTGCAGAACTTGAGGCAGGGCACAAAGACAGTTAATGACTATGCAGATGAATTCTATCAACTCATTGCACGGAATGATATTATGGAAACAGAAGAGCAGCTGACATCTAGATTCATTGGGGGATTGAGAATGCAGATTCAGGATATGGTTAATATGTTCGATCCAAGATCTGTGGCAGAAGCACATCAGAAAGCGCTGGCTTGGGAAAAACAAGGGAGACGAGGAAGTGGTGTGTTTACTAATTCTAACAATCAAGCGAAGGGTGTTGGAGGAAGTTCTAATGTTTCTAAACCTATCAGTAGACCAGTGGTGAAGGAGGTTGAGAAGACAAGGGTTAACAATGGTTTCAAATGTTACAATTGTCAGGAATTGGGTCATAAAAGCAGTGAGTGTCCAAAGCCAAAGAAGAGAACCATGATTGTGGAAGTTGACGATGGGGATGTTGATGAGGAGTGTTCTAGTCCAGTTGAGGGAGATGAGCAGGATATTGCGTCAGGAGATGAAGGTTGTAACCTAATGCTGAGAAGATCGTGTTTAACACCGAAGCAGGAGGAAGCTAGTTGGTTGAGGAGTAATATCTTTCAATCAACATGTACTATTCTAGGGAAGGTGTGTAAGTTTGTGATCGACGCAGGAAGCTGTGATAATATTATTTCAACCGAAGCTGTGACAAAGTTGAAATTGAAGACAGAGAAACATCCGAGTCCATACAAGTTAGCATGGTTGAGAAAAGGAGGAGAAGTGAAAGTGGATAGACGAGTTCGTGTACCATTCTCTATTGGGAAGAAATACAAAGATGAAATATGGTGTGATGTAGTAGAGATGGATGTTTGTCATTTGTTATTTGGAAGACCATGGCAATATGATCGAGCAGTACTACATGACGGTCGGACCAATAGCTACAGTTTTATGTTTAAAGGCACGAAGATTATCTTAGTCCCGAAGAAGAGACCACAAGAAGAAAGTAAGTCAGAAGAAATTGAAGAGCTGAAAACTTTATTGACTTTAAAGGAGTTTGTTAAAGAAGTTGAAGAAGAGCCGGAAGTATTCTTGTTGATTGGACGAGAAAGCAGTGAAGAGATTGAAATTCCAGAAGAAGTTAAACCAGTTCTGAAAGAATTTGACGATGTATTTCCAGATGAGTTACCAACGGAGTTACCACCGTTGAAGGATATACAACATCAGATAGATCTTGTTCCCGGTGCTGTATTGCCACACAGACCACATTATCGAATGAGTCCGAAGGAACATGAAGAATTGCGGAGGCAGGTAGAGGAATTGCTTGAACAGGGGCGTGTGCAGGAGAGTCTGAGTCCTTGTGCTGTACCAGCTTTATTGGTACCCAAGAAGGATGGGACGTGGAGGATGTGCACTGACAGTCGAGCATTGAATAAGATTACTGTAAGATATAGATTTCCAATGCCGAGGTTGGATGACTTGTTGGATCAGATAAGCGGAGCTACTATCTTTTCTAAGATTGATTTGAAGAGCGGATATCATCAAATTCGTATCAGACCAGGAGATGAGTGGAAGACTGCTTTTAAAACCAGGGAGGGTCTATACGAATGGTTGGTCATGCCATTTGGTTTATCCAATGCACCAAGTACTTTTATGAGGGTGATGAATCAGATTTTTCGACCGTTCATTGGGAAATTCGTGGTGGTGTATTTCGATGATATTCTTATTTACAGTGGGAGTCCAGAAGAACATTTGAATCATCTTAGAGAAGTGCTGATGGTATTGCGACAAGAACAATTCTATGCTGCAACGAAGAAATGCGTGTTCATGACGCATAGTGTTTTATTTCTGGGGTATGTTGTTTCAGAGAAAGGAATACAGGTTGACCAAAGTAAAGTTGAGGCGATCAGAAATTGGCCGCAGCCCAAGACGATAACGGAAGTTCGTAGTTTTCATGGGTTGGCTTCATTTTATCGAAGGTTTATCCCACACTTTAGTAGTGTGATGGCGCCTGTTACAGATGGTATGAAAGGTAAACAGTTTGCATGGACGGAGGAAGCCGAGGTTGCTTTTGAACGAATCAAAGATCTTTTGACCTCTGCACCAATTCTAGTGCTACCTGATTTTCAGTTGGTGTTTGAACTACATACTGATGCATCCAAGGTTGGGATTGGAGGGGTGTTGAGTCAGAAGGGGCGTCCTATTGCATATTTCAGTGAGAAGTTGTCCGGAGCGAAGATGCGATACAGTACATATGATGTAGAGTTTTATGCTGTTGTACAATCTATTAAACACTGGAGACACTATCTATTTCAGAAGGAGTTCGTTCTGTATACTGATCATGAAGCATTGAAGCATTTACAAGGGCAAGACAAGATTTCAGCAAGACATGCATCGTGGATTGCATATCTGCAACAGTTTACTTTTGTCGTTAAGCACAAGTCAGGGGTAACCAATCGTGTGGCTGATGCTTTGAGCAGAAGGAGTCATTTGTTGACAACAATGAAAGTTGAAGTGACTGGGTTTGAAATGTTGCCGGAATTATTTGTTGAAGATCCTTACTTCATGAAGTTTGTTGATAAAGTCAAGGAGGGAAAGACGGATGAGTTTTTGATGGTAGATGGGTTTCTTTTTAAAGGAAGTCGATTGTGCATTCCGGAGGGTAGTCTGAGAATGAAGATTATCAAGGAATTACATGAAGAAGGGCATGTTGGAAGAGACCGTACCTTACAATTAATTTCACAATCCTACTTTTGGCCTTCGATGAGGAAAGAAGTGGAAAGGTTTGTGGAGCGTTGTCATATTTGTCAGGTTTCGAAAGGAACTGCGACTAATGCTGGTTTATATATGCCATTACCTGTACCAGATAAACCATGGGTTGATGTGAGTATGGACTTCGTGTTGGGATTACCGAGGACACAGCGAGGTAACGATTCCATATATGTGGTGGTGGACAGGTTTTCGAAGATGACACATTTTATTGCTTGTAAGAAGACGGCGGATGCTGTTCATGTTGCTCAGTTGTTTTTCAGGGAGATCTATCGACTTCATGGATTGCCAGAATCTATTGTGTCGGATAGAGATACTCGATTTCTGAGTCATTTTTGGTTGAGTTTGTGGAAAATGGTGGGAACGAAGCTGAAGTTCAGTAGTGCTTATCATCCGCAAACGGATGGACAGACTGAGGTGGTTAACAGATCATTGGGAAACTTGTTGAGGTGTCTTGTTCAAGATAATCTGAAGAGTTGGGACGTGAAGTTATGCCAAGCAGAGTTTGCCCATAATCATGCTGTAAATCGAAGTACTGGGTTTAGTCCATTCCAGATAGTATATTCCAGTTTACCGAAGGGACCATTGGATCTAACTATAGTGCCACAATCAAAGAAGACAGTTAAGAAAGCTGCTGATTTTGTTGAAGGATTGACGGAATGTCATAAGATCGTTCAGGAACGACTGGAGAAAGCAAATGAGAAATATAAATGAGCTGCAGATTTGAAACGACGAAATGTTGAGTTTAATGAAGGAGATATGGTTTATGCAGTGTTAACGAAAGATCGTTTCCCAGTAGGCACTTATAATAAGTTGAAAGCCAGAAAAATTGGTCCAGTAGAAGTTGTGAAGCGAATTAATGAAAATGCTTACAAATTGAAACTGCCAGATGATGTGCATACGTCTGATGTATTCAATGTCAAACATCTCGTACCGTATCATGGGGATGAATTTGTTGTGGAAGAAGAGAGTGCAAATTCGAGGACGAATTTCTCTCAACCAGGGGAGGATGATGCAGGCCAGAGAGAAGACGTCGTAGATCGTGTACGTGTTAACATGATGGTAGGTCGAGACCGACCTAAGAATGAAGCTAACGAGTTAAGACTTGGTGAGAAATGGCGGAATATTGAAATTTTAGGTCGCAACCGACCTAACAAAGGTTATGAGTCGTACCACCGACTTAATATGACTCGGCAACGACTTAGTGGATGCTTGCGAGATAACAGGACCAAAGTTATAAGTCGTGACCGAGTTAACCAGACGGGAGACTTAAGTCGTTACCGACTTAACAGGAGCAAAGACATAAGTCGTGACCGACTTAGAAGAGTGGATGACCTAACTTGTACAGAGGTACGGGTTACCGAGTTACTCAGAGAGAAAACAAAGCAAACAGTTAAAGTAATAGGTCGGAACCGACTTAACGAGTCCAACGATAAGTCGGAACCGAGTTACGACTTAGGTAAGTCGTACCATTTGAAGTCGCCGAAGACTTGTTACCGTTGATTCCTGCTGCCGAGTTAATCTCTGCCGCCGATGGAAGCTGGAGCTATTGATAAGTCGTAACCAACCTATATTAGGTCGTAAGTCGCAACTTTTATAAGTCGTATGTCGTCTATTTGTGTTTTGTCCGTGTTTGTTAAGTCGCTGAAGGCTTGTAAAGTTGTAATGTTGAGTCGGCGTCTTGGTTAAGTCGTAGGTCGGAAGCCTTAACTCGGAACCGACTTAGTACTTGTATTTTTTTGTTGTGTTTTTGGTGTGCATTGTAAAATGCCTATAAATAGGTCGAGACTCTCATTTGTAAAAGGTTGTTGAATATTGAATAAAATTCTCTTTTGTTAGCTTGTTGCTTTCAATTTCAATTGGTAGTCGAGTGTATCTCCTATCTCCACTAACGTCATTCGAGTGCGCTCGGATCATCGTTTGTTGAAGCCGATTCACGGTATCTTGTACGCAAGATCAACGTCGAAGAATCGTAGATCTCTTTCCCGGTATCTTCGGATCAACGAGTCAGAGATAGCTAGAGTTCGGTATCTTCGGATCAACGAATTCGGGCATTCCAGTATCCATCAATCCACGAATTGTTACTTTCACCGATTGAAGATCGTTTTGAATTATCCGCTGCGTCACAATTATTTGGGTGGCTGGTAGTTGGCAGCTGTGATTTGAAAATTGGGAATGGGTGCGACGTTTCGGTATAAAAAAAGAATTTATTGGTACGTGGGATAAGAGAAAAAAAGGGGACGTTAGGCTTCACTGTCCATTCAAAAACTTCTCAAGCACGAAATCTCTTTTCTCTTTCTTCATTTCTATTCTTCCTCCTCTCTTCTTTTTGTTTACTGAAAAGTTTTCAAACGAAATTATGTTGAGAAAATAAACTTCTCAGACCACTCCACATACATGCGCCCGGCTGTTCCCTTCCTCCAGTTCGCGCCATGCCATTCCGACCTCCGCCATCTCACCGCCCCTCTGTGAAACTTCTCCCTCTTCACCACCTTCCTTGGCCGAGCAAAGACCAAGACCGCACCTCTACATCGTGCCTAGATCCGGTCACCAGCCCGAGCACACCTCGGCTTATCAACTTCGGCCACCCTCGAACCCCTCCTCTCCGCCTTGTCGAGCCCACAACCTCGCCTAGCACCATAGCTCAACCGCCTCTGCTACTCTCCTTTCTTCCACCTATTGTAAGTTGTAAACTTGTAGTAATGCATATTATTAACTTATTATATATAGGATACTTGCTTTTGAATAAAAGTGCACTGCTGCTGTAAAAAAAAATTAAATAAAAAAAAGGAAGGAAACAAGAAATATGGTGATCTGAAGCTTGCATGCCTTGGGTTGGAGGCTTTAATGTATTAATTGGTTGCATGCTTTGGTTCCAGGTTTCATTTGTTAGTTGGTTACGTGCTTGGGTTCCAAAGCTTCCATGCTTTAGTATATTTTGAGTTTGCATCATTCCGTTCCTGAAAAAAAAGGAAAAAAAAAAGAAAAAAAAAGTTGACTGTTATACATGGAAAAAGAAAATATAACTATTTAGCTTTGTTGTTTACGCATGTACATTCATAAAGTTAACTAAAATAGCTTAAGGTAGCCGGTAGGTTAAACAATGAATGTCAGAGCATATTTCACTTGAGAACAACGTTGTTGACCGTATAATTTTTAATTATAATACAGTGAGGTTCCATAGTTAACGCTGAGTAATCATTATTATTGTAAACTATTAATTACGTGTTATCTATACTCAGTTGATGTATCTTTTTCCCTAATATATCACTATTATGGGACTGTGTTTTGCACACGGGTAAGGTCTGTAGATTGGTTCGATAAATATAATAGTGGTAGGGATATAGATTTATTTTTAATATATATGCGTTTAAAATTTATATAAATTTTTCAAAATAAATATATATAGATTTTAGTTTGAAATCTATGTTTGAAAGAATGTTGTTTAATATATAATATAAATGTGTGTCAGTGCATATCAAACCTGTAGTATTAGTTGACATGTGGTTATATAGTATATATTGCTCTGAGTTATATATTATAAGAGGTATAAATGTATATTTTATTTTATACGCTTGAGTAAGTACAAATTTGAAAATAAATATACGTTTTAAATTGATTTTAGCACAATAATATATGTATTCAGTTTAATTTATATCAACTGATTCAGTCGTTCTCGTCGATTTCCCTTTATCAGCTTTTGTTCATCGTGCTTGCTTTCTCCGTGGAATCGTGTTCGTCTAGCTTGTTTGAATTTGTTCCTGGATTTCGTCATTCGATTTCGTTTTCTACTCTCTAGCCTCGAAAGGTGAGCAATCACTCATGAATTACATTCTTTTATTTATTAAATTTGATTTCAATTGAAACGACAATTGAAATATATTGTTGTTAGTTAATTACACTGTTATATATGTTATTACCTATATCAGTTCACATGTAACATCTGACACCATTATCTGTTAATTATTTATGCGATGATAATACAGTTTGGTTGATAATTGATTGATTGTTGTTTTTATTGGATGTTAAATTGTAATGTATAAAGTGATAAATATTATGCAATTGAATTTTGATGTAGGATAGTTAAAAAAATTTGAATCGACATATGTGTTGAATTTGGCTAGTTAAATTTGTTTAATATGACCCCTTAAATGTTTAATTATTTAACACGTAGAAAAATGGTTAATTACCCTTGAACCATTTGAATTTATTAAGTATGAAATTGAATAATTGATG
Organism: Allium fistulosum; assembly: GCA_030737815.1. Lineage (NCBI taxonomy): Eukaryota > Viridiplantae > Streptophyta > Magnoliopsida > Asparagales > Amaryllidaceae > Allium > Allium fistulosum. The sequence continues at coordinate 742,383,809 of CM060908.1, read as the reverse complement.
CCAAGTGTAGAACCACATAAATATTAGTGTAATAATCTTTAATCTACATGAAATGATAGTGTAGATTCTAGAAATAATTATATTAATTTACACAAATAACAATGTGAATTAATACGATTATTTCAGGATTATTTGAATCTATTATTGGATTGTTCTTGATCGTTGTTATTGCTTGTTTATTTACTTTGACATCATCCCAGTTATCACACTGCAAGTTCCCTTTGCTATGCTTTGATTTTGAATTGAATTGGAATCGGGTTGAAATGATAAATACCAAAATGAACTTGACTTAGGATAGAGAATTAAATAAAACCCGATTGGTCAATAATTTGATTTAAAACTAAAATAAAGATTTTATTTGAATAAATAATATGGTTTTGAAATGAAGTTGAAATTTGAATTTTAATCAAAGGAAAATGTTAATATTTAATGATCTGAAATAAAATATTAACATAGTAGTTGATGAAAGAACATTGTTTTGAATTTAATTAATAATTAAGTATGGAATTATTTAATAATCGAGTTTTGGAATTATTAATAATTATGTTTTGAAATTAGTTAATAATTAAGTTTTGAAATTATTTAATAATTAAATAAGATTGAATTATTTAATAATTAAATAAAATTGAATGCTTTAATAAGTGAAATTGAACTTCTTGAATAAGTAAAATTAAGTTTCTATATTAATTGAGTTTTGAAATTGTAACTAAGTAAATTAATAAATGAAATTGAATTTCTCTAATAAGAAATAAAATGTGTTTTATTGAAATTAATGTAAGACTTGAAATGTAAAGAATTTGATTTGATGAATTTAATTTAATTCAAAATTGTAAGTTTTGATTTAATGAAGTTGAACTTAAGTAATTGATTTAATGAATTGGAAATTAAATAGAATTTGTCTTGAATGATAAATTAACTTAACAAAAATTTAATGAAATTGATAAATGAATTTAAATTGATTTGAATGTTGAATTAAATTAATTTAAATGATTTTCGGAATGAAACTTATATACGAACTTGAATCAATATTTGAATTGATTAAATAGAAATTGAAATTGAATTATAAGATTTTGAAATCATGAATTTGGAAGTTTTGAAATGTAAATTATGGAAATTGATATGGAAAGACAAATGAAATGTTGGTTTACAAATTCTAATTGAAATTGAAATTGATTTGGTTTTGAAATTTATTAAACGACCAATCGGTGTAATAATCACGAAAGTTATTAAGAGACCGGAATCGGTTAGGGACATACTCACTGTCTAAACCGAAAACCACTTTAATAACTACACGCGAAGTGTGATCCAGAATGAAGTGGTTGGAATGATGTACGTGATGACTGAAGAAAGAGAACGATAATGGATGGCCTTGACACTTGTGTCAAATTGGAAATGACTAAAACAGGAACCGTGCCGGGCCAAATGGGGGATAGCTACCTCGAGCGAACACACTTCTTCGAAAACTACTCATTACATGTTGTCGATTGGTGCACCATTGATTTGGGAGTGTTGTTTCGCGGTGTAACGACCCGTAAATTTTAACAGTTAAATAACGTAATTAGTTAAATTTTGTGAAAGTTTAAACAATAAAATTTTGAAATTTAAATTTGATATTTGGAATGCGTCTAATTAAAGATAGCAACTGGTAAATTTTCGTCCGAAAATATGAAAATTTATTTCGCGCGTAAATTTACTTCAATTTAATCAGTTAAAATTGATGATGATAAAATGTTTTCCAAACCTAAATATTTTTACATAGAAAATTTGTAAATCATCTTCTGAGTAAGACGTCATCTTTCGTTTCGTCAAATTTGGACATCTATTGCTCCGTCGATCTTATTTCTGACAAAATAGCAGCATTTACGGTACCGATTATCGACTTTTGATCGGATGATCCTACCACTGATATTTATATACCGTTTTGATCGTCTCGTCGTGCTGATCCCAGCGGTATATTTATTTCTTTGTTTTGAGGTCCGGTACGCGACGGAAATAATAAACAGTTCACCGTAACGGTACCGAATTTTGACTTTACATTTTCCCTTAGACTTAAAATCTATAACGTGCAGCCCAACAACAATTAATTGGTTTAATAATTTTCAGCTGAAATCAAGGGAATTGGACTGTTAACTTATTTTATTTGGATTTATTGGTTGCCCAACTATTTCTGTACGTTTCATTTCATTTGCTAAAACCTCTCATTTTCCATTTATATTATCTCTGACCTTTTCCTCTCAGATCTGTTCTTACTCCTACTTTCTTCATTCCGAAAATTTTGTATGAAACAAATTTTATTTCGAAGCTGAGCCACATCCGTCTCCAACCTCATTCACCTCCCACACACGGTCTATGCCATTCACCTTATTCCATCGACCTACCTCTCCCACCTAGTTCGCCATTCCCCATCACCAGCCCACCACCACGACGCGCCAGCCCACCACCCAACCCCACACCGAAACAGTCTCCAGCCTCGACTCCGCCCCAGCCGAAACCAATAGTAGCCATTCTCCCATCACCGCCTCCACACGTTAGTAACCACGGCCACAGAATCCATCAACTCAACCCCTACCCGCCTGGCACACCGCCTCCCGCTCCTCTTCTTCCCCTGACCATCCCAGCTCGCCAACCACCTTCACAACTGTAACGACCCGGGATTTTCGACTCCGAAAATTCCGAATTGTTACATTTGGTATCAGAGCGAGGTTAAGCGAGAACCTTGGCTCTGTTGGGATTACTCGTTAAGGATAGGGTCAATGGTACCCTAGAACGAGTTGAGTGTATATATATATGAGAGCGTACTTGTTATTTTTATATATAAAGATTTTAAATGATTTTACATAAGAATATATTTTGATATATAAAATGATATTTCTTTCTAAATAAATATTTTGGTAATTGGTTGTTAAAATATTGGAATTAAATTAAGTTAATAGTAATACAACCAAATTAAAATTGAATAAAGTTAAGTTTGAAATGAATTCAAACTGAAATTAAAATCTTGAATTTGTAGAAGTGTTATCAAGAATAAAGATAATAATAAATTGGTTTCTAGATATGATAATCTTGGTTATTATCATAATGGTAGTTGTGTCTAATAATGAAATGTTGTTAATGATTAAGTAAAATGAAATGTTTTAGGGAAATAATCTTAGATGAGTATAATTTGGAAAATTTAAAGAAATTTGTTTTTGAATTAAACCAAAGGTGGTTTAAAAATTTAAGGTATAATATTAAGGATGATTTGAAATAACTCTTAGTGTTGAGTTTTAAATTGGAATGTGATATGAAAACCCAAAGTGATAAGTTTTTGAATTTAAGTGGGAAGAATGTTAATCTGAAGTTTAAAATTTGAATGGGAATTCAAATTGTGTAAAGTCGACCGGATTAAGTAAATTTAACTTGGAGGAAGTTAAATAAGTTTGAATGAATAACTTGAATTAGAAATTTCAAGATGAAATTTAAATTTAACTTGGGTAGTTAAATGGTTAATTTAAATGGGAGTTATGAGTGATATCAAAATGGGTTTGAGATTTGGAAATTGAAAATGGATAATAAATTAGAATCTGAAGATTAAATTGTTTTTGAATTCTTATTTGAACTTTGTAATAAGTTAAGTAAAGATAATTTTAAAATGGAATTTTGAAATTTGAATTCAGAATTAAAAGGTTTAAAGATTTAATTTGTTAAAATTAAAAATAAAGGTTGAATTAATTTAAAAGTAAAGGAATTGTGATTTAAGGAATTAAATCAATATTTAAAAATTTTAACTCGAATTTATATAATTTGAGATAGTTTAAAATTGAGATTTAAATTGAATTATTTCAAACTGAATTTGATTTGAATAAATGGGAATTGTGATTTAAGATGAATAAGTTTGAAATTTAAATGGAAAATTTGAATTGAATTAATTTGAAATAAAAATTGAAGATTGAATGAGTTCAAAATTCAAATGGGAATTGGGATTAATTCATATAGAAATTAAAATAATTTGGAATTGAAGTGGATTCAATTTGAAATTAATCCAAATTAATTTGAAATTCTATTTATATCTATATATAAACAATCATTATTATCATTGTTTGAAATATTAATTTTACCAATTTAAATAATTATAAAAGAAGATCATTAAACAAATGTTATCAAATGAATATTTTCTAGATATTTATAAGTCAGTATTTATTATAGTTCAAATTCATCTATTTACATATCCAGATATATTCTAATTATCAGAATTTCATTTATTAATCCAAATAAAATCAGTATTTTTATTAATTAACCCAATTAATTATCAATTAACAGATGTTCCAAAATCCGGGTTATCACAACAACCCAATCGATCCACTCATTACCACCATCAACCGAGACCCTGCTCTCCTCCGGCCTCCACTTCTACAAGCTGTGGTTCACCTCCAACATGGCCTACCCCCTCTCACTCCCCTCTCTGCCGCACGCCTTCCTCACCAGCGAACAGCCTCTATCACCGCAATCTCGTCCCCACACCACAGCCTTGCAAGCCAACCACCTCTTCGAGCCTGTTCTGTCGGCCTCCATCTTTCCCACTCGGTTTGTGCTTTTGAAAAGATAGATACCGGTATTAAGCTTATATATTTATAAGGTACGATCCTGTTCTCGCTATTTTTACTGCAAATTTGTATAATCTACTTTCAGATCTTTACTCTTTACATGTTTTAAAATTCAATATTTATCTATAGTAAACATTGAGTTCAAAACATAATATGTATAGTATGTGTTTGAAATACTCACTTAAATTTGGTTAATATCTTTAAATTAGTTAGTGCAAATCTTAGTTTATATATATACTAAATGGTCTGTGTAAGGATCTACACACGTTAGTTTAAACCTTCACTTAAACAGGTCTGCACATGTTAGATTATTTAAGTTTTGTTGTGTATATCCATTTGATATTCGAATCTTAGGCTATAGGTATGTTTTATATAGTCAGTTATATATGTAAATCTTGTTTAGTCTGATGTAGTTTTATGTACAGAATGGCGAGCTGCATATTGGTATATGTGCATATATTATAAGCTGGGTATACATACTTATAGTTATTTGAGTTATATAATCTGTAGAGATATAGTAGTTTACTTATATTTGAAATGTTGGATTTGGTTATATATGATAGATATATATACACTGCGTGAGGTATTGATTTTCATAGTAAAGTTTATTTAAATTGGTTCCAGAATCTCACCTGTGACAGAATGTACAAGTGTATTATATATATGTAGTATATTCAAGATTTTGAAAGTTACTTGTTCAATATAAAAACATAGGATACCGTATGTGATACACGCTTATGGAAAAAAATCGTATATATAGGTTTTGATTGTAGGCTTATGTCACATCAGTTGTGTATAATGGAAAGCCTGTATGAAAAGGTTGTTTATATAGAGTGTGGCCCCAGATCTATGTTAGGCATACTTGAGTTTTATTATGAAGGAAAAAGTATGGGTTAATATTAAAGTATGTATAAAGAAGGTTTACATAATAAGTACATCACTTTATAATATAAGTCTACGGTATTTTTTTTATTTCAGAGTATATACATATTAGTTAAAGAATATGTTACAATTATAAGCTTATACAAGGTGTTGTTGTTTATGTGGTATGTTTGTGTATATAGATTTTTGATTTTATATATATGTTCAAAATTTAAGATTGATTTAAAAATGTATATGTATTTTTAAAAATTGAATATTTTGTTTAAGGAAGATTTTATTATAACATACATCTCGTTTAAATTTTTTTTTTCTCAAACAAATTTGATTTATTCTCATCGATTTCTATCTATCAGCTTGTTCGTCATCGATTCTTGTCAATATTGCTTTGCTTCGAAATGTGTGCTTTGGTTCGTATCTCTTCTCATTCTGTTCTCTCTCTAGCCTCGAAAGGTGAGCAATCACTCACGATTAATGTTCTTATATTTATTAAATTTGATTTCAATTGAAATTTCAATTGAAATATGCTGATGTTAATTATTTACATTGTTATATATGTCATATCTGTATCTGTTCACCTGTGACATCTGACACCATTATCTGTTATTTATATTGTTGATATATGCCTGTTACTGTTGTTATTTTATTTTCATATCTGTTATCACTCTGCAAGTTCCCTGTTAGTATAGAATCACTATGGGTTGAAATGATACATACCCGAACGATCTGTAGAATAGGAGAAAATCGTTATGGGTTGAAATGATAAACCCAAGCGATTTTCATTGAATTGAATTTGGGATTTCGGGTTGAAAAGATATATACCCGAATATGTTTTAAATTGCGGATTGAAATGATAAATATCCGTATCACTTGACCATAGGATAGAAAATTATATACAGGCACCATTGGTCTATATATAAACATTTGAAAATGATTTCTATGGTTTTGAAATTTAAAGATTTATTAAAGTTGATTTAATAAAGTTGATAAATAGTATGTTAAGTATTTATTTAATATCTATATTTTCAAATATAGAATTTATAATGATTTGAAATTGATTGAAATTATATTTATTTAAGAATTATACTTAAATAAGTTAGATTTGAAATGTATTGAATTTGAAATTTAAAGAAGTGATTTACAACTTGAACTTTGAAAGGGTGACTTAAATGGATATTCCAAACGTAAATATTTAAATGAGATATCTTGTTTATTTGAATTGTAAAAAAAAATGAAATTGTATTCAAATGTTATGGAAATGTTAAGTTAATATTTCAAAACTAAATAATTGTAAAGTGAATTTGATATATATATAAATTTATCGAATTTAGTTTTGAAATGTCGAATAATTAAAGCTTTGAAATATAAAAAATTGAAATGGTTTATTTTATGGTTCAGATGTGTATTTGAAATTTATAATTTGAAATGGTTTATTTAGAAGCTAAATCGAGTTGAAACGGATGATTTGAGATTTGATTTAAAATAAATTAAATTTTTGGAAATCGAGTTAATTTGAAATCGAGTTGTGGAATTTGAGGAAACTAATTTATTTTATAACGAAATTTTAATATCTAAACTGTTAATAGGAAAGTGTTATGATTTCCAAAATACTGTGGTTTCTAGACTATGATTTCGAAAGCCTTATAACTTTGGAAAGTAATATGATTTGAAAATGGATATATTTGAAACGAAATGATATCGTATTAAATTGGGTTTTGAAATGATAATGATATTTTGGTTTTGAAGTATAAACTACTTTGAAATGACCACGGTGTTATAATAACGATTGGTTGGCAAAGAGACCGGGATCGGATATGGACATACTCTCTGTCGATACCGAAAACCACTTTGACAACCGTGTACGCGGTGGAGATTCCAGAATGAAGTAGGATGGTGGCGACGTTCTTAAGGTATGTTACGTGGACCCAACTCCCGTGAGTTGGCATAAGGTGGCTAAAAAAGGAGCGATCTCGGACCAGTGAGGTAGCACCTCTTCTCGGACGCATTTCTTCGATATTATACTCTTACTTGTGATTTGACTAGATGGCCATCCTCCGATTTGGGAATGTTGTTCGAGGTGGAACGGTAGTGGCTGCTATGCGTATCCATCAGTCCGTGTGCGTAATTGGTATATCTACCCTGGCATTGCCTAGTTGTGCCGTGTCACCTACCATATCGAGCTTTACTACGATTATGATTTTAAGATCCGACCGCGTTAAGGTTCTCCATCCCCTTAACGCTATTTTCCGATATGATTATACTTTACTTATTTAGACACTACTGTATGTAGCGTATATTACTACATAGTAAATAGTTTAACGGATCCTTAGGGGATGGTTATCCCAAACATCCTTTAAGTTACTTGTATTTCAGTTGATATTTCACTTGAGTTGGATTTATTTATATAAGAATGTTAATCCTGACTCGAGTGTTTTGTGTTTTGCTTTACGCTCGGGTCAGACTGAGTGATACAGCATTGGAGACTCACCTTTGGAGTTGGAGCTTCGCTTGGAGATCCAGCTATCTATCGATCCTGCTTTCAGTTATTCCGTCGATCCAGTGATGTATTCAGATCTGGTATTTGATTATTATATTGAGACATCTATTGTATTCGAGACCTCTGTTGTATCTGTTTAACTCTGTTATATATTTAGTAGCTTCATGAACTACTATCCTTTTGTTTCCGCTGCATTATCATTATTTTACTCTGTGTCTGTGATCTGTGATTATATTTATTCACTGTATATTCTGAGTTTGCCAAATTTTATTTACAACGCAGTATTTTGAGCAATTCAACTCCGGCATGAGTGTCTACCTATACACTTATAATGGATGCGAATGGTTGAAAATACTGGGTCGTTATATGTGGTATCAGAGCCAGGTTTTAGGCAAAACTCAGCATATGTAGTAAATTCAATTACAGAATCACTTTCGTTCGAGCTTGAATTCCTTCTTCTTTGACTCAGTTCCTTTGAATTTTGGAATGTTCACTTCGGTTCCAAAGTCCATTCGTGTCTCCCCATTCGTGTCTTTGATTCTGGAGTATCCCATAACTCCACTTCGAATGATCTCTATAATAAATCGGCGGTCTCGCCAATCTTCGAATAATTTGTACTGGGGTGAAACTCCTTTACAATCGGTATCGATTCACCGGAGATTTCTATATCCTCGGTTTACGATGATGCTATCTTAGGCTATACCCGAATTCTACCTCTGGTAATCGAATGTCGATTTGCTTCAGAATTCTACATCGATCTTATCTATAAAGTCACGGTTGACCCGGTTAGGGTTGCCCGCGATTTATACAACTTTATCCATCTTCCTGTTTGAAATGCAATCATCTAACCTTCGTTTTGAGCCTATCTATTTTTAGATTAGAATTCTCTTTGATTAGAGCCCTTCTATATTTGGGTCTCTATCCATGTGTTGGAATCCAATTCTGGAATCATCGTGTGAGGGAGTGTATTTGAAATTAATATAAAATTGTTGATGTTTATAGTGTGTTGTTTGAGTTGTTGATGTTGGTTTGTATTTTCGATCGATTCGTCTGATCAACGCTATCGATAGGATTTCCAAAACACTTGAACAGAGCAAACTGACACAATATAATTTTTAAATTTGATAAATGAAATAAATTTGTATGATTATATTATAAATATATAAGAAAAATTTTCTAGAATTGAAAGTTAAATAATTTGGTTGTTGAAATGATAACATTTGATTATCATTTTATTGTTTTGTAAGTCATTGACTATTGCAAAATGATAACTGTTTTGAATTTATTTGGAATTGAAATGAATTTAAATTGAGAATTTAAGAATTAAATTTCTGGTGATTTCAAACTTTGTTTTAAGTCTTAAAATGTATATTAGTTAAAGTATTTTCGAATAAATTGGTTTTCAAAGAATTTTAAAATGTTGAAATCCGTGCTCTTCTCTTTGTCGCTGGAAAATAATTTCGGTGATGGCGGCCGCATCATCGACATTCATTTTCGAGTTTCGAAGAGGAGAAACCATTCTGTAGCTTTGCTACGGTTTTGTTTTGGAAAAACATATTCGATTTGAATTTCTTCAATATAATTTGATTTATATATATAGGTATCTTATTTTAAAATTTAATTTGATTGATATAGATATATTATATATATCTCTAAATTTGTTTGAAGTAAATCGGAGATTTAAATTCTTAAATTTTTGATTAAAGATGATTTCAACTATAAACTAAAGTCAAAATTCTTGGATAAATAGTTAACTGGGAATAACTGAATTGTAAAATCTTATTTGTATAATACTCAATTACATCTTAACATAACTTACCTAAAAATTTCAGAAGTGGAAAATGTAATTGGATAATATACAATATAAAGAAATTTATAAGTAAAATTTGAGTGGTTATAATAAATGTTATATACTTAAATTTTATTATAAAGAAGTTAGTAGAGAGAAATATAATAATAATTTAATTGAATAATAGATGAGACAAATAAAAGTTGTTTGCAAGAACTAATAAATTGAAATTAGATCAACTTATGGGAATACCTTGAATTTAAAATCAATTATTAAATATAAATTAATTTAAATTGTAATTTATATGGTTTAAATTAATTTGTGTGGTTTAAATATATGAGAAAAAAATTTAAGTGGAATAAACTTAATAATAATTTGGATAAAAGAATTAAATTTGTTGAATAAAATATGAGGAAAATAAATGATTATACAAATTGATAGTTTAGAAATTGTTAATTTAGAATGACTAGATAATAAGATAACGAATTTAGAAATAGATGAATTGGTTTAACTTAAGTGAACTCAGTGGATTAAATCAAATTGCTAAATATTAATTAGTTTAATTTGAAATTATATGGTATAAATTAATTGTCTTGTCTTGTCTTTTAATCTATTTTTCTTTCTGGTTGTTTCTACTCTCCTACCTCCTTCCTTTTCGGGGATGAAAAGTTTTGAGTGGGGGAGAGTGTAACGACCCGTAAATTTTAACAGTTAAATAACGTAATTAGTTAAATTTTGTGAAAGTTTAAACAATAAAATTTTGAAATTTAAATTTGATATTTGGAATGCGTCTAATTAAAGATAGCAACTGGTAAATTTTCGTCCGAAAATATGAAAATTTATTTCGCGCGTAAATTTACTTCAATTTAATCAGTTAAAATTGATGATGATAAAATGTTTTCCAAACCTAAATATTTTTACATAGAAAATTTGTAAATCATCTTCTGAGTAAGACTTTCGTTTCATCAAATTTGGACATCTATTGCTCCGTCGATCTTTTTCTGACAAAATAGCAGCATTTACGGTACCGATTATCGACTTTTGATCGGATGATCCTACCACTGATATTTATATACCGTTTTGATCGTCTCGTCGTGCTGATCCCAGCGGTATATTTATTTCTTTGTTTTGAGGTCCGGTATGCGACGGAAATAATAAACAGTTCACCGTAACGGTACCGAATTTTGACTTTACATTTTCCCTTAGACTTAAAATCTATAACGTGCAGCCCAACAACAATTAATTGGTTTAATAATTTTCAGCTGAAATCAAGGGAATTGGACTGTTAACTTATTTTATTTGGATTTATTGGTTGCCCAACTATTTCTGTACGTTTCATTTCATTTGCTAAAACCTCTCATTTTCCATTTATATTATCTCTGACCTTTTCCTCTCAGATCTGTTCTTACTCCTACTTTCTTCATTCCGAAAATTTTGTATGAAACAAATTTTATTTCGAAGCTGAGCCACATCCGTCTCCAACCTCATTCACCTCCCACACACGGTCTATGCCATTCACCTTATTCCATCGACCTACCTCTCCCACCCAGTTCGCCATTCCCCATCACCAGCCCACCACCACGACGCGCCAGCCCACCACCCAACCCCACACCGAAACAGTCTCCAGCCTCGACTCCGCCCCAGCCGAAACCAATAGCAGCCATTCTCCCATCACCGCCTCCACACGTTAGTAACCACGGCCACAGAATCCATCAACTCAACCCCTACCCGCCTGGCACACCGCCTCCCGCTCCTCTTCTTCCCCTGACCATCCTAGCTCGCCAACCACCTTCACAACCCAATCCATCCACTCATTACCACCATCAACCGAGACCCTGCTCTCCTCCGGCCTCCACTTCTACAAGCTGTGGTTCACCTCCAACATGGCCTACCTCCTCTCACTCCCCTCTCTGCCGCACACCTTCCTCACCAGCGAACAGCCTCTATCACCGCAATCTCGTCCCCACACCACAGCCTTGCAAGCCAACCACCTCTTCGAGCCTGTTCTGTCGGCCTCCATCTTTCCCACTCGGTTCGTGCTTTTGACAATATAGATACCGGTATTAAGCTTATATATTTATATGGTACGATCCTGTTCTCGCTATTTTTCCTGCAAATTTGTATAATCTACTTTCAGATCTTTACTCTTTACATGTTTTAAAATTCAATATTTATCTATAGTAAACATTGAGTTCAAAACATAATATGTATAGTATGTGTTTGAAATACTCACTTAAATTTGGTTAATATCTTTAAATTAGTTAGTGCAAATCTTAGTTTATATATATATACTAAATGGTCTGTGTAAGGATCTACACACGTTAGTTTAAACCTTCACTTAAACAGGTCTGCACACGTTAGATTATATAAGTTTTGTTGTGTATATCCATTTGATATTCGAATCTTAGGCTATAGGTATGTTTTATATAGTCAGTTATATATGTAAATCTTGTTTAGTCTGATGTAGTTTTATGTACAGAATGGCGAGCTGCATATTGGTATATGTGCATATATTATAAGCTGGGTATACATACTTATAGTTATTTGAGTTATATAATCTGTAGAGATATAGTAGTTTACTTATATTTGAAATGTTGGATTTGGTTATATATGATAGATATATATACACTGCGTGAGGTATTGATTTTCATAGTAAAGTTTATTTAAATTGGTTCCAGAATCTCACCTGTGACAGAATGTACAAGTGTATTATATATATGTAGTATATTCAAGATTTTGAAAGTTACTTGTTCAATATAAAAACATAGGGTACCGTATGTGATACACGCTTATGGAAAAAAATCGTATATATAGGTTTTGATTGTAGGCTTATGTCACGTCAGTTGTGTATAATGGAAAGCCTATATGAAAAGGTTGTTTATATAGAGTGTGGCCCCAGATCTATGTTAGGCATACTTGAGTTTTATTATGAAGGAAAAAGTATGGGTTAATATTAAAGTATGTATAAAGAAGGTTTACATAATAAGTACATCACTTTATAATATAAGTCTATGGTATTTTTTTTTATTTCAGAGTATATACATATTAGTTAAAGAATATGTTACAATTATAAGCTTATACAAGGTGTTGTTGTTTATGTGGTATGTTTGTGTATATAGATTTTTGATTTTATATATATGTTCAAAATTTAAGATTGATTTAAAAATGTATATGTATTTTTAAAAATTGAATATTTTGTTTAAGGAAGATTTTATTATAACATACATCTCGTTTAAATTTTTTTTTTCTCAAACAAATTTGATTTATTCTCATCGATTTCTATCTATCAGCTTGTTCGTCGTCGATTCTTGTCAATATTGCTTTGCTTCGAAATGTGTGCTTTGGTTCGTATCTCTTCTCATTCTGTTCTCTCTCTAGCCTCGAAAGGTGAGCAATCACTCACGATTAATGTTCTTATATTTATTAAATTTGATTTCAATTGAAATTTCAATTGAAATATGCTGATGTTAATTATTTACATTGTTATATATGTCATATCTGTATCTGTTCACCTGTGACATCTGACACCATTATCTGTTATTTATATTGTTGATATATGCCTGTTACTGTTGTTATTTTATTTTCATATCTGTTATCACTCTGCAAGTTCCCTGTTAGTATAGAATCACTATGGGTTGAAATGATACATACCCGAACGATCTGTAGAATAGGAGAAAATCGTTATGGGTTGAAATGATAAACCCAAGCGATTTTCATTGAATTGAATTTGGGATTTCGGGTTGAAAAGATATATACCCGAATATGTTTTAAATTGCGGATTGAAATGATAAATATCCGTATCACTTGACCATAGCATAGAAAATTATATACAGGCACCGTTGGTCTATATATAAACGTTTTGAAAATGATTTCTATGGTTTTGAAATTTAAAGATTTATTAAAGTTGATTTAATAAAGTTGATAAATAATATGTTAAGTATTTATTTAATATCTATATTTTCAAATATAGAATTTATAATGATTTGAAATTGATTGAAATTATATTTATTTAAGAATTATACTTAAATAAGTTAGATTTGAAATGTATTGAATTTGAAATTTAAAGAAGTGATTTACAACTTGAACTTTGAAAGGGTGACTTAAATGGATATTCCAAACGTAAATATTTAAATAAGATATCTTGTTTATTTGAATTGTAAAAAAAAATGAAATTGTATTCAAATGTTATGGAAATGTTAAGTTAATATTTCAAAACTAAATAATTGTAAAGTGAATTTGATATATATATAAATTTATCGAATTTAGTTTTGAAATGTCGAATATTTAAAGCTTTGAAATATAAAAAATTGAAATGGTTTATTTTATGGTTCAGATGTGTATTTGAAATTTATAATTTGAAATGGTTTATTTAGAAGCTAAATCGAGTTGAAACGGATGATTTGAGATTTGATTTAAAATAAATTAAATTTTTGGAAATCGAGTTAATTTGAAATCGAGTTGTGGAATTTGAGGAAACTAATTTATTTTATAACGAAATTTTAATATCTAAACTGTTAATAGGAAAGTGTTATGATTTCCAAAATACTGTGGTTTCCAGACTATGATTTCGAAAGCATTATAACTTTGGAAAGTAATATGATTTGAAAATGGATATATTTGAAACGAAATGATATCGTATTAAATTGGGTTTTGAAATGATAATGATATTTTGGTTTTGAAGTATAAACTACTTTGAAATGACCACGGTGTTATAATAACGATTGGTTGGCAAAGAGACCGGGATCGGATATGGACATACTCTCTGTCGATACCGAAAACCACTTTGACAACCATGTACGCGGTGGAGATTCCAGAATGAAGTAGGATGGTGGCAACGTTCTTAAGGTATGTTACGTGGACCCAACTCCCGTGAGTTGGCATAAGGTGGCTAAAATAGGAGCGATCTCGGACCAGTGAGGTAGCACCTCTTCTCGGACGCATTTCTTCGATATTATACTCTTACTTGTGATTTGACTAGATGGCCATCCTCCGATTTGGGAATGTTGTTCGAGGTGGAACGGTAGTGGCTGCTATGCGTATCCATCAGTCCGTGTGCGTAATTGGTATATCTACCCTGGCATTGCCTAGTTGTGCCGTGTCACCTACCATATCGAGCTTTACTACGATTATGATTTTAAGATCCGACCGCGTTAAGGTTCTCCATCCCCTTAACGCTATTTTCCGATATGATTATACTTTACTTATTTAGACACTACTGTATGTAGCGTATATTACTACATAGTAAATAGTTTAACGGATCCTTAGGGGATGGTTATCCCAAACATCCTTTAAGTTACTTGTATTTCAGTTGATATTTCACTTGAGTTGGATTTATTTATATAAGAATGTTAATCCTGACTCGAGTGTTTTGTGTTTTGCTTTACGCTCGGGTCAGACTGAGTGATACAGCATTGGAGACTCACCTTTGGAGTTGGAGCTTCGCTTGGAGATCCAGCTATCTATCGATCCTGCTTTCAGTTATTCCGTCGATCCAGTGATGTATTCAGATCTGGTATTTGATTATTATATTGAGACATCTATTGTATTCGAGACCTCTGTTGTATCTGTTTAACTCTGTTATATATTTAGTAGCTTCATGAACTACTATCCTTTTGTTTCCGCTGCATTATCATTATTTTACTTTGTGTCTGTGATCTGTGATTATATTTATTCACTGTATATTCTGAGTTTGCCAAATTTTATTTACAACGCAGTATTTTGAGCAATTCAACTCCGGCATGAGTGTCTACCTATACACTTATAATGGATGCGAATGGTTGAAAATACTGGGTCGTTATACGCGGTGTTGCGATCGCTGCGGCGATGCGTTCTCACCAGTCCGGATCAGGCAAACGGTAGTTTCACTACCTTGGGTATTGCCTCATGTGCCTTGTCATACTTGGATCCCTATATACGCAACCACTACGATTTGTTTTGTGTTATACCTATGGAGTACTCCCTGATAGCCCACTAGTTTACGGTGGAGTCTACAGTGCTGTATAGTCTATAACGCTTATATAAAATGTGTTAAGGGGAATAATGGTAACGCCTTAACACTATTTTGATACTTTATATTACTGATAGGCATTATCTACTTATCGTACACTACTACATAGTAGATAGTTTAACGGATCCTTAAAGGATGGTTATTCCAAACATCCTTTGAGTTACTTGTATTTCAATTGCTATTTAACTAGAGTTGGATTTATTGATATAAGAATATTAATCCTGACTAGAGTGTTTTGTGTTTTGTGTTATGCTCGGGTCAGACTGAGTGTACCAGTATTCGAGACTCACCTTTGAAGTTGGAGCTTTGCTTGAAGATCCAGCCATCTATTCTGCTTTCAGTATTCGATGATTCCAGTGGTGTATTCTGATTTGTATCTGATGTATCGTATTACTCTTCCGTTGTATCGGGTTTAACTCTGATGTAACTTATTCATTTATATAGTAGCTTCATGAACTACTATCTCTTTTATTTCCGCTGCATATTATTACTCTGTGTCTGTGATCTGTGTTCTATTTATTTACTGTATATGCTCAGTTTTGCCAAATTTAAATTAACAATTCTGTATTTTGAATCATTCAAGTTCGACATGTGTGTTTGCCTATGCACTTGGAGGGTGCAGCATGATAGGGGTTTCTCGCATTTGGTTTGGTAGCGAGCGGATGACTCTTACTCCTACATGTCCCTGCGGGGTTGGTGCAGTCGAGAGGCTGGCTGCAAAGGCAGAACACAGGTACTGCTGTATGCTACGGTGGGCGTTACCCCACTGACGCGGTCGTTACAGTTGGTATCAGAGCTTTGGTAGCTCTAGGAAAAACTTAGCATAATTGGTAAATGTATTTACAGAATCACTCTCATTCGAGTTTCAATCTCTTCCTTTGACTCAATTCCTTTGAATTTTGGAACGTTCCCCTCGGTTCCAAAATTCATTCGTGTCCCTCACTATTCGTCTTCTTTCAATTCTGGAGCACCCCATAACTCCATCTTGAATGATATCAATAATGAATCGGCGGTCTCGCCAAACTTCAAATGATTTGTAAAGGGGTGAAACTCCTTTACAATAGGCATTGAATTACCGGAGATTCCTGTATCCTCGGTTTACGATGCTATCTATTTTCTGCTATACCTGAATTCTATTTCTTGAGATCGAATGTCGATTTACCTCGGAATTCTACATCGATCTTATTCTTGAAGTCACGGTCGACCCGGTTAAGATTGCCCGCGATTTATATAAACTTATATATCTTCCTATTTTGTTATTAATCATCTTATCTTTGTTTCGAACATATCTTCGAATCAGAATTCTCTTTGATTGAGTCCATCAAATCTGAATCTCTATCCTTGCTTTGAAATCCATTAGTGTATCGCCGAGCGAGAAAGTGTACTTGTAAAATTAATGTAAAAAAAATGTTATATATATTGTGTTGTTTGAGTTCTTGATGTGATTTGGATTTTCGATCGATTCATCTGATCAACGCTATCGATATGATTCCCAAAACACTTGAACAGAGCAAACTGACACAATAGTATTTTCAAATTTGGTGAATAAAATAGTTTTGTATGATTATATTACATATAAGTATAAATTTCTCTGAAATTAAATTATTAATGAAGTTTGTTGTCGGAAATGATAATATTTGATTTTCATCTATTGTTTTATAAACCATTGACTATTGCATAATATGAATAAATGAATTTATAAAACTTGGATATAATTTGATTTAGAATCTGAAATGAATTTAAATCAAGAATTTGAGAATTTAATTTTCGAAAATTTCAAACCTTGGTTTTAATGGTTTTAAAATGTATATCTAAAGTATTTTCGAATAAAAATCATTTCAAAGAATTTTAAAATGTTGAAATCAGTGCTCTTCTTTTTGTCGCTGGAAAATAATTTCAGTGATGGCGGCCGCACCATCGACATTCATTTTCGAGTTTCGAAGTGGAGAGACCACTCTGTAGCTCTGCTATGGTTTTGTTTTGGAAAAATATTTTGATTTGAATTTCTTAAATATTACTTGATTTATATATATATGGGTATATTATTTTAAATTTAATTTGATTTAATATATACAGTATATACATAATTATCTCTAAAGAGTTTGAAATTAAACGGAAATTTAAAATTTAAAAATTATGTTAAAGGATGATTTAAATTATAAATGAAACCAAAATTTTGAATTAATATTTAAACTTGAGAGAATTGAATTAGAAATTCACTTGTATAATACTCGATTACATTCAATATAACTTACCTAAATTGCTCAAAAAGTTAACTATGTAATTGGATATCTTAAGTAGAAAATGATATCAAGGAATTTTTAAATAAATTTGTGTTATTATAATGATTGTAAATATACTCAATATATATGTGATAGGATATATTAAGTAGAACAAATTCAATAATAATTTGGAATAAAAAGAAGAATTAAATTTTTCGAATAAATTTTGATTATAATAAAATTTATGTTCTTTGAAATTGTTAATTCATGATAATTGGATAATATATAATGTAAATTATCTTTATAAATAAAATGTGAGTGTGTATAATAAATGTTATACACTTAATTTTAAAATGTGTATGGAGATAAATAGAATAATAAGTTAATTGAACAATAGATGTGATTAATAAAATAAAATTTTGTTTTGAAAGTTAATAAATTAAAATGAAATCAACTTAATGAGATATCTTGAATTAATTGAATTTAAATTGAATTTCATTTGAAAGAAACCTTTGGTACCTAACATTTATAAATGAGAAATAAAATCAACTTAATGAAAATCTTGAATTTAAAAGTCAATTGTTGAATATAAATTAATTTAAATCAGAATTTATATGTTTTAAATAATTGTTAGTTTGTTTTTCAATCTATTTTCCGTTCTGGTTGGTTCTATTCTTCTACCTCTTTCCTTTTCGAGGACGAAAAGTTTTGAGTGGGGGAGAATGTAACAACCCGTAAATTTTAGCCGTTATAAATTGAAATTTTGTGAAATTTTAAACGATAAAATTTTGAAATATAAATTTGATATTGGAATGCGTCTAGTTAAACATAACAACTGGTAAATTTTCGTCCGAAAATATAAATGTTTGTTTCGTGCGTAAATTTATTTCAATTTAATCAGTTAAAAAGCGTTGAAAATAAAATGTTTCCAGAACCTAAATATTTTTACATAGAAAATTCTAAACCATCTTCTAAGCAAATGCTATTTTTCGTTTTTCCAAATTCAGACATCTTTAGCTCCGTCGATCTTATTTTTCTGTGTTTTTCATGCATTTTCTGTAGTACAAAATTTCGAATTTATAATTCAATCGTACCACTGATATCTGTATATCGTTGGAAGCACCTCGTCGCGCTGATCAAAACGGTATATTCATTTGTGCGAATCAGAGTTCGACGTAAACTGTTGCGTTAATTTAACTGTTTCGGACGGACCGGTTAAACTGTACTCAGCCCAAATAAATTCACAGCCCGTGCCCATTCAAAATTTTAAAAAATATTGTTGGATACAATTATTTGGGTGGCTGGTAGTTGGCAGCTGTGATTTGAAAATTGGGAATGGGTGCGACGTTTCGGTATAAAAAAAAGAATTTATTGGTACGTGGGATAAGAGAAAAAAAGGGGACGTTAGGCTTCACTGTCCATTCAAAAACTTCTCAGGCACGAAATCTCTTTTCTCTTTCTTCATTTCTATTCTTCCTCCTCTCTTCTTTTTGTTTACTGAAAAGTTTTCAAACGAAATTATGTTGAGAAAATAAACTTCTCAAACCACTCCACATACATGCGCACGGCTGTCCCCTTCCTCTAGTGCGCGCCATGCCATTCACCGACCTCCGCCATCTCACCGCCCCTCCCTGAAACTTCTCCCTCTGCACCACCTGCCTTGGCCGAGCAAAGACCAAGACCGCACCTCTACATCGTGCCTAGATCCGGTCACCAGCCAGAGCACACCTCGACTTATCAACTTCGGCCACCCTCGGACCCCTCCTCTCCACCTTGTCGAGCCCACAACCTCGCCTAGCACCATAGCTCGACCGCCTCTGCTACTCTCCTTTCTTCCACCTATTGTAAGTTGTAAACTTGTAGTAATGCATATTATTAACTTATTATATATAGGATACTTGCTTTTGAATAAAAGTGCACTGCTGCTGTAAAAAATAATAATAATAAATAAATAAATAAAAGGAAGGAAACATGAAATATGGTGATCTGAAGCTTGCATGCCTTGGGTTGGAGGCTTTAATGTATTAATTGGTTGCATGCTTTGGTTCTAGGTTTCATTTGTTAGTTGGTTACGTGCTTGGGTTCCAAAGCTTGCATGCTTTAGTATATTTTGAGTTTGCATCATTCCGTTCCTGAAAAAAAGGAAAAAAGAAAAAAGAAAAAAAAGTTGACTGTTATACATGGAAAAAGAAAATATAACTATTTAGCTTTGTTGTTTACGCATGTACATTCATAAAGTTAACTAAATTAGCTTAAGGTAGCCAGTAGGTTAAACATTGAATGTCAGAGCATATTTCACTGGAGAACAACGTTGTAGACCGTATAATTTTTAATTATAATACAGTGAGGTTCCATAGTTAACGCTGAGTAATCACTATTATTGTAAACTATTAATTACGTGTTATCTATACTCAGTTGATGTATCGTTTTCCCTAATATATCACTATTATAGGACCGTGTTTTGCACACGGGTAAGGTCTGTAGATTGGTTCGATAAATATAATAGTGGTAGGGATATAGATTTGTTTTTAATATATATGCGTTTAAAATTTATATTAATTTTTCAAAATAAATATATATAGATTTTAGTTTGAAATCTATGTTTGAAAGAATGTTGTTTAATATATAATATAAATGTGTGTCAGTGCATATCAAATCTGTAGTATTAGTTGACATGTGGTTATATAGTATATATTGCTCTGAGTTATATATTATAAGTGGTATAAATGTATATTTTATTTTATACGCTTGAGTAATGTGACGACCGCCCATGACCCCTACATTGTACATAGAAATAGTGCGCTGTAAAGTGTGCCAGGAAGCCATGGACGATTGCCAAGGTTAAGTTAAAACAGCAGAATCTATCGTATAACTCACAGCGCATGGATACAATACAATAGAAAATATATATATTGAAGCTTTACAGAACAGAATCTCTATTAAACCTCATAATAGTTTGGTACAACATCTGAATAGTCAATACATCAAGCCTCACTACATATCACTCAGAGAATATACAAGGAGCGGAACATCGAGTACATATAGTAAAAAAATAATATGCAAGCCTCCAGCTCATCTTCGTCATCAGCATCGTCGGAAACTAAGAACAGCACCTGTCACCTGCTACCTAGACTGCCCATCCCAAAGCGGATGAACAGCCCAAGGTAATAAGAGTAGAACATAAAACCTGGAGTCTGACAACAGTCTTAGTGAGCGGTAAATTAACTAACAACATACCAAAAGAGCATAAAGGTAAAAGGAATAGGAATCCAACCCTCCCACTCCACCTCTTTCTACAGTGATAGCCCCCAGACACACTAAGCAGAAATAAACATAGCAAAGCAGACATTTAAAGTAAAGCAATTATCACTCGAGTCAAGGTCGGTGTTTTCCAAGTACAAACCCACAAGGCCTGAACCAAGATCAGATAAGCACCCCGAAAACAACGCTCTTGAGACCGAATGACGATACAACCAAACATCCATGACTCTGGCTATCACTGTTATCATTGCTTTGATACCACTGTTAATTGAATTACCGGCACATTCTTTCAACCGTCCGTCAAGGGTTAATGGGAACCCCGGTTCTAGACATAACTCCGCACGTCGTCGCAGCCCGTGCCTAGGACTATCGAATCTGCCCAGAGTACTCGACTACAATCATAGTCTTTAGGAACTATCGAATCTGCCCAACGTACTCTTGCTTTGAGCCTGCTAGAACCTTCAACAACGATGAAATCTCAGCCTTCTAGTCATCCTCCTCGACGACTATTTCCATACTAGCTCAAGTGCCTCTCGAGCAAACCATTATCCTCTAACTCGAACAATTTCACCGAGTCATCAACATGCTTGGAGTGATCCCGTCTGGATTAAACCAAGGCTATCTCATATCATGCCTCGCTTTATCTCATCATAGCAAAGCCTCATCTCAACATCATCATCATCAAATCTATCCATATGAGCTTCATCATCCGCTACATATGCCACGAGCAGCTTTTCCAATTCAAGAGCCTTTCCCTTAGCTTTTGAATCATCTTCGACCATCTTGTCTAAATCAAATCATCAATCAACTAATACATAATAATCAATCAAGTCAACCATTAATCCAAGTAATCAAGCATTCAAACATGATCAAATAAACAATTATAACAATAATGGCAATTCTGTAAAATAAAGAGTCCAAATCTAACAAGCATGAATTATGAGCAAATATCTCTACAACTTGACGAATGAACTTGCATAGGTTAACATGTAGTAAAATGAATGCCAAATCATCATGAACAATAGAACTATACTTAAGTTTAAGAAAATGCATGGAAATCACTATTTTAACACCAAATCAAGCCAACAATCCGATATACTCCTTTGGATCCGTGTGAGAGATAACCACCACTCACCAAATCACCTAAACACCTCAAAAGCAACACACTTCAGATCTGGACAGCGAAGAATATAACTTGATCTATCAAAACTCCGCTTCAAACGATGAAATCTCTCTTTGATGGATGAAGATCTTCAATCTAAGCTCTTGGATCTTCGATTTGATCTTCGATTTGGATGGAAGGAATCATAAGATTAGAGTGGAGAAAAGAAGTGAAGAAGTGTAGAACTCGAGCTCTCAAAATAGCAGCACTTCGTCGCTTCAAAATCCGGATCCCCAAAAAGTGAAGAAATGGACGTGTATTTATAGGCTGAAATCCCTAAGTCGTTTGCTCGCTATTAGGTCGTCCACGACCTAAGAAACCCCACGACTTAAGACCTACGACCTAACACTCACGCGACCTAACAACAACGCAAGCGCGCGACTTAACACTCATGCGCGGCATAGCGACTTAACAAACCTCTCCAACCTACGACTTAACAGATCAACGACCTAACCTTAGCTTGCTCCTAGGTCGCTCACGACCTAACACCCAGCGACCTAACCCCTTAAGCCTTCACGCGACTTAACCACACACACATGCGCACGACCTAGCGACATATGCGCTTCCATGACCTAAAAATGTCACGACCTAAGACTCAACACTAATGCACGACCTACGACTTAAGCCCTTGCGCGACTTAACAACCTACGACTTAACCCTTAGCGACTTAACGCTACACGACCTAACAACTTAACTAGGATACGACCTAACATCCACGCGACCTAACGACTCATCCCACTTATCTCCTTAACTCGTCCACGACCTAACCTTCTTAGGTCGTTAACTCGCTTAGTTCCTTAGGTCGCTGTCTTTCCTTAAGTCGCTCAAACCTTAGGTCGTCTACTCCTTAAGTCACCAATTCCTGTAGGTTGCTAACTCTTAGGTCGTCCACTACCTTAAGTCGCCAACTTCCTATAGGTCGCTCCAATCCTTAAGTCGCCAACTTCCTATAGGTCGCTCAAATCCTTAGGTCGCCAACTTTCTATAGGTCGCTCAAATCCTTAGGTCGCCAACTTCCTATAGGTCGCTCAAATCCTTAGGTCGCTCACCCGACCTAACCTACCCCACGATCTAAGCTACCACACGACCCAACTTCTACACGACTTATCCCATAATCCTTAAGTCGCCAACTTCCTTAGGTCGGCTACCCCCTTAAGTCGCTCCACGACTTAACCTTCTTCACGACCTAAGTCCCATCACGAACAAACTCTTTAGGTCGCTCAAATCTCTTAAGTCGTCCCAAACTTCTATACGACCTAAGCTACTACACGACTTAAGCTTCAAACGACTTAACAATACAATCGATCTAATGACAACAGATTTACGATGTTTCAATCCGTAAAAATATGGGTCGTTACATTCTCTCCCCCTTAGGAATTTCGCCCCCCAAATTCCAAACAAACAAGAGCAATCAAAACTATTCCGCATGCCTACCATCCATATCAATCAACAAACCATGCATCCAATTCTAGCCTAGCATGCAGAATTCTAAAACTAGAACAAGTTACAATGTCGTGAGATGACACGACACATTATGGCCATAGCTCGAAGAGTTCATGATGAGCTGCCTTCATCCTCTCTTCCACCTCCCATGTACAGTCGTTAACATCATCACTCCATTTTATCTTGAGCAACCTAACTACCTTCCTCCTAAGCTGTTTCGTGTCAGTTTCCACAACACGAAGCGGCTTACGAGGTCTCTTATCGACCGGATCAATCTCAAAATCTTCACAGCTATCTGCAGAAACTACTGTATTCGAGTCGTGCACATACTTCCGTAGATACGATACTTGAAAAACATTGTGCACACCCGACATCTTTTCTGGTAACTCCAATTTGTAGGCGAGCTTTCCAATTCGCTCGATAATCGGAAATGGTCCAACAAATCTCGGAGTCAATTTCCCTTTCTTCCCGAATCGAATAACATTCTTCAGTGGAGAAATCTTCACAAAAACCATATCACCTACATCGAATTCCAAATCCTTACGACGCTTATCGGCATAACTTTTCTGTCGGTCTTGGGCTGCCTTCATTCGTTGCCGAATGATCTCTATGCTATCCGAAGTCTGTCGAATCATTTCTGGCCCAAGTACTAGCTTTTCTCCTGTTTCTAACTAACATGTCGGAGAGTTACACGGTCTTCCATACAATGCTTCATACGGTGCCATACCAATGCTTGACTGGTAACTGTTATTATACGAAAATTCCACCAAATGAAGGTGATCTTCCCATGATCCTCCGAAATCCTAAACACAAGCTCTAAGGAGATCTTCCAAAACTCGATTGACTCTCTCGGTCTGACCATTTGTTTGGGGGTGATAAGCTGTACTCAAACACAACTCGGTTCCCAAAACTAACTGGAAGCTCTTCCAAAATCCACTAGTGAACAATGGGTCTCGATCGCTCACTATACTCTTCGGAATACCATGGAATCGAACTATCCACTTAACATACAGCTCAGCCAACTTTGATGTAGTCCTAGTTGATCGAACAGGAATGAATCTTGCACTCTTAGTCAGACGATCTACGATGACCCAAATCCCTTCATTTCCCGTTCTTGTTCTAGGTAGTCCATCAATAAAATCCATCGATACTTGCTCCCACTTCCATGTAGGAACTTCTAATGGCTGAAGCAATCCACTTGGCTTCTTCTGTTCGGCTTTTACCAACTGGCAGTTCATGCACTTGGAAATAAAATTTCCAACATCCTTCTTCATACCTTCCCAGTAATAGGTTCTCTTCATATCTCGATACATCTTATTTCCACCTGGATGAATTGTCAACTTCGAGTGATGACTTTCCTTCAGAACTTCATTTCTCAATTCATCTATATCGGGAACAACTAGTCGTCCTTGCTTCTGAAGCCAACCCTCTCGATCGACCTCGAATCCTTTATCCTTTTCTGGGTCCAATCCAGATTCCAAATCACGGATAATCTTGACAAGCTTATCGTCTCGCTTTTGGCTCTGGCCAATTCTTTCCAGAAGAGTAGGTCTTATTGATAAGTTTGCCAACATCTCAGGTTCCAATTCACATCTAGGCCTGAAGTCAAATCCAGCCAAATACTCGAGACTCTTCCATTCTAAAAACATGGCTCCCAATCCTGCATGTCTTCGACTTAACGCATCTACCACTGCGTTACCCTTTCCCAGAGTATAGGCTATACCAAAATCATATGATGCTAAAAACTCTAGCCATCGTTGCTGCCTAAGATTCAAATCCTTTTGGGAGAAAAGATACTTCAACGACTTATGATCTGTAAACAACTCGATTCGAACTCCCAATAGATAATGTCTCCATATCTTCAGAGCAAAAACAATCGCCGCTAACTCCAAATCATGAGTCGGATAATTCCTTTCATGCGGCTTCAGTTGTCGACTTGCATATGCAACAACTTTACCCTTCTGCATCAGCACTGCTCCAAGTCCAGTACCACATGCATCGGTGTAAACCACCATCTCATCATTTCCACTTGGAATAGTCAAAACAGGAGCACTTGTCAATCGCTCTTTCAGGATTCTGAAAGCTTGCTCACACTTAGCATCCCATCTGAATACTTGGTTCTTTTTCGTCAATCCTGTTAACGATGCAGCCACCTTGGAAAAGTTTTTGATAAATCGACGATAGTATCCTGCTAATCCAAGAAAACTTCTCACATCAGATGCATTCCTAGGTCTACCCCAATCCTGGATTGCTGCTACCTTAGCGGGATCAACTGCTATTCCATTTCCAGATATAATATGGCCTAAGAACCTCACTTCACTCTTCCAGAAGTGACACTTCGAAAACATAGCCTTCAGCTGATGTTTCCGTAAGATTTCCAAAACAATACGCAAGTGCGTCTTGTGCTCTTCTTCAGTTTTGGAATAAATCAAAATATCATCCACGAACACTAGTACGAACTTGTTCAACTGATCTCTGAACACTCTATTCATAAGATCCACAAAATATGCTGGTGCATTGGTCAATCCAAATGGCATTACCAGCCACTCAAAGAAACCGGATGGTGTCCTGAAAGCAGTCTTCGGCACACTATCCCTAGCCACTCTTAACTGGTGAAATCTCGTTGCCAAATCCATCTGAGAAAACACCTTAGCTTCGTGAAGTTGATCAAACAAGTCGTCTATTCTCGGCAATGGATACTTGTTCTTCTTAGTCACTTTATTCAGCTCACGATAATCCACACACAACCTCAACGATTCATCCGCTTTGGTTACAAACACAACTGGTGCACCCCATTCGGACACACTACGCCGAATGAATCCTTTCTGTAAAAGATCGTCAACTTGCACCCTTAACTCTTGCTGTTCCCTAGGCGCCATCCGCCTAAGAGGCATCACAACAAGTCTGGCTCCTTCAACTAAATCGATACGAAACTCGATCTCCCTATGCGGCGGTAACCCTTTGACCTCATCAAAGACATCCTCAAATCCATTAGCGATTGGCACCGATGACAGTCCATCCCGTGGAACAACCAGCGAATACATGAAGCTCATGAAGACGCCTTCCTCATGCTTACATCGTATCACAACCTTTCGCCCTTCCACATTCTCGACTGTCACCTCCAACCTTTCACAATCAACCTTTGCCGCATACTTCCTAAGCCAGTCCATACCCAAAATAATTCCGAACCCCGCAAAGTTCAGAACAAAACAATCACAAACAAAAGAGCAATCATGACTCGATATAATCAGACCACGGCATAGCATACACAAACAAGACAAACCCCCAACTGGATTAGTCACAACCAATGGCCTATCAACAATATCTGGTTCTAAACCCAACCGGCCTATATGTTCATTACAAACAAAAGAATGTGACGCCCCAGTATCAAATAACACTCTAACTGGAACACCACATATGGAAAGAGTACCTTGAACCACCACACTCTTTCCTTTCTCTTCAACGGTAGGAGCTTTTGAAGATGATGGAACAGCCCCCAAAGCATAAGCTTGCACAATCTGCTTGTCCCTTCGCGGTTCTTGACAATTCTTCCTAATATGCCCCGGTTTGTCACAGTTGTGGCACTTCACCGGCACCTTCGGATTCTTGCAATCTCTAGAGAAATGACCCTTCTGCCGACAATTGTAGCAGGTTACTTCGCCCTTCGGCTTCTTTTGGCCATCCTTACCCTTTTGCTGCTGCTGCTTCCTCTTCTTGTTTCCACCCTGCTATGGTTTAGACTCTTCCTTGGTTACAGCAACAACAGATCCTTCCTTAGGAAACAGATTCTCGTGCCTGAGAGCTTTCTCCACAAGCTTCTCAAATGGATCGTCCAAATGATCCACCAACTGCCTCCCAAGATAACTGTCCAAGCCTGTCACAAACTTCTCATTCTTCTGGTATGAAGATTCAATATACGACCTGGCATACTTCGACAAAGCTTCAAACTCAGAAACATACTCAAGAACTGGTCTCCCACCCTGCTTGAGCTCCACAAACTTCTTGAACAGAACAGACTTCTGAGCCGTAGAAATGAACTTAGCTTCAAATCTGGCTTGGAATTGCTCCCAAGTAATTTCTTCCTCCGGAGTATCAATGGTGATAGAGTTCCACCAGTTAGAAGCTCTCCCTTGAAACTGTCTTGATGCTAGCATCCTTTTGGTTGCATCCTCGATTCCCAAGTCACCAAAGATCCTTCTACAAGCATCTATCCATCTCTGAACTTCAATGGTTGACTCTGTTCCCAAGAAAACCTTTCCTCCAAGAGCAGTATAGTCTTTACACAGCTTGGCAAAATCCACTGGTTTTGGAGTTTCAACTTGAACACCAACATCTACTGATGGCCCCGGAGCTGTCATCCTTCTCATGATCAAAGTCATCATAGCTTCGAACATAGCAACATAATCAGCAGCCCCCTCAGTAGCACGGCCTTCCCTAGCAGCTGGTCTCCCTCTTCGACTCATTCCTAATATCTATAAAAGAAATGATTAATGCACCTTGAGAACAACTGCATAAAGGACTCACACACTTCTAAGCTACTATATTATATATAGTAATCATCCGTCAAAATACAATTACGTCTCTCATACGTAGTTACGTCAGCGAGCGTTGGGTAAAATCGATTAACCAAAGCTCTGATACCACATGTGACGACCGCCCATGACCCCTGCACTGTACATAGAAATAGTGCACTGTAAAGTGTGCCAGGAAGCCATGGACGATTGCCAAGGTTAAGTTAAAACAGCATAATCTATCGTATAACTCACAGTGCATGGATAAAATATAATAGAAAATATATATAGTGAAGCTTTACAAAACAGAATCTCTATTAAACCTCATAATAGTTTGGTACAACATCTGAATAGTCAATACATCAAGCCTCACTACATATCACTCAGAGAATATACAAGCAGCGGAACATCCAATACATATAGTAAGAAAATAATATGAAGGCCTCCAGCTCGTCTTCGTCATCAGCATCGTAGGAAACTAAGAACAGCACCTGTCACCTGCTACCTAGTCTGCCCATCCCAAAGCGGATGAACAACCCAAGGTAATAAGAGTAGAACATAAAACCTTGAGTCAGACAACAATCTTAGTGAGCGGTAAATTAACTAACAACATACCAAAAGAGCATAAAGGTAAAAGGAATAGGAATCCAACCCTCCCACTCCACCTCTTTCTACAGTGATAGCCCCCAGACACACTAAGCAGAAATAAACATAGCAAAGCAGACATTTAAAGTAAAGCAATTATCACTCGAGTCAAGGTCGGTGTTTTCCAAGTACAAACCCCCAAGGCCTAAACCAAGATCAGATAAGCACCCCGAAAACATCGCTCTTGAGACCGAATGACGATACAACCAAACATCCATGACTCTGGCTATCACTGTTATCATTGCTTCGATACCACCGTTAATTGAATGACCGGCACATTCTTTCAGCCGTCCGTCAAGGGTTAATGGCAACCCCGGTTCTAGATATAACTCCGCACGTCGTCACAGCCCGTGCCTAGGACTATCGAATCTGCCCAGAGTACTCGACTACAATCAT
Organism: Allium fistulosum; assembly: GCA_030737815.1. Classification (NCBI taxonomy): domain Eukaryota; kingdom Viridiplantae; phylum Streptophyta; class Magnoliopsida; order Asparagales; family Amaryllidaceae; genus Allium; species Allium fistulosum. The sequence continues at coordinate 742,354,414 of CM060908.1, read as the reverse complement.
AGTCTTTAGGGACTATCGAATCTGCCCTGCGTACTCTTGCTTTGAGCCTGCTAGAACCTTCAACAACGATGAAATCTCAGCCTTCTAGTCATCCTCCTCGACGACTATTTCCATACTAGCTTAAGCGCCTCTCGAGCAAACCATTATCCTCTAACTCAAACCATTTCACCGAGTCATCAACATGCTTGGGGTGATCCCGTTTGGATTAAACCAAGGATATCTCATATCATGCCTTGCTTTGTCTCATCATAGCAAAGCCTCATCTCAACATCATCATCATCAAATCTATCCATATGAGCTTCATCATCCGCTACATATGCCACGAGCAGCTTTTCCAATTCAAGAGCCTTTCCCTTAGCTTTTGAATCATCTTCGACCATCTTGTCTAAATCAAATCATCAATCAACTAATACATAATAATCAATCAAGTCAACCATTAATCCAAGTAATCAAGCATTCAAACATGATCAAATAAAAAATTATAACAATAATGGCAATTCTGTAAATAAAGAGTCCAAATCTAACAAGCATGAATTATGAGCAAATATCTCTACAACTTGATGAATGAACTTGCATAGGTTAACATAGTAAAATGAATGCCAAATCATCATGAACAATAGATCTATACTTAAGTTTAAGAAAATGCATGGAAATCACTATTTTAACACCAAATCAAGCCAACAATCCGATATACTCCTTTGGATCTGTGTGAGAGATAACCACCACTCACCAAATCACCTAAACACCTCAAAAGCAACACACTTCAGATCTGGACAGCGAAGAATCTAACTTGATCTATCAAAACTCCACTTCAAACGATGAAATCTCTCTTCGATGGATGAAGATCTTCAATCTAAGCTCTTGGATCTTCGATTTGGATGGAAGGAATCACAAGATTAGAGTGGAGAAAAGAAGTGAAGAAGTGTAGAACTCGAGCTCTCAAAATAGCAGCACTTCGTCGCTTCAAAATCCGGATCCCCAAAAAGTGAAGAAATGGACGTGTATTTATAGGCTGAAATCCCTAAGTCGTTTGCTCGCTATTAGGTCGTCCATGACCTAAGAAACCGCACGACTTAAGACCTACGACCTAACACTCATGCGACCTAACAACAACGCAAGCGCGCGACTTAACACTCATGTGCGGCATAGCTACTTAACAAACCTCTCCGACCTACGACTTAACAGATCAACGACCTAACCTTAGCTTGCTCCTAGGTTGCTCATGACCTAACACCCAGCGACCTAACCCCTTAAGCCTTCACGCGACTTAACCACACACACATGCGCACGACCTAGCGACATATGCGCTTCCACGACCTAAAAATGTCACGACCTAAGACTCAACACTAATGCACGACCTACGACTTAAGTGTAACGACCCGTATTTTTAACGGTCGTTGAGATTGTGCGTCGATTATCGTGAGCTGAATAAGGTGACTAAGAAGAACAAGTATCCATTGCCGAGGATAGATGACTTGTTTGATCAGCTTCACGAAGCTAAGGTGTTTTCTCAGATGGATTTGGCAACGGGATTTCACCAGTTGAGAGTAGCTAAGGATAGTGTGCCGAAGACTGCTTTTAGGACACCATCCGGTTTCTTTGAGTGGCTGGTAATGCCGTTTGGGTTGACTAACGCGCCAGCATATTTTGTGGATCTTATGAATAGAGTGTTCAGAGATCAGTTGAACAAGTTCGTACTTGTGTTCGTGGATGATATTCTGATTTATTCCAGAACGGAAGAAGAGCACAAGACGCACTTGCGTATTGTTTTGGAGATCTTACGGAAACATCAGCTGAAGGCTAAGTTTTCGAAGTGTCACTTCTGGAAGAGTGAAGTGAGGTTCTTAGGCCATGTGATTTCTGGAAATGGAATAGCGGTTGATCCCGCTAAGGTGGCAGCAATCCAGGATTGGGTTAGACCTAAGAATGCATCTGATGTGAGAAGTTTTCTTGGATTAGCAGGATATTATCGACGGTTTATCAAAGACTTCTCCAAGGTAGCTGCACCGTTAATAGGATTGACGAAAAAGAACCAAGTGTTCAGTTGGGATGCTAAGTGTGAGCAAGCTTTCGGAATCCTGAAAGAGCGATTGACGAGTGCTCCTGTTTTGACTATTCCAAGTGGGAATGATGAGATGGTGGTTTACACCGACGCATGTGGTACTGGACTTGGAGCAGTGCTGATGCAGAAGGATAAAGTTGTTGCGTATGCCAGTCGACAACTAAAGCCGCATGAAAGGAATTACCCGACTCATGATTTGGAGTTAGCGGCGATTGTATTTGCTCTGAAGATGTGGAGGCATTATCTGTTGGGAGTTCGATTCGAGTTGTTTACGGATCACAAGTCGTTGAAGTATCTTTTCTCCCAAAAGGATTTGAATCTTCGGCAGCAACGTTGGCTAGAGTTTTTGGCATCATATGATTTTGGTATAGCTTATACTCCGGGAAAAGGAAACGCAGTGGCAGATGCGTTAAGTCGAAGACATGCAGGATTGGGAGCCATGTTTTCAGAATGGAAGAGTCTCGAGTATTTAGCTGGATTTGACTTCAGGCCTAGATGCGAATTGGAACCTGAGATGTTGGCAAACTTATCAATAAGACCCACTCTTGTGGAAAGGATTGCCGAGAGCCAAAAGCGAGATGATAAGCTTGTCAAGATTATCCGTAAATTGGAATCTGGATTGGATCCAGAAAAGGATAAAGGATTCGAGGTCGATCGAGAGGGTTGGCTCCGGAAGCAAGGACGACTAGTTGTTCCCGATATAGATGAATTGAGGAGTGAAGTTCTGAAGGAAAGTAATCACTCGAAGCTGACAATTCATCCAGGTGGAAATAAGATGTATCGGGATATGAAGAGAACCTACTACTGGGAAGGTATGAAGAAGGATGTTGGAAATTTTATTTCCAAGTGTATGAACTGCCAGTTGGTAAAAGCCGAACAGAAGAAGCCAAGTGGATTGCTTCAGCCATTAGAAGTTCCTACATGGAAGTGGGAACAAGTGTCGATGGATTTTATCGATGGATTGCCTAGAACCAGAACGGGAAATGAAGGAATTTGGGTCATTGTGGATCGTCTGACTAAGAGTGCTAGATTCATTCCTGTTCGATCGACTAGGACTGCATCAAAGTTGGCTGAGTTGTATGTTAAGTGGATAGTTCGTTTCCATGGTATTCCGAAGAGTATAATGAGCGATCGAGACCCATTGTTCACTAGTGGATTTTGGAAGAGCTTCCAGGAAGTCTTGGGAACCGAGTTGTGTTTGAGTACAGCTTATCATCCCCAAACAGATGGTCAGACCGAGAGAGTCAACCGAGTTTTGGAAGATCTTCTCAGAGCATGTGTTTTGGATTTCGGAGGATCATGGGAAGATCACCTTCATTTGGTGGAGTTTGTGTACAACAACAGTTACCAGTCAAGCATTGGTATGGCACCGTATGAGGCATTGTATGGAAGACCGTGTAACTCTCCAACATGTTGGTTGGAAACTGGAGAAAAGCTGATGCTTGGGCCAGAGATGATCCGACAGACTTCAGATTGTATAGAGATCATTCGGCAACGAATGAAGGCAGCCCAAGACCGTCAGAAGAGTTATGCCGATAAGCGTCGTAAGGATTTGGAATTCGACGTAGGAGATATGGTTTTTGTGAAGATTTCTCCACTGAAGAATGTTATTCGATTCGGGAAGAAAGGAAAATTGACTCCGAGATTTGTTGGACCATTCCCGATCATCGAGCGAATTGGAAAGCTCGCCTATAGGTTGGAGTTACCTGAGAAGATGTCGGGTATGCACAATGTTTTTCATGTATCATATCTACGGAAGTATGTGTATGACTCGAATACAGTGGTTTCTGCTGATAGCTGTGAAGACTTCAAAGTTGATCCAGTCGATAGAAGACCTCGTAAACCGCTTCGTGTTGTTGAAACCGACACGAAACAGCTTAGGAGGAAGGTAGTTAAGTTGCTCAAGATACAATGGAGTGACGATGATAACGACTGTACGTGAGAGGTGGAAGAGAGGATGAAGGCAGCTCATCCTGAACTCTTCAAGGTATGGCCCTAAGGTGTCGTATCATCTAACAACATTGTAACTTGTTCTAAGTCTTAGAATTCTGTACGCTAAGCTAGAATTGGATGCATGGTTTGATGATTGTTATGGTTGGTAGGCGTACAGAATAGTCTTCGATTGCTTTGTTTGTTTGGAATTTCGGGGGCGAAATTCCTAAGGGGGAGAGAATGTAACGACCCGTATTTTTAACGGATCGACAAGTTCGACAGAATTTGGAATTTTAGAGTTTTTGAGCCATTTCAGATTTTAGGCGAAAATGGCTAAGTCTTGAGTCGTGACCGAGTTATCTGATGAGTCGTGACTGAGTTATCTAATGAGTCGTGACCGAGTTTTCTGATGAGTCGTGACCGAGTTATCTGATGGGTCGTCACATTAAGCCCTTGCACGATTTAACACCCTACGACTTAACCCTTAGCGACTTAACGCTACACGACCTAACAACTTAACTAGGATACGACCTAACATCCACGCAACCTAACGACTCATCCCACTTATCTCCTTAACTCGTCCACGACCTAACCTTCTTAGGTCGTTAACTCGCTTAGTTCCTTAGGTCGCTGTCTTTCCTTAAGTCGCTCAAACCTTAGGTCGTCTACTCCATAAGTCGCCAATTCCTGTAGGTTGCTAACTCTTAGGTCGTCCACTACCTTAAGTCGCCAACTTCCTATAGGTCGCTCCAATCCTTAAGTCGCCAACTTCCTATAGGTCGCTCAAATCCTTAGGTCGCCAACTTTCTATAGGTCGCTCAAATCCTTAGGTCGCCAACTTCCTATAGGTCGCTCAAATCCTTAGGTCGCTCACCCGACCTAACCTACCCCACGATCTAAGCTACCACACGACCCAACTTCTACACGACTTATCCCATAATCCTTAAGTCGCCAACTTCCTTAGGTCGGCTACCCCATTAAGTCGCTCCATGACTTAACCTTCTTCACGACCTAAGTCCCATCACGAACAAACTCTTTAGGTCGCTCAAATCTCTTAAGTCGTCCCAAACTTCTATACGACCTAAGCTACTACACGACTTAAGCTTCAAACGACTTAACAATACAATCGATCTAATGACAACTGATTTACGATGTTTCAATCCGTAAAAATACGGGTCGTTACAAGTAAGTACAAATTTGAAAATAAATATACGTTTTAAATTGATTTCAGAACAATAATATATGTATTCAGTTTAATTTATATCAACTGATTCAGTCGTTCTCATCGATTTCCCTTTATCAGCTTTTGTTCATCGTGCTTGCTTTCTCTGTGGAATCGTGTTCGTCTAGCTTGTTTGAATTTGTGCCTGGATTTCGTAATTCGATTTCGTTGCCTACTCTCTAGCCTCGAAAGGTGAGCAATCACTCACGATTTACATTCTTTTATTTATTAAATTTGATTTCAATCGAAACGATAATTGAAATATATTGTTGTTAATTAATTACACTGTTATATATGTTATTACCTGTATTAGTTCACCTGTAACATCTGACACCATTATCTGTTAATTATTTACACGATGATAATACAATCTGGTTGATAATTGATTGATTGTTGTTTTTATTGGATGTTAAATTGTAATGTATAAAGTGATAAATATTATGCAATTGAATTTTGACGTAGGATTGTTAAAAAAATTTGAATCGACATATGTGTTGAATTTGGTTAGTTAAATTTGTTTAATATGACCCCTGAAATGTTTAATTATTTAACACGTAGAAAAATGGTTAATTACCCTTGAACCATTTGAATTTATTAAGTATGAAATTGAATAATTGATGCCAAGTGTAGAACCGCATAAATATTAGTGTAATAATCTTTAATCTACATGAAATGATAGTGTAGATTCTAGAAATAATTATATTAATTTACACAAATAACAATGTGAATTAATACGATTATTTCAGGATTATTTGAATCTATTATTGGATTGTTATTGATTGTTGTTATTGCTTGTTTATTTACTTTGACACCATCCCAGTTATCACACTGCAAGTTCCCTTTGCTATGCTTTGATTTTGAATTGAATTGGAATCGGGTTGAAATGATAAATACCCAAATGAACTTGACTTAGGATAGAGAATTAAATAAAACCCGATTGGTCAATAATTTGATTAAATAAAATAAAGATTTTATTTGAATAAATAATATTGTTTTGAAATGAAGTTGAAATTTGAATTTTAATCAAAGGAAAATGTTAATATATAATAATCTGAAACAAAATATTAACATAGTAGTTGATGAAAGAACATTGTTTTGAATTTAATTAATAATTAAGTATGGAATTATTTAATAATTGAGTTTTGGAATTATTAATAATTATGTTTTGAAATTAGTTAATAATTAAGTTTTGAAATTATTTAATAATTAAATAAGATTGAATTATTTAATAATTAAATAAAATTGAATGCTTTATTAAATGAAATTGAACTTCTTGAATAAGTAAAATTAAGTTTCTTTATTAATTGAGTTTTGAAATTGTAAATAAGTAAATTAATAAATGAAATTGAATTTCTCTAATAAGAAATAAAATGTGTTTTATTGAAATTAATGTAAGACTTGAAATGTAAAGAATTTGATTTGATGAATTTAATTTAATTCAAAATTGTAAGTTTTGGTTTAATGAAGTTGAACTTAAGTAATTGATTTAATGAATTGGAAATTAAATAGAATTTGTCTTGAATGATAAATTAACTTAGCGTAAATTTAATGAAATCGATAAATGAATTTAAATTGATTTGAATGTTGAATTAAATTAATTTAAATGATTTTCGGAACGAAACATATATACGAACTTGAATCAATATTTGAATTGTTTAAATAGAAATTAAAATTGAATTATAAGATTTTGAAATCATGAATTTGGAAGTTTTGAAACGTAAATTATGGAAATTGATATGGAAAGACAAATGAAATGTTGGTTTACAAATTCTAATTGAAATTGAAATTGATTTGGTTTTGAAATTTATTAAACGACCAATCGGTGTAATAATCACGAAAGTTATTAAGAGACCAGAATTGGTTAGGGACATACTCACTGTCTAAACCGAAAACCACTTTAATAACTACATGCGAAGTGTGATCCAGAATGAAGTGGTTGGAATGATGTACGTGATGACTGAAGAAAGAGAACGATAATGGATAGCCTTGACACTTGTGTCAAATTGGAAATGACTAAAACAGGAGCCATGCCGGGCCAAATGGGGGCTAGCTACCTCGAGCGAACACACTTCTTCGAAAACTACTCATTACTTGTTGTCGATTGGTGCACCCTTGATTTGGGAGTGTTGTTTCGCGGTGTTGCGATCGCTGCGGCGATGCGTTCTCACCAGTCCGGATCAGGCAAACGGTAGTTTCACTACCTTGGGTATTGCCTCATGTGCCTTATCATACTTGGATCCCTATATACGCGACCACTACGATTTGTTTTGTGTTATACCTATGGAGTACTCCCTGATAGCCTACTAGTTTACGGTGGAGTTTACACTGCTGTATAGTCTATAACGCTTATATAAAATGTGTTAAGGGGAATAATGGTAACGCCTTAACACTATTTTGATACTTTATATTACTGATAGGCATTATCTACTTATCGTACACCACTACATAGTAGATAGTTTAACGGATCCTTAAAGGATGGTTATTCCAAACATCCTTTGAGTTACTTGTATTTCAATTGCTATTTCACTTGAGTTAGATTTATTGATATAAGAATATTAATCCTGACTCGAGTGTTTTGTGTTTTGCTTTACGCTCGGGTCAGACTGAGTGTACCAGTATTCGAGACTCACCTTTGAAGTTGGAGCTTTGCTTGAAGATCCAGCCATCTATTCTGCTTTCAGTATTCGATGATTCCAGTGATGTATTCTGATTTGTATCTGATGTATCGTATTACTCTTCCGTTGTATCGGGTTTAACTTTGATGTAACTTATACATTTATATAGTAGCTTCATGAACTACTATCTCTTTTATTTCCGCTGCATATTATTACTTTGTGTCTGTGATATGTGTTCTATTTATTTACTATATATGCTCAGTTTTGCCAAATTTAAATTAACAATTCGGTATTTTGAATCATTCAAGTTCGACATGTGCGGATGCGAATGGTCCAAAATAGCGGGTCGTTACAAATCAAATGAAAAATCCTAACACGAAATGGTGTAATTCACCTCGAACTTGTGTACTCAAACCTGGATCAAATTAATTATGCGAATAAAACATCATACGTACAACTTATATATTTATTCCAACTTGTTAAATATATAGTTTCATAAAGATGTTACTAAGTTAAAACATTTAAACTAAACTTTATTCAAAATATTTTGAAGACCAAATTCTTTCGAAACATTTCAAATTTAAATTTCATATTAGAAAAATTCAAAATAGCCTTATTCATATACTTAACAAAACAGTTTCAACTTATTTAAATCATATTACTTCATACTTTAAACATACATATCAAACTTATATACTTTATACTTTTCAAAATTACATAGCTTGGAAAAGTTAACCTCGATTTGGAAGTACTCGAACCTTCAAAATAGTCGAAGAAATCATATTTTCAAATCCAAAAGTTGGAAATCACCAACAAATCAGTAAATCAATTCCAAAAGATAGGGTTATATCAATTCAGATCCAAAACTCAAGGACTGAACACCGGCTTTCTTCAAATCATTTCAAATATATATATACATCTATCTTTCGAATATCAAATCTTACTTCGGAATTTGAAATCAAAATGTTTTCACAAAATCACTCGCATAGCAAAGCTACTGAAGTGGCCTATCCCCCTACTCTGAAACTCGAAAATCAATGTCGATGATGCGTGCACTCATCACCGAAATTATTTTCCAACGACATAAGTGAGTTATGGACTTCAATTTTCTCAAAAAAGAGATGGCAGCATCTAAACCGATGATACAGAAATCTTCGGTGAGTCGATGCCCATAGTAAAGGAGTTTCACCCCCTTTACAAATCATTCAAAGATTGGTGGGATCCTATTCTTATAGAGATCATTCAAAGTGGAGTTATGGGATACTCCATAATCAAAATAATACAAATAGGGAGAGACAAGAATGAATTTTGGAACCGCAAGAAACGTTCCAAAGTTCAAAGGAAATCGAGTCAAACAGAAGAGATTCAAACTCGAACGAAAGTGATTCTGTAAATAAATTTACTATATATGCTAAGTTTTGCCTAGAGCCAAAGCTCTGATACCAACTGTAACGACCCACTATTTTGGACCATTCAAATCGACAATAAATCCACACATGTCGGACTTGAATAATTCAAAACAACAGATTGTTAATTTAAATTTGGCAAAACTCAACATATACAGTAAATAAATCAATCACAGACACAGAGAAATACAATAATACGCAGCGGAATATGTAAAATAGTAGTTCATGAAGCTACTATATAAACATTAGAGTTAAAATAAAATACAACAGAATATCTCAATACAGTGAAGTCTTCAGTACGAATAGATGACCTCTCTGAACAAATCAACTGGAAAAGCTGAAAGCTAAATCGATTGTTGGATCTCCAATTGAAGCTCCAAACTCCAAGGGTGAGTCTCAAATGCTGTATCACTCAGTCTGACCCGAGCGTAATGCAAACACAAAACACTCGAGTCAGGATTAACATTCTTATATCAACAAATCCAACTCAAGTGAAATATCAACTGAAATACAAGTAACTCAAAGGATGTTTGGGATAACCATCCTTTAAGGATCCGTGGAACTATCTAAAATGTAGAAATATACATTATAACACCGTGGTCATTTCAAATTTATTTATACTTCAAAACCAAAATATCATTTTCATTTCAAAAATATATATTTTCCAAAATAGTATATATAGATTAAATAATTTATAACGTAAAGTATCACAAATCGATTCAAATCAACTCAAATTCCAATTCAAATTTATTCAAAGCTCAATTCATCAATTCAATTCAGTTCTAAATAGACCATTTAAATTTCAATATATTTCTAAGCTTTAATATTCAACTCTTCAAAGTTAAATTCAACAGTTTCATACAACTCTTGATTTAACTTCATTATTATTTAATCAGGGAATATTCACTTAATAAATTCAATATCATTTAACTAGCCTTAAATTATATTCTACTAAATATTTCCTTAAATTTATTTAAACAAGAAATATTCATTAATTTTCTTAAATCAAACCCAAGTTATAAATCATATCTTAAATCTCAATTTCAATAAGTTCCAAATCGGTTTAATTAAATAAAATTCTTTAATGAATACAATTTCAACTAAATTCAAATTATCTTCCCAACCTTAACTTATTCAAATTATTACTGAAATTTATTTTGAAACATAAATTTAAATACTCAACCATATTATATGTATTAAATCAATCTTAATTAAATTAAATGTCATTATTTAATCTATATAAATCATTCCTATTTATATAATAATTTAAGGCTCAACATTTATTAAAACCATATATTTCTTTCCAAAACCATAGAATTTATTTTCAGAATATTTATATATGGACCAACAGTGTCTGTATATAATTTCATATCCTATGGTCAAGTGGTACGGATATTTATCATTTCAATCCGCAATTTAAATATATACGGGTATATATCTTTCAACCCGCAATCCCAAATTCAATTAATTGAAAATCGCTTGGGTTTATCATTTCAACCCATAACGATTTTCTCCTATTCTACAAGATCGTTCGGGTATGTATCATTTCAACCCATAGTGATTCTATACTAACAGGGAACTTGCAGAGTGATAACAGATATGATAATAAAGTAACAACAGTAACATGCATATATCATCAATATAAATAACAGATAATGGTGTCAGATGTCACAGGTGAACAGATACAGATAATGGCATATATATATAACAATGTAAATAACTAGCAGCAGCATATTTCAATTGACGTTTCAATTGAAATCAAATTTAATAAATAAAAGAACGTTAATCGTGAGTGATTGCTCACCTTTCGAGGATAGAGGGATCTAGACTACGCGACGGGTTACGAATCCAAACCCGAATTTCAAAGCAAGTACGATCGGTACGATGTAGACTATCGAAGTTGATGACAAGGAATTGACGAAATCGAATTAGAACAGAAGTTGTATATATATTATTGTCATTATTATTTCCATGAAACAAATATTAAATTTAAACAAATATTAAAATCGTTGTTTTAAATTAAGTACACGCATTTATATAAACTTATCCAAAACTCTGAACAATTACAACTTTATTAAATGTATAACACGTATAAAGTTTTTAACGCATACATACTAATATGTTATCAACTAACCATATTTACAGAGAGACTAAGGACTAATAAAATTTAACATAATAAAGGTTGCAATAGAATCAAGTATAAATAAAATGACTTATAAAACTGTAGCCGACACACTACATACGTATATACCAATATATATAGAAGTCATATACAATATAACACTTAGCATAATTTAATTATACTCTCTGTATAGATGTACACACACTTACAACAAGACATGTGCTATAAGACTGAGTACGCTAGAACATATATTGAACTGCACATAAAAGAATATATACATTTGAAATCAAAAGAAATCAATGTATTTGAAGAAATATAAATTAGTAAACAAAGGTCAGTATATGATACCGATAAAATCTCCGGAAAACATTTTAAACTTACTTATATAATAAAATAAGGAACGAAAATATATAAACAGATTAAACAAAAAATGAACTCATTCAAATAAAAGCATGCACTGGAAAGAATACTAGAAAGAATACAGAATGTAAAACTTTGTATAAAATTCACATAATATATATCAGTTGCTAAGACAAATTTAAAATATGAATATAAATTTGTATATATTCAAAACATACCATTATATGGAAAAACAGGCTAACAGATGTGCCGATAATACATTCATAACTAAATATATGTAAAGCCCACGTATGTAGTCCTTCATACCTTATAATTTATATTGTAAAACTGGATTGTAAACATATATATATTAGAAAACTGTCATAAATAACATACTTAAAACAATATGTATATATTATACAATTTATATAACTTTCGTAAACCAACAGATAAAATTGACATATACACATTAGCATATATGTAGAATATATATATATAGAAATTAACAGATTATATATCTCTATAGCATACGAAACTTGCCTAGATTTAGAAAAAGTAAATTTGTGAACCCATACATGATAGAAACGTATATAATATATATATATAACTAACAGCCGACGAACTAAAGTGAACCAATAGGAAAAAAATCTATATACTCTAAAGTCTAACCTATATAACTATCAAAGCATATATGAAATAGATCTTAAAGTGTAACGACCCGACTTTCTATGCCCAGAAAGTCGCATCATTATGAAGAAAGAAAGGGGTAGAAAATAGAAAAGAAAAGAAGAAAGAAAGAAACAACAACAACGATCTCACAGCGGAACGAATAAATTATATTAATAACATAAACTATTACATAGTATACAACAATTTACAGAGTTACACAGCATATACATCACTTACTAGACAGTTATAAACATCTGTCTAGACATTACAACTCAAATACAAGACAAGACACTATCACAGATATCAACACAGCGGAATACTATATCTACGAACGCCGAAGCCTCCTGCTCCATTGCTCCTCCAGAATATTCGTCAAAGCTAAACCTGAATCCCTTGACTACTCGTAAAAATTTGAGAACCCAAGAGTTTATAAAACAGAAATAAACACTTGGGTCAGACATGGGTCTGGTGTGAGTAAACGGGTTAAAATTGTTTAACTTCAAAACCTTTTGAAAACAAAGGTATCACGTAAGACTTCCCACACATAAACATGGAAAAGTTTTTACCTTACGCTAACCAAAACATTTGATAGGAAATCCAGTTATATTATAATAGGGTCTAGGGTTTTCAAGTAAAATACAGAAATAGCTGAAATGCTTACATCTCACATTCCAACATAGTTGGGCACAACTAATACGTACGGCACTTATTGGAGTTTGGATTCCATACAATGGCAGGGCTACTGGGGTACCGCCCGTCACAGTACGTGGCCTAGATCACCGTACCGAGGAGTACGCCCGCTCCCCTGCAACACAAAGCCGGAACCATCCCTTACTGGATAATCCCGAACAAGATAATCCCGTAGTTGGCGCGACCAACCACACACTAAGCCGAATAAAAGAAAAGGGACCTCTAGACAGGGATCTATCTTGCTCTCAGTGGGTGCTACCCACGAAGCCTTGCTGCACCTCCCCTGTTTTAGCCATTCCCGGTTGATGAGGCTTGAGGTTACGATTACCTTTAATAAGAACATATCACTTAGAATGCTCATCGTCCGCCTGACGATGTGCTGAAAGCATTCAATCCATACAAGTTCGTTCCGGGTTCGAACGAAAACCGAAGGCATTATCTCGTTACACTCGTTTTGGAATCACCCTCAGAGTTAACGACAATAACCCTTGCACTCTGAATCTTCATCTTCACTTGAGATTCACGACCTATCGTTAATTTGGATCGATGTGGTATTCGGGTCTCCAGACCTGGAATACCGGTATACGGAAACCCGATCCCGGTCTCATCGAAATCCAAAACGTATCTTTTAAGGCCAAGTTGTTTAAAGGTTTAAACAATTTAACTTATCTATATTCATACAGATAGATAATTCACAATTCACAACTGATAATCACATTATCAATTAAACAGATGATTCATAACCAAATAGGTAATCCATATCAATATCACAATAGTTAATCTATATTATCATCATAATGCAACCAAGCATTCATATCACACAACATCTTATCTCATTTCTGAGATTACATCCATTCAAGACAATCAATGTCATCCATTCTTATATAAGCAATGATTTACTTAATCACAACATAATTAATTTAAAATGAATTAAATTAACTATCTCTATCTTTAATTATCCACCTTAATTAATCACCTTGATTAATTATACTTTAATTACATTTAAGTAATTAACCTTAATTAATTTCACAAATTAATTATACTTAACCAAATACAGTAATTAACCTTTAATTACTATCATTAATTACAATAATTAATGAACCTTCATTAATTAATTAACTATAATTAATTATATTAATCCTCAATTAATTACAATTAATTGATCATACTTAAATTAATTACTTTTATTAATCAACCTTGATTAATTCATTAAATAATTCTTATTAATTAATTAACCTTTAAATTAATTAAATAATTAATTTTAATCAACCACTTCATTCATTAATTAGTCTTAATTAATCATAATCAGTAATTAAGAATTTGTAATTACTTATCTTAATTAATTACTTCTTAATTATTTATATTAACCTTGATTAATTAATCTAATTAATTATTCTTTAATTACTTCATTAAGTAATTATTAATCAATTTCATTAACAAATAATCCTTAATTAATTACTTTATTAATTAATTACTTTTAAATTAATTACACTTAATAATTAATCTTAAATTAAACACATTTAATTAATCACATTAATTAATTTACTTAAGTAATTAACTCTTAATTACTTATATAAGTAATTATCTTCTAATTACTTCATTAATTGATCTCTCTTAACTAATTACCTTAAACAAGTAATTAATCTCGTTATTAATTAATTCTTTAATTGATAACATTAAGTGATTACCCATTAATCACCTCAGCTAATTTCTCCTCTGAGTAATTTACTTCTCCTAATTACTTTAAGTAATTATCCATTAATTACTTCATTAAGAAATTTACTCACTTAATTATAAATTGATTTAAATTAATTAAGCTAATTAATTAATCTAAAATTAATTACCTTAATTTATTAATCAATTTATTAATTCCTCAATCTCTAATTCATTTATTTATTAATTACATTCATTAATCAATTACTTTATTAAGTAAATATATTTTAATTACAAATAGCAATTAACTTTTAATTAAATTTATTTATTTATCCTTAATTAAACTCAAATTATTTACTTTATTAAAACCAAATTTAGAAATCACTTTTGAAATATAATTTATTTTAATCAAAGTAATTCAAACATTTAATTTTTAATATACTTGAAATCTTTGAAACAAAAACATTTCAAACATGTTTAATCCAATTAAACAATTATTTATCTAAAACTTGTTTTTAATACTTAAAGACTTGTTCATACCTTAAATTTTAAAACCCAGATATGAGTTGCTTTAAAATTTCAAAACCTGGTTACTTAAACAAACAACCTGAGTAACTCACTTAAATTTCCCGAGTAAAACCCAAAACCACACGAGTTTGCCCCGAGTCACTCGCGACTTCACCTACTCCGAGTCTTCCACGCGATATTCACGAGAGCTTCCCGAGTTTCTTCCTTCTTCCCCAACTCTCGAACTCCTGTACACCCAAACGTGTACACGTACACGTGCACACTTAATCTGAACGCCTCCGACCATCCAACTGATCGTCGACCAACCCCAAACGACCTCGACAACTACTACCTCAACCCAGAAACAAAAATGCCAATTCAAACTGAAGTTCGACCTATTGCTCGAAAAACTGCAGAAGCTCGATCCACCAATCCCCTCGCCTCTGATGATCGCCACCACCGGAACCCCCGCAGCTTCGTCCAAAACAGCGTCACTTCACCATGCTTCGATCCTACCCTATGCGATCGAGTCCGGTCTCCCCACGGCGATGCAACCTCCTCGAATACGTTGTCAACCCAATCTGTCGACTAAACCCTACTCCGACATTCCCTGACCACCACGGCCATCTTAAAATCACCAGTCCATTTTTCCTCTGACCACCGTCTTTCCAGCTACCTCTGACAACAAGCCCAGCCTCTAACATTTCGTCGATCGACGAAAATCAACGAAAATACCAATTCCGATCATCTCACAAGTCCTCAATAATTTCAATGTTAAAAATCATGATTCGATTATCTAAATTCATTATTTTCTACTACGCATCAGGTTCCATAATCAAAAATTGAAATCATCATGATCGATTTTTAACCCATTTTTGATTTTCACTGTAACTATATTATTTTTGAAATAATTTCTTAATATAAACACTTGAATTTATTTTTAAAAATGTAGTTACAATCTTACAATCATTTTTCATTTAAAGATCGAAGCCTAATATCACTTGTATGAAGAGCAATTGAATTTTCCTTTAGAGAAGTTGAGTCTGTAATATAAACAGAGCTTATATATGTACATATTCACAGTCATTCACAGGCATATCAATATATATATACATGCATTCATACCCATACATTCATGCAACATTATCTACCATATTACTACAAGATTTCATCACATTCATCCAATTATAATAACATTTTTAAAACTGTTTTTAAAAGAAATTTACTCACCAGATTATAAAACAGAGAATAGGCCTTTAGAAGCTTGAAAACTGACAGTTGATTTTAAACTGAATCTTCATTAGCTCAGGTTGAAACTGAGGTTGAATTTAAATCTTGAAGTTGATTTGAATTTAGTTGAGTTGATCTTTGAATTTGCTTAGCTGCTATGAATTTCCTTGAGTTGAGGTACTGCTTTTAGCTTGCAATTGACCTTCTTCAAGTTTGCATTTCCAGATTTAACTTTTCTTTGAATTTCGATTTCCAGGTTTCTTTTTCTTTTGATTTTAGCTTTGAATTATTTTTAGTAGAGAATTGATGAAAAGATGAACTTAAACTGAAAAGTGAAAACAGATCTTTTTCTTCTTTCATATTAATTTTATTTATTACTTTAATTTAAAGAGAAAAATAGCCACTTGTCTTCTTATGTTGTTAATTATCTTACACATATGAAATCCAAGCCTTCATATGTTTACAAGTGTAAATCTTGTCTTTTATTAATTTATTTAAGCTATACCTATGTACTTATAAAATATTTACATGTATATAATGTATTTATCTTTTTATAAATAAGCTTTTACATTTCTATATAAATATACAAATATGAATTTATGAAAACAATTATTTATAGTAGCTTATGCTTTGATCAAATATTTATAATATATTTTTATATGCTTGAGAAACTTATTTTAACTTTATATATATTTTTACAAATCAATTTATCTTATGTTTGAATTTTATAACATAACTCCAATCACAATATATATACATATATATTATAATTTGAAAACATATCCTTTATTAAATTAAAGACTCCCTATTTATAATATATACATCAATATATATACATTATAAATAGAAACATTTATATAAGCTTTGGAAGATAAATCTTACCAATTTTAAATTGTTTAGAAAAGATATTAATAAGTATTGCCAATTTAAAATATTATTAACTTTTAAAAGAATTAAACTTGTCAATTTATAAAATAAAATCAACAAATCAATTTAATTATTAATAAAGATTATTAAATTGATATTGCCAAAATTCCGGGATATCACATTCCTTCCCCCTTAAAGTAATTTCGTCCCCGAAATTTAAAAGCAAAGATAATTTAATAACCCAGCAAAATTTTAATTTTAATTTCAAACAGCAACCATACATATCAATCATATTCTAACAATCATAGCAAACAATTTAATCAAACAAATTTAACTATCCAGTTTAAAATTCTGGATAGAATTTTCTCGAGTTTCCCCAAGTATATATATATATATCGGGATACTCGTTCTACAGGATCTTTACTAACTATCTACAATAATCTAGAACTTCTTCCCATCTAGATTACAAATCTGAACAAAATATCAGACTAAACTCAAAACCATCTCAACTACCAAATCCTTCTGAACTGCTGATCCCACAACCAGTGACAGATCAAACACGTATTCCCTCAGAGATACGTGAAATAAAATGAATTCCAGTTATCCGAACTGGCCATTTAATCCTATAGATCAAAGAACTAATCCTCTTGGAAACATAGGAAAAATCTCATAATACTTCTGGAGCTTACTCTCCAATCTTACCAAATCTTATATCTCCTTTGATGGGAGAAAACTTAAACAATATCCAATTTCAACTTCAATTTCCAAATTCCATCAATTCTTAATTGCATAACTCTCCTGACGATCCTGAGTCATTTCATCCTTCCCTGATCAGCTTAGCTCTTGCTGATGCCTCTTGAAACAGACTGGACCAACATCAAACCAATTTCTAGATCCTACTCAACCTAATGGTTTCCAAAAATACGCCGAAATCCAGAACACAACTCTACTCCACAATATTAGAGCATTTCGAACTACTTCTCCTATCTGGAATAGCCAAATAGTTGCATTTGACAACCTTACCTCCAAATCCTGAAAAATCCTTCATACTTAGAGGTACACTTGAATTTCCTATAGGAATCCTTTACTCCAAGAAAATTACAACTCCCGGTTGCTCCCACTCTAGAATAGCTGTTATCTTGCTTCCGCTGCACAACTCTGATCTTGAACAGATGAGAATGCCATCGGAAAAACTCAAGCACAAACTTGATCATCCACAGTTCACCATATCTATAAAATCTTAGTGAACCATTCTACTTGGTCAAAACACCTTAACAGAATCCTCACCAGAAAATTAGGTGTGGTCAATCCCTCTCCAAAGAATCCTGAGCTGCTTCACCAAATTATTCTCTAGGAGACATCCTTCTACTAAGCTGAACTTCTGGTAACTCCACGAATCAAGTCGATACGGAATCTCAATCTCCAATAATCCCAAGAGAATACTTAAACAATCGCAAGTCACTTTTGCGATCAGCTCGGCCTAATTTCCAAAGATAACTGTTCTCTCTTCACTAATCAGAACAGCTTATATTTGACTAACCAATCCATCGAAGAAATGGATTCACTCTACTGCTTCTGAACTTCATCTTCAGAAAAAAAACTGCTCAGCCAGAAACTTTCTGCCAACATAGAATACTCCGAGTCGCACTGCTGCCACAAACCAAAGACTTCTTATCCGAAACTCCTCGAATAACTCGGACCTCAAAGCAAATAGAAACACCCCACTGGACTCAGCCACAACACCGAAACAGACTCACTTCTTCAAACTTGTTCCTAGAAGAAACATCTTCAGAAACGTCCATAACCACCGTGTCTCATCACACCGCTACTACTTCCTGAGGTTACCAAAATATCATCACTCTCTTCAGCTCATCCAATAGATCTACTCTATTCATCCAACTTCAAAGATAAACTCTAAACCATAACTGGTTTCCTTCAGAGATCGGTGAAATCTTTACACCACAACAAAGTTTACTCGAGACGGTATTTGGTCTACAGTCTCGACAGATACTTCCAACCTCAATACTTAGACTCCTAATCCTAGATGATAAATTATTATCATCCCAACCAATCATTATAAATACCATATACATTTAAAATGATATTTTTTTTATAGAAAATATATATGGGTAAAATTATTTCATCTACCTTTTTTTAAAACAATATTGTGTCCGTTGGCCTGGTCAAGTGTTTAGAGATCCCTATCAATAACGTTAGCTACTCGTATTGACCAGAATCCATATACCACTCAACCGATCAATTAACACAATATAAAACCATTTTATATAACTAACAAATACGCGCTCTCGAATATATATACACTCAGACT
Source organism: Allium fistulosum (assembly GCA_030737815.1). NCBI lineage: Eukaryota > Viridiplantae > Streptophyta > Magnoliopsida > Asparagales > Amaryllidaceae > Allium > Allium fistulosum. The sequence continues at coordinate 742,334,771 of CM060908.1, read as the reverse complement.
CAAACATGTTGCTACAGATCCTGTCTCTAATGAACAATCCTTCCGAACCTAGGTATTCACTCAACCTAGTGTTCTGATATTCACTTAACCAAAAGCTTAGGCATTCGTTCAACCTATGCTCTGATACCAACTGTAACGACCCGACTTTCTATGCCCAAGAAGTCGCATCATTATGAAGAAAGAAAGGGGTAGAAAATAGAAAAGAAAAGAAGAAAGAAAGAAACAACAACAACGATCTCACAGCGGAACGAATAAATTATATTAATAACATAAACTATTACATAGTATACAACAATTTACAGAGTTACACAGCATATACATCACTTACTAGACAGTTATAAACATCTGTCTAGACATTACAACTCAAATACAAGACAAGACACTATCACAGATATCAACACAGCGGAATACTATATCTACGAATGCCGAAGCCTCCTGCTCCATTGCTCCTCCAGAATATTCGTCAAAGCTAAACCTGAATCCCTTGACTACTCGTAAAAATTTGAGTACCCAAGAGTTTATAAAACAGAAATAAACACTTGGGTCAGACATGGGTCTGGTGTGAGTAAACGGGTTAAAATTGTTTAACTTCAAAACCTTTTGAAAACAAAGGTATCACGTAAGACTTCCCACACATAAACATGGAAAAGTTTTTACCTTACGCTAACCAAAACATTTGATAGGAAATCCAGTTATATTATAATAGGGTCTAGGGTTTTCAAGTAAAATACAGAAATAGCTGAAATGCTTACATCTCACATTCCAACATAGTTGGGCACAACTAATACGTACGGCACTTATTGGAGTTTGGATTCCATACAATGGCAGGGCTACTGGGGTACCGCCCGTCACAGTACGTGGCCTAGATCACCGTACCGAGGAGTACGCCCGCTCCCCTGCAACACAAAGCCGGAACCATCCCTTACTGGATAATCCCGAACAAGATAATCCCGTAGTTGGCGCGACCAACCACACACTAAGCCGAATAAAAGAAAAGGGACCTCTAGACAGGGATCTATCTTGCTCTCAGTGGGTGCTACCCACGAAGCCTTGCTGCACCTCCCCTGTTTTAGCCATTCCCGGTTGATGAGGCTTGAGGTTACGATTACCTTTAATAAGAACATATCACTTAGAATGCTCATCGTCCGCCTGACGATGTGCTGAAAGCATTCAATCCATACAAGTTCGTTCCGGGTTCGAACGAAAACCGAAGGCATTATCTCGTTACACTCGTTTTGGAATCACCCTCAGAGTTAACGACAATAACCCTTGCACTCTGAATCTTCATCTTCACTTGAGATTCACGACCTATCGTTAATTTGGATCGATGTGGTATTCGGGTCTCCAGACCTGGAATACCGGTATACGAAAACCCGATCCCGGTCTCATCGAAATCCAAAACGTATCTTTTAAGGCCAAGTTGTTTAAAGGTTTAAACAATTTAACTTATCTATATTCATACAGATAGATAATTCACAATTCACAACTGATAATCACATTATCAATTAAACAGATGATTCATAACCAAATAGGTAATCCATATCAATATCACAATAGTTAATCTATATTATCATCATAATGCAACCAAGCATTCATATCACACAACATCTTATCTCATTTCTGAGATTACATCCATTCAAGACAATCAATGTCATCCATTCTTATATAAGCAATGATTTACTTAATCACAACATAATTAATTTAAAATGAATTAAATTAACTATCTCTATCTTTAATTATCCACCTTAATTAATCACCTTGATTAATTATACTTTAATTACATTTAAGTAATTAACCTTAATTAATTTCACAAATTAATTATACTTAACCAAATACAGTAATTAACCTTTAATTACTATCATTAATTACAATAATTAATGAACCTTCATTAATTAATTAACTATAATTAATTATATTAATCCTCAATTAATTACAATTAATTGATCATACTTAAATTAATTACTTTTATTAATCAACCTTGATTAATTCATTAAATAATTCTTATTAATTAATTAACCTTTAAATTAATTAAATAATTAATTTTAATCAACCACTTCATTCATTAATTAGTCTTAATTAATCATAATCAGTAATTAAGAATTTGTAATTACTTATCTTAATTAATTACTTCTTAATTATTTATATTAACCTTGATTAATTAATCTAATTAATTATTCTTTAATTACTTCATTAAGTAATTATTAATCAATTTCATTAACAAATAATCCTTAATTAATTACTTTATTAATTAATTACTTTTAAATTAATTACACTTAATAATTAATCTTAAATTAAACACATTTAATTAATCACATTAATTAATTTACTTAAGTAATTAACTCTTAATTACTTATATAAGTAATTATCTTCTAATTACTTCATTAATTGATCTCTCTTAACTAATTACCTTAAACAAGTAATTAATCTCGTTATTAATTAATTCTTTAATTGATAACATTAAGTGATTACCCATTAATCACCTCAGCTAATTTCTCCCCTGAGTAATTTACTTCTCCTAATTACTTTAAGTAATTATCCATTAATTACTTCATTAAGAAATTTACTCACTTAATTATAAATTGATTTAAATTAATTAAGCTAATTAATTAATCTAAAATTAATTACCTTAATTTATTAATCAATTTATTAATTCCTCAATCTCTAATTCATTTATTTATTAATTACATTCATTAATCAATTACTTTATTAAGTAAATATATTTTAATTACAAATAGCAATTAACTTTTAATTAAATTTATTTATTTATCCTTAATTAAACTCAAATTATTTACTTTATTAAAACCAAATTTAGAAATCACTTTTGAAATATAATTTATTTTAATCAAAGTAATTCAAACATTTAATTTTTAATATACTTGAAATCTTTGAAACAAAAACATTTCAAACATGTTTAATCCAATTAAACAATTATTTATCTAAAACTTGTTTTTAATACTTAAAGACTTGTTCATACCTTAAATTTTAAAACCCAGATATGAGTTGCTTTAAAATTTCAAAACCTGGTTACTTAAACAAACAACCCGAGTAACTCACTTAAATTTCCCGAGTAAAACCCAAAACCACACGAGTTTGCCCCGAGTCACTCGCGACTTCACCTACTCCGAGTCTTCCACGCGATATTCACGAGAGCTTCCCGAGTTTCTTCCTTCTTCCCCAACTCTCGAACTCCTGTACACCCAAACGTGTACACGTACACGTGCACACTTAATCTGAACGCCTCCGACCATCCAACTGATCGTCGACCAACCCCAAACGACCTCGACAACTACTACCTCAACCCAGAAACAAAAATGCCAATTCAAACTGAAGTTCGACCTATTGCTCGAAAAACTGCAGAAGCTCGATCCACCAATCCCCTCGTCTCTGATGATCGCCACCACCGGAACCCCCGCAGCTTCGTCCAGAACAGCGTCACTTCACCATGCTTCGATCCTACCCTATGCGATCGAGTCCGGTCTCCCCACGGCGACGCAACCTCCTCGAATACGTTGTCAACCCAATCTGTCGACTAAACCCTACTCCGACATTCCCTGACCACCACGGCCATCTTAAAATCACCAGTCCATTTTTCCTCTGACCACCGTCTTTCCAGCTACCTCTGACAACAAGCCCAGCCTCTAACATTTCGTCGATCGACGAAAATCAACGAAAATACCAATTCCGATCATCTCACAAGTCCTCAATAATTTCAATGTTAAAAATCATGATTCGATTATCTAAATTCATTATTTTCTACTACGCATCAGGTTCCATAATCAAAAATTGAAATCATCATGATCGATTTTTAACCCATTTTTGATTTTCACTGTAACTATATTATTTTTGAAATAATTTCTTAATATAAACACTTGAATTTATTTTTAAAAATGTAGTTACAATCTTACAATCATTTTTCATTTAAAGATCGAAGCCTAATATCACTTGTATGAAGAGCAATTGAATTTTACTTTAGAGAAGTTGAGTCTGTAATATAAACAGAGCTTATATATGTACATATTCACAGTCATTCACAGGCATATCAATATATATATACATGCATTCATACCCATACATTCATGCAACATTATCTACCATATTACTACAAGATTTCATCACATTCATCCAATTATAATAACATTTTTAAAACTGTTTTTAAAAGAAATTTACTCACCAGATTATAAAACAGAGAATAGGCCTTTAGAAGCTTGAAAACTGACGGTTGATTTTAAACTGAATCTTCATTAGCTCAGGTTGAAACTGAGGTTGAATTTAAATCTTGAAGTTGATTTGAATTTAGTTGAGTTGATCTTTGAATTTGCTTAGCTGCTATGAATTTCCTTGAGTTGAGGTACTGCTTTTAGCTTGCAATTGACCTTCTTCAAGTTTGCATTTCCAGATTTAACTTTTCTTTGAATTTCGATTTCCAGGTTTCTTTTTCTTTTGATTTTAGCTTTGAATTATTTTTAGTAGAGAATTGATGAAAAGATGAACTTAAACTGAAAAGTGAAAACAGATCTTTTTCTTCTTTCATATTAATTTTATTTATTACTTTAATTTAAAGAGAAAAATAGCCACTTGTCTTCTTATGTTGTTACTTATCTTACACATATGAAATCCAAGCCTTCATATGTTTACAAGTGTAAATCTTGTCTTTTATTAATTTATTTAAGCTATACCTATGTACTTATAAAATATTTACATGTATATAATGTATTTATCTTTTTATAAATAAGCTTTTACATTTCTATATAAATATACAAATAGGAATTTATGAAAACAATTATTTATAGTAGCTTATGCTTTGATCAAATATTTATAATATATTTTTATATGCTTGAGAAACTTATTTTAACTTTATATATATTTTTACAAATCAATTTATCTTATGTTTGAATTTTATAACATAACTCCAATCACAATATATATACATATATATTATAATTTGAAAACATATCCTTTATTAAATTAAAGACTCCCTATTTATAATATATACATCAATATATATACATTATAAATAGAAACATTTATATAAGCTTTGGAAGATAAATCTTACCAATTTTAAATTGTTTAGAAAAGATATTAATAAGTATTGCCAATTTAAAATATTATTAACTTTTAAAAGAATTAAACTTGTCAATTTATAAAATAAAATCAACAAATCAATTTAATTATTAATAAAGATTATTAAATTGATATTGCCAAAATTCCGGGATATCACATAAAGTGTGTAAATTTATATATTTATATATTCAAACAAACCTTTACATAATAAAACATATTACTAATATATATAAACAGTGGAGGCCACGGCTGCTTGAAAGGGGAAATCATGGGATGGTGGCCAGATCTGGAGGTGCCGCTAGGCACGCAGCTGTGGAGGGAGAAGGTGGGGCTGTGGCGTTGGCCGACATCGGAGGAAGGAAGTGATGGGGAACGACTTGCTTGAGGAAGCTTGCGACAGAGGTTCGGCCAAGAGGAGGAACGTGGCACGGTGGAATTGAGTTGCGAAGTGGGGCACGAAGAGGGAGGGCAGTTGGGTTTGGCCATGGGTTGTCGTGCTTATTTTGGGTGCTCGACGGTGTGAAATGCTGGCCGAAGAGGAAAGTAATTGGGAAAATGACGAACCAGATTACATTTTATATAATGTTATATATGTTTTAGCTTAGAGAAGATGAAAAATATAAAATGACAGAGAACGGATATGAAACAAAAGGACACCGCATTAAATTTCATCGGTGAATTGCAAAAGTCAAATGTAAATTTCCAAGAATATTAAAGGCTAGGGGCCTTTGGTTATTTCCGGAAGCAAACAAAAAGATACTGGACCCAAAAGGTAAGAAACGGGTACCGATAGGGTTATCGTTTACGCAGATTCCGCTGTGTGTCGGACTTCAAAACACATAATTGAATACACCGCATAGATCAGCACGACGAGACGATCAAAACGGTATACAGATGTCAGTGGTACAATCATCCTATGAAAAGTCGATAATCGGTACCGAAAATGCTGCTAAAACGTTTGAATTAAGATAGACGGAGCAATACCAGTCCAAATTTGGAGAAACGAAATATGACGTCTCACTCAGAAGATGATTTACAAATTTATTGTATAAAAATATTCAGGTTTGGAAAACATTTTATTGTCATATAATATTAACCGATTTGAATTTAAATAAAATTACACAAGAAAATAAACTTGCATATTTTCTGATGAAAATTTACCAATTGCTATGTTTTTAAATACGTATTCCAAATATAAAATTTTTATTTCAAAATTCAATTATTAAAATTTCACAAAATTTAGTTAAATACGTTATTTAAACCAATCAAAATTCATGGGTCGTTACAATTCCATAGCACACTGACTACTATCATCTGTTTTTTAAAGATTACTAGTTGTCTGCACCACATGTTCATCTAGGAGATTGTATTGATCTGATTTTTGACATTACCTTGACCATGTATATGCTAAGTCTTCATTTAGTATGTGTGTTTGCATTTGCACTTGGCCTAAATGTATTGTTTTCTCTGCTTGGCCTTCAATCCTGTTTAGCACTTGATTATTCATATGATCCTTGCATAATATATAAACCAAAACATGAGTATCCTTACCTGACACAAAATTGTTTGAATATGAAATATGAACCCCGGGCTAAACTAAAATGAATGAGTTATTTTAAACAACCTTTATTTAGCATAGAACCATAAGTAGTAAATTATAAAATTCCAGAATTTAAATATATGGCTTGTAAATCCAGGAATCAATTAATTTGAGAAGTAAAGCAAGAAAATAAGAAAAATGGTATTATTTGATCCTATAATCAAGCTTGAGTTTTAAGGAAGAAAATTAAGAAGAAAAAAAACGAACAGAAAAGGCTATGTGACACCAAATCTCTGGAATATGGGTAATAAGGTGTGATTAAATTTCTTTGCCATTTTAAATTACTTTGATAGGCAAAGAGTCATTTATATATCTTCATATATATAAATGATCTAATTTGATTTTATATACTAGTATTTTTATATTGGTAAAATAAGGGATCTTGGGAAAATTTATTAAGAGAAGTGATTCATTGATGTGTGTGTATATATATATACACATATTGAAAAAAAACTCAACAGAAAATTCACTAAAAATGAATATAAGAAGTGGGTCACTTCATATACCTTTATCACTTCGTTTCCAGGAAGAATCAAAAAGCAACCAACCCTTATTGCCAGCATCCAAATCCACGTGCCACCTCTTCCCAAGGCGCGGCTCCCCTTACACAGCATCGGCACCCCCAAATCGAGCGAATGCGCCTCCCACAACCGAGCTTCTTCCAGCAACGAAGCCCACTTGCCATTCGATCCTCGAGTCGCCCCACGCGAGCCTTCCCTAACATCACACACCCCATCCGAGCCCCTAACTCACGTCGCGACCATCCCCCCAACGTCGCTGCGCAATACGAGATCGCCAAACTATCCACCGCCCTTCCTGAATGTCGTCGATTACTTTCGAGAGATAATGAATTTCGAATCGAGGCATGGCCACTTCCCTCTTTTCTTTTTTCTTTGTTTAATTATGATTTTTGGTTTCGAACTATAGAGACGGAAGAGAGGGGAAATCTTGATTTTAAAAGGGGGATTCCAAAGTTACGAATTTTTCTCTTTTTTTTCCGATCGGCCATTTTCGAACAGCATAATAGAAAGGAGCCAGGAAGAAATGAAGGCCGCGATTCATATATGTATACTTTTTTCTCTGATATTTTTGAAAAATTCGGCCATGAAATGAAATGAAGAGAGAAAAGATGTTTGCGTGTCGGCTGAGGTTTGTACTGTGATTTGAAGAGATCGAAAAAGCTCTGATGTGACAGAAATTCAGATGTAGTTGACCATTATAAAATATATATATATTTTAAATTCAAATTGTCTTGATAAACGCAACTCAAAATCTTGACCTCCTATCGAGGCGTACCGCTAGACGTTCATAATGTTATACCCCTATTCCGAATGCAATGGAAAAGGTTTCGAGTCCTAATTCGAACGTATGAAGAAAATAACTTTTTGAATCCAGTTATTATATTGAATTCGATATAAATTTCAGCGCGTTTATATGTCGTACGCTCACACAACAACTCCAATCACTACGAAACTTGAAATCTGATAATAATACAGTATTACGGATTCAATGGAACTGGTTTCGTTGAATTCCGAGACTATGCCTCAGAAGGCTATTTTTAAATATCAATTTAAACTATATATTTTTAAAACTGAACAAATCACCTTTAAATTCAAATTTAAAGCTTTCATTATTTTCAGTACTATCAATATAAATTTTATTGGCTTCTGAAATATTTTTATCAAGCTTAAAAATCAAGATTCAATATTTTACCCAATTTCCACTTATAAAATTCAATAATTTGTTTACCCAAATAAACAGTGATATTTGAAATTCAAATTAAACTAACTTCAAATATTTAAAATCAATTAAATATTTCAATTTCAGAAATCCAGAAATTCCGGGTCGTCACATTCCTCCCCCCTTAAAAGAATTTCGTCCCCGAAATTAAGAAGAATGGTTCAATACCCGTTACTATTTTCCAATCCAAATAGTTTTAACCACATCCCAAAACCAACAGCTTTAACAATACCCAAAACAAATCTTTTTATTAAAGATACACTAACCCTCTTCTAACTACCCAAACTTATCCATAAGCTCCAAACAATATTACTTACTTAACAGTTCAAATTTAAATTTAAAACCAAATTTTGAATTATCAAAATTTTCTCAAAATTTTTCTAGCTCCCTAAATTTTCGAAATTTTTTGTCACCATCCCCTTTTGCGCGGATAGCTCGGTACAACTACAAAATGCCTCTACGGGCACCCAGATTTCGAAAAGAAAACAAAAAGGCAAGTGGCTAGATCAGAAAATCATCAAATTTCATACAGAAATTTAAGTACATACCTTTGCCGAGCTAATTTAATTTATCTTCTTAGATCAAAAATCGCAATTTCTTTTTTTTTTGGTTTTTAAACACCTGTGTCCTACTTAGCAATAATATCAAATTACAGAATCCAAATCATTTATTCACTTCCTTTCAAAATTTTCAATATCTACTTTACTTAAGCCCGTACGATGCACATATATTATCCGTACGCAATACCAAATCTGAACGCTCACCCGATCACACAATTTCATTTCCGAACTAGTATCGTCCACCCGACATCCTAGTGCGGACTCAGATCTGGTTTCTTTATCAGAAACCGTCATTCTCCTTGCATAGCCACAAACTATGATAGAGAATATCCAGAATCAATCAAAATCCATATCCAGGGTTCACCGTCGAAAATCGAGTGAAAAATCCTAACTCGGATCGGTATAATTACCTCGAAATTCTATGCTCGAATCCGGATCAAATCACTATGCGAATAAAATAATATACGTACATCCTACGTATTAATTTTAATTGATTATTAGCTATATCAATTCTCTTTTATTCACATTCATTTGATTTCTATTTACTTATTCACAATTTCCCATTTCACAACTTTCAGTTTTAATCTTCATTCAATTATTCACTTAGTATATTTCTCCATTCCAAAATTACTTAGTATATTCCCAATACCAATTTACTTCAGAACTTCATTCTTCATTTCTTAGGTTCAATATAAATATTTCTTATATTTATTTTTACGGTTTCACTACTGAAGTTTATATTCAAATTGAGTTCCAATTCCATATAAAATCAATTTGCTTCAATTTATTAGTTATTTCCAAATCTAAATACTTTCTCCCGATTTTCATTCAGATTTTCATTTTCAATTTCGCTTGAATTCAATTTATCTTCAAACTCTGAATATTGAATTTTGTTCACCTTATCTCAACCCATATTTAATTAACCATTTCCTTTTATTAGTTTCCCTTACTAATTTATTTAAAATCTCAAATAAAAGTTGATTTGCAAACCTTTTTCTTCTTTTAGTTTCTTCGAACAATTTCTTTGATTTCACATTACTTCACTTACACAATTTTAGATTAGATTTCAATATTCAATTTTAATTCTCTTTGCTTACTAATTTTAAATCATTTGTCGTTAGTGAAAATTTTAAAATTTTCTAACTCCCAAAATTTCGGAAAATTTTGGCAGAGCCTCCTTTGTACGGTGGAGCTTTTGTAATTTGACAAGAGATATAAATATATATACATCGACCCACACAGTCGGAAAACAAAAAAAACAAACAACAGTTCAAATTTCCTATCTTTTATTGCGTAGGCGTACCTCTATTTAGCATTTTTAAGCAAGTGGCTTATTATTTTAGCAATTAGCGCAACCAAATCCAACCACACGGCTTCCCTATACTTGTACTTACTCAATTAAAACATGTAAGTGCTAGATACATACAATTCACTAGTATTTTACTTATTTAAAATAGTTAAAACATGCATTTGATAAACAATGCATACTAAACAGTCTTTCATAACCAAATTTCCAATATTCCAACATTAATTTTAATTGTTGACAATCAACTCATATACTATTTTCATTTAATTTAAATAGTTTACAACGTAATTGCTTATATTCAATTCATTTTATTGTCACGTTTACTTTAATTTAACTCTTCTTCAAGTTGAGTCTTATTCTGACCAATTCCAACTAAATTTTATTTAGCCTGCTTAGGCTTAAATTTCCCATTCCAATTAATCTTTTCAAACTCTTACAAGTTTAAACTTATTAATATTCCATCACCATTTTTTTATATATAAGATTCCAGAGTTTAAATAATCACTTAAGTATTTCAAACTCATTTTTGAAATCACTTACATCCAAACACTTCAATTAAATGGAACCAAACCCAACTTTGCAAACACTTCAATTTAAAATATTCAGGTAGCAATTTCTCCTTTGGAAACTCGAAAATGAATATCGATGATGCTGCAGTCATCACCGAAGTTATTTTCTAGCGACCGAAAGAGTTCAATGCTTTTACCTCTTTAAAACAATTTTCAAATATTTTTAATTTCAAATCTCTCCAAATTTTAAATCCGATTCAAAAATATTCCTCAAATAATATCACCATTATTTCTCCAAAGCTTTTGAATACCATTTTCAACCCAAAAGAATTTAAACCTTTCCCAAAATTTCAAATTTTAAATTCTTTCAGTCTATATTCAACATTACTCTGGATTTTACCTCATTTCAATTATAAATCACATTCATAAATCCCATTTTATATATGAATTTATTTCTTAGCTTTTAGTTATGATTTCAATTTCTTATTAAATTTTCTCACAATAGTGATAAGAACTTAATATTATCACTCCTTAACAACCAAGCATCCATATATAACTATAATAATTTTTGAAAAATTATTTCTTTTATACACAAAAATAATTTGGGTAAAATTATTTCATTTACGCTATTTTAAAACAATACTGTTAACGCTAAAAAGTGAACGCTAACACCCGGTGTGTGTAGTAGAATTGTGAAAGTACCACCCGTTGGTACGGGAATAGAATATAAGCTGAAAATAGCAGAAAAGCAGTAAATGAACAACAGGTTTATAGTGGTTCAGCCCGTAATTGAGCCTACGTCCACTTTATAGTCTTTTATTGCTGATTCGGTTACAATTTGATACAATATCCTTCAAAATACAATACAACTTGATCACGAAAGCACTCTTGACTACTAGCTCAATCTTTGATGATGAAACTCGACGAATCCGTGTTGGATGTAAGGAGTTCTTCTCGAAGCTTGTTGTAGCGTCTCGAATGCTTGAAGATCTTTGATTGCTGGATGAGTGGAGACTTCGACAGAGTAACGGCGCTTGAAGAAATGAATGGCCAAAAGTCCTCCTCATGTTGAAAGTGGTGGTCTATTTATAGGAGTCGAATCTGAATAGGAAATGTTCCAAGTCATAACTCGCAACCGACTTATAGTGAGTCGTAGGTCGTAAGTCGGCGATGAGATAGAAACAGTTGGAGAGTTGTTCCTGATCAGGTACTTTCTCCAAGTCCTAAGTCGCAGTCGACTTATAGCAAGCCATGAGTCGCAGCCGAATTAGTAGTTAACAGTGTAAGCCAAGCGGCATGGGTGTTGTAACGACCCGATATTTTCAACCATTCGCATCCATTATAAGTGTATAGGTAGACACTCATGCCAGAGTTAAATTGCTCAAAATACCGCGTTGTAATTAAAATTTGGCAAATCTCAGAATATACAGTAAATAAATATAATCACAGATCACAGACACAGAGTAAAATAATGCAGCGGAAGTAAAAGAAATAGTAGTTCATGAAGCTACTATGAAAATATATCAGAGTTACATAAGATACAACATAAGAAATAAAGTACAGCAGAAGTCTCAATACAATAACCAAGTACAGGCTGAATAGAACAACGGAACCGAAGTTGATAGAACAAGACTAGCAAATAATCTCCAGCGATTCAAATCTCCAGAAGGTGGAAATCCAAATCTGTGAATACTCAGGCTGACCCGAGCGTAAAGCAAAACACAAAACACTCGAGTCAGGACAATATATACTTATAAAATGTAAACCAACTAAAGTGAACTATAATAAAGGTACAAGTAACTTAGAAGATGCTTGGGACCGCCCATCCTCTAAGGATCCGTTAAAATATCTACTATGTAGTAATATTCGCTATTATAATAATGTCTAATAAGTAAAGTATAATCATATAGAAAATAGCGTTAAGGGGATGGAGAACCTTAACGCGGTCGGATCTTAAAATCATAATCGTAGTAAAGCTCGATATGGTAGGTGACACGGCACAACTAGGCAATGCCAGGGTAGATATACCAATTACGCACACGGACTGATGGATACGCATAGCAGCCACTACCGTTCCACCTCGAACAACACTCCCAAATCGGAGGATGGCCATCTAATCAATCACAAGTAAGAGTATAATATCGAAGAAATGTGTCCGAGAAGAGGTGCTACCTCACTGGTCCGAGATCGCTCCTGTTTTAGCCACCTTATGCCAACTCACGGGAGTTGGGTCCACGTAATATACCTTAAGAACGTCGCCACCATCCTACTTCATTCTGGAATCTCCACCGCGTACACGGTTGCCAAAGTGGTTTTCGGTAAGACAGAGAGTATGTCCATATCCGATCCCGGTCTCTTTAACAACCCAACGTTATTATAACCCGTGGTTATAAGTTTAGAAACAGTTTATACTTCAAAATAAAATATCATTTCAAACCATATCTTTATCAAAATAAAGATTAAATCAATTCCAAACCATTTCCATATATTTAAATTTTCATATCATTTCAAAACTTCATTTCAAATCATTTTAATATAATAAAATATCATATCATTTCAAAACTTCATTTCAAATCATTTTAATGTAATAAAATATCATATCCTTACAAAACTTCATTTCAAATCATTTTAATAAAATAAAAATATCCTATCAGTTCAAATCCAAATATTCAACTTTAAATACCTTTTAAATTCAAAGATATCGTTCATTTACTATCATTTCAAATCACCTTTAAATAGTTTATATTCCAACCAAAATAATTCATTTAAACCTTTTAAAAGTGTAATTATTATATTTTCAAATCAAGTATTCAATTTCCAAAGTTTCAAACCATTCTGAGTTCGTTTACTAAGTCAAAAACCCTAATTATTAAAATTTTAGCATTTCACAGCATTTAAAAACAACTGCTATAAGTTATATTTGAAAACATTTTTAATTCAGCAAAGACAGCACTTAAAACTGCTGTTAAAACTCAGTTTTAGTTGAATTATAGTTCAAAACAGAAAAGACAGCATTTCAGAAGTGCTGCGGTAGTTCAGATTTCAAAACAAGGGTTAAATTTGGTTTCAGCAAAGACTGCAGACCACTATAGCATTTCCAGAGAATGCTATAATAGGCCTGAGTTCAATATTAGCCTATAAGTCCAATTACAGCAACTACAGCATTTCAGAAATGCTGTAATAGCTCTTTTTACACAAATTTTAGTTCAAAACAGAATCTATAGCATTTCTGAATGCTATTAAAAGTAGATTTCAGGTGTTAGTGTATTTCCAGCAATTAAATAACTTCAATTTAAAACACATAAACATTTTAAAAATCATATTTTTAACATTTAAAATGTTCATTTACATATCATTTAACATGTATCTTTTTCACAATAAATTTCTTATAATTAAATCCAATTTTCAACAATTTACTTAATAAATTTAAGTGTAAAAGTTTCCAATTCTTCACATTTCAACAAATAACTTAACACTTCAAATTTAAATTACCATTTCACAAATTTAACTAAATTTCCAATTTTATTTAATTAACTTAACCCTTTAATTAAAACCAAATTTCACATTTCCTAGTCAAGTTATATTTTAAAAGATCATTTTTAAACATTCATTTATTTAACCACTTAAATTCATAGAAAAATCAATAATACTTTAATAAATCACTTAAATTCAAATTTAATCAAATTATCATATTTACCATTTCCAAATAAAATTTAATATCCATTTTATTTATATAACTTAAATATCATTTTTAACCAAAATTCTAAATTTCCAACTTAAGTTATATTTCAAAAATCTAGTTAAACCTTCATTAATTACATTTTTAACATATAGAAAAATCATAATTTCTTTATTTTAAAACATTTCAAAATCTATCTAAATCAAATTTCATAAATTTATAATTTTTAAATTACTTAAAAATATCCAAAACACTTTATAAAATAATCACGGGCCTGTATATAATTTTCTAACCTAGGTCAAGTGATACGGATATGTATCATTTCAATCCGCAGTTAAAAAAAGAAAAATCCGGGTTCTATCATTTCAAACCCGCAATCCCAAGTTAAAATAAATTAAATAAAAATCGTTCAGGCCTATCATTTCAGCCCATAACGATTTTCCCTATTCTAAAGTCCATTCGGGTATGTATCATTTCAACCCATAGTGATTCTAGTCTACAAGGAACTTGCAATGGTGATAACAGATATAAATAACAGAATAACATTAAATAGCAGTAACATATGATATAACAGGTGTAATAACAGGTGTGAACATCATATGATAATAATATAAGCATATATAACATGATAATATATTTCCACAGATTCGCAGGGTGTCAATTTACTAGTTATATAGGTACATATTGTCTGGTGAGAATAACTCACCTTTTTATGCTGGAGATATCAATTAGAATGACACAACGGATCCAGAAGGCACGACCTTTGATTTGAGTGGAGAAAATAGCCAAGATATCATCTTGTAAACAACACCCAAACAAGACAAAACAATATAGCACATGAATATACTTAACATAAAACAATGTTGAACAAATTGAAATACAAAGCAATAAAGACAAGACTTTGCCTTTACCATTCAAATGCTTGACCATAGGGGATCAAGTGCTCAGCCATGATGTGTTTGGGCTCAGGTTAGCATCATATAGGTCGGGTTTAGCACACCTAAGCATGGCAACATGAAGTGATGTGAAGGGTAGGAGATGCAACATGAAGAATATCAATGGACAAGGCAAATAGGTGAAGTTTTGGTCACAACAAGGCTCGACTTGGTCATTGCTTGGCTCAGCCATGCATGGTACAGGTCTGGACAGTGGAGGGTGATGGTGCAGCAGCAGCCAAAGGTCATGTAGTTGCTGGTGGTGGTGGTTCTAGGGGTGGCCAAGGTGATAGATGAAGGTGGTGGTGAAGCATATGTGGTTTAGGCATTGTTTGGAAGGGTTTTTGTGCAATTTTGTGGTGCTAACTTAAATGGATGGGCATGGCTTGTCATGATCAGTGGAGGAGGAGGAGGTGCTGCTGTAGATGGTGGTGGGGCTGAAGGTGGAGAGGATGGTGGGGATGAAGGTGGTAGAGGCCAAGCAAAGCTAGAAGAGGAGGAAGGCAAAATCAATGGAAATTGTGAAGTAAAGAAGAGATAAAGGAAGAAGATAAGAGGAGAATGGAAGCCATATTTTTTTTAGGGTTTAGGAGCTTTGGAATTTCGTGAATGAGAGAAAAAAAAAGTGGCGGCTGAAGAAATGAGGAGATGTTGCCAATTGAATGAAAAGTTAGGTTAAAAAGTAGAAGGGTTAGAAAATAAAAGGGCCTTAGGAAGATAGAAAGTTTAAGGCCTTTCAAATTTCTTTAATTCATTTTTATAAGTTTATATTTCTGATAATAACAGAAATTCCAGTTAAAAATTCGAAAATTTGATAAAATATAAAAATATATATAATATTTATTGATTATATAAAGTAGAATTAAGGAAAATAGTTAAAACAGTGAACTAGACTAGAAAATTTTGAAATTTAATAGAAAAAAATTTTAGAAAATTCATATGAGCTTGCAATATATTTTTAAACATAAATAATATATAAAATAAAAATATATTCACAAAATAAATATTTAAATTTTAATTTACATATAATTTTTAATGAAGAAAATAGCAGAAAATAGGAAAACAGCCTTTAAAAATGAAAAATAAATACAGTAAATTTTGGAAAAATACTATTATCAATTTAAAAACATAAAAAGACAAAATATACATTAAAACATATTAACACATATTAAAACAAAATATAAGAAAGAAAATATGATTTAAAAAAATTTAAATTAGGCAAAATTGCACCAATAAACAAATTATACTAAAAATTGAAATGTACATAACTTTTACATTTTAACTCCGTTTTCAACGAAACGAAAAGTGGTGTTCAAGTTATTAAATCTATTTTCATAATAAAAGATAAAATTTATAATTTCAAACTATTAAAAATTTAAACTTAAAAGTCAAAGTTTGACTATTGACCAAAATTCACATTTTAAGGAAATATTAAATTTAGTCATATTTGGAATTCTAATCCACATCAAAGTCAAAGTTTATATTTAAAATAACAAAATTTATTCTTTTCATAAATAAAGCTTTTGAATCTGGAAAAATCAATAAAAAAAAATATTTGAAAAATACAGGGTTGTTACACTCTCCCTCACTCAAAACTTTTCGTCCCCAAAAAGGAACGAGGTACGGGAAAGCACAGAAAAAGATAGAATGAAATAGAATTAAGACAAGATGATAAGACGATTGGAATTACACCTGATAATTATTGTTATAGGTAAGTTTAACAAGATGGAGGTGATCAAATCAAGAATATAAGCACGAAAAAGATCCTCTAGAGTCTGAATCTCCCTTTCACTTGACCGACAGTCTATGAATGGAAAAATAGTGTTCAGATCCAGATGAGTAACAAAGATTATCATAGATTACAGAAAGATTTCTAAATAGACTGGTATAAGCAATAGCCTTCCCATTCTGTCACAAGATAAGGTAAATAAGGACAACTAAAAGATAGTTTGGAAAAACAAAACCAGATAATAAATTTAAAACCATAATGCTTTGAAATCATAACAATTTAGGGATGTTTATCATTTGGAAATCACACTGCTAAAATCATAACACTTTGGACAAGTTATTCTTTTTTTTTTAAAACATAATACTTAGAAAATCATAACACCCTAAAAAAAGTAATCTTCATTTAAACCATTTTAATTCAAGGTCAAATAATATTCATTTTAAAGTTGTAACATTTCTAAGTTCATTTAATTATAAAAATTTCCAAAACATTGTATTTTCAAAATAGTAGTACTTATAAAATGCTACAGTAGATATATTAATATTTCAAATCAGTTCAATTCCAGAAATATTTATTTGGATATCATTTAACTTATGACTTATTAAACAAACTTTATGAATGGAATATTCAAATCAAACTATACTTCATTTATTAAGTTAAAAGTTCACTATTTTAGTTAGCTCTTAATTTAACACATAACCTAACACTTTATTTAAAATACCCATTTCATAAATAGATATTCCTTTAATAAGTTACACTTAAAATTTCATTTGAAAACCAAATTCTAAATTATCAAATTTTAGTGATGTTAAAATACATTTTAACTATTTAAATCATAATTATTTATTTTTCAAGACATATCTATTTCATAAATAAAATATTTATCATAGCAAATATAACAATCAAATTCCTTTACACATTTATTCATTTAGACATCAATTAAACTATGAATTCAAGTTAAATAAACTTTATTACAAAATGTCCAATTCCAATGTATTTTATTTTATCTATTCAAAGATACATTATTTATTATACAACATATTCGTTTCAGGAAATAACCATTATTAAAATTCCTAAGTTAGACTTAAGGTTCCATATTAAATCAAATTTGATTATTAAGTTATTTAAATAAAATCTCTTTAAATTACTTTTTCACTATTTACCTCTGTTAATCTTTTATTACTAAAATTTAAGTGTATAACATTTATTATAACCACTCAAAATTTATTTATAAAATCATTTCTGTACTGCATATTATCCAATTACATTGTTTACTTCAAAAAAAATTTAAGGTAAGTTATATTTGAATGCAATTGTATTATACAAATAAAACTTTCCAATTCAATTATCTCAAGTTTGAATCATTTATCCAAATTTTTATTTTTTCTTCTTATAATTGAAATTATTCTTCAAGATAAAATTTAAGAATTTGAATCTTCGAACATCTTCAAACCATTTGGAGATAAGTAATTATATATACATAATATGTTAAATCAAATTTAAATCATATATCTATATATATATTATAAACAAAGCTGTAGCAAGACTACAGAATGGTTTCTTCACTTCGAAACTCGAAAATGAACGTCGATGATGCTGCAGTCATCACCGAAATTATTTTCCAGCGACAAAGAGAAGAGCACTAAATTTTAAACCTTTTAAAATTCTTTGAAAACAAAATTTCTATTCGAAATACTTTAAATAATATATCCTTTTAAAACTTTTAACATAAGGTTTGAATCCATCGGAAATTAAATTCTTAAATTTCTTGTTTTAAATTCATTTCAGTTCCCAAATAAATTTATAAACAACTATTTATAAATTCATTTGTAGAACAATAAATGATAAATCAAGTATTATCATTTCAAATTATCAATTTAAATCAATTTATTAAGTTCCATAAATTTACTTATATATCAAAATTTTATTTCATTAACCAAATTTAAAATAATATCGTGTCAGTTTGTTCTGTTAAAGTGTTTTAGAAATCCTATCGATAGCGTTGATCAGACGAATCGATCGGAAATCCAAATCAACATCAACAACTCAAACAACACCATATATAAAACAAAACATAGATTTACAAGTACAATTCAAAATGTTTGGAGATAGTTTAGAAACAAAAGACAAGATGGTTAAACAGAGTAGAGAGATGGGTAAGCTTAGGTAAATCGCAGACAACCTTAACCGGGTCAACCGTGACTTAAAGAATAAGATCGATGTGGATTTTTCTGGGATAAATCTACGTTCGATATCAAGAGATAGAGTTTGGAATAATAAAAGATATTAGCATCTAAACCAAGGATAGATAAAATCTCTGGTGAATCGATGCTGACTGTAAAGGATTTTCACCCCTTTACAAGAAAATTAGAATATTGGCGAGATCGCCAATTCACTATAAAGATCATTCGAAGTGGAGTTATGTGATACTCCAAAATCAAAAGAAGATGAATAGTGAGGGACAAGAATGAATTTTGGAACCGCAGGAAACGTTCCAAAATTCAAAGGAAATCGAATCAAAAGGAAGAGATTCAAACTCGAACGAAAGTGATTCTGTAAATAAATTTACCATACATTCTAAGTTTTGCCTCAAAGCCAAAGCTCTGATACCAACTGTAACGACCCGATATTTTCAACCATTCGCATCCATTATAAGTGTATAGGTAGACACTCATGCCAGAGTTAAATTGCTCAAAATACCGCGTTGTAATTAAAATTTGGCAAATCTCAGAATATACAGTAAATAAATATAATCACAGATCACAGACACAGAGTAAAATAATGCAGCGGAAGTAAAAGAAATAGTAGTTCATGAAGCTACTATGAAAATATATCAGAGTTACATAAGATACAACATAAGAAATAAAGTACAGCAGAAGTCTCAATACAATAACCAAGTACAGGCTGAATAGAACAACGGAACCGAAGTTGATAGAACAAGACTAGCAAATAATCTCCAGCGATTCAAATCTCCAGAAGGTGGAAATCCAAATCTGTGAATACTCAGGCTGACCCGAGCGTAAAGCAAAACACAAAACACTCGAGTCAGGACAATATATACTTATAAAATGTAAACCAACTAAAGTGAACTATAATAAAGGTACAAGTAACTTAGAAGATGCTTGGGACCGCCCATCCTCTAAGGATCCGTTAAAATATCTACTATGTAGTAATATTCGCTATTATAATAATGTCTAATAAGTAAAGTATAATCATATAGAAAATAGCGTTAAGGGGATGGAGAACCTTAACGCGGTCGGATCTTAAAATCATAATCGTAGTAAAGCTCGATATGGTAGGTGACACGGCACAACTAGGCAATGCCAGGGTAGATATACCAATTACGCACACGGACTGATGGATACGCATAGCAGCCACTACCGTTCCACCTCGAACAACACTCCCAAATCGGAGGATGGCCATCTAATCAATCACAAGTAAGAGTATAATATCGAAGAAATGTGTCCGAGAAGAGGTGCTACCTCACTGGTCCGAGATCGCTCCTGTTTTAGCCACCTTATGCCAACTCACGGGAGTTGGGTCCACGTAATATACCTTAAGAACGTCGCCACCATCCTACTTCATTCTGGAATCTCCACCGCGTACACGGTTGCCAAAGTGGTTTTCGGTAAGACAGAGAGTATGTCCATATCCGATCCCGGTCTCTTTAACAACCCAACGTTATTATAACCCGTGGTTATAAGTTTAGAAACAGTTTATACTTCAAAATAAAATATCATTTCAAACCATATCTTTATCAAAATAAAGATTAAATCAATTCCAAACCATTTCCATATATTTAAATTTTCATATCATTTCAAAACTTCATTTCAAATCATTTTAATATAATAAAATATCATATCCTTACAAAACTTCATTTCAAATCATTTTAATGTAATAAAATATCATATTCTTACAAAACTTCATTTCAAATCATTTTAATAAAATAAAAATATCCTATCAGTTCAAATCCAAATATTCAACTTTAAATACCTTTTAAATTCAAAGATATCGTTCATTTACTATCATTTCAAATCACCTTTAAATAGTTTATATTCCAACCAAAATAATTCATTTAAACCTTTTAAAAGTGTAATTATTATATTTTCAAATCAAGTATTCAATTTCCAAAGTTTCAAACCATTATGAGTTCGTTTACTAAGTCAAAAACCCTAATTATTAAAATTTCAGCATTTCACAGCATTTAAAAACAACTGCTATAAGTTATATTTGAAAACATTTTTAATTCAGCAAAGACAGCACTTAAAACTGCTGTTAAAACTCAGTTTTAGTTGAATTATAGTTCAAAACAGAAAAGACAGCATTTCAGAAGTGCTGCGGTAGTTCAGATTTCAAAACAAGGGTTAAATTTGGTTTCAGCAAAGACTGCAGACCACTATAGCATTTCCAGAGAATGCTATAATAGGCCTGAGTTCAATATTAGCCTATAAGTCCAATTACAGCAACTACAGCATTTCAGAAATGCTGTAATAGCTCTTTTTACACAAATTTTAGTTAAAAACAGAATCTATAGCATTTCCGAATGCTATTAAAAGTAGATTTCAGGTGTTAGTGTATTTCCAGCAATTAAATAACTTCAATTTAAAACACATAAACATTTTAAAAATCATATTTTTAACATTTAAAATGTTCATTTACATATCATTTAACATGTATCTTTTTCACAATAAATTTCTTATAATTAAATCCAATTTTCAACAATTTACTTAATAAATTTAAGTGTAAAAGTTTCCAATTCTTCACATTTCAACAAATAACTTAACACTTCAAATTTAAATTACCATTTCACAAATTTAACTAAATTTCCAATTTTATTTAATTAACTTAACCCTTTAATTAAAACCAAATTTCACATTTCCTAGTCAAGTTATATTTTAAAAGATCATTTTTAAACATTCATTTATTTAACCACTTAAATTCATAGAAAAATCAATAATACTTTAATAAATCACTTAAATTCAAATTTAATCAAATTATCATATTTACCATTTCCAAATAAAATTTAATATCCATTTTATTTATATAACTTAAATATCATTTTTAACCAAAATTCCAAATTTCCAACTTAAGTTATATTTCAAAAATCCAGTTAAACCTTCATTAATTACATTTTTAACATATAGAAAAATCATAATTTCTTTATTTTAAAACATTTCAAAATCTATCTAAATCAAATTTCATAAATTTATAATTTTTAAATTACTTAAAAATATCCAAAACACTTTATAAAATAATCACGGGCCTGTATATAATTTTCTAACCTAGGTCAAGTGATACGGATATGTATCATTTCAATCTGCAGTTAAAAAAAGAAAAATCCGGGTTCTATCATTTCAAACCCGCAATCCCAAGTTAAAATAAATTAAATAAAAATCGTTCAGGCCTATCATTTCAGCCCATAACGATTTTCCCTATTCTAAAGTCCATTCGGGTATGTATCATTTCAACCCATAGTGATTCTAGTCTACAGGGAACTTGCAATGGTGATAACAGATATAAATAACAGAATAACATTAAATAACAGTAACATATGATATAACAGGTGTAATAACAGGTGTGAACATCATATGATAATAATATAAGCATATATAACATGATAATATATTTCCACAGATTCGCAGGGTGTCAATTTACTAGTTATATAGGTACATATTGTCTGGTGAGAATAACTCACCTTTTTATGCTGGAGATATCAATTAGAATGACACAACGGATCCAGAAGGCACGACCTTTGATTTGAGTGGAGAAAATAGCCAAGATATCATCTTGTAAACAACACCCAAATAAGACAAAACAATATAGCACATGAATATACTTAACATAAAACAATGTTGAACAAATTGAAATACAAAGCAATAAAGACAAGACTTTGCCTTTACCATTCAAATGCTTGACCATAGGGGATCAAGTGCTCAGCCATGATGTGTTTGGGCTCAGGTTAGCATCATATAGGTCGGGTTTAGCACACCTAAGCATGGCAACATGAAGTGATGTGAAGGGTAGGAGATGCAACATGAAGAATATCAATGGACAAGGCAAATAGGTGAAGTTTTGGTCACAACAAGGCTCGACTTGGTCATTGCTTGGCTCAGCCATGCATGGTACAGGTCTGGACAGTGGAGGGTGATGGTGCAGCAGCAGCCAAAGGTCATGTAGTTGCTGGTGGTGGTGGTTCTAGGGGTGGCCAAGGTGATAGATGAAGGTGGTGGTGAAGCATATGTGGTTTAGGCATTGTTTGGAAGGGTTTTTGTGCAATTTTGTGGTGCTAACTTAAATGGATGGGCATGGCTTGTCATGATCAGTGGAGGAGGAGGAGGTGCTGCTGTAGATGGTGGTGGGGCTGAAGGTGGAGAGGATGGTGGGGATGAAGGTGGTAGAGGCCAAGCAAAGCTAGAAGAGGAGGAAGGCAAAATCAATGGAAATTGTGAAGTAAAGAAGAGATAAAGGAAGAAGATAAGAGGAGAATGGAAGCCATATTTTTTTTTAGGGTTTAGGAGCTTTGGAATTTCGTGAATGAGAGAAAAAAAAAGTGGCGGCTGAAGAAATGAGGAGATGTTGCCAATTGAATGAAAAGTTAGGTTAAAAAGTAGAAGGGTTAGAAAATAAAAGGGCCTTAGGAAGATAGAAAGTTTAAGGCCTTTCAAATTTCTTTAATTCATTTTTATAAGTTTATATTTCTGATAATAACAGAAATTCCAGTTAAAAATTCGAAAATTTGATAAATTATAAAAATATATATAATATTTATTGATTATATAAAGTAGAATTAAGGAAAATAGTTAAAACAGTGAACTAGACTAGAAAATTTTGAAATTTAATAGAAAAAAATTTTAGAAAATTCATATGAGCTTGCAATATATTTTTAAACATAAATAATATATAAAATAAAAATATATTCACAAAATAAATATTTAAAATTTAATTTACATATAATTTTTAATGAAGAAAATAGCAGAAAATAGGAAAACAGCCTTTAAAAATGAAAAATAAATACAGTAAATTTTGGAAAAATACTATTATCAATTTAAAAACATAAAAAGACAAAATATACATTAAAACATATTAACACATATTAAAACAAAATATAAGAAAGAAAATATGATTTAAAAAAATTTAAATTAGGCAAAATTGCACCAATAAACAAATTATACTAAAAATTGAAATGTACATAACTTTTACATTTTAACTCCGTTTTCAACGAAACGAAAAGTGGTGTTCAAGTTATTAAATCTATTTTCATAATAAAAGATAAAATTTATAATTTCAAACTATTAAAAATTTAAACTTAAAAGTCAAAGTTTGACTATTGACCAAAATTCACATTTTAAGGAAATATTAAATTTAGTCATATTTGGAATTCTAATCCACATCAAAGTCAAAGTTTATATTTAAAATAACAAAATTTATTCTTTTCATAAATAAAGCTTTTGAATCTGGAAAAATCAATAAAAAAAATATTTGAAAAATACAGGGTTGTTACAGGTGTCCAGGCATTGGATTTTAGCTTCGTAGCTTTAGGTCGTAGACAACTTAAAGCTAGTTCTTGAGTCGTGGACAACTTAAAGCTAGGTCTTGAGTCGTGGTAAGTCCTTAACCCGTGTACGACTCAACTAAATGCGGCATCTCTTAAGTCGTAGATCCCTTGAGTCGTAGATCTTTCTTAAACCGGTAAGTCGTAGTTCCTTTAAGTTGGCTCTGTAGTTAAGTCGGAGACTTCCTTAAGTCGTAGCCTGTTAAGTCGGAGACCTCCTTAAGTCGTAGCCTGTTAAGTCGGAGACCATTTTAACTCGTAACCCGCTAAGTTGTCAACCACTTCCAATTGTTAGGTCGTGAGACTTCGTTAAGATGTAGATCGTCCACCTCCTTATGTCGCAGCTTGTTAAGTCGGCAGGCTTTTTAGGTCATGAACTCCTTAGCTCGTTAAGCTCTTAGGTCGGTAGGTCGCTGAGTTGCTTCAAGAGTTAGGTCGTGCATTCTGTTAAGTCGTAACATCCTTAGGTCGTGACATCCTTAGGTCGTGAGCTCTCTTAAGTCGTGAACTCTTTTAGGTCGTTAAGAGCTGTTAGGTCATAGGGTTTTAGGTCGCCGAAATAAAGGAATTAACATTTGCCCCTCGAAGTACAAGCCTATGCCATAGGTCGTGTGCTTCGACTTACTTTCGTTAGCTCGCAGGCGACCTAAAACTTGCCTATTCGCCTTCCTCTCTCAGCCCCATATAAACTGTTAAGTCGCTCCTTCCTCCCCACCTTAATGTTCTGAATTTTCACTACCATTAACGAATTCTCAATCTCTCGAAGGCGAATTCAACTTGTTTAATCGACGATTCATCCTTTCCAACAGACTACGTAAGTGAGTTCAATCTTCGTCCTACCATAATTGCTGCCCAACCATGAGTTCATGTTCTCCGACCCAAATTCAATTCCATGCATTCGTGTTTCATTTTTTGAGTGATTACTACAATCGACTTCCGATCGTGGTTTGATATGTTTATATGATTTGTGAATGTACGGTAATGTTCATAATGGATCGGAGGGATTTGCAATTGATTTGCTGGGCGATCTGGTGGCATGCGGAGATGAATCAAATTCAAGAAAAGGATGATCGTTTTCTTTGTAATGGTACAATCGGGTTACCGGGTCCATTAAGAGATTTCGTGGAGGGGAAGTTTGGAAACCTAGCAGATTTGTACGACTTAAGAATTTTGTGCTGAGCCTTTCGCGACATACGACTTACGACCTAAGTCATTTGACCGACCTATGCTAGGTCGTGAGCGACCTAAAACTTGAACCTTTGGACAACTATACTTTGAACATGACGACTTAACAATTGTACGACCTAATTCTTGCGACATAAGCTTTAAGTCGCGGCCGAGTTAGGACTTGACCAATTTAAATCGCCTTAAACCTTCCAACCTGCACTGTACGACCTAAAAAAGGCTCCGAGATATGCTAAGTCGCGAGCGATACTGCCTCCGAGATTGTCTTGACTTTAATGCTAATAACCTACTAAAACATTTACAGAAAACTGGGACGAATATACTGCCACTGACTGCCCACATCAAATGACAGATTAGTTGATAAAGAAAAAATCAAATTAGAACTGCATGAACGAAATGTTGTACAATAACCAATTCAAGTTAAGTATTAAAGCAAAATTGTAATAATCAACTGAAACTGATTTGTTTGCATCAACACTGTACTTTAAATATTAGCAAGTCCTGAAATCTCATAATCGACCGATCGTCGACTAGTTTAATTCCAGCTGTTTTTAACTTGTTATTTTTATTGGCTATGCACAACACTTCACACTTTTTAGGAAACGTGCACTTTAATATTTGATCATCCAGTTCCTTGTGTAGAATGACATCTCAACAGGTGGACTTGGAACCAGCTGGAGAAGCTTTTCCAATCGCTACCCCATTGAATGATCCTCCGGAAAGGACTCCTACCACTCTGAGCCATAAAGTTTTTCGTCAATTATGCATCCAATTTGGCATTGCCGAAGCTAACGCTTTGTTCCCTGGAACAAATGATACTGCTGATAGGCCGCCCCACGGCTTTGTCGCAGTTAACCGCCAAATGTGTTTGAGTGGAGCTATTCCCCCGTTTAACGACTGTCTTCGAGAACTTCTCCTCCGACTATCTATTTCCCCTTTTCAACTACATCCTAATGGCTACGCCATCCTGCTGGGATTGTGTGTGCTATTTAGAAGAACGCTGGACCGTTTTCCCAGTTTTGGAGAAATTCGCTTCCTGTGTTCATTTGCAAAGAATAAAGACCATCCCTCTATCACACTTGTAAGGAGTGCCAGGAACCATAGACTGATTACTGGTCTTTCCGAAAGCGTTCCCGGGTTCCTGAGCCAGTTTTTCTTTGTTCGCTGTTCCCCGGGATTTTACGCCATTTGGAGAGTGGGAAGTACGACCTTTTGTCTTTGCTCCTTATTTTTTCTGAATTCTTCGAAGTCCAAATTTTCAAGCATTAACTTCTTTTTCTACTATTTCAGCGTTCCCTCCTCCTTCTAGGAACCCTAGTCACAAAACAACCTTCGAGAGGCTTATGGCCGTGCCAGTTGAAGAGAGGAGTGTTCAATTTCTATTGAAAGATGAGTTTCTCTATCAATTCGGACTCTTACATCCTTCTCGCTCTACTCAACCGCATGAAGTCCCTGATTCTCCAGCTACGGAGTCAGATGCCCCCGCTCCTGCTAAAGAACTTTCACTGAAAGAACTTACCATTGAGACTTCATTGGTAAAGTGTTCTACTCTTACTGACATTGCAGGGTCGTCCAGTAAATTAGTGCTTGCCCCGGTTATTGAAGAAGAGGAAAATCTTCATGTTTCTGAAAAGACGGCTGAGGCGGAAGTCAAAAAAGATAATTCTCCCGTGCATCATGGCGACGATACTTTTGACAGTCTGAGCGATATCATGATAACCTCTCAGGAGCTCTTTAAAGATGATGTTTCTAAAGTGATCTCTCCTGTTATCGAAGCAACTTCTTCCTTGCAACAAACCACAATGCCTTCTACACAAGTTATTGCCATTTCCACACCCAAAAGTGGTTTGTAGTCTGACGCGCGTAGTTTGCACATCACACTCACTTAGGATTTTGGCGCTTATATGCACTTAGCTCCTTTAATTTGAAAATTTCTAAGACTTGCCTTTCTTTTTTCAATTTCAGGTTCTACAATGGGGCGAAGTGGCTCTTACTTTGACAAATTCCAGCGTCACGGAAGCCGCGATGCTTATGACTTTAGGAGTTATATCGGTGCCCCGAAGGAGACTGATGAGGAAAGGGCTGCCAGAAAGGCTCACGAAAGGCGTGCTCATGAAGAACGTCGTCGGAGAGAAGATGAAGAGCACTATAGGAGTAGGGACGAGCGACGTGACTCTTCCCGCAGAAGCGACGATCCTTACAAGAGGAAATCTTATGACGACAAGGGGAAGAGTCATACTTCCGATGATTCCAGCAAACGGATCAGACTTGGCGAGAAAGACACGTCTAATATCTCGGAAAAGACTACCGCTTCTATTCCTCCTAATACATCGTCCGGTTCTCCTACCCTTAAGAAGTCTGACATCCAGGCAATTATTAATAGGCCTCAGTATCAAGCCGGGGACGGGCCTCCCACACTTCAGAGCCGATTTCCAAATTGGTGTCTAAGAGGAGTCCGTTTTGACTTAGATTTGGTTCCCATTGATAAGCCAGCGATGCTGAGAAATGTCGATGTTGTCAAGCTTGACATTGAAAGAATGTCTGGATGGCAGAAGCTGGTTGATGAACTTCAAAGGGTCAACCATATGAACCTTGAGGCGATGATGACCATGAAGAACGATAAATCAGAATGGGACAAATGGCGTAAGCAGCATGATGCGGAGATGAAAAGCATTAGTGATGGTTATGGGAAGCTCGAAGCTGAAGTTGAAAGACTTAAAAATGAGCTTGCCACTTCTTCCACTTCTTATTCTCAGAAAGAAGAAATGCTCCAAAAACAAGTTCGAGACGCCTATGCTGCTCAGCGAGATACTGAAGTAAAACTTGAAGCAGAACAGCATGTTACTAGAAAATATCGTGATGACGCTGCTCAACTTCAGGATAAAATCAGCTCTCGAGACTTAGAAATTGAGGCTACAGTCCCAGTTATTGAAGGCTGAAAGAGAGCGTGATGAAGCTCTCTCTGGTAAGGCTGCGGCTGAAGAATCCCAAAAGGCAACCAAAGCCACCATTGATGCGACTTTATTCGACTTTTATATGCATTGCGTCCTGGGGCGTAGGAGCCATTCATTTTTGGGACCAGAATATGATGTCACCTTAGCGGAAGTATGGGAGGCAATCATCGACATGTTTGGCGGTGCTGGTTATGCTGAAGCAGATCTTCAAGCTACCTACTTAGATGAGAGCGCCTGCGCTGCCCTTGCCAAAGGAAAAGAGCAGCTTACCCGAGTGCGGGCCGAAGCGACGGGAGAGAAGCTTGAGAGAGAAATACCTCCTATTGCTCCTGCTTATACTTCGGCTTTAGCTCACGCGGATATTACTGGCTCTAGTTCTCACTCCACGCCTCCCGCTAAGGTTGACAAAGAAACTGTGACCACTCCTACAGAGGAAGAGGCAATGAAGGACTTTCAGGCTCGGGAATTTGAGATTGATCTCGACAAACCGGCTTCTCTAGGTAACTTTGACGAGACGAATTCAGTGAATCGCTTATTCGACTTAACCGAGTTCGACGAACTTCTTACTTATCACTTAAGCTTTGACGATTCACTGTCTTCTTTTTTCTCGGAGAATACTGATTTTGATTTCTTTTATTATGCAGCGGACGCGCCGGAAACTGCACCAATTTTTCCTTCTTCAGCTGTCGTTCCTCCTCCTTCTCAAGTTACTCCTCTTCCAGCTTCTCAACCAGGTTCACAGGAAGAACAGATAGCAGCCCTTCAAGGCTTGGACGAACCACCTGCTTCCGAGGAGCAGAAAGCAGAAGATCTGGAAGATAGTGAGAAGACCCCGGAGCAGTCTTTTGACTATGACACAAAGCTTTCTACATTTCTTACTCCGGGGAGTGAGTCTTCTTCCAAGAAGAAGGGGAAACGTGTGGTTTCGAAGAAAGGAAAGAAAAGTTCTTCTACTGCTGGAGATGAAGCAGAAGTTGATCCGGCTGAGTCTCTTTCTCCTTCTTCTCCGATACGGCCTCCGAAACTAATTACCGGGCCGGGTAAAGGCTCCAAGGGTGGGAAGAAGGAGAAATGAGTTTGATTTTGTCTTTTCTGCTTTTTGCATGTATTGACCGGAGATTGTGCGGATACCGGTCTCCGCTCCTTTTTGTAATCTGCACAATGTAAAAAGTTTCCATAGTATTGAATAAAATAGCTATTTTACTTGTAAAAATTCTTGTGTATGTGAGAGTGCATCTGTTTCTCTTTTTAGTGTAGAACAAATGATTCTTTTTTTTGTTTGTTTTTGTTTGAACAAACTTTTTGTCTGTTTTTTCGAGAATGCATTTATTCCACATCTATTTTTCATGATATTGTAATGAACTCGCGGTATGTTGCTTGCATATTACTTTATTCATGTAATTGAATTGTATAGTGTTGCCCCCATACCGCAGGTGCATTGCAACATTTCTAGCTTCTTCAAGACTGATATTCTTATTTCAGAGAATAACTACTCCACTTTTAAGGGAAGAATCATTCTTCTTTTAATAGAGTATATCTCATCTTCAAAGAAGTTTTTACTTTCTCTTTCTTCCTGAAGAACACTTCAACTTTTGGGAATGATCACTTTTATTTGTTAAAAAGTGAATTTTCCTGCACAGTGAAATGAGCTTCTGAAGAAGGTTTTGATTTTGTGCCCTAGTAAAGGGTTTATTTTTGGTACTTCAAGCAAGGTGAAGTACGCCTCTGAAGAGGTCTTTTGGTCTCTGAAGAGAAGCGATTTTGGTCTCCGAAGAGAAGCAATTTTGGTCTCCGAAGAGAAGCAATTTTGGTCTCCGAAGAGAAGCAATTTTGGTCTACGAAGAGAAGCAATTTTGGTCTCCGAAGAGAAGCAATTTTGGTCTCCGAAGAGAAGCAATTTTGGCATTTCAGCTCTGGTGAAGTGGGTCTCCGAAGAGAAGCATTTTGCACTTCTACACGGGTGAAATGTGCCTCCGAAAAGGGCTTTTTAGCATTTCATCACTGGTGAAGTGGGTCTCCGAAGAGAAGCATTTTGCACTTCTACACGGGTGAAATGTGCCTCCGAAAAGGGCTTTTTAGCATTTCATCACTGGTGAAGTGGGTCTCCGAAGAGAAGCATTTTGCACTTCTACACGGGTGAAATGTGCCTCCGAAAAGGGCTTTTGCCTCTGAAGAGGTCTTGTGATTGTTTGGAAGTTACTTTCTCATGGTTGAATGGATCCACGGGGCGGACGCAAGTTGCTTGATTGGATGTTCGTTTGCACAAACGATCGCAATTAACTAACAAGGGCCCTGTTCCTTCAGCGTGGGAAGGTGCCCCTCCGGTGGTTCCACCAATCTTTTTATTGAGAGAAGTACTTTCGTTTATTGGCGTGCCTCGTTAGAGGGCTTTGTTGGCCTTTGGGAAGGAGCATCGGTTGGTTGGTGTGCCAGGAAGGTTGCGTCTCAGGTGCGAGTAGATCCACGGGACGGACGCAAGCTGCCTGATCGGATGCATCACGATCAGTCAGTAAGGGCCCTTTTCCTTCTACTTGGGAAGGTGTCCCTTCGGTGGTTCTACCGGCCCTTTTTATTGAGTGGCATACCTCCTTTTGGCTGCTTCTATGTTTGGTGGCCCATGTTCCCTCATCATTTGCTAATCAGCTACCCTTTATTATTGTTTCCAAGTGCGTCTTCCTTTGCAAGTAAATTGTCTTATCCGAAGAAGTGGACTTCACTGTTGGACAACTTCACAGGACAAACGCAAGTTACCTAGTTGGATGTCTGTTTGTATTGACAGTCACAACCACTTAACGAATGTTTGCCTCAGTGGAGTTGCCAACTTTTTATGTAAAGTTCTTCTTATATGGGATTTGAATATGGAATTTTTGGTTGCTTGGTATTTGCTTAATAAGTGATCTGTAGGGCTCGCTTAGCTTTGCGATGGGTGAGCTTTGCTTTAATGACCTGCAATATTAGATCGACATTTTAGCAATACATTTAGAGTATTTACACATCGGAATATAACAGGCATTTCATAATAGAAAACACAAAATTCATAGTTTTTTCATTATTCAGTCACACTGATTTCTCAGCGGTTTACAATGCGGAATGTTAACTCCTTTATTTCAGCGACCTAAAACTCTACGACCTAAGAAAGCTACGACCTAAGAATGATGCGACCTAAGAATGTTGCGACCTAAAGAAAGGCTACGACTTAAGAGGCTCTGCGACCTAAAGGAGCTTGCGACCTAAGAAAAACCTACGACCTAACTACATAGCGACCTAACTGAGAAAGTCCACGACTTATCAAGATAAGAAGTTAGCGACCTAACTTCTTCGCGACCTAAGATCCAGAAGGGCTTGCGACCTAAGGCAACAGGAAAGCTTCGCGACCTAAGATCTAGAAGGGCTTGCGACCTAAGGCTGCAGAAGACCTTGCGACCTAAGGCAACAGGAAAGCTTCGCGACCTAATATCCAGAAGGCCTTGCGACCTTGCAACAGAAAGGATTGCGACCTATGGAACTCAACGACCTAAGGTAGCTAGCGACCTAAAGGACTTAACAACCTAAGGTAGTTAGCGACCTAAGGGACTTGACGACCTAAAGAGGTTAGCGACCTAACTGTTAAAGCAGGTTCAGCGCCCTACGACCTAGAGCTCCCACAGCTATTCTTTAACTCGCGTGCGACCTACTACTTGATCAAATGAAGCCAAGTACAGCTTTACTAGCTAACTTCTGAAGCTGCAAGGGGATAGCGACCTAGCTTAGGTCGCTCGCGACCTACGACTTAACTAAGGTCGTGCGCGACCTAAGACTTAGGCAAATTTCCTGCCCAGAAATCAGCTCCTATAAATAGGACATCACTTCCAACATGAAAGGGACTTTTGCCAAATCATTTCTTCAAGCGTCGTTACTCCGTCGAAGTCTCCATTCAACCAGCAATCAAAGATCCTCAAACATTCAAGACGCTACAACGATCTTCAAGAGATAATTCCCTGCATTCAACATGAATTCATCGAATTTCATCGACGAAGATTGAGCTAGTAGTCAAGATTGTTTCTTTCGATCAAGTTGTACTGTTTTGATAAGAGAGTTGTACCGATTTGTAACCGAATTCAGTAATAAAGAGATTCAAAGTGGACGTAGGCTTAATCTCAAGCCGAACCACTATAAATTGTTGTCTTTTACTGCTTAAATTCTATTCCCGTCACACGGGTGGTGCTTTCACGATTCTATTACACACACCGGGTGTTAGCGTTCACTTTTTACCGTTAACATTTTGGTGCTTTCACTGAGAACCCAACTCAGTTTACCGTTCACCATTGCTTCACACAAGTTTGTTGAAAAAGTTTCCTACAAAACCAGAAATTTATCAGATATAATGGCTCCTGGAAGGAAACGAAAGGCTGTCAGATCTGAAAATGTGCAAGATAATACCGCCACTTCTATTTCACCGAGTCATGCGGCTCCAAGCGTCGGGGTGACGCGAGAGGAGCTAGACGCTGCTGTATCTGGACTATACCAACAGATTGAAACTCAAAACAATCTGATGATGGAAAAACTGAACGCTCTGCTCGGCGCCAATCAAAGACCAGTGGGTAATGAAGAAAACATCGCTGATGCTCTTCGCAACTCCGAAGGAAAAAATATTCCTCAAGGAGGATCAGGTGCTGCTGAAGGGGCACCCCTCCAAGCTGAAGGATCTAGGCCATCGCCGATATTCCGCGAACATCTACCCGGACAGACTTCTGAGAAAATGGCCGAGGTCTATTCCGCCAAATCTTTGAACAATGAGGAATATCTTTCTGGCATGATCAAGCAAATAATGAAGGAGAGCATGCAGAGGGATGAAGATGAGAGCGAATGTGGATTCCCACCAAGTAGAACTCCGTTTACCGAGAAGATTCTAAAGGCTGAATTTCCTAGAAAATTTGTTCCCCCACCATTCCTGCTTATCGGGGAACAAGTGATCCAAATCAGTTCTTGTATAAATATGACTGGCACATGACCGGCGCAAGAGCAACTGATGAAATTAAGTGCCGATATTTCCCAGTATATTTGGAAGGAGTGGCACTCCTCTGGTTTACCAAGCTTCCTATCCGATCAGTTGATCAGTTTTCCGATCTGACCCGAAAGTTCAAAGAGCAATTCAGGCTATACGCTTCAAAGGCAAAGGACATAATGTCATTGTCCAGTCTCGAACAGAATCCGGGAGAGCCTATTAAATCATTCCTGAACCGTTTCAATATAGCCCTGGCGGAAGTTGATAACGCAGAGCCACGGATGATCTTGACCTATTTGATGCATGCTATCGACAAATCGAGCGAATTTGGAAAATGGCTGAAGATGAAAGAGCCAAATTCTCTCGAAAAATTCTACAAGAAAGCTGATGAATTCATACGCTTGGAAAATCTTCCAGCATCGATGAAGGTGGTGGCAGCAAAGGTGGAAAATAATACTGCCGCTTCGGAAAAGAAAGATTTCGGAGGTCAGAAAAGGGAAAATCACGAGGGGAAGAAACAAAAGGATACAAAGAAACCTCGCTTCTTCAAACCCTCAGATTTCACTCCATTGACCGACACTCTGGAAAATATCTTCTTCGCCACCAAAGATGCTGTGGATTATCCCAAACCGGCTGAGATAAAACCGGGAAAGGGCGCTATGAGAATTGGAAAGTTCTGCCGTTTTCACAACCAACCCGGTCATGATACCAATGACTGTCGCCACTTAAAGAGCTTAATTGAAGAATTGTTGAGGGAAAACAAGCTGCAACAGTATGTCAAGAAGAACAGAAGTGACCCATCTTCGTCAACTCAGGGGCAGCAACTCCCTACTCAGCCATCAGGTTCAGGTAAAGGTACTGCGGCACAAGAATCTGAGAGGCCCGTTATCAATGTGATTACGGGGGGCCCATACCCAGCGGGCAGAAGCTGGGGTGAAATGGAACGATATGCTCATGCTCTAAAATACATCCCAGTATAGGAAGATGGTTTTGCTGTAGAAAATGCTGCACCCCTGAAACAACAAAAGATTTCAGATGATGATATTATGTTCAAAGCTAGGGATTCTATTGGTATTGAAGCCCCCACCATAGATCCCTTGGTTATCTCTGCAGGAATTGGACCGGCAATAGTAAGACGAGTGCTCATTGATTGCGGTGCTTCCTGCAATATACTCTTCAAGAAAACATTTGACCAGATGAAGATCCCAATGACTGACGTTCAAGCTTCGTCACAAAAGATTGTTGGTTTCATTGGGGAACCACAGCAACCAATCGGAACTGTCGAGTTGTTCGTGGAACTTGGGGAAGGGCAGAAAAGAGTAGTTCACAAGCAAACCTTTGTTATTGTTGATGGATTTTCTGCCTATAATGCTTTCCTGGGCAGGCCAACTCTAGCTGCATTCAAGGCCATTTTGGCCCCGTGGTGCCTAACTATGAAGTTTCCTACAGAAAATGGTGTTGGTGTCATCAAGGGAGATCAAAATGCTGGACGCGAATGTTATCTTATAGAGCTTCGAGAAGCCAGAAAGAGAGAAATGGGTAAAGATGCGGCAGCTCCCCTCCGCATCAAAAACCCAACCTTGTAGCAAATACAGGGTAGTCCCTGCACTGGTGAGCATAGTGGCGCAAGATGAGAAATGGACCCCAGAATATCCAGTGCAGAGGATAATAGGGTGATGCCCGTAGAAGTTACGATACCGATACCTGTCGACTCCAAAGACCCAAACAAAGTACTTAATGTGGGTTCGCAACTAAGTACAACAGTTCAAAACACACTGATATCATTTCTAAAAGCGAATGTGGACGTGTTCGCTTGGTGTCATGCTGATATGTGTGGAATCTCCCCGACAATTGCTGTCCACACTCTGAATGTTGATCCGAAATTCACACCAGTAAAACAGAAACGAAGAACTCAAGGCCCAGAAAGGTCAGCAGCTTTAAAGGAAGAAGTAGATCGTCTCATGGAGAATGATTTCATCAAAGAATCCACTTATCCAAATTGGGTTTCAAATCCAGTACTGGTTAAGAAGGCAAATGGAAAGTGGAGAGTATGCATTGATTTCTCAGATCTAAACAGAGCCTGCCCCAAAGACTGCTTCCCGTTGCCTAGAATCGATCAACTGGTAGATGGGACGGCTGGACATGAGTTGTTGTCTTTCATGGATGCCTACTCCGGATACAATCAGATTATGATGAATGAACCAGATCAGGAAGACACAAGCTTTATCACAGATGTGGGTCTCTACTGCTACAAAGTTATGCCTTTCGGATTGAAAAATGCTGGGGCAACCTACCAAAGACTCGTCAATGCAATGTTCAAGCCTCAGATTGGTAGAACCATGGAAGTTTATGTCGACGATATGTTGGTAAAATCAAAGAAAGCTGTAGATCACATGGGACACTTGGAAGAGATGTTTACGATTCTTCGAAAGTATGGAATGAAGCTCAACCCATTGAAATGTTCATTCGGGGTAGAGTCTGGGAAATTCCTGGGTTACATCGTAAGCGCTAGGGGTATTGAGGCCAATCCTGCTCAAATCACAGCTCTGAGAGAAGTTAAGGCCCCTAGAACAAAGAGAGAACTGCAAAGTCTCAACGGAAAAGTTGCCGCTCTTAGTCGCTTCATCTCCAAGGCCACAAACAAATGCATTCCCTTCTTTGATGCTTTGAAGAAAGGAAAGAAAATTTTTGAATGGACTCCCGAATGTCAGAATGCTTTCGATCAACTGATCCATCATATGAGAACTCCTCCGATCCTTTCCAAGCCTAGTGATGGCGAAGACCTCTTCATCTATTTAGCAATTTCATCCCATGCTCTAAGTGCAGCACTTGTACGAGAAGATATGAAAATACAACGTCCAGTCTACTACATCAGCAAACGGTTCACTGGGGCAGAGATGAATTATTCAAAGATAGAAAAGCTTGCTTTTTGTTTGTTAATCGCTTCCAGGAAGTTGAGGCCCTATTTTCAATCTCATCCTATCAAGGTCCTGACTGATCAACCTCTAAAGCAAGTCCTGTATCGTCCTGAAACTTCGGGTCGTCTCTTGAAATGGAACATAGAACTCAGCCAATATGACATCACTTACCATCCCCGAAGATCAATTAACGGACAAGCTTTAGCAGATTTCATTGCAGAGTCCACTGACAAAGGTGACATCAAGGAAGAAACAATTGACTGCATTCCGATACAGTGGAAGTTGTATGTTGATGGCTCAAGAAATGATTATTGTTCTGGGGCAGGAGTTGTGCTTGAAACTCCCGAAGGACGATCATTATGTTATGCATTGAGACTAGAATTCCCTTCGACAAACAATGAAGCAGAATATGAAGCCCTTATTGCCGGTTTAAAAATCGCCAAGGAACTAAACATCAAAGCGATACAGATTTTCAGTGATTCTCAGCTTATTGTTTGCCAGGTGAAGAAAGAATTTCAAGCCAAAGGAGGAAATTTGCCTGCATATTTGACAAAAGCTTCCGAACTCCTCGGTGATTTCGATCACTATTCAATAAGCCACATACCCCGAGAGGAAAATATGAAGGCGGATTCTTTAGCAAAGTACTCAAGTTCCGAAGAAGCTCAACTACTGGGATTAGTTCCTGTAGAAGTTCTGTCAGCTCCAAGCATTGACGAAATGGATGTTGATTGGATTATGACTACGTCTCAAGAGCATGAATCATGGATGACTCCAATCAAAGAATACTTACTCAGTGGTTCCCTGCCAGAGAGTTCTAAGGAACGTCGAAAATTATTGAGAAAAGCGTCGAGGTATATAATTCAAGATGGCCGATTATACAGGCGGGGATTTTCAATCCCACTACTCCGATGTGTAACTAAGGAAGAAGCCAAGACAATCTTAGCAGAGGTACACGGAGGAGAATGTGGAGACCATTCAAGTGGTCAAACTTTAGCCAAGAAAGTTCTCCGATATGGGTATTTCTGGCCGGATATTAATCGAGATGCCGCAGCTTACTCCAGGAAGTGTGACAAATGCCAAAGATTTGCAAAAATCCCAAGAGCACCCTCCACCAGACTCACACAAATGGTCAGCCCATGGCCATTTGCCATTTGGGGGATAGACCTAATTGGACCATTACCGATCGCCAAATCAGGGATTAAATATGCTATTGTTGCAGTTGATTATTTCACCAAATGGGCTGAAGCTGAACCTTTGGCCACCATCACTTCTAAAAAGATGATAAATTTTGTAACAAAGAATATCATTTGCATTTATGGTGTGCCACAGAAGATAATCACAAACAACGGTACTCAGTTTGAAAGTGAAGAACTCCAGGATTTTTGCAAACAGTTCAGAATTCGAAAAAGCTTCTCAGCAGTGGCTCATCCGCAGGCAAATGGGCAAGTGGAAGCAGTTAATAAGATCATCAAGTCAACTATCAAAAAGCAACTCGAAAAAGCAAAAGGTAGTTGGGTTGATAAGCTTCCATTAGCACTATGGGCGTACAGAACTACTCACAAAACTGCGACTGGGCACACTCCATTTTCATTGGCATACGGATCAGAGGCAATGATTCCAGTGGAAGTAGAAGTTCCTTCACATAGAAGAGTTCATTTCAACGAAGCTGAAAATGAGAAACTGCAACTTGAAGCACTTGATTTTCTTGATGAGAAAAGAGAAGAAGCTAGGCTCAGAGTTTCAGCTCATCAGCAGAGAATTGCCAGGCATTTCAACTCTAAGGTTCGCCGACGCAGCTTTGAGATCGGAGACTTGGTTTTGAAAAGGATCATGACAGCAACTGGTGTGTTTGGGCCAAACTGGGAAGGACCATATGTCATAGGCACTAAACTTCTTGATGGCACTTTCAAACTCATAACTGTTGAAGGAGATCCAATTCCAAGAGCCTGGAACAGCAACCACTTACGTCCTTATTTTACTTGAAAGAAAAAGCTCGGTTCAAAATTGTAAAATAATGATTAATGTATCAGTTGTATTGTAAAATATTGTAAATCGGTGTGAATGAATGAAAGCTATAAAGTGGATGTAGGCCCGATTCTTGGCCGAACCACTATAAATCTTGTGTTCTTTACCATTTCATAATGCCTGTTTTATTTCGATATGTAAATACTTTAAAATGTATTGCTAAAATGTCGATTCAAAATTGCAGGACATCAAAACAATGCTTGCTCGTCACAAAGCTAAGCGGCCTCTATAAATCAGCTATTACACGAAAACCAAGCAACAAAAAAAATAAAAAAAAAATTTCAAACTCAAATCCCAAGCAAGGAAAACTTCACATAAAAGTTGGTGACTCCACTGTGACAAACCTTTGTTCACTAGTTGAGATTGTCGTTATGAATAGACATCCAACTAGATAACTTGCATTTGTCTCGTGAAGTCATTCAACAGTGAAGTCCACTCCTTCGGATAAAGCAATTTACTTGTAAGAGGAAAAGAAGAAGATGTGCTTGGGAACGATAACAAGAGATCGATAATGGGCAGATGATGAGAGAATGTTGCCAAGCAAACAGGAAGGCCGGAAGATCCACTAAAGGGACACCTTCCCAAGCGGAAGGAACAGGACCTTCGCTAACTAGTCGTGATGCATCCGATCGGATAGCTTATGTCCGTCCCCTGGATCCACTCGCCCCTGAGACGCAACCTACCTGTCACACCAACCAACCAAAGCCCTCTAACGAGGCATGCCAATAAATGGGAGTGTTTTCCTCAATCAAAAAGATTGGTGGGACCACCGAAGGGGTACCTTGTTGATTGATTGCGGTCGTTTGTACAAACAAACATCCAATCAAGCAACTTACACCTGCCCCGCGGACCCATCCGACCATGAGAAAGCAACTTCCAGGCACTCAAAAGCCCTTTTCGGTGGCACAAGCCCTCTTCGGAGGCACAAGCCCTCTTCGGAGGCACAGGCCATCTTCGGAGGCACGCTTCACCATGCTTGAAGCACAAAATCAAAAGCCCTTTTCGGAGGCACAAGCCCTCTTCGGAGGCACAGGCCATCTTCGGAGGCACGCTTCACCATGCTTGAAGCATAAAGTTAAAAGCCCTCTTCGGAGGCACATTTCACCAGTGTTGAAATATCAAAATTACGTATCTTCAAAAACCTCTTCAAAGGCGCACTTCACCTTGCTTGAAGTACCAAAAATAAGCCCCTTCCTGGGGCACAAAATCAAAACCTTCTTCGGAAGTTCATTTCACTGCATAGGAAAATTCGCTTTTAACAAATAAGAGTGATCATCCCTAAAAGTTGAAGTGTTCTTCAGAAGGAAGGAAAAAGTAAAAACTTCTCGAAAGACGAGATATACTTTATTAAAAGCAAAGGATATTGCAATGCACTTGCGGTATGGGGGCAATACTATACGATTCAGTTACATGAACAAAGTATTATACAAGCAACATACCGCGAGTTCATCACAATATCATGAAAAATAGATGATGTGGAATAAATGCATTCTCAAACGCAGACAAAAGGTTTGCACAAGTAAGAAGAATCGTTTGTTCTACACTAAAAATGAAAGACAGATCATTCTCACATACACAAGAGTTTGTACAAGTAAAATAATTGTTTTATTTAGTACTATTAAAATTCTTTACATATGCAGATATCTCAAAAAGCAAAAGCAGGGACCGGTGCCTGCACAATCCCCGGTCGATACATGCAAAAAGCAAAAGTAAGGAGTAAGAAATCTAGCTTGTTATCCCTTCTTCTCGCCACCTTTGGATCCTTTCCCCGGCCTAATGATTAGTTTTTGGAGCCGTTGTGGACGGGTCGAGGCAGAAGGAGAAAGAGGCGCGGCTGGATCAACTTCTGCTTCCTCCCCAGTTGAAGCACTTCTCTTCTTCTTCCTTATGCCACGCTTCCCTTTCCTCTTTGAAGAAGATTCGCTCCCCGGAGTAGCAAGCAATGTTGAAAGCTTCGTGTCATCATCAAGGGACTGCTCCGGGGTCTTCTCGACGTCTTCAAAGTCCTCCGCCTTCTGTTCCTGCGAAGCTGCCGGGTCATCCAGGCCTTGAAGGGCTTCGATTTACTCTAACTGTGATCCCGGCTGGGAAGCGGAAGGAGGAGTAACCTGTAAAGAAGAAGGGACGGCAACTGAAGGAGTGGAAACTTGTGCAATGCTTGGTGCCTCCACTGTAGAAGAAAAGAAGTTAAAATCAACATCTTCCGAAAATAGAGAAGGTATCGGTTCACCAAAGTTCAAGTAACAAGTAAGAAGGTCATCAAACTCGGTTAAATCAAATAACTGGTTCATTAGACCCGGAACTTCACCAAAGTTACCTGGAGGAGTTGGTTTCGCAATTTCAATTTCATATTTATCAGCCTCAGTTTCTTCCTGGCTCTTCTCTTCAATTTGGGAAAGAGAAGTCTCGGAAGTATCGAGTTTAGCTTCAGCATCTTTTGCAGCAAGTGGAGATTGAGAGCTAGAACCGATGATATCAACATCAGTCAAAGTTGAAGTATGGACAGGGGCAGGTAGTGATGTTGTCTTTTCTGGATATTCTTCTACCGTTGTCCCGGCTCTAGCTTCGGCAAGTTGCTCTTTGCCTCTAATAAGCGCATCACGTGCTTCATCGTCTAGATAAAGCGCTACAAGGTCTGCTTCCGCATAACTGGAAAATGTGTCAAGTATAGCCTCCCAAACTTCAGCAAGGGTAATCTCATATTTGGGACCCAAGAAGGAAAGGCTGCCACGGCCCAAAACGCTGTGCATATAGAAGTCAAATAGAGTAGAATCGATGCTAGCTTTAGTGGCGTCGTGAGAATCTTCAGCCGCAACTTGTCCAGCGACCGCGTCATCACGCTCCTTCTCAACTTTGAGAAGCTTGGCTTTCAGCATCTCAATCTCTGCATTTTGGGACACAATTGTTCCCCGCAGCTCAGCATTTTCTGTGCGATATTTCTCAATAATGTGCTGCTCAGCTGCAAGCTTCATTTCGGCGTCTCTTTGTGCAGCATGTGCGTCCCGCACTTGCTTCTGAAAGACTTCTTCCTTTTGGGTATGCGATGCAGAAGACGAGGCGAGATCTTCCTTAAGTTGCTTGACTTCAGATGCAAGCTTTGCATTGTCGTCTGCGATACTCGTCATCTCCGCATCATGCTGCTTGCGCCATTTGTCCCATTCTGATTTGTCATTCTCCATGGTCATCATCGCCTCAAGATTCATGTGATTAACCCTTTGGAGTTCGTCGACAAGTTTCTGCCATTGCGACATCCTCTCGATATTAAGCCTGACTGCGTCAAGACCCTTAAGCATGTCTTGCTTATCAATCGGAACCAAATCCAAATCAAAGCACACTCCTTTTAGGCACCAATTTGGAAATCGGCTCTGAAGCATTAGAGGGCTGTCTTTAACTTGATATTGTGGCCTGTTAATGATTGTTTGAATATCAGACTTCTTTAAAGGAGGAGAACCGGCCGGAGTATAAGAAGGGATAGGAGCGTCGGCCTTTCCATAAATTTCAGACGTGTTCTTTTCATCAAGTTTAACCCGTTTACTTGGGTCATCAGTGGCATGCTTCTTCCCTTTGTCATCATGATATTTTCTTTTATGAGAGTCATCGTCTCTTTTTCTTTGCTGCTCTTCATAAGCACGCCTTTCTTGAGCTTTTCTAGCTGCACGCTCTTCGTCAGATTCTTTGCGGGAGGGAAGATAACGTCCATAATCGTAAGAATCACGCCCTCCGTAGTGCCGGAAGTTGTCATAATATGAGCCGGAACGTCCCATCGGAGAATCTGGAAAATGGAAAAGAAGTAAAGTTTAGAGATTTCCAGAAAAAGAGGATAAATGCTTATAAGTGCTAAAAAATCCTAAGTGTGTGCGGCGTGCAAGCTACATGCGCCAAACTACAGACCATGCTTTAGTGTGGAAACAGAGACGACTGGCGTAGTAGGCGTCAGGGTTTGTTTTAGGGTAGAAGTCGCTTCAACAACGGGAGAATTCACTTTTGGATTATTATCCCCGAAAAGCTCTTGGGAAGTTATCATGATATCACTCAAGCCATCAAAAGTGTCATCACCCTGGAACTTAGCAGATTTCTCCTTTTCAACTTCCGTATCGATTGATTTCTCAGAAACTCGAGGATTCTCTTCCTCCTCAATAATTGGGGCAAGTGTCGACTTGCTAGCTGACCCTACAACATCGATGGATGCGGAACATTTTATCAAAGCAGCCTCTACAACAGGTGCTTTTGATACAATTTCTTCTACAGAAGAGGGGGCATTCGAGGCCTCTGCTTGAGAGCCCGAAGCAACTAACGTTTCCACATCAGAACTAGAAATTTCATGAATCTGAGTCGATCTAGAAGGATGTAAAAGACCAAACTAGTGCAGAAATTCATCTTTCAGCAAGAATTTGGCACTCCTCTCTTCGGCATCAACGGCACTCAAAGTATCTAAAATCGACTTGCGGCTGGTATCTCGAAGAAGAGAAGGAAGTGCTGCACAAAGAAAGAATGGAATTAAGCATTTGATGGTTCGAATCTAGAAAATGAATCGATAAAAGGTAATCTTACTTCCGACTCTCCAGATGGTATAAAATCCCGGAGGACAGCGAACGTAAAAGAATTGAGTCAAGAATCCATGGGCACTTTCAGGCAAGTCCAAAATTAGTTTGCGATTCCTGGCACTCCTCACAAGTATGATAGAGGGATGGTCTTTGTTCTTTGCAAATGTACACAAGAAGCGAATTTCATCAAAAGAGGGAAAACGGTTCAACGTTCTCCTGAAAAGCACGCACAATCCCAGCAGGATGGAGTATCCGTTAGGGTGTAGTTGAAAGGGAGAAATAGTTAGCCGAAGGAGAAGTTCTCGAAGACAGTCGTTAAATGGAGGAATGGCTCCACTCGAGCACATCTGCCGGTTCACAGCAACAAAGCCAAGAGGCGGCCTGTCAGCATTGTCGCTTGACCCAGGAAGTAAAGCATCTGCTTCGGCAATGCCAAATTGGATGCACAGTTGTCGGAAGACTTTATGACTTAGAGTAGGAGTCCTTTCCGGAGGGTCGTTTAGTGGAGTAGCAATTGGAAAAGCTTCTCTGGCTATTTCCAAGTCTTCCTGTTGAGATTCCATTCTACACAAGGAACTGGACGATCAAATATTAAGGTGCACGTTTCCTAAAAAGAGTGAAGTGTTGTGCAAAACTAATACAATAACGAG
Organism: Allium fistulosum; assembly: GCA_030737815.1. Lineage (NCBI taxonomy): Eukaryota > Viridiplantae > Streptophyta > Magnoliopsida > Asparagales > Amaryllidaceae > Allium > Allium fistulosum. The sequence continues at coordinate 742,290,840 of CM060908.1, read as the reverse complement.
CAAATGTAAATGAAACTAAACTAATTGATACTTGTCAATTATAAAGTTTCAGGGCTTGATATCTTAAGTCCAAGAATAGTGTTGTGTTGATGCAAATAAATCAGCTTTAGTTGATCACTTCAATTTTGCTTTAATACTTCACTTAGTTTGTTAGTTCACAGCATTTCATTCACGAAGTTCATTTAAGTTTGATATTCTTTGTCAACTAATCCGTTGTTTGATGTGGGCAATCAATAGCAGTATATTCGTCCCATTTTTCTGTGAATATTGCTTCTAAACAGGTTATTAGTATTAAAGTTGAGGCAATCTGAAAAGAAGTGCAAAGTCCAAAATAATCCAAATTCAGAAAATCAATCAAGTCCTGCTCAAAAAATTCTAAGTGCTAGGTCGCTTACGACCTAACACAAGTTGCAGCGTTCCTATGCTAAGTTGTTCAGGTTAAAAATTCAGGGCTGTAAAAAAAAAAATTGTCTAAGTATTAGGTCGTTCAGCGACCTATCATGGGTCAAGCTTTCTGTAAGTCGCACGTTGCAGTTGAATGGATTAAGATGAGGCAATTTTCTTTAAGTCCTAGGTCGTGCACAATTGTTTTTAGGTTGGAGATTCTCTAGGTCGCAAATGTCGTCAGGTCGCAAAGGCTAAGGTCGTTAAGCGTTCCCACGCGACCTAACTCTTAGGACATTCAAATCTGATAGGTTGTTGACTTCCTCTCCAAGCAACATCATATTGGGTCCAATAACCCAATACCACCAGTTCAAAAAGGATTCATCATCCCCTTCATCCTACCTCAACGTACCGCCGATTAACTAGCAAATCAATGGCAAACCCTACAGATCCGTAGTAAAAGCTTTCGTATGATCGCAAATCACCCCGACACGTCAAATGACGAACGAAAGTCAATTGAGACTACCGTATAGAAAGCATGATGCATGAAATTGGGCTTAGGACGAGCAACAACGATTCATGATCAAAGCAGTGACTATGGGCAAGTATAAGCTGATCCACTTACGAATTATGATCGGCGAGGAAGAATCGTTGGCTGATTGGGTCAAATTTGTCTCTGGAAGCTCGAAAAAACTGTTAATGGCGATGGAGGCTCAAGACAGTAGGGTAAGGAAGAAGGTGCAACCTAACTAATTTATATGGGACTGAAGGAGGGAGGTGAACAGGCGTGCAAGTTTTAAGTCGATTCGCGACCTAGCAAAGTTGAGTCGAAGCATACGACCTAAAGTACAGTCATATACTTCGAGGGGCAAATGTTAACTCCTTTATTTCAGCGACCTAAAACTCTACGACCTAAGAAAGCTACGACCTAAGAATGTTGCGACCTAAAGAAAGGCTACGACTTAAGAGGCTCTACGACCTAAAGGAGCTTGCGACCTAAGAAAAACCTACGACCTAACTACATAGCGACCTAACTGAGAAAGTCCACGACTTATCAAGATAAGAAGTTAGCGACCTAACTTCTTCGCGACCTAAGATCCAGAAGGGCTTGCGACCTAAGGCAACAGGAAAGCTTCGCGACCTAAGATCCAGAAGGGCTTGCGACCTAAGGCTGCAGAAGACCTTGCGACCTAAGGCAACAGGAAAGCTTCGCGACCTAAGATCCAGAAGGCCTTGCGACCTTGCAACAGAAAGGATTGCGACCTATGGAACTCAACGACCTAAGGTAGCTAGCGACCTAAAGGACTTAACAGCCTAAGGTAGTTAGCAACCTAAGGGACTTGACGACCTAAAGAGGTTAGCGACCTAACTGTTAAAGCAGGTTCAGCGCCCTACGACCTAGAGCTCCCACAGCTATTCTTTAACTCGCGTGCGACCTACTACTTGATCAAATGAAGCCAAGTACATCTTTACTAGCTAACTTCTGAAGCCGCAAGGGGACAGCGACCTAGCTTAGGTCGCTCGCGACCTACGACTTAACTAAGGTCGTGCGCGACCTAAGACTTAGGCAAATTTCCTGCCCAGAAATCAGCTCCTATAAATAGGACATCACTTCCAACATGAAAGGGACTTTTGCCAAATCATTTCTTCAAGTGTCGTTACTCCGTCGAAGTCTCCATTCAACCAGCAATCAAAGATCCTCAAACATTCAAGACGCTACAACGATCTTCAAGAGATAATTCCCTGCATTCAACATGAATTCATCGAATTTCATCGACGAAGATTGAGCTAGTAGTCAAGATTGTTTCTTTCGATCAAGTTGTACTGTTTTGATAAGAGAGTTGTACCGATTTGTAACCGAATTCAGTAATAAAGAGATTCAAAGTGGACGTAGGCTTAATCTCAAGCCGAACCACTATAAATTGTTGTCTTTTACTGCTTAAATTCTATTCCCGTCACACGGGTGGTGCTTTCACGATTCTATTACACACATCGGGTGTTAGCATTCACTTTTTACCGTTAACACGGAAGTCATACATCCATTATCATTTTTACAAATTCAAGCAATGCTGTTAAGTAAAAAATGGATGCTAGTTATTGTTGTTTCAGAATCTCCGGACTGATTTTCCATTTGCACTAGATTCGCAAAAGTGAATGATGCCCCAGTTGCAGTTTTGTGGACAATTAGCAGTCGTCCCAACTTCTGCCCGCTGGGTGTGGACCTCCTGTGACAACATTAATGACAAGCTTTTCTGAATCTTGCACTGCAGTGTTGTTGAGAGAATCGGATTGATGGGTAGGACGTTGTTGATCCTGAGTGGATGAGGTTGGATCGACTCCGCTTCTCTTAACGTATTGTTGGAGTTTGCCCTGCTCCAGCAATTCTTCAATCACATTCTTTAATTGGCGACATTGGTCAGTGTCATGGCCAGGTTGATTGTGAAATTGGCAGAATTTTCCATTACGCTTTGCACCTCTCGTCATCTCAGGTGGCTTAGGATACTTGACAACGTCCTTTGTTGCAAAAAAGATATTTCTTGGTGTATCAATTAAAGGAGTAAAATCCGAAGGATTAAAGCGGCGAGGTTTCTTTTCATTTCCCTGGCTCTTTCCTCCTTCATTCTCCCTTTTCTGACTTTCAGATTCTCTTTTATTAGATGGGACATTGTTATTATTAGCTTGGGCAACAACTACTTTCGATGTCGTAGAGAGGCTCTCAAGGCGAATGAACTCGTCGGCCTTTTTATAAAAAATTTCAAGCGAGTTCGGTTCCTTCATCTTTAGCCATATCCCAAATTTGCTCGATTTATCAATGGCGCGCATCAAATAAGTCAGGATCATGCATGGTTCCGCATTTTCTACTTCGGCTAAAGCTATATTGAAACGGCTCAAGAAAGATTTGATTGATTCTCCGGGCGCTTGTTCAAGGTTAGAAAGTGACATTATATCCTTAGCTTTTGAAGCATACAATCTGAACTGTTCTTTGAACTTTTGCGTTAAGTCGGAGAACTTATCTACAGACTGAACTGGAAGCTTTGTGAACCAAAATAAAGCCACACCTTCCAGGTATACTGGAAAGTATCGACACTTGATCTCGTCTGATGCTCTTGCACCGGTCATATGCCAATCGTATTTGTATAGGAAATGATTAGGGTCACTCGTTCCCCTATAGGCTAGGATAGTAGGAGGTGCAAATTTCCTTGGAAATTCAGCTTTTAAGATCCTTTCAGTAAACGGAGTTCTGCTCGGTGCAAATCCCCAATCGTTCTCATCCTCTTCCCTTTGCATGCTCTCTTTCATGATGCGGTCAACCATTTCGGACAGGTACTCTTTATTGTTCAAAGACATCTCCGGGCAGGCATCAGTCCTTCCATCGGAAGCTTGCCTGGGCACACGTTCACGATCAGTTGGCTGCGGCATAGAACCCTCAGTTTGGAAAGGTGGCATTTGAGGAAAGGCTGTTTGATGGTTTTCTGGTTGACGATTTGCCCCGAGCAGAGCAATTAATCTATCCATCATCAAAGCGTTTTGGGTTTCAATCTGTTGGTATAATCCAGAAACTGCGTCATCCAATTCAGCCCTGGTGACTCCAACGGTAGGAGTTGCTTGGTCTGTTGTTGGGGAAGCGGATGTTCCTTCATGAGCATTTCTGGATCTGATAGGTCTACCTCTTCTTCCAGGAGCCATTATTTCGTATCGACTTCTGGTTTTTAAGAGAGGTTCTCTTTATGAATCTTTGCGAAGCAACGGCGGACGATCGCCTGAGTTCAGCTTTCAATGAAAGCACCAAAATGTTAACGCTAAAAAGTGAACGCTAACACCCGGTGTGTGTAGTAGAATTGTGAAAGCACCACCCGTTGGTACGGGAACAGAATATAAGCTGAAAATAGCAGAAAAGCAGTAAATGAACAACAGGTTTATAGTGGTTCGGCCCGTAATTGAGCCTACGTCCACTTTATAGTCTTTTATTGCTGATTCGGTTACAATTTGATACAATATCCTTCAAAATACAATACAACTTGATCACGAAAGCACTCTTGACTACTAGCTCAATCTTTGATGATGAAACTCGACGAATCCGTGTTGGATGTAAGGAGTTCTTCTCGAAGCTTGTTGTAGCGTCTCGAATGCTTGAAGATCTTTGATTGCTGGATGAGTGGAGACTTCGACAGAGTAACGGCGCTTGAAGAAATGAATGGCCAAAAGTCCTCCTCATGTTGAAAGTGGTGGTCTATTTATAGGAGTCGAATCTGAATAGGAAATGTTCCAAGTCATAACTCGCAACCGACTTATAGTGAGTTGTAGGTCGTAAGTCGGCGATGAGATAGAAACAGTTGGAGAGTTGTTCCTGATCAGGTACTTTCTCCAAGTCCTAAGTCGCAGTCGACTTATAGCAAGCCATGAGTCGCGGCCGACTTAGCAGTTAACAGTGTAAGCCAAGCGGCATGGGTGTCCAGGCATTGGATTTTAGCTTCGTAGCTTTAGGTCGTAGACAACTTAAAGCTAGGTCTTGAGCGTGGACAACTTAAAGCTAGGTCTTGAGTCGTGGTAAGTCCTTAACCCGTGTACGACTCAACTGAATGCGGCATCTCTTAAGTCGCAGATCCCTTGAGTCGTAGATCTTTCTTAAACCGGTAAGTCATAGTTCCTTTAAGTTGGCTCTGTAGTTAAGTCGGAGACTTCCTTAAGTCGTAGCCTGTTAAGTCGGAGACCTCCTTAAGTCGTAGCCTGTTAAGTCGGAGACCTTTTTAACTCGTAACCCACTAAGTTGTCAACCACTTCCAGTTGCTAGGTCGTGAGACTTCGTTAAGTTGTAGATCGTCCACCTCCTTATGTCGCAGCTTGTTAAGTCGGCAGGCTTTTTAGGTCATGAACTCCTTAGCTCGTTAAGCTCTTAGGTCGGTAGGTCGCTGAGTTGCTTCAAGAGTTAGGTCGTGCATTCTGTTAAGTCGTAACATCCTTAGGTCGTGACATCCTTAGGTCGTGAGCTCTCTTAAGTCGTGAACTCTTTTAGGTCGTTAAGAGTTGTTAGGTCATAGGGTTTTAGGTCGCCGAAATAAAGGAATTAACAAATAATGTGTTGAATTGTTCTATTCAAGTGTTTAGAAACCCCTATCAGTATAGTTGTACGGACTGTCCCGACCAGAGTCCTTAAGCCACTCAATAAATCAATCAACACAATATAAAACCATTTATATTCACTAACAAATACGCGCTCATATCTATTAATACACTCAAACTCATTTTAGAGTACTACGAACTCTATTTCTAATGAGTAATCCCCACCAGAGCCAAGGTTCCCTCTTAACCTTCAGCTCTGATACCACTGTAATAACCTGCAAACCCGTACCCCTTGAATCGACACTATTCTCCAACATATCGACTCAAAGTGAACGGAAATACGAACCACTAGGGTTAAAGAAGAAGGAGGTAGAAGAAGAAACAAATAACAACATAATCTAAACATCGCAGTGGAATAAAATATAATAGATAATAACCGATCTTTACAGAAAAGAAACTATATCTGTTTATACATACATCACCAGAATACAACATCAGAGTATAATATAATCAACATCACAATTCAGGACAGTTATAATAACTTGTCCCACATACAAAATACACAACATACACAACACAGCGGAATATACATCAGATACGTGTGATACGTCTCGCCATCCAACTCGTCTCCTTAGCTCCACAGCATCATAACCTGTATCCTATAATACTCGGTCTGACCCAAGCATTATAATAAAATAACACCCGAGTCAGTCTGGAAAACCAGCGTGAGAAAACACACTCAATTGGTGTAACAACCCTGTATTTTGTGATTATTTTAATTGTATATTTTGGTTATTTTAACCGATTTCCTGACTTAAAAACTTTAATTTTTTTATTAAAATGAATAAGTTTTGTTATTTTAAATATAAATTTTGATTTTGATGTGAATTAGAATTCCAAACATGACTAAATAGAATATTTTCTAGAAAAGTGAATTTTGGTCAATATGGTCAAACTTTGACTTTTAATTTAGAAATTTGAAAGTTTGAAAATTTTAATTTTATCTTTTATTATGAAATTTTATAAAATTTTAAGAATACTGCTTTTCATTTCGTTGAAATCCGATTTATATTGTGAAAGTTATGCCTTTTTCAATATTGTGTGTAATTTGATGTATTTAACAAATTGTTTATTTTAAATTGTATAAATAATATTTTATTTGGTCATGTAATGTTCTAAGTTATATTTATTTGGGTAAAATAACTTTTATGTATATAGTTTTGTTTTAAAACATTTTTGTGTGTAATTTACATTTTCAAGTGTTAGTTGTATTCTGTTTATAATTTTTAATCTCCAGTTTCAATTAATTAAAGAATTCTTTATTTATCTCCCTATTTCCTTAAGATCTTATTTTATTCTCATTCCCACTTATTTTGTTCCCCATTTATTCTATTAATTTGACCTTTTATTTGTTTTAAAGTTAAGTAGAAATTTTTCTAAAGCTAGTGATGATTTATTTGTAAATTTTGGACCCGGTTTTGAATTTTTATGCAATTTCTTCATTCTTTTGCTATTTTCTTTAAAATTAATTATTTATTTTCAATTTATTTTACTTTGTTTCAGTTTTTAAATTCATTTAATGATTTTTATTTTGTTTTATTTGAATTAAAGAAAATAGAAATATAAAGAGTTTAAAGGCTTTTCATTTCAAGTCCTTTCATTGTCCAAAAACTCTTCACATGCCATAACATCTCATTAATTCATTTTTGGCTGTCTACTTTTCAGTTTGAGCTATGAATTACCATCTCATTTCTCGCGCAAAACTAATTTCTCAAATTCTTATTCACGGCTAAAGCAATTGTGGTAATGGCATCTTCTTACTTTTCACTTTTCTTCTCATTTTTATGTCATTTTTGCCTTGTTTCTCTTGCCCTTTGCTCGGCCATCCCCTTGCTTGTCACAGCCACCACCTCCTACCACTCCTCCTTGGCATTATCACCACCTACCACTTCAGATCCATCCATGGTCGAACCCTCCATGATGACAAAACTCCACCAAAATGCAAACAATGCCTAAAAAACAATGCTAGCCGAGCTCCCCTTGACCATACCCTTCATTTTCCTCCACCACCACCACCACCTTTGGCTGCCACCACCACCTTGTCCAGACCCTACCTCATCACTCCAGCTACTGACCTGAGATGTACACCCTCTGGCCGAACCAAATTTCCCATGGCCGAGCCTTAGTTTGGACCATTTTCCACCTATTTTCCTAGAAACCCTTCACTTACCCTATGTTGTAACTTCCTCCATCATGTTCTACCTTGTAGCCTTACCTTTTTCAGAACCATACCTGATCCAAACCAAGTGCAAACCTGACCTAATTGATCCCTTAGGCTATGTAAACAAGTAGAGAAAGCAAGGCAAAAAGTTTCGTATTCAAACTTCTTTTTGTTTCAAAGTTATTCAAATTCAATCGTATTGATTTTTAACTATTATTTTTGTTTTGTTTTTGGGTTGTAACACAAGATCTATAACTTGGATCTCGCTCTCCACTCAAGTTCGTAGATTTGTCATTGTGTTCTGGTTTTTGTTGTGTCATTTGAACTTACGTCTCCAGCAAAAGAGGTGAGTAAATCTCACACGACATTTTATGCTTATACAAATGTGAAGCGACAACAACTAAATGTGTAGAATATTATGATATGTTATAACTGCCTGTGATTATTAATTATATGATGTTAAACCTGTTTATTTACCTGTCATCTCATCTATTACTAATATACGTTGTTAAACTGTTCATTTATATCTGTTTATCACATTGCAAGTTCCCTGTAGATTAGATCACTATGGGTTGAAATGATACATACCCGATCAGACTTTAGAATAGGGAAAAATCGTTATGGGCTGAAATGATAGGCCTGAACGATTTTTATATATTTTATTTTACTTGGGATTGCGGGTTTGAAATGATAGAACCCGGATTTTTCTTTGTAAACTGCAGATTGAAATGATATATATCCGTATCACTTGACCTAGGTTAGAAAACTATATACAGGCCCGTGGTTATTTTTAAAAATTATTTTGAATATTTTAAATATTTTTAAAAGTGTAAAATTTTGAAAATTGATTTAAATTGGATTTTTAATGTTTAAATAAAGAAATTTGGAATTTTTTCTAGAAGTTAATAATGTAATTTAAATGAATGGTAAAAGTGAATTTTTGAAATATAACTTAAGTTTGGAAAATAGAAATTTTGGTTTTAAAATGATATTTAAGTTATATAAATAAAATGGAAATTTAATTATATTTGGAAAATGGTAAATATGATAATTTTATTTTTATTTGAATTTAAATGATTTAATAAAGTGTTATTGAGTTTTCTATGTATTAAAATGGTTAAATAAATGAATGCTTAAAATTGTAATTTTAAAATATATCTTGACTTGGAAATGTGAATTTGGTTTTTATTTAAGGTTTAAGTTAATTAAATAAAATTAAAATTTTAGTTTAATTTGTGAAATGGAAATAAAATATAAGTGTTAAGTTTATTTGTTAAAAATGTGAAGAAAAGAAAATTGTACATTTGGATTTGTTAAGTAAATTTATTGAAAATTTGGATTTTACTATAAATGTTTCTTATAAAAATCATAAATTAAAAGAGTAATTTTAATGAACATTTTTGAATGTCAAAGTATGATTTTTATAATGTTTAAAAGGTTTAATATTGAAGGTTATTATTTGCTAGAAATACACTAAAATCTGGAAATGACAATGGTTTCAGAACTTAACTAAAACTTAGTAAAAGAGGCTATTACAGCATTTCTGAAATGTTGTAGTTGCTGTAGTAAATGAAATGCTGAAGAACTAAGTAAAGGGCTATTACAGCAGTTTGGTAAACTATTGTAGCTGCCTGCTGTCTTTGCTGTTTTAAACTAAATTTCAACTAATGAGATATAACAGCGGTTTTAAAGTGCTGTCTTTGCTGAATTAAAATGTTTTCAAGTATAACCTATAACAGCTTTTTCTAGATGCTATGAAAGGCTGAAATTTTCAATGTTTATGGGTTTTGACTTAGTAAATGAACTCAGAATGGTTTGAAACTTTGGGAATTGAATACTTGACTTGAAAGAATAATAACTTCACTTTTAAATGGTTTAAATGAATTAATTTAATTCGAATATATACTATTTAAAAGGTGATTTGATCGAATAATAAATGAATGATATTTTGGAATTTTAAAGGTATTTTATTTGATAAATTGGATTTGAATTCAAATAATGATTGAAAGGAATTTTTGAAAAGATATGATATTTTGATAAATTTAAATGGTTTGGAAATGATTTAATCTTTATTTTGATAAAGATTTGGATTTGAAATGATATTTAATTTTGAAGTATAAAAAATTATTTTGAAATACTATAACCACGGGTATACTTCTCTGTATGTCATTTGATTTCCTGATGATGGCTGTGATGCACATTAACACTGTTAGTTGCATTGTTTACTTAGATATGGACATTTCTGTGATATTGTTATTACTGGTTAATTGATGGTTTTATGGATCCTTAAAGGATGAGCGATCCCAAGCATCCTTTAAGTTATTATGCATTGATGTTACAGTTCACTTGAATTGGTTTACATTGTATAAGTATATATGTCCCGACTCGAGTGTTTTGTGTTTTACTTTACGCTCGGGTCAGCCTGAGAATCACAACTTTGGAATTTATCTTCTGGAGCTAGAGATTTGCTGGAGCTTATCTGTCCATCTGTTATTTCTTATCTTCTAATCAAGTTATTTACTATTCGGTATTGTCTGTGTATTATTGATTTATGTATCCTAACTTTTATTGTATCTATTTTGACTTTGAGATTTTGTATATGTTTTGAGAGTTTGTATATAGTAGATTCATGAACTACTATGGTATTTTATTTCCGCTGCGAGTTATTCTGATATTCTATGTCTGTGATTCTGTGTTTGATTTTATTTGCTCCAAATTTTATTACAATCTGTTATTTTGAATTATTCAAGTCAGACATGTGTGGATTATTGTCGATTTGAATGGTCCAAAATAGTGGGTCGTTACATGGATCTCGTAAGACCACGCCACAAAAAAACATGTCGGGTTTTTAGCTTACGATAGCCAAAACATTTTTATCAAATTTGTCTGATTTTATAATAGTGTCTATAGAAAGTAAAATAGAATCTAGCTGAAATGCTTGCATCTCACGTTTCAGCAATAGTTAGGCACAATCAAAATCGTACAGGCACATAGGGAGAATGGATTTCCAACTAATGATTAGGCACTGGGGTACCACCTGTCATAGTACCTGGTCTAGATCAGCGTACCGAGGACCACGCTCGATCCTCTGCAACACAAGGACAGGACTACACCTTACTGGATAATCCCGAGTAAGATCACCCCACAGTTGGGATCAGCAACCGCACCACTAAGCCGAAAATAAAAGGGACATATAGACATGGATGACCTCACCCTAATGGGTGCTACCCACTTAGCCTTGCTGCATAACCCGTGATTTTCAGTCATTCTCGGTTGATGAGGCTCGAGGCTAAGCGTTACCTTTTTAGAACACATCTCTTAGAATGCCCACCGTCCACCTAACGATGTTCCAAAAGCTTTCATCCATACAAGTCCGTCCCGGGTTCGAACGGAACCGAAGGCACTACTCCTACTACATCCATTTTGGAATCACCCTCAGGATTAGTAGCGATTAGCCCTTGCACTTCACTGCTCCATCTTCGATTCCAAACTCGTTTTCCCCACGAAAACGTACAAACCAAATTGAAGTGGTTTTCGAGAAATTAATCCCGATCCCGGTCTCTTCGAAACGATCAGTGCATTGGCCAATATTGATAGTCAGTTGTTTAACTATCAAATAACATTCACAACAACCATCAGACATAAATAATTTTCCAAATTATTTATTAACCTCAAAATATCTTCTCAAGATATATTTCCACTTTCAAACCTTTTTGAAAACAGTTTTCAAACCACACTCTTCTCATGGAATAAATTCCCAAATACTAATTTCCATTGAAAACACCAAGTACAATTACTTTAGATTTTTAAAATAATTTAAAAACACTTTATTATAAAATACACTTTAAAACATTTAAATTAAAACTACTTTAATATTTTATTTAAAAATATATACTTTAAGAATATTTAAAATAAACTACTTTATAAAATATAAACTACATTTTTATCCTTTTAAAACACAATACCAAGTTACCTTTAAATAATTACTACTAAATTAAATTTGAGAAATACTTACTTTTAAACTTTAAACATTTAAAAATAAAAAAATTTCTAAAAATAATAATTTAAAAACAACTTTAAAACCTTTAACCCATACTTAAAAGTTTGCTTTGGAAACGTACATGGTTATCCAGGGAAATACACTTCTCTTTCACATCTTTAAAAATAAATCACTATTTATTTTTAAACAAATTTACCCATTTCTTTAATAAATTCCCACCGTGAATTTATTCTTCCAAATATCTACTGATATATTACTTTACTTTATAAACCCAGTTTATAAATTTCTTAGCTCCATCTTCCTTTAAAATTCCAATTTCCAACACTTAAATCAATTTCCAAATTGATTTCCAAATTACTCCATTTTGAAATAAATTCCTTTACTTACTCAATTTATTTCAAACCTATTAACTTCAGATTTTACTTCTAAATTATGATTTAAAATCCATTTAACTGAAAATACCAATTTCAGGTTTTCCAAAATACTTCTTTATCCCTTTAAATAAATTCAAACCTTGAATTTTAAAAAAATAAATTCTTATTCCCTTAAATAATATCACTTAGGTTTAAAATTTAATATTTCCCGTTTTATTCAAAATCTCCTTTCCCATACTCGGAATTTATTTAACAGAATTTAAAAATCACTTTTATCCTTTCCCAATTCATTCTTTAATTTATTTAAATTTTCTATAATTATTTACTTAAAAATTTACTCTTTTATTTCTTTCCAAAAATCCAATCTATATATTTTGGTAACACGGTATAACCAAATATATTCAATCAAACCATAGCATCCATCATCTCCAGTTATCAATATAATTCATCATAGAATATCAAATAATCATATAGCAGAATTATTAGAACAATCTAAATAATTTTAAGGAATCCAGTTGGATCCCTCGAACCTGTTTCCCTGCATCCACAGACGTTAGCACAATACCAATTCCACTTTGAGGTGGAATATCGCGGTATATGAGATTAATATAATATCATCCGCTATTATGCGCATAGGGTCTTATCTGATATATAATGCGGGAAATCAATCACTCCAATATATATATATATATATACTATATATATTATCACATCCAATCAATTCAATCATTCAACCAAATATTTAAATTTAACTATTTAAATTTAAATAGCAACCTAGAAGAGTGAGATTAACTCACCTTTGATGTTTGCAATTCCAATCCAAATCTCGACTTGTTTCTTCATGGTTTTAAACCTTGTATAAACAATTTATATGATTTATTAACATTTGAATTTGTCAGACAATTTATTTATTTAATTTAACTAATAATTAGTTTTAAACTAATTCCTTTAAAGATTCTTTAGTTACTAAAATAATTAAATAAATTAGTTAAACCATCTTTTCACTAAATCCATTATTTAAAATAAACTAGCCGATTAGATAGGTATATAAATATATTTTTTCTTTTGAAGCTACGTATACGCTTGTGAAAATATTCTATAAAGGTTCATAAAACTAAGTTATATAAATTCTTAAATTTTCCAAAATCTTATGTATATGTATACATATACATATATTTACTGCTTCACTTACCTATATTAACTTAAAATTTCAAAACTGCTTCACAGGTCCAAATTCTTTTACTGTAAAAACTTCTCCTTTAATATACATATATATTTTTGTACAATAAAGAATCTGATATAATTTTCCTCCTCTGTATATGCAATATATATATTACTAAATCAAAAACATAAATTTATACCTATATTCTTTTCTGTTTAACATATATATAAATATAACTTCCTTTCCAATTCCAGTTTAAATCGGATTGCAATAACAGAAGATAACCGCATTTACAATTCTTTTTCAAACCAGACAAATCTATGTTTTGAACTTTAAATATTTCTCTCATTTTATTATTTTTTCTCTATCTATATTTATTTAAATTGAAGATAAAATTGTTAAACCTTTATCACTTCGTTTCCAGGAAGAATCAAATAGCAACCAACCCTTATTGCCAGCATCCAAATCCACGTGCCACCTCTTCCCAAGGCGCGGCTCCCTTTACATAGCATCGGCACCCCAAATCGAGCGAATGCGCCTCCCACAGCCGAGCATCTTCCAACAACAAAGCCCATCTGCCGTTCGATCCTCGAGTCGCCCCACGCGAGCCTTCCCTAACATCACGCACCCCATCCGAGCCCCTAACTCACGTCGCGACCATCCCCCCAATGTCGCGATCATTCCCCCAACGTCGCGACCATCCTACTATGTTAGATGAATAATAGTTGATTGAATAGAAAGTCTAGAATCAAATCAAAACAATTTATTGGAATTAAATTTTAAATTAATTGGATAAATTGCAGTTGCAATTGAACAGTGTAATTATTGAAATAATTAACACTGAATTGGCATGTAAATTTACTTTAAATTATTATGAATGTCCAAGCAATCAAAAATGATGAAATTTGTTAGTTAGTAAATTTGAAATAAAAATGTGATTTAATTAATTTAATATTAATTTATTTAATTGACTTGAAAATAGCCATTTTGGCCATTGACTCGAATTTTGACGAAACTAGTTTCATTGGATCCGTAACGGTGAATTATTGTAGGATTTCATGTTTCGAAGCGATCAGAATTGTCGTTTGATCGTACAGGCTCGAAACGCCTAGAAATCAACTTAATTGAAATCAATTGAAATCAATTTGAAATAAGCTAATTTTTACCATAACTTGTAACAACCCAGAATTTTGAACAAATTAAATTGAAAATATTTAATTAATTTTAAATATTTGAACGATGATTTAATTTGAATCCCCGATATAACTTTGAAATTTGTGATTAAACTTTGAAATTTAATCTATTGTAAATTGAATAAAAATTTGAATCTTCAATTTTAAGCTGAAGAAAAATATTTCAATGGCTTTTAAAATTCGTAATGATAATACTAGAGATAATAGAAGCTTCAGAATAGAATTTGAAAGTAATTCGTTCAGTTTTGAAATTAAATCGTTCGTATCGATATTTAAAAATAGCCGTCCGAGGCGCAGTCTCGGAATTCGACGAAACCAGTTCCATTGGGTCCGTAATATTGAATTATTACCGGATTTCAAATTTCAATTTTTTTGGAGTTGATATGTGACCGTACGGTGAGTAAACGTGTTGGATTTTAAATCGAATTCAATTTAAAATTTAAAATTTAAAATTGTTGCCGACATACACACGCTCCTTTCCCTTAACACACGCCTTAATTCACGTAGAAGATCATGGAAAAGAAATCGTTTCTCCTCCTTATTTCAAGCTGAAGCCTCTTTTCTCAGAGAAAAGGAGTATCTCGTTCAAATCAAATGAAATAAAATTTAAAATGGCCGAGTTTCTCAGAGCAAAATCAAAACGAAATTAATGGATGCTACTTGTCTTCAATTCAAATCGGTAGATATACGAACGAGAATTCCCCTTTCCCTTTTTCTCTGCAATACACTGAAAATCGACTTCGTTCGATTTTATTAAAAAAAATGGCGACAGTGCGAATCAGTTGCTTGAATTCCCAATCGAACGAGCTCGCGTTCGATCGAAGGGCTGTGGCGCGCCGGGTTCGTTTGGGTAGCGACGACTTCATCTAGGGTTTCTCAATGTCGAGGGCTTCGATTTCGGCTTAGGTGAAGAGGCGACAGCGCTATCTCGGCCAGGGTTAAGCTTCGTCGTTGGTGTTAGTGCAATGGTTGATGAAAGGAGCAGGCGCGTGCGTTGTCAGGCGAGGCCAAAGCGAGGAAGTGCGCACGCGGATTCACCTGGTGATGGCGATCGATTTAGGGGCAGGCTCGATGGAGGCAGCTCGTCTTTTGGTAGGTTCGTTCTGTGCAGTGAGGGTTCGGCATTAAGGTATTTAAAACCAATTATTCTTTTTCAGTTTAAGGATTTACATGTATATATACAGTGAAGGATAGTATGATGGAAATATGTATATAGTTAGAATATACATTTGTGCAGAAAATTTGGAAGAGTAGGAATTTTTAAATGTTTCAGTCTATGTAAAAATATTGATGTTTGAATCTATATAGATTTGTATATATGTAGTTTCAAAAGAAGAAATTATTAAGTTTAAATTTAAATCATTAGTAAAATTAAATTATTAGATGGTAATTGACCGTTCAATTAGTTCAAATATTGTATTAAAAGAAAATTTGTTTGAAATTAAATCGATTTGATAGAATAAAATTTTATTTAAAACGGAAATTAGTTGTTCGATTCTTTCGAATATTAATAAATTGTATTAATATTTATACAAGGTATAAATCAAGAAATCGAGTCGGGATGGAAAATGGATTGCAAATAAAAAGCTAAGGTGAGAGTTTTCTCACTCGAATGAAAAAATTGGATTTTACAGTTATTGATTTGATTGATTGTCTGTTTGGATTGGTGATATTAGATATAGTAGGATATATCTATATATATAGCAATATATACATATTGGCATATGTATATATTGAATTGATTGATTTCCCGCCTCGTATAGCGGATGAGACCCTATTGCGCCGTTATTAAGAGGATGATATTTTATAAAACCCATATACCGCGATATTCCACCTCGAAGTGGAATTGGTATTGTGCTAACGTCTTTGGATGCAGGGAAACAGGTTGGAGGGATCCAACTAGATTCCTCAACTGTATTTATTTATTTACAGATATTGATGTATATTCTGTTATCATATTGATATATGATATTGAATGTTGTGATTGACTAATTGGTGCGTTGCATCATCGGATTCAAGTTTTGAAGTTTAAAAATAACGACTTTTACTTTAAAAGGAATTTTAAAGTGATTTTTTGAAAATATACGTTTTATGGAATTTTTAAATTGATTTATAAACGTTAAAATTTTAAAGTTAGAAAAGTTATAATTTTTAGTGGAATATAACCAAAGTGTCGTTTTTGAAATAAAAGTTGATTTATTTATAAAATGGTTTAAGCTGGGATTTTTGAATAACTATAAACGATTTGTATAAAAAGACGTATACAAATTGATATTTATAAATCAAATATTGGAATTATAAAACGAGTTTTTATAAGTGTTAAAAATGAAATATTTATGGAATTCGTAAGTAAATGAAATTTATAAATTTATAAATTGTGAAGTTATAAAATGGATGAAACTGTCAAATAGGAGAATTATAAGAAATTCACTTATAAATTGGATTTTTTTTCCTTTAAATGGAATATTGATCGAATTGTTAATAAAAGGAGATTTATTAAATCGAAGTTGTTATAAAATAGGAAAGGAATTTATAAACGTTGTTTTATAAATCCGAAAATCAATCAAATTTGATGAATTTAATATAGAAGATTATTAAGGGAATTTTATCCACGATTTTGGATAGTGGACAATTCTTGATATAAATGTGTAGAAATATTGGAATTTTGTTAGTGAAGTATATTCACGATTTTGGACAGTGAATATATTTTTAAGTAAAATGGATATTGTTTTGGGAAAGTTATATTTGAAATAAAGTTAATTATTTTTAAACGATGTTTTAAAATATATTGAATATCGAAACCATAGATTTCAACATTCATTATTGAAATAGGCGTTTTCGAAAATATAAGGAAATGGTGGACTATAACACTGTTGTTATAGTAAATGATTTCCGAAATGAAATATTTTTATCTAGTATTGAGATTTATATATCTATCTAAATTCCGAATCCCTATATTAGTGTTTTTGAGTCGTCGTAACGATGTTTTACGTAACATTCGTTTTGACTCAAATAGATGTTGTTATAGCAAATGATTTTCTTAAAGAATGAAATATATACTTAATATTGATTTAAGTATATCGAATATTTTCAAATGCTGAAAATGAATAGATTTGTGAAATACTTATTATTAAATAAGTATGGAAATGCTTTTCCCAAAATGAAATGAAACGTTTGTTAAGAATTTATCTTTGTAAAGATAAATTGAAATTTAATATTTGAAATCGATTGAAAAAATCGTATATCAGTAGATATTTGAAATATAAATTCATTATGGAATTTATAAAAGAAATGGAAACTGTTTAGAAAAATAAACGTTGATTTATTTTTAAAGTGTGGAAATTATATATCTAGTAAAGATATTTTTGGAAATAAATAATTTGGAAAATTATTTGGAATCTGATGATGTTGCACATCTTTATTGATAGTTAAATAACCGACTATCAATAATTACCTTTAGATAGGTATTTGTTGTGAATTGGATGAATTTGAATGCCACACTTATTTTTGAATAAGCGCTCACTATTCGGGTTAGCCGGGAAAGTACCATGGGGTCGTATAACCCATTCTGAATATGTGATACGTCGTTATGAATTGCATTTGATGACCGGTGTTGAAGACCGGATATTTTTGAAAACGGAAGGATTACCGTCGAGTTACTCTACATCGGCTGATCTCCGATTTAGAGGTTTTTATCACCCTTAGTGACGGGAAGTCCGGACATGATTAGAAAGTTATCCGGATGTGCAAGGGCTTCGTGAGAAGTGCCTTCGGTTCTGTTCGATCCTAGAACAGACTTGTATGGATTGTGTGTCTGACGTTACAATTTGAGATATAAAGCTGATTTCTTTCAAATACATTTCTGTTGGTGGCGGAGAATTTATTCTCTTAGCTTAACACCCTTCTCTGAGACGTACGAGCTCAGAGGTTGTGTAGTTGAAATTTATCAGCGATATACTCCCAATTTGGTAACGTGACATACTGAGTGTTGCTGTGAAATGATCAGTGTTTGATCATTTGCGATATGATCATTTGTTTGATCTTATATCTTTGTAATCATAGGTTGATCATTTGTTTGACCCGAAGCATGGCTTTGTAGAAAGCGTAGCTTTGTGGACGAGACTTCGTCGAGCCTCACACCCCGGAAATGGTCAAAACAGGAAGGATGCAGCAAGGTTCTAGGGAGTAGCGCCCCTTAGTGTATGTCATTCCTTCTGGATAGAGGTGGTATCATGGTATGGAGCCCAGATACTTAACCTATGTTGATACTGCTTATTATGTGGTTTGTTGCAAATCGGGGATCCTCGGGAAGATCGGTTACGATCGGGGGATGGCATACGCATGTCAGTAGTTACCTATTTTTGCAGAGGTAACCCGGCCTTGTGTTGGCAGAGATCCGGTTAGGTTCTCGGGACGTCATTCCAGAGGCGTTCCTTCGTGGCATAGGAAGTTCCTTGGCCTGACCATTTGTTGGAAATCCAAAGAAACAATACGAGCCTTTACAATTTCAATTGTATAACCTGTCTCCTCAGGAGGCAGCTATAGCAGGCATAATATAATGGTACCTATGCTGGCTAAGATTTATATTCTACTTTCGAAATGTTTTCCACTATGCACTAATAATAATATCCAAAATGATTTGATTTTGCGTAGTAAGCATCTTTGACTAACATAAGAAGAAATCTCCTCCAAGTCTGCGTTTTGCATTGTGTGTGTGGTGGAAGGTCTTATGGTAGTTTCATTTTCCAAAAGCATTTCGAATTGACTTTAAAATTATCCTGTTGTTGTTTTAAAGATAAACTATTTTACGATCTCACACCAGTCACCATGACTGACTCGGAGTTTATTGTTTCCCTTCTAAACTCTGGGTGCCCACCAATTTCCACACGGGCAGCCTAGAGTTATGTTATCAGGATATTCTGGATATTCTGGAGCTTTGGAAGCAAGCTGGATGGCGAAACGTATCACCTATATTTTGTATTATTCCGCTGTGTATTCTGTATGTGGACAAGTTTATATAACTGTCCATTGTTGTATATTGACTCTGATTGATGTATGTATAAACTGATATAGTTCTTTGTTTTAAAAGACTAGTGATTATCTATTATATATTGTTCCTCTGCGATATGTGAGATTCTGTTATTGTTTCTGTTCTAATGTTGTTCTCTTTTTCTGCTTTCTTCTTCTTCTACCTTTTTTTCTTCTTTTTAAAACCCTCATGCTTCGTATTTCCGTGCATCTTGAGTTAATCAATGCAGATTAGTGTTTAATCAAGAAGTACGGATTTGCGGGTCTTGACATAACTCCTTCATACGATGGAATTAGGACTTGAAACCTGTTCCATTGAATTTGAAATCATAAAAACATCTATTTTGATATATGGGATGACCCAATTTCGTTCCGAAGATAGAACGAGCTTTCGGGCCATTTATCGTTCAACATGTAAATCAAATCTTGTCCATCCATTCTATTTCAGCTTTGTCTATAAATAGCCCATTATAAACCCTAGCTACTCCTCATTTTCATTTGTTTGTACATACATTTCAAGTCTTCTCCTCCTTCTCAATGGTAGACAAACCAAACAAACTTCTCAATTCAATTTCAAAACAAAATTCAAATCAAAATTTCAAACTCCTAAATTATATCGTATTATATATCGATTTGAAGCTCTCGACGAGCGCAAGTCATTTCTGCAGTTAGTTTCTCAAATTGGGTTTCTGTGTATCTGAAATTCAAAGGATAATTCTCGGCCATCGAAACGTTCGGTTTGTTTTAACGGTGGATTCGCGTCGATGGATCGATCGGGGAGTATGGGCGTGTAGAGGAGGTCGAAGGCTTTCGATCCATACGGCTTCCTCGTGTTATCGGTGTCGTGATTTGCCAGATTGGGTGCTCAAAGGCGACGGAGGCGGTTCGCTAAGAGGCCGTTTGGGCGTGTCGCGCATGGCCACTGGGGTCGGCCGAGGCCGAGTAACGTTCTAGCGGTGTCAGATCGGAGGCATGGTGGCCAGAGCTCGCTCGGTGACGTTTGATTCCTAGCAGCGTAGGGTATGCGCAACCTTGTTTTGGAATGAGAAGGCACGGTTTGCTTGCTATCGTGGCTGCGTACGATTGGTACCTCTTTTCTTTTTCATTTTTCATTTTTTTTCTTTCATTTATCTAATTTGAATTTCAAACTTCTAATGTCAATAACTTTCGCATACGAGGTCTGTTTCACGCGCGGTTTATTGCGTTGGGATCGTATTGAAATTCCGGACACTTTGAGGCTGGTTTGGACGAATTCTGAGATAGTTTGAAATTTCTACTTAAATTGGATTTAAATTCAAAAGGTGAGTGTTTTAACCCACTCGCAACTTCTAAAATTTATTATGTTTGTTAAATTAAATTTATGATGTGATTAGAAATTTATTTATAACTGTTTGGTATATTTTAAATCATCATCTCAATTAATTTGAATTTATTTGAATTAAATCGTTTTTTAGTTTATTATTGAATATAAATTGCCAGTTAAATACCTGTTATTGATTATTAGTTCTATATTGATATTTATTGATTGATTTGGATGATGTTTGTAATGGAGGTTGATTGTTGATATTGGATGAATGGATGTTTTATTTTATATCGTTATAAACTGCAAGTTAACTATGGGTTGAAATGATACATACCCGAACGATCTATAGATTAGGTAAAATCGTTATGGGTTGAAATGATAGACGCAAACGATTTTATGGATTTTATTATTAATTCGGGATTGAGGTTTGAAATGATATATATAACCGTAACATTTTAAATTGTGGATTGAAATGATAAATATCCATATCACTTGACCCTAGAGTAGAAAATTATATACGGACGCCGGATTGGTTAAATTTAATGATTTTGAACTTCTTAATTTTTTTGAATTAATTAAATGATATTTTGAAATAAAATTTGATGTATATAAATGGAAGTTTTATTGGAAAATCAAGTTTTGTGTTGAAATGTGAATTGGTTTAAAAGGAATTGCTTTAAGAAATTAAATTGGAAGTTTAAAGTTAAACTTTTAAGTATAAATGAAATTCTATCGAAATTAAGTTATTGAAGTTGTTTGAAAATAACTTTGAAATATTTTGAAATTGGAGTAATCCGAATTGGTATTTGAACATGGATTGAAACGATATGAAATTCAATAGTTTATTGAAATGTTAAATTGAAAGGTTTGGAATTTGGTTTCTTGACTTGGAAATTGAAAATGGTCCAAATGTGTTGAAATGAAATGAATAGTTTAATTTGATATTAATTCCAAATTCAAGTTTTAATATAAACTGTTTTAACAATATATTACTTCAAAATTTCTAATTATTAAGATTTCAAAGTATTAAACTATTTTAACCTATATTAATTATATTAAGTCATTTTAACCTATTTTAAACCAATTTAATTATTTAAACTAATTAACCTGTTTTAACTTATTTTAAATCTAATTAATCTATTTTAAAGCTATTTAATCTATTTTAATTATATTTAATCCATTTTAAATCTATATTAACTATTTATAACTATTTAAAACCATTTTCTTCTAAATTCCAAACTACGTAAAATGGATGGGTTATATTCAAATTCTCGATATTTTTTGTGAATATGGTTAATGATGTTATAACCTAAGTTGGGAATTAAATAACATATTTGGTTTAATATGATATTTTGAAATGAGAGTTTAGCCTATTTTGGAAATATGACTTTTGAAAGGAAATATAATTTCGAACTATGATTTCAAATGTTATATGATTTCAAAGGTGAATATGATTTCGGAAGTAAGTAATGATTTCGAAAGTGATATGATTTGAATTGAATATGATATTTTGATATCAATTATGGAATGGTTTTGGAAATGTAAAAGAACCGTCCGGTGTGTAATAAGCGATTGGTTGTTAAAGAGACCGGGAACAGATATTGTCATACTCTCTACCAATATCGAAAATCACTTTGACAACTGTGTACGTGGTGGAGATTCCCAAATGATGTAGGATGGTTGGCAGCGATCCTATATGAGGTATATACGTGGACCTGACTCCCATGAGTTAGCTTAAGGTGGCTAAAACAGGAGAAATTGATGGGCCAAGTGAGGTCATTCCTCTGATCGGGCACACTCCTTCGATACTATATTCTGACTTTGCGATTGATTTGGTGGCCACCCTCGATTTTTGATTAGGGAGTGTGTTCCGAGATGGGTGGTAGTAGATACTATGCGTTACCACCAGTCCGAAAGTGTAATTGGTATATCTACACTGGCATTGCCTAGTTGTGCCATGTCACCTACCCTATCGAGACCACTACGAGTTTGTTTTGTACCGTACCTATGGAGTGCCCTATGATGACTTCCAGTACGGATGATATTACAGTATTGTATAGACTATGGGAATATATAAAAATGTGTATAAGGGGAAATGGGTAACGCCTTAATGCTATTTTAATAGTTTATCTTACCGTAGACATATTGTAATAGTGTATTGTACTACGTAGTAAATAGTTTAACGGATCCTTAGGAGATGTGAATCCCGAACATCTCCTAAGTTACCACACTCACGTTAGACATTGGATAGGAGATGTCAAACCCCATAAACATCTCTGACGCGGTTCCGCTCATATTTATTTATTTACCGTTGATTTAACTTACATAAGATCTTTAGTTATGACTCGAGTGTTTTGTCTTTTCAATTCGCTCGGGTTAGCCTGAGCATTTCAGGATTCGAAGACTTGTTTATGGAGGACGATGACGAAGATTTGTACTACTATTATTTACTATATTATTCCACTGCATCATATTGTTCCGTTGCATTATCATTTATTTATCTCTGATATGTGTAACTCTGATTTTGTATTGTATAAGTATAATCAAATGTTTTGTATACAACTTCATGAACTATTATTTGATTATTATATTTTTTTCATTCCGTTGCGAGATTCTATTTTGTTTTATTTTATTTCTTTTCTTTTTCTTATTTACCCCAATAACAATCCGCCCTTCTGTATGGTTTGAGTCGGCATGTGTCTTTGCTTAAAACGTACAAAAGGCGGGTTGTTACAGTTAGTATCTGAGCTCAGGTTTAGCGAAAATCTTAGCTTTGTGGGGTCTGACTCTTTATTAATAGGGTAGTAATACCCTATGATGAGTCGTTGAGACTATATATATGAGGGCGCGTATTTGTTAGTGTTATAAAAGGTTTTGATATTGTATAAAATTTGTTCCGTTTTGTATTTATAAGTTCTGTTTGGTGCATAGGACGCTATGACATCGATAGGGATTTCTAAACACTTAATAGGACAGACCGACACGATATTATTTTTAAATACAGGTAAATGAAATAATTTTACCTATTATATATTTTTGTATATAACATAATAAATTTATAAATGATATATTTGGTTGTAATATATTTGTTGTTAGGTAGTGAAATTTATAAACATTGGTTGAAAATAAGATTTGCAAAATAAAATAAATATAAATTGGAAAAATTTTAGAACTTAAGTTCCGGGATTTTGGAAATTTCTTTCGAAAGATTTTGGAATGTAACCTTAATATTATTTGGAAGTACTTTCTGATATAAGTATTTCAATATGATTTGGAAGAATTGTTTTAAAGAGATTTTGGAAAGAAATAAGTTATGTACTCCCCTCTCCGTCGTTGGAAAATAATCTCGGTGATGAGTGCACGCATCATCGACGTTCATTTTCGAGTTTCAAAGTGGGAAGGCCGTGTAGAAAATTTTACTACACAATTGTTTTGACAAATTAATCCTAAATTTTAATTCCAAGTATGATTTCATATATATAAAGATATGATTATATATATATATATATTATTTTAAAAGATTTGAAATGGAACCCGACATTTAGTTCTTAAATTTCTATAAATTAGAGATTTCAATTATTGTAATGAAATAAAAAAAATTATCCATTTAATAACTGGAACTTCCAGATTAAAATAAGAAATTAAATGCTAAGTTATAAATGAAGTATATAAGAAATTTGAAATTTGTAACCTGTAAATAAAAAGCGATATAAAATATAAGAAATGGTAACTATTGGACATGTATTTACTAAAATGAAATAAGTTAGGCTTGTGTAACTTTCAATTGCATTCTTAAAGACATATATATATATATATATATATATATATATATAACTTACCAATTATAAAAGTTGAAATGTTAAAAGAATATGTAATGGAAATTTTACAAGTAAAACGTATGTAATGGAAGTGTTCAATGAAATTTACTTTTATAAATAAGAAATTTGATATGAATATAGTTATAAACTTGAGTTAAAATTGTAGTACTACTAATTAAATGAAATAGAAAATGAGTACTGTAAGTAAAGGATTTTGAACTTAAGTTAATATTGAAACTATTTATAATTAAAGTAAATAATAAAATGAATGTAATGCAATAAACGAAATTTAATAAGAATAACTCAAGTACATTGTAAATTATTGTTTGTTTTGGTTTATGGGTTGTTTGGGATATGATACTTATAATTGTTTAAGATGTATGAATAATCTATTGAATTCATCTAAGACTGTTGAGTAAATGGTGCACTGTAACGTATCGGATTTTGCCCGCTCGAAAATCAACATCCGTACTTCACATTGTACTAGAATGCCGCAGATTCGACCGTTCAAATCCGATTCGCCGGAGCTTATAACACAGTTAAGTAAATAACACAGCGGAATAAAAAGAAATCAATGATATCATATATATAACATTGATACAATGACAGATACAAAATCTGGTACAATATGATACAACAAAATGATACAACAGATATCAATATACATCAGAGATATGATACAAGAAATAGCAGCGGAAAAGAAAACAATAACACCAACAGCGGATAATCTTCATCTTCAAAGCACTAATCCAGAAATAGCTCGAACTCCCAATAACGATGTACAAAGATAAGCAACGTTAGTCCATGAACTCCAAGAACCGAACCAGCTCCAGATAATCTACTCAACCTGAATATCTGAGAAACCCAACTCTAGACTGCCCGTGTGGAAAAATAGTGGGCACCCAGAGTTTAGGAAGGGAACAATAAACTCCGGATCAGTCATGGGACTGGTGTGAGCAACAAAAACAGTTTATCTTTGAAACAAGCAACAAAGGCTTTTAAACATTGAAATCCGCAATGCTTTTCGAAAATGAAACTACCATAAGGCCTCCCACCACACACACAATGCAATCGCAGAATTGGAGGAGATTTCTCCTTATGATAGTCAAACATGCTTACTACGCAAAATCAAAACTCTTTAATATTATTACTAGTGCATAGTGTGAAAATATTTCGAAAATACAATATTAATCTTAGCCAGCATACAACATTTCATCCTATGCCTACTATAGCTACTACATTCAATAGCAGGTAATACAACTAAAACCGTACAGGGTTCGTATTGTTTCTTTGGATTTCCAACAAATGATCAGGCTAAGGAACTTCCTTACCGAAATAGAAACGCCTCTGGAAAGACGCCCCGAGAACCTAACCGGATCTCTGCAAACAAAAGGCCGACGCTACCTCACGCTCTAACCGAGCTGTAACTAGGTAACTAACACACAAGTCATGTCATCCCCTGGTCGTTACTGACCTTTATCCGAGCGCTCGATAACCAACATCACACATAATAAATAAAATGTATCCACATGAGTAAGTATCTGGGCTCCATACCATGATACCACCCTTTATCCAGAAGGAAATGACATACCCTAGGGGCGCTACCCCTACAATCCTTTGTCGCAACATTCATGTTTCGACCATTACCGGGTTGTGAGGCTCGATGAAGTCTCGTCCACAAAGCTACGCTTTTTCACAAAGACACGCTTTTTCACAAAGCAACGCTTCGATCAACAAATGATCAGCAGCACTTCGTATGCCACATTACCAAATTGGGAATGTATCACTAGTAACCATCAACTACATAACCTCTGAGCTCGTACGTCTCAGAGAAGGGTGTTAAGCTAAAAGAATAAATTCTCCGCCACCAACAGAAATGTATTTGATAGAAACCAGCTTTACATCTCAAAGTGTAACGTCAGACACACATCCATACAAGTCTGTTCCGGGTTCGAACAGAACCGAAGGCACTTCCAAAGAAGCCCTTGCAAATCCGGATAATTTCTAATCACGTCCGGGCTTCCCATCACAAAGGGTGATAAAATCTCTATACCGGGGACCAGTCGGTGTAGAGACATTCGACGAGTTGTCCTTTCATTTTCAAAAATATCCGATCTTCACCACCGGTCTTCAAATGCTATCCATATACGTCGTATCACTATTCGGAATGGGTTATATGACACAAAGATCCTTTCCCGGCTAAACCGAATAACGAGCGCAATTAAAAATCATATGGATATTGGGATCTCAATTAAATCACAGATAAAGTTCAAAACTTTTCATTCGAATGGTTAAAACAGATTACCATTTCCAATCTTTTAAACAAAAAGATTCATTTCAAAAACCTTCAATGGTTTAAACAATTTCCACACTTTTAATCTTTTAGACAAAAAGATTCAATTCACAAAGTTAACTCCATTCACAAAGATTCATTCATAGATTTTCAAATCGATTTCCATTTCAATTTGATTAACTCGTTAAATCTTTAAATCAAGATTTAACTCATAGCTTTCAAAACTAGTTTCAAAAGATTCATTCATAGTCTTCCAAAACAATTCCATTTCAAGTTAGATTAACTCATCCGGTCTTTGAAATCAAAGACTCATTTCATAGTTTTCAAAACATTTCAATTCCATTTCAAACTTGAAACCGTTCAACACAAATTGGAAGTTCATTACTTATGCGAAAGCTTTTACTATTTGAAAACAAATAGTTTCGTTTCATAAAAATCCAGTTATATTTACACGAGTTAAAACCCTTGAATTAAATTCAAATTCCCAAATCAATACTTTTAAAATGGTTTAGCCCATATATAACTTGTACAATATCTTTAATCCCTAGTTTCAAATCATAAGATTCAATTCAAACTTGAATTCAAATTTAAATCAAATTATTTAAAATTTCAAAACTCGATTAAGTTATTCGAAATAACTTTTATCTTTGAAATTCCATTTCAAAAGCTTTTCATATTAAACCCCAATTTCCAATTTCAAAATCAATTGAAATTAAAATTTCATTTTCAAAAACATCAAATTTAAATCATCTGTGACTTAACCGATTTCCACGTGAAATCCATATTGGTGTGTGTATAGTGTAGTCCAGGGATTTTTACACAATAGTGCACAACATCAATCATCACAGATATATCGATAAGCGGTATAATCGATAACGCTTATCTTCATTCACAGATTCATAGATAAAGTCAATTTATCAGTCACAAAGATTCATCATTACAATTCGATGTGGGTTTCGGATAACCAACTGGAATCCGACTCCCTGTCGCATCGAAATTCAAGTGTCGTTATACGGGCAAAGGGTTGCATATTCACATAGTAATATATCACAGAAACAGATATATATAAATCGCAGATAAGTAAATTACAGATCACATCATAAATTAGGGTATATCACAAAGCATCACATATCAGGGATATCAAACAATTCAATTCAAGGCATCTCATACCAACATTTATAAGCAATCCAATCAATTAAAAATAGGATTTATTAATAGTTCAAATCTTAATTAATTCAATTTAATTTCTAATTAAATCAATTATTTATGAATAAATTATCAAATCCTGATTTATTTATTTACAAATCATCTGGTATTAATTAATGAAATTAATCATCTTAATTATTTATCTTCATTTATTACCTTTACTCGGTTAATTATCTCTTAATTAATTATTCTTAATTTATCAAAATAATTAAATTAACCTTCAAGTTAATTTCATACTTAATTATCTCTTAATAAATTTCATTTAATTAATTAATTATCTCGTTAAAACTTATTTCCTTAAATATATTTAAAACTTGCTTAAACGCTTTACTTTTGAAACAAATTACTTTGAAACTTTTGCATTACAAACTGGTACAAGTTTTCTTTTAAAACCAGATACTCAACCCACTAAAACCCGAGCCCAACGCTCAAGTCTCCCCGAGTCAACCCGTCACTTGCGATTTCTCCACTTACTTCGAGTCACTTACACACTTACCTCGAGCCTTACCCGAGTCGCTCCTTTCTTCTCCAATCATCATCAGTTCAAAACACCCAAACATGCACAGGTGCACGTGTACCATCACTCCGGCCACCTTCGACCAACGCCGACCTCTTTAGCAAGTCGCCGATGCTCCAATCAACATCCTATCCACCCAGATTCATGAACGACCCAACAAATCAAAATGTGCAATTCGAACGAACCCAGCAACAAAAATCAATCATCCAAAAACCCACCGCATCACCACCTCGGCCCGTTACTCGCCACCGGAAACCGCCCAGAGATGCATCGACGTCCCCTCGCTCGATTCCCCACCTTGCGATCCAGTCCGGCCTACCCCCGTTGACTCAATCCCCTAAATTCTGACA
The DNA here is from genome assembly GCA_030737815.1 of Allium fistulosum. NCBI lineage: Eukaryota > Viridiplantae > Streptophyta > Magnoliopsida > Asparagales > Amaryllidaceae > Allium > Allium fistulosum. The sequence continues at coordinate 742,261,930 of CM060908.1, read as the reverse complement.
TCGACCAAAGTGGTACCTTAAACCTTAATTTCGAATAGTACCATCGCCATGATCAACTAAAAATCATGCGAGCATTTTTCCCTGAATCCCATATTCGCAATCTACCTCCGACGTGAAACTCGATCCACGAATCATCAACGATCACCAGAATTTGACGAAAAACCCAATCCTGTTCAACCTTTCTTTTCTTCCAATATATAAACTTAAAAATTGTGATTCTACTTTCAAAAATCATTATTTTTAAAGACGAAACTAATTATGAAATCGAAACATGAAATTTTAACAATCAAATTTCTGATTTGTTTTTGTCTTTCATTGTTCTTCTATCTTCTAATCAATTTCTCTGTAAATTCTTGTGGGAACAATTTTTTTTGATAATATCTATTTCATACAAACAATTTCCTTTCCAAGATTTTTAACCTAGCATTGTTTATATGAATAGATGTGGATTTATTTTGAATTGAGTTGAACCTGGATTAAACAACAGAGCAAACATATATACAGATTTGCATCATTATTTACAAGCATGCAGGCACATTCAACAATTATACAAACATACTTTAAGTATTTCCCTATGCAAAACACAATTCCATATATTTTATGAGGATAGTTCATTAACAGGAAAAGAATAAAATTTGGGTTTAGAGGTTCATTCACATGTAATCCTGGAAGTTGATTTTTAAACTAAAAGTATAACCTGTAATAATTTTAACAGGGTTTTATTTTCTTGTTACCAGGGACATATACACTCCCAATATATATATATATATATATATATATATGCAGGCATAACACAAAACCATATCAGCAAATAACTTTCAATATGACCACTTACAAACCCATGATTCAAACTAACTCAGGTCTAAGATGAGTTTACTTACTGATCTAAAGAAGAAGATACTAGGTCAAGTTACTCACAAGCATCAAGAAATCAAAACAAGGTAAGCTTCTAAAAATAAGAGTTGCTCACCTGGTCTAAAGAAGAACAAAAGAAGAACAGAGTTGCTCTAACAGATTGAACATGCTTGAGAAAATTTTGCAAAACTGAAACTCGATTTGAAAATTTGTATGCCTTTGTTGTTTTGATTCCAGAAACCTTGTCTTGCTTGAGAAGGTAGAAGTTTTAAAACTGGAATGTTTTTCAGGTTTGATGCTTTTCCAGTTTGCATTTATTTATGAACGAAAAGAAAAGGAGATTGATATGTAGAAACAAGTTTACAGGAGATGGTATGCTTTTGTACAGGGTATATTATTTTATACAATAGAAAGCATGGCTGATATGTTGTATATACTTAGAGATGCTTTATTTGTACTTGCTTTGCAAGCTTGTCTCGGCTGGGAGATGATGTTATGGTGGCTGCATTTATGAGTTTGTACAAAGTTTACTTTATTTTATATTGAGGCTGATATGATAGGTTATGGTGGCTGCATTACTTTTCTTTTTCTAATGCCTTTACAACTTAACTTCGCTGAGAGGATAGCAGTAGGTACAAATGTTTACTTCTTTGTTTACATGCATCAATTCTTTTGTGTACTTATATAGATATTTATTTTTATTTCCTTTGCTTGCCTGGTTTTGTGCTTTGTTTCCCAGATTTTCAACTTGCATGCACTCGAAAGTATTACTTTGTTCTTGTTTTTAAAATACTTCTTGTCTGGTTACATACTTTATTTGCATACGTAAAGTTATTTTATTTTTGTTTTGTTTGTTTTGTTACTTTGTATTGACTTTTGCAATTTGTTTGTATATATGTAGTTATAATTTTATTTACTTTACATTGTATAAAACCATATAGTTTAATTTATAAATCTCAAAGTTCTTCATATATGCTCAAATACATATATATTCACATATATGCAATATTTACAATATATTTAAATTTAAATGATTTATATCAAATTTATTTTGATTCAGGGAAACTCGCTTTCATTTTCAATTAACTATACAATATTAAATTCAAAAATTCATTTAAATTATCAATTTAAATTCATAAAAATCCGGGATCGTTACAGACTTCCCCCCTTAAAAGAATTTCGTCCTTGAAATTTGCCAGGGAGACACAAAGATAGATGAAGAATATTTCATCAAATCAAACTGAATATTTATTCTGCATTTGGCTTACCAAATCAGAATATCAATAACAGATACAAGAACGAATCTGTTTAATTTTTCACATGATACTCGGGTTATCCAGATCTACGAAATATACAATGGCATCGGTCAGTTCGAAGGAATAACTAACCATTCGTATAACATATCGGGATCCAAAGAATAGATGGATATATGGATATGATTCCAAAACTTTCAGTTTAGAACTAAAGTATACCTATCAACCATAGCAAACAAAGCAATCAATACATCCAAACAAACAATTTTGGATTATTCCAGAGTTTATGTCCCATATTAATATATCGAATCTTCTTTTCTGGATCTACCAAAAACTATCAAAGAATTGAGAAGAGATGACAAACAAAATAGATTGATAGAGAAAATATTGTTTCCTTGTTGTTACAGAGTATCGACCATTTATAGTCGTATTCCCCTGTCCCCTATCTCATCCTCTTCTAGCACTCATACTTACTATCAGTAGATAGCAAGAGAATTTACTAAGGCGTTCAAACGGATATCTGAGGAATACTCATTCTAGGGTATACTTCACCCTATCTCTAATGAGCTACTTAATGTGTTATACTCCTGAGCTAAAGTTCAACCTTAGCTCTGATACCAAATGTAACGTCCTGGATTTTTCGCGCTCGAAAATCGACATCCGTACTTCACATTGTACTAGAATGCCACAGATTCGACCGTTCAAATCCGATTCGCCGGAGCTTATAACACAGTTAAGTAAATAACACAGCGGAATAAAAAGAAATCAATGATATCATATATATAACATTGATACAATGACAGATACAAAATCAGGTACAATATGATACAACAGAATGATACAACAGATATCAATATACATCAGAGATATGATACAAGAAATAGCAGCGGAAAAGAAAACAATAACACCAACAGCGGATAATCTTTGTAACGACCCGACCTTCTATGCCCAGAAAGTCGTATCGTTTTGAAGAAAAGAAAGAGGTGAGAAAGTAGAAAAGATAGAGAAGAAGAAGAAACAACAACAGAATCTCAACAGCGGAACGAATAAAATATAATATATCACATAAATATACAAATATTATATACATCAGAGTACACAGATAATACATCCATACTAGACAGTTATAAACACCTGTCTAGTTAATACAACTCACGCATCACAGAGATACAACACAGCGGAAAATACAGAATAACACTAACACAGCGGAACCACTATATATCTATACGCTAAAGCCTCCTGCTCCATTGCTCCTCCAGAATTCGTCAAAGCTAACCTGAATCCCTTGACTACCCGTAAAAATTTGGGTACCCGAGAGTTTATGAAAAACAGAAATAAACTTCGGGTCAGACATGGGTCTGGTATGAGTAACAGGTTAAAGTTGCTTAACTTTGAAAATCATTTGAAAACAAAGGTATCACGTAAGACTTCCCACACATAAACATGGAAAAGTTTTTACCTTACGCTAACCAAAACATTTTAGGAAATCCAGTGATATTATAATAGTGTCTAGGGTTTTCAAGTAAATAAGAAATAGCTGAAATTGTTACATCTATTAAATTCCAGCATACTAGCCACAACGTGGGTAATACAATCAAAACCGAAGGCACTTATTGGATTTTGGATTCCATACAATGGCTGGGCTACTGGGGTACCGCCCGTCATAGTACGTGGCCTAGATCACTGTACCGAGGAGTACGCCCGCTCCCCTGCAACACAAGGCCGGAACATCCCTTACTGGATAATTCCCGGATAAGAAAACCCCACAGTTGGTGCGCTCTCCAACTGCCACTACCGAATAAAAAGGGACGTCTAGACAGGGGAAATCTCATCCTACTTGGGTGCTACCCACTAGCCTTGCTGCAACTCCCCTGTTTTAGCCATTCCCGGTTTATGAGGCTTGAGGTTACGATTACCTTTAGAGAACACATCTCTTAGAATGCTCATCGCCCACCTGACGATGTTCTGAAAGCATTCGATCCATACAAGTTCGTTCTGGGTTCGAACGAAACCGAAGGCATTATCTCGTTACACTCATATTGGAATCACCCTCAGAGTTAACGACAATAACCCTTGCATTCTGAATCACCATCTCGAATCTATAAGTACTATCTCCGTCAAACTCATTACGGAATCACCCACAGAGTTATACTGACGAATAGTTCTTATACCTCGAGTCTTCACTTGCTCCATTTGGATTTCACGACCTAACGTTAAATTGGGAATCAGTGTGGTTTTCGAATATCCAAATATGGAAACCCGATCCCGGTCTCACCGAATCCAACACGTGTCTTTTAAGGCCAAGTTGTTTTAAAGGTTAAAACAATTCAAATTAAATTATGTATATCAACAGATAGATAAATCACAATATCACTGATGGATAATCACATATCATCATAAATGGAAAATCTATAATATCATCACACTTCATCAAAGCATCCATATCATAACAGATAACACTCATCTCATATCTGAGATCACAATCAATCAATGGGATATCAATATCAATCATCATACATAAGCAAGAATAATAATCATATCTTTGATAATTAATTTAAAATGAAATAAATCAATTATCTCATCCTTAATTAATTTAAAGTTAATTAAATTAATTACTTTATCAGTATTAACTTGCTTATATTACTACAAATAAATTATCAACCAATTCATTGACCATCATCCCATTACTCCATTTAATTAATCATCCCCGATTAATTGTCTTTAATTACATCTAAGTAATTTCCTTCAAATTTATTTCCACGGATTAATTACTTTAACCAAATATAGAAATTCATCTTTATATCATTTTGTTTATTAATTAACTAAGTTGATTACATTACTTAATTATTTATATTCATAAATTCCCTTCATTTATTAATTATATTCCATATAAATTCATTTTAAAATTCCATCATTAATTAAATAATTAGTGATCTCTAACTATATTTACTATTTACATTAATTACATCAAGTAATTAACTTTTAATTAGTTATTTTATTTCTTAATTTTTATTAAGAAAAACTAATCTTCAAATCACATATATTAATCACCTTGATTAATAACATATAGTAATTAACCGCCCTTAATTACTTCCCAATAAACAGACTTAATTAATCCCTTGATTAATTTCAAGTAATTATACTCGAATTACTTCCATTAACAAAACATCATCCAATTAATTACATCCTGTAATTATTCATAAATTACTTTTCCTAAGTAATTATATCTCCGAATCATAAGTGATTAATCCAAATTAATTAAAATAAATAATTAACTCAAATTAACCAAAATTACTCAATTAATCAAAATGAGTAATAAATTTCTTAATTACTTCCCATTAAGTAATTACATTTAAACAATTACAATGTTGATTACCAAATTAATTAATCTAATTAACTATTAAAAATCAATTATATTAATTAATCATTAAATAATCTAGTTAATGACCTTCATTAACATTTATTTAATTTCTTTCTAAAATAATAACTTGCAATTTCCTCATTTCTAATTATAAGCTCAATTAACCATTTATTAATTAATTAAAGTCAAATCCATGATTCTTAATTACATATTAATTTCTTAACTCATTATACAAATTTTAATTAATACATTTCAACTTATAATTACTAATTAAATCAATACAATTGATCAATTATCATTCTAGTTATTTTAATGGTTAATGAATTTTAAATCTTAATCTTCATTACTTAAAGAAAACCCATTTTCCATTATTTATTTAAATTTTCACTTCAATATGTTTGAAACATTTATTACACTTTTCCTTGAAACTTCATTTTTGATTCCAAGTTTTAAACAGACACTAATTTAACCTTAAATCACTTTAAACTAACTTTTAAAATTTTAAATTATAACTCAAAGCAATATTTTGCTAGGAAGGGATTTAAATCAAATTCCCTTTAATTCAAAATATTCAAACTTACTTTAATTATTTAAATTTATAAACTTTACTTACTTCAAAATCTAGGAGTTTAAACATTTATTTACCCTAAGTTAAACTTTGATTTAAATTTTAAAACCCATCATTTTAAAACTGAGAACAAGCTACAGGTTACAACCCTGTAAACCAAACTACCCGAGTTCACCCAAAATACTTCGAGAAAAACATGATTTCACTCGAGCCAAACACGTACTAACTCGAGTAAATCTCGAGTCTTCCCCATTATTAAACTCGAAACCACCAAAAACAGTTCACCAGAAAAATCGCTCCACCGTGCACGTGCACGCCTCCGATCATCACCTCCGCTCGACTACGACAACATCCTCAGGTCGACGATCAACCACCAACCCGAAAACGACCATCAGAACTTCGTCAATAACTCGTATTCGAAATCGAGTTCGACAACCACCTGGACGAAACAGCAACCCCCCCCTTCAAAGCCTGGAAGTTCGCCTCATGCTCGCGACTCAGATCACCGGATCGCCAACGCTTCCGGAAACAGCCTCAACTACCTCCCATCTACCTCCCCTCGGAACCCTGTGGCACTCGATCCACCATCGACGCAGAACAAAACGGAACATCAGCACTGTCCAAAACTAGGTCACCATACTTTGAATGCCTTCTACCGCCACCATGGTCATCGGTCGACCATCACTGCATTTTTCCTGTAACCACCCTAGGCTCCTCTATCTCCACGAGGCAACTCGACCTCTCTAGATCATCACAGCGCCGGAAATTAATCGAAATACCCACTCCGATCAACTATAAACTGCTACCAAACCACCTCACTAAAAATCCTAAAACCCACCTTAAAAATCATCGCTTCTGGTATGGATTCTAGTTAGATACCTGAATCAATGATCGGTGACGTTCGAAATTTGGGTAATCTTAAGTTTGTTCAAATAATTGAGTTCCAGAGAAAATTTTTGAGTGATTTAAATCTTAAATAAATTCCTAAACTTAGTTTATACGTTACAAGCAACTCTTGTTTAAATCTCAAGTTCAACCATCAACTAGAAGGAGAGTAATTGATTTTTGAAATCAACAGCTTGAGTTTATGAACTAAGGACAGAGATAATTTAAACAACAGCATGCATAACATACTCCCAGCTTTCCATATATATATATACAGATAATTATCTAAGCACACACATACATATCTTAGATATACTTGCACAAATTTAAATCTTTTAATTTTTAAAAGACAATTGTTACTCACCAATTTGCAGAAGAGAACAGAGCAATCAGGTTTTGCTTAACAACAAGCTTTTGAAAATAGTTTTGGATTTTCTAACAGAAGCTCCTCTTGATCTCTGTTTTGCTGAGTTGCTGATGGTTGTTGAATCTTTGTTTAGGTTTCAAATGGAGTTTTATCTTACTTTTGTTTAGTTCGAACTGAAAAATGGAAAGATGATAGAGGAAGTAGTTTACAGAGCTATGTTTACTTAAGTTTGAAATGGAGTTTATTTTGGTTTTACTTAGTTCGAAAGGAAAATGAAAACTGATAGGGGAAATAGCCTACATGCTGATATATATGAAACAGGTATCATTTTCTCTTTACAAAACAGTGTACACTTTGTACAAATTTCAGAGATGGTTTCTATGCTTATGGCCGAGATTACATGCCTTGTACTTAGAAAAGATATTTGCTTTACTCTCATTAAATGCTATGTCCTTTATGTTTTATTTTATACTTATCTATATTTTTCCTTGCCTGAGTCTTAGCTTACAAGCTACATGCATATTATATTTTTACTTTGCTTTCAAATCTTATCTTGCACCTTTTCCTTCTTACCAGCCTACAACTCCTTTTCATTTTGATTTTTTTGTTGTACTTAAGGCTGCATGCCCATACCATATTCGAGCCACTTGTTTTCATAATTATTTTTATGCAAGCTTTTCTAACAAGTGATTATATTTGAAAGTGCAGATTTTTATTTTTGAAGCTGGCAAACTTCTTATGTATTACACAAACATATGTTACAGGTTTAAATGCAAATGAAAGTTATCCCTAACATATTATTTAAATATTAAGTGTATTTAGTTTATGATTTACAAGGCTATAAAAATTCTACTTATGTATATTTTATTTCTATTGCTAACTTATTACTTAGTCTTGTATTTCTATATGAATATTTTTATTTATTAATATTATTAAAAATAATACATTTAACAACTTGAAATGATTTATAAAGAAACCATGACTTTATTATAAATCATTTATTTTTATTACATATACTAATGTATCATTTGATAAAAATTGAATTTAAAACTTATATACCTTTTTAAACTATATTTTAACAAGCTATACTTAAAAAGAAAATTAAACAAATCTCTTTGTTAATTAAATTTAAATCTAAACTAAAGCTAGAATAAGTTTTAAAACTATTTAAACATTTATCCTATATATTTAAACCCATATTTTATTCATTTAATAGCTTTGAATAAATCAAAATTCCCAAATCACTAAAATAAATTTGAAAATATAATTTATTAGTTGCATTTAAAACAAAGTTTTTCCTATCTACAATATATATACCAATATATATTCATTATAAATGGAAAATAATTTATTAGTTTTAAAAGATAAAACTCACCAATACAATATTTATTAAAAGAAAAGCATTAATTTAAGACTTATAAATCAAAGACATAACAAAACAATTTAATATTTAATATAATTTATTAAATTGATTATTGCTCGAAATTCCGGGTCGTCACATTCCTCCCACCTTAAAAGAATTTCGTCCCCGAAATTTAAAACAAAGGTAATTTAATAATCTATTTAGGAATTTAATTTTTAAAACACAAGCATATATCAACCATAGGCTAACAATCATAACAACCAAATCATCTAATCAAACAAATCTATCTATCCAGACAAAATTCTGGATAAGATTCTCTCGAGTTTCCCGAGTATAAATACCGGGTTACTCGCTCTACAAAATCCAAACAATCAATACAACTAAAGTACAGAACTCCTACTCATCTAGATCTACAAAACAAGGCAGGATATCAAACTACAGACGAGTCTGACTCGCAACCAAAACTCCCTGAACTGCTGGTTCTAAAACCAGAGATAAAGTCTTACACGTACTCCCTCAGAGATACGTGAGATACAACGAATTCCAGCTATCCAAACTGGCAATCCAAATCTGAAGACCAAACACCTACCTCTCCAGAACACAGAGAAAATCAGAACACCTCGGAGCTAAGTTCCCAGACTTACCAAATTATAGAGCTCCTTCGAATTAGAGAAAATTCATCCAAAATCAAATCTCCGACTCTGAAATCCAGATTCCTCCATCTCTTAGCCACCAACTCTTCAGACGATCCAAAGCTGCCTCCATCCCTGCTGATCAGCTAAATCCCCACTGATGCCTTCCAAAACAATCTGAATCCAAAAATAATCCAGTAGAATGATCTCCTCATGATCAACCAAAATCAAGAACACAACCTTTACTATCATCCATAGAAAACAACTTCTCTTCTCCAGAAAAGAAAGCAGATGCACTCCCAACTGCTTCCGCTGCACAACTCTGATCTGAGTAGATGACAATGCTGATGACGAACACAAGCAATCACGGGACAACAAATTCCAAAAATATGGTTCAACATATCCAAAAATAAAACTCAGAAGTTCCTCGAAAACCTGAGCTGCTCTACTAAAAACTTCCGCCAAAAACCATCCTACTATCAAGCTGAACCATCGGTACCACTCCTGGAATCCAGTCGATACCAAACTCAATCTCCAGATGCTAACAAAACTCTGACTTCCTGAAGTCATGCATCCAGAAAAATATCTGAAACACAAGAGAACGCTCCAACTATCGCAAGTCACTTTTGCGATTAATCCAGCCTGATTCCAAAGAAAAACTGTCCTCTCTTTACCCAACAGAACAACTTACGCTTAACTAGCCAATCCAACGAAGAAACGAAACCACTCCGCTGCTTCCGAATTCACTGCTAAGCTAGAAAGCTTCTTGCCAACACACAGAAACTCCGAGCTACACTGCTGACACCAATGCCAAGGAATTCCTAATCCAAAGCTCTTCGAAAAACTCGGACTTCAAACCAACCAGAAACATCCTGCTGAACACAGCCACAACACCAAAGCATACTCACTTCTTTAACTCGTCCCAAAGAAACATCTTCGGAGACATCCATAGTCACTGCGTCCCCTCACACGGCTACTACATCTCGAGATATCAAGATATCATGACTCGCTTCTGTCCAATCGACAGATCCAAACTCTACTCATCCAAACTCTCGAAAATCCGCTCACACGAGCGCAATCATCTTACACTTAAATGCTGGACTCCGAATCCTTCACAGATTTCCTTAAGAGATCAAAGAAATTCTTACACCACAAATTCACTCGAGATGAACTGTAGACCCAATACCGTCTCGGTAGATACATTTCCAACCTCAACAAATTCAACCATTGATAGTCGTGTTACACACACCACTACTTATCTACCTGTATAACTTATATTCGAAAGCCCGAACAGGTAACCCAACCGATAGGTAGAAATAAATATATATATATATATATATATATATATATATCAAAAATACAAATACGCTCTCTCAAGAAAGAAATCACTTAAGAGCCTAGGTATTCACTCAACCTAGCGCTCTGATACCAACTGTAACGACCCGACCTTCTATGCCCAGAAAGTCGTATCGTTTTGAAGAAAAGAAAGAGGTGAGAAAGTAGAAAAGATAGAGAAGAAGAAGAAACAACAACAGAATCTCAACAGCGGAACGAATAAAATATAATATATCACATAAATATACAAATATTATATACATCAGAGTACACAGATAATACATCCATACTAGACAGTTATAAACACCTGTCTAGTTAATACAACTCACGCATCACAGAGATACAACACAGCGGAAAATACAGAATAACACTAACACAGCGGAACCACTATATATCTATACGCTAAAGCCTCCTGCTCCATTGCTCCTCCAGAATTCGTCAAAGCTAACCTGAATCCCTTGACTACCCGTAAAAATTTGGGTACCCGAGAGTTTATGAAAAACAGAAATAAACTTCGGGTCAGACATGGGTCTGGTATGAGTAACAGGTTAAAGTTGCTTAACTTTGAAAATCATTTGAAAACAAAGGTATCACGTAAGACTTCCCACACATAAACATGGAAAAGTTTTTACCTTACGCTAACCAAAACATTTTAGGAAATCCAGTGATATTATAATAGTGTCTAGGGTTTTCAAGTAAATAAGAAATAGCTGAAATTGTTACATCTATTAAATTCCAGCATACTAGCCACAACGTGGGTAATACAATCAAAACCGAAGGCACTTATTGGATTTTGGATTCCATACAATGGCTGGGCTACTGGGGTACCGCCCGTCACAGTACGTGGCCTAGATCATCGTACCGAGGAGTACGCCCGCTCCCCTGCAACACAAGGCCGGAACATCCCTTACTGGATAATTCCCGGATAAGAAAACCCCACAGTTGGTGCGCTCTCCAACTGCCACTACCGAATAAAAAGGGACGTCTAGACAGGGGAAATCTCATCCTACTTGGGTGCTACCCACTAGCCTTGCTGCACCTCCCCTGTTTTAGCCATTCCTGGTTGATGAGGCTTGAGGTTACGATTACCTTTAGAGAACACATCTCTTAGAATGCTCATCGCCCACCTGACGATGTTCTGAAAGCATTCGATCCATACAAGTTCGTTCCGGGTTCGAACGAAACCGAAGGCATTATCTCGTTACACTCATATTGGAATCACCCTCAGAGTTAACGACAATAACCCTTGCATTCTGAATCACCATCTCGAATCTATAAGTACTATCTCCGTCAAACTCATTACGGAATCACCCACAGAGTTATACTGATGAATAGTTCTTATACCTCGAGTCTTCACTTGCTCCATTTGGATTTCACGACCTAACGTTAAATTGGGAATCAGTGTGGTTTTCGGATATCCAAATATGGAAACCAGATCCCGGTCTCACCGAATCCAACACGTGTCTTTTAAGGCCAAGTTGTTTTAAAGGTTAAAACAATTCAAATTAAATTATGTATATCAACAGATAGATAAATCACAATATCACTGATGGATAATCACATATCATCATAAATGGAAAATCTATAATATCATCACGCTTCATCAAAGCATCCATATCATAACAGATAACACTCATCTCATATCTGAGATCACAATCAATCAATGGGATATCAATATCAATCATCATACATAAGCAAGAATAATAATCATATCTTTGATAATTAATTTAAAATGAATTAAATCAATTATCTCATCCTTAATTAATTTAAAGTTAATTAAATTAATTACTTTATCAGTATTAACTTGCTTATATTACTACAAATAAATTATCAATCAATTCATTGACCATCATCCCATTACTCCATTTAATTAATCATCCCCGATTAATTGTCTTTAATTACATCTAAGTAATTTCCTTCAAATTTATTTCCACGGATTAATTACTTTAACCAAATATAGAAATTCATCTTTATATCATTTTATTTATTAATTAACTAAGTTGATTACATTACTTAATTATTTATATTCATAAATTCCCTTCATTTATTAATTATATTCCATATAAATTCATTTTAAAATTCCATCATTAATTAAATAATTAGTGATCTCTAACTATATTTACTATTTACAATAATTACATCAAGTAATTAACTTTTAATTAGTTATTTTATTTCTTAATTTTTATTAAGAAAAACTAATCTTCAAATCACATATATTAATCACCTTGATTAATAACATATAGTAATTAACCGCCCTTAATTACTTCCCAATAAACAGACTTAATTAATCCCTTGATTAATTTCAAGTAATTATACTCGAATTACTTCCATTAACAAAAAATCATCCAATTAATTACATCCTGTAATTATTCATAAATTACTTTTCCTAAGTAATTATATCTCCGAATCATAAGTGATTAATCCAAATTAATTAAAATAAATAATTAACTCAAATTAACCAAAATTACTCAATTAATCAAAATGAGTAATAAATTTCTTAATTACTTCCCATTAAGTAATTACATTTAAACAATTACAATGTTGATTACCAAATTAATTAATCTAATTAACTATTAAAAATCAATTATATTAATTAATCATTAAATAATCTAGTTAATGACCTTCATTAACATTTATTTAATTTCTTTCTAAAATAATAACTTGCAATTTCCTCATTTCTAATTATAAGCTCGATTAACCATTTATTAATTAATTAAAGTCAAATCCATGATTCTTAATTACATATTAATTTCTTAACTCATTATTCAAACTTTAATTAATACATTTCAGCTTATAATTACTAATTAAATCAATACAATTGATCAATTATCATTCTAGTTATTTTAATGGTTAATGAATTTTAAATCTTAATCTTCATTACTTAAAGAAAACCCATTTTCCATTATTTATTTAAATTTTCACTTCAATATGTTTGAAACATTTATTACACTTTTCCTTGAAACTTCATTTTTGATTCCAAGTTTTAAACAGACACTAATTTAACCTTAAATCACTTTAAACTAACTTTTAAAATTTTAAATTATAACTCAAAGCAATATTTTGCTAGGAAGGGATTTAAATCAAATTCCCTTTAATTCAAAATATTCAAACTTACTTTAATTATTTAAATTTATAAACTTTACTTACTTCAAAATCTGGGAGTTTAAACATTTATTTACCCTAAGTTAAACTTTGATTTAAATTTTAAAACCCATCATTTTAAAACTGAGAACAAGCTACAGGTTACAACCCTGTAAACCAAACTACCCGAGTTCACCCAAAATACTTCGAGAAAAACATGATTTCACTCGAGCAAACACGAACTAACTCGAGTAAATCTCGAGTCTTCCCCATTATTAAACTCGAAACCACCAAAAACAGTTCACCAGAAAAATCGCTCCACCGTGCACGTGCACGCCTCCGATCATCACCTCCGCTCGACAACGACAACATCCTCAGGTCGACGATCAACCACCAACCCGAAAACGACCATCAGAACTTCGTCAATAACTCGTATTCGAAATCGAGTTCGACAACCACCTGGACGAAACAGCAACCCCCCCTTCAAAGCCTGGAAGTTCGCCTCATGCTCGCGACTCAGATCACCGGATCGCCAACGCTTCCGGAAACAGCCTCAACTACCTCCCATCTACCTCCCCTCGGAACCCTGTGGCACTCGATCCACCATCGACGCAGAACAAAACGGAACATCAGCACTGTCCAAAACTAGGTCACCATACTTCGAATGCCTTCTACCGCCACCATGGTCATCGGTCGACCATCACTGCATTTTTCCTGTAACCACCCTAGGCTCCTCTATCTCCACGAGGCAACTCGACCTCTCTAGATCATCACAGCGCCGGAAATTAATCGAAATACCCACTCCGATCAACTATAAACTGCTACCAAACCACCTCACTAAAAATCCTAAAACCCACCTTAAAAATCATCGCTTCTGGTATGGATTCTAGTTAGATACCTGAATCAATGATCGGTGACGTTCGAAATTTGGCTAATCTTAAGTTTGTTCAAATAATTGAGTTCCAGAGAAAATTTTTGAGTGATTTAAATCTTAAATAAATTCCTAAACTTAGTTTATACGTTACAAGCAACTCTTGTTTAAATCTCAAGTTCAACCATCAACTAGAAGGAGAGTAATTGATTTTTGAAATCAACAGCTTGAGTTTATGAACTAAGGACAGAGATAATTTAAACAACAGCATGCATAACATACTCCCAGCTTTCCATATATATATATACAGATAATTATCTAAGCACACACATACATATCTTAGATATACTTGCACAAATTTAAATCTTTTAATTTTTAAAAGACAATTGTTACTCACCAATTTGCAGAAGAGAACAGAGCAATCAGGTTTTGCTTAACAACAAGCTTTTGAAAATAGTTTTGGATTTTCTAACAGAAGCTCCTCTTGATCTCTGTTTTGCTGAGTTGCTGATGGTTGTTGAATCTTTGTTTAGGTTTCAAATGGAGTTTTATCTTACTTTTGTTTAGTTCGAACTGAAAAATGGAAAGATGATAGAGGAAGTAGTTTACAGAGCTATGTTTACTTAAGTTTGAAATGGAGTTTATTTTGGTTTTACTTAGTTCGAAAGGAAAATGAAAACTGATAGGGGAAATAGCCTACAGGCTGATATATATGAAATAGGTATCATTTTCTCTTTACAAAACAGTGTACACTTTGTACAAATTTCAGAGATGGTTTCTATGCTTATGGCCGAGATTACATGCCTTGTACTTAGAAAAGATATTTGCTTTACTCTCATTAAATGCTATGTCCTTTATGTTTTATTTTATACTTATCTATATTTTTCCTTGCCTGAGTCTTAGCTTACAAGCTACATGCATATTATATTTTTACTTTGCTTTCAAATCTTATCTTGCACCTTTTCCTTCTTACCAGCCTACAACTCCTTTTCATTTTGATTTTTTTGTTGTACTTAAGGCTGCATGCCCATACCATATTCGAGCCACTTGTTTTCATAATTATTTTTATGCAAGCTTTTCTAACAAGTGATTATATTTGAAAGTGCAGATTTTTATTTTTGAAGCTGGCAAACTTCTTATGTATTACACAAACATATGTTACAGGTTTAAATGCAAATGAAAGTTATCCCTAACATATTATTTAAATATTAAGTGTATTTAGTTTATGATTTACAAGGCTATAAAAATTCTACTTATGTATATTTTATTTCTATTGCTAACTTATTACTTAGTCTTGTATTTCTATATGAATATTTTTATTTATTAATATTATTAAAAATAATACATTTAACAACTTGAAATGATTTATAAAGAAACCATGACTTTATTATAAATCATTTATTTTTATTACATATACTAATGTATCATTTGATAAAAATTGAATTTAAAACTTATATACCTTTTTAAACTATATTTTAACAAGCTATACTTAAAAAGAAAATTAAACAAATCTCTTTGTTAATTAAATTTAAATCTAAACTAAAGCTAGAATAAGTTCTAAAACTATTTAAACATTTATCCTATATATTTAAACCCATATTTTATAAATTTAACAGCTTTGAATAAATCAAAATTCCCAAATCACTAAAATAAATTTGAAAATATAATTTATTAGTTGCATTTAAAACAAAGTTTTTCCTATCTACAATATATATACCAATATATATTCATTATAAATGGAAAATAATTTATTAGTTTTAAAAGATAAAACTCACCAATACAATATTTATTAAAAGAAAAGCATTAATTTAAGACTTATAAATCAAAGACATAACAAAACAATTTAATATTTAATATAATTTATTAAATTGATTATTGCTCAAAATTCCGGGTCGTCACAATCTTCATCTTCAAAGCACTAATCCAGAAATAGCTCGAACTCCCAATAACGATGTACAAAGATAAGCAACGTCAGTCCATGAACTCCAAGAACAGAACCAGCTCCAGATAATCTACTCAACCTGAATATCTGAGAAACCCAACTCTAGACTGCCCGTGTGGAAAAATAGTGGGCACCCAGAGTTTAGGAAGGGAACAATAAACTCCAGATCAGTCATGGGACTGGTGTGAGCAACAAAAACAGTTTATCTTTGAAACAAGCAACAAAGGCTTTTAAACATTGAAATCCGCAATGCTTTTCGAAAATGAAACTACCATAAGGCCTCCCACCACACACACAATGCAATCGTAGAATTGGAGGAAATTTCTCCTTATGATAGTCAAACATGCTTACTACGCAAAATCAAAACTCTTTAATATTATTACTAGTGCATAGTGTGAAAATATTTCGAAAATACAATATTAATCTTAGCCAGCATACAACATTTCATCGTATGCCTACTATAGCTACTACGTTCAATAGCAGGTTACCGCCACATTCCATAGCAGGTAATACAACTAAAACCGTACAGGGTTCGTATTGTTTCTTTGGATTTCCAACAAATGATCAGGCTAAGGAACTTCCTTACCGAAATAGAAATGCCTCTGGAAAGATGCCCCGAGAACCTAACCGGATCTCTGCAAACAAAAGGCCGACGCTACCTCACGCTCTAACCGAGCTGTAACTAGGTAACTAACACACGAGTCATGTCATCCCCCGGTCGTTACCGACCTTTATCCGAGCGCTCGATAACCAACATCACACATAATAAATAAAGTGTATCCACATGAGTAAGTATCTGGGCTCCATACCATGATACCACCCTTTATCCAGAAGGAAATGACATACCCTAGGGGCGCTACCCCTACAAACCTTTGTCGCAACATTCCTGTTTCGACCATTAACGGGTTGTGAGGCTCGACGAAGTCTCGTCCACAAAGCTACGCTTTTTCACAAAGCCACGCTTTTTCACAAAGCCACGCTTTTTCACAAAGCAACGCTTCGATCAACAAATGATCAGCAGCACTTCGTATGCCACATTATTAAATTGGGAATGTATCACTAGTAACCATCAACTACATAACCTCTGAGCTCGTACGTCTCAGAGAAGGGTGTTAAGCTAAGAGAATAAATTCTCCGCCGCCAACAGAAATGTATTTGATAGAAACCAGCTTTACATCTCAAAGTGTAACGTCAGACACACATCCATACAAGTCTGTTCCGGGTTCGAACAGAACCGAAGGCACTTCCAAGGAAGCCCTTGCAAATCCGGATAATTTCTAATCACGTCCGGACTTCCCATCACAAAGGGTGATAAAATCTCTATACCGGGGACCAGTCGGTGCAGAGACATTCGACGAGTTGTCCTTTCATTTTCGAAAATATCCGGTCTTCACCACCGGTCTTCAAATGCTATCCATATGTGTCGTATCACTATTCGGAATGGGTTAT
The DNA here is from genome assembly GCA_030737815.1 of Allium fistulosum. Taxonomy (NCBI): domain Eukaryota; kingdom Viridiplantae; phylum Streptophyta; class Magnoliopsida; order Asparagales; family Amaryllidaceae; genus Allium; species Allium fistulosum. The sequence goes on along the minus strand of CM060908.1, from coordinate 742,243,968 downwards.
ATGACACAAAGATCCTTTCCCGGCTAAACCGAATAACAAGCACAATTAAAAATCATATGGATATTGGGATCTCAATTAAATCACAGATAAAGCCCAAAACTTTTCATTCGAATGGTTAAAACAGATTACCATTTCCAATCTTTTAAACAAAAAGATTCATTTCAAAAACCTTCAATGGTTTAAACAATTTCCACACTTTTAATCTTTTAGACAAAAAGATTCAATTCACAAAGTTAACCCCATTCACAAAGATTCATTCATAGATTTTCAAATCGATTTCCATTTCAATTTGATTAACTCGTTAAATCTTTAAATCAAGATTTAACTCATAGCTTTCAAAACTAGTTTCCAAAGATTCATTCATAGTCTTCCAGAACAATTCCATTTCAAGTTAGATTAACTCATCCGGTCTTTGAAATCAAAGACTCATTTCATAGTTTTCAAAACATTTCAATTCCATTTCAAACTTGAAACCGTTCAACACAAATTGGAAGTTCATTACTTATGCGAAAGCTTTTACTATTTGAAAACAAATAGTTTCGTTTCATAAAAATCCAGTTATATTTACACGAGTTAAAACCCTTGAATTAAATTCAAATTCCCAAATCAATACTTTTAAAATGGTTTAGCCCATATATAACTTGTACAACATCTTTAATCCCTAGTTTCAAATCATAAGATTCAATTCAAACTTGAATTCAAATTTAAATCAAATTATTTAAATTTTCAAAACTCGATTAAGTTATTCGAAATAACTTTTATCTTTGAAATTCCATTTCAAAAACTTTTCATATTAAACCCCAATTTCCAATTTCAAAATCAATTGAAATTAAAATTTCATTTTCAAAAACATCAAATTTAAATCATCTGTAACTTAACCGATTTCCACGTGAAATCCATATTGGTGTGTGTATAGTGTAGTCTAGGGATTTTTACACAATAGTGCACAACATCAATCATCACAGATATATCGATAAGCGGTATAATCGATAACGCTTATCTTCATTCACAGATTCATAGATAAAGTCAATTTATCAGTCACAAAGATTCATCATTACAATTCGATGTGGGTTTCGGATAACCAACTGGAATCCGACTCCCTGTCGCATCGAAACTCAAGTGTCGTTTTACGGGCAAAGGGTTGCATATTCACATTGTAACGACCCGCCTTCCTATGCCCAGGAAAACGTATCATTATTAAGAAAGAAAGGGATAGAAGAAGAAAAGAAGAGAAGAGAGAACAACAACACACCAGAAATCTCACAATGGAACGAGAAATATATTATCACATAAGATATTACATAGTATCATATACATCAGAGTATACAATTTATACAACACAGAATAGACAGTTATAAAATTCTGTCTATTATACATCACAAGTACATCAGTACAATACAACATACACAGCGGAAACTCTATATATCTACACGCTGAAGCCTCCTGCTCCTCAACTCCTCCAGTATTCGTCAAGACTAACCTGAATCCCTCGACTACTTAGTAATATATCACAGAAACAAATATATATAAATCATAGATAAGTAAATTACAGATCACATCATAAATCAGGGTATATCACAAAGCATCACATATCAGGGATATCAAACAATTCAATTCAAGGCATCTCATACCAACATTTATAAGCAATCCAATCAATTAAAAATAGGATTTATTAATAGTTCAAATCTTAATTAATTCAATTTAATTTCTAATTAAATCAATTATTTATGAATAAATTATCAAATCCTGATTTATTTATTTACAAATCATCTTGTATTAATTAATGAAATTAATCATCTTAATTATTTATCTTCATTTATTACCTTTACTCGGTTAATTATCTCTTAATTAATTATTCTTAATTTATCAAAATAATTAAATTAACCTTCAAGTTAATTTCATACTTAATTATCTCTTAATAAATTTCATTTAATTAATTAATTATCTCGTTAAAACTTATTTCCTTAAATATATTTAAAACTTGCTTAAACGCTTTACTTTTGAAACAAATTACTTTGAAACTTTTGCATTACAAACTGGTACAAGTTTTCTTTTAAAAACAGATACTCAACCCACTAAAACCCGAGCCCAACGCTCAAGTCTCCCCGAGTCAACCCGTAACTTGCGATTTCTCCACTTACTTCGAGTCACTTACGCACTTACCTCGAGCCTTACCCGAGTCGCTCCTTTCTTCTCCAATCATCATCAGTTCAAAACACCCAAACATGCACAGGTGCACGTGCACGTGTACCATCACTCCGGCCACCTTCGACCAACACCGACCTCTTTAGCAAATCGCTGATGCTCTAATCAACATCCTATCCACCCAGATTCGTGAACGACCCAACAAATCAAAATGTGCAATTCGAACGAACCCAGCAACAAAAATCGATCGTCCAAAAACCCACCGCATCACCACCTCGCCCCGTTACTCGCCACCGGAAACCGCCCAGAGATGCATCGACGTCCCCTCGCTCGATTCCCCACCTTGCGATCCAGTCCGGCCTACCCCCGTTGACTCAATCCCCTAAATTCTGACATCGACCAAAGTGGTACCTTAAACCCTAATTTCGAATAGTACCATCGCCATGATCAACTAAAAATCATGCGAGCATTTTTCCCTGAATCCCCTATTCGCAATCTACCTCCGACGTAAAACTCGATCCACGAATCATCAACGATCACCAGAATTTGACGAAAAACCCAATCCCATTCAACCTTTCTTTTCTTCCAATATATAAACTTAAAAATTATGATTCTATTTTCAAAAATCATTATTTTTAAAGACGAAACTAATTATGAAATCCAAACATGAAATTTTAACAATCAAATTTCTGATTTGTTTTTGTCTTTCACTGTTCTTCTATCTTCTAATCAATTTCTCTGTAAATTCTTGTGGGAACAATTTTTTTTGATAATATCTGTTTCATACAAACAATTTCCTTTCCAAGATTTTTAACCTAGCATTGTTTATATGAATAGATGTGGATTTATTTTGAATTGAGTTGAACCTAGATTAAAGAACAGAGCAACATATATACAGATTTGCATCATTATTTACAAGCATGCAGGCACATTCAACAATTATAAAAACATACTTTAAGTATTTCCCTATGCAAAACACAATTCCATATATTTTATGAGGATAGTTCATTAACAGGAAAAGAATAAAATTTGGGTTTAGAGGTTCATTCACATGTAATCCTGGAAGTTGATTTTTAAACTAAAAGTATATCCTGTAATAATTTTAACAGGGTTTTATTTTCTTGTTACCAGGGACATATACACTCCCAATATATATATATATATATATATATATATATATATGCAGGCATAACACAAAACCATATCAGCAAATAACTTTCAATATGACCACTTACAAACCCATGATTCAAACTAACTCAGGTCTAAGATGAGTTTACTTACTGATCTAAAGAAGAAGATACTAGGTCAAGTTACTCACAAGCATCAAGAAATCAAAACAAGGTAAGCTTCTAAAAATAAGAGTTGCTCACCTGGTCTAAAGAAGAACAAAAGAAGAACAGAGTTGCTCTAACACATTGAACATGCTTGAGAAAATTTTGCAAAACTGAAACTCGATTTGAAAATTTGTATGCCTTTGTTGTTTTGATTCCAGAAACCTTGTCTTGCTTGAGAAGGTAGAAGTTTTAAAACTGGAATGTTTTTCAGGTTTGATGCTTTTCCAGTTTGCATTTATTTATGAACGAAAAGAAAAGGAGATTGATATGTAGAAACAAGTTTACAGGAGATGGTATGCTTTTGTACAGGGTATATTATTTTATACAATAGAAAGCATGGCTGATATGTTGTATATACTTAGAGATGCTTTATTTGTACTTGCTTTGCAAGCTTGTCTCGGCTGGGAGATGATGTTATGGTGGCTGCATTTATGAGTTTGTACAAAGTTTACTTTATTTTATATTGAGGCTGATATGATAGGTTATGGTGGCTGCATTACTTTTCTTTTGCTAATGCCTTTACAACTTAACTTGGCTGAGAGGATAGCAGTAGGTACAAATGTTTACTTCTTTGTTTACATGCATCATTTCTTTTGTGTACTTATATAGATATTTATTTTTATTTCCTTTGCTTGCCTGGTTTTGTGCTTTGTTTCCCAGATTTTCAACTTGCATGCACTCGAAAGTATTACTTTGTTCTTGTTTTTAAAATACTTCTTGTCTGGTTACATACTTTATTTGCATACATAAAGTTGTTTTATTTTTGTTTTGTTTGTTTTGTTACTTTGTATTGACTTTTGCAACTTGTTTGTATATATGTAGTTATAATTTTATTTACTTTACATTTTATAAAACCATATAGTTTAATTTATAAATCTCAAAGTTCTTCATATATGCTCAAATACATATATATTCACATATATGCAATATTTACAATATATTTAAATTTAAATGATTTATATCAAATTTATTTTGATTCGGGGAAACTCGCTTTCATTTTCAATTAACTATACAATATTAAATTCAAAAATTCATTTAAATTATCAATTTAAATTCATAAAAATCCGGGATCGTTACATGCACTCAGTAGTTTATTTGTCATTCTAGGCGGTTAACACCCGAACAAACCATTTGTTTGTTTGCTATGGATGGATGGTTGATTAAATTGATTTCATATGATGATTGTATGCTGTGGTTGCAAGTGATTATTGTTTTATATTGATTGTTTTGTTATTTGTTGAAACAACTTTAAACATTTCATTTTATGTAATTATTAACCTCAATGGATTATATAAGTGAAATACATGTTATGGAAGCAATTGCTACTACTTTTGGTTTCATAATTAAGCGTTATTTGCCCGACAAATAGGTACGGTCTCAGATTACGGTTTTTAGCGATATTATATTGTTTCCCGCTGTTGGGATATATTATTTTGAAAATTATGTAATATATATTGTTTTAATTATATTATTATTTCTCCCAGACCTCTCCGTACAAATGAGATTCTGCCGAAATTTTTCGAAAATTTTGGACTTAGAAAATTTGAGAAATGTTTTCCAAACTTTATTACTTTGAGTATAAAACGATTTAATGGTTTTAAATTGATATATTGTATTTAAATTAATTAATTTTGTAAATTTATTTGTTTATAAATTTAATATTTTGAATAAGATATATATTGAATACTAAATCCCTTCTTTTCCCTCCTTTTTCCTTTTCGAGGACGAAAAGTTTTGAGTGGGGGAGAGTGTAACGAACCGTAAATTTTCGATAATTAAAATTGTTAATTTAATTAAATTTTGTTATTTAATATTGGGAAAAGTAGAAATTGTGATTTATTAAGGGAAATTACAAACATAATGAAATGGAATAAGGTTAAAATAAGAAAAGGATAACCTTTTAATGGAAGTTCAATTAATTAAAATAATGTAAATGTTATACCTGGTTATAAATGTGAATATAAGAAACAAATGTAAATATTTAATTATTGTATGAAATAGATAGTTAATGGTATTGAATGAAATTAGTATTATATAAGAATTGTAACATTCGTTTGTGACTAATGAATTCATAAGTGTAATTAAAGGTTATGGTAACGATTATTATAAGTTACCTGTTTATTTGGTCTATTAAATTAGAATGGGAAATCAATTAGAATTAAATGAACTTTAATGTTCATTAATAAGATTAAGGCAATAACCATAAATTATGAATGTAATAAAATGAATAGAAATGTTAATTTTATTTATAATGTAAATATTGATTTAATTAAATAGTGAAATCAAGATAAACAAATCAATTTGGGATTTTAAATTTTATTTAATGTGTGAAATTGACAAAATTCAATTTGACTGAAATATAGTAATTAATACAAATAAAGATGAAATTTGGAAGATATTAATGTAATGAAATATAAAACAATGTTAACTATGTTAGATGAGTAATAATTGATTGAATAGAAAGTCTGGAATCAAATCAAAACAATTTATTGGAATTAAATTTTAAATTAATTGGATAAATTGCAGTTGCAATTGAACAATGTAATTATTGAAATAATTAACACTAAATTGGCATGTAAATTTACTTTAAATTATTATGAATGTCCAAGCAATCAAAAATGATTAAATTTGTTTGTTAGTAAATTTGAAATAAAAATGTCATTTAATTTAATATTAATTTATTTAATTAACTTGAAAAATAGCCATTTTGGCCACTGACTCGGATTTCGACGAAACCAGTTTCATCGGATCCATAACGGTGAATTATTGTAGGATTTCAAGTTTCGAAGCGATCGGACTTAACGTTTGATTGTACGGGCGCGAAACGCCTAGAAGTCAACTTAATTGAAATCAATTTGAAATAAGCTGATTTTTACCATAACTCTTTCATACGATGGAATTAGGACTTGAAACCTGTTCCATTGAATTTGAAATCATCAAAAACATCTATTTTGATATATGGGATGACCCAATTTAGTTCCGGAGACAAAACGGGCTTTCGGGCCATTTATCGTTCAACGTGTAAATCAAAACTTGTCCATCCATTCTATTTCATCTTTGTCTATAAGTAGCCCGTTATAAACCCTAGATACTCCTCGTTTTCATTTGTCTGTACGTACATTTCAAGTCTTCTCCTCCTTCTTAATAGCAGACAAACCAAAAAAACTTCTCAATTCAATTTCAAAACCAAATTCAAATCTAAATATCAAACTCAACAAACTATATCGTATTATATATCGATTTGAAGCTCTCGACGAGCGCAAGTCATTTCTACGGTTAGTTTCTCAAATTGGGTTTCTGTGTGTTCGGAATTCAAAGGATAATTCTCGGCCATCGAAACATGGGGTTTGTTATAACAGTGGATATGGATCGATCGGGGAGTATGGGCGTGTAGAGGAGGTCGAAGGCTTTCGATCCATACGGCTTCCTCGTGTTATCGGGTGTCGTGATTTGCCAGATTGTGTGCTCAAAGGCGATGGAGGCGGTTCGCTGGGAGGCCGTTTGGGCGTGTCGCACGTGGCCACTGGGGTCGGCCTAGGCCGAGTAACGTTCTGGCGATGTTAGATCGGAGCCGTGGTGGCCGGAGCTCGCTCGGTGACGTTTGATTCCTGGCGGTGTAGGGTTTGTGCGACCTTGTTCTGGAACGAGAAGGCACAGTTTGCTTGCTGTCGTGGCTGCGTACGATTGGTACCTCTATTCTTTTTTTTTTCTTTTTTTTTCTTTCATTTATCTAATTTGAATTTCAAACTTCTAATGTCAATAAATTTCGCATACGAGGTCCGTTTCATGCACGGTTTGTTGCATTGAGATCGTATTGGAATTCCAGACACTTTGACGCTGGTTTGGACGAATTCCGAGGCCGTTGGATTTTGGGTTTAAATTGGATTTAAATTCAATTTAAATTCAAAAGGTGAGTGGTTTAACCCACTCACAACTTCTAAAATTTCTTATGTTTGTTAAATTAAATTTATGATGTGATTAGAAATTTATTTATGACTGTTTGGTATATTTTAAATCATCATCTCAATTAAGTTGAATTTATATGAATTAAATCGTTATTTAATTTATTATTGAATATAAATTGCTAGTTAAATACCTGTAATTGATTATCAGTTCTATATTGATATTTATTGATTTGATTTGGATGATGTTTGTAATGGAGGTTGATTGTTGATACTGGATGAATGGATGTTTTATTTTATATCGTTATAAACTGCAAGTTCACTATGAGTTGAAATGATACATACCCGAACAATCTATAGATTAGGAAAAATCGTTATGGGTTGAAATGATAGACTCGAGCGATTTTATGGATTTTATTATTAATTCGGGATTGCGGTTTGTATTGATATATATAACCGTAATATTTTAAATTGCGGATTGAAATGATAAATATCTGTATCACTTGACCCTAGGGTAGAAAGTTATATACGGACGCCGGATTGGTTAAATTTAATGATTTTTAACTTCTTAATTTTTTTTAATTAATTAAATGATATCTTGAAATAAAATTTGATGTATATAAATGGAAGTATTATTGGAAAATCAAGTTTTGTGTTGAAATGTGAATTGGTTTAAAAGGAATTGCTTTAAGAAATTAAATTGTAAGTTTAAAGTTAAACCTTTAAGTATAAATGAAATTCTATCGAAATTAAGTTATTGAAGTTGTTTGAAATAAACTTTGAAATATTTTGAAATTGGAGTAATCCGAATTGATATTTGAACATGGATTGAAACGATATGAAATTCAATAGTTTATTGAAATGTTAAATTGAAAGATTTGGAATTTGGTATGTTGACTTGGAAATTGAAAATGGTCCAAATGTGTTGAAATGAAATGAATAGTTTAATTTGATATTAATTCCAAATTCACGTTTTAATATAAACTGTTTTAACAATATATTACTTCAAAATTTATAATTAGTAAGATTTCAAAGTATTAAATTATTTTAACCTATATTAATTATATTAAGTCATTTTAACCTATTTTAAACCAATTTAATTATTTAAACTAATTAACCTGTTTTAACTTATTTTAAATCTAATTAATCTATTTTAAAGCTATTTAATCTATTTTAATTATATTTAATCCATTTTAAATCTATATTAACTATTTATAACTATTTAAAACCATTTTCTTCTAAATTCCAAACTACGTAAAATGGATGGGTTATATTCAAATTCTTGATTTTTTTGTGAATATGGTTAATGATGTTATAACCTAAGTTGGAAATTAAATAACTTATTTGGTTTAATATGATATTTGGAAATAAGAGGTTATCCTATTTTGGAAATATGACTTTTGAAAGGAAATATAATTTCGAACTATGATTCCAGATGTGATATGATTTCAAAGGTGAATATGATTTCGGAAGTAAGTAATGATTTCGAAAGTGATATGATTTGAATTGAATATGATATTTTGATATCAATTATGTAACGACCCGTATTTTTCACGGATCGAAAAGTTCGTCAAATCTGGAATTTTTGCATTTTTAAGTCATTTCAGATTTTTGGGGAAATTTGTCTAAGTCCTAGGTCGTGGACGACCTAAGAGCTAAGTCGTGACCGAGTTAAGGACTTGCGAGTTAGTGTTAGGTCGTGGGTTAGTTGGAGCGACCTATAAAATTGTGCAACCTAGGATTTAGTTAAGTAATTAGGTCGGCAGGGCGAGTTAGCGACCTAGTAGTTGCCGAGTTAGCGACCTAGTAGTTGCCGAGTTAGCGACCTAGTAGTTGCCGAGTTAGCGACCTAGTAGTTGCCGAGTTAGCGACCTAGTAGTTGGCGACCTAAGGACCTAAGGAGTTAACAAGTTGGCGACCTTAGGAGTTAGGCTAAGTGTTAGGTCGCGTGGAGGCTTAAGGAATTAGGTCGTAACCTGTTAAGTCGTAGGTCGCTGGGTTTCGTCTAAGTGTTAGGTCGTAACCTGTTAAGTCGTAGGTCGCTGGGTTTCGTCTAAGTGTTAGGTTGTTAAAGAGACCGGGATCAGATATTGTCATACTCTCTACCAATACTGAAAACCACTTTGACAACTGTGTACGCAGTGGAGATTCCATAATGAAGTAGGATGGTTGGCGGCGATCCTATATGAGGTATATATGTGGATCTAACTCCCATGAGTTAGCTAAAGGTGGGTAAAACAAGAGCAACTGACAGCCAAGTGAGGTCATTCCTCCGATCGGGCACACTTCTTCGATACTATATTCTGACTTTGTGATTGATTTGGTGGCCACCCTCGATTTTTGATTAGGGAGTGTGTTCCGAGGTGGGACGTAGTAGCTGCTATGCATTATCACCAGTCTGGAAGTGTAATTGGTATATCTACCATGGCATTGCCTAGTTGTGTCGTGTCACCTACTTATTGAGAACACTACGAGTTTGTTTTGTACCATACCTATAGAGTGCCCTTTGACGACGTCCGGTACGGACGGGATTACGGTACTGCATAGACTATGGGAATATATAAAAATGTGTTAAGTGGGGAATTGGTAATGCCTTAATGCTATTTTAATAGTTTATCTTACTATAGACATATTATAATAGCGTATTGTACTACATAGTAGATAGTTTAACGGATCCTTAGGAGATGTGAATCCCGAACATCTCTTAAGTTACTGCACTCACGTTAAACACTGGATAAGAGATGTTAAACCCCGTAAACAACTCCGACACCGTTCCACTCATATTTATTTATTTACCATTGATTTAACTTACATAAGATCTTTTAGTTCTGACTAGAGTGTTTTTTCTTTTCAATTCGCTCGGGTCAGCCTGAGCATTTCAGGAATCGAAGACTTGTTTCTGGAGGACGTGGACGAAGATTTGTACTACTATTATTTACTATATTATTCCACTACATCATACTGTTCCGCTGCATTATCATTTATTTATCTCTGATATGTGTAACTATAATTTTGTATTGTATAAGTATAATCAAATGTTTTGTATACAGCTTCAAGAACTGTTATTTGATTATTATATTTTATCATTCCACTGCGAGATTCTGTTTTGTTTTTTTTCTTTCTCTGCTTTTTCTTATTCACCCCAATAATAATCCGCCCTTCTGTATGGTTTGAATCGGCATGTGTGTCTGCTTAAAAGTACAAAAAGGCGGGATGTTACAATATTGCAATTTTATTTCTAAATCAATTTATTTGAACCCAAAGTGGTTTTATATCGAGTATATATCATTTCAACCCAAAGTGATTTTGCTAACTATTAGGGAACTTGGAGTGTAAGAACAATAATAACATAACATGTCAACGACCAACATGCGTGCATAATTAACAATTTAATATATACACATGCATAACTAACATATCACACGTGTCACATATCATAAACAACATAAGTGAATATTTCACTGTATAACATGTCAAACACTGACATAACATTTACATATATAACATGACATATATACAAGGAACTTGCAAGGTGATTTACAATAAAATAACATGGCATATCATTTTTCCCAAACATAACACATTATTTCCACATAACATAGGAGACATATTATTAACATAGCATGTGCAACATATGATTTTATTAACCTAACACTTTTTTTCAACATAGCATATGTGACATATTTCAACATGCCATATATTTTTTTTTTCTAACATAAAACATTTTCTAACATATCATATGTGACAATTAATCAAATCAACATAACATACTATTTGTGACATATAAAACAACATGTACATGTGAATATTATAACACAAATTCAAGGAAACATAACAACATATATCACATATTCCTATCTAAAGCAAACATTTCTCATAACATTTCAATCGATGTTTATTTACCTAACAATGAAAATGATAATCGTGAGTGATTGCCCACCTTTTGAGGTTGGAGAGTTTTTGACAACACAAATAGATAGATCCAAGTTGAAATCCAAACATGACAAGCTAATCAATCCTATCCAAAGCAACAATCCATGTAAGGACCCGATTCTTCGACTTCCGAAAACCGACATCGATACGTCCACTGTATCAACTGCCGAGCAACGAATGTCGGAAAACCGAATTCTTAGGGTTTTAGAAAGAAGAAAACAGAAGAAAAGATAGAAGAAGAAGAAAAACAGAACAACATCAGAACAGAAAACAATATCAGAATCTTACACATCGCAGCGGAACAATATATAATAAATAAACACTAGTCTTTTAAAACAAAGAGCTATATCAGTTTATACATACATCAATCATCAGAGTCAATATACAACAATGGACATTTATATAACTTGTCCTCATACAGAATACACAGCGGAATAAATAATATCAGATACAAATACTACGTCTCGTCCTCCAGCTTATCTCCAAGCTCCAGAATATCCAGAATATCCTAATAACCTAACTCTAGACTGCCCGTGTGAAAATTGTGGGCACCTAGAGTTTAGAAGGGAACAATAAACTCCGAGTCAGTCATGGTGACTGGTGTGAGATCGTAAAACAGTTATTTTTCACAAAGAAAATAAAACAAATTCGCAATGCTTTTGGAAAATGAAACTACCATAAGACCTCCCGCCACACACACAATGCAAACGCAGAATTGGAGGAGATTTCTTCTTATGATAGTCAAAGATGCTTACTACGCAAAATCAAATTCTTTTTGATATTATTATTAGTGTATAGTGTAGAAAACATTTCGAAAGTATAATATTAATCTTAGCCAACATACGACCAGTATCGTATGCCTACTATAGCTACCATCTAAACAGTGGTGACCACCGTACGTAAATGGCAGGTTCTACAACTAATACCGTACAAAGTTCGTATTGGAGTTTGGATTTCCAACAAATGGTCAGGCCAAGGAACTTCCTATCCACGATGGGTATGTCCCTGGAATAGACGACCCGAGAAATAACCTAACATTACGGTTAGATCTCTGCCAACACAAGGCCGGGTTACCTCTGCAAAAGTAGGTAACTACTGACACGCGTATGCCATCCCCCGATCGTAACCGATCTTCCCGAGGATCCTCGATTTCCAACAAACCACATAAATAATAATGCAGCAACCACATAGGTTAAGTATCTGGGCTCCATACCATGATACCACCTTTATCCAGAAGGAATGACATACACTAAGGGGCGCTACTCCCTAGAACCTTGCTGCATCCTTCCTGTTTTGACCATTTCCGGGGTGTGAGGCTCGACGAAGTCTCGTCCACAAAACTACGCTTCCTACAAAGCCATGCTTCGGGTCAAACAAATGATCAACCTATGATCACAAAGATATAAGATCAAACAAATGATCATATCGCAAATGATCAAACACTGATCATTTCACAGCAACACTCAGTATGCCACGTTACCAAATTGGGATATATCGCTGATGAATTTCAACTACATAACCTCTGAGCTCGTACGTCTCAGAGAAGGGTGTTAAGCTAAGAGAATAAATTCTCCGCCACCAACAGAAATGTATTTGAAAGAAATCAGCTTTATATCTCAAATTGTAACGTCAGACACACAATCCATACAAGTCTGTTCCGGGATCGAACAGAACCGAAGGCACTTCTCACGAAGCCCTTGCATATCCGGATAAATTTCTAATCACGTCCGGACTTCCCGTCACTAAGGGTGATAAAAACCTCTAAACCGGAGATCAGCCGATGTAGAGTAACTCGACGGTAATCCTTCCGTTTTCAAAAATATCCGGTCTTCAACACCGGTCTTCGAATGCAATTCATAACGACGTATCACATATTCGGAATGGGTTATACGACCCCATGGTCCTTTCCCGGCTAACCCGAATAGTGAGCGCTTATTCAAAAATAAGTGTGGCATTCAAATTCATCCAATTCACAACAAATACCTATCTAAAGGTAATTATTGATAGTCGGTTATTTAACTATCAATAAAGATGTGCAACATCATCAGATTCCAAATAATTTTCCAAATTATTTAATTTCCAAAATATCTTTACTAGATATATAATTTCCACACTTCAAAAATAAACCAACGTTTATTCTTTAAAACGGGTTTCCATTTCTTTTTATAAATTCCATAGTGAATTTATACCTTTCAAAATATCTACTGATATACGATTTTCAAATCGATTTCAAATATTCTTTTTCGATTTATCTTTACAAAGATAAATTCTCAAAAACGTCTCATTTTCATTTTGGAAATGCATTTCCCTACTTATTTAATAATAAGTATTTCACAAATCATTTATTTTCAACACTTGGAAAATATTATATATACTTAAATCAAAATTAAGTATATATTTCATTCTTTAAGGAAATCATTTACTTTGACAACATTTATTTGAGTCAAAACGAATGTTACGTAAAACATCGTTACGACGACTAAAAATCACTAGTATAGGGATTCAAAATTTAAGATAGATATGTAAATCCCAATACTATATAAACATTTCCTTTCGGAAATCATTTACTATAACAACAGTGTTATAGTCCATTATTTCCTTATATTTTCGAAAACGCCTATTTCAACAATAAATGTTGAAATCTATGGTTTCGATATTTAACACATTTAAAAACATCGTTAAAACAATTAACTCCATTTTTAATACCACTTCTTCAAAAATAAATCCATTTTATTTAATAATATATTAACTGTCCAAAATCGTGAATATAATTCACTTAACCAAATTTCAATCATCTCTACACATTTTATTTCAATAAAGATTCGCTATCCAAAATCGCGAATATATCTTCTTTAATAACCTCCTACATTTAATTTATCAAACTCAATTGATTCCGAATTTATAAACACGTTTATGAATTCTATTCCTCTTTTATAACAACTTTTATTTATAAATCTCCTTTATTAATAATTCGATTTATAAATCTTCTTTAATGACCCATTCAATTCACAATTCAATTTTTTATACCACAATCCATATTATAAGTTAAATACTTATAATTTCATTTATTCTACAAAAATCATTTTCCATTTATAAGTTCGCAATTTATAAATTTCATTCACTTATAAATTCTTTTTTAAAAATTCATTTTAACACTTATAAAAACTCGTTTTATAATCCCAATCTTTTAAAATTATAAATATCAATTTTGTACATCTTTTATATACATCGTTTTAATAATTCAAAAATTCCCATTAAAACCATTTTATAAATTACTCAACTCTTTATTTCAAAAGAATTTACTTTTTGGTTATATTTCACAAAAATCTTAACTTCTATAACTTTAATGTTTTAACGTTTATTTTTATTTAAAATAAATCAATTCTAAATTTTAAATAAACATATACCTTCAAATAATTACCTTTAAAAATCTCTTTTAAAGTTAAAAATCGTTATTTTTAAACTTGAATCCGATGATGCAACAGCACCAATTAGTCAATCACAACATCAAACATCATATATCAACATATGATAACAGAATATACATCAATATCTGTAAATAAATAAATACTGGTGAGGAATCCAGTTGGATCCCTCCAACCTGTTTCCCTGCATCCACGGACGTTAGCACAATACCAATTCCACTTCGAGGTGGAATATCGCGGTATATGGGTTTTATAAAAATATCCGCTTACTAACGGCACAATAGGGTCTCATCCGCTATACGAGGCGGGAAATCAATCAATCCAATATATACATATGCCAATATGTATATATTGCTATATAGATATATATCCTATTATATCTAATAACACATCCAATAGCAATCAATCGTCAATAAATAACTGTAATATCAAATTTCATTTGAGTGAGAAAAATCTCACCTTCGCTTTTAATTTCCCATCCAATTTTCAATCCAGACTTGATTTCGTCGTTGTATTCGACCTTGTATATATAATTTTACAATTCGTTAATATTCAAACAGATCGAATAATAAATTTCTTTTCAATGGATTAAATTGTTTAACAATTTTAATTTGAACTAATTTAACAATTAATTCCCTATTTAATAAATTTGTTTAACTAATTTATTTAGTTTTAAAACTAAATTTTCTTATTTAATCATTTTCAAAAAAAATAAATTTCTAACAAATTTTTCTTTTACAAAATATTTTCAATTTGAAACACATCTTCATACGAAAATAGTTTATATAGATTCCAATTATCTATAAAAATATACTGTCCAGTATCTTACTGCTGGCTTAAAAATCCTATCTCCATTTCTTTTTCTTCAATCTATATGTATATAGGTTTCAAGAGAAGAAGAAAAAACATAGAGTACCTCACTGACCAAAATCCAGCACAGACAATCAAAACGTCGCGACATCTGCTTTATCCTAAAATGGAATCATGCTACGACTTCGACTCATCACCTCGTCACCACCGGAGTTGTTGAGCTCGAGTTCGACTCAGATGAACTCATGACTACGACCCCTTCTTCCACGTTTCCTGAACCCATCGACCTGCCCCAAACCTTCCAGTGCTCGAGTTTGAGCTACCCCGTTCACCTCAACGTCGCAGTTTCGCCTCGCAAGCTCGAGTTCGGCCACGATTTCAATTCACCATCACATCCACATGCGCGCGGTCGCGACCCCCCCGCCATCTCCAGGAATTGTTGCCCAAGTCGCAAACGAAACCCACGCGACTCACCTAATTTCAAATCGCGATTCACTGATCCCCTTCAACGCGAACAAGCTCGGCCGTCTATTGAAGAAGACGAGCACGATCTTTCCTTGACTGCTTCGAATTCGAGTTAGATCTGGTTATCATCTTCGGCCATTTCAAATGAGAGAGGGGTTTTATTTAAAGGAGAAAGAATTTTAGTTTTGTTCGTTACTAACTGAGGAGAAGAAGGAATAAGGGGGACGAGGTTTTTATTTGTTCGGCCATTATTCTCTTTTCTTTGAACGAGATTGTAGGGAACGAGAATAATGTTTTTGAACGAAAGGAGGGAGAGCTTAGTTTAATTTATTCGCGTACAGATAGAAGAAATGGTTTGCACGATTTTGTTCATGATACTAGGCGAGAATTTAGGCGTAAATATAGGGAAGACAGTGTACTGAGGTTGACAAATTTAAATTTCAAATTTAAATTGAATATCGATAAAACTTCAATGCGTTTACTCATCGTGTGCTCACATATTAACTCCGAAAAATACGAAATTTGAAACCCGATAATAATTCAATATTCCGGACCCAATGGAACTGGTTTCGTCGAATTCAGAGACTGCGCCTCGGATGGCTATTTTTTAAATGTCGATTCAAACGATAAATTTCAAAACTGAACAAATAACTGTAAACTTCAATTCTGAAGCTTCTATTATCTTCAGTGTTATCAATACGAATTTTAAAAGCTTTCGAAATAATTTTCTTCGGCTTACAATTGAAGATACAAATTTTATTCAACTTACAATAGATTAAATTATAAAATTTAATCACCAAATTCAAAGTTATATCGGGGATTCAAATTAAATCATCGTTCAAATATTTAAAATTAATTAAATATTCTCAATTTAATTTGTTCAAAATTATGGGTCGTTACAAACTTCCCTCCTTAAAAGAATTTCGTCCCGAAATTACAAGTTAGGAAAAATGGTCCTTAACTTGTCTACTCTTTTTCTCAAATTCAATAATTTTATCAAATTATCGAAACAAATCTTTCTACTAAAGATTCGTTATTAATCCAACCAACTTTCTAAACATTTTCAAAATCTTCAAACATCATTGTTTACTTCAAAATTCAAATTTAAATTCAAATTTAAACTTAAACTTTCAAAATTTGCTCAAAAATTTTCTAACGCTCTAAATTTCCGAAAAATTTCGCCAACGTCTCCTTTGCGCGGCTAATACGGTACGACTACAAAACGTCCCTACGGACTCTTAGATTTCAAAAAGAAAAGAAAAAGCCAAGCGGCTAGACAAGAAAATCATCAAATCTCATATAGAAATTTAAAATACTTACCTTTTTGTCGAGCAATTCAAATTATCTTTGAAATCAAAATTCCAATTCCTTATAACACCTGTATACTACTAGCCATAATATCTAGTTACATATTCAAACCATTTTGCAAATTCTATTACAAAATTTTCCAATATATACTACTTATACATTTTTACTTCACTATTGAAGTTACACATATTCATTTTCATTTCACATCTCATTTGAATTCAATTTACAATTTCAATTTCGTTTGGATTCAGTTTTAATCTTATTCACTTACCATTGTAAATTCCGTTCATTTGAAATTTATTTCTACTTACTTGAATTTATTTGCAATTTCGAACCATTCTTTCATTTAGTTCACAATTCAAGGTTTAATTTCACTAATTTAACTTTCAATTTCGCTTTCATTAAATCACAATCGATTCACTTGTACTTACATTTATTTAACTTCATCTTTAAGTTAAATTTATTCTATCAAAATTCAATTTGTACAAGTTATCAACTTAATAATATTTCATAAATATCTTTATATAGCATTCCAGAGTTTACCAACATTTCAAAGCCATTTTGAAAACAATTCAAATTATCCTTTGAATTTCCAAAACAAAAACCCAAATTTTTCAAACAACTTCCATTTAAAACAATCGGCAGCAATTCCTCTTTTGGAAACCCGAAAATAAACACCGGTGATGCCGCGGTCATCATCGGAATTATTTTCCAGCGACCGAAAAGAGTTTAGAGCTTTCATCTCTTCAAAATACTTTTCAAAACCTTTGAAATTCATTTTCAAATCAAAAAGGATTTAAACTTTCCAAATCTCCCAAAATTTCTTTTCAAAACATTTCCAAAAACTTCTCTGGAATTCCGTTTTAAATTACAATTCACATTTATAATTTACATTCTTTAAATTTCATTAGTATATGGATTTATTTCTTAACTTTGGAGTTATGATTCCAATTTCTTATTCAATTTCAGTGATGATAATTCACTATTATTACTTCCTAACATCCATGCAACCATATACTATAGTACTTTATAGAAAAACATTTCTTTTCTATACAAAAATAGTTTTGGGAAAAATTATCTCATTCACCCTATTTTAAAACAATACTGTGCCGAATTGTTCTATTCAAGTGTTTAGAAACCCCTTCGATCCAGTTGCGCAGACTGTGCCGACGAAGGTTCATATGCCACTCAATAAATCAATCATCACAATATAAAACAATTTTATATTAACTAACAAATACGCGCTCATATCTTATTATTACACTCAACTCATTCTAGAGTACTACTGACTCTATCTCTAATGAGTAACACCCAACAGAGCAGGGTTGTCGCTTAACCATATGCTCTGATACCACGTTGTAAGGACCCGATTCTTCGACTTCCGAAAACCGACATCGATACGTCCACTGTATCAACTACCGAGCAACGAATGTCGGAAAACCGAATTCTTAGGGTTTTAGAAAGAAGAAAACAGAAGAAAAGATAAAAGAAGAAGAAAAACAGAACAACATCAGAACAGAAAACAATATCAGAATCTTACACATCGCAGCGGAACAATATATAATAAATAAACACTAGTCTTTTAAAACAAAGAGCTATATCAGTTTATACATACATCAATCATCAGAGTCAATATACAACAATGGACATTTATATAACTTGTCCTCATACAGAATACACAGCGGAATAAATAATATCAGATACAAATACTACGTCTCGTCCTGCAGCTTATCTCCAAGCTCTAGAATATCCAGAATATCCTGATAACCTAACTCTAGACTGCCCGTGTGAAAATTGTGGGCACCCAGAGTTTAGAAGGGAACAATAAACTCCGAGTCAGTCATGGTGACTGGTGTGAGATCGTAAAACAGTTATTTTTCACAAAGAAAATAAAACAAATTCGCAATGCTTTTGGAAAATGAAACTACCATAAGACCTCCCGCCACACACACACAATGCAAACGC
Organism: Allium fistulosum; assembly: GCA_030737815.1. Taxonomy (NCBI): domain Eukaryota; kingdom Viridiplantae; phylum Streptophyta; class Magnoliopsida; order Asparagales; family Amaryllidaceae; genus Allium; species Allium fistulosum. The sequence continues at coordinate 742,224,681 of CM060908.1, read as the reverse complement.
AGAATTGGAGGAGATTTCTTCTTATGATAGTCAAAGATGCTTACTACGCAAAATCAAATTCTTTTTGATATTATTATTAGTGTATAGTGTAGAAAACATTTCAAAAGTATAATATTAATCTTAGCCAACATACGACCAGTATCGTATGCCTACTATAGCTACCATCTAAACAGTGGTGACCACCGTACGTAAATGACAGGTTCTACAACTAATACCGTACAAAGTTCGTATTGGAGTTTGGATTTCCAACAAATGGTCAGGCCAAGGAACTTCCTATCCACGATGGGTACGTCCCTGGAATAGACGACCCGAGAAATAACCTAACATTACGGTTAGATCTCTGCAAACACAAGGCCGGGTTACCTCTGCAAAAGTAGGTAACTACTGACACGCGTATGCCATCCCCCGATCGTAACCGATCTTCCCGAGGATCCCCGATTTCCAACAAACCACATAAATAATAATGCAGCAACCACATAGGTTAAGTATCTGGGCTCCATACCATGATACCACCTCTATCCAGAAGGAATGACATACACTAAGGGGCGCTACTCCCTAGAACCTTGCTGCATCCTTCCTGTTTTGACCATTTCCGGGGTGTGAGGCTCGACGAAGTCTCGTCCACAAAGCTACGCTTCCTACAAAGCCATGCTTCGGGTCAAACAAATGATCAACCTATGATCACAAAGATATAAGATCAAACAAATGATCATATCGCAAATGATCAAACACTGATAATTTCACAGCAACACTCAGTATGCCACGTTACCAAATTGGGATATATCGCTGATGAATTTCAACTACATAACCTCTGAGCTCGTACGTCTCAGAGAAGGGTGTTAAGCTAAGAGAATAAATTCTCCGCCACCAACAGAAATGTATTTGAAAGAAATCAGCTTTATATCTCAAATTGTAACGTCAGACACACAATCCATATAAGTCTGTTCAGGGATCGAACAGAACCGAAGGCACTTCTCACGAAGCCCTTGCATATCCGGATAAATTTCTAATCACGTCCGGACTTCCCGTCACTAAGGGTGATAAAAACCTCTAAACCGGAGATCAGCCGATGTAGAGTAACTCGACGGTAATCCTTCCGTTTTCAAAAATATTCGGTCTTCAACACCGGTCTTCGAATGCAATTCATAACGACGTATCACATATTCGGAATGGGTTATACGACCCCATGGTCCTTTCCCGGCTAACCCGAATAGTGAGCGCTTATTCAAAAATAAGTGTGGCATTCAAATTCATCCAATTCACAACAAATACCTATCTAAAGGTAATTATTGATAGTCGGTTATTTAACTATCAATAATGATGCGCAACATCATCAGATTCCAAATAATTTTCCAAATTATTTAATTTCCAAAATATCTTTACTAGATATATAATTTCCACACTTCAAAAATAAACCAACGTTTATTCTTTAAAACGGATTTCCATTTCTTTTTATAAATTCCATAGTGAATTTATACCTTTCAAAATATCTACTGATATACGATTTTCAAATCGATTTCAAATATTCTTTTTCGATTTATCTTTACAAAGATAAATTCTCAAAAACGTCTCATTTTCATTTTGGAAATGCATTTCCCTACTTATTTAATAATAACTATTTCACAAATCATTTATTTTCAACACTTGGAAAATATTCTATATACTTAAATCAAAATTAAGTATATATTTCATTCTTTAAGGAAATCATTTACTTTGACAACATTTATTTGAGTCAAAACGAATGTTACGTAAAACATCGTTACGACGACTCAAAATCACTAGTATAGGGATTCAAAATTTAAGATAGATATGTAAATCCCAATACTATATAAACATTTCCTTTCGGAAATCATTTACTATAACAACAGTGTTATAGTCCATTATTTCCTTATATTTTCGAAAACGCCTATTTCAACAATAAATGTTGAAATCTGTGGTTTCGATATTTAACACATTTAAAAACATCGTTAAAACAATTAACTCCATTTTTAATACCACTTCTTCAAAAATAAATCCATTTTATTTAATAATATATTCACTGTCCAAAATCGTGAATATAATTCACTTAACCAAATTTTAATCATCTCTACACATTTTATTTCAATAAAGATTCGCTATCCAAAATCGCGAATATATCTTCTTTAATAACCTCCTACATTTAATTTATCAAACTCAATTGATTCCGAATTTATAAACACGTTTATGAATTATATTCCTCTTTTATAACAACTTTTATTTATAAATCTCCTTTATTAACAATTCGATTTATAAATCTTCTTTAATGACCCATTCAATTCACAATTCAATTTTTTATACCACAATCCATATTATAAGTTAAATACTTATAATTTCATTTATTCTACAAAAATCATTTTCCATTTATAAGTTCGCAATTTATAAATTTCATTCACTTATAAATTCTTTTTTAAAAATTCATTTTAACACTTATAAAAACTCGTTTTATAATCCCAATCTTTTAAAATTATAAATATCAATTTTGTACATCTTTTATATACATCTTTTTAATAATTCAAAAATTCCCATTAAAACCATTTTATAAATTACTCAACTCTTTATTTCAAAAGAATTTACTTTTTGGTAATATTTCACAAAAATCTTAACTTCTATAACTTTAATGTTTTAACGTTTATTTTTATTTAAAATAAATCAATTCTAAATTTTAAATAAACGTATACCTTCAAATAATTACCTTTAAAAATCTCTTTTAAAGTTAAAAATCGTTATTTTTAAACTTGAATCCGATGATGCAACAGCACCAATTAGTCAATCACAACATCAAACATCATATATCAACATATGATAACAGAATATACATCAATATCTGTAAATAAATAAATACTGGTGAGGAATCCAGTTGGATCCTTCCAACCTGTTTCCCTGCATCCACGGACGTTAGCACAATACCAATTCCACTTCGAGGTGGAATATTGCGGTATATGGGTTTTATAAAAATATCCGCTTACTAACGGCGCAATAGGGTCTCATCCGCTATACGAGGTGGGAAATCAATCAATCCAATATATACATATGCCAATATGTATATATTGCTATATATAGATATATATCCTATTATATCTAATAACACATCCAATAGCAATCAATCGTCAATAAATAACTGTAATATCAAATTTCATTTGAGTGAGAAAAATCTCACCTTCGCTTTTAATTTGCCATCCAATTTTCAATCCAGACTTGATTTCGTCGTTGTATTCGACCTTGTATATATAATTTTACAATTCGTTAATATTCAAACAGATCGAATAATAAATTTCTTTTCAATGGATTAAATTGTTTAACAATTTTAATTTGAACTAATTTAACAATTAATTCCCTATTTAATAAATTTGTTTAACTAATTTATTTAGTTTTAAAACTAAATTTTCTTATTTAATCATTTTCAAAAAAAATAAATTTCTAACAAATTTTTCTTTTACAAAATATTTTCCATTTGAAACACATCTTCATACGAAAATAGTTTATATAGATTCCAATTATCTATAAAAATATACTGTCCAGTATCTTACTGCTGGCTTAAAAATCCTATCTCCATTTCTTTTTCTTCAATCTATATGTATATAGGTTTCAAGAGAAGAAGAAAAAACATAGAGTACCTCACTGACCAAAATCCAGCACAGACAATCAAAATGTCGCGACATCTGCTTTATCCTAAAATGGAATCATGCTACGACTTCGACTCATCACCTCGTCACCACCGGAGTTGTTGAGCTCGAGTTCGACTCAGATGAACTCGTGACTACGACCCCTTCTTCCACGTTTCCTGAACCCATCAACCTGCCCCAAACCTTCCAGTGCTCGAGTTTGAGCTACCCCGTTCACCTCAACGTCGCAGCTTCGCCTCGCAAGCTCGAGTTCGGCCACGATTTCAATTCACCATCACATCCACATGCGCGCGGTCGCGACCCCCCCGCCATCTCCAGGAATTGTTGCCCAAGTCGCGAACGAAACCCACGCGACTCACCTAATTTCAAATCGCGATTCACTGATCCCCTTCAACGCGAACAAGCTCGGCCGTCTATTGAAGAAGACGAGCACGATCTTTCCTTGACTGCTTCGAATTCGAGTTAGATCTGGTTATCATCTTCGGCCATTTCAAATGAGAGAGGGGTTTTATTTAAAGGAGAAAGAATTTTAGTTTTGTTCGTTACTAACTGAGGAGAAGAAGTAATAAGGGGGACGAGGTTTTTATTTGTTCGGCCATTATTCTCTTTTCTTTGAACGAGATTGTAGGGAACGAGAATAATGTTTTTGAACGAAAGGAGGGAGAGCTTAGTTTAATTTATTCGCGTACAGATAGAAGAAATGGTTTGCACGATTTTGTTCGTGATACTAGGCGAGAATTTAGGCGTAAATATAGGGAAGTCAGTGTACTGAGGTTGACAAATTTAAATTTCAAATTTAAATTGAATATCGATAAAACTTCAATGCGTTTACTCATCGTGTGCTCACATATTAACTCCGAAAAATACGAAATTTGAAACCCGACAATAATTCAATATTCCGGACCCAATGGTACTGGTTTCGTCGAATTCCGAGACTGCGCCTCGGACGGCTATTTTTTAAATGTCGATTCAAACGATAAATTTCAAAACCGAACAAATAACTGTAAACTTCAATTCTGAAGCTTCTATTATCTTCAGTGTTATCAATACGAATTTTAGAAGCTTTCGAAATAATTTTCTTCGGCTTACAATTGAAGATACAAATTTTATTCAACTTACAATAGATTAAATTATAAAATTTAATCACCAAATTCAAAGTTATATCGGGGATTCAAATTAAATCATCGTTCAAATATTTAAAATTAATTAAATATTCTCAATTTAATTTGTTCAAAATTCTGGGTCGTTACAATCCAAAAGCAAAGCAAAGCACGACCACGCAAATCGAACAAATTGTATTTTTTTTTTTATAAAATAGAGGAGGAGAGAGGAGATGGTTGGAATTGGTGGTGGAGGGCGGCGGTAAGGGGAGAGAGGATGGAAGGGTTTTGAAGAGAGGAGGGATGGAGTTTGGGGAATTGTGATTTTGGATTTTTGGAGTTTTGGAGTTCTGTAGATTTGAGGAAGAGAAAGAAGAAGAGTACGCAGAAAGTTTCTCAATGAGAAACTTTCTGTAAGTACTTGTTTGATCAAATAGGAAACAAAAGGTCAATGGATGGGAAAAGGAAGGGTTCAAAGTCCCTTTGGGCTCCTAGGGTCTTTGGGTTTACTAAGGAGCCCATTAGACCAAACAAACCCAATAAGACTTAGCCAAAAACACAAATATACACTGCAAATTTATGTCAATTTTTCACTGTAATTTATATTTTTAGAGCAATAGGAATTCAATTTTGACAAAACAAAAAATGGAGAGGAGATTAGAATTCAGTCTAGCATCATATAAAAAGAATAAAATTTTAAAATTCAAATTTAAATTTTCCAACTAAAAGTCAAACTTTGACCACGTTTGACCAAAATTTGAAATTTCACAAAGAAATTTTATTCTATTAAATTTAGTCAAATAAAACACTCAACATCACAAATTCAAATTTCATTTTTTTAAATTTCATTTTTTATTTAAATTCAAAATACTACCATTTTAAAGTTGTTAAAAGTTACGGATCGTTACACTTTATCTTAATTAAAAGATGTAATATCAACTAATGCAATATTAATTTGTTTCCCCTTATCATATTTAAAAGATTAAATGCCAATCAATTCAATATATATATTTCATATTAAATGGTGGTTATAAATTTCCAATTTATTGTTACTAACATATTTGTAACTTCTATTGTCGTTATTAAATAGTTATAATATTCATTGCATTAACAAAAGACATCCATCACTTACCAATTAATTGTTTTACCTCATTCCGTTATTTGAAATCAACTTGGTATGTTATCAATTAAATCACGCATTTTATTTTTCAAATCATACTTTCAAAAATAGCGATCCAATTTATTTTTCAAGCATATTACTATAAATAAATTTCCCAAATCATTTATTTTTTTATAAAATTGTAAAACACATTTTTTATATATAGTCCATTTATATAATATCTTTAAATTATACATTCAAAGAAACTTATATAAATTTTACTTGAAATATTCATTTGAAAACTTCATTTGCAAATCAATCATCTTTAATACTTTACAAAAAAATTCATCTGTAAAATTTCTTGCTTCATTTATAAATACCATTTAAAAAAATAAAATTAAATAACATCTTTATAAATATATGTAAACTATTTGAAAATAATTATTTACATCATTACTTATATTTAAAATGGAGTTATTGGAAACCTTAAATCCATTATTTATAAATTTTATTAGTTTTAAATCTGAAAATACTTTTCAAACGTCATTGATAAATCAATAATCATTAACTTTAAATATGTTTTATTTAATTAATAACTTCTCACAATATTTACAACACTAATAATTTACTATTAAACCACGTTGTACATAAATAAACGATATTTTAAACATTTTAAAATATTTAGAAAAGAAAGGGAAAAATAATCAAAATATCCTTTATATAATACTTTTATCAAAGTACCTTTACAAGTTTATCCTCGTTCTTACAGACTCTGGTCATCCGTTGATCAGGCGCAAGACTAGAAATCTCTAAATAATTAGTAGACCTGTTTCAACAGCCAATGGAAATACTTAAAACAGATATGAAAAGCACCGCTCAAAATCTGATTTCAAATGAGGATGTTACGATAGTAGTGGCCCGCTGCTGATACAGTGTTTACGCAATGGACACAAAACTTTCTAGAAGATCCTTCCACCTTCCGGATTTCGGAAAAATAACGTAGCCATTTCGTAAACAAGGGACCATCAACCCCTGCTGCAGTGGTACACTACTGATTCAATGATTTACGCAGTGGATGCACTTCCTTCCCGGAAGATCCATAAACAATAGATCCCAGGATTGAAAGCACCTTCATTGGATAAACTAAAGAACCATCTACCTTGAAAAAAAATCGACGAACTCATGAGTTTATGTCCGGACAACCATATCGGTTCGAATCCATTTCTGAATTCACCCAAGTATATTAGGGTTTTTCGGTCGAATCCATTCCTGGTTTCCCTAAGTCCATCTGGGTCGAAGCATATCATACTATACTTCTTTGCGGAGGGTACTTCTCCATACCTTTTACTTCAAAATATATCATACCATATATAGTACCCTTTCAAAAGCATAACTTCAAATATCACACTTATATAAATTCCATTATATACAAGATTTCATTTCAGATCGAATACTTTCCAAAATCAATAGTCTCGAATATATCAAATCATTCTTATATAAATTCCGTTGTATATAAGATTTATCTCTTCAGATCGAATACCTTCCAAAATTAATAGTCTTCAAAATCACCTTATACTTATATAAAGTCCATCTTATATGAGAATCAAAAATTTTCCAAAATCAATTATGCTACATAAAAAGCCATATGGGATTGTACATCTTTTCTTTATAAAATGTTTCTAATTTAGAAATGTTTTGAATCTAAAATAGTTTTGTATATAAAATAGTTTGTAAAATAGTTTTTTGTATATAAGATAAAATAGAAAAATAGTTTTGTATATAAAATAGTTTGTAAAATAGTTTTTGTATATAAGATAAAATAAAAAATAGTTTTGTACATAAAATAAAATAAAAATAGTTTTGTAAAATGGTTTTGAATTTATAGTAGGTTTGCACAAAAAAAATTCCAATTTAAATTACAAAGGATATCCAAACCAACAACTTTCATTTTCAATGTCAACGCATATCAATTATATTAGAACATAAGATGTACATATGTCATCATCATGCAATATCACATTCGATCACTTGCTCGATCACACAATTTCGCTTTCGAACTAGTATTGTTCATTCGACTTCCCTAGTGCGGACTTTGGTAAGGTTTCTTGACTGGAAACCATCATTCTCCTTGCATAGCCATATACTATGAAAGAGAATTTTAGAATCAGACAAAAAATCTATATCAGATATTCGCCATCAAGAATGGAATGAAAAATCCTAACACGAAATGGTGTAGTTCACCTCGAACTTGTGTACACAAATCTGGATCAAATTAATTATGCGAATAAAACAATATACGTACAACTTACGTATTTATTCCAATTTGTTTCATCAAAATTACATTTTCAATTTACATTATAAATCTCATTCATTTATACAAATTTTATCTCGTATCAATTAAAAAAATTCTGCCTTTAATGACAAAATCATTAATAAATAACATAACTACATCTCGCTTCATTTTAAATCACATTCATTTCCACATATAGTATCTCTCATTTAATACTACATTTATTTGCGAATCATTTCTAAGAAATTTTCTTAAGTTTATTACCAATTTATAAAGGCTTAACTTCTTTTGTAAGACATTATTCGAGCTTAAAGTTATCACAACTTTAACTATAACCATTTCTTGCAACATCCATTTATTTCATAAACAATTTACAGGTCATGACTTTATTTATAATCATTTCATTTTAGTTCATATTTGTTTATCCAATTAGTTTTCACTTTTACTTTTCAAATTATTTATGACACATTTCATAAATTTTAACTAAGTTTTTAAACATTTTTACAACCATTTAACTATATTTATAACACATTTTTCTCCACAATTTCAACTCAAAAACTCCAATACTTAAATTCACACTTATAGTACCATATTTCATACTAAAAGTACATACAAACTTTCAGAATCATTTTCTTAACATAAATTTTAACAATTCAAATCTTGTTTTACTCATTTTTCCTTTTCCAATTAAGGTTATAAAATTCAACTTTTATAATTTTACAAAATTACTAGGTTTTAACACTAAAATTAATTTCAAAATTTTGGACCGTCCAGAATTTCATAACATTCCGTTTTATTCCAATAGTTGAAACTGCCAATCAACAAAATAACAAGATTCACAACAAAACATTTCGATTTCATAAACAAATATCCTAATTATTCACTTTTGAATAATATTACTATTATTTACAAAATATTAGGAAACCAATTTCTAAAACTTCGGAATTTTAGTTCTAAGATTTTCAGTTTAAATTCTATTTATTAAGACTAAACTTAGAACTCATGTTCATATAATCATTCACTTTATTTTCTTTAATATACCATTATTAAACTAGTGTTTATTTCATAAATTCAAATCAACAACAATAGCCAACACTTGTAAATTGACTAAATACAACTGATCAACGATAAATGATAATAATTAAATATTATTATTCCTAAAACAAACACAATACAAATAACTATATTAGTTATAAAAAAAATTCATTCCCTTATATATAACATATAATGTTAGGAAAAAAATTATTTCATTTCAAAACTATATAAAACATTTTATAGCACTAACAAATACGCGCTCTCGTATATATATACACTCAAACTCATTCTAGGGTATTACTAACCCTGTCTCTAATGAGTAAACCCCAACAGGCTAAGGTATCTCTAAACCTGGCTCTGATACCAACTGTAACAACCCGCCTTTTTGGATAGTTTAAGTCGACAATAAACCACACATGTCTAACTCAAATCATTCAAAAGACAGATTATTAATGGGATTGTTCAAATGAAATAAGATTCAAAGGAACAATATACATAATCTCGCAGTGGAAGGATAAGGTATAATACAAAAAATAAATACATAACCAGTTCATGAAGCTATTTTTCAACAAAATCATAATTTACATTTTTTTTACAGGCAGAATAGACAATTGCTATAATAGTAGTAGACACGGTCCTCGACTCCGTCTTCGTCTTCAGAAATAAGTGTCTTCGCTAAATTGAAATACTCGGTCTGACCCGAGTGTAAAGTAAAACAAAAACACTAGAGTCATGAATAACATTCTTAGGTAAGTAAGTCAACTCAAGTGAAATGTACAGATAACTCAATAAGTGAAATGCTTAGGTTTAAATAAACACCATCTTTCACACTATAAATCAGTTCAGTTCAAATACTGACTTTCATGTTCGTTTCCAATCGATTTATTATTAAATTCAACTTGAGATTTCAATTGTTCACTTAAAGCAATTAAGTCAAAATCAAACAACAAGTTTAAATCTAAAAATCTAATTATGTAACAACCCTGGTTTGTAGATTACCTTTCAATATTGAATTATAATGATAATTATAATTTAATACTGTAAATTAAATTAAAATTGGAGAAATTAAATTGTTTATTTGGAATAATCAATGGATTTTTGAATTTAAAATGAGAAAATGGAATTTCAATCTTTATTCTATTTTGTTCGAAGTGATAATAAATGGAATATGGGCTTTAAATAATGAAAATGATTTCATTTTAGAGAAAATGCAATAATTATATTAATTATTGTCCATTAGTTTCTTTTAATAATTTTTAAAAGAAGTCTGTAGTTTTTAAATGTGGTTTATTGAATCAAAAGGTGGAAATTGGGTTAAAAATAAGTTTTCGCTATAAATAATGTTTTGAAATGGTTCAAAATATTTTTCTAAGTGAGAAAATAAATTTTGTGGAAATTTAGAAGTTAAAAACAATGTTTTATTCATTTATTTGAATAAATGGTGTATTTTTGTTAAATAAAGGATTTTAATAGTAAAAATGTTTTAAAAATATAAATTAATCTTTTTATATGGTAAGAAATGTTTTATGTTACAATTATGCAAATTTTCATATTTTTATTTTGTGTAAATAAGAAGAAAATGAATTTTTTATTTGTGTATATGTGATATATACACATATTTTTTTATTAAGTGTTGATTTTTAGCCTAAACCATATTATCTAGCCTTGGCCTGGTAAGAAGGAGAAAAAGGAGTTGGCAGTACGTTCATTTTCCAGTCCTCCTCCTTCTTTCTCCAACTGAAATAGAAAATAAGAAACCTTTTCACCAATTTTTTAAAACCAAGCTAATTTCTTCAGCAAATTCAACCAAATTCAAATCTTTTTGCAAGTTAGAGATAAATCAAAGGTATAAAACTCCAAATCATACAATTTCATCACCAAATTCCTTTTATGATAATCAGTTTTCTAATTTTTTTTACTGTATTTGTTTTGCATGTCTGTAATTTGTCTCTACAGGTGCTAAAGGCTTGTAATCTCAAGAAAAGGATTCAAATTTACTGCAAAATCCAATCTTTTGCAACAAATCAGCAAGGTGAGTTGTATAAGCTCACAATCTAGCAAAAAAAAGTGCCAAAGCTTGAAAATTTTGAAAATTTGCTTCTGTTTGTTGTTTTCCTGTAGTTGAATTTCCTCTGTTATAATCTAGTTTCTGTTGCTACTTTAAGACCTTGTATCTTGTGATTCCAACAATGAAATGCAGCCAGATTTCTTGAATTTGGTAGCTTGGATGTTGGATTACATCTCTGTAAATTTTTGTTGAAAACTGAGGTTATTTGCTATGCTAAACTCAAGCTAGAAAATCAGTTCGCGAGCAGGAATTGCCAGGAACAAAAATACGTAGACCAGGTCGAAAACCACTCTCCCTGGGTCGACCTGGAGGTCAACCCAGAGTCTCCTAGGTCGACCATATGGTTGACCTAGGGACCAAGGAGGTCGACCTCCTGGTCGACCTTAAGGTCGACCTTGTGGAAGGCAAATTCTTGCCTTGTTTCATCGTGTGTTCGTCGTTTTCTTGCTTCTTTTGTTCCACTTCTGGTTTGATTTTGTGATGTTTTTAATCGTTTCTGATGGCCATGATGTTTATCAATAGACTAGTCAAATTTTGGAGATTTAAAAATTCAAATTTTTAATTATTTTGAATTTAAATCCGAATATCGGTTTGAGTGATTTTCCTTGCTTTTATTCGTTTTCGAGCACGGTTTTCTCTAAATCTTTTGAAATGATTTTTAAAATTAATGGGCATTTCAAAGTAATTATTATATAATATTTTCAGGTATTTTCAAGTGCAAAATCTATTTATTCTCTATAATAAGAGAAACGTTCAAATAGGGTTTTCAAATTGATTTCGTAATTTGGTTTTCAAAGCTTGTTTTCCCAAGTAAATTATTTTATATATAAATTACACATTTTTGCACTATTCGAGCGAATGAGAAGGAGAATTAAATGGTTTGGTAAAACATGTGGAATGGGACACGTGCGTTTATCTTATCGGTTAATTCCCAACTTATCTTATCGGTTCATTCCTATTAAGTCTAATAGGAGTGCTTCTCATTTGGCCAAGTTATATATCAAGGAAATCGTGAGACTTCATGGGTTTCCTAGTTCGATTGTTTGTGACCATGATCCGCTTTTCACGAGTCATTTCTGGTACAGTCTTCAGCAAGCTTTGGGCACAAGGCTTAATTTCAGCACATTATATCATCCACAGTCTGATAGATAGACTGAACGGGTGAATCGTATTCTTGAGGATCTTCTCCATGCTTGCATTCTAGATTTCGGTGGTAGTTGGGAGAATCACCTAACTTTTGTGGAATCCTCCTACAACAATAGTTTTCAGTCTAGTATCGGTATGGCTCCTTTCGAAGCCCTTTACGGAAGTCCATGTCGATCACCTTCATGTTGGTTGGAATCTGAAGAGAAGCTTATTCTTGGCCCCGATTCTATTCGTGGTTCTTCTTAGAAGATTGTTCTTATTTGGCAGAGAATGAAAGAGGCAAAGTACCGCCAGAAATCCTACGCGGACAACCATAGGAACCCTCTCGAGTTCTCTGTTGGTGATCTCATCTTCATTCGTGTTTCTCCTCTGAAAGGGTTATGCATTTCAGTAATATTGGGAAATTAGCTCCTCACTTTATAGGACCATTTCCTATTACTGAAAGCATAGGCCCTGTGGCTTATAGAGTTTCACTTCTAGCTCATCTATCTGGCATTCATGACGTGTTTCACGTCTCTCATCTTTGAAAGTGTCTTCGAGAGTCAGATTCTATTATCGATTCGCCTAATTTGCAAGAGCTTGAGATCTCACCAGACCTATCTGTTGTGCAGCAGCCTATTCGTGTACTTGCTTCAGAGGTGAGATGCCTTCGAAACAAAGACGTGCCGCTCGTTAAACCAGAGAGTTTATCGAGCATTCATATCGCGGTTTTCTATCTGCGCATAGCGATGGTGAGAATATCTCCTTATCTCAAGCTTATTTACTTTTCTTTTGAGTGATGAAATTAAATAGTTGAATACAAATTCTTCTCTAGGAATTGTGAGGATGCGATTTTATTAAGGGGCGAGTCTGTAACAATCCTGGTTTGGAGATTACGTTTCAATATTGAATTATAATGATAATTATAATTTAATACTATAAATTAAATTAAAATTGGAGAAATTAAATTGTTTATTTAGAATAAACAATGGATTTTTGATTTAAAATGAGAAAATGGTATTCCAAGCTTTATTCTATTTTGTTCGAAGTGATAATAAATGGAATATGGGCTTTAATTAATGAAAATGATTTCATTTTAGAGAAAATGCAATAATTATATTAATTATTGTCCATTAGCTTCTTTTAATAATTTTTAAAAGAAGTCTGTAGTTTTTAAATGTGGTTTATTGAATCAAAAGGTGGAAATTGGGTTAAAAATAAGTTTTCGCTATAAATAATGTTTTGAAATGGTTCAAAATATTTTTCTAAGTGAGAAAATAAATTTTGTGGAAATTTAGAAGTTAAAAACAATGTTTTATTCATTTATTTGAATAAATGGTGTATTTTTGTTAAATAAAGGATTTTAATAGTAAAAATGTTTTAAAAATATAAATTAATCATTTTATATGGTAAGAAATGTTTTATGTTACAATTATGCAAATTTTCATATTTTTATTTTGTGTAAATAAGAAGAAAATGAATTTTTTATTTGTGTATATGTGATATATACACATATTTTTTTGTTAAGTGTTGATTTTTAGCCTAAACCATATTATCTAGCCTTGGCCTGGTAAGAAGGAGAAAAAGGAGTTGGCAGTACGTTCATTTTCCAGTCCTCCTTCTTCTTCCTCCAACTGAAATAGAAAATAAGAAACCTTTTCACCAATTTTTTAAAACCAAGCTAATTTCTTCAGCAAATTCAACCAAATTCAAATCTTTTTGCAAGTTAGAGATAAATCAAAGGTATAAAACTCCAAATCATACAATTTCATCACCAAATTCCTTTTACGATAATAAGTTTTCTAATTTTTTTTACTGTATTTGTTTTGCATGTCTGTAATTTGTCTCTACAGGTGCTAAAGGCTTGTAATCTCAAGAAAAGGATTCAAATTTACTGCAAAATCCAAGCTTTTGCAACAAATCAGCAAGGTGAGTTGTATAAGCTCACAATCTAGCAAAAAAAAGTGCCAAAGCTTGAAAATTTTGAAAATTTGCTTCTGTTCGTTGTTTTCCTGTAGTTGAATTTCCTCTGTTAATAGTAAAAATGTTTTAAAAATATAAATTAATCTTTTTATATGGTAAGAAATGTTTTATTTTACAAGTATGCAAATTTTCATATTTTTCTTTGTGTAAATAAGAAGAAAATGAATTTTTATTTGTGTATATGTGATATATACACATATTTTTTTGTTAAGTGTTGATTTTTAGCCTAAACCATATTATTTAGCCTTGGCCTGGTAAGAAGGAGAAAAAGGAGTTGGCAGTACGTTCATTTTCCAGTCCTCTTTCTACTTCCTCCAACTGAAATAGAAAATAAGAAACCTTTTCACCAATTTTTCAATACCAAGCTAATTTCTTCAGCAAATTCAACCAAATTCAAATATTTTTGCAAGTTAGAGATAAATCAAAGGGATACAACTCCAAATCATACAACTTCATCACCAAATTCCTTTTACGGTATTAAGTGTTCTAATTTTTTTACTGTATTTGTTTTGCATGTCTGTAATTGCTCTCTACAGGTGCTTAAGGCATGTAATCTCAAGCAAAGGCTTCAACTTTGCTGCAAAATCGAAGCTTTTGCTACAAATCAGCAAGGTGAGTTGTATAAGCACACAATCTAGCAAAAACAAAAGTTCCAAAGCTTGAAAATTTTGAAATTTACTTCTGTTCGTTGTTTTCCTATAGTTGAATTTCCTCTGTTATAATCTAGTTTATGTTGCTACTTTGAGACCTTGTATCTTATTCTGACAACGAAATGCTGCCGGATTTCTTGCATTTGGTAGCTTGCATATTGAATTACATCTCTGTAAATTTTTGTTGAAAACTAAGGTTATTTGCTATGCAAAACTCAAGGTAGAAAATCAGTTCGCGAGCAGGAATTGCCTGGAACAAAAATACGTAGACCAGGTCGAAAGCCACCCTCCCTGGGTCAACCTGGAGGTCGACTCAGAGGCTCCTAGGTCGACTATATGGTCGACCTAGGGACCAAGGAGATCGACCTCCTGGTCGACTTCAAGGTCATCCTGGTGGAAGGCAAATTCTTGCCTTGTTTCATCGTGTGTTCGTAGTTTTCTTGCTTCTTTTTTTCCACTTCTGGTTTGATTTTGTGATGTTTTTAATCGTTTCTGAAGGCCATGTTATCTATCAATAGACTAGCCAAATTCTGGAGATTCAAAAATTAAAATTTTTAATTATTTTGAATTTAAATTGAATTTAAATTCGAATATCGATTTGAGTGATTTTCCTTGTTTTTATTCGTTTTTTAGCACGGTTTTCTCCGAATCTTTTTGAAATGATTTTTAAAATTAATGGGAATTTCAAAGTAATTATTATATAATATTTTCAAGTATTTTCAAGTGCAAAATCTATTTATTCTCTATAATAAGAGAAACGTTCAAATAGGGTTTTCAAATTGATTTCGGAATTTGGTTTTCAAAGCTTGTTTTCCCAAGTAAATTATTTTATATATAAATTACACATTTTTGCACTATTCGAGTGAATGAGAAGAAGAATTAAATGGTTTGGTAAAACATGTAGTATGGGACACGTGCGTTTATCTTATCGGTTAATTCCCAACTTGTCCGTTTGATCGTTTTGATCTTCGAGTCGAGTTTACCGATGAGATGAGGTAAACTTTTTACTATTTTGAGTGTGAAATTTACTAGCGGTTAGTAAACCGTTTAGTGCGAACATGTGGTATGGGACCCACGTTAACACTGTTTGGGTTCCTGTCCAAGAGTTTGTGACACATTTGCCATTGCAGCGTGCCAGTACTGGACCTTCGGGTCATTGCCATTGCGGCGTATTTGTCTTCGAAACCTTTGCCATTGCGGCATTTGCCATTATGGCGTATTTGCCATTGCGGCGTATTTGTCATTGTGACGTTTTGCCTTCGGGCGAGGTACCTATTTGAGATAACAGTACTTGGCAAGGCTTCAACCACATGCACGTGCTAAACTTTTGAGATGATTTCTTTGACTATTTTCCCTAGTGTATCTCCCCTTTCCGGAATTGGTCCTTTGAACCATTTGATATATATGACGATTACCTTTCGGGAATTTGAACTCTTGGGAGTTCTATTTTTGAGATTTGTATTGCCTACACTGGCGTTATTGAGATTTTCCTTTTGGCGTTTACTTGAGATTTTATTCTCCTCTTTGGAGATATATTTGCCTTATGGCGTGTTTGAGATGGGATCTCTTTGTGCATGTTTTGGATTGTCAATTCGGCGAGTTTAGGTATTCCCCTAAACCATATTTGATATTTTATGAATGCCGATGATACGAGGCTTGCTACTTTTAGCGTTTTATGGGTTGTTCTATCTCTTTGAGATTGTATGTTGTGTAGTGATACCATTCATCACATGAAGTAACCTTACCATATAAATTGTCCCTTCTCACTTAGGAATATTATCACTTTATCCATATTCTCATATTATCGCTTGTCCTTGTAAACTGATTTGTTTAGCTAGACTGACCCGTGTATTTTATACTCGGATCAGACCAAGTTGTTTCAGGTTAGGTACACTTGGACTTGGCCTATTCTGCTTCCGAGTGGACTATTCTGCTAGCTCTTTTTGTTATAGCTTTTTATGTAGTCCTTTTTGTTTTCTACTCTGATATGTATATTCTTTTGACTCGCTTGTATATTGTGGTTGCTATACCACTTGATATGTATCATTTTGTATACTCTGTGATGTATCTGTATATGTATATATATGTGATGATCTACTGTTCTGTGATGTGTTTTGCATTTGAGTTATTGTATTTTGTTCTGATAGATCCTATAGCCACTTGTGGCTTTGTATTAAGTATTTATTGGATATGTCGATCCACTTGAGATAGAAAAAAAATATAGCATTGTCGATGTATTCAATAGATATTTAAGACAAGGTTATAGATGCTCGCTCCTAACCAGCTCTATTCTCTGCATTAGCAGACAGTATTACCCAGTAACACTCTTTGTTAATGTGGGTCTCGGGGTGGGGCGTCACAAATTAAAACTTCATTAAATCACTTAAATTTCGATTTCATAATTTCAAGTTCAAACATAAATTTAAACTTACAATATTCCAATTTTATTTGTAAATCAATTTATTTAAACCCAAATTGGTTTTATATCGGGTATATATCATTTCAACCCAAAGTGATTTTGCTAACTATCAGGGAACTTGGATTGTGAGAACAATAATAACATAAATAACATAACATGTCAATGACCAACATGCGTGCATAATTAACAATTTAATATATAGACATGCATAACTAACATATCACATGTGTCACATATCGTAAACAACATAAGTGAATCTTTCAATTTCTAACATGTCATACACTAACATAACATATAAATATATAACATGACATATATACAAGGAAATTGCAAGGTGATTTACAATAAAATAACATGGCATATCATTTTTCCCAAACATAACACCTTATTTCCACATAGCATAGGTGACATATTATTAACATAGCATGTGCAACATATGGTTTTATTAACCTAACACTTTTTTTTCAACATAGCATATGTGACATATTTCAACATGGCATATATAAAAAAAATTCTAACATAACACATTTTCTAACATATCATATGTGACATATTTAACATACATATGTGACAATTAATCATATCAGCATAACATACTATTCGTGATATATAAAACAACATGTGCATGTGAATATTATAGCACAAATTCAAGGTAACATAACAACATATATCACTTATTCGTATCTAAAGCAAACATTTCTCATAACATTTCAATTGATGTTTATTTACCTAACGATAAAAATGTTAATCATGAGTGATTGCTCACCTTTCGAGGTTAGAGAGTTTTTGACAACACAAATAGATAGATCCAAATTGAAATCCAAACACGACAAGCTAATCAATCCTATCCAAAGCAACAATCCAAAAGCAAAGCAAAGCACGGCAACACAAATTGAATAAATTGTGTTTTTTATAAAATAGAGGAGGAGAGAAGAGATGGTCGAAATTGGTGGTGGAGGGCGGCGACAAGGGGAGAGAGGATGGAAGGGTTTTGAAGAGAGGAGGGATGGAGTTGGGGATTTGTGATTTTGGAGTTTTGGAGTTCTATAGATTTGAGGAAGAAGAAGAAGAGTACGTAGAAAGTTTCTCAATGAGAAAAACATCTGTATGTACTTGTTTAATCAGATAGGAAATAGAAGGTCAATGGATGGGAAAAGAAAGGGTCCAAAGTCTCTTAGGGTTCCTAGGGTCTTTTGGTTTACTAAGGAGCCCATTAGACCAAACAAACCCAATAAGACTTAGCCAAAAACACAAATATACACAGCAATTTTATGTCAATTTTTCACAGTAATTTATATTTTTAGAGCAATAGCAATTCGATTTTGACAAAACGAAAAATGGAGAGGAGATTAGAATTCAGTCTAGTATCATATAAAAAGAATAAAATTTTAAAATTCAAATTTAAATTTCCAACCAAAAGTCAAACTATGACTAAGTTTGATCAAAATTTGAAATTTCACAAAGAAATTTTATTCTATTAAATTTGGTCAAATAACACACTCAACATCACAAATTCATTTTTTTTTTCAAATTTCATTTTTTATTTAAATCCAAAATACTGCCGTTTTAAAGTTGTTAAAAGTTACGGATCATTACACATTATCTTAATTAAAAGATGTAATATCAATTAATGCAATATTAATTTATTTCCCCTTATCATATTTAAAAGGTTAAATGCCAATCAATTCAATATATTTATTTCAAATTAAATGGTGGTTATAAATTTCCAATTTATTGTTACTGACATATTTGTAACTTCTATTGTCGTCATTAACAGTTGTAACATTCATTGCATTAACAAAACACATCCATCACTTACCAATTAATTGTTTTACCTCATTCTGTTATTTGAAATCAACTTGGTATGTTACCAATTAAATCACGCATTTTATTTTCCTTAAATAAATATGCATTTTATCGTCGCTTACAATTTCCTTTATTATCCACTTTACGCCATTAACTATACATCCAATTCTCATCCAATTACATTCAAGCTTATGTTATCATCCTTATTATTCAATCAACAATACCCTATGAATTATATTAACATAAGTTTACATTTTATTACATTCATTATTTTACCATAAACATCTTTTACCATATTAAATACGATAATTAATTACAAAAATTTTAGTTGATTTCCAAATTAATTCCAAACATATTAAATAATGAGATGATAAATGAACAATTGTTACTTTTAAGTAATTTTATCACATTTATAAATTTATTGTTTACAAACAAAGATTAAAACTACATACCACATCACTGATTTCATATTCTATATTAAACAATTTTAATCAATTACCTACAATCTCACCGTTACATACTAATTTAGTTTATTTCATTATTTACAATTATAACCAAATTAACCTAAAATTTATTTCAATTGATTGAAATTACATTAAATAGTTATCAATAGCATTCAAACAACATTATTAAATCATATTATAATTATTTCCTCAATAATAAATCATAAATTTTAATTTCTCACAATATTAAATTTCAAAATCTTATTTAATTTAATAATTTTAATTATCAAAATTTAAGGGTCGTTACAGTTCCTTGATTAGAAACCGTCATTCTCCTTGCATAGCCATATACTATGATAGAGAATTCCAGAATCTATCAAACGTTCATATCTAGTGTTCGCCGTCGAGAATCGAGTGAAAAATCCTAACTCGGACCGATATAAATCATCTCAAAATTATGTACTCGAATCTGGATCAAACCGTTATGCGAATAACGGTTTGATACGTACAACTTACTTATTTATTTCCATTTACCACCATTCAATTATTCTACATTCAATTTATCTACATTCAATTATTCATACCCATTTATTACTTGGTATTTTTCTTTCAATACTAATGTCACTTAAACATCATTCCATCCACTTTTTACTTAAGTTTATTACAAACATCTATACAACACTACTCATGTTCACCATCACTTCACAACTTAAGTCATCTTCATTTTAAATCAAGTTTAATTTTAATTAACTCAATATATTATTCAATTCAATATTCAATTCTATTAACCGACATTCCAATCAACTCACTAATTTATTTAATTAGTGCATCCACTAATTCATTTCAAATCTCAATCAAATTTATTCCAAAAATTATTTATTTAACTTAACTTAAGCTAAATTCCATTTCAAACTTGCTTTTCTTAACATGCATATTCAATAATTTAAAACATTGTTTCAACTTACTCATCCTTAAAAAATTTAATTTATCAAACTTATTTTCTCATATTTTCATAAAATACTCAAATGAAAATTTTCAAGTTTAAACACCCTGTTCTAATTTATTTCAAATCAATTTGAAATCATAAATATACAAAATCCCCTTGGTATATCAAATCATTCTTTTGAATTTTCAAAATCAAAGCTAGTTTTACCAAAACAAAACTCCAATGGTAGCAATTCCTCTGTTGGAAACCCGAAAATGAATGTCGATGATGCTGCAGTCATCACCGAAATTATTTACCAACGACTGAAGCGAGTTTAGTGCTATTATTTCCCTTTAAAACCCTTTTTAAATATTTCCATTCAAAAATAATTGCCAAATAATACTATTATTATTTTTCAAACTTTTGAAAAACCATTTCCAGAATTAACGAAATTTAAGTTCTCAAATCTCAGCTTTTAAACCCTTTTTATTTACAAATCATATTTATAATATACTTCTGAAATTTCCTTTTAATTTATAAATCACATTTATAAATCATATCTATATAATCCCATTTGGTTATATAAAATTATTTCTTTGTTGTTAATCTTTGTTTGCATTATAATAATGACAACTTTTATTATAGGACAATAATAACAACAAATGATAATAATCCAATATTCTCATTCTCTAACAACCAAGCACACCATATATATTATAATAATTTTTGGAAAATTATTCCTTTATAAATAATATATAATAAAGGAAAAATTATTTCATTCATCCAATTTCAAAACAATACCATGTCGAATTTGTTAGGAACTACTATCTACAAATTTTGATGACCACAAACCATATAATTATAATTCTACATATATATCTCGTATCTTATTCTTGCAGAGACTCAAGGATACAAATCGAAGCATGGAGCATGGATCACAGGAGTAGAGGGATAAATATTGTATACAAATCTTAGAAATAATATGTAAAATCTCCATGGGTATTGTATATGATATAAAATACACACACATTTACACAGAAAACATATTTTACAAAATCCAGACGTCTGGTAATGTGCCCTAGACGTCTGATCCCAGCCTCTGGAAATTTTCCAGATAATACATGACCATACTCTGTTTATCTCAATCCAAACGTCTGGATTTTTCTCCGGGATTTTTTAAAAATATTCAACTGTCAAAATCTGAAAGGTTGCTTCTCCATCTCTTCTTCAAATCTGTTCTACCCCAAACAGAAGCAACTCTAGAAATAAAAAGAAATGGTAGCAACACTTCAAATCAATCTTTTCACAACTATAAATACATCACTGATTCTACGATTAAAGTAACTAATTTCTGATTTCTATTCTCTATATCTACTTTACATTCAAATTCAAATTACTCATATTTGCTTTCAATATTTCAACCAAAGATCATTAACTTTGGTTCAGTTTTCTTCCATATTTCCAAAGAACACACATATTCATATCTATACATATCCAGTGGAGACTATAGGAAGACTTATACGTATTGTCAATATCAGCGTTAATGAGTGCACATTCTTGATGAATGATTTCCATTGTAACAAGCCTATTCCTTCGGGAAAAGCGAGGGTTATTGATTAGTGAAATTCCGAAGAGGAGCTTCGGGACTGGATGTAGGACGGGAGGTCCTATAACGACCCGCTATTTTGGACCATTCACATCCGCACATGTCGGACTTGAATAATTCAAAATACTGAATTGTTAATTTAAATTTGGCAAAACTGAACATATACAGTAAATAAACAATCATAGATAACAGACATAGAGCAATAAATGCAGCGGAAACAAAAGATAGTAGTTCATGAAGCTACTATATACATATCAGAGTGAAATAAGGTACAATAGAAGTCTCGAATACAATAGTCAAATACAATATCAGAATACATCACTGGAATCAACTGAATATCTGAAAGCTTGATAGATAGCTGGATCTCCAAGCAAAGCTCCAACTCCAAGGTGAGTCTCGAATACTGGTACACTCAGTCTGACCCGAGCGTAAAGCAAAACACAAAACACTCGAGTTAGGATTAACATTCTTATATCAATAAATCCAACTCAAGTGAAATAGCAACTGAAATACAAGTAACTCAAAGGATGTTTGGAATAACCATCCTTTAAGGATCCGTTAAACTATCTAATATGTAGTAGTGTACGATAAGTAGATAATGCCTATCAGTAATATAAGGTATCAAAATAGTGTTAAGGCATTACCATTATCCCCCTTAACACATTTTATATAAGCGTTGTAGTCTATACAGCACTGTAAACTCCACCGTAAACTAGTGGGATATCAGGGAGTACTCCATAGGTATAACACAAAACAAATCGTAGTGGTCGCGTATATTGGGATACAAGTATGACAAGGCACATGAGGCAATACCCAAGGTAGTGAAACTACCATTTGCCTGATCCGGACTGGTGAGAACGCATCGCCACAGCGATCGCAACACCGCGAAACAACACTCCCAAATCAAGGGTGCACCAATCGACAACAAGTAATGAGTAGTTTTCGAAGAAGTGTGTTCGCTCGAGGTAGCTAACCCCCATTTGGCCCGACACAGCTCCTGTTTTAGTCATTTCCAATTTGACACAAGTGTCAAGGCTATCCATTATCATTCTCTTTCTTCAGTCATCACGTACATCATTCCAACCACTTCATTCTAGATCACACTCCGCGTGTAGTTATTAAAGTGGTTTCCGGTTTAGACAGTGAGTATGTCCTTAACCAATTCCGGTCTCTTTAATAACTTTCGTGATTATTACACCGATTGGTCGTTTAATAAATTTCAAAACCAAATCAATTACAATTTCAATTAGAATTTGTAAATCAACATTTCATTTGTCTTTCTAAAACAATTTCCATAATTTACATTTCAAAACTTCCAACTTACCGTTCAAAATCTTATAATTCAATTTCAATTTTTATTTAGAACAATTCAAATATTGATCCAAGTTCGTATATAAGTTTCATTCTGAAATCATTTGAATTAATTTAATTTATCATCCAAATCAATTTACATTCATTTATCGATTTTATTCAATATTCATTAAGTTAATTTATCAATTCAGAACAATTTCTATTTAATTTCCAATTCATTAAATCAATTTAAGTTTTCCATCATTATATCAACTTACAAATTTAATTAAATTAAATTCGTCAAATCAAATTCTTTAAATTACATGTCTTACATTAATTTCAATAAATCACATTCTATTTCTTGTTAAAGAAATTCAATTTCGCTTATTTATTTATTTACGTTAAATAATTTTCCAAAACTTAATTAATAAAGAATCTCAATTCCACTTATTTAATGAAGTTCAAATTCACTTATTCAGAAGCTCAATTGCTCTTATCAAAGAATTCAAATTTTATTTAATTATCAAATAATTCAATCTTATTCAATTATTAAATAATTTCAAACTTAATTATTAATAATTTCAAAACTTAATAATTTCAAACTTAATCATAAATTCAACTTAATTATTAAATCATTTCAAACTTAATTCATTAAATAATTCCAAATTTTATTGTCAATGCTTTATTTTAAAACAATGTTCTTTCAATAACTACTATGTTAATATTTCGTTTCAGGTTTTTAATTTTAACATTTCCTTTCATTAAATTCAAATTCCAACTTCTTTTCAAAACTTATTATTTATTCGAATAAAATCTTCAATTTATTTTTAAATCAAATTATTGACCAATCGGGTTTTATTTAATTCTCTATCCTAGGTCAAATTCATTTGGGTATTTATCATTTCAACCCGATTCCATTTCAATTCAAAATCAAAACATAACAAAGGGAACTTGCAGTGTGATAACTGGGATGGTATCAAAGTAAATAAACAAGCAATAACAACAACCAATATCAATCCAATAATCAATTCAAATAATCCCGAAATAATTGTATTAATTCACATTGTTGTTTGTGCAAATTAATATAATTATTTCTAGAATCTACACTATCATTTCATATAGACTAAAGATTATTACACTAATATTAATACAGTTCTTCACTTGTCATTCGATTTCAATTTTAACACTACAACAACTAATCCAATATATGTTTTATGGTTCAAAGTGTAATTATCACTATTCTACATGTCAATTAATTTAACAATTAAAGGGGTCATATTCAACTAATCAAATTCAACATATATGTTGATTCAAATTTTAATTATCCTACGTCAAATTTATTTGCATAATATTATTGCTTCATACATTACAATTTAACATCCAATATAAACAACAAACCATCAATCAATTATCAATCAAACAGGATTATCATTGTATAAATAACAGATAAGGGTGTCAGATGTCACAGGGGAACTGATACAGGTAATAACATATATAATAGTGTAAATAACTAACAGCAGCACATTTCAATTGTCGTTTCAATTGAAATCAAATTTAATAAATAAAAGAACATTAATCGTGAGTGATTGCTCACCTTTCGAGGCTAGAAGAATTTTGAAGTGGTTACGAATCCAAGAACGAATTTCCAAAATGAAGAGATTGGCACGAATTGGACGAACTGAGCTGATAAATAGGAATCGATGAACAAATCAGAACTGGGTCGATGGAGACAATTGGTATAATGAACTTATACCAATATACAACTATCATATACTAAATTCAAACACATTTAAAAAAATATATACATATATACATATATATATATACACATTTCAAAAGTCGTCATCAATTTTTTTTTGACACCACATATAAAAAGAATCTACATATATACATAATAAAATTTGAATTAAATACATATATACATATACTTATTTAAAAATACAAAATACATACATATATATTATGTATATTTATTGAGAATATTAAGATATGTATTCAAATTACTAACATAAACCAAATACCATTAAACAATCCATCCAAAACACATAAACGTTTGTTTATATACGTATCTTGTTTGTACTTAAAATCAACATTGTTTTACATATACACATATCCTATATAAGGTAGCACTACTATGAACAGCGGAACAAAGGCATATGTTTACTGATATATATAAATAACAACTTGTATATGTAACATTTAAAACAAAACAGAATTGTGTATATATACCAGAATACGACAAACATATATATCTTATATCAATCCAAAACTAACGTATAGCAACTAGTAAGTTATACACGTTATTTAAACTAATATATAACTTAGATAACTTCCATACATTTTTAATATATATAATTGCTTAATATGAGTGAACTGTACACCTTTATACTTTACAAATTTTATAAACTACGACATAGTTTAACAATATATACATATATAAAACTAATACAACTTATAAAATCAAACCAACCGATCAAACGAATACAAATTATATACATACACCAATATTTAAAATCAATCATTTGTTATAAAACTCAACAAAACTTGATTCATTTATATGTATATATATATAATTAAATATATGGAACAACTATATTTTATAATATATGTGACATAAATAATTTTTTCGCTGTTATCATATATAAAGCATATACCAGCATATCTATAATATATATATAAGATAACTACAAACCTTACATACTAACATATCTAGATATGAATATATACTGTAACCAGATAAGATATTATCCAATAGATTTTAAAACAAAGTATAACTATATATGAAAGAAGAAGAAAAAAACTTATATATGCAAACCCCAAAAGTCTATACGGTACACCGTAGATATGCTATATATACTTACCATATATATCAAGCAAGTTTTGTAAGCGAAGCTTTCACGTGAAGGAGATGTACACGTAGAGGTTGACCTCGGCCGGGTGAAAAGCTCGGGGAGGAGGTTGAAGGGATAGCGATGGAAGAGAGGGATGGTCAGCGGCAATGGGAAGGACAGAGGCTGGAGTGGGTATGGGTTGATGGCATGGAGGATGCAGGCGGAGAGGCTCGGCCTAGAAGTGGAGGGTCGCGTGGATCTGGGGTCGATGTTTGGTTGAACTGCCGGAGGGGTGTACGGGCTGCTTGTGTGCTTCGGCGAAGAGGAGGGTGATGCTGGCTGTCAGGGAAGGAGGTGGCTATGGCTAAAGGAAAGGCGTATTATGAGGTTTCAGTTTGGGCCATGGGTGTTGGAGTTTTTTTTTTGTCGTGGGTTGCAGTGAAGCATGTATTATGCTTAGAAAAGAGTGCTTGCATGGATTTGTGTAGGCTTATAGGAAGAAGAATTTGTGTAGGCTACAGGAAGAAGTGGAAATGTAATTGACAGAGGAAGAAAAGAAGTGGAGATAGTCACAGAGTCTAGTTCAAGAGGATGATAGGAATTCCTGAAAGAAGAAGTTTGGTAGGGTAAAGGAATGAATAGGCTACGTGGGAAACAATGCAACTTTAATGTAACATTTCTTGAACAGCCGAGCGAATAAAAGATAGAAATCGAACCAATGAAAATGGAAGGCACCAGAAATTATATTTAATGTTGGGAAGAGTGACAGCCACGGGAATTTAGGAAATAATAAAAGCAAAGAGTTGTTGGCTTTTCAACCGTTGGAAAATTGAATGGAGCAAAACTGTTTCAAAATGGAGTACCGATATGTGTAATCGTCTTATGGGTTTCTGCACTTATTGAACACCAAATTATAGAAATGAATACACCGTGGAGATCAACACGACAAGACGATCAAAATAGTATACAGAAGTCAGTGGTACGATTGAATTATAAAAATTCGAATTTTCTACTGGCGGAAAATGCAACAAAAACGCAGAATAATAAGATCGACGGAGCTGAAAAAGTCCGAATTTGGAAAATCGAAAAATGACGTCTTGCTTAGAAGAAGGTTTAGAATTTTTCTATGTAAAAATATTCAGGTTTCGAAACATTTTATTTTCATCAATTTCTAACTGATTAAATCGAAATAAAATTACACCCGAAAATAACTTTCAAATTTTTGGATGGAAATTTACAAGTTGCTATGATTAATTAGACGCATTCCAAATATCAAATTTTATTTCAAAATTTTATTGTTTAAAATTTTACCAAATTTCAACTAATTACGTTATTAAAACAGTTAAAATTTACGAGTCGTTACAGGTCCGAACCAGTATAAAATTTCTGGTGTGATCTTTTTTATTTTATTGTTATCTCATTATCTTAATTTATTGCATATATAATAATTACTTGTCATATACATAGTATACGATCCATATAGACATTCATTTGGTATCAGAGCCAAGTTAGTTCAAATCATAGTAATACGTATTTGAAACCTGTTAATATGGCAAGTATCTTTCAAGAAGGTCAGTCAACTGCACATCCTTCTCTATTCACCGGATCTAACTATGCATATTGGTCAACATGTATGAGAATTTTTATGGAAGCAAATGGTTTAGAAATATGGTCAGCTGCTCAAATAAAGTATGTAGCACCTGAAACAAATATTAGCACATGGATAGATGCACAAAAAACCACTGCTTCTAATAATGCTAAAACTATGAATTTACTTTTTTGCTCCCTTGATAAAAATGAATGTTCACGTGTTATGTTATGTACCCTTGCTTATGATATATGGCGTACTTTACAAGTTACACATGAAGGTACAACTAAGGTTAAACAAACAAAAATATCAATTTTACAAAATCAATTCTCAACTTTCAAAATGAAAAAAAATGAGTCAATTGTTGAAACAAGTCTACTAAGCACCTGGAGAATTCTAGCTTTCCGCTTGATCAACGCACTGCTAGAGTTTGCAGGAACGAGGATAAACTTGTTAAGACATCAAGTTATAAAAGTATTTTGACAAAGTATTATATAAAGGATATTTTGATTAGTTACTACCTTTCTAAAAGATTTTAAAGTGTTTTAAATATTGTTTACTTCTTAACTAAAAATTTGAATTAAATGACTTTTATGGATATAATAAAATGGATTTAACCAAATTATTAGGTATTAAAGAATTCCAATTGAAATTTATATGGTTTTAAATTAATGGCTCATCCTTGTCTTTCGTCCTATTTTCCCTTCTAGCTATTTCTATTCTCCACCTTGTTAAACTTACCTATAACAATAGTTATCAGGTATAATTTTAATCTTTGTGTCATCTTGTCTTAATCATATTCCATTTAATCTTTTCTGTGTTTTCCGTACCTCATTCCTTTTTGTAACGACCCGTATTTTTATGGATCGAAACATCGTAAAACAGTGGTCATTTAGTTGCATTGTTGATAAGTCGTCCAGAATCTAAGTCGTTCAGAGTTAAGTCGTCCAGGGTCTAAGTCGTGGACGAGATAAGGCTTAGGTCGTATAATAGTTAGGTCGGAGCAGACGAGTTAAGGAAGTGGGGCGACCTAAGAAGTTGGCGACTTAAGGGTTTTGGGATAGGTCGTATGGGAGTTGGGTCATGTGGTGGCTTAGGTCGTGGGGTAGGTTAGGTCGGTTGGAGCGACCTATAGGATGTTGGCGACCTAAGGTTTGAGCGACTTAAGGAAAGGCAGCGACCTAAGAAAGTTAGCGAGTTAACGACCTAAGAGTTAGTGACCTATAGGAGTTAGCGACCTAAGGGTTAGTAACCTACAGTAGTTAGCGACCTAGTGGTTAGCGATCTAAGAGCTAACGGTATAAGAGTTAGCGAGTTAGCGTAGTTAGGTCGTTAGGCGACCTAAGGAATTAAGTCATGAGCTTCTGTGTTGAGTTAGGTCGTAGGTCGCGAGGAAGCGCATGTATGTTAGGTCGTAGTAGTGCGCTGATGCGCTAAGTCGTTAGGTCGTAGGTCGCATGGATGCGCATGCCTGGGTTAGGTCGTAGGTTGGGGATCTGCTAGGTCACGTAAGAGAGCTAAGCGCATCTGTTAGGTCGTAGAAGAGCGTGTGTTAGGTCGTAGGTCGTAGAGGCGCGTTTGTTAGGTCGTGGGCGACCTAAGAGCGAACGACCTAAGGGAAAATCAGCCTATAAATAGGAGGGTTCTTCTTCATTTTTATGATCCGGATTTTTGAAGCGACGAAGTGCTGCTATTTTGAGAGCTCGACTTCTACACTTCTTCACTTCTTTTCTCAACTCTAATCTTCTGATTCCTTCCATCCAAATCGAAGATCAAAGAGCTTAGATTGAAGATCTACATCCATCGAAGAGAGATTTCATCGTTTGAAGCGGATTTGTGATAGATCGAGTTAGATCCTTCGCTGTCCAGATCTGAAGGGTGTTGCTTTTGGGGTGTTTAGGTGATTTGGTGAGTGATGATTATCTCTCACACGGATCCAAAGGAATATATCAGATCGTTGGCTTGATTTTGTGTAAAGTAGGGATTTTCATGCATTTTTGTAAACTTAAGTATAGATCCATTATTCATGATGATTTGACATCCATTTTACTACATGTTAACCTATGCAAGTTCATTCATCAAGATTATAGAGATATTGCTCATGTTTTCATGCTTGTTAGACTTTAGACTCTTTATTTACGAAATTGCCATTATTATTATAATTGTTCATTAGATCATATGCTTGATTACTTGGATTAATGTTTGACTTGATTGGTTGCTATGAATTAGATGATTGATGATTTGATTTAGACAAGATGGTCGAAGATGATTCAAAAGCTAAGAGAAAGGCTCTTGAATTGGGAAAGCTGCTCGTGGCATATGTAGCGGATGATGAAGCTCATATGGATAGGTTTGATGATAATGATGTTGAGATGAGGCTTTGCTAGGATGTGATGAAGCGAGGCATGATATGAGATAGTCTTGGTCTAATCCAGACGGGATCATTCCAAGCATGTTGATAACTTGGTGAAATGGTTCGAGTTTGAGGATAATGGTTTGCTCGAGAGGCGCTTGAGCTAGTACGGAAATAGTCGTCGAGGAGGATGACTAGAAGGCTGAGATCTCATCGTTGTTGAAGGTTCTAGCATGCTCAAAGCAAGAGTACGTTGGGCAGATTCGATAGTCCCTGAAGGCTACTGATTGGTAGTCGAGTACTCTGGGCAGATTCGATAGTCCTGGGCTTGGGTTTTGACGACGTGCGGAGTTTTTTTTGAGCGACACGGTTGTGTAGCGTGGAACTACACAGCCGATTAAATATCATATAAATAGGTAAGTTGTGCGATCAACAAGCCTAATCGCTGGCCAAAATGTAGTAAGAAACCGCAAGCTAGTCGATGAGAGACAGAGTTTTATATACAAAATACATATTGTGAACAACAGAATAGAAAAAAGACTAGAGCTATATAGCAGTTGGTGATGCCCTCAATGCCTGCCAGGAGGAATTGCTGAAGTGCTGCCCGAGGATTCGGCTGGTGGAGAGCTGGGGTATGGTAATCTCAGTCTGAATGGTGCGGAGAAGCTTCGACCTGAAATAGATGAGAAATAGTGAATAATACGTCTACAAGTTCCTTCGAAGTTGGATGTGGGCTTGCAGAATACACGTGAATTACGCTCGGCCCAGATGCACCAACTAAAAATAGCTACAATTAGATCAAAGTTGTGACATCCCGGAATTTTGAGCAATATCAATTTAATAATCTATATAAAATATTAAATTGATTTGATGATAATTGTTAATAATATATGAATTGACTTGATAATTTTCTTTTAAATGGATATTTAACTGATAAATTATCTTTTAAAGGCTAATAAATTGTTTTCTATTTATTTATATATATATTTGTATATATTGTAAATAGTCAATGTCTGTTTTAAATTTGATTTAAATTCAATATTTAATAAATAACTATTTGGCTTTAGAATATACTCAAGATTTAAGTTAAAATTTGTCTAAATGGTTTTAGCTTAGATTTAAATTAAATAAACGACTTTGTTCTTTTAGAGTATAGCTTAATATAAAAAAATAAGTAAAAAAAGAGTGAATTCTTTTATAAATCATTTTAATTTAATAATGAGCAATATTATTAATGTAATAGTTTTACAAGTAGATTTTAAAAATAAATAGAAATAGATATATATATATATATGCATATAATGGGAAGAAACTATGGTTTGAAGTTACAATAAAATAAACTTTATAAATATTAAACTTAAGTATAAATCAAATGTATGAAATAAAATAATTAATTTACTAGTATTTAATAGTATAAGTTGTAAAATAAAAGAGTAATAAATAAATACATTTATGCTAGGAGATAGAGATAAATTAACAAGCTAACTTAATGCCATAACCATAACAATTACAAGTAGAAGCTTAAGTAAAATATCATATACACTATACCAAGTTATATATGTGCAGGCAAGAAATCACCTAAGTACAAGATAGTAGATAAGGCAAGTAAATATTATACATTATAGCAATGTACATGTGCAGGCATAATTCGTATCAGTGTATACGAATACAAATAGGGTAAGTATGCATATTGCTTAGCATCTAAGGCAAACAAAAATGAACTTGTGTAAGATTTCTAAGTACATAAAAGAATAAAATAATGGGTAGTGTAAACTAGATAAGGATCAAGACATTAAATGCCATCTCCTCTAGTACACGAGACATTTCATTTCAGCTTCCTTTTAGATAAAAATCTCTGAAATGTTGTGTACTTGAACAATAAACAATATTGTATACTTGTTTTATTTATCAACCTTGCCTCATTATTATTCGTATACAAAAAGCTTAGCAATTCTAGTTTCTAAAAGCTTAAACAAAGATAACCTGGAAACAACTAGAAAGCCAAAACACTTCAGTTTCATAATCAAAAATGAAAGCAATATCAACCTATAACAAGATTCCACCAAGTTCATGTTCAAGTTCTAAAGCCATTTCCAAGTTTCAAGGATTAAGACAACAAATATATGCAAGTTTTCAAATGCAAGTTCAAGCTGCTGTTTTCAAAACAAAGATAAAACCTTCTGCTTCAAAAAGTCATGGTGAGTAAACTTTCAAATTTAAAAACTTAAGAAGCAAATATATGTTGAATGTGGATTTCTGTGTGATGTTTGCTTTACATATCTGTACATATGTGAGTAATCTTCTATTCTTGTTAAATGCTTGAATTTGTTGAAATTGATGTTTGAGAGTAACTTCACCTTTAAACTTTAAATATAATTTGGGTTGCAGGTCATTGCTGTGTTAAATAGTGTAGGGTGAAGTATAGTTGTGTATTTATATTTGTACTGCTGAAAGTATGATGAATGCACGTGCCTGAATATATGTAACCTCTGTTTTTGAAAATACAGTTTCTTTTTGAAAAGAAAACTTGTTAGAAAATCCAATATTATCTTAGTTAGATAATATCAGGTCTCTTTCTCTAAATGAAAAGTGATCCTAGCTATGTAAAGCCAAGTTTAAAAATAGTTCCGAGTAAAATTTTAGTGTAAATAATTTACAATTGGGAAAATTACAGTGAAATCTTATATATGTTCAAAATTTGATCATTTTAAAATTGGACTTTGATTACGTAGCTAGATTCGAATTTCAAAATGAGGAATTTTAATACAAGTTTTAAGATTTTTAAGCTTGAATTTCAAGATAAATTACTAGTTGAAGGGAAAACATAAACCGAGCAGTCTCTGATGAACGAGGAAATAATGGGCTTCGATATTTGCGTTGAAGGTAGCTCGAGCGTTGTAGATTATGGGAAAAATATGGATTTAATTTATCAATAATGAAATTGATGTTACGAGATTAAAGTAGGGTTAATGACCTGTGTTTTGTCAACGATGTTCAAATGGGTTTTGCGGCGACGAGGAGCAACCGGTGACGATCGCACGTAGTGCCGTAGGTACTGGAGGTCGTGAGTGAGATATGGTTAAGGTGGTGGGGTTTCTCGAGGCCGGGGTTGCCGTGGGGGTCGGTTTCCGGTGATGTTTGTTTTCAAGATGATGGGTTCAAATGGTTAAGTTCGATTCTTGGATGAATCGAGGAAGTTAGTTGATCGATGAAGTCGTCATGGTTGAGGTCGACTTGACGGAGGCAAGAGTGGCGTTCGCCGACGTTCGGCAGCACTGTGCACGTTGTTGTGCACGGTTGCGTGTATCTGGTTTGGGTTTTTGGAAGATAGGATGGAGCTCGAAGTTTACTTCGGGAAGGAGGAGCTATTACTCGAAGCAGGTCTCGAGTATTGCGTGAGTATAGAACTGATGTTTTAAAATACAACTTGAGTAAGAAAGTTGATTTAGAAATGGGACTTGGGGAAAATTGCTGTGAAACGCGGGGTAGACTCGAGATTGAAGAGGGGAAGACTCGGAGCAGCGAAGAGTAGGCTCGGGTTGGGTGATGCCAGTTTTAAAAGCCTGGCAGTTTTTTAAGTTTAAAATTTAAGCTGGGATGTAAAAATAAGTTTAAACCAAAATGAAAGAGATAGGATTCAAATTGACTTTGTCTCCTAGTTTTTAATAAATAAAAGTTAAAAAAAAAGAAGGTTTAACAACTTTAAAAATGTCTTAAGTATATTTTGAAGTGTGTAAATTTAGCTAAGTTAAATTTTGTATTTAATTGAATCTAGCATTTGGAATAAGAAAATGCCTTACCTTTTGAATAAATGTAGATTTATAGTTTTGTAACTATTAAGTTAATTAAAATAAATAATTAACTAATTTGATTAATTAATGGTTGGATTAATTTATTTTGTAATTATAAGTTAAATTAGTTAACTAAGGTTGGAGATAATTAAATAAATGGATAATTTAGAATCATTAATTAAATAAGAGTTGAATTTTTACCTATGGTTATTAATTAATAAAGTAAGCAGGAATTAATTAAGTTATATTGGATACTTAGTTAATTAAATAATTAAGAATTTATTTATGAGTTAGTAAAGATAAAATTTAATCGTAAGTAATAATAAATCTTAATTAATTACTTTAGAAAAGTAATTTAAGAAGTGTAAATAACTAATGAAGGTTATTAACTAGAATTATTAAATAATGGATTAATATGTTTAATCTTGATAATTAATTAGATTTATTAATTTAAGATAATCAATTATGGATTAATTAAGTATAATTTACTTATGGAAATAATTAAGAAATTTATTTCTCATTGTAATTAATTAAGTTAAGTGTGAATTGTTTAAGTTAATTAATTTGGTTTAATTAATTTAAATAAACCTTTGATGATGTAATGAGTATAATTACTTAAGGAAGTAATTAATTGTGATGATGTAATAATGAAAGTAATTTGAGTATAATTACTTTGTATAAATTAATCAAGGGATTAATTAGAGGATAATTAATTATGGAGTAATTAAATTATTTGATGAAGTAATTAAGGGTAGTTAATTACTATATGGAGTTAATCAAGGTGATTAACAAATTTGGTTTAATTTAAGATAAATTACTAAATGAAATAAATGGAATTAGAGATCATTAATTATTGTAATTAATGATGCAAGTTAAAATGGATTTAATTGGGAATAATTAATAAATGAAGCAATTCATTAGAGTAATTAATTAAGAAGAAATGAAATTAATTTTAGTAATTTAAAAGGTTACTTTCTATAATTGGTATGAAGTAATTAATTTGTAAAATAATTAGAGGATAATTACTTAAATATAATTTGAGATAATTAATCTAAAATGGTTAATTAAGACGGAAAAGTAGGAAATGATTAATTAATTAACTTGTAATTAATTAATGGTTATGTAAGCAAGATTAATATTGATGGGGTAATTAATTTAATTTACTTTAAATTAATTAGAGATTTGTAATTAATTTAATTCATTTTAAATTAATTATAAATGAGGTGATTATTAATCTTTGTTTATATATGATGGATGATATTGATTTCCATGATTGATTGTGATCTCAGATATATATCTATTGTGTTATGGATGCTTGGTTAAGTATGATGATATTGATTATCTGTTGAGTAGATAATATTGATTATCTGTTTATGATGATGATGTTATTATCCATTGTTATATTGTGTTTTATCTATCTCTGTGTATATAGATAATTGAATTAAATTGTTTTAACTTTAAAACAACTTGGCCTTAAAAGACACGGTTTGGATTTCGATGAGACCGGGATCGGGTTTCCGTATACCGGGATTCTAGGTCTGGAGACCCGAATACCACATCGATCCAAAATAACGTTAGGTCGTGAAATTCAAATGGAGCAAGTGAAGACTCGAGGTATAAGAACTATACGTCAGTATAACTCTGTGGGTGATTCCGTAATGAGTTTGACGAAGATAGTACTTATAGATTCGAGATGGTGATTCAGAATGCAAGGGTTATTGTCGTTAACTCTGAGGGTGATTCCAATACGAGTGTAACGAGATAATGCCTTCGGTTTCGTTCGAACCCGGAACGAACTTGTATGGATCGAATGCTTTCAGAACATCGTCAGGTGGACGACGAGCATTCTAAGTGATGAGTTCTATTAAGGTAATCGTGACCTCAAGCCTCATCAACCGGGAATGGCTAAAACAGGGGAGGTGCAGCAAGGCTTCGTGGGTAGCACCCACTTGAGAGCGAGATATACCCCTGTCTAGATGTCCCTTATTATTTTCGGCTTAGTGTGTGGTTGGTCATGAACAACCGTGGGGTTGTTTCGTTTGGAACTGTCCAGTAAGGGATGGTTCCGGCCTTGTGTTGCAGGGAACTTAGGGTGGGTTCTCGGTACGGTGATCTAGGCCACGTACTATGACGGGCGGTACCCCAGTAGCCCTGCCATTGTATGGAATCCAAAATCCAATAAGTGTCATCGGATTTGATTGTATACCTATGTATGTTGGAATTTAATGAATGTAACAATTTCGGCTATTTTCTATTTACTTGAAAACCCTAGACCTATTATAATATCACTGGATTTCCTATCAAAGTTTTGGTTAGCGTAAGGTAAAAACTTTTCCATGTTTATGTGTGGGATGTCTTACGTGATACCTTTTGTTTTCAAAGGTTTTTGAAAGTTAAGCAACTTTAACCGTTTACTCATACCAGACCCATGTCTGACCCAAAGTTTATTTCTGTTTTTCATAAACTCTCGGGTACCCAAATTTTTACGGGTAGCCAAGGGATTCAGGTTAGCTTTGACGAATCGTGGAGGAGCAATGGAGCAGGAGGCTTCAGCGGGTAGATATATATTGGTTCCGTTGTGTTAGTGTTTATCTGTATTTCCGCTGTGTTATATTTCTGTGTTGTTTTGAGATGTATCGAGTTGTATTAACTAGACAGGTGTTTATAACTGTCTAGTATGTGTTGTATTATCTATGTAACTCTGATGTATATGATATTATGTAATCTATTATGTGATATATTATATTTTATTCGTTCCGCTGTTGAGATTCTGTGGTTGTTTCTTCTTCTTTTCTATCTTTTCTACTTTCTCA
The DNA here is from genome assembly GCA_030737815.1 of Allium fistulosum. Classification (NCBI taxonomy): domain Eukaryota; kingdom Viridiplantae; phylum Streptophyta; class Magnoliopsida; order Asparagales; family Amaryllidaceae; genus Allium; species Allium fistulosum. The sequence goes on along the minus strand of CM060908.1, from coordinate 742,187,825 downwards.
CCCCTTTCTTTCTTTTCGATGATGCGATTTTCCGGTAGTGGAATTTCGGGTCGTCACAGGTGGTATCAGAGCGTTAGGTTGAGTGAATACCTAGGCTCTGGAGTGGTGTCTATCTTGAGAGAGCGTATTTGTAATTTTAATATATATATATATATATATATTTATCTATTTCTACCTGTCTGTTGGATTACCTGTTCGGGTTTTCCAATATAAGTTGTAAAGGTAGATAGGGTAGTGGTGTGTGTAACACGACTACCAATGGTTGGAAGTGTATTTGTCGAGACTGTAAACCTAATACCGTCTCGAGTGAGCTTTGTTGATGTAAAGTTTTCATGGATCTCTGAAGGAAACCTGTAAAGGTTTGGAGTCCATCTTTGAGTAGAGTTTGGATCTGTCAGTTGGACAGAAGCTAGTGATGATATCTTGATATCTCAGGGATTAGTAGCTGTGTGATGAGACACGGTGACTATGGATGTTTCCGAAGATGTTTTCTTTGGAACAAGTTTTAAGAAGTGTATCTGCTTCGGTGTAGTGGCTGTGTTCAGCAGGGTGTTTCTGTTGGTTGAGGTTCGAGTTTCTCGAAGAGCTTTGGATTTAGAATTCCTTGGCATAGGTGTCAGCAGTGTAGTTCGGAAGGTCCTGTATGTTGGCAAGGAAGCTTTCTAGCTTAGCAGTGGAGTTTAGAAGCAGCAGAGTGGTTCCATTTCTTCGTTGGATTAACTAGATAAGTGTAAGCTGTTCTGCTTGGTTAAGAGAGAACAGTTTTTCTTTGGATAGTAGTTGGGTTGATCGCAAAGGTGACTTGCGATAGTCTGAGTGTTCTTTTGGTTTGTTAGAGATTTTTTCTGGATGACTTCAGGAAGTTAGAATTTTGTTAGCATCAGGGAGTTTGAGTTTGGTATCGACTGGATTTCCAGGAGTGATACCGATGGTTCAGCTTAGTAGTAGGATGGGTTTTGGAGAGAGTTTAGTGAAGCAGCTCGGGTTTTAGAGGAACTTTTGAGTTTTCTCTTTATGGATCTATTGAACCATATTTTCGGAATGGTTGAGAAGCTTACCAGTTGCGGCTAATGACCGACGGTTGCAAAGCCTAGGTCCGTCACAGTTGGTATCAATGGAAGTTTGAGCTTGTGTGCATCATCTATTTTCATCTACTTCATATCAGAGTTGTGCAGCGGAAGCAGTTTGGAGAGCATCTGTTTTATCTCTTCCGGATGAGAGTAGTGAGATCTGTTTTCTGATTCTAGAGTAGAATGGAGTTTTGAGTTTTGGTTGATCTTGGAAAGGTCATTTTGTTAGATTGTTTTGGTTCAGGTCGTTTCGAGGGCATCAGCGAAGGATAAGCTGATCAGTAAGGATATAGGAGACCCAAGATCGTCCGAAGGAATTTGGATTTCGGAATCAGAAATTTGATTTGGATAAGTGTTTGATCTTCAGGAGTGGATTGTCAGTTTGGATAACTGGGATTCGATGTGTTTCACGTGTCTCTGAGGGAGTACGTGTATGAGTTATCTCTGGTTGTAGAACCAGCAGTTCAGGAGTTTTGAATGTTGAGTCAGACTTGTTTATAGTCTGATATCCTATCTTGTTCGTAGATCTAGATGTGTGTAGCTTTGTAGTATTGATTGTTTGGATTCTATAGAGCGAGTAACCCGGTATTTATACTCGGGGAAACTCGAGGAAATTCTATCCAGTATTTTGTCTGGATAGTTAGATTTGTTTGATTTGATGATTGATTGCTATGGTTGTTAGTATATATTGATAATATATGCTTGTGTTTAAAATTAAATCAGTAATGAGATTATTAAATTACCTTTGTTTTAAATTTCGGGGACGAAATTCTTTTGAGAGGGGAGGAATGTGACATCCCGAAATTTTGAGCAATATCAATTTAATAATCTATATAAAATATTAAATTGATTTGATGATAATTGTTAATAATATATGAATTGACTTGATAATTTTCTTTTAAATGGATATTTAACTGATAAATTATCTTTTAAAGGCTAATAAATTGTTTTCTATTTATTTATATATATATTTGTATATATTGTAAATAGTCAATGTCTGTTTTAAATTTGATTTAAATTCAATATTTAATAAATAACTATTTGGCTTTAGAATATACTCAAGATTTAAGTTAAAATTTGTCTAAATGGTTTTAGCTTAGATTTAAATTAAATAAACGACTTTGTTCTTTTAGAGTATAGCTTAATATAAAAAAATAAGTAAAAAAAGAGTGAATTCTTTTATAAATCATTTTAATTTAATAATGAGCAATATTATTAATGTAATAGTTTTACAAGTAGATTTTAAAAATAAATAGAAATGGATATATATATATATGCATATAATGGGAAGAAACTATGGTTTGAAGTTACAATAAAATAAACTTTATAAATATTAAACTTAAGTATAAATCAAATGTATGAAATAAAATAATTAATTTACTAGTATTTAATAGTATAAGTTGTAAAATAAAAGAGTAATAAATAAATACATTTATGCTAGGAGATAGAGATAAATTAACAAGCTAACTTAATGCCATAACCATAACAATTACAAGTAGAAGCTTAAGTAAAATATCATATACACTATACCAAGTTATATATGTGCAGGCAAGAAATCACCTAAGTACAAGATAGTAGATAAGGCAAGTAAATATTATACATTATAGCAATGTACATGTGCAGGCATAATTCGTATCAGTGTATACGAATACAAATAGGGTAAGTATGCTTATTGCTTAGCATCTAAGGCAAACAAAAATGAACTTGTGTAAGATTTCTAAGTACATAAAAGAATAAAATAATGGGTAGTGTAAACTAGATAAGGATCAAGACATTAAATGCCATCTCCTCTAGTACACGAGACATTTCATTTCAGCTTCCTTTTAGATAAAAATCTCTGAAATGTTGTGTACTTGAACAATAAACAATATTGTATACTTGTTTTATTTATCAACCTTGCCTCATTATTATTCGTATACAAAAAGCTTAGCAATTCTAGTTTCTAAAAGCTTAAACAAAGATAACCTGGAAACAACTAGAAAGCCAAAACACTTCAGTTTCATAATCAAAAATGAAAGCAATATCAACCTATAACAAGATTCCAGCAAGTTCATGTTCAAGTTCTAAAGCCATTTCCAAGTTTCAAGGATTAAGACAACAAATATATGCAAGTTTTCAAATGCAAGTTCAAGCTGCTGTTTTCAAAACAAAGATAAAACCTTCTGCTTCAAAAAGTCATGGTGAGTAAACTTTCAAATTTAAAAACTTAAGAAGCAAATATATGTTGAATGTGGATTTCTGTGTGATGTTTGCTTTACATATCTGTACATATGTGAGTAATCTTCTATTCTTGTTAAATGCTTGAATTTGTTGAAATTGATGTTTGAGAGTAACTTCACCTTTAAACTTTAAATATAATTTGGGTTGCAGGTCATTGCTGTGTTAAATAGTGTAGGGTGAAGTATAGTTGTGTATTTATATTTGTACTGCTGAAAGTATGATGAATGCACGCGCCTGAATATATGTAACCTCTGTTTTTGAAAATACAGTTTCTTTTTGAAAAGAAAACTTGTTAGAAAATCCAATATTATCTTAGTTAGATAATATCAGGTCTCTTTCTCTAAATGAAAAGTGATCCTAGCTATGTAAAGCCAAGTTTAAAAATAGTTCCGAGTAAAATTTTAGTGTAAATAATTTACAATTGGGAAAATTACAGTGAAATCTTATATATGTTCAAAATTTGATCATTTTAAAATTGGACTTTGATTACGTAGCTAGATTCGAATTTCAAAATGAGGAATTTTAATACAAGTTTTAAGATTTTTAAGCTTGAATTTCAAGATAAATTACTAGTTGAAGGGAAAACATAAACCGAGCAGTCTCTGATGAACGAGGAAATAATGGGCTTCGATATTTGCGTTGAAGGTAGCTCGAGCGTTGTAGATTATGGGAAAAATATTGATTTAATTTATCAATAATGAAATTGATGTTACGAGATTAAAGTAGGGTTAATGACCTGTGTTTTGTCAACGATGTTCAAATGGGTTTTGCGGCGACGAGGAGCAACCGGTGACGATCGCACGTAGTGCCGTAGGTCCTGGAGGTCGTGAGTGAGATATGGTTAAGGTGGTGGGGTTTCTCGAGGCCGGGGTTGCCGTGGGGGTCGGTTTCCGGTGATGTTTGTTTTCAAGATGATGGGTTCAAATGGTTAAGTTCGATTCTTGGATGAATCGAGGAAGTTAGTTGATCGATGAAGTCGTCATGGTTGAGGTCGACTTGACGGAGGCAAGAGTGGCGTTCGCCGACGTTCGGCAGCACTATGCACGTTGTTGTGCACGGTTGCGTGTATCTGGTTTGGGTTTTAGGAAGATAGGATGGAGCTCGAAGTTTACTTCGGGAAGGAGGAGCTATTACTCGAAGCAGGTCTCGAGTATTGCGTGAGTATAGAACTGATGTTTTAAAATACAACTTGAGTAAGAAAGTTTATTTAGAAATGGGACTTGGGGAAAATTGCTGTGAAACGTGGGGTAGACTCGAGATTGAAGAGGGGAAGACTCGGAGCAGCGAAGAGTAGGCTCGGGTTGGGTGATGCCAGTTTTAAAAGCCTGGCAGTTTTTTAAGTTTAAAATTTAAGCTGGGATGTAAAAATAAGTTTAAACCAAAATGAAAGAGATAGGATTCAAATTGACTTTGTCTCCTAGTTTTTAATAAATAAAAGTTAAAAAAAAATAGAAGGTTTAACAACTTTAAAAATGTCTTAAGTATATTTTGAAGTGTGTAAATTTAGCTAAGTTAAATTTTGTATTTAATTGAATCTAGCATTTGGAATAAGAAAATGCCTTACCTTTTGAATAAATGTAGATTTATAGTTTTGTAACTATTAAGTTAATTAAAATAAATAATTAACTAATTTGATTAATTAATGGTTGGATTAATTTATTTTGTAATTATAAGTTAAATTAGTTAACTAAGGTTGGAGATAATTAAATAAATGGATAATTTAGAATCATTAATTAAATAAGAGTTGAATTTTTACCTATGGTTATTAATTAATAAAGTAAGCAGGAATTAATTAAGTTATATTGGATACTTAGTTAATTAAATAATTAAGAATTTATTTATGAGTTAGTAAAGATAAAATTTAATCGTAAGTAATAATAAATCTTAATTAATTACTTTAGAAAAGTAATTTAAGAAGTGTAAATAACTAATGAAGGTTATTAACTAGAATTATTAAATAATGGATTAATATGTTTAATCTTGATAATTAATTAGATTTATTAATTTAAGATAATCAATTATGGATTAATTAAGTATAATTTACTTATGGAAATAATTAAGAAATTTATTTCTCATTGTAATTAATTAAGTTAAGTGTGAATTGTTTAAGTTAATTAATTTGGTTTAATTAATTTAAATAAACCTTTGATGATGTAATGAGTATAATTACTTAAGGAAGTAATTAATTGTGATGATGTAATAATGAAAGTAATTTGAGTATAATTACTTTGTATAAATTAATCAAGGGATTAATTAGAGGATAATTAATTATGGAGTAATTAAATTATTTGATGAAGTAATTAAGGGTAGTTAATTACTATATGGAGTTAATCAAGGTGATTAACAAATTTGGTTTAATTTAAGATAAATTACTAAATGAAATAAATGGAATTAGAGATCATTAATTATTGTAATTAATGATGCAAGTTAAAATGGATTTAATTGGGAATAATTAATAAATGAAGCAATTCATTAGAGTAATTAATTAAGAAGAAATGAAATTAATTTTAGTAATTTAAAAGGTTACTTTCTATAATTGGTATGAAGTAATTAATTTGTAAAATAATTAGAGGATAATTACTTAAATATAATTTGAGATAATTAATCTAAAATGGTTAATTAAGACGGAAAAGTAGGAAATGATTAATTAATTAACTTGTAATTAATTAATGGTTATGTAAGCAAGATTAATATTGATGGGGTAATTAATTTAATTTACTTTAAATTAATTAGAGATTTGTAATTAATTTAATTCATTTTAAATTAATTATAAATGAGGTGATTATTAATCTTTGTTTATATATGATGGATGATATTGATTTCCATGATTGATTGTGATCTCAGATATATATCTATTGTGTTATGGATGCTTGGTTAAGTATGATGATATTGATTATCTGTTGAGTAGATAATATTGATTATCTGTTTATGATGATGATGTTATTATCCATTGTTATATTGTGTTTTATCTATCTCTGTGTATATAGATAATTGAATTAAATTGTTTTAACTTTAAAACAACTTGGCCTTAAAAGACACGGTTTGGATTTCGATGAGACCGGGATCGGGTTTCCGTATACCGGGATTCTAGGTCTGGAGACCCGAATACCACATCGATCCAAAATAACGTTAGGTCGTGAAATTCAAATGGAGCAAGTGAAGACTCGAGGTATAAGAACTATACGTCAGTATAACTCTGTGGGTGATTCCGTAATGAGTTTGACGAAGATAGTACTTATAGATTCGAGATGGTGATTCAGAATGCAAGGGTTATTGTCGTTAACTCTGAGGGTGATTCCAATACGAGTGTAACGAGATAATGCCTTCGGTTTCGTTCGAACCCGGAACGAACTTGTATGGATCGAATGCTTTCAGAACATCGTCAGGTGGACGACGAGCATTCTAAGTGATGAGTTCTATTAAGGTAATCGTGACCTCAAGCCTCATCAACCGGGAATGGCTAAAACAGGGGAGGTGCAGCAAGGCTTCGTGGGTAGCACCCACTTGAGAGCGAGATATACCCCTGTCTAGATGTCCCTTATTATTTTCGGCTTAGTGTGTGGTTGGTCATGAACAACCGTGGGGTTGTTTCGTTTGGAACTGTCCAGTAAGGGATGGTTCCGGCCTTGTGTTGCAGGGAACTTAGGGTGGGTTCTCGGTACGGTGATCTAGGCCACGTACTGTGACGGGCGGTACCCCAGTAGCCCTGCCATTGTATGGAATCCAAAATCCAATAAGTGTCATCGGATTTGATTGTATACCTATGTATGTTGGAATTTAATGAATGTAACAATTTCGGCTATTTTCTATTTACTTGAAAACCCTAGACCTATTATAATATCACTGGATTTCCTATCAAAGTTTTGGTTAGCGTAAGGTAAAAACTTTTCCATGTTTATGTGTGGGATGTCTTACGTGATACCTTTTGTTTTCAAAGGTTTTTGAAAGTTAAGCAACTTTAACCGTTTACTCATACCAGACCCATGTCTGACCCGAAGTTTATTTCTGTTTTTCATAAACTCTCGGGTACCCAAATTTTTACGGGTAGCCAAGGGATTCAGGTTAGCTTTGACGAATCGTGGAGGAGCAATGGAGCAGGAGGCTTCAGCGGGTAGATATATATTGGTTCCGTTGTGTTAGTGTTTATCTGTATTTCCGCTGTGTTATATTTATGTGTTGTTTTGAGATGTATCGAGTTGTATTAACTAGACAGGTGTTTATAACTGTCTAGTATGTGTTGTATTATCTATGTAACTCTGATGTATATGATATTATGTAATCTATTATGTGATATATTATATTTTATTCGTTCCGCTGTTGAGATTCTGTGGTTGTTTCTTCTTCTTTTCTATCTTTTCTACTTTCTCACCCCTTTCTTTCTTTTCGATGATGCAATTTTCCGGTAGTGGAATTTCGGGTCGTCACAAAAGTGATAGTTGGGGGGGTTGTTCTGCCAGTGGTCGAAAAACGAGTTGAACGTGGGGATATGTCCAAGAATGTGAACCGTCGAAGCCGCCCAGACCCTGACAGCAAAATCGCATTCAAAGAATAGATGTTGTAAACTTTCTGGTGTGGTAGAGCATAAGGCACAACTGGGGTCGACGACGATGTTATGGCGAAGGAGCCTGTCTCTTGTGTTGATTCGCTCGTGAATAAGGCACCATTGTAGGAAAGCGAAGCGGGGCTGGATCCTGCACTTCCAAAGTCTGGGGAAGGTGAAGAGACGTCCGGGGTTGTTTAGGTGAGCATAGAAGGAGGTAACGGAGAAGCCGGTTGATGGGTTAGGGGCCCAGGTGAAGGAGTCTGGCTGGGGGTTTAGATGAATGTTACGGAGAATAGAGGTGACAAGATGAAGCTCGGAGAGGTTGTCGAGGTCAAAGTAGGAGGTAGGAAGAAGCTGATCGGGGCCCGAAATAGAAATGTCAAGGGTGGAGGCGAAGAAGTTGGTTGTATGAGCGAAGAGGTTGGGGAGGGTGGAGGAGAGGGGAAGCTGTTTATGCCATGTATCTAACCAGAAGAGGCAATTAGCCCCATTGCCCAGGTTGACGTGGAAGAGCCGTTTGACACGTAGTAGGGTTGATACGACGCCAGACCAAAAAGGGGATGGTTTGATTCCGGTGGAGGCATGGAGTACAAGGTGAGGGTTTGAGTGATAGTGGAGAGAGGTAATCCAAGATTTCCAAAGGAAGGAGCCATGGGTAAGGAACCGCCAGAGCCATTTGGCGAGGAGCACGATGTTGAAGTCATGAAGATTAACGATTCCAAGGCCGCCGTTTTTCGGGGGGAGGCAGGCGGTCTGCCAGTTTACAAGTCTCTTTATATTACTACCATTCCAAAGAAAGGAGCTTCTGATCACGTCAATTTTTTTGATTACCCAGGATGGGAGTTTGTACAGTGACATCCAATATGTGGGAATCGCTGATAGAACGGATTTAACAAGGACAAGACGCCCTGCTGAGGACAAGGAGTGAGCTTTCCATGAAAGGAGTCTGTTTTTGATTTTGGCGATGAGGGGGAACCAATCTGATCTATGTAGTTTGGTTGGACGGATTGGGACTCCGAGGTAGGAGATGGGGAAGTGAGCGATCTTGCAGTTGAGCAGGCTAGAACAGATTTGCCCGAGATGGTCAGCGCCTCCGAGCATGATGATGGAGCTTTTGCTGAAGTTGATGGACAGGCCGGATATGAGTTCGAATGAATATAGAGCTACTTTGAGGCAATGGATGTGGTTGAGCATGGGTGATGCGAATAGAATGGTGTCGTCAGCGAATTGAAGGTTGGAAATGACTAGGTTAGAATTGGGGAGATTGATGCCCTGAAAGATGTTATTCGAAATTGCTAACTTGATCATGCGGTTGAACACATCGGCTACCAGAACGAAAAGCAAGGGAGAAAGAACCGGGGTTATGTCTAGAACCGGGGTTTCCATTAACCCTTGACGGACGGATGAAAGAATGAGCCGGTCATTCAATTAACGATGATATCGAAGCAACGATAACAGTGATAGCCAGAGTCATGGATGTTTGGTTGTATCGTCATTCGGTCTCAAGAGCGGTATTTTCTGGGTGCTTATCTGATCTTGGTTTAGGCCTTGGGGGTTTGTGCTTGGAAAACATCGCCCTTGACTCGAGTGATAATTGCTTTACTTTAATTGTATGCTTTGCTATGTTTGCTTTACTTAGTGTGTGTCTGGGGCTATCACTGTAGAAAGAGGTGGAGTGGGAGGGTTGTATTCCTATTCCTTTTGCCTTTATGCTCTTTTGGTATGTTGTTAGTTAATTTACCGCTCACTAAGACTGTTGTCTGACTCAAGGCTTTATGTTTTAACTCTTATTGCCTTGGGCTGTTCGTCCATTTTGGGACGGGCAGACTAGGTAGCAGGTGACAGGTGCTGTTCTTGCTTCCGACGATGCTGATGACGAAGACGAGCTGGAGGCTTGCATATTATTTTCTTACTATATGTACTGGATGTTCCGCTGCTTGTATAATTCTCTGAGTGATATGTAGTGAGGCTTGATGTATTGACTATTCAGATGTTTGTATTCAACTATTATGAAGTTTTATATGATGACATTCTATTCTATGAAGCTTCACTATATATATATATTCTATTGTATTTTGTCCATGAGCTGTGAGTTATACGATAGATTCTGCTGTTTAAATTTACCCTGACAATCATCCATGGCTGCCTGGCACACTTTACAGCGCACTATCTCTAGGTTCAGTGAGGGGGTCATGGGCGGTCGTCACATTTGGTATCAGAGCTTTGGTTAATCGATTTTACCCAACGCTCGCTGACATAACTACGTATGAGAGACGTAATTGTATTTTGATGGATGATTACTATATATAATATAGTAGCTTAGAAAGATTTGAGTCCTTTATGCAGTCGTTTCTCAAGGTATGTTAATCATTCCTTTTTATAGATATTGAGAATGAGTCGAAGAGGGAGACCAGCTGCTAGGGAAGGCCGTGCTACTGAGGGGGCTGTTGATTATGTTGTTATGTTCGAAGCTATGATGACTTCGATCATGAGAAGGATGCTAGCTCCGGGGCCATTAGTTGATGTTGGAGTTCAAATTCAGGCTCCAAGATCGGTGGGTTTTGCTAAGCTGTGTAAAGATTATACTGCTCTTGAAGGAAAGTTTTCTTGGGAACGGAGCCAACTATTGAAGTCCAGAGGTGGATAGATACTTGTAGAAGGATCTTTAGTGATTTGGGAATTTAGGATGCGACTAAGAGGAAGTTAGCATCAAGACAGCTTCAAGGAAGAGCTTCTGATTGGTGGAATTCTATCACCATTGATACTCTAGAGGAAGAAATTACTTGGGAGCAATTCCAAGTCAGATTTGAAGCTAAGTTCATTTCTACAGCTCAGAAGTATGTTCTGTTCAAGTAGTTTGTGGAGCTCAAGCAAAATGGAAGACCAGTTCTTGAGTATGTTTCTGAGTTTGAAGCTTTGTCCAAGTATGCCCGATCGTATATTGAATCTTCGTATCAGAAGAACGAGAAGTTTGTAACAGGCTTGGATAGTTATCTTGGGAGACAGTTGGTGGATCATTTGGACGATTCATTTGAGAAGCTTGTGGAGAAAGCTCTCAGGCATGAGAATCTGTTTCCTAAAGAAGGATCTGTTGTTGCTGTGACCAGGGAAGAGTCTAAACCACAGCAGGGTGGAAACAAGAAGAGGAAGCAGCAGCAGCAAAAGGGTAAGGATGGCCAGAAGAAGCCGAAGGGCGAAGTGACCTGCTACAATTGTCAGCAGAAGGGCCATTTCTCCAGGGATTGCAAGAATCCGAAGGTGCCGGTGAAGTGCCACAACTGTGACAAGCCGGGGCATGTCAAGAGGAATTGTCCAGAACTGCGGAAGGACAAGCAGATTGTGCAAGCTTATGCTTTGGGAGTTGTTCCATCATCTTCGAAAGCTCCTACCGCTGAAGAGAAAGGAAAGAGTGTGGTGGTTCAAGGTACTCTTTCCGTATGTGGTGTTCCGGTTAGAGTTCTATTTGATACTGGGGCGTCGCATTCTTTTGTTTGTAATGAACTTGTAGGCCGGTTGGGTTTAGAACCGGATATTGTTGATAGGCCATTGGTTGTGACTAATCCAGTTGGGGGTTCGTCTTGTTTGTGTATGTTATGCCGTGGTCTGATTGTATCGAGTCATGATTGCTCGTTTGTTTGTGATTGTTTTGTTCAGAACTTTGCGGGGTTCGAAATTATTTTGGGTATGGACTGGCTTAGGAAGTATGCGGCAAAGGTTGATTGTGAAAGGTTGGAGGTGACAGTCGAGAATGTGGAGGGGCGAAAGATTGTGATACGATGTAAGCATGAAGAAGGCGTCTTCATGAGCTTCATGTATTCGCTGGTTGTTCCACGGGATGGACTGTCATCTGTGCCAATCGCTAATGGATTTGAGGATGTCTTTGACGAGGTCAAAGGGTTACCGCCGCACAGAGAGATCGAGTTTCGTATAGATCTAGTTGAAGGAGCCAGACCTGTTGTGATGCCTCTTAGGCGGATGGCGCCTAGGGAGCAGCAAGAGTTGAGGGTGAAGGTTGATGACCTTTTACAGAAAGGATTCATTCGGCATAGTGTGTCCGAATGGGGTGCACTAGTTGTGTTTGCAACCAAAGCAGATGGATCGTTGAGGTTGTGTGTGGATTATCGTGAGCTGAATAAGGTGACTAAGAAGAACAAGTATCCATTGCCGAGAATAGATGACTTGTTTGATCAGCTTCATGAAGCTAAGGTGTTTTCTCAGATGGATTTGGCAATGGGATTTCACCAGTTGAGAGTGGCTAAGGATAGTGTGCCGAAGACTGCTTTTAGGACACCATCTAGTTTCTTTGAGTGGCTGGTAATGCCGTTTGGATTGACTAATGCGCCAGCATATTTTGAGGATCTTATGAATAGAGTGTTCAGAGATCAGTTGTGCAAGTTCGTGCTAGTATTTGTGGATGATATTCTGATTTATTCCAAAACTGAAGAAGAGCACAAGACGCACTTGCGTATTGTTTTGGAAATCTTACAGAAACATCAGCTGAAGGCTAAGTTTTCGAAGTGTCACTTCTTGAAGAGTGAAGTGAGGTTCTTAGGCCATATTATCTCTGGAAATGGAGTAGCGGTTGATCCCGCCAAGATAGCAGCAATCCAGGATTGGGTTAGACCTAAGAATGCATCTGATGTAAGAAGTTTTCTTGGATTAGCAGGATATTATCGTCGATTTATCAAAGAATTCTCCAAGGTGGCTGCACCATTGACAGGATTGACGAAAAAGAACCAAGTATTCAGATGGGATGCTAAGTGTGAGCAAGCTTTCGGAATCCTGAAAGAGCGACTGACAAGTGCTCCTATTTTGACCATTCCAAGTGGAAATGATGAGATGGTGGTTTACACCGATGCACGTGGTACTGGACTTGGAGCATTGCTGATGCAGAAGGGTAAAGTTGTTGCGTATGCAAGTCGACAACTGAAGCCGCATGAAAGGAATTATCCGACTCATGATATAGAGTTAGCGGCGATTGTATTTGCTCTAAAGATGTGGAGACATTATCTATTGGGAGTTCGATTCGAGTTGTTTACGGATCATAAGTCATTGAAGTATCTTTTCTCCCAAAAGGATTTGAATCTTTGGCAGCAACGATGGCTAGAGTTTTTGGCATCATATGATTTTGGTATAGCCTATACTCCGGGAAAGGGAAACGCAGTGGCAGATGCGTTAAGTCGAAGACATGCAGGATTGGGAGCCATGTTTTCAGAATGGAAGAATCTCGAGTATTTAGCTGGATTTGACTTCAGGCCCAGATGTGAATTGGAACCTGAGATGTTGGTAAACTTATCAATAAGACCGACTCTTGTGGAAAGAATTGGCGAGAGTCAAAAGCGAGATGATAAGCTAGTCAAGATTTTCTGGGATTTGGAATCTGGATTGGATCCAGAAAAGGATAAAGGATTCGAGGTCGATCGAGAGGGTTGGCTTCGAAAGCAAGGACGACTAGTGTAACAACCCGCATTTATACGATAATATATTTAAATATTTTATTTAAATATGACATCGTCTTTTCGTATTTAAAATCCTAAATATGAATTTTTATCGTGTTCGAATTCGTTGTTCTAATGGATTCAAATCGTGTTTTAAATATCACCAAAGTCTTTAATAAAATTGTTAATCGTTGTTTGGGATTTTAAATCAAATTTGAAATTCTTTTATAAAAATGTTGACCGGGCTTTACAATTTGAATCTTGGCCCATGTTTCTTGGCTTTGCCAAGATGATATCAGGGGCAAACCCGATCTCCTCTCTCCCATTCTTCCATTTTCGTAACCCTAAAACTAAATCAAACGAGAGAAAATAATGGCAGTTCGATTTTTCTCGCGTTCGTTCGTTCCTCAAATTTGGGCTTCTTCGATCGATTGCTTCTGGAAATCGAGGGCGTCAACTTCAATGACTTCGCCCTGGCTGCTTCGATGATAGTCGTGCTCGAGGGGGATTTTGGCTGCATCATTCGGGGCTAAGGTGAGTGGTTTTCCCCCCGCTCACATCTAATTCATGCTTTGAGTTATTAGAGTTCGAAGCTCTGTTCGATTTTCGTGATTTTGGGGTTTCTCTGATTAGTGTTCTGTTGCTTTTCCTTTGATTCATGCTTGAACTCGATAGTTCTTGCTTTGCTCTGTTGTCCACCCCGCAGTCTATGATGATTTCTGGGTTTATAATTAAGTCAGATTTCGACATTTTTGGTAATCCCTTTTTGATCCATGACTTTGAATCTGGACTTGGTTTTGGGATTTATCTCTGACCTTTTCATATGTTTTGTTCGATCATGACACACTTGATTTTTGACCTGGTTAACACTTTGGCACTGACTTGTTTGATATTGGTCTTGGCCTTTTTGTTCCATCACTGCATCTTCATCACGGTTGTTGTTTAATTTGCATTTGCACTTTTGGTTTGCACTACCTTGGGCTCGAGACTAGTACTGCATATTATTGGTGACTTTAGCCTGGTTCGAACTAGTTGCCACCCCTCTCGAACTTGTCTCACTGATGCATTGAGCTCGTGTGGACTTTATTTATGTGTCGTCTGCATTTTTCATTTGCCTCTGACTTTGAGGCACACAGACTTCATGTTGCTCACTTGTGCCTTTGGGACCATTGCAGATTGATTACACCCAAGTTTTGAGTTCACACACATTTGATCATTTATGGCAGCTGTCTTGACCATTTGGGATAGTTTTCCTACCTGTTTTACGAAGTATTGAGCATATATAAGGCAGTTTGCATTCATTTGATGGCGTCATGGCTTTGATTTCATCAAGTCGTAAAAGTTTCGACCTCTTTAGATTTGCATCCCACCTGAGTACTTATGTATTGTTTCTTGCATACATTTATATAAGTGTGCATGTTTTAATTGCACTGTTTTAATGACTTGTAGATAGTCCACTGTTTTGACAATGCTTGTCCACCTTATATCCTGGTCTCTGACCTGCTGGTTGGAGATCGAGACTTAAATTACTTCACTGCCTTGACTTGTTTACTGGTGATCCTGATGGGAGCTTTATCTGACATTAATCTTCACTGCTACAGTTGTTTATGTCCCTCTGGTCTTTAACTTGAAATCACATAGCTTTGAATGTGATCATTTTTGTTCTGCACTTGTCTTGCTGCCTTTGCATGTGTCTGTTCACTTGACACCATACATGTATGTTTATTTTGCCTCAGTTCAGTAGCACTTGCTTTTGTTCTCTGAGTTGACATTGGGTTGATTTTTGCTAGCAGCTTGACCATTTGTTTGGGCATGTTGATTCAGTGTACTTTAATTGTTGTTTGCATTTTTAGTTCATGTAGTTCGAACTATCCCATTGCACTGGGATGAGTCTGGTGATCTTTGCCATCTTCACTTGCATTTTGTTCATCATTTAGTTCACGTGTGCTTTATGTAGCCTCCACTCTGGCCTCTTGACTTCCTGTAGCATTTTTTTTGTTGTTGTTATGGGTCGCAGTCATTTTACTGTATATATTGGGAATTGTACATGTATGTTAGTTCACCGATACATCACTGTCACCATTTGTTTGAACTATGGCCGAGACTTAGCTTTATATCTTGACCATTTTATTTGACTGCAGCTGTGTTGAGCCATTGGCTTGACCTTCTTGCATTGTGTGGTAGTTGTACTATGCAGTCATGCACATTTGAATCACTCATACCAGCCTCTTGTAACCTGTTATTGCCATTTCATTGTAGTCTGCACTTGAATAAGGTCTTGTACTTGTGAAGTTTCGAACTGGTGCACTTGCGACCAGTTGCCTGGAGCCTTTACTAGTGTACACTTCTGTTGCATATTCACTTACTCCCCTGGTGCATTCGTATCTGATTCATTACTTGTTGCCTTTCACTTAATATCAGTTGCATTCCTTTGAATCATTTCATGTTTGAACCATTGTACTGGTGACAATGAGATGTCTACAGTTTAGTCACAGTCTGCCCTTGTCTTTGTACATGTTTGCCACTGCAGTTTCATTGTGGTGGTGACTGTATATTTGGTGGTGGCGAGGCAGTGCACGCGTGCGTGCACTGCAGCCACCCAGAATTGACAGATTTTAATCGATATTTCTTTTATCCTTAATTCATCGACCTGTTGCGTAATTCGTAGGCTGTATTGGCGAGGCAGTACACGTTAGCGTGTACTGCAGCCAATTAGCATTGATACTTTTAAATTGACATTTCAATTGCTTAAACTGCTTTGGATTTCTGTTTTGTGGATTAACACTGTTTAGTGTTATTTCTGCCGTTATCCAATTCTCGTATCGAGAGTTGGATATACGAGATTTCTGTGACTGTCATCTATATTGAGACTGATTATTATTGCTTCTATGCTCTAATAACTGATTTTGAATTAGACTGATCCGAGTATTATTTTCTTTTGAATGTAATACTCGGGTCAGACCGAGTATTTACAGGTTGTAGATTTTTAGCTTTGGGTTGCTGCTAGAGCTATGAAGACTTTTTATATCAGTTGAAGTGGTCTTCGTACTGTTGTAGTAGTCAGTGTGTCTGTTTTAAGATGATAATGTATTCATGTATATTAGTCGATAATGTACTTGTATATATATAACTTCTTGAGTCGACAGTTGTAGTTGTATCATTTGTATTGTGTCAAATGTATTGTAACTGATATCAGTTATTGTATATATGAGACTTTTCGTTCCATCTTTATTCCGCATTTATGTTATCTGTGTTATTTTTATATCTATTGTCCTAAACTATTATAGCCACTGTGTAGTAGCTTTGAGTTTGTATCGGTATGTCGGGTTTCCTCTAAAAATGAAATGCAATGTTTTATTATCTGACATATCGGTGCTCGCACAAGGCAATTACATAGATGGTCGCTCCTCAACAGCCTTATTCTCCGTGCTAGTTGACAGCACTACACCGTAGTGTTCTTGGCTAGCGTGGGTATAGAGGTGGGGCGTCACAGCTTGGTATCAGAGCCTGGGGTTTAGGACAATTATAAAACATAACTTAGATGGAACATGTGTTACAACTATTTGTCGATGTTTTATCTCTCATCTTTACATATGACTATTTTTGACTGTTAGGTATGAATTCCTAACGCTTATTATTGCGTTTTCGGCTTTGAATTGATTTAGCCGATGTTGGTTTTGTTTTAATTTGGCAAATTAAAGCCATTTTGACTTTCGGACTTTGTTCCACTTTTGTTCTATGCTGTGAGTGTCATTGTGTACCTGTTACACTGTGATGAAAAATAGCTGGACCAGTTGCAAATTGAGTGATTTTGATTTCTCATTCACATCTAGTTTGAATCTCAGCGATTTTGAACTTAATATTTTGTGTTTTCCTCATCTGGATTTCCTTTCGACTTCGGTCACTTTGTTTTTGAGAAATTGCTGATTTCTTGATTTTCAAGACTCTGATTTTGCTTGCTGTTGGTTTCCTAATTTGATCGATTCTTGATCATTTCCCCGATTTGTTGCTATCATTTATTAGCAACTTTGATGACATTTTCTTCGGGATTTTTGTGAACATACTTTCTGATGGATTCAGTATCGATTTCTCTGGATTCCATTCACATCTTCGTATGTGAATTCTTGTGATTGATTGTTTCTACAATCATTTTTGTGATTTGTCACTTTAAAAATATAAAGGTTTTCTATACTAGTAGTAAATATTAAAATCCCTTTTTCCAAACGATTTCAAAAATTATTTTGCTACAAAGCTCTTTTCCTAAATCGTTTTCCAATCTATTAATATATACAATCCTTTATTTCACTCGTATGAGAAATTGAATTAAACGGCCTAGTAAAACAAGTGGTATGAAACGCTTGCGTTTACTTCGTCGGTTAACTCCTGGACTTGTTCGATTGAACCCTTTTTGTGACAATTTCCTAGTGAAGATTTACAGCTTGTTCGTAAATATTTAAGTTAAGCAAGTGGTTATGGGACATGAAGCTAAACTCATATATTTACTAGCTTGGTGTGATTGACACTTCCTTATGATCATGACGATCATTTTTGTGATTTAGACTAGCGATTGAGCGATGTCTCTTTGTCTACGTGGGAGACTATACCCCGATCATGTGATATTTCTCCATCACATTTCTAGGGTAGCACCCTACGGTCTTTGGGCCATTCTTGTGTAAAAATTTAATGGATAGCTTCCATGAGATAGCTTCTCGTCATGTGTTTACGCGTAGGTGAGCTTCATGCTCCCATTCATGTGTTAGGCCTCCCCCCTTATTTATGTGTTTTCTGGATTTCTTGTGATGATTTCTGGAATTTTGTGCTTCACCAATTTTCGTGATTTCTATTGAAATGTTTATCAATTTTTGTGCATTGGTGAATTCATGTGTTATTGACTTGTTATGAATACAAGCCTAGGGTAGCACCCTACGGTCTTCGGGCCATTCTTGTGTAAAAATTTAATGGATAGCTTCCATGAGATAGCTTCTCGTCATGTGTTTACGCGTAGGTGAGCTTCATGCTCCCATTCATGTGTTAGGCCTCCCCCCTTATTTATGTGTTTTCTGGATTTCTTGTGATGATTTCTGGAATTTTGTGCTTCACCAATTTTCGTGATTTCTATTGAAATGTTTATCAATTTTTGTGCATTGGTGAATTCATGTGTTATTAACTTGTTATGAATACAAGTTTAGGGTATGATATCCCTTTCTATCTTTGAGAAGATTCTTGTGACATTTTTGATGAATGAAAATTCATTTGGCATTATATTTTGATGCCAGTTATTTTGATGAGATTTTGACATGTTAACTTCAATACTCGTCAATTTTGAAATGGATTTACAAGCGGTTCTCCCGCAATACTGATATTGCTAATTTAATCACGTGTTTTCAAAATTCTTTATTTTTAAAGTTGTTTCAAAAATATAAATTAAAATTGTTTTCAAAATTTTTACAGCTTACATTTTCAAAAGAACGAGGAAGCGATTTAAACCTTTCAGAAAAATCGAGGACTATGACCCCTTTCTTTTACTGATTCGCTTAATTCCGGACTTGTCCGTTTGAGAATGTGAAATGTTATTTTTAAAAACACACAATTCTGCACTTTCAAGAAAACGATAAAGAGATTTAAACGATTTAGCAAAAGTAAGGAGTATGGAACCATACTTTTACTACTTCGGTTAATTCCGGACTCGTTAATTGAATATTTATGACTTCTGATTATCGTTTTTGATAATCAGATATTTGTGAAATTTGATTATCATTTGTGATAATTAAATATTTTCCAATTTAATTATCGTCTGAGATAATTAAATATTTTTCGATTTGATAATCGAATCTTTGTGTTTCTGATTATCGTTTTTGATAATCAGATATTTGTGAAATTTGATTATCATTTGTGATAATTAAATATTTTCCAATTTAATTATCGTCTGAGATAATTAAATATTTTTCGATTTGATAATCGAATCTTTGTGTTTCTGATTATCGTTTTTGATAATCAGATATTTGTGAAATTTGATTATCATTTGTGATAATTAAATATTTTCCAATTTAATTATCGTCTGAGATAATTAAATATTTTTCGATTTGATAATCGAATCTTTGTGTTTCTGATTATCGTTTTTGATAATCAGATATTTGTGAAATTTGATTATCATTTGTGATAATTAAATATTTTCCAATTTAATTATCGTCTGAGATAATTAAATATTTTTCGATTTGATAATCGAATCTTTGTGTTTCTGATTATCGTTTTTGATAATCAGATATTTGTGAAATTTGATTATCATTTGTGATAATTAAATTATTTTCCAATTTAATTATCGTCTGAGATAATTAAATATTTTTCGATTTGATAATCGAATCTTTGTGTTTCTGATTATCGTTTTTGATAATCAGATATTTGTGAAATTTGATTATCATTTGTGATAATTAAATATTTTCCAATTTAATTATCGTCTGAGATAATTAAATATTTTTCGATTTGATAATCGAATCTTTGTGTTTCTGATTATCGTTTTTGATAATCAGATATTTGTGAAATTTGATTATCAATTGTGATAATTAAATTATTTTCCAATTTAATTATCGTCTGAGATAATTAAATATTTTTTCGATTTGATAATCGAATCTTTGTGTTTCTGATTATCGTTTTTGGTAATCAGATATTTGTGAAATTTGGTTATCGTTTGAGATAATTAAATATTTTTCGATTTGATAATCGAATCTTTGTGATTTCTGATTATCGTTTTTGATAATCAGATATTTTTGAAAATTCAATTATCGTTTTTGATGATTGAATATTTGCGATTTTGAGATTCGAGCTTCGTCTTTTTCTCTGGCAATTCAGGTGAGTAATCTGATTTACTCACATTCAATTCGTGCAGTACGTAATTTCTGCTCTGATTCCTTTTCCTTTAAATGCTGGAACTCGATTGATTCTTGCTCTTTGATAGTCGTCTGATTTTGATTCCTTGATCCCCACGATGTTGATCCTTTTGACTTGAAGCAGTCGAACCTTTTTGATTCTTTATCTGATACTTCCATAATTCTAAAGCTTCCCTGTTGACATTTGCTTTGCTTATGCAATCAACTTTGCCATGCTCTTTTGGTTGTTACCTTTTGTCCATTCATTCCTTATGATTGCGAGGACGCAATTTCTTTAAGGAGGGAAGTCTGTAACAACCCGCATTTATACGATAATATATTTAAATATTTTATTTAAATATGACATCGTCTTTTCGTATTTAAAATCCTAAATATGAATTTTTATCGTGTTCGAATTCGTTGTTCTAATGGATTCAAATCGTGTTTTAAATATCACCAAAGTCTTTAATAAAATTGTTAATCGTTGTTTGGGATTTTAAATCAAATTTGAAATTCTTTTATAAAAATGTTGACCGGGCTTTACAATTTGAATCTTGGCCCATGTTTCTTGGCTTTGCCAAGATGATATCAGGGGCAAACCCGATCTCCTCTCTCCCATTCTTCCATTTTCGTAACCCTAAAACTAAATCAAACGAGAGAAAATAATGGCAGTTCGATTTTTCTCGCGTTCGTTCGTTCCTCAAATTTGGGCTTCTTCGATCGATTGCTTCTGGAAATCGAGGGCGTCAACTTCAATGACTTCGCCCTGGCTGCTTCGATGATAGTCGTGCTCGAGGGGGATTTTGGCTGCATCATTCGGGGCTAAGGTGAGTGGTTTTTCCCCCGCTCACATCTAATTCATGCTTTGAGTTATTAGAGTTCGAAGCTCTGTTCGATTTTCGTGATTTTGGGGTTTCTCTGATTAGTGTTCTGTTGCTTTTCCTTTGATTCATGCTTGAACTCGATAGTTCTTGCTTTGCTCTGTTGTCCACCCCGCAGTCTATGATGATTTCTGGGTTTATAATTAAGTCAGATTTCGACATTTTTGGTAATCCCTTTTTGATCCATGACTTTGAATCTGGACTTGGTTTTGGGATTTATCTCTGACCTTTTCATATGTTTTGTTCGATCATGACACACTTGATTTTTGACCTGGTTAACAGTTTGGCACTGACTTGTTTGATATTGGTCTTGGCCTTTTTGTTCCATCACTGCATCTTCATCACGGTTGTTGTTTAATTTGCATTTGCACTTTTGGTTTGCACTACCTTGGGCTCGAGACTAGTACTGCATATTATTGGTGACTTTAGCCTGGTTCGAACTAGTTGCCACCCCTCTCGAACTTGTCTCACTGATGCATTGAGCTCGTGTGGACTTTATTTATGTGTCGTCTGCATTTTTCATTTGCCTCTGACTTTGAGGCACACAGACTTCATGTTGCTCACTTGTGCCTTTGGGACCATTGCAGATTGATTACACCCAAGTTTTGAGTTCACACACATTTGATCATTTATGGCAGCTGTCTTGACCATTTGGGATAGTTTGCCTACCTGTTTTACGAAGTATTGAGCATATATAAGGCAGTTTGCATTCATTTGATGGCGTCATGGCTTTGATTTCATCAAGTCGTAAAAGTTTCGACCTCTTTAGATTTGCATCCCACCTGAGTACTTATGTATTGTTTCTTGCATACATTTATATAAGTGTGCATGTTTTAATTGCACTGTTTTAATGACTTGTAGATAGTCCACTGTTTTGACAATGCTTGTCCACCTTATATCCTGGTCTCTGACCTGCTGGTTGGAGATCGAGACTTAAATTACTTCACTGCCTTGACTTGTTTACTGGTGATCCTGATGGGAGCTTTATCTGACATTAATCTTCACTGCTACAGTTGTTTATGTCCCTCTGGTCTTTAACTTGAAATCACATAGCTTTGAATGTGATCATTTTTGTTCTGCACTTGTCTTGCTGCCTTTGCATGTGTCTGTTCACTTGACACCATACATGTATGTTTATTTTGCCTCAGTTCAGTAGCACTTGCTTTTGTTCTCTGAGTTGACATTGGGTTGATTTTTGCTAGCAGCTTGACCATTTGTTTGGGCATGTTGATTCAGTGTACTTTAATTGTTGTTTGCATTTTTAGTTCATGTAGTTCGAACTATCCCATTGCACTGGGATGAGTCTGGTGATCTTTGCCATCTTCACTTGCATTTTGTTCATCATTTAGTTCACGTGTGCTTTATGTAGCCTCCACTCTGGCCTCTTGACTTCCTGTAGCATTTTTTTTTGTTGTTGTTATGGGTCGCAGTCATTTTACTGTATATATTGGGAATTGTACATGTATGTTAGTTCACCGATACATCACTGTCACCATTTGTTTGAACTATGGCCGAGACTTAGCTTTATATCTTGACCATTTTATTTGACTGCAGCTGTGTTGAGCCATTGGCTTGACCTTCTTGCATTGTGTGGTAGTTGTACTATGCAGTCATGCACATTTGAATCACTCATACCAGCCTCTTGTAACCTGTTATTGCCATTTCATTGTAGTCTGCACTTGAATAAGGTCTTGTACTTGTGAAGTTTCGAACTGGTGCACTTGCGACCAGTTGCCTGGAGCCTTTACTAGTGTACACTTCTGTTGCATATTCACTTACTCCCCTGGTGCATTCGTATCTGATTCATTACTTGTTGCCTTTCACTTAATATCAGTTGCATTCCTTTGAATCATTTCATGTTTGAACCATTGTACTGGTGACAATGAGATGTCTACAGTTTAGTCACAGTCTGCCCTTGTCTTTGTACATGTTTGCCACTGCAGTTTCATTGTGGTGGTGACTGTATATTTGGTGGTGGCGAGGCAGTGCACGCGTGCGTGCACTGCAGCCACCCAGAATTGACAGATTTTAATCGATATTTCTTTTATCCTTAATTCATCGACCTGTTGCGTAATTCGTAGGCTGTATTGGCGAGGCAGTACACGTTAGCGTGTACTGCAGCCAATTAGCATTGATACTTTTAAATTGACATTTCAATTGCTTAAACTGCTTTGGATTTCTGTTTTGTGGATTAACACTGTTTAGTGTTATTTCTGCCGTTATCCAATTCTCGTATCGAGAGTTGGATATACGAGATTTCT
The DNA here is from genome assembly GCA_030737815.1 of Allium fistulosum. NCBI lineage: Eukaryota > Viridiplantae > Streptophyta > Magnoliopsida > Asparagales > Amaryllidaceae > Allium > Allium fistulosum. The sequence continues at coordinate 742,164,549 of CM060908.1, read as the reverse complement.
GTGACTGTCATCTATATTGAGACTGATTATTATTGCTTCTATGCTCTAATAACTGATTTTGAATTAGACTGATCCGAGTATTATTTTCTTTTGAATGTAATACTCGGGTCAGACCGAGTATTTACAGGTTGTAGATTTTTAGCTTTGGGTTGCTGCTAGAGCTATGAAGACTTTTTATATCAGTTGAAGTGGTCTTCGTACTGTTGTAGTAGTCAGTGTGTCTGTTTTAAGATGATAATGTATTCATGTATATTAGTCGATAATGTACTTGTATATATATAACTTCTTGAGTCGACAGTTGTAGTTGTATCATTTGTATTGTGTCAAATGTATTGTAACTGATATCAGTTATTGTATATATGAGACTTTTCGTTCCATCTTTATTCCGCATTTATGTTATCTGTGTTATTTTTATATCTATTGTCCTAAACTATTATAGCCACTGTGTAGTAGCTTTGAGTTTGTATCGGTATGTCGGGTTTCCTCTAAAAATGAAATGCAATGTTTTATTATCTGACATATCGGTGCTCGCACAAGGCAATTACATAGATGGTCGCTCCTCAACAGCCTTATTCTCCGTGCTAGTTGACAGCACTACACCGTAGTGTTCTTGGCTAGCGTGGGTATAGAGGTGGGGCGTCACAGCTAGTTGTTCCCGATATAGATGAATTGAGAAATGAAGTTCTGAAGGAAAGTCATCACTCGAGTTTGACAATTCATCCAGGTGGAAATAAGATGTATCGGGATATGAAGAGAACCTATTACTGGGAGGGTATGAAGAAGGATGTTGGAAATTTTATTTCCAAGTGTATGAACTGCCAGTTGGTAAAGGTCGAGTAGAAGAAGCCAAGTGGATTGCTTCAGCCATTGGAAGTTCCTACATGGAAGTGGGAGCAAATATCGATGGATTTTATTGATGGACTACCTAGAACAAGAACGGGAAATGAAGGAATTTGGGTCATCGTAGATCGTCTGACTAAGAGTGCAAGATTCATTCCTGTTCGATCGACTAGGACTGCATCAAAGTTTGCTGAGTTGTATGTTAAGTGGATAGTTCGATTCCATGGTATTCCGAAGAGTATAGTGAGCGATCGAGATCCCTTGTTCACTAGTGGATTTTGGAAGAGCTTCCAGGAAGTTTTGGGAACCGAGCTGTGTTTGAGTACAGCTTATCACCCTCAAACAGATGGTCAGACCGAGAGAGTCAACCGAGTTTTGGAAGATCTCCTTAGAGCTTGTGTTTTAGATTTCGAAGGATCATGGGAAGAGCACCTTCATTTGGTAGAATTTTCGTATAATAACAGTTACCAGTCCAGCATTGGTATGGCACCGTATGAGGCATTGTATGGAAGACCGTGTAACTCTCCGACATGTTGGTTAGAAACATGAGAAAAGCTGATACTTGGGCCAGAGATGATTCAACAGACTTCGGATTGTATAGAGATCATTCGGCAACGAATGAAGGCAGCCCAAGACTGTCAGAAAAGTTATGCCGATAAGCGTTGTAAGGATTTGGAATTCGACATAGGTGATATGGTTTTTGTGAAGATTTCTCCACTGAAGAATGTTATTCGATTTGGGAAGAAAGGGAAATTGACTCCGAGATTTGTTGGACCATTCCCGATCATCGAGCAAATTGGAAAGCTCGCCTACAGATTGGGGTTACCAGAGAAGATGTTGGGTGTGCACAATGTTTTTCATGTATCGTATCTACGGAAGTATGTGCACGACTCGAATACAGTGGTTTCTGCTGATAGCTGTGAATATTTCGAAGTTGATCTAGTCGATAAGAGACCTCGTGAGCCGCTTCGTGTTGTGGAAACCAACACGAAACAGCTTAGGAGGAAGGTAGTTAAGTTGTTCAAGATATAATGGAGTGATGATGATAACGACTGTACATGGGAGGTGGAAGAGAGGATGAAAGCAGCTCATCCTGAACTCTTCAAGGTATGACCCTAAGGTGTCGTGTCATCTCACGATATTGTAACTTGTTCTAGTTTTAGAATTATGCATGCTAAGCTAGAATTGGATGCATGGTTTGTTGGTTGCTATGGATGGTAGGCATGCAGAATAGTCTTTGATTGCTCTGTTTGTTTGGAATTTCGGGGGCGAAATTCCTAAGGGGGAGAGAATGTAACGACCCGTATTTTTACGGATCGAAACATCGTAAAACAGTGGTCATTTAGTTGCATTGTTGATAAGTCGTCCAGAATCTAAGTCGTTCAGAGTTAAGTCGTCCAGGGTCTAAGTCGTGGACAAGATAAGGCTTAGGTCGTATAATAGTTAGGTCGGAGCAGACGAGTTAAGGAAGTGGGGCGACCTAAGAAGTTGGCGACTTAAGGGTTTTGGGATAGGTCGTATGGGAGTTGGGTCGTGTGGTGGCTTAGGTCGTGGGGTAGGTTAGGTCGGTTGGAGCGACCTATAGGATGTTGGCGTCCTAAGGTTTGAGCGACTTAAGGAAAGGCAGCGACCTAAGAAAGTTAGCGAGTTAACGACCTAAGAGTTAGTGACCTATAGGAGTTAGCGACCTAAGGGTTAGTAACCTACAGTAGTTAGCGACCTAGTGGTTAGCGACCTAAGAGCTAACGGTATAAGAGTTAGCGAGTTAGCGTAGTTCGGTCGTTAGGCGACCTAAGGAGTTAAGTCGTGAGCTTCTGTGTTAAGTTAGGTCGTAGGTCGCGAGGAAGCGCGTGTTTGTTAGGTCGTAGAAGTGCGCTGATGCGCTAAGTCGTTAGGTCGTAGGTCGCATGGATGCGCATGCCTGGGTTAGGTCGTAGGTTGGGATCTGCTAGGTCGCGTAAGAGAGCTAAGCGCATCTGTTAGGTCATAGAAGAGTGTGTGTTAGGTCGTAGGTCGTAGAGGCGCGTTTGTTAGGTCGTGGGGTTTTTAGGTCGTGGGCGACCTAAGAGCGAACGACCTAAGGGAAAATCAGCCTATAAATAGGAGGGTTCTTCTTCATTTTTGGGATCCGGATTTTTGAAGCGACGAAGTGCTGCTATTTTGAGAGCTCGACTTCTACACTTCTTCACTTCTTTTCTCAACTCTAATCTTCTGATTTCTTCCATCCAAATCGAAGATAAAATCGAAGATCAAAGAGCTTAGATTGAAGATCTACATCCATCGAAGAGAGATTTCATCGTTTGAAGCGGATTTGTGATAGATCGAGTTAGATCCTTCGCTCTCCAGATCTGAAGGGTGTTGCTTTTGGGGTGTTTAGGTGATTTGGTGAGTGATGATTATCTCTCACACGGATCCAAAGGAATATATCGGATCGTTGGCTTGATTTTGTGTAAAGTAGGGATTTTCATGCATTTTTGTAAACTTAAGTATAGATCCATTATTCATGATGATTTGACATCCATTTTACTACATGTTAACCTATGCAAGTTCATTCATCAAGATTATAGAGATATTGCTCATGTTTTCATGCTTGTTAGACTTTAGACTCTTTATTTACGAAATTGCCATTATTATTATAATTGTTCATTAGATCATATGCTTGATTACTTGGATTAATGTTTGACTTGATTGGTTGCTATGAATTAGATGATTGATGATTTGATTTAGACAAGATGGTCGAAGATGATTCAAAAGCTAAGAGAAAGGCTCTTGAATTGGGAAAGCTGCTCGTGGCATATATAGCGGATGATGAAGCTCATATGGATAGGTTTGATGATAATGATGTTGAGATGAGGCTTTGCTAGGATGTGATGAAGCGAGGCATGATATGAGATAGTCTTGGTCTAATCCAGACGGGATCATTCCAAGCATGTTGATAACTCGGTGAAATGGTTCGAGTTTGAGGATAATGGTTTGCTCGAGAGGCGCTTGAGCTAGTATGGAAATAGTCATCGAGGAGGATGACTAGAAGGCTGAGATCTCATCGTTGTTGAAGGTTCTAGCATGCTCAAAGCAAGAGTACGTTGGGCAGATTCGATAGTCCCTGAAGGCTACTGATTGGTAGTCGAGTACTCTGAGCAGATTCGATAGTCTTGGGCACGGGTTTTGACGACGTGCGGAATTATGTCTAGAACCGGGGTTTCCATTAACCCTTGACGGACGGATGAAAGAATGAGCCGGTCATTCAATTAACGATGATATCGAAGCAACGATAACAGTGATAGCCAGAGTCATGGATGTTTGGTTGTATCGCCATTCGGTCTCAAGAGCGGTATTTTCTGGGTGCTTATCTGATCTTGGTTTAGGCCTTGGGGGTTTGTGCTTGGAAAACATCGCCCTTGACTCGAGTGATAATTGCTTTACTTTAATTGTATGCTTTGCTATGTTTGCTTTACTTAGTGTGTGTCTGGGGGCTATCACTGTAGAAAGAGGTGGAGTGGGAGGATTGTATTCCTATTCCTTTTCCTTTATGATCTTTTGGTATGTTGTTAGTTAATTTACCGCTCACTAAGACTGTTGTCTGACTCAAGGCTTTATGTTTTAACTCTTATTGCCTTGGGCTGTTCGTCCATTTTGGGACGGGCAGACTAGGTAGCAGGTGACAGGTGATGTTCTTGCTTCCGACGATGCTGATGACGAAGACGAGCTGGAGGCTTGCATATTATTTTCTTACTATATGTACTGGATGTTCCGCTGCTTGTATAATTCTCTGAGTGATATGTAGTGAGGCTTGATGTATTGACTATTCAGATGTTTGTATTCAACTATTATGAAGTTTTATATGATGACATTCTATTCTGTGAAGCTTCACTATATATATATATATATATATATATATATATATATATATATATATTCTATTGTATTTTGTCCATGCGCTGTGAGTTATACGATAGATTCTGCTGTTTAAATTTACCATGACAATCATCCATGGCTGCCTGGCACACTTTACAGCGCACTATCTCTAGGTTCAGTGCGGGGGTCATGGGCGGTCGTCACAGTTTTCGAGGACGAAAAGATTTGAGTGGGGAAGAGTGTAACAACCCTGTATTTTATGATTATTTTAATTGTATATTTTGGTTATTTTAATTGATTTCCTGATTTAAAAACTTTTTTTTTATTAAAATGAATAAATTTTGTTATTTTAAATATAAATTTTGATTTTGATGTGAATTAGAATTCCAAACATGACTAAACAGGATATTTTCCAGAAAAGTGAATTTTGGTCAATATGGTAAAACTTTGACTTTTTATTTAGAAATTTGAAAGTTTGAAAATTTGAATTTTATCTTTTATTATGAAAGTAAATAAAATTTTAAGAATACCGATTTTCGTTTCGTTGAAATCCGATTTATATTGTGAAAGTTATGCCTTTTTCAATATTGTGTGTAATTTGCTGTATTTAACAAATTGTTTATTTTAAATTGTATAAATAATATTTTATTTGGTCATGTAATGTTCTAAGTTATATTTATTTGGGTAAAATAACTTTTATGTATATAGTTTGGTTTTAAAACATTTTTGTGTGTAATTTACATTTTCCAATGTCAGTTGTATTCTGTTTATGATTTTTAATCTCCGGTTTCAATTAATTAAAGAAATTCTTTATTTATCTCTCTATTTCCTTAAGATCTTATTTTATTCTCATTCCCACTTATTTTGTTCCTCATATGTTCTATTAATTTGACCTTTTATTTGTTTTAAAGTGAAGTAGAAATTTTTCTAAAGCTAGTGATGATTTATTTGTAAATTTTGGACCCGGTTTTGAATTTTTAAGCAATTTCTTCATTCTTTTGCTATTTTATTTAAAATTAATTAATTATTTTCAATTTATTTTACTTTGTTTCAGTTTTTAAATACATTTACTGATTTTTATTTTGTTTAATTTGAATTAAAGAAAATTTAGTTTAAAGGCTTTTAATTTCAAGTCCTTTCATTGTCCAAAAACTCTTCACATGCAATAACATCTCATTAATTCATTTTTGGCTGTCTACTTTTTAGTTTTAGCCGTGAATTACCATCTCATTTCTCACGCAAAACTCATTTCTCAAATTCTTGTTCACGGCTAAAGCAATTGTGGTAATGGCATCTTCTTACTTTCCACTTTTCTTCTCATTTTCATGTCATTTTTGCCTTGTTTCTCTTGCCTTTTGCTCGGCCATCCCCTTGCTTGTCACGGCCACCACCTCCTACCACTCCTCCTTGGAATCATCACCACCTACCACTTCAGATCCATCCATGGCCGAACCCTCCATGATGACAAAACTCCACCAAAATGCAAACAATGCCTTAAAAACAATGCTAGCCGAGCACCCCTTGACCATACCCTTCATTTTCCACCACCACCACCACCTTTGGCCGCCACCACCACCTTGTCCAGACCCTACCTCATCACTCCAGCTACTGACCTGAGATGTACACCCTCTGGCCGAACCAAATTGCCCATGGCTGAGCCTTAGTTGGGACCATTTTCCACCTATTTGCCTAGAAATCCTTCACTTACCCTATGTCGTAACTTCCTCCATCATGTTCTACCTTCTAGCCTTACCTTTTCCAGACCCATACCTGATCCAAACCAAGTACAAACCCGACCTAATTGAACCCCTAGGCCATGCAAACAAGTAGAGAAAGCAAGGCAAAAAGTTTCGTATTTAAACTGCTTTTTGTTTCAAAGTTATTCAAATTCAATCGTATTGATTTTTAACTATTATTTTGGTTTTGTTTTTGGGTTGTAACACAAGATCTATAACTTGGATCTCGCTCTCCACTCAAGTTCGTAGCTTTTTCATTGTGTTCTAGTTTTTGTTGTGTCATTTGAACTTACATCTCAAGAAAAAGAGGTGAGTAAATCTCACACGACATTTTATACTTATACAAATGTGAAGCGACAGCAATTAAATGTGTAGAATATTATGATATGTTATAACTGCCTGTGATTATTAAATATATGATGTTAAACCTGTTTATTTACCTGTCATCTCATCTATTACTAATATATGTTGTTAAACTGTTCATTTATATCTGTTTATCACACTGCAAGTTCCCTGTAGATTAGACCACTATGGGTTGAAATGATACATACCCGAACAGTCTTTAGAATAGGGAAAAATCGTTATGGGATGAAATGATAGGCCTAAACGATTTTTATTTATTTTATTTTACTTGGGATTGCGAGCTTGAAATGATAGAACCCGGATTTTTCTTTGTATACTGCGGATTGAAATGATATATATCCATATCACTTGACCTAGGTTAGAAAACTATATACATGCACGTGGTTATTTTTATAAAGTATTTTAAATATTTTTAAAAGTGAAATTTTTTGACAATTGATTTAAATTGGATTTTTAATGTTTAAATAAAGAAATTTGGATTTTTTTCTAGAAGTTAAAAATGTAATTTAAATGAATTGTAAAAGTGATTTTTGAAATATAACTTAAGTTTGGAAATTTGAAATTTTGGTTTTAAAATGATATTTAAGTTATATAAATAAAATGGAAATTTAATTATATTTGGAAAATGTTAAATATGATAATTTGATTTGAATTTGAATTTAAATGATTTAATAAAGTGTTATTGAGTTTTCTATGTATTAAAATGGTTAAATAAATGAATGCTTAAAAGTGTAATTTTAAAATATAACTTGACTTGGAAATGTGAATTTGGTTTTTATTTAAGGTTTAAGTTAATTAAATAAAATTGAAAATTTAGTTTAATTTGTGAAATGGAAATAAAATATAAGTGTTAAGTTTATTTTTTAAAAATGTGAAGAAAAGAAAATTGTACATTTGGATTTGTTAAGTAAATTTATTGGAAATTTGGATTTTACTATAAATGTTTCTTATAAAAATCATAAATTAAAAGAGTAATTTTAATGAACATTTTTGAATGTCAAAATATGATTTTTATAATGTTTAAAAGGTTTAATATTGAAGGTTATTATTTGCTGGAAATACACTAAAATCTAGAAATGACTTTTAATAGCATTCAGAAATGCTATGGTTTCAGAACTTAACTAAAACTTAGTAAAAGAGGCTATTACAGCATTTCTGAAATGCTGTAGTTGCTGTAGTAAATGAAATGCTAAAGAACTAAATAAAGGGCTATTACAGCAGTTCTGTAAACTGCCATAGCTGCCTGCTGTCTTTGCTGTTTTAAACTAAATTTCAACTAAAATGAGATATAACAGCAGTTTTTAAAGTGCTGTCTTTGCTGAATTAAAATGTTTTCAAGTATAACCTATAACAGCGTTTTCTAGATGCTGTGAAAGGCTGAAATTTTCAATGTTTATGGGTTTTGACTTAGTAAATGAACTCAGAATGGTTTGAAACTTTGGAAATTGAATACTTGACTTGAAAGAATAATAACTTCACTTTTAAATGGTTTAAATGAATTAATTTAATTGGAATATATACTATTTAAAAGGTGATTTGATCGAATAATAAATGAATGATATTTTGGAATTTTAAAGGTATTTTATTTGATAAATTGGATTTGAATTCAAATAATGATTGAAAGGAAGTTTTGAAAAGATATGATATTTTGATAAATTGAAATGGTTTGGAAATGATTTAATCTTTATTTTGATAAAGATTTGGATTTGAAATGATATTTAATTTTGAAGTATAAAATATTATTTTGAAATACTATAACCATGGGTATACTTCTCTGTATGTCATTTGATTTCCTGATGATGGCTGTGATGCACATTACACTGTTAGTTGCATTGTTTACTTAGATATGGACATTTTTGTGATATTGTTATTACTGGTTAATTGATGGTTTTATGGATCCTTAAAGGATGGGCGATCCCAAGCATCCTTTAAGTTATTATGCATTGCTGTTACAGTTCACTTGAGTTGGTTTACATTGTATAAGTATATATGTCCTGACTCGAGTGTTTTGTGTTTTACTTTACACTTGGGTCAACCTGAGAATCACAGCTTTGGAATTTATCTTCTGGAGCTAGAGATTTGCTGGAGCTTATATGTCCATCTGTTATTTCTTATCTTCTAATCCAGTTATTTACTATTCGGTATTGTCTCTGTATTATTGATTTATGTATCCTAACTTCTATTGTATCTATTTTGACTATGAGATTTTGTATATGTTTTGAGAGTTTGTATATAGTAGCTTCATGAACTACTATGGTATTTTATTTCCGCTGCGAGTTATTCTGATATTCTGTGTCTGTGATTCTGTGTTTGATTTTATTTGCTCCAAATTTAATTACAATCTGTTATTTTGAATTATTCAAGTCAGACATGTGTGGATTATTGTCGATTTGAATGGTCCAAAATAGTGGGTCGTTACATGGAATATTAAAGTTTCAAAATCCTTTGAAATCAAAAGCATCTCATAAGACCACGCCATAAATAAACATGTCGGGTTTTTACCTTACGATAGCCAAAACATTTTTATCAAATTCGTCTGATATTCTAATAGTGTCTATAGAAAGTAAAATAGAATCTAGCTGAAATGCTTGCATCTCACGTTTCAGCAATAGTTGGGCACAATCAAAACCGTACAGGCGCGTAGGGTGAATGGATTTCCAACTAATGACTAAGCACTGGGGTACCACTTGTCACAGTACCTGGTCTAGATCAGCGTACCGAGGACCACGCCCGATCCCCTACAACACAAGGCTGGGACTACTCCTTACTGGATAATTCCAAGTAAGATCACCCCACGGTTGGGATCAGCAACCGCACCACTAAGCCGAAATAAAAGGGACATCTAGACAGGGATGACCTCACCCTAATGGGTGCTACCCAGTTAGCCTTGTTGCATAACCCCTGATTTTCAGTCATTCCCGGTTGATGAGGCTCGAGGCTAAGCGTTACCTTTTTAGAACACATCTCTTAGAATGCCCACCCTCCACCTGACGATGTTCCGAAAGCATTCATCCATACAAGTCCGTCCCGGGTTCAAACGGAACCGAAGGCACTACTCCTACTACATCCATTTTGGAATCACCCTCAGGATTAGTAGCGATTAACCCTTGCACCTCACTGAACCATCTTCGATTCCAAACTCGTTTTCCCCACGAAAACGTACAAACCAAATCGACGTGGTTTTCGAGAAATTAATCCCGATCTCGGTCTCTTCGAAACGATCTGCGCATTGGCCAATATTGATAGTCGGTTGTTTAACTATCAAATAACATTCACAACAACCATCAGACATAAATAATTTTCCAAATTATTTATTGACCTCAAAATATCTTCTCAAGATATATTTCCACTTTCAAACCTTTTTGAAAATAGTTTCCAAACCAAACTCTTCTCATGGAATAAATTCCCAAATACTTATTTCCATTGAAAACACCAAGTACAATTACTTTAGATTTTTAAAATAATTTATAAACACTTTATTATAAAATACACTTTAAAACATTTAAATTAAAACTACTTTAATACTTTATTTAAAAATATATACTTTCAGAATATTTAAAATAAACTACTTTATAAAATATAAAACTACATTTTTATCCTTTTAAAACACAATACCAAGTTACCTTTAAAAAATTACTACTAAATTAAATTTGAGAAATACTTACTTTTAAACTTTAAACATTTAAAAGTAATAAATTTTCTAAAAATAATAATTTAAAAACAACTTTAAAACCTTTAACTCATACTTAAAAGTTTGCTTGGAAACATATTGGCTATCCAGGGAAATATACTTCTCTTTCACATCTTTAAAAATAAATCACTATTTATTTTTAAACAAATTTACCCATTTCTTTAATAAATTCCCACCGTGAATTTATTCTTCCGAATATCCACTGATATATTACTTCACTTTATATACCCAGTTTATAAATTTCTTAGCTCCATCTTCCTTTAAAATTCCAATTTCCAACACTTAAATCAATTTCCAAATTGATTTCCAAATTACTCCATTTTGAAATAAATTCCTATACTTACTCAATTTATTTCAAACCTATTAACTTCAGATTTTACTTCTTAATTATGATTTAAAATCCATTTAACTGAAAATACCAATTTCAGGTTTTCCAAAATCCTTCTTTATCCCTTTAAATAAATTCAAACCTTGAATTTTTAAAAAATATATTCTTTTATTCCCTTAAATAATATCACTTAGGTTTAAAATTTAATATTTCCCCTTTTATTCAAAATCTCCTTTCCCATACTCGGAATTTATTTAACAAAATTTAAAAATCACTTTTATCCTTTCCCAATTCATTCTTTAATTTATTTAAATTCTCTATAATTATTTACTTAAAAATTTACTCTTTTATTTCTTTCCAAAAATCCAATCTATATATTTTGGTAACACAGTATACCCAAATATATTCAATCAAACCATAGCATCCATCATCTCCAATTATCAATATAATTCATCACAGAATATCAAATAATCATTTAGCAAAATTATTATAACAATTTAAATAATTTGGAGGAATCAAGTTGGATCCCTCCAACCTGTTTCCCTGCATCCACAGACGTTAGCACAATACCAATTCCACTTCGAGGTGGAATATTGCGGTATATGGGATTAATATAATATCATCCGCTATTATGCGGCGCATAGGGTCTCATCCGCTATGTAATGCGGGAAATCAATCACTCCAATATATATATATATATATATATATATATCTTATATATAAAGCAAATACTTGAGGAGGTGAAGCCTTTTTCGGATTGACAAAACTACCCATCATTTAAAGAGAAGTGAAAATGTAGCACTCAGTGGTATAATTGTAATCCCTTGACCCATGTTCGCTGATAACTGCAATACCCATTTATCCACGTTTGCTTCCCTACTCCCAAAATCATCATTCTTCCATGTAATGGCAGAGAGAAGGATATTATCGAAAGCATTAAGAAGCTCAACCTCCTCTTCTTTTCGATGTCACTCTCCAGCTCTTATAGTATGTATATTCTTAAACCCTAATTTTTTCATCATTCTAACGTGTTTGTACTAAATTCGTGAAACTTCTGTTTGTTGTATTTTTGTTTGATTTATTTTATTGTTTTGGCTTTTATGCTTGATTGCTCTTATTTTTTATGAATCGCTTAATTTAGTTATTAGAACATGAATATCTAATTAAACCTACATCCTCTTCTTTTAGATATCACTTTCCAGCTCTTACGCTTGGTATATTCTGAAACCCTAATTTTATCATCGTTAAGCCGCCGATGATTCCCTAATATGATGTTTTTGAATTCTAATGTGTTTGTACTAAATTCGTGAAACTTATGTTTATTGTATTTATGTTTGGTTTATTTTATTGTTTTGGCTTTTATGCTAGATTGCTCTTAGGTCTTATGTATTGCTTGATTTAGTTACAGGTACATGAATGTCCAATTAAACCTAATTTTATTCAATCTGGTTGGCTTATTTTGGTTAAAAATTTATTTGTTTTGTTAACAAACTGCTTGAATGTTTTGTATTGCTTGATTCTCTTATAGGTGTTTGAAATTTGAATCTAATCTAATTTTTTTGAACTGAGCGGTGCATCAAAAAGGGCATATGTGAACTCATGAATTTTTGTTTGTAAAACTATTTTTCATGGTTTCATATAACAATCTATTCTATAAAATATCCATGCATAAATATTTGACAATGATACCAAAAATATTATTGAGGATAGCCTGATAATTAAGCAACAACGAATAAGAAACTAAAAATTTAAGGGTAAAGCTGAACTAGGAAGCACAAATGGTAGTCAACTAAATCAATTTTTGAGAACATGTCTAAATGTATTGCATTGATAATAACGTATTATAGTTGCTTTATAGAACTCATGTCCTTAATTTGATACTATAATTGATTTGGGATGAATCATCAACCATATAAAACTAATCATAGTAAAAAAATCAGTGGTTATGGACCACTTTCTTATTGGAAATATTGTTTTGTTGGGTTTACCTACGTCTAACTAGAGTTCACCAAACCTGACCGTTGTAATGTACGTAATTTAGTGCTTTTTTATTGCATAGTGCACTCATAATCTCTAGCTAACTAGGCAACTAGATAGTAATCTATAAGAAAGAAAAACTAAGCATTAATGCTTCACATATTTGTGCGACAAAAAATGGAACAATTTTTTTTAATAATATTGTTGCCATATTTACTCATATTCCAATGAGATTATTTCAGTTATGTTTGTGCATATGCTAATCACATTTAACTAATCCAAATGAGGAATGATATCTAGCTACATATTTATTATTTTCTTAGATTATATTTTCTTTATTTAGGATGACGACGACAATTAGTAAAACAAGACAATGTGATCTCATTTACATACTCCAACGTATATCATTTATTGCACAACTAACAAATCTAGCTTCTTTGTACTCATCCTATAAACTATTCACACGTGTAAATATTAACAAATAGACAATGTGCATTGGTTTAGAGCTCAGTATGTTGCATTATTTTCTAACTGATTTAATTATTTCACCAAAAGGTTAATTCTACATTTTTTTCACTCTTAGTTGGGTATTAAAATTTGCATACAAGGTGCAAGGATTCATGAATCTTCTCAGTTTTCTTTTTGCATGCGTTATTAAAAAGCAAAACATTCAGTTAAAAGTCAAAGCGAAGCCTTTTTAGAATTACCCAAACAACCCTATTCGAAATTATCTCTACTTTATCTACCATATGGACTTTTCAGTTAATTTAACGGTCCACCATATCCATGCCCCATATTAAATGATCATACTTCATTTGAAAACTAACTTTAAGGATGATGCTTAAAGGCAACATTTAGTGAACTTGGAAATTTATAATCATGGCCTTTTTTATATGTATTGTTAAGTTGATAATATACTGGATTACTTTGAAAAATATCTTATTTTGCTTTGCGTCGAGTGGGGTAAGAGATGGAAAAGTTAAGAAAAAAGATACACATGCCCTATTAATTTTACATTTTTCTATTCTCTTTTATTCTAAAAAAATTATGAACAGTAAATTTTTATCAGTGTGATTTATAACCAGCTTTTATAACTTCATTATCAATTTTACATATGAAATATGCCTCATTCATCCTTTTAGAATGAGGTACACTTTTACATATTTTTTGTTTTGATTTTTTTAAGTTAGTAGATGACTAATATTTGGTTTTTGATTTCATATTTCTGACGATTGTTACAAAGTTATGATATATATTTTTAGCTTTTTCATCATAAAGCTTCTTGCATTTGATCCCTCGGATTTGCTTAAGTACCCACCAAATAAAGAGTGATACACAGACAACTTCAGAATAATGAAGATGGAAGGTATTTATTGTCTTAATATGAACAAAAAAAGTTATATACATCTTTTAAGTAGCAAATAAGAGGTTATTTGCTTAACATGAGGAGAATTGAACCTGAATTATAAAATGCTATGTGTGTTGATTTTATTTTTTGATTTTGAATTTTAAAGTAGAGAGTGATGTTTGGATTTTTTATCTTTTTTCCTCTCCATTTGTTGGCTTAACATTGTGTTGCATGCATATAACTATTGGGCATAAAAATAAAGTGATGCATATAACTACATAACTGGAAAGTCATACTAACAAACTAAGTGACACTTAAAGACGGTAAGCATCATTAAAGTTAGGTGACAAGCTTCCACCTCTACTCTTCGCCTAAACTATGAACTTATATGATGTTTATTGATCCATAAATATTCAAATATTCCAAAATGCAATGAAATATATTCATTACGTAATGATAACAAAATGCATTTTTTCCAATGATTATGTAACATCCCGAGGACCAAATGATTAAAAAAGCATGTTGAAATAAATGACGATATTTTATTATTATTAATTTCGATAAAATTCCATGTCAAATACATAACCTGTGCAATTAATGATGGCTATTACTAAATAACGTAAGTTGTTTTTAGCATATGTATGTTTTGTTGTCCTTATTGGTAGTGATTAGTAGATGTAGTTAAGAGAGTCATATGGAACATAGAAACGATCCCATGTGATAATTTGTTATTTTCAATAGCACCAAACAAGCCATGATGTATGAACTACATGTTTACATTGCTCATGTCATCCAATTAGGCAACGTTGATAGACTATGATATGTTGGCTGTAACGACCCGTATTTTTACGGATCGAAAAGTTTGTCAAAATCTGGAGTTTTTAGTGTTGTTGAGCCATTTCAGATTTTAGGCAGAAAATTTGCTAAGTCCTAAGTCGTTCACGACTTAGTGTAAGTCGTAAGTCGTATAGGACTTAGGGATAGGAGCTACCCAAGGAAATGGCGAGTTAAGGGTTTGGAGATAGGTCGTTTGAACGACTTAAGGGGTAGGCGCGACTTAAGGATAGTGGTGAGTTAAGTTGTTACCGAGTTAAGTGTTTAAGTCGTTGCCAAGTTAAGTCGACTGGGTGAGTTAACGACCTAAGGGATAGACAACCTAAGGAACTGACCGACTTAGGAGAATTGGTGACTTAAGAAAATAGACGACTTAGGGTTGATAAGTCGTAGACGACTTAGGAGTTGGGATATATTCTGCGTTGGAGTTAAGTCTTAAGTCGTAGAGACTTGGGTGGACTTTTGTACTAAGTCGTATCCTCTTAGGTGTTAGGTTGTAACACTATTAAGTCGTAGGATGTGTTGAGTTGCTAAGTCGTAACCCAGTTAAGTTAGTAAGTCGTAGGGAGTTAAGTCGCGATGGTGCTAAGTCGTTAAGTCGTCCAGGCGACTTAGGAGGGAGCGCGTACATATGTTAGGTCGCGTGTAAGCTTCAGGAGTTAAGTCGCGCTAATGGTTGAATCGAAGGTCTTAAGTCGTAGGTCGGAACGAGAGATGAGTCGGCAACGACTTATGGAGATAGCCGAGTTACGACTTAGTGAATTTTCAGCTATAAATAGGAAGGGTTTTTCTCACTTTTTGGGATCCGGATTTCGAAGCGACGACGTGCTGCCATTTTGAGAGCTCGACTTCTACACTTCTTCACTTCTTTTCTCCACTCTAATCTAGTGCTTCCATCCATCCAAGTTGAAGATCAGATTGAAGATCTACATCCATTGAAGTGAGATTTCATCGTTTGAAGCGGATTCGTGATAGATCAAGCTTGATCCTTCGCTGTCCAGATCTGAAGCGTGTTGGTTTGGGTTTGTTTAGGTGATTTGGTGAGTGGTGATTATCTCTCACACTGATCCAAAGGAGTATATCGGATTGTTGGCTCGATTTGGTGTTAAAATAGTGATTTCCATGCATTTTCTTCATCCTAAGTGTAGATCCATATAGATTCATTGTTCATGATGATGTTACATTCATTTTGTCACATGTTAACATATGCAAGTTCATTCATCAAGTTTATAAAGATACTGTTCAAGTTTTCATGCTTGTTGGACTTTCAACTATTTAATTACGAAAATGCCATTATTGTTAAAATTGTCTACTTAGATCATATTTGAATGTTTGATTGCTTGGATTAATGTTTGACTTGGTTGATTGCTATGAATTAGATGACTGATGATTTGATTTAGACCGAAGATGATTCAAAAGCTAAGGGAAAGGCTCTTGAATTGGGAAAGCTGCTCGTGGCATATGTAGCGGATGATGAAGCTCTTATGCATAGATTCGATAATGATGATGTTGAGATGAGACTTTGCGAGGATGTGATGAAGTGAAGTATGATATGAGATAGTCTTGGTCTAATCCAGACGGGATCATTCCAAGCACGTTGGTAACTCGGTGATATGATTCGAGTTGAGGATAATGGATGCTCGAGAGGCGCTTGAGCTAGTATGGAAATAGTCGTCGAGGAGGATGACCAGGAGGCTTGGATAGCATCGTTGTTTAAGGTTCTAGCAGACTCAAAGCAAGGGTACGTTTGGGCAGTTGCGAAAATCCCAACGACAATGAATTGATGGTCGAGTACCCTGGGTAGTTGCGAAAATCCTTGGCACGGGCTGCGACGACGTGCAGAGTACTGTCTAGAACCGGGGTTTCCATTAGCCCTTGACGAACGGCTGAAAGAATGTGCCGGTCATTCAATTAACGGTGATATCGAAGCAAAGATAACAGTGATAGCCAGAGTCATGGATGTTTGGTTGTATCATCTTTCGGCCTCAAGAGCGGTATTTTCTGGGTGCTTATCTGATCTTGGTTTAGGCCTTGTGGGTTTGTGCTTGGAAAACATCGCCCTTGACTCGAGTGATAATAGCTTTACTTTAAATTGTATGCTCTGCTATGTTTGCTTCTGCTTAGTGTTTGTCTGGGGGCTATCACTGTAGAATGAGGTTGGAGTGGGAGGGTTGTATTCCTATTCCTTTTCCTTTATGCTCTTTTGGTATGTTGTTAGTTAATTTACTGCTCACTAAGACTGTTGTCTGACTCAAGGCTTTATGTTTTAATTCTTATTGCCTTGGGCTATTCGTCCATTTTGGGACGGGCAGACTAGGTAGCAGGTGACAGGTGCTGTTCTAGCTTTTCACGGTGTTGATATCGAAGACGAGCTGGTGTATTGCATATTATTTCTTACTATATGTACTGGATGTTCCGCTGTTTTGTATTCTCTGAGTGATATGTAGTGAGGCTTGTTGTATTGACTATTCAGATGCTTGTATTCAACTATTATGAAGTTTTATATGATGACATTCTATTCTGTGAAGCTTCTCTCTATATATATTCTATTGTATTTTGTCTATGCGCTGTGAGTAATACGATAGATTCTGCTGTTTTTAATTTACCCTGACAATCGTCCATGGCTGCCTGGCACACTTTGCAGCGCACTATCTCTAGGTTTAAGTGCAGGGGTCATGGGCGGTCGTCACATTTGGTATCAGAGCATTGGTTAATCGATTTTACCCAACGCTCGCTGACGTAACTACGTATGAGAGACGTAATTGTAATTTGATGGATGATTACTATATATAATATAGTAGCTTAGAAGTAAGATAGTCCTTTATGCAGTTGTTTCTCTAGATGTTCTGATCATTCTTTTTTTTAGATATTGAGAATGAGTCGAAGAGGGAGACTAGCTGCTAGGGAAGGCCGTGCTACTGAGGGAACTGCTGATTATGCAGCTATGTTCGAAGCTATGATGACTTCGATCATGAGAAGGATACCAGTTCCGGGGACAGCAGTTGATGTTGGAGTTCAAGTCCAAACTCCAAAGCCGGTGGATTTTGCTAAGTTGTGTAAGGACTATACTGCTCTTGGAGGAAAGGTTTTCTTGGGAACAGAATCAACTATTGAGGTCCAGAGGTGGATAGATGCTTGTAGAAGGATTTTTGGTGATTTGGGAATTGAGGTTGCAACTAAGAGGAAGTTGGCATCAAGGCAGCTTCAAGGGAGAGCTTCTGATTGGTGTAACTCTATTACCATCAATACTCCGGAAGAAGAGATTACTTGGGAGCAATTATAAGTCAGATTTGAAGCTAAGTTCATTTCTACAGCTCAGAAGTCTGTTCTGTTCAAGAAGTTTGTAGAGCTCAAGCAGGGAGGAAGACCAGTTCTTGAGTATGTTTCTGAGTTTGAAGCGTTGTCCAAGTATGCCCGGTCATATATTGAGTCTGCATATCAGAAGAATGAGAAGTTTGTGACAGGCTTAGACAGTTATCTTGGGAGACAGTTGGTGGATCATTTGGACGATTCATTTGAGAAGCTTGTGGAGAAAGCTCTCAGGCATGAGAGTCTGTTTCCTAAGGAAGGACCTGTTGTTGCTATTACCAGGGGAGAGTCTAAACCACAGCAGGGTGTAAACCAGAAGAGGAAGCAGCAGCAGTAGAAGGGTAAGGATGGCCAGAAGAAGCCGAAAGGCGAAGTGACCTGCTACAACTGTCAGCAGAAGGGCCATTTCTCTAAGGATTGCAAGAATCCGAAGGCGCCGGCGAAGTGCCACAACTGTGACAAGCCAGGGCATTTTAGGAAGAATTGTCCAGAACCGAGAAGGGACAAGCAGATTGTGCAAGCTTATGCTTTGGGAGCTGTTCCGTCGTCTTCGAAAGCTCCTACCGATGAAGGGAAGGGAAAGAGTGTGGTGGTTCAAGGTACTCTTTTCCTATGTGGTGTTCCAGTTAGAGTTCTGTTTGATACTGGGGCGTCGCATTCGTTTGTTTGTAGTGAACTCGTAGGCCGGTTAGGTTTGGAACCGGATATTGTTGATAGGCCATTGGTTGTGACTAATCCAGTTGGGGGTTCGTCTTGTTTGTGTATGTTATGCCGTGGTCTAGTTGTATCGAGTCATGGTTGCTCTTTTGTTTGTGATTGCTTTGTTCTGAACTTTGCGGGGTTCGGAATTATTTTGGGTATGGACTGGTTAGGAAGTATGCGGCAAAGGTTGATTGCGAGAGGTTGGAAGTGACAGTCGAGAATGTGGAGGGGCGAAAGGTTGTGATACGATGTAAGCATGAGGAAGGCGTCTTCATGAGCTTCATGTATTCGCTGGTTGTTCCACGGGATGGACTGTCATCGGTGCCAATCGCTAATGGATTCGAGGATGTCTTTGACGAAGTCAAAGGGTTGCCGCCGCATAGAGAGATCGAGTTTCATATAGATCTAGTTGAAGGAGCCAGACCTGTTGTGATGCCTCTTAGGCGGATGGCGCCTAGGGAACAGCATGAGTTGAAGGTGCAAGTTGATGACCTTTTACAGAAAGGATTCATTCGGCGTAGTGTGTCCGAGTGGGGTGCACCAGTTGTGTTCGCAACCAAGGCAGATGGATCGTTGAGATTGTGTGTGGATTATCGTGAGCTGAATAAGGTGACTAAGAAGAACAAGTATCCATTGCCGAGGATAGATGACTTGTTTGATCAGCTTCACGAAGCTAAGGTGTTTTCTCAGATGGGTTTGGCAACGGGAATTCACCAGTTGAGAGTAGCTAAGGATAGTGTGCCGAAGACTGCTTTTCGGACACCATCTGGTTTCTTTGAGTGGCTGGTAATGCCGTTTGGATTGACTAACGTGCCAGCATATTTTGTGGATCTTATGAATAGAGTGTTCAGAGATCAGTTGAACAAGTTCGTACTTGTGTTCGTGGATGATATTCTGATTTATTCCAGAACGGAAGAAGAGCACAAGACGCACTTGCGTATTGTTTTGGAAATCTTGCGGAAACATCAGCTGAAGGCTAAGTTTTCGAAGTGTCACTTCTGGAAGAGTGAAGTGAGGTTCTTAGGCCATGTGATTTCTGGAAGTGGAATAGCGGTTGATCCCGCTAAGGTGGCAGCAATCCAGGATTGGGTTAGACCTAAGAATGCATCTGATGTGAGAAGTTTTCTTGGATTAGCAGGATATTATCGACGGTTTATCAAAGACTTCTCCAAGGTGGCTGCACCGTTAACAGGGTTGACGAAGAAGAACCAAGTGTTCAGATGGGATGATAAGTGTGAGCAAGCCTTCAGAATCCTGAAAGAGCGATTGACTAGTGCTCCTGTTTTGACTATTCCAAGTGGGAATGACGAGATGGTGGTTTACACCGACGCATGTGGTACTGGACTTGGAGCAGTGCTAATGCAGAAGGATAAAGTTGTTGCGTATGCAAGTCGACAACTGAAGCCGCATGAAAGGAATTACCCAACTCATGATTTGGAGTTAGCGGCGATTGTATTTGCTCTGAAGATATGGAGACATTATCTATTGGGAGTTCGATTCGAGTTGTTTACGGATCACAAGTCATTGAAGTATCTTTTCTCCCAAAAGGATTTGAATCTTCGGCAGCAGCGATGGCTAGAGTTTTTGGAATCATATGATTTTGGTATAGCTTATACTCCGGGAAAAGGTAACGCGGTGGCAGATGCGTTAAGTCGAAGACATGTAGGATTGGGAGTCATGTTTTCAGAATGGAAGAATCTCGAGTATTTAGCTGGATTTGACTTCAGGCCTAGATGCGAATTGGAACCTGAAATGTTGGCAAACTTATCTATAAGACCTTCTCTTGTGGAAAGGATTGGCGAGAGCCAAAAGCGAGACGATAAGCTTGTCAAGATTATCCGTGAATTGGAATCTGGATTGGATCCAGAAAAGGATAAAGGATTCGAGGTCGATCGAGAGGGTTGGCTTCGAAAGCAAGGACGACTAGTTGTTCCCGATATAGATGAATTGAGGAGTGAAGTTCTGAAGGAAAGTCATCACTCGAAGTTGACAATTCATCCAGGTGGAAATAAGATGTATCGGGATATGAAGAGAACCTACTACTGGGAAGGTATGAAGAAGGATGTTGGAAATTTTATTTCCAAGTGTATGAACTGCCAGTTTGTAAAGGCTGAACAGAAGAAGCCAAGTAGATTATTTCAGCCATTAGAAGTTCCTACATGGAAGTGGGAGCAAATATCGATGGACTTTATTGATGGGCTACCTAGAACAAGAACGGGAAATGAAGGGATTTGGGTCATCGTAGATCGTCTGACTAAGAGTGCGAGGTTCATTCCTGTTCGATCGACTAGGACCACATCAAAGTTGGCAGAATTGTATGTTAAGTGGATAGTTCGATTCCATGGTATTCCAAAAAGTATAGTGAGCGATCGAGATCCGTTGTTCACTAGTGGATTTTGGAAGAGCTTCCAGGAAGTTTTGGGAACCGAGTTGTGTTTGAGTACAGCTTATCATCCTCAAACAGATGGTCAGACCGAGAGAGTCAACCAAGTTTTGGAAGATCTCCTCAAAGCTTGTGTTTTGGATTTCGGAGGATCGTGGGAAAATCACCTTCATTTGGTGGAGTTTGCATACAACAACAGTTACCAGTCAAGCATTGGTATGGCACCGTATGAGGCATTATATGGAAGACCGTGTAATTCTCCGACATGTTGGTTAGAAACAGGAGAAAGGCTGATGCTTGGGCCAGAGATGATTCGACAGACTTCAGATTGTATAGAGATCATTCGACAACGAATGAACGCAGCCCAAGACCGTCAGAAGAGTTATGCCGACAAGCGTCGAAAGGATTTGGAATTCGACGTTGGAGATATGGTTTTTGTGAAGATTTCTCCACTGAAGAATGTTATTCGATTCGGGAAGAAAGGAAAATTGACTCCAAGATTTGTTGGACCATTCCCGATTATCGAGCAAATAGGAAAGCTCGCTTATAGATTGGAATTACCGAAGAAGATGTCAGGTGTGCACAATGTTTTTCATGTATCGTATCTACGGAAGTATGTGCACGACTCGAATACGGTGGTTTCTGCTGATAGCTGTGAAGATTTCGAAGTTGATCCAGTCGATAGAAGACCTCGTAAGCCGCTTCGTGTTGTGGAAACCGACACGAAACAGCTTAGGAGAAAGATAGTTAAGTTGCTCAAGATACAATGGAGTGACGATGATAACAACTGTACATGGGAGGTGGAAGAGAGGATGAAAGTAGCTCATCCTGAACTCTTCAAGGTATGGCCCTAAGGTGTCGTATCATCTAACAACGTTGTAACTTGTTCTAGTTTTAGAATTCTGCATGCTAAGCTAGAATTGGATGCATGGTTTGTTGATTGCTATGGATGGTAGGCATGCAGAATAGTCTTTGTTTGATTTGTTTGTTTGGAATTTCGGGGGCGAAATTCCTAAGGGGGAGAGAATGTAATGACCCGTATTTTTACGGATCGAAAAGTTTGTCAAAATCTGGAGTTTTTAGTGTTGTTGAGCCATTTCATATTTTAGGCAGAAAATTTGCTAAGTCCTAAGTTGTTCACGACTTAGTGTAAGTCTTAAGTCGTATAGGACTTAGGGCTAGGAGCTACCCAAGGAAATGGCGAGTTAAGGGTTTGGAGATAGGTCGTTTGAACGACTTAAGGGGTAGGCGCGACTTAAGGATAGTGGTGAGTTATGTTGTTACCGAGTTAAGTGTTTAAGTCGTTGCCAAGTTAAGTCGACTGGGTGAGTTAACGACCTAAGGGATAGACAACCTAAGGAACTGACCGACTTAGGAGAATTGGTGACTTAAGAAAATAGACGACTTAGGGTTGATAAGTCGTAGACGACTTAGGAGTTGGGATATATTCTGCGTTGGAGTTAAGTCTTAAGTCGTAGAGACTTGGGTGGACTGTTGTACTAAGTCGTATCCTCTTAGGTGTTAGGTTGTAACACTGTTAAGTCGTAGGATGTGTTGAGTTGCTAAGTCGTAACCCAGTTAAGTTAGTAAGTCGTAGGGAGTTAAGTCGCGATGGTGCTAAGTCGTTAAGTCGTCCAGGCGACTTAGGAGGGAGCGCGTACATATGTTAGGTCGCGTGTAAGCTTCAGGAGTTAAGTCGCGCTAATGGTTGAATCGAAGGTCTTAAGTCGTAGGTCGGAACGAGAGATGAGTCGGCAACGACTTATGGAGATAGCCGAGTTACGACTTAGTGAATTTTCAGCTATAAATAGGAAGGGTTTTTCTCACTTTTTGGGATCCGGATTTCGAAGCGACGAAGTGCTGCCATTTTGAGAGCTCGACTTCTACACTTCTTCACTTCTTTTCTCCACTCTAATCTAGTGCTTCCATCCATCCAAGTTGAAGATCAGATTGAAGATCTACATCCATTGAAGTGAGATTTCATCGTTTAAAGCGGATTCGTGATAGATCAAGCTTGATCCTTCGCTGTCCAGATCTGAAGCGTGTTGGTTTGGGTTTTCTTAGGTGATTTGGTGAGTGGTGATTATCTCTCACACGGATCCAAATGTGTATATCGGATTGTTGGCTCGATTTGGTGTTAAAATAGTGATTTACATGCATTTTCTTCATCCTAAGTGTAGATCCATATAGATTCATTGTTCATGATGATGTTACATTCATTTTGTCACATGTTAACCTATGCAAGTTCATTCATCAAGTTTATAAAGATATTGTTCATGTTTTCATGCTTGTTGGACTTTCAACTCTTTAATTACGAAAATGCCATTATTGTTAAAATTGTCTACTTAGATCATATTTGAATGTTTGATTGCTTGGATTAATGTTTGACTTGGTTGATTGCTATGAATTAGATGACTGATGATTTGATTTAGACCGAAGACGATTCAAAAGCTAAGGGAAAGGCTCTTGAATTGGGAAAGCTGCTCGTGGCATATGTAGCGGATGATGAAGCTCTTATGCATAATTCGATAATGATGATGTTGAGATGAGACTTTGCGAGGATGTGATGAAGCGAAGTATGATATGAGATAGTCTTGGTCTAATCCAGACGGGATCATTCCAAGCACGTTGGTAACTCGGTGATATGATTCGAGTTGAGGATAATGGATGCTCGAGAGGCGCTTGAGCTAGTATGGAAATAGTCATCGAGGAGGATGACCAGGAGGCTTGGATAGCATCGTTGTTGAAGGTTCTAGCAGACTCAAAGCAAGGGTACGTTTGGGCAGTTGCGAAAATCCCAACGACAATGAATTGATGGTCGAGTACCCTGGGTAGTTGCGAAAATCCTTGGCACGGGCTGCGACGACGTGCGAAGTACTGTCTAGAACCGGGGTTTCCATTAGCCTTGACGGACGGCTGAAAGAATGTGCCGGTCATTCAATTAATGGTGATATCGAAGCAAAGATAACAGTGATAGCCAGAGTCATGGATGTTTGGTTATATCGTCTTTCGGCCTCAAGAGCGGTATTTTCTGGGTGCTTATCTGATCTTGGTTTAGGCCTTGGGGGTTTGTGCTTGGAAAACATCGCCCTTGACTCGAGTGATAATAGCTTTACTTTAAATTGTATGCTCTGCTATGTTTGCTTCTGCTTAGTGTGTGTCTGGGGGCTATCACTGTAGAATGAGGTTGGAGTGGAGGGTTGTATTCCTATTCCTTTTCCTTTATGCTCTTTTGGTATGTTGTTAGTTAATTTACTGCTCACTAAGACTGTTGTCTGACTCAAGGCTTTATGTTTTAATTCTTATTGCCTTGGGCTGTTCGTCCATTTTGGGACGGGCAGACTAGGTAGCAAGTGACAGGTGCTGTTCTAGCTTTTCACGGTGCTGATATCGAAGACGAGCTGGTGTATTGCATATTATTTCTTACTATATGTACTGGATGTTCCGCTGTTTTGTATTCTCTGAGTGATATGTAGTGAGGCTTGTTGTATTGACTATTCAGATGCTTGTATTCAACTATTATGAAGTTTTATATGATGACATTCTATTCTGTGAAGCTTCTCTATATATATATATATTCTATTGTATTTTGTCTATGCGCTGTGAGTAATACGATAGATTCTGCTGTTTTTAATTTACCCTGACAATCGTCCATGGCTGCCTGGCACACTTTGCAGCGCACTATCTCTAGGTTTAAGTGCAGGGGTCATGGGCGGTCGTCACATTGGCCGCTTCTTTCTGGCATGTCATAGTTTGGCAGGAGCACATGCATGCATTTGTCCTTTACTGTTTCAATAGCTATATGTCTGCATTATATAAAATACAGAATAATATATTATAAATGTAAGTTATTCGAATTATCTTTTGCTTTGCTGTAAAACTATTTATATATGGATGCATCCAAGGTTGTGTATTGGAGTAACCAGCTAATACTAATATTTTATACATCTCAATTGAAATCTTTCAATATGGAAGCAACAACCTAAAGGTAAGACAACAACATCCAATTTAGTATTCATTTCCAACATTAAATGTTTATGCCTCCCGTTATATTTATAGGATAATTTAGCAATTTTCTTAGTGATACCCCTAAAAAGGTTTTATTTACTATGAACATATACACACTAAATCTTGAACAAATATATTCGAAAAAAAAAAAATTCTTTACATTTAGGAGTATTTTTATGCATATCCCTTTTTGAGCACGTGTAGGAAAATTACATGTACTAAGCCCACTTGGAATGTTGTGTTACTACGGCTACTAAAAACGTGTTTACTCTTTACTGAATTGTAAATGTTGATTCCCAAACTCAAATGCTTTCTATTTTGAAAGTCAATGTTGTATTGTATGATAAAGTTATAGATTAATATCAATATTGCTTTATAGAACCCAAAATAGGATATTTAGTACACACACATTTTGAAGTTGAGTGTCATACAGATTTACTTCTTAATATCATAATTGTATCTAACATGGAGTTTTCTCACTATTCTCATTGTACACTTTCAAGAATATTTAACTGTTGCTTAGTGTGCACCTTATAATCAGAGATTGATGCCTGTTCGCCTGAATTTGAGATGGTTAATTAGCTGGGATTATTTGTAAGTAGCAATAGTAAGATTAAATTTTGTGTTATATTGTATGAGTACATTTATGAGTGTTCTACCTATAAGGAAAATGTAAATGCAAACAATGTTTGTGAAATTACTGATAATTCTGTATGATTGTGAAAAAAAGTGAAATATATCTTTGATATTAGTCAAATCTAAGATTACACGTGGAAACTTTTTTGATTGTGAATAATATTAAATTTTATGTTGTACAGATAACATTTATTGTCTACCTGTTGTGAGGATGTTATATATGTAAATATGAATCTATTGCAGTTAGTGGCAGTGAGGATGTTGTATCTGCAAATAGGAATCTATTACAATCAATGGCAGATATATGTAGGTCAAAGTTTATTTCAGTTTTTCTTTAGACAATAACTTAAATATAGATTAATTTGCAATCAGTAAAATTTAATAGTGATATGAACCAGAAAGGGAAGTGCTTACAAAAATGATTTGGTCAAAGAAGATTTTGGATCACAAATTCAACATGCATAAAAGGTCAATTCAATGCCATATCTCAGAAACCGAGGAATGTACATTATTAAAACGAAACTCCATTTCTTTTTTGGGTAAAAGTTAACCTTTTAGACTATTTTTCAGTTCATGCTTCCTCTTTTTTTTGAGTAAATTTATGCTATGGTTTTTCATTTACTGTAAATTGCACTATGTGGCTTTTTATACATGGAAAATGGTATATTCACAATCGATTACATCAACAAATAATTTTTGAAAAATAAGTTTATTATTTGCAATGAGTATTGTGAGGAAGAAGATAGTGATTGGAATTGGTCATGCGGAGAGTGTACATAATGAGTAAATTATGCAAAGAGTACACGTGAGGACCTAACATGGATTAGTTAACAAAAGAGCTGATGGGGGAATCACTTCTCTTCATATGGTAGCATTAAATGGTCATGTAGAGAGTGTGCAATAATTGTTGGATTTGGGTGCACATGTTACAGATGTAGCTGTTGAATATGCCACAACAATTTATCTGATAGATGATAAAAAAATATTTGTTTCTAATTATTTTGGTAGCGCCTTTCATTATGTAGTAAGAATTCCCTTAGCTTCAACATTGTTTTAACTATCTCTTGATTCTAGCAGGTGCTGCAAGTACCCCTCTTCGTTATGCTGCATGTGCTGGAAATGATGTTTGTTGTCAAGTATGTACATACGATATTGTCATTTTTTATACTCTTATTTTCATCTTTGGTGTATCTCATCCTGTTTCATTTATATAATTATATTTTGACTACATCCGCTTGATCAAACCAACCTTTTAACTATACATAAGTAATACGGTTAAACCTATTCATGTATGTTAACCTTTTATCTTCATATTTTAACGTTAGATTCAAAAACCATTGAAATTGCATTAACAAATAAAATCAGGCGCATATAAATGTTGTACTTTAATGGTATATACAGTTAGAATTTGTTCTTTAGCTATACGTGGAACTAAAATTGTATTTTTCCAATAAACAAGGGATAAAAAATCGAGGATTATTCGTAAAGTAAATTAAGTACAAAATGTTTCGATGAGTGGCATATCACTTAGGCAAAATGACAGGCGATATATAAGTTAATCTCCTATTATTATATAACAAAACAATTAGTAGTGTAGGACATAGGCGAATCACAGTAAAAAAACCAAGAGCGTGCATAGTTAAATTATGTGGGCATGATGTACAGATGTGAGCATGTTGTAGGAATACGGGTACTGAAAGGTATTGCATGATGTAATGTTATAATGCTGAACCGTTGTAGTGTGTACTTATAAAATGCGCAGGCAGAAACTGAAAGAGGGGCATAGAACCGTAGAACAAAGTACATGAAGGCATTCAATGCCTGATCATTGAAGGCAACAACTGGAACTAATTGTAAAATGGAGAAGAAGCCAGTCGTGTCGAGATAGAGCAATCTGAATAAGTTATTCGTTGAATATTATGGCGGTTCTGAGCTGAATAAGCTGTTGTATAAGAAGTATGTAGAAGTGTTGAGTCAAAGGACCTACCACGAAATCTGATGCAGTAGCGGCATTTGCAATAGCGTGGCTATAGGGGTATGCAACCAAACATGAAGCTTCGCAAAGACGGAAAGGATGAAACAAAGGGCTGCTTCATAAATAGTGCAGAGGGAAAAGATACGAGGGCATGTATAATTGGAACTTGCAGCTGACGCATCACAAGCTAAAGCATAGCATGTTAAAGGATGAATCTAGGCAGGCAGTGCAATGTCGCATCAACAAAGGAAGTTGTGTGTCAAATGGGAGCAAGTTGTGGGGTGGGAGGTCTGCAAAAACTGAAGGTGAAATGAAGGCCAGTAGCTAACAATTGGTGAAATGAAGTATGCACTGAAATATGGCTGAACTTTCCAAGATATGTCATTCAGTTTAAATTTGGATGTATGGATTTGTTGATGTGCATGGGCAGTCTGTAACAATGAAGGCTGATGTACTGAAGCTTAGAGAAAAGTAGAACATATAAAATTTGGTTTAATTATTTCTATTAAAGAATTTCGTGCACTATGTTTATTTTTATGCATGTAATGAATACATGTTACTGATGCTGAGACAAGGAGAAGGAGAAGAGAAAATGATTATTACAACTGTATTTTAGTTCTTACAGATTATTCATAAGCTATTTCCATTTACCTCAACTTTGAAAAAGCATATAGAAAAATTATTATATCAATCTAAGTCTTACAAATTTTTATTACGATGTTAATGTACAACAAAATTCAAAATCTATACACCAGCACCAATTAGATTTATACTAAGTAGTTTTATACTTTAGCAAGTATTGAGGGTTTATGAGGAAATGAGTATCACGGGAAGTTCGATCTTTATAGTTGACAAGAAAAATTCTCTATATATTAATACGGTGGTTTAATGCTTTTTAAAAGAGAGATGATGCAAGTTTTCTAAATTATAAATTACTGGAAGCGCTAATTTTAATATTTGTTACATTTCTTTACATATTCATGTAATACTTGATTACTTTCTTTACGTGTATAATAATTTGCTAAAATAACTTAGTCTCATTCACATTTTAATAAACGATTGATTTGTGCATGTACAAGCGTAAAAAATGCAACATTACGTACACGTCACAGTCATTTTGTAGAATCAGAAAAACCTCACAAACAATGTTTTTTTTATTACCAATTTTTCCTACGCACGTGCATTGCACGTGCCAAACTACTCGTATATATATATACTACTATATATATTATCACATCCAATCAATTCAATCATTCAACCAAATATTTAAATTTAACTATTTAAATTTAAATAGCAACCCAGAAGAGTGAGATTAACTCACCTTTGATGTTTGCAATTCCAATCCAAATCTCGACTTGTTTCTTCATAGTTTTAAACCTTATATAAACAATTTATATGATTTATTAACATTTGAATTGGTCAGACAATTTATTTATTTAATTTAACTAATAATTAGTTTTAAACTAATTCCTTTAAAGATTCTTTAGTTACTAAAATAATTAAATAAATTAGTTAAACCATCTTTTCACTAAATCCATTATTTAAAATAAACTAGCCGATTAAAATAGGTATATGAATATAATTTTTTTTTAAGCTACGTATACGCTTATGAAAATATTCTATATAGGTTCATAAAACTAAGTTATATAAATTCTTAAATTTTCCAAAATCTTATGTGTATGTATACATATACATATATTTACTTCTTCACTTACCTATATTAACTTAAAATTTAAAAACTGCTTCACAGGTCCAAATTCTTTTACTGTAAAAACTTTTCCTTTAATATACATATATATTTTTGTACAATAAAGAATCTGATATAATTTTCCTCCTCTGTATATGCAATATATATTACTAAATCAAAAACATAAATTTATACCTATATTCTTTTCTGTTTAACATATATATATAAAACTTCCTTTCCAATTCCAGTTTAAACCAAATTACAGTAACAGAAGATAACCTCATTTACAATTCTTTTTCAAACCAGACAAATCTATGTTTTGAACTTTATATATTTCTCTCGTTTTATTATTTTTTCTCAATCTATATTAATTTAAATTAAAGATAAAATTGTCATACCTTTATCACTTCGTTTCAAAGAAGAATCAAATAGCAACCAACCCTTATTACCAACATCCAAATCCACGTTCCACCTCTTCCCAAGGCGCGGCTCCCCTTACAAAGCATCAGCACCCCCAAATCGAGCGAATGCGCCTCCCACAACCGAGCTTCTTCCAGCAACGAAGCCCACCTGCCGTTCGATCCTCGAGTCGCCCCACGGGAGCCTTCCCTAACATCACACACCCCATCCGAGTCCCTAACTCACGTCGCGACCATCCTCCCAACGTCGCCGCGCAACACGAGATCACCAAATTATCCACCGCCCTTCTTGAATGTCGTTCGATTACTTTCGAGAGATAATGAATTTCGAATCGAGGCTTGGCCACTTCCCTCTTTTCTTTTTTCTTCGTTTAATTATGATTTTCGGTTTCGAATTATAGAGACGGAAGAGAGGGGAAATCTCGATTTTAAAAAGGGGATTCCAAAGTTATGAATTTTTCTCTTTTTTTTTCGATCTACCATTTTCGAATAGCATAATAGAAAGGAGCCAGGAAGAAATGAAGGCCTCAATTCATATATGTATACTTTTTTTTCTCTCGTATTTTTGAAAAATTCGACCATGAAATGAAATGAAGAGAGAAAAGATGTTTGCGTGTCGGTTGAGGTTTGTACTGTGATTTGAAGAGAACGAAAAAGCTTTGATGTGATAGAAATTCAGATGTAGTTGACCATTATAAAATATATATATATATTAAATTCAAATTGTCTTGATAAACGCTACTCAAAATCTTGACCTCCTATCGAGGCGTACCGCTAGGCGTTCATAATGTTATACCCATATTCCGAATGCAATGGAAAAGGTATCGAGTCCTAATTCGATCGTATGGAGAAGATAGCTTTTTGAATCCAGTTATTATATCGAATTCGATATAAAATTTAGCGCGTTTATATGCCGTACGCTCACACAACAACTCCAATCACTACGAAACTTGAAATCTGATAATAATATAATATGCCGGATCCAATGGAACTGGTTTCGTTGAATTCCGAGACTGTGCCTCGGAAGGCTATTTTTAAATATCAATTTAAACTATATATTTTTAAAACTGAACAAATAACCTTTAAATTCAAATTTGAACCTTTCATTATTTTCAGTGCTATCAATATAAATTTTATAGGCTTCTGAAATATTTTTATCAAGCTTAAAAATCAAGATTCAATATTTTACCCAATTTCCACTTATAAAATTCAATAATTTAATTACCCAAATAAACAGTGATATTTGAAATTCCAATTAAACTAACTTCAAATATTTAAAATCAATTAAATATTTCAATTTCAAATATCTAGAAATTCTAGGTTGTCACATTCGTCTTCATAAATAAGTGTCTTCGCTAAACTGAAATACTCGGTCTGACCCGAGCGTAAAGTAAAATAAAAACACTCGAGTCAGGACTAACATTCTTATGTAAGTAAGTCAACTCTAGTGAGATGCACAGATAACTCAATAAGTGAAATGCTTAGGTTTAAATAAACATCATCTTTCACATTATAAATCGATTCAGTTTGAATACTGACTTTCATGTTCGTTTCCAATCGATTCATTATTAAATTCAACTTGAGATTTCAATTTTTCACTTAAAGCTATTAAGTTAAAATCAAACAACGAGTTTAAATCTAAAAATCCAATTAAAACTTTCATTAAATCAATTAAATTTCAATTTCATAATTTCAAGTTCAAACATAAATTTAAACTTACAATATTTGTAACGACCCGTAAATTTTCGATAATTAAAATTGTTAATTTAATTAAATTTTGTTACTTAATATTGGGAAAAATAGAAATTGTGATTTAATTAAGGAAATTACAAACAGAATGAAATGGAATAAGGTTAAATTAAGAAAAGGATAACCTTTTAATGGAAGTTCAATTAATTAAAACAATGTAAATGTTATACTTGGTTATAAATTTGAATATAAGAAACAAATGTAAATATTTAATTATTGTATGAAATAGATAGTTAATGGTAATTGAATGAAATTAGTATTATATAAGAATTGTAACATTTGTTTGTGACTAATGAAGTCACAAGTGTAATTAAAAGTTATGGTAATGATTGTTATAAGTTACATGTTTATTTAGTCTATTAAATTAGAATGGGAAATCAATTAGAATTAAATGAACTTTAATGTTACATTAATAAGATTAAGGAAATAACCATAAATTGTGAATGTAATAAAATGAATAGAAATGTTAATTTTATTTATAATGTAATGATTGATTTAATTAAATAGTGAAATCAAGATAAACAAATCAATTTGGGATTTTAAATTTTATTTAATGTGTGAAATTAAAAAAATTCAATTTAATTGAAATATAGCAATTAATACAAATAAAGATGAAATTTGGAAGATGTTAATGTAATGAAATATAAAAAAATGTTAACTATGTTAGATGAGTAATAATTGATTGAATAGAAAGTCTGGAATCAAATCAAAACAATTTATTGGAATTAAATTTTAAATTAATTGGATAAATTGCAGTTGCAATTGAACACTGTAATTATTGAAATAATTAACACTGAATTGGCATGTAAATTTACTTTAAATTATTATGAATGTCCAAGCAATCAAAAATGATGAAATTTGTTAGTTAGTAAATTCGAAATAAAAATGTGATTTAATTAATTTAATATTAATTTATTTAATTAACTTGAAAACAGCCATTTTGGCCACTAACTCGGATTTCGACGAAACTAATTTCATTGGATCTGTAATGGTGAATTATTGTAGGATTTCAAGTTTCGAAGCGATCGGAATTGTCGTTTGATCGTACGGGCTCGAAACGCCTAGAAATCAACTTAATTAAAATCAATTTGAAATAAGCTAATTTTTTACCATAACTCCTTCGTACGATGGAATTAGGACTTGAAACCTGTTCCATTGAATTTGAAATCATCAAAAACATCTATTTTGATATATGGGATGACCCAATTTCGTTCCGGAGACAGAACGTACTTTCGGGCCATTTATCGTTCAACGTGTAAATCAAATCTTGTCCATCCATTCTATTTCAGCTTTGTCTATAAATAGCCCATTATAAACCCTAGCTACTCCTCATTTTCATTTGTTTGTACATACATTTCAAGTCTTTTCCTCCTTCTCAATGGCAGACAAACCAAACAAACTTCTCAATTCAGTTTCAAAACCAAATTCAAATCAAAATTTCAAACTCCTAAACTATATCGTATTATATATCGATTTGAAGCTCTCGACGAGCGCAAGTCATTTCTGCGGTTAGTTTCTCAAATTGGGTTTCTGTGTGTCCGAAATTCAAAGGATAATTCTCGACCATCAAAACGTGGGGTTTGTTTTAACGGTGGATTCGCATCGATGGATCGATCGGGGAGTATGGGCGTGTAGATGAGGTCGAAGGCTTTCGATCCATACGGCTTCCTCGTGTTATCGGTGTCGTGATTTTCCAGATTGGGTGCTCAAAGGTGACGGAGGAGGTTCGCTAGGAGGCCGTTTGGGCGTGTCGCGCATGACCACTGGGGTCAGCCTAGGCCGAGTAACGTTCTAGCGGTGTCAGATTGGAGGCGTGGTGGCCGGAGCTCGCTCGGTGACGTTTGATTCCTAGCAGCGTAGGGTTTGCACAACCTTGTTATGGAACAAGAAGGCACGGTTAGCTTGCTGTCGTGGCTGCCTACGATTGGTACCTCTTTTCTTTTTTTTTCTTTCATTTATCTAATTTGAATTTCAAACTTCTAATGTTCAATAACTTTCGCATACGAGGTCCGTTTCACACGCGGTTTGTTGCGTTGGGATCGTATTGGAATTCCGGTCACTTTGCCGCTGGTTTGGATGAATTTTGAGACCGTTTGAATTTTTTGCTTAAATTGGATTTAAATTCAATTTAAATTCAAAAGGTGAGTGTTTTAACCCACTCACAACTTATAAAATTTAATATGTTTGTTAAATTAAATTTATGATGTTATTAGAAAGTTATTTATGACTGTTTGGTATATTTTAAATCATCATCTCAATTAATTTGAATTTATTTTAATTAAATCGTTATTTAATTTATTATTGAATATAAATTGCCAGTTGAATACCTGTTATTGATTATCAGTTCTATATTGATATTTATTGATTGATTTGGATGATGTTTATAATGGAGGTTGATTGTTGATATTGGATGAATGGATGTTTTATTTTATATCGTTATAAACTGCAAGTTAACTATGGGTTGAAATGATACATACCCGAACGATCTATAGATTACGGAAAATCGTTATGGGTTGAAATGATAGACTCGAACGATTTTATGGATTTTATTATTAATTCGGGATTGCGGTTTGAAATGATATATATAACCGTAACATTTTAAATTGCGGATTGAAATGATAAATATCTGTATCACTTGACCCTAGAGTAGAAAATTATATACGGACGCCGGATTTGTTAAATTTAATGATTTTGAACTTCTTAATTTTTTTGAATTAATTAAATGATATTTTGAAATAAAATTTGATATATAAATGGAAGTATTATTGGAAAATCAAGTTTTGTGTTGAAATGTGAATTGGTTTAAAAGGAATTGCTTTAAGAAATTAAATTGGAAGTTTAAAGTTAAACTTTTAAGTATAAATGAAATTCTATCGAAATTAAGTTATTGAAGTTATTTGAAAATAACTTTGAAATATTTTGAAATTGGAGTAATCCAAATTGGTATTTGAACATGGATTGAAACGATATGAAATTCAATAGTTTATTGAAATGTTAAATTGAAAGGTTTGGAATTTGGTTTCTTGACTTGGAAATTGAAAATGGTCCAAATGTGTTGAAATGAAATGAATAGTTTAATTTGATATTAATTCCAAATTCATGTTTTAATATAAAATGTTTTAACAATATATTATTTCAAAATTTCTAATTATAAAGATTTCAAAGTATTAAACTATTTTAACCTGTATTAATTATATTAAGTCATTTTAACCTATTTTAAACCATTTAATTTATTTAAACTAATTAACCTGTTTTAACTTATTTTAAATCTAATTAATCTATTTTAAAGCTATTTAATCTATTTTAATTATATTTAATCTATTTTAAATCTATATTAACTATTTATAACTATTTAAAACTATTTTCTTCTAAATTCCAAACTAAGTAAAATGGATGGGTTATATTTAAATTCTCGATTTTTTTGTGAATATGGTTAATGATGTTATAACCTAAGTTGGGAATTAAATAACTTATTTGGTTTAATATGATATTTTGAAATGAGAGTTTAGCCTATTTTGGAAATATGACTTTTGAAAGGAAATATAATTTCGAACTATGATTCCAGATGTGATATGATTTCAAAGGTGAATATGATTCCGGAAGTAAGTAATGATTTCGAAAGTGATATGATTTGAATTGAATATGATATTTTGATATCAATTATGAAATGGTTTTGAAAATGTAAAATAACCATCCGGAGTGATTGGTTGTTAAAGAGACCAGGATCGGATATTGTCATACTCTCTACCAATACCGAAAACCACTTTAACAACTGTGTACGCCGTGGAGATTCCATAATGAAGTAGGATGGTTGGCGGCGATCCTATATGAGGTATATACGTCGACCTGGCTCCCATGGGTTAGCTTAAGGTGGGTAAAATAGGAGCAATTGACGGCCAAGTGAGGTCATTCCTCCGATCTGGCACACTCCTTCGATACTATATTCTGACTTTGTGATTGATTTGGTGGCCATCCTCGATTTTTGATTAGGGAGTGTGTTCCGAGGTGGGCGGTAGTAGCTGCTATGCATTACCACCAGTCCGGAAGTGTAATTGGTATATCTACCCTGGCATTGCCTAGTTGTGTCGTGTCACCTACTTATCGAGACCACTAGGAGTTTGTTTTATACCATACCTATAGAGTGCCCTCTGACGACGTCTAGTACGGACGGGATTACGATACTGTATAGACTATGGGAATATATAAAAATGTGTTAAGGGGGAAATGGGTAATGCCTTAACGCTATTTTAATAGTTTATCTTACTGTAGACATATTATAATAGCGTATTGTACTACATAGTAGATAGTTTAACGGATCCTTAGGAGATGCGAATCCCGAACATCTCTTAAGTTACTACACTCACGTTAGACACTGGATAAGAGATGTTAAACTCCGTAAACATCTCCGACACCGTTCCACTCATATTTATTTATTTACTGTTGATTTAACTTACATAAGATCTTTTAGTTCTGACTAGAGTGTTTTTTCTTTTCAATTCGCTCGGGTCAGCCTGAGCATTTCAGGATTCGAAGACTTATTTCTGGACGACGAGGATGAAGATTTGTACTACTATTATTTACTATATTATTCCACTGCATCATACTGTTCTGCTGCATTATCATTTATTTATCTCTGATATGTGTAACTATGATTTTGTATTGTATAAGTATAATCAAATGTTTTGTATACAGCTTCATGAACTGTTATTTGACTATTATATTTTGTCATTCCGCTGCGAGATTTTGTTTTGTTTTTTTTCTTTCTCGGCTTTTTCTTATTCACCCCAATAACAATCCGCCCTTCTGTATGGTTTGAGTCGGCATGTGTGTCTGCTTAAAATGTACAAAAAGGCGGGATGTTACAATATTGCAATTTTATTTCTAAATCAATTTATTTGAACCCAAAGTGGTTTTATATCGGGTATATATCATTTCAACCCAAAGTGATTTTGCTAACTATCAGGGAACTTGGAGTGTAAGAACAATAATAACATAACATGTCAACGACCAACATGCGTGCATAATTAACAATTTAATATATACACATGCATAACTAACATATTACATGTGTCACATATCATAAACAACATAAGTGAATATTTCACTTTATAACATGTCATACACTGACATAACATATACATATATAACATGTCATATATACAAGGAACTTGCAAGGTGATTTACAATAAAATAACATGCCATATCATTTTTCCCAAACATAACACATTATTTCCACATAACATAGGTGACATATTATTAACATAGCATGTGCAACATATGATTTTATTAACCTAACACTTTTTTTCAACATAGCATATGTGACATATTTCAACATGCCATATATAATTTATTTTCTAACATAAAACATTTTCTAACATATCATATGTGACAATTAATCAAATCAACATAACATACTATTTGTGACATATAAAACAACATGTACATGTGAATATTATAACACAAATTCAAGGAAACATAACAACATATATCACATATTCCTATCTAAAGCAAACATTTCTCATAACATTTCAATCGATGTTTATTTACCTAACAATGAAAATGTTAATCGTGAGTGATTGCCCACCTTTCGAGGTTGGAGAGTTTTTGACAACAAAAATAGATAGATCCAAGTTGAAATCCAAACACGACAAGCTGATCAATCCTATCCAAAGCAACAATCCAAAAGCAAAGCAAAGCACGACAACGCAAATCGAATAAATTGTGTTTTTTTATCCATAAAATAGAGGAGGAGAGAGGAGATGGTTGGAATTGGTAGTGGAGGGCGGCGGCAAGGGGAGAGAGGATGGAAGGGTTTTGAAGAGAGGAGGGATGAATTTTGGG
Organism: Allium fistulosum; assembly: GCA_030737815.1. Lineage (NCBI taxonomy): Eukaryota > Viridiplantae > Streptophyta > Magnoliopsida > Asparagales > Amaryllidaceae > Allium > Allium fistulosum. Next base: position 742,126,868 of record CM060908.1, on the reverse strand, counting down.
GAATTGTGATTTTGGATTTTTGGAGTTTTGGAGTTCTGTAGATTTGAGGAAGAGAAAGAAGAAGAGTACGTAGAAAGTTTCTCAATGAGAAACTTTCTGTACGTAATTGTTTGCCCAAATAGGAAACAAAAGGTCAATGGATGGGAAAAGGAAGGGTCCAAAGTCTCTTAGGGTTCCTAGGGTCTTTTGGTTTACTAAGGAGCCCATTAGACCAAACAAACCCAATAAGACTTAGCCAAAAACACAAATATACACTGCAAATTTATGTCAATTTTTCACTGTAATTTATATTTTTAGAGCAATAGGAATTCGATTTTGACAAAACAAAAAATGGAGAGGAGATTAGAATTCAGTCTAGCATCGTATAAAAAGAATAAAATTTTAAAATTCAAATTTAAATTTTCCAACTAAAAGTCAAACTTTGACCACGTTTGACCAAAATTTGAAATTTCACAAAGAAATTTTATTCTATTAAATTTAGTCAAATAAAACACTCAACATCACAAATTCAAATTTCTTTTTTTTTCAAATTTAATTTTTTAATTTAAATTCAAAATACTACCATTTTAAAGTTGTTAAAAGTTACGGATTGTTACACTTTATCTTAATTAAAAGATGTAATATCAACTAATGCAATATTAATTTGTTTCCCCTTATCATATTTAAAAAATTAAATGCCAATCAGTTCAATATATATATTTCAAATTAAATGGTTGTTATAAATTTCCAATTTATTTTTACTAACATATTAGTAACTTCTATTGTCATTATTAAATAGTTATAATATTCATTGCATTAACAAAAGACATCCATCACTTACCAATTAATTGTTTTACCTCATTCCGTTATTTGAAATCAACTTGGTATGTTACCAATTAAATCACGCATTTATTTTCCTTAAATAAATATGCATTTATCGTCGCTTACAATTTATTTTATTATCCAATTCATGCCATTAACATACATCATTTAATTTATTTCATTATTTACAATTATAACCAATTAACTTAAAATTTATTTCAATTGATTGAAATTACATTAAATAGTTATCAATAGCATTCAAACAACATTATTAAATCATATTCTAATTATTTCCTCAATAATAAATCATAAATTTTAATTTCTCATGATGTTAAATTTCAAAATCTTATTTAATTTAATAGTTTTAATTATCAAAATTTATGGCTTGTTACACTCACCCCCACTCAAAACTTATCGTCCTCGAAAAGGAACAAGAAGGGATAAAGAAACTAATTTTTCTTCTTCAGAATATTCAATTTATAAGCACTTTATACTTACATAATTAAGTAATTTAGATAAAATATATCAACTTATAAATAATTAAATCTTTCATATTCAAGTTTAATACAAGTTTGAAAATATTTTCACTTTCACAAAAAATTTCTATGTCCTAAATTTATGAAATTTTTTGACAGAGTCTCCTCTATACGGATAGGTCCGGAAAAATAACAATGTGATCAATAATTTCAATATATATACATCATATTTCAAAAATAAACACCCAAACCATGGGAAAAACAATTAAAATATCGTTGCAAAACCATAATCCTAAAACGTACCTATTTGTCGGGCAAACAACTTATTTATGAAACCAAAAGTAGTAGTTATTGCTTTCATAAACCTGTATTTCACTTATATAATCCAAAAGAGTTAAAATTATGTTAAAGATTATATATTGGTTGTTTCAATTAATAGTGCAAGCAACATACAATATATATAATAATCATATGCAAACAAAAGAAGTTCTACCACTATGTGCAACAAAGGAAACTATCAAACATCCATAGCAACCAAACTCATGGTTTGTTCAGGTTCAAAAACTTTTCATCGTCCAAGAGTGTTAAATAAACTACCAAGTGTAACTTACGCTCAACAACCTTTGGTAATTACTTAATAGATTATTCATACAACCTTAAACAATTTAACGTATCATTCCCCAAACATCCCATAAGCCAAACACATAGGATTTTAAATATTATTTAAGTTTATTTTACTAGTTTTTCTTCTTCATCGTTTACTTTTCATTCATTTATTTATATAAAGATCAATCACTTACGTAATTTGTTTTCGATTAAAGATTGAAGTAATCAGTGAATCATTTCAAAAAATATTACTTAAGCATCTACTGCCTTACTTAAGTTTATAACTTAATTCGGTTATAGAATAAAAATTTAAGTTTTTGGTATTCGCCCTTGAAGAGACAAGAAATATTTCAATATATCTAACAAAATTCAGTTAAAACATTTAACCTCATTCACTTAGTAAAAATATAAGATATATTGTAACGACCCACTATTTTGGACTATTCGCATCCGCACATGTCGGACTTGAATAATTCAAAATATCGAATTGTTAATTTAAATTTGGCAAAACTCAGCATATACAGTAAATAAATAATTACATATCACAGACACAGTGTAATAAATGCAGCGGAAATAAAAGATAGTAGTTCATGAAGCTACTATATACATATCAGAGTTAAATAAGGTACAACAGATGTCTCGGATTCAATAATCAAATACAATAATCAGAATACAATCACTGGAATCAACTGGATATCTGAAAGCTGGATATATAGCTGGATCTCCAAGCGAAGCTCCAACTCAAAGGTGAGTCTGGAATACTGGTACACTCAGTTTGACCCGAGCGTAAAGCAAAACACAAAACACTCGAGTTAGGATTAACATTCTTATATCAATAAATCCAACTCAAGTGAAATAACAACTGAAATACAATTAACTCAAAGGATGTTGGAATAACCATCCTCTAAGGATCTGTTAAACTATCTACTATATAGTAGTGTACGATAAGTATATAATGCCTATCAGTAATATAAAATATCAAAATAGTATTAAGCGTTACCATTATTCCCCCTTAACACATTTTATACAAGCGTTATAGTCTATACAGCACTGTAAACTCCACCGTAAACTAGTGGGATATCATGGAGTACTCCATAGGTATAACACAAAACAAATTCGTAGTGGTTGCATATATAGGAATACAAGTATGACAAGGCACATGAGGCAATACCCAAGGTAGTGAAACTACCGTTTGCCTGATCCGGACTGGTGAAAACGCATCGCCGCAGCGATCGTAACACCGCGAAACAACACTCCCAAATCAAGGGTGCACCAATGACAACAAGTAATGAGTAGTTTTCGAAGAAGTGTGTTCGCTCGAGGCAGCTAACCCCATTTGGCCCGGCACGGCTCCTGTTTTAGTCATTTCCAATTTGACACAAGTGTCAAGGCTATCCATTATCGTTCACTTTCTTCAATCATCACGTACATCATTCCAACCACTTCATTCTGGATCACAACTTCGCGTATAGTTATTAAAGTGGTTTTCGGTTTAGACAGAGAGTATGTCCCTAACCGATTCCGGTCTCTTTAATAACTTTCGTAATTATTACACTGATTGGTCGTTTAATATATGTTTCAAAACCAAATCAAATTCAATTTCAAATAGAATTGTAAACCAACATTTCATTTGTCTTCCTAAATCAATTTCCATAGTTTACGTTTCAAACTTCCAAATTACCATTTCAAAATCTTATAATACAATTTCAATTTTTATTTAAAACCATTCCAATATTGATTCAAGTTCGTATACAAGTTTCATTCTGAAATCATTTAAATTAATTTAATTTAACATTCAAATCAATTTCTTCATTGATCGATTTTATTCAATATTCATTAAGTAAATGTCATTCAAAACAATTTCAATTTAATTTCCAATTCATTAAATCAATTACTTAAGTTCAACTCCATTGTATCAAAACTTACAAAATTGAATTAAATTAAATTTGTCAAATCAAATTCTTAACATTTCAAGTCTTACATTAATTTCAAAAATCACATTTTCATTTCTTGTTAGAGAAATTCAATTTCACTTATTTATTTACTTAGTTACAATTTCAAAACTCAATTAATAAAGAACTTAATTTCAGTTATTCAAGAAGTTCAAATTCACTTAATAAAGAATTCAATTTTATTTAATTATTAAATAATTCAATCTTATTTAATTATTAAATAATTTCAAAACTTAATTATTAATAATTTCAACTTAATTATTAAATAATTTCAAACTTAATTATTAATAATTCCAAATTTAAAACAACATTCTTTCATCAACTACTATATTAATATTTTGATTCAGATTATTAAATATTAACATTTCCTTTCATTAAAATTCAAATTCCAACTTCGTTTCAAAACCATATTATTTATTCAAATAATATCTTCATTTTATTTTTAACTCAAATTATTGACCAATCGGTTTTTTTATTTAATTCTCTATCCAAGGTCAAAGTTTAATTTGGGTATTTATCATTTCAACCCTATTCCATTTCAATTCAAAAATCAAAGCATAGCAAAGGGAACTTGCAGTGTGATAACTGAGATGGTGTCAAAGTAAATAAACAAACAATAGCAGTCATCAATAACAATCCAATAATTAATTCAAATAATCCCGAAATAATCGTATTAATTCACATTGTTATTTGTGCAAATTAATATAATTATTTCTAGAATCTACACTATCATTTCATGTAGATTAAAGATTATTACACTCATTATTCTATGCAATTCTACACTTGACATCAATTATTCAATTTCATACTTCATCAATTAATACAATCATAAATTCGAATGGTTCAAGGGTAATTAACTATTTTCTACGTGTCAATTAATTTTAACATTTAAAGGGGTCATATTATACAAATTTGTCTAATTAAATTCAACATATATATCAATTTCAAGTCGCTAACTATCCTACGTCAAATTCAATTTCATATCTTTATCACTTCCTACATTAACAATTTTTAACATCCAATATCGATATCAATCAATCAATCATCTATCAACCAAACTTTATTATCATCATATAAGTAACAGATAAGGGTGTCAGATGTCATAGGTGAACTGATACAGGTAATAACATATATAACAGTGTAAACAACTAACGGTAGCATATTTCAACTGTCGTTTCAATTGAAATCAAATTTAATAAATAAAAGAATGTTAATCGTGAGTGATTGCTCACCTTCCGAGGTTAGAGAATACAGAAAATGACATGGATATGCACACTGGTACGTACACTAAAGTTGAATTACGAAATGCAAACACAACCTTTAAAGCAAAACTAGATTGGCCCGAATTTGACGAACAAAGCTGATAGATAGGAAATCGAGGATCAAAAATCAGTTTAATAAAACGGAAACAAAAATGTATATTATATTATTATTAACACTTTTATTAAAATCAATACGACAATTAGGATCAGTATGATAGAAACAGTAATTATATAATTTTTTTATACGCTAATGTTTATTATCAAATCAATAAAATCGACTTATTATAATATGTATAAACTTAATAGAAAAACTTACATATTAGTATATCCATAAAACAACAGAAAACTTATATAACTTGCAAATTATCGAAATTACATATGAAATACTTCTATATATAATATATTCAACATACAGGATTTTATAAATAACAAATATTTATAGTTAATATCCAGAAGATACTTCTTTTATATAACTAAAAAACTGGGAAAATAAATGACAAAATGAACAGGTCTTAAGCTCTAATATGCCTGCAACAGTAAAACAGCTATATTTCCATGTAAATGATTAAACTAAAATAATACAACTTCCATATATATAAAGAAGACTGCCGCAACCTATAAGATAAAGTAAACTATCATAACTTACAAGTTTTTCAACTGCAACTATTAAAAAGGAAGATATATACATATATAGTTAACATTATATAAAAATTTATATATATATAAACTACATTTACATTGATGGCCATAAAACATATGTATATATCTCAATATAAAATGAAGGTTGATGTGACGACCACCCATGACCCCTGCATCGAATCTAGAGATAGTGCGCTGTAATGTGTGCCAGGCGACCATGGACGATTGTCAGGGTAGATTAAACAACAGAATCTATCGTATTACTCACAGCGCATGGACAAAATACAATAGAACATATGTATAGTGAAGCTTTACAGAACAAAATGACATCATATAAAAACTCCATAATAGTTGAATACAAGCATCCACATAGTCAATACATCAAGCCTCACTACATATCTCTCAGAGAATACAAAACAGCGGAATATCCAGTACATATAATAAGAAGATAATACGCAACCCTCCAGCTCATCTTCGATATCAGCATCGTGAGAAGAGAACAACACCTGTCACTTGCTACCTAGTCTGCCCGTCCCAAAATGGACGAACAGCCCAAGGCAATAAGAATTAAAACATAAAGCCTTGAGTCAGACAACAGTCTTAGTGAGCAGTAAATTAACTAACAACATACCAAAAGAGCATAAAGGAAAAGGAATAGGAATACAACCCTCCCACTCCAACCTCATTCTACAGTGATAGCCCCCAGACACACACTAAGCAGAAGCAAACATAGCAGAGCATACAATTTAAAGTAAAGCTACTATCACTCGAGTCAAAGGCGATGTTTTCCAAGTACCAAGGCCTAAATCAGATAAGCACCCAGAAAATACCGCCCTTGAGTCCGAATGGAGATACAACCAAACATCCATGACTCTGGCTATCACTGTTATCATTGCTTCGATATCACCGTTAATTGAATGACCGGCACATTCTTTCAGCCGTCCGTCAAGGGCTAATGGAAACCCCGGTTCTAGACATAACTCCCGCACGTCGTCGCAACCCGTGCCTAGGACTATCGAATCTACCCAGGGTACTCGACCATCAACAGTTAGTCGTTGGGACTATCGAATCTGCCCAAACGTACTCTTGCTTAGAGCATGCTAGAACCTTCAACAACGATGCTATCCAAACCTCCTAGTCATCCTCCTCGACGACTATTCTCATATCCATTCATTATCCTCAACTCGAATCATATCACCGAGTTATCAACATGCTTGGAATGATCCCGTCTGGATTAGACCAAGTCTTCAACACATGATGCCTCACTTCATTACATCCTCGCAAAGCCTCATCTCAACATCACATCATCAAATCTATGCATAAGAGCTTCATCATCCCTCTACATATGCCACAAGCAGCTTTCCCCAATTCAAGAGCCTTTCCCTTAGCTTTTGAATCACCTTTGGTCTAAATCAAACCATCAATCATCTAATTCATAGCAATCAATCAAATCAAACATTAATCCAAACGATCAAGCATTCAAATATGATCTAAGTAGACAATTATAACAATAATGGCATTTTCGTAATTAAAGAGTTGAAAGTCCAATGAGCATGAAACATGAACAATATCTCTACAAACTTGATGAATGAACTTGCATAGGTTAACATGTGATAAAATGGATGTAACATCATCATGAACAATGGATCTACATGGATCTACACTTAGGATGAAGAAAATGCATGGAAATCACTATTTTAACACCAAATCGAGCCAACAATCCGATATACTCCTTTGGATCCGTGTGAGAGATAATCACCACTCACCAAATCACCAAAACAACCACAATCAACACGCTTCAGATCTGGACAGCGAAGGATCAAGCTTGATCTATCACGAATCCGCTTCAAACGAAGAAATCTCACTTGAAAAGATGAAGATCTTCAACTTTAGCTCTTGAATCTTCAATCTCGATCTTCGATTTGGATGAAAGGAATCACTAGATTAGAGTGGAGAAAAGAAGTGAAGAAGTGTAGAAGTCGAGCTCTCAAAATGGCAGCACTTCGTCGCTTCAAAATCCGGATCCCAAAAATGAAGAGAAGCTCTCCTATTTATAGCAGAAAATACCCTAAGTCGTAACTCGTTCGCCTCTATAAGTCGTTCACGACTTACGACTTATCACCCCTACGACTTAACTTCTGGCTTCAACGACTTAACATTCTTCTGCCTATGACTCACGACAAAACAGCTATCTCCAAAGTCGTCTCCGACTTATAGCCTCTTCCGACTCAACACACGCACCTACGACTTAATGCGCACGGTCCTTAACTGGTTAGACGACTCAACTACTAAGTCGTCTACGACTTAACACAAAGGCTACGACTCATCCACTTGCACGAGTTAACACCTACGCGCGACTTAACCAGGCTACGAGTTAACAGTTAACTGGGCTACGACTTATGACCGCTAACTCTTAAGTCGCTCACGACTCCACAGAAGATACGACTTAACAAAGGGCTCATCCTACGACTTATCAAATAACCGGGTTAAACTCTTAAGTCGTCTACGACTTAACTGGGTATACGACTCAACTACAAACGCTTAAGTCATCTACGACTTAACACTCATAAGTCGTTCACAAGTTACGACTTATCAAAACCCCCAGTTTACGGCTCATAACTAAACAGGGACTTCGACTTATCTAGGCAACGACTTAACTGCTAGACTTAGGTAGCTCACATCCTAACCCCAACACTCCTTAAGTCGGTCAGTCAATTTAAGCCATCCCACGACTTACTTCCTACACGACCTAGGCTCCAAACATTCCAACTCTTAAGTCGTTCAAACGACTTAACTCCAAGTCCTGGGTCACTCCTATCTCCTAAGTCGTATACGACTTACGACTTATGCTAAGTCGTGAACGACTTAGGACTTAGCCAAATATTGCTTAAAATCTGAAATGGCTCAAAAATGCTAAAATTCCAGATTCTGTCGAACTTGTCGATCCGTAAAAATACGGGTCGTTACATTCTCTCCCCCTTAGGAATTTCGCCCCCGAAATTCCAAACAAACAAAGCAATCAAAGACTATTCTATACGCCTACCAACCATAACAATCAGCAAACCATGCATCCAATTCTAGCTTAGCGTACAGAATTCTAAAATTAGAACAAGTTACAATATCGCAAGATGACACGACACCTTAGGGCCATACCTTGAAGAGTTCAGGATGAGCTGCTTTCATCCTCTCTTCCACCTCCCACGTACAGTTGTTATCATCGTCACTCCATTGTATCTTGAGCAACTTAACTACCTTCCTCCTAAGCAGTTTCGTGTCGGTTTCAACAACACGAAGCGGCTTACGAGGTCTTCTATCGACTGGATCAACTTTGAAGTCTTCACAGCTATCAGCAGAAACCACTGTATTCGAGTCGTGCACATACTTCCGTAGATATGATACATGAAAAACATTGTGCACACCCGACATCTTCTCAGGTAACTCCAACCTATAGGCGAGCTTTCCAATTCGCTCGATGATCGGGAATGGTCCAACAAATCTCGGAGTCAATTTTCCTTTCTTCCCGAATCGAATAACATTCTTCAGTGGAGAAATCTTCACAAAAACCATATCTCCTACGTCGAATTCCAAATCCTTACGACGCTTATCGGCATAACTCTTCTGACGGTCTTGGGCTGCCTTCATTCGTTGCCGAATGATCTCTATGCAATCTGAAGTCTGCCGAATCATCTCTGGCCCAAGCATCAGCTTTTCTCCAGTTTCCAACCAACATGTTGGAGAGTTACACGGTCTTCCATACAATGCCTCATACGGTGCCATACCAATGCTTGACTGGTAACTGTTGTTGTACGCAAACTCCACCAAATGAAGGTGATCTTCCCATGATCCTCCGAAATCCAAAACACAAGCTCTGAGGAGATCTTCCAAAACCCGATTAACTCTCTCGGTCTGACCATCTGTTTGAGGGTGATAAGCTGTACTCAAACACAACTCGGTTCCCAAGACTTCCTGGAAGCTCTTCCAAAATCCACTAGTGAACAACGGGTCTCGATCGCTCACTATACTCTTCGGAATACCATGGAATCGAACTATCCACTTAACATACAACTCAGCCAACTTTGATGCAGTCCTAGTCGATCGAACAGGAATGAATCGTGCACTCTTAGTCAGACGATCCACAATGACCCAAATCCCTTCATTTCCCGTTCTGGTTCTAGGCAATCCATCGATAAAATCGATCGACACTTGTTCCCACTTCCATGTAGGAACTTCTAATGGCTGAAGCAATCCACTTGGCTTCTTCTGTTCGGCTTTTACCAACTGGCAGTTCATACATTTGGAAATAAAATTTCCAACATCCTTCTTCATACCTTCCCAGTAGTAGGTTCTCTTCATATCCTGATACATCTTATTTCCACCTGGATGAATTGTCAACTTCGAGTGATGACTTTCCTTCAGAACTTCACTCCTCAATTCATCTATATCGGGAACAACTAGTCGTCCTTGCTTCCGAAGCCAACCCTCTCGATCGACCTCGAATCCTTTATCCTTTTCTGGATCCAATCCAGATTCCAATTCACGGATAATCTTGACAAGCTTATCATCTCGCCTTTGGCCCTCGCCAATCCTTTCCACAAGAGTGGGTCTTATTGATAAGTTTGCCAACATCTCAGGTTCCAATTCGCATCTGGGCCTGAAGTCAAATCCAGCTAAATACTCGAGACTCTTCCATTCTGAAAACATGGCTCCCAATCCTGCATGTCTTCGACTTAATGCATCTGCCACTGCGTTACCTTTTCCCGGAGTATAAGCTATACCAAAATCATATGATGCCAAAAACTCTAGCCAACGTTGCTGCCGAAGATTCAAATCCTTTTGGGAGAAAAGATACTTCAATGACTTGTGATCCGTAAACAACTCGAATCGAACTCCCAATAGATAATGTCTCCACATCTTCAGAGCAAATACAATCGCCGCTAACTCCAAATCATGAGTTGGGTAATTCCTTTCATGCGGCTTCAGTTGTCGACTGGCATATGCAACAACTTTATCCCTCTGCATCAGCACTGCTCCAAGTTCAGTACCACATGCGTCGGTGTAAACCACCATCTCATCATTCCCACTTGGAATAGTCAAAACAGGAGCACTCGTCAGTCTCTCTTTCAGGATTCCGAAAGCTTGCTCACACTTAGCATCCCAACTGAACACTTGGTTCTTCTTCGTCAATCCTGTTAACGGTGCAGCTACCTTGGAGAAGTCTTTGATAAACCGACGATAATATCCTGCTAATCCAAGAAAACTTCTCACATCAGATGCATTCTTAGGTCTAACCCAATCCTGGATTGCTGCGACCTTAGCGGGATCAACCGCTATTCCATTTCCAGAAATCACATGGCCTAAGAACCTCACTTCACTCTTCCAGAAGTGACACTTCGAAAACTTAGCCTTCAGCTGATGTTTCCGCAAGATTTCCAAAACAATACGCAAGTGCGTCTTGTGCTCTTCTTCCGTTCTGGAATAAATCAGAATATCATCCACGAACACAAGTACGAACTTGTTCAACTGATCTCTGAACACTCTATTCATAAGATCCACAAAATATGCTGGCGCGTTAGTCAATCCAAACGGCATTACCAGCCACTCAAAGAAACCAGATGGTGTCCGAAAAGCAGTCTTCGGCACACTATCCTTAGCCACTCTCAACTGGTGAAATCCCGTTGCCAAATCCATCTGAGAAAACACCTTGGCTTTGTGAAGCTGATCAAACAAGTCATCTATTCTCGACAATGGATACTTGTTCTTCTTAGTCACCTTATTCAGCTCACGATAATCAACACACAATCTCAACGACCCATCTGCCTTGGTTGCGAACACAACTGGTGCACCCCACTCGGACACACTACGCCGAATGAATCCTTTCAGCAAAAGATCATCAACTTGCACCCTCAACTCCTGCTGTTCCCTAGGCGCCATCCGCCTAAGAGGCATAACAACAGGTCTGGCTCCTTCAACTAGATCTATACGAAACTCGATCTCTCTATGCGGCGGCAACCCTTTGACTTCGTCAAAGACATCCTCGAATCCATTTGCGATTGGCACTAAAGACAGTCCATCCCATGGAACAACTAGCGAATACATGAAGCTCATGAAGATGCCTTCCTCATGCTTACATCGTATCACAATCTTTCGCCCCTCCACATTCTCGACTGTCACCTCCAGCCTCTCACAATCAACCTTAGCCGCATATTTCCTAAGCCAGTCCATACCTAGAATAATTCTGAACCCCGCAAAGTTCAGAACAAAACAATCACAAACAAAAGAGCAACCATGACTCGACACAATCATAGCACGGCATAACATACACAAACAAGACGAACCCCCAACTGGATTAGTCACAACCAATGGCCTATCAACAATATCCGGTTCCAAACCTAACCGGCCTACGAGTTCATTACAAATAAACGAATGCGACGCTCCAGTATCAAACAGAACTCTAACCGGAACACCACATAGGAAAAGAGTACCTTGAACAACCACACTCTTTCCCTTCTCTTCAGCAGTAGGAGCTTTCGAAGACGACGGAATAGCTCCCAAAGCATAAGCTTGCACAATCTGCTTGTCCTTCCTCGGTTCTGGACAATTCTTCCTGATGTGCCCTGGCTTGTCACAGTTGTGACACTTCAATGGCACCTTCGGATTCTTACAATCCTTCGAGAAATGGCCCTTCTGCTGACAATTGTAGCAAGTCACTTCGCCTTTCGGCTTCTTCTGGCCATCCTTACCCTTCTGCTGCTGCTGCTTCCTCTTCTGGTTTCCACCCTGCGGTGGTTTAGACTCCCCCTGGTAACAGCAACAACAGGTCCTTCCTTAGGAAACAGACTCTCATGCCTAAGAGCTTTCTCCACAAGCTTCTCAAATGAATCGTCCAAATGATCCACCAACTGTCTCCCAAGATAACTATCCAAGCCGGTCACAAACTTCTCATTCTTCAGATAAGCAGATTCAATATATGACCGAGCATACTTGGACAAAGCTTCAAACTCAGAAACATACTCAAGAACTGATCTTCCACCTTGCTTGAGCTCCACAAACCACTTGAACAGAACAGACTTCTGAGCTGTAGAAATGAACTTAGCTTCAAATCTGACTTGGAATTGCTCCCAAGTAATCTCTTCCTCCGGAGTATCGATGGTAATAGAGTTCCACCAATCAGAAGCTCTCCCTTGAAGCTGTCTCGATGCCAACTTCCTCTTAGTCGCATCATCAATTCCTAGATCACCAAAGATCCTTCTACAAGCATCCATCCACCTCTAGACCTCAATAGTTGATTCTGTTCCCAAGAAAACCTTTCCTCCAAGAGCAGTATAATCCTTGCACAACTTAGCAAAATCCACTGGTTTCGGAGTTTGGACTTGAACTCCAACATCTACTGCTGCCCCCGGAACTGGTATCCTTCTCATGATCGAAGTCATCATAGCTTCGAACATGGCTGCATAATCAGCAGTCTCTTCAGTAGCACGGCCTTCCCTAGCAGCTGGTCTCCCTCTTCGACTCATTCTCAATATCTATAAAAAGGAATGATTAGAACATCTAGAGAAACAACTGCATAAAGGACTCAAACTCAACTAAACTACTATATTATATATAGTATTCATCCATCAAAATACAATTACGTCTCTCATACGTAGTTACGACGGCGAGCGTTGGGTAAAATCGATTAACCAAGGCTCTGATACCAAATGTGACGACCGCCCATGACCCCTGCACCGAATCTAGAGATAGTGCGCTGTAAAGTGTGCCAGGCGACCATGGACGATTGTTAGGGTAGATTAAACAACAGAATCTATCGTATTACTCACAGCGCATGGACAAAATACAATAGAACATATGCATAGTGAAGCTTTACAGAACAAAATGACATCATATAAAAACTCCATAATAGTTGAATACAAGCATCCGCATAGTCAATACATCAAGCCTCACTACATATCTCTCAGAGAATACAAAACAGCGGAATATCCAGTACATATAATAAGAAGATAATACGCAACCCTCCAACTCGTCTTCGATATCAGCATCGTGAGAAGAGAACAGCACCTGTCACCTGCTACCTAGTCTGCCCGTCCCAAAATGGACGAACAGCCCAAGGCAATAAGAATTAAAACATAAAACCTTGAGTCAGACAACAGTCTTAGTGAGCAGTAAATTAACTAACAACATACCAGAAGAGCATAAAGGAAAAGGAATAGGAATACAACCCTCCCACTCCAACCTCATTCTACAGTGATAGCCCCCAGACACACACTAACCAGAAGCAAACATAGCAGAGCATACAATTTAAAGTAAAGCTACTATCACTCGAGTCAAAGGCGATGTTTTCCAAGTACCAAGGCCTAAATCAGATAAGCACCCAGAAAATACCGCCCTTGAGTCCGAATGGCGATACAACCAAACATCCATGACTCTGGCTATAACTGTTATCATTGCTTCGATATCACCGTTAATTGAATGACCGGCACATTCTTTCAGCCGTCCGTCAAGGGCTAATGGAAACCCCGATTCTAGACATAACTCCCGCACGTCGTCGCAACCCGTGCCTAGGACTATCGAATCTACCCAGAGTAATCGACCATCAACAGTTAGTCGTTGGGACTATCGAATCTGCCCAAACGTACTCTTGCTTAGAGCATGCTAGAACCTTCAACAACGATGCTATCCAAACCTCCTAGTCATCCTCCTCGACGACTATTCTCATATCCATTCATTATCCTCAACTCGAATCATATCACCGAGTTATCAACATGCTTGGAATGATCCCGTCTGGATTAGACCAAGTCTTCAACACATGATGTCTTGCTTCATTACATCCTCGCAAAGCCTCATCTCAACATCACATCATCAAATCTAAGCATAAGAGCTTCGTCATCCCGCTACATATGCCACGAGCAGCTTTCCCCAATTCAAGAGCCTTTCCCTTAGCTTTTGAATCACCTTTGGTCTAAATCAAACCATCAATCATCTAATTCATAGCAATCAATCAAATCAAACATTAATCCAAACGATCAAGCATTCAAATATGATCTAAGTAGACAATTATAACAATAATGGCATTTTCGTAATTAAAGAGTTGAAAGTCCAATGAGCATGAAAACATGAACAATATCTCTACAAACTTGATGAATGAACTTGCATAGGTTAACATGTGATAAAATGGATGTAACATCATCATGAACAATGGATCTACGTGGATCTACACTTAGGATGAAGAAAATGCATGGAAATTACTATTTTAACACCAAATCGAGCCAACAATCCGATATACTCCTTTGGATCCGTGTGAGAGATAATCACCACTCACCAAATCACCAAAACAACCTCAATCAACACGCTTCAGATCTGGACAATGAAGGATCAAGCTTGATCTATCACGAATCCGCTTCAAACGAAGAAATCTCACTTGAAAAGATGAAGATCTTCAACTTTAGCTCTTGAATCTTCAATCTCGATCTTCGATTTGGATGAAAGGAATCACTAGATTAGAGTGGAGAAAAGAAGTGAAGAAGTGTAGAAGTCGAGCTCTCAAAATGGCAGCACTTCGTCGCTTCAAAATCCGGATCCCAAAAATGAAGAGAAGCTCTCCTATTTATAGCAGAAAATACCCTAAGTCGTAACTCGTCCGCCTCTATAAGTCGTTCACGACTTACGACTTATCACCCCTACGACTTAACTTCTGGCTTCAATGACTTAACATTCTTCTGCCTATGACTCACGACAAAACAGCTATCTCCTAAGTCATCTCCGACTTATAGCCTCTTCCGACTCAACACACGCACCTACGACTTAATGCGCACGCGCCTTAACTGGTTAGACGACTCAACTACTAAGTCGTCTACGACTTAACACAAAGGCTACGACTCATCCACTTGCACGAGTTAACACCTACGCGCGACTTAACCAGGCTACGAGTTAACAGTTAACTGGGCTACGACTTATGACCGCTAACTCTTAAGTCGCTCACGACTCAAGAGAAGATACGACTTAACAAAGGGCTCATCCTACGACTTATCAAATAACCGGGTTAAACTCTTAAGTCGTCTACGACTTAACTGGGTATACGACTCAACCACAAACACTTAAGTCATCTACGACTTAACACTCATAAGTCGTTCACAAGTTACGACTTATCAAAACCCCCAGTTTACGGCTCATAACTAAACATGGACTTCGACTTATCTAGGCAACTACTTAACTGCTAGACTTAGGTCACTCACATCCTAACCCCAACACTCCTTAAGTCGGTCAGTCAATTTAAGCCATCCCACGACTTACTTCCTACACGACCTAGGCTCCAAACATTCCAACTCTTAAGTCGTTCAAACGACTTAACTCCAAGTCCTGGGTCACTCCTATCTCCTAAGTCGTATACGACTTACGACTTATGCTAAGTCGTGAACGACTTAGGACTTAGCCAAATATTGCTTAAAATCTGAAATGGCTCAAAAATGCTAAAATTCCAGATTCTGTCGAACTTGTCGATCCGTAAAAATACGGGTCGTTACAGTTGACATCTATATAGATTTATTTTTAATTTTTTTGAGGTGCATAGTACAAAATTTTAACAGTACCTAACTCAAACTCAAACATATATATCATACCTTGATATATTCATGTGCACAGAAGAGCACAGCCAAAAGTGAACAGGTAGATAACAGTAGATACAAATTCAAGCGATGGTTTAAATGGGAATGAATGGCATGGCTCGCAAAGAGGAGGTGCGGCAGGTGTGGCAAGAGCCGTGTGCTCGAGTCAGAGGGTGGTGCGGAAAGACATGAGGCCGAGGTGGGAGAGAGTGGTCGAATCTGGGTGGACGAGCGGACGTTGATTCGAGCAGAGGAGATAAAGGCGAGGGAAGGAGGCGGTGTCACGTGGAGGCGGAGGTCTCGGTAGTTGCGGTAGAGGAAGAAGGAGGGTCGCAGCAAAGCATGGAGGAGAGATTGTGGTGGTTGCCTCCAGAGCGGCTAATCTGGGTGTAGGGCAGAACAAATTTTTTTTTTTGAAGAGATGAAGTGCGAAGCTGATCTTAAGGAAAAGAAAGACGAACAAACTGGTTCCGCTTCATTCATTTATTTAGTTATTTTATATATGAAGCGAGCGAACCAAGAAAAAAAAAGAAACAGAGAAAATGAGTAGGCGAGCGTTTCCAAGGAGGAGAGAACAGTTTCCAATGCCGATAATTGAATGCTATTAGCTGTTGAAGAGGCATTAACCAAGGAATAATATTTTGAAACCGGAAAAACAAGGTCACGACATAAATTCAGGGAGTTTTCAAATGCAAATAGCTGTTGGAACAATACAGTGGGCAAACGAATGGTCATAACAAACAAGAAAAGGCACAAGACGGTACCAATATGATTTACCGTTTCGCGGTTTCGCCGTGAATTGGAAACCGAAACGAACATATAAATATATCATGAAGATTAGCTCGAACAGACAAACAAAACAGTACACAGATATTAACGGTATGATCGAATTTATAAAATTCGAATTTTCTACTATCGGAAAATGCAAGAAAATCGCAGAAAATAAGATCGACGGGGCTAAAGAAGTCCGAATTTGGAAAAACGAAAAATGACGCCTTGCCCAGAAGATGATTTAGAATTTTTCTATGTAAAAATATTTAGGTTCCGAAAACATTTTATTTTCATCAATTCCTAACTGATTAAATTGAAATAAAATTACGCAAAAAATAGACATTTATATTTTCGGATGAAAAATTGCCAGTTGCTATGTTTAACTAGACGCATTTAAAATATCAAATTCATATTTCAAAATTTTATCGTTTAAAATTTCACAAAATTTCAATTAATAACGTTATTAAAACTAGTTAAATTTACGGGTTGTTACACTCTCCCCCACTCAAAACTTTTCATCCCCGAAAAGGAAGGAGGTAGGAGAATAGAAACAACCAGAAAGAAAATATTTTGAAAATAGAACAATTAGTTCACACCATATAAATTTCGATTTAAATAAATTTTATATTCAATAATTGGTTTTCAAAGTTTCAATTAAATTTATTTAATTTCACATTTATTAATGTTAGATACAAAAGGTTTCTTTCAAAAATGAAATTCAATTTAAATTCAATTAATTCGAGATACCTCATTAGTTGATTTAATTTCAATTCTGTTAACTTTCAAAATGAAAATTTTATTTTAGTAATTACATCAATTATTCACTTAACTTATTATTCTATTTATCTCTATTATCATTTTATAATCAAATTAAGTGTATAAAATTTATTATAAACACTCAAATTTATTTATAAAATCAGTTTATATTGTATAATAACCAATTACATATTCAACTTTTGAATAATTTAGGTAAGTTGTATTAGAATGAAATTGGGTATTATACAAGTAAATTTCTAACTCAATTCTCTCGAGTTTAAATATTAATTCAAATTCATTTATAATTGAAATCATCTTTTACATAAATTCAAGAATTAGATTTCCGATTCACTTCAAACCATTTAGAGATAATTATGTATATACTATATATATCAAATCAAATTAAATTTAAATAATATACCTATATATATAATCAAATCATACTAAATAAATTTAAATCGATTTAATTTCCAAAACAAAACTGTAGCAAAGCTATGAATTGGTCTCTCCACTTCGAAACTCGAAAATGAATGTCGATGATGCGGTCGTCATCACCGAAATTATTTTCCAGTGACAAAAGAGAAGAGCTCTAATTTAATCATTTAAAATTCTTTGAAACTCATTTCTATTCGAAAATATTTAAATACTATACACTTTAAAACTTTCAAATCAAAGTCTGAAATCACCGAAAATTTAAATTCTTAGTTTCTTGATTTAAATTCATTTCAAATTTCAATCAAATTATACCCAAGTTTACAAATTCATTTATTTATATTATGAAATAGTCAATGGTTTATAAAACAATAAATGAAAATTAAATACTGTCATTTCAGACAACAAATTCATTAACAATTTAATTTTTTTAAAACTTATATTTATATATAATATAATCATACAAAACTAATTTGTTTACCATATTTTGAAAACAATATTGTGTCGGTTTGTTCTGTTCAAGTGTTTTGGAAATCCTATCGATAGCGTTGATCAGACGAATCGATCGAAAACCCAAATCAACATAAACAACTCAAACAACACAATATATAAAACATTTTAATATAAATTTACAAATACACTTCCTCGCTCGACGATACAAGAATGGATTCAAAGCAAGGATAGAGATTCAAATTTGATGGACTCAAATCAAAGAGAATTCTGATTCGAAGACAAATTCGAAAGAAAAGATAAGATGATTCAATAACAGAATCGGGAGATAGGTAAGCTTATTTAATTTACGGGCAACCTTAACCGGATTGACCCTGACTTCACGAATAAGACTGATGCAGAATTCTAAGGTAAATCGACATTCGATCACCAAAGATATAATCAGGGCATACAAGAGATAGTAGCATCAAAACCGAGGATATATAAATCTCCGGTAAATCAATGCCTATTGTAAAGGAGTTTCACCCCTTTACAAATCATTCGAAATTTGGTGAGACTGTCGATTCATTATAAAGATTATTCAAAGTGGAGTTATGGGATACTCCAGAATTAAAAGAAGACGAATAGTGAGGGACACGAATGAATTTTAGAACCGCAGGGGACGTTCCAAAATTCAGAGGAATCGAGTCAAAAGGAAGAGATTACAACTCGAATGAAAGTGTTTCTGTAAATACATTTACCCTATATGCTGAGTTTTTCCTAGAGCTACCAAAGCTCTGATACCAACTGTAACGACCCGCTATTTTGGACTATTCGCATCCGCACATGTCGGACTTGAATAATTCAAAATACCGAATAGTTAATTTAAATTTGGCAAAACTCAGCATATACAGTAAATAAATAATTACAGATCACAGACATAGAGTAATAAATGCAGCGGAAACAAAAGATAGTAGTTCATGAAGCTACTATATACATATCAGAGTTAAATAAGGTACAACAGATGTCTTAGATTCAATAATCAAATACAATAATCAAAATACAATCACTGGAATCAACTAGATATCTGAAAGCTGGATAGATAGCTGGATCTCCAAGCAAAGCTCCAACTCCAAAGGTGAGTCTGGAATACTGGTACACTCAGTCTGACTCGAGCGTAAAGCAAAACACAAAACACTCGAGTCAGGATTAACATTCTTATATCAATAAATCCAACTCAAGTGAAATAGCAACTGAAATACAATTAACTCAAAGGATGTTGGAATAAATATCCTCTAAGCATCCGTTAAACTATCTACTATGTAGTATTGTACGATAAGTAGATAATGCCTATTAGTAATATAAAATATCAAAATAGTGTTAAGGCGTTACCATTATTCCCCCTTAACACATTTTATACAAGCGTTATAGTCTATACAGCACTGTAAACTCCACCGTAAACTAGTGGGATATCAGGGAGTACTCCATGGGTATAACACAAAACTAATTCGTAGTGGTCGCATATATAGGAATACAAGTATGACAAGGCACTTGAGGAAATACCCAAGGTAGTGAAACTACCGTTTGCCTGATCCGGACTGGTGAAAACGCATCGCCGTAGCGATCGCAACACCGCGAAACAACACTCCCAAATCAAGGGTGCGCCAATCGACAACAAGTAATGAGTAGTTTTCGAAGAAGTGTGTTCGCTCGAGGCAGCTAACCGCATTTGGCCCGGCACGACTCTTGTTTTAGTCATTTCCAATTTGACACAAGTGTCAAGGCTATCCATTATCGTTCACTTTCTTCGGTCATCACGTACATCATTCCAACCACTTCATTCTGGATCACAACTCCGTGTATAGTTATTAAAGTGGTTTTCGGTTTAGACAGAAAGTATGTCCCTAACCGATTCCGGTCTCTTTAATAACTTTTGTAATTATTACACCGATTGGTCGTTTAATATATATTTCAAAACCAAATCAAATTCAAGTTCAAATAGAATTGTAAACCAACATTTCATTTGTCTTTCTAAATCAATTTCCATAATTTACGTTTCAAACTTCCAAATTACCATTTCAAAATCTTATAATACAATTTCAATTTTTATTTAAAACCATTCCAATATTGATTCAAGTTCGTATACAAGTTTCATTCCGAAATCATTTAAATTAATTTAATTTAACATTCAAATCAATTTCTTCATTGATCGATTTTATTCAATATTCATTAAGTAAATTTGTCATTCAAAACAATTTCTATTTAATTTCCAATTCATTAAATCAATTACTTAAGTTCAACTCCATTGTATCAAAACTTACAAAATTGTATTAAATTAAATTTGTCAAATCAAATTCTTTACATTTCGAGTCTTACATTAATTTCAAAAATCACATTTTCATTTCTTGTTAGAGAAATTCAATTTCACTTATTTATTTACATAGTTACAATTTCAAAAATCAATTAATAAAGAACTTAATTTCAGTTATTCAAGAAGTTCAAATTCACTTAATAAAGAATTCAATTTTATTTAATTATTAAATAATTGAATCTTATTTAATTATTAAATAATTTCAAAACTTAATTATTAATAATTTCAACTTAATTATTAAATAATTTCAAACTTAATTATTAATAATCCCAAATTTAAAACAACATTCTTTCATCAACTACTATGTTAATATTTTGATTCAGATTATTAAATATTAACATTTCCTTTCATTAAAATTCAAATTCCAACTATGTTTCAAAACCATATTATTTATTCAAATAAAATCTTCATTTTATTTTTAAATCAAATTATTGACCAATCGGTTTTTTTTATTTAATTCTCTATGCTAGGTCAAAGTTTAATTTGGGTATTTATCATTTCAACCCGATTCCATTTCAATTCAAAAATCAAAGCATAACAAAGGGAACTTGCAGTGTGATAACTGGGATGGTGTCAAAGTATATAAACAAACAATAGCAATCATCAATAACAATCCAATAATTAATTCAAATAATCCTGAAATAATCGTATTAATTCACATTGTTATTTGTGCAAATTAATATAATTATTTCTAGAATCTACACTATCATTTCATGTAGATTAAAGATTATTACACTCATTATTCTATGCAATTCTACACTTGACATCAATTATTAAATTTCATACTTCGTCAATTAATACAATCATAAATTCGAATGGTTCAAGGGTAATTAACTATTTTCTATGTGTCAATTAATTTTAACATTTAAAGGGGTCATATTATACAAATTTGTCTAATTAAATTCAACATATATATCAATTTCTAGTCGCTAACTATCCTACGTCAAATTCAATTTCATATCTTTATCACTTCCTACATTAACAATTTTTAACATCCAATATCAATATCAATCAATCAATCATCTATTAACCAAACTTGATTATCATCATATAAGTAACAGATAAGGGTGTCAGATGTCACAGGTGAACTGATACAGGTAATAACATATATAACAGTGTAAACAACTAACGGTAGCATATTTCAATTGTCGTTTCAATTGAAATAAAATTTAATAAATAAAAGAACGTTAATCGTGAGTGATTGCTCACCTTCCGAGGTTAGAGAATACAGAAAATGACATGGATATGCACACTGGTACGTACACTGAAGTTGAATTACGAAATGCAAACACAACCTTCAAAGAAAAACTAGATTGGCTCAAATTTGACGAACAAAGCTGATATATAGGAAATCGAGGATCAAAAATCAGTTTAATAAAACGGAAACAAAAATGTATATTATATTATTATTAACACTTTTATTAAAATCAATACGACAATTAGGATCAGTATGATAGAAACAGTAATTATATAATTTTTTTATACGCTAATGTTTATTATCAAATCAATAAAATCGACTTATTATAATATGTATAAACTTAATAGTAAAACTTACATATTACTATATCCATATAACAACATAAAACTTATATAACTTGCAAACTATCGAAATTATATATGAAATACTTCTATATATAATATATTCAGCAGACAGGATTTTATAAATAACAAATATTTGTAGTTAATATCCAGAAGATACTTCCGTTATATAACTAAAAACCCGGGAAAATAAATGACAAAATGAACAGGTCTTAAGCTCTAATATGCCTGCAACAGTAAAACAGCTATATTTCCATGTATATGATTAAACTAAAATAATACAACTTCCATATATATAAAGAAGACTGTCGCAACCTATAAGATAAAGTAAACTATCATAACTTACATGTTTTTCAACTACAACTATTAAAAAGGAAGATATATACATATATAGTTAACATTATATAAAAATTTATATATATATATATATAAACTACATTTACATTGATGGCCATAAAACATATGTATATATCTCAGTATAAAATGAAGGTTGACATCTATATAGATTTATTTATTATTTTTTTAAGGTGCATAGTACAAAATTTTAACAGTACCTAACTCAAACTCAAACATATATATCATACCTTGATATATTCATGTGCACAAAAGAGCACAGCCAAAAGTGAACAGGTAGATAACAGTAGAGACAAATTCAAGCGATGGTTTAAATGGGAATGAACGGCATGGCTCGCGAAGAGGAGGTGCGACAGGTGTGGCAAGAGCCGTGTGCTCGAGTCAGAGGGTGGTGCGGAAAGACATGAGGACGAGGTGGGAGAGAGTGGTTGAATCTGGGTGGATGAGCGGACGTTGATTCGAGCAGAGGAGATAAAGGCAAGGGAAGGAGGCGGGCTGCTTGTCGATTCAGGCGAGAGGGCGATGGAAGATGCTGGTGTCACATGGAGGCGGAGGTCTCGGCAGTTGCGGTAGAGGAAGAAGGAGGGTCGCAGCAAAGCATGGAGGAGCGATTATGGTGGTTGCCTCCATAGTGGCTAATCTGGGGGTAGGGCAGAACAATTTTTTTTTTTGAAGAGATGAAGTGCGAAGCTGGTCTCAAGCAAAAGAAAGACGAACAAACTGGTTCCGCTTCATTCATTTATTTATTTATTTTATATATGAAGAGAGCGAACCAAGAAAAAAAAGAAACAGAGAAAATGAGTGGGCGAGCGTTTCCAAGGAGGAGAGAACAGTTTCTAATGCCGATAATTGAATGCTATTAGCTGTTGAAGAGGCATTAACCAAGGAATAATATTTTGATACCGGAAAAACAAGGTCACGACATAAATTCAAGGAGTTTTCAAATGCAAATAGCTATTGGAACAATACAGTGGGCAAACGAATGGTCATAACAAACAAGAAAAGGCACAAGACGGTACCGATACGATTTACCGTTTCGCGGTTTCGCCGTGAATTGGACACCGAAACAAACATATAAATATATCATGAAGATTAGCTCGATCAGACAAACAAAATGGTACACAGATATTAACGGTACGATCGAATTTATAAAATTCGAATTTTCTACTATCGGAAAATGCAAGAAAATCGCAGAAAATAAGGTCGACGGGGCTAAAGAAGTCCGAATTTGGAAAAACGAAAAATGACGTCTTGCCCAGAAGACGATTTAGAATTTTTCTATGTAAAAATATTTAGGTTTCGAAAACATTTTATTTTCATCAATTCCTAACTGATTAAATTGAAATAAAATTACTCACGAAGTAAACTTTTATATTTTCGGATGAAAAATTGTCAGTTGCTATGTTTATCTAGACGCATTTAAAATATCAAATTCATATTTCAAAATTTTATCGTTTAAAATTCCACAAAATTTCAATTAATAACGTTATTAAAACCAGTTAAATTTACGGGTTGTTACACTCTCCCCCACTCAAAACTTTTCGTCCCCGAAAAGGAAGGAGGTAGGAGAATAGAAACAACCAGAAAGAAAATATGTTGAAAATAAAACAATTAGTTCAAACCATATAAATTTCGATTTAAATAAATTTTATATTCAATAATTGGTTTTCAAAGTTTCCATTAAATTTATTTAATTTCACATTTATTAATGTTAGATACAAAAGGTTGCTTTCAAAAATGAAATTCAATTTAAATTCAATTAATTCGAGATACCTCATTAGTTGATTTAATTTCAATTCTGTTAACTTTCAAAACGAAAATTTTATTTTATTAATTACATCAATTATTCACTTAACTTATTATTCAATTTATCTCTATTATCATTTTATAATCAAATTAAGTGTATAAAATTTATTATAAACACTCAAATTTATTTATAATATCAGTTTATATTGTATAATAACGAATTACATATTCAACTTTTGAATAATTTAGGTAAGTTTTATTAGAATGAAATTGGGTATTATACAAGTAAATTTCTAATTCAATTCTCTCGAGTTTAAATATTAATTCAAAAATTTGGTTTCATTTATAATTGAAATCATCTTTTACATAAATTCAAAAATTAGATTTCCGATTCACTTCAAACCATTTAGAGATAATTATGTATATACTATATATATCAAATCAAATTAAATTTAAATAATATACATATATATATAATCAAATCATACTAAAGAAATTTAAATCGATTTAATTTCCAAAACAAAACTGTAGCAAGGCTATGAATTGGTCTCTCCACTTCGAAACTCGAAAATGAATGTCGATGATGCGGCCGTCATCACCGAAATTTTTTTCCAACGACAAAAGAGAAGAGCTCTAATTTAATCATTTAAAATTCTTTGAAACTCATTTCTATTCGAAAATATTTAAATACTATACACTTTAAAACTTTCAAATCAAAGTCTGAAATCACCGAAAATTTAAATTCTCAGTTTCTTGATTTAAATTCATTTCAAATTTTAATCAAATTATACCCAAGTTTACAAATTCATTTATTTATATTATGAAATAGTCAATGGTTTATAAAACAATAAATGAAAATTAAATACTATCATTTCAGACAACAAATTCATTAACAATTTAATATTTTTTGAAACTTATATTTATATATAATATAATCATACAAAACTATTTTGTTTACCATATTTTGAAAACAATATTGTGTCGGTTTGTTCTGTTCAAGTGTTTTGGAAATCCTATCGATAGCGTAGATCAGACGAATCGATCGAAAACCCAAATCAACATCAACAACTCAAACAACACAATATATAAAACATTTTAATATTAATTTACAAATACACTTCCTCGCTCGATGATACAAGAATGGATTCAAAGCAAGGATAGAGATTCAAATTTGATGGACTCAAATCAAAGAGAATTCTGATTCGAAGACAAATTCGAAAGAAAAGATAAGATGATTCAATAACAGAATCGGGAGATATGTAAGCTTATTTAATTTACGGGCAACCTTAACCGGATTGACCCTGACTTCACGAATAAGACTGATGCAGAATTCTGAGGTAAATCGACATTCGATCACAAAAGATATAATCAGGGCATACAAGAGATAGTAGCATCAAAACCGAGGATATAGAAATCTCCGGTAAATCAATGCCTATTGTAAAGGAGTTTCACCCCTTTACAAATCATTCGAAATTTGGTGAGACTGTCGATTCATTATAAAGATTATTCAAAGTGGAGTTATGGGATACTCCAGAATTAAAAGAAGACGAATAGTGAGGGACACGAATGAATTTTAGAACCACAGGGGACGTTCCAAAATTCAGAGGAATCGAGTCAAAAGGAAGATATTACAACTCGAATAAAAGTGTTTCTGTAAATACATTTACCCTATATGCTGAGTTTTGCCTAGAGCTATCAAAGCTCTGATACCAACTGTAACGACCCGCTATTTTGGACTATTCGCATCCGCACATGTCGGACTTGAATAATTCAAAATACCGTATTGTTAATTTAAATTTGGCAAAACTCAGCATTTACAGTAAATAAATAATTACAGATCACAGACACAGAGTAATAAATGCAGCGGAAACAAAAGATAGTAGTTTATGAAGCTACTATATACATATCAGAGTTAAATAAGGTACAACATATGTCTCAGATTCAATAATCAAATACAATAATCAGAATACAATCACTGGAATCAACTGGATATCTGAAAGCTGGATAGATAGCTGGATCTCCAAGCAAAGCTCCAACTCCAAAGATGAGTCTGGAATACTGGTACACTCAGTCTGACCCGAGCGTAAAGCAAAACACAAAACACTCGAGTCAGGATTAACATTCTTATATCAATAAATCCAACTCATGTGAAATAGCAACTGAAATACAATTAACTCAAAGGATGTTGGAATAACCATCCTCTAAGGATCCGTTAAACTATCTACTATGTAGTAGTGTACGATAAGTAGATAATGCCTATCAGTAATATAAAATATCAAAATAGTGTTAAGGCGTTACCATTATTCCCCCTTAACACATTTTATACAAGCGTTATAGTCTATACAGCACTGTAAACTCCACCGTAAACTAGTGGGATATTAGGGAGTACTCCATAGGTATAACACATAACAAATTCGTAGTGGTCGCGTATATAGGAATACAAGTATGACAAGGCACATGAGGCAATACCCAAGGTAGTGAAACTACCGTTTGCCTGATCCGGACTGGTGAAAACGCATCGCCGTAGCTATCGCAACACCGCGAAACAACACTCCCAAATCAAGGGTGCACCAATCGACAACAAGTAATGAGTAGTTTTCGAAGAAGTGTGTTCGCTCGAGGCAGCTAACCCCATTTGGCCCCGCACGGCTCCTGTTTTAGTCATTTCCAATTTGACACAAGTGTCAAGGCTATCCATTATCGTTCACTTTCTTCAGTCATCACGTAAATCATTCCAACCACTTCATTCTGGATCACAACTCCGCGTATAGTTATTAAAGTTATTTTCGGTTTAGACAGAGAGTATGTCCCTAACCGATTCCGGTCGCTTTAATAACTTTCGTAATTATTACACCGATTGGTCGTTTAATATATATTTCAAAACCAAATCAAATTCAATTTCAAATAGAATTGTAAACCAACATTTCATTTGTCTTTCTAAATCAATTTTCATAATTTACGTTTCAAACTTCCAAATTACCATTTCAAAATCTTATAAAACAATTTCAATTTTTATTTAAAACCATTCCAATATTGATTCAAGTTCGTATACAAGTTTTATTCCGAAATCATTTAAATTAATTTAATTTAACATTCAAATCAATTTCTTCATTGATCGATTTTATTCAATATTCATTAAGTAAATTTGTCATTCAAAACAATTTCTATTTAATTTCCAATTCATTAAATCAATTACTTAAGTTCAACTCCATTGTATCAAAACTTACAAAATTGAATTAAATTAAATTTGTCAAATCAAATTCTTTACATTTCAAGTCTTAAATTAATTTCAAAAATCACATTTTCATTTCTTGTTAGAGAAATTCAATTTCACTTATTTATTTACTTAGTTACAATTTCAAAACTCAATTAATAAAGAACTTAATTTCAGTTATTCAAGAAGTTCAAATTCACTTAATAAAGAATTCAATTTTATTTAATTATTAAATAATTCAATCTTATTTAATTATTAATTAAAAACTTAATTATTAATAATTTCAACTTAATTATTAAATAATTTCAAACTTAATTATTAATAATTCCAAATTTGAAACAACATTCTTTCATCAACTACTATGTTAATATTTTGATTCAGATTATTGAATATTAACATTTCCTTTCATTAAAATTCAAATTCCAACTTCGTTTCAAAACCATATTATTTATTCAAATAAAATCTTCATTTTATTTTTAAATCAAATTATTAACCAATCGGTTTTTTATTATTTAATTCTCTATCCTAGGTCAAAGTTTAATTTGGGTATTTATCATTTCAACCCGATTCCATTTCAATTCAAAAATCAAAGCATAGCAAAGGGAACTTGCAGTGTGATAACTGGGATGGTGTCCAAGTAAATAAACTAACAATAGCAGTCATCAATAACAATCCAATAATTAATTCAAATAATCCTGAAATAATCGTATTAATTCACATTGTTATTTGTGCAAATTAATATAATTATTTCTAGAATCTACACTATCATTTCATGTAGATTAAAGATTATTACACTCGTTATTCTATGCAATTCTACACTTGACATCAATTATTCAATTTCATACTTCATCAATTAATACAATCATAAATTCGAGTGGTTCAAGGGTAATTAACTATTTTCTACGTGTCAATTAATTTTAACATTTAAAGGGGTCATATTATACAAATTTGTCTAATTAAATTCAACATATATATCAATTTCAAGTCGCTAACTATTCTACATCAAATTCAATTTCATATCTTTATCACTTCCTACATTAACAATTTTTAACATCCAATATCAATATCAATCAATAAATCATCTATCAACCAAACTTGATTATCATCATATAAGTAATAGATAAGGGTGTCAGATGTCACAGGTGAACTGATACAGGTAATAACATATATAACAGTGTAAACAACTAACGGTAGCATATTTCAATTGCCGTTTCAATTAAAATCAAATTTAATAAATAAAAGAACGTTAATCGTGAGTGATTGCTCACCTTCCGAGGTTAGAGAATACAGAAAATGACATGGACATGCACACTGGTACGTACACTAAAGTTGAATTACGAAATGCAAACACAACCTTCAAAGCAAAACTAGATTGGCCCGAATTTGACGAACAAAGCTGATAGATAGGAAATCGAGGATCAAAATTAAGTTTAATAAAACAGAAACAAAAATGTATATTATATTATTATTAACACTTTTATTAAAATCAATACGACAATTAGGATCAGTATGATAGAAACAGCAATTATATAATTTTTTTATACGCTAATGTTTATTATCAAATCAATAAAATCGACTTATTATAATATGTATAAACTTAATAGAAAACTTACATATTACTATATCCATATAATAACAGAAAAGTTATATAACTTGCAAATTGTCGAAATTATATATGAAATACTTCTATATATAATATATTCAACAAACAGGATTTTATAAATAACAAATATTTGTAGTTAATATCCAGAAGATACTTCCTTTATATAACTAAAAAACTGGGAAAATAAATGACAAAATGAACAGGTCTTAAGATCTAATATGCCTGCAACAGTAAAACAGCTATATTTCCACGTAAATGATTAAACTAAAATAATACAACTTCCATATATATAAAGAAGACTGCCACAGCTATAAGATAAAGTAAACTATCATAACTTACAGTTTTCAACTGCAACTATTAAGAAGGAAGATATATACATATATAGTTAACATTATATATATATATATAAACTACATTTACATTGATGGCCATAAAACATATGTATATATCTCAGTATAAAATGAAGGTTGACATCTATATAGAATTTTTTTAAGGTACATAGTACAAAATTTTAACAGTACCTAACTCAAACTCAAACATATATATCATACCTTGATATATCATGTGCACTGAAGAGCACAGCCAAAAGTGAACAGGTAGATAACAGTAGAGACAAATTCAAGCGATGGTTTAAATGGGAATGAACGGCATGGCTCGCGAAGAGGAGGTGCGGCGGGTGTGGCAAGAGCCGTGTGCTCGAGTCAGAGGGTGGTGCAGAAAGACATGAGGCCGAGGTGGGAGAGAGTGGTCGAATCTGGGTGGATGAGCGGACGTTGATTCGAGCAGAGGGGATAAAGGCGAGGGAAGGAGGCGGGCTGCTTATCGATTCAGGTGAGAGGGCGGTGGAAGATGATGGTGTCACGTGGAGGCGGAGGTATCAGCAGTTGCGGCAGAGGAAGGAGGGTCGCAGCAAAGCATGGAGGAGGATTGTGGCGGTTGCCTCCAGAGCGGCTAATCTGGGTGTAGGGCAGAACAATTTTTTTTTTGAAGAGATGAAGTGTGAAGCTGGTCTCAGGGAAAAGAAAGACGAACAAACTTGTTCCGCTTCATTCATTTATTTATTTATTTTATATATGAAGAGGGCGAACCAAGAAAAAAAAAGAAACAGAGAAAATGAGTGGGCGAGCTTTTCCAAGGAGGAGAGAACAGTTTCTAATGCCGATAATTGAATGCTATTAGATGTTGAAGAGGCATTAACCAAGGAATAATATTTTGAAACCGGAAAAACAAGGTCATGACATAAATTCAGGGAGTCTTCAAATGCAAATAGATGTTGGAAAAATACAGTGGGCAAACGAATGGTCATAACAAACAAGAAAAGGCACAAGACGGTACCGATACGATTACCGTTTCGTGGTTTCGCCGTGAATTGGACACTGAAACGAACATATAAGAAAATCATGAAGATTAGCTCGAACAGACAAACAAAATGGTAGACAGATATTAACGGTACGATCGAATTTATAAAATTCGAATTTTCTACTATCGGAAAATGCAAGAAAATCACAGAAAATAAGATCTACGGGGCTAAAGAAGTCCGAATTTGGAAAAACGAAAAATGACGTCTTGCCCAGAAGACGATTTAGAATTTTTCTATGTACAAATATTTAGGTTTCGAAAACATTTTATTTTCGTTAATTCCTAACTGATTAAATTGAAATAAAATTACGCACGAAATAAACTTTTATATTTTCGGATGAAAAATTGCCAGTTGCTATGTTTAACTAGACGCAATTAAAATATCAAATTCATATTTCTAAATTTTATCGTTTAAAATTCCACAAAATTTCAATTAATAACGTTATTAAAACCAGTTAAATTTACGGGTTGTTACATATATTTAAAACATCCTCATAGCATTATGCAAGGATTTTCCAAAAAGTTTAAAACAATGTTAAAAATTTATATCCATACATTATAATAAGCTTTAAAAATAAAGTTCCTTAAATCCGATAATTTAGTAGACTCATTATTTTAACTTAAGTATAAACTGAAGATTATTAAACTGAAACTAATAGTATACTCAAATCTTATATTAAATTTCAAAACCAAAGTATGAAATTTCATATCTTCATAATTAATTTTACACACTTGTTTTAAAATGAATATTCAAATCATGGAAAAACATTTATTCTGGTTTAATACAAGATTCAAATGGTAAATAAACCTTTAAATTTATTATTTGTACTTCGAAATAAAGGAAATATTTCAAATCATACTTTCAAAAATAGCGATCCAATTTAATTTTCAAGCATATTACTATAAATAAATTTCCCAAATCATTTATTTTTTTATAAAATTGTAAAACACATTTTTTTATATATAGTCCATTTATATAATATCTTTAAATTATACATTTAAAGAAACTTATATAAATTTTACTTGAAATATTCATTTGAAAACTTCATTCGCAAATCAATCATCTTTAATATTTTACAAAAAAATTCATCTGTAAAATTTCTTGCTTCATTTATAAATACCATTTAAAAAAATAAAATTAAATAACATCTTTATAAATATATGTAAACTATTTGAAAATAATTATTTACATCATTACTTATATTTAAAATGGAGTTATTGGAAACCTTAAATCAATTATTTATAAATTTATTAGTTTTAAATCTGAAAATACTTTTCAAACATCATTGATAAACAATTTTATTAGTTATTGGAAACCGTGTTGTACAAAAATAAACAATTTTTTAAACATTTTAAAGTATTTAGAAAAGAAAGGGAAAAATAATCAAAATACCCTTTATATAATACTTTTATAAAAGTACCTTTATAACTCGATGTTTTAACAAGTTTATCCTCGTTCTTACAGACTCTGGTCGTCCGTTGATCAGGCGCAAGACTAGAAATCTCTAAGTAATTAGTAGACCTGTTTCAATAGCCAGTGAAAATACTTAAAATAGATATGCAAAGTACCGCTCAAAATCTGTGACGACCGCCCATAACCCCTGCACTGAACCTAGAGAAAATGCACTGTAAAGTGTGCCAGGCGACCATGGACAATTGTCAGGGTAAATTAAAACATCAGAATCTATCGTATTACTCACTACGCATGGATAAAATACAATAGAACATAAGTATAGTGAAGCTTTACAGAACAAAATGTCATCATATAAAACTTCATAATAGTTGAATACAGACATCCAAATAGTCAATACATCAAGCCTCACTACATAACACTCAGAGAATATACAAACAGCGGAACATCCAGTACATATAATAAGAAGATAATATGCAACCCTCCAGCTCGTCTTCGATATCAACACCGTGGAAAGCAAGAACAGCACCTGTCACCTGCTACCTAGTCTGCCCATCCCAAAATGGACGAACAGCCCAAGGCAATAAGAGTTAAAACATAAAGCCTTGAGTCAGACAACAGTCTTAGTGAGCAGTAAATTAACTAACAACATACCAAAAGAGCATAAAGGAAAAAGGAATAGGAATACAACCCTCCCACTCCAACCTCTTTCTACAGTGATAGCCCCCAGACACACACTAAGCAGAAGCAAACATAGCAGAGCATACAATTTAAAGTAAAGCAATTATCACTCGAGTCAAGGGCGATGTTTTCCAAGCACAAACCCCCAAGGCCTAAACCAAGATCAGAAAAGTACCCAGAAAATACCGCTCTTGAGACCGAATGACGATACAACCAAACATCCATGACTCTGGCTATCACTGTTATCATTGCTTCGATATCATCGTTAATTGAATGACCGGCACATTCTTTCAGCCGTCCGTCAAGGGCTAATGGAAACCCCGGTTCTAGACATAACTCCCGCACGTCATCGTGACCCGTGCCTAGGACTATCGAATCTGCCCAGAGTACTTGACTATCGATCATTAGCCTTCAGGGACTATCGAATCTGCCCACCGTACTCTTGCTTTGAGCATGCTAGAACCTTCAACAACGATAAGATCTCAGCCTTCTAGTCATCCTCCTCGACGACTATTTCCATACTAGCTCAAGAGCCTCTCGAGCAACCCATTATCCTCTAACTCGAACCATTTCACCGAGTTATCAACATGCTTGGAATGATCCCGTCTGGATTAGACCAAGACTATCTCATATCATACTTCGCCTCATCATCATCATAGCAAAGCTCCATCTCAACATCATCATCAAATCTATCCATATGAGCTTCATCATCCGCTACATATGCCACGGGCAGCTTTTCCAATTCAAGAGCCTTTCCCTTAGCTTTTGAATCATCTTCGACCAACTTGTCTAATTCAAATCATCAATCATCTAATTCATAGCAATCAATCAAGTCAAACATTAATCCAAGTAATCAAGCATTCAAATATAAGTTAAATGGACAATTATAACAATAATGGAAATTTCGTAATTAAAGAGTCGAAAGTCTAACAAGCATGAAATCATGAGTAATGTCTCTACAATCTTGATGAATGAACTTGCATAGGCTAACACTTAGTTAAATGGTTGCCAAATCATCATAAACAATGGATCTATATGGATCTATACTTAAGTTTACAAAGATGCATGAAAATCACTACTTTACACCAAAATCAAGCCAACAATCCGATATACTCCTTTGGATCCATGTGAGAGACAATCACCACTCACCAAATCACCTAAACAACCTCAAATCAACACGCTTCAGACCTGGACTGTGAAGGATCTAGCTTGATCTATCACGAATCCGCTTCAAACGATGAAATCTCACTTCAGTGGATGTAGATCTTCAATCTAAGCTCTTGAATCTTCAATTTGATCTTCAACTTGGATGGATGGAATCACTAGATTGGAGTGGAGAAAAGAAGTGAAGAAGTGTAGAAGTCGAGCTCTCAAAATGGCAGCACTTCGTCGCTTCGAAATCCGGATCCCAAAAAGTGAGAAATGGATGAGTATTTATAGCTGAAATCCGCCTAAGTCGTCACCCGGAATTAGGTCGTCCACGACCTATAGAGCCACGACCTACGACCTAACGAACCCCACCGACCCAAAGTCTTCGACCTAACAACCTCCGACTCAACAACCCCAAGTCTCTATGACCTAACACTTAAGCGCTTAGCAACCTAACGACTTAACACCCAAGCGCTTCTACGACCTATCAAAGCTCTTCATCCTCCGACCTAATGACATAGCAGCCAAACTCCTAAGTCGGTCACGACTTAACACATAACAGATCAGTGCCTTCATTCGACTTACGACTTAGTGAGACAATCCATCCCACGACTTAAAGAGGTTACGACCTACGACTTAGCAATAGCTCCGACCTAACACTCATGCGACATACTATCTTAACCAGGTTACGACTTAACCCCTTAGGTCGTCTAACGACCTAGCTATACACACGATCTAACTGGGACACGACTTAACCTCTTACGACCTAACTCCTAAGTCTTCTACGACTTATCCTACTTAGGTCGTTTACTACTATCCCAGCCTCCTTAGGTCGTCGCCTATCTCCTTAAGTCAGCTACGACCTAAGCCTCAACATACAATCTTACGACCTAACTCTTAGGTCGTCAACGACCTAACCATGCTAAATACTGGTTCTCCTTAGGTCGCTGCCGACCTATCCCTTAGCTCGCTCAGTCTTCTTAGGTCGGTCCTAACCTTAAGTCGTCTACTATCCTAAGTCGTCTCAATATCTTAAGTCATACACTTCCTAAGTCGGTTACTCGACCTAAGCCACCCCATACGACCTAATTTCCCAATGATTTATTCCAATGCCTAGGTCGCTTCAAACCTTTCTACGACCTAAGACTTAGACTCTAGACGACTTATCAACAAATGTGACCAATTGTCAATTGTTTTACGCTGTTTTGATCCGTAAAATACGGGTCGTTACATTCTCTCCCCCTTAGGAATTTCGCCCCCGAAATTCCAAACAAACAAGAGCAATCAAAGACTCTTCTGCACGCCTACCATCCATAGCAATCAACAAACCATGCATCCAATTCTAGCTTAGCATGCAGAATTCTAAAACCAGAACAAGTTACAATATCGTGAGTAGACACGACACCTTAGGGCCATACCTTGAAGAGTTCAGGATGAGCTGCCTTCATCCTCTCTTCCACCTCCCACGTGCAGTCGTTATCATCATCACTCCATTGTATCTTGAGCAACTTAACTACCTTCCTCCTAAGCTGTTTCGTGTCGGTTTCCACAACACGAAGCGGCTTACGAGGTCTCTTATCGACTGGATCAATTTCGAAACCTTCACAGCTATCAGCAGAAACCACTGTATTCGAGTCGTGCACATACTTTCGTAGATATGATACATGAAAAACATTGTGCACACTCGACATCTTCTCAGGTAACTCCAATCTATAGGCGAGCTTTCCAATTCGCTCGATGATCGGGAATGGTCCAACAAATCTTGGAGTCAATTTTCCTTTCTTCCCTAATAGAATAACATTCTTCAATGGAGAAATCTTCACAAAAACCATATCACCTACGTCTAATTCCAAATCCTTACGACGCTTATCAGCATAACTCTTCTGTCGATCTTGGGCTGCCTTCATCCGTTGCCGGATGATCTCTATGCAATCCGAAGTCTGTCGAATCATCTCTGGCCCAAGTATCAACTTTTCTCCGGTCTCTAACCAACATGTCGGAGAGTTACACGGTCTTCCATACAATGCCTCATACGGTGCCATACCAATGCTTGACTGGTAACTGTTGTTGTATGTGAATTCCACCAAATGAAGGTGATCTTCCCATGATCCTCCGAAATCCAAAACACAAGCTCTGAGGAGATCTTCCAAAACTCGGTTGACTCTCTCGGTCTGACCATCTGTTTGAGGGTGATAAGCTGTACTCAAACACAACTCGGTTCCCAAAACTTCATGGAAGCTTTTCCAAAATCGACTAGTGAACAATGGATCTCGATCGCTCACTATACTCTTCGGAATACCATGGAATCGAACTATCCACTTAACATACAACTCAGCCAACTTTGATGCAGTCCTAGTCGATCGAACAGGAATGAATCTTGCACTCTTAGTCAGGCGATCTACGATGACCCAAATCCCTTCATTTCCTGCTCTTGTTCTAGGTAGTCCATCAATAAAATCCATAAATACTTGCTCCCACTTCCATGTAGGAACTTCTAATGGCTGAAGCAATCCACTTGGCTTCTTCTGTTCGGCTTTTACCAACTGGCAGTTCATGCATTTGGAAATAAAATTTCCAACATCCTTCTTCATACCTTCCCAGTAGTAGGTTCTCTTCATATCCCGATACATCTTATTTCCACCTGGATGAATTGTCAACTTCGAGTGATGACTTTCCTTTAGAACTTCACTCCTTAATTCATCTATATCGGGAACAACTAGTCGTCCTTGCTTTCGAAGCCAACCCTCTCGATCGACCTCGAATCCTTTATCCTTCTCTGGTTCCAATCAAGATTCCAAATCACGGATAATCTTGACAATCTTATCTTCTCGCTTTTGACTCTCGCCAATCCTTCCCACAAGAGTCGGTCTTATTGATAAGTTTGCCAACATCTCAGGTTCCAATTCGCCTCTAGGCCTGAAGTCAAATCCAGCTAAATACTCGAGATTCTTCCATTCTGAAAACATGGCTCCCAATCCTGCATGTCTTCGACTTAACGCATCTACCACTGCGTTACTTTTTCCCGGAGTATAAGCTATACCAAAATCATATGATGCCAAAAACTCTAGCCACCGTTGCTGCCGAAGATTCAAATCCTTTTGGGAGAAAAGATACTTCAACGACTTATGATCTGTAAACAACTCAAATCGAACTCCCAGTAGATAATGTCTCCACATCTTCAGAGCAAATACAATCGCCGCTAACTCTAAATCATGAGTCAGGTAATTCCTTTCATGCGGCTTCAGTTGTCGACTTGCATACGCAACAACTTTATCCTTCTGCATCAGCACTGCTCCAAGTCCAGTACCACATGCGTCAGTGTAAACCACCATCTCATCATTCCCACTTGGAATAGTCAAAACAGGAGCACTTGTCAATCTCTCTTTCAAAATTTCTAAAAGCTTGCTCACACTTATCTTCCCATCTGAACACTTGGTTCTTTTTCGTCAATCCTGTTAATGGTGCAGCCACCTTGGAGAAGTCTTTGATAAACTGTCGATAATATCCTGCTAATCCAAGAAATCTTCTCACATCAGATGCATTCTTAGGTCTAACCCAATCCTGGATTGCTGCCACCTTAGCGGGATCAACCCCTATTCCATTTCCAGAGATAACATGTCCTAAGAACCTCACTTCACTCTTCCAGAAGTGACACTTCGAAAACTTAGCCTTCAGCTGATGTTTCCGCAAGATTTCCAAAACAATACGCAAGTGCGTCTTATGCTCTTTTTCAGTTCTGGAATAAATCAGAATATCATCCACGAACACAAGTACAAACTTGTTCAACTGATCTCTGAACACTCTATTCATAAGATCCACAAAATATGCTGGCACGTTGGTCAATCCAAACGGCATTACCAGCCACTCAAAGAAACCTGATGATGTCCTAAAAGCAGTCTTCGGCACACTATCCTTAGCCACTCTCAACTGGTGAAATCCCGTTGCCAAATCCATCTGAGAAAACACCCTAGCCTCATGAAGCTGATCAAACAAGTCATCTATCCTCGGCAATGGATACTTGTTCTTCTTAGTCACTTTATTCAGCTCACGATAATCCACACACAATCTCAACGACCCATCTGCCTTGGTTGCGAATATAACTGGTGCACCCCATTCGGAGACACTACGCCGAATGAATCCTTTCTGTAAAAGGTCATCAACCTGCACTCTCAGCTCCTGCTGTTCCCTAGGCGCCATCCGCCTAAGAGGCATCACAACAGGTCTGGCTCCTTCAACTAGATCTATACGAAACTCGATCTCTCTATGCGGCGGTAACCCCTTGACCTCGTCAAAGACATCCTCAAATCCATTAGCGATCGGCACTGATGACAGTCCATCCCGTGAAACAACCAGCGAATACATGAAGCTCATGAAGACGCCTTCTTCATGCTTACATCGTATCACAATCTTTCGCCCCTCCACATTCTCGACTGTCACTTCCAACCTCTCGTAATCAACCTTTGCCGCATACTTCCTAAGCCAGTCCATACCTAAAATAATTCCGAACCCCGCAAAGTTCAGAACAAAACAATCACAAACAAAAGAGCAACCATGACTCGATACAATCAGACCATGGCATAGCATACACAAACAAGACGAACCCCCAACTGGATTAGTCACAACCAATGGCCTATCAACAATATCCGGTTCTAAACCCAACCGGCCTACAAGTTCACTATAAACAAATGAATGCGACGCCCCAGTATCAAACAACACTCTAATTGGAACACCACATATGGAAATAGTACCTTGAACCACCACACTCTTTCCTTTCTCTTCAGTGGTAGGAGCTTTCGAAGACGATGGGATAGCCCCCCAAAGCATAAGCTTGCACAATCTGCTTGTCCCTCCTCGGTTCTGGACAATTCTTCCTGATATGCCCCGGCTTGTCACAGTTGTGACACTTCATTGGCACCTTTGGATTCTTACAATCCTTAGAGAAATGGCCCTTCTGCTGACAATTGTAGCAAGTCACTTCGCCCTTCGGCTTCTTCTGGCCATCCTTACCCTTCTGCTGCTGCTGCTTCCTCTTCTTGTTTCCACTCAACTGGGGTTTAGACTCTTCCCTGGTCACAGCAACAACAGATCCTTCCTTAGGAAACAGACTCTCATGCCTGAGAGCTTTCTCCACAAGCTTCTCAAATGAATCGTCCAAATGATCCACCAACTGTC
This sequence comes from Allium fistulosum, assembly GCA_030737815.1. Lineage (NCBI taxonomy): Eukaryota > Viridiplantae > Streptophyta > Magnoliopsida > Asparagales > Amaryllidaceae > Allium > Allium fistulosum. The sequence continues at coordinate 742,087,547 of CM060908.1, read as the reverse complement.
TCCTAAGATAATTATCCAAGCCTGTCACAAACTTCTCATTCTTCTGATAAGCAGACTCAATATACGACCGGGCATACTTGGACAAAGCTTCAAACTCAGAAACATACTCAAGAACTGGTCTTCCTCCCTGCTTGAGCTCCACAAACCTCTTGAACAGAACAGACTTCTGAGCTGTAGAAATGAACTTAGCTTCAAATCTGACTTGGAATTGCTCCCAAGTAATCTCTTCCTTTGGAGTATTGATGGTAATAGAGTTCCACCAATCAGAAGCTCTCCCTTGAAGCTGTCTTGAAGCCAACTTCCTCTTAGTTGCATCCTCGATCCCCAAATCACCAAAAATCCTTCTACAAGCATCTATCCATCTCTAGACTTCAATGGTTGATTCTGTTCCCAAGAAAACCTTTCCTCCAAGAGCAGTATAGTCCTTACACAACTTAGCAAAATCCACCGGTCTCGGAGCCTGAACCTGAACTCCAACATCAACTGCTGTCCCCGGAACTGGCATCCTTCTCATGATCGAAGTCATCATAGCTTCGAACATAGCAGCAAAATCAACAGCCCCTTCAGCTGCACGGCCTTCCCTAGCATCTGGTCTCCCTCTTCGACTCATTCTCAATATCTATAAAAAGGAATGGTCAGAACATCTTGAGAAACAACTGCTTAAAGGACTCAAACTCTTCTAATCTACTATATTATATATAGTAATCATCCATCAAAATACAATTACGTCTCTCATACGTAGTTACGTCAGCGAGCGTTGGGTAAAATCGATTAACCAAAGCTCTGATACAAAATGTGACGACCGCCCATAACCCCTGCACTGAACCTAGAGAAAATGCGCTGTAAAGTGTGCCAGGCGACCATGGACGATTGTCAGGGTAAATTAAAACATCAGAATCTATCGTATTACTCACAGCGCATGGATAAAATACAATAGAACATAAGTATAGTGAAGCTTTACAGAACAAAATGTCATCCTATAAAACTTCATAATAGTTGAATACAGACATCCGAATAGTCAATACATCAAGCCTCACTACATAACACTCAGAGAATATACAAACAGCAGAACATCCAGTACATATAATAAGAAGATAATATGCAACCCTCCAGCTCGTCTTCGATATCAACACCGTGGAAAGCAAGAACAGCACCTGTCACCTGCTACCTAGTCTGCCCATCCCAAAATGGACGAACAGCCAAGGCAATAAGAGTTAAAACATAAAGCCTTGAGTCAGACAACAGTCTTAGTGAGCAGTAAATTAACTAACAACATACCAAAAGAGCATAAAGGAAAAAGGAATAGGAATACAACCCTCCCACTCCAACCTCTTTCTACAGTGATAGCCCCCAGACACACACTAAGCAGAAGCAAACATAGCAGAGCATACAATTTAAAGTAAAGCAATTATCACTCGAGTCAAGGGCGATGTTTTCCAAGCACAAACCCCCAAAGCCTAAACCAAGATCAGATAAGCACCCAGAAAATACCGCTCTTGAGACCGAATGACGATACAACCAAACATCCATGACTCTGGCTATCACTGTTATCATTGCTTCGATATCATCGTTAATTGAATGACCGGCACATTCTTTCAGCCGTCCGTCAAGGGCTAATGGAAACCCCGGTTCTAGATATAACTCCCGCACGTCATCGTGACCCGTGCCTAGGACTATCGAATCTGCCCAGAGTACTTGACTATCGATCATTAGCCTTCAGGGACTATCGAATCTGCCCAACGTACTCTTGCTTTGAGCATGCTAGAACCTTCAACAACGATAAGATCTCAGCCTTCTAGTCATCCTCCTCGACGACTATTTCCATACTATCTCAAGCGCCTCTCGAGCAACCCATTATCCTCTAACTCAAACCATTTCACCGAGTTATCAACATGCTTGGAATGATCCCGTCTGGATTAGACCAAGACTATCTCATATCATACTTCGCCTCATCATCATCATAGCAAAGCTCCATCTCAACATCATCATCAAATCTATCCATATGAGCTTCATCATCCGCTACATATGCCACGAGCAGCTTTTCCAATTCAAGAGCCTTTCCCTTAGATTTTGAATCATCTTCGACCAACTTGTCTAATTCAAATCATCAATCATCTAATTCATAGCAATCAATCAAGTCAAACATTAATCCAAGTAATCAAGCATTCAAATATAAGTTAAATGGACAATTATAACAATAATGGCAATTTCGTAATTAAAGAGTCGAAAGTCTAACAAGCATGAAATCATGAGTAATGTCTCTACAATCTTGATGAATGAACTTGCATAGGCTAACACTTAGTAAAATGGTTGTCAAATCATCATAAAAAATGGATCTATATTGATCTATACTTAAGTTTACAAAGATGCATGAAAATCACTACTTTACACCAAAATCAAGCCAACAATCCGATATACTCCTTTGGATCCGTGTGAGAGATAATCACCACTCACCAAATCACCTAAACAACCTCAAATCAACATGCTTCAGACCTGGACTGCGAAGGATCTAGCTTGATCTATCACGAATCCGCTTCAAACGATGAAATCTCACTTCAGTGGATGTAGATCTTCAATCTAAGCTCTTGAATCTTCAATTTGATCTTCAACTTGGATGGATGGAGTCACTAGATTGGAGTGGAGAAAAGAAGTGAAGAAGTGTAGAAGTCGAGCTCTCAAAATGGCGGCACTTCGTCGCTTCGAAATCCGGATCCCAAAAAGTGAGAAATGGACGAGTATTTATAGCTGAAATCCGCCTAAGTCGTCACCCGGAATTAGGTCGTCCACGACCTATAGAGCCACGACCTACGACCTAACGAACCCCACCGACCTAAAGTCTTCGACCTAACAACCTCCGACTCAACAACCCCAAGTATCTACGACCTAACACTTAAGCGCTTAGCAACCTAACGACTTAACACCCAAGCGCTTCTACGACATATCAAAGCTCTTCATCCTCCGACCTAACGACATAGCAACCAAACGCCTAAGTCGGTCACGACTTAACACATAACAGATCAATGCCTTCATTCGACTTAAGACTTAGTGAGACAATCCATCCCACGACTTAAAGAGGTTACGACCTACGACTTAGCAATAGCTCCGACCTAACACTCATGCGACATACTATCTTAACCAGGTTACGACTTAACCCCTTTGGTCGTCTAACGACCTAGCTATACACACGATCTAACTGGGACACGACTTAACCTCTTACGACCTAACTCCTAAGTCTTCTACGACTTATCCTACTTAGGTCGTTTACTACTATCCCAGCCTCCTTAGGTCGTCGCCTATCTCCTTAAGTCAGCTAGGACCTAAGCCTCAACATACAATCTTACGACCTAACTCTTAGGTCGTCTACGACCTAACCATGCTAAATACTGGTTCTCCTTAGGTTGCTGCCGACCTATCCCTTAGCTCGCTCAGTCTTCTTAGGTCGGTCCTAACCTTAAGTCGTCTACTATCCTAAGTCGTCTCAATATCTTAAGTCGTACACTTCCTAAGTCGGTTACTCGACCTAAGCCACCCCATACGACCTAATTTCCCAACGATTTATTCCAATGCCTAGGTCGCTTCAAACCTTCCTACGACCTAAGACTTAGACTCTAGACGACTTATCAACAAATGTGACCAATTGTCAACTGTTTTACGGTGTTTTGATCCGTAAAATACGGGTCGTTACAAAATCTGATTTCAAATGATGATGTTACGATAGTAATGGCCCGCTGCTGATCCAGTGTTTACGCAATGGACACAAGATATTCCAGAAGATCCTTCCACCTTCCAGATTTTGGAAAAATAACGTAGCCATTTCATAAACAAGGGACCATCGACCCCAACTACAGTGGTACACTACTGTTTCAATGATTTACGCTGTGGATGCACTTCCTTCCCGGAAGATCCATAAACAATAAATCCCAGGATTGAAAGCACCTCCATTGGATAAACTAAAGAACCATCTACCCTGGAAAAAAATCGAGGAACTCATGAGTTTATGTCCGGACAACCATATCGGTTCGAATCCATTTCTGAATTCACCCAAGTATATTAGGGTTTTTCAGTCAAATCCATTCCTGGATTCCCTAAGTCCATCTAGGTCTAAGCATATCATACTATACTTCTTCGTGGAGGGTACTTCTCCATACCTTTTACTTCAAAATATATCATACCATATATAGTACCCTTTCAAAATCATAACTTCAAATATCACACTTATATAAATTCCATTATATACAAGATTTCATTTCAGATCAAATACTTTCCAAAATCAATAGTCTCGAATATATCAAATCATTCTTATATAAATTCCGTTGTATATAAGATTTATCTCTTCAGATCGAATACCTTCCAAAATAAATAGTCTTCAAAATCACCTTATACTTATATAAAGTCCATCTTATATGAGAATCAAAATTTTTCCAAAATCAATTACGCTACATAAAAAGCCATATGGGATTGTACATCTTTTCTTTATAAAATGTTTCTAATTCAGAAATGTTTTGAATCTAAAATAGCTTTGTATATAAAATAGTTTGTAAAATAGTTTTGTGTATATAAGATAAAATATAAAAATAGTTTTGTATATAAAATAGTTTGTAAAATAGTTTTTGTATATAAGATAAAATAAAAAAATAGTTTTGTACATAAAATAAAATAAAATAAAAATAGTTTTGTAAAATGGTTTTGAATTTATAGGAGGTTTGCACAAAAAAAAATTCCAATTTAAATTACAGAGGATATCCAACCCAACAACTTTCATTTTCAGTGTCAACGCATATCAATTATATTAGAACATAAGATGTACATATGTCATTATCACGCAATATCACATTCGATCGCTCGCTCGATCACACAATTTCGCTTTCGAACTAGTATTGTTCATTTGACTTCCCTAGTGCGGACTTTGATAAGGTTTCTTAACTTGAAACCATCATTCTCCTTGCATAGCCATATACTATGAAAGAGAATTTTAGAATCAGACAAAAAATCCATATCAGATATTCGCCATCAAGAATCGAATGAAAAATCCTAACACGAAATGGTGTAATTCACCTCGAACTTGTGTACACAAATCTGGATCAAATTAATTATGTGAATAAAACAATATACGTACAACTTACGTATTTATTCCAATTTGTTTCATCAAAATTACATTTTCAATTTACATTATAAATCTCATTCATTTATACACATTTTATCTCTTATCAATTAAAAAAATTCTCCATTTAATGACAAAATCATTAATAAATAACATTACTACATCTCGCTTCATATTAAATCACATTCATTTCCACATATAGTATCTCTCATTTAATACTACATTTATTTGCGAATCATTTCATAAGAAATTTGCTTAAGTTTATTACCAATTTATAAAGGCTTAACTTCTTTTGTAAGACATTATTCGAGCTTAAAGTTATCACAACTTTAATTATAACCATTTCTTGCAACATCCATTTATTTCATAAACAATTTACAGGTTATGACTTTATTTATAATCATTTCATTTTAGTTCATATTTGTTTATCCAATTAGTTTTCACTTTTACTTTTCAAATTATTTATGACACATTTCATAAACTTTAACTAAGTTTTTAAACATTTTTACAACCATTTAACTCTATTTATAACACATTTTTCTCCACAATTTCAACTCAAACACTCCAATACTTAAATTCACACTTATAGTACCATATTTCATCCTAAAAGTACATACAAACTTTCAGAATCATTTTCTTAACATAAATTTTAACAATTCAAATATTGTTTTACTCATTTTTCCTTTTCTAATTAAGGTTATAAAATTCAACTTTTATAATTTTACAAAATTACTAAGTTTTAACACTAAAATTAATTTCAAAATTTTGGACCGTCCAGAATTTCATAACATTCCGTTTTATTCCAATAGTTGAAACTACCAATCAACAAAACAACAAGATTCACAACAAAACAATTCGATTTCATAAACAAATATCCTAATTATTCACTTTTGAATAATATTACTATTAGTTACAAAATATTAGGAAACCAATTTCTAAAACTTCGTAATTTTAGTTCTCAGCTTTTCAGTTTAAATTCTGTTTATTAAGACTAAACTTAGAAATCATGTTCATATAATCATTCACTTTATTTTCTTTAATATACCATTATTAAACTAGTGTTTATTTCATAAATTCAAATCAACAATAATAGCCGACGCTTGTAAATTGACTAAATACAACTGATCAACGATAAATGATAGTAATTAAATATTATCGTTCCTAAAACAAACACAATACAAATAACTATATTAGTTATAAAAAAAATTTGTTCCCTTATATATAACATATAATGTTAGGAAAAAAATTATTTCATCTCAAAACTATATAAAACATTTTATAGCACTAACAAATACGCGCTCTCGTATATATATACACTCAAACTCATTCTAGGGTATTACTAACCCTGTCTCTAATAAGTAAACCCCAATAGGCTAAGGTATCTCTAAACCTGGCTCTGATACCAACTGTAACAACCCACCTTTTTGGATAGTTTAAGTCGACAATAAACCACACATGTCTAACTCAAATCATTTAAAAGACAGATTATTAATGGGATTGTTCAAATGAAATAAGATTCAAAGGAACAATATACATAATCTCGTAGTGGAAGGATAAAGTATAATACAAAAAATAAATACATAAACAGTTCATGAAGCTATTTTTCTACAAAATCAGAATTTACATTTTTTTTACAGGCAGAATAGATAATTGCTATAATAGTAGTAGACACGGTCCTCGACTCCGTCTTTGTCTTCAGAAATAAGTGTCTTCGCTAAATTGAAATACTTGGTCTGACCCGAGCGTAAAGTAAAACAAAAACACTCGAGTCATGACTAACATTCTTAGGTAAGTAAGTCAACTCAAGTGAAATGTACAGATAACTCAATAAGTGAAATGCTTTGGTTTAAATAAACACCGTCTTTCACACTATAAATCGGTTCAGTTCAAATACTGACTTTCGTGTTCGTTTCCAATCGATTTATTATTAAATTCAACTTGAGATTTCAATTGTTCACTTAAAGCAATTAAGTCAAAATCAGACAACAAGTTTAAATCTAAAAATCCAATTATGTAACAACCCTGGTTTGGAGATCACCTTTCAATATTGAATTATAACGATAATTATAATTTAATACTGTAAATTAAAATAAAATTGGAGAAATTAAATTGTTTATTCGGAATAAACAATAGATTTTTGAATTTAAAATAAGAAAATGGAATTCCAAGCTTTATTCTATTTTGTTCGAAGTGATAATAAATGGAATATGGGCTTTAAATAATGAAAATGATTTCATTTTAGAGAAAATGCAATAATTATATTAATTATTATCCATTAGCTTCTTTTAATAATTTTTAAAAGAAGTTTGTAGTTTTTAAATGTGGTTTATTGAAACAAAAGGTGGAAATTGGGTTAAAAATAAGTTTTGGCTATAAATAATGTTTTGAAATGGTTCGAAATATTTTTCTAAGTGAGAAAATAAATTTTGTGGAAATTTTGAAGTTAAAAACAATGTTTTATTCATTTATTTTAATAAATGGTGTATTTTTTTTAAATAAAGGATTTTAATAATAAAAATGTTTTAAAAATATAAATTAATCTTTTTATATGGTAAGAAATGTTTATGTTACAAGTATGCAAATTTTCATATTTTTCTTTTGTGTAAGTAAGAAGAAAATGAATTTTTATTTGTGTATATGTGATATATACACATATTTTTTTGTTAATTGTTGATTTTTAGCCTAAACCATATTATTTAGCCTTGGCCTGGTAAGAAGGAGAAAAAGGAGTTGGTAGTACATTCATTTTCCAGTCCTCCTTCTTCTTCCTCCAACTGAAATAGAAAATAAGAAACCTTTTCACCAATTTTTTAAAACCAAGCTAATTTCTTCAGCAAATTCAACCAAATTCAAATCTTTTTGCAAGTTAGAGATAAATCAAAGGTATACAACTCCAAATCATACAATTTCATCACCAAATTCCTTTTACGGTAATAAGTTTTCTAGTTTTTTGACTGTATTTGTTTTGCATGTCTGTAATTGGTCTCTACAGGTGCTAAAGGCTTGTAATCTCAAGCAGAGGATTCAACTTTACTGCAAAATCCAAGCTTTTGCAACAAATCAGCAAGGTGAGTTGTATAAGCTCACAATCTAGCAAAAAAAAGTGCCAAAGCTTGAAATTTTGCTTCTATTCGTTGTTTTCCTGTAGTTGAATTTCCTCTGTTATATTCTAGTTTCTGTTGCTACTTTGAAACCTTGTATCTTGTGATTCCAATAAAGAAATGCAGCCGGATTTCTTGAATTTGGTAGCTTGGATGTTGATTTACATCTCTGTAAATTTTTGTTGAAAACTGAGGTTATTTTCTATGCTAAACTCAAGCTAGAAAATCAGTTCGCAAGCAAGAATTGCCTGGAACAAAAATACGTAGACCAGGTCGAAAACCACCCTCCCTGGGTCGACCTGGAGGTCGACCCAAAGGCTCCTAGGTCGACCATATGGTTGACCTAGGGACCAAGGAGGTCGACCTTGTGGAAGGCAAATTCTTGCCTTGTTTCATCGTGTGTTCGTCGTTTTCTTGCTTCTTTTGTTCCACTTCTGGTTTGATTTTGTGATGTTTTTAATCGTTTCTGAAGGCCATGATGTCTATCAATAGACTAGTCAAATTTTGGGGATTTAAAAATTCAAATTTTGAATTATTTTGAATTTAAATTGAATTTAAATTCGAATATCGGTTTGAGTGATTTTCCTTGCTTTTATTCGTTTCGAGCACGGTTTTCTCCGAATCTTTTTGAAATGATTTTTAAAATTAATGGGCATTTCAAAATAATTATTATATTATATTTTCAAGTATTTTCAAGTGTAAAATCTATTTATTCTTTATAATAAGAGAAATGTTCAAATAGGGTTTTCAAATTGATTTCGGAATTTGGTTTTCAAAGCTTGTTTTCCCAAGTAAATTATTTTATATATAAATTACACATTTTTGCACTATTTGAGCGAATGATAAGGAGAATTAAATGGTTTGGTAAAACATGTGGAATGGGACACGTGCGTTTATTTTATCGGTTAATTCCCAACTTGTCTGTTTGATCATTTTGACCTTCGAGTTGAGTTTACCGATGAGATGAGGTAAACTTTTTACTATTTTGAGTGTGAAATTTACTAGCGGTTGGTAAACCGTTTAGTGCGAACGTGTGGTATGGGACACATGTTAACACTGTTCGGGTTCCTGTCCGAGAGTTTATGACACATTTGCTTTTGCGGCATGCTAGTACTTGACCTTCGGGTCATTTCCATTGCGGCGTATTTGTCTTCGAAACGTTTGCCATTGCGGCGTATTTCCCATTGCGGTGTATTTTTCATTATGACGTTTTGCCTTCGGGCGAGGTACTTATTTGAGATAACAGTACTTGGCAAGGCTTCGGCCACATGCACGTGCTAAACTTTTGAGATGATTTCTTTGACTATTTTTCCTAGTGTATCGCCCCTTTCCGGAATTGGTCCTTCGAACCATTCGATATATATATTTGTGGCGATTACCTTTTGGGAATTTGAACTCTTGGGAGTTCTATTTTTGAGATTTGTATTGCCTACACTGGCGTTATTGAGATTTGCCTTTTGGCGTTTACTTGAGATTTTATTCTCCTCTTTGGAGATATATTTGCCTTATGGCGTGTTTGAGATGGGATCTCTTTGTGCATGTTTTGGATTGCCGATTTGGCGGGTTTAGGTATTCCCCTAAACCAAATTTGATATTTTATGAAAGTCGATGATACGAGGCTTGTTACTTTTAGCGTTTTATGGGTTGTTCTATCTCTTTGAGATTATATGTTGTATAGTGATACCATTCATCACATGAAGTAACCTTACCCTTTAAATTGTTCCTTCTCACTTGGGAATATAATCACTTTATCCATATTCTCATATTATCGCTTATCCTTGTAAACTGATTTGTTTAGCTAGACTAGCCCGTGTATTTTATACTCGGGTCAGATCGAGGTGTTTCAGGTTAGGTACATTTGGACTTAGCCTATTCTGCTTTCGCATGGTCTATTCTGCTAGCTCTTTTTGTTATAGCTTTTTATGTAGCCCTTTTTGTTTGCTACTCTGATATGTATATTCTTTTGACTCGCTTGTATATTGTGTTTGCTATACCACTTGATATGTACCATTTTGTATATTTGTGATTTATCTGTATATGTATATATATGTGATGATCTATTGTTCTGTGATGTGTTTTGCATATGAGTTGTTGTATTTAGTTTTGATAGATCCTACAGCCACCTATGGGTTTGTATTAAGTATTTATTGGATATGTCGATCCACTTGAGATAGGAAAAAAATATAGCATTGTCGATGTATTCAATAGATATTTAAAATAAGGCTATAGATGATCGCTCCTAACCAGCCATATTCTCCACATTAGCAGACAGTATTACCCAGTGATACTCTTTGTTAATATGGGTCTCGGGGTGGGGCGTCACAGCTTGGTATCAGAGCTGAGTTCAGAACAAAATATGATAAACACAAAACAAAAGCACATATTACGGTACATCTAAGTGTTATAAAAGTGTTACGAATTCCTTAGTCATCATGCCTTTGACCTTTTCTTGTCCTTTGGGGTAGATAGAAGTTTGGGAATACGTCTAGGAATGCTTTTTAATTCCGTAGTATTCCTTATTGAATTAATGATATCTGCCCTATGAATAATCTTTATCTTATCTTAACTTTCAGCTAATGGCTGGAAGAGGCAGAGGACGACACTCGGATGTTGGGCAATCCAATGGCTCGCATCCGGACGGCGTTTATGTGTCTGCCGATCAGTTTATGGAGTTATTTGGGAGCACTCAGCCCCCAGCTCCTACTCGAGCATCTCCTTCATGAAAGTCTGTCTTTGCGCGCTTGTGCACTGATTTCTTTCATCTCGGACTAAAGCTGTTCAAAGGCTCCGAGTCCGTTCTTGAGGTCCAAGCTTGGATTCGTACGTGCGAGCGCATCTTCTCTCACATGGATCTTTCTGACCACGACAGAGTTCTCGTTGCATCTAGCGTGTTGCAATAGCGTTCCATTGATTGGTACGAGATTCTCATAGTCGAGCTCAATGAATCTACTCTTTCTTGGACTCAGTTTCGGGAACGATTCGAGCTCAAGTTCGTTCCTGAATCTGAGAAAGCTTTATTGTCCCATAGCTTCCTTGAGTTGAAGCAAAGAAAGTCCTCCGTCTCTGATTATGTTTCATCATTCGAGGATATACATTAGCACTCCATATAAGAAGAATCTAAAGTTTGTCACTGGTCTTAAGAAGTATCTCAAGAAGTCTTTGATGCTTCAGCTCAAGCTTTCTTTCGAGGAGTTGGTTGACTTGGCACTTCATCTCGAAGCCGTCGAGAAGGAGTGTGAGAGTGATGATGAGGTTGAGGTTCGTAAGAACCCCAATAAGAAGAAGTTCCCATTTTAGAAGCCGAAGCTTTTCCCTTCTAAGAAGAAGAAGCCCATTGGATCTGGTCCTAGTTCTCAGCCTAGTGGAACACCTCCTACTCGGAAGGGGTGTTTCAATTGTGGTTCTCATGACCACATGATTTGTGATTGTCCTAAGCCTCTCTTCTGTCATTATTGCAAGAAGGAAGGTCACCGTCTTACCACTTGTCCCATTGCTCCTAGTAATACCCAGTCTGGCAAGCTGAATGTAGTGAATACTTCTGGAGGGTCTTCTCAGTGCAGAGGTACATCTCCTTCTATCCTTGACGGCTCTATTTTATTCCATGATCATTCTATTCGAGTTCTCTTCGATACGGGTGCGTCGCATTCATTCGTATCGAAAGAACTCGTTGATGTTATTTCTTTGGATATTTCATGCCTTGTTACTTCATTAAGGATTGTGAATCCTATCGGGGGATCCGCAACCCTTAGCATGCTTTGTGAGGATGTTGAGATTGTTTTATGTGGATTTTCTTTTTGTGCGAATCTGCACATTATTTCTTTTTTGGGTTTTGATATGATTCGGGTATGGACTGGCTAGTTTAGTACGATGCCAGGATCTTTGTTCCGAGAGAGTTTTATATCTTTGACATCTAGATTCATCAGCTCTGCTATCACTTGTTCTTCGGAATGTGGAAAATTCCGAAGTGGCTTTATATTCTCTAGACTCACGAGATGATGATATATCCTGTATACCTGTTGTTTGTGATTTCTCTGATGTTTTTGTGCCTGTTCGGGTTTGCCACCCAAGCGGGCGATCGAGTTCCGCATTGATCTCATTCTAGGTGCGCAGCCAGTTAGTCGTCCTCCCACGAGGATGTTTACAAATGAAAATGAGGAACTCAAGAAGCAACTTTTAGAGCTTGAGTCCAAGTAGTTGATTCGGTCCAGTTTTTCATCGTGAGGTGTCGCGGTCATCTTCGTGAAGAAGTCCGATGGAACTCTTAGGCTTTGCATCGACTATTGCAAGCTTAACGAGTTGACCATCAAGAATAGATATACGTTTCCTAGGATGGACGATATGCTCGATCAATTCAGTGGTGCTAAGGTCTTCTCTCAGCTCGACCTTGCTACTGTTTTTCATCAACTCTGAGTCGCGGAAGATAGCATTCCTCTTATAGCTTTCTGCACTCGATATGGATCTTACGAGTGGCTCGTTATGCTGTTCGGTTTGACGAACGCTCCTACTTTCTTTGTCGATCATATGAATCGAGTATTCTGGGAATATCTCGATAAGTTCGTCCTTGTGTTCATCGATGACATTCTTGTTTATTCGAAGTCTGTAGCCGAGCATGCTAATCACTTTATAATTGTCTTGAGTACTCTTCGTCGTCATCAGCTTAAAGCCAAATTCTCCAAGTGCCACCTCTGGGAGAATAAGGTTAAGTTCTTAGGCCATGTTATTTCTTCCGAGGGCATTTCAGTCGATCCTTCGAAGATCGAATCCATCTAGAATTGGAAGAGGCCTGAGAATGTTCATGAGATTCGCAGCTTCCTTGTATTGGCGAGTTACTACCGCCGATTCATTAAGGATTTTTCCCACATTGTGCTTCCTATTACCAGCCTTACTCGGAAAGGCATTCGATTTATTTGGTCTGACAAGTGTGAAGCTTCTTTTCAGCAGTTGAAGGAGCTTCTCACTAATCCTTCTATTCTAGTGGTTCCCGAAGGGAATCATGATTTTGTTGTCTACACCGATGCTAGTCATTGTGGCCTTGGTGCCGTGCTTATGCAGAAGGATCAGGTAGTTGCTTATGCTTCTAGGCAACTGCGACCGAATGAAGTTCGCTATGCCACTCATGACCTCGAGTTAGCTGCCATTGTCTTCGCCTTGAAGATTTGGCGACACTATTTATTAGGCAAGCGCTTCATTCTCTTTACCGATCACAAGTCCTTAAAATGTATGTTCACTTAGAAGAAGCTCAATATGAGACAACAACATTGGCTTGAGTTCCTTGCCTCCTATGACTTCGATATCCAGTATACCCCTGGGAAGGGTAATCGTGTTGTTGATGCGCTTAGTCGCAAACATTCGGCTAATGTTTCTATGATGCTAGACGAGTGGGATGTTCTAGAGACCTTATCCCTTTGTGATATTCGTGATCGAGCTCCATTTCTAGTTCTCCTATTTTATTATTCAGTTTGGAAGCTCGACCCAGTTTATTGTTTCGTATTGCCGATGCTCAACGGCGTGATCCCGATCTTGTGCACCTTATTCAGATTTGTGAGTCTGAGTCCCGTAATGAGGAGTTGCCGGAGTTCAGCATAAATTCTCATGAGTGTCTTCGCAAGAAGGATCGTCTAGTCATGCCTTCAGATTCTGCACTTAGGCATGACATTCTTGATGACTGTCATCGTTCTAAGTATACCATTCATCCCTACAGTAGTAAGATGTATGCCAATATGCATCACCTTTATTATTGGAAAGGCATGAAGCGGGATGTAGCAAGTTATGTGAGTAATTGCATGACTTGTCAACTTATCAAAGCCGAACATCTACGCCCTTTTTGTCTCCTTCAGCCTCTAGAGATTCCATTATGGAAATGGGATCAGATTTCGATGGATTTCATTGATGGCCTACCTCGTTCAAGATCGGGCCTTTCTAGCATTTGGGTTATTGTTGATCGCCTAACCAAATCAGCTCATTTCATTCCTATTAAGTCTAATAGGAGTGCTTCTCATTTGGCCAAGTTATATATCAAGGAAATCGTGAGACTTCATGGGTTTCCTAGTTCGATTGTTTGTGACCATGATCCGCTTTTCACGAGTCATTTCTGGCAGAGTCTTCAGCAAGCTTTGGGCACAAAGCTTAATTTCAGCACATCATATCATCCACAGTCTGATGGATAGATTGAACGGGTGAATCGTATTCTTGAGGATCTTCTCCTTGCTTGCATTCTAGATTTCGGTGGTAGTTGGGAGGATCACCTACCTTTTGTGGAATTCTCCTACAACAATAGTTTTCAGTCTAGTATCGGTATAGCTCCTTTCGAAGCCCTTTACGGAAGTCCATGTCGATCACCTTCATGTTGGTTGGAATCTGAAGAGGAGCTTATTCTTGGCCCAGATTCTACTCGTGAGTCTTATGAGAAGATTGTTCTTATTTGGCAGAGAATGAAAGAGGCACAGGCTGCCAGAAATCCTACGCGGACAACCGTAGGAACCCTCTCGAGTTCTCTGTTGGTGATCTCATGTTCATTCGTGTTTCTCCTCTGAAGGGGTTATGCATTTCAGTACGACTGGGAAATTGGCTCCTCACTTTATAGGACCATTTCCTATTACTGAAAGCATATGCCCTTTGGCTTATAGAGTTTCACTTCTAGCTCATCTATTTGGCATTCATGACGTGTTTCACGTCTCTCAGCTTTGAAAGTGTCTTCGAGAGTCGGATTCTATTATCGATTCTCCTGATTTGCAAGAGCTTGAGATCTCACCAGACCTATCTGTTGTGCAGCAGCCTATTCATGTACTTGCTTCAGAGGTGAGATGCCTTCGAAACAAAGACATGCCGCTCGTTATAGTTCAATGGTCCGCTAATTCCAATGACTGCACTTGGGAAACCAGAGACTTTATCGAGCATTCATATCCCGGTTTTCTATCTACGCATAGCGATGGTGAGAATATTTCCTTATCTCAAGCTTATTTTCTTTTCTTTTGGGTGATGAAATTAAATAGTTGAATACAAATTCTTCTCTAGGAATTGCAAGGATGCGATTTTGTTAAGGGGCGAGTCTGTAACAATCCTGGTTCGGAGATTACCTTTCAATATTGAATTATAATGATAATTATAATTTAATACTATAAATTAAATTCAAATTGGAGAAATTAAAATGTTTATTTGGAATAAACAATGGATTTTTGAATTTAAAATGAGAAAATGGAATTCCAAGCTTTATTCTATTTTGTTCGAAGTGATAATAAATGGAATATGGGCTTTAAATAATGAAAATGATTTCATTTTAGAGAAAATGCAATAATTACATTAATTATTGTCCATTAGCTTCTTTTAATAATTTTTAAAAGAAGTTTGTAGTTTTTAAATGTGGTTTATTGAAATAAAAGGTGGAAATTGGGTTAAAAATAAGTTTTGGATATAAATAATGTTTTGAAATTGTAACGACCCTGAATTTTGAACAACTTAATTTGAGAATATTTAATTAATTTTAAATATTTGAATGATGATTTGACTTGAATTTCAAATTATCAGAATGAATTGGCGATTAAATTTTTGAATTTAATCTATTGAAAGTTGAATAAAATTTGAATCTTCAATTTTAAGCCGGTTAAAAATAATTTAAAGGCTTGGAAAATTCATATAGATAATACTGAAGATAATAGAAGCTTCAGAATTGATTTTAAAAGCGATTTGTTCAATTTTGAAATTGTATCGTTTGAATTGAATTTAAAAATAACCTTCCGAGGCACAGTATCGGAATTTGACGAAACCAGTTTCATTGGGTCCATAATATTGAATTATTACCGGATTTCAATTTTCGTATTTATCGGAATTGTTTTATGAACATATGGCGTATAAACGCGTATAAAAATTAATTGAATTCAATTTGAATTTCTGTAACAACTAGGGTTTTGCCCAAAATTTTAATCGTCAATAAACGATCTATGTTGATAGTTAAATTTCTGTTTGTCATGAGAATTTTTATAACGATAAAATCTTCGTCAATTAACGATTTAATATCGAATTGTTAATTTCTGTTTGAATTTGGAAATTGTAAATCGATTGAAATTCTTTTAATTAAATTTTTATTTGTACGAATGAATATATATATAGTTTAGATTTTAACAACAAAATTAAACAAAAAAACAAAATTTGATTTAAAAAGAAAATAAAATAAAAAAACCATACCCTATACCATACCCAACCCATATCAGCCCATATCCTTATCTCGTTTAAAACCCTATACCCGATCCCTTTCTCATTTCATTCATTCAAACCCTAAACCTAAAAAACAGACGAAAATAAAATAAATGGCGGCGACTTCTTTCGTTCGTTCCTCGAAGAAAAGAAAAAAATGGCGGCTTTGATCTCGTCTCGTTCGATCTGGAAAATTAGGGCTTTGGCTCTTTGATTCTTTGTCGCTTTGAATTGGGGCTTCGAGACCTTCGTATTGGCGTCGCTGGAAAGGGCCTCGGCGTTCGTTCGATCCTTCGATATCGCTCGTCTTCAACTAGGGCTTCGTCTTCCTCTTCGCGTTCGTCTCTGCTTCGATATGCTCCGATAGCTAAGGTGACTAAATTATTTACTCACATCTAATTCGTATTTGGTATAGTGCTGCAACAGTTTGATTTCGTTTCGAGTTGTTGTTTTCTCTGTTTTAATCAAATTCATATGAAAAGATATTTGCGATTCTTGACTGATTCATACATATGATTTTTGACTCCATCACTTTATTATCTCGGCCGTATGATCTTGTTTGAAATCTGCAATCGTGATTTTGAAAAAAAAATACATATTAAGCTTCGGCCTTGATTTCGGCATTGAATTTGACCTACAGTTGTCTTCGACTACAAACATGATTTTGTGATGTCAATCCTGTTCGACTTTTGCCATACTATTCACTGCTTTTGGTAGCATTTTCGACCTTATTGGTTTCGACTATACCCTTTACTGCCTCTGGTAGTATTTTTTATCCTTGTTCGATTTTATTTGTTGTTTCATAACCTCGGCCATTAACTGTTGTTTTCATGTTCGATCACTAAGCATTTTTGTTACATGTGATGTTCATCCTTATAGCAGTTTCGACTGAATTGTTGCGTCACCTGGTTGTAATTTGCTCTGTGCATTTAAGTGCTTGCTATGTTGTCATATTAGTCCTGCTGACCATTGTGTTCATTCCTAATAACAATGTCCAGTCATAGTTGCATTTCATACCTATGTTCTTCACCTTGCATACTCTAGCCTTCAAGTATATTTGCTGTGCATTTGCAGTTAGCATTGTCCAGGTTTGGTTTTAAAACACTTCGACTTTATGTTCTCTATGACTTGTTCGTATGATTTGGTAGAGTGTCTGGTTTGATTGCATTTCTTAAGCTCCATTTCACCTTGTGATTACTGATTACTCTCATATGCTTGTACTGTCTGATTTCATACCTTAACCACTGCTTGGATTTTGAACTGCATGTTTGGTCTTGTATCCATGTTGTAGCAGTTGCTGTTGGTTCACTTGGTAGCTTTTGTTGTTGTCCAGTTAGTATTGCACTATTTTGTATCACTGATTCATTTGAATCAGTGTTGTCCATGTTGTTTCATCCCTGTTATGTCTTCCATGTAGTTGCACTCCACTCCATGTTTGAATTCCTTACTGTCCAGTTTCCAAGTTGTGGCATTGATTTACGTTAGTTCGTTTTGGGCTTGGTTCCATACTTCGGCAGTGTTTCATAGTTATGTAAAGTTGTTTTAAATTGACTTCAGTTTTGTGATATTCATTCTTGTATACTTGATAGTTCTGTATGGTTTGATGTCTACATGCTATTGTTTGCAAGTCATGTACATGTGGGTCTGCATTGGTATTTAGTTGAAGCTCTTTTGGCACACTCTATATTGGTACATGCTCATTTTGTCTCTGTTCTTCATGTAGTGTCTGCATATGTGCACCACTGCTATTGTTGCACTGTACTTCGAGTGGTGTAATAGGCTTATCATGCAGTTTGTATATGTGCATTTCATGTAGGCATTGGCTCTTGAGTTGTGTACACTGCATTGTCGCATTCCAGTGCATATTCTAGTCTGCACGTCCACCTATGCTTGCATGATGTTAGTTTTTCACTTGAACCTATTCATATTAGCACTGGATTCACTTGTGCACTTTTGACCATTTGTCTGTAGACTTCACTATGTACACTTTGATTTATTTGTTGGCCAGTTGCCTCTGTTAGGCACTGATTCTCTATGATTCTTCAACATTTTTGTTGTAGTGCCATGTTTTGGTGCTTTCACCCTCATTTTGCTGTCTTCATGTTGTACCACTGCCTTGTGCATGTGGCCATTCGATTTGAGTTGTTTGCAGTTGTGTTGAGTCTTGGTAACAATGACTTGACCCCTGCATTTGGTCAATATTTTGACCCCTGCAGTATTGATGTGCTGATTTATAGTTGGAGTTGTGATGACATTTTTTACGTATTGGCGAGGCAGTACACGCGTGCGTGTACTGCAGCCACACCTTTTAACGTGGCGAGGCCGTACACGCGTGCGTGTACGGCAGCCAATCGAGTCTTGATGGTTTTTAAAGTGACAATTTCAATTGTTTTAAATTGATTTAGTCGATTGATAAATTGTTTATCTATCTCTGTTGATGATTTAAATCTACTGATTTATTGTTAACACTGTTAAGTGTTATATTTTCGTTATCCGATTTCTTTGTTAAAAGAGTCGGATAGACGAGAATATTATTGTGACTGTCGTCTATTTAAATTATTACTGCCTCTATGCACTAATAAACTGGTTTGAATTAGACTGACCTGTGTATTATTTTCTTTTGAATATAATACTCGGGTCAGACCGAGTATTTTACAGCTTGAAGATTTTCGAGCAGCGAAGTTAGAGAGAGAGTAAAGAATCACTTAAGTTTTCAAGAAAATTGTATTTTAAGTTATTCCGCTGTATCAATATTAAATTTGTATAAACTCTGATGTATATAAAAAGATTTATAGTAATGAAATAAATTCTCATTTGTTTTAATTCAGTGTTATTATTCTGTGTTTCTGTGGCTGATTCTGTTTAAACCTTATAAACTAAATAACAATTCGTCTTTTGAACGTTTCGAGTGGGTTTAATTACCGACTGGAGGCGGTCAAAAGGGGGAATGTTACAGAGTGGTATCAGAGCTTTGGTTTACACAAAGCTTAGTTTATGATGTTTAATATGAATAGTTACTAGAAACATTTTAAAAAGGAAACGTTTTTCAAATCCAAAGAAGTATAAAAATTGTGTTTGAAAATAAAGATTTTTAACTTAAGAAAAGTTAAATTGAATTGAGTTAGTATTAATAAATATATGGATTTGGAATTTAACTAAGGGAAATTAAATAAATTGAACTTGATTTGATAAATTATTGAGATGGAAAGTTAAACTTAAAAGATAAGTGATTATATAATATGAATTGGAAAGTTTAAATTAACAAGTTGTATAACTTATAAAATGAGAAAATTGAAGTAAAACCAATTGTTAAATGGTTAAACAGTTTTGTTAAGTAAAACAAAATCTGAATTTTGAATAGTGATATGAATTTGACTTTAGTAAAGTTAAATAAAATAGAATTTCAAATAAATTTGAGACGAACTTAAGTTGTATGGTGAAAATAAATGCAAGTGAAGATAAAATGAAACATGGCTTAAGTAATAGAGAATCAAATTGAATTTGATATCAAAATGAATTGATAAAGTGAAGAATGAATATGAATTTGAGTTATATAAAGGAAATTCAACTTTAATTGTAAAAGTGAAGTTGTGAATATAGTGAATATTAAAATTCGATCTGAATTAGAATATAAACCAATTGAAATTAAGTGTGTTGAACCAAATTGAATGTAAGCAAAGTAAATAAATTTGGTTAAGTTGAATGTGCATTGGTTGCTAGTTGATCGTATGGAAATTCATTAAGTGTTAATGAAATTGAATTAATGGAAATTGAAAGCTATGTAATTGAATTCAAATTGAAAGATAAGTAAATCTAAATAGAATCAAATTTGATTTGAATTGAAAGAAAACTAATTTGAATGTAAATTAGTGAATGTGAACTGATTGAATATGAATGAATGTTAGTGAAATTTTATGTGAATGAATCAAATGTGATTAGATTGAAAATCAAGTCGATGAATGATTTACTAAAGAACTAGTAGATTGTCTTGGAAATGGAAAACTGATAAATTTATATAATAGTATAAATTGGAATTTTTGAATTATTATAAACGGCTTAAATTGAAGATTTGAAAAGTGTTAATAAAATATTGGAATTGTATAAGTGTTAAAAATGAAATATTAATGGATTTCATAAGTAATGGAATTTAAAAGTTTTATAATGTGAAGTTATAAAATGAATCGAAGTTGCGAAATAAAAGAATTTATAAGTAATTTACTTGTAAATTAAAATTTTGATATAAAACTGAGTTATAGAAGAAATGGTTAATGAAGTAAATTTCTATAAATTGAAGTCTTTATGAATAGCAATGGAATTTATAAACGTTGTTTATGAATTCGAAACTGACTTATTTTGATAAGTAAATTCTTATAGCTTGTTAAAAGATGTATATTCACAATTTTGGACCGTGAATATATTATTGAATAAAATGGACATGTTTGGGAAAGTGATATTTTTAAAACGAAGTTAATTGTTTTAAAAGATGTTTTCAAAGGCATTGAATATCGAAACCATAGATTTCAACATTCATTGTTGAAATAGACGTTTTCGAATATAAGGAAATGGAGGACTATAACACTGTTGTTATAGTAAATGATTTCCGAAAGGAAATGTTTTGTATAGTATTGGGATTTATACATCTATCTAAACTTCGAATCCCTATACTAGCGATTTTGAGTTGTCGTAACGATGTTTTACGTAACATTCGTTTTGACTCAAATAAATATGTGAAAGAGAATGATTTCCTTAAAGATGAAATATGTACTTAATTTTGATTTAAGTATATCGAATATTTTCAAATGTTGAAAATAAATTGGATTTGTGAATTACTTATTTTTAAATAAGTATGGAAATGTTTTTCCAAATATGAAATGTTGTGAATATATTCCGTAAGGAATAAATGATTTGAAATTCATTTTTTTGAAGTCGAAGTTGAAAAGTTAAATGAGAATTTGAACAATTTGTTCAATTTGAAATTTTTCAAAAGATTGAATCGTTAAGTTAAAATTGAGTTTAACTTCGACATCAAAGGCAATATAAGTTGAGCTTTGAATTTCAGATGATGATTTGGATTGCATGTCTAACATTGTGAATTGATGACATAGCAATTGATCTCTATTAAATATATATCTGTTGGTGGCGGAGAATTTATTCTCTTATCTTAACACGCTTCTTTGAGACGTACGAGCTCAGAGGTTATATATCGATAGACATCAATTCTGTGTTGAGAATTGACGATGTAACATGTTATTCAAATCGAATGTGAAAGTCGATAATAAATGGAATTATGAATATGAATTAGGTTTGAGATAACCTTAAATTTCCAAATCGACTTAGAGGAAAATTTTGAAATCCTCTATTTTTTTATGAATATGAGATATGTAGGTTTTCAGAACTTATATATATGAATGCGGTAAATTTGAAACCGTTAGTTTAGAAAGACATTGTTATGGAAATCTTATGTATGTTTACATAGATGTTATATGTACGAAATGGGAAATGAAAGTACTACATATATGATATTATGTTTTCTAAACTGAGGATGTGGAAAAGTACCTTCCATTTATTATTAGAGAAGGTATTGGAACTCTCGATGAGTGTCCATTTGAAATTCGTAGCTACGTAGAATTTTAGTCAGAGTGACTATTTGAATCGGAAATCCTTCGCGATAGTTCATCGCGATGAGATTAGATTTGATTGATGATTAGCGTAATTTGAGGGGCGAGATGCCCACAGTTACAAGCGATTCCACTGGGATAGTGGCGTAACCGCCGGGTAAACTGCAATCTAATGCCAGGCGAAATTTGAGGGGCGTGATGCCTACAGACACGAGCGATTCTACTGGGATAGTAGCGTAACCGCCGTGTGTACTGCAATCTATGGCGACAACCATGGCGAAATTTAAGAGATGAGAAATCTACAGCCACAAGCGACTCTACTGGGATAGTAGCGTAACCACCGGGTGGAACTGTAATCCATGGGGGAACGTGCTTTCCATATCCATTTTTTAAAAAGAATTTTAAAAAGTATTTTCACTGGGAATTGAAGCAAGTATGTTTAGTACTTGGAGATTTTTAGACCTGCGCCTGGCCAGCGTATGCCTAATGTCTGTGAGAACGAAGATGGACTTGTTAAATTTTGAGTTAGCAAGTATTTTCAAACTGTAAATAACAATTCGTCTTTTTGAACGTTTCGAGTTGGTTTAATTACCGACTGGAGGCGGTCAGAAGGGGGAATGTTACAAGGTGGCCTGAAATTAAAGTTTCAAAATTCCTACCTAATGAACTAAGGAAGAGGATCTTTGTAATGTTTTGAAATTCCACAGCTTTGGAAGAGATATATTATATAAATCTCTAACATGACGAATTTTAAAGTTTGAATCTGAGTTGTAAATCGAAAATGTTGATAAAAGACTTTTGCGTTTTGATTTTAGAAATCAATGATTGTAGAAATCATTGAATAAAAGGGGAGATAATGAACAAACGAGAAGATAAGCAAAACTAGTGAGATTAAACAAATGAAATGAATCCTATATTCATTTATTTGTAATAAGTTTTAAGTTTAGTAAACATTGACTAGAGTATAAGTATCGATGAAAT
The DNA here is from genome assembly GCA_030737815.1 of Allium fistulosum. NCBI lineage: Eukaryota > Viridiplantae > Streptophyta > Magnoliopsida > Asparagales > Amaryllidaceae > Allium > Allium fistulosum. Next base: position 742,064,556 of record CM060908.1, on the reverse strand, counting down.
TTTAACAACTTTTCCTTTTCGTGGACGAAAAGTTTTTAAGGAGGGGAGTTTGTAACGACCCTGAATTTTGAACAATTTAATTTGAGAATATTTAATTAATTTTAAATATTTGAATGATGATTTGACTTGAATTTCAAATTATCAGAATGAATTGGCGATTAAATTTTTGAATTTAATCTATTGAAAGTTGAATAAAATTTGAATCTTCAATTTTAAGCCGGTTAAAAATAATTTAAAGGCTTGGAAAATTCATATAGATAATACTGAAGATAATAGAAGCTTCAGAATTGATTTTAAAAGCGATTTGTTCAATTTTGAAATTGTATCGTTTGAATTGAATTTAAAAATAACCTTCCCAGGCACAGTATCGGAATTTGACGAAACCAGTTTCATTGGGTCCATAATATTGAATTATTACCGGATTTCAATTTTCGTATTTATCGGAATTGTTTTATGAACATATGGCGTATAAACGCGTATAAAAATTAATTGAATTCAATTTGAATTTCTGTAACAACTGGGGTTTTGCCCAAAATTTTAATCGTCAATAAACGATCTATGTTGACAGTTAAATTTCTGTTTGTCATGAAAATTTTTATAACGATAAAATCTTCGTCAATTAACGATTTAATATCGAATTGTTAATTTCTGTTTGAATTTGGAAATTGTAAATCGATTGAAATTCTTTTAATTAAATTTTTATTTGTACGAATGAATATATATATATAGTTTAGATTTTAACAACAAAATTAAACAAAAAAACAAAATTTGATTTAAAAAGAAAATAAAATAAAAAAACCATACCCTATACCATACCCAACCCATATCAGCCCATATCCTTATCTCGTTTAAAACCCTATACCCGATCCCTTTCTCATTTCATTCATTCAAACCCTAAACCTAAAAAACAGACGAAAAGAAAATAAATGGCGGCGACTTCTTTCGTTCGTTCCTCGAAGAAAAGAAAAAAAATGGCGGCTTTGATCTCGTCTCGTTCGATCTGGAAAATTAGGGCTTTGGCTCTTTGATTCTTTGTCGCTTTGAATTGGGGCTTCGAGACCTTCATATTGGCGTCGCTGGAAAGGGCCTTGGCGTTCGTTCGATCCTTCGATATTGCTCGTCTTCAACTAGGGCTTCGTCTTCCTCTTCGCGTTCGTCTCTGCTTCGATATGCTCCGATAGCTAAGGTGAGTAAATTATTTACTCACATCTAATTCGTATTTGGTATAGTGCTGCAACAGTTTGATTTCGTTTCGAGTTGTTGTTTTCTCTGTTTTAATCAAATTCATATGAAAAGATATTTGCGATTCTTGACTGATTCATACATATGATTTTTGACTCCATCACTTTATTATCTCGGTCGTATGATCTTGTTTGAAATCTGCAATCGTGATTTTGAAAAAAAATACATATTAAGCTTCGGCCTTGATTTCGGCATTGAATTTGACCTACAGTTGTCTTCGACTACAAACATGATTTTGTGATGTCAATCCTGTTCGACTTTTGCCATACTATTCACTGCTTTTGGTAGCATTTTCGACCTTATTGGTTTCGACTATACCCTTTACTGCCTCTGGTAGTATTTTTTATCCTTGTTCGATTTTATTTGTTGTTTCATAACTTCGGCCATTAACTGTTGTTTTCATGTTCGATCACTAAGCATTTTTGTTACATGTGATGTTCATCCTTATAGCAGTTTCGACTGAATTGTTGCGTCACCTGGTTGTAATTTGCTCTGTGCATTTAAGTGCTTGCTATGTTGTCATATTAGTCCTGCTGACTATTGTGTTCATTCCTAATAACACTGTCCAGTCATAGTTGCATTTCATACCTATGTTCTTCACCTTGCATACTCTAGCCTTCAAGTATATTTGCTGTGCATTTGCAGTTAGCATTGTCCAGGTTTGGTTTTAAAACACTTCGACTTTATGTTCTCTATGACTTGTTCGTATGATTTGGTAGAGTGTCTGGTTTGATTGCATTTCTTAAGCTCCATTTCACCTTGTGATTACTGATTACTCTCATATGCTTGTACTGTCTGATTTCATACCTTAACCACTGCTTGGATTTTGAACTGCATGTTTGGTCTTGTATCCATGTTGTAGCAGTTGCTGTTGGTTCACTTGGTAGCTTTTGTTGTTGTCCAGTTAGTATTGCACTGTTTTGTATCACTGATTCATTTGAATCAGTGTTGTCCATGTTGTTTCATCCCTGTTATGTCTTCCATGTAGTTGCACTCCACTCCATGTTTGAATTCCTTACTGTCCAGTTTTCAAGTTGTGGCATTGATTTACGTTAGTTCGTTTTGGGCTTGGTTCCATACTTCGGCAGTGTTTCGTAGTTATGTAAAGTTGTTTTAAATTGACTTCAGTTTTGTGATATTCATTCTTGTATACTTGACAGTTCTGTATGGTTTGATGTCTACATGCTATTGTTTGCAAGTCATGTACATGTGGGTCTGCATTGGTATTTAGTTGAAGCTCTTTTGGCACACTCTATATTGGTACATGCTCATTTTGTCTCTGTTCTTCATGTAGTGTCTGCATATGTGCACCACTGCTATTGTTGCACTGTACTTCGAGTGGTGTAATAGGCTTATCATGCAGTTTGTATATGTGCATTTCATGTAGGCATTGGCTCTTGAGTTGTGTACACTGCATTGTCGCATTCCAGTGCATATTCTAGTCTGCACATCCACCTATGCTTGCATGCTGTTAGTTTTTCACTTGAACCTGTTCATATTAGCACTGGATTCACTTGTGCACTTTTGACCATTTGTCTGTAGACTTCACTATGTACACATTGATTTATTTGTTGGCCAGTTGCCTCTGTTAGGCACTGATTCTCTATGATTCTTGACCATTTTTGTTGTAGTGCCATGTTTTGGTGCTTTCACCCTCATTTTGCTGTCTTCATGTTGTACCACTGCCTTGTGCATGTGGCCATTCGATTTGAGTTGTTTGCAGTTGTGTTGAGTCTTGGTAACAATGACTTGACCCCTGCATTTGGTCAATATTTTGACCCCTGCAGTATTGATGTGTTGATTTATAGTTGGAGTTGTGATGACATTTTTACGTATTGGCGAGGCAGTACACGCGTGCGTGTACTGCAGCCACACCTTTTAACGTGGCGAGGCCGTACACGCGTGCGTGTACGGCAGCCAATCGAGTCTTGATGGTTTTTAAAGTGACAATTTCAATTGTTTTAAATTGATTTAGTCGATTGATAAATTGTTTATCTATCTCTGTTGATGATTTAAATCTACTGATTTATTGTTAACACTGTTAAGTGTTATATTTTCGTTATCCGATTTCTTTGTTAAAAGAGTCGGATTGACGAGAATATTATTGTGACTGTCGTCAATTTAAATTATTACTGCCTCTATGCACTAATAAACTGGTTTGAATTAGACTGACCTGTGTATTATTTTCTTTTGAATATAATACTCGGGTCAGACCGAGTATTTTACAGCTTGAAGATTTTCGAGCAGCGAAGTTAGAGAGAGAGTAAAGAATCACTTAAGTTTTCAAGAAAATTGTATTTTAAGTTATTCCGCTGTATCAGTATTAAATTTGTATAAACTCTGATGTATATAAAAAGATTTATAGTAATGAAATAAATTCTCATTTGTTTTAATTCAGTGTTATTATTCTGTGTTTCTGTGGCTGATTCTGTTTAAACCTTATAAACTAAATAACAATTCGTCTTTTGAACGTTTCGAGTGGGTTTAATTACCGACTGGAGGCGGTCAAAAGGGGGAATGTTACAGAAATGGTTTGAAATATTTTTCTAAGTGAGAAAATAAATTTTGTGCAAATTTATAAGTTAAAAACAATGTTTTATTCATTTATTTGAATAAATGGTGTACTTTTGTTAAATAACACCTTATTTCCACATAGCATAGGTGACCTATTATTAACATAGCATGTGCAACATATGGTTTTTATTAACCTAACACTTTTTTTCAACATAGCATATGTGACATATTTCGACATGGCATATATAAAAAAAAATTCTAACATAACACATTTTCTAACATATCATATGTGAGATATTTAACATACATATGTGACAATTAATCATATCAACATAACATACTATTCGTGATATATAAAACAACATGTGCATGTGAATATTATAGCACAAATTCAAGGTAACATAACAACATATATCACTTATTCGTATCTAAAGCAAAGATTTCTCATAACATTTCAATCGATGTTTATTTACCTAATGATAAAAATGTTAATCGTGAGTGATTGCTCACCTTTCGAGGTTAGAGAGTTTTTGACAACACAAATAGATAGATCCAAATTGTAATCCAAACATGACAATCTAATCAATCCTATCCAAAGCAACAATCCAAAAGCAAAGCAAAGCACGACAACGCAAATCGAATAAATTGTGTTTTTTTTATAAAATAGAGGAGGAGAGAAGAGATGGTCGAAATTGGTGGTAGAGGGCGGCGACAAGGGGAGAGAGGATGGAAGGGTTTTGAAGAGAGGAGGGATGGAGTTTGGGGATTTGTGATTTTGGAGTTTTGGAGTTCTATAGATTTGAGGAAGAAGAAGAAGAAGAGTACGTAGAAAGTTTCTCAATGAGAAAAACATTTGTATGTACTTGTTTAATCAGATAGGAAATAGAAGGTCAATGGATGGGAAAAGAAAGGGTCCAAAGTCTCTTAGGGTTCCTAGGGTCTTTTGGTTTACTAAGGAGCCCATTAGACCAAACAAACCCAATAAGACTTAGCCAAAAACACAAATATACACTGCAAATTTATGTCAATTTTTCACAGTAATTTATATTTTTAGAGCAATAGGAATTCGATTTTGACAAAACGAAAAATGGAGAGGAGATTATAATTCAATCTAGTATCATATAAAAAGAATAAAATTTTAAAATTCAAATTTAAATTTAAATTTTCCAACCAAAAGCCAAACTTTGACTAAGTTTGATCAAAATTTGAAATTTCACAAAGACATTTTATTCTATTAAATTTGATCAAATAATACACTCAACATCAAAAATTCATTTTTTTTTCAAATTTAATTTTTTATTTAAATTCAAAATACTACTGTTTTAAAGTTGTTAAAAGTTACGGATCATTACACATTATCTTAATTAAAAGATGTAATATCAATTAATGCAATATTAATTTATTTCCCCTTATCATATTTAAAAGGTTAAATGCCAATCAATTCAATATATTTATTTCAAATTAAATAGTGGTTATAAATTTCCAATTTATTGTTACTGACGTATTTGTAACTTCTATTGTCGTTATTAACAGTCGTAATGTTCATTGCATTAACAAAAGACATCCATCACTTACCAATTAATTGTTTTACCTCATTCTGTTATTTGAAATCAACTTGGTATGTTACCAATTAAATCACGCATTTTATTTTCCTTAAATAAATATGCATTTTATCGTCGCTTACAATTTCCTTTATTATCCACTTTATGCCATTAACTACGCATCCAATTCTCATCCAATTACATTCAAGCTTATGTTACCCTATGAATTATATTAACATAAGTTTACATTTTATTACATTCATTATTTTACCGTAAACATCTTTTACCATATTAACTACGATAATTAATTACATAAATTTTCGTTGATTTCCAAATTAATTCGAAACATATTAAATAATGAGATGATAAATGAACAATTGTTACTTTTAAGTAATTTTATCACATTTATAAATTTATTGTTTACAAACAAAGATTATAACTACATACCACATCACTGATTTCATATTCTATATTAACCAATTTTAATCAATTACCTATAATCTCACCGTTACATACATAATTTAGTTTATTTCATTATTTACAATTATAACCAAATTAACCTAAAATTTATTTCAATTGATTGAAATTACATTAAATAGTTATCAATAGCATTCAAACAACATTATTAAATCATATTCTAATTATTTCCTTAATAATAAATCATAAATTTTAATTTCTCACAATATTAAATTTCAAAATCTTAGTTAATTTAATAATTTTAATTATCAAAATTTAAGGGTCGTTACAGTTCCTTGATTAGAAACCGTCGTTCTCCTTGCATAGCCATATACTATGATAGAGAATTCCAGAATCTATCAAACATCCATATCTAGTGTTCGCCGTCAAGAATCGAGTGAAAAATCCTAACTCGGACTAATATAAATCACCTCAAAATTATGTACTCGAATCAGGATCAAACCGTTATGCGAATAACGGTTTGATACGTACAACTTACTTATTTATTTCCATTTACCTCCATTCAATTATTCTACATTCAATTTATCTACATTCAATTATTCATACCCATTTATTACTTGGTAGTTTTCTTTCAATACCAATGTCACTTAAACATCGTTCCATCCACTTTTTACTTAAGTTTTTTACAAACATCTATACAACACCACTCATGTTCACTATCACTTCACAACTTAAGTCATCTTAATTTTAAATCAAGTTTAAGTTTAATTAACTCAATATATTGTTCAATTCAATATTCAATTCTATTAACCAGCATTCCAATCAACTCACTAATTTATTTAATTAGTGCATCCACTAATTCATTTCAAATCTCAATCAAATTTATTCCAAAAATTATTTTATTTAACTTAACTTAAGCTAAATTCCATTTCAAACTTGCTTTTCTTAACATGCATATTCAATAATTTAAAACATTGTTTCAACTTACTCATCCTTAAAAATTTTAAGTTATCAAACTTATTTTCTCATATTTTCATAAAATACTCAAATGAAAATTTTCAAGTTTAAACACCCTGTTCTAATTTATTTCAAATCAATTTGAAATCATATATATACAAAATCCCCTTGGTATATCAAATCATTCTTTTGAATTTTCAAAATCAAAGCTAGTTTTACCAAAACAAAACTCCAATGGTAGCAATTCCTCTGTTGGAAACCCGAAAATGAACGTCGATGATGCTGTTGTCATCACCGAAATTATTTTCCAACGACTGAAGCGAGTTTAGCGCTATTATTTCACTTTAAAACCCTTTTTAAATATTTCCATTCAAAAATATTTTCCAAATAATACTATTATTATTTTTCAAACATTTGAAAAACCATTTCCAAAATTAACGAAATTTAAGTTCTCAAATCTTAGCTATTAAACCCTTTTTATTTACAAATCATATTTATAATATACTTCTGAAATTTCCTTTTAATTTATAAATCACATTTATAAATCATATCTATATAATCCCATTTGGTTATATAAAATTATTTCTTTGTTGTTAATCTTTGTTTGCATTATAATAATGACAACTTTTATTATAGGACAATAATAAAGACAAATGATAATAATCCAATATTCTCATTCTCTAACAACCAAGCATGCCATATATAATATAATAATTTTTGGAAAATTATTCCTTTATAAATAATATATAATAAAGGCAAAATTATTTCATTTACCCAATTTCAATACAATACCATGTCGAATTTGTTAGGAACTACTATCTACAAATTTTGATGACCACAAGCCATATAACCACTACAACAAAAACACCCTTTAATAGCGTTGAAAAAACGCTATTATTAGCTACTATCGCGTGTTTTGGTACGCTGTATATTAACATGTTGTTATAGGTCAGTGACCTATAATAGCAACATAAAAAGCGCTATAAGAGACGCTATGGACAAGGTCTTTTCATAGCGGTTTAAAAGTGCTATAAACATGATTTGTAATAGCCTTGAAAAATCGCTATGAAGTAAAACTATAGCGTTTTTATGAATGCTATATAACAATAAGTTGCCATACATACGAAATATACAATAGCGTCCAAAAACGCTATACAAAACAAAATTCAACAGCGTTTTGGGCTGCAATCGTAAATTCTATGCATAAATACAACTACTTTTTATAGAGTTTAGATGTCTTTTATAGCATTGTTTATTTGCTATGAAAACTGTTTATAGCACTATCATAATGCTGTAGTATATTAAAACTGGGAAAAACCAACTTTCCATAGCAGAGTTAAAACGCTATAAGTTTTTATCATTGCTGCTACATACATTCCAGCTTACAATTTACAATTCTACGAATATATTATAAAATTTCAAAAAAACACAATTATCACATTGTGATGTCCGTAATCAAATGGAGACATAAGCCAAACCACAATATATATATATATATATATATATATATATCCATAATATTTCGTAAACAATGTTTCAAAAATTAAATATTTGTGATCTCAAAAAAAACAATAACAACCGTAGCTAACTAAAACGATATATACTAAAAGCAAAGATATAGGTCAATACAAAATACATTAATCCAAGCTTTAGACCGATTTGAAAGAGAATGAATGCAGCAAAATAATTTTTCCTCCCTTGCAACTTGTAGTAACCCCGGTATCATCATACAGCACCTGTCAAAACGAAGCACATAGGTTATTTTTCAACCTAAACATCATCCGCAAGTTATATAATTTTTCATAACAAAAAAAGATAACGACTGTATATGAGCTGATTGAGCTCATGAACTCAGCCTACTAAATGAACTAGTATATGAGCTGAGAATACTTTAGTCGAAAAAAGAAAGAAAAATCAAAATCAAAATTTTGATCATGCAAATAGAAGAATAATATGACTCTCCTAACAAGCAATAAAAAATAGGATCGGAAGAAATGTTTGTTTGAACCATAACGAAATATTACTTCAGTACTATGTTTCTATTTTTACTTATGGTTATTTTGGTATTATTAATATTATGAAGTTTGTTAGCATGGCTGTTATATAAATCTAAGGGTTCAGTATTATGAAGTATGTTAGCACGGTATTATTAATATTTTGGTATTATCAATATTATGAAGTGTCTTGTTTTCTGAAACTCAAAATGGAAATAATTGTGGCTAAAGCATGTATAAAATCCTGATGAAAAAGAATTCATTGAATATCATTGTGCTTTCTGTTTTCTACTCTACAAAAGATAGATGTACATTAAAACCAAGTCAAATATTTCACCTGCTGTACCGTATCATGTGTCTGAAGTCTGAACAAGTGGCGGTAAAAAGTTAGATAGCTAGCATATCAATGTGTTTAACGTTTAACATTTTAATAAAGTGTTTAGGTGTACATGTTACAGCTTATAATGACACTTAAACCCAATGTTTTTTTACACACTGTATTGAAAAAGTGACTGACTCAGTTTTACCTATTTGTTTCTTCTACTAACCACTCTTTTCAATTCATGAAACAAATATTTTTACTTATGCATATCTGCATTCAGCACCTTCAACTTCACCCACCACTTCAGACTGCTACAACCATTACCTGCTTCGATCAAAACCATTCTCTATTCAAAAACTACCTCAACCACCAGAACCTACATCTCCTACAGCCAACAAACATCACCATCCAACCACAATCCCAAACACTCAAGCCTCTGCTTTCCATTGTCAACCTGAATTGCAACACAAACTCCAACTCTATTTTTTTCACAAAGTTTCATGTTTTCTCAGTTCTATTTTGCATTCCACTCCATCCACTGCTTCAAAACCTCACTGTATCAACCCAAACACCTCAACATTTCATCACTTCACTACCAACAACCAGACACAGTTCGTCACCCTGACCACCTCTCGAATCCAGCAAACTGAACCACACAGTACTTCACAAACCAAACAACGACTTCAGCTTCTCCCTTCCACGACATCGACCTCGCTGCTTGCCATTACTAACCTGCAAACAGTCAAACACTAATATCACCAATCACAAACTGCACTTCCATCAAAGCCAAACTTCCATCCTCATTCTCCTACAACTAAAACCATCCACCTACATGACCATTAGCGACACCCCACTCACCCACTGCTCATCACTACGACCTCATCACCCTCCTACAAGTCTACAGTAAACAACCATTCACAAGCCTCCTTCACCCAAACCATTCACACAAACGTCAACTTGACAACTGAAATCACCCCCACAAGTTCACTCTCCCCTCTGCCATTCACACAAATCGCCTTCTACTCTAGTACCATCACACTGCAACAACACTCCATCACCAAATACAACTCACAAAACCCATCCTCTGTTCATCCTATACATCCACCAACAATCCCCTATAATCGCCTACAACCTAACACTACAATAACTGCTATAACCAAATCAACACCTCACCGAATAGCCAGCACTTCACTCACTATACAGCACTAGATTACAGTAACTAGATTGAATATTTCTCAAAAAATGTTGGGGACTAATCCACAATTACAGTAACTACCAGTTATGTATTTATTTATACCTCTTCTTGTCAGAGGTTAAGCCTAAAAGGAGGACATTTTTAGAGTTCCAACTGTGAATGAAATTATTCTAGAAGTTTGTTAAGAAGCCGACTTAAAGCCTTGATACTTGCTACTTGTGTGTGACACGAACTGAAAAATAAAATAAAAATAAATTAAAGAAAGTATACTTACTAGAATTTGATTCCATTATAACGTTCGTAGCAGGCCAAGCTATCGTAGTGCCAAGAGCGTCTTCAATGACTTCTAATTCAGATGTTGTTCTCCATAGACGTGCTTTTGGCATCAACTTCAAAATTTTCTTGCATTGTATCTTCATCACATGCTTCAGCGTTGTCTTCGATTTGAGCATCGTTTTTCTCTTCTGTTTGTATGACTCGGTTTTCACTTTCTTGCGAGTTGTCTTCAGTCCGAATTTCACTTACTGGTTTTAGCCATCTTAGAGCAGCCCTCTTCCTTTTAGTCATTGGAAATTATCAAACTGCTCCTGAATTGATTAAGTAGAAGCAAACAGCTATTAATTGTGAGCAAATGAAATACAAATGCATATAGCAAAATAACAAGCAAAACAAGGAACATAAAATCTACAATGCCTGTAGCAACAAATGCAGTAAAGATAAACACTAATAGAGCTGAAATCAAAATAAACCGACATAGAGAAGAGAAGTGAATGCAAAATATTTATTAGTTCAAATAGAATAATTTTCTGAAACCAGGCCACTGCTATATGAGTTCAAATAAGAGAACATGCTATATTATATGTCTTGAATCTAGAAAGCATGATACTGTGTTCATTAACACATGAAAGCTTGATAGTACTACTGCTGTTTAAACAATTTTCAACTCAATCATTATACAGACAGTAGAGAATATGTACAGGCATATGTTTGAAGTCGGGCAGTACAATTTAAAATCAACAAGCACATGCTACTACTGGCATACTACTGTCAATTCTAATTTCTTCATTCAAGTCTTTATATTTACACTTCAGTAAATATGGTTCAACGTAACCATCGCTTATATTTTATTTGTATTTTACCTATATACAGAAGGAAACATGCTGCTCAAGTCACAGAAAAACATATATACCCTTCACAAACATGTACAAGAGATTATTCTTTTGTACACCTTATATACAAATTATAATGCAGCAGTCCCATTTTATAAAACACAGTAACTAAACATGTCTAAAGTAATTCAATATTACATAAAGAGCAAGATCATGTATTGCAAAACCTAAGGAAGTGTCCGTGGGTTTATTAATTAATGGTAATGTTCCAGTACAAGGACTTCGAAATATACAAGTATAAGCCATGCTCAAGTACCTAAAAAATATCTATAGTCGACATTTACAAAACAAAATGTCTGATAATTAATGGTGTTATATAAATTTCATTAGCCAAACATACTCAATTAAGACATTTTACAATTCAACTTTGACTCGTCTTCCTTAAGTCATTTTGGATGCATTTTTATTTAATCAAATAACTGATAAAACAGAGCTTCCATATTTTGTGCTTATGAAAAAGAATAAGATGCATGATTATATATTTACAAATTAACAAAATAGTCAATATCCAGGTTTTCCTTCTCTTCTCTGTTTACTTTGTGAAATCGGGAAAATAAGTAGGCATACTATAAATACCATTCATATAAATAATATCATGCAGTAAATAATTTTCTGATCAATAATTTTAAGGGACTTTGTATTGACTATCCAATTTTCAAATTACTAACATCAAGCAAAAGTAGGAAAGCAGCCAAAGCTTGATTCAAGAAACAAAAAACATTCAATAAAAAATGGCTGAAAATTACAAGCTTAAAAATAAGGAGAAAAATTGAAAAAGAGACAAAAGAAAAGTTTCTATGTCTTCACTGTCAAAAAGAGTAAGACAGGAAACAAAAAGAGAAAAAACAAAAGGTCCAGATTTCGAATATAAATTTCCTATAACAAAAAAAAGACAATATCTAAGGAAATTGAAAAAAAGCAAAGTCAACAAACAAAAGAAAGAAAAAACTTAGGCTGAAGTGGTATTAGAAGAAAGCACAAAATTTGATCATCACAGGTCTAGAATTAAAGAAGATTCAAATTGAGTTTGGTTCTGGCCTTATTTTGGGCTAGTTTGCATTTTGTACATACCTTTTCATTTGTGAATAAAAGATATCAAGGACGCTCTTTCAAAGAAAAATTCCTGACAAATATTTGCTCAAGTGGAAAAAATTTGCCATGTAATATACGACTAGGACTACAAAAATAATATTTTGAATTGTTTGATATTTTCAGAGGCCAGAATAATAGAAGTGCAAAAATCAATTTTTGGAAAAGTGGAAAAGCAACCATCAGAACTAGAAAACGAATAAGTCAATTTTCGAAAGTTGTTTATAAAATATGATTGGCCTACTTTCAAGCTGCTGCAACAAAATGAAAGGAATAAAACATAACAAACTTCCATATTGACTAAACTAAAGTAAACCATGAATGTTATGGACAAATTTGTTTCCAATGCATGTTTATTCATACTTTCACATGCAACCTGTGGTATCAACGTGGCTATGCAGGGTATTTCTTTATTACTTCATTTTCTATATAGTATACATGCATTTCATATTGCTCCAAACCAGTTTAGTGCGAGGCCAAAAATTCTCAAACTGCTCTTATCACCCTATTAACTTGGACTAAAAATTCTCAAACTTGAACTAAAAATTTGCATGGAATTTCTTGTGCAATTTTCTGATTCGGCAACATAGAAAGCGTGAGGATGAACAGTTTAATTAACAACAAACACGTATATTTTATATACTTACCCTTGGTGATTAGTCTGATCATGGTTATTGTGTTAAATGAATTAATTTTGTTTTCTTCATTTTAATATGTTTTTTAGTACTAAAACAAAAATTGTTTTCAGAGTTCACACGGTGAAACTAGATATAAATTAGCAATGTAAATATGTTATTGGTAGAAACTCTGTTCAAAGCAGTGAAGAAATACTGGAGGTGAATATTTAAATTAATGAGTGTGTAAGTTGATGAAAGCATAACTTAGGCCCTTGAACGCGTTTTTGTTTGATGTTTAGTTTGACTTGTAGATACAGCAAAGGTTGCATCGAACCAATGGTTAACTTCCATTTATATTTGAGGTTCGTCTCTGGTTCTAATGAAGTTTGGCTACTTGAAACTAAGGCATACCTCAAGCTTAAAACTTCGGTAGTTGGTAATTCCCAAATATATTGCACTATACTTTTATAAAATAATTATGTTCAAATTTGATGTGTGTGTGTGTGTGTCTTCCTTTTAGCTTTTAGTGAATATAGGACTTCTTAGCTTTTAGTGAATATAGCTTGAAACTAAGGCATACCTCAAGCTTAAAACTAGATCATTATGCTCTCAGTTATATCAACTTTCTCAACAACACAGGTATATTCTGATTACTACATATACATTCTACTTCTGAAAATTTTACGTGAAATAATGAAGGTTTAATGCATATTGTAGACTATATAATGGTGAAATTGACTACTTTTTTTTTCACTGGTATCCAAAATGCCATAAGTCCAGGAAAAAATTATCCAAAACCAAAAGGAATCCCATTCTTATTATAATTAAACAAAAGATAACTGTGAAGGGAATTCAGATACATCATAAGGATATATGCACTCAAAGTTCACATCTAATGAATTTTTCTAATGAACTCATGCTACCGCATTGTACACTTGATTCAGCAACATCTAATGAATCATTTAAAACAACACTAACTTGATACCTTTATTTCATACTAATACAAAGTTATGTTTATTATCACAGGATTTGATGAATCTCTGCTTATCCAGACCTCAAATAAATTTGAGAGAAGCCATAACGAAACCTAACATTGTCAAACTTATCTACTCAGTTAACATAGCAAGTGAAATCAGAACTCAGCTAACATTTTCAAACTTATCTACAAATCAAAGCTTACTGATTTCAAAATAAAATAGAGATTGAAACATACAGAAACTAAAAAAATACCAACATACAAATCAAAGCTTACTGTTTTCAATGCTTCAGCTTCTTCAGCGATGCCTGCTACAGATTCTTCAACGATGCCGGCTACTGCTTCTTCAACGACGCTTGATACAGCTTCTTCAAGGATGTGTGGAGAGTCAGAGCAATAGGCGACAGCTTCAGGCGTGGATAGTTGTAGAGAGTCGTGAGTTGGGGATCGAATTTCTCTTTGCTTTTATGAGATGGAGATTGAATTTGAGGGGGTCATGGTTGAAGGATGAATTTAGGTTTAGAGCGGGATCTTTTTTTGGGGAGAACGAAATAGCCAAATTTAGGCGGGCAGGAATAAAGAAGACCGCGAAGTAATTTTCTTGTCTAATTAACTGCGGCTAAACGCGTTATCAATTAAATAAGAAAAGGGATTAGCATCAAATGACAGCAAGCCAATTTACTGTGCAATCCCTACTTGCTATTAAATCAACATTTTGTTGTAGTGATTTATAATTCTACATATATATCTCGTATCTTATTCTTGCAGAGACTCAAGGATACAAATCGAAGCATGGAGCATGGATCAGGAGTAGAGGGATAAATATTGTATACAAATCTTAGAAATAATATGTAAAATCTCCCTGGGTTTTGTATATGATATAAAATACACACACATTTACATAGAAAACATATTTTACAAAATCCAGACGTCTGGTAATGTGCCCCTAGACGTCTGATCCCAGGCTCTGGAAATTTTCTAGATAATACATGACCAGACTCTGGTCATCACAATCCAAACGTCTGGATTTTTCTCCGGGAATTTTTTAAAATATTCAACTGTCAAAATCTGAAAGGTTGCTTCTCCATCGCTTCTTCAAATCGGTTCTACCCCAAACAGAAGCAACTCTAGAAATAAAAAGAAATGGTAGCAACACTTCAAATTGATCATTTCACAACTATAAATACATCACCGATTCTACGATTAAAGTAACTAATTTCTGATTTCTATTCTCTATATCTACTTTGCACTCAAACTCAAGTTACTCATATTTTCTTTCAATATTTCAACCAAAGATCATTAACTTTGGTTCAGTTTTCTTCCATATTTCCAAAGAACACACATATTCATATCTATACATATCCAGTGGACACTATAGGAAGACTTATACGTATTGTCAATATCAGTGTTAATCAGTGCACATTCTTGACGAATGATTTCTATTGTAACAAGCCTATTCCTTCGGGCAAAGCGAGGGTTATTGATTAGTGAAATTCCAAAGAGGACCTTCGGGACTGGATGTAGGACGGGAGGTCCGAACCAGTATAAAATTTCTGGTGTGATCTTTTTTATTTTATTGTTATCTCATTATCTTAATTTATTGCATATATAATAATTACTTGTCATATACATAGTATACGATCCATATAGACATTCATTTGGTATTAGAGCCAGGTTAGTTCAAATCACAGTAATACGTATTTGAAACTTGTTAATATGGCAAGTATCTTCAAGATGGTCAGTCAACTGCACATCCTTCTCTATTCATCGGATCTAACTATGCATATTGGTCAACACGTATGAGAATTTTTATGGAAGCAAATGGTTTAGAAATATGGTCAGCAGCTCAAATAAAGTATGTAGCACCTGAAACAAATATTATCACATGGACAGATGCACAAAAAACCACTGCTTCTAATAATGCTAAAGCTATGAATGTACTTTTTTGCTCCCTTGATAAAAATGAATTTTCACGTATTATGTTATGTACCACTACTTATGATATATGGCGTACTTTACAAGTTACACATGAAGGTACAACTAAGGTCAAACAAACAAAAATATCAATTTTACAAAATCAATTCTCATCTTTCAAAATGGAAAAAAATGAGTCAATTGTTGAAACAAGTCTACTAAGCACTTGGAGAATTCTAGTTTTGCGCCTGATCAACGCACTGCCAGAGTCTGCAGGAATGAGGATAAACTTGTTAAGACATCAAGTTATAAAAGTATTTTGACAAAGTATTATATAAAGGATATTTTGATCAGTTACTTCCTTTCTAAAAGATTTTAAAGTGTTTTAAATATTGTTTACTTCTTAACTAACAATTTGAATTAAATTACTTTTACAGATATAATAAAATGGATTTAACCAAATTATTAAGTATTAAAGAATTTCAATTGAAATTTATATGGTTTAAATTAATGGCTCATCCTTGTCTTTCGTCCTATTTTCCCTTCTAGCTATTCATATTGTCCACCTTGTTAAACTTACATATAACAACAGTTATTAGGTATAATTTTAATCTTCGTGTCATCTTGTCTTAATCCTATTCCATTTTATCTTTTCTGTGTTTTCTGTACCTCATTCCTTTTCGAGGACGAAAAGATTTGAGTGGGGAGAGTATAACAACCCTGTATTTTGTGATTATTTTAATTATATATTTTTGTTATTTTAATTGATTTCCTGATTTAAAAACTTTATTTTTTTATTAAAATGAATAAATATTGTTATTTTAGATATAAATTTAGATTTTGATGTGAATTAGAATTCCAAACATGACTAAATAGAATATTTTCCAGAAAAGTGAATTTTGGTCAATATGGTCAAAATTTGACTTTTAATTTAGAAATTTGAAAGTTTTAAAATTTGAATTTTATCTTTTATTATGAAAGTAAATAAAATTTTAACAATACTGCTTTTCGTTTTGTAACGACCCGTATTTTTACAGATCAAAAGATTGAAAAACTGTTGTCATTAGGTCGTGAGTGTTGTTAGAACGTCCAGAGTTAGATCGTTCAGAGTTTAAGTCGACCGAAGCTTGAATCGTCCAGGGTTAAGTTGTGTAGAAGTTAGGTCGTCTGAAAGTTGGGTCGGATGGTTGTTAGGTCGGGTGAATGACCTAAGAGATTGGAGCGACCTAAGGTAGATAAGTCGGTTGAGCGACTTAAGGAGTTGGCGACTTAAGAGAGTCGGCGACTTAAGGGTTAGCGGCATAGGAGTAGAGACCTAGGAGACTAGGCGAGCTAACGACTTAAGGAGATAGGTCGGTTGAGCGACTTAAGGTAGATAGCTTAGGTCGTTTAGTTTAGGTCGTTGTGACCCTGCTTATAGTTAGGTCGTTAAACGACCTAAAGGTGTTAATTCGTGAGTCGTTGGGTCGCGTAGGTGTTAAGCTGCACATGTTTAAGTCATGCATAGGCCTGAGTCATTAAGTCGCAAGGTCGTTGAGTCGCTATGCCGTGTTTAGTTAGGTCGTAAGTCGTTGGGACTTGGCTTAGTGTTAGGTCGTTAGGTCGCGACTTATGATAAGTCGTTAAGTCGCGCACTTGCGTTGTCACTAAGTTGCGCATGCACTAAGTCGTATCTCAGTTAAGTCGTAGGATTTGCTAAGTCGTAAGTCGTAGATCGTGGGGTTTTCATAAGTCGTGGACGACTTAAGGGGGCGAACGACTTATGGTTCAGCCTATAAATACACGTCCTTGCCTCACTTTTTGGGATCGGGATTTTGAAGCGACGAAGTGCTGCCATTTTGAGAGCTCGAGTTCTACACTTCTTCACTTCTTTTCTCCACTTTAATTTTGTGCTTCCTTCCATCCAAGATCGAAGATCCAAGAGCTTAGATTGAAGATCTACATTCTTCGAAGAGAGATTTCATCGTTTGGAGCGGAATTTTGGCGGATCAAGCTAGATCCTTCGCTGTCCAGATCTGAAGTGTGTTGCTTTTAAGGTGTTTAGGTGATTCGGTGAGTGGTGGTTATCTCTCACACGGACCAAAAGGAGTATATTAGATTGTTGGCTTGATTGTGTGTTAAAAATAGCGATTTCATGCATTTTCTAAAACTTAAGTATAGATCTATTATTCATGATGATTTGATATCCATTTTACTACATGTTAACTTATGTTAACGTTGGAAAGTGAACGCTAACACCCGGTGTGTGTTGTAGAATCGTGAAAGCACCACCCGTGTGACGGGAACAAAAAGTAAGCAGTAAAGTAGCGAAAAAGCGGTAAAAGACAGCAGTTTATAGTAGTTCGGCTTGAAATCGTGCCTACGTCCACTTTGAATCTCTTTATTAGTGAATCTAGTTACAAGACGATACAATCCACTTATGACAACAATATAATTTGATCTTAAAGACAAACTCGACTACTAGCTCAAACTCCGATGATGGAACTTGATGAATCCGTGTAGAATGCAAGAAATTCCTCTCGAAGCTTGTTGTAGTGTCACGAATGTATGAAGATCTTCAATTGTCGAGTGAGTTGAGAGTTCGGCAGAGTAACGACGCTTTTAGAAATGATCCGCCAAAAGTCCCTTTCATGTTGGAAGTGGTGGTCTATTTATAGGAGTCAAATTCAGAATAGTGGTTTCTGCCAAGTCATGAGTCGTGGCCGACTCAAGATGAGTCGTGTCCGACTTAGGATGTGTCGTGGCTTGTGGTTGACTTAAAGCAACTTGTGGGCGACTTACTGAGTTCAGTTTGTGGCTTGGCCGAAGTCAAGTCTTAGGTCGTGATCGACTTATAATGAATCATAAGTCGTGGCCGACTTATCAGATGAAAGTAGCACTGGTGCATGCATTGGGTTTTAACCCGGTAGCTTTTAGGTCGTGGACGACTTAAGCTAAGTCGTGAGTTCCTTAAGTCGTAAGTCCTTTGAGTCGTCAACTCCCATGGGTCGGTAATTTCTTTAAGTCGTGGACCTTCTTAACACCTTAGGTCAGAACTTCCCTTGAGTCGTTTGGTCCTTAAGTTGTTAAGTCGTAAAGTATTCTGAGTTGTTAGCTCGCACAATCCTTAACTCGCTGAGTCATCCAGGCCTTAAGTCGTTGATTCGTATTATCCACTTAAGTCGTGCAATACTTGAGTCGTTGATACCCTAACCCGTTAACTCGTTCACATGTTAACTCGTTAAGTCGTCTGGACCATGAGTCGTAGGTCGTTCAGTATCCCGAGTTGTTAGGTCGTACACTTCTTGAGTCGTATACTCCTTGAGTCGTATACTTCTTAAGTCGTATACTTCTTGAGTCGTATACAATTAAGGGTTAACATTTTCCCCTCGAAGTACACGCCTGAGTCGTAGGTCGTGTACTTCGACTTATCTTAATTCGTGCGTGCCTTTTCATGTTCCACTGCCCTGAGGTATAAAAAGCTTGAGTCGTTCCTTCTATTCATTATCTATCCCCTAAGTCGTATCTGCCATTAATATTCCTCCGAGCTTTCTCAAGGCAATTTTTTCCCTTTTTTCAACAATCAGTCGATCACCGATCCTTGATCCTTTACTGCGTAAGTGCTCCTGCTTCCTTCTTGATCCTTAATCATCATTAATATGCCTTGTTGCGAGTTCCACTGCATTGGCAGTTCGTGAGCCTGATTTTGCTCGATTTTGTCTTTTAGATGAATGGGGTGATGGAGATGAGGGATTACTGTATTTCAGGTTTAATAATTGATTAGGTTGGCGAGGCTTTGGCGATCTAAAATTGGCTCTTGGTTGATTCAATGGTGTGGTGAAATGAGGATAAGGATCATAGTTGATTGAGAGGTTATCGGGTTTGGAGGATAACGGGTTAGGAGAAAAGTCAATGGGTCTAATGGAGTGAGGTGTTACCATGGTCACAGTTTAGTAGCGTCTTGCGACTTACGACATAAGCCTCATTCGATATAAACCTTGTACGACTTAAGCCTATCACGTCATAAGCCTTGTGCGACTTAAGCCTGTTACGACATAAGCCTTGTACGACTTAAGCCTGTCACGACATAAGCCTTGAGTCGTGGACGACTTAGGACTTGGGAAATTGCCTCGCTTTAACCTGAAGTCTCTTTCTTCTTTTACACGACTTAACGACTTGAAGTACTGCCGACTCAAGGCATCAACGACCTAAAATCGAAATGACTTGTCCTATCTTGCCTTAAAGTCCTTAAGCCGTGGATGAGTTAACATATAAGTCGTTGGCGACTCAAGACTTGTGTTTTGCATGAACTTTGAACTGCTGAACTTTGAACTGCTGCATCTTTTCACAGATCATTCTAACTTGCAAATTAATCAACCTGTTTAATACCACATTTACAGAAAATTGGGACGAATATACTGTCACTGACCGCCCACAACAAATGACAGATTAGCTAATAACAGATGATTGACATAAATAGATTGTGTGAACGAAGTGCTCTAAATCAACAGATTCAAGCAAAGTATTAAAGCAACATTAAAACAATCAACTGAAAAATGATCGGTTTACACTTAATACTGTACCTGAACTTTAAATTAACAAGCCCTGAAATTCGATAATCGATCAATTACCGACTATCTTAATTCCAGTTGTATTTACTTGTTATCTTTACTAGTTTTGCACAACACTTCACACTATTTAGGAAACGTGCACCTTCATATTTGAATATCCAGTTGCTTGTGTAGAATGACTTCTCAACAAGGAGATGTAACAGTCCAGACCGGAGAGTCCACTCCTATTCCAGCTCCTTTAATCAATCCCCCAGAAAGAGCTTCTTCCACTCTATCGTACAGGGTTTTTCGGCAATTGTGCACTCAGTTTGGCATTGCCGAAGCTGATGCTGTCCTCCCTGAGAAGAATAGCACTGCTGATGTAGCGCCTCCTGGCTTTGTAGCAGTGAATCGACAGATGTGCCTTAGTGGAGCCATTCCACCTTTCAATAACTTTCTCCAGCATCTTCTCCGACAACTGGCCATTTCCCCATTTCAGCTACATCCCAATGGCTACGCCATTTTAATGGGGCTATGTGTGCTATTTGGGAGAACTCTCGAACGACTTCCTAATTTCGACGAGATATGCTACTTGTGCTCTTTCACCAAAACCAAAGATCATCCTTCTATTACTGTCGTGAGAAGTGCCAGAAACCGTAAATTGATTGTTGGCCTTCCCGATAGTGCTCACGGGTTCTTTACTCAATTCTTTTATGTTCGCTGTCCCCTGGGATTCTACGCTGTGTGGAGGGAAGGAAGTAAGATTATCTATCTTTACTTCTCCTATTTTTTGAGTTTTTATGAAGTATGAATCATCAAGTGTTAACTTTGCTTTCTCATTTCAGCGCTTCCCCCTCCTTCTAGGAATCCCAGCAACAAGCAAACTCTGGAGAGGCTTATGGCTGTACCGATTGAAGAGCGGGACGCGAAATTTTTGTTGAAAGACGAATTTCTTCATCAGTTCGGACTTCTTCATTCTTCTCGCTCTACTCAGCCTCACGAAGTTCCCAACTCTCCTTCGAAGGCAGCAAATGCCCCACTTTCTGTTGAAGACCCCACACCGAAGGAAACTGCCACTGAAACTTCACTGGTAAAATGTCCCACACTTACCGATGTTGCGGGCCCGTCCAGCAAACTGGCACTTGCCCCAATTATCGAAGAGGAGGAAAATCCTCGAATCTCTGAAAAGTCAGCCGATGTGGAGGCTGAAAAGGAAAGCTCTGTTGGGTACCATGGTGATGACACCTTCGATGGCTTAAGTGATATAATGATAACTTCTCGAGAACTCTTTAAGGATGACATAACTAAAGTCACTTCTCCTGTAACAGAAGTAACATCTACTTTGCAGCAAACTTTGTCGGCTCAAGAATCAACTCTCGTTTCTCAATCTGCTATCACTCCCCAACCAAAGAGTGGTTTGTAGCTTGACGCGCGTAGTTCGCACATCACACACACTTAGGATGCTTAGCACTTATATGCACTTAGCCTCCTTAATTTGAAGATTTCTAAGACTTGTCTTTTCTTCAATTTCAGGTTCTACAATGGGGCGAACTGGCTCGTATTATGACTCATTTCAGCGCCATGGAGGCCGTGGATCTTATGACTTCAGGAAATACCTTGGTGACCAGAGAGAGACAGATGAGGAAAGGGCTCGAAGGAAGGCTCAAGAAAGGCGGGATTACGAGCAGTGGCAGAGAAGAAAAAACGCTGAGCGATATGATTCTTCTCACAGAAGTGACGATTCCCATAAGCGAAAGTCTTATAATGACAAGGGGAAGACTCATATTGCTGACGAATCGAGCAAGCAATCCAAGCCAAGTGATGCATCTGCAGTTTCTAAGAAGACTCATGCTCCAATCTCTCCTGATATTTCGGCCGGCTCTCCTCCTTTAAAGAAATCCGATATCCAAGTGATCATCAGCAGGCCCCATTATCAGGTTAAAGACGGCCCTCCAACGCTTCAAAGCCGGTTTCCGAACTGGTGCTTAAAAGGAGTGCGTTTTGACCTGGATTTGGTCCCAATCGATAATCAAGACATGCTTAAAAGTCTTGATGCAGTCAGGCTTAACATTGAGAGGATGTCGCAATGGAAGAAACTCGTCGATGAACTCCAAAGAGTCAATCATGCGAACCTTGAAGCCATGCTGACCATGGAAAACGACAAGACGGAATGGGACAAAATCTGCAAACAGCATGACGCCGAGATGACGAGTATTGCTGATGATAATGCAAGACTTGAGTCCAAGGTTAAAAAACTCAAGGAAGATCTTGCTGCTTCTTCCGCTTCACAAACTCAAAAAGAAGAAGTGTTTCAGAAACAAGTGCGTGATGCGCACGCTGCTCAGAGGGATGCTGAGATGAAATTTGCAGCTGAGCAGTTCGTTGTTGAAGAATACCGCAAAAACAACACTCAGTTGCGGGAAACAGTTAACTCCCAGAACGTGGAGATTGAATTGCTAAAGGCCCGACTTGCTAACGCTGAGAAAGAGCGTGATGAGGCTGTTGCTGGTTGAGCTGCGGCTGTCGCCGAAAAAGAGGCAGCCGAGCAATCGCATGAGACAACAAAAGCTAGCATCAGCTCCACCTTATTTGACTTTTATCTGCACAGTGTTCTGGGTCATGGGAGCCTCTCTTTTCTGGGTCCTGACTATGAGGTTACCCTGGTCGAAGTATGGGAAGCAGCAGTTGACATGCTTGGCGGGGCCGGCTATGATGAGGCGGAACTCGAGGCACGCTACCTTGACGAAGAAGCTCGTGCTGCTCTTGCCAAGGGAAAAGAGCAACTTGCTGAAGCCAGAGCTGGAATAGTGGCAGAAGAACATCTAGAGAAGAAAATATCTTTAACTGCCCCTGTCCACACTTCGACTTCAACTGACGTCGATATCGTTGGTTCCAGCTCTCACTTTTCTTCTCCTGCAAAAACTGTCGAGGCCAAGCCCGACACAACCGAATCACCCCTTACTCATATCGAGGAGCAGAGCCAAGAAGACACTGAGGCTGATAAATTTGAAATTGTCTTGTCAAAACCGACTTCTCCAGGTAATTTTGGCATCGATCCGAGTTCAGTGAATCATTTATTTGATTTAAACGAGTTTGATGACCTTCTTACTTATTACTTAAACTTTGGTGAACCGATACCTTCTCTTTTCTCGGAGGATACCGATTTTAACTTCTTTTCTTCTACAGCGGAGGTACCGAATACTGCAAAAACTTCCACTCCTTTAATTGTCGTTCTTCCATCTTCGCAAATTACTCCTCCTTCTGCTTCCCAACCGGGATCACAGGCAGAGAAAATTGAAGCTCTTCAAGACCTGGATGATCCGGCCGCTTCGTAGGAGCAGAAGGCGGAGGATCTTGATGACATCGAGAAGACCCCGGAGCGGTCTCTAGATTATGACACGAAGCTTTCGACATTGCTTGCTACACCGGGGAGTGAATCTTCTTCGAAGAGGAAGGGGAAGCGTGCTATAAGGAAGAAGAAGAATATTTCCGCTGGAGAGGAAGCGGAAGTTGATCCAGCCGTGCCTCTTTCTCCTTCTGCCCCGACCCGTTCACAACGGCTTCAGAAAATAATCATTAGGCCGAGTAAAGGCTCCAAAGGTGGCGGGAAGAAGGAATAGCAAGCTGGATCTTCTACTTCTTATTTTTGCTTTTTGCATGTATCGACCAGAGATTGTGCGGGTACCGGTCCCCGCTTCTTTTTTGCGATCTGTACAATGTAAAAAGTTTTCATAATATTGAATAAAATAGCTATTTTACTTGTACAAATTCTTGTGTATGTGAGAATGCATTTGTTTCTCATTTTAGTGTAGAATAAACAATTCTTCTTACTTGTACAAACTTTTTGGTCTGTGTTTGAGAATGCATTTATTCCACATCTATTTTTCATGATATTGCAATGAACTTTCGGTATGTTGCTTGCATATTCCTTTTATTAATGTAATTGAATTTTATAGTGTTGCCCCCATACCACAAGTGCATTGCAACATTTCTAACTTTCACAAGACTGATAATCTTATTTCAGTGAATAACTATTCCACTTTTAAGGGAAGAATTATTCTGCTTTTAATAGATCATATCTCATTTTTTTTGGAGAAATTTTTATTTTCTCTTTCTTTCTGAAGAACACTTCAATTTTCGGGGATGATCACTTTCATTTGTTAAAAAAGAAAGTAGACTTCCATATGCAATGAAATGAACTTTTATGAAAAATTTTTGTAGCATTTTAACTTTTTTAGGAGGAACTTTTTGAGATGAACAAGTTATCCTTCCTTTGAGAGTTGAACTGTGCTTCCGGAGAAGGCTTTTTATTTGAGTATTCTATTTTGGGACATGCCTCCGGAGAGGGATCCTCTTAAAGAGTTATGCCTCCGAAGAGGGCTTGTGCCTCCGAAGAGGGCTTGTGGTGCCTCGAGAGAGGGCTTTTGCCTCCGAAGAGGTCATGTGCCTCCGAAGAGGGCTTGTGGTGCCTTGGGAAAGGGCTTTTGCCTCCGAAGAGGTCATGTGCCTCCGAAGAGGGCTTGTGCCTCCGAAGAGGGCTTTTTGATTGCCTGGAAGTTACTTTCTCATGGTTGAATGGATCCACGGAGCGGACGCAAGTTGCTTGATTGGATGTTCGTTTGCACAAACGATCACAATCAATTATCAAGGGCCCTGTTCCTTCAGCTTGGGAAGGTGCCCCTCCGGTGGTTCCACCAATCTTTTCTGATTGAGAGAAGTACTTTCATTTTTTGGCGTGCCTCGTTAGAGGGCTTTGTTGACCTTTGGGAAGGAGAGTTGGTTGGTTGGTGTGCCAGGAAGGTTGCATCTCAGGGGCGAATAGATCCACGGGACGGACGCAAGCTGCCTGATCGGATGCATCACGATCAGTTAACAAGGGCCCTGTTCCTTCTGCTTGGGAAGGTGTCCCTTCGGTGGTTCTTACCGGCCCTTTTATTGAGAGGCATACCTCCTTTTGGCTGCTTCTTTGTTTGCTTGGCAATGTTCTCTCATAATCTGCTCATTAGCGATCTTTTATTATCATTTCCAAGCGCATCTTCTTTCCTTTTTCAAGTAAATTGCCTCATCCGAAGAAGTGGACTTCACTGTTGAACGACTTCACGGGACAAACGCAAGTTATCTAGTTGGATGTCTGTTCATATCGACAATCTCAACCAGTTAACAAAGGTTTGCCGCAGTGGAGTCGCCATCTTTTTATTTGAAGTTCTCCTTGTATAGGATTTGAATTTGGAATTTTATGTCGCTTGGTATTTGCGTAATAGGTGGTTTATAGAGGTCGCTTGGCTTTGTGACGAGCAAGCCTTGTTTTAATGTCCTACAATTTTGAATCGACATTTTAGCAATACATTTAAAGTATTTACATATCGAAATAAAACAGGCATTATGAAATAGTAAAAAACACAAGATTTATAGTGGTTCGGCCAAGAATCGGGCCTACATCCACTTTATAGCTTTCATTCATTTACACTGATTTACAATGTTTTACAATACAACTGATACATTCATCAATATTTTACAATTTTGAGCAGAGCTTTTTTCAAGTAAAATAAGGACGTAAGTGGTTGCTGTTCCAGGCCCTTGGAATTGGATCTCCTTCAACAGTTATGAGTTTGAAAGTGCCATCAAGAAGTTTACTGCCAATGGCATATGGTCCTTCCCAGTTTGGTCCAAACACACCAGTTGCCGTCATGATCCTTTTCAAAACTAAGTCTCCGACCTCAAAGCTGCGTTGGCGAACTTTAGAGTTGAATTGCCTGGCTATCCTTTGCTGATAAGCTGAAACTCTGAGCCTAGCTTCTTCTCCTTTTTCATCAAGAAAATCAAGTGCTTCAAGTTGCAGCTTTTCATTTTCAGCTTCATTGAAATGAACTCTTCTATGTGAAGGAACTTCTACTTCCACTGGAATCATTGCTTCTAATCCGTATGCTAGTGAAAATGAAGTGTGCCCAGTCGCAGTTTTGTGAGTAGTTCTGTACGCCCATAGTGCTAATGGAAGCTTATCAACCCAACCACCTTTTGCTTTTTCGAGTTGCTTTTTGATGGTTGACTTGATGATTTTGTTCACTGCTTCCACTTGCCCATTTGCCTACGGATGGGCCACTGCTGAGAAGCTTTTCCGAATTCTGAATCGTTTGCAAAAATCCTGGAATTCTTCACTTTCAAACTGAGTACCATTGTCTGTGATTATCTTCTGTGGCACACCATATCTGCAAATGATATTTTTCATTACAAAATTTATCATCTTTTTAGAAGTGATGGTTGCCAAAGGTTCAGCTTCAGCCCATTTGGTGAAATAATCAACGGCAACAATAGCATATTTGATTCCGGATTTAGCGATCGGTAAAGGTCCAATCAAGTCTATCCCCCAAATGGCGAATGGCCATGGTCTGACCATTTGTGTGAGTTCGGTGGAAGGTTCTTTTGGGATTTTTTCAAATCTTTGACATTTGTCGCACTTTCTGTAGTAAATAGCAGCGTCTCGATTAATATCCGGCCAGAAATACCCATATCGGAGGACTTTCTTGGCTAGAGTTTGACCGGCTGAATGATCTCCACATTCTCCTCCGTGTATCTCGGCTAGAATTGTCTTGGCTTCTTCCTTAGTTACACATCGGAGCAGTGGCATTGAAAATCCCCGTTTGTATAATCGGCCATCTTGAATTATATATCTTGACGCTTTTCTCAATAGTTTTCGACGTTCCTTAGAACTTTCTAGCAGGGAACCATTGAGTAGGTATTCTTTGATTGGAGTCATCCATGATTCATGCTCTTGAGACGTAGCCATAATCCAATCAACATCCATTTCATCAATGCTTGGAGCTGACAGAACTTCTACAGGAACTAATCCCAGTAATTGAGCTTCTCCAGAACTTGAGTACTTCGCAAGAGAATCCGCTTTCATGTTTTCTACCCAAGGAATATGACTTATCATATAATGATCGAAATCTTCGAGAAGTTCACATGCCTTTAATAAGTATGCGGGTAGATTTCCACCTTTAGCCTGAAACTCTTTCTTCACCTGGCAAACAATAAGTTGAGAATCGCTGAAGATTTGTAACACTTTGATGTTTAGCTCCTTGGCAATTTTCAAACCAGCAATAAGAGCCTCATACTCTGCTTCATTGTTCGTTGAAGGAAATTCCAGTCTCAATGCATAACACAACGATCGTCCTTCGGGGGTTTCGAGCACAACCCCTGCCCCAGAACAGTAATCATTTCTCGATCCGTCAACATACAACTTCCACTGGATTGGAATGCCATCAGTTGTTTCATTCTCGCTATCACCTTTGTCAGTAGATTCTGCGATGAAATCTGCTAAAGCTTGTCCGTTGATTGCTCTCCGGGGATGGTAAGTGATATCATACTGGCTAAGTTCAATGTTCCATTTCAAAAGACGGCCTGAAGTTTCAGGACGAAACAGGACTTGCTTTAGAGGTTGATCAGTAAGTACCTTGATAGGATGAGCTTGAAAGTATGGTCTCAATTTCCTGGAAGCAATAGGCGAGCTTTTCTATCTTAGAATAATTCATCTCTGCCCCAGTGAACCGTTTACTGATGTAATAGACTGGACGCTGTACTTTTATATCTTCCCGTACAAGTGCTGCACTGAGGGCGTGAGATGAAAGTGCTAAATAGATGAAAAGGTCTTCACCGTCAGCAGGCTTGGAAAGAACCGGCGGTGTTTCCATATGACGAATTAGTTCATCGAAAGCATTCTAGCATTCGGGAGTCCATTCAAAAATTTTCTTTCCTTTCTTTAGAGCGTCAAAGAAGGGAATGCATTTGTCTATGGCCTTGGAAATGAAACGACTCAAAGCAGCGACTTTTCCATTGAGACTTTGCATTTCTTTCTTTGTTTTAGGGGCTTTGACCTCCCTTAGAGCTGTGATTTGAGTAGGATTGGCTTCAATGCCCCTGGCGCTCACGATGAAACCCAAGAATTTCCCGGACTCTACTCCGAACGAACATTTCAATGGATTGAGCTTCATTCCGTACTTTCGAAGAATTGCAAACATTTCCTCCAAGTGACCCATGTGATCTACAGCTTTCTTTGACTTCACCAACATATCGTCGACATAAACTTCCATGGTTCTACCAATCTGAGGCTTGAACATTGCATTGACGAGCCTTTGGTAGGTTTCCCCAGCATTCTTCAATCCGAAAGGCATAACTTTGTAGCAGTAGAGACCCACATCTGTGATAAAGCTTGTATCTTCCTGATCCGGCTCATGCATCATAATTTGATTGTATCCGGAGTAAGCATCCGTAAATGATAACAACTCATGCCCAGCCGTTCCATCCACCAATTGATCGATTCTGGGCAGTGGGAAGCAATCTTTGGGGCAAGCTTTGTTTAGATCCGAAAAATCGATGCATACCCTCCACTTCCCATTTGCCTTCTTAACCAGTACCGGATTTGAAACCCAATTTGGATAAGTGGAGTTTCTGATGAAGTCGTTTTCCATGAGTCGATCGACTTCTTCCTTTAGTGCTGTCGACCTTTCTGGGCCTTGAGTTCTTCTTTTCTGTTTCACTGGCGTGAATTTTGGATCATTGTTCAGAGTATGTACAGCAATTTCCGGGGAGATCCCATACATATCAGCATGACACCAGGCGAACACATCCAGATTGGCTTTTAAGAATGATATCAGCGTGTTTTGAACTGTTATGCTTAGCTGTGAACCCACATTGAGTACTTTGTTTGGGTCTTTTGAATCAACAGATATTGGTACCGTTACTTCCATAGGTACCACTCTATTATCCCCTGTACTGGCTTTTCTGGGGTCCATTTCTTTCCTTACATTGCTGTGTTCGCCAGTATAGGGGCCACTCCGTAGCTGCTACAAGGTTGGTTCTTTGATGCAGAGCGGAGCTGCCGCATCTTTTCCAATCTCTCTTTTTTTGGCCTCACGGAGCTCTACAAGATAACATTCTCGCCCCGCGTTCTGATCTCCCTTAATGACAGCAACCCCATTATCAGTGGGAAATTTCATTGTTAAGCACCACGGAGCGAGGACGGCCCTGAAAGCAGCAAGAGTAGGCCGACCCAAGAAAGCATTATAGGCGGAGAATCCATCAACAATTACAAAGGTTTGCTTTCGAACCAACTTCTTATGTCCTTTGCCCATTTCAACAAACAAGTCCACAGTTCCAATTGGCTGTTTCAGCTCTCCTGTAAATCCGGCAATTTTGTGTGAAGAGGCTTGTACTTCTGTCATTGGAATTTTCATTTGGTCAAATGTCTTTTTAAAGAGTATGTTGCACGAAGCACCACTATCAACCAGAACTCTTCTGATAATAGCCGGCCCAATACCGACAGAGACAACCAAATGGTCCTCAGTAGGAGCTTCCACATCAATAGAATCCCTGGTTCTGAACATAATATCATCATGAAAAGTCTTTTGCTGCTTTAGAGGTGCAGCATCTTCCAAGATCAAGACACTTTCTTCAGTTGGAGCATATTTCAAAGCTCTAGCATACCTTTCCATCTCACCCTAACTCCTGCCAGCTGGATGAGGTCCTCCTGTGATCACATTGATAACAGGTCTTTCTTTTTCAGCAGGCCTCTCTCTTGAACCAGACGAATGAGCTGGGTGTAGTTGCCCCTGGTTAGATGAAGACGGGTCTTTTCTATTTCTTTTCACATACTGCTGCAACTTATTCTCTCTCAACAATTCTTCAATTAGGCTTTTCAAGTGGCGGCATTCGTTGGTATCGTGGCCTGGTTGATTATGAAATTTGCAAAATCTTCCGCTTTGAACAGCACTTTTCCCAACTTTTACTGCTGATGGTTTTGGAAAATCAACAGCATCCTTAGTGGCGATGAAAATATTCTCCGGGGTATCAGTCAGAGGAGTAAAATTCGAAGGTTTGAGGAAGCGGGGCTTTTTGAGATCTTTCTGCTTCTTTCCACCATTACTTTCCCTCTTCTGATTTGCAGATTCTTTCTTGTTCTGAACTGTAGCATTATTTTCCACCACTGTTGCCACAACTTTAGCTGACGCGGAGAGATTCTCTAAGCGCATGAACTCATCAGCCTTTTTGTAGAATTTTTCGAGCGAGTTTGGTTCTTTCATTTTTAACCATTTTCCAAACTCGCTAGACTTGTCAATAGCCCGCATTAAGTAGGTTAAGATCATTCGCGGTTCCGCGTTATCAACTTCTGCTAGGGCTAAATTAAAGCGATTCAAGAAGGATTTAATGGGCTCTCCAGGATTCTGTTCAAAACTTGAGAGAGACATTATATCCTTTGCTCTTGAAATGTATAATCTGAATTGTTCCTTCAATTTTCGGGTCAGATCGGAAAATTGGTCAATAGATCGCACAGGAAGCTTGGTGAACCAAAGTAACGCCACTCCTTCTAAGTATACCAAGAAATACCAGCATTTAATCTCGTCAGTTGCTCTGGCACCAGTCATGTGCCAATCATATTTGTATAGGAATTGATTTGGATCACTCGTTCCTCGATAAGAAGGAATGGTGGGAGGAACGAATTTTCTCGGAAACTCAGCTTTTAAGATCCTTTCAGTGAATGGAGTTTTACTCGGAGCGAATCCCCAATCATTCTCATCTTCGTTTCTTTGCATGCTTTCCTTCATTATTTGCCGAACCATGCTAGAGAGATATTCCTCATTGTTTAGAGATTTCGCGGAATAGACCTCGGCCATCTTTTCGGAGGTTTGTCCAGGTAAATGCTCACGGAGAACCGGTGACGGCCTGGATCCTTCAGCCTGGAGGGGTGCCCCTTCAGCAGCACCCGATCCCCCTTGAGGAATATTTCTCCCTTTGGAATTGGGAGCAGCATTAGCAAAGTTTTCCTCATTACTTACTAGTCTTTGATTAGCCCCAAGTAGAGCATTCAGCTTTTCCATCATCAGATTATTCTGAGTTTCAATCTGTTGGTACAGTCCGGATACAGCAGCATCTAACTCTTGTCGCGTCACACCGACGCTTGGAGCTGCCTGATTTGGCGCGGTCATCATCAGTTCTGACAGACTTTCGTTTCCTTCCAGGAGCCATTATGTCTGATAGACTTCTGGTTTTGTAGGAAATTCTTTCAACAAACTTCCGTGAAGCAATGGTGAGTGGTCGCCTGAGTTGGGTTCTCAGTGAAAGCACCAAAATGTTAACGTTGAAAAGTGAACGCTAACACCCGGTGTGTGTTGTAGAATCGTGAAAGCACCACCCGTGTGATGGGAACAAAAAGTAAGCAGTAAAGTAGCGAAAAAGCGGTAAAAGATAGCAGTTTATAGTGGTTCGGCTTGAAATCGTGCCTACGTCCACTTTGAATCTCTTTATTATTGAATCTGGTTACAAGACGATACAATGCACTTATGACAACAATACAATTTGATCTTAAAGACAAACTCGACTACTAGCTCAAACTCCGATGATGGAACTTGATGAATCCGTGTAGAATGCAAGAAATTCCTCTCGAAGCTTGTTGTAGTGTCACGAATGTATGAAGATCTTCAATTGTCGAGTGAGGTGAGAGTTCGGCAGAGTAACGACACTTTTAGAAATGATCCGCCAAAAGTCCCTTTCATGTTGGAAGTGGTGGTCTACTTATAGGAGTCAAATTTAGAATAGTGGTTTCTGCCAAGTCATGAGTCGTGGCCGACTCAAGATGAGTCGTGGCCGACTTAGGATGTGTCGTGGCTTGTGGTTGACTTAAAGCAACTTGTGGGCAACTTATTGAGTTCAGTTTGTGGCTTGGCCGAAGTCAAGTCTTAGGTCGTGATCGACTTATAATGAATCATAAGTCGTGGCCGACTTATCAGATGAAAGTAGCACTGGTGCAGGCATTGGGTTTTAACCCGGTAGCTTTTAGGTCGTGGACAACTTAAGCTAAGTCGTGAGTTCCTTAAGTCATAAGTCCTTTGAGTTGTCAACTCCCATGGGTCGGTAATTTCTTTAAGTCGTGGACCTTCTTAACACCTTAGGTCGGAACTTCCCTTGAGTCGTTTGGACCTTAAGCTGTTAAGTCATAAAGTATTCTGAGTTGTTAGCTCGCACAATCCTTAACTCGCTGAGTCGTCCAGGCCTTAATTCGTTGATTCGTATTATCCAATTAAGTCGTGCAATACTTGAGTCGTTGATACCCTAACCCGTTAACTCGTTCACATGTTAACTCGTTAAGTCGTCTGGACCATGAGTGTGACAACCGCTCATGACTCTGCACCGAATCTAGAGATAGTGCGTTGTAAAGTGTGCCAGGCGACCATGGACGATTGTCAGGGTAGATTAAAACAACAGAATCTATCGTATTACTCACAGCGCATGGACAAAATACAATAGAACATATGTATAGTGAAGCTTTACAGAACAAAATGACATCATATAAAACTCCATAATAGTTGAATACAAGCATCCAAATAGCCAATACATCAAGCCTCACTACATGACACTCAGAGAATACAAAACAGCGGAACATCCAGTACATATAATAAGAAGATAATATGCAACCCTCCAGCTCGTCTTCGATATCAGCATCGTGAGAAGAGAACAGCACCTGTCACCTGCTTCCTAGTCTGCCCGTCCCAAAAATGGACGAACAGCCCAAGGCAATAAGAATTAAAACATAAAGCCTTGAGTCAGACAACAGTCTTAGTGAGCAGTAAATTAACTAACAACATACCAAAAGAGCATAAAGGAAAAGGAATAGGAATACAACCCTCCCACTCCACCTCTTTCTACAGTGATAGCCCCCAGACACACACTAAGCAGAAGCAACATAGCAGAGCATACAATTTAAAGTAAAGTAATAATCATTCGAGTCAAGGGCGATGTTTTCCAAGTACCAAGGCCTAAATCAGATAAGCACCCAGAAAATACCGCTCTTGAGTCCGAATTGCAATACAACCAAACATCCATGACTCTGACTATCACTGTTATCATTGCTTCGATATCACCGTTAATTGAATGACCGGCACATTCTTTCAGCCGTCCGTCAAGGGCTAATGGAAACCCCGGTTCTAGACATAACTCCCGCACGTCGTCGCAGCCCGTGCCTAGGACTATCGAATCTGCCCAGAGTACTCGACCATCAACAGTTGGCCGTTGGGATTATCGAATCTGCCCAAACGTACTCTTGCTTAGAGCATGCTAGAACCTTCAACAACGATGCGATCCAAGCCTCCTAGTCATCCTCCTTGATGACTATTCTCATATCCATTCATTATCCTCAACTCGAATCATATCACCGAGTTATCAACATGCTTGGAATGATCCCGTCTGGATTAGACCAAGTCTTTATCACATGATTGCCTCGCTTCATCACATCCTCGCAAAGCCTCATCTTAACATCATATCATCAAATCTACGCATAAGAGCTTCATCATCCCGCTACATATGCCAAGAGCAGCTTACCCAATTCAAGAGCCTTTCTCTTAGCTTTTGAATCATCTTCGGTCTAAATCAAACCATCAATCATCTAATTCATAACAATCAATCAAACCAAACATTAATCTAAGCAATCAAGCATTCAATTATGATCTAAGTAGATAATTACAACAATAATGGCATTTTCGTAATTAAAGAGTTGAAAGTCTAACATGCATGAAATCATAAGAAATATCTCTACAATCTTGATGAATGAACTTGCATAGGTTAACACTTAGTAAAATGGTTGTCAAATCATCATGAACAATGGATCTACATGGATCTACACTTAGGATGAAGAAAATGCATGAAAATCATTATTTTAACACCAAATCGAGCCAACAATCCGATATACTCCTTTGGATCCGTGTGAGAGATAATCACCACTCACCAAATCACCTAAACAACCCTAAATCAACACGCTTCAGATCTGGACAGCGAAGGATCGAGCTTGATCTATCACGAATCCGCTTCAAACGAAGAAATCTGTCTTGAAAAGATGAAGATCTTCAATCCATGCTCTTGAATATTCAATCTTGATCTTCGATATGGATGGAAGGAATCACTAGATTAGAGTGGAGAAAAGAAGTGAAGAAGTGTAGAAGTCGAGCTCTGAAAATGGCAGCACTTCGTCGCTTCGAAATCCGGATCCCAAAAATGAAGCCAACCCACTTCTATTTATAGGCGAAATTTCCCTAAGTCGCTCGGAGTTAGGTCGTCCACGACCTACGACCTAAAACCTACCGACCTAAAGACTTACCAACCTACGACTTAACAAAGCCCCCAGCCTCTACGACCTAACCTAACGCGCAGCTGCGACCTAGCGCTTAAGCACATCTTCGACCTAACTGCTAAGCCTTACACGACCTAACAAATAACTGGGTTACGACTTAACAGCTAACTCCTAGGTCGCTCGCGACTTAAAACATAGGCTACGACTTACGACTTAACGGTTATCTCCTAAGTCGGTCACGACCTAAAGCATGCGCGCCTATGACCCAACTGAGAAGCGACCTAACAACTCGCGTGACCTACGACTTAGAAATCACGCGACCTAACACTTAAACTATTCCCTGCGACCTAACAACCCGTACTACAAAACTACTCACGCGACCTAACTGGGTTATGTTCTAACTCCTTAAGTCGCCTAACTCTTAGGTCGCTAACACGCTAACCTTCTTAGGTCGCTATCCTATAGGTCGCTCCAAGATACTAAGTCGCTAACCCGGTAACCACTAGGTCGCTAACTCGCCCTGCCGACCTAACACTTAACTCACCAAAGCTCTTAGGTCACCAACTTCCATAAGTCGCTGCCGACCTACCCCTTAGGTCGCCAATCCTATAAGTCGGTCACGACCTATCACTTAGGTCATTCACGACCTAGGACTTAGAAAAATTCTGAACGACTTATCAACAATGCAACCAATTGTTAATTATTTTACGATGTTTCGATCCGTAAAATACGGGTCGTTACATTCTCTCCCCCTTAGGAATTTCGCCCCCGAAATTCCAAACAAACAAAGCAATCAAAGACTATTCTGTACGCCTATCATCCATAACAATCAACAAACCATGCATCCAATTCTAGCTTAGCGTACAGAATTCTAAAACTGGAACAAGTTACAATATCACGAGATGACACGACACCTTAGGGTCATACCATGAAGAGTTCAGGATGAGCTGCCTTCATCCTCTCTTCCACCTCCCACGTGCAGTCGTTATCATCATCACTCCATTGTATCTTGAGCAACTTAACTACCTTCCTCCAAAGCTGTTTCGTGTCAGTTTCAACAACACGAAGCGGCTTACGAGGTCTTCTATCGACTGGATCAACTTCGAAATCTTCACAGCTATCAGCAGAAACCACCGTACTTGAGTCGTGCACACACTTCCGTAGATATGATACATGAAAAACATGGTGCACACTCGACATCTTCTCTGGTAACTCCAATCTGTAGGCGAGCTTTCCAATTCGCTCGATGATCGGGAATGGTCCAACAAATCTCGGAGTCAATTTTCCTTTCTTCCCGAATCGAATAACATTCTTCAGTGGAGAAATCTTCACAAAAACCATATCACCTACGTCGAACTCCAAATCCTTACGACGCTTATCAGCATAACTCTTCTGACGGTCTTGGGCTGCCTTCATTCGTTGCCGAATGATCTCTATATAATCTGAAGTCTGCCGAATCATCTCTGGCCCAAGTATCAGCTTTTCTCCAGTTTCCAACCAACATGTCGGAGAGTTACACGGTCTTCCATACAATGCCTCATACGGTGCCATACCAATGCTTGACTGGTAACTGTTGTTGTACGCAAACTCCACCAAATGAAGGTGATCTTCCCATGATCCTCCGAAGTCCAAAACACATGCTCTAAGAAGATCTTCCAAAACTCGGTTGACTCTCTCGGTCTGACCATCTCTTTGAGGGTGATAAGCTGTACTTAAACACAACTCGGTTCCCAAAACTTCCTGGAAGCTCTTCCAAAATCCACTAGTGAACAATGGATCTCGATCGCTCACTATACTCTTCGGAATACCATGGAATCGAACTATCCACTTCACATACAACTCAGCCAACTTTGATGCAGTCCTAGTCGATCGAACAGGAATGAATCTTGCGCTCTTAGTCAGACGATCTACGATGACCCAAATCCCTTCATTTCCCGTTCTTGTTCTAGGTAATCCATCAATAAAATCCATCGATATCTGTTCCCACTTCCATGTAGGAACTCCCAATGGCTGAAGTAATCCACTTGGTTTCTTCTGTTCGGCTTTTACCAACTGGCAGTTCATACACTTGGAAATAAAATTTCCAACATCCTTCTTCATACCTTCCCAGTAGTAGGTTCTCTTCATATCCCGATACATCTTATTTCCACCTGGATGAATTGTCAACTTCGAGTGATGACTTTCCTTCAGAACTTCACTTCTCAATTCATCTATATCGGGAACGACTAGTCGTCCTTGCTTCCGAAGCCAACCCTCTCTATCGACCTCGAATCCTTTATCCTTTTCTGGATCGAATCCAGATTCCAAATCACGAATAATCCTGACAAGCTTATCATCTCGCTTTTGGCTCTCGCCAATCCTTTCCACAAGAGAAGGTCTTATTGATAAGTTTGCCAACATCTCAGGTTCCAATTCACATCTAGGCCTGAAGTCAAATCCAGCTAAATACTCGAGATTCTTCCATTCTGAAAACATGGCTCCCAATCCTGCATGTCTTCGACTTAACGCATCTGCCACTACGTTACCTTTTCCCAGAGTATAAGCTATACCAAAATCATATGATGCCAAAAACTCTAGCCAACGTTGCTGCCGAAGATTCAAATCCTTTTGGGAGAAAAGATACTTCAACGACTTATGATCCGTAAACAACTCGAATCGAACTCCCAACAGATAATGTCTCCACATCTTCAGAGCAAATACAATCGCCGCTAACTCCAAATCATGAGTCGGGTAATTCCTTTCATGCGGCTTCAGTTGTCGACTGGCATACACAACAACTTTATCTCTCTGCATCAGCACTGCTCCAAGTCCCGTACCACATGCGTCGGTGTAAACCACCATCTCATCATTCCCACTAGGAATAGTCAGAACAGGAGCACTCGTCAATCTCTCTTTCAGGATTCCGAAAGCTTGCTCACACTTAGCATCCCAACTGAACACTTGGTTCTTCTTCGTCAATCCTGTCAACGGTGCAGCTATCTTGGAGAAGTCTTTGATAAACCGTCGATAATATCCTGCTAATCCAAGAAAACTTCTCACATCAGATGCATTCTTAGGTCTAACCCAATCCTGGATTGCTGCCACCTTAGCGGGATCAACCGCTATTCCACTTCCAGAAATCACATGGCCTAAGAACCTCACTTCACTCTTCCAGAAGTGACACTTCGAAAACTTAGCCTTCAGCTGATGTTTCCGCAAGATCTCCAAAACAATACGCAAGTGCGCCTTGTGCTCTTCTTCAGCTCTGGAATAAATAAGAATATCATCCACGAACACAAGTACGAACTTGTTCAACTGATCTCTGAACACTCTATTCATAAGATCCACAAAATATGCTAGTGCGTTAGTCAATCCAAACGGCATTACCAGCCACTCAAAAAAACCAGATGGTGTCCGGAAAGCAGTCTTCGGCACACTATCCTTAGCTACTCTCAATTGGTGAAATCCCGTTGCTAAATCCATCTGAGAAAACACCTTAGCTTCGTGAAGCTGATCAAACAAGTCATCTATCCTCGGCAATGGATACTTGTTCTTCTTAGTCACCTTATTCAGCTCACGATAATCCACACACAATCTCAATGACCCATCTGCCTTGGTTGCAAACACAACTGGTGCACCCCACTCGGACACACTACGCCGAATGAATCCTTTCTGTAAAAGGTCATCAACTTGCACCTTCAACTCATGCTGTTCCCTGGGCGCCATCCGCCTAAGAGGCATCACAACAGGTCTGGCTCCTTCAACTAGATCTATACGAAACTCGATCTCTCTATGCGGCGGCAACCCTTTGACTTCGTCAAAGACATCCTCGAATCCATTAGCGATTGGCACTAATGACAGTCCATCCCGTGGAACAACTAGCGAATACATGAAGCTCATGAAGACGCCTTCCTCATGCTTACATCGTATCACAATCTTTCTCCCCTCCACATTCTCGACGGTCACTTCCAACCTTTCGCAATCAACCTTAGCCGCATACTTCCTAAGCCAGTCCATACCCAAAATAATTCCGAACCCCGCAAAGTTCAGAACAAAACAATCACAAACAAAAGAGCAACCATGACTCGACACAATCAGACTACGGCATAACATACACAAACAAGACGAACCCCCAACTGGATTAGTCACAACCAATGGCCTATCAACAATATCCGGTTCCAAACCAAACCGGCCTACAAGTTCACTACAAACAAACGAATGCGACGCCCCAGTATCAAACAGAACTCTAACTGGAACACCACATAAGAAAAGAGTACCTTGAACCACCACACTCTTTCCCTTCTCTTCAGCGGTAGGAGCTTTTGAAGACGACGGAACAGCTCCCAAAGCATAAGCTTGCACAATCTGCTTGTCCCTCCTCGGTTCTGGACAATTCTTCCTGAAATGCCCTGGCTTGTCACAGTTGTGACACTTCATCGGTGCCTTCGGATTCTTACAATCCTTCGAGAAATGGCCCTTCTGCTGACAATTTTAGCAAGTCACCTCGCCTTTCGGCTTCTTCTGGCCATCCTTACCCTTCTGCTGCTGCTGCTGCTTCCTCTTCTTGTTTCCACCCTGCTGGGGTTTAGACTCTTCCCTGGTAACAGCAACGACACATCCTTCCTTAGGAAACAGACTCTCATGCCTAAGAGCTTTCTCCACAAGCTTCTCAAATGAATCGTCCAAATGATCCACCAACTGTCTCCCAAGGTAACTGTCCAAGCCTGTCACGAACTTCTCATTCTTCCGATATGCAGACTCAATATATGACCGGGCATACTTGGACAAAGCTTCAAACTCAGAAACATACTTAAGAACTGGTCTTCCACCTTGCTTGAGCTCCACAAACTTCTTGAACAGAACAGACTTCTGAGCTGTAGAAATGAACTTAGCTTCAAACCTGACTTGGAATTGCTCCCAAGTAATCTCCTCCTCTGGAGTATTGATGGTAATAGAGTTCCACCAATCAGAAGCTCTCCCTTGAAGCTGCCTTGATGCCAACTTCCTCTTAGTTGCATCATCAATTCCCAAATCACAAAAAATCCTTCTACAAGCATCTATCCATCTCTGGACTTCAATAGTTGATTCTGTTCCCAAGAAAACCTTTCCTCCAAGAGCAGTATAGTCTTTGCACAACTTAGCAAAATCCACTGGTTTTGGAGTCTGAACTTGGACTCCAACATCTACTGCTGCCCCCGGAACTGGTATCCTTCTCATGATCGAAGTCATCATAGCTTCGAACATAGCTGCATAATCAGCAGCCCCCTCAGTAGCACGGCCTTCCCTAGCAGCTGGTCTCCCTCTTCGACTCATTCTCAATATCTTTAAAAAGGAATGATTAGAACATCTAGAGAAACAACTACATAAAGGAATCAAACTCTACTAAGCTACTATATTATATATAGTATTCATCCATCAAAATACAATTACGTCTCTCATATGTAGTTACGTCAGTGAGCGTTGGGTAAAATCGATTAACCAAAGCTCTGATACCAAATGTGACAACCGCCCATGACTCTGCACCGAATCTAGAGATAGTGCGCTGTAAAGTGTGCCAGGCGATCATGGACGATTGTCAGGGTAGATTTAAACAACAGAATCTATCGTATTACTCACATCGCATGGACAAAATACAATAGAACATATGTATAGTGAAGCTTTACAGAACAAAATGACATCATATAAAACTCCATAATAGTTGAATACAAGCATCCAAATAGCCAATACATCAAGCCTCACTACATGACACTCAGAGAATACAAAACAGCGGAACATCCAGTACATATAATAAGAAGATAATATGCAACCCTCCAGCTCGTCTTCGATATCAGCATCGTGAGAAGAGAACAGCACCTGTCACCTGCTACCTAGTCTGCCCGTCCCAAAAATGGACGAACAGCCCAAGGCAATAAGAATTAAAACATAAAGCCTTGAGTCAGACAACAGTCTTAGTGAGCAGTAAATTAACTAACAACATACCAAAAGAGCATAAAGGAAAAGGAATAGGAATACAACCCTCCCACTCCACCTCTTTCTACAGTGATAGCCCCCAGACACACACTAAGCAGAAGCAACATAGCAGAGCATACAATTTAAAGTAAAGTAATAATCATTCGAGTCAAGGGCGATGTTTTCCAAGTACCAAGGCCTAAATCAGATAAGCACCTAGAAAATACCGCTCTTGAGTCCGAATGACAA
Organism: Allium fistulosum; assembly: GCA_030737815.1. NCBI lineage: Eukaryota > Viridiplantae > Streptophyta > Magnoliopsida > Asparagales > Amaryllidaceae > Allium > Allium fistulosum. The sequence goes on along the minus strand of CM060908.1, from coordinate 742,023,790 downwards.
TACAACCAAACATCCATGACTCTGGCTATCACTGTTATCATTGCTTCGATATCACCGTTAATTGAATGACCGACACATTCTTTCAGCCGTCCGTCAAGGGCTAATGGAAACCCCGGTTCTAGACATAACTCCCGCACGTCGTCGCAGCCCGTGCCTAGGACTATCGAATCTGCCCAGAGTACTCGACCATCAACAGTTGGCCGTTGGGACTATCGAATCTGCCCAAACGTACTCCTGCTTAGAGCATGCTAGAACCTTCAACAACGATGCTATCCACGCCTCCTAGTCATCCTCCTTGACGACTATTCTCATATCCATTAATTATCCTCAACTCGAATCATATCACCGAGTTATCAACATGCTTGGAATGATCCCGTCTGGATTAGACCAAGTCTTTATCACATGATTGCCTCGCTTCATCACATCCTCGCAAAGCCTCATCTCAACATCATATCATCAAATCTACGCATAAGAGCTTCATCATCCCGCTACATATGCCACGAGCAGCTTACCCAATTCAAGAGCCTTTCTCTTAGCTTTTGAATCATCTTCGGTCTAAATCAAACCATCAATCATCTAATTCATAACAATCAATCAAACCAAACATTAATCCAAGCAATCAAGCATTCAATTATGATCTAAGTAGATAATTACAACAATAATGGCATTTTCGTAATTAAAGAGTTGAAAGTCTAACATGCATGAAATCATAAGAAATATCTCTACAATCTTGATGAATGAACTTGCATAGGTTAACACTTAGTAAAATGGTTGTCAAATCATCATGAACAATGGATCTACACGGATCTACACTTAGGATGAAGAAAATGCATGAAAATCATTATTTTAACACCAAATCGAGCCAACAATCCGGTATACTCCTTTGGATCCGTGTGAGAGATAATCACCACTCACTGTTAGGTGTGTTTCCAACCCCATCGAACCAACTCCAACCAACCTCGCTACTGACCGAACCAGTCGAGACCGGACCAACCCTCTACAAGCCTACCGGACCGGGATCTCACCCACGTCCCACCGAACCAGTCGAAGACCGAACCAACCCAGCTCCACATCCCACCGAACCAGTCGAAGACCGAACCAACCCAGCTCCACATCCCACCGAACCAGTCGAAGACCGAACCAACCCAGCTCCACATCCCACCGAACCAGTCGAAGACCGAACCAACCCAGCTCCACATCCCACCAAACCAGTCGAAGACCGAACCAACCCAGCTCCACATCCCACCGAACCAGTCGAAGACCGAACCGACCCATCTCCACATCCCACCGAACCAGCTGCCACCGGACCGAGGCGTCCCGAACCAAGACCATACCGAACCAGATGTGCCAGGCCAGATACATCAGCCCAGGCCCACCAGCAGCTATATACATCCTAGACCCCTACCCCCAGCCTCACTCTATAAATAGAGGGGCAGGGGTACAACAATGGGGAGACGTTTTGAGAGCTCAAGCACGGATAGAACTTTCAAACAACTTTCTTTTACTTGTATCAAAGCTTTGTACTTGTAATTAAAACAAGAGAAGAGAAATAACATATAAAGTGGACGTAGGCACATTCTGGCTGAACCACTATAAATCTGCGTGTCTTTTTACAGTTTAGCCCCTGTTTTCATATATTTGCATAAATCACCCAAATCACTAAGAACAACATAAGATCCACTAAATCATACAACTTTGAGGTGTTTGTCCATTTTTTGTGCAAACATTTTTGGTGCTTTCATTGAGAGCTAGAAGCTCGAAGCTTCAGCTTCATCCACTTAACAGTTTTCCTAACAGCATCGTCCGCCACTTGGAAAACATGCCTCCCAAACAGAGAAAAGATGTTAGCAAAGGAAAAAACATCGCCTCCAGCAGTCTTCCAGATCCAGCTGTCGCGAATCAAGAAAATCGTCCTCCTCCAACCACAGTAACGAATGAAGAACAGGCTAACCCAACTACTCCTGCCACAGAACAACCTGCAACAATTACTAGAGCAGATCTGGACAGAGTTGTGGTTGAAGTAACTAACCGCTTCACGTCCCAACAGGAAGCCTTGGTGGACCATCTCATGTCACGCTTAAGGGATGCTGAAGAGTCCAACCGCAACACTGAATCATGGGGCGAATCCCAGTCTGGAGGATCTCAGAGACAACAAAGATCTTCCTTCTTCGAAGGAGCTAACGGCAGAAGTAGCCGTGGTAGGAGCCGAGACCGAGCACAGCCCGAAGTTAGGCCTGAGGAAGCGTTTGGTATCGAACCCAACGGGGAAGGTACCGGGCGAAGGTCAACTGTAGCTGAGCCTGTCATGCTGCCTAACCACAGAAACGCCAGTGAACGGGGCCGAGCTAGAGTCCAGCCCGAAGTTGGACCCGAGGAAGTGCTTAGATCAAAACCCAACAGGGGGAGATCAAGGCAAGGGCCAATTGTAGCTGACCCAAGCATGCTCCCAGAATATCAAAGGCAGCCACTGGAAAATATGAGGAATGATAGACGATACCATCCCTACAGGTCATCTGGACGGAATCAATCCCACAGAATAGAACCAAACTCATTTCTATCTGCTCCAAGTTCTGATGAAAGGATGGCACGCTTATTCAGAGAGTGTGTCCAACGGGAGCAAAGAGATCGAGGGATATGCGCTAGGGTAACCAGCCCTTTCGCCCGCAATATCGAAATTTCTATCACCCCCCGAGAATGGAAGATGCCAACAATGGAACCCTACAAAGGAACCTATGATCCCGTTGTACACTTACAAGGGTACACGCAGCATATGCTCATGAGTGGAGCAACAGAGGGAGTACTATGCAAATGCTTCCCGCTCTTCTTGGCTGATCTTGCTACCTCCTGGTTATGTCATCTACCCCAAGGATCCATTAGCTCGTGGGAAATGTTGAAAGAAAAATTTATCAGTCAATTCCGCATTCATATGGAGCAACCTAAGGACGCTTATTCCTTATCCAGCGTCAAACAGAAACCTGGAGAAAAGCTGCAGCAATACCTAACCAGATTCAACGCCGCAGCAGCCGCAGTTCTAGATGCCGATGAGAAGCTTATCCTAATGGCCCTCTGCAGTGGTGTGCATCCGGACACTAAATTTGCTAGAAGATTGACAAAAGAAAAACCAGCTACTTTACCCAATTTCTTCCATGAAGCCGGAAAATACATGAGGCTTGAGGATGCTGCCGTTGAGGGGCAGTCCGGACAGCAAAATAAGACGACCCATGGCAATGCCCCTACTGTGGCAAGGGACGTTCGAAGAAATGATTCCAGAGACAATGCTGGGGGCAAGAAGGTAGAAAAGCGCCTATATCGGCCAGGACCAAGATTCGACACTTACACCCCTTTGAACGAGACCGTCGAAAATATCTTCCTTGCCACCCAAGGCGAAGTTAGATACAAACGCCCACCATACAAGAAAGAATCAGATAACGCACAGAAGTCTGGAAAATTCTGCCGCTTCCACGAATCTCACGGACATGATACCAACGAATGCCATCATCTCCGAGATCTGATTGAGGAACACATCAGAAGGAAGAAATTGGAACGTTATGTAAAAAGTCAAGACAGGACTCCAGCTCCTGCCAATGAAAACCTAAGGCTACCCTCACCAGGGACCGACAGAGGAAACCGCAACGCTAGCAGCTCTAGTCAAGAGTAGATAGTGGTCCATACCATCTTAGGAGGTCCGCACATCGCAGACAGAAGTTGGAGAGAGATGGAAAGATATGGGAAGTCGCTTAGAGACAATAAAGATTATGTCAATTCAGTTATAGAAGAGCGCCACCCAAAGCGGAAAGAAAGTGATGAAATCACATTCGGTAAGCGTGACCTAGAAGGAAGGCAGTACCCTCACATGGATCCCATGGTCATCTCTGCCCGGCTCGGTCCCGCCGAAGTATACCGAATCCTGGTAGACACTGGAAGCTCGGTAAACATCTTGTTCAAACACGCATTCGACAAAATGAAGCTATCAATGAAGGATGTATCCCCCTACGATAAACCACTACACGGCTTCACTGGAGATGTGAAGATGCCCCTCGGGCAATTGGACCTTTTTGTTGAAATTGGAAGCCATCCCCGCTCTGCTGTCCGGAAACAAACGTTTGTGCTAATAGAAAACCAGTCGGCCTACAACGCCTTCTTAGGAAGGCCATCCTTGTCTGACTTCCAAATTGTATTAGCCCCATGGTGCCTAAAGATGAAATTCCCAACAGACAATGGAGTGGGGGAAGTGGAAGGAGACCAGGACGTTGCTCGAGACTGCTATGTGACTGAACTTCGCAACAACCACAGGAAAGATAAAGGGAAAGGTGTAGAGATTGCCCTCTGCACAAAAAGCCTTGAAGCATAGCAACTAAAGAAAGCCCCTCCTCTTCGATACACCAGCGACCCTTTCAATGAATTAGACCCTAGGGACAAAGAGAAGGAGGCCACCGCCGAGCCTGCAGAGGCTATGGAGTTTATATCTGTAGACAAGCACGACTCAAGTAGGCTACTGAAAATTGGGTCCCAGCTGAAAGCTGAATTGAAGGAACAACTCATTGATTTTCTCCGCCACAACTTGGATGTATTCGCTTGGTCACACGCTGACATGACCGGAATCTCCCCCGACATAGCATGCCACGTATTAAACATTCATCCTACCAAGGCGCCTGTAAAACAAAAAAAGAGAAGTATGGGGGCAGAGCGATTAGCATCCCTCGATGAAGAAGTAAAGAATCTACTCGCCAATGACTTCATACGAGAAGTTGTTTACCCAGAATGGATCGCCAACCCAGTACTAGTAAAGAAGGCTAATGGGAAGTGGCGGACCTGCATTGACATCTCCAACCTAAACGACGCCTGCCCAAAGGATTGCTTCCCGCTTCCCAGAATCGACCAACTTGTAGACAGCACAGCCGGGCACGAACTCCTATCTTTTATGGATGCATACTCAGGATATAACCAAATTCCTATGCATGCTCCCGACCAAGACCACACTAGTTTCATCACCGACCGGGGTTTATACTGCTACAAAGTGATGCCTTTCGGACTTAAAAATGCAGGAGCCACCTACCAGCGCCTCGTCAACAAGATGTTTGCAGGGCTAATAGGACAAACTATGGAAGTATATGTGGACGACATGCTGGTGAAATCACGGAAAGCCAAAGATCACGTAAGCCACCTAGGCGAAATGTTCCAGGTACTTCGACAGTATGGAATGAAGTTGAATCCACTAAAGTGCTCCTTCGGAGTGTCATCAGGAAAATTCTTAGGGTTCATCATCCATGCCCGAGGGATTGAAGCAAACCCTGAACAAGTCCGAGCATTAAGGGACATCAAGATACCTTCCACCCGAAAGGAAATGCAAAGCCTAAATGGAAAAGTGGCCGCCCTAAGCCGATTCATCTCCAAGGCAACGGACAAGTGCGTCCCCTTTTTCGAAGTTCTAAAGAAAGATAAAGGAAAGTTCGAATGGACGGACGAATGCTTAACCGCTTTCCTTAACCTGATCGAACACCTCCAGAAACCACCGGTACTCTCGACCCCAAGCGAAGGCGAAGAATTATACCTATACCTTGCTGTGTCATCTCACGCTTTAAGCGCTGCCTTGGTAAGGGAAGACAACCGCACGCAACGACCAGTTTACTTCGTCAGTAAAAGGTTTACTAGGGCAGAAGTCAGATATCCTAAACTTGAAAAGTTGGCATACTGTTTACTAATCACTTCACGAAAACTACGTCACTACTTCCAATCCCATTCCATCAAAGTTCTGACCGATCAACCACTGAGGCAGGTACTCCATCGTCCCGACACTTCCGGGCGACTACTTAAATGGTGTATTGAGCTGAGTCAATATGATATCACCTATCACCCTCGCACCGCCATCAAGGGACAAGCCATGGCTGATTTCATTGCAGAGTTCACTACCAACGAGGATAAGGAGCAACTGGAAATAACAGAAGATATCAAGTGGAATCTCTTTGTGGACGGTGCATCTAACGAACAAGGCTCAGGGGCAGGTGTGGTAATAATCACTCCCAGGGGAAATAAACTGCACTATGCTATAAGGTTGGAGTTCGCTACCACCAACAACGATGCAGTATATGAAGCAGTGATAGCTGGACTAGAAATTGCCATAGAAATCGGAGCCAATTCTTTGTGTCTTCACAGCGATTCTCAACTTATTGTTAATCAAATACTAGGAGAATTCCAAGCTCGAGAGGAACGACTCATAGCATATCTAAAGAAGACCAAGTTGCTTCTCAGCCGATTGGATCAGTACTTAGTCAAACACATCCCTCGGGAAGAGAACCAAGAGGCCGACGAATTGTCAAAGCAAGCGAGTATGAGAGACATCGCCATCTTCGGGGCAGTAACCATCTCAAAGCAAACGGTCCCAAGTTTTGAGCAAGTGAATCTGATAGCTGCAGCCGAAGAAGCAACTTGGATGACTCCCATCCGAAACTACCTACAAAGTGGCACACTACCCGACGGGCGTAATGAAGTCAAGAAAATCTTGAGGAAAGCGTCCCGCTATACAATACAAGAAGACATCCTCTATCGACGCGGTTTCTCTAACCCATTATTAAGGTGTGTCGCCGGAAGGGAAGCTAAGGAAATCTTATCCAACATCCATCAGGGGAGCTGTGGAGATCACACCGGGGGGCAAACATTAGCAAAAAAGATACTCCGATACGGATATTTCTGGCCCACTTAAGCAAGGACGCCTTAGATTTCGTCAAGAGATGTGACAGATGCCAAAAATTTGCTAAGATTCCACGGCTACCAACAACTGAGATTACTCAAATGACCAGCCCTTGGCCCTTCGCAATATGGGGAATTGACTTAATCGGCGAGCTACCAATGGGCCGAGGCGGGGCCAAATATGCTATAGTGGCAGTTGATTATTTCACCAAATGGGTGGAAGCAGAACCTCTGAATAAAGTATCTTCAGCAAAAGTTATTAACTTCTTGGTCAAAAATATTCTGTGCAGGTATGGAGTCCCACTCAAAATCATATCAGACAATGGACTTCAGTTTGACAGCGAGGAATTCGCCAACTGGTGCCGAGAACACGGAATTCATAAAAGCTTCTCATCCGTAGCGTATCCCCAGGCAAACAGACAAGTCGAAGCAGTCAACAAAATTCTGAAAACTCTGATAAAAAAGAAGCTCGAAAAGTCAAAAGGCGCTTGGGTGGACGAACTCCCTACGGCACTGTGGGCTTACCGCACATCTTTCAGAACATCAACGGGGCACACTCCTTTCTCTTTGGCTTACGGATCGGAGGCTATGCTCCCGGTTGAAACCCTTGTGCCTTCCCACCGTAGGATCCACTATAACCCAGAAGAGAATGAAGAGCTCCTCAACATGTCTTTGGATCTAGTCGAGGAAAGAAGAAATGATGCAGTCCTTAAAGCAGCAGCCCACAAACAAAAAGTGGCGGCACACTACAACTCCAAAGTCAAGCATCGTACCTTACAGGAAGGGGATCTTGTCCTCAAGCGAATCTTCCCTCGCCCCGGAGCACTAGACCCAATCTGGGATGGACCATATGTAATTCATAAAGATCTCCACAACGGAGCCTATATTTTGTCAACAGTGGACGGAGAGGTGTTCCAGAGGGCATGGAACATCCAACACCTCCGTCGATACTTTTCTTAACTTGTATTGCCCATATGAAGTGAATTAACAAAGAGAATCAGTGGACGTAGGCCTTTTCGTGCCGAACCACTTTAAAAAACCTTGTCTCTTTTTTAACTTGTTCCTTTATATCTTGGCTACTTGTTAACTTTATCCTTTTCTGTTGAACGAAATCCTACGCGTATAGCATCTCCACTCAAAGCACCTGACGGCGCGACTTCACCTGGGCAAAACCCAACAGGTACTATGCGAATCTATGCCCTCGCCTATGAGACACTTTTGCCCCAGCATCCCTCTGCTGCGGGTTAACTCATTGCTCGCGACGGCCCTTAAAGCCAACTGTAATGAGCCGATTATAAGCCACCGAGAAGGCCGACTATAGCCGAGGCAGCTCATTACGACGTTAGGCTCGCCGGCAACTGTGAACCGACTATAAGCCCCAACATAAGGTGTGGCCAGCCAGGGGCAGTTCACAGTTGACGATCGGCACCCACGCTAGCCGGCCACAGTAAATCGAATAATACCCACGATTACGGGCCATAATGGCCCGGGTAGTTACTGTGCGCGATCTCGGCTCCGATGTGTCTTAAGTACGGCTGTGGTAAAAAAGAACTAACTCCCCGCGGAGGCGTAAGATGGGTGACAAATGTCTCCAAGACCCACAGCTAGGGAAAGTGACTACAAAACCCGTTTGCCACGAACTTAAGCACATCGAAGGCCCTCCGTGATTGGAAGTTTTACTATTTCACATATTTCAATTTTACTTAAAAAGCTTTCCTCCTATCCTCTATAACAATCCATAAAGTACAGGATACGGAGTAGAAGACACTCGCCAATGGATGCGTGGATCCACAATCAGATGGCAGGGCATTCAACTACTTTCCATGCTCAGTCATACAAGATATTCGAAACTGCCATCTACAAACAGAACATGAAAGGCGGTATTTTCTTCCTTTATGTACAGATGCATGACTATAATTTGTTCACACCACACACTAATATTACAAGTCATGAAATTATGTTTTAAAACCAAAACCTGACATCAAACACAACTCAATTGCAAGAATACGCATAGCTATATTTCTCATACGACATGTCGAAAAAGCAATAAACATTCAAGAAAATCAGCCCAAGTTAAAGAATTACACGTCAAAGATAAGACTATTTATTACAAGTGGCAAAATATTATAACCCAAAGGCTACTTTACTATTTTTCGACTAACATGTACAACCCTGTCAAACCCACAAAAAGAGTTTTTTCAGATATAATCAAGGGGCCGGCTGTAGTGGAGCTTTATCCTTGTCCTGTTGACCCCCTGTCCAGTCAAAGAAAGGACTCATTAGCAATAAGCAACCAAGTTGATGGAGAAACTAAAAAGAGAGACTTACCAGCGCCTGCTTCCTGACTATCCTGATCGTCATCCTCTAACTGCACGCCTACCTCCTCAGCAGCAAGCAACCGCATACCTTCCTTCACCGCCACCTTCTCCTCCTTGGCAAACTGGGCAGTGACCGCATCCATGCTGAAGGCCACACCACCATCTTTATCCGCATCGGCCTTGGCCTCCTCCAGAGCCCGAAGATAGATCTTAGCCATGATCCTGGGATAATCATCCATCCAGGATAGGTTGCCCTGCTTCCAGGTTCGGAAGTACATATCCTGAAGCATTTCGTCCATCATCCCCTCATTCTCCTCAAACTCCCTCGTCCGGGCCTCGGAAGCCAACAACCTCCAAACGGCAGCATCTCTCTCCGATCGGTATCTCGAGCAGTCGGCTAGAAGGGATCCCCGCATTGCCTCCATCTCCTCCCTCAACTTAGCTTGAGCAAGCTCTGCAGCCTCAAGTTTCCCGGACAATTCCTCCACCTGCTCAAGATCTGCTTTCCGAACCTCGTCCATCGTGGCAATAGCCATGTCAATCCGTTCTTTGCAAGTAGCTTCCATTTTTCGCAATTCGGCCCGACTGGCCTCTTCCATGGTTTTCCTTAATCGTCCAGTAGCAGCCTCATGTTGAGAAATCTGAATAGCCTGATCCGCAAGCTGTTTGGCCTGATCCGAAACCACCAATCGAAGTCGGATATTGGCGCTCCCAATCTCCTCTCCGGCCTTAACCAGCTGGGCGTGATGCCCCATCAGCTTCTTGGTCTCCTCCGCCACCCGATCAATATTAGCCTTGGCCTCGTCTCCCATAGTGATTATACGAGTAGTAAATCGAGATCTAAGGACTTAGCTTCATCAAGTACTCGTACCATGGGGTTACGGGGGAGAAGGTGTTCACCAGTGACTTCGTCAAAAGTAATATCATGAGAGCTTGGATCCAGATCAGGATGACCCGCAAATGGATTACGAGCCAAGTCAGGACGGTCGATATGAATACCAGAAGGGTTTCCGGACGGGTGCGGAGAAGGCACAAACTCGCTATCCTCCTCCGTGATATCATGAAGAGGCTGAGCCGGGAGCTGAGGACCAGGCGAAGGTTCGGATAAAGGACGATTCCTCTTTCTCTGCTGAATACCCTCTTCGATAACCCCGAGAAGAGGACGGTAGCCGACTACATCCCCGGAGCGGTGGGTCGAAGGCTTCGGCTTGACAGAAGTTTTGGAAAGCTTGTACTGTTCAAGCCTGTGCCGAAAATCTGAGGCTTTGACCATTTTACCTGCTCCTGATATGAAGAAAAAGTGTTACAAGCATATATTGTTCTATACTTCGAGAAAACACGGCAAATTAAAAGGAGAGAAACACATATGTGGTTGTACAAACCCTGGGGAGGAGTAGGATACTGCAATAGGTCCTGGATTTCATTCCAGGATGGGAGCGGGTCATAAAATATTCCTAAGTCCCTATCATTAGTGAAGCATGCAGGAGTCAAGAGTTCACCTTGAGTCGTCGGAGCCACCCTGGCTGGAAAGGTCTGGGGAGACTCGCTTGCACTGGTCCCGGCCTTGTCCGCTTTCCCAGTTTTCTCTGCCAAAGCCGGATCTCCGTCCAGCCCCTTGAAAGCCTGGTGGAACGCATCATCCGTCCACTCCTGAATCTCGCCCGATTGCCCTGGAAGCAAGGCCCCGATGCCGTCGCCACCTTTATCACCTTCCCGACCACCTCCACCCTTGCCTCTTTCCTCCTCTATGTCTTCCTCCTCCCGGGTAAGTGGACAATTGCTGGGGGAAGGACCGTCCGACTTCTTGAGTTTCTTACCTCCGACAGCTGGAGGTTTTGTGAAAGGTTTCCTCTTGCTACTCTCTACCGTAACACCTTCCTTGGTCTGAGCATCCGCCCTCTCCTCCGCCGTTTCCCTCAGCTTAACTACTGACTGCTGTGGAAGGATTAAGTTATATTCCAGAAGAATCGCATTTCTGATCAAGAAGGCAGATGATCTATATTTCCCAAGAATAGCTTCTATCTCAGCCGCCGTCTGAACCAGGCGGTCAGTCTCCACAACCGGAAAGCCACCTGTCGCTAGCAAAAATGAGAGAGTATGAGAAGAAGCATCGCAATCGGAATAGAAATTATAAATAAAAGCATCAACTTACATCCAGAAGTAAAGCGCCGGATTGAAACAGAGTCATCCCTAACAAAGAACCACTCTTTCTTGAACATGCTGAATTTAGAATACAGATCCAAGACCGGTTTGAAGGTCACGGCTGACTCCAAGCTAATGTATGGGGACCCCTTCTTATAGCCCCTCAAATTATACAAGTACCGGATCTCCCGATTGGAGGGAGCACGACCATACTTCCTTTGGAAAATGACGAAGAGGCTCACCAGGATAGCATAGGAGTTGGGTTGAAGCTGGAATGGGGCCACCTTGAGATATGTGAGGAAGCTGGCTATCCAAGCGTTAAGAGGAGGAATGGTACCACACATGCAGTGGTATCTGCTGTAGGCGAAGTACCCTTCGGGAGGATCATACGGCATAACATCTCTCCCAGGCAATAGCAAGCGCGCCCTATCGATTCCAAAGGATCGGGAAATGACATCAAGCTGCTCCTCCTTGAGGGAGCTAGGAAAGCAATCGGGCGGGGAGTTCAGAAGCTCCTGAGGGCCGTACCCGTCCACTAGAGATCTCGGGGAAGATCCGCGACGTTCTGGTCCTGGCTGAGCTGGGGGCATGGCAGAAGAACCTCCTTCGCCCTCAGACTCCTTCCTCTTTGATCGAGTTTCTACCCTTTGAGACATGTATCTACGACATAAGAAAAGCATGATATTAGCACAAAAAGTATGGGAATATAAATGCATAATTATCAAGTGCCATTCGGTGTTTAAATCTTCAAGTTCCGTTCGGTTGGTCAAACTTCCGAGTTTCGTTCGGCACTAGCTCATTCGGTGATACAATATAAGGAAGCATTCGGCATTTTCGTGTTCATTTGGCAAAAGGATACGTACCTGACTCAGCACGAGATTGATTCGGCAGGGGTTTGATTCGGCAAGGGTTTGATTCGGCAAGGGTTGATTCGACTCTCTTTTGATTTGGTAAAGAATAACGAAGGAGTGTGGCCCCTATTTATAAACATACCCAGAACAGCCGAACCAGATGGTTCCGCACTCGGAATCAAATAAAGCTATACCCAATTCAAAAAAAAAAAAACAAAGCGCGACATATGCCGGCATATGCCCCACTTTGAGGGGCAAATGTTAGGTGTGTTTCCAACCCCATCGAACCAACTCCAACCAACCTCGCTACTGACCGAACCAGTCGAGACCGGACCAACCCTCTACAGGCCTACCGGACCAGGATCTCACCCACGTCCCACCGAACCAGTCGAAGACCGAACCAACCCAGCTCCACATCCCACCGAACCAGTCGAAGACCGAACCAACCCAGCTCCACATCCCACCGAACCAGTCGAAGACCGAACCAACCCAGCTCCACATCCCACCGAACCAGTCGAAGACCGAACCAACCCATCTCCACATCCCACCGAACCAGCTGCCAACGGACCGAGGCGTCCCGAACCAAGACCATACCGAACCAGATGTGCCAGGCCAGATACATCAGCCCAGGCCCACCAGCAGCTATATACATCCTAGACCCCTACCCCCAGCCTCACTCTATAAATAGAGGGGCAGGGGTACAACAATGGGGAGAAGTTTTGAGAGCTCAAGCACAGATAGAACTTTCAAACAACTTTCTTTTACTTGTATCAAAGCTTTGTACTTGTAATTAAAACAAGAGAAGAGAAATAACATATAAAGTGGACGTAGGCACATTCTGGCTGAACCACTATAAATCTGCGTGTCTTTTTACAGTTTAGCCCCTGTTTTCATATATTTGCATAAATCACCCAAATCACTAAGAACAACATAAGATCCACTAAATCATACAACTTTGAGGTGTTTGTCCATTTTTTGTGCAAACACTCACCAAATCACCTAAACAACCCTAAATCAACATGCTTCAGATCTGGACAGCGAAGGATCGAGCTTGATCTATCACGAATCCGCTTCAAACGAAGAAATCTGTCTTGAAAAGATGAAGATCTTCAATCTAAGCTCTTGAATCTTCAATCTTGATCTTCGATATGGATGGAAGGAATCACTAGATTAGAGTGGAGAAAAGAAGTGAAGAAGTGTAGAAGTCGAGCTATGAAAATGGCAGCACTTCGTCGCTTCGAAATCCGGATCCCAAAAATGAAGCCAACCCCCTTCTATTTATAGGCGAAATTTCCCTAAGTCGCTCGGAGTTAGGTCATCCACGACCTACAACCTAAAACCTACCGACCTAAAGACTTACCAACCTACGACTTAACAAAGCCCCCAGCCTCTACGACCTAACCTAACTCGCAGCTGCGACCTAGCGCTTAAGCACATCTTCGACCTAACTGCTAAGCCTTACACGACCTAACAAATAACTGGGTTACGACTTAACAGCTAACTCCTAGGTCGCTCGCGACTTAAAACATAGGCTACGACTTACGACTTAACGGTTATCTCCTAAGTCGGTCACGACCTAAAGCATGCGCGCCAATGACCCAACTGAGAAGCGACCTAACAACTCGCGCGACCTACGACTTAGAAATCACGCGACCTAACACTTAAACTATTCCCTGCGACCTAACAACCCGTACTACAAAACTACTCACGCGACCTAACTGGGTTATGTTCTAACTCCTTAAGTCGCCTAACTCTTAGGTCGCTAACACGCTAACCTTCTTAGGTCTCTAACCTATAGGTCGCTCCAAGATACTAAGTCGCTAACCCGGTAACCACTAGGTCGCTAACTCGCCCTGCCGACCTAACACTTAACTCACCAAAGCTCTTAGGTCACCAACTTCCTTAAGTCGCTGCCGACCTACCCCTTAGGTCGCCAATCCTATAAGTCGGTCATGACCTATCACTTAGGTCATTCACGACCTAGGACTTAGAAAAATTCTGAACGACTTATCAACAATGCAACCAATTGTTAATTATTTTATGATGTTTCGATCCGTAAAATACGGGTCGTTACAATGAGTCGTAGGTCGTTCAGTATCCCGAGTTGTTAGGTCGTACACTTCTTGAGTCGTATACTCCTTGAGTCGTATACTTCTTGAGTCGTATACTTCTTGAGTCGTATACAATTAAGGGTTAACAACCTATGCAAGTTCATTCATCAAGTTGTAGAGATATTGCTCATGATTCATGCTTGTTAGATTTAGACTCTTTATTTACAAGATTGCCATTATTATTATAATTGTTTATTAGATCATGTTTGAATGCTTGATTACTTGGACTAATGATTGACTTGATTGATTGTTATAAATTAGTTGATTGATGATTTGATTTGGACAAGTTGGTTGAAGATGATTCGAAAGCTAAGGGAAAGGCTCTTGAATAAGAAAAGCTGCTCGTGGCATATGACGCGGATGATAAAGCTCATATGGATAGGTTTGATGTTGAGATAGGGCTTTGCTATGATGAGATGAAGCGAGGCATGATGTGAGATAGCCTTGGTTTAATCCAGACGGGATCATTCCAAGCATGTTGTTAACTCGGTGAAATGGTTCGAGTGGGTAATGGTTGGCTCGAGAGGGGCTTGAGCTAGTATGAGAATAGTCGTCGAGGAGGATGACTAGAAGGCTGAGATTTCATCGTTGTTGAAGGTTCTAGCAGGCTCAAAGCAAGAGTACGCTGGGCAGATTCGATAGTCCCAAAAGACTACAGTTGGTGGTCGAGTACTCTGGGCAGATTCGATAGTCCTAGGCACGGGCTACGACGACATGCGGAGTTCTGTCTAGAACCGGGGTTACCATTAACCCTTGACGGACGACTGAAAGAATGTGCCGGTCATTCAATTAACGGTGGTATCGAAGCAATGATAACAGTGATAGCCAAAGTCATGGATGTTTGGTTGTATCGTCATTCGGACTCAAGAGCAATATTTTCTGGGTGCTTATCTGATCTTGGTTTAGGCCTTGGAGATTTGTATTTGGAAAACATTGACCTTGACTCGAGTGATAATTGCTTTACTTTAAATGTTTGCTATGCTATGTTTACTTCTGCTTAGTGTGTCTGGGGGCTATCACTGTAGAAAGAGGTGGAGTGGGAGGGTTGGGTTCCTATTCCTTTTACCTTTATTCTTCTTTGGTATGTTGTTAGTTAATTTACCGCTCACTAAGACTGTTGTCTCACTCAAGGTTTTATGTTCAACTCTTATGACCTTGGGCTGTTCATCCATTTTAGGATGGGCAGACTAGGTAGTAGGTGACAGGTGTTGTTCTTAGTTTCCAACAACGCTAATGACGAAGACGAGCTGGAGGCTTGCATATTATTTTCTTATTATATGTACTGGATGTTCCGCTGCTTGTATATTCTCTGAGTGATACGTAGTGAGGCTGGATGTATTGACTATTCAGATTTTTGTATCAAACTACTATGAGGCTTATTTGATGCGATTCTGTTCTGTGTAGCTTCACTGTGTATATTTTTCTCTATTGTATTTTATCCATGCGCTGTGAGTAATACGATAGATTCTGCTGTTTTAACTTACCCCTGACGATCATCCATGGCTGCCTGGCACACTTTACAGTGCACTATTTCTATGTTTAGTGCAGGAGTCATGGGCGGTCGTCACATTTGGTATTAAAGCATTGGTTAATCGATTTTACCCAACGCTCGCTGACGTGACTAAGTATGAGAGACGTAATTGTATTTTGATGGATGATTACTATATATAATATAGTAGCTTAGAAGGATTTGAGTCCTTTATTCAGTCGTTTCTCAAGGTGTGCTGATCATTTCTTTTATAGATATTAAGAATGAGTCGAAGAGGGAGACCAACTGCTAGGGAAGGCCGTGCTGCTGAGGGGGCTACTGATTATGCTGCTATGTTCGAGGCTATGATGACTTCGATCATAAGAAGGATGCTAGCTCCAGAGCCAGCAGTTGATGTTGGAATTCAAGTTCAAGCTCCAAGACCGGTGGATTTTGCTAAGCTGTGTAAAGACTATACTGCTCTTGGAGGGAAGATTTTCTTGGGAACAGAGTCAACCATTGAAGTCCAGAGATGGATAAATGCTTGTAGAAGAATCTTTGGTGATTTGGGAATCGAGGATGCAACTAGAAGGAAGCTCGCATCAAGACAGCTTCAAGGGAGAGCTTCTGACTGGTGGAACTCTATCACCATTGATACTCCGGAGGAAGAAATTACTTGGGAGCAATTCCAAGCCAGATTTGAAGCTAAGTTCATTTCTACAGCTCAGATATCTGTTCTGTTTAAGAAGTTTGTAGAGCTCAAGCAAGATGGAAGACCAGTTCTTGAGTATGTCTCTAAGTTTGAAGCTTTGTCCAAGTATGCCCGGTCGTATATTGAATCTCCTTATCAGAAAAACGAGAAATTTGTGACAGGCTTGGACATTTATCTTATGAGGCAGTTGGTGGATCATCTGGACGATCCATTTGAGAAGCTTGTGGAGAAAGCTCTCAGGCACGAAAATCTATTTCCTAAAGAAGGATCTGTTGTTGCTGTGACCAAGGAAGAGTCTAAACCACAGCAGGGTGGAAACAAGAAGAGGAAGCAGCAGCAGCAAAAGGGTAAGGATGGCCAGAAGAAGCCGAAGGGCGAAGTGACCTGCTATAATTGTCAGCAGAAGGGCCATTTCTCCAGAGATTGCAAGAATCCAAAGGTGCCGGTGAAGTGCCACAACTGTGACAAGCCGGGGCATATTAAGAAGAACTGTCCAGAACCGCGGAAGGACAAGCAGATTGTGCAAGCTTATGCATTGGGGGCTGTTCCATCATCTTCAAAAGCTCCTACCGCTGAAGAGAAAGGAAAGAGTGTGGTGGTTCAAGGTAATCTTTCCATATGTGGTGTTCCGGTTAGAGTGTTATTCGATACTGGGGCGTCGCATTCTTTTGTTTGTAATGAACTTGTAGGCCGGTTGGGTTTAGGACCGGATATTATTGATAGGCCATTGGTTGTGACTGATCCAGTTGGGGGTTCGTCTTGTCTGTGTATGCTATGCCGTGGTCTGACTGTATCGAGTCATGATTGCTCTTTTGTTTGTGATTGTTTTGTTCTGAACTTTGCGTGGTTTGGAATTATTTTGGGTATGGACATGCTTAGGAAGTATGCAGCAAAGGTTGATTGTGAAAGGTTGGAGGTGACAGTCGAGAATGTGGAAGGGCGAAAGGTTGTGATACGATGTAAGCATGAGGAAGGCGTCTTCATGAGCTTCATGTATTCGTTGGTTGTTCCACGGGATGGATTGTCATCGCTGCCAATCGCTAATGGATTTGAGGATGTCTTTGATGAGGTCAAAGGGTTACCGCCACATAGAGAGATCGAGTTTCATATTGATCTAGTTGAAGGAGCCAGACCTGTTGTGGTGCCTCTTAGGCGGATGGCGCCTAGGGAACAACATGAGTTAAAGGTGCATGTTGATGATCTTTTACAGAAAGGATTCATTCGGCGTAGTGTGTCCGAATGGGGTGCACCAGTTGTGTTTGCAACCAAAGCAGATGGATCATTGAGGTTGTGTGTGGATTATCGTGAGCTGAATAAAGTGACTAAGAAGAACAAGTATCCATTGCCGAGAATAGATGACTTGTTTCATCAGCTTCACGAAGCCAAGGTATTTTCTCAGATGGATTTGGAAACGGGATTTCACAAGTTAAGAGTGGCAAAGGATAGTGTGCCGAAGACTGCTTTCAGGACACCATCCGGTTTCTTTGAGTGCCTGGTAATGCCGTTTGGATTGACCAACGCACCAGCATATTTTGTGGATCTTATGAATAGAGTGTTCAGGGATCAGTTGAACAAGTTCGTACTTGTGTTTGTGGATGATATTTTGATTTATTCCAGAACTGAAGAAGAACACAAGACGCACTTGCGTATCGTTTTGGAAATTTTGCGGAAACAATAGCTGAAGGCTAAGTGTTCGAAGTGTCACTTCTGGAAGAGCGAAGTGAGGTTCTTAGGCCATATTATCTTTGGAAATGGAATAGCGGTTGATCCCGCTAAGGTGGCAGCAATCCAGGATTGGGTTAGACCTAAGAATACATCTGATGTGAGAAGTTTTCTTGGATTAGCAGGATATTATCGCCGATTTATCAAAGACTTTTCCAAAATAGCTGCACCATTAACATGATTGACGAAAAAGAACCAAGTATTCAGATGAGATGCTAAGTGTGAGCAAGCTTTCAGAATCCTGAAAGAGCGATTGACAAGTGCTCCTGTTTTGACTATTCCAAGTGGAAATGATGAGATGGTGGTTTACACCGACGCATGTGGTACTGGACTTGGAGCAGTGTTGATGCAGAAGGGTAAAGTTGTGGCGTATGTAAGTCGACAACTGAAGCCGCATGAGAGGAATTATCCGACTCATGATTTGGAGTTAGCGGCGATTGTATTTGCTTTGAAGATGTGGAGACATTATCTATTGGGAGTTCGATCCTAGTTGTTTACAAATCATAAATCGTTGAAGTATCTTTTCTCCCAAAAGGATTTGAATCTTAGGCAGCAACGATGGCTAGAGTTTTTGGCATCATATGATTTTGGTATAGCCTATACTCCAGGAAAGGGTAACGCAGTGGCAGATGCATTAAGTCGAAGACATGTAGGATTGGGAGCCATGTTTTTAGAATGGAAGAGTCTCTAGTATTTAGCTGGATTTGACTTTTGGCCCAGATGTGAATTGGAACCTGAGATGTTGGTAAACTTATCGATAAGGCCGACTCTTGTGGAAAGAATTGGCGAGAGCCAAAAGCGAGATGATAAGCTTGTCAAGATTATCCATGATTTGGAATCTGGATTAGACCCAGAAAAGGATAAAGGATTCGAGGTCGATCGAGAGGGTTGGCTTCGAAAGCAAGGACGACTAGTTGTTCCCGATATAGATGAATTGAGAAATGAAATTCTGAAGGAAAGTCACCACTCGAAGCTAACAATTCATCCAGGTGGAAATAAGATGTATTGGGATATGAAGAGAACCTATTACTGGGAAGGTATGAAGAAGGATGTTGGAAATTTTATTTCCAAGTGCATGAACTGCCAGTTGGTAAAAGCCGAACAGAAGAAGCCAAGTGGATTGCTTCAGCCGTTAGAAGTTCCTACATGGAAGTGGGAGCAAATATCGTTGGATTTTATCGATGGACTACCTAGAACAAGAGCGGGAAATGAAGGGATTTGGGTCATCGTAGATCGTTTGACTAAGAGTGCAAGATTCATTCCTGTTCGGTCAACTAGGACTGCATCGAAATTGGCTGAGCTATATGTTAAGTGGATAGTTCGATTCCATGGTATTCCGAAAAGTATAGTGAGTGATCGAGACCCATTGTTCACTAGTAGATTTTGGAAGAGCTTCCAGGAAGTTTTGGGAACCGAGTTGTGTTTGAGTACAGCTTATCACCCCCAAACAGATGGTCAGACCGAGAGAGTCAACCGAGTTTTGGAAGATCTCCTCAGGGCATGTGTTTTAGATTTCGGAGGATCATGGGAAGATCACCTTCATTTGGTGGAATTTTCATATAACAACAGTTACCAGTCAAGCATTGGTATGGCACCGTATGAAGCATTGTATGGAAGACCGTGTAACACTCCGACATGTTGGTTAGAAACAGGAGAAAAGTTGATACTTAGGCCAGAAATGATTCGATAGACTTCGGATTGCATAGAGATCATTCGGCAACGAATGAAGGCAACCCAAGACCGATAGAAAAGTTGTGCTGATAAGCGTCGTAAGGATTTGGAATTCAACGTAGGTGATATGTTTTTTGTGAAGATTTCTCCACTAAAGAATGTTATTCGATTCGGGAGGAAAGGAAAATTGACTCCGAGATTTGTTGGACCATTCCCGATCATCGAGCGAATTGGAAAGCTCACCTATAAATTGGAGTTACCAGAAAAGATGGTGGGTGTGCACAATGTTTTTCACATATCATATCTATGGAAGTATGTGCACGACTCGAATACAGTGGTTTCTGCTGATAGATGTGAAGATTATGAGATTTATCCAGTCGATAAGAAACCTCGTAAGCCGCTTCGTGTTGAAGAAACTGACACGAAACAGCTTAGGAGGAAGGTAGTTGGTTTGCTCAAGATACAATGGAGTGATGATGTTAACGACTGTACATGGGAGGTGGAAGAGAGGATTAAGGCAGCTCATCCTGAACTCTTCAAGGTATGGCCATAAGGTTTCGTGTCATCTCACGACATTGTAACTTGTTCTAGTCTTAGAATTCTGCATGGTAGGCTAGTAATTGGATGCATGATTTGTTGATTGCTATGGATGGTAGGCATGCAGAATACTTTTTGATTGCTCTTGTTTGTTTGGAATTTCGGGGGCGAAATTCCTAAGGGGGAGAGAATATAACGACCCGTATTTTTACGGATCAAAAGATTGAAAAACTGTTGTCATTAGGTCGTGAGTGTTGTTAGAACGTCCAGAGTTAGATCGTTCAGAGTTTAAGTCGACCGGAGCTTGAATCGTCCAGGGTTAAGTTGTGTAGAAGTTAGGTCGTCCGAAAGTTGGGTCGGATGGTAGTTAGGTCGGGTGAACGACCTAAGAGATTGGAGCGACCTAAGGTAGATAAGTCGGCTGAGCGACTTAAGGAGTTGGCGACTTAAGAGAGTCGGCGACTTAAGGGTTAGCGGCATAGGAGTAGAGACCTAGGAGACTGGGCGAGCTAACGACTTAAGGAGATAGGTCCGTTGAGCGACTTAAGGTAGATAGCTTAGGTCGTTTAGTTTAGGTCGTTGTGACCCTGCGTATAGTTAGGTCGTTAGACGACCTAAAGGTGTTAAGTCGTGAGTCGTTAGGTCGCGTAGGTGTTAAGCTACACATGTTTTAGGTCGCGCATAGGCCTAAGTCGTTAAGTCGCAAGGTCGTTGAGTCGCTATGCCGTGTTTAGTTAGGTCGTAAGTCGTTGGGACTTGGCTTAGTGTTTGGTCGTTAGGCCGCGTACAGTTAGGTCGCGACTTATGATAAGTCGTTAAGTCGCGCACTTGCGTTGTCGCTAAGTCGCGCATGCGTTAAGTCATATCTCAGTTAAGTCGTAGGATTTTCTAAGTCGTAAGTCGTAGGCCGTGGGGTTTTCATAAGTCATGGACGACTTAAGGGGGCGAACGACTTATGGTTCAGCCTATAAATATACGTCCTTGCCTCACTTTTTGTGATCAGGATTTTGAAGCGACAAAGTGCTGCCATTTTGAGAGCTCGAGTTCTACACTTCTTCACTTCTTTTCTCCACTTTAATTTTGTGCTTCCTTCCATCCAAGATCGAAGATCCAAGAACTTAGATTGAAGATCTACATTCTTCGAAGAGAGATTTCATCGTTTGGAGCGAAATTTTGGCGGATCAAGCTAGATCCTTCGCTGTCCAGATCTGAAGTGTGTTGCTTTTAAGATGTTTAGGTGATTCGGTGAGTGGTGGTTATCTCTCACACAGACCCAAAGGAGTATACTGGATTGTTGGCTTTATTGTGTGTTAAAAATAGTGATTTCATGCATTTTCTAAAACTTAAGTGTAGATCTATTGTTCATGATGATTTGATATCCATTTTACTACATGTTAACCTATGCATGTTCATTCATCAAGTTGTAGAGATATTGCTCATGATTCATGCTTGTTAGATTTAGACTCTTTATTTACAAGATTGCCATTATTGTTATAATTGTTTATTAGATCATGTTTGAATGCTTGATTACTTGGACTAATGATTGACTTGATTGATTGTTATAAATTAGTTGATTGATGATTTGATTTGGACAAGTTGGTTGAAGATGATTCGAAAGCTAAGGGAAAGGCTCTTGAATAAGAAAAGCTGCTCGTGGCATATGACGCGGATGATAAAGCTCATATGGATAGGTTTGATGATGATGTTGAGATGGGGCTTTGCTATGATGAGATGAAGCGAGGCATGATGTGAGATAGCCTTGGTTTAATCCAGATGGGATCATTCCAAGCATGTTGTTAACTCGGTGAAATGGTTCGAGTGGGTAATGGTTGGCTCGAGAGGGGCTTGAGCTAGTATGAGAATAGTCGTCGAGGAGGATGACTAGAAGGCTGAGATTTCATCGTTGTTGAAGGTTCTAGCAGGCTCAAAGCAAGAGTACGCTGGGCAGATTCGATAGTCCCAAAAGACTATAGTTGGTGGTCGAGTACTCTGGGTAGATTCGATAGTCCTAGGCACGGGCTGCGACGACGTGCGGAGTTCTGTCTAGAACCGAGGTTACCATTAACCCTTGACGGACGACTGAAAGAACGTGCCGGTCATTCAATTAACGGTGGTATTGAAGCAATGATAACAGTGATAGCCAGAGTCATGGATATTTGGTTGTATCGTCATTCGGTCTCAAGAGCAATATTTTCTGGGTGCTTATCTGATCTTGGTTTAGGCCTTGGGGGTTTGTATTTGGAAAACATTGACCTTGACTCGAGTGATAATTGCTTTACTTTAAATGTTTTCTATGCTATGTTTACTTCTGCTTAGTGTGTTTGGGGGCTATCATTATAGAAAGAGCTGGAGTGGGAGGGTTGGGTTCCTATTCCTTTTACCTTTATGCTCTTTTGGTATGTTGTTAGTTAATTTACCGCTCACTAAGACTGTTATCTGACTCAAGGTTTTATGTTCAACTCTTATGACCTTGGGCTGTTCATCCATTCTGGGATGGGCAGACTAGGTAGCAGGTGATAGGTGCTGTTCTTAGTTTCCAACGATGCTGATGACGAAGACGAGCTGGAGGCTTGCATATTATTTTCTTATTATATGTACTGGATGTTCCGCTGCTTGTATATTCCCTGAGTGATATGTAGTGAGGCTGGATGTATTGACTATTCTGATTTTTGTATCAAACTACTATGAGGTTATTTGATGCGATTCTGTTATGTGTAGCTTCACTATGTATATTTTTCTCTATTGTATTTTATCCATGCACTGTGAGTAATACGATAGATTCTACTGTTTTAACTTACCCCTGACGATCATCCATGGCTGCCTGGCACACTTTACAGCGCACTATTTCTATGTTTAGTGCAGGAGTCATGGGCGGTCGTCACATGTTTCATTGAAATCCGATTTATATTGTGAAAGTTATGCCTTTTTCAATATTGTGTGTAATTTGCTGTATTTAACAAATTGTTTATTTTAAATTGAATAAATAATATTTTATTTGGTCGTGTAATGTTCTAAGTTATATTTATTTGGGTAAAATAACTTTTATATACATAGTTTGGTTTTAAAACATTTTTGTGTGTAATTTACTTTTTTCAGTGTTAGTTGTATTCTGTTTATAATTTTTAATCTCCAGTTTCAATTAACTAAAGAAATTCTTTATTTATCTCTCTATTTCCTTAAGATCTTATTTTATTCTCATTCCCACTTATTTTGTTACTCATTTATTCTATTAATTTGACCTTTTATTTGTTTTAAAGTGAAGTAGAAATTTTTCTAAAGCTAGTGATGATATATTTGTAAATTTTAGACCCGGTTTTGAATTTTTAAGCAATTTCTTCATTCTTTTGCTATTTTCTTTAAAATTAATTATTTATTTTCAATTTATTTTACTTTGTTTCAGTTTTTAAATTCATTTACTAATTTTTATTTTGTTTTATTTGAATTAAAGAAAATGGAAATATGAAGAGTTTAAAGGCTTTTCATTTCAAGTCCTTTCATTGTCCAAAAACTCTTCACATGCCATAACATCTCATTAATTCATTTTTGGGTGTCTACTTTTCAGTTTTAGCCGTGAATTACCATCTCATTTCTCACACAAAAATCATTTCTCAAATTCTTGTTCACGGCTAAAGCAATTGTGGTAATGGCATCTTCTTACTTTTCACTTTTCTTCCCATTTTCATGTCATTTTTGCCTTGTTTCTCTTGCCTTTTGCTCGGCCATCCCCTTGCTTGTCACGGCCACCACCTCCTACCACTCCTCCTTGGCATCATCACCACCTACCACTTCAGATCCATCCATGGCCGAACCCTCCATGATGACAAAACTCCACCAAAATGCAAACAATGCCTTAAAAACAATGCTAGCCGAGCTCCCCTTGACCATACCCTTCATTTTCCACCACCACCGCCACCACCACCTTTGGCCACCACCACCACCTTGTGCAGACCCTACCTCATCACTCCAGCTACTAACTTGAGATGTACACCCTTTGGCCGAACCAAATTTCCCATGGTCGAGCCTTAGTTTGGACTATTTTCCACCTATTTGCCTAGAAACCCTTCACTTACCCTATGTTGTAACTTCCTCCATCATGTTCTACCTTGTAGCCTTACCTTTTCTAGACCCATACCCGATCCAAACCAAGTACAAACCTGACCTCATTGATTCCCTAGGCCATGCAAACAAGTAGAGAAAGCAAGGCAAAAAGTTTCGTATTCAAACTACTTTTTGTTTCAAAGTTATTCAAATTCAATCGTATTGATTTTTAACTATTATTTTGGTTTTGTTTTTGGGTTGTAACACAAGATCTATAACTTGGATCTCGCTCTCCACTCAAGTTCGTAGCTTTGTCATTGTGTTCTCGTTTTGGTTGTGTCATTTGAACTTACGTCTCCAGCAAAAGAGGTGAGCAAAATCTCACACGACATTTTATACTTATACAAATGTGAAGCGACAACAACTGAATGTGTAGAATATTTTGATATGTTATAACTGCCTGTAATTATTAATTATATGATGTTAAACCTGTTTATTTACCTGTCATCTCATCTATTACTAATATATGTTGTTAAACTGTTCATTTATACCTGTTTATCACACTGCAAGTTCCCTGTAGATTAGATCACTATGGGTTGAAATGATACATACCCGAACGGACTTTAGAATAGGGAAAAATCGATATGGGCTGAAATGATAGGCTTGAACGATTTTTATTTATTTTATTTTACTTGGGATTGCGGGTTTGAAATGATAGAACCCGGATTTTTCTTTGTAAACTGCGGATTGAAATGATATATATCCATATCACTTGACCTAGGTTAGAAAACTATATACAAACCCGTGGTTATTTTTATAAAGTATTTTGAATATTTTAAATATTTTTTAAAAGTATAAAATTTTGAAAATTGATTTAAATTGGATTTTTAATGTTTAAATAAAGAAATTTGGATTTTTTTTCTAAAAGTTAAAAATGTAATTTAAATGAATTGTAAAAGTGAATTTTTGAAATATAACTTAAGTTTGGAAATTTGAAATTTTGGTTTTAAAATGATATTTTAGTTATATAAATTAAATGGAAATTTAATTATATTTGGAAAATGGTAAATATGATAATTTGATTTGAATTTGAATTTAAATGATTTAATAAAGTGTTATTGAGTTTTCTATGTATTAAAATGGTTAAATAAATGAATGCTTAAAAGTGTAATTTTAAAATATAACTTGACTTGGAAATGTGAATTTGGTTCTTATTTAAGGTTTAAGTTAATTAAATAAAATTTAAAATTTAGTTTAATTTGTGAAATAGAAATAAAATATAAGCGTTATGTTTATTTGTTAAAAACGTGAAGAATAGAAAATTGTACATTTGGATTTGTTAAGTAAATTTATTGGAAATTTGGATTTTACTGTAAATGTTTCTTATAAAAATCATAAATTAAAAGAGTAATTTTAATGAACATTTTTGAATGTCAAAATATGATTTTTATAATGTTTAAAAGGTTTAATATTGAAGGTTATTATTTGTTGGAAATACACTAAAATCTGGAAATGACTTTTAATAGCATTCAGAAATGCTACGGTTTCAGAACTGAACTAAAACTTAGTAAAAGCGGCTATTATAGCATTTCTGAAATGCTGTAGTTGCTGTAGTAAATGAAATGCTAAAGAACTAAATGAAGGGCTATTACAGCAGTTTTGTAAACTGCTGTAGTTGCCTGCTGTCTTTGATGTTTTAAACTAAATTTCAACTAAAATGAGATATAACAGCAGTTTTTAAAGTGCTGTCTTTGCTGAATTAAAATGTTTTCAAGTATAACCTATAACAGCTTTTTCTAGATGCTGTGAAAGGCTGAAATTTTAAATGTTTATGGATTTTGACTTAGTAAATGAACTCAGAATGGTTTGAAACTTTGGAAATTGAATACTTGACTTGAAAGAATAATAACTTCACTTTTAAATGGTTTAAATGAATTAATTTAATTGGAATATGTACTATTTAAAAGGTGATATGATCGAATAATAAATGAATGATATTTTGGAATTTTAAAGGTATTTTATTTGATAAATTGGATTTGAATTCAAATAATGATTGAAAGGAAGTTTTGAAAAGATATGATATTTTGATAAATTGAAATGGTTTGGAAATGATTTAATCTTTATTTTGATAAAGATTTGGATGTGAAATGATATTTAATTTTGAAGTATAAAATATTATTTTGAAATACTATAACCATGGGTATACTTCTCTGTATGTCATTTGATTTCCTGATGATGGTTGTGATGCACAATAACACTGTTAGTTGCATTGTTTACTTAGATATGGACATTTCTGTGATATTGTTATTACTGGTTAATTGATGGTTTTATGGATCCTTAAAGGATGGGTGATCCCAAGCATCCTTTAAGTTATTATGCATTGCTGTTACAGTTCACCTGAGTTGGTTTACATTGTATAAGTATATATGTCCTGACTCGAGTGTTTTGTGTTTTACTTTACGCTCGGGTCAGCCTGAGAATCACAGCTTTGGAATTTATCTTCTGAAGCTAGAGATTTGCTGGAGCTTATATGTCCATTTGTTATTTCTTATCTTCTAATCCAGTTATTTACTATTCGGTATTGTCTCTGTATTATTGATTTATGTATCCTAACTTCTATTGTATCTATTTTGACTATGAGATTTTGTATATGTTTTGAGAGTTTGTATATAGTAGCTTCATGAACTACTATGATATTTTATTTCCGCTGCGAGTTATTCTGATATTCTGTATCTGTGATTCTGTGTTTGATTTTATTTTCTCCAAATTTTATTACAATCTATTATTTTGAATTATTCAAGTCAGACATGTGTGGATTATTGTCGATTTGAATGGTCCAAATTAGTGGGTCGTTACATGGATTATTAAAGTTTCAAAATCCTTTGAAATCAAAAGCATCTCGTAAGACCACGCCATAAATAAACATGTCGGGTTTATACCTTACGATAGCCAAAACATTTTTATAAAATTCGTCTGATATTATAATAATGTCTATAGAAAGTAAAATAGAATCTAGCTGAAATGCTTGCATCTGACGTTTCAGCAATAGTTGGGCACAATCAAAACCGTACAGGTGCTTAGGGAGAACGAATTTCCAACTAATGACTAGACAATGGGGTACCACCTGTCATGGTACCTGGTCTAGATTAGCGTATCGAGGACCACGCCCGATCCCCTGCAACACAAGGCCGGGACTACCCCTTACTAGATAATCCCGAGTAAGATCAACCCATGGTTGGGATCAGCAACCGCACCACTAAGCTGAAATAAAAGGGACATCTAGACAGGGATGACCTCACCCTAATGGGTGCTACCCACTTAGCCTTGCTGCATAACCCCTGATTTTCAGTCATTCCCGGTTGATGAGGCTCGAGGCTAAGCGTTACCTTTTTAGAACACATCTCTTAGAATGCCCACCGTCCACCTGACGATGTTCCGAAAGCATTCATCCATACAAGGCCGTCCCGGGTTCGAACGGAACCGAAGGCACTACTCCTACTACATCCATTTTGGAATCACCCTCATGATTAGTAGCGATTAGCCCTTGCACTTCACTGCTCCATCTTCGATTCCAAACTCGTTTTCCCCACGAAAACGTACAAACTGAATCGATGTGGTTTTCGAGAAATTAATCTCGATCCCGGTCTCTTCGAAACGATCAGCGCATTGGCCAATATTGATAGTCGGTTGTTTAACTATCAAATAACATTCACTACAACCATCAGACATAAATAATTTTCCAAATTATTTATTGACCTCAAAATATCTTCTCAAGATATATTTCCACTTTCAAACCTTTTTGAAAACAGTTTTCAAACCACGCTCTTCTCATGGAATAAATTCCCAAATACTTATTTCCATTGAAAACACCAAGTACAATTACTTTAGATTTTTAAAATAATTTATAAACACTTTATTATAAAATACACTTTAAAACATTTAAATTAAAACTACTTTAATACTTTATTTAAAAATATATACTTTAAGAATATTTAAAATAAATTACTTTATAAAATATAAAACTACATTTTTATCCTTTTAAAACACAATACCAAGTTACCTTTAAATAATTACTACTAAATTAAATTTGAGAAATACTTACTTTTAAACTTTAAACATTTAAAAATAATAAATTTTCTAAAAATAATAATTTAAAAACAACTTTAAAACCTTTAACTCATACTTAAAAGTTTGCTTTGGAAACGTACTTGGCTATCCAGGGAAATACACTTCTCTTTCACATCTTTAAAAATAAATCACTATTTATTTTTAAACAAATTTACCCATTTCTTTAATAAATTCCCACCGTGAATTTATTCTTCCAAATATCCACTTATATATTACTTCACTTTATAAACCCAGTTTATAAATTTCTTAGCTCCATCTTCCTTTAAAATTCCAATTTCCAACACTTAAATCAATTTCCAAATTGATTTCCAAATTACTCCGTTTTGAAATAAATTCCTTTACTTACTCAATTTATTTCAAACCTATTAACTTTAGATTTTACTTCTTAATTATGATTTAAAATCCATTTAACTGAAAATACCAATTTTAGGTTTTCCAAAATCCTTCTTTATCCCTTTAAATAAATTCAAACCTTGAATTTTAAAAAAATAAATTCTTTTATTCCCTTAAATAATATCACTTAGGTTTAAAATTTAATATTTCCCCTTTTATTCAAAATCTCCTTCCCATACTCGGAATTTATTTAACAGAATTTAAAAATCACTTTTATCCTTTCCCAATTCATTCTTTAATTTATTTAAATTCTCTATGATTATTTAATTAAAAATTTAATCTTTTATTTCTTTCCAAAAATCCAATCTATATATTTTGGTAACACAGTATACCCTAATATATTCAATCAAACCATAGCATCCATCATCTCCAATTATCAATATAATTCATTACAGAATATCAAATAATCATATAGCAGAATTATTAGAACAATTTAAATAATTTTGAGGAATCCAGTTGGATCCCTCCAACCTGTTTCCCTGCATCCACAGACGTTAGCACAATACCAATTCCACTTCGAGGTGGAATATCGTGGTATATGGGATTAATATAATATCATCCGCTATTATGCGGCGCATAGGGTATCATCCGCCATATAATGCGGGAAATCAATCACTCCAATATATATATATATATATACTACTTTATATATTATCACATCCAATCAATTCAATCATTCAACCAAATAT
Organism: Allium fistulosum; assembly: GCA_030737815.1. Taxonomy (NCBI): domain Eukaryota; kingdom Viridiplantae; phylum Streptophyta; class Magnoliopsida; order Asparagales; family Amaryllidaceae; genus Allium; species Allium fistulosum. Next base: position 741,994,323 of record CM060908.1, on the reverse strand, counting down.
TTAAATTTAAATAGCAACCCAGAAGAGTGAGATTAACTCACCTTTGATGTTTACAATTCCAATCCAAATCTCGACTTGTTTCTTCATAGTTTTAAACCTTGTATAAACAATTTATATGATTTATTAACATTTGAATTGGTCAGACAATTTATTTATTTAATTTAACTAATAATTAGTTTTAAACTAATTCCTTTAAAGATTCTTTAGTTACTAAAATAATTAAATAAATTAGTTAAACCATCTTTTCACTAAATCCATTATTTAAAATAAACTAGCCGATTAAAATAGGTATACGAATATATATTTTCTTTTAAAGCTACGTATACTCTTATGAAAATATTCTATAAAGGTTCATAAAACTAAGTTATATAAATTCTTAAATTTTCCAAAATCTTATGTGTATGTATACATATACATATATTTACTGCTTCACTTACCTATATTAACTTAAAATTTAAAAACTGCTTCACAGGTCCAAATTCTATTACTTTAAAAACTTCTCCTTTAATATACATATATATTTTTGTACAATAAAGAATCTGATATAATTTTCCTCCTTTGTATATGCAATATATATATTACTAAATCAAAAACATAAATTTATACCTATATTCTTTTCTGTTTAACATATATATATATATAACTTCCTTTCCAATTCCAGTTTAAACCGGATTACAATAATAGAAGATAACCTCATTTATAATTCTTTTTCAAACCAGACAAATCTATGTTTTGAACTTTATATATTTCTCTCGATTTATTATTTTTTCTCAGTATATATTAATTTAAATTAAAGATAAAATTGTTATACCTTTATCACTTCGTTTCCACGAAGAATCAAATAGCAACCAACCCTTATTGCCAGCATCCAAATCCACGTGCCACCTCTTCCCAAGGCGCGGCTCCCCTTACACTGCATCGGCACCCCCAAATCAAGCGAATATGCCTCCCACAACCGAGCTTCTTCCAGCAACGAAGCCCACCTACCGTTCGATCCTCGAGTCGCCCCACGCGAGCCTTCCCTAACATCACACACCCCATCCGAGCCCCTAACTCACGTTGCGACCATCCCCCCAACGTCTCCGCGCAACACGAGATCGCCAAACTATCCACCGCCCTTCCTGAATGTCGTTCGATTACTTTCGAGAGATAATGAATTTTTAATCGTGGCTTGGCCACTTCCCTCTTTTCTTTTTTCTTCGTTTAATTATGATTTTCGGTTTCGAACTATAGAGACGGAAGAGAGGGAAAATCTATATTTTAAAAAGGGGATTCCAAAGTTACGAATTTTTCTCTTTTTTTCGATCTGCCATTTTCGAACAGCATAACAAAAAGGAGCCAGGAAGAAATGAAGGCCGCGATTCATATATGTATACTTTTTTTTCTCTGATAGTTTTGAAAAAATCGGCCATGAAATAAAATGAAGAGAAAAGATGTTTGCGTGTCGGATGAGGTTTGTACTATGATTTGAAGAGAACGAAAAACCTCTGATGTGACAGAAATTCAGCTGTAGTTGACCATTATAAAATATATATATTTTAAATTCAAATTGTCTTGATAAATGCTACTCAAAATCCTGATCTTCTATCGAGGCGTACCGCTAGGCGTTCATAATGTTATACCCCTATACCGAATGCAATGGAAAAGGTTTCGAGTCCTAATTCGATCGTATGGAGAAGATAGCTTTTTGAATCCAGTTATTATATTGAATTCGATATAAATTCCAGCGCGTTTATATGTCGTACGATCACACAACAACTCCAATCACTATGAAACTTGAAATCCGATAATAATACAATATTACGGATCCAATGGAACTGGTTTCGTTGAATTTCGAGACTGTGCCTCGTAAGGCTATTTTTAAATATCAATTTAAACTATATATTTTTAAAACTGAACAAATCACCTTTAATTTCAAATTTAAAGCTTTCATTATTTTCAGTACTATCAATATAAATTTTATAGGCTTCTGAAATATTTTTATCAAGCTTAAAAATCAAAATTCAATATTTTACCCAATTTCCACTTATAAAATTCAATAATTTAATTACTCAAATAAACAGTGATATTTGAAATTCAAATTAAACTAACTTCAAATATTTAAATTCAATTAAATATTTCAATTTCAAATATCCAGAAATTCTGGGTCGTCACATTCGTCTTCATAATTAAGTGTCTTCGCAAAACTGAAATACTCGGTCTTACCCAAGCGTAAAGTAAAACAAAAACACTCGAGTCAGGACTAACATTCTTATGTAAGTAAGTCAACTCTAGTGAGATGTACATATAACTCAATAAGTGAAATGCTTAGGTTTAAATAAACATCATCTTTCACATTATAAATCGGTTTAGTTCAAATACTGACTTTCATGTTCGTTTCCAATCGATTCATTATTAAATTCAACTTGAGATTTCAATTTTTCACTTAAAGCTATTAAGTTAAAATCAAACAACAAGTTTAAATCTAAAAATCCAATTAAAACTTTCATTAAATCAATTAAATTTCAATTTCATAATTTCAAGTTCAAACATAAATTTAAACTTACAATATTTGTAACGACCCGTAAATTTTCGATAATTAAAATTGTTAATTTAATTAAATTTTGTTATTTAATATTGGGAAAAATAGAAATTGTGATTTATTTAGGGAAATTACAAACAAAATGAAATGGAATATGGTTAAATTAAGAAAAGGATAACCTTCTAATGGAAGTTCAATTAATTAAAATAGTGTAAATGTTATACTTGGATATAAATTTGAATATAAGAAACAAATGTAAATATTTAATTATTGTATGAAATAGATAGTTAATGGTAATTGAATGAAATTAGTATTATATAAGAATTGTAACATTTGTTTGTGACTAATGAATTCATAAGTGTAATTAAAAGTTATGGTAACGATTGTTATAAGTTACCTATTTATTTAGTCTGCTAAATTAGAATGGGAAATCAATTAGAATTAAATGAACTTTAATGTTACATTAATAAGATTAAGGCAATAACCATAAATTGTGAATGTAATAAAATGAATAGAAATGTTAATTTTATTTATAATGTAATGATTGATTTAATTAAATAGTGAAATCAAGATAAACAAATCAATTTGGGATTTTAAATTTTATTTAATGTGTGAAATTTACAAAATTTAATTTAACTAAAATATGTAATTAATACAAATAAAGATGAAATTTGGAAGATGTTAATGTAATAAAATATAAAAGAATGTTAACTATGTTAGATGAGTAATAATTGATTGAATAGAAATTCTAGAATCAAATCAAAACAATTTATTGGAATTAAATTTTAAATTAATTGGATAAATTGTAGTTGCAATTGAACACTGTAATTATTGAAATAATTAACATTGAATTGGCAATTAAATTTACTTTAAATTATTATGAATGTCCAACCAATCAAAAATGATGAAGTTTGTTAGTTAGTAAATTTGAATTAAAAATGTGATTTAATTAATTTAATATTAATTTATTTAATTAACTTGAAAATAGCCATTTTGGCCACTGACTCGGATTTCGATGAAACTAGTTTCATTGGATCCGTAACGGTGAATTATTGTAGGATTTCAAGTTTCGAAGCGATCGGAATTGTCATTTGATCGTACGGGCTCGAAACGCCTAGAAATCAACTTAATTGAAATCAATTGAAATCAATTTGAAATAAGCTAATTTTTTACCATAACTCCTTCATACGGTGGAATTAGGACTAGAAACCTGTTACATTGAATTTGAAATCATCAAAAACATCCATTTTGATATATGGGATGACCCAATTTCGTTCCGGAGACAGAACGGGCTTTCGGGCCATTTATCGTTCAACGTGTAAATCAAATCTTGTCCATCCATTCTATTTCAACTTTGTCTATAAATAGCCCATTATAAACCCTAGCTACTCCTCATTTTCATTTGTTTGTACATACATTTCAAGTCTTCTCCTCCTTTTCAATGGCAAACAAACCAAACAAACTTCTCAATTCAATTTCAAAACCAAATTCTAATTAAAATTTCAAACTCCTAAACTATATCGTATTATATATCGATTTGAAGCTCTCGACGAGCGCAAGTCATTTCTGTGGTTAGTTTCTCAAATTAGGTTTCTGTGTGTCCAAAATTCAAAGGATAATTCTCGGCCATCGAAACGTGAGGTTTGTTTTAACGGTGGATTCGCGTCGATGGATCGATCGGGGAGTATGGGCGTGTGAGGAGGTCGAAGGCTTTCGATCCATACGGCTTCCTCGAGTTATCGGTGTTGTGATTTGCCAGATTGGGTGCTCAAAGGCGACAGAGGCGGTTTGCTAGGAGGCCGTTTGGGTGTGTCGGGCGTGGCCACTGGGGTCGGCCTAGGCCGAGTAACGTTCTGGCGGTGTCAGATCGGAGGCGTGGTGGTCGGAGCTCGCTCGGTGATGTTTGATTCCTAGCAGCGTAGGGTTTGTGCAACCTTGTTTTGGAACGAGAAGGCACGGTTTGCTTGCTGTCATGGCTGCGTACGATTGGTACCTCTTTTCTTTTTCTTTTTTCTTTTTTTTTCTTTCATTTATCTAATTTGAATTTCAAACTTCTAATGTTCAATAACTTTCGCATACAAGGTCCGTTTCACGCGTGGTTTGTTGCGTTGGGATCGTATTGGAATTCCGGACACTTTGATACTCGTTTGGACGAATTTTGAGACCGTTTGAATTTTCTGCTTAAATTGGATTTAAATTCGATTTAAATTCAAAAGGTGAGTGTTTTAACCCACTCACAACTTCTAAAATTTATTATGTTTGTTAATTTAAATTTATGATGTGATTAGAAATTTATTTATGACTGTTTGGTATATTTTAAATCATCATCTCAATTAATTTGAATTTATTTGAATTAAATCGTTAATTAATTTATTATTGAATATAAATTGCTAGTTAAATACCTGTTATTGATTATCAGTTCTATATTGATATTTATTGATTGATTTGGATGATGTTTGTAATGGAGGTTGATTGTTGATATTGGATGAATGGATTTTTATTTTATATCGTTATAAACTGCAAGATAACTATGGGTTGAAATGATACATACCCGAATGATCTATAGATTAGGGAAAATCGTAATGGGTTGAAATGATAGACTCGAACAATTTTATGGATTTTATTATTAATTCGGGATTGCAGTTTGAAATGATATATATAACCGTAACATTTTAAATTGCGGATTGAAATGATAAATATCTGTATCACTTGACCCTAGAGTAGAAAATTATATACCGACGCCGGATTGGTTAAATTTAATGATTTTGAACTTCTTAATTTTTTTGAATTAATTAAATGATATTTTGAAATAAAATTTGATGTATATAAATGGAAGTATTATTGGAAAATCAAGTTTTGTGTTGAAATGTGAATTGGTTTAAAAGGAATTGCTTTAAGAAATTAAATTGGAAGTTTAAAGTTAAACTTTTAAGTATAAATGAAATTCTATCGAAATTAAGTAATTGAAGTTGTTTGAAAATAACTTTGAAATATTTTGAAATTGGAGTAATCCGAATTGGTATTTGAACATGGATTGAAACGATTTGAAATTCAATAGTTTATTGAAATGTTAAATTGAAAGGTTTGGAATTTGGTTTGTTGACTTGGAAATTGAAAATGGTCCAAATGTGTTGAAATGAAATGAATAGTTTAATTTGATATTAATTCCAAATTCATGTTTTAATATAAACTATTTTAACAATATATTATTTCAAAATTTCTAATTATTAATATTTCAAAGTATTAAACTATTTTAACCTGTATTAATTATATTAAGTCATTTTAACCTATTTTAAACCATTTAATTTATTTAAACTTATTAACCTGTTTTAACTTATTTTAAATCTAATTAATCTATTTTAAAGCTATTTAATCTATTTTAATTATATTTAATCTATTTTAGATCTATATTAACTATTTATAACTATTTAAAACTATTTTCTTCTAAATTCCAAACTAAGTAAAATGGATGGGTTATATTCAAATTCTTGATTTTTTTTGTGAATATGGTTAATGATGTTATAACCTAAGTTGGGAATTAAATAACTTATTTGGTTTAATATGATATTTTGAAATGAGAGTTTAGCCTATTTTGGAAATATGACTTTTGAAAGTAAATATAATTTCGAACTATGATTCCAAATGTGATATGATTTCAAAGGTGAATATGATTTCGGAAGTAAGTAATGATTTCGAAAGTGATATGATTTGAATTGAATATGATATTTTGATATCAATTATGAAATGGTTTTGGAAATGTAAAGGAACCATCCGGTGTGTAATAAGCGATTGGTTGTTAAAGAGACCAGGATCGGATATTGTTATACTCTCTACCAATACCGAAAACCACTTTAACAACTGTGTACGCAGTGGAGATTCCAGAATGAAGTAGGATGGTTGGCGGCGATCCTATATGAGGTATATACGTGGACCTGGCTCCCATGAGTTTGCTTAAGGTGGGTAAAATAGGAGCAATTGACGGCCAAGTGAGGTCATTCCTCTGATCTGGCACACTCCTTCGATACTATATTCTTACTTTGTGATTGATTTTGTGGCCACCCTCGATTTTTGATTAGGGAGTGTGTTCCGAGGTGGGCGGTAGTAGCTGCTATGCATTACCACCAGTCCGGAAGTGTAATTGGTATATCTACCCTGGCATTGCCTAGTTGTGTCGTGTCACCTACTTATCGAGACCACTATGAGTTTGTTTTGTACCATACCTATAGAGTGCCCTCTGACGACGTCCAGTACGGACGAGATTACGGTACTATATAGACTATGGGAATATATAAAAATGTGTTAAGGGGGAAATGGGTAATGCCTTAACGCTATTTTAATAGTTTATCTTACTGTAGACATATTATAATAGCGTATTGTACTGCATTGTAGATAGTTTAACGGATCCTTAGGAGATGCGAATCCCGAACATCTCTTAAGTTACTACACTCACGTTAGACACTAGATAAGAGATGTTAAACCCCGTAATTATCTCCGACGTTGTTACACTCATATTTATTTATTTACCGTTTATTTAACTTACTTAAGATCTTTTAGTTCTGACTATAGTGTTTTTTCTTTTCAATTCGCTCGGATCAGCCTGAGCATTTCAGGATTCGAAGACTTGTTTTGGAGGACGAGGACGAAGATTTGTACTACTATTATTTACTATATTATTACACTGCATCATACTGTTCTGCTGCATTATCATTTATTTATCTCTGATATGTGTAACTATGATTTTGTATTGTATAAGTATAATCAAATGTTTTGTATACAGCTTCATGAACTGTTATTTGATTATTATATTTTTCATTCCGCTACGAGATTCTGTTTTGTTTTTTTCTTTCTCTGCCTTTTCTTATTCACCCCAATAACAATCCGCCCTTTTGTATGGTTTGAGTCGGCATGTGTGTCTGCTTAAAATGTACAAAAAGGCGGGATGTTACAATATTGCAATTTTATTTCAAAATCAATTTATTTGAACCCAAAGTGGTTTTATATCGGGTATATATCATTTCAGCCCAAAGTGATTTTGCTAACTGTCAGGGAACTTGGAGTGTAAGAACAATAATAACATAACATGTCAACGACCAACATGCGTGCATAATTAACAATTTAATATATACACATGCATAACTAACATATCACATGTGTCACATATCATAAACAACATAAGTGAATATTTCACTTTATAACATGTCATACACTGACATAACATATACATATATAACATGACATATATACAAGGAACTTGCAAGGTGATTTACAATAAAATAACATGACGTATCATTTTTCCCAAACATAACACATTATTTCCATATAACATAGGTGACATATTATTAACATAGCATGTGCAACATATGATTTTATTAACCTAACACTTTTTTTCAACATTGCATATGTGACATATTTCAACATGCCATATATAATTTTTTTTCTAACATAAAACATTTTCTAACATATCATATATGACAATTAATCAAATCAACATAGCATACTATTTGTGACATATAAAACAACATGTACATGTGAATATTATAACACAAATTCAAGGAAACATAACAACATATATCACATATTCCTATCTAAAGCAAACATTTCTCATAACATTTCAATCGATGTTTATTTACCTAACGATGAAAATGTTAATCGTGAGTGATTGCCCACCTTTCGAGGTTGGAGAGTTTTTGACAACACAAATAGATAGATCCAAGTTGAAATCCAAACACGACAAGCTAATCAATCCTATCCAAAGCAACAATCCAAAAGCAAAGCAAAGCACGACAACGCAAATCGAACAAATTGTGTTCTTTTTATTTATAAAATAGAGGAGGAGAGAGAAGATGGTTGGAATTGGTGGTGGAGGGTGGTGGCAAGTGGAGAGAGGATGGAAGGGTTTTGAAGAGAGGAGGGATGGAGTTTGGGGAATTGTGATTTTGGATTTTTGGAGTTTTGGAGTTCTGTAGATTTGAGGAAGAGAAAGAAGAAGAGTACGTAGAAAGTTTCTCAATGAGAAACTTTCTGTACGTACTTGTTTGATCAAATAGGAAACAAAAGGTCAATGGATGGGAAAGGAAGGGTCCAAAGTCTCTTAGGGATCCTAGGGTCTTTTGGTTTACTAAGGAGCCCATTAGACCAAACAAACCCAATAAGACTTAGCCAAAAACACAAATATACACTGCAAATTTATGTTAATTTTTCACTGTAATTTATATTTTTAGAGCAATAGGAATTCAATTTTGACAAAACAAAAAATGGAGAGGAGATTAGAATTCAGTCTAGCATCATATAAAAAGAATAAAATTTTAAAATTCAAATTTAAATTTTCCAACTAAAAGTCAAACTTTGACCACGTTTGACCAAAATTTGAAATTTCACAAAGAAATTTTATTCTATTAAATTTAGTCAAATAAAACACTCAACATCACAAATTCAAATTTCTTTTATTCAAATTTAATTTTTTTATTTAAATTCAAAATACTACCATTTTAAAGTTGTTAAAAGTTACGGATCGTTACACTTTATCTTAATTAAAAGATGTAATATCAACTAATGCAATATTAATTTGTTTCCCCTTATCATATTTAAAAAATTAAATGTCAATTAATTCAATATATATATTTCAAATTAAATGGTGGTTATAAATTCCCAATTTATTGTTATTAACATATTTGTAACTTCTATTGTCGTTATTAAATAGTTACAATATTCATTGCATTAACAAAAGACATCCATCTGATACAAGCAACTATGTAGATTCCAATGAAATTGGTGCTGGAAAACTAGTGGTGCATGTTCCTGCTGATACACATGTAACAGACATGGAAAAAGAATGGTGCCTTTCCTTAGAGAAACAAGTAACTCACCTTGTTTCCACCATGTACGAAAACCATGTTGATTTACAAGCCTCTGTTCCACCTCACTACAATTTTTCTATTGATCTATTGGGTTGGCCAGAAAGAAATCCCAATTTCAAATCTTCTTCTATTCCACCTTCTTCTTCACAACCGCTTTCCCCTCGACCCCAGTCTCACAGGAAAATTGAGACTAGATCTCTTTCAGCAAAGAGAAGAAATAACTCATCCTCTCCTAAACAACATTTATGTTAAATAAAATTGCATCTTGGAATCTCAGAGGAGCTCACAGTAACTTGAAACTAGATCAAGTGAAAAGAATCATCACAGAGTACAATATTTGTCTTTTTGGACTTCTTGAAACTAAACTAAACTTACCCTTATCTACTAAAGCAGTTACTTATATCAATCCTGCCTGGACTTTCCATCATAATCTTCAAAGTGCCTCTTACGGTAGGATTCTAGTCATTTATGATCCAACTGTTATATCTCTTTCTCCCCTTCTAACAACTAGACAATACATCCATTTTCATGTCCATGAAATTCAAACCCTATGCTCTTTCTATATTACTTTTGTTTATGCAGACAATTCTGTCAACTCCAGAAAGGCCTTCTTCAATGCTTTGCCTCCATTAAGACAATCTTCCCACCCCTGGATTGTGATGGGTGATTTCAACTCCTGCTTTGAATTCTGTGATAAATCTGGTGGAACTCTTCTCATAACAAATGATCTTGATCCTCTCAACCTAGCTGTTCATGATTCTGATTTGATCATGGTTAACAAATCGAGAGCAAGGTATTCATGGAATAATAGAAGTCGAAGTGGTATTCGAACCTTCACTACTATTGATCACACCTTTTGCAACCTTCAAGCTCTCTCCTAATGGCCTTCCCTTTCTGTTTTCCTTCCCCAGCCTATTCTGTCTGACCACTCCCCTTTAATCTTAACACTTGGTCCCCATTTTAAAAGGGAAAAGAGAAGTTTCAAATTTTTTAATGCGTGGGTCAAACATGAACATTTCCTTGTTTTAGTTTCTAAAGCTAGTTCTGATTTTACTTGTTTTGGTAACCCTATGTACCAGTTTTGCATGAAACTAAAATATATTAAGCAGGAGATCAAATTGTGGGCTTCCACTACTTTTGGCAATGGATACCTGCTGTCATCAAGACTAAAGGAACAGCTGAAGAAGCAACAGGACTACATGATGGAGCACCCTCTTGATGTTCAAGCTGCAGAAATTGAAAGTAAATTATTCAAAGAGGTTAATGATGCTTTGTTCCTGGAGGCAAGAGACAGCAACTGCACAATAAATGGATTGCTGAAGGAGACAAAAACTCAAAGTTTTTTCATGATTCTCTTAAAGTCAAGCATGCAAGAGAGAACATTCATTGCATTTTCGATGATCAAGGTTCCTGTTATTCTACTTCTGATTCTGTTGATAGGGCATTTATTGACTATTTCTCCAATTTGCTTGGTAACTCTGATGGTTTTATTCCAGATCTTGACCATATAACCTCTCTCCCTCTGCCTAATATTTCTTCCCAGGGAGCTGATACTCTAATTAACACTGTCACTGATGAGGAAATTAAACAAACTCTCTTTTCTATGAATCAGCAATCTGCTGGTGGTCCAGATGGTTTAAATGTGACTTTCTTTATATCCACTTGGAGTGTGTTGGGAAGTGAGTTTTGTAGAGCCATACACAATTTTTTCAACAAATGTAAGTTGCTAGGTGAAGTTAACTATACTAACTTTACTCTTATTCCCAAAGTCAATAATCCTACTAGTGTCTCCTCTTTCAGACCCATCTCTTGTTGTAATGTTTTATACAAATGTATTTCTAAAATTCTTGCTTCTCGTTTAGTCAAAGTTCTTCCATCTGTTATTTCTAGAAATCAGGCTGCTTTTATTCCTACTAGAAGTATTCTCGATAATCTTCTTCTAGCTCAGGAATTACTGAAAGGTTATGGTAAAAATAAGGTCCCCACTGCAGCAGCTATTAAAATTGATTTATCTAAGGCTTATGATTCCATTCACTGGGCATCCATAGTCAGGGTTTTTGGCTATGATGGGCTTTCCTAAAATTTTTGTGTCCTGGATATATGCGTGCATTTCTTCTCCTTCTTTCTCTGTTGTCATTAATGGTCGTTCGGTTGGAAACTTTAGAAGTAGTAAAGGAATAAGGCAAGGAGATCCTATATCGTCTTATTTATTCTTGCTAGTCATGGAAGTCCTTGCTGTTATTCTCCAAAAAAGGTATTCTCAGAAATTAATTAAGTATCACCCTAAGTGTGCACATCTACATATTACTTCAATAATGTTTGCCGATGATGTGATGTTGTTCACTAAGCCTGAGTTACCTTCCTTAAGTGCTATTTCTGAGGCATTGCAAGATTTTTACAAAATGACTGGTCTTAAAATTAACCAAGGCAAGACTTCTTTGTTAGTCTCTGGAGTTAGTGATGCTCATGCAGCTGCCTTGCAAAGACACATTGGTTTCTCATCTATGGCCTCTGATATGAAGTATCTTGGTCTTCCATTAATTTCAAAAAGAATTTCTAAAGTTGACTGCCTTCCTCTTTACAACAAAATCACATCTGTTATGAAGGCTTGGGAAAATAGGCAACTGTCTCAGAGTGGTAGATTAGTTCTGATAAAATCAACTGTTTTTTCTTCCCTAGTTTACTAGGCTCGTGCTATGATTCTACCAGTTAGGTTAGTGCAACAAGTTAGGTCTGCTATGAACAGATTTTTTTGGACAGGTAGTATCCACAATAGAAAGCTCTTGCCATGTTCCTTTTCAAAGTTTGAAGCCTCGAAGGAAATGGGTGGTCTTGGTGTTATTGATGTCAGGATGTGGAACAAAGCAGCAATTAGTAAACCTATTGATGATCTAATCAACAGGAGAGATAGTATTTGGGTTGATTGGGCTTGGCGCTATAATATTAAGACTAGGAATTTTTGGGGCATGGCCAATCCTCAGAATAGTAGTTGGATTTGGAGAAGTATACTGAAATTGAGAGATGTTTTTCTTCCCTTGATTCTATATCCTGTTAAGGCTTATTCTACTGTCAGGTTCTGGCATGATCCCTAGGTCAGTAGTGGCATTATCTTGTCTACTTTATGTGACTATAATCACATTGTGCAGTCTGGTATTCACATTGATGCCAAGGCTATTGACTACATTTATGACGGAAAAATTGTGCTCCCTGTCACTAGTAATCAGTTCCTAAGGCAGTTGTGGGATGATATGCAGCAACTTTTCTCCCATAATCCAAAATATGATAATGTTGTTTAGGACTTCAAGCCTCATACAATTAAAGGAGCTTACAACTTCATCAATGCCTCTGCTCCCCTACCTGCTTCTAAATGGAGCACTGTTATCTGGTCATCGGATTCTCATCCTCAAGAAAACTTGATGCTATGGAAAGTCATTAGCCAAGCCTTGTTAACTAGAGATGTTTTGAGGAAATATGGCATGGGATGCACTTTGAAATGCCTGTTTTGTGACCAATATGATGAGTTTGCCCAACATATTTTCTTTGTTTGTCCTGCCCTTCATTTTCTCTTGCTTAGAATTGGGTTGAAAACTGGTATAAATTTTGCTGCTGCAAACTCTGGTGAAGTTTGGGATATTTTTTACTCAACTGCTACGATCAAAAATGAGGTGGGAAGGATGATTGCTGTTTGTATGAAGGTATATATGAAAGTTATATGGAGACAAAGGAATGCAATACTTTTTGAGAAAGAGAGAAAGAATATGGAAGATATTTGGCATGAAGTTAAGAGTGGCACTTTCTGTCAAATGAAGAATTACAATTCTGGTTTCTGTTCTGATCTGTTGCAAATATGGGAATGATGCCTGATTTGCTTTTCTTTTTCTTTTTTTTCCCGTGTTCTTTCCTTGTTCTCCTTTGTATACTTCTATACCATTTATTGTTTTGCAACAAATCTGGTAGGGGCCCAGTTAACCCCGTTGGCTTTGCCAAAAAAAAGACATCCATCACTTACCAATTAATTGTTTTACCTCATTCCGTTATTTGAAATCAACTTGGTATGTTCCCAATTAAATCACGCATTTTACTTTCCTTAAATAAATATGCATTTATTGTAACAACTCTCATATTTATCGATTTTATATTTAAATATTTTATTTAAATATTTTATCGTTAGTCGGATGTTAGTCCGAAAAGCTACTTTTTGCATACGGTCAAATTAGGACTCAAGACCACCCCCGTTGAATTCAAAATGACGTTTGCGATCTTTTTAAGTGTAAACTTCGATATGTTTGGAGTAAGTGGAATTTTCGTCACTTTTTCCCGCCTTTGACTTCAGTTGGACTGCACCTTCTAACTCAGCCCCAACCCACCTCCTCTTCCACACTTTATCAAACACTTCAAGCTTCATCAAAAATGGTGGTGGGAAAGGGAAATTAAAACTCCAAACTCAAATTCAATTGCAAATCCAACTTTCAACTCCAAATTCAAGTAGAAGATAGTGGATTCAAGCTTTGGATTGCTTCTCCTTGCTTTCAAGCTTCATCTTCATCCATTTTAGTGAAAAGGTGAGATTTTTAACCTCACATCTTGCCTATAACTGTCATTGGGTTGTTGGGAATGACTCCCCATCACTTTAGCATGCATATTTGCATTTGGTTTGGATTGGATTGGCGAGAAACTCCAATTTTCAGTGTTTTGGTGATTTTCTGGCACTAGGTCGCTCTGGAATGTTAGCTCGCCTGGCTTTAGGTCATTTCCGACCTATTATCACTCGGCAAACGCTAGGTCGCTTGTCCTAGTATAAGTCGTAGGTCGCTTGGAGAGGTTAGGTCGTAGGTCGCTCGGCTTCGTGAAGCCACTAGGTCGCTCGGCTCCTCCCTGTTAGGTCGTTGGCATTAGGTTGCTTCCTCCTTTAGGTCGTTTGACCTATCTGCTTTTAGGTCGTTCGACAATTAGTTCGTTCGATAGTTTTAGGTCGCTTGCGAGTTAAGACTTAGGTCGTTTGGCCTTTATAACGTTAGGTCGCTCGCGTGTTATTACTCTAGGTCGCGTGGCCATCCTGCTTAGGTCGCAAGGCCACTAGGTCGTTAGGCCTTTGACTCTTTAGGTCGTGTATCCCCTTAGGTCGTTGGACCTCTTAGGTCGCTCGCCTTTAGGTCGCTGGACCTCTTAGGTCGCTCGCCTTTAGGTCGCTTCCGTTAGGTCGTTTGGCCTCCGATTTTAGGTCGTTAGACCTACTTCTGTTAGGTCGCGTGATCTCTTAAGTCGCTTGATCTTGCTTAGGTCATTGGTTCCTTACTACCTTTAAGTCGCGCTCACTTAGGTCGCTCGGCATCTTCTCCTTAGGTCGTTGCACATTAGCTCGACCATGCTAGGTCGCGAGGCTCATAGGTCGCTCACCCCTGTTGTGCCGCTTCACTGCTTAGCTGGGCCTTGTGTGCACTTATACATGAGTATATTGCAGCTCAACATTATTTACATCTTTCTGGGTTGAGCCAAAACCAATACTACTTGCCTATTCTCAACATTTTATTTTCTGGGTATTTGTTTATATCCCTAAACATTAACATATCAGAGATCTGAGTGTATAAAACAGATATGTATACTAACAACACATAAAACTTTGTTATAGTAAAACAAGTGATCAACCAAAGAGAATCCAAACATTTTCAGATTTAAATTCACAGATAAGCATTCATATATGAAAATACTCTTTTAAGAAAAATACTTATAACTGGCTGCCTACATTAGGACTTATTGCCTTAGATTTTTGAGTGAGTTTTCTCACCTAGCTTTCTTCTTTGTTTCCTTAATTAATTGATGAGCTTCTGCCCTTAGCCTCAAGCTCTCTTCCTTCCCTTGTCTTATGATTTCTATGGTGTTTTTTTTTTTTCAAAATTCTTTTCTGAGGAGGAGAGGAGGCTGCTGCATATACATGTATATATATACAGGGTCTCTCTTAGGGTTTTGGGTATTGGCTAAGGCCATTTTTGCCCACCAGAAAAATCATGTTATCTGCATTTTTAAACCCAAAGTTTTACCCTTCCCGGCTTAATTTGGGTGAAGAGAAAAGTGGTTACACATTTTTTCAGAAATTTGCTTTTCAGAAAATACTTTTCCCCTTGTCTACAATCATGCTAAAAATGTGACTTGATTTTTGTTATTTATTAAATACTCTTTTCTAATTCTGCCTATACCAAGCACTTCCCTGTTTTATCTTATTTTTTTCTATTTTTAGCTTTCATGCAAATGGTATGTACTTCCTTCATTTATTTATAAGAGGATTATTCCTTTTTATATCTTCATTCTTTTCATTTCTGCTTATATTAAAATATGTCTGTATATTTTATTTCACTAGTTTAAACTCTAGTATTTTATTAACACATATATATTTATATAAGTCTTACTGAAATAATTAGTACACCCTCCTATATATTCATACATCATTCTATACTGACACACACATGCACATGTACACTCAAAAATATTCAGTAGCATTCATATATACATTTACTCATGCATACTACTTTTAAGAATTTAATCTACATATATATATATATATATATATTTCCATACACATCAATATGTATGTATTCTTGGAGTTCAGGGTTTTAGCTTATATTCATGTGCATTTCCTGTGCACACATGTACACACACTGATACACTATCAAGCTATATCAATTCCTCCTTCAAAATTTATTTAAAAATTATTTTAAATTTATTTATATTTTTCAGAATAAATTCCTAAAATCTTGGGTCATTACAGGAATGAAAGCTGATATTGCTAACTTTGTTAAGTGTTGCATGACTTGCCAACTTGTTAAGGCTGAACATCAAAGGCCAGGTGGGTTATTGCAACCATTGGAAATTCCAGTTTGGAAGTGGGGTCAAATTTCCATGGATTTCATAGATGGCCTTCCCCGTTCTCGTTTGGGTCATAATAGTTTATGGGTAATCGTTGACAGACTTGCTAAATCCGCCCATTTTATTCCCATTCGGTCGAACCGAACCGTTCCTCTTCTGGCCAAACTCTTTATCAAAGAAATTGTCAAACTGCATGGAATTCCTTCTTCTATTGTTAGTGATCGTGATCCATTATTTACTAGTGGATTCTGGAAGAGTCTTCAAAAAGCTTTGGGAACGAAGCTTAATTTTAGCACCGCTTATCACCCCTAGTCCGATGGACAAACTGAGCGTGTGAATCAAACTCTTGAAGATCTTCTTCGTTCTTGTGTGCTTGATTTCGGTGGAAGTTGGGAAGATCATATTTCACTTGTTGAATTTTCCTATAATAACAGCTTCCAATCTAGTATTGGTATGGCACCTTTCGAGGCACTCTACGGAAGGCCATGCCAATCTCCTTCTTGTTGGCTTGAGGCTGGTGAGAAGCTGGATTTAGGTCCAGATTTTATTCGGGATTCCACAGAGAAGATTGATCTTATTCGACATAGGTTGAAAGAAGCCCAGAGTAGACAAAAATCCTATGACGATAACCGAAGAAGGAAATTAGAATTTTCTGTTGGTGATCTCGTATTTATTCGTGTTTCACCTATGAAAGGTGTTGTACGTTTCAGTCGATCGAGAAAGTTAGCGCCTCGATATATTAAGCCATTTCCTATCACTGAACGTATTGGTTCCATGGCTTATCGTCTTTCATTACCGGCACAGTTTTCTGCCATGCATGACGTGTTCCACGTTTCTCAATTACGGAAGTGCCTTCGGGATTTCGATTCTATTCTCGAGCCCGGTGTTGTGGAAGAGATTGAAGTTTCACCTAATTTAACCTATGAGCGGCATCCTGTTCGGATTATTGCTTCGGAGATTAAACATCTTCGAAATAAAGATGTTCCGCTTGTTAAAGTTCAATGGTCCTCAAATCCTAAGTATTGCTCTTAGGAGACTAGAGAATTTATCGAGCGTACATGTCCGGAATTACTTTCTCATGCTCTTTGAGGTAAACTTCTTATTTCAAATCACTTTCATGTTAATATGCTTTTATGGTTGTTACTTTTTATTTCCATCTTACATTGCGAGGACGCAATTTCTTTAAGGAGGGGAGTCTGTAACAACCCGCATATTTATCGATTTTATATTTAAATATTTTATCGTTAGTCAGATGTTAGTCCGAAAAGCTACTTTTTGTATACGGTCAAATTAGGACTCGAGACCACCCCCACTGAGTTCAAAATGACGTTTGCGATCTTTTTGAGTGTAAACTTCGATATGTTTGGAGTAAGTGGAATTTTCGTCACTTTTTCCCGCCTTTGACTTGAGTTGGACTGCACCTTCTAACTCAGCCCCAACCCACCTCCTCTTCCTCACTTTATCAAACACTTCAAGCTTCATCAAAAATGGTGGTGGGAAAGGGAAATTAAAACTCCAAACTCAAATTCAATTGCAAATCCAACTTTCAACTCCAAATTCAAGTAGAAGATAGTGGATTCAAGCTTTGGATTGCTTCTCCTTGCTTTCAAGCTTCATCTTCATCCATTTTAGTGAAAAGGTGAGATTTTTAATCTCACATCTTTCCTATAACTGTCATTGGGTTGTTGGGAATGACTCCCCATCACATTAGCATGCATATTTGCATTTGGTTTGGATTGGATTGGTGAGAAACTCCAATTTTCAGTGTTTTTGGTGATTTTCTGGCACTAGGTTGCTCTGGAATGTTAGCTCGCCTGGCATTAGGTCATTTCCGACCTATTATCACTCGGCAAACGCTAGGTCGCTCATCCCAGTATAAGTCGTAGGTCGCTTGGAGAGGTTAGGTCGTAGGTCGCTCGGCTTCGTGAAGCCACTAGGTCGCTCGGCTCCTCCCTGTTAGGTCATTGGCCTTAGGTCGCTTCCTCCTTTAGGTCGTTTGACCTATCTGCTTTTAGGTTGTTCGACAATTAGGTCGTTCGATAGTTTTAGGTCGCTTGCGAGTTAAGACTTAGGTCGTTTGGCCTTTATAACGTTAGGTCGCTCGCGTGTTATTACTCTAGGTCGTGTGGCCATCCTGCTTAGGTCGCAAGGCCACTAGGTCGTTAGGCCTTTGACTCTTTAGGTCGTGTATCCCCTTAGGTCGCTGGACCTCTTAGGTCGCTCGCCTTTAGGTCGATGGACCTCTCAGGTCACCCGCCTTTAGGTCGCTGCCGTTAGGTCGTTTGGCCTCCGATTTTAGGTTGTTAGACCTACTTCTGTTAGGTCGCGTGATCTCTTAAGTCGCTCGATCTTGCTTAGGTCGTTGGTTCCTTACTACCTTTAAGTCGCGCTCACTTAGGTCGCTCGGCATCTTCTCCTTAGGTCGTTGCACATTAGCTCGACCATGCTAGGTCGCGAGGCTCATAGGTCGCTCACCCTGTTGTGCCGCTTCACTGCTTAGCTCGGCTTCGTTAGGTCGTTCACCTCTTTTGCCGTTACTTCCTTTAGGTCGCTCGGCTCTGGTTACCACTAGGTCGCTCGACACTTGATTCCACTAGGTCGTTTGACCTATATGACTTAAGGTTTTATACAATTTAATTCGACCACGTTAGGTTGCAAGTATATTCCTACTTTAATGGTTTTGGGATTGTTTTCTTTTGACTTTACTCTCATCTTCGAACGTGAATTTATGTGATACGATTTGTTTTAACAATCATTTTGTGACTTGTCACTCTAAAGATATG
Organism: Allium fistulosum; assembly: GCA_030737815.1. NCBI lineage: Eukaryota > Viridiplantae > Streptophyta > Magnoliopsida > Asparagales > Amaryllidaceae > Allium > Allium fistulosum. The sequence goes on along the minus strand of CM060908.1, from coordinate 741,975,301 downwards.
AAGGTTTCAATACTAGTAGTAAATATCAAAACTCTTTCATCAAAGCGATTTCAACACTATTTTACTACAAAGCTCTTTCTTCTCAAACCGTTTTCTAATCTACTAGTATATACAAGCCTTTACTTCACTCGGATGAGAAATCGAATTAAACGACTTAGTAAAACGAGTGGTATGAAACGCTTGCGTTCACTTCGTCGGTTAGCTCTTGGACTTGTTCGATTGAACCCTTTTTTGTGACAATTTTCTAGTGAAGATTTACAACTTGTTCGTAAATATTTAAGTTAAGCAAGTGGTTATGGGACATGAAGCTAAACTCATATATTTACTAGCTTGGTGTGATTGACACTTCCTTATGATCATGACGATCATTTTTGTGATTTAGACTAGCGATTGAGCGATGTCTCTTTGTCTGCGAGGGAGACTAGACCCTGCTTTTGTGATGTTTCGCCATCACATATATGGGGTAGCACCCCATGGTCTTCGGGCCATTCCTGTGTGAAAATTTAATGGATAGCTTCCATGAGATAGCTTCTCGTTCATGTGTTATACGCGTTGGTGAGTTTTCATGCTCCCGTTCATGTGTTAGGCCTCCCCTTTTTTATGCGTTTTTCTGGATTTCTGGTGATGATTTCTGGAATTTGTGCTTCACCAATTTTCATGATTTTCATTAATATGATATCAGTTTTGTGCATTGGTGAATTCATGTGTTATTGACTTGTTGTGAATACAAGTTTAGGGTATGATATCCTATTTTATCTTTGAGAAGATTCTTGTGATATTGATTGATCTTTTGTTGATTATCATTTACATACTTATAGTAGTATGCCGTTATGGTTGTTGCATGTTCATGCCATATTATTTATCCTATACCTTATCATATGATATTTATAGCTAGACTGATCCGTTTATTATTTTCTTATAAATAATACTCGGGTCAGACCGAGATGTTACAGGTGCTTCTGCTTGACTTCTCTTCAGGATTATTCTGACTTTTGGCTAACTACATAAATTAGTAGTTTTTAGGAGTACACATTTGAGATATAGACTTTATGTTGTGTACTTATTTCTTTTGTATAGCACGTGTTGCTATTCTTTTGTATTATCGTGGATCTTTTTGACCACTACTCTGATGTACACTTTCATGTGTTATATACATATTCATATCTTCTTCCGCCTTTGTGATATGGATGTCTGTGACTGATTTATGTTACGTTTATTTCTATGTTTGTTTCCGAAGATTATTTATAGCCACTATGTGATAGCTTTGGGTTTGTTTCGGTATGTCGGACTTCCTCCTTAAACGAAGTTCATTATACTCTATCTAACATATCGGAGCTCGCTCAAAGAAGTTACATGGATGGTCGCTCCTCAACAGCCTTATTCTCCATGCTAGTTGACAGCATTACACCGTCGTGTTCTTGGCTAGTGTGGGTATAGAGGTGGGGTGTTACATTTATCGTTGCTTACAATTTCTTTTATTATCCAATTCATGCCATTAACATACATCATTTAATTTATTTCATTATTTATATTTATAACCAAATTAACTTAAAATTTATTTCAATTGATTCAAATTACATTAAATAGCTATCAATAGCATTCAAACAACATTATTAAACCATATTCTAATTATTTCCTCAATAATAAATCATAAATTTTAATTTCTCACAATGTTAAATTTCAAAATCTTATTTAATTTAATAGTTTTAATATCAAAATTTATGGGTTGTTACACTCACCCCCACTCAAAACTTATCGTCCTCGAAAAGGAACAAGAAGGGATAAAGAAACTAATATATTTTTTCAGAATATTCAATTTATAAGCACTTTAAACTTACATAATTAAGTAATTTAGATAAAATATATCAACTTATAAACAATTAAATCTTTCATATTCAAGTTTAATACAAGTTTGAAAATATTTTCACTTTCACAAAAAAATTCTAAGTCCTAAATTTATGAAAAATTTCGGTAGAGTCTCCTCTGTACGGATAGGTCCAGAAAAATAACAATGTCAATAATTTCAATATGTATACATCATATTTCAGAAATAAACACCCAAACCATGGGAAAAACAATTAAAATATCGTTGCAAAACCATAATCCGAAAATGTACCTATTTGTCGGGCAAACAACTTATTTATGAAACCAAAAGTAGTAGCTATTGCTTCCATAAACCTGTATTTCACTTATATAATCCAAAAGAGTTAAAATTATGTTAAAGAGTATATATTAGTTGTTTCAATTAATAGTGCAAGCAACATACAATATATATAATAATCATATGCAAACAAAAGAAGTTCTACCACTATATGCAACAAAGGAAACTATCAAACATCCATAGCAACCAAACTCATGGTTTGTTCAAGTTCAAAAACTTTTCATTGTAACGACCCACCTTTTTGGACAATTTAAATCGACAAGTAAACACACATGCCGATTCCAAACCATTCAAAAGGGAGGATTGTTAATGGGGTAAATAAGAAAAGAAGAGAAAAGGAACAAGAAACAACCACAGAATCTCGCAGCGGAAAGATAAAATATAATAATCAAATAAACAGTTCATGAAGCTGTTTAATATACTTTTGATTATCATTTATACAACATTTATCAGAGTTATACATATACAACAGAACAAATAAAATAATGCAGCAGACAGCATGATGCATGTATAATAATAGTAATAGTATACCAAATCTTCGTCTTCGTCCTCTAGAATAGATCTTCAATAAGCTGAAAAACTCAGGACTGACCCGAGCGTAATGAAAAGACAAAACACTCGAGTCAGGACTAAAATATCCTTATGTAAGTTAAATCAATCGTAAATAAATATGAGTGTAACGGCGTCAGAGATGTTTACGAGGTTTTGACATCTCTTATCCAGTGTCGACGTGCGTGCAATAACTCAAGAGATGTTACGGGATTCTCCATCTCTTAAGGATCCGTTAAACTATCTACTATGTAGTACAATACGCTATTATAATATGTCTACAGTAAAGTAAAAGTATTAAAATAGCGTTAAGGCGTTACCCATATTCCCCTTAACACATTTTATATATTCCCACAGTCTATACAGTACCGTACGCTCCTCCGAGAGGTTTACGCAGAGGGCACTCCATAGGTATGGTACAAAACAAAATCGTAGAAGGCACGCTAGGGCATGTGAACACGGCACACGAGGAAATGCCAGGGTAGATATACCAATTGCACTCCCGGACTGGTGGTGACGCATAGCAGCTACTACCGCCCACCTCGGACACACTCCCAACAATCGAGGGGTGGCCACCAAAACAATCACAAAAGCAATAGAATGGTATCGAAGAAATATGCCCGATAAGAGGAATGACCTCACATTGGCCCGGTATAGCTCCTGATTTTAGTCACATCTAAGCTGACTCACGGGAGTCAGGGTCACGTCATACCATATAGAATCGTCGCCAAACCATCCTACTTCATTTCTGGAATCTCCACCACGTACACAGTTGTTAAAGTGGTTTTCGGTATCGACAGAGAGTATGCCCATATCCGATCCCGGTCTCTTTAACAACCGAACGCTTATTACACACCGGATGGTTCTTTTACATTTTCAAAGAATCAATTCATAATTGATATCAAAATATCAAGTTCGCTTCAAAAATCAACTCCATTTCAAAATCATCGTATTTACGCAAAATATACGATTTCATTTCGAAAATCATTTCGCCCAATATCTCATTTCAATTTCAAAAATCGTTACATTTCAATTTAGGTTGTAACTTCATTTAACCACTTTGTATTTAAATCTAAGATTTAAATATAAACATTTCACCTTATTGCCCAGCTGGAAATTTTGGAAAAATAGTTTTGAATAGTTTAAAGTAGCTTAAATAATTGAAAATAGTTAAAATACTCTAAATATTAAAGATAGATTTCAAATTAGTTTTAAATTGATTTAATATAGTTAAATATATTTAAAATAGATTTAATATAATTAAATAGGTTAAATAGCTTTAAAATAGATTAAATATGATTAAAATAAATTAAAAATAGGTAAATTACTTTAAATAAATTAAATTGGGTTAAGTAGATTTAAAATAAGTTAACATAGTTTAAGATAGGTTGAAAATTTTTAATATAGTTAATATAGGTTAAAATAGTTTAACAAAAATAGTTTAAGTATTTAAAAATAGCTTATATAGCAGAATAACTTAGGAAAACCAAATTTGAAATAGCTTCAAAGTCAACCATTTTAATTTCCAACTTACCAATCTGAATCAAATTCAAATTTTCATTCAGTCGATTCAAATCTCAATTTCAATTCAAATCAATTTCGATTACAAATTAATTCAATTCCATCCCAAATCCAATTTCCTCAAATTTCAAAATGTTATCCTTATCACACTTTTACTTAATAATATTCAAAGTCCGAATAAAAGTTAAATACTTTTAAAAATCAAATCAATTTACGAAATCCAATCATATCACAATTTTAACTTCCAAAGTCTCAACTTCAATTATTTAACAATTTTGTTTAACAAAAATTTATTTCAACATCTCAACCTCAAATTCGCAATAAGTTCAATTCTATAAATTTGATTTTTTTATTCCTTTAAATCAAACCATTTAAAGAAATTTCAAATCAAAGATTTTAAAAATTATTTAATTTAACCAATCCGGTGCCCGTATATAATTTTCTATCCTATGGCCAAGTGATCAGTTATTTCAATTAAATTTCAGGAATAAATATATCATTTCAATTTTAAATAATAGTGTCATAGGTATATATCATTTCAACCTATTTCTCAATTTATTCAAAATGAATCAATTTACAGCTGTAATTTATAAAAAGGGTGATGACAGGATATCGACAACCAAATAAACATCCAAACATTTCAAACATCAATCAATAGCATCCATCGCAACCAATCATCCAAACAGACAATATAAATCATAGAAATTTCATAGTTATAAATGTTCGGTAATTTACTTGCGATTAAATTTCAATTCTAATTAGACTGTCGATTTCAATTTCTAACATTAAATTCGATGACAATCTAGATGACAGTTAAATTTTATTAACAACGACTAATAAAAATCATATCACTTCACAATATTAAATTTAACTAGCATCAAGATATTCTAGTACGGTGTGAGCGTTATAAAACACTCACCTTGAGTTTTAAATTTCGAATCAAATCGAACGACGTTCGATTTAACTTGAAATTTTTAACGAGCTCGAAACACTCCCGGGTTTGCACTACCACGAAGCACTCGTCGCTGCGATTCCGGCGTCGCCAGTTTCGTCCGATTCTGATAAAGTATGAGAGAGATACACATTTTCAAGTTTGAATACAATTTAAACAACAATTCCTTTTTTTTTTATTTTACCATACAAGATCTGGCCATTCAATCCCTCAGCAAAAATCAAGGCCGTGAGATTTGCCTTCCTCTTCCATTCGCGTACAGGCAAAGTCGAACACGAGGAACCCAACACACGCAACCCACACTCGATCGCCGCTCCACCACCCTTCATCTCGACTTCGATCGGAGACCCCCACCGAACGCGCCTCAGCCTACTCGACCCCCGTGCCACGAGCGGCATCACCACGCATCCCCATTGCTTCAGAAAACGCGAATAAACCTACCACCTACTCGAGCGATTCCAGGCATCTACCTCGACTCGTTCACGATCTCGACCGTATGGATACGATTGTCTCGATGAGCTCTTCGATCTTCGTGTTGGTGGTTAAGGCTAAAACGAGATGGATGAGGAGGAATTGAAAGAGGAAGTTCGTATTATCTCGGCCATTGAAATTTTACACTGGCGGCCACGAAAGATAGAGCTAGGGTTTCGGCTGAGGATACGTGAATATATACGCGTATAACCAATTATTTTAATATTATTCTCACAAATTTCATGATTTTCCGAACGAACTCCAAATAACACGTGCCGACAGGCATTCGTAAGGTTTTACCCGCATTCCGAACACAATGGAACGTGTTTCGGAAGCCAATTTGATCGTATGCGGAAGATAGCTTTTTGAATCGAATTAAAATATTAACTTTTCGATATTTATTTCAGCGCGTTTCTAACCCGTACGACCAAACGATAACACCAAATGTTACGAAATTTGAAATCCGATAATAATACTCTATTGCGGATCCAATGGAACTGGTTTCGTCGAATTCCGAGACTGCGCCTCGGAAGGCTATATTTTTACTCGTCGATTAAATCGACGACTTTTCAAAATTCATAGGATTTCTTACAAATCCAATTTTAAATGTTAACAAATTCATTGTTGTTTAAATAAAATTTTATATCAATCTTCGATATCATTTCCAATCATATTATATCCAAAATTCAATTATTCAAATATTTGCAAATTTAAATTTTTAAACAATTTTGATTATCCGAAATTCATTATCTTGAAATATTTGAAAATGAACTTATAAAATTTAACTTTAAAACGAATTCAAATTTTGGAACAATTATTCCCGTTATACAGTTATTCAATTCCCATTATTCAATCTATTCAATTATTAAATTTATTTCCAATATCAAATTTAAACAATTTAATTGATCCATATTCAACAAATTTCAATATTAGATTTTTAATAAATTCTCATTACAAATCAATTACTTTATTTACCTCTAATGAATTCAACATTTATTTATCCAACTATTGATCGTAAACTCATTCAATAAGTAGTCTTTATATCTCAATATTGGATTTTTAAATAAATTTCCGTTATTAGTCAATTACCTTATTCACATCCAGTGCATCCAACATTTGTTATTCAACTTCAGTTATTGATTGCAAACCCAGTTAATATATAAAATTTCATTTCATTTACAATTGGTTTTCAAATTCAATTCAACTGACCAATACACAAGTAACTTATAATAATTATCCCCATTTTCCTTTAATCACACTTATAAGTTTATTATTTACTAACAACTGTCACAAATTTCCGATATACGACAAATTAGATTCCATTATCATTGACTACATCTTATTTCATTAGTTAACGTAATATTTACATTTGTTTTTCTTATATTCCCTTATAACCAAGTTATAAGATTTAAGTCATTTCAATTGATTGGAATATCATTCAATTCATTAAAAATCAACTTAGATAACTATTGTTGCAATTCATTCTCGTTATTATTATCATAAATAAATTACAAAATTTTTAATTCTTCCAACATTAAGCCATGAAATCTTATTAAATTAACTATTTTAATTATCGAAAATCTACGGGTCGTTACACTCTCCCCCACTCAAAACTTTTCGTCCTCGAAAAGGAAAAAGAAGGGAAAAGGAACTAAGTCAAGAGTTCAACATTTGAAATATTTTATTCGAAGTTATCAACTTATAAAACAATGAAATTTCATTTATTAAGTCGTTACTACACTTCCACTACGCTACTCCGATAAGCTTACGAAATTTACAAGTTGGTTATCCAAATGAGTTATAAAATTTTAAAACTCAAAAATTTTCTAACACCCGGATTTACGAAAAATTTCGGCAGCGTCTCCTTTGCGCGGCTCGATCGGCACAACTACAAAACGCCTCTACGGGCCCCAAACCAATAAAAGAAAACAAAAGCCAAGTGGCTCCATCCCAAAAACCATCAAATCCAATGACAAAATAAACACATACCTTTTTGTCGGGCAATCCAAATTTCCTTGATTTGAAATACCTGCATCTTATTTCTCAATGATATCAAATCATATAATTTAAAATCAATTTAAAATTTGCATTTTAAATTTTCAATATTAGTTTTACTTAAACCTGTACGAAGTACATATATCATCCGTACGCAATATCAAATCTGATCATTCATTCGATCACAAAATTTCACTTCCAAACTAGTATCGTTCACACGACTCTCTAGTGCGGACTCAGATTTGGTTCCTTGATCGGAAACTGTTATTCTCCTTGCATTGCCATATACTATGATAGAGAATTCCAGAATCAAATCAAAAATCTATATCCACGGTTCGCCGTCGAGAATCGAGTGAAAAATCCTAACTTGGATCGGTATAAATTATCTCGAAATTCTGTGCTCGAGTTCGGGTCAAATTGTTATGCGAATAAAACAATAAACGTACAACTTACGTATTACCTTCCAATATATTCCTATACAATTCATCTATATTCAATTAATTTACTTATCTTCATTTCATTTACAATTTATTATTCTTAGTGCATTATTCATATCCCTTAATTACTTAGTATATCCCTTCTTTACATAGCATGTTCTTTTATACTATCATTTCTTATGTATCATTTCATACAATTTGCTTCGTTAAGTTCATTTTTAACCATTCCATGTAATTTAATTAAATTCAATTTCATTCTTCAATTGATTCATAGCTATATCAAATTCATTTGTTAATTTTTACTTCATTTTCATAATTTCAGTTAATAATGATTTATTTGTGGAACATTTTATTAATCATCACTTAGTTTATAATTATTCTATAAAAGTCAAACATAAGAAGTTGACTTTATCCAAGTTTATAATTACCTTAAAAACTATAAATTTCAATTTCACAATTTCTTTGCAAATTTATATTCAATTCCGTAACAAATTTACAAGGATATTATTTCGATTCATTTGTCTGTTTTCTTAAGTTAACTTACTTATTCCATTTAGCCATTCATCATTTCACATTTTACTTAAGTATATAACATTCTTATCACAATCAAATTTCCATTTATATACATTTTAATCACTTTTAAGTTTTGCTTACTTGTATATTTCAATTATTTTTAGGTTTTGCTTACTTGTATAATATCTCATTACATCCCTAAACATCATTTTAACCTTTAAACATTTGGTAAGTCATATTATATGTTATTAGAATGCAATTTGATATATTACAAATTTATAGGATTTATTTTACTTAATTAGAATGTTCAAAATTTTAATTCATTTAAATTTTCTTTACTTTTCAATTTCAAGAGTTACAACTTCAACTCTAAAGTTTCTCAAAACATTTAGCTTAGAGTTTTTTTTTTCCTCTTATTATATAAGTTCTGATTATTCACATTTCACTCAGATAATTTGAAAAATATTAATTAACAGAACTTAGAAATTTAAATGCCCGGTTCATTTCAAATCAATTTGAAATAAAGATAAAATCATTTATATCTTATATATATATATCAAATCATACTTTCGGAGTTTAAACCAAAATGCATTTTTTTTTCAAAACAGTTTCGAAGCAAAGCAAAGCTTTGTAGAAGTCCCCTCACTTTGAGACTCGAAAATGAACGTCGATGATGCTGCGCAGTCATCACCGAAATTATTTCCCAGCGACATAAGAGAGGAGTACTGAATTTATACAAAAAAAAAACTCCTTTCAAAATATTTCCCATAAATATTTTTCAACTAACATCACTACATATTTTCTTCAAAGTTTTGAAAACCATTTTCAAAATCCCCGGGTCTTAAATTCAATATTTCACAATTTAAATCTATCTTGATTTATAAGTCACATTTATAAATTATACTTACAAAATTTTTACCTTCTTAAAACATTCCACAAGTTGTTTTATCATTGTTTATTTTGTAATAAACCATATTTATTAAAACACAATATCCAATTTACGGTAACCATACATATTATCATTTCTAACAACCAAACAAACTGGATGTATCATAATAATTTCTAAAAATTATTTCTTTATATACAAAATATAATTGGGGCAAAATTATTTCATTTACCCAATTTCAAAACAATACTATGTCGAATTGTTCTGTTCAAGTGTTTAGAGATCCCTATCAATGACGTTAATTACTCGTATTGACCAGAATCCATATGCCACTCAACAAATCAACCAACACAGTATAAAACAATTTTATACCACTAACAAATACGCTCTCTCATATATATACACTCAACGACTCATCATAGGGTATTACTACCCTATTTATAAAGAGTCTGACCCCACAAAGCTAAGGTTATCGCTAAACCAAAGCTCTGATACCAACTGTAACGACCCACCTTTTTGGACAATTTAAATCGACAAGTAAACACACATGCCGATTCCAAACCATTCAAAAGGGAGGATTGTTAATGGGGTAAATAAGAAAAGAAGAGAAAAGGAACAAGAAACAACCACAGAATCTCGCAGCGGAAAGATAAAATATAATAATCAAATAAACAGTTCATGAAGCTGTTTAATATACTTTTGATTATCATTTATACAACATTTATCAGAGTTATACATATACAACAGAACAAATAAAATAATGCAGCAGACAGCATGATGCATGTATAATAATAGTAATAGTATACCAAATCTTCGTCTTCGTCCTCTAGAATAGATCTTCAATAAGCTGAAAAACTCAGGACTGACCCGAGCGTAATGAAAAGACAAAACACTCGAGTCAGGACTAAAATATCCTTATGTAAGTTAAATCAATCGTAAATAAATATGAGTGTAACGGCGTCAGAGATGTTTACGAGGTTTTGACATCTCTTATCCAGTGTCGACGTGCGTGCAATAACTCAAGAGATGTTACGGGATTCTCCATCTCTTAAGGATCCGTTAAACTATCTACTATGTAGTACAATACGCTATTATAATATGTCTACAGTAAAGTAAAAGTATTAAAATAGCGTTAAGGCGTTACCCATATTCCCCTTAACACATTTTATATATTCCCACAGTCTATACAGTACCGTACGCTCCTCCGAGAGGTTTACGCAGAGGGCACTCCATAGGTATGGTACAAAACAAAATCGTAGAAGGCACGCTAGGGCATGTGAACACGGCACACGAGGAAATGCCAGGGTAGATATACCAATTGCACTCCCGGACTGGTGGTGACGCATAGCAGCTACTACCGCCCACCTCGGACACACTCCCAACAATCGAGGGGTGGCCACCAAAACAATCACAAAAGCAATAGAATGGTATCGAAGAAATATGCCCGATAAGAGGAATGACCTCACATTGGCCCGGTATAGCTCCTGATTTTAGTCACATCTAAGCTGACTCACGGGAGTCAGGGTCACGTCATACCATATAGAATCGTCGCCAAACCATCCTACTTCATTTCTGGAATCTCCACCACGTACACAGTTGTTAAAGTGGTTTTCGGTATCGACAGAGAGTATGCCCATATCCGATCCCGGTCTCTTTAACAACCGAACGCTTATTACACACCGGATGGTTCTTTTACATTTTCAAAGAATCAATTCATAATTGATATCAAAATATCAAGTTCGCTTCAAAAATCAACTCCATTTCAAAATCATCGTATTTACGCAAAATATACGATTTCATTTCGAAAATCATTTCGCCCAATATCTCATTTCAATTTCAAAAATCGTTACATTTCAATTTAGGTTGTAACTTCATTTAACCACTTTGTATTTAAATCTAAGATTTAAATATAAACATTTCACCTTATTGCCCAGCTGGAAATTTTGGAAAAATAGTTTTGAATAGTTTAAAGTAGCTTAAATAATTGAAAATAGTTAAAATACTCTAAATATTAAAGATAGATTTCAAATTAGTTTTAAATTGATTTAATATAGTTAAATATATTTAAAATAGATTTAATATAATTAAATAGGTTAAATAGCTTTAAAATAGATTAAATATGATTAAAATAAATTAAAAATAGGTAAATTACTTTAAATAAATTAAATTGGGTTAAGTAGATTTAAAATAAGTTAACATAGTTTAAGATAGGTTGAAAATTTTTAATATAGTTAATATAGGTTAAAATAGTTTAACAAAAATAGTTTAAGTATTTAAAAATAGCTTATATAGCAGAATAACTTAGGAAAACCAAATTTGAAATAGCTTCAAAGTCAACCATTTTAATTTCCAACTTACCAATCTGAATCAAATTCAAATTTTCATTCAGTCGATTCAAATCTCAATTTCAATTCAAATCAATTTCGATTACAAATTAATTCAATTCCATCCCAAATCCAATTTCCTCAAATTTCAAAATGTTATCCTTATCACACTTTTACTTAATAATATTCAAAGTCCGAATAAAAGTTAAATACTTTTAAAAATCAAATCAATTTACGAAATCCAATCATATCACAATTTTAACTTCCAAAGTCTCAACTTCAATTATTTAACAATTTTGTTTAACAAAAATTTATTTCAACATCTCAACCTCAAATTCGCAATAAGTTCAATTCTATAAATTTGATTTTTTTATTCCTTTAAATCAAACCATTTAAAGAAATTTCAAATCAAAGATTTTAAAAATTATTTAATTTAACCAATCCGGTGCCCGTATATAATTTTCTATCCTATGGCCAAGTGATCAGTTATTTCAATTAAATTTCAGGAATAAATATATCATTTCAATTTTAAATAATAGTGTCATAGGTATATATCATTTCAACCTATTTCTCAATTTATTCAAAATGAATCAATTTACAGCTGTAATTTATAAAAAGGGTGATGACAGGATATCGACAACCAAATAAACATCCAAACATTTCAAACATCAATCAATAGCATCCATCGCAACCAATCATCCAAACAGACAATATAAATCATAGAAATTTCATAGTTATAAATGTTCGGTAATTTACTTGCGATTAAATTTCAATTCTAATTAGACTGTCGATTTCAATTTCTAACATTAAATTCGATGACAATCTAGATGACAGTTAAATTTTATTAACAACGACTAATAAAAATCATATCACTTCACAATATTAAATTTAACTAGCATCAAGATATTCTAGTACGGTGTGAGCGTTATAAAACACTCACCTTGAGTTTTAAATTTCGAATCAAATCGAACGACGTTCGATTTAACTTGAAATTTTTAACGAGCTCGAAACACTCCCGGGTTTGCACTACCACGAAGCACTCGTCGCTGCGATTCCGGCGTCGCCAGTTTCGTCCGATTCTGATAAAGTATGAGAGAGATACACATTTTCAAGTTTGAATACAATTTAAACAACAATTCCTTTTTTTTTTATTTTACCATACAAGATCTGGCCATTCAATCCCTCAGCAAAAATCAAGGCCGTGAGATTTGCCTTCCTCTTCCATTCGCGTACAGGCAAAGTCGAACACGAGGAACCCAACACACGCAACCCACACTCGATCGCCGCTCCACCACCCTTCATCTCGACTTCGATCGGAGACCCCCACCGAACGCGCCTCAGCCTACTCGACCCCCGTGCCACGAGCGGCATCACCACGCATCCCCATTGCTTCAGAAAACGCGAATAAACCTACCACCTACTCGAGCGATTCCAGGCATCTACCTCGACTCGTTCACGATCTCGACCGTATGGATACGATTGTCTCGATGAGCTCTTCGATCTTCGTGTTGGTGGTTAAGGCTAAAACGAGATGGATGAGGAGGAATTGAAAGAGGAAGTTCGTATTATCTCGGCCATTGAAATTTTACACTGGCGGCCACGAAAGATAGAGCTAGGGTTTCGGCTGAGGATACGTGAATATATACGCGTATAACCAATTATTTTAATATTATTCTCACAAATTTCATGATTTTCCGAACGAACTCCAAATAACACGTGCCGACAGGCATTCGTAAGGTTTTACCCGCATTCCGAACACAATGGAACGTGTTTCGGAAGCCAATTTGATCGTATGCGGAAGATAGCTTTTTGAATCGAATTAAAATATTAACTTTTCGATATTTATTTCAGCGCGTTTCTAACCCGTACGACCAAACGATAACACCAAATGTTACGAAATTTGAAATCCGATAATAATACTCTATTGCGGATCCAATGGAACTGGTTTCGTCGAATTCCGAGACTGCGCCTCGGAAGGCTATATTTTTACTCGTCGATTAAATCGACGACTTTTCAAAATTCATAGGATTTCTTACAAATCCAATTTTAAATGTTAACAAATTCATTGTTGTTTAAATAAAATTTTATATCAATCTTCGATATCATTTCCAATCATATTATATCCAAAATTCAATTATTCAAATATTTGCAAATTTAAATTTTTAAACAATTTTGATTATCCGAAATTCATTATCTTGAAATATTTGAAAATGAACTTATAAAATTTAACTTTAAAACGAATTCAAATTTTGGAACAATTATTCCCGTTATACAGTTATTCAATTCCCATTATTCAATCTATTCAATTATTAAATTTATTTCCAATATCAAATTTAAACAATTTAATTGATCCATATTCAACAAATTTCAATATTAGATTTTTAATAAATTCTCATTACAAATCAATTACTTTATTTACCTCTAATGAATTCAACATTTATTTATCCAACTATTGATCGTAAACTCATTCAATAAGTAGTCTTTATATCTCAATATTGGATTTTTAAATAAATTTCCGTTATTAGTCAATTACCTTATTCACATCCAGTGCATCCAACATTTGTTATTCAACTTCAGTTATTGATTGCAAACCCAGTTAATATATAAAATTTCATTTCATTTACAATTGGTTTTCAAATTCAATTCAACTGACCAATACACAAGTAACTTATAATAATTATCCCCATTTTCCTTTAATCACACTTATAAGTTTATTATTTACTAACAACTGTCACAAATTTCCGATATACGACAAATTAGATTCCATTATCATTGACTACATCTTATTTCATTAGTTAACGTAATATTTACATTTGTTTTTCTTATATTCCCTTATAACCAAGTTATAAGATTTAAGTCATTTCAATTGATTGGAATATCATTCAATTCATTAAAAATCAACTTAGATAACTATTGTTGCAATTCATTCTCGTTATTATTATCATAAATAAATTACAAAATTTTTAATTCTTCCAACATTAAGCCATGAAATCTTATTAAATTAACTATTTTAATTATCGAAAATCTACGGGTCGTTACACTCATCGTCCAAGAGTGTTAAATAAACTACCAAGTGTAACTTACGCTCAACAACCTTTGGTAATTACTTAATAGATTATTGATACAACCTTAAACAATTTAACGTATCATTCCCCAAACATCCCATAAGCCAAACACATAGGATTTTAAATATTATTTAAGTTTATTCGACTAGTTTTTCTTCTTCATCATTTACTTTTCATTCATTTATTTATATAAAGATCAATCACTTACGTAATTTGTTTTCGATTAAAGATTTAAGTCATCGGTGAATCATTTCATAAAATATTACTTAAGAATCTACTGCCTTACTTAAGTTTATAACTTAATTCGGTTATAGAATAAAAATTTAAGTTTTTGGTATTCGCCCTTGAAGAGACAAGAAATATTTCAATATATCTAAAAAAATTTAGTTAAAACATTTAACCACATTCACTTAGTAAAAATATAAGATATATTTAAAACATCCTCATATCATTATGCAAGGATTTTCCAAAAAGTTTAAAACAATGTTAAAAATTTATATCCAGACATTATAATAAGCTTTAAAAATAAAGTTCCTTAAATCCGATAATTTAGTAGACTCATTATTTTAAATTAAGTATAAACTGAAGATTATTAAACTGAAACTAATAGTATACTCAAATCTTATATTAAACTTCCAAACCAAAGTATGAAATTTCATATCTTCATAATTAATTTTACACACTGTTTTAAAATGAATATTCAAATCATGGAAAAACATTTATTCTGGTTTAATACAAGATTCAAATGGTAAATAAACCTTTAAATTTACTATTAGTACTTCGAAATCAAGGAAATATTTCAAATCATACTTTCAAAAATAGCGATCCAATTTATTTTTCAAGCATATTACTATAAATGAATTTCCCAAATCATTTATTTTTTTATAAAATTGTAAAACACATTTTTTTATATATAGTCCATTTATATAATATCTTTAAATTATACATTCAAAGAAACTTATATAAATTTTACCTGAAATATTCATTTGAAAACTTCATTTGCAAATCAATCATCTTTAATACTTTACAAAAAAATTCATTTGTAAAATTTCTTGCTTCATTTATAAATACCATTTAAAAAAATAAAATTAAATAACATCTTTATCAATATATGTAAACTATTTGAAAATAATTATTTACATCATTACTTATATTTAAAATGGAGTTATTGGAAACCTTAAATCCATTTTAAATATAAGTAATGATGTAAATAATTATTAACTTTAAATATGTTTACATATATTTATAAAGATGTTATTTAATTTTATTGGAAACCTTAAATTTTATAAATTTATTATTTTAAATCCATTATTTTATAAATTTTAAATATGTTTTATTTAATTAATAACTTCTCACAATATTTACAACACTAATAATTTACTATTAAACCACGTGGTACAAAAATAAACAATTTTTTAAACATTTTAAAGTATTTAGAAAAGAAAGGGAAAAATAATCAAAATACCCTTTATATAATACTTTTATATGTACTTTTATAACTCGATGTTTTAACAAGTTTATCCTCGTTCTTACAGACTCCGGTCGTCCGTTGATCAGGCGCAAGACTAGAAATCTCTAAGTAATTAGTAGACCTGTTTCAACAGCCAGTGAAAATACTTAAAATAGATATGAAATGTACCGCTCAAAATCTGATTTCAAATGATGACGTTACGATAGTAGTGGCCCGCTTTTGATCCAGTGTTTACGCAATGGACACAAAACATTCCAGAATATCCTTCCACCTTCCGGAATTTGGAAAAATAACGTAGCCATTTCGTAAACAAGGGACCATCGACCCATGCTGTAGTGGTACACTACTGATTCAATGATTTACGCAGTGGATGCACTTCCTTCCCGGAAGATCCATAAACAATAGATCCCAGGATTGAAAGCACCTCCATTGGATAAACTAAAGAACCATCTACCCTGAAAAAAATTCGAGGAACTCATGAGTTTATGTCCGGACAACCATATCGGTTCGAATCCATTTCTGAATTCACCCATGTATATTAGGGTTTTTCGGTCGAATCCATTCCTGGATTCCCCAAGTCCATCTGGGTCGAAGCATATCATACTATACTTCTTCGCGGAGGGTACTTCTCCATACCTTTTACTTCAAAATATATCATACCATATATAGTACCCTTTCAAAATCATAACTTCAAATATCACACTTATATAAATTCCATTATATACAAGATTTCATTTCAGATCGAATACTTTCCAAAATCAATAGTCTCGAATATATCAAATCATTCTTATATAAATTCCGTTGTATATAAGATTTATCTCTTCAGATCGAATACCTTCCAAAATCAATAGTCTTCAAAATCACCATATACTTATATAAAGTCCATCTTATATGAGAATCAAAATTTTTACAAAATCAATTACGCAGCATAAAAAGCCATATGGGATTGTACATCTTTTCTTTATAAAATGTTTCTAATTTAGAAATGTTTTGAATCTAAAATAGTTTTGTATATAAAATAGTTTGTAAAATAGTTTTTTGTATATAAGATAAAATAGAAAAATAGTTTTGTATATAAAATAGTTTGTAAAATAGTTTTTGTATATAAGATAAAACAAAAAATAGTTTTGTACATAAATTAAAATAAAATAAAAATAGTTTTGTAAAATGGTTTTGAATTTATAGTAGGTTTGCACAAAAAAAATTCCAATTTAAATTACAAAGGATATCCAACCCAACAACTTTCATTTTCAGTGTCAACGCATATCAATTATATTAGAACATAAGATGTACATATGTCATCATCACGTAATATCACATTCGATCGCTCGCTCGATCACACAATTTCGCTTTCAAACTAGTATTTTTCATTCGACTTCCCTAGTGCGGAATTTGATAAGGTTTCTTGACTACAAACCATCATTCTCTTTGCATAGCCAAATACTATGAAAGAGAATTTTAGAATCAGACAAAAAATCCATATCAGATATTCGCCATCAAGAATCGAATGAAAAATCCTAACATGAAATGGTGTAATTCACCTCGAACTTGTGTACATAAATCTGGATAAAATTAATTATGCGAATAAAACAATATACGTACAACTTACATATTTATTCCAATTTGTTTCATCAAAATTACATTTTCAATTTACATTATAAATCTCATTCATTTATACACATTTTATCTCTTATCAATTAAAAAAAATCTCCATTTAATGACAAAATCATTAATAAATAACATTACTACATCTCGCTTCATTTTAAATCACATTCATTTCCACATATAGTATCTCTCATTTAATACTACATTTATTTTCGAATCATTTCATAAGAAATTTGCTTAAGTTTATTACCAATTTATAAAGGCTTAACTTCTTTTGTAAGACATTATTCGAGCTTAAAGTTATCACAACTTTAATTATAACTATTTCTTGCAACATCCATTTATTTCATAAACAATTTACAGGTTATGACTTTATTTATAATCACTTCATTTTAGTTCATATTTGTTTATCCAATTAGTTTTCACTTTTACTTTTCAAATTATTTATGACACATTTCATAAACTTTAACTAAGTTTTTAAACATTTTTACAACCATTTAACTCTATTTATAACACATTTTTCTCCACAATTTCAAGTCAAACACTCCAATACTTAAATTCACACTTATAATACCATATTTCATCCTAAAAGTACATACAAACTTTTAGAATCATTTTCTTAACATAAATTTTAACAATTCAAATCTTGTTTTACTCATTTTTCCTTTTCCAATTAAGGTAATAAAATTCAACTTTTATAATTTTACTAAATTACTAAGTTTTAACACTAAAATTAATTTCAAAATTTTGGACCGTCCATAATTTCATAACATTCCGTTTTATTCCAATAGTTGAAACTGCCAATCAACAAAACAACAAGATTCACAACAAAACATTTCGATTTCATAAACAAATATCCTAATTATTCACTTTTGAATAATATTACTATTATTTACAAAATATTAGGAAACCAATTTCTAAAACTTCGGAATTTTAGTTCTCAGATTTTCAGTTTAAATTATGTTTATTAAGACTAAACTTATAAATCATGTTCATATAATCATTCACTTTATTTTCTTTAATATGCCATTATTAAACTAGTGTTTATTTCATAAATTCAAATCAACAATAATAGCCAACGCTTGTAAATTGACTAAATACAACTGATCAACGATAAATGATAATAATTAAATATTATCATTCCTAAAACAAACACAATACAAATAACTATATTAGTTATAAAAAAATTTCGTTCCCTTATATATAACATATAATGTTAGGAAAAAAATTATTTCATTTCAAAACTATAGAAAACATTTCATAGCACTAACAAATACGTGCTCTCGTATATATATACACTCAAACTCATTCTAGGGTATTACTAACCCTGTCTCTAATGAGTAAACCCCAACAGGCTAAGGTATCTCTAAACCTAGCTCTGATACCAACTATAACAACCCGCCTTTTTGGATAGTTTAAGTCGACAATAAACCACACATGTCTAACTCAACTCATTCAAAAGACAGCTTATTAATGGGATTGTTCAAATGAAATAAGATTCAAAGGAACAGTATACAGAATCTCGTAGTGGAAGGATAAAGTATAATACAAAAAATAAATACACAAACAATTCATGAAGCTATTTTTCAAGAAAATCAAAATTTACAATTTTTTTTACAGGAAGAATAGACAATTGCTATAATAGTAGTAAACACGGTCCTCGACTCCATCTTCGTCTTCAGAAATAAGTGTCTTCGTTAAACTGAAATACTCTGTCTGACCCCAGCGTAAAGTAAAACAAAAACACTCGAGACAGGAATAACATTCTTAGGTAAGTAAGTCAACTCAAGTGAAATGTACAGATAAGTCAATAAGTGAAATGCTTAGGTTTAAATAAACACCATCTTTCACACTATAAATCGGTTTAGTTCAAATACTGACTTTCATGTTCATTTCCAATCGATTTATTATTTAATTCAACTTGAGATTTCAATTGTTCACTTAAAGCAATTAAGTCAAAATCAAACAACAAGTTTAAATCTAAAAATCTAATTATGTAACAACCCTGGTTTGGAGATTACCTTTCAATATTGAATTATAATGATAATTATAATTTAATACTGTAAATTAAATTAAAATTGGAGAAATTAAATTGTTTATTTGTAATAAACAATGGATTTTTGAATTTAAAATGAGAAAATGGAATTCCAAGCTTTATTCTATTTTGTTCGAAGTGATAATAAATGGAATATGGGCTTTAAATAATGAAAATGATTTCATTTTAGAGAAAATGCAATAATTATATTAATTATTGTCCATTAGATTCTTTTAATAATTTTTAAAAGAAGTATGTAGTTTTTAAATGTGGTTTATTGAAACAAAAGGTGGAAATTAAGTTTAAAATAAGTTTTGGCTATAAATAATGTTTTGAAATGGTTCCAAATATTTTTCTAAGTGAGAAAATAAATTTTGTGGAAATTTAGAAGTTAAAAACAATGTTTTATTCATTTATTTAAATAAATGGTGTATTTTTTTTAAATAAAGGATTTTAATAATAAAAATGTTTTAAAAATATAAATTAATCTTTTTTTATGGTAAGAAATGTTTTATGTTACAAGTATGCAAATTTTCATATTTTTCTTTTGTGTAAATAAGAAGAAAATGAATTTTTATTTGTGTATATGTGATATATACACATATTTTTTTGTTAAGTGTTCATTTTTAGCCTAGACCATATTATTTAGCCTTGGCCTGGTAAGATGGAGAAAAAGGAGTTGGCAGTACGTTCATTTTCCAGTCCTCCTTCTTCTTCCTCCAACTGAAATAGGAAATAAGAAACCTTTTCACCAATTTTTTAAAACCAAGCTAATTTCTTCAGCAAATTCAACCAAATTCAAATCTTTTTGCAAGTTAGAGATAAATCAAAGGTATACAACTCCAAATCATATAATTTCATCACCAAATTCCTTTTATGGTAATAAGTTTTCTAATTTTTTTTACTGTATTTGTTTTGCATGTTTGTAATTGGTCTCTACAGGTGCTAAAGGCTTGTAATCTCAACCAAAGGATTCAACTTTACTGCAAAATCCAAGCTTTTTCAACAAATCAGCAAGCTGAGTTGTATAAGCTCACAATCTAGCAAAAAAAAAGTGCCAAAGCTTGAAAATTTTGAAAATTTGCTTTTGTCCGTTGTTTTCCTGTAGTTGAATTTCCTCTGTTATAACCTAGTTTTTGTTGCTACTTTGAAACCATGTATCTTTTGATTCCAAGAACAAAATGCAGCTGAATTTCTTGAATTTGGTAGCTTGGATGTTGAATTACATCTCTGTAAATTTTTGTTGAAAACTGAGGTTATTTGCTATGTTAAACTCAAGCTAGAAAATCAGTTCGCGAGCAGGAATTGCCTCGAACAAAAATACATAGACCAGTTCGAAAACCACCCTCCCTGGGTTGACCTGGAGGTCGACCCATAGGCTCCTAGGTTGACCATATGGTTGACCTAGGGACCAAGGAGGTCGACCTTGTGGAAGGCAAATTCTTGCCTTGTTTCATCGTGTGTTTGTCGTTTTCTTGCTTCTTTTGTTCCACTTCTAGTTTGATTTTGTGATGTTTTTAATCGTTTCTGAAGGCCATGATATCTATCAATAGACTAGTCAAATTTTGGAGATTTAAAATTTCAAATTTTGAATTATTTTGAATTTAAATTCGAATACCGGTTTGAGTGATTTTCCTTGCTTTTATTCATTTTCGAGCACGGTTTTCTCCGAATCTTTTTGAAATAATTTTTAAAATTAATGGGCATTTTAAATTAATTATTATATAATATTTTCAAGTATTTTCAAGTGTAAAATCTATTTATTCTCTATAATAAGAGAAACGTTCAAATAGGGTTTTCAAATTGATTTCGGAATTTGGTTTTCAAAGCTTGTTTTCCCAAGTAAATTATTTTATATATAAATTACACATTTTTGCACTATTCGAGTGAATGAGAAGGAGAATTAAATGGTTTGGTAAAACATGTGGAATGGTACACCTGTGTTTATCTTTTCGGTTAATTCCCAACTTGTCTGTTTGATCATTTTGACCTTCGAGTTGAGTTTACCGATGAGATGAGGTAAACTTTTTACTATTTTGAGTGTGAAATTTACTAGCGGTTGGTAAACCATTTAGTGCGAACATGTGGTATCGGACACATGTTAACACTGTTCGGGTTCCTGTCCGAGAGTTTGTGACACATTTGCCATTGCGGCGTGCTAGTACTTGACCTTCGGGTCATTGCCATTGCGGCGTATTTGTCTTCGAAACGTTTTCCATTGCGGCGTATTTTTCATTGTGACGTTTTGCCTTCGGGTGAGGTACTTATTTGAGATAACAATACTTGGCAAGGCTTCGGCCACATGCACGTGCTAAACTTTTGAGATGATTTCTTTGACTATTTTCCTTAGTGTATCGCCACTTTCCAGAATTGGTCCTTCGAACCATTCGATATATATATTTGTGGCGATTACCTTTCGGGAATTTGAGCTCTTGGGAGTTCTATTTTTGAGATTTGTATTGCCTACACTGGCGTTATTGAGATTTTCCTTTTGGCGTTTACTTGAGATTTTATCCTCCCCTTTGGAGATATATTTGCATATGGCGTGTTTGAGATGGGATCTCTTTGTGCATGTTTTGGATTGCCGATTTGGCGGGTTTAGGTATTCCCCTAAACCATATTTGATATTTTATTAATGTCGATGATATGAGGCTTGCTACTTTTAGCGTTTTATGGGTTGTTCTATCTCTTTGAGATTATATGTTGTGTAGTGATACCATTCATCACATGAAGTAACCTTACCCTTTAAATTGTTCCTTCTCACTTGGGAATATTATCACTTTATCCATATTCTCATATTATCGCTTATCCTTGTAAACTGATTTGTTTAGCTAGACTGATCCGTGTATTTTATACTCGGGTCAGACCGAGGTATTTCAGGTTAGGTACATTTGGACTTAGCCTATTCTGCTTCCGCATGGTCTATTCTGCTAGCTCTTTTTGTTATAGCTTTTTATGTAGCCCTTTTTGTTTGCTACTCTGATATGTATATTCTTTTGACTCGCTTGTATATTGTGGTTGCTATACCACTTGATATGTACCATTTTGTATACTTTGTGATTTATCTGTATATGTATATATATGTGATGATCTATAGTTCTGTGATGTGTTTTGCATATGAGATGTTGTATTTAGTTTTGATAGATCCTATAGCCACCTATGGGTTTGTATTAAGTATTTATTAGATATGTCGATCCACTTGAGATAGAAAAAATATATAGCATTGTCGATGTATTCAATATATATTTAAGATAAGGCTATAGATGGTCGCTCCTAACCAACCCTATTCTCCACATTAGCAAACAGTATTACCCAGTGATACTCTTTGTTAATGTGGGTCTCGAGTTGGGGCGTCACACCTTGGTATTAGAGCTGAATTCAGAACAAAATATGATAAACACAGAACAGAAGCACATATTACGGTACATCTAAGTGTTATAAAAGTGTTACGAATTCCTTAATCATCATGCCTTTGACCTTTTCTTGTCCTTTAGGGTAGATAGAAGTTTGGGAATACGTCTAGGAATGCTTTTTAATTCCGTAGTATTCCTTATTGAATTAATCTTTATCTTATCTTAACTTTCAGCTAATAGCTGGAAGAGGCAGAGGACGACACTCAGATGTTGCGCAATCCAATGGCTCGCATCCGGACGGCGTTTATATGTCTGTCGATCAGTTTATCGAGTTATTTGGGAGCACTCAGCCCCCAGCTCCTACTCGAGTATCTCCTCCATGAAAGTATGTCTTTGCGCGCTTGTGCACTGATTTTTTTAATCTCGGAGGAAAGCCTTTCAATGGCTCCGAGTCCGTTCTTGAGGTCCAAGCTTGGATTCGTACGTGCGAGCGCATCTTCTCTCGCATGGATCTTTCTGACCACGACAGAGTTCTCGTAGCATCTAGCATGTTGCAATAGTGTTCCCTTGATTGGTACGAGCTTCTCATAGCCGAGCTCGATTAGTCTACTCTTTCTTGGACTCAGTTTCAGGAACAATTCGAGCTCAATTTCGTTCCTGAATCTGAGAAAGCTTTATTGTCCCGTCGCTTCCTTGAGTTGAAGCAAGGAAAGTCCTCCGTCTCTGATTATGTTTCATCATTCGAGGACTTATCTAAGTATGGTCTTGAATACATTAGCACTCCATATAAGAAGAATCTGAAGTTTGTCACTAGTCTTAAGAAGTATCTCAAGAAGTCTTTGATGCTCCAGCTCAAGCTTTCTTTCGAGGAGTTGGTTGACTTGGCGCTTCATCTCGAAGCCGTCAAGAAGGAGTGTGAGAGTGGTGATGAGGTTGAGGTTCGTATGAACCCCAATATGAAGAAGTTCCCATTTCAAAAGCTGAAGTTTTTCCCTTCTAAGAAGAAGAAGCCCATTGGATCTGGTCCTAGTTCTCAGCCTAGTGGAACACCTCCTACTCGGAAGGGGTGTTTCAATTGTGGTTCTCCTGACCACATGATTTATGATTGTCCTAAGCCTCTCTTATGTCGTTATTGCAAGAAGGAAGGTCACCGTCTTACCACTTGTCCCATTGCTCCTAGTAATACCCAGTCTGGCAAGCTGAATGTAGGGAATGCTTCTGTAGGGTCTTCTCAGTGCAGAGGTACATCTCCTTCTATCCTTGATGGCTCTATTTTATTCCATGATCGTTCTATTCGAGTTCTCTTCGATACGGGTGCGTCGCATTAATTCGTATCGAAAGAACTCGTTGATGCTATTTCTTTGGATGTTTCTTGCCTTGTTACTTCAATAAGGATTGCGAATCCTATCAGGGGATCCGCAACCCTTAGCATGCTTTGTGAGGATGTTGAGATTGTTTTATATGGATTTTCTTTTCGTGCGAATATGCACGTTATTTCTTATTTGGGTTTTGATATGATTTCGGGTATGGACTGGCTAGTTCAGTACGATGCCAGGATCTTTGTTCCGAGAGAGTTTTATATCTTCGACATCTAGATTCGTCTGCTCTGCTATCACTTGTTCTTCGGAATGTGGAAAATTCCAAAGTGGCTTTATATTCTCTAGACTCACGAGATGATGATGATATATCTTGTATACCTGTTGTTTGTGATTTCTCTGATGTTTTTGAGCCTGTTTCGGGTTTGCCACCCAAGCGGGCGATCGAGTTCCGCATTGATCTCATTCTAGGTGCGAAGCCAGTTAGTCCTCCTCCCACGAGGATGTTTACAAATGAAAATGAGGAACTCAAGAAGAAACTTTTAAAGCTTGAGTCCAAGCAGTTGATTCGGTCCAGTTTTTCACCGTGAGGTGCCGCGGTCGTCTTCGTGAAGAAGTCCGATGGAACTCTTAGGCTTTGCATCGACTATCGCAAGCTTAACGAGTTGACCATCAAGAATAGATATACGTTTCCTAGGATGGACGATATGTTCGATTAATTGAGTGGTGCTAAGGTCTTCTCTCAACTCGACCTTGCCACTGTTTTTCATCAGCTCCGAGTCGCGAAGATAGCATTCCTCTTATAGCTTTCTGCACTCGATATGGATCTTACGAGTGGCTCGTTATGCTGTTCGGTGTAACGAACGCTCCTGCTTTCTTTGTCGATCATATGAATCGAGTATTCCGGGAATATCTTGATAAGTTCGTCCTTGTGTTCATCGACGACATTCTTGTTTATTCGATGTCTATAGCCGAGCATGCTAATCACTTTAGAATTGTCTTGAGTGCTCTTCGTCATCATCAGCTTAAAGCCAAATTCTCCAAGTGCCACTTCTGGGAGAATAAGGTTAAGTTCTTAGGCCACATTATTTCTTCTGAGGGCATTTCAGTCGATCCTTCGAAGATCGAATCCATCTAGAATTGGAAGAGGCATGAGAATGTTCATGAGATTCGCAGCTTCCTTGTATTGGCAAGTTACTACTGCCGATTCATTAAGGATTTTTCCCGCATTGTGCTTCCTCTTACCATCCTTACTCGGAAAGGCATTCGATTTATTTGGTCTGACAT
Organism: Allium fistulosum; assembly: GCA_030737815.1. Lineage (NCBI taxonomy): Eukaryota > Viridiplantae > Streptophyta > Magnoliopsida > Asparagales > Amaryllidaceae > Allium > Allium fistulosum. The sequence goes on along the minus strand of CM060908.1, from coordinate 741,949,360 downwards.
GTGTGAAGCTTCTTTTCAGTAGTTGAAGGAGCTTCTCACTAATCCTCCTATTCTAGTGGTTCCCGAAGGGAATCATGATTTTGTTGTCTACACCGATGCTAGTCATTGTGGCCACGGCGCCATGCTTATGCAGAAGGATCGGGTAGTTTCTTATGCTTCTAGGTAACTGTGACCGAATGAAGTTCACTATGCCACTCATGACCTCGAGTTAGCTGCCATTGTCTTCGCCTTGAAGATTTGGCGACACTATTTATTAGGCAAGCGCTTCATTCTCTATACCGATCACAAGTCCTTAAAATCTATGTTCACTTAGAAGGAGCTCAATATGAGGCAACAACGTTGGCTTGAGTTCCTTGCCTCCTATGACTTCGATATCCAGTATACCCCTAGGAAGGGTAATCGTGTTGCTGATGCGCTTAGTCGCAAACATTCGGCTATTGTTTCTATGATGCTAGCCGAGTGGGATGTTCTAGAGACCTTATCCCTTTGTGATATTCGTGATCGAGCTCCATATTCTAGTTTCCTATTTTATTATTCAGTTTGGAAGCTCGACCCGGTTTATTGGATCGTATTGCCGATGCTCAACGGTGTGATCCCGATCTTGTGCACCTTATTCAAATTTGTGAGTCTTAGTCCCGTAATGAGGAGTTGCGGGAGTTCAACATTAATTCTCATAGGTGTCTTCGCAAGAAGGATCGTCTAGTCATGCCTTCAGATTCTGCACTTAGGCGTGACATTCTCGATGACTGTCATCGTTCTAAGTATACCATTGATCCCGGTAGTAGTAAGATGTATGCCGATATGCATCACCTTTATTATTGGAAAGGCATGAAGCGCGATGTAGCAAGTTATGTGAGTAATTGCATGACTTGTCAACTTATCAAAGCTGAACATCAGCGCCCTTCTGGTCTCCTTCAGCCTCTAGAGATTCCATTGTGGAAATGGGATCAGATTTCGATGGATTTCATTGATGGCCTACCTCGTTCAAGATTGGGTCATTCTAGCATTTGGGTTATTGTTGATCGCTTAACCAAATCAGCTCATTTCATTCCTATTAAGTCTAATAGGAGTGCTTCTCATTTGGCCAAGTTGTATATCAAGGAAATCGTGAGACTTCATGGGTTTCCTAGTTCGATTGTTTGTGACCATGATCCGCTTTTCACGAGTCATTTCTGGTAGAGTCTTCATCAAGCTTTGGGCACAAAGCTTAATTTCAGCACATCATATCATCCACAGTCTGATGGATAGACTGAATGGGTGAATCGTATTCTTGAGGATCTTCTTCGTGCTTGCATTCACTACGCCATAGATGGCCTACTACAACGAAATTACATGGTGTTGCTAGCTATAATGTAACGATAGGTATGCTGATTTTTGTCTATTACAACACTCGCTTCAAGGTGTTAGCATAGGTATCAACAAGATGTTGCAGTAGCTATAGATGTATTCAAATTAAAAAATTAATAAAATTAGCAATCCGCGTGAATACGATCCAACGGTCTACATTTAATCTGGTTGTTAAAATGGATCACCACTGCAATTTGCCCCAAAATTTCGTTTTCCCGCTTTACTTTTCATATCATTTCGTTCTCACCCCCAATTTCCAAATCCCTAATTTTGTTCTCACCCCAAATTTCCAAATCCCTAATTTCGTTTTCCCTAATCTGTATGGAAGATGTTCCCTTTTAACCCATTCGGATCTGATGCTATTACATTTCTATTCAATCTTCCACTCCAGTATTCAGAGGACACAACTTCGTTTTCTCTTCGCTCTTATGAGTTTAGATCTGGATGCGGTGAGAAGATAGGCAGTGGTGATGTGTCTGGATGCGGTCGGTGAAGTGATGTAGCGGGCTATGGTTGTTCCAGTTTCAGGCTTAAGTGAAGTGTACTCCTGATTTCAATGCCTCATTCTTCTCGACCAACCATGCTACCGCCTGATTTCTTAGCTTCTGACAGTGATTTCCCGCTACTAGAAGGCTCTGTTACTTCTCTCTTGAGTCTGTCTGTTATACCTATTACTCCAGTTCCTCCATTGATGTATGTATTCGTTGTGCTTGAATCGACCTTGAATTGCATCGACCCTAGTTGCTCTCTACTGTCGGGTTTTCCTATAGCTGCTATTGTCGAAGGTAATTCACCTATTTATCTATGAACATTCCATCCATTTCAGCATCTGGAAAAGAAAACTTTGACTGTGCATCGAATAAATCGTTGTTTTCGGGTCTGAGTCCTACATTGATAGTATTAACGCCCTCACAGATTTCATAATCGTCGCATATTGTGTTCAAATCTTTGAAAGGAGCGTATCCCAACTGCATGCATGCATGAAAATGCACATGAGCTAAATATTATGGTTTATATGTCAGGTGTAATAAAATGTAAGTATGTACCTGACCGATGCTTTCTTGTTTTATATCAGTGACCCCAGTAGGAGGTACAAGACAAGAACTGGAACTTCCTGCTAGTAAAGTGTTTGGTATCCAGGAGGGGTTGACTTGCTCTGGTGTAACTGAAGTGTCCCAGCATGCATTTTCGTCTATGGTGTTCATTGGTCCTTGTCCCACTTCGTTGCTTCCTGCTAATATTATAAGGGCAGTGGATTATCACTGATAACTGCATTGTAGTGTTACTTTGGGTAAGAAGGTTATGCTTGATGGTGTTGGTGAAGTCAAAGGGTCGAATAAAGCGAGTTATGTTATATGCTTGCAATTTATTTGTTTAAATGCCTAGCTCAGTACTGCTATTGCTTCTGATGTTTTGCCTAGAACTACTGCAGTTTTTACTTCCCTTAAGCTTGAAATTGATCCAGGTCCTTCTCATATGCCCGGTAGCAAATGGTCTTCTCTTTTTAGTCCAAATCTGTAGATATATAGCTTGTAGTGAGAAGCAATGTTGTTTGCTATCACCCAAGGGTGGTGCTTGGTTTTGTTGCGAATTTGCAGTGTGAAAGTTTGAAGATGTTTGGGTTGTCGGAATGGGTAATCAGCGATTGTGATTAGGTGATTAGACGATTTGGCAACTGAAATAGTTTGTTGGTGAGGCAATTAGAGGATGGAGGCTGGTGGTTTAGAAGTATGTGTGGTGCATCTTTTTACGTCGTTTCAAAGAAGGCTCGATCTTCCGAAATCGGATGAATCGGGCGGTGCCCACTTTTTCGACCTAACCGGGACTGCGGTGCCCCGCACCCCCGCCGGCGCTGCGCCCGGACCCGCTTCTCGGCTCGCCTTCGGCTCGGCACTCGGCTCGCCTTCGGCTCGGCACTCGGCTCGCCTTCGGCTCGGCACTCAGCTCGGCATATATTCATCAGTGTCGGTGTCTGTATAAATTGAAACTGCATATGTAATGAGTGAACTGAGTGATGTAGTGAGGAATATCTGTATATGTAAATATCAGTGTTATATATCATTGAATTGTAAAATAGTGGAGTCAGGAATTTGTACTATTTCTAATGTTGAAATAAAATATTTATTTAAATAAATTACTGTTTGAATATCAAATTCTGTGCAAATAGCATTTTATTAAATAAATATTTATTTCTATTAAAAAATCAAATATGCTCTACATTGTGGGCCCCACAAATTCAGAAAGTTAATATCTATAGCAACATTTTGGAATGTTGGTACAGACACCTATGGATGTTGCTATAGACCCAAATATGGTTCTATTGCAACAATATTTCTTATGTTGCCTTAGATAGTCAAAATGTTGCCTTTGAGGTCTGCGGCAACGCGGCAAAATGCAACACCGAGAAAGTGTTGCCTTTGCCCTTTTTTAGCCTACAGCATCATTTTTTGGCACTTCCTGCATCACTTCTTTGGTGTTGCAGTATGCAATCTATGGCGTAGTGATTCTAGATTTCGGTGGTAGTTGGGAGGATCACCTACCTTTTGTGGAATTCTTCTACAACAATAGTTTTCAGTCTAGTATCGGTATGGCTCCTTTCGAAGCCCTTTACGGAAGTCCATGTCGATCATCTTCATGTTAGTTGGAATCTGGAGAGAAGCTTATTCTTGGCCCAGATTCTATTTGTGATTCTTCTGAGAAGATTGTTCTTATTTGGCGGAGAATGAAAGAGGCACAGAGCCGCCAGAAATCCTACGCGGACAACCGTAGGAACCCTCTCGAGTTCTCTGTTGGTGATCTCATCTTCAATCGTGCCTCTGAAGGGGTTACGCATTTCAGTACGACTGGGAAATTGGCTCCTCACTTTATAAGACCATTTCCTATTACTGAAAGCATAGGCCCTGTGGCTTATAGAGTTTCACTTCTAGCTCATCTACCTGGCATTCATAATGTGTTTCACATCTCTCAGCTTTGAAAGTGTCTTCGAGAGTCGGATTCTATTATCGATTCTCCTGATTTGCAAGAGCTTGAGATCTCACCAGACCTATCTGTTGTGCAGCAGCCTATTCGTATACTTGCTTCAGAGGTGAGACGCCTTCGAAACAAAGACGTGTCGCTCGTTAAAGTTCAATGGTCCGCTAATCCCAAAGACTGCACTTGGGAAACCAGAAAGTTTATCGAGCATTCATATCCCGGTTTTCTATCTGCGCATAGCGATGGTGAGAATATCTCCTTATCTTAAGCTTATTTTCTTTTCTTTTGAGTGATGAAATTAAATAGTTGAATACAAATTCTTCTCTAGGAATTGCGAGGATGCGATTTTGTTAAGGGGGGAGTCTGTAACAATCCTGGTTTGGAGATTACCTTTCAATATTGAATTATAATGATAATTATAATTTAATACTATAAATTAAATTAAAATTGGAGAAATTAAATTGTTTATTTGGAATAAACAATGGATTTTTGAATTTAAAATGAGAAAATGGAATTCCAAGCTTTATTCTATTTTGTTCGAAGTGATAATAAATGGAATATGGGCTTTAAATAATGAAAATGATTTCATTTTAGAGAAAATGCAATAATTATATTAATTATTGTCCATTAGCTTCTTTTAATAATTTTTAAAAGAAGTTTATAGTTTTTAAATGTGGTTTATTGAAACAAAAGGTGGAAATTGGGTTAAAATAAGTTTTGGTTATAAATAATGTTTTGAAATGGTTCAAAATATTTTTCTAAGTGAGAAAATAAATTTTGTGGAAATTTAGAAGTTAAAAACAATGTTTTATTCATTTATTTGAATAAATGGTGTATTTTTGTTAAATAAAGGATTTTAATAATAAAAATGTTTTAAAAATATAAATTAATCATTTTATATGGTAGGAAATGTTTTATTTTACAAGTATGCAAATTTTCATAATTTTCTTTTGTGTAAATAAGAAGAAAATGAATTTTTATTTGTGTATATGTGATATATACACATATTTTTTTTGTTAAGTGTTGATTTTTAGCCTAAACCATATTATTTAGCCTTGGCCTGGTAAGAAGGAGAAAAAGGAGTTGGCAGTACGTTCATTTTCCAGTCCTCTTTCTTCTTCCTCCAACTGAAATAGAAAATAAGAAACCTTTTCACCAATTTTTCAAAACCAAGCTAATTTCTTCAGCAAATTCAACCAAGATCAAATATTTTTGCAAGTTAGAGATAAATCAAAGGGATACAACTCCAAATCATACAATTTCATCACCAAATTCCTTTTACGGTAATAAGTGTTCTAATTTTTTTACTGTATTTGTTTTGCATGTCTGTAATTGCTCTCTACAGGTGCTAAAGGCATGTAATCTCAAGAAAAGGCTTCAATTTTGCTGCAAAATCCAAGCTTTTGCAACAAATCAGCAAGGTAAGTTGTATAACCACACAATCTGGCAAAAACAAAAGTGCCATAGCTTGAAAATTTTGAAATTTACTTATGTTCGTTGTTTTCCTGTAGTTGAATTTCCTCTGTTATAATCTAGTTTCTGTTGCTACTTTGAGACCTTGTATCTTATGATTCTGACAACGAAATGCTGCCGGATTTCTTGCATTTGGTAGCTTGCATATTGAATTACATCTTTGTAAATTTTTGTTGAAAACTGAGGTTATTTGCTATGCTAAACTCAAGCTAGAAAATCAGTTCACGAGAAGGAATTGCCTGGAACAAAAATACGTAGACCAGGTCGAAAGCCACCCTCCCTGGGTCGACCTGGAGGTCGACCTAGGAACCAAGGAGGTCGAGTTCCTGGTCGACTTCAAGGTCGTCCTGGTGGAAGGCAAATTCTTGCCTTGTTTCATCGTGTGTTCGTCGTTTTCTTGCTTCTTTTGTTCCACTTCTGGTTTGATTTTGTGATGTTTTTAATCGTTTTTGAAGGCCATGTTGTCTATCAATAGACTAGCCAAATTTTGGAGATTTAAAAATTCAAATTTTTAATTATTTTGAATTTAAATTGAATTTAAATTCGAATATCGGTTTGAGTGATTTTCCTTGTTTTTATTCGTTTTCGAGCACGGTTTTCTCCGAATCTTTTTGAAATGATTTTTAAAATTAATGGGCATCTCAAAATAATTATTATATAATATTTTCAAGTATTTTCAAGTGTAAAATTTATTTATTTTCTATAATAAGAGAAACGTTCAAAGAGGGTTTTCAAATTGATTTCGGAATACGGTTTTCAAAGCTTGTTTTCCCAAGCAAATTATTTTATATATAAATTACACATTTTTGCACTATTCGAGCGAATGAGAAGGAGAATTAAATGGTTTGGTAAAACATGTGGTATGGGACACGTGTGTTTATCTTATCGGTCAATTCCCAACTTGTCAGTTTCATCGTTTTGACCTTCGAGTCGAGTTTACCGATGAGATGAGGTAAAAATTTTACTATTTTGATTGTGAAATTTACTAGCGGTTAGTAAACCGTTTAGTGCGAACGTGTGGTATGGGACACACGTTAACACTGTTTGGGTTCTTGTCCGAGAGTTTGTGACACATTTTCCATTGTAGCGTGCCAGTACTGGACGTTCGGGTCATTACCATTGCAGCGTATTTGTCTTCGAAACCTTTGCCATTGCGGCATTTGCCATTACGACATATTTTCCATTGCGGTGTATTTGTCATTGTGATGTTTTGCCTTCGGGCGAGGTACCTATTTGAGATAACAGTACTTGGCAAGTCTTCGGCCACATGCACGTGCTAAACTTTTGAGATGATTTCTTTGACTATTTTCCCTAGTGTATCGCCCCTTTCTGGAATTGGTCCTTTGAACCATTCGATATATATGGCGATTACCTTTCGTGAATTTGAACTATTGGGAGTTTTATTTTTGAGATTTGTATTGCCTACACTGGCGTTATTGAGATTTTCCTTTTGGCGCTTACTTGAGATTTTATTCTCCTCTTTGGAGATATATTTGCCTTATGGCGTGTTTGAGATGGGATCTCTTTGTGCATGTTTTGGATTGCCGATTCGGCGGGTTTAGGTATTCCCCTAAACTATATTTGATATTTTGTGAATGCCGATGATACAAGGCTTGCTACTTTTAGCATTTTATGGGTTGTTCTATCTCTTTGAGATTATATGTTGTGTAGTGATACCATTCATCATATGAAGTAACCTTACCCTATAAATTGTCCCTTCTCACTTGGGAATATTATCACTTTATCCATATGCTCGTATTATCGCTTATCCTTGTAAACTGATTTGTTTAGCTAGACAGACCCTTGTATTTTATGCTCAGGTCAGACCGAGGTGTTTCAGGTTAGGTACATTTGGACTTTAGCCTATTCTGCTTCCGAATGGACTATTCTGCTAGCTCTTTTTGTTATAGCTTTTTATGTAGTCCTTTTTGTTTGCTACTCTGATATGTATATTCTTTTGACTCGCTTGTATATTGTGGTTGCTATACCACTTGATATGTATCATTTTGTATACTCTGTGATGTATCTGTATATGTATATATATGTGATGATCTACTGTTCTGTGATGTGTTTTGCATTTGAGTTATTGTATTTTGTTCTGATAGATCCAATAGCCACCTATGGCTTTGTATTAAGTATTTATTGGATATGTCGATCCACTTGAGATAGAAAAAATATAGCATTGTCGATGTATTCAATAGATATTTACGACAAGGTTATAGATGGTCGATCCTAACCAGCTCTATTCTCTGCATTAGTAGACAGTATTACCCAGTAACACTCTTTGTTAATGTAGGTCTCAGGGTGGGGCGTCACAAATTAAAACTTCATTAAATCAATTAAATTTCAATTTCATAATTTCAAGTTCAAACATAAATTTAAACTTACAATATTCCAATTTTATTTCTAAATCAATTTATTTAAACCCAAATTGGTTTTATATCGGGTATACATCATTTCAACCCAAAGTGATTTTGCTAACTATCAGGGAACTTGGAGTGTGAGAACAATAATAACATAAATAACAGAACATGTCAATGACCAACATGCGTGCATAATTAACAATTTAATATATAGACATGCATAACTAACATATCACATGTGTCACATATCGCAAACAGCATAAGTGAATATTTCAATTTCTAACATGTCATACACTAACATAACATATAAATATATAACATGACATATATACAAGGAAATTGCAAGGTGATTTACAATAAAATAACATGGCATATCATTTTTCCCAAACACAACACCTTATTTCCACATAGCATAGGTGACATATTATTAACATAGCATGTGCAACATATGGTTTTATTAACCTAACACATTTTTTTCAACATAGCATATGTGACATATTTCAACATGGCATACATAAAAAAAATTCTAACATAACACATTTTCTAACATATCATATGTGACATATTTAACATACATATGTGATAATTAATCATATCAACATAACATACTATTCGTGATATATAAAACAACATGTGCATGTGAATATTATAGCACAAATTCAAGGTAACATAACAACATATATCACTTATTCGTATCTAAAGCAAACATTTCTCATAACATTTCAATCGATGTTTATTTACCTAACGATAAAAATGTTAATCGTGAGTGATTGCTCACCTTTCGAGGTTAGAGAGTTTTTGACAACACAAATAGATAGATCCTAATTGAAATCCAAACACGACAAGCTAATCAATCCTATCCAAAGCAACAATCCAAAAGCAAAAGAAAGCACGACAACGCAAATCGAATAAATTGTGTTTTTTTATAAAATAGAGGAGGAGAGAAGAGATGGTCGAAATTGGTGGTGGAGGGCGGCGACACGGGGAGAGAGGATGGAAGGGTTTTGAAGAGAGGAGGGAAGGAGTTTGGGCATTTGTGATTCTGGAGTTTTTGAGTTCTATAGATTTGAGGAAGAAGAAGAAGAGTACGTAGAAAGTTTCTCAATGAGAAAAACATTTGTATGTAATTGTTTAATCAGATAGGAAATGGGAGGTCAATGGATGGGAAAAGAAAAGGTCCAAAGTCTCTTAGGGTTCCTAGGGTCTTTTGGTTTACTAAGGAGCCCGTTAGACCAAACAAACCCAATAAGACTTAGCCAAAAACACAAATATACACTGCAAATTTATGACAATTTTTCACAGTAATTTATATTTTTAGAGCAATAGGAATTTGATTTTGACAAAACGAAAAATGGAGAGGAGATTAGAATTCAGACTAGTATCATATAAAAAGAATAAAATTTTAAAATTAAAATTAAAATTTAATTTTCCAACCAAAAGTCAAACCTTGACTAAGTTTGATAAAATTTGAAATTTCACAAAGAAATTTTATTCTATTAAATTTGGTCAAATAATACACTCAACATCACAAATTCAATTTTTTTTTCAAATTTAATTTTTTATTTAAATTCAAAATACTGTCGTTTTAAAGTTGTTAAAAGTTACGGATCATTACACATTATCTTAATTAAAAGATGTAATATCAATTAATGCAATATTAATTTATTTCCCCTTATCATATTTAAAAGGTTAAATGCCAATCAATTCAATATATTTATTTCAAATTAAATGGTGGTTATAAATTTCCAATTTATTGTTACTGACATATTTGTAACTTCTATTGTCGTTATTAACAGTTGTAACGTTCATTGCATTATCAAAAGACATCCATCACTTACCAATTAATTGTTTTACCTCATTCTATTATTTGAAATCAACTTGGTATGTTACCAATTAAATCACGCATTTTATTTTCCTTAAATAAATATGCATTTTATCGTCGCTTACAATTTCCTTTATTATCCACTTTATGCCATTAACTACACATCCAATTCTCATCCAATTACATTCAAGCTTATGTTATCATCCTTATTATTCAATCAACAATACCCTATGAATTATATTAACATAAGTTTACATTTTATTACATTCATTATTTTACCGTAAACATCTTTTACCATATTAACTATGATAATTAATTACATAAATTTTAGTTGATTTCCAAATTAATTCCAAACATATTAAATAATGAGATGATAAATGAACAATTGTTACTTTTAAGTAATTTTATCACATTTATAAATTTATTGTTTACAAACAAAGATTATAACTACATACCACATCAGTGATTTCATATTCTATATTAACCAATTTTAATCAATTACCTACAATCTCACCGTTACAAACATAATTTAGTTTATTTCATTATTTACAATTATAACCAAATTAACCTAAAATTTATTTCAGTTGATTGAAATTACATTAAATAGTTATCAATAGCATTCAAACAACATTATTAAATCATATTCTAATTATTTCCTCAATAATAAATCATAAATTTTAATTTCCCATAATATTAAATTTCGAAATCTTATTTAATTTAATAATTTTAATTATCAAAATTTAAGGGTCGTTACAATTCCTTGATTAGAAACCATCATTCTCCTTGCATAGCCATATACTATGATAGAGAATTCCAGAATCTATCAAACATCCATATCTAGTGTTCACCGTCGAGAATCGAGTGAAAAATCCTAACTCAGACCGATATAAATCATCTCAAAATTATGTAATCGAATCTGGATCAAACCGTTATGCGAATAACAGTTTGATACGTACAACTTGCTTATTTATTTCCATTTACCTCCATTCAATTATTCTACATTCAATTTATCTACATTCAATTATTCACACCCATTTATTACTTGGTATTTTTCTTTCAATACTAATGTCACTTAAACATCATTCCATCCACTTTTTACATAAGTTTATTACAAACATCTATACAACACCACTCATGTTCACCATCACTTCACAACTTAAGTCATCTTCATTTCAAATCAAGTTTAATTTTAATTAACTCAATATATTGTTCAATTCAATATTCAATTCTATTAACCAACATTCCAATCAACTCACTAATTTATTTAATTAGTGCATCCACTAATTCATTTCAAATCTCAATCAAATTTATTCCAAAAATAATTTTATTTAACTTAATTTAAGCTAAATTCCATTTCAAACTTGCTTTTCTTAACATGCATATTCAATAATTTAAAACATTGTTTCAACTTACTCACCCTTTAAAATTTTAAGTTATCAAACTTATTTTCTCATATTTTCATAAAATACTCAAATGAAAATTTTCAAGTTTAAACACCCTGTTCTAATTTATTTCAAATCAATTTGAAATCATATATATACAAAATCCCCTTGATATATCAAATCATTCTTTTGAATTTTCAAAATCAAAGCTAGTTTTACCAAAACAAACCTCCAATGGTAGCAATTCCTCTGTTGGAAACCCAAAAATGAACGTCGATGATGCTGTAGTCATCATCGAAATTATTTTCCAACGACTGAAGCGAGTTTAGTGCTATTATTTCCCTTTAAAACCCTTTTTAAATATTTCCATTCAAAAATATTTTCCAAATAATACTATTATTATTTTTCAAACTTTTAAAAAAACCATTTCCAGAATTAACGAAATTTAAGTTCTCAAATCTCAGCTTTTAAACCCTTTTTATTTACAAATCATATTTATAATATACTTCTGAAATTTCCTTTTAATTTATAAATCACATTTATAAATCATATCTATATAATCCCATTTGGTTATATAAAATTATTTCTTTGTTGTTAATCTTTGTTTGCATTATAATAATGACAACTTTTATTATAGAACAATAATAACAACAAATGATAATAATGCAATATTCTCATTCTCTAACAACCAAGCACACCATATATATTATAATAATTTTTGGAAAATTATTCCTTTATAAATAATATATAATAAAGGCAAAATTATTTCATTTACCCAATTTCAAAACAATACCATGTCGAATTTGTTAGGAACTACTATCTACAAATTTTGATGACCACAAACCATATAATTATAATTCTACATATATATCTCGTATCTTATTCTTGCAGAGACTCAATGTAACGACCCGGAATTTTGGACCATTCGCGTCCATTATAAGTGTGTAGGTAGACACTCATGCCGGAGTTGAATTGCTCAAAATACCGCGTTGTTAATTTAAATTTGGCAAAACTGAACATATACAGTAAATAAATAATCACAGATCACAGACACAGAGTAATAAGTGCAGCGGAAATAAAAGAGATAGTAGTTCATGAAGCTACTATATGAATATATAAAATACATCAGAGTTTACAACAGAAAAGTAATACGATACATCAGAGTTAAATCAGAATACATCACTGGAATCATCGAATACTGAAAGCAGAATAGATGGCTGGATCTTCAAGCAAAGCTCCAACTCCAAAGGTGAGTCTCGAATACTGGTACACTCAGTCTGACCCGAGCGTAAAGCAAAAACACAAGACACTCGAGTCAGGATTAACATTCTTATATTAATAAATCTAACTCAAGTGAAATAACAATTGAAATACAAGTAACTCGAAGGATGTTTGGAATAACCATCCTTTAAGGATCCGTTAAACTATCTACTATATAGTAGTGTACGATAAGTAGATAATGTCTATCAGTAATATAAAGATATCAAAATAGCGTTAAGTCATGGCCCATTCCACCCTTAACACATTTTTATTCCCACAAGCATATACAAGACCGTAGTTTCCCCAAAACCGGAAGTCAGCAGAGGGCAATCCATATACTCAAGGTACAAAACAAATTCGTAGTGGTCGCGCATAAATGGAATACAAGTATGACAAGGCACATGAGGCTATACCCAAGGTAGTGATACTACCGTTCGCCTGATCCGGACTGGTGAGAACGCAACGCCGCAGCGCCCGCAACACCGTGAAACAACACTCCGAAAATCAAGGGTGCACCAATCGACAATAAGTAATAAGTAGTTCGAAGAAGTGTGTCCACTTGAGGTAGCAAATCCTCCATTGGCTCGGCACAGCTCCTGTTTTAGTCATTTCCAATTTGACACAAGTGTCAAGGCTATCCATTATCGTTCACTTTCTTCAGTCAACACGAACACCATTCCAACCACTTCATTCTGGATCATCACTCCGCGTATAGTTATTAAAGTGGTTTTCGGTTTAGATAGAGAGTATATCCATAACCGAATTCCGGTCTCTTTAATAACTTCGAAATTATTTCACCGATTGGTCGTTTATTTATTTCAAAACCAAATCAATTTCACTTTCAATTTCAAATAGAATTCGTAAATCAACATTTCATTTGTCTTTCAAAACCAATTTCCAATAATTTACGTTTTAAAACTTCCAAATTTTCATTTCAGAATCTTATAATTCAATTTCAATCTTTATTTAAAACCATTCAAATATTGATTCAAGTTCGTATATAAGTTTCATTTCGAAAACATTTAAATTAATTTAATTTAACATTCAAATCAATTTAAATTCATTTATCGATTTCATTCAATATTCATTAAGTAGATTTCCATTCAAAACAATTTCTATTAAATTTCCAATTCATTAAATCAATTTCTTAAGTTCAACTTCATTAAATCAAACTTACCATTTTGAATTAAATTGAATTCGTCAAATCAATTATTTCAATTACAAGTCTTACATTAATTCCAAAAAATATCACATTTTCATTTCTTGTTAAAGAAATTCAATTTCACTTATTTACTTTCTTAATTATTTTCCAAAACTTACTTAATCAAGAAAACTCAATTTCAATTATTTACGAAGTACTTATTCAAAAATTCAATTTCTCTTATTAAAGAATCCAAATCAATTTAATCATTAAATAATTCAATCTTATTTAATTATTAAATAATTCAAAACTTAATTATTAAATAATTTCAAAGTTTAATAATTTCAAACTTAATTATAATTTCAAAACTTAATTATTAAATCATTTCAAAGTTTAATAATTTCAAACTTAATTCAATCATTTCTCAAATTAAACAACATTCTTCCATCAATTACATTGTTAACATTTTGTTTCAGATTAAATATTATCATTTTCCTTTCATTAAAATTCAAATTTCAACTTCATTTCAAAACCATATTATTTATTCAAATAAAATCTTCGTTTATTTTAAATCAAATTATTGACCAATCGGGTTTTATTTAATTTTCTATCCTAAGTCAAAGTTCAATTTGGGTATTTATCATTTCAACCCGATTCCAATTCAATTCAAAATCAAAGCATAGAAAAGGGAACTTGTAGTGTGATAGCTGGGATGGTGTCAAAGTAAATAAACAAGCAATAACAACAACAATAACAATCCAATAATCAATTCAAATAATCCCGAAATAACCGTATCAATTCGCATTGTTATTTGTACGAATTAATATAATTATTTCTAGAATCTACACTATCATTTCATGTAGATTTAAGATTATTACATTACAGTTTTTCACTTGTCATCTATTTACAATTTCATACATCATCAATTTAACAACATACATTCAGTGATTCAAAATGTAATTAAACAAATCCTACGTGTCAATAAATTCAACAGTTAAAGGGGTCATATTATACAAATGTCAGTTAATCAAATTTAACATTTAATTATCCTATTCAAGTTCAATTTCATACTATTTATCATTTTAACATTAACACTTAACGTCCAATAAAACATCAACAACCAATCAATTATCAGCCAAACTATATTATCATCGCATAAATAATTAACAGATAATGGTGTCAGATGTCACAGGTGAACTGATACAGGCAATAGCATATATAACAGTGTAATTAACTAACAGCAGCATATTTCAATTGTCGTTTCAATTGAAATCAAATTTAATAAATAAAAGAACGTTAATCGTGAGTGATTGCTCACCTTTCGAAGATAGAGAGGATAGACCACACATCAGGTTATGATTTGAATCACGAAATCGAACGATCCAAACAAAATTCACAACGAAGTAGATTGAACACGAATTTGCCGGATAAAGCTGATAGATGAGAATTATGAGAACAAATTAGAATCCGCTAGATATAATAGAAATGAAGAAGGTATGGTATCATTATTTTATTTCTTTATTCGAAACAATTGTTTAAATAAAGGCACTAATTTTTAAAACAAAATCTACATATATTTCAAAAATTAATAAAATTTAAAACTCAAACATGTGAAAAATCAAAACTATATCCCCTACAATAAAAATACATATAAATAAATGTAAAATTTGTAGGCCTTTCGAAACCCAATCCAATAGTAATAAACTTATACATTTAACAGCAAATGCCGATAGTGAATAAACTCAATATCATATGTATAGGAAAACATCAATATAACTTCTATAAAATAAAATATGTCTTATATACACACATCATATACTTAAAAATAGAATAAAAAGGAAGCTTCAAACACTTATCTATACAATAACCGGTAAATTTCAAAATATATGTATAACTATTGTAGGTACTAAATACGGCAACCCACATGCCAGCTTGACATCTACATATCAACATATATAATACAATATATTTTTAAACATTAGTATAAAACCTTATTATATGCAAACGGCAAACATAAGATGGTTATTAAATGCGTTGTTAAGATATCAAACTGCACTGTTGAATGATACGCGAAAATCAGCTATATATTATTCTTTTGTAAGCTATTGCAAATATTTGACAAAACCCGTAAAACGAAGTAAATATGATGTAACATAACATATCATGTATGAATCAAATCTATATAAGTTTCAAAACCACAAAACTGTATGTATAAACTATTAAAATCATACTCAGGTGATATATACAAATATATGAAACTAACCTACAAAACTCACAAACATTTTTTTATATACTACTGTAAATATGTAACAGTAACTGACTCCACTTTAAACAAATTATACCATAAATGTCGTTATAATTTCAACCCATATAAACAAATGTAGACTTATTTCATATACTCACGTAAGCTACAGTAAATGGAAACTTGTAATGCAAATCATATACAATACTTATTCTACATCTAACAGTATACTATATCTAGCAGTGAATGAAAACATACATATAAGCCAACTTTAAATACCTTGTATAACAAAATAGATATGTACACAAACCTTTAGTTATGAAATAACTTTAAAACAACGTATAGAGAAGAAAACCAAACAAAATATAAGAGCCATTATGCAATGTAACTATTATATAAATAGAACAACCACTTAATATAATATATATATAGTAAAAATGTAACTCAATATAGGACCCGTACATAAGTACCTAAAAGAAGAAAGCTTGGGCGGTGCTCTGGTGTGAGTGCTAGTGACCGGGAAGGAGAGGTGGAGGTGAGCACGCGCGGTGGTCGACAAGGCTACGAGCGACGGTCGGATGGAGGATGGTGGCGTTCGTGGTGGGGCGGAGATCTCGGTGGCGGCTGTTGGTGACGTGGGAACAAGACTTGCATGCTCGGATGCTTTGGGCGGAGGGAGGAGAGCTATGGTGGCTCAGTGTGGTGTTTGCGTGAGAGTGGGCGAAGGCTTTGGAGCTGATGGGCAAGTGGATTAGGTGGCTGAGCGAGCTATAGAAAATGAATAGAGAGCTTTGTTTTCTTTGTTTTTTTTTATATAAGTACAGAACAAAAATGAGAGAGGATAAAATGGAGGAAGGGAGATTGGCCGATGGTTGGAAGGAGGACGAATTTTCAGATCTCGGAAAAACATATAGAAGAGGTGGAAGGTTAGGTAGAAAAATGAGAGTGGAAGAGATCTGCAAATGGAAGAGTGGAAATCAAGAATGAAGCACCGGTTACAGTGGAAAGTGGAAATAGAAGAGTCACGGCTATTCGATTATAGGATGGAATATTGAACGATTCTAGGATGGAATATTGAATGATCACAACAAAAAGAAACGGAACCGATAGCGATACCGGTTTCACGAATTTCGCTGTGAATCGGACTTCAAAACGCAGAAATAAATATACCGTAGATATCAGCATGACGAGGCGATCAAAACGGTATACAGATATCAGTGCTACGATCATCCGATAAAAATCGATATCGGTGCCAGAATACTGCTATTTTGCAGAAAATAAGAACGACGGAGCAATAGATGTCCAAATTTTGAAAAACTACAAACTGACATCTTGCTCGGAAGATGGTTTAGAATTTTTCTAATTAAACATATTTAGATTTTGAAAACGTTTTAATTTCAACGCTTTTTAACCGATTAAATTGAAGTAAATTTACGCGTGAAATAAACTTTAATATTTTCGGACGAAAATTTACCAGTTGCTATGTTTAACTAGACGTATTCCAAATATCAAATTTTTATTTCAAAATTTTATCGTTTAAAATTTCACAAAATTTCAACTAATTACGTTATTAAAACAGTTGAAATTTACGGGTCGTTACACTCTCCCCCACTCAAAACTTTTCGTCCCCGAAAAGGAACGAGGTAGGAGAATAGAAACAACCAGAAAGAAAAACAGATTTGAAATACAAAATAACAATTTATTTAAACCATATAAATTCAAATTTAAATTAATTGATATTCAATAATGTATTTAATCCATTTGATTTCACTAAAATCAATCTCAACTATTTCTAAATTCATTATCTTACTATCCAATTATCTTAAATTTACAATTTCTAAAACCATAAATTTGAATAGTCTTTTATTATAATCATATTTTTTCAGCAATTTTAAATTCTTCTTTATTCCAAATTCTTATTAAGTTTATTTTACTTAATATATCTTATTACATATATTTAAACCATATACATTAATTTAACCATGTAAATTTAAATTTTAAATTAATTTATATTCATTAATTGATTTCAAATTCAAGGTATTTCCATAAGTTGATCTAATTCCAATTTATTAATTCTTTCAAAATAAATTTATTAATTATTAACTGAGTTTACTTATTATCCTATCTAACTCTATTAACATCTTTATAATAAAAATTTAGTGTATAACATTTATTATAAACACTCAAATTTTATTTATAAATTCAATTTATATTATATATTATCCAATTACATATTCAACTTCCGAATGATTTAGGTAAGTTGTATTAGAATGTAGTTGAACAATATACAAATAAAATTTTCCCAATTCAATTATTCAAGTTTAAATATTTATTCCAAATTTTGGTTTTATTTATAAGTAAATCATCCTTTAACAAAATTTAAGAATTAGATTTCTGATTAACTTAAAACAATTTAGAGATATATATAATATATTTATATCAAATCAAATTATATTTTAAAATAAGATACCTATATATATATATATATATAAATCAAATTATACTGAAGAAATTCAAATCAAAATAATTTTTTCTTCTCAAAACAAAACCGTAGCAAAGCTATAGAATGGTTTCTCCACTTCGAAACTCGAAAATGAATGTCGATGATGCGGCCGTCATCACCGAAATTATTTTCCAGCGACAAAGAGAAGAGTACTGATTTCAACATTTTAAAAATTCTTTGAAAATGATTTCTATTTGAAAATAGTTAAATAATATACATTTTAAAACTTTAAAACTATAGTTCGAAATTATCGGAAATTAAATTCTCAAATTCTAATTTAAATTCACTTCAAATTCCAATCAAATATATACCCAATTTCACAAATTCATTTATTTATATTATGAAATAGTCATTGATATATAAAACAATAAATGAAAATCAAATATTATTATTTTGAACAACAGATTCATTAACAATTTAATTTCAGAAAACTTATATTCATATATAATATAATCATACAAAACTATTTTGTTTATCAAATTTTGAAAACAACATTTTTAATATAAATTTAGAAATACATTTCTTTGCTCGACGATACAGGAATGGATTTTCAAAATAAGGATAGGGATTCAAATTTGATGGACTTAAATCAAAGAGAAATTTGATTCAAAGCTAAGTTTGAAACCAAGACGAGATAATTAAATAACAAAATAAGGCGATGGATAAATTTATATAAGTCGCGGGCAACCTTAACCGGGTCAACCGTGACTTCAGGATTAAGATCGATGTGGAATTCCGATGTAAATCAACATTCGATCTCAAGAAATAAAATTCAGGTATAGCAGGAGATAGATAGCATCGTAAACCGAGGATACAGAAATCTCCGGTAAATCAATGCCTATTGTAAAGGAGTTTCACCCTTTTACAAATCATTCTAAGATTGACGAGACCGCCGATCTATTATAGATAATATTCAGAATGGAGTTATGGGGTGCTCCATGATTGAAAGAAGACGAATAGTGAAGGATACGAATGAAATTTGGAACCGTAGGGAACGTTCCAAAATTCAAAGAAATCAAGTCGAAAGGAAAAGATTGAAACTCGAATAAGAGTGATCTTGTAAATACATTTACCCTATATGTTAAGTTTTGCCTAGACCTACCAAAGCTCTGGTACCAACTGTAACGACCCGGAATTTTGGACCATTCGCGTCCATTATAAGTGTGTAGGTAGACACTCAAGCCGGAGTTGAATTGCTCAAAATACCGCGTTGTTAATTTAAATTTGGCAAAACTGAACATATACAGTAAATAAATAATCACAGATCACAGACACAGAGTAATAAGTGCAGCGGAAATAAAAGAGATAGTAGTTCATGAAGCTACTATATGAATATATAAAATACATCAGAGTTTACAACAGAAAAGTAATACGATACATCAGAGTTAAATTAGAATACATCACTGGAATCATCGAATACTGAAAGCATAATAGATGGCTGGATCTTCAAGCAAAGCTCCAACTCCAAAGGTGAGTCTCGAATACTGGTACACTCAGTCTGACCCGAGCGTAAAGAAAAAACACAAGACACTCGAGTCAGGATTAACATTCTTATATTAATAAATCCAACTCAAGTGAAATAGCAATTGAAATACAAGTAACTCGAAGGATGTTTGGAATAACCATCCTTTAAGGATCCGTTAAACTATCTACTATATAGTAGTGTACGATAAGTAGATAATGTCTATCAGTAATATAAAGATATCAAAATAGCGTTAAGTCATGGCCCATTCCACCCTTAACACATTTTTATTCCCACAAGCATATACAAGACCGTAGTTTCCCCAAAACCGGAAGTCACCAGAGGGCAATCCATATACTCAAGGTACAAAACAAATTCGTAGTGGTCGCGCATAAATGGAATACAAGTATGACAAGGCACATGAGGCTATACCCAAGGTAGTGATACTACCGTTCGCCTGATCCGGACTGGTGAGAACGCAACGCCGCAGCGCCCGCAACACCGTGAAACAACACTCCCAAAATCAAGGGTGCACCAATCGACAATAAGTAATAAGTAGTTCGAAGAAGTGTGTCCACTTGAGGTAGCAAATCCTCCATTGGCCCGGCACAGCTCCTATTTTAGTCATTTCCAATTTGACACAAGTGTCAAGGCTATCCATTATCGTTCACTTTCTTCAGTCAACACGAACACCATTCCAACCACTTCATTCTGGATCATCACTCCGCGTATAGTTATTAAAGTGGTTTTCAGTTTAGATAGAGAGTATATCCATAACCGAATTCCGGTCTCTTTAATAACTTCGAAATTATTTCACCGATTGGTCGTTTATTTATTTCAAAACCAAATCAATTTCACTTTCAATTTCAAATAGAATTCGTAAATCAACATTTCATTTGTCTTTCAAAACCAATTTCCAATAATTTACGTTTTAAAACTTCCAAATTTTCATTTCAGAATCTTATAATTCAATTTCAATATTTATTTAAAACCATTCAAATATTGATTCAAGTTCGTATATAAGTTTCATTTCGAAAACATTTAAATTAATTTAATTTAACATTCAAATCAATTTAAATTCATTTATCGATTTCATTCAATATTCATTAAGTAGATTTCCATTCAAAACAATTTCTATTAAATTTCCAATTCATTAAATCAATTTCTTAAGTTCAACTTCATTAAATCAAACTTACCATTTTGAATTAAATTGAATTCGTCAAATCAATTCTTTCAATTACAAGTCTTACATTAATTCCAAAAAATATCACATTTTCATTTCTTGTTAAAGAAATTCAATTTCACTTATTTACTTTCTTAATTATTTTCCAAAACTTACTTAATCAAGAAAACTCAATTTCAATTATTTACGAAGTACTTATTCAAAAATTCAATTTCTCTTATTAAAGAATCCAAATCAATTTAATCATTAAATAATTCAATCTTATTTAATTATTAAATAATTCAAAACTTAATTATTAAATAATTTCAAAGTTTAATAATTTCAAACTTAATTATAATTTCAAAACTTAATTATTAAATCATTTCAAAGTTTAATAATTTCAAACTTAATTCAATCATTTCTCAAATTAAACAACATTCTTCCATCAATTACATTGTTAACATTTTGTTTCAGATTAAATATTAACATTTTCCTTTCATTAAAATTCAAATTTCAACTTCATTTCAAAACCATATTATTTATTCAAATAAAATCTTCGTTTATTTTAAATCAAATTATTGACCAATCGGGTTTTATTTAATTTTCTATCCTAAGTCAAAGTTCAATTTGGGTATTTATCATTTCAACCCGATTCCAATTCAATTAAAAATCAAAGCATAGAAAAGGGAACTTGCAGTGTGATAGCTGGGATGGTGTCAAAGTAAATAAACAAGCAATAACAACAACAATAACAATCCAATAATCAATTCAAATAATCCCGAAATAACCGTATCAATTCGCATTGTTATTTGTACGAATTAATATAATTATTTCTAGAATCTACACTATCATTTCATGTAGATTTAAGATTATTACATTACAGTTTTTCACTTGTCATCTATTTACAATTTCATACATCATCAATTTAACAACATACATTCAGTGATTCAAAATGTAATTAAACAAATCCTACGTGTCAATAAATTCAACAGTTAAAGGGGTCATATTATACAAATGTCAGTTAATCAAATTTAACATTTAATTATCCTATATCAAGTTCAATTTCATACTATTTATCATTTTAACATTAACACTTAACGTCCAATAAAACATCGACAACCAATCAATTATCAGCCAAACTATATTATCATCGCATAAATAATTAACAGATAATGGTGTCAGATGTCACAGGTGAACTGATACAGGCAATAGAATATATAACAGTGTAATTAACTAACAGCAGCATATTTCAATTGTCGTTTCAATTGAAATCAAATTTAATAAATAAAAGAACGTTAATCGTGAGTGATTGCTCACCTTTCGAAGATAGAGAGGATAGACCACACATCAGGTTATGATTTGAATCACGAAATCAAACGATCCAAACAAAATTCACAACGAAGTAGATTGAACACGAATTTGCCGGATAAAGCTGATAGATGAGAATTATGAGAACAAATTAGAATCCGCTAGATATAATAGAAATGAAGAAGGTATGGTATCATTATTTTATTTCTTTATTCGAAACAATTGTTTAAATAAAGGCACTAATTTTTAAAACAAAATCTACATATATTTCAAAAATTAATAAAATTTAAAACTCAAACATGTGAAAAATCAAAACTATATCCCCTACAATAAAAATACATATAAATAAATGTAAAATTTGTAGGCCTTTCGAAACCCAAGCCAATAGTAATAAACTTATACATTTAACAGCAAATGCCGATTGTGAATAAACTCAATATCATATGTATAGGAAAACATCAATATAACTTCTATAAAATAAAATATGTCTTATATACACACATCATATACTTAAAACTAGAATAAAAAGGAAGCTTCAAACACTTATCTATACAATAACCGGTAAATTTCAAAATATATGTATAACTATTGTAGGTACTATATACGGCAACCCACATGCCAGCTTGACATCTACATATCAACATATATAATACAGTATATTTTTAAACATTAGTATAAAACCTTATTATAAGCAAACGGCAAACATAAGATGGTTATTAAATGCGTTGTGTAACGACCCGTAAATTTCAACTGTTTTAATAACGTAATTAGTTGAAATTTTGTGAAATTTTAAACGATAAAATTTTGAAATATAAATTTGATATTTGGAATACGTCTAGTTAAACATAGCAACTGGTAAATTTTCGTCCGAAAATATGAAAGTTTATTTCGCGCGTAAATTCACTTCAATTTAATCAGTTAAAAAGAAATGAAAATAAAATGTTTCCGAAAACTAAATATTTTTACATAGAAAAATTCTAAACCATCTTCTGAGCAAGATGTCAGTTTGTCGTTTTTCCAAATTCGGACATCTTTGGCTCCGTCGTTCTTATTTTCTGCAAAATAGCAGTATTTTGGTACCGATATCGATTTTTATCGGATGATCGTACCACTGATTTCTATATACCGTTTTGATCGTCTCGTCGTGTCGATCTCTACGGTATATTCGATTGTCAAATTCGGAGTTCCGGTGTACGTTGCACTTTGCGTAACGCCTACCGTATCGGTAACCATTTTTCGAATCCTTTGACTTGCATTTCATTTGTCTACCAGCCGAAATTAAATAACCACTCATCTTTATTAATTGCTGAGTCAAATATTCGACGTTTGGTTTCTCAAAATTTTGAATTCCTTTCAAAAAAAAAAAAAATTTAATCGGTTCGCATTATATGTCTTCTGCATATTTCCAACGTTCAACTTTGCATTTATTTTTCTGTATTCTCTTTCTCCTCTTTCTTTTCATTTTCCATGCGTTCATATAATTCTCACTGTTCTTTCATTTTCCTCTTCCCACCTTCTTAACTTCCCTTTCAATTTTAGAAGCCTCTCTTTCTCTGCATCCCACCTCAAACCCATTTTTCCTTCCCTCTGCCTGGACGCATACAAGCCCACATCCCCACGTCAGCACCCTACGCCACACGTCAGCACCCGAGACCACACACTGCTCCGCCTTGGCCACCTTTCGTCCATCTCCCACGTCCTCCTACGCCATGCCGGAGCCACCGCCATCGACTTTTTCTCGCCAACCTCGCGCAAACACTCGGCCACTCGCCACCTCCGCCAAGACCCCTAGCCCGATTCCAGTTCGTCCACCATCCTCCAAGAATCCGCCACCACAGCCCACCTTGCCCAGTCTCAACCACGTCCGCCTCCTCTTAGCCCTCCGCATGACCACCGCTCATGCTATCCCTCCACCCTCGTTCGCCTTCACCAACCCAACACCCGAGCACTTAGCAAACACCGTCCGAACATCCCACTCCTCCTCATGCGACAGCCGCCATCCCCTTCCGCGCCCATCCCGACCTCCGCCTGCGTCGACTTCCGCCTTCACAGCCTGTCAATGCGTGAGTACATATCTCCATATTTTGTATATTTATGTTCAGAATATTTTTGATAGATAATAGTTGTTGTTATGTTATTTGTATATGTTTTATTTTCTCGGTTTATGGTAATATGATTTGAGCGGTTTTAAATTTTATATACAAACTATTGAATATATATAAGTAGATGTATATTTGTTTGTTTACATATAAGTTATAATATAATTGACTATTCATAGTTTTCTAGGTACTTCTCTTTTATTGTTTACATTGTACAGTTTCACTGGTACAGTAATATATGTCTATATAAGGTACTATACGTATTATATTTTAGATTATTTTGTGTTAGTATTGGTTTTTTAGCTATATATAATACTTGCTGTTATATGCATATTTTCTAGTTAAACGTTGTCCGTTTATATGATTTGATACATTTTGTTTTAAAGTACATTTTTGTTGGATTTAAAATGTTACTAAGCTTTGGAAACAGTGGGTAGTTGTATGACATATTAGTTCATTTCTGTTGTTTGAGCTTAAAGCTCTATACGGATCCAGAGAGAAATTTACATATATTTATAATATTCGTATTTAAGTCCCTATTCAAAGTTCGCCTGGGTTGTATATTAGTTTTGTACAAAATTTGTGTGTTATGAACAAGCTATATATCATCATATATAATATAATATTTTTCTTTGAAGTCTGCATGTTGTTATGTATAAAGATAAATATATATTATAGAAATAATGATTTTTTTTTAGTAATATAGTTGTATGTGTTTTTTGATTTGGGGAAAATGTATTGCGATATAACTTACGTTTCGTTTTAATTTATATCAGTTCTAATTTGATCTCGTCAAATTTTGATTTATCAGCCTTATTCGTCAATTCGGGCCAATTTAGCTTGTTTTGGAATTCGTACCTGGATTCGTAACTCATCTCTTTCTTGTCCGTCTCTAACCTCGAAAGGTGAGCACTCACTCACGATTAACGTTCTTTA
This sequence comes from Allium fistulosum, assembly GCA_030737815.1. NCBI lineage: Eukaryota > Viridiplantae > Streptophyta > Magnoliopsida > Asparagales > Amaryllidaceae > Allium > Allium fistulosum. The sequence goes on along the minus strand of CM060908.1, from coordinate 741,923,887 downwards.
TTTATTAAATTTGATTTCAATTGAAACGACAATTGAAATATGCTGTTGTTAGATATTTATACTGTTATTACCTGTATCAGTTAACCTGTGACATCTGACACCATTATCTGTTAATTATTTATGTGATGATAATACAGTTTGGCTGATAATTGATTGATTGTTGATGTTTATATTGGACGTTAAATTGTTAATGTTAAAATGATAAACAGTATGGAATTGAACTTGATATAGGATAATAAATGTTAAATTTGATTTAATGACATTCGTATAATATGACCCCTTTAACTGTTGAATTTATTGACACGTAGAATTTGTTTAATTACACTTTGAACCACTGAATGTATGTTGTTAAATTGATGATGTATGAAATTGTAAATAGATGACAAGTGAAGAACCGTATTGTAATAATCTTTAATCTACATGAAATGATAGTGTAGATTCTAGAAATAATTATATTAATTCGTACAAATAACAATGCGAATTAATACGGTTATTTCGGGATTATTTGAATTGATTATTGGATTGTTATTGTTTGTTGTGATTGCTTGTTTATTTACTTTGACACCATCCCAGTTATCACACTGCAAGTTCCCTTTTGTTATATTTTGATTTTGAATTGAATTGGAATCGGGTTGAAATGATAAATACCCAAATTGAACTTTGACCTAGGATAGGAAATTAAATAAAACCCGATTGGTCAATAAATTTGATTTAAAAATAAAATGAAGGTTTTATTTTGAATAAATAATATTGTTTTGAAACGAAGTTGGAAATTGAATTTTAAATGAAATTTAAATGTGAATATTTAATATTAAAAATGTAATTGATGAAAGAATGTTGTTTAATTTGAGAAATGATTTAATAATTAATTTTGAAATTATAATTAAGTTGGAATTATAATTAACTTTGAAATTATTAAACTTTGAAATTATTTAATAATTAAGTTTTGAGTTATTTAATAATTAAATAAGATTGAATTATTTAATGATTAAATTAAATTGAATCTTGAATAAGTGAATTTTACTTCGTAATACTTGAAATTGAGATTTCTTGATTAAGTAAGTTTTGGAAAATTATTTAAGAAAGTAAATAAGTGAAATGGATTTTCTTTGACAAGAAATGAAAATGTGATTTATTGAAATTAATGTAAGACTTGAAATGTAAAGAATTTGATTTGATGAATTTAATTTAATTAAATTTGTAAGTCTTGATTTAATGAAGTTGAATTTAAGAAATTGATTTAATGATTTGGAAATTTAATAGAAATTGTTTTGAATGATAAATTAATTGAACGATATTGAGTGAAATTGATAAATGAATTTAAATTGATTTAAATGTTAAATTAAATTAATTTAAATGATTTCGAAATGAAACTTATATTCGAACTTGAGTTAATATTTGGATTGTTTAAATAGAAATTGAATTTGAATTATAAGATTTTGAAATGATAATTTGAAAGTTTGAAATGTAAAGTATGGAAATTGGTTTTCGAAAGACAAATGAAATGTTGATTTACGAATTCTATTTGAAATTGAAATTGATTTGGTTTTGAAATATATAAACGACCAATCGGTGTAATAATTACGAAAGTTATTAAAGAGACCGGGATCGGTAATGGATATACTCTCTATCTGAACCGAAACCTCTTTAATAATTATACGCGGAGTGTTGATCCAGAACGAAGTGGATGGTTTTGATGAACGCGTTGATTGAAGAAAGAGAACGATTTTGGATGACCCTTGACATGACTAAAACAGGAGCCGCGCCGGGCCATTGAGGATCGCCATCTCTAGCGGACACACTTCTTCGATACCATATCTATTACTTTTGTGATTCGATTTGGGTGCACCCCTCGATTTGGGAGTGTTGTTCGCGGTGTTGGGGTGGTAGCTGCTATGCCCAACATCAGTCCGGATCAGGCAACTACTAGTATCCTAGTTGGTATCGCCTCATGTACCTTGTCATACTGATTATCCTATTCGCGACCACTACGATTTTGATTTGTACCTTTAGTATATGGATTGCCCTCTGGTGACTTCCGGTTTTGGGGAAACTACGGTCTTGTATATGCTTTTGGGAATAAACAGGTTAAGAGGTGTATGGGCCCTGCTTAACCCTACTTTGATATCTTTATATTACTGATAGACATTATCTACTTAGCGTACATTACTACCTAGTAGATAGTTTAACGGATCCTTAAAGGATGGTTATTCCAAACATCCTTTGAGTTACTTGTATTTCAATTGCTATTTCACTTGAGTTGGATTTATTAATATAAGAATGTTAATCCTGACTCGAGTGTCTTGTGTTTTGCTTTACGCTCGGGTCAGACTGAGTGTACCAGTATTCGAGACTCACCTTTGGAGTTGGAGCTTCGCTTGGAGATCCAGCTATCTATCCGGCTTTCAGTATTCGATGATTCCAGTGATGCATTCTGATTTGTATCTGATGTATCGTGTTACTCTTCCGTTGTATCTGGTTTAACTCTGATGTATTGTATTATTCTTCTGTTGTAAACTCTGATGTATTTTATATATTCATATAGTAGCTTCATGAACTACTATCTCTTTTATTTTCGCTGCACTTATTACTCTGTGTCTGTGATCTGTGATTATTTATTTACTGTATATGTTCTGTTTTGCCAAATTTAAATTAACAACGCGGTATTTTGAGCAATTCAACTCCGGCATGAGTGTCTACCTATACACTTATAATGGGTGCGAATGGTCCAAAATATCGGGTCGTTACAGTTGGTATCAGAGCTTTGGTAGCTCTAGGCAAAACTTAACATATAGGGTAAATGTATTTACAGAATCACTCTCATTCGAGTTTCAATCTCTTCCTTTGACTCAATTTCTTTGAATTTTGGAACGTTCCCTACGGTTCCAAATTTCATTCGTGTCCCTCACTATTCGTCTCCCTTCAATTCGGAAGCATCACCTAACTCCACTTCGAATGATCTTTATAGTGAATCGGCGGTCTCGCCAATCTTCGAATGATTTGTAAAGTGGTGAAACTCCTTTACAATTGGCATTGATTTACCGGAGACTTTTGTATCTTCGGTTTACGGTGCTATCTATCTCCTGTTATACTTGAATTCTATTTCTTGAGATCAAATGTAGATTTGCCTCAAAATTCTGCATCGATCTATTCCTGAAGTTACGGACGACCGATTAAGGTTGCCCGTGAATTAAATAAACATACCCATCTCCCGATTTTGTTATTGGATCATCTTATCTTTTCTTTCGAATTTATCTTCGAATCAGAATTCTCTTTGATTTGAGTCCATCAAATTTAAACCTCTATCTTTGCTTTGAAATCTATTCTTGTATCGTCGAGCAAAGAAATGTATTTGTAAACTAATATATAAATGTTTTGATATATACTGTGTTGTTTGAGTTGTTGATGTTGATTTGGGTTTTCGATCGATTCGTCTGATCAACGCTATCGATAGGATTTCCAAAACACTTGAACAGAGCAAACCGACACAATATTATTTCAAATTTGGAAAATGAAATAAATTTGTTTGATTATATTGTGAAAATGTAAGTAAAAAAAAAAAAAAAAAAAATTTTTTTTGGAATTTAATAGGTTAATTAAATTGTTTGTTTGAAATGATAATATTTGATTATCATTTATTGTTCTAAATAAATTTATAAATACGGTTTATAAATTGATTTGGAATTTGAAATGAATTTAATTCAGAAATTTGAGAATTTAGTTTCCGGTGATTTCGAACTTTGGTTTTAAAATTTTAAAGTATATATATTGGAAGTATTTTCGAATAGAAATCGTTTTCAAAGAACTTTTAAATGTTGAAATCAGTGCTCTTCTCTTTGTCGCTGGAAAATAATTTCGGTGATGGCGGCCGCATCATCGACATTCATTTTCGAGTTTCGAAGTGAAGATACTATTCTATAGCTTCGCTACGGTTTTGTTTTGAAAAATATTTTGATTTGAATTTCTTCAGTATAATTTGATTTATATATATATATATACATAGGTATCTTATTTTAAAAATTTAAATTGATTTGATATATTATATATATCTCTAAATTGTTTAAAGTTAATCGGAAATCTAATTCTTAAATTTTGTTAAGGGATGGTTTTAATTTTAAATAAAACCAAAATTTGGAATAAGTATTTAAACTTGAATAATTGAATTGGGAAAATTTTATTTGTATATTATTCAACTGCATTCTAAAACAACTTACCTAAATCATTCAGAAGTTGAATATGTAATTGGATAATATATAATAGAAATTGAATTTATAGATAAAATTTGAGGGGTTATAACAAATGTTATACACTTAAATTTTAATTATAAAATGTTAATAGAGATAAATAGAATAATAAGATAATTGAAAAATAAATTTTGTTTTGAAGGTTAATTAATAAATTGAAATTAGATCAACTTATGGAAATACCTTGAATTTAAAATCAATTAATGAATATAAATTAATTTAAGTGAAATTTATGTGGTTTAAATTAATTTATATGGTTTAAATATATGTAATAAGATATATTAAGTAAAATAGACTTAATAATAATTTGGAATAAAGAAGAATTAAATTTGATGAATAAATATGATTTTATTAAATGACTATTCTAATTTGTGGTTTTAGAAATTTTTTAATTAAACATAATTGGATAAAAAGATAATGAATTTAGAAATAATTAAGATTGATTTCACTTAAGTGAAATCAAATGGATTAAATCAAACTATTGAATATTAATTAATTTAAATTTGAATTTATATGGTTTAAATTAATTGTTATTTTGTATTTCAAATTAATTGTTATTTTGTATTTCAAATCTGTTTTTCTTTCTGGTTGTTTCTATTCTCCTACCTCGTTCCTTTTCGAGGACGAAAAGTTTTGAGTGGGGGAGAATGTAACGACCCGTAAATTTCAACTGTTTTAATAACGTAATTAGTTGAAATTTTGTGAAATTTTAAACGATAAAATTTTGAAATATAAATTTGATATTTGGAATACGTCTAGTTAAACATAGCAACTGGTAAATTTTCGTCCGAAAATATGAAAGTTTATTTCGCGCGTAAATTCACTTCAATTTAATCAGTTAAAAAGAAATGAAAATAAAATGTTTCCAAAAACTAAATATTTTTACATAGAAAAATTCTAAACCATCTTCTGAGCAAGATGTCAGTTTGTCGTTTTTCCAAATTCGGACATCTTTGGCTCCGTCGTTCTTATTTTCTGCAAAATAGCAGTATTTTGGTACCGATATCGATTTTTATCGGATGATCGTACCACTGATTTCTATATACCGTTTTGATCGTCTCGTCGTGTCGATCTCTACGGTATATTCGATTGTCAAATTCGGAGTTCCGGTGTACGTTGCACTTTGCGTAACGCCTACCGTATCGGTAACCATTTTTCGAATCCTTTGACTTGCATTTCATTTGTCTACCAGCCGAAATTAAATAACCACTCATCTTTATTAATTGCTGAGTCAAATATTCGACGTTTGGTTTCTCAAAATTTTGAATTCCTTTCAAAAAAAAAAAATTTAATCGGTTCGCATTATATGTCTTCTGCATATTTCCAACGTTCAACTTTGCATTTATTTTTCTGTATTCTCTTTCTCCTCTTTCTTTTCATTTTCCATGCGTTCATATAATTCTCACTGTTCTTTCATTTTCCTCTTCCCACCTTCTTAACTTCCCTTTCAATTTTAGAAGCCTCTCTTTCTCTGCATCCCACCTCAAACCCATTTTTCCTTCCCTCTGCCTGGACGCATACAAGCCCACATCCCCACGTCAGCACCCTACGCCACACGTCAGCACCCGAGACCACACACTGCTCCGCCTTGGCCACCTTTCGTCCATCTCCCACGTCCTCCTCCGCCATGCCGGAGCCACCGCCATCGACTTTTTCTCGCCAACCTCGCGCAAACACTCGGCCACTCGCCACCTCCGCCAAGACCCCTAGCCCGATTCCAGTTCGTCCACCATCCTCCAAGAATCCGCCACCACAGCCCACCTTGCCCAGTCTCAACCACGTCCGCCTCCTCTTAGCCCTCCGCATGACCACCGCTCATGCTATCCCTCCACCCTCGTTCGCCTTCACCAACCCAACACCCGAGCACTTAGCAAACACCGTCCGAACATCCCACTCCTCCTCATGCGACAGCCGCCATCCCCTTCCGCGCCCATCCCGACCTCCGCCTGCGTCGACTTCCGCCTTCACAGCCTGTCAATGCGTGAGTACATATCTCCATATTTTGTATATTTATGTTCAGAATATTTTTGATAGATAATAGTTGTTGTTATGTTATTTGTATATGTTTTATTTTCTCGGTTTATGGTAATATGATTTGAGCGGTTTTAAATTTTATATACAAACTATTGAATATATATAAGTAGATGTATATTTGTTTGTTTACATATAAGTTATAATATAATTGACTATTCATAGTTTTCTAGGTACTTCTCTTTTATTGTTTACATTGTACAGTTTCACTGGTACAGTAATATATGTCTATATAAGGTACTATACGTATTATATTTTAGATTATTTTGTGTTAGTATTGGTTTTTTAGCTATATATAATACTTGCTGTTATATGCATATTTTCTAGTTAAACGTTGTCCGTTTATATGATTTGATACATTTTGTTTTAAAGTACATTTTTGTTGGATTTAAAATGTTACTAAGCTTTGGAAACAGTGGGTAGTTGTATGACATATTAGTTCATTTCTGTTGTTTGAGCTTAAAGCTCTATACGGATCCAGAGAGAAATTTACATATATTTATAATATTCGTATCTAAGTCCCTATTCAAAGTTCGCCTGGGTTGTATATTAGTTTTGTACAAAATTTGTGTGTTATGAACAAGCTATATATCATCATATATAATATAATATTTTTCTTTGAAGTCTGCATGTTGTTATGTATAAAGATAAATATATATTATAGAAATAATGATTTTTTTTTTAGTAATATAGTTGTATGTGTTTTTTGATTTGGGGAAAATGTATTGCGATATAACTTACGTTTCGTTTTAATTTATATCAGTTCTAATTTGATCTCGTCAAATTTTGATTTATCAGCCTTATTCGTCAATTCGGGCCAATTTAGCTTGTTTTGGAATTCGTACCTGGATTCGTAACTCATCTCTTTCTTGTCCGTCTCTAACCTCGAAAGGTGAGCACTCACTCACGATTAACGTTCTTTATTTATTAAATTTGATTTCAATTGAAACGACAATTGAAATATGCTGTTCTTAGATATTTATACTGTTATTACCTGTATCAGTTAACCTGTGACATCTGACACCATTATCTGTTAATTATTTATGTGATGATAATACAGTTTGGCTGATAATTGATTGATTGTTGATGTTTATATTGGACGTTAAATTGTTAATGTTAAAATGATAAACAGTATGGAATTGAACTTGATATAGGATAATAAATGTTAAATTTGATTTAATGACATTCGTATAATATGACCCCTTTAACTGTTGAATTTATTGACACGTAGAATTTGTTTAATTACACTTTGAACCACTGAATGTATGTTGTTAAATTGATGATGTATGAAATTGTAAATAGATGACAAGTGAAGAACCGTATTGTAATAATCTTTAATCTACATGAAATGATAGTGTAGATTCTAGAAATAATTATATTAATTCGTACAAATAACAATGCGAATTAATACGGTTATTTCGGGATTATTTGAATTGATTATTGGATTGTTATTGTTTGTTGTGATTGCTTGTTTATTTACTTTGACACCATCCCAGTTATCACACTGCAAGTTCCCTTTTGTTATATTTTGATTTTGAATTGAATTGGAATCGGGTTGAAATGATAAATACCCAAATTGAACTTTGACCTAGGATAGGAAATTAAATAAAACCCGATTGGTCAATAAATTTGATTTAAAAATAAAATGAAGGTTTTATTTTGAATAAATAATATTGTTTTGAAACGAAGTTGGAAATTGAATTTTAAATGAAATTTAAATGTGAATATTTAATATTAAAAATGTAATTGATGAAAGAATGTTGTTTAATTTGAGAAATGATTTAATAATTAATTTTGAAATTATAATTAAGTTGGAATTATAATTAAGTTTGAAATTATTAAACTTTGAAATTATTTAATAATTAAGTTTTGAGTTATTTAATAATTAAATAAGATTGAATTATTTAATGATTAAATTAAATTGAATCTTGAATAAGTGAATTTTACTTCGTAATACTTGAAATTGAGATTTCTTGATTAAGTAAGTTTTGGAAAATTATTTAAGAAAGTAAATAAGTGAAATGGATTTTCTTTGACAAGAAATGAAAATGTGATTTATTGAAATTAATGTAAGACTTGAAATGTAAAGAATTTGATTTGATGAATTTAATTTAATTAAATTTGTAAGTCTTGATTTAATGAAGTTGAATTTAAGAAATTGATTTAATGATTTGGAAATTTAATAGAAATTGTTTTGAATGATAAATTAATTGAACGATATTGAGTGAAATTGATAAATGAATTTAAATTGATTTAAATGTTAAATTAAATTAATTTAAATAATTTCGAAATGAAACTTATATTCGAACTTGAGTTAATATTTGGATTGTTTAAATAGAAATTGAATTTGAATTATAAGATTTTGAAATGATAATTTGAAAGTTTGAAATGTAAAGTATGGAAATTGGTTTTCGAAAGACAAATGAAATGTTGATTTACGAATTCTATTTGAAATTGAAATTGATTTGGTTTTGAAATATATAAACGACCAATCGGTGTAATAATTACGAAAGTTATTAAAGAGACCGGGATCGGTAATGGATATACTCTCTATCTGAACCGAAACCTCTTTAATAATTATACGCGGAGTGTTGATCCAGAACGAAGTGGATGGTTTTGATGAACGCGTTGATTGAAGAAAGAGAACGATTTTGGATGACCCTTGACATGACTAAAACAGGAGCCGCGCCGGGCCATTGAGGATCGCCATCTCTAGCGGACACACTTCTTCGATACCATATCTATTACTTTTGTGATTCGATTTGGGTGCACCCCTCGATTTGGGAGTGTTGTTCGCGGTGTTGGGGTGGTAGCTGCTATGCCCAACATCAGTCCGGATCAGGCAACTACTAGTATCCTAGTTGGTATCGCCTCATGTACCTTGTCATACTGATTATCCTATTCGCGACCACTACGATTTTGATTTGTACCTTTAGTATATGGATTGCCCTCTGGTGACTTCCGGTTTTGGGGAAACTACGGTCTTGTATATGCTTTTGGGAATAAACAGGTTAAGAGGTGTATGGGCCCTGCTTAACCCTACTTTGATATCTTTATATTACTGATAGACATTATCTACTTAGCGTACATTACTACCTAGTAGATAGTTTAACGGATCCTTAAAGGATGGTTATTCCAAACATCCTTTGAGTTACTTGTATTTCAATTGCTATTTCACTTGAGTTGGATTTATTAATATAAGAATGTTAATCCTGACTCGAGTGTCTTGTGTTTTGCTTTACGCTCGGGTCAGACTGAGTGTACCAGTATTCGAGACTCACCTTTGGAGTTGGAGCTTCGCTTGGAGATCCAGCTATCTATCCGGCTTTCAGTATTCGATGATTCCAGTGATGCATTCTGATTTGTATCTGATGTATCGTGTTACTCTTCCGTTGTATCTGGTTTAACTCTGATGTATTGTATTATTCTTCTGTTGTAAACTCTGATGTATTTTATATATTCATATAGTAGCTTCATGAACTACTATCTCTTTTATTTTCGCTGCACTTATTACTCTGTGTCTGTGATCTGTGATTATTTATTTACTGTATATGTTCTGTTTTGCCAAATTTAAATTAACAACGCGGTATTTTGAGCAATTCAACTCCGGCATGAGTGTCTACCTATACACTTATAATGGGTGCGAATGGTCCAAAATATCGGGTCGTTACACGTTGTTAAGATATCAAACTGCACTATTGAATGATACACCAAAATCAGCTATATATGTATTCTTTTGTAAGCTATTGCAAATATTTGACAAAACCCGTAAAACGAAGTAAATATGATGTAACATAACATATCATGTATGAATCAAATCTATATAAGTTTCAAAACCACAAAACTGTATGTATAAACTATTAAACTCATACTCAGGTGATATATACAAATATATGAAACTAACCTACAAAACTCACAAACATTTTTTTATATACTACTGTAAATATGTAACAGTAACTGACTCCACTTTAAACAAATTATACCATAAATGTCGTTATAATTTCAACCCATATAAACAAATGTAGACTTATTTCATATACTCACGTAAGCTACAGTAAATGGAAACTTGTAATGCAAATCATATACAATACTTATTCTACATCTAACAGTATACTATATCTAGCAGTGAATGAAAACATACATATAAGCCAACTTTAAATACCTTGTATAACAAAATAGATATGTACACAAACCTTTAGTTATGAAATAACTTTAAAACAACGTACAGAGAAGAAAACCAAACAAAATATAAGAGCCATTATGCAATGTGACTATTATATAAATAGAACAACCACTTAATATAATATATATATAGTAAAAATGTAACTCAATATAGGACCCGTACATAAGTACCTAAAAGAAGAAAGCTTGGGCGGTGCTCTGGTGTGAGTGCTAGTGACCGGGAAGGAGAGGTGGAGGTGAGCACGCGCGGTGGTCGACAAGGCTACGAGCGACGGTCGGATGGAGGATGGTGGCGTTCGTGGTGGGGCGGAGATCTCGGTGGCGGCTGTTGGTGACGTGGGAACAAGACTTGCGTGCTCGGATGCTTTGGGCGGAGGGAGGAGAGCTATGGTGGCTCGGTGTGGTGTTTGCGTGAGAGTGGGCGAAGGCTTTGGAGCTGATGGGCGAGTGGATTAGGTGGCTGAGCGGGCTACAGAAAATGAATAGAGAGCTTTGTTTTCTTTGTTTTTTTTTATATAAGTACAGAACAAAAATGAGAGAGGATAAAATGGAGGAAGGGAGATTGGCCGATGGTTGGAAGGAGGACGAATTTTCAGATCTTGGAAAAACATATAGAAGAGGTGGAAGGTTAGGTAGAAAAATGAGAGTGGAAGAGATCTGCAAATGGAAGAGTGGAAATCAAGAATGAAGCACCGGTTACAGTGGAAAGTGGAAATAGAAGAGTCACGGCTATTCGATTATAGGATGGAATATTGAACGATTCTAGGATGGAATATTGAATGATCACAACAAAAAGAAACGGAACCGATAGCGATACCGGTTTCACGAATTTCGCTGTGAACCGGACTTCAAAACGCAGAAATAAATATACCGTAGAGATCAGCATGACGAGGCGATCAAAACGGTATACAGATATCAGTGGTACGATCATCCGATAAAAATCGATATCGGTGCCAGAATACTGCTATTTTGCAGAAAATAAGAACGACGGAGCAATAGATGTCCAAATTTTGAAAAACTACAAACTGACATCTTGCTCGGAAGATGGTTTAGAATTTTTCTATGTAAAAATATTTCGATTTTGAAAACGTTTTAATTTCAACGCTTTTTAACCGATTAAATTGAAGTAAATTTACGCGCGAAATAAACTTTAATATTTTCGGACGAAAATTTACCAGTTGCTATGTTTAACTAGACGTATTCCAAATATCAAATTTTTATTTCAAAATTTTATCGTTTAAAATTTCACAAAATTTCAACTAATTACGTTATTAAAACAGTTGAAATTTACGGGTCGTTACACTCAAGGATACAAATCGAAGCATGGAGCATGGATCACATGAGTATAGGGATAAATATTGTATACAAATCTTAGAAATAATATGTAAAATCTCCCTGGGTTTTGTATATGATATAAAATACACACACATTTACACAGAAAACATATTTTACAAAATCCAAGCGTTTGGTAATGTGCCCCCAGACGTCTGGTCCCAGCCTCTGGAAATTTTCCAAATAATACATGACCATACTCTGGTCATCACAATCCAAACGTCTGGATTTTTCTCCAGGAATTTTTTAAAATATTCAACTGTCAAAATCTGAAAGGTTGCTTCTCCATCTCTTCTTCAAATCGGTTCTACCCCAAACAGAAGCAACTCTAGAAATAAAAAGAAATGGTAGCAACACTTCAAATCAATCTTTTCACAACTATAAATACATCACTGATTCTACGATTAAAGTAACTAATTTCTGATTTCTATTCTCTATATCTACTTTGCACTCAAATTAAAGTTACTCATATTTGCTTTCAATATTTCAACCAAAGATCATTGACTTTGGTTCAGTTTTCTTCCATATTTCCAAAGAACACACATATTCATATCTATACTTATCCAGTGGAGACTATGGGAAGACTTATACGTATTGTCAATATCAGTGTTAATCAGAGCACATTCTTGACGAATGATTTCTATTGTAACAAGCCTATTCCTTCGGGCAAAGCGAGGGTTATTGATTAGTGAAATTCCGAAGAGGAGCTTCGGGACTGGATGTAGGACGGGAGGTCCGAACCACTATAAAATTTCTGGTGTGAACTTTTTTATTTTATTGTTATCTCATTATCTTAATTTATTGCATATATAATAATTACTTGTCATATACATAGTATACGATCCATATAGACATTCATTTGGTATCAGAGCCAGGTTTGTTCAAATCACAGTAATACGTATTTGAAACCTGTTAATACGGCAAGTATCTTTCAAGAAGGTCAGTCAACTGCACATCCTTCTCTATTCACCGGATCTAACTATGCATATTGGTCAACATGTATGAGAATTTTTATGGAAGCAAATGGTTTAGAAATATGGTCAGCAGCTCAAATAAAGTATTTAGCACCTGAAACAAATATTAGCACATGGACAGATGCACAAAAAACCATTGCTTCTAATAATGCTAAAGCTATGAATGTACTTTTTTGCTCCCTTGATAAAAATGAATTTTCACGTGTTATGTTATGTACCACTGCTTATGATATATGGCGTACTTTACAAGTTACACATGAAGGTACAACTAAGGTCAAACAAACAAAAATATCAATTTTACAAAATCAATTCTCATCTTTCAAAATGAAAAAAAATGATTCAATTATTGACATGTACTCCAGATTTCAGACTATACAACACGACCTTATGGCACTAGGAGTCAATTGTACTTATTTTGATTTAGTATCTCGAATTCTCAATTCTTTAACAATTGAGTGGGAAAGAAATGTATTAGCTATCGAAGAAGTTAATGATCTTTCTGAACTCAAAGTTGAAGAGTTGATTGGAAATTTAATGTCGTATGAAGCTAACTTGCAGGCCAGAAAGGAACAAAACCATGAAAAGAAGAACATAGAATTTCAAGCAAGCAATGAAGATTCTGAATTGGATGAAGATGAAATTGTATTCACTGCCAAGAACTACAACAAATTTAAGAAATTCAAGAAAATGACGAGATTCCAAAATGGTGGAAAATCAAACTCATCAAATCAAACTTCGATCAAGTGCTTCGAATATGATCAATTCAGACACATGAAGAAGGATTGCCAAAAATTCAACAACGAGAAAAATAAAAATAAATTTGAGAAATTTAAGAAAAAGAGAAAGGTATTCCAAGTCATATGGGATGACTCTGATTCTTCCTCTTCATCTGATAGTGACAGTGAAACTGATACGGAGCGAGCAAATGTATGTTCATGGAAAATACTGATGAGGTACTTTCTGAACTATCCTATGATGAATTAATGGAAATTAGTGTCGAATTAGATGATAAGTACAGAGAATCAAAAAAATTAAATAAAGAATACTTAGGAAAATTAAATAGATCAGAATTAGAAATTGGATTATTAAAAGATGAAAAGACTATTTTAGAAGAAGAATTAGATGTTGTACAAAAAGATAATAAAGAGTTGTTAGCTAAAAATAGTCTTCTTTTACAAGAACTAGAAAATTTAAAAAATGATAAAGAAAAAATTGAAAAAGAGAAAATTAATTTACTAAATCAAGTAGAACACAAAAATATAGAAATCAGTGAACTCTTAAACAAGTTAGATAAAATCACTAATAATGTTACTAAATTTAACAAAGGAAAGCAAAACTTGGAGAATTTAATTAAAATTTCCAAGCCATTCAAAAATCGAAATGGACTAAGATTTAAGGATAAGATAAAACCTACAAAATATAGTAAGATTTATACTAAGATCAAAAAACCTTCTCCCAAAAATGAGAAATTGATCTCAAATTCAAAAATGATTAAAATATGGGTTCCTAAAGTAAATAATAACTTAATTAAACAGAAATATATATATATATATATATATATATATAATTATATAAAAGAAGTAGTTCATAATAATAATTATATTTCAAAAGGAACCAGACCATCATGGGTATGGTTACCCTCATCTACTAACACTTAGGACCCAAAAATAAAAAGGGTACCAATTTAAACTTTCTTATTTTTGCAGGTACCCAAATACAAGAATAAAGAGAAATGGATATTAGATAGTGGATGCTCCAAGCACATGATGGGAAATGCTCACATGCTATCAAATATAAAGTACATTGATGGTGGCACCGTTGTTAACGTAAAAATCGAACGCTAACATCCCGTTGTGAGTATTAGTAAAGTGAAAGCACCACCCGTTGGTACGGGAACTAAAAATAAGCAGAGAATAGCAGAAAAGTAAAGAGACAGCAGTTTTATAGTGGTTCAGCTCAAAATTAAGCCTATGTCCACTTTATCTTCTTTATCACAGGTTCGATTACAAGTTTTACAAGAATTCCTTCGATTATTCAACAATCGATACAAGTAATCAACATTTCAATGCAAAAGAGATTCTGGAATCCATCTTAGATGTAGCTGATCTTCTCATTAGGTAGTTTGAGATGTTTTTGGTAGTAGATGTGTTGTAGAGGTCGTGAATGCAGCAGAGTTTCGGCGCTTCAAAGTCTCCAAAAGTCCCCCTCAATGTGGAGTAGGCGGGGTATTTATAGGAAAAATCTGGAGGTAGGTTGTAGGTCGTAGGTCATCCCAAGTTAGCTTAAGTCGTTGGCGACTTAGTGGAGCCATTCTGGGTGAGATACTGGGTGTGAGCGACCTAATGTTGTAAATACAGAAGTTATCTCGGTCGGATTAGGTTGTGAGCGACCTAATAGAAGAGGCAGGTCGTGTGGCTTTAGTCCGGAGCGTGTTAAGTCGTTCCCTTCTCCTGAATTGCTAGGTCGCTAACTCGTTAGGTCTCTAGGTCGCTAACTCGTTAGGTCGCTAGGTCGCTAACTCGTTAGGTCGCTAGGTCGCTAGGTCGCTAACTCGTTAGGTCGCTAGGTCACTAACTCGTTAGGTCGCTAGGTCGCACTTTTGGAGTTAGGTCGCTAGCTTGTAGATCGTTAAGCCGGTGGGTCTCTTAGCTCGTTAAGTCATTAGGTCGCTGAAGCCTTGTGTTACTTAAATCGCTTGAGTCCTTTAGACCGGTAAGTCGTAGACCGCTGAGTGCTAGGTCATTGAAAAAGTGGTGTTAACACTTGCCCCTCGAAGTATATGCCTAGGGACTAGGTCGTATGCTTCGACACTTTTTAACTTGTGCCATCTGAGTTGCTAAGTCATGAGTCACTGGAGTTATTAGGTCGTGTGCCGCTCGAGTCGTTAGGTCGTTTTAGGCCGATTCGAATTCCACCTTTCCCGCCTATAAGTTGCTCAACTTCTCGTTCCTTCTCCTCACTTGCCCTATTATTCGAAA
Organism: Allium fistulosum; assembly: GCA_030737815.1. Classification (NCBI taxonomy): domain Eukaryota; kingdom Viridiplantae; phylum Streptophyta; class Magnoliopsida; order Asparagales; family Amaryllidaceae; genus Allium; species Allium fistulosum. The sequence continues at coordinate 741,908,146 of CM060908.1, read as the reverse complement.
TTACCATTGACGTTCTCCTCAAGCTTTCGAAGACAAATTCCAACCTTCTCGTCGTCAATCATCCCTCTGCCCAACTACGTAAGTGAATCTGGTCGTCGTTCAACTACATCCATCATCGAATTGCTAACTCCCCATTTTCTGTCTCCAATTCAAGTTTTGGTGCCGCGTTTCATCACGAATAATGTTTCGATCAATCTGTGATTGCCATTGATCATATTGTTGTTGTAATTCGCGATAAAACGGCAGTGCATCGGATTTGTGGCGAATCTAAGGCGATTTGAATTGGTTTTCTGGGCGATTCGGCGGTTTGGAGAGATGAGGGTTTTTGTAGTGGAGATGCTAACGGGTTATCGGGTTAGGCGAACTGGTGCATTGCGGAGGAGTGAGCATGTTAAGGAGTTAGACAAATGGTCGGCTTAGGAGCCTTTGAGCGACCTAGGGCTTTAACAGTTTGGACATGAATCGCATGACTTAACTTGGCAAACGACTTAAAGAATCAATACGACTTAACCAAGCACACGGCTTAAAGAATCTGCGCGACTTAACTAAGCACATGACTTAAAGAATCTGCGCGACTTAACTAAGCACACGACTTAACGAATCTGTGCGACTCAACTAAGCAAACGACTTAAAGGATCTGTGCGACTTAACTTAACCAGCGGCATAACTTTATCTCTTATGACTGATGAACTTTATAACTTGGGCAAAATGACTTAATGGAGGCCAACTTATGTTAGGTCGTTGAATCATGATTTGGACGACCTAAGTAATCCCGAGCTAGTCTTAAGTCGTTCCTGCGACTTAAGGACTTGAACACTTGCAAAAATTTTACAGAACTTGACTGAATTGCCAATTTGAACTGCCCGAATGTACTGCTTGAACCTGTTGTACTTTCTCACAGATTGTACTGACTTGATTGCTAATAACCTATTAAATTCAACATTTGCAGAAAACTGGGACGAATATACTCATCATTGACTGCCCACATCGAATGATGGATAAAATCAAGAGACGATATTCTACTTAAGTAAAATAAACTGAATTCAATCGGGTGTGAAATGCTGCGAATTAACTAACTTGAATGAAGTGTCAACGCAAAATTCTCACAGTTAGAACTGCTTATTATTGAATGTTATATGCATTGATACAACTTTCAGTTTTCATTTAATAACAAGTCTTGAATTTTCCTGAATTGACGTATGCCAACCAGTATTATTATTTTTATTCACTTGTTATTTTATTAGCTTCGCATAACACTTCACACGCTTTTAGGAAACGTGCACCTTCATATTTGAACATCCTGTTCCTTGTGTAGAATGACTTCTCATCAAGCACAAGAAGGAACAGTAGAACAGATTGAAGAAGTCTTCCCAATAGCTGACCCTTTGGAGAATCCTCCGGAAACAGTCTCAACCACTCTAACCCAACGGGCTTTCAGCCAGCTTTGCGTCCAATTTGGCATTGCTGAGACCGAAGCTCTACTTCCTGGAGTAAATGATACCACCAACAGGCCACCTCATGGCTTTATTGCGGTCAATCGCCAGATGTGCTTGAGCGGAGCTATTCCTCCTTTCAATGACTTTCTCAGAAAGCTGCTTCTTCGGTTGACTATCTCTCCATTCCAGTTGCACCCCAATGGCTATGCCATTCTGATGGGGTTGTGTGTGTTGTTCGAGTGAACACTTAATCGCCTTCCGAACTTCGATGAAATTTGCTACTTGTGTTCGTTCGGGAGGAAAAAAGATCATCCTTCCATCACACTTATAAGGAGCGCTAGAAATCGAAAACTGATTACAGACTTGCCTAACAGCGCTCACGGGTTCTTAAATCAGTTTTTCTTCGTTCGTTGCCCCCCAGGATTCTATGGCATCTGGAGAGTAGGAAGTAAGATTGTTTATCTCCATTCATTCCATTTCTGAGCCTTTCAGCATTCGGGTTGTCAAATATTAACTTTATTTTTACTCTTGTAGCACTTCCTTCCCTTTCTAAAGACTCCAGTCACAAGTCAACCTTTGAAAGGCTAAACGCTGTAGTCGTCGAGGAAAGGAGTATCAAATTTCTTTTGAAAGATGAACTTTTTCATCAATTTGGCCTTTTACATCCTTCACGATCCCTTCAGCTTCGCGATGCCCCTGCTCCTCAACCGGAAACATCTGATGCCCCAGCCCCCGCAAAAGAACTTGTGTTGAAAGAACTAGTTGCAGAAGCTTCATTGATAAAATGCTCCGGTTCTGCTGAGGGTGTAGAGTTTTCCGGCAAGTCTAAGCTTCTTTTGGTCATCGAAGAAGAGGAACTTCAACAATGTTCCGGGAAGACCGCCACAGAAGCTGATGCGGGGACGGAGAAGGAAAGTTCTTCCATAAAAAGTGTTGAACATGCTGAAGAAGGAACTGCTGATGTGACTCACTCGGCTGGGCATGATGGTAACGACATCTTCGGGGAGTTAAGCGATTTTATGGTGACTTCTCAAGAGCTTTTTAAAGACGATATCACCGCTCCTAAGCTTGTCTCTCCATCGGTTAAAGCAACATCTACCTTGCGATCACTTTCGTCAACCCAAGAGTTGACCCCTATTGTAAAAGCCGACATCACTCCTAGGCTGAAGAGTGGTTTGTAGCTTGACGTGCGTAGTTTGTACGCCCCACACACTTAGGATTTTTAGCAGTTACTTGCACTTAATTTCCTTTTTCTGGAGATTTCTAAATTCTATTTCTTTTTCATTTTCATATTATCCAATGGGACGAAGCGGCTCGTATTATGATGATTTTATGCGCTACGGAAGGCGTGACTTTTACAATCCCCGGCGCTATCTTTCTGCCCACAGGGAAACCGATGAGGAACGAGCGGTTAGGAAAGCTCGTGAGAGGCAAGCTGACGAAGAGCGGTATGGAAGAAAGGATGACCGCCATGAATCCTATCAAAGAGATGACGATTCCCACAAAAGAAAATCTCACGATGACCGGGGAAAAAGTCACATAACCAAGGAGCCAAGCAAGCGGGCCAAACTCGACGACAAGTCTTCTTCTGAAATCTCTAAAGTGCCCACTGCTTCTATCTCTTTAGACATTCCTCTCAGTTCTCCTGCCCTCAAAGGAACTGATATCCAATCAATCATTAGTAGGCCTCCCTATCAAGTCGAAAAGCCTCCGCCTACACTCCACAGCCGATTCCCGAACTGGTGTCTGAAAGGAGTGCGTTTTGATTTGGATTTGGTCCCGATTGACAAATAAGCCATGCTGCGAAACCTTGATGTTGTAAAGCTCGATATCGAAAGAATGTCCAACTGGAAAAAAATGGTCAATGAACTCCAAAGAGTAAACCGTGCCAATCTTGAGGCAATGCTGACTATGGAAAATGATAAGTCTGAATGGCAGAAAGTTCTCGATCAGCATGATATGGAGATGCAGAACATCGCTGCTGATAACGAGAGACTTGAGGCTGAAGTACAAAAACTTAAAGAGGACCTTGCTACCTCTTCCGCTTCCCATTCTCAAAAGGAAGAGGTTTTTCAAAAGCAAGTGAGGGATGCGCATGCTGCTCAAAGAGATGCCGAGATCAAACTTGAGGCAGAACAGCATGTTGTTGAAAAATACCGCAACAATACCGTCCAGCTGCGGGAAAAAGTCAGCTCCCAAGACTTGGAGATTACTATGTTAAAAGCTCAACTTTCAAAAGCAGAAAAGGAGCGTGATGAGGCCATTGCTGGAAAAGCGGCTGCTGAAGAATCGCACGAAACAACCAAGGCCACCATCAACTCCACTCTTTTTGAGTTTTACGTTCTCAGTGTCTTAGGGAAAGGCAGCCTCTCTTTCTTGGGCCCGAAATATGAGATTACATTGGCTGAAGTATGCGAAGCAACGGCTGAAGCGTTCAAAGATGCCGGCTATATCGAAGAGGATTTTAAGGCTAACTACTTGGACGACGAGGGTCGTGCCGCCCTAGCGAGAGGGAGAGAACAACTTGCTAATCAAGGAGCCGAAGTAACGGAAGGAGAGCGTCCAGGGAAGGCACCTTTGACCGACCCAGCCCGTCCTTCATCTTCGGTCGACGTTGACATTATTGGCTAAAGTTCCCATTCTCCACCTCCTGCTAAAGCCGAAATTGAAACTAAAACTACTCACACTAAAGAAGAGGCCCCAGAAAGTACAGAAGCCCAGGATTATGAAATCGAAGTGATCAAACCAAGCTCTCCAGGTAACTTCAATTCCGATCTGGCTCAAGTGGGCTGCTCATTTGCTTCTCATGAGCTTGATGAACTTTTTGCCTATTACTTAAGCTTTGATGTGCCACCATCTCCTCTCTTTGCGGGAAATACTAATGTTTTTAACTTTGCTTCTTCTGTAGCGAAAGCAACAAGTGTCGCACAGGCTTCGCCTCTCCCAGCTGCTGCTCCTCCACCTCTTCAAGTTACTCCTCCTTCTGCTTCTCAACCGGGGTCGCAAGAGGAACAAATAGAAGCTCTCCAAGGTTTAGACGACCCAACGGCTTCTCAAGAGCAAAAAGCCGAGGAACTTGAGGACAGCGAGAGGACCCCAGAGAGATTCACTGGCGATGATACAAAACTTTCTGATCTTATCTCTCTGGGCAGCGAATCTTCCTCAAAGAAGAGGGGAAAGCGTGGAGCTTCGAAGAAAAAGAAAGGCGTTTCTACTGATGATGAAAGAGCGGACACTTCCACTGGTGACCAGAAAATAGAAGATGACCCAATTGCACCTCTTTCTCCTTCTTCCGCAACTCGTCCAGGCCGGCCTGCGAAGTTAGTCATTAAGCCAGGTGAAGGCTCCAAAGGCAGCTTGAGGAAGAATAAATGAGTTTGGTTCCATCTTTCTTGTTTTGCTATTTTGTCTTTTGTCTAGAGACTTGTATCGACCGGGGATTGTGCGGGTACCGGCCCCCGCTTTTTTGAAACCTGCATATGTGTAAAAAATTTGATAATATGGAATGAAAATGACTCTTTTTACTGGTACAATCTCTTGTCAGTATTTGTGAATGCATTTATTCCTTGTTTTTGCACAAGTTTCTTTATTTTCTTTGTATGATATTGCAATGAGCTCGTGGTATGTTGCTTGAGCGTTGTTTTTATTAATGCAGCTGTATTATATTTCCCCCATACCACAGCTTATTGCAATCTTCTCCACTTTGAAAAGGCTTGTGCTCCTGATTTGGAGAATAGTTTTTCCTCTTTGAGGAAATAGTATTCTGCTTTAGTGGAGTGTGCCTTGTATTGGAGAAGTTTTCTTCTTTTTTCTTTTCTTTTTAGAAAGAGTTAACACAACTTTCAGAGAGGACCACTTTTATTTTCTGAGAAGTGGATTACTCTTTGTAGTGAAGCGGGCTTCCGAAGAAAACTTTTATTTTTTGGACGTGCCTCTTTAGAGGGCTTTGTTTAGCACTTCACCATTGAGGGTAGGAATGTGCCTCCGAAGAGGGCTTGTGCCTCCGAAGAGGGCTTTTGTGTTGTGCCTCGGGAGAGGGCTTTTGCCTCGTTAAAGGTCTTTTGCCTACAAAGAGGGCTCCTCTGAAGAGTTGTGCCTCCGAAGAGGGCTTGTGCCTCGTTAGAGTTCTTTTGCCTCCGAAGAGGGCTCCTCCGAAGAGTTGTGCCTCCGAAGAGGGCTTGTGCCTCGTTAGAGGTCTTTTGCCTCCGAAGAGGGCTCCTCCGAAGAGTTGTGCCTCCGAAGAGGGCTTGTGCCTCGTTAGAGGTCTTTTGCCTCGTTAGAGGTCTTTTGCCTCCGAAGAGGGCTCCTCCGAAGAGTTCTGCCTCCGAAGAGGGCTTGTGCCTCCGTAGAGGGCTTTGATTGGCACTTCATCTTGGTGAAGTGTGCCTCCGAAGAGGGCTTTGCTTGTTTTGCCTGAAAGTTACTTTCTCATAGTCGAATGGTCCCACGGAGCAGACGCAAGTCATCCGACTAGATGCTCATTTGTTTGAACGATCGCAATCAAATAACAAGGGCCTTGAACCTTCTATCTTGGGAAGGTGCCCCCTTGGGTGGTCCCACCAACATTCTTGGGTGAGAGAAGCATTTCGATTTGGGCGTGCCTCGTTAGAGATCTTTTGCCCCGTTGGGGGTCTTTATTTGTGTGCCTCCGAAGAAGGCTTGTGCCCCCGAAGAGGGCTTTTGGTTTGCCAGGAAGTTTGCATCTTCAGTTAAGTGGGTCCACGGGGCAGACGCAAGCTACCCGACTGGATGTTCATTTGCACAAACGATCTCAATCAAGTAACAAGGGCCTGGAACCTTCTATCTTGGGAAGGTGTCCCCTTGGGTGGTCCCGCCAACATTCTTGGTTGAGAGACAAGATTCCATTTTGGCTGTTTTTGTCTGCTTGTCCTTGTCTTTTCATCAACTGCCGCTTAGCAATTCCTTGTTATCATTCTACAATGCATGTTCATTTCTTTGGTAAGCTGTTTGATTTTTCCAGGGAAGTGTACTTCGTGGTTGAGTGAATCCACGGGCAGACGCAAGCCACTTAACCGGATGTCTGTTTGCACAAACGATCACAGTCAGTTAGCAAGTGCCTGGTGCCTTCCTTTGGGAAGGTGCCCCTTTGGTGGAATCACCAACCGTTTGTGTGAAGTCCTTCTTGTGTAGGAATTAAGCCTGTAATTTTTGTGGCTTGACATTTGTTTGTTGAGTGATTTATGGGAATCGCTTGGGTTTGTGATGTGTTGAATAGGTAAGCTTTGCTTTGATTTCCTGCATTATTAAATCGATATTTTAGCAACATATTTAAGATATTTGCAGATCGAAATGATACTGGCATTTTAAAGCAGTAAAAGACACAAGATTTGTAGTGGTTCGGCCAAGAATTGGGCCTACATCCACTTTATAGTTCTTATTGCTGAGTCACACTGATTTTACAATGGCTTACAATACAAGAATGATTCATCCGGATTTATTTTACAAATCTAAGCATAGCTTTTAAGTAAAATATGGACGCAGGTGATTGCTGTTCCAGGCTCTCGGGATTGGATCTCCTTCGACAGTTGTGAGTTTGAAAGTGCCATCAAGAAGTTTTTGCCTATAACAAACGACCCTTCCCAGTTTGGCCCAAACACTCCTATTGCTGTCATGATCCTTTTCAAGACTAGATCCCCAATTTCAAAGTTACGTTGACGAACTTTAGAATTGAAGTGCCTAGCTATCCTTTGCTGTTGAGCTACAACTCCGAGTTCAGCTTCTTTCCTTCTTTCATCAAGCAAGTCAAGTGCTTCAAGTTGCAGCTTTTCATTTTCAGCTTGGTTGAAATGAATTCTCCTGTGTGAGGGGGCCTCTATTTCCACTGGGATCATTGCTTCTGATCCATATGCCAATGAGAATGGAGTATGCCCAGTCGTAGTTTTGTGGGTAGTCCTATATGCCCATAGTGCTAGTGGCAGCTTATCAACCAAACCACCTTTTGCTTTTTCCAATTGCTTTTTGATGGTTGATTTGATGATTTTGGTCACTGCTTCCACTTGCCCGTTTGCTTGCAGATCACTGCTTCCAATGAGAATGGAGTGTGCCCAGTCGCAGTTTTGTGGGTAGTCCTATATGCCCATAGTGCTAGTGGCAGCTTATCAACCCAACCACCTTTTGCTTTTTCCAGTTGCTTTTTGATGGTTGATTTGATGATTTTGGTCACTGCTTCCACTTGCCCATTTGCCTGTGGATCACTGCTTCCAATGAGAATGGAGTGTGCCCAGTCGCAGTTTTGTGGGTAGTCCTATATGCCCATAGTGCTAGTGGCAGCTTATCAACCCAACCACCTTTTGCTTTTTCCAGTTGCTTTTTCGGATCTTGAATCGCCTGCAAAATTCCTGGAATTCTTCGCTTTCGAATTAGGTACCATTGTCTGTTATTATCTTCTGAGGCACACCATACCTGCAAATGATATTTTTAGTCACAAAATTTATCATCTTTTTAGAGGTAATAGTAGCCAATGGTTCAGCTTCAGCCCATTTAGTGAAATAGTCAACATCAACAATGACATATTTGATTCCGGATCTGGCAATCGGCATAGGCCCAATGAGATCTATTCCCCAAATGGCGAATGGCCATGGACTGATCATTTGTGTTAGCACGGTGGAAGGTGCTCTTGGGATTTTTGCGAATCTCTGGCATCTATCACACTTTCGGGAATAACTAGTAGCATCTCGGTTAATATCCGGCCAAAAATACCCATAACGGAGAACTTTCTTTGCAAGAGTTTGGCCACTTGAATGATCCCCACATTCTCCTCCATGCACTACAGCTAAAATTGTCTTAGCCTCTTCTTTGGTTACACATCGGAGTAATGGCGTCGAGAATCCTCGTCTGTACAAATGGTTGCCTTGAATTACATATCTCGGGGCTTTTCTTAACAGCTTCTGGCGTTCTTTTGAGTTTTCTTGCAAGGAACCGTTTAGTAGATATTCCTTGATTGGGGTCATCCATGACTCCTGTTCTTGAGATACAGCCATGATCCAGTCAATATCCATCTCATCAATACTCGGAGCTGTCAAGACTTCTACAGGGAAAAATCCCAATAATTGTGCTTCGCCGGAGCTTGAGTATTTCGCGAGAGAATCTGCCTTCATGTTCTCTTCCCGGGGTATATGGTTTATTGTATAATGGTCAAAATCGTCGAGAAGTTCACAGGCTTTTGATAGGTAAGCAGGTAGATTTCCTCCTTTAGTTTGAAACTCTTTCTTGACTTGGCATACAATAAGCTGGGAATCACTGAAGATCTGTAATACTTTGATGCTCAGTTCTTTAGCAATCCTCAGACCGGCAATAAGAGCTTTGTATTCGGCTTCATTATTTGTCGAAGGAAATTATAATCTCAATGCATAACACAATGACTGACCTTCGGGGGTTTCAAGCACATCCCCAGCTCCAAAACAGTAGTCATTTCTTGCACCATCAACATATGATTTCCATCGGATCGGAATGTCATCAGTTACCTCTTCCTCACTGCCACCTTTATCTGTGCATTCTGCAATGAAATCTGCTAAAGCTTGTCCATTGATTGCTCTTCGAGGATGGTAGGTGATATCGTATTGACTGAGTTCAATATACCACTTCAAAAGACGACCCAAGTTTCAGGGCGGAATAGGACTTGCTTTAGAGGTTGATCAGTGAGGACTTTAATAGGATGAGCCTGGAAGTACGGCCTCAACTTTCTGGACGCGATCAATAGACAATAGGCGAGCTTTTCTAACTTTGAATAATTCATCTCTGCCCCAGTGAATCTTTTGATGATGTAATAAACCGGACGCTGAACTTTTGCGTCTTCTCGTACCAATGCTGCACTGAGAGCATGAGACGAAACTCCTAAGTATATGAATTGATCTTCACCATTGTTGGGCTTAGAAAGTACTGGAGTCGTTTCCATATGATGAATCAGCTCATCAAAAGATTTTTGACACTCGAGAGTCCATTCGAAATTCTTCTTTCCTTTCTTCAGAGCATCAAAGAAGGGAATGCATTTATTTGTAGCTTTGGAAATAAATCGACTCAAAGCAGCGACTTTCCCATTGAGGTTTTGCAATTCCTTCTTTGTTCTAGGGGGTTTGACTTCTCTTAAGGCAGTGATCTGAGAAGGATTAGCTTCAATGCCCCTAGCACTCACTATGAAACCTAAGAATTTTCCGGACTTAACCCCGAATGAACATTTCAGAGGATTCAACTTCATCCCGTACTTTCGGAGGATCGCGAACATTTCTGCCAGATGATCCATGTGGTCTACTGCTTTCTTTGATTTCACTAACATATCATCAACGTACACTTCCATAGTCTTGCCAATCTGAGGCTTGAACATGGCATTAACGAGTCTCTGATAAGTTGCCCCCGCGTTCTTTAGTCCGAAGGGCATGACTTTATAGCAGTAAAGACCAACATCAATGATGAAGCTCGTGTCCTCCTAATCTGGCTCATGCATCAAGATTTGATTGTATCCTGAGTAAGCACCCATAAAAGACAATAATTCGTGCCCGGCTGTTTCATCTACCAATTGATCGATCCTGGGCAACGTGAAACAGTCTTTGGGACATGCTTTGTTCAACTCTGAAAAATCGATACATACTCTCCACTTTCCATTTGCTTTTCTAACCAACACCGGATTAGAAACCCAATTTGGATAAGTGGATTCTCTGATGAAGCCATTCTCCATGAGCCGATCTACTTCTTCTTTCAATGCTGTTGACCTTTCAGGACCCTGGGTTCTCCTTTTCTGCTTTACGGGTGTGAATTTTGGATCAATATTTAAGGCATGTACTGCGATTTCTGGAGATACTCCACACATGTCAGCATGACTCCAGGAGAATACATCCAAGTTTGCTTTCAAGAATGATATTAGCATATTCTGAACTGTCGCACCAAGCTGCGAACCCATATTTAACACCTTGTTTGGATCTTTCTGGTCAACAGGTATTGGCACCGTTACTTCTACCGGAACCACTCTATTCTCTCCTGCATTGGTTTTTCTGGGATCAATTTCTTTTCGCACACCACTATGCTCACCATTGCAGGGTCCACCCCGTACTTGCTATAAGGTGGGTTCTTTGATGCGGAGAGGAGCTGCCGCACCCTTTCCCATCTCTCTCTTCTTCGCCTCCCGCAACTCTGTGAGATAACATTCCCGCCCAGCATCCTGGTCCCCCTTCAAAACACCAACACCGTTACCAGTTGGGAATTTCATAGTTAGGCACCACAGGGCGAGAATAGCTTTGAATGCAGCAAGAGTTGGTCGTCCCAAGAAGGCGTTATAAGCAGAAAATTCATCAACAATAACAAAAGTTTGCTTACGGACCACTTTTCTTTCCCCTTCACCAAGTTCTACAAACAAGTCAACGGTTCCGATGGGCTGTTTTGGTTCCCTAGTGAACCCAACAATTTTTTGCGAAGAAGCTTGAACATCATCCATCGGAATTTTCATTTGATCAAATGTCTTTTTGAAGAGGATATTGCTAGAAGCACCGCAATCAACAAGCACTCTTCTCACAATAGCCGGTCCCATACCGACGGTTATTACCAAAGGATCCATGGTGGGAGCCTCAACTCCCACAGAATCTCTAGCTCTGAGTACGATGTCATCGTGAAAAGTTCTTTGCTACTTTGAAGGCATAACATCTTCCAAGACAAAAACAGTTTCTTCTTTCGGGGCATGTCTCAGAGCATGAGCATACCTCTCCATCTCTCCCCAACTTCTGCCTGCTGGGTGAGGACCCCCTGTGATTACATTAATAACAGGCCTTTCAGATTCTTGCACCAAAGCCTTTTCACCTGAGCCAGATTGACGAGCAAGAAGTTGCTGCCCTTGAGTAGATGAGGCTAGATCACGTCTGTTTCTCTTGACATACTGTTGCAGTTTATTCTCTCTCAATAGTTCTTCAATCAAGTTCTTTAGATGGCGACATTCATTGGTGTCATGGCTAGGTTGGTTATGGAATCGACAGAACCTTCCATTAGGCACAAAATTCTTCCCGAGCTTAATCTTAGGTGGCTCAGGGTACTCGATGGCATCCTTGGTTGTAAAGAAGATGTTCTCTGGAGTCTCAGTCAAAGGAGTAAAATCCGAAAAATGTTGAGGTTTCTTCATATCTTTCTGCTTTTCCCACCATTATGTTCCTTTTTCTAACCACCAGATTCTTTCTTATTAGAAGCTTCAGCCACATTGTTGTTTTGAATTTCAGCCACAACCACCTTTGCTGGTGCAGGAAGATTCTCCAAACGCATAAATTCGTCAGCCTTCTTATAAAATTTCTCAAGTGAATTTGGTTCCTTCATCTTCAACCATTTTCCGAACTCACTTGTTTTATCGATGGCTCGCATCAAGTAAGTTATAATCATTCGAGGCTCAGCATTATCCACTTCAGCCAAAGCTATATTTAAGCGGTTCAAGAATGATTTAATAGATTCTCCGGGAGCTTGTTCGAGGCTGGACAGTGACATTATGTCCTTGGCCTTTGAAGCATACAACCTGAACTGATCCTTGAATTTACGAGTTAAGTCAGAGAATTGATCCACAGATCGGACTGGAAGTTTTGTAAACCAAAGCAGAGCCACCCCCTCCAAATAGACAGGAAAATATCTGCATTTAATCTCATCTGTTGCCCTGGCACCTGTCATATGCCAGTCATATTTGTACAAGAACTGATTTGCGTCGCTTGTCCCCCGATAGGCTGGGATAGTAGGGGGAACAAACTTCTTTGGAAATTCAGCTTTTAGAATTCTTTCGATAAACGGAGTCTTGCTTGGAGAAAACCCCCAGTCATTTTCATCTTCATCCCTTTGCATACTTTCTTTCATAATTTGGCAAACCATTCCTGATAGGTATTCCTCATCGTTCAGAGGCCTTGTCGGGCAGACGTCGGCCACTTTTTTAGAAGTTTGCCTGAACAAACGTTCACGAAGAGGTGGTTGCGGCCTTGAACATCCAGCTTAGGGAGGTGCCCCTTCGACGGTGCCAGCTGCCCTTTGAGGAATACTTTTGTATTGGGAATCATGAGCATCTTTAGCAAAAGTTGGTTCATTATTTTCTGGTTGTCGGTTCATTATTTTCTGGTTGTCGGTTCATCCCAAGGAGAGCGTTTAACCTATCCATCATCAGAGCATTTTGAGCTTCCATTTGATGGTATAACCCAGACACAACATCATCAAGTTCGGCCCTTGTGACTCCAACAGTAGGAGTCGCCTGATTTGGCGTTGGAGAAGAGGCAGCCCTGTCATAAGCATCTCCGGATCAAGTAGATCTACTCTTTCTTCCAGGAGCCATGATTTCAGATAGACTTCTGGTTTTTAAGGAGAATCTTTCAACAAATCTTTGCGAAGCAATGGGGAGAATGCACCTGAGTTCGATCTTCTCAGTGAAAGCACCAAAAATGTTAACGTAAAAATCGAACACTAACACCCCGGTGTGAGTATTAGTAAAGTGAAAGCACCACCCGTTGGTACGGGAACTAAAAATAAGCAGAGAATAGCAGAAAAGTAAAGAGACATCAGTTTTATAGTGGTTCGGCTCAAAATTAAGCCTACGTCCACTTTATCTTCTTTATCACAGGTTCCATTACAAGTTTTACAAGAATTCCTTCGATTATTCAACAATCGATACAAGTAATCAACACTTCAATGCAAAAGAGATTCTGGAATCCATCTTAGATGTAGCTGATCTTCTCTTTAGGTAGTTTGAGATGTTTTCGGTAGTAGATGTGTTGTAGAAGTCGTGAATGCAGCAGAGTTTCGGTGCTTCAAAGTCTCCAAAAGTCCCCCCTCAATGTGGAGTGGGCGGGGTATTTATAGGAAAAATCTAGAGGTAGGTCGTAGGTCATCCCAAGTTAGCTTAAGTCGCTGGCGACTTAGTGGAGCCATTCTGGGTGAGATACTGGGTGTGAGCGACCTAATGTTGTAAATACAGAAGTTATCTTGGTCGGAATAGGTTGTGAGCGACCTAATAGAAGAGGCAGGTCGTGTGGCTTTACTCCAAAGCATGTTAAGTCGTTCCCTTCTCCTGAATTGCTAGGTCGCTAACTTGTTAGGTCGCTAGGTCGCTAGGTCGCTAACTCGTTAGGTCGCTAGGTCGCTAACTCGTTAGGTCGCTAGGTCGCTAACTCGTTAGGTCGCTAGGTCACTCTTTTGGAGTTAGGTTGCTAGCTTGTAGATCGTTAAGCCGGTGGGTCTCTTAGCTCGTTAAGTCATTAGGTCGCTGAAGCCTTGAGTTGCTTAAATTGCTTGAGTCCTTTAAATCGGTAAGTCGTAGACCGCTGAGTGCTAGGTTGTTGAAAAAGTGGTGTCAACAACCGTAACTTTTGGTGATAATTCAAAAGGGTTCGTCATTGGCATTGGAGAAGCCATCAATATCGGTATCTCTAACTCTCATATTATTTCTAATATTTTATTAGTAGAAAACCTAGAACATAATCTTCATAGTATAAGTCAGTTGTGTGATAAAGGGTTTGAAATAAAATTTGAAAAAGATAAATGTAAAATTCTTGATCAAAGCAAAAATCTACTCTTTGAAGGATTTAGAAATCGTAATATATATATATATATATCCTAAATATGAACATTGAAAACAATTCAGATTTATGTCTAGCCGCAAATCATGATGATCCTTGGATTTTGCATAAACGTTTTTGCCATATAAATTTTAAATGTATTAACAAACTAGCAAAATATGATCTAGTTAGAGGTCTTCCTAAAATTAACTATAAAAATAAAAATTTATGCGACGCATGTCAAAAGGGCAAATTAAAGAAAAGTTCTTTCAAATATAAAAATAAAATATCCACCAAACAACCATTAGAATTGCTTCATTTAGATTTATTTGGACCAGCCCAAGTACGGTCAATAAATCATAACAAATATGAGTTTGTAATTGTAGAAGATTTTTCAAGAGATACTTGGACATTGTTTTTAAAACATAAAAGTGACACCTTTGGTATGTTTAAAATCTTTGCAAAAAGAATTACTAACTTAATGGATTTAAAAATTAAAAATATACGCAGTGATCAATGGAGGAGAATTCGAAAATGAGCTTTTCATTGATTTTTGTAACAAAAAAATAATAATAACTTTCTATCTATTTTGAGTAAACAAAATTCCTACACCTTTCTTTTAAAACAAACAATCCATCACTTTACTCTAAACCAGAAAATCTTAACTTCAATTATAGGATATCTGCAAATATAAATAGAGTTATCATTATCACCTCCTTCATCATTTTAAAAAGAAATCCCCAAATATATAACAAAAATGCCCAATCACTCCTCTGATTACTCAACAATAGATTCAAAATCACCATCTTGAATAAATGTAACTATTTCACCAAAAACACCTACTCAGTATTCCACACCACCAGCATTCCATAACAGATATACGCTAGACAAGAAACGATCAAAAAAGGATTTCTATCTTGATTCATGTCTTTTAAATAAAAAGCTTGATGACATATATCATAACCAACACGAATTAATGGGTGTCAATCGCGAGATGTTTTATGAACAAAGAAGACAAGGGAGACATTTAAACTTCTTGGAAAATGTATATTGGCAATATATGGACATTCTCCCACTAAGAAATGTTTACATAAAAAATCTCCTCGAGTGATAGAAACTCCTTCCAAGGAAACAAAGTTAACTCCACGACGATTATGGGGAGAAGGACCATCAAATGTTTCTCCTAAACAACCATATTGGTCTCCAATAAAACCACTCACTGAAGACACTAAGATGGAGCCAAATCCGAAAAAAAGGAATGCGTTCAAACAAAGCAACTTGAATAACTAAATTACTTTGTTATTGTTACAATTTATATTCAAAAAATAAATCATTCCCCTTTGTATTCAATAAAAATAATTGTTTCTTTATCTTTGTATTCATTATAATTACATTCTTAATAATAATAATATTTCAGACATCAGATTGTTTTAAACCAGACGTCTGCACACCTACTTTGTTCAAATAAAAAAAAATACAGAGTACCAGACGTCTGCCTATTAGTGACCAGACGTCTGGGATAGCTTTCTATCTAAAATAACATAGAAGAATTACAAAGACCAGACTTCTGCCTCATAATTCCAAACGTCTGGAATTTGTTTCTGCCTGTCACGAACTAGTGTCTATTCACTATATTAAACCACCTCTTCACTTATTTTGCTCACCTTTTCATCCTCTACAAAACCCCATTAAAGCCCAGATCTTAAAAATTCACCTTCAATCTTCAAATAAAATGCCTCCAAAATCAAAAACTACAAAGAAACAAAAGAAAGATCAGGGATGTTCATCTCAACCAAATGTTGTCACCGATTCTCACATAAAATCTTGGCTCGATCAAAGCCCTAGCTCAATCAAAAGATTTGATGATTTGAAGACTATGAAGTTTCATCTAGGTCCTTTCTACCAACCACTACAATTTCCTCTCTATGACATGCATTCCTTATGTGAAGATTCCGAGGTTAACTATCTAATCGAACAATGTCCCAATGAGGTAACTATAGATCAGCTTGTTATCTTCCTCTTTTATGAAAATCTTTGTAGCTCTTCCATTTGGAATCCCGAAGATGACGAAAATTGTCTTTGGACTAGTGTCTATGGTAAAGTCATTAATCTCACTCATGGAATGTTGGGACGAATCCTCCATTGCTCTTACACGGGTATCGAATTAAAAGACATACCCGACAAAAGATTTTTACCCCATGATGAGGTCACTCACCTACTTTGGGAAGATCATATGGAACAGTGGAATACGAAAAACCTCCAACCTAGGGCAAGATTGCTAAATCGCATGATTATCAACACCATAATACCGAGAAAAGGTAGCCACGAGCAAATATCTTAAATAGAACACAAAGCTATGTATGCTATATTTGGTGGCATTAAAGTAAACTGGGCTCAATTTCTTTTCGACGAAACTAAAATTTTTTGGAATCACAAGCGCTAGACAATTGTTTATGCACACTATATAATGTGAATTCTTCAATTCCAAGGTGTTCCTTCTTACTTATCATATTTTGGAAGAACTACAAATTAAAGAAAGTGGGTCCAACTATTTCAAGCTTATGCATCTACCGAACGAACCACCGCCGATAATATCATCTCAATGGACTCTGCAGCAACAACAAATACATCAGCAACAGCCTCAACAAGAGCAGCAGCAACCCCCTCCACAACAACAACAACACCAACCGGGTCTTATGTTTTCCATCAACATCCCTCCGTATATCACTTAGACAAAGAGAATTTAGAAGCCCGAGGAGACCCTACTTCGACAGAATCATATCGTGACTTGTCGATTCGAAATCAACAAATTTTATCTCGCAATCAACAAATCTTAGGCAAGAAAGTTGGTCGTCTTGATAGATCTGTCTCAAGCATATCTTCTCGAAAGGGAAAAATCGAGAAAACACTGGATAAGATTGTATCTACTCTTGGGAAAGTAATGAGGAAAGTTCGAGGTCGATCATCATTTCAGTCCTCATCACCATCACCTCCTCCACCTACTCCATATATCTCTTCTGTTCTAGGGTCTTCAACAGAACCACGAGGAAAAGAAGCCATGGAAGAAGAACCATTAAAGGAAACAAATGAAAAGGAAAGTGATGACTTTAATATGCAAGATCCTTCATCCCATCAATAGGGGTACATGGCTTTTTAGGGGCTGTCTATTCAAGAGGATGAAGAATATAATGATCAACGTCATTGGCCTGAGTACACCACCTTCAGCTTTTTGGGGTTATTGTGATAACTATGGAAGTTTTTCTGGCTCATCTCACCATTACCAGTAGTTTTTAGTTTCTTCCACTGCATTCTTCTTTTATGCATTTCTCTTTCTATATACTAATGTTTCAGTTATTATGTACTACAGGTTCTACGTTTTAGATAACATTTTCTATTTTCTCTATTCTTTTTGACAATGCCAAAAGGGGGAGAAATATGCATGCACACAGGGGGAGGATAACATATGATATACATATATACACAGGGAGTAAAATATATTTTATGTTACATAGTTTGTCATCATCAAAAAGGGGGAGAATGTTAGGAACTCCTATGTACAAATTTTGATGATGAAAAACAATATAATTATAATTGTACATATATATCTTGTATCTTATTCTTACAGAGACTCAAGGATACAAATCGAAGCATGGAGCATGGATCACAGCAATAGAGAGAAAAATATTGTATACAAATCTTAGAAATAATATGTAAAATCTCCCTGGGTTCTGTATAAGATATAAAATACACACAGATTTACACATAAAACATATTTTACAGAATCCAGGCATCTGGGACTACGCCCCCAGACGTCTGGTCCCAGCCTCTAGAAATTTTCCAGATAATACATGACCAGACGTCTGGTCATCATAATCCAGACATATAGATTTGGCTCCGGGAATTTTTTAAAATATTCAACTGTCAAAATCTGAAAGGTTGCTTCTCCATCTCTTCTTCAAATCGGTTCTACCCCAAACAGAAGCAACTCTAGAAATAAAAAGAAATGGTAGCAACACTTCAAATCAATCATTTCACAACTATAAATACATCAGTGATTTTACGATTAAAGTAACTAATTTCTGATTTCTATTTTCTATATCTACTTTGAACTCAAATTCAAGTTACTCATATTTGCTATCAATATTTCAACCAAAGATCATTAACTTTGGTTCAGTTTTCTTCCATATTTCCAAAGCACACATATATTCATATCTATACATATCTAGTGAAGATTATAGGAACACTTGTATGTATTGTCAATATCAGTGTTAATCAGAGCACAGTCTTGATGAAAGATTTCTATTGTAACAAGCCTATTCTTCCGGGCAAAACGAGGGTTATTGATTAGTGAAATTCCGAAGAGGAGCTTAGGGACTGGACGTATGATGGGAAGTCCGAACCAGTGTAAAATTTCTAGTGTGAACTTTTTTATTTTACTATTATCTCATTATCTTAATTTATCACATATATAATAATTACTTGTCATATACATAGTATACGATCCATATAGACTTTCAGAATTACTCTTTCAAGTGTTTAGAGATCCCTATCAATGGCGTTAATTACTCGTATTGACCAAAATCCATAAGCCACTTAATAGATCAACCAACACAATATAAAACATTTGTATGTCATTAACAAATATGTGCTCATATATATATACACACACACACACACACTCAAACTCATTCTAGGGTGCTACTGACCCTTTCTCTAATGAGTATCCCACCATAACCAAGATTCTCGCTTAACCTTCAGCTCCGACACCAAATGTAACAACCGCAGCTTTTTGGCTCTTGAAAATTGACAATAATACGTGCACTGTACTACATGCCGAGAAATCGAATGCCGAAAAATCTAATTGTTAGGGAAATAAAAGGAAGGAAGAAGATAAGAAGAAAACTAAATAAAGAATCTCACAGTGGAACGAATAATCTATAATATACAACAAATCTTTACACAAAAGCAAAACTACAATATGTATATATACAGAAATCAGTCAGAGTATACTAACCTATTTCAGCCCGGACAGTTATAACAGCCTGTCCTTACAATTCACTATCAAATTTTAGATTATTTAAGGCAATTGTAAATGCCTTTACTAATATAATCAGGGGCATCAAATAATCTTAAAATGCCCCTAAATACATGAGAGGCAAATTAAGATTTGCCTTTACAAATCAAGCCCCTAATAATATGTAGAGGCGAATTGTACTCATAAATTGCCCCTGTTATTATGTATGCCACCTAGGATAGATAGTCATTGGGGACAATTGCAAACGCCCCCATTATCAAATAAATTCGTATAAAACTATATATAATAGCTGTATTCTTTTGAACAAATTAATGTCACAAATGAATTAGAAGATAATATTATGCTACAAACATATAATATGTCATTTACTACGATAAACACAATTTTTAAGGTTATATATTCAGATAATACAGCAAGCATACTTTTATTCATAAAAATATTCATTAGGTGTCGAGATCATTGTTCACAAATGAATGATATAGAAAATACATTAAAAACAAGTGTTTGTCAACTTTTGATAGTTGCAATAATGAGAACTTCGACTCTCCATCAGCTTTAGATATTCATGAACTTTAAAGATTGGAAACACACTCTACATGGAATGCCAAGAACGTCATAGGAAAATCCAAGAAATATCACTGCACAAACATCAATATGAAGACATTAGTACTAAAGATACTAAAAATATTCAATGATTACTTGTTCAACCTTAATCTGTGTCACATATTAATATCAACTAATTAAGAATGATTGAAGCTGACATATATCTTATACATATGCCAAATCCCTATTTAACTATGCAATTATACACATATTACTTCAAAACAAATAGATTTTGTGGTATTAACCAAAATTCTAGAACTAATTTATAAATCAAACTGATATGAAATCCTAGAAAATTAAACATTGAACCTGACTACATCTCCTAAATTCAAAAGTATCATATAGCAATACCATGCTACGCGTTTTGGGTTATAAATCGTTATAAAAGTTTATATGTTCATTAGTTAACTAAGCATAGAATAAAAAAGCTTGAAGTAATAAAAAGACTGCATCTATTCTAAGTATTTTGCAACCAATAAACATCCAATTTTGTATTATATCCACTTGTTTCCATGCTCTACCTAATCAATATGTCCAAAACTAATGATTAACTTATTTACAAAAATCTACTTAATTCCTCTTTAAAATAAGGAAACTGGGAAAAGAATTATGGCTTACCAACAAATCCGTAAGAGCCATTCAATCACATAGCCAGATGTCACTACAATAGAGCCATCAACACTTCGTAAACATGATAATGATCACCTGTAAGTAGAGAATTACCCAAAAATGTATCAAATAAGAAGATAAAAATGAAATTGGTTAATAAATGTGCATGTTAAAAACAAAACTAAATCAAAGCCAAAAAATTGTATTTCATTAGCAGTGTAATTACATACTGTTGGGTAGGGGTGAGCGTTTGATTGGGTTGGTTTATCCGATAATTAAAATTGTTAAACCGAACTAAAACCAATAGAAATTAAAACCAAACCAAAACAACTAAACTAAGTTTGGTTTGTTATCCAATTTAACCGAACTAAAAACAATTCATATTTTATGTTTAAAATATTCAATGTAATTTGAAATAAAACCTGAATATATAATTAAAGTTCTTATTTAGCATTCTTACACTCTTAAATAATAATTTTGACACATATACGATAAATAAATTTTATATAGATCAATAAACTAATCTAAATTTTTTTTATAACGTTAGTAATTTTGAAAATTTAATGAAAGTTCGGTTGGTTTAGTTAAACACATAACCAAACTAATTTTTTTATGGCCCGATTATAAACCAATCTTCTTTCAAAACCAAACCGACCAAAATGAATCGGTTTGGTTGGTTTATTGAGTTTAACCAAAGATTGCTCACCCTCATCATTGGGCATAACCTACTCCTAAGGATAATATACAATAGAAATATCAAAAGAATTTATTGTAAGATCATCAAATAGGAATTCATTTACAGTACAAATTATAATCTTTGTTTCCAATAACTTGGTTTTTCGATTTTCATTCTTCTGTCATTATGCTCCCATTTGCTTCTCTTAATTCGTTACTTATTTTGAATTAACAATGTTTCTAAATGGAGGAACGAAGGCCAAGCCTCTATAATACATCAAGGTCGTATAAAAAAACCTTCATGAACTGATCTGTTCATGAACAATTACTTTTACCCAGAAAGATAAGAAAGTCAACTAAAAGTTCTGATACAACATAATGCTGCATGCACAGGACTGGTACTCATTATCTACATGCATAGCAAGAAGTCACAGGCAGTCCCATTAACCTCTCAATCTTGCAGACAATCAACCTTCTCACTCATTAACCATGTCAAACTCATCCAACTTAACAACTGACAATTACCATTTTCACACAATCAAACCAAATGCTCATGAACCAATCATCAAAGACTACATGCACCACACCAGAAAATGAAATCACCCATCTTACTCATCACAGTAATGTTTCAATCCATATCTATAAGCCCACAACAAACAACCAAATACCACAAACTAATCCAAACACTAACATGCACCTTTCTAATACACTATAGGCAAATACTCATCACCAAATCGATCACATATTATCATGATTTCTATAATATTTCAATAACCTTGGATTTTGGTTGTAGCTATAGTCCAAAAAATGGTATACTAGGTTTATGGTTATTATTTCAATTGTATAATCATCATTTCTGCTTGTTTTCATATTCTGAAAAGAGAAAAATTATTGGTTTGAAGTGTAAAAAATAGGTCGCTTGGGTTAGTTGCAAATTTTCAAATTTCAAAACTGACCTTGTGTTTTGGATATCCAAAAAAAAGAACAAAATAACACTACTCGGGCTGGAGGAAGCGATGGGAAAAGGAATCATTGTTCTAACATAGCGAATCAGTTGTGTTACAACAAATATAATGATCAGTGTCGTAAGTTAGAAGACAGATTCAAATTTCTTGCCAGAACGTCAAAAGCAAATGTACTAACTGCCTACTGGCTATGAACAAATAAGCTAATCATAAAGATGTTTCATTTTACATTGTCATGGTTTGAATGGTGCTAGTAATTTGGTGAAGGAATTAGAGGCACTTTGACTTTTATTATCTGAAAGAAGCTAACTAAGATTATGTTTAAACTACGGTGCAATATATGAGCACTTTGTCAAATAATATTTCAAGTAAGGATTTAAGTATTGTAATGACCACAAACCTCTTCAGCTGCTAGATTTATGAATTGAAGAAAAATAAGACGCTTTTTAAATTCAATATACGAACAAGGAATGGGTATAATGATGCCATCAGAAATGTTGAACACGGTTGAATCTACCACGGTTGAACTCTACAAAAGAAGACCATCCGGGCTCATGGTTGAACTATGAATTTGCTACTTAACAATAGTAATCTGATATTTCTATTAATAATAGTTATATAATACACTACAAATTTCGATCTACTTAAAAATTTCTACTTATCATATAATCGACCCACTATAATAACTATAAGCTACTCATTTAATGTATATTTATAATAGGATATTATCAATATAAAATAACAAATGGATCTTGATTGAATATAATTAAAATATTTATATGTATATAACCTATATTAATATAGTTAAGGCACAAAAGATTCTAATGCAAAACCTATGCCATCTCCGCTTGTTCAACTAAATTGATACAAAAGATATTGATGACTTTATGATGTATTTGCAGTTTTAACTGGAGGACTTGGTAAGTACATTTTTTCCTATGCAGTATTATATGAATATTCTACCAAATAAATTTGAACAAACTAGTTATTTTCTTCTAAATGTGAACACATCAGTTGTAACTTATAATTAAGATAAAATGGAATAATAATAGTTAAAGAGTTAAAAGAGAACTGAAAATAAATCAATGGTTCGGCAAGGGTGTTTTAAAATGTGAATAAGAACTTCATGGTGCTAGCGCATATCTAAATTTGATATATGAATTAAGCAGTAGCAAAAACACATCCATTGAAAACATAATTATAAATGTCAAATGATAATTTAATGTTTCTTTCAAACACATATACATTTAATTGTTTATTATTAATAGTTTATTATTGTTAATATACTCACCATGCTGCATGCATGCCTCCAGGAGATGGGTCATGAAGTAATTCCCCATATTCTTTTAAAGTTCCAACAGCTACCTGCATATACTTAGACTCATCGAATGAAAAATAGATCAATATCCAAACGAACAGTAACATCAATATACCATAAAAGTTAAATTACCATAAAAACTCATCACACCTTTAATATATACCATAAAAACACAATTATACTATTAATTGCTAAATCCAAACAAATGATAATCGTATGAAGCTTCTTCTTTCTAAGTAACAATTATAACAGACATAGTTAAAACACTTGAAATAGTGTATGTTAAATTACTTTATTATAAAACACAATACCTATCATCATCTTATATTCATTATAAATAC
Organism: Allium fistulosum; assembly: GCA_030737815.1. NCBI lineage: Eukaryota > Viridiplantae > Streptophyta > Magnoliopsida > Asparagales > Amaryllidaceae > Allium > Allium fistulosum. Next base: position 741,884,649 of record CM060908.1, on the reverse strand, counting down.
ACAAAACGTAGAAGCGTAAATTACTTCAAGAAATCAATAATTTTTACCAATACTTTTATCATTATGCATAACAAGCACTTGATATTCTTATGACCACATAAAAATATAAACTAGTTAACATGTTATAACACCAAACCACTTTTAGCCAAAAGAATATGGTTTTCATGTTTTTCCATTTAGTTGATGGAAATACTTTGTCAGATATAAAAACAAGTGTTGAAACTCCAAATGTTCACACACATGTATTGGAACTCTGGTGTCAATATATAAAAACAAGAAGGAAGGGGCAGTGTTACAGAAATAGATATAGAGAGCCAAGGCTTATCAAAATAACTTAAATTTAATGGTGTTCCAATTCAATTTTATAAGATACCAATATAAAAGTGACAAAATTAGTAGAAAAAAAATTATGATTCTAGATTCATTTTTACCATCCATAGATAGTGGATACCGCTTTCATTTTAATGCTATCAAACCTTATATAACAATAATTCCTTGCTATAATTGACTGTTCCACAACCATATGATATGATACATCAAGCGCATATGCAATTTTTTTGATAATAAGCAACAAGAATGATATAATATTATAATATTACAAATTAATACCTGATAAGCTCATCATAGTGTTGTTGTTGAGAACTCTTTACGTTCAAAAAAGGCCTAAGGATGTTAATATGAATGAGGTAAGATCTAACATTAAAAATACTAAAAGAATGCATGGATGGATAAAATAATTTTTTTATAATTTATGCAATACATATACTTTTGCGCTTACATGAATCCATCCAATCATGAGTGGTGAACAATTGGTTTTCATGTTAAACATTTGTTTATTTTCTATATCACCCAAGATTGTGTGACTTTTATATTTGGATCCGGAAATTTCATAGCTCCAAGAATGCACAATTTCAATGTGATGAACTTTGCTTGGTTGATCCCCGTCTTTGTTTGACACATAACTTCAAAAGATATTTCATTCGTAAATCAATAACAAATAGCATCAAAATAATGGGTTTCGCTATATCTCATAGAGTAGATAAAAAGCATGTTGGATTTTGCTTGCTAATGTTTTAAATACTACCGATAAGAATACCAAACCCTATGCTAGAATCACTAATTAATCTGTTGTGTATGTGAAAAATTATAATATTTAGGGTGCCAAGGCACTAACGTTTCATGTAAAACCCCTAAATTAAAATCATCATGTTGAAATATTCATATCACACATCAGTAATTTTGAAAGTAATCATATAATGATATAACAAAAAGTTAACGCAAAAATGAACTTCTTCTATTTTTTTATTTGTACTAGAGAGAAAACATGTTCTTCGTTGTTTTTCAACAATGTTATTTATGTTCAAATAAAGTCATTGTACTTATCATGAACCAAATCCAAAATCAACAAAATCCTATTTTAAGCATGCACCTATACAAAGTGTTTTCCTACTTAACAGTACTAATATCTTTGTTGCTTGTTACTAGATGTTAACTGTCAATTTATTTTGATAACTTTGCAGGATATGACTTGGTTCATCATGATGCATGTTGCTCCATCATGTTACCCAAAACTTGAATCTAGAAACAGAGAAATCAATTCTTGATTAAAGGAACGAAAAGCAACATTTTGAGGGTAAGAAAAACCTACGTTGATGAATGTAGTCCTCTTCTTCAGTTTATTCTCTAAGCATAGGAGTGATGGACTTGAACACTACTTCTTCACAAATAATATAATTCTCATTTCATGATGGAACCCAAACACCTCAACTTCCTTCTACAAAGTGGAGATCTGAATATCTTTGCTTTTAGCTGAAATGAAGACGAAATCACGTGATTGAAGAGGTAATCCGACTCATTTTGGCAATCGAAAGTGGATTCCATGTCGATTTGAGTAGTTGATGCTTGGATTCCATGTTAACTTTTAATTTTTCATGTTTAACACAAAAATAAACTTCAATTCATCATAATTATACAGAATCATAAAAAACCCTAAATCGAGACTACAAACAAAATCCCTAAGAATAAATTGGAGAAGATAATATAGGGCTTTAATCTATGTAAATGAAAAAAGGAAGATCAAATACCTGTCAGAACTTGGAAGGAGAAATATCACGCAGTATTGGTTGGATTTTTTTAATTACATGTGAAAAATTTGGCGGAAGGAAGGCAAGCTACGAAAAATTTGGCAGCCGTTTTACTTTTAGAACCAAAATTTGGGGGAAAGCATTTGGGGCGGTTTTTAATGCCTTATTTAATGCTTCTAGGGGCTATTTGTAGTTTTGCCTTTAATTAGTAATTAATAGAGGCAAAACAATTTATTTTGCCTCTAATTAGATGTCCTTAATACTCACAAAGTTGGTAGTGATTGCTGATAGATACAACAATGAATACAGCGGAAAAATAACCATCTATGTGAATACAACTCTGGGCCTCCAACTTGTCTACTGAAGCTCCAAATCATCCCAAACTAATCTATAATATGCTTGGTCCGACCCGAGCATTATAATACAATAGTCTGGAAAACCATCGTGAGAAAACACACCAAATTGGATTTAAAGTTATAGGAAATCTTTGTAAATCAAGAGTATCTCGTAAGACCACGCCGCACATAAACACGGATGGTTTTTTACCTTACGATAACCAAAACCTTTTCTATAGAAAATCCATTTAAATTATAATAATGTCTAGATAGAAATACTTATTATCTTAGCCGAAATTGTTACATTATTAAATTCCAGTATACTATGTTCTATAATTAAAACCGTAAGGCAAGTATTGGAGATTGGATTCCATACTATGACAAGGTAAGGAACTACCTTCCGAAGGTACATCTCTAGATAAATGCACCGGGGTTTGACAAAACATCTTGTACTCCTGCAACACAGGACTGGCCTACCACTTGACTAGTAGTACCGAATATGATCACCCCTCCATTAATGGGCCTTGATGCATATAAATGAGAGATAATAACCGATCAAGATTTGGAATGACCTTACCCTATTTAGGAGCTACCCACTTGGCCCTCCTACATGGCCGATTTTTGTCATTTCCCGGTTGATGAGGCCCGAGGCTACGTTTTACCTTTTTATATAGCACTTCCCACTTGAAATGCTAACACTGCCCTCCAGGCAACAATGCAATATCATCATTCATCCATACAAGTTTCTTCTGGGACTCAAAGAAACACTTGAGGGCTCTGTCTCCAATTCCATCATCTTCAAGATGTCTTCATTTCAAAACACATTCATTGGATCCAAGTGGTTTTTGGATAACATACCTGATCTCGGTCTCTTCAAAATAATGCTCAATAATTTTCGGTAAATCCCAATTCTTTAGGACATAAATAGTCAAAGATAAGATCGGAGATCACCTCCTAACCGTTAATGGACGGATTTCTTTAACATTGTCCTAGGAGAATGGAACGAGATTTATACGCACAATACAGCATCATCGAAGATGACTCTGCCATATAACTCACGTGTTTCTCATAGATATTTCTAAAGTAACGTTTGGGTCCAATTTCGATAGTTGGTTATTTAACTATCAAATAACAAACATTCAACCAGGGATTTATTTCATAGGGAGAACCAACATTGGTTCAGCATATAAGCGATCACTAGTCTCGTTTCACAAACCTTTCATAGTATAAAAACCACTTTGTAAATAACTTGTAACAGAATACTTTTATATATATATATACATATATCCACCAATTCCTATATTTTCAATACTTAGAAAGTATCCCAATACTTATATCAATGGTATAACTATATACACAAGATTAAAAAATGTTCTTTTCATTCAATTCTCAAATCATTTATAAATTCCCTTACAATCCTTCAAACCGTTTATAAACCATTTTATTAATCTCCATAAACCATTTTTAATCCCTTTATAAAAATTCAATCACTTATAAGCTACTTGTACATTTCAAAGATCACTGGTAAACCCTTTATCAATCCATAAACCATTTATAATACTTCTTTTATAAATCTATAACCCGTTTCTAAAATTTGTTTATAAATATCTAACCATTTATGCTCTTTCACCTTGTAAATAACCTTTCCTTAACTCTTCAAACCATTTTGTAACTCCTTTATAAAATCTAAGTCTTTCAGCTCTATTCATGGGTCTTAGAAACATTTATAAATAAATAAAAAATTTACTTCAAAATACTATTTTATAATAATGGTTATCAATAATAAACATTATAAATAATGGAAATTATTAACTTTAAAACATCTTAAAATAATAATCAATAATTTAAAAATATTTGTTAATTAAATAATAGTAATTAATCCTTACCATTATTATAATAATAATAATTAAATTTCAAAACCTTATTAATAATCCTTATTATAAATTTCAAAACCATAATTATTCTTTAATAATTAACCTTTTCACATTTTTATAAATTCTTTAAAACCATATTACTATAAACAAATACTTTTAAAAAATACTAATATAATTTAAATAACTTTAAAATAATATTACTAAAATTAATTATCCTTATAAAAGAAAATAAATTTAAAACAATTCTAATATAATTAAATAACCTTAAAATAACATTACTATAATTAAATAACTTTAAAACAATATAAATTTAATTAAACACTTTAAAACAATATTAATATAATTAAACAACCTTAAAACAATATTAATTTAATTAAATACTTTAAACAATATTAATTTAATTAAATAGATAATCCTTAAACAAAATATTTCCCAAACCCAATTTCAAATTTTAAAAACCATTTCTTGTCTTAAAAACCAACTCCAACTTAAACGGCAATTTATAGTATTTTTAAAATACTAATTTGAGGCCAATAGACACCCAACACTTAACCAATACCGATATTGATTTTCTATCACTACTGGGTTTTTTTTCCAAACAAATACGATGTTATAACCAAGGTGACCACAATCATGTTCATTATTCAATAATCCATATAAAGAAATATTATTGAAATAATTCAATAATAGTGAGGAATCCTGTTGGATCCCTCCAACCTATTTCCCCCTGCATCACAAACGTTATATGTGACACCTCGCACCTCTAGGCACCTCGAAAGTCGGACATGACTAAAAGCACGGGTGGTCGGGTGAAATAAAAATCCATAACATAGCATAGAGACTAAGGCAACAACATAAAATGATTAAAATATTACAGCGGAAGAAAACTGTGACGACCGCCCATGACCCCTAGCCAAATCTAGTGATAGTGCGCTGTAAAGTGTGCCAGGCGACCATGGACGATTGTCAGGGTAGATTAAAAACAACAGAATCTATCGTATTACTCACAGTGCATGGACAAAATACAATAGAACATATACATAGTGAAGCTTTACAGAATAAAATGTCATCATATAAAACTTCATAATAGTTGAATACAAGCATCCAAATAGCCAATACATCAAGCCTCACTACATAACTCTCAGAGAATACAAAACAGCGGAACATCCAGTACATATAATAAGAAGATAATATGCAACCCTCCAGCTCGTCTTCGATATCAGCATCGTGAGAAGAGAACAGCACCTGTCACCTGCTACCTAGTCTGCCCGTCCCAAAAATGGACGAACAGCCCAAGGCAATAAGAATTAAAACAAAAAGCCTTGAGTCAGACAACAGTCTTTGTGAGCAGTAAATTAACTAACAACGTACCAAAAGAGCATAAAGGAAAAGGAATAGGAATACAACCCTCCCACTCCACCTCTTTCTACAGTGATAGCCCCCAGACACACACTAAGCAGAAGCAACACAGCAGAGCATACAATTTAAAGTAAATTAACAATCATTCGAGTCAAGGGCGATGTTTTCCAAGTACCAAGGCCTAAATCAGATAAGCACCTAGAAAATACCGCTCTTGAGTCCGAATGACGATACAACCAAACATCCATGACTCTGGCTATCACTGTTATCATTGCTTCGATATCACCGTTAATTGAATGACCGGCACATTCTTTCAGCCGTTTGTCAAGGGCTAATGGAAACCCCGGTTCTAGACAAAACTCCGCATGTCGTCGCAGCCCGTGCCAAGGATTTTCGCAACTACCCAGGGTACTCGACCATCAATTCGTTGTCGTTGGGATTTTCGCAACTGCCCAAACGTACCCTTGCTTTGAGTCTGCTAGAACCTTCAACAACGATGCTATCCAAGCCTCCTAGTCATCCTCCTCGATGACTATTTCCATACTAGCTCAAGCGCCTCTCAAGCCTCCATTATCCGTAACTCGAATCATATCACCGAGTTACCAACGTGCTTGGAATGATCCCGTCTGGATTAGACCAAGTCTTCATCACATGATGCTTCGCTTCATTACATCCTCGCTAAGCCTCATCTCAACATCACAGCATCAAATCTATGCATAAGAGCTTCATCATCCCGCTACATATGCCACGAGCAGCTTTCCCAATTCAAGAGCCTTTCCCTTAGCTTTTGAATCATCTTCGATCTAAATCTAATCATCAATCATCTAGTTCATAACAATCAATCAAATCAAACATCAATCCAAGCAATCAAGCATTCAAATATGATCTAAGTAGACAATTATAACAATAATGGCATTTTCGTAATTAAAGAGTTGAAAGTCCAACAAGCATGAAAACATGAATTATATCTCTACAAACTTGATGAATGAACTTGCATAGGTTAACATATGATAAAATGGATGTAACATCATCATGAACAATGGATCAATATCGATCTACACTTAGGATGAAGAAAATGCATAGAAATCACTATTTTAACACCAAATCGAGCCAACAATCCGATCTACTCCTTTGGATCCGTGTGAGAGATAATCACCACTCACCAAATCACCAAAACAAACCCAAATCAACACGCTTCAGATCTGGACAGCGAGGGATCAAGCTTGATCTATCACGAATCCGCTTCAAACGAAGAAATCTCTCTTGAAAAGATGAAGATCTTCAATCTATGCTCTTAAATCTTCAATTTGATCTTCAACTTGGATGGATGGAAGCACTAGATTAGAGTGGAGAAAAGAAGTGAAGAAGTGTAGAAGTCGAGCTCTCAAAATGGCAACACTTTGTCGCTTCGAAATCCGGATCCCAAAAAGTGAGAACAACCCCTCCTATTTATAGCTGAAAATCTCTTAAGTCGTAACTCGGTATTAGGTCGCCTCCGACCTACGACCTAAGATCTTGCCGACCTAAAACCCATACGACCTAACAGCTCTTCGACCTAATAGATATGCACGCGCGCCCCAACTCCTAGGTCGCTCACGACCTAACGGCTTAGCAGTCCTACGACTTACGACTCAACTGGGTCTCCGACTTAACATAGCGCGCGACATAATAGAGCTCTCCATCTTACGACCTAACGAGGTTACGACCTAACACTTAACAAAACCTTGCGACCTAACAACTTAGCCAACACACGTGACCAACAGATGCCACGACTTAACTCCTCAGCGACCTAACACATGACGACCTAAAACAACACGCGACCTAACTAAAACAGAACTCACGACCTAACTTAGGTCGCGTACGACCTAACTACTAACCAGCCATCCCCTACTCTGCCTAACTCTTAGGTCGCTAACAATTAGATCGATAACTCTTATAGGTCGCGAACTATTATAGGTCGCATCTCACTAGTTTCCTTAGGTCACTGCCGACCTAAATATACTAGGTCGCTAACTCGTTAACCACTAGGTCGTAAGTTCCTTAGCTCGCGCCTCCCTTAGGTCGCTAACATTCTATAGGTTGTCCCAAACTAACTCGCAACCTAAACCACTACGCAACCTAACTGCTGGTCCTCCTTAGGTCGTTACCGACCTATCCCTTAGGTCGCTCAAAACCCTTAAGTCTTCTCTCTTAGGTCGTCTACGACCTAAACCACCCCGCGACTTATCACCTGAACGACTTAACACTTAGGTGCGACTCAAGACAGTGCGACCTACCACTTAATCTGGCTACGACCTAACCCTTAACTCGCCTATCCCCTTAGGTCGCAGACCTTCTCTAAGTCGCTCACGACTTATCTTCTAAGTCGCCAATCAACATTTAACTAACCTCTAGGTCGCGTACGACCTAGGACTTAGGCAAATTTCAACCAAAATCTGAAACAACTAGAAAATGCTGAAAATCCTAGATTTTGACAAACTTTTCGATCCGTAAAAATACGGGTCGTTACATTCTCTCCCCCTTAGGAATTTCGCCCCCGAAATTCCAAACAAACAAAGCAATCAAGGACAATTCTACATGCCTACCATCCATAGCAATCAATAAACCATGCATCCAATTCTAGCTTAGCATGTAGAATTCTAAAACTAGAACAAGTTACAATTTCGTTAGATGACACGACACCTTAGGGCCATACCTCGAAGAGTTCAGGATGAGCTGCTTTCATCCTCTCTTCCACTTCCCACGTACAGTCGTTATCATCATCACTCCATTGTATCTTGAGCAACTTAACTACCTTCCTCCTAAGCTGTTTCGTGTCGGTTTCCACAACACGAAGCGGCTTACGAGGTCTCTTATCGACTGGGTCAACTTCGAAATCTTCGTAGCTATCAGCAGAAACCACGGTATTCGAGTCGTGCACATACTTCCGTAGATACGATACATGAAAAACATTGTGTACACTCGACATCTTCTCCGGTAATTCTAATCTATAAGCGAGCTTTCCAATTCGCTCGGTAATCGGGAATGGTCCAACAAATCTCGGAGTCAATTTTCCTTTCTTCCCGAATCGAATAACATTCTTTAGTGGAGAAATCTTCACAAAAACCATATCACCAACGTCGAATTCCAAATCCTTTCGACGCTTATCGGCATAACTCTTTTGACGGTCTTGGGCTGATTTCATTCGTTGCCGAATGATCTCTATACAATCCGAAGTCTGTCGAATCATCTCTGGCCCAAGCATCAGCTTTTCTCCTGCTTCTATCCAACATGTCGGAGAATTACACGGTCTTCCATACAATGCCTCATACGGTGCCATACCAATGCTTGACTGGTAACTGTTGTTGTACGCAAACTCCACCAAATGAAGGTGATCTTCCCATGATCCTCCGAAGTCCAAAACACATGCTCTAAGAAGATCTTCCAAAACTCGGTTGACTCTCTCGGTCTGACCATCTGTTTGAGGGTGATAAGCTGTACTCAAACACAACTCGGTTCCCAAAACTTCCTGGAAGCTCTTCCAAAATCCACTAGTGAACAATGGATCTCGATCGCTCACTATACTCTTCGGAATACCATGGAATCGAACTATCCACTTAACATACAACTCAGCCAACTTTGATGCAGTCCTAGCCGATCGAACAGGAATAAATCTTGCACTCTTGGTCAAACGATCAACGATAACCCAAATCCCTTCATTTCCCGTTATGGTTCTAGGCAATCCATCAATAAAATCCATCGATATCTGCTCCCACTTCCATGTAGGAACTTCTAATGGCTGAAGCAATCCACTTGGCTTCTTCTGTTCAGCTTTTACCAACTGGCAGTTCATGCACTTGGAAATAAAATTTCCAACATCATTCTTCATACCTTCCCAATAGTAGGTTCTCCTCATATCTCGATACATCTTATTTCCACCTAGATGAATTGTCAGCTTCGAGTGATGACTTTCCTTCAGAACTTCACTCCTCAATTCATCTATATCGGGAACAACTAGTCGTCCTTGCTTCCGAAGCCAACCCTCTCGATCGACTTCGAATCCTTTATCCTTTTCTGGATCCAATCCAGATTCCAAATCACGGATAATCCTGACAAGCTTATCGTCTCGCTTTTGGCTCTCACCAATCCTTTCCACAAGAGAAGGTCTTATCGATAAGTTTGCCAACATCTCAGGTTCCAATTCACATCTAGGCCTGAAGTCAAATCCGGCTAAATACTCGAGACTCTTCAATTCTGAAAACATGGCTCCCAATCCTGCATGTCTTCGACTTAACGCATCTGCCACTGCGTTACCTTTTCCCGGAGTATAAGCTATACCAAAATCATATGATGCAAAAACTCTAGCCAACGTTGCTGCCGAAGATTCAAATCCTTTTGGGAGAAAAGATACTTCAACGACTTATGATCTGTAAACAACTCGAATCGAACTCCCAATAGATAATGTCTCCACATCTTTAGAGCAAATACAATCGCCGCTAACTCCAAATCATGAGTCGGGTAATTCCTTTCATGCGGCTTCAGTTGTCGACTTGCATACGCAACAACTTTATCCTTCTGCATCAGCACTGCTCCAAGTCCAGTACCACATGCGTCGGTGTAAACCACCATCTCATCATTCCCACTTGGAATAGTCAAAACAGGAGCACTCGTCAATCTCTCTTTCAGGATTCCGAAAGCTTGCTCACACTTAGCATCCCAACTGAACACTTGGTTCTTTTTCGTCAATCCTGTTAACGGTGCAGCTATCTTGGAGAAGTCTTTGATAAACCGTCGATAATATCCTGCTAATCCAAGAAAACTTCTCACATCAGATGCATTCTTAGGTCTAACCCAATCCTGGATTGCTGCCACATTAGCGGGGTCAACCGCTATTCCACTTCCAGAAATCACATGGCCTAAGAACCTCACTTCACTCTTCCAGAAGTGACACTTTGAAAACTTAGCCTTCAGCTGATGTTTCCGTAAGATTTCCAAAACAATACGCAAGTGCGTCTTGTGCTCTGCTTCCGTTCTGGAATAAATCAGAATATCATCCACGAACACAAGTACGAACTTGTTCAACTGATCTCTGAACACTCTATTCATAAGATCCACAAAATATGCTGGCGCGTTAGTCAATCCAAACGGCATTACCAGCCACTCAAAGAAACCAGATGGTGTCCGAAAAGCAGTCTTCGGCACACTATCCTTAGCCACTCTCAACTGGTGAAATCCCGTTGCCAAATCCATCTGAGAAAACACCTTAGCCTCGTGAAGCTGATCAAACAAGTCATCTATTCTCGGCAATGGATACTTGTTCTTCTTAGTCACCTTATTCAGCTCATGATAATCCACACACAATCTCAACGACCCATCCACCTTAGTTGCGAACACAACTGGTGCACCCCACTCGGACACACTACGCCGAATGAATCCTTTCTGTAAAAGGTCATCAACTTGCACCCTCAACTCCTGCTGTTCCCTAGGCGCCATCCGCCTAAGAGGCATCACAACAGGTCTGGCTCCTTCAACTAGATCTATACGAAACTCGATCTCTCTATGCGGCGGCAGCCCTTTGACTTCGTCAAAGACATCCTCGAATCCATTAGCGATTGGCACCGATGACAGTCCATCCCGTGGAACAACCAGCGAATACGTGAAGCTCATGAAGACGCCTTCCTCATGCTTACATCATATTACAACCTTTCGCCCCTCCACATTCTCGACTGTCACTTCCAACCTCTCGCAATCAACCTTTGCCGCATACTTCCTAAGCCAGTCCATACCCAAAATAATTCTGAACCCCGCAAAGTTCAGAACAAAGCAATCACAAACAAAAGAGCAACCATGACTCGATACAACTAGACCACGGCATAACATACACAAACAAGACGAACCCCCAACTGGATTAGTCACAACCAATGGCCTATCAACAATATCCGGTTCCAAACCTAACCGGCCTACGAGTTCATTACAAACAAACGAATGCGACGCTCCAGTATCAAACAGAACTCTAACTGGAACACCACATAGGAGAAGAGTACCTTGAACAACCACACTCTTTCCTTTCTCTTCAACAGTAGGAGCTTTCGAAGACGACGGAACAGCTCCCAAAGCATAAGCTTGCACAATCTGCTTGTCCCTCCTTGGTTCTGGACAATTCTTCCTGAAATGCCCCGGTTTGTCACAGTTGTGGCACTTTGCTGGCGCTTTCGAATTCTTGCAATCCCTGGAGAGATGGCCTTTCTGCTGACAGTTGTAGCAAGTCACCTCGCCTTTCGGCTTCTTCTGGCCATCCTTACCCTTCTGCTGCTGCTGCTTCCTCTTCTTGTTACCACCCTGCTGTGGCTTAGACTCTCCCTTGGTCACAGCAACAACAGTTCCTTCCTTAGGAAACAGACTCTCATGCCTGAGAGCTTTCTCCACAAGCTTCTCAAATGAATCATCCAAATGATCCACCAACTGTCTCCCAAGATAACTGTCCAAGCCCGTCACAAACTTCTCATTCTTCTGATATGCAGATTCAATATATGATCGGGCATACTTGGACAAAGCTTCAAACTCAGAAACATACTCAAGGACTGGTCTTCCACCTTGCTTGAGCTCCACGAACCTCTTGAACAGAACAGACTTCTGAGCTGTAGAAATGAACTTAGCTTCAAACCTAGCTTGGAATTGCTCCCAAGTAATCTCTTCCTCCGGAGTATCGATGGTAATAGAGTTCCACCAATCAGAAGCTCTCCCTTGAAGCTGTCTTGATGCCAACTTCCTCTTGGTTGCATCATCAATTCCCAAATCACCAAAGATCCTTCTACAAGCATCTATCCACCTCTGGACCTCAATAGTTGATTCTGTTCCCAAGAAAACCTTTCCTCCAAGAGCAGTATAGTCCTTGCATAGCTTAGCAAAATCCACTGGTTTCGGAGTCTGAACCTGAACTCCAACATCAACTGCTGCCCCCGGAACTGGTATCCTTCTCATGATCAAAGTCATCATAGCTTCGAACATGGCTGCATAATCAGCAGTCTCTTCAGTAGCACGGCCTTCCCTAGCAGCTGGTCTCCCTCTTCGACTCATTCTCAATATCTATAAAAAGGAATGATTAGAACATCTAGAGAAACAACTGCATAAAGGACTAACTTACTGCTAAACTACTATATTATATATAGTAATCATCCATCAAAATACAATTACGTCTCTCATACGTAGTTACGTCAGCGAGCGTTGGGTAAAATCGATTAACCAAGGCTCTGATACCAAATGTGACGACCGCCCATGACCCCTAGCCAAATCTAGTGATAGTGCGCTGTAAAGTGTGCCAGGCGACCATGGACGATTGTCAGGGTAGATTAAAAACAACAGAATCTATCGTATTACTCACATCGCATGGACAAAATACAATAGAACATATACATAGTGAAGCTTTACAGAATAAAATGTCATCATATAAAACTTCATAATAGTTGAATACAAGCATCCAAATAGCCAATACATCAAGCCTCACTACATAACTCTCAAAGAATACAAAACAGCGGAACATCCAGTACATATAATAAGAAGATAATATGCAACCCTCCAGCTCGTCTTTGATATCAGCATCGTGAGAAGAGAACAGCACCTGTCACCTGCTACCTAGTCTGCCCGTCCCAAAAATGGACGAACAGCCCAAGGCAATAAGAATTAAAACATAAAGCCTTGAGTCAGACAACAGTCTTTGTGAGCAGTAAATTAACTAACAACATACCAAAAGAGCATAAAGGAAAAGGAATACAACCCTCCCACTCCACCTCTTTCTACAGTGATAGCCCCCAGACACACACTAAGCAGAAGCAACACAGCAGAGCATACAATTTAAAGTAAATTAACAATCATTCGAGTCAAGGGCGATGTTTTCCAAGTACCAAGGCCTAAATCAGATAAGCACCCAGAAAATACCGCTCTTGAGTCCGAATGACGATACAACCAAACATCCATGACTCTGGCTATCACTGTTATCATTGCTTCGATATCACCGTTAATTGAATGAACGACACATTCTTTCAGCCGTCTGTCAAGGGCTAATGGAAACCCCGGTTCTAGACAAAACTCCGCACGTCGTCGCAGCCCGTGCTAAGGATTTTCGCAACTACCCAGGGTACTCGACCATCAATTCGTTGTCGTTGGGATTTTCGCAACTGCCCAAACGTACCCTTGCTTTGAGTCTGCTAGAACCTTCAACAACGATGCTATCCAAGCCTCCTAGTCATCCTCCTCGATGACTATTTCCATACTAGCTCAAGCGCCTCTCAAGCCTCCATTATCCGTAACTCGAATCATATCACCGAGTTACCAACGTGCTTGGAATGATCCCGTCTGGATTAGACCAAGTCTTCATCACATGATGCTTCGCTTCATTACATCCTCGCTAAGCCTCATCTCAACATCACAGCATCAAATCTATGCATAAGAGCTTCATCATCCCGCTACATATGCCACGAGCAGCTTTCCCAATTCAAGAGCCTTTCCCTTAGCTTTTGAATCATCTTCGATCTAAATCTAATCATCAATCATCTAGTTCATAACAATCAATCAAATCAAACATCAATCCAAGCAATCAAGCATTCAAATATGATCTAAGTAGACAATTATAACAATAATGACATTTTCGTAATTAAAGAGTTGAAAGTCCAACAAGCATGAAAACATGAATAATATCTCTACAAACTTGATGAATGAACTTGCATAGGTTAACATATGATAAAATGGATGTAACATCATCATGAACAATGGATCAATATCGATCTACACTTAGGATGAAGAAAATGCATAGAAATCACTATTTTAACACCAAATCGAGCCAACAATCCGATCTACTCCTTTGGATCCGTGTGAGAGATAATCACCACTCACCAAATCACCAAAACAAACCCAAATCAACATGCTTTAGATCTGGACAGAGAGGGATCAAGCCTGATCTATCACGAATCCGCTTCAAACGAAGAAATCTCTCTTGAAAAGATGAAGATCTTCAATCTATGCTCTTAAATCTTCAATTTGATCTTCAACTTGGATGGATGGAAGCACTAGATTAGAGTGGAGAAAAGAAGTGAAGAAGTGTAGAAGTCGAGCTCTCAAAATGGCAACACTTCGTCGCTTCGAAATCCGGATCCCAAAAAGTGAGAACAACCCCTCCTATTTATAGCTGAAAATCTCTTAAGTCGTAACTCGGTATTAGGTCGCCTCCGACCTACGACCTAAGATCTTGCCGACCTAAAACCCATACGACCTAACAGCTCTTCGACCTAATAGATATGCACGCGCGCCCCAACTCCTAGGTCGCTCACGACCTAACGGCTTAGCAGTCCTACGACTTACGACTCAACTGGGTCTCCGACTTAACATAGCGCGCGACATAACAGAGCTCTCCATCTTACGACCTAACAAGGTTACGACCTAACACTTAACAAAACCTTGCGACCTAACAACTTAGCCAACACACGTGACCAACAGATGCTACGACTTAACTCCTCAGCGACCTAACACATGACGACCTAAAACAACACGCGACCTAACTAAAACAGAACTCACGACCTAACTTAGGTCGCGTACGACCTAACTACTAACCAGCCATCCCCTACTCTGCCTAACTCTTAGGTCGCTAACAATTAGATCGCTAACTCTTATAGGTCGCGAACTATTATAGGTCGCATCTCACTAGTTTCCTTAGGTCGCTGCCGACCTAAATATACTAGGTCGCTAACTCGCTAACCACTAGGTCGTAAGTTCCTTAGCTCGCGCCTCCCTTAGGTCGCTAACATTCTATAGGTTGTCCCAAACTAACTCGCGACCTAAACCACTACGCAACCTAACTGCTGGTCCTCCTTAGGTCGTTACCGACCTATCCCTTAGGTCGCTCAAAACCCTTAAGTCTTCTCTCTTAGGTCGTCTACGACCTAAACCACCCCGCGACTTATCACCTGAACGACTTAACACTTAGGTGCGACTCAAGACAGTGCGACCTACCACTTAATCTGGCTACGACCTAACCCTTAACTCGCCTATCCCCTTAGGTCGCAGACCTTCTCTAAGTCGCTCACGACTTATCTTCTAAGTCGCCAATCAACATTTAACTAACCTCTAGGTCGCGTACGACCTAGGACTTAGGCAAATTTCAACCAAAATCTGAAACAACTAGAAAATGCTGAAAATCCCAGATTTTGACAAACTTTTCGATCCGTAAAAATACGGGTCGTTACATTCTCTCCCCCTTAGGAATTTCGCCCCCGAAATTCCAAACAAACAAAGCAATCAAGGACAATTCTACATGCCTACCATCCATAGCAATCAATAAACCATGCATCCAATTCTAGCTTAGCATGCAGAATTCTAAAACTAGAACAAGTTACAATTTCGTTAGATGACACAACACCTTAGGGCCATACCTCGAAGAGTTCAGGATGAGCTGCTTTCATCCACTCTTCCACTTCCCATGTACAGTCGTTATCATCATCACTCCATTGTATCTTGAGCAACTTAACTACCTTCCTCCTAAGCTGTTTTGTGTCGGTTTCCACAACACGAAGCGGCTTACGAGGTCTCTTATCGACTGGGTCAACTTCGAAATCTTCATAGCTATCAGCAGAAACCACGGTATTCGAGTCGTGCACATACTTTCGTAGATACGATACATGAAAAGCATTGTGCACACTCGACATCTTCTCCGGTAATTCTAATCTATAAGCGAGCTTTCCAATCCGCTCGGTAATCGGGAATAGTCCAACAAATCTCGGAGTCAATTTTCCTTTCTTCCCGAATCGAATAACATTCTTTAGTGGAGAAATCTTCACAAAAACCATATCACCAACGTCGAATTCCAAATCCTTTCGACGCTTATCGGCATAACTCTTTTGACGGTCTTGGGCTGCTTTCATTCGTTGCCGAATGATCTCTATACAATCCGAAGTCTGTCGAATCATCTCTGGCCCAAGCATCAGCTTTTCTCCTGCTTCTATCCAACATGTCGGAGAATTACACGGTCTTCCATTCAATGCCTCATACGGTGCCATACCAATGCTTGACTGGTAACTGTTGTTGTATGCAAACTCCACCAAATGACGGTGATCTTCCCATGATCCTCCGAAGTCCAAAACACATGCTCTAAGAAGATCTTCCAAAACTCGGTTGACTCTCTCGGTCTGACCATCTGTTTGAGGGTGATAAGCTGTACTCAAACACAACTCGGTTCCCAAAACTTCCTGGAAGCTCTTCCAAAATCCACTAGTGAACAATGGATCTCGATCGCTCACTATACTCTTCGGAATACCGTGGAATCGAACTATCCACTTAACATACAACTCAGCCAACTTTGATGCAGTCCTAGTCGATCGAACAGGAATAAATCTTGCACTCTTGGTCAAACGATCAACGATAACCCAAATCCCTTCATTTCCCGTTCTGGTTCTAGGCAATCCATCAATAAAATCCATCGATATCTGCTCCCACTTCCATGTAGGAACTTCTAATGGCTGAAGCAATCCACTTGGCTTCTTCTGTTCAGCTTTTACCAACTGGCAGTTCATGCACTTGGAAATAAAATTTCCAACATCATTCTTCATACCTTCCCAATAGTAGGTTCTCCTCATATCCCGATACATCTTATTTCCACCTGGATGAATTGTCAGCTTCGAGTGATGACTTTCCTTCAGAACTTCACTCCTCAATTCATCTATATCGGGAAAAACTAGTCGTCCTTGCTTCCGAAGCCAACCCTCTCGATCGACTTCGAATCCTTTATCCATTTTTGGATCCAATCCAGATTCCAAATCACGGATAATCCTGACAAGCTTATCGTCTCGCTTTTGGCTCTCACCAATCCTTTCCACAAGAGAAGGTCTTATCGATAAGTTTGCCAACATCTCAGGTTCCAATTCACATCTAGGCCTGAAGTCAAATCCGGCTAAATACTCGAGACTCTTCCATTCTGAAAACATGGCTCCCAATCCTGCATGTCTTCGACTTAACGCATCTGCCACTGCGTTAACTTTTCCCGGAGTATAAGCTATACCAAAATCATATGATGCCAAAAACTCTAGCCAACGTTGCTGCCGAAGATTCAAATCCTTTTGGGAGAAAAGATACTTCAACGACTTATGATCTGTAAACAACTCGAATCGAACTCCTAACAAATAATGTCTCCACATCTTTAGAGCAAATACAATCGCCGCTAACTCCAAATCATGAGTCGGGTAATTCCTTTCATGCGGCTTCAGTTGTCGACTTGCATACGCAACAACTTTATCCTTCTGCATCAGCACTGCTCCAAGTCCAGTACCACATGCGTCGGTGTAAACCACCATCTCATCATTCCCACTTGGAATAGTCAAAACAGGAGCACTCGTCAATCTCTCTTTCAGGATTCTGAAAGCTTGCTCACACTTAGCATCCCAACTGAACACTTGGTTCTTTTTCGTCAATCCTGTTAACGGTGCAGCTATCTTGGAGAAGTCTTTGATAAACCGTCGATAATATCCTGCTAATCCAAGAAAACTTCTCACATCAGATGCATTCTTAGGTCTAACCCAATCTTGGATTGCTGCCACCTTAGCGGGGTCAACCGCTATTCCACTTCCAGAAATCACATGGCCATAGAACCTCACTTCACTCTTCCAGAAGTGACACTTTGAAAACTTAGCCTTCAGCTGATGTTTTCGTAAGATTTCCAAAACAATACGCAAGTGCGTCTTGTGCTCTACTTCCGTTCTGGAATAAATAAGAATATCATCCACGAACACAAGTACGAACTTGTTCAACTGATCTCTAAACACTCTATTCATAAGATCCACAAAATATGCTGGCGCGTTAGTCAATCCAAACGGCATTACCAGCCACTCAAAGAAACCAGATGGTGTCCGAAAAGCAGTCTTCGGCACACTATCCTTAGCCACTCTCAACTGGTGAAATCCCGTTGCCAAATCCATCTGAGAAAACACCTTAGCCTCGTGAAGCTGATCAAACAAGTCATCTATTCTCGGCAATGGATACTTGTTCTTCTTAGTCACCTTATTCAGCTCACGATAATCCACACACAATCTCAACGACCCATCTGCCTTGGTTGCGAACACAACTGGTGCACCCCACTCGGACACACTACGCCGAATGAATCCTTTCTGTAAAAGGTCATCAACTTGCACCCTCAACTCCTGCTGTTCCCTAGGCGCCATCCGCCTAAGAGGCATCACAATAGGTCTGGCTCCTTCAACTAGATCTATACGAAACTCGATCTCTCTATGCGGCGGCAGCCCTTTGACTTCGTCAAAGACATCCTCGAATCCATTAGCGATTGGCACCGATAACAGTCCATCTCGTGGAACAACCAGCGAATACATAAAGCTCATGAAGATGCCTTCCTCATGCTTACATCGTATTACAACCTTTCGCCCCTCCACATTCTCGACTGTCACTTCCAACCTCTCGCAATCAACCTTTGCCGCATACTTCCTAAGCCAGTCCATACCCAAAATAATTCCGAACCCCGCAAAGTTCAGAACAAAGCAATCACAAACAAAAGAGCAACCATGACTCGATACAACTAGACCACGACATAACATACACAAACAAGACGAACCCCCAACTGGATTAGTCACAACCAATGGCCTATCAACAATATCCGGTTCTAAACCTAACCGGCCTACGAGTTCATTACAAACAAATGAATGCGACGCTCCAGTACCAAACAGAACTCTAACTGGAACACCACATAGGAGAAGAGTACCTTGAACAACCACACTCTTTCCTTTCTCTTCAGCAGTTGGAGCTTTCGAAGACGACGGAACAGCTCCCAAAGCATAAGCTTGCACAATCTGCTTGTCCCTCCTTGGTTTTGGACAATTCTTCCTGAAATGCCCCGGCTTGTCACAGTTGTGGCACTTTGCTGGCGCTTTCGAATTCTTGCAATCCCTGGAGAGATGGCCTTTCTGCCGACAGTTGTAGCAAGCCACCTCGCCTTTCGGCTTCTTCTGGCCATCCTTACCCTTCTGCTGCTGCTGCTTCCTCTTCTTGTTACCACCCTGCTGTGGCTTAGACTCTCCCTTGGTCACAGCAACAACAGTTCCTTCCTTAGGAAACAGACTCTCATGCCTGAGAGCTTTCTCCACAAGCTTCTCAAATGAATCATCCAAATGATCCACCAACTGTCTCCCAAGATAACTGTCCAAGCCCGTCACAAACTTCTCAATATTCTGATATGCAGATTCAATATATGACCGAGGCATACTTGGACAAAGCTTCAAACTCAGAAACATACTCAAGGACTGATCTTCCACCTTGCTTGAGCTCCACGAACCTCTTGAACAGAACAGACTTCTGAGCTGTAGAAATGAACTTCGCTTCAAACCTAGCTTGGAATTGCTCCCAAGTAATCTCTTCCTCCGGAGTATCGATGGTAATAGAGTTCCACCAATCAGAAGCTCTCCCTTGAAGCTGTCTTGATGCCAACTTCCTCTTAGTTGCATCATCAATTCCCAAATCACCAAAGATCCTTCTACAAGCATCTATCCACCTCTGGACCTCAATAGTTGATTCTGTTCCCAAGAAAACCTTTCCTCCAAGAGCAGTATAGTCCTTGCACAGCTTAGCAAAATCCACTGGTTTCGGAGTCTGAACCTGAACTCCAACATCAACTGCTGCCCCCGGAACTGGTATCCTTCTCATGATCGAAGTCATCATAGCTTCGAACATGGCTGCATAATCAGCATTCTCTTCAGTAGCACGGCCTTCCCTAGCAGCTGGTCTCCCTCTTCGACTCATTCTCAATATCTATAAAAAGGAATGATTAGAACATCTAGAGAAACAACTGCATAAAGGACTACCTTACTGCTAAACTACTATATTATATATAGTAATCATCCATCAAAATACAATTACGTCTCTCATACGTAGTTACGTCAGCGAGCATTGGGTAAAATCAATTAACCAAGGCTCTGATACCAAATGTGACGACCGCCCATGACCCCTAGCCAAATCTAGTGATAGTGCGCTGTAAAGTGTGTCAGGCGACCATGGACGATTGTCAGGGTAGATTAAAAACAACAGAATCTATCGTATTACTCACAGCGCATGGACAAAATACAATAGAACATATACATAGTGAAGCTTTATAGAATAAAATGTCATCATATAAAACTTCATAATAGTTGAATACAAGCATCCAAATAGCCAATACATCAAGCCTCACTACTTAACTCTCAAAGAATACAAAACAGCGGAACATCCAGTATATATAATAAGAAGATAATATGCAACCCTCCAGCTCGTCTTCGATATCAGCATCGTGAGAAGAGAACAGCACCTGTCACCTGCTACCTAGTCTGCCCGTCCCAAAAATGGACGAACAGCCCAAGGCAATAAGAATTAAAACATAAAGCCTTGAGTCAGACAACAGTCTTTGTGAGCAGTAAATTAACTAACAACATACCAAAAGAGCATAAAGGAAAAGGAATAGGAATACAACCCTCCCACTCCACCTCTTTCTACAGTGATAGCCCCAGACACACACTAAGCAGAAGCAACACAGCAGAGCATACAATTTAAAGTAAATTAACAATCATTCAAGCAAGCAGAATTTACACATGTCTTTATAGTAATTTGTATTTATTTTAAATGTAAATAAATAGCCTTTTCTTAATTTATAAATTACTTATCTATATATATATATATATAAATTTTAAAGAAAATAAATCATATATATATAAATAAGAGCTTATACATATATTTTAAAATCCAAAACTATTTAAATATTACCTCCTTTTGAATTTCAAAATAAAATTTAAATTCAAATTCAAATTTTATTATCAAAGATTATCAAATCAATTTAATTATTTAAATAGATTTTTAAATTGATATTGCCCATAAATTCTGGGATATCACAAAAAATGTGTTAAGGGTGGAATGGGCCATGACTTAACACTATTTTGATATCTTTATATTACTGATAGACATTATCTACTTATCGTACACTACTACATAGTAGATAGTTTAACGGATCCTTAAAGGATGGTTATTCCAAACATCCTTTGAGTTACTTGTATTTCAATTGCTATTTCACTTGAGTTGGATTTATTAATATAAGAATGTTAATCCTGACTCGAGTGTCTTGTGTTTTTGCTTTAGGCTCGGGTCAGACTGAGTGGTTCAGCTTTCAAGACTCACCTTTGGAGTTGGAGCTTCGCTTGGAGATCCAGCTATCTATCCAGCTTTCAGATATTCGATGATTCCAGTGATGTATTCTGCTTTGTATCTGATGTATCATATTACTCTTCCGTTGTATCTGGTTTAACTCTGATGTATTTTATATATTCATATAGTAGCTTCATGAACTACTATCTCTTTTATTTCCGCTGCAATTATTACTCTGTGTCTGTGATCTGTGATATTTTATTTACTGTATATGTTCAGTTTTGCCAAATTTAAATTAACAACGCGGTATTTTGAGCAATTCAACTCCGGCATAATGTCTACCTATACACTTATAATGGACGCGAATGGTCCAAAATTCTGGGTCGTCACAACATTCCTCCCCCTTAAAAGAATTTCGTCCCCAAAATCACTAGTTAAGAAGAATGGTCCAATACCCGTCAACTATTTTCCCAAACCCAATAGTTCCAAACAATCTTTTATTAAAGACACACTATCAATCTAACTAACTTCTAAAACCCGCCCATAAGTTCCAAACAATATTATTTACTCAACAATTCAAATTATAATTTATTCAAATTTTAAATTATCAAAATTTCCTCAAAATTTTTCTAACTCCTTAAGTTTTCGAAAATTTTTGCCAGCGTCTCCTTTGCACGGCTAAGTCGGAACAACTACCAAATGGCTCTACGGGCCCCAAATTTCAAAAGAAAACAAAAGCCAAGTGGCTAGATCAGAAAACCATCAAATTTCATACGGAAATTTAAACACATACCTTTTTGTCGGCCAATTCAAAATTTATCTTCTGAAATCAAAACACTCATTTTCCTTTTCTTTTATATACTTGTATCCTACTTAGCAATAATATCCAATCACAGAATTCAAAATTATTTTATTCATTTCTTTTACAAAATTTCCAATATCACACAATTCCACTTCCGAACTAGTATCGTCCACCCGCCTTCCTAGTGCGGACTCAGACCTGGCTTCTTGACCAGAAACCGTCATTCTCCTTGCATAGCCATATACTATGATAGAGAATTTCTAGAACCAATCAAAAATCCATATTCAGGGTTCGCCGTCGAAAATCGAATGAAAAATCCCAACTTGGATCAATATAAATATCTCAAAATTCTGTGCCCGAATCTGGATCAAATCACTATGTGGATAAAATAATATACGTACATCCTACGTATTAATTCCCAATTTATTATTATTTATATCAATTCTCTTTTCTTTTTTTCACATTTATTTTGATTTCTATTCACTTATTCACAATTTCCCTTTTTACCCAACTTTTATTAATTCTTCATTCACATATTACTTAGTATATTTCTAATACCAATTTACTTAAGAATTTCACCATCAATTTCTTAAGTTTAATATAAATATTTTATATACTTCTTATATTTATTTTCATTTTACCACTTAAGCTTTTATATCTATTTCATTTAACTTGAATTTCCAATTCTATTTGAAATTCCATTTACCTCTCATTTTTATTCATCACCAAAACTATCTTTATAAAAATAGTTTTAATAACTCGGTGTCTCAACAAGTCCATCCTTGTTCTCATAGAAATTCAGTCAAACGTTGATCGGGCGTAGGACTGAAAATTTATAAGTACTAAGAAACCTGTTTTCAAAACCCAGTGAAAATACTTGGAAAACTTTTTGAAGAATGCTATAAAAATCATCACCCCTCGACTTTGGGTCGCAGTTAGCATGATGATTACGTCGCCATCCCGGCGAAAACCATAAAAAACTTTAGGCATCCGCACCACTCGACTTTCGCTACAGAAACTGCACAGATCGTAGCTACACTTAGTGTTACATTGCTATCACAACAAAAACCTATGTCACTGTAGGCATCAGCACCCCTCGAATTACGCTGCCAAATGAAACTTCACCACATAGATCGCAGGCTACACAAAGTGATATCACTGTTCCAGTGGAACTAGTGTAGACTGTAGGCACTCACTACCACACGAATTTTACTATGGAACTAAACCACATAGATCGCAATCTACCTATGTTACGTCGCTATCCCAGCGAAATCAAACGTAGATTGTAGGCAATCACTGCCACTCGACTTACACTATGGAATGGCGATAGCTCACACTTACAACAAAGGTTATGTTGCTATCACAGCAAATCCCATTGTAACTGTAGGCATCAGCGCCCTCGAATTACGCTACCCCAAACACAATCCTTAGGAACTAGTTTTGTCTAGACGTCCTCTGGGATCCAAATTTAGAACCCCCCTTAGGGCTCAAGGTAGAACCACCCAGTGGATCTCCTACTATAAGTTTCCCTCTAAATGGGAGCTCATTTTTCCCTATAGCATTCTCAAAACATTTCATACTATACACATATAGTACCTTTCAAAACGTACTCTTTATTTGTATCATATATAAACTTCAAAATCAATATCTCAAAATCGATAATTCTCAAACTGGGCTTTCCAAATTCCCAAAATCAAAAGCCTTTAAAAATCAATTGGTTCCACTCTGACCAGTTTGAAATTTAGAAAATAGTTTGAATAGTTTAAAATAGTTAAGCAGTTGTAAAATAGTTAAATAGTTGTAAAATAGTTAAATAGCTAATACAAGATAGTTTGAGTTTTAAAAAGAAAGGTTGTATAGTAGATAGCTTGGAAAAATATATTTAAGACAATTTATATTAAAACAATTTATTTGAAAATAATTTCAGCGTCAAACTGGTTCAATTTCCCAATCTCCAATTCAATCAATTTTCAATTTAAATCTCCATTTCCATTTAAATTGATTCAATTTCAATTCAATCTGAAATAACTTCAATTCCCATTCTAATTCAAATAAATTCCCATTTGAATTTAAACTTATTCAACTTCGATTACAATTCCAATTAATTCATTTCAATTCCACCTTTGAATTAATTCCAATTTCATTTTCAAATGTTAAACCATCTCGATTTATACAAATTCGAGTTAAATTTTCAAATGTTGATTTAATCCCTTAAATCAAATTAAGCCTTAACATTTAATTTAAGAACCCAAGTATTTAAAACAATTTAAATTTCCGAGCCCAAATTTCATATATTGATTTTAAATTATCTCTACTTAACTTATTTCAAGGTTCGAGCAAGAGTTCAAATCTTTACAGAACAAGTAAATTTAGGAATTCAACTTATTTCCCAATTATAACTTCAAGCTTTGAAACCCAATTCTTAAATAATTTTAGTTGACAAGTTCATTTATTTAACATTTAAATCTTAAGTTCAAAGGGATTGCATTTTCCTAAGTTCAAATTTTATTTCTAAAAATCAAAATCTTTTAAATAGTTCAAAATAAAGCTTTAATTCCATTAAATTTCAGAAATGGACGTATATCATTTCAATCCACTTCTTAATTCATTCAAAACAATCCAATTTACAGTTTTATATATATACTGTCACTAACCAACAGGATGATAGCATAATATGTCAAAGTGAATAAACACCCAGTTTATCTAAAACACCCATCCATGGCTTTTATCACAAACTTGCAGAATTCAGAAATCATTTCGAAACCATACATGACTCCCTTTTCAATTTAACACATCTAACTTTCCTTGGTTAAATCTCAATTGCATCTTGAAATTTTTCCAATTTCAAATTATTGGTCTAAACTTATTTAACTTTTCTAAGTTAAATCTCAATCCATTCAATTATTTTTAAGCCTACACAATTTAAATTTCTCATTCAAATTTAAGTTTTCTATCAATATCACTTCCCACTTATAAGTTAAAAACTTATTTCTCTATTGGTTATACTCTCACTTCAAGGGAAATTCAGAATTCAACACTTAGTGTTTATTTCGAATCAACTTTGTTATTATGTATATTCACCTATACATGTTTATCCCTCTTCAAACAACCCTTGTTTTTAAACAGGATTCCCATATTCAAAAATATTCTAAATAATATTACTTATCATTTCCTTAACATTTAAAACCATTCCAATTTTCTGGACTTAGATTTTAAAACTTCACAAGTTAAATCTATTTCAATCTATAAATCATACTTATATAAATTGTTACTTCCTTTAAACATTTCATTCTGCTTTATCATTGTTTATTTTTAAAATAACCATCCCTTTATTAAGACCCGACAACCAATTTATGATTATTATCATATCAAGAAATCAAACACACCATACATTCCATCATAATTCACTATAAAATATAATAAGGGTAACTTATTTGACATACTTTGAAAATTCCTTTGAATTTTCCAGGATTTAATTTCAGTGTTTGAATCCATTTTTACTTAACTTATTTTACCCAAATTTCTATTTGGTTATATATATTTTTACCACTTAAACCTTATGGTCTTATTTAATTTTTTTTTTATAACAAGCAATTATCTTAATATACTATAATAATTAGAAAAATTATTGCTTTATATATCATAATATTGGCTTATATAAAAATCTTTTTTAAAATCTTTTTTAAAATCATTATACAAGAAAATAACAAGTACATCCTCATATAATACACTCAACTTATTCTAGGGTACTACTGACCCTATCACTAATGAGTAATCCCCACCAGAGCTAAGGTTCTCGCTTAACCTTCATCTCTGATACCAACTGTAACGGCCCGGAAGATTTTCGACCCCGAAAATCGACACTAATACGTTCACTGTATAGAGTGTCGAGCAATCGAGTGTCGGAAACCCCAGACTGTTAGGGTTAAGAAGAAAAAGAGGTAGAAAAAGGAACAGAAACCATAACACAAAATCTCACAATCGCAGCGGAACAAAATATAATATAAAATAACATCATTTATACAAAGAAAAGCTATATCTGTCAATATACGTATAGGATATCAGAGTACAATAAATCTGGACAGTTACAATAACTCGTCCTCAAACAAAAGTTATTATAACTGTCCAGATTTATTATACTCTGATACCCTGTATGTATATTGACATATATAGCTTTTCTTTGTATAAATGCTGTTATTTTATATTATATTTCGTTCCGCTGCGATTGTGACATTCTGTGTTGTGGTTTCTGTTCCTTTTTCTACCTCCTTTTCTTCTTAACCCTAACAGTCTGGGGTTTTTGGCACTCGATTGCTTTGCACTCTATACAGTGAACGCATTAGTGTCGATTTTCGGGGTCAAAAATCTTCTGGGCCGTTACAATATTGTTCCTATTTTCCCCAAATCACAGGAGGGGAGGTCTAGGTTGCAGTTCTTTGCAGCTTGTAGGGTCATTGGAGCAGTCTTTGGCTTTTGTTTCGTTTGTTTCATGTACTTTGTTTCTCTTTTCTGTACTTTCCTCTATATATGAGGACCTATATTGTGAACTTTGTTATGTTTTATGTTTTGGTGGAGACTACTTGGTACTGCTGGTTTCAAAAATAAATTTGGGATAATGTTGTTTTTAATGAAGCTGTTTTGATATTAATTTATAGTTAGTGAAAGTTTTTGTAACGACCCGTATTTTTACGGATCGAAAAGTTTGTCAAAATCTGGGATTTTCAGCATTTTCTAGTTGTTTCAGATTTTGGTTGAAATTTGCCTAAGTCCTAGGTCGTACGCGACCTAGAGGTTAGTTAAATGTTGATTGGCGACTTAGAAGATAAGTCGTGAGCGACTTAGAGAAGGTCTGCGACCTAAGGGGATAGGCGAGTTAAGGGTTAGGTCATAGCCAGATTAAGTGGTAGGTCGCACTGTCTTGAGTCGCACCTAAGTGTTAAGTCGTTCAGGTGATAAGTCGCGGGGTGGTTAAGGTCGTAGACGACCTAAGAGAGAAGACTTAAGGGTTTTGAGCGACCTAAGGGATAGGTCGGTAACGACCTAAGGAGGACCAGCAGTTAGGTTGCGTAGTGGTTTAGGTCGCGAGTTAGTTTGGGACAACCTATAGAATGTTAGCGACCTAAGGGAGGCGCGAGCTAAGGAACTTACGACCTAGTGGTTAGCGAGTTAGCGACCTAGTATATTTAGGTCGGCAGCGACCTAAGGAAACTAGTGAGATGCAACCTATAATAGTTCGCGACCTATAAGAGTTAGCGATCTAATTGTTAGCGACCCAAGAGTTAGGCAGAGTAGGGGATGGCTGGTTAGTAGTTAGGTCGTACGCGACCTAAGTTAGGTCGTGAGTTCTGTTTTAGTTAGGTCGCGTGTTGTTTTAGGTCGTCATGTGTTAGGTCGCTGAGGAGTTAAGTCGTGGCATCTATTGGTCACGTGTGTTGGCTAAGTTGTTAGGTCGCAAGGTTTTGTTAAGTGTTAGGTCGTAACCTCGTTAGGTCGTAAGATGGAGAGCTCTGTTATGTCGCGCGCTATGTTAAGTCGGAGACCCAGTTTAGTCGTAAGTCGTAGGACTGCTAAGCCGTTAGGTCGTGAGCGACCTAGGAGTTGGGGCGCGCGTGCATATCTATTAGGTCGAAGAGCTGTTAGGTCGTATGGGTTTTAGGTCGGCAAGATCTTAGGTCGTAGGTCGGAGGCGACCTAATACCGAGTTACGACTTAAGAGATTTTCAGCTATAAATAGGAGGGGTTGTTCTCACTTTTTGGGATCCGGATTTCGAAGCGACGAATTGTTGCCATTTTGAGAGCTCGACTTCTACACTTCTTCACTTCTTTTCTCCACTCTAATCTAGTGCTTCTATCCATCCAAGTTGAAGATCAAATTGAAGATTTAAGAGCATAGATTGAAGATCTTCATCTTTTCAAGAGAGATTTCTTCGTTTGAAGCGGATTCGTGATAGATCAAGCTTGATCCCTCGCTGTCCAGATCTGAAGCGTGTTGATTTGGGTTTGTTTTGGTGATTTGGTGAGTGGTGATTATCTCTCACACGGATCCAAAGGAGTAGATCGGATTGTTGGCTCGATTTGGTGTTAAAATAGTGATTTCTATGCATTTTCTTCATCCTAAGTGTAGATCGATATTGATCCATTGTTCATGATGATGTTACATCCATTTTATCATATGTTAACCTATGCAAGTTCATTCATCAAGTTTGTAGAGATATAATTCATGTTTTCATGCTTGTTGGACTTTCAACTCTTTAATTACGAAAATGCCATTATTGTTATAATTGTCTACTTAGATCATATTTGAATGCTTGATTGATTGGATTGATGTTTGATTTGATTGATTGTTATGAACTAGATGAACTAGATGATAATTTAGCATTCCAGGATTTTAAATTGAATCTTTAAACCAAATAATGATTTTTAGAAGAGAAATCAAAATTTTTAGATTTATAAATGGTAAGATATGCTAGTTTGAACGGAAATGGGGAAATGATGAAATTCTGGCGATCGATGAAATCTGGAAGGTCGTGATCTTCTCTGGGGGTAGTAGAACGATCATAGATTTCGGGAAAATTGCCAGGATGGTGATCATGGTGTTGTGGTGGTGACAGTGATAGATTTAAGTCTATAGACCTAGTTTTGTTGTGGTCGGAAAAGTGGTCATCACGATGTCTCTGGTGGACCGAGTTCCACCAGACTCTGGGAACTGGTAGTAGGAAGACTGGCGAAGGTGTGGCTGGAAGGTCAAGTACTCCGGTGGTCGGCAAGGTGGATTCGAGGAATTTCCAGGCTTTGTGGTGATTCGAGAATTCTTGTTCCAGGATGATGAACGCTCGAATTCGATTTTTGGAGATGAACGATGATCTGGTGATCGGAATCGTGAGTGGCAGTCATGATCAAGATGCCGGCGTTGGCAGAGATGATCGGAGACGATCGACTCGTCTGTGCACGTGCACGTTTGTATCAGGCATTGGTTGTTTGGTTTGGGAAGAAGACAGTATTGCTCAAGTCGATCTCGTTTTGTTGCACGTGAGACTCGAAGATGTTCTCGGGAATTCGAAGGGAAGACTCGTGGGTTTATAACTGTGTTTACAAATTTTAAACATAACAAAGTAAAAAAAAAATAGAAAAGGAAGGGGAAACTCGAAGGAGTACTCGGGAAAATTGGGTTTTTACTCGGGTATTTTGATATTTAGCTCGGGTTGATTTTTGGGTTACAGTTAAAACCTGACAGTATTTTTAAAAATTTAAAAATAAAGTTTAAAATGTTAAGCAGGATTTAAAACAAAGTTTTAAATCAAAATTTTTAAAAAGTATGGATTCAAATTTAGATTTGTATCTAGTTGAAATTAGTTTATTAAATTTCTAATGTTGTATCAAATTTAAAATATTTAAAGTGTATTTTTAAAAAGGGTTTGAATAAATGAATGTGTTCAAAAATCTTATAAATTTCTTTTATAAATGTTAAGTGTTTCTTAACATTTGAATTTAAGAAGATTTTGTAAATTTGATTCAAAATTGGTTAAAGTTAAATTGTAATTTATTTTAAATCTTTAATTTAAAATGAATTAAAAGAAAGATTTTAAAGTAAAATGTTTTAAAGTCTTTGTTAATAATAATTAAAGTAGTTAAAGGTTAATACTTTAATTTAGAAAGTAATTAAGGTTTAATGATATAGGAGTCATTAAATTAATAAGATAATTAAAGTATAATTTAATAATTTGATTAATTAATGGTTTAGTGTTAATTAATTAAATAATTAAGATTATAAGTTAATTAATTAAGGTTAATTAATTTGGGATTAATCATTTATTTAGATAAATATAGATTTTTAATAAATGATTAGAAATTAATTAATTAAGTGATGAAAGATTAATTAAGGAATTAATTAAGTAATTAGAAATTAATTAATTGGTAATTAAGAATTTATTAAGTTGTAGTTAATAAATAATTGATTAAAGATTAATTACTTAGGAAGTAATTAAAGAATTGTTAATAATTAATGAGAGATCATTAATTAGGGATTATTAGATAATTAATGAACATGATTAAATTTGATAATCAATTAGATTAATTAGTTAATATGAAAATGGGTTAAGTATAATTACTTAATAGAAGTAATTAAGGTAATTAATTACTTAAGGTAATTAATGAAATAATTTGATAAGTTAAATTAATTAATTTAAGATAATCACTTGGTTATGTGATAAGTATAATTACTTAAATGTAATTAGTGAAGTGTAATTACTTAGGAAAGTAATTAAAGTTAATTAATGGATATAATTAACTAAAGATGATTTTAATAATGAAAGTAATTTGAGTTTAATTACTTTTGAATAATTAATCAAGGGATTAATTAAAAGATAATTAATTAATGAGTAATTAATTTATGGAAGAGTAATTAAGGGTAGTTAATTACTAAATGTGATTAATCAAAGGTGATTAATAAATGTGGTTTAATTAAGAATTAATTATTAAATGTAATTAATTTAAATAAGATAATTAATTAAGAGTAATTAAGGATCATTAATTAATAAAATTAATGATGTAATTAAGAATTGATTAATTAAGATTAATTAATAAATAAT
Source organism: Allium fistulosum (assembly GCA_030737815.1). Classification (NCBI taxonomy): domain Eukaryota; kingdom Viridiplantae; phylum Streptophyta; class Magnoliopsida; order Asparagales; family Amaryllidaceae; genus Allium; species Allium fistulosum. The sequence goes on along the minus strand of CM060908.1, from coordinate 741,853,476 downwards.
AAGTGATTAAAGTAATTAATTAATTGTAATTAATTAAGGATTAAGATAATTAAGTATAATTAATTAATTAATGAAGTAATTAAAGATTAATTACTAAAAGGTTTAAGATAATTAATTTGTGAAATTAATTAAGTATTAATTACTTAAAGTAATTAAAGGATTATTAATCAGGAATGATTAATTAAGATGGATACTTAGAGTAATGATTAATTAATTGGTTTAATTAATAATTAAGTAAGCAGGATTTATAGAATGAAGTAATTAGTTTAATTCACTTTAAATTAATTAGATGATATAAATCATTACTTAAGAATGGATGAATGATATTGAATGCTTTGCATTGTTGATATCTCTGATAAGAGATGTGCTGATCTATGATATAGATGTTTGGTTGGATTGAAATGATAATATGAATTATCTGTTTGGATGATAATATGGATTATCTATTGTAAATTATCTATCTGTGTGTAGTATAGATAAGAATTGAATTGTTTTAACCTTAAAACAACTTGGCCCTTAAAAGATACGTTTTGGATTTCGATGAGACCGGGATCGGGTTTCCGTATACCGGAATTCCAGGTCTGGAGACCCGAATACCACATCGATCCAAATTAACGATAGGTCGTGAATCTCAAGTGAAGATGAAGATTCAGAGTGCAAGGGTTATTGTCGTTAACTCTGAGGGTGATTCCAAAACGAGTGTAACGAGATAATGCCTTCGGTTTCGTTCGAACCCAGAACGAACTTGTATGGATTGAATGCTTTCAGCACATCGTCAGGCGGACGATGAGCATTCTAAGTGATATGTTCTGATTAAAGGTAATCGTAACCTCAAGCCTCATCAACCGGGAATGGCTAAAACAGGGGAGGTGCAGCAAGGCTTCGTGGGTAGCACCCACTGAGAGCAAGATAGATCCCTGTCTAGAGGTCCCTTTTCTTTTTATTCGGCTTAGTGTGTGGTTTGTCGCGCCAACTACGGGGTTATCTTGTTCGGAATTGTCCAGTAAGGGATGGTTCCGGCTTTGTGTTGCAGGGGAGCGGGCGTACTCCTCGGTACGGTGATCTAGGCCACGTACTGTGACGGGCGGTACCCCAGTAGCCTTGCCATTGTATGGAAACCCATTCTTCCTACGTGCCCTTACGGTTTTGATTGTATAACCCACTTTGTGGCTAGTATGCTGGAATTTAATAATGTAACAATTTCAGCTATTTCATATTTATTTGAAAACCCTAGACCCTATTATAATATAACTGGATTTCCTATCAAATGTTTTGGTTAGCGTAAGGTAAAAACTTACCCATGTTTATTTGTGGGGAGTCTTACGTGATACCTTTTCTTTCTAAAGGTTTTGAAGTTAAGCAAGTTTAACCTGTTACTCACACCAAACCCATGTCTGACCCAAGTGTTTATTTCTGTTTTATAAACTCTTGGGTACTCAAATTTTTACGAGTAGCCAAGGGATTCAGGTTTAGCTTTGACGAATTGTGGAGGAGCAATGAAGCAGGAGGCTTCGGCGTTCGTAGATATAGTATTCCGCTGTGTTGATATCTGTGTTAGAGTCTTGTATTGTATTTGAGTTGTAATATCTAGACAGATGTTTATAACTGTCTAGCATGTGTTGTATAGTTGTGTAAACTCTGATAAGTGTTGTATATATTGTAATAGTTTCTTTATGTTATTAATATAATTTATTCGTTCCGCTGTGAGATCGTTGTTGTTGTTTCTTCTTTCTTCTCTTCTTTTCTATTTTCTACCCCTTTCTTTCTTATTGATGATACGTCATTCTGTAGAATGAGTGGCGGGTCGTTACAGTGGTATCAGAGCGAGGTTGAGTGAATACCTAAGCTATTTGTTAAGTTAATATCAGAGCACTAGGTTGAGTGAATACCTAGGTTCGGAAGGATTGTTCATTAGAGACAGGATCTGTAGCAACCTGTTTGAGTCCGAGTGTATATATATATATATACGAGAGCGCGTATTTGTTAGTTATATAAAATGGTTTTATATTGTGTTAATTGATCGGTTGAGTGGTATACGGATTCTGGTCAATACGAGTAGCTAACGTTATTGATAGGGATCTCTAAACACTTGGACCAGGCCAACGGACACAATATTGTTTTAAAAAGGGAAGGTGAAATAATTTTACCCAGATATATTTTCTATATATAAAAAAAGTATCATTTTAAATGTATATGGTATTTGTAATGATTGGTTGAGATGATAATAATTTATCATCTAGGATTAGGAGTCTGAGTGTTGAGGTTGGAAGTGTATCTGTCGAGACTGTAGACCTAATACCGTCTCGAGTAAGCTTTGTTGTGGTGTAAGGATTTCACCAATCTCTGAAGGAAACCTGTTAAGGTTCGGAGTTTATCTTTGAAGTTGGATGAGTAGATTTGGATCTGTCGGTTAGACAGAAGCGAGTGATGGTATCTTGATACCTCAGGTAATAGTAGCTGTGTGATGAGATGCAGTGACTATGGATGTTCCCGAAGATGTTTTCTTTGGAATGAGTATAAGGAAGTGTGTCTGTTTCGGTGTTGTGGCTGAGTTCACCATGGTGTTTCTGTTCTGTTTAAGGTCCGAGTTTCTCGAAGAGCTTTGGATTGAGAAGTCTTTGGCATCGGTGACAGCAGTGCAGCTTGGAGTGTTCTGTTTGTTGGCAGGAAGTTTTCTGGCTGAGTAGTTTTTCTGAGGTGAAGTTCAGAAGCAGTAGAGTGGATCCATTTCTTCGGTGAATTGGATAGTTAAGTATGAGCTGTTCTGATTTGTTAAGAGAGAACATTTTTCTTTGGAAATAGGTTGGGTTGATCGCAAAAGTGACTTGCGATAGTTGAGTGTTCTCTTGTGTTATCAGAGATTTGCTAAATGTCTTCAGTGAAGTCAGAAGTTTGTCCGCATCTGGAGATTGAGTTTTCTTATCGACTAGGATTCCAGGAGTGGTACCAGTAGTTCAGCTGGGTAGAAGGATGTCTTCTAGAGATAGAGTTGGTGAAGCAGCTCAAGTTTTGATGGAGTATCTGAGTTTTTCCTTATGGATCTATTGAACCATTTTCTGGGATATGTTGTCCAGTTTGTGCTTGTATTCTTCATCAGCATTTTCATTCTACTCCAGATCAGAGTGGTGCAGCGGAAGCAGTTTGGCGAGTGCTCCTGTTTGTCTTTTCCAGATAGGAGAAGTTAGTTCAGTCTTCTGATGTTTGTGAGTAGAGTTGGTGTTCTTGGTCTTGGTTGATCTTAAGGGGATCATTGTGTTGGATTGTTTTTGGTCTAGTTTGTTTCTAGAAGCATCGGCGAAGGTTGAGCTGATCAAGAAGGATTTGTAGGAAGTCCAGGATAGTCTGAAGGATTTTGTGGATAAGAGACGGAGGAAATTGGAATTCGAAGTTGAAGACTTCGTTGTTGCTGAGGTTTTCTCTGGTTAAAGGAGCATTAAGATTGGGTCTGGGAAGTCAGCTCCGAGGAATATTGGATCTCTTCTATGTTCTGATTTGGATAAGAGCTTGGTCTACAGGATTGAATGGTCAGTTTGGATAACTGGGATTCGTTGTGTTTCATGTATCTCTGAGGGAGTACATGTTTGATCTATCTCTGGTTTTAAAACCAGCAGTTCTGAAGGATTTGGTTGTTGAGTCAGACTCGTCTGTAGTCTGATATCATGTTTAGTTTTGTATATCTAGATGAGTAGGAGCTCCGTAGATTAGTAGTATTGATTGTTTGGATTCTGTAGAGCGAGTATCCCGGTATTTATACTTGGGAAACCCTAGGAAATTGTATCTAGAAATTTTTTTTTTTTTCTGGATAGTTAAAATTGTTTGATTGAGTGAATTGGTTGCTATGGTTGTTAGCATATGGATGATAATATATGATTGTGATTTAAATAGATTATTAAATTACCTTTGCTTTAAATTTCGGGGACGAAATTATTTTAAGGGGGGAGGAATGTGATATCCCGGAATTTATGGGCAATATCAATTTAAAAATCTGTTTAAATAATTAAATTGATTTGATAATCTTTGATAATAAAATTTGAATTTGAATTTAAATTTTATTTTGAAATTCAAAAGGAGGTAATATTTAAATAGTTTTGGATTTTAAAATATATGTATAAGCTCTTATTTATATATATATGGTTTATTTTCTTTAAAATTTATATATATATATAGATAAGTAATTTATAAATTAAGAAAAGGCTATTTATTTACATTTAAAATAAATACAAATTACTATAAAGACATGTGTAAATTCCTAAGGCTAAGTAATAACAAGTGTTAACAAATTAAAAATGGTTAGTGACAAATGTCAAAGTTTTGTATTTTTGTTTTTCTTTTAATTAAATAAATCATTTCTACTTATATAAACACATGCTTTCATTCCATTCTCTTTTCTATTTCTTTTTCAAAACTAAAGAAAACTTTCAGCCTGTAAACAAAAATTCCCAAAGACAATAATCTTCCTCAAAACCAAAAACAAAGATCTGCAATTCATTTCAAAAACAATCTTATAATCATTCCTCTCAAACCTGAAAGCTCCTTCAACTCTGCAATGCATTTCTTCAATCTGAAAGTCTTCAGCTTGCATTTTCAATCTGGAAACAAAAGACTGCAAATCCTTTTCAAATCTGGAGGCATGTCAAACAAGGCATCTCTGCATGCAACTGCAATCCTTTCAAACTAAAGCTAGCATTCAAGTTTTTAAATCGAGTTTTAAAAGTTTCAAAGGCACTTCAGTTTTAAAGTTTAAAGCAGTTTCAAGATATGCTCTGTTCTCAAATATGTGAGTAATTTCCTTCTTAAACTTAAATATAGGGAAATCTGGTTGCATGTTAAATTTCTGGAAATAATATGTCTGTGTGATTTTATATAAGCAGATTTTCTTGATGTATATATGTGTGTATGCTGATGTATATATATGTATATATATATTTGGATGTATTAGATGCATGCTTGCTATTGAACATGTTTTTATCTGTTCTTCTTTTAGAAGTTAAAAATCATGATCGAATTTAATTCCTCTTGATATAATCTCTGATAGGACTTAGAATTCAAACTATATTTGTTTGTTTAAATCATGGATTACAGTTTAGAATTTTAGTAAGTAAAATAAAAAGAAAACTACTCTGTAAATAAAAAGGAACAGGGAAGTTTAAGTTATGAATAAAATTCAAAGATGATAATTTAGCATTCCAGGATTTTAAATTGAATCTTTAAACCAAATAATGATTTTTAGAAGAGAAATCAAAATTTTTAGATTTATAAATGGTAAGATATGCTAGTTTGAACGGAAATGGGGAAATGATGAAATTCTGGCGATCGATGAAATCTGGAAGGTCGTGATCTTCTCTGGGGGTAGTAGAACGATCATAGAGTTCGGGAAAATTGCCAGGATGGTGATCATGGTGTTGTGGTGGTGACAGTGATAGATTTAAGTCTGTAGACCTAGTTTTGTTGTGGTCGGAAAAGTGGTCATCACGATGTCTCTGGTGGACCGAGTTCCACCAGACTCTGGGAACTGGTAGTAGGAAGACTAGCGAAGGCGTGGCTGGAAGGTCAAGTACTCCGGTGGTCGGCAAGGTTGATTCGAGGAATTTCCAGGCTTTGTGGTGATTCGAGAATTCTTGTTCCAGGATGATGAACGCTCGAATTCGATTTTTGGAGATGAACGATGATCTGGTGATCGGAATCGTGAGTGGCAGTCATGATCAAGATGCCGGCGTTGGCAGAGATGATCGGAGACGATCGACTCGTCTGTGCACGTGCACGTTTGTATCAGGCATTGGTTGTTTGGTTTGGGAAGAAGACAGTATTGCTCGAGTCGATCTCGTTTTGTTGCACGTGAGACTCGAAGATGTTCTCGGGAATTCGAAGGGAAGACTCGTGGGTTTATAACTGTGTTTACAACTTTTAAACATAACAAAGTAAAAAAAAAAATAGAAAAGGAAGGGGAAACTCGAAGGAGTACTCGGGAAAATTGGGTTTTTACTCGGGTATTTTGATATTTAGCTCGGGTTGATTTTTGAGTTACAGTTAAAACCTGACAGTATTTTTAAAAATTTAAAAATAAAGTTTAAAATGTTAAGCAGGATTTAAAACAAAGTTTTAAATCAAAATTTTTAAAAAGTATGGATTCAAATTTAGATTTGTATCTAGTTGAAATTAGTTTATTAAATTTCTAATGTTGTATCAAATTTAAAATATTTAAAGTATATTTTTAAAAAGGGTTTGAATAAATGAATGTGTTCAAAAATCTTATAAATTTCTTTTATAAATGTTAAGTGTTTCTTAACATTTGAATTTAAGAAGATTTTGTAAATTTGATTCAAAATTGGTTAAAGTTAAATTGTAATTTATTTTAAATCTTTAATTTAAAATGAATTAAAAGAAAGATTTTAAAGTAAAATGTTTTAAAGTCTTTGTTAATAATAATTAAAGTAGTTAAAGGTTAATACTTTAATTTAGAAAGTAATTAAGGTTTAATGATATAGGAGTCATTAAATTAATAAGATAATTAAAGTATAATTTAATAATTTGATTAATTAATGGTTTAGTGTTAATTAATTAAATAATTAAGATTATAAGTTAATTAATTAAGGTTAATTAATTTGGGATTAATCATTTATTTAGATAAATATAGATTTTTAATAAATGATTAGAAATTAATTAATTAAGTGATGAAAGATTAATTAAGGAATTAATTAAGTAATTAGAAATTAATTAATTGGTAATTAAGAATTTATTAAGTTGTAGTTAATAAATAATTGATTAAAGATTAATTACTTAGGAAGTAATTAAAGAATTGTTAATAATTAATGAGAGATCATTAATTAGGGATTATTAGATAATTAATTAACATGATTAAATTTGATAATCAATTAGATTAATTAGTTAATATGAAAATGGGTTAAGTATAATTACTTAATAGAAGTAATTAAGGTAATTAATTACTTAAGGTAATTAATGAAATAATTTGATAAGTTAAATTAATTAATTTAAGATAATCACTTGGTTATGTGATAAGTATAATTACTTAAATGTAATTAGTGAAGTGTAATTACTTAGGAAAGTAATTAAAGTTAATTAATGGATATAATTAACTGAAGATGATTTTAATAATGAAAGTAATTTGAGTTTAATTACTTTTGAATAATTAATCAAGGGATTAATTAAAAGATAATTAATTAATGAGTAATTAATTTATGGAAGAGTAATTAAGTATAGTTAATTACTAAATGTGATTAATCAAAGGTGATTAATAAATGTGGTTTAATTAAGAATTAATTATTAAATGTAATTAATTTAAATAAGATAATTAATTAAGAGTAATTAAGGATCATTAATTAATAAAATTAATGATGTAATTAAGAATTGATTAATTAAGATTAATTAATAAATAATAAGTGATTAAAGTAATTAATTAATTGTAATTAATTAAGGATTAAGATAATTAAGTATAATTAATTAATTAATGAAGTAATTAAAGATTAATTACTGAAAGGTTTAAGATAATTAATTTGTGAAATTAATTAAGTATTAATTACTTAAAGTAATTAAAGGATTATTAATCAGGAATGATTAATTAAGATGGATACTTAGAGTAATGATTAATTAATTGGTTTAATTAATAATTAAGTAAGCAGGATTTATAGAATGAAGTAATTAGTTTAATTCACTTTAAATTAATTAGATGATATAAATCATTACTTAAGAATGGATGAATGATATTGAATGCTTTGCATTGTTGATATCTCTGATAAGAGATGTGCTGATCTATGATATAGATGTTTGGTTGGATTGAAATGATAATATGAATTATCTGTTTGGATGATAATATGGATTATCTATTGTAAATTATCTATCTGTGTGTAGTATAGATAAGAATTGAATTGTTTTAACCTTAAAACAACTTGGCCCTTAAAAGATACGTTTTGGATTTCGATGAGACCGAGATCGGGTTTCCGTATACCGGAATTCCAGGTCTGGAGACCCGAATACCACATCGATCCAAATTAACGATAGGTCGTGAATCTCAAGTGAAGATGAAGATTCAGAGTGCAAGGGTTATTGTCGTTAAGTCTGAGGGTGATTCCAAAACGAGTGTAACGAGATAATGCCTTCGGTTTCGTTCGAACCCGGAACGAACTTGTATGGATTGAATGCTTTCAGCACATCGTCAAGCGGACAATGAGCATTCTAAGTGATATGTTCTGATTAAAGGTAATCGTAACCTCAAGCCTCATCAACCGGGAATGGCTAAAACAGGGGAGGTGCAGCAAGGCTTCGTGGGTAGCACCCACTGAGAGCAAGATAGATCCCTGTCTAGAGGTCCCTTTTCTTTTTATTCGGCTTAGTGTGTGGTTGGTCGCGCCAACTACGGGGTTATCTTGTTCGGAATTGTCCAGTAAGGGATGGTTCCGGCTTTGTGTTGCAGGGGAGCGGGCGTACTCCTCGGTACGGTGATCTAGGCCACGTACTGTGATGGGCGGTACCCCAGTAGCCCTGCCATTGTATGGAAACCCATTCTTCCTACGTGCCCGTACGGTTTTGATTGTATAACCCACTTTGTGGCTAGTATGCTGGAATTTAATAATGTAACAATTTCAGCTATTTCATATTTATTTGAAAACCCTAGACCCTATTATAATATAACTGGATTTCCTATCAAATGTTTTGGTTAGCGTAAGGTAAAAACTTACCCACGTTTATTTGTGGGGAGTCTTACGTGATACCTTTTCTTTCTAAAGGTTTTGATGTTAAGCAAGTTTAACCTGTTACTCACACCGGACCCATGTCTGACCCAAGTGTTTATTTCTGTTTTATAAACTCTTGGGTACTCAAATTTTTACGAGTAGCCAAGGGATTCAGGTTTAGCTTTGACGAATTGTGGAGGAGCAATGGAGCAGGAGGCTTCAGCGTTCGTAGATATAGTATTCCGCTGTGTTGATATCTGTGTTAGAGTCTTGTATTGTATTTGAGTTGTAATATCTAGACAGATGTTTATAACTGTCTAGCATGTGTTGTATAGTTGTGTAAACTCTGATAAGTGTTGTATACTATGTAATAGTTTCTTTATGTTATTAATATAATTTATTCGTTCCGCTGTGAGATCGTTGTTGTTGTTTCTTCTTTCTTCTCTTCTTTTCTATTTTCTACCCCTTTCTTTCTTATTGATGATACGTCATTCTGTAGAATGAGTGGCGGGTCGTTACATTTTTATTCCCAAAAGCATATACAAGACCGTAGTTTCCCCAAAACCGGAAGTCACCAGAGGGCAATCCATATACTAAAGGTACAAAACAAATTCGTAGTGGTCGCGAATAAAGGGATACAAGTATGACAAGGCACATGAGGCAATACCCAAGGTAGTGATACTACCGTTCGCCTGATCCGGACTGGTGAGAACGCAACGCCGCAGCGCCCGCAACACCGTGAAACAACACTCCCAAAATCAAGGGTGCACCAATCGATAACAAGTAATAAGTAGTTCGAAGAAGTGTGTCCACTTGAGGTAGCTAATCCTCCATTGGCCCGGCACAGCTCCTGTTTTAGTCATTTCCAATTTGACACAAGTGTCAAGGCTATCCATTATCGTTCTCTTTCTTCAGTCAACACGAACACCATTCCAACCACTTAATTCTGGATCATCACTCCGCGTATAGTTATTAAAGTGGTTTTCGGTTTAGATAGAGAGTATATCCATAACCGAATTCCGGTCTCTTTAATAACCTTCGAAATTATTTCACCGATTGGTCGTTTATTTATTTCAAAAAACCAAATCAATTTCAATTCAATTAGAATTCGTAAATCAACATTTCATTTGTCTTTCAAAACCAATTTCCAATAATTTACGTTTCAAAACTTCCAAATTATCATTTCAAAATATTATAATTCAATTTCAATCTTTATATTGAAAACAATTCAAAGATTGATTCAAATTCGCACAAAGTTTCATTTCGAAATCATTAGAATCAATTTAGTTTTAACATTCAAATCAATTTACATTCATTTATCGATTTCATTCAATATTCGTTAAGTAAATTTTATCATTCAAACAATTCTATTAAATTTCCAATTCATTAAATCAATTCTTAAGTTCAACTTCATTAAAACAAAACTTACAATTTTGAATTAAATTAAATTCGTCAAATCAAACTCTTCAACTTTCAAGTCTTACATTAATTCCAAAATATCACATTTTCATTTCTTGTTAAAGAAATTCCATTCACTTATTTACTTTCTTAAATAATTTTCCCGAAACTTAATTTATAAAGAAACCCAATTTCAATTATTTACGAAGCAAAATTCACTTATCCAAAAATTCAATTTTACTTATTAAAGAGTTCAATTCAATTTAATCATTAAATAATTCAATCTTATTTAATTACTAAATAATTCAAAACCTAATTATTAAATAATTTCAAAGTTTAATAATTTCAAACTTAATTATAATTTCAAACTTAATTATTAAATCATTTCAAACTTAATTCAATCATTTCTCAAATAAACAACATTCTTTCATTAATTACATTTTTAATCCTTTGTTTCAGATTATTAAATATTAACATTTTCCTTTCATCAAAAATTCAAATTTCAACTTCATTTCAAAACCATGTTATTTATTCAAATAAAATCTTCGTTTATTTTTAAATCAAATTATTGACCAATCGGGTTTATTTAATTCTCTTTCCTAGGTCAAAGTTCAATTTGGGTATTTATCATTTCAACCTGATTCCAATTCAATTCAAAATCAAAGCATAACAAAGGGAACTTGCAGTGTGATAACTGGGATGGTGTCAAAGTAAATAAACAAGCAATAACAACAACCAATATCAATCCAATAATCAATTCAAATAATCCCGAAATAACCGTATTAATTCGCATTGTTATTTGTACGAATTAATATAATTATCTCTAGAATCTACACTATCATTTCATGTAGATTAAAGATTATTACATTACGGTTTTCACTTGTCATTCAATTTCAATTTTTAACACTACAATAATTAATCCAATATTCGTTCAACGGTTCAAAGTGTAATTATCACTATTCAATATGTCAATTAATTTAACAATTAAATGGGGTCATATTCAAGTAATCAAATTCAACATATATGTCGATTTAAAATTTCAATTATCCTACGTCAAATTTACTTGCATAATATTTATCACTTTATACATTTCAATTTTAACGTCCAATTTTAAACATCAAACAATCAATCATTTAACAACCAAACTGGATTATCATTTCATATATAACAGATAATGGTGTCAGATGTCATAGGTGAACTGATACAGGTGATAACAGTGTAAATATCTAACAGCAGCATATTTCAATTGTCGTTTCAATTGAAATCAAATTTAATAAATAAAAGAACATTAATCGTGAGTGATTGCTCACCTTTCGAGGCTAGATGCGTTTGACAAGGGAATGGGCTACGAATCCAGGCACGAAACTCAAAACGAACAAGGTTGGCATGAATTGAACGAACAGAGCTGATAAATAAAGATCGATGAAAAATAGATCAGAAACTACTCGATGCAGACCGAAACAAAATATATATTATTCTAATATATTATTTCCTTAACCAATATAATTCTTGAAACTCATGAAAATTATATATGCATACGTTTTCAAAAATCATAGTTTTAAACTAAACACATATATAAAACGTATATATATAACCATATTCTGTACAACTATACTAAAACAACTAACCAAAATATTTAAAATAAAGAACAGTTGCAGATTAAGATAATAAGTAAAGTAACATATTGATTGTGAAATGTACAGCAATCCTGCGAAGAAATATTTTGTTGAATAGGCATCGGTTGAAACTTATTACAACTATATAATAAAATACAACAACCGACTAACTTACAATACGCTATAGTCAAAATAAGATATATGCAAGTAAACCCATTTTATTCTAGACAGTACTTAATCTATTATACTCGTATATACACTAACTGGAAAGCAATCAGACCCATAAAATATAGATACAATATATACGATCTAATATATTCTGACCTGTTTATACATGTAAACAGCTGCTCAAAATACCACTATCTTGTCTAAAGCTAACAAAAAAAACAAAATAGACTGTTTTATAACACGATATACAAAAGCAAACAATTCAAAACAAATTTTTCCAAAACCCATATGTATGGGTACACAGCATATATACATTAATATAGACTGTCAAAGTATACTTAAACATTAATATAGTTACACGAACAGTAAAATACTCAATAGAAGACTAGTTATATATAAAAATTTGATAATTTGTTCTTTGTGAAAGTACACATATATATAGACACGAAAACAGAAAATGGTGAAACAAAACCAAAACCAGTATATATATAGGACAACATATATATAGATATATAACGAAAACAGTACTGTATTAGGTATAATTCGAAAACTAAGCTACCGTATATTTTAAACATATTGAACATATATATAGCAGCGAATGAAGTAATGCTAACCATTTACACTTAATATATAACATACTTTATCTATAAACTCATATCATATATATGCAATTTTTAGAACTAACCTATATGAAATACATACATGCGGTAGAGATGTGACGGAACGCTCGACAGAGAAGAAAGGCGAGGTGGGTCGACTTGATCTGGAGTGAGCTCGGCGTGGGGAGAAGGCTGCTGTTAGGCGGAGGGGAAGGTGCCGGTTGTGGGGTGCTGCGCTGCCGAGCAGTGGGCGAGGAAGCAGGGAGGGGAGGTGATGCTGCTCAGGTGGTGGGTATCGAGGCGCGTGAGGCGGAGCAGCTGTTGGGTGATGGCATGGAGGTGGCTGCTGTTTCAGGGACGAGCGCGGCAACCGTCCCTATGGGAGAGATGGAAATGGTGGTGGCGAGTTGCTCGGCGTGCCGCTGGCGAAGGAAGTGGGGTGCTCAGCAGTTGAGCTCGGTTGCTTGAAGGTGGTTCGATGCAGTGGAAAAATGGGAGGCTTGCAACGGCGAGGGGACAGCTCACTGGGTTCGGCGCTGCTACCGAGGGCGGAGGATCTGAGGACAGCGGTGAGGGCCAGTACAGGCAGATGAACAGTGGAGGGCTGCATGTCGTTGGTGAGAGGAGAGGCGCTATAAGCTTGGGGTTGGCGATGGTCGGTTGTTTGGACGCATGAGTTCCGGTGAGGGGAGAAAATGGGGCCGCAGTCGACGAAGTTGTGGAGGAAGGCGCCGACGTTCGATGGCGTGGCAGTCGGGAGGGAAGAGGGCCGTTGAGAGGTAGGCGGGGTCCGTTGTGGAGCTTTCGGTTGCTAGGCATTGGTGTTGGTCGGCAGATGGGGAGGATGGGTTCGGCGGAGTAGGAAGGCTAGTGCGGGTTCGTGTAGGAGGGTGGTGCGAATGGGAATGGACGACATGAGGAGGAGAGCAATGGTGAGGGTGAAAAATGATAAGGAAGAAGAGGCTGATGAAGAAAGAATTTAAAAGGCAGAGAAGAGATGTAACTTTTTGTAAATATATAAATTTTTCTAAATGCACAGACAAAGCAACTTGATTATCAAAGATGAGCTGGCAAGAAGATGAATCATAATGAACGGCAATTACTTTGAACATTGGAAATGTATAGCCAATTGGTTAAATTCAGTGAATAATATTAATAATCTTACCATTGGAATTATACGGTGAATTTAAATGGTCACCAGAACCCCAAAAGATAAAATTGATTACCTTTACAACTACCTGTTATGCAGATTTCACCGCGTACCGGTCTTCGAATTACAGAAATGAATATACCGCGGAGATCGGTGCGACGAGACGGTCAAAACGGTATACGAATATTAGTGGTACGATTGAATTATAAAATTTAAATTTTCTACCAGCGGAAAATGCAAGAAAAACACTGAAAAATAAGATCGATGGAGCCAAAGATGTCCGAATTTGGAAAAACGACAAACTGACATCTTGCTCAGAAGATGGTTTAGAATTTTTCTATGTAAAAATATTTAGGTTTCGAAAACATTTTATTTTCATCGCTTTTTAACTGATTAAATTGAAGTAAATTTACGCGTGAAATAAAATTTCATATTTTCGGACGAAAATTTACCATTTGCTATGTTTAACTAGACGTATTCCAAATATCAAATTTATATTTTAAAATTTTATCGTTTAAAATTTCGCAAAATTTCAATTAATAACGTTATTAAAATGGTTAAAATTTACGGGTCGTTACACTCTCCCCCACTCAAAACTTTTCGTCCCCGAAAAGGAACGAGGTAGGAGAATAGAAACAACCAGAAAGAAAACAGATTTGAAATAAAAAATAACAATTAATTTAAACCATATAAATTCAAATTTTAATTAATTGATATTCAATAATTGATTTAATCCATTTTCACTAAAATCAATCTCAACTATTTCTTAATTCATTATCTCATTATCCAATTATCTTCAATTTACAATTTTTAAAACCATAAATTTGAATAGTCTTTTATTATAATCATATTTTTTCCAGCAATTTAAATTCTTTTTATATTCCAAATTATTGTTAAATTTATTATACTTAATATATCAAAATCACATATATTTAACCCATATAAATTAATTTAAACCATAAAAGTTTCGATTTAAATTAATTTATATTTACTAATTGCTTCAAATTCAAGGTATTTTCATAAGTTGATCAAATTTCAATTTATTAATTCTTCCAAAACAAATTTATTAACTCTTTCAAAACAATTTATTTCATTATTAACTGAGTTTACTTTTTATCCTATCTAACTCTATTAACATCTTATAATCAAAATTTAGTGTATAACATTTATTATAAACACTCAAATTTTATTTATAAATTCAATTTATCTTATATATTATCCAATTACATTTTCAACTTCTGAATGAGTTAGGTAAGTTGTATTAGAATGAAGTTGAATAATATACAAATAAAATTTTCCCAATTCAATTATTCAAGTTTAAATATTTATTCCAAATTTTGGTTTTATTTGTAATTAAAATCATCCTTTAACAAAATTTAAGAATTACATTTCCGATTAACTTTAAACAATTTTGAGATATATATAATATATCAAATCAAATTAAATTTTAAATAAGATACCTATATATATAAATCAAATTATACTGAAGAAATTCAAATCAAAATATTTTCAAAACAAAACCGTAGCAAAGCTACAGAATGGTTTCTCCACTTCGAAACTCGAAAATGAATGTCGATGATGCGGCCGCCATCACCGAAATTATTTTCCAGCGACAAAGAGAAGAGCACTGATTTCAACATTTTTAAAAATCCTTTGAAACGATTTCTATTCGAAAATCTTTTATATAATATGCATTTAAAATTTTAAATCCAAAGTTGGAAATCACCGGAAACCAATAAATTCTCAAATTTCTGAATTAAATTCATTTCAAATTCCAATAAATTTATAACCAAGTTTATAAATTCATTTATTTATTTTATGCAATAGTCAATGGTTTACAAAACAATAAATGATAATAAAATATTATTATTTCAGACAACAAATTCATTAAGAATTTAATTTGGAAAAATTTACACTTATATATAATATAATCATATAAAAATTTATTTCATTTTCTAAATTTGAAAACAATATTGTGTCAGTTTGCTCTGTTAAAGTGTTTTAGAAATCCTATCGATAGCGTTGATCAGACGAATCGATCGGAAACCCAAATCAACATCAACAACTCAAACAACACACTATATTTTAAAACATTTATATATTAGTTTACAAATACATTTCTTTGCTCGACGATACAGGAATGAATTTTCAAAATAAGGATAGGGTTTCAAATTTGATGGACTCAAATCAAAGAGAAATTTGATTCGAAGATAAGTTCGGAACAAAGATAAGATAATTAAATAACAAAATAGGAAGATAGATAAGTTTATATAAATAGCGGGGAACCTTAACCGGGTCAACCGTGACTTCAAGAATAAGATCGATGCAGAATTCCAAGGCAAATCTACATTCGATCTCGAGAAATAGAATTCGGGTATAGCAGGACATAGATTTCATCGTAAACCGAGGATAAAGAAATCTCCGGTATATCGATGCTATTGTGAAGGAGTTTTCACTCCTTTTACAAATAATTCGAAGATTGGCGAGACCGCCGATTCATAGTAAAGATCATTCGAAGTGGAGTTTTGAGATACTCCGGAATTTAAAAGAAGACGAATAGTGAGGGACACGAATGAATTTCAAAACCGAGGGAACGTTGCAAAATTCCAAAGGAATTTGAGTCAAAAGAAAAAGATTGACACTCGAATGAGAGTGATTCTGTAAATACATTTACCCTATATGTTTAGTTTTGCCTAAAGCTACCAAAGCTCTGATACCAACTGTGACGACCCAGAATTTTGGACCATTCGCGTCCATTATAAGTGTATAGGCAGACACTCATGCCGGAGTTGAATTGCTCAAAATACCGCGTTGTTAATTTAAATTTGGCAAAACTGAACATATACAGTAAATAAAATATCACAGATCACACACACAGAGTAATAATTGCAGCGGAAATAAAAGAGATAGTAGTTCATGAAGCTACTATATGAATATATAAAATACATCAGAGTTAAACCAGATACAACGAAAGAGTAATATGATACATCAGATACAAAGCAGAATACATCACTGGAATCATCGAATATCTGAAAGCTGGATAGATAGCTGGATCTCCAAGCGAAGCTCCAACTCCAAAGGTGAGTCTCGAAAGCTGAACCACTCAGTCTGACCCGAGCGTAAAGCAAAAACACAAGACACACGAGTCAGGATTAACATTCTTATATTAATAAATCCAACTCAAGTGAAATAGCAATTGAAATACAAGTAACTCAAAGGATGTTTGGAATAACCATCCTTTAAGGATCCGTTAAACTATCTACTATGTAGTAGTGTACGATAAGTAGATAATGTCTACCAGTAATATAAAGATATCAAAATAGTGTTAAGTCATGGCCCATTCCACCCTTAACACATTTTTATTCCCAAAAGCATATACAAGACCGTAGTTTCCCCAAAACCGGAAGTCACCAGAGGGCAATCCATATACTAAAGGTACAAAACAAATTCGTAGTGGTCGCGAATAAAGGGATACAAGTATGACAAGGCACATGAGGCAATACCCAAGGTAGTGATACTACCGTTCGCCTGATCCGGACTGGTGAGAACGCAACGCCGCAGCGCCCGCAACACCGTGAAACAACACTCCCAAAATCAAGGGTGCACCAATCGACAACAAGTAATAAGTAGTTCGAAGAAGTGTGTCCACTTGAGGTAGCTAATCCTCCATTGGCCCGGCACAGCTCCTGTTTTAGTCATTTCCAATTTGACATAAGTGTCAAGGCTATCCATTATCGTTCTCTTTCTTCAGTCAACACGAACACCATTCCAACCACTTCATTCTGGATCATCACTCCGCGTATAGTTATTAAAGTGGTTTTCGGTTTAGATAGAGAGTATATCCATAACCGAATTCCGGTCTCTTTAATAACCTTCGAAATTATTTCACCGATTGGTCGTTTATTTATTTCAAAAAACCAAATCAATTTCAATTCAATTAGAATTCGTAAATCAACATTTCATTTGTCTTTCAAAACCAATTTCCAATAATTTACGTTTCAAAACTTCCAAATTATCATTTCAAAATCTT
This sequence comes from Allium fistulosum, assembly GCA_030737815.1. Classification (NCBI taxonomy): domain Eukaryota; kingdom Viridiplantae; phylum Streptophyta; class Magnoliopsida; order Asparagales; family Amaryllidaceae; genus Allium; species Allium fistulosum. The sequence continues at coordinate 741,835,828 of CM060908.1, read as the reverse complement.
ATAATTCAATTTCAATCTTTATATTGAAAACAATTCAAAGATTGATTCAAATTCGCATAAAGTTTCATTTCGAAATCATTAGAATCAATTTAGTTTTAACATTCAAATCAATTTACATTCATTTATCGATTTCATTCAATATTCGTTAAGTAAATTTTATCATTCAAAACAATTCTATTAAATTTCCAATTCATTAAATCAATTCTTAAGTTCAACTTCATTAAAACAAAACTTACAATTTTGAATTAAATTAAATTCGTCAAATCAAACTCTTCAACTTTCAAGTCTTACATTAATTCCAAAATATCACATTTTCATTTCTTGTTAAAGAAATTCCATTTCACTTATTTACTTTCTTAAATAATTTTCCCGAAACTTAATTTATAAAGAAACCCAATTTCAATTATTTACGAAGCAAAATTCACTTATCCAAAAATTCAATTTTACTTATTAAAGAGTTCAATTCAATTTAATCATTAAATAATTCAATCTTATTTAATTACTAAATAATTCAAAACCTAATTATTAAATAATTTCAAAGTTTATTAATTTCAAGCTTAATTATAATTTCAAACTTAATTATTAAATCATTTCAAACTTAATTCAATCATTTCTCAAATAAACAACATTCTTTCATTAATTACATTTTTAATCCTTTGTTTCAGATTATTAAATATTAACATTTTCCTTTCATCAAAAATTCAAATTTCAACTTCATTTCAAAACCATGTTATTTATTCAAATAAAATCTTCGTTTATTTTTAAATCAAATTATTGACCAATCGGGTTTATTTAATTCTCTTTCCTAGGTCAAAGTTCAATTTGGGTATTTATCATTTCAACCTGATTCCAATTCAATTCAAAATCAAAGCATAACAAAGGTAACTTGCAGTGTGATAACTGGGATGGTGTCAAAGTAAATAAACAAGCAATAACAACAACCAATATCAATCCAATAATCAATTCAAATAATCCCGAAATAACCGTATTAATTCGCATTGTTATTTGTACGAATTAATATAATTATCTCTAGAATCTACACTATCATTTCATGTAGATTAAAGATTATTACATTACGGTTTTCACTTGTCATTCAATTTCAATTTTTAACACTACAACAATTAATCCAATATTCGTTCAACGGTTCAAAGTGTAATTATCACTATTCTATATGTCAATTAATTTAACAATTAAAAGGGATCATATTCAAGTAATCAAATTCAACATATATGTCGATTTAAAATTTCAATTATCCTACGTCAAATTTACTTGCATAATATTTATCACTTTATACATTTCAATTTTAACGTCCAATTTTAAACATCAAACAATCAATCATTTAACAACCAAACTGGATTATCATTTCATATATAACAGATAATGGTGTCAGATGTCATAGGTGAACTGATACAGGTGATAACAGTGTAAATATCTAACAGCAGCATATTTCAATTGTCGTTTCAATTGAAATCAAATTTAATAAATAAAAGAACATTAATCGTGAGTGATTGCACACCTTTCGAGGCTAGATGCGTTTGACAAGGGAATGGGCTACGAATCCAGGCACGAAACTCAAAACGAACAAGGTTGGTATGAATTGAACGAACAGAGCTGATAAATAAAGATCGATGAAAAATAGATCAGAAACTACTCGATGCAGACCGAAACAAAATATATATTATTCTAATATATTATTTCCTTAACCAATATAATTCTTGAAACTCATGAAAATTATATATGCATACGTTTTCAAAAATCATAGTTTTAAACTAAACACATATATAAAACGTATATATATAACCATATTCTGTACAACTATACTAAAACAACTAACCAAAATATTTAAAATAAAGAACAGTTGCAGATTAAGATAATAAGTAAAGTAACATATTGATTGTGAAATGTACAGCAATCCTGCGAAGAAATATTTTGTTGAATAGGCATCGGTTGAAACTTATTACAACTATATAATAAAATACCACAACCGACTAACTTACAGTACGCTATAGTCAAAATAAGATATATGCAAGTAAACCCATTTTATTCTAGACAGTACTTAATCTATTATACTCGTATATACACTAACTGGAAAGCAATCAGACCCATAAAATATAGATACAATATATACGATCTAATATATTCTGACCTGTTTATACATGTAAACAGCTGCTCAAAATACCACTATCTTGTCTAAAGCTAACAAAAAAACAAAATAGACTGTTTTATAACACGATATAAAAAAGCAAACAATTCAAAACAAATTTTTCCAAAACCCATATGTATGGATACACAGCATATATACATTAATATAGACTGTCAAAGTATACTTAAACATTAATATAGTTACACGAACAGTAAAATACTCAATAGAAGACTAGTTATATATAAAAGCTTGATAATTTGTTCTTTGTGAAAGTACACATATATATAGACACGAAAACAGAAAATGGTGAAACAAAACCAAAACCAGTATATATATAGGACAACATATATATAGATATATAACGAAAACAGTACTGTATTAGGTATAATTCGAAAACTAAGCTACCGTATATTTTAAACATATTGAACATATATATAGCAGCGAATGAAGTAATGCTAACCATTTACACTTAATATATAACATACTTTATCTATAAACTCATATCATATATATGCAATTTTTAGAACTAACCTATATGATATACATACATGCGATAGAGATGTGACGGAACGCTTGACAGAGAAGAAGGCGAGGTGGGTCGACTTGATCTGGAGTGAGCTCGGCGTGGGGAGAAGGCTGCTGTTAGGCGGAGGGGAAGGTGCCGGTTGTGGGGTGCTGCGCTACCGAGCAGTGGGCGAGGAAGCAGGGAGGGGAGGTGATGCTGCTCAGGTGGTGGGTATCGAGGCGCGTGAGGTGGAGCAGCTGTTGGGTGATGGCATGGAGGTGGCTGCTGTTTCAGGGACGAGCGCGGCAACCGTCCCTATGGGAGAGATGGAAATGGTGGTGGCGAGTTGCTCGGCGTGCCGCTGGCGAAGGAAGTGGGGTGCTCAGCAGTTGAGCTCGTTTGCTTGAAGGTGGTTTGATGCAGTGGAAAAATGGGAGGCTTGCAACGGCGAGGGGACAGCTCACCGGGTTCGGCGCTGCTACCGAGGGCGGAGGATCTGAGGACAGCGGTGAGGGCCAGTACAGGCGGATGAACGGCGGAGGGCTGCATGTCGTTGGTGAGAGGAGAGGCGCTATAAGCTTGGGGTTGGCGATGGTCGGTTGTTTGGACGCATGAGTTCCGGTGAGGGGAGAAAATGGGGCCGCAGTCGACGAAGTTGTGGAGGAAGGCGCCGACGTTCGATGGCGTGGCAGTCGGGAGGGAAGAGGGCCGTTGAGAGGGAGGCGGGGTCCGTTGTTGAGCTTTCGGTTGCTAGGCATTGGTGTTGGTCGGCAGGTGGGGAGGATGGGTTCGGCGGAGTAGGAAGGCTGGTGCGGGTTCGTGTAGGAGGGTGGTGCGAATGGGAATGGACGACATGAGGAGGAGAGCAATGGTGAGGGTGAAAAATGATAAGGAAGAAGAGGCTGATGAAGAAAGAATTTAAAAAGGCAGAGACGAGATGTAACTTTTTGTAAATATATAAATTTTTCTAAATGCACAGACAAAGCAACTTGATTATCAAAGATGAGCTGGCAAGAAGATGAGTCAGAATGAACGGCAATTACTTTGAACATTGGAAATGTATAGCCAATTGGTTAAATTCAGTGAATAATATTAATAACCTTACCATTGGAATTATACGTGAATTTAAATGGTCACCAGAACCCCAAAAGATAAAATTGATTACCTTTACAACTACCTGTTATGTAGATTTCACCGCGTACCGGTCTTCGAATTACAGAAGTGAATATACCGCGGAGATCGGTGCGACGAGACGGTCAAAACGGTATACGAATATTAGTGGTACGATTGAATTATAAAATTTAAATTTTCTACCAGCGGAAAATGCAAGAAAAACATTGAAAAATAAGATCGACGGAGCCAAAGATGTCCGAATTTGGAAAAACGACAAACTGACATCTTGCTCAGAAGATGGTTTAGAATTTTTCTATGTAAAAATATTTAGGTTTCGAAAACATTTTATTTTCATCGCTTTTTAACTGATTAAATTGAAGTAAATTTACGCGTGAAATAAAATTTCATATTTTCGGACGAAAATTTACCAGTTGCTATGTTTAACTAGACGTATTCCAAATATCAAATTTATATTTTAAAATTTTATCGTTTAAAATTTCGCAAAATTTCAATTAATAACGTTATTAAAACGGTTAAAATTTACGGGTCGTTACAAATGTGACGACTCAGAATTTTTGATATTTGAAACTTGAATATTTAATTGATTTTAAATATTTTAAAAAGTTGGTTTTAACTTGAATTTCAAATATCACTATTTATTGGTTAATTAAATTATTGAATTAAATAATGGAAAATTGGGTAAAATATGAAATCGGGAGTTTCGAGCTTGTTAAAAATAATTTGAAAGCTTATAAAATCTATATTGATAATACTAAAGGTAATAGAACTGTTAAAATTGAATTTAAAAGTGTTCAGTTTTAAAAATATATTGTTTAAATTGACATATAAAAATAGCCTTCCGAGGCATAGTCTCGGAATTTGACGAAACCAGTTCCATTGGATCCGTAATATTGTATTATTATCGGATTTCAAATTTCACAGTGTTTGGAGTTATCGTGTGGCCGTACGAGATATAAACGCGTTGAAATCTATATCAAAAAATTAATATAATAACTGGGTCCAAAAAGCTATCTTCTCCATACGATCGAATTAGGACTCAAAACCTTTTCCATTTCGTTCGTAATAGGGGTATAACATTATAAATGCCTAGTGGCATGCCTCGATAGGAGGTCAAGATTTTGAGTTGTGTTTATTGAGACAATTTGAATTAAAAAAATATATATATTTTTACATAATGGTCAACTTTCAGCTATAAATCTGTTCCCATCAGCACTTTTTCATTTCACCTCCAAATCACTGTAGCCCATCTGGTACACGTTACCCTCATTTCAGATATCATTTTTCCCTTTATTTCATTTCAGAACCGAAAGAAAAAAATTGTGTTCAAAGCTTCAAACGAAAAAATATATATCGTTCCCCTCTTCTTCCTTTTAAAATCCCTTTAGTTCAAAAAAAAATGGAGACTACTGCCTTTTAAATTTCTAAACCTAGTTCGGAAAAAAATAAAAATAGTAATAAGCTGTTCGAATTCGAATTTCTCCTCCTCTCTAAAAATTTCGAGCTCGAGGAAGGGGATTCACAAGCGGGCATCACCGATGCTCGTATATATTCGACGTTCGGGGAGGATGGGCGACGCGTTTAGGTGGGGATTGCGATTGACATGGTTGCTAGGCGTGGCATTGGAGGAAGCTCCCATCGGTGAGGCGAAATCGATTGGAAGCTAAAATTCGTCGATTTTGGAAAGGGATTGATCGCGAGACTGGTGAGCTCGAGCTCGAGAGGCTTGGCCTGTCGATGGAAGCGACGGCGAGAAGCAGGGGCATGCGGCAGTGGAGGTAAGCTTCGGCGATGGTCTGCATTTGTCGACCTGATCGTTCGTGTACGACAAGTGTTACGATGGTCTGGGAGCCTGAGGTATACGATTCATTTCTTTTTTTTTAATTTAAATTTAATAACACACATATATATATTTTACAGAGAAAGAAAAGAATTTCTGTCTTGATAGATTAGAATATATATATATATATACATCAATTGACTATTTAGGATTTTAATATATGTATAGATAAGGTCTCGGAAAAAAAATAGGAATTTCAAAATGTTGGAGGTTTATATAAAAGATTAGATTTTTAAATCTGTATAGATTATTTATAAGTGTGTATATATATATATATGTAGTTTCAAAAGAAAGAACAAATATATATATTTTCACTTACTGTTTAATTTTAAAAGTAAGTATTAAGGTGGTTAACTTATTTAATTAGCTTATTCAATTATTTCAGTCATTAAAAATAATTTATTTAAATGAAAAATTACTTTAAAATCCACTTATTAGTTTAAAACCCAATCATTAGTTTAAATTAAATAAATAAATGGTAATTAATTGTTTGACCAATTCAAATATTAATAAAACGTATAATGTTTGTATAAGGTCCAAAATCGCGAAGAAAATAGTCGAGATGGATTGGATTGCAAATAAGAAGTCAAAGGTGAGTTAATCTAACTCACATTGGATTACTAGTTAATTTAATTAGTTAAAATTAAATTATTGGATTTATTGCTTAAGTTGATAATTTATTATCAGTCTGGATGTGATATTATATATAGTATATATATATATATATATATATTGGAGTAATTGATATTCCCGCATTATATAGCGGATGAGACCCTATGCGCCCCGCATAATATCGGATAACCCTATATACCACGATAACCCCCTCGAAGTGGGATTCGTATTTTTATATTGTGCTAACATCTGTGGATGCAAGGATAACAGGTTGGAGGGATCCAACTGGATTCCTCAAAAATATTGAAATTTATTTTCATAGTCTGTGATTGGGATTTATTTGAAAATCTGTGATAGATTATATTGAATTTTCGATATAGATTTCAAAGCGTTTATATCTCGTACGGCGACACGATAAATCCAAACGCCGTGAAATTTGAAATCCGATAATAGTACAATATTACGGATCCAATGGAACTGGTTTCGTCAAATTCCGAGACTGTGCCTCGGAAGGCAATTTTTATATGTCAATTTAAACAATATATTTTTAAAACTGAACAAACCACTTTTAAATTCAATTTAAATAGTTCTATTACCTTTAGTATTATCAATATAGATTTTATAAGATTTCAAATTATTTTTAACAAGCTCGAAACTCCCGATTTCATATTTTACCCAATTTTCCATTATTTATTTCAATAATTTGATTAACCAATAAATAATGATATTTGAAATTCAAGTTAAAACTAACCTTTTCAAATATTTAAAATCAATTGAATATTCAAGTTTCAAATATCAAAAATTCCGGGTCGTCACAAATAGGAATGGGTCAGACATAAAGTCTGGTGAATGAGAAAAAAAATAGCAGAAAGAAAAAAACAGTTTAATTCCAGGTCTTCCCCGGATATCCTAGAGGGTGAATAATATAATACAATGAATCCTTCTTAGATATAGTTCCTAAGAAGCCAAAGTCCGTGGTTACTCTAGGGAAGTCAACCATGCAGTAATACTAAACGTCAATCGGCCGGTCGGACCTGCTGTCCTTACCTATCCACGTGCTATAGCGTGAAAGTCGTGCTCTTCACCTATGCACTATGACTAAATGCCTCTTATGTCTGACCCGCGCCGACTCAAACAACCCCACTGGACCCCGAATTTGCGCTCAGACTCCAACAGACTGGACTCCTATCCTCCTGTCTCCTCGGTCACCAACGTGGACTTGCCCCTATCCATAGTGTCAGTCTTCCGAAAGAGCGCCCACACCTGGGTCGGCTGCGCAAAATCCTCCAACGATCTGCCTAAAGAAGCCTACGTCGGATCACACTTGTCATGTTCCGTCCACGTTGATCTGCCTGAAGAAGCCTACGATTGCGGATGCTATCTATCCTACATACTAGCAATCTATGAAAGGTAACAAACATCCTTGCGAACCTACTTGCTCGCTCCTAGTACGTACGGCCAAAACTATATTTTGGTCTTAAGTGCATGAAACACCTATCAAGACCTTTACAAGGTCTGCATACCAAATCGCTTCCAGATTAATTAATTTTACCATTATAGTTAACATATTGTTTATTTCCATTAATCTGCTTTAGGCCATTTTTACATCCGATTTGGTTATTTTACAATTTCCCTTTTTCTTACATAAATAGTGTTTCAATTTCACGTCTGTTCAGCCCGTATGGTTTGTTTGTAATTTTTATACCATTTTGTTACAGATTTACACTAGCCTTTAGGGTCCATTTAATTTACACTTTTTTTTCACCCTAATTTGCGTTCTACTTTTAGAGATTTAATCTGTACAAATTTTTTATCCAATATCCACTAAGCATTTAATTACACAAAACTCCACTTTTCCATTTTTAAGTCACATATGAAACAAACAATTATGCCAATTAGACTTCCCTATTTTGTTCCCAAACCATATTCAAAATTATGTAACTATATAAATCAAAACCACAATTTTATTCAAGTAACATATTCTGAATTTGTTCAACTAACCTGTTCTACCATTGGAAATTGGATAACAATTCTAATTCAATTTAATTAAACCAATCTTATTTACGCCATGAAACGTGAATAACAATTTGTTTCTTCCAAATTTCAACCCAAACATGAATTAGAACTGAGAAGTGGTAGAAGGAGAAGATACAATAATTTACATAAATTTCAATCTTAGCTATGCCATAAAACATGAATAGACAATTTATATGTCCCATATTTTAAACCAAACATGAATTAGATTTGAGAAGTGAAAGAAGAAGAAGAAGTTGCACTAATTTACATCTATTCTCAATTAATAACAGAAATTAATTCATATTAACGTGCCAGAAAAGAACTGAAATTGAACTACTTTATTTTTCTATTTCATATTAATTCCCACTCACGTGGCACTTAAGCTTGTATAAATTTGAAAAAAGCTTTGCTTTAGTCTTTCTCCCTTTGATTCTTCTAAATTCCCCAAATTGCTTGAATATATATAGATAATTTAATTTGGTAGAGATTTTTTTATTTAGTAGAGAAAAGGAGGAAGAATAATACACACTAATTTTACTGTAGAATTATGGCGATGGCTGAATAAGAGATTAGGTTTAGGTTAGATGGTTTATTTATAGATTGTTTGAGTGAATATAATCCATTAGATTATTTTAAATTAAATCTGGTTCTTTCATACACTTAATGGTTATCCACTCTAGCCTATACACATCACTCAACAAATAAAATTTAGCCATCTCATCCTATTACATCACTGGAGCGAATGGGAAGCCACCACATGTCAGAAGCAACGCCGAATTACGTAGGAAAAATCGCTTGAAACGAACCAGTTAAAAAAACATCGCTCCAGACTTTGGGCGACAACGGTACTTGATCCCTGGTCACTAAGGAAGTCAATATGCGCCGTTACCACTGTACCAAATGTGCTTTTAATTTCTTTTTAATTATATTTCTCGTAAAATATCAGGGTGTTACATTCTCCCTCCTTAAAGGATTTCGTCCTCGAAACCTCCAAAGACGGAAGAACGTAATTAACAACCAGCATCCATGAACTACATCCATCTACCCAACCATCGTCCATTTCTACCATTGTCCTTATTTTTAACTAATGAAATTTATGATTTATGCAAAGTGAAATGCATATGAACTTACCTAATGCGAAAAGGTAGTCGGTCTACTGATTCAGTTGACCTCCTGTAATGCAAGTATGCTTATGCCATGCAACCAAATGTATGCAATTACGTATAATTGATAATTCTATATGTATGTTTCAATCATTCACCCAAATGCACCATCCATATGCAACATCCATTTATATATACACACACATATATATACATCCATGTGCAAATGCAATAGATAATAAGCACGCATATGCAGGTGTGTGTACCTAGTTGGCCAATTATCCTAATAAATATCTATCTAGTGCATGCAATGCATCCATTTGCAAACATTGGCATCCACTTGCAATCATTTTCATCCATCAAACATAACATGCCCTAATGACATGTTTACAACTAAGCTACCATCCATAGGTTTCACCTAAAGATTATCGAAAAGACCCTAAATATGGAAAGATCAAAGATAGGACTTTTATCTATCTTGTGCAGTTTTCAACCTCTTGCGAATCAAATCCACCTTCTCAAAAGTTTCCCTTACCAAGTCTGGTCCAAGCAAGATCCTATTGGTGGTATCCTACCAACAGGTTGGTGATCTACATGGTCTCCATAGAGGGCCTCGAACGGTGCCATCCCAATGCTTGCTTGATGACTATTATTATACGCGAACTCTAACAAAGGTAGGTGGTCTTCCCAAGAGCCTCTGAAGTCAATGATGCACAATCTGAGCAAACCTTCCAAAACCCTTTTTACCCTCTCAGTCTGTCCATCTGTCCGAGGGTGATATGCCGTGCACAGATTCAATTCTGTTCCCAAGGCTTGTCGAAGAATCCTCCAAAATTCGCTGGTGAATAATGGATCTCTGTCGCTCACAATGCTGGCGGGAACTCCATGAAGCCTAACTATCACCCTTACATAAAGCGGCGCTAAAGAAGTTGTCATCCTATTACTCTTAATGGGTATAAAATGAGCGCTCTTCGTCAGTTTATCCACAATGACCCAAATGCTCGTGTTCCCACTCCGTGAACTTGGTAATCCATCCACGAAGTCCATAGGGATGCTCTCCCATTTCCATAATGGAATATCCAATGGCTGCAGCAGTCCTCCGGGCTTCTTCTATTTCGCCTTTACCCTTTGGCAAGTGATTAACTTCGATACATACTTCGCCACCCTCTTCTTCATTCGGGGCCAATAGAATACCCTCTTCATATCCCCGTACACCTTATCACCATCGGGGTGCACTGTCATCCTAGAATGATGTGACTCGGCCAACATCGCATCTACTAAATCCTCACTATGGGGAACACAAATTCTACCATCCCTTCTAAGCCATCCCATAGTGTCCATGGTATAGCGCCTAAGATGTGGTGATGATTCTCCTCTACCAAGCTTATCTAAAATATCCTTTAACTCTTCGTCCTCACCTTGCCTTGCTCCAATCTGCTCCATCAAAGTAGGTTGGACGTCGAGGGATGTTAATAATTATGGAGCTAAATCCGATGGAGGTCTAAAATCAAAGGTAGAAATGTACTCCAAATGCTTCCATTCCAAAAACAGAGGACTTAAAACCACTTTGCATCTACTCAACGCATCTGCCACTACATTACCCTTGCCCAGTGTATAGGAAATCTCAAAGTCGTAAGAGGCTAAATACTCCACCCATCTTTGCTGTCTCAAATTCAAGTCTTTTTGAAAGAATAGATACTTCAAAGACTTATAATCCGTGAAAAGCTCAAATCTTTCTCCTAAGAGATAGTGCCTCCAAGACTTGAGAGCAAAAACTATAGCTGCAAACTCAAGATCATGCGTCGGGTAGTTCTTCTCATGCGTATTCAACTGCCTACTCGCATAGCACACTACCCTACCCTCTTGCATCAGTACCGCCCCTAGCCCCATACCACAAGCATCCGTATGAACCGAGAAAGACTTGGTTCCATCCAGTAATACCAATACGGGCGTGGTAGTCAAAGCTTCCTTCAATCGACCAAAGGCATCCTCACACTTGGCATCCTAAACAAAAGCTGAGTTCTTCTTGGTAAGGCGGGTAAGTTGAGCTAATATCCTAGCGAAGTCCTTAATGAACTTCCTATAGTAGCCCGCAACACCAAGGAAACTGCTTAAGTCCGTGGCATTCTTATGGGTCTGCCAATCCTGTACTGCTGCCACTTTTGCCGGAACTACTCCAATCCATCCTCCAAAACGATGTGTCCCAAAAAGCGAACCTCATCCCTCCAAAAGTGGCACTGGAGAACTTCGCCTTCAACTTATGTGCTCGCACGGTCCTAAGCACTTCTTCTAAGTGAATAGTATGCTCCTCCTTGCTTTGCAAATAAACCAAAATGTCGTCGACGAACACCACCACAAACTTGTCCAACGATTCGTGAAATACTCGACTCATCAAGTCCACAAAATATGTCGGAGCATTGGTTAGCCCAAACGGCATGACTAACCACTGAAATAACACATCCGGTGTCCTAAACGCAGTCTTCTCGATGCTATCCTCCGCTACACACAACTGATGGAATCCCATGGCCAAATCGAGCTACGAAAATACCTTAGCTCCTACTAGCTGGTCGAAGAGATCGTCTATACGGGGAAGAGGATAACGTTTCTTATTCATTAGCTTATTAAGCTCCATATAAACCACGCAAAGCCTGAGAGAGCCATCCGCCTTAGTGGCAAAAGACGACGAATGCGGTCTACTCAGAAATGCTCCTACGAATGAAGCCCTTCTCCAAAATCTCTCCAATCTGCTTGCTCAACTCACAACGTTCTTTAGGAGCCATATGCCTTACCGGTAAAGCAACCGATTTGGAATTATCGACAAGATAAATCTTGAAACTTGATCTCTCTTCGAGGTGGAAGGCCAACATCCTCCTTGAACACATCTAGAGAGTCTCTAACAACGGGTACCGAACTCAAACTATCGGGCGATAAGTCAAGAGAATAAAGATAGCTCAACATGACTGATCCTCTAGGATCACAAGATACCTCCAAGGTACGTCCACTACAAGTGCCCAACCTCACTATCCTCTTATCACAATTAAGAACAACACCATACATGGATAGCCAATCCATACCAAGAATCAACTCGAACCCGGAAAAGCCCAATACAAAGCACTACAGTTAAACTTAGCCTCTAAAATAATCAATTTCAAATCCTGACATAACATGGACAAATAGGCCGATCCTCCTACGGGATTTGATACTACAACCGGGTCGGTCACTAAGCAAGCATCAAGACCAAGACCCTCTACCAGAGTACTAGATATAAAAGAGTGCGAAGCTTCAGAATCAAATAGGGTATGAACAGGAAAATCACAGATAGATAACACACCTTTGATGATCACCTTCTTTCCCTTATCCACAACCGGACGAGTACTAGAGGAAGGAGCTGCCTTTAAAGCATAAGCCTGTGCATGTTGTGAAGGTGTCTGTGAACTGTCCTTGGGCTTCGATGGACAGTCCTTTTTCATATGCCCTACTTGATCGCAAAGATAGCACCTCGGTCTCGGTCGCTCTCCTGCCCCTCTACAATCCTTAGCAAGATGACCTGGTTTCCCACAAGTATTGCACTTCCAGTCCTTCCTTGGAACTTTCCTTTTCCCACCTGACCCTCCTCTCCTCTTTCCTTTCCATAGCTTCTTCCCATCACCCTTCTACGCCACATCTCCTTTCTTCACAGTATCAGCAAGTAAAGTCATCTCTACCAATCCCTCAAAAGTGGCTCCCATCGGAATGTGGCTCACGACCAAACTCTGCAGTGGCTGACTCAAACCCTTAGTGAACTTCAGCGCCTTCTTGTGAGGAGTATTGATCTGGTCTATTCCAAATCTGGCAAGCTCATTGAACTGATTAACATATTCCTTAATTGTCAAATCCCTTTGATTAGGCTGTATAAATTTCTCTAGATGCACTCCCTCTTCAACCTGCGATAAGAATTTCCTCTCAAACCTAGTACGAAAATCCGCCCAAGTCAAATTATCAGCCTCAGCCTCTATAATCTCCTACCAACAAAGAGCCTCTCTCTGTAACTGCCATGAAGCCAATTGCCTCCGAGCCAAGTCTTCCAATCCCATAAGTCCAAATATCCGCTCACAACTACGGATCCAAGTTCTCGCCTCAGTATATGACTCGGTGCCAAGAAACGGCTTGCTTCTTATGCTAGTGTAGTCCTTGCATAACTTGGGAAAATCGAGAATGCCTAGCGAATAGGCTGGAGCCCCTTTCGCCGGAGCAGGATCTCTAGCTGGTGGCTTTGCTCGTGCAGTAGCCTGCAAATAATGTCTGAACCAAGCAGGCATATTAAGGCTTGGAACTTCGGGGATATCTTATGGTTCAGACATTTCTATCTATGGATATTAAAAAGATGGGATTAGGTACTCCACAAATAGTTCAATAGATATTGAGGAAGGGATATGAGGGACTCATTTCTAAAATTTCTTTTTTTTCCAAAATATATACATATACTTTTAAAAGTATTATTTGGAATATCCTTTAAAAGTTATTCGAAAACCTTTATATTTTTTAAAATATTTTTAGGATTAATTAAACCTTAGCTCTAATACCAACTATGACACCTCGCACCTCTAGGCACCCCAAAAGTCGGACATGACTAGAAGCACGGGTAGTCGGGTGAAATAAAAATCCATAACATAGCACAGAGACTAAGGAAACAACATAAAATGACTAAAATATTACAGTGGAAGAAAACTTTCACTAATTATAAATTAATAGCAAAATAGCTTCATTAAAAACAACATTATCCCAAATTTATTTCTAAAACCAAAAGTACCAAGTAGTCTCCACCAAAACATTAAACATAACAAAGTTCATAATATAGGTCCCCATATATAATGTAAAGTACAGAAAAGAGAAACGACGTACACGAAACAAAAGAAACAAAAGTTGAAGATAACAACTGCTCCAATGACCCTCCAAGCTGCAAAGAACTACAACCTAGACCCGCCCTCCTACGATTTGGGGAAAATTAGAAAAATAGGAATGGGTCAGACATAGAGTCTGGTGAATGAGAAATAAAATGAAGTAGAAAGAATAAAACAGTTTAATTCCAGGTCTTCCCCGGATATCACTGATGGTGAATAATATAATGTAGTGAATCCTTCTTAGATACAGTTCCTAAGAAGCCAAAGTCTGTGGCCACTATAGGGAAGTCAACCATGTAGTAATACTAAACGTCAATCGGCATGTCAGACCTGCTGTTCTTACCTATCCACATTCTACAGCGTGAAAGTCATGCTCTTTACCCGTGCACTGTGACTAAATGCCTCTTACGTCTGACTGACGCTGACTCAAACAACCCTGCAGGACCTTGAAGTTGCGCTCAGGCTTCGCCAAACTGGCTCCTATCCTCCTGTCTCCTCGGTCACCAACATGGACTTGCCCATATCCAAAGTGTCGGTCCTCCGAAAGAGCGCCCGCAGTTGGGTCGGTTGCGCAAAATCCTCCAATGATCTGCCTAAAGAAGCCTACGTCGGAGCACACTTGTCCTGTTTCGTCCATGTCGATCTTCCTGAAGAATCCTACGATTGCGGATGCAATCTATCCTACGTACTAGCAATCTATGAATGGTAACAAACATCCTTGTGAACCTACTTGCCCGCTCCTAGTAAGTACAGCCAAAACTATATTTTGGGCTTAACTGCATGAAACACCTATCCAGACCTTTACAAGGTCTGCCTACCAAATCTCTTCCAGATTAATTAATTTTACCGTTACAATTTACATATTTTTTATTTCCAATAATCTGCTTTAGGCCATTTTTACATCCGATTTGGTTATTTCAAAATTTCCCTTTTTCTTACATAAATGGTGTTTCAATTTCACGTTTGTTCAGCCCATATAGTTTGTCTTTAATATAAATAACATTTTGTTACAGATTTACACTAGCCTTTAGGGTCCATTTAATTTACATTTTTTCACCCTAATTCACATTCTCCTTTTAGAGATTTAGTGTGTAAAAATATTTCATCCAATAGCCACAAACCATTTAATTACACAAAATTTCACTTTTACATTTTTAGGCTACATATGTAACAAACAATTATGCCAATTAGTCTTCCCAATTTTGTTCCAAAACCATATTCAAAATTATATAATTATATCAATCAAAATACAATTTTATTCAAGTAACATATTCTGAATTTATTCAACTAACCTGTTCTACCATTGGAAATTGAATAACAATTCTAATTCAATTTAATTAAACCAATCTTATTTACGCCATGAAACATGAATAAAAATTTGTTTTTTTCAAATTTCAACCCAAACATGAATTAGAATTGAGAAGTGGTAGAAGGAGAAGATACAATAATTTACATAAATTTCAATCTTATTTATACAATAAAACGTGAATAGACTATTTATATGTCCCATATTTTAAACCAAACATGAATTAGATTTGAGAAGTGAAAGAAGAAGAAGAAATTGCACTAATTTACATCTATTCTCAATTAATAACATATATTAATTCATATTAACGTGCCAGAAAAGAACTGACACTTGAGCTTGTATAAATTTGAAAAAATCTTTGCTTTAATCTTTCTCACTTTGATTCGTCTAATTACCATAAATTGCTTGAATATATAAAGATAATTTAATTTGGTAGAGATTTGTTTATTTAGTAGAGAAAAGGATGAAGAATAATACACACTAATTTTACTGTAGTATTATGGCGACGACTGAATAAGTGATTAGGTTTAGGTTAGATGGTTTATTTATAGATTTTTTGAATGAATATAATCCATTATATTATTTTAGATTAAATCTAGTTCTTTCATACACTTAATGGTTATGCACTCTAGCCCAAACACATCACTCAACCAATAAAATTTAGCCATCTCATCCTATTACATCACTGGAGCGAATGGGAAGCCGCCACATGTCAGAAACAACGCTGAAATACGTAGGAAAAATCGCTGGAAACGAACCAGCTAAAAAAAACATCTCCATATTTGGGTGACAGCGGGACTTGATCCTTGGTCACTAAGGAAGTTAACATGCGCCTTTACCACTGCACCAAATGCGCTTTTAATTTCTTTTTAATTATATTTCCCATAAAATATCGGTGTGTTACATTATATAATCATAAAATATAAATCAACCACTTCGAGGCAAGATTTGTATACAAAGGGTAATCAGCTCTTACACGGGAACGTAATAGGGTCTCATCTGCTCCAATAGGCGGAAATATATCCAAACCAACTAATAAATATAATAATTCATCCAAACAATCATTCAACCATTTTAGTCAATTGTATATCATACTAGTTAACCAAAAAGGTGAGTTTAACTCATCAAAATTTCCAGTTGTCGTCGAGGCATTCCGATTTGGAACTAAAATCGAACGACGTCCGATTTAGACCAAATTTCAATAGTCTTCAAATTCGACCAATTTAGTTCCATTGTGAATCACTCGTAGATATGAGCGCAACGCAAAAAGTTTCGTCTCGATCGGACCTTGTATGAAAAAGTTATGCAATTTTTAAGTTATCGATTTATTTTTAATAAATAATTTAATAACAATTAACAACTTCATTCAATTTACAAAAATACCCTCTCCTACCTTTCTTCCCCAATCAGATGTATCTCCCCATACATGCCATTGATACACACGGCCATGCATTGTGCACCACTCCCCAATCAACGATCCTCCAAACCCACCCCGCCATCGAATTCCCCTAGCCGATCTCTACCTACTTGACACCATGCCTTCAAGCTCGGCCTCCCCAAGAAAAACGTGACAACAGCCCCCTCCCATCACCACTGTAGCGATGTGAGCCACTCCGATGAACCACACGCTTAAAAAATTAATGCCAAGACGCCAAACTCCAGCATAGATCCAAATCCATCATCCAATCCTTCAATCAATGCCTAAATCTTACTAGATCCTAAACCCTAGTTTACTACTCCTAAAATGTCGATCACCAAACCATGATCGAGCACCACCAAACCCATATCGACACGAAGCTCTCATCGAATCATGATTTTTAAGGCTTGTTTCAAATTTTTTTATTTAGTAATTTTTGAGATATTAATTTTTTGAATGAGTTGATTTTTTTCTTCTTACTGCCAATGGTTTATATAATGGAGGGAAGGATGTGAAGTATCATAGAGGAGGGTGTGGGCTTGTATAGGAATGGGCAGAGATAAAGGTATGGGCCGATGTGAATGGGAATATGTAGGGTTAAATCTAAATCAAAATATCTATATTATTCAAATTCAAAATATCTAGCTAAAAATTTCGAACCCCGATAGAGACGTGCTGCTTGGCATTCTATATGTTATACCCCTATTCCGAACGCAATGCAACTACTCTCGAGCTCTAATTCGATCATATGTAGAAGATAGCTTTTTGAACCCAATTATTATATTAAATTTTCAATATTAAATTCTACGTGTTTCGATCTCGCACGGCCAAACGATACATCTGATCGCCATGAAATTCTATGGCATATTTTCAAAATTAGTTAAATCACTTTTGAATCAAATTTAAAAGTTTTATTATTTTCATTCTTATCAATAGAAATTAAATAAGCCTTTGAAATTATTTTTATCTAACTTAAAACCCGAGATTCCATTATTTAACCAATCTCAATTATTAAATTCACCAATTAAATTATCCAATAAATTACTATATTTGAAATCCGAGTTATTTAACTAATAAAATTAACTTTTCAATATTTAAAATAAATTAAATATTCCAAAATCAAATGACTGAAATTCTAGGTCGTTACAAAGGTGATAAGAGACATTTTGGGGCTGCTTTGGACATGCTAAGTTAGATCTTAAGGGGTAGGTGCGGACCCGTATCGGTGGTAATCACTGGAGAGAGCTCGCGTAGAGAGGTTCGTCGGTGAAGTCGGTTTGGAGTTTCATAGTGTACCGAGTGAGTTAAAAGGAGAGAGGAGGTTTGAAGGAGTGGGTTTCTTTGTCTAGGTGATGCACGGCATGTATAGGGGGTGGTTTAAGTTTGGAGAAGATGGATTACGGTTAAGTGGGGGATTAGTTTATTTAATTATGTAATTAGTGATTAATTTAATTATTTAAATTGGATAACTTATAAATCGAATAACTTGTGCGTAAGAGGTCGGATTCGAACGTCGTCTTTTGCGTTGGACTCACAACGATGATGGCTTCGCGATGAATTAGATTTGGAGAATTTGGAGCTTGCATAATTTTTGGTTAAAATCGAATGTCTGTTAGGTTTTAGGTTAAACCAAAACACTTCGGCGAAAACTGGAATCAATATAAGTTTAACTCACACCCAAATTTACTATATCATATCTGTGATGCTATAAACTATTATTGGTTATTTGGATGTTAATTAAATTGTTTGATTGGTTGTTTGGTAGAAATTTCCGTTTTTAAAAACGGACGATATAGTTATTCAATCATAGTAAACCCATATTGATTATATATACATATATCGTCCGTAACCATTTTTTTCTAGGGAACACTTGTAGAGAGACCCTATAACACCCATAATTTTTCTTTAACATTATTCAGAAGATTTAATTAGATTAATTAGATAGAATAATGTGTGGCATGAAAAGAAGACGAGATTTGATAATTAATTGGGCTAGGCCTTAACTAATCAACATATAAGATTGTTTTAACTTAAACATAAGCAGAAGGATTTATGAGAGGGGCAAAATAGGAATAATCTTCATTTTCTAAACATAAACCCTTCCATCTTATATCCTCATTCAATTTTACATCCATACAAAACACAAATAAAGTAGAGGCCATTGCTAAAACTTTTAAAGGAAGAAAAGTTAGAGAATTAAGCTAAAGCTAAGGGGAATCAAATCAACAACTCAAATCTCAACTCTTTCTCTCAAATCATGGTGAATAATAGTATCCATCTCATTCTTATGTGTTAAGTTTTGGATTTTTGATGTATTCCGAATTTTTTGATGATGATATGGTTTATTTTACCAATATTTGCATAAATTGTGATTTATTGGAATTTTATGATAGGTTTCAAGTGAAAAACCTTAGTGAATGACCTCCAAATCACTTGATTTTTGGATATGTTGTGTAATACATAATTATGGAGATGATTTTTTAATTTCATAATTTTCGGAATTAATAGGAAATTTTATGAATTTCCTAATGTGAAAAGGGGATTTTTTTCAGGTTTAATTATTAAAAATAATAAAATAATGAATTTTGTCCCGAAATTTTTATATGGTAAAAAAATGTGATTTCAGATTTTTGATGAATTTTTGGGATTTCTCCCAGGTTTTTTCGATTTATTATGAATTTTCTTAGCTAGAAAGCCTTAATAATTATATTAAAATATTAATATAATTTAATGGTTTGAAAATAATTTTGGAAATTATGAAATCTGATTTATAACAGTTTTTCTGTAAAGAAATTGATAAATTATTACCCTCACCAATAGGTATTTTACAAACAATAAGAGTTATTGAAAAAATACACTTTATTTAGCAAAATAGCAGTTTTTACGTTAATTACAAGTCTACCACTGTACCCCTTCGTCACCATAGCCTTCCTATTACTACAATATCAGTTAGCTTTCGTAACGCTACAGTGTCATTTAGCTTTCGTAACGCTACAGTGTCAGTTAGCCTTCGCATTGCTATAGTGTCAGTTAGCTTTTGTAACGCTACAGTGTTAGTTAGCCTTTGTATTACTACAGTGTCAGTTAGCTTTCGTAACGCTACAGTGTCAGTTAGCCTTCGTATTACTACATTACCAATGCTTTCGTAGCCATGCTACAGTACCAATTCTTTCGTAACCATGCTACAGTGCCAATGCTTTCGTAGCCATGCTATAGTAACTTTAGCCATCGTAGCTATGCTACAGTAACATCTGCCTTCGTCACTATTGCTTTTGCCTGCTTTGTTTTCAGAATTTAAAATATGAATAACTTTTAAACCGTAAGTCCATTTTTCTATTATGACCACTCTATGGAAAAGGAAACCATCTTTCGGAAGCAATAGAAAGAGACCCTAATTTTACACCTATAAAAAGTTATAGCCCAAACAAAGTTTTTTTATTGTCTCGTCACTTTATTTTCGATGGATGCGGAGGGGTCATTCCGCAATAGTTATATACATGCAGAAGCCTCCTTACGCAATGATTCCA
Source organism: Allium fistulosum (assembly GCA_030737815.1). Taxonomy (NCBI): domain Eukaryota; kingdom Viridiplantae; phylum Streptophyta; class Magnoliopsida; order Asparagales; family Amaryllidaceae; genus Allium; species Allium fistulosum. The sequence goes on along the minus strand of CM060908.1, from coordinate 741,815,348 downwards.
ACCAAGATGAAAGGGTTATTCCGCCTTATTCTTTTGATAGGGGCAGATGGGTCCTTCTGCCTTAGTTTTAATAGGTGCGGCAGGGTCCTACCGCATCACTTTGCCTTTGTAATTGAAGACAAAGGTAGGTATCCTTATCTGATAGTGCCGCCATGATTATGGCGTCTCACTTGTTTAAAATAGACAAACGAAGGAGTGGATAGCCCTAGAATTTATAAAATATACCTTTTGACCTTAGGGACACTAAGGCATATTTTAATAAAGTCGATACCATAATAGGGATACTAATAATTGTAAAACTTTACCATTTACATTAAGGGACACCAATGTATGTCTTATAAAGGAGTTATGTATGCTTAGGTAATCATATTCACTTCATTTATAACCCATAACTGCATTTTGGGTGCTAAGGGAAGGATAACTAGCTAGGTTGACCCAGTAGTGAATATACATTTATTTAACCCCTATGTGAGTAGAATTGCATCCAGGAGGTCAGATAGACCAGAATATAGGATGCCCAAAACTGGTTAAAAGATTATTAAATTAAACAGGTTCTTAGTTAGTCCATGAAAACTATGCCTTGAGAAATGTTATTGGCAGGGGCCAACAGGTTCTTAGTGATCCCATGAAAACTATGTTCAGAATTGGTTATTTGTAACATCCCTAATTTTTGATAACATTATTCAGAAAATTTAGTTAGATAAATTAAATAGAATAATGATGATAAGGGGATTGAGATTTGCATAAACCATATATAGGGTCGTGCTTATTAATGAAGTAAATGGGCTTTAATTAGGTTATTAAACTAATTAAATTACACATGGGCATATTGGTAAAATAGCCTTCTTGTCTTACACGGCTATACACTTCTTACCCTTACCCATTCACGTTTCATTTCTCACCTTCACAAACGCAAATCAAAAACTAAAATATAGCCAACCATTAACAAAGAGAAAAGGAGGAAAATTCAATCTAAAGCTAAGGATCAAAGCTAGGAAGGATTAATCAACAACAAATCTCAAATTCCTTATCATACCTAAGGTGAATAATAATTCCATACCATCTCTATTTTATTCTATGATTATATGTTTTCGAATTTATCATAAAATTCACTTTTTTATGATGTTATGGATGATGATATGCTTGAGCCATCTTATGGTTAATTTATTTTAATTCAATTATATTTTAATTAGCACAGTTTGAGGGTAAAACCGAGGGTTTATGATTTTAGCCTTGGAATTTTTTTTTGTTAAGTAAAACATGATTTTAGAGATGAGTTATAATTTTCAAAAAATTTCGAGCTATAGAAAATTTACCAAGAATTTCTAAAGGAAAATATGATATAGTTGGGTTTAAAATTTATTTCAAGTATTTCAGGAAGTAATTGGGTCTGAAATTTTAATATGTTTGATTACCTATAAAATTGAATTTTTGTGATTATTGGAGATTTAGCCCAATTGATTTACGAGGGAAAATAAATTATTTCAAGAGAAGGACTTATTTACAAAAACTGGTTTAATTTACGGAAGGGCTTAAACGTTACAATTTCTTTGATTTAGATCTGGTTAATTGCAGCGGTTATAATTGTAAAGTATTTGAAAAGTTATACAGGAACCAATCAAAGGTTTACAAATAAGCAAGCGGTTATAAAAGTAATTACTAAAAGTTGCTATATTTCGGTCTTAAATTCAAAAAAGTAGGTTTCGCCTCAGGTAATAGTACATTTCGACTCCCTTATCTCTTCACCATCTCAATCGAAACCATCTCACTCGAAACCCACATAGTCGGAACCAATGCACACGGTATCAATGGTATTGGTACGAAGTGAATTGGTGGGTAGTGGAAGGTAGGGTGTCGGAAGAAATGCTTTCGTTAGGGTCGAAACCATATTCTGCTTTCAAAAGCTAAGTCTTGCTTTGTCTTACTTAATGCTTCCGACACAGTCGAAACGTATGTTTTCGAAAAGGTTTATATAAATAGCTTTTGGGGAAGGTTACATTATTATGTTGAGGTATTAGCTTTCGAAGGGGGTACCTTTTTCATTAAATAAGAGCTTTCGGAAGGAATTGGTTTCGACCAAGTCGAAACCCAACCGCAAATTTTCTCCTTTCGACTGTATTGAAGACATTTATGCTGTCAAAGGGTTCTCTTTGTTTTAACTTAAACCAAGCTTTTATCCTGAATGCTTTCGAATGGTTGGGGGTTTCGAAGGCAACAGAGTCGAAAGTAGAGGGTTTCGACTCTATCCTTTGATGTTTAAATTTAATAGGCGGTTGCTTTCAACTAGATGGTTTCGATACCATCAACTTTCCCCCCAAACAATTTTATAATTGGTTTCGAAAGAGGCACTTTCATATATAATCATCTTGACTCAAAGAATGTTTTTAGAGAGTAAACCAAATGCTTTCGAAAGGGTACTTTTATTTGTTTCGAAGCTATGTTTTAAAGAATGTTTTGATACCATTGAAAGGTACCATTGGTTTCGAAAGTGGAAGTTTAACAAGGACATCGAAAGGTATGTTTATTATGTTTTGAAAAGAAGCTTATGCTTTCGAAAGAGGTCATCTAGAGGTTTCGAAGGCGATGTTTTAAAGTTTCAAAACAAATAACCCACTCTCAATTTTAAAAAGGAAATGCCATGGCATACCTAAAGATTTTAGAAGTATTACTTCTTCTTATAATTATTTACATTGTAATTAACCCATATCAGTACTTTGGGGAAGGCAGAATAACCAGTTAGGTTGATCCAGTAGTGAATATAACTTAAGAAATGTTAAAATCTTAACTAAAGATATTGGAAGGGGCCAATAGGTTCACAGTAAGCCCATGAAAACTGTGTATAACAAAAGATATTGGCATGGGCCAATAGTTTCATAGTCAGCCTATGGAAACTATGATTTGATACTGGCAATGGTCAGTGGGTTTGTAGTTAGCCCATGAAAACTACATCTGGATTAAGATATTGACAGTTAGTCAATATGTTCTTAGTTAGCCCATGAAAACTAGGATAATAGAAAAGATATTGGAGTTACCAATAGGTTCTTAGTGATCCCACGAAAACTATGAAATGGGACAGATAGTCGATAAACATATAATAGGTTAATAGTAACCCTAGAAACTATAATTGAGATAGACAGTCAGAATGAATGGGGATGGGTAATCTAGAATTGATTTACTCATTTTGCATATCATCATAATGTTTTTGAAATACTATGTTTTAACCATTTTGGGTGCAGGAGCACAGTATATTGTTTTATAAATGTTTTAGGATACTAGTGAGGGGAAAACCCGTTCCGCTAAGCAGCGTGGTCTCACTAGATATCTCAATGGTTTGAGATGGTAAATTATTATTCATACCAGGCTTTATGTCTGACTCGATGTTTTTGTTTTCACTTAAACTCTCGGGTACTCAATTTATTTTGAGTAGGTTGAGAGTTAAGGTTTCTAGGTGTTCTTTTAGACGAATAAAGCTTTCGAGGACGTGCAGGAGGCAGTTTGTTATTTGAGTTCTTTTATCTCCGGTGTGTGTTTTTGTTTGTAAAGGTAAATTTGTTTTCTTGCCTATTTATATACTCTGATCAACCAATGGAGCATCTTTATATGTCGCTCTGTAATAAATATATGTTATCTGAACGTGGTCTGTGAACTGGGATTATGTAATCAATTTGGAATATTTTGAAATGGAATATGGAATTTGTTTGATGTTTAATTTTTTTTCTCCATATTCTTGTGTTTATTTGTATCAATGCATCTAATATCGCCATATTTGGTCGCCGAGGACTAATAACTATGGATGACTGCAGCATCCGTAACCGTTAGTTTTAGGCCTCCAAGTAGAGGGTTATTACAAGTTGGTACACTACGCCATAGATGACCTTCTGCAACATTTTTGCAAGGTGTTGCCAGCTAAAATGTTGCGACAGCTATAAAATTTTGGTCCTACTGCAACGTTGTATTTTTGGTGTTACCTTAGCCATAAAAATGTGTTGCTTTAGCTAAACAAGTGTAACACGATGCAACGTTTTTATATAGTGTTGCTATAGATGTATTCAAATAAAAAAATTAATAAAATTAGCAATCCGCGTGAATACGATCCAACGATCTATATTTAATCTGGTTGTTAAAATGGATCACCACTGCAATTTGCCCCAAAATTTCGTTTTCCCTCCTGAACTAGTTCAGAGTAGATCCCCTTTTGGTTTTCATTCCAATTCGCCTCCTCCCATTCGCCTCCGCCACCAAATTGTCACCCTCCTCTTCTTCTGCTTCCTCATTCGCCTCCGCCACCAAATTGTCACCCTTACCCCCAGCTACCCCCTGACGCATCGCGACCATCTAGCTCCAACCAGAGCCCCGTCACGACACTAAAACCCGAAGCCAAACAAAGTTTTCCGTTCAAACCCCTTTTGCCACCGCTGTCGTCGCCATCAGCTCTCACCTCCAACAGAAGAGTTGCTCGCCACCAACCCCTCTACCTTTCTCCTTTAGACTACTTCACCTGAAAACCCTTCTAGCACCTTAATTTCTCCCAAAACCCGAACTGCCCTCGAGATTTACCTGTCATTCTCGCAACAATTAATCCATCCACGGCTCCTATATCAGGTACATCCCAGGCTGATCTCTTCGTACTTTCCCCTATGATTGCGGTTGCTTCACTTGGTACTGGTAATTTCAATAAGGTAGTACGCCCCCCATATGTTTGTGCAAATGCTCCTTTGGAACTTGTTAATGTTTCAGAATCTGGCTGGGTATCTACTGCTTCTGGATGCCCTGTGCCTCCATCGCAAGTTCATAACTCGGACAGAGTGCAGAGTGATCTCATCCAAGCATTAAGGTTGGTTGGTTCACAATTGAATCTGGATGTAGTTGTATTGGTTGAAGGTTGGTTGGTTTGGTAAGTTATGGAAGTGATGGTGGAAGTAGGTGATGCAGAGGAGTTTCAGTTGGTAGTGTGATGCCTGAATGTTGGTAGAGAGATGTAGACGGAGTTTGGAGTTTGATATTGCAAGAGTGTGAAAGTGGAGGATTAAAGGTAAGTTGTAAGAGGTGGTGAGTGTTCTGGTGTTTATAGAGTATTGAAGGTTGGTCAAATTTGGGAAGTTTGGGAAAGTTGTAATATGGTGAAGGGTGGTTGCAATTGCAGTTTTTTGATAGTGAGTTGCTGTTTTGCTTGTTTGAAGAAGTGATGTTGGTGAAACAGGGGGATGGAGGAGCATGCAACTATGAGGCTTTGGAGATTGTTTGTATTAACAATGGTAGAGTGTTGCTGTGTATTGGTTAAGGAGAGAAGCTAATGTGGTGATTGGAAATTGAAAAGAGTTTGCAGTAGAGTTTTGGTGTTTGGCCGTAGGGGATTCAAGCAGATTTAGGCGAGGAGATGGAGGATAGGAATTAAAGGAGTAGAAAGCAATGCAAGTAGATGGGTAGTAGTTCTGATGGTGATGAAGTTGCTGAGGATGGGTTTGCGGGTTTGCTAAGTTCAGTCTTCATTTGTGCATCATTTTACGTCGTTTCAAAGAAGGTTGATCCCCGCCGGGATTGCGGTGCCCCGGACCCCTGCCGGCGCTGTGCCCGGACCCGCTACTCGCCTCGCCTTCGGCTCGGCACTCGGCTCGTCATATATTTGTCCATGTCGGTGTCTGTATAAATTGAAACTGCATATGTAATGAGTGAACTGAGTAATGTAGTGAGGATTATCTATATATGTGAATATCAGTGTTATATATCATTGAATTATAAAATAGTGGAGTTAGGAATTTGTACTATTTCAAATGTTGAAATAAAATATTTATTTAAATAAATTACTGTTTAAATATCAAATTCTGTGCAATAGCATTTTATTAAATAAATATTTATTTTTATTAAATAAATATTTATTTTTATTAAAAAATCAAATATGCTCTACATTGTGGGCCCCACAAATTCAGAAAGTTAATATCTATAGCAACATTTTGGAATGTTGCTACAGATATCTATGGGTGTTGCCATGGACCCAAATAGGGTTCTATTGCAACAGTATTACTTATGTTGCCTTAGATAGTCAAAATGTTGCCTTTGAGGTCTAAGGCAACGGCAAAAATTGCATCACCCTAAAAGTGTTGCCATAGACCTATGGCAACATTTTTCGGGCCTGAGCCAATATTTTTTTTTGTTGCATAAGGTTATCTATGGCGTAGTGGTATTAGAGCATAGGTTTATGAAACTTTAAAAGAAACTTAAACCTAAAAGATTTTCCAAACATAATCCAATGAATCAAATAATAAGATTGGGTTTGGGTTAAAGCTATAGTAACGTACTTGTATTTGATATATAGTTATATATATATAAGTACGTATTCCCTGCTCTCTTAGACCATTTTTCTGTATCTTACTAAGGCTCATATGTAAATTTATAAGAAATGAGATATGGAAGCAGGAAATGGAAGAAGAAATCTCAATGGAGGAAGCACCACTACTAATGGAAATGCCAGTAATCAAAATGCTGATGCCAATGCGAGTGTTGGAAATCCACCAGTAGATATGGGGGCGATGTATCAGTTCTTTGTTGGTTTGATGCAAGCAGGAGCTGCTGCTGGTGTTGTTGGAAATGCAGGAGGAGTTGATCCTGTAGGTCCAGTTGGGAATAATTATGCTCTGCTGAGTAGAGATTACACCAGTTTTGGTGGGAATCCATCTTTGGAACAGAGTTCCACAGAAGTTTAGAATTGGCTGTTGCATTGTGAGCATATATTTACTGATTTAGGTTTGAATGATGGGCAAAAGAGAAGGTTGGCCTCTAGACAGTTGCAGGGGTCAGCACTACATTGGTGGAATAGTGTCACTGTTGGAGTTCTGGAAGAGCAGTTAACTTGGGCTAATTTCAAAACAAGATTCGAACATAAGTTCGTATCTGAGTTTGCTAAGTCTGAGCTAATGAGGAAGTTTATGGATATAGTATAGGGAGAGGTGTCAGTAGTCGAGTATGCTACTAAGTTTGAAGAGCTGTCTCGATATGGATATGCTACTATAGATACTGACATCAAAAGGAATGAGAGGTTCATTCGGGGATTGAGGCCCTAGCTTGCTAGACTGACCATGACACATGTCCATGATCCTTGTAATATAGTGGTGGAGATGGCCATTCGCCATGAGGAGTTACTTGCTGATTTTGCTAAATAAAGGCCGGTGGAAACTTTGGGTTCTCAAGGTAAAAAGAGAGTTTTTTAAAAAGAAGGGAGCCCAGAAGGAGGATACAGCTAAGAAGTCAAAGGCTAAGGTAGTTTGCTATAAGTGTGACAAGAAGGGTCACTTTGCGAATGAATGTCGATCAGGAAATGGAAAGAAAGCTGCAACCAAGAAGAATGTGAAGTGCTTCAACTATGATCAAGTTGGGCATTACAAGAATCATTATCCAGAGCCAGTTGGGGAGGACAAAGGAAAGGTCTTTGCTATTGGATCTGCTAGGTCTACTGCAGCTGATAAAGGAAAAATAGTGATGGAAGGTACGCTTTTGATTCAGGGTATTCCAATTATAGTAATTTTTGATACCGGTGCATCAGATTCATTAATATCTCAGTGTTTATTTGATAGATTATGCTTAGAACCTACTTACCTTGTTACTTCCTTAAAGGTTGCGAATCCAATAGGAGTATACAACTCAAGGGTTGAGATGTGACCAGTTAGAGCTTGACTTATTAGATCATAAGTTTGCATGCAGTATATATGTTATTGTTTCGTAGATATCGGAATCATTTTGGGTATGGATTGGTTGGGTAGGTATGAGGCTAGAATATTTTGCCAGGATTGGGAAATATCATTTAGACATCCTAATAGTCATAACCGAGTGATATTCTCAGTAGAGAATACTGACTGGAATGTTAGTGCTTTACTTAATGCCAGGCTTTTAAATCTCCCCGAGATGGCCGAGATGAAAAATCCGAGATATCAGCCAAAATCCGAGATTTGGCAGCCTATTTAGTTATAAGTGTTTTAAATATCGCCCGAGATAGCCGAGATATTTTCCCGAGATATTGGCCAAAATCCGAGATTTAAAACACTGCTTAATGCTATGGAGTAGGAAATGAGTTAAGTCAGATTTGGGTAGCAAGAGAATTTGTAGATGTCTTTGAGCTAGTCACCGGTCTATGACCGAAAAGAACTGTTGAGTTTAGAATAGATCTTGTGCCAGGAGCTGAACCTGTAAGTAGACCAGCTAGCAGGACGACGTCGACTGAGATGAAAGAATTGAAGGTGCAGCTAGTGGATCTAGAAAGAAGGTGTTTTTATAGACCAAGCAGTTCAGCTTGGGGAGCGGTCGCGGTGTTCGTGAAGAAACCAGATGGGTCGTTAAGGATGTGTATCAACTAACGTAAGTTGAACAAAAGGACAATTAAGAATAAGTATCCTTTGCTAAGAATATATGATCGGTTTGATCAGTTGAGTGGAGCCAGAGTGTTTTCCCAGTTGGACTTGGCAACAGGTTTCCATCAGTTAAGAGTGGTGGAGGACAGTATTCCTTTGACAACATTTCGAACTAGGTATGGTTTATATGAGTGGTTGGTGATGCCATTTGGATTAATGAATGCACCTGCTTTCTTCGTTGATTTGATGAACCGAGTTTTTCGAGAACATTTGGATAGGTTTGTATTAGTGTTTATAGATGACATTCTAGTCTACTCTAAGGATGAGAGAGCATGAAGTTCATCTTAGAGTGGTACTTGAGATGCTAAGGCAGAATCAGCTAAATGCGAAATTTACCAAATGTCATTTTTGGAAGAAAGAGGTAAAATTTCTTGGTCACGTAGTTTCAGAGAAAGGATTGTCAGTCGATCCAGATAAGATCGAAGCCGTGAATAATTGGAAGAGACTAGAGACGGTGACTGAGATAAGGATTTTTCTTGGATTTGTTGGCTACTACCATAGATTTATTAAGGATTTCTGAAGGATAGCAGCACCCTTAACTAAGCTAACCAGGAAGGAGGTGAAATTTGTTTGGTTCGACAAATGCGAGGTAGCATTCCTTAAGTTAAAGCATTTGTTGACCAATGCACCCGTGTTAGTAGTTCTAGACGGAAACCAAGGATTGGTGGTGTATACTGATGCATGTGGAACTAGATTAGGAGAAGTGTTGATGCAGAATGGTAAAGTCATTGCCGACGCATCTAGGCAGCTTAGACTGCATGAAGTTAGATATCCCACTCATGATTTGGAGTTGGCAGCTGTGATCTACGCATTGAAGATTTGGAGTCGTTATCTCCTAGGGGACAGGTTTAAGATTTATACCGATCATAAGTCTTTACGGTATTTATTATTTTAGAAGGAGTTGAACATGAGGCAGAGAAGATGGCTGGAGATTTTGGCGGCATATGATTTTGGTATAGAGTATACACTAGGAAAAGGTTATAAGGTGGCAAATGCTCTTAGCAGAAAGCATCAGAATGTGGTGTTAGCTATGTTGGCAGAGTGGAAAGATTTAGAAGCTTTAGTCAGTTCTGATGTGTAGTTAAGATCGACTGCTGGTTCTAGTCAGAGTTCCACCAGGTTGTCTTGTTTAGAAGTTCGACCAGTATTGATTGAGAAAATTACTTCTAAGTAGAAGGAGGATCCAGTGTTAGCTGAGAAAATCAGAAAGCTTGAGGTTGGAACTGAGATCGATGATCTAAATGATTTTAGCCTTGACCAGAAGGGATGGTTGAGAATGAAGGGACGATTATGTGTTCCGAATATTGAGGACTTGAGGAAAGAAGTTCTTAGAGAATGTCATCGGTCCAAGTTTACGATTCACCCTGAAGGGACCAAGATGTATCAGGATATGAAGAGGAGCTTCTATTAGGAAGGCATGAAGAGGGATGTTGGCTTGTGGGTTAGGCAGTGTGAAAACTGTCAACAAGTGAAAGACGAACATCAGAAGCCGAGTGGGTTGCTTCAGCCTTTAGAGATTCCAGTTTGGAAATGGGATTCAATATCCATGGATTTCATAGATGGGTTGCCAAGGACAAATAGGGGTAATGAAAGTATATGGGTTATAGTAGACAGATTGATCAAGAGTGCCCAATTCATTCTAGTTAGGTCAACCAGGACGGCACCTGTTTTAGCTAAGTTGTTCCTGAAGAACATAGTTAGACTACATGGAGTTCCTAGTAGTTTAGTCAGTGACAGAGATACTTTGTTCACTAGTGAATTTTGGAAAAGTCTACAGGAAGGGATGGGTACCAAGCTTAACATGAGTACTGCGTATAACCCTTAGACAGATGGGCAGACATGGAGAGTCAACAAAGTACAGGAGGATCTACTGAGAGCTTGTGTATTGGACTTTGGTGGATCTTTGGAGGATTACCTATATTTGGTCAAGTTTTCCTATAATAAGAGTTATCAGACAAGTATAGGAATGTCGCCGTTTGAAGCTTTGTATGGAAGACCATGCAAATCCCCAGCATGTTGGTTGGAGACTGGAGAGTGACTAGTCTTAGGTCCAGATTTGGTCAGAGAGGCGTCAGAAAAGATTGATTTAATTCAAGGAAGGATGAAGGAAGTTCAGTCAAGACAGAAGAGTCACGCAGATAGGAGGCGTAAGGACCTAGAATTCTCAGTTGGAGATAATGTTTTCATTAAGGTATCTCCAATGATGGGTGTGATACGATTTCGGAAGTTAGGGAAGTTAGCCCCAAGATATGTAGGTCCATTCCAGATTATAGAGAGGAATGGAAAGCTCTCATACAGAGTAGAGTTGCCAAGAAGTATGGCAGGCATCCATAATGTATTTCATGTGTCTCATCTTTGCAAGTATGTGCATGATCCAGAGACTACTATTCCTCCGACAGGGTTGGAAGACTTAGTAGTAGAGCGTAATTTGACTTTTGTTAGACAAACAGTTCGGGTTGTAGTTAGAGATGAGAAAAGATTAAGGAATAAGACAATCATGTGGGTGAAAGTTCAATGGAGAAAAAATGAGAAGGACTGTACTTGGGAGACAGAGGACAGGATTAGAGATACTTATCCTGATCTGCTTTGAGGGTATGTCTATATTAGATTCGTATAGATAGTCGCTAGTTAGTTAGACTAGTATGGTTGTTAGGAGTTGTTACAGATGATTGCTATGTTTAGTATTTAGCCATTACTGAATTTCGAGGATGAAATTCATTAAGGAAGGAGCCTGTAACATCCCTAATTTTTTATAACATTATTCAGGAAATTTAATTAGATAAATTAAATATAATAGTGATGATAAGGGGATTGAGATTTGAATAAACCATATATAGGGCCGTGCTTACTAATAATGTAAATGGGCTTTAATTGGGTTATTAAACTACACATGGGCATTTTAGTAAAATAGCCTCCTTATCATACATGGTTATACACTTCTTACCCTTGCCATCCACGTTTCATTTCTCACCTTCACAAACGCAAATCAAAAACTAAAATATAGCCGGTCATTAACAAAGAGGAAAAAAGGAAAATTCAATCTAAAGCTAAGGATTAAAGCTAGGAAGGATTAATCAACAACAAATCTCAAATTCCTTATATACCTAAGTGAATAATAATTCCATACCATCTCTATTTTATCATATGGTTATATGTTTTCAGATTTATGATAAAATTCATTTTTTATGATGCTATGGATGATGATATGCTTAAGCCATCTTATGGTTGATTTATTTTAATTCGTCCGACTATTCATCTGACTACTATTCGTCTGACTGCATTGGAAGACTTAATTGTAGAACCGGATCATACTTTTGTTAGGCAATCAGTTCGGGTTTGCAGCAAGAGATGAGAAGAGGTTAAGGAACAAGACGGTCAAGTTGGTGAAAGTTCAATGGAGCGATAACGAGAAGGACTGTACTTGGGAAACAGAAGAAAATACTAGGGATACTTATCTTGGGCTACTATGAGGGTATGTTCTATATTTGTTTTATATTACACTTTTCGCTTGTAGGATATACTAGCTTTGTTTGCATGATTGATATGCTTGTTTGTAGTCCTTACTGAATTTAGAGAATGAAATTCTTTAAGGGGAAGCCTGTAACACCCCTAATTTTTCTTTAATATTATTCAGGAGATTTAATTAGATTGATTAAATAGAATAATATGTAGAGTGAAAAGGAGATGAGATTTGATAATTAATTGGGTTAGGCCTTAACTAATCAACATATAAGATTGTTTTAACAAGTTAAGTAGGAGGATCAACGAGAGGGACAAAATAGGAATAAGCTTCATTTCCTAAACATAACCCTTCCACTCTCGTATCTTCATTCATGTTTACATCTATACAAAACACAAACAAAGTAGAGGCCATTGCTAAAGCTTTTAAAGGAAGAAAAGTTAGAGAATCAAGCTAAAGCTGAGGGGAATCAAATCAACAACTCAAATCTCAACTATTCTTTTCAAATCAAGGTGAATAATAGTATCCATCTCATTTTTATGTGTTAAATTTTGGATTTTTGATGTATTCCGAGTTTTTTGATGATGATATGGTTGATTTTACCATTGTTTGTATAAATGGTGATTTATTGGAATTTCCATGAAATTATTATGGTAGGTTACAAGGAAAAAAACCTTAGTGAGTGACCTCCAAATGACTTGATTTTTTGATATGTTGTGTAATACATAATTATGGAGATGGTTTTTTAATTTCATAATTTTCGGAATTAATAGGAATATTTTATTAATTTTCTAAGGTGAAAAGGACATTTATTTCGAGTTTTAATTATTAAAATCAATAAAATAATGAATTTTTCCTCGAAATTTTTGTATGGTAAAGAAAATTTTATTTTAGATTTCTGATGAATTTTTGAGATTTTTCCCAAATGTTTTCAATTTATTATGAATTTTCTAAGCTAGAAAGGCTTAATAATTATAATAAATATTAATATAATTTAACGATTTGAAAATAATTTTGGAAATTATGAAATCTAATCTATAGTAGGTTTTCCTCAAAGAAATTGATAAAGTATATCTCGAACCAATAGGAATTTTACAAACAATAAGAATTGGTAAATAGAATATACTTTATTTAGCAAAATAGCAGTTTTTACGTTAATTACGAGTCTGCCACTGTAACCCTTCATCACCATAGTCTTCGTAGTGCTACAGTGTCAGTTAGCCTTCGTAGTGCTAAAGTGTCAGTTAGCCTTCGTAGTGCTACAGTGTCGGTTAGCTTTGGTAACGCTACAGTGTCGGTTAGCTTTGGTGCATTTGTATTGCTATAATGAAAGTTAGCTTTTGTAACGCTATACTGTCGGTTAGCCTTCGTATTGCTACATTACTAATGCTTTCGTAGCAATGCTATAGTACCAATTTTTTCGTAGTCATGCTACAGTGCCAATGCTTTCGTAGCCATGCTACAATAACTTTGGCCTTCGTAGCTATACTACAGTAACATCTGCCTTCGTCGCTATTGCTTCCGCCAGCTTTGTTTTCAGAATGATAATGAAGTGAATGCTCAGGATACACATCAGGAGGATGATAGGCCAAGGAGGCATGAAATGGACCAAAGACACCGACCAGAACATTCACGCGAGGTGGAGTACGACCACCACTTGGCGCCACCAATCCAAACACCGGATTTATCTACAATGATCAAACAATTGATGAGGGAGAACTAGGGCTTGACTAACGATGACTAGGGAGTCTCTAGAAGCCACACCCTGTTTACCGACAGTATTTTACATGTGGAGTATCCTAGAAGGTTTAACATGCCTATGATGCCTGCTTATGAAGGAAAAACCAACCCCAGGCAGCACATCATAAGGTACGAATGGTTGATGGACTTGGTAAGAGTGAATGATGCTACCAAATGCAGATTCTTCCCCATAACTCATTCCGGGATCGCCATGATGTGGTTCACAAGATTACCCCCGCGATCAATCTCAAGGTTTTACGAGCTGGCAATAAGATTTGTGGAGCAGTTCCTGATTCAAGCTACTCACCCCAAAGATGTGATGTCGTTGTCTAGTGTAATCCAGGCTCCGGGGGAATCACTTATGGACTACTTGTAGAGATTTCATGTTTCTGCCACTGAAGTTAGTAACCCTAATGACCATGCAATACTTATGGTTGTGACAAGGGGGTTGACCCCGAATCCGAGTTCTGTGACCGGCCACGCTGGAAAAACCATCGGCCACGCTGGAGCGTTTCTACTCAAAGGCGGCCCAGTTTATGGGGGAAGGAAGAGGCTAGGTTGTCTAGAAAAAGCAATGCTGCGGGGTTGAACGGAGAAGCAATACAAAGAAACATCGCAGTAAAGCAGTATGGCGAGAGTTCCGGGAAGGTTCAAGTCAATATTCAAAACAAGCTGAATCAATAGAAAAGTAGTGGAGAAGGGAATCGTGACTGGAAGAGGGAGCATGGAAGGCCGAGGTCCAAGTTTCCTATGTATGACAGCTATACACCTTTGAATGCATCCCTGGAGAACATTTATCTATCCACCCGTAATACTTTCCAATATAAGAAGCCATGTCCGAAAGAATCGAGGGAGGCACAAAAGCGAATAGGGAAGTACTGTCGGTTTCATGAATGTTATGGGCACAATACGAATGAGTGTAGGCATCTCCAGGATGCCATTGAGAAATTGATTTGGGAGAAAAACTTGCAGTAGTTTGTGAAAAATCAGCAAGATGACGTACAGGGGACATCTGATCCCAATCGAGGGTAGGCTCCACGAAGGGCTGAGGAGCCTGCACGGACCGGCGCAAGGTTGGTAATAAACACGATAGTTAGTGGACTGCATCCTATAGACAGAAGTTGGCAGGAAATGGAGCGCTATGCTAGTTCAATGAGACATGTGGATTTCGAATGTTGTTCAAATACGGAGGATGAAACTCCGGCCAAGCAACATCGTACAATAACGGATGATACAGTATTCAAAAGCAGGGATGTCGATTGAGTAGAGGCCCCTACTATTGATCCAATGGTTATCTCAGCCATGATTGGCCCCGCTCTGGTGAGAATAGTTTTGATTGATTGTGGAAGCTCCATGAACATTATCTTTAAGAAGGCGTACGATCAAATGAGGATGGAGGCTAAGGATTTGGAACTGTCTAAAGCTCGTATACACGATTTCAATGGCATGGCTACCGAGGCAGTTGGTTATATAAAATTGTCGGTCGAATTGGGGGAAGGTGAACATAGGAGGGTGCGGATCCTACCTTCATTGTTTTGGATGTTGATTCACCGTACAATTTTTTATGGGCCGTCCAGCCCTGGTTGAACTCCGGGCAGCTCTTGCCTCATGGTGTTTGACGTTGAAATTTTTGACTGATAACGGAGTAGGTGTTGTGCATGGTGATCAGGCGACTGGACGTGCCTGTTATGTGGCTGAGCTGAGAGAGGCTCAGCGAAAAGAGAAGGGAAAGGGTGTGGACAAGTCTGTCCGCATCCAAGTTACTGAAGATTGGCAAATGGCGCCTAAGCCTTGGCTTGGGCACACCAGGCGATTCTATGGATATATAGATCCGAGGGATGATGAGGAGGAACCTAAGGAGACCAAGGTAGTGCCAACTGAACTGACGATTGATATCACAATCAGCCACGACGACCCATCGCGGGTATTGAAAATTTGATCGCAACTCAGCCCTTCGATGATGAGAGAACTTACTGATTTCATCCGAGCGAATCTGGATGTATTCGCTTGGACTCATTCTGACATTGTGGGATCTCGCCTGCCATTGCGAGCCATGCATTAAATATTGATTCGAAATATGTCCCAGTGAAATAGAAAAGACGGGGCATGGATCTGGAGAGATCTATCGTTCTTAAAGAGGAGGTGGATAAACTTAAAGTCAAACGGTTTAATCATGTCTATCCCGAATGGATATCTAACCCCGTGCTGGTGAAGAAGGAAAATGGGAAGTGGAGAACGTGTATTGACTATTCGGACTTGAACAAGGTGTGCCCTAAAGATTGGTTTCCCCCGCCAAGAATTGATCGGCTAGTTGATTCAATTGCAGGGCACGAATTGTTATCATTTATGGATGCGTACTCGGGGTATAACAAATTCCCGATGCATGTCCTAGATCAGGAACATACCAGTTTTGTCACAGATGTTGGGTTATACTGTTATGTAGTGATGCCGTTCGGATTAAAGAATGCTTGAGCGACCTATCAATGTCTGCTTAACCGAATGTTTAAGGATCGGATTGGGAGGACGATGGAAGTCTATGTGGATGATATGCTCGTGAAGTCACAATAATCAAACAACCACATTCAAGACTTAGCAAAGATGTTCGATATCATTTGATTCTATAACATGAAAATCAATCTTTTGAAGTGCTCATTCGTTGTTGCGTCGGGGAAGTTCTTGGGATTTATTGTCAACGCTCGAGGAATTGAAGTTAATCCAGAAAAGATTCAAGCCATTCGGGATATACAAGTGCCTAGAACCATTAAGCAAGTGCAGAGTTTAAATGGGAAGATCGCTGCTTTGAGTCGATTCATCTCCAGGTCAACCGATAAATGCATTCCTTTCTTTGATTTGATAAGGAAAGGGAAGAGTAATTTCGAGTGGACGCAAGATTGTGAAGGCACCTTCATTCCGAGCTTTGGTGGATCATTTGGAGAGACCCCCTATTTTTTCAAAGCCGGTAGACCAAGAGGAGTTGTATATTTACTTAGCTGTATCACCACATGCCATAAGTGCTGCCTTGATTCGTAAGGAGAACCGGATTCAGAGAACGGCGTACTACATCAGTAAACGATTAACGGGGGCAGAAAGAAACTACTCGAAGATAGAGAAACTGGTGTACTGCTTGGTGATCGCGTCGAGCAAGCTCCGCCTGTAACGACCCCGAATTTTAATCTATTTTAAATCGATAATTAAATTTATTTTTGAATAAAAATTTGTGAAATAGATGTTTAAAGAGATGCGAGTTTCCCCGGTATCCAAGTATATCTGAATAAATCATTTAAAAATTTAAATTCTTGTATATATGAGAATATATATATGTATTCGAACATATCTGAGTAAATTTGAAATAATATAATATGTATTTGATTTGAATTTAAAATGTAAGTAAATGGTTTAAGAAATGAAAATATATAAGATGTTAGAATATAAAGTTAAGATATATATCTTAATCTCGTGTTAATAAACTATGTAATGATATTAAATAACACATTAGTTAAATTAAAACAACATATAAAAAAAAATAGAATCTCACTAATATTACAAAGCTATAAGACAAGCAAAAACAAGAGAAAAGGAAAATAAAATACATTCAAGAAAGTAAGCAAATGTACAAACTAAAGTGGATCAGTAAAACAAAATGCAAAGAAGAGATAACAAATAAATAAGATACAAAGTAATAAAACAAATAAACATATCTTTAGCCTCCACAACAAATCTCTCAGCCGAAATGCAAAGCTTGTCAATGAAGCCAAGCAAGTATATAAAAGAAAATATAAGATATGTACAAAATGAAGACATAAGTACACAACATTAAATGCCTTTCAATCCTTGCAGCCAACAAATCTGTTCGAATTGCATAAAGATTTCTTTTCAGCCTCAAAATTTTAAAATATCTCTGACCTTAGAAATGAAATAAGAAAACATATAGACAAACACTATAGGCTGTTTTATACATAGCCTGGAAAACAACCTTTTCCTTATCACTTTTTACTTCCAGTTCGAGTTAAGCAAATACAAAATGAAACTCCATTTAAAAACCTAAAACAAGCATTCAACCACCACCAGCATATCAATACAAATCAGAGATCAAGAGAATTAAAGATCAAAAGACTTCAGTTTGCATTTTTCATAAGGCTGTTTCAAAACAAAAGAAGTGCTCTGTTCTTCTTTGAAAATCTGGTGAGTAACACGACTTTTAAATAATTTAAAAGCATACTCTGTTGCATATATCTGTGAATGAGTGTATTTACACACATATATATGAATCCTTTGTGTATATTTAAATGATTGAAGCATTGGTGTGCAGGCTGTTATTTTCATATGTTCTCTGTCTTAGTTCATAAACCAAGATTTTGATTCAAAAATCTTTTCTTCTCAATCTACCCACTGTTTGGATTAGAATTCAAACCAAAACTGTTTGTTACAGAATATACTTAAGATTAAAAATCTATTTAAGTTTGAACAACTTGTTAGTATCTCTGGAAATCGAAATACTTGAGCAAAGCTTTAAACAAGTTAAAATTTAAACTTCTTAATTTACAAAGTTCAGGTTTGTAACTTAAATTCGTACACTTTAACATGAATTTTAAAACAAGAATCGTAATTTTTAGATGCGGGAATCGAGAGCAGTTCTTAGTTGAACGTGAATTGCTTTTTAGCCAATTTCTGATGATCTCTGAAATTTGGGGAGTCGTGAATCATCCTGGAGGTAGATGAATGATCAGTGACTAAAGGAAAAATAGTGGAAGAGGTGAATAATCATTATGTTGATGATGGTCGAAGTTTTTTGTTCTTAACCCTAGTTTTACTGGGTTTAGTTGTTCGATCCACCGCGGGTTCTATGATTGATCGAGTGCAGTTGGGTTTGGAGAGATGGAAGTGTGGTAGTTGTCGAAGTCGAGGTCGGAGGTGGAAGTTTGCAGATGGTCGGAGTGGCGAGAGGTTGCTGTTGACAGGTTTTGAAGGGTGGACGAGCTCGTGTTCCAGGTTGAAGAGGAGAGCTCGAATTTGATTCGAGATGTGGTGATGGGTTCTGGTGATCGCGAGGTCATCTAGGGATAGTCGGCGATGGGTTGCGACGTTGGTGAGTGGCCGGAGGTGGCTGGAAGCACGGTGCACGTGCACGTGCATATTGGGGAAGAGGCTGTCTTTTTAGGGGAGTGCTGTTTTTCTTGTCTCGGGTTTTACTCGGGGTTTGTGAGTGGTTTACTCGAAGTCATGCAAGGGGAGACTCAAAGCAAAAAGATAAGGGTAGAAGAAGAAGTTTGCGTGAAGACCAGTGGAGGGTCTCGGGTAAATACGTGGAGAACTCGAAGTACCACTCGAGTTTGTATAAGGGAAGGCACGAGTTTCAGCTGAAATGTTTTTTATTTCAAATAAAGTTAAGTAAAACAAATTTTCTTTAAAACTTGAGCACTGTAAGTTTTAAATGGTTGGCAGTTAAGTTTAAACTAATTCTCTTTAAACTATTTTAAGATAAGTGATAATTAAAGGTTTGACTAAGTTGAGAAAGTATTTTAAGTTTTATTAATTAAGTTAATCCTTATGTTATTTTTGATCTTAATTAAATCATGAAATTAAATCGTAAATTAATTAAGATAAGTGTTTCAATTATTAATTTAATTTAAAGTTTTAAGTTAATCAATAGTTCATGATTTATTTGATTTTAAGATTTAATAATTAAAGATCAATTAATTCATTTAATTAAGAATGATTAGTTAATGATTAAGGGTTAACTAATAAATTTGAAAGAAAGATTTTCAAATAATTTGTAATTAAATTACGATAATTAACCTGGATTTATAAATTGATACATCTGCTTAAAATTAAACAGTTGATTAATAAATTCACTTGTGAATGTTTAGATTTTATTGAATGTTGAATTGTTTGATATCCCTGATATATAATGATTTGTGATACATCCTGATTTATGTTGTGATCTGTAGTTTACTTATCGGTGACCTTTATATATCTATGACCTGTGAATGAACGATAAGCGTTGTTCTTATACCGCTTATCGAATTATATTTCTGTATTCTGATCTGTGATGATTGTATGATGTTGCACTATTGTGTGAAACCCCTGGACTACACTCTTACACACACAAATATGGATTTCACGTGGAAATCGGTTAAGTCACAGATAATTTAAATCTGATGTTTTTGAAATTGAAATTTTAATTTCAATTGATTTGAAATTGGAAATTTGGGTTTAAAGTAAAAAGCTTTTGAAATAGAATTTCAAAGATAAAAGTTATTTTGAATAACTTAATCGAGTTTTGAAAATTTAAATAATTTGATTTAAAATTTGAATTCAAGTTTGGAATTGAATCCTATGATTTGAAACTAGGGATTGAAGATGATATAAATGTGTTTATATAAAGTTAAACCATTTAAAAGTATAATTTTGAGAATTTGGATTTAACCCAAATGACTTTAACTCGTATAAATGAATCAAGTTTCCAAAATGGAAACTGTTTGTTTTAAATGATAAAAGCTTTCAGATAAGCAATGAAATTCCAATTTAAAGGAATTTCAAGTACGAATTGAAAAATGGTTTTCCAAGTTATGAATGAATTGTTTTGAAAAGCTATGAATTGAATCTGTTTATTTTTAACAGATTTAAAATTATGATTGGTTTAAATCATTTGAAATGGAATTGTTTTGAAAGCTATAAGTTAAATCTTGATTTAAAGATTTAACGAGTTAATCAAACTGAAATGCAAATTAATTGGGAAAATCTGTGAATGAATCTTTTGTTTAAAAGATTAAAGTGTGGAAACTGTTTAAACCGTAAAGGTTGAATCTTTTTGTTTAAAGATTTGAAATGGTAATCGATTGAAACCATTTGAAAAGAAAGATTTTGGGTAATAAGTTGTGACTTAATTGAAATCCCATATCCACATGTTTTTTTAAATATTTCGCTCACTATTCGGTTTAGCCGGGAGAGGACCTTTGGGTCGTATAACCCATTCCGAATATGTGATACGTCGTATATGGATAGCATTTGAAGACCGGTGTTGAAGACCGGATATTTTTGAAAACGGAAGGATTACCGTCGAGTTACTCTGCATCGGCTGATCCCCGATATAGAGGTTTTATCATCCTTAGTGATGGGAAGTCCAGACGTGATTGGAAATTATCCGGATTTGCAAGGGCTTCGTGAGAAGTGCCTTCGGTTCTGTTCGATCCCGGAACAGACTTGTATGGATTGTATGTCTGACATTACACTTTGAGATAAAAAAGCAGATTTCTTTCAAATACATTTCTGTTGGTGGCGGAGAATTTATTCTCTTAGCTTAACACCCTTCTCTGAGACGTACGGGCTCAGAGGTTATGTAGTTGAAATTTATCAGCGATATATCCCAATTTGGTAATGTGGCATGCTGAGTGTTGCTGTGTGATGATCAGTGTTTGATCATTTGTGATATGATCATTTGTTTGATCATTTATCTTTGTGATCATAGGTTGATCATCTGTTGACCCAAAGCGTGGCTTTTTGAAAAAGCGTAGCTTTGTGGACGAGACTTCGTCAGGACCTCACAACCCGGAAATGGTCGAAACAGGATCGTTGCGGCAAGGTTATGAGGGTCGCGCCCTTTAGGGTATGTCATTTCCTTCTGGAAAGGGGTGGTATCATGGTATGGAGCCCAGATACTTACTCATGTGGATACACTTTCTTTATGATGTGTGATGTTGGATACCGAGCTCGGATAAAGGTCCCAAAGGACCGGGTGATGACATATTCGTGAGTTACCTGTTACAGGGGTAACCCGGCCTTGTTTGGCAGAGAGCAGTTTGTCTCTCGGAGCGTCCTGCCAGAGGCGTTTCCTTCGTGGCATAGGAAGTTCCTTAGCCTGACCATTTGTTGGAAAATCCAAAGAAACAATACGGAACTTGTACGGTTTTAGTTGTATTACCTGCTATGGAATGTGGCGGTAACCTGCTATTGAACATAGTAGTTATAGTAGGCATACGATACTGGTCGTATGTTGGCTAAGATTTATATTATACTTTCGAAATGTTTTCTGCACTATGCACTAATAATAATATCAAGATGATTTTACGTAGTAAGCATCTT
Organism: Allium fistulosum; assembly: GCA_030737815.1. Taxonomy (NCBI): domain Eukaryota; kingdom Viridiplantae; phylum Streptophyta; class Magnoliopsida; order Asparagales; family Amaryllidaceae; genus Allium; species Allium fistulosum. The sequence continues at coordinate 741,793,667 of CM060908.1, read as the reverse complement.
TGACTATCATAAGAAGAAATCTCCTCCAATTCTGCGTTTGCATTGTGTGTGTGGCGGGAGGTCTTATGGTAGTTTCATTTTCCAAAAAGCATTGCGGATTTCAATGTTTAAAATCTTTTGTGTTTGTTTAAAGATAAACTATTTTTGTTGCTCACACCAGTCCCATGACTGATCCGGAGTTTATTGTTCCTTTCCTAAACTCTGGGTGCTCATAATTTTCCACACGAGCAGCCTAGAGTTGGGTTTCTTTTCAGATATTCAGGTTTAGTAGATTATCTGGAGCTAGTTCATTCATCGGAGTTGCTTATCTTGGAGTTGTGGATTCATTCTTGTCTGAAGATCATTTTGGAGTTATCATTTCTATTGATATTGATCCGCTGCTGATGTTATCGTTTTCTTTTCCGCTGCTATTTCTTGTATCATATCTCTGATGTATATTGATATTCATTGTATCACTCTATTGTATCAGATATTGTATATCAATGTATTATTCTTTTATTTCCGCTGTGTTGTTTACTTAATTGTGTTATAGCTCCGGCGAATCGGATTTGTACGGTCGAATCTGCGGCATTCTAGTACAATGTGAAGTATGGATGTTGATTTTCGAGCGGGCAAAACCCGAGTCGTCACACCGCCCATATTTCCAGGCCCATCCAATCAACGTGTATACCGACCAGCCTTTGCGATAGGTCTTGCAATGACCTGAGACGTTTGGAAGATAACTTAAATGGAATATCGAACTCAGCCGGTTCGACATTACATATTTGCCGTGAAGAACTATTCTGGGACAAGCATTGGCAGACTTCATAGCGGAGTTTACCATGCAGGACGAGCCCCTAGAGAATGAAGTAATCCCTATCATACGATGGAAGATCTACACCAACGAAGCATCTAATGACCATTGTTCCAGAGCTAGAATTGTTCTCATAACCTCTGAGAACCGGTCAATTTGTTACGCTCTGAAACTTGATTTTCCTGCTACAAATACGAAGCCGAATATGAAGCGTTGATCACTGGGCTAAAACTCGCAAGGGAGCTCGGAGTAAAGTCTCTTGAAATCTTTTGTGACTCACAAGTGGTGGTATATCAGGTAAGGGGAGATTATCAGGCTAAGGGACAAAAACTTGCCCCGTATCTTACCAAAGTTCAAGAGCTGTTGACGGATATCGAATACTATGACTTTTCGCATATCCTGCATGAGCGGAATGGAGAAGCCGATTCATTGGCAAAGCTCGCGAGTACTGGTGATGCGCAACAGATGGGCTTGGTTCCAATCAAGACATTGCACACCCCATTATAGATATGATGGAAGTTAACCAAATACTGGAGACGGAGCCCGAGAGGGAATCATGGATGACACCATTTAAAGAATACATGTTGCATAGAGTCTTGCCAGAGAAGAGAAATGAAAAGCGACAAGTCCTTTGCAAAGCTTCGTGGTATATTATGCAAGAAGGAACTATGTACAGAAAGGGGTTTTCCGTTCCCTTACTCCGGTGTATCGCACACGATGAGATAACGTGTGTCTTAAAAGAAGTCCATGAGGGAGAATGTGGCGATCACACTAGGGGGCAAACTTTAGAAAATAAAATACTCCGTTATGGATACAACTTGTCGACTGTGAACCGGGTGCTGCTAATTATGTTAGATGATGCGACAAATGCCAGATATATGCAAAAGTGCCAAGAGCCCCGTCGATGGTGATCGCACAAATGGTCGGCCCATAGTCATTCGCTATGTGGGGTATTGACATCATCGGCTCTCTACCAATCTCCAAAGGTGGCGCGAAGTACGCGATTGTCGCGGTTGACTACTTCATCAAATGGGCCGAGGCAGAGCCGTTAGCCACGATTACAACCAAGAAAGTTATTAATGTAACAACCCTGTTTTCGAAGCCGCAATATTCTACAAATTTAATTATAATAGTAGTATTTGAATTCGATTTGGATAATTATTATTTAAAATTAAATTACAAGACAATTAAAGTTTATTTAATAAAGATTTTGTTATAATAAAATTTAAATAGGTAACGAATACCTTTTTAGATAATATACTAAAGATCAAATAAAATGTTCTAATAAGTATAAAATATTTAAAGTATAAATAATATTTTTATGATTGAAATAATTGGAAATTTATTTATTTCATGACACTAGAGATAATTAAACAAAGATGGACAAGTATCGAATATAAGAATTTTACAATTTAGACATATATTTTTATTGAATGAAATGTAGACCAATTTAAACTAGATCGAAATATATTTCTAAAATTTCGACAATGATTGAAAAGAAAATTATTAATTAAATGGGAAGGAAATTCTATTAGAAATCAAATTGCATTAACATAAAACCCAGCCCATTTATCAATATCAAACCCAAATCCAAATCCCCTCATTCCTAAAACCCATATGCCTTCTACTCCTCATTATTGCTAAATCCTGAAAAATCGAAATCGTTTTCAAAAGAAAGAAAAACGCAAAAGTGCACGTTTGTGCGTATGGTTGGCGACGCCAGCGATGGAGGAGGAACAACGATCGAGAGAAGAGGCAACGCATGTCGGCTACATGGTCGAGGCAGAGACTAACAGCGATGTGGAGGAGTGCGTTCGTGTTGGAGGCGGCACAAGTCATGGAGCTATGAATCCTTGATTTTTGAATTGATTGTTTGTTAGATTGATATCTGAATGAATGGGTTGTTTACTTAAACAAGAATAAACAAGAATTTGAGTAATCAAAATTTGAATACTTTTAGTTCTAAATTTAACATTGTTAGTCTTGTTTGAGCTTAAACCCTTCTTGTATGCATACAATATGATATTGATTGTGTTTGAATGGTTAATTAGACCAAATAATTCATCTACTATCTTTTGCAACTCACTTGAACCAAAGAAAACCCAATCACCAAAGCTAAACCAATGATTTTCTGGGCAATTGATGCCCAGGAATTTGCGATGACTGGTAATAAATAAAAATGGGCAGTTTTGCCCAGTTCTTGATTGAAATGAATTTTTATTAGTTTAATTGTTTGTTTTCTAAGTTTTGGAGCTGGTTTTGGACTATGTTATTTCTGATTTCCAGTAGCATTTGATTCTTAAAATATTAAACGCTTTTTGATGCATAATTTTAAAAAAATATGTTTAGAACGTTTTAAATATTAAAAAGGGTTTACAATTGAATTGTTAAAATTCTTTCCATTTCTTTTATTATTATCAAATATATAAATATATATATATATATATGTATGTATGTATGTATGTATGTATGTATGTATGTATGTATGTATGTATGTATGTATATATGTAAGGGTTTTATTTTAAAAAGTATACACAAATAAGATTTTAAAGCTTTTAAAATTTTATGAGAAGTAATTATACATACCTATGTAAATTTTTATATAAAGAAAGTTGTTTGATTATGAAAAATATTGGTTTGGTTTCTAATTTTTGAAAAGAAATTCTATTTTTAAATTAGGAATCTTTTAACTCTTTTCTTTTGTTTTATAAATGAACAAGCTTGAATTGAATTAAGATTTGATTTCGTGATTTTCTATGAAACAAAGAATTTTAATAAACCATTGAGTTGTCGAATTGGTATGGGACTTTTTGTACAATTCTTTAGTTTATTATTATAATTTGGTGAATAAAGTTCGAGTGAAAATTACTAGCTTTTAGTAAATACTTGAATTTACTATCTGGTATGGGACAGTTAATTAAATTCTTGTGATTACTGGAATGACAGTAATTAACACTTAAGAATTGTATTAATGGGGTGTTCGGATTTTATTTGAGACCGATAGATCCTCGAGAGACGACGACTTATTTTTCATCGACCTGAGAGTCGATTCATTTTTTGTTTGGATAGGCAGACCTATTTCCTGGGGTTAGCTCTGTTCTGGAATAACATAGCTATCCTTTTTGTTGTTTAGACAGATGTTATATTGCAGCCCTATCAGTTTATTTCATAGTTGGACAATGTTCACCTATTTATATCCGTTAGGTAAATTCACATAGTTTTGTCATAAACACGACTACCTATTTCTTATCGTTAGGAGTCGGGGTTTTTACCTGATAGTCTATTTCTTTTCATTAGACTATTGCGCTATGTGACGGGTTTTATTTAGTTTAGTTAGGCCCCGTGTCGCACTGTATCATACTGATAGTTGTTTTTGACATGTTTTGCAATTTAGTAAAAACATGAAAAGGTCAATTTTCAATAAATCATTTGAAGGGTCAAATGACCTCGGAATTTAGTAATTTTTGGTTCATTAGAAAGATTAGTTGACGAACTTATTTTTAGTGTATTCACCTAAATTTTTATTTGTCTTAATTTAAGAGATAATTAATACTGAAGTTAAGTTAAAATGTGTTTTGTGCTAAATCTAATACATGTTTTAATTATTAAATTTAAGGGTTTAGGTTTTGGGTATTGGTTCACCCCATTTAGGACTTAGGCAAATTAGCTAAAGAAGGAGAAATTATCATCCTGTAAACAAACCATAGAAACTATTTCTCAAATCAAAAGCTTAAGAACTAAAACCTAGAATGCAAGCAAATTGCAAGTTTTAAAATCAATTAAATTGCAATTAAATCTAGTAAAATAAAGGTATGTTGCTCAATCCATATTACATCTTCCCTCCACATTAATGTTTATTCTCCATAGTTTTTGAGTTGTGCAATTTTGTGTTAATGGAGTTCTAGGTTTTGAATTGGGAAATTTGAGTTGTAGCTTGAAGATGAAAGCAAATTAGAGTAATATCAAGGCTTTAAGGTGAGTTCTCCTCACCACTATGTCTATATGTTGTTGTTTAAAGCTCAAAACTTTATGGTACAACTGAGAATAACTTGCATATTCTATGAACTGAGAAATTAGTTGTAATAATTGCTTTCATGTTGTTGATTTCACGATATAGAATTAGTAAAATAGAAATATGGGTTGAAAAACGTAGGTCAGTAATAAATTCATAACTAATTCTAGAAAAATAGAAAAATTCCGAAATTTGGATATGTTATTCCCAACACATATACCTAGCAACTTTAACATTTTCATAGGAAAATATTGCGTTCAAATCCTCTCTACGCTGGAGGTGAAAACGCAGGAATTTTCTGTGTGGTTAGTTGCAAGTTTAAGATGAGTTTTTCATACTCACAAATCTATATCTAAAGTTATTAGGATTGTATTGATATTTGAATTTCAAGTACTATTAATACAAATTGAATCGTTGAATTGAATTTCTATGATTTCATATTGATTTAAAGTATTACATCTTAGAAACAAAGATGATAGCTAAAATAATTTGTTTATTGAGTGTGCGGTAGTAAAACGGATAAAACTTGCACTTCCCAAATTCTTTTAGGGTCAATCTTTTTAAGTTAGAAAATAGATTCATTGAAAAACAATATTTCTAGTGATCACTTTTTGATATTTTGCAAGTTAAATGACCTAAAACGGATATGAACACAGAATCATAGTTCTGTCTTTAAACGAATTTCCTGAGTTTATACCTGAAATTGAAATGGCCATATCTTAGTGTTAGGATATCCAAATTAGCTTAGCCTTTTTCTGGAATAATGATCATTCAATTATCTACATGTTCTTTTTTAATAACATTTCTAAATGCTGCTGTTTAGGAGGTAGAAATTGGGTTTGAAACTGTCATACACAGCCCTACTCTACAAAATTTTCTTAGTTGAAACCTGAAATTTGAATCACCACAATTTTTGTTTGGTAAATCAAAATTGAGTGATGTTTTTCTCAGTTGAAATGTATTTTTATAAGGAACAACTTTTACGTTCATCACTTTTGATTAATATGCATTTACTAGAAGTAATTTTGGTTTGAAGAAGAGACAATCTCCATGTCTTGTGTTTAACCATTACTTTGTAACACAAAAATTGTTTTGGCCATAGCTTATTCGTTTCTTATCGTAATTTGATAATTCATGAAGTTCTGGAAAGATTAGACCCTGTGTTACAACTTTCATCTATTGTATTTGACCAGATTTTGAGATTTAAAGGATCGAAAATGCATATTTCTAAAACTCTAAATTATGATTTATTATATATTATAACTTGGTTAATTAAATCACTTTGATCCTTGTTTTTAGATTATGCTCTACTCATTTCAATCTTGCAATTATAGTTGAATAATAAATGAATTTATAGATTTTAAAATAAGAAGTTTGAAAGTGTGTGTGTGTGTGTGTATAAAATTTAGAAACCAATTCCTATATGATAAATTAATATTATTTACTTCCAAACTATGAATCGTTTTTGAATTTTATTGTGTTTAGCCTTCGGATAATTATATACCATTTCGGTATTTCTTTGATGATTTTTGGAACTATTTCTTTTGAGCAATTTATGCTTTCATTTATATTCTTATGGAACGTGTTTTTCTATGCGAAAAATTATTTTAATAAATGATTAAACTGTCAGAGTGGTATGAGACATTTTGTACAATTCCTTTGTTTATCACTATAATTTGTTAAATAGAGTTTTAGTGGAAATTACTAGCTTTTAATAAAAACTTGAATTTACTAGCTGGTATGTGATAGTTAGTTAAATTCTTGTGATTACTTGAGTGACATCAATCAACACTTTAGAGTTGTAAATCTTGGGGTGTTCGGTTTTTAGTATACCGATAGATCCCTAGGAGATGACAGCTTTTTTTTCCATAGACCCGAGAGTCGATTTTATTTAGAGTTTAGGTAGGCAGATCTATTTCTGTCGTTAGGACTGTTCTGTTATAGCACGGCTACCCTTTCTATTTTGAACAAGTGTTATATTGCAGCCCTATCAGTTTTTCTTACCAATGGACAATGTTTATCTATTTCTGTGGTTAGGTAAATTCACAGATCCGGTCTACTTCTTTGGCTAGACTGCATCAGTCTATTTCTTTGGTTAGACTGCATCCTATTTCTGTAGTTAGGTATGTGGAGGGGTTTATTTTCTATAGTCTGGGACTGATTAGATCCCGTGTCACACTGTTTTATACTGATATTTGACTACCATTATTATTTCGTTATTGATGATTATTTCTTCAGCGATTTTGGCACGGATATTTAGTATTCTTTTGTTTTAGCGCTGAGGAATTTTGAGTTGGTTATCACCATATTTTAGAGGATAGTCTATTGGAGACTTGATATGAATTTGTGAAATGGTGATTTGTTTTATATGCCTTATTTCAATGATTATTTATTTGGGCATATTTTTGTTATGACTTATTTGGATTGTTAAGTCATATTTTGATTCCTGTATATATTGATTTAATATGCCTTATTATTGTTAAATTGAACTTGGCATATAATGGTGCTTGGGCCTGTTTATTCGATATGACTTATGATTAATTCACAAATTTTGTTAACATGCATATATATATATATTGTTTGAGCATGCTTAATTGATATGACTTTTTTTTATATGGTTAAGTCATATATTCTTATTATCAGTATCTTACCCTTTTGATATTTAGAGATAGTCCCAAGTGTTATTTTGCTCGGGTCAGACCGAGACTTTTCAAGTTACAAGTAGACCTTTGGACGATTGGGCTAGTGGGGGAGATATACTATTTGACTTCTAGTTTATCTCATTTAGCCATTTAGACTTTGTATAGTTAAGATTATAGAATTTTCACATGTATATTATTTGAGTCTAGTATTCTATTTTGTAGACTCAAAATTGTTTAAGTTATGAAAATTATTATTCCACTATGATTTATGTATCTCTGATATTTGTGTCATATTTTATTCTATTCTAAATACTGTTAAATCGGTGTGCTTGTTACTTTGTATTAATATTGTACACATCAAATTTCAATTCAGTTATTAAGAAAAAAGTATAAATGATGTGTCAATGTTAGTATAAAGATATATTCACATTCGACTGCCCTTAACAAGCCGTATTCTCCAGATTAGCAGATGACATTACTTGTAATGTTCTTTGCTAAACTGGGCAAAACGTTGGGGTTGTTACAGTTGGTATCAGAGCTGTTTTCAGAACATTATAGAATATAAATTGATTCAGAGTTCAGATCTTGACCTAGATGATCTAGAAATCGTCTCCTTTGGATGTGTAGTAGTTAGTAATTTTTATTAACCATTAGGGATAGGGATATAAATTGATTACTGGGTAATCAATTGTGTCGTATTTTAAGATTCCTTAAGTATGAAAATATTATTATATAATATTTGGAGTTGGTTTTAATTTAGAATTTGGAGATTTATTTTGAAATTTTGGAAAAATTAAATAAATGAGTTTATAAATCTAATTGGTTTAGAAATAATCAATGTTGCACAGCGGAATTTTAGAATCTAAATTGTTCTGCTGATGGCGACTATTTAGTTTTAATTGATAAGTATTTTTAATATCACTTTTGTTAAGAAGTGATATTTATAGTATAGTATAAAAATTAGACCTCAGATGCCTTAAAAGTTAAATTGTGATATCCTGATCTAAATATTGATCAGAGTTGCACAGCAGGAGCTAATGGACTGTTTCCGCTGAACATCTTAAACAATTATAAATAAATATGTTTGATTAGTTGATGGATGCTTGCTTATTTTGAAATTGAATTTAAGCATTGGAATTAATATTGAGTAAGAATCATTACTTGAAAAATATTTGTAACCTACTCGATATTAATTATAAGACTTTGCGGTTTCTTCCTTAGTGTGACTACCGCAAAGGAAATTGAAAATTTTATTTTGTATAAAATTGAATATTAAACTATTGGTGCACCAATCAAATGTTAAGATGTATTATGGAATCGTTATCTATTCAGAATTATTTTATTTAAAATCTTGAGATAAATATAAAGGATTCTATAAAAAGGTAAGCATCTGTTTAAATTAAAATTGTGATAAAAGATATACATATGAATAATAATTGATTATGTTTATTTAAGCAAGCAATAAATTGATAAAAGTGTGTAACGACCCATAAATTTCGATAATTAAAAATAGTTAATTTAATAGGGTTTTGTGATTTAATGTTAGTAGAAATAAAAATTTAGGATTTAATAATAAGAATACAACTGGAATGCAATGTGATAGTATTAATTTAAGGTAATTGATAATGGCTTGGAATGTAATTCCATTTAATTAAAAAGATTAAAGAGTTATAATTGATATAGATTGAAAATAAATTTTAGTAATGTATGTACTATTGGATAATTGGATTAAAAGAGGAATTGATAATTTAAAAGTTGATTGATTAATGAAATAATGCATAATGAATTGTAACTGAATAAATTTAGTGTTGTGGTAGTAATTATAACACTTGTTGTAGATAATAAACTTATAAGATGTGACTAAAAGTTAATTGTGACAATTACTATATGTTACCTATTTATTTAGCCTGCTAAATTTAATTTGAAATCAATTGCAATTAGTTCACTTAATTAGTGCAGTTAATGTAGATTAGATTGATAATTGTAGAATATTAATTCAATAAGATGTAACCAATGTAAATTTTATTCATAATATGATAATTGATTGAATAAAAAGAATTGAAATCAAGTTTGATTAATTTATTGGAATATAAACTATAATAAATGGATTTATTGCAATTAAATGTCATTTAATGCTACATTAATGTGAGTTAAGACAATAACTGCAAATTGGGAATGTAATAAAATATACATTAATGTCAATTACATTCATATGGAAATAAATTGATTTAATAATAAAAATGAAACCAAGATAAAAAAAATTATTGGGATTTTAAATTATAATAATATTGACAAAAATTCAAGGTAATTGAAATATGGCTACTAATATGGTAAATGATGAAAGTGGAGAATGTTAATGTAATAAGCAATAAACCAATGATGGATATATGCATAGAGAAATGAATGATAAAATAAAAGTCTGAAATCAAATTAAAACAATTTATTGGAATTTAATTATAATTAATTGGATTTAGTTACAGTTGAAATTGGACAATGTAATTAGTGTAATAACCAACAATGAAATTTTTTGTAAGCTTGTTTTAAATTATGATAAATGTCTAAGTAATCAAAAATAATGAAAATTTGTTAGTGTATAAATATTGAATTTAAAAAGTGATTAATTAATTTAATATTTATTTATCTAATTAATGTGAAAATAGCCATTTTGGTCACAGTCTCGAATTTTGATGAAACCATTTCATCGGATCCGTAACGGTGAATTATTGTAGATTTCAAGTCTCGTAGCGATCAGACTTGTCGTTTGATCGTACGAACTCGAAACGTGTAGAAACAATTTAATTGAAATCAATTTGAAATAAGCTGATTTTAAGCTAACTTCTTCATACGATGAAATTAGGACTTGAAACCTGTTCCATTGAGTTTAAAATTATCGAAGACATCTATTTTGATATATGGGATGACCCTATTTCGATTCGGAAGCGAAACGGGCTTTTTGGGTCGTTTATCGTTCAACTTTCAAATCAATCTAGTCCATTCATTTCTATTTCTGATCTACCTATAAATAGCCTATTATAAACCCTAACTATTACTTATTCCATTTGTCTATATGTATAATTCCATCTGCTTTTCTCTTTCCAATGGTAGACAAACCAAAACCAATTCCAAATTCAATTGCAAACCAAAAGCAAATCAAAATTCAAACTCTTCTAAACTATATTGAATTATATATCGATTTGAAGCTCTCGACGAGCGTAATTCAAATCCGCAGTTTGTTTTTCGATCTGGGTTTCTATATGGCCAAAATTGGGTGATTAATCTTCGGCTGTCCATTGCGTCGTGATCAACTTCGATGGATCGTCAAATTGATGGTATGGTAGCGTAGAGAGGGATGAGGGGAGTTCATCTGAGTCGTTGGTTGGGTGGACAGATGGCTTGATCGTCGGTGATAATGGGTTTAGGGTTTCAAAACCCTAGGCCAAGGTGGCGGCGGCATCGCTTGGGAGGTGTGTGAGACATGGCTGTGGGTTCGCGAGGTGATGGGGAGCTCGCGGATGGTGGCGGCTTGGTTGATGGTGGTCTCTAGTGAAGGGCATGGCCAGTCAAAGTCGAGCCTGATGGGTTCATCGTCTATCTCGGCTGTTGCGTGAAGAAGGTGAGCCACGTGATTGCTTTATTTTTTATTATTATTTCATTTTATTTAAAATTTTCAATTTAAACGTTCTAACCTTGATAAATTTTGCATACGAACTCGGATTTACGCGCAGTTTGTTCCGTTGCGATCGTATTGAAATTTCAGACATTTTGATGCTAGTTTGGACAAATTCTAAGACTGTAGAATTTTGGGCCTAAATTTGGATTTTAATTCGATTTAAAATCGAAGGTGAGTGCTTTAACCCACTAACAATTACCAAAACTATCTTATATTAGTTAAATTAAATTTATGAAGTGATTAGAAATTAATTGATCGATGTTTGGTATGTTTAAACTGTCATTTAGTTAAATTTGACTTTTGTTCCATTTAATCATCGTTTAATTTAATATTGAATTTAAATTATCAATTTAATACTAGTTATTGATGATCAGTTATCTATTGATGTTTGTTGATTGATTTGGATGATGATTGTGATGGATGTTTGATTGTTGATATTGGATGACTGGATGTTGTATTTTTGTATTGTTATAACACTGCAAGTTCCCTATGGGTTGAAATGGTACATACCCGAATGATCTATAGATTAAGGAAAAATCGTTAAGAGTTGAAATGATAGACTCAAGCGATTTTATGGATTTTTATTTAATTCGGGGTTGCGGTTTGAAATGATATATAACCGTAAAAATTTAAATTGTGGATTGAAATGATAAATATCTTTATCACTTGACCCTAGGGTAGAAAATTATATAAGGACACCGGATTTGGTTAAATTAAATGATTTTTAAATCTTTAAATTTTGAATTCAATTAAGTGGTATTTTAAAACAGAAATTAATTTATATAAACTGAATTATTTTCGAAATCCAAGCGTAAATGTTGAAATTTGAATTGATTTAATAAATTGCTCAAAGGATTTAAATTGGAATTTCAAAGTTGAAGTGTCAATATAAATGAATTTATCGGAATTAAGTTATTGAAATGTTTGGATATAACTTTGAAATCTGTTTTAAACTAATTTAAACTATTTTAATTAATTTAAACTATTTTAATCAATATAAACCACTTCAATTTATTTTAATTTATTATACTTATTTAATCCATTTCACCTATTTTAAACTAATTAAATTTATTTTATCTATTTTAAATCTATTTAATATAATTTAAATTTATTTAATCTATATTAAATTTAATTAATCTATTTAAGATAATTTAAAATAAATTTAGTATTTTAAATCTATTTAAATCCTTTTAAAATATAATTAAATCAATTTCAACTTATTTAAACTATTTAAACTATTTTAATTCTATTTAAACTATTTTTCAAACTATATAAACTATTTATAATTACTTAAACTATTTTCTAAAATTTCAGACTGTGTAAAGTTGAAGTATTTATATTTAAATTCTTGATGATGATAAAACCTAAGTTGGAATTTAGGATTGATACCTTTTGTGAAACAACATATATGGGTGAATAAGATGATTTGAAAATGAAGAATAAATTAACATAACTTATCGATAATTTCAAAGTGAATGTGAATTTCATAATTGAATATGATTTGAAAGTCAATACGATTTTTGAAGTGAATATAGTTTGAAAGTGAATATGATTTCAAAAGAGATATGATTTGAAATTGAATATGATATTTTGATATAAATTGTGAATTGACTTTTTGAAATGCAAAAGAACCATCCGGTGTTAAATAAGCTTTTGGTTGTTAAAGAGACCGGGATCAAATATTGTCATACTCTCTGCCAATACCGAAAACCACTTTAACAACTATGTATGTGGTGGAGATTCCAGAAATGAAGTAGGATGGTTTGGCGAATGATTTCTGTATGAGGTATTGACGTGACCCTGACTCCCGTGAGTCAGCTTAGATGTGACTAAAACAGGAGCTATACCTGGGCCAAGTGAGGTCATTCCTCCGATCGGACATGCTTCTTCGATACCATATTATGACTTTGTGATGATTTGGTGGCCACCCCTTGATTTTGATTATGGGAATGCGTTCTGAGGTGGGCGGTAGTAGCTGCTATGCGTTACCACTAGCCCGGTTCTGCAATTGGTAAATCTACCATGGCATTGCCTTGAGTGTCGTGTTCACATGCCCTAGAGTGCCTTCTAGGAGTTTGTTTTGTACTGTACCTATGGGGTGTCCTCTGGGTAAACCACCAGTTTGGTGGAGCCTATGTCATTGTATAGACTACAGGAATATATAAAATGTGTTAAGTGGGATATGGGTAACGCCTTAACGCTATTTTAATACTTTACTTTATTGTAGACACTATTATAATAGTGTACTACATAGTAGATAGTTTAATGGATCCTTAGGAGATGGAAATCCCAAACATCTCTTAGGTTATTACACTCACGTTAGACATTGGATAGAAGATGTCAAACCCCATAAACATCTCTGACGCCGTTACACCCATATTTATTTATTGTTGATTTAACTTTCATAAGATCTTTTAGTTCTGACTCGAGTGTTTTGTCATTTCAATTCGCTCGGGCCAGTCTGAGCTTTTCATTTTATCGAAGACCTTTTGGAGGATGGAGACGAAGATTTTGTACTATAATTACTTATTATATGTATTCCACTGCACCAGATGTTCCGCTGCATTTATTTATTATTTATTCTTGTTGTATGTAACTCTGATCTGTATTATAAAGGTTTAATCAATGTTATTTGTAAACAGCTTCATGAACTGTTTATTTGATTATTATATTTTGTCCTTCCGCTATGAGATTCTGTATTTGTTTTCTTTCTTTCCTTGCTTTTTCTTATTTACCCCATAACAATCTGCCCTTTCGAATGGTTTGAGTCTGACGTGTGTGTCTGTTTAAAACGTCCAAAAAGGCAGGTTGTTACAGTTGGTATCAGAGCTTTGGTTTAGCGATAACCTTAGCTTTGTGGGGTCTGACTCATATTAAATAGGGTAGTAAAACCCTAGAATGAGTCGTTGAGTGTATATATATGAGAGAGCATATTTGTTAGTGTTATAAAAGGTTTTTATATTGTGTTAATTTGTTCTGTTTAGTATTTACGAATTTCGGTTGGTACATAGGATGCTACGACATCGATAGGGATTTCTAAACACTTAATAGGGCAGACCGACACAATATTTGTTTTGAAATATAGGTAAATGAAATAATTTTGCCTATTATATATTTTTGTATATAAAATAACAAATTTTATAAATGATATAGTTTGTTGTTATATATTTGTTTATTAGGTAGTGAAATTTTATAAATACTGATGGAAAAATAGGATTTAAAAATAAAACGGATATAAATTGGAATTTGAGAACTTAAGTTCAGGATTTTGAAAATTTCTTTCAAAAGATTTTGGGATATAATATTAATATTATTTAGAAGTAGTTTCTAATATGAATATTTCAAGATGATTTGAAAGAAAGTTTAAAAAGGGAAATTTTAAAGGAAAAAGTGTTGTACTCCCCTCTCTGTCGTTGGAAAATAATTTCGGTGATGAGTGCATGCATCATCGACGTTCATTTCGAGTTTCAAAGTGGGAAGACCGTGTAGTAATTTTACTACACAATTGTTTTAATAAATTAATCTTGATTTTAAATTCCAAATATGTGTAACGACCCGGTATTTTGGACCATTCAAATCGACAATAAATCCACACATGTCTGACTTGAATAATTCAAAATATCAGATTGTTAATTTAAATTTGGCAAAACTCAACATATGTAGTAAATAAATCAATCACAGAATCACAGACACAGAGTAATACAATAATACGCAGCGGAATAGATAAAATAGTAGTTCATGAAGCTACTATATAAACATCAGAGTTAAAAATAAAATACAACAGAATATCTCAAATACAATGAAGTCTTCAGTACGAATAGATGACTTCTCTGAACAAATCAACTAGAAGAGCTGAAAGATGAGTCGATAGTTGGATCTCCAAATGAAGCTCCAAACTCCAAAGGTGTAACGCCCCACTCTGAGACCCACTGTAACAAAGAGTATTACGGGAGTAATACTGTCTGTTAAAGCAGAGAATAGAGTATAGTGGAAGCGACCATTTGTAATCAAGCTATAACTATCTAGTGAATACGTCGAAAGGATGGTATCTATATATTTTTTTCAAGTGGTTCGACATATTCGGTAAATACTTATAACGAAATTACAAATGGCTAAAGATCTATCAGGACAAAGCATAATAATAAATGATAAAACATCACAGAACAGAATCACATAACAGATATAAAATCCCAGAACAATACATCGTCAATACCGATCCAAATACTATAAGTGGGTACAAAGCCACTGCCCACACATGTGGGTCAAAATATGTACATATCAAAGTCTGAATAATAACATAGTAGCAGAATAGTGGACAAATAAAAGCGCTATCTATCAGCATAGCAGATAATGTCCAAGCGGAAGCACAGAAGCTAAGTCTAGAGACCTAACCTGAAACAACTCGGTCTGACCCGAGCGAAAACACTCGGGTCAGGCTAGCTAAACAATCAGTAATAACTGAGATATATAATAATGCGGTACATAAATAAAACAATACTTATCCAAAAAGAAGTATATTATGAACCACATGAACATAATGACGATCCCTAATCATCAATAAACAATAAAAATCTCCAAAGAGAAATCAACACCAAAGTGTAGAATAAATAAAATCGCCTCATATCATCGGCGTAGCCAAAGCTATAAAAAGATGCTCATAGGCAATAATCCCAAGAGTGACCAGAGTCTGTAATCAATGCCCAAGCAAAGATCGATGCTCCAAAGAGCAATGGGGATATACTGAAAAGTCAATGAAATCCAACACAGAAAAGCAGTGTCCAGAGACACTGTGAATCCACAAGGAAATCGCACTTACATCGTATGGTTCCATAGAACCAACACCGAATGGCGGTACTCGAATGGATATAAAAATCATCAAATAATACCAATATTGCACGTGCACCGACCAGAGTCGTTGTTGCCAAGTACTGTAGAGTTGTGATCGATCACTCGCACAGATGCGGAACGCGCGAGACGGCAAGATCCTTCCTAGAAGGATAAAGGCCCAGAGGCGCATGTCGAAAAATAAACTGCTCCATAGAGCAGGTGTCCAGAGACGGTTGCCCAGAGGCGTGGTGACCCAGAGGTCCAGTACTGGCCGCCCAAAGGCTAATGTGTCACTAACTTCTTGGAGAGGAACCCGTAAAGTGTTAACAATGAGTCCCATACCCCACGTTCGCACTAAACGGTTTACTAACCAATAGCAAGCTCACACTCCAAACAATAAAAAGTCCACCTCGTATCATCGGTAAACTAGACCCAAAGGTCAAAACGATCAATCGAATAGGTCGGGGATTAACTGAAAAGAAAATACACACGGTTCCATAAGCCGGAGATTTCCTAACCGTTTAAGCACCTTTCCACTTCGCTCGACGTGCTAAAAAGTGAGTGTGAGGTTTTTATTATAGAAAATAATGGTGTGAAACGGATTTATAATTGATTTTGAAATCACTTTAAAACGGCTTTTGAAAACTCTCTATTAGGGAGTAATTAATTTAATAATTAAAAATATTATTATATAATAATTTCTAAAGCCATTTAGGAGTGAAAAATCTTTTGAAAATGATTCATAAAAACCGTGTACGAAATCTAGAGACAAATCTCAAAGAAACCAATAAAACCAGAAAATCACTAAAAAAATATTCTAAGTGTTTGTAAACATTCAAAAACAGCTGCGAGCCCAAGTTCGGCAATTTATTTGGACCAGCAAACTATTTCCAAATGTCATGAAAATTTGCAGGCATGTAGTCCAATATCCCTACTTTGAGATGCAAAAAGAATCGGTAAATTACGACTTGAAATGAAGAAACGGCGTCGTCTCAAAGTCGGACAAAAATCATAAAACTTTACTGTGTCAAAACAGTGTAAAGGTCCCACTTCGACGACATGGTCGAAGGGTCACATGAACTCAGATCTTGATGAAAATTTGCAGGAGCGTAGTAAAGTACTCTTACTTTGATATGCAACAAGAATCGTTCGGTTTTGACTTGAAACGAAGAAACGACAATGTTTCAAAGTTGGTCCGATGATAACTGAAAATGATCACTATTGTAAAACAGTTTCTGGGTGCTACTTCGGCAATAGAAACGAAGTATCTAATGCACCCAGATCTAAACCAAACTTTGCATGGTTAAAGATCTCGATCTCATCTTTCTAACGAGACCAAAAATGATGAAATCCGACAAAGGATGAGCCCGGGATGGCATCGCAAAGTCGGGGTTCTACGCTGAAAACAACGCGAGAAAAGAGACTAAGGCCTATAGCTATGCACTAACTGGCCAGAGATGAAAAACCACAATTTTGGCATAGTAAACTTCAAATTCTGGCAAAATGAATAAAATGAAAGTTGTAGCTTAGTTTCTAAGCTTTCCGGAATGACCAAGATCGTCAAATTCCGACAAGAGATGAAAATTATATGACCAAAACAATTCTCAGATCTAAATTTTATATCACTGTCGTTGTGCTCTCGGGACAGTAGTAAGAATGCACAGTTTTGACCAAATTAACTTCGAAATTTTATGAAACTCAAAACATGAAAGTTTTAGCTCTAAATCTAAGCTTTCCAGAACATCCAAAATTATTAGATTTGGATAAGAAACGAGTAACTTATGGCCAAATCAATTTCAGGTTTTTATTTTATCAACCCTGTAGTTTGTTGTCAGGTCAGCGACAAACTAGCATGATTTCGACCATTCAAACCTCAAAATTAGGCAAAGCACAACACATAAAAGTTATAGGATACAGAATAAGCTTTCCAGAACTTCAAGAAAACCTTAATTCCGATTTAAGATGAATGAGATATGCCTAATTTACTAACAGCAATAAACTAATTATAATTTCAGCTAGCATATATTACAAGTACCTTATGTGCACACCCCAAAATGAAAGCAAAGATGATCAAATAGCTATGATTCACATGTTACATAATAAAACATGTGTTACTAATTGATTACCAAAATCAAAAGATGATTAAACACATATTAGAAGAGGTTTTTAGCAATATACCTCTCTTGAAAGCAACAAAGACTATTATAGCATCAACCCAAGTTAGCAAAAGATGATTAGGAGGCTATAAGATCAAAAAAACACATAAAACATGTGTTACCAAATACATTTCAGAAATGGGAAAGATATAAAAAATGGATTTGAGGTGGGTATTTGCATTACCTTTGCATAGAATGACTTGCATAAGCTAAAACTAGAAGGAGATGAAGATAGAGGCCATTTTTGTTATGAAAGCTTTAGAAAATGATTAGGGTTTTGATTAGGGTTGAATGAATGAGGTTATGAGAGTATGAGATAATTTATAGAGGAGGTTTAGGGTGGGTTATTGGGTTAGGTTTTGTAACCCAATAAGAAGAGAGTTATTTACAAGTTTCCAAAAATTAGTCTAAGTGTTCATATATGTTTATAAAACTCATTTTTCTTATCCAAACCCATTTTAAAATCTCTCCTAAAATATTGAACTTTCCAAAATAACATTTTATCCTCATTTTAAAATCCCATATTTCCCATTTAATTAAAATAGCCTTTTTCAAATAAATTTTGTTATTCCAAATCCTTTTATGCTTCATTAAAATAAATAAAAATCCTAACTTTTATTTATTAATTGGTAATGCAAATCCCGGGTTGTTACAGACTCCCCCCCTTAAGAAAATTGCGTCCCCGCAATTCCTTAAGATAGATGTCGTCTATAACGTCAAATCCACAAAAGAAGTGATAGAGATAAAATAGAGAATTCTCACCCGTAGAAGAAGATGGGAGAAAGCCAGGATAAGAGCGTTCGATAGATTCTCTGGTCTCCCAAGTGTAGTCCTTAGGATTCGGTGACCATTGAATCTTCACGAGTGGGACCTCTTTGTTGCGAAAGCGTCTAACCTCCGAATCAAGCACACGAAGAGGTTGTTGCTCCAAAGATAAATCAGGTAAGATCTCTAAATCAGGCACAGCATGCGGCTCAATGATAGAATCAGGATCGCGGACACGCATGCGAAGCTGGGAAACATGGAACACGTCGTGTATTCCAGAGAAGTGAGCAGGTAGATCCACACGATAAGCAACGGGGCCAATGCGTTCCGTAATAGGAAATGGTCCAACATAGCGAGGAGCCAACTTCCCGGTAGAGCTGAAACGCACAACCCCCTTCATGGGAGAGACCCGAATAAAGACATAATCGCCAATGGAGAACTCAAGAGGCTTCCTACGGTTGTCCGCATAGGATTTCTGACGGTTCTGCGCCTCTTTCATTCTCTGACGAATAAGAATAATCTTTTCAGAAGATTCCCGAACTGAATCTGGACCAAGAAGGTGCTTCTCACCAGATTCTAACCAACAAGCAGGAGAGCGACATGGCCTTCCATAAAGAGCCTCGAAAGGTGCCATGCCGATACTAGACTGAAAGCTGTTGTTGTAGGAGAACTCTACAAGCGGTAAGTGATCCTCCCAACTACCACCGAAATCCAGAATACAACAGCGCAAAAGATCCTCTAAAACACGATTCACCCTCTCTGTCTGACCGTCAGTCTGAGGATGATAAGTAGTCGAGAAATTCAGCTTTGAGCCCAAAGCTGACTGTAGGCACTTCCAGAAGTGACTAGTAAAGATAGTGTCTCGATCACAAACGATAGAGCTAGGAATGCCATGAAGACGAATGACTTCCTTCACATATAACTTGGCAAGCTGAGGAGCAGTCCGAGTGGACTTAATAGGAATGAAATGAGCTGATTTGGTCAAGCGATCAACGATGACCCAAATAGAAGTATGGCCTGACCTCGATCGAGGTAGACCGTCAATAAAATCCATGGATATCTGATCCCATTTCCACAATGGAATCTCTAGCGGCTGAAGAAGACCGGATGGACGCTGGTGCTCAGCTTTGATCTGTTGACAAGTCATGCAACGGCTTACATAACTTGCAACATCACTATTCACGCCCTCCCAATAAAATGGGCGACACATGTCGGCATACATCTTACTCGAGCCGAGATGGATGGTGTACTTAGTGCGATGACACTCGTCCAGAATGTCATGCCTAAGTGATAAATCAGATGGTACCAAAATACGGTTCTTCCTGCGAAGACACCGATGAGAATCAATAGAATAATCCAGCAATGTCTCATCACTGGATCTCGACTCAAGATGAATGAAATGCAATAGGTCTGGATCCTGCCGCTGAGCATGGGCAATGCGATCCAACAAGATGGGACGAGCTTCCAAGCTGGATAATAAGACAGGAGCATCAGAAGATGGAGCTCGATCTCTAATATCACATAAAGATACAGTCTCAAGAACATTCCACTCGGCAATCATCATAGAAACAACTGCCGAGTGTTTGCGACTGAGCGCATCTGCAGCACGATTACCTTTGCCAGGGGTATACTGAATATCTAAATCGTATGAGGCGAGAAACTCAAGCCATCGCTGCTGCCTCGGATCTAGAATAAGCAAGAATATCGTCGATGAAAATCAGAACGAATCTATCGATGTATTTCCGGAATACTCGATTCATGAGATCGACGAAGAAAGCCGGAGCGTTCGTCAAGCCGAACGGCATGACCAACCACTCAAAAGAACCATAACTAGTGCGAAATGCTATAAGAGGAATGCTGTCTTCTGCGACTCGTAGATGATGGAATCCGGTGGCAAGGTCAAGTTGAGAGAAGACCTTCGCACCGCTCAATTGGTCAAATGGGAATTAGAGTTAGACATGATTCAATGATAGATAATTAATTAAGGAATACTACGGAATATAACGGATTCCTAAACATATTCCTAACTTATCTATCAATAAACATAAGGAAGGGATTTGATTTAATTCGGATCTAATTAAGATGTATTGTACTAAGTGTATCTGTTCTGTGTTTATTATGCTTATTCTTGAAACCAGGCTCTGATACCAAGCTGTAACGCCCCACTCTGAGACCCACTGTAACAAAGAGTATTACGGGAGTAATACTGTCTGTTAAAGCGGAGAATAGAGTATAGTGGAAGCGACCATTTGTAATCAAGCTATAACTATCTACTGAATACGTCGAAATGATGGTATCTATATTTTTTTTTCAAGTGGTTCGACATATTCGGTAAATACTTATAACGCAATTACAAATGGCTAAAGATCTATCAGGACAAAGCATAATAATAAATGATAAAACATCACAGAACAGAATCACATAACAGATATAAAATCCCAGAACAATACATCGTCAATACAGATCCAAATACTATAAGTGGGTACAAAGCCACTGCCCACACATGTGGGTCAAAATATGTACATATCAAAGTCTGAATAATAACAGAGTAGCAGAATAGTGGACAAATAAAAGCGCTATCTATCAGCATAGCAGATAATGTCCAAGCGGAAGCACAGAAGCTAAGTCTAGAGACCTAACCTGAAACAACTCGGTCTGACCCGAGCGAAAACACTCGGATCAGGCTAGCTAAACAATCAGTAATAACTGAGATATATAATAATGCGGTACATAAATAAAACAATACTTATCCAAAAAGAAGTATATTATGAACCACATGAATATAATGACGATCCCTAATCATCAATAAACAATAAAAATCTGCAAAGAGAAATCAACACCAAAGTGTAGAATAAATAAAATCGCCTCATATCATCGGCGTAGCCAAAGCTATAAAAAGATGCCCATAGGCAATAATCCCAAGAGTGACCAGAGTCTGTAATCAATGCCCAAGCAAAGATCGATGCTCCAAAGAGCAATGGGGATATACTGAAAAGTCAATGAAATCCAACACTGAAAAGCAGTGTCCAGAGACACTGTGAATCCACAAGGAAATCGCACTTACATCGTATGGTTCCATAGAACCAACACGGAATGGCGGTACTCGAATGGATATAAAAATCATCAAATAATACCAATATTGCACGTGCACCGACCAGAGTCGTTGTTGCCAAGTACTGTAGAGTTGTGATCGATCACTCGCACAGATGCGGAACGCGCGAGACGGCAAGATCCTTCCTAGAAGGATAAAGGCCCAGAGGCGCATGCCGAAAAATAAACTGCTCCATAGAGCAGGTGTCCAGAGACGGTTGCCCAGAGGCGTGGTGACCCAGAGGTCCAGTACTGGCCGCCCAAAGGCTAATGTGTCACTAACTTCTTGAAGAGGAACCCGTAAAGTGTTAACAATGAGTCTCATACCCCACGTTCGCACTAAACGGTTTACTAACCAATAGCAAGCTCACACTCCAAACAATAAAAAGTCCACCTCGTATCATCGGTAAACTAGACCCAAAGGTCAAAACGATCAATCGAATAGGTCGGGGATTAACTGGAAAGAAAATACACACGGTTCCATAAGCCGGAGATTTCCTAACCGTTTAAGCACCTTTCCACTTCGTTCGACGTGCTAAAAAGTGAGTGTGAGGTTTTTATTATAGAAAATAATGGTGTGAAACGGATTTATAATTGATTTTGAAATCACTTTAAAACGGCTTTTGAAAACTCTCCTATTAGGGAGTAATTAATTTAATAATTAAAAATATTATTATATAATAATTTCTAAAGCCATTTAGGAGTGAAAAATCTTTTGAAAATGATTCATAAAACCCGTGTACGAAATCTAGAGACAAATCTCAAAGAAACCAATAAAACCAGAAAATCACTAAAAAATATTCTAAGTGTTTGTAAACATTCAAAAACAGCTGCGAACCCAAGTTTGGCAATTTATTTGGACCAGCAAACTGTTTCCAAATGTCATGAAAATTTGCAGGCATGTAGTCCAACATCCCTACTTTAAGATGCAAAAAGAATCGGTAAATTACGACTTGAAATGAAGAAACGGCGTCGTCTCAAAGTCGGACAAAAATCATAAAACTTTACTGTGTCAAAACAGTGTAAAGGTCCCACTTCGACGACATGGTCGAAGGGTCACATGAACTCAGATCTTGATGAAAATTTGCAGGAGCGTAGTAAAGTTCTCCTACTTTGATATGCAACAAGTATCGTTCGGTTTTGACTTGAAACGAAGAAACGACAATGTTTCAAAGTTGGTCCGATGATAACTGAAAATGATCACTATTGTAAAACAGTTTCTGGGTGCTACTTCGGCAATAGAAACAAAATACTAATGCACCCAGATCTAAACCAAACTTTTCATGGTTAAAGATCTCGATCTCATCTTTTTAACGAGACCAAAAACGATGAAATCCGACAAAGGATGAGCCCGGGATGGCATCGCAAAGTCGGGGTTCTACGCTGAAAACAACGCGAGAAAAGAGACTAAGGTCTATAGCTATGCACTAACTGGCCAGAGATGAAAAACCACAATTTTGGCATAGTAAACTTCAAATTCTGGCAAAATGAATAAAATGAAAGTTGTAGCTTAATTTCTAAGCTTTCCGGAATGACCAAGATCGTCAAATTCCGACAAGAGATGAAAATTATATGACCAAAACAATTCTCAGATCTAAATTTTATATCACTGTCGTTGTGCTCTCGGGACAGTGGTAAGAATGCACAGTTTTGACCAAATTAACTTCGAAATTTTATGAAACTCAAAACATGAAAGTTTTAGCTCTAAATCTAAGCTTTCCAGAACATCCAAAATTATTAGATTTGGATAAGAAACGAGTAACTTATGGCCAAATCAATTTCAGGTTTTTATTTTATCAACCCTGTAGTTTGTTGTCAGGTCAGCGACAAACAAGCATGATTTCGACCATTCAAACCTCAAAATTAGGCAAAGCACAAAACATAAAAGTTATAGGATACAGAATAAGCTTTCCAGAACTTCAAGAAAATCTTAATTCTGATTTAAGATGAATGAGATATGCCTAATTTACTAACAGCAATAAACTAATTATAATTTCAGCTAGCATATATTACAAGTACCTTATGTGCACACCCCAAAATGAAAGCAAAGATGATCAAAGAGCTATGATTCACATGTTACATAATAAAACATGTGTTACTAACTGATTACCAAAATCAAAAGATGATTAAACACATATTAGAAGAGGTTTTTAGCAATATACCTCTCTTGAAAGCAACAAAGACTATTATAGCATCAACCCAAGTTAGCAAAAGATGATTAGGAGGCTATAAGATCAAAAAAACACATAAAACATGTGTTACCAAATACATTTCAGAAATGGGAAATATATAAAAAATGGATTTGAGGTGGGTATTTGCATTACCTTTGCATAGAATGACTTGCATAAGCTAAAACTAGAAGGAGATGAAGATAGAGGGCATTTTTGTTATGAAAGCTTTAGGAAATGATTAGGGTTTTGATTAGGGTTGAATGAATGAGGTTATGAGAGTATGAGATAATTTATAGAGGAGGTTTAGGGTGGGTTATTGGGTTAGGTTTTGTAACCCAATAAGAAGAGAGTTATTTACAAGTTTCCAAAAATTAGTCTAAGTGTTCATATATGTTTATAAAACTCATTTTTCTTATCCAAACCCATTTTAAAATCTCTCCTAAAATATTGAACTTTCCAAAATAACATTTTATCCTCATTTTAAAATCCCATATTTCCCATTTAATTAAAATAGCCTTTTTCAAATAAATTTTGTTATTCCAAATCCTTTTATGCTTCATTAAAATAAATAAAAATCCTAACTTTTATTTATTAATTGGTAATGCAAATCCTGGGTTGTTACAAAAGGTGAGTCTCAAATGCTGTATCGCTCGGTCTGACCCGAGCGTAAAGCAAAACACAAAACACTCGAGTCAGGATTAACATTCTTATATCAATAAATCCAACTCAAGTGAAATATCAACTGAAATACAAGTAACTTAAAGGATGTTTGGGATAACCACCCTCTAAGGATCTGTAGAACTATCTACAAGGTGGGAATATACACTATGACACCGTGGTCATTTTAAATTTATTTACTTCAAAATCAAAATATCATTTTCATTTCAAATATATCTATTTTCCAAAATAGTGTATGTTCATTAAATAATTTATAAAGTAAAGTATTTATAATTTCCTCAAGTCTCACAAATCGATTCAAATTAACTCAAATTCCAAATTCAAATTTATTCAAAACTCAATTCATCAATTCAATTCAGTTCTAAATATACCATTTAAATTTTCAATATATTTCAAAGCTTTAATATTCAACATTTTCAAAGTTAAATTTAACAGTTTCATATAGCACTTGATTTAACTTTATTATTATTTAATCAGGGAATATTCACTTAATAAATTCAATATCATTTAACTAGCCTTAAATTTCATATTTTACTAAGTATTTCCTTAAATTTATTTAAACAAGAAATATTCATTTAATTATTAAAATCAAACTCAAGTTATAAATCGTATCTTAAATTCCAATTTCAATAAGCTTTAAATTGGTTTAATTAAATAAAATTCTTTACTAAATTCAAATTATCTTCCCAACCTTAACTTATTCAAATTTTTACCAAAAATCTATTTTGAAATATAAATTTTATACTTATCATTTTATATGTATTAAATCCATCTTAATTAAATTAAATATCATTATTAAATCTATATATATCATTACCATTTATATATAAAATTTTTAAGGATCAACATTTGTTAAAAACCATATATTTCTTCCCAAAACCATAGAATTCAATTTCAAATATTTATATATATGGACCAACGGTGTCTGTATATATATTTATCATATGGCTGGGTGATACGGATATTTATCATTTCAATCCGAAATTTAAATATATACGGGTAGATATCATTTCGACCCGTAATCCCAATTTCAATTCAAATGAAAATCGCTTGGGTTTATCATTTCAACCCATAACGATTTTCTCCTATTCTAAAGTCCGTTCGGGTATGTATCATTTCAACCCATTGTGAATTCTATACTAACAGGGAACTTGCAGAGTGATAACAGATAATAAAATAATAACAGGCATATATCATCAATAATTTGAATAAAATATAAACAACAGGATATGGTGTCATATCCCACAGGTGAACAATTACAGATAATAGCATATTTAACAAATAAAATAACTACAGCAGCATATTTCAATTGTCATTTCAATTGAAATCAAATTTAATAAATAAAAGAACATTAATCGTGAGTGATTGCTCACCTTTCGAGGCTAGAGGAATTTGATAATGACACAAGCTACGAATCTCAGCACGAATTCAAAGGCGAAGCACGATGGACATGAAATCGACGAACAAAGCTGAACAAGACAGACATGAATTTGAAGAACCAAAATATATATACATTTGTATGAAATATACATATATAAATCTTATAAAAAAAATCAATATTTAATTTAAAGCACTTATAAAATAAAGAATCCTTATGTATGATCTATTTCAAAATCATTATCTCCCAAACCATATGTAATTTAGAATCAAAAATAATAATAATATAGATTACGTTATATTCTTAAAAACCAATACATGAAATCACTACCTTAAACTCATAAAATAAAACACATACTTAAAATGTAAATCAACAGATCGTAGATGACTAATAAAACTTATAGATAAAACTAAACATGTTTTGTGTAATACACATATAAATAACAGATTAAAATATCTGCGTACAAAATTTATATATATACCTTTATAAAAGCCATCATGTATGTAAATTTATAAAGCCCATATACATATTACAGGCAGCAAGGTGAATGGGTTGCTGGCAGTTGAGTTTTCTAGGGTGAACGTTGGAAGGACTGGAAGCTGCTGACAGTGGGAAGAAGAGGCCAGATTCACAAAGATAACAGCAGTTGATAATATATGCAAGCTTTAAATTGTATTATATTTTTATTCAAAAGAGATGCGATAAGGGGAAATGACCAGATGCTGCAAACAATGGGAAATAGGACATGCAAAAAAGCACGGCGGCAAATTGGACCAGTAGGCGATGCACGAGAGGACGTGGCTGCGACGCGGAGTCGGTGGGCTTCTATAATGGAGTTTGACATGTGTGCTACCATGGATGAGGAGGGGAGCGGAGCATGCTATCGCGGCCGTGGAAGGTGGAAGCCATAGGTAAGGGCTGCCGCGTGCTTCACCATGGAAGGGGAGGGGAGGCGAACGGAAAAAGGCGGATGACGTGGATGGGAAGACGGAGGTTGGTGAGTGTCGGCATTGCGTGCTGTGGATGGTGATTGCACAGCAGGTGGTGGGGTTGAGAGCTTTGGTGGCTCGGTCGGAGATGGAAGTGGGGCGTGTTGCGTGGCAGGGCCGAGTGATGGAGGAGGAAGACATGCGTTCGAAGGAAAAATAGGGAGTGGTGGAAAAATGCTTCGGTGATGGCATGGGTTTTGCTTGCAGGAAGGGTAAAGAGAGGATGGTCTCACGTGAAGGACTGGGGAGAGGAAAAGAAAATGGAAAAGATTAGAGAAGGATGAGGACAGAGGAAAGAATTAAAATAGGCTAGAATTAGAATAAGGTAACTTATAATATGAAGGGAAGGGGACAGGGAGACATAAGGAAAACGAAATGACAGAAGAGAAAAAGGGAAAGGAAAAGGAATGTTACGTGTGATTTCAGAGAATAAATAAAAGTAACGGCTAATGGTATAAAAGCAAAAGTGCAAAAGAGTCGTTATAATAAAAGAAAAGGAACAGTGGACTGAAGGAAAGGAAAGGAAAGGTCATGAAATAATAATTGTGACCCTTAAATTCTGGAAAAAATATAAAAGCAACGACTATAATTTAGCTCAAAATAATTTATGCCTTGATTGGACAACACGCTCGAAATTTGAAGCGGAAAGGAAAAAGTTAAGTCACGGTTTATGGTACCGTTACAACCGACGGTTTATTGTTCCGTTGCGTACCGGTCCCCAAAACACAGAAATAAATATACCGCAGAGATCAGCACGACGAGACGATCGAAACGGTATACAAATATCAGTGGTACGATCATCCGATTAAAAGTCGATATTCGGTACCAGAAATGCTGCTATTTTGCCAGAATTAAGATAAACGGAGCAATACCAGTCCAAATTTTGAAAAACGAAAGATAACACCTTACTCAGAAGATGATTTAGAAATTTATTATATAAAAATATTCAAGTTTGGAAAACGTTTTATTATCATCAATTTTTTTTACTGATTGAAATAAAATTACACAATGAAATAAACTTCAATATTATCAGATGAAAAATTTACCAGTTGCTATGATTAAATAGGCGTATTCCAAATAATAAATTTTTAATTTCAAATTTTATTGTTTAAAATTCCATAAATTTACAGTTAAATATACTTTTAAAACCATTAAATTTTGCGGGTCGTTACACTCTCCCCCACTCAAAACTTTTCGTCCCCGAAAAGGAATGAGGTAGGAGAATAGAAACAACCAAGAGAAAAGATAGACTAAAAGATAAGGATTAACAAATAATTTAAACTATAAAATTTTACTTGAAATATACATTTGAAAACTTCATTTGCTAATCAATTATCTTTAATACCTTTCAAAAACCCATTTGTAAAATTTCTTGCTTCCTTATAAATACCATTTATGTGTTTAAGTAACACCTTAATAAATATATGAAAACTATTTGAAAGCAATTATTTACATCATTACTTATATTTACAAAGAAGCTATTTGAAAACATTAAATCCATAATTCATAAATTTATTAATTTATCTCAAGATACTTTTTAACATTATTAATAAATCAATAATCATTTCTTTAAATATGTTGTATTTAATTAATAACTTCTAACATTTTAACACTAAAATTTTCTATTTATAACACTATATTTTTTTTTATATTAAACCATATAGTATATAAATAAAAAATATCTAAAAGGATATAGTCAACAAGGAAAAGAAGGAGGACTTGGAAAAACAGAATATAGGTGAATAAATAAAGCTGAGCAGATAAGGTAGATTCAAGGAATAGTATCGGGCACGAATAGTTAATTAGAACCATAAGAATTTCAATTTCAAATATTAATACAAATTATTTTGTTGGAAATACTTTTATAATAAATCCCTTTATAATAAAATTCTTTTATAACTCGATGTTTCAACAAGTTTATCCTTGTTCCTGTAGACTCTGGTAGTGCGTTGATCAGGCCCAAAACTAGAATTCTCTAGGTACTTATAGACCTGTTTCAACACCCAGTGAAAATACTGGAAAAACTTTTAAAAACAGATATGGAAAGTACAATCCAAACAAAACAAACAAAACCTTTGTCTAACCATGGTTCACAGATACACAATGGTTACGCCTGGTTCCCCCAGGAAACAATCCATATCCGTAAGCTTTCTCAGCCCTGCGAGTTACGCCATGATGACTAGTAGAATGCAGGATACACAATGGTTACGCCTGGATCCCCCAGGAAACAATCCGTACCCCCAGGCAAGACTCAGCCAAGCATTTGCGCTACTATTCGCGACCTACACAGATTGCAGGATACACAATGGTTACGCCTGGATCCCCCAGGAAACAATCCCTACCCCTAGGCAAGACTCAGCCAGGCAGTTGCACTATGCAGTCGCGCTCGTAAGACCATGGGTAATGCCATGGAATTCGAAGGACACTCGAGTATCATATCCGGAAAACCAAAAATCAGAGAGAATAATATCGATAGAATGAATCCAAGATGTGGCCACAAATCGGATATCAAGCAGAAGGCACTTTCCATATCATTGCTTCGAAAATATGTATCATATAGTACCTTTTCAAATCACTTTCAAATATCGTACTTATATAAAATCCATTATATATAAGATTTAATTTTCAAATCAAATACTTTCCAAAATCAATAGTATATCAAATCATACTTATATAGACTTCAGTTATATAAGATTTCACTTTCAAATTGAGTACCTTTTCAAATCTATAGTTTTCGAATCAATTTCATACTCATACAAATCAATTTTATATAAGTTCGACAACTCCCAAATCAAGTATTTAGTAACACTAGGTTCTCAAATTTCAATTTGTTTCAATATCAGTTCAATTTCAAAATCATATACAATTTCACCAAATTATTTCTTCTCAAATTAAATATCTTTAGTTTCAAAGTTTCCAAAATAATAGATTTAGAAAGTAAATCCAAATTTCCAAATCAATATAATTTAAGTCAACCAATTCATTTCCAAAATCAAATGTTTTCAAAATCATCTTATACTTACGTAAGGTCCATCTTATATAAGGATCAAATTTTCCAAAATAAATTTCGCTGTATGAAGCGCCATATGGGATTGAATATCTTTGCTTTTATGGGTTATATATCTTGTAATTTAAACTGGAAATTTTCTTTTAGTAAGCAAAGACATTCTAACACGACAGCTTCAATTTCAGCGTCAAAATATATCAATGATATTAGGATATAAGATGTACATATGTCATCATTTCGCAAAATCACATTCGATCGCTTGCTCGATCACACAAGTTCGCTTTCGAACTAGTATTGTCCATTCGACTTTCCTAATGCGGATTTTTATATGGTTTCTCGACTAGAAGCCATCAGTCTCCTTGCATAGCCGTATGCTATAATAGAGAATTCTAGAATTGAGCCCAAAATCCATATCAAATATTCGCCATCAAGAATCGAATGAAAAATCCTAACACGAAATGGTGTAATTCACCTCGAACTTGTGTACTCAAACTTGGATCAAACTAATTATGCGAATAAAACAGCATACGTACAACTTATATATTTATTCCAACTTGTTAAATATATAGTTTCATAAAGATGTTACTAAGTTAAAACGTTTAAACTAAACTTTATTCAAAATATTTTGAAGACCAAATTCTTTTCAAAACATTTCAAATCTAAATTTCATATTAGAAAAATTCAAAATAACCTTATTCATATACTTAACAAAACAGTTTCAACTTATTTAAATCATATTACTTCATACTTAAACATTCAAAACAAATTTATATACTTTATCAAATAATTCATACTTTTCAAAATTTCTTAGCTTTGAAAAGTTAACCTTGATTTGGAAGTGCTCGAACTTTCAAAATAGCTGAAGAAATCATTTTCAAATTCAAGAATTGGAAATCAGCAACAAATCAGTAAATCAATTTTAATAGATGGGGTTATATCAAATCCGAAACTCAAGGACTGAACACCGACTTACTTCAAATCATTTCAAATATATATATATATATATATCCTTTGAATATCAAATCTTACTTCGGAATTTGAAATCAAAATTGGTTTCGCAAAATCACTCGCGTAGCAATGCTACTAAAGTGGCCTTTCCCTCACTCTGAAACTCGAAAATCAATGTCGATGATGCGTGCACTCATCACCGAAATTATTTTCCAGCGACATAAGTGAGTTCTGGACTTCTATTTACTCAAACTTCTTCTGAAATTTCTTCGAAACTCATTAAAATCATTTGAAACATTTCTTATTCGGAAAATATTTTTAAATCATATTATTATTATATTTTTCAAAATCTTAAAACCAATTTCAAAATACCGGAGTTCAATTCTCGAATTTCAAATTTAAAATCCTTTAGTCATAAATCATTTTTTTAGATAAATCAAATTTGTTATATAATTTTTCAAAATTACAAATCCTTTCGAAACCCCAAATTCTCATTTTAAAAAAGGTTTATAATCTTTATCGAAAACATTTCACTTTTATATATAGAATATAATAATTTCGATATATAAAACAATTTCTAAATATAAACAAGCCTGATTTTTCAAAGGATGGTTCAAGAATGGATTTCAAAACAAAGATAGAAATTCAAATTAGAGGGACTCTAATCAATAGGATTCTGATTCGAAGATAAGTTCGAACGAAAATGAGATAATTGATTACAAAACAATATATGGATATACTTATATAAATCGCGGATGACCTTAGAGTCAATCGTGACTTCAGGAACAAGATCGATGCAGAATTCCTAGAAATAACAACATTCGATCGCAAGAGATAGCGGCATCTAAACCAAAGATATAGAAATCTCCGGTGAATCAATGCCAATTGTTAAGGAGTTTCACCCCTTCACAAATCATTCAAAGATTGGTGGGATCCTATTCTTATAGAGATCATTCGAAGTGGATTTATGGGATACTCCAAAATCAAAAGAATACAAATAGGGAGAGACAAGATAGAATTTTAGAACCGCAAGAAACGTTCCAAAGTTCAAAGGAAATCGAGTCAAACGGGAGAGATTCAAACTCGAACGAAAGCGATTCTGTAAATAAATTTACTATATATGCTAAGTTTTTCCTAGAGCCAAAGCTCTGATACCAATTGTAACGACCCGGTATTTTGGACCATTCAAATCGACAATAAATCCACACATGTCTGACTTGAATAATTCTAAATATCAGATTGTTAATTTAAATTTGGCAAAACTCAGCCTATGCAGTAAATAAATCAATCACAGAATCACAGACACAGAGTAATACAATAATACGCAGCTGTTTGCACAAAAAATGGACAAACACCTCAAAGTTGTATGATTTAGTAGATCTTATGTTATTCTTAGTAATTTGAGCGACTTATGCAAATACGTAAAAAACAGGGGCTAAACTGTAAAAAGACACGCAGATTTATAGTGGTTCAGCCAAAATGTGCCTACGTCCACTTTATATGTTATTTCTCTTCTTTTGTTATGATTACAAGTACAAAGCTTTGGTACAAGTAAAAGAAAGTTGTTTGAAGAGTTCCTTCCGTGCTTGAGCTCTCAAACTTATCTCCCATTGTCGTGCCCCTGCCCCTCTATTTATAGAGTGAGGCTAGGGGTAGGAGTCTTGGAGGTATATACCAGCTGGTGGGCTTGGGCTGACGCAATCTGGCCTGGTGGAGCTGGTCCGGTGGCACTTGGTTCGGTGGAAGGCAAGTGGTCCGGTAGGAGCTAAGAGAGGTTGGTCCGGTAGGAGCTAGGAAAGGTTGGTCCGGTAGGAGCTAGGAAAGGTGGTTCGGTAGGAGCTAGGAAAGGTTGGTCCGGTAGGAGCTAGGAAAGGTGGTCCGGTAGGAGCTAGGAAAGGTTGGTCCGGTAGGAGCTAGGAAAGGTGGTCCGGTAGGAGCTAGGAAAGGTTGGTCCGGTAGGAGCTAGGAAAGGTGGTCCGGTAAGAGCTAGGAAAGGTTGGTCCGGTAGGAGCAAGGAGAGGTGGTCCGGTAGTGGCTTCTTGAGACTGCCGAACGGGTTTCTATTAGGCATCGATACCGGATGAATTCCTGCCGAATGGGCCCTGGAGAACGTCAATGCCGAATGATTTTAGGTAAGCCTGGGTGGATGCATCTGGCTTCTTGGCCTCGAGGTCTTCTGGGTGAGAACACGCCCAACAGCAGCGGAATAGATAAAATAGTAGTTCATGAAGCTACTATATAAACATCAGAGTTAAAAATAAAATACAACAGAATATCTCAAATACAATGAAGTCTTCAGTACGAATAGATGACTTCTCTGAACAAATCAACTAGAAGAGCTGAAAGATGAGTCGATAGTTGGATCTCCAAATGAAGCTCCAAACTCCAAAGGTGAGTCTCAAATGATGTATCGCTCGGTCTGACCCGAGCGTAAAGCAAAACACAAAACACTCGAGTCAGGATTAACATTCTTATATCAATAAATCCAACTCAAGTGAAATATCAACTGAAATACAAGTAACTTAAAGGATGTTTGGGATAACCACCCTCTAAGGATCTGTAGAACTATCTACAAGGTGGGAATATACACTATGACACCGTGGTCATTTTAAATTTATTTACTTCAAAATCAAAATATCATTTTCATTTCAAATATATCTATTTTCCAAAATAGTGTATGTTCATTAAATAATTTATAAAGTAAAGTATTTATAATTTCCTCAAGTCTCACAAATCGATTCAAATTAACTCAAATTCCAAATTCAAATTTATTCAAAACTCAATTCATCAATTTAATTCAGTTCTAAATATACCATTTAAATTTTCAATATATTTCAAAGCTTTAATATTCAACATTTTCAAAGTTAAATTTAACAATTTCATATAGCACTTGATTTAACTTTATTATTATTTAATCAGGGAATATTCACTTAATAAATTCAATATCATTTAACTAGCCTTAAATTTCATATTTTACTAAGTATTTCCTTAAATTTATTTAAACAAGAAATATTCATTTAATTATTTAAATCAAACTCAAGTTATAAATCATATCTTAAATTCCAATTTCAATAAGCTTTAAATTGGTTTAATTAAATAAAATTCTTTACTAAATTCAAATTATCTTCCCAACCTTAACTTATTCAAATTTTTACCAAAAATCTATTTTGAAATATAAATTTTATACTTATCATTTTATATGTATTAAATCCATCTTAATTAAATTAAATATGATTATTAAATCTATATATATATCATTACCATTTATATATAAAAATTTTAAGGATCAACATTTGTTAAAAACCATATATTTCTTCCCAAAACCATAGAATTCAATTTCAAATATTTATATATATGGACCAACGGTGTTTGTATATATATTTATCATATGGCTCAGTGATACGGATATTTATCATTTCAATCCGAAATTTAAATATATACGGGCAGATATCATTTCGACCCGTAATCCCAATTTTAATTCAAATGAAAATCGCTTGGGTTTATCATTTCAACCCATAACGATTTTCTCCTATTCTAAAGTCCGTTCGGGTATGTATCATTTCAACCCATTGTGAATTCTATACTAACAGGGTACTTGCAGAGTGATAACAGATAATAAAATAATAACAGGCATATATCATCAATAATTTGAATAAAATATAAACAACATGATATGGTGTCATATCCCACAGGTGAACAATTATAGATAATAGCATATTTAACAAATAAAATAACTACAGCAGCATATTTCAATTGTCATTTCAATTGAAATCAAATTTAATAAATAAAAGAACATTAATCGTGAGTGATTGCTCACCTTTCGAGGCTAGAGGAATTTGATAATGACACAAGCTACGAATCTCAGCACGAATTCAAAGGCGAAGCACGATGGACATGAAATCGACGAACAAAGCTGAACAAGACAGACATGAATTTGAAGAACCAAAATATATATACATTTGTATGAAATATACATATATAAATCTTATAAAAAAAATCAATATTTAATTTAAAGCACTTATAAAATAAAGAATCCTTATGTATGATCTATTTCAAAATCATTATCTCCCAAACCATATGTAATTTAGAATCAAAAATAATAATAATATAGATTACGTTATATTCTTAAAAACCAATACATGAAATCACTACCTTAAACTCATAAAATAAAACACATACTTAAAATGTAAATCAACAGATCGTAGATGACTAATAAAACTTATAGATAAAACTAAACATGTTTTGTGTAATACACATATAAATAACAGATTAAAATATCTGCGTACAAAATTTATATATATACCTTTATAAAAGCCATCATGTATGTAAATTTATAAAGCCCATATACATATTACAGGCAGCAAGGTGAATGGGTTGCTGGCAGTTGAGTTTTCTAGGGTGAACGTTGGAAGGACTGGAAGCTGCTGACAGTGGGAAGAAGAGGCCAGATTCACAAAGATAACAGCAGTTGATAATATATGCAAGCTTTAAATTGTATTATATTTTTATTCAAAAGAGATGCGATAAGGGGAAATGACCAGATGCTGCAAACAATGGGAAATAGGACATGCAGAAAAGCACGGCGGCAAATTGGACCAGTAGGCGATGCACGAGAGGACGTGGCTGCGACGCGGAGTCGGTGGGCTTCTATAATGGAGTTTGACATGTGTGCTACCATGGATGAGGAGGGGAGCGGAGCATGCTATCGCGGCCGTGGAAGGTGGAAGCCATAGGTAAGGGCTGCCGCGTGCTTCGGCATGGAAGGGGAGGGGAGATGAACGGAAAAAGGCGGATGACGCGGATGGGAAGACGGAGGTTGGCGAGTGTCGGCATTGCGTGCTGTGGATGGTGATTGCACAGCAGGTGGTGGGGTTGAGAGCTTTGGTGGCTCGGGCGGAGATGGAAGTGGGGTGTGTTGCGTGGCAGGGCCGAGTGATGGAGGAGGAAGACATGCGGTCGAAGGAAAAATAGGGAGTAGTGGAAAAATGCTTCGGTGATGGCATGGGTTTTGCTTGCAGGAAGGGGGAAGAGAGGATGGTCTCACGTGAAGGACTGGGGAGAGGAAAAGAAAATGGAAAAGATTAGAGAAGGATGAGGACAGAGGAAAGAATTAAAATAGGCTAGAATTAGAATAAGGTAACTTATAATATGAAGGGAAGGGGACAGGGAGACATAAGGAAAATGAAATGACAGAAGAGAAAAAGGGAAAGGAAAAGGAATGTTACGCGTGATTTCAGAGAATAAATAAAAGTAACGGCTAATGGTATAAAAGCAAAAGTGCAAAAGAGTCGTTATAATAAAAGAAAAGGAACAGTGGACTGAAGGAAAGGAAAGGAAAGGTCATGAAATAATAATTGTGACCCTTAAATTCTGGAAAAAATATAAAAGCAACGACTATAATTTAGCTCAAAATAATTTATGCCTTGATTGGACAACACGCTTGAATTTTGAAGCGGAAAGGAAAAAGTTAAGTCACGGTTTATGGTACCGTTACAACCGACGGTTTATTGTTCCGTCGCGTACCGTCCCCAAAACACAAAAATAAATATACCGCAGAGATCAGCACGACGAGACGATCAAAACGGTATACAAATATCAATGGTATGATCATCCGATTAAAAGTCGATATTCGGTACCAGAAATGCTGCTATTTTGCCAGAATTAAGATAAACGGAGCAATACCAGTCCAAATTTTGAAAAACGAAGTTTGGAAAACGTTTTATTATCATCAATTTTTTTTACTGATTGAAATAAAATTACACAATGAAATAAACTTCAATATTATCAGATGAAAAATTTACCAGTTGCTATGATTAAATAGGCGTATTCCAAATAATAAATTTTTAATTTCAAATTTTATTGTTTAAAATTCCACAAATTTCCAGTTAAATATACTTTTAAAACCATTAAATTTTGCGGGTCGTTACAATATGATTTGATATCTATAAAAGGTATGATTATATATATTATTTTAAAATAACTGAAATGAAACTTGGTTGTTTAGTTCTTAAGTTTCTATAATTTAGAAATTGAAATTATTGTAATGAATGGAATCTTGACTATAGTAATAATTGGAAACTTCTAAAATGGGGATAAGAAATTTGATGTTAAAATGATTAATGAAATAGATAAGAATTGAAATTTTGTAAACTGTAAATAAAATGGAAATTGAAAATAAGAAATGGTAACTATTGAACGTTGTTAACTAAATTAATAAGAGAAACTTGGGTAATATTCAGTTGCATTCTAAAAAGACATATATATATATATATATATATATACAGCTTACCAAAATTTTAAAAGTTGAAATGTTAATAAGGATATGTAATAGAATATTGTGCAAGTAAAACTTAGAAAATGAAAGTGTTCAATGAAATTACTTCTATAAATAAGAATTCTAATGTTATAAATTGTTATAAATTAAAGTTAATAATTTGGAATGCTACTAATTAAATGTAATAAAAGTGAATAATGTAAGAAAAATGATTATAAACTTAGGTTAACACTTTAAGCTATTTATAATTAGATTTAATGGTAAAGGTGAATGCTGTAAGTAAATAATTATAAACTTGAATTAATACTAAAGCCGTTTATAATTAAAATGAGTACTATATAAATTGAATGATTATAACTTCAGAAAACTTTGAAATGATTTAGAAATGAAGTTAATATTCAATAATGCTATATACGGAAGAATGAATGTGAAAAAGAATTAATCTATTAATAATGAATTAAATTGTAAAGAAACTTACCTAATGATGTATAATCCAATAATTGAAAAAAAATACTTATTAACCAATGAATGTAAAGTAATAAGATGAAAGAAAATGACACTTTGAGAATAAGGGAGGAATGAACTTTTGTAAGTAATAACGAATGTAAATTAATGAAAATAAACATTATATGAATAAGAAAAGAAAAGTAAACGATGAAAAAAGGAGAAAATCTAACTAAATTGTAAATGTGAAGTAAACTGAAATAAAAATGGATACAATACTTCAATAATGAATTCATTTATGATCCAAATAATTGAAATGGATATAACTTATGTAAGTAAAGAATGTAAATTAATGAAATAAGCCTTACATGAATGAATGAAAATTTAAAATTTTGTAAGTAATGAACGTGAATTAATGAAAATCATTGTATGAGAAAAAAAATGAACAATAAATGATGTGAACGGATAAATAGAGTAAACTTAAAAATGTGTTGAATTCTTTGTTTGTTTGACTTATGGATTGGTTGGGAAAGGATACTTCTATTTTGTATAGAGATGTATAAATAATCGATAAAGTTATCTACAACTGTTGAGTGTATGGTTTACTTCATAGTTTATTTATCATTTTATACGATCAGAAGTTCTGAAACCGAACAAACCATTGTTTTGGTTGCTATGGATAGATGATTGCTCTCTTTGTTGAAAATGATGTTTGTACTGTTATTTCGAATGATTATTGTTATGTGGTGATGTTTTGTTTGTTATTTAACTGAAACAACTTAAATATTTCTGTAACGACCGTATTTTTACGGATCGAAACATCGTAAAACAGTTGACATTTTATCGCTTGTTTATAAGTCGTCCAGAGTCTAAGTCTTAGGTCGTATGAGGGTTTGGAGCGACCTAAGGAAGTTGGCGAGTTATGAGGTAGGCGACTTAGTGAAGTGGAGCGACCTAAGGATTAGAACGACCTAAGGAGTTAGGTCGTGTGATAGTTAGGTCATTTAGAAGATAGGTCGTGTGGTGGCTTAGGTCGTGGGGTAGGTTAGGTCGGTTGGAGCGACCTATAGGATGTTGGCGACCTAAGGTTTTGAGCGACTTAAGGGTTTGCAGTGACCTAAGAGAGCTAGTGAGTAGCGACCTATAGGAGTTAGCTTCGGAAGCAAGGACGACTAGTTGTTCCCGATATCGATGAGTTGAGGAATGAAGTTCTGAGGGAAAGTCATCACTCGAAGTTGACAATTCATCCAGGTGGAAACAAGATGTATCAGGATATGAAGAGAACCTATTACTGGGAAGGTATGAAGAAGGATGTTGGAAATTTTATTTCCAAGTGTATGAACTGCCAGTTGGTAAAAGCCGAACAGAAGAAGCCAAGTGGATTGCTTCAGCGGTTAGAAGTTCCTACATGGAAGTGGGAGCAAGTATCGATGGATTTTATTGATGGGTTACCTAGAACAAGAACGGGGAATGAAGGGATTTGGGTCATTGTAGATCGTTTGACTAAGAGTGCAAGATTCATTCCTGTTCGATCGACTAGGACTGCATCAAAGTTGGCTGAGTTATATGTTAAGTGGATAGTTCGATTCCATGGTATTCCGAAGAGTATAGTGAGCGATCGAGACCCATTGTTCACTAGTAGATTTTGGAAGAGCTTCCAGGAAGTTTTGGGAACCGAGTTGTGTTTGAGTACATCTTATCACCCTCAAACAGATGGTCAGACCGAGAGAGTCAACCGAGTTTTGGAAGATCTCCTCAGAGCTTGTGTTTTGGATTTCGGAGGATCATGGGAAGATCACCTTCATTTGGTGGAATTTTCGTATAATAACAGTTACCAGTCAAGCATTGGTATGGCACCGTATGAGGCATTGTATGGAAGACCGTGTAACTCTCCGACATGTTGGTTAGAGACAGGAGAAAAGATGATGCTTGGGCCAGAGATGATTCAACAGACTTCAGATTGCATAGAGATCATTCGGTAACGAATGAAGGCAGCCCAAGATCGTCAGAAAAGTTATGCCGATAAGCGTCGAAAGGATTTGGAGTTCGACGTAGGTGATATGGTTTTTGTGAAGATTTCTCCTCTGAAGAATGTTATTCGATTCGGGAAGAAAGGAAAATTTACTTCGAGATTTGTTGGACCATTCCCGATCACCGAGCGAATTGGAAAGCTCGCCTATAGATTGGAGTTACCAGAGAAGATGTCGGGTGTGCATAATGTTTTTCACGTATCATATCTACAAAAGTATGTGCACGACTCGAATACAGTGATTTCTGCTGATAGCTGTGAAGATTTCGAAGTTGATCCAGTCGATAAGAGACCTCGTAAGCCGCTTCGTGTTGTGGAAACCGACACGAAACAGCTTAGGAGGAAGATAGTTAAGTTGCTCAAGATATAATGGAGTGATGATGATAACGACTGTACATGGGAGGTGGAAGAGAGGATGAAAGCAGCTCATCCTGAACTCTTCAAGGTATGGCCCTAAAGTGTCATGTCATCTAACGACATTGTAACTTGTTCTAGTTTTAGAATTCTGCATGCTAAGCTAGAATTGGATGCATGGTTTGTTGATTGCTATGGATGGTAGGCATGCAGAATAGTCTTTGATTGCTCTGTTTGTTTGGAATTTCGGGGGCGAAATTCCTAAGAGGGAGAGAATGTAACGACCCATATTTTTACGGATCGAAACATCGTAAAATAGTTGACATTTGATCGCATTGTTTATAAGTCGTCCAGAGTCTAAGTCTTAGGTCGTATGAGGGTTTGGAGCGACCTAAGGAAGTTGGCGAGTTATGAGGTAGGCGACTTAGTGAAGTGGAGCGACCTAAGGATTAGAACGACCTAAGGAGTTAGGTCATGTGATAGTTAGGTCGTTTAGAAGATAGGTCGTGTGGTGGCTTAGGTCGTGGGGTAGGTTAGGTCGGTTGGAGCGACCTATAGGATGTTGGCGACCTAAGGTTTTGAGAGACTTAAGGGTTTGCAGCAACCTAAGAGAGCTAGTGAGTAGCGACCTATAGAATTTGGCGACCTAAGGAGCATGCGACCTAAGAGATTAGCGGTATAGGAAACATGGTAAGTTAGCGACCTAAGAAGGATAGGTCGGCAACGACCTAAGGAAGGAGTAGTTAGGTCGTATGACCTGTGTGTAGTTAGGTCGTGAGACCTTGTGTTGAAGTTAGGTCGTAAGCGACCTAAGGTAGATTGCTAAGTATAGTTAGGTCGCTAGGCCATTAGTCAGTTAGGTCGCGTGTGTGTTAGGTCGCGTGAGTGTTAGGTCGCGTAAGGGCTTAGCAGTTAGGTCGCGGATGCGCATCTGTTAGGTCGAGGAAGCGCTTATGCGTTAGGTCACGTGGATGCGCATGCGTTAGGTCGTAGGTTGGGATTGTTAGGTCGTAGGGTTTTAGGTCGTAGGTCGTGGACGACCTAACTCCGAGTGAGCGACCTAAAGTGATTTCAGCCTATAAATAGGAGGGTTTTTCTTCATTTTTGGGATCTGGATTTCGAAGCGACGAAGTGCTGCCATTTTGAGAATTCGACCTCTACACTTCTTCACTTCTTTTCTCCACTCTAATCTAGTGATTCCTTCCATTCAAATCGAAGATCCAAGAGTTTAGATTGAAGATCTTCATCCATCGAAGAGAGATTTCATCGTTTGAAGCGGATTCGTGATAGATCAAGTTAGATCCTTTGCTTTCCAGATCTGAAGTGGGTTTCTTTTAAGGTGTTTAGGTGATTTGGTGAGTGGTGATTATCTCTCACACGGATCCAAAGGAGTATATCGGATCGTTGGCTTGATTTTGTGCTAAAGTAGTGATTTCCATGCATTTTCCTAATCCTAAGTATAGATCCATATAGATCCATTGTTCATAATGATTTGGCATCCATTTTACTACATGTTAACCTATGCAAGTTCATTTATCAAGATTATAGAGATATTGCTCATGTTTTCATGCTTGTTAGACTTTTGACTCTTTAATTACGAAATTGCCATTATTGTTATAATTGTCTATTTAGATCATATTTGAATGCTTGTTTACTTGGATTAATGTTTGATTTGATTGATTGCTATGAATTAGATGATTGATGATTTGATTTAGACAACATGGTCAAAGATGATTCAAAAGCTAAGGGAAAGACTCTTGAATTGGAAAAGCTGCTCGTGGCATATGTAGCGGATGATGAAGCTCATATGGATAGATTTGATGATGATGTTGAGATGAAGCTTTGCTATGATGATGATGAGGCGAAGTATGATATGAGATAGCCTTGGTCTAATCCAGACGGGATCATTCCAAGAAGATTGATAACTCGGTGATATGGTTCGGGTTTGAGGATAATGGTTTGATCGAGAGACGCTTGAGCTAGTATGGAAATAGTCGTCGAGGAGGATGACTAGAAGGCTGAGATATCATCGTTGTTGAAGGTTCTAGCATGCTCGAAGCAAGAGTACGTTGGGCAGATTCGATAGTCCCTGAAGGCTACTGATTGGTAGTCAAGTACTCTGGGCAGATTCGATAGTCCTAGGCATGGGTCACGATGACGTGCGGAGTTATGTCTAGAACCGGGGTTTCCATTAGCCCTTGACGGACAGATGAAATAAAGAGCCGGTCATTCAATTAACGATGATATCGAAGCAATGATAACAGTGATAGCCAGAGTCATGGATGTTTGGTTGTATCATCATTCGGTCTCAAGAGCGGTATTTTCTGGGTGCTTATCTGATCTTGGTTTAGGCCTTGGTGGTTTGTATTTGGAAAACATCGTCCTTGACTCGAGTGATAATTGCTTTACTTTAAATCGTATGCTCTGCTATGTTTGCTTCTACTTAGTGTGTGTCTGGGGGCTATCACTGTAGAAAGAGGTGGAGTGGGAGGGTTGTATTCCTATTCCTTTTCCTTTATGCTCTTTTGGTATGTTGTTAGTTAATTTACCGCTCACTAAGACTATTGTCTGACTCAAGGCTTTATGTTTTAACTCTTATTGCCTTGGGCTGTTCGTCCATTTTGGGACGGGCAGACTAGGTAGCAGGTGACAGGTGATGTTCTTGCTTTCCACGGTGCTGATGTCGAAGACGAGCTGGAGGATTGCATATTATCTTCTTACTATATGTACTGGATGTTCCGCTGCTTGTATATTCTCTGAGTGTTATGTAGTGAGGCTTGATGTATTGAATGTTCAGATGTTTGTATTCAACTATTATGAAGTTTTATTGATGAGATTCTATTCTGTGAAGCTTCACTATATATATATTCTATTGTATTTTGTCCATGCGCTGTGAGTAATACGATAGATTCTATTGTTTTAATTTACCCTGACAATCGTCCATGGTCGCCTGGCACACTTTACAGTGCACTTTCTCTAGGTTCGGTGCAGGGGTCATCGGCGGTCGTCACAATTTCTCTTATATAAAATTATTAACTCTTTTGGATTATATAAGTGAAATACAGGTTATGGAAGCAATTGCTACTACGTTTGGTTTCGTAAAATAGCGTTTGTTTGCTCGACAAATAGGTACGTTTTCATATTTCGGTTTTATAGCGATATTATATTATATTTCCCGTGGTTTGGGATATTTTATTTTGAAAAATATGATATATATTGTTATTATTGATATTATTATTTTCTTCCAGACCTCTCCGTACAAAGGAGACTCTGCCGAAATTTTCCGTGAATTTTGGACTTAGAAAATTTAGTGAAATGTTTTCAAAATTTTATTTACTTGAATATAAAAGGATTTAATTGTAATAAAGTGATACGTTTTATTTAAATTATTTAATTATGTAAATTAAATTTTTATAAATTTAATATTTTGAATAAGATATATTGATTCTTTAATTCCTTCTTTTCCCTTCTTTTCATTTTCGAGGACGAAAAGTTTTGAGTGGGGGAGTGTGTAATGACCTGTAAATTTCGATAATTAAAATTAGTTAATTTAATAGGGTTTTGTGATTTAATGCTGGCAGAAATAAAAATTTAGGATTTAATAATAAGAATACAACTGGAATGCAATGTGATAGTATTAATTTAAGGTAATTGATAATGGCATGGAATGTAATTCCAATTAATTAAAAAGATTAAAGAGTTATAATTGATATAGATAGAAAATAAATTTTAGTAATGTATGTACTATTGGATAATTGGATTAAAAGAGA
Source organism: Allium fistulosum (assembly GCA_030737815.1). Lineage (NCBI taxonomy): Eukaryota > Viridiplantae > Streptophyta > Magnoliopsida > Asparagales > Amaryllidaceae > Allium > Allium fistulosum. The sequence goes on along the minus strand of CM060908.1, from coordinate 741,749,670 downwards.
AATTGATAATTTAAAAGTTGATTGATTAATGAAATAATGCATAATGAATTGTAACTGAATAAATTTAGTGTTGTGGTAGTAATTATAACACTTGTTGTAGATAATAAACTTATAAGATGTGACTAAAAGTTAATGGTGACAATTACTATATGTTACCTATTTATTTAGCCTGTTAAATTTAATTTGAAATCAATTGCAATTAGTTCACTTAATTAGTGCAGTTAATGTAGATTAGACTGATAATTGTAGAATATTAATTCAATAAGATGTAACCAATGTAAATTTTATTCATAATATGATAATTGATTGAATAAAAAGAATTGAAATCAAGTTTGATCAATTTATTGGAATATAAACTATAATAAATGGATTTATTGCAATTAAATGTCATTTAATGTTACATTAATGTGAGTTAAGACAATAACTGCAAATTGGGAATGTAATAAAATATACATTAATGTCAATTACATTCATATGGCAATAAATTGATTTAATAATAAAAATGAAACCAAGATAAAAAAATTATTGGGATTTTAAATTATAATAATATTGACAAAAATTCAAGGTAATTGAAATATGGCTACTAATATGGTAAATGATCAAAGTGGAGAATATTAATGTAATAAGCCATAAACCAATGATGGATATATGCATAGAGAAATGAATGATGAAATAAAAAGTCTGAAATCAAATTAAAACAATTTATTGGAATTTAATTATAGTTAATTGGATTTAATTACAGTTGAAATTGGACACTGTAATTAGTGTAATAACCAACACTGAAATTTTATGTAAACTTGCTTTAAATTATGATAAATGTCTAAGTAATCAAAAATGATGAAAATTTGTTAGTTTATTAATATTGAATTTAAAAAGTGATTAATTAATTTAATATTTATTTATTTAATTAACGTGAAAATAGCCATTTGGCCCTTTATCTCGGATTTCGACGAAACCAGTTTCATCGGATCCGAAACGGTGAATTATTGTAGGATTTCAAGTCTCGTAGCGATCGGACTTGTCATTTGATCATACGAGCTCGAAATGCGTAGAAATCAATTTAATTGAAATCAATTTGAAATAAGCTGATTTTAAGCTAACTTTTTAATTCGATGGAATTAGGATTTGAAACCTGTTCCATTGAGTTTAAAATTATCGAAGACATCTATTTTGATATATGGGATGACCCACTTTCGTTTCTGAAGCGAAACGGCTTTTCGGGTCGTTTATAGTTCAACTTTCAAATCAATCTAGTCCATTCATTACTATTTCTGATCTACCAATAAATAGCCTGTTATAAACCCTAACTATTTCTTATTCCATTTGTCTGTACGTACAATTCTATCTGCTTCTCTCTTTCCAAAGGCAGACAAACCAAATTCAATTGCAAACCAAAAGCAAATCAAAATTCAAACTCTTCCAAACTATACTGAATTATATATCGATTTGAAGCTCTCGATGAGCGTAATTCAAATCCACAGTTTTTTTTTGATCTGGGTTTCTGTATGGCCAGAATTGGGTGATTAATCCTCGGTCGTCCGTTGCATCGTGATCAACTTCGACGAATCGTCAAATTGATGGTATGGTAGCATAGAGAGGGAGGAGGGGAGTTCATCTGAGTCGTTGGTTGGCTGGACAGGTGGCTTTATCGTCGGCGATAATGGGTTTAGGGTTTCAAAACCCTAGGCCATGGTGGTGGCGGCGTCGCTTGGGAGGGGGCGCGACTTGGCTGTGGGGTCGTGAGGTGATGGGGAGCCACGGGTGGCGGTGGCTTGGTAGATGGTTGTAACGACCCTGAATTTTGAACAATTTGAATTGAGAATATTTAATTAATTTTAAATATTTGAACGATGATTTGACTTGAATTTCAAATTATCAGAATGAATTGGTGATTTAATTTTGAATTTAATCTATTGAAAGTTGAATAAAATTTGAATCTTCAATATTAAGCCGGTTAAAAATAATTTTAAGGCTTAGAAAATTCATAGTGATGATACTGAAGGTAATAGAAGCTTCAGAATTGAATTTGAAAGCAATCTGTTCAGTTTTGAAATATTATCGTTCAAATTGAATTTAAAAATAGTCTTCCGAGGCACAGTCTCGGAATTTGACGAAATCAGTTTTATTGGGTCCGTAATATTGAATTATTACTGGATTTCAAATTTTCGTATCTATCGGAATTGTTTTGTGAATATACGACGTATAAACGCGTAGAAAATTTAATTGAATTCAAATTGAATTTCTGTAACAACCTGGATTTTTGCCCGAATTATAATTATTAGTAAATGATCTATGTAGACAGATAATTTTTGTTTGTTGTTGAAATTTTTATAACGATAAAACCTTCATCAATTAACGATTTAAAATTCGTTGTTAAATTCTGTTAGGATTTTTGAATCGATTGGAATTCTTTTATTTAAATTTTTATTGATACGAAATAAATAAATTTTATACACATAATTTAAAAAATTTAACAACTAAATTTAAACAAACCAAATTAAATACAAAAACAATTCAGTTTTAAAAAAAAAAAGAAGAAAAAAATAATAAGAAAAAATAATAAGAAAAAAAAAATATCTTATACTATATCATACCGGCCCATACCCTAACCCACGTTTTACCCCTTTTCTCTGATAAATCACGAAACCCTTCCCTCTCTCCCTCATTCATTCGTGAACCCTAAATACTAAAGCAAACGAGAAAAAAATGGCGGCCTACAAAAAATCGCTCCTCTTCAACAAAGAAAAACTAGGGCTTCGATCTGGAAAATTTAGGGCTTTTCAAAATCAAAGTCGTCGTCTCAATTCTCTGGCGAATTTGAGCACCGGCTTCAATGGTTCGACTTCGTGATGGCGTGAAGTTGTTTAGCTCGATCGAGGAAAGGATCGCGTGGAAAAATTGTGAGTAATTTCTATTACTCACATCTTCTTCGAATTATGTTAAAATCTACCTGACTGCTTCTCGAATTGGAATTTGAACTGTCTGTTGAGTGATTTATCGATTTCGTGAATAACTTGATTTAGTAACAACTTCAGTTCTATTTATTTTTGTTGAATTTTCTCGGCTTTGAATGCTTAGGCCAATTGATCTTCATTTCGTTGTTGAGGACTTTCTGACTTCGGGCATTTGATTTTTGTTCTGGCTATTGCCTCTATGTCGACTTCGGCATTGTTTTGATTTTGGCCCTAGTGGCTTGAGATGATCAAGTCGCTGTCATTATTGTTGGCACTGACTTCGTCATGTTGGATATTTCCTGTGACATTTTCTTAATCTTCGGCCTTGAATTTATTTAGCAAATAAATTGAAACTACTGTTGTTTGGATTATTCGAAACTGCTGCTAAATGCTTTTGGATGTTTGAACTTTTATGTGCACTTGAATAGGCATTGAAACCATGTGTATACATACATTCTTGTATGTATATATATAGGTCTTGTCCTTGTAGTCTTTATTCCACCTTGATCCAGTAGTTGCTGCCATAACTTGATGTTGATTTTTATTTGTTGACTTGCAGTTTGATTTGTTGTTCCTGATTTTGTAGATGCCTGTATGTATAAGTGCAGTGTATACATATACATGTGTGGATTAAAATGTAGGCATATATACTCTTGTATGTGTGTATGCATGCATGGTTGGGTCTATACTTGTGTTTTATCTGCTGCATTGACTTGATATTATATATTCAATGTTGCAGATGCCCTTGATCACTTTGAAATTTATTTTCATGGATTTGATATTATCACTCAATATTGCTGATGTTACATGATTTCTGGCCTTAAAATCATATGTATATATATATGTGTATATATATATATATATGAGGTTCAGTAGTCTACCATTTTACTTTATTAGTTTTAATTGCAGTTGTACTTAGTGCACAGTTGTTATTGTGTTGGACTTTGAGCATTTCTGAGTTATTCCTTTTGGCTGTTGCACTTGAGTTTAGTTGCCTTTGTTTCCAATTTTGGGTATACATGACTACCCTTTTTAAACTGCCTGGCCTACCTGCCTGTGCCGTTGAGTTCTGGTCATGAAAGCATTATGCATTCTCTGTTACATATACGTTGGGTTCGTATAAAATGCCATTCCGGCTGTTGAAGTCCCATTTTTGCATTGAGGTTCCAATTAGTGATGGTTCCTGTAAGGTCGCAGTTGCATTACATAGTTGCACACTGCACGTAGCTTATTGAATATCTTTCGAGTTTCACTGTTTCTTTGGTATTGTTCGCCACTGCATGCTTGTAGTTATGTGCCAGTTGAGTTTTGAGCATGTTTCTAGGCTAGTTCATTCATGTTGTATTTGGTATCTTCACTTGAGTATTTAAAATGTAGGTTGTTGAACTGTTAGCTTCAACTTTGAACTTGATCATTAGTAGCTAGTCTGCATTTACATACGTCACGGTGGTATTTCCACTGCCTATTTTAAACTGCATTTCAATGTTCTCATGACATCTGTTTTGTTTTGACCTCAAACCCACTGTGCATTATTGTTATACTTGAACCTTAGTGTAGTTGTTGCTTTTGGTTCATTATTGCATCACTGGTCTTTGATGTTTGGACAGACCTGGACTTTGATATTGTTATAGTTTAGTTGTTAGTTGAGTTGCCTGCATGTGCTCTTGTAGTCGAGTCTGCACATGTGTATTTTGTAGCTTGAGTCTGGATGATGTATTCTCGGCCATGTTTTCATCTGTGTAACCTGAAGTTGTACCCCAGGTCTGCATATGTATGATTGTCTTCACTTTGCAATTTCATTTCACTGTGACCTTGTTCATTTCAGTTGTTGTAGTTTTGGTCTTTTGTTTCTTGATGACACCGTGCATTCATGTTGAAACTGGACCATTTATTTGAGTTGTTCTTTCTAGTTGATGCTGTTGCACTAGTTATCTGGTTCATTACTGGTCCATGTATATTTATGCTTGTTCACCTGCATGCTTCACATTGCACAGTGTTCTTGACTGTACACTGCTATACTTGATTCCTGTAATTGCTTCTGATTGTTCTCACTTCTTGAATTCGAATTGTTGTCCAGTTTGTACCTGTCTTGTTGCAGTTACACTTTGAATTTTGATCGAGTCAATTTGCACTTGTGTTGAATCTGTTTTAGATTTGACCTTGTGCACTCGAGTTGGCGGGGCAGTGCACACGTGTACGAATGCACACGTGTGTACGGCAGCCAATAACACTGTTTATCTCTGTTGATGATTTAAATCTGCTGATTTATTGTTTAACACTGTTTAGTGTTAAAATTTTCGTTATCCGAGTTCTTTGTTAAAAGAGTCGGATAGACGGGAATTATTGTGACTGTCGTCTATTTAAATTATTATTGCCTATATGCACTAATAAACTGGTTTGAATTAGACTGACCTGTGTATTATTTTCTTTTGAATATAATACTCGGGTCAGACCGAGTATTTTTACAGCTTGAAGATTTTCGAGCAGCGAAGTTAGAGAGAGAGTAAAGAATCATTTATTTCGAGAAAATTGTATTTTAAATATTCCGCTGCATCAGTATTAAATTGTATAAACTCTGATGTATATAAAAGATTTATAGTAATGAAATAAATTCTCATTTGTTTTAATTCAGTGTTATTATTCTGTGTTTCTGTGGCTGATTCTGTTTAAACCTTATAAACTAAATAACAATTCGTCTTTCTGAACGTTTCGAGTTGGTTTAATTACCGACTGGAGGCGGTCAAAAAGGGGGAATGTTACAGGTGGTATCAGAGCTTTGGTTTACACAAAGCTTAGTTTATGATGTTTAATATGAATAGTTACTAGAAACATTTTAAAAAGGAAACGTTTTTCAAATCCAAAGAAGTATAAAATTGTTTAGAAAATATAAGATGAATGAATTTGGAATAGATCTTATATAAGTAAAGTGAATATTAAATAAAGATTTTTAACTTAAGAAAAGTTAAATTGAAGTGAGTTGGCATTAATAAATATACGATTTGAAATTTAACTAAAGGAAGTTAAATAAATTGAACTTGATTTGATAAATTATTGAGATGAAAATTTAAACTTGAAAGATAAGTGATTATATGATATGAATTGGAAAGTTTAAATTTATAAGTTGTTTAACTTATAAAATGAGAAAATTTAAGTAAACCAGTTGTTAAATGGTTAAACAGTTTTGTTAAGTGAAACAAAATCTGAATTTTGAAATGTGATATGAATTTGACTTTAGTAAAGTTAAATAAAATGGAATTTCAAATAAATTTGAGACGAACTTAAGTCTTATGGTGAAAATAAAATGCAAGTGAAGATAAAATGAAACATGACTTAAGTAATGTTGAATCAAATTGAATTTGATATCAAAATGAATTGATAAAGTGAAGAATGAATATGAATTTGAGTTATATAAAGGAAATTCAACTTAAACTGTAAAAGTGAATTTGTGAATATGGTGAGTATAAAAAATTCAATCCGAATTGGAATATAAACCAATTAAAATTAAGTATGTTGAACCAGATTGAATGTAAGCAGAGTAAATAAATTTGGTTAAGTTGAATGTGCATTGGTTGCTAGTTGATTGTATGGGAATTCATTAAGTATTAATGAAATTGTATTAATGGAAATTGGAAAGCTAAGTAAATTGAATTCAAATTGAAAGGTAAGTAAATTTAAATAGAACCAAATTTGATTTGGATTGAAAGCAAACTAACTTGAATATAAATTAGTGAATGTGAACTAATTGAATATGAATGAATGTTAGTAAAATCCAATGTGAATGAATCAAATGCGGTTAGATTGAAAACCAAATCGATGAATGGATTTACTAAAGAACTAGTATATTATCTTGGAAATGGAAAACTGATAAATTTATATAATAGTTTAAAGTGGAAATTTTGAATTATTATAAATGGTTTAAATTGAAGATTTGAAAGTGTTAATAAAATAAATGATTTGTATAAGTGTTAAAAGTGAAATATTTAATGGATTTCATAAGTGAATGGAAGTTACAGAATTAAAAGTTTATAATTGTGAAGTTATAAAATGAATCGAAGTTGCAAAATAAAAGAATTTATAAGTAATCTACTTGTAAATTAAAAATTCTGATATAAAACTGAGTTATAAAGGAATGATTAATGAAGTAAATTTTTATAAATTGAAGTCTTTATGAATAGGAATAGAATTTATAAACATTGGTTATAAATTCGAAACTGACTTATTTTGATAAGTAAAAATTCTTATAGCTTGTTAAGAGATGTATATTCACAATTTTGGACCGTGAATATATTATTGAATAAAATGGACATGTTTGGAAAATCGATATTTTAAAAAACGAAGTTAATTGTTTTAAAAGATGTTTTCAAAAGCATTGAATATCGAAACCATAGATTTCAACATTCATTGTTGAAATAGACGTTTTCGAATAAAAGGAAATGGTGGACTATAACACTGTTGTTATAGTAAATGATTTCCGAAAGGAAATGTTTTGTATAGTATTGGGATTTATACATCTATCTAAATTTCGAATCCCTATACTAGTAATTTTGAGTTGTCGTAACGATGTTTTACGTAACATTCGTTTTAACTCAAATAAATGTGTGAAAGAGAATGATTTCCTTAAAGATGAAATATATACTTAATTTTGATTTAAGTATATCGAATATTTTCAAATGTTGAAAATAAAATGGATTTGTGAATTACTTATTTTTAAATAAGTATGGAAATGTTTTTCCAAATGTGAAATGTTGTGAATATATTCCGTAAGGGATAAATGATTTGAAATTCATTTTTGAAGTCGAAGTTGAAAAGTTAAATGAGAATTTGAACAATTTGTTCAATTTGAAATTTTTCAAAAAGATTGAATCGTTAAGTTAAAATTGAGTTTAACTTCGACATCAAAGACAATATAAGTTGAGCTTTGAATTTCAGATGATGATTTGGATTGTATGTCTAACATTGTGAATTGATGACATAGCAATTGATCTCTATTAAATATATATCTGTTGGTGGCGGAGAATTTATTCTCTTAGCTTAACACCCTTCTCTGAGACGTACGAGCTCAGAGGTTATATATCGATAGACATCAATTCTGTGTTGAGAATTGACGATGTAAGCGTAAAATTCAAATCGAATGTGAAAGTCGATAATGAATGGAATTATGAATATGAATTAGGTTTGAGATAACCTTAAATTTCCAAATCGACTTAGAGGAAAATTTTGAAATCCTCTATTTTGTTATGAATATGGAATATGTAAGTTTTTAGAACTTATATATATATGAATGCGGTAAATTTGAAACCGTTAGTTTAGAAAGACATTGTTATGGAAATCTTATGTATGTTTACATAGATGTTATATGTACGAAATGTGAAATGAAAGTACTACATATATGATATTATGTTTTCTAAACTGAGGATGTGGAAAAGTACCTTCCATTTATTATTGGAGAAGGTATTGGAACTCTCGATGAGTATCCATTTGAAATTCGTAGCTACGTAGAATTTTAGTCAGAGTGACTATTTGAATCGGAAATCCTTCGCGATAGTTCATCGCGATGAGATTAGATTTAATTGATGATGTTAGCGTAATTTGAGGGGCGAGATGCCCACAGTTACGAGCGACTCCACTGGGATAGTGGCGTAACCGCCGAGTAAACTGCAATCTAATGCCAGGCAAAATTTGAGGGGCGTGATGCCTACAGACACGAGCGATTCTACTGGGATAGTAGCGTAACCGCCGTGTGTACTGCAATCTATGGCGACAACCATGGCGAAATTTAAGAGATGAGAAATCTACAGCCACAAGCGACTCTACTGGGAAAGTAGCGTAACCGCCGGGTGGAACTGTAATCCATGGGGGAACGTGCTTTCCATATCCATTTTTTAAAAGAATTTTTAAAAGTATTTTCACTGGGAATTGAAACAAGTATATTTAGTACTTGGAGATTTTTAGACTTGCGCCTGGCCAGCGTATGCCTAATGTCTGTGAGAACGAAGATGGACTTGTTAAATTTCGAGTTAGCAAGTATTTTCAAACTGTAAATAGCAAATCAATGATCTGAAATTAAAGTTCCATAATTCCTACTTAATGAACTAAGGAAGAGGATCTTTGTAATGTTTTGAAAGTCCACAGCTTTGGAAGATATATATTATATAAATCTCTAACGTGAGGAATTTTAAGTTTGAATTTGAGTTGTAAATCGAAAATGTTGATAAAAGACTTTTGCATTTTGATTTTAGTAATCAATGATTGTAGAAATCATTGAACAAAAGAGAAGTTAAACAAAACTAGTGAGATTAAACAAATGGAATGAATCTTATATTCATTTATTTGTATTGAGTTTTAAGTTAGTAAAATTTTTTACTAGAGTATAAATATCGATGAAATTTTAACAACTTTTCCTTTTCGTGGACGAAAAGTTTTTAAGGAGGGGAGTTTGTAACGACCCTAAATTTTGAACAATTTGAATTGAGAATATTTAATTAATTTTAAATATTTGAACGATGATTTGACTTGAATTTCAAATTATCAGAATGAATTGGTGATTTAATTTTGAATTTAATCTATTGAAAGTTGAATAAAATTTGAATCTTCAATATTAAGCCGGTTAAAAATAATTTTAAGGCTTAGAAAATTCATAGTGATGATACTGAAGGTAATAGAAGCTTCAGAATTGAATTTGAAAGCAATCTGTTCAGTTTTGAAATATTATCGTTCAAATTGAATTTAAAAATAGTCTTCCGAGGCACAGTCTCGGAATTTGACGAAATCAGTTTTATTGGGTCCGTAATATTGAATTATTACTGGATTTCAAATTTTCGTATCTATCGGAATTGTTTTGTGAATATACGACGTATAAACGCGTAGAAAATTTAATTGAATTCAAATTGAATTTCTGTAACAACCTGGATTTTTGCCCGAATTATAATTATTAGTAAATGATCTATGTAGACAGATAATTTTTGTTTGTTGTTGAAATTTTTATAACGATAAAACCTTCATCAATTAACGATTTAAAATTCGTTGTTAAATTCTGTTAGGATTTTTGAATCGATTGGAATTCTTTTATTTAAATTTTTATTGATACGAAATAAATAAATTTTATACACATAATTTAAAAAATTTAACAACTAAATTTAAACAAACCAAATTAAATACAAAAACAATTCAGTTTTAAAAAAAAAAGAAGAAAAAAATAATAAGAAAAAAATAATAAGAAAAAAAAAATATCTTATACTATATCATACCGGCCCATACCCTAACCCACGTTTTACCCCTTTTCTCTGATAAATCACGAAACCCTTCCCTCTCTCCCTCATTCATTCGTGAACCCTAAATACTAAAGCAAACGAGAAAAAAATGGCGGCCTACAAAAAATCGCTCCTCTTCAACAAAGAAAAACTAGGGCTTCGATCTGGAAAATTTAGGGCTTTTCAAAATCAAAGTCGTCGTCTCAATTCTCTGGCGAATTTGAGCACCGGCTTCAATGGTTCGACTTCGTGATGGCGTGAAGTTGTTTAGCTCGATCGAGGAAAGGATCGCGTGGAAAAATTGTGAGTAATTTCTATTACTCACATCTTCTTCGAATTATGTTAAAATCTACCTGACTGCTTCTCGAATTGGAATTTGAACTGTCTGTTGAGTGATTTATCGATTTCGTGAATAACTTGATTTAGTAACAACTTCAGTTCTATTTATTTTTGTTGAATTTTCTCGGCTTTGAATGCTTAGGCCAATTGATCTTCATTTCGTTGTTGAGGACTTTCTGACTTCGGGCATTTGATTTTTGTTCTGGCTATTGCCTCTATGTCGACTTCGGCATTGTTTTGATTTTGGCCCTAGTGGCTTGAGATGATCAAGTCGCTGTCATTATTGTTGGCACTGACTTCGTCATGTTGGATATTTCCTGTGACATTTTCTTAATCTTCGGCCTTGAATTTATTTAGCAAATAAATTGAAACTACTGTTGTCTGGATTATTCGAAACTGCTGCTAAATGCTTTTGGATGTTTGAACTTTTATGTGCACTTGAATAGGCATTGAAACCATGTGTATACATACATTCTTGTATGTATATATATAGGTCTTGTCCTTGTAGTCTTTATTCCACCTTGATCCAGTAGTTGCTGCCATAACTTGATGTTGATTTTTATTTGTTGACTTGCAGTTTGATTTGTTGTTCCTGATTTTGTAGATGCCTGTACGTATAAGTGCAGTGTATACATATACATGTGTGGATTAAAATGTAGGCATATATACTCTTGTATGTGTGTATGCATGCATGGTTGGGTCTATACTTGTGTTTTATCTGCTGCATTGACTTGATATTATATATTCAATGTTGCAGATGCCCTTGATCACTTTGAAATTTATTTTCATGGATTTGATATTATCACTCAATATTGCTGATGTTACATGATTTCTGGCCTTAAAATCATATGTATATATATATGTGTATATATATATATATATGAGGTTCAGTAGTCTACCATTTTACTTTATTAGTTTTAATTGCAGTTGTACTTAGTGCACAGTTGTTATTGTGTTGGACTTTGAGCATTTCTGAGTTATTCCTTTTGGCTGTTGCACTTGAGTTTAGTTGCCTTTGTTTCCAATTTTGGGTATACATGACTACCCTTTTTAAACTGCCTGGCCTACCTGCCTGTGCCGTTGAGTTCTGGTCATGAAAGCATTATGCATTCTCTGTTACATATACGTTGGGTTCGTATAAAATGCCATTCCGGCTGTTGAAGTCCCATTTTTGCATTGAGGTTCCAATTAGTGATGGTTCCTGTAAGGTCGCAGTTGCATTACATAGTTGCACACTGCACGTAGCTTATTGAATATCTTTCGAGTTTCACTGTTTCTTTGGTATTGTTCGCCACTGCATGCTTGTAGTTATGTGCCAGTTGAGTTTTGAGCATGTTTCTAGGCTAGTTCATTCATGTTGTATTTGGTATCTTCACTTGAGTATTTAAAATGTAGGTTGTTGAACTGTTAGCTTCAACTTTGAACTTGATCATTGGTAGCTAGTCTGCATTTACATACGTCACGGTGGTATTTCCACTGCCTATTTTAAACTGCATTTCAATGTTCTCATGACATCTGTTTTGTTTTGACCTCAAACCCACTGTGCATTATTGTTATACTTGAACCTTAGTGTAGTTGTTGCTTTTGGTTCATTATTGCATCACTGGTCTTTGATGTTTGGACAGACCTGGACTTTGATATTGTTATAGTTTAGTTGTTAGTCGAGTTGCCTGCATGTGCTCTTGTAGTCGAGTCTGCACATGTGTATTTTGTAGCTTGGGTCTGGATGATGTATTCTCGGCCATGTTTTCATCTGTGTAACCTGAAGTTGTACCCCAGGTCTGCATATGTATGATTGTCTTCACTTTGCAATTTCATTTCACTGTGACCTTGTTCATTTCAGTTGTTGTAGTTTTGGTCTTTTGTTTCTTGATGACACCGTGCATTCATGTTGAAACTGGACCATTTATTTGAGTTGTTCTTTCTAGTTGATGCTGTTGCACTAGTTATCTGGTTCATTACTGGTCCATGTATATTTATGCTTGTTCACCTGCATGCTTCACATTGCACAGTGTTCTTGACTGTACACTGCTATACTTGATTCCTGTAATTGCTTCTGATTGTTCTCACTTCTTGAATTCGAATTGTTGTCCAGTTTGTACCTGTCTTGTTGCAGTTACACTTTGAATTTTGATCGAGTCAATTTGCACTTGTGTTGAATCTGTTTTAGATTTGACCTTGTGCACTCGAGTTGGCGGGGCAGTGCACACGTGTACGAATGCACACGTGTGTACGGCAGACAATAACACTGTTTATCTCTGTTGATGATTTAAATCTGCTGATTTATTGTTTAACACTGTTTAGTGTTAAAATTTTCGTTATCCGAGTTCTTTGTTAAAAGAGTCGGATAGACGGGAATTATTGTGACTGTCGTCTATTTAAATTATTATTGCCTATATGCACTAATAAAATGGTTTGAATTAGACTGACCTGTGTATTATTTTCTTTTGAATATAATACTCGGGTCAGACCGAGTATTTTTACAGCTTGAAGATTTTCGAGCAGCGAAGTTAGAGAGAGAGTAAAGAATCATTTATTTCGAGAAAATTGTATTTTAAATATTCCGCTGCATCAGTATTAAATTGTATAAACTCTGATGTATATAAAAGATTTATAGTAATGAAATAAATTCTCATTTGTTTTAATTCAGTGTTATTATTCTGTGTTTCTGTGGCTGATTCTGTTTAAACCTTATAAACTAAATAACAATTCGTCTTTCTGAACGTTTCGAGTTGGTTTAATTACCGACTGGAGGCGGTCAAAAAGGGGGAATGTTACAATGGTGGTCTCTGGTGAAGGGTGCGGCCGGTCAAAGTCGAGCCTGATGGGTTCATCGTCAATCTCGGCTATTGCGTGAAGAAGGTGAGCCACGTGATTGCTTTGTTTTTTTATTATTAATTTATTTTATTTAAAATTTTCAATTTAAACGTTCTAACCTTGATAACTTTTGCATACAAACTCGGACTTACACGCGGTTTATTCTGCTGCGATCGTATTGAAATTTAGGACATTTTGACGCTTGTTTGGACAAATTCTGAGACTGTTGAATTTTGGGCCTAAATTTGAATTTTAATTCGATTTAAAATCGAAGGTGAGTGTTTTAACCCACTCACAATTACTAAACTATCTTATGTTAGTTAAATTAAATTTATGATGTGATTAAAAATTAATTGATCGACGTTTGGTATGTTTAAACTGTCATTCTAGTTAAATTTGACTTTTATTGCATTTAATCATCGTTTAATTTAATATTGAATTTAAATTATCAATTTAATACATGTTACTAATGATCAGTTATCTATTGATGTTTATTGATTGATTTGGATGATGATTGCGATGGATGTTTGATTGTTGATATTGGATGACTGGATGTTGTATTTTTGTATTGTTATAACACTGCAAGTTCCCTATGGGTTGAAATGATACATACCCGAACGATCTATAGATTAGGGAAAAACGTTACGAGTTGAAATGATTGACTCGAGAGATTTTATGGAATTTTATTTAATTCGGGATTGCGGTTTGAAATGATATATAACCGTAAAAATTTAAATTGCGGATTGAAACGATGAATATCCGTATCACTTGACCCTAGGATAGAAAATAATATACGGACACCGGATTTGGTTAAATTAAATGATTTTTAAATCTCTAAATTTTGAATTCAGTTAACTGGTATTTTAAAACAGAAATAGATTTATATAAACAGAATTATTTTCGAAATCCAAGCATAAATGTTGAAATTGGAATTGATTTAATAAATTGCACAAAGGATTTAAATTGGAATTTCAAAGTTGAAGTGTCAATATAAATGAATTTATCGGAACTGAGTTATTGAAATGTTTGGATATAACTTTGAAATCTATTTTAAACTAATTTAAACTATTTTAATTATTTTAAATTATTTTAATCAATTTAAACCACTTCAATTTATTTTAATCTATTATAACCTATTTAATCCAGTTTAATCAATTTCACCTATTTTAAACTAATTAAATTTATTTAATCTATTTTGAATCTATTTAATATAATTTAAATTTATTTAATCTATATTAAATTTAATTAATCTATTTAAAATCTATTTAAGATAATTTAAAATCTATTTAATGTATTTTAAATCTATTTATGTGACGCCCCACCTCTATACCCATGCTAACCAAGAACACTACGATGTAGTGCTGTCAATTAGCATGGAGAATAAGGCTGTGGAGGAGCGACCATCCATGTAACTTCTTTGTGCGAGCACCGATATGTCAGATAGAATAAAATTCATATCATTTAAGGAGGAAATCCGACATACCGATACAAACTCAAAGCTATCACACGGTGGATATATATAACCTTCGGAATAAACATAGAAATAATCATAACATAAATCAGTCACAGTCATCCATATCACAAAGGCGGAAGAAGATATGAATATATATATAACACATAAAAGTGTACATCAGAGTAGTGGTCGGAAAGATCCACGATAATACAAAAGAATAGCAACATGTGCTATACAAAAGAATAAGTACACAACATAGGGTCTATATCTCAAATGTGTACATCCAAAAACTACTAATCTATGTAGTTAGCCAAAAGTCAGAATAATCCTGAAGAGAAGTCAAGCACAAGCACCTGTAACATCTTGGTCTGACCCGAGTATTATTTATAAGAAAATAATAAACGGATCAGTCTAGCAATAAATATCAGATGATATGGTATAAAGTAAAAGACATGGCATGAACATGTAATAACCATCGTAGCATACTACTATAAGTATGTAATTGAAAATCAACAAGAGATAAATCAATATCACAAGAATCTTCTCAAAGATAAAATAGGGTATCATACCCTAAACTTGTATTCACAACAAGTCAATAAAACATGAATTCACCAATGCACGAAAATTGATATCATATCAATGAAAATCACGAAAATTGGTGAAGCACAAAATTCCAGAAATCATCACAAGAAATCCAGAAAACAAATAAAAAGGGGGAGGCCTAACACATGAACGGGAGCATGAAAACTCACCAACGCGTATAACACATGAACGAGAAGCTATCTCATGGAAGCTATCCATTAAATTTTAACACATGAACAGCCCGAAGACCATGGGGTGCTACCCCATATATGTGATGGTGAAACATCACAATAGTGGGGTCTAGTCTCCCTCGCAGACAAAGAGACATCGCTCAATCGCTAGTCTAAATCACAAAAATGATTGTCATGATCATATAGAAGTGTCAATTACACTAAGGCAGTAAATATATGAGTTTAGCTTCATGTCCCATAACCACTAGCTTAACTTAAATATTTATGAACAAACTGTAGATCTTCACTAGAAAATTGTCACAAGAGGGTTCAATCAAACAAGTCCAAGAGCTAACCGACGAAGTGAACGCAAGCGTTTCATACCACTCATTTTACTAAGTCGTTTAATTCGATTTCTCATCCGAGTGAAGTAAAGGCTTGTATATACTAATAGGTTGGAAAACGGTTTAGGAAAAAGAGCTTTGTAATAAAATAGAGTTGAAATCGCTTTGATGAAAGAGTTTTGATATTTACTACTAGTATTGAAACCTTTATATTTTTAAAGTGACAAATCACAAAAATGATTGTAGAAACAATCTATCACAAAAATTCACATTCGAAGACGTGAACAAAATCCGAGGAAATCAGCACAAAATGCATCAAAGTGGAAGTTCTTTTGAATGTTTTTCAGATAAGATTTCCTACGGAGGGGCGTCCAGGGGGTGGCAACCCCCCTAGGTGGGGGTGCGGGGGCAACACCCCCGCTACGGGGTTCGACCTAAGGGACTCGTGACCTAACAAGGTAATAAGGTCGAGCGACCTACGACCTAAGGGTCTACGACCTATGTGGCGCGACCTAAGGGATGAACGACCTAACTCGGTCGAACTAAGGAGAAGGGGTTGCGACCTAAGTGGAACAGGTCTAGCGACCTAAGAGACATGAGGTCCAGCGACCTAATGGATATAAGGTCCAACTACCTAAGTGAAGCAAGGCCTAGTGACCTAAGGAAAATAAGGTCTAACGACATAGGGAAAAGAGACACGCGACCTAAGGACTCGCGACCTCAAACTCGCGACCTAAAGACACGCGACCTAAAACTCGTGACCTAAAGCTCGCGACCTAAAGACATGCGACCTAAAGACTCGCGACCTAAAACGCGCGACCTAAAGGCACGCGACCTAAAACTCGCGACCTAGGGGCGAACGACCTAAGTGAGACGAGCCAGTTCTGAGGCAGAACGACCTAAGCAACATGTGGCCGAGCAACCTACGACCTAGGGGCGAACGACCTAAGTGCGACGAGCCAGTTTCGAGGCAGAACGACCTAACTGCAGGAAATTCACCAAAACACTAAAATTTGGAGTTTTTCGCCAATCCAATCCAAACAAAATGTAAGTACTCGTGCTAAAGTGATAGGAATACATCCCAAACAGTCCAATGACAAATATAGGCAAGATGTGAGATTAAAAATCTCACCTTTTCACGAAATTTGATGAAGATGGAGCTTGGAAGCAAAGCAAGAATCAACCATAAGCTTGAATCAATGTCTTCAATTGAATTTGGAGTAGATGTTGGATTAGCAATGAAGATTAAGACTTTGGAGTTTTAATTTCCCATTCCCTCCCCCATTTTTGAAGAAGCTTTAATGTATATGCAATTATGAAGAGAAGGAAGGGATTGGGCTGAGTTAGTAAGTGCAGTCCATACCAAAGCCCTAAGTGGAAAAAGTGACGAAAATTTCACTATCTCCAAACATATCGAAGTTTACACTCAAAAAGATCGCAAACGTCATTTTGAACTCAATGGGGGTGGTCTCGAGTCCTAATTTGACCATATGCAAAAAGTAGCTTTTCGGACCAAAATCCGATTAACGATAAAATATTTAAATATGAAATCGATAAATATGCAGGTTGTTACAATTTAAATCCTTTTAAAATCTAATTAAATCAAGTTTAAACCTATTTAAACTATTTTAAATCTATTTAATCTATTTTTAAAACTATATAAACTATTTATAATTACCTAAACTATTTTCTAGAATTTCAGACTGTGTAAATTTGAAGTATTTATATTTAAATCCTTGATGATGATACAACCTAAGTTGGAATTTTTAATTGATACCTTTTGTGAAACGACATATTTAAGTGAATAAGATGATTTAAAAATGAAGAAAAATTAACATAACTTATCGATAATTTCAAAGTGAATGTGAATTTCAAAATTGAATATGATTTGAAAGTGAATACGATTTTTGAAGTGAATATAGTTTGAAAGTGAATATGATTTCGAAAGAGATATGTGATAACCCAGATTTTCGAACATCAAGTAATTGGATAAATATCTGATTTAGCTATTGAAAACACTGATTTATAAGTTGAACAAATAAATCTGGTAATAAATATTTATATTGGGGTAAATATGTATTTGATAATCTCCTAATTTAATTACTTAAAATTTACAAATTATTCTTTTAAAAACAAATAATGAATTGTTTATATATAATAGATTTTTTTTATAGAATTATTATTTACAAATTGAATTTGGGTTTGTTTAAATATATATTTGAGTTGATTTAAATTGGATTTTAAAATGAAATTTGAATTTAAAATTTGAGTTTAAAATTTTAAATTTAAAAGATTGATATCTTAAAATATTTGGATTTAAAAATATACATGTATGATTTTATTAGAATGTAATTTGTTTATATTATTTCTTTATAAGGGTTTTATTTATATAAATTAAGAAAAGTATTTATTAATTAGGAAATTAAATATGAAAGCTTTATAAATCATTTAAAAATTAATAAACTCATGCATAATTACAAGTGTTAGTTTATAAAAGCTTGTTAATAACATGTGTAAGGTGATAAACAAATGTAAATGACAAATGTTTGATGAATAAACAAGTGTCACTATTTTTATTTTATTTTTCCTAAATTTTTTAATAAATCATACTTAACTCTATATATACATCTATCTCTTCCCTTCACTTCTTTGTCTATCTTCTCATTTTCAAAAGCAAGTAAACCAAAGACTGTTAATATTCAAACCTGAGAAAAATTAAAACAAACCCGTATACAACTCAAACCAGATCAAAACAAAAAGCTTGATTGCATTTTCAACTACCTCAAATAATATAGCAGCAACTCTTCAACCTGAAATCACCAAAGAAAAATCTAAATCATCTCAGTCTTAAAAACAAGTTTCCAGTTTCAAACTTTCAAAGATCAAACATTTTTCTTCCAGCATTCAAGTATTCTTCCAGATTAAAAGCTTCAGTTTTCAAAAAGATCATCATAGCATTTTCAAGCATCTCAGTTTATACCTTCTCTGTTTATCTTCACAGGTGAGTAAACAAACCTATATTTTTGTTTAAGATCTGTTGCATGAGATAAGGATTTGAAGTAATGCTGTGATAATGGTTTGCATGAGTAGAATTTGCCTTACATGTTGATAAATATACGTGATATATCTTTGCATGTCAAAGAGCAAGGAAATTTCTCTGTTCTTATTCCTACAGGTTTAAAAACCTTTCAAAATTTCAAAATATCTTTATCAGTTCTTTGATAGGTTCTGGTTTCCAAACAAGATATGTTTGTTTAAACATAATCTAGGTTTTAAAAATATATTTAAGTAAGAAAAGTTTGAATATCATCTGAAAAAGGGTAATGATAGTAAAAACTTTAGAAATATGTTAAAATTCAAACTCCTCAATCCTTTGATTTTTGTATATAATCTGAACCACCATCTTAATCCATGATTTTTAATATAGATTTCAAGATTTCTATGTTCGTGATTGTCGAGGTATCGCAAGTTGAACGGAAATGGTATTTTCGTCAATTTCTGGAAATTGGTAGGGTGATGGTCGTCGAGACCGATGGTACATGAAGCTGGAGATTCGGGAATCACGAGCAAATTTGTCGGAGGGATTATTGATCGCCGTGGTGGCGAGGCGAGGCTAATCTAGGGTTTAAGATGTGGTTTGGATCGTGGTTGGTTTCTGGGCAAATGTGGCATCGTTGTCGCTTCGAGGGAGATCGGAGTTATGGAAGAGGAGCGTAGAACACAGGCGGTGGTTCAGGCACAAGGCCGTAGTATCTGGTGGACGGTGGTGGGAGGATTTGTGATGTTTGATATCGGGTTTTCAGCCTATTGAGGTCGAGTTCATTCGATTTTGAATTCGCGAGGGAACTCGGATTTCTGGGTGGTCGTTCGTGATGAGATAGTCGTCGACGATTTGTCTGAGGTCACATCGGTGATCGGAGCAGCGGCGAGGCGACGTGCACGTGCACAGTGCACTTATGTGTCTGGGTAGCATTAGTTTTGGGGAAGAAGGTTGTGGCTTGGGGTTTACTCAAGTTTTCCTCGTGTTTGTCTCGAGATGGAAGGTGATTCGCGTGTGACTCGGGAAAGATTTTAGTTGGCTCGGTGTTTTGAGGGTTTGGGCTCGGTCGATTTTGTTTGTTCCATGTTTAAAAGTTTTTAGATAAAACATATACAGATTTTTATATTTAAAATAAACAGAACCCAGATTTATATTAAGCAAAGGAAATCATAAGAAAAGGAAATATTTAAATAAGTTTCAAAGCTAAATAAAAAATGAAATAAGTTTTCAAGTGAGAAAATGTTTAGCTAAGTTTAGAAAGGTATTTAAAATGAATTTGTTTAATTCGTATTGATTTAGTATAATTTTATAATAGGTTAATTATCTAATTATATTCTTAAGTGTTTCAAAAGCAAATTTAATAAGGTATGGTTGATAAACCTTGCTATGAATGATTGAATGATATTGTATGCCTTAGATTAGTTGATATCTCTAGTATGTGATGTGGAATGCTATGTGATATAATATGTTTAGATAAAAACAGTGACATCCTGAATTTGAAGTTTGAATTGTATTTCATTTGAATAACTTGGGTTAAGATGACATTGGATTCGAAGAGACGGGAGTCGGGTATTAATTAATACCCGAAACCACTTCAAGTCTTTATAGATCGATATGTGAAGTAAGTATTGAGCATAACAAGTAATGAACTCATAGTGAAGTATGAGTTACCCCGAGATTTTCTTTTATGGTTTGCACTTAGTATTTCAAATTATATGGGTTTACTCACGCTGGTTTCCAGCCTGACCCGGGTGTTACTTTGTTGTAATGCTCGGGTCAGACCGAGTATTACAGATTTCAGGTAAGGACGTTCTGGAGCTCAGGAGGCGAGCTGGATGGTAGGAACGTATGGAGTGTATTCCGCTGTGATATATTATAGTTGTCTGAGACATGTTAATTCTAACTGTCTAGTATATTTGTGAATGTTGTAACTCTGATGTATTAAAATGTAATTAACAAATATAGTTTTCTTTGTATAATTGATATTATTATTTGATATTGTATTTTGATCCGCTGCGAATGTGAGAATCTGTGTCTTGTTCTATTTCTTCTTCTATCTCTTTTCCTTTTTCCTAACTATTTGGAATTTTCGGGTTTGAAAACTCTGGGTCGTTACATTTGGTATTAGAGTAGAAGGTTAAGCGAGAACCTTGGCTCTGGTGGGATTACTCATTAAGGATAGGGTCAATGGTACCCTAAGATGAGTTGAGTGTATATATATATGAGAGCGTACTTGTTATTTTCTTATAAAATGGGTTTAAAAATGATTTTCATATAAGTCTATCTTTTGATATATATATATATATAGAAATAATTTTCTAATTATTAAATATATTAAAGAAATTGGTTGTTGAATCATTGGAATTAAATAAAATAATGAGAATTAAGTGGTAATAGTAATACAACCAAATTGAAATTGAATGAAGATAAGTTTGAAATGGATCCAAACTGAAATTAAAATCTTGAATTTGTAGAAGTGTTATCAAGAATAAAGATAATAATGAATTGGTTTCCAGATATGATAATCTTGATTATTATCATAAATGATTGTGTTTAATAATGAAATGTTGTAAATGATTAAGTAAAATGAAATGTTTTAGGGAAGTAAACTTTTAGGTGAGTATGACTTATAAATTGGAATTGAAAATAATTTAATATTGTGAAATTTTAAATCTAGGTCCAGAAATTTGAAAATTGTTTCAAAGTGATAAAGAAATAATAAATAATATTATTTAATTTGAATAAAAGGGTCCTATTTCAAACAAGAGTTGTTTGAAATTTAAAGAAATTTGTTTTGAATTAAAAACCAAGGGTGGTTTAAAAATTTAAGGATAACTTGGTGTGTAAAGGAAATAAATATGTATAGATAAGGGATATACATAGTATCAAGATAATTTGAAATAAACTCTAGAGTGATGAGTTTTTTTTCCCCTGAAGTGTGATGTAAAAACTTAAAATGAAATAAGTTTAGAACTTTTAAGAAAGAATATTGATAGAAATTTAAAATTTGAAATGGGGATTCAAATTGAGTAAGGTTAATGGGATTAAATTGAATTTAACTTAGAAGAAGTTAAATAAGTTTGGAATAAACAACCTGATTTGCAAATTTCAAAGATGAAATTGGAATTTAACTTGGGAAGTTAAATGGTTGATTTTAAATGGGAGTTATGAGTGATCTCAAAATGGGTTTGAGATCTGGAAATTGAAAAATGGATGCTGTTAATTGATGTTTGGATAAATTTGGATGTTTATTTATCCTGATATCATTCTATTATTATAAATAATCTATGAAACTGAGAATTGGTTTTAAAATTAGAAATGGATAATAAATTAGAATTTGAAGATTAAATTGTTTTTGAATTCTTATTTGAACTTTGTAATAAGTTAAGTAAAGATAATTTTAAAATGGAATTTTGGAATTTGGATTCAGAATTAAATGGTTTAAAGATTTAAGTTGTTAAATTAAAAATAAAGGTTGATTTGATTTAAAAGTAAGGGTTAATTTGACTTAAGGGATTAAATCAACATTTAAAATTTTTAACTCGAATTTATATAATTCGAGATGGTTTTAAGTTGAGATTTGAATAAAATTAGTTCAAATTGAATTTGATTTGGATTAATTTGAAATAAAATTGAAGATTGAATGAGTTCAAATTCAAATGGGAATTGGGATTAATTCAAACTGGAATTGAAATGAATTAAAATTGGTTCAATTTGAAATTTATGTGAATTAATTGAAATTGTGATTAAAGTTGAATAGGTTTTAAATTCAAATGGAATTTGATTTGAATTTGGAAAGGAATTAAGGTTAATTCAACTTGAATTGGGATTAAATCAATTTCAATGGAAATTGAAGTATTGAGTCAATTTAAATGGAAGTGGAAATTTAAATTGAATTGATGGGAAATTAATTTGAAATGGAGATTGGGAAATTAAACAGTTTGGCTCTAGATTATTTTCAAAATAAATTATTTTAATACAAATATATTTTTCCAAACTATTTACTATACAATCTTTCTTCTTAAACCCCAAACTATCTTATACTTATTTTACAATTATTTTGGAACTATTTAACTATTTTGAAACTGTCTTATAAACTAATTACTATTTTTCAGTTACTTATATCTAATCACCATTTAAAAAAACACTATTTTGCAATTATCTAACTATTTTATACCTACTTAACTATTTTACAGCTATTTTACAAACTAATAACTATTTTTCAACTACTTATCTATTTTAAACTTTTTCAAGCTATTTTTAAATTTAAATAGGTCAGAGTTCAAACTGTTTGTAATTGAAGTAATAACTCAATTGGAAATGGAAATAATTGAGAATAAGTGAATGGAATTAAAGGAAATGTGAATAGAAAAGAGAATTGATTTGGCTAATAACCAATAAAGATAAATAGGTATGATATACGTTTATTATTCTATTCGCATAGTGATTTGATCCAGATTCGAGCACATAATTTCAAGAGAGTATATTGATCCGAGTTAGGATTTTTCAGTCGATTTTCGACGGCGAACCTGGATATGGGTTTTTGATTGGTTCTGGATATTCTCTATCATAGTTGTGACTATGCAAGGAGAATGACGGTTTCTGATCAAGAAACCAGATCTGAGTCCGCACTAGGAAGTCGGGTGGACGATACTAGTTCAGAAGAGAAATTGTGTGAACGAGTGAGCGATCAGATTGATATTGCGTACAGATGATATGTGTACATCGTATGGGTTTGAATGAAATTGATATTGAAAATTGTGAATAAAAAAAACCTTAAAATGTTTTTGAAATGAAAAGTGATATGGTTAATAACTTTATAAAAGAGTGATCAAATTTGAATATTTTATTTGAAATAAACAAAGTTATATATCTTGTTATATAAGATAAATCTCCCCTTGTTGAATCTATAGCCAGAAGAAAACGGTTTTTGAAAATATGGAAGTATAAAAAGGGAATTTATACAAGTATGAAGTGATCTAAAGATTTTCAAAGTTTTATATATCTATATATATTTAAAGGATTTTGTGAGAATGATTTTGGGAAAAGGTTTTGGGAACCTATGGATTTAGAAAAGGCTTTTGATTTTTGGGAAAATCAGTTTTGGAAATTTGGAAAGCCAAGTTTGGAACTATCGATTTTGGATATCGATTTTGTGTAAAGGAGATTTTGATATAAATCATAAAGGGTATGATTTAAAGATACTATAAGTGTATAGTATAAAGTGTTTTGAGAATGGCTTTGGGGAAAAAGGCACTCCCTTGAAATGAACTTCTCAGGAGTGCCACAGGGTGGTACTGCCTTGAACCCTAAGGGGGGTTTCTAAAGTTGATCCTGTGAGGAGTCCGGAAAAAAATAGTTCCTGAGGATTATTTGTGTAGCGAAAGTTAAGGGGCTGGTGCCCACAGAGACATTTGGGTTATGCTGTGACGACAGTGTAACTCGATGTCACTACGATCTACTGCAGACCATAGCGAAAGTCGTGTGTGCCACTGAGAGCCAACAGTCTACGTTTGATTTTATATCGGTAGACTGCGACACTATGGTAACATAGCGAAAGTCGTGTGTGCCGCTGAGAGCCAACAGTCTGCGTTTGATTTTACATCGGTAGACTGCGACCTATGTGGGAGTGGAGAAGTTTCATTATGTGGCAGCGAAATTCGATCAATCAACAAAGGCGCAGCTTCGATTGTAATTCGAAATCCCTAAATTTTCTAAGAGGAACGAACGAACAAAAACGAGAGCCGCCATTTATTTTCTTTCGTATGTTTTGTTAGGGTTGTGAAAAATGAATAATGGGGAATCGGTTTGCCTTTGATAATCACAGCACCAAGCAAACGAAAACATGGACCAGATTGCATCTTAAAGCCCACACAATATTCAATGAATTATCAAAAGAATTTTAACCCAATTAAAAACTCCAAATAGCCATTAGCTATCAACATTAATCGTTTAACAACGATAATTAATTGTTATAAAACTCCGGGTTGTTACAAAGATGATTTGGAAATTTTTTGTATAAAAATATTCAGGTTTGGAAAACATTTTATTATCATTAATTTTAACTGACTTGAATTGGAATAAAATTACACTAGAAAATAAACTTCCAAATTATCTGATGAAAATTTACCAGTTGCTATGTTAAAACAGACACATTTCAAATAACAAATTTAAATTAAAAATTTTATTATTTAAAATTTCACAAATTTCAATAAATTTAATAAATAAAACCACAAAAATTTATGGGTCGTTACACTCTCCCCCACTCAAAATTTTTCGTCCCGGAAAAGGAAGGAGGTAGGAGAATAGAAACAACCAGAAAGAAAAATAGCTTTAAAATCAAAATAAACAAAAATTTTAAATCCATATAAATTTCAAATTAAACTAATTAATATTCAACATTTTAGTTAAATCCATTTGAGTTCAATTGAGTTAAATCAATCTATCTATTCTAAATTCATTACCTTATTATCTAGTCATCCTCAATTAACAATTTCTAGATCATCACTTTGCATAATCATTCATTATACTCATTTTTTATTCAACAAATTTAATTCTTTTATTCCAAATTATTATTAAGTTTATTCCACTTAATATATCTTATCACATATATTTAGACCATATAAATTAATTTAAACCGTATAAATTTTAGTTTAAATCAATTTATATTCAATAATTGATTTTAAATTCTAGGTATTTCCATAAGTTAATCAAATTTCAATTTATTAATTTCATCAAAACAAATTTATTTGTCTCTTCTATTATTCAATTACTTATTATTCAATTTATCTCTATTAACATCTTTATAATAAAATTTAAGTGTATAACATTTATTATAAACACTCAAATTTTATTTATAAAATCATTTTATATTGTATATTATCCGATTATATATATTCAACTTCTGAATAATTTAAGTAAGTTGTATTACAATGAAATTGGGTATTATACAAGTAAAATTTTCCAATTTAACTATTCCAACTTAAATATTTATTTAAGAATTTAAGAGTTAAATTTCCGATTTCAATTCAAACCATTTAGACATAAGTATATATACTATATATCAAATCAAATCTATGATCATATACCAATATATATATATATATATTATAAATAAAGTCATACTTCAGAAATCCAAATCAAATTAATTTTCCAAAACAAAAATGTAGCAAAGCTACATAATGGTCTTTCCACTTCGAAACTCGAAAATGAATGTCAATGATGTTGCAGTCATCACCGAAATTATTTTCCAGCGACAAAAGAGGAGAGTACTGATTTAAACTTTTAAAATTCTTTGGAAATAATTTCTACTCGAAAATACTTTAGGTAATATACATTTTAAACCTTTAAAAAAACCAGAGTTTGAAATCACCGGAAATTAAATTCCCGAAATTCCCGATTTAAATTTATTTCAATTCCAAATCAATTTATAAACCATGTTTATAAATTCATTTAGGATAATAAATGATAATCAAATATTATCATTTCAAACAACCATTTTAATTAACTTATTAAGTTCCAGAAAATTATACTTATATGTATATATGATATAATCATACCAATTTATTTCATTTACCAAATTTGAAAATAATATTGTGTCAGTTTGCTCTATTCAAGTGTTTTGGAAATCCTATCGATAGCGTTGATCAGACGAATCGATCGAAAACCCAAATCAACATCAACAACTCAAACAACACAATATATAAAACATTTTAATATTAATTACAAATACAAATACACTCCCTCACTCGATGATTCCAGAATGGATTTCAAAGCAAAGATGGGATTCAAAGTAGAGGAACACTAATCAAAAGAATTCCAAACAGAAGATAAGCTTAATAGGAAGATAAATAGATTTCAGAGAGAGAAAAAGAATGGGTAGATTTATATAAGTCGCGGGCAATCTTAACCGGATCAACTGTGACTTTAAAATAAGAATGAGGTAGAATTCTGGAACAAATCGACATTCGATAACCAGGGATAGAATTCGGATATATCAAGAGATAGTGGCATCTAAACCGAGGATATATATAAATCTCCAATGAGTCAATGCCATTGTAAGGGAGTTTCACTAACGCAGCGGCGGAATACAAAAATTGATGATACGATGAACGTAGCAATCGGTGGATTGATGAATACTGAAATGCCCAAATTCGTTGATCCGAAGATACCGAATTTTAGCTATCTACGTCACGTTGATCGATCACGATACCGTGAAAGTAGATCTTCAATTCTTCAAGCGTTGATCAAGCGCACTTGATACCGCGAATTGGCTTCACGATCGTTGAATCGAGCGCACTCGATTGACTGAAGGTGGAGATAGGAGATCACACTCGACTACCAATTGGATGAAAGCACAAGGCTAACAAAGGAAATTTTATTTCAAAATCAACAACCTCTTTTACAATGACATCACGTCCCTATTTATAGGGTTTACAACACGACACAACGACTTAAGAAAATTACAACACTTCACAACGACTTACAACAATTTACAAAAACGACATAAAAAGCAAAGTACAACGACTTATCAACAGTGCTTCAGCGACCTAAAGAAACAAAATAAACGACTTAAGATAACTCGGCAGCGACATAAGCACTTTCACGACTTATGGAAGCACGGCAACGATCTAACACTCACTGACTTAAGAAGTTTGCGACCTTACTTTTGCGGCATCAGTTCAGCGACTTAAGAAGATAAGGAGCAGCGATTTATCTTTACGCGACTTAACTAGGTCGTATTTCGTTAGGTCGGAATTCGTGAGATCGAAGCTCGTTAAGATTTAGGTCGTAGCTCGTTGGAGCATCTCACGACCTAGGCTGGAAACCATTGCGACCTTCTGGGGCTTCGCGTGCGCGACCTATGGATTTGGAGCGACCTACTGGCGATGACGACCTAAGAGCATCGTGACATAAACAACATCGCGACTTACTGAAGC
This sequence comes from Allium fistulosum, assembly GCA_030737815.1. Lineage (NCBI taxonomy): Eukaryota > Viridiplantae > Streptophyta > Magnoliopsida > Asparagales > Amaryllidaceae > Allium > Allium fistulosum. The sequence goes on along the minus strand of CM060908.1, from coordinate 741,721,782 downwards.
TCGTGATTGGTACGTCGTTCGCGACATAGGTTTCTACAATGGCTCTGTTTTCCCGATCTAGGGCTTTGTTTGACTTTAGGAGGAGGAGCGACCTAGGGCATATCGCGGGCGCTCTTCTTCTTCCTGACTTCGATCGCAACCTGAGGTAAGTCGCTCGTCTTATTCATCTTCTTCGCGATTTAGGAAGGTACGTGCTGCATCATCTCCTCCCCTTGTTGGAAAGAATTCGTCCCGAATTCAGATGTTTTCCTTCTTCGAGATGCTGTCTTCCATTCATTATCTGGTCTGATGCGGCTCTGGTGATAACCACTCTTGAGATTGATTTTGTCTTGACCCTTTGAAGATGCGGCTCGACATAAGAAACGCATTGCGTAACACAGACATGGCATTAGGCAGGCGACATAAGGAAGTGATCTGAGGGAGATGACATATGAAAAAGTGTGGAATGAACTAAGCACTAGGTGCCAGATCCAATTCATGTAGCACAGAACTTCATAAGAATAGTGTCGTATACCATATTCCTTGTGCCAATAGGAAGATGTGATATAGAACCAAAACGTGTCGAAACTGTGAGACGATATAAGGAAGTTTAAAATCACGGAACGACTTAGGAAATCACGACCGAAAAAGTGTGAGGACTCATGCTCAGATTCTCGTCTTTCCTTATCTCGTTCAGGTGTGTCATCATTTAGAATCTTCCCTTGATGTGTTGCATTAGTTTCCCCTGACTGAAATGAATTCCCACTCGCTTCTCCTTCAACATGTTTATTTTCATGAAACGATTCCAAGCAATTAACGTTGATAACGTCAGCAGTGCGGACATGATCAGGCAATTCCAACTGACAATCATTCTCTTCATCCTGTCTTTTCAACTCTCCCTGTTCTTTCAGATTCACAAGATCATACGATCCTTGCAGTAAAATAGCATCATGTACTAGTTCAGTTTGAAGTGGAATGTCCTGTAGTGGTGGTAACTCTTCGGGTAATTCCTCAGGATATTCGACTTCAGACTCATCGAATTCTGATCCAACTTCCTCAAAAATCTCATCTTCCAACTCTTCAAATACTTCAACCCCTTCAGGATTCTCAAAATCAGAATATTCTCCAGATTCAATCAACATTGATAATTCATCACCATCTTTCATTTCATTGACGAACTCTTTCAAAGATAATAAACTCTCTGATTTTGCCTTCTCTTCTGTTTCACTCTCACTTTGTTCGGGCTTCTCGGAGATTATGGAATTAACACTTAGCGGGCTCTCGTCCATAAGCTCAGGTGTTAAACAAGAATCCTCCATCATCATGTTATTTCCCTCAACTCCGAACACAATTTCTTCTTCCATACTATCGACATCCATCTTGGGTGATGAAGAATAATCAACTACTACGTCCACATACTTTGCCTCAATTTCTTCATCATCATCAAATTTCGGCGGTTGATAAAAGTCAAATTCAGCAGTCCTCCTCAACAAGTTACATCCTTCATCTCCTGACAAAACTCCTTCATCGTTGTCAAATTTCGGTGGTAATTCTTCGAACGATTCTGTATGACCGATTTCTTCAAACTCTTCTAACATTGGTTTAACCTCCTCAGGAGTTTTAAGCTCTTTACTTTCCTCATACCTAACCAATGCTTCAGCACTACCTTCTGCTTCTTCAACACTTTCGTTGAAAGATAATGGACTAGTCGGTTCCTCTTCCTCTTCTGGTTCTCTTTCAGTAGAATCATCCACATCCTCGTTTTCACATTCTTCTACAACTAAGGCTTTCATCTTAGGCTCCGTACATTTAATACCTCTATGGTCAGACTCCTGATAATGATAGCGCTTAAGTTGGTCATCAACATTTGTCTTCGTGATTCCATGTACAACGGGTTTGTTGACTTTCTTAGAATCATTGATACTGCAATTAACGCCTTTATTCTGAATGCTGAGGTTTGTAACCACACTCTTTCCTTGACTCCCTTGACTCAACTTCTGCAACTGTTGGTTCACACGAGTTTGATAATTATATGGTAAGAAATTTGCCTTCATTATCCTTTTCATCTTATCCCACTTGACAATTTTGGATTTCTTCATTCTCTCTCTGGTTGATTTAGTTTGTTGCCACCAATCCATAGCTCTTCCTTTCAATCTGGTAGCAACTAACTTAACTTGACGATCCTCAGTCACGTTGTTGAGTTTAAAAATCTTTTCAACCTTTGATAACCAATCCAAGAATTCCTCTGCTTGTAGACCACCTCGGAATTCTAGAATTTCCGTATCCTTCCTTGATTCCCGTGTATGACCATTCTCTTCAACATTTCTATATCGATTTTGTCCTTGACCTGGATATTGAAAGTGAACACGATCACCATAACTATCTTCTTCAAAATTAGATGAGCTTCGATGTCGATTATGAACATTGACTCTTCTATGACCATGCACGTCCTCTCTACTTCTTCCTTCCTCTACTTGACATCTTTCATAATCACAATATGACTCATGCTCGTAACCACGATAAGCTCTTCTTTCTTCATTCTGATAATCACGATTGTCTCGAACTCCATGATCTCGATTTATCGACAAAGATGATTCTCTTCTTTCTCTATCATAACGTGGCAACACTCTCCTTTGATTTTGATTCATGTCAAACTTCATTCTCTCCACTTTCTTGAAATCCTTATTGAATCTCTCATCGATACGTTGCTTCATCTGTTCAGGATCTTCACTCCCATACAAATCTACAGCACTATGATGACGGTTAACATATCTCGGAGGCATGATCAAATTTTCAACAGATCCAAACACAAACTTCACTTTGATCCAAAAATTCTCGAATCAAACTTCCCCACTTGTTTGAAATCTCACGAACACCGAAAATAAACAAACAATTTAATTCGAACTCCAAAACTTCAAATCTCAAAATTGACGCCCAATGAACTTGAACAAATCTCTCACAAACTTGAACAAGTTCGCTTCTATCTCACGACTTGACTCTACTCTTCTCCTTGGCTCGGTTGAAGTTGAACAAGCACTTCTTGTCGGTCCAACAGGCTCGTCTTAGCTATGATTGGCTAAGTCTTGCTCTGATACCAAATGACGCAACGGCGGAATACAAAAATTGATGATACGATGAACGTAGCAATCGGTGGATTGATGAATACTGAAATGCCCAAATTCGTTGATCCGAAGATACCGAATTTTAGCTATCTACATCACGTTGATCGATCACGATACCGTGAAAGTAGATCTTCAATTCTTCGAGCGTTGATCAAGCGCACTTGATACCGCGAATTGGCTGCACGATCGTTGAATCGAGCGCACTCGATTGACCGAAGGTGGAGATAGGAGATCACACTCGACTACCAATTGGATGAAAGCACAAGGCTAACAAAGGAAATTTTATTTCAAAATCAACAACCTCTTTTACAATGACATCACATCCCTATTTATAGGGTTTACAACACGACACAACGACTTAAGAAAATTACAACACTTCACAACGACTTACAACAATTTACACAAATGACATAAAAAGCAAAGTACAACGACTTATCAACAGTGCTTTAGCGACCTAAAGAAACAAAATAAATGACTTAAGATAACTCGGCAGTGACATAAGCACTTCTCGCGACTTATGGAAGCACGGCAACGATCTAACACTCACTGACTTAAGAAGTTTGCGACCTTACTTTTGCGACATCAGTTCAGCGACTTAAGAAGATAAGGAGCAGCGATTTATCTTTATGCGACTTAACTAGGTCGTATTTCGTTAGGTCGGAATTCGTGAGATCGAAGCTCGTTAAGATTTAGGTCGTAGCTTGTTGGAGCATCTTGCGACCTAGGCTGGAAACCATTGCAACCTTCTGGGGCTTCTCGTGCGTGACCTATGGATTTGGAGCGACCTACTGGTGATGACGACCTAAGAGCGTCGCGACATAAACAACATCGCGAACTACTGAAGCTCGTGATTGGTACGTCGTTCGCGACATAGGTTTCTGCAATGGCTCTGTTTTCGCGATCTAGGGCTTTGTTTGACTTTAGGAGGAGGAGCGACCTAGGGCATATCATGGGCGCTCTTCTTCTTCCTAACTTCGATCGCGACCTGAGGTAAGTCGCTCGTCTTCTTCATCTTCTTCGTGATTTAGGAAGGTACGCGCTGCATCATTCACCCTTTTACAAATCATTAGAATATTGGCGGGACCACCAATTCATTAGAAAGATTATTCGAAGTGGAGTTATGGGATACTCCAGAATCAAGAAGACACGAATATGGGAGACACGAATGGACTTTGGAACCGAAGGAACGTTCCAAAATTCAAAGGAATCGAGTCAAAGAAGAAGGAATTCATAATCGAACGAAAGTGATTCTGTAAATAAATTTACCACATATGCTAAGTTTGCCTAGAACCTCGCTCTGATACCACATGTAACGACCCAGTATTTTGGACCATTCAAATCGACAATAAAGCCACACATGCCGGACTTGAATAATTCAAAACAATGGATTGTAAATAAAATTTGGCAAAACTTAGCATATACAATAAATAAATAATCACAGACACAGAGTAATATAACAATAATGCAGCGGAAACAAAAGAATAGTAGTTCATGAAGCTACTATATATATAGATAACAGAGTTAAACAAGATACAGCAGAAATCACGAATACATAGATATCTCGATACAATAATCAAATACAAGATCTGAATACATCACTGGAATCAACTGAACAACTGAAAGCAGGATAGATAGCTGGATCTCCAAGCGAAGCTCCAACTCCAAAGGTGAGTCTCGAATAATGTATCACTCAGTCTGACCCGAGCGTAAAGCAAAACATTAACAACCTGCATATTTGTTGATTTTATATTTAAATATTTTATTTAAATATTTTATCGTTAGTCGGATTTTAGTCCGAAAAGCTACTTTTTGCATATGGTCAAATTAGGACTCGAGACCACCTCCATTGAGTTCAAAATGACGTTTACGATCTTTTTAAGTGTAAACTTCGATATGTTTGGAGAGTGTGGAATTTTGTCACTTTTTCGCTTAGGGCTTTGGTTTGGGCTGAACCACTTACTAACTCAGCCCAACCCCTTCTCCTCTTCATTAATTCCTTCTTCATTTTCCTAACACTTAAAGCTTCTTCAAAAATGATGGAGGGAATGGGAAATTAAAACTCCAAAGCTTTTGTTCATTTGCAAATCCAACAACTAACTCAAAATTCAAAGTGAAGACATTGGATTCATGCTTATGGTCGATTCTTCCATCACTTTTAAGCTGCTCCATCATCAATTCCGTGAAAAAGGTGAGATTTTTATCTCACATTCTTGCCTATAACTGTCATTGGATTGTTGGGAATGATTCCCTATCACTTGTGCATGTGCACTTGCATTTGGTTTGGATTGAATTGGTGAAAATCCCAAATTTTAGAGTGTTTTTGCAATACCGAGCTTAGGTCGTTCGGCCTCGGGAAAGTCACGCCTGCAAAACAGCTTGTTGTACTTTAGGTCGCTCTGGCGTGGGAAGGTCGCATACGGCATATAGTTCGTATCCCCTTAGGTCGCTCGGCATTTGTTAGGTCGCCATACAACTTAGGTCGTTCGGTAGTTAGGTCGCAACCCCTAGGTCGCTCAGCATTGAAGAACACTCGCCTGCTATATGTCGCGCCACTTTAGGTCGCTTGGCAAAGAGCGTTCCACACTATGTCGCATGACTAGCTCATTTTCTTAAGTCGCTCGGCTATAGGACGCGCGCATACTAGGTCGCACCATCGCTTAGCTCGCGCCACTTTAGGTCGCTCGACCCGTTTTACCACTAGGTCGTTTGCCTAGGTCGTTAACATGCTAGGTCGCGCCATTAAGTCGCTCCTTCTCCAAGGTCGATCACATCACTTAACTCGTTCCACATTAGGTCGGCCAGGTTAAGTCGCTTGACCTGCTTGCACTACTTAGCTCGACTCAATTAAGTCGCACAGCTCTTTAGGTCGCACCGTTTAGGTCGCGTGCTTACCCTTTTTGCCGTTAGCTTCTTAGGTCACTCAGCTTCACTTTCTTAAGTCGCTCGACCTGTTTTTCCCCTAGGTCGCTCGGCATGCTACACTTAGGTCGTTCGACCTATTCTACTTTAAGTCGTTGCACTTTAATTCGACCACTTTAGGTCGAACGTGTGTTTCTACTTTGATGGTTTTGGAACTGATTTCCTTGGATTTTATTCACGTCTTCGAATGTGAATTTTAGTGGATTGATTCATTTCTACAATCAACTTTGTGACTTGCCACTTTAAAAATATGAAGGTTTCAATACTAGTAGTAAATATCAAAACTCTTTCATCAAAGCGATTTCAACACTACTTTCTTAAAAAACTCTTTTTCTCAAACCGTTTTCCAATCTACTAGTATATACAAGCCTTTACTTCACTCGGATGAGAAATCTAATTAAACGGCTTAGTAAAACAAGTGGTATGAAATGCTTGCGTTTACTTCGTCGGTTAACTCTTGGACTTGTTCGATTGAACCTTTTGTGACAAATTTTCTAGTGAAGATCTACAGTTTGTTGGTAAATATTTAAGTTAAGCAAGTGGTTATGGGACATGAAGCTAAAATCATATATTTACTAGCTTGGTGTGATTGACACTTCTTGATGATCATGACGATCATTTTTGTGATTTGATTTAGACTAGCAATTGTGCGATGTCTCTTTGTCTACGAGGGAGATTAAACCCCGTTTGTGTGATGTTTCTACATCACATATGTGGGGTAGCACCCCACAGTCTTCGGGCCATTCTTGTGGAGCTTTGGCTCAAAATTAATGGTTAGCTACCATGAGATAGCATCTCGTCTTGTGTTACACGTGTTGGTGAGTTTTTATACTCCCGTTTTGTGATAGGCCTCCCCCTTCTTGTGATTTCTGGATTTCTTATGATGATTTTTGGAATTTTGTGCTTCACCAATTTTCGTGATTTCCATTGATAAGTTTTTATCAATTTTTGTGCATTGGTGAATTTGTGTGTCATTGACTTGTTATGAATACAAGTTTAGGGTATGATACCCTATTTTATCTTTGAAAAGATTCTTGTGATATTGATTAATCTCATGTTGATTTTCAATTACATACTTATAGTAGTATGCCACTATGGTTATTACATGTTCATGCCATGTCTTTTACTTTATACCATATCATCTGATATTTATAGCTAGACTGATCCGTTTATTATTTTCATATAAATAATACTCGGGTCAGACCGAGATGTTACAGGTGCTTCTGCTTGACTTCTCTTCTGGAATTACCCTGACTTTTGGCTACTACTTAGATTAGTAGTTATTGGATGTATACATTTGAGATATAGACTCCGTGATGTATACTTATTCTTTTGTGTAGCTACTAGCTAACCTTTTGTATTATCGTGGATCTTTCAGACCACTACTCTGATGTACACTTTCATGTGTTATATATATATTCATATCTTTTTCCGCCCTTGTGATATGAATGTCTGTGACTGATTTGTGTTATGTTTACTTCTATGTTTGTTTCCGAAGAATCATATATAGCAACCGTGTGATAGCTTTGAGTTTGTATCGGTATGTTAGATTCTCTCCTTAAATGAAATGCATGCTATACTATCTGACATATCGGTGCTCACACAAAGAAATTACACGGATGGTCATTCCTCAACAGCCTTATTCTCCGTGCTAGTTGACAGCATTACTCCATAGTGTTCTTGCTTAGCGTGGGTATAGAGGTGGGGCGTCACAGCTTGGTATCAGAGCCAAACTTCGGAACAATGTAGAATAACTTAACAAGGATCATCATCCTAAGTCCAACTTGGGAGTCGTGCCTTAGGATTTAATTCGAGTCTTCGAACCGATTCATCCTATTTCCTTTTATGTATCCTTGTTTTATCTATCAAGATTTGCTTGATATTTATTTGGAGAATAACTTTTCTTCTTTTCTCTTCCTAAAAGAAGAGAATGTCTAGACCAAGCCGTCCCAGAGCTGGACCATCTACTATTACTCCCTAGGATGGAGTTTTTATGACTGATCAACAGCTTCTTGATTTAGTAAAGAATGCTCAAGCAGCTGGTCCTAATCAGGAACCTACTCATCCTAAGTCTGGATTTGCACGCTTGTGCAACGATTATACCAACTTGGGTGGGAAACCATTCAAAGGTTCCAAAACTATTATCGAGGTCCAAGCTTGGTTAAGAACATGCGATCGAATCTTTTCTTGCATGAACCTTATCGATCTTCACCGTGTTCAGGTGGCCTCCAGTATGCTCCAAGAGAGAGCATTGGACAGGTACAAACTCCTTATTTCTGAAATCAATGAAGCGGATCTCACCTGGGAGCAATTCTGGGAACGCTTCGAGTTAAAATTTGTACCAGAAGCTGAGAAGGTGACTTTGGCTCGTCGTTTTATAGACCTTGTTCAAGGTGAATCCTCTGTGACAGACTATGTCGCATCCTTCGAGTCACTGTCTAAATATGGGGTTGAATACATCAACACCCCATTAAAGAAGAATCAAATATTTGTCTATGGCTTGAATAAAAATCTTAAGTAGCCATTACTTCTAAAATTGGAAGTTTCTTTTGACCAGCTCATTGATATCGCTCTTCGTCTTGAAGAGGCTGATAGGGAGAGTGATGTTGAAGTGGTCGGTGCTAAACCAAACTTCAACAATAAGAAAAGGCCTAATAAATTCAAGGCTCCTTATCCCAACAAAAAGGGTAAACCTGCACCTCCGACAGCAAAGACTTCTACCCCTAGTAGCGGGCAATGCTATAACTGTGGTTCTAAGGACCATTTTGCGAACAAGTGTTCAAAGCCCTGTTCTTGTCGCTATTGTAAGAGCCCGGATCATTATATACATTTATGCCCCAGACTTCAAGGTAAGAAGGAGGGAAAGCTTAATGTGGCTCAAGCCCCTGGCAACACATCTCGCGGTCAAGGTATGTCTCATTCTGTCCTTGATGGCATTATTATATTTCATGATCAACCTATTAGAGTTCTCTTTAATACGGGTGCATCCCATTCTTTTATATCAAAGGAACTAGTCGATATTTTTTCCTTAAGTGTTGTTGCTTTAATGACTTCTTTAAGAATTGCAAATCCGGTTGGTGGATCCGCAACTCTTAGTTTGCTTTGTAAAGATATGGAGATTATTTTGTGTGATTTTCCTTTCCTAGCCGATTTGCATGTCATGCGTTATTTAGGCTTTGGAATGATTTTGGGTATGGATTGGCTTTACCGTTATGAAGCTCATATCCTATGTCCTGAACGGACTATTTATCTCCGTCATCCGCAATCTGTTAATTAGATTTCTATTGTTCTTAAAGATTCGGATTCCGCTTTGGTTGCATCTTTATATTCTTTAAATCGTCGTGATAATGATAATGATGATGAGGAAGATGTCATTTCACTTATTCGCGTCGTTCGTGAATTTTCCGACATATTTGAGCCCGTTTTGGGATTACCACAAAAGCGAGCAATTGAGTTCAGAATTAATCTTACCCCTGGAGCTCAACCTACTACTCGTCCTCCTTATCGCATGTCCAATAAGGAGAATGAAGAGATGCGCAAACAATTGTCCGAATTGGAGACGAAGCAATTTATTCGCTCTAGTTCCTCGCCTTGGGGAGCTTCAGCAATTTTCGTGAAGAAATCCGATGGTACACTTAGGCTTTGCATCGACTACCGCAAGCTTAATGATCTTACTGTTAAGAATAAATATCCTTTACCTCGGATTGATGATCTGTTTGATCAGCTTAGCAGTGCTAGGGTCTTTTCACAATTGGACTTGGCTACCGGTTTTCATCAGCTTCGTATTGCAGAGGATAGTATTCCTTTGACTTCATTCCGTACTCGATATGGATCTTATGAATGGCTAGTTATGCCGTTTGGTTTAACGAATGCTCCGGCTTATTTCGTTGACCTTATGAATCGAGTTTTCAAAGATTTCCTCGATCGGTTTGTTCTCATCTTTATTGATGATATTCTTGTGTATTCTAAAACCGAGGAGGAACATGAAAAGCACCTTCGGATTGTATTGGAAACTCTTAGGAGCAATCAATTAAAGGCAAAAATTTCTAAATGCCACTTTTGGCAATCTAGTGTGAAGTTTCTCGGTCATATTATTTCCGAATCCGGAATATCAGTGGATCCTTCAAAGATTGAAGCGATTCAAAATTGGAAAAGACTGGAGAGCGTGACTGAAATCCGTAGCTTTCTCGGATTGGCAGGTTATTACCGTCGTTTCATAAAAGACTTTTCTAAGATTGTCGTGCCTCTTACTGGCTTAACAAAGAAAGGTGTTAAATACATTTGGTCGGACAAATGTGAAACTTATTTTTAGAAATTAAAAGAACTCCTTTCTGATGCTCCTATTCTTGTTATTCCCGAAGGGAATCAAGATTTTGTTGTTTATACCGATGCTAGTCGCGTTGGTTTGTGTGCCGTTCTTATGCAAAAAGAACGTGTTATTGCTTATGCTTCTAGGCAATTGAAGCCGGCTGAGACTAGATATGCCACACATGATTTAGAACTCGCGGATATCGTTTTCGCCCTTCGAATATGGCAACATTATCTTTTGGTAGAGAAATTCGTACTTTATACTGATCATAAGTCTTTGAAATATTTATTTTCTCAAAAGGAACTTAATTTGCATCAACAGGGTTGGCTCGAATTCCTTGCCTCTTATGATCTTGATATTCTTTATACTCCCGAAAAGAGAAATCGAGTTGCCGATGCACTTAGTCGCAAGCAACAAGCGGTTGTTTCCATGATGATATCCGAATGGAAGGATCTCGAGGTTTTATCCACTTGTGAAATTCGAGATCTTGTCTTTGATTTATGTTCATCTCTTGTTTTATGTAGCCTTGAGGCTCGTCCCTCTCTTCTGGACCGCATTTTTGAAGCTCAAAAGCTAGATCCTGAACTGGCTCTTCTTAGCCAGAACGTTAAGGATAAAATTGATATTGAAGGTTTGAAAGACTTTGATATTGATTCTCGTGGCGGCATTCGAAAATTTGGTAGACTGATCGTACCAAATATTAGTGATCTTCGTAGAGATACTCTAGAAGATTCTCATCGTTCCAAATATTCTATTCATCCCGGTAGTAGTAAAATGTACGCGGATATGAAGCGACTTTATTATTGGGAGGGAATGAAATCTGATATTGCTAACTTTGTAAGGTGTTGCATGACTTGCCAATTTGTCAAGGCCGAACATCAAAGGCCAGGTGGGTTATTGCAACCTTTGGAGATTCCAATTTGGAAATGGGATCAAATTTCCATGGATTTTATCGATGGCATTCCCCGTTCTCGTTCGGGTCATAATAGCTTATGGGTGATTGTTGATAGACTTACTAAATCTGCCCATTTTATTCCCGTTCGGTCGAACCGAACCATTCCTTTTCTGGCCAACCTCTTTATCAAAGAAATTGTTAAACTGCATGGAGTTCCTACTTCCATTGTTAGTGATCGTGATCCATTGTTTACTAGTGGATTTTGGAAGAGTCTTCAAAAAGCTTTGGGAACAAAGCTTAATTTTAGCACCGCTTATCACCCCCAGTCCGATGGACAAACTGAGTGTGTGAATCAAACTCTTGAAGATCTTCTTCGTTCTTGTGTGCTTGATTTCGGTGGAAGTTGGGAAGATCATATTTCACTTGTTGAATTTTCCTATAATAACAGCTTTCAAGCTAGTATTGGTATGGCACCTTTCGAGGCACTCTATGGAAGGCCATGCCGATCTCCTTCTTGTTGGCTTGAGGCCGGTGAGAAGCTGGTTTTAGGTCCAGATTTTATTCGGGATTCCACAGAGAAGATTGACCTTATTCGACATAGGATGAAAGAAGCCCAGAGTAGACAAAAATCCTATGCCGATAATGGAAGAAGGAAATTAGAATTTTCTGTTGGGGATCTTGTATTTGTTCGCGTTTCACCTATGAAGGGTGTTGTACGCTTCAGTCAATCGGGAAAGTTAGCGCCTCGATATATTGGGCCATTTCTTATCACCGAACGTATTGGTTCCATGGCTTATCGCCTATTATTACCGGCTCAGTTTTCTGTTATTCATGACGTGTTTCACGTTTCTCGAGCCTGGTATTATGGAAGAAATTGAAGTCTCGCCTAATTTAACTTATGAGCAGAATCCTATTCGAATTATTGCTTCGGAGGTCAAACGACTTCGAAATAAAGATGTTCCGCTTGTGAAGGTTCAATGGTCCTCAAATCCTAAAGATTGTTCTTAGGAATATTGAGAATTCATCGAGCGAACACATCCAGACTTACTTTCTCATGCTCTTTGAGGTAAACTTCTTATTTCAAATTTCTTTTGTGTTAATATGCTTTTATGGTTGTTACTTTTTCCATCTTATATATTGAGAGGACGCAATTTCTTTAAGGAGGGGAGTCTGTAACAACTTGCATATTTGTTGATTTTATATTTAAATATTATATTTAAATATTTTATCGTTGGTCGGATTTTAGTCCGAAAAGCTACTTTTTGCATACGGTCAAATTAGGACTCGAGACCACCTCCATTGAGTTCAAAATGACGTTTGCGATCTTTTAAGTGTAAACTTCAATATGTTTGGAGATAGTGGAATTTTGTCACTTTTTCGCTTAGGGCTTTGGTTTGGGCTGAACCACTTACTAACTCAGCCCAACCCCTTCTCCTCTTCATTAATTCCTTCTTCATTTTCCTAACACTTAAAGCTTCTTCAAAAATGTTGGAGGGAATGGGAAATTAAAACTCCAAAGCTCTTGTTCATTTGCAAATCCAACAACTTACTCCAAATTCAAAGTGAAGACATTGGATTCAAGCTTGTGGTTGATTCTTCCATCACTTTTAAGCTGCTCCATCATCAATTCCGTGAAAAAGGTTAGATTTTTATCTCACATTCTTGCCTATAACTGTCATGGGATTGTTGGGAATGATTCCCTATCACTTGTGCATGTGCACTTGCATTTGGTTTGGATTGAATTGGTGAAAATCCCAAATTTTCGTGTGTTTTTGCAATACAGGGCTTAGGTCGTTCGGCCTCGGCAAAGTCACGCCTGCAAAACAGCTTGTTCTACTTTAGGCCACTTTGGCGTGGGAAGGTCGCATACGGCATATAGGTCGTATCCCCATAGGTCGCTCGGCATTTGTTAGGTCGCCATACAACTTAGGTCGTTCGGCAGTTAGGTCGCAACCCCTAGGTCGCTCAGCATTGAAGAACACTCGCTTGCTATATGTCGCGCCACTTTAGGTCGCTCGGCAAAAAGCGTTCCACACTAGGTCGCATGCATAGCTCATTTTCTTAAGTCGCTCGGCTATAGGTCGCGCGCATACTAGGTCGCGCCATCGCTTAGCTCGCCCCACTTTAGGTCGCTCGACCCGTTTTACCACTAGGTCGTTTGCCTAGGTCGGCCAGGTTAAGTTGCTTGACCTGCTTGCACTACTTAGCTTGACTCTGTTAAGTCGCACAGCTCTTTAGGTCGCACCGTTTAGGTCGTGTGCTTCCCCTTTTTGCCGTTAGCTTCTTAGGTCGCTCGGCTACACTTTCTTAAGTCGCTCGACCTGTTTTTCCCCTAGGTCGCTTGGCATGCTACACTTAGGTCGTTCGACCTATTCTACTTTAAGTTGTTGCACTTTAATTCGACCACTTTAGGTCGCACGTGTGTTTCTACTTTGATGGTTTTGGAACTGATTTCCTTGGATTTTATTCACGTCTTCGAATGTGAATTTTAGTGGATTGATTCATTTCTACAATCAACTTTGTGACTTGCCACTTTAAAAATATGTAGGTTTCAATACTAGTAGTAAATATCAAAACTCTTTCATCAAAGCGATTTCAACACTACTTTCTTACAAAACTCTTTTTCTCAAACCGTTTTCCAATCTACTAGTATATACAAGCCTTTACTTCACTCGGATGAGAAATCTAATTAAACGGCTTAGTAAAACAAGTGGTATGAAACGCTTGCGTTTACTTCATCGGTTAACTCTTGGACTTGTTCGATTGAACCTTTTGTGACAAATTTTCTAGTGAAGATCTACAGTTTGTTCGTAAATATTTAAGTTAAGCAAGTGGTTATGGGACATGAAGCTAAACTCATATATTTACTAGCTTGGTGTGATTGACACTTCTTGATGATCATGACGATAATTTTTTTGATTTGATTTAGACTAGCAATTGTGCGATGTTTTGTTGTCTACGAGGGAGACTAAACCCCGTTTGTGTGATGTTTCTACATCACATATGTGGGGTAGCGCCCCACGGTCTTCGGGCCATTCTTGTGGAGCTTCGGTTCAAAATTAATGGTTAGCTACCATGAGATAGCGTCTCGTATTGTGTTACACGTGTTGGTGAGTTTTCATACTCCCGTTTTGTGATAGCCTCCCCCTTCTTGTGATTTCTGGATTTCTTGTGATGATTTCTAGAATTTTGTGCTTCACCAATTTTCGTGAATTCCATTGATAAGTTTTTATCAATTTTTGTGCATTGGTGAATTTGTGTGTCATTGACTTGTTATGAATACAAGTTTAGGGTATGATACCCTATTTTATCTTTGAAAAGATTCTTGTGATATTGATTAATCTCATGTTGATTTTCAATTACATACTTATAGTAGTATGCCACTATGGTTATTACATGTTCATGCCATGTCTTTTACTTTATACCATATCATCTGATATTTATAGCTAGACTGATCCGTTTATTATTTTCTTATAAATAATACTCGGGTCAGACCGAGATGTTACAGGTGCTTCTGCTTGAATTCTCTTCTGGAATTACCCTGACTTTTGGCTACTACTTAGATTAGTAGTTTTTGGATGTATACATTTGAGATATAGACTCCGTGATGTATACTTATTCTTTTGTGTAGCTAGTAGCTAACCTTTTGTATTATCGTGGATCTTTTAGACCACTACTCTGATGTACACTTTCATGTGTTATATATATATTCATATCTTTTTCCGCCCTTGTGATATGAATGTCTGTGACTGATTTGTGTTATGTTTACTTCTATGTTTGTTTTCGAAGAATCATATATAGCCACCGTGTGATAGCTTTGAGTTTGTATCGGTATGTCGGATTCCCTCCTTAAATGAAATGCATGCTATACTATCTGACATATCGGTGCTCGCATAAAGAAATTACACGGATGGTCGCTCCTCAACAGCCTTATTCTCCGTGCTAGTTGACAGCATTACTTCGTAGTTTTCTTGTCTAGCATGGGTATAGAGGTGGGGCGTCACAAAAACACAAAACACTCGAGTGAGGATTAACATCCTTATATCAATAAATCCAACTCAAGTGAAATATCAACTGAAATATAAGTAACTCAAAGGATGTTTGGGATAACCATCCTCTAAGGATCCGTTAAACTATCTACTATGTAGTAATATTTAGCTATTATAATAATGTCTAATATAAAATAAACATACTTTTAAATAGCATTAATGCAAGATCCCACCTTTTTGTACGCTTAAGCAGATACACGTGCCAACTTAAACCATACAGAAGGGCGGATTCTTATGGGGTAAATAAGAAAAAGTGGAGAAATAAAAGAAACAAAATAGAATCTTACAACGGAACGATAAAATATAATAATGAAATAACAGTTCATGAAGCTGTTTTATAAAACATTTGATTATACTTATACAATACATATCAGAGTTACACATGCCAGAGAATGATAATTAATGCTACGGAATACAATGGTGTAGTGGAATATAATAAATAGTAGTAATAAAATCTTCGTCTTCGTCCTCCAGAAATAGAGCCTTCAAATCCTGAAATGCTCAGGCTGACCCGAGCGAGTTGAAAAGACAAAACACACGAGTCAGAACTAAAAGATCTTATGTAAGTTAAATCAATGAAATAAATATGAGTGTAAACGGCGTCAGAGATGTTTACGGGGTTTGACATCTCCTATCCAGTGTCTAACGTGAGTGCAATAACTTAAGAAATATTCGAGCTTCACATCTCTTAAGGATCCGTTAAACTATCAACTATATAGTAATATTCGCTATTATAATAATGTCTAATACAAAATAAACATACTTTTAAATAGCATTAAGGAGTGACCCAATATTCCCCTTAACACGTAATAGTCCCAGTAGTCTATCCAGTATTAGCATACTCCCAAAATGGGGGCTACCCTCGATACTCCACAGGCTACGGGAGAAATCACAACTCGTAGTAAAGCTCGATGTGGTAGGTGACACGGCACACAAGGCAATGCCAGGGTAGATATATCAATTACGCACACGGACTGATGGAAACGCATAGCAGCCACTACCGCTCCACCTCGAACAACACTCCCAAATCAAAGGTGGCCACCAAAAATCACAAAGTAATAGAATGGTGTCGAAGAAGTGCGTCCGATAAGAGGTGCTACCTCACTGGTCCGAGATCGCTCCTGTTTTAGCCACCTTATGCCAACTCATGGGAGTTGGGTCCACGTATATACCTTAGGATCGTCGCCACCATCCTACTTCATTCTGGAAACTCTACCGCATACACAGTTGTCAAAGTGGTTTTCGGTATCGACAGAGAGTATGTCCATATTTGATCCCAGTCTCTTTAACAACCAAACGTTATTATAACACCGTGGTCTTTTAAAAATGTATATACTTTTAAAACACAATCATTTCCCTTTCAAAACATATTCTTTATTTCAAAATAGTATATACTTCAAAAACCAAAATATTATTGCCATTTCAAAACCATATCCATTACTTCGAAATAGTATATACTTTAAAACCAAAATATTATTGCTATTTCAAAACATATCCTTTACTTCAAAATAGTATATACTTTAAAACCAAAATATTTTTGCCATTTCAAAACATATCCTTTACTTCAAAATAGTATATACTTTAAAACAAAAATATTATTGCTATTTCAAACCCAAATTATCAATGTATTATTTCCATTTCAAAACCCAATTCAATAATATATCATTTCCATTTCCAAAACAATTCAATAATATATTATTTAAATAAAACCCAATTTCCAATCACTAATCTTTCTTTAATTTAGATATCATGAAATATTCTTTTAAATCATCTTAAACCCAAACCACATTTTGAAGTCATATTCTAAATTTTCAATTTCAATAGGTTTCCAATCAATATATTCACAGATAATTCTTAAATAAATTCTATTTCAAATAAATTCATTTTTCAAACCATATTACTTTCAAAGTTATAACAATTTCGAAAACCAATACTTTGAAAACAATAATACCTTAATTTCAATAAAACATTTCAATTTTGATATATTTCAAGTCTTTAAATATTCCAAAATTCCCAACCAAATCTGATAATCTTATATATACCTTAATTCAATTTATTATTATTTAGTTCAGAAATATCTATTTCATAAATTCAATATCACTTAAATAAAGCTCAAACTTGAAATATTCGTAAATCAAACTTAAAACATCATCAAGTTATACATAGCTTAAATTTTAGAATTTAACTATATATAAAATAATATTTATATAATATCAAAATTAGTATTTATATAAATCCTTATTTTCCAAAACCCATAGAAATCATTCCAAATATATATATATACATATATATAGACCGACGGTGTCTATATATGATTTTCTATCCTATTATCAAGTGATACAGATATTTATCATTTCAATCCGCAATTTAAAAATAAAAATACGGTTATATATCATTTCAAACCGCAATCCCGAATGAAATAAAAATGCATAACAACTTGCAGTTTATAACAATATAAATACAACATCCATTCATCCAATATCAACCATCAACCATTTATCACAATCATCATCCAATTCAACAATAACATCAATACAGAACAGAAAATAAATAATAGGTATTTACTGGCAGTTTATATTCAAAAATAAGTTATATAACAATTTAACTGGCAGTTTAAATGCAATAATAAATTTAATAACAACTTAATCCAATAAATTCAATTTAACTGAGATGATGATAAAAAATATGCCAAACAGTCATAACTAAACTTTTAATCACATCAACAATTAATTTAACACACATAAGAAATTTTAGTAGTTGTGAGTGGATTAAAACACTCACCTTTGGATTTAAATTGAATTTAAATCCAATTTCAACCCAAAAATCAAACAGCCTTAGAAATCGTCTAAACCAGCGCCATAATGTCTGGAATTTCAATACTAACCTAACGGAGAAAACTGCGCGAGAAACGGAGCTCGTAGGAGAAAGTTATACGAGTTAGAAGTCATCAAATTTAAATTTTAAAACAAATAAAATAAATAAATAGTAATTACACGTCATCCTCACCTGGAACAATTCTGCACTGAAACCCTAAGCAACCGCGATCCAGAAAAAATCACGGCCGCCAACGCACGCGTCCACCTCGCCGTCGATCGAGCCACCATCGCCCACGCCAGAGCTCTGCCGCGACCTCCCTAAGGACCCACGACCCCATACGATGACGAACTCCGGTCCCAAACGAGCCGCCGCCGCCACAAAATCGTTAACCTAGTCAAATTAAATCGCCACATATAGCCGTTGATTCAACTAACTACCCACACTGATGGCCTCCACTCGTCCTCCTCTACCCAACTGAACCATCAATTTGTTGATCCGTCAAAGTTCATCAACGATCAACGAACGGCCGTGGATAAATCATCAGATTCTGGCCACGTCGTAACCCAGATCAGAAAACAAATCACATATTTGACTTGTGCTCTTCGAGAGCTTCAGATCGATATAAAATTTGATATTATTTGAGAAGATTGAATTTTGACTTTGATTTTTGAATTGCAATTGGATTTTGAAATTGTCTGCCATTGAGATGAGGAGGTGAGGAGGAATTGTACGTACATACAAATGACAATAAGGAACAATTAGGGTTTATAATAGGGTATATATAGACAAGGCAGAAAATAGGAACGAATGGGCTTGGTTGGTTTGGAATATTGAACGATAATGGCCCAAAAGCCCATTCTGACTCAGGAACGAAATTAGGTCAACCCATATATCAAAATAGATGTTTTTAAATATTTTAAAATCAATGGAACTGGTTTCAAGTCCAAATCCTATCGTATGGAGAAGCTATGCTCAATTCAAGTTATTTCAAATTGATTTCAATTAAATTGATTTCAAGGCGTTTCAAGCCCGTACGATCAAACGACAAGTTCGATCATTCTGAAACTTGACATTCTACAATAATTCACCGTTACAGATCCGATGAAACTGGTTTCGTCGAAATCTGAGTCAGTAGAAAAAATGGCTAATTTCCAATTAATTAAATAATTAAATATTAAATTAATTAAATCACTATATTAATTCAAATTCTATAATTCATAAATTTTATCATCATGTATTCGTTTAGAAATTTAAAATCCTTTAGAACAAATTTCCATATCAATTTAAAGTTACTTAATTCAGCAGTTATAGTATTAAATTCCAATTCCGATAAATTTATCAACTTTCAATTGAAATGCCAATAAATCCATTCATTTGATTTTAAATCTTATATTCAATAAAGTATTATCAAATAAATGAAATTAATATTGGTTTATAATCTATTACATTAATATTCTCAAATTTCATCTAAATTTCCATTTATGTAATATTTAAATATTTAATATCATTAATTGAAATTAATCCTATTATCATAAATTAAATTCCAATATATTGATAAAAATTTATTTCCATTCCTTTTATTCAACCAATTGTCATATTATAAATTGAATTGACATTATTTCCTAAATTTACACTAACATAACTTTTAATTTAGATTTATTGCAATTGATTACCGGTTTATATTTAATATACTACATAAATGGTTACTTATAATATTGTTACCATTTACGTTTAATTCCACTTATAAGCTATTATTAACAAACAAATGTTGCAATTGATTTAGATCTAATTCAATAAATTAAATGAATGGGTAAATAATTAATAATTATCACTATTTGCCTAATTTACTCACATTCATACTTAATTATCAACTAACAATTATTATAATTACTTACCTAGAATTGATTCTATCAAATTGCAATTTATTACGTATTATTACATCAATTAATATAACTTTGAATTTATTTCCAAATTTACTAATTCCCATCAATTATAACCTTACAATTGTTTCAATTAATTGATATTGCACTAAATTAGTTGTTTATCGACTTGCATAAACCTTATTACATTAATTTACATTCAGTTACTATTAATCAATATATTATTTCCCCGGTTAAACCAATACTTATCCTTATTTACTTATTTCTATTTTATAACCAAGTGCAACAATTTAAACTATTTCATTATTTGGATTTCACTTCACTTTTACATAATTAATTTTAATTACCAAAGCTACATTCATATCTAACATTTGCTTCATTATAAGTTATAAAGTTTTTATTTCTTTCTAAATTTAGTTACAAAAATCTTATTAAATTACCCAATTTAATTATCAAATTTTATGGGTCGTTACAATTAAGGAGTGACCCAATATTCCCCTTAACACGTAATAGTCCCAGTAGTCTATCCAGTATTAGCATACTCCCAAAATGGGGGCTACCCTCGATACTCCACAGGCTATGGGAGAAATTCAAACTCGTAGTAAAGCTCGCTATGGTAAGTGACACGGCACAACTAGGAAATGCCAGGGTAGATATACCAATTACGCTTCCGGACTGGTGGTGACATATAGCAGCCACTACCGCCCACCTCGAACAACACTCCCAAATCAAGGGTGCACACCAAATCAATCACAAGTAATAGAATGGTATCGAAGAAGTGTGTCCAATCAGAGGTGCTACCTCATTGGTCCGTCAATCGCTCCTGTTTTAGCCACTTATGCCAACTCACGGGAGTTGGGTCCACGTATATACCTTAGGATCGTCGCCACCATCCTACTTCATTCTGGAAACTCTACCGCGTACACAGTTGTCAAAGTGGTTTTCGGTATCGACAGAGAGTATATCCATATCTGATCCCGGTCTCTTTAACAACCAATAGTTATTATAACACCGTTGTCATTTCAAAATAGTTTATACATCAAAACCAAAATATCATTTTCATTTCAAAACCCAAATTGACACGATATCATTTTCACTTCAAATATATCCATTTTCAAAATCATATCACTTTCCAAAGTTATAAAGCTTTCGAAATCATAGTCTTTTAAAAATCAAAACACTTTGGAAATCACAACTTTGAAATCATAGCATTTTGGAAATCATAACACTTTCCTCTTAAACAATTTATATATTAAAATTAGTATATATATAATAAAATAGTTTATAAATAAAATAGTTTATATAAATAGTTATAAGTTAAAATAGTTTAAAATAAAATAATTTATATTAAAAATGATTTATATTAAAATAGTTTATATTAAAATAATTTATAAAGTAAAATATCAATAGTTTTAAATATAATTTAAAATTACTTTATAAAATAAAATAGTTTCCTCAAATTTCACAAATCGATTCAAATCAACTCGAATTCCAAAATTTTAATTTAATCAAATCTCAAATCACCAATTTCAACTCGATTCAGCTTCTCAATAAACCATTTCAAATTATCTATTTCAACTACATATCTGCACTGTAAAATAAGCCATTTCAATTTCAATATATTTCAAAGCTTTAAATATTCAACATTTCAAAACTAAATTCGATACTTATATATATATATATATATATCAAATTCACTTAACTATTATTTAGTTTCGAAACATTTACTTAATCCTTTCAATAACATCTAAATACAACTTCAATTTACAAATTTAAATAAACAAAATATCCCATTTAAATATATATAAGTTTGAAATATCCATTTAAGACACCTTTAATTAAATTTCAAGTTGTAAAACACTTCTTTAAATTTCAAATCAAACTTATTTAAGTATAATTATTAAATAAATATAATTTCAAATCAATTTCAAATCATTATAAACTCTATATTTGAAAATATAGATATTAAATAAATACTTATACATATTATTTATCAACTTTATTAAATCAACTTTAATGAATCTTTAAAATCAATATTTATCAAAACCATATATTTCTTTTCAAAACCATAGAAATCATTTTCAAAATATTTATATATAGACCAACGGTGTCTGTATATAATTTTCTACCCTATGATTAAGTGGTACGGATATTTATCATTTCAATCCGCAATTTAAATATATACGGGTATATATCTTTTCAACCCGCAATCCCAAATTCAATTCAAATGAAAATCGCTTGGGTTTATCATTTCAACCCATAACGATTTTCTCATATTCTACAAGATCGTTCGAGTATGTATCATTTCAACCCATAGTGATTCTATACTAACAGGGAACTTGAAGAGTGATAACAGATATGATAATAAAATAACAGGCATATATCATCAGTATAAATAACAGATAATGGTGTCAGATGTCACAGGTGAACAGATACAGATAATGGCATATATATAGCAATGTGAATAACTAACATCAGCATATTTCAATTGTCATTTCAATTGAAATCAAATTTAATAAATATAAGAACATTAATCATGAGTGATTGCTCACCTTTCGAGGCTAGAGAGAAGATAGATGATACAGACACGAACACGGATACAGATACTAACTAGCGGGACAATAACAGGCTAGGAATCAGTGCGATAGATTCGATATAGAAATTTAATTCAAGATGGCACGAGATTGACGAAATAAGATATAATACATATATATAAATTTTCAAAATCAATTTGAACATATATTTAAAAACACATATATATTTATTTTCAAATTAGTATTAAATCCTAATACGTACAATATATAATTAAAAACTAAATTCACATATATGTTATAAGTTAAAAATCAATATTATTTAACATACTTTTATTGATTATGTATATATATATACTAAAACTTTAAAACCCAAATATTCGTACGGTAGCCTATAAGTCGATATATATATATATATAAACATAAAATGTATCTATCTTTAAACAGTATTTGAAAGAAATTTTTAAAAATCAAAGTATAACATACTATAGATTTTTCCTTTCCGCTTGTATACAAGCTTTTAAATAAGTGGAAATTAGAGAAGCATCCCTATCATACTTTCATATTGTAAAGCGGGTCCCTGTCAAAGTTTCATTGTAAAGCGGGTCCCTGTTTTCTGGAAACGAAGAAAAGTTATTGCTGAAATGTCAGCAACTTTTATAAATAAGTGCTGATATTTCAGCAACTATCTATGTTAAAGTTTTATTGTAAAAACAAAGAAAAATTATTGCTCAAATGTCAGCAACTTTTATAAATAAGTGCTGATATTTCAGCAACTTTCATAAACTGTGTTCACATTGTACATAAATGTTGCTGAAATATCAGCAACTTTTATAAATAAGTGTTGATATTTCAGCAACTTTCATACACTATGTTCACAGTGTACAGAAATGTTGCGGAAATGTCAGCAACTTTTATGAAATGTTGCATCATGCTCTGCAATAATCGTGAATAAAAAACAGGGACCTAATTTACACTGAAATTTAGTGAAGGACTTTTCGTGAATTTTGAAACTTAATAAGGACCTGTGCCAAAAGTACCCTTTAAATAAATATATGTATGGTTAAAATATAAAACTTATCTATAAATACATATACATCCAGCCTCATGTAAAACCAACGTATATATAAAACTTAATATATATATATATATAGACATATGCTCAAATATACAGTACCACCCTTATAAAATTTATATTCTGAAACATACCTAAACAAATAAACTTCTACATACCAGCTCATAGACTAATATATATATATATATATATTAACCTTCATTTGATACCGAAACATTACATTATATATATACAAATCAAGAAAAACAAATTTTCAATACCAAACTGTAACATATATATACACTTAACACATTATCATATAACAACAACTTTATACTTAACTTATATAACTATATATATAACCACAAACAGATAATCTAGCTTATATAATATAGAAACAAATTGCATATATAATTAATATATATGTACTTAAAATATGAACAACCGTGATATGTGTATACACTTAAATATTTACAAAACTTGCTATATATATATTTTTAAAATATGAACAAGCAGATATGTACACTAACATACATTTTATATTAAAACCGTTATATGTATAACTTACTTAAACAGAGAGGCTATACCCGAACATATATAGATTTACTTTGTTAATATATACATATAGACTCAACAGATTTCACAAAGCTGTAATATAGAAATCAAGAATAAATAATATATTACTTATAAACTATAGCCGAAACACACACATATATATATACCAATATATATAAATCTTATATAATATAACACTTAAGCATATACTAATTATACTTTCTGTATAGATGTATACGAACACTAGAACATGTGTAGAACATCACATAAAAGAACATATTCATTTGAAAATAAAAGAAATCATAAACTTCATTTTAAAAATTAACAATATATTTCCCTTCTAACACGGTATATATATACTTATAAACAGACATGTGAAAACAGATTATACAAACAACTTTACACAACCCATTATATATATATATGGGTATATACGGTAATCAATATATATTAGAGTCTTAAGTATCATTTACATATATGAAAGCAATCTATGCAATATATATATACGAGATATTATAAATCAACTGAAAGTATGCAATACTGCTTCTATATAAAGTAATATACATATCATGTAAAAGAAGGGAGAAGGCTAGACAGAGGCCGGCAAGGGAAGGGCGGAAGTCAGTTGCTGCATGGGGCATGAGTATATGGGAAGCGGTGGTTTTGAGATCTTGGGGAGGTCGGCAATAAAAGGAGGTGGCGCGGGCTGACTGGATGGTTGCTGATGTGGAGTACGAGGCAGTGGGGAGAGGAAGAACAATGTGAAGAAAGGGGAGCAGGCATTGAGTAGTTCAGGCAAAACAACAAAAAAAGATAATATTGAAATGGTATAAAATATGAGTTGGCTTAAGGAGGAAATAGGAAGGAAAAACGAATAAGAAATAAATGTATTGAAATGGAGAAAAGCAAAAGTCAGGAATTAAAGATATGAGAACAATAAATGTTACAGCTGTTTGCTTACCAATGGTTAGATAGACCAATGGACAAGAAACCCAAGATATTTTAAATGGACTACCGATACGGTCCAACGTTTTATAGATTCCATAGTGTATCGGATGTCGAAACACACAAACGAATATACTGTGGAAATCAGCATGACGAGCCGATCAAAATGGTTTCTAGATATCATTGATATGATTATTCGTTCAAAAGTCGATATTCGGTACCGAAAATGCTGCTAATTTGCCAGAAATAAGATAAACGGAGCAATAGAAGTCCAAATTTGGAAAAACGAAAGATGACGTCTCACTCAAAAGATGATTTAGAAATTTTCTGTATAAAAATATTCAGGTTTGGAAAACATTTTATTATCATTAATTTTAACTGACTTGAATTGGAATAAATTACACTAGAAAATAAACTTCCAAATTATCTGATGAAAATTTACCAGTTGCTATGTTAAAACAGACGCAATTCAAATATCAAATTTAAATTTCAAAATTTTATTATTTAAAATTTCACAAATTTCAATAAATTTAATAAATAAAACCACTAAAATTTACGGGTCGTTACAAAAATACTGGGTCCAAAAAGCTATCTTCTCCATACGATCGAATTAGGACTCGAAACATTTCCATTGCGTTCAGAATAGGGGTTTAACATTATAAACGCTTTGCGGCATGCCTCGATAGGATGTCAAGATTTTGAATTGTGAATTCAAAGTAATTTGAATTTAAATTTAAATTTGATATATATATATATATATACGTTGACCAGTCAAGGCTATATCAACATCAGAACTTTTTGATTTGAATCCAAATGTCACTGTAGCAAGTATTTATCAGCACGCAACATACCTATCATCTTTATATCACGTCGCCTTCTCTTTTCTTTTCTGCCGAAAGCATTTCTAAAAAAATATACAAACATCTACCTTGGAATATGGCCGATCGAAAATCATATCTTTCCTCTTCAATCTATTCTCATAAAAAAAATGGAGGCATCGAATCAAAATTTCGCTTCAGAACAATTAATCGCGACTCTCCTTTTTAATTTCCTCTGACCTAATCAAAGAATCCAAAAGAGGCCAACTCGACGACGTCAGGTGGGAGGGAAGTAGTTCGAGATGCTCGATTGGAGCAGAGGCGTCACGAGGCCAGAATGGGGAGAGACACGCGCTCGATTTGGCTGGCGATCGAGCTCGCAGTGGCAATGTGGGTTTCGAGGCAATGGCGGCTTTTGGGGATGTTCGTGCTCGCGATTTGGGTGAAGCATCGCGTTTAATGGCTTGCCGATGTCAGGGTTTGGGAGACGCGTATGGCGACGGCAACGAGGCTCTGCAGTATTTTGGTCGAGTGCGGCGCTTCGAGCTGGCTTTGGCAGCGAGTGAGACGGAGGTCGCGGCAGTGATGGAGTTCGTTGTTCGCGATGGTATCACGAGTGTCTAGCGTGTCTCCGCGATTTCGGCAGTAAGGTTTCGCGATTTCCATTTCTTTCAGATTTATAAATTTATATAACAGTAAAATATATATATATATGTAGAATTTTATATACAGGAAGAAATATATTCAATAAGGTTAAAAATATGTTTATTTCTAATTTAATATATATGTATACCCACACTCATATTTTAATCTAAACAGTAAATACATATAGAGATTTTAAAATGTTTGAGGAATTTATAAAAGTAAAATTTTGAAAATCTATAATTTATTTTTATTAGTGTATATGTAGTTTCAAAGGGAAATTAATAGTTTAATTAAATCATTTGTCAATTAAAATTATTATATGGAAATTTATTATTAAGTTAACTCAAATATTAATAAACCGTATAGTATTTATACAAGGTCTAAAATCATGGCGAAACAAGTCAAGGTGGATTGGATTGCAAACAAAATCAAAGGTGAGTTAATCTCACTCAAATTGGATTGCTAGTTAATTTAAATGGTTAAATTTAAATCATTGGATGATTGGTTGAGTTGATAATTTATTATCAGTCTAGATGTGATATTATATATATATATATATATTAGAGTGATGGATTTCCCGCATTATATAGCGTATGAGACCCTATGCGCCGCATAATAGCAGATGATATTTTATAAACCCATATACCGTGATATTCCACCTCGAAGTGGAATTGGTATTGTGCTAACATCTGTGGATGCAGGGAAATATGTTGGAGGGGTCCAACGGGATTCCTCAAAATATTTAGATTGTTTAATATTCTGTGATATGATTTAATTGATAATCTGTGGTAGATTACATCGATAATTGGAATGTTGGATGTTATGTTTCATTGAATATTTTTGGGTATACTGAGTTATCAAAAATATATAGATTGGATTTTTGAAGAAAGATAAAAGAGTGAATTTTTAAGTAAAATAATTATAGAGATAATAAATAAATTAAAGAATGAATTGGGAAAGGATAAAAGTGATTTTTAAATTCTGTTAAATAAATTCCGAGTATGGGAAAGGAGATTTTGAATAAAAGAGGAAATATTAAATTTTTTAAACCTAAGTGATATTATTTAAGGGAATAAAAGAATTTATTTTAAAAATTCATGGTTTGAATTTATTTAAAGGGATAAAGAAGGATTTTGGAAAACCTGAAATTGATATTTCTAGTTTAAAAGATTTTAAATCATAATAAAGAAAGAAAAGCTGAAGTTAATGGATTTTAAGATAAATGGAGTAAGTAAAGGAATTTATTTCAAAGTGAAATAAATTGGAAATCAATTTGAAAATTGATTTAATTGATTTAAGCGTTTGGAAATTGGAATTTTAAAGGAAAATGCGGCTAAGAAATTTATAAACTAGGTTTATAAAGGTGAAGTAATATATCAGTGGATATTTGGAAGAATAAATTCAAGGTGGGAATTTATAAAAGAAATGGGTAAATTTGATTAAAAATAAATAGTGATTTATTTTTAAAGATGTGAAAGAGAAGTATAATTCCCTGGATAGCCAAGTACGTTTTCAAAGCAAATTCTAAAGTATAAGTTAAAGTTTCAAAGTTGTTTTAAAAGTATGTTTTGGAAAATCTATTATTTTTAAATGTTTAAATGTTAAAGTAAGTATTTTTCAAATTTATTTTAGTAGTAATTATTTAAAGGTTAATTGGTATTATGTTTGAAAAAATAAAAATTTAGTTTTATATTTTATAAAGTAGCATTATTTTAAATATTCTTAAAGTGTATATTTTTTTTAAATAAAGTATTAAAGTAATTTTAAATCTAAATGTTTAATAGTATATTCTATAATTAAGTGTTTTAAATGATTTTAAAGTCTAAGTATTTGTACTTGGTGATTGCGGTGGAAATAGAAAATATTGGGATATTTATTCCATGAGAGAAAGATGGTTTGAAACTGTTTTCAAAGGGTTGAAAAGTGGAAATATATCTTGCGAATATATTTTGAGATAAATAAATAATTTGGAAAATTTATTTATGTGTTTGATGGTTGTTGTGAATGATATTTGATAGTTAAATAACCGACTATCAATATTGGCCAATGCGCTGATCGTTTCGAAGTGACCGGGATCGAGATTTATTTCTCGAAAACCACTTCGATCTGGTCTGTACGTTTTTGTAGGGAAAACGAGTTTGGAGTCGAAGATGGAGCAGTGAAGTGCAAGGGCTAGTCGCTACTAATCCTAAGGATGATTCCAAAATGGATGTAGTAGGAGTAGTGCCTTCAGTTCCGTTCGAACCCGGAACGGACTTGTATGGGTGAATGCTTTCAGAACATCGTCAGGTGGACGATGAGCATTCTAAGTGATACGTTCTAAAAGGTAACGCTTAGCCTCGAGCCTCATCAACCGAGAATGACTGAAAATCAGGGGTTATGAAGCAAGGCTAAGTGGGTAGCACCCATTATGGTGAGGTCATCCCTGTATAGATGTCCCTTTTATTTCGGCTTAGTGGTGCGGTTGTTGATCCCAACCGTGGGGTGATCTTACTCGGGATTATTGTAACATCCCGTAAATTTTCGACTTTCGAAAATTCAACATCGATACTCACTTTATCGACTGCTGAGCCATCGAATGCCGGAAACCCGAAAAGTTATGGTTTTAAGAAAAAGAAAAAGTAGAAGAAGAAGAAGATAGAAGAAAAAGAGAAGAAGAACAACGAAACAACAACAGATACAGAACAGAGACAATATCAGAATCTCACATATCGCAGCGGAACAATATATAATAGATAAATGAATAATCTTTAAAACAAAGAATTTTATCAGTTTATACATACATCAGTCATCAGAGTCAATATACAACAATGGACAGTTATATAACTTGTCCTCATACAGAATACACAGCGGAATAAATACTATCAGATACAAATACTACGTCTCGTCGTCCAGCTTATCTCCAAAGCTCCAGAATATCCAGATAACCTGATAATCTAACTCTAGACTGCCCGTGTGGAAATTGGTGGGCACCCAGAGTTTAGAAGGGAACAATAAACTCCGAGTCAGTCATGGTGACTGGTGTGAGATCGTAAAACAGTTTATCTTTAAAATAAATAGCAGGATAATTTTAAAGTCAATTCGAAATGCTTTTGGAAAATGAAACTACCATAAGACCTCGCGCCACACACACAATGCAAACGCAGACTTGGAGGAGATTTCTTCTTATGATAGTCAAAGATGCTTACTACGCAAAAATCAAATTCTTTTTGATATTATTATTAGTGCATAGTGTAGAAAACATTTCGAAAGTAGAATATAAATCTTAGCCAGCATAGGTACCATTATAGTATGCTTGCTATAGCTGCCATATTAGATGGCAGGTTCTACAACTAAAACCGTACAAGTCACGTATTGTTTCTTTGGATTTCCAACAAATGGTCAGGCTAAGGAACTTCCTATCCACGATGGGTACGTCCCTGGAATAGACGACCCGAGAACCTAACCGGATCTCTGCCAACACAAGGCCGAGTTACCTCTGCAAAAATAGGTAACTACTGACACGCGTATGCCATCCCCCGATCGTCACCGATCTTCCCGAGGATCCCCGATTCGCAACAAACCACATAGATAATAATAATGCAGTAACCACAGAGGTTAAGTATCTGGGCTCCATACCATGATACCACCTTTATCCAGAAGGAACGACATACACTAAGGGGCGCTACTCCCTAGAACCTTGTCGCATTCGTCCTGTTTCGACCATTTCCGGGGTGTGAGGCTCGACGAAGTCTCGTCCACAAAGCTACGCTTTCTACAAAAAGCCCTGCTTCGGGTCCAACAAAATGATCAACCTATGATCACAAAGATATAAGATCAAGCAAATGATCATATCACAAATGATCAAACACTGATCATTTCACAGCAACACTTAGTATGCCACGTTACCAAATTGGGATATATCGCTGATAAATTTCAACTACATAACCTCTGAGCTCGTACGTCTCAGAGAAGGGTGTTAAGCTAAGAGAATAAATTCTCCGCCACCAACAGAAATGTATTTGAAAAAAATCAGCTTTATATCTCAAATTGTAACGTCAGACACACAATCCATACAAGTCTGTTCCGGGATCGAACAGAACCGAAGGCACTTCTCACGAAGCCCTTGCATTTCCGGATAATTTTCTAATCACGTCAGGACTTCCCGTCACTAAGGGTGATAAAACCTCTAAACCGAAGATCAGTCGGTGTAGAGTAACTCGACGGTAATCCTTCCGTTTTCGAAAATATCCGGTCTTCAACACCGGTCTTCGAATGCAATTCATAACGACGTATCACATATTCGGAATGGATTATACGACCCCATGGTCCTTTCCCGGCTAACCCGAATAGTGAGCGATTATTTAAAAATAAGTGTGGCATTCAAATTCATCCAATCACAACAAATACCTACTCAAGGTAATTATTGATAGTCGGTTATTTAACTATCAATAAAGATGCGCAACATCATCAGATTCCAAATATTTTCCAAATTATTTATTCTTCAAAAATATCTTACTAGATATAAAATTTCCATACTTCAAAAATAAATCAACGTTTATTTTTAAAACGAATTCCCATATCTTTATAAATTCCATATTGAATTTATATTTCAAAATATCTTCTGATATACGATTTTCAAATCGATTTTCAATATTCAATTTCAATTTATCTTTTACAAAGATAAATTCTCAAAACGTTCATTTCATTGGAAAAGCATTTCCATACTTATTTAAAAATAAGTGTTTCACAAATCTATTCATTTTCAACACTTGAAAATATTCGACATACTTAAATCAAATTAAGTATATATTCATCTTTTAAGGAAAATATTCTTTTAACACCTTTATTTGAGTCAAAACGAATGTTACGTAAAACATTGTTACGACGACTCAAAATCACTAGTATAGGGATTCGAAATTAAGATAGATATGTAAATCCCAATACTATATAAAAACATTTCCTTTCGGAAATCATTTACTATAACAACAGTGTTATAGTCCACCATTTCCTTAAATTTCTCGAAAACGTCTATTTCAACAATAAATGTTGAAATCTATGCTTTCGATTCATAACACATTTTAAAACACCTTTAAAATGTTTAACTTCATTTTTAAAATATTACTTCTTCAAAAATGAATCCATTTTACTTAACAATATATTCACTGTCCAAAATCGTGAATATAACTTCTTTAATAACTTTCTATATTTAATTTATCACATTCAATCTATTTCGAATTTATAAACACGTTTACAAATTCTATTTCTCTTTTTTTTATAACAACTTCGACTTAATAAATCTCCTTTGTTAACAATTCGATCAATATTCCATTTAAAGGCAAAAATCCAATTTATAAGTTAATTTCTTATAATCATTCATCCTACAACTTCAGACTTTATAAATCTATAAATTTCATATCTTTACAATTTATAATTCTATACATTTCATATCTTCACATTTTATATCACTTATAAAACTCATTTTAAAATTCCAATAACTTTAATTGATAAATATCAATTTTGATACATCTTTTATATACATTGGTTTAATAATTCAAAAATCTCAACTTAAACCATTTTATAAATTTCTTAACTCTTTATTTCAAAAGAAATTACTTTTTGGTTAAAATTCACAAAATCTTAACTTTTATAACTTTAAAGTTTTAACGTTTATCTATTTAAAGTAAATCAATTCAACAATTTAAATAAACGTATATTTTCAAAGATCACTTTTAAAAATTTCACTTTTAAAATCAACATCGTTATTTTTAAATTCCAAAACTTGAATCCGATGATGCTACAGCACCAATTGGTCAATCACAACACAACATCATATATCAACATATGATAACAGAATATACATCCATCCTGTAAATAAATAACTACTGGTGAGGAATCCAGTTGGATCCCTCCAACCTGTTTCCCTGCAACCAAAGATGTCAGCACAATACCAATTCCGCTCCAGTACGGAATTATCGCGGTATATAGGTTTTTATAAATCCGCTTACTAACGGCGCAATAGGGTCTCATCCGCTATACGAGGCGGGAAATCATCAATCCAATATATACATATGCCAATATGTATATACTGCTATATATATAGATATATCCTATCATATCTAATAGCACATCGAATATAGCAATCAAATCAAACAAATAAATAACTGAAAATTCCACTTTCATTTTTGAGTGAGAAAAATCTCACCTTAGCTTTTTATTTGCCATCCATTTCCATCTTGACTCGATTCTCTTGACTTTATTAACCTTGTATAAATAATTATATAATTTTATCAATATTCGAAATAAATCTAATAACAATTTTCATTTGGTAATTTAAATTATCCAATGGTTTTGTTTTAAACCAATTTCTTTAAATAAATTTGTTTAACTAAAATTTTTCTTTAAAACTGAATTTCCTTTAATAAAAATTCTTAGTAATTAAAAATAACTAAATAAGTTAATTTCACACTTACACACCAAATCCATACTTTGCTAAAATAAAATTCCTGTTTAAACATTTCCTTATATAATTTTTTTTTCTTTTAAAAATCTCATCTATATATATATATTCCTCTTTTTATCTACCTATATATATATATTTCTCCAAAATTAAATTTAAGGAAATTATCTCGTACCTAGATTTACATATATAAAAGAAAAAAAAATCTGTATACATATAATCTTTTTCAAATCAAATTGAATCGAAAATAAAACGAATTCGAATACCTCGCGGTTCTCGACCATGAGAATAACCCTAAATCGAATAACGCCAGCTTCAGCTCGCTCGAATTCCCACTGACATCTCCACATCGACTTGCTCCTCCCTGACATGCCGCCGTACTCGCTCGCGAGCGCCACTCGAAACCATCACGACCCACGTTCGCCGACCCTCCTCGCCTCGTCACGCGATCGAGCTCGCGAACCACCTCGCCACTCCCCAGCTTCGCGACAACCCCAAACGACCCCGCGTTGCCCCTTCCAGATCGTTGCCACCAACACCTCAATCGCGCGCCGCCGCATTGTCTCACGCGAACAATCGCGAGTCGACCCTTCGTTCGCCAGCTACCGCCGCCCCCCTACGCGATCGAATCGCGATTTGTTCCCAACCCCAGTCGCGTGATTAGGTGAAGAAGAGGCTACGGCCATTTTTGTTTTTTTTCTTTTTTTTTTCGTTTGAATTGATTTATGAAAGGGGAAGAGGAGAATTTTAAAAATGAACGAACAAGGCCTGCACGATTTTTCTTTCGTCCGTGATTCTCGGCAGAAACCAAGGAGCGTGCCTTAAGGAACAAAAAGCAATTGACGTGACAAATTTTAAAATTTAAATTTAAATTGAATCCGTTTACATTTCAATGCGTTTTATCACCCTATGGTCACGTATCAACTTCAAAAAAATACGAAATTGGAAATCCAGTAATAATACAATATTACGGACCCAATGAAACTGGTTTCGTCCAATTCCGAGACTGTTTTAAAAATGACTACTTTTAACTCGACGATTTAAAATTAAAATGATATCGATGCGTTTCGAGCTGCCACGGTCAAATGATAACTTCGATTGCTACGAAAATTGAAATCCGATAATAACTAACTATTACGGATCCAATGGAACTGGTCTCGTTCAATTCTGAGACTGTTCGAAAATTGGCTATTTTTCAGTCGATAATTAAATATTAAAATATTCGATTTTTACAATTTAACTCCAAATTCAATTTTAAAAGTTCTATAACCTTTCTATAACTCCGGTATGATTAAATAAAATTTTACAAATCATTTTCAATCATATTAAATCCAGATTTCAATTATTTCTGGAATTTAACTATTAAATTATCGATTTTAACATTCAAATTAAATCCAATATTCGAAAAATAAATCATTCGACTTATTAAATTCATTTATTAATATTTAAAATCAATTAAATATTCGAATTTTAATTATCTAAAATTCTGGGTCGTTACAATTATCCAGTAAGGGGTAGTTCTGGCCTTGTGTTGTAGGGGATCAGGCGTGGTCCTCGGTACACTGATCTAGACCAGGTACTGTGACAGGTGGTACCCCAGTGCCTAGTCATTAGTTGGAAATCCATTCTCCCTATGCGCCTGTACGGTTTTGATTGTGCCCAACTATTGTTGAAACGTGAGATGCAAGCATTTCATCTAGATTCTATTTTACTTTCTATAGACACTATTATAATATCAAACAAATTTGATAAAAATGTTTTGGCTATCGTAAGGTAAAAACCCGACATGTTTATTTGTGGCGTGGTCTTACGAGATGCTTTTGATTTCAAAGGATTTTGAAACTTTAATAATCCAATTGAGTGTGTTTTCTCACGCTGGTTTACCAGACTGACTAGAGTGTTATTTTATTATAATGCTCGGGTCAGACCGAGTATTACAGATACATGATCGGATGCTATGGAGCTCAGGAGACGAGCAGGATGGCAAGACGTATCACCCGTATTTGTTGTATTCCGCTGTGTATCATAAGTGGTATAGTCATCTTGAGAGGACAAGTTATTATAACTGTCCTGAATTGTGATGTTGATTGTATTGTACTCTGATGTTGTATTCTGATGATGTATGTATAAACAGATATAGTTTCTTTCTGTAAAGATCAGTTATTATCTATTATATTTTATTCCATTGCGATGTGAGATTTTGATGTTGTTTTCTATTTTCTTCTTCTACCTCCTTCTTCTTTAACCCTAATGGTTCGTATTTCCGTTCATTTTTAGTCGATATGTTGGAGAATAGTGTCGATTCAAGGGGTACGGGTTTGCGGGCCATTACACTTTAATTCTATTTTAGTGCTAAAAATTTCGTTGGAAAAGTGTTGTACTAAAATAGCGATAACTTGAGATTTATCACTCTAAATGAGTTCAATCTTTTTGTAAATGAAAGTGCTTTCAATAAGCTATAAGTTTTGTTTTTACCACTTTGGAAAATTATACTGGTTCGGACCTCCCGTCCTACATCCTGTCCCTAAGCTCCCCTTCGGAATTCGACTATCAAACACCCTCGCTTCGCCCGGAGGAATAGGCTTGGTTATAATAAATTATTCTTGTCAAATGTGTGTTCTATAACACGAATATTGACTAATTAGTACAAATGCTTCCAATATATATCTAGAGAGTATTGTCTATGAAGAACTGAATGTTTGGAAGAATAAAATACAAGTATAGATTGCTAGAGATCAAGAGTATATGATAGAGTATATAATTAGAGAGCGTAAGTAAGTAAGTAAGGTAATCTGTTCTCTTGATTCTTGATGATATATATAGTTGTAGGGAGGTTCCTTGAGTAGTTACATCCATTTACAAGTGCTCTACAGTTGCTTCTGTTGATGATGAAGAGTTGCAGCGAGGAGAAGCAGAGATGACTATTCGAATGTGGCAGTTGAAGTTTAAATTTAAAATCCGAGTTCGAAATCAGATGTCTGGTATTTGTATCAGACATCTGATACTATATTTTTTTTGTATATAGTAGATTTTCAGACGTCTGAGTGCTACTACCAGATGTCTGGTTTAGTCTGTTTGTTGTTCCAGAGGACTTTTCCAAATGTCTGGCTTGTGCACCCAAACGTCTGAAACTTGTGCATGTCTGTTTTGTGCATCTTTTATGTTGCTTCTTTGTACCTATCGACTTGTAGTCTCTTTTAGTGTTCTTTGACCCTTGTTCTTGTCTTTCTAGTGATGTTATTCTAGCTAGTACCTATATATAGAAATATATATGCATATTTGATTTCCATTTTGTAGTTGTTGTCATCGAAGCTGTAGATTTGATTTCCTAACAATGTACTTATATATTTTTTATAAATCTCCCCCTAAATATGTGCTTTCCATCATTAATGATATTGTTTCTCCCCCTTTGGCATTATCAAAAAGGATTTAATCATTTCATTAAGTAATTACCAAACATTGTAAGATAACAAACCAAAAAGGAAATTTCATTAATCACATCAATCAATTACATTCACAGATATTTGTCAGTTTTAAACAAAAAATGGACTCATAAGAATTCTAAGAATCTTTTAGGGACAAAGCTTTATCTTTATCATCTCCTTTATTTAAGTTTTGGAAGAGCTTGCTTGTTTCTTAAGAGATGTCGGAGTTTGTTCCAGAGGTTCGTTCTCGTCATCAAAAAGTTTGGAAAGTTTCGAAGGAGGAGGAGAAGGCACTAGAGTTGGGCAATCTTTTGAAGGTGGTGTAGGACCACGAACCCTTTGAAGAACCTCCTTTAGAACGGATAATACTGTTGAAAGTGATGTTTCAACTATGGCTAGGCGAGAAGCAAAAGATGTTTCAAAACTATCAATGCGCTTTTCTAACAATTTTTTATTTCGAGACAAAGTAAGCTGATTTTGGAGAGTTAGGTCGCGAATACTCTCATTTGGATTCGTCTCTGTGCGAGTCTCCAAAATGTCATCCTGGGATGTATAATCAAAGGGTGTAGGAGGAGGAGGAGTATTTTCGTAATGTTGTTCCACCTCTTGTGATGGTTCAGGTTGTGTTTGAGGTGGAGGCCCAGCTTGTTTGGTTTGACGATGTTAAGTCCACTCCTCAAATGATATAAAACCCGGAGAATTTTCCGGTAAGTGCATCAGAGAGAAAAACTTGGTGGATGCATATTTCGGAGAAATTTCTTCAAAGTAGATAATTATAAGGGGATGTTGTGAGCTCGTAGAAGTCTTATGATATATGTAGGATAGGTGATGGATGGGCGTGATCGAGTCCAAAAATGTTTGAGCTCGTCAAATATAAATTTTGCCCAATAGATCGGCCTTGTGCTCTAGTTTTGTGATTTGCTCATGACTACCAAGGCGAGGAATGATAGTATTGATAATCATTCTAGTGAGAAGTCTCGCCTTAGGTCGTAGGTATTTGGATGCAAATCTAGGCATTTCATCTTCCCATATTTGATGAGTTATATTATCCCTCGGTTTTAGACACATATCCAGAAGATTATATAAATCTTCTCAAGTGTCGGAACATCCGAGATTTCGGCCTATGATCCCTGGAGTAAGCCTAATTGTGTTGCCGTAAACACTAGACCATAGCCAATTATCATCCTTATCATTGTTCCACACTGCTGTGCTATCCAAATTTGCATAGAAGAGAAATATGGCTAACTGATCAATTTGGATGTTATTAGGATTAAAGGATATCAATGTTTCCAAACCAGCACTTTCACACATTTCATCTAAATCATACATTGGAAACTTTAGCAAATTATAAAATGGACCTATATGAAGTTTCTTCTTCTGAAAATCCTCGTATCTCTTTAGTGAATACGGTACATGATATCCATCGCTCTATTTGATCGTCAGAGCAGACTTGATGGTTGGATGAAGTTGCTTGGTCTTGCTTTCGTTTAGAAATCTTAGGGTTTTTTGGTTTAGGAGCCATTGAATTCGAGTGAGTGTGGAAAAATAATTTTGAGAATTAAAAAATCGACCTTGTTGTAGAACCGATGTAAAATGTAAATGAAAAAATAGATGTTAGCATGGTAATTTCTAGTGTTGATTGAATTTCAGACGTCTGGAAGGTTTTTCAGATGTCTGATTTAACCTAGTATGAATATAGTAAATAGAATCAGACGGCTGGTTATTGGTGGAAGACGTCTGGAATTGCTCGATTTGTAAATTTTTATAGACAGAGAGAATTATCAGATGTCTGATTGAAGAATCAGACGTCTGAAATATGTCGAAGTGTTTTTTATGTAGGACAGAAAGTTTTCTCAAACGTCTGGATATTATATCATATGTCTGAAATCTACTGTGTTCTATTTTTTATGAGGCATCTACTGGGTTCTTTTTTATGAGGCAGAGATGATTTTCAGACGTCTGGATGATTGTATCAGATGTCTGATATATGCACGATGATTTAGATTTGTGAGAAACCAGATTGTCAGATGTTTGAAGACAAAGTCAGACATCTGAAAATACCAATTTGCCTTAAAATATCATAATTTTGAAGGGTGTTGAATATTTTTTTAGAGTTTGATTTTTAATAAAACATAGTATTATTATTTGTGAAACAAAATACAAATATTTGTAGATAAAAATACAATGAGAATAATTAAATTAATTTAGATGATTATGGAGCATTGTGATCTTCAGACTTGTCATCCCTCCATGGCTTGAGTGGAGACCATATATTTCCATGTTCGTGGGTTCTTGGGGATTCAGAGAATCGCCTAGGTGAAGGATCCAAAGGTGTACGATAAGAAGCAGAGGGATCCAAAGGATTGCAAGGATTCATAAGTGGTTCATGTACATCCTTTTTTCATGAATTACAAAACTTGATCGCTACTTGCTCCAGAAAACTTAGTCGTCGTGCAGTGACCTTTTGTTCAAAGTATTGTTCTCTTTGTAAATTTATTTGCTACTTTTGGTAGTGATGTATCTCATCGATTTTCTCCTTGGTGTTAGGCGAGACAAATAAAGATCGTCTGGTTCGTTTTCGATCGAGAGTGAATCTTGTGTGGTAAGAGGACCACTTGTGGATAGGTTCCTGAGCTGGTGTAGGAGTAGGAAGGCG
The DNA here is from genome assembly GCA_030737815.1 of Allium fistulosum. NCBI lineage: Eukaryota > Viridiplantae > Streptophyta > Magnoliopsida > Asparagales > Amaryllidaceae > Allium > Allium fistulosum. The sequence continues at coordinate 741,682,744 of CM060908.1, read as the reverse complement.
ATGAGGTGTATTTGCTGAGCTATACTGTAACGACCCCAGATTTTAATTTAATTTAAATTAATAATTTATTGAATTTTTGAATTAAATTGAGTAATTAAATAAATTTTTGGATAAATATTTGTAAATTTAATTAGAGAATTGGAGCGAGTTTCCCCGATACATCAGTAAGTGAATTTAAAAATAATAAATATATAGATGTATATTTGACTTGAGTTTAAATTGTAAATAAATAATTGATAATAATATTAAATATTAAAATTTATGGTTAATAATAATTTGAAATATATATAAATTTAATATAAGACGATAAATATAAAAGTAACACAGGAAACAAACAAATACAAATATAAGTGAATACATTAGCTAAAAAAATACAACAAACATTAACAAATAAAAACAAACAAAATTTGTACATACAAAATAAACAAAGCAAAGAAAGATTTCCAGCCACCATAACATCATCTCAGCCGAACTAAAAATTCTTCAAAATAAACAAAGATTTAAAAAATATCTTGGTCAAATGAAAACAAGTACATACAAATAGGATAGGCTATAACTTAGAGGAAAGCATATACATTTAATAACTTCATCTCAACACAATAGCAAGATCTTTCCAGCCGAAGACAACAAGTGTATAGATATTATGCAGGCTTGTAAAAGAAAGAAAACAAGTAAACAATAATAAATAGGTATGTAAGTGTACAATATAGGCAAGGTCATTTAATGCTAGCAAGGCAAACATCTTTTCTAGTACATGAACACACGATTTCAGCCTCCAAACGGAAAGGATCTATGATCTTATTTTATACAAACCAGAAAAATATAATACCCTGTGCAATTTTTTTTTTCTTATACACATCACCTTCTTCATTTTCAAATTTCGTTCATTTCAAAACTGAGATAGTATCACCTTGTAAACAAACAAACTTCAAAGCAAAACAGTTTCCAGTTTTCAAATTCAAAACTAATCAGAGATTAGAGATTTCACTTGCAAAATTCTCAAGTCTGATTCAAAGGAAAAACTCTGTTCTTCTCTGTTTTCAAATATTGGCAAAGGTGAGTAACACTTTTCTCCTTAAGACTTAAGCATGATTTGGTTGCCTGATCATCTCTAGAAATAATGTTGTTGAGATTATATTTATGAGTTCATATCTGTGGACAGTTGAATATGATGTGTGCATGTCTGTTATTATGATATGTCTGTTCTTTATTTTTCAAGACTCAAATTTGCAAAACCCATCCCTATCTTTTGATCTAGTTATTTTTGAACTTAGGATTTAAAGCGTCAACTGTTTGTTTTAGTATAAACAAGAGTTTAATAATTTATTTGAGTCAAAATATTTGGTAACTTATCTGGAAATCAAAATGATAAAAGAGATTTCTTATTTAAGCCAAATTTCAAACATGTTATTTTTAAATTCCCGGATTATAATTCGAATATGATAACCAAAACATGATTTTTAAAACGAAAATTAAAATTTTTAGTGGAAGGGGTTAAGTGCAGTTCGAAGTTGAACTGGAAATGGGTTTTTACCATTCTCTGGTGGTCGGAGCAACTGGAGGGGCCGGGGTTGCTGATGGGGATGGAGGAGCCTATAGTGGTAATGGAAAAAATAGGTGGAGGTACTACCGGTGACGGTGGTGAAGGCGGTGAACATTTTTAATTTCTAAACCTAGTTTCAAGACACTGGGTTTTTTTCACTCGTTCTCAGCAGAGGATTGATCGAGTGTTTCGAGATTTCGGGAAATGGAAGGTTGAAGCGTTGGCGTGGTGTGGCCAAAAGTTGAGGATCTCAGGTGGTCTTGGCGGCGGTGGCGAAGTTGTTTTGTCGACTGTGGTAAGTTTCAGTTTTCGAGCGAGAAGCTTGATTTTGATTCGAGGTTGAAAACGTGAAACTGGGTGGTCATTCGTGACGAGATGGTCGTCGTCGACTTGTTCGACATCTCGGCGTCAGTTGGCGGTGGCTCGATCAAGAGTACACGTACACGGTGACTTTTGCGTGCATCTGTTTTTGGCTGTGGGTTGCGTCTTTGGGGAAGAAGAAGGAACTCGGGACGTGCTCGTGTTGTAGCGTGAGTGACTCGAAGAAGGGAAGGAGATGACTCGAAGAGATTTTAGTTGATTCGAGTATAATGTTTTTCCAGGCTTTTGAAAGCATAGCCTGGCAGTTTTCTTAATTTTAGAATTTAATATAGAATCTGAAACATAATTTAAAACCAAGTTTAAATTTGTTTTTTTAAAATCTGAATTCGAATTGAAATTGAATCTTAAGTTTTGAAAGTAGCATAAAGTTTATAACTTTAAATGATGTAAATAAGTAAGAGTAAAGCATACTTTAATGATTTGAAATTTAAGAAGAAATTTAGTTAAAAATCCTTAAGTTTGAATTTAATAATTTGGATTCATCAAATTAATAAGTTAATTAAAATGGATTGAAAAATTTAATTAATAATTGGATTAATTAAGTAATTATGAGATTAAACCAATTAATAAAGGTTTAAGTTAATTATTAATTAGGAAAAATTAATTTGTGATTAAAGATCATTAATTTGAATAGATTAGATTTTAAACTAATGGTTAAATATTAATAAATCAAGTAATTAAGGTTCAATTAAGTTACATTTAAAGACTTGAATTGATTAAATAATTAATGGTTAATTTATGGATTATTAAAGATAAATAAATTTGAAATTAATATTGATTGATTTAGTTTAATTTCTTAAGAAAAGAAATTAAGAATTGTAATTAATAGTTAATGAAGGTCCTTAACTTAAGACTATTAAATAATTGATATATTAATGTGATTTATTTTAGTAGTTAATTAGATAAATTAATTAAAGATAAACATTGATGAAAATGTTTAAATGTAATTACTGAATGAAAGTAATTAATAAATTAATTACTTAATATGATTAATTGAGTTAAATATGATTTGTTTAAGTTGATTAATTTAGTTTAATTGATTTAAATTAATCATAGGATGATTTGATAAGTATAATTACTTAAATGTAATTAATGAAGTATAATTACTTAATGAAGTAATTAATAATAATTACTGTATGTAATTGGTTGGAGATGATTTGAGTATGATAGTAATTTGGATTAAATTACTTTGTGAGATTAATTAACCAAGATTTATAGTTATTCATAGGTAATTAACCTGGTATAACTTAATTATAATCAGACAATTAACTGACCTTATCCATGGATGTTTGGATTCTATTGAATGTTGAATTGTTTGATATTTCCTGATATATGATGATTCGTGATATACCCTGATTGTGTTTTAATCTGTGATGTAATTTGTTTTCTGTGATATATTACTATGTGAATGTGAAAACCTTTTGACCCGTAAAACGGCACTTGAATTTCGATGCGACAAGTAGTCGGATTCCAGTTGGTTATCCGAAACCCACATCGAATTGTAATAGTGAATCTTTGTGACTGATAAATTTATTTTATCTATGAATCTGTGAATGAAGATAAGCGTTATCGATTATACCGCTTATCGATATATCTGTGATGATTGATGTTGCACTATTGTGTGTGAAACCCCTGGACCACACTGTTACACACACAAATATGGATTTCACGTGGAAATCGGTTAAGTCGCAGGTAATTTAAATTTGATGTTTTTGAAATTGAAATTTTAATTTCAATTGATTTTGAAATTGGAAATTTAGGTTTAAAGTGAAAAGCTTTTGAAATGGAATTTCAAAGATAAAAGTTATTTTGAATAACTTAAGCGAGTTTTTGAAAATTTAAATAATTAGATTTAAATTTGAATTCAAGTTTGAAATTAAATCTATGATTTGATAAAAGATGATATAAATGTGTTTGTATAAATTAAACCATTTTAAAAGTATAAGTTGGGAATTTGAATTTAAAACTAAGGATTTCAACTCGTATGAATGAATCAGATTTCCAAATTGAAAACTGTTTGTTTTCAAATGATAAAAGCTTTCAGATAAGAAATGAAATTCCAGTTTAATTAAAGGAATTTCAAGACTGAATTGAAAATTTGTTTTTTTCCAAGTTATGAATGAATTCTTTTTGAAAGCTATGAATTAAATCTGTCTATTTTTAACAGATTTAAAATGATGATTTATTTAAACCATTCGAAATGAAATTGTTTTGAAAGCTATGAGTTAAATCTTTGATTTAAAGATTTAACGAATTAATCAAATTGAAAGGGAAATTGATTTGGAAAATCTGTGAATGAATCTTTGTGAAATTAAGTGAACTTTGAGAATTGAATCTTTTTTTGTTTAAAAAGGATTAAAATGGTAATTTGATAAACCATTTGTAAAGAAAGTTTGGGTTTAAGTTGTGACTTAATTGAAATCCCATTATCCATTTGTTTTTAAATATTTCGCTCACTATTCGGGTTAGCCGGGAAAGGACCTTTGGGTCGTATAACTCATTCCGAATAGTGATACGTCGTATATGGATAGCATTTGAAGACCGGTGTTGAAGACCGGATATTTTTCGAAAATGAAAGGACAACCTGTCGAATGTCTCTGCACTGAGTCGCGCCGGTATAGAGATTTATATCACTCTTTTGTGACGGGAAGTCCGGACGTGATTGGAAATTATCCGGAATTGCAAGGGCTTCGTGAGAAGTGCCTTCGGTTCTGTTCGAACCCGGAACAGACTTGTATGGATACATGTCTGACATTATACTTTGAGATATAAAGCCGATTTCTTTCAAATACATATCTGTTGGTGGCGGAAAATTTATTCTCTTAGCTTAACACCCTTCTCTGAGACATACGAGCTCAGATGTTATGTAGTTGAACTTATCAGCGATATATCCCAATTTGGTAATGTGGCATGCTGAGTGTTGCTGTGTGATGATCAGTGTTTGATCATTTGTGATATGATCATTTGTTTGATCTTATATCTTTGTGATCATAGGTTGATCATTTGTTTGACCCGAAGCATGGCTTTGTGACAAAGCGTAGCTTTGTGGACGAGACTTCGTCGAGCCTCACACCCCGGAAATGGTCAAAACAGGAAGGATGCAGCAAGGTTCTAGGGAGTAGCGCCCCTTAGTGTATGTCATTCCTTCTGGATAAAGGTGGTATCATGGTATGGAGCCCAGATACTTAACCTCTGTGGTTGCTGCAAGTTTATTACTTTGTGGTTGTTGCGAATAGAGGATCCTCGGGAAGATCGGTGACGATCGGGGGATGGATACGCGTGTCAGTAGTTACCTATTTTTGCAGAGGTAACCCGGCCTTGTGTTGGCAGAGATCCGGTTAGGTTCTCGGGTCGTCTATTCCAGGGACGTACCCATCGTGGAAAAGGAAGTTCCTTAGCCTGACCATTTGTTGGAAATCCAAAGAAACAATACGAGCCTTGTACGGTTTTAGTTGTAGAACCTGCCATTTAATATGGTAGCTATAGCAAGCATACTATAATGGTACCTATGCGGGCTAAGATTTATATTATACTTTCGAAATGTTTTCTACACTATGCACTAATAATAATATCAAAAATGATTTGATTTTTGCGTAGTAAGCATCTTTGACTATCATAAGAAGAAATCTCTTCCAATTCTGTGTTTGCATTGTGTGTGTGGTGGGAGGTCTTATGGTAGTTTCATTTTCCAAAAGCATTGCGAAATGACTTTAAATTCTCTGCTATTTGTTTTTAAAGATAAACTGTTTTTGTTGCTCACACCAGTCCCATGACTGATCCGGAGTTTATTGTTTCTTTCCTAAACTCTGGATGCTCAAAATTTTTCTACACGAGCAGTCTAGAGTTTGGTTTTTCAGATAGTCAGGATTATTAGATTTTCTGGAGCTAGTTCAGTCTTTGGATCGGACTGCACTTGCTTATCTTTGTGCCTCGCTATTGAGAGTTCGAGCTATTTCTGGATCGTGCTTTGGAGATGAAGATTATCCGCTGCTGGTGTTATCGTTTTCTATTCCGCTGCTATTTGTTGTATCATATCTCTGATGTATATTGATATTCATTGTATCATTCTGTTGTATCAGATATTGTATATCAATGTATTATTCATTTATTCCGCTGTGTTATTTACTTAATTGTGTTATAAGCTCCGACGAATCGGATTTGAACGGTCGAATCTATGACATTCGAGTACGATGTAAAGTATGGATGTCGATTTTCGAACGCGAAAATCCGGATCGTTACATTTGGTATCAGAGCTAAGGTTGAAATTTAGCTCAGGAGTGTAACACATTAAGTAGCTCATTAGAGACAGAGTGAAGTAAACTCTAGAATGAGTAAATCCTAAGATATCCGTCTGAACGTCTCAGTAAATTCTCTTACTATCCACTGATAGTGAGTATGAGTGCAAGAAGAAGACGAGATAGGGGACAAAGGAATACGACTATAATTGGTCAATACCCTACAACAGTGGAAACAATCTTTCTCTATCAATATTCTTTGATTCGTTTCCAAATTCTTTTCATTTCTTCGTATCAGCTACAAGAAGTAGTTTCGGTGTGATGAAGGCCCTACGAATCGTTGTAGAAAATTCTTACTTCGTATCTTCATCGATTTCTTATCAGCCTTTTGATTTAAACCTTAATGAATTTGAAATTGGAATTTTAAATTGAATTAAATTGACTAATAAAATATGAGGGTAAATTGAATTGAATCAATAAAATGATATTGTTAAAACCAAATTTGAAATTCTATAGTAATTTCTTGTGAATACCAAAGTCCGAAGAGGGACAAATTGGTATGTATTCTGAGATATTCCGACTTGAGTTTGGAATCCATATCTTGTGTTTGAGGAATTATAGGAGATCACCTCTGTCTATCTCTGTGTTATTTTCGTACCTGCGAATTTCGAGGACGAAATTCTTTTAAGGGGGGAAGTTTGTAACGACCCCAGATTTTAATTTAATTTAAATTAATAATTTATTGAATTTTTGAATTAAATTGAGTAATTAAATAAATTTTTGGATAAATATTTGTAAATTTAATTAGAGAATTGGAGCGAGTTTCCCCGATACATCAGTAAGTGAATTTGAAAATAATAAATATATAGATGTATATTTGACTTGAGTTTAAATTGTAAATAAATAATTGATAATAATATTAAATATTAAAATTTATGGTTAATAATAATTTGAAATATATATAAATTTAATATAAGACGATAAATATAAAAGTAACACAAGAAACAAACAAATACAAATATAAGTGAATACATTAGCTAAAAAAATACAACAAACATTAACAAATAAAAACAAACAAAAGTTGTACATACAAAATAAACAAAGCAAAGAAAGATTTCCAGCCACCATAACATCATCTCAGCCGAACTAAAAATTCTTCAAAATAAACAAAGATATAAAAAATATCTTGGTCAAATGAAAACAAGTACATACAAATAGGATAGGCTATAACTTAGAGGAAAGCATATACATTTAATAACTTCATCTCAACACAATAGCAAGATCTTTCCAGCCGAAGACAACAAGTGTATAGATATTATGCAGGCTTGTAAAAGAAAGAAAACAAGTAAACAATAATAAATAGGTATGTAAGTGTAAAATATAGGCAAGGTCATTTAATGCTAGCAAGGCAAACATCTTTTCTAGTACATGAACACACGATTTCAGCCTCCAAACGGAAAGGATCTATGATCTTATTTTATACAAACCAGAAAAATATAATACCTTATGCAATTTTTTTTTTCTTATACACATCACCTTCTTCATTTTCAAATTTCGTTCATTTCAAAACTGAGATAGTATCACCTTGTAAACAAACAAACTTCAAAGCAAAACAGTTTCCAGTTTTCAAATTCAAAACTAATCAGAGATTAGAGATTTCACTTGCAAAATTCTCAAGTCTGATTCAAAGGAAAAACTCTGTTCTTCTCTGTTTTCAAATATTGGCAAAGGTGAGTAACACTTTTCTCCTTAAGACTTAAGCATGATTTGGTTGCCTGATCATCTCTAGAAATAATGTTGTTGAGATTATATTTATGAGTTCATATCTGTGGACAGTTGAATAGGATGTGTGCATGTCTGTTATTATGATATGTCTGTTCTTTATTTTTCAAGACTCAAATTTGCAAAACCCATCCCTATCTTTTGATCTAGTTATTTTTGAACTTAGGATTTAAAGCGTCAACTGTTTGTTTTAGTATAAACAAGAGTTTAATAATTTATTTGAGTCAAAATATTTGGTAACTTATCTGGAAATCAAAATGATAAAAGAGATTTCTTATTTAAGCCAAATTTCAAACATGTTATTTTTAAATTCCCGGATTATAATTCGAATACGATAACCAAAACATGATTTTTAAAACGAAAATTAAAATTTTTAGTGGAAGGGGTTAAGTGCAGTTCGAAGTTGAACTGGAAATGGGTTTTTACCATTCTCTGGTGGTCGGAGCAACTGGAGGGGCCGGGGTTGCTGATGGGGATGGAGGAGCCTATAGTGGTAATGGAAAAAATAGGTGGAGGTACTATCGGTGACAGTGGTGAAGGCGGTGAACATTTTTAATTTCTAAACCTAGTTTCAAGACACTGGGTTTTTTTCACTCGTTCTCAGCAGAGGATTGATCGAGTGTTTCGAGATTTCGGGAAATGGAAGGTTGAAGCGTTGGCGTGGTGTGGCCAAAAGTTGAGGATCTCATGTGGTCTCGGCGGCGGTGGCGAAGTTGTTTTGTCGACTGTGGTAAGTTTCAGTTTTCGAGCGAGAAGCTTGATTTTGATTCGAGGTTGAAAACGTGAAACTGGGTGGTCATTCGTGACGAGATGGTCGTCGTCGACTTGTTCGACATCTCGGCGTCAGTTGGCGGTGGCTCGATCAAGTGTACACGTACACGGTGACTTTTGCGTGCATCTGTTTTTGGCTGTGGGTTGCATCTTTGGGGAAGAAGAAGGAACTCGGGACGTGCTCGTGTTGTAGCCTGAGTGACTCGAAGAAGGGAAGGAGATGACTCGAAGAGATTTTAGTTGATTCGAGTATAATGTTTTTCCAGGCTTTTGAAAGTATAGCCTGGCAGTTTTATTAATTTTAGAATTTAATATAGAATCTGAAACATAATTTAAAACCAAGTTTAAATTTGTTTTTTTAAAATCTGAATTCGAATTGAAATTGAATCTTAAGTTTTGAAAGTAGCATAAAGTTTATAACTTTAAATGATGTACATAAGTAAGAGTAAAGCATACTTTAATGATTTGAAATTTAAGAAGAAATTTAGTTAAAAATCCTTAAGTTTGAATTTAATAATTTGGATTCATCAAATTAATAAGTTAATTAAAATGGATTGAAAAATTTAATTAATAATTGGATTAATTAAGTAATTATGAGATTAAACCAATTAATAAAGGTTTAAGTTAATTATTAATTAGGAAAAATTAATTTGTGATTAAAGATCATTAATTTGAATAGATTAGATTTTAAACTAATGGTTAAATATTAATAAATCAAGTAATTAAGGTTCAATTAAGTTACATTTAAAGACTTGAATTGATTAAATAATTAATGGTTAATTTATGGATTATTAAAGATAAATAAATTTGAAATTAATATTGATTGATTTAGTTTAATTTCTTAAGAAAAGAAATTAAGAATTGTAATTAATAGTTAATGAAGGTCCTTAACTTAAGACTATTAAATAATTGATATATTAATGTGATTTATTTTAGTAGTTAATTAGATAAATTAATTAAAGATAAACATTGATGATAATGTTTAAGTGTAATTACTGAATGAAAGTAATTAAGAAATTAATTACTTAATATGATTAATTGAGTTAAATATGATTTGTTTAAGTTGATTAATTTAGTTTAATTGATTTAAATTAATCATAGGATGATTTGATAAGTATAATTACTTAAATGTAATTAATGAAGTATAATTACTTAATGAAGTAATTAATAATAATTACTGTATGTAATTGGTTGGAGATGATTTGAGTATGATAGTAATTTGGATTAAATTACTTTGTGAGATTAATTAACCAAGATTTATAGTTATTCATAGGTAATTAACCTGGTATAACTTAATTATAATCAGACAATTAACTGACCTTATCCATGGATGTTTGGATTCTATTGAATGTTGAATTGTTTGATATTTCCTGATATGTGATGATTCATGATATACCCTGATTGTGTTTTAATCTGTGATGTAATTTGTTTTCTGTGATATATTACTATGTGAATGTGAAAACCTTTTGACCCGTAAAACGGCACTTGAATTTCGATGCAACAGGGAGTCGGATTCCAGTTGGTTATCCGAAACCCACATCGAATTGTAATAGTGAATCTTTGTGACTGATAAATTTATTTTATCTATGAATCTGTGAATGATGATAAGCGTTATCGATTATACCGCTTATCGATATATCTGTGATGATTGATGTTGCACTATTGTGTGTGAAACCCCTGGACCACACTGTTACACACACAAATATGGATTTCACGTGGAAATCGGTTAAGTCGCAGGTAATTTAAATTTGATGTTTTTGAAATTGAAATTTTAATTTCAATTGATTTTGAAATTGGAAATTTAGGTTTAAAGTGAAAAGCTTTTGAAATGGAATTTCAAAGATAAAAGTTATTTTGAATAACTTAAGCGAGTTTTTGAAAATTTAAATAATTAGATTTAAATTTGAATTCAAGTTTGAAATTAAATCTATGATTTGATAAAAGATGATATAAATGTGTTTGTATAAATTAAACCATTTTAAAAGTATAAGTTGGGAATTTGAATTTAAAACTAAGGATTTCAACTCGTATGAATGAATCAGATTTCCAAATTGAAAACTGTTTGATTTCAAATGATAAAAGCTTTCAGATAAGAAATGAAATTCCAGTTTAATTAAAGGAATTTCAAGACTGAATTGAAAATTTGTTTTTTTCCAAGTTATGAATGAATTCTTTTTGAAAGCTATGAATTAAATCTGTCTATTTTTAACAGATTTAAAATGATGATTTATTTAAACCATTCGAAATGAAATTGTTTTGAAAGCTATGAGTTAAATCTTTGATTTAAAGATTTAACGAATTAATCAAATTGAAAGGGAAATTGATTTGGAAAATCTGTGAATGAATCTTTGTGAAATTAAGTGAACTTTGTGAATTGAATCTTTTTTTGTTTAAAAAGGATTAAAATGGTAATTTGATAAACCATTTGTAAAGAAAGTTTGGGTTTAAGTTGTGACTTAATTGAAATCCCATTATCCATTTGTTTTTAAATATTTCGCTCACTATTCGGGTTAGCCGGGAAAGGACCTTTGGGTCGTATAACTCATTCCGAATAGTGATACGTCGTATATGGATAGTATTTGAAGACCGGTGTTGAAGACCGGATATTTTTCGAAAATGAAAGGACAACCTGTCGAATGTCTCTGCACTGAGTCGCGCCGGTATAGAGATTTATATCACTCTTTTGTGACGGGAAGTCCGGACGTGATTGGAAATTATCCGGAATTGCAAGGGCTTCGTGAGAAGTGCCTTCGGTTCTGTTCGAACCTGGAACAGACTTGTATGGATACATGTCTGACATTATACTTTGAGATATAAAGCCGATTTCTTTCAAATACATATCTGTTGGTGGCGGAAAATTTATTCTCTTAGCTTAACACCCTTCTCTGAGACATACGAGCTCAGAGGTTATGTAGTTGAAGTTATCAGCGATATATCCCAATTTGGTAATGTGGCATGCTGAGTGTTGCTGTGTGATGATCAGTGTTTGATCATTTGTGATATGATCATTTGTTTGATCTTATATCTTTGTGATCATAGGTTGATCATTTGTTTGACCCGAAGCATGGCTTTGTGACAAAGCGTAGCTTTATGGACGAGACTTCGTCGAGCCTCACACCCCGGAAATGGTCAAAACAGGAAGGATGCAGCAAGGTTCTAGGGAGTAGCGCCCCTTAGTGTATGTCATTCCTTCTGGATAAAGGTGGTATCATGGTATGGAGCCCAGATACTTAACCTCTGTGGTTGCTGCAAGTTTATTACTTTGTGGTTGTTGCGAATCAAGGATCCTCGGGAAGATCGGTGACGATCGGGGGATGGCATACGCGTGTCAGTAGTTACCTATTTTTGCAGAGGTAACCCGGCCTTGTGTTGGCAGAGATCCGGTTAGGTTCTCGGGTCGTCTATTCCAGGGACGTACCCATCGTGGAAAAGGAAGTTCCTTAGCCTGACCATTTGTTGGAAATCCAAAGAAACAATACGAGCCTTGTACGGTTTTAGTTGTAGAACCTGCCATTTAATATGGTAGCTATAGCAAGCATACTATAATGGTACCTATGCGGGCTAAGATTTATATTATACTTTCGAAATGTTTTCTACACTATGCACTAATAATAATATCAAAAATGATTTGATTTTTGCGTAGTAAGCATCTTTGACTATCATAAGAAGAAATCTCCTCCAATTCTGCGTTTGCATTGTGTGTGTGGTGGGAGGTCTTATGGTAGATTCATTTTCCAAAAGCATTGCGAATTGACTTTAAATTCTCTGCTATTTGTTTTTAAAGATAAACTGTTTTTGTTGCTCACACCAGTCCCATGACTGATCCGGAGTTTATTGTTTCTTTCCTAAACTCTGGATGCTCAAAATTTTTCTACACGAGCAGTCTAGAGTTTGGTTTTTCAGATAGTCTGGATTAGTAGATTTTCTGGAGCTAGTTCAGTCTTTGGATCGGACTGCACTTGCTTATCTTTGTGCCTCGCTATTGAGAGTTCGAGCTATTTCTGGATCGTGCTTTGGAGATGAAGATTATCCGCTGCTGGTGTTATCGTTTTCTATTCCGCTGCTATTTGTTGTATCATATCTCTGATGTATATTGATATTCATTGTATCATTCTGTTGTATCAGATATTGTATATCAATGTATTATTCATTTATTCCGCTGTGTTATTTACTTAATTGTGTTATAAGCTCCGGCGAATCGGATTTGAACGGTCGAATCTATGACATTCGAGTACGATGTAAAGTATGGATGTCGATTTTCGAACGCGAAAATCCGGATCGTTACATATACGTTGTTGGTGTGGAGAAGGAGAGATGAGAATTGTTGGAAGACATGTTTATTATTATTTTTGCTGTAAAAATATGGAATCTATATATTGTTGTACAAAGGTTATTTATACATGAATTTAAAGGTTATATATAGGTAATTTCAGAAAACAAATTGCTAAAAAATTGTTGGTTAGTGTTAACAATTTTAATTTGTGGATAAAAATTTTAGTCAAAAATAGAATGAAAATGTGGTATTAGTCTAGAAGATCATTAAGTGAACAGATACCTAAGTCGCGTCGCAGTTTAACAAATGTTTGTTAATTTAGTGGTTTTGTGAAAATATCTGCTATTTGATTCTCGGTATTAACGTATTATAATGTAATAATTCATTTTTCTACATTGTCACGTTAAAATGATGCCGTATAACTATGTGTTTAGTACGTGAGTAATTTACAGGATTCTTTGATAGATTTATTGCACTTGTATTATCGCAATATATTGTTGATTTATTGATATCTTTGCCGAAGTCTTTAAGTGTTTGTTGCATGTATATTACTTGTGCACATGCTAGAGCTGCTGAAATATATTCGGCTTCGCAAGTAGATAAGGAGACACAATTTTGCTTTTTGCTAAACCATGAAACTATTGATTGTCCGATAAAGTGACATGTTCCGATAGTACTCTTACGATCTGTTTTACATCCGCCGAAATCCGCATCACTATATGAAACTTCTCAAACGATGACCCCTTAGGGTAAAACAAACCGTAATCTCCAGTACTAGATAGATATCGTAAGATACATTTAATTGCTCTTTGGTTAGATTCATTTTGTTTTGCTTGAAATCGGGCACAAATACATACACTCATCATGATGTCGGGTCGACTAGCCATCAAATAAAGTAAGGAGCCAATCATACTATGATATAATTTTTCATCAAAATCTTTTCCGTTATCATCTTTTTCCAAGTGAACACTAGTACTTATAGGTGTTGGTTTTCTAGAAGTTTTATCCATTTCAAAACGATGTAATAGATCGTTACAATATTTTTCTTGATGAATAAAGATACCATTTTCAAGTTGTTTTATTTGTAAACCTAAAAAGAAATTTAATTGTCCCATGTGAGACATTTCAAATTCATTTTGCATAATATTTAAAAATTGATTACAAAGATTTTCATTAGTTGAACCAAAAATAATATCGTCTACATAAATTTGTACAACTAAAATGCCTTTATTTTCTCGTTTAATAAATAAATTTGTATCGATTTTACCTATTTGGAAACTAGATGTAATTAAATAATTTTTAAGACGTTCGTACCAGGCACGGGGGCTTGTTTTAAACCATATAAAGTTTTTGTAATTTAAAAACATGATCGGATATTTTTCGTGAACAAACAATGGAGGTTGTTCAACATATATTCTTTCTTTAATAAAACCATTTAAAAACGCACTTTTGACATCCATTTGAAATAATTTAAAATTTTGATGATTTGCAAAAGCAAGTAATGTACGTATGGCCTTGAGTCTTGCTACTGGAGCAAAAGTTTCATCGTAGTCGATACCTTCTTCTTGATTATAACCTTTAGCGACTAGACGTGCTTTGTTTCTAACTATATTACCGTTTTCATCTGCTTTGTTTTTAAATACCCATTTTGTTCCAATAACCGATTGATTTTCTGGTCTTGGTACTAATTCCCAAACATTATTTCGTTCAAATTGATTTAATTCTTCTGGCATAGCTATTATCCAATAATTATCATTTGAAGCTTCTTTATAATTTTTCGGTTCAAAATTTGAGACAAATGTTATATGACTTATTTGGTTAAGTTGATTTTTAGTTACTTTGGAGTTAAGATCTCCAATGATGTTATCTTTTGGATGATCTTTTAGAATTCTAGGAGACGACACTAAAGTATTATTTTGTGCATTTGTCTCATTATTATAAGGATTTGTTATTGGAATGATTTCTTCTTAGTCATTAGTATGATGGTTAAGAAAATATTCATCAAATGAAACATGTAAACTTTCTTCAATTATGTTAGTTCGTTTATTAAAAATTCTATATGCCTTGCTATGATCCGAATATCCAACAAAGATTCCTTCATCGGCCTTCGGGTCGAATTTTCCTATATTATCTTTTGTATTTAGTATAAAATATTTTGGTCCGAAAGTTTTAAAGTATGATACTTTAGGTTTTCTTCCAAAAAATATTTCAAAACAAGTATGTTTAGTCATAGGTCGTATGGTTACTCGATTCAAAACATAACAAGTCGTAGCAATAGCTTCAGCCAAAAAATGTTTTGGTATACCAATGTTATTTAATAGTGTTCGTGCACATTCTTGTAACGTTCGATTTTTTATTTCTACTACACCAATTTGTTGAGGTGTGCGGGGAAATGAAAAATTATGACTTATACCTGTTTTATTACAAAAATTAGTCAAAAGATCATTTTCGAATTCTCCACCGTGATCACGTCGAATATTCTTAATTTTCAAGTCCATTTGGGTTTTAATTCTTTTAGCAAAGATTTTAAATGTACCAAAGGTGTCACTTTTATGTTTTAAAATAAAGTCCATGTATATCTTGAAAAATCATCAGCTATTACGAAAACATATTTGTTGTGATTTATAGATCGTATTTGGGTTGGACCAAATAAATCTAAATGTAATAATTCTAATGGTTGTTTTGTAGAAGTATTATTTTTAGATTTAAAAGAGTTTTTCTTTAGTTTTCCAATTTGACAATCGTCACATAAATTTTCTACTTTATAATTTATTTTAGGTAAACCTCTAACTAGCTCATATTTTGCTAATTTATTAATATATTTAAAATTAATATGACAAAATCGTTTATGCCACAACCATGGATCGTCATGTTTGGCGGTTAAACATAAATTTGAGTTTCGATTTATATTCATATTTAAGACATAAATATTTTTGTTTCTAAAACCCTCAAAGATGAGTTGTTTGTTATTGTCGAAAATATTACATCTATGTTTTACGAAATTGATTTGAAAACCTTTATCGCATAATTGACTAATACTAAGTAAGTTGTGTTTAAAATTTTCTACTAACAAAACATTTGTAATAATATGAGAGTTAGAAATACCAGAGTTGATGACTTCTCCAGTGCTTACGATGTATCCTTTTGAGTTATCTCCAAAAGTTACCGTTCCACCATCGACGTATGTTATATTTGATAACATTTTTGAGTTTCCGGTCATATGCTTGGAGCATCCACTATCAAGTATCCATTTCTCCTTATTTTTTATTTTGGGTACTTGCAAAATAAAAGATGATTTAATTGGTACCCATATACTTTGTTAGGGTCCTAGATGTTAGGAGGAGTAGGTAAACATACCCAACAAGGTTTGGTACCTTTATGAACATAATTTTTATTATAAGCTAAATTCTCTAAAAAATTATTAATATATTTTTGTCTAATCAAATTATTATTTGTCTTAGGAATCCAAATTTTTATATTTTTGGTATTCGTATTAGACTTAGGTGATCTTTTAGTCTTTTGATAAATACAACTATGTTTCTTAATATTATTACCTTTTTTTTTAGGAATATTTTTAAATCCTATTCCATTTCTATTACCTGATGGTTTTGAAGTTTTGATAAGATTTTCCAAATCTTGTTTTCCTTTATTAAATTTTGAAACATTATTTGTAATTTTATCTAATTTTTCTTTTAATTCTAAATTTTCAATTTTCAATGTTTCTATATTACTCTTCAAGTTGATATTTTCTTTTAACAAGTTATCCTTTTCTCGTTTAACTTTTCCAAAATCAATAGATATAGTCTCATATTCAACCAAACTGCTTTTAATTTTTTTTTGAGATAATTCTAGTTCCTCTTCTAAAATAATTTTTCATCTTTTAACATTCCTATTTCAAGTTCTAATCGATTTATTTTAGTTATGTGATATTTATTCAATTTTTTAATTTGTCTAAATTTATCATCTAATTCCATGCTAAGCTCTAATAATTCATCATAGCTAAGTTCGGGACATACCTCATCAATTTGTTCCATAAAACATAAATTAGCTTGTTCTCCGTCACTATCGCTGTTACTATCTAATGATGATGAAGAATCTGAGTCATCCCATGTTACCTTGAAAGCTTTCTTCTTTTGGAATTTTTCAAATTTGTTCTTCTTTTTATCATTGTTGAGCTTGGGACAATCCTTCTTCATATGTCCAAATTGATCACATTCATAGCATTTGATTGACATTTGATTTGTTGAGCTTGATTTTCCTCCTTTTTGAAATTTGGTCATTTTTTTAAACTTCTTAAATTTGTTGTAATTTTTGGCAATAAATATGATTTCCTCTTTGTCTAAGTCGGATTCTTCATTTGTTGCTGGGAATGCTATGTTTTTCTTCTCCGAATTTTGTTCTTTTCTTGCCTGCAAATTAGCTTCATAGAACATTAAATTTCCTATCAAATCTTCAACTAAGATTGTTGAGAGGTCATTAGCTTCTTCGATAGCCCATACTTTTCTTTCCTACTTTGGAGTTAAAGAATTGAGTATTCTAAATACCAAGTCAAAATTTGTGAATTTAACTCCTAGTGCCATTAAATCGTGTTGAATAGATTGGAATCTAGAGTACAAGTCCACTATAGACTCATTTTGTTTCATTTTAAATGAAGAGAATTGATTTTGCAAAATTGAGATCTTAGTTTGTTTAACTTTGTTCGTGCCTTTGTGTGTAACTTGTTAGGTATGTCAAATATCATATGCAGTGTTACATAACATGTGACGACCCGAAATTTTTTAGCATTGAAATTGAAATTTAATTGATTTTAAATACTTGGAAGGTAGTTTAACTTGAATTTCAAATAATATTATTTATTTAGCAATTAAGTTATTGGATTTAATAAACTGAAATTGGGTAAATTATTGAATCTGCAGTTTTAAGCCAGTAAAAAAAATATTTTAAAGGCTTGTAAAATTTATATTGATAGTACTAAAGATAGTAAAAGTGTTTTGTTAAGTTTTGAAATTTTAGCGTTTAAATTGATATTTAAAAATAGCCTTCCAAGGCACAGTCTCGGAATTCGACGAAACCAGTTCCATTGGATCCGTAATAGTGTATTATTATCGGATTTCAATATTCGTAGTGACTAGAATTGTCATATGAGCGTACGATATATAAACGCCTTGGAATTTTGTAACGACCCGGAAATTTCGATCTCGAAAATTCCAGATAATTAGGAAAAGAAGAAAGAGAAAGAAGAAGAAACGGAAAACCAAACTCATAATCTCACATTCGCAGTGGATAAAATATAATATCAAATAATATTCCTTACACAAAGAAAGCTGAATCAGCCAAATATATTTTTAATACATCAGAGTTACAACATTTCACAATCACTGGACAGTTAAAATAACTTGTCTCGGATAAATAACAATATATCACAACTAAATACACTATATACGTTCCTGCAATCCAGCTCGCCTCCTGAGCTCCAGAACGTCCATACTTGAAAATCTGTAATACTCGGTCTGACCCGAGCATTACAATAAAGTAACACCCGAGTCAGGCTGGAAACCAGCGTGAGTAAACCCATTTAACTTGAAATACTATGGTATAAAGCTTCTTTGAAACAAGGGTAAATCGTCCATCATTATGAAATGACCCTCCTATTTATACTCCAATTCCATAAGGATTTTTTTTTCTCTCTTTTTTTTTAAGGTAAAGAGGATATATATATATATATATATAGATAGATATATCATCCATTGCAATTATAATTCTCAGGGTCAATATCTTTCTCCAATAAACCAGATATATCCAGGATCACAATAATCAACCAATATAAATATATCAGTACATTCACAAAGATAAGCACATACATGTGAGGATGTATATGCCTCTCTTGTTTGAATCAGAGTTCTGGAAAACAAGAGGATATTGGATTGCTGCTTTTTGACCAAGCAATCCACTGGAAACATATACTTCAGACTGTTTATCCTAACTAAGAAGTGATCAAGAAATAATCAGTGGAAAACAAGCTTTTAATATAGATGTTTGTGTTGAAGTCTGAATAGTGTCAAAATCAGTATAAAATAAAGTGGATCCTAAGTGAACGCAAGCAACATCTAGGCGTAATGGAAACGCGCCTAACTTATACACAAGAGATCACGAGTTCGAGTACTATGCTGGTTGGTTCAAACACAATTTTTGTTTTTTTTTTCATTTTTCTTCTATATAGTTTGGAGCCTGTTATCTACCTATATCTGCACATATATACTTTACTTTTGCCTATATTCTATCATACCAAAACAATAATTCTTGCTTGATTATTTTTGAAACCCATTTCTACAACCTGGAAGGCTTCATGATTGATGTAAATTAAGAGTCTGGTTCTTGGGTTTTGAGGATGATAGAAGTGTTTATCATTATTCATGTTTGTATTTCTTCTTATAAGATCTGTCTGGCATTTAAAATGCATTTGGTTAAAATCTGAGTGAAATTCAGATTCCTATTACAAGTGCAAAGGGAAAGGTGTGTTGATATTTGCACAAAACATGTTTATGTGCATATATATAACTGCAACTATTTGAATCTGGCTTCCCTCTACCTTATTACAGATCCTTTCTTTATTTAAAAATAGGACATGAAACATTTGTATGGAACAAGTTAAATTATGGAAACCTTACAGCCATATAAAAACATTCAACCTATGTCTATTTTCTTTTGTATTCATATGCCATAGTAGAAAATAAAACCATTTAATTTTCTGAGAATCAACTACCCAGATTTTCTAAAACTTAAGTTCTTTCCAAAGACTCAAGATTGACTAATACATTTATAAAATGTAATCATTCAACTTTAACATGGTGTTCTTGCTAAATCCACTTACAAGATTTGATTAAAATTCTTTTCAAACATAACAGATATTTAACTTAGTTCATAGATTCCAGATACAAGTCAGTCTCTTAACAAAATACCTAACAAAATATCCATCCAATATTCAACACTTAATACAAGTATCAATTTAAACTGTCAATACATGCAGATTTCAACATTTAGGCTCTTATCTAACTAAGTTTAGCATGCTATATCTTCTTCTCAAAGCTTTGCTCCTACCCTTACTTAGTTGCTGCAATCCCTGAAAAAGCATTTGAAACTGCCTCATTTTAAATGAGACACCCCAGATGCCATTAGCACACTAGGGTCAGACACATGTCTGGTATGAGAAAATTCACAAAAGAAATTTGTTAATTAGTTTAAAATCAAGTTAAGTACATATACATAAAGTTCTGTCCTTTGGAATTAGGTAAATACTTGTGTGCATGCTCTGTGTCATTGTGCATGTGCACACTTTAATTTTTCTTTCCAGAGACTATATATATGAATATGGCACATACATTCAAGCATACAACTCAATCATATACAAACAATCATTCATACCAAACAGGAGAATAACCAATATGAGTTAAATCATTTATTCAATTCCCATATTTCAAATCTGGGAAAAACTCTAGTTTTCTCATCATCTCCAGTATTATTCCCTTGGTATATTTATCTATCCTTGGTCTCATCTGCAATATTTATGAATCAATGGACACACTGTAATGAACTAATTCACTCCATTACACAAAGATCTCAGGACTTAAACAAGCCATGTGTCAACTTGTGTTACTCAAGCACACAAGTCATTCCTGCAGTGTTCTTGACCCCAATTTCCTAATCAGGTTTAAGTTAATAATAACTCTTTTGATTTTTCATGACAAATCCATTCAGTGATTCTTTTCATTAGCTAAAAACATCCATAACATGGCATCTCATATTATTCATAACCATACAGAGGCAAACAAGCAACAACCATTTGTGATTACAAAATAAGGTTCTGTATATATATATATATTCATCCTGGTATTTTTAAAAGGAGTTTAGGCAACTAACATTGGCTTATAGCTTCTGGGAGAGTTTTTCTTTTGTAAACATTTGTGCTTGAGTTAAACTCAGGATGACCTGGTTTCACTGAATCACAAAATTTTGTTTGCTATGCATTTTATTGAATCAGGAGCATCAGCACATAGGCAACCCTATTGCACCCCTAATTCCTTTTTATTTCAAGCCTCGGCACTTATACATGAGTATATTGCAGCTCAACATTATTTACATCTTTCTGGGTTGAGCCAAAACCAATACTACTTACCTATTCTCAACATTTTATTTTCTGGGTATTTGTTTATATCCCTAAATATTAACATATCAGAGATCTGAGTGTATAAAACAGATATGTATACTAACAACACATAAAACTTTGTTATAATAAAACAAGTGATCAACCAAAGAAAATCAAAACATATTCAGGTTTAAATTCACAGAGAAACATTCATATATGAAAATACTCTTTTAATAAAAATACTTTTATCTGGCTGCCTACATTAGGACTTATTGCCTTAGATTTTTGAGTGAGTTTTCTCACCTAGCTCTCTTCTTTGTTTCCTTAATTAATTGATGAGCTTCTGCCCTTAGCCTCAAGCTCTTCCTTCCCTTGTCTTATGATTTCTGTGGTGTTGTTTTTCTTTCTTTTTTTTTCAAAATTCTTTTCTGAGGAGGAGAGGAGGCTGCTGCATATACATGTATATATATACAGGGTCTCTCTTAGGGTTTTGGGTATTGGCTAAGTCCATTTTTGCCCACCAGAAAAATCATGTTATCTGCATTTTTAAACCCAAAGTTTTACCCTTCCCGGCTTAATTTGGGTGAAGAGAAAAGTGGTTACTCATTTTTTTCCAGAAATTTGCTTTTCAGAAAATACTTTTTTCCCTTGCCTATAATCATGCCAAAAATGTGACTTGATTTTTATTATTTATCAAATACACTTCCTAATTCTGCCTATAGCAAACATTTCTCTGTTTTCTCTTATTTTTTTCTATTTTTAGCTTTCATGTAAATGGCATGTACTTCCTTTATTTATTTATAAGAGGATTTGTTCTTTTTATATCTTCATTCTTTTTATTTCTGCTTATATTAAAATATGTCTATATATATATTTTATTTCACTAGTTTGAACTCTAGTATTTTATTAACACATATATATATTTATATATATCATTCTGTATTGACACACACATGCACATGTATACTTAAGAAAAATATTCAGTAGCATACATATATTTATATTTACTTATGCATTCAGCTTTTAAAGATTTAATATATATATATATATATATATATATTCCCATACATATCAATATGTATTTATTCTTAAAGTTCAGAGATTTTTAGCTTTAGTTCATGTGTATACCCTGTGCACACATGTACACACATACTGATACACTATCAAGCCATAACAATCTCCTTCCAAAATTTAATTCAAAAATTATTTTGAATTCACTTATATTTGTCAAAATAAATTCCTAAAATCTTGGGTCATTACATACACCCCTCCTTTTAGAAATTGTGTCCCACAATTTACCTAAGCTTAAAATAAATTTTAAACTTAATTCAGAGAACAAGTATATTCTCTACCAAATAGATTCTTAGTTCTATACTAACTAAAAATATATTCATCCAAAATAAAGGAAACAATCAAAAATCAGAATTACCTTAATCTGAAAATAGCTTAGGATAATTCATCCTAACTTTGTCTTCTAATTCCCATGTGCAATCACTAGGATCAGGACTCCATTGTACCTTCACAAGTTTCAGAGATTTATTTCTCAACTTCTTCACATCTTTTGCCAAAATTCCCACTGGATCCTTTTCATAAATCAAATTAGGATTTATCTGCACTTGGGTTGGGGTTTCAAGAATTTCTGCCCTGTCATGGACCCATCTTCTCAATTGTGATACATGAAAAACATCATGTATACCTTGCATGTTTTCTGGTAATTCCAACTTATATGCCAAGGGACCAATTCTCTCCAGAATTTTGTATGGTCCAATATATCTTGGAGTTAATTTGCCTTGTTTTCCAAACCTCAGCACATTTTTCATGGGTGAGATTTTGATGAAAACAAAGTTTCCCACCTCATATTCTACCTACCTCCTTCTCATATCTGCAAATTTCTTTTGCCTATCTTGAGCTGCTGTCATTCTTCTTCTTACCAACTCAATTTTCTCCTTGGTTTCTTGTATGTACTCAGGTCCTAAAATAGACCTTTCTCCTGCTTCTACCCAGCAAACAGGTGACAAGCAGGGTTTACCATACAAGGCTTCAAATGGAGCCATTCCTATGGTGCTTTGGTAGCTGTTGTTGTATGTGAATTCAACTAGATGAATATAATCTTCCCAGTTGCCCCCAAAATCCAGTATACATGCCCTCAACATGTCCTCCAAAACTTTGTTTACCACCTCAGTCTGCCCATCTGATTGAGGATTGTAGGCAGTACTTAAACATAGTTCACTTCCCATTGCTTCTTGAAAGCTTCTCCAGAATTTTGAAGTGAAGATGGTATCCCTATCACTCACAATGGTTTTGGGAATGCCATGTAACTTTACCACTTCTTTTATAAAAATTTGAGCTAGTTTTGGTGCTGTTCTTTCTGACCTGACTGGGATGAAGTGTGCTACCTTGGTTAGCCTATCAACTATCACCCATATGCTTGTATTACCTCTCTTAGATCTAGGCAGTCCATCTATGAAGTCCATAGATATGTCTTCCCACTTCCACTGTGGTACACTAAGAGGTTGCATCAACCCTGATGGTCTTTGAGTTTCAGCCTTGACTTGTTGGCAAGTCATACATTTGGCAATGTACTTGGCTATATCAGATTTCATCCCCTTCCACCAGAAGTCTCTTTTCAAATTTTGATACATTTTTGTGTTACCTGGGTGTATGGAGTATTTACTTCTATGATATTCATTCAATATCTCCTTCTTCAATTCTATGTCCTCTGGTACACACATCCTATTCTGGTATCTCACATATCCATCTTTATCAATGTGGTGATTCATTACTTCCTCCCCTCTTGAGAGGAGCATTTTCTTCTCTAATAAGTGAGCATCCTGTTCTTGCATTTTCCCTACCTTCAGAATTAAATCTGGTTGAAGTGTCATTAAGCTTAACTTCCCTTTATCTTCTTGTGCACCATGCATCTGCTCATTAATGTGCACACAACCATTCTCCCCAATCTCTAACTCAGTTAGCAAAAATAAGTTTTTAAATTCTTCTATCATCATCATAGCCAATTTAGCATGCTGTCTACTTAGAGCATCTGCAACTTTGTTTGCTTTCCCTGGTGTATAAAGTATGTCAAAGTCATAGGCAGCTAAGAACTCCACCCATCTATGTTGCCTCATGTTCAAATCTTTTTGTGAAAACAAATATTTTAGAGACTTGTGGTCAGTGTAAAGTTCAAACTTAGTGCCTAACAAATAATGTCTCCAAAGTTTTAAAGCATATATCACAGCTGCTAATTCGAGATCATGTGTGGCATACCTTACTTCATGGGGTTTTAGTTGTCTAGATGCATATGCAATGACTTGGCCTTGTTGCATCAACACTACACCCAAGCCAAACCCACTAGCATCAGTGTATACCACTAATTCTTCATTTCCATGTGGTACCTTTAGAATTGGAGCATTCACCAATGCCTCCTTCAACTGTTCAAAAGACTTTTCACATTTTTCTGACCAAACAAAAGCTTGGTTCTTCCTGGTTAGGTTAGTGAGTGGTGTAGAAATTTTTGAAAAATCTTTTATAAACCTCCTATAATACCCTGCCATCCCCATAAATGACCTCACTTCACTCACAGTGCTTGGCCTCTTCCATGCTTGAATAGCCACTACTTTATTGGGGTTCACAGAAATTCCTTTAGCAGATATAACATGGCCAAGAAAATGTACTTCCACTTTCCAAAACACACATTTTGAAAATTTTGCCTTTAAATCTTTTTCCCTTAATCTAGACAAAACCAGGTGCAAATGATGCTTATGTTCTTCCACTGTCTTGGAATAAATCAAAATGTCATCTATAAAAATAAGCACAAACTTGTCTAAACAATCTCTAAAGGTTCTGTTCCTTAAATCTACAAAATAAGATGGTGCATTGGTCAAGCCAAATGGCATAACCAAAAATTCATACAACCCATACCTAGTGTTAAAGGCAGTGTACTTGATGCTTGATTCTTCCACCTTCATTTGATGAAAACCAGATGCTAAGTCTAGTCTAGAAAATACTTTTGCCCCTGCTAATTGATCAAAAAGATCATCTATTCTTGGCAATGGGTATTTATTTTTAATAGTTACTTTGTTTAATTCTCTATAATCTATGCAGAGTCTTAAGGAGCCATCTTGCTTCTTAACAAATACCACTGGTGCTCCCCAGCAAGAATTACTTGGTCTTATAAAACCCTTTTCTTCCAATTCTTCTAACTGTTTCTTTAATTCTTTTAGTTCATTTGGCCCCATTCTAGTTGGCTTTTTAATCACTGGGCTTGCTCCTGGAACTAGATTGATCTGGAACTCTACTGGTCTATGGTGTGGAATACCCTTGACCTCACCAAACACATCCAAATATTCATTGACTATGGGAATTTCTTCAATGGTTAGTTCACTGAAATCTTTTTCTGAGTCAACTAAATGATATAGTTTTCCTTCCTTAGCTACCTCACATAAAACTGTGATTCTCTGGCCTCTAGAATTTTGCAATGATATGGTGGATGAGTCTAAATTAATTATGGCTTTAAATTGCCTTAACCAGTCTACCCCCAATATAACACCTATATTTGGGTAATTCAAAACATATAAATTGGAAATAAAAATATTTCCTCCTATGTTTAATTCCACATCCACACAAATCATATTTAAAACACTAGAACTCCCCAATGGACTGTGTATATGCAATGGGGTTTCAACCAATATGCAATTCAGTTTTAGCATTCTAACCAGTTCATAAGAAATTAAAGAGTGAGTTGCCCCAGTATCATATACTACTGTTATGGGTATGGTACAAATAAGTAATGTACCTTCCACTTGGCTATGGTTTACAGTGTTACTCTCCACTGTGGCTTTGCCTTTCCCTTCCAAATTTTCCAATTTGCCTTGCTGTTTATACTCAGGACAATTCCTCTTCATATGCCCCTCTTTCCCACATAGATAGCATTTGAAAGCTCCTCCTTTCAATTCTGGACTTCTTGGTTTGATATGCCCTTCCTTTCCACACTGATGGCACACAATTTTCTTCTTGTCTTCCTTAGCTTTGACATCTCCAGTGCTTTTGTTACTAGCCTCTTCTTTCTTCTTATCATAAGGGTGATACCTCCCCTTACCTTTCTTGTTATTATTGCTCTTAAAATTTCTGAACTTCTCCCTTTCCTTGTCATGCTGCTCCAACCTCAAAGCTAAGTCTATCACATGATCAAAAGTCTTGTCTGCATAGGGTAACATGGCTCTGCTAAGTCCTGGGTTCAGACCTTTTATGTACCTATCATTTTTAGATGCCTCATCTGCCACAAGCATTGCTCCATATGTGGAAAGCCCCTCAAACTTTTGAGTGTATTCTGTGACATTCATGGTTCCTTGTCTAAGTCTAATGAATTCTTCTAGCAAGGTAGTCTTTGCTGATGCTGGTACAAACCTTGCCTCCAACATCTCTTTGAATTGGTTCCAAGTGATTTCATTCTCATTCCTTCCTGCAATGATTACTTCCCACCAGCCTAAAGCTACTCCTTTTAGCTGTCTTGAAGCCACTTGCCTCTTTCTTTGATCATCAAGTTGCATGTCATTGAAAATTCTTTCCAATGTTCTCAACCATGTTTGAATTTCCATGACACTCTCTGTCCCTTCAAAGCTTTTGCCTCCTAAATGAGTATATGTCTTAAGTAATTTTGAGAGTTCTTCATAGGGATTTTCTTGCCTTTGTCCTGCCCCTTCCCTAAATGCTCTCACCAAGTCTTGCAGATTGACCATTGGTGGTGCATGGGAAGATCCTGCTCCCTGATTGGGTGGTCTCCCTACCATAGTTTGCTAATAATAATTTACATAGCTGGTTAGTTTGATATTTAGTTCCCTTTAATTTTATTTCTATCTAAGGACTTGATCCTTACTTCTACTATGTTGAATAACATAGCTCTGATACCAACTGAAATGACCCTCCTATTTATACTCCAATTCCATAAGGATTTTTTTTTTCTCTCTTTTTTTTTTAAGGTAAAGAGGATATATATATATATATAGATAGATATATCATCCATTGCAATTATAATTCTCATGGTCAATATCTTTCTCCAATAAACCAGATATATCCAGGATCACAATAATTAACCAATATAAATATATCAGTACATTCACAAAGATAAGCACATACATGTGAGGATGTATATGCCTCTCTTGTTTGAATCAGAGTTCTGGAAAACAAGAGGATATTGGATTGCTGCTTTTTGACCAAGCAATCCACTGGAAACATATACTTCAGACTGTTTATCCTAACTAAGAAGTGATCAAGAAATAATCAGTGGAAAACAAGCTTTTAATATAGATGTTTGTGTTGAAGTCTGAATAGTGTCAAAATCAGTATAAAATAAAGTGGATCCTAAGTGAACGCAAGCAACATCTAGGCGTAATGGAAACGCGCCTAACTTATACACAAGAGATCACGAGTTCGAGTACTATGCTGGTTGGTTCAAACACAATTTTTGTTTTTTTTTTTCATTTTTCTTCTATACAGTTTGGAGCCTGTTATCTACCTATATCTGCACATATATACTTTACTTTTGCCTATATTCTATCATACCAAAACAATAATTCTTGCTTGATTATTTTTGAAACCCATTTCTACAACCTGGAAGGCTTCATGATTGATGTAAATTAAGAGTCTGGTTCTTGGGTTTTGAGGATGATAGAAGTGTTTATCATTATTCATGTTTGTATTTCTTCTTATAAGATCTGTCTGGCATTTAAAATGCATTTGGTTAAAATCTGAGTGAAATTCAGATTCCTATTACAAGTGCAAAGGGAAAGGTGTGTTGATATTTGCACAAAACATGTTTATGTGCATATATATAACTGCAACTATTTGAATCTGGCTTCCCTCTACCTTATTACAGATCCTTTCTTTATTTAAAAATAGGACATGAAACATTTATATGGAACAAGTTAAATTATGGAAACCTTACAGCCATATAAAAACATTCAACCTATGTCTATTTTCTTTTGTATTCATATGCCATAGTAGAAAATAAAACCATTTAATTTTCTGAGAATCAACTACCCAGATTTTCTAAAACTTAAGTTCTTTCCAAAGACTCAAGATTGACTAATACATTTATAAAATGTAATCATTCAACTTTAACATGGTGTTCTTGCTAAATCCACTTACAAGATTTGATTAAAATTCTTTTCAAACATAACAGATATTTAACTTAGTTCATAGATTCCAGATACAAGTCAGTCTCTTAACAAAATACCTAACAAAATATCCATCCAATATTCAACACTTAATACAAGTATCAATTTAAACTGTCAATACATGCAGATTTCAACATTTAGGCTCTTATCTAACTAAGTTTAGCATGCTATATCTTCTTCTCAAAGCTTTGCTCCTACCCTTACTTAGTTGCTGCAATCCCTGAAAAAGCATTTGAAACTGCCTCATTTTAAATGAGACACCCCAGATGCCATTAGCACACTAGGGTCAGACACATGTCTGGTATGAGAAAATTCACAAAAGCAATTTGTTAATTAGTTTAAAATCAAGTTAAGTACATATACATAAAGTTCTGTCCTTTGGAATTAGGTAAATACTTGTGTGCATGCTCTGTGTCATTGTGCATGTGCACACTTTAATTTTTCTTTCCAGAGACTATATATATGAATATGGCACATACATTCAAGCATACAACTCAATCATATACAAACAATCATTCATACCAAACAGGAGAATAACCAATATGAGTTAAATCATTTATTCAATTCCCATATTTCAAATCTGGGAAAAACTCTAGTTTTCTCATCATCTCCAGTATTATTCCCTTGGTATATTTATCTATCCTTGGTCTCATCTGCAATATTTATGAATCAATGGACACACTGTAATGAACTAATTCACTCCATTACACAAAGATCTCAGGACTTAAACAAGCCATGTGTCAACTTGTGTTACTCAAGCACACAAGTCATTCCTGCAGTGTTCTTGACCCCAATTTCCTAATCAGGTTTAAGTTAATAATAACTCTTTTGATTTTTCATGACAAATCCATTCAGTGATTCTTTTCATTAGCTAAAAACATCCATAACATGGCATCTCATATTATTCATAACCATACAGAGGCAAACAAGCAACAACCATTTGTGATTACAAAATAAGGTTCTGTATATATATATATATATATTCATCCTGGTATTTTTAAAAGGAGTTTAGGCAACTAACATTGGCTTATAGCTTCTGGGAGAGTTTTTCTTTTGCAAACATTTGTGCTTGAGTTAAACTCAGGATGACCTGGTTTCACTGAATCACAAAATTTTGTTTGCTATGCATTTTATTGAATCAGGAGCATCAGCACATAGGCAACCCTATTGCACCCCTAATTCCTTTTTATTTCAAGCCTCAGCACTTATACATGAGTATATTGCAGCTCAACATTATTTACATCTTTCTGGGTTGAGCCAAAACCAATACTACTTACCTATTCTCAACATTTTATTTTCTGGGTATTTGTTTATATCCCTAAATATTAACATATCAGAGATCTGAGTGTATAAAACAGATATGTATACTAACAACACATAAAACTTTGTTATAATAAAACAAGTGATCAACCAAAGAAAATCAAAACATATTCAGGTTTAAATTCACAAAGAAACATTCATATATGAAAATACTCTTTTAATAAAAATACTTTTATCTGGCTGCCTACATTAGGACTTATTGCCTTAGATTTTTGAGTGAGTTTTCTCACCTAGCTCTCTTCTTTGTTTCCTTAATTAATTGATGAGCTTCTGCCCTTAGCCTCAAGCTCTTCCTTCCCTTGTCTTATGATTTCTGTGGTGTTGTTTTTCTTTCTTTTTTTTTCAAAATTCTTTTCTGAGGAGGAGAGGAGGCTGCTGCATATACATGTATATATATACAGGGTCTCTCTTAGGGTTTTGGGTATTGGCTAAGTCCATTTTTGCCCACCAGAAAAATCATGTTATCTGCATTTTTAAACCCAAAGTTTTACCCTTCGTGGCTTAATTTGGGTGAAGAGAAAAGTGGTTACTCATTTTTTTCCAGAAATTTGCTTTTCAGAAAATACTTTTTTCCCTTGCCTATAATCATGCCAAAAATGTGACTTGATTTTTATTATTTATCAAATACACTTCCTAATTCTGCCTATAGCAAACATTTCTCTGTTTTCTCTTATTTTTTTCTATTTTTAGCTTTCATGTAAATGGCATGTACTTCCTTTATTTATTTATAAGAGGATTTGTTCTTTTTATATCTTCATTCTTTTTATTTCTGCTTATATTAAAATATGTCTATATATATATTTTATTTCACTAGTTTGAACTCTAGTATTTTATTAACACATATATATATTTATATATATCATTCTGTATTGACACACACATGCACATGTATACTTAAGAAAAATATTCAGTAGCATACATATATTTATATTTACTTATGCATTCAGCTTTTAAAGATTTAATATATATATATATATATTCCCATACATATCAATATGTATTTATTCTTAAAGTTCAGAGATTTTTAGCTTTAGTTCATGTGTATACCCTGTGCACACATGTACACACATACTGATACACTATCAAGCCATAACAATCTCCTTCCAAAATTTAATTCAAAAATTATTTTGAATTCACTTATATTTGTCAAAATAAATTCCTAAAATCTTGGGTCATTACACATTACGAGTTCTTATCTTATTATAGTCAAACAATTATTTCACAAAATAATGTCTAAGTACCGTTACTTAGTTTCAATAGTCTAGTTTACTTAATTTATTCCATTCCAGCCTATTTGATTCCATAATCAAATCTATAAAGAATTATAGATTACTAATCGAAGTGGTTCCGTGTAATGACCCGACTTTTTCTCCACAGAAAGTCGTAACATTAATAAGAAAGAAAGGGGTAGAAAATAGAAAAGAAGAGAAGAAAGAAAGAAACAACAACAACGATCTCACAACGGAACGAATAAATTATATTAATAACATATACTATTACATAGTATACAACACTTTACAGAGTTACACAGCATATACATCACTTACTAGACAGTTATAACATCTGTCTAGACATTACAACTCAATACACTACAGAGATACAGACACAGCGGAACTACTATATATATCTACAACGCTGAAGCCTCCTGCTCCATTGCTCCTCCACAATTCGTCAAAGCTAAACCTGAATCCCTTGGCTACTCGTAAAAATTTGAGTACCCAAGAGTTTATAAAACAGAAATAAACAACTTGGGTCAGACATGGGTCTGGTGTGAGTAACAGGTTAAACTTGCTTAACTTCAAAACCTTTAGAAAGAAAAGGTATCACGTAAGACTCCCCACAAATAAACATGGGTAAGTTTTTACCTTACGCTAACCAAAACATTTGATAGGAAATTCGATTGTATTATAATAGGGTCTAGGGTTTTCAAATAAATATGAAATAGCTGAAATTGTTACATTATTAAATTCCAGCATACTAGCCACAAAGTGGGTTATACAATCAAGTCCGTTGGCACTTATTGGATTTTGGATTCCATACAATGGCAGGGCTACCGGGGTACCGCCCGTCACAGTACGTGGCCTAGATCACCGTACCGAGGATCACTCCCAATCCCCTGCAACACAAGGCCGGAACATCCCTTACTGGATAATTCCCGCACAAGATACCTCACGGTTGGGATCAGCAACCGCACCACTAAGTCGAAAATACAAAGGGACATCTAGACAGAGGTAATCTTGTCCTACTTGGGTGCTACCCACTAACCTTGCTGCACCTCCCCTGTTTTAGCCATTCCCGGTTTGTGAGGCTTGAGGTCACGATTACCTTTAAACAGAACACATCACTTAGAATGCTCATCGTCCACTTGACGATGTGCTGAAAGCATTCAATCCATACAAGTTCGTTCCGGGTTCGAACGAAACCGAAGGCATTATCTCGTTACACTCGTTTTGGAATCACCCTCAGAGTTAACGACAATAACCCTTGCACTCTGAATCTTCATCTTCACTTGATTCACGACCTATCGTTAATTTGGATCGATGTGGTATTCGGGTCTCCAGACCTGGAAATCCGGTATACGGAAACCCGATCCCGGTCTCATCGAAATCCAAAGCTTATCTTTTAAGGCCAAGTTGTTTTAAAGGTTAAAACAATTCAATTCATTATCTTTATACACATAGAAAGATAATTCACAATAGATAATCAACATTATCAGATAATCCATATTATCATCACAATTCAACTAACATCCATATCATACAGCATATATCTCATCAAAGATATCAATCAATACAAAGCATTCAGTATTATCATCCATCCATAAGTAATGATTTATATCATCTCTAATTAATTTAAATTGAATTAAATTAATTACTTCATTTTATAAATCCTTCTTACTTAACCATTAATTAATTACCATCAATTAATTAATTATCCTCTAATAATTCATTTCAATTAATCATCTTGATTAATTATCTTTTAATTACATCCAAGTAATTTATCTTTAATTAATTAAATTAATTATCCTTAACCACTTATAGTAATTAACCTTTAATTACTTCATTAATTAATTAACTAAAATTAATTAACTTAATCAACTATAATTAATTACATTAATCCTTAATTAATTACATTGATTAATTACTTCATTTATTAATTATTACTTAATTAATCATTATATTAATTAATGATCCTTAATTACAACTTAATTATTAATTACTTAATTAAATTAATTACATTAAGTAATTAACCTTTAATTAAACAACATTTATTAATCACCCTTGATTAATCTTCAATCAGTAATTAATTACCCTTAATTACTTTCATTAACTAAATTAATTACTCCTTAATTAATTTCTTAATTAATCCCTTGATTAATTATTCAAAGTAATTAACTCAAATTACTTCTATTAATAAAATCATTTATTCAACTAATTACTTCCAGTAATTATCTTATTATTTACTCCCCTAAATAATCTTACCTTAATAATTACATTAAGTAATTATTATCAAATCACATCTTGATTATTCTAAATTAATTAAACTTAATTAATTAACTTAAATAAATCAAATCAACTTAAATTAATTACTATAAGTAATTAATTCTTAATTACTTCCAACAAGTAATTACATTTAAACAATTTCACAAATGATTATCCTTAAATTAATTCAACTAATTAATTATGAAAATTAATCCTATTAATTAATTATTTAATAATCCATAGTTAATGACTTCATTAACTATTATTTAATTACTTTCCTTAAGTAATTAACTTATATTAATTATTATTAATTCTAAATTAATAAATCTTAATAACCAATTTATTAATCTCTAATTACTAAATTAATTAAGTGTTAACCATAACTTAATTAATATTTAATTACTTATTAATTAATTCCTAACCATTAAATAAATACTCTAATTTATAATCCCTAACTACAAATTAATCATCCCTAATTAATTAATCTTAATCATAAATAAATTTGTTTAAACCTTTAATTACCTATTTAATTAATCTAAATGATTAATTAATCAAATAATTTAATTATCTATTAAATCTCCTAATAAATTAAATAAACACAAGTCTTTAATTATTTTAGGATAAACTTTATTCTTATTGATAAACAAGTTATCATTACCATTCATATTTGAAACATCCATTTCAAATCTACTTTTAAATTTCATTTTAAATTCTGTATTTAAAATGAATACCAATTTATTTTTAACTAAGTTTTTAAAACCAAATTAAAAACTTTTACTTATTAAAATTCTTATCTCTTATAAAAGAAATTTAAGAAGAGTTTAAACCAATTTCCTTTTTATTTTTAAACATTTAATTAAATCTAACTACCATCTAAAACCTATTTAAAACATATAAATTTATAAACTAATTATCTAATATTAAAGTTTAAAACTAAACTTGTCTTCATATTTCAAACTTTGATTTACTGATTAACTATTGCTTCAAAATTTAAATTAGATTTAAATTTCAAACTGACAGGTATAAGACCTGGCAACACTAAAAGTACTCGAGCCCAGCCTATTATACTTCGAGTCGCCACCCTAATTTTCCCAAAACACTCATGAACAAAACCAAAGAAAACACGAGTAGCCTCACTGACACTTGAGTCCAACATTCCAGCTCCAAATACTTCGAGACAATCCCTCAAACACACGAGTAACCTCCCGGGCCAAACAGCAATATTCTCGAGTTCGCTTCTTCCATCCCCAAAGAAACTGCCACCAGAACAAACACTCAAGCGTGCACGTGCACAACCAAGATCAACGCCTTCGGCCATCACCGCATCGACGAGCAAGTCGAACATCACCTCCGGCTTCGATCCCATCCATCAGTTCCCCTCCGATCCCTCTCGAACTCGAATTCGACTAAATCAAAACCTGGCAACACTGACTCGCGACCAACCAACCACCTGTCATCGCCTCGTCTTCGCAAAGCCGTCCACCAGAACTCCTCCAACTCCGGTCATCGCTTCAACTACCTCAAAGCTTCAATTTCCCAAAATATCTCAAAGCTCGATCAACTCAATTTGTCGATCCAAACTAAAACTCGAAACCCAGACAAATTAGGTTTACAAAATTTAACTCTCGATTCCAAATCCCTCAATGTTTAATTCGATTTCCAGTAATTTTTCCTGGTATCCTTAATCATTACTCTACCACTACTAAAGATTTCAAACTTCTAATTTCAATGAGATGATCAAAATCACCAGAACTTCATCTCTAACATAAACCAGAACTGCTCTTATTATACTAGACTAAAAACTATGATATTCATACTAAAAATCATATTATCATCTATGTTTTCAATTTATACCTTTGAATTTATAAATTACAGAGTTCAAATTTTCACTTTATAAAACATGTTTCTGTTGTTTTTGTTTACAGAGACATTCAGACTAAATTTTGACTTAATTAACCTTTTAAATCTTTAGTTTACTATGGAACAACTAATTTTATTTAAACCTTAGATCCACATTTAAAACTAGATCATGGGATATGATTTATATTAAAACAGTAGCCAATTCAAGATAACAGGGTCATACTGATACCAACAACATACACATCTATATACATGCAGAATCAACTATAAACATCCACATCAAAACAATATTTATCACAGAATTAAGCATGCATCATAATTACCTAAGTTAATTTAAGTAAAAATGTTACTCACCAAACATGCAGATGAACAGAGGTTTATATTTTGAAAAACTTGAAACAGGTTTTGTCTTTAAACTGGAATGCCTCTTTTGATTAAAACTTGAGTTGTTGGACTTTACACTTGACTAAACTACATGCATGCAGGCTTCCAGGTTGAGAGATGAAGGTAGACAGGCTTCTTGAATTGATTCCAGAGATGAAAGAACACAGGTATTTGAATTTATTCCAGAGTTGAAAAGAAAATGTTGCAGACTGATTTTGAAAATGATCTCTGGTTTAAGCATTTTATTCAGGCTGAAGAGTTGATTTGGAAATGAATCACAGGGATCTGATTTTGGTTTGAGGCATTTGATTCTCGGATTTCAGTTTTGCAATTTAGAGAAAGAGTTTGAGAAGGGTTACTGAATATTTCCAGATTTGTATTAGAGAATTTACATTTGAGTTTCTCTTGTTTTGAAAAGGAGGAAAGAATGAAGTGAATGAAATGTATATGTTTATATAAGTACATTTTGATTTTTATAAAAATAAAAGAAAATGAAAATAATTAAGGACACTTGTCCTATACATTTATTACTTAAATTACACATGTTTTACAAAGGCTTTAGATAAATGACACTTGTCTTTTAAGTATTTATCTTATTTTTATTTAGTTTAAAAGTATATAAAAACC
This sequence comes from Allium fistulosum, assembly GCA_030737815.1. Classification (NCBI taxonomy): domain Eukaryota; kingdom Viridiplantae; phylum Streptophyta; class Magnoliopsida; order Asparagales; family Amaryllidaceae; genus Allium; species Allium fistulosum. The sequence goes on along the minus strand of CM060908.1, from coordinate 741,646,771 downwards.
TTTTCTTATTTATTAAAATACTTATCTATACATATAACTTATTAAAGATAAACAAAAGCTAATTATACTTATAAATAAAAGTTTATACAAATATTATAAAATCCAAAACAATTTAAATATTTATTCTTTTGAATTTCAAAACTTTAAATTCAAGTTTAAATAAAATTAAATCCTAAGATTCAATTTAAAAGTTAAGTTATATATATTTACATACACTATTTATTCAATTTAAAATAACAATTTCATAGTCTTTAAAATCCATTCATATTTATAAAAATAATACATTATACTTATTATTTGGAAATAACATATTTGATACTTATTTAATTAGATTATCAAATTAAATTCAAATTTTATTATCAAAGATCATCAATATCAATTTAATTATTTAACAGATTATTAAATTGATATTGCTCAAATTTCTGGGATATTACATTCCGGATATTGCTGATATCCGATCTCGGTCTCTTCCAATCAAATGTCATCTTTTAATCCAAATTGTTTAAGTATGAACAATATGATTTTTGTTCGGGATATCATATTCCCAGAACATCACAACTTATTAGACTAGAGACATTTATCCAAACATTCATTACAATTTTAATCATCCATAAGCAAGATTAATTAATCACATAATCCATAATTAATTTAACTTAAACTTAATTAATTACATCAATTAATTATCCTTAATCATCCTCATTAATTAATCTTTAATAAATCACATTAATTAACTATATTATAATTAATTACATTAATTAATTATCCTTAATTAATTACATTTATTAATTAATTAACCTTTAATTAATTATCTAAGTAATTAATCCTTAATTACTTTCATTAATTACACTCTAATTAATTAATTAATCTCTAATTAATTAATTAATCTCTAATTACTTCCATTAATTAACCATTAATTACTTTCATTAAGTAATTATCCTCTTTAATTAATTACATTTAGTAATTACACATTAATTACTTTCACTAAGTAATTTACTTAATTAATTACATTAAGTAATTAATACTGTAACGACCCGATATTTTGGACCGTTCGCATCCATTATAAGTGTATAGGTAGACACTCATGCCGGAGTTGAATTGCTCAAAATACCGCGTTGTAAATAAAATTTGGCAAATCTCAGAATATGCAGTAAATAAATATAATCACAGATCACAGACACAGAGTAAAATAATGCAGCGGAAGTAAAAGAGATAGTAGTTCATGAAGCTACTATATAAATATATCAGAGTACATAAGATACAATAGAAGAAATAGAGTACAACAGAAGTATCAATAAGATAACCAAGTACAAGCTGAACAGAGCAACATAACTGAAGTAGATAGAACAAGACTAGAAGATAATCTCCAGCGATTCAAATCTCCAGAAGGTGGAAATCCAAATCTGTGAATAACTCAGGCTGACCCGAGCGTAAAGAAAAACACAAAACACTCGAGTCAGGACAATATATACTTATATAATATAAACCAACTCAAGTGAACTGTAATAAGGTACAAGTAACTTAAAGAATGCTTGGGATCGCCCATTCTTTAAGGATCCGTTAAACTATCTACTATGTAGTAATATTCGCTATTATAATAATGTCTAATCAGTAAAGTATAATCATATAGAAAATAGCGTTAAGGGGATGGAGAACCTTAACGCGGTCGGATCTTAAAATCATAATCGTAGTAAAGCTCGATATGGTAGGTGACACGGCACAACTAGGCAATGCCAGGGTAGATATACCAATTACGCATCCGGACTGGTGGTGACGCATAGCAGCCACTACCGCCCACCTCGAACAACACTCCCAAATCAAGGGTGCGCACCAAATCAATCACAAGTAATAGAATGGTATCGAAGAAGTGTGTCCGATCAGAGGTGCTACCTCATTGGTCCGTCAATCGCTCCTGTTTTAGCCACCTTATGCCAACTCACGGGAGTTGGGTCCACGTATATACCTTAGGATCGTCGCCACCATCCTACTTCATTCTGGAATCTCCACCGCGTACACGGTTGCCAAAGTGGTTTTCGGTAAGACAGAGAGTATGTCCATATCCGATCCCGGTCTCTTTAACAACCCAACGTTATTATAACCCGTGGTTATAACTTTTAAAAACAATACTTTACTTCAAAATAAAATATCATTTCAAACCATATCTTTATCAAAATAAAGATTAAATCAATTCCAAACCATTTCCATATATTTAAATTTTCATATAATTTCAAAACTTCATTTCAAATCATTTTAATATAATAAAATATCATATCCTTATAAAACTTCATTTCAAATCATTTTAATAAAATAAAATATCCTATCAGTTCAAATCCAATATTCAACTTTAAATACCTTTTAAATTCAAAGATATCGTTCATTTACTATCATTTCAAATCAAGTATTCAATTTCCAAAGTTTCAAACCATTCTGAGTTCGTTTACTAAGTCAAAAACCCTAATTATTAAAATTTCAGCATTTCACAGCATTTAAAAACAACTGCTATAAGTTATATTTGAAAACATTTTTAATTCAGCAAAGACAGCACTTAAAACTGCTGTTAAAACTCAGTTCTAGTTGAATTATAGTTCAAAACAGAAAAGACAGCAATTCAGAAGTGCTGCGGTAGTTCAGATTTCAAAACAAGGGTTAAATTTGGTTTCAGCAAAGACTGCAGACCATTATAGCATTTCCAGAGAATGCTATAATAGACCTGGGTTCAATATTAGCCTATAAGTTCAACTGCAGCAACTGCAGCATTTCAGAAATGCTGTAGTAGCCCTTTTATTCAAATTTTAGTGTAATTCAGAACCATAGCATTTCTGAATGCTATTAAAAGTGATTTCCAGCTTTTTAGTGTATTTCCAGCAATTAAATAACTTCGTTTTAAACTCTTTAAACATTTTTAAAAATCATAATTTAACATTTAAAATGTTTATTTACATATCATTTAACATGTATCTTTTTCACAATAAATTTCTTATAATTAAATCCAATTTTCAACAATTTACTTAATAAATTTAAGTGTAAAAGTTTCCAATTCTTCACATTTCAACAATAACTTAACACTTCAAATTTAAATTACCATTTCACAAATTTAACTAAATTTCCAATTTTATTTAATTAACTAAAACCTTTAATTAAAACCAAATTTCACATTTCCAAGTCAAGTTATATTTTAAAAGATCACTTTTAAACATTCATTTATTTAACCACTTAAATTCATAGAAAAAATCAATAATACTTTAATAAATCACTTAAATTCACATTTAATCAAATTATCATATTTACCATTTCCAAATAAAATTTAATATCCATTTTTTTTTATATAACTTAAATATCATTTTTAACCAAATTCCAAATTTCCAACTTAAGTTATATTTCAAAAATCCAGTTAAACCATTCATTAATTGCATTTTTAACACATAGAAAAATCATAATTTCTTTATTTTAAACATTTCAAAATCTATTTAAATCAAATTTCATAAATTTATATTTTTAAAATACTTAAAAATATTCAAAACACTTTATAAAATAACCACGGGCCTGTATATAATTTTCTAACCTAGGTCAAGTGATACGGATATGTATCATTTCAATCCGCAGTTAAAAAAAGAAAAATCCGGGTTCTATCATTTCAAACCCGCAATCCCAAGTAAAATAATTTAAATAAAAATCATTCAGGCCTATCATTTCAGCCCATAACGATTTTTCCCTATTCTAAAGTCCGTTCGGGTATGTATCATTTCAACCCATAGTGATTCTAATCTACAGGGAACTTGCAATGGTGATAACAGATATAAATAACATAAGAACATTAAATAACAGTAACACATGATATAACAGGTGTAATAACATGTGTGAACATCATATGATAATAATATAGGCATATATAACATGATAATATATTTCTACAGATTCACAGGGTGTCAATTTACTAGTTATATAGGTACATATTGTCTGGTGAGAATAACTCACTGGTTTGAGCTGATGACACAACGACGAATTGCACAAACGAGATCTACACAAGCACGAAAGCACGACACATATTTGAATGGAGGAGCCAAAAGTCAAATTCCTTGGATCCACATCAAACAAAAATAATATAACAACAATAAGTTCCAAACTGACAACGATTAAACTATGCTATAATAAACTGCACAGGATCGCATTGGAATGCTTGCACTTGCTTCCAACCTTTGCTAGGCTCAGTCATAAGGGTAAATACATGATAATAGCAGGTGTTTGGATCAGGTTTGGGTTGGGTAGGGGTCGGCCAACAAGTTTGGATGATGGTGCAAAAGTGGGTGAAGGCAAACAATATCACAAAGCATGCATATATGGATTTGTCTTGATTTTTAGGGCTCGGCCAAGGCCCTATATGCCACGGCCACTACTGTGGGGTCCACTGGGATGGTGTGGCCGAGAGTTCTGGAGGTGCTGGAGGTGGTGGAGGTGATGTAGGTGGCGGCTAAGGGGGTGGTGAAGTGGTGGATGTGAGGTAGTGCTCGGCTATGCAAGTATTGGTGGTGTTTTGATAATTTGATGAATACTCATCAACCAAGGGGGTCACGGCATGGGTGGCTGGTGAGGAGGTGGTGTTGGTGGTGTGCCATCAAGTGGTGGAGGTAGCTAGGCAGCCAAGGGGCTATGGCCGAACCTAAAGAGGTGAAACAAGTGCAAGAATTCAACTAGAAAATCAACATAAGAAGAAAATAGATAAAAGAACAAAGGGTTTTTTTTTTTTTTTTACCAAACTTTCCCAAACAAATGATGGCCGAATTTTTTTTTGTTTCAGGAAGGAGAAAGTGTTTTACGTGAATGAGAAATCATAACAGCTGAAAGTGTGGGGAGTTATGTCAAAAGAAATGAAGAGTTGTGTGGAAAATGAAGAGGCGGAATCCAAAAAGGCAAAGGGCAATTCAAAGGTCAAAACCTTTTCATATTTCTTTATTTTTATTTATATAACTTTATATTTCTGGAAATAATAATAATACCAGATAAAATTTCGAAAATTTAACAAAATATAAAAATATATATAATATTTATTAATTTATATAAAGTTAAAATAAGAAAATAGCTAAAATTAGTAACCTAGTCTAGAAAATTTGAAATTAATTGAAATAAATTTTGGAAAAATTATATGATCTTGTAATATATTTTTAAACATAAATAATAACATAAAATAAAAATGCATTCACAAAATAAATAATTAAAATTTAATTTAAATAAAATTTTAATGAAGAAAATAGCAGAAAATAGGAACTAGGCTTTATAAATTGAAATAAATTCAAGTAATACTTTAGAAAATTTATATTATCATTTTAAAAATATTAAAAGACATAAAATAACCTATTAACACAAATTAAAACAAAATATGACAATAAAAATATAATTTATATGATTTAAAATAAATAATATTGCAAAATAAACAGTTTATACACAAAATTGAAACTTACATAACTTCTACAATATAAGTCCGTTTTCAACGAAACGAAAAGCAGTATTCATGGTATTAAATCTATTTTCATAATAAAAGATAAAATTTATAATTTCAAATATTTAAAATTTAAATTTAAAAGTCAAAGTTTGACTATTTTAACCAAAATTCACTTTTTGGAAAATTATTCTATTCAGTCATATTTGTAATTCTAATCCATATCAAAATCAAAGTTTATATTTAAAATAACAAAATTTATTCTTTTTCAAAAATAAAGCTTTTGAATCTGGAAAAATCAATTTAAAAATACTTGTAAAATACAGGGTTGTTACACTCTCCCCCACTCAAAACTTTTCGTCCCCGAAAAGGAACAAGGTACGGGAAAGCACAGAAAAAGATAGAATGAAATGGAATTAAGACAAGATGATAAGAAGATTGGAATTACACCTGATAACTATTGTTATAGGTAAGTTTAACAAGATGGAGGTGATCAAATCAAGAATATAAGCACGAAAAAGATCCTCTAGAGTTTGAATCTCCCTTTTCACTTGACCGATAGTCTATGAATGGAAAAACAGTGTTCAGATCCAGATGAGTAACAAAGATTATCAAAGATTACAGAAGGATTTCTAAACAGACTGGTATAAGCAATAGCCTTTCCATTCAGTAACAAGATAAGAGAAATAAGGACAACCAAAAGATAGTTTGGAAAAAAAAATAATAATAAGATAATAAATTTGAAACCATAATGCTTTGAAATCATAACAATTTAGGGATGTTTATCATTTGGAAATCATACTACTAAAATCATAACCCTTTGGAAATGTTATTCTAAAAAAAACATAATACTTAGAAAATCATAACACCTTTAAAAATAATCTTTATTTAAACCATTTTAATTCAAGGTCAAATAATATTCATTTTAAAGTTGTAACATTTCTAAGTTCATTCAATTATAAAATTTCCAAAACATTGTATTTTCAAAACAGCAGCACTTATAAAATGCTACAGTAGATATATTAATATTTCAAATCAGTTTAATTTCAGAAATATTCATTTGGATATCATTTAACTTATGACTTATTAAAACAAACCTTTATGAATGGAATATCCAAATTAAACTATACTTCGTTTATTAAGTTAAAAGTTCACTATTTTAGTTAGCTCTTAATTTAACACATAACCTAACACTTTATTTAAAATACCCATTTCATAAATAAATATTCCTTTAATAAGTTACACTTAAAATTCCATTTGAAAACCAAATTTTCAATTATCAAATTTTAGTGATGTTAAAATACATTTTAACTATTTAAATCATAATTATTCAATTTCCAAGACATATCTATTTCATAAATAAACATTTATATAGCAAATATAACAATCAAATTTCTTTACACATTTATTCATTTAGACATCAATTAAACTATGAATTCAAGTTAAATAAACTTTATTACCAAAAGTCCAATTCAAATGTATTTTATTTTATCTATTCAAAGATACATTATTTATTATACAACATATTCATTTCAGGAAATAACCTTTATTAAAATTCCTAGGTTAGACTTAAGGTTCCATATTAAATCAATTTGATTATTAAGTTATTTAAATAAAATCTCTTTAAATTCCTTTTTCACTATTTACCTCTGTTAATCTTTTATAACTAATATTTAAGTGTATAAAAATCCTTTTTATATTGTATATTATCCAATTACATTGTTAACTTCAAAAAAAATTTAAGGTAAGTTATATTTGAATGCAATTGTAATATACAAATAAAACTATCCAATTCAATTATCTCAAGTTTGAATCATTTATCCAAAATTTTGATTTTTCTTTTTATAATTGAAATTATTCTTTAAGAAAAATTTAAGAATTTGAATCTTCGAACATCTTCAAACCATTTGGAGATAAGTAATTATATATACATAATATGTTAAATCAAATTTAAATCATATATCTTTATATATATTATAATCCAGTCATATTTTAGAAATTCAAATCAATCAGATTTTCCAAAACAAAGCTGTAGCAAGACTACAGAATGGTTTCTTCACTTCGAAACTCGAAAATGAACGTCGATGATGCTGCAGTCATCACCGAAATTATTTTCCAGCGACAAAGAGAAGAGCACTAAATTTTTAAACTTTAAAATTCTTTAGAGACAAATTTTTATTCAAAATACTTTAAATAATATCCTTTTAAAAATTTTAAACACAAGGTTTGAAACCATCGGAAATTAAATTCTTTAACTTTCTTGTTTTAAATTCATTTCAGTTCCCAAATAAATTTATAAAGAACTATTTATAAATTCATTTGTAGAACAATAAATGATAAATCAAGTATTATCATTTCAAATTATCAATTTAAATCAATTTATTAAGTTCCATAAAATTATATATCCAAATTTATTTCATAAACCAAATTTTAAAATAATATTGTGTTAGTTTGTTCTGTCAAAGTGTTTTAGAAATCCTATCGATAGCGTTGATCAGCCGAATCGATCGGAAACCCAAATCAACATTAACAACTCAAACAACACAATATAAAACAAAACATTAATTTACAAGTACAGTTCAAAATGTTTGGAAGATAGATTGGAACAAAAGACAAGATGATTAAACAGAGTAGAGAGATGGGTAAGCTTAGATAAATCGCGGACAACCTTAACCGGGTCAACCGTGACTCAATGGATAAGATCAAATGTGGATTTTCTGGGGTAAATCTACCTTCAATCTCAAGAGATAGAGTTTGGAATAATAAAAGATATTAGCATCTAAACCAAGGATAAATATAAATCTCTAGTGAATCGATGCTGATTATAAAGAATTTTCACCCTTTTATAAGAAAATTAGAATATTGGCGAGACCGCCAATTCACTATAAAGATCATTGGAAGTGGAGTCATGGGATACTCCAGAATCAAAAGATGATGAATAGTGAGGGACACGAATGAATTTCGGAACCGCAGGGAACGTTCCAAAATTCAAAGGAAAACGAATCAAAGGAAGAGATTCAAACTCGAACGAAAGTGATTCTGTAAATAAATTTACCATACATTCTAAGTTTTGCCTCAAAGCCAAAGCTCTGATACCAACTGTAACGACCCGATATTTTGGACCGTTCGCATCCATTATAAGTGTATAGGTAGACACTCATGCCGGAGTTGAATTGCTCAAAATACCGCGTTGTAAATAAAATTTGGCAAATCTCAGAATATGCAGTAAATAAATATAATCACAGATCACAGACACAGAGTAAAATAATGCAGCGGAAGTAAAAGAGATAGTAGTTCATGAAGCTACTATATAAATATATCAGAGTACATAAGATACAATAGAAGAAATAGAGTACAACAGAAGTATCAATAAGATAACCAAGTACAAGCTGAACAGAGCAACATAACTGAAGTAGATAGAACAAGACTAGAAGATAATCTCCAGCGATTCAAATCTCCAGAAGGTGGAAATCCAAATCTGTGAATAACTCAGGCTGACCCGAGCGTAAAGAAAAACACAAAACACTCGAGTCAGGACAATATATACTTATATAATATAAACCAACTCAAGTGAACTGTAATAAGGTACAAGTAACTTAAAGAATGCTTGGGATCGCCCATTCTTTAAGGATCCGTTAAACTATCTACTATGTAGTAATATTCGCTATTATAATAATGTCTAATCAGTAAAGTATAATCATATAGAAAATAGCGTTAAGGGGATGGAGAACCTTAACGCGGTCGGATCTTAAAATCATAATCGTAGTAAAGCTCGATATGGTAGGTGACACGGCACAACTAGGCAATGCCAGGGTAGATATACCAATTACGCATCCGGACTGGTGGTGACGCATAGCAGCCACTACCGCCCACCTCGAACAACACTCCCAAATCAAGGGTGCGCACCAAATCAATCACAAGTAATAGAATGGTATCGAAGAAGTGTGTCCGATCAGAGGTGCTACCTCATTGGTCCGTCAATCGCTCCTGTTTTAGCCACCTTATGCCAACTCACGGGAGTTGGGTCCACGTATATACCTTAGGATCGTCGCCACCATCCTACTTCATTCTGGAATCTCCACCGCGTACACGGTTGCCAAAGTGGTTTTCGGTAAGACAGAGAGTATGTCCATATCCGATCCCGGTCTCTTTAACAACCCAACGTTATTATAACCCGTGGTTATAACTTTTAAAAACAATACTTTACTTCAAAATAAAATATCATTTCAAACCATATCTTTATCAAAATAAAGATTAAATCAATTCCAAACCATTTCCATATATTTAAATTTTCATATAATTTCAAAACTTCATTTCAAATCATTTTAATATAATAAAATATCATATCCTTATAAAACTTCATTTCAAATCATTTTAATAAAATAAAATATCCTATCAGTTCAAATCCAATATTCAACTTTAAATACCTTTTAAATTCAAAGATATCGTTCATTTACTATCATTTCAAATCAAGTATTCAATTTCCAAAGTTTCAAACCATTCTGAGTTCGTTTACTAAGTCAAAAACCCTAATTATTAAAATTTCAGCATTTCACAGCATTTAAAAACAACTGCTATAAGTTATATTTGAAAACATTTTTAATTCAGCAAAGACAGCACTTAAAACTGCTGTTAAAACTCAGTTCTAGTTGAATTATAGTTCAAAACAGAAAAGACAGCAATTCAGAAGTGCTGCGGTAGTTCAGATTTCAAAACAAGGGTTAAATTTGGTTTCAGCAAAGACTGCAGACCATTATAGCATTTCCAGAGAATGCTATAATAGACCTGGGTTCAATATTAGCCTATAAGTTCAACTGCAGCAACTGCAGCATTTCAGAAATGCTGTAGTAGCCCTTTTATTCAAATTTTAGTGTAATTCAGAACCATAGCATTTCTGAATGCTATTAAAAGTGATTTCCAGCTTTTTAGTGTATTTCCAGCAATTAAATAACTTCGTTTTAAACTCTTTAAACATTTTTAAAAATCATAATTTAACATTTAAAATGTTTATTTACATATCATTTAACATGTATCTTTTTCACAATAAATTTCTTATAATTAAATCCAATTTTCAACAATTTACTTAATAAATTTAAGTGTAAAAGTTTCCAATTCTTCACATTTCAACAATAACTTAACACTTCAAATTTAAATTACCATTTCACAAATTTAACTAAATTTCCAATTTTATTTAATTAACTAAAACCTTTAATTAAAACCAAATTTCACATTTCCAAGTCAAGTTATATTTTAAAAGATCACTTTTAAACATTCATTTATTTAACCACTTAAATTCATAGAAAAAATCAATAATACTTTAATAAATCACTTAAATTCACATTTAATCAAATTATCATATTTACCATTTCCAAATAAAATTTAATATCCATTTTTTTTTATATAACTTAAATATCATTTTTAACCAAATTCCAAATTTCCAACTTAAGTTATATTTCAAAAATCCAGTTAAACCATTCATTAATTGCATTTTTAACACATAGAAAAATCATAATTTCTTTATTTTAAACATTTCAAAATCTATTTAAATCAAATTTCATAAATTTATATTTTTAAAATACTTAAAAATATTCAAAACACTTTATAAAATAACCACGGGCCTGTATATAATTTTCTAACCTAGGTCAAGTGATACGGATATGTATCATTTCAATCCGCAGTTAAAAAAAGAAAAATCCGGGTTCTATCATTTCAAACCCGCAATCCCAAGTAAAATAATTTAAATAAAAATCATTCAGGCCTATCATTTCAGCCCATAACGATTTTTCCCTATTCTAAAGTCCGTTCGGGTATGTATCATTTCAACCCATAGTGATTCTAATCTACAGGGAACTTGCAATGGTGATAACAGATATAAATAACATAAGAACATTAAATAACAGTAACACATGATATAACAGGTGTAATAACATGTGTGAACATCATATGATAATAATATAGGCATATATAACATGATAATATATTTCTACAGATTCACAGGGTGTCAATTTACTAGTTATATAGGTACATATTGTCTGGTGAGAATAACTCACTGGTTTGAGCTGATGACACAACGACGAATTGCACAAACGAGATCTACACAAGCACGAAAGCACGACACATATTTGAATGGAGGAGCCAAAAGTCAAATTCCTTGGATCCACATCAAACAAAAATAATATAACAACAATAAGTTCCAAACTGACAACGATTAAACTATGCTATAATAAACTGCACAGGATCGCATTGGAATGCTTGCACTTGCTTCCAACCTTTGCTAGGCTCAGTCATAAGGGTAAATACATGATAATAGCAGGTGTTTGGATCAGGTTTGGGTTGGGTAGGGGTCGGCCAACAAGTTTGGATGATGGTGCAAAAGTGGGTGAAGGCAAACAATATCACAAAGCATGCATATATGGATTTGTCTTGATTTTTAGGGCTCGGCCAAGGCCCTATATGCCACGGCCACTACTGTGGGGTCCACTGGGATGGTGTGGCCGAGAGTTCTGGAGGTGCTGGAGGTGGTGGAGGTGATGTAGGTGGCGGCTAAGGGGGTGGTGAAGTGGTGGATGTGAGGTAGTGCTCGGCTATGCAAGTATTGGTGGTGTTTTGATAATTTGATGAATACTCATCAACCAAGGGGGTCACGGCATGGGTGGCTGGTGAGGAGGTGGTGTTGGTGGTGTGCCATCAAGTGGTGGAGGTAGCTAGGCAGCCAAGGGGCTATGGCCGAACCTAAAGAGGTGAAACAAGTGCAAGAATTCAACTAGAAAATCAACATAAGAAGAAAATAGATAAAAGAACAAAGGGTTTTTTTTTTTTTTTACCAAACTTTCCCAAACAAATGATGGCCGAATTTTTTTTTGTTTCAGGAAGGAGAAAGTGTTTTACGTGAATGAGAAATCATAACAGCTGAAAGTGTGGGGAGTTATGTCAAAAGAAATGAAGAGTTGTGTGGAAAATGAAGAGGCGGAATCCAAAAAGGCAAAGGGCAATTCAAAGGTCAAAACCTTTTCATATTTCTTTATTTTTATTTATATAACTTTATATTTCTGGAAATAATAATAATACCAGATAAAATTTCGAAAATTTAACAAAATATAAAAATATATATAATATTTATTAATTTATATAAAGTTAAAATAAGAAAATAGCTAAAATTAGTAACCTAGTCTAGAAAATTTGAAATTAATTGAAATAAATTTTGGAAAAATTATATGATCTTGTAATATATTTTTAAACATAAATAATAACATAAAATAAAAATGCATTCACAAAATAAATAATTAAAATTTAATTTAAATAAAATTTTAATGAAGAAAATAGCAGAAAATAGGAACTAGGCTTTATAAATTGAAATAAATTCAAGTAATACTTTAGAAAATTTATATTATCATTTTAAAAATATTAAAAGACATAAAATAACCTATTAACACAAATTAAAACAAAATATGACAATAAAAATATAATTTATATGATTTAAAATAAATAATATTGCAAAATAAACAGTTTATACACAAAATTGAAACTTACATAACTTCTACAATATAAGTCCGTTTTCAACGAAACGAAAAGCAGTATTCATGGTATTAAATCTATTTTCATAATAAAAGATAAAATTTATAATTTCAAATATTTAAAATTTAAATTTAAAAGTCAAAGTTTGACTATTTTAACCAAAATTCACTTTTTGGAAAATTATTCTATTCAGTCATATTTGTAATTCTAATCCATATCAAAATCAAAGTTTATATTTAAAATAACAAAATTTATTCTTTTTCAAAAATAAAGCTTTTGAATCTGGAAAAATCAATTTAAAAATACTTGTAAAATACAGGGTTGTTACAAATACTTAATCCAATTCAAAGTTTATTCTTCATTAATAAATCAATTAGTTATCTTAAATTCATTACATTAATTAATTATTCCTAATCACTAGTTAATGATCCCATCATTAACTACCCATTAACTTCCCATTAATTACTTACCCAAAGTAATTATCTTTAATCAATCTCATCATTAATTAATTACACCAATAAATTTTATTAAGTGATAAATCTTTTAATTAATTCACTAATTAATTATGCTAAATTAATCACAACTTCAATTAAGTTAAAGATAAATTATTTATCTTTATTAATTTTTTTTACATCGTTAAACTTCCATTTGAAAACATTTTGCAAATCAATTATATAATTGAAAGATTTGAAAACATTTTGCAAATTAATTAAAAATGAAAGTATTTAATTTTCTTTAAACAAAGCAATTTAAACATTTAATTTTAATTTTTAAAAATCTTTGAAAAACTTTACTTAGGAACTTCGATTGCTTTAATAACTTTTAAAACGTGTTTAAATACATTTCACTTTGGAAAACAATGGCATATATTACTTTTGAAAATATATTCAAATTTAAATACACCTTTAAAACTTAATAACATTTCTCTTTTTTTAAACCAAAACAATATTTAAAAACTTTAATCTTTAAACTACCTAACATTTTCTTTTTAAAAACTATTTTGTATTAACTTAAGATTTAAACAAATCTGGTCAAACTTTCGAAAACTTAAAACCAGACAACCCACAAAAACCAAACCCGAGCAATCCACCAGGTTTCCCGAGTAACCTCCCATGCACTCTCGATTCCTCCTCTCCTTCGAGTCACACACAAGAAATCATTGATCCTCACTCGAGCCAACCTAACTTCCCCAAACCAAAACACACAGCCAAAAACAAAACGAACACAACCGTGCACGTGTGCACCTGCACACCAACTTCGATCGACGACGATCATCACCGCGACCCTTGTCCAGTCGCCCATGACCTCACCGACCCACTCGAACACACACCACCACGAGATCGCCAGCTAAACCCAATCGAGCCATTCAATTCGCACAGTAACCCAAACTGCTAACCCAAAAACGATCACCTGCCGTCCCCTCAGACCACCAGCCATTGCGCGATTCCGACCCAAGCTACGACACACCCCTACGACACGTTCCCCTTCGATCCGGTCCAACTCGAACCATCACCGGTGACGAAAACAACCTGACAACACCCTCGACCAAAAACTGACTTTAAACCCAAATACGACGTTACGCCGCCGACACGGTGGACGAGAAATTCGCTGACCAATTTTGCTTAGATCCCCAACCTCCAATCCATCTCCAGAAGTGATCTCGACCACCTAGACCACTCTGATCACCAGAAAATGATGAAAACACTAACCACACTCAATTTGCAATTCCTCTTGAATTATCCTCTTAAAAATCATGATTCTTTTTCTAAAATCATAGTTTGCGAAGATGAAATAGATTATATTCATGAATTCACAAATTATTTAAGTTGGGATTTTGACATATTTAAGTTTTACTGTAATTATTACACCCTAGTTAAAACTGCCTCCAATTTCTACTTAAAATATATATTAAACCTAAATCTTGTTGTTACAAACATAATTTGTTTAAACATTGAAGTCTAAAGAGATTCAGGAAAAGAGAAATTGGAAATTGATCATATTTTGAAGCCTGAAAACTAGAACAGAGCATACATATTGGTACACAGATATGCACAGCAATATTAACATACATATACACATGAAATCATATCTGAACAAACATGCAAAGCATACTACTCAACAAAATTTCAAGTATTATCACAAGCAACTGGTTATCAAACAACTTAGGCTTTTATAGAAAAAGTTTACTCACTGTTTTAAACTGTAGAACAGAGAACAGGCTTGGAAAATTTGAAATCTGCACTTGAACTTTGAATTTATGCTTGATTGTTGATCTGCTACTTAATTGTTGAGTTTGAATTTTTTGCTAGCTTGATCTCAGGTTGACCTTGAAAGAAGTTGAAGTAGATGTTGATTTCAGTTTTGATTTCCCCTTTTTAGTTTTACTTCAGGTTGAAACTTTGAAACAGTTTTGATTACTTTTGTTTTCTTTTCAAGTTTTAGTTTTGAAGGAGGATGAAAGAATCAAAAACATAAGTTTTAGATAGAAAATAGCCTGGTTCTCAACATTTTATTATAATTTAATTTAAAGAAATCATTTCCACGTGTAATTTTGCATGTTATTTAGCTTACAAATGTTTAATTGTATGATACAAAGCATACAAATGTTTTAAAGCCTTTATTTAATATTTCTTATGTTTTTATATATACATTTATTAATCCATGTTTATATCATGTTAGCACCAAAATTGGTCACTAACCTCGTAGAGAAAGATTGCGTAGAGATATAAGTGATGAAGATAAATTAAACAAGGAAGAAAATGCTAATTTAAATGCAGAAAGTAAGAACACCAGATTTATAGTGGTTCAGCGTAATTGCCTATGTCCACTTTGAGGTTAAACTTTATTGATCTTCTTAATGATTGATTACAAATACAATTCGTAGATCAAGTGCTTGAGTGAAGTTGCTAAGTAAAGGAGATGAGTCTGAAAAATGGCAGAGTCTCCCCAGTGTTCTCGAAAAAGAGTCCTTTTCACTGTGACCCTGCCCCTCTATTTATAGACAAAGATGGGCTGACTTCCCAGGTGGGCTCGGTGGCCGAACATCCTCACCCAAATAGAGTGTTCATCGTATGCCGAACAAAATAGGCCGAACACTTGGATGCCGAGCCACATGCTCCTGGCCGAACGATCCTTTTGGCCGGTCGACGCTCTCTGGCCGAACGTGCTTTCTAGTCGAACGATGCTTTCTGGCCGAACGATCCTCTCTGGCCGGTCGATGCTCTCTGGCCGAACGATCCTTTTGGCCGAACGATACTCTCTAGCCGAACGATGCTCTTTGGCCGAACGTGCCTTCTGGCCTAACAATGCTCTCTGGCCGAACGATCCCTTTGGCCGAACGATCCTCTCTGGCCGAACGATGGTCCTGGCCGAACGATAGCTTTTGACGAACAATACAGCCTTGCCGAGCAGCCGTATACGCCGAACGCCTTCTGATGCCGAAGGCTCCTGGATGCCGAGTATCCCTGGATGCCGAGTACTCTCGGATGCCGAGTGCTCCTGGACGCCGAGTCCTTCTGATGCCGAGTGCTTCTGGATGCCAAGACAATTAGATGCCGAGTAGTCCTGGAAGCCGAGTACTACTGGATGCCGAGTAGTCCTGGAAGCCGAGTACTACCCAATGCCGAGCACTCAGTTGCCTGGTCAAATCTCCAGTAAACACTTGCCCCCCAAAGTGTATCACGTGACCGAACGTGGTACGCTTTGAGTCATGTAACCTTCTCGTCTCGTTTTAAATCCTTGACTAACCTCGAACGGAGATGCCTCTTTGAGAATTCCAGTGGTTTAGGTGGGTGCCGAGCGTGTTCTAAATGCCGAACAAGACATTTGTAACCAAACGATCCTTCAGTGCCGGACATCATTATACGCCGATGCCGAACGATGTGTCTTTGACCAGTTCCACTGGATGTAGCCTTTTCGACTTCTTCTGTTTTCCCTATAAAAGCCAGCACCTCCTTCCTTCTTTCCCTTTTCACACTTCTAACACCTCTGCCTTGCACCTGCCGAAGCTACCAGCCAACATACAATTCGCCGATCCTTCTCAAGTCTTCACCTTACTAACTAGGTACTGATTCCTTCACCTAAATACAGTCTTTACGCACGAACTTCCTTAATTGATGGGATAAATCGAGCCTTGACTAAAGTGTCTAAAGAGTCACGCAACGAGGGTGGAAGGAAGAGTGAATAGAGATGGGTTTTCTAGGAAGCCTTTGGTAGACATACTGTGGTTCGGCATAAGTGTTTTATGCCGTACCAGATTGGAGGAAGTAGGAGATGATTAGGGGCATCGTGCGGTATGGTCTGGTACGACTTGCCGAACGATTTGCCCTCGTCGTTCGGTGTGGATGGAGGAAGAGATGAGGCCACTGTTAAGGACAACATGTTGATGGTCGTCTCAACCGAACAGTCACAAACGTCGTACCATACAAGGCTAAAACATGTCGAACAAAATGACAAGAAGATTGAAACTATACCTCCATCTTCTTGTCATCTTGTCTTAATCCTATATCATTCTATCTTTTTCTGTGCTTTCCCGTACCTCATTCTATCTTTTTCTGTGCTTTCCCGTACCTCCATCGCCGATGATATACTTAATTACGGGTTTGACGATCCTGAAGCCCTCAAGTTTTCTTCGCCCTCTAGAGGCAATGCGGGAGTTCAACTCCCAGTCCAGGGAGATAATACTCCGATTAGTAAAGACAAAAGAACTGGTCTGTCGGGAGGGGGGGAACACTAGGACACACACGCACATACGCATTCCATCATACACTTCAAGTTTCTTCTTATTTCCTGGATTTTTCTTAACTCGTTGTTATCTCTATTCCTTGTAGGTGACATGGGGCGCTTTCACGGACTTGATCGCCTTCACGGCTCTTCCATATTTCATCATCCCGGACGGGATTCGGGTTCGGGAAGACGCAGGGACAGAGATGATTATGAAGATAGAGACAACTGTCCCCGCGTTTCGTCTTATCGTAAGAAGGCATATTCCCAATCTTCACAGTCTCGTGATCCTCTTCCTCCAACTGAGTCGGATAGAGAGAAGTCTTTACAGAAGGGGTCCCAACCCGATGCTCCTCGAGAACAACACTCCGGTTCGTCGAGTACAAGGCAAATCCGGGAGCAAAGAAAAAGAGCAGAAATTCCAAGGCCTCCTCCCCCTACTCCCGCGGTTGACCCAACTGTAGCAGAAAAGATGGTCGATCTTTAAGGCCAAATTTCCAAAAATTTGCTTTGATGGTCTGAAATTCCTCCCAGCTATTCATCATATCCCTGGGTACATGAAGCAGAGTGCCATTGCTTGCAACAACGACGTCTATGTTCAACATGATGCGTTTGTACACTTGGTTGAAAAGATCTCGGAGGTGTCTGTTGAGTGACAATATGAGATTGATCGTCTGAAATTGGAGGCTGGCGGTGACAAGAACATCATCAAGCATCAAGTCGAAGAGCTCACTTCGTATAAGTCGAAGCTGGAAGCCGCTAAGCAAAGTGCAAAAGATACTGCTGAGGCAGTTACTCGTTTAGAGATGGCTCACAAGAAGGAACTTGATGAAGCGGTCCAGCGTAGCGGTGCCCTTGCTTTAGAAAAAGATTCTAGCCAAAAAGAAAGGGACGCGCTTGCCACACAAGTCAGAGAGTTGAAAGAATTACTCTCCATGGAGAAAGAGGATAAAGTAGCTGCTCAAGAAGAGTCACAACGATATTGTGATGAAATCGTTGCTACTCGGCTCCTGAAAACGAAGCTCGATGACGAACTTGCTGGGGTTGAAAAAATGAAAGATGAAGCCCGTGAGGAGGGCAAAAGAAAAGCTGCGGAGGAGATTGACTCTCGCCTCGAGGCGGCCGTAGAAGCCGGTAGGGAAGAGGTCAAGTGTATGTTTGACCCGTTGATTGCTGAGTATGGCGCCCGCGTCCTTATGCATCACGACTTGACATTCTTGGGCGAGGGCTATCTCAAATCCCTAGCCGAGGCCTGGGAAACTTTAGTGAAGATAAGGAAGATCGAGTCTGGCTCTGAGGAGGTTGATGAGGATGCCCTGGTGAAGGAGTTTCTTAGAGGGAACGAGCCAGTGGATTTATCCGCAGCTTTGGCGCTTTATAGCAAAGGCTCTCCCCTTTCAAAAGAGAAAAGTGATGAAGCTGGCCCATCTAGGGCTAAGACTATGGCTCCTCATACTGCTGCTCCTCCTACTACTCAACCGGACGGTCAGCCCGCACTTGACCCATTCGAGCAGCATGCCGGCTACGATCCTGAAGACCCCGGGCTTGGTGTTCATGTGCTATCCCCTATTCTAGAGGGAGAGACTCCACGCGCAACCGATAGACAACCAGAACCCGGTAGGAAACTCTTCTTTTAGAAGCTAAAAGATCCGTCACTTTCTAGTAGCGGTTATTCGTCCTAATGTTCATTCTTTATGTTTTCATGCAGGCTGCTCTAATGCCGAGCCAACTCCGAGGAGCGATGACGCCAAGGAAGAGGCAGAGAAAACAAGCGAGGTTGCTCATGCGGGAGCAACTCCTGGCCTTGACGCTCAAGTGATCGGGGCGCTAGATGATGATAAGCTTGACACCTCATCTCCTGCCGAAGGGAGTGATGAAATCGAAATCACTGGCGCCTCTAAACATACCTCGAAGATGAGCATGAAAGAGCGTCTCGTCGAAGAAGCGAAAAAGAGAGTCGAGATCAAAGTCGAGCCTGAAATTCTGGAACTCACCGACCCACGGAACAGACCTTTGAAGATCATTCTCCCTGGTAAATTCAAACCGCTGAACGTTCCTTCTCCCCTTCCTGATTGCGCTTCTTTAGCAAGCAAGAAATCCAAGAAGAAGCGTGAGAGAGAGGAATTGTCGGAAATAACAAAGGAAGACAAGAAGAAGAAATCAAAGAAATAGTTGCTAAACTCGTTCAACGAGATTGTGCTTAGGTCTTGTAACTACTTTCGTCTTTTGCTTCTGAAGTTTATGTAGGTAGGGTTTTGACTCCAAGTTTTGGAGGAATAATTGTGTAACCTCATTTTGGACTACTAAATAAAGTTCAGTTTCCTTAGCAGTTTGAGCGTTTCTTTTACTTTTACTCTTTCTTTAGCTTTCTGAGTAGTTGTGGTCAAAACTCAAGCACTTATGAGTTGTATATTTCTTGAGTACTTAGAATTTTTTTTCTAAATTCGCGTTCCAGGGACTTATAATAAGTTGACCCGTACTCGGAGGATTCGGAGATTGAGATTGTTAATACTCTAATCCGTGCTCCGAGGACTTAAAGTATTCCAGTCTGCGCTCTGGAGACTCGGAGATTAAAATCGTTTATACTCTAGTCCACGCTCCGGGAACTTAGAGTACTCCGGTCCGCACTCTGGGGATTCAGAGATTTGAAATCGTTTATACTCTAGTCCGCACTCCGGGGACTTAGAGTACTCCGGTCCGCGCTCTGGGGATTCGGAGATTTGAAATCGTTTATGCTCTAGTTCGCGCTCCGAGGACTTAGAGTACTCCGATCCGCACTCTGGCGATTCGGAGGTTTGAAATCGTTTATACTCTAGTCCACGCTCCGGGGACTTAGAGTACTCCGGTCCGCACTCTGGGGATTCGGAGATTTGAAATCGTTTATACTCTAGTCCGCGCTCCGGGGACTTAGAGTACTCCGGTCTGCACTTTGGGGATTCGGAGATTTGAAATCGTTTATACTCTAGTCCGCAATCCGCGGGCTTAGAGTACTCCAGTCCGCGCTCTGGGGATTCAGAGATTTGAAATCGTTTATACTCTAGTTCGCGCTCCGGGGACTTAGAGTACTCCGGTCCGCACTTTGAGGATTCAGAGGTTTGAAATCGTTTATACTCTAGTCCGCGCTCCGGAGACTTAGAGTACTCCGGTCCGTGCTCAGGGCACTCGGAGATTGAAGTCGTTTATACGAGTTCGTACATCGTACATGATAATGTAGTTCGAGTAATTCATCACCTGACTATGAGATATAGAAACATTAGTGATTCGTGGAAAATACGGCTTCGAGCCTTTATTAATGAAAAACAACTAAACTGCTTGATTACATGGCTAAAAAGAAACTAAGTTACGACTGAATGAAAACATACAGGAAATAACTGTGCCTAAAACAGGAAAGAGACATGCTAAATGTAATAATGTCACAAATGTTCACCGTTCCACGCTCGGGGGAGTGTCGCGCCATCAACGGTCGCTAGCTTGAATGTTCCCTCTCCAAGCTTCCGTTCAACGACGTACGGACCTTCCCAGCTGGGATTCATACGCGACGGTACCGGGAAAACTCGTTTCAAAACAAGATCACCCACATCAAAAATCCTTGGGCGGACTCTTCCGTCGTAGTAGCGTTTAACTCGATGCCTATGTGTTGCCGCCCTTAATTCGGCCTCTTCACGTTTTTCATCGATGAAGTCCAGCGATTCCAGCAAGAGGTCCTTATTCATCTTGGGATCATAATATGTCACTCGATGTGATGGAACTTCAAGTTCCACGGGTATAACGGCTTCCGAGCCGTATGCCAAGGCGAATGGAGTGTGGCCGGTCGCGGACTTGTCGGTAGTTCTATAAGCCCATAATGCCGTCGGGAGCTCATCTACCCACTTGCCTCTGACCTTCTCCAGGCGCTTCTTCAGTATGGACTTGATTATTTTGTTAACAGCCTCAACTTGTCCGTTAGCTTTTGGGTGTGCAACGGCGGCGAACTTCTTCTCGATGCCATACTTTAAACAGAACTCTTTGAATTCTCCGCTTTCAAATTGTGTCCCGTTGTCTGTGATGATGGTGCGAGGGAGGCCAAAGCGGCATATAATGTTTCGTACAACGAAATTAATGACCTTCTTAGAGGTAATTGTGGCAAAAGGTTCTGCCTCAGCCCATTTTGTGAAATAGTCGACTGCAACTATCGCGTATTTCGCACCACCTTTGGATATAGGCAAAGAGCCGATTATGTCGATTCCCCAGAGAGCAAATGGCCAGGGACTAACCATTTGTGTGAGTTCCGTTGATGGGGTCCTTGGGATTTTTGCATATCTTTGATACTTGTCACATTTCCTTGTGTAGTCTGCAGCGTCCCGATTTACGGTCGGCCAGTAATATCCATAGCGGAGGATCTTTTTTGCTAGCATTTGCCCCCCAGTATGGTCGCCACATTCCCCTTCGTGAACCTCTCTCAAGACCCGCTTTGTCTCATCATGAGCGATGCACCGTAATAAGGGGACTGAGAACCCTTTTCGATACATTAATCCATCCTGCATCACGTATCGCGCGGCCTTTCGAAGGACCTGTCGTCTTTCGCTCCTTTTTCCTGATAAGGTCCCGGTCGTCAGGTACAGTTTGAATGAGGTTATCAATGACTCCTTCTCGATTTCCGTTTCCAACACACGATCAAATTTCATCTCGTCTATGCTCGGGGCCTGCAAGGCATCAACGGGTACAATCCCATTTGCTGCACATCGCCTGTGCTTGCAAACTTAGCCAACGAGTCGGCTTCTTTATTCTGTTCGCGCGGGACATGCGAAATATCATAACGCTCAAGATTCAACAGTAGTTCTTGAACCAGAACAAGGTACGGAGCAAGCTTTTGTCCCTTTGCTTGGTAATCTCCCCGCACTTGGTAAACCACCAACTGTGAGTCACAAAAGATTTCAACTGACTTGATCCCGAGTTCTCCGATGAGCTTCAAGCCCGCTATCAGTGCTTCATATTCTGCTTCGTTATTTGTAGCTGGGAAATCGAGCTTCAAAGCATAACAGATCGATCGATTTTCCGGAGTTACAAGAACTACACCCGCACCGGAGCAACGGTCGTTTGATGCCCCATCAGTGTATAATTTCCATCGAAAGGGGGGAATGACATCGTGATTATCTGGTTCGACGGGTATGGTAAACTCAGCGATGAAATCTGCTAATGCTTGCCCTTGTATGGCTCTTCGTGGTAAGTAGGCGATATCGAACTGGCTCAACTCGATGTTCCATTTTAGCAATCTTCCAGAAGTTTCTGGTCGTTGGAGTACCTACCGTAGGGTTTGATCGGTATAAACACTGATTGAGTGTGCTTGAAAGTATGGGCGCAGCTTACGTGATGCAATCACCAAGCAATAGGCCAATTTCTCGATTTTAGGGTAATTTCTTTCTGCCCCCGTTAAACGCTTGCTAACATAATACACCAGCTTCTGGATTCGGTTCTCATCACGAACTAAAGCCGCACTTATCGCATGTGGGGATACAGCCAAGTACACGTACAACATCTCGTGGTCTACTGGTTTTGATAGCACTGGCGGACTCTCCAAATGCCTCACCAGATCCCGGAATTCTTCCTCACAACTAGATGTCCATTCGAAATTCCTCTTCCCTTTCTTTATTATATCAAAGAAAGAGATGCACTTGTCAGTTGCCCTGGATATGAATCGACTTAGCGCAGCTACTTTTCCATTCAAGCTCTGTACCTGTCTTATAGTCCTGGGCACTTGCACATCTCGAATAGCTTGGATCTTTTCTGGGTTAGCTTCAATTCCCCTAGCATTAACGATGAATCCCAAAAACTTCCCCGACGCAACGCCGAAGGAACACTTCAGAGGGTTGATCTTCATCCCGTAATACTTGAGTATGTCGAACATTTCAGCCAAGTCTCGAATGTGGTCATTTGTCTGTCATGATTTCATGAGCATGTCATCCACATAGACTTCCATCGTCCTACCAAGCTGGTCTTTGAACATTTGATTCACCAAACACTGATAAGTCGCTCCTGCGTTCTTTAGTCCGAAGGGAATTACTACATAGTAGTATAGCCCGAGATCTGTAACGAAGCTGGTGTGTTCTTTGTCCGGAATATGAATCGGGATTTGGTTGTAACCCGAGTATGCATCCATAAATGATAACAGCTCATGTCCTGCAGTGGAGTCGACCAACTGATCGATCCTAGGCTACGGGAAACTGTCCTTGGGGCACGCTTTGTTCAAGTCGTAATAATCTATGCAAGTTCTCCATTTCCCGTTCGCCTTTTTCACCAGCATGGGGTTTGATACCCATTCAGGGTAGAGGGCGTCGCGGACGAACCCATTGGCTTTGAGTTTGTCCACCTCCTCTCTGAGAGCAGCGGACCTCTCCGGGTCCATTCCTCTCCTCTTTTGTTTAACCGGGACGTATTTCGGGTCTATGTTCAATATATGACTCGTAATGGCGGGGGAAATCACACACATATCAGAATGCGTCCAGGAGAAAACATCAAGATTCGCCCGGAGGAAGTCAATAAGGTCTTCAGTCATTGCGGGGCCGAGCTGTGATCCGATCTTCAGTATTCGCGACGGGTCATCTCGGCTGACTGAGATGTCAACTGTTAATTCAGCCGGCGCTGCCTTTTCTTCCATGGGTTTCTCATTGTCGTCTCTCGAATCTATTTCTCTGAAGATCCGAGAATTATGCCCGAGCCAGGGCTCGGGCACTACTTGTCAATTATCCGTATTAAGGATGCGGACGGGATTGTCCGCAACCTTTCCTTTCTCCCTCCGATGGGCCTCTCGGAGCTCAGCCACATAACAGGAAAGACCAGCTGCTTGGTCGCCATGAACAATACCTACTCCTTTGTCAGTTGGGAACTTCAAAGTTAAGCACCACGGGGCTAGTGCTGCCCTAAACTCAGCCAAGGCCGGTCGGCCCAAGAAAACATTATACAGAGAATCCACATCCAAAACTACGAAGGGTAGGATTCGCACCCTCCGATGCTCGCCTTGTCCCAGTTCAACTGGTAACTCAACATACCCCACTGCATCGATCGCTGCGCCATTAAAGCCGTGTATACGAGCTTTGGACGGTTTCAAGTCCTTTGTTTCCATTTTCATCTGGTCATAAGCCTTTTTGAAGATGATGTTGACAGAACTTCTGCAATCAATCAGAATTCTTTTCACGTAGGTCGGTCTGATCGTCGCAGATATGACCATCGGGTCGATGGTTGGAGCCTCTATTTGGTCAGCATCTCTGTTTCTGAACACTATATCGTCTGTCATTAAGCGCTGCTGCTTAGCAGGGGTCCCATCCTCCGCGTTCGAACAGCACTCGAAATCTGCATGCTTCAGGGAACTTGCATACCGCTCCATCTCTTGCCAATTCTTATCCGCGGGGTGAGGTCCGCCGATGATTGTATTTATGACTAGTCTACCCACAGTTCGGGCAGGCTCCTCGGGATGACGCGGAGCTGGTGCATGACCTGGGTTGGATGTTCCCTATCCTCCTTCCTGTGGATCCTTCACAAACTCTTGTAACTTCTTTTGCCTGATCAACTTCTCGATAGCGTCGTGCAGGTGTCTGCACTCTTCCGTATTGTGCCCATAAGTCTCATGGAAGCGGCAATATTTCCCGGTCCGCTTCTGTTCCTCGGTTGATTCTTTTGGACGTGGCTTTCTGTACTGAAAAGTATTGCAGGTTGATAGGTAAATGTTCTCAAGGGACGCATTCAGTGGGGTATACTCGTTGTAGCTTGGAATTCTCGATTTCCACTTCCCTGCTTCTCTCTTCTTCCCTTGATTTCTTCCTCCGGACTCCTTAGGCTGTCCTGGCTTGTTCTGGACATTGACTTGGACCATTCCCGAGTTGTCTCCGGACTGCTTCACAGCAACATTGCTTTTCATGGACTCTTGGACAGGTCCTGGTGCCTTATCTCACCTTACCCACCTAGCTTACTCTCTTCTTATGAACTGGTGTGCCTTTGAGTAGAAACGCTCTAGCGTAGTCGGAGGTTTTCCTGCCAACCAGTCTCCAAACTCAGAATCCGGATCCACACCTCTCATTACAGCCATTAGGATTGCATGATCATTGGGATTACTGACTTCAGTTGCCGCAACGTGGAATCTTTGTAAATATTCCTTCAATGACTCCCCAGGATTTTGGATTACACTTGACAGAGACATTACGTCCTTCGGACGAGTAGTGTGTATCTTGAACTGCTCAATAAACTTCTTCGCCAACTCCTCGAAATTGGATACGGACAGCGGAGGAAGTCGGGTGAACCACATAGTAGCGATCCCAGATAGAGTAATTGGAAAGCATCTACATTTGGTTGCGTCATTTGCTCTAGCTGAATCGATCATCCACTCGTACCTCATGACATGCTGTCTGGGGTCAGTCATTCCCTCATACGCAAGGATAGTTGGCATACTAAACTTTCTAGGGTATGCCGCCTGCAGCACAACATCTGTGAACGGAGTATGACACCTTGATACTCCCCAATCGTCATTCGATAAGCCCTGATTTTCTCTCATCAATTGCCTGACCATGGCTGTCAGATCTAGTGTCTGTATGGAAGGTGGAAGGTTAGAGTCTGTTCTACACGACTGTCCATGCTGATGCCTCCTCTCCAGGCGATCTGCCAATCGTGCGTCTTGAGGTTCGACATCGTTGGCGTTTTGATGGTCTGGGCCTCCAGCCTCCAATAGTACTCCGGTTCCAATGTTTCCAGCTCCTGCTTGGTCACGGTCTCCAGCTGTTTGAATAGCAGCATCTGCCCGCGCAGCTTCAGTCTTACGGCGTCTGCGCCTGGGAGGTTCATCAGAGGAAGTTGAGCTGTCAGATGAGGAATAAGGAGCGGGGTTGCCCCCAGCATTCTGTTGCTGCTGTTGAGTGAGTTGTGCCATCAGTTTGGCGTTAGCTTGCATCTCCTCTCTTAGTTGTCTCCTGCTTTCCCTGAGTTCTCTCATCAAGTCGTTGAACTCTATTCTAGTGACAACTGGAGTCTGGTCCTGGGCGGCAATTCCTACACCCGGAATCGTTGGCTGATTGCTAGGTCCTGCTTGTTGCAAGCTAGCAGTCTCGTGTGCATCCGCATTATGAGAAGCTGACCTGGTACGTGTTCTTGCCATTGTAGAGTTATTGGTATGAACTCTGAGTAGAATCAACGGATGTCTTACCAATGAGTCGGATCTTCTTTGGGGGATTTGTTCAATCCAGTAGCTTCAAAGCAGATCCTTAAGGTCTGAGAATTCAATTCTCAATGAAAGCACCAAAGTGTTAGCACCAAAATTGGTCACTAACCTCGTAGAGAAAGATTGTGTAGAGATATAAGTGATGAAGATAAATTAAACAAGGAAGAAAATGCTAATTTAAACGCAGAAAGTAAGAACACCATATTTATAGTGGTTCAGCGTAATTGCCTACGTCCACTTTGAGGTTAAACTTTATTGATCTTCTTAATGATTGATTACAAATACAATTCGTAGATCAAGTGCTTGAATGAAGTTGCTAAGTAAAGAAGATGAGTCTGAAAAATGGCAGAGTCTCCCCAATGTTGTCGAAAAAGAGTCCTTTTCACTGTGACCCTGCCCCTCTATTTATAGACAAAGATGGGCTGACTTCCCAGGTGGGCTCGGCGGTCGAACATCCTAGCCCAAATAGAGTGTTCGTCGTATGCCGAACAAAATAGGCCGAACACTTGGATGCCGAGCCACATGCTCCTGGCCGAACGATCCTTTTGGCCGGTCGACGCTCTCTGGCCGAACGTGCTTTCTGGTCGAACGATGCTTTCTGGCCGAACGATCCTCTCTAGCCGGTCGATGCTTTCTGGTCGAACGATACTTTTGGCCGAACGATACTCTCTGGCCGAACGATGCTCTCTGGCCGAACGTGCCTTCTGGCCGAACAATGCTCTCTGGCCGAACGATCCCTTTGGCCGAACGATCCTCTCTGGCCGAACGATGGTCCTGGCCGAACGATAGCTTTTGACGAACAATACAGCCATGCCAAGCAGTCGTATACGCCGAACGCCTTCTGATGCCGAAGGCTCCTGGATGCCGAGTATCCCTAGATGCCGAGTACTCCCGGATGCCGAGTGCTCCCGGATGTTGAGTCCTTCTGATGCCGAGTGCTCCTGGACGCCGAGTACTCCTAGAACGCCGAGTACTTCTGGATGCCGAGTACTATTAGATGCCGAGTAGTCCTGGAAGCCGAGTACCACTGGATGCCGAGTAGTCCTGGAAGTCGAGTACTACCCAATGCCGAGCACTCAGTTGCCTGGTCAAATCTCCAGGAAACATATCATTTTTTTTTAATTTCCAATCCAATTCTATTTAAAATCTACTCATATGTATATATATATACATATAACAAACACATATTTAATTTATTTGAAAATAATAATTTTACCAATTTTAAATAATTATCAGGAGATTATCAAATACATATTTATCCAGATATAAATATTTATTATCAGATTTATTCATTCAACTTATACATCAGCGTTTTCCAAAGTTGAAATCAGATAATTATCCAATTACCTGATGCCAAAAATCTGGGTTATCACAAATCTGTATCAAAATTTAATATAATAACTGGGTCCAAAAACCTATCTTCTCCATACGATCGAATTTGGACTTGAAACCTTTTCCATCGTGTTCGTAATAGGGGTATAACATTATAAACGCCTAGCGGCACACCTTGATAGGGATTCACGATTTTAAGCTACGTAAATCGTGACAATTTGTATTTAATTAATATATATATACATTAATGAACCTTAAACAGCCTACAGCTGAAATTCTTTCCCATCAGCTTTTCATCTCAGCCCCTATCCTATACCTGTTTAAGCCATACTAGCCAACCTAGGAAACGTGCTCCAGACAGTTGCTCCCTTTTAGTCCGACATTGCCCTTCCTCTTCGTTTTAAATCACGAGCAGTTTCAAAACAAGGCAGAACAAGAACAAACGAAAAATCCAAATAATGGCCGACCAAGTAAAATCGCCTACAACTCCCTTATCTTCCTTTTCTTCTTTATTTATAAGCAGCCGAGCTTCTCCCATGTCTTCAAACAAAATCGAGATTCACCGAACTCAAAAAATATATATAAATCGCACATCTTTTCACGAATTGAATGTCGCGATCGATCGATTGAGGATTCGTCAGGGCTTCGCGAGCTGGAGTTTGGTTTCATCGATTCGTTCATTATTTTTTCAAGCACGAGCTCGCATGTAGGTCGCGGTGGCACTCGGCAGTAGGAGGTTGGGTCGTGAGACACTAGAGGGGAGCGCACGTTCGCACGACGAAGTGGAGAAGTCGATGGTGATTTGGCAGCGGGGCACGACCTAGGGTTTAGAGACGTGGGTGCGGTCGACGATCTGTGGCCATCTTAATTTCGATTAGAGGTAACTTAATTATGCTTTTGTCTAATATATAAATTCAGATCATATTTTAAACTAAAAACTGTAAATATATATATAAAGGTGAGATTTTGAAAATGAAATTTTTGTAGGGTTTATTTGAAAATAAATTGACAGATCCTCAATCTGGTCAGTATATGCATGTATTCATAATTTTGAAAATAATATTTTAACAATTGTAGAGGTTATTTAAAATTTGATTTTTGAAATCCATGTAGACATTTTTGTAAATATATATATATATATATATATATATATATATATATATTGTCCTAAAGGAAATAAATATATATTTACATATCTTAGTATACTAGCTATTTTAAATAATGGGTTTAGTAAACAAATTGTTAAATTAATTTATTTTTCAGAAATTAGTTTAAATTAAATAATTTGTTAATTAAATATATGGGAATTAATTGTCCAATTAGTTTGAAGATTAATAAATTATATAATGATTGTACAAGGTCTGAATCGTGAAGAAAACAAGCTGGTTTGGTTTGGACTGCAAATTAAAATCAAAGGTGAGTTAATCTCACTCTTCTGGATTGCTATTTAAATTTAAATGGTAAAATTTAAATAACTGGTTGAATGATAGAATTGATTGGATGTGATAATATATATAGTAGTGTATATATATATATATATTGGAGTGATTGATATTCCCTATAACAACCCTAGATTCTTGTATATTATTTAAATTGGACTTTCTTTTATTTTTAAATTATTTTAAATTTATTTTATTTCAAACATTTCATTTTAATATATAAATGATGATTATTAAGTGAATTATAGTTTCAAACTGGTATAAATTGGATATTTCACTGAAAAGTGAAATTCTGGTCAAACTGTTCAATCTTTGACTTTTAAACTTCAAATTTAAATTATATAAAATCTTAAATTTTATCTTTTATTATGAAAATAGATGTAATAACTTGAACACTGCTTTTTGTTTCGTTGAAAACGGAGTTAAATTGTAAAAGTTATGTAATTTTCAATTTTGTGTATAAACTGTTTATTTTGCAATATGATTTATTTTAAATCATATAAATTATATTTTTATTGTCGTATTTTGGTTTAATATGTGTTAATAGGTTATTTTATGTCTTTTAATATTTTTAAAATGATAATATAATTTTTCTAAAGTATACTTGAATTTATTTCGATTTATAAAACCTAGTTTCCATTTTTCTGCTATTTTCTTCATTAAATTATATTTAATTAAAATATATTTATTTATTTTTGTGAATTCATTTTTATTTTGTGTTCTTATCTTTATTTCTAAATATTTTTCAAGTACATAAAGATTTTCTAAAGTTCATTTGAATTTGTTTCAAATTTATAAAGCCTAGTTATGTATATATTGCCATTTTCTTTATTTATTTGATTTTTATTTAAATTTATTTATTTTCTTTTCTTATTTATTTTATTTTCTGAGTTTATTTATCTTTATTATCAGCCTTGTTATATATTTATACAATTAAAATGAATTTGTGGAAATTTGAAAAGACTTGAAACTCTTTATCTCCTTTTGACTTTTCCTCTTCCGCCTTTTCATTTTCCAACCTACAACTCATTAAAAAAAATTGGCCGTACAATACTTTTCTCATTTTAGCTGACTTCCTCACTTTTTTAACGTATTCTAACCTTCTCAAACCCACAAAAAAAATCACGACCATGGCTTTAAGAGATTGGGTAAAATTCTTCCTTCCTTTTTCTTGTTCTCAATGTTTTCTACCTTTGTTTTGCATATGCTCTCTACCTCATAGCTTGGCTCCTCCTCGACCAGATCTGACCTGACCTCCACCACCCCCTTTCTCTGATCATTACCCACCCTACTACACCACCAAGGCAGGCCAAGCACATCCATGGCAAGGAGCACCACCAAAATCAACAAAAACAACCACATATTACACTAGCCGAGCCTAGATTGTTAACACCACCTTCTACCACCATTTGCCGCCACTACCACCACCACCACCTCTGACCTAACCTCCACCCTCTGCCACATCATCCACAATCACCTGGACTTCACCACTTTGCTAACGCATGTTTGGCCAACCCTTACCAACCAAAAACCAGATCCAAACCCACTCCTTAGCCATGCATTTCAGATCTGGAGCTCAAGCATAGATGGTAGAAAGCATGTGCAATCACTTTGGATTTGGTTCATGCATTCATTTCTAACATTGTTTTATAGAATTTTGGGTTGAAAACTCATGTTGTCTATATTTGTTTTGTTTGAATGTGACAAGGAAATTAATCTTTGGCTCTCCCATCTCAAATCATATTCGTGTAGTCGTGCATTCGTGCCTTTGGAAATCTTTGTGTGTGTTTGTGGTCGTCATCTCCAGCTTAAACAAGTGAGTAATTCTCACCAGACAATGTCTACTTATATAACTAGTAAACTGACACCATTTGAATCTGTAAAACTATATCATCATGTTATAACTATTATATTATGATCATATGATGCTCACCCCTGTTATTACTCATGTTATATCATCATTTACTGTTATATAATGTTATTCTATTATTTATACCAGTTTATCACACTACAAGTTCCCTGTAGATTAGGTTCACTATGGGTTGAAATGATACATACCCGAACGGACTTTAGAATAGGGAAAAATCATTATGGGCTGAAATGATAAGCCTGAATGATTTTTATTTATTTTATTTAACTTGGGATTGCGGGTTTGAAATGATAAAACCCGATTTTTCTTTGTAACTGCGGATTGAAATGGTACATATCCGTATCACTTGACCTAGGCTAGAAAATTATATATAGACCTGTGGTTTATATATTTTTCTGAAAATTTTAAATTATTCTAAAAATGTAAATATTATGATATTTTGATTTAAAATTTTATTAAAAGGATTTCTATTAAATATTTGTGATTTTATACAAATTAAATAAGTGAATTAAGTAAATGGTAAAGTAGAGTTTGAAATATAAGTTAACTTTGGAATTTATGATTTTGTTTATAAATGGAGTTTATGTAAAGTATGAATATATGACAAATTTGATTTAAAGATGAATTTAATGATCTTTATTAAGAAATAATGATTTTATAAAGTGTTAATGATTTTGTATAACTTAAAATATGAAATAAATGAATATTTACGCTGAATTTGGAAATATAACTTAAATTGATTTTTGTGAAATTTGTTTAAAATTGAAATTAAATAAGTTATATTTTGGAAGTTTAAACTTAAGTGTTAAGTTAAAAAATTTATTAAAGAAATGAAAATTTAATACTTGAGTTTAAATAAGAAAATTGTTATTTTAATTTAGATATTTTTTTATGGAAATTTGACTTTATAAAATCAAGTGAATAAGGGTATATAAATGATTGTTTAAAGTGTGAATATATATGATTTTATAAGTTAAAATGATTTATATTAAAAGTTAATTGTTTGTGAAATTTAAATTAAAACTCAAAATTTGATTTGACAGCATTTTGAAATGTAATGTAAAGATATTACAACATTGGAAAATGCTGTAGTTGTTTTAAATGAACCTAATAGATAATTTGAACTAAGGGTTATTATAGCACTTTGTTAGTGCTATAGTTGTTAAATTTAACTAAAAGTTTTAATTGAAACTAAATTAATATATTACAGCATTTTAAATGCCGTCTTTTGTTAATGGACTGTTTTTAATCATAACATTTCGTAGCATTTTCTAAGTGCTGCGAAAGTTGAATTTTCTTTGTTTAATAAATTCAAATGAATAAATGATCTTTGAAAAAGATTAAATTTTGGAAATTAAATATTTAATTATTAAATATAATGAATTGACTTTATATGATTTAAATGGAATAGTTGATTTGGGAAATACAACTATTTTGAAATGTGATTAAATGGTATTTAAATTTAAATTAAATAAATAATGTTTTGAAATGATATTTTGATATTTTGAAATGAATTTGAATGATATTAAATCTTGGAATGAATAATTGAAGTTTATATTAGTATGGAAAATATTTGGTTTACTTGTAATTTGAATCTATTTAAAAGATATTGGACTTATGAAATATAGGATATTAAAGCTTTGGAATTTATTTTATAATTTGAATAGTTATTTTGTGGATTAAATCTATATTTGAAATTTATAAGATTTGAAATGGTCTATGGAAATTTAATTGAAATAAATGATTGAATTGAATTGAAACTTTGGAAATTTTAATACTTGATTTGAAAGTATGATAATTACACTTTTAAATGGATTTAAATGAATTTATTTGTTGGAATATTAATTAGTTAAAGGTGACTTGAAACTATAATAAATGAATGATATCTTTAAATTTAAAAAGTATTTAAAGTTGAATATTTGGATTTGAACTCAATTGATGATTTGATAATGAAGTTTTGAAAAGATATGATGTTTTGATATATTAAAATGATTTGAAATGAAGTTTTGGAAAGATATGATATTTTGATATATTAAAATGATTTGAAATAAAGTTTTGGAAAGATATGATATTTTGATATATTGAAATGATTTGAAATGAAGTTTTGAAATGATATGATATTTTAAATATACTAAAATGGTTTGGAATTGATTTAATCTTTATTTTGATAAAGATTTGGATTTTAAATGATATTCTATTTTGAAGTATAAACTGTTTTAAATTTATAACCACGGGTTATAATAACGATTGGTTGTTAAAGAGACCGGGATCGGATATGGGCATACTCTCTGTCGATACCGAAAACCACTTTGACAACTGTGTACGTGGTGGAGTTTCCAGAATGAAGTAGGATGGTGGCGACGATCCTAAGGTATATACGTGGACCCAACTCCCGTGAGTTGGCATAAGGTGGCTAAAATAGGAGCGATTGACGGACCAATGAGGTAGCACCTCTGATCGGACACACTTCTTCGATACCATTCTATTACTTGTGATTGATTTGGTGCGCACCCTTGATTTGGGAATGTTGTTCGAGGTGGGCGGTAGTGGCTGCTATGCGTCACCACCAGTCCGGATGCGTAATTGGTATATCTACCCTGGCATTGCCTTGTGTGCTATGTCACCTACCATATCGAGCCCACTACGATTTTGGTTTAAAGATCCGACCACGTTAAGGTTCACCGTCCCCTTAACGCTATTTTCTATATGATTATACTTTACTAATTAGACACTACTATATATAGCATATATTACTACATAGTAAATAGTTTAACGGATCCTTAAAGAATGGGCGATCCCAAGCATTCTTTAAGTTACTTGTACCTTATTACAGTTCACTTGAGTTGGTTTACATTATATAAGTATATATTGTCTTGACTCGAGTGTTTTGTGTTTTGCTTTATGCTCGGGTCAGCCTGAGTTATTCACAGATTTGGATTTCCACTCTCTCGGAGATTTGAATCGCTGGAGATTTTCTGCTTGTCTGGTCCTATCTATTTCTGTTGCGTTGTTCTACTCAGCTTGTACTTGGTTATTGTATTGAGACTTCTGTTGTACTTTATTTCTTCTATTGTATCTTATTTAACTCTGATATATTTACATAGTAGCTTCATGAACTACTATTTCTTTAACTTCCGCTGCATTATTTTACTCTTTGTCTGTGATCTGTGATTATTTATTTACTGTATATTCTAAGATTTGCCAAATTTTATTTACAACGTGGTATTTTGAGCAATTCAAGTCCGACATGTGCGGATGCGAATGGTTGAAAATATCGGGTCGTTACAGTTTGTATCAGAGCTCTGGTTTTAGGCAAAACTCAATATATAGAGTAAATTTAATTTCAGAATCACTTTCGTTCGAGCTTGAATTCCTTCTGCTTCAATTCGGTTTCCTTTGAATTTTGGAACGTTCCCTGCGGTTCCAAAATCCATTCATGTCCCTCACTATTCATCTTCTTGATTCTGGAGTATCCCATAACTCCGCTTCGAATGATCTTTATAGTGAATTGGTGGTCCCGCCAATCTCAAAATTTGAATTGTAAAAGGGTGAAACTCATTTACAATCAGCATCGATTCACCAGAGATTTATATCTATCCTTGGTTTAGATGCTAATATCTTTTGTTGTTCCAAACTCTAACTCTTGGGATCGAATGTAGATTTACCCCAGAAAAAAATCCACATTGATCTTATTCTTTAAGTCACGGTTGACCCGGTTAAGGTTGCTCGTGATATATATAAGCTTATCCATCTTCCTATTCTGTTATTTAATCATGTCATCCTTGTTTCCAACTTATTTCCAAATCAGAATTTCCTTTGATTTGAGTTAATCATATTTGAATCTTTATCTTTCTTTGAAAATCTATTCATGTATAGTGTATTTGTAAACTAATATTTAAAATTAAAATTCTTTATATATTGTGTTGTTTGAGTTGTTGATGTTGATTTGGGTTTCCGATCGATTCGTCTTATCAACGCTATCGATAGGATTTCTAAAACACCTTGACAGAACAAACTGACACAATATTATTTTAAAACTGCTAATGAAATTAACTTTATATATCTAAGCAAATTTATGGAACTTAATAAATTGATTTAAATTGATTATTTAAAATGATAATACTTGATTTATCATTTATTGTTCTATGAATGAATTTATAAATAGTTGTTTATATATTGATTTGGGAACTGAAATGAATTTAAATCAAGGATTTGAGAATTTAATTTTCGATGGTTTCAAACCTTGTGTTTAAAGTTTTAAAAGGGATATATTATTTAAAGTATTTTCGAATAGAAATTTGTTTCCAAAGAATTTTAAAGTCTTAAAATTTTAGTGCTCTTCTCTTTATCGCTGGAAAATAATTTCGGTGATGACTGCAGCATCATCGACGTTCATTTTCGAGTTTCGAAGCGAAGAAACCATTCTGTAGTTTTGCTACAGCTTTGTTTTGGGAAATTTGATTGATTTGAATTTCTAAGAGATGATATGATTTATTATATATATATATATATATATATATATATATATATATATATTGATTTAAATTTGATTTGACAAATTATGTACATACATTTATTTATCTCTAAATGTTTGAAAGGAATCGGAAATTTTATTCTTAAATTCTATCTTAAATAATAACTTCAAGTATAAAAAGAAAATCAAAATTTTGAATAAATATTCAAGCTTGAAATGATTGAATTAGAATGTTTATAGTGTATATTAATTTTTGAAAGTTTATTTGTATAATTCTCAATTGCATTCCAATATAACTTACCTTAATTTTTTTAGAAGTTAACAAGGTAACTGGATAATATACAATATAAAAAGATTTTTATAAATAAAATTTGAGTGGTTATAATAAATGTTATACACTTAAATTTTAGTTATAAAAGATTAACAGAGGTAAATAGAGTAAAGGAGTAATGGAATAATTTACATAATAAAATTATGTTAAAGGAGCTAAGAATAAATTAAAGCAGTTATAATAGGTGTAAGTATATTTAACATAGGTGATAAAAAAATATTGAGAGGAATAAATTTAATTTTAATTAGGAATAAATAAGAATTAAATTTATTGAATGTTATACACTTAATTTTAATCAAATCCATGATTTTTGAAATTGTTGGTTTAAGAAATTAGATGATAAGATAATGAAATTAGAGATAGTAAGATTTATTTAACTTGTGTAAAATTAATTATCAATTCAAGCTGAAACCATGGAAATTTCAAACCTATTATCTTATTTGTTTTTCAAACTTATTACCTAATTTGTTTTTCTAACTACCTTTTGGTTGTTCTTATTTTTCCTTATCTTGAAAAAGACTGGTATAGGCCTCTTCCTATAATCTTTTTGTTTAGAAATCTTTTTATAATCTTTAATAATCTTTGCTACTCATTTTGAATCTGAGCACAGCTTTCATCCACAGACCGTCGGTCAAGTGGAAAGAGTGAATCAGATTTTAGAGGATCTTTTCGTGCTTGTGTTCCTGATTCTGGAGAATCTTGGAAAGATCACCACCACCTTGTTAAACTTACCTATAACAAAATTTATCAGGTATAGTTTCAATCTTCTTGTCATCTTGTCTTAATCCTATATCATTCTATCTTTTTCTGTATTTTCCCGTACCTCATTCAATCTAGGGAGAGTGTAACAACCCTAGATTCTTGTATATTAATTAAATTGGACTTTCTTTTATATTTAAATTATTTTAAATTTATTTTATTTCAAACATTTCATTTTAATATATAAATGATGATTATTAAGTGAATTATAGTTTCAAACTAGTATAAATTGGATATTTCACTTAAAAGTGAAATTCTGGTCAAACTGTTCAATCTTTGACTTTTAAACTTCAAATTTAAATTATATAAAATCTTAAATTTTATCTTTTATTATGAAAATAGATGTAATAACTTGAACACTGCTTTTTGTTTCGTTGAAAACGGAGTTAAACTGTAAAAGTTATGTAATTTTCAATTTTGTGTATAAACTGTTTATTTTGCAATATTATTTATTTTAAATCATATAAATTATATTATTATTGTCGTATTTTGGTTTAATATGTGTTAATAGGTTATTTTATGTCTTTTAATATTTTTAAAATGATAATATATTTTTTCTAAAGTATACTTGAATTTATTTCAATTTATAAAGCCTAGTTTCCATTTTTCTGCTATTTTCTTCATTAAATTATATTTAATTAAAATATTTTTATTTATTTTTGTGAATTCATTTTTATTTTGTGTTCTTATCTTTATTTATAAATATTTTTCAAGTACATAAAGAGTTTCTAAAGTTCATTTGAATTTGTTTCAAATTTATAAAGCCTAGTTATGTATATATTGCCATTTTCTTTATTTATTTGATTTTTATTTAAATTTATTTATTTTCTTTTCTTATTTATTTTATTTTCTGAGTTTATTAATCTTTATTATCAGCCTTGTTATGTATTTATAAAATTAAAATGAATTTGTGGAAATTTGAAAAGACTTGAAACTCTTTATCTCCTTTTGACTTTTCCTCTTCCGCCTTTTCATTTTCCAACCTACAACTCATTAAAAAAATTTGGCCGTACAATACTTTTCTCATTTCAGCTCACTTCCTCACTTTTTTCACGTATTCTAACCTTCTCAAATCCACAAATAAAAATCACGGCCATGGCTTCAAGAGATTGGGTAAAATTCTTTCTTCCTTTTTCTTGTTTTCTATGTTTTCTACCTTTGTTTTGCATATGCTCTCTACCTCATAGCTTGGCTCCTCCTCAACCAGATCTGACCCGACCTCCACCACCCCCTTTCTCTGATCATTACCCACCCTACTACACCACCAAGGCAGGCCAAGCACATCCATGGCAAGGAGCACCACCAAAATCAACAAAAACCACCACATATTACACTAGCCGAGCCTAGATTGTTAACACCACCTTCTACCACCATTTGCCGCCACTACCACCACCACCACCACCTCTGACCTGACCTCCACCCTCTGCCACATCATCCACCATCACCAGAACCCACTAGCCGTGACCCATGACCTCTGGCCGAACCTATTTGTGCCAAAGATTAGAGGTTATGTTGCATTGTTTAGCCTTGAACACCTAGTTTTTGCACCTAGACTTCACCACTTTGTTAACGCATGTTTGGCCAACCCTTACCAACCCAAACCCAGATCCAAACCCACTCCTTAGCCATGCATTTCAGATCTGGAGCTGAAGCATAGATGGTAGGAAGCATGTGCAATCACTTTGGCTTTGGTTCATGCATTCATTTCTAACATTGTTTTATTGAATTTTGGGTTGAAAACTCATGTTGTCTATATTTGTTTTGTTTAAATGTGACAAGGAAATTAATCTTTGGCTATCCCATCTCAAATCATATTCGTGTTGTCATGCTTTCGTGCCTCTGGAAATCTTTGTGTGTGTTTGTGGTCGTCATCTCCAGCTTAAACAAGTGAGTAATTCTCACCAGACAATGTGTACTTATATAACTAGTAAACTGACACCATTTGAATATGTAAAATTATATCATCCTGTTATAACTATTATATTATGATCATATGATGCTCACCCCTGTTATTACTCATGTTATATCATCATTTACTGTTATATAATGTTATTCTGTTATTTATATCAGTTTATCACACTACAAGTTCCTTGTAGATTAGGTTCACTATGGGTTGAAATGATACATACCCGAACGGACTTTAGAATAGGGAAAAATCATTATGGGCTGAAATGATAAGCCTGAATGATTTTTATTTATTTTATTTAACTTGGGATTGCGGGTTTGAAATGATAAAACCCTGTTTTTCTTTGTAAACTGCGGATTGAAATGGTACATATCCATATCACTTGACCTAGGCTAGAAAATTATATACAGACCCGTGGTTTATATATTTTTCTGAAAATTTAAATTATTTTAAAAATGTAAATATTATGATATTTTGATTTAAAATTTTATTAAAAGTATTTCTATTAAATATTTGTGATTTTATACAAATTAAATAAGTGAATTAAGTAAATGGTAAAGTAGAGTTTGAAATATAAGTTAACATTGGAATTTATGATTTTGTTTATAAATGGAGTTCATGTAAAGTATGAATATATGACAAATTTGATTTAAAGATGAATTTAATGATCTTTATTAAGAAATAATGATTTTATAAAGTGTTAATGATTTTGTATAACTTAAAATATGAAATAAATGAATATTTAAGTTGAATTTGGAAATTTAACTTAAATTGATTTTTGTGAAATTTGTTTAAAAGTGAAATTAAATAAGTTATATTTTGGAAGTTTAAACTTAAGTGTTAAGTTAAAATTTTCATTAAAGAAATGAAAATTTAATACTTGAATTTAAATAAGAAAATTGTTATTTTAATTTGGATATTTTTGTATGGAAATTTATATAAAATCAAATGAATGAGGGTATATAAATGATTGTTTATAGTGTGAATATATATGATTTTGTAAGTTCAAATGATTTATATTAAAAGTTAATTGTTTCTGAAATTTAAATTAAAATTCTGAATTTGATTTGACAGCATTTTGAAATGTAATGTAAAGATATTACAGCATTGGAAAATGCTGTAGTTGTTTTGTGACGACCGCCCATGACCCCCGCACTGAACCTAGAGATAGTGCACTGTAAAGTGTGCCAAGCAGCCATGGACGATTGTCAGGGTAAATCAAAACAGCATAATATATCGTATAACTCACAGCGCATGGATAAAATACAATAGAACATATATATAGTGAAGCTTCACAGAATAGAATATCATCATATAAAACTTCATAATAGTTGAATACAAACATCTGAATAGTCAATACATCAAGCCTCACTACATATCACTCAGAGAATTATACAAGCAGCGGAACATCCAGTACATATAGTAAGAAAATAATATGCAAGCCTCCAGCTCGTCTTCGTCATCAGCATCGTTGGAAGCAAGAACAACACCTGTCACTTGCTACCTAGTCTGCCCGTCCCAAAATGGACGAACAACCCAAGGCAATAAGAGTTAAAACATAAAGCCTTGAGTCAAACAATAGTCTTAGTGAGCGGTAAATTAACTAACAACATACCAAAAGAGCATAAAGGAAAAAGGAATAGGAATCCAACCCTCCCACTCCACCTCTTTCTACAGTGAAAGCCCCCAGACACACACTAAGCAGAAGCAAACATAGCAAAGCAAACAATTAAAGTAAAGTAATTATCACTCGAGTCAAGGGCGATGTTTTCCAAGTACAAACCCCCAAGGCCTAAACCAAGATCAGATAAGCACCCAGAAAACACTGCTCTTGAGACTGAATGACGATACAACCAAACATCTGTGACTCTGGCTATCACTGTTATCATTGCCTCGATACCACCGTTATTTGAATGACCGGCACATTCTTTCAGCCGTCCGTCAAGGGCTAATGGAAACCCCGGTTCTAGACATAACTCCGCACGTCGTCAAAACCCGTGCCTAGGACTATCGAATCTGCCCAGAGTACTTGACTACCAATCAGTAGTCTTTAGGGACTATCGAATCTGCCCAGCGTACTCTTGCTTTGAGCATGCTAGAACCTTCAACAACGATGAAATCTCAGCCTTCTAGTCATCCTCCTCGACGACTATTTCCATACTAGCTCAAGCGCCTCTCGAGCAAACCATTATCCTCAAACTCGAACCATTTCACCGAGTTATCAACATGCTTGGAATGATCCCATCTGGATTAAACCAAGACTATCTCATATCATGCCTCGCTTCATCACATCCTAGCAAAGCCTCGTCTTAACATCATCATCATCCAATCTATCCATATGAGCTTCATCATCCGCTACATATGCCACGAGCAGCTTTCCCAATTCAAGAGCTTTTCCCTTAGCTTTTGAATCATCTTTGACCATCTTGTCTAAACCAAATCATCAATTAACTTATTCATAACAATCAATCAAGTCAATCATTAATCCAAGTAATCAAACATTCAAACATGATCTAATAAACAATTATAACAATAATGGCAATCTTGTAAATAAAGGGTCGAAATCTAACAAGTATGAAAACATGAGCAATATCTCTATAACTTGATGAATGAACCTTCATAGGTTAATCATGTATTAAAATGGATGTCAAATCATCATGAACAATAGATCTATACTTAGGTTTAAGAAAATGCATGGAAATCACTATTTTAACACCGAATCAAGCCAACAATCCGATATACTCCTTTGGATCCATGTGAGAGATAACCACCACTCACCAAATCACCTAAACACCTTAAAAGCAACACACTTCAGATCTGGACAGCGAAGGATCTAACTCGATCTATCACAAATTCGCTTCAAACGATGAAATCTCTCTTCGATGGATGTAGATCTTCAATCTAAGCTCTTGGATCTTCGATTTGGATGGAAGGAATCACAAGATTAGAGTGGAGAAAAGAAGTGAAGAAGTGTAGAACTCGAGCTCTCAAAATGGCAGCACTTCGTCGCTTCAAAATCCGGATCCCAAAAATGAAGAAGAACCTGCCTATTCATAGGCTGATTTCCTTAGGTCGTCCAGCCCTCCTTAGGTCGTCCACGACCTAACTATCCACGACCTAACTGTCCACGACCTACGACCTAAAAACACTACGACCTAACACATGCGCGCGACCTACGACATATGCGACCTAACATATGTGCGCGACCTACGACCTAACACACTCAAGCGGCATAACAACAGTGCCGACCTAACGACTTAACAGAGGCCACGACCTAACTATGTCACGACCTAATAATGTCACGACCTAACAACTCACGACCTAACTAATCACAGCACCACTTAGGTCGCTCATGACCTAACTAAACTCAGTACTATCATAGGTCGTCCACTTCCTAGGTCGTTAACTCGCCCAGTTCCTTATGCCGCTAACTCTTAGGTCGGTCAAATCCTATAGGTCGTCCCAAACTATCATACGACCTAAACCACTACGCGACCTAACTGTTATACGACCTAAGTCCTTACCTCGTCCAGTCCTTAAGTCGCTTACCACTAGGTCGTTAACTTCCTAAGTCGCCTATTTCCTTAGGTCGCTAACTCCTAGGTCGCTCCAACCTGTAGGTCGCTAACTCATAGGTCGTTCACTCTCTTAGGTCGCTCCATCCTCTTAAGTCGCTCATCCGACCTAACCTACCCCACGACCTAAGCCACCACACGACTCATCTCCTATACGACCTATCCCTAAATCTTTAGGTCGCCAATCCTATAAGTCGCTCCAACCCTTATGTCGTCTATCCTCCTAAGTCGCCAACTCCTTAAGTCGCCAACTCCTATAAGTCGTCTACTCCGACCTAACTACTATACGACCTAAGTCTTACCTCGTCCACGACTTAGACCCTGGACGACTTAACTCTGAACGACTTAGACCCTGGACGACTTAACTCTGAATGACTTAGACTCTGGACGACTTATCAACATTGCGACC
The DNA here is from genome assembly GCA_030737815.1 of Allium fistulosum. Taxonomy (NCBI): domain Eukaryota; kingdom Viridiplantae; phylum Streptophyta; class Magnoliopsida; order Asparagales; family Amaryllidaceae; genus Allium; species Allium fistulosum. The sequence continues at coordinate 741,603,827 of CM060908.1, read as the reverse complement.
TAATGCCAACTGTTTTACTATGTTTCGATCCGTAAAAATACGGGTCGTTACATTCTCTCCCCCTTAGGAATTTCGCCCCCGAAATTCCAAACAAACAAGAGCAATCAAAAACTATTCTGCATGCCTACCATCCATAGCAATCAACAAACCATGCATCCAATTCTAGCTTAGCATGCAGAATTCTAAAACTAGAACAAGTTACAATATCGTGAGATGACACGACACCTTATGGCCATACCTTGAAGAGTTCAGGATGAGCTGCCTTCATCCTCTCTTTCACCTCCCATGTACAGTCGTTATCATCATCACTCCATTGTATCTTGAGCAACTTAACTACCTTCCTCCTAAGCTGTTTCGTGTCGGTTTCCACAACACGAAGCGGCTTACGAGGTCTCTTATCAAATGGATCAACTTCGAAATCTTCACAGCTATCAACAGAAACCACTGTATTTGAGTCGTTCACATACTTCCGTAGATATGATACATGAAAAACATTGTGCACAACCGACATCTTCTCTGGTAACTCCAATCTGTAGGCGAACTTTCCAATTCGCTCGATGATCGGGAATGGTTCGACAAATCTCGGAGTCAATTTTCCTTTCTTCCCGAATCGAATAACATTCTTCAGTGAAGAAATCTTCACAAAAACCATATCACCTACATCGAATTCTAAATCCTTACGACATTTATCGGCATAACTCTTCTGACGGTCTTGGGCTACCTTCATTCGTTGCCGAATGATCTCTATGCAATCCGAAGTCTGTCGAATCATTTCTTGCCCAAGTATCATCTTTTCTCCTGTTTCTAACCAACATGTCGGAGAGTTACACGGTCTTCCATACAATGCTTCGTACGGTGCCATACTAATGCTTGACTGGTAACTGTTATTATACGAAAATTCCACCAAATGAAGGTGATCTTCCCATGATCCTCCGAAATCTAAAACACAAGCTCTGAGGAGATCTTCCAAAACTCAGTTAACTCTCTCAGTCTGACCATCTGTTTGAGGGTGATAAGCTGTACTCAAACACAACTCGGTTCCCAAAACCTCCTAGAAGCTCTTCCAAAATCCACTAGTGAACAATGGATCTCGATCGCTCACTATACTCTTCGAAATACCATGGAATCGAACTATCCACTTAACATACAACTCAGCCAACTTTGATGCAGTCCTAGTCGATCGAACAGGAATGAATCTTGCACTCTTAGTCAGACGATCTACAATAACCCAAATCCCTTCATTTCCCGTTCTTGTTCTAGGTAACCCATCAATAAAATCCATCGATATTTGCTCCCACTTCCATGTAGGAACTTCTAATGGCTGAAGCAATCCACTTGGCTTCTTCTATTCGGCTTTTACCAACTGGCAGTTCATGCACTTGGAAATAAAATTTCCAACATCCTTCTTCATACCTTCCCAGTAATAGGTTCTCTTCATATCCCGATACATCTTGTTTCCACCTGGATGAATTGTCAACTTCGAGTGATGACTTTCCTTCAGAACTTCATTTCTCAATTCATCTATATCGGGAACAACTAGTCGGCCTTGCTTCCGAAGCCAACCCTCTCGATCGACCTCGAATCCTTTATCCTTTTCTAGGTCCAATCCAGATTCCAAATCACGGATAATCTTGACAAGCTTATCATCTCGCTTTTGACTCTCGCCAATTCTTTCCACAAGAGTCGGTCTTATTGATAAGTTTGCCAACATCTCAGGTTCCAATTCACACCTGGGCCTGAAGTCAAATCCAGCTAAATACTCGAGATTCTTCCATTCTGAAAACATGGCTCCCAATCCTGCATGTCTTCGACTTAACGCATCTGCCACTGCGTTACCCTTTCCCGGAGTATAGGCTATATCAAAATCATATGATGCCAAAAACTCTAGCCATTGTTGCTGCCGAAGATTCAAATCCTTTTGGGAGAAAAGATACTTCAACGACTTATGATCCGTAAACAACTCGAATCGAACTCCTAATAAGTAATGTCTCCACATCTTCAGAGCAAAAACAATCGCCGCCAACTCCAAATCATGAGTCGGATAATTCCTTTCATGCGGCTTTAGTTGTCGACTTGCATACGCAACAACTTTACCCTTTTACATCAGCACTGCTCCAAGTCCAGTACCACATGCATCGGTGTAAACCACCATCTCATCATTCCTACTTGGAATAGTCAAAACAGGAGCACTCGTCAATCGCTCTTTCAGGATTCTGAAAGCTTGCTCACACTTAGCATCCCATTTGAATTCTTGGTTCTTTTTCGTCAATCCTGTCAATGTTGCAGCCACCTTGGAGAAGTCTTTGATAAATCGACGATAGTATCCTGCTAATCCAAGAAAACTTCTCACATTAGATGCATTCTTAGGTCTAACCCAATCCTGGATTGCTGCCACCTTAGCGGGATCAACCGCTATTCCACTTCCAGAGATAATATGGCCTAAGAACCTCACTTCACTCTTCCAGAAGTGACACTTCGAAAACTTAGCCTTCAGCTGATGTTTCCGTAAGATTTCCAAAACAATACGCAAATGCGTCTTGTGCTCTTCTTCAGTTCGGGAATAAATCAAAATATCATCCACGAACACTAGCACGAACTTGTTCAACTGATCTCTGAACACTCTATTCATAAGATCCACAAAATATGCTGGCGCATTAGTCAATCCAAACGGCATTACCAGCCACTCAAAGAAACCGGATGGTGTCCTAAAAGCAGTCTTCGGCACACTATCCTTAGCCACTCTCAACTGGTGAAATCCCGTTGCCAAATCCATCTGAGAAAACACCTTAGCTTCGTGAAGCTGATCAAACAAGTCATCTATTCTCGGCAATGGATACTTGTTCTTCTTAGTCACTTTATTCAGCTCACGATAATCCACACACAACCTCAACGATCCATCTGCTTTGGTTGTGAACACAACTGGTGCACCCCATTCGGACACACTACGCCGAATGAATCCTTTCTGTAAAAGGTCATCAACCTGCACCTTCAACTCCTGCTGTTCCCTAGGCGCCATCCGCCTATGAGGCATCACAACAGGTCTGGCTCCTTCAACTAGATCTATACGAAACTCGATCTCTCTATGCGGCGGTAACCCTTTGACCTCGTCAAATACATCCTCAAATCCATTAGCGATTGGCACAGATGACAGTCCATCCCGTGGAACAACCAGCGAATACATGAAGCTCATGAAGACGCCTTCTTCATGCTTACATCGTATCACAATCTTTCGCCCCTCCACATTCTCGACTGTCACCTCCAACCTTTCACAATCAACCTTTGCCGCATACTTCCTAAGCCAGTCCATACCCAAAATAATTTCAAACCCCGCAAAGTTCAGAACAAAACAATCACAAACAAAAGAGCAATCATGACTCGATACAATCAGACCACGGCATAACATACAAAAACAAGACGAACCCCCAACTGGATTAGTCACAACCAATGGCCTATCAACAATATCCGGTTCTAAACCCAACCGACCTACAAGTTCATTACAAATAAACGAATGCGACGCCCCAGTATCAAATAGCACTCTCACTGGAACACCACATATGGAAAGAGTACCTTGAACCACCACACTCTTTCCTTTCTCTTCAACGGTAGGAGCTTTCGAAGATGATGGAACAGCCCCCAAAGCATAAGCTTGCACAATCTGCTTGTCCTTCCGCGGTTCTGGACAATTCCTCTTGACATGCCCCAGCTTGTCACAGTTGTGGCACTTCACCGGCACCTTTTGATTCTTGCAATCCCTGGAGAAATGGCCCTTCTGCTGACAATTGTAGCAGGTCACTTCGCCCTTCGGCTTCTTCTGGCCATCCTTACCTTTCTGCTGCTGCTGCTTCCTCTTCTTGTTTCCACCCTGCTGTGGTTTAGACTCCTCCTTGGTCACAGCAACAACAGACCCTTCTTTAGGAAACATATTCTCATGCCTGAGAGCTTTCTCCACAAGCTTCTCAAATGGATCGTCCAAATGATCCACCAACTTCCTCCCAAGATAACTGTCCAAGCCTGTCACAAACTTCTCATTCTTCTGGTACGAAGATTCAATATACGACCGGGCATACTTGGACAAAGCTTCAAACTCAGAAACATACTCAAGAACTGGTCTTCCATCTTGCTTGAGCTCCACAAACTTCTTGAACAGAACAGACTTCTGAGCCGTAGAAATGAACTTAGCTTCAAATCTGTCTTGGAATTGCTCCCAAGTAATTTCTTCCTCCGGAGTATCAATGGTGATAGAGTTCCACCAATCAGAAGCTCTTCCTTGAAGCTGTCTTGATGCTAACTTCCTCTTAGTCGCATCCTCAATTCCCAAATCATCAAATATCCTTCTACAAGCATCTATCCACCTCTGGACTTCAATAGTTGACTCCGTTCCCAAGAAAACCTTTCCTCCAAGAGCAGTATAATCTTTACACAGCTTAGCAAAATCCACTGGTTTTGGAGTTTGGACTTGAACTCCAACATCTACTGATGGCCTCGGAGATGGCATCCTTCTCATGATCGAGGTCATCATAGCTTCGAACATAGCAACATAATCAGCAGCCCCCTCAGTAGTACGGTCTTCCCTAGCAGCTGGTCTCCCCCTTCGACTCATTCCTAATATCTATATAAAGAAATGATTAACATACCTTGAGAAACAACTGCATAAAGGACTCAAATCTTTCTAAGCTACTATATTATATATAGTAATCATCCATCAAAATACAATTACGTCTCTCATACGTAGTTACGTCAGCGAGCGTTGGGTAAAATCGATTAACCAAAGCTCTAATACCAAATGTGACGACCGCCCATGACCCCCGCACTGAACCTAGAGATAGTGCGCTGTAAAGTGTGCCAAGCAGCCATGGACGATTGTCAGGGTAAATTAAAACAGCATAATCTATCGTATAACTCATAGCGCATGGATAAAATACAATAGAACATATATATAGTGAAGCTTCATAGAATAGAATGTCATCATATAAAACTTCATAATAGTTGAATACAAACATCTGAATAGTCAATACATCAAGCCTCACTACATATCACTCAGAGAATTATACAAGCAGCAGAACATCCAGTACATATAGTATGAAAATAATATGCAAGCCTCCAGCTCGTCTTCGTCATCAGCATCGTTGGAAGCAAGAACAGCACCTGTCACCTGCTACCTAGTCTGCCCGTCCCAAAATGGACGAACAGCCCAAGGCAATAAGAGTTAAAACATAAAGCCTTGAGTCAGACAACAGTCTTAGTGAGTGGTAAATTAACTAATAACATACCAAAAGAGCATAAAGGAAAAAGGAATAGGAATCCAACCCTCCCACTCCACCTCTTTCTACAGTGATAGCCCCCAGACACACACTAAGCAGAAGCAAACATAGCAAAGCAAACAATTAAAGTAAAGTAATTATCACTCGAGTCAAGGGCGATGTTTTCGCAGTACAAACCCCCAAGGCCTAAACCAAGATCAGATAAGCACCCAGAAAACACTACTCTTGAGACCGAATGACCATACAACCAAACATCCATGACTCTGGCTATCACTGTTATCATTGCCTCGATACCACCGTTAATTGAATGACCGGCACATTCTTTTAGCCGTCCGTGAAGGGCTAATGGAAACCCCAGTTCTAGACATAACTCCGCACGTCGTCAAAACCCGTGCCTAGGACTATCGAATCTGCCCAGAGTACTTGACTACCAATCAGTAGTCTTTAGGGACTATCGAATCTGCCCAGCGTACTCTTGCTTTGAGCATGCTAGAACTTCAACAACGATGAAATCTCAGCCTTCTAGTCATCCTCCTCGACGACTATTTCCATACTAGCTCAAGCGCCTCTCGAGCAAACCATTATCCTCAAACTCGAACCATTTCACCGAGTTATCAACATGCTTGGAATGATCCCGTCTGGATTAAACCAAGACTATCTCATATCATGCCTCGCTTCATCACATCCTAGCAAAGCCTCATCTTAACATCATCATCATCAAATCTATCTATATGAGCTTCATCATCCGCTACATATGCCACGAGCAGCTTTCCTAATTCAAGAGCTATTCCCTTAGCTTTTGAATCATCTTTGACCATCTTGTCTAAACCAAATCATCAATTAACTAATTCATAACAATCAATCAAGTCAATCATTAATCCAAGTAATCAAACATTCAAACATGATCTAATAAACAATTATAACAATAATGGCAATCTTGTAAATAAAGGGTCGAAATCTAACAAGTATGAAAACATGAGCAATATCTCTATAACTTGATGAATGAACTTGCATAGGTTAATCATGTAGTAAAATGGATATCAAATCATCATGAACAATAGATCTATACTTAGGTTTAAGAAAATGCATGGAAATCACTATTTTAACACCGAATCAAGCCAACAATCCGATATACTCCTTTGGATCCGTGTGAGAGATAACCACCACTCACCAAATCACCTAAACACCTTAAAAGCAACACACTTCAGATCAGCACAGCGAAGGATCTAACTCGATCTATCACAAATTCGCTTCAAACGATGAAATCTCTCTTCGATGGATGTAGATCTTCAATCTAAGCTCTTGGATCTTCGATTTGGATGGATGGAATCACAAGATTAGAGTGGAGAAAAGAAGTGAAGAAGTGTATAACTCGAGCTCTCAAAATGGCAGCACTTCGTCGCTTCAAAATCCGGATCCCAAAAATGAAGAAGAACCCGCCTATTCATAGGCTGATTTCCTTAGGTCGTCCACCCCTCCTTAGGTCGTCCACGACCTAACTATCCACGACCTAACTGTTGTCACATACCGAAATTTTCGACTTTCGAAAATTCAACATCGATACTCACTTTATCGACTGCCGAGCAATCGAGTGCCGGAAAACTCCAATAGTGAGGGTTTTAGATAAAGAAAAAGAAGAAAAGATAGAAGAAAAAGAGAAGAAGAAGAAAGAAGAACAACAGAACAACATCAGAACAGAAAACAATATCAGAATCTCACATTCGCAGCGGAACAATATATAATAAATAAACACTAGTCTTTTAAAACAAAGAGCTATATCATTTTATACATACATCAATCATCAGAGTCAATATACAACAATGGACAGTTATATAACTTGTCCTCATACAGAATATACAGCGGAATAAATACTATCAGATACAAATACTACGTCTCGTCATCCAGCTTATCTCCAAGCTCCAGAATATCCAGAATATCCTGATAACATAACTCTAGGCTGCCCGTGTGGAAATTGGTGGGCACCCAGAGTTTAGAAGGGAACAATAAACTCCGAGTCAGTCATGGTGACTGGTGTGAGATCGTAAAACAGTTTATCTTTAAAATAAACAGAGGAATATTTTTAAAGTCAATTCGCAATGCTTTTGGAAAATGAAACTACCATAAGACCTCCCGCCACACACACAATGCAAACGCAGACTTGGAGGAGATTTCTTCTTATGATAGTCAAAGATGCTTACTACGCAAAAATCAAATTCTTTTTGATATTATTATTAGTGCATAGTGTAGAAAATATTTCGAAAGTAGAATATAAATCTTAGCCAGCATAGGTACCATTATAGTATGCTTACTATAGCTGCCATATTAGATAGCAGGTTCTACAACTAAAACCGTACAAGGCTCGTATTGTTTCTTTGGATTTCCAACAAATGGTCAGGCTAAGGAACTTCCTATCCACGATGGGTACGTCCCTGGAATAGACGACCCGAGAACCTAACCGGATCTCTGCCAACACAAGGCCGGGTTACCTCTGCAAAAATAGGTAACTACTGACACGCGTATGCCATCCCCCGATCGTCACCGATCTTCCCGAGGATCCCCGATTCGCAACAAACCACATAGATAATAATAATGCAGTAACCACAGAGGTTAAGTATCTGGGCTCCATACCATGATACCACCTTTATCCAGAAGGAATGACATACACTAAGGGGCGCTACTCCCTAGAACCTTGCCGCATTCGTCCTGTTTCGACCATTTCCGGGGTGTGAGGCTCGACGAAGTCTCGTCCACAAAGCTACGCTTTCTACAAAAAGCCCTGCTTCGGGTCAAACAAAAATGATCAACCTATGATCACAAAGATATAAGATCAAACAAATGATCATATCACAAATGATCAAACACTGATCATTTCACAGCAACACTCAGTATGCCACATTACCAAATTGGGATATATCGCTGATAAATTTCAACTACATAACCTCTGAGCTCGTACGTCTCAGAGAAGGGTGTTAAGCTAAGAGAATAAATTCTCCGCCACCAACAGAAATGTATTTGAAAGAAATCAGCTCAATATCTCAAATTGTAACGTCAGACACACAATCCATATAAGTCTGTTCCGGGATCGAACAGAACCGAAGGCACTTCTCACGAAGCCCTTGCATATCCGGATAATTTTCAATCACGTCGGGACTTCCCGTCACTAAGGGTGATAAAGCCTCTAAATCGGAGATCAGCCGATGTAGAGTAACTCGACGGTAATCCTTCCATTTTCAAAAATATCCGGTCTTCAACACCGGTCTTCGAATGCAATTCATAACGACGTATCACATATTCGGAATGGGTTATACGACCCCATGGTCCTTTCCCGGCTAACCCGAATAGTGAGCGTTTATTTAAAAATAAGTGTGGCATTCAAATTCATCCAATCACAACAAATACCTATCTAAAGGTAATTATTGATAGTCGGTTATTTAACTATCAATAAAGATGCGCAACATCATCAGATTCCAAATAATTTTCCAAATTATTTATCTTCAAAAATATCTTTACTAGATATAATAATTTCCACACTTCAAAAATAAACCAACGTTTATTTTCTTTAAAACGAATTTCCATTTCTTTTATAAATTCCATAGTGAATTTATATTTCAAAAATATCTACTGATATACGATTTTCAAATCGATTTCAATATTCAACTTCAATTTATCTTTTCAAAGATAATTTCTCAAAACAGTTCATTTCATATTGGAAAAGTATTTCCATACTTATTAAATAATAAGTAATTCACAAATCTATTTATTTTCAACATTTGAAAATATTCAATATACTTAAATCAAATTAAGTATATATTTCATTCTTTTAAGGAAATCATAAATTTTAACATCTATTTGAGTCAAAACGAATGTTGCGTAAAACATCGTTACGACGACTCGAAATCAATAGTATAGGGATTCGGAATTTGGATAGGTATATAAATCCCAATACTACATAAAAACATTTCCTTTCGGGAATCATTTACTATAACAACAGTGTTATAGTCCACCATTTCCTTATATTTCTCGAAAACGTCTTTTTCAACAACAAGTGTTGAAATCTATGCTTTCGATTCATAACACATTTTAAAACACCTTTAAAATGTTTAACTTCATTTTTTAAAATATTACTTCTTCAAAAATGAATCCATTTTACTTAACAATATATTCACTGTCCAAAATCGTGAATAAAATTTACTTAACGCCATTTCAATCATTTCTACACATTTTTATTTCAATAAAAATTCGCTATTCAAAATCGTGAATATATCTTCTTAAATAATCTTCTATATTAGATTTATCACATTCAATCTATTTCGAATTTATAAGCACGTTTATAAATTCTATTTCTCTTTTTAATAACAACTTCGGCTTATAAACCTTCTTTTATCAACTTCTATATTTAACTTATTAAAATAAGTGACTTTGGGTTTATAACAACTTTTATAAATTTCAATTCTATTTATAAAAACTTCAATATCAATTCAATTTCAATATTGATTTCTGAATTTATTTTCAACGTTAAATAAAAGATCCCATACTAATTTCTCAAAAATTCATTCCCAATATTAAATCAATTACAGATTGATTTCTAATTTTATTTATCACTACTAAATAAATTCCTTATTTTTCTCAAATTATTCAATATCCTGTTTTTAAATGGATTCTTCAAATTGAAATCATTTTACATTGATTTCACAACTTATTTCAATTTACCAATTAAATTTTAAACTGAATTTCCAACTTATCTTCTTTTAAATAAATTCCTTTTTAAGAAATAAATTTCAATCGTTTTCTTTCAATCTATTTTAAAAATCCAAATTTTAAATTAAATTCTTCAATTTATAATCACTACTTTACGAAATCCATTTATTTAACATTTTCACTTGATTCTGGAATTAATTCAATACGATTATAGAAATTCACTTTTTATACTTTAAAATTCCTTTCTTAAAAATTTCTTCAATTTCACAAATTGATTCACTTAGAAATTTTCTGCTTGAATTTCAAAGATTCAATTTCGTTTATCTTTGGAATCCAATGATGTCAAAACATCCATTCAGCTAAATTTTAGCTTTCAAACAATTTCCAGATATCAATATGATTAATAGCATCACTATAATCATTCACAGATTTATATCACAATAGAAATAAATTCAATCAATGTGAGGGGTCCAGTTGGATCCCTCCAACCTGTTTCCCTGCATCCAAAGATGTTAGCACAATACCAATTCCGCTCCAGTACGGAATTATCGCGGTATATAGGTTTTTATAAATCCGCTTACTAACGGCGCAATAGGGTCTCATCCGCTATACGAGGCGGGAAATCATCAATCCAATATATACATATGCCAATATGTATATACTGCTATATATATAGATATATCCTATCATATCTAATACCACATCCAAACAAATCAACCAAATCAATAACTGCAATTCAAAATTAAATCTGAGTGAGAAGATCTCACCTTAGTTTTTATTGGCAATCCGTTTCCATTTCAGTTTCATTTTCTCGATTTTTAACCTGGTATAAATAATTTATACAATTCTATTAATACTCGAATTAAATCCAACAATTAAATTATCGTTTAATCTATTTACTTAACCAAAAGTTTTTATCTTATCTGATTTAATTCTCAAACCAAAAAATATTTTCCATTTCAAACTAACATTTTAATTCAACTTAAAATTTTAGTTTTAAACAAATTTTCTTAATCGTAAACTGTATACATTTACAACTTTGTTTAACTTTACAGCACTTAATATTTCCATTTCCAAAATTCTATATACATATATACTATTTCCTGCTTAACTCTTAAAATAAGAATGTGTGCGTGTGTATATTTAATATTTCCATTTGTTATTCTCCTTTTCTTTGTATATACTTATACAAAAAAAAATTTAAGATTGAAGAATAAATTGTTTTGTACCTAACTGCAGATTTAAACCCCGGCCTTGCTTTCATCGATCGAAGCCCCTAGCACTGCCGCCTGCAACTGCTTCGCGAACTCAGGCCATCGATCGACAAGTGCTACTCCAGACTTCGACATGCCCCAGCGCCTCCTTTCTCTGACATTCCCCCTAACTTCGACTGTCATCTCCAGTCGCCACTGCCTCGAGAACTCGAGTTCGACGATGAAACCCTCGTCAACTACTCGCCTCTGAAATTGATCGCGACCACGTCAACCAATCCCACGCGCGCTCCCAGTTCCAACACGTCGCAGCCTCCACGACATCGCCAGACTCCGTGATTTCCAGACCCTAGCCCACGTCTTTTCTGCCTACTTAGAGACCATCACAGTCGCACGTGCTATCCCCAATCGAATTCACGAAATCCCACTCGCCCACGCACGCGTACGTGCGAGCGCCTCCCCACGCGATCGAAACTGGGGTATGCCGCCTTGCTCGCGATCGCGACACCATCCCTAGGTCAAACGAGCGGCCATTGTTTATCTGCTGTTAATTTTTTTTTCTTGAACGAGAGAGGGGCGGCCACTATATTCTGAACGAAATTGGTTTCAATTAAATGAAGGAGGACGGAATTAATTTTTGAAGAGAAGGGTGTGATTTCTTTACAGGCTTCAGCCATTAATTTGTTTGAACGAGATGATTTTTTCTTTGTTTTGAAGAAAGAACTCGGTTGTTAATTTTTTTCTTCCTTTTGCTTCTTTTGTATGCGCGTGAATTTCAGAGGAAGAAGAGCAGAAAACACGATGGAGTGGTTTCTTGTACGAGTGGAAGCAATTTGGGTGCGGGGATGTACGTATTGTTGGGTTAAAGGAAGGCAGTTATATTTATTTTTCTTTTTATTTAAATTTTAATTTGTTTCAAAACAAAGTTCAATGCGTCTAAATATCGTATGCTCAAACAACAACTCCAAAAATTACGAAAATTGGAATCCGGTAATAATTCAATATTACGGACCCAATGGAACTGGTTTCGTCGAATTCCGAGACTGTTTGAAAATTGACTATTTTTAAATATCGGTTCGAACGATTAAATTTCAAACTGAACAATTTACTCCTAAATTCGATTCTGAAGCTTCTGTTATCTTCAGTAATATCAACACGAATTTTAAAAGTTTCCGAAATATTTTCTTCGGCTTAAAATTGAAGATTCAAATTTTTTATCCAGTTTCAATAGATTAAATTATAAAATTAAATCGCCAAATTCTGAATTATATTCGAGATTCAAATTAAATTACCGTTCAAATATTTAAAATAAATTAAATATTCTCAATTTAATTTGATCAAAATTCCGGGTCGTTACAGACTTCCCCCCTTAAAAGAATTTCGTCCTCGAAATTACAAGTTAGGGAAAATGGTCCTTAACTCGTCTACTATTTTTCACAATCCAATAGTTTTATCAAATTTTCAAAACAAATCTCTCTACTAGAGATTCGTTATTAATTCAACTAACTTTCCAACTCCAATTAAAGTTTCAAACAATATTGTTTTTCTTCAAAATTCAAGTTCAAATTCAAATTCAAATTTAAACTTTCAAAAATTTCTCAAAAATTTTCTAACGCCCTAAATTTCCGAAAAATTTCGCCAGCGTCTCCTTTGCGCGGCTAATACGGCACGACTACAAAACGTCCCTACGGACTCTCAGATTTCAAAAAGAAAAAGAAAAAGCCAAGCGGTTAGAGAGAAATCATCAAAAACTCATATTATAATTCAAATACATACCTTTTGTCGAGCAATTCAAATTATCTGTGAAATAAATTTTCTAATCCCTTTATACTTGTATATCCTACTAGCCATTATATCTAGTTACAGCATTTAAATCATTTTGCAAATTCAATTACAAATTTTCAATATAAACTACTTATATCATTTTTTTTACTTCACTGTTGAAGTTATATATCTATTTTCGTTCAACTTTACATTTCACATTCATTTGAACTTAATTCACATTTTCAATTCTATTTAAATTCAATTCACCATTTCAATTTCAAAATGAATTTTAACATTCAATTTCATTTTCTGGCACTTGCAATCGCAATTTATTCATTCATTCACTAATTCATTCGTTTTTCAATTTGAATTTCATTCTAATCAAATTTCAATATTCTATAAGTTATCAACTTATTAATATTTCGTAAGTATTTGAAATAGGATTCCAGAGTCGTTTCCACTTTTTCAAAACCATTTGAAAACAATTCAAATTCCATTTGAATTTCCAAACAAAAACCCAAATTTTCAAATAACTCCTATTTAAAACAATTTGACAGCAATTTCTCTTTTGGAAACCCGAAAATGAATTCTAATGATGTGGCCATCATCATCAGGATTATTTTCCAGCGACCTAAAAGAGTTTAGAGCTTTCATCTCTCCAAAATACTTTCCAAAACCTTCGAAATTCATTTTCAAATCAAAAATGACTTAAACTTTCCAAATCTCCAAAATTTTCAAATCCTTTTCAAAACATTTCCAAATACTTCTCTGGAATCCCGTTTTAATTTACAATTCACATTTATAATTTATATTCTCAAATTTCATTTGTATGTGAATTTATTTTAACTTTGGAGTTATAATTCCAACTTCTTATTTAATTTTAATGATAATAATTAATATTACCACTTCTAACAACCATGCAACCATATACTATAATAATTCATAGAAAAGGATTTCCTTTCTATACAAAAATAGCTTTGGGCGAAATTATTTCATTCACCCTATTTTAAAACAATACTGTGCCGAACTGTTCTATTCGAGCGTTTAGAAACCCCTTCGATACAGTTTTGCAAGACTGTGCCGACGAAGGTTCATATGCCACTCAATAAACCAATCATCACAATACAAAACAATTTTTATATTCAATAACAAATACGCGCTCATATTTATTATGACACTCAACTCATTCTAGAGTACTGCTGACTCTATCTCTAATGAGTTACACCCAACAGAACAGGTTGTCGCTTAACCATATGCTCTGATACCACTCTGTCACATACCGAAATTTTCGACTTTCGAAAATTCAACATCGATACTCACTTTATCGACTGCCGAGCAATCGAGTGCCGGAAAACTCCAATAGTGAGGGTTTTAGATAAAGAAAAAGAAGAAAAGATAGAAGAAAAAGAGAAGAAGAAGAAAGAAGAACAACAGAACAACATCAGAACAGAAAACAATATCAGAATCTCACATTCGCAGCGGAACAATATATAATAAATAAACACTAGTCTTTTAAAACAAAGAGCTATATCATTTTATACATACATCAATCATCAAAGTCAATATACAACAATGGACAGTTATATAACTTGTCCTCATACAGAATATACAGCGGAATAAATACTATCAGATACAAATACTACGTCTCGTCATCCAGCTTATCTCCAAGCTCCAGAATATCCAGAATATCCTGATAACATAACTCTAGGCTGCCCGTGTGGAAATTGGTGGGCACCCAGAGTTTAGAAGGGAACAATAAACTCCGAGTCAGTCATGGTGACTGGTGTGAGATCGTAAAACAGTTTATCTTTAAAATAAACAGAGGAATATTTTTAAAGTCAATTCGCAATGCTTTTGGAAAATGAAACTACCATAAGACCTCCCGCCACACACACAATGCAAACGCAGACTTGGAGGAGATTTCTTCTTATGATAGTCAAAGATGCTTACTACGCAAAAATCAAATTCTTTTTGATATTATTATTAGTGCATAGTGTAGAAAATATTTCGAAAGTAGAATATAAATCTTAGCCAGCATAGGTACCATTATAGTATGCTTACTATAGCTGCCATATTAGATGGCAGGTTCTACAACTAAAACCGTACAAGGCTCGTATTGTTTCTTTGGATTTCCAACAAATGGTCAGGCTAAGGAACTTCCTATCCACGATGGGTACGTCCCTGGAATAGACGACCCGAGAACCTAACCGGATCTCTGCCAACACAAGGCCGGGTTACCTCTGCAAAAATAGGTAACTACTGACACGCGTATGCCATCCCCCGATCGTCACCGATCTTCCCGAGGATCCCCGATTCGCAACAAACCACATAGATAATAATAATGCAGTAACCACAGAGGTTAAGTATCTGGGCTCCATACCATGATACCACCTTTATCCAGAAGGAATGACATACACTAAGGGGCGCTACTCCCTAGAACCTTGCCGCATTCGTCCTGTTTCGACCATTTCCGGGGTGTGAGGCTCGACGAAGTCTCGTCCACAAAGCTACGCTTTCTACAAAAAGCCCTGCTTCGGGTCAAACAAAAATGATCAACCTATGATCACAAAGATATAAGATCAAACAAATGATCATATCACAAATAATCAAACACTGATCATTTCACAGCAACACTCAGTATGCCACGTTACCAAATTGGGATATATCGCTGATAAATTTCAACTACATAACCTCTGAGCTCGTACGTCTCAGAGAAGGGTGTTAAGCTAAGAGAATAAATTCTCCGCCACCAACAGAAATGTATTTGAAAGAAATCAGCTCAATATCTCAAATTGTAACGTCAGACACACAATCCATATAAGTCTGTTCCGGGATCGAACAGAACCGAAGGCACTTCTCACGAAGCCCTTGCATATCCGGATAATTTTCAATCACGTCGGGACTTCCCGTCACTAAGGGTGATAAAGCCTCTAAATCGGAGATCAGCCGATGTAGAGTAACTCGACGGTAATCCTTCCATTTTCAAAAATATCCGGTCTTCAACACCGGTCTTCGAATGCAATTCATAACGACGTATCACATATTCGGAATGGGTTATACGACCCCATGGTCCTTTCCCGGCTAACCCGAATAGTGAGCGTTTATTTAAAAATAAGTGTGGCATTCAAATTCATCCAATCACAACAAATACCTATCTAAAGGTAATTATTGATAGTCGGTTATTTAACTATCAATAAAGATGCGCAACATCATCAGATTCCAAATAATTTTCCAAATTATTTATCTTCAAAAATATCTTTACTAGATATAATAATTTCCACACTTCAAAAATAAACCAACGTTTATTTTCTTTAAAACGAATTTCCATTTCTTTTATAAATTCCATAGTGAATTTATATTTCAAAAATATCTACTGATATACGATTTTCAAATCGATTTCAATATTCAACTTCAATTTATCTTTTCAAAGATAATTTCTCAAAACAGTTCATTTCATATTGGAAAAGTATTTCCATACTTATTAAATAATAAGTAATTCACAAATCTATTTATTTTCAACATTTGAAAATATTCAATATACTTAAATCAAATTAAGTATATATTTCATTCTTTTAAGGAAATCATAAATTTTAACATCTATTTGAGTCAAAACGAATGTTGCGTAAAACATCGTTACGACGACTAGAAATCAATAGTATAGGGATTCGGAATTTGGATAGGTATATAAATCCCAATACTACATAAAAACATTTCCATTCGGGAATCATTTACTATAACAACAGTGTTATAGTCCACCATTTCCTTATATTTCTCGAAAACGTCTTTTTCAACAACAAGTGTTGAAATCTATGCTTTCGATTCATAACACATTTTAAAACACATTTAAAATGTTTAACTTCATTTTTTAAAATATTACTTCTTCAAAAATGAATCCATTTTACTTAACAATATATTCACTGTCCAAAATCGTGAATAAAATTTACTTAACCCCATTTCAATCATTTCTACACATTTTTATTTCAATAAAAATTCGCTATTCAAAATCGTGAATATATCTTCTTAAATAATCTTCTATATTAGATTTATCACATTCAATCTATTTCGAATTTATAAGCACGTTTATAAATTCTATTTCTCTTTTTAATAACAACTTCGGCTTATAAACCTTCTTTTATCAACTTCTATATTTAACTTATTAAAATAAGTGACTTTGGGTTTATAACAACTTTTATAAATTTCAATTCTATTTATAAAAACTTCAATATCAATTCAATTTCAATATTGATTTCTGAATTTATTTTCAACGTTAAATAAAAGATCCCATACTAATTTCTCAAAAATTCATTCCCAATATTAAATCAATTACAGATTGATTTCTAATTTTATTTATCACTACTAAATAAATTCCTTATTTTTCTCAAATTATTCAATATCCTGTTTTTAAATGGATTCTTCAAATTGAAATCATTTTACATTGATTTCACAACTTATTTCAATTTACCAATTAAATTTTAAACTGAATTTCCAACTTATCTTCTTTTAAATAAATTCCTTTTTAAGAAATAAATTTCAATCGTTTTCTTTCAATCTATTTTAAAAATCCAAATTTTAAATTAAATTCTTCAATTTATAATCACTACTTTACGAAATCCATTTATTTAACATTTTCACTTGATTCTGGAATTAATTCAATACGATTATAGAAATTCACTTTTTATACTTTAAAATTCCTTTCTTAAAAATTTCTTCAATTTCACAAATTGATTCACTTAGAAATTTTCTGCTTGAATTTCAAAGATTCAATTTCGTTTATCTTTGGAATCCAATGATGTCAAAACATCCATTCAGCTAAATTTTAGCTTTCAAACAATTTCCAGATATCAATATGATTAATAGCATCACTATAATCATTCACAGATTTATATCACAATAGAAATAAATTCAATCAATGTGAGGGGTCCAGTTGGATCCCTCCAACCTGTTTCCCTGCATCCAAAGATGTTAGCACAATACCAATTCCGCTCCAGTACGGAATTATCGCGGTATATAGGTTTTTATAAATCCGCTTACTAACGGCGCAATAGGGTCTCATCCGCTATACGAGGCGGGAAATCATCAATCCAATATATACATATGCCAATATGTATATACTGCTATATATATAGATATATCCTATCATATCTAATACCACATCCAAACAAATCAACCAAATCAATAACTGCAATTCAAAATTAAATCTGAGTGAGAAGATCTCACCTTAGTTTTTATTGGCAATCCGTTTCCATTTCAGTTTCATTTTCTCGATTTTTAACCTGGTATAAATAATTTATACAATTCTATTAATACTCGAATTAAATCCAACAATTAAATTATCGTTTAATCTATTTACTTAACCAAAAGTTTTTATCTTATCTGATTTAATTCTCAAACCAAAAAATATTTTCCATTTGAAACTAACATTTTAATTCAACTTAAAAATTTAGTTTTAAACAAATTTTCTTAATCGTAAACTGTATACATTTACAACTTTGTTTAACTTTACAGCACTTAATATTTCCATTTCCAAAATTCTATATACATATATACTATTTCCTGCTTAACTCTTAAAATAAGAATGTGTGCGTGTGTATATTTAATATTTCCATTTGTTATTCTCCTTTTCTTTGTATATACTTATACAAAAAAAAAATTTAAGATTGAAGAATAAATTGTTTTGTACCTAACTGCAGATTTAAACCCCGGCCTTGCTTTCATCGATCGAAGCCCCTAGCACTGCCGCCTGCAACTGCTTCGCGAACTCAGGCCATCGATCGACAAGTGCTACTCCAGACTTCGACATGCCCCAGCGCCTCCTTTCTCTGACATTCCCCCTAACTTCGACTGTCATCTCCAGTCGCCACTGCCTCGAGAACTCGAGTTCGACGATGAAACCCTCGTCAACTACTCGCCTCTGAAATTGATCGCGACCACGTCAACCAATCCCACGCGCGCTCCCAGTTCCAACACGTCGCAGCCTCCACGACATCGCCAGACTCCGTGATTTCCAGACCCTAGCCCACGTCTTTTCTGCCTACTTAGAGACCATCACAGTCGCACGTGCTATCCCCAATCGAATTCACGAAATCCCACTCGCCCACGCACGCGTACGTGCGAGCGCCTCCCCACGCGATCGAAACTGGGGTATGCCGCCTTGCTCGCGATCGCGACACCATCCCTAGGTCAAACGAGCGGCCATTGTTTATCTGCTGTTAATTTTTTTTTCTTGAACGAGAGAGGGGCGGCCACTATATTCTGAACGAAATTGGTTTCAATTAAATGAAGGAGGACGGAATTAATTTTTGAAGAGAAGGGTGTGATTTCTTTACAGGCTTCAGCCATTAATTTGTTTGAACGAGATGATTTTTTCTTTGTTTTGAAGAAAGAACTCGGCTGTTAATTTTTTTCTTCCTTTTGCTTCTTTTGTATGCGCGTGAATTTCAGAGGAAGAAGAGCAGAAAACACGATGGAGTGGTTGCTTGTACGAGTGGAAGCAATTTGGGTGCGGGGATGTACGTATTGTTGGGTTAAAGGAAGGCAGTTATATTTATTTTTCTTTTTATTTAAATTTTAATTTGTTTCAAAACGAAGTTCAATGCGTCTAAATATCGTATGCTCAAACAACAACTCCAAAAATTACGAAAATTGGAATCCGGTAATAATTCAATATTACGGACCCAATGGAACTGGTTTCGTCGAATTCCGAGACTGTTTGAAAATTGACTATTTTTAAATATCGGTTCGAACGATTAAATTTCAAACTGAACAATTTACTCCTAAATTCGATTCTGAAGCTTCTGTTATCTTCAGTAATATCAACACGAATTTTAAAAGTTTCCGAAATATTTTCTTCGGCTTAAAATTGAAGATTCAAATTTTTTATCCAGTTTCAATATATTAAATTATAAAATTTAATCGCCAAATTCTGAATTATATTCGAGATTCAAATTAAATTACCGTTCAAATATTTAAAATAAATTAAATATTCTCAATTTAATTTGATCAAAATTCCGGGTCGTTACAACTGTCCACGACCTACGACCTAAAAACACTACGACCTAACACATGCGCGCGACCTACGACATATGCGACCTAACATATGTGCGCGACCTACGACCTAACACACTCAAGTGGCTTAACAACAGTGCCGACCTAACGACTTAACAGAGGCCACGACCTAACTATGTCACGACCTAATAATGTCACAACCTAACAACTCACGACCTAGCTAATCACAGCACCACTTAGGTCGCTCACGACCTAACTAAACTCAGTACTATCATAGGTCGTCCACTTCCTAGGTCGTTAACTCGCCCAGTTCCTTATGCCGCTAACTCTTAGGTCGGTCAAATCCTATAGGTCGTCCCAAACTATCATACGACCTAAACCACTACGCGACCTAACTGTTATACGACCTAAGTCCTTACCTCGTCCAGTCCTTAAGTCGCTTACCACTAGGTCGTTAACTTCCTAAATCACATATTTCCTTAGGTCGCTAACTCCTAGGTCGCTCCAACCTGTAGGTCGCTAACTCATAGGTCGTTCACTCTCTTAGGTCGCTCCATCCTCTTAAGTCGCTCATCCGACCTAACCTACCCCACGACCTAAGCCACCACACGACTCATCTCCTATACGACCTATCCCTAAATCTTTAGGTCGCCAATCCTATAAGTCGCTCCAACCCTTAAGCCGTCTATCCTCCTAAGTTGCCAACTCCTTAAGTCGCCAACTCCTATAAGTCATCTACTCCGACCTAACTACTATACGACCTAAGTCTTACCTCGTCCATGACTTAGACCCTGGACGACTTAACTCTGAACGACTTAGACCATGGACGACTTAACTCTGAACGACTTAGACTCTGGACGACTTATCAACATTGCGACCTAATGACAACTGTTTTACTATGTTTCGATCTGTAAAAATACGGGTCGTTACATGTTTTAAATGAACCTAATAGAAAATTTGAACTAAGGGTTATTATAGCACTTTGTTAGTGCTACAGTTGTTAAATTTAACTAAAAGTTTTAATTGAAACTAAATTAAGATATTACAGGATTTTAAATGTCGTCTTTTGTTAATGGACTGTATTTAATCATAACATTTCGTAGCATTTTCTAAGTGCTGCGAAAGTTGAATTTTCTTTGTTTAATAAATTCAAATGAATAAATGATCTTTGAAAAAGATTAAATTTTGGAAATTAAATATTTAATTATTAAATATAATGAATTGACTTTAAATGATTTAAATGGAATAGTTGATTTGGGAAATTCAACTATTTTGAAATGTGAATAAATGGTATTTAAATTTAAATTAAATAAATAATGTTTTGAAATGATATTTTGATATTTTGAAATGAATTTGAATGATATTAAATCTTGGAATGAATAATTGAAGTTTATATTAGTATGGAAAATATTTGGTTTACTTGTAATTTGAATCTATTTAAAAGATATTGGACTTATGAAATATATGATATTAAAGCTTTGGAATTTATTTTATAATTTGAATAGTTATTTTGTGGATTAAATCTATATTTGAAATTTATAAGATTTGAAATGGTCTATGGAAATTTAATTGAAATAAATGATTGAATTGAATTGAAACTTTGGAAATTTTAATACTTGATTTGAAAGTATGATAATTACACTTTTAAATGGATTTAAATGAATTTATTTGTTGGAATATTAATTAGTTAAAGGTGACTTGAAATTATAATAAATGAATGATATCTTTAAATTTAAAAAGTATTTAAAGTTGAATATTTGGATTTGAACTCAATTGATGATTTGATAATGAAGTTTTGAAAAGATATGATGTTTTGATATATTAAAATGATTTGAAATGAAGTTTTGGAAAGATATGATATTTTGATATATTAAAATGATTTGAAATGAAGTTTTGGAAAGATATGATATTTTGATATATTGAAATGATTTGTAATGAAGTTTTGAAATGATATGATATTTTAAATATACTGAAATGGTTTGGAATTGATTTAATCTTTATTTTGATAAAGATTTGGATTTTTAATGATATTCTATTTTGAAGTATAAACTGTTTTAAATTTATAACCACGGGTTATAATAACGATTGGTTGTTAAAGAGACCGGGATCAGATATGGGCATACTCTCTATCGATACCGAAAACCACTTTGACAACTGTGTACGTGGTGGAGTTTCCAGAATGAAGTAGGATGGTGGCGACGATCCTAAGGTATATACGTGGACCCAACTCCCATGAGTTGGCATAAGGTGGCTAAAACAGGAGCGATTGATGGACCAGGGAGGTAGCACCTCTGAACGGACACACTTCTTCGATACCATTCTATTACTTGTGATTGATTTGGTGCGCACCCTTGATTTGGGAGTGTTGTTCGAGGTGGGTGGTAGTGGCTGCTATGCGTCACCACCAGTCCGGATGCGTAATTGGTATATCTACCCTGGCATTGCCTTATGTGCCATGTCACCTACCATATCGAGCCCACTACGATTTTGGTTTAAAGATCCGACCGCGTTAAGGTTCACCATCCCCTTAACGCTATTTTCTATATGATTATACTCTACTAATTAGACACTACTGTATATAGCGTATATTACTACATAGTAAATAGTTTAACGGATCCTTAAAGAATGGGCGATCCCAAGCATTCTTTAAGTTACTTGTACCTTATTACTGTTCACTTGAGTTGGTTTAAATTATATAAGTATATATTGTCTTGACTCGAGTGTTTTGTGTTTTGCTTTACGCTCGGGTCAGCCTGAGTTATTCACAGATTTGGATTTCCACTCTCTCGGAGATTTCAATCGCTGGAGATTGTCTGCTTGTCTAGTCCTATCTATTTCTGTTCCATTGTTCTACTCAGCTTGTACTTGGTTATTGTATTGAGACTTCTGTTGTACTTTATTTCTTCTATTGTATCTTATTTAACTCTGATATATTTACATAGTAGCTTCATGAACTACTATTTCTTTTACTTCCGCTGCATTATTTTACTCTGTGTCTGTGATCTGTGATTATTTATTTACTGTATATTCTGAGATTTGCCAAATTTTATTCACAACGCGGTATTTTGAGCAATTCAAGTCCGACATGTGCGGATGCGAATGGTTGAAAATATCGGGTCATTATATTCCCGCAATATATAGCGGATGAGACCCTATGCGCCGCATAATAGAGGATGATATTATATAAACCCATATACCGCGATATTCCACCTCGAAGTGGAATTGGTATTGTGCTAACATCTGTGGATGCAGGGAAACAAGTGGGAGGGGTCCAACTGGATTCCTCAAAATTATTTAGATTGTTCTAATAATTCTGTGATATGATTATTTGATATTCTATGATGAATTATATTGATAATTGGAGATGATGGATGCTATGGTTTGATTGAATATATTTGGGTATACTGTGTTACCAAATATATAGATTGGATTTTTGGAAAGAAATAAAAGAGTAAATTTTTAAGTAAATAATTATAGAGAATTTAAATAAATTAAAGAATGAATTGGGAAAGGA
The DNA here is from genome assembly GCA_030737815.1 of Allium fistulosum. NCBI lineage: Eukaryota > Viridiplantae > Streptophyta > Magnoliopsida > Asparagales > Amaryllidaceae > Allium > Allium fistulosum. Next base: position 741,580,374 of record CM060908.1, on the reverse strand, counting down.
TAAAAGTGATTTTTAAATTCTGTTAAATAAATTCTGAGTGTGGGAAAGGAGATTTTGAATAAAAGGTGAAATATTAAATTGTTAAACCTAAGTGATATTATTTAAGGGAATAAAAGAATTTATTTTAAAAATTCAAGGTTTGAATTTATTTAAAGGGATAAAGAAGGATTTTGGAAAACCTGAAATTGATATTTTCTGTTTAAAAGATTTTAAATCATAATAAAGAAAGAAAAGCTGAGGTTAATGGATTTTGAGATAATTGGAGTAAGTAAAGGAATTTATTTCAAAGTAAAGTAAATTGGAAATCAATTTGAAAATTGATTTAAGCGTTTGGAGATTGGAATTTTAAAGGAAGATGGGGCTAAGAAATTTATAAACTGGGTTTATAAAGGTGAAGTAATATATCAGTGGATATTTGGTAGAATAAATTCACAGTGGGAATTTATTAAAGGAATGGGTAAATTAGTTTTAAAAATAAATAGTGATTTATTTTTAAAGATGTGAGAGAAAAGTGGTTTTTGAAACCGTTTTCAAAGGGGTTGAAAATGGAAATATATCTTGCGAAGAAATTTGTGAGGTAAATAAATAATTTGGAAAATTATTTATTGTTTGATGGATGTTTGTGAATTTTAATTGATAGTTAAATAACCGACTATCAATATTGGCCAATGCGCTGATCGTTTCGAAGAGACCGGGATCGGGATTTATTTCCCGAAAACCACTTCGATCTGGTTTGAACGTTTTCGTGGGGAAACAAGTTTGGAATCGAAGATGGAGCAGTAAAGTGCTAGGGTTAGTCGCGACTAATCCTAACGGTGATTCCAAATGGATGTAGTAGGAGTAGTGCCTTCGATTCCGTTCGAACCCGGAACGAACTTGTATGGATGAATGCTATCAGACCATCATCAGGACGGCGATGAGCATTCTAAATTAGATGTGTTCTAAAAAGGTAACGCTTAGCGTCAAGCCTCATCAACCGGGAATGACTGAAAATTAGGGGTTATGCAGCAAGGCTAAGTGGGTCGCACCCATTAGGGTGAGGTCATCCCTGTCTAGATATTCCTTTTTATTCGGCTTAGTGGTGCGGTTGCTGATCCCAACCGTGGGGTGATCTTACTTGGACTATCCAGTAAGGGGTAGTCAGGTCTTGTGTTGCAGGGGATTTAGGGTGGATCCTCGGTACGCTAATCTAGACTAGGTACTATGACAGGTGGTACCCCAGTGCCTAGTCATTAGTTGGAAATCCATTCTCCCTACGTGCTTTTACGGTTTTTGTTTGTAGAACCCACTTTGTGGCTAGTATGTTGGAATTTAATCATGTAACAATTTCAGCTATTTGAATAAGTATTTGTATATAGACACTATTATAATATCAGACGGATTTGGTAAAAGTGTTTTGGCTATCGTAAGGTCTTACGAGATGCTTTTGATTTCAAAGGGTTTGGAAACTTAAATAATCAAATTGAGTGCGTTTTCTCACGCTGGTTTTCCAGACTGACTCGGGTGTTTTTTTATTATAATGCTCGGGTAAGACCGAGTATTACAGATACAGGATAGGATGTTGTGGAGCTCAGGAGACGAGCTGGATGGCGAGACGTATCACCCGTATTTGTTGTATTCTACTGTGTATCATAAGTGGTATAGTCATCTTGTGAGGACAAGTTATTATAACTGTCTTGAATTGTGATGTTGATTGTATTGTACTCTGATGTTGTATTCCGATGATGTATGTATAAACAGATATAGTTTCTTTCTGTAAAGATCAGTTATTATCTATTATATTTTATTCCGCTGAGATGTGAGATTCTGTTTTGTTTTTTTTTCTTCTACCTCCTTCTTCTTCTAATCCTGATGGTCCGATTTTCCGGGTATGAAAAATCGGGTCATCACAGTTGGTATCAGAGCGAAGGCTGGCGATAACCTTGGCTCTGGTGGGATTACTCATTGAAATAGAGTCCATAGAACTCTGGAATTGGAAATACGAACCCGTACCCCTTGAGTTCGATAACTAGGGTTCGGGTTTTAACGAACCATCGGACATCACCGTGGATTTCGGTTGCTGTATCGAGTTTTGGTGGAGGCGCGTTGTTCGTGGGAAGTTGTGGTGCTCGGGTTCGTTTCCAATGGAGGTCGTGATCTTCGATGGTGGTTTCTGGAAATGGCGATCGAATCAGTGATGGCTCAGGGGGAGTATTCGAGTGTGCTACGGTGATTTTGGGGGTATGGTTTCCTTTTTCGTATTTGTATAAATTTACATATATAAACAGTAAGGTAGAAATTTATTCCAGTATTTTCTATAATGAAAATATACAAGTAAGGCAGAATAACCTATATAGATTATTGTGAAAATGAAATAAATATACACACATTTTAATTTACTAGCTTATTTTAAAATAATTTATTTAAATGGTTTACTTGAAATAAATTTATTTAATTATTTTGGTCACTAAAAATATTTTTATTAAAAGAAAATTCAAAGGCAGTTTTGTTTTTAATATATATAGGTAAAGAAAGAAAAAAAGATATATATACATACTTTAAAAGTACTGGTTAATTTTTATAAATATATATAGAAAAGATTTTGGGAAAATATAGGAGTTTATATGAAAATTAGATTTTAAACCTATATAGCTTATTTCTTATTAGTATATATATATATATATAAAGTTTCGAAAATAAATAAATATACATTTACATATTTTGAGTTACTAGTTTATTTTAAATAATGGATTATAGTGATTAATTTGTTTAAATAAACTTATTTAATTTATTTTAGTTACAAAAGGTTTTAAAAAGGAAATTATTAGTTTAAGTAAAAATTTATTAGACTGAGTTAAGATTTATTAAGTGGTAATTAATTGATCGATTGGTTCAGATGATAATAAATCATATAATGTTTATTCAAGGTCTGGAATCGTAAAGGAAACAAACTGTTTTGAGTTGGATTTGCAAGACAAATTCAAAGGTGAGTTAATCTCACTCACTCTGGAATGCAAGTTTATTTAAATAGTGGATATTTAAATGGTTGGTTGATTGGTTGAATGTGATAATTATTATCAGATTGGATCGATATTATTTGTGTGCTAACATCTATGGGTGCAGGAAAAATAGGTTGGAGGGATCCAACGGGATTCCTCACAAATAGAAATTATATTCATGATTTGTGATATATTTCATTGATATCCTGTGGTAGATTGATTTGGAATTTTGTTATGCTGTGCTATGGTTAGATAATATAATATGGTATTTTAAAATATCAATAAAATGAAATGGGGATGTAAAAGGGAAATGAAAAGGGATTTTTGAGTTATGAATTTAAGGAAATTAAATTCCGGAAATTGGTTTGGAAATTTGAAGGGTTTTTGAAAGTTTGAATTTAAGGAAATGAGGAATGAGAATTTATAAAATGGGTTTATAAATGAAGTGGAATATTTATCGGAGAATATATTTAGAAGTATAGATTTCCGGTGGGAATTTCTATAAGAAGTGCAAATTGTTTTAAAAGAAATAGTGAGATTATTTTTAAAGGATGGGAAGCGTATTTCCCTAGAAAACTAAGTATGTTTGCAAAGAAAAGATTTCAAGTATAAACTAGAAGTTTAAAAATGTGTTTTGGAATGTTTTGGATAAATTATTATTTTTAATTGTTTTAGAATATTAAAGTAAACCTATCCAAATTAATTTTAGTAGTAATTCTTTTAAAAGGTTAAATTGAAACTATGTTTTAAAAAGAAAATTTGCTAATATTTATACTGTATATATAACTTTTATTTTAAATAGTTTTGAAGCTTAAATTTTACTTGGGAATTTATTATAAAATTTATTAACTATTATTTTGAGTAAAGTGGCTTAAGCGGTTTTACTTTTAAATGTTTTATGTATATATTTTTGAGAAAAGTGATTTAGATCATAAAAATCTAAGTTTTAAGAAACTTGGCGTTTTCAAATAAATGAAATATTTGGTTGATTGATTGTTTATTTGATAGTTAAATAACCAACTATCAAATCTGGACCCAAATATGACTTTGGAAATTCTAGGAGGAGTACGAGAATTATATGGTACAGTTACCGTTCGAGGTGCTATACTGTACGTATAAACTCGTTCGTTCTTCTAGGACGTTGGTAAGGAAACCCGTCCACTAACAGTTAGGAGGTGAACTCCGATTTTATCTTCGTCTGTGTATTTCCTAAAGAACCATGGTTGAGTTAACCGGGAAATAGCGGACGTTGTTTCGAAGAGATCGTGATCGGATTTGTGATCCGAAAACCACTTCGATCCAACGAGTACGTTTTCGTGTGGAAAACAAGAGTGGATTCGAAGATGGAGCAGAGAAGTGCAAGGGCTAATTGCTACTAATCATGAGGGTGATTCCAAATTGGATGTAGTAGGAGTAGTGGCTTCGGTTCCGTTCGGACCTGGAACGGACTTGTATGGATGAATGCTTTCAGAACATCATCAGGAGGACGATGAGCATTCTAAGTGATTGTGTGCTAATAGGTAACGCATATCCTCGAGCCTCATCAACCGGGAATGGCTAAAACAGGGGAGGTGCAGCAAGGCTAAGTGGGTAGCACCCAAGTAGGGTAAGGTCATCCCTATCTAGATGTTCCTTTTTATTCGGCTTAGTGGCGCGGTTGCTGATCCCAACCGCGAGGTGATCTTACTCGGACTATTCAGTAAGGGATAGTCCGGTCTTGTGTTGCAGGGGATTTAGGGTGGATCCTCGGTACGGTGATCTAGACCACGTACTGTGACGGGCGGTACCCCAGTAGCCCTGCCATTGATGGAAATCCATTCTCCCTACGTGCTTTTACGGTTTTGATTGTAGAACCCACTTTGTGGCTAGTATGCTGGAATTTAATCATGTAACAATTTCGGCTATTTGAATAAGTATTTGTGCTTAGACACTATTATAATATCAGAGGATTTTATAAGAAATGTTTTGGTTATCGTAAGGTAAAAACCCGACATGTTTATTTGTGGCGTGGTCTTACGAGATACCTTTGATTTCAAAGGATTTTGAAACTTTAATAATCCAATTGAGTGTGTTTTCTCATGCTGGTTTTCCAGACTGACTCGGGTATTGTTTTATTATAATGCCCGGGTCAGACCGAATATTATAGGATACAGGAAAGGATGCTGTGGAGCTCAGGAGACGAGCTGGAAGGCGAGACGTACTTCTGTACTTGATTATTATTCCGTTGTGTATTCATATGTGAGGACAAGTTTATATAACTGTCCAGCATTGTGATATTGATTGTGTTGTTGATTTGTGTTGTACTCTGATGATGTAATGTATAAACAGATATAATTCTTTTGTTTTAAAAGTTTAGTCATTTATCTATTATATATTGTTCCGCTGCATTTGTGAGATTCTGATATTTTTTTCTGTTTTCTTCTTCAACTCCTTCTTCTTTAACCCTAATGGTTCGTATTTCCGTTCACTTTGAGTTGATATGTTGGAGAATAGTGTCGACTCAAGGGGTACGGGTTTGCGGGCTGTTACAGTGGTATCACTCCAAGTGAAACGACCCGGAATTTTGGATATTTGAAATTGGAATATTTCATTGATTTTAAATATTTAAAAAGGTAATTTTTTAACTTGAATTTCAAATATCATTATTTATTGGGTAATTTAATTTTTAAATTAAATAATTTGAAATTGGATAAATGGTTGAATCTGAAATTTCAAGCATGTTAAAAATATTTCGGAGGCTTATAAAATTCATATTAATAATACTGAAGGTGATAGAACTTTTAAAATTGAATTTAAAGGTGTTTTGTTCAGTTTTAAAAATATATTGTTTAAATTGAATTTAAAATAGCCTTCCGAGGCACAGTCTCGGATTTCGACGAAACTAGTTCCATTGGATCCGTAATATTATAGTATTATCGGATTTCAATTTTCGTAGTGATTGGAGTTGTTGTGTGAGCATACGATATATAAACGCGTTGAAATTTATATCGAATTCAATATTATATCTGAGTCCAAAAAGCTATCTTCTCCATACGATCGACTTAGGACTTGAAACATTTTCCATTATGTTCGAAATAGGGATATAACATTATAAACGCCTGGTGGCACGTCTCGTTAGGAGGTCGAAAATTTAAGCTACAAATTCGAGACAATTTGAAATCAATTTAATATATATATTTATTCACATACCATAGTCAGCCTTCAGCTGAAATAATGTCACACCTGTATTTTCTACACTTCATTTTAGTCACTATAGCTAGTTGATCCAAACACGCATACATCAAATCGTGTTCCCTTCCCTTTTTCATTTTTAAACCCCGGTAAACGTTTCAAAATGAAAACATAAAGGAAACTGAACACGATTAAACAAAATGAAATGGCAGATCTCTCAAAAAAAAGAATTAGGGGCCGAATTTAGAGAAAAGGAAAATCAAAACTTTATAGACCGAATGTCGTTTATGTTTGGACTCGAGAGCTTCCTTGATTGAATCTCCAGCCTTCCTGTCGGATTCTTTTCGCTCTATTGAAAACCATACCGAAGCAGGGGACTTGCAATGCAATGGGACATCAAGTAGTGGTCGATGGAGAGGGAGTTCGTCGGTTCAGCAAGGTCGGCGATGTGCTTGGGGGTGGATCGCGATAGTCGAGGGGGATGCAAACGTGCCGCGTTCAAATTAGTGGAGGCAAGGGTCGATCTTGTGGCTCGATCTGACTCGCATGGGCACATGGGGAATGGTGGAGAGGGCTGCTCAATCGATCGGGAATCGAAGGTCGGACTGAGGTGAAGGGCATCGACGAAGCTGCCAGGTGCGGCGTCACGTAGAATCGGGGCTGTTCGAATTGTGTTTTGGGAATTTGTGGTTGCGTGAAGGAGCTCTGTTCGTCGGTGGTCCTGGTTTGTAGTGAGGTATAGCATATTTTTATAATATATATAACTATGCATGTACATTCACAGCAAACCATATATATATTCAGACAAGATTTTGAAAAATATGAAGCTCGAAACAGAAATTTATCTGGATTGAATATGGAATTATAAATGAGGTTATATACTTATTATAATCAGGTTTAAACTGGGGTTAAAAAGGAAGTTACATACATATATGCACGTTTAACTTACTGTTGAATTTGAAGAAAAACGAGAGATATATCCTAAGGCAACTTAATTTGTTCAAACATTTTTATTTAAGGTTAGGTTAGTTAAAAACTTTCAGTTTAATTTGTTTGTTAAAATTTTTACAGTAAAGTAAAGTTTGGAACTCTAGTAACCCAATAGATTCGAATAAAAAAATAATATGTATTTAAGGTGATTAATTTATTTTATAAACTTAGTTAGATATATAGTTACTAAAGACGATTTATTAAAAGGGGAATTTAGTTTAAAATAAAATTATTAGTTTAAAACCAAATTATTTGCTTAAATTAAATCAGTAAATGGTAATTAGCGGTTTGATTAATTCAAATGTTAATAATCATAAATTGTTTATACAAGGTCAAAATTTGTGAAGAGACGAGCCAGTTTGGATTGGAATGCAAATAAAATCAAAGGTGAGTTAACCTCACTCTTCTAGATTGCTATTTAAATTTAGATGGTTAAATTTAAATAACTGGTTGAATGATTGAATTGATTGAATGTGATAATATATATAGTAGTGTATATATATATATATATATATTGGAGTGATTGATATTCCTGCATTATATAGCGGATGAGACCCTATGCGCCGCATAATAGCGGATGGTATTATAATAATCCCATATACCGCGGTGTTCCACCTCGAAGTGGAATTGGTATTGTGCTAACATCTGTGGCTGCAGGGAAACAGGTTGGAGGGATCCAACAGGATTCCTCAAAATATTTAAATTTGTTAAAATATTCTAGGATATAATTATTCGATATTCTATGATGAATTATATTGATAATGGGAAATGTTGGATGCTATGGGTTGATTTAATATATTTTGGTATACTGAGTTATCTAAATCTATTGAAGTAGATTTTTGGAAAGAAAATAAAAGAGCGAATTTTTAAGTAAAATAAATTATAGATAATTTGAATAAATTTAAGAATGAATTAGAAAAGAATAAAAGTGATTCTAAAATTTAAATAAATAAATTCTGAGTATGAGAAAGGGAATTTTAAATAAACAGAGAAATATTAAATTTTAAACTTAAGTGATATTATATAAAGAAATAAAGAATTTATTTTTTTAAAATTCAAGGTTTGAATTTATTTAAAAGGATTTTGGGAAATCTGAAATTGGTAATTTTAGTTAAAAATATTTTAATCATAATGAAGAAAAAAAATCTGAAGTTAACGGATTTGAATAAATTGAGTAAGTAAAGGAGTTTATTTCAACATGGAGTAATTTGGAAATCAATTTAAAATTCGATTTAAGTGTTTAAAAATTGGAATTTTAAAAGGGAAATGAGACTATGGAATTTATAATCCGGGTTTTGAAAATATTTGAGTAATTCACTTCGTGAGAGAAAGGTGGTTTTTGAAACCGTTTTCAAAAGGGTTGAAAATGGAAATATATCTTGCGAAGATATTTGTGAGGTAAATAAATAATTTGGAAAATTATTTATTGTTTGATGGATGTTTTTAAATGTTAATTGATAGTTAAATAACTGACTATCAATATTGGCCAATGCGCTGATCGTTTCGAAGAGACTGGGATCGGGATTTATCTCTCGAAAACCACTTCGATCCGGTTTGTACGTTTTCGTGGGGAAACGAGTTGGGAATCGAAGATGGAGCAGTAAAGCGCAAGGGCTAGTCACTACTAATCCTGAGGATGATTCCAAAATGGATGTAGTAGGAGTAGTGCCACTATAACAAAACAGGCTTTTTACAACGGGCAATGCCCGTTGTAATATGTGTTCCACAACGGGCAGCGGACCGTTGTAATAGGCGATGTTGTAATAGGTCACCCGTATTTTACAACGGGCAATGCCCGTTGTAATACACCTTGTTACAACGGGCAATGCCCGTTGTAATACACATTTTTACAACGGGCAATGCCCGTTGTAATACATGATATTACAACGGTTTCCGACCGTTGCAAAATAAATGCAAATTTAAAAAAAAATTACAACAGCATACCAATACTTCACATTTCATACAAACCACAATTTCATACAAACCACAACAGTACAAACATCATTTTCATGCACCTTACAACTGTTATATAGAACATACCTTCTCAGAGTTATATACAACAATTTCATACTAATACTTCATATTGTCTTCAGTGTGCACCTCTTCAAACTACAACCCGACCATCAACAGCAGCAGTCCCCTCTACGACAACCGTCATTCCTCCTCCACACTTCTATTTGAACAAACTGCCTTCATCTCTCCGTTGTGCAAGTGCACATTCACAAAGCATACCAACTACAACCAAATCATCCATCACAAAGTATAGAACCATCACAGAACCACTGTTCAACCACAGTTGAACCACCTGACAGCCACATATCAACCCACTACAAACAGCTTCAACAACTGCCGACTTCCCTTCTTCTCTCTGCCCCATAAACTCCATAAAAGAAAACATACTAATACATGCTTCATCAACCTGCACACAGTTCCACCCTTCTCCACCACTAACTCCTGTCCACAAACTTCAACGTTTCCACTGCAACTCCCATCACTGCCATCCCTACGACCAAACACTACCATTCATTTCAAACCCCTCTGCAGCAATTTCACCCCAACCTCCCTTGCATACATACCCTACAACAAACATTCAACCATTCAACTCCTTACCGTTACACACCTTCCATCTTCACCATGATACTGCACCAAGCATGCATTTTTAACTCAAAATGGCAACAGAACTAGACCAAGCATGCATTTTTAACAACAAAAGATAATTTAGGTATACATTGATAATAACACTACTGGTATGGGCATCTTATATTAGTGGGTAACCAACACTGTGCTAAGTTTGTTATCGCTTTTATTTGTTCCTTTAAATTTGAAGTAGACAGAGTAGAGTTATGGAGTAATCCAACTTTTGTTTACCAAAACAAATACAGAAGGATAAATGAATGGGTCAACTTCACCAAGTTATAGATCCACACATTTAGTACTGACTGAAATTAGCATCAAATCATACTCATATTAAAATATTTGAAATAACCGCTCTTCATGAATGTAATATCATAGTCAGTGGCTATGTTATTCACAAACTTGCAATGAAGCAACACAATACCTATAACAACTTAAACTAACTTAAACATAAGTACCTAAAAGTCTAAAAGAACACGAAAACTTAATAAAACCAATTAAAAAAATTGTTGTTATTCAAAAAGAACCGATGAAATAAATTTAAATATTCACTCCCTTCCTCAATAAAATCCAAATAAATGAATGATACATAACAGGCCAGTTCAAGCAATTATTTTGCCAAATGCCATGGTTAATTATCGGTGCAAACTTGAATCAAAATGTAAGGCATATGTTACCTTGATGGGGATATATTTCACAGTTTTGACAACCATTTGTTCTCCACAGTAAAAAGAAATGAGACCATCAAGGCCCAAATTCTCCAACACAAAATTGCAATTCAGGCACCAAGAAGAAGAAAATGAAAATAATGAAAACTAAAAATACCTTTTGACCACCCCTCTTGTCTTTGGATATGTCCCTGGAATCAGAAATTGCTAGTGTTGAAGGCTGCACTTGTTCAAACAATGCATGAAATAATGAAAATTTGAGCAAGATTAGTTCATAGTTTAAGTTTAAGTTTTTAAGATTACTATTACTATCGTTATTACAACAGTACACCTGTGTGACATAAATGACAATATTAAAAAAAGGAAAAGGCAATAATAGTGCCCCTTTAATTTTATGCTCCTATCATTCAACATAATTAAGCAAATTTGTATTATGCATCAATGACAGGATACAACATTTGAATGCTGGAAGAGAGTTTGATTTCTCTTTTGCATCCAGCACATATCCTTCAAATAAAGACTATGCAATTTCAAGTGCTTGGATACGAATACAGAAAAAAGACAGCATAATTAAATGAGACCAAAAGACAATACCTTGCTCTTGAGGAGCTGCTTCAACATAGGCACGTGCTTCATCCACACTATCTATAGCTGGCATCTGCTCAGATTCTACGTATGATGCTTCATTAATCGAAGCATTTGACTTGTGTTCTTCAGTTGCGGCATTTGAAGGCGCTTTGTTATTAGGCGGTTCAGTTAGTTGAGGCACTACTGGTTATTTGCTGAGCATGTATTCATGAATCTGTTGGCATATACTTAAAAATTAGCTCACTCACTAATTTCAAAGACGATGAAATAATATTTTATCCATTACTTAGTATTCTGCATATCAAAATTTTGTTCAGCAATATTGGTCACCTAATTGGTTGATGAATATTATGTGAACAGACAACCTCGTATCCTTAATTCTTCAACTATGCAACTATATTTAAGCATGTTATAACATATTTATACTACTAGGAAAGTGAGATTCTAGCAAATAATGCAACATATAAATTATAAGTAGTTTTAACTAGACTGGAAACATAAAAATAAAAATCCGATCAATAAAACATTGTCTCTTTTGAGTGCCAAATTTGTTATTATTTCAAAAATACTTATATAAAATTTGTTTGAATAACTTACTCGCTAGGCTCACATACAACAAAATCACTCCAACCAAGCGGTACAATCGGATATATGACAAACACTATGCCACACAGTAGAAACAACAGTGTCACACAGCAAACACTATGACAAAACTCGATGACAGTGAGCTCCTAATTAACAAGGAGACTTAGGCTACGTACAAACCAAGAACAAAAGATATGATGACATGCTTGCTATGACAGAGGAGCACATATGCACCTACATGAATACAAAGAAACTCTTGCAAAACTTAAGTAGCTCATCGCCTGAAACCATACTGCTACAAACGAGAAAAGAGTCAGAAGCAGGAGATCAACCAGCAAGCCCAAGTAATACTATTATTACTTCAAAAGGCAATCGGCTATGTCATGGAGCAGAAGAGACGTTAAAATACAATTATTACTTCAAAAGCAAGCCAACAATCACCAAAAAGATTTCAGTAATACTAGGAGCAGAATAGGGGAGAAACGATACCATCAACCACCCTATGCCGCTGCCCCACGCCTCATCTTCCCATGCACCAGTACGTGCATCATCAACTACCCTCTCCATCCCGTTGGCCCAAACTTCCACTACATTCTCTTCTAAAGCCTACAGCCCAGTGCATCTCCCCATTCACGCAAAGCCTCCACCCAAATACATGCACACGTCTTCTCTTCAACACACGCACACTGCCTTCCCTCATGCACATGAAATCATATCCCTCCCATCCTTCGTACTTCACGTGCACTTCATTATCCAAGAGCCATGCTAACGTATGTATATATATATGCTCTGTGCATATATCTTTCTTACGTGTTTTTTTTAAATGAGTGGGATGAATTGTAAAATGTGCACACTTTTGTTGAAATAAAAAAAAGAATGAAGTTGAGTGGAAAGGCTTTGCTCTGTGCTTATTTTCATTTGCAGTGAACAAAGAGATGGGAAAAAAAATGTGAAAGTGACTCCTTGTTAACATGTGTTTGTTCCCCCTCTTGTATGCGAATAAGTGTATATATAAATTCCCTCAAGGCTAAGGAAAACAAAGGACAACAATTGGTACTAATTAATGCACATGTATGCAAGTACAGACCAGAGGTGAATGTGCCAATGTGAGTATAAATCAGCAAATACTACTCCTAGGCTAAGAGATATAAGGTACGAATATTAAATGTTACAACCAAATGCAGGGGAAATGAGGACAGCGCAGCCAAGAAAATTATCAAACTCCTACATTACTACATATCCACCTTCTACTTACAAATACACCATCAACTCCCCTCTGCTACTGCCAACATCACCCACTCTCTCTGTCCTTCACTGCATCACCACCCACTACTTGCCGCAGCCTTCACCTGTGCATCACTGACATCAAGAACACCCAATATGCCACCAAAATCACCCGCAAACTCCAATTCTAGCAATACCACAACCTACAGACACCATCATCTAAATTCAACAGCCTCAGCACCTCCGCAGCCCACTTCATCAAACTCAAACGCTTGAATCGAGCATCACTTCACCACAACCTCACATAACAGCAATCGCCACCACGGATCGCCTGGAACCCAACTGCAATTCTATTCCAACATCACCCGCGACCATCCAGAACTCCAGATGAACCCCATAAACGAATCACAGCATCAAATACGCAATCGCTACATCGAATACCACGACATCCTCTCCAGCAACTCCCCACCATTACCGCCACCTCTTCACCTCTACAACTTCTCAACCCACCAAACAACAATCACAACCTTCAAACCAAATCACCTGAACAACCGCTAGCACCCACTCTCGAGCAAGTTCAACTGCCTCTCCAACTTCGAACAACCCCAAACTCGCCTCGCGAACATTCCACACCCCCAATCCCCTTGAAGCCGCAATTACTTATATTGAGTTGTGAGAGTTTGATTTCGATTTCGATTTGAGATCTAATTTTGCAGCGACAGAGCTTGTAGCTGGAGGAGCTTGCAGCGGAGGAACTTACAGAAGCGGTCTTGGCTTTGTAGATTTAAGAAATAGGGTTTTTGGCAGATTTAGGAGCGTGAGAGGCAAGGAGTAATTTGTTATTTTAATTTTCGGGTGAGAAAAAGGCGTGCTGTGAAATTTTTGGGGAACAAAAGGCGGGCTTGGAAATTTTCACCTATTACAACGGGCATATTTAGCCCGTTGTAAAATTGGCACATATTACAACGGGCATTTTTAGCCCGTTGTAAAATTGGCACCACTATTACAACGGGCATGAAAGGACCATTGTAATAGTATTCTATTACAACGGACAGTCATTGTCCATTGTAAAAAAGACATTGTATATGACATCTATTACAACGGGCATAAATGGACCGTTGTAATAGCCTACTATTACAACGGGCAGCCAATGCCCGTTGTAAAAAGGGTGTTGTAATAGAGTATTTTTGTTGTAGTGTGCCTTCGGTTCCGTTCGAACCCAGAACGGACTTGTATGAATGAATGCTTTCAGAACATCGTCATGAGGACGGTGAGCATTCTAAGTGAAATGTTCTAAAAAGGTAATGCTTAGCCTCGAGCCTCATCAACCGGGAATGACTGAAAATTAGGGGTTATGCAGCAAGGCTAAGTGGGTCGCGCCCATTACGGTGAGGTCATCCCTGTCTAGATGTTCCTTTTTATTTCGACTGTGTGGGTGGTTGCTGATCCCAACCGCGGGGTGATCTTACTCGGACTATCCAGTAGGGGGTAGTCTAGTCTTGTGTTGCAGGGGATTTAGGGTGGATCCTTGGTACGCTGATCTAGACCAGGTACTATGACAGTTGGTACCCCAGTGCCTAGTCATTAGTTGGAAATCCATTCTCCCTACGCACCTTTTATGGTTTTTGTTTGTAGAACCCACTTTGTGGCTAGTATGCTGGAATTTAATCATGTAACAATTTTAGCTATTTGAATAAGTATTTGTATATAGACACTATTATAATATCAGACGGATTTGATAAAAAGTGTTTTGGCTATCGTAAGGTAAAAACCCGACATGTTTATTTGTGGCGTGGTCTTACGAGATGCTTTTGATTTCAAAGGATTTTGAAACTTTAATAATCCAATTGAGTGTGTTTTCTCACGCTGGTTTTCCAGACTGACTCGGGTGTTATTTTATTATAATGCTCGGGTCAGACCGAGTATTATAGAATACGGGATATGATGTTGTGGAGCTCAGGAGACAAGCTGGATGGCGAGACGTACTTCCGTACTTGATTATTATTCCGCTGTGTATTCAGTTTTGTGAGGACAGGTGATGATAACTGTCTAATTGTGTGTTATGAATTGTGTTGTACTCTGATAATATAATGTATAAACAGATATAATACTTTTGTTTTAAAGATTAGTCATTTATCTATTATATATTGTTCCGCTGCATTTGTGAGATTCTCATGTTGTTTTGGCTTCTTCTTCTTCTACCTCCTTCTTCTTTAACCCTAGTTATTCGCTCTTTCGTACACTTTGTGTTAAACGAGGAAGATTTATTACCAACTCAAGGGGTACAGAATTGCGGGTCGTTTCACTTGGGGTGCCAATCCAGCTCGATAACTAGGGTTCGGGTTTTAACGAACCTTGGGACTTCACCGTGGATTTCGGTTGCTGTATCGAGTTTGGGTGGAGGCATGTTGTTCGTGGGAAGTTTTGGTGCTCGGGTTCATTTCCGATGGAGGTCGCGATCTTCGATGGTGGTTTCTGGAAATGGCGATCGAATCGGTGACGGCTCATGGGGAGTATTCGAGTGTGCTATGGTGATTTTGGGGGTATGGTTTCCTTTTTCGTATTTGTATAAATTTACATATATAAACAGTAAGGTAGAAATTTATTCCAGTATTTTCTATAATGAAAATATACAGGTAAGGCAGAATAACCTATATAGAATATTGTGAAAATGAAATGAATATACACACATTTTAATTTACTAGCTTATTTTAAAATAAGTTATTTAAGTGATTTACTTGAAATAAACTTATTTAATTATTTTGGTAACTAAAAATATTTTTATTAAAAGAAAATTCAAAGGCATTTTTGTTTTTAATATATATGGCAGAGAAGAAAAAAAAAGATATATATACATACTTTAAAAGTACTGGTTAATTTTTATAAATATATATAAAAGATTTTGGGAAAATATAGGAGTTTATATGAAAATTAGATTTTAAACCTATATAGCTTATTTCTTATTAGTATATATATATATAAAGTTTTGAAAATAAATAAATATACATTTACATATTTTGAGTTACTAGTTTATTTTAAATAATGTTTATAGTGATTAATTTGTTTAAATAAACTTATTTAATTTATTTTAGTTACAAAAGGTTTTAAAACGGAAATTATTAGTTTAAGTAAAAATTTATTAGATTGAGTTAAGATTTATTAAGTGGTAATTAATTGATCGATTGGTTCAGATGATAATAAATCATATATTGTTAATTTGGATGCTTGGTTGTTAAGGAGTGATAATATTAAGTTATTATCACTATTGTGATAAAATTTAATAAGAATTGAAATCAGAAGTTGCAGAAAGGTAAATTTGTCTCAGTTCGATTCTATATATATATGTGTGTGTGTGTGTGTGTGTTAGAAGAATTTTAATTTCAGTAAGTATAAAATATTTTCTTTTGTTTTAATTTAATAAATATATATATATCCTCATGCATGTCTTAAAATATGGAAGTTAATAGGGAATTATTTTATATAGATAAGGTTTGAAAAATAATAGGGGTTTGAAAATGTTGAAAATTTATATAAAATTAGATTTTAAAATATATAAGTTATTTTTTACATATACATGTAATTTCAAAAGTGAGTAAATATACATACATACCTATTTTCATTTAATTTAAATAGTTTACAACTTAATTGCTTACATTCAATTCACTTTTTTTATTGTCACATTTACTTTAACTTAACTATTCTCCAAGTTAAATTTTATTCTAAACAAATTTCAAGTTTTTATACGTTTTTCAAACCAATTTATTATTCCATAAACATTTTTAATTAACTTCCAGAGTTTTAAGCAATTTCTCAACACTCAAATCACCTTTGAAATCAATTATCCAAAATCCTTTGCACTCCTAAAATCAAACCCAACTTTTGCAAACAATTCCAATTTAAAACAATTTGGTAGCAATTCCTCTCCTAGAAACTCGAAAATGAATATCGATGATGCTGCAGTCATTACCGAAGTTATTTTCCATTGACCGAAAGAGAGTTAAATGCTTTTATCTCTTTAAAACCACTCCAAATATTTTTAAATTCCAAATCTCTCCAGATTTCAAATCCAATTAAAATAATTATTTCCAAAATAATATCACCATTATTTCTCCAAAACCTTTGAAAACTATTTTCAAACTCAAAGGAATTTAAACTTCCCAAAATTTCAAATTTCAAATCCATCCAATTTATATTCAATCATTACTCTAGAATTTTGATTTTCAATTATAATTCACATTTATAGTTTACATTTACAAATCTCATTTGTATATTAATTTATTTTTTAGCTATTATTTATGATTTCAATTTCTCATTCTGATTTTACACAACTATGACAATAATTTGATATTATCATTCCTAACAATCAAGCAATCACATATATAACTGTAATAATTTATGAAAAGTTATTCCTTTGTATAAAATAATTTGGGTAAAATTATTCCATTTACCCTTTTTAAAACAATATTATGTCGAATTGTTCTATTCAAGTGTTCAGAGATCCCTATCAATAACGTTAATTACTCGTATTGACCAGAACCCATAAACTACTCAATAAACCAATCAACAAAATATAAAACCATTTTATATTCACTAACAAATACGCGCTCATATCTATTAATACACTCAAACTCGTTCTAGAGTACTACTAACTCTATCTCTAATGAGTAATCCCCACCAGAGCCAAGGTTATCGCCAGCCTTCGCTTTGATACCAACTGTGATGACCCGATTTTTTCATACCCGAAAAATCGAACCATCGGGATTAGAAGAAGGAGGAGGTAGAAGGAAAGAAAACCACACAACAGAATCTCACATCGCAGCGGAATAAAATATAATAGATAATAACTAATCTTTACAGAAAGAAACTATATCTGTTTATAAATGCATCATCAGAATACAAAATCAGAGTACAATATAATCAACATCACAATTCATGACGGTTATAATAACTTGTCCTCACTAGATGACTATACCACTTATGATACACAGTGGAATACAACAAATACGGGTGATACGTCTCGCCATCCAGCTCGTCTCCTGAGCTCCACAACATCCTATCATGTATCTGTAATACTCGGTCTGACCCGAGCATTATAATAAAATAACACCTGAGTTAGTCTGGAAAACCAGCGTGAGAAAACACACTCAATTGGATTATTAAAGTTTCAAAACCCTTTGAAATCAAAAGCATCTCGTAAGACCGCACCAATTAATTAATATATTGGATTTTTACCTTACGATAGCCAAAACACTTTCTTATCAAATCCGTCCGATATTATTATAGTGTCTATATACAAATACTTATTTAAATAGCTGAAATTGTTACATGATTAAATTCCAGCATACTAGCCACAAAGTGGGTTCTACAAACAAAAACCGTAAAAGGCGCGTAGGGAGAACGGATTTCCAACTAATGACTAGGCACTGGGGTAACACCTGCCACAGTACCTGGTCTAGATCAGCATACTGAGGATCCACCCTAAATCCCCTGCAACACAAGACTGGACTACCCCTTACTGGATAGTCCGAGTAAGATCACCCCGCGGTTGGGATCAGCAACCGCCCACACAACCGAAATAAAGAGGAACATCTAGACATGGATGACCTCACCCTAATGGGCGCGACCCACTTAGCCTTGCTACATAACCCCTGATTTTCAGTCATTCCCAGTTGATGAGGCTCGATGCTAAGCGTTACCTTTTTAGAACATATCACTTAGAATGCTCACCGTCCTCCTGACGATGTTATGAAAGCATTCATCCATACAAGTCTGTTCCAGGTCCGAACGGAACCGAAGGCATTACTCCTACTACATCCGTTTTGGGATCACCCTCAGGATTAGTAGCGATTAGCCATTGCACTTCACAACTCCATCTTCGACTCCAAACTCTTGTCTTCATCATGAAAACATACTCGTTGGATCAAAGTGGTTTTCGGGAGATAAATCCCGATCCCGGTCTCTTCGAAACGATCAGCGCATTGGCCAATATTGATAGTCGGTTATTTAACTATCAATTAATATTCACAAACATCCATCAAACAACAAATAATTTTCCAAATTATTTATTTACCTCACAAATATCTTCGCAAGATATATTTCCATTTTCAACACTTTTGAAAACGGTTTCAAAAACCACCTTTCTCTCACGGAGTGAATTACTCAAATATTTTCTATTTCCACTAATATATTACTTCACCTTTATAAACCCAGTTTATAAATTCCATAGTCTCATTTCCCTTTTAAAATTCCAATTTTAAACACTTAAATCAAATTTCAAATTGATTTTTCAAATTACTCCATTTTTTTTGAAATAAACTCCTTTACTTACTCAAATTTATTCAAATCCGTTAACTTCAGATTTTATTTCTTCATTATGATAAAAATCTTTTTAACTAAAAATGCTAATTTCAGATTTCCCAAATTCCTTCTTTATCCTTTCAAATAAATTCAAACCTTGAATTAAAAATAAATTCTTTATCTCTAGATATAATATCACTTAAGTTTAAAATTTAATATTTCTTTGTTTATTTAAAATTCCCTTTCCATACTTGGAATTTATTTATTAAAAATTTAGAATCACTTTTATTCTTTTCCAATTCATTCTTTAATTTATTCAAATTCTCGAAAATTATTTACTTAAAATTCTCTCTTTTATTTTCTCATCAAAATCCAATTCTATATATTTTAATAACTCATTATACCTAAATATATTCAAACATACCATAGCATCCAACATTTCCAATTACCAATATAATTCATCACAAAATATCAAATAATCATAACACAGAATTATTAGAACAGTCTAAATAAATTTGAGGAATCCAGTTGGATCCCTCCAACCTGTTTCCCTACATCCACAGATGTTAGCACAATACCAATTCCACTTCGAGGTGGAATATCGCGGTATATGGGTTTATATAATATCATCCGCTATTATGCGGCGCATAGGGTCTCATCCGCTATATAATGCGGGAAATCAATCACTCCAATATATATATACACTACTATATATATTATCACATCCAATCAATTCAATCATTCATTCAGTTACTTAAATTTAACTATTTAAATTTAAAGGGCATTCCAAATGAGTGAGATTAACTCACCTTTGATTTCCGTTTTGCAAATTCGATCCAAACTGTCTTGTCTCTCCACAATTTCGGACCTTGTATAACATTTATACGACTTATTAATATTCGAAATAATCGAACAATTAATTTCCTTTTAATAAATTAAATTAATTAGCCATTTGATTTTAACTAAATAATCCTTTTTTCTTACAAATCTTTTATAACTAAAATAAATTTAATAAGTTAATAAATCAGGTTAATCACCCAAATACATTATTTTTAAAATAACTAGTAAATGAAAATAGGTATGTATGTATATTTATTCACTTTTGAAATTACATGTATATGTAAAAAAAATAACTTATATATTTTAAAATCTAATTTTATATAAATTTTCAACATTTCAAACCCCTATTATTTTTCAAACCTTATCTATATAAAATAATTCCCTGTTAACTTCCATATTTTAAGACATGCATGAGGATATATATATTTATTAAATTAAAACAACAGAAAATATTTTATACTTACTGAAATAAAAATTCTTCTAAAATATATATATATATATATATATAGAATCGAACTGAGACAAATTTACCTTTCTGCAACTTCACTTTTTTTTATATAAGCATTTATTCAAATTAAATAAAAATAATAATCACTACCTTACAGCAAAAGCTCAAACAAGAACCGCGACCAACGTTCGCCGTCCAGAGATGCTCGAACACTGCTCGACCTTGCCCTGATATTCCTCGCCTGTCGAATCTTCCAGAATCAAGACCCCTGGTACCTCAAACGACGCCTTGCCAACAGGCCTTGCGAACCCTAAAACGCCACACGTGGTCATCGCCTAGTCGAGTCGCGACTCCAGTAGCCGCCGCCAATCGCTTGGTTCGAAGGCAATTTACATCGCCTCTAATCCTCGTCTTCGATCTGTAGATCGCAATCGCCCCTCTCCCTCCCCGTTATCTTGATTCGGTTACACGAGCCCCTCTTTTTTTTCTGTTAAATTTTTGGATGTCGATCTTGATTTCAAACGGTAAGGGGAAAGGCTCGTATAACTGGAAAGAAGAAAAGAAATCGAGCATCCATTATTATATTTTCGTATTCGTTTGTGAATTAATCTGCCTGCGTGCCCTTTTCAACAGTGTAACAACCTGTATTTTTCAAATATTTTTAAATTGATTTTTCCAGATTCAAAAGCTTTATTTATGAAAAAGAATAAATTTTGTTATTTTAAGTATAAACTTTTATTTTGATGTGGGTTAGAATTCCAAATATGACTAAATTTAATATTTCCAAAAAGAGTGAATTTTGGTTAAAATAGTCAAACTTTGACTTTTAAATTTAAATTTTATATATTTGAAATTATAAAATTTATCTTTTATTATGAAAATAGATTTAATAACATGAATATGTCTTTTCGTTTCGTTGAAAATGGAGTTAAAATGTAAAAGTTATGTACATTTCAATTTTTAGTATAATTTGTTTTATTGTGCAATTTTGCCTATTTTAAATTTTATAAATCATATTTTCTTTCTTATATTTTGTTTTAATATGTGTTAATATATGATTTATGTATATTTTTGTCTTTTTATATTTTTAAAATGATAATAGAATTTTTCCAAAATTTACTGTATTTATTTTTCATTTTTAAAGGCTATTTTCCTATTTTTTGCTATTTTGTTCATTTAAAATTATATTTAAATTAAATTTTGTATATTTATTTTGTGAATGTATTTTTATTTATGTTATTATTGATGTTTAAAAATATATTACAAGCTCATATGAATTTTCTAAAGTTTATACCATTTATTTTCAAATTTTAAAGCCTAGTTGACAATTTTTGCTATTTTCTTGATTTAATTATTTTTAATTTATATTTATTTATTTATATTTTTTTTGTTACATTTTAGAATTTTAACTGAAATTATATGTATTTTCAGATATTTAAACTTATTAAAAAGAAATAGAGGAAATTTGAAAAGTTTTAAACTCTTGAAACTCCTAAGGCTTTCCATCTCCCGACCTTTCATTTTCCCAACTCTTCTCTTAATTGTTTTGGGCGTGTAATCTACTCATTTCAGCTGCATTTTTTTTTCACTTTCACGAAATTCATTTCTCCTCCTCTCACAAAAAAATCACGGCTATTCTCCTTGTGAAGCTTAGGTAAAAAATTCTAACTTCTTCTTGTCGTTTTATGATTTTCTACTTGAATTTGCACATGCTCTCCACCTTCATAGCTGTATTCCCCTTCCTCCAAGCTGTGGCTGACCACCACCACCACTTTTCTCTGACCATCACACAGCCTAACACCTCTACTCCTCAGGCCAAGCCAAGCCATGATGAAGATCATCACAAAAATCCATCTAAACTAGCACTAGCCATCACCTATGCACTCAAGCTGACCTAGTTTTGGTACCATAACCTTCCACCACCCATGGCCGCCACCAACACCACCTCCACCACCTCCAGCACCACCTGGACCCTCTGCCACGTCATCACCTTGGACCCCACTCCTCTGGCCATGCCCCATGAGCCTTGGTCGAGCCTTGAATTGCCTTGAATCCATGTTAAAGTGACATTGTTTTGCCTTGTTGTGTTGTTTCATGCATACTCACCTTTTGCTATCCTCTAAACATGTTTCGCCGACCCTTAGGAAACCAAAACCTGATCCAAATCTTGCCTTAGACCTGTAGTACACCATATGGCTGAACCTGAAGGTTGTTGGAAGCAACTGCAAAGCAATTCTACTTTGATTCGTGCAGTTGATTCTATATTATTCTATCGTATTGTGCATTTGAAAACTTATATTGTTTGTATTGTTTTGTCTTATGTATTCGAGGAAGTTAACCTTGTCTCTCCCACACTCATCATCATCATGGCTGAGAAAATGAACCCCTTGTTTGAGCTTTTGAATGGTTAAAGCACAGTCAAGTAATCTATTCCGTTGTTGCTTCTTATCTTCATTGTTTCAACATTGTTTGCGTTGAATATTTATGTGTATATTGTCTTGTTTGGTTATTGTTTACAAGATAAATATCAAGGCTCTCCATTCATTCAAATCAAAAGTCATGCTATATCGTGCTTGTTGTGCTTTCTGGAATCTATTCTGTGTGTTTTGATCGCTAATCTCCAGCTTTAACAGGTGAGTTATTCTCACCAGACAATATGTACCTATATAACTGATAAACCGACACCATTTGAATCTGTAATGTATATTATCATGTTATATATGCTTATATTATTATCATATGATGTTCACACCTGTTATTACACCTGTTATATCATATGTTACTGTTGTTTTATGTTATTATGTTTATTTATATCAGTTTATCACACTGCAAGTTCCCTGTAGACTAGAATCACTATGGGTTGAAATGATACATACCCGAACGAACTTTAGAATAAGGGAATATCGTTATGGGCTGAAATGATAGGCCAGAGCGGTTTTCAAATTCATTCATTTAACTTGGGATTGCGGGTTTGAAATGATATAACCCAGATTTTTCTTTTTTTAAACTACGGGTTGAAATGATACATATCCGTATCACTTGACCTAGGTTAGAAAACTATATACAGGCCCGTGGTTATTTTATAAAGTGTTTTGGATGATTTTAAGTACTTTTAAAAATAAATTTATGAAATTTGATTTAAATAGATTTTGAAATGTTTTAGAATAAAGAAATTATGATTTTTCTATGAGTTAAAATGTAATTAATGAATGGTTAAATTGGATTATTGAAATATAACTTAAGTTTGGAATTTGGAATTTTGGTTAAAAATGATATTTAAGTTATATGAATAAAATGGAAATTTAATTATATTTGGAAAATGGTAAAATATGATAATTTGATTAAATTTGAATTTAAGTGATTTATTAAAGTATTATTGATTTTTCTATGAGTTTAAGTGGTTAAATAAATGAATGTTTAAAAGTGATCTTTTAAAATATAAATTGACTTGGAAATGTGAAATTTGGTTTTAATTAAAAGTTTAAGTTAATTAAATAAAATTGGAAATTTAGTTAAATTTGTGAAATGGTAATTTAAATTTGAAGTGTTAAGTTATTTGTTGAAATGTGAAGAATTGGAAACTTTTACACTTAAATTTATTAAGTAAATTGTTGAAAATTGGATTTAATTATAAGAAATTTATTGTGAAAAAGATATATGTTAAATGATATGAAAATGAACATTTTAAATGTTAAAATATGTTTTTTAAAATGTTTATCTGTTTTAAATTGAAGTTATTTAATTGCTGTAAATACACTAACACCTGAAATCTACTTTCAATAGCATTCAGAAATGCTATAGATTCTGTTTTGAACTAAAATTGTGTAAAAAGAGCTATTACAGCATTTCTGAAATGCTGTAGTTGCTGTAATTGAACTTATAGGCTAATATTGAACTCAGGCCTATGATAGCATTCTCTGGAAATGCTATAATGGTCTGCAGTCTTTGCTGAAACCAAATTTAACCCTTGTTTTGAAATCTGAACTACCGCAGCACTTCTGAAATGCTGTCTTTTCTGTTTTAAACTATAATTCAACTAAAACTGAGTTTTAACAGCAGTTTTAAGTGCTGTCTTTGCTGAATTAAAAATGTTTTCAAATATAACTTGTAGCAGTTGTTTTTAAATGCTGTGAAATGCTGAAATTTTAATAATTAGGGTTTTTGACTTAGTAAACGAACTCAGAATGGTTTGAAACTTTGGAAATTGAATACTTGATTTGAAAATATAATAATTACACTTTTAAAAGGTTTAAATGAATTATTTTGATTGGAATATAAACTATTTAAAGGTGATTTGAAATGATAGTAAATGAACGATATCTTTGAATTTAAAAGGTATTTAAAGTTGAATATTTGGATTTGAACTGATAGGATATTTTATTATATTAAAATGATTAAAATGAAGTTTTGGAAAGATATGATATTTTGATATATTGAAATGATTTGAAATGAAGTTTTGAAATGATATGATATTTTAAATATATGGAAATGGTTTGGAATTGATTTAATCTTTATTTTGATAAATATATGGTTTTGAAATGATATTTTATTTTGAAGTAAAGTATTGTTTTAAAAGTTATAACCACGGGTTATAATAACGATTGGTTGTTAAAGAGACCGGGATCGGATATGGACATACTCTCTGTCGATACCGAAAACCACTTTGACAACTGTGTACGCGGTGGAGTTTCCAGAATGAAGTAGGATGGTGGCGACGATCCTAAGGTATATACGTGGACCCAACTCCCGTGAGTTGGCATAAGGTGACTAAAACAGGAGCGATCTCGGGCCAGTGAGGTAGCACCTCGTATCAGACACACTTCTTCGATACCATTCTATTACTTTGTGATTTTTGGTGGCCACCCTTGATTTGGGAGTGTTGTTCGAGGTGGAACGGTAGTGGCTGCTATGCGTATCCATCAGTCCGTGTGCGTAATTGGTATATCTACTCTGGCATTGCCTTGTGTGCCGTGTCACCTACCATATCGAACCCTCTACGATTATGATTTTAAGATCCGACCGCGTTAAGGTTCTCCATCCCCTTAACGCTACTTTCTATATGATTATACTTTACTTATTAGACATTATTATAATAGCGAATATTACTACATAGTGGATATTTTAACGGATCCTTAGAGGATGGGCGGTCCCAAACATCTTCTAAGTTACTTGTACCTTTATTACAGTTCACTTGAGTTGGTTTACATTATATAAGTATATATTGTCCTGACTCGAGTGTTTTGTGTTCTGTTTTACGCTCGGGTCAGCCTGAGTATTCACAGATTTGGATTTCCACCTTCTGGAGATTTGAATCGCTGGAGATTATCTGCTAGTCTTGTTCTATCAACTTCGGTTCTGTTGTTCTATTCAGCCTGTACTTGGTTATTGTATTGAGACTTCTGCTGTACTTTATTTCTTATGTTGTATCTTATGTAACTCTGATATATTTACATAGTAGCTTCATGAACTACTATTTCTTTTACTTCCGCTGCATTATTTTACTCTATGTCTATGATCTTTGATTATATTTATTTACTGTATATTCTGAGATTTGCCAAATTTTATTTACAACGCGGTATTTTGAGCAATTCAATTCCAGCATGAGTGTCTACCTATACACTTATAATGGATGCGAATGGTTGAAAATACCGGGTCGTTACAGTTGGTATCAGAGCTCTGGTTTTAGGAAAACTCAGCATATAGAGTAAATTTAATTACAGAATCACTTTCGTTCGAACATGAATTCCTTCTTCTTCGATTCGGTTTCCTTTGAATTTTGGAACTTTCCATACGGTTCCAAAATCCATTCTTGTCCCTCACTATTCATCTTCTTTTGATTCTGGAGTATCCCATAACTCCACTTCGAATGATCTTTATAGTGAATTGGCGGTCTCGCCAATATTCTAATTTTCTTGTAAAAGGGTGAAAATCCTTTACAATCAGCATCGATTCACCAGAGATTTATATTTATCCTTGGTTTAGATGCTAATATCTTTTATTTTTCCAAACTCTATCTCTTGAGATCGAACGTAGATTTGTCCCAGGAAAATCCACATCGATCTTATTCTTTAACTCACGGTTAACCCGGTTAAGGTTGTCCGCGGTTATCTAAGCTTACCCATCTCCCTACTTTGTTATTTAATCATCTTGTCTTTTGTTTCCAACCTACCTTCAAAACATTTTGAATTGTAGTTGTAAATCTGTAATTAATATTTTGTTTTATATTGTGTTGTTTGAGTTGTTGATGTTGATTTTGGTTTCCGATCGATTCATCTGATCAACGCTATCGATAGGATTTCTAAAACACTTTGACAGAACAAACTGACACAATATTATAAAAAAATTTGGTTAATGAAATAAATTTTGATATATAATTTATGGAACTTAAAAAAAATGATTTAAATTGATAATTTGAAGTTATAATACTTGATTTATCATTTATTGTTCTACAAATGAATTTATAAATAGTTGTTTATAAATTTATTTGGGAACTGAAATGAATTTAAAACAAGAATTTAAGAATTTAATTTCCGATGGATTTCAAACCTTGTGTTTAAAGTTTTAAAAGTTTAAAGTATTTCCAAGTAGAAATTTGTTTCTAAAGGATTTTCAAGTTTAAAAATTTAGTGCTCTTCTCTTTGTCGGTGGAAAATAATTTCGGTGATGACTACAGCATCATCGACGTTCATTTTTGAGTTTCAAAGTGAAAAGACTGTTCTGTAGTCTTGCTACAGCTTTGTTTTGGGGAATTTAATTAATATGAATTTCTAAAAATATGACTTGATTTATAATATATATAGATATATGATTTAAATTTGATTTGACATATTATGTACATATATTTATTTATCTCTAACTGGTTTGAAGGAAATCGGAAATTAATTTTTAAATTTTTTTTTCTTGAAGAATAATTTCAATTATAAAAAGAAAAATCAAAAAAATTTGGATAAAGGATTCAAACTTGAGATAATTGAATCGGAAAGTTTTATTTGTATAACACACAATTTCATTCCAATATAACTTACCTAAATTACACAGAAGTTGAATATGAAATTGGATAATATACAATATAGAAAGGATTTTATAAATAAAATTTGAGTGGTTATAATAAATGTTATACACTTAAATTTTAGTTATAAAGGATTAACAGAGGTAAATAGTGAAAAAGGAATTTAAAGAGATTTTATTTAAATAACTTAATAATCAAATTTGATTTAATATGGAACCTTAAGTCTAACCTAGGAATTTTAATAAAGGTTATTTCCTGAAATGAATATGTTGTATAATAAATAATGTATCTTTGAATAGATAAAATAAAATACATTTGAATTGGACTTTTGGTAATAAAGTTTAATTAACTTGAATTCATAGTTTAATTGATGTCTAAATGAATAAATGTGTAAAGAAATTTGATTGTTATATTTGCTATGATAAATATTTTATTTATGAAATTGATATGTCTTGAAAAATGAATAATTATGATTTAAATAGTTAAAATGTATTTTAACATCACTAAAACTTGATAATTGAGAATTTGGTTTTCAAATGGGAATTTTAAGTGTAACTCATTAAAGGAATATCTATTTGTGAAATGGGTATTTTAAATAAAGTGTTAGGTTGTGTGTTAAATTAAGCTAACTAAAATAGTGAACTTTTAACTTAATAAATGAAGTATAGTTTGATTTGAATATTCCATTCATAAAAGTTTGTTTTAATAAGTCATAAGTTAAATGATATCCAAGTGAATATTTCTGATATTAAACTGATTTGAAATACTAATATACCTACTATAGCATTTTATAAGTGCTACTATTTTGAAAATACCATGTTTTGGAAGTTTTTATAATTGAATGAACTTAGAAATGTTACAACTTTAAAATGAATATTATTTGACCTTGAATTAAAATGGTTTAAATAAAGATTATTTTTAAAAGGTGTTATGATTTTCTAAGTATTATGTTTTTTTTAAAGAATAACATTTCCAAAGTGTTATGATTTTAGTAGTATGATTTCCAAATGATAAACATCTCTAAATTGTTATGATTTCAAAACATTATGGTTACAAATCTATTATCTTATTTTGTTTTTCAAACTATCTTTTGGTTGTCCTTATTTCTCTTATCTTGTTACAGAATGGAAAGGCTATTACTTATACCAGTCTATTTAGAAATCTTTCTGTAATCTTTGATAATCTTTGTTACTCATCTGGATCTGAACACTGTTTTTCCATTTATAGACTGTCGGTCAAGTGAAAAGGGAGATTCAGACTCTAGAGGATCTTTTTCGTGTTTGTGTTCTTGATTTGATCACCTCCATCTTGTTAAACTTACCTATAACAATAGTTATCAGGCGTAATTTAAATCTCCTTGTCATCTTATTTTAATCTTATTTCAATCTATCTTTTCTATGCTTTCCCGTACCTCATTCCTTGTCGAGGACGAAAAGCTTTGAGTCGGGGAGAGTGTAACAACCCTGTATTTTTCAAATATTTTTAAATTGATTTTTCCAGATTCAAAAGCTTTATTTATGAAAAAGAATAAATTTTGTTATTTTAAGTATAAACTTTGATTTTGATGTGGGTTAGAATTCCAAATATGACTAAATTTAATATTTCCAGAAAGAGTGAATTTAGGTTAAAATAGTCAAACTTTGACTTATAAATTTAAATTTTAAATATTTCAAATTATAAATTTTATCTTTTATTATGAAAATAGATTTAATAACATGAATATGGCTTTTCGTTTCGTTGAAAACGGAGTTAAAATGTAAAAGTTATGTACATTTCAATTTTTAGTATAATTTGTTTTGTTGTGCAATTTTGCCTATTTTAAATTTTATAAATCATATTTTCTTTCTTATATTTTGTTTTAATATGTGTTAATATGTTATTTTATGTATATTTTTTTCTTTTTATATTTTTAAAATGATAATAGAATTTTTCCAAAATTTACTGTATTTATTTTTCATTTTTAAAGGGTGTTTTCCTATTTTCTGCTATTTTCTTCATTTAAAATTATATTTAAATTAAATTTTATATATTTATTTTGTGAATGTATTTTTATTTATGTTATTATTGATGTTTAAAAATATATTACAAGCTCATATGAATTTTCTAAAGTTTATACCATTTATTTTCAAATTTTCTAGCCTAGTTGACAATTTTTGCTATTTTTTTATTTAATTATTTTTAATTAATATTTATTTGTTTATATTTTTTTTTGTTACATTTTCGAATTTTAACTGAAATTATATGTATTTTCAGATATTTAAACTTATTAAAAAGAAATAGAGGAAATTTGAAAAGTTTTAAACTCTTGAAACTCCTAAGGCTTTCCATCTCCCGACCTTTCATTTTCCCAACTCTTCTCTTAATTGTTTTGGGCGTGTAATCTACACAATTCAGCTGCATTTTTTTTTCACTTTCACGAAATTCATTTCTCCTCCTCTCACAAAAAAATCACGGCTATTCTCCTTGTGAAGCTTAGGTAAAAAATTCTATCTTCTTCTTGTCTTTTTATGATTTTCTACTTGAATTTGCACATGCTCTCCACCTTCATAGCTGTATTCCCCTTCCTCCAAGATGTGGCTGACCACCACCACCACTTTTCTCTGACCATCACACAGCCTAACACCTCTCCTCCTCAGGCCAAGCCAAGCCATGATGAAGATCATCACAAAATCCCATCTAAACTAGCACTAGCCATCACCTATGCACTCAAGCTGACCTAGTTTTGGTACCATCACCTTCCACCACCCATGGCCGCCACCAACACCACCTCCACCACCTCCAGCACCACCTGGACCCTCTGCCACGTCATCACCTTGGAACCCACTCCTCTGGCCGTGCCCCATGAGCCTTGGTCGAGCCTTGAATTGCCTTGAATCCATGTTAAAGTGACATTGTTTTGCCTTGTTGTGTTGTTTCATGCATACTCACCTTTTGCTATCCTCTAAACATGTTTGGCCGACCCTTAGGCAACCAAAACCTGATCCAAATCTTGCCTTAGACCTGTAGTACACCATATGGCTAAACCTGAAGGTTGTTGGAAACAACTACAAAGCAATTCTACTTTGCTTCGTGCAGTTGATTCTATATTATTCTATCGTATTGTGCATTTGAAAACTTATATTGTTTGTATTGTTTTGTCTTATGTATTCGAGGAAGTTAAACCTTGTCTCTCCCACACTCATCATCATCATGGCTGAGAAAATGAACCCCTTGTTTGAGCTTTTGAATGGTTAAAGCACAGTCAAGTAATCTATTCCGTTGTTGCTTCTTATCTTCATTGTTTCAACATTGTTTGCGTTGAATATTTATGTGTATATTGTCTTGTTTGGTTATTATTTACAAGATAAATATCAAGGCTCTCCATTCATTCAAATCAAAAGTCATGCTATATCATGCTTGTTGTGCTTTCTGGAATCTATTATGTGTGTTTTGATCGCTAATCTCCAGCTTTAACAGGTGAGTTTTTCTCACCAGACAATATGTACCTATATAACTGATAAACCGACACCATTTGAATCTGTAATGTATATTATCATGTTATATATGCTTATATTATTATCATATGATGTTCACACCTGTTATTACACCTGTTATATCATATGTTACTGTTGTTTTATGTTATTATGTTTATTTATATCAGTTTATCACACTGCAAGTTCCCTGTAGACTAGAATCACTATGGGTTGAAATGATACATACCCGAACGAACTTTAGAATAAGGGAATATCGTTATGGGCTGAAATGATAGGCCTGAGCGGTTTTCAAATTCATTCATTTAACTTGGGATTGCGGGTTTGAAATGATATAACCTGGATTTTTCTTTTTTTAAACTGCGGGTTGAAATGATACATATCCGTATCACTTGACCTAGGTTAGAAAACTATATACAGGCCCGTGGTTATTTTATAAAGTGTTTTGGATGATTTTAAGTATTTTTAAAAATAAATTTATGAAATTTGATTTAAATAGATTTTGAAATGTTTTAGAATAAAGAAATTATGATTTTTCTATGAGTTAAAATGTAATTAATGAATGGTTAAATTGGATTATTGAAATATAACTTAAGTTTGGAATTTGGAATTTTGGTTAAAAATGATATTTAAGTTATATGAATAAAATGGAAATTTAATTATATTTGGAAAATGGTAAAATATGATAATTTGATTAAATTTGAATTTAAGTGATTTATTAAAGTATTATTGATTTTTCTATGAGTTTAAGTGGTTAAATAAATGAATGTTTAAAAGTGATCTTTTAAAATATAACTTGACTTGGAAATGTGAAATTTGGTTTTAATTAAAGGTTTAAGTTAATTAAATAAAATTGGAAATTTAGTTAAATTTGTGAAATGGTAATTTAAATTTGAAGTGTTAAGTTATTTATTGAAATGTGAAGAATTGGAAACTTTTACACTTAAATTTATTAAGTAAATTGTTGAAAATTGGATTTAATTATAAGAAATTTATTGTGAAAAAGATATATGTTAAATGATATGAAATGAAAATTTTAAATGTTAAAATATGATTTTTAAAAAGTTTATTTGTTTTAAATTGAAGTTATTTAATTGCTGGAAATACACTAACACCTGAAATCTACTTTCAATAGCATTCAGAAATGCTATAGATTCTGTTTTGAACTAAAATTGTGTAAAAAGAGCTATTACAGCATTTCTGAAATGCTCTAGTTGCTATAATTGAACTTGTAGGCTAATATTGTAATCAGGCCTATGATAGCATTCTCTGGAAATGCTATAATGGTCTGCAGTCTTTGCTGAAACCAAATTTAACCCTTGTTTTGAAATCTGAACTACCGCAGCACTTCTGAAATGCTGTCTTTTCTGTTTTGAACTATAATTCAACTAAAACTGAGTTTTAACAGCAGTTTTAAGTGCTGTCTTTGCTGAATTAAAAATGTTTTCAAATATAACTTGTAGCAGTTGTTTTTAAATGCTGTGAAATGCTGAAATTTTAATAATTAGGGTTTTTGACTTAGTAAACGAACTCAGAATGGTTTGAAACTTTGGAAATTGAATACTTGATTTGTAAATATAATAATTACACTTTTAAATGGTTTAAATGAATTATTTTGATTGGAATATAAACTATTTAAAGGTGATTTGAAATGATAGTAAATGAACGATATCTTTGAATTTAAAAGGTATTTAAAGTTGAATATTTGGATTTGAACTGATAGGATATTTTATTATATTAAAATGATTTGAAATGAAGTTTTGGAAAGATATGATATTTTGATATATTGAAATGATTTGAAATGAAGTTTTGAAATGATATGATATTTTAAATATATGGAAATGGTTTGGAATTGATTTCATCTTTATTTTGATAAATATATGGTTTTGAAATGATATTTTATTTTGAAGTAAAGTATTGTTTTAAAAGTTATAACCACGGGTTATAATAACGATTGGTTGTTAAAGAGACCGGGATCAGATATGAACATACTCTCTGTCGATACCGAAAACCACTTTGACAACTGTGTACGCGGTGTAGTTTCTAGAATGAAGTAGGATGGTGGCGATGATCCTAAGGTATATACGTGGACCCAACTCCCGTGAGTTGGCATAAGGTGACTAAAACAGGAGCGATCTCGGGCCAGTGAGGTAGCACCTTGTATCGGACACACTTATTCGATACCATTCTATTACTTTGTGATTTTTGGTGGCCACCCTTGATTTGGGAGTGTTGTTCGAGGTGGAACGGTAGTGGCTGCTATGCGTATCCATCAGTCCGTGTGCGTAATTAATATATCTACCCTGGCATTGCCTTGTGTGCCGTGTCACCTACCATATCGAACCCACTATGATTATGATTTTAAGATCCGACCGCATTAAGGTTCTCCATCCCCTTAACGCTACTTTCTATATGATTATACTTTACTTATTAGACATTATTATAATAGCGAATATTACTACATAGTAGATATTTTAACGGATCCTTAGAGGATGGGCGGTCCCAAGCATCTTCTAAGTTACTTGTACCTTTATTACAGTTCACTTGAGTTGGTTTACATTATATAAGTATATATTGTCCTGACTCGAGTGTTTTGTGTTCTGCTTTACGCCCGGGTCAGCTTGAGTATTCACAGATTTGGATTTCCACCTTCTGGAGATTTGAATCGCTGGAGATTATCTACTAGTCTTGTTCTATCAACTTCGGTTCTGTTGTTCTATTCAGCCTATACTTGGTTATTGTATTGAGACTTCTGCCGTACTTTATTTCTTATGTTGTATCTTATGTAACTCAGATATATTTACATAATAGCTTCATGAACTACTATTTCTTTTACTTCCGCTGCATTATTTTACTCTGTGTTTGTGATCTATGATTATATTTATTTACTGTATATTCTAAGATTTGCCAAATTTTATTTACAACGCGGTATTTTGAGCAATTCAATTCCGGCATGAGTGTCTACCTATACACTTATAATGGATGCGAATGGTTGAAAATACCGGGTCGTTACAAACATGAAAATGGAGGGGACAAGACTTGACGTTAGTGTGAAAGATGAAGGCTATAGTGGTTTTGAAAAAGGCAAGAGATGCTGAGGAGAAAAAGGTTTGATGTGCTATAAATTCAGCTGAAGTTGACTAGGATAAAACATATATAATTTAAATTTAAATTCAAATTGTCTTGAAAAATACAACTTAAAATTTTGAACCCCTATCGAGGCATGCCGCTAGGCATTTATAATGTTATACTCCTATTTCGAACGCAATGGAAAAGGTTTCGAGTCCTAATTCGATCGTATGGAGAAGATAGCTTTTTGGCCCAATTATTATATTAAATTTCCGATATAGATTCAACGCGTTTATCTATCGTACGATCACACAACTACTCCGAATGTTACGAAAATTGAAATCCGATAATAATACACTATTACGGATCCAATTGAACTGGTTTCGTCGAATTCCAAGACTGTGTCCCGGAAGACTATTTTTAATTATCAATTTTAAACAATATATTTTTAAACTGAACAAAACACTTTTAAATTCGATTTTAAAAGTTCTATTATCTTTAGTATCATTAATATGAATTTTATAAGCCTTTAAAATATTTTTAACAAGCTTGAAACTCCAGATTCAATATTTTTCCCAACTTCAAATTATTTAATTTAATAACTAAATTATCCAATGAGTAGTGATATTTGAAATTCAAGTTAAAAATTAACTTTTAAATATTTAAAATTAATTAAATATTTCGATTTCAAATATTCAAAAATTCCGGGTCGTCACATTCCTTCCCCCTTAAAAGAATTTCGTCCCCGAAATTATTAGTTAAAAAGAATGGTCCATAACCCATTTACTATTTCCTAAATCAAACAGTTTCAATAACTTTTCAAAACAATTCTTTTATTAACGACACACTATCCCTCTTACTAACTTCCTAAACCCATCCATAGGTTCCAAAAAATATCACTTACTCAACCATTTCAAATTTTAGTTTAAATTCAAATTTTAAACTATCAAAATTTATCAAAATTTTTCTAACTCCCTAAATTTTCGAAAAATTTCGCTAGCGTCTCCTTTGCACAGCTAGTTCGGTACGACTACAAAATGCCTCTACGGGCCCCCAAATTTTCAAAATAAAACAAAAGCCAAGTGGTTAGATCAGAAAACCATCAAATTTCGTATGACAATTTAAACACATACCTTTTTGTCGGGCAAATCAAATTTATCTTCTGAAATCAAAAATATCAATTTATCCTTTGCTTTTAAATACCTGTATACCCCACTTAGCAATAATATCCAATCATACAATTTGTTGGGTACGTTTATACCACCACCGAATCAGAATGAGGAAGTAGACACCGAACCATTCGGTACCGAACCGAAGCAAGGAATGAACTACCGGACCAGAAGCATGCTACCGGACCAGATCTCATCTCCCATCTCCCACCGGACCAAGGTCCCACCGAACCAACCATCTACCACTGGACCAAGGTCCCACCGAACCAACCATCTACTACCGGACCAAGGTCCCACCGAACCACCTGCCTCTGATCCATATCCACTGCCTACCGGACCAGAATTCACCGAACCAATTGTAAAGCATCCCTGCCGAATCAACCTCCACCGAACCAGAGTTCTACCGAACCAGCCACCCTCCATCCACTACCGATCCAAGCACTGCCGAACCAAATTTGCCAGGCCAGATTGTATCAGCCCGGGCCCATCAGCAGCTGTATACATCCAAGACCCCTACCCCCAGCCTCACTCTATAAATAGAGGGGCAGGGGTACAACAATGGGGGACAAGTTTGAGAGCTCTAGCATGGAGAGAACTTTCAAACAACTTTCTTTTACTTGTATCAAAGCTTTGTACTTGTAATCAAAACAAGAGAAGAGAAATAACATATAAAGTGGACGTAGGCACATTCTGGCTGAACCACTATAAATCTGCGTGTCTTTTTACAGTTTAGCCCCTTCTTTTCATATATTTGCATAAATCACCCAAATCACTAAGAACAACATAAGATCTACTAAATCATACAACTTTGAGTTGTTTGTCCATTTTTTGTGCAAACATTTTTGGTGCTTTCACTGAGAACTAGAAGCTCGAAGCTTAAGCTTCTTCCACTTAACCGTTTTCTAACAGCATCATCCATCGTTTGGAAAACATGCCTCCTAGGCAGAAAAAAGATGTTAACAAAGGAAAAAACATCGCTTCCAACAGTCTTCCAGATCCAGTCACGGACCAAGTAAATCCGTCTCCTCCAGCAGCAGTACTAGATGAAGGGCAGGCTAATCCGGCTACTCCTGCCGAAGAACAGCCTGCAGCGATTACTAGAGCAGATCTAGACAGGGTTGTGGTTGAAGTAACTAACTGCTTCACGTCCCATCCGGAAGCCTTGGTGGACCATCTCATGTCACGCTTAAGGGATGCTGAAGAGTCCAACCGCAACACCGAATCATGGGGTGAGTCCCAATCTGGAGGATCTCAGAGACAACAAAGGTCTTCCTTCCTCGAAGGAGCTAACGGTAGAAGCAGCCATGGTAGGAGCCGAGACCGAGCTCAGCCCGAAGTTAGGCCTGAGGAAACGCTTGGAACCGAACCCAACAGGGGAGGTACCGAACGGAGGTCAACTGTAGCTGAGCCTGTCATACTGCCTAACCACGAAAACACCAATGAACGGGGCCGAGCTAGAGTCCAGCCCGAAGTTGGACCCGAGGAAGTGCTTAGATCAGAACCCAGCAGGGGAAGATCAAGGCAAGGGCCAACTGTAGCTGACCCTAGCATGCTCCCAGAAGACCAAAGGAAGCCACTGGAGAATATTAGGAACGATAGGCGATACCATCCCTACATGTCATCTGGGCGGAATCAATCCCACAGAGAAGAACCGAACTCATTTTTATCTGCTCCAAATTCTGATGAAAGGATGGCACGCTTGTTCAGAGAGTGCGTCCAACGGGATCAAAGAAACCGAGGAATAGGCGCTAGGGTAACCGGCCCTTTCGCCCGCAATATCGAAATTGCCATCACCCCCCGAGAATGGAAAATGCCAACAATGGAACCTTACAAAGGAACCTCTGACCCCGTTGTACACTTACAGAGATACACACATCATATGCTCATGAGTGGAGCAACAGAAGGAGTGTTGTGCAAATGCTTTCCGCTATTCTTAGCAGATCTAGCTACCTCCTGGTTCTGCCATCTACCCAAAGGATCCATCAGCTCATGGGAAATGTTGAAAGAAAAATTCATCAGCCAATTCCGCATTCATGTGGAACAACCCAAGGACGCTTATTCCTTATCTAGTATCAAGCAGAAACATGGAGAGAAAATGCAGCAATATCTAACCCGATTCAATGCCGCAGCAGTCGCAGTCCAAGATGCCGATGAGAAGCTTATCTTAATGGCCCTATGTAGTGGCGTGCATCCGGATACTAAATTTGCTAGAAGATTGACCAAAGAAAAACCAGCTACTTTACCCGATTTCTTCCACGAAGCTGGGAAATATATGAGACTTGAAGACGCTGCCACTGAGAGGCAGACATGACAACAGAATAAGGCAGCTCACGGCAACACGCCCGCTGTAGCAAAGGACGTTCGAAGAAATGATTCTAGAGACAACTCTGGGGGCAAGAAGGGAGAAAAGCGTCTATAGCGGCCAGGACCGAGATTTGACGCTTACACCCCGTTGAATAAAACGATCGAAAACATCTTTTTGGCCCACCTTAAGCAAGGACGCCTTGGATTTTGTCAAAATGTGTGACAGGTGTCAGAAGTTCGCTAAGATTCCGTGGCTACCAACGACTGAGATTACTCAAATGACCAGCCCTTGGACCTTTGCAGTATGGGGAATTAACTTAATCGGCGAGCTGCTAATGGGCCGAGGCGGGGCCAAATATGCTATATTGGCAGTCGACTATTTCACCAAATGGGTGGAAGCAGAACCTCTGAATAAAGTATCTTCAACAAAAATTATTAACTTTTTGATCAAAAATGTTCTGTGCAGGTACAGAGTCCCACTCAAAATCATATCAGACAATGGGCTTCAGTTTGACAGCGAGGAATTCGCCAACTGGTTCTAAGAGCACGGAATTCACAAAAGCTTCTCATCCGTAGCGTATCCCCCAAGCAAACGGACAAGTCGAGGCCGTCAACAAAATTCTGAAAACTCTAATAAAAAAGAAGCTCGAAAAGTCAAAGGGCGCTTGGGTGGACGAACTCCCTACGGCACTGTAGGCCTATCGCACATCTTTCAGAACATCGACGGGGCATACTCCTTTCTCTTTGGAATACGGATCGGAGGCTATGCTCCCAATTGAAACCATTGTGCCTTCCCACCGTAGGGTCCACTATAACCCAGAAGAAAACGAAGAACTCCTTTACATGTCTTTGGATCTAATTGAGGAGAGAAGAAATAATGCAGCCCTCAAAGCAGCAGCCCACAAGCAAAAAGTGGCAGCACAATACAATTTCAAAGTCAAGCATCGTACCTTATGAGAAGGGGATCTTGTCCTCAAGCGAATCTTCCCTCGCCCCGGAGCACTAGATCCAATCTGGGATGGTGTAATTCATAAAGATCTCCACAATGGAGCTTATATTTTGTCAACAGTGGACGGGGAGGTGTTCTAGAGGTCATGGAACATCCAACACCTTCGTCGATACTTTTCTTAACTTGTACTGCCCATATGAAGTGAATTAACAAAGAGAATCAGTGGACGTAGGCATTTTCGTGCCGAACCACTTTTAAAAAAACTTGTCTCTTTTTAACTTGTTCCTTCATATCTTGGCTGCTTGTTAACTTTATCCCTTTCTGTTGAACAAAATCCTGTGCAAATAGCATTTTCATTCAAGGTGCTCCACAGCGTGACTTCTCCTGGACAAGACCTAACAGGTACTATACGAATCTATGCCCTCGCCCATGAGACACTTTTGCTCCGGCATCCCTCTGCTGCGGGTTAACTCATTTCTCGCGATGGCCCTTAAAGCCAACTGTAATGAGCCGATTATAAGCCACCGAGAAGGCCGACTATAGCCGAGGCAGCTCATTACGGCGTTCGGCTCGCCGGCAACTGTGAACCGATTATAAGCCCCAACATAAGGTGTGGCCAGCCAGGGGTAGTTCACGGTTAACGATCGGCACCCACGCTAGCCGGCCATAGTAAATCGAATAATACCCACGATTACAGGCCATAATGGCCTGGGTAGTTACTGTGCGCGATCTCGGCTCCGATGTGTCTTAAGTGCGGCTGTGGTAAAAAAGAATTAACTCCCCGCGGAGGCGTAAGATGGGTGACAAATGTCTCCAAGACCCACAGCTAGGGAAAGTGACTACAAAGCCCGTTTGCCACGAACTTAAGCACATCGAAGGCCTTCCGTGATTGGAAGTTTTACTATTTCACATATTTCAATTTTACTTAAGAAACTTTTCTCCTATCCTCTGTAACAATCCCTAAAGTGCAGGACACAAAACATGAGACACTCACTAATAGAAGCGGATACTCACAGCAAGATACTGGACCGCATACCTTACTCGGTCACACAGGGTATTCAAAGCTGCCATCTACAAGCAAAATATAAAGGGCGGTCCAATCAAGGAGCCAGCTGCGTTGGAGTTTTCTCCTTGTCCTGTTGCCCACCTGTCCGGTCAGAGAAATAATTCATTAGTGATCAGCAACCAAATTAACGGAAAGACTAGAAAGGAAGATTTACCAGCATCTGCTCCTTGATCATCTTGATCATCATCCTCTACTTGCACACCTGCCTCCTCAGCTGCAAGCAACCGCATGCCCTCCTTCACCGCCACCTTCTCCTCCTTGGTAAACTGGGCGGTAACCACATCCATCCTGAAGGCCACACCACCCTCCTTATCCGCCTCAGCCTTGGCCTCTTCTAGAGCCCTGATATAGATCCTAGCCATAACCCGGGGGTAATCATCCATCCAAGACAAGTTACCCTGCCTCCAAGTACGAAAATACATATCCTGGAGCATCCCATCCATCATCCCCTCGTTCTCTTCAAACTCCCTCATTCGGACCTCAAAAGCCCGCAGCTTTGCAACAATAGCATCCCTCTCTGATCGATACCGTAAACGGTCATCCTGAAGGGACCTCCTCATCGCCTCCATCTCCTCCTTCGACTTGGCCTGAGCAAGCTCCGCGGCCTCAAGTCTCCCCGATAGTTCCTCTACCCGCTCGAGGTCCGCTTGCCGAACCTCATCCACCGTGGCAATGGCTATGTCAATCCGCTCCTTACAAACGGCCTCCATCCTCCGCAACTCCGCCCTACTATCCTCTTTAATAGTCTTCCTCAATTGTCTGGATGCGGCCTCATGCTGGGAGATTTGGATGGCTTGGTCGGCGAGTTGTTTAGCCTGGTCGGAAACCATCAACCTTAGCCGAATGTTGGCGCTTCCTATCTCTTCCCCAGCCTTGACCAATCGAGCATGGTGCCCCATCAATTTTCTGGTCTCCTCAGCAACCCGGTCCATATTTGCCTTAGCCTCGTCCCCCAGAGTTACGACCCAGGTAGTAAGCAGATCAAGGTCCAGGGACTTAGCTTCGTCAAGCACCCGTACCATAGGATTACGAGGAAGGAGATGCTCACCAGTAACCTCATCGAAGGAGATGTCGTGAGATGCCGGGTCCAGGTCCGGATGACCCGCAAACGGATTGCGAACTAAGCCAGGATGATCTATCGGGATGACGGTTGGATTCTCAAACAGATGGAGGGAAGGTATAAACTCGGTGTCCTCCTCCTTAATATCATGAATAGGCTAGAGTGGGCCAGAGGACCAGGAAGAGATTCGAATGTAGACCAACTCCTCTTCTTCTTTTGTATATCTTCTTCAATAACTCCAAGAAGAGGATACTCCAAGAAGAGGACGATAACCGACTACGTCTCCAGGATGGTTAGTAGGAGGCTTCGGCTTGGCGGAAGCTTTGAGGAGTTTGTATTGTTCAAGCCTGTGCCAAAGATCTGAGGTCTTGGCCGTTTTGCCCGCTCCTGGAATGAAAACCCAGTGTCACCAACATGTATTGAGCCATCATTCAAGAATTAAAAAGAGTAAAGAGAAATTCACCTTGAACCGCAGAAGTTGCCTCAGTAGAAGCACTCCCAGAAGATAAATCAACGCCGGTCCCAGCCTTATCAGCTTTCTTGGATTTCTCCGTTTCCTCCAACTCTTCGAAGGCTTGGCGGAGAGCGTCATCTGTCCACTCTTGAATCACGCCTGCCTGCCCAGGGGGCAAAGCCCCGGTGCCATCACCACCCTGTCCTTCGCCACCATCATCGCCATGGCGATCACCGTCACCCTCACTACCACTTCCGCTCTCCGCCTCACCTCCTTCGTCCTCACCCTTTCCCCCTCCACTTTTTCCTCCTCCTGAACATCCGGATGTGTGCTGGGAGAGGGTCCATCGGACTTCTTGAGTTTCTTCCCCCCGGCAACTGGATGCATCGAGAAGGGTCTCCTTTTTGCTGCTTTTCGCCGTCGCCCCTCCTGTAGCTTTGGCAGCTCTCTCCTCCGCCGTGTCTCTCTGCTTAACCACGGACTGATGTGGAATGATCAGGTTGTGCCCCAGAAGTGTAGCATTCCTGATCAAGTAAGAAGCCGACCTATCCCTTCCCGTAATGGCCTCCATTTCCACTGCCGTCTGAACCAGGCGATCATTCTCTACGACTGCAAAGCCACCTGTCGCTAGCAAGGAATAAAAACACATGAGAAGAAGCATTGAAGTCAGAAAAGAAATCATAAATAAACTTCGACTTACAGCCTGAGGTGAAGCGACGGATGGAAACAGAGTCATCCTTAACAAAAAACCATTCTTTCTTAAACATGCTGAACTTCGAACATAAGTCCAAGACTGGCTTGAAAGATACGGCTGATTCCAAGCTAATGTATGGAGACCCCTTCTTATAGCCTCTCAGATTGTACAAATACCGAATCTCCCGGTTGGAGGGAGAACGCCCGTATCTCCTTTGGAAAATGACAAATAGGCTCACAAGAATGGCGTAAGAGTTAGGCTAAAGCTGGAATGGAGCCACCATCAAATATGTGACAAAGCTGACTATCCAGGCATTGAGATGCGGGATGGCACCACACATACAGTGATACCTGCTGTAAGCAAAGTAGCCTTCAGGGGGGTCATACGGCATCACTCCCTCCCCCGGCAATAGCATGCGTGCTTTGTCAATCCCAAATGAGCGAGAAATAAGATCAAGCTGCTCGCCTTTGAGTGAGCTAGGGAAACAATCAGGAGGCGAGTTCGGAAGCTCCTGAGGACCATATCCATCTACCAATGATCTCGGAGTGGGCCCATAACGTCCCGGTCCTGACTGGACTGGGGGCACGGCAGAAGGCTCTTCTCTGTCCTGGGATTTCTTCTTTTCTGATCAGGTTTCCACTTTATGATACATTTATTTGCAAACACAAAAAAGCACGTTGTTAGAACGAAAGATGTAGAAATATAAAACAAGCAAGTGTATGATGTCTGAAGTTTAACATGTAGTTCGAAACATAAACTCATTCGGTATTGAAAGTTTTCATGTCCATT
The DNA here is from genome assembly GCA_030737815.1 of Allium fistulosum. Lineage (NCBI taxonomy): Eukaryota > Viridiplantae > Streptophyta > Magnoliopsida > Asparagales > Amaryllidaceae > Allium > Allium fistulosum. The sequence goes on along the minus strand of CM060908.1, from coordinate 741,537,918 downwards.
CGGCATTGAAAATCTTTAGGTTCATTCGGTAAAACAAAGAAATTCAACCTTAAAAAGTCGTTCGGCAGAAGAGAACTTACCTGGTCCGGTAACTAAGATTGGACCGGCACAATAATTGATTCAGCAGTTCAGAATTTAACTCAACTATTTCGGTCGGTAAGGAATGACGAAGGCATGTGGCTCCTACTTATAGAGGAAGGTTGGATAGCCGGACCAGCCGGTTCGGTCCTCGGGCCGAATATGGTCGTCCGAACTGAAACAAAGCACGACATATGCTAGCATATGCCCTACTTTGGGGGGCAAATGTTGGGTACGTTTATACCACCACCGAATCAGAATGAGGAAGTAGACACCGAACCATTCGGTACCGAACCGAAGCAAGGAACGAACTACCGGACCAGAAGCATGCTACCGGACCAGATCTCATCTCCCATCTCCCACCGGACCAAGGTCCCACCGAACCAACCATCTACCACCGGACCAAGGTCCCACCGAACCAACCATCTACCACCGGACCAAGGTCCCACCAAACCACCTACCTCCGATCCATATCCACTGCCTACCGGACCAGACTTCACCGAACCAACTGCAAAGCATCCCTGCCGAATCAACCTCCACCGAACCAGAGTTCTACCGAACCAGCCACCCTCCATCCACTACCGATCCAAGCACTGCCGAACCAAATTTGCCAGGCCAGATTGTATCAGCCCGGGCCCATCAGCAGCTGTATACATCCAAGACCCCTACCCCCAGCCTCACTCTATAAATAGAGGGGCAGTGGTACAACAATAGGGGACAAGTTTGAGAGCTCTAGCACGGAGAGAACTTTCAAACAACTTTCTTTTACTTGTATCAAAGCTTTGTACTGGTAATCAAAACAAGAGAAGAGAAATAACATATAAAGTGGACGTAGGCACATTCTGGCTGAACCACTATAAATCTGTGTGTCTTTTTACAGTTTAGCCCCTGCTTTTCATATATTTGCATAAATCACCCAAATCACTAAGAACAACATAAGATCTACTAAATCATACAACTTTGAGGTGTTTGTCCATTTTTTGTGCAAACACAATTCAAAATCATTTTATTCACATATTTTCAAAATTTTCAATATTTTCTTTACTTAAGTCGTACGATGTACACATATCATCCATACGCAATATCAAATCTGATCGCTCACTCGATCACACAATTTTATTTCCGAACTAGTATCGTCTACCCGACATCCTAGTGTGGACTCAGACCTGGTTTCTTGATCAGAAACCGGCATTCTCCTTGTATAGCCACAAACTATGATAGAGAATATCCAGAATCAATCAAAATCCATATCCAGGGTTCGCCGTCGAAAATCGAGTGAAAAATCCCAACTCGGATCGATATAACTATCTCGAAATTCTGTGCTCGAATCTAGATCAAACCATTATGCGAATAAAATAATATACGTACATCCTACGTATTAGTTCCAATTGATTATGAACTATATTAATTTTCTCTTTTATTCACATTTATTTTGATTTCCATTCACTTATTTACAACCATCACATTTCCCCATTTCCAGTTTTAAATCTTCATTCAATTATTCACAGTATATTTTTTATCCCAAAATTACTTAGTATATTCCCAATACTAATTTACTTAAGAATTTCATCCTTCATTTCTTAAGTCCAATATAAATTTTTCTTATATTTATTTTACTTCTTCACTGCCGAAGTTTATATTCAAATTGAATTCCAATTCCCTATAAATTTCAATTTGCCCCAATTCATTAATTATTTTCAAATCCCAATACTTTTTCCCAATTTTCATTCAGATTTCCATCTTCAATTCTACTTGAATTCAATTTGTCTTCAAACTTTGAATATTGAATTTTATTCACCTTATCTCAACCCAAATTTAATTAACCATTTCTTTTTTTATTAGTTTCACTTATTAATTTATCTAAAATCTCAAATAAAAGTTTATTTGCAAACTTTTTCTTCCTTTAGTTTCTTCGAACAATTTCTTCGATTTCACCTTACTTCACATACACAATTTTAAATCAGATTTCAATATTCAGTTTCAATTCTATTTGCTTACAAATTTTAAATCATTTGTCATTAGTGAAAATTTTAAAAAAATTCTAACTCCCAAAATTTTGGAAAATTTTGCCAAAGTCTCCTTTGTACGGAGGAGCTTTTGCAATTTGACAAGAGATATAAATATATATAAATCGACCCACACGGTCGGAAAACAAAAAAAACAAACAACAGTTCATATTTCCTATCTTTTTATTGCATAGGCGTACCTTTATTTAGCATTTTTAAGCAAGCGGCTTATTTATTTAGCATTTTGCGCGATCAAAACCAGCCAAATGGCTTCCAAAAAATCTGTACTTACTCAATTAAAACATGTAAGTGTTAAATACATACAATTCACTAGTATTTCACTTATTTAAAATAGCTAAAACATGCATTTGATAAACAATGCATACTAAACAGTCCTTCAGAAGCAATTGCCAATATTCCAACATTAATTTTAATTGTTGACTACCAATTCATATACTATTTCAATTGTTTCAATCAACCCATATACTATTTTCATTTAATTTAAATAAATGTTTATATATAAACAAAAGAGAAGTTGTAGAAAGGTAAATTTGTCTCAGTTCGATTCTATATATATATATATATATTTCAAAAATTATTATAGTTATGTATGGATGCTTGGTTGTTAAGGAGTGATAATATTAAGTTATTATCACTATTGTGAGAAAATTTAATAAGAAATTGAAATCAGAAATCGCAGAAAGGTAAATTTGTCTCAGTTCGATTCTATATATATATATATGTTAGAAGAATTTTTATTTCAGTAAGTATAAATTATTTTCATACCCATTTAAAAACTATGATAGCCCAATTTTTCATACCCGAAAAATCGAACCATCAGGATTAGAAGAAGAAGGAGGTAGAAGAAAGGAAACAACACAACAGAATCTTACATCATAGAGGAATAAAATATAATAGATAGTAACTTATCTTTACAGAAAAGAAACTATATCTGTTTATACATACATCATCAGGATACACCATCAGAGTACAATACAATCAACATCATAATTCAGGACAGTTATAATAACTTGTCCCACATACAGAATACACAACATACACACCACATCGGAATATACATCATATACGAGGGATACGTCTCGCCATCCAGCTCGTCTCCTGAGCTCCACAACATCTTATCCCGTATACTATAATACTCGGTCTGACCCGAGCATTATAATAAAATAACACCCGAGTCAGTCAGGAAAACCAGCGTGAGAAAACACACTCAATTTGATTATTAAAGTTTTCCAAACCCTTTGAAATCAAAAGCATCTCGTAAGACCACACCACAAATAAACATGTCAGGTTTTTACCTTACGATAGCCAAAACACTTTCTTATCAAAATCCTCTGATATCATAGTAGTGTCTATATACAAATACTTATTCAAATAGCTGAAATTGTTACATGATTAAATTCCAGCGTACTAGCCACAAAGTGGGTTCTACAATCAAAACCGTAAAAGGCACGTAGGGAGAATGGATTTCCAACTAATGACTAAGCATTGGGGTACCACCTTTCACAGTACCTGGTCTAGATCAGCGTACCGAGGATCCACCCTAATCCCCTGCAACACAAGACCGAACTATCCCTTACTGGATAGTCCAAGTAAGATCACCCCACATTTGGGATCAGCAACCGCACCACTAAGCCGAATAAAAAGGAATATTTAGACAGGGATGACCTCACCCTAATGGGCGCGACCCACTTAGCCTTGCTGCATAACCCCTGATTTTCAGTCATTCCCGGTTGATGAGGCTTGAGGCTAAGCGTTACCTTTTGAGAACATTTCACTTAGAATGCTCATCGTCCTCCTGACGATGTTCTGAAAGCATTCATCCATACAAGTCCGTTCTCGGTCCAAACGGAACCGAAGGCACTACTTCTACTACATCCATCTTGGAATCACCCTCAGGATTAGTAGCGATTAGCCCTTGCACTTCACTGCTCCATCTTCGACTCCAAACTTGTCTTCCTCTCGATAACGTACTCGTTGGATGGAAGTTGTTTTTGGATCACAAATCCGATCCCGGTCTCTTCGAAACAACGTCCGCTGTTTCCCGGTTAACTCACCCCCGGTTCTTTAGGAAATACACAGACGAAGATAAAATCGGAGTTCACCTCCTAACCGTTAGTGGACAGGTTTCCTTACCAACGTCCTAGAAGAACGAACGAGTTTATACGTACAGTATAGCACCTTGAACGGTAACTGTACCATATAATTCCCGTACTCCTCCTAGAATTTCCAAAGTCATATTTGGGTCCAGATTTGATAGTCGGTTATTTAACTATCAAATAACATTCACAAACAGCCATCAAACAATAAATAATTAGCCAATTTATTTATTAATCTCAAAATATCTACACAAGATATAATTCCATTTTCAACCCCTTGGAAACAGTTTCAAACCATCTTCCTTTTATGGAATAAATATCCCAAACATTTTCTATTTCCACTGAAATCACCAAGTACAAACACTTAGGATCTTAAAATAATTTAAAACACTATACTATAAAATATACTTTAACATTTAAATTTGGAAAACTACTTTAATACTTATTAAAAATATAAACTTTAAGAATATTTAAATAAAGCTAAAATATAAAACTACATTTCCTCTTTTTAAAAACATAATACCAAGCCTCCTTTAAACAATTTGCACTTTTCACAGAAATTCCCACTGGAAATCTATACTTCAAATTTATCCCCGATAAATATTCCATTTCATTTATAAAACCCCGTTTATAAATTTCCATTCCTCATTCCCTTTTAAATCACAGTTTCAAAAACCCTTCAAATTTCCAAACCAATTTCCTGAATTTAATTTCCTTAAATTCATAACTCAAAATCCCTTTTCATTTCCTGTAACAACCCTATATTTTGTAATTGGTTTACTTGAATTTCTGATTTAAAAACTTTATTTTTATTTATTTAAAATGAATAAATTTTTTTATTCTAAATATAAATTGTGATTTGAATGTGAATTATAATTTCAAACATGACTAAATAAGGTATTTTTCAGAATTTTGAATTTTAGTCAATTTGGTCAAACTTTGACTTTAAAATTTAAATTTTGAATTTTGAAATTTTGAAATTTTATCTTTTATTCTGAAAGCAAATGAAATTTTAAGAATACTGCTTTTCGTTTCGTTGAAATCAGGTTTATAATGTGAAAGTTATGCCCTTTTAAATATTATGTGTAAATTGTTGTATTTAACAAAATTGTTTATTTTAAATTATATAAATAATATTTTATTTGGTCATGTAATGTTCTAATTTATATTTATATGGGTAAATTAACATGTTATGTATATATTTTGGTTTTCAAAACATTTTTAAAAGTGTAATTGACATTTTCTAGTGTCAGTTGTATTTTGTTTACAATTTCTAATTTCCAGTTTCAATTAATTAAAGTAATTCTTTATTTATTTTCCTATTTTCTTATGATCTTATTTTCTTTTCATTTACACTTTGTTTTGTTCAACATTTATCTTGTTTACTTGACTTTGTATTTGTTTATATGTGTTGTTATAATTTTTCCAAAGTTAAAAATATTTTGTTTACCATTTTAAAACTGGCTTCAATATATTAAGCTATTTTCTTTATTTACCTTCATATTTTCATAAAACAAATTATTTATTTTCTTTTTCACTTTATTTCAGTTTGTTTCATTTTATTTACTGATTTTATTTTTTTTATATTATTTTTAAGTGAAATAGAAATTTACTAAAGCTAGTGATGATTTATTTGTAAATTTTGAACCATGTTTTCAATTTTTAAGCAATTTCTTTAATTCTTTTTCTATATTCTTTAAATTTAATTATTTATTTTATTTTTATTTTACTTTGTTTCAGTTTAAAATTCATTTACTGAAATTTCATTTGTTTTATTTAATTAAAAGAATGGAAATTCAAAGAGACTAAAGCTTTTATAACTTGTGGCCTTTTCGTTTGCTTGCCTCTTCCTTTTCCTGCATGTTCATTGCTTGGCCGTCCATTTCTTTTGGCTTAGCCATACATTCTCATTCCCATTCATGTGAAAAATACTTCTTCTCCTTCAACTATCACGGCTATTTCATTTTTAGGAAAAAATTATGTAAGTCCATGGCTCCATTTTTCTATTTTTCTTCTTCTTTTTCAATATTTTTGCCTTGATTCTCTACCTAGTTTGCTCGTCCACCACTATCTAGCCTTGTCCACCACCTCCACCATCTCCTCCTCTTCTCCATCAACCATCTTCACCTCTGATTTGGCCAGGCCGCACCACCCCATGATGATAAACTCCACCAAAATGCAACCTAGAGCCTTAAAACCATGCTAGGTGACCACCACTTGTTCACCACTTCCATTTCCACCACCACCATCACCTTAGGCCGCCACTACCACCTCTGACCAGACCACCACACACCCCTCCAGCCCCTGTCCAGACCTGAACCCCACTGGTCGAGCCCAACCCTCCATTGGCCGAGCCAATATGGTGAACCAAAACCATCCTATGTTGCTTGTCTCTTTAAATTCTCATGCCTTGAAACCTCCACCACTTCAATGCCTTGTAGCCATGCATTCTTGTGTCCATACCTGAGCCAAAGTATGTCCAAACCAGAGCTAAACCATACCCTAGGCCATGCAAAAGAATAGAGAAAGCAAGGCAAAAGTCGTTGTATTCATATTTGTTTTTATTTCAAAGTTATATCAATTTAATGTTGTATTGGATTATAACTTTATTTTGGTTTTGTTATGGGTTGTGACAAGATCATTTCTTGATTCTCATCCACTTGAATCTATTGTTGTATCATCGTGCCTTTGGGAATCCGTTTGTGTCATTTGTATTGCAATCTTCAGCACAAAAATGTGAGTAAACCTCACACGACATTATATACTTATGCAAATGTGAAGCGACAACAATTGAATGTGTAGAATATTATGATATGTTCTAACTGCCTGTGATGATTTAATTATATGATGTTAAACCTGTTAATTTACTTGTCATCTCATCTGTTACTATTATATATTGTATACTGTTCATTTTATATCTGTTTATCACACTGCAAGTTCCCTGTAGATTAGATTCACTATGGGTTGAAATGATACATACCCGAACGGACTTTAGATTATGGAAAAATCATTATGGGCTGAAATGATAGGCCTGAATAGTTTTTATTTATTTTATTTTAACTTGGGATTGCGGGTTTGAAATGATAGAACCTGGATTTCTGTTTTTAAACTATGGATTGAAATGATACATATCCATATCACTTGACCTAGGTTAGAAAACTATATGCATGCCTATGGTTATTTTTATAAAGTATTTTGAATATTTTAAATATTTTTAAAAGTGTAAAATTATGAAAATTTGATTTAAATTGGATTCTTAATGTTTAAATAAAGAAATTTGGATTTTTCTAGAAGTTAAAAATGTAATTTAAATGAATGGTAAAAGTGAATTTTTGAAATATAACTTATGTTTGGAAATTTGGAATTTTGGTTTTAAAATTTTATTTAAGTTATATAAATAAAATGGAAATTTAATTATATTTGGAAAATGGTAAATATGATAATTTGATTTGAATTTGAATTTATATGATTTAAATAAGTGTTATTGAGTTTTCTATGTATGAAAATGGTTAAATAAATGAATGCTTATAAGTGTAATTTTAAAATATAACTTGACTTGGAAATGTGAATTTGGTTTTTTATTAAAGGTTTAAGTTAATTAAATAAAATTGAAAATTTAGTTTAATTTGTGAATTGGAAATAAAATATAAGTGTTAAGTTTATTTGTTAAAATGTGAAGAAAAGAAAATTGTACATTTGGATTTGTTAACTAAAATTATTGGAAATTTGGATTTTACTGTAAATGTTTCTTATAAAAATCATAAATTAAAAGAGTAATTTAATGAACATTTTTGAATGTCAAAATTTGATTTTTATAATGTTTAAAAGGTTTAATATTGAAGATAATTATTTGCTGGAAATACACTAAAATCTGGAAATTACTTTAATAGCATTCAGAAATGCTATGATTTCTGATTTGAACTAAAATTGAATAAAAGAGCTATTATAGCATTTCTGAAATGCTGTAGTTGTTGTAGTTGAACTAAATAGACTAAAACTTGACTCAGATCTATTACAGCAGTTCTGTAACTGCTGTAGTGGAAATGCTGTCTTTGCTGAATAAATTTAAAACCTTTAATTTGAAACCTGAGCTATTACAGCAATTCTGGAAATGCTGTCTTTGCTGTTTTAAACTAAATTTCAACTAAAATTGGGATTTAACAGCAGTTTTAAAAATGCTATCTTTGCTGAATTAAAAATGTTTTCAAGAATAACTTATAGCAGCTTTTTTTGAATGCTGTGAAAGGCTGAAATTTTCAATGTTATGGTTTTTAACTTTGTAAATGAACTCAGAATAGTTGAAAACTTTGGAAATTGAATACTTGATTTGAAGTATAATAATTACACTTTAAAATGGTTTACATGAATTATTTTGATTGAAATATAAACTATTTAAAAGGTGACTTGAAATGATAGTAAATGAATGATATCTTTGAATTTAAAAAGTATTTATGTAATGACCCAAGATTTTAGGAATTTATCTTGGAAAAAAAATATAAATAAGATTAAAATAATTTTTAAGTAGTTTTTAAAACCATGTTTAAGGGAAAGATGAGATAGCTTGATGTGGTATAATAAAATGATGTGCATTTGTGCACAAAAAATACACATGAGAAAAGCTAGATCCCTGGATACTATGAATGAGTACATGATGCTATGTATGGAAAATGTATATATATATATGTATATGTATATATATATATATATATTTACTGATAAATAAAGAAAACCCTCAAATGTGCTATATGCAGAAATATAACTAAGTATACATGTGCATATGTGTATCAGTATAAAATAATATAGATGTATATATATGTATATAAGTTATTATCTATAAAACATATATGTAAGTATACTAACTAAGTATTAGAATTTAAACTAGTAAGATGAAACACACAAATATGTTTTTCCTCTGGTGGATAAATAAAAAGGAGACACCAGATAATAAAGTAAAGTCTAAAAATAGAAAATGGGAGGAAAACAAAAATGTATTTTGTATGGGCTGAATTAAGAAAGAAAGAAATATGTATATAATATTGCTGGAACTCAGATCACACATTTAGCATGCAAATAGACAAGAGAAAAAGCATTTTATGGAAAAGTAGGATTTCTGAAAATAACCAAAGTAGATAACCACTTTTCTCTTCACCAAATTAAGCTGGGGAGGGTAGAATCTTGGGTTCAAATAAATGGAGATAACATAATTTTCTGGTGGGCAAAAATGGCTTTAGCCAATACCCAAAACCCTAAGGAGAACTCTGTATATTTATAAGCAGCAGCCTCCTCTCCTTCTCAAAAAGAACTTTGAAAAAAAACACCATATAAAACATAAGGCAAGTGAAGGAAAAGAGCTTGAGGCTAAAGGCAGAAGTTATCAACTAATTAAGGAAGCAAAGAAGAGAGCTAGGTGAGAAAACTCACTCAACAACTTAAGGCACTAAGTCCTAATGAAGGCAGCCAGTTATAAATTAATTTTTCTTAAAAGTGTATGTGATTGTCTTTCAGAAATTAAGGACGCTTTAATGCCAAATGGTTGTTCCGGTTGTTTTATTTTGTGAATATTCTAAATATGATAAGTATGCATGAATAAGTATCTTAAAAACCCAGATCTCTTTCTGATATGATACTGGTTAGAAATATAAATAAATACCCAGAAAATAAAATGTTGAATATAAGCAAGTAGTGTTGGTTTTGGCTCAACCCAGAAGAATTGATGAGCATATGGGCTGCAATATACATATGTATATGTGCTGAGGCTTAAGATGAAAAAGAATTAGGAGTGCAATAGGCTTGCCTATGTGCTAATACTCCTGATTCAAAGAAAATATACAATAACCACCTAGCAAATAGATTTTGTGATTTAGGAAGCTTGGTCAATCCGAGTTAACTAAAGCAAAGATGTTTGCAATAAAATCTTCCCATGGAGCCATAAACCAATGTTAGTTGTCTATATCTCCTTAAAATTGCAAGAACATGTTTTAATAAGTACCAATACTTAAATTGCTTGATTACCTCTGTTTGTTTATGTGAATGATGAGGAATGCTATGAGATGAATGCTTGTTTTTGTAAAATGACTCACTGATTGTGTTTGCCCTGAAAAATTTAAAAAGGGAAAGTACCTGAGAACTTGATTAGGAAATGGGGTCAAGATTACTGCAGGAATGACTTGTGTTCTTGAGTAATGCAAGTTGACACATGGCTTGTTTAAGTCCTGAGATCTTTGTGTAATAGAGTGAATTAGTTCATTACAGTGTGTCCATTGATTCATAAAATTGCAGATGAGACCAGTGTAGATAAATATATCAAGGGAAGAATATTTGACATGATGAGAAACTAGAGTTTTCCCAGAAATGAAATATGAGGAGGGAATAAATGATTTAACTCATATTGGTTATTTTTCTGTTTGGTGTGAATGATTATTTGATTTATGACTGAATTGTATGCCTGAGTGTATGTGCCATATCTATACAAAGTCTTTGGAAAGAAAGATTATAGTGTGCACATGCACAATGACACAGAACATGCACACAAGTATTACTTGTTTTCAAAGGGCGGTACTTTATGTATATGTACTTAATTCAATTTTAACTTAATTAATTAATTGCTTTAGTGGATTTTCTCATACCAGACATATGTCTGGCCCTAGTGTGCTAATGGCATTTGGGGTGTCTCATTTAAAATGAGGCAGCTTCAAATGCTTTTTCAGGAACAGCAGCCTCTAGGCAGGAGTAGAAGCAAGGCATTGAGAAGAAGATTATAGCATGCTAGAATTAGATAGATAAGAGCTTAAAAGATGAAATTTGCATGTATTGATATTTTAAAAATTTCCATTGTAGTAAGTACTTAGTGATGTTGGATATTTGGTTAAGTATTTTAAGAATTTGACTTGTAACTGGAATCTAAAATATCTGAGTTTCATTATCTGGAATGTTGAAAAGTTTTATCTATAATTTTGTAAGTTAGATCCATAATAGGGATTTTATAGGAGGGTGAAGTTAGATCCATATCAGTAATTTCATACATGTTCAGACATGATTTGTTCAGATATAGTCACACCAGTACCTTTGTAATTTTAACATGAATCTGAATTTCTTTTTACTAAAGTTTTGGGCAAAATGCATTTTAAGACCCTCTGAAATATGCCTGAACAGAGAGTCTATTTAACCCATGTTTTTCTTTGCTGAGTGTCCATATGTCCCAGGAAACTCACCCCGGACTGCATTTCATTTAGTCTAGTATTTTGGTATCAAGGAATCAAGCTTCTAGAATATGATAATTCACTTAAGAATATCCCAGATATGAGTTTGCATATAAGGTAGATTTTATAGGAAAGCAAACATAGAAAATGATAGAAGCTTATATCATTTTCAGAGCACAGACACTACACTATTAATTTTTATAGATAATCATAACATAATTATCTGGTTTTTATGGATCATATTTCATAGAGGATCCAGCAAGCTATCAAGGATTAAAAATCATACTGTTACCTATATGAATAAGATTTTATTACATAAATAAAAATTAAGCTATGTAGGGATTGATTAAATTTAATCAATCAATGTAACCTCTTGTTTGCCATAACCTGATTAAGCAAGAGGGGCACATGCATCTTCATATGTGTGTGCATATCCTTGTGGTTGCACTGATATATCTATATTGGTAAAACTTTTGATCCTGGATAAAGTTTGTTTATTGGAAAAAGAAAAATGACCCTGGGGAAATATATTTGTTAATAAATGATATATATATATATATATATATCACTAAAAAAATCCTTACAAAATGAAGGTAGAAAAGAGAGGGTCATTGCATTTGGTATCAGAGCTATGTTATTAAACATAGCAGAAATAAAGATCAAGTTCTTTGATAGAAATAAAATTTAAAGAGACTAAATATATAACAATGTTTTCAGTGTAAATAAAACCACTGAAATAATAAAATTACCAATCAAACTAACCAGCTATGTAAATTATTATTAGCAAACTATGGTAGGAAGACCACCAAATCAGGGAGCAGGATCTTCCAATGCACTACCAATGGTCAATCTGCAAGACTTGGTGACAGCATTTAGGGATGGGGCAGGACAAAGGCAAGAAAATCCCTATGAAGAACTCTCAAAATTACTTAAGACATATACTCATTTAGGAGGAAAAGGCTTTGAAGGGACATAGAGTATTATGGAAATTCAAGCATGGTTGAGAACATTGGATAGAATTTTCAATGACATGCAACTTGATGATCAAAGAAAGAGGCAAGTGGCTTCGAGAGAGCTAAAAGGAGTAGCTTTAAGCTGGTGGGAAGTAATCATTGCAGGAAGAAATGAGAATGAAATCACTTGGAATCAATTCAAAGAGATGTTGGAAGCAAGGTTTGTACCAGCATCAGCTAAGACTACCCTGCTAGAAGAATTTATTAGACTTAGGCAAGGAACTATGACTGTCACAGAATACACTCAAAAGTTTGAAGGGCTTTCCACATATGGAGCAATGCTTGTGGCAGATGAAGCATCCAAAAATGATAGGTACATAAAAGGTTTGAACCCAGGACTTAGCAGAGCTATGTTACCTTATGCTGACAGGACCTTTGACCACGTGATAGACTTAACTTTGAGGTTGGAGCAGCATGACAAGGAAAGGGAAAATTCAGAAATTTCAAGAACAATAAAAGTAAGAAGGGTATGGGGAGATATCATCCTTATGATAAGAAGAAAGAAGAGGCCAGTACTAAGTCTACTGGGGATATTAAAGCTAAGGAAACCAAGAAGATTGTGTGTCATCAATGTGGAAAAGAAGGACATATCAAACCAAGATGTCCAGAATTGAAAGGAGGAGCTATCAAGTGTTATTTATGTGGGAAAGAAGGGCACATGAAAAGAAATTGTCCTGAGAATAAGCAGCAAGGAAAATTAGCAAACTTGGAAGAAAAAGGCAGAACAGTGGAGATCAAGGCTGAGAAGCACAGTCAAGTGGAAGGTACACTATTTATTTGTAATGTACCCATAGCAGTAGTATATGATACTGGAGCAACTCATTCCTTAATTTCCTATGAATTAGTTAAAATGCTGAAATTAAGTTGCATATTGATTGAAACCCCTTTACATATACAAAGTCCACTGGGAAGTTCTAGTGTTTTAAACATGATCTGTGTGGATGTGGGATTAAACATAGGAGGAGATACTTTTATTTCCAATTTATATGTTTTAAATTACCCAAATATAGATGTTATTTTGGGAGTAGACTGGTTAAGGCAATTCAAGGCCATAATTAACTTAGACTCATCCACCATATCATTGCAAAACCATGGAAGCCAGAGGATCACAATTTTGTGTGAAGTGTCCAAGGGAATAAAATTGTGTCATTTGATTGATTTGGGTAAAGATTTCAGTGAACATATTATTGAGGAAATTCCCATAGTCAATGAATACTTGGATGTTTTTGAGGAGGTTAATGGTGTTCCAAACCATAGGCCAGTGGAATTCCAAATTCATTTAGTTCCAGGAGCAAGCCCAGTGATTAAAAAGCCAACAAGAATGGGGCCAAATGAACTAAAAGAATTAAAGAAACAATTAGAGGAATTAGAAAATAAGGGTTTTATAAGACCCAGTAATTCTTGCTGGGGGGCACCAGTGGTGTTTGTTAAGAAACAAGATGGAACTTTGAGACTCTGCATAGATTATAGGGAATTAAACAAGGTAACCATTAAAAATAAATACCCACTGCCAAGAATAGATGATCTTTTTGATCAATTGGCTGGAGCAAGAGTATTCTCTAGGCTAGATTTAGCATCTGGTTTTCATCAAATGAAGGTGGAAGAATCAAGCATCAAGTACACTGCCTTTAACACTAGATATTGGTTGTATGAATTTTTGGTTATGCCATTTGGCTTGACCAATGCACCATCATACTTTGTAGATTTAATAAACAGAACCTTTAGAGATTATTTAGACAAGTTTGTGCTTATTTTTATAGATGACATTTTAATTTATTCCAAAACAATGAAAGAGCATGAAAGTCATATGCACATGGTTTTGTCTAGACTAAGGGAAAAAGACTTAAAGGCAAAATACTCAAAATGTGAATTTTGGAAAGAAGAAGTGTATTTTCTTGGCCATGTTATATCTGCCCAAGGAATTTCTGTGAACCCCAATAAAGTAGTGGTTATTCAAGCATGGAAGTGGCCAAGCACTGTGAGTGAAGTGAGGTCATTTATGGGGATGGCAGGGTATTATAGGAGATTTATAAAAGATTTTTCAAAAATTTCTACACCACTTACTAACCTAACCAGAAAGAACCAAGCTTTTGTTTGGTCAGAAAAATGTGAAAAGTCTTTTGAACAGTTGAAGGAGGCATTGGTGAATGCTCCAATTTTAAAGGTGCCTCATGGAAATGAAGAATTAGTTGTATACACAGATGCTAGTGGATTTGGCTTGGGTGCAGTGTTGATGCAACAAGGCCATGAAGTTAGGTATGCCACACATGATCTTGAATTAGCAGCTGTGATCTATGCTTTGAAACTTTGGAGACATTATTTGTTAGGCACTAAGTTTGAACTTTACACTGACCACAAGTCTCTAAAATATTTATTTTCACAAAAAGATTTGAACATGAGGCAACATAGATGGGTGGAGTTCTTAGCTGCCTATGACTTTGACATACTCTATACACCAGGCAAAGCAAACAAAGTTGCAGATGCTCTAAGTAGACAGCATGCTAAATTGGCTATGATGATGATAGAAGAATTTAAGGACTTGTCCTTGCTAACTGAGTTAGAAATTGGGGAGAATGGTTGTGTGCACATTGATGAGCAGATGCATGGTGCACAAGAAAATAAAGGGAAGTTAAGCTTAATGACACTTCAACCAGATTTAATTCTGAAGGTAGAAAAAATGCAAGAACAGGATGCAAACTTATTAGAGAAGAAAATTCTCCTCTTAAAAGGGGAGGAAGTGATGAATTACCATATTGATAAAAATGGTTATATGAGATACCAAAATAGGATGTGTGTGCCAGAGGACACCGAATTGAAGAAAGAGATATTGAATGAATATCACAGAAGTAAATACTCCATACACCCAGGCAACACAAAAATGTACCAAAATTTGAAAAGAGACTTTTGGTTGAAGGGGATGAAATCAAATGTAGCTAAATACATTGCCAAATGTATGACTTGCCAACAAGTCAAGGCTGAAACCCAAAGGCCATCAGGGTTGATGCAGCCTCTTAGTGTACCACAGTGGAAATGGGAAGATATATCTATGGATTTCATAGATGGGCTGCCTAGATCTAAGAGAGGAAATACAAGTATATGGGTGATAGTTGATAGGCTAACCAAAGTAGCACACTTCATCCCAGTCAAGTCAGAAAGGATAGCACCAAGATTAGCTCAAATATTTATGAAGGAAGTGGTAAAATTGCATGGCATTCCCAAAAACATTATGAGTGATAGGGATACCATCTTCACCTCAAAATTCTGGAGAAGCTTTCAAGAAGCAATGGGAAGTGAACTATGTTTAAGTACTGCCTACCATCCTCAGTCAGATGGGCAGACTGAGGTAGTAAACAAGGTTTTGGAGGACATGTTGAGAGCATGTGTATTGGATTTTGGGGGCAACTAGGAAGATTATCTTCATCTAGTTGAATTTACAAACAACAACAGCTATCAAAGCACCATAGGAATGGCACCATTTGAAGCCTTATATGGTAAGCCTTGTTTGTCACCTGTTTGTTGGGTAGAAGCAGGAGAAAGGGCTGTTTTAGGGCCTGAGTACATACAAGAAACTAAGGAGAAAATTGAGTTGATAAGGAGAAGAATGGCAGCAACACAAGATAGGAAAAAGAAATTTGCAGACAAGAAAAGGAGGCAGGTAGAATATGAAGTGGGAAATTTTGTTTTCATCAAAATCTCACCTATGAAAAATGTGCTGAGATTTGGGAAACAAGGCAAGTTAACCCCAAGATATATTGGACCATACAAAATTCTGGAAAGAATTGGTCCCTTGGCATATAAGTTGGAATTGCCAGAAAACATGCAAGGCATACATGATGTTTTTCATGTATCACAACTGAGAAGGTGGGTACATGACAAGGCAGAAATTCTGGAGACCCCAACCCAAGTGCAAATAAATCCTAATTTGATTTATGAAAAAGATCCAGTAGGGATTTTGGCAAAGGATGTGAAGAAATTAAGAAATAAATCACTGAAACTTGTAAAAGTACAGTGGAGTCTTGATCCCAGTGATTGCACATAGGAATTAGAGGACAAGGTTAGGATGAGCTACCCTAAGCTATTTTCAGATTAGAGGTAAATCTATTTATTTTTTAATTTGCTTTTCTTTTGGATGCATGTATTTTTAGTTATTATCATAGAACTAGACATCTAAGTGGTTGAGGAGTACTTGTTCTCTGGTTTAAGCTTGGAAAAATTGTGGGACACAATTCCTAAAAGGTGGGGTGTATGTAATGACCCAAGATTTTAGGAATTTATCTTGGAAAAAAAAAATAAGATTAAAATAATTTTTAAGTAGTTTTTAAAACCATGTTTAAGGGAAAGATGAGATAGCTTGATGTGGTATAATAAAATGATGTGCATTTGTGCACAGAAAATACACATGAGAAAAGCTAGATCCCTGGATACTATGAATGAGTACATGATGCTATGTATGGAAAATGTATATATATATATATGTATATATATATATATATTTACTGATAAATAAAGAAAACCCTCAAATGTGTTATATGCAGAAATATAACTAAGTATACATGTGCATATGTGTATCAGTATAAAATAATATAGATGTATATATATGTATATAAGTTATTATCTGTAAAACATATATGTAAGTATACTAACTAAGTATTAGAATTTAAACTAGTAAGATGAAACACACAAATATGTTTTTCCTCTGGTGGATAAATAAAAAGGAGACACCAGATAATAAA
Organism: Allium fistulosum; assembly: GCA_030737815.1. NCBI lineage: Eukaryota > Viridiplantae > Streptophyta > Magnoliopsida > Asparagales > Amaryllidaceae > Allium > Allium fistulosum. The sequence continues at coordinate 741,520,772 of CM060908.1, read as the reverse complement.
GTAAAGGCTAAAAATAGAAAATGGGAGGAAAACAAAAATGTATTTTGTATGGGCTGAATTAAGAAAGAAATAAATATGTATATAATATTGCTGGAAATCAGATCACACATTTAGCATGCAAATAGATAAGAGAAAAAGCATTTTATGGAAAAGTAGGATTTCTGAAAATAACCAAAGTAGATAACCACTTTTCTCTTCACCAAATTAAGCTGGGGAGGGTAGAATCTTGGGTTCAAATAAATGCAGATAACATAATTTTCTGGTGGGCAAAAATGGCTTTAGCCAATACCCAAAACCCTAAGGAGAACTCTGTATATTTATAAGCAGCAGCCTCCTCTCCTTCTCAAAAAGAACTTTGAAAAAAAAAACACCATATAAAACATAAGGCAAGTGAAGGAAAAGAGCTTGAGGCTAAAGGCAGAAGTTATCAACTAATTAAAGAAGCAAAGAAGAGAGCTAGGTGAGAAAACTCACTCAACAACTTAAGGCACTAAGTCCTAATGAAGGCAGCCAGTTATAAATTAATTTTTCTTAAAAGTGTATGTGATTGTCTTTCAGAAATTAAGGATGCTTTAATGCCAAATGGTTGTTCCGGTTGTTTTATTTTGTGAATATTCTAAATATGATAAGTATGCATGAATAAGTATCTTAAAAACCCAGATCTCTTTCTGATATGATACTAGTTAGAAATATAAATAAATACCCAGAAAATAAAATGTTGAATATAAGCAAGTAGTGTTGGTTTTGGCTCAACCCAGAAGAATTGATGAGCATATGGGCTGCAATATACATATGTATATGTGCTGAGGCTTAAGATGAAAAAGAATTAGGAGTGCAATAGGCTTGCCTATGTGCTGATACTCCTGATTCAAAGAAAATATACAATAACCACCTAGCAAATAGATTTTGTGATTTAGGAAGCTTGGTCAATCCGAGTTAACTAAAGCAAAGATGTTTGCAATAAAATCTTCCCATGGAGCCATAAACCCATGTTAGTTGTCTATATCTCCTTAAAATTGCAAGAACATGTTTTAATAAGTACCAATACTTAAATTACTTGATTACCTCTGTTTGTTTATGTGAATGATGAGGAATGCTATGAGATGAATGCTTGTTTTTGTAAAATGACTCACTGATTGTGTTTGCCCCAAAAAATTTAAAAAGGGAAAGTACCTGAGAACTTGATTAGGAAATGGGGTCAAGATTACTGCAGGAATGACTTGTGTTCTTGAGTAATGCAAGTTGACACATGGCTTGTTTAAGTACTGAGATCTTTGTGTAATGGAGTGAATTAGTTCATTACAGTGTGTCCATTGATTCATAAAATTGCAGATGAGACCAGGGTAGATAAATATATCAAGGGAAGAATATTTGACATGATGAGAAACTAAAGTTTTCCCAGAAATGAAATATGAGGAGGGAATAAATGATTTAACTCATATTGGTTATTTTTCTGTTTGGTGTGAATGATTATTTGATTTATGACTGAATTGTATGCCTGAGTGTATGTGCCATATCTATACAAAGTCTCTGGAAAGAAAGATTATAGTGTGCACATGCACAATGACACAGAACATGCACACAAGTATTACTTGTTTTCAAAGGGCAGCACTTTATGTATATGTACTTAATTCAATTTTAACTTAATTAATTAATTGCTTTAGTGGATTTTCTCATACCAGACATGTGTCTGACCCTAATGTGCTAATGGCATTTGGGGTGTCTCATTTAAAATGAGGCAGCTTCAAATGCTTTTTCAGGAACAGCAGCCTCTAGGTAGGAGTAGAAGCAAGGCATTGAGAAGAAGATTATAGCATGCTAGAATTAGATAGATAAGAGCTTAAAAGATGAAATTTGCATGTATTGATATTTTAAAAATTTCCATTGTAGTAAGTACTTAGTGATGTTGGATATTTGGTTAAGTAATTTACGAATTTGACTTGTAACTGGAATCTAAAATATCTGAGTTTCATTATCTGGAATGTTGAAAAGTTTTATCTATAATTTTGTAAGTTAGATCCATAATAGGGATTTTATAGGAGGGTGAAGTTAGATCCATATCAGTAATTTCATACATGTTCAGACATGATTTGTTCAGATATAGTCACACCAGTACCTTTGTAATTTTAACATGAATTTGAATTTCTTTTTACTAGTTTTGGGCAAAATGCATTTTAAGACCCTCTGAAATATGCCTGAACAGAGAGTCTATTTAACCCATGTTTTTCTTTTCTGAGTGTCCATATGTCCCAGGAAACTCACCCCGGACTGCATTTCATTTAGTCTAGTATTTTGGTATCAAGGAATCAAGCTTCTAGAATATGATAATTCACTTAAGAATATCCCAGATATGAGTTTGCATATAAGGTAGATTTTATAGGAAAGCAAACATAGAAAATGATAGAAGCTTATATCATTTTCAGAGCACAGACACTACACTATTAATTTTTATAGATAATCATAACATAATTATCTGGTTTTTATGGATCATATTTCATAGAGGATCCAGCAAGCTATCAAGGATTAAAAATCATACTGTTACCTATATGAATAAGATTTTATTACATAAATAAAAATTAAGCTATGTGGGGATTGATTAAATTTAATCAATCAATGTAACCTCTTGTTTGCCATAACCTGATTAAGCAAGAGGGGCACATGCATCTTCATATGTGTGTGCATATCCTTATGGTTGCACTGATATATCTATATTGGTAAAACTTTTGATCCTGGATAAAGTTTGTTTATTGGAAAAAGAAAAATGACCCTGGGGAAATATATTTGTTAATAAATGATATATATATATATCACTAAAAAAATCCTTACAAAATGAAGGTAGGAAAGAGAGGGTCATTGCAATTTAAAGTTGAATATTTGGATTTGAACTCAAATGATGATTTTATAATGAAGTTTTGAAAAGATATAATATTTTGATATATTAAATGATTTGAAATGAAGTTTTTGAAAGGATATGATATTTTGATATATTGAAATGATTTGAAATGAAGTTTTGAAATGATATGATATTTTAAATATATTGAAATGGTTTGGTATTGATTTAATCTTTATTTTGATAAAGATTTGGATTTGAAATGATATTCTATTTTGAAGTATAAAACATTATTTTAAAATTATAACCACGGGTTATAATAACGATTGGTTGTTAAAGAGACCGGTATAGGATATGGACATACTCTCTGTCGATATCGAAAACCACTTTAACAATTGTGTACGCGGTGGAGTTTCCAGAATGAAGTAGGATGGTGGCAACTATCCTAAAGGTATATACGTGGACCCAACTCCCGTGAGTTGGCATAAAGTGGCTAAAATAGGAGCGATCGATGGGCCAATGAGGTAGCACCTCTGATCGGACACACTTCTTCAAACCATTCTATTACTTTGTGATTGATTGGGTGCACCCCTTGATTTGGGAGTGTCGTTCGAGGTGGGCGGTAGTGGCTGCTATGCGTCACCACCAGCCCGGATGCGTAATTGGTATGTCTACCCTGGCATTGCCTAGTTGTGCCGTGTCACTTACCATAGTGAGCTTTACTACGAGTTTCTATTTGTGTTGTACCTATGGAGTATCTTCTCATAGCCTTTTGAGGTATGCAGGTACTCTATAGACTATTTGCATTATTCGTGTTAAGGGGAATATTGATTCACTCCTTAATGCTATTTTAAAGTATGCTTATTTTATAATTAGACACTACTATAATAGCGAATATTACTACAAAGTAGATAGTTTAACGGATCCTTAAAGAATGGGCGATCCCAAGCATTCTTTAAGTTACTTGTATCTTTATTACAGTTCACTTGAGTTGGTTTACATTGTATAAGTATGTATGTCCTGACTCGATTGTTTTGTGTTTTGCTTTACTCTCGGGTCAGACTGAGTGATACAGCATTCGAGACTCCACTTTGGAGCTAGAGTTTTGCTTTGAAGATCCAGATATATATTCATCTTGTTATCTAGTTGATTCTAGTTGTATTCTGAGTTGTACTTGATTATCATACTGTTACTCCCGTTGTATCTTGGTATTCCTATTGTATCTTAATTAACTCTGATGTATTTATATAATAGCTTCATGAACTACTATCTCTTTTATTTCTGCTGCATTATATTAGTCTTTGTCTGTGATCTGTGATTATTTATTTACTGTATATGATGAGTTTGCCAAATTTTTATTTACAACGCGGTATTTTGAGCAATTCAAGTCCGACATGTGTGGATGCGAATGGTTGAAAATATCGAGTCGTTGCATTTCCCTTTTACATCCCCATTTCATTTTATTGATATTTTAAAATACCATATTATATTATCCAACCATAACACGGCATAACAAAATTCCAAATCAATCTATCACAGGATATCAGTGAAATATATCACAAATCATGAATATAATTTCTATTTGTGAGGAATCCCGTTGGATCCCTCCAACCTGTTTCCCTGCATCCACAGATGTCAGCACACAAATAATATCGATCCAATCTGATAATAATTATCACATTCAACCAATCAACCGATCATTTAAATATCCACTATTTAAATAAACTAGCATTCCAGATGTGAGTGAGATTAACTTACCTTGAATTCCGACGAGCGTTTCAATTTTAAATTAAATCGAACATCGTTCGATTTAACCTAAATTTTTATTTTCTCAAAACGAACCCAGATCAACATCACAGCGTGCTACTCATCACTGCGATTCCGGCGCTTCCTGTTTCGTCGGAATCTGATTATGCATGCAAAAGATATGCTAGTTTAAAGTTTGAATATATATATTTTAACACAAATATTAATTTTATTAATTATTTTAACCAATCTACCGTTGCTACAAAAGAAAGAAATCGGGCCACTCATTCTCTTCCTCTATCGCGTTCGCTTCTAGATAGCCGAACCCAACGTCGCCATCCTCTCGCAAAAATCCACGACCACCACGGCGATAACTAGCTCGATCGGAGACCCTTACGACGAAGCCCACAGCGCCTACATCAATCAACTAAAATCTCTTCAAGCTCGGCCCAATGCTCGACTCGAAAAACGCACCTGAAACGACTACAATCGCTGGCTCCTAGCTTCCCCTACAGTCGACAAGAATGCAATTCAACCGTTGGATGGATGAAGCTTGGCGAGCTCTTCAATAATGCAGTTAGAAGTTTTTGGTGAAAGTGAAAGGATGGAGAGATCGGAGGGGAAAAAAGCACGATTTGTTTTGGCCATTAATCGTTTAAGTGGCGGCCGATCAAAGAAAAATAGGGTTTCTCTCCTTATACGTATATATATACGTTTATAAATATTATTTTAATAATATTCTCAAATTTTAACAGCTTATACAAACGAACTCCAAATCACACGTACCGCCTGGCGTTTAAAAGGTTTTACCCGCATTCCAAACACAATGGAACGTGTTTCGGAAACCAATTTGATCGTATGTGGAAGATAGCTTTTTGAATCGATTTAAATATTAAATTTTAAATTTCAACACGTTTCTCACCCGTACGAACAACCGGCAACTCGAAACGCTACGAAAATTGAGATCCGATAATAAAACACTATTATGGATCCAATGGAACTGGTTTCGTCGAATTTCGAGACTGTGCCCCGAAAGGCTATTTTAACTCGTCGATTAATTCGACCGATTTCCAAAATCGTCGAAATCATTTAAAATTTCGCTTTTAAAATTTTACTAACTTAATTATAAATCATATAGAATTTATATTCACATTATAAATCATCCCGGTTCATTTTAAATCAAAATCTGATAATTTGCAATATTATTATATTAAATTCCATTATTGAATTAATATAAAATTTCAAATTTGATCTTATCGACTTTTGATTCCATCCAAAAGTCCAATATTAAAATTCAAATCAAACTAGACTCAATCTTAGAAACCATTTTCATACCCATTTACATCCAGATTCACAAATTATCCCAATATCAAATATTTAATTATTATTATTCAAACCTAATTGAACTGCCAAATTTGAAATCTTAACTAATTATATTGATTTAACCAAAATTTTCTTATTTCAAATCAAATTATAATTCACATTCAACATTTAAAATGAATTAAATGTTCAAAATCTAGCGACCAAAATTCCGGGTCGTTACATTCCTCCCCCCTTATAAAAATTTCGTCCCCGAAATTTGTTAAGGTAGGAAAATGCTTCCAAACTCATTTACTTACCCAAACTTACTTAGTTAAAAACTTACATTCATTTCACCAAAACCTTTAGCTCAATTCCCATCCATTTGCTTCATTACCAACTCAAAAGCTTGTTTCCAATATCATTTCAAAAACAACTTTCCTCGTTAACCAAAATTTTCAAAACTCCTAAAAAAATTCTAACTCCCAAAATTTTTGAAATTTTTTGACAGCGTCTTCTTTGTACGGAGAGCGTTTTACAATATCACAAGGGATATAAATATGTATACATCGACTCAAAATAAATTTTTGAAAATTTTCAAATTTTATTGCGTTGGGGTACCTTATTTAAGCATTTTAAAAGCAAGCGGCTAATATATTTTGCATTTACGCGCTCCAACTCAATCGATTGCCTCCCGCACCTGTACTTACTCAAACAAGCACATAAGTTTTCAATATTATGAAAGTTTAACAACATTTCGTTTATTTCTAGCCAACCACATCAACTACATAACCCAAACAAATAAACTTCATAATCCTACATGTTAACCATATATTATAAGCAATCACAAGGTTTTAACCCTATTATAGTTTCCTCCATAAATTCATATATCATTTTATTCTGCTTGGAATGATTTACAACCAAGTTCACTACATACAATTCATATTTACCACGACCAATTCATTTTCACTTCAATATGGTTAACATACGCTTTACTTACATCAATTTACTTCAATTCACTTTCGTTTATGGCAAAACGACTAATTTCTATGCAAGTTTGTTGTTATTCAAACAAATAACCATTTCTTAAGCTTATAGCATTTAAATTTAATTCCAACTTAAATTTATATTAATATTATTCCGTTCTCGATTATTTACAACTCATACATTCTTATTTCATCACAATAATTAATTAAGATCCTTTCACTTGCATTTCAATTTTATTATCTAAACAAATTTCATTCCAGACCACTTATAAAGCTCGACCACCATCATTTTCCAATTTGCTTAAGTTATTTCAATTTCACAATATTTCCATTTCTTCTTATATAAATTTTATTTTCATTTTTAATTTGATTCTTATTCAATCAAATTCCAATCCATTTTAATTTTTATTCACCTTCTCATTCATTTCTGAATTTATTTATAACACGACCATTCAATTATTCTATACCAGAACTGGGTTTTATTTTGCTTTTCAAATTTTTAACAAGCTACCAAAATTTTATTCATCCCATTACCCTTTTTATTCAATTTAGCTTACACTTAATTCATCCTCAAACAATTCTTTTGAATTTAGTTGAGTAAGAATTTTATTCATTCCATATCATTTCAACTTAATTAAATTTTCTTTCAATTCAATTCTATTTAATTTAATTCAAGTTCAACTAAATTTTATTTAGCCAACTTAAATTCATATCATTTCCTTTACTATTTTAAATAAGAATTTAATTCCATTTAATATTATTTATAACTCAATTGAATTTTGATTTCAATTCAATCCAAATTCAACTCAATTTCATTTGATTTAAGTTAAATTCAATTCGATCCAATTTTATTTCTCAATCCAATTTAAATTTTAGTTTATAATGTATAAGTTCAAAAACTTATTTACTTACCTAAGTCCATCCATATTTTATATTTTCTTTACTTAATTTCAATTCACATTTTTTAGAACTCAATTTTTAAACTTTCCATTTTTTTTACCATAACACTCAACCATTTTATTTAGGTTTTACAATTCCATTTCTTTATTCATAAGTTCATCAACTTATTTACTTAAAATCTTATATTACTCACTTAAGTCCATTTACATCTTATATCCATAATTCTGGATTATTTATTTCACTTAAGGACTTAAGTGTATTCATCCAATTCAATAATTGTAACTTATACTTATACAATTATTCTACCTTTCCACTTAATATCCAATTCAATCAAATTTTAGCTTTATTTAACTTATCTTAAGTTAAATTCCAATATACCTTATTCACTTTGATTTACTCAAGTTAAATTTTAATTTCAAGATTAAAATTTCATTTTCCTTTCTTATTTAAATCAACTTCACTTTATAAGTTCAATAGTTGATTTATCTTAACTTTTCACCTTATTTAAATAGAATTCCCAGAATTCAATTGCCCGGTTTCATTTCAAAACCATTTTGAAATCATAAATAACACATACCCACTTGGTATATCAAATCAAATCTCCAGATTCCAAACACTTGTTTTTACCAAAATAATTTCCCTTTGAAATTTCTAAAACAACTTGTATACCCAACAAGTCCAAACAAATATCATAACCAATCACCACGGTAGCAATCCATCACTTTAGAAACTCGAAAATGAATTCTGATGATGTGGCCATCATCACGAGGATTATTTTCCAGCGAATGAAATGAGTTCGGTGCTTCCTTACTTCCACAAATTCATTTCAAAACAATTTCCATTCAAAAATATTTTCCCAAAATAATACTCCATTATTTTCTTCAACACTCTGGAAAACATTTCAAACATTTCCAAGATTTTAAATTCCCAAACTTTTATTAAATTCATTTAAAACACTTTTCAAAATTTCCGGGATTTAAATTCTGGTTTAAATCAAATTTTAGTTATACTTCTTTGGATATGTCATACTTAGATAATTCTATTTGGTTATAAACCTTTTCAAATTTTAGATTCTTATTTAATCATAGTATTAATAACCAAACATCCCAATATATAATAATTTCAGAATATTATTTCTTTTATATAAAAATATAAGTTCGGGTAAAATTATTTCATTTACCCACTTTAAAATAATACTATGTCGATTTATCTTGTTTAAGAGTTTAGAAACCCCTATCGATACGGTTGTACTTCCCGTACCGACCAGAATTCATAAACACCCAACCGATAAGTCAACACAATATAAAAACAGTTTTTATATTCACTAAGAAATACGCGCTCATAGCTATTAATACACTCAACTCACTATAGAGTACTCTTGACTCTATTTCTATTGAGTAATTTCCCCACCAAAGCCTAGATTGTCGCCAACCTAAGCTCTGATACCAACAGTGATAGCCCGATTTTTCATACACGAAAAATCGAACCATCGGGATTAGAAGAAGAAGGAGGTAGAAGAAAGGAAACAACACAACAGAATCTTACATCGCAGCGGAATAAAATATAATAGATAATAACTGATCTTTACATAAAAGAAACTATATATGTTTATACATACATCATCAGGATACAACATCAGAGTACAATACAATCAACATCACAATTCAGGACAGTTATAATAACTTGTCCCACATATAGAATACACAACATACACACCACAGCGGAATATACATATTATACGAGGGATACGTCTCGCCATCCAGCTCGTCTCCTGAGCTCCACAGCATCTTATCATGTATACTACAATACTCGGTCTGACCCGAGCATTATAATAAAATAACACCCGAGTCAGTCTGGAAAACCAGCGTGAGAAAACAAACTCAATTGATTATTAAAGTTTTCCAAACCCTTTGAAATCAAAAGCATCTCGGAAGACTACGCCACAAATAAACATGTCGGGTTTTTACCTTACGATAGCCAAAACACTTTCTTACCAAAATCCTTTGATATTATAGTAGTGTCTATATACAAATACTTATTCAAATAGCTGAAATTGTTACATGATTAAATTCCAGCATACTATCCACAAAGTGGGTTCTACAATCAAAACCGTAAAAGGCACGTAGGGAGAATGGATTTCCAACTAATGACTAGCCACTGGGTACCACCTGTCACAGTACCTGGTCTAGATCAGCGTACCGAGGATCCACCCTAAATCCCCTGCAACACAAGACCGAACTATCCCTTACTGGATAGTCCAACTTAGATCACCCCACGGTTGGGATCAGCAACTGCACCACTAAGCCGAATAAAAAGGAATATCTAGACAGGGATGATCTCGCCCTAATGGGCACGACCCACTTAGCCTTGCTGGATAACCCCTGATTTTCAGTCATTCCCGGTTGATGAGGCTTGAGGCTAAGAGTTACCTTTTTAGAACATTTCACTTAGAATGCTCATCGTCCTCCTGACGAGGTTCTGAAAGCATTCATCCATAAAAGTCCGTTCCCTGTCCGAACGGAACCGAAGGCACTACTCCTACTACATCCATCTTGGAATCACCCTCAGGATTAGTAGCGATTAGCCCTTGCACTTCACTGCTCCATCTTCGACTCCAAACTCGTCTTCCTCTTGATAACGTACTCATTGGATCGAAGTGGTTTTCGGATCACAAATCCGATCCCGGTCTCTTCGAAACAACGTCCGCTATTTCCCGGTTAACTCACCCCCGGTTCTTTAGGAAATACACAGACGAAGATAAAATCGGAGTTCACCTACTAACCGTTAGTGGACGTGTTTCCTTACCAACGTCCTAGAAGAACGAACGAGTTTAAACGTACAGTATAGCACCTCGAACGATAAATGTACCATATAATTCCCGTACTCCTCCTAGAATTTCCAAAGTCATATTTGGGTCCAGATTTGATAGTCGGTTATTTAACTATCAAATAACATTCACAAACAACCATCAAATAATAAATAATTACCAAATTTATTTATTAATCTCAAAATATCTACGCAAGATATATTTCCATTTTCAACCCCTTGGAAACAGTTTCAAACCATCTTCCTTTTACGGAATAAATCTCCCAAACATTTTCTATTTCCACTGAAATCACCAAGTACAAACACTTAGGATCTTAAAATAATTTAAAACACTATACTATAAAATATACTTTAACATTTAAATTTGGAAAACCACTTTAATACTTATTAAAAATATAAACTTTAAGAATATTTAAATAAAGAAAAAATATAAAACTACATTTCCTCTTTTTAAAAACATAATACCAAGTCTCCTTTAAACAATTTGCACTTTTTATAGAAATTCCCACTGGAAATCTATACTTCAAATTTATCCCCAATAAATATTCCATTTCATTTATAAAATCCCGTTTATAAATTTCCATTCCTCGCTCCCTTTTAAATAACAATTTCAAAAACACTTCAAATTTCCAAACCAATTTCATGAATTTAATTTCCTTAAATTCATAACTCAAAATCCCTTTTCATTTCCCTTTTACATCCCCATTTCATTTTATTGATATTTTAAAATACCATATTATATTTTCCAACCATAACACCGCATAACAAAATTCCAAATCAATCTATCACAGGATATCAGTGAAATATATCACAAATCATGAATATAATTTCTATTTGTGAGCAATCCCATTGGATCCCTCCAACCTGTTTCCCTACATCAACAGATGTCAGCACATAAATAATATCGATCCTATCTGATAATAATTATCACATTCAACCAATTAACCAATCATTTAAATATCCACTATTTAAATAAACTAGCATTCAAGATGTGAGTGAGATTAACTCACCTTGAATTCCGACAAGCGTTTCAATTTTAAATTAAATCGAAAAGCATTTGATTTAACCTAAATTTTTATTTGCTCAAAACGAACCTAGATCTACATCACAGCGTGCTGCTTGTCACTGCGATTCCGGCGCTTCATGTTTCGTCGGAATCTGATTATGCATGCAAAAGATATGCTAGTTTGAAGTTTGAATATATATATTTTAACACAAATATTAATTTTATTAATTATTTTAACCAATCTACCGTTCCTTCAAAAGAAAGAAATCGGGCCACTCATTCTCTTCCTCTATTGCGTTCGCTTCTATATAGCCGAACCCAACGTCGCCATCCTCTCGCGAAAATCCACGACCACCACGGCGATAACTAGCTCGATCAGAGACCCTTACGACGAAGCCCACAACGCCTACATCAATCAACCAAAATCTCTTCAAGCTCGGCCTAATGCTCGACTCGAAAAACGCACCTGAAACAACTACAATCGCTGGCTCCTAGCTTCCCCTACAGTCGACAAGAACGCAAATCAACCGTTGGATGGATGAAGCTCGGCGTGCTCTTCAATAATGCAGTTAGAAGTTTTTTGTGAAAGTGAAAGGATGGAGAGATCGGAGGGGAAAAAAGCACGATTTGTTTTGGCCATTAATCGTTTAAGTGGCGGCCGATCAAAGAAAAATAGGGTTTCTCTCCTTATACGTATATATATACGTTTATAAATATTATTTTAATAATATTCTCAAATTTTAACAGCTTATACAAACGAACTCCAAATCACACGTACCGCCTGGCGTTTAAAAGGTTTTACCCGCATTCCAAACACAATGGAACGTGTTTCGGAAACCAATTTGATCGTATGTGGAAGATAGCTTTTTGAATCGATTTAAATATTAAATTTTAAATTTCAACACGTTTCTCACCCGTACGAACAACCGGCAACTCGAAACGCTACGAAAATTGAGATCCGATAATAAAACACTATTATGGATCCAATGGAACTGGTTTCGTCGAATTCCGAGACTGTGCCCCGAAAGGCTATTTTAACTCGTCGATTAATTCGACCGATTTCCAAAATCGTCGAAATCATTTAAAATTTCGCTTTTAAAATTTTACTAACTTAATTATAAATCATATAGAATTTATATTCACATTATAAATCATCCCGGTTCATTTTAAATCAAAATCTGATAATTTGCAATATTATTATATTAAATTCCATTATTGAATTAATATAAAATTTCAAATTTGATCTTATCGACTTTTGATTCCATCCAAAAGTCCAATATTAAAATTCAAATCAAACTAGACTCAATCTTAGAAACCATTTTCATACCCATTTACATCCAGATTCACAAATTATCCCAATATCAAATATTTAATTATTATTATTCAAACCTAATTGAACTGCCAAATTTGAAATCTTAACTAATTATATTGATTTAACCAAAATTTTCTTATTTCAAATCAAATTATAATTCACATTCAACATTTAAAATGAATTAAATGTTCAAAATCTAGCGACCAAAATTCCGGGTCGTTACATTCCTCCCCCCTTATAAAAGTTTCGTCCCCGAAATTTGTTAAGGTAGGAAAATGCTTCCAAACTCATTTACTTACCCAAACTTACTTAGTTAAAAACTTACATTCATTTCACCAAAACCTTTAGCTCAATTCCCATCCATTTGCTTCATTACCAACTCAAAAGCTTGTTTCCAATATCATTTCAAAAACAACTTTCCTCGTTAACCAAAATTTTCAAAACTCCTAAAAAAATTCTAACTCCCAAAATTTTTGAAATTTTTTGACAGCGTCTTCTTTGTACGGAGAGCGTTTTACAATATCACAAGGGATATAAATATGTATACATCGACTCAAAATAAATTTTTGAAAATTTTCAAATTTTATTGCGTAGGGGTACCTTATTTAAGCATTTTAAAAGAAAGCGGCTAATATATTTTGCATTTACGCGCTCCAACTCAATCGATTGCCTCCCGCACCTGTACTTACTCAAACAAGCACATAAGTTTTCAATATTATGAAAGTTTAACAACATTTCGTTTATTTCTAGCCAACCACATCAACTACATAACCCAAACAAATAAACTTCATAATCCTACATGTTAACCATATATTATAAGCAATCACAAGGTTTTAACCCTATTATAGTTTCCTCCATAAATTCATATATCATTTTATTCTGCTTGGAATGATTTACGACCAAGTTCACTACATACAATTCATATTTACCACGACCAATTCATTTTCACTTCAATATGGTTAACATACGCTTTACTTACATCAATTTACTTCAATTCACTTTCGTTTATGGCAAAACGACTAATTTCTATGCAAGTTTGTTGTTATTCAAACAAATAACCATTTCTTAAGCTTATAGCATTTAAATTTAATTCCAACTTAAATTTATATTAATATTATTCCGTTCTCGATTATTTACAACTCATACATTCTTATTTCATCACAATAATTAATTAAGATCCTTTCACTTGCATTTCAATTTTATTATCTAAACAAATTTCATTCCAGACCACTTATAAAGCTCGACCACCATCATTTTCCAATTTGCTTAAGTTATTTCAATTTCACAATATTTCCATTTCTTCTTATATAAATTTTATTTTCATTTTTAATTTGATTCTTATTCAATCAAATTCCAATCCATTTTAATTTTTATTCACCTTCTCATTCATTTCTGAATTTATTTATAACACGACCATTCAATTATTCTATACCAGAACTGGGTTTTATTTTGCTTTTCAAATTTTTAACAAGCTACCAAAATTTTATTCATCCCATTACCCTTTTTATTCAATTTAGCTTACACTTAATTCATCCTCAAACAATTCTTTTGAATTTAGTTGAGTAAGAATTTTATTCATTCCATATCATTTCAACTTAATTAAATTTTCTTTCAATTCAATTCTATTTAATTTAATTCAAGTTCAACTAAATTTTATTTAGCCAACTTAAATTCATATCATTTCCTTTACTATTTTAAATAAGAATTTAATTCCATTTAATATTATTTATAACTCAATTGAATTTTGATTTCAATTCAATCCAAATTCAACTCAATTTCATTTGATTTAAGTTAAATTCAATTCGATCCAATTTTATTTCTCAATCCAATTTAAATTTTAGTTTATAATGTATAAGTTCAAAAACTTATTTACTTACCTAAGTCCATCCATATTTTATATTTTCTTTACTTAATTTCAATTCACATTTTTTTTAGAACTCAATTTTTAAACTTTCCATTTTTTTTACCATAACACTCAACCATTTTATTTAGGTTTTACAATTCCATTTCTTTATTCATAAGTTCATCAACTTATTTACTTAAAATCTTATATTACTCACTTAAGTCCATTTACATCTTATATCCATAATTCTGGATTATTTATTCCACTTAAGGACTTAAGTGTATTCATCCAATTCAATAATTGTAACTTATACTTATACAATTATTCTACCTTTCCACTTAATATCCAATTCAATCAAATTTTAGCTTTATTTAACTTATCTTAAGTTAAATTCCAATATACCTTATTCACTTTGATTTACTCAAGTTAAATTTTAATTTCAAGATTAAAATTTCATTTTCCTTTCTTATTTAAATCAACTTCACTTTATAAGTTCAATAGTTGATTTATCTTAACTTTTCACCTTATTGAAATAGAATTCCCAGAATTCAATTGCCCGGTTTCATTTCAAAACCATTTTGAAATCATAAATAACACATACCCACTTGGTATATCAAATCAAATCTCCAGATTCCAAACACTTGTTTTTACCAAAATAATTTCCCTTTGAAATTTCTAAAACAACTTGTATACCCAACAAGTCCAAACAAATATCATAACCAATCACCACGGTAGCAATCCATCACTTTAGAAACTCGAAAATGAATTCTGATGATGTGGCCATCATCACGAGGATTATTTTCCAGCGAATGAAATGAGTTCGGTGCTTCCTTACTTCCACAAATTCATTTCAAAACAATTTCCATTCAAAAATATTTTCCCAAAATAATACTCCATTATTTTCTTCAACACTCTGGAAAACATTTCAAACATTTCCAAGATTTTAAATTCCCAAACTTTTTTTAAATTCATTTAAAACACTTTTCAAAATTTCCGGGATTTAAATTCTAGTTTAAATCAAATTTTAGTTATACTTCTTTGGATATGTCATACTTAGATAATTCTATTTGGTTATAAACCTTTTCAAATTTTAGATTCTAATTTAATCATAGTATTAATAACCAAACATCCCAATATATAATAATTTCAGAATATTATTTCTTTTATATAAAAATATAAGTTCAGGTAAAATTATTTCATTTACCCACTTTAAAATAATACTATGTCGATTTATCTTGTTTAAGAGTTTAGAAACCCCTATCGATACGGTTGTACTTCCCGTATCGACCAGAATTCATAAACACCCAACCGATAAGTCAACACAATATAAAAACAGTTTTTATATTCACTAAGAAATACGCGCTCATAGCTATTAATACACTCAACTCACTATAGAGTACTCTTGACTCTATTTCTATTGAGTAATTTCCCCACCAAAGCCTAGTTTGTCGCCAACCTAAGCTCTGATACCAACAGTGTTAGCCCGATTTTTCATACACGAAAAATCGAACCATCAGGATTAGAAGAAGAAGGAGGTAGAAGAAAGGAAACAACACAACAGAATCTTACATCGCAGCGGAATAAAATATAATAGATAATAACTGATCTTTACATAAAAGAAACTATATATGTTTATACATACATCATCAGGATACAACATCAGAGTACAATACAATCAACATCACAATTCAGGACAGTTATAATAACTTGTCCCACATATAGAATACACAACATACACACCACAGCGGAATATACATCATATACGAGGGATACGTCTCGCCATCCAGCTCGTCTCCTGAGCTCCACAGCATCTTATCATGTATACTACAATACACGGTCTGACCCGAGCATTATAATAAAATAACACCCGAGTCAGTCTGGAAAACCAGCGTGAGAAAACAAACTCAATTGATTATTAAAGTTTTCCAAACCCTTTGAAATCAAAAGCATCTCGGAAGACCACGCCACAAATAAACATGTCGGGTTTTTACCTTACGATAGCCAAAACACTTTCTTACCAAAATCCTTTGATATTATAGTAGTGTCTATATACAAATACTTATTCAAATAGCTGAAATTGTTACATGATTAAATTCCAGCATACTAGCCACAAAGTGGGTTCTACAATCAAAACCGTAAAAGGCACGTAGGGAGAATGGATTTCCAACTAATGACTAGCCACTGGGTACCACCTGTCACAGTACCTGGTCTAGATCAGCGTACCGAGGATCCACCCTAAATCCCCTGCAACACAAGACCGAACTATCCCTTACTGGATAGTCCAACTTAGATCACCCCACGGTTGGGATCGGCAACTGCACCACTAAGCCGAATAAAAAGGAATATCTAGACAGGGATGATCTGGCCCTAATGGGCGCGACCCACTTAGCCTTGCTGGATAACCCCTGATTTTCAGTCATTCCCGGTTGATGAGGCTTGAGGCTAAGAGTTACCTTTTTAGAACATTTCACTTAGAATGCTCATCTACCTCCTGACGATGTTCTGAAAGCATTCATCCATAAAAGTCCGTTCCCTGTCCGAACGGAACTGAAGGCACTACTCCTACTACATCCATCTTGGAATCACCCTCAGGATTAGTAGCGATTAGCCCTTGCACTTCACTGCTCCATCTTCGACTCCAAACTCGTCTTCCTCTTGATAACGTACTCGTTGGATCGAAGTGGTTTTCGGATCACAAATCCGATCCCGGTCTCTTCGAAACAACGTCCGCTATTTCTCGGTTAACTCACCCCCGGTTCTTTAGGAAATACACAGACGAAGATAAAATCGGAGTTCACCTACTAACCGTTAGTGGACGTGTTTCCTTACCAACGTCCTAGAAGAACGAACGAGTTTAAACGTACAGTATAGCACCTCGAACGATAAATGTACCATATAATTCCCGTACTCCTCCTAGAATTTCCAAAGTCATATTTGGGTCCAGATTTGATAGTCGGTTATTTAACTATCAAATAACATTCACAAACAACCATCAAATAATAAATAATTACCAAATTTATTTATTAATCTCAAAATATCTACGCAAGATATATTTCCATTTTCAACCCCTTGGAAACAGTTTCAAACCATCTTCCTTTTACGGAATAAATCTCCCAAACATTTTCTATTTCCACTGAAATCACCAAGTACAAACACTTAGGATCTTAAAATAATTTAAAACACTATACTATAAAATATACTTTAACATTTAAATTTGGAAAACCACTTTAATACTTATTAAAAATATAAACTTTAAGAATATTTAAATAAAGAAAAAATATAAAACTACATTTCCTCTTTTTAAAAACATAATACCAAGTCTCCTTTAAACAATTTGCACTTTTTATAGAAATTCCCACTGGAAATCTATACTTCAAATTTATCCCCAATAAATATTCCATTTCATTTATAAAATCCCGTTTATAAATTTCCATTCCTCGCTCCCTTTTAAATAACAATTTCAAAAACACTTCAAATTTCCAAACCAATTTCATGAATTTAATTTCCTTAAATTCATAACTCAAAATCCCTTTTCATTTCCCTTTTACATCCCCATTTCATTTTATTGATATTTTAAAATACCATATTATATTTTCCAACCATAACACCGCATAACAAAATTCCAAATCAATCTATCACAGGATATCAGTGAAATATATCACAAATCATGAATATAATTTCTATTTGTGAGCAATCCCATTGGATCCCTCCAACCTGTTTCCCTACATCAACAGATGTCAGCACATAAATAATATCGATCCTATCTGATAATAATTATCACATTCAACCAATTAACCAATCATTTAAATATCCACTATTTAAATAAACTAGCATTCAAGATGTGAGTGAGATTAACTCACCTTGAATTCCGACAAGCGTTTCAATTTTAAATTAAATCGAAAAGCATTTGATTTAACCTAAATTTTTATTTGCTCAAAACGAACCTAGATCTACATCACAGCGTGCTGCTTGTCACTGCGATTCCGGCGCTTCATGTTTCGTCGGAATCTGATTATGCATGCAAAAGATATGCTAGTTTGAAGTTTGAATATATATATTTTAACACAAATATTAATTTTATTAATTATTTTAACCAATCTACCGTTCCTTCAAAAGAAAGAAATCGGGCCACTCATTCTCTTCCTCTATTGCGTTCGCTTCTATATAGCCGAACCCAACGTCGCCATCCTCTCGCGAAAATCCACGACCACCACGGCGATAACTAGCTCGATCAGAGACCCTTACGACGAAGCCCACAACGCCTACATCAATCAACCAAAATCTCTTCAAGCTCGGCCTAATGCTCGACTCGAAAAACGCACCTGAAACAACTACAATCGCTGGCTCCTAGCTTCCCCTACAGTCGACAAGAACGCAAATCAACCGTTGGATGGATGAAGCTCGGCGTGCTCTTCAATAATGCAGTTAGAAGTTTTTTGTGAAAGTGAAAGGATGGAGAGATCGGAGGGGAAAAAAGCACGATTTGTTTTGGCCATTAATCGTTTAAGTGGCGGCCGATCAAAGAAAAATAGGGTTTCTCTCCTTATACGTATATATATACGTTTATAAATATTATTTTAATAATATTCTCAAATTTTAACAGCTTATACAAACGAACTCCAAATCACACGTACCGCCTGGCGTTTAAAAGGTTTTACCCGCATTCCAAACACAATGGAACGTGTTTCGGAAGCCAATTTGATCGTATGTGGAAGATAGCCTTTTGAATCGATTTAAATAGTAAATTTTCAATTTTAAATTTCAACGCGTTTCTCACCCGTACGAACAACCAGCAACTCCAAACGCAACGAAAATTGAGATCCGATAATAATACACTATTACGGATCCAATAGAACTAGTTTCGTTGAATTCTGAGACTGTGCCCCGGAAGGCTATTTTAACTCGTCGATTAATTCGACCAATTTCCAAAATCGTCGAAATCATTTAAAATTTCACTTTTAAAATTTTACTAACTTAATTATAAATCATATAGAATTTATATTCACATTATAAATCATCCCGATTCATTTTAAATCAAAATCTGATTATTTGCAATATTATTATATTAAATTCCATTATTGAATTAATATAAAATTCCAAATTTTAACTTATTGACTTTTGATTCCATCCAAAAGTCCAATATTAAAATTCAAATCAAACTAGACTCAAAATAAATCTTAGAAACCATTTTCATACCCATTTACATCCAGATTCACAAATTATCCCAATTTCAAATATTTAATAATTATTATTCAAACCCAATTGAACTGCCAAATTTGAAATCTTAACTAATTATATTGATTTAACCAAAATTTTCTTATTTCAAATCAAATTATAATTCACATTCAACATTTAAAATGAATTAAATGTTCAAAATCTAGCTACCAAAATTCAGGGTCGTTTGTTGAGTAGTTTAGAATAGAGTGAGGATTACTCATAGAATAGAGTCCGTAGTACTCTAGAATGAGTTTGAGTGTATTGATAGATATGAGCGCGTATTTGTTAGTCAATATCAAATGGTTTTATATTGTGTTGATTGGTTTGTTGAGTATTTTATGGATTCTGGTCAATATGAGTAATTAACGTTAATGATAAGGATCTCTAAACACATAAATAGAACAATTCGACACAGTATTGTTTTAAAAAAGGTAAATGAAATAATTTTACCCAAAATTATTTTAGTATATGAAAGA
Source organism: Allium fistulosum (assembly GCA_030737815.1). Taxonomy (NCBI): domain Eukaryota; kingdom Viridiplantae; phylum Streptophyta; class Magnoliopsida; order Asparagales; family Amaryllidaceae; genus Allium; species Allium fistulosum. The sequence goes on along the minus strand of CM060908.1, from coordinate 741,500,331 downwards.
ATTAATTTTCCGTAAATTATTATAGTTATATATGAATGCTTGGTTGTTAAGGACTGATAATATTAAATTATTATCACTATTGTGAGGAAATTGAATAAGAAATTGAAATCATACCTAAAAGCTAAGAAATAAATTCATTTACAAATAAGATTTGTAAATGTAAACTATAAATGTGATTTATAATTTGAAATATAATTCCAGAGAAATATTTGAAAATAAATTAAGATGAAAATTCCGGAATAATGTTTGAATATGAATTGTATGGATTTGGAATTTGGAATTTTTGGGAAAAGTTTAAATTCCTTTGGGTTTGAAAATGGTTTTCAAAAGATTTGGAGTAATAATGGTGATAGTTTTTAAGAAATATTTTGAATTGGATTTGAAATCTGGTGAGATTTGAAATTAAGAAAATTTGGAAATGTTTTAAGAGGTAAAAGCACTAAACTCTTTTCGGTCGTTGGAAAATATTTCCGATGATGATCGCGACATCATCGGTGTTCATTTTCGAGTTTCCAAGAGAGGGATTGCTACCTGGATGTTTTGGATTGGTGTTTGTTTGCAAAAGTCAGTTTTGCTTTTAGTAATGTAAAGGATTTTGGATATAATTGATTTCAAAGGTGATTTTGAAATGTTGAAGCTTTGGTTTGGTAAAACCGCTTTGAATTTTGAAATACTTAAGAGATTGTTGAAAACTCTGGAGTTGGTTTAAGTGTTTTGGAATGTTTAAGAAATTGTTTAAACTTTGGAAGCTTATTTAAAATATTATGGTAATATAAATGGGTTTGTTGAGTTAAAAATGAATTGAATGTAAGCAATTAAGTTGTAAACTATTTAAATTAAATGAAAATAGTATATGGGTTGATCGAAACAATTGAAATAGTATATGAATTGGTTGTCAACAATTAAAATTAATGTTGGAACATTGGAAATTGCTTATGAAAGACTGTTTAGTATGCATTGTTTATCAAATTCATGTTTTAGCTATTTTAAATAAGTGAAATACTAGTGAATTGTATGTATTTAGCACTTACATGTTTAATTGAGTAAGTACAAGTATAGGGAAGCCATGTGGCTGGATTTGGTTGCGCTAATTGCTTAAATAATAAGCCGCTTGCTTAAAAATGCTAAATAAAGGTACGCCTATGCAATAAAAAGATTGGAAATATGAACTATTGTTTGTTTTTTGTTTTCCGACCGTGTGGGTCGATGTATATATATTTATATCTCTTATCAAACTGCAAAAGCTCCTCCGTACAAAGGAGACTCTGCCAAAATTTTCCGAAAATTTTGGAAGTTAGAAATTTTTTTAAAATTTTCACTAACGACAAAGGATTTAAAAGTTGTAAGCAAATAGAGGTGAAACTGAATATTGAAATTTAATTTAAAAGTGTGTATGTGAAGTAAGGTGAAATCGAAGAAATTATTCGAAGAAACTGAAGGAAGAAAGAGTTTGCAAATAAACTTATTTGAGATTTTAAATAAATTTGTAAGTGAAACTAATAAAAGAAAATGGTTGATTAAATATGGGTTGAGATAAGGTGAATAAAATTGTGACGCCCCACCTCTATGCTCATAATAACAAAGAGTATTAAAAGAAATACTGTCTATTATTACGAAGAATAAGGCTGGATAGGAGCGACCATCCGTAATTGGCCTTACACTAATATTGGTTATCTCGGTAGGAGTGGTATATACTTTTTATTTTTCATCTATTATTTATTTACTCCCATCGACATATCCAATTATCAGTATAAAACAAACTATGATAGTTCATAATAGTTTAGGACATTAGATATAACAATAACACAGATAATATAAATGCGGAACACAGATTAACAAAAATCTCATATATATATATATAACCGATGTCAGTTACAATATAGTTGACACGATACAAATGATACAACTACAACTGTCGACTCTAGAAGTTATATATACAAGTACATTATCGACTAATATACATGAATACATATCGTTCTATACAATGACACGACTACTACAAAATGACACTGACAACTTCAGAAGATGTGAAAAGTCTTCAAATCCTGAACAGCAACTCAAAGAAGAAAATCTACAACCTGAAATAACTCGGGTCTGACCCGAGTATTACATTCAAAAGAAAATAATACACGGGTCAGTCTAATTCAAACTCAGTTATTAGTGCATAGAAGTGATAGTAATCGAATATCAAATATATGACAGTCACAGAAATCTCGTATATCCAACTCTCGATACGAGAATTGGATAACGGCAAGTATAACACTAAATAGTGTTAAACGATAAATCCACAATCCAAATCAGAATACCACTCCAAAACATTGAAATTCACCAACGAAACAATTCAACAAATCGAACCATCAATTTAAAACTGTCAAATCAGATAGGGCTGCAGTACACGCACGCGTGTGTACTGCCTCGCCACTATCGCAAGTGATACACAAAAGCTCAGTGAAGGTCAAAAATGATCATCAGGTCAAACCCCAAAATCGGGTTCAACTCAAATATGATTTCGTCGATCCACATGAAATAATCAAGAACCAACAAAGTCAATAACACAAGCAAGATCAGAACCCAACAAAGGTCAGAAGTACAAAATAGCCAAGCAGGTGCATCACTAAACCACAACCAAGATCAAAGGAAAATCAGTAAAACGAATTGACTAGAGAGGCAAGTGATGCACTGCTAACAAGACGAATGAAGTGCAACCACAAATGTACATGGTCGAACAACAGTTCAGATATGAAGCAATGCCAAAATCGAGCATGCTACAGGTATGAAAGATCACAAGACAAAGTCCCAAGCTAGAGGCCAGAACTAATATCGAAGTGGAACAATATGCAACTGTCTCAAAGAATTGATATCAGATTCAATGTAAACTACTAGTGATCACCAGACCAACAACTCAATGCATTTGGAACCAAAATGAATGCAACCCAAAACTGGTACCTCATGGAAACAGTAAATGGTGAAGTATTAGATTTCAAGTGCAGCAATGGACAGGAACAATAATTGCCAAGCAATAACAATACGACAGAAACCAAATCATGACAGTGACGATAAGGCACTGAAATTACAAGGCAGTGACTATATGCAAGTGATCAGGTTGAACAAACATATGAAGGCAGTTCACAAGTCAAATGAATCAGACTTTCAATACACAAGTCAGACCAAATGCCAGAACCAAGTGCAACATCTACAATAGCAATACATGCAACAGAGATCAGGACTCAAGACCACATTAGTGGACAATGCGAACAGTGGACAATGCAAATATGTCAACAGTAAACATCACATTGAAGCAACTCGAGAAGAATCAAGTGCAGACTTGAGTAAACAGGTGAAAGTGCAAACAATATTCAAGTACCAAAGTAACATGCTCAAAAGTAAGCACATATAGGCAACTCGACTAACAGACTGAACCAGATAAGCAAATGAATCAATGTACAAGCAAAGACAGAGGCCGAGACAGTAGCAACCAAGTGACATAAAGCAACTACACCAACAGATGACCAAAACAACACTACGTCAACTACTAAGTGCAACATACAGTGACGAAGTAAGTATGAAGCCAGAGCCAAGGTGGTCAAGAAAGTTCGAACAATAACAGAGAATACGAAGTCAACTAAAAATCAACATCTTTAGTTAAAGCTGAGTATTTTAAATCCAGTTAACTAAATGGAACTGGAAATGCAACCAATCGATACTTTACCTGTACGACAGGTAAATGAAGGTGCAGTGAAGCATATACAAGGTTATAGACAGAGGGAACAACAATATAAACCAACAAACCAAGTGGACAATTTAACAAGTCGAACACAGAGACCCAGTTCAAAACAAGGTCAACGGCAGTATAATCGGCCAGTGAATAGCATGGCAAAAGTCAAGGCACATGAAGGCCAACAACAGCAAGTGGATATAACCATCAAGCCGCAAGGAGGATGAAAGTTCGAGCAAAATACAGTGATAAAATATACAAGCAGCTGGGATTTCAAATTTGAACAAAGACAACTTCGAAGTCAACAGAAGAAACATCGGAGAGTATGGCCAAAGTAAATCAACCTCATCTAAATCAAGTTAAAGCCATAATGACCAAGTCACATATCAAAACCGTGAGTATCCAAAAATTTAATTATTCGAAATTTATCAAATCAGAGAAATTCACAGAGTATAATCGAAGTCTTCAGAAATTCAAAGCTCAACAACCACGAAACCAAAACCAACAATCGAATACGAACAAAACTCATAGGATTCGACACTAATAACACGAGAAGGAATTAAATGTGAGTGGAGCACTCACCATTTTCGACGAGGCAGTGAAGCTAAATCTTTAGCGATCGAAGCGGAGGCGACTCGATTAGTCGAGGAGTAGCGTACAAGACGATGTAATCCCTCGATTCGACAAAAGACGAACGCCAAATCGACCGAAGCCCTAGCTTCTGAACGAACGAATAAAGACGATTCTCGTGGCCGCCATTCAAATTTCTTTCGAACGTTTGCTTAGAGTTTGTGAATCAATGGGGAAAGGAAAACGGGTAAAGGGTTTTAACGAAAATAGTATGGTACCAAATAGGGATATGGGTCATGATATACTTTTCTTTTAAGCCCATCAACCCTTAACAAATTTTCAAAAGAATTGCAACTGATTCGTAAACTCCAACACTAGTTAACGACCAATTTAAATTGTCCATTGACGGAAATTTTATTGTTACAAAAATTCGAACAACGAACGGCAATTAGCTAGCAAATTTATCGTTTAACGATGATTATAATTTTTGGGCAAAACCCCGGTTGTTACAAAAATTCAATATTCATAGTTTGAAGATGAATTAAGTTCAAGTAGAATTGAAAATGAAAATTTGGATAAATGTTCGAAATAAAAGTATTGAAGTTTGAAAATAATTAATAAAGTGAAGCAAATTGATTTTATATGGAATTGGAACTCAATTTGAGTATAACCTACAGTAGTGAAGTACTAAAAATAAATATAAGAAATATTTATATTGAACTTAAGAAATGAAGGATGAAATTCTTAAGTAAATTGGTATTAGGAATATACTGATTGAATAATTGAATGAAGATTAAAACTGAAAGTTGTGACAAGGGAAAATTGTGAATAAGTGAATAACAATCAAAATGAATTTGAATAAAAGGAAATTGATATAGTTAATAATCAATGTAATTAAATACGTTGGATGTGCGTATATTATTTTATTCGCATAACGGTTTGGTCCAAGATTCGAGCACAGAATTTTGAGACAGTTATATCGATCCGAGTTGGGATTTTTCACTCGATTTTCGGCGGCGAACCCTGGATATGGATTTTTGATTAACTTTGGAAATTCTCTATCATAGTTTACGGCTATGCAATGAGAATGACGGTTTCTGATCAAGAAACCAGATCTGAGTCTGCACTAGGAAGTCGGGTGGACGATACTAGTTCAGAAGTGAATTTGTGTGATCAAGTGAGCGATCAGATTTGGTATTGCATACGGATGATATATGTGCATCATACCGGCTTAAGTAAAGTAAATATTGAAAATTTGTAAAGGAGGTGAATAAAATGATTTGGATTCTGTAATTAGATATATTGCTATGTATGACACGGGTGTTTAAAAAGCGAAAAGGAAATTGGGATTTTTGATTTCAGAAGATAAATTAAAATTTTCTCGGTAAAGGTATGTGTTTAAATTTCTATATGAAATTTGATGATTTTCTTGTTTATCCACTTGGCTTTTTGTTTTCTTTTGAAATCTGGGGGCCCGTAGAGGCATTTTGTAGTTGTTCCGAGCTAGCCGCGCAAAGGAGAAGCTGGCGAAATTTTTCAAAAATTTAGGGAGTTAGAAAGTTTTTGAAAATTTTTTAATAATTCAAATTTGGTTTTAAAATTTAAATTTGAATTGTTAAGTAAGTAATATTGTTTGGAACTTATGGATAAGTTGGAAAGTTAGAAAGAGGGATAGTGTGTCTTTAATAAAAAGATTGTTTCGGGAAATCATTGAAAACTGTTTGGTTTTGGGAAAAAGTAAATGGGTATTGGGCCATTCTTCTTAACTAGCAATTTCGGGAATGAAATTCTTTTAAGGAGGGAGGAATATGACGACCCGGAATTTTTGAATATTTGAAAATGGAATATTTAATTGATTTTAAATATCTAAAAGTTAATTTTTCTTAACTTGAATTTCAAATATCACTGTTTATTAGATAATTAAATTATTGAATTTAATAATTGGGAGTTGGGTAAAATATTGAATCTGGAGTTTCAAGCTTGTTAAAAATATTTTAAAGGCTTATAAAATTCATATTAATGATACTGAAGATAATAGAACTTTTAAAATTGAATTTAGAAGTTTTTTGTTCAGTTTAAAAATATATTGTTTAAATTGATAATTAAAAATAACCTTTCGGGACACAGTCTCGAATTTCGACGAAACCAGTTCCATTGGATCATGTTTTATTATCGGATTTCAAATTTCATAACGTTTGGAGTTATCGTGTGGCCATACGGTCTATAAATGTGTTGAAATCTATATCGAAATTCAATATAATAACTAGATCCAAAAAGCTATCTTCTCCATATGATCAAATTAGGACTCGAAACATTTTCCATTAGGTTCAGAATAGGGGTATAACATTATAAACACCTAGCAGCATGCCTCGATAGGAGTTTGAAATTTTAAGTTGCATTTATCGAGACGATTTGAATTTAATATATATATATATATATATATATATATATATATATATACTAGTCAACTTTAGCTGTAATTCATTCACATCAAACCTTTTCCTTTCTTTTCTATCACTGTAGCTTTGCAAAATTCTCACACAAGGCATCTTCCTCTTTAAAACATCAGCCGAGCACCTTTCCTCAAAATTCAAATCAAAATAGAAGAAAAAAATAGAATGGCCGAGCTGTGTAACTCAGAAGAAAAAATATAAATAAAAATAAGGCCCTCGTTCCTTCTGATGTTCAATTCTCGGCACTAATTCAAATTGAACGACCCCTACCCCTTCCTCTTTCAAATTCATTCGCGAATCATATAAAAATAAATAAATTGCATCGTTCTCGTTAAAACAACTTCCCCTCCCTCCCTCCTTTCAGATTCATTCCCGAATCGAAGTTGTGTGCGATTTACGGTGAAGGGATGATGCGCAAGGTCGGCGGCGTCGATGTTTAGCTGGAGCCGAGGCGAAGTCGCGATGTGTGGAAAGCGAAAGGGTAGTCGCGTTCGTAGGGGGCTGGTATTCGGCTTCCTTCTTTTTCAATTAAAATTAATTTAAATATATATATCTATGTATATATATAGCAGAGGAAAATATAAGAATCTGGAAATTTAATAGCAAGGCATATATATGTATAAAATTTATTCATTTTAATTTTAATTTAATAAAATATATATATGAACATACAATAAAAGCAGAAATTTTATATAGGTAAAGTTTTGAAAGAAAAAAATATTTTTTGCAAAACTATAAAATAGTTCTGTTTTGATTTAGTAAATATATATACATATGCATATTTTAACTTACCGTTTAATTTTAAAAATCTGTATTTAGGGTGATTAGTTTGTTTAATAAACTTATTTAATTATTTTAGTCACTAAAAATATTTTATTAAAGGGAATTAGTTTAAAATCAAATTATTGGTTTAAATCAAATAAATAAATGGTGGTTAATTGTTTGATTAATTCAAAATATTAATAAACCATATATGTTTGTACAAGGTCTAAAATCTTGAAGAAAACAAGCTGGGTTGGATCGGATTGCAAATAAAATTAAAGGTGAGTTAATCTCACTCAAATTGGATTATCGGTAAATTTAAATAGTTAAATTAAATTAGTGGATGATTGATTGAAATTGATAATTATTATCAGTTTGGATGTGATATATTATATATAGTAGTATATATATATTGGAGTGATTGATTTACTGCATTATATAGTGGGTGAGACCCTATGCGCCGCATAATAGCGGATGATATTATATAAACCCATATACCGCGATATTCCACTTCGAAGTGGAATTGGTATTGTGCTAACATCTGTGGATGTAGGGAAACAGGTTGGAGGGATCCAATTGGATTCCTCAAAATTATTTAGATTGTTCTAATAATTCTGTGTTATGATTATTTGATATTCTGTGATGAATTATATTGATAATTGGATTATTGGATGCTATGGTGGGATTGAATATATTTCGGTATATTGAGTTATCAAAATATATAGAATTGGATTTTTGAAAAGAAAATATAAGAGAGAATTTTTAAGTAACATAACTATAGAGTATTTAAATAAATTAAAGAATGAATTAGGAAAGGATAAAAGTGATATTTAAATTCTAGTAAACAAATTCCGGGTATGGAAAGGAGATTTTGAATAAAAGGGGGAAAATAATAAATTTTCAAAACTTAAGTGATATTTTTTTTAAAGGAATGAAAGATTTATTTTTAAATTTAGAATTAAAATGGTTTAGAAAGAAATAAAAGAAAATCTTGGAATAAATGTGGAAATTTGTATTATCAGTTAAAGTAATGATTTTAAATCATCACAAGGAAGTTAAACCTGAAATTTATAAGTTTTGAAATAAAATTGGATAAGTAAAGAATTTATTTTAAAATGGAGTAAATTTTGGAAATCAATTTGAAAATTGATTAAGTGTTTGAAACTGGGATTTTAAATGGAAGTTGAGACCATGAAATTTATAAACTGGGTTTAAAAAAGTGAAGTAATATATCAGTGGATATTTGGAAGGATAAATTCAAGGTGGGAATTTATAAAAGGAATGGGTAAATTTGATTAAAAATAAATAGTGATTTATTTTTAAAGATGTGAAAGAGAAGTATATTTCACTGGATAGCCAAGTACGTTTTCAAAGCAAATTCTTAAGTATAAGTTAAAGTTTCAAAGTTGTTTTAAGAGTATGTTTTGGAAAATCTATTATTTTTAAATGTTTAAATGTTAAAGTAAGTATTTTTCAAATTTATTTTAGTAGTAATTATTTAAAGGTTAATTGGTATTACGTTTGAAAAAGATAAAAATTTAGTTTATATTTTATAAAGTAGCTTTATTTTAAATATTCTTAAAGTGTATATTTTTTTAAAATAAAGTATTAAAGTAGTTTTAAATCTAAATGTTTAAAAGTATATTCTATAATTAAGTGTTTTAAATGATTTTAAAGTCTAAGTATTTGTACTTGGTGATTTCAGTGGAAATAGAAAATATTAGGACATTTATTCCGTGAGAGAAAGATGGTTTGAAACTGTTTTCAAAGGGTTGAAAAGTGGAAATATATCGTGCGATGATATTTTAAGGTTAATAAATAATTTGGGAGAAATTATTTAAAGGTCTGATCGGTTGTTTGTGAATGTTATTTGATAGTTAAATAACCGACTATCAATATTGGCCAATGCGCTGATCGTTTCGAAGAGACCGGGATCGGGATTTATTTCTCGAAAACCACTTTGATTCGGTTTGTATGTTTTCGTGGGGAAAACGAGTTTGGAGTCGAAGATGGAGCAGTGAAGTGTAAGGGCTAATCGCTACTAATCCTGAGGATGATTCCAAAATGGATGTAGTAGGAGTAGTGCCTTCGGTTCCGTTCGAACCCAAAACGGACTTGTATGGATGAATGCTCTCAGAACATCGTCAGGAGGACGGTGAGCATTCTAAGTGATATGTTCTAAAAAGGTAATGCTTAGCCTCGAGCCTCATCAACCGGGAATGACTGAAAATCAGGGGTTATGCAGCAAGGCTAAGTGGGTCGCACCTATTAAGGTGAGGTCATCCCTGTCTAGATGTTCCTTTTTATTTCGGCTTAGTGGGCGGTTGCTGATCCCAACCACGGGGTGATCTTACTCGGGATTATCCAGTAAGGGGTAGTCCCGGTCTTGTGTTGCAGGGGATTGGGAGTGATCCTCGGTACGTTGATCTAGGCCACGTACTGTGACAGGTGGTACCCCAGTGCCTAGTCATTAGTTGGAAATCCATTCTCCCTACGTGCCTTTACGGTTTTTGTTTGTAGAACCCACTTTGTGTCTAGTATGCTGGAATTTAATCATGTAACAATTTCAGCTATTTGAATAAGTATTTGTATATAGACACTACTATAATATCAGAGGATTTTGATAAGAATGTGTTTTGGCTATCGTAAGGTAAAAACCCGACATGTTTATTTGTGGTGTGGTCTTTCGAGATGCTTTTGATTTCAAAGGGTTTGGAAAACTTTAATAATCAATTGAGTGTGTTTCTCACGCTGGTTTTCCAGACTGACTCGGGTGTTATTTTATTATAATGCTCGGGTCAGACCGAGTATTTCAGATACAGGATAGGATTCTGTGGAGCTCAGGAGATGAGCTTGATGGCGAGACGTATCACACGTATTTGATGTATTTCATTGTGTATCATAAGTTGTATAGTCAGATTTGTGAGAACAAGTTGTCATAACTGTCCAGTATTGTATTATTGATTGTGATGTACTCTGATGATGAGATGTATAAAACAGATATAGTTCTTTTGTGTAAAGATAAGTTATTATCTATTATATTTTATTCCGCTGTGTTTGTGAGATTCTGATGTTGTTTTGGCTTCTTCTTCTTCTTCTACCTCTTTCATCTTTTACCCTAGTTATTCTCTCTTTCATACGCTTTGGGTTTAACGAGGAAGATTTATTATCAACTCAAGGGGTATGGAACTGCGGGTCGTTTCATTTGGTATCAGCGCATGATAGGGGGTTCTCGCTTCGCGTTTGGTGGTGAACGGGAGACTCTTATCCTTACATGTCCCTTTGAGGTAGTATAAGGCCTTGGGTTGGTTGCAAGTCGAGAGGCTGGCCGTAAAAGCAAATTCGAGGTACCACTGTGTGCCACGGCGGAGAGTGGCCGTTGTCGATGGTTGAAAAGCCTAGACTATCACACTTGGTATCAGAGCGAAGGCTGGCGATAACCTTGGCTCTGGTGGGATTACTCATTGAAATAGAGTACATAGAATTCTGGAATGATTTTGAGGGTAATAATAGATATGAGCGCGTATTTGTTAGTGAATATAAAAAAAAAATTATATTGTGGCGACTTATCGATTGAGTGATTAGGGATTCTGGTCGGCACGGGAAGTACAACCGTATCGATAGGGGTTTCTAAACTCTTAAACAAGATAAACCGACACAGTATTGTTTTAAAATAGGGTAAATGAAATAATTTTACCCAAATTATTTTTGTATAGGAAAGAAATAATTTTCAGAAATTATTATAGTTATATATATATATATATGGATGCTTGGTTGTTAGGAAGTGATAATATTAAATTATTATCACTATTGTGGGAAAATTGAATAGGAAATTGAAATCATAACTAAAAGCTAAGAAATAAATTCATATACAAATGAGATTTGTAAATGTAAACTATAAATGTGAATTATAATTGAAACTGAAAATAAAAATTCCAAAGTAATGTTTGAATATTAATTGGATGGATTTGAAATTTGGAATTTTGGGATGTTTAAATTTCTTTGAGTTTGAAAATAGTTTTCAAAGGTTTTGGAGAAATAATGGTGATATTATTCCGGAAATATTTTTTTTGAATTGGATTTGAAATCTGGAGAGATTTGGAATTTAAATAAATTTGGCGGGGGGGGGGGGGGTTTAAAGAGATAAAAGCATCTAACTCTCTTTCGGTCGCTAAAAAATAACTTCGGTGATGACTGTAGCATCATCGATGTTCATTTTCGATTTCTAGGAGAGGAATTGCTACCAAATTGTTTTAAATTGGAATTGTTTGCAAAAGTTGGGTTTGATTTTAGGAATGCAAAGGATTTTGGATAATTGATTTCAAAGGTGATTTTGAGTGTTGAAAAATTGCTTAAAACTCTGGAAGTTAATTAAAAATGTTTATGGAATAATAAATTGGTTTGAAAAACTTATAAAAACTTGAAATTTGTTTAGAATAAAATTTAACTTGGAGAATAGTTAAGTTAAAGTAAACGTGACAATAAAAAAAATTAATTGAATGTAAGCAAATAAGTTGTAAACTATTTAAATTAAATGAAAATAGTATATTGGTTGATTGAAACAATTGAAATAGTATATGAATTGGTTGTCAACAATTAAAATTAATGTTGGAACATTGGCAATTGCTTCTGAAGGACTGTTTAGTATGCATTGTTTATCAAATGCATGTTTTAGCTATTTTAAATAAGTAAATACTAGTGAATTGTATGTATTTAACACTTGCATGTTTTAATTGAGTAAGTACAGGTTTTTTAGAAGCCGTTTGCCTGGTTTTAATCGCGCAAAATGCTAAATAAATAAGCCGCTTGATTCAAAATGCTAAATAAAGGTACGCCTATTGTGACGACCGCCCATGACCACTGCACTGAACATAGAAATAGTGCACTGTAAAGTGTGCCAAGCAACCATGGACGATTGCCAAGGTTAAGTTAAAACAGCAGAATCTATCGTATAACTCACAGTGCATGGATAAAATACAATAGAAAGTATATATAGTGAAGCTTTATAGAACGGAATCTCTATTAAACCTTATAATAGTTTGGTACAACATCTGAATAGTCAATACATCAAGCCTCACTACATATCACTCAGAGAATATACAAGCAGCGGAACATCTAGTACATATAGTAAGAAAATAATATGCAAGCCTCCAGCTCGTCTTCGTCATCAGCATCGTCGGAAACTAAGAACAGCACCTGTCACCTGCTACCTAGTCTGCCCATCCCAAAGCGGATGAACAGCCCAAGGTAATAAGAGTAGAACATAAAACCTTGAGTCAGACAACAGTCTTAGTGAGCGGTAAATTAACTAACAACATACCAAAAGAGCATAAAGGTAAAAGGAATAGGAATCCAACCCTCCCACTCCACCTCTTTCTACAGTGATAGCCCCCAGACACACACTAAGCAGAAATAAACATAGCAAAGCAGACATTTAAAGTAAAGCAATTATCACTCGAGTCAAGGTCGGTGTTTTCCAAGTACAAACCCCCAAGGCCTAAACTAAGATCAGATAAGCACCCCGAAAACATCGCTCTTGAGACCGAATGACGATACAACCAAACATCCATGACTCTAGCTATCACTGTTATCATTGCTTCGATACCACCCTTAATTGAATGACCGGCACATTCTTTCAGCCGTCCGTCAAGGGTTAATGGCAACCCCGGTTCTAGACAGAACTCCGCACGTCGTCGCAGCCCGTGCCTAGGACTATCGAATCTGCCCAGAGTACTCGACTACAATCATAGTCTTTAGGGACTATCGAATTTGCCCAACGTACTCTTGCTTTGAGCCTGCTAGAACCTTCAACAATGATGAAATCTCAGCCTTCTAGTCATCCACCTCGACGACTATTTCCATACTAGCCCAAGCGCCTCTCGAGCAAACCATTATCCTCAACTCGAACCATTTCACCGAGTTATCAACATGCTTGGAGTGATCCCGTCTGGATTAAACCAAGCTATCTCATATCATGCCTCGCTTCATCTCATCATAGCAAAGCCTCATCTCAACATCATCATCATCAAATCTATCCATATGAGCTTCATCATCCGCCACATATTCCACGAGCAGCTTTTCCAATTCAAGAGCCTTTCCCTTAGCTTTTGAATCATCTTCGACCATCTTGTCTAAATCAAATCATCAATCAACTAATACATAATAATCAATCAAGTCAACCATTAATCCAAGTAATCAAACATTCAAATATGATATAATTAACAATTATAACAATAATGGCAATTCTGTAAATAAAGAGTCCAAATCTAACAAGCATGAATTATGAGCAAATATCTCTACAACTTGATGAATGAACTTGCATAGGTTAACATGTAGTAAAATGAATGCCAAATCATCATGAACAATAGATCTATACTTAAGTTTAAGAAAATGCATGGAAATCACTATTTTAACACCAAATCAAGCCAACAATCTGATATACTCCTTTGGATCTGTGTGAGAGATAACCACCACTCACCAAATCACCTAAACACCTCAAAAGCAACACACTTCAGATCTGGACAGCGAAGAATCTAACTCGATCTATCAAAACTCCGCTTCAAACGATGAAATCTCTCTTCGATGGATGAAGATCTTCAATCTAAGCTCTTGGATCTTCGATTTGATCTTCGATTTGGATGGAAGGAATCACAAGATTAGAGTGGAGGAAAGAAGTGAATAAGTGTAGAACTCGAGCTCTCAAAATAGCAGCACTTCGTCGCTTCAAAATCCGGATCCCAAAAATGAAGAAGAACCCGCCTATTTATAGGCTGATTTCCTTAGGTCGTTTGCTCGCTATTAGGTCGTCCACGACCTAAGAAACCCCACGACTTAAGACCTACGACCTAACACTCACGCGACCTAACAACAACGCAAGTGCGCGACCTAACACTCACGCGTGGCTTAGCGACTTAACAAACCTCTCCGACCTACGACTTAACAGATCAACGACCTAACCTTAGCTTGCTCCTAGGTCGCTCACGACCTAACACCCAGTGACCTAACCCTTTAAGCCTTCACGCGACTTAACCACACACACATGCGCACGACCTAGCGACATATGCACTTCCACGACCTAAAAATGTCACGACCTAAGACTTAACACTAATGTGCGACCTACGACTTAAGCCCTTGCGCGACTTAACGCTACACGACCTAACAACTTAACTAGGATACGACCTAACATCCATGCGACCTAACGACTCATCCCACTTATCTCCTTAACTCATCCACGACCTAACCTTCTTAGGTCGTTAACTCGCTTAGTTCCTTAGGTCGTTAACTCGCTAACTCCCTTAGGTCGCTGTCTTTCCTTAAGTCGCTCAATCCTTAGGTCGTCTACTCCTTAAGTCGCCAATTCCTGTAGGTTGCTAACTCTTAGGTCGTCCACTACCTTAAGTCGCCAACTTCCTCTTAGGTCGCTCAAATCCTTAAGTCGCCAACTTCCTATAGGTCGCTCAAATCCTTAGGTCGCCAACTTCCTATAGGTCGCTCAAATCCTTAGGTCGCCAACTTCCTATAGGTCGCTCAAATCCTTAGGTCGCTCACCCGACCTAACCTACCCCACGACCTAAGCTACCACACGACCCAACTTCCATATGACCTAAGCTACACATGGCTTATCTTCTATACGACCTAATGACAACTGTTTTACAAACATTCGATCCGTAAAAATATGGGTCGTTACATTCTCTCCCCCTTAGGAATTTCGCCCCCGAAATTCCAAACAAACAAGAGCAATCAAAAGCTATTCTGCATGCCTACCATCCATAACAATCAACAAACCATGCATCCAATTCTAGCCTAGCATGCAGAATTCTAAAACTAGAACAAGTTACAATATCGTGAGATGACACGACACCTTATGGCCATACCTCGAAGAGTTCAGGATGAGCTGCCTTCATCCTCTCTTCCACCTCCCATGTATAGTCGTTAACATCATCACTCCATTGTATCTTGAGCAACCTAACTACCTTCCTCCTAAGCTGTTTCGTGTCAGTTTCCACAACACGAAGCGGCTTACGAGGTCTCTTAACAACTGGATCTACCTCAAAATCTTCACAGCTATCGGCAGAAACTACTGTATTCGAGTCGTGCACATACTTCCGTAGATATGATACATGAAAAACATTGTGCACATTCGACATCTTTTCTGGTAACTCCAATTTGTAGGCGAGCTTTCCAATTCGCTCGATGATCGGGAATGGTCCAACAAATCTTGGAGTCAATTTTCCTTTCTTCCCGAATCGAATAACATTCTTCAGTGGAGAAATCTTCACGAAAACCATATCACCTACGTCGAATTCAAAATCCTTACGACGCTTATCGGCATAACTTTTCTAAAGGCCTTGGGCTGCCTTCATTCGTTGCCGAATGATCTCTATGCAATCCGAAGTCTGTCGAATCATTTCTGGCCCAAGTACTAGCTTTTCTCCTGTTTCTAACCAACATGTCGGAGAGTTACACGGTCTTCCATACAATTCTTCATACGGTGCCATACCAATGCTTGACTGGTAATTATTATTATTCGAAAATTCCACCAAATGAAGATGATCTTCCCATGATCCTCCGAAATACAAAACACAAGCTCTAAGGAGATCTTCCAAAACTCGATTGACTCTCTCGGTCTGACCATCTGTTTGGGGATGATAAGCCGTACTCAAACACAACTCAGTTCCCAAAACTTCTTGGAAGCTCTTCCAAAATCCACTAGTGAACAATGGGTCTCGATCGCTCACTATACTCTTCGGAATACCATGGGATCGAACTATCCACTTAACATACAGCTCAGCCAACTTTGATGCAGTCCTAGTTGATCGAACAGGAATGAATCTTGCACTCTTAGCCAAACGATCTACGATGACCCAAATCCCTTCATTTCCCGTTCTTGTTCTAGGTAGTCCATCAATAAAATCCATCGATACTTGCTCCCACTTCCATGTAGGAACTTCTAATGGCTGAAGCAATCCACTTGGCTTCTTCTGTTCGGCTTTTACCAACTGGCAGTTCATGCACTTGGAAATAAAATTTCCAACATCCTTCTTCATACCTTCCCAGTAATAGGTTCTCTTCATATCCCGATACATCTTATTTCCACCTGGATGAATTGTCAACTTCGAGTGATGACTTTCCCTCAGAACTTCATTTCTCAATTTATCTATATCGGGAACAACTAGTCGTCCTTGCTTCCGAAGCCAACCCTCTCGATCGACCTCGAATCCTTTATCCTTTTCTGGGTCCAATCCAGATTCCAAATCACGGATAATCTTGACAAGCTTATCGTCTCGCTTTTGGCTCTCGCCAATTCTTTCCACAAGAGTAGGTCTTATTGATAAGTTTGCCAACATCTCAGGTTCCAATTCACATCTAGGCCTGAAGTCAAATCCAGCCAAATACTCGAGACTCTTCCATTCTGAAAACATGGCTCCCAATCCTGCATGTCTTCGACTTAACGCATCTGCCACTGCGTTACCCTTTCCCGGAGTATAGGCTATACCAAAATCATATGATGCCAAAAACTCTAGCCATCGTTGCTGCCTAAGATTCAAATCCTTTTGGGAGAAAAGATACTTCAATGACTTATGATCTGTAAACAACTCGAATCGAACTCCCAATAGATAATGTCTCCATATCTTCAGAGCAAATACAATCGCCGCTAACTCCAAATCATGAGTCGGATAATTCCTTTCATGCGGCTTCAGTTGTCGACTTGCATACGCAACAACTTTACCCTTCTACATCCGCACTGCTCCAAGTCTGGTACCACATGCATCGGTGTAAACCACCATCTCATCATTTCCACTTGGAATAGTCAAAACAGGAGCACTTGTCAGTCGCTCTTTCAGGATTCCGAAAGCTTGCTCACACTTAGCATCCCATCTGAATACTTGGTTCTTTTTCATCAATCTTGTTAATGGTGCGGCCACCTTGGAAAAGTCTTTGATAAATCGACGATAATATCCTGCTAATCCAAGAAAACTTTTCACATCGGATGCATTCTTAGGTCTAACCCAATCCTGGATTGCTGCCACCTTGGCGGGATCAACCGCTATTTCGCTTCCAGAGATAATATGGCCTAAGAACCTCACTTCGTTCATCCAGAAGTGACACTTCGAAAACTTAGCCTTCAGCTGATGTTTCCGTAAGATTTCCAAAATAATACGCAAGTGCTTCTTGTGCTCTTCTTCAGTTCTGGAATAAATCAAAATATCATCCACGAACACTAGTACGAACTTGTTCAACTGATCTCTGAACACTCTATTCATAAGATCCACAAAATATGCTGGTGCATTGGTCAATCCAAACGGCATTACCAGCCACTCAAAGAAACCGGATGGTGTCCTGAAAGTAGTCTTCGGCACACTATCCCTAGCCACTCTTAACTAGTGAAATCCTGTTGCCAAATCCATTTGAGAAAACACCTTAGCTTCGTGAAGCTGATCAAACAAGTCGTCTATTCTCGGCAATGGATACTTGTTCTTCTTAGTCACTTTATTCAGCTCACGATAATCCACACACAACCTCAACGATCCATCCGCTTTGGTTACAAACACAACTGGTGCACCCCATTCGGACACACTACGCCGAATGAATCCCTTCTGTAAAAGATCGTCAACTTGCACCCTCAACTCTTGCTGTTCCCTAGGTGCCATCCGCCTAAGAGGCATCACAACAGGTCTGGCTCCTTCTACTAAATCGATACGAAACTCGATCTACCTATGCAGCGGTAACCCTTTGACCTCATCAAAGACATATCTGATTGGCACCGATGACAGCCCATCCCGTGGAACAACCAGCGAATACATGAAGCTCATGAAGACGCCTTCCTCATGCTTACATCGTATCACAACCTTTCGCCCTTCCACATTCTCGACTGTCACCTCCAACCTTTCACAATCAACCTTTGCCGCATACTTCCTAAGCCAGTCCATACCCAAAATAATTCCGAACCTCACAAAGTTCAGAACAAAACAATCACAAACAAAAGAGCAATCATGACTCGATACAATCAGACCACGGCATAGCATACACAAACAAGACGAACCCCCAACTGGATTAGTCACAACCAATGGCCTATCAACAATATCCGGTTCTAAACCCAACCGGCCTACAAGTTCATTACAAACAAAAGAATGCGACGCCCCAGTATCAAATAACACTCTTACTGGAACACCACATATGGAAAGAGTACCTTGAACCACCACACTCTTTCCTTTCTCTTCAATGGTAGGAGCTTTTGAAGATGATGGAACAGCCCCCAAAGCATAAGCTTGCACAATCTGCTTGTCCCTCTGCGGTTCTAGACAATTCTTCCTAATATGCCCCGGCTTGTCACAGTTGTGGCACTTAACCGGCACCTTCGGATTCTTGCAATCTCTGGAGAAATGGCCCTTCTGCTGACAATTGTAGCAGGTCACTTCGCCCTTCGGCTTCTTCTGGCCATCCTTACCCTTCTACTGCTGCTGCTTCCTCTTCTTGTTTCCACCCTGCTATGGTTTAGACTCTTCCTTGGTCACAGCAACAACAGATCCTTCCTTAGGAAACAGATTCTCATGCCTGAGAGCTTTCTCCACAAGCTTCTCAAATGGATCGTCCAAATGATCTACCAACTGCCTCCCAAGATAACTGTCCAAGCCTGTCACAAACTTCCCATTCTTCTGGTACGAAGATCCAATATACGACCTGGCATACTTGGACAAAGCTTCAAACTCAGAAACATAGTCAAGAACTGGTCTCCCACCCTGCTTGAGCTCCACAAACTTCTTGAACAGAACAGACTTCTGAGCCGTAAAAATGAACTTAGCTTCAAATCTGGCTTGGAATTGCTCCCAAGTAATTTCTTCCTCCGGAGTATCAATGGTGATAGAGTTCTGACACGACCCGCAAATCCGTACCCTTGATTTAACACTAATCTCCATTAATTAACTCAAGATGCACGGAAATACGAAGCATGAGGGTTTTAAAAAGAAGAAAAAGGCAGAAGAAGAAGAAGATAGAAGAAAAAGAGAAGAAGAACAACAGAACAACATCAGAACAAAACAACAATATCAGAATCTTACACATCGCAGCAGAACAATATATAATAGATAATCACTAGTCTTTTAAAACAAAGAACTATATCAGTTTATTCATACATCAATCAGAGTCGATATACAACAATGGACAGTTATATAAACTTGTCCACATACAGAGTACACAGCGGAATAATACTAAATATAGGTGATACGTTTCGCCATCCAGCTTGCTTCCAAAGCTCCAGAATATCTAGAATATCCTGATAACATAACTCTAGGCTGCCCGTGTGGAAATTGGTGGGCACCCAGAGTTTAGAAGGGAAACAATAAACTCCGAGTCAGTCATGGTGACTGGTGTGAGATCGTAAAGCAGTTATTTTTCACAAAGAAAATAAAATAGATTCGCAATGCTTTTGGAAAATGAAACTACCATAAGACCTCCCACCATACACACAATGCAAACGCAGAATTGGAGGAGATTTCTTCTTATGATAGTCAAAGATGCTTACTACGCAAAATCAAATCATTTTTGATATTATTATTAGTGCATAGTGTAGAAAACATTTCGAAAGTAGAATATAAATCTTAGCCAGCATAGACATTTCGAACTATGCCTACTATAGCTACCATCCAAACAGTGGGGCGCCACCATAAGTGAATGATAGGTTCTACAACTAAATCCGTACAAGGCTCGTATTGTTTCTTTGGATTTCCAACAAATGGTCAGGCTAAGGAACTTCCTATTCCACGAAGGAACGCCTCTGGAATGACGTCCCGAAAACCAAACCGGATCTCTACCAACACAAGGCCGGGTTACCTCTGCAAAAATAGGTAACTACTGACACGCGTATGCCATCCCCCGATCGTAACCGATCTTCCCGAGGATCCCCGATTCGCAACAAACCACAAAATAAGCAGTATCAACTTAGGTTAAGTATCTGGGCTCCATACCATGATACCACCTCTATCCAGAAGGAATGACATACACTAAGGGGCGCTACTCCCTAGAACCTTGCTGCATCCTTCCTGTTTTGACCATTTCCGGGGTGTGAGGCTCGACGAAGTCTCGTCCACAAAGCTACGCTTTCTACAAAGCCATGCTTCGGGTCAACAAATGATCAACCTATGATCACAAAGATATAAGATCAAACAAATGATCATATCGCAAATGATCAAACACTGATCATTTCACAGCAACACTCAGTATGCCACGTTACCAAATTGGGAATATATCGCTGATAAATTTCAACTACATAACGTCTGAGCTCGTACGTCTTAGAGAAGGGTGTTAAGCTAAGAGAATAAATTCTCCGCCACCAACAGAAATGTATTTGAAAGAAATCAGCTTTATATCTCAAATTGTAACGTCAGACACACAATCCATACAAGTCTGTTCCGGGATCGAACAGAACCGAAGGCACTTCTCACGAAGCCCTTGCACATCCGGATAATTTTCTAATCACGTCCGGACTTCCCGTCACTAAGGGTGATAAAACCTCTAAATCGGAGATCAGCCGATGTAGAGTAACTCGACGGTAATCCTTCCGTTTTCAAAAATATCCGGTCTTCAACAACGGTCATCAAATGCAATTCATAATGACGTATTACATATTCGGAATGGGTTATACGACCCCATGGTCCTTTCCCGGCTAACCCGAATAGTGAGCGCTTATTCAAAAATAAGTGTGGCATTCAAATTCATCCAATTCACAACAAATACCATTCAAGGTAATTATTGATAGTCGGTTATTTAAATATCAATAAAGATGTGCAACATCATCATATTCCAAATAATTTTCCAAATTATTTATTTTCCAAAATGTCTTCACTAGATATAAAATTTCCACACTTCAAAAATAAATCAATATTTATTTTTAAACAGATTTCCTTTTCTTTTATAAATTCCATATTGAATTTATATTTTTTTCGAATATCTACTGATATTCGATTTTTTAAATAGATTTCAATATTCAATTTCAATTTATCTTTACAAGGATAAATTCTCAAAAAATGTTTCATTTCATAATGGAAAAGAATTTCCATACTTATTTAATAATAAGTAGTTCACAAATCTATTTATTTTCAACACTTGGAAAATATTCGATATACTTAAATAAATGTTAAGTATATATTTCATTTTTTTAAGGAAATCATTCTCTTAAGCACATTTATTTGAGTCAAAACGAATGTTACGTAAAACATCGTTACGACGACCCAAAATCACTAGTATAGGGATTCGAAATTTAAGATAGATGTATATAAATCCCAATACTATATAAAATATTTCCTTTCGGAAATCATTTACTATAACAACAGTGTTATAATCCATCATTTCCTTATTTCCTCGAAAACGTCTATTGCAACAATGAACGTTGAAATCTATGCTTTCGATTCATAATACATTTTAAAACATCTTTAAAATGTTTAACTTCATTTTTAATATCACTTCTTCAAAAATAAATCCATTTTTATTTAATAATATATTCACTGTCCAAAATCGTGAATATAATTCACTTAACCAAATTTCAATCATCTCTACACATTTTATTTCAATAAAGATTCGCTATCCAAAATCGCGAATATATCTTCTTCAATAACCTCCTACATTTAATTTATCAAATTCAATTGATTTCGAATTTATAAAACAACGTTTATAAATTCTATTTCTATTGTCTAACAACTTCAATTTAATAAATCTCCTTTATTAACAATTCGATTCATAACTCAAATCTTATACCAACAATCCATAATTATAAGTTAAATACTTATAATTCCTTTATTTTACAAAATCATTTCCATTTATAAGTTCACAATTTATAAATTTCATTTATTTATAAATTCTTAAAAATTCATTTTAACGCTTATAAAAACTCGTTTTATAATACCAACATTTCAGAGTTATAAATATCAATCTTGTACATCTTTTACATATCGTTTTAATAATTCAAAAATTCCCATTTAAAACCATTTTAAAAATTTCTTAACTATTTATTTCAAAAGAAATTACCTTTTGGTTATAATTCACAAATCTTAACTTTTATAACTTTAAAATCTTAACGTTTATAAATCAATTCAAAATTTCCATAAAACGTATATTTTCAAAAATCACTTTAAAAATCCTTTTTAAAGTAAAAGTCGTCATTTTTAAACTTCAAAACTTGAATCCGATGATGCAACAGCACCAATTAGTCAATCACAACAGCAACATCATATATCAACATATGATAACAAAATATACATCACAATATCTATAAATAAATAAATACTGTTGAGGAATCCAGTTGGATCCCTCCAACCTGTTTCCCTGCATCCACAGACGTTAGCACAATACCAATTCCACTTCGAGGTGGAATATCGCGGTATATGTGTTTTATAAAAATCATCCGCTTACTAACGGCGTAATAGGGTCTCATCCGCTATACGAGGCAGGAAATCAATCAATCCAATATATACATATGCCAATATGTATATATTGCTACATATATATAGATATATCCTACTATATCTAATATCACATCCAATAGCAATCAAATCAATAACTGCAATCCAAATTTATCTTGAGTGAGAAAAAAAATCTCACCTTTGCTTTTTATTTTGCAATCTAATCCAATCCTTCTTTTGTTTTCTCGACTTTAACCTTGTATAAATAATTTATACAATCTATTCATATTCAAATTAAATCGAATAATAAATTTTCATTTGATAATTTCAATTCATCGGTGATTTCGTTTTAAACAATTAATTTTAAATTTTAACTGATTTCCTTTTGAAATAAACTTATTTAACTAAGATTTTATTTTATTTTATTTTTACTGTAAAAATTATATTTTTCCTTGCGTATACAAAAAAAATAAACTATATTGGTTTTGATTTTTATTTTATATAACCACTTAACATTCAAAATTCCTTTTACTGTATAAATTTCTGTACATTCTTACAAATCTCGCCGTCAAATTTTAAACAAAGAAATTTCTTCACTGTAATATATTTAAATTGAAAAATGAAGAATAAATTGATAACTGCAGATATACCTCACTGCTCGATGATTCGAACCTTACGCCCAAATCTCGTGCTCGCGATTCATCCAGGCTACATCAACTTCGGCCTCGACAACTCGCTCGTGAACGAGTTCTTCCCATCATGCTTTGCCCCAAGTACGTACGACCGAAGCCCCTCGTGATTGCCTGGCCTTACGCGACCATCGCCGTTCCTTAGCCTCGTCGCCGTTCACACTTGCGTCCCAATCCCTCGCGAACCATCTGCCGCCCAAACATCTCTTTCACGCGCGCTCGAGCTACCAGCGCCGCCACGAGCTATCGACATCGCCTGCCGCGATCGCGAAAAACACTCACGCTCTAATTTCCTAAATCGACCACTTCGATTTTTCGAGAGGGGGGAAACGAACGTGGATTCGTTTACTTTGAATTTGATTAGGAGGACGCGGCCATTCATTCTGTTGTTTGAAGGGGAATCTCGATTTTGAAAAGGAGGAACGAGATTTAGTTTAGGAGTGCAATGAATTCGGCTGCCATTGTTTCGTTTTTTTTTCTTTATTCGAAACTGTCTGATATTTTAAAACGTATGGGAAAAC
The DNA here is from genome assembly GCA_030737815.1 of Allium fistulosum. Lineage (NCBI taxonomy): Eukaryota > Viridiplantae > Streptophyta > Magnoliopsida > Asparagales > Amaryllidaceae > Allium > Allium fistulosum. Next base: position 741,476,226 of record CM060908.1, on the reverse strand, counting down.
AATTTCGTGATATCAGATGGGGATGGGTACGAACGAGACAAAAGGGAGGTGAACTGTACTTATGGTCGGATAAGAGAAAAGCAACCATATTTTATTTAGATTCAATTCGTTTCCAAACAAAGTCCAACGCGTTTATATATCATATGCTCAAACCACAATTCCAATTATTACGAAATTTGAAATCCGACAATAATACAATATTACGGATCCAATGGAATTGGTTTCGTCGAATTCCGAGACTGTGCCTTGGAACGCTATTTTTAAATATCGGTTGAAACGATATAATTTCAAAACCGAACAATTCACTTTCAAATTCGATTCTGAAGCTTCAATTATCTTCAGTATTACCAATACGAATCTTAAAAGCTTTTGAAATATTTTTCTTCGGCGTAAAATTGAAGATTCAAATTTTTATTCAACTCTCAATATATTAAATTATATAATGTAATCGTCAAATTCAAAGTAATATCGGGGATTTCAAATTAAATCATCGTTCAAATATTTAAAATAAATTAAATATTCTCAATTTAATTTGTTCAAAATTCTGGGTCGTTACAAACTTCCCTCCTTAAAAGAATTTTGTCCCGAAATTACAAGTCAGGGAAAAAATGGTCCTTAACTCGTCTACTGTTTTTTTTTCACAATCCAATAGTGTTTTTTTTTATCAAATTTTTTCAAAACAAATCTTTCTACTAAAGATTCGTTATTAATTCAACAAATTTTCCAACTTAAATTTTTAAGTTTCCAACAACATTGTTTAACTTCTAAATTCAAATTCGAGTTTAAATTCAAATTTTAACTTCAAAATTTTCTCAAAAATTTTCTAACACTCGAAATTTTCGAAAAATTTCGCCAGCGTCTCCTTTGCACGGCTAACACGGCACGACTACAAAACGTCCCTACGGACTCTCAGATTTCAAAAAGAAAAGAAAAAGCCAAGCGACTAGACAAGAAATCATCAAATTTCATATTGAAATTGAAATACTTACCTTTTTGTCGAACAATTCAAATTTATCTTTGAAATCAAAATCCCAATTCCTTTATAACACCTGCATATCCTACTAGCCATAACATCTAGTTACAATATTCCAACCAATTTGCAAATTTTATTACAAAATTTTCAACATAAACTGCTTATATCATTTGTAAATTCACTATTGAAGTTACATATTCATTTTCCTTCAATTTCACATTTCAAATTTTCATTTGAATTCAATTCACAATTTCAATTCTATTTGGATTCTATTTAACTTCTGAATATTGAATTTTATCGATTAACTTTCATTCATAACTGCGCTATTTTAAATTAGTTCCAATTACTAATTCAATTTCCATTTCTAATTATTCAATTCAAATTCGTTTTCAACCTTCAGTTTTAATTCCAATTTTATCTTCATTCAATCATTAACTTAGAATAATTTCAATATCAAATTTTCACTTAAGAATTTCACTCTTCATTTCTTAGGTTCAATATAAATATTCCATATACACATTATATTTATTTTCAATTTACCACTTCGGTTAAATTTACTTACATTTAAACTGGATTTCCAATTCAAATTCAATTTCAGTTTTATTCTTTTGTTCATTCCCAAAATTTATTTACAATCCACTATTTTGGTTTATAACCACTTATATTAAACTGGATTTCAAATTTCATATGAATTTAATTCATTTCAAACCATATATATTTGTCAATTCTTCAATTAGTTTCAGTTACTAATTTTATTTCAATACTTTACTTTACAAATTCGAAATGAATTTTTCAACATTCAATTTACTTTCATTAAATTGATTCACTTGTACTTACATTAATTTAACTCCATCCTTTAAGTTAAATTTATTCTATCAAAATTCAACTTGTATAAGTTATCAACTTAATAATATTTCATAAGTATTTTTATATAGTATTCCAGAGTCTTTTCAACCTTTTCAAAACCATTTTGAAAACAATTCAAATCATCCTTTGAATTTCCAAAACAACACCTACATTTTCCAAACAACTTCCATTTAAAACAATTTGGCAGCAATTTCTCTTTTGGAAACCCGAAAATGAACACCAATGATGCCGCGGTCATCATCGAAATTATTTTCCAGCGATCGAAAAGAGTTTAGAGCTTTCATCTCTCCAAAACACTTTTCAAAACCTTGAAATCCATTTTCAAATCAAAAAGGAATTTAATTTTCCAAATCTCCAACATTTCCAAATTCTTTTCAAAACATTTCCAAATACTTCTCTGGAATTCCGTTTTAAATTATAAGTCACATTTATAGTTTATAATCTCAAATTTCATTTGTATATGAATTTTATTTCTTAACTTTGGAGTTATGATTTTAATTTCTTATTCAATTCCATATAATAATGATAATAATTAAATGTTATCACTTCCCTAACAACCAAACATCCATTTATTATAATATCTCATAGAAAATCATTTCTTTATCATACAAAAATAGTTTTGGGAAAAATTATTTCATTCACCCTATTTTAAAACAATACTATGTCGTCTTGCCTCGTTTAAGTGTTTAGAAATCCCTATCGATAATATGGCGTCCCACATACCGACCAAAATTCACAAACATCTCAACGGATAAGCAAACACAATATAAAACATTTTTATATTCACTAACAAATACGCGCTCATATCTATTATTACACTCAACTCATTCTAGAGTACTGCTGACTCTATCTCTAATGAGTAACACCCACTAGAGCAGGGTTGTCGCTTAACCATATGCTATGATACCAGCTGTCACGACCCGCAAATCCGTACCCTTGATTTAACACTAATCTCCATTGATTAACTCAAGATGCACGAAAATACGAAGCATGAGGGTTTTAAAAAGAAGAAAAAGGCAGAAGAAGAAGAAGATAGAATAAAAAGAGAAGAAGAACAACAGAAAAACATCAGAACAAAACAACAATATCAGAATCTTACACATCGCAGTGGAACAATATATAATAGATAATCAATAGTCTTTTAAAACAAAGAACTATATCAGTTTATTCATACATCAATCAGAGTCGATATACAACAATGGACAGTTATATAAACTTGTCCTCATACAGAGTACACAGCGGAATAATACTAAATATAGGTGATACGTTTCGCCATCCAGCTTGCTTCCAATGCTCCAGAATATCCAGAATATCCTGATAACATAACTCTAGGCTGCCCGTGTGGAAATTGTTGGGCACCCAGAGTTTAGAAGGGAAACAATAAACTCCGAGTCAGTCATGGTGACTGGTGTGAGATCGTAAAACAGTTATTTTTCACAAAGAAAATAAAATAGATTCACAATGCTTTTGGAAAATGAAACTACCATAAGACCTCCCACCACACACACAATGCAAACGTAGAATTGGAGGAGATTTCTTCTTATGATAGTCAAAGATGCTTACTACGCAAAATCAAATCATTTTTGATATTATTATTAGTGCATAGTGTAGAAAACATTTCGAAAGTAGAATATAAATCTTAGCCAGCATAGACATTTCGAACTATGCCTACTATAGCTACCATCCAAACAGTGGGGCGCCACCATAAGTGAATGATAGGTTCTACAACTAAATCCGTACAAGGCTCTTATTGTTTCTTTGGATTTCCAACAAATGGTCAGTGTAACGACCCACCCTTCTAGACTCAGAAGAACGCGTCATTTTTAAGAAAGAAAGAGGTGAGAAAATAGAAAGATAGAGAAGAAAGAAGAAACAACATCAGAATCTCAACAGCGGAACGAATAAAATATAATATATCACGTAAGAGAATACATAGTATCATATACATCAGAGTTAAACAGATAATAAAACACATACTAGACAGTTATAAACACCTGTCTAGTTAATACAACTCGATACAACACAGCGGAAATACAGATAATACTAACACAGCGGAACCAATATATCTATCTACAACGCTGAAGCCTCCTGCTCCATTTCTCCTTCAGAATTCGTCAAAGCAAACCTGAATCCCTTGGCTACCCATAAAAATTTGGGTACCCGAGAGTTTAGGAAAAACAGAAATAAACTCTGGGTCAGACATGGGTCTGGTATGAGTAAACGGATTAAAGTTGCTTAACTTTGAAAATCCTTTGAAAACAAAAGGTATCACGTAAGACTTCCCACACATAAACATGGAAAGTTTTTACCTTACGCTAACCAAAACATTTGATAGGAAATCCAGTTATATTATAATAGTGTCTAGGGTTTTCAAGTAAATATGAAATAGCCGAAATTGTTACATTCATTAAATTCCAGCATACTAGGTTTACAATCAAATCCGATGGCACTTATTGGATTTTGGATTCCATACAATGGCAGGGCTACTGGGGTACCGCCCGTCACAGTACTTGGCCTAGATCAGCGTACCGAGGACCCACCCTAAGTCCCCTACAACACAAGGCCGGACCCATCCCTTACTGGATAGTTCCGAATAAAATCACCCCACGGTTGGGATCCACAACCGCACACTAAGCCGAAAATAAAGAGGGACATCTAGACAGGGATGACCTTACTCTCAAGTGGGTGCTACCCACGAAGCCTTGCTGCACCTCCCCTGTTTTAGCCATTCCCGGTTGATGAGGCTTGAGGCTACGATTACCTTTAGAGAACACATCTCTTAGAATGCTCATCGTCCACCTGACGATGTGCTGAAAGCATTCAATCCATACAAGTTCGTTCCGGGTTCGAACGAAACCGAAGGCATTATCTCGTTACACTCATTTTGGAATCACCCTCAGAGTTAACGACAATAACCCTTGCACTCTGAATCTTCATCTTCACTTGAGATTCACGACCTATCGTAAATTTGGATCGATGTGGTATTCGGGTCTCCAGACCTAGAATCCCGGTATACGGAAACCCGATCCCGGTCTCATCGAAATCCAAACCGTATCTTTTAAGGCCAAGTTGTTTTAAAGTTAAAACAATTCAATTCAATATTATCTATATACTCACAGATAGATAAATCTCAATATCACAGATAGATAATCCACAATATCATAGATAGATAATTCACAATATCATCATAAATAGATAATCCATATCACACAGCATCCATATCTGAGATCTCAAACCCTTCAAGGCAAACAATATCATCCATCCATACATAAGCAAGGATAAATAATCACACCATTTATAATTAATTTAAAATGAATTAAATTAATTATCTCATTTCAAATTAATTTAAAATGAATTAAATTAATTACTTCTTCTCTAATTAATTTAAAGTAAATTAAATTAATTACTTCATCTTATAAATCCTGCTTACAAAATCATTAATTAATTACAAATCAATTAATTAATCATTCTCCAACTTCCATTTTAATTAATCATCTTGGATTAACTAACCTTTAATTACATTCCAGTAATTACTCTTTAATTAATTTCACAAATTAATTATTCTTAACCATTCACAGTAATTAACCGTTAATTACTTCATCAATTACATTTATTAACGAACCTTAATAAATTACTTCCATAAATTAATTAACTATAATTAATTACATTAATCCTTAATTAATTACATTAATTAATTAACTTCTATTAATCACTTTCATTTATCAACCTAAATCATATACAGGAATTTCCATCTTGAAATTACTTATCTTAATTAATTAACTTCTTAATTAATTATATAAATCCTTATTATTTATTACACCAAGTAATAAATCTTTAATTACTTCTACAAAGTAATCCTACTTTAATTACTTCCCATTAAGTAATTTCCTTCATCTAATTACATCCTGTAATTATTCATTAATTACTTTGCTAAGTAATTATACTATTCAATTTCATTAAGTATTCATACCTAATTAACCATCAAGTGGTTATCTTTAATTAATTTACAATTAAATATCTTGAATCAATCACATTCATTTGATCCATTACAATTGATAATTCATTTCTTAATTGCCTTTTCAACAAATTTATAAATCTTTAATTACAAATTAATTATTCTTTTAATTATTAATATATAAACCTTAATTATCAATTAATAAGATTTAATAACAATTTAATTAATCCTTAATTAAGCTTTATAGATTAATTATTCCTTATTCATTAACCAATTTATTTATTTCTAAAACTCAATTACCAACTAAGTACTTCTTATTTTCCAATTAATCAACCTTTAATTTCCTAATTAATAAATCCCTAATTCATTAATCTCTAATTATTAGTTAAACAATCATAATCATTAATTAATTAAATTAATTATCCTTTAATTAATCACTTAATTAACCTTTATTCTTAATTAATTAATTTAATTAGTGATATTTAATTCCTTAGTTAACTTAATTAACTTCAAAGATAATAAATCTTCTTTTAACTTAAGATAAACATTTTCTTAATTACCATATACATTTAAACCCTTTTATCTTAAAATTAACTTTCATAACATTTATAAAGTAAGGTATAAAGTTTTAACAAAATTTATTTTTAAATTTCAAAATCTTATTTTTAAAACTTTTATAAAACTGGGCTTTCCCTTCGAGTCATATCCGAATGATACTTGGGTCTATCCCGAGTCTTCCCTACTTCTTCCCCTTCCTTTTAAAACTTAGTTAAATTAACAGTTTAAAACTGAAGCTATTCCCCAAACACTCGAGCACGACTCGAGTCGAAACCCCAAAACCCCGAGCCCATCTTCGAGTAAACTCCCCAGATTCTCGAGCAAATCTCACGAGCAGCTCGTCTTCCCCAAATTAAAACTACCCAGATACGAAATGCACGTACACGTGCACAGGAGTTCGCCAGCGCTCCGATCATGGCCACCACCTTCAACATGTCGTCCTCGACCTATACGAGCATCACGAACATCCAAGACTAAGAATCAATGACGAGAACAAAATTGAGCATTCCAGTTCCTACCTGGAACTCGAACACCTCCACCAAAAGCACTTCGCCAGCGTTCCTCAGACCACCGGAGGAGCTCCGACTCCATCTACACCACCTTAACGCGCTACTCTTCCATCCTCTAGAACCCCACGCAGCTCGACGCATCAGAGGTGACGAGATCACCTCATTTCCCAGTCATGTCCAAATTCGAACGAAAACCTAATTCGACCTCGTTTCTCCAATTCGTGCAATAGATAAATCATTCGTCAATTTTCTCGAAATCATAGATGCTCGAGCTTGCTTCAAACCAAATCTTAGCATTTAAGATTTGTTCGATCGTCATAATTTGATCAAAATGCTAATTTTATTCAAATTCAATTTACTCTTGAAATACTAAACTAACAATCTTCGTTTTAGTTTTATAAATCCTAATTTGCAAAGTATATTCGAATTTACATCCTGAAACAACAAATTTCCATGATGGGTTTTTAACATGCTTTTTTAAAAATTCCACTGTTCTTTCTATTTTACAGTTAAACATTATATATTTATTTCTTAACTTCATTTTTTTAAGTATAATCTAAGACTAAACAACAATTCTTGTTTATCATAATAAGGATCAGAGAAACAAGAATGGATTGGAATTAAGTTTAAATTCTGAAATATGGAACAGAGCAGTGGTATTCACATCAGACATGCACACAAGAATACCATCACATACAGAATCATATACATAGATATACACATGCAGGTTAACATTATCACAAATATTTCACGAGCAACCATCATTAACTTATTTAAATTTTTAAATAAAGATGTTTACTCACCAGATTTGGAAAAAGGCAGAGGCTTGAAAATTTGTATGCTTTATTCCTTTTGAACTGAAAACTTGAAACTTGCATACTTTTGTTATTTTCCAGAGAACAATATTTTGCTTACAACTTAAAACTGAAAGCTTTTAAAAACTTGAGACTTCAAATTGGAAATATTGTTTTCTGCTAGATTTCCCTAAAACTGAAGAAGCTTTGAACTGGAACTTGAAAGTTTACTGAGCAAAAGGGTGATGATAACTCCAGACTAAAATACAAGCTTTTGATTTGAAGATGAAATCTGGTGGTAGCTTGTAAAAATGTTTATAGGGTTTGTTGTTTTACTTTGCTTTGTTTAAAATGAATCGAAATGAAAAAGGCACTTGATATTTAACAAAACAAATGTAGGCTGAAAGTTGTTTTAGTACGAAAGTTGATCAGAGATCTTTTCTTGCTTATGGGCTGAAATGGAAACATTTTGTACAAGCATTTATGAAGTTGTCATACTTATCCCCTCCATTTCAATTCGTAAGTACTTAAATGTTATTTCTTGCCATGCCTATCTACATAGCTATAGTACATATATTTTATAATACTTGCCTGCAAATATATGTCTTCTACCTTAAGCTTCTACAAAGTTGTATTCTAGAGTTTATCTTATGTTCATAAATACTTATATATGTACAAACAAATGAAGATATCTTTTCTTGTGTCTTTCAGCCTTTCCTATCTACACTTGCTATAGTATATATATTAATTTTACTTCGACTTGTTACTTTGCATATATAAGGTGATATCGTATACATATTACTTACCTTACTTAAGCTTAAATAAAGTTGTTATGTTTATTTTATTATATTAGCTTGTATTCACTTCTATTTTTATCACTCAATATATTTAACTAATGTATTTTCTATTTTAAACTTAACTTACCAAACACTTTATTTATATTTATTTATTTATTTATTTTATTTATTTATTTACTTATGTTAAGTATGTTTATAAGTTTATATATTTATATTTACATTTAACCATATATTTGTTTTATATTTATATTTAATATAAACAAGATTTATTTTAATTACAAATATTATTACCAAAATTACATCAAATTATTATATAGATCAAAAGTGAATAAGTAGAGTTTCATTTAAGTTTAGGATATATTTTATTGTAATTTAAATTGGAACACTTCATTTTAAATTTTCAAATTATAGTTTTCCTCTAAACACATAAATATACACATTTAAATAACACTTATTTAATTAGAGATAATAGGGCTATTTAAATCTATTTATAAAATATCACAGATTAAATTTGTAACTAATTATTCTGATTTAAAATCAATTTATAACCATATTTTAAAACAGCACATTATCAATTAATTGGTTATTTATATTTGAAAATAACAATTTTAATCGATTTTAAATAATTTAATTAGGAGATTATCACATTTTAAATCCCTCGAAATTCCGGGATGTCACATTCCTTCCCCCTTAAAAAGAATTTCGTCCTCGAAATTTAAAACAAAAGATAATCCAAAGTTTTATTTTATTTCAACCAATTTAGCATACATATCGGCCATATACAACCATTCAAATAAATTCAATCAACAAACAATCCAATCAATAAACAACACTAGCTATTCGGACACAGATCCGGATAAGCTTCCTAAAAATTACTCGAGTTTCCCATGTATAGATACTGGAATACTCGCTCTACTGAATCCAAACTAGCTACACTACTGAGCTACTAAGCTCCTACTCAACTAGATCTATAAAACAAGACAGGATATCAGACAACAGACAAGTCTGACTCAACAACCAAAACTCCATGAACTGCTGGTTCTAAAACCAGTGATAGACTTACACGTATTCCCTCAGAGATACGTGAGACACAAGGAATCCCAGTTCTCCAAACTGGCAATTCACTCCTGAAATCCAAAACTCTTATCCTTACCAGAATACAGAAAGATCCAATATACTCCAGAGCTAACCTCACAGTCTTACCCAATCTTATTGCTCCCTTTACCGAAGAAAATCTCAACAACATCGAAGTCTCCAACTTCGAATTCCAACTTCTTCCGTCTCTTATCCACAATAATCCTTTGACGATCCTGGACTGCCTACATCCTTTCCCTACCAGCCAAAACTTTGTTGATGCTTCAATAACCAACTGGATCAGAATAACTCAACCAAAAAGATTCTCTCCAGATTTACCCAATCATTCCGAATACAACTCTACTCTACCATCATCAGTAGATACAACTCACTTCTCCTATCCGGAAAAGACAAAACATATGCACTGCCAATCTGGCCTCAAATCCAGAAAATACCTATAGAAATTCTCTAATCTCAGAACACTGCAACTTCCGGTTGCTTCCACTCTAAAACAACTGCCACCATGCTTCCGCTGCACAACTCTGATCTGAAGTAGATGATAATGTCGATGAATTTGAGCAAAAATCCCAACCAACACCTCTAGGACACACAACATCAGATCCACCCCAATCGGAAACGAACTGCTCAAAGAACAGATGAGTCCTCAGTCAAGGGTACTATCTTCAGCTACCCTTAGCTGTAAGAAACTCGAAACTAGATACAGAGGAGAAAACACAAACGCTCCACCGAATCTTCCTAAGAAACCATCGGTACAACTCCTGGAATCCAGTCGATACTAACTAAATCTCCAGATGCTGACAAAACTCTGACTTCCTGAAGACATCCAGAAAAATCACTGACAAACCAAGAGAACACTCAGATTATCGCAAGTCACTTTTGCGATCAATCCAGTCTAACTCCAAAGATAATGATCTCTCTTTACCAAACAGAACAGCGTACACTTACGAAGCCAATCCGTCGAAGAAACGGAACCACTCTACTGCTTCTGAAATTACCTCGAGAAAATATGCCAAGCCAGAAGACTTCCTAGACGGCACAGAGAGCACTCCGAGCTACAATGCTGACCCAAATGCCCAAAACTTCCCATCCAAAGCTCTTCGAGAACTCGGACTACAAACCAAACAAAAACATCCTGCTGAGCACCACCACAACACCAAAGCAGACACACTTCCTTAACTTGTTCCAAAGAAAACATCTTCGGAAACATCTATAGTCACTGGGTCTTATCACACTGCTACTACATCCTGAGGTATCAAAATACCATGTCTTACTTCTGCCCAACCGACAGATCCAAACTCTCAAAATCCGCTCACGCGAGCGCGATCAACTTGCACTTTAATGATGAACTCCGAATCCTTAACAGGTTTCCTTCAGAGATCAATAAAATTCTTATATCAAACAAACTCACTCGAGACGGTATTAGGTCTACAGTCTCGACATATACACTTCCAACCACAAACATTCAAACTTCAACTATTGGTAGTCGTGTTACACACACCACTACCCTATCTACCTTTATAAATTATATTGGAAAACCCGAACAGGTAACCTAACAGATAGGTAGAAATAAATAAATATATATATATATATAAATTACAAGTACGCTCTCTCAAGAAAGATACCACTCCAGAGCTTAGGTATTCGCTCAACCTATCGCTCTGATACCACTGTAACGACCCACCCTTCTAGACTCAGAAGAACACGTCATTTTTAAGAAAGAAAGAGGTGAGAAAATAGAAAGATAGAGAAGAAAGAAGAAACAACATCAGAATCTCAACAGCGGAACGAATAAAATATAATATATCACGTAAGAGAATACATAGTATCATATACATCAGAGTTAAACAGATAATAAAACACATACTAGACAGTTATAAACACCTGTCTAGTTAATACAACTCGATACAACACAGCGGAAATACAGATAATACTAACACAGCGGAACCAATATATCTATCTACAACGCTGAAGCCTCCTGCTCCATTTCTCCTTCAGAATTCGTCAAAGCAAACCTGAATCCCTTGGCTACCCATAAAAATTTGGGTACCCGAGAGTTTAGGAAAAACAGAAATAAACTCTGGGTCAGACATGGGTCTGGTATGAGTAAACGGATTAAAGTTGCTTAACTTTGAAAATCCTTTGAAAACAAAAGGTATCACGTAAGACTTCCCACACATAAACATGGAAAGTTTTTACCTTACGCTAACCAAAACATTTGATAGGAAATCCAGTTATATTATAATAGTGTCTAGGGTTTTCAAGTAAATATGAAATAGCCGAAATTGTTACATTCATTAAATTCCAGCATACTAGGTTTACAATCAAATCCGATGGCACTTATTGGATTTTGGATTCCATACAATGGCAGGGCTACTGGGGTACCGCCCGTCACAGTACCTGGCCTAGATCAGCGTACCGAGGACCCACCCTAAGTCCCCTGCAACACAAGGCCGGACCCATCCCTTACTGGATAGTTCCGAATAAAATCACCCCACGGTTGGGATCCACAACCGCACACTAAGCCGAAAATAAAGAGGGACATCTAGACAGAGATGACCTTACTCTCAAGTGGGTGCTACCCACGAAGCCTTGCTGCACCTCCCCTGTTTTAGCCATTCCCGGTTGATGAGGCTTGAGGCTACGATTACCTTTAGAGAACACATCTCTTAGAATGCTCATCGTCCACCTGACGATGTGCTGAAAGCATTCAATCCATACAAGTTCGTTCCGGGTTCGAACGAAACCGAAGGCATTATCTCGTTACACTCATTTTGGAATCACCCTCAGAGTTAACGACAATAACCCTTGCACTCTGAATCTTCATCTTCACTTGAGATTCACGACCTATCGTAAATTTGGATCGATGTGGTATTCGGGTCTCCAGACCTAGAATCCCGGTATACGGAAACCCGATCCCGGTCTCATCGAAATCCAAACCGTATCTTTTAAGGCCAAGTTGTTTTAAAGTTAAAACAATTCAATTCAATATTATCTATATACTCACAGATAGATAAATCTCAATATCACAGATAGATAATCCACAATATCATAGATAGATAATTCACAATATCATCATAAATAGATAATCCATATCACACAGCATCCATATCTGAGATCTCAAACCCTTCAAGGCAAACAATATCATCCATCCATACATAAGCAAGGATAAATAATCACACCATTTATAATTAATTTAAAATGAATTAAATTAATTATCTCATTTCAAATTAATTTAAAATGAATTAAATTAATTACTTCTTCTCTAATTAATTTAAAGTAAATTAAATTAATTACTTCATCTTATAAATCCTGCTTACAAAATCATTAATTAATTACAAATCAATTAATTAATCATTCTCCAACTTCCATTTTAATTAATCATCTTGGATTAACTAACCTTTAATTACATTCCAGTAATTACTCTTTAATTAATTTCACAAATTAATTATTCTTAACCATTCACAGTAATTAACCATTAATTACTTCATCAATTACATTTATTAACGAACCTTTATAAATTACTTCCATAAATTAATTAACTATAATTAATTACATTAATCCTTAATTAATTACATTAATTAATTAACTTCTATTAATCACTTTCATTTATCAACCTAAATCATATACAGGAATTTCCATCTTGAAATTACTTATCTTAATTAATTAACTTATTAATTAATTATATAAATCCTTATTATTTATTACACCAAGTAATAAATCTTTAATTACTTCTACAAAGTAATCCTACTTTAATTACTTCCCATTAAGTAATTTCCTTCATCTAATTACATCCTGTAATTATTCATTAATTACTTTGCTAAGTAATTATACTATTCAATTTCATTAAGTATTCATACCTAATTAACCATCAAGTGGTTATCTTTAATTAATTTACAATTAATTATCTTGAATCAATCACATTCATTTGATCCATTACAATTGATAATTCATTTCTTAATTGCCTTTTCAACAAATTTATAAATCTTTAATTACAGATTAATTATTCTTTTAATTATTAATATATAAACCTTAATTATCAATTAATAAGATTTAATAACAATTTAATTAATCCTTAATTAAGCTTTATAGATTAATTATTCCTTATTCATTAACCAATTTATTTATTTCTAAAACTCAATTACCAACTAAGTACTTCTTATTTTCCAATTAATCAAACTTTAATTTCCTAATTAATAAATCCCTAATTCATTAATCTCTAATTATTAGTTAAACAATCATAATCATTAATTAATTAAATTAATTATCCTTTAATTAATCACTTAATTTACCTTTATTCTTAATTAATTAATTTAATTAGTGATATTTAATTCCTTAGTTAACTTAATTAACTTCAAAGATAATAAATCTTCTTTTAACTTAAGATAAACATTTTCTTAATTACCATATACATTTAAACCCTTTTATCTTAAAATTAACTTTCATAACATTTATAAAGTAAGGTATAAAGTTTTAACAAAATTTGTTTTTAAATTTCAAAATCTTATTTTTAAAACTTTTATAAAACTGGGCTTTCCCTTCGAGTCATATCCGAATGATACTCGGGTCTATCCCGAGTCTTCCCTACTTCTTCCCCTTCCTTTTAAAACTTAGTTAAATTAACAGTTTAAAACTGAAGCTATTCCCTAAACACTCGAGCACGACTCGAGTCGAAACCCCAAAACCCCGAGCCCATCTTCGAGTAAACTCCCCAGATTCTCGAGCAAATCTCACGAGCAGCTCGTCTTCCCCAAATTAAAACTACCCAGATACGAAATGCACGTACACGTGCACAGGAGTTCGCCAGCGCTCCGATCATGGCCACCACCTTCAACATGTCGTCCTCGACCTATACGAGCATCACGAACATCCAAGACTAAGAATCAATGACGAGAACGAAATCGAGCATTCCAGTTCCTACCTGGAACTCGAACACCTCCACCAAAAGCACTTCGCCAGCGTTCCTCAGACCACTGGAGGAGCTCCGACTCCATCTACACCACCTTAACGCGCTACTCTTCCATCCTCTAGAACCCCACGCAGCTCGACGCATCAGAGGTGACGAGATCACCTCATTTCCCAGTCATGTCCAAATTCGAACGAAAACCTAATTCGACCTCGTTTCTCCAATTCGTGCAATAGATAAATCATTCGTCAATTTTCTCGAAATCATAGATGCTCGAGCTTGCTTCAAACCAAATCTTAGCATTTAAGATTTGTTCGATCGTCATAATTTGATCAAAATGCTAATTTTATTCAAATTCAATTTACTCTTGAAATACTAAACTAACAATCTTCGTTTTAGTTTTATAAATCCTAATTTGCAAAGTATATTCGAATTTACATCCTGAAACAACAAATTTCCATGATGGGTTTTTAACATGCTTTTTTAAAAATTCCACTGTTCTTTCTATTTTACAGTTAAACATCATATATTTATTTCTTAACTTCATTTTTTTAAGTATAATCTAAGACTAAACAACAATTCTTGTTTATCATAATAAGGATCAGAGAAACAAGAATGGATTGGAATTAAGTTTAAATTCTGAAATATGGAACAGAGCAGTGGTATTCACATCAGACATGCACACAAGAATACCATCACATACAGAATCATATACATAGATATACACATGCAGGTTAACATTATCACAAATATTTCACGAGCAACCATCATTAACTTATTTAAATTTTTAAATAAAGATGTTTACTCACCAGATTTGGAAAAAGGCAGAGGCTTGAAAATTTGTATGCTTTATTCCTTTTGAACTGAAAACTTGAAACTTGCATACTTTTGTTATTTTCCAGAGAACAATATTTTGCTTACAACTTAAAACTGAAAGCTTTTAAAAACTTGAGACTTCAAATTGGAAATATTATTTTCTGCTAGATTTCCCTAAAACTGAAGAAGCTTTGAACTGGAACTTGAAAGTTTACTGAGCAAAAGGGTGATGATAACTCCAGACTAAAATACAAGCTTTTGATTTGAAGATGAAATCTGGTGGTAGCTTGTAAAAATGTTTACAGGGTTTGTTGTTTTACTTTGCTTTGTTTAAAATGAATCGAAATGAAAAAGGCACTTGATATTTAACAAAACAAATGTAGGCTGAAAGTTGTTTTAGTACGAAAGTTGATCAGAGATCTTTTCTTGCTTATGGGCTGAAATGGAAACATTTTGTACAAGCATTTATGAAGTTGTCATACTTATCCCCTCCATTTCAATTCGTAAGTACTTAAATGTTATTTCTTGCCATGCCTATCTACATAGCTATAGTACATATATTTTATAATACTTGCCTGCAAATATATGTCTTCTACCTTAAGCTTCTACAAAGTTGTATTCTAGAGTTTATCTTATGTTCATAAATACTTATATCTGTACAAACAAATGAAGATATCTTTTCTTGTGTCTTTCAGCCTTGCCTATCTACACTTGCTATAGTATATATATTAATTTTACTTCGACTTGTTACTTTGCATATATAAGGTGATATCGTATACATATTACTTACCTTACTTAAGCTTAAATAAAGTTGTTATGTTTATTTTATTATATTAGCTTGTATTCACTTCTATTTTTATCACTCAATATATTTAACTAATGTATTTTCTATTTTAAACTTAACTTACCAAACACTTTATTTATATTTATTTATTTTATTTATTTATTTACTTATGTTAAGTATGTTTGTAAGTTTATATATTTATATTTACATTTAACCATATATTTGTTTTATATTTAAATTTAATATAAACAAGATTTATTTTAATTACAAATATTATTACCAAAATTACATCAAATTATTATATAGATCAAAAGTGAATAAGTAGAGTTTCATTTAAGTTTAGGATATATTTTATTGTAATTTAAATTGGAACACTTCATTTTAAATTTTCAAATTATAGTTTTCCTCTAAACACATAAATATACACATTTAAATAACACTTATTTAATTAGAGATAATAGGGCTATTTAAATCTATTTATAAAATATCACAGATTAAATTTGTAACTAATTATTCTGATTTAAAATCAATTTATAACCATATTTTAAAACAGCACATTATCAATTAATTGGTTATTTATATTTGAAAATAACAATTTTAATCGATTTTAAATAATTTAATTAGGAGATTATCACATTTTAAATCCCTCGAAATTCCGGGATGTCACAGTCAGGCTAAGGAACTTCCTATTCCACGAAGGAACGCCTCTGGAATGACGTCCCGAGAACCTAACCGGATCTCTACCAACACAAGGCCGGGTTACCTCTGCAAAAATAGGTAACTACTGACACGCGTATGCCATCCCCCGATCGTAACCAATCTTCCCGATGATCCCCGATTCGCAACAAACCACAAAATAAGCAGTATCAACATAGGTTAAGTATCTGGGCTCCATACCATGATACCACCTCTATCCAGAAGGAATGACATACACTAAGGGGCGCTACTCCCTAGAACCTTGTTGCATCCTTCCTGTTTTGACCATTTCCGGGGTGTGAGGCTCGACGAAGTCTCGTCCACAAAGCTACGCTTTCTACAAAGCTATGCTTCGGGTCAACAAATGATCAACCTATGATCACAAAGATATAAGATCAAACAAATGATCATATCGCAAATGATCAAACACTGATCATTTCACAGCAACACTCAGTATGCCACGTTACCAAATTGGGAATATATCACTGATAAATTTCAACTACATAACCTCTGAGCTCGTACGTCTCAGAGAAGGGTGTTAAGCTAAGAGAATAAATTCTCCGCCACCAACAGAAATGTATTAGAAAGAAATCAGCTTTATATCTCAAATTGTAACGTCAGACACACAATCCATACAAGTCTGTTTCGGGATCGAACAGAACCGAAGGCACTTCTCACGAAGCCCTTGCACATCCGGATAATTTTCTAATCAAGTCCGGACTTCCCGTCACTAAGGGTGATAAAACCTCTAAATCGGAGATCAGCCGATGTAGAGTAACTCGACGGTAATCCTTCCGTTTTCAAAAATATTCGGTCTTCAACACCGGTCATCAAATGCAATTCATAATGACGTATTACATATTCAGAATGGGTTATACGACCCTATGGTCCTTTCCCGGCTAACCCGAATAGTGAGCGCTTATTCAAAAATAAGTGTGGCATTCAAATTCATCCAATTCACAACAAATACCATTCAAGGTAATTATTGATAGTCGGTTATTTAACTATCAATAAAGATGCGCAACATCATCAAATTCCAAATAATTTTCCAAATTATTTTATTTTCCAAAATGTCTTCACTAGATATAAAATTTCCTCACTTCAAAAATAAATCAATATTTATTTTTAAACAGATTTCCTTTTCTTTTATAAATTCCATATTGAATTTATATTTTTTTCGAATATCTACTGATATTCGATTTTTCAAATAGATTTCAATATTCAATTTCAATTTATCTTTACAAGGATAAATTCTCAAAAAACGTTTCATTTCATAATGGAAAAGCATTTCCATACTTATTTAATAATAAGTAGTTCACAAATCTATTTATTTTCAACACTTGGAAAATATTCGATATACTTAAATAAATGTTAAGTATATATTTCATTTTTTTTAAGGAAATCATTCTCTTAAGCACATTTATTTGAGTCAAAACGAATGTTACGTAAAACATCGTTACGACGACCCAAAATCACTAGTATAGGGATTCGAAATTTAAGATAGATGTATATAAATCCCAATACTATATAAAATATTTCCTTTCGGAAATCATTTACTATAACAACAGTGTTATAATCCATCATTTCCTTATTTCCTCGAAAACGTCTATTGCAACAATGAACGTTGAAATCAATGCTTTCGATTCATAATACATTTTAAAACATCTTTAAAATGTTTAACTTCATTTTTAATATCACTTCTTCAAAAATAAATCCATTTTTATTTAATAATATATTCACTGTCCAAATTCGTGAATATAATTCACTTAACCAAATTTCAATCATCTCTACACATTTTATTTCAATAAAGATTCGCTATCCAAAATCGCGAATATATCTTCTTCAATAGCCTCCTACATTTAATTTATCAAATTCAATTGATTTCGAATTTATAAAACAACGTTTATAAATTCTATTTCTATTGTCTAACAACTTCAATTTAATAAATCTCCTTTATTAACAATTCGATTCATAACTCAAATCTTATACCAACAATCCATAATTATAAGTTAAATACTTATAATTCCTTTATTTTACAAAATCATTTCCATTTATAAGTTCACAATTTATAAATTTCATTTATTTATAAATTCTTAAAAATTCATTTTAACGCTTATAAAAACTCGTTTTATAATACCAACATTTTAGAGTTATAAATATCAATCTAGTACATCTTTTACATACATCGTTTTAATAATTCAAAAATTCCAATTTAAAACCATTTTATAAATTTCTTAACTATTTATTTCAAAAGAAATTACCTTTTGGATATAATTCACAAATCTTAACTTCTATAACTTTAAAATCTTAACGTTTATAAATCAATTCAAAATTTCCATAAAACGTATATTTTCAAAAATCACTTTAAAAATCCTTTTTAAAGTAAAAGTCGTCATTTTTAAACTTCAAAACTTGAATCCGATGATGCAACAGCACCAATTAGTCAATCACAACAACAACATCATATATCAACATATGATAACAGAATATACATCACAATATCTATAAATAAATAAATACTGTTGAGGAATCCAGTTGGATCCCTCCAACCTGTTTCCCTGCATCCACAGACGTTAGCACAATACCAATTCCACTTCGAGGTGGAATATCGCGGTATATGGGTTTTATAAAAGTCATCCGCTTACTAACGGCGCAATAGGGTCTCATCTGCTATACGAGGCGGGAAATCAATCAATCCAATATATACATATGGCAATATGTATATATTGCTACATATATATAGATATATCCTACTATATCTAATATCACATCCAATAGCAATCAAATCAATAACTGCAATCCAAATTTATCTTGAGTGAGAAAAAAAAAATCTCACCTTTGCTTTTTATTTTGTAATCCAATCCAATCCTTCTTTTGTTTTCTCGACTTTAACCTTGTATAAATAATTTATACAATCTATTAATATTCGAATTAAATCGAATAATAAATTTTCATTTGATAATTTCAATTCATCGGTGATTTCGTTTTAAACAATTAATTTTAAATTTTAACTGATTTCCTTTTGAAATAAACTTATTTAACTAAGATTTTATTTTATTATATTTTTACTGTAAAAATTATATTTTTCCTTGCGTATACAAAAAAAATAAACTATATTGGTTTTGATTTTTATTTTATATAACCACTTAACATTCAAAATTCCTTTTACTGTATAAATTTCTGTACATTCTTACAAATCTCGCCGTCAAATTTTAAACAAAGAAATTTCTTTACTGTAATATATTTAAATTGAAAAATGAAGAATAAATTGATAACTGCAGATATACCTCACTGCTCGATGATTCGAACCTTACGCCCAAATCTCGTGCTCGCGATTCATCCAAGCTACATCAACTTCGGCCTCGACAACTCGCTCGTGAACGAGTTCTTCCCATCATGCTTTTCCCCAAGTACGTACGACCGAAGCCCCTCCTGATTGCCTGGCCTTACGCGACCATCGTCGTTCCTTAGCCTCGTCGCCGTTCACACTTGCGTCCCAATCCCTCGCGAACCATCTGCCGCCCAAACATCTCTTTCACGCGCGCTCGAGCTACCAGCGCCGCCACGAGCTATCGACATCGCCTGCCGCGATCGCGAATAACACTCGCGCCCTAATTTCCCAAATCGACCACTTCGATTTTTCGAGAGGGGGGGAAACGAACGTGGATTCGTTTACTTTGAATTTGATTAGGAGGACGCGGCCATTCATTCTGTTGTTTGAAGGGGAATCTCGATTTTGAAAAGGAGGAACGAGATTTAGTTTAGGAGTGCAATGAATTCGGCTGCCATTGTTTCGTTTTTTTTTCTTTATTCGACACTGTCTGATATTTTAAAACGTATGGGAAAACAATTTCGTGATATCAGATGGGGATGGGTACGAACGAGACAAAAGGGAGGCGAATTGTACTTATGGTCGGATAAGAGAAAAGCAACCATATTTTATTTAGATTCAATTCGTTTCCGAACAAAGTCCAACGCGTTTATATATCATACGCTCAAACCACAATTCCAATTATTACGAAATTTGAAATCCGACAATAATACAATATTACGGATCCAATGGAATTGGTTTCGTCGAATTCCGAGACTGTGCCTCGGAACGCTATTTTTAAATATCGGTTGAAACGATATAATTTCAAAACCGAACAATTCACTTTCAAATTCGATTCTGAAGCTTCAATTATCTTCAGTATTGCCTATACGAATCTTAAAAGCTTTTGAAATATTTTTCTTTGGCGTAAAATTAAAGATTCGAATTTTTATTCAACTCTCAATATATTAAATTATATAATGTAATCGTCAAATTTAAAGTAATATCGTGGATTTCAAATTAAATCATCGTTCAAATATTTAAAATAAATTAAATATTCTCAATTTAATTTGTTCAAAATTCTGGGTCGTTACAAGTTCCACCAGTCAGAAGCTCTCCCTTGAAGCTGTCTTGATGTTAGCGTCCTTTTGGTTGCATCCTCGATTCCCAAATCACCAAAGATCCTTCTACAAGCATCTATCCATCTCTGAACTTCAATGGTTGACTCTGTTCCCAAGAAAACCTTTCCACCAAGAGCATTATAGTCTTTACACAGCTTGGCAAAATCCACCGGTTTTGGAGTTTGAACTTGAACTCCAACATCTACCGATGGTCCCGGAGCTGGCATCCTTCTCATGATTGAAGTCATCAAAGCTTCGAACATAGCAACATAATCAGCAGCCCCCTCAGTAGCACGACCTTCCCTAGCAGCTGGTCTCCCTCTTCGACTCATTCCTAATATCTATAAAAGAAATGATTAATGCACCTTGAGAACAACTGCATAAAGGACTCACACACTTCTAAGCTACTATATTATATATAGTAATCATCCATCAAAATACAATTACGTCTCTCATACGTAGTTACGCCAGCGAGCGTTGGGTAAAATCGATTAACCAAAGCTCTGATACCAAATGTGACGACCGCCCATGACACCTGCACTGAACATAGAAATAGTGCGCTGTAAAGTGTGCCAAGCAGCCATGGACGATTGCCAAGGTTAAGTTAAAACAACAGAATCTATCGTATATACTCCTTTGGATCCGTGTGAGAGATAACCACCACTCACCAAATCACCTAAACACCTCAAAAGCAACACACTTCAGATCTGGACAGCGAAGAATCTAACTCGATCTATCAAAACTCTGCTTCAAACGATGAAATCTCTCTTCGATGGATGAAGATCTTCAATCTAAGCTCTTGGATCTTCGATTTGATCTTCGATTTGGATGGAAGGAATCACAAGATTAGAGTGGAGGAAAGAAGTGAATAAGTGTAGAACTCGAGCTCTCAAAATAGCAGCACTTCGTCGCTTCAAAATCCGGATCCCAAAAATGAAGAAGAACCCGCCTATTTATAGGCTGATTTCCTTAGGTCGTTTGCTCGCTATTAGGTCGTCCACGACCTAAGAAACCCCATGACTTAAGACCTACGACCTAACACTCACGCGACCTAACAACAACGCAAGTGCGCGACCTAACACTCACGCGCGGCTTAGCGACTTAACAAACCTCTCCGACCTACGACTTAACAGATCAACGACCTAACCTTAGCTTGCTCCTAGGTCGCTCACGACCTAACACCCAGCGACCTAACCCTTTAAGCCTTCACGCGACTTAACCACACACACATGCGCACGACCGAGCGACATCTGCGCTTCCACGACCTAAAAATGTCACGACCTAAGACTTAACCCTAATGCGCGACCTACGACTTAAGCCCTTGCGCGACTTAACGCTACACGACCTAACAACATAACTAGGATACGACCTAACATCCACCCAACCTAACGACTCATCCCACTTATCTCCTTAACTCGTCCACGACCTAACCTTCTTAGGTCGTTAACTCGCTTAGTTCCTTAGGTCGTTAACTCGCTAACTCCCTTAGTCGCTGTCTTTCCTTAAGTCGCTCAAACCTTAGGTCGTCTACTCCTTATGTCGCCAATTCCTGTAGGTTGCTAACTCTTAGGTCGTCCACTACCTTAAGTCACCAACTTCCTCTTAGGTCGCTCAAATCCTTAAGTCGCTAACTTCCTATAGGTCGCTCAAATCCTTAGGTCGCCAACTTCCTATAGGTCGCTCAAATCCTTAGGTCGCCAACTTCCTATAGGTCGCTCAAATCCTTAGGTCGCTCACCCGACCTAACCTACCCCACGACCTAAGCTACCACACGACCCAACTTCCATACGACCTAAGCTACACATGGCTTATCTTCTATATGACCTAATGACAACTGTTTTACAAACATTCGATCCGTAAAAATACGGGTCGTTACACCTATGCAATAAAAAGATAGGAAATATCTAATGTTGTTTGTTTTTTTTTCTACCGTGTGGGTCGATGTATATATATTTATATCTCTTGTCAAATTGCAAAAGCTCCTCTGTACATAAGAGACTCTACCAAAATTTTCCGAAATTTTGAGAATTTGAAAAATTTTCAAATTTTCACTAACGACAAATGATTTAAAATTTTTAAGCAAATAGAATTGAAACTGAATATTGGAATCTAATTTAAAATTGTGTATGTGAAATAAGGTGAAATCGAAGAAATTATTCGAAGAAACTAAAGGAAGAAAAAGTTTGCAAATAAACTTTTATTTGAGATTTTAAATAAATTAGTAAGTGAAACTAATAAAATGAAATGGTTAATTAAATATGGGTTGAGATAAGGTGAATAAAATTCAATATTCAAAGTTTGAAGACAAATTGAATTCAAGCAAAATTAAAAATTAAAATCTGAATGAAAATCGGGAGAAAGTATTTAGATTTGAAAATAACTAATAAATTGAAGCAAATTAATTTTAGATGGAATTGGAACTCAATTGGAGTATACACTTCAGTAGTGAAGTAGTAAACAAATAAATATAAGAAATATTTATATTGAACTTAAGAAATGAAGAATGAAATTCTTAAGTAAATTGGTATTGGGAATATACTAAGTAATTTTGGAATGGAGAAATATACCAAGTGAATAATAGAATGGAGATTAAAACTGAAAGTTGTGAAATGGGATAATTGTGGATAAGTGAATAACAATCAAAATGAATGTGAATAAAAAAGAGAATTGATATAGTTAAAAATCAATTGGGGCTAATTACGTAGGATGTGCGTATATTATTTTATTCGCATAATGGTTTGATCCAGATTCGAGCACAGAATTTCAGTCCGAGTTGGGATATTTCACTCGATTTTCGATGGCGAACCATGGATATGGATTTTGATTGATTCTGGATATTCTCTATCATAGTTTGTGGCTATGCAAGGAGAATGACTTTTTCTGATCAAGAAACCAGATCTGAGTCCGCACTAGGATGTCGAGTGGATGATACTAGTTCGGAAATAAAATTGTGTGATCGAGTGAGCGATCAGATTTGGTATTGCGTACGGATGATATATGTGCATCGTACGGGCTTAAGTAAAGTAGATATTGAAAATTTTGAAAGGAAGTGAATAAAATGATTTTGGATTCTGTGATTGAATATTATTGCTTAGTAGGATACAGGTAATTAAAGGCAAAAGGAAAATTGATTTTTGATTTCAGAAGATAAATTGAAATTTGCTCGGAAAAGGTATGTGTTTAAATTTCTGTATGAAAATTGATGACTTTCTTGTCTAGCCACTTGGCGTTTTGTTTTCTTTTGAAATTTGGGGGCCCGTATAGGCATTTTGTGGTTGTACCGAGCTAGCCGCGCAAAGGAGACGCTGACAAAAATTTTCGAAATTTAAGGAGTTAGAAAAATTTTGAGAAAATTTTGATAATTCAAAATTTGGTTTCAAATTTAAATTTGAATTGATAAGTAAGTAATATTGTTTGGGACTTATGGATAAGTTGGAAAGTTGTTTGAAACTATTTGGATTTGAGAAAATAGTTAACGGGGATTGAATCATTCTTCCTAACTAGTAATTTCGAGGACGAAATTCTTTTAAGGGGGGAGGAATGTGACGACCCGGAATTTTTGAGCATTTGAAATTGAAATATTTAATTGATTTTAAATACCTGGAAGGTAGTTTAACTTGAATTTCAAATATTATTATTTATTTAGCAATTAAGTTATTGGATTTAATAAACTGAAATTGGGTAAATTATTGAATCTGTAGTTTTAAGCCTATAAAAAAATATTTTAAAGGCTTGTAAAATTTATATTGATAGTACAGAAGATAGTAAAAGTGTTAAACTTGAATTTGGAAGTGTTTTGTTAAGTTTTGAAATTTTATCGTTTAAATTGATATTTAAAAATAGCCTTCCGAGGCACAGCCTCAGAATTCGACGAAACTAGTTCCATTGGATCCGTAATAGTGTATTATTATTGGATTTCAATTTTCGTAGTGATTGGAATTGTCGTATGATCTTACGATATATAAACGCGTTAGAATCTGTATTGAAATTTAATATAATAACTGGGTCCAAAAAGCTATCTTCTCCATACGATCGAATTTGGACTCGAAACCTTTTCTATCGTGTTCGTAATAGGGGTATAACATTATAAATGCCTAGCGGCACGCCTTGATAGGGATTCACGATTTTAAGCTACGTAAATCGTGACAATTTGTATTTAATTAATATATATATATATATATACATTAATGAACCTTAGTCAGCCTACAGCTAAAATTCTTTCCCATCAGCTTTTCATCTCAGCCCATATCGTATACTTGTGTAAGCCATCCTAGCCGACCTAGGAAACGTGCTCCAGACAGTTGCTTCCTTTTAGTCAGACATTGCCCTTCCTCTTCGTTTTAAATCACGAGCAGTTTCAAAACAAGGCAGAACAAGAACAAACAAAAAATCAAAATAATGGCCGACCGAGTAAAATCACGTACAACTCCCTTATCTTCCTTTTCTTCTTTATTTATAAGTAGCCGAGCTTCTCCCTTGTCTTCAAAACAAATCGAGATTCACCGAACTCAAAAAAAAATATATAAATCGCGCATCTTTTCACGAATTGAATGTCGCGATCGATCGATTGAGGATTCGTCAGGGCTTCGCGAGCTGGAGTTTGGCTTCAATGATTCGTTCATCGTTTTTTCGAGCACGAGCTCGCATCTAGGTCGCGATGGCACTCGGCAGTAGGAGGTTGGGTCGTGAGACACCGGAGGGGAGCGCACGTTCGCACGACGAAGTGGAGAAGTCGATGGTGATTTGGCAACGGGGCACGACCTAAGGTTTAGAGACGTGGGTGGGGTCGACGATCTATGGCCGTCTCAATTTCGATTAGAGGTAACTTAATTATGCTTTTATCTAAAATATAAATTCATATCATATTTTAAACTAAAAAACTGTAAATATATATATAAAGGTGAGATTTTGAAAATGAAATTTTTGTAGGGTTTATATAAAAATAAATTGACAGATCCTTAATCTGGTCAGTATATGCATGTATTCATAATTTTGAAAATACTATTTTAACAATTGTAGAGGTTATTTAAAATTTGATTTTTGAAATCCATGTAGACATTTTTGTAAATATATATATATATATATATATATATATTGTCCTAAAGGAAATAAATATATATTTACATATCTTAGTATACTAGCTATTTTAAATAATGGGTTTAGTAAATAAATTGTTAAATTAACTTATTTTTCAGAAATTAGTTTAAATTAAATAATTTGTTAATTAAATCTATGGGAATTAATTGTCCAATAAGTTCGAATATTAATAAATTATATAATGATTGTACAAGGTCTGAATCATGAAGAAAACAAGCTGGTTTGGTTTGGACTGCAAGTTAAAATCAAAGGTGAGTTAATCTCACTCTTCTGGATTTCTATTTAAATTTAAATGGTTAAATTTAAATAACGTGTTGAATGATAGAATTGATTGGATGTGATAATATATATAGTAGTGTATATATATATTGGAGTGATTGATATTCCCGCATTATATAGCGGATGAGACCCTATGCACCGCATAATAGTGGATGATATTATATAAACCCATATACCGTGATATTCCACCTCGAAGTGGAATTGGTATTGTGATAACATCTGTGGATGTAGGGAAACAGGTTGGAGGGATCCAACTGGATTCCTCAAAATTATTTAGATTGTTCTAATAATTCTGTAACAACCCTAGATTTCTGCATATATTTAAATTTGATTTGATTTTATTTTAAATTATTTTAAACTTGTTTTATTTCAAACATTTCATTTTTAAATATAAATGTTGATTATTATGTGAATTTTAATTTCAAACTGGTATAAATTGAACATTTTCCTAAAAAAGGGATTTCTGGTCAAACTAGTCAAACTTTGATTTTTAAACCTTAAATTTAAATATTTAAATTCTTAAATTTTATCTTTGATTATGAAAATAGATTTAATAACTTGAATACTACTTTTCATTTCATTGAAAACAGATTTGAATTGTAAAAGTTATGTACATTTCAATTTTGTGTGCAATTTGATTTATTTAACAATTTTGTCTATTTTAAATTATATAAATTACATTTTCATTGTCATATTTTATTTTAATTTGTGTTAATATGTTATTTTATGGATACTTTGTCCTTTAATATTTTTAAAAGCGATAATAAAAATTTTCCAAAATTTATTGCATTTATTTCCTATTTTTAAAAGGCTAGTTTCTATTTTTCTGCTATTTTCTTAATTAAAATTATATTTAATTAAAATTTATTTATTTACTTTTGTGAAAGCATTTTTATTTTATGTTATTAACTTTATTTATAAATATTTTCTAAGTCCATATAAATCTTCCAAAGTTTATATTATTTATTTTCAAATTTTCTAGACTAGTTTTCATTTTGTACTATTTTCTTATTTTAATCAAATATAATTAATATTTATTTATTTATATTTTGTATATTTGTTATATTTTCGAATTTTAACTGAAATTATATGTATTTTCAGATATTTAAACTTATAAAAAGAAAATATGGAAATATGAAGAGTTTGTGACTTTTGTTATTCCTAGTCTTTTTGTATTCTTGCCTTTTCATTTTCTAACCAACACTTGCATTTACTATTGGCTGACCTTATCATTTTCTTCAGCTGATTACTTCCTTCCATTTTCACATAAAAAAATAGCTTCTTACTCCAAAAATTTCGGCCTCCACACCTGAACAAAAATTTGGTAAACTTCTTCTTCTTTTCTACTCTTTTTCTTCTTGTTTCTTATGATTTTTGCAATTGCCTTCAACTTAAGGTAGCTTGGCCTTGCTCCTCCATCACCATGGCTGCCTCCACCACCACCACATCAGGCCACCATCTTTTCCAGTCCACTGACCATCCATAGCCATGGCCATATATGATGTAGATCCACCAAAAATTGAGCAAACATCCACCTAAAACCCTATAGCATAGCACCTATTGCCTTCCCCACTCCAACCACCACCTTGGCCGCCTCTTGCATCACTTCCATGTGACGCCCCACATCTATACCCACGCTAACCAAGAACACTACGGTGTAGTGCCGTCAATTAGCACGGAGAATAAGGCTGTTGAGGAGCGACCATCCATGTAATTTCTTTGGGCGAGCATCGATATGTCAGATAGTATAGCGTGCATTTCATTTAAGGAGGAAATCCGACATACCGACACAAAACTCAAAGCTATCACACAGTGGCTATATATATTCTTCGGAAACAAACATAGAAATAAACATAACACAAATCAGTCACAGACATCCATATCACAAGGGCGGAAAAAGATATGAATAAATATATATCACATGAAAGTGTACAACAGAGTAGTGGTCTAAAAGATCCACGATAATACAAAAGAATAGCTACCAGCTACACAAAAGAATAAGTATACAACATAGAGTCTAAATCTCAAATGTATACATCCAAAAACTACTAAACTAAGTAGTTAGCCAAAAGTCAGAGTAATAGATCCCCTGGTGCGAAGTCAAGAAGAAGCACCTGAAACATCTCGGTCTGACCCGAGTATTATTTATAAGAAAATAATAAACGGATCAGTCTAGCTATAAATATCAGATGATATGGTATAAATTAAAAGACATGGCATAAACATGTAATAACTATAATGGCATACTACTAAAAGTATGTAAATGATAATCAACAAGAGATTAATCAATATCACAAGAATCTTCTCAAAGATAAAATAGGGTATCATACCCTAAACTTGTATTCATAACAAGTCAATGACACACAAATTCTAGAAATCATCAACAAGAAATCCAGAAAACACAAGAAAGAGGATGGCCAATCCCATAAAAATGAGCCGGAGCTCTTCCTAACTGGGTATAGTCCCCCATTGCGGACTTTGAGCCGAAGCTCCTCCTGATGAGCCGAAGCTCCTCCTTACTGGGTATAGTCCCCCATTGCGGACTTTGAGCCGAAGCTCCTCCTGATGAGCCGAAGCTCCTCCTGACTGGGTATAGTCCGCCATTGCGGACTTTGAGCCGAAGCTCCTCCTGATGAGCCGAAGCTCAATAAAACGAGGAACAGTTCTCTACGTGGACAAAGAGACATCGCACATTGCTAGTCTAAACCATAAAATGATCATCATCGATCGTCAAGAAGTGTCAATTACACTAAGCTAGTAAATATATGAGTTTAGCTTCATGTCCCATAACCACTTGCTTAACTTAAATATTCATGAACAAATTGTAGATCATCACTAGGAAATTGTCACAAAAGGGTTCAATCGAACAAGTCCAAGAGCTAACCGACGAAGTGAACGCAAGCATTTCATACCACTCGTTTTACTAAATCGTTTAAGTCGATTTCTCATCTGAGTGAAGTAAAGGCTTGTATATACTAGTAGATTGGAAATCGGTTTGAGAAAACGAACTTTTGATATTTAAAATAGTGTTGAAATCGCTTTGATGAAAGAGTTTTGATATTTACTACTAGTATTAAAACCTTCATATCTTTAGAGTGACAAGTCACAAAACGATTGTTGAAACAAATAGAATCACATAAATTCACGTTCGAAGACGTGAGTAAAATCCAAAGAAATAAATTCCCAAAACCATCATAGTAGAAATTCTGATGAATGTTTTTCAGATAAGATCCCCTACGAAGGGGGGTACGACTTAGTGAAGACAAGAGAGGCGAGCGACATTCTCAAAAATCCCGAGAAGAAGTCATCAATGAAGAAAATAAATGATAACGACGAATCGGATAACCTTGATCCGATAGAAATTGAAATCCCGAGCTAAATAGGCAAAAGCATGCGAAATAGAGCAGGTCACAGGCTCCAGACGTCTGGGGTATATGCTCAGACGTCTGCAGCAAGTTTCAGGAACTGCCTGAAACAGTCTCCAGACGTCTGAGCCTACCTGCAGACGTCTGGTGACGTGCTGAAATCGTTTTTCAGCCTAGTGGGAGAGCAAACTCTCTCCCACACTTGCACCCGGTCGAGCAATGGAGTTCGGGGTTTTTGTCAATCGGTAATACGGCCCTATAGGCACTCCGATTCATCACCGAAAACATGATCAAAACATCAAAGTTAGGATTTTCAAAGAATTGAACTCAAAACACTAAAAATTGGAATATTCATCGAATCAATCCAAACCAAAAGCATTTGCACAAGAATAAGTGTTAGGAATTCATACTTAACAATCGAAGATAAATATAGATTAAGATGTGAGATAAAAAATCTCACCTTTGAACCCAAAAACAATGAATGAGAAGCTTGAAGACAAGGGAAGATCAACCACACTTCAATTTCAACACAAGAAGCTTGAATCTAAGTTTAAAAAGGAAACACTTTCCAAATTAGGTTTAGGAATTTTCTGAAATCAAAGAGAGAATGAATTGGAGAAGAAGATGGAGATGCATACCTTAGCTTCTCTTTGGATTTGGAGCAAGAATTTGAGATTGAAAGAGGAACTAGGGCTTAGAGTTTTAATTTCCCATCTCTCCCACCATTTTTGCTTTGAAACTGAAATGAGGAGGAAGTGAGGGAGAATGGGGAGAAGTGGTTCAGTTTGGGGGGTTAAGTTGGCAAAGGGGGCTGAACCCAAAACCAAACCCAAAGTGCAAATGGTCAAATTTTTGACTAGCTCCAAACATATCGAAGCTTATACTCAAAAAGGTCGCAAACGACATTTTGAACTCAATGGAAGTGGTATCGAGTCCTAATTCGACCGTTTGCAAAAAGTAGCTTTTCGGACTAAAATCCGACTAACGATGAAATATTTAAATAAAATATTTAAATATAAAATCGATAAATATGCGGGTTGTTACATTCCACCAGCACCTACTTGACCCAAAGCCACTGCCACACCATTCTCCTGTCCACTACAGACCTAGCCGTGCCCATGTTGCATAGGGTCGAACCATTTGTGGCATAGAAACCACTTGTAGTTGCCTTGTTTTGAAATTTAAGCACATATCCTTCATCTCCTCCTTATATTGCTATGGCCGACCCCTATATGGCTTTAACCTGATCCAAACATGATCCAAAACCATCCCATAACAGTGCTTTTCCAGCCTATGGCTGAAGCATATGATGTTGAATGCAAGTGCAAAAGCTCTAGCTTTGAATTGGGTAGTTATTCCTAGCATTGTTTTGTAATATTTCGGTTTGTAATTCATGTTTGTATTTGTTTTGTTTGATGTTTAACAATGAAATTAGCTTTATCTCTCCCACTCTCAAATCATTGTCGTGTTATCGTGCCTTTGAAGTTCCTTGTTTGTGCAATTGGTTGTCATCTCCAGCTTATACAAGTGAGTAATTCTCACCAGACAATGTGTACTTATATAACTAGTAAACTGACATCATTTGAATCTGTAATTTACATCATCCTATTATAACTGCCTTATTTTATTCATATGATGTTCACACCTGTATTTACACCTGTTATACCATATGTTACTATTATATCATGCTATTCTGTTATTTATATCAGTTTATCACACTACAAGTTCCATGTAGATTAGAATCACTATGGGTTGAAATGATACATACCCGAACGGACTTTAGAATAGGGTAAAATCGTTATAGGCTGAAATGATATGTGACGCCCCACCTCTATACCCACGCTAGCCAAGAACACTACAGTGTAATGCTGTCAACTAGCACGGAGAATAAGGCTGTTGAGGAGCGACCATCCGTGTAACTTCTTTGTGCGAGCACCGATATGTCAGATAGTATAGAATGCATATCATTTAAGGAGGAAATACGACATACCGATACAAACTCAAAGCTATCACACAGTGGCTATATATAATCTTCGAAAACAAACATAGAAGTAATCATAACACAAATCAGTCACAGACATCCATATCACAAAGGCGGAAGAAGATATGAATATAACACATGAAAGTGTACATCAGAGTAGTGGTCAAATAAGATCCACATTAACACAAAAGAATAGATACAGGTGCAAGGTAAAAGAATATGTATACATCAAGGAGTCTAAATCTTAAATGTATACAACAAAACACTACTAAACTAGAGTAGTTAGCCAAAAGTCAGAAGATGGCTCCAGATAAGAAGTCATGAGGAAGCACCTGTAAAATCTCAGTCTGACCGAGTATTATTTAAGAAGAAAATAATAAACGGATCAGTCTAGCTATAATTATCAGATAAAATGATATAGAATAAGAGATATGACCAAAATGTATGATAACCATAAAGTCATACTGTGATAAGTATCTAATCGAAAATCAATCCAGAGATTAATCAATATCACAAGAATGTTCTCAAAGATTAAAAGAATGTCATATTCTTAATTTAATTCACCAAGCCACAATAAATGACATACGTATCAATGCCAACTGAAAAAGGTGGTGAAACATAAATCCCAGAATTCAGTAATTAGAAATCCAGAAATCACAAGAAAAGGATGGCCAATCCCAAGCGGGAGCATGAAAACATACAAGCACGTGTATCACAAACAATTTGGAACATTGACGTAGTGCAAACGGTACGTCCAATGAACCGGAAAGTCGAGACATCGATGTAGTACAAACGGTACATCAGATGAATCGAAATACAAAACAATTCGGAACATTGACGTAGTGCAAATGGTACGTCCAATGAACCGGAAAGTCGAGACATCGATGTAGTACAAACGATACATCAGATGAATCAAAACTCAATACAATTCGGAACATTGACGCAGTGCAAACGGTACGTCCAATGAACCGGAAAGTCGAGACATCGATGTAGTACAAACGATACATCAGATGAATCAAAACACATAACAATTCGGAACATTGACGTAGTGCAAACGGTACGTCCAATGAACAGGAAAGTCGAGACATCGATGTAGTACAAACGGTACATCAGATGAATCGAAACACATAACAATTCGGAACATTGACGTAGTGCAAACGGTACGTCCAATGAACCGGAAAGTCGAGACATCAATGTAGTACAAACGGTACATCAGATGAATCGAAACACATAAAAGTACATGGGTTGCTAGCCCACAAAGAAATGATACGAAGCTCAATAAAATAAAGTACAGTCCTTCACATGGACAAAGAGACATCGCACATTGCTAGTCTAAACCATAAAATGATCATCATCGATCATCAAGAAGTGTCAATCACACCAAGCTAGTAAATATATGAGTTTAGCTTCATGTCCCATAACCACTTGCTTAACTTAAATATTTACGAACAAGTTGTAGGTCTTCACTAGAAAATTGTCACAAAAGGGTTCAATCGAACAAGTCCAAGAGCTAACCGACAAAGTGAACGCGAGCGTTTCATACCACTCGTTTTACTAAGTCGTTTAATTCGATTTCTCATCCGAGTGAAGTAAAGGCTTGTATATACTAGTAGATTAGAAAACGGTTTGATAAACGAGTTTGGTATTAAAAATAGAGTTGAAAACGTTTTGATGAAAGGGTTTTGATATTTACTACTAGTATTGAAACCTTTATATTTTTAAAGTGACAAGTCACAAAACGATTGTTGAAACAAATCGAATCACATAAATTCACGTTCGAAGACGTGAGAAAAGTCCAAAGAAATCAATCCCAAAACCATCATAGTAG
Organism: Allium fistulosum; assembly: GCA_030737815.1. NCBI lineage: Eukaryota > Viridiplantae > Streptophyta > Magnoliopsida > Asparagales > Amaryllidaceae > Allium > Allium fistulosum. The sequence continues at coordinate 741,442,498 of CM060908.1, read as the reverse complement.
AAATTCTGTTGATTGTTTTTCGGATAAGATCCCCTACGGAGGGGGGTCCAGGGGGTGGCAACCCCCTAGGTGGGGGTGCGGGGGGGCAAAGCCACTGCTTACGGTGTTTGACCTATCGGATAACCTTGAATCGATGGAAATTGAAATCTCGAGATAAATAGGCAAAAACAGGCAAAATAGAGCAGTTCACAGACTCCATACGTTTGAGGTAAATACTCAGACGTCTGCAGGAAGTTTCGGGAACTTCCTGAAATAGACCCCAGATGTCTGAGCCTACCTGCAGACATCTGGTGATGAGCTGAAATCGTTTTTCAGCCTAGTCGGAGAGAAATCTCCCACACTTTCACCCGGTCGAGCAATGGAGTTCGGGGCTTTTGTCAATCGATAATACGGCCCTATAGACTCTCCAATCCACAACTAAAAACATGTTCACAATACAAAGCAAGGAGTTTCAAAGTTTTGAATTCAAAACATCAAAAATTGAAATGTTCGCCAAAGCAATTCAAACCAAAAGCAATTGAACATGAAATAGTGTTAGGAATTCATACCTAACAATCAAAGATAATTATAGGCTAAGATGTGAGATAAAAATCTCACCTTTGAACCCAAACAAATGAAGAAGAAGCTTGAAGACAAGGGAAGATCAACCACACTTCAATCTCAACACAAGAAGCAGGAATCTAAGCAATGGGTTCTCTTTGAATTTGGAGCAAGAACTTGATTTTGCAAGAGGAACTAGGGCATGGAGTTTTAATTTCCCATCTCTCCCACCATTTTTGCTTTGAAACTGAAATGAGGAGGAAGTGAGGGAGAATGGGGAGAAGTGGTTCAGATTTGGGGGTTAAGTTGGCAAAGGGGCTGAACCTAAACCCAAACCCAAAGTGCAAATGGTCAAATTTTTGACTAGCTCCAAACATATCAAAGTTTATACTCAAAAAGGTCGCAAACGGCATTTTGGACTCAATGGGGGTGGTCTCGAGTCCCAATTCGACTGTTTGCAAAAATTAGCTTTTCGGACAAACATCCGACGAATGATGAAATATTTAAATAAAATATTTAAATATAAAATCGACAAATATGCGGGTTGTTACATGATAGGCCTGAGCGGTTTTCATTCATTCTTACTTGGGATTGCGGGTTTGAAATGATCAAACCCGGATTTTTCTTTGTAATTACTGATTGAAAAGATATAGTATCCGTATTACTTTACCTAGGCTAGAAAATGATTTACAGACCCGTGGTTAAAATATGTTTTCTAAAATTTTTAAATTATTTTAGAAATGTAAATATTATAATATTTTGATTTCAACTTAATTAAAATGATTTTTGTAAAGTATTTTGATTTTCAGAGAATTTATAAGTGAAATAAATAAATGGTAAAGTTGGAAATTTGAAATGTAAGTTATTTTGGAAATTCTAATTTGGTGATGAAATGGAATTTAAATTTAATATGAAATATGATAAATTTATAATATTTGGAATTAAAATGAATTTTAAATGATTTTATAATATATATTAATGATTTTTGAATAAAGTTAAAAATGTTAAATGAATGAATATTAAGTTGAATTTTTTTTTGAAATATAGCTTAAATTGGAATTTATGAATTTTGTTTAAAAGTGAATTTTTGAAGGTAAGTAAATAAAATGAAAATAAGTTATATGGGAGATTTAAACTTAAGTGTTAAGTTTAAATTTAATTATAAAGAATTAAAATTTAATGTGTGAATTTAATATGTGAATTATTATAAAATATTGACTTTTGAATAGAAATTTAACTTTATAAAATCATGAATATACAGGTATTTAAATGATTGTTTTAATAGTGAGAAATTATGATTTTATAAGTTGAAAATAATTTATATAAAAATATAATTGCTTGTGACACTGTATTGAAAACCTTGAATTTTAATTAACAGCATTTCTAAAAATGCTATTATTTCTAAGGTAAAGGATATTACAGAAATTATAAATGTTGTAGTTGAAATAAATGAACCAAATGGCTAAATTTTAATAAAGGAATATTATAGCACTTTGTAAGCGCTATAATTGTGGAATTTAACTATGGTTTTATTTGAACTAATGTAACCCTATTACAGTATTTTAATGCTGCCTTTTGTAAAATTGAACTGTTTTGAAAGTAACTTTCTATAGCATTTTCCAAATGTTGCGAAAGGTGAATTTTCATTGTTTTGATAAGTTTAAGTAGATAAATGGACTTTGAAAATATAATAACTTCATTTTAATGATTTAAAATGAAGTAATTTGTTTGAAATATAAACTATTTTGAAATGTGTGTTGAAATGGTATTTTAAATAAAATGAATGTAGTTTTGAAAAGATATGATATTGTAACATTTTGAAATGGATTTTTTTTGAATGATATTGAATTTTGAAATGATATTTGATTTCAAACATAAATTACTATTTTAAAATTTTAACCACGGATGTATTTAAACTTATGGTTTAACTGATCCTTAGAGGATGTGCGGTCCCAAGCATCCTTTAAGTTATTGTGTATTACTGTTACAGTTCACTTGAGTTGGTTTACATTATATAAGTATATATTGTCCTGACTCGTGTGTTTTGTGTTTTACTTTACGCTCGGGTCAGCCTGAGTATTTACAGCTTAGCTTTGGATTTTTTTCTGGAGCTAGGAATCACTGGAGATTCTACTTATCTAGTTATTTATCCATTTCAATTTCAGTTGTTCTATTTCAGCTCTGGTATTATAAACTTCTATGTATGTGAGATTTCTATTGTATATGTTTTCAGACTGATATTATGTATTTTGTTTTGAGAGTTTGTTATAGTAGCTTCATAAACTACTATGGTATTTTAATTTCCGCTGCGAGTTATTCTGATATTCTGTGTCTGTGATTCTGTATGTGATTTTATTGCTCCAAATTTATTTACAATTTGTTATTTTAAATTACTCAAGTCAGACATGTGTGGATTATTGTCGATTTGAATGGTCCAAAATAGTGGGTCGTTACAGTTGGTATTAGAGTGAGGTTTTAGGCAAACCTTAGCCTACGGAGCAAAATCTCATTAGAGATAGGGTAGAAATACCCTAGAATGAGTGAAATCAATCTCAGAATCATTTCTTTGTGAGAGGACATATTTTCGAAGTATAAAATGATTTTCAAATGATTTTAAAGAATTTTCAAAGATTATTTTGATGTAAATTTTCTTGCTTTGAAGTAATTTTTTTTTAAACTTCATCCCTTTTGTATCCACCTTGTTAGTAATTTCTTTGATTAGGATTTCCTTAAAATTCTGAACTTCCATCTTAGTTGGGATTTCTTCGACTAGGATTCCTTGAATTTTGGAACGCTCCCACTTGTTCTGAAATCCATTCCTGTCTCCCCTAATAGTATTCTTTTGATTTTGGAGCATTCCATAACTCCACTTTGAATGACCTCTATAAATATCAGTGATCCCTCCAATCTTTGAATGATTTGTAAAAGGGTGAAACTCCCTTATAATTGGCATTGATTCACCGGAGATTTCTGTATCCTCGGTTTACGATGTTTTCTATCTTCTGCTATATTTAGATTCTATCTCTGGCGATCGAAGGTCGATTTTCCTTAGATTTTAGCATCGATTATATTCCTGAAGTCACGGTTGACCGGTTAAGGTCGCCCGCGATTCATATAGGCTTATCCATATTCTATTTGGTAATTTAATTATCTTATCTTCGTTTGAGCCTATCTTTGAATCAGAATTCTATTTGATTAGAGTCCCTCCAAATTTGAATCTCTATTTTGCTTTGAAATTCATCCTTGAATCATCCCTTGAAAAATTTGAGGTTGATTGTATTTTGGAATTTGTGTATACATCGAAATTATTATTTGATAAGGGTGATATTTTATATATATAAGTGAAATGTTTTCGATAAAGATTATATACCCTTTTAAAACGAGAATTTGAAGTTTCGAAAGGATTTGAAATTGTGAAAATTTTATAAGAAATGGTTTCATATAAAATGATTTATAACTGAAGGTTTTGAATCTGAATTTAAGTGATTAAACTCCGGCATTTTGGAACTGGTTTTAAGATTTTGAAATAATAAATAATATGATTTGAAAGTATTTTCCGAATAAGAAATGTTTCAAATGATTTTAATGAGTTTCAAATGATTTCGAAGAAATTTCAAAAGAAGTTTGAGAAATAGAAGTCCAGAACCCACTTATGTCGCTGGAAAATAATTTCGGTGATGAATGCATGCATCATCGACGTTGATTTTCGAGTTTCGGAGTGGGGAAGAGGCCACTTCGGTAGCTTTGCTATGCGATTGATTTGTGAAACCAATTTTGATTTCAAATTCCGAAGTGTGATGTGATATTCGAAAGATATATGTATATATATTTGAACAATTTGAAATGAGCCGGTGCTAAGTCCTTGAGTTTTGGATTTGATTTGATATAAGCCTATTTTTGGAATTGATTTACTGATTTAATTGTGATTTCCAACTCTTGGATTGAAATATGATTTCTTCGACTATTTTGAAGGTTCGAGCACTTCCAAATCAAGGTTAACTTTTCAAAAGCTAAGAAATTTTGAAGTATAAAGTATATAAGTTTGGTATGTATGTTTAAAGTATGTAGTAATCTGATTTAGATAAGTTGAAACTGTTTTGTTAAGTAAACGAATAAAGCTATTTTGAATTTTCTAATATGAAATTTAGATTTGAAATGTTTGAAAAAAAATTTGTCTTCAAATATTTTTAGAAAAATATATAATTTAGTTTAAATGTTTAATTTAGTAACATCTTTATGAAACTATATATTTAACAAGTTGGAATAGATACATAAGTTGTACGTATGCTGTTTTATTCGCATAATTAGATTGATCCAAGTTTGAGTACACAAGTTCGAGGTAAATTACACCAATTCGTGTTAGGATTTTTCATTTGATTCTTGATGGCGAATATTTGATATGGATTTTGGGCTTGATTCTAGAATTCTCTATTATAGTATATGGCTATGCAAGGAGACTGATGGTTTCTAGTCGAGAAACCATATCGAAATCCGCATTAGGGAAGTCAAATGGACAATACTAGTTCGAAAGCGAACTTGTGTGATCGAGCGAGCGATCGAATGAGACTTTGCGAAATGATAACATATGTACATCTTATATTCTTATGTCATTGATACACTTGCCACTGAAATTGGAAGTTGTTGGGTTGGATATCTTTGTAATATAATTGGAATTCTTTCTTTTATGAAAAACTACTATCAATTTAAAACCATTTTTCAAAACTATTTTTCTTTTGTTCTTCCCAAACAAACTGTTTTATTCTATTTTACATCCAAACTATTTTACAAACCATTTTATTTACAAAACTATTCTACAAACTATTTTTCTTTTTTATACAAAACTATTCTAAATTAAAAACCTTTTAGTAAGCAAAGATGTTCAATCCCATATAGCTCTTCGTACAGCGAAATTTATTTTTGAAAATTTTGATCCTTATATAAGATGGACTTTATGTAAATATAAGATGATTTTGGAAATGAATTGTTTGACTTAAACTATACTGATTAGGAAATTTGGATTTATTTTCTAAATTTATTATTTTGGAAACTTTGAAACTGAAGATATTTAAATTGAGAAGAAATAATTTGGTGGAATTGTATATGATTTTGAAACTGAACTGATATTGAAACAAATTGAAATTTGAGAACCTTGTGTTACTAAATACTTGATTTGGGAGTTATCGAACTTACATAAAAATTTGGTTTGTATAAGTATGAGGTTGATTCGAAAACAATAGATTTGAAAAGGTACTCAATTTGAAAAGTGAAATCTTATATAATTGAAGTCTATATAAGTGTGATTTGATATACTATTGATTTTGGAAAGGTATTTGATTTGAAAATTTGATCTTATATATAATGGACTTTATATAAGTACGATATTTGAAAGTTAATTGAAAAGGTACTATATGATACATATTTTTGAAGTAAAGATATGGAAAGTGCCTTCTGCTTGATATCCGCTTTGTGGCCACATTATGGATTCATTCTATCGATATTTCTCTGATTTTTGGTTTTCCGGATATGATACTCGAGTGTCCATCGAATTCCATGGCGTTACCCATGATCTTACGAGTGCGACTGCATAGCGTAATTCACCTTGCTGGATAGCCCAGGGGTACGGATGTTTCCTGGGGGACTCAGGCGTAACCATTGTGTATCCTGTGATCTATGTAGGTCGTATTAGTAGCGAAATCCACAGGGCTGTGAAAGCTTACGGATACGGATGTTTCCTGGGGGATTCAGGCGTAACCATTGTGTATCTGCGGTCTACTAGTCATCATGGCGCAATTCGTAGGGCTGAGAAAGCTTACAGATACGGATGTTGTAACGACCCGTAAATTTTAACTGTTTTAATAACGTAATTAGTTGAAATTTTGTGAAATTTTAAATGATAAAATTTTGAAATAAAAATTTGATATTTGGAATGCGTCTAATTAATCATAGTAACTGGTAAATTTTCATCAGATAATTTGGAAGTTTATTTTCTAGTGTAATTCTATTCCAATTTATATCAGTTAAAATTGATGATAATAAAATGTTTTCCAAACCTGAATAATTTTACATAGAAAAATTATAATTCATCTTCTGACTAAGACGTCATTTTTCATGTTTCCAAATTCGGACTTCTTTAGCTCCGTCGATCTTATTTTTCTACGTTTTTGCTGCATTTTCCGCTAGTAGAAAATTCGAAATTTTATAATTCAATCGTACCACCAATATCTGTATACCGTTTTGATCGTCTCGTCGCGCTGATCTCTACGGTATATTCAATTATCATATTCGGAGTCCGATACTCGGTGAAACCGCGATACGATTAACCGTATTGGTTCCGTATTTTGGCCTTTAAATTGTAATGTCCTTTTGTTTTCCTCATGACCGTTTGTTGCCTACGGTGTAAAACCAATAGCCACGAGTCATAATTTTCTTAGGATTCAACATGCATGGCTTTATTACTCCAACCAGCATATTTATTAGTTTGTCTTCTCGAGTTCATCTTTTTCCTTTACTTCTTCTTGTCAGTACATTCGGAAAAAGAAAGAAACCCTGCCCTTTTTTTTGCATGCGTCCCCTCTCTCTGCTCTCTTCTTCTTCTCTATTTCCCTTCGAACTCACTTCCTACCACCCACAAGAGCATACAGCCTTCACCTCCTTCTCCTCACGTTCTCGACCCTCCGAACTACCGCCTCACCCACCTTGCCTCCAACCTCATCCCATTCTCCGTCCTTGCAACTGAGGTTCGAGCTTCCTCAACGCAGCTCCACACTCGCTAGCACCATCTCGGCCGAGCATGGCCTCCCTCCTCCTTCCCCCATCTGTTGCTCGCATGCAAACCCAAGCCTCAACCTTCAGCCACGGCCACTTCCTCCTTGCGCGCAACCTAGTCGTTTTCCAATAGCCTGCTCTTCCTCTGGGTAAGTGATATACCATACATAAGTTATTTATTTTTCTATAAATATATACTATTACATAAGTTTTCTATTTAAGTTTTTGAGTTAGTTTTATACGTATATGCTTTATATATGCAGATTCATATGTATGATATATATTGTTCTTATTTTTGTTAGCAGTGAGTGTCTTTGCGAAGTCTGGTATTTTTATAGTCACAGGATATATCTATATGTATCCTTTCATTTTATTAACAGTTTATGTTTATACATATCTACTTGTATGTGTTTTATAAATATTATAAATCTTATCAAGCTCAGTTTTATTATAATATATGGAATAGTTGTTTGTAGTATATATATATATATATTTGATATGACAGTAAAGTGTATGTTAGTTATATAATCTGCTGTTATATATTAGTTTATTTAGTAATGTATATTATTTCTTTAATATGTCTGGGTATGAGTTTGTATAGTATATGTTGAGTTGTACTTTGTAATTGTTCTGGATCTTAAAGTCATAACAGAAGTAAATGTATGAGTTGTATATATATATTAGTTTATATAACTAGGATTTTGTTGAGTTGTCTGTAACATGTATTATATAGGTATTGAAATGATGTAAGTTTTAGATATATGCGTGTGTGCTTAAAAGTATAAATGTTTACTGTGCTGTATATATTTGTTACTCTATATAGTACTTTCTGTTACTGTTTAAGTTTTATATATTATAATAAATTAGTTATTGATTTTAAGATGTTATGAGTATATAAGTATATAATAGTTTACCTTAGTTGTTTTTTTTCTGTATATGTAGGCTGGTTATATTATATGGTAGCATATATGTTACTTTATACTTTAGTTGTTTACCGAGTCAAACTTTTTTTAGGTGATTTCATATAACAGTCTGTATATGTGTTATAAGTTTAAAAATATATATATATAGTAGTTTATATATATAGTGTTATCTTTTATATATATATATATATATATATTACTAATTTATATAATATTTTGGGTCTTGTTAGATATGAAAGCGCATAGGTTTATACAGATTTATATGATTTTAGTTGCATATATGATTTTAACAGTTTTAACATGGTAGATATATTTTGTTAATATTATGTAAGCTTTGTATCTGGTCAGTTTGTGTATATGTATATGTTTGTAGATGAGTATTAGTTTATATAAAATATACTATTTGTTAGTATGTGTAACTGTTGTGATAATTTAAGTATATATATGCATTGGTTTAAGAATATAATATGTATATATGTTTAAGCTAAGTCTAAAATATAAAAGAAAGGTACACAAGTTTATATATGTGTTTATAGTGTATATATATAGAGAGATTTGTTTAAAAGTTATTTATTGATTCTAAATTATATTTAGATTTATATTAAATTTGTGTTTCAAATTTTATATTGATTTTAGAGTAATATAAAATGTATATGTTTTGTTCAGTCTATATCAAGCCAATTTGATTTTTCTCATCAATTCCTATTTATCAGCTTGTCTGTTGAATTCGTGCCGATTTTTGTTTGGCTTGGAATCATACTTCAAATTCAGCGTCTGTATCAGTGTGTGTATCTGTATCATCTCATTTCTCTCTAGCCTCAAAAGGTGAGCAATCACTCACGATTAATGTTCTTTTATTTATTAAATTTGATTTCAATTGAAACAACAATTGAAATATGCTGATGTTAGTTATTTACATTGTTATATATATGCTATTACCTGTATCAGTTCACCTGTGACATCTGACACCATTATCTGCCAATTGAAATATGCTGATGTTAGTTATTTACACTGTTATATATATGCTATTACCTGTATTAGTTCACCTGTGACATTTGACACCATTATCTGTTATTTATATTGATGATATATGCATGTTATATTATTATCATATATGTTATCACTCTGCAAGTTCCCTGTTAGTATAGAATCACTATGGGTTGAAATGATACATACCCGAACGGACTTTAGAATAGGAGAAAATCGTTATGGGTTAAAATGATAAATCCAAGTTTTTCAATTGAATTGAGTTTGGGATTACGGGTTGAAATGATATATATACCCGTATATATTTAAATTGCGGATTGAAATGATAAATATCCGTATCACTTGACCATAGAATGGAAAATTATATACAAACACCGTGGTTTTGATTTAAGATGATTTAAAGGAATATTTCAAGTTTAAATAAATTGAAGGAATATTAAATGATTTGAAATTTTGATTGTATTTAAATGATATTGTATTTTATTAAGTGAACATTTCAAAGCTAAATAATATCTAAGTGAATTCGATATATATATACGAGATTTTTAAATTTAGTTTTGAAATGTTGAATATTTAAAGCTTTGATATATATTGAAATTGAAATGGCTTATTTTGTGGTTCAAATATGTATTTGAAATTGATAATTTGAAATGGTCTATTTAGAAACTGAATCGAATTGAAATTGATGATTTGAGATTTGATTAAAAATTGGAATTTTGGAATCCGAGTTGAGTTGAATCGATTTGTAAAATTTGAGGAAACTATTTTATTATATAAACTATTTTAAATTATATTTAAACTATTTTATATTATTTTATAGACTATTTTTAATATAAACTATTTTAATATAACTATTGTAATGACCCGTATTTTTTTAACGCTTTAAAAATACTAAATTAAAAATCCGATAGAAATAAAATTTTACGATTTATTAAATGGAAATCTCTTTGTATATAAGTTACAAATCCAAAACCAAATTCATAGATGACCAATTTTGATAAGACCGATAATGTAATACATATTAAAAATGTAATGTAATAATATGAAATAGTTGTAACCAATAACAGAAACCAAAATAATAATTTTAACGTAAGAAACGTGCGTTTTACGTTAAATAAAATTTTCGTTAAATAATAAATAAACAATAAAATTTAGCAACAAAAATTCGATATTTAAAATGCATCTATTTATACATAGGAAATTGTAAAGTTTCGTCAGAAAATATGAAAGTAAATTTCAGTCACGTCATTTCGGTTTAAATCAGTTAAAATGTAATGAAAATAAAATGTTTTCGAAACCTAAATATTTTTATATAGAAAAATTCTAAATCATCTTCTAAGCAAGACGTCATTTTTCGTTTTTCAAAATTCGGACTTCTTTAGCTCCGTCGATCTTATTTTTCTGCGTTTTTACTGCATTTCCCGCTAGTAGAAAATTGGAATTTTTAAAATTCAATCGTACCACTGATATCTGTATACCGTTTTGATCGTCTCATCGTGCTGATCTCTATGGTATATTCAATTCTGTGTTTGAGGTCTGGTACATGACGGAAACCATAAAACTGGACGCTGTACCGGCACCGAAATTGTGACTTTTAACTTTCCAATATTCTAAAAAAAAAATCTCTACCGTGACTATCGAGCAATAATTAATTATTTTAATAATTTTTCTTAGTATATGGCCAACCGTCATCAGTTCTAAGTTATTGGTCCCAAGATATAGGTAAAGTACATAATGCATTTACATTGACAGCTCATATTTTTTCTTCTTTCTTCTAAATCCAATGTTTAGCTTACTCATCTTTGTGCCAGTAGTCTTCCCTCTACTTCACAATTATTTCATACGTTTCATTTACAGAAATATTGTATTAGAAAATTTGAAACGTTCCATTCATTTTCTCTGCACTGTTCTTCTCTTCCCCACTAATTCTTCTACCAGCAACAGCAAGCCATATTTTGTCTTTGTTTCCAGATTCTTCCCAATGCCAAAACTATGCTCGCTCCCCTCTCTCTTCTGCTGTGCTAACACGTACTCCTACCCCATGCGGCCTCATCTCCAACACAACCACCTGCCACCTTAAAACCGAGCTCTCAGCCATCACTCCCCTCCCACTCCTCGTTGCACGACTATAGTACGGCATCACTCGCCTATCCACGTCTCCTCCACCAATTGCTAACCCGACTCGCTACCTACCTCTCAAACTCACACTCAAGTCCCACTGACCTCGGCCGCCAGCAACCCCATGCCGCAACCCAGCTCCACCATCTCCTCATCTCAGATCCACGTCCGCCGCTTCTTCTCTTCTTTCTCCCCTCTATGCCACAAGTTATAAGGTGCGATATATATAATATATAAATATAATATTTTGTGTAGAGTATGTATATATAGTAATCATGCATATAGTATATCAGTTTTAAGGGGGTGATTGCATATACAGGCGTGTGTATACACAGATATACGTGTAGTATATATAACTAAGTATGTATAGTTTTGGTTTTATTTCATTTTGTTGGAAATAAACTTTGACAAACTTATATTTATGAAAGCTAAAAAAATAAATTTGGTGCGTGTCTCCTATATATTGTATTATAATTGAATCTAGTAATATATAGATTTACGGTATTGTATGGTGCTGGTCATATTTTAGTATCTGCTATTAATAATATAAGTTTATACAAAAAAAAAGGCTCTGTTTAATATATAAGTTATAAAGTATTTAGGCTGGGTGTGCATTTTTTCTTTGTTCAGTGGATGTATTATAAAGTATATATAAAGATGTATTATAAATTTTAGGTAGAATATGATCCTGTGAACTGTAATGTAATATAAATATAACAGTTTATATATACATTGGTATATTATATGTACCCTGAATAGGTGTTTACCTATTTGTTTGGGAAGTGTGGTCTGCATTTGTTATATTGTTTGCATTTTCTTTGTTTTATATATGTTGACAGTCTGCATTTGTAGTTAGTGTGCATTTTGCAGTATGTTTACGCATTTGTTTTCATATTTATATAGTTTGCATGATAATGATTAAGTTGTGACGATACATTTGAACTGTTAGTGTAGATATTGGTTGTATAGAATAGTATATTTTAAAGGACGTCATACAGTTATATCAGTTATACGCACTTTTAATTTTAATCTTGATTCTTATATATATGTTGGTTTCGAATATATGAGGCATTGAAAATAATATATTTATTTTGATTTATATATATGTGCTTTAAATGGACATTGATTTTTTATACAAATTCGCTTATACAAATTATCTTCATCAATTCGGTTCAAATTTGATTCGGTCAATTTTTGTTATCAGCTTTGTTCCTGTTATCAGCTTTGTCCGTCGTGCTTGTTTTCTCCATCGAATCGTATCTATCCAGCGTTGCTTTGGAATTCATAGCTCATTTCCTTGTCAAATTTATCTTGCCTCGAAAGGTGAGCAATCACTCACGATTAATGTTCTTTTATTTATTAAATTTGATTTCAATTGAAACGGCAATTGAAATATGCTGTTGTTAGTTATTTACAATGTTATATATGTTATTACTTGTATCAGTTCACCTGTGACATCTGACACCATTATTTGCTAATTATACGATGATAATCCCGTTTGATTGATAATTGATTGAGTGTTTGTTGTTTATATTGGATGTTAAATTGTAATGTATAATGTGATAAATATTATGCAAATAAATTTACGTAGGATAGTTAGATTTGATATATGTGTTAATTTGATTGATGACATTTGCATAATATGACCCTTTTAAATGTTAAATAAATTGACATGTAGAAATAGTGTTAACCCCACCTTGAACCATTTAAATGTATGTGTATAAATTGATGTAGTTTGAAATTGAACAATAGATATCAAGTGAAGAACCGTATAAATATTATGGTAATAATCTTTAATCTACATGAAATGATAGTGTAGATTCTAGAAATAATTATATTAATTTGCACAAACAACAATGTAAATTAATACGATTATTTCAGGATTATTTGAATTGATTATTGTATTGAATTTGGTTGTTGTTATTGCTTGTTTATTTACTTTGACACCATCCCAGTTATCACACTGCAAGTTCCCTTTGCTATGTTTTGATTTTGAATTGAATTGGAATCGGGTTGAAATGATAAATACCCAAATTGAACTTTGACCTAGGATAGAGAATTAAATAAAACCCGATTGGTCAATAATTTGATTTAAAAATAAAATGAAGATTTTATTTGAATAAATAATATGTTTTGAAACGAAGTTGGAAATTGAATTTTAATGAAATTTAAATGTGAATATTTAATAATCTGAAACAAATATTAATTAAGAAATTGATGAAAGAACGTTGTTTTAAAATTTATTATTTAATAATTAAATTTGGAATTATTTAATAATCAAATTTGGAATTATTAATAATTAAGATTTGAAATTAGTTAATAATTAAGTTTTGAAATTATTTAATAATTTAATGAGATTGAATTATTTAACAATTAAATAAAATTGAATTCTTTGATAATTGAAATTGAACTTTTTAATAAGTGAAATTAAGTTTCTTTATTAATTGATTTATGAAATTGCAACTAAGTAAATAAATAAGTGAAATTGAATTCCTCTAACAAGAAATAAAATGTGTTTTATTGAAATAAATGTAAGACTTGAAATGTAAAGAATTGGATTTGATGAATTTAATTTAATACAATTTGTAAGTTTTGATATAATGGTGTTGAACTTAAATAATTGATTTAATAAATTGGAAGTAAAATAGAAATTGTTTTGAAGGATAAATTTACTTAACGAATATTGAATGAAATCGATAAATGAGCTTAAATTGATTTGAATGTAGATCAAATCATTTTAAATGATTTTGAAATGAAACTTATATACGAATTTAAATGAATATTTGAATGGTTTAAATAATAATTGAAATTGTATTATCAGATTTTGAAATTGTAATTTGAAAGTTTTGAAACGTAAATTGTGGAAATTGATTTAGAAAGAGAAATGAAATGTTGATTTATAAATTCTAACTGAAATTGAAATTGATTTGGTTTTCGAAATATATAAATGACCAATCGTTGTAATAATTTCGAATGTTATTAAAGAGACCGGAATCGGTTAGGAACATACTCACTGTCTAAATCGAAAACCACTTTAATAATTATACGCGGAGTGTGATCCAGAATGAAGTGGTTGGAATGATGTACGTGATGACTGAAGAAAGAGAACGATAATGGATAGCCTTGACACTTGTATCAAATTGGAAATGACTAAAACAGGAGCTGTGCCGGGCCAAATGGGGTTAGCTTCCTCGAGCGAACACACTTCTTCGAAAACTACTCATTACTTGTTGTCGATTGGTGCACCCTTGATTTGGGAGTGTTGTTTCACGGTGTTGCGATCGCTGCGGCGATGCGTTTTCACCAGTCCGGATCAGGCAAACGGTAGTTTCACTACCTTGGGTATTGGCTCATGTGCCATGTCATACTTGTATCCCTTTATACGCGACCACTATGATTTGTTTTGTGTTATACCTATGGAGTACTCCCTAATATCCCACTAGTTTACGGTGCAGTTTACAGTGCTGTATAGACTATAAAGCTTATATAAAATGTGTTAAGGGGGATAATGGTAATGTCTTAACACTATTTTGATACTTTATATTACTGAGAGGCATTATCTATTTACCGTACACTACTACATAGTAGATAGTTTAACGGATCCTTAAAGGATGGTTATTCCAAACATCCTTTGAGTTACTTGTATTTCAGTTGCTATTTCACTTGAGTTGGATTTATTGATATAAGAATGTTAATCCTAACTCGAGTGTTTTGTGTTTTGCTTTACGCTCGGGTCAGACTGAGTGTACCAGTATTCGAGACTCACCTTTGGAGTTGGAGCTTTGCTTGGAGATTCAACTATCTATCCAGTTTCAGATATCCAGTTGATTCTAGTGATGTATTCTAATATTGTATTTGATTATTGTATTCGAGACATCTGTTGTACCTTATTTAACTCTGATATGTATATATTAGCTTCATGAACTACTATCTTTTGTTTCCGATGCAATTATTACTCTGTGTCTATGATCTGTGATTATTTATTTACTGTATATGTTTAGTTTTGACAAATTTAAATTAACAATTCGGTATTTTGAATTATTCAAGTCTGACATGTGCAGATGCGAATAGTCCAAAATAGCGGGTCGTTACAGTTGGTATCAGAGCTTTGGTAGCTCTAGGCAAAACTTAGCATATATGGTAAATCTATTTACAGAATCACTCTCATTCGAGTTTCAATCTATTCCTTTTGACTCGATTCCTTTGAATTTTGGAACGTTCCCTGCGGTTCCAAAAATTCATTTGTGTCCCTCACTATTCGTCTTCTTTCAAATCTGGAGCATCACATAGCTCCACTTTGAATGACCCTTATAATGAATCGGCGGTCTAGCCAAACTTCGAATGATTTGTAAAGGGGTGAAACTCCTTTTCAATTGGCATTGATTTACCAGAGATTTCTGTATCCTCGGTTTACGATGCTATCTATCTCCTGCTATACCTGAATTCTATTTCTTGAGATCGAATGTAGATTTGCCTCGAAATTCTGCATCGATCTTATTTTTGAACTCACGATCGACCCGGTTAAGGTTGCCCGCGATTTATATAAACTTTTCGATCGCCTTATTTTGTTATTTAATTATCTCGTCTTTGTTTCAAACCTATCTTCGAATCAAAATTCTCTTTGATTTGAGTCTATCAAAAATTTGAATCTCTATCCTTGCTTTGGAATCCATTATTGTATCGTTAAGTGAGGAAGTGTATTTGTAAATTAATTTTAAAATGTTTTTTATATTGTGTTGTTTGAGTTGTTGATGTTGATTTGGGTTTTCGATCGATTCGTCTGATCAACGCTATTGATAGGATTTCCAAAACACTTGAGCAGAGCAAACTGACACAATATCGTTTTCAAATTTGGTAAATAAAATAAAAGTTTTGTATGATTATATTATATATAAATATAAGTTTTCTCAAATTAAATTGTTAATGAATTTGTTGTCTGAAATAATAATATTTGATTTTCATTTATTGTTTTGTAAACCATTGACTATTGCATAATATAAATAAATGAATTTTTAAACTTGGTTATAAATTGATTGGAATTTGAAATGAATTTAAAATTAGAATTTGAGAATTTAATTTCCGATAATTTTGAACTATGGTTTTAAAGTTTTAAAATGTATATTATTTAAAAAAAAATCGAATAGAAATAGTTTTTAAAGAATTTTAAATGATTAAAATTAGAGCTCTTCTCTTTTGTCACTGGAAAATAATTTCGGTGATGACAGCCGCCTCATCGACATTCATTTTCGAGTTTCGAAGTGGAGAGACCATTCCGTAGCTTTGCTACAGTTTTGTTTTGGAAATTAAATCTATTATGATTTGATTTATATATATATATAGGTATATTATTTTAAATTTAATTTGATTTGATATATATAGTATATATATAATTATCTCTAAATTGTTTGAAGATAATCAGAAATTTAATTCTTAAATCTTCTTAAAGAATTATTTCAATTATAAATGAAACCAAAACTTTGAATTAATATTTAAAACTTGAGAAAATTGAATTAGAAATTTACTTGTATAATACTCAATTGCATTTAATATAACTTACCTAAATTGCTCAAAAAGTTAACTATGTAATTGGATAGTATACAATATAAAATGTCTTTATAAATGAAATTTGAGTGCGTATAGTTAATGTTATACACTAAAATTTTAAATTAGAAAATGTTTATGGAGATAAATAGAATAATAAGTTAATTGAATAATAGATGTGATTAAAAAAAAGAGGAAAAAAAATTTGTTTTGAAAGTTAAAAGAATCGAAATTAAATCAACTTAATGAGGTATCCTGAATTAATTGAATATAAATTGAATTTCATTTTTGGAAGAAACCTTTTGTATCTAACATTAATAAATGTGAAATTAAATAAATTTAATGGAAATTTTGAAAACCAATTATTGAATACAAAATTTATTTAAATTGAAATTTATATGGTTTGAACTAATTGGTTATTTTGATTATCAATCTATTTTCTTTCTGGCTGTTTCTATTCTCCTACCTCCTTCCTTTTCGGGGACGAAAAGTTTTGAGTGGGAGAGTTTGTAATGACCCGTATTTTTTTAACGCTTTGAAAATAATAAATTAAATAAAATTTTAAATTAAAAATCCGATAGAAATAAAATTTTACGATTTATTAAATGGAAATCTCTTTGTATATAAGTTACAAATCCAAAACCAAATTCATAGACGACCAATTTCGATAAGACTGATAATGTAATTGTAACGGCTGCGGATTTTGCCCACTCAAAAATCGACATCCATACTTTACATCGTACTCGAATGCCGCAGATTCGACCGTTCAAATCCGAGTCGCCGGAGCTTATAACACAATTAAGTAAATAACACAGCGGAAGAAAAGAATAATACATTGATATACAATATCTGATACAACGGAGTGATACAATGAATATCAATATACATCAGAGCTATGATATAACAAAATAGCAGCGGGAAAGAAAATGATAACATCAGCAGCGGATAATCTCCATCTCCAAAGCGCCAATCCAGAAATAACTTAAACTCCCAATAACGATGCACAAAGATAACAAGTGCAGTCCATATCCAAAGACTGAACTAGCTCCAGAAAATCTACTAATTCTGACTATCTGAAAAACCCAACTCTAGACTGCTCGTGTATAAAAATTTTGAGCATCCAAAGTTTAGGAAAGAAACAATAAACTCCGGATCAGTCATGGGACTGGTGTAAGCAACAAAAACAGTTTATCTTTAAAACAAATAGCAGAGAAATTTTAAAGTCAATTCGCAATGCTTTTGGAAAATGAAACTACCATAAGGCCTCCCGCCACACACACAATGCAAATGTCAAGACCCGCAAATCCGTACCTCTTGATTGAGTGCCCATCGTTTTCCACACGGGCAGTCTAGAGTTGGGTTTTTCAGATATTCAGATTTAGTAGATTATCTGGAGCTAGTTCAGTCTTTGGATCGGGCTGCACTTGCTTATCTTTGTGCATTGTTATTGAGAGTTCAAGCTATTTCTGGATTAGTGCTTTGAAGATGGAGATTATCCGCTGCTGATGTTATCGTTTTCTTTTCCGCTGCTATTTCTTGTATCATATCCTTGATGTATATTGATATTCATTGTATCACTCTGTTGTATCAGATATTATATCAGACATTGTATATCAATGTATTATTCTATTTCTTCCGCTGTGTTATTTACTTAATGTTGTTATAAGCTCCGGCGACTCGGATTTAAATGGTCGAATCTACGGCATTCGAGTACGATGTAAAGTATGGATGTCGATTTTCAAGGGCGAAAATCCGGGACGTTACAGCAAACGCAGAATTGGAGGAGATTTCTCCTTATGATAGTCAAAGATGCTTACTATGCAAAATCAAATCAAATCGTTTTTGATATTATTATTAGTGCATAGTGGAAAACATTTCGAAAGTAGAATATAAATCTTAGCCAGCATAGACATTCCGAACTATGCCTACTATAGCTACCATCTAAACAGTGGTGACCACCATAAGTAAATGGCAGGTTCTACAACTAAAATCGTACAAGGCTCGTATTGGATGAATGGATTTTTCCAACCAATGGTCAGGCTAAGGAACTTCATATTCCACGAAAGAACGCCTCTGACGGGACGCTCCGAGAGACAAACTGCTCTCTGCCAAACAAGGCCGGCTACCCCCTTTCCCAAGGGAAATACAAAACCTCAGATATGCCACCCCCGGTCCTTTGGGACCTTTAACCAAGGTACCTCTACACCAACATCACACATAATAAATAAAGTGTGTCCACATGAGTAAGTATCTGGGCTCCATACCATGATACTACCCTTTTCCAGAAGGAATGGTCATACCCTAGGGAAGCTACACCTGAAACCTTACCGCACAATTCCTGTTTCGACCATTACCGGGTTGTAAGGTTAGACGAAGTCTCGTCCACAAAGCTACGCTTTTTCAAAAAGCCACGCTTTAGGTCAGCAGATGATCAAAGCAATGATCACAAAGATAAATGATCAAACAAATGATCATATCACAAATGATCAAACAATGATCATCACACAGCAACACTCCGCATGTCACATTACCAAATTGGGAATATATCACTGATAAATTTCAACTACATAACCTCTGAGCTCGTACGTCTCAGAGAAGGGTGTTAAGCTAAGAGAATAAATTCTCCGCCACCAACAGAAATGTATTTGAAATAAATCGGCTTTATATCTCAAAGTGTAATGTCAGACATACAATCCATACAAGTCTGTTCTGGGTTCGAACAGAACCGAAGGCACTTCTCACGAAGCCCTTGCAAATCCGGATAATTTCCAATCACGTCCGGACTTCCCGTCACTAAGGGTGATAAAACCTCTATACCGGAGATCAGCCGATGTAGAGTAACTCGACGGTAATCCTTCTGTTTTCAAAAATATCCGGTCTTCAACACCGGTCATCAAATGCTATCCATATACGTCGTATCATTATTCGGAATGGGTTATATGACACCAATGTCTTTTCCCGGCTAACCCAAATAACGAGCGTAATTATTAGAAATCATATGGATACTTGGGTTTCAATTAAGTCACAACTTATTACCCAAAACCTTTATTTTAAATGGTTAAAACAAATTACCTTTTCCAATCTTTTAAAACAAAAAGATTCAATTCACAAAGTTAACCCCGTTCACAAAGATCCATTTATGGATTTCAAAACAATTTCTATTTCAATTTAATTAACTCGTTAAATCTTTAAGTCAAGATTTAACTTATAGCTTTCAAAACTCGTTTCCAAAGATTCATTCATAGCCTTTCAAAACAATTTTATTTCAAGATGGATTAACTCATTCGGTCTTTGAATCAAAGACTCATTTCATAGTTTTTCAAAACAATTCAATTCCATTTTAAACTTGAAACCTTTCAACACAATTTGGAAATTCATTCTAAAAATGAAAGCTTTTACTATTTGAAAACAAGTAGTTTTCGTTTCAGAAAAATCCAGTTATATTTGCTCGAGTTAAAACCCTTGAATTAAATTCAAATTCCAAAATCAATACTCTTAAAATAGTTTAACCTATATATAACTGGTATAACATCTTTAATCCCTAGTTTCAAATCACAGGATTCAATTTCAAACTTGAATTCAAATTTAAATCAAATTATTTAAATTTCAAAACTAAATCAAGTTATTCAAAATAACTTTTATCTTTGAAATTCCATTTCAAAAGCTTTTCACTTTAAACCCAAATTTCTAATTTCAAAATCAATTGAAATTAAAATTTCAATTCCAAAAACATCAGATTTAAATTATTTGTGACTTATCCGATTTCCACGTGAAATCCATATTTGTGTGTGTAACAGTGTGGTCTAAGGGTTTCACACAGTAGTGCAACATCATACAATCATCACAGAACAGGATGCAGAAATATAGTTGACAAGCGATATAAACTATAACGCTCGTCTTTATTCACAGATCACAGATATATATCACAAATAAGTAAATTACAGATCACAACATAAATCAGGGTATATCACAAAGCATCATATATCAGGGATACCAACAATTCAATCATTCAGTCAAATCCAATCATCCATAAGTAGGGTCAATTTAATTGTCTGATTAATTCAAATCAGATTAATTTCTTATGAATTACTAATCCTGGTTAATTAACATTAACTAATTACAGATTATTTTGATTAATTATTCTTTAATCATTTATTAATTAACCATTTATAATAAATTAATTAACCTTTAATTATAATTCTCAAATTAATTACCTTAATTAATTAATCACATTGATTAATTATCCTTTAAATTAATTAACCTTTAAACACTTGATTAATCAATCTTTAATCATTAATTATCCATCCTTAAATACTTTTATTAAGTAATTAACTTTCAAGTAATTAATTTCCTTTACCAATAAATTTAATTTAGACTTTAAAAGTTAATTAACAATTAAAACATTCTTTATATTAATTAACTAACCTTTAATATTATTAAGTTTATTTAAGCCTTTACCATCAATTTTTATTTAACACATGGACTATCCTTAATTTATCACATTTACAAATGAACCTTTAAAACTTAGTTAACTCATATTTATGAAAACTTGCAAATTTCATTTACCTTTGAACTTTATTTAACATTTTCCTTTGATTTAAAACGTTTACTTTTGAAACTTGTATAAATAATTTCACTTGAAAATTTGGTTAACAATTTACTTTAAAAATTTTAATTTCATCTTCTGGTTGCTTTTAAATCCTGGTACAAGATTACTTACCAAATCTCAACTTGTATAAACCTGTTACTTTTAAACAAAAATTCAGGCTAATTTGCGTATATAACAAAACCCGGGCCGATGCTCAGGATTCTCGAGTACAAACCCGAGAAACTCACGAACTTCCTTTACTTCGAGAAAAACATGATACAACCTCGCGTTGAACCTGAGTCACCTTCGTCTCCCTCAATTTCCAACCACACCAGATATAGAAAATACCACGTGCACATGCACCGTGGCTCTAGCCACCTTCGGCCACTCACCAGAGTTGCTCCCCATCGCCGACTATCTCTAGATGACCTCGCAATCACCAGAACCCATCACCTCATCTCGAATCAAATTCGAGTTCTCCTCTTCAAACCTGGAACACGAACTCGGCCAACATTCAAAACCTGTCAACAGCTCGCCTCTGCTCCTCCGACCACCAGAGAACCACCATCACCGGCCACGACTTCGCCTACCATCCCTTTACGCGTTCCCAAACCCCCGTTGAACTCGACGCTTCGATGCGTACGAACCGACCCAAAAATTCCACTCAGCCCAAACTAGGTTTAGGAAGAAGAACCCACCACCGCTGCCACCACCGGCCATTGATCATCCACCGAACAATTTTCCTCCATTCACCAGTCACTCCTCGACCTCTAGACAGAATTCCAGCCTCTCCAATCAAATGTGTTGCCCGAGGCAACCCCGACTTCCCAATTCGATCAACCCAGCAATGCCAACTCATCCCATTACAATAAAATGTGATTTGAGTTTTAAAAATCCATATTTTGATTTAGAAATCAGTTTGTAAACTTGAATCGATAATTCAAGATGTTTGAAATTTCACTTATATTAAGTATCACTGTTCTTGAGAGGTTTCAGTGAGATTTCTAAACTTATTTTAACTTACATAAATTTTAAAACTTACTGCATAACCAAACAAACAATATTTGTCTATATTCCAAGTTCTAACAGATCTTAGATTACAAAATAAGGATTATGTTTGCAACCTAGATCCTAAAACAAAGAACAGAGGTATGCACACATCCATCCAAATATTCACAGATATTCCACATATAAGTATACAACTTACTTATCCATATCCATACAGGCTATACTTATCACTGGATTAATCATGCAACCATGTTTTACTTAAGTAATTTATTAAAAATGTTACTCACAAACAAAAATAAACAGATTCAGGGAGGAGATTGCTCACGTGAGTTTCTTTTGAACAGAGGACATTTTTGAAATAGCTTTGAAAACTTTAAAACTGGAAGATGCTTGAAAGTTGCTAACTGGAACTCTTTTTTGATCTTCACGTATGTGTTGAGTTGAATTGTTATTTAGCTTCAGTTGTAATGTATTTACTTTTCTGGAATGCTAGGTTTTCTTTTTGTAAACGTGATGAAATGAAAAAGATTGATAAATAGATCAATGTTTACAGGATGATTTATTTTATTTGTACAAAATGTTCAGAGATTTTTTCTACTCTTGGAGGCTGAAGTATACTTGTTTGGGGCTGCATTAATGTTCTATGTACTTAGGGATGCAAACATTCAATGCTAATGTACCTTGTTGTCTGGTTGTTAGTGTTTGAGATATAAATATTTGCTTTTACAAGCTTAACTTGATTTCGGCTGATGTAAATATGTTGTGTACTAGAGGTATCTTGTATACATATTTGAACTTCTTGTTCATGTACACTTTGTTTACAGCCTATACTATTTAATTATGGATGTACAATTTGTTTATTTGTTTGTTTCATGAGGTTTGTACATAGATTTGTATGTAGATATATTGTTATATTTTTCAAGTGTACATACTTAAATCATTTAAAATTTGTTTCTTTATTTTTAAACCATTTATATAAAGATTTAAATTCAAATCAAATATGCATATATATATTATTTCAAATTTACTCACATATGCTCTAATACATATATATTCACATATATACAATATTTTTAACTTTTAAATGATTTATACAAAATTTATTTTAATTCGGGGAAACTCGCATCACTTTACAATCAATTTTTACAATTTTTTTATTCAAAAAGTCATTTTAATCATCAATCAAATATAATTAAAATTCGGGGTCGTTACAGTAATACATATTAAAAATGTAATGTAATAATATGAAATAGTTGTAACCAATAACAGAAACCAAAATAATAATTTTAACGTAAGAAACGTGCGTTTTACGTTAAATGTAATTTTCGTTAAATAATAAATAAACAATAAAATTTCGCAACAATAATTCAATATTTAAAATGCGTCTATTTAAACATAGGAAATTGTAAAGTTTCATAAGAAAATATGAAAGTAAATTTCAGTAACGTCATTTCGGTTTAAATCAGTTAAAATGTAATGAAAATAAAATATTTTCGAAACCTGAATATTTTTATATAGAAAAATTCTAAAGCATCTTCTGAGCAAGAAGTCATTTTTCATTTTTCAAAATTCGGACTTCTTTAGCTCCGTCGATCTTATTTTTCTGCGTTTTTGCTGCATTTTCCGCTAGTAGAAAATTTGAATTTTTAAAATTCAATCATACCACTGATATCTGTATACCATTTTGATCGTCTCATCATGCTGATCTCTATGGTATATTCAATTCTGTGTTTGAGGACTGGTACATGACGGAATCAATAAAACTGGACGTTGTACCGGCACCGAAATTGTGACTTTTAACTTTCCAATATTCTAAAAAAAAATCTTTACCGTCACTATCAAGCAATAATTAATTGTTTTAATAATTTTTCTAGGTATATGGCCAGCCGTTTCATCAGTTCAAATTTATTGGTCCCAAGATATAGGTAAAGTACATAATGCATTTACATTGACAACTCATATTTTTTCTTCTTTCTTCTGAATCCAATGTTTGGCTTACTCATCTTTGTGCCAGTAGTCTTCCCACTACTTCACAATTATTTCGTACGTTTCATTTATAGAAATATTGTATTAGAAAATTTGAAACGTTCCATTCATTTTCTCTGCACTGTTCTTCTCTTCCCCACTAATTCTTCTACCAGCAACAGCAAGCCATATTTTGTCTTTGTTTCCAGATTTTTCCCAATGCCAAAACTATGCTCGCTCCCCTCTCTCTTCTGCCATGCTAACACGTACTCCTCTAGTAGACCCGAATCTTGCTCCGCCGCTCCTACCCCACGCGATCTCACCTCCAACGCAACCACCTGCCACTTGAAACTGAGTTCTCAGCCTTCACTCCCCTCCCACTCCTCCTTGCACGACTACAGTATGGCATCACTCGCCTATCCACGTCTCCTCCACCAATTGCTAACCCGACTCGCTACCTACCTCTCAAACTCATGCTCCAGTCCCACTGACCTCGGCCGCCGGCAACCCCACGCCGCAACCCAGCTCCACCATCTCCTCATCTCAGATCCACGTCCGCCGCCTCTTCTCTTCTTTCTCCCCTCTATGTCGCAAGTTATAAGGTGCAATATATATAATATATAAATATAATTTTTTGTGTTGATTATGTATATATAGTAATCATGCATATAGTATATCAGTTTTAAGGGGGTGATTGCATATACATGCGTGTGTATACACAGATATACGTGTAGTATATATAACTAAGTATGTATAGTTTTGTTTTTATTTCGTTTTGTTGGCAGTAAACTTTGACAAACTTATATTTATGAAAGCAAAAAAAATATATTTGGTGCGTGTCTCCTATATATTGTATTATAATTTAATCTAGTAATATATAGATTTACGGTATTGTATGGTGCTGGTCATATTTTAGTATCTGCTATTAATAATATAAGTTTATACAAAAAAAGGCTGTTTAATATATAAGTTATAAAGTATTTAGGTTGGGTCTGCATTTTTTCTTTGTTCAGTGGATGTATTATAAAGTATATATAAAGATGTGTACAGGATCTGTTGAGTTAAATATATTATATTATATATGTAGTGATGTTATAGTTATAATCATATGGTTTACAGTTTTATCTTTATATTGGTTATACAGAGATTTTTAAGTTGTTATTTTAATATAAATGTGAGCGTGTACAGGATAGTATAAATTTTGGGTAGAATATGATCCTGTGAACTGTAATGTAATATAAATATAACAGTTTATATATACATTGGTATATTATATGTACCCTGAATAGGTGTTTACCTATTTGTTTGGGAAGTGTGGTCTTCATTTGTTATATTGTTTGCATTTTCTTTGTCTTATATATGTTGACAGTCTGCATTTGTAGTTAGTGTGCATTTTGTAGTATGTTTACGCATTTGTTTTCATATTTATATTGTTCGCATGATAATGATTAAGTTGTGACAATACATTTGAACTGTTAGTGTAGATATTGGTTGTATAAAATAGTATATTTTAAAGGACGTCATACAGTTATATCAGGTATACGCACTTTTAATTTTAATCTTGATTCTTATATATACGTTGGTTTCGAATATATGAGGCATTGAAAATAATATATTTATTTTGATTTATATATATGTGCTTTAAATGGACATTGATTTTTCTTACAAATTCGCTTATACCAATTATCTTCATCAATTCGGTTCTAATTTGATTCCGTCAATTTCTGTTATCAGCTTTGTTCCTATTATCAGCTTTGTCCGTCGTGCCTGTTTTCTCCATCGAATCATATCTATCCAGTGTTGCTTTGGAATTCATAGCTCATTTCCTTGTCAAATTTATCTAGCCTCGAAAGGTGAGCAATCACTAACGATTAATGTTCTTTTATTTATTAAATTTGATTTCAATTGAAACGGCAATTGAAATATGCTGCTGTTAGTTATTTACAATGTTATATATGTTATTACTTGTATCAGTTCATGTAACGACCCGTAAATTTCAACTGTTTTAATAACGTAATTTTTGTGAAATTTTTAAACGATAAAATTTTGAAATATAAATTTGATATTTGGAATGCGTTTAGTTAAACATAGCAACTGGTAAATTTTCGTCCGAAAATATGAAAGTTTATTTCGCGCGTAAATTTACTTAAATTTAATCAGTTAAAAAGCGATGAAAATAAAATGTTTCCGAAACCTAAATATTTTTATATAGAAAAATTATAAACCACCTTCTGAGCAAGATGTCAGTTTGTCGTTTTTCCAAATTCGGACATCTTTGGCTCCGTCGATCTTATTTTTCAGCTTTTTCTTGCATTTTCCGCTATTAGAAAATTCGAAATTTTATAATTCAATCGTACCACTAATATTTGAATACCGTTTTGATCGTCTTGTCGAGCTGATCTCCACGCTATATTCAATTCTATGTTTGACTTCTGGTACGTGGCGAAAACCGGTAAAAAGGTTAACCACACCGGTACGTCTTTTGATTTGCAATTACCTTGTTTACTTCCTCTGGTTAAATTTAAACGGTTACTAACTTTTAGCATTGCAACTAGTAGCCGTAACTTTTATTATCTCTACTTTTCAATGCAATCTTGCGTTGGAAAAGTATTTCTTACCATGTGTTAACCAATAGCCGTAAAAATTTAATGTTCCTGTGATCAATAGTTGGGACTTTATATCTTCTGTTCAACCAGGCCATTCATTTATCATTCTTTTTCATCATTTATTTTGTGCCTATACATCTTTTCTTTGTCTGTTCAAAAACCGTGCTTGCTTTCTTGTTCCCCTCACTGCCCCTTTCCAATTTAGCTCATTTGCATTTGAAAAAAATGAATGAAATGATGAACACATATATTTCGCCTGTAGCCATCATTCCTCCTTCCTCTTATTTGTTTGGTCACCACCCTTGCAGCCCCTCCTCTCCAACGCTCCGACCTCGCCACTGTCCGCATGGCCGCTCCACTTCACCGCCTCCGCCTGGCCTCTCCCTCTCATCGCTCTCCCGCCACAGCTCGCCAAGCCTACGCTTGTCCTTCCCATCACCAAGTCCATGCACCTCAGGCCGACTAATCACCTCCGTCCTCTTCTTTTAAGGATATATGCAGAAGCTTCCTCATATCGGTTCCACCTTTCTTTCTCCTCACCATCGAACCCGCATCTCTCATAAACTTCCACACAAAACCATGGGATTGCCCAGCTTCACAGGCCGCACCAAGCTATTCCAGGAACAAGCACGTAAAGGCGAAGCCTTCCTTCATTTCCCACGCCTCATCATACGAGTGCAGCCATTGAGAAGTATATATTTTATGAATGCATACACGATGTCCATTCAGGTTTGCTTGCTGTTCCACACCCCTCTTGTTATCTTCCTTACTTTATAAAGCTATATATATGTTCTGTAGTTTGGTGTTCAATTATACTATAAAGTTATTTACTTATATATATTTACTTTGCACCTATATAATAACACTTGTATATTATTAAAGTATTCAATTTGTGGGTTAAGTCGTTTATATATGTATGCGTGAGTTACATACTTTCATAATGGGTATTGTTGTGGTACACGGATACAAAGATTTTGCATTAGTATATATTAGTTTATATATATGTGAGTGTAAAGTATATATATTATAATAACTATGGTCTGTTATACTTTTGTCTGCATATACACGTACGTAATCGTATATAGGTGTCTATAATAGCTGATATAGTGGATATAGATTTAAAATGTATGGTTATAGGATGTTTGCAAAACTACTATCTGTATTGTATATTTACGAAAGTTTAAGTCTACATATTATTTATTTATTACTGATTTTCTTTTATTGGGTATATATATATATATACACACGTATAAATACACAAGTTTATAAGATATACTTTTGTTTCTAAAGTACATTAAGCTGTCGTGCCCTATATATAGGTAGATATGGGTGTTAATGTATTTAAAAATTTTACGTACTTAGGTATCAAGCTATGCTTATAAAATATGGCTGTATGGTATGTAATATATATATATACACAGTTATTTCAAATTATATGATGTATATATGTGGATTTTATTATATATGTTAATTTAAAACAACGATTTTGAAAAACACATATATTCTATTTAATACGTGTTTGGAATTTAGAATATGATTTTTAAAAATATAGTCATATATAGTTATACAAGTTCACTTATACTAATTATCATCATCGATCCAGTTCTGACTTGATTTCATCAATTCCTTATCCATCAGTTTGTCCGTCGAATCCGTATCTATCTAGCTTTGATTTGGAATTCGTGCTTGGATTCGTGACTCATCTCAGTCTCGTTCATCTCTAGCCTCGAAAGGTGAGCAATCACTCACGATTAATGTTCTTTTATTTATTAAATTTGATTTCAATTGAAACGACAATTGAAATATGCTGCTATTAGTTAATTACACTGTTATATATGCTATTACCTGTATCAGTTCACCTGTGACATCTGACACCATTATCTGTTAATTATACGATGATAATCCCGTTTGGTTGATAAGTGATTGATTGTTTGTTATTTATATTGGATGTAAAATTGTAATGTATAAAGTGATAAATAGTATGCAATTGAATTTGGCGTAGGATAGCTACAAATTTGAATCGACATATGTGCTGAATTTGATTATTTAAATGTGTATAATATGACCCCTTGAATGTTTAATTATTTGACACGTAGAAATAGTGTTAACTACACCTTGAACCATTTAATGTATGTTGTATAAATTGATATAGTATGAAAATGAATAGTGGATGACAAGTGAAAAACCGTAATGTAATAATCTTTAATCTACATGAAATGATAGTGTAGATTCTAGAAATAATTATATTAATTTGCACAAACCACAATGTAAATTAATACGATTATTTCGGGATTATTTGAATTGATTATTGTATTGAATTTGGTTGTTGTTATTGCTTGTTTATTTACTTTGACACCATCCCAGATATCACACTGCAAGTTCCCTTTGCTATGTTTTGATTTTGAATTGAATTGGAATCGGGTTGAAATGATAAATACCCAAATTGAACTTTGACCTAGGATAGAGAATTAAATAAAACCCGATTGGTCAATAATTTGATTTAAAATAAAATGAAGATTTTATTTGAATAAATAATATGTTTTGAAACGAAGTTGGAAATTGAATTTTAATGAAATTTAAATGTGAATATTTAATAATCTGAAACAAATATTAATAAAGAAATTGATGAAAGAATATTGTGTAATTTAAGAAATGATTGAATTAAGTTTTGAAATTATTTAATAATTTAATGAGATTGAATTATTTAATAATTAAATAAAATTGAATCCCTTGATAATTAAAATTGAACTTTTTAATTAGTGAAATTTAGTTCTTTATTAATTGAGCTTGAAATTGTAACTAAGTAAATGAATAAGTGGAATCGAATTTCTTTATCAAGAAATAAAATATGATTTATGTGTTGAAATAAATATAAGACTTGTAATTAAAAAAAAATTGATTTGATGAATTTAATTTAATTCAATTTGTAAGTTTTGATATAAGGAAGTTGAATTTAAATAATGGATTTAATGAATTGGAAATTTAATAGAAATTGTTTTGAACGGCAAATTTACTTAATGAATATTGAATGAAATCGATAAATGAATTTAAATTGATTTAAATGTAAAATTAATTTAATTTAAATGATTTTGGAATGAAACTTATATACGAACTTGAATCAATATTTGAATTGTTTTAAATAGAAATTGAAATTGAATTATAAGTTTTTGAAATTATGAGTGTGGAAGTTTTGAAACGTAAATTATGGAAATTGATTTAGAAAGAGAAATGAAATATTGATTTACAAATTCTATTTGAAATTGAATTTGATTTGGTTTTGAAATATATAAACGACCAATCGGTGTAATAATCACGAAAGTTATTAAAGAGACCGGAATCGTTTAGGGACATACTCACTGTCCTAACCGAAAACCACTTTAATAACTATACGCGGAGTGTGATCCAGAATGAAGTGGTTGGAATGATGTACGTGATGACTGAAGAAAGAGAACGATAATGGATAGCCTTGACACTTGTGTCAAATTTGAAATGACTAAAACAGGAGTCGTGCCGGGCCAAATGGGGGCTAGCTACCTCGAGCGAACACACTTCTTCGAACTACTCATTACTTGTTGTCGACTGGTACACCCTTGATTTTGGGAGTGTTGTTTCGCGATGTTGCGATCGCTGCGGCGATGCGTTCTCAAAAGTCCGGATCAGGCAAACGGTAGTTTCACTACCTTGGGTATTGCCTCATGTGCCTTGTCATACTTGGATCCCTATATATGAGACCACTACGATTTGTTTTGTGTTATACCTATGGAGTACTCCCTGATAGCCCACTAGTTTACGGTGGAGTTTACAGTGCTGTATAGACTATAACGCTTATATAAAATGTGTTAAGGGGGATAATGGTAACGCCTTAACACTATTTTGATATCTTATATTACTGATAGACATTATCTACATATCGTACACTACTACATAGTAGATAGTTTAACGGATCCTTAAAGGATGGTTATTCCAAACATCCTTTGAGTTACTTGTATTTCAATTGCTATTTCAGTTGAGTTGGATTTATTGATATAAGAATGTTAATCCTGACTCGAGTGTTTTGTGTTTTCTTTACGCTCGGGTCAGACTAAGTGTACCAGTATTCGAGACTCACCTTTGAAGTTGGAGCTTTGCTTGAAGATCCAGCCATCTATTTTGCTTCCAGTATTCGATGATTCCAGTGATGTATTCTGATTTGTATCTGATGTATCGTATTACTCTTCCGTTGTATCTGGTTTAACTCTGATGTAATTTATATATTTATATAGTAGCTTCATGAACTACTATCTTTTGCTTCCGCTGCATTTATTTCTCTGTGTCTGTGATCTGTGATTATTTATTTACTGTATATGTTCAGTTTTGCCGAATTTAAATTAACAATGCGGTATTTTGAATTATTCAAGTCCGACATGTGCGGATGCGAATGGTCGAAAATAGCGGGTCGTTATAGTTGGTATCAGAGCTTTGGTAGCTCTAGGCAAAACTTAACATATAGGGTAAATGTATTTACAGAATCACTCTCATTCGAGTTTCAATCTCTTCCTTTTGACTCGATTCCTTTGAATTTTGGAACGTTCCCTGCGGTTCCAAAAATTCATTCGTGTCCCTCACTATTCGTCTTCTTTCAATTCTGGAGCACCCCATAACTCCATTGTGAATGATATCTATAATAGATCGGCGGTCTCGCCAATCTTCGAAATTTTTGTAAAGGGGTGAAACTCCTTTACAATAGGCACTGAATTACGGGAGATTTCTGTATCCTCGGTTTACGATGCTATCTATCTCCTGCTATACCTGAATTTTATTTCTTGTGATCGAATGTCGATTTACCTCGGAATTCTACAACGATCTTATTCTTGAAGTCACGGTCGATCCGGTTGGGGTTGCCCACGATTTATATAAACTTGTCAATCTTCCTACTTTGCTATTAATCATCATATCTTGTTTCGAACTTATCTTCGAATCAAATTGCTCTTTGATTTAAGTCCATCAAATTTGAAACCCTATCCTTATTTTGAAAAATTCATTTCTGTATCGTCAAGCAAAGAAATGTATTTGTAAACTAATATATATAAATGTTTTAATATACATTGTGTTGTTTGAGTTGTTGATGTTGATTTGGGTTTTCGATCGATTCGTCTGATCAACGCTATCGATAGAATTTCCAAAACGCTTGAACAGAGCAAACTGACACAATATTATTTTAAGTTGGTAAACGGAATAAATTGTGAATAATTATATTATATATATCAGCATGATTTTCTGAATTTTGATAGTTAATTGAATTGTTTGTTCATAAATAATATTGGATTTTAAATATGTCACCTAAACCATTGGCTTTTGTCTCATATATAATTAATTGAAATAAAACATGGTTTATAATTTATTTGAAAATTGTAATGAATTTAAATCAAGTAACTGAGAATTTAAATTTCCGGTGATTTCAAAACTTTGATTTGTAAGTTTTAAAGTGTATAGTATTTAAAATATTTTCAAATAGAAACCGTTTTCAAAGAATTTAAATATTGAATTCAGTACTCTTCTCTTTGTCCTTGGAAAATAATTTCGGTGATGGCGGCCGCATCATCGACGTTCATTTTCGAGTTTCGAAGTGGAGAAACCATTCTGTAGCTTTGCTACGGTTTTGTTTTGAAAAAAAATATTTTGATTTGAATTTTTCAGTATATTTTGATTTACATATATATATATGTATCTTATTTTAAAATTTAATTTGATTTGATATAAATATATTATATATATCTCTAAGTTGTTTAAAGTTAATCGGAAATCTAATTCTTAAATTTTGTTAAAGGATGATTTTAATTATAAATAAAACCAAAATTTGGAATAAATATTTAAACTTGAATAATTGAATTGGGAAAATTTTATTTGTATATTGTTCAACTGCAGTCTAATACAACTTACCTAAATCATTCAGAAGTTGAATATGTAATTGGATAATATATAAGATAAATTGAATTTATAAACAAAATTTGAGTGTTTAAAATAAATGTTATACACTAAATTTTTATTATAAAGATGTTAATAGAGTTAGATAGGATAATAAGTAAACTCAGTTAATAATGAAATAAATTTGTTTTGAAAGAATTAATAAATTTGTTTCGAAAGAATTAATAAATTGAAATTTGATCAACATATGAAAATACCTTGAATTTAAAAGAAATTAATAGATGTAAATTAATTTAAATCGAAACTTTTATGTTTTAAATTAATTTATATGGGTTAAATATATGTGAGTAGATATATTAAGTAGAATAAATTTAACAGTAATTTGGAATAAAGAAGAATTTAAATTGCTGAAAAAATATGATTATAATAAAAGACTATTCAAATTTATGGTTTTAGAAATTGTAAATTGAAGATAATTGGATAATAAGATAATGAATTTAGAAATAGTTGAGATTGATTTTAGTAAAATCAAATGGATTAAATCAATTATTGAATATCAATTAATTTAAATTTGAATTTATATGGTTAAAATTAATTGTTATTTTGTATTTCAAATCTGTTTTCTTTCTGGTTGTTTCTATTCTCCTACCTCGTTCTTTTTCGGGGACGAAAAGTTTTGAGTGGGGGAGAGTGTAACGACCCGTAAATTTCAACTGTTTTAATAACATAATTTTTGTGAAATTTTTAAACGATAAAATTTTGAAATATAAATTTGATATTTGGAATGCGTTTAGTTAAACATAGCAACTGGTAAATTTTCGTCCGAAAATATGAAAGTTTATTTCACGCGTAAATTTACTTCAATTTAATCAGTTAAAAAGCGATGAAAATAAAATGTTTCCAAAACCAAAATATTTTTACATAGAAAAATTCTAAACCATCTTCTAAGCAAGATGTCAGTTTGTCGTTTTTCCAAATTCGGACATCTTTGGCTCCGTCGATCTTATTTTTCAGCGTTTTTCTTGCATTGTCCGCTATTAGAAAATTCGAAATTTTATAATTCAATCGTACCACTAATATCTGAATACCGTTTTGATCGTCTTGTCGAGCTGATCTCCACGCTATATTCAATTCTACGTTTGACTTCTGGTACGTGGCGAAAACCGGTAAAATGGTTAACCACACCGGTATGTCTTTTGATTTGCAATTACCTTGTTTACTTCCTCTGGTTAAATTTAAACGGTTACTAACTTTTAGCATTGCAACTAGTAGCCGTAACTTTTATTATCTCTACTTTTCAATGCAATCTTGCGTTGGAAAAGTATTTCTTACCATGTGTTAACCAATAGCCGTAAAAATTTAATGTTCCTGTGATCAATAGTTGGGACTTTATATCTTCTGTTCGACCAGGCCATTCATTTATCATTCTTTTTCATCATTTATTTTGTGCCTATACATCTTTTCTTTGTCTGTTCAAAAACCGTGCTTGCTTTCTTGTTCCCCTCACTGCCCCTTTCCAATTTAGCTCATTTGCATTTGAAAAAAATGAATGAAATGATGAACACATATATTTCGCCTGTAGCCATCATTCCTCCTTCCTCTTATTTGTTTGGTCACCACCCTTGCAGCCCCTCCTCTCCAACGCTCCGACCTCGCCACTGTCCGCATGGCCGCTCCACTTCACCGCCTCCGCCTGGCCTCTCCCTCTCATCGCTCTCCCGCCACAGCTCGCCAAGCCTCCGCTTGTCCTTCCCATCACCAAGTCCATGTGCCTCAGGCCGACTAATCACCTCCGTCCTCTTCTTTAAAGGATATATGCAGAAGCTTCCTCATATCGGTTCCACCTTTCTTTCTCCTCACCATCGAACCCGCATCTCTCATCAACTTCCACACAAAACCACGGGATTGCCCAGCTTCACAGGCCGCACCAAGCTATTCCAGGAACAAGCATGTAAAGGCGAAGCCTTCCTTCATTTCCCACGCCTCATCATACGAGTGCAGCCATTGAGAAGTATATATTTTATGAATGCATACACGATGTCCATTCAGGTTTGCTTGTTGTTCCACACCCATCTTGTTATCTTCCTTCCTTTATAAAGCTATATATATGTTCTGTAGTTTGGTGTTCTATTATACTATAAAGTTATTTACTTATATATATTATCTTTGCACCTATATAATAACACTTGTATATTATTAAAGTATTTTATTTGAGGGTTAAGTCGTTTATATATGTATGCATGAGTTATATACTTTCATAATGGGTACTGTTGTGGTACATGGATACAAAGATTTTACATTAGTATATATTAGTTTATATATATGTGAGTGTAAAGTATATATATTATAATAACTATGGTCTGTTATACTTTTGTCTGCATATGCACGTACGTAATCGTATATAGGTGTCTATAATAGCTGATATAGTGGATATAGATTTAAAATGTATGGTTATAGGATGTTTGCAAAACTACTATCTGTATTGTATATTTACGAAAGTTTAAGTCTACATATTATTTATTTATTACTGATTTTCTTTTATTGGGTATATATATATATACACATGTATAAATACACAAGTTTATAAGATATACTTTTGTTTCTAAAGTACATTAAGCTGTCGTGCCCTATATATAGGTAGATATGGGTGTTAATGTATTTAAAAATTTTACGTACTTGGGTATCAAGCTATGCTTATAAAATATTGCTGTATGGTATGTAATATATATATACAGTTATTTCAAATTATATGATGTATATATGTGGATTTTATTATATATGTTAATTTAAAACAACGATTTTGAAAAACACATATATTCTATTTAATACGTGTTTGGAATTTAGAATATGATTTTTATAAATATAGTTATATATAGTTATACAAGTTCACTTATACTAATTATCATCATCGATCCAGTTCTGACTTGATTTCGTCAATTCCTTATCCATCAGTTTGTCCATCGAATCTGTATCTATCTAGCTTTGATTTGGAATTCATGTTTGGATTCGTGACTCATCTCAGTCTCGTTCATCTCTAGCCTTGAAAGGTGAGCAATCACTCACGATTAATGTTCTTTTATTTATTAAATTTGATTTCAATTGAAACGACAATTGAAATATGCTGCTGTTAGTTAATTACACTGTTATATATGCTATTACCTGTATCAGTTCACCTGTGACATCTGACACCATTATCTATTAATTATACGATGATAATCCCGTTTGGTTGATAAGTGATTGATTGTTTGTTATTTATATTGGATGTAAAATTGTAATGTATAAAGTGATAAATAGTATGCAATTGAATTTGACGTAGGATAGCTACAAATTTGAATCGACATATGTGTTGAATTTGATTATTTAAATGTGTATAATATGACCCTTTGAATGTTTAATTATTTGACACGTAGAAATAGTGTTAACTACACCTTGAACCATTTAATGTATGTTGTATAAATTGATATAGTATGAAAATGAATAGTGGATGACAAGTGAAAAACCGTAATGTAATAATCTTTAATCTACATGAAATGATAGTGTAGATTCTAGAAATAATTATATTAATTTGCACAAACAACAATGTAAATTAATACGATTATTTCGGGATTATTTGAATTGATTATTGTATTGATATTGGTTGTTGTTATTGCTTGTTTATTTACTTTGACACCATCCCAGTTATCACGCTGCAAGTTCCCTTTGCTATGTTTTGATTTTGAATTGAATTGGAATCAGGTTGAAATGATAAATACCCAAATTGAACTTTGACCTAGGATAGAGAATTAAATAAAACTCGATTGGTCAATAATTTGATTTAAAAATAAAATGAAGATTTTATTTGAATAAATAATATGTTTTGAAACGAAGTTGGAAATTGAATTTTAATGAAATTTAAATGTGAATATTTAATAATCTGAAACAAATATTAATAAAGAAACTGATTAAAGAATATTGTGTAATTTAAGAAATGATTGAACTAAGTTTTGAAATTATTTAATAATTTAATGAGATTGAATTATTTAATAGTTAAATAAAATTGAATCCCTTGATAATTAAAATTGAACTTTTTAATTAGTGAAATTTAGTTCTTTATTAATTGAGCATGAAATTGTAACTAAGTAAATGAATAAGTGGAATCGAATTTCTTTATCAAGAAATTAAATATGATTTATGTGTCGAAATAAATATAAGAATTGTAATTAAAAACAAATTTGATTTGACGAATTTAATTTTATTCAATTTGTAAGTTTTGATATAAGGAAGTTGAATTTAAATAATGGATTTAATGAATTGGAAATTTAATAGAAATTGTTTTGAAAGGCAAATTTACTTAATGAATATTGAATGAAATCGATAAATGAATTTAAATTGATTTAAATGTAAAATTAATTTAATTTAAATGATTTCGGAATGAAACTTATATACGAACTTGAATCAATATTTGAATTGTTTTAAATAGAAATTGAAATTGAATTATAAGTTTTTGAAATTATGAGTGTGGAAGTTTTGAAACGTAAATTATGGAAATTGATTTAGAAAGAGAAATGAAATATTGATTTACAAATTCTATTTGAAATTGAATTTGATTTGGTTTTGAAATATAAAAACGACCAATCGATGTAATAATCACGAAAGTTATTAAAGAGTCCGGAATCGGTTAGGGACATACTCACTGTCTAAACCGAAAACCACTTTAATAACTATACGTGGAGTGTGATCCAGAATGAAGTGGTTGGAATGATGTACGTGATGACTGAAGAAAGAGAACGATAATGGATAGCCTTGACACTTGTGTCAAATTTGAAATGACTAAAACAGGAGCCGTGCCGGCCAAATGGGGGCTAGCTACCTCGAGCGAACACACTTCTTCGAACAACTCATTACTTGTTGTCGATTGGTGCACCCTTGATTTTGGGAGTGTTGTTTCGCGATGTTGCGATCGCTGCGGCGATGCGTTCTCAAAAGTCCGGATCAGGCAAACGGTAGTTTCACTACCTTGGGTATTGCCTCATGTGCCTTTTCATACTTGGATCCCTATATACGCGACCACTACGATTTGTTTTGTGTTATACCTATGGAGTACTCCCTGATAGCCCACTAGTTTACGGTGGAGTTTACAGTGCTGTATAGACTATAACGCTTATATAAAATGTGTTAAGGGAGATAATGGTAACGCCTTAACACTATTTTGATATCTTATATTACTAATAGACATTATCTACTTATCGTACACTACTACATAGTAGATAGTTTAACGGATCCTTAAAGAATGGTTATTCCAAACATCCTTTGAGTTACTTGTATTTCAATTGATATTTCACTTGAGTTGGATTTATTGATATAAGAATGTTAATCCTGACTCGAGTGTTTTGTGTTTTCTTTACGCTCGGGTCAGACTGAGTGTACCAGTATTCGAGACTCACCTTTGAAGTTGGAGCTTTGCTTGAAGATCCAGCCATCTATTTTGCTTCCAGTATTCGATGATTCCAGTGATGTATTCTGATTTGTATCTGATGTATCGTATTACTCTTCGTTGTATCTGGTTTAACTCTGATGTAATTTATATATTTATATAGTAGCTTCATGAACTACTATCTTTTGCTTCCGCTGCATTTATTTCTCTGTGTCTGTGATCTGTGATTATTTATTTACTGTATATGTTCAGTTTTTCCAAATTTAAATTAACAACGCGGTATTTTGAATTATTCAAGTCCGACATGTGCGGATGCGAATGGTCCAAAATAGCGGTCGTTACAGTTGGTATCAGAGCTTTGGTAGCTCTAGGCAAAACTTAACATGTAGGGTAAATGTATTTATAAAATCACTCTCATTCGAGTTTCAATCTCTTCCTTTTGACTCAATTCCTTTGAATTTTGGAACGTTCCCTGCGGTTCCAAAAATTCATTCGTGTCTCTCACTATTCGTCTTCTTTCAATTCTGGAGCACCCCATAACTCCATTGTGAATGATATCTATAATAGATCGGCGGTCTCGCCAATCTTCGAAATTTTTGTAAAGGGGTGAAACTCCTTTACAATAGGCACTGAATTACTGGAGATTTCTGTATCCTCGGTTTACGATGCTATCTATCTCTTGCTATACCTGAATTTTATTTCTTGAGATCGAATGTCGATTTACCTCGGAATTCTACAACGATCTTATTCTTGAAGTCACGGTCGATCCGGTTGGGGTTTCCCGCGATTTATATAAACTTGTCAATCTTCCTACTTTGCTATTAATCATCATATCTTGTTTCGAACTTATCTTCGAATCTAATTTCTCTTTGATTTAAGTCTATCAAATTTGAAACCCTATCCTTATTTTGAAAAATTCATTCCTGTATCGTCAAGCAAAGAAATGTATTTGTAAACTAATATATATAAATGTTTTAATATACATTGTGTTGTTTGAGTTGTTGATGTTGATTTGGGTTTTCGATCGATTTGTCTGATCAACGCTATCGATAGAATTTCCAAAACGCTTGAACAGAGAAAACTGACACAATATTATTTTAATTTGGTAAACGGAATAAATTGTGAATAATTATATTATATATATCAGCATGATTTTCTGAATTTTGATAGTTAATAGAATTGTTTTTTCATAAATAATATTGGATTTTAAATATGTCACCTAAACCATTGGCTTTTGTCTCATATATAATTAATTGAATAAAACATGGTTTATAATTTATTTGAAAATTGTAATGAATTTAAATCAAGAAACTGAGAATTTAAATTTCCGGTGATTTCAAAACTTTGATTTGTTAGTTTTAAAGTGTATAGTATTTAAAATATTTTCAAATAGAAACCGTTTTCAACGAAATTTAAATATTGAAATCAGTACTCTTCTCTTTGTCCCTGTAAAATAATTTTGGTGATGGCGGCCGCATCATCGACATTCATTTTCGAGTTTCAAAGTGGAGAAACCATTCTGTAGCTTTGCTACGGTTTTGTTTTGAAAAAAAAAATATTTTGATTTGAATTTTTCAGTATATTTTGATTTACATATATATATGTATCTTATTTTAAAATTTAATTTGATTTGATATAAATATATTATATATATCTCTAAGTTGTTTAAAGTTAATCGGAAATCTAATTCTTAAATTTTGTTAAAGGATGATTTTAATTATAAATAAAACCAAAATTTGGAATAAATATTTAAACTTGAATAATTGAATTGGGAAAATTTTATTTGTATATTGTTCAACTGCAGTCTAATACAACTTACCTAAATCATTTAGAAGTTGAATATGTAATTAGATAATATATAAGATAAATTGAATTTATAAACAAAATTTGAGTGTTTAAAATAAATGTTATACACTAAATTTTTATTATAAAGATGTTAATAGAGTTAGATAGGATAATAAGTAAACTCAGTTAATAATGAAATAAATTTGTTTTGAAAGAATTAATAAATTTGTTTCGAAAGAATTAATAACTTGAAATTTGATCAACATATGAAAATACCTTGAATTTAAAAGAAATTAATAGATGTAAATTAATTTAAATCGAAACTTTTATGTTTTAAATTAATTTATATGGGTTAAATATATGTGAGTAGATATATTAAGTAGAATAAATTTAACAGTAATTTGGAATAAAGAAGAATTTAAATTGCTGAAAAAATATGATTATAATAAAAGACTATTCAAATTTATGGTTTTAGAAATTGTAAATTGAAGATAATTGGATAATAAGATAATGAATTTAGAAATAGTTGAGATTGATTTTAGTAAAATCAAATGGATTAAATCAATTATTGAATATCAATTAATTTAAATTTGAATTTATATGGTTAAAATTAATTGTTATTTTGTATTTCAAATCTGTTTTCTTTCTAGTTGTTTCTATTCTCCTACCTCGTTCCTTTTCGGGGACGAAAAGTTTTGAGTGAGGGAGAGTGTAACGACCCGTAAATTTCAACTGTTTTAATAACGTAATTTTTGTGAAATTTTTAAACGATAAAATTTTGAAATATAAATTTGATATTTGGAATGCGTTTAGTTAAACATAGCAACTGGTAAATTTTCGTCCAAAAATATGAAAGTTTATTTCACGTGTAAATTTACTTCAATTTAATCAGTTAAAAAGCGATGAAAATAAAATGTTTCCAAAACCTAAATATTTTTACATAGAAAAATTCTAAACGACCTTCTGAGCAAGATGTCAGTTTGTCGTTTTTCCAAATTCGGACATCTTTGGCTCCGTCGATCTTATTTTTCAGCGTTTTTCTTGCATTTTCCGCTATTAGAAAATTCGAAATTTTATAATTCAATCGTACCACTAATATCTGAATACCGTTTTGATCGTCTTGTCGAGCTGAATCTCCACGCTATATTCAATTCTATGTTTGACTTCTGGTACGTGGCGAAAACCGGTAAAAAGGTTAACCACACCGGTACGTCTTTTGATTTGCAATTACCTTGTTTACTTCCTCTGGTTAAATTTAAACGGTTACTAACTTTTAGCATTGCAACTAGTAGCCGTAACTTTTATTATCTCTACTTTTCAATGCAATCTTGCGTTGGAAAAGTATTTCTTACCATGTGTTAACCAATAGCCGTAAAAATTTAATGTTCCTGTGATCAATAGTTGGGACTTTATATCTTCTGTTCAACCAGGCCATTCATTTATCATTCTTTTTCATCATTTATTTTGTGCCTATACATCTTTTCTTTGTCTGTTCAAAAACCGTGCTTGCTTTCTTTTTCCCCTCACTGCCCCTTTCCAATTTAGCTCATTTGCATTTGATAAAAATAAATGAAATGATGAACACATATATTTCGCCTGTAGCCTTCATTCCTCCTTCCTCTTATTTGTTTGGTCACCACCCTTGCAGCCCCTCCTCTCCAACGCTCCGACCTCGCCACTGTCCGCATGGCCGCTCCACTTCACCACCTCCGCCTGGCCTCTCCCTCTCATCGCTCTCCCGCCACAGTTCGCTAAGCCTCCGCTTGTCCTTCCCATCACCAAGTCCATGCGCCTCAAGCCGACTAATCACCTCCGTCCTCTTCTTTTAAGGATATATACAGAAGCTTCCTCATATCGGTTCCACCTTTCTTTCTCCTCACCATCGAACCCGCATCTCTCATCAACTTCCACACAAAACCACGGGATTGCCCAGCTTCACAGGCCGCACCAAGCTATTCCAGGAACAAGCACGTAAAGGCAAAGCCTTCCTTCATTTCCCATGCCTCATCATACGAGTGCAGCCATTGAGAAGTATATATTTTATGAATGCATACACGATGTCCATTCAGGTTTGCTTGCTGTTCCACACCCCTCTTGTTATCTTCCTTCCTTTATAAAGCTATATATATGTTCTGTAGTTTGGTGTTCAATTATACTATAAAGTTATTTACTTATATATATTTACTTTGCACCTATATAATAACACTTGTATATTATTAAAGTATTCTGTTTGTGGGTTAAGTCGTTTATATATGTATGCGTGAGTTACATACTTTCATAATGGGTATTGTTGAGGTACACGGATACAAAGATTTTACATTAGTATATATTAGTTTATATATATGTGAGTGTAAAGTATATATATTATAATAACTATGGTTTGTTATACTTTTGTCTGCATATACACGTACGTAATCGTATATAGGTGTCTATAATAGCTGATATAGTGGATATAGATTTAAAATGTATGGTTATAGGATGTTTGCAAAACTACTATCTTTTTTGTATATTTACGAAAGTTTAAGTCTACATATTATTTATTTATTACTGATTTTCTTTTATTGGGTATATATATATATACAAACGTATAAATACACAAGTTTATAAGATATACTTTTGTTTCTAAAGTACATTAAGCTGTCGTGCCCTATATATAGGTAGATATGGGTGTTAATGTATTTAAAAATTTTACGTACTTGGGTATCAAGCTATGCTTATAAAATATTGCTGTATGGTATGTAATATATATATACAGTTATTTCAAATTATATGATGTATATATGTGGATTTTATTATATATGTTAATTTAAAACAATGATTTTGAAAAACACATATATTCTATTTAATACGTGTTTGGAATTTAGAATATGATTTTTATTAATATAGTTATATATAGTTATACAAGTTCACTTATACTAATTATCATCATTGATCCAGTTCTGACTTGATTTCGTCAATTCCTTATCCATCAGTTTGTCCGTCGAATCCGTATCTATCTAGCTTTGATTTGGAATTCGTGCTTGGATTCGTGACTCATCTCAGTCTCGTTCATCTCTAGCCTCGAAAGGTGAGCAATCACTCATGATTAATGTTCTTTTATTTATTAAATTTGATTTCAATTGAAACGACAATTGAAATATGCTGCTGTTAGTTAATTACACTGTTATATATGATATTACCTGTATCAGTTCATCTGTGACATCTGACACCATTATCTGTTAATTATACGATGATAATCCCGTTTGGTTGATAAGTGATTGATTGTTTGTTATTTATATTGGATGTAAAATTGTAATATATAAAGTGATAAATAGTATGCAATTGAATTTGACGTAGGATAGCTACAAATTTGAATCGACATATGTGTTGAATTTGATTATTTAAATGTGTATAATATGACCCCTTGAATGTTTAATTATTTGACACGTAGAAATAGTGTTAACTACACCTTGAACCATTTAATGTATGTTGTATAAATTGATATAGTATGAAAATGAATAGTGGATGACAAGTGAAAAACCATAATGTAATAATCTTTAATCTACATGAAATGATAGTGTAGATTCTAGAAATAATTATATTAATTTGCACAAACGACAATGTAAATTAATACGATTATTTCGGGATTATTTGAATTGATTATTGTATTAATATTGGTTGTTGTTATTGCTTGTTTATTTACTTTGACACCATCCC
The DNA here is from genome assembly GCA_030737815.1 of Allium fistulosum. Classification (NCBI taxonomy): domain Eukaryota; kingdom Viridiplantae; phylum Streptophyta; class Magnoliopsida; order Asparagales; family Amaryllidaceae; genus Allium; species Allium fistulosum. The sequence goes on along the minus strand of CM060908.1, from coordinate 741,398,659 downwards.
AGTTATCACACTGCAAGTTCCCTTTGCTATGTTTTGATTTTGAATTGAATTGGAATCGGGTTGAAATGATAAATACCCAAATTGAACTTTGACCTAGGATAGAGAATTAAATAAAACCCGATTAGTCAATAATTTGATTTAAAAATAAAATGAAGATTTTATTTGAATAAATAATATGTTTTGAAACGAAATTGGAAATTGAATTTTAATGAAATTTAAATGTTAATATTTAATAATATGAAACAAATATTAATAAAGAAATTGATGAAAGAATATTGTGTAATTTAAGAAATGATTGAATTAAGTTTTGAAATTATTTAATAATTTAATGAGATTGAATTATTTAATAATTAAATAAAATTGAATCCCTTGATAATTAAAATTGAACTTTTTAATTAGTGAAATTTAGTTCTTTATTAATTGAGCTTGAAATTGTAACTAAGTAAATGAATAAGTGGAATCGAATTTCTTTATCAAGAAATAAAATATGATTTATGTGTTGAAATAAATATAAGACTTGTAATTAAAAAAAAATTGATTTGACGAATTTAATTTAATTCAATTTGTAAGTTTTGATATAAGGAAGTTGAATTTAAATAATGGATTTAATGAATTGGAAATTTAATAGAAATTGTTTTGAACGGCAAATTTACTTAATGAATATTGAATGAAATCGATAAATGAATTTAAATTGATTTAAATGTAAAATTAATTTAATTTAAATGATTTCGGAATGAAACTTATATACAAACTTGAATCAATATTTGAATTGTTTTAAATAGAAATTGAAATTGAATTATAAGTTTTTGAAATTCTGAGTGTGGAAGTTTTGAAACGTAAATTATGGAAATTGATTTAGAAAGAGAAATGAAATATTGATTTACAAATTCTATTTGAAATTGAATTTGATTTGTTTTTGAAATATATAAACGACCAATCGGTGTAATAATCACGAAAGTTATTAAAGAGTCCGGAATCGGTTAGGGACATACTCACTGTCTAAACCGAAAACCACTTTAATAACTATACGTGGAGTGTGATCCAGAATGAAGTGGTTGGAATGATGTACGTGATGACTGAAGAAAGAGAACGATAATGGATAGCCTTGACACTTGTGTCAAATTTGAAATGACTAAAACAGGAGCCGTGCCGGCCAAATGGGGGCTAGCTACCTCGAGCGAACACACTTCTTCGAACAACTCATTACTTGTTGTCGATTGGTGCACCCTTGATTTTGGGAGTGTTGTTTCGCGATGTTGCGATCGCTGCGGCGATGCGTTCTCAAAAGTCCGGATCAGGCAAACGGTAGTTTCACTACCTTGGGTATTGCCTCATGTGCCTTTTCATACTTGGATCCCTATATACGCGACCACTACGATTTGTTTTGTGTTATACCTATGGAGTACTCCCTGATAGCCCACTAGTTTACGGTGGAGTTTACAGTGCTGTATAGACTATAACGCTTATATAAAATGTGTTAAGGGAGATAATGGTAACGCCTTAACACTATTTTGATATCTTATATTACTAATAGACATTATCTACTTATCGTACACTACTACATAGTAGATAGTTTAACGGATCCTTAAAGAATGGTTATTCCAAACATCCTTTGAGTTACTTGTATTTCAATTGATATTTCACTTGAGTTGGATTTATTGATATAAGAATGTTAATCCTGACTCGAGTGTTTTGTGTTTTCTTTACGCTCGGGTCAGACTGAGTGTACCAGTATTCGAGACTCACCTTTGAAGTTGGAGCTTTGCTTGAAGATCCAGCCATCTATTCTGCTTCCAGTATTCGATGATTCCAGTGATGTATTATGATTTGTATCTGATGTATCGTATTACTCTTCCATTGTATCTGGTTTAACTCTTATGTAATTTATATATTTATATAGTAGCTTCATGAACTACTATCTTTTGCTTCGGCTGCATTTATTTCTCTGTGTCTGTGATCTGTGATTATTTATTTACTGTATATGTTCAGTTTTGCAAAATTTAAATTAACAACGCGGTATTTTGAATTATTCAAGTCCGACATGTGTGGATGCGAATGGTCCAAAATAGCGGGTCGTTACAGTTCACCTGTGACATCTAACACCATTATTTGTTAATTATACAATGATAATCCTGTTTGATTGATAATTGATTGAGTGTTTGTCGTTTATATTGGATGTTAAATTGTAATGTATAAAGTGATAAATATTATGCAAATAAATTAACGTAGGATAGTTAGATTTGATATATTTGTTAATTTGATTGATGACATTTGCATAATATGACCCTTTTAAATGTTAAATAAATTGACACGTAGAAATAGTATTAACCCCACCTTGAACCATTTAAATGTATGTGTATAAATTGATGTAGTTTGAAATTGAACAATAGATATCAAGTGAAGAACCGTATAAATATTATGGTAATAATCTTTAATCTACATGAAATGATAGTGTAGATTCTAGAAATAATTATATTAATTTGCATAAATAACAATGTGAATTAATACGATTATTTCGGGATTATTTGAATTGATTATTGGATTGATATTGGTTGTTGTTATTGCTTGTTTATTTACTGTGACACCATCCCAGTTATCACACTGCAAGTTCCCTTTGCTATGCTTTGATTTGTGAATTGAAATGGAATCGGGTTGAAATGATAAATACGCAAATTGAACTTTGACCTAGGATAGAGAACTAAATAAAAATCGATTGGTCAATAATTTGATATAAAAATAAAATGAGGATTTTATTTAAATAAATAATATGGTTTGGAAACGAAGTTGGAATTTGAATTTTAATGAAAGGAAATGATAATATTTAATAATCTGAATCAAAATATTAACATAGTAGATGATGAAAGAAAGTTGTTTTAAAATTTATTATTTAATAATTAAATTTGGAATTATTTAATAATTAAATTTGGAATTATTAATAATTAAGATTTGAAATTAGTTAATAATTAAGTTTTGAAATTATTTAATAATTTAATGAGATTGAATTATTTAACAATTAAATAAAATTGAATTCTTTGATAATTGAAATTGAACTTTTTAATAAGTGAAATTAAGTTTCTTTATTAATTGAGTTATGAAATTGCAACTAAGTAAATAAATAAGTGAAATTGAATTCCTCTAACAAGAAATAAAATGTGTTTTATTGAAATAAATGTAAGACTTGAAATGTAAAGAATTGGATTTGATGAATTTAATTTAATACAATTTGTAAGTTTTGATATAATGGAGTTGAACTTAAATAATTGATTTAATAAATTGGAAGTAAAATAGAAATTGTTTTGAAGGATAAATTTTCTTAACGAATATTGAATGAAATCGATAAATGAGCTTAAATTGATTTGAATGTAGATTAAATCATTTTAAATGATTTCGGAATGAAACTTATATACAAATTTAAATGAATATTGGAATGGTTTAAATAAAAATTGAAATTGTATTATCAGATTTTGAAATGGTAATTTGGAAGTTTTGAAACGTAAATTGTGGAAATTGATTTAGAAAGAGAAATGAAATGTTGATTTATAAATTCTAACTGAAATTGAAATTGATTTGGTTTTCGAAATATATAAATGACCAATCGGTGTAATAATTTCGAATGTTATTAAAGAGACCGGAATCGGTTAGGGACATACTCACTGTCTAAACCGGAAACCACTTTAATAATTATACGTGGAGTGTGATCCAGAATGAAGTGGTTGGAATGATGTACGTGATGACTGAAGAAAGAGAACGATAATGGATAGCCTTGACACTTGTGTTAAATTGGAAATGACTAAAACAGGAGCCGTGCTTGGCCAAATGGGGTTAGCTTCCTCGAGTTCTTCGAAAACTACTCATTACTTGTTGTCGATTGGTGCACCCTTTATTTGGTAGTGTTGTTTCGCGGTGTTGCGATCGCTGCGGCGATGCGTTTTCACCAGTCCGGATCAGGGAAACGGTAGTTTCACTACCTTGGGTATTGCCTCATGTTCCTTGTCATACTTGTATCCCTTTATACGCGACCACTACGATTTGTTTTGTGTTATACCTATGGAGTACTCCCTGATATATATCACTAGTTTACGGTGGAGTTTACAGTGCCATATAGACTATAAAGCTTATATAAAATGTGTTAAGGGGGATAATGGTAACGCCTTAACACTATTTTGATACTTTATATTACTGAGAGGCATTATCTACTTACCGTACACTACTACATAGTAGATAGTTTAACGGATCCTTAAAGGATGGTTATTCCAAACATCCTTTGAGTTACTTGTATTTCAGTTGCTATTTCACTTGAGTTGGATTTATTGATAAAAGAATGTTAATCCTGACTCGAGTGTTTTGTGTTTTGCTTTACGCTTGGGTCAGACTGAGTGTACCAGTATTCGAGACTCACCTTTGGAGTTGGAGCTTCGCTTGGAGATTCAGCTATTTATCCAGTTTCAGATATCCAGTTGATTCTAGTGATGTATTCTGATATTGTATTTGATTATTGTATTCGAGACATCTGTTGTACCTTATTTAACTCTGATATGTATATAGTAGCTTCATGAACTACTATCTTTTTTTTCCGCTGCAATTATTACTCTGTGTCTGTGATCTGTGATTATTTATTTACTGTATATATGTTCAGTTTTGCCAAATTTAAATTAACAATTCGGTATTTTGATTTATTCAAGTCCGACATGTGCGGATGCGAATAGTCCAAAATAGCGGGTCGTTACAACTATTTTAAATATAGTGATTATTTTAATAAGCTGTGACGCCCCACCTCAATACCCACGCTAGCCAAGGACACTACGATGTAGTGCTGTCAACTAGCACGGAGAATAAGGCTGTTGAGGAGCGACCATCCATGTAATTGATTATCACACGGTGGCTATAAAATAATCTTCGGAAACAAACATAGAAATAAACATAACACAAAGCAGTCACAGACATCCATATCACAAAGGCGGAAGAAGATATGAATATATAACTAACACATGAAAGTGTACATCAGAGTAGTGGTCAAAAAGTTCCACAATAATACAAAAGAATAGCAACCTGTGCTATACAAAAAGAATACAACTATGAGTCCATATCTCAAGTGTATACAACAAAAACTGCTAAACTAAATAGTCAGCCAAAAGTCAGAGTAGCAAATCCCGGAAGGAAGTCAAGCCGAAGCACCTGTAACATCTCGGTCTGACCCGAGTATTATTTAAGAAAATAATAAACGGATCAGTCTAACTATAAATATCAGATGACATGATATAGAATAAAAGATATGGCATAAACATAGAATATCCATACTGACATACTACTATAAGTATGAAAATGATGATCAACAGGAGATCAACCGATGAGAAATGATCAATATCACGAGAATCTTCTCAAAGATCCAAAGAGGGCATCATACCCTAAACTTGTACTCATAACAAGTCAATGACATACAAATCCAGAAATCAAACAAGAAATCCAGAAATCATAAAAAGAGAAAGAGGCCTATCACATGATGGTCCGAAGACCATGGGGAGCTACCCCATATGTGTGAGTCGGAATCACACTGATTGAGGCCTAGGCTAACCAAAAAGCAAAAAGGTATGTGTGAATGGAATCACACAAGTGGTGTCTAGCCTAACCTCGCAAACAAAAAGATATGTGTGAGTCGGAATCACACTACTGCGGCCTAGACTAACCTTGCGGACAAAGAGATGTGTGTGAGTCGGAATCACACTACTGCGGTCTAGTCTTACCTTGCAAACAAAGAGACATCGCACAATTGCTAGTCTAAATCATAAAATGATCATCATGATCAGCGAGAAGTGTCAATCACACCAAGCTAGTAAATATATGAGTTTAGCTTCATGTCCCATAACCACTTGCTTAACTTAAATATTTACGAACAAGCTGTAAATCTTCACTAGGAAATTGTCACGAAAAGGGTTCAATCGAACGAGTCCAAGAGCTAACCGACGAAGTGAACGCAAGCGTTTCATACCACTCGTTTTACTAAGTCGTTTAAGTCGATTTCTCATTCGAGTGAAGTAAAGGCTTATATATACTAGTAGATTGAAAATCGGTTTGAGAAAACGAACTTTAGATATTTAAAATAGTGTTGAAATCGCTTTGATGAAAGAGTTTTGATATTTACTATTAGTATTGAAACCTTCATATATCTTTAAAGTGACAAGTCATAAAACGATTGTAGAACAAATCAATTCACGTTCGAAGACATGAGTAAAGTCCAAAGAAGTCAATCCCAAAACCATCAAAGTAGAAATTCTGATAAATGTTTTTCAGAAGAGATTGCCTACGCAGAGTAATACGGGGTTCGACCTACGAGATATACTGGCCGACCTAACTCGAGCGACTTAAAGACTTAGCAGGGTCGAGCGACTTACGAGCTACGACCTAAGGTGATGAGGGGCGTTAGGTCGGAGACGACCTAACACTTGACTCGCGAACGACTTATGGAAAAGAAGCTTAGGTCGGAGACGACCTACGAGATAAGCCAGTGCGAGCGATCTAAAGTTTGCCTGGGGGATTATAGGTCGGCAACGACCTAACGTTTTGCCTGGAGTTTATAGGTCGGCAACGACCTAACGTTTTGCCTGGAAATTATAGGTCGGCAACGACCTAACGTTTTGCCTGGGGATTTTAGGTCGGCAACGACCTAAGACTTAACAAAATTCGAGCGACTTAGTGGTTTGCCTTGGAATTTTAGGTCGGCAACGACCTAAGAAAGTGGAGACTTTTCAACACGCGAGCTAGCAGCCTGGACGACCTAAGGAGTTAACTCGCGAACGACCTAAAGCCTTTAACTCGTGAACGACCTAGGCCTTTAACTCGTAGGCGACCTAAGCCTTTAACTCGCAGGCGACCTAAGACTTTAACTCGCAGGCGACCTACGACCTATGGATGGGCGACCTAACTCCGAACGAGCTAAAAATGGCCAGAACGACCTAGTAGCAGTTTTTTTCACCAAAATCACTAAAATTTGGAATTTTTTGCCAATCCAATCCAAACCAAATGCAACAAACATGCTAAAGTGATGAGGAATCATTCCCAACAGTCCAATGACGATTATAGGCAAGATGTGAGATCAAAAATCTCACCTTTTCCACGAAATTGATGTTGGAGAGCTTAAGAACGAAGCAAGAATCAACCCCTAGCTTGAATCTATGTTCTTCACCTTGAATTCGGAGTTTGATGTTGAATTTACTGAAGATCTCGAGCTTGGAATTTTAATTTCTCTTTCCCCCCACCATTTTTGAAGAAGCTTGAAGTGTTTGATGAAGTGATGAAGAGAAGAGGGGGTTGGGCTGAGTTAAGAAGGTGCAGTCCCAACCAAAGTCACAAGTGGGAAAAGTGACGAAAATTTCACTATCTCCAAACATATCGAAGTTTACACTCAAAAAGATCGCAAACGTCATTTTGAACTCAATGGGGGTGGTCTCGAGTCCTAATTTGACCGTATGCAAAAAGTAGCTTTTCGGACTAACATCCGACTAACGATAAAATATTTAAATATAAAATCGATAGATATGCGGGTTGTTACATAAGTTGTTTTAACTTATAACTATTTTATATAAATTATTTTATTTTGTAAATTATTTTATTTTATATACTATTATTAATATCTAAACTGTTTGAAGGAAAGTGTTATGATTCCGAAGATTTATGATTTCTAAATTTTGATATCCAAATAATTATGATTTCCAAAGTGTTTGATTTAGAAAGTGTTATAACTTTGAAGTACTAAGATTTGTAAATGGATATATATTTGAGATGGGTATATTTGAAATGGAAATGATATTGCATTTGGTTTTGAAATGGAAGTGATATTGTATTGATATGGTTTTGAAATGGCAATGATATTTTGGTTTTGAAATATAAACTATTTTGAAAGTTTATTAAATGACCAATCGATGTAATAATTAGTAGTTATTGAAGAGTCCGGGATCGGTTAGGGACATACTTTCTGTCCAAACCGAAAACCACTTTAATAACTATTATACGCGGAGTGTGATCCAGAATGAAGTGGTTGGAATGATGACATTGCTAGATTTGAAGAAAGAGAACGATAATGGATAGCCTTGACACTTATGTCAAATTGGAAATGACTTAAACGGGAGCCGTGCCAGGCCAGTGAGGTTAGCTACCTCTAGCGGACAAACTTCTTCGTAAACTACTCATTACTTGTTTTTGATTGGTGTGCACCCTTGATTTGGGAGTGTTGTTTCGCGGTGTTGCGATCGCTGCGGCGATGCGTTCTCACCAGTCCGGATCAGGAAAACGGTAGTTTCACTACCTTGGGTATTCCCTCATGTGCCTTGTCATACTCGTATCCATATGCGCGACCACTACGATTTGTTTTTTGTTATACCTATGGAGTACTCCCTGATAGCCCACTAGTTTACGGTGGAGTTACAGTGCTGTATTGACGCAGCAGCGGAATTACAAAATGATGATTCTGTGAACGTGATGATCGATGGAATGGAAGATACCGAAATGCCAAAATTCTTTGATCCGAAGATACCGAATTCTAGCTATCTTCGTCACGTTGATCGCACACGATACCATGAAGGAAGATCTGAAATTCTTCAGACGTTGATCTAGCGCACTAGATACCGTGAATTGGCTTCTACGATCGTTGATTCGAGCGCACTCGAATGCCGAAAGAGGAGATATGAGATTACACTCAACTACCAATTTAGATGAAAGCACAAAGCTAACAAAACGAAATTTTATTCAAATCAACTAACTTTTCAAATGTACAACTCACGCCTATTTATAGCATTTTACAATCCAGACCCTTAAGTCGTATACGACTTACGACTCATCATAAGTCGGCAGCGACTTATCAACATCAGCGACTCAAACAGTTACACAACAAATATTTACAACACTTAGGTCGTATACGACCTAACTACTCACGACTTAAGAAATATACAACATATTACAACACCATATCACGACATACAACACAGCGACTCAACGAGTTACAACACAGAATTACAAACCTGCGACCTAAGATACAATGCACACGAGTTAACAGGTGCCGCGACTCACGACTCAACAATATCACGACTTAAGGATTTCAGATGACTTAAGTAAGTCGTAGGTCGTAGACGACTTATCTTAAGTCATTGGTTTTCTTCTTCCGTATAACTCGCTTCACTGTTAATTCCGTATAACTCGCTTCACTGCCTTGCTCTGGTACCTTGTTAGGTCGTGGCCGATCTAAAGCCTCTCCCTTAGGTCGTAGATGACCTAAAACTCCACTAAGTCGTACCCGACCCAACTCATGCTCATTAACTCGTAAAGCTTCTCCCTTAGGTCGTAGACGACTCAAAACTCCACTAAGTCGTACCCGACCGAACTCATGCTCATTAACTCGTAAAGCTTCTCCCTTAGGTCGTAGACGACTCAACTTTTCCGAACGACTTAAGATTTCGTTAGGTTGATCACGACCTAACACTTGGCCTGCATCATCCTCCCCTGGTTGAGAGAAATTCGTCCTCTAATTTGCATCTTCCTCCTCCATAACACACTCATCCCCATGGTACGGAACCAAGTGTTTGACGTTAAACACATCAGAAGTATGAACATTATCCGGCAATTCCAATTGATACGCATTCTCATTGATTTTCTTCAAAATTTTTACTGGACCAATATTTCGTGCTTTCAATTTATTGTACGTTCCCACCGGAAAACGATCCTTTGTTAACACTGCATAAACAAAATCCCCTTCATTAAATTCAACATTCCTTCACTTCAGATCTACAGAGCGTTTATACTTCTCATTTGCCTTCTCCAATCGTTCTTGGACGATTTTATGACATTCAGTCAATCCATCAACAAAATCAACAGCTCATTTTACCGTTCCCTTCGGTTGAGGTACTACCGTTAAGTCCAACGGTCCCCTTGGCAAACTTGAATATACAATCTGGAATGGACTGAAACCCGTACTACGATTCATGGCATGATTATGTGCAAACTTCGCTTGGCATAACTTCATGTCCCAACTCTTCAGATTGTCCTTCCCAAGACATCACAACAAATTCCCCAATGATCTGTTCACAACCTCAGTCTGTCCATCTGTCTACGGATGATAAGCGCTGCTAAAATTCAACTTCGTTCCCACCATCTTCCACAAACTTAGCCAAAAATGACTTAAAAATCTAGTATCCCGATCTGAAACAATAGATTCTGGTAAACCATGTAAACGATACACTTCTTTAAAAAATAATTCGGCCACACGAATGGCATCAGCTATCTTCTTACAAGCGATGAAATGTGCCATCTTCGAAAACCTATCCACGACAACATATATCGAGTCATTCCCCCTCTGAGTTCTCGGTAATCCCAAAACAAAATCCATACTGATATCAACCCATGGTTTAACAGGTACAGGTAACAGCATATATAATCCCGCATTCGTTGTTGTCCCTTTGGATACTTGGAAAATATGACATCTCTCCACAAACTTCCCAACTTCCCGCTTCAACGAAGGCCAATAATAAGATTGAGAAATCAATTCCAAAGTGCGATCTCTGCCCACATGTCCTTCCTCATGCAACTCTTTTACAATCTTCATACGTAAGCTGCACTCCGGTATACATAATCGATTTCCCTTAAAAAGAAAACCATCCACCATTACAAACTCATCCGTCTTTCCCTCCTTGACTTCATCAACAAACTTTGCAAAGTAAGGATCATCGACAAATAATTCTGGCAACACATCAAACCCTGTTACTTCAATCTTCATTGTAGTCAAAAAATGATTCCTTCTGCTCAACGCATCCGCCACACGGTTCGTAACCCCAGATTTGTGTTTCACAACAAAGGTAAATTGCTGCAGGTATGCAATCCACGATGCATGCCTTGCCGAAATCTTCTCTTGTCCTTGCAGATGTTTCAGAGCCTCATGATCAGTGTATAGCACAAACTCCTTGTGAAATAAGTAATGTCTCCAATGTTTAATGGCTTTCACAACAGCATAAAATTCCACATCATACGTACTATATCTCATCTTCGCTCCTGATAACTTTTCACTGAAATATGCAATAGGACGCCCCCTCTGACTCAACACCCCTCCAATTCCAACCTTTGATGCATCAGTATGTAATTCAAACAACAACTGAAAATCAGGTAATGCTAGAATTGGTGTTGTCGTCAACAGTTCCTTGATTCGTTCAAAAGCAACCCCTGCTTCTTCCGACCACGCAAACTGTTTGCCCTTCATACAATCTGTCACAGGTGCCATCACACTACTAAAGTGTGGAATAAACCTTCGATAAAATGAAGCCAACCCGTGAAAACTTCGAACTTCTGTTATCGTCTTGGGCTGTGGCCAATCTCTAATTGCTTCGACTTTACTCTGGTCAACCTGTATTCCTCCCTCCGATACAACATACCCCAGAAATAAAACACTCCTTGCCATAAAAACACATTTCTTCGTAGCAGCATAGAATTGTTCTTCGCGAAGAATAATTAACACTTCCTTCAAATGCTGAACATGCTCCGCGGTACTAGCACTGTAAATCAAAATATCATCAAAATAAACCACCACAAATTTCCCAATGTACTGTCTGAAAATTTGGTTCATCACCCTCATGAAGGTACTTGGTGCATTCAATAGACCAAACGGCATGACCAGCCATTCATACAACCCTTCCCTTGTCTTGAACGCTATCTTCCACTCATCTCCTGGTCTAATTCGAATTTGATGATAACCACTTTTAAGATCAATCTTCGAAAAGATCACAGACCCACTGATTTGATCTAACAGATCATCTAGTCTCGGCATCGGAAATCTATATCTGACAGTGATCTTATTCAGTGCCCTGCTATCCGTACACATTCTCCATGAACCATCCTTCTTCGGTACGAGTAATGCTGGTACAGCACACGGACTTAAACTCTCCTGTATTCGTCCCTGTTCAAGCAATTCCTTTACCTGCTTACGCAACTCTTCATGTTCTTTCGGACTCATTCTATAGTGTTGTTTATGTGGCAATACATTACCTGGAACAAGATCTATCTGGTGTTGTATATCCCTCAACGGTGGCAATTCCGTTGGCAGCTCTTCCGGAAATACATCATTAAATTCTTCAAGTACCGGTTTAACTTCTTCAGGTATTTCCACCACTTCACTGCTCTCACGCCCAATTAACAAAAACACTTCAGGTTCCTCTTCGACTTCTTTAACAAACTCCTTCAAGGATAATAAAGTTTTCAACTCTTCAATCTCCTCCAGTTTGTTTTCTTCTTGTTGTCGCTTCTTTGGAACTAGAGTAATCTTCGTGCCTTCAAACATGAAACTGTAACTGTTGGTACGCCCATCATGTTGCACCGCCCTATCATACTGCCATGGTCTTCCCAGCAACAAATGACAAACATGCATATCTACCACATCGCACCAGATTTTGTCTTTGTATTTCTTTCCAATCGAAAACTTCACACAAGCCCTTCATCCAACCTTCACCTCCCCGACTTTTCTTAACCAAGCCAACTTGTATGGTTTCGGATGTTTCTTAGTCTTCAATGCCAACTTCCTCACAGCTTCTGAAGAAATTATATTATCACAGCTTCCAGCATCAATAACAAACTTGCAAACTTTTCCCAGAATAGTACATGTCGACTGAAAAATATTGCTCCTCAACCAACTACAATCCTCCTCTTGCTTTGGTGTCAAACAAGACCTCCTCATCATCAGATTACAACCTTCGTCTCCCGACACTTCTTCTTCCTCCTTATCAGGTGGTGAATTAGAACATTCAGCTTCTTCATCCTCATCCTCAACCTCCGCTATCATAGCTCTCTTCTTCGGCTTTGGACATTCATTACTTTTGTGGCCCATTTCTTGGCAATTATAACACTTGAAACCATTATTGACTTTCGCCTTCCCAACCTCATTCCCAACTGGTTTTGCAACAGCTTTTGAAACAGTAGAACTGCCACTAACACCCTTCCCTGGATTGTTGGAATTTGTAAACACACCACCTCCCCGTCTTCCCTGCTTCTCCCAAGCTAACGCTTTCTGGTGTGCTTCCGCTACAGATCTGGGATCAAACATGTTAACCATATCATGTATCTGCATTCGCAACCATCCAACAAATCTGGCTGTCAGTTGTTCCTCCGTCTCCATAATATCATTCCTTGCAATCAGTTGATAAAATTCGTCAGCATAGTCATCCACAGATTTCGTTCCTTGCCTCAAGTTTTGCAGCCTCTGATACATAAGCGATTGATAATTATAAGGTAAGAATGTGGCTTTCATCAATTTCCTCATCTTCTCCCAAGATTCAATCTTTGACTTCCCCATCCGTTCACGTGTAAGTTTGGTTTGCTGCCACCATGCCAAAGCTCTACCCCTCAGCCTTGTAGCAACCAACTTCACTCTACGATGTTCAGGAACTTCCTTGAAGTCAAAAATCTCCTCCACATTAGACAACCAATCTAAGAACTCCTCAGCTTGCATACCACCCTTGAATTCCGGTATTTCAGTCTTCATCCCAGACTCCCACTTGTGATCATACTCCGATTGATTTCTTCCTTGGCCTCGTCCATGAACACTACCACCTTCGAACTCCTCTTCAAAATCAGATGTATATCGATGTCGATCCTGACCACCAACATCTCTACTACCATCATTCCTTCCACCAACATTCCTTCTACCAGCATTCCTCCGATCTCGTTCTCGATCATCAATATTTATATAACTATCTCGGCTCACACTTCTATGATCATTATCATTACTTCTCTCTCGATTGGAATGTGGCGAAACTCTACTTCTCACAAGGTTGGATTCAGGTGAAACCCTTCTCTGATTTCGATTCATCTCCAACATAAGCTTCTCTAGCCTCCCAATGCCTTCATCCAACTTCTCATTGAATTTGTCACTTATACGTTGTTCCATTTGCTCGGCATCTTCCCGCTTATACAAATATTCGACATTTTGATGACGATTAGCTCTCCTTGGCGGCATGATTCAAAATTTTCATAAACACTTCAATTCTCGGCTTGGTCAACTCAAAAGATACCAAATGATTTACACGGCTTAACCCGGCCTCGCGACTCAACTTGGCTCGGCTCAATTCAAATTCTCTTGGCGCGCAAAACAACACCCCGCGCAAATCCAAACACCTTTCAACTTTTGATCCAAAAAGAAATGGATCGAAAACTCCTATTTTGTTGCAATTTGCGATGAACATGATGAACAACAACTTCTCGTCCTTGAATGATATAGCTCGGCTCGACTTGATCTCTTCAAACTTCTTCAAAAGAATTGGCTCCAAGACTCGATTTAGCTATGATTGGCTAAAACAAGCTCTGATACCAAATGACGCAGCAGCGGAATTACAAAATGATGATTCTGTGAAAGTAATGATCGATGGAATGGAAGATACCGAAATGCCCAAATTCGTTGATCCGAAGATACCGAATTCTAGCTACCTTCGTCACGTTGATCGCGCACGATACCGTGAAGGAAGATCTGCAATTCTTCAGACGTTGATCTAGCGCACTAGATACCGTGAATTGGCTTCTACGATCGTTGATTCGAGCGCACTCGAATGCCTAAAGAGGAGATAGGAGATTACACTCAACTAGCAATTTAGATGAAAGCACAAAGTTAACAAAACGAAATTTTATTCAAGTCAACTAACTTTTCAAATGTACAACTCACGCCTATTTATAGCATTTTACAATCCAGACCCTTAAGTCGTATACGACTTACGACTCATCATAAGTCGACAGCGACTTATCAACATCAACGACTCAAACAGTTACACAACAAATATTTACAACACTTAGGTCGTATACGACCTAACTACTAACGACTTAAGAAATATACAACATATTACAACACCATATCACGACATACGACACAGCGACTCAACGAGTTACAACACAGAATTACAAACCTGCGACCTAAGGTACAACGCACACGAGTTAACAGGTGCCGCGACTCATGACTCAACAATATCACGACTTAAGGATTTCAGATGACTTAAGTAAGTCGTAGGTCGTAGATGACTTATCTTAAGTCATTGGTTTTCTTCTTCCGTATGACTCGCTTCACTGTTTCTTCCGTATAACTCGCTTCACTGCCTTGCTCTGGTACCTTGTTAGGTCGTGGCCGATCTAAAGCCTCTCCCTTAGGTCATAGACGACCTAAAACTCCACTAAGTCGTACCCGACCCAACTCATGCTCATTAACTCGTAAAGATTCTCCCTTAGGTCGTAGACGACTCAAAACTCCACTAAATCGTACCCGACCCAACTCATGCTCATTAACTCGTAAAGCTTCTCCCTTAGGTCGCAGACGACTCAACTTTTCCGAACGACTTAAGATTTCATTAGGTCGGTCACGACCTAACACTTGACCTGCATCATGTATAGACTATGATGCTTATATAAAATGTGTTAAGGGGGATAATGGTAACGCCTTAACACTATTTTGATACTTTATATTACTGATAGGCATTATCTACCTAGTATACACTACTACTGTTGGGTACCTTCCCTAACACCTACCACCGAACCAGGCTCCACCGGTCCACTTACCTCCCATACCTACCGGACCAAGCTGCGCCCTCACTACCGAACCAACTCCTGACTAACCTCTACCGAACCAACTCCACGAGAGACCCACTGCCGGACCAAGCTGATCCCTCACTACCGAACCAACTCCTGACCAACCTCTACCGAACCAACTCCTGACCAACCTCTACCGGACCAGCTTATACCGGACCAACTCCCCACCGGTCCAAACCTCTCCACCGAGTGAAGCCTCCACCGAACGAAGCAACCAGACCACTCATCTCACCACCGAGCCAAAGGAAACCGGACCAGATCCGCCAGGCCAGATTACGTCAGCCTAGGCCCGCCAACTGCTCTATACCTCCAAGACCCCTACCCCCAGCCTCACTCTATAAATAGAGGGACAGGGGTACAACAATGGGGGACAAGTTTGAGAGCTCAAGCACGGAGAGAACTTTCAAACAACTTTCTTTTACTTGTATCAAAGCTTTGTACTTGTAATCAAAACAAGAGAAGGGAAATAACATATAAAGTGGACGTAGGCACATTCTGGCTGAACCACTATAAATCTGCATGTCTTTTTACAGTTTAGCCCCTGCTTTTCATATATTTGCATAAATCACTCAAATCACTAAGAATAACATAAGATCTACTAAATCATACAACTTTGAGGTGTTTGTCCATTTTTTGTGCAAACATTTTTGGTGCTTTCACTGAGAGCGAGAAGCTCGAAGCTTCAGCTTCATCCACTTAACAGTTTTCCTAACAGCATCATCCGCCACTTGGAAAACATGCCTCCCAAATAGAGGAAAGATGTTAACAAAGGAAAAAACATCGCATCCAGCAGTCTTCCAGATCCAGCTGTCACGAATCAAGTAAATCGTCCTCCTCCGACAGTAGTAACAAATGAAGGACAGGCTAACCCGACCACTCCTGCCACAGAATAGCCTGCAGCAATTACTAGGGCAGATTTGGACAGAGTTGTGGTTGAAGTAACTAACCGCTTCACGTCCCAGCAGGAAGCCTTGGTGGACCATCTCATGTCACGCTTAAGGGATGCTGAAGAATCCAACCGCAACACTGAATCATGGGGCGAGTCCCAGTCTGGAGGATCTCAGAGACAACAAAGATCTTCCTTCTTCGAAGGAGCTAACGGCAGAAGTAGCCATGGTAGGAGCCGAGACCGAGCACAGCCCGAAGTTAGGCCTGAGGAAACGTTTGGTACCGAACCCAACAGGGGAGGTACCGGACGGAGGTCAACTGTAGCTGAGCCTGTCATACTGCCTAACCACGGAAACGCCGGTGAACGGGGCCGAGCTAGAGTCCGGCCCGAAGTTGGACCTGAGGAAGTGCTTAGATCAGAACCCAGCAGGGGAAGATCAAGGCAAGGGCCAACTGTAGCTGACCCTAGCATGCCCCCAGAAGATCAAAGGCAGCCGCTGGAAAATATGAGGAACGATAGACGATACCATCCCTACAGGTCATCTGGACGGAATCAATCCCACAGAAAAGAACCAAACTCATTTCTATCTTCTCCAAATTCTGATGAAAGGATGGCACGCTTATTCAGAGAGTGTGTCCAACGGGAGCAAAGAGATCGAGGGATAGGCGCTAGGGTAACCAACCCTTTCGCCTGCAATATCGAAATTGCTATCACTCCCCGAGAATGGAAGATGCCGACAATGGAACCTTACAAAGGAACCTCCGACCCCGTTGTACACTTACAGAGGTACACGCAACATATGCTCATGAGTGGAGCAACAGAGGGAGTACTATGCAAATGCTTTCCGCTCTTCTTAGCAGATCTCGCTACCTCCTGGTTCTGTCATCTACCCCAGGGATCCATCAACTCGTGGGAAATGTTGAAAGAAAAGTTTATCAGTCAGTTCCGCATCCATGTGGAACAACCTAAGGATGCTTATTCCTTATCCAGCGTCAAACAGAAACCTGGAGAAAAACTGCAGCAATACCTAACCCAATTCAATGCCGCAGCAGCCGCAGTCCAAGATGCCGATGAGAAGCTTATCCTAATGGCCCTCTGTAGTGGTGTGCATCCGGACACTAAATTTGCTAGAAGATTGACGAAAGAAAAACCAGCTACTTTACCCGATTTCTTCCATGAAGCCGGGAAATACATGAGGCTTGAGGATGCTGCCGTTGAGGGGCAGTCAAGACAGAAAAATAAGGCAACTCACAGCAACGCCCCCGCTGTGGCAAGGGACGTTCGAAGAAATGATTCCAGAGACAATGCTGGGGGCAAGAAGGGAGAAAAGCGCCTATATCGGCCTGGGCCAAGATTCGATACTTACACTCCTTTGAACGAGACCGTAGAAAATATCTTCCTTGCCACCCAAGGAGAAGTTAGATACAAACGCCCACCATACAAAAAGGAATCAGATAACGCACAGAAATCTGGAAAGTTCTGCCGCTTCCACGAATCTCACGGGCATGATACCAATGAATGCCATCATCTCCGAGATCTGATTGAGGAACACATCAAAAGGAAGAAACTGGAACGTTATGTAAAAAGTCAGGACAGGACTCCAGCTCCTGCCAATGAAAACCCAAGGCTACCCTCACCGAACACCAGCAGAGGAAACCGCAACACTAGCAGCTCTAATCAAGAGAAAATAGTGGTCCATACCATCTCAGGAAGACCGCACATCGCGGACAGAAGCTGGAAAGAGATGGAAAGGTATGGAAAGTCGCTTAGAGACAATCAAGACTATGTCAATTCGGTTATAGAAGAGCGCCACCCGAAGCGGAAAGAAAGTAATGACATCACATTCGGTAAGCGTGACCTAGAAGGAAGGCAGTACCCCCACATGGATCCCATGGTCATCTCTGCCCGACTCGGTCCCGCCGAAGTTTACCGAATCCTGGTAGACACTGGAAGCTCAGTAAACATCCTGTTCAAACACGCATTCGACAAAATGAAGCTATCAATGAAGGATGTATCTCCCTGCGATAAACAACTACACTGTTTCACTGGGGATGCTAAGATGCCCCTCGGGCAACTGGACCTCTTTGTTGAGATTGGAAGCCATCCCCTCTCCATTATACGGAAGCAGACGTTCGTGCTAATAGAAAACCATTCGGCCTACAACGCCTTCTTAGGAAGACCAGCCTTGTCTGACTTCCAAATTGTCCTAGCCCCATGGTGCCTAAAGATGAAATTTCCAACAGACAATGGAGTAGGGGAAGTGGAAGGAGACCAGGACGTTGCTCGAGACTGCTATGTGACTGAACTTCGCAACAACCACAGGAAGGATAAAGGGAAGGGTGTAGAGATTGCCCTCTGCACAAAAAGTCTAGAAGCATAGCAACTAAAGAAAGCCCCTCCTCTTCGATATACCAGCAACCCTTTCAATGAATTAGACCCTAGGGACAAAGAGGAGGAGGCCACCGCCGAGCCTGCAGAGGCTATGGAGTTTATATCTATAGACAAGCACGACTCAAGTAGACTATTGAAAATTGGGTCCCAACTAAAAGCCGAATTGAAGGAACAACTCATCGATTTTCTCCGCCACAACTTGGATGTATTCGCATGGTCACACGCTGACATGACCGGAATCTCCTCCGACATAGCCTGCCACGTATTAAAAATTGATCCTACCAAGGCGCCTGCAAAACAAAGAAAGATAAGTATGGGAGCAGAGCGATCAGCAGCCCTCGATGAAGAAGTAAAGAATCTACTCGCCAATGACTTCATACGAGAAGCTATCTACCCGGAATGGATCGCCAACCCGGTGCTGGTAAAGAAGGCTAATGGGAAGTGGCGAACCTGCATTGACTTTTCCAACCTAAACGACGCCTGCCCAAAGGATTGCTTCCCACTTCCCAGAATCGACCAACTTGTAGACAACACAACCGGGCACGAGCTCCTATCTTTTATGGATGCATACTCAGGATATAACCAAATTCCTATGCATGCTCCCGACCAAGACCACACTAGTTTCATCACTGACCGGGGTTTATACTGCTATAAGGTAATGCCTTTCGGACTTAAAAATGCAGGAGCCACCTACCAGCGCCTCGTCAACAAGATGTTTGCAGGGCTAATAGGACAGGCTATGGAAGTATATGTGGATGACATGCTGGTGAAGTCAAGGAAAGCCAAAGTTCACGTAAACCACCTAGGCAAAATGTTTCAAGTACTCCGCCAGTATGGAATGAAGTTGAATCCTCTAAAATGCTCCTTCGGAGTGTCATCAGGAAAGTTCTTAGGATTCATCGTTCATGCCAGGGGGATTGAAGCGAACCCTGAACAAGTCCGAGCGCTAAGGGAGATCAAGATACCTTCCACCCGAAAGGAAATGCAAAGCCTAAATGGAAAAGTGGCCGCCCTAAGCCGATTCATCTCCAAGGCAACGGACAAGTGCGTCCCCTTTTTCGAAGCTCTAAAGAAAGACAAAGGAAAGTTCGAATGGACTGACGAATGCTTAACCGCTTTCCTTAACCTAATCGAACACCTCCAGAAACCACCGGTGCTCTCGACTCCAAGCGAAGGCGAAGAATTATACCTATACCTTGCTGTGTCATCTCACGCCCTAAGCGCTGCCTTGGTAATGGAAGACAACCGCACGCAACGGCCAGTTTACTTCGTCAGCAAAAGGTTTACTGGGGCGGAAGTCAGATATCCTAAACTTGAGAAGCTAGCATACTGTTTACTAATCACATCACGGAAACTGCGTCACTACTTCCAGTCCCATTCCATCAAAGTTCTGACCGATCAACCACTTAGGCAGGTACTCCATCGTCCCGACACTTCTGGGCAACTACTTAAATGGTGCATTGAACTAAGTCAGTACGGTATCACCTATCACCCTCGCACCGCCATCAAGGGACAAGCCATGGCTGATTTCATTGCAGAATTCACTACCAACGAAGATAAGGAGCAATTGGAAATAGCAGAAGATATCAAGTGGAATCTCTTTGTGGATGGTGCATCGAACGAACAAGGCTCGGGGGCAGGTGTGGTAATAATCACTCCCAGGGGAAACAAACTGCACTATGCTATAAGGTTGGAGTTCGCTGCCACCAACAACGATGCAGAGTATGAAGCAGTGATAGCCGGACTAGAAATTGCCATAGAAATCGGAGCCAATTCTTTGTGTCTTCACAGCGATTCTCAACTTATTGTTAATCAAATACTAGGAGAATTCCAAGCTCGAGAAGAATGACTCATAGCATATTTAAAGAAGACCAAGTTACTTCTCAGCCGATTGGACCACTACTTAGTCAAACACATCCCTCGAGAAGAGAACCAAGAGGCCGACGAATTGGCGAAGCAAGCAAGTGTGAGAGACATCACCATCTTCGGGGCAGTAACCATCTCAAAGCAACTGGCCCCAAGTTTTGAGCAAGTGAATCTAATAGCTGCAACCGAGGAAGCAACTTGGATGACTCCCATCCGAGACTACCTACAAAGTGGCACACTACCCAACGGGCGTAACGAAGTCAAGAAAATCTTGAGGAAAGCATCCCGCTACACAATACAAGAAGACATCCTCTATCGGCGCGGATTCTCTAACCCGTTATTAAGGTGTGTCGCTGGGAGGGAAGCCAAGGATATCTTATCCAACATCCATCAGGGAAGCTGCGGAGATCACACCGGAGGACAAACATTAGCAAAAAAGATAATCCGATATGGATATTTCTGGCCCACCTTAAGCAAGGACGCTTTAGATTTCGTCAAAAAGTGTGACAGATGCCAGAAGTTTGCTAAGATTCTGCGGCTACCAACAACTGAGATTACTCAAATGACCAGCCCTTGGCCCTTCGCAATATGGGGAATTGACTTAATCGGCGAGCTACCGATGGGCCGAGGCGGGGTCAAATATGCTATAGTGGCAGTTGATTATTTCACCAAATGGGTGGAAGTGGAACCTCTGAATAAAGTATCTTCAGCAAAAGTTATTAACTTCTTGATCAAAAATATTCTATGCAGGTACGGGGTCCCACTCAAAATCATATCAGACAATGGACTTCAGTTTGACAGCGAGGAATTCGCCAACTGGTGCCAAGAGCACGGAATTCACAAAAGCTTTTCATCCGTAGCATATCCTCAGGCAAACGGACAAGTCGAAGCCATCAACAAAATTCTGAAAACTCTAATAAAAAAGAAGCTCGAAAAGTCAAAGGGCGCTTGGGTGGATGAACTCCCTACGGCACTGTGGGCCTACCGCACATCTTTTAGAACATCAACGGGGCACACTCCTTTCTCTTTGGCATACGGATCAGAGGCTATGCTCCCAGTTGAAACCATTGTGCCTTCCCACCGTAGGATCCACTATAACCCAGAAGAGAATGAAGAACTACTCCACATGTCTTTGGATCTAGTTGAGGAGAGAAGAAATGATGCAGTCCTTAAAGCAGCAGCCCACAAGCAGAAAGTGGCAGCACAATACAACTCCAAAGTCAAGCATCGTACCTTACAAGAAGGGGATCTTGTCCTCAAGCGAATCTTCCCTCGCCCCGGAGCACTAGACCCAATCTGGGATGGACCATATGTAATTCATAAAGATCTCCACAATGGAGCTTATATTTTGTCAACAGTGGACGGAGAGGTGTTCCAGAAGGCATGGAACATCCAGCACCTCCGTCGATACTTTTCTTAACTTGTACTGCCCATATGAAGTGAATTAACAAAGAGAATCAGTGGACGTAGGCTTTTTCATGCCGAACCACTTTAAAAAACCTTGTCTCTTTTTTAACTAGTTCCTTTATATCTTGGCTGCTTGTTAACATTATCCTTTTCTGTTGAAAACAGTCCTGTGCAAGTAGCATTTTCACTCGATGCACTCCGCAATGCAACTTCACCTGGACAAGACCTAACAGGTACTACGCGAATCTATGCCCTCGCCAATGAGACACTTTTGCTTCGGCATCCCTCTGCTGCGGGTTAACTCATTGCTCGCGACGGCCCTTAAAGCCAACTGTAATGAGCCGATTATAAGCCACCGAGAAGGCCGACTTTAGCCGAGGCAGCTCATTACGGCGTTCGGCTCGCCGGCAACTGTGAACCGACTCTAAGCCCCAACATAAGGTGTGGCCAGCCAGGGGCAGTTCACAGTTGACGATCGGCATCCACGCTAGCCGGCCACAGTAAATCGAATAATACCCACGATTACGGGCCATAATAGTCCGGGTAGTTACTGTGTGCGATCTCGGCTCCGATGTGTCTTAAGTGCGGCTGTGGTAAAAAAGAATTAACTCCCCGTGGAGGCGTAAGATGGGTGACAAATGTCTCTAAGACCCACAGCTAGGGAAAGTGACTACAAAACCCGTTTGCCACGAACTTAAGCACATCGAAGGCCTTCCGTGATTGGAAGTTTTACTTTTTCACATATTTCAATTTTACTTAAGCAACTTTTTCCCTATCCTCTGTAACAATCCCTGAAGTATAGGACACAGGACAGGAAACATTTACTAATGGAAGCAGATGCTCACGACAAGGAACCAAACCGCATCCTTTACTCAGTCACGCAGGATATTCAAAGCTGCCCTCTACAAGCAAAATATAAAGGGCAGTATTTCCTCCTTTCATATGTAAATACATGACTATAATTCATTCACGCCTCACGTTAACATTGCAAATCATAAAATTATGTTTTAAACAAGAACCTGACATCAAACACAATTTGATTACAAGAATATGCATAGCCATATCTCTCATACAGACATGTCAAAATAACAACAAACATTCAGAAAACAACAAAACCAGCTTAAGTTAAAGAATTACACGTCAAGAATAGAGCTATTTATTACAAGTAGCAAAATATTACAACCTAATTGGTTGCTTTACTATTTTAAGACTAACATATATAACCCTGTCAAAGTCCACAAAAAGAGTTTTTCCAGGTCTAATCAAGGGGCCGGCTGCATTGGAGATCTATCCTTGTCCTGTTGCCCACCTGACCAGTCAGAGAAAGGATTCATTAATAATAAGCAACCAATTTAATGGAGAGATTAAAAGAAAGACTTACCAGCACCTGCTTCTTGACCGTCCTGGTCGTCATCCTCTACTTGCACACCTGCCTCCTCAGCAGCAAGCAACCGCATGCCCTCCTTCACCGCCACCTTCTCCTCCTTGGTAAACTGGGCAGTGACCACATCCATGCTGAAGGCCATGCCACCCTCTTTATCCACATCAGCCTTAGTCTCCTCCAGAGCCCGAAGATAAATCTTAGCCATGACCCTAGGATAATCATCCATCCAAGATAGGTTGCCCTGCTTCCAAGTTCGGAAGTACATGTCCTGAAGCATTTCGTCCATCATCCCCTCATTCTCCTCAAACTCCCTCATCCGGGCCTCGGAAGCCGACAACCTTCCAAGGGCTGTTTCTTTCTCCAGTCGGTATCTCGAGCAGTCAACCTGAAGGGATTTCCGCATCGCCTCCATCTCCTCCTTCAGCTTAGCTTGAGCGAGCTCTGTGGCCTCAAGCCTCCACGACAGCTCCTCTACCGACTCCAAATCCGCTTTCCGGACTTCATCCACTGTGGCAATAGCCATGTCAATCTGCTCCTTGCAGGCAGCCTCCATCTTCCGCAATTCCGCCTTACTAGCCTCTTCCATAGTCTTCCTCAACCGCCCGGAGGCAGCCTCATGCTGAGAAATCTGAATGGCCTGATCAGCAAGCTGTTTGGCCTGATCCGAAATCATCAATCGTAATCGGATGTTGGCACTCCCAATCTCCTCTCCAGCCTTAACCAGCCGGGCATGATGCCCCATCAGCTTCCTAGTCTCCTCCGCCACCCGATCAATATTAGCCTTGGCCTCGTCTCCCATAGTAACTATCCGAGTAGTAAGTAAATCGAGATCTAAGGACTTAGCCTCATCAAGCACCCGTACCATGGGATTGCGGGGAAGAAGGTGCTCACCGGTAACCTCGTCAAAGGTGATATCATGGGAACTTGGATCCAGGTCAGGATGACCCGCAAATGGATTCCGAGCCAAGTCAGGACGATCAATCTGAGTGACGGTAGGATTTTCAGATGGGTGCGGAGAGAGTACGAATTCAGTATCCTCCTCCGTGATATCATGAAGAGGCTGAACCGGGGGCTGAGGACCAAGTGAAGATTCGGATAAGGGATGGCTTCTCTTTCTCTTTTAAATGCCCTCTTCAATAACCCCAAGAAGAGGACGGTAGCCGACTACATCCCCGGAACGGTGGGCCGAAGGCTTCGGCTTGGCGGAAGCTTTGGAGAGTTTGTACTGTTCAAGCCTGTGCCGAAGATCTGAGGCCTTGGCCGTTTTACCTGCTCCTGATATGAAGAAAAAGTGTCACAAGCTTACATTGATCCATAATTCGAGAAAACACGGTAAATTAAAAGTTAAAAGAAGAAGGAAAATGCATCTGTGATTGTACAAACCCTGGGGAGGGGTAGGATACTGCAATAAGTCCTGGATTTCATTCCAGGACGGGAGCGGGTCATAAAATATTCCTAGGTCCCTATCATAAATGGAGTCCGCAGGAATCAAAAGTTCACCTTGAGTCGTCGGAGCCACCTTGGCTGGAATAGTCTGAGGAGGCTCGCTTGCACCAGTCCCAGCCTTGTCAGCTCTCCCGGATTTCTCTATCGAAGCCGGTTCCCCGTCCAGCCCCTCAAACGCTTGGTGGAATGCATCATCCGTCCACTCCTGAATCTCGCCTGCTTGCCCAGGAAGCAAGGCCCCGATGCCATCACCACCGTCGCCACCTTCCCGGTCGTCTCCACCCTCACCTCTCTCCTCCTCCACATCTTCCTTTCCCGGAGTAAGCGGGCAATTGCTGGGGGAGGGACCATCCGACTTCTTAAGTTTCTTACCTCCGACAGCTGGAGGTTTCGTGAAAGGTTTCCTCTTGCCACTCTCTACCGTGATACCTCCCTTAGCCTGAGCAACCGCCCTCTCCTCCGCTGTTTCCCTCAGCTTGACTACTGACTGGTGTGGAAGGATCAAGTTATACTCCAGGAGGGCCGCATTTCTGATCAGGTAGGCAGCTGATCTATCTCTCCCGGGGATAGCTTCTATCTCAGCCGTCATCTAAACCAGGCGATCAGTCTCCACAACTGCAAAGCCACCTGTCGCTAGCAAAAATGAAAATGTATGAGAAGAAGCATCGCAACCAGAATGGAAATTATAAATAAAGCGTCGACTTACATCCAGAGGTGAAACGCCGAATAGAAACAGAGTCGTCCCTGACGAAGAACCACTCCTTCTTGAACATGCTGAACTTAGAATACAGATCCAAGACCGGCTTGAAGGTTACAGCTGACTCCAAGCTGATATATGGGGACCCCTTCTTATAGCCCCTCAGATTATATAAGTACCGGATCTCCCGGTTGGAAGGAGCACGCCCATACTTCCTCTGGAAGATGACAAAGAGGATCACCAGTATAGCATAGGAGTTGGGTTGAAGCTGGAATGGGGCCACCTTTAGATATGTAAGGAAGCTGGCTACCCAAGCATTAAGAGGCGGAATGGCACCACACATGCAGTGATATCTGTTGTAGGCAAAGTACCCTTCGGGAGGGTCATATGGCATAACTTCTCTCCCTGGCAACAGCATGCGCGCTCTATCGATTCCAAAAGAGCGGGATATGACATCAAACTTCTCTTCCTTAAGGGAGCTGGGAAAGCAATCGGGCGGGGAGTTCAGAAGCTCCTGAGGGCCGTACCCGTCCACTAGTGATCTCGGGGTAGATCCGTGACGTTCCGGTCCTGGCTGAGCAGGGGGCACTGCGGAATATTCTCTTTCGCCCTGAGACCTCCTTTTATCTTATCGAGTTTCTGCTTTTCGAGACATTTATCTGCAAACACAAAGAAGTGCGTCATTAGAGTAGAGGAAGTAAAGGAGCGAGTGTGTGCACTCTGGAATTTCGCTCATGATTCAAGTCGTAGAAGTTCATTCGGTAGTACAGTATAAAAAGTTCATTCGGTATCAGTTTCATTCGGTATTCCCAACTTCATCCGGTTATACGGGCATATGACTCCATTCGGCACTCAGAGTCCCTAAGTCCATTCGGTAAAAAAACTCATTCGGCCAACATAGAAAGGATCTCACCTGATTCGGTGAAAGTAAAGAAGTTGATTCGGCTAACACGTTTGATTCGGTGAAAGTAAGGAAGTTGATTCGGCTAACGCGTTTGATTCGGCAAAAGTAAGGACTTGGTCCGGCAAAGACGGGAGTTTAATTCGGCTGGTAGGGAATAAGAAAGGCGTACGGTCCCTACTTATAGACGAAAAGGCACGACCGGACCATCTGATTCGGCACCCAAGAACCGAATGAAAATATCAAGGCTACATAAAACAAAGCACGCCATATTCGGGAATATGCCCTACTTTGGGGGGCAATTGTTGGGTACCTTCCCTAACACCTACCACCGAACCAGGCTCCACCGGTCCACTTACCTCCCATACCTGCCGGACCAAGCTGCGCCCTCACTACAGAACCAACTCCTGACCAACCTCTACCGAACCAACTCCACGAGAGACCCACTGCCGGACCAAGCTGCGCCCTCACTACCGAACCAACTCCTGACCAACCTCTACCGAACCAACTCCTGACCAACCTCTACCGGACCAGCTTATACCGGACCAACTCCCCACCGGTCCAAACCTCTCCACCGAGTGAAGCCTCCACTGAACGAAGTCTCCACCGAATGAAGCAACCAGACCACTCATCTCACCACCGAGCCAAAGGAAACCGGACCAGATCCACCAGGCCAGATTACGTCAGCCCAGGCCCGCCAACTGCTCTATACTTCCAAGACCCCTACCCCCAGCCTCACTCTATAAATAGAGGGGCAGGGGTACAACAATGGGGGACAAGTTTGAGAGCTCAAGCACGGAGAGAACTTTCAAACAACTTTCTTTTACTTGTATCAAAGCTTTGTACTTGTAATCAAAACAAGAGAAGGGAAATAACGTATAAAGTGGACGTAGGCACATTCTGGCTGAACCACTATAAATCTGCGTGTCTTTTTACAATTTCGCCCCTGCTTTTCATATATTTGCATAAATCACTCAAATCACTAAGAATAACATAAGATCTACTAAATCATACAACTTTGAGGTGTTTGTCCATTTTTTGTGCAAACAACTACATAGTAGATAGTTTAACGGATCCTTAGAGGATGGTTATCCCAACATCCTTTGAGTTACTCGTATTTCAGTCGTTATTTCACTTGAGTTAAATTTATTGATATGAGAATGTTAATCCTGACTCAAGTGTTTTTTGTTTTTCTTTACGCTCGGGTCAGACAGAGTGTACCAGTATTCGACACTCACCTTTGGAGTTGGAGCCTCGCTTGGAGATCCAGCTATCTATCCAGCTTTCAGATATTCAGTTGATTCTAATGATGTATTCTGATTCTTGTATTTGACTATTGTATTTGAGACTCCTGTTGTATCTTGTTTAACTCTGTTATATATATATATATAGTAGCTTCATGAACTACTATTCTTTTGTTTCCACTACATTATTACTATATTACTCTGTGTCTGTGATCTTCGATTATTTTATTTACTGTATATGATGAGTTTTGCCAAATTTAAATTAACAATCTGATATTTTGAACAATTCAAGTCCGAGATGTGCGGATGCAAATGGTCCAAAATACTGGGTCGTTATAGATGTTTCCTGGGGGGCCCAGGTGTAACCTTTGTGTATCTGCGATCTATGGTTAGACAAAGGTTTCGTTTGTTTTTTTGTTTGGATTGTACTTTCCATATCTGTTTTTAAAAGTTTTCCAGTATTTTCACTGGGTGTTGAAACAAGTCTACTAAGTACCTGGAGAATTCTAGCTTTGCGCCTGATCAATGCACTGCTAGAGTCTGCAGGAACGAGGATAAACTTGTTAAGACATCGAGTTATAAAATTATTTTGATAAAATATTATATAAATGATACTTTGATCAGTTATTTCCTTTTAAAAGGATTTTAAAGTGTTTTAAATACTTTTACCTCTTTATCCAACAATTTTAATTAATGGCTCATCCTTGTCTTTCATCGTATTTTCCCTTCTAGCTATTCCTATTCTCCACCTTGTTAAACTTACCTATAACAACAATTATCAGGTATAATTTAATCTTCTTGTCATCTTATCTTAACCCTATTCCATTCTATTTTTCTGTGTTTTCCGTACCTCATTCCTTTTCGAGGACGAAAAGATTTGAGTGGGGGAGAGTGTAACAACCCTAGATTTTTGCATATATTTAAATTTGACTTTATTTTTTAAACTATTTTAAACTTGTTTTATTACAAACATTTCATTTTTAAATATAAATTTTGACTATTATGTGAATTTTAATTTCAAACTGGTATAAATTGAACATTTTCCTGAAAAAGGGATTTCTGGTCAAATTGGTCAAACTTTGATTTTTAAACCTTAAATTTAAATATTTAAATTCTTAAATTTTATCTTTTATTATGAAAATACATTTAATAACTTGAATACTACTTTTCGTTTCATTTAAAACGGATTTGAATTGTAAAAGTTATGTACATTTCAATTTTGAGTTCAATTTGATTTATTTAACAATTTTGTCTATTTTAAATTATATAAATTACATTTTCTTTGTCATATTTTATTTTAATTTGTGTTAATATGTTATTTTATGGATACTTTGTCCTTTAATATTTTTAAAAGTGATAATAAAATTTTTCCAAAATTTATTGCATTTATTTCCTATTTTTAAAAGGCTAGTTTCTATTTTTCTGCTATTTTCTTAATTTAAATTATATTTAATTAAAATTTATTTATTTGATTTTGTGAAAGCATTTTTATTTTATGTTATTATCTTTATTTATAAATATTTTCTAAGTCCATATAAATCTTCCAAAGTTTATCCTGTTTATTTTCAAATCTTCTAGACTAGTTTTCATTTTGTACTATTTTCTTATTTTAATCATATATAATTAATATTTATTTATTTATATTTTGTATATTTGTTATATTTTCGAATTTTAACTGAAATTATATGTATTTTCAGATATTTAAACTTATAAAAAGAAAATATGGAAATATGAAGAGTTTGTGACTTTTGTTATTCCTAGTCTTTTTGTATTCTTGCCTTTTCATTTTCTAACCAACACTTGCATTTACTATTGGCTGACCTTATCATTTTCTTCAGTTGTTTACTTCCTTCCATTTTCATATAAAAAAATAACTTCTTACTCCAAAAATTTCGGCCTCCACACCTGAACAAAAATTTGGTAAACTTCTTCTTCTTTTCTACTCTTTTTCTTCTTGTTTCTTATGATTTTTGCACTTGCCTTCAACTTTAGGTAGCTTGGCCTTGCTCCTCCATCACCATGGCTGCCTCCACCACCACCACATCAGGCCACCTTCTTCTCCAGCCCAATGACTATCCATAGCCATGGCCATATATGATGTAGATCCACCAAAAATTGAGCAAACATCCACCTAAAACCCTATAGCCTAGCACCTATTGCCTTCCCCACTCCAACCACCACCTTGGCCGCCTCTTGCATCACTTCCACCAGCACCTACCTGACCCAAAGCCACTTCCACGGCATTCTCCAGTCCACTACAGGCCTGGCCATGCCCATGTTGCATAGGGTCGAACCATTTGTGGCATAGAAACCACTTGTAGTTTCCTTGTTTTGAAATTCAAGCACATATCCTTCATCTCCTCCTTATATTGCTATGGCCGACCCCTATATGGATTTAACCTGATCCAAACCTGATCCAAAACCATCCCATAACAGTGCTTTTCCAGCCTATGGCTGAAGCATATGATGTTGAATGCAAGTGCAAAAGCTCTAGCTTTGAATTGGGTAGTTATTCCTAGCATTGTTTTGTAATATTTCGGTTTGTAATTCATGTTTGTATTTGTTTTGTTTGATATTTAACAAGGAAATTAGCTTTGTCTCTCCCACTCTCAAATCATTATCGTGTTATCGTGCCTTTGAAGTTCTTTGTTTGTGCAATTGGTTGTCATCTCCAGCTTATACAAGTGAGTAATTCTCACCAGACGATGTGTACTTATATAACTAGTAAACTGACACCATTTGAATCTGTAATTTACATCATCCTGTTATAACTACCTTATTTTATTCATATGATGTTCACACCTGTATTTACACCTGTTATACCATATGTTACTATTATATCATGCTATTCTGTTATTTATATCAGTTTATCACACTGCAAGTTCCCTGTAGATTAGAATCACTATGAGTTGAAATGATACATACCCGAATGGACTTTAGAATAGGGGAAAATCGTTATAGGCTGAAATGATAGGCCTGAGCGGTTTTCATTTCATTCTTACTTGGGATTGCGGGTTTGAAATGATCAAACCTAGATTTTTCTTTGTAATTACTGATTGAAAAGATATAGTATCCATATTACTTTACCTAGGCTAGAAAATGATTTACAGACCCGTGGTTAAAATGTGTTTTCTAAAATTTTTAAATTATTTTAGAAATGTAAATATTATAATATTTTGATTTCAACTTAATTAAAATGATTTTTGTAAAGTATTTTGATTTTCTGAGAATTTATAAGTGAAATAAATAAATGGTAAAGTTGGAAATTTGAAATGTAAGTTATTTTGGAAATTCTAATTTGGTGATGAAATGGAATTTAAATTTAATATGAAATATGATAAATTTATGATATTTGGAATTAAAATGAATTTAAAATGATTTTATAATATATATTAATGATTTTTTAATAAAGTTAAAAATGTGAAATGAAGGAATATTAAGTTGATTTTTTTTTTTGAAATATAGCTTAAATTGGAATTTATGAATTTTGTTTAAAAGTGAATTTTTGAAGGTAAGTAAATAAAATGAAAATAAGTTATATGGGAGATTTAAACTTAAGTGTTAAGTTAAAATTTAATTAAAAAGAATTGAAATATAATGTGTGAATTTAATATGTGAATTATTATAAAATATTGACTTTTGAATAGAAATTTAACTTTATAAAATCATGAATATACGGGCATTTAAATGATTGTTTTAAAAGTGAGAAATTATGATTTTATAAGTTGAAAATGATTTATATAAAAAAAATAATTGCTTGTGACACTATATTGAAAACCCTGAATTTTAATTAACAGCATTTCTCAAAATGCTATTATTTCTAAGGTAAAGGATATTATAGAAATTATAAATGCTGTAGTTGATATAAATGAACCAAATGGCTAAATTTTAATAAAGGAATATTATAGCACTTTGTAAGTGCTATAATTGTGGAATTTAACTAAGGTTTTATTTGAACTAATGTAACCCTATTACAGTATTTTAATGCTGCCTTTTGTAAAATTGAACTGTTTTGAAAGTAACTTTCTATAGCATTTTCCAAATGCTGCGAAAGGTGAATTTTTATTGTTTTGATAAGTTTAAGTAAATAAATGGACTTTGAAAGATTTAAATTTTGAAAATATAATAACTTCATTTTAATGATTTAAAATGAAGTAATTTGTTTGAAATATAAACTATTTTGAAATGTGTGTTGAAATGGTATTTTAAATAAAATGAATGTAGTATTGAAAAGATATGATATTGTGACATTTTGAAATGGATTTTTTTTGAATGATATTGAATTTTGAAATGATATTTGATTTCAAACATAAATTACTATTTTGAAATTTTAACCACGGATGTATTTAAACTTATGGTTTACCTGATCCTTAGAGGATGGGCGGTCCCAAGCATCCTTTAAGTTATTGTGTATTACTGTTACAGTTCACTTGAGTTGGTTTACATTATATAAGTATATATTGTCCTGACTCGAGTGTTTTGTGTTTTACTTTATGCTCGGGTCAGCCTGAGTATTTACAGCTTAGCTTTGGATTTTTTTTCTTGAGCTAGGAATCACTGGAGATTCTGCTTATCTAGTTATCTATCCATTTCAGTTTCAGTTGTTCTATTTTAGCTCTGGTATTATAAACTTCTATGTATGTGAGATTTCTATTGTATATGTTTTCAGACTGATATTATGTATTTTGTTTTGAGAGTTTGTTATAGTAGCTTCATGAACTACTATGGTATTTTAATTTCCGCTGCGAGTTATTCTGATATTCTGTGTATGTGATTCTGTATTTGATTTTATTGCTCCAAATTTATTTACAATCTGTTATTTTGAATTATTAAAGTCAGACATGTGTGGATTATTGTCGATTTGAATGGTCCAAAATAGTGGGTCGTTACAAATTCTGTGATATGATTATTTGATATTCTGTGATGAATTATATTGATAATTGGAGATGATGGATGCTATGGTTTGATTGAATATATTTGGGTATAATGTGTTACCAAATATATAGATTGGATTTTTGGAAAGAAATAAAAGAGTAAATTTTTAAGTAAATAATTATAGAGAATTTAAATAAATTAAAGAATGAATTGGGAAAGGATAAAAGTGATTTTTAAATTCTGTTAAATAAATTCCGAGTATGGGAAAGGAGATTTTGAATAAAAGGGGAATATTAAATTTTTAAACCTAAGTGATATTATTTAAGGGAATAAAAGAATTTATTTTAAAAATTCAAGGTTTGAATTTATTTAAAGGGATAAAGAAGGATTTTGGAAAACCTGAAATTGATATTTTCAGTTTAAAAGATTTTAAATCATAATAAAGAAAGAAAAGCTGAAGTTAATGGATTTTGAGTTAAATGGAGTAAGTAAAGGAATTTATTTCAAAGTGAAGTAAATTGGAAATCAATTTGAAATTGATTTAAGCGTTTGGAAATTGGAATTTTAAAGGAAGATGGGGCTAAGAAATTTATAAACTGGGTTTATAAAGGTGAAGTAATATTTCAGTGGATATTTGGAAGAATAAATTCATGGTGGGAATTTATTAAAGGAATAGGTAAATTAGTTTTAAAAATAAATAGTGATTTATTTTTAAAGATGCGAGAGAAAAGTGGTTTTTGAAACCGTTTTCAAAGGGGTTGAAAATGGAAATATATCTTGCGAAGATATTTGTGAGGTAAATAAATAATTTGGAAAATTATTTATTATTTGATGGATGTTTGTGAATGTTAATTGATAGTTCAATAACCGACTATCAATATTGGCCAATGCGTTGATCGTTTCGAAGAGACCGGGATTGCGATTTATTTCCTGAAAACCACTTCGATCTGGTTTGAATGTTTTCGTGGGGAAACGAGTTTGGAATCTAAGACGGAGCAGTAAAGTGCAAGGGCTAGTCGCTACTAATCCTGAGGGTGATTCCAAATGGATGTAGTAGGAGTACTGCCTTCGGTTCCGTTCGAACCCGGAACGGACTTGTATGGATGAATGCTATCAGACCATCGTTAGGAGGGCGATGAGCATTCTAAGTTAGATGTGTTCTAAAAAGGTAACGCTTAGCCACAAGCCTCATCAACCGGGAATGACTGAAAATCAGGGGTTATGCAGCAAGGCTAAGTGGGTCGCACCCATTAGGGTGAGGTCATCCCTGTTTAGATATTCCTTTTTATTCGGCTTAGTGGTGCGGTTGCTGATCCCAACCGTGGGGTGATCTTACTCGGACTATCCAGCAAGGGGTAGTCCGGTCTTGTGTTGCAGGGGATTTAGGGTGGATCCTTGGTACGCTGATCTAGACCAGGTACTGTGACAGGTTGTACCCCATTGCCTAGTCGTTAGTTGGAAATCCATTCTCCCTACGTGCTTTTACGGTTTTTGTTTGTAGAACCCACTTTGTGGCTAGTATGCTGGAATTTAATCATGTAACAATTTCAGCTATTTGAATAAGTATTTGTATATAGACACTATTATAATATCAGACGGATTTGATGAAAGTGTTTTGGCTATCGTATGGTAAAAACCCGACATGTTTATTTGTAGCATGGTCTTACGAGATGCTTTTTATGTCAAAGGGTTTTGAAACTTAATTGAGTGTGTTTTCTCAAACTGGTTTTCCATATTGACTCGGGTGTTATTTTATTATAATGCTCGGGTCAGACCGAGTATTACAGATACAGGATAGGATGCTGTGGAGCTCAGGAGACGAGCTGGATGGCGAGACGTATCACCCGTATTTGTTGTATTCCGCTGTGTATCATAAGTGGTATAGTCATCTTGTGAGGACAAGTTATTATAACTGTCCTGAATTTTGATGTTGATTGTATTGTACTCTGATGTTGTATTCTGATGATGTATGTATAAACAGATATAGTTTCTTTCTGTAAAGATCAGTTATTATCTATTATATTTTATTCCGCTGCGATGTGAGATTCTGTTGTGTTGTTTCCTTTTCTTCTACCTCCTTCTTCTTCTAATCCTGATGGTTCGATTTTTCGGGTATGAAAAATCGGGTCATCACTTAACATGACACGTGATAATTCATTTTTATCTAATGAAAAAAATAAAACATTCATAGCTTTGGCATTATTAGAAGTTGCAGTTTTTTGTGCATCATTCCATGTGTTCATAGCAGTAGCAAGTGCTTCATATTTATTTTGAGTAGCTGGCCAAATTTCTAATCCATTAGCTTCCATAAAAATTCTCATACGTGTTGACCAATATGCATAATTAGAACCATTAAAAAGTGTGGGACGTGCTGTGGATTGACCTTCTTGAAAAATACTTGCCATATTAAGGTGATTCAAAAACGTGTTACTGTACTTTGATCAAACCTTGCTCCGATACCAATTGAAAGTCTACAGGGTGGATCGTGTAGTGTATATGCAAGTATATGTGACAAAGTATATAATGTAACTAAAACAATATTAATCTAAGTAAATATAGAATAAGCACACCAGGATTTTATACTGGTTCGGACCTTCCGTCCTATGTCTAGTCCCGAAGCTCCCCTTCGAAATTCGACTATCAAACACCCTCGCTTCGCCCGGAGGAATAGGCTTGGTTACAATAAATTGTTCTTGTCAAATGTGTATTCTATAACACGGATATTAACTAATTAGTACAAATGCTTCCAATATATATCTAGAGAGTATTGTCTATGAAGACTTGAATATTTGGAAGAATAAAATACAAGTATAGATTGCTAGAGATCAAGAGTATATGATATAGTATATAATTAGAGAGCATAAGTAAGTAAGGTAATATGTTCTCTTGATTCTTTATGATATATATAGTTGTAGAGAGGTTCCTTGAGTAGTTACATCCATTTACAAGTGCTCTACAATTGCTTCTGTTGATGATGAAGAGTTGCAGCGAAGAGAAGTGGAGATGTCTATTCGAATGTGGCAGTTGAAGTTTAAATTTAAAATCCGAGTTCAAAATCAGACGTCTGGTATTTGTATCAGACATCTGATACTATATATTTTTTTGTATATAGTAGATTTTCAGACGTCTGGTTTAGTCTGTTTGTTGTTCCAAAGGACTTTTCCAGACGTCTGGCTTGTGCACCCAGACGTCTGAAACTTGTGCATGTTTGTTTTGTGCATCTTTTATGTTACTTCTTTGTACCTATCGACTTGTAGTCTCTTGTAGTGTTCTTTGACCCTTGTTCTTGTCTTTCTAGTGATGTTATTCTAGTAAGTACCTGTATATAGAAATATATATGCATATTTTATTTCCATTGTATAGTTGTTGTCATCGAAACTGTAGATTTGATTTCCTAACAAATTTCACTTAAAATGCTAACAATAAAGGTATGTTTTCGGATTAAATTTAGAAGTGACAAATATTGATATATACTGTGTTTCCGACCTTATGGTCGATGTATATTATACAAATCATATTTGTGAAATTGTAAACGGTCTCCGTACAAAGGAGACTCTGCTTAATTTTTCGAAAAGCTTTGACACTTAGAAAATATTTTTGGTAATAGGCAAGAGTAGAAACTTTTAGTAACTGTTATTTGATTAGTTTTGTGTGGTTATGAATTTTCATTCACCGTATTTGAAATGATTGTCGTTGCTTGGCATGATATGACTTTTTAGTAATAAGGTGAATATATTTCATAAATGATAATAAATAAGAAATACTAATTAGCAACAATTAGTAGTTAGCGCAATTTGGATATGAATTTTTGAGAGAAAATAATACTCCTAGTATATTTTCTCGTAACACATAAGTTTAAAGGGTCTTTCTTGTGTGTTTATTTGTTTTTTTGTGTACATGGTTGTTACTAAGATTTTGTTGTGTAGCTAAGTAATAACTTGTTAAGATGATTCTATATAAGTCAAATTGTGAGGACGCAATTTTATTGGGTGGGAAGTTCTATAACAACCCGATTTTTAACCACCTTGATTAACAATTATTAATTAAGTAAACTGGATTTAAATTGAGTTTAAATTGAGAAATAAGGTTAATAATGAATATTTGTGTAAATTTGAGAGTATTATCTTTTTAAAGATTAATGTGAAATTTTTTGAAGTGTTTTAACTTATTTATAAAGGTTAAATAAGTTAGAGAGTGATTTGAATTAATAAAATGTGTATTTTCCTTAATATTGGTTCTTAGTGAACATAATTGGTAATGAGGGGTTTTGTGCAAAATTGCCAATGAGAACTCGGGTAAAAATCTTATTTATGTTTTAAAAGTGATTTATGATTTTTATTTTTGAAGAAAGAATAATTTGGACGATTAAAATCCATTTTTGACATGTTTTGTAATTTAGTAAAAACATGAAAAGGTCAATTTTCAATAAATCATTTGAAGGGTCAAATGACCTTGGAAATTAGTAATTTTTGGTTCATTAGAAAGATTAGTTGACGAACTTATTTTTAGTGTATTCACATAAATTTTTTTGTGTCTTAATCTAAGAGATAATTAATATTGAAGTTAAGTTAAAATTTGTTTTGTGCTAAATCTAAATCATGTTTTAATTATTTAATTTAAGGGTTTTGGGTATTGGTTCAGCCCATTTATGACTTAGAAGGAGAAATCATTCTCATGTACGTTCAGTAAACAAACCACGGAAACTATTTTTCAAATCAAAAGCTCAAGAACTAAAACCTAGAATGCAAGCAAATTGCAAGTTTTAAAATCAAATAAATTGCAATTAAATCCAGTAAAATCAAGGTATGTTGCTTAATCCATATTACATCTTCCCTCCACATTTATGTTTATTCTCCACAGTTTTTGAGTTGTGCAATTTTGTGTTAATGGAGTTCTAGGTTTTGAATTGGGCAATTTGAGTTGTAGCTTGAAGATGAAAGCAAATTAGAGTAATAGCAAGGCTTTAAGGTGAGTTCTCCTCACCACTATGTCTATATGTTGTTGTTTAAAGCTCAAAATTCGCTGCTACAACTGAGAATAACTTGCATATTCAATGAATTGTGAAATTAGTTGTAGGAATTGCTTGCATGTTGTTGATTTCACGATATAGAATTAGTAAAATAGAAATCTGGGTTGAAAAATGCAGATCGGTAATAAATTCATAACTAATTCTAGAAAAATCAAAAAAATTCGAAATTTGGATATGTTATTCCCAACACATATATGTACCAATTATAAAATTTCATAAGAAAATATTGTGTTTTGATGTGCCAAATCCTCTCTGCACTGGAGGTGAAAACACGGGAATTTTCTGTGTGGTTGGTTGCAAGTTTAAGATGAGTTTTTCGTACTCACAAATCTATATCTAAAGTTATTAGGATTGTATTCCTATTTTAATTCAAGTACTATAAGTATGAATTGAATCATTGAATTTAATTTCAATGATTTCATATTGATTTAAAGTATTGCATCTTAGAAACAAAGAGGATAGCTAAAATAATTTGTTTAGAGAGTGCGCCGTAGTAAAACAGCAAAAAACTTGCACTTCCCAAATCCTTTGGGGTCAATCTTTTTGAGTTAGAAAATAGATTCAATGATAAACAATTTTCCTTTTGATCACTTTTTGATAGTTCTGTCTTTAAACGATTCCTGAGTTTATACCTGAAATTGAAATAGCTATATCTTAGTGTTAAGTTATCTAAATTAGCTCAGTATTTTTGTGGCATATAGTTCATTCAATTATCTACATGTTCTTTTTAATCACTTTTCTAAATTATGTTATTTAAGGGGTGGAAATTGAGTTTGAAACTGTCATACATAGCCCTACTCTACTAAATTTTCTTAGTTGAAACCTGATATTTGAATCACCATAACTTTTGATTGGTAAATCGTAATTGAGTGAGGTTTTTTTCAGTTGAAATGTATTTTTATGAGGAAAAACTTTTATGTTCATCACTTTTTATTAATATGCATTTACTAGAAGTAAATTTTGTTTGAAGAAGAGATAACCTCTATATCCTGTGTTTTAATCGTTACTTTGTAACACAAAAATTATTTTGGCCATAACTTATTCGTCTCTTATCAGAATTTGATAATTCTTGAAGTTTTGGAAAGACTAGACTCTATGCTACAACTTTCATATATTATGTTTTTCAAGATTTCGAGATTTAAAGGATCAAAATAGCATATCTCTAAAACTCTAAAGTATGATTTATTATATATTATAACTTGGTTATTTAAATCACTTTGATGCTTGTTTTTAGATGATGCTCTGCTCATTTCAATCTTGCAATTATTATTGAATAACAAATGAATTTATAGATTTTAAAATAAGAAGTTTGAAAGTATGTATGTGTGTGTGTATATATATATAATTTAGAAACCATTTCCTATATGATAAATTAATATTATTTACTTCCAAACTATGAACCCTTATTAAATATTATTGTGCTTAGCTTTCGGCTAATTATATACCATTTCGGGATTTCTTTGATGATTTTTGGAACAATTGCTTTTGAGAAATTTATGCTTTCATTTATATTCTTATGGAACGTGCTTTTCTATGCGACAAAGAATTTTAATAAACGATTGAACTGTCAGAGTGGTATGGGACATTTTGTACAATTCTTTCGTTTATCACTATAATTTGTTAAATAGAGTTTAGTGGAAATTACTAGCTTTTAGTAAATACTTGAATTTACTAGCTAATATGGGATAGTTAATTTAATTCTTATGATTACTTAGGTGACAGTAATAAACACTTTAGAGTAGTATATCTTGGGGTGTTCAGATTTTTAGTATATCGATAGATCCCTAAGAGATGACAGCTTATTTTTCCATCGACCTAAGAGTCGATCTTATTTAGATTTTGGGTATGCTGATCTATTTTTGTCATTAGGTCTATTCTAGTATAGCACGGCTGCCCTTTCTATTTTGGACAGGTGTTATATTGCAGCCCTATCAGTTT
Organism: Allium fistulosum; assembly: GCA_030737815.1. Lineage (NCBI taxonomy): Eukaryota > Viridiplantae > Streptophyta > Magnoliopsida > Asparagales > Amaryllidaceae > Allium > Allium fistulosum. Next base: position 741,359,001 of record CM060908.1, on the reverse strand, counting down.
TTCTTACTAGTGGACAGTGTTTACCTATTTCCGTGGTTAGGTAAATTCACATATCCAGTCTATTTCTTTGGCTAGACTGCATCAGTCTATTTCTTTGTTAGACTGCATCCTATTTATGTAGTTAGGTATGTGGCGAGGTTTATTTTTCTATAGTCTGGGACTGATTAGATCCCGTGTTGCACTGTTTAATACTGAGAGTTGACTACCATTATTATTTCATTATTGATGATTATTTGTTTAGAGATTTTGGCATGGATATTTAGTATCCTTTTGTTTTGGCTCTGAGGAATTTTGAGTTGGTTATCACCATATTTTAGAGGATAGTCTATTAGAGACATGATATGAATTTGTGAAATGGTGATTTTTTTTATATGCCTTATTTCAATGATTATTTATTTGGGCATATTTTTGTTATGACTTATTTGGATCGTTAAGTCTTATTTTGATTCCTGTATATATTGATTTAATATGCCTTGTTATTGTTAAATTGAATTTGGCATTTATATGGTGCCTTGGCATGTTTATTCGATATGACTTATGATTAAGTCATAAATTTTGTTAACATGCATATATATATATATATATTGATATATATATATACTGTTTGAGCATACTTAATTGATATGAATTATTTTTATATGGTTAAGTCATATATTCTTGTTATAAGTATCTTACCCTTTTTATATTTAGAGATAGTCTTACCCGAGTGTTATTTTTCTCGGGTCAGCCCGAGACTTTTCAGGTTACAGGTAGACCTTTGGACGATTGGGCTAGTGGGGGAGATATACTATTTGGACTTCTAGTTTATCTTATTTAACCATTGGGACTTTGTATAGTTGAGATTATAGAATCGTCACCTGTATATTATTTGAGTCTAGTATTCTATTTTGTAGACTCAAAATTTGTACAAGTTATGAAAATTATTATTCCGCTGTAATCTATATATCTCTGATATTTGTTTCATATTTTATTCTATTTTGAATACTATTAAATCGATGTGTTTATTACTTTGTATTAATATTGTACACATCAAATTTCAATTCAGATATTAAGAAAAAAGGTATAAATGACATGTCAGTGTTAGTATAAAGATATATTCATATTCGATCGCCCTTAACAAGCCTTATTCTAAGGATTAGCAGACGACATTACTTGTAATGTTTTTTGCTAAACTGGGCATAGTGGTGGGGTTAGCGGTAACAACCCCACCGCTATGCCCGGTTTAGCAAAGAACATTACAAGTAATGTCGTCTTCTAATCCGGAGAATAAGGTTGGTTAAGGGCAATCGAATGTGAATATATCTTTATACTAAGACTAACACGTCTTATTTACCTTTTTGAGGATCTGAACAGAAATTTAGACGTGTACAATATTAATACAAAGTAATAAACACACCGACTAAAAATATTCAGCACTGTATATAATATAGATAAATCAGAATCAGAGTCACATATCATAGTGGAATAATATACATCATCACAAACATAAAAGAATGTGAGCCTACAAAATATGAGTACTAGACCCAAGTAAATATATACGTCATATCCAAAATCTTGTATCATGTACATAGTCACTTCTATATAATATAGATAGCATAAACTCCTAACTATTAATATATACAAGTATGAAGTAAACTAAAACTATCAAAATAGTTTACTTCAATGCTGGCCCAAAATCCAAAGGTCAATGGGTCCCTGTACTTGTAAAGTCTCAACCTGACCCGAGTATTAAAATAATAAACGGGTCGGACTATATCTAAATAAAAAGGTGAGATATTAATATCATAACTATCATATAAAATATGCCGAACAAACAATTATAACAAGGCATTTTAATTAAATTCACTATATAATCCATAAATGACTTAAGTTTAAAATAAGTCATCTCAAAATATGCCTAAAACCCAAGAATTCAAAAAGGCATATCAAACCAATAAATACAGATCTCAAAATTTTGACTTACAAATAATCAAATAAGTCATAAATAAAATATGCCCAAAACAAATACTCAAATAAGGCATATCTAACAAATCACCATTTCATAATTACATATCAAGTCTTAATAGACTATCATCTCAAAATATGGTGATAACCAATTCAAAATTCCTTAGAGCCATAAAGGATACAGAATATCCATACTCAAAATCTCTGAAGAAATAATCATCAATAGTGAAATAATAATGGTAGTCAACTACCAGTATGATATAGTGCGACACGGGGCCTAACTAAAATAAATAAACCCCGTCACAAAGTGCAATAATCTAACGAAAAGAAATAGACTATCAGGTAAAAACCCCGACTCTTAACGATAAGAAATAGGTAGTAGTGTTTATGACAAAACTATGTGAATTTAAATAACGAATATAAGTAGGTAAACATTGTCCAACTATGAAAAAAACCGATAGGGCTGCAATATAAAATCTGTCTAAACAATAAAAAGGACAGCTATGTTATACCAGAACAGACCTAACCCCGAGAAATAGGTCTGCCTACTCAAACCTAAAAATGAACCGACTCTCAGATCGATGAAAAATAAGCCATCGTCTCTCAAGGATCTATTGGTCCCAAATAAAATCCAAACACACTAAGATAATACAATTCTAAAGTGTTAATTACTACCACTCCAGTAATCACAAGAATTTAATTAACTGTTCCATACCAGATAGTAAATTCAAGTATTTACTAAAAGATAGTAATTTTCACTCAAACTCTTTATAACAAATTATAATAATAAACTAAAGAATTATATGAAAAGTCCCATACCAATTTGACAATTCAATGGTTTATTAAATTCTTTGTTTCATAGAAAATCACGAAATCTAATCTAAATTCAATTCAAGCTTGTTCAGTTAAAAATCAAAAGAAAATAGTTAAAAGATTCATAATTTAAAAATACAATTTCTTTTCTAAAATTAGAAATCAAACCAATATTTTTCATAATAAACAACTTTCTTTATATAAAAATTTACATAGGTATGTATAATTACTTTTCATAAAATCTTAAAAGCTTTAAAACCTTATTTGTGTATACTTTTTAAAATAAAACCCTTACATACATACATACATACATACATACATACATATATATATATATATATATATTTGATAATAATAAAAGAAATGAAAAGAATTTTAACAATTCAATTGTAAATCCTTTTTAATATTTAAAACGTTCTAAACACATTTTCTTTTAAATTATGCATCAAAAAGCATTTAATATTTTAACAATCAAATACTATTGGAAATCAGAAATAACATAGTCCAAAATAAGCTCAAAAACTTAGAAAACAAACAATTAAACTAATAAAAATTCTTTTCAATCAAGAACTAGGCAAAACTGTGCATTTTTATTTATCACCAGTCGTCGCAAATTTCTGGGCATCAATTTCCCAGACAATCGTCGGTTTAGCTTTGGTGATTGGGTTTTCTTTGGTTCAAGTGAGTTGCAAAAGATAGTAGATGCAATATTAGGTCTAACTAACCATTCAAACGGTAACGACCCGTAAAGTTTAGATAATTTTATTTGTTTATTTATATATTTAATTGAAATTTTGTGAAACTTTAAACAATAAAATTTTGAAATTTAAATTTGATATTCGAAATGCGTCTGTTTTAATGTGACGACCGCCCATGACCCCCGCACTGAACCTAGAGATAGTGCGCTGTAAAGTGTACCAGGCAGCCATGGACGATTGTCAAGGTAAATTGAAACAGCAGAATCTATCGTATAACTCACAGCGCATGGATAAAATACAATAGAACATATATATAGTGAAGCTTCACAGAATAGAATGTCATCATATAAAACTTCATAATAGTTTAGTACAAACATCTGAATAGACAATACATCAAGCCTCACTACATATCACTCAGAGAATTATACAATGCAGCGGAACATCCAGTACATATAGTAAAAAAACAATATGCAATTCTCCAGCTCGTCTTCGTCATCAGCATCGTGGAAAGCAAGAATAGCAACTGTCACCTGCTACCTAGTCTGCCCGTCCCAAAATGGACGAACAGCCCAAGGCAATAAGAGTTAAAACATAAAGCCTTGAGTCAGACAACAGTCTTAGTGAGCGGTAAAATTAACTAACAACATACCAAAAGAGCATAAAGGAAAAGGAATAGGAATACAACCCACCCACTCCACCTCTTTCTACAGTGATAGCCCCCAGACACACACTAAGTAAAGCAAACATAGCAAAGCATACAATTAAAGTAAAGCAATTATCACTCGAGTCAAGGGCGATGTTTTCCAAGCACAAACCCCCAAGGCCTAAACCAAGATCAGATAAGCACCCAGAAAATACCGCTCTTGAGACCGAATGACGATACAACCAAACATCCATGACTCTGGCTATCACTGTTATCGTTGCTTCGATATCATCGTTAATTGAATGATCGACTCATTCTTTCATCCGTCCGTCAAGGGCTAATGGAAACCCCGGTTCTAGACATAACTCCGCACGTCGTCAAAACCCGTGCCTAGGACTATCGAATCTGCCCAGAGTACTCGACTACCAATTAGTAGCCTTCAGGGACTATCGAATCTGCCCAACGTACTCTTGCTTTGAGCAGGCTAGAACCTTCAATAACGATGAGATCTCAGCCTTCTAGTCATCCTCCTCGACGACTATTTCCATACTAGCTCAAGCGCCTCTCGAGCAAACCATTATCCTCAAACTCGAACCATTTCACCGAGTTATCAACATGCTTGGAATGATCCCGTCTGGATTAGACCAAGACTATCTCATATCATGCCTCGCTTCATCACATCCTAGCAAAGCCTCATCTCAACATCATCATCATCAAATCTATCCATATGAGCTTCATCATCTGCTACATATGCCACGAGCAGCTTTCCCAATTCAAGAGCCTTTCCCTTAGCTTTTGAATCATCTTCGACCATCATGTCTAAATCAAATCATCAATTATCTAATTCATAGCAATCAATCAAGTCAAACATTAATCCAAGTAATCAAGCATTCAAAATATGATCTAATGAACAATTATAACAATAATGGCAATTTCGTAAATAAAGGGTCTAAAGTCTAACAAGCATGAAAACATGAGCAATATCTCTATAATCTTGATGAATAAACTTGCATAGGTTAACATGTAGTAAAATGGATGTCAAATCATCATGAACAATGGATCCATACTTAAGTTTACAAAAATGCATGAAAATCACTACTTTAACACCAAATCAAACCAACGATCTGATATACTCCTTTGGATCCGTGTGAGAGATAATCACCACTCACCAAATCACCTAAATACCCCAAAAGCAACACACTTTAGATCTGGACAACGAAGGATTTAACTCGATCTATCACAAATCCGCTTCAAACGATGAAATCTCTCTTCGATGGATGAAGATCTTCAATCTAAGCTCTTGGATCTTCGATTTGATCTTCGATTTGGATGGAAGGAATCACAAGAATAGAGTGGAGAAAAGAAGTGAAGAAGTGTAGAAGTCGAGCTCTCAAAATGGCAGCACTTCGTCGCTTCGAAATCCGGATCCCAAAAATGAAGAAATGGACGTGTATTTATAGGCTGGAAAAAAACTTAGGTCGTTCGCTCGGAATTAGGTCGTCCACGACCTAAGAAACCCTACGACCTAAAACTTCGACATAACAGACCCAAGCCTATGCGCATCCATGTGACCTAACAAAACTCCACGACTTATGACCTAACGCATGCGCTTCTACGACCTACGACCTAACCCAGATCTGCGCATCCATGCGACCGACGACCTAACACACATGCACTCCCTCGCGACCTACGACCTAACAAAGATGCAGCCTAGCGACCTAACACAGATTGCTTCTACGACCTAACACACCTACGACCTAACACACATGCGACCTAACTAACTTAGCTAGGATACGACCTAACACCTTAGGTCGCTCACGACCTAACTACGCTAACTCGCTAACTCTTATACCGTTAGCTCTTAGGTCGCTAACCACTAGGTCGCTAACTACTGTAGGTTACTAACCCTTAGGTCGCTAACTCCTATAGGTCGCTAACTCTTAGGTCGTTCACTCTAACTCCTATAGGTCACTAACTACTAGGTCGTTAGCTCGCTAACTCTCTTAGGTCGCTGCCTTTCCTTAAATCGCTCAAACCTTAGGTCGCCAACATCCTATAGGTCGCTCCAACCGACCTAACCTACCCCACGACCTAAGCCACCATACGACCCAACTCCTATACGACCTATCCCCAAAATCCTTAGGTCGCCAACTTCCTTAGGTCGCTCCACCTTCTTAGATCGTTTACTCCGACCTAACTACTATACGACCTAGGACTTAGACTATGGATGACTTATCAACAATGCGACCAAATGACAACGGTTTTACGATGTTTCGATCCGTAAAAATACGGGTCGTTACATTTAACATAGCAACTGGTAAATTTTCATCAGATAATTTGGAAGTTTATTTTCTAGTGTAATTTTATTCCAATTTATATCTGTTAAAATTGATGATAATAAAAGTGTTCCAAAACCTAAATATGTCAACATGAGAAAATTTATTTAGAACACTCTGAATAAGACGGCGTAATCCGTTTCGCGAAATTCGGACGTTTCTAGCTCCATTTAGATTTTTTCGTACGGAATAGCAACGTATATTAGAGTCCGTATCGACTTTTGAACGGATAATTGTATCGTTGATATCTGTATACCATTTTGATCGTCTCCCTCCTTCGAGTGCCGACAACATCAAAGGAGCCAGCGCCACCTTCTTCTTTTCTTTCCTCTCCTTTCCTTTGCATTTTCCTATTGTCTGCGCAATCTACGCAAGTCTCGGCCTCCTTTTAATGTCTTTCCTTTGACCCACCTGTCCTCCGTTTCGGCCACGGTAGCATCACCGCACCCATCTCCGCTTCAAATTCCTCACCATGGCTTCATCCCATCATTCCTGACCCACGCCTTGATCTGCCTTGTCTCTTGCAAGCTCGGCCTGTTTTGATTCAAAGATACATATTTTCAGTAAGTATATATATATATTGCTATGATGATATATAGTTTGGTTATATATAATATATGATAGTTGTATAAAGTTTACATATGTATATGTTATACGTTTATATAAGTTTTACATGGGTTTAATATGTTAGTACATATTTTATACAAGCTGTTGTTTCTTTTGTTTATTTGATTTCGAAACTTATAATAATATATTATTGTTTTAGCTGTTGTTTTCGCCTACCTGCAATACTTTGTTTTTTTTCAACTTGCTGCAATTCTCGTTTCATCTATATATTATTGTATTCTATTATCTAATATATATATTTTAAATTTGCATAGGTATAGTGCAGAGCTATTTGTATATAAAGTATCTGGCAATTTTATTAAGTATATATATTTTGTTTGGATTAATATATATTTGGTCTGTTAAACTTTAAATTTACAAGTTTATATATATAGTATATATGTTATATATTTTACATGAATATTAGTTTGGTCAGTGAAGATTTTTGCCATGTCATCATGTATATGTATAAGTATTGCATTAGATTACAATATATTAGATTTGAATATATTAGTTATATTACTAGCTACTGCAGTATTCTATATATATGTATACTGTATAAAAAGTTTAGTATATATGTTATAAAGTATATATATTTTGGTAGATATATGTTTGATTTGATGTATTAATATGTATGTAAGTATAACACCTAATAGTATATATAATTGGTTATATATATATATATATATTAGTTGTATATATTGTATGATGGTGTAACAACCCGGGATTTGCATTACCAATTAATAAATAAAAGTTAGGATTTTTATTTATTTTAATGAAGCATAAAAGGATTTGGAATAACAAAATTTATTTGAAAAATGCTATTTTAATTAAATGGGAAATATGGGATTTTAAAATGAGGATAAAATGTTATTTTTGGAAAGTTAAATATTTTAGGAGAGATTTTAAAACGGGTTTGGATAAGAAAAATGAGTTTTATAAACATATATGAACACTTAGACTAATTTTTGGAAATATGTAAATAACTCTCTTCTTATTGGGTTACTAAACCTAGCCCAATAACCCACCCTAAACCTCCTCTATAAATTATCTCAGACTCTCCTAACCTCATTCATTCATCCCTAATCAAAACCCTAATCATTTCCTAAAGCTTTCTTAACAAAAATGGCCTCTATCTTCATCTCCTTCTAGTTTTAGCTTATGCAAGTCATACAATGCAAAGGTAATGCAAATACCCACCTCAAATCCATTTTTATATCTTTCTAATTTCTGAAATTTAATTGGTAACACATGTTTTATGTGTTTTTTTTGATCTTATAGCCTTCTAATCATCTTTTGCAAACTTGGGTTGATGCTATAGTAGTCTTTGTTGCTTTCTAGAGAGGTATATTGCTAAAAACCTCTTCAAATATGTGTTTAATCATCTTTTGATTTCAGAAATCAGTTAGTAACACATGTTTTATTATGTAACATGTGAATCATAGCTCTTTGATCATCTTTGCTTTCATTTTGGGGTGTGCACATAAGGTGCTTGTGATATTGCTTCTTAAGGTAATGCTAAGCTTTGGCTCTTTGTTCCCTTTAATATAGTGTAGTAATCATAATAGGGTAGTTAGTGATTGATATTGGTGAAATTTGATGCCAAAAACTTGAAAAAAACACCCCAAAATCACCAAAACCAGCATTTTGAGCTGGCTGGAATGTTTCAGCCTGGAAACAGGTAGAAACAGTGGTCTAAGTGCACCAGGGTAGGCCTGGGCTGCACCCAGGCTGCTGCCTAGGCGCAGCAGGCTAGCCCGGTTGGGCTACCCGGTAGCAGGCCAGCCATTAGTGGGCTGGCGCGCACGCAGCGCGGGTCCGCATAGTGCGGCCCGCTATTTTCCCCAGCCCGCATGGGCTGGGGCTTGTTATTCTCCCCAGCCCATGCGGGCTGGGGCTTGTATTTCTCCCCAGCCCGCATGGGTTGGGGCTTGTATTTCTCCCCAGCCCGCATGGGCTGGGGTTTGTTATTCTCCCTAGCCCATGCGGGCAGGGGCTTGTATTTCTCCCCGGCCCGCATGGGCTAGGGCTTGTATTTCTCCCTGGCCCGCATGGGCTAGGTCTTGTATTTCTCCCCGGCCCGCATGGGCTGGGGCTTGTTATTCTCCCCAGCCCGCATGGGTTGGGGCTTGCATATTCTCCCCAGCCCATGCGGGCTAGGGCTTACTAATTATTCCCCAGCCCGCCCGGGCTGGGGCTTGTTATTTCTTCCCCAGCCCAGACAGGCTGGGGCTTGAAAATTCTCCCCAGCCCAAGCGGGTTAGGGCTTGATCAAACCAGCTGCACCACATGGTGCAGCCTGGTTCACAAGAACGGGTTGCACCATGCGGTGCAGCCGGCTTCTATGAAATGGGCTGCACCCACTTGGTGCAGCCGGGTTCCGACCCACCGGTTGCACCATTTTGGTGCAACCGAGTCCGGGTTGCACCATTTTGGTGCAACCGCTTCAAATTGATTGTTTCTGCAATGAACTTTTGGGTTTCAATTGCGAATCAGAAATTGTCGAACTTTGGTTCACAACCAATTGGAATATTTTCCAACACGAATATTGGTTTTCAGTGATTCTCTGATTTATCGATTTCTTTGAGATCTGTCTCTAGATTTCGTACACGGGTTTTATGAATTATTTTCCAAGGATTTTTCACTCCTAAATGGCTTTCGAAATTATTATATAATATTATTTTTAATTAGTAAACTATTTACTCTATAATAGGAGAGCTTTCAAAAGCCGTTTTAAAGTGTTCTCAAAATCAATTATAAATCCATTTCGAACCATTATTTTCTATAATAAAAATCTCACACTCACTTTTTAGCACGTCGAGCGAAGTGGAAAGGTGCTTAAACGGTTTGGAAATCTCCGGCCTATGGAACCGTGTGTATTTTCTTTCCGGTTAATCCCCGACCTATTCGATTGATCGTTTTGACCTTTGGGTCTAGTTTACCAATGATACGAGGTGGACTTTTTATTGTTTGGAGTGTGAGCTTGCTATTGGTTAGTAAACCGTTTAGTGCGAACGTGGGGTATGGGACTCATTGTTAACACTTTACGGGTTCCTCTCCAAGAAGTTTGTGACACATTAGCCTCTGGGCGGCCAGTACTGGACCTCTGGGTCACCACGCCTCTGGGTAACAGTCTCTGGACACCTGTTCTATGGAGCAGTTTCTTTTTCGGCGTGTGCCTCTGGGCCTTTATCCTTCTGGGAAGGATCTCGCCGTCTCGCGCGTTCCGCATCTGTGCGAGTGATCGATCACAACTCTACAGTACTTGGCAATAACGACTCTGATCGGTGCACATGCTATACTTGTATTATCTGATGATTTTTATATCCATTCGAGTACCGCCATTCGGTGCTGGTTCTATGGAACCATACGATGTAAGTGCGATTACCTTGTGGATTCACAGTGTCTCAGGACACTGCTTTTCAGTGTTTGATTTCATTGACTTTTCAGTATATCCTCATTGCTCTTTGGAGCATCGATCTTTGCTTGGGCATTGATTACAGACTCTGGTCACACATGGGATTATTGCCTATGGGAAACTTTATATAGCTTTGGCTATGCCGATGATATGAGGAGATTTTATTTATTCAACACTTTGGTGCTGATATTCTCTTTGGAGATTTTTACTGTTGATTGATGATTAGGGACCGTCATTATATTCATGTGGTCCAAAATACTCTTCTCTTAGGAAAAGTACTGTTTTATTTATGTACAGCATTATTATATATCTTAGTTATTACTGATTGTTTAGCTAGCTTGACCCGAGTGTTTTCGCTCGGGTCAGACCGAGTTGTTTCAAGTTAGGTCTCTGGGCTTAGCTTCTGTGCTTCCACTTGGACATTATCTGCTATGCTGATAGATAGATAGCGTTTTTATTTGCCCACTATTCCGCTACTCTGTTATTATTCAGACTTTGATATGTACATATTTTTGACTCACATGTGTGGGCAGTGGCTTTGTACCCACTTATAGTATTTGGATCTGTATTGACGATGTATTGTTCTGGGATTTTATATCTGTTATGTGATTTTGTTCTGTGATGTTTTATCATTTATTACTATGCTTGTTCTAATAGGTCTTTAGCCATTGTAATTTCGTTATAAATATTTATTGAATATGTCGAACCACTTGAAAAAAAAATATATAGAAACCATCGTTTCGACGTATTCAGTAGATAGTTATAGCTTGATTACAAATGGTCGCTTCCACTATACTCTATTCTCCGCTTTAACAGACAGTATTACTCCCGTAATACTCTTTGTTACAGTGGGTCTCAGAGTGGGGCGTTACATATGGTTGCATACATCTAAAGTTTTAGCTGTATATAAGGTGCATCCATGTAAGTTTGTATTAATATATATGTATGTTAGTAAAATATATGTATATAATATGTTAGTCATATATAGAAGTTATAGTGGTATAGATATGTATATATGTTGTTTGTATAGATTTGAATATGGTACATATTAATTTTTTGATTTTAAAACGAGTATATATATAAGTATGATTTCATATATATTTGTTTATAAATACATTTTTTGTCATATTGAGCTTATATTCCGGCTTATACATTGTATTTGTACATAAAATCGAATATGCATAAATACATGATATGTTAGGCTGAAATGAATATAATATATAAGTATTTATTTTAAATATCTCATGTATATATGTTGAGTTTGATATATAAGTTTGTTTAAAACAATGATTTTGAAATACTTATATATTTTAAATTATAAATGTATTTGGATTTAGAATGTGATTTATATACCTATAGTATATATATAGTTATATTTAAGTTCACTTATACCAATTGTCATCATCGATCCAGCTCTGATTTGACTTCATCAATTTTCATTTATCAGTTTGTGTATCAAATTCATGACAATCCTACTTTACTTTGGAATTCGCAGTTTGTTCTGTTGTCAAACTTCTCTAGCTTCGAAAGGTGAGCAATCACTCATGATTAATTTTCTTATATTTAGTAAATTTGATTTCAATTGAAACGACAATTGAAATATGATGTTGTTAGTTATTTACATTGTTATATATATGCTGTTATCGTATCAGTTCACCTGTGACATCTAACACCATTATCTGTTATATATATTGATGATATATGCCTGTTATATTATTATCATATCTGTTATCACTCTGCAAGTTCCCTATTAGTATAGAATCACTATGGGTTGAAATGATACATACCCGAACGATCTGTAGAATAGGAGAAAATCATTATGGTTTGAAATGATAAACCCAAGCGATTTTCATTGAACTGAATTTTGGATTGCGGGTTGAAAAGATATATAGCCGTATATATTTAAATTACGGATTGAAATGGTAAATATCTGTATCACTTGACTATAGGATAGAAAATTATATACAAACACCATTGGTCTTTATATATATTTTGAAAAATGATTTCTATGGTTTTGAAAAGAAATGTATAGTTTTAATAAATATTGATTTTAAAGATTTATTAAAGTTGATTTAATAAAGTTGATATATAATATGTTTAAGTATTTATTTAAATTTATATTTTCAAATATAGAGTTTGAAATGATTCAGGTTGAAAGGATAATTTGAAATTGATTTAAAAATCTATATTTATTTAAGAATCATACTTAAATAAGTTTGGGTCGAAATTTATTAAATTTGAAATTGTAAAGATATGTTTATAACTTGAATTTGATTAAAAGTGACTTAAGTGAATATTTCAAATTTATATAAATTTAAATGGGATATTCTGTTTATTTAAATTTTTAAATTGAAGTTGTATTTAGATGTTATTGAAATGATTAAGTAAATATTTCAAAACTAAATAATAGTAAAGTGAATTTGATATATAGATAATTTTCGAATTTAGTTTTTGAAATGTGGATATTTAAACTTTCAAATATATGGAAATTAAATGGTTTATTTTGTGGTTCAAATTTGTATTAGAAATCAATATAATTTGAAATGATTTATTAAGAAATTTAATTGAGTTGAAATTTATGAATTGAGATTGATTTAAATATGAATTTTGGAATTCGAGCTGATTTGAATTGATTTATGAATTTGTGGAAACTATTTTATTTTATAAAGTATTTTAAATTATATTTAAAGCTATTTTATATTATTTTATAAACTATTTTAAATATACTAATTATTTTAAAATAAACTATTTATTTTAAACTATTTTTAACTTATAACTATTTTATTTTATAAATTAATTTATTATATATACTATTATTAATATCTGAACTGTTTTAGGGTGGAAGTTATGATTTCAAAATTAAGGTTTTCCAAAATATTATGATTTCAAAGTGTTTTGGTTTTGGAAATGTTATAACTCTGAAAACGCTATGATTTTTGGAAATGGATATTTGAAGTGAAAATGATATCGTTTTGATATGGTTTTGAAATGGAAATGATATTTTGGTTTTGAAGTATAAACTATTTTGAAATGACTGCGGTGTTATAATAACGATTGGTTGTTAAAGATACCAGGATCGGATATGGGCATACTCTCTGTCGATACCGAAATCAACTTTGACAACCGTGTACGCGGTGGAGATTCCAAAATGAAGTAGGATGGTGGCGACGATTCATATTGAGGTATATACATGGACCCAACTCTCGTGAGTTGGCATAAGGTGGCTAAAATAGGAGCGATTCTCGGGCCAATGAGGTAGCACCTCTGATCAAACGCATTTCTTCGATACTATTCTCTTACTTTGTGATTTATTTGGTGGCCACCCTTCGATTTTTGATTTGGGAGTGTGTTCCGAGGTGGGAGGTAGTGGCTGCTATGCGTTTCCACCAGCCCGGATGCGTAATTGGTATATCTACCCTGGCATTGCCTCGTTGTGCCGTGTCACCTACCATATCGAGCTTTACTACGAGTTTGGATTTGTACCGTAGCTTGTGGAGTGTTGAGGGTAGCTCCTGATCTGGGGGTATGCTAATACTGGATAGACTACTGGGACTATTATGTGTTAAGGTGGAAAATGTAAAACATTAACGCTATTTGAAAGTAAGTTTATTTTACTATTACAGATTATTATAATAGCGAATATTACTACATAGTAGTTAGTTTAACGGATCCTTAGAGGATGGTTATCCCAAACATCCTTTAAGTTACTTGTATTTCAGTTGATATTTCACTTGAGTTGGATTTATTGATATAAGAATGTTAATCCTGACTCGAGTGTTTTGTATTTTTGCTTTACGCTCGGGTCAGACTCAGTGATACAGTATTTGTGTAACAACCCGCGTATATTACGATTCATATATTTAAATGTTTAATTTAAATATAGCATCGTTAGTCGGATTTTAGTCCGAAAAAGTCACTGTTCGTAGAAGAACAGTCGAATTAGTGAAAAGTCTATGTGGATAGTGCTATTTGGAAGTGCCTATTTGAAAACACATTCAAACATGAATTCAAACGTCTAAAATGGGTCGTTCAGACGTCTAAAATTGTTCAAATCAAACCAGAAAGGAAATAGGCAAAAATTGCCATTTTCAGACGTCTGAAATGGACGATTCAGACATCTGAATATTGTACTACACAACATCTGTTTTTCCAGATTCAGACGTTTGAATTGGAAATTTCAGACGTCTGAATGTAGGCTAAAATTGAGATTCAACAATTTCGACTCGAGACCACTTCCATTGAGTCCAAAATGGTGTTTGCGACCTTTTTGAGTATAAACTTCGATATGTTTTGAGTTGGGTAAAATCTTGAAGTTTTCAACTAGGGCTTTGGGTTTGGGGTTTCAGCCCATTAATCCAACATATCAACCCAACTCCACTTCACTCCTCTTCACTCCTTCATAATATTTCCTAACACTCAAGCTTTAGAAAAATGGGGGAAGAGAAAAAGAATTAGAATTCCTGTAACGACCACGACTTTCTCTCCATAGAAAGTCGTATCGCTAATAAGAAAGAAAGGGGTGAGAAGTAGAAAAGAGAAGAAGAGAAAAGAAACAAACACAAATACTCACAGCGGAAACGAACAAAATATATTATATCACATAAATATTACATAGTATCATATACAACACTTATCAGAGTTACACAGATTACATATCATATACTAGACAGTTATAAACATCTGTCTAGTTATTACATCTCAATACAAAACAAAGATCTAAACAAGATCAACACAGCGGAAACTACTATCTATATCTACAACGCTGAAGCCTCCTGCTCCATTACTCCTCCAGATTACTCGTCAAGGCTAACCTGAATCCCTTGGCTACTCGTAAAAATTTGAGTACCCAAGAGTTTATAAAACAGAAATAAACAACTTGGGTCAGACATGGGTCTGGTGTGAGTAACAGGTTAAACTTGTTTAACTTCAAAACCTTTTTGAAAGAAAAGGTATCACGTAAGACTCCCCACAAATAAACATGGGTAAGTTTTTACCTTACGCTAACCAAAACATTTGATAGGAAATTCGATTGTATTATAATAGGGTCTAGGGTTTTCAAATAAATATGAAATAGCTGAAATTGTTACATTATTAAATTCCACCATACTAGCCACAAAGTGGGTTATACAATCAAAACCATAAGGGCACGTAGGAAGAATGGGTTTCCATACAATGGCAGGGCTACTTGGGTACCGCCCATCACAGTACGTGGCCTAGATCACCGTACCGAGGATCACTCCCAATCCCCTGCAACACAATGTCGGAACATCCCTTACTGGATAATTCCCGCACAAGATACCTCACGGTTGGGATCAGCAACCGCACCACTAAGTCGAAAATAGAAAGGGACATCTAGACAGAGGTAACCTTGTCCTACTTGGGTGCTACCCACTAACCTTGCTGCACCTCCCCTGTTTTAGCCATTCCCGGTTTGTGAGGCTTGAGGTCACGATTATCTTAGAAAAGAACACATCTATCTTAGAATGCTCATCGTCCACCTGACGATGTTCTGAAAGCATTCAATCCATACAAGTTCGTTCCGGGTTCGAACGAAACCGAAGGCATTATCTCGTTACACTCGTTTTGGAATCACCCTCAGAGTTAACGACAATAACCCTTGCACTCTGAATCTTCATCTTCACTTGATTCACGACCCATCGTTAATTTGGATCGATGTGGTATTCGGGTCTCCAGACCTGGAAATCCGGTATACGGAAACCCGATCCCGGTCTCATCGAAATCCAAAGCGTATCTTTTAAGGCCAAGTTGTTTTAAAGTTAAAACAATTCAATTCAATTATCTTTATACACATAGAAAGATAATTCACAACATCACAATAGATAATTAACATTATCAATATAAGCAGATAATCCATATTATCATCACCATTCAACTAAACATCCATATCATGGGTTAGCATATATCTCATCCGAGATCAAACAATGCAAAGAATTCAATATCATCATACATCCATAAGTAATGATTTATACTATCTCTAATTAATTTAAAGTAAATTTAATTAATTACTTCATTCTATAAATCCTGCTTACTTAACCATTAATTAATTATAAATCAATTAATTATCCCTAATTACCCTTTAATTATATTCAGGTAATTTATCTTTAATTAATTTCACAAATTAATTATCCTTATTCATTTATAGTAATTAGCCTTTAATTACTCTCATTAATTACAATAATTAATGATCCTTAATTAATTACTTTAATTAATTAATTAACTATAATTAATTACATTATTCCTTAATTAATTACATTAATTAATCATGCATTAATTAATTACTTCCATTTATCAACCTTAAATAAACATTAACAGTAATTAACTATTCTTAATTACTTCTTAATTACTTTAATTTCTTTTATAAATCTTTTTGATTAATTACACCAATTACATCCAAATATTTCATTTATCAATTACTTATACTAAGTAATTACACTTAACAAATCTTATTAAGTAATTTTACTTAATCAATTACCAAGTGACTATCTTTAATTAATCATATTCATTTCATAAATCACAACTGAGTAATTCAGCCTTAATTACCCTTTAAACAAATTAATAAATCCCTAATTACAGATTAATTATTCATTAACTATTAATTAATAAACCTTAATTATTAATCAATATCTTTAAATACAAAGTAATCAATCCTTAATTACTTTTATAATTAATTAATTAAACTTAATTAACTAATTAATTACCTCTTAATTATTAATTAATAAAACTTAATTATTAATTAACAACTTTAATTACAAATTTAATTAATCCATAATTACCAATTAATCAAATCTTGGTGACAATTTATTAATCCTTAATAACAGTTTATTAATCCTTAATTAACTTTAATTATAGATTTATAATTTCTTAATTATTAATTAAGAAAACCTAATTATTACTTAATAAAACTTTATTAAGTACTTCTTAATTACTAGTTTAATTAACCCTTAACCACTTAATTAATCCTTATTAAAAATTTATTAAATTAATTAATTAAACTTAATTTCTTAATTAAATTAATTAATTTCAACTCATTGAAAATCTTAATTAATCTTAAGATAAAACATTATCATTAAAAACATTTGATCTTAATAATTAACTTACTTAATTAAAATCATCAATTAAGTTTTAAATAAAATAGTCATTAATTACTTATCTCTAATTATTAATTAACAATCTTTAATTTCAAATTAATAAATCACTTTGAAAACTTTAATTGTTAATTTATAAATCATTAATCATTAACTAATTTAATTAGTTAATTACTTTTTAATTATTCCATTTATCCTCAAACTTAAATTAAGTTTTAAGATAAAACAATTCCTTATTTATTACCTAATTACGTTTCAATTTTAAGTTAGAAAATAACTTTAAGGATTTAAATTAAAACATCTAAGTTTACAAATCATACAACATCTTTTATTCAAAACATTCATTACAAAGAAATGAATTTCAAGAAAATGATTTAACTTGATTAAAGTTTAAAAACATACTTTCAATTAAATTTTAAAAACTGGTTTAAAACATTTTACTTTGGTTTAACCTATGTGTAACTTGAAACAAAACCAAGTACATCTACATCTCTTCTTATTATTACAACAGTTTAATTTAATTTTTTTTTTAAACTGTTTGATTTAAAATCTTTAAAAACTGTTACAACCTTAACAGTTTCACTTAAGTTTGCAATTTGACCCCAGAGATAACTCGAGCCATAACCTAAATCCACACGAGTCTTCCCCGAGTAACTCCCGATGAAACCACCTCGTCCCCAACCCAAAACAATGGTGCACTGATCATCTTGTGCACCTGCACCAAACATCGGTGAACTTCTGGCATCAACGACCATCGCTGACAAATCCCATTCGACCTTCTTCCACCATCTGTCCTTCCAGATATTCACATCAAACCCAGAAACGAGATCGAGCTACCTCGATCGAACTTTCCAGTTGAACTAGAACTTAACCCATTGCCAGAAAAGCCTCGCTCCATCGATTCTGGCCACCGGAAAAAATAACCACTTCGTCCATACCTTGCCAAGCTCCTACGCAACAAATCCCTTCCACCTCAACCCACTCGATCAACCATAGGTGGAGATACGATCCCCGAATCAGACTTCAACCAAAACTAGGTCAAAAACTAAATTCGATTTGCCACCGCCACCACCGTGAACACCCACAACTTCTACCATTTTTCCTTACTTCCCTGATCAACCATCTAGCTCCAGAAACAACCGCGATCACCCAAACTCCACAGATCGACAGAAAAGACCCAAAGTCCAAACTCTGGTTAACTAAAGACTGCACCCTCATTTCAATTCTAAAAATTGAAATTGTAGTTTTAAAAATCTTACTTTCCAGTGTTTATTCCAGATATACACTTAAATCAGTGGAATACAACATTTGATTTTTACAAGTTTTAAAAGATTCCTGCTGGTATTTCCAAATACAAGTATATTTTAGATCTTTCATACTTGTTTCTATTTTTAGTGCTTAGATTATGCTAAAACTAAACTAATTTGTTTTTAATCCAAGTGCTAACATTTATCAAATAAAAAGATGTGAATCTTTGATTTATGGGTAAACACTGAAATCTGGAACAGAGACATAACAACATTCACAGTTCAATACACACATACACACATGGTTTCAACATTCATATATACATTCTAAAACAAACATGCATATATATATTTCAAACATACATTCCAATTTTATCACTAACATATATTATCTGCATCAAATCTAAAGGGGATTTATGTTCACAGTTTATAGGCAGAGGATTTTGTCTATCAATAAGATGTTTAAAAATAACAGATATGCACATCTTTAAATATATAAGGGCTTTCATAATTACAGACATGCAAAGATACTTCATTCAGAAATCATTCGAAAGCAAATTTAAATTCATCTTAACTTTTGAAAAAGGATGTTTACTCACCTGATCAAAGATGAAACAGAGGCAGTTTAGCTTCTGAAGGCTGTAAACTTGCATGCTTGTTTGAATTTGATTTTTAAACTTTAGTTGTTGAAGCTTTAAATTGATTTTAACACATGCATGTTGCTTCCAGTTTGAAGAATGAATGCAGACAGTATGAATTCCTTCCAGAGATGAAAAGAATTGCAGGTAGGCTTGAGATGATTCCAGATTTTGGAAAGAAAATGCTGGCTTCAGATTTGCTTTGCATACTTCCAGATTAAAAGAAAATGCATCCTAATCATCTCAGGTTGAAGATAATGAATGCAGTTGCCATTGTTTGAAAACGTGCAGGTTTGCTTTAATTTGGAAATGATGGCTTTAGAGTTTTGAAACAGGAGATGAATGTTTGAAAATGTTACAGGCTCTTGATTTGGAAATGTGTTTACAGGGGTTTGAGGAAGTGGTTTCAGGTTATTGAATTAGATTTGGTTTGAGAAGTATTGATTTCAGATTTGTTTTGAGAATGGTTTACAGGCTGAAGTTTTCTTTGTATTAGAAAAGAGGAATAGCAAAAAAAATGAGGAGAAGAAGGCATATGTTTATAATGGTAAAATGATTTATTAAAAATAAAAAGAAAACTAATTTTAAAAAAATGACATTTGTCACTATATTGTTTTATTAGTTAACACTTGTAAAACAAGCCTTTAGAGATTTACACATGTCATTTAAGTAATTACTACTTATTTAATATAAATGTTAATAAAGGCTTTTACTTAATTTATTATTTTATAAATGCTTATCTATATATATATAAATTTATTTAAAGAAAATAAAACCAATTAAAAGATTTATCTAAAGTATATTTAAAACTAAAATGTTATTTATTTAAATAACTTTGAAAAGTCCAGATTAAACTAAATCTAAATTTCCAATTTACCAAAGCTTCTATTTACAATATATATAAATAAATAAATAAATATATATATATATATCCAAATAGAAATATCTTATTAACTTTTAAAAGATAAAATCATCAATTAATACTAATTATTAACAGATTATTAAATTGATATTGTTAAAATTTCCGGGATATTACATTCCTCCCCCCTTAAAATAATTTCGTCCCCGAAATTTAAACAAAGGTAATTTAATAATCTTATTAAAGATTTTAATTTAAAACACAAGCATATACTATCATTTATATGCTAACAACCATAGCAGCCAAATCATCCAATCAAACAATTCTAACTATCTAGACTAAATTCTAGATAAAATTCCTCGAGTTTCCCCAAGTATATATATATATATACCGGGATACTCGCTCTACAAACAATCTAAACTACTAAGCTATAGATCTCCTACTCATCTAGATTTATAGAACTAAACAGAATATCAGACTACATACGAGTCTGACTCAGCTACCAAACTTCCAAAACTGCAGATTCTAAAACCAGAGATAGATCAAATACGTACTCCCTCAGAGATACGTAAAACTCAATGAATTCCAGTTATCCAAACTGACAATTCAATTCAAAAGTCCAAATACTTATCCAAATCAGAACACAGACGAGATCCAAACATAACTCTACTTCACAACATCAGTAGATTCCAAACTTACTTCTCCTATCCAGAGATACACTCCAAACTGCTTTCGCTGCTCAACTCTGATCTGAGGTAGAACACAAGCACAGACTGGACAACTTATTCCAGAAATAAGGTTCACTGATCCATAAAGAAAACTCAGATACTCCAGCAAAACTTGAGCTTCTTCACCAACTCCATCTCTAGGAAACATCCTTCCACTAGACTGAACCACTGGTATCACTCCTGAAATCCAAGTCGATAAGAAAACTCAACCTTCAGATGCGGACAAACTTATGACTTCTCTGAAGACATCCAGAAAATTCTGACAACCCAAGAGAACACTCAGACAATCGCAAGTCACTTTTGCGATCAACCCAGCCTAATTCCAAACAGACTGTTCTCTCTTTACCAATCAGAACAGCTTACACTTATTTATCCAATTTATCGAGGAAATGGATCCACTCTGCTGCTTCTGAACTTCACTTCCAGAAAAACTGCTCATCCAGAAAACTTCTTGCCATCACAGAATACTCCGAGCTGCACTGCTGACACTGATGCCAAGGACTTCCTACTCCAAAGATCTTCGAGAAACTCGAACTCCAAACCAAATAGAAACACCATGCTGAACTCAGCCACAATACCAAAGCATACACACTTCCTTAATCTTGTTCCAAAGAAAACATCTTCGGGAACATCCATCGTCACTGTATCTCATCATACAGCTACTATTACCTGAGGTATCAAGGTACCATCACTCGCTTCTGCCTCATCGACAGATCCAACTCTACTCATCCAAACTTCAGAGATAAACTCTGAACCATTACAGTTTCCTTCGGAGATCGATGAAATCCTTCACCATAGCAAAGCTTACTCGAGACGGTATTGGGTCTACAGTCTCGACAAATACACTTCCAACCTCAACATTTAAACTCTAACCATTGGTAGTCGTGTTTCACACACCACTACCCCATCTACCTTTATAACTTATATTGGAAAACCCGAACAGGTAACCCAACAAATAGGTAGAAATATATATATATATTTAAAATGATACTTTTTATATAGAAATTATTTCTGGGTAAAATTATTTCATTTACCTCTTTAAAACAATATTGTGTCCGTTGGCCTGGTTTAAGTGTTTAGAGATCCCTATCAATAACGTTAGCTACTCGTATTGACCAGAATCCATATACCACTCAACCGATCAATTAACACAATATAAAACCATTTTATATAACTAACAAATACGCGCTCTCATATATATATATACACTCGGACTCAAACAGGTTGCTACAGATCCTATTTCTAATGAACAATCCTTCCGAACCTAGGTATTCACTCAACCTAGTGTTCTGATATTCACTTAACCAAAAGCTTAGGCATTCGCTCAACCTATGCTCTGATACCACTGTAACGTCCTAGGCTTTTCAACCATCAGCAACGGCTCACGACCGGTAGGCTTTTCAACCATCCCAGCCCCGCTGTGGCTCACAGTGATACCTCGGGTTTGCTTTTACGGCCACCCTCTCGAGTCGCAACCAACCCCAAAAGGCCTTATACTACCCCCGGGGACATGTAGGGGTAAGAGTCTCCCGTTCGCCACCTAACGCAAAGCGAGAACCCCCTATCACGCTGTAATGTAGCAAACCCGATCCCGGTCTCATCGAAATCCAAAGCGTATCTTTTAAGGCCAAGTTGTTTTAAAGTTAAAACAATTCAATTCAATTATCTTTATACACATAGAAAGATAATTCACAACATCACAATAGATAATTAACATTATCAATATAAGCAGATAATCCATATTATCATCACCATTCAACTAAACATCCATATCATGGGTTAGCATATATCTCATCCGAGATCAAACAATGCAAAGAATTCAATATCATCATACATCCATAAGTAATGATTTATACTATCTCTAATTAATTTAAAGTAAATTAAATTAATTACTTCATTCTATAAATCCTGCTTACTTAACCATTAATTAATTATAAATCAATTAATTATCCCTAATTACCCTTTAATTATATTCAGGTAATTTATCTTTAATTAATTTCACAAATTAATTATCCTTATTCATTTATAGTAATTAGCCTTTAATTACTCTCAATAATTACAATAATTAATGATCCTTAATTAATTACTTTAATTAATTAATTAACTATAATTAATTACATTATTCCTTAATTAATTACATTAATTAATCATGCATTAATTAATTACTTCCATTTATCAACCTTAAATAAACATTAACAGTAATTAACTATTCTTAATTACTTCTTAATTACTTTAATTTCTTTTATAAATCTTTTTGATTAATTACACCAATTACATCCAAATATTTCATTTATCAATTACTTATACTAAGTAATTACACTTAACAAATCTTATTAAGTAATTTTACTTAATCAATTACCAAGTGACTATCTTTAATTAATCACATTCATTTCATAAATCACAACTGAGTAATTCAGCCTTAATTACCCTTTAAACAAATTAATAAATCCTTAATTACAGATTAATTATTCATTAACTATTAATTAATAAACCTTAATTATTAATCAATATCTTTAAATACAAAGTAATCAATCCTTAATTACTTTTATAATTAATTAATTAAACTTAATTAACTAATTAATTACCTCTTAATTATTAATTAATAAAACTTAATTATTAATTAACAACTTTAATTACAAATTTAATTAATCCATAATTACCAATTAATCAAATCTTGGTGACAATTTATTAATCCTTAATAACAGTTAATTAATCCTTAATTAACTTTAATTATAGATTTATAATTTCTTAATTATTAATTAAGAAAACCTAATTATTACTTAATAAAACTTTATTAAGTACTTCTTAATTACTAGTTTAATTAACCCTTAACCACTTAATTAATCCTTATTAAAAATTTATTAAATTAATTAATTAAACTTAATTTCTTAATTAAATTAATTAATTTCAACTCATTGAAAATCTTAATTAATCTTAAGATAAAACATTATCATTAAAAACATTTGATCTTAATAATTAACTTACTTAATTAAAATCATCAATTAAGTTTTAAATAAAATAGTCATTAATTACTTATCTCTAATTATTAATTAACAATCTTTAATTTCAAATTAATAAATCACTTTGAAAACTTTAATTGTTAATTTATAAATCATTAATCATTAACTAATTTAATTAGTTAATTACTTTTTAATTATTCCATTTATCCTCAAACTTAAATTAAGTTTTAAGATAAAACAATTCCTTATTTATTACCTAATTACGTTTCAATTTTAAGTTAGAAAATAACTTTAAGGATTTAAATTAAAACATCTAAGTTTACAAATCATACAACATCTTTTATTCAAAACATTCATTACAAAGAAATGAATTTCAAGAAAATGATTTAACTTGATTAAAGTTTAAAAACATACTTTCAATTAAATTTTAAAAACTGGTTTAAAACATTTTACTTTGGTTTAACCTATGTGTAACTTGAAACAAAACCAAGTACATCTACATCTCTTCTTATTATTACAACAGTTTAATTTAATTTTTTTTTAAACTGTTTGATTTAAAATCTTTAAAAACTGTTACAACCTTAACAGTTTCACTTAAGTTTGCAATTTGACCCCAGAGATAACTCGAGCCATAACCTAAATCCACACGAGTCTTCCCCGAGTAACTCCCGATGAAACCACCTCGTCCCCAACCCAAAACAATGGTGCACTGATCATCTTGTGCACCTGCACCAAACATCGGTGAACTTCTGGCATCAACGACCATCGCTGACAAATCCCATTCGACCTTCTTCCACCATCTGTCCTTCCAGATATTCACATCAAACCCAGAAACGAGATCGAGCTACCTCGATCGAACTTTCCAGTTGAACTAGAACTTAACCCATTGCCAGAAAAGCCTCGCTCCATCGATTCTGGCCACCGGAAAAAATAACCACTTCGTCCATACCTTGCCAAGCTCCTACGCAACAAATCCCTTCCACCTCAACCCACTCGATCAACCATAGGTGGAGATACGATCCCCGAATCAGACTTCAACCAAAACTAGGTCAAAAACTAAATTCGATTTGCCACCGCCACCACCGTGAACACCCACAACTTCTACCATTTTTCCTTACTTCCCTGATCAACCATCTAGCTCCAGAAACAACCGCGATCACCCAAACTCCACAGATCGACAGAAAAGACCCAAAGTCCAAACTCTGGTTAACTAAAGACTGCACCCTCATTTCAATTCTAAAAATTGAAATTGTAGTTTTAAAAATCTTACTTTCCAGTGTTTATTCCAGATATACACTTAAATCAGTGGAATACAACATTTGATTTTTACAAGTTTTAAAAGATTCCTGCTGGTATTTCCAAATACAAGTATATTTTAGATCTTTCATACTTGTTTCTATTTTTAGTGCTTAGATTATGCTAAAACTAAACTAATTTGTTTTTAATCCAAGTGCTAACATTTATCAAATAAAAAGATGTGAATCTTTGATTTATGGGTAAACACTGAAATCTGGAACAGAGACATAACAACATTCACAGTTCAATACACACATACACACATGGTTTCAACATTCATATATACATTCTAAAACAAACATGCATATATATATTTCAAACATACATTCCAATTTTATCACTAACATATATTATCTGCATCAAATCTAAAGGGGATTTATGTTCACAGTTTATAGGCAGAGGATTTTGTCTATCAATAAGATGTTTAAAAATAACAGATATGCACATCTTTAAATATATAAGGGCTTTCATAATTACAGACATGCAAAGATACTTCATTCAGAAATCATTCGAAAGCAAATTTAAATTCATCTTAACTTTTGAAAAAGAATGTTTACTCACCTGATCAAAGATGAAACAGAGGCAGTTTAGCTTCTGAAGGCTGTAAACTTGCATGCTTGTTTGAATTTGATTTTTAAACTTTAGTTGTTGAAGCTTTAAATTGATTTTAACACATGCATGTTGCTTCCAGTTTGAAGAATGAATGCAGACAGTATGAATTCCTTCCAGAGATGAAAAGAATTACAGGTAGGCTTGAGATGATTCCAGATTTTGGAAAGAAAATGCTGGCTTCAGATTTGCTTTGCATACTTCCAGATTAAAAGAAAATGCATCCTAATCATCTCAGGTTGAAGATAATGAATGCAGTTGCCATTGTTTGAAAACGTGCAGGTTTGCTTTAATTTGGAAATGATGGCTTTAGAGTTTTGAAACAGGAGATGAATGTTTGAAAATGTTACAGGCTCTTGATTTGGAAATGTGTTTACAGGGGTTTGAGGAAGTGGTTTCAGGTTATTGAATTAGATTTGGTTTGAGAAGTATTGATTTCAGATTTGTTTTGAGAATGGTTTACAGGCTGAAGTTTTCTTTGTATTAGAAAAGAGGAATAGCAAAAAAAATGAGGAGAAGAAGGCATATGTTTATAATGGTAAAATGATTTATTAAAAATAAAAAGAAAACTAATTTTAAAAAAATGACATTTGTCACTATATTGTTTTATTAGTTAACACTTGTAAAACAAGCCTTTAGAGATTTACACATGTCATTTAAGTAATTACTACTTATTTAATATAAATGTTAATAAAGGCTTTTACTTAATTTATTATTTTATAAATGCTTATCTATATATATATAAATTTCTTTAAAGAAAATAAAACCAATTAAAAGATTTATCTAAAGTATATTTAAAACTAAAATGTTATTTATTTAAATAACTTTGAAAAGTCCAGATTAAACTAAATCTAAATTTCCAATTTACCAAAGCTTCTATTTACAATATATATAAATAAATAAATATATATATATATCCAAATAGAAATATCTTATTAACTTTTAAAAGATAAAATCATCAATTAATACTAATTATTAACAGATTATTAAATTGATATTGTCAAAATTTCCGGGATATTACAATTCCTAAGCCCTAATCTTCTTTGCAAATTCAAGTTTTATCTCCAAAATTCAAAGAGAAGCTTAGGTGAGCATCTCCTTCTTCTTCTCCATCTCAATCTCTCTCCAATTTCAGAAATTTCCTATAACCTAATTTCGGAAATTATTGCTTCTAGACTTAGATTGGAGCTTCTAGAGTTGAAGTTGAAGAGTAGTTGATCTTCCTTTGCTTTCAAGCTTCTCCTTCATCGTTTTTGGGTTTAAAGGTGAGTTTTTGAACTCACATCTACGTCTATATCTTTGATAGTGTTAGGTAGCAATTCCTAACATCTATTCCTTGTCTATTTGCTTTTGAATTGAATTAGTTTGATGAATATTCCAATTTTTGGTGTTTGAAGTCAAAATCTATGAAAAATCATTATATGGATGTTTGGACATGTTGGTCGGAGCGTATTGGTGAGTCTTTAAGGTTGGGTAGTCGTTTGGCGTAAACCCCTAGCCCCAGGTTCAGACGTCTGAAATATACAAGTCAGACGTCTGAATATGCTTGTCTCAGCCCAATTTTCCTATTTTGTATGGGATTCCAATTTTTATCGATTCGTGATTATCTAATTTGTTGTTATCATTTATTATCGACTTTGATGACTTCTTCTTCGGGATTTTTGGGAATATCCATTTTGATGGATTCAACATCGATTTATATGGATTTAATTCACGTCTTCGTATGTGAATTTTTGATGATTGATTGTTTCTACAATCAGTTATGTGATTTGTCACTTTAAAATACAAAGGTTTTTATACTAGTAGTAAATATTCAACTCTTTTACAAAGATGATTTCAAACTCAATTTTTAATTCAAAGCTCGTTTTAAAACCGTTTTCTAATCTATTAGTATATACAAAGCTTTACCTCATTCGTATGAGAAATCTAATTAAACGGCTTAGTAAAACAAGTGGTATGAAACGCTTGCGTTTACTTCGTCGGTTAATTCTTGGACTTGTTCGATTGAACTCTTGTGATAATTTTCGAGTGGAAATCTACAATCTGTTCGTAAATATTTGAGTTAAGCAAGTGGTTATGGGACATGAAGCTAAACTCTTATATTTACTAGCTTAGTGTAATCGACACTTCTTGATGATCGATGATGATCATTTTATGGTTTAGACTAGCAATGTGTGATGTCTCTTTGTCCACGTGGGGGACTGTACCTCGTTTTATTGAGCTTCGTCTCATTTCTTTTATGGGCTAGCGACCTATGTTCTTTTACGGCTTTTTGGTTCATCGGATGTACCATTATTGTACTACATCGATGCTTCGACTTTCGAGTTCATCGGGCGTACCATTATTGCACTACGTCGTTGTTTCGAATTATTTGAGTTTCGAGTTCATCGGGCGTACCGTTATTGCACTACGTCATTGTCCTGAAATATTTGAGTTTCTGGTTCCTCGGGCGTACCGTTATTGCACTACGCCATTGCACCGGCTCTATGGTTAGCGACCATGGAATAGCATTCCGTTTGTGATACACGTGTGGGTGAGTTTTCATGCTCCCGTTTATGATAGGCCTTCCCCCCTTTTGTGATTTCTGGATTTCTAATTGATGATTTCTAGAATTTGTGTTTCACCAATTTTCGTGGATTACATTGATAAGCTTTATCAATATTTGTATTTGGTGAATAATTTAAAGAACATGACATTCTTTTGGCGTTTGAGAATATTTGAGATATTATATGATTTTTGTGTTATTTGATGTATACTTGACACCGTTTGGTATTTTTGGTTATCATACGTTTTTGGTCATATCTCTTATCCTATCTCATTTTATATGATATTTATGGCTAGACTGATCTGTTTATTATTTTCTTCTTAAATAATACTCAGGTCAGACCGAGGTATTTCAGGTGCTTCTGCTTGACTTCTTATCAGGGCTTGTCACCTGACTTTTGGCTAACTACTTTAGTTTAGTAGTTTTGTTATTATACATTCGAGATTGAGACTCCTTGATGTATAATTATTCTTTTGTCTAGCACTTGTATCTAATCGTTGTGATGTAGTGGATCTTACATGACCACTATTTTGATGTACAGTTTTATGTGATATATTCATATTTGATTCCGCCTTTGTGATATGAATGTCTGTGACTGATTTGTGTTATGTTAATTTCTATATTTGTTTCCGAAGTCCACCTAGCCACTGTGTGGAAGCTTTGAGTTTGTATTGGATATGTCGGATTTCCTCTTGAAACGAAATGTAAGTTATATTATCTGACATATCGGTGCTCGCACAAAGCAATTACACAGATGGTCGCTCCTCAACAGCCTTATTCTTCGTGCTAGTTGACGGCATTACCCCGTAGTGTCCTTAGCTAGCGTGAGTATAGAGGTGAGGCGTCACAATTTGAGACTCACCTTTGGAGTTGGAGCTTCGCTTGGTGATCCAGCTATCTATCGATTCTGCTTTCAGTTATTCAGTTGATTCCAGTGATGTATTCAGATCTTGTATTTGACTATTGTATTGAAATATCTATGTATTCGAGACTTCTATTGTATCTTGTTTAACTCTGTTATAAATATAGTAGCTTCATGAACTACTATTCTTTGTTTCCGCTGCATTATTTTATATTTCTCTGTGTCTGTGATTCTATGATTATTTATTTACTGTATATGTTGAGTTATTACAAATTTAAATTAACAATCTGATATTTTAAGCAATTCAAATCCGACATGTATGGATGCGAATGGTTGAAAATTTCAGGTCGTTACATGTGGTATCTGAGCTTTGGTTTTAGGAAAAACTCAGCATATAGAGTAAAATTCAATTACAGATTCACTTTCGTTCGGGCTTGAATTCCTTCTTCTTTGACTCGGTTTCTTGGAATTCTGGAACGTCCCCTTCGGTTCCAAAGTTCATTCGTGTCTCCCCTATTCGTGTCTTTTTTATTATGGAGTATCCCATAACTCCACTTTGAACGATTTCTATAATAAATCGGCGGTCTCGCCAATCTTTGAATGATTTGTAAAGGGGTGAAACTCCTTTACAATAAGCATTGATTCACCGGAGATTTTGTATCGTCGGTTTACGATGTTGTTATCTATTGTTATACCCAAATTCTATCTTTGGCGATCGGATGTCGATTTGCCTCAGAATTCTGCATCGATCTTATCTATGAAGTCATGGTTGACCCGGTTAAGGTTGCCCGCGATTTATACAAATTTATCCATCTTCCTAGTTTGTAATCCAATAATCTAATCTTCGTTTTGAGCCTATCTTCTAGTTTGAATTCTTTTGATTTGGGTTTCTCTGATTTGGATCTCCATCCATGTTTTGAAATCCATTCTGGAATTATCGAGTGAGGAAGTGCATATGTAAATTATATAAAATGTTTTATATATATTATGTTGTTTGATTTGTTGATGTTGATTTGGGTTTTCGATCGATTCGTCTAATCAATGCTATCGATAGGAATTCCAAAACACTTGAACATAGCAAACCGACATAATATTATTTTCAAAATTTGGTAAATGAAGTAAATTTGTATGACTATATTATATATAAGTAAAATTTTATGGAATTTAATAAGTTAATTAAATTGGTTGTTTAAAATGATAATATTTGATTATCATTTATTGTTCTATAATGAATTTATAAACATGGTTTATAAATTGATTTGAAATTGGAATGAATTTAAAAATCAGGAATTTGAGAATTTAATTTCCAGTGATTTCAAGCTTTGGTTGTAAATTTTTTAAAAATATATATTATTGAAGGTATTTTCGAATAGAAAGCGTTTTCAAAGAATTTTAAATGTTTAAATCAGTGCTCTTCTCTTTTTCGCTGGAAAATAATTTCGGTGATGGCGGCCGCATCATCGACATTCATTTTTGAGTTTCGAAGTGGAGAGACCATTCAGTAGCTTTGCTACACTTTTGTTTTAGAAATTAATTTGATTTGAATTTCTTAAGTATGATTTGATTTATATATATAGGTATATTATTTTAAATTTAACCTGATTTGATATATATAGTATATACCTAATTATCTCTAAATGGTTTGAAATTAATCGGAAATTTAATTCTTAAATTTATGTTAAAGGATGATTTTAAATAAAGCCAAAATGAATAAATATTTAAATCTGGAATAATTGAATTGGAAAATTTTACTTGTATAAACTCAATTACATTTCAATATAACTTTCCTAAAATTATTCGGAAGTTAAAAATGTAATTGGATAACATACAATATAAAATGACTTTATAAGGAAAGATTTGAGCGTTAAAATAAATGTTATACACTAAAATTTTATTATAAGGATGTTAATAGAGATAAATAGAATAATAAGTTAATTGAATAATAGATGAGACAAATAAATTTGTGTTGAGGGAATTAATAAATTGAACTTAGATTAACTTATGGAAATTCCTTGAATTTAAAATCAATTATTGAATATTAATTAATTTAAATTGAAATTTATACAGTTTAAATTAATTTATATGGTTTAAATATATGTAATAAGATATATATTAAGTGGAATAAATTTAATAATAATTTGGAATAAAAGAATTAAATTTGTTGAATAAAATATGGGTATAATAAATGATTATACAAATTGATTATTTAGAAATTGTTAACTGAGGATGACTAGATAATAAGATAATGAATTTAGAAATAGATAGATTGATTTAACTTAAGTGAAATCAAATGGATTAAATCAATTGTTGAAGATCAATTAATTTAAAATTGAAATTTATATGGTTTGAATTAATTATTTTATTTTGTTTTAATCTAATTTTCTTTCTGGTTGTTTCTATTCTCCTATCTCCTTCCTTTTCGGGGACGAAATGTTTTGAGTGGAGGAGAGTGTAACGACCCGTAAATTTTGGATAATTTTATTTGTTTATTTATATATTTAATTGAAATTTTATGAAACTTTAGACAATAAAAATTTTAAATTTAAATTTGATATTTGAAATGCGTCTGTTTTAACATAGCAACTGGTAACTTTTCATTAGATAATTTGGAAGTTTATTTTCTAGTGTAATTTTATTCCAATTTATATCAGTTAAAATTGATGATAATGAAAGTGTTCCGAAACCTAAATATGTCAACATGAGAAAATTTATTTACAACACTCTGAATAAGACCGTGTAATCCGTTTCGCGAAATTCGGACGTTTCTAGCTCCGTTTGGATTTTTCGTACGGGATAGCAACGTATATCAGTGTTCGTATCGACTTTTGAATGGATAATCGTATCGTTGATATCTGTATACCATTTTGATCGTATCGTCGTATTGATCTCTGCGGTATATTCAATTCTGTGTTTTGAAGTCCGGTTCAGAGCGGAATCCGTGAAACCGATAACCGTATCGGTCCTCGATTTTAACCTTTTGGGTTCCGATGACCATTAAAGTTCACCATATAATTCCAATGGTCAGGTTATTAATATTATTCTCTATATTCAATGCAACTGTCTATATTCTTCGGGTTTCAAAATATATTGTTTCTATTTTATTTTTCTTTCGTTCATTCCTATTTTGTTCTTGAAAAAAAAGGCTGTGGCTTCACCTTCCCTTTCATATCGACTGTTCTTCTACCCAACAGCCAAATTCCAATCGCCTTATTATCAACATCATAGAAGTCTCCTCCACCCTCCTTCGAGTGCCGACAACATCACAGGAGCCAACGCCACCTTCTTCTTTTTTCCTCTCCCTTCCTTTGCATTTTCCTATCGCTTGTGCAATCTACGCAAGTTTCGGCCTCCTTCTAATGTCTTTCCTTTGTCCCACCTATCCTCCGTTTCGGCCACAGTAGCATCACCGCACCCATCTCCGCTTCAAATTCCTCACCATGGCTTCATCCCTTCATTCCTGACCCGCACCTTGATCTGCCTTGTCTCTTGCAAGCTCGGCCTATTTTGATTCAAAGATATATATTTTCAGTAAGTATATAGATATTGCTATGATGATATATAGTTTAGTTATATATAATATATGATAGTTGTATAAAGTTTACATATGTATATGTTATTCGTTTATATAAGTTTTACATGGGTTTAATATGTTAGTACATATTTTATACAAGCTGTTGTTTCTTTTGTTTATTTGATTTCGAAACTTATAATAATATATTATTGTTTTAGCTGTTGTTCTCGCCTACCCGCAATACTTTGTTTTTTTTCAGCTTGCTGCAATTCTCGTTTCATCTATATATTATTGTATTCTATTATCTAATATATATATTTCAAATTTGCATAGGTATAGTGCAGAGCTATTTGTATATAAAGTATTTGGCAATTTTATTAAGTATATATATTTTGTTCGGTTTCATATATATATTTGGTCTGTTAAAGTTTAAATTTATAAGTTTATATATATAGTATATATGTTATATATTTAACATGAATAATAGTTTGTTCAGTGAAGATTTTTGCCATGTCAGCATGTATATGTATAAGTATTGCATTAGATTACAATATATTAGATTTGAATATATTAGTTATATTACTAGCTGCTGCAGTATTCTATATATATGTATACTGTATAAAAAGTTTGGTATATATGTTATAAAGTATATATATTTTGGTAGATATATGTTTGATTTGATGTATTAATATGTATGTAAGTATAACAACTAATAGTATATATAATTGGTTATATATATATATATATTAGTTGTATATATTGTATGATGGTTGCATACATCTAAAGTTTTAGCTGTTTATAAGGTGCATCCATGTCAGTTTGTATTAATATATATGTATGTTAGTAAAATATATGTATATAATATGTTAGTCATATATAGAAGTTACAGTGGTATAGATATGTATATATGCTGTTTGTATAGATTTGAATATGGTGCATATTAATATTTTGATTTTAAAACGAGTATATATATAAGTATGATTTCGTATATATTTGTTTATAAATACATTTTTGGGCATATTGAGCTTATAGTCCGGCTTATACATTGTATTTGTACATAAAATCGAATCTGCATAAATACATGATATGTTAGGCTGAAATGAATATAATATATAAGTATTTATTTTAAATATCTCATGTATATATGTTGAGTTTGATATATAAGTTTTTTTAAAACAATGATTTTGAAATACTTATATTTTTTAAATTATAAATGTATTTGGATTTAGAATGTGATTTATATACCTATAGTATATATAGTTATATTTAAGTTCACTTATACCAATTATCATCATTGATCCAGTTCTGATTTGACTTAATCAAATTTCATTTATCAGTTTGTCTATCAAATTCGTGCCAATCCTACTTTGCTTTGGAATTCGCAACTTGTTCTTTTGTCAAACTTCTCTAGCCTCGAAAGGTGAGCAATCACTCACGATTAATGTTCTTATATTTAGTAACTTTGATTTCAATTGAAACGACAATTGATGTAACAACCCGCATATTTTACGATTGTATATTTAAATGATTTATTTAAATATAGCATCGTTAATCGGATTAAAGTCCGAAAAGGCCACTTTTTGCAAACAGTCGAATTAGGACTCGAGACCACTTCCACTGAGTCCAAAATGGTGTTTGCGACTTTTTTGAGTATAAACATTGATATGTTTGAAGTTGAGTAGAATTTACTATTTTTCTACTTGGGCTTTGGGTTTGGGTTTCAGCCCACTAACCCATCTTAATACCCTAACTCAGCCCCTCTACTTCATTTCATTCTCATTTTCCTAATACATTCAAGCTTAAGTAAAAATGGGGAGAGAAATAGGAAATTAGAAATTCCAACCCTAGTTTGATTTGCAAATTCAAGTTCTAGCTCCAAAATCAAAGAGAAGCTTAGGTAAGCATCCTCTTCATCTTCTCAATCTCTATCTCTCTTCAATTTCAGAATTTCCTATAACCTAACTTTGGAAATATTCTTCTTTTGAGCTTAGATTGAAGATTCTAGAGGTATATTGAAGAGGAATTGGTCTTTCCTTTATTTTCAAGCTTCTCACTTGTGTTTTGGGTTTAAAGGTGAGCTCTTTAACTCACATCTACGTCTATAGCTATCATTGTTGTTGGGTATGAATTCCTAACATTTGTGCATATTCATTTGCTTTTGATTTGAATTGATTTGGTGAATTTTCCAAATTTTGGTGTTTTGGTCCAATTTTATGAAAATCCTTCTATGGATGTTTGGACATTGATATTTGGGGTGTATCGAAGAGCCTATAAGGCCGGGTTATCGCTTGGCGTAAATCCTTAGTCGTCGTTGCTTGTCTAATCGCTTCTGATACGTTTTGGCCACTTTGGCCTAGGCAAATTGTTGCCTAGACCAGGTGACCAGACGTCTGGTGACCAAGTCCAGATGTCTGGTTTGGACCTGGAGCAAAAATGTATGCATGCAAAATATTAAAAAAAAGTCAGAAACTAATTCCAAACGTCTGAAATCTAAGATCAAACGTCTGGATGAGTCTTAGACGTCTGACTTGAAGTTTCAAACGTCTTGGGGTTCTCTGGATTATTTCCAGAGAATAAATCCAAACGTCTGCGTTCTAAACCGGACGTCTGGTCATGGCTCAGACGTCTGTTTTGATATTCCAGACGTTTGGGTGACTTTCTGAACTATTTCTAGAAAACAAATCCAGACGTCTGGATTCCAAACCAGACGTTTGGAAACGTCCATTTTTGCCTATTTAGGTTGTTTTGTGTGGATTTTCTAGTTTAATCGATTTTAGTTGATCCAGATTGTTGTCACTTACTATCGACTTTGATGACTTCTTTCCTTGGATTTTTCAGAAATATCCATTTTTATGGATTTGATATCGATTTCTTTGGATTTAATTCACGTCTCCGAATGTGAATCTTTGGTGATTGATTGTTTCTACAATCACTTTTGTGATTTGTCACTTTCAAATACAAAGGTTTCTATACTAGTAGTAAATACTCAAACTCATTCATCAAAACGATTTCTACACTACTTTTAAATACAAAGCTCGTTTTAAAACCGTTTTCCGAACTATTAGTATATACAAACCTTTACCTTATTCGTATGAGAAATCTAATTAAATGGCTTAGTAAAACAAGTGGTATGAAACGCTTGCGTTTACTTCGTCGGTTAATTCTTGGACTTGTTCGATTGAACTCTTGTGACAATTTTCGAGTGGAAATCTACAATTTGTTCGTAAATATTTAAGTTAAGCTAGTGGTTATGGGACATGAAGCTAAACTCTTATATTTACTAGCTTAGTGTAATCGACACTTCTTGTTGATCAATGATGATCCTTTGGTGATTTAGACTAGCGATGTGCGATGTCTTTTTGTCCGCGTGGGGGACTGTACCTCGTTTGGAGGAGCTTCGGCTCAAAGTCAGCAATGGGGGACTATACCCTGTTTGGAGGAGCTTCGGCTCATTTGGAGGAGTTTCCACTCAAAGTCCGCAATGGGGGAATATACCCTATTTGGAGGAGCTTCGGCTCATTTGGAGGAGCTTAGGCTCAAAGTCCGCAATGGGGGACTATACCCTGTTTGGAGGAGCTTCGGCTCATTTGGATGAGTTTCCACTCAAAGTCCACAATGGGGGACTATACCCTGTTTGGAGGAGCTTCGGCTCAAAGTCCGCAATGGGGGACTATACCCTGTTTGGAGGAGCTCCGGCTCATTTGTGATACACGTGTTGGTGAGTTTTCATGCTCCCGTTTGTGATAGGCCTTCCCTTTTTTGTGATTTCTGGATTTCTAGTTGTTGATTTCTAGAATTTTTGTTTCACCAATTTTCGTGGATTGAATTGATAAGCTCTATCAATATTTTTGTTTTGGTGAATAATTTAAAGAATGTGACTCTTTTTGGTGTTTTGAGATGATTTGAGATATTGTATGATTTTTGTTGTTATTTGATGTTTACTTGACACAGTATGGCATTTTTGTTATCATACGTTTTTGGTCATATCTCTTATCCTATCTCATTTTATCTAATATTTATAGCTAGACTGATCCGTTTATTATTTTCTTCTTAAATAATAGTCAGGTCAGACCGAGGTATTTTAGGTGCTTCTGCTTGACTTCTTATCAGGATTCGTCACCTAACTTTTGGCTAACTACTTTAGCTTAGTAGTTTTTGTTATTATACATTTGAGATATAGACTCCTTGATGTATAATTATTCTTTTGTCTAGCATTGGTATCATTTCTTTTGTGATGTACTAGATCTTGTTTTACCACTACTTTGATGTACACTTTTATGTGTTATATTCATATCTGATTACGCCTTTGTGATATGAATATCTGTGACTGATTTGTGTTATGTTTATTTCTATATTTGTTTCCGAAGTCCACATAGCCACTATGTGGTAGCTTTGAGTTTGTATTTGATATGTCGGATTTCCTCTAGAAATGAAATGTAAGTTATATTATCTGACATATTGGTACTCGCACAAAGCAATTACACAGATGGTCGCTTCTCAACAGCCTTATTCTTCGTACTAGTCGATGGCATTACCCCATAGTGTCCTTGGCTAGTGTGAGTATAGAGGTGGGGCGTCACAGCATGGTATCGGAGCCAAACTTCGGAACTATGTACAATAATCTAGCAAGGATCATTGTCCTAAGTCTTTCTTAGGAATCATGCCATAGGATTTAATTCGAGTCTTCGTACCGTTCTATCCTATATTCCTTATGATGCCTTGTTTTATCAATCAAATTTGTTTTATATTCATTTTAAGAATAACCTTTTTCCTCTTCTTTCTTTCTTTCTTAAAGAAGGGAAATGGTTAAACCAGGTCGTCCCTGCGCCGGTCAATCAAGTGCCACTCCTCAGGATGGAGTATTTATGTCTACTCAACAACTTTTAGATCTTGTGAACAATGCCCAAGCTGTCGGACCCATTCCAGCGCCTACTCACCCTAAATCTGGGTTTGCACGCTTGTGCATAGATTATACCGCTTTGGGTGGAAGGCCATTCAAGGGATCCGAAAGTGTTATAGAAATCCAAGCTTGGCTTAGATCATGCGATCGCATCTTTTCCCGCATGGATCTTATTGATTAACTTCGAGTCCAAGTGGCTTCTAGAATGCTCCTAGAAAGAGCATTAGATTGGTATGAGCTTTTGGTTTCTAAGATTATCGAAGCGGATCTTACTAGGGAGAAATTCCGGGAAAGATTCAAATTGAAGTTTATGCCGGAGGCTGAAAAAGTAACTTTAGCCCGATGCTTTATTGACCTTGTTCAAGGTGAATCTTCCGTGGCAGATTATGTCGCATCTTTTGAATCTCTCTCTAAATATGGGGTCGAATATATTAATACCCCATTGAAGAAAAATCAGAGATTTGTCTATGGGTTGAATAAGAACCTCAAAAAGTCTTTACTTCTGAAACTAGAAGTTTCTTTCAATCAGCTTGTAGATATCGCTCTTCGACTTGAAGAGGCCGATAGAGAAATTGATGTTGAAGTTGTGAGTGCCAAATAGAACTTCAACATCAATAAGAAGAGGCATCCCTTTATTAAGTTCGAAAGTCCTAATCCCAACAAGAAGGTGAAGCAAGTAACTTCGGTAGCAAAGAATCCAATCTCTAATCGTGGAGAATGCTACAATTGTGGCTCTAAGGACCACTATATAAATAGGTGTCCAAGGCCTATTTCTTGCTGCTATTGCAAAAGTTCGGATCATTATATATCTTTATGTCCCAAACTTCAAAGCAAGAGAGAGGGAGAGCTGAATGTTATGCAAGCACCTAGTGACACTTCTCTTGGTCAAGGTATTTCTGTAACGACCCGTATTTTTAACACTTTAAAAATACGAATTAAAATGAAAATTTTGGATAAAAATCCGAAGGAAATAAAATTTTGTGTTGTTAAATGTGAATTACAAGTTAAAATACAAAACTGAATTCTGAAATAACTTATTTGTAAATTTAATATGGATGTTAACTTGTAGTGAATGTAAATAATGAATTGAATTTGATTGTAAACCAAATTGGTTATGATTGTAAACAAAGAATAAATAAAATGGTAGATTTAATAATGGAAGTTTATGTTATTGAAACTAATATAAATAAATGTAACTTAATATTACAGTTGATTGAAAGCAGATAATAACTGAAACTGTAATTCGATAAAGATGTTAACTTGTAATTGAACGTAAGTAAAGATTTAAATTTGAATGTAACAAGTAATTGAATTGAATTGAATTTGATTGTAAACAACGAAATAAATAAAATGTACATTTAATATTGAAGTTATAATATGGAAATCAACGTAAATGAATGTAATTTAATATTACTGTGAATTTGAATAAGATGATAGCTGAAGAAAATGAAAGTAAATGGATTATAAACTATTGATAATAATGTATAAGTAAATGGTTGATTCAATAATGAAAGTGTAAATCGAAATAAAGGAATTCAATTGGAATTAAATAACTTGAATTTGAATTACAATATAATTGAACGCTGAATCTAATGTAAATCTTTTATACTGAATTTATAATGGAAAACTGCATTGTAAAAGATTGTTAATTACTGTGAAATTAAAAATGAAATTTGTGAACAATTGAAATTTGATTTAAAAGTTAATAATTTAAAATTGGGAATTTTATATTGAAATTAAACAGTAGAAATAGCCATTTTTACAACTGTCTCGGATTTCGACAAAACCAGTTTCATCGGATCCGTAATAGTGAATTATTGTAAGGTTTCAATTTTCGTAGCAATCGGACTTGTCGTTTGGTCGTGCGAGTTTGAAACGCGTAGAAATTTAACGTCGTTAATTAAAATAATCGACTTCAAAAAGCTATCTTCCACATACGATTGAATTAGGCCTTGGGACTAGTTCCATTGCGTCCGGAACGGGGGTAAAACCTTATAAACGCTTGGCGGCACGTCTCGATTGGAGTTCGGACGATTTTGGACCTACCTTTATAAATACGTACGCAACCGAGACAGTTTTATTTCATTTCAGAACCCTAGCCGCCAGTATTTTAATGGCTGAAATTTGCTCGAACTTCTTTTCTCTTTATCTCTCAATCCGTTCAACGAAATCGAAAAATTCCAAAAGCAAAAGTGTAGATCTCGACGAGCTCTTCAAATCCATACGGTTGATTCGTGCTAATTCGTCACGGATTGGTCCAGATCTGGCTTTGAAGTCGTGCGGTTTTTCTTGGTTTGCGTGCAAACGGTGGCGAATGGGGTGGCGAAACTTGGCGCGGAGGTGGAGCAAGGCGAGGCGCACGTGATGATGCCCCCTGATCGACGTCCGGTCGTCATTTGCTGCGCGCGTGGATGAATGAACGTCGTGCGTGATGGGTTAGGCGATGTGCGTGAATTTGAGGAAGAAGGTATACGTTATTTTATTTATTTAAAATTTTAAATATTCGATCGCTCTAACGTATATAACTTTTGCATACGAGCTCGGATTTACGCGCGGTTTTCTCCGTTGCGTTCGTATCGAAATTCCGGACAATATGGAGCTGGTTTGGTTGCATTCCGGGACTGTTTAAATTTGGGCCTTTATTTGGATCTTAAATCGTCGAAACTCAAGGTGAGTGTTTATACGCTCACAATTGACTAAAATAATTTATGGTAGTTAAATTTGATATTGTGAAGTGATATAAATTTTATTTGTCGTTGTTTGATAAAAATTTAATTGTCATATAGTTTGTCATTTGAATTCACCGTTGAAAATTAAATTGACAGTCAAATTGAAATTAAAATTGAATTACGATTAAATTACCTGACATTGATAATTATAAAATTGCCATGAATTGTATTGTCTATTGGATGATTTATTTCGATGGATGCTATTGGTTGATATCTAAATGTTTGGATGTTTATTTGCTTATATGTATCCTGTTATAAATACATATGACACTGTGATTGGTTTAAGTAATATATATTCATCCCTGACATTTAATTGAAATAACTAACCACTTGGCCATAGGTTAGAGAATTATATACGGACACCAGGTTGGTTAAATTAAATGATTTTAAAAGTTGTTTTGAAATTATTTAAATGAATTGATTTAAGAATAAAAATCCAATTTATGGAAATTGAATTATTTTGAATTGGAGCTTGAAATGTTGGAATTTAAACTTGATAAACGAAATTGTTTAATTAATCGAAGTTTAGATTTTTAAGAAAAATTGAAATATGGCGTAAAGTTTCGAAAGTCGATTTGTTTTAAAAGATTGGACTTTTAATCGAACTCTGAATATTTCTAAGAAAATTTATATGAAATGATATTTCAAGTTTGAGTTTGAAAGTGAAAATTAATTTGAAATTGAGATTTAATTAATTTGGAATTAAATTGAAATTTAAATAAATTTGTGAATTGAACTAAATTGAAACTATTGAATTAAATTTGAAGATAAAATTGATTTGAATAGGATTTGAACTGAAATTGATTTGGAATGTAATACTTAAATGAATTCTTGAAATCCGAATGTTAATCTAAGTTTATTGAATTGGAATTGTTCCAGAAATTAAGTAAACTACTTAATACGGATGTTTAATTTGAAGAATATTCTAATTTGAATACGAAATGGTTTTAAAGCGAATCTTATATTCTTATATAAATATATGAACTGTTTTGAAATGTGAAATATTTAAAGTTTCGAAATATATTGGAAGTAAAATTGTTTATTTTGTGGTTCAAATATGTATTTGAAATTGATAATTTGAAATGGTTTATTGAGAAGCTGAATCGAGTTGAAATTGACGATTTGAGATTTGAT
This sequence comes from Allium fistulosum, assembly GCA_030737815.1. NCBI lineage: Eukaryota > Viridiplantae > Streptophyta > Magnoliopsida > Asparagales > Amaryllidaceae > Allium > Allium fistulosum. The sequence goes on along the minus strand of CM060908.1, from coordinate 741,317,419 downwards.
TAAATTTTAAATTTTGGAATTCGAGTTTATGTGAAATCGAAATGAGATTTTGAGGCGTAAAGTGATTTTGAAATCGAAATGAGATTTTGAGGCGAAAATGATTTTGAAATCGAAATGAGATATTGAGGCGAAAAATGATTTTGAAACGGAATCTTACATCTTGAATAGATATGATGATATTTGAAATGGATTTGATTTTGAAGCGAATATGATATTTTGATATCAATTATGAATTGATTTGAAAATGTAAAAGATCGAACCGGTGTGAAAAATATAACGTAGTTATTAAAGAGACCGGGATCGGATATGGACATACTCTCTGTCGATACCGAAAACCACTTTAATAACTAATACACGTGGAGTGTTGATCCAGAATGAAGTGGATGGTTTTGGTGAACGTGTTGATTTGAAGAAAGAGAACGATTTTGGATGACCCCTGACATGACTAAAACAGGAGCCGCGCCGGGCCATTGAGGATCGCCATCTCTAGCGGACACACTCCTTCGATACCATGTCTATTACTTTTGTGATTCGATTTGGGTGCACCCCGCGATTTTGGGAGTGTTGTTTTGCGGTGTTGGGGTAGTAGCTGCTATGCCCAACATCAGTCCGGATCACGCAACTACTAGTATCCTAGTTGGTATTGCCTCATGTACCTTGTCATACTGATTATCCTATTCGCGACCACTACGATTTTGGTTTGTACCTTTAGTATATGGATTGCCCTCTGGTGACTTCCGGTTTTGGGGAAACTACGGTCTTGTATATGCTCTTGGGAATATAAACTGTGTTAAGGGTGGAATGGGCCATGGCTTAACGCTATTTTAATACTTTTACTTTAATGTAGACATATTATAATAGCATATTGTACTACATAGTAGATAGTTTAACGGATCCTTGAGAGATGGAAAATCCCGTAACATCTCTTAAGTTACTGCACTCACGTTGACACTGGACAGGAGATGTCAAACCCCGTAAACATCTCTGATGCCGTCACACTCATATTTTCTTATTCGATTTGACTTACATGAGATATTTTAGTCCTGACTCGAGTGTTTTGTCTTTTCATTACGCTCGGGTCAGCCTGAGCATTTCAGATAAGGTTGAAGATCTATTTTGGAGGACGAAGACGGAGTTTGGTATTACATCATTTGTATTCTACTACTATATTATTTTTTCCACTGCATTATTGTATTATCTCTGATATGTATGTAACTGTGATTTATGATGTATAATAATAATCAAATTTATTTATTTAACAGCTTCATGAACTGTTATTTTATTATTATATCTTGTTCCTTCCGCTGCAAGATTCTGAGTTTGCTTCTGTTCTTTCTTTCCTTTTCTTATTTAACCCCAATAACCATCTGCCTTTTTGAACGGTTTGAGTTGGACATGTGTGGATTATTGTCGACTTGAACGGTCAAAAATGCGGGTCGTTACAGTTGGTATCAGAGCTTTGGTTTAGATTACCTTGGCTCTAGTGGGGAATAACTCATTGAAATAGAGGTAAACTATATGAATGAGTTGAGTGTATATGAGAGAGCGTATTTGTAATTTTGATATAAAAATGATTTTATATTGTGTTAATTTGTTCCGTTGAGTATTTATGAATTCTGGTTGGTACTTGGGACGCCAAGGCATCGATAGGAATTTCTAAACACTCGAATAGGACAGATTGACATAATATTGTTTTGGATTATATTCTATATATAAAAGACTTATCTTGAAAATTTATAAATTTTGATTGTATTGGTTAGAGATGATAATATTAGATTATCATCGTTTATTGTTGATTAGTCAATATTTCTAACTACTGACTATTGGTTGATTTTAAGAAATGAAACTTGTAAATATGATTGACAATGAATATAAATGGTAAATAAAATAAAATAAAAATGAATTTAAATTAAGATGGAGAATTTAAATTTCGGTGTTTTGAAAATTTATTAACAAAAATTTGAAATGTATAATATAAGTATTATATGATAGTATATTCGATTAGAAATTGTTTTCAAAGGATTTTCAAATGAAGTAAGTGTTATACTCCCCTCTTGACACTAGAGAATGATTTCGATGATGAGTGCACGCATCATCGACGTTTATTTTCGAGAGTCCAAGTGGGGGAGATCACTTAATAGTTTTTCTAAACCCTGTTTTGATTAAAAATTGTAAATTTCTAAAGTATGAAATGAAAATAAGTGTATATATATATTTCAATGCTGATTAAAATTCTTCTAAAAAGTATGATTTGAGATATAAAGATATTAGTATATATATATATATGTTTTTTTTAAAAAAAAAAAATGGTTTAAATCGAATCCGGAGTTGAAATTCTTAAGTTCTCTAATAAGGAGTGATTTTAATTATTAAACTAAAGTAAATCTTGAATTGTTAGAAACTTATGAATTGAAAAGGTGAAATTGAATTTAAGTGAAAAAAAAATTTAAAATTAAAATTGTAGGAGTAACCCTTAATTTGGAAAATAATAAATTGGAAATTTATTTAATAGGTATAACACTCAAATTGAATGAAAAGAAGTTGTATATTGTTTAACTACATTCTATTTGCATAGCTATAACTTACCAAATACTTGAAAAGTTTAAAATGCTAATAAGGATAAGTAAATGAATAATATACAAGTGTGATTGCGAATAATAAAATGTGAAGATCTGTTGATAGTTGTAAATATAAAGGAAATTTAAGTTGTAAAATGAATTAAACTTAAAATGAATTAGATATAAAATTAGTAAATGGAAACTAATTAAATTTGAATAAAACTAAATGTCAATAAACTTGGAAGTGTATGAAATTAAAATTTTGACTTGGAAATGTATAATTGATTTAGTGTAGATTTTGGATGGATGTTAATGTTTGATATGCATTGGTTGTTAGTTGGATGGTAATTGATTAAATAGAATTCATTAGTGTAAATGTAATTGAATAAACGGAATAAAAAATTTAAAATAATTAAATTCAAATTTGATGCAAAGTGTAATTAAAATATAATGGAATTCAAATTAAATGGAAGCAAATTGACTTGAATTTAAATTATGAATAAAACAAACTTGAAAAAAATCGGAAACAAATCGAATGTAAACTTATTTCATGGATAAATAAGAAAATAAACGAATTTGTGTTTATGATTGTTTCTTTAGAAAATTTGAAGTTTGATGGTATGTACTTTAAAAAAAAGCAAATTTTGGAAAAATCCAAAAATTGTTCAATATATGCTAAAACGAAAACAACCATAACTTTTAAATGGTTGAACGGAATTTGAGGATCTTGGACTTTTCGGAAAGCCTAGAAACTGTGCTACATCTTTTGTTTAGAATGTTTTGATAAATACCTTCATCCACTAGGCTTAAAACACCAATATTAGTCGCTGGCCTGGGCGAAGTAAAAATCTGAAGCACCTTAGTATTCTCGCCATAACTTTTTACTGCTGTATCGGATTTTGACGATCCTGCACTTTCTGGAAAGCTTAGAACTTAAGCTAAAACTTTTGTTTTAAGCATTTGGTGTTTTGCTGTCGTTTAGAAGGTCAAAAACATGACCAAACGTCGCTGACCTGCGCAATTCATTGCCAGGCTGAGGCGTTCCTATTTAGTAAAACTGTCGTAACTTTTGAACGGAAGGTCCGAATTCAATGATTTTGGACATTCCGGAAAGCCTAAAACGAATGCAACAACTTTTGTTTAGATTCCATTGTCAAATTTTATCGTTTAGGTGACCAAAAATTGAGATTCGTTTGCTGTCCTGGAATTGGAATTTCAGTTTTGAAGCTAAAACATGTTATATGTATGTTGTTTATGCTAAGTATATCAATCTATCTTTATATACATGGTTCTAACTTGGTTATTGAGCATTTTAGTAGGTAGCAAAGGGGTTGCGCTTCGCTTGTGGAGCTCGCTTCTGCGCTAAATGCAAAATGTAAGTTAAAATGCTAATAAACGCTTAATAAAAGGTACGTTCTCGGATTATAGTTTATGTTGTGGTATATTATTGTGTTCCCCATGTTTTGGGATGCCTCATTCTTGTAATGAGATGTATATCATGCAATTATTACCACTGGGAAATTTTTCGGTCCTAGCCGCACAAAGGAGGTGCTGCCGAAATTTTTCAAAAATCCGGGAGTTAGAAAATTTTATGAAAAAAAAAATCCTATAACTAAATTTTGCAAATAAGTAGAATATTTTGAATGAATTATATCTAAATGATGGTTTCCCCTTCTCCGTTCCTTTTCGAGGACGAAAAGTTTTAAGTGGGGGAGAATGTAACGACCCGTATTTTTAACACTTTAAAAATACGAATTAAAATGAAAATTTTGGATAAAAATCCGAAGGAAATAAAATTTTGTGTTGTTAAATGTGAATTACAAGTTAAAATACAAAACTGAATTCTGAAATAACTTATTTGTAAATTTAATATGGATGTTAACTTGTAGTGAATGTAAATAATGAATTGAATTTGATTGTAAACCAAATTGGTTATGATTGTAAACAAAGAATAAATAAAATGGTAGATTTAATAATGGAAGTTTATGTTATTGAAACTAATATAAATAAATGTAACTTAATATTACAGTTGATTGAAAGCAGATAATAACTGAAACTGTAATTCGATAAAGATGTTAACTTGTAATTGAACGTAAGTAAAGATTTAAATTTGAATGTAACAAGTAATTGAATTGAATTGAATTTGATTGTAAACAACGAAATAAATAAAATGTACATTTAATATTGAAGTTATAATATGGAAATCAACGTAAATGAATGTAATTTAATATTACTGTGAATTTGAATAAGATGATAGCTGAAGAAAATGAAAGTAAATGGATTATAAACTATTGATAATAATGTATAAGTAAATGGTTGATTCAATAATGAAAGTGTAAATCGAAATAAAGGAATTCAATTGGAATTAAATAACTTGAATTTGAATTACAATATAATAGAACGCTGAATCTAATGTAAATCTTTTATACTGAATTTATAATGGAAAACTGCATTGTAAAAGATTGTTAATTACTGTGAAATTAAAAATGAAATTTGTGAACAATTGAAATTTGATTTAAAAGTTAATAATTTAAAATTGGGAATTTTATATTGAAATTAAACAGTAGAAATAGCCATTTTTACAACTGTCTCGGATTTCGACGAAACCAGTTTCATCGGATCCGTAATAGTGAATTATTGTAAGGTTTCAATTTTCGTAGCAATTGGACTTGTCGTTTGGTCGTGCGAGCTTGAAACGCGTAGAAATTTAACGTCGTTAATTAAAATAATCGACTTCAAAAAGCTATCTTCCACATACGATTGAATTAGGCCTTGGGACTAGTTCCATTGCGTCCGGAACGGGGGTAAAACCTTATAAACGCCTGGCGGCACGTCTCGATTGGAGTTCGGACGATTTTGGACCTACCTTTATAAATACGTACGCAACCGAGACAGTTTTATTTCATTTCAGAACCCTAACCGCCAGTATTTTAATGGCTGAAATTTGCTCGAACTTCTTTTCTCTTTATCTCTCAATCCGTTCAACGAAATCGAAAAATTCCAAAAGCAAAAGTGTAGATCTCGACGAGCTCTTCAAATCCATATGGTTGATTCGTGCTAATTCGTCACGGATTGGGCCAGATCTGGCTTTGAAGTCGTGCGGTTTTTCTTGGTTTGCGTGCAAACGGTGGCGAATGGGGTGGCGAAACTTGGCGCGGAGGTGGAGCAAGGCGAGGCGCACGTGATGATGCCCCCTGATCGACGTCCGGTCGTCGTTTGCTGCGCGCGTGGATGAATGAACGTCGTGCGTGATGGGTTAGGCGATGTGCGTGAATTTGAGGAAGAAGGTATACGTTATTTTATTTATTTAAAATTTTAAATATTCGATCGCTCTAACGTATATAACTTTTGCATACGAGCTCGGATTTACGCGCGGTTTTCTCCGTTGCGTTCGTATCGAAATTCCGGACAATATGGAGCTGGTTTGGTTGCATTCCGGGACTGTTCAAATTTGGGCCTTTATTTGGATCTTAAATCGTCGAAACTCAAGGTGAGTGTTTATACGCTCACAATTGACTAAAATAATTTATGGTAGTTAAATTTGATATTGTGAAGTGATATGAATTTTATTTGTCGTTGTTTGATAAAAATTTAATTGTCATATAGTTTGTCATTTGAATTCACCGTTGAAAATTAAATTGACAGTCAAATTGAAATTAAAATTGAATTGCGATTAAATTACCTGACATTGATAATTATGAAATTGCCATGAATTGTATTGTCTATTGGATGATTTATTTCGATGGATGCTATTGGTTGATATCTAAATGTTTGGATGTTTATTTGCTTATATGTATCCTGTTATACATACATATGACACTGTGATTGGTTTAAGTAATATATATTCATCCCTGACATTTAATTGAAATAACTAACCACTTGGCCATAGGTTAGAGAATTATATACGGACACCAGGTTGGTTAAATTAAATGATTTTAAAAGTTGTTTTGAAATTATTTAAATGAATTGATTTAAGAATAAAAATCCAATTTATGGAAATTGAATTATTTTGAATTGGAGCTTGAAATGTTGGAATTTAAACTTGATAAACGAAATTGTTTAATTAATCGAAGTTTAGATTTTTAAGAAAAATTGAAATATGGCGTAAAGTTTCGAAAGTCGATTTGTTTTAAAAGATTGGACTTTTAATCGAACTCTGAATATTTCTAAGAAAATTTATATGAAATGATATTTCAAGTTTGAGTTTGGAAGTGAAAATTAATTTGAAATTGAGATTTAATTAATTTGGAATTAAATTGAAATTTAAATAAATTTGTGAATTGAACTAAATTGAAACTATTGAATTAAATTTGAAGATAAAATTGATTTGAATAGGATTTGAACTGAAATTGATTTGGAATGTAATACTTAAATGAATTCTTGAAATCCGAATGTTAATCTAAGTTTATTGAATTGGAATTGTTCCAGAAATTAAGTAAACTACTTAATACGGATGTTTAATTTGAAGAATATTCTAATTTGAATACGAAATGGTTTTAAAGCGAATCTTATATTCTTATATAAATATATGAACTGTTTTGAAATGTGAAATATTTAAAGTTTCGAAATATATTGGAAGTAAAATTGTTTATTTTGTGGTTCAAATATGTATTTGAAATTGATAATTTGAAATGGTTTATTGAGAAGCTGAATCGAGTTGAAATTGACGATTTGAGATTTGATTAAATTTTAAATTTTGGAATTCGAGTTTATGTGAAATCGAAATGAGATTTTGAGGCGTAAAGTGATTTTGAAATCGAAATGAGATTTTGAGGCAAAAATGATTTTGAAATCGAAATGAGATATTGAGGCGAAAAATGATTTTGAAACGGAATCTTACATCTTGAATAGATATGATGATATTTGAAATGGATTTGATTTTGAAGCGAATATGGTATTTTGATATCAATTATGAATTGATTTGAAAATGTAAAAGATCGAACCGGTGTGAAAAATATAACGTAGTTATTAAAGAGACCGGGATCGGATATGGACATACTCTCTGTCGATACCGAAAACCACTTTAATAACTAATACACGTGGAGTGTTGATCCAGAATGAAGTGGATGGTTTTGGTGAACGTGTTGATTTGAAGAAAGAGAACGATTTTGGATGACCCCTGACATGACTAAAACAGGAGCCGCGCCGGGCCATTGAGGATCGCCATCTCTAGCGGACACACTCCTTCGATACCATGTCTATTACTTTTGTGATTCGATTTGGGTGCACCCCGCGATTTTGGGAGTGTTGTTTCGCGGTGTTGGGGTAGTAGCTGCTATGCCCAACATCAGTCCGTGTAACGACCCAGAATTTTGAACGAATTAAATTGAGAATATTTAATTAATTTTAAATATTTGAACGGTAATTTAATTTGAATCTCGAATATAATTCAGAAATTGGCGATTAAATTTTATAATTTAATCTATTGAACTGGATAAAAATTTGAATCTTCAGTTTTAAGCTGAAGAAAAATATTTCAAAAGCTTTTAAATTTCGCAATGATAATACTGAAGATGATTGAAACTTCAGAATCTAATTTCAAAGTGTTTCGTTCAGTTTTGAAATTAAATCGTTTAACCGATATTTAAAATTTAGTCAATTTTCAAACGGTCTCGGAATTCGACGAAACCAGTCCCATTGGGTCCGTAATATTTTGTTATTACCGGATTTCAAATTTCGTATTTATCGGAGCTGTTATGTGAACGTACGACACTTAAAGGCATTGAAATTTAAATTGAATTCGAACTTTAATTTAAATTTAAATTTGGTCAACCTTGGTACATTATTTCCTTGAACCACGCAGAAGATTACGCAACCCATCCCTCTCCCTTTGTTTCAGCCCCAAAATCATGCCGAGAATCACAAAATCCTGTCTTCCCCCTCTCTTTTTAATCATTCACGACCTCGTACCTTTTTCATTTGCAAATCGAACGAAATCTCGTCCCCCATTCAAAATATTAATCACATGCTTTCTCTTTCAATCCATGACCACGCGATTTCCTTTCGAAACCAGAAATCATGAATCAATTCGCGATCGAATCGCGATGGAGAGCTCAGGCACGAAGCTGCTGGGCGTGCTCGGAGGTAGAAGAAAGGCGCGTGATGACGACTGCCTTGAGACTCGCGATCGACTGTGAGGCATTCGTATGGGTGTGTCGAGCTAGGGCTGGCGGTTGGAAGTCTCGTGCTCATTTACGACCGGTGTTCTTATCGTCGAGCAGGGGTTTTCGAATGAGGATGAGGCATAGGCGAGAAGCCTAGAGGCGCGTGGCGTTCGAAGCAGTGATTTCGCGATGTACTGTGGGGGTTGGGAGGGTCGCGATCTCGTGGCAAGGCTAGGGGAGATCTGGGACAGCAGTTCGGTGGTCGTGAAGTTCGTCAAGGATCGACGAACGTGGGTTTCGCAACTGGAAGGAGTCGCGTCGCGAGGCAGAGGTTGGCGATGGCACTTCGGGTAGTGGCTCGAACTCGAGCCTGGTACGATGAAGAAGATGATGGAGATTCGCATTTGGCAATTGCAGTATAGAGACGAGGGGTAGGAGGAGCATCAATGGTCGTGGGTCACAAGCGACTGTCGAAGTCGAGCAGGCAGTGTCTTTGTTCGATCGAGTGAGGTATATGAAAATTTTTCAATTCAATTTAGTATTGAATATGGATTTAATTATGTACAGAAAATGATTTCTGTTTTACTAGATTTTAAAATCATATATATATAGTAAGTTCTCAAGAGCAAAATAAGTAATAGATTTTATCTTCTAAGTTACTTTAAAAAAATTTATTAAGGGTGTTTAATTTTTAATTTGTTATTCAATAAACCTATATAGATACAGGTTGAAAATATTTATATATAAAGTTAAAGCAGACAACTTTTAGGGGGTTACGTAAGTTGGCGATTAACTGGTTTACAAATATATTTAAAATGTTCTTAGTTACTAAAATTATTTTGTTGCTAAAAATATTTTATTAAGGAAGTGATTAGTTTGAAATAAATCATGGGTTAATTAAATCATTGAATTGGAAAATAATTATAAGGTTTACTCAAAATATTAATAAATTGTGTAATGATTTTACAAGGTCAATAAATCGAGAATCAGCCGAAAATGGAAATTGGATGGCAAAATAAAAAGCGAAGGTGAGATTTTTCTCACTCACATTGAAAAGTGGAAATTTTCAGTTATTGATTTGATTGACTGTTTGATTGCTATTGAATGTGCTATTAGATATAATAGGATATATATATATATAGCAGTATATACATATTGGCATATGTATATATTGGATTGATGATTTCCCGCCTCGTATAGCGGATGAGACCCTATTGCGCCGTTAGTAAGCGGATTTATAAAAAACCTATATACCGCGATAATTCCGTACTGGAGCGGAATTGGTATTGTGCTAACGTCTTTGGATGCAGGGAAACAGGTTGGAGGGATCCAACTGGACCCCTCACTTTGATTAAATTTATTTATACTGTGATATGAATTTGTGAATGATTATATTGATGATATTGATCATATCGATGTCTGGAAAATTGTTGAAAGCTAAAATTTAGCTGAATGGATGTTTGATATCATTGGATTCCAAAAATAAACGAAATTGAATTTTTGGAAATCAAAATAGAAATTTCTAAGTGAATTTGATTTTAGAAATTTAAATAAATTCGAAGAAAGGAATTTTAAAGTATAAAAAGTTAATTTTTATAATCTTATCGAATTTATTTCCAGAATAAAGTGAAAATGTTAAATAAATGAATTTCGTATAATAGTGAATTTAAATTGAGGGAATTAATTTAAAATTTGGATTTTTAAATAGATTGAATGAAACAATTGAAATTATTTTCTTAAAAAGGAATTTATTTAAAAGAAGATAAGTTGGAAATTCAGTTTGAAATTTAATCGGTAAATTTAAATAAGTGGTGAAATCAATGTAAAATGATTTCAATTTGAAGAATCCATTTTAAAAATAGAATATTGAATGATTTGAGAAAAATAAGGGATTTATTTAGTAGTGATAAATAAATTTAGAAATCAATATTGAAATTGATTTGATATTGAAATTCTTATAAGTAAATTGGAATTTACAAATGCTGTTTATAAATACGAAATCACTTATTTTGATAAGTAGAATATAGAAGTTAATAAAAAGAAGATTTATAAGTCGAGATTGTTATTAAAATAGAAATGGAATTTATAGACGTGTTTATAAATTCGAAATAGATTGAATTGGATAAATTTATTTATAGAAGATTTTTAAAGAAAAGATATATTCACAACTCTGGACCGTGAATATATTATTGAATAAAATGGATTCATTTTTGAAGAAGTGATATTTTAAAATGAAGTTAAATTGTTTTTAACGAGGTTTTAAAATGTATTATGAATCGAAAGCATAGATTTCAACATACTTGTTGAAATAGACATTTTCGAGAAATTTAAGGAAATGGTAGACTACAACACTGTTGTTATAGTAAATGATTTCCGAAAGGAAATATTTTTTGTGTAGTATTGGGATTTATATATCTATTTTAATTTCGAATCCCTATACTAGTGATTTTGAGTCGTCGTAACGATGTTTTACGCAACATTCGTTTTTGACTCAAATAGATGTTAAAAGTTATGATTTCCTTAAAGAATGAATTTATACTTAATATTGATTTAAGTATATCGAATATTTTCCAAGTGTTGAAAATAAATGATTTGTGAAATACTTATTATTAAATAAGTATGGAATTGCTTTTCCAAAATGAAATGAAATGTTTTGAGAATTTATCTTCTTAAAGATAAATTGAAATTGAATATTGAAAATGATTTGAAAATCGAATATCAGTAGATATTCGAAAGTATAAATTCAATACGGAATTTATAAAAGAAAGCGAAGTTGTTTAAAAATAAATATTGATTTATTTTTGAAGTGTGGAAAATTGATTTGAAATTGTTTTCAAATGGTTAAGTGTGGAAATTTTATATCTAGTAAAGATATTTTTGAAGAATAAATAATTTGGGAAAATTATTTGGAATCTGATGATGTTGCGCATCTTTATTGATAGTTAAATAACCGACTATCAATAATTACCTTTAGATAGGTATTTGTTGTGAATTGGATGAATTTGAATGCCACACTTGTTTTTTTTTAAATAATCGCTCACTATTCGGGTTAGCCGGGAAAGGACCATGGGGTCGTATAACCCATTCCGAATATGTGATACGTCGTTATGAATTGCATTTGAAGACCGGTGTTGAAGACCGGATATTTTTGAAAACGGAAGGATTACCGTCGAGTTACTCTACACCGACTGATCCTCGGTTTAGAGGTTTTATCACCCTTAGTGACGGGAAGTCCTGACGTGATTGAAAACTATCCGGATAATGCAAGGGCTTCGTGAGAAGTGCCTTCGGTTCTGTTCGATCCCGGAACAGACTTGTATGGATTGTGTGTCTGACGTTACAATTTGAGATATAAAGCTGATTTCTTTCAAATACATATCTGTTGGTGGCGGAGAATTTATTCTCTTAGCTTAACACCCTTCTCTGAGACGTACGAGCTCAGAGGTTATGTAGTTGAAATTCATCAGCGATATATCCCAATTTGGTAACGTGGCATACTGAGTGTTGCTGTGAAATGATCAGTGTTTGATCATTTGTGATATGATCATTTGTTTGATCTTATATCTTTGTGATCATAGGTTGATCATTTTGTTTGACCCGAAGCAGGGCTTTTTTGAGAAAGCGTAGCTTTGTGGACGAGACTTCGACGAGCCTCACACCCCGGAAATGGTCGAAACAGGAAGGATGCAGCAAGGTTCTAGGGAGTAGCGCCCCTTAGTGTATGCCATTCCTTCTGGATAAAGGTGGTATCATGGTATGGAGCCCAGATACTTAACCTCTGTGGTTACTGCATTATTATTATCTATGTGGTTTGTTGCGAATCGGGGATCCTCGGGAAGATCGGTGACGATCGGGGGATGGCATACGCGTGTCAGTAGTTACCTATTTTTGCAGAGGTAACCCGGCCTTGTGTTGGCAGAGATCTAACCGTAACGTTAGATTCTCGGGTCGTCTATTCCAGGGACGTACCCATCGTGGATAGGAAGTTCCTTAGCCTGACCATTTGTTGGAAATCCAAAGAAACAATACGATCTTGTACGGTTTTAGTTGTAGAACCTATCATTCACTTATGGTGGTCACCACTGTTTGGATGGTAGCTATAGTAGGCATAAGTGCGGAATGCCTATGCTGGCTAAGATTAATATTATACTTTCGAAATGTTTTCTACACTATGCACTAATAATAATATCAAAATGATTTGATTTTGCGTATCAAGCATCTTTGACTATCATAAGAAGAAATCTCCTCCAATTCTGCGTTTGCATTGTGTGTGTGGTGGGAGGTCTTATGGTAGTTTCATTTTCCAAAAGCATTGCGAATTGACTTTAAAATTATCCTGTTGTTTATTTTAAAGAATAACTGTTTTACGATCTCACACCAGTCACCATGACTGACTCGGAGTTTATTGTTCCCTTCTAAACTCTGGGTGCCCACCAATTTCCACACGGGCAGCCTAGAGTTATATTATCAGGATATCCTGGATATTCTGGAGCTTTGGAGATAAGCTGGATGGCGAGACGTAGTATTTGTATCTGATAGTATTTATTCCGCTGTGTATTCTGTATGAGGACAGGTTATATAACTGTCCATTGTTGTATATTGACTCTGATGATTGATGTATGTATAAAATGATATAGTTCTTTGTTTTAAAAGACTAGTAATTATCTATTGTATATTGTTCCGCTGCGATGTGTAAGATTCTGATATTGTTCTGTTTCTGTTCTCTGTTGTTGTTCTGTTATTCTTCTTTCTTTTCTTTTTCTTCTCTTTTTCTTCTATCTTTTCTTCTATTTCTTTTTCTAAAACCCTCACTATTGGAGTTTCCGGCACTCGATTGCTCGACAGTCGATAAAGTGAGTATCGATGTCGAATTTTCGAAAGTCGAAAATTTCAGGACGTGACAAAGTGGTATCAGAGCATATGGTTAAGCGACAACCCTGCTCTGTTGGGTGTTACTCATTAGAGATAGAGCCAGTAGTACTCTAGAATGAGTTGAGTGTAATAATAGATATGAGCGCGTATTTGTTATTGAATATAAAATTGTTTTGTATTGTGTTGACTTATCGGTTGATTGTTTATGGATTCTGGTCGGTGCAGTCTAGCTAACTGTAATCGATAGGGGTTTCTAAACTCTAAACAAGATAAACCGACATAGTATTATTTTAAATAGGGTAAATGAGATAATTTTACCCAAAGCTATTTTTGTATAAAAAAGAAATGATTTTCTATGAATTACTATAGTATATGGTTGCATGGATGTTAGGAAAGTGATGATATTGAAATGTTATCATTACTATTGAAACTGAATAAGAAATTCAAATTGTAACTCCAAAATTAAGAAATGAATCCATATACAAGTAGAATTTGAGAATATAAGTTATAAATGTGATTTATAATTTGAAATGGAATTCCAGAGAAGTTTTTGGAAATGTTTTGAAAGGAGTTTGAAAATTTTGGAGATTTGGAAAGTTTAAATCATTTTTGATTTGAAAATGAATTTCGAAGGTTTTGAAAAGTATTTTGGAGAGATAAAAGCTCTAAACTCTTTTCGGTCGCTGGAAAATAATTCCGATGATGACCATGGCATCACCGGTGTTCATTTTCGGGTTTCCAGAAGAGGAATTGCTGCCAAATTGTTTTAAATGGAAGTTGTTTGAAAAGTTTGGGTTTTGTTTTGGAAATTCAAATGGAATTTGAATTGTTTTCAAATGGTTTTGAAAAAAGTGGAAACGACTCTGGAATCCTATTTAAAAATACTTACGAAATATTAATAAGTTGATAACTTATAGAATATTGGGAATCTGATTGAAATGAAAGTTCAAAATTGAAATAAAAGAATTTGTGAACAAATAAATAGATTTGCAATGGCAAATGCGAGAAAATAAAATCGAATGTTAAAATTCATTTCGAATTCGTAAGCAAATGAATTGAATTGAATAATGTAAGTTGAAAGATGGATTAAAATTCATATGTTATTGGAAATCCAGTTTAATATAAGTGATTGTAAACCAAAATAGTGAATTGTAAATAAAATTTTGGGAATGAACGAAAGTGAATAAAAACTGGAATTAAAACTTAATGTTGAAAGCAAATCTGAATTTGTAAGTGAATTAGAATTTGAAATGGATTAGTAATTGAAACTAAGCTAAAATAAGCAGTTGTAAATGAAAGCTAATCAATGAGAGTCAATATTCAGAAGTTGAATTGAATTCAAATTAGATTGAAATTGTAAATTGAATTCAAATGGAAATCGAAATGTAAAATTGAATCATAATGGATATATATAACTTCAATAAAGAACTCAAAGATGATATAAGCAGTTATATTGAAAATTTTGTAATCGAATTTGCAAAATGATTTAAATGCTGTAACTAGATATAATGGCTAGTAGATATACAGGTATAAAGGAAATTGAAATGGATTTCACAGATAATTTGAATTGCTCGGAAAAGGTACGTATTTGAGTTTTAATATGAGTTTTTGATGATTTCTCTCTAGCCGCTTGGCTTTTTCTTTTTCTTTTTGAAATCTGAGAGTCCGTAGGGACGTTTTGTAGTCGTGCCGTATTAGCCGCGCAAAGGAGACGCTGGCGAAATTTTTCGAAAATTTAGGGCGTTAGAAAATTTTTGAGAAAAATTGAAAGTTTAAAATTTGAATTTGAATTTGAATTTGAATTGTTAAGCAAACAATGTTGTTTTGAACTTAGAGTTGAAGTTGAAATTTAGTTGATGAATAACGAATCTTTAGTAGAAAGATTTGTTTTGATGAATTGATAAAACTATTTAGATTGCGAAAAATAGTAGACGAGTTAAGGACCTTTCTTTCTTAACTTGTAATTTCGAGGACGAAATTCTTTTAAGGAGGGAAGTTTGTAACGACCCAGAATTTTGAACGAATTAAATTGAGAATATTTAATTAATTTTAAATATTTGAACGGTAATTTAATTTGAATCCCGAATATAATTCAGAAATTGGCGATTAAATTTTATAATTTAATCTATTGAACTGGATAAAAATTTGAATCTTCAGTTTTAAGCTGAAGAAAAATATTTCAAAAGCTTTTAAATTTCGCAATGATAATACTGAAGATGATTGAAACTTCAGAATCTAATTTCAAAGTGTTTCGTTCAGTTTTGAAATTAAATCGTTTAACCGATATTTAAAATTTAGTCAATTTTCAAACGGTCTCGGAATTCGACGAAACCAGTCCCATTGGGTCCGTAATATTTTGTTATTACCGGATTTCAAATTTCGTATTTATCGGAGCTGTTATGTGAACGTACGACACTTAAAGGCATTGAAATTTAAATTGAATTCGAACTTTAATTTAAATTTAAATTTGGTCAACCTTGGTACATTATTTCCTTGAACCACGCAGAAGATTACGCAACCCATCCCTCTCCCTTTGTTTCAGCCCCAAAATCATGCCGAGAATCACAAAATCCTGTCTTCCCCCTCTCTTTTTAATCATTCACGACCTCGTACCTTTTTCATTTGCAAATCGAACGAAATCTCGTCCCCCATTCAAAATATTAATCACATGCTTTCTCTTTCAATCCATGACCACGCGATTTCCTTTCGAAACCAGAAATCACGAATCAATTCGCGATCGAATCGCGATGGAGAGCTCAGGCACGAAGCTGCTGGGCGTGCTCGGAGGTAGTAGAAAGGCGCGTGATGACGACTGCCTTGAGACTCGCGATCGACTGTGAGGCATTCGTATTGGTGTGTCGAGCTAGGGCTGGCGGTTGGAAGTCTCGTGCTCATTTACGACCGGTGTTCTTATCGTCGAGCAAGGGTTTTCGAATGAGGATGAGGCATAGGCGAGAAGCCTAGAGGCGCGTGGCGTTCGAAGCAGTGATTTCGCGATGTACTGTGGGGGTTGGGAGGGTCGCGATCTCGTGGCAAGGCTAGGGGAGATCTGGGACAGCAGTTCGGTGGTCGTGAAGTTCGTCAAGGATCGACGAACGTGGGTTTCGCAACTGGAAGGAGTCGCGTCGCGAGGCAGAGGTTGGCGATGGCACTTCGGGTAGTGGCTCGAACTCGAGCCTGGTACGATGAAGAAGATGATGGAGATTCGCATTTGGCAATTGCAGTATAGAGACGAGGGGTAGGAGGAGCATCAATGGTCGTGGGTCACAAGCGACTGTCGAAGTCGAGCAGGCAGTGTCTTTGTTCGATCGAGTGAGGTATATGAAAATTTTTCAATTCAATTTAGTATTGAATATGGATTTAATTATGTACAGAAAATGATTTCTGTTTTACTAGATTTTAAAATCATATATATATAGTAAGTTCTCAAGAGCAAAATAAGTAATAGATTTTATCTTCTAAGTTACTTTAAAAAAATTTATTAAGGGTGTTTAATTTTTAATTTGTTATTCAATAAACCTATATAGATACAGGTTGAAAATATTTATATATAAAGTTAAAGCAGACAACTTTTAGGGGGTTACGTAAGTTGGCGATTAACTGGTTTACAAATATATTTAAAATGTTCTTAGTTACTAAAATTATTTTGTTGCTAAAAATATTTTATTAAGGAAGTGATTAGTTTGAAATAAATCATGGGTTAATTAAATCATTGAATTGGAAAATAATTATAAGGTTTACTCAAAATATTAATAAATTGTGTAATGATTTTACAAGGTCAATAAATCGAGAATCAGCCGAAAATGGAAATTGGATGGCAAAATAAAAAGCGAAGGTGAGATTTTTCTCACTCACATTGAAAAGTGGAAATTTTCAGTTATTGATTTGATTGACTGTTTGATTGCTATTGAATGTGCTATTAGATATAATAGGATATATATATATATAGCAGTATATACATATTGGCATATGTATATATTGGATTGATGATTTCCCGCCTCGTATAGCGGATGAGACCCTATTGCGCCGTTAGTAAGCGGATTTATAAAAAACCTATATACCGCGATAATTCCGTACTGGAGCGGAATTGGTATTGTGCTAACGTCTTTGGATGCAGGGAAACAGGTTGGAGGGATCCAACTGGACCCCTCACTTTGATTAAATTTATTTATACTGTGATATGAATTTGTGAATGATTATATTGATGATATTGATCATATCGATGTCTGGAAAATTGTTGAAAGCTAAAATTTAGCTGAATGGATGTTTGATATCATTGGATTCCAAAAATAAACGAAATTGAATTTTTGGAAATCAAAATAGAAATTTCTAAGTGAATTTGATTTTAGAAATTTAATAAATTCGAAGAAAGGAATTTTAAAGTATAAAAAGTTAATTTTTATAATCTTATCGAATTTATTTCCAGAATAAAGTGAAAATGTTAAATAAATGAATTTCGTATAATAGTGAATTTAAATTGAGGGAATTAATTTAAAATTTGGATTTTTAAATAGATTGAATGAAACAATTGAAATTATTTTCTTAAAAAGGAATTTATTTAAAAGAAGATAAGTTGGAAATTCAGTTTGAAATTTAATCGGTAAATTTAAATAAGTGGTGAAATCAATGTAAAATGATTTCAATTTGAAGAATCCATTTTAAAAATAGAATATTGAATGATTTGAGAAAAATAAGGGATTTATTTAGTAGTGATAAATAAAGTTAGAAATCAATATTGAAATTGATTTGATATTGAAATTCTTATAAGTAAATTGGAATTTACAAATGCTGTTTATAAATACGAAATCACTTATTTTGATAAGTAGAATATAGAAGTTAATAAAAAGAAGATTTATAAGTCGAGATTGTTATTAAAATAGAAATGGAATTTATAGACGTGTTTATAAATTCGAAATAGATTGAATTGGATAAATTTATTTATAGAAGATTTTTAAAGAAAAGATATATTCACAACTCTGGACCGTGAATATATTATTGAATAAAATGGATTCATTTTTGAAGAAGTGATATTTTAAAATGAAGTTAAATTGTTTTTAACGAGGTTTTAAAATGTATTATGAATCGAAAGCATAGATTTCAACATACTTGTTGAAATAGACGTTTTCGAGAAATTTAAGGAAATGGTAGACTACAACACTGTTGTTATAGTAAATGATTTCCGAAAGGAAATATTTTTTGTGTAGTATTGGGATTTATATATCTATTTTAATTTCGAATCCCTATACTAGTGATTTTGAGTCGTCGTAACGATGTTTTACGCAACATTCGTTTTTGACTCAAATAGATGTTAAAAGTTATGATTTCCTTAAAGAATGAATATATACTTAATATTGATTTAAGTATATCGAATATTTTCCAAGTGTTGAAAATAAATGATTTGTGAAATACTTATTATTAAATAAGTATGGAATTGCTTTTCCAAAATGAAATGAAATGTTTTGAGAATTTATCTTCTTAAAGATAAATTGAAATTGAATATTGAAAATGATTTGAAAATCGAATATCAGTAGATATTCGAAAGTATAAATTCAATACGGAATTTATAAAAGAAAGCGAAGTTGTTTAAAAATAAATATTGATTTATTTTTGAAGTGTGGAAAATTGATTTGAAATTGTTTTCAAATGGTTAAGTGTGGAAATTTTATATCTAGTAAAGATATTTTTGAAGAATAAATAATTTGGGAAAATTATTTGGAATCTGATGATGTTGCGCATCTTTATTGATAGTTAAATAACCGACTATCAATAATTACCTTTAGATAGGTATTTGTTGTGAATTGGATGAATTTGAATGCCACACTTGTTTTTTTTTAAATAATCGCTCACTATTCGGGTTAGCCGGGAAAGGACCATGGGGTCGTATAACCCATTCCGAATATGTGATACGTCGTTATGAATTGCATTTGAAGACCGGTGTTGAAGACCGGATATTTTTGAAAACGGAAGGATTACCGTCGAGTTACTCTACACCGACTGATCCTCGGTTTAGAGGTTTTATCACCCTTAGTGACGGGAAGTCCTGACGTGATTGAAAACTATCCGGATAATGCAAGGGCTTCGTGAGAAGTTCCTTCGGTTCTGTTCGATCCCGGAACAGACTTGTATGGATTGTGTGTCTGACGTTACAATTTGAGATATAAAGCTGATTTCTTTCAAATACATATCTGTTGGTGGCGGAGAATTTATTCTCTTAGCTTAACACCCTTCTCTGAGACGTACGAGCTCAGAGGTTATGTAATTGAAATTCATCAGCGATATATCCCAATTTGGTAACGTGGCATACTGAGTGTTGCTGTGAAATGATCAGTGTTTGATCATTTGTGATATGATCATTTGTTTGATCTTATATCTTTGTGATCATAGGTTGATCATTTTGTTTGACCCGAAGCAGGGCTTTTTTGAGAAAGCGTAGCTTTGTGGACGAGACTTCGACGAGCCTCACACCCCGGAAATGGTCGAAACAGGAAGGATGCAGCAAGGTTCTAGGGAGTAGCGCCCCTTAGTGTATGTCATTCCTTCTGGATAAAGGTGGTATCATGGTATGGAGCCCAGATACTTAACCTCTGTGGTTACTGCATTATTATTATCTATGTGGTTTGTTGCGAATCGGGGATCCTCGGGAAGATCGGTGACGATCGGGGGATGGCATACGCGTGTCAGTAGTTACCTATTTTTGCAGAGGTAACCCGGCCTTGTGTTGGCAGAGATCTAACCGTAACGTTAGATTCTCGGGTCGTCTATTCCAGGGACGTACCCATCGTGGATAGGAAGTTCCTTAGCCTGACCAATTGTTGGAAATCCAAAGAAACAATACGATCTTGTACGGTTTTAGTTGTAGAACCTATCATTCACTTATGGTGGTCACCACTGTTTGGATGGTAGCTATAGTAGGCATAAGTGCGGAATGCCTATGCTGGCTAAGATTAATATTATACTTTCGAAATGTTTTCTACACTATGCACTAATAATAATATCAAAATGATTTGATTTTGCGTATCAAGCATCTTTGACTATCATAAGAAGAAATCTCCTCCAATTCTGCGTTTGCATTGTGTGTGTGGTGGGAGGTCTTATGGTAGTTTCATTTTCCAAAAGCATTGTGAATTGAGTTTAAAATTATCCTGTTGTTTATTTTAAAGAATAACTGTTTTACGATCTCACACCAGTCACCATGACTGACTCGGAGTTTATTGTTCCCTTCTAAACTCTGGGTGCCCACCAATTTCCACACGGGCAGCCTAGAGTTATATTATCAGGATATCCTGGATATTCTGGAGCTTTGGAGATAAGCTGGATGGCGAGACGTAGTATTTGTATCTGATAGTATTTATTCCGCTGTGTATTCTGTATGAGGACAGGTTATATAACTGTCCATTGTTGTATATTGACTCTGATGATTGATGTATGTATAAAATGATATAGTTCTTTGTTTTAAAAGACTAGTAATTATCTATTGTATATTGTTCCGCTGCGATGTGTAAGATTCTGATATTGTTCTGTTTCTGTTCTCTGTTGTTGTTCTGTTATTCTTCTTTCTTTTCTTTTTCTTCTCTTTTTCTTCTATCTTTTCTTCTATTTCTTTTTCTAAAACCCTCACTATTGGAGTTTCCGGCACTCGATTGCTCGACAGTCGATAAAGTGAGTATCGATGTCGAATTTTCGAAAGTCGAAAATTTCAGGACGTGACAGTCCGGATCACGCAACTACTAGTATCCTAGTTGGTATTGCCTCATGTACCTTGTCATACTGATTATCCTATTCGCGACCACTACGATTTTGGTTTGTACCTTTAGTATATGGATTGCCCTCTGGTGACTTCCGGTTTTGGGGAAACTACGGTCTTGTATATGCTCTTGGGAATATAAACTGTGTTAAGGGTGGAATGGGCCATGGCTTAACGCTATTTTAATACTTTTACTTTAATGTAGACATATTATAATAGCGTATTGTACTACATAGTAGATAGTTTAACGGATCCTTGAGAGATGGAAAATCCCGTAACATCTCTTAAGTTACTGCACTCACGTTGACACTGGACAGGAGATGTCAAACCCCGTAAACATCTCTGACGCCGTCACACTCATATTTTCTTATTCGATTTGACTTACATGAGATATTTTAGTCCTGACTCGAGTGTTTTGTCTTTTCATTACGCTTGGGTCAGCCTGAGCATTTCAGATAAGGTTGAAGATCTATTTTGGAGGACGAAGACGGAGTTTGGTATTACATCATTTGTATTCTACTACTATATTATTTTTTCCGCTGCATTATTGTATTATCTCTGATATGTATGTAACTGTGATTTATGATGTATAATAATAATCAAATTTATTTATTTAACAGCTTCATGAACTGTTATTTTATTATTATATCTTGTTCCTTCCGCTGCAAGATTCTGAGTTTGCTTCTGTTCTTTCTTTCCTTTTCTTATTTAACCCCAATAACCATCTGCCTTTTTGAACGGTTTGAGTTGGACATGTGTGGATTATTGTCGACTTGAACGGTCAAAAATGCGGGTCGTTACAATTTCTCATTCTATCCTTGATGACATTAATTTGTTTTGTGATATCCTATTCGAGTTCTTTTTGATACGGGTTCATCTCATTATTTTATATCAAAAGAACTTGTTGATTCTTTTTCTTTAAAAAAATTATGGGTGTAACGACCCAAAATTTTAGTGATTTTATTTATTAAATTAATTGAAATTTTGTGAAATTTTAAACAACAAAATTTGAAAATAAAAATGTATTATTTGGAATACATCTATTTAAACATAGCAACTGGTAAATTTTCATCTAATAATATTGAATTTTATTATATTGTATAATTTTATTACAATTTAAATCAGTTAAAATTGATGATAATAACTTTATTTCAAAACCTGAATATTTTTCTATAGAAAATTTCTAAGTCATCTTCTAAGTGAGACGTCATATTTCGTTTCTCAAAATTTGGACCGTTGTTCCGTTCTTCTTATTTCTGGCAGATTTGTCGGTACCGATATCGACTTTTGATCGGATGATCCTATCACTAATATTTGTATACCGTTTTGACCATCTCATCGTGCTGATCTCTGTGGTGTATTCAATTATGTATTTTGGAGTCCGGTACACAGCGGAAACCAGGAAATTAATATTCGTATCGGTTCCGTATTTAAGCTTGGTCCTTTGGTTACCCACTGTGTAAACAGATAGCCATTGGCATTTATTTCCAGAAATTCATCCATGTGACATTTTTGATTCCACAACCTTTATTATTCCAACCGTTCAAAATTAATTTATTCAGGTTCTTTCCAAAATTCCAACGGTCCAAAATTGCTTTATTCTAAACCTTTCATGTGTATATTTTGTTTCATACTGCTCTCACCGTCCTCCTCAAAAGTGATGGCCGAGCTCCTTCTTCCAGATAAAAAGAAAAAAAACTCTGTGAACTATCTCCTTGCATTTTCTTCCCACCTTTCTTCATCTCGGCCATCATCTCCAAACAACACCCATCCTCACCGAAGCAACTGTTCCGGCATCCACCCGAGCCTTCCTCCATCAAACACCCATGGCCGCTCCTCCTTCTAACGGCAGCCGCTCCATCCTCTCATCCACCATAGCATGCCGCAGCCTCCACCATTTCTTCCTTACTGCTCGCCTTCCGCCTGCGCCTCCTTCTCCCTCCACCACGCCGGCCTCGGCATCAATCACCTTCATCTTTTCCCGTCTCCTCCTCTTCCCACTCCTTGCCAAGATCTCTGTTCTCTTTTTCTTTGCTTACAGGTTGGCTTTGTTTAAAGTTTATATATTTTTTTTTGAATTCACGTTTTGCTTTCAAGTACTTCCTATCCCGTTTTCTTCTTATATATATATAGTATATATTTATACCTTAGGAGATGTTGTATGTATATGTTATAATATGAAGAGAAATTTTCTATATATAATATGAAGAAGTCAAAATATATTTATAGTGTACTGTGTTGAAAGGAAGCTATTTATATATGCTAGTTGGCAAGCTTATATTCTAGGCCAGATTTGCATTTATATGATGGTTTGACTATGCCTTTATATTGCATTTATAATATGTTAAGTTATATATTGTTTGTTATTTTGTTTATAGGTATTGTTTTGCTAAAATATATTTTTATAGAAACTTACGGTATATATATATATTTTGATATATTCATATTTTGGTAACATGTACTATATATATACTAGATCATCGTTTTGTTTGTAGTCTGCATATAGGTTAGTATGTATGTGTACAGGAAGTCAGTCATTTGTTTTATATTATGTTGTTTATGTGTAAGTATGTAAGTATTCAATTTTCTTTTTAGTATAAGTTTATATATGTTGTTGTTATATAAGACTGGATTTCAGATATTTGATTTTAACTATGGTTTGCATTGTTTAATATCTAGATATATGTTCGAAAAGTATATGTATAAAATGATTAAAGCTTATGCAAGTTTTATCTTCTGTTGTGTCTGCATAAAATTTGATTCAAACCATATATACATAGATATATAAGGTTGTTATGTTGTATAGGATGGTAATCAGAACATGTCTGCTAAGCTTTGATTTAAAAAGTATATATATGTTCTCAGTTTTACAGTTATATATATATTAGTATTTATCATGATTAGTGTACTTTATTATAAATAAAAAGGAATATATATTATACGTAATATCTTATTAAATTGCTGGTCTGTTGTTTAAAGGTATAAATATATATATGTATATTATGTTTGTATATCTACATAAGCATTTTTTTCAAAAATATATATACTACGTGTGTGTATATATATAATGATTTTTGGTATATATTCTCTAATTTAAAACGATGATTTTTAAATACATATATATTTAAATTTAAAATATGTTTGAATTTAAATTATGATTTTTTTATCTATATAGTTATATATATATATATATATTCACTTATACCATTCATCTCCATCGATCCAATTCTGACTTGATTTCGTCAATCCCTATTTACTAGCCCTATCCGTCAA
This sequence comes from Allium fistulosum, assembly GCA_030737815.1. Taxonomy (NCBI): domain Eukaryota; kingdom Viridiplantae; phylum Streptophyta; class Magnoliopsida; order Asparagales; family Amaryllidaceae; genus Allium; species Allium fistulosum. The sequence goes on along the minus strand of CM060908.1, from coordinate 741,292,868 downwards.
ATTCGGGCAAATCTTGCTTTGTTTTGGAATTCGTGCTTGGATCTGTAACTCAATTCATTTCTATCCTCTCTAGCCTCGGAAGTTGAGTAATCACTCATGATTTAGCGTTCTTATATTTATTAAATTTGATTTCAATTGAAACGACAATTGAAATATGCTGCTATAGTTATTTAAATTGTTACATATGCTATTATCTATAACTGTTCACCTGTGGGATATGACACCATATCCTGTTGTTTATATTATATTGTTATTGATGATATATGCTTGTTGTTGTATTTTCTATTATTATCTATTATCACTCTGCAAGTTCCCTGTTAAAATAGAATTCACTATGGGTTGAAATGATACATACCCGAATGGACTTTAGGATAGGAGAAAATCGTTATGGGTTGAAATGATAAACCCAAGCGATTTTCATTTGAATTGAAATTGGGATTACGGGTCGAAATGATATCTACCCGTACGTATTTAAATTTACGGATTGAAATGATAAATATCCGTATCACTTGACCATAGATATGAAATTTTATACAGACACTGTGACATCCCGGAATTTCGAGGAATTTAATATGTGATAATCTCCTAATTAAATTATTTGAAATTGATTTAAATTGTTATTTTCAGATATAATAACCAGATGAATTAATAATATGATGTTTAAAATATGGTTTTAATTGATTTTTAAATAAGTATATCTTGTCACAAATTTAATCTGAGTTATTTTATAAATAGATTTAGATATTTCTATTATTTCTAAATTATTAAGTGTTATTTTAAAATGTATATTTATTTATGTAGTTTAGAAAATTATGATTTATGAATTTTAAAATAGAAGCATTTCAATATAATTAATATAAAATCTATCTTTAATATAAATAATACTCTATCTTTTTACTTTTAATCTATGTATATATGTGTGATGTAAATTTAGTAATAATGTTTTAAATTTGAAATTAATCTTTTCAATGTTTAAATTAAAATGAATCTTGTTAATATTAAATATGATATAAAACTAGTATATGGTCTTAAATATAAGTATTATTGCATAAACATATTTGTTCATAAGTATAAGATATATACATGTAAATAAATAATTATAAATAAAGTTCCACTTGTTCATTTTTGATCTATGTATATAATATTTGGAGAAATTTTTGGTAATAAATGTCTTAATTTAAAATGAATCGTTGTAATATTGAAAATAAATGTAAAACCTATATATGGTCATTAATGTAAGTTATATTCTCTCACTAACGTATTTTTACATAAGTATTAAATAAATACATGTATATAAATATTAGTGTAGTGTTGTAGTTAAGTTTTAAATAGAAAATATACTAGTAGACCAAGTCATAAACCAAAACAAAGAAGCAAACCAGGGAAAAAAACATATACCTGCATAGTAATATACACACCCTATCACCTTTATAAATGCATGTAGTAGGAGATCAAGTCAAGTATGGAATACATACTTCAGCCTCAAGTTTTGCAGGCCAGAGAAAACATAGTACACGAAATTAAATATGGGATGTAAATGCAACATGCTTAATTAATGCTAGTGTACAAATTGCTTTATCTCAGCCTTCATACCTGGAAAGAAAATAAGTATGGCTGCCTCATTAATGCATGTGTACCAGTTACCCCTTCTTTTCAGCCTGCACTTGTTATATTTTATATCAGTTTCCATTTTCATTTAAACCATTCATTCGAACTTTGTAAACAAAGAAAACCAAAAACCTGAAACATTCTTCTTCTCCCTGAAAACTCTTTCCAAAACACTGCAAAACAAACTTTATAACCAGTTTTCAAAAGGGAAGCAAGCTTTCAAAGTTCCTGTATTTTAAAGATTTCATTTTTTTTAAAGAAGCAAGAAACCATTCTTTTTAAAGCATGGAGACAAAGCTTTTCAAGTTTCAAGTTTTCATTTCCAGTTCCAAGTTCTAGCCTCTGTTCTTCATTTTGAACCTGGTGAGTAAACATCCACTTAAAAATTTAAGTAAATGATAAATTGTTGCTTGTGAAAATTTTTGAGATTCTTGATGCTTGCTGGTGAATATTTAAGTGGTAGTTTTGTATGAAATTTGAAGTATATGGTTGTGATACAAGTGTGCATGTCTGGAATGTTTTATTCTTCCCTGTTCTTGATACAGAGTTTAAATCTAGTCAAAAATCTCAATTCTTTTATCTGTTCATTGATAAACCTTGTATTTCAAACAAAATTGTAAAGTTTAAACTTAATCTAAGATATAAAATACTAACCAACATTTTAAGTGGGAAATGGTTGGCATCTAGAAATAACAGTAGAAATCTTGTTAACATGACAAAAATCAAGTGTTAGATTTAGTTAATTCAAGTTTATATCTTGAATGGTATTAGGAAATCATGATTTTTAAAAAGAAAATCATAAAATTTAATACTGAATTGAATGAGAAATCCTAGGCTAACTGGAAATAGAATTTCGAGTGATCCCTGATGATCTACGTGTCTGGGATGGTCGGAATCGTGGCTGGGGATGGATGAAGCTATGGGGAGTTGGGGAAAAATGCCTGGAAGTGTTCCAGATCATCGAGGCGACGTGGAAGAGGGGATTTAGGTTTCTAACCCTAAATTTGGTCACGTCTGGAATTTCCGTGTTTCTTCTCCTCTGTTGTTTCGAGTGCGGTGAAACTTTGGGGACGGCTTCGTGGATGGTCGAGGAACGTGTGGCAATGGTGGCGCATCGCCTGATGATCGGAGTTGCGTGTTCGAGGGATTTTTTTTGGTCATGTCGAGTTCCAGGTACGAACTGGAATGCTCGATTTTGATTTCGTCATCGATTTGTAGTTTTGGATGTTCGTGATGCTCGTATAGGTCGAGGACGACATGTTGGAGGTGGTGGCCATGGTCGGAGCTACGTCGCTCGACTGTGCACGTGCACGTGCATTTCGGTCTGGGTAATTTTGACTTTGAGGAAGAAGAAGTGTTCGCGTGAGGTTGCTCGAGATTCCTGGGGATCGTCTCGAAGATGACTTCGGGGATACTGGGGTTTTGCTCGAGTATAAACTCGAGTAACATATAGGGGAATTTAGGCCTGCTAAGTTTTTAAAACTTAAAAATTTGTCTAAGTATTTATCATAGGGGAAATTTCAAGGGAGACCCGAAGTAGCTACAGGGTAGTCTTCGGGTATGACCAGAAGCAAACCAAAATTTTGAAAAAAAACAGATTTTTGAAATGTAAATTCAAATAGTTTCTTAAATTTTTTAAATATCTTAAATGTTAAAGAAAGTAAATTATAAGGTTAAAATGATTTTGAATGTGAATGGTAATTAACGTATTCATAAGATAATGTATCTTAAGTTAAAAGGGAGTTTTATTATCTTGGAAATTAATTAAGTTAATTAGGAAATTAAATATAATTAATTAATTTAATTAATTAAAGATAAAGGTTAATTAAATGGTTAATTTAAGAATAATTAAGTAATTTAATTAATTAATGGTTATAATTGATTAACTAATAAATTAGAGATAAATGAATTGGGAATTTATTAATTAAGAAATTAAAGGCTGATTAATTTGTAATTAAGAAGTACTAGTGGTAATTGAGTTTCATTGATTAATAACTTGGTTTTATTAATTAATTAATGTATATAAGAAATAATTGATCTGTAGAGATTAATTAAGGATTAATTAATTTGTTACCAAGTCTTATTTATTGATAATTAAGGTTTATTAGTTTATAATAAAAAGAATAATTAATCTGAAATGAAGGGTTAATAAATCTATTTAAGTCAATTAAGAAATGAATTACAATTGTAATTAATCAAATGAATGTGATTGATTCAAGAAAATTTATTTCAAATTAAATAAAGATAACCACTTGATGGTTAATTAAGTATGAATACTTAATGAAATTGAATAGAGTAATTACTTGGAAAAGTAATAAATGAATAATTACAGGATGTAATTAATTAAAGGAGATTACTTAATGGGTGTAAATTAAAGTGTAATTACTTAGGAGAAGTAATTAAAGATTTATTATTTAGTATAATAAATCAAAAGATTTATATAAATTAATTAAGAAGTTAATTAATTAAGATAAGTAATTTCAAGATGGAAATTCCTGTATATGATTTAGGTTGATAAATGAAAGTGATTAATAGAAGTTAATTAATTAAAGTAATTAATTAAGGATTAATGTAATTAATTATAGTTAATTAATTTATGGAAGTAATTTATTAAGGTTCGTTAATAAATGTAATTGATGAAGTAATTAATGGTTAATTACTGTGAATGGTTAAGAATAATTAATTTGTGAAATTAATTAAAGAGTAATTACTGGAATGTAATTAAAGGTTAGTTAATCCAAGATGATTAATTAAAATGGAAGTTGGAGAATGATTAATTAATTGATTTGTAATTAATTAATGATTTTGTAAGCAGGATTTATAAGATAAAGTAATTAATTTAATTTACTTTAAATTAATTAGAGAAGAAGTAATTAATTTAATTCATTTTAAATTAATTTGAAATGAGATAATTAATTTAATTCATTTTAAATTAATTATAAATGGTGTGATTATTTATCCTTGCTTATGTATGGATGGATGATATTGTTTGCCTTGAAGGGTTTGAGATCTCAGATATGGATGCTGTGTGATATGGATTATCTATTTATGATGATATTGTGAATTATCTATCTGTGATATTATGGATTATCTATCTGTGATATTGAGATTTATCTATCTGTGAGTATATAGATAATATTGAATTGAATTGTTTTAACTTTAAAACAACTTGGCCTTAAAAGATACGGTTTGGATTTCGATGAGACCGGGATCGGGTTTCCGTATACCGGGATTCTAGGTCTGGAGACCCGAATACCACATCGATCCAAATTAACGATAGGTCGTGAATCTCAAGTGAAGATAAAGATTCAGAGTGCAAGGGTTATTGTCGTTAACTCTGAGGGTGATTCCAAAATGAGTGTAACGAGATAATGCCTTCGGTTTCGTTCGAACCCGGAACGAACTTGTATGGATTGAATGCTTTCAGCACATCGTCAGGTGGACGATGAGCATTCTAAGAGATGTGTTCTCTAAAGGTAATCGTGACCTCAAGCCTCATCAACCGGGAATGGCTAAAACAGGGGAGGTGCAGCAAGGCTTCGTGGGTAGCACCCACTTGAGAGTAAGATATACCCCTGTCTAGAGTCCCTTTTTCATTTCGGCTGTGTGGCGGTTGCTAGCTACAACCGCGGGGTTATCTTATTTGGAACTGTTCAGTAAGGAATGGTTCCGGCTTTGTGTTGCAGGGGACTTAGGATGGGTCCTCGGTACGCTGATCTAGGCCAGGTACTATGACGGGCGGTACCCCAGTAGCCCTGCCATTGTATGGAATCCAAAATCCAATAAGTGCCATCGGATTTGATTGTAAACCTAGTATGCTGGAATTTAATGAATGTAACAATTTCGGCTATTTCATATTTACTTGAAAACCCTAGACACTATTATAATATAACTGGATTTCCTATCAAATGTTTTGGTTAGCGTAAGGTAAAAACTTTTCCATGTTTATGTGTGGAAGTCTTACGTGATACCTTTTGTTTTCAAAGGATTTTCAAAGTTAAGCAACTTTAACCGTTTACTCATACCAGACCCATGTCTGACCCGGAGTTTATTTCTGTTTTTCCTAAACTCTCGGGTACCCAAATTTTTACGGGTAGCCAAGGGATTCAGGTTTGCTTTGACGAATTCTGGAGGAGCAAATGGAGCAGGAGGCTTCAGCGTTGTAGATAGATATATTGGTTCCGCTGTGTAGTATTTATATGTATTTCCGCTGTGTTGTATCTCTGTGATGTTGTGAGTTGTATCGAGTTGTATTAACTAGACAGGTGTTTATAACTGTCTAGTATGTGTTGTATTATCGGTGTGACTCTGATGTATATGATACTATGTATTCTCTTACGTGATATATTATATTTTATTCGTTCCGCTGTTGAGATTCTGATATTGTTTAGTTCTTTCTTCTCTATCTTTTCTATTTTCTCACCTCTTCTTTCTTAATAATGGCGCGTCTTTCCGTGTACGGATTGGCGGGTTGTTACAGTGGTATCAGAGCAATAGGTTGAGCGAATACCTAGGCTCTTAAGTGATTTCTTTCTTGAGAGAGCGTATTTGTATTTTTGATATATATATATATTTATATTCTACCTATTGTTGGGTTACCTGTTCGGGTTTTCCAATATAAGTTATAAAGGTAGATAGGGTAGTGGTGTGTGTAACACGACTACCAATAGTTGAAGTTTGAATGTTTGTGGTTGGAAGTGTATATGTCGAGACTGTAGACCTAATACCGTCTCGAGTGAGTTGTTTGATATAAGAATTTTATTGATCTCTGAAGGAAACCTGTTAAGGATTCGGAGTTCATCATTAAAGTGCAAGTTGATCGCGCTCGCGTGAGCGGATTTTTGAGAGTTTGGATCTGTCAGTTGGACAGAAGTAAGTCATGATATCTTGATACCCCAGGATGTTGTAGCTGTGTGATGAGACGCAGTGACTATAGATGTTTCCGAAGATGTTTTCTTTGGAACAAGTTAAGGAAGTGTGTCTGCTTCGGTGTTGTGGTGGTGCTCAGCAGGATGTTTTTGTTTGGTTTGTAGTCCGATTTCTCGAAGAGCTTTGGATGGGAAGTTTTGGGCATTTGGGTCAGCATTGTAGCTCGGAGTGCTCTCTGTGCCGTCTAGGAAGTCTTCTGGCTTGGCATATTTTCTTGAGGTAATTTTAGAAGCAGCAGAGTGGTTCCGTTTCTTCGACGGATTGGCTTTGTAAGCGTAAGCTGTTCTGTTGGGTAAAGAGAGAGCAGTATCTTTGGAGTTAGGCTGGATTGATCGCAAAAGTGACTTGCGATAGTCTGAGCGTTCTCTTGGATTTCAGAGATTTTTCTGGATGTCTTCAGGAAGTCAGAGTCTTGTCAGCATCTGGAGATTGAGTTGGTATCGACTGGATTCCAGGAGTGGTACTGATGGTTTCTTAGGAAGATTCGGTGGAGCGTTTGTGTTTTCTCCTCTGTATCTAGTTTCGAGTTTCTTACAGCTAAGGGTAGCTGAAGACAGTACCCTTGACTGAGGACTCATCTGTTCTTTGAGCAGTTCGTTTCCGATTGGGGTGGATCTGATGTTGTGTGTCCAGGAGATGTTGGTTAAGTTTTGTTCAGATTCATCGACATTCTAATCTACTTCAGATCAGAGTTGTGCAGCGGAAGCATGGTGGCAGCTGTTTTAGAGTGGAAGCAACCAGAAGTTGTAGTGTTCTAAGATTAGAGAATTTCTACGGGGATTTTCTGGATTAGAGGCCAGATTTGGTAGTGTTTTGTTTTGTCTTTTCCGGATAAGAAAAGTAAGTTATAATTCTACTGATGATGGTGGAGTAGAATTATATTCTGGATTTTGGGTAAATCTGGGGAGGATCTTTTGTTGAGTTATTCTGATCCGGTTTGTTTATTGAAGCATCAGCTAAGTTTGAGCTGGTCAGGAAAGATGTAGGCAGCCCAGGATCGTCAAAGGAGTTTTGTGGATAAGAGACGGAAGAAGTTGGAATTCGAAGTTGGAGACTTCGATGTTGTTGAGATTTTTCTTCGGTAAAGGGAGCAATAAGATTGGGTAAGACTGTGAGGTTAGCTCCGAAGTATATTGGATCTTTCTGTATTCTTTGTAAGGATAAGTGTTTGGATCACAGGAGTGAATTGCCAGTTTGGAGAACTGGAATTCGTTGTGTTTCACGTGTCTCTGGGGGAGTCCGTGTAAGATTCTATCTCTGGTTATAGAACCAGCAGTTCAGGGAGTTTTGGTTGTTGAGTCAGACTTGTCTGTAGTCTGATATCCTGTCTTGTTTTATAGATCTAGTTGAGTAAGAGCTCAGTAGCTCAGTAGTATAGCTAGTTTGGACTCAGTAGAGCGAGTATTCCAGTATCTATACCTGGGAAACTCGGGAAATTTTTAGGAAGCTTATCTGGATCTGTGTCCGAATAGCTAGTGTTGTTTGTTTGATTGAATTATTGTTGATTGAAATTGTTTGTTTGATTGTGTATAGCTGATATGTATGCTGAATCGGTTGAAATAAAATAAGACTTTGGATTATCTTTCGTTTTAAATTTCGAGGACGAAATTCTTTTAAGGGGGAAGGAATGTGACATCCCGGAATTTCGAGGAATTTAATATGTGATAATCTCCTAATTAAATTATTTGAAATTGATTTAAATTGTTATTTTCAGATATAATAACCAGATGAATTAATAATATGATGTTTAAAATATGGTTTTAATTGATTTTTAAATAAGTATATCTTGTCACAAATTTAATCTGAGTTATTTTATAAATAGATTTAGATATTTCTATTATTTCTAAATTATTAAGTGTTATTTTAAAATGTATATTTATTTATGTAGTTTAGAAAATTATGATTTATGAATTTTAAAATAGAAGCATTTCAATATAATTAATATAAAAATCTATCTTTAATATAAATAATACTCTATCTTTTTACTTTTAATCTATGTATATATGTGTGATGTAAATTTAGTAATAATGTTTTAAATTTGAAATTAATCTTTTCAATGTTTAAATTAAAATGAATCTTGTTAATATTAAATATGATATAAAACTAGTATATGGTCATAAATATAAGTATTATTGCATAAACATATTTGTTCATAAGTATAAGATATATACATGTAAATAAATAATTATAAATAAAGTTCCACTTGTTCATTTTTGATCTATGTATATAATATTTGGAGAAATTTTTGGTAATAAATGTCTTAATTTAAAATGAATCGTTGTAATATTGAAAATATATGTAAAACCTATATATGGTCATTAATGTAAGTTATATTCTCTCACTAACGTATTTTTACATAAGTATTAAATAAATACATGTATATAAATATTAGTGTAGTGTTGTAGTTAAGTTTTAAATAGAAAATATACTAGTAGACCAAGTCATAAACCAAAACAAAGAAGCAAACCAGGGAAAAAAAACATATACCTGCATAGTAATATACACACCCTATCACCTTTATAAATGCATGTAGTAGGAGATCAAGTCAAGTATGGAATACATACTTCAGCCTCAAGTTTTGCAGGCCAGAGAAAACATAGTACACGAAATTAAATATGGGATGTAAATGCAACATGCTTAATTAATGCTAGTGTACAAATTGCTTTATCTCAGCCTTCATACCTGGAAAGAAAATAAGTATGGCTGCCTCATTAATGCATGTGTACCAGTTACCCCTTCTTTTCAGCCTGCACTTGTTATATTTTATATCAGTTTCCATTTTCATTTAAACCATTCATTCGAACTTTGTAAACAAAGAAAACCAAAAACCTGAAACATTCTTCTTCTCCCTGAAAACTCTTTCCAAAACACTGCAAAACAAACTTTATAACCAGTTTTCAAAAGGGAAGCAAGCTTTCAAAGTTCCTTTATTTTAAAGCTTTCATTTTTTTAAAGAAGCAAGAAACCATTCTTTTTAAAGCATGGAGACAAAGCTTTTCAAGTTTCAAGTTTTCATTTCCAGTTCCAAGTTCTAGCCTCTGTTCTTCATTTTGAACCTGGTGAGTAAACATCCACTTAAAAATTTAAGTAAATGATAAACTGTTGCTTGTGAAAATTTTTGAGATTCTTGATGCTTGCTGGTGAATATTTAAGTGGTAGTTTTGTATGAAATTTGAAGTATATGGTTGTGATACAAGTGTGCATGTCTGGAATGTTTTATTCTTCCCTGTTCTTGATACAGAGTTTAAATCTAGTCAAAAATCTCAATTCTTTTATCTGTTCATTGATAAACCTTGTATTTCAAACAAAATTGTAAAGTTTAAACTTAATCTAAGATATAAAATACTAACCAACATTTTAAGTGGGAAATGGTTGGCATCTAGAAATAACAGTAGAAATCTTGTTAACATGACAAAAATCAAGTGTTAGATTTAGTTAATTCAAGTTTATATCTTGAATGGTATTAGGAAATCATGATTTTTAAAAAGAAAATCATAAAATTTAATACTGAATTGAATGAGAAATCCTAGGCTAACTGGAAATAGAATTTCGAGTGATCCCTGATGATCTACGTGTCTGGGATGGTCGGAATCGTGGCTGGGGATGGATGAAGCTATGGGGAGTTGGGGAAAAATGCCTGGAAGTGTTCCAGATCATCGAGGCGACGTGGAAGAGGGGATTTAGGTTTCTAACCCTAAATTTGGTCACGTCTGGAATTTCCGTGTTTCTTCTCCTCTGTTGTTTCGAGTGCGGTGAAACTTTGGGGACGGCTTCGTGGATGGTCGAGGAACGTGTGGCAATGGTGGCGCATCGCCTGATGATCGGAGTTGCGTGTTCGAGGGATTTTTTTTGGTCATGTCGAGTTCCAGGTACGAACTGGAATGCTCGATTTTGATTTCGTCATCGATTTGTAGTTTTGGATGTTCGTGATGCTCGTATAGGTCGAGGACGACATGTTGGAGGTGGTGGCCATGGTCGGAGCTACGTCGCTCGACTGTGCACGTGCACGTGCATTTCGGTCTGGGTAATTTTGACTTTGAGGAAGAAGAAGTGTTCGCGTGAGGTTGCTCGAGATTCCTGGGGATCGTCTCGAAGATGACTTCGGGGATACTGGGGTTTTGCTCGAGTATAAACTCGAGTAACATATAGGGGAATTTAGGCCTGCTAAGTTTTTAAAACTTAAAAATTTGTCTAAGTATTTATCATAGGGGAAATTTCAAGGGAGACCCGAAGTAGCTACAGGGTAGTCTTCGGGTATGACCAGAAGCAAACCAAAATTTTGAAAAAAAACAGATTTTTGAAATGTAAATTCAAATAGTTTCTTAAATTTTTTAAATATCTTAAATGTTAAAGAAAGTAAATTATAAGGTTAAAATGATTTTGAATGTGAATGGTAATTAACGTATTCATAAGATAATGTATCTTAAGTTAAAAGGGAGTTTTATTATCTTGGAAATTAATTAAGTTAATTAGGAAATTAAATATAATTAATTAATTTAATTAATTAAAGATAAAGGTTAATTAAATGGTTAATTTAAGAATAATTAAGTAATTTAATTAATTAATGGTTATAATTGATTAACTAATAAATTAGAGATAAATGAATTGGGAATTTATTAATTAAGAAATTAAAGGCTGATTAATTTGTAATTAAGAAGTACTAGTGGTAATTGAGTTTCATTGATTAATAACTTGGTTTTATTAATTAATTAATGTATATAAGAAATAATTGATCTGTAGAGATTAATTAAGGATTAATTAATTTGTTACCAAGTCTTATTTATTGATAATTAAGGTTTATTAGTTTATAATAAAAAGAATAATTAATCTGAAATGAAGGGTTAATAAATCTATTTAAGTCAATTAAGAAATGAATTACAATTGTAATTAATCAAATGAATGTGATTGATTCAAGAAAATTTATTTCAAATTAAATAAAGATAACCACTTGATGGTTAATTAAGTATGAATACTTAATGAAATTGAATAGAGTAATTACTTGGCAAAGTAATAAATGAATAATTACATGATGTAATTAATTAAAGGAGATTACTTAATGGGTGTAAATTAAAGTGTAATTACTTAGGAGAAGTAATTAAAGATTTATTATTTAGTATAATAAATCAAAAGATTTATATAAATTAATTAAGAAGTTAATTAATTAAGATAAGTAATTTCAAGATGGAAATTCCTGTATATGATTTAGGTTGATAAATGAAAGTGATTAATAGAAGTTAATTAATTAAAGTAATTAATTAAGGATTAATGTAATTAATTATAGTTAATTAATTTATGGAAGTAATTTATTAAGGTTCGTTAATAAATGTAATTGATGAAGTAATTAATGGTTAATTACTGTGAATGGTTAAGAATAATTAATTTGTGAAATTAATTAAAGAGTAATTACTGGAATGTAATTAAAGGTTAGTTAATCCAAGATGATTAATTAAAATGGAAGTTGGAGAATGATTAATTAATTGATTTGTAATTAATTAATGATTTTGTAAGCAGGATTTATAAGATAAAGTAATTAATTTAATTTACTTTAAATTAATTAGAGAAGAAGTAATTAATTTAATTCATTTTAAATTAATTTGAAATGAGATAATTAATTTAATTCATTTTAAATTAATTATAAATGGTGTGATTATTTATCCTTGCTTATGTATGGACGGATGATATTGTTTGCCTTGAAGGGTTTGAGATCTCAGATATGGATGCTGTGTGATATGGATTATCTATTTATGATGATATTGTGAATTATCTATCTGTGATATTGTGGATTATCTATCTGTGATATTGAGATTTATCTATCTGTGAGTATATAGATAATATTGAATTGAATTGTTTTAACTTTAAAACAACTTGGCCTTAAAAGATACGGTTTGGATTTCGATGAGACCGGGATCGGGTTTCCGTATACCGGGATTCTAGGTCTGGAGACCCGAATACTACATCGATCCAAATTAACGATAGGTCGTGAATCTCAAGTGAAGATAAAGATTCAGAGTGCAAGGGTTATTGTCGTTAACTCTGAGGGTGATTCCAAAATGAGTGTAACGAGATAATGCCTACGGTTTCGTTCGAACCCGGAACGAACTTGTATGGATTGAATGCTTTCAGCACATCGTCAGGTGGACGATGAGCATTCTAAGAGATGTGTTCTCTAAAGGTAATCGTGACCTCAAGCCTCATCAACCGGGAATGGCTAAAACAGGGGAGGTGCAGCAAGGCTTCGTGGGTAGCACCCACTTGAGAGTAAGATATACCCCTGTCTAGAGTCCCTTTTTCATTTCGGCTGTGTGGCGGTTTCTAGCTACAACCGCGGGGTTATCTTATTTGGAACTGTTCAGTAAGGAATGGTTCCGGCTTTGTGTTGCAGGGGACTTAGGATGGGTCCTCGGTACGCTGATCTAGGCCAGGTACTGTGACGGGCGGTACCCCAGTAGCCCTGCCATTGTATGGAATCCAAAATCCAATAAGTGCCATCGGATTTGATTGTAAACCTAGTATGCTGGAATTTAATGAATGTAACAATTTCGGCTATTTCATATTTACTTGAAAACCCTAGACACTATTATAATATAACTGGATTTCCTATCAAATGTTTTGGTTAGCGTAAGGTAAAAACTTTTCCATGTTTATGTGTGGAAGTCTTACGTGATACCTTTTGTTTTCAAAGGATTTTCAAAGTTAAGCAACTTTAACCGTTTACTCATACCAGACCCATGTCTGACCCGGAGTTTATTTCTGTTTTTCCTAAACTCTCGGGTACCCAAATTTTTACGGGTAGCCAAGGGATTCAGGTTTGCTTTGACGAATTCTGGAGGAGCAAATGGAGCAGGAGGCTTCAGCGTTGTAGATAGATATATTGGTTCCGCTGTGTAGTATTTATATGTATTTCCGCTGTGTTGTATCTCTGTGATGTTGTGAGTTGTATCGAGTTGTATTAACTAGACAGGTGTTTATAACTGTCTAGTATGTGTTGTATTATCGGTGTGACTCTGATGTATATGATACTATGTATTCTCTTACGTGATATATTATATTTTATTCGTTCCGCTGTTGAGATTCTGATGTTGTTTAGTTCTTTCTTCTCTATCTTTTCTATTTTCTCACCTCTTCTTTCTTAATAATGGCGCGTCTTTCCGTGTACGGATTGGCGGGTTGTTACATACAGACACCGTTGGTCCATATATAAATATTTTGAAAATAAATTCTATGGTTTTGGAAAGAAATATATGGTTTTAACAAATGTTGATTCTTAAAATTTTATATATAAATGGTAATGATATATATAGATTTAATAATGATATTTAATTTAATTAAGATGGATTTAATACATATAATATGTTAAGTATAAAATTTATATTTCAAAATAGATTTTGGTAAAAATTTGAATAAGTTAAGGTTGGGAAGATAATTTGAATATAGTTGAAATTGTATTCATTAAAGAATTTTATTTAGTTAAACCGATTTGAAACTTATTGAAATTGAGGTTTAAGATATGATTTATAACTCGGGTTTGAATTAAATAATTTAATGAATATTTCTTGTTTAAATAAATTTAAGGAAATATTTAGAAAAAAATGAAATTTAAGGCTAGTTAAATGATATTGAATTTATTAAGTGAATATTCCTTGATTAAATAATAATGAAGTTAAATCAAGAGCCATATGAAACTGCTAAATTTGAATTTGAAAATATTGAATATTAAAGCCTTGAAATATATTAAAAATTTAATGGTCTATTGAGAACTGAATTGAATTGATGAATTGACTTTGAATAAATTTGAATTTGGAATTTGAGTTGATTTGAATCGATTTGTGAGACTTGAGGAAATATTAAATACTTTACTTTTTAAATTATTTAACCTATATATACTATCTTGGAAAAATGGATATATTTGAAATGAAATGATATTTTGGTTTGAAGTATAAATTAATTGAATGACCACGGTGTTATAGTGTATATTTCTACATTATAGATAGTTTCACAGATCCTTAGAGGATGGTATCCCAAACATCCTTTAAGTTACTCGTATTTCAGTTGATATTTCACTTGAGTTGGATTTATTGATATAAGAATGTTAATCATGACTCGAGTGTTTTGTGTTTTGCTTTACGCTCGGGTCAGACCGAGTGATACAGCATTTGAGACCCACCTTCGGAGTTTGGAGCTTCCTTTGGAGATCCAACTATCGCCTCAGCTTTCAGCTCTTCTAGTGGATTTGTTCAAAGAAGTTGTCTGTTGAAATGGAGACTTCACTACATTTGAGATATTCTGTTGTATTTTATTTATAACTCTGATGTTTATATAGTAGCCTCATGAACTACTATTTTATCTATTCCGCTGCGTATTATTGTATTACTCTGTGTCTGTGATTCTGTGATTGATTTATTTACTGTATATGTTGAGTTTTTCCAAATTTAAATTAACAATCTATTGTTTTGAATTATTCAAGTCCGACATGTGTGGATCTATTGTCGATTTGAATGGTCCAAAATAACGGGTCATTACAGTTGGTATCAGAGCTTTGGCTATAGGCAAAGCTTAGCATATATAGTAAATTTATTTACAGAATCACTTTCGTTCGAGTTTGAATCTCTTCCTTTTGACTCGATTTCCTTTGAACTTTGGAACGTTCCTTGTGGTTCCAAAATTCATTCTTGTCTCTCCCTATTTGTATTCTTTTGATTCTGGAGTATCCCATAACTCCACTACGAATGATCTCTATAAGAATAGGCGATCCCACCAATCTTTGAATGAATTGTGAAGGGGTGAAACTCCTTTACAATTGGCATTGATTCACCGGAGATTTATATATCCCTCGGTTTAGATGCTGCTATCTCTTGTTATGTCGAATTCTATCTCTGGCAATCGAATGTCGATTTTCCTTGGAATTCTGCATCGATCTTGTTCCTGAAGTCACGGTTGACCCGGTTAAGGTCGCCCGCGATTTATATAAGTATATTCATCTTCTATTTTGAAATTTAATTATCTCATCTTCGTTCGAGCTTATCTTCGAATCATAATTCTATTTGATTAAGAGTTCCTAT
This sequence comes from Allium fistulosum, assembly GCA_030737815.1. Lineage (NCBI taxonomy): Eukaryota > Viridiplantae > Streptophyta > Magnoliopsida > Asparagales > Amaryllidaceae > Allium > Allium fistulosum. Next base: position 741,277,272 of record CM060908.1, on the reverse strand, counting down.
AATTTGAATCTCTATCTTTTTTTGAAATCCATTCTTAAATCATCTTTTGAAAAATCGGGTTTGTTTGTATTTTGGATTTGTTTTATATATCGAATTTATTATTTTGATAACTATGATTTTTTTTCTATACATAAAAGTGAAAATGTTTTCGATAAGGATTGTATACCTTTTTAAAAATGAGAATTTGAGGTTTCGAAAGGATTTGTAATTTTGAAAAATTATATAAGAAATTTGATTTATCTAAAAATAATTTATGACAGAAGGATTTTAAATTTGAAATTCGAGAATTGAACCTGGTGTTTTAAATTGGTTTTAAGATTTTGAAATTATATAATAATACGATTTGAAAGTATTTTCCGAATAAGAAATGATTCAAATAACTTTAAGGAGTTTCGAATGATTTCGAAGAAATTTCAAAAGAAGTTTGAGAAAATAGAAGTCCAGAACTCACTTATGTCGCTGGAAAATAATTTCGGTGATGAGTGCACGCGTCATCGACATTGATTTTCGAGTTTCAGAGTGGGGGATAGGCCACTTTAGTAGCATTGCTACACGAGTGATTTTGTGAAACCAATTTTGATTTCAAATTTCAAAGTATGATTTGGTATTCGAAGATATATGTATATATATTTGAAATGATTTGAAGTAAGCCGGTGTTCTGTCCTTGAGTTTTGGATCTGATTTGATATAACCCTACCTATTGAAATTGATTTACTGATTTGTTGTTGATTTCCAACTCTTGGATTTAAATTTGATTTCTTCGACTATTTTGAAAGTTCGAGCACTTTCAAATCAAGGTTAACTTTTCAAAAGCTAAGAAATTTTGAAGTATAAAGTATATAAGTTGGTATGCATGTTTAAAGTATGTAGTAATATGATTTAAATAAGTTGAAACTGTTTTGTTAAGTAAATGAATAAGACTATTTTGAATTTTTTATGATATGAAATTTAGATTTGAAGTGTTCTGAAAAGAATTTGGTCTTCAAAATATTTTGAATAAAAATTTAGTTTAAATGTTTTAACTTAGTAACATATTCATGAAACTATATATTTAACAAGTTGGAATAAATACGTAAGTTGTACGTATGCTGTTTTATTCGCATAATTAATTTGATCCAGGTTTGAGTACACAAGTTCGAGGTGAATTACACCATTTCGTGTTAGGATTTTTCATTCGATTCTTGATGGCGAATATTGGATATGGATTTTGGGCTCGATTCTAGAATTCTCTATCATAGTATATGACTATGCAAGGAGACTAATGGCTTCTAGTCGAGAAACCATATCGAAATCCGCATTAGGGAAGTCGAATGGACAATACTAGTTCGAAAGTGAACTTGTGTGATCGAGCGAGCGATCAAATGTGATTTTGCGAAATGATGACGTATGTACATCTTATATTCTAATATCATTGATATATTTTGACACTGAAATTGAAAGCTGTCGGGTTAGAATATCTTTGCTTACTAAAAGAAAATTCCAATTTAAATTACAAAGATATATAACCTATAAAAGCAAAGATATTCAATCCCATATGGCCCTTCATACAGCGAAATTTATTTTTGTAAAAATTTGATCCTTATGTAAGTATAAGATGATTTTGAAAACATTTGATTTTGGTAATGAATTGGTTGACTTAAATTATATTGATTTGGAAATTTGGATTTATTTTTCTAAATTTATTATTTTGGAAACTTTGAAACTGAAGATATTTAATTTGAGAAGAAATAATTTGGTGAAATTGTATATGATTTTGAAACTGGACTGATATTGAAACAAATTGAAATTTGAGAACCTTAATTTTACTCAATACCTGATTTGGGAGTTATCGAACTTATATAAAAATTTGGTCTGTATAAGTATGATGTTGATTCGAAAACTATGGATTTGAAAAGGGTACTCAATTTGAAAAGTGAAATCTTATATAATTGAAGTATATATAAGTGTGATTTGATATACTATTGATTTTGGAAAGTATTTGATTTGAAAATGAAATCTTATATATAATGGACTTTATATAAGTATGATATTTGAAATTAATTTGAAAGGTACTATATGATACATATTTTCGAAGTAAAGATATGGAAAGTGCCTTCTGCTTGATATCCGATTTGTGGCCACATCTTGGATTCATTCTATCGATATTATTCTCTCTGATTTTTGGTTTTCCGGATATGATACTCGAGTGTCCTTCGAATTCCATGGCGTTACCCATGGTCTTACGAACTCGACTGCATAGCGTAATTCGCAAGGCAGTGATTGCTTAAAAGGTATGGATGTTTCCTGGGGGATCCAGGCGTAAACATAGTGTATCTGCGATCTATGGTCGTGTTAGTGGCGTAATTCGGAAGGCACAGATTGCTTAAAGGGTATGGATGTTTCCTGGGGGATCCAGGCGTAACCATTGTTATGTATCCTGCGGTCCACAGTTTTGTTATCATGGCGAAATTCGTAAGGCAGTGAATGCTTAAAAGGTACGGATGTTTCCTGGGGGACCCAGGCGTAACCATTGTGTATCTACGATCCATGATTTGTTTTTTTGGATTGTACTTTTCATATCTGTTTTTAAAAGTTTTCCAGTATTTTCACTGGGTGTTGAAACAGGTCTACTAAGTACCTGGAGAATCTAGTTTTGCGCCTGATCAACGCACTGCCAGAGTTTGCAGGAACGAGGATAAACTTGTTGAGACATCGAGTTATAAAAGTATTTTCGAAAGGATATTTGTTTCGTTATAAATGTATTTTATTATAAAAGTATTTCCAACAAAGAAATTTTGTATTAATATTTGAAATTTGAAATCCTTATGGTTTGAATTAATTATTCATGCCCGATACTATTCTTTTGAATCTACCTTATCTGCTCAGCTTTATTTATTCACCTATATCTCTTTTTCCAAGTCCTCCTTCTTTTCCTTGTTGACTATATCTGTGATAACCCGGATTTTGGAACATCTGTTAATTGATAATTAATTGGGTTAATTAATAAAAATACTGATTTTATTTGGATTAATAAATGAAATTCTGATAATTAGAATATATCTGGATATGTAAATAGATGAATTTGAACTATAATAAATACTGACTTATAAATATCTAGAAAATATTCATTTGATAACATTTGTTTAATGATCTTCTTTTATAATTATTTAAATTGGCAAAATTAATATTTCAAACAATGATAATAATGATTGTTTATATATAGATATAAATAGATTTTCAAATTGAATTTGTGTTGATTTTAAATTAAATTTTAATTTAAAATTGAATCTGAATTTTTAAAGATATATATCCTAAGTATATTTTGGAATTAAATATTTTATATATGATTTATTTAGAATATAATTAGTTTTTATTTTTTTTAAAAAAGGGTTTTGTTTATATAAATTTAAAATTACTTATTTAATAGGAAAATAAATATAAAAGCTTTATATTCACATTTTAAAATAAATAAAAATGTATTATTACAAGTGTTAAATTATAAAGGCTTGTTATAACATATTTATGCATGGAAGTTACAAATGTAAGCTAAAGACATTATCTAAATACAAGTGTAAACAAATTATAAAATGTAATTACAAGTGTAAGTATTTTAACAAGTGTCCTTAATTTCTTAGAATAACTAATAAAAGATAAAACTAAGTTATATAAACATCTCCATACCTCTCTTGCTTTTTCTTTGGTCAGATCAAATGTTAAAACAAAGAGAAAAAAAATCCATAAACCAGTAAATTAAAATCAAAACCAGAGATTTTCAGCCTAGAAATCTCAAACCTGGAAGCAAAAGCAATCATAAGGATTCAAATTTAAACTGAAGTGATCAAAGCAAAAGTAAGCAGTGTTCAACTCAATTGTAGAAGATCAGATCGAAGTCAGGCAAACCAAAATTCCCAGTTTTCAAATCTAAAGCAACCAAAGCATCATCATCTCTGTTTCAAAGAAAGAAGATTCAACTCGAACAAATAACAGCAAGCAATCTTCATTTTTTCAAAACAAAAGATCAAATAAGTGCCAGTTTTAAATCAAAACCTGACTTCTCTGTTCAAAGCAGGTGAGTGATCTGACCTAGTTTCCTCTGTTTTTAGAAATGCCAGTGAGTAAACATACCATCTCGAAGTTTAAATCTTGATAATTGATTTATGGAAATTTTGGGCTTGCTATCTTTTGTAAATATGGAGTTTGTGTCGTTTTGCTGTTTATTTGGAGCTATACTCTGACATGTTCTTCAATATTTTTGCTACTGAGGAAACAGAGAAAATCTTAAATACTTCTTCATAAATAATTTAAACTTAGGAATTTAAATTAAATAAGTTTGTTTGAACTAAAGTCATGGTTTGGAATTTTGTTTGGGAAGTTACAGTGTGATATGGACACTGGATATTCAAGTTTACAGGGAAAAGGAATCATATGTTAAAATTCGAATGTTTTAAATCGTGAGTTTGATTTCATATCTTGATCAAGTATACAAAGGTAAGATTTTTAAAACAAAAACGACGATTTTTAGGTGAGTATACATGGTGCAGATCCTAAATGAACCCAAAATGCAATTTCATCGATTTCTGTTAATTTAACAAATTTTAAATGTTGAATTTTTTTTATATCTAGCTTGAGGGTTCTCGAATATAGGAAAAATGCTAGAAAAATTTTCTATTATGAGATTTGTGGAGTCGAATCGATAATAGGGTTTGGGTTTGAGTTTTCCCTGTGTGTTGTGAAATGTTGATATCGTCGCCCCGTGATGATCGAGCTACTCGAAATTATGGGAGATGGTCGAGGAGAGTATGGACGTGGGGTGTCCGAAGCGTCGTTGCCTCTGATGATCGGAGGCGATGTCAAGGAGAAGTTTTCTGGTTGAGGTGAGTTCCAGTTTTGGGTCATTTGACTCGATTTTGGATTAAGGAAGAGATGGTCGGATCTGGAGCTCGAGTGGGATCGCGAGGTCATCAATGACTGGTGGGTAGCCCGGCGAGGCGTCGGAGTTGGTCAGGCCAACGTGCACGTGCACGTGCACGTTTGATTTGAGGATTGTTGGGGAAGAAGCAATTGTCTCGGGGTTGGTCTCGGGGAAGAAGGCGTTTTGCTCGAGTCAGGCTTCGGGTTTTTCGTATGGGTTATCTTGTAACTGTTTTAAGTTTAAACTAAACTAAAAAAAAAGAGAAGTAAAGACGAAATACTCGGGTCTGGACTTGGGTATATGCCGGGTTGAACCCGAAGTGAGTAATTTATAACAGCTTTAAAATTTTATTAAAGCAAGTTTAAAAATCTAAAAAAAAAAAATGAATCTAGTTGAATTATTTCTTAAAATCTATTCCTTATATAATAGATGGTATTAAAAAGTAAAGTTAAGGAAGTTATAATTTGTTAAGTTAAAACTTTAAATTATTTTAATCTTAATTTAAAATGTATTTAAGTGCTAATTAAAGGATAAAATATTTTAAATTTATATGTAAATGATAATTAAGTAATAAATTAAGATAAATGGTTTATCTTAAAAAATTAATTAAGGTCTTGGATAATTAATGATTAATTAAATTAATGTAAGTAATTAGAATTACTTAATATAAGTAATTAAAGGACTAATTTGTTGAGGGCTAATTAATTTAATTAATTATTAGAGAATAATGGATTAATAAATTAAAGATTAATTAATTATAGGATGATTAATGAATGTGATTAATTTAAGATAAATTATTGAATATGGTTAATTTAAAGTAATTAATTATGGTACAAATAAATAAATGAGAGTAATTAATGGTTAAAGGATAATTAATTTATGAATTAATTACTTAATGTAAAGATTAAGTAATTAATGTAATTAATTAAAGAATAATTAAGTAATTAAAGGTTAAGTAATTAATGTAAGTAATTAAGAGTTAATTAATTAATGAGTTAAATTAAATTAATTTTTTTTTTTTGTGAAATTAATCTTGTTTATGGATGATTAAATTGTAGTGAATACCTTTGATTGTTATTAACTCTGGTATGTACTTTGTAATGTTCTGTGATATGAAATGTTTTGTTTAACCTATGATAAATATGAGTTATTTATCTGAAATAGAATTGTTGTGGAAATATGACATTCGGAAGTTAAATTGAATTGTTTAAACTTAAACAACTTGGTTTAAAAAGATGGTATTGAATTCGAAGAGACCGGGATTGGATATCAGCGATATCCGGAACCACTTCGATTAGTAATCTATAATTCTTTATAGATTGATATGTGAAATCTAATAGGCCGGTTTGGGATAATATGGACCATTTAAACTAAGTTGGATACTTAGATATTGTTCTGTGAAAATAAGTGTTAACTATATAAGATGTTTACCTATAGTAAAGTACGAGTTACCCCGGGTTTAAATAAGTTCTATGAATTGAATTTCATGTTAGATGAGTTTACTCACGCTGGTTTCCAGCCTGACCCGGGTGTTACTTTGATGTAATGCTCGGGTCAGACCGAGTATTACAGATTTCCAAGTAAGGACGTTCTGGAGCTCAGGAGGTGAGATGGATGGCAGGAACGTATGGAGTTTGCCGCTGTGTATTTAAGAACTTATTGATAGTAGTCTGGGACAGATTGATAACTGTCTAGTCTATTTGTGTATATGTTGTAACTCTGATGTATTGAATGTAAAGTAACAATTACAGTTTTTCTTTGTATAAATGCTATTATTTGTTATTATATTTAGTCCGCTGCGAATGTGAGATGTTGTGTTTTCTTTCTTCTTTCTATTCTTCTTCTATCTCTTTCTTCTTTTCCTTAACAATTCGGAATTTTCGGAGTCGAAAATCCCAGGTCGTTACATTTGGTATCAGAGCGAGGTTAAGCGAGAACCTTGGCTCTGTTGGGATTACTCGTTAAGGATAGGGTCAATGGTACCCTAGAACGAGTTGAGTGTATATATATATGAGAGCGTACTTGTTATTTTTATATATAAAGATTTTAAATGATTTTACATAAGAATATATTTTGATATATAAAATGATATTTCTTTCTAAATAAATATTTTGGTAATTGGTTGTTAAAATATTGGAATTAAATTAAGTTAATAGTAATACAACTAAATTAAAATTGAATAAAGTTAAGTTTGAAATGAATTCAAACTGAAATTAAAATCTTGAATTTGTAGAAGTGTTATGAAGAATAAAGATAATAATAAATTAGTTTCTAGATATGATAATCTTGGTTATTATCATAATGGTAGTTGTGTCTAATAATGAAATGTTGTTAATGATTAAGTAAAATGAAATGTTTTAGGGAAATAATCTTAGATGAGTATAATTTGGAAAATTTAAAGAAATTTGTTTTTGAATTAAACCAAAGGTGGTTTAAAAATTTAAGGTATAATATTAAGGATGATTTGAAATAACTCTTAGTGTTGAGTTTTAAATTGGAATGTGATATGAAAACCCAAAGTGATAAGTTTTTGAATTTAAGTGGGAAGAATGTTAATCTGAAGTTTAAAATTTGAATGGGAATTCAAATTGTGTAAAGTCGACCGGATTAAGTAAATTTAACTTGGAGGAAGTTAAATAAGTTTGAATGAATAACTTGAATTGGAAATTTCAAGATGAAATTTAAATTTAACTTGGGTAGTTAAATGGTTAATTTAAATGGGAGTTATGAGTGATCTCAAAATGGGTTTGAGATTTGGAAATTGAAAATGGATAATAAATTAGAATCTGAAGATTAAATTGTTTTTGAATTCTTATTTGAACTTTGTAATAAGTTAAGTAAAGATAATTTTAAAATGGAATTTTGAAATTTGAATTCAGAATTAAAAGGTTTAAAGATTTAATTTGTTAAAATTAAAAATAAAGGTTGAATTAATTTAAAAGTAAAGGAATTGTGATTTAAGGAATTAAATCAATATTTAAAAATTTTAACTCGAATTTATATAATTTGAGATAGTTTAAAATTGAGATTTAAATTGAATTATTTCAAACTGAATTTGATTTGAATAAATGGGAATTGTGATTTAAGATGAATAAGTTTAAAATTTAAATGGAAAATTTGAATTGAATTAATTTGAAATAAAAATTGAAGATTGAATGAGTTCAAAATTCAAATGGGAATTGGGATTAATTCATATAGAAATTAAAATAATTTGGAATTGAAGTGGATTCAATTTGAAATTAATCCAAATTAATTTGAAATAATTTGGAATTCTGATTAAAGTTGAATAAGTTTAAAAATCAAATGGAATTTGATTTGAATTTGGAAAGAAATTGAGGATTAATTCAACTTGAATTAGGGTTAAATCAATTTCAATGGAAATTGAAGTATTGAGTCAATTTAAATGGAAGTGGAAATTTAAATTGAATTGATGGGAAATTAAGTGGAAATGGAGATTGGGAAATTAAACAGTTTGGCTCTGGATTATTTTCAAAATAAATTGTTTTAATACAAATATATTTTTTCCAAACTATTTACTATACAATCTTCTTCTTTAACCCCAAACTATCTTATACTTATTTTACAATTATTTTGGAACTATTTAACTATTTTGAAACTGTCTTATAAACTAATAACTATTTTTCAACTACTTATCTATTTTAAACTTTTTCAAGCTATTTTTAAATTTAAATTGGTCAGAGTTCAAACTGTTTGTAATTGAAGCAATAACTCAATTGGAATTGGGAGAAATTGTGAATAAGTGAATAGGAATCTAAAGGAAATGTGAATAGAAATGAGAATTGATTTGGCTGATAACCAATAAAGATAAATACGTAGGATATACGTATATTATTCTATTCGCATAGTAATTTGATCCAGATTCGAACACAGAATTTTGAGATAATATTATCGATCCGAGTTGGGATTTTTCGCTCGATTTTCGACGGCGAACCTGGATATGGATTTTTGATTGGTTCTGGATATTCTCTATCATAGTTGTGACTATGCAAGGAGAATGACGGTTTCTAATCAAGAAACCAGATCTGAGTCCGCACTAGGAAGTCGAGTGGATGATACTAGTTCGGAAGTGAAATTGTGTGATCGATTGAGCGATCAGATTGACATTGTGTACGGATGATATGTGTACATCGTACGGATTTGAATGAAATTGATATTGAAGATTTGTGGATAAGAACTGTAAAATGGTTTTTGAAAAGAAATATGGTTAATAACTTTATAAAAGATTTATCAAATGTGAATATTTGATTTAGAATAAAATAAAGTTATATATCCTTGTTATATAAGGTAAATCTTCCCTTGTTGAATCTATTGCTAAAAGAAAAGGGTTTTGAAATATTTGAAGTATAAAAGAGGTTTTATACAAAGTTTGAAATGATCCAAAGATTTTCAAAGTTATATATATCTATATCTATATATATATAAAGGATCTTATGAGAATGATTTTGGAAAAGGTTTTGGGAACCTATGGATTTTGGAAAGGGCTTTTGATTTTTGGGAAAATCAATTTTGAATTTTGGAAAGCCTAGTTTGAGAATTATCGATTTTGGTAATCGATTTTGTGTAAAGGAGATTTTGATAAATCATAAAGGGTATGATTTGAAGATACTATAAGTATATAGTATAAAGTGTTTTGAGAATAGCTCTGGGGAAAAAGGCGCTCCCTTAAAATGAACTTCTCAGGAGTGCCACTGGGTGGTACTGCCTTGAACCCCAAGGGGGGATTCTAAAGTTGATCCTGTGAGGAGTCCGGACAAAACTAGTTCCTGAGGATTATTTGTGTAGCGAAAGTCGAGGGGCTGGTGCCCACAGAGGCATTTGAGTTATGCTGTGACAACAATTTAACTCGATGTCACTGCGATCTACTGCAGACCATAGCGGAAGTCATGTGTGCCGCTGAGAGCCAACTGTCTACGTTTGATTTTATATCGGTAGACTGTGACACTATGGTAACATAGCGAAAGTCGTTTGAGCCGCTGAGAGCCAATAGTCTGCGTTTGATTTTATATCGGTAGACTGCGACCTATGTGGAGGAGTTTCATTTTGACAGCGAAATCGTGTGTGCCGCTGAGAGCCAACAGTTACATGGACTTTTGCTGCGACGGCAACGTAACCCTGGAATGTAACTGCGATCTGTTGTGGGTTCCATGCTGTTATCAGTTACATGGACTTTTGATGCGATGGCAACGTAACCCGTGATGTAACTGTGACCATGGATGGGGGTGATGATTTCCAGAGCATTCTCACCAAAGATATTTCCTCTATTTTCAAAAACGTTTTCGATATTTTCAAATAAAGTATTTTCCAAATATTTTCACTGGGTGTTGAAAATGGGTCTGCTAAGTACTTATAGATTTTCAGTCTTACGCCTGATCAACGTATGACCGAATTTCTGTGAGAACGAGAATGGACTTGTTGAAACATCGAGTTATAAAAGTATTTTTATAAAAACTATTTTTGTAATATTATATAGATTTTAAAGTATTTTTTAAAAAAAAAAAATTAATATAAAGAGAGTTTATAGTTTAAAATGTTCAATGAGAAATTTATCTGATAATAAGTAAATAAGTAAATTTGGCTTCGTTCCTTTTCGAGGACGAAAAGATTTAAAGGGGGGAGGAATGTGATAACCCGGATTTTGGAACATCTGTTAATTGATAATTAATTGGGTTAATTAATAAAAATACTGATTTTATTTGGATTAATAAATGAAATTCTGATAATTAGAATATATCTGGATATGTAAATAGATGAATTTGAACTATAATAAATACTGACTTATAAATATCTAGAAAATATTCATTTGATAACATTTGTTTAATGATCTTCTTTTATAATTATTTAAATTGGCAAAATTAATATTTCAAACAATGATAATAATGATTGTTTATATATAGATATAAATAGATTTTCAAATTGAATTTGTGTTGATTTTAAATTAAATTTTAATTTAAAATTGAATCTGAATTTTTAAAGATATATATCCTAAGTATATTTTGGAATTAAATATTTTATATATGATTTATTTAGAATATAATTAGTTTTTATTTTTTTTAAAAAGGGTTTTGTTTATATAAATTTAAAATTACTTATTTAATAGGAAAATAAATATAAAAGCTTTATATTCACATTTTAAAATAAATAAAAATGTATTATTACAAGTGTTAAATTATAAAGGCTTGTTATAACATATTTATGCATGGAAGTTACAAATGTAAGCTAAAGACATTATCTAAATACAAGTGTAAACAAATTATAAAATGTAATTACAAGTGTAAGTATTTTAACAAGTGTCCTTAATTTCTTAGAATAACTAATAAAAGATAAAACTAAGTTATATAAACATCTCCATACCTCTCTTGCTTTTTCTTTGGTCAGATCAAATGTTAAAACAAAGAGAAAAAAAATCCATAAACCAGTAAATTAAAATCAAAACCAGAGATTTTCAGCCTAGAAATCTCAAACCTGGAAGCAAAAGCAATCATAAGGATTCAAATTTAAACTGAAGTGATCAAAGCAAAAGTAAGCAGTGTTCAACTCAATTGTAGAAGATCAGATCGAAGTCAGGCAAACCAAAATTCCCAGTTTTCAAATCTAAAGCAACCAAAGCATCATCATCTCTGTTTCAAAGAAAGAAGATTCAACTCGAACAAATAACAGCAAGCAATCTTCATTTTTTCAAAACAAAAGATCAAATAAGTGCCAGTTTTAAATCAAAACCTGACTTCTCTGTTCAAAGCAGGTGAGTGATCTGACCTAGTTTCCTCTGTTTTTAGAAATGCCAGTGAGTAAACATACCATCTCGAAGTTTAAATCTTGATAATTGATTTATGGAAATTTTGGGCTTGCTATCTTTTGTAAATATGGAGTTTGTGTTGTTTTGCTGTTTATTTGGAGCTATACTCTGACATGTTCTTCAATATTTTTGCTACTGAGGAAACAGAGAAAATCTTAAATACTTCTTCATAAATAATTTAAACTTAGGAATTTAAATTAAATAAGTTTGTTTGAACTAAAGTCATGGTTTGGAATTTTGTTTGGGAAGTTACAGTGTGATATGGACACTGGATATTCAAGTTTACAGGGAAAAGGAATCATATGTTAAAATTCGAATGTTTTAAATCGTGAGTTTGATTTCATATCTTGATCAAGTATACAAAGGTAAGATTTTTAAAACAAAAACGACGATTTTTAGGTGAGTATACATGGTGCAGATCCTAAATGAACCCAAAATGCAATTTCATCGATTTCTGTTAATTTAACAAATTTTAAATGTTGAAATTTTTTTTATATCTAGCTTGAGGGTTCTCGAATATAGGAAAAATGCTAGAAAAATTTTCTATTATGAGATTTGTGGAGTCGAATCGATAATAGGGTTTGGGTTTGAGTTTTCCCTGTGTGCTGTGAAATGTTGATATCGTCGCCCCGTGATGATCGAGCTACTCGAAATTATGGGAGATGGTCGAGGAGAGTATGGACGTGGGGTGTCCGAAGCGTCGTTGCCTCTGATGATCGGAGGCGATGTCAAGGAGAAGTTTTCTGGTTGAGGTGAGTTCCAGTTTTGGGTCATTTGACTCGATTTTGGATTAAGGAAGAGATGGTCGGATCTGGAGCTCGAGTGGGATCGCGAGGTCATCAATGACTGGTGGGTAGCCCGGCGAGGCGTCGGAGTTGGTCAGGCCAACGTGCACGTGCACGTGCACGTTTGATTTGAGGATTGTTGGGGAAGAAGCAATTGTCTCGGGGTTGGTCTCGGGGAAGAAGGCGTTTTGCTCGAGTCAGGCTTCGGGTTTTTCGTATGGGTTATCTTGTAACTGTTTTAAGTTTAAACTAAACTAAAAAAAAAGAGAAGTAAAGACGAAATACTCGGGTCTGGACTTGGGTATATGCCGGGTTGAACCCGAAGTGAGTAATTTATAACAGCTTTAAAATTTTATTAAAGCAAGTTTAAAAATCTAAAAAAAAAAAAATGAATCTAGTTGAATTATTTCTTAAAATCTATTCCTTATATAATAGATGGTATTAAAAAGTAAAGTTAAGGAAGTTATAATTTGTTAAGTTAAAACTTTAAATTATTTTAATCTTAATTTAAAATGTATTTAAGTGCTAATTAAAGGATAAAATATTTTAAATTTATATGTAAATGATAATTAAGTAATAAATTAAGATAAATGGTTTATCTTAAAAAATTAATTAAGGTCTTGGATAATTAATGATTAATTAAATTAATGTAAGTAATTAGAATTACTTAATATAAGTAATTAAAGGACTAATTTGTTGAGGGCTAATTAATTTAATTAATTATTAGAGAATAATGGATTAATAAATTAAAGATTAATTAATTATAGGATGATTAATGAATGTGATTAATTTAAGATAAATTATTGAATATGGTTAATTTAAAGTAATTAATTATGGTACAAATAAATAAATGAGAGTAATTAATGGTTAAAGGATAATTAATTTATGAATTAATTACTTAATGTAAAGATTAAGTAATTAATGTAATTAATTAAAGAATAATTAAGTAATTAAAGGTTAAGTAATTAATGTAAGTAATTAAGAGTTAATTAATTAATGAGTTAAATTAAATTAATTTTTTTTTTTTGTGAAATTAATCTTGTTTATGGATGATTAAATTGTAGTGAATACCTTTGATTGTTATTAACTCTGGTATGTACTTTGTAATGTTCTATGATATGAAATGTTTTGTTTAACCTATGATAAATATGAGTTATTTATCTGAAATAGAATTGTTGTGGAAATATGACATGCGGAAGTTAAATTGAATTGTTTAAACTTAAACAACTTGGTTTAAAAAGATGGTATTGAATTCGAAGAGACCGGGATTGGATATCAGCGATATCCGGAACCACTTCGATTAGTAATCTATAATTCTTTATAGATTGATATGTGAAATCTAATAGGCCGGTTTGGGATAATATGGACCATTTAAACTAAGTTGGATACTTAGATATTGTTCTGTGAAAATAAGTGTTAACTATATAAGATGTTTACCTATAGTAAAGTACGAGTTACCTCGGGTTTAAATAAGTTCTATGAATTGAATTTCATGTTAGATGAGTTTACTCACGCTGGTTTCCAGCCTGACCCGGGTGTTACTTTGATGTAATGCTCGGGTCAGACCGAGTATTACAGATTTCCAGGTAAGGACGTTCTGGAGCTCAGGAGGCGAGATGGATGGCAGGAACGTATGGAGTTTGCCGCTGTGTATTTAAGAACTTATTGATAGTAGTCTGGGACAGATTGATAACTGTCTAGTCTATTTGTGTATATGTTGTAACTCTGATGTATTGAATGTAAAGTAACAATTACAGTTTTTCTTTGTATAAATGCTATTATTTGTTATTATATTTAGTCCGCTGCGAATGTGAGATGTTGTGTTTTCTTTCTTCTTTCTATTCTTCTTCTATCTCTTTCTTCTTTTCCTTAACAATTCGGAATTTTCGGAGTCGAAAATCCCGGGTCGTTACAATATCCTTTAAATATTGTTTATTTATATACAATATGGTTTAATAATAAAATTTTAGTGTTATAAATATTTTAGAAGTTATTAATTAAATAAAACATATTTAAAGTAAATGATTATGGATTTATTAATGATATTTGAAAAGTATCTTGAGAAAAAAAAATATTAATAAATTTATGAATTTTAGATTTAATGTTTTCAATAACCTCTTTGTAAATATAAGTAATGATGTAAATAATTGATTTCAAGTAGTTTTGACATATTTATATAGGTGTTGTGTAAAAATATAAAGGGTATTTATAAAGGAAGCAAGAAATTTTACAAATAGATTTTTGAAAAGTTTTAAAGTATTAAAGATAATTGAATGGCAAGTGAAATTTTTAAATGGATATTTCAAGTAATATTTATATAGTTTTAAATTAGTTGTTTATCTTGTCTTTCAATCTATTTTTCTTTCTGATTGTTTCTGTTCTCCTACCTCCTTTCTTTTCGGGGACGAAAAGTTTTGAGTAGGGGAGAGTGTAACGACCCAAAATTTTAGTGATTTTATTTATTAAATTAATTGAAATTTTGTGAAATTTTAAACAACAAAATTTGAAAGTAAAAATTTATTATTTGGAATACGTCTATTTAAACATAGCAACTGGTAAATTTTCATCTAATAATATTGAATTTTAGTTTATTGTATAATTTTATTACAATTTAAATCAGTTAAAATTGATGATAATAAATTTATTTCAAAACCTGGATATTTTTCTATAGAAAATTTCTAAGTCATCTTCTGAGTGAGATGCCATATTTCGTTTCTCAAAATTTGGACTGCTGTTGCTCCGTTCTTCTTATTTCTGGCAGATTTGCAGCATTTTCGGTACCGATATCGACTTTTGATCGGATGATCCTATCACTAATATTTGTATACCGTTTTGACCATCTCATCGTGCTGATCTCTACGGTGTATTCAATTCTGTATTTTGGAGTCCGGTACACAGCGAAAACCGGGAAATTAATATTCGTATCGGTTCCGTATTTGAGCTTGGTCCTTTGGTTACCCACCGTGTAAACAGATAGCCGTTGGCATTTATTTCCAGAAATTCATTCGTGTGACTTTTGTGATTCCACAACCTTTATTATTCCAACCGTTCAAAATTAATTTATTCAGGTTCTTTCCAAAATTCCAACGGTCCAAAATTGCTTTATTCTAAACCTTTCGTGTGTATATTTTGTTTCATACTGCTCTCACCGTCCTCCTCAAAAGTGATGGCCGAGCTCCTTCTTCCAGATAAAAAGAAAAAAAACTCTGTGAACTATCTCCTTGCATTTTCTTCCCACCTTTCTTCATCTCGGCCATCGTCTCCAAACAACACCCATCCTCACCGAAGCAGCTATTCCGGCCTCCACCCGAGCCTTCCTCCATCAAACACCCATGGCCGCTCCTTCTTCTAACGGCAGCCGCTCCACCCTCTCATCCACCCTAGCATGCCGCAACCTCCACCATTTCTTCCTTACTGCTCGCCTTCCGCCTGCACCTCCTTCTCCCTCCACCATGCCGGCCTCGGCATCAATCACCTTCATCTTTTCCCGTCTCCACCTCTTCCCACTCCTTGCCAAGATCTCTGTTCTCTTTTTCTTTGCTTATAGGTTGGCTTGGTTTAAAGTTTATATATATATATTTTTTTGAATTCACGTTTTGCTTTCAAGTACTTCCTATCCCGTTTTCTTCTTATATATATATATATAGTATATATTTATACCTTAAGAGCTGTTGTATGTATATGTTATAATATGAAGAGAAATTTTCTATATATAATATGAAGAAGTCAAAATATATTTATAGTGTACTGTGTTGAAAAGGAAGCTATTTATATATGCTAGTTTGCAAGCTTATATTCTAGGCCAGATTTGCATTTATATGATGGTTTGACTATGCCTTTATATTGCAGTAATAATATGTTAAGTTATATATTGTTTGTTATTTTGTTTATAGGTATTGTTTTGCTAAAATATATTTTTATAGAAACTTACGATATATATATATATATATATTTTGATATATTCACATTTTGGTAACATGTACTATATATATACTAGATCGTCGTTTTGTTTGTAGTCTACATATAGGTTAGTATGTATGTGTACAGGAAGTCAGTCGTTTGTTTTATACTATGTTGTTTATGTGTAAGTACGTAAGTATTCATTTTTTTAGTATAAGTTTATATATGTTGTTGTTATATAAGACTGGATTTCAGATATTTGATTTTAACTATGGTTTGCATTGTTTAATATCTAGATATATGTTCGAAAAGTATATGTATAAAATGATTAAAGCTTATGCAAGTTTTATCTTCTGTTGTGTCTGCATAACTATTGATTCAAACCATATATGTACATAGATATATAAGGTTGTTATGTTTTATAGGATGGTATTCAGAACATGTCTGCTAAGCTTTGATTTAAAAAGTATATATATGTTCTCAGTTTTACAGTTATATATATATTAGTATTTATCATGATTAGTGTACTTTATTATAAAAAAAAGGAATTTATATTATACGTAATAGCTTATTAAATTGCTGGTCTGTTGTTTAAAGGTATAAATATATATATATATATATTATGTTTGTATATCTACATAAGCATTTATTTCAAAAATATATATACTACGTGTGTGTATATATATAATGATTTTTGGTATATATTCTCTAATTTAAAACGATGATTTTTAAATACATATATATTTAAATTTAAAATATGTTTGAATTTAAATTATGATTTTTTTATCTATATAGTTATATATATATATATATATATTCACTTATACCATTCATCTCCATCGATCCAATTCTGACTTGATTTCGTCAATCCCTATTTACCAGCCCTATCCGTCGAATTCGGGCAAATCTTGCTTTGTTTTGGAACTCGTGCTTGGATCTATAACTCAATTCATTTCTATCCTCTCTAGCCTCGGAAGGTGAGTAATCACTCACGATTTAGCATTCTTATATTTATTAAATTTGATTTCAATTGAAACGACAATTGAAATATGCTGCTGTAGTTATTTAAATTGTTACATATGCTATTATCTGTAACTGTTCACCTGTGGGATATGACACCATATCCTGTTGTTTATATTATATTGTTATTGATGATATATGACTGTTGTTGTATTTTATATTATTATCTATTATCACTCTGCAAGTTCCCTATTAAAATAGAATTCACTATGGGTTGAAATGATACATACCCGAACGGACTTTAGGATAGGAGAAAATCGTTATGGGTTGAAATGATAAACCCAAGCGATTTTCATTTGAATTGAAATTGGGATTACAGGTCGAAATGATATCTACCCGTACGTATTTAAATTTACGGATTGAAATGATAAATATCCATATCACTTGACCATAGATATGAAATTTTATACAGACACCGTTGGTCCATATATAAATATTTTGAAAATAAATTCTATAGTTTTGGAAAGAAATATATGGTTTTAACAAATGTTGATTCTTAAAATTTTATTTATAAATGGTAATGATATATATAGATTTAATAATGATATTTAATTTAATTAAGATGGATTTAATACATATAATATGTTAAGTATAAAATTATATTTCAAAATAGATTTTGGTAAAAATTTGAATAAGTTCAGGTTGGGAAGATAATTTGAATTTAGTTGAAATTGTATTCATTAAAGAATTTTATTTAATTAAACCGATTTGAAACTTATTGAAATTGAGATTTAAGATATAATTTATAACTCGGGTTTGATTTAAATAATTTAATGAATATTTCTTGTTTAAATAAATTTAAGGAAATATTTAGAAAAAAATGAAATTTAAGGCTAGTTAAATGATATTGAATTAATTAAGTGAATATTCCTTGATTAAATAATAATGAAGTTAAATCAAGAGCTATATGAAACTGTTAAATGTAAATTTGAAAATATTGAATATTAAAGCCTTGAAATATATTAAAAATTTAATGGTCTATTGAGAACTGAATTGAATTGATGAATTGAACTTTGAATAAATTTGAATTTGGAATTTGAGTTGATTTGAATCGATTTGTGAGACTTGAGGAAATATTAAATACTTTACTTTTTAAATTATTTAACCTATATATACTATCTTGGAAAAATGGATATATTTGAAATGAAATGATATTTTGGTTTGAAGTATAAATTTAATTGAATGACCACGGTGTTATAGTGTATATTTCTACATTATAGACAGTTTCACAGATCCTTAGAGGATGGTATCCCAAACATCTTAAGTTACTCGTATTTCAGTTGATATTTCACTTGAGTTGGATTTATTGATATAAGAATGTTAATCCTGACTCGAGTGTTTTGTGTTTTGCTTTACGCTCGGGTCAGACCGAGTGATACAGCATTTGAGACCCACCTTCGGAGTTTGGAGCTTCCTTTGGAGATCCAACTATCGCCTCAGCTTTCAGCTCTTCTAGTGGATTTGTTCAGAGAAGTTGTCTGTTGAAATGGAGACTTCACTACATTTGAGATATTCTATTGTATTTTATTTCTAACTCTGATGTTTATATAGTAGCTTCATGAACTACTATTTTAACTATTCCGCTGCGTATTATTGTATTACTCTGTGTCTGTGATTATGTGATTGATTTATTTACTGTATATGCTGAGTTTTTCCAAATTTAAATTAACAATCTATTGTTTTGAATTATTCAAGTACGACATGTGTGGATCTATTGTCGATTTGAATGGTCCAAAATAACGGGTCGTTACAGTTTGTATCAGAGCTTTGGCTCTAGGCAAAGCTTAGCATATATAGTAAATTTATTTACAGAATCACTTTCGTTCGAGTTTGAATCTCTTCCTTTTGACTCGATTTCCTTTGAACTTTGGAACGTTCCTTGCGGTTCCAAAATTCATTCTTGTCTCTCCCTATTTGTATTCTTTTGATTCTGGAGTATCCCATAACTCCACTACGAATGATCTCTATAAGAATAGGCGATCCCGCCAATCTTTGAATGAATTGTGAAGGAGTGAAACTCCTTTACAATTGGCATTGATTCACCGGAGATTTATATATTCACCGGAGAATTCTATCTCTGGCGATCGAATGTCGATTTGCCTTGGAATTCTGCATCGATCTTGTTCCTAAAGTCATAGTTGACCCGGTTAAGGTCGCCCGCGATTTATATAAGTATATTCATCTTCTATTTTGAAATTTAATTATCTCATCTTCGTTCGAGCTTATCTTCGAATCATAATTCTATTTGATTAAGAGTTCCTGTAATTTGAATCTCTATCTTTGTTTGAAATCCATTCTTAAATCATCTTTTGAAAAATCGGGTTTGTTTGTATTTTGGATTTGTTTTATATATCGAATTTGTTATTTTGATAACTATGATTTTTTTTCTATATATAAAAGTGAAAATGTTTTCGATAAGGATTATATACCTTTTTAAAAATGAGAATTTGAGGTTTCGAAAGGATTTGTAATTTTGAAAAATTATATAAGAAATTTGATTTATCTAAAAATAATTTATGACTGAAGGATTTTAAATTTGAAATTCGAGAGCTATATGAAACTGTTAAATTTAAATTTGAAAATATTGAATATTAAAGCCTTTAAATATATTAAAAATTTAATGGTCTATTGAGAACTGAATTGAATTGATGAATTGAACTTTGAATAAATTTGAATTTGGAATTTGAGTTGATTTGAATCGATTTGTGAGACTTGAGGAAATATTAAATACTTTACTTTTTAAATTATTTAACCTATATATACTATCTTGGAAAAATGGATATATTTGTAATGAAATGATATTTTGGTTTGAAGTATAAATTTAATTGAATGACCACGGTGTTATAGTGTATATTTCTACATTATAGATAGTTTCACAGATCCTTAGAGGATGGTATCCCAAACATCCTTTAAGTTACTCGTATTTCAGTTGATATTTCACTTGAGTTGGATTTATTGATATAAGAATGTTAATCCTGACTCGAGTGTTTTGTGTTTTGCTTTACGCTCGGGTCAGACCGAGTGATACAGCATTTGAGACCCACCTTCGGAGTTTGGAGCTTCCTTTGGAGATCCAACTATCACCTCAGCTTTCAGCTCTTCTAGTGGATTTGTTCAGAGAAGTTGTATGTTGAAATGGAGACTTCACTACATTTGAGATATTCTGTTGTATTTTATTTCTAACTCTGATGTTTATATAGTAGCTTCATGAACTACTATTTTATCTATTCCGCTGTGATTGGTTTATTTACTGTATATGCTGAGTTTTTCCAAATTTAAATTAACAATCTATTGTTTTGAATTATTCAAGTCCGACATGTGTGGATCTATTGTCGATTTGAATGGTCCAAAATAACGGGTCGTTACAATGGGCTTTATGACTTCATTGAGAATTGCAAATCCGATTGGTGGATCCACAACACTCAATTTGCTTTGTGAAAAATGTCGAGATTATTTTATGTGATTATTCTTTTCGAGCCGATTTGCATGTTATGCGTTACTTAGGCATCGAAATTGATTTTTGGGAATGGATTGGCTTTATTATTATGAGGCCAACATCATATGTCCTAAGCGGACTATATATCTTCGACATCTTCAATCTGTTAAGCAGATTTCTATTGTTTTTAATGATTTTTGATTTCCAAATTCGGTGGCCTCATTTTATTCTTTAAACCCACTTGGTGAGGAAAGTGTTATTTCTCTCACTCAAGTAGTTTGTGAATTTTCCAGTATTTTTGAGCTTGTCTTAGGATTACCACCTAAGCAATCTATTGAATGGTGCTAAGGTCTTTTCAGCTCGACCTTGCCAATGGTTTTCATCAGCTACGGGTTACGGAGGGTAGCATTCCACTTACCGCATTCCGCACTCGTTATGATTCTTGTGAGTGGTTCGTTATGTCATTTGGTTTGAAGAACCTTCTACCTTATTTCATCCATTTTATGGATCGAGTATTCTATGAATATCTCGATGAGTTTATCCTTGTATTTATTGATTATGGATGAAAACAACAATTTAAAATTTGCAAATCTTTTTAATAAGATGTTTATAAGTATGATTGGATTTTGTTCTTAAAACGAGCAAAGAATATTTGTAAAATTTTTAAGAGACATGTTTATCAAATAGAAGATGATTTTGTGTTGTTTTGCCCATTGAGTGCTTTAAGAATTCTAGTCGATGCGGTTGATCAACGTTATCGATAGGAATCTCCTAAACGCTATGATGAGACAGTCAGACATAATAAATTGACTTGTAAAAAGTAAATTTTTCTAGAAAGATGATTACATAAAGTTAATTATAATTTTGAAAGTCTTAGCTTTTCGGGAAAGAGGATCGATTAAAGGAACTCTTTTTCGATGCTTTTATTCTTTTGATTCCCAAAGGGAACAAAGATTTTATTGTTTATACCGATACTAGTCGTATTGGTTTGGATACCGTTCTCATGCAAAAGGGAATGTGTTATCGTTTATGCTTCTAAACAATTAAAGCTTGTCGAGACTAGATATGCCATTCATGATATAGTGCTCGCGGCCATTGTTTTCGCTCTTAGAATTTGGCGACATTATCTTTTGGGAGAGAAATTTGTTCTCTACACCGATCATAAATCTTTGAAGTATTTATTTTTGCAAAAAGGAACTTAATTTGCGTCAACAACGTTGGCTCGAGTTCCTTGCATCTTATGATCTTGTTATTCTTTATACTCCCGGAAAAGTGTAATCGTGTTGCCGATGCCCTTAGTTGTAAGCAACGAGCAGTTGTTTCAATGATGATATCCGAATGGAATGATATCGAGACTTTGTCCACTTGTGAGATTCGAGATCGTGAATCCGATTCATGTTCATCTCTTGTTTTGTTTAGCCTCGAGGCTCGTCCTTCTCTTTTGGACCGTACCTCTTTTGGCTAAACTCTATGTCAAATTAAATTGCATGGAGTTCCTACTTCTATTGTTAGCGACTGTGATCCATTATTTTACTAGTGGATTTTGGTAAGGTCTTCAAAAGCTTTAGGACCAAAGCTTAATTCTAGCACCGCTATCGTCCTCAATACGATGGACAAATCGAGCGTGTGAATCAAACTCTTGAAGATCTTATTTGTGCATGTGTTCTTGATTTTGGTGGAAGTTGGGAAGATTATATTTCTCTTGTTGAGTTTTCTTCCAATAATAGCTTCCAATCTAGTATTGGTATGGCACCTTTCGAGGCACTCTACGGAAGGCCATGCCGATTTTCTTCGTGTTGGCTTGAAGCCGGTGAGAAGCTGGTTTTAGGTCCTGTCTTTATTGGTGTTCATTTGTGTTTCACCTATGAAGGGTGTTGTGCATTTCAGTCGATCGGGAAAGTTAGCACCTCGATATATTGGTCCATTTCCCATCACCGAACGTATTGGTTCTGTGGGTTATCGCCTTTTATTACCGGCTCAATTTTCTACTATTCATGATGTTTTCCACGTCTCTCAACTACAGAATTACCTTAGAAATTCCGATTCTATTCTTGAGCCCGGTGTAATTGAAGAAATTAAGCTTCACCAAATTTTACTTATGAGCAACATTCTATTCGAATCATTACTTCGAAGGTTAAACGCATTCGAAATAAAAATATTCTTCTTGTGAAAGTTCAATGGTCCTCAAATCCTAAGGATTGCTCTTGGGAATCTTGAGAATTCATCGAGCAAACACATCCGGACTTACTCTTTCGTGCTCTTTATGGTGAACTTCTTATTTCAAATTTTCTTTTGTGTTGATATGCTTTTATGGTTGTTACTCTTTATTTCCCTCTTAATTATTGCATGGACGCAATTTCTTTAAGGAGGGGAGTCTGTAACAACCCGCATATTTTACAATTGTATATTTAAATGATTTATTTAAATATAGCATCGTTAATCAGATTAAAGTCCGAAAAGGCCAATTTTGCAAACATTCGAATTAGGACTCGAGACCACTTCCATGGAGTC
Organism: Allium fistulosum; assembly: GCA_030737815.1. NCBI lineage: Eukaryota > Viridiplantae > Streptophyta > Magnoliopsida > Asparagales > Amaryllidaceae > Allium > Allium fistulosum. The sequence continues at coordinate 741,253,915 of CM060908.1, read as the reverse complement.
CAAAATGGTGTTTGCGACTTTTTTGAGTACAAACATTGATATGTTTGGAGTTGAGTAGAATTTGCTATTTTTCTACTTGGGCTTTGGGTTTGGGTTTCAGCCGACTAACCCATCTTAATACCCTAACTCAGCCCCTCTACTTCATTTCATTCTCATTATCCTAATACATTCAAGCTTAAGTAAAAATGAGGAGAGGAATGAGAAATTAGAAATTCCAAACCCTAGTTTGATTTGCAAATTCAAGTTCTAGCTCCAAAATCAAAGAGAAGCTTAGGTAATCTCTATCTCTCTTCAATTTCAGAATTTCCTATAACCTAACATAGGAAATATTCTTCTTTTGAGCTTAGATTGAAGATTCTAGAGGTATATTGAAGAGGAATTGGTCTTTCCATTGTTTTCAAGCTTCTCACTTGTGTTTTGGGTTTAAAGGTGAGTTCTTTAACTCACATCTATGTCTATAGCTATCATTGTTGTTGGGTATGAATTCCTAACATTTGTACATATTCATTTGCTTTTGATTTGAATTGATTTGGTGAATTTTCCAAATTTTGGTGTTTTGGTCCAATTTTATGAAAATCCTTCTATGGATGTTTGGACATTGATATTTGGGGTGTATCGAAGAGCCTATAAGGCCGGGTTGTCGCTTGGCGTAAATCCTTAGCCGTTGTTGCTCGTCCGATCGCTTCCGATACGTTTTTCCCACTTTGGCCTAGGCAAATTGTTACCCAGACCAAGTGACCAGACGTCTGCTGATGTAACAACCCGGGATTTGCATTACCAATTAATAAATAAAAATAATATTATATATAATAATTTCGAAAGCCATTTAGGAGTGAAAAATCTTTTGAAAATGATTCATAAAACCCGTGTACGAAATCTAGAGATAAATCTCAAAGAAATCAATAAAACCAGAAAATCACTGAAAAATATTCTAAGTGTTTGTAAACATTCAAAAACAGCTGCGAACCCAAGTTCGGCAATTTATTTGGACTAGCAAACGGTGTCCAAATGTCATAAAAATTTGCAGGCATGTATTCCAACATCCCTACTTTAAGATGCAAAAAGAATTTCTAGATTCCGAGTTGAGACGAAGTGGCAGCGACATCTCAAAGTTGGACCCAGGAAAAGATTCATACTGTTTACCAACAGCGACCAGAGTTCAACTTCGACACGAAATTCGAAGTACCAAACGAACTCCGATGTTGCCCAAACTTTCCAGAGATGGAGTTCGAAAGTTCACCTTTCCAACGAGACCAAAAACGTCGAATTCCGACTTCGGATGCGATCGTGACGGCATCGCGAAGTGGAGGTAAAAAAAATCTTAAAACAGGATTTTTTTTTTATTATTCAAGCCCAACCCGCCTGGGCTGGGGTCCATCCAGGCCCCAGCCCGCCTGGGCTGGGGACGCCCCAGCCCACGCGGGTTGGGGACCTGCGGCCCGCCCCAGCCCATGCGGGCTGGGGAATAAAGCAGCTTCCCCAGCCCGCATGGGCTGGGGAGCACGGCCCGCCCCAGCCCCAAGCGAGCTGGGATCTAGAGACCCACCCCAGCCCATGCTGGGCTGGGGACTTGTGGCCCGCCCCAGCCCCAAGCGGGCTGGGGTCTAGAGCCCCGCCCCAGCCCAGGCGGGCTGGGGAGCAGTTCAGACCCCCAGCCCGCCTGGGTTGGGGTTGGGGCGCGGGCTTCGGCCCGCGTCCCCTCTCCCCCAGCCTAGGCGGGCTGGGGGTAATATCAAAATCCCCAGCCCGCCTGGGTTGGGGTTGGGGCGCGGGCTTTAGCCCACGTCCCCTCTTCCCCAGCCCGCCCGGGCTGGGGAGGCAGTGTAAACCCACAGCCCAGGCGGGCTGGGGGGTTTGAATTGCGGCCAGCCCATCCAGGGCTTGCCTGCCTCTGGCTAGCCCAACTGGGCTAGCCTACAGTGCCTGGGCAGCAGCCAGGGTGCAGCCCAGGCCTGTCTTGGTGCACACAGTGCACTGTTTCAGCCTGTTTCAGGCTGAAACATTCCAGCCAACAAATTTTTGTTGTTTTTGAGGTTTTGGAGTGTTTTTTTTTTCAGTTTTTGGCATCAAAATTTTCACCAAAATTAACTAGCAATAATCACTACTAGCAATAATCACTAATCAATAGTAATTACCTTAATGAAGCAATCTCACAAACACCTTATGTGCAACCCCAAAATGAAAGCAAAGATGATGAAAGAGCTATGATTCACATGTTACATAAGAAAACATGTGTTACTAAATGATTATTGAAATCAAAAGATGATTAAACACATGCTAGAAGAGGTTTTTAGCAATATACCTCTCTTGAAAGCAACAAATATTATTATAGCATCAACCCAAATTAGCAAAAAGTGATTAGGAGGCTATAAGATCAAAAAAAACACATAAAACATGTGTTACTAATCAAATTTCAGAAATTATGAAGATATAAAATATGGATTTGAGGTGGGTATTTGCATTACCTTTGCATAGAATGTCTTGCATAAGCTAAAACTAGAAGGAGATGAAGATGGAGGCCATTTTTGTTATGAAAGCTTTAGGAAATGGTTAGGGTTTTGATTAGGGTTTTGATGAATGAGGTTAGGAGAGTTTGAGATAATTTATAGAGGAAGTTTAGGGTGGGTTATTGGGTAAGGTTTAATAACCCAATATGAAGAGAGTTATTTCCATGTTTTCAAAAAATTTCTAAGTGTTCATATATGTTTATAAAACTCACTTTTCTTATTCAAACCCATTTTAAATCCTCTCCTAAAATATTTAACTTTTCAAAAATAACATTTTATCCTCATTTTAAAATCCCATATTTCCCATTTAATTAAAATAGCCATTTTCAAATAAATTTTGTTATTCCAAATCCTTTTATGCTTGATTAAAATAAATAAAATCCTAACTTTTATTTATTAATTGGTAATGCAAATCCCGGGTTGTTACACAGAACCAACAACATAGCATCCTCAACTACTCAATGACACTTAAATGAAGTCAACACGCATACTACAGTGACAAATCATCATGAACAATGGATCCATACTTAAGTTTACAAAAATGCATGAAAATCACTACTTTAACACCAAATCAAACCAACGATCCGATATACTCCTTTGGATCCGTGTGAGAGATAATCACCACTCACCAAATCACCTAAATACCCCAAAAGCAACACACTTCAGATCTGGACAACGAAGGATTTAACTCGATCTATCACAAATCCGCTTCAAACGATGAAATCTCTCTTCGATGGATGAAGATCTTCAATCTAAGCTCTTGGATCTTCGATTTGGATGGAAGGAATCACAAGAATAGAGTGGAGAAAAGAAGTGAAGAAGTGTAGAAGTCGAGCTCTCAAAATGGCAGCACTTCGTCGCTTCAAAATCCGGATCCCAAAAATGAAGAAATGGACGTGTATTTATAGGCTGGAAAAAAACATAGGTCGTTCGCTCGGAATTAGGTCATCCACGACCTAAGAAACCCTACGACCTAAAACTTCGACCTAACAGACCCAAGCCTATGTGCATCCATGCGACCTAACAAAACTCCACGACTTACGACCTAACGCATGCGCTTCTACGACCTACGACCTAACCCAGATCTGCGCATCCATGCGACCTACGACCTAACACACATGCACTCCCTCGCGACCTACGACCTAACAAAGATGCAGCCTAGCGACCTAACACACCTACGACCTAACACACACGCGACCTAACTAACTTAGCTAGGATACGACCTAACACCTTAGGTCGCTCACGACCTAACTACACTAACTCGCTAACTCTTATACCGTTAGCTCTTAGGTCGCTAACCACTAGGTCGCTAACTACTGTAGGTTACTAACCCTTAGGTCGCTAACTCCTATAGGTCGCTAACTCTTAGGTCGTTCACTCTAACTCCCATAGGTCACTAACTACTAGGTCGTTAGCTCGCTAACTCTCTTAGGTCGCTGCCTTTCCTTAAATCGCTCAAACCTTAGGTCGCCAACATCCTATAGGTCGCTCCAACCGACCTAACCTACCCCACGACCTAAGCCACCATACGACCCAACTCCTATACGACCTATCCTCAAAATCCTTAGGTCGCCAACTTCCTTAGGTCGCTCCACCTTCTTAGATCGTTTACTCCGACCTAACTACTATACGACCTAGGACTTAGACTATGGATGACTTATCAACAATGCGACCAAATGACAACGGTTTTACGATGTTTCGATCCGTAAAAATACGGGTCGTTACATTTAACATAGCAACTGGTAAATTTTCATCAGATAATTTGGAAGTTTATTTTCTAGTGTAATTTTATTCCAATTTATATCTGTTAAAATTGATGATAATAAAAGTGTTCCAAAACCTAAATATGTCAACATGAGAAAATTTATTGAGAACACTCTGAATAAGACGGCATAATCCGTTTCGCGAAATTCGGACGTTTCTAGCTCCATTTGGATTTTTTCGTACGGAATAGCAGCGTATATTAGAGTCTGTATCGACTTTTGAACGGATAATTGTATCGTTGATATCTGTATACCATTTTGATCGTCTCCCTCCTTCGAGTGCCGACAACATCAAAGGAGCCAGCGCCACCTTCTTCTTTTCTTTCCTCTCCTTTCCTTTGCATTTTCCTATTGTCTGCGAAATCTACGCAAGTCTCGGCCTCCTTTTAATGTCTTTCCTTTGACCCACCTGTCCTCCGTTTCGGGCACGGTAGCATCACCGCACCCATCTCCGCTTCAAATTCCTCACCATGGCTTCATCCCATCATTCCTGACCCGCGCCTTGATCTGCCTTGTCTCTTGCAAGCTCGGCCTGTTTTGATTCAAAGATACATATTTTCAGTAAGTATATATATATATTGCTATGATGATATATAGTTTGGTTATATATAATATATGATAGTTGTATAAAGTTTACATATGTATATGTTATACGTTTATATAAGCTTTACATGGGTTTAATATGTTAGTACATATTTTATACAAGCTGTTGTTTCTTTTGTTTATTTGATTTCGAAACTTATAATAATATATTATTGTTTTAGCTGTTGTTTTCGCCTACCTACAATACTTTGTTTTTTTCAACTTGCTGCAATTCTCGTTTCATCTATATATTATTGTATTCTATTATCTAATATATATATTTCAAATTTGCATAGGTATAGTGCAGAGCTATTTGTATATAAAGTATCTGGCAATTTTATTAAGTATATATATTTTGTTTGGATTAATATATATTTGGTCTGTTAAACTTTAAATTTACAAGTTTATATATATAGTATATATGTTATATATTTTACATGAATATTAGTTTGGTCAGTGAAGATTTTTGCCATGTCATCATGTATATGTATAAGTATTGCATTAGATTACAATATATTAGATTTGAATATATTAGTTATATTACTAGCTACTGCAGTATTCTATATATATGTATACTGTATAAAAAGTTTAGTATATATGTTATAAAGTATATATATTTTGGTAGATATATGTTTGATTTGATGTATTAATATGTATGTAAGTATAACACCTAATAGTATATATAATTGGTTATATATATATATATATATTAGTTGTATATATTGTATGATGGTGTAACAACCCGGGATTTGCATTACCAATTAATAAATAAAAGTTAGGATTTTTATTTATTTTAATGAAGCATAAAAGGATTTGGAATAACAAAATTTATTTGAAAAATGCTATTTTAATTAAATGGGAAATATGGGATTTCAAAATGAGGATAAAATGTTATTTTTGGAAAGTTAAATATTTTAGGAGAGATTTTAAAACGAGTTTGGATAAGAAAAATGAGTTTTATAAACATATATGAACACTTAGACTAATTTTTGGAAATATGTAAATAACTCTCTTCTTATTGGGTTACTAAACCTAGCCCAATAACCCACCCTAAACCTCCTCTATAAATTATCTCAGACTCTCCTAACCTCATTCATTCATCCCTAATCAAAACCCTAATCATTTCCTAAAGCTTTCTTAACAAAAATTGCCTCTATCTTCATCTCCTTCTAGTTTTAGCTTATGCAAGTCATACAATGCAAAGGTAATGCAAATACCCACCTCAAATCCATTTTTATATCTTTCTAATTTCTGAAATTTAATTGGTAACACATGTTTTATGTGTTTTTTTTTATCTTATAGCCTCCTAATCATCTTTTGCAAACTTGGGTTGATGCTATAGTAGTCTTTGTTGCTTTCTAGAGAGGTATATTGCTAAAAACCTCTTCTAATATGTGTTTAATCATCTTTTGATTTCGGAAATCAGTTAGTAACACATGTTTTATTATGTAACATGTGAATCATAGCTCTTTGATCATCTTTGCTTTCATTTTGGGGTGTGCACATAAGGTGCTTGTGATATTGCTTCTTAAGGTAATGCTAAGCTTTGGCCCTTTGTTCCCTTTAATATAGTGTAGTAATCATAATAGGGTAGTTAGTGATTGATATTGGTGAAATTTGATGCCAAAAACTTGAAAAAAACACCTCAAAATCACCAAAACCAGCATTTTGAGCTGGCTGGAATGTTTCAGCCTGGAAACAGGTAGAAACAGTGGTCTGAGTGCACCAGGGTAGGCCTGGGCTGCACCCAGGCTGCTGCCCAGGCGCAGCAGGCTAGCCCGGTTGGCCTACCCGGTAGCAGGCCAGCCATTAGTAGGCTGGCGCGCACGCAGCGCGGGTCCGCATAGTGCGGCCCGCTATTTTCCCCAGCCCGCATGGGCTGGGGCTTGTTATTCTCCCCAGCCCATGCGGGCTGGGGCTTGTATTTCTCCCCAGCCCGCATGGGTTGGGGCTTGTATTTCTCCCCAGCCCGCATGGGCTGGGGTTTGTTATTCTCCCTAGCCCATGCGGGCTGGGGCTTGTATTTCTCCCCGGCCCGCATGGGCTGGGGCTTGTATTTCTCCCCGGCCCGCATGGGCTGTGTCTTGTATTTCTCCCCGGCCCGTATGGGCTGGGGCTTGTTATTCTCCCCAGCCCGCATGGGTTGGGGCATGCATATTCTCCCCAGCCCATGCGGGCTAGGGCTTACTAATTATTCCCCAGCCCGCCTGGGCTGGGGCTTGTTATTTCTTCCCCAGCCCAGACGGGCTGGGGCTTGAAAATTCTCCCCAGCACAAGCGGGTTTGGGCTTGATCAAACCAGCTGCACCACATGGTGCAGCCTGGTTCACAAGAACGGGCTGCACCATGCGGTGCAGCCGGCTTCTATGAAATGGGCTGCACCCACTTGGTGCAGCCGGGTTCCGACCCACCGGTTGCACCATTTTGGTGCAACCGAGTCCGGGTTGCACCATTTTGGTGCAACCGCTTCAAATTGATTGTTTCTGCAATGAACTTTTGGGTTTCAATTGCGAATCAGAAATTGTCGAACTTTGGTTCACAACCAATTGGAATATTTTCCAACACTAATATTGGTTTTCAGTGATTCTCTGATTTATCGATTTCTTTGAGATCTGTCTCTAGATTTCGTACACGGGTTTTATGAATTATTTTCCAAGGATTTTTCACTCCTAAATGGCTTTCGAAATTATTATATAATATTATTTTTAATTAGTAAACTATTTACTCTATAATAGGAGAGCTTTCAAAAGCCGTTTTAAAGTGTTCTCAAAATCAATTATAAATCCATTTCGAACCATTATTTTCTATAATAAAAATCTCACACTCACTTTTTAGCACGTCGAGCGAAGTGGAAAGGTGCTTAAACGGTTTGGAAATCTCCGGCCTATGGAACCGTGTGTATTTTCTTTCCGGTTAATCCCCGACCTATTCGATTGATCGTTTTGACCTTTGGGTCTAGTTTACCAATGATACGAGGTGGACTTTTTATTGTTTGGAGTGTGAGCTTGCTATTGGTTAGTAAACCATTTAGTGCGAACGTGGGGTATGGGACTCATTGTTAACACTTTACGGGTTCCTCTCCAAGAAGTTTGTGACACATTAGCCTCTGGGCGGCCAGTACTGGACCTCTGGGTCCCCACGCCTCTGGGTAACAGTCTCTGGACACCTGTTCTATGGAGCAGTTTCTTTTTCGGCGTGTGCCTCTGGGCCTTTATCCTTCTGGGAAGGATCTCGCCGTCTCGCGCGTTCCGCATCTTTGCGAGTGATCGATCACAACTCTACAGTACTTGGCAATAACGACTCCGATCGGTGCACATGCTATACTTGTATTATCTGATGATTTTTATATCCATTCGAGTACCGCCATTCGGTACTGGTTCTATGGAACCATACGATGTAAGTGCGATTACCTTGTGGATTCACAGTGTCTTAGGACACTGCTTTTCAGTGTTTGATTTCATTGACTTTTCAGTATATCCTCATTGCTCTTTGGAGCATCGATCTTTGCTTGGGCATTGATTACAGACTCTGGTCACACATGGGATTATTGCCTATGGGAAACTTTATATAGCTTTGGCTATGCCGATGATATGAGGCGATTTTATTTATTCAACACTTTGGTGCTGATATTCTCTTTGGAGATTTTTACTGTTGATTGATGATTAGGGACCGTCATTATATTCATGTGGTCCAAATACTCTTCTCTTAGGAAAAGTACTGTTTTATTTATGTACAGCATTATTATATATCTCAGTTATTACTGATTGTTTAGCTAGCTTGACCCGAGTGTTTTCGCTCGGGTCAGACCGAGTTGTTTCAAGTTAGGTCTCTTGGCTTAGCTTCTGTGCTTCCGCTTGGACATTATCTGCTATGCTGATAGATAGATAGCGTTTTTATTTGTCCACTATTCCGCTACTCTGTTATTATTCAGACTTTGATATGTACATATTTTTGACTCACATGTGTGGGCAGTGGCTTTGTACCCACTTATAGTATTTGGATCTGTATTGACGATGTATTGTTCTGGGATTTTATATCTGTTATGTGATTTTGTTCTGTGATGTTTTATCATTTATTACTATGCTTGTTCTGATAGGTCTTTAGCCATTGTAATTTCGTTATAAATATTTATTGAATATGTCGAACCACTTGGAAAAAAAATATAGAAACCATCGTTTCGACGTATTCAGTAGATAGTTATAGCTTGATTACAAATGGTCACTTCCACTATACTCTATTCTCCGCTTTAACAGACAGTATTACTCCCGTAATACTCTTTGTTACAGTGGGTCTCAGAGTGGGGCGTTACAGATGGTTGCATACATCTAAAGTTTTAGCTGTATATAAGGTGCATCCATGTAAGTTTGTATTAATATATATGTATGTTAGTAAAATATATGTATATAATATGTTAGTCATATATAGAAGTTACAGTGGTATAGATATGTATATATGTTGTTTGTATAGATTTGAATATGGTACATATTAATTTTTTGATTTTAAAACGAGTATATATATAAGTATGATTTCATATATATTTGTTTATAAATACATTTTTTGTCATATTGAGCTTATATTCCGGCTTATACATTGTATTTGTACATAAAATCGAATATGCATAAATACATGATATGTTAGGCTGAAATGAATATAATATATAAGTATTTATTTTAAATATCTCATGTATATATGTTGAGTTTGATATATAAGTTTGTTTAAAACAATGATTTTGAAATACTTATATATTTTAAATTATAAATGTATTTGGATTTAGAATGTGATTTATATACCTATAGTATATATATAGTTATATTTAAGTTCACTTATACCAATTGTCATCATCGATCCAGCTCTGATTTGACTTCATCAATTTTCATTTATTAGTTTGTGTATCAAATTCGTGACAATCCTACTTTACTTTGGAATTCGCAGTTTGTTCTGTTGTCAAACTTCTCTAGCTTCGAAAGGTGAGCAATCACTCATGATTAATTTTCTTATATTTATTAAATTTGATTTCAATTGAAACGACAATTGAAATATGATGTTGTTAGTTATTTACATTGTTATATATATGCTGTTATCGTATCAGTTCACCTGTGACATCTAACACCATTATCTGTTATATATATTGATGATATATGCCTGTTATATTATTATCATATCTGTTATCACTCTGCAAGTTCCCTATTAGTATAGAATCACTATGGGTTGAAATGATACATACCCGAACGATCTGTAGAATAGGAGAAAATCGTTATGGTTTGAAATGATAAACCCAAGCGATTTTCATTGAACTGAATTTTGGATTGCGGGTTGAAAAGATATATAGCCGTATATATTTAAATTACGGATTGAAATGGTAAATATCTGTATCACTTGACTATAGGATAGAAAATTATATACAAACACCATTGGTCTTTATATATATTTTGAAAAATGATTTCTATGGTTTTGAAAAGAAATGTATAGTTTTAATAAATATTGATTTTAAAGATTTATTAAAGTTGATTTAATAAAGTTGATATATAATATGTTTAAGTATTTATTTAAATTTATATTTTCAATTATAGAGTTTGAAATGATTCAGGTTGAAAGGATAATTTGAAATTGATTTAAAAATCTATATTTATTTAAGAATCATACTTAAATAAGTTTGGGTCGAAATTTATTAAATTTGAAATTGTAAAGATATGTTTATAACTTGAATTTGATTAAAAGTGACTTAAGTGAATATTTCAAATTTATATAAATTTAAATGGGATATTCTGTTTATTTAAATTTTTAAATTGAAGTTGTATTTAGATGTTATTGAAATGATTAAGTAAATATTTCAAAACTAAATAATAGTAAAGTGAATTTGATATATAGATAATTTTCGAATTTAGTTTTTGAAATGTGGATATTTAAACTTTGAAATATATTGAAATTAAATGGTTTATTTTGTGGTTCAAATCTGTATTTGAAATCGATATAATTTGAAATGATTTATTAAGAAATTTAATTGAGTTGAAATTTATGAATTGAGATTGATTTAAATGTGAATTTTGGAATTCGAGCTGATTTGAATTGATTTATGAATTTGTGGAAACTATTTTATTTTATAAAGTATTTTAAATTATATTTAAAGCTATTTTATATTATTTTATAAACTATTTTAAATATACTAATTATTTTAAAATAAACTATTTATTTTAAACTATTTTTAACTTATAACTATTTTATTTTATAAATTAATTTATTATATATACTATTATTAATATCTGAACTGTATTAGGGTGGAAGTTATGATTTCAAAATTAAGGTTTTCCAAAATATTATGATTTCAAAGTGTTTTGGTTTTGGAAATGTTATAACTCTGAAAACGCTATGATTTTTGGAAATGGATATTTGAAGTGAAAATGATATCGTTTTGATATGGTTTTGAAATGGAAATGATATTTTGGTTTTGAAGTATAAACTATTTTGAAATGACTGCGGTGTTATAATAACGATTGGTTGTTAAAGATACCAGGATCGGATATGGGCATACTCTCTGTCGATACCGAAATCCACTTTGACAACCGTGTACGCGGTGGAGATTCCAAAATGAAGTAGGATGGTGGCGACGATTCATATTGAGGTATATACATGGACCCAACTCTCGTGAGTTGGCATAAGGTGGCTAAAATAGGAGCGATTCTCGGGCCAATGAGGTAGCACCTCTGATCAAACGCATTTCTTCGATACTATTCTCTTACTTTGTGATTTATTTGGTGGCCACCCTTCGATTTTTGATTTGGGAGTGTGTTCCGAGGTGGGAGGTAGTGGCTGCTATGCGTTTCCACCAGCCCGGATGCGTAATTGGTATATCTACCCTGGCATTGCCTCGTTGTGCCGTGTCACCTACCATATCGAGCTTTACTACGAGTTTGGATTTGTACCGTAGCTTGTGGAGTGTTGAGGGTAGCTCCCGATCTGGGGGTATGCTAATACTGGATAGACTACTGGGACTATTATGTGTTAAGGTGGAAAATGTAAAACATTAACGCTATTTGAAAGTAAGTTTATTTTACTATTACAGATTATTATAATAGCGAATATTACTACATAGTAGTTAGTTTAACGGATCCTCAGAGGATGGTTATCCCAAACATCCTTTAAGTTACTTGTATTTCAGTTGATATTTCACTTGAGTTGGATTTATTGATATAAGAATGTTAATCCTGACTCGAGTGTTTTGTATTTTTGCTTTACGCTCGGGTCAGACTCAGTGATACAGTATTTGTGTAATAACCCGCATATATTACGATTCAATATTTAAATGTTTAATTTAAATATAGCATCGTTAGTCGGATTTTAGTCCGAAAAAGTCACTGTTCGTAGAAGAACAGTCGAATTAGTGAAAAGTCTATGTGGATAGTGCTATTTGGAAGTGCCTATTTGAAAACACATTCAAACATGAATTCAGACGTCTAAAATGGGTCGTTCAGACGTCTAAAATTGTTCAAATCAAACCAGAAAGGAAATAGGCAAAAATTGCCATTTTCAGACGTCTGAAATGGACGATTCAGACATCTGAATATTGTACTACACAACATCTGTTTTTCCAGATTCAGACGTCTGAATTGGAAATTTCAGACGTCTGAATGTAGGCTGAAATTGAGATTCAACAATTTCGACTCGAGACCACTTCCATTGAGTCCAAAATGGTGTTTGCGACCTTTTTGAGTATAAACTTCGATATGTTTTGAGTTGGGTAAAATCTTGAAGTTTTCAACTAGGGCTTTGGGTTTGGGGTTTCAGCCCATTAATCCAACATATCAACCCAACTCCACTTCACTCCTCTTCACTCTTTCATAATATTTCCTAACACTCAAGCTTTAGAAAAATGGGGGAAGAGAAAAAGAATTAGAATTCCTAAGCCCTAATCTTCTTTGCAAATTCAAGTTCTATCTCCAAAATTCAAAGAGAAGCTTAGGTGAGCATCTCCTTCTTCTTCTCCATCTCAATCTCTCTCCAATTTCAGAAATTTCCTATAACCTAATTTCGGAAATTATTGCTTCTAGACTTAGATTGGAGCTTCTAGAGTTGAAGTTGAAGAGTAGTTGATCTTCCTTTGCTTTCAAGCTTCTCCTTCATCGTTTTTGGGTTTAAAGGTGAGTTTTTGAACTCACATCTACGTCTATATCTTTGATAGTGTTAGGTAGCAATTCCTAACATCTATTCGTTGTCTATTTGCTTTTGAATTGAATTAGTTTGATGAATATTCCAATTTTTGGTGTTTGAAGTCAAAATCTATGAAAAATCATTATATGGATGTTTGGACATGTTGGTTGGAGCGTATTGGTGAGTCTTTAAGGTTGGGTAGTCGTTTGGCGTAAACCCTAGCCCTCGTCACTCATCTGATCGCTTCCGACATGATTTGGCCATCATTGGCCTAGGCAAAGTATTGCCTGAGCCCCAGGTTCAGACGTCTGAAATATACAAGTCAGACGTCTGAATATGCTTGTCTCAGCCCAATTTGCCTATTTTGTATGGGATTCCAATTTTTATCGATTCGTGATTATCTGATTTGTTGTTATCATTTATTATCGACTTTGATGACTTCTTCTTCGGGATTTTTGGGAATATCCATTTTGATGGATTCAACATCAATTTATATGGATTTAATTCACGTCTTCGTATGTGAATTTTTGATGATTGATTGTTTCTACAATCAGTTATGTGATTTGTCACTTTAAAATACAAAGGTTTTTATACTAGTAGTAAATATTCAACTCTTTTACAAAGATGATTTCAAACTCAATTTTTAATTCAAAGCTCGTTTTAAAACCGTTTTCTACTCTATTAGTATATACAAAGCTTTACCTCATTCGTATGAGAAATCTAATTAAACGGCTTAGTAAAACAAGTGGTATGAAACGCTTGCGTTTACTTCGTCGGTTAATTCTTGGACTTGTTCGATTGAACTCTTGTGATAATTTTCGAGTGGAAATCTACAATCTGTTCGTAAATATTTGAGTTAAGCAAGTGGTTATGGGACATGAAGCTAAACTCTTATATTACTAGCTTAGTGTAATCGACACTTCTTGATGATCGATGATGATCATTTTATGGTTTAGACTAGCAATGTGTGATGTCTCTTTGTCCACGTGGGGGACTGTACCTCGTTTTATTGAGCTTCGTCTCATTTATTTTATGGGCTAGCGACCTATGTTCTTTTACGGCTTTTTGGTTCATCGGATGTACCATTATTGTACTACATCGATGCTTCGACTTTCGAGTTCATCGGGCGTACCGTTATTGCACTACGTCGTTGTTTCGAATTATTTGAGTTTCGAGTTCATCGGGCGTACCGTTATTGCACTACGTCATTGTCCTGAAATATTTGAGTTTCTGGTTCCTCGGGCGTACCGTTATTGCACTACGCCATTGAACCGGCTCTATGGTTAGCGACCATGGAAATGCATTCCGTTTGTGATACACGTGTGGGTGAGTTTTCATGCTCCCGTTTGTGATAGGCCTTCCCCCCTTTTGTGATTTCTGGATTTCTAATTGATGATTTCTAGAATTTGTGTTTCACCAATTTTCGTGGATTACATTGATAAGCTTTATCAATATTTGTATTTGGTGAATAATTTAAAGAACATGACATTCTTTTGGCGTTTGAGAATATTTGAGATATTATATGATTTTTGTGTTATTTGATGTATACTTGACACCGTTTGGTATTTTTGGTTATCATACGTTTTTGGTCATATCTCTTATCCTATCTCATTTTATATGATATTTATGGCTAGACTGATCTGTTTATTATTTTCTTCTTAAATAATACTCAGGTTAGACCGAGGTATTTTAGGTGCTTCTGCTTGACTTCTTATCAGGGCTTGTCACCTGACTTTTGGCTAACTACTTTAGTTTAGTAGTTTTGTTATTATACATTCGAGATTGAGACTCCTTGATGTATAATTATTCTTTTGTCTAGCACTTGTATCTAATCGTTGTGATGTAGTGGATCTTACATGACCACTATTTTGATGTACAGTTTTATGTGATATATTCATATTTGATTCCGCCTTTGTGATATGAATGTCTGTGACTGATTTGTGTTATGTTAATTTCTATATTTGTTTCCGAAGTCCACCTAGCCACTGTGTGGAAGCTTTGAGTTTGTATTGGATATGTCGGATTTCCTCTTGAAACGAAATGTAAGTTATATTATCTGACATATTGGTGCTCGCACAAAGCAATTACACAGATGGTCGCTCCTCAACAGCCTTATTCTTCGTGCTAGTTGACGGCATTACCCCGTAGTGTCCTTAGCTAGCGTGAGTATAGAGGTGAGGCGTCACAATTTGAGACTCACCTTTGGAGTTGGAGCTTCGCTTGGTGATCCAGCTATCTATCGATTCTGCTTTCAGTTATTCAGTTGATTCTAGTGATGTATTCAGATCTTGTATTTGACTATTGTATTGAGATATCTATGTATTCGAGACTTCTATTGTATCTTGTTTAACTCTGTTATAAATATAGTAGCTTCATGAACTACTATTCTTTGTTTCCGCTGCATTATTTTATATTTCTCTGTGTCTGTGATTCTGTGATTATTTATTTACTGTATATGTTGAGTTATTACAAATTTAAATTAACAATCTGATATTTTAAGCAATTCAAATCCGACATGTATGGATGCGAATGGTTGAAAATTTCAGGTCGTTACATGTGGTATCTGAGCTTTGGTTTTAGGAAAAACTCAGCATATAGAGTAAAATTCAATTACAGATTCACTTTCGTTCGGGCTTGAATTCCTTCTTCTTTGACTCGGTTTCTTGGAATTCTGGAACGTCCCCTTCGGTTCCAAAGTTCATTCGTGTCTCCCCTATTCGTGTCTTTTTTATTATGGAGTATCCCATAACTCCACTTTGAACGATTTCTATAATAAATCGGCGGTCTCGCCAATCTCTGAATGATTTGTAAAGGGGTGAAACTCCTTTACAATAAGCATTGATTCACCGGAGATTTTGTATCGTCGGTTTACGATGTTGTTATCTGTTGTTATACCCAAATTCTATCTTTGGCGATCGGATGTCGATTTGCCTCAGAATTCTGCATCGATCTTATCTATGAAGTCATGGTTGACCCGGTTAAGGTTGCCCGCGATTTATACAAATTTATCCATCTTCCTAGTTTGTAATCCAATAATCTAATCTTCGTTTTGAGCCTATCTTCTAGTTTGAATTCTTTTGATTTGGGTTTCTCTAATTTGGATCTCCATCCATGTTTTGAAATCCATTCTGGAATTATCGAGTGAGGAAATGTATATGTAAATTATATAAAATGTTTTATATATATTGTGTTGTTTGATTTGTTGATGTTGATTTGGGTTTTCGATCGATTCGTCTAATCAATGCTATCGATAGGAATTCCAAAACACTTGAACATAGCAAACCGACATAATATTATTTTCAAAATTTGGTAAATGAAGTAAATTTGTATGACTATATTATATATAAGTAAAATTTTATGGAATTTAATAAGTTAATTAAATTGGTTGTTTAAAATGATAATATTTGATTATCATTTATTGTTCTATAATGAATTTATAAACATGGTTTATAAATTGATTTGAAATTGGAATGAATTTAAAAATCAGGAATTTGAGAATTTAATTTCCAGTGATTTCAAGCTTTGGTTGTAAATTTTTTAAAAATATATATTATTGAAGGTATTTTCGAATAGAAAGTGTTTTCAAAGAATTTTAAATGTTTAAATCAGTGCTCTTCTCTTTTTCGCTGGAAAATAATTTCGGTGATGGCGGCCGCATCATCGACATTCATTTTTGAGTTTCGAAGTGGAGAGACCATTCAGTAGCTTTGCTGCACTTTTGTTTTAGAAATTAATTTGATTTGAATTTCTTAAGTATGATTTGATTTATATATATAGGTATATTATTTTAAATTTAACCTGATTTGATATATATAGTATATACCTAATTATCTCTAAATGGTTTGAAATTAATCGGAAATTTAATTCTTAAATTTATGTTAAAGGATGATTTTAAATAAAGCCAAAATGAATAAATATTTAAATCTGGAATAATTGAATTGGAAAATTTTACTTGTATAAACTCAATTACATTTCAATATAACTTTCCTAAAATTATTCGGAAGTTAAAAATGTAATTGGATAACATACAATATAAAATGACTTTATAAGGAAAGATTTGAGCGTTAAAATAAATGTTATACACTAAAATTTTATTATAAGGATGTTAATAGAGATAAATAGAATAATAAGTTAATTGAATAATAGATGAGACAAATAAATTTGTGTTGAGGGAATTAATAAATTGAAC
This sequence comes from Allium fistulosum, assembly GCA_030737815.1. Lineage (NCBI taxonomy): Eukaryota > Viridiplantae > Streptophyta > Magnoliopsida > Asparagales > Amaryllidaceae > Allium > Allium fistulosum. The sequence goes on along the minus strand of CM060908.1, from coordinate 741,236,730 downwards.
TTAGATTAACTTATGGAAATTCCTTGAATTTAAAATCAATTATTGAATATTAATTAATTTAAATTGAAATTTATACAGTTTAAATTAATTTATATGGTTTAAATATATGTAATAAGATATATATTAAGTGGAATAAATTTAATAATAATTTGGAATAGAAGAATTAAATTTGTTGAATAAAATATGGGTATAATAAATGATTATACAAATTGATTATTTAGAAATTGTTAACTGAGGATGACTAGATAATAAGATAATGAATTTAGAAATAGATAGATTGATTTAACTTAAGTGAAATCAAATGGATTAAATCAATTGTTGAAGATCAATTAATTTAAAATTGAAATTTATATGGTTTGAATTAATTATTTTATTTTGTTTTAATCTAATTTTCTTTCTGGTTGTTTCTATTCTCATATCTCCTTCCTTTTCGGGGACGAAATATTTGAGTGGGGGAGAGTGTAACGACCCGTAAATTTTGGATAATTTTATTTGTTTATTTATATATTTAATTGAAATTTTATGAAACTTTAAACAATAAAAATTTTAAATTTAAATTTGATATTTGAAATGCGTCTGTTTTAACATAGCAACTGGTAACTTTTCATTAGATAATTTGGAAGTTTATTTTCTAGTGTAATTTTATTCCAATTTATATCAGTTAAAATTGATGATAATGAAAGTGTTCCGAAACCTAAATATGTCAACATGAGAAAATTTATTTAGAACACTCTGAATAAGACCGTGTAATCAGTTTCGCGAAATTCGGACGTTTCTAGCTCCGTTTGGATTTTTTCGTACGGGATAGCAACGTATATCAGTGTTCGTATCGACTTTTGAATGGATAATCGTATCGTTGATATCTGTATACCATTTTGATCGTATCGTCGTATTGATCTCTGCGGTATATTCAATTCTGTGTTTTTGAAGTCCGGTTCAGAGCGGAATCCGTGAAACCGATAACCGTATCGGTCCTCGATTTTAACCTTTTGGGTTCCGATGACCATTAAAGTTCACCATATAATTCCAATGGTCAGGTTATTAATATTATTCTCTATATTCAATGCAACTGTCTATATTCTTCGGGTTTCAAAATATATTGTTTCTATTTTATTTTTCTTTCGTTCATTCCTATTTTGTTCTTGAAAAAAAAGGCTGTGGCTTCACCTTCCCTTTCATATCGACTGTTCTTCTACCCAACAGCCAAATTCCAATCGCCTTATTATCAACATCATAGAAGTCTCCTCCACCCTCCTTCGAGTGCCGACAACATCACAGGAGCCAACGCCACCTTCTTCTTTTTTCCTCTCCCTTCCTTTGCATTTTCCAATCGCTTGTGCAATCTACTCAAGTTTCGGCCTCCTTCTAATGTCTTTCCTTTGTCCCACCTATCCTCCGTTTCGGCCACAGTAGCATCACCGCACCCATCTCCGCTTCAAATTCCTCACCATGGCTTCATCCCTTCATTCCTGACCCGCACCTTGATCTGCCTTGTCTCTTGCAAGCTCGGCCTATTTTGATTCAAAGATATATATTTTCAGTAAGTATATATATATTGCTATGATGATATATAGTTTAGTTATATATAATATATGATAGTTGTATAAAGTTTACATATGTATATGTTATTCGTTTATATAAGTTTTACATGGGTTTAATATGTTAGTACATATTTTATACAAGCTGTTGTTTCTTTTGTTTATTTGATTTCGAAACTTATAATAATATATTATTGTTTTAGCTGTTGTTCTCGCCTACCCGCAATACTTTGTTTTTTTTCAACTTGCTGCAATTCTCGTTTCATCTATATATTATTGTATTCTATTATCTAATATATATATTTCAAATTTCCATAGGTATAGTGCAGAGCTATTTGTATATAAAGTATTTGGCAATTTTATTAAGTATATATATTTTGTTCGGTTTCATATATATATTTGGTCTGTTAAAGTTTAAATTTATAAGTTTATATATATAGTATATATGTTATATATTTAACATGAATAATAGTTTGTTCAGTGAAATTTTTTGCCATGTCAGCATGTATATGTATAAGTATTGCATTAGATTACAATATATTAGATTTGAATATATTAGTTATATTACTAGCTGCTGCAGTATTCTATATATATGTATACTGTATAAAAAGTTTGGTATATATGTTATAAAGTATATATATTTTGGTAGATATATGTTTGATTTGATGTATTAATATGTATGTAAGTATAACAACTAATAGTATATATAATTGGTTATATATATATATATATTAGTTGTATATATTGTATGATGGTTGCATACATCTAAAGTTTTAGCTGTTTATAAGGTGCATCCATGTCAGTTTGTATTAATATATATGTATGTTAGTAAAATATATGTATATAATATGTTAGTCATATATAGAAGTTACAGTGGTATAGATATGTATATATGCTGTTTGTATAGATTTGAATATGGTACATATTAATATTTTGATTTTAAAACGAGTATATATATAAGTATGATTTCGTATATATTTGTTTATAAATACATTTTTGGGCATATTGAGCTTATAGTCCGGCTTATACATTGTATTTGTACATAAAATCGAATCTGCATAAATACATGATATGTTAGGCTGAAATGAATATAATATATAAGTATTTATTTTAAATATCTCATGTATATATGTTGAGTTTGATATATAAGTTTTTTTAAAACAATGATTTTGAAATACTTATATTTTTTAAATTATAAATGTATTTGGATTTAGAATGTGATTTATATACCTATAGTATATATAGTTATATTTAAGTTCACTTATACCAATTATCATCATTGATCCAGTTCTGATTTGACTTAATCAATTTTCATTTATCAGTTTGTCTATCAAATTCGTGCCAATCCTACTTTACTTTGGAATTTGCAACTTGTTCTTTTGTCAAACTTCTCTAGCCTCGAAAGGTGAGCAATCACTCACGATTAATGTTCTTATATTTAGTAAATTTGATTTCAATTGAAACGACAATTGATGTAACAACCCGCATATTTTACGATTGTATATTTAAATGATTTATTTAAATATAGCATTGTTAATCGGATTAAAGTCCGAAAAGGCCACTTTTTGCAAACAGTCGAATTAGGACTCGAGACCACTTACACTGAGTCCAAAATGGTGTTTGCAACTTTTTTGAGTATAAACATTGATATGTTTGGAGTTGAGTAGAATTTACTATTTTTCTACTTGGGCTTTGGGTTTGGGTTTCAGCCCACTAACCCATCTTAATACCCTAACTCAGCCCCTCTACTTCATTTCATTCTCATTTTCCTAATACATTCAAGCTTAAGTAAAAATGGGGAGAGAAATAGGAAATTAGAAATTCCAAACCCTAGTTTGATTTGCAAATTCAAGTTCTAGCTCCAAAATCAAAGAGAAGCTTAGGTAAGCATCCTCTTCATCTTCTCAATCTCTATCTCTCTTCAATTTCAGAATTTCCTATAACCTAACTTTGGAAATATTCTTCTTTTGAGCTTAGATTGAAGATTCTAGAGGTATATTGAAGAGGAATTGGTCTTTCCTTTATTTTCAAGCTTCTCACTTGTGTTTTGGGTTTAAAGGTGAGCTCTTTAACTCACATCTACTTCTATAGCTATCATTGTTGTTGGGTATGAATTCCTAACATTTGTGCATATTCATTTGCTTTTGATTTGAATTGATTTGGTGAATTTTCCAAATTTTGGTGTTTTGGTCCAATTTTATGAAAATCCTTCTATGGATGTTTGGACATTGATATTTGGGGTGTATCGAAGAGCCTATAAGGCCGGGTTATCGCTTGGCGTAAATCCTTAGTCGTCGTTGCTTGTCTAATCGCTTCTGATACGTTTTGGCCACTTTGGCCTAGGCAAATTGTTGCCTAGACCAGGTGACCAGACGTCTGGTGACCAAGTCCAGATGTCTGGTTTGGACCTGGAGCAAAAATGTATGCATGCAAAATATTAAAAAAAGTCAGAAACTAATTCCAAACGTCTGAAATATAAGATCAAACGTCTGGATGAGTCTTAGACGTCTGACTTGAAGTTTCAGACGTCTGGGGGTTCTCTGGATTATTTCCAGAGAATAAATCCAAACGTCTGCGTTCTAAACCGGACGTCTGGTCATGGCTTAGACGTCTATTTTGATATTCCAGACGTTTGGGTGGCTTTCTGAACTATTTCTAGAAAACAAATCCAGACGTCTGGATTCCAAACCAGACGTTTGGAAACGTCCATTTTTGCCTATTTAGGTTGTTTTGTGTGGATTTTCTAGTTTAATCGATTTTAGTTGATCCAGATTGTTGTCACTTACTATCGACTTTGATGACTTCTTTCCTTGGATTTTTCAGAAATATCCATTTTTATGGATTTGGTATCGATTTCTTTGGATTTAATTCACGTCTCCGAATGTGAATCTTTGGTGATTGATTGTTTCTACAATCACTTTTGTGATTTGTCACTTTCAAATACAAAGGTTTCTATACTAGTAGTAAATACTCAAACTCATTCATCAAAACGATTTCTACACTACTTTTAAATACAAAGCTCGTTTTAAAACCGTTTTCCGAACTATTAGTATATACAAACCTTTACCTTATTCGTATGAGAAATCTAATTAAATGGCTTAGTAAAACAAGTGGTATGAAACGCTTGCATTTACTTCGTCGGTTAATTCTTGGACTTGTTCGATTGAACTCTTGTGACAATTTTCGAGTGGAAATCTACAATTTGTTCGTAAATATTTAAGTTAAGCTAGTGGTTATGGGACATGAAGCTAAACTCTTATATTTACTAGCTTAGTGTAATCGACACTTCTTGTTGATCAATGATGATCCTTTGGTGATTTAGACTAGCGATGTGCGATGTCTTTTTGTCCGCGTGGGGGACTGTACCTCGTTTGGAGGAGCTTCGGCTCAAAGTCAGCAATGGGGGACTATACCCTGTTTGGAGGAGCTTCGGCTCATTTGGAGGAGTTTCCACTCAATGTCCGCAATGGGGGAATATACCCTGTTTGGAGGAGCTTCGGCTCATTTGGAGGAGCTTAGGCTCAAAGTCCGCAATGGGGGACTATACCCTGTTTGGAGGAGCTTCGGCTCATTTGGATGAGTTTCCACTCAAAGTCCACAATGGGGGACTATACCCTGTTTGGAGGAGCTTCGGCTCAAAGTCCGCAATGGGGGACTATACCCTGTTTGGAGGAGCTCCGGCTCATTTGTGATACACGTGTTGGTGAGTTTTCATGCTCCCGTTTTTGATAGGCCTTCCCTTTTTTGTGATTTCTGGATTTCTAGTTGATGATTTCTAGAATTTTTGTTTCAACAATTTTCGTGGATTGAATTGATAAGCTCTATCAATATTTGTGTTTTGGTGAATAATTTAAAGAATGTGACTCTTTTTGGTGTTTTGAGATGATTTGAGATATTGTATGATTTTTGTTGTTATTTGATGTTTACTTGACACAGTATGGCATTTTTGTTATCATACGTTTTTGGTCATATCTCTTATCCTATCTCATTTTATCTGATATTTATAGCTAGACTGATCCGTTTATTATTTTCTTCTTAAATAATAGTCAGGTCAGACCAAGGTATTTTAGGTGCTTCTGCTTGACTTCTTATCAGGATTCGTCACCTAACTTTTGGCTAACTACTTTAGCTTAGTAGTTTTTGTTATTATACATTTGAGATATAGACTCCTTGATGTATAATTATTCTTTTGTCTAGCATTGGTATCATTTCTTTTGTGATGTACTAGATCTTGTTTTACCACTACTTTGATGTAAACTTTTATGTGTTATATTCATATCTGATTCCGCCTTTGTGATATGAATATCTGTGACTGATTTGTGTTATGTTTATTTCTATATTTGTTTCCGAAGTCCACATAGCCACTATGTGGTAGCTTTGAGTTTGTATTTGATATGTCGGATTTCCTCTAGAAATGAAATGTAAGTTATATTATCTGACATATTGGTACTCGCACAAAGCAATTACACAGATGGTCGCTTCTCAACAGCCTTATTCTTCGTACTAGTTGATGGCATTACACCGTAGTGTCCTTGGCTAGTGTGAGTATAGAGGTGGGGCGTCACAGCATGGTATCGGAGCCAAACTTCGGAACTATGTAGAATAATCTAGCAAGGATCATTGTCCTAAGTCTTTCTTAGGAATCATGCCATAGGATTTAATTCGAGTCTTCGTACCGTTCTATCCTATATTCCTTATGATGCCTTGTTTTATCAATCAAATTTGTTTGATATTCATTTTAAGAATAACCTTTTTCCTCTTCTTTCTTTCTTTCTTAAAGAAGGGAAATGGTTAAACCAGGCCGTCCCTGCGCCGGTCAATCAAGTGCCACTCCTCAGGATGGAGTATTTATGTCTACTCAACAACTTTTAGATCTTGTGAACAATGCCCAAGCTACCAGACCCATTCCAGCGCCTACTCACCCTAAATCCAGGTTTGCATGCTTGTGCATAGATTATACCGCTTTGGGTGGAAGGCCATTCAAGGGATCCGAAAGTGTTATAGAAATCCAAGCTTGGCTTAGATCATGCGATCGCATCTTTTCCCGCATGGATCTTATTGATTAACTTCGAGTCCAAGTGGCTTCTAGAATGCTCCTAGAAAGAGCATTAGATTGGTATGAGCTTTTGGTTTCTAAGATTATCGAAGCGGATCTTACTAGGGAGAAATTCCGGGAAAGATTCGAATTGAAGTTTATGCCGGAGGCTGAAAAAGTAACTTTAGCCCGATGCTTTATTGACCTTGTTCAAGGTGAATCTTCCGTGGCAGATTATGTCGCATCTTTTGAATCTCTCTCTAAATATGGGGTTGAATATATTAATACCCCATTGAAGAAAAATCAGAGATTTGTCTATGGGTTGAATAAGAACCTCAAAAAGTCTTTACTTCTGAAACTAGAAGTTTCTTTCAATCAGCTTGTAGATATCGCTCTTCGACTTGAAGAGGCCGATAGAGAAATTGATGTTGAAGTTGTGAGTGCCAAATAGAACTTCAACATCAATAAGAAGAAGCATCCCTTTATTAAGTTCGAAAGTCCTAATCCCAACAAGAAGGTGAAGCAAGTAACTTCGGTAGCAAAGAATCCAATCTCTAATCGTGGAGAATGCTACAATTGTGGCTCTAAGGACCACTATATAAATAGGTGTCCAAGGCCTATTTCTTGCTGCTATTGCAAAAGTTCGGATCATTATATATCTTCATGTCCCAAACTTCAAAGCAAGAGAGAGGGAGAGCTGAATGTTATGCAAGCACCTAGTGACACTTCTCTTGGTCAAGGTATTTCTCATTCTATCCTTGATGACATTAATTTGTTTTGTGATATCCTATTCGAGTTCTTTTTGATACGAGTTCATCTCATTATTTTATATCAAAAGAACTTGTTGATTCTTTTTCTTTAAAAAAATTATGGGTGTAACGACCCAAAATTTTAGTGATTTTATTTATTAAATTAATTGAAATTTTGTGAAATTTTAAACAACAAAATTTGAAAATAAAAATGTATTATTTGGAATACATCTATTTAAACATAGCAACTGGTAAATTTTCATCTAATAATATTGAATTTTATTTTATTGTATAATTTTATTACAATTTAAATCAGTTAAAATTGATGATAATAAATTTATTTCAAAACCTGAATATTTTTCTATAGAAAATTTCTAAGTCATCTTCTAAGTGAGACGTAATATTTCGTTTCTCAAAATTTGGACCGATGTTGCTCCGTTCTTCTTATTTCTGGCAGATTTGCAGCATTTTCGGTACCGATATCGACTTTTGATCGGATGATCCTATCACTAATATTTGTATACCGTTTTGACCATCTCATCGTGCTGATCTCTGTGGTTTATTCAATTATGTATTTTGGAGTCCGGTACACAGCGGAAACCGGGAAATTAATATTTGTATCGGTTCCGTATTTAAGCTTGGTCCTTTGGTTACCCACTGTGTAAACAGATAGCCATTGGCATTTATTTCCAGAAATTCATCCATGTGACATTTTTGATTCCACAACCTTTATTATTCCAACCGTTCAAAATTAATTTATTCACGTTCTTTCCAAAATTCCAACGGTCCAAAATTGCTTTATTCTAAACCTTTCATGTGTATATTTTGTTTCATACTGCTCTCACCGTCCTCCTCAAAAGTGATGGCCGAGCTCCTTCTTCCAGATAAAAAGAAAAAAAAACTCTGTGAACTATCTCCTTGCATTTTCTTCCCACCTTTCTTCATCTCGGCCATCATCTCCAAACAACACCCGTCCTCACCGAAGCAACTGTTCCGGCCTCCACCCGAGCCTTCCTCCATCAAACACCCATGGCCGCTCCTCCTTCTAACGGCAGCCGCTCCACCCTCTCATCCACCATAGCATGCCGCAGCCTCCACCATTTCTTCCTTACTGCTCGCCTTTCGCCTGCACCTCCTTCTCCCTCCACCACGCCGGCCTCGGCATCAATCACCTTCATCTTTTCCCGTCTCCTCCTCTTCCCACTCCTTGCCAAGATCTCTGTTCTCTTTTTCTTTGCTTACAGGTTGGCTTTGTTTAAAGTTTATATATATTTTTTTGAATTCACGTTTTGCTTTCAAGTACTTCCTATCCCGTTTTCTTCTTATATATATATAGTATATATTTATAACTTAGGAGATGTTGTATGTATATGTTATAATATGAAGAGAAATTTTCTATATATAATATGAAGAAGTCAAAATATATTTATAGTGTACTGTGTTGAAAAGGAAGCTATTTATATATGCTAGTTGGCAAGCTTATATTCTAGGCCAGATTTGCATTTATATGATGGTTTGACTATGCCTTTATATTGCATTTATAATATGTTAAGTTATATATTGTTTGTTATTTTGTTTATAGGTATTGTTTTGCTAAAATATATTTTTATAGAAACTTACGGTATATATATATATATTTTGATATATTCATATTTTGGTAACATGTACTATATATATACTAGATCATCGTTTTGTTTGTAGTCTGCATATAGGTTAGTATGTATGTGTACAGGAAGTCAGTCATTTTTTTTATATTATGTTGTTTATGTGTAAGTATGTAAGTATTCAATTTTCTTTTTAGTATAAGTTTATATATGTTGTTGTTATATAAGACTGGATTTCAGATATTTGATTTTAACTATGGTTTGCATTGTTTAATATCTAGATATATGTTCGAAAAGTATATGTATAAAATGATTAAAGCTTATGCAAGTTTTATCTTCTGTTGTGTCTGCATAACTATTGATTCAAACCATATATACATAGATATATAAGGTTGTTATGTTGTATAGGATGGTAATCAGAACATGTCTGCTAAGCTTTGATTTAAAAAGTATATATATGTTCTCAGTTTTACAGTTATATATATATTAGTATTTATCATGATTAGTGTACTTTATTATAAATAAAAAGGAATATATATTATACGTAATATCTTATTAAATTGCTGGTCTGTTGTTTAAAGGTATAAATATATATATGTATATTATGTTTGTATATCTACATAAGCATTTTTTTCAAAAATATATATACTACGTGTGTGTATATATATAATGATTTTTGGTATATATTCTCTAATTTAAAACGATGATTTTTAAATACATATATATTTAAATTTAAAATATGTTTGAATTTAAATTATGATTTTTTTTATCTATATAGTTATATATATATATGTTCACTTATACCATCTCCATCGATCCAATTCTGACTTGATTTCGTCAATCCCTATTTACTAGCCCTATCCGTCAAATTCGGGCAAATCTTGCTTTGTTTTGGAATTCGTGCTTGGATCTATAACTCAATTCATTTCTATCCTCTCTAGCCTCGGAAGTTGAGTAATCACTCATGATTTAGCGTTCTTATATTTATTAAATTTGATTTCAATTGAAACGACAATTGAAATATGCTGCTATAGTTATTTAAATTATTACATATGCTATTATCTATAACCGTTCACCTGTGGGATATGACACCATATCCTGTTGTTTATATTATATTGTTATTGATGATATATGCATGTTGTTGTATTTTATATTATTATCTATTAACACTCTGCAAGTTCCCTGTTAAAATAGAATTCACTATGGGTTGAAATGATACATACCCGAACGGACTTTAGGATAGGAGAAAATCGTTATGGGTTGAAATGATAAACCCAAGCGATTTTCATTTGAATTGAAATTGGGATTACGGGTCGAAATGATATCTACCCGTACGTATTTAAATTTACGGATTGAAATGATAAATATCCGTATCACTTGACCATAGATATGAAATTTTATACAGACACCGTTGGTCCATATATAAATATTTTGAAAATAAATTCTATGGTTTTGGAAAGAAATATATGGTTTTAACAAATGTTGATTCTTAAAATTTTATATATAAATGGTAATGATATATATAGATTTAATAATGATATTTAATTTAATTAAGATGGATTTAATACATATAATATGTTAAGTATAAAATTTATATTTCAAAATAGATTTTGGTAAAAATTTGAATAAGTTAAGGTTGGGAAGATAATTTGAATTTAGTTGAAATTGTATTCATTAAAGAATTTTATTTAATTAAACCGATTTGAAACTTATTGAAATTGAGGTTTAAGATATGATTTATAACTCGGGTTTGAATTAAATAATTTAATGAATATTTCTTGTTTAAATAAATTTAAGGAAATATTTAGAAAAAAATGAAATTTAAGGCTAGTTAAATGATATTGAATTTATTAAGTGAATATTCCTTGATTAAATAATAATGAAGTTAAATCAAGAGCTATATGAAACTGTTAAATTTGAATTTGAAAATATTGAATATTAAAGCCTTGAAATATATTAAAAATTTAATGGTCTATTGAGAACTGAATTGAATTGATGAATTGACTTTGAATAAATTTGAATTTGGAATTTGAGTTGATTTGAATCGATTTGTGAGACTTGAGGAAATATTAAATACTTTACTTTTTAAATTATTTAACCTATATATACTATCTTGGAAAAATGGATATATTTGAAATGAAATGATATTTTGGTTTGAAGTATAAATTTAATTGAATGACCACGGTGTTATAGTGTATATTTCTACATTATAGATAGTTTCACAGATCCTTAGAGGATGGTATCCCAAACATCCTTTAAGTTACTCGTATTTCAGTTGATATTTCACTTGAGTTGGATTTATTGATATAAGAATGTTAATCATGACTCGAGTGTTTTGTGTTTTGCTTTACGCTCGGGTCAGACCGAGTGATACAGCATTTGAGACCCACCTTCGGAGTTTGGAGCTTCCTTTGGAGATCCAACTATCGCCTCAGCTTTCAGCTCTTCTAGTGGATTTGTTCAGAGAAGTTGTCTGTTGAAATGGAGACTTCACTACATTTGAGATATTCTGTTGTATTTTATTTATAACTCTGATGTTTATATAGTAGCTTCATGAACTACTATTTTATCTATTCCGCTGCGTATTATTGTATTACTCTGTGTCTGTGATTCTGTGATTGATTTATTTACTGTATATGTTGAGTTTTTCCAAATTTAAATTAACAATCTATTGTTTTGAATTATTCAAGTCCGGCATGTGTGGATCTATTGTCGATTTGAATGGTCCAAAATAACGGGTCATTACAGTTGGTATCAGAGCTTTGGCTATAGGCAAAGCTTAGCATATATAGTAAATTTATTTACAGAATCACTTTCGTTCGAGTTTGAATCTCTTCCTTTTGACTCGATTTCCTTTGAACTTTGGAATGTTCCTTGTGGTTCCAAAATTCATTCTTGTCTCTCCCTATTTGTATTCTTTTGATTCTGGAGTATCCCATAACTCCACTACGAATGATCTCTATAAGAATAGGCGATCCCGCCAATCTTTAAATGAATTGTGAAGAGGTGAAACTCCTTTACAATTGGCATTGATTCACCGGAGATTTATATATCCCTCGGTTTAGATGCTGCTATCTCTTGTTATGTCGAATTCTATCTCTGGCGATCGAATGTCGATTTTCCTTGGAATTCTGCATCGATCTTGTTCCTGAAGTCACGGTTGACCCGGTTAAGGTCGCCCGCGATTTATATAAGTATATTCATCTTCTATTTTGAAATTTAATTATCTCATCTTCGTTCGAGCTTATCTTCGAATCATAATTCTATTTGATTAAGAGTTCCTATAATTTGAATCTCTATCTTTGTTTGAAATCCATTCTTAAATCATCTTTTGAAAAATCGGGTTTGTTTGTATTTTGGATTTGTTTTATATATCGAATTTATTATTTTGATAAATATGATTTTTTTTCTATACATAAAAGTGAAAATGTTTTCGATAAGGATTGTATACCTTTTTAAAAATGAGAATTTGAGGTTTCGAAAGGATTTGTAATTTTGAAAAATTATATAAGAAATTTGATTTATCTAAAAATAATTTATGACTGAAGGATTTTAAATTTGAAATTCGAGAATTGAACCTGGTGTTTTAAATTGGTTTTAAGATTTTGAAATTATATAATAATACGATTTGAAAGTATTTTCCGAATAAGAAATGATTCAAATAACTTTAAGGAGTTTCGAATGATTTCGAAGAAATTTCAAAAGAAGTTTGAGAAAATAGAAGTCCAGAACTCAGTTATGTCGCTGGAAAATAATTTCGGTGATGAGTGCACGCATCATCGACATTGATTTTTGAGTTTCAGAGTGGGGGATAGGCCACTTTAGTAGCATTGCTACACGAGTGATTTTGTGAAACCAATTTTGATTTCAAATTTCAAAGTATGATTTGGTATTCGAAGATATATGTATATATATTTGAAATGATTTGAAGTAAGCCGGTGTTCAGTCCTTGAGTTTTGGATCTGATTTGATAACCTTACCTATTGAAATTGATTTACTGATTTGTTGTTGATTTCCAACTCTTGGATTTAAATTTGATTTCTTCGACTATTTTGAAGGTTCGAGCACTTTCAAATCAAGGTTAACTTTTCAAAAGCTAAGAAATTTTGAAGTATAAAGTATATAAGTTGGTATGCATGTTTAAAGTATGTAGTAATATGATTTAAATAAGTTGAAACTGTTTTGTTAAGTAAATGAATAAGACTATTTGAATTTTTTATGATATGAAATTTAGATTTGAAGTGTTCTGAAAAGAATTTGGTCTTCAAAATATTTTGAATAAAAATTTAGTTTAAATGTTTTAACTTAGTAACATATTCATGAAACTATATATTTAACAAGTTGGAATAAATACGTAAGTTGTACGTATGCTGTTTTATTCGCATAATTAATTTGATCCAGGTTTGAGTACACAAGTTCGAGGTGAATTACACCATTTCGTGTTAGGATTTTTCATTCGATTCTTGATGGCGAATATTGGATATGGATTTTGGGCTCGATTCTAGAATTCTCTATCATAGTATATGACTATGCAAGGAGACTGATGGCTTCTAGTCGAGAAACCATATCGAAATCCGCATTAGGGAAGTCGAATGGACAATACTAGTTCGAAAGTGAACTTGTGTGATCGAGCGAGCGATCAAATGTGATTTTGCGAAATGATGACGTATGTACATCTTATATTCTAATATCATTGATATATTTTGACACTGAAATTGAAAGCTGTCGGGTTAAAATATCTTTGCTTACTAAAAGAAAATTCCAATTTAAATTACAAAGATATATAACCTATAAAAGCAAAGATATTCAATCCCATATGGCCCTTCATACAGCGAAATTTATTTTTGTAAAAATTTGATCCTTATGTAAGTATAAGATGATTTTGAAAACATTTGATTTTGGTAATGAATTGGTTGACTTAAATTATATTGATTTGGAAATTTGGATTTATTTTTCTAAATTTATTATTTTGGAAACTTTGAAACTGAAGATATTTAACTTGAGAAGAAATAATTTGGTGAAATTGTATATGATTTTGAAACTGGACTGATATTGAAACAAATTGAAATTTGAGAACCTTAATTTTACTCAATACCTGATTTGGGAGTTATCGAACTTATATAAAAATTTGGTCTGTATAAGTATGATGTTGATTCGAAAACTATGGATTTGAAAAGGGTACTCAATTTGAAAAGTGAAATCTTATATAATTGAAGTATATATAAGTGTGATTTGATATACTATTGATTTTGGAAAGTATTTGATTTGAAAATGAAATCTTATATATAATGGACTTTATATAAGTATGATATTTGAAATTAATTTGAAAGGTACTATATGATACATATTTTCGAAGTAAAGATATGGAAAGTGCCTTCTGCTTGATATCCGATTTGTGGCCACATCTTGGATTCATTCTATCGATATTATTCTCTCTGATTTTTGGTTTTCCGGATATGATACTCGAGTGTCCTTCGAATTCCATGGCGTTACCCATGGTCTTACGAACTCGACTGCATAGCGTAATTCGCAAGGCAGTGATTGCTTAAAAGGTACGGATGTTTCCTGGGGGATCCAGGCGTAAACATAGTGTATCTGCGATCTATGGTCGTGTTAGTGGCGTAATCCGGAAGGCAGAGATTGCTTAAAGGGTATGGATGTTTCTTGGGGGATCCAGGCGTAACCATTGTTATGTATCCTGCGGTCCACAGTTTTGTTATCATGGCGAAATTCGTAAGGCAGTGAATGCTTAAAAGGTACGGATGTTTCCTGGGGGACCCAGGCGTAACCATTGTGTATCTGCGATCCATGATTTGTTTTTTTTGGATTGTACTTTCCATATCTGTTTTTAAAAGTTTTCCAGTATTTTCACTGGGTGTTGAAACATGTCTACTAAGTACCTGGAGAATCTAGTTTTGCGCCTGATCAACGCACTGCTAGAGTCTGCAGGAACGAGGATAAACTTGTTGAGACATCGAGTTATAAAAGTATTTTCGAAAGGATATTTGTTTCGTTATAAATGTATTTTATTATAAAAGTATTTCCAACAAAGAAATTTTGTATTAATATTTGAAATTTGAAATCCTTATGGTTTGAATTAATTATTCATGCCCGATACTATTCTTTTGAATCTACCTTATCTGCTCAGCTTTATTTATTCACCTATATTCTCTTTTTCCAAGTCCTCCTTCTTTTCCTTGTTGACTATATCCTTTAAATATTGTTTATTTATATACTATATGGTTTAATAATAAAATTTTAGTGTTATAAATATTTTAGAAGTTATTAATTAAATAAAACATATTTAAAGTAAATGATTATGGATTTATTAATGATATTTCAAAAGTATCTTGAGAAAAAAAATATATTAATAAATTTATGAATTTTAGATTTAATGTTTTCAATAACCTCTTTGTAAATATAAGTAATGATGTAAATAATTGATTTCAAGTAGTTTTGACATATTTATATAGGTGTTGTGTAAAAATATAAAGGGTATTTATAAAGGAAGCAAGAAATTTTACAAATAGATTTTTGAAAAGTTTTAAAGTATTAAAGATAATTGAATGGCAAGTGAAATTTTTAAATGGATATTTCAAGTAATATTTATATAGTTTTAAATTAGTTGTTTATCTTGTCTTTCAATCTATTTTTCTTTCTGATTGTTTCTGTTCTCCTACCTCCTTTCTTTTCGGGGACGAAAAGTTTTGAGTAGGGGAGAGTGTAACGACCCAAAATTTTAGTGATTTTATTTATTAAATTAATTGAAATTTTGTGAAATTTTAAACAACAAAGTTTGAAAGTAAAAATTTATTATTTGGAATACGTCTATTTAAACATAGCAACTGGTAAATTTTCATCTAATAATAGTGAATTTTAGTTTATTGTATAATTTTATTACAATTTAAATTAGTTAAAATTGATGATAATAAATTTATTTCAAAACCTGAATATTTTTCTATAGAAAATTTCTAAGTCATCTTCTGAGTGAGATGCCATATTTCGTTTCTCAAAATTTGGACTACTGTTGCTCCGTTCTTCTTATTTCTGGCAGATTTGCAGCATTTTCGGTACCGATATCGACTTTTGATCGGATGATCCTATCACTAATATTTGTATACCGTTTTGACCATCTCATCGTGCTGATCTCTGCGGTGTATTCAATTCTGTATTTTGGAGTCCGGTACACAGCGAAAACCGGGAAATTAATATTCGTATCGGTTCCGTATTTGAGCTTGGTCCTTTGGTTACCCACCGTGTAAACAGATAGCCGTTGGCATTTATTTCCAGAAATTCATTCGTGTGACTTTTGTGATTCCACAACCTTTATTATTCCAACGGTTCAAAATTAATTTATTCAGGTTCTTTCCAAAATTCCAACGGTCCAAAATTGCTTTATTCTAAACCTTTCGTGTGTATATTTTGTTTCATACTGCTCTCACCGTCCTCCTCAAAAGTGATGGCCGAGCTCCTTCTTCCAGATAAAAAGAAAAAAAACTCTGTGAACTATCTCCTTGCATTTTCTTCCCACCTTTCTTCATCTCGGCCATCGTCTCCAAACAACACCCATCCTCACCGAAGCAGCTGTTCCGGCCTCCACCTGAGCCTTCCTCCATCAAACACCCATGGCCGCTCCTCCTTCTAACGTCAGCCGCTCCACCCTCTCATCCACCCTAGCATGCCGCAACCTCCACCATTTCTTCCTTACTACTCGCCTTCCGCCTGCACCTCCTTCTCCCTCCACCATGCCGGCCTCGGCATCAATCACCTTCATCTTTTCCCGTCTCCTCCTCTTCCCACTCCTTGCCAAGATCTCTGTTCTCTTTTTCTTTGCTTACAGGTTGGCTTGGTTTAAAGTTTATATATATATATATTTTTGAATTCACGTTTTGCT
Organism: Allium fistulosum; assembly: GCA_030737815.1. Classification (NCBI taxonomy): domain Eukaryota; kingdom Viridiplantae; phylum Streptophyta; class Magnoliopsida; order Asparagales; family Amaryllidaceae; genus Allium; species Allium fistulosum. Next base: position 741,219,910 of record CM060908.1, on the reverse strand, counting down.
TTCAAGTACTTCCTATCCCGTTTTCTTCTTATATATATATAGTATATATTTATACCTTAAGAGCTGTTGTATGTATATGTTATAATATGAAGAGAAATTTTCTATATATAATATGAAGAAGTCAAAATATATTTATAGTGTACTGTGTTGAAAAGGAAGCTATTTATATATGCTAGTTTGCAAGCTTATATTCTAGGCCAGATTTGCATTTATATGATGGTTTGACTATGCCTTTATATTGCAGTAATAATATGTTAAGTTATATATTGTTTGTTATTTTGTTTATAGGTATTGTTTTGCTAAAATATATTTTTATAGAAACTTACGATATATATATATATATATATATATATATATTTTGATATATTCACATTTTGGTAACATGTACTATATATATACTAGATCGTCGTTTTGTTTGTAGTCTACATATAGGTTAGTATGTATGTGTACAGGAAGTCAGTCGTTTGTTTTATACTATGTTGTTTATGTGTAAGTATGTAAGTATTCATTTTTTTAGTATAAGTTTATATATGTTGTTGTTATATAAGACTGGATTTCAGATATTTGATTTTAACTATGGTTTGCATTGTTTAATATCTAGATATATGTTCGAAAAGTATATGTATAAAATGATTAAAGCTTATGCAAGTTTTATCTTCTGTTGTGTCTGCATAACTATTGATTCAAACCATATATACATAGATATATAAGGTTGTTATGTTTTATAGGATGGTATTCAGAACATGTCTTCTAAGCTTTGATTTAAAAAGTATATATATGTTCTCAGTTTTACAGTTATATATATATTAGTATTTATCATGATTAGTGTACTTTATTATAAAAAAAGGAATATATATTATACGTAATATCTTATTAAATTGCTGGTCTGTTGTTTAAAGGTATAAATATATATATATATATATATATATATATATATATATATATTATGTTTGTATATCTACATAAGCATTTATTTCAAAAATATATATACTACGTGTGTGTATATATATAATGATTTTTGGTATATATTCTCTAATTTAAAACGATGATTTTTAAATACATATATATTTAAATTTAAAATATGTTTGAATTTAAATTATGATTTTTTTATCTATATAGTTATATATATATATATATTCACTTATACCATTCATCTCCATCGATCCAATTCTGACTTGATTTCGTCAATCCCTATTTACCAGCCCTATCCGTCGAATTCGGGCAAATCTTGCTTTGTTTTGGAACTTGTGCTTGGATCTGTAACTCAATTCATCTCTATCCTCTCTAGCCTCGGAAGGTGAGTAATCACTCACGATTTAGCATTCTTATATTTATTAAATTTGATTTCAATTGAAACGATAATTGAAATATGCTGCTGTAGTTATTTAAATTGTTACATATGCTATTATCTGTAACTGTTCACCTATGGGATATGACACCATATCCTGTTGTTTATATTATATTGTTATTGATGATATATGCCTGTTGTTGTATTTTATATTATTATCTATTATCACTCTGCAAGTTCCCTATTAAAATAGAATTCACTATGGGTTGAAATGATACATACCCGAACGGACTTTAGGATAGGAGAAAATCGTTATGGGTTGAAATGATAAACCCAAGCGATTTTCATTTGAATTGAAATTGGGATTACAGGTCGAAATGATATCTACCCGTACGTATTTAAATTTGCGGATTGAAATGATAAATATCCATATCACTTGACCATAGATATGAAATTTTATACAAACACCGTTGGTCCATATATAAATATTTTGAAAATAAATTCTATAGTTTTGGAAAGAAATATATGGTTTTAACAAATGTTGACTCTTAAAATTTTATTTATAAATGGTAATGATATATATATATAGATTTAATAATGATATTTAATTTAATTAAGATGGATTTAATACATATAATATGTTAAGTATAAAATTTATATTTCAAAATAGATTTTGGTAAAAATTTGAATAAGTTCAGGTTGGGAAGATAATTTGAATTTAGTTGAAATTGTATTCATTAAAGAATTTTATTTAATTAAACCGATTTGAAACTTATTGAAATTGAGATTTAAGATATAATTTATAACTCGTGTTTGATTTAAATAATTTAATGAATATTTCTTGTTTAAATAAATTTAAGGAAATATTTAGAAAAAAATGAAATTTAAGGCTAGTTAAATGATATTGAATTTATTAAGTGAATATTCCTTGATTAAATAATAATGAAGTTAAATCAAGAGCTATATGAAACTGTTAAATGTAAATTTGAAAATATTGAATATTAAAGCCTTGAAATATATTAAAATTTTAATGGTCTATTGAGAACTGAATTGAATTGATGAATTGAACTTTGAATAAATTTGAATTTGGAATTTGAGTTGATTTGAATCGATTTGTGAGACTTGAGGAAATATTAAATACTTTACTTTTTAAATTATTTAACCTATATATACTATCTTGGAAAAATGGATATATTTGAAATGAAATGATATTTTGGTTTGAAGTATAAATTTAATTGAATGACCACGGTGTTATAGTGTATATTTCTACATTATAGACAGTTTCACAGATCCTTAGAGGATGGTATCCCAAACATCCTTTAAGTTACTCGTATTTCAGTTGATATTTCACTTGAGTTGGATTTATTGATATAAGAATGTTAATCCTGACTCGAGTGTTTTGTGTTTTGCTTTACGCTCGGGTCAGACCGAGTGATACAGCATTTGAGACCCACCTTCGGAGTTTGGAGCTTCCTTTGGAGATCCAACTATCGCCTCAGCTTTCAGCTCTTCTAGTGGATTTGTTCAGAGAAGTTGTCTGTTGAAATGGAGACTTCACTACATTTGAGATATTCTATTGTATTTTATTTCTAACTCTGATGTTTATATAGTAGCTTCATGAACTACTATTTTATCTATTCCGCTGCGTATTATTGTATTACTCTGTGTCTGTGATTCTGTGATTGGTTTATTTACTGTATATGCTGAGTTTTTCCAAATTTAAATTAACAATCTATTGTTTTGAATTATTCAAGTCCGACATGTGTGGATCTATTGTCGATTTGAATGGTCCAAAATAACGGGTCGTTACAGTTTGTATCAGAGCTTTGGCTCTAGGCAAAGCTTAGCATATATAGTAAATTTATTTACAGAATCACTTTCGTTCGAGTTTGAATCTCTTCCTTTTGACTCGATTTCCTTTGAACTTTGGAACGTTCCTTGCGGTTCCAAAATTCATTCTTGTCTCTCCCTATTTGTATTCTTTTGATTCTGGAGTATCCCATAACTCCACTACGAATGATCTCTATAAGAATAGGCGATCCCGCCAATCTTTGAATGAATTGTGAAGGAGTGAAACTCCTTTACAATTGGCATTGATTCACCGGAGATTTATATATCCCTCGGTTTAGATGCTGCTATCTCTTGTTATGTCGAATTCTATCTCTGGCGATCGAATGTCGATTTGCCTTGGAATTCTGCATCGATCTTGTTCCTAAAGTCACAGTTGACCCGGTTAAGGTCGCCCGCGATTTATATAAGTATATTCATCTTCTATTTTGAAATTTAATTATCTCATCTTCGTTCGAGCTTATCTTCGAATCATAATTCTATTTGATTAAGAGTTCCTGTAATTTGAATCTCTATCTTTGTTTGAAATCCATTCTTAAATCATCTTTTGAAAAATCGGGTTTGTTTGTATTTTGGATTTGTTTTATATATCGAATTTGTTATTTTGATAACTATGATTTTTTTTCTATATATAAAAGTGAAAATGTTTTCGATAAGGATTATATACCTTTTTAAAAATGAGAATTTGAGGTTTCGAAAGGATTTGTAATTTTGAAAAATTATATAAGAAATTTGATTTATCTAAAAATAATTTATGACTGAAGGATTTTAAATTTGAAATTCGAGAGCTATATGAAACTGTTAAATTTAAATTTGAAAATATTGAATATTAAAGCCTTGAAATATATTAAAAATTTAATGGTCTATTGAGAACTGAATTGAATTGATGAATTGAACTTTGAATAAATTTGAATTTGGAATTTGAGTTGATTTGAATCGATTTGTGAGACTTGAGGAAATATTAAATACTTTACTTTTTAAATTATTTAACCTATATATACTATCTTGGAAAAATGGATATATTTGTAATGAAATGATATTTTGGTTTGAAGTATAAATTTAATTGAATGACCACGGTGTTATAGTGTATATTTCTACATTATAGATAGTTTCACAGATCCTTAGAGGATGGTATCCCAAACATCCTTTAAGTTACTCGTATTTCAGTTGATATTTCACTTGAGTTGGATTTATTGATATAAGAATGTTAATCCTGACTCGAGTGTTTTGTGTTTTGCTTTACGCTCGGGTCAGACCGAGTGATACAGCATTTGAGACCCACCTTCGGAGTTTGGAGCTTCCTTTGGAGGTCCAACTATCACCTCAGCTTTCAGCTCTTCTAGTGGATTTGTTCAGAGAAGTTGTCTGTTGAAATGGAGACTTCACTACATTTGAGATATTCTGTTGTATTTTATTTCTAACTCTGATGTTTATATAGTAGCTTCATGAACTACTATTTTATCTATTCCGCTGCGATTGGTTTATTTACTGTATATGCTGAGTTTTTCCAAATTTAAATTAACAATCTATTGTTTTGAATTATTCAAGTCCGACATGTGTGGATCTATTGTCGATTTGAATGGTCCAAAATAACGGGTCGTTACAATGGGCTTTATGACTTCATTGAGAATTGCAAATCCGATTGGTGGATCCGCAACACTCAATTTGCTTTGTGAAAAATGTAGAGATTATTTTATGTGATTATTCTTTTCGAGCCGATTTGCATGTTATGCGTTACTTAGGCATCGAAATTGATTTTTGGGAATGGATTGGCTTTATTATTATGAGGCCAACATCATATGTCCTAAGCGGACTATATATCTTCGACATCTTCAATCTGTTAAGCAAATTTCTATTGTTTTTAATGATTTTTGATTTCCAAATTCGGTGGCCTCATTTTATTCTTTAAACCCACTTGGTGAGGAAAGTGTTATTTCTCTCACTCAAGTAGTTTGTGAATTTTCCAGTATTTTTGAGCTTGTCTTAGGATTACCACCTAAGCAATCTATTGAATGGTGCTAAGGTCTTTTCAGCTCGACCTTGCCAACGGTTTTCATCAGCTACGGGTTGCGGAGGGTAGCATTCCACTTACCACATTCCGCACTCGTTATGATTCTTGTGAGTGGTTCGTTATGTCATTTGGTTTGAAGAACCTTCTACCTTATTTCATCCATTTTATGGATCGAGTATTCTATGAATATCTCGATGAGTTTATCCTTGTATTTATTGATTATGGATGAAAACAACAATTTAAAATTTGCAAATCTTTTTAATAAGATGTTTATAAGTATGATTGGATTTTGTTCTTAAAACGAGCAAAGAATATTTGTAAAATTTTTAAGAGACATGTTTATCAAATAGAAGATGATTTTGTGTTGTTTTGCCCATTGAGTGCTTTAAGAATTCTAGTCGATGCAGTTGATCAACGTTATCGATAGGAATCTCCTAAACGCTATGATGAGACAGTCAGACACAATAAATTGACTTGTAAAAAGTAAATTTTTCTAGAAAGATGATTACATAAAGTTAATTATAATTTTGAAAGTCTTAGCTTTTCGGGAAAGAGGATCGATTAAAGGAACTCTTTTTCGATGCTTTTATTCTTTTGATTCCCAAAGGGAACAAAGATTTTATTGTTTATACCAATACTAGTCGTATTGGTTTGGATACCGTTCTCATGCAAAAGGGAATGTGTTATCGTTTATGCTTCTAAACAATTAAAGCTTGTCGAGACTAGATATGCCATTCATGATATAGTGCTCGCGGCCATTGTTTTCGCTCTTAGAATTTGGCGACATTATCTTTTGGGAGAGAAATTTGTTCTCTACACCGATCATAAATCTTTGAAGTATTTATTTTTGAAAAAAGGAACTTAATTTGCGTCAACAACGTTGGCTCGAGTTCCTTGCATCTTATGATCTTGTTATTCTTTATACTCTCGGAAAAGTGTAATCGTGTTGCCGATGCCCTTAGTTGTAAGCAACAAGCAGTTGTTTCAATGATGATATCCGAATGGAATGATATCGAGACTTTGTCCACTTGTGAGATTCGAGATTGTGAATCCGATTCATGTTCATCTCTTGTTTTGTTTAGCCTCGAGGCTCGTCCTTCTCTTTTGGACCGTACCTCTTTTGGCTAAACTCTATGACAAATTAAATTGCATGGAGTTCCTACTTCTATTGTTAGCGACTGTGATCCATTATTTTACTAGTGGATTTTGGTAAGGTCTTTAAAAGCTTTAGGACCAAAGCTTAATTCTAGCACCGCTATCGTCCTCAATACGATGGACAAATCGAGCGTGTGAATCAAACTCTTGAAGATCTTATTTGTGCATGTGTTCTTGATTTTGGTGGAAGTTGGGAAGATTATATTTCTCTTGTTGAGTTTTCTTCCAATAATAGCTTCCAATCTAGTATTGGTATGGCACCTTTCGAGGCACTCTACGGAAGGACATGCCGATTTTCTTCGTGTTGGCTTGAAGCCGGTGAGAAGCTGGTTTTAGGTCCTGTCTTTATTGGTGTTCATTTGTGTTTCACCTATGAAGGGTGTTGTGCATTTCAGTCGATCGGGAAAGTTAGCACCTCGATATATTGGTCCATTTCCCATCACCGAACGTATTGGTTCTGTGGGTTATCGCCTTTTATTACCGGCTCAATTTTCTACTATTCATGATGTTTTCCACGTCTCTCAACTACAGAATTACCTTAGAAATTCCGATTCTATTCTTGAGCGCGGTGTAATTGAAGAAATTAAGCTTCACCAAATTTTACTTATGAGCAACATTCTATTCGAATCATTACTTCGAAGGTTAAACGCATTCGAAATAAAGATATTCTTCTTGTGAAAGTTCAATGGTCCTCAAATCCTAAGGATTGCTCTTGGGAATCTTGAGAATTCATCGAGCAAACACATCCGGACTTACTCTTTCGTGCTCTTTATGGTGAACTTCTTATTTCAAATTTTCTTTTGTGTTGAATGCTTTTATGGTTGTTACTCTTTATTTCCCTCTTAATTATTGCGTGGAGGCAATTTCTTTAAGGAGGGGAGTCTGTAACAACCCGCATATTTTACAATTGTATATTTAAATGATTTATTTAAATATAGCATCGTTAATCAGATTAAAGTCCGAAAAGTCCAATTTTGCAAACAGTCGAATTAGGACTCGAGACCACTTCCATGGAGTCCAAAATGGTGTTTGCGACTTTTTTGAGTATAAACATTGATATGTTTGGAGTTGAGTAGAATTTTCTATTTTTCTACTTGGGCTTTGGGTTTGGGTTTCAGCCGACTAACCCATCTTAATACCCTAACTCAGCCCCTCTACTTCATTTCATTCTCATTATCCTAATACATTCAAGCTTAAGTAAAAATGAGGAGAGGAATGAGAAATTAGAAATTCCAAACCCTTGTTTGATTTGCAAATTCAAGTTCTAGCTCCAAAATCAAAGAGAAGCTTAGGTAATCTCTATCTCTCTTCAATTTCAGAATTTCCTATAACCTAACATAGGAAATATTCTTCTTTTGAGCTTAGATTGAAGATTCTAGAGGTATATTGAAGAGGAATTGGTCTTTCCATTGTTTTCAAGCTTCTCACTTGTGTTTTGGGTTTAAAGGTGAGTTCTTTAACTCACATCTACGTCTATAGCTATCATTGTTGTTGGGTATGAATTCCTAACATTTGTACATATTCATTTGCTTTTGATTTGAATTGATTTGGTGAATTTTCCAAATTTTGGTGTTTTGGTCCAATTTTATGAAAATCCTTCTATGGATGTTTGGACATTGATATTTGGGGTGTATCGAAGAGCCTATAAGGCCGGGTTGTCGCTTGGCGTAAATCCTTAGTCGTTGTTGCTCGTCCGATCGCTTCCGATACGTTTTCCCACTTTGGCCTAGGCAAATTGTTACCCAGACCAAGTGACCAGACGTCTGCTGATGTAACAACCCGGGATTTGCATTACCAATTAATAAATAAAAATAATATTATATATAATAATTTCGAAAGCCATTTAGGAGTGAAAAATCTTTTGAAAATGATTCATAAAACCCGTGTACGAAATCTAGAGACAAATCTCAAAGAAATCAATAAAACCAGAAAATCACTGAAAAATATTCTAAGTGTTTGTAAACATTCAAAAACAGCTGCGAACCCAAGTTCGGCAATTTATTTGGACTAGCAAACGGTGTCCAAATGTCAGGAAAATTTGCAGGCATGTATTCCAACATCCCTACTTTAAGATGCAAAAAGAATATCTAGATTCCGAGTTGAGACGAAGTGGCAGCGACATCTCAAAGTTGGACCCAGGAAAAGATTCATACTGTTTACCAACAGCGACCAGAGTTCAACTTCGACACGAAATTCGAAGTACCAAACGAACTCCGATGTTGCCCAAACTTTACAGAGATGGAGTTCGAAAGTCCACCTTTCCAACGAGACCAAAAACGTCGAATTCCGACTTCGGATGCGATCGTGACGGCATCGCGAAGTGGAGGTAAAAAAAATCTTAAAACAGGATTTTTTTTTTATTATTCAAGCCCAGCCCAACCCGCCTGGGCTGGGGTCCATCCAGGCCCCAGCCCGCCTGGGCTGGGGACGCCCCAGCCCACGCGGGCTGGGGCCCTGCGGCCCGCCCCAGTCCATGCGGGCTGGGGAATAAAGCAGCTTCCCCAGCCCGCATGGGCTGGGGAGCACGGCCCGCCCCAGCCCCAAGCGAGCTGGGATCTAGAGACCCACCCCAGCCCATGCTGGGCTGGGGACTTGTGGCCCGCCCCAGCCCCAAGCGGGCTGGGGTCTAGAGCCCCGCCCCAGCCCAGGCGGGCTGGGGAGCAGTTCAGACCCCCAGCCCGCCTGGGTTGGGGTTGGGGCGCGGGCTTCGGCCCGCGTCCCCTCTCCCCCAGCCTAGGCGGGCTAGGGGTAATATCAAAATCCCCAGCCCGCCTGGGCTGGGGTTGGGGCGCGGGCTTTGGCCCACGTCCCCTCTTCCCCAGCCCGCCCGGGCTGGGGAGGCAGTGTAAACCCCCAGCCCAGGCGGGCTGGGGGGTTTGAAGTGCGGCCAGCCCATCCAGGGCTTGCCTGCCTCTGGCTAGCCCAACTGGGCTAGCCTACAGTGCCTGGGCAGCAGCCAGGGTGCAGCCCAGGCCTGTCTTGGTGCACACAGTGCACTGTTTCAGCCTGTTTCAGGCTGAAACATTCCAGCCAACAAATTTTTGTTGTTTTTGAGGTTTTGGGGTGTTTTTTTTTTCAGTTTTTGGCATCAAAATTTTCACCAAAATTAACTAGCAATAATCACTACTAGCAATAATCACTAATCAATAGTAATTACCTTAATGAAGCAATCTCACAAACACCTTATGTGCAACCCCAAAATGAAAGCAAAGATGATGAAAGAGCTATGATTCACATGTTACATAAGAAAACATGTGTTACTAAATGATTATTGAAATCAAAAGATGATTAAACACATGCTAGAAGAGGTTTTTAGCAATATACCTCTCTTGAAAGCAACAAATATTATTATAGCATCAACCCAAATTAGCAAAAAGTGATTAGGAGGCTATAAGATCAAAAAAAACACATAAAACATGTGTTACTAATCAAATTTCAGAAATTATGAAGATATAAAATATGGATTTGAGGTGGGTATTTGCATTACCTTTGCATAGAATGTCTTGCATAAGCTAAAACTAGAAGGAGATGAAGATGGAGGCCATTTTTGTTATGAAAGCTTTAGGAAATGGTTAGGGTTTTGATTAGGGTTTTGATGAATGAGGTTAGGAGAGTTTGAGATAATTTATAGAGGAAGTTTAGGGTGGGTTATTGGGTAAGGTTTAATAACCCAATATGAAGAGAGTTATTTCCATGTTTTCAAAAAATTTCTAAGTGTTCATATATGTTTATAAAACTCACTTTTCTTATTCAAACCCATTTTAAATCCTCTCCTAAAATATTTAACTTTTCAAAAATAACATTTTATCCTCATTTTAAAATCCCATATTTCCCATTTAATTAAAATAGCCATTTTCAAATAAATTTTGTTATTCCAAATCCTTTTATGCTTGATTAAAATAAATAAAATCCTAACTTTTATTTATTAATTGGTAATGCAAATCCCGGGTTGTTACACAGAACCAACAACATAGCATCCTCAACTACTCAATGACACTTAAATGAAGTCAACACGCATACTATAGTGACAAAAAGGACTGCAGCCAAATACTGACAGTGGTGCAGCACACTTCAAGCGAAGACCAAAAGTGTATAGGAACAACAACAAGTACAAGGATACAGCGAATCAAAATTCAAGTCAACCCATCCATATATGCATACACACAAACATATGTATATATGCACATATATGCGGAACCAGGTGACAGAGCAAGGCCGACAAAACTTATAAATTCGAGCAACAAGAAGAAAAATCAAAGTGCCAAAGTATTCAAAACAACAGCTGAAGTCCCCAAAAATCAAAACCATAACAAGATTCAAGATCGAACTGTCGAAATTCTCACAACAAAACAAGTTGAAGTCAAAGCAAATACCATCGATGTCAACTATAACAAAGACGAACTGTTCAAAGACAGAATTGCAAAGACCCCAAGTAAACCAACACGTTCGAATAAGATGTGAGTGGAAAGAGCCACTCACCTTTTCAATTGATCGAGACGTTGAAGTCGGCAGCCTTCATTTCGCGAAGCCCTAGCTGGATCTGGGGACGAAGAAGTATAACGAGGTCGCCATTGTTTACCTTCTCGTTTTGATTAGGGTTTCGACAGTGAATTGGGGGAGAGGGGCGAACGAAAAATGAGAGCCGCCACCATTTTCTTTTCGTTTGATTTCTTTTGGACTAGGGTTATGCATCAATCAAAATGAGAAGGGGGATTGGTACTTGAATCAACTAAAGAGAACGGCCTCTGATCAATGCAAATGTGGGCTAGATTCCAAATATAAAGCCCACTTCTATCATTTAACAAATTGTTTAAAAGAATTCCAAATCGATTAAATTTCCAATATCAATCTATTGGCAATTATAATCGTCTAACGACGATATCTAACATTTACAAAATCTCGGGTTGTTACAGGCGAGATCGCCGATTTATTATAGAGACCATTCGAAATGGAGTTATGGGATACTCCAGAATCGAGAGAGTACGAATAAAGAGAGACAAGAATGGATTTCAGAACAAGTGGGAAAGTTCCAAAATTCAATGGAAACCAGATCGAAGAAAAGGAATTCAAGCTCGAACGAAAGTGATTATGTAATCAAATTTAGTACATATGCTAAGTTTTGCCTAAAACCAGAGCTGTGATACCAACTGTAACGACCCACTATTTTGGACCATTCAAATCGACAATAATCCACACATGTCACACTTGAATAATTCAAAATAATAGATTGTTAATTTAAATTTGGAAAAACTCGGTATATATAGTAAATAAAATAATCATAGGTCACAGACACAGAGTAATATAACAATAATGCAGCGGAAACAAAAGAATAGTAGTTCATGAAGCTACTATATATATAACAGAGTTAAACATGGTACAACAGAAGTCTCGAATACATAGATATCTCAATACAATTGTCAAATACAAGATCTGAATACATCACTGGAATCAACTGGATAATTGATAGTAGAATCGATAGATAGCTGGATCTCCAAGCGAAGCTCCAACTCCAAAGGTGAGTCTCGAACACTGGTACACTCAGTCTGACCCGAGCGTAAAGCAAAACACAAAACACTCGAGTCAGGATTAACATTCTTATATCAATAAATCCAACTCAAGTGAAATAACAACTGTAATACAAATAACTCAAAGGATGTTTGGGATAACCATCCTCTAAGGATCCGTTAAACTATCTACTATGTAGTAGTGTACGCTAAGTAGATAATGTCTAATCAGTAAAGTACGATATCAAAATAGCGTTAAGTCATGGCCCATTCCACCTGTAACACATTTTTACCATGTCATAGTCTATACAGCACCGTAAGCCCCACCATAAACTAGTGGTTATCAGAGGGTACCCCATAGGTATAACACAAAACAAATCGTAGTGGTCGCGAATAGGATAATCAGTATGACAAGGTACATGAGGCGATACCAACTAGGATACTAGTAGTTGCGTAATCCGAACTGATGTTGAGCATAGCAGCTACTACCTCAACACCATGAAACAACACTCCCATAATCGAGGGGTGCACCCAAATCGAATCACAAAAGTAATAGATATGGTAACGAAGAAGTGTGTCCGCTAGAGGTGGCGAACCTCAATGGCCTGGCACGGCTCCTGTTTTCGTCATGTCAGGGGTCATCCAATATCGTTCTCTTTCTTCAGTCAATGCGTTCACCAAACCATCCACTTCATTCTAGATCAACACTCCGCGTATAATAGTTATTAAAGTGGTTTTCGGTATCGACAGAGAGTATGTCCATATCCGATCCCGGTCTCTTTAATAACTACATATTTATTACACCGATTGGTTATTTAATAAACTTTCAAAATAGTTTATATTTCAAAACCGAAATATCATTGCCATTTCAAAACCATATCCATACGATATCATTTTCACTTCAAATAAATCCATTTCCAAAATCATATCACTTTCCAAAGTTATACCGTTTTGAAATCGTAAGTCTTTTAAAATCAAAACACTTTGGAAATCAAAACCTTGAATTTCATAACACTTTGAAACTATAGCTTGAAATCATAACATTTTGGAATCCATAAGACTTTCCTCTTAAATAGTTTAGATATTAAAATTAGTGTATAAAATAAGATAGTTTATAAAATAAAAATAGTTTATATAAAATAGTTATAAGTTAAAATAGTTTATAATAAGATAATATCTATTGAAATTGATTTATATAAAATAGTTTAAATTAAAATAATTTATAAAGTAAAATATAAATAGTTGTAGATATAGTTTAAAGATACTTTATACAATAATATAGCTTCCACAAATTCACAAATCGATTCAAATTATCTCGACTTCCAAATTCAACTTAATTCAATCTCAATTCATAAATTTCAACTCAATTCAATTTCTCAATAAATCATTTCGAATTATAACAATTTCAAATACAGATTTGAAACAAAAAAAACCATTAATTTCAATATATTTCAAAGCTTTAATATTCCACATTTCAAAAACAAAATTTGATAATTCCATTTATATCTCAATTCAATTTCATTTCATTTAGTTTCTGAGATATTTCTTTAATCATTTCAATACATCTAAATACAACTTCAATTTACAAATTTATATAAACAAAATATCCCATTTAAATTTATATAAGTTTGAAATATTCATTTAAGCCACTTTTTAACCAAATTCAAGTTATAAAACATATCTTAAAATTCCAATTTTAATAGATTTCAAATCAAACATATTAAGTATAATTATTAAATACTTAAGAATTCCAAATCAATTTTAAATTTATCTTTCAACCTGAAAATTATAAACTTTATATTTGAAAATATAAATTTTACATAAATACTCAAAACATATTTTTATATTGATTCAAATTAACTTTAATAAATCTTTAAAATCAATATTTATTAAAACCAGATATTTCTTTTCAAAACCGTAGAAATCATTTCAAATTATTTATATATAGACCAACGGTGTTTGTATCTAATTTTCTACCCTATGGTCAAGTGATACGGATATTTATCATTTCAATCCGCAATTTAAATATATACGGGTATATATCTTTTCAACCCGCAATCCCAAATTCAAATAAATTGAAAATCGCTTGGGTTTATCATTTCAACCCATAACGATTTTCTCCTATTCTACAGATCGTTCGGGTATGTATCATTTCAACCCAGAGTGATTCTATACTAACAGGGAACTTGTAGAGTGATAACAGATATAATAATAAAATAACAACAGTAACAGGCATATATCATCAATATAAATAACAGATAATGATGTCAGATGTCACAGGTGAACAGATACCGATAATGGCATATATATATATAACAATGTAAATAACTAACAACAGCATATTTCAATTGACGTTTCAATTGAAATCAAATTTAATAAATATAAGAACATTAATCGTGAGTGATTGCTCACCTTTCGAGGCTAGAGATGAACGAAAAATACGATGAGTTATGAATCCAAAGCAAGGTGAGATGGGCATGAATTTGACGATCAAAGCTGGTAGATAGAATCGATGAAATAAATCAGAACAAGTTCATAGAAGATAATTGGAATAATTGAATAGATACAACATATGAAATTATATATGTATACACACACTTAAGAATCATTGTTCTTAAGATAAAATATTTAAAAATCAAAGATATATTATTTTTAAATCAATATTTATATATATTTTAAAAGTAAGATCCAAGTATACTTTATTTAAAAAAAATTATATATATATAGATTAAAACATATACAGGCTATCAACCCAAACACGTGAGAACTACCCAAATCTAATACCACTTATTCTTCATATAACCAACAACTATCATAAACTTAAGTACATATAATAGGACAGTTCCAAAGTTAAATTTATACGCAACTTATATAATATACAAATTGAACCAAATATATAGAAACATTCTTACCTATCAACCGACTAACATATAATCATGTATACTAACTTACATACATTAATATATATATAACAGCTTTATACACGCAATAGTGTATATATAAATATATATAGTATTAAAAACATGTTTCAGGCGTATGCTTCTGCAAATATTGAGAAAGGTTTCGGCCAAAGTAGGCCTTTAATATTAAAACAGGTTTAACTATATAAACCTTATACTATATTCATTATTATATATATTTATTAGTAAATAAGTAACCTGTGATATTTGTATGCTATATAAACAACAGGTCAACTCGGATTCAAAACAAAACATATGTGTTAATGATGCATACAAGCTGTTACTCATGTAAAAATATATATAATATATACTATATATACAAGTTGTAAACATAAATCTCCACTTCTAAAATAAATATATTATAACACACGGCAACCATGTAACAACTTATAACTTTGTACAATAAAACTCCACATACAAAATAAATCTTCATATTGTATTCTCTTAAAGTCTATATTTATAAAAGTCCATAATTTACAAAATATTTCAAACAATATTAAATATATTATCTATATTCATTTAAACAAAACACCTTTCAAAATATATGTCTGTTACAAATAAGTAGGCTAGCAGAACTATTTATATAAATGCGAAATATAAGTAAAATGTACGTGAGCTATAGGAAATGACAGCACCTCTCAAACCTTGGAAACAAGCTTTTAAACTGTTGTAACAACCCGAAATTTTCGATTCCGAAAATTCCAGATAGTTAGGAAAAGAAGAAGAGATAGAAGAAGAAGAAATAGAACACAATATAGATTCTCACATTCACAGCGGATCAACATATAATATCAAATAAATAGCAGTTATACAAAGGAAAATTGTATCAGTTAATTTACATTTTTATACATCAAGGTTACAACATTTCACAATCACTGGACAGTTAAAATAACTTATCCCAGATAAATAACAATATCACAGCGGAATACACTCCATACGTTCCTGCCATCCAGCTCGCCTCCTGAGCTCTAGAACGTCCTTACCTGAAAATCTGTAATACTCGGTCTGACCCAAACATTACAACAAAGTAACACCCGGGTTAGGCTGGAACCCAGCATGAGTAAACCCATCTAACATGAAATACTAAAACAATAAACTTATTTAAAACCCGGGGTAACTCGTTCCTTACTACGAGTTCTTAACTTGCCATAGTCAATTACACATCTTTTAATCATATCTAAGCATTATTACACAGATTAAATGGCCAAGTTTACATCATTTATTCCATTTCAGCCTATTTATTTCAAAGTCAAATTCATAAAGAATTTTTGTAGATTCCAAATTGAAGTGGTTTCGGGTATGTACTGATACCCGACCCCGGTCTCTTCGAATCCAATGTCATCTTAACTCAAGTTATTCAAGCGGAAACAATTCAAATTTTAAATACAGGATGTCACTTTTACACAGCAATTTATCATCGATAGATAACCACATTATCAATGAAATTAATTAATTATTCTTTAATTCCCTTATTAACATAATTAATCTTAAATCATCAAAACCTTAATTATCTTTTGAGATAAACCATTTATCTTATTAATACTTAATTATCAATCACATATAGATATTTATCGTTTTATCCTTTTTAATTAACTCTTGATTTCCTTTCTACATTAAGTTCAAAATAACTTACCAATTTAAGTTAAATAATCATCACTTCTTAAATCAAATGTTAAATAAACATTCACTATATAAAGAAATATATTTTAAGAAATAGACTTAAAACTTGATTTATTTTAGATTTAAAACTTACTTTCTTTTAAATTTTAAAACTGTTACATATTTCTTTGGGTCCAACCCGATTTCCACCCGAGTCATGCACCGAGTGTTTTCAAAAATCTGGTTTTAGTTTAAAATTTTAAAACTTAACAACCTGCTAATAAACTCTCGTACACTCACTCGAAGGCGATCCCGAGAAATCCCCTCCTTTCCCCGAGTTACTACTCGAGACAACCCATCGTTCCCAAAACCCAAACTCTTCATCCCCAAACCATCGTTCAACCTCAAATCAAACGTGCACGTGCACGTGCACCATCACCAGAGCCACCTCCGACCAACACTGTGATCATCAACACATCTACGACAACTTCATCGACCCACCAGACCACCCATCTCCGATGAATTCGACAGAAATCGAAAACGAGCTTTTCATGTACTCACTGGAACCCAACACTTCAACGAAAACGCCACGCTCTGACGTTACAGACCACCAGACACCACACAACTTCGACCATAGCTCCGTTGATCTTCCCCGCACCATTTCCCATCAGTGCCGTTTAACTCGATGCACCAATGTCGACGAATTAGCCTCACATCCCTCGTCGTTCAAAACCTGACATCGAACCCTAGTTCGACGTCATTCATCCACCACAACAAACTTGAACTCCAGCAAATAATTTTCGCATGACCATCCACATACCAGCTATCTCCAAACTCAGGCTCGACAACCAAAACCTTGCCGATCAACAGAATTCGACAAAAAACCATAAAACGATCATCTCGAGGAATCTCGACATTCACATACTTAAAAATCGTGAAATTACTTTCTAAAATCATCATTTGTTATCACAAAACTGATTATGGAATTAAAACATGAAATTAAGTTTATTGATTTTCGACATATATATATATATATATATATATATATATTTACTGCCTTGTCCTATTTTTGAAAGAATACTGAATCTTAAATTCTTGAAACTATTTTTATAATCAAGATCTTACTAATTTGAACATATTTTGTTTAAGCATCCAAGCCTAAAAGGGATTGTGGGGTGAGATCTTGAATTTTGAATAGGTTTGAAACTTGAAATCTGGAACAGAAGCATGCACACTCAAATTCTAAATGTATACAGACATGCAAGCAATTTTTCATCTATACCAACTTTTCACATCACATTTTCAAGCATCAATCACATATAAACCAGATATAACATATACCAGATTTTATATAGGTAGTTTGCTTACCTTATTTGAACAGATAAGCTTCTTCCTAAAAGTGGTTTGATTTTGAACTTAATCTTCTTTGAACTGAAATGAGCTTGAATTTGTTGAGCTTCAGGTTTGAAAACTTGAAAGATTTCATTGTTGAGATGATTCTTGAGTTTTTACTGATTTTACAGGTTATTATTTTTTTCTTTTATGAGAGCAATATGATAAGCTCGGCTATAATATATAAAATGAAAATGAAGTGTGTAGAGTAAGCCAGGCTGATATTTGTGTGTACAGGCTTTCTATCACTAGTACACAAAGGGTCAGAGATTTTTTCTTGTTTTTGGAGGCTGAAATGATTTTGTGTGCTACCATTTAATGCTTGTCTCTACTATTTGTCTGCAAATAATTCTATATGTTTACATACATATCCCTTCACATGTATATTTCCAGTTTATCACTTTTACCACTTCATTTAACATATATACATACATACTTATGTATACTTTTATTTGAAAATCATAAGGCTTGTCTATATGTTTGTCTATATATATATATAAATATATTTAAACATTTTCTTTAATCTAATTTATGGGATTTATACATATACATATATATATATATATATATATATATATATATATTTCCATATGCATTTATATTTGGTTATCATCATTCACACTTATATTTATATCCATACATATATATTTTTCCTTTACTTATATGTATGGTTACATACATATCTATTTATGGATATTTTTATATTGAATTTAAATGGTAAAGTTTACCTATACAAAAGCTTATATCTTTTTTTTTCTTTTCTATAGGATTTATCATACCCAGAATTTATAGTTTTAACCAATTATATGTATTTTGATATATTTTTTTAAATATCAGAAAATTTGTCTATTTACCTTATAAAATCAATATTCCAATAATTGATACCAGTTAATTTCCCTAAATCAAATGGCTAAAACCCGGGTCGTCACAACTGTACAACATAAAATGTATATCTTGAAAACACTCATATGGAAATGCATGCGTAAATGTGTACAAGTTCTTAAGGAAACCATACTGTATAATATATATATTTTTTATTTATATATAAAAGTTGGAAACATTATATACTTAAACAATATATATAAAATACACGTACGTCGCTTATATGATGCTATATGCGATACAATGCACTTCAAAGAAACTGTACTAGCACTTTAAACATAATATATCTCTATATATATACCTTAATATATAATAACATAAACTGGTATATATATAAACTATTACAAATATAAATCAATTAATATATAACTAATATGAAACATACAAAGCAACACACATATAAAATTGTACCACATAAGATGTATATATCTCTCACATATATATATATTGTTTCAAACCAATATAAAACTATATTTCTATGCAAAAAAGATATAACAAAATATCTTGGCATGCATTCAACAAAGAGGAGAAAACAGACGAAAGAGGAGAGGAAGGCAAGCAGGTCACGAGAAGGTGGTTCAGGATGGATTCCCAACTCGGCGGAGAGGCTGAGGCAGATGGAGTTGATTGCGGGGTTCCTCTCGGTTTCAGGGAGGAGGCGGAGGGGAGTTCGGTTGGACTGGGCTTCGGCGATAAAGGAGGAGGAGCCGATCTCGCGGCTGCATGGGAAGGTGGATCTGCCGCTAGGTGGAAGCTGGAAGGCTTTGAGGAGGGTTGCGTTGAGGGACCAGTTGTGTTTGGAAAGTGGTAGCACTCCATTGCATGGGTGAGAACTGGAATAGGCTTTGCTATATTGTAAATTTTAAAGAGAGAGAACGGGATGAGGCAAGCAGAAGATGATGAGTTCGGCACTTGTTGGGTGGTGATGCTGTAGAAGCTAAGGAGTGGGAAAGAACAACAAGCTATAGGCAGAAGCAAGGAGCAAAAGAAATGAAGAATATCAAAATGAACGAACAACTTATCAGATAAAAAGCAATTAAAATTTGAACGGTGGAATGGTAAGAGTCCAGCATTGGTTTTCTGAAAAATAAATGCTAGTGGCTGCTCAAATTTCTCACGTTGGAAAATCAAAAGGCACAGCGAAAACAAAGGTCCAAAATTTGATACTGATATGGTAAATCGTTTTCGTGGGCTCTCCCGCGTACCGAACACCAAAATATACAAACGAATATACCGCAAAGATCAGCACGACGAGATGATCAAAATGGAATACAGATATCAGTGGTACGATCTGAATTATAATAATTAGAATTTTTTTACTAGCGGAAAATGCAGCAAAAACGTAGAAAAATAAGATCGACGGAGCTAAAGAAGTCCGAATTTGGAAAAACGAAAAATGACGTCTTAGTCAGAAGATGAATTAGAATTTTTTTATGTAAAAATATTCAGGTTTGGAAAACATTTTATTATCATCAATTTTAACTGATATAAATTGGAATAAAATTACACTAGAAAATAAACTTCCGAATTATCTGATGAAAATTTACCAGTTGCTATGATTAATTAGACGCATTCCAAATATCAAATTTTTATTTCAAAATTTTATCGTTTAAAATTTCATAAAATTTTAACTAATTACGTTATTAAAATAGTTAAAATTTACGGGTCGTTACAAGTCTCATGTATGTTTATGCTGTTGGGTTGTATATATTAAATACACACTATGTAAATCTTCTATTATATTTCTATCGCGGTGTTCTAATAAGTCATGACTCTACATTCTCTATTATGATTATTTATATTATGTGTTTTTCTATCCTGGAAAGCACATATCTATTTCTTTGTATACTGAGTACGTATACGTGAGTGGTATGAAAAAATTAAATACTTATCGGTGTTAGCCCAAGGGAACATCCACACGGATCAGTCCATTATTGTCACATTCTACTGTTATCAGATATTATTACCTAGTAATACTCTTTGGTAGTATGGGTATAGAGTTGGGGTGTTACATTTCCCAAAGCCCAAAATCTATTCGGGTATTTATATTGAGGATAACCTTTGATAATACTTCATCCTTCGGGTCAAGCCAGTAACTAGGTAGGGCAGAGGACTTGTTACCCAACCCTAACCTTAGACATAACCTTTTTAGAAACCCTGCTAAATGGGTAAGCTTTAATCAATTAGCCCTAACATTACTAATTTAGACGGCATAGACCATTGGGCTCGGATACCATTGAAGGTCTGACCCAAACTCCTTTGGGGTGAACCAACTAGGTACCTCACAAATGGTTTTACATGTAGCCTTTCAACTAGCATAACCATCACAGGACATGTAAGGATAAAAGGAAATAATTCGTCATATATCACAATGTGAGAACCTCCATCATGCTAGTTACAGGGATTGAACCTGGGACATCCGATATATCAAGTGAATGCCTTAACCAACCTCGCTCTGTTGTCATTAAAGGAACTCGGAGAATTGGAAGTGGGTAAAATGGCGAATTTTAATTTTTGTGTTTTAGATCTTTGTTAGGTCTATGAAGTCTAAATGGATTTTAGATCCTATTTGAAATATTTTAAGTCAAATCTTCATTTATTTAATTTATTAAAAAAAAGGTTAATTATTGTTGTTGTTGTTGTATTTTAGTTTATATGTGTATCAAATACACTTGTTTGTATAAAGTTCACGTGCTACAAATAAGAAGTGTACATGGTTAATGCCACCATATGTAGATGTTGGGATTTACAACGTTGCTGACCATTTCCCTTTTATATATGCCTTTGCTGTCCAAGGTTTTGATTTAAAATTAATAAAAGATAAAGATGTATAAATGCATGTTAATATATATACTAAAATTATATTTGATAGTTTTATATTCTTTAGAATCTAAAATTAACACTAATTCAACCTATGACATAAGGGATCGATTTTCAAGGATACAGTTTATTGATATTTGTGTATGCTAATGTTATAAAATTATAAAATAGTTTTTAAATCAATTTTTTTTAATAAAGGTTTCCGAAACACATAGGAATCAGACAACTTGGGCACATGTAAATTCATAGAAAAAGCATTCTGTTCTAAATTATACAAAGAGTAACAACAAATAATCAAATGAGATGGAGAATCTAAATGAACATATGATAAATTGAGACATAGAACAGAAGGGGGTCTAAATTAAATCATCATAATAAACATACAGTAATTGAGATGGACAAAGGGATAAGAATTATATATTGCAAAATGAAAAATTAGATTGATGAGAGGAGACATATGAGTCCAAACCATGTTAACAAGAGAAATATACAATTAAATTAAATCAAGATAGTACCTTAGGATATAATCAAAAGTTGCGCCTTGAATGATGAACGATGCTCCTAGATTCGACTGAATCAATATTTAGATCTTGCAGGTATCGAGGGACAACAGCCACCTTTTGTTTTTGACTTTATTTTAATTTTGATTTTGGAATTTTTAAGCCATGGAGGCATCTATTTTCGGCCATGAAAGGACTGAGAGAGGAGAATAGAAGAAAAATGAATTTTGTTGGAAAGAACAATAATGAAATGAATGAAAGAAGATGCCTAAGCGCCTTTGCTAACTTACTCAATGACTTTTTTGTAGATGAGGCTAACTCAGCCGTTGACTTCAACTACGATGGGATTTCGTTGCTTTTTTTAACCTGATCTTCCCAAGAGTTCACTTCGATAGGAAGGTTTGGTACCTCGATGTCGGCTCTTCAAATCCTTCACTTTCTTCCTTTAGTACTTTCCATATTTAATTCATTATTAAATCTCATCAAATCCTCTCCCATTCTTAATATTTTCAGCGTAAAAAGTAGAAATAAAGATAAAAAGGAAAAAATCATTTTATAAATTATATTTAAGCAAGTCATAAGAAGGGTAAAGGATGGAGATTTATTTCCTTCCTTTAATTTCTCCTTTGGATTTTCATCTCACATAACCTCTTCTCTCCTCATCATGCATGGCCGGCCATAAAATTGGCATGCAGGCCTCAAAAATTTCCCAAAACCACTTAGCAATTAAACTATTTAAATCCAATTTAAATATTCTATCAATATTGTATATCGATACATGCGTTTATAACTTTTATATATACACTTTATTAAAAACCAATGCTATCTAAACAAAACAAATAAAATTTAATAATTATTATTTCATAAATATTAATTAATTTACAATGATAATAAAGTAATCAAATCATGTTTTTTTTGGAGTATTCATCATTATGGTTGTGCGACTCAAAGGTGTTGTTAACGTTAAAATACGAACGATAACACCCGGTGTGTGTAATAAGATCGTGAAAGCACAACCCGTGTGACGGGAACAGAAATTAAGCAGGAAAATAGCTGAAATGCAGTAAATGAACAACATATTTATAGTGGTTCGGCCCGTAATTGAGCCTACGTCCACTTTATAGTCTCTTATTGCTGATTTGATTACAAATTGATACAAATCTCTTCAGGAAACAGTACAATTCGATCACAAGAAACAATCTAGACTACTAGCTCAATCTTCGATGGTGAAACTCGATAAATCCATGTCGGATGTGAGGAATTTCTCTCGAAGCTTGTTGTAGTGTCGCGAATACTTGAAGGATCCTTGATTACTGAATGAATGAAGAGTTCGACGGAGTAACAGCGCTGTAGAAATGATTTGCCAAAAAGTCTCCTCCATGTTGGAAGTGACGGGGTATTTATAGGAGCAGATTTCTGAGCTTTCAATTCGACCAAGTCATGAGTCGTATCCGACTCATGGTAAGTCGTGACTCGTATTCGACTCATGATGTCTCGTGGGCGCTTTAAGGTCCATCTTGCGGCTTAGTTGGAAGACAAGTGTTAAGTCGTAGTCGACTCATCAGATCAAAATAGCACAGGTCAGGGCCTTGGATTCCAGTTTCGATAGCCTTTAAGTCGTAAGCCTGATGAGTCGTACGCACCATAAGTCGCAAGCCTGATGAGTCGTATGTCTTTGTGAGTCGTACGTCTTTCGAGTCATAAGTCTGATGAGTCGTACGCCCTATGAGTCGTAAGACCTTATGAGTCGTACGTTTCCAAGTCTGATGAGTCGTAAGACCATGAGTCGTATACTTCATAACTCGTTGAACCTGATGAGTCGTAAGACCTTATGAGTCGTACGTTCCCAAGTCTGATGAGTCGTAAGACCATGAGTCGTATACTTCATAACTCGTTGAACCTGATGAGTCGTAAGACCTTATGAGTCGTACGTTTCCAAGTCTGATGAGTCGTAAGACCATGAGTCGTATACTTCATAACTCATTGAACCTGATGAGTCGTAAGACCTTATGAGTCGTACGTTTCCAAGTCTGATGAGTCGTAAGACCATGAGTCGTATACTTCATAACTCGTTGAACCTGATGAGTCGTAAGACCTTATGAGTCGTACGTTTCCAAGTCTGATGAGTCGTACAGACCTTGACTCGCTGAACCATCTGGACCATGAGTCGTAGACTCCTTATCTCGTAAGTCCATGAGTCGTACAGCTCATAAGTCGTGAGGCCATAAGTCGTAGGGCCATAAGTCATAGAGCCATAAGTCGTAGAAATTTAGGGGTTAACATTTGCCCCTCGAAGTACACGCCTAAGTCGTGGGTCGTGTGCTTCGACTCATCTTAACTCGTATATGCCTCTTCGTGTTCCGCTGCCCAATGGTATAAAATGCTTGAGTCGTTTCCTCTATCCATTACCCATATTCTGAGTCGTACTCGCCATTGCTGTTCCTTCAAGCTTTCTCAAGGCAATTTCATCCTTTTCTGTCAGTCAATCAATTCGATTCTCGATTCTCCATTGCGTAAGTGCCTCTGACCCATCCTCGACCTTTAATCGTCATTGATTCGTGAACTCTCCCCCCTATACCTAATCCATCCCCTCGTGCAATGCTTTGTTGTGAATTCTTCCATACCGGTAGTTCATGAGCTTGATTTTTGCTCGATTTCATCTTTTAGATGAATGGGGCGATGGAGATGTAAGGTTATTGCGCTTCAGGCGTTAATGGACTAGGTTGGCGAGGTTTTGATGATCTGAACTTAACTCATTGGATGGTTCAATGGTGTCTTGGAATGGGGATAAGGATAGTAATTTGATTAAGGGGTTATCGGGTTTGGATGAAGATGGGTTAGAAGAAAAGTCAATGGGTTCAAATCAAGGGAGGTGCTGGCATGGCCATGGTTCAGTACTTTTGTACGACTCACGAGTCAAGCCCCCCTAAGACATAATTCTTGAGTCGTAGACGACTCAAGACTTAGGATTTTATGCCGCTTTGGACTGTAGCCTCTCTTATTTTCTCACGACTTAATACCTGAAGTACTGCTAACCTGCCTTGTAACCTTTAAGTCGTAGACGAGTCATGACATAGACTTTGTATGAGTTTTGAACTGCCGTGGATGAACTTTGAATATAAGTCGTGAACGACTCATGACTTAAGCTTTACATGAACTTTGAGCTGCTGCATTTTCCCACAGATCATTCTAGCTTGCAAACTAATAACCTGCCTAATACAATATCCACAGAAAATTGGGACAAATATACTGTCACCGACTGCCCACATCAAGTGATAGATTAGTCAATAAAAGATAGTCAACATAAATAGATTGTGTGAATGAAGTGCTTTAAATCAATAAGTTCAAGCAAAGTATTAAAGCAACATTGAACTAATCAACTGAAAATGTCTGGTTTGCACTAATGCCGTACCTGAACTTTTAAATTAACAATTCCTGAAATTTGATAATCGATCAATTACCGACTAACTTAATTCCAGCTTGTATTTATTTGTTATATTTACTAGTTTTGCACAACACTTCACACTATTTAGGAAACGTGCACCTTCATATTTGAATATCCAGTTGCTTGTGTAGAATGGCTTCTCAACAAAGAGATGTAACAGTTCAGACTGGAGAATCCATTCTCATTCCAGCTCCTTTAGTCAATCCCCCAGAGAGAGCATCTTCCACTCTAGTATACAAAACTTTTCAGCAGTTATGCACTCAATTTGGCGTTGCTGAGGACGATGCTATCCTTCCTGAGAAGAACAACACTGCTGATGTAGCGCCTTCTGGCTTTGTGGCAGTCAACCGACAAATGTGCTCGTGCGGAGCCATTCCTCCTTTCAACAACTTTCTTCAACACCTTCTCCGCCAACTGGCAATCGCTCCATTCCAATTACACCCCAATGGTTATGCTGTTCTAATGGGGCTATGCGTACTATTTGGCAGAACGCTTGACCGTCTCCCTAGTGTTGACGAAATCTGTTATCTATGCTCTTTCGTCAGAATCAAAGATCATCCTTCGATCATTGTTATAAGAAGTGCCAGGAATCGCAAACTGGTTGTCGGCCTCCCTGATACTGCTCACGGGTTTTTGACTCAGTATTTTTATGTTCGCTGTCCCCCTGGTTTTTATGCCGTGTGGAGAGAAGGAAGTAAGAATGCCTATCCTTTCTTCTCCTTGTTCTCTGAGTATCTTGCAGTCCGAATCACTAAGTGTTTTAACTTTGCTTTCTCATTTCAGCGCTCCTGTCTCCCTCTAGGGATCCTAGTCATAAGCAAACTCTGGAGAAGCTCATGGCTGTTCCGACTGAAGAACGGGATGTGAAATTCTTGTTGAAAGATGAGTTTCTCCACCAGTTTGGACTTTTACATCCTTCTAGATCGACTCAAATTCATGAAATCTCGAGTTCTGATGCGGAAACGTTAGCTGTCTCAGGTTCCCAAGCGGAGGACTTGAATGCCCCAGCTTCTGTAGAAGAAACTGCATCAGAAGCACCCGTCGCGGAGGCTGCTTTGGTAAAATGTTCCGCATCCATCAATGTCGTAGGGTTAGTCAGCAAGTCGGCGCTTACCCCAATTACTGAGGAGGAAGAGAATCCTCGAGTTCCTGAGAAATCCATTGATACAGAGGTTGAGAAAGAGAAGTCTGCTGAACTCCTGGGTGATGATACCTTTGATGGCTTGAGCGATATCATGATAACTTCTCGAGAGCTTTTTGGGGATAACAATCCAAAAACAACTTCTCCCGTTGTCGAGGCGACTTCTACCTTTAAACAAACCCAGACGCCTACTACGCCAGTCGTCTCTGTTTCCACACTAAAGCGTGGTCTGTAGTTTGACGCATGTAGCTTGCACGCCACACACACTTAGGATTTTTCAGCACTTATAAACTTTTATCCTCTTTCTCCTGGAAATCTCTAAACTTTTACTCCTTTTTTGCTTTCAGGTTCTCCAATGGGACGTACAGGTTCATATTATGACTCATTCAAGTACCGTGGAGGCCGCGGCACCTATGACTTTAGGAAGTACCTTGATACCCCAAAAGAAACAGATGAAGAGAGGGCTCGAAGGAAAGCCCAGGAGAAGCGGGATTACGATCAGTGGCAAAGAAGGAAAGATGCCGAGCGATACGACTCTTCGCATAGGAGTGACTCCTCTCATAAGCGGAAGTCTTACGACGATAAGGGAAAAACTCAGATTGCCGATGAACCGAGCAAACGATCTAAACCGCTTGACGCGTCTGAAATTTCTGAAAAGACTGACGCTCCCATTCCTTCCGATATTCTGGCCAGCTCTCCTCCTCTGAAGAAATCTGACATCCAGACTATCATTAACAGATCGCAATATCAAGTCAAGGACGGCCCCCCAACACTTCAGAGCCGTTTTCCGAATTGGTGCCTAAAAGGGGTACGCTTTGACTTGGACATAGTTCCGATTGATAAATCAGACATGCTTAGCAGCCTTGACGCAGTCAGGCTTAATATCGAGAGGATGTCGCAGTGGCAGAAGCTTGTCGATGAACTACAAAGGGTTAATCGTGCAAACCTTGAGGCGATGCTGACTATGGAAAACGACAAGGCGGAGTGGGACAAAATTTGCAAACAGCATAATGTCGAGATGACAAATATTGCTGATGGTTATGCAAGACTTGAGTCCGAGGTCAAAAAACTTAAGGAGGATCTTGCTTCTTCTTCTGCATCTCATACTCAAAAAGAAGAAGTCTTTCAAAAACAGGTGCGGGATGCACATGCTGCACAGAGAGATGTCGAAATGAAGCTTGCCGCTGAACAGCATATTACTGAGAAATACCGCACAGAAAACGCCGATTTGCGGGAAAAAGTCACCTCCCAGAACGTAGAGATTGAGTTACTAAAGTCTCGACTCGCTAAAGCTGAAGTAGAGCGTGATGAGGCTACCGCTGGTCGGGTTGTTGCCGTTGCCGAAAAGGAAGCGGCTGAGCAATCACATGAGGCGACGAAAGCAGACATCAGCTCTACTTTATTCGACTTTTACTTACACAGCGTTTTGGGTCGTGGGAGCCTCTCTTTTCTTGGTCCCGGTTATGAAATTACATTGGCTGAAGTGTGGGAAGTCGCAATGGATATGCTCGGCGGGGCTGGCTATAATGAGTTGGAACTTGAGGAGCGCTATCTCGATGATGAGGATCGTGCCGCTCTTGTTAAGGGGAAGGAGCAACTTGCCAAAATACGAGCTGAAACAATGGGAGAAGAGCCTCCAAAAGAAGAAACTCCTTTAACTGCCCCCGTTCTAACTTCCACTTCAGCCGACGTTAATATTATAGATTCCAGCTCTCATTCTTTACAACTAGCTAAAGTTGCCAGGAAACTGCAACTACTCCTACTGAAGATGAGGCACTGGATGATATTGAAGCCGAGAAGTTTGAGGTGGATCTTGCAAAGCCAACTCCTCCAGGTACTCTTGGTGTCGTCTCGGGTCTAATGAACCAGTCATTTGACTTAGCCGAATTCGATGACCTTCTTACTTGTTACTTAAACTTTGATGAACCGATGCCTTCTTTATTTTCGGGGGATGCTGATTTTAACTTCTTTTCTTCTACAGCGGAGGCACCAAGCACTACACAAGCTTTCACTCCTTCGATTGCCGTTCCTCCGTCTTCCCAAATTACTCCTCCTTCTGCTTCCCAACCGGGATCACAGGCAGAGAAAATCGAAGCTCTTCAAGGCTTAAATGATCCGGCTGCTTCTCAGGAAAAGAAGGCGGAGGATTTTGAAGACATCGAGAAGACCCCGGAGCGGTCTCTTGACGACGATACGAAGCTTTCAACATTGCTTGCTACTCCGGGGAGCGAGTCTTCTTCAAAGAGGAAGGGGAAGCGTGCTATAAGGAAAAAGAAGAAGACTTCCACTGAAGAGGAAGCAGTAGTTGATCCGGCTGTACCGCTTTCTCCTTCTGCCCCTGCCCGTTCACAACGACTTCAAAAGCTAATCATTAGGCCGGGAAAGAGCTCCAAGGGTGGTGAGAAGAAGGAATAATCAAGCTGGATTTTCTACTTATTATTTTTGCTCTTTGCATGTATTGACCGGGGATTGTGCGGGTACCGGTCTCCGCTTTTGCTTGTTCGAGATATCTGCACATGTAAAGAATTTTTGTAGTGCTAAATAAATCGATTATTTTACTTGTACAAACTCTTGTGTATGTGAGAATGCATTTTTTTTTAGTGTAGAACAAACGATTCTTTCCACTTGTACAAACTTTTTGTTTGTGTTTAAGAATGCATTTATTCCACAGCTTTTTCGCGTGATATTGTTATGTGCTTGTGGTATGTTGCTTGAAAACTGCTTTTTATTGTTGTAGCCGTATCATATGATATTGCCCCTATACCACAAGTGCTTTACAATATCTTTCGCTTTTAGCGAGACCTGTACTCTTATTTTCCATAGAATAACTATTCCATCTTTGAGGAAATGATTATTCTACTTAAACGGAGCGTGTCTTATTTTCGGATAAGTTTTTCACGCTTCAACCTTCGGAGATGTT
Source organism: Allium fistulosum (assembly GCA_030737815.1). Classification (NCBI taxonomy): domain Eukaryota; kingdom Viridiplantae; phylum Streptophyta; class Magnoliopsida; order Asparagales; family Amaryllidaceae; genus Allium; species Allium fistulosum. Next base: position 741,190,445 of record CM060908.1, on the reverse strand, counting down.
TACTTCACGTTTTTGAGAAGGGAATTCTCCTACGCGGTAAAGCGAATCTCAGAAAAAGATATTACTTAGCACTTCGATTTCTGGGGAAGAGTTTTTTTTTTAAGATGAACAAGTAGGTCTTCCTTAAGAACCGAAGTGTGCCTCTAAGGAGGGCTTTATTTTGGTATTTTTTGAAGAGTAGCATGTGGACTCCGAAGAGTAGCATTATGCTTTGTGGGGTATTGGTGTGCCTCCGAAGAGGTCTTGTGCTTCCAAAGAAGTCTTGATTTTGGTCTCCGAAGAGAAGCAATTTTTGTATTTCTACTCGGGTGAAGTGGGTCTCCGAAGAGAAGCATACGACTCATAAGGTCTTACGACTCATAAGGTCTTACGACTCATAGGGTCTTACGACTCATAAGGTCTTACGAGTCATAGGGTCTTACGACTCATAAGGTCTTACGACTCATAAGTTCTTGGTTCACTAATAACAATTATTATTAATCGTACTGCTCTAGCAAGAGACTTTGACTTTGAGTTGACAATAGTTGACCATAATACTAACCCATATAACCAAGGAGACGAATTCATTATTGTATAGTGTTTCACTTCAAATTTGAACCAACTATAGTCGTTCAATATACATCATGTCATGATTTAACTAAAATCAAAGTGGAATGTCTATATTGAAGTTCAGCGATATCTGAAGTCAAGAGAATTGTGTAATATCATCACTTCGAGATTCTCTATTTGACATTAGATATATTAACCAACAGAAAACTCTCGAGTAAGTCATTCCATAGTTATCCGATTTGTATCAATACATAACCCCTTGGTGCCCCCAACGTCCATGAGTATTATGCAGCCCAACATTTGGAGAGTGTTATATACTCTAATCTTAACGGATTATCTGTTCTATCAACCTGTTTTCTCCGACGTTGATTAAGTGTCTTTATCACGTGGAACTTTTTCGAAGTCTATTTCTCAACTTTTAGTAGCTATAGGTTCTTTCACGATCCTTATTGCGACATTGTCTTGACAAAACAGAGTCATGGGATTACAAACATTTGGAATCACCTATATCTTAGTTATAAATTTATGCATTATGTATACAATTTTTACTATGACATTATTCAAGGTGGTGTACTTAGCCTTTTGACTGAATCAGTCATAACTTTTGGCTTGGAACAATTACAACTTAAAGATCCTTAATGAAGATTGGACATGAGTTTAAGACTAACATATTATGCTCGATATTAGTTATGGTGTTCAAGTCCAAATGCTTCTTCATAAGGAATTCGTTTTGGATTTAAAGCATCATGATATATGGTAGAGTCTACACTCTATATGGCTTATTGACAACTTAGGAACTGTTGCTCTTTAAAGCTCCCTAACTAACATATTATACTCGATATTTACTCGAAATCCATTTTGGATTTAAAGCTTCATGACCTAGAGTAGAGTGTGTACTTTTTAAAGCTCCCTAACTAACATATCATACTCGACATCTTCTCGGAATCCATTTTGGATTTAAAGCATCATGACATATGGTAGAATCTATACTCTTTATGGCTTATTGACAACTTAGGAAATTGTTATTGCTAATAATTCGTTTTTTCAACATTGATGAGAAACGCATTGTAACAACCTTGATTTTATTACCGTCGTAATAAAATTTTAAAATAGTAATTTTAAATTAAAATTTGAAAAATAAATTTGCAATGCAAAAGTTTTACAAAGTCAGTAAATGTTTCAAGTGGTGAACGTTGAAAATGTACTGCATTTCCTTCTTCACGTGTAAAAGGAACAAGTCCATTTCAAAAAAAATGAGCATGTGTTGTCACATTCAATTTATAAAGCAAGTTGAAAGTTCTCTTTGCCTTCACGTGTGAAATGAGCCAATTGAAAGCAAATATTGAAATTGCTATCATCAATTCATGCGTGTGTACTTCTTTTCCTTTATGCACATCTCCTCTTCAATGCAATTGTACCTAAATCACTGCCAGCATAATTTCTTTTGGCTTGTACAACGGTGAAAAGATAGTAGCTTCATCATTTTTCGTTGCTTCATTTTTTTCAAGTAGCTCAGTTGAAGAATTTTAATGGCGGTTCAACTCTTTTGATCTGGGTTGCTTAACGTTTTTGGAAGAAAATTATGTGAGTGTAAAACTCACATTTCTAGTTTATTCACCATTTTGTTTTGGCGTTCAAATTATCACTTTTGTTAATTCTAATTTTCGGTTACACAAAAATATGCAATTAGAAGATAGAAATTTCTCTTGACTCTTTGAACGTCTTTATATCATTTATTTTTACTCAAAAATATTTGGTATATGATTCCTTATTATTTGAAGGTAGTGGGAAGTGTAGCCTAAAACGTTAATGTTTTGTGCTTTAAAATTCCATTCTTTAACATTCTTTTATTCCAGTATTGCTACTCCTACAAGGACTTTAATGCCAGTCTTGCATTCTTGTAACGACCCGTAAATCTTAACTGTTAAATAACGTAATTAGTTAAATTTTGTGAAATTTTAAACAATAAAATTTTGAAATTTAAATTTGATATTTGGAATGCGTCTAATTAAAGATAGCAACTGGTAAATTTTCGTCCGAAAATATGAAAATTTATTTCGCGCGTAAATTTACTTTAATTTAATCAGTTAAAATTGATGATAATAAAATGTTTTCCAAACCTAAATATTTTTACATAGAAAATTTCTGAATCATCTTCTGAGTGAGACGTCATCTTTCGTTTCGTCAAATTTGGACATCTATTGTTCCGTTTATCTTAATGCTGGCTGAATAGCAGCATTTTCGGTACCGATTATCGACTTTTGATCGGATGGTCGTACCACTGACATCTGTATACCGTTTTGATCGTCTCGTCATGCTGATCTCCATAGTATATTCATTTGTATATTTCGGGATCGGGTACGCCATGAAATCAGTGAAACGATTATTGTAGCGGTACTAGTTTCGAGTCTTCAAACTTTTGTGCCCATTCATTTGCCCAACGGCTAAAAATTTATATAACCATTGGTTATTAACTTTTGATATTCTCTGACATTTTACCCTTTCAATAAAGTGTTTTGGTTCATACATTTTGCTCGTTCAAATTCTTTCCGATAGTTTTTCCTTTCCTTTCCAGTTTTTCTCTGACCATTTATTTCCTTTGAACGGTTACGTGGGGATATTATATTTTAATTATGGATGTTGTAGACCATTTGCTTGCTATTGTTTGCCGAGAAACCCCTGCCAATTCATCTTTAACGTGAAGCCTCTCCGCCTCCACTCTCTCTCGCCCATCCTCGCTCCAGCCTTCCCCTCTGCCTACACTTCGAACCCCAATTCCCTCTGCCAGATCACGAGACTTACCACAACCCTTCGCCTTGCAGCCCACCGCCACCATACGCCCCATCGCCACCATTCGACCATCCCCTACACGCAATACCACATCTCCGCCACCTTTGCTCCACGCGCCCAGCCTCTGTCAGGCAATCGAGCCACTAAAACCATAGCCCCGCCCACTTGGCCACCAAAGCACGTGCCTCCTCTCCAGGATTGTCCACGCAGTCGAGATCCTCCATCGCCCACTTGTCTTCATAGCCACGCCGTACCCGATCACACAGAGACCCGCTTCCCTCCTCCTCGGCCTCTGCTCCCCAGCCGTGAACCAAGCTCGGTCTCCCCATCTCCTCCTTTTGCCGATCATTCCCTGTCTCTACTGCATCGATAGGTATATATATGTGAGTATTATATATTGTTTACAGTAAGTTATGTATGAATATATATTTGATCTGTTAGTTGTTATGTAGATGACTTATATATATATAATTATATAAGTATGTATAAGTTTATACAAGATTTATATTATCTGATTTAGTTCATATATGTGACTTTAACAGTTTTAACAAGGTATAGTTAAGAGTCTGCATATCTATAAATTTTGTCTGCATAAGCATTTATTTGTTAGTTTATATTTTACAGTTGTATATATAATCATAAACATTAGCTTATATATTAGTATGTAAATATAGTATAATAACTATGATCTGGTAGATTTTATAAAGTATATACTTATGTATTGTTCAGTTAGTACATAATATATATAAAGTTATTTCCCTTATTATGTTCATATATATATATATTCATATATGTTTATAAAGCATTTGTTTACTGAGTATTTTACTGTTGTATATATAATAGTGTATAAGTCATATATAAAGTTTGTTTACCTATTTGCTGTTAGTGATGTATAGGTTATACATAGTATTTATGTTGTACATGGATATATGTATGTTGGTGTATATATTGTATAATAGCTGTTTCGTATTATAAGTTATAAAGTTATAAAAGTCAAATGCTTAGTTGAAATGTTATATCTATATTTACAGCTTGCGAATGTTAGTTACATATGTAGTTTATATTATGTTAAGTATTGCCATTTGACTATTTATGGTATAAATATGATGTCAGTCTATATTGTGTTATGTAGGTTTCTATATAAATATATCAGCATAGTTATATTTGTAAGTGTACATATATATAAAGTTATGTTATGCTGAAGCTTTTAGTTTTACTTTATGTACTAAAGTATATTTGTATATATAGTATATGAGTAGTTACTGTATGTTTTGTTATAAAATTTGTTTTACTGTATATATGGATGGATGTTCAAAGTGTTAAAGTTATGTTATATATATTAGTAGGTGCAAGAGATATTTTGATATATAGATATAGGTTCTGTTAGTTTAATTATAAATGAAGGGTGTATATAATATTGCTATAAACTATAATATTTATATATACAAATTGTTGTGTTTCAACATATATATTTTATACGATCTATATATTGCAAGCTGAGGTTATATTTGAAACTTTGAAAGTTGTTTGTTATATATATTAAGTCTAAGTTGGTCTGTTATTATATAGTTCATATGAAATTTGGATATGATTTTGTATATAAATATAATTTCATATGTTTCATCTATAACAATTTACTTGTATAACTTACCTTTATCTATCACATTCTGATTCGTTCCATCAATTCGTGTTATCAGCTTGGTCATCAAACTCGTGCCAATTTTGCTTTGTTTCGAAGTTCGTGTTCAGATTCGTAACTCATTTCATCCTCGTTCGTCTCTAACCACGAAAGGTGAGCAATCACTCACGATTAATGTTCTTATATTTATTAAGTTTAATTTCAATTGAAATGTCAATTGAAATATGCTGATGTTAGTTATTTACATTGTTATATATGTCATTATCTGTATCTGTTCACTTATGACATCCGACACCATTATCTGTTATGTACATTGTTGATATATGCCTGTTACTGTTGTTATTTTATTATCATATCTGTTATCACTCTGCAAGTTCCCTGTTAGTATAGAATCACTATGGGTTGAAATGATACATACCCGAACGATCTGTAGAATAGGAGGAAATCGTTATGGGTTGAAATGATAAACCCAAGCGATTTTCAATTGAATTGAATTTGGTATTTCGGGTTGAAAAGATATATACCCGAATATGTTTTAAATTGCGGATTGAAATGATAAATATCCGTATCACTTGACCATAGGATAGAAAATTTTATACAGGCACCGTTGGTCTATATATAAACGTTTTGAAAATGATATCTATGGTTTTGAAAAAGAAATATATGGGTTTGATTAATATTGATTTTTAAAGATTTATTAAAGTTGATTTAATAAAGTTGATAAATAATATGTTTAAGTATTTAATAGCTATATTTTTAAATATAGAATTTGTAATGATTTAAAATTGATTGAAATTGTATTTATTTAAGAATTATACTTAAATAAGTCTGATTTGAAATGTATTGAATTTGAAATTTAAAGAAGTGAATTACAACTTGAAATTTGAAAGGGTGACTTAAATGGATATTTCAACGTATAAATATTTAAATGAGATCTTTTGTTTATTTAAATTGTAAATTGAAATTGTATTTAGATGTTATGGAAATGATTAAGTTAATATTTCAAAACTAAATAATTGTAAAGTGAATTTGATATGTATAAAAATTTATCGAATTTAGTTTTGAAATGATGAATATTTAAAGCTTTGAAATATATTAAAATTGAAATGACTTATTTTATGGTTCAGATATGTATTTGAAATCGATAAATTGAAATGGTTTATTTAGAAGCTGAATCGAGTTGAAACTAATGATTTGAGATTTGATTAAATTAAATTTTTGGAATTCGAGTTAATTTGAATCGATTTGTGAAATTTGAGGAAACTAATTTATTTTATAACGAAATTTTATTATCTAAACTATTTAAAAGGAAAGTGTTATGATTGCCAAATTACTGTGATTTCCAGACTATGATTTCGAAAGCATTATAACTTTGGAAAGTAATATGATTTTGAAAATGGATATTTGAAGTGAAATGATATCGTATTAAATTGGGTTTCGGAAATGATAATGATTTTGGTTTAAAGTATAAACTATTGTGAAACGACCACGGTGTTATAATAACGATTGGTTGGCAAGGAGACCGGGATCGGATATGGACATACTCTCTGTCGATACCGAAAACCACTTTGACAACCGTGTACGCGGTGGAGATTCCAGAATGAAGTAGGATGGTGGCGACGTTCTTAAGGTATGTTACGTGGACCCAACTCCCGTGAGTTGGCAATAAGGTGGCTAAAACAGGAGCGATCTCGGACCAGTGAGGTAGCACCTCTTCTCGGACGCATTTCTTCGATATTATACTCTTACTTGTGATTTGACTAGATGGCCATCCTCCGATTTGGGAATGTTGTTCGAGGTGGAACGGTAGTGGCTGCTATGCGTATCCATCAGTCCGTGTGCGTAATTGGTATATCTACCCTGGCATTGCCTAGTTGTGCCGTGTCACCTACCATATCGAGCTTTACTACGATTATGATTTTAAGATCCGACCGCGTTAAGGTTCTCCATCCCCTTAACGCTATTTTCCGATATGATTATACTTTACTTATTTAGACACTACTGTATATAGCGTATATTACTACATAGTAAATAGTTTAACGGACCCTTAGAGGATGGTTATCCCAAACATTCTTTAAGTTACTTGTATTTTAGTTGATATTTCACTTGAGTTGGATTTATTTATATAAGAATGTTAATCCTGACTCGAGTGTTTTGTGTTTTGCTTTACGCTCGGGTCAGACTGAGTGATACAGCATTTGAGACTCACCTTTGGAGTTGGAGCTTCGCTTGGAGAACCAGCAATCTATCGATCCCGCTTTCAGTTATTCTGTTGATTCCAGTGATGTATTCAGATCTGGTATTTGATTATTGTATTGAGACCTCTAGTGTATTCGAGACCTCTGTTGTATCTTGTTTAACTCTGTTATATATATAGTAGCTTCATGAACTACTATCCTTTTGTTTCCGCTGCATTATTGTTATATTACTCTTTGTCTGTGATCTGTAATTATTTTATTTACTGTATATGCTGAGTTTTGCCAAATTTTAATTACAACGCGGTATTTTGAGCAATTCAACTCCGGCATGAGTGTCTACCTATACACTTATAATGGATGCGAATGGTCCAAAATAACCGGGTCGTTACATGTCGTATCAGAGCTCTGGTTTTAGGCAAAACTCAGCATATGTAGTAAATTCAATTACAGAATCACTTTCGTTCGAACTTGAATTCCTTCTTCCTTGACTCGGTTCCTTTGAATTCTGGAACGTTCACATCGGTTCCAAAGTCCATTCGTGTCTCCCCTATTCGTGTCTTTTGATTCTGGAGTATCCCATAACTTCACTTCGAATGATCTCTATAATAAATCGGCGGTCTCGCCGATATCTGAATAATTGATAAAAGAGTGAAACTCCTTTACAATCGGTATTGATTCACCGGAGATTTTTGTATCCTCGGTTTACGATGCTGCTATCTTATGCTATACCCGAATTCCACCTCTGGAAATCGAATGTCGATTTGCTTCAGAATTCTACATCGATCTTATCTATGAAGTCACGGTTGACCCGGTTAAGGTTGCCCGTGATTTATACAACTTTATCCATCTTCCTGTTTGAAAGGCAATCATCTAACCTTCGTTTCGAGCCTATCTATTTTAGATTAGAATTCTCTTTGATTTGAGTCCCTCTATATTTGGATCTCTATCCTTGTGTTGGAATCCAATTCTGGAATCATCGTGTGAGGGAGTGTGTTTGTAATTAATATAAAATAGTTTATGTTTTATATATTGTGTTGTTTGAGTTGTTGATGTTGATTTGGGTTTTCGATCGATTCGTCTGATCAACGCTATCGATAGGATTTCCAAAACACTTGAACAGAGCAAACTGACACAATATAATTTTAAATTTGAAAAATGAAATAAATTTGTATGATTATATTATAAATATATAAGAAAAATTTTCTGGAATTAAAAGTTAAATAATTTGGTTGTTGAAAATGATAACATTTGATTTTCATTTTATTTTTTTTGTAAATCATTGACTATTGCAAAATGACTATTGTTTTTTATAAATATATTTTTTATTTTGGAACTGAAATAGATTTAAATTGAGAAATTTAAGAATTAAATTTCTGGTCATTTCAAACTTTATTTTAAAGCCTTAAAATGTATATTATTTAAAGTATTTTCGAATAAAATGGTTTTGAAAGAATTTTTAAATGTTTAAATCAGTGCTCTTCTCTTTGTCGCTGGAAAATAATTTCGGTGATGACGGCCGCATCATCGACATTCATTTTCGAGTTTCGAAGAGGAGAAACCATTCTGTAGCTTTGCTACGGTTTTGTTTTGAAAAAAAAAATATTCGATTTGAATTTCTTTAGTATAATTTGATGTATATATATATACAGGTATCTGATTTTAAAATTAAATTTCATTTGATATAAATATATTATATATATCTCTAAATTATTGAAGTAAATCGGAGATTTGAATTCTTAAATTTTAGATTAAAGATGATTTCAATTATAAACTAAAGTCAAAATTATTGGATAAATAGTTAACTGGGAATAACTGAATTGTAAAATCTTATTTGTATAATACTCAATTACATCTCAACATAACTTACCTAAAATTCAGAAGTTAAAAATGTAATTGGATAATATACAATATAAAATGACTTTATAAGGAAAGATTTGAGTGTTATAATAAATGTTATACACTTAAATTTTATTATAAAGATGTTAATAGAGATAAGCAGAATAATAAGTTAATTAAATAATAGATGAGACAAATAAATTGTTTTGAAGGAACTAATAAATTGAAATTTGATTAAAGTATGGAAATACCTTGAATTAAAAATCAATTACTGAATATAAGTTAATTTAAATTGAAATCTGTATGGTTTAAATTAATTTATATGGTTTAAATATATGTGATAGGATATATTAAGTGGAATAAACTTAATAATGATTTGGAATAAAAGAATTAAATTTGTTGAATAAAATATGAGTATAATAAATGATTATACAAATTGATAGTTTAGAAATTGTTAATTTAGAATGACTAGATAATAAGATAATGAATTTAGAAATAGATGAATTGGTTTAACTTAAGTGAACTCAGTGGATTTAATCAAATTGCTAAATATTAATTAGTTTAATTTGAAATTATATGGTTTAAATTAATAGTCTTATCTTGTCTTTTAATCTATTTTTCTTTCTGGTTGTTTCTACTCTCCTACCTCCTTCCTTTTCGGGGACGAAAAGTTTTGAGTGGGGGAGAGTGTAACGACCCGTAAATTTTAACTGTTAAATAACGTAATTAGTTAAATTTTGTGAAATTTTAAACAATAAAATTTTGAAAATTAAATTTGATATTTGGAATGCGTCTAATTAAAGATAGCAACTGGTAAATTTTCGTCCGAAAATATGAAAATTTATTTCGCGCGTAAATTTACTTCAATTTAATCAGTTAAAATTGATGATAATAAAATGTTTTCCAAACCTAAATATTTTTACATAGAAAATTTTTGAATCATCTTCTGAGTGAGACGTCATCTTTCGTTTCGTCAAATTTGGACATCTATTGTTCCGTTTATCTTAATGCTGGCTGAATAGCAGCATTTTCGGTACCGATTATCGACTTTTGATCGGATGGTCGTACCACTGACATCTATATACCGTTTTGATCGTCTCGTCATGCTGATCTCCATAGTATATTCATTTGTATATTTCGGGATCGGGTACGCCACGAAATCAGTGAAACGATTATTGTAGCGGTACTAGTTTCGAGTCTTCAAACTTTTGTGCCCATTCATTTGCCCAACGGCTAAAAATTTATATAACCATTGGTTATTAACTTTTGATATTCTCTGACATTTTACCCTTTCAATAAAGTGTTTTGGTTCATACATTTTGCTCGTTCAAATTCTTTCCGATAGTTTTGCCTTTCCTTTCCAGTTTTTCTCTGACCATTTATTTCCTTTGAACGGTTACGTGGGGATATTATATTTTAATTATGGATGTTGTAGACCATTTGCTTGCTATTGTTTGCCGAGAAACCCCTGCCAATTCATCTTTAACGTGAAGCCTCTCCGCCTCCACTCTCTCTCGCCCATCCTCGCTCCAGCCTTCCCTTCTGCCTACACTTCGAACCCCAATTCCCTCTACCAGATCACGAGACTTACCACAACCCTTCGCCTTGCAGCCCACCGCCACCATACGCCCCATCGCCACCATTCGACCATCCCCTACACGCAATACCACATCTCCGCCACCTTTGCTCCACGCGCCCAGCCTCTGTCAGGCAATCGAGCCACTAAAACCATAGCCCCGCCCACTTGGCCACCAAAGCACGTGCCTCCTCTCCAGGATTGTCCACGCAGTCGAGATCCTCCATCGCCCACTTGTCTTCATAGCCACGCCGTACCCGATCACACAGAGACCCGCTTCCCTCCTCCTCGGCCTCTGCTCCCCAGCCGTGAACCAAGCTCGGCCTCCCCATCTCCTCCTTTTGCCGATCATTCCCTGTCTCTACTGCATCGATAGGTATATATATGTGAGTATTATATATTGTTTACAGTAAGTTATGTATGAATATATATTTGATCTGTTAGTTGTTATGTAGATGACTTATATATATATAATTATATAAGTATGTATAAGTTTATACAAGATTTATATTATCTGATTTAGTTCATATATGTGACTTTAACAGTTTTAACAAGGTATAGTTAAGAGTCTGCATATCTATAAATTTTGTCTGCATAAGCATTTATCTGTTAGTTTATATTTTACAGTTGTATATATATTCATAAACATTAGCTTATATATTAGTATGTAAATATAGTATAATAACTATGATCTGGTAGATTTTATAAAGTATATACTTATGTATTGTTCAGTTAGTACATAATATATATAAAGTTATTTCCCTTATTATGTTCATATATATATATATTCATATATGTTTATAAAGCATTTGTTTACTGAGTATTTTACTGTTGTATATATAATAGTGTATAAGTCATATATAAAGTTTGTTTACCTATTTGCTGTTAGTGATGTATAGGTTATACATAGTATTTATGTTGTACATGGATATATGTATGTTGGTGTATATATTGTATAATAGCTGTTTCGTATTATAAGTTATAAAGTTATAAAAGTCAAATGCTTAGTTGAAATGTTATATCTATATTTACAGCTTGCGAATGTTAGTTACATATGTAGTTTATATTATGTTAAGTATTGCCATTTGACTGTTTATGGTATAAATATGATGTCAGTCTATATTGTGTTATGTAGGTTTCTATATAAATATATCAGCATAGTTATATTTGTAAGTGTACATATATATAAAGTTATGTTATGCTGAAGCTTTTAGTTTTACTTTATGTACTAAAGTATATTTGTATATATAGTATATGAGTAGTTACTGTATGTTTTGTTATAAAATTTGTTTTACTGTATATATGGATGGATGTTCAAAGTGTTAAAGTTATGTTATATATATTAGTAGGTGCAAGAGATATTTTGATATATAGATATAGGTTCTGTTAGTTTAATTATAAATGAAGGGTGTATATAATATTGCTATAAACTATAATATTTATATATACAAATTGTTGTGTTTCAACATATATATTTTATACGATCTATATATTGCAAGCTGAGGTTATATTTGAAACTTTGTAAGTTGTTTGTTATATATATTAAGTCTAAGTTGGTCTATTATTATATAGTTCATATGAAATTTGGATATGATTTTGTATATAAATATAATTTCATATGTTTCATCTATAACAATTTACTTGTATAACTTACCTTTATCTATCACATTCTGATTCGTTCCATCAATTCGTGTTATCAGCTTGGTCATCAAACTCGTGCCAATTTTGCTTTGTTTCGAAGTTCGTGTTCAGATTCGTAACTCATTTCATCCTCGTTCGTCTCTAACCACGAAAGGTGAGCAATCACTCACGATTAATGTTCTTATATTTATTAAGTTTAATTTCAATTGAAATGTCAATTGAAATATGCTGATGTTAGTTATTTACATTGTTATATATGTCATTATCTGTATCTGTTCACTTATGACATCCGACACCATTATCTGTTATGTATATTGTTGATATATGCCTGTTACTGTTGTTATTTTATTATCATATCTGTTATCACTCTGCAAGTTCCCTGTTAGTATAGAATCACTATGGGTTGAAATGATACATACCCGAACGATCTGTAGAATAGGAGGAAATCGTTATGGGTTGAAATGATAAACCCAAGCGATTTTCAATTGAATTGAATTTGGGATTTCGGGTTGAAAAGATATATACCCGAATATGTTTTAAATTGCGGATTGAAATGATAAATATCCGTATCACTTGACCATAGGATAGAAAATTTTATACAGGCACCGTTGGTCTATATATAAACGTTTTGAAAATGATATCTATGGTTTTGAAAAAGAAATATATGGTTTTGATTAATATTGATTTTTAAAGATTTATTAAAGTTGATTTAATAAAGTTGATAAATAATATGTTTAAGTATTTAATATCTATATTTTTAAATATAGAATTTGTAATGATTTGAAATTGATTGAAATTGTATTTATTTAAGAATTATACTTAAATAAGTCTGATTTGAAATGTATTGAATTTGAAATTTAAAGAAGTGAATTACAACTTGAAATTTGAAAGGGTGACTTAAATGGATATTTCAACGTATAAATATTTAAATGAGATCTTTTGTTTATTTAAATTGTAAATTGAAATTGTATTTAGATGTTATGGAAATGATTAAGTTAATATTTCAAAACTAAATAATTGTAAAGTGAATTTGATATGTATATAAATTTATCGAATTTAGTTTTGAAATGATGAATATTTAAAGCTTTGAAATATATTAAAATTGAAATGACTTATTTTATGGTTCAGATATGTATTTGAAATCGATAAATTGAAATGGTTTATTTAGAAGCTGAATCGAGTTGAAACTAATGATTTGAGATTTGATTAAATTAAATTTTTGGAATTCGAGTTAATTTGAATCGATTTGTGAAATTTGAGGAAACTAATTTATTTTATAACGAAATTTTATTATCTAAACTATTTAAAAGGAAAGTGTTATGATTGCCAAATTACTGTGATTTCCAGACTATGATTTCGAAAGCATTATAACTTTGGAAAGTAATATGATTTTGAAAATGGATATTTGAAGTGAAATGATATCGTATTAAATTGTGTTTCGGAAATGATAATGATTTTGGTTTAAAGTATAAACTATTGTGAAACGACCACGGTGTTATAATAACGATTGGTTGGCAAAGAGACCGGGATCGGATATGGACATACTCTCTGTCGATACCGAAAACCACTTTGACAACCGTGTACGCGGTGGAGATTCCAGAATGAAGTAGGATGGTGGCGACGTTCTTAAGGTATGTTACGTGGACCCAACTCCCGTGAGTTGGCAATAAGGTGGCTAAAACAGGAGCGATCTCGGACCAGTGAGGTAGCACCTCTTCTCGGACGCATTTCTTCGATATTATACTCTTACTTGTGATTTGACTAGATGGCCATCCTTCGATTTGGGAATGTTGTTCGAGGTGGAACGGTAGTGGCTGTTATGCGTATCCATCAGTCCGTGTGCGTAATTGGTATATCTACCCTGGCATTGCCTAGTTGTGCCGTGTCACCTACCATATCGAGCTTTACTACGATTATAATTTTAAGATCCGACCGCGTTAAGGTTCTCCATCCCCTTAACGCTATTTTCCGATATGATTATACTTTACTTATTTAGACACTACTGTATATAGCGTATATTACTACATAGTAAATAGTTTAACGGACCCTTAGAGGATAGTTATCCCAAACATCTTTTAAGTTACTTGTATTTTAGTTGATATTTCACTTGAGTTGGATTTATTTATATAATAATGTTAATCCTGACTCGAGTGTTTTGTGTTTTGCTTTACGCTCGGGTCAGACTGAGTGATACAGCATTTGAGACTCACCTTTGGAGTTGGAGCTTCGCTTGGAGAACCAGCAATCTATCGATCCTGCTTTCAGTTATTCTGTTGATTCCAGTGATGTATTCATATCTGGTATTTGATTATTGTATTGAGACCTCTAGTGTATTCGAGACCTCTGTTGTATCTTGTTTAACTCTGTTATATATATAGTAGTTTCATGAACTACTATCCTTTTGTTTCCGCTGCATTATTGTTATATTACTCTGTGTCTGTGATCTGTAATTATTTTATTTACTGTATATGCTGAGTTTTGCCAAATTTTAATTACAACGCGGTATTTTGAGTAATTCAACTCCGGCATGAGTGTCTACCTATACACTTATAATGGATGCGAATGGTCCAAAATACCGGTTCGTTACAATTCTTATTATATACAATATAATATATTAGTTGCCAACCCATTGTTAATAAGTTTCATATTGCTTATTGGGTAAATTCATTTACGCATGTATTCAAAAATAGTGTAGGCGCGTGTCAAGTTCTAGGCAATTCATTTTTATACTTTGGTGTGTCTGCATATATTATAGGGTGCATACATGTTATATTTTGCGTTTTCACCTTTAATGCATGCATACGTGTAACTACTGATACACATAAGTTAAAACTTTCATCAGGATTTCATGCGTACAAACCTTATAGGCGTGAAAATATGTCAAGAAATTTGTACATAAAGGCGTTTCAATTCTTGCGTGTGTAAAGTGTTGTTATTATTTCTTTTGAGAATAGTGGGTTGCAGTTTATATGTACGCATGTAAGTACTGAATGATGAGTCACAGATCTTGTTGTTTAATTTCTTTTACATGCAAAAGTTGTTGTTCCAAGTTTATATACTTGCTTTGAAAATGTATCAGGCTAGTATAATCATTAAATTGCATGCTAAGAGTTGTGAGTCCAGGTTAGTATAGCAGAGTAATGCCAAACTATTAGTTATTATATATAGTTGCTAAGGGTATTACAAGTAGCAAGGTGTTAAAACTGGATAACTTAGACCTGCACACTAATTAATTTACTTGCGTGTAAAGACTTGCTTGCATTTTCTTTTCTTTTTTTCGTAGCAAAGTTATTACACGTATGACTTACAAACTTTCTTATTATTTGTACGTGCTTGAAGTAGTTCCAGATTGGTTTTGTTTATATTGTAGTGTGCGCGCGCAAATAGGAGTTGCACGTTGCTGCATTAAAGTATTTTGAACCGGTGTTACGTTTTAAAACGTATTTTGTTGCCGTTATTTTTATAACGGAATTCTTACACCGGTATTATATTTTTGAAGCGTGTTGTTTTAACGACATTTTGACGAATGAAAATCACTGTTATTTTAACTTCAGTAACCGTCAATTTTAAAGTGAATTTTTAAGCGGTTATCCCGCAACGCTGATTTGGTATCAGTTTTACGGTATTTTGTAAGGTGCAATTTCCTCGTCAAAATTGCTACAGATGTTGCAGTTTTAATCACGTGTTTTAAAAATTGTTTAAAAATAAAAATTGTTTCAAAATTTTTACAGTTTGCACTTTTAAAAGAATGAGGAAGCGATTTAAACGCTTCAGCAAAATTGAGGTCTATGAACCCTTACTTTTACTGATTCGCTTAATTCCGGACTTGTCCATTTGAGAACGAAAATTTTATTTATATTAAATACACAATTTTTCACTTTCAAGGAAACGATGAAGAGATTTAAACGATTTAGCAAAAGTGTTGAGTATGGAATCACGCTTTTACTATTTCGGTTAATTCCGGACTCGTTAATTGAAATAATTATTGCTGTTTGATGATTTAGATGATTTTGTGGGCTTTCGAGCCACTATGCTGGACCTTCGGGTCAATTGCCAGTACTAGACCTTTGGGTCATATGTTGAACCTTCGGGTCATTTGTTGGGCGCCAAAAATATAGTACTTGGTAGGCTTCGGCCATACGAGATGCACGTGCGGCGTAGCTAAAACTCGCCATCTGCTGGGATCGATCCATCTTTTATGTTGATTTTCTAGTTATCTTATTTTGATTTCTAGATTCTGCGTATTGTTGCTTTGAATTCAATTGTGAATTTGGAAGTTGATTTTGATGAGGTTTAATGGGATTTCTTCCTTTAAACTATGTTGATTACCATGTTGTATAGTCTCACCCGAGACTATAATTTTGTGTATAGTCTCATCCGAGATTACAGATTTGTGTATTGCTGTTTTGAATTCAATTGGGAATTTAAAAGCTGATTTTGATTGAGTTTAAATTGAGATTTCTTTATTTAAACTATGGTGATTTTCTATGTTGTATAATCTCATTCGAGATTATGATTATTTGTTTAAGTGTTGTTTACCATACACTTATTTCTGAAGTTTAAATTAGAATGATCCGTTTATTATTTTCTTTTAAATAATACTTGGGTCAGACCGAGTTATTTCAGGATAGTCGCCATCTCTAATTCTGTTGCCACCTCAGATTTTGGGATTTCACTTCATCTTTCGTCTAGATTTCGAGGTGTTTCTTTTTGGTGCATTGACTCTCGTCTCATGTATGTTTATGACATGTAAATGTACATTTGGTTTATGTGAACTATCGATTGTTGTAGCATGTATCCAGACTTGTCTTCCGCTATATATCTGATATTTCTGTTCTGATATGATTATACTATCAGTGTTGTTGTTATTATGAGTTGTTCTGTATTTTTCTTTAGCCACCGTAGTTTCGTTTTAGATTTGGATTGAATTTATATCTTTGGGAGTAATTTACACAACTCCTAGCGATGTAATCAATACTCGTCTAAGGCATAACTTACGGATGGTCGCTTCTAATAAGCCTTATTCTTCGCAATAGCAGACGTTATTCCTTATAATAACCTTTGTTATTGTGAGCATAGAGGTGGGGCGTCATAGCTTGGTATCAGAGCTGAGATTCAGAACAAATTATAATAAACACAGAACAGAAATAGAATGGAACATGTGTTACAACTATTCGAGGGTTTTGTTCGTGCCTTTCTAATCGATTCCTTCGTTGTTCTTAAACTTCTTATCCTCTCTAACAAGTTGGAATATGTCTAGGAATATATCTCATATTTCCGTAGTATTCCATTTGTTAAATTCCTTATCAATCTTGTTGTAGTTTCCTTGAGTTAAAACAAGGAAAGTCCTCTGTTTCCGATTGTCCTACTGCTCCTAAGGGTTTCAAATCCGGGAAGCTTAATGTTGCTTAAGCTTCTGGTGATTCTTCTAAGCCAAAGGTATTACTCCTTCTGTTTTGGAAGGTTTTATTTTATTTTATAGTCGTTCTATTAGAGTTCTTTTCAATACGGGTGTATCACATTCATTCGTATCAAAGGAGCTTGTTGATGTTATTCCTTTGAATGTTGTTACTCTTTGCAACCCTTTGAGGATTGTGGATCTATTCCCAGTTTTTTGTAAAAATGTAGTCCTTAGATCTAGAAAAAAGAATATAGAAATAGAATTAAGGATCCCGTTTCAAATGAAATATATATATTTATAATAGAATAAGTAAATTCTAAGTAAATGGGATTTCCTAATATCTCAATTGGATAAATCCGAACGAATTTGTTCCTTTTGATAAAAATTCAAAAAACTTCAATTGGTACGCGCAGGAAATAGGCCAATTCGGCAGCTTTTTGTTCAATTTCTCGTGGAGTCAATTTCTCATCAGTACGAGTCAAGGGGATGGTTCCTTGAATCCTATTGGTGGATCCGCTACTCTTGGTTTGTTGTGTGTTGATGTTGAGATTATTCTATGTGGTTTTTACTTTCATGCGAATCTGCATGTTATGGATCATCTTGGTTTTGATATGATTTTGGGTATGAATTGGCTCGTCCGTTATGAAGTTCAAATCCTATGTCCAGAAAGAACTTTATATTTCAAGTGTCCCGATGCTATCGAGTAGTTATCTATTATATTTCAAAGCATGAACCATACTTCGAATACTCTTATTTATTCCTTCGAATCGGAGGATGTTTTAACTAATATTCCTATTGTTTGTGATTTTTCTGTTGTCTTTGAGCCTATTTCGTGTTTGCTGCCGAAGAGGACAATTGAGTTCCGTATTGATCTTATCTCTAGTGCACATCCTGTAAGTCGTCCTCCCATGAGGATGTCTGCTAAGGAAAATCAGTAACTCAGGCAGCAATTATCTGAGTTGGAAGCCAAGCATTTTATTCGTTCTAGCTCATCTCCTTGGGGCGCCGTCGTTGTCTTCGTTAAGGAGCCAGATGGTACTCTTAGGCTTTTCATTGATTATAGCAAGCTTAACGAGCTCACTATCAAAAAAAAAGGTATTCATTACCTAGGATCGACGATATGTTCGATCAGTTAAGTGGCGCTAAGCTTTTCTCCCAACTCGATCTTGCTACCGGTTTTCATCAGTTACGAGTGGTGGAGGATAGTATCCCTCTTACCGCATTCCGCACTCGTTATGATTCTTATGAATTATTTATTATGTCATTCAGTTTGCCCAGCTTATTTCATCCATTTTATGAATCGAGTATTCTACGAATATCTCGATGACTCCATTTGTGTATTTATTGATTTTGGATGAAAACAACAATTTAAAATTTTGCAAATCTTTTTCATAAGATTTATTTACAAGTATAATTGGATTTGTGTTAATCATATAGAAGATGATTTTGTGATTGTATTGTCCATTGAGTGCTTTAAGAATTCTGGTCGATGCGCTTGATCAACGTTATCAATAGGAATCTCCTAAATGCTTTGATGAGACAATTCGACACAATAAATTGACCTATAAAAAGTAAATTTTTCTAGAAAATGATTTCATAAAGAAAATTGTAATTTTGGAAGTTTTGGCTTTTTAGGAAAGAAGATTATTTGAAAGAGCTCTTTTCCGATACTCTTATCCTTGTGGTTCCCGAAGGGAACCAAGACTTCATTATTTGTACCAGTACTAGCCGTATTGGTTTCTGTGTTGTTCTCGTGCGAAAAGTTAGTAGTTTCCTATGCTTCTAGACAACTAAAGCCTAACGAGATTCGTTATGCTATCCATAATTTGGAGTTAGCCGCCATAGTCTTTGCTCTAAAGATTTGGCGACATTAATTTTTGGGCGAGCGTTTTGTTCCCTTCACTGATCGCAAATCTCTAAAATATTTATTCACTCAGAAAGAACTGAATTTGAGACAACAGTGTTGGCTCGAATTTCTAGCTTCATATGATTCGATATTCTATATAACCTTGGTAAGGGTAATCGAGTTGCTGATGCGCTTAGCCGCAAGTAGCAAGTGTTGTTTCCATGATGCTAGCAGAGTGGAATATGTTGGAAGCTTTATCTCTTTGAAATATTAGAAACCATCCTTCAGTTTCTGATTCTCCCGTGCTTTTATTTAGCATGGAAGCTTGTTCTAGTTTGTTGGATCGTGTTGCCGATGCCCAGAAACAAGATCCACATATTGCTTATCTTATCCAGAGTTGTAAATCGGAATCCCGAAGTGATGATCTAAAGGATTTCGATATTGATGTTCATGGTTGTATTCGGAAGAATGGTAGGTTGATCGTGCCTAATGTTCCTAATCTTAAAATTGACATTCTTGAGGACTGTCATTGTTCTAAGTATACTATCCATCCGGGTAGTAGTATGATGTATGCTGTTATGAAACGCTTATACTATTGGGAAGGTATGAAGCGTTATATTGCAAGTTATGTAAGACGTTGCATAACTTGTCAACTTGTTATAGCAGAACACCATCGTCCTAGTGGTCTTTTGCAGCCTCTTGAGATTCCATTATGGAAATGGGATCAAATTTTTATGGACTTCATTGATGGTCTACCTCATTTGAGGTCGGGCCATATTAGTATTTGGGTGATTGTTGACAGATTGACTAAATCAGCCCATTTCGTTCCTATCAAGTCCAATCGGACTGCTCCTTTGTTGGCTAAGCTATTTATTCAGGAAGTTGTTCGACTTCATGGTGTGCCTAGTTCTATTGTTAGTGACAGAGATCCGCTTTTTACTAGTGGTTTCTGGCAGAGCCTTCAGAAAGTTTTAGGCACTAAGCTCAATCTCAGTACAGCTTATCATCCACAGTCTGACGGTCAGACTGAAAGGGTGAATCAAGTTTTGGAAGATCTCCTTCGAGCTTGCATTCTTGATTTTGATGGTAGTTGGGAAGACCACTTATCCCTAGTTGAGTTCTCTTATAACAACAGTTTTCAATCCAGTATCGGTATGGCTCCTTTCGAAGCTCTTTACGGAAGGACGTGTCGATCACCATCTTGTTGGTCGGGGGGGGGGGGGAGTTAGTTCTCGGCCCTGATTATATTCGTGAATCTTCTGAGAAGATTGATATCATTAGATAGAAAATGAAAGAGGCTCAGAATAGGCAGAAATCTTATGTCGATCATCGTAGGAAGCCTTTGGAATTTTCTGTTGGCGAGCGCGTATTCATTCGTGTTTCTTCGATGAAGGGCGTGGTGCGTTTTAGTAGCTTCAGGAAATTGGCTCCTCGATATGTTGGACCGTTTCCTATTACAGAACGCATTGGCCCAATTGCTTATCGTGTATCGCTACACATTCAGTTTTCGGGAATTCATGACGTATTTCATGTATCCCAGCTTCGTCGATGCCTTCGAGATTCAGATTTTTTATTGATCCCCTTATGTTGCTGTTATCCCAACTTTTGGCAAAGCCGAGATACGCAAAGATTAACTGAAAATTAATGATTATTAGTCATGAACATCGATTGTGCATCGCAGTTTCACCATGGATATCGATGAATTTTGTCCGAGTCCGGATCGGGCTACAATTGACAAGACACGTCAAGCAGAGCCATGAAAGTCAACGTTCCAAATATCAAGTCAATCCGAGGTCGCACGCTCAGGATATCATCGGAGCAAGTGGAGAACATAACCTCGAGTTCGCACCCATATGAGTCGAATCCATCAGTTTCGACTCCACCTGGTTCGACTCGATTTATTTCATATCCATCCACGAGAACATAGTTCGAATCGGTCTCAATATGCCACAGGTTCGAAACGATCAAGGTATTCCTGCCTTCGAATCCATCAAGGAGAGATCCTCCGAATCCATGAAAAGGACTATAGCTTCGAATCCATCACGACAAACCTTGCTTCGAAACCATCAGAATACGCCTTGCTTCGACTCCATTGAGCAAGCCTTAGTTCGAATCCAATAACTCGAATCCATTGGAGCGTTCCCACCTTCGAATCCCTTCAAACAGTGGAGTCTTCGTATCAATCGACTGAAGGTTACCCAGATCGATTCGAAGGAGGCACGTCTTCGAATCGATCACCTCGAATCCACCACGTCTACATAGCTAAAACCCCGGCCACGACTCAGTAAAGCTAGGAGAAAAAGGAGGATCGACTCGAAGGAAGCGCTCCACGTCATCCCAGAAGCGCGCGCTGGATCGATTCGAACGAATCGATTCGAACTAGATCGATTCGAACCAGGCTAGTCAACCAGAAATGCAACCTTGAATCGATCATAACTTGAGATCTACACATCCAAATGCTATGAAATTTTCACAGAAGCTTCAACACATGATGAAGAATGTTCACACCAAATTTCAGCTCGATTGGACACTTTCTTGATCGATTCGAACCAAGGGTCGAATCGATCCCAAAGTGGGCCCGGATCTCCAGATTTTGGCCATGTGGGCCCCCTGACGTACCAGAACTGGTCTCCCTTCATTTTAGGCAAGATATCAGCCTTCAACACCTAT
Organism: Allium fistulosum; assembly: GCA_030737815.1. NCBI lineage: Eukaryota > Viridiplantae > Streptophyta > Magnoliopsida > Asparagales > Amaryllidaceae > Allium > Allium fistulosum. Next base: position 741,168,299 of record CM060908.1, on the reverse strand, counting down.
AAATAGACCCCCAGGTCATTCAGAAAAGGGGTCGGACAATTTCAAGATCTAAAGATCGCCCAGATTCTGCCAGATTTACTCCAGATCACCATTGCTGCCTTAGATTCAGACTTAGTTCAGCAAATCAGTTGTAATACAACATACGAAATTGTAATCTTCAAGCATCGAGCAATAAAATCATAAAAACCTTGAAGTGGACGTAGGCCGGAGATAGCCGAACCACTATAAATTGCGTGTCACTATTCATTATTTCTTGATTGTTGCTTGCTACTTACTTAAGATCTGTGATTTGTGTGTGAATACTGTTGATTCGTATTCATACGCTGGTGCTTTCACTACACTTGGGGTTTGTGACCATTTTTGGCGCAAACACTTTGGTGCTTTCACTGAGAAGAACTAGCACCCGCTTCACCAGATTCGAAGTTCAGATTTGAAAACTCGAAGGTTTGAAGACAATGACTCGGCAAACAAGACAAAGAGCTGAAAGAAGCCAACAAGGAGGAAGTCAAGAGGCAATCAACTAGGGCTTGGGGGCAGGCCCGCAGGATCCAACGCAGAAGTACCTTTGGAAGGAGCTCAGCCGGCTAGGGCCAACACAAATGCTAACGAGCCACCCGAAGAGTACGTACCAGAATTCCCTACAAGACTCGGAGGGCAAGACAGAGACATGACAAGGGGGCAACCCCTAGATGGAGATGAAAGAATGGTCGGCCTAGTGAGACGACTCATGAGAGGAGGGTTTTCAGGAGGAGGATTGGAAGAAGTTAGTCGGAGTCCGTTCGCTCCGCATATCAGGAATGCAAGGAACCCTCCGAAGTTTAAACTACCAACGCTGAATCCTTATGATGGAAAGTCAGACCCGACCATGCATATCACCAGATATATCAGACACATGGAAGTGCTGGGGGCATCCGAAGAAGTGATGGCACGATGTTTCCCCTTATTCTTATCAGATTTGGCTGCGCTTTGGTTTAGGCAGCTAGAAACCGGATCAATCAGGACATGGGGCGAGCTTGTGGATTGCTTCATGAAGCAGTTTAGGGTTCACGTGACGCGGCCTAAGAGCGTGATGACTTTGGCATCAATAAAACAAAGGACAGGAGAGTCCATAAAAGATTTTTTGTTACGATTTAATGCGACGGTGACTTCGGTAGATCGCCCGGACCCATCGATGATTTTGATGGCGGCAGTGGCAGGAGTTGGAGAAGGCACCGAATTCAAAGACTCTTTGACTAAAGATCCACCGCAAGATCTTGGAGAGTTTTTCCACGAAGCTGAAAAATTCATTCGATTAGAGGAATCACGAGCCGAGAGGCAGGAAATAAATGTTGCACAAGGCGAAGGAACCGCCAGGGAACAGTCCAGGGCAGACAAAGGAAAGAGAAAGCAGGATGACGCACATGATGGTCCTGATAAACGGAAGAAATTCTAAGAACCCAGATTCAGGCAATACACAGACTTGGTGGCAGGACTGGAACGAATTTACACTGAAACGCGGGGGCAACTCCCCTATCGAAAGCCACCCAGGAGAGATCCCACGGAGCGGGAACGTAAGACTGGAAAGTACTGCCTATTCCATGAGCTGGATGGGCACACTACCGATGAATGCCGCCACCTGAAGGATGAGGTGGAAGAACATGCAAGGAGTGGTAGATTTCCGCAGTATGTTAGAGAACGTACGACGGTGGTTAGACCCGAACAACTACCGCATCAACCAAACAGGAATGATCCTGGATCGGGATCACGACTCGTCATCAACTGATTGTGATGGCAAGGGCCAAGTTCAAGATTTCTACTCTGGTCGATTAGTTTTCTTAGATTTGATTTCCAAAATAAAACGGCTATCCAACTTACTCATGTACGGGAACCGGAGAGATCCCTAGGCATGCTCTGAGATGGAAATAGACCGCTCCGCCCGGAGAGGCATTATCTTGTTTTTCCTGGTGTTTGAGATTGAACATCTAGGATTTGAATTTAATAAAGAAACACTTATTAAAATAAACCTTTGACCGGAGAGTTAAAGGATAAACATTAAATATCAATATAAACATGATCGCTTTATGATCCTACCCGGAGAGGCAGGGTCCGGAGTGCAAGAAGTGAGTTGCTTCGCCGGAGAGCGACAGGATCAACTCACTTAAGCATCGTTTCCTATTCACCGGAGAGTGATTGGATCAGGATTCGATAAGAGCCCGGAGAGGCTATGATCGGCCCACGATTTAGGCCATGACATCGCTTAATGTTCAGATACACTGAACCGGAGTGCAGGAAGTGAGTCGCTTCGCCGGAGAGCGACAGGATTGACTCGCTTAACGTTGTTTCCCCTTCACCGGAGAGTGACAGGATGGGATCCAGCATGAGCCCGGAGAGGCTGTGATCGACCGACGATTCAGGTCATGACATCGCTTAATGTTCAGATACACTGAACCGGAGTGCAGGAGGTGAGTCGCTTCGCCGGAGAGCGACAGGATTGACTCACTTAACGTTGTTTCCCCTTCACCGGAGAGTGACAGGATGGGATGCAGCATGAGCCCGGAGAGGCTATGATCGGTCGAGAACGACCAAGACATCGCTACACGCCCTAGCTGGGGCCAGAGTGCAAGGGATAGAAAGCAACGCCGGAGTGCAATAGGATCTTTCTATTCAATCGCTAAATCTAGAATGGGTTTGACAAGGGTCCGGAGTGACCATCAATAGTACGGAGAGACCGTGGAATTTCATTCTTAACTTCCACTGGAAAAAATTGATAACAATTCGGCTTCGGACAGCCATGGACTTGATTGAAAATGCTATAAGCTATGAGTAAAACATGGACTCACTGCAACCAACTTAAGACTGATCAAAACACGCCTTTTACCAAAAAGGCATGTTTTGGGGGGCAAAATGTTATCCCAACTTTTGGCAAAGCCGAGATACCCAAAGATTAACTGAAAATCAATGATTATTAGTCATGAACATCGATTGTGCATCGCAGTTTCACCATGGATATCGATGAATTTTGTCCGAGTCCGGATCGGGCTACAATTGACAAGACACGTCAAGCAGAGCCATGAAAGTCAACGTTCCAAATATCAAGTCAATCCGAGGTCGCACGCTCAGGATATCATCGGAGCAAGTGGAGAACATAACCTCGAGTTCGCACCCATATGAGTCGAATCCATCAGTTTCGACTCCACCTGGTTCGACTCGATTTATTTCATATCCATCCACGAGAACATAGTTCGAATCGGTCTCAATATGCCACAGGTTCGAAACGATCAAGGTATTCCTGCCTTCGAATCCATCAAGGAGAGATCCTCCGAATCCATGAAAAGGACTATAGCTTCGAATCCATCACGACAAACCTTGCTTCGAAACCATCAGAATACGCCTTGCTTCGACTCCATTGAGCAAGCCTTAGTTCGAATCCAATAACTCGAATCCATTGGAGCGTTCCCACCTTCGAATCCCTTCAAACAGTGGAGTCTTCGTATCAATCGACTGAAGGTTACCCAGATCGATTCGAAGGAGGCACGTCTTCAAATCGATCACCTCGAATCCACCACGTCTACATAGCTAAAACCCCGGCCACGACTCAGTAAAGCTAGGAGAAAAAGGAGGATCGACTCGAAGGAAGCGCTCCACGTCATCCCAGAAGCGCGCGCTGGATCGATTCGAACGAATCGATTCGAACTAGATCGATTCGAACCAGGCTAGTCAACCAGAAATGCAACCTTGAATCGATCATAACTTGAGATCTACACATCCAAATGCTATGAAATTTTCACAGAAGCTTCAACACATGATGAAGAATGTTCACACCAAATTTCAGCTCGATTGGACACTTTCTTGATCAATTCGAACCAAGGGTCGAATCGATCCCAAAGTGGGCCCGGATCTCCAGATTTTGGCCATGTGGGCCCCCTGACGTACCAGAACTGGTCTCCCTTTATTTTAGGCAAGATATCAGCCTTCAACACCTATAAATAGACCCCCAGGTCATTCAGAAAAGGGGTCGGACAATTTCAAGATCTAAAGATCGCCCAGATTCTGCCAGATTTACTCCAGATCACCATTGCTGCCTTAGATTCAGACTTAGTTCAGCAAATCAGTTGTAATACAACATACGAAATTGTAATCTTCAAGCATCGAGCAATAAAATCATAAAAACCTTGAAGTGGACGTAGGCCGGAGATAGCCGAACCACTATAAATTGCGTGTCACTATTCATTATTTCTTGATTGTTGCTTGCTACTTACTTAAGATCTGTGATTTGTGTGTGAATACTGTTGATTCGTATTCATACGCTGGTGCTTTCACTACACTTGGGGTTTGTGACCATTTTTGGCGCAAACAGTTGCTAGATGTTGAGATCTCACCCGACTTGTCTATTGTGCAAATTCTTATGCGTGTGCTAGCTTCAGAGGTTAAACACCTTCGGAATAAAGAAGTCCCACTTGTGAAAAATTCAATGGACTGCAAATCCCAAAGATTGCACTTGGAAAACCAAAGAATTCATCGAGCGTTCTTATCCCGATTCTCTCTCCTCTTCAGGTGGGGGTGGGCATTCCTATTCATCTTTTCTATTTTAATCATTGTTGTGATGAATAATTTGTGTTATAAACAACTTCTATTATGAAAAATGCGGGGATGCAATTTTTATAAGAGGGGGAGTTTGTAACAACCGTGATTTTATTACCGTCGTAATAAAATTTTAAAATAGTAATTTTAAATTAAAATTTGAAACATAAATTTGCATTGCAAAAGTTTTGCAAAGTCAGTAAATGTTTCAAGTGGTGAACGTTGACAATGTACTGCATTTCCTTCTTCACGTGTAAAAGGAACAAGTCCATTTCAAAAAAAAATTGAGCATGTGTTGTCACATTCAATTTATAAAGCAAGTTGAAAGTTCTCTTTGCCTTCATGTGTGAAATGAGCCAATTGAAAGCAAATATTGAAATTGCTGTCATCAATGAATGCGTGCGTACTTCTTTTCATTTATGCACATCTCCTCTTCAATGCAATTGTACCTAAATCACTGCCAGCATAATTTCTTTTGGCCTGTACAACGGTGAAAAGATAGTAGCTTCATCATTTTTCGTTGCTTCATTTTTTTCAAGTAGCTCAGTTGAAGAATTTTAATGGCGGTTCAACTCTTTTGATCTGGGTTGCTTAACGTTTTTGGAAGCAAATTAGGTGAGTGTAAAACTCACATTTCTAGTTTATTCACCATTTTGTTTTGGCGTTCAAATAATCACTTTTGTTAATTCTAATTTTCAGTTACACAAAAATATGCAATTAGAAGATAGAAATTTCTCTTGACTCTTTGAACGTCTTTATATCATTTATTTTTACTCAAAAATATTTGATATATGATTCCTTATTATTTGTAGGTAGTGGGAAGTGTAGCCTAAAACGTTAATGTTTTGTGCTTTAAAATTCCATTCTTTAACATTTTTTTGTTCCAGTATTGCTACCCCTACAAGGACTGAAATGCCAGTCTTGCATTCTTATTATATACAATATAATATATTAGTTGCCAACCCATTGTTAATAAGTTTCATATTGCTTATTGGGTAAATTCATTTACGCATGTATTCAAAAATAGTGTAGGCGCGTGTCAAGTTCTAGGCAATTCATTTTTATACTTTGGTGTGTCTGCATATATTATAGGGTGCATACATGTTATATTTTGCATTTTCACCTTTAATGCATGCATACGTGTAACTACTGATACACATAAGTTAAAACTTTCATCAGGATTTCATGCGTACAAACCTTACAGGCGTGCAAATATGTCAAAAAGTTTGTACATAAAGGCGTTTCAATTCTTGCGTGTGTAAAGTGTTGTTATTATTTCTTTTGAGAATAGTGGGTTGCAGTTTATATGTATGCATGTAAGTACTGAATGATGAGTCACAGGTCTTGTTGTTTAATTTCATTTACATGCAAAAGTTGTTGTTCCAAGTTTATATACTTGCTTTGAAAATGTATCAGGCTAGTATAATCATTAAATTGCATGCTAAGAGTTGTCAGTCCAGGTTAGTATAGCAGAGTAATGCCAAACTATTAGTTATTATATATATTTTTTTTGAAGAAAAGTAAATGGGCCCAGCCCAGAAGTTACAAGGCAAACCGGGTTACAAAAAACTTACCCGAACACACCAACACAATCAAAAACAAACCCTAACCTAGAAGAGCCGACACAACTTCTCAGCAAACAAAGAGAAACAAAAAAATGGCGGAGGCGATATATATGATCTAAACTATCTCCTCTCCATTTTTTACTTTGCTTGATTCTCCACGTTCCCAGTAAGATAAATTCTCGTTCATATCACATCTCATGCCTCTACTCCTATTAACGTTGCTCGAGTAGCTCGAGTAACTGGATCTGTTGAATCTGTTGGTCACTAGAGTAGAAGTGTTAGATCTAGCGTCACAGCGACCTAGATCTGACATTCTCTTCTCACAATCTCTGTTGATAACAAAGTCTTCAATATCGTTCGGATTATTTGCATCTGGAGCTTGATTGAAGAAAGAATCACTGTCATTAGCAATATCCAAGTTCCTATTTACGGTGTAAGCCATGGAATCATGTTGATTGCAAAAGCAAGACTCTGGAGTCTGAAAGCTTCTAGAACGCATCAAATACGCTTCTAAATGCTTGTTACCAGCTTCAGAGCTCCAATCATCAGCAAAGGAAGTAAATTTCGTTTGATTTTTGAATATTTTCTTTGATTTCTGCAGAATTATCTTGCTATCAGATAAAATAGTTAACCAAACTTGCTCTTTTCTCCTACTGCCTTTGTTGTGCACACGCAAATTTCTCTTTTTCCACAAGTTGAAAACTGCTGTAGTTAGTAGAATGTGAGCAAAATCTGTCTCTTTTGCATTAGATCTGAATTTGTTGTTGATTAACTTTATAATATTCATAAGATCCATATGCTTGTTATCAACTATGTTCAGAGTAGCTTTGATATGATTCCAAATAGAAAAAGAGTAGCTGCATTCAAAAAATATGTGATTAGAACTTTCATTACATATATTGCACAGGTAGCAGAGTGAATTAATATTATTGCCCCATTTGTTTAATCTGTCCCAAGTTGGCAATCTGTTCTTAATTGCAAAATACGTACAGAATGCTATCTTGGGACAGTTCACTCTATTCCATATGCAATAATACCACTCTTCAGTTGGGTATTTGCTTCTAATAAAATTCCAAGTTGCTTTAAAGGAAAACTTCCCTCTTCTGTTAGCTTTCCATTCCCAGTAGTCATTCTCTGCAAAAGCATCAAATTGTATTTTGCATATTTCATCTTTATGAGGATTAGTAATAGGATGGATTTGTGGTTGCCATTTATTGTTAATAATGATATCTGAAACTTTGTTATTAGAACCACCACAAATAACAAGGCTATTCCACCTAACTTTATTAATAAATGCCTCATTTTTAAACCAAGGATCAAATCGTAAACTTGTATCTTGACCATTTTTAAATTTTCTTTCAATCATCAGTTTACCAATTTATCTACAATTTAAAATATGTTTCCAAGTGTTTGAATGATTACTCTTATGAATAGTAGTCCAGAAATTACTATGTTTCAAATATTTTGATCTCATCCATCTAGCCCACAAAGAATCAGAATTTAGGAATCTCCAAAATAATTTTAAATGGCAAGTAGTACAGAGATCCTTAATATTTCTAATGCCAAAACCCCCTTTATTTTTAGGTCTGCATACATTATCCCAGCTTATTTTATGATATTTACCTTTCCATAAAAAATCAGCGCATCTACTTTCCAACTTTTTAATAGATGCAACTGGGATTTGAAAGGTTTGTAGCCAGTAAAGAATAATAGCATAAATCACTGTCTTAATAAGTTCAAGCCTTCCAGCAATAGACAGTAACTTACAAGACCAAGTCTCCATTCTATCCTGAATTTTTTCAATAAGGATTGAACAATCAGAATCCTTAATCATATTTGTAGACAGAGGCAGACCTAAATATTTGATAGGGAGAAACCCCTCTTCAATATTTAAAACATTTAAAAATTCTCTTTTAGACTTACAAGATTTACTAAAATAAGCTTTACATTTATTCACATTGAGTTGAAGGCCAGCATAATTTTTCAAGTTATCAAAAATTGAATTAATAGAGACTGCATTCTCTTTATTAGCTTTAACAAACACCATAAGATCATCAGCATAAATCAAATGATTAACACAAGGTTGGATTCTGTTTATAGGCTGCACATTACCTTTAATACTTTCTATATCCATAAGAATAGAAAAGTATTCCATAACAATAGCAAAAAGATACGGTGATAGGGGGTCTCCCTGTCTTAACCCCCTATTAGATTTAATAAACCCTTCTGCCTTTCCTTGAATCAGAATTGAAAAGGTATGAGTATTTATACATTCAAACACCAAATCACAAAACTTTTTAGGAAAACCCATACATTTCATAATATGATGAATAAAATGTCTGTTTACCTTATCATATGCTTTCTGTAAGTCAATTTTAATACAAACATTGTCACCCTGTTTAGTGTTAAATTTCCTTACCATCTCATGAGCTAAGAGAGAGTTTTCATATATAAGTCTACCAGGAACAAATGCACTTTGATTTTCTGAAACCAAAAAAGGCAAAAACACTTTAATTCTGTTACTAAGAACACTAGCAATAATTTTATAAATAAAGTTGCAACAAGAAATTGGCCTATAATCACCTATAACAGTGGGATTTTTATTTTTTGGAATAAGGGTAATGAAAGTATGATTTAAACTTTTTAGAATTTTACCATTATCAATAAACTCATTAACAACATCCAAAACTTGTTGTCTAATATATTCCCAATTATTTTTATAAAACTTTGCATTAAAACCATCAGAGCTAGGGCTTTTGTTATCTCCAGCATTAAAAACAATAAATTTAATTTCTTCAAGACTCACTGGAGCCAATAGGATTTCAAAAGCATTATGATTTAAAATATTTTTACAGGTTATATATGGAAAAACCTTTTCATAATTAGTAGAGAAAAACAACTCCTTGTAGAAATTTATAGCATCCGAGGAAACTTTATCATGAGCATTAGCTAAATTTCCCTCTTTATTTATAATGCAGCCTATGTTATTTATGTGCTTTCTATTACTCATTTTAGCATAAAAAAATTTGGAACAGTCATCACCTAATGTGAGCCAATCAACCTTTGCCTTTTGTCTTGCATTGATTGACTCTTTATACATTTCATTTGACAATTCCTGTTGATTTTGAAAAAATTTATTTATTTCTCTGATATCATCAGGGTTGTTATCAGCACTTATTTGTAAAAAAATTCCCTCTTTTTTCAAACTAGCAATCTTGTTGTTATTTAAAAAATTGCTCTTATTCCAGTCTTTGAGATTATTCTTTGTGAATTTTAGAAAGCTAGAAAACTGAAATTGTTTAGAGCCACTACAAGAAAAGTTAAGACAGTTTTCCATTGGATTTATAGTCTTCTTCCAACACCCAGCTATTTTTAAATCGAAAAGGAGGAGCTTTATTATTAAACTCACTATTCAAAAAAAGATTAACTAAAAGAGGAGTATGATCACTTAAATTCTGCTCCAAAGTAGAACAAACACTATTAGGAAAACTTTTAGCAAAGTCTTTATTATACAGAATTCTATCTAACTTACAGTGAATATTTTTAGCTAGACCAGACTTCCAAGTATATTTATTACCACTGATAACAGGTTCAATTAGGCCAGATTCTAATAAGAATTTATTGACTCTGTCCAATTTATTATGAGGAATTTTAATCCCCCCAAATTTCTCTTTAGCATGAAAAACAGTATTGAAATATCCTATAAGAATCCAGGGGAAATCATATATAGAATTTAAAGATTTAAGTTTTAGCCAGAGAGCATTCCTTTCTAATTCAAAATTACTACCATAAACACAAGTAACTTGCAAATAAAAACCACCAATATTTTCAAAACTACAATCAATAAATTGGCTATCCTTGTTTATATTTTTATTTGTCCAGATATTAGAATCCCACATAACAGTGATACGTCCTTTACAGCTACAATCGTTATTGTGAATTGCTTTCCAATTTCTGGACAGTTTAAAACAAAATCTATCAAAATTCTCATCATTCATTTTATTTTCAATTAAGGCAACAATAGATGGTTTATAAACATTAATCATAGACAGGATATCAGATTGTTTAGCAGGGGAATTCATTCCCCTAACATTCCAAGCAAATATTGACATATATATAATAATAAAAAATGGTTTTAAATCGTACCTGACACTATAGTGCTTTTACCTCTCCTTTTTTTCACAGTCCCTTTAGCTTTTAAACTGGTAGACATTTGATCCCATTCTGGATTTATTGATATATATTTTTGCTTAAAGGCTTTTTTCTCTTTGTTTCCCTTTATCTTACCAGATGATTTTGTTCTAGCAATATGTAATTCTGATAGATCAAATTCCTCTATGATATCCCCCTTCTCTGATTCATCTTCCTCCATTTGTGCAGATTCTGGAATTTTGATCAAGGAAATATCGAAAGAAGCTGTGCGAGGCATACCTGACTCAATGCAGTCAGTCATTGCAGCCTGCTCTGGAGGTGGATCACCCTTGCAAGGCAATGCTGAGCTATTATTCGTTCTCTCAGCATCTGCAGCAAGTGTAGAGGAAGGTCCCTTCTCAACTATAGTTTCCTGATTCGGATTTGAAGGCAGTTGAATATTATTGACTATTTTTGTAATATTCTGGTCTGTATTTAAACATGGCTCTGAAATATGGGGGGTTTCAAAGTTAAAGAACTGCATTTTTATACCCTCTTCTATACTTGTCGGAGTTAGACCCTTTGAGAATTCTACACTTTCTTTTAACTGATAAACTTCCATTGCCATGATCTGATTATTTTTGTTAGGGAGCTCACTATTATTGTTTTCTTGATCGAAGATGATATCTTCTTGATAGATTCGATCTTTTCCCTCCTAGGCTTTTGACTGGATTTTTTTGCCTTCACTGTTTCTCGTTTCTTGAGCAACTTCAGAAACATTTTCTTGAATAACAATTGTATCTTTATCATTCTTTTTGGGGATCCACTTCTGTTTCAGGTTGCACTGATCTATATTGTGCCCGAAACACTTACAAATACTACACTTTGGTGGAACCCATTCATATTCAACTCTTTGTGTAATGATTTCACCGTTGTAAAGATTTAGACAAATTTCACTTGGGAGTTCATCAGTTGCAGAAACTTCTACAAGAAGTCGAGCATAATTCAATCTCGACTTCATGGTAGTTGCTGCGTCCATTTTTATGGGTTTTCCGATTAAACTCGCCATGATGCTAAATGCCTCTCTGTCCCATAGTTTGATATTTACACTGGGTAAACGAACCCATATCGGCATAGTTGACAGAAGATCTCTGTCCAACTTCAAAGACTCAGACCACCTTCTCATGATGATGAGTTTGCCGTTGTAGAAGTGAGGACCATTCTGGATGATAGAATTGCAGTCTTGTGAATCATTAAACTTGATTAGAAAAAACCCATTTTCCCTTGAGAAAATTTCAAAATCACCATTTGGTTTCCAAACTCTTTTAATATACTCCTTAAAAAACAAGAAATATGGTTTACTGCTAACCACATAAACCAAAATAGAGTTATTCCAACATTCTGTGGCTCTTTTACACACTGCCTCCTTAACAACACCATATTTCTTGTTATTGATTCTAATGGGAGCAATGGTTTCAAGACTGCATTCTTCTTCCCTTGGTTCCTTTGATTGCTCAGATACAATATCAGCCCAAGTTTTCTGCCCTATTTCTCTATTCAAAGAGAACTTTGTTGGTGGTTTACTACTTTGAATCAGGTTGGTCCTGTCTTGGAAGGAGTTGGTCTTTGGATCATCTTTCTTTCTTTGAACATCATTTGATTGAGATCGAATCTAATTATTTCTTGGTTGAAATCTTCTTTGCGATCTTGGCTGAACCAATTGGAAGCACTCTTTATCTATGATGATATTCGGCTTTCTGATGTGAGATTCAGGTGGCCTGTCTTGAGGAATGGGTCGAGAGAGGGAAGGATTGGATTTGGAATTGAGAGAGAGATTGTTTTCTCCCATGGCAGAAGAAACCCTAAATTGCTTTTTTTCACTAAACTTTGTATTTGAATTCTCCAACTTTAGTTATTATAAGGGTATTACAAGTAGCAAGGTGTTAAAACTGGATAACTTAGACCTTCACACTAATTTACTTGCGTGTAAAGACTTGCTTGCATTTTCATTTTTTTTTTGCGTAGCAAAGTTATTACACGTATGGCTTACAAACTTTCTTATTATTTGTACTTGCTTGAAGTAGTTCCAGATTGGTTTTGTTTATATTGTAGTGTGCGCGCAAATAGGAGTTGCACGTTACTGCATTAAAGTATTTTGAACCGGTGTTACGTTTTAAAACGTATTTTGTTGCCGTTATTTTTATAACAGAATTCTTACACCGGTATTATATTTTTGAAGCGTGTTGTTTTAATGACATTTTGACGAATGAAAATCACTGTTATTTTAACATCAGTAACCGTCAATTGTAAAGTGAATTTTTAAGCGGTTATCCCGCAACGCTGATTTGGTATCCGTTTTACGGTATTTTGTAAGGTGCAATTTCCTCGTCGAAATTGCTACATATGTTGTAGTTTTAATCACATGTTTTAAAAATTGTTTCAAAATTTTTACAGTTTGCACTTTCAGAAGAATGGGAAAGCGATTTAAACGCTTCAGCAAAATTGAGGTCTATGAACCCTTACTTTTACTGATTCGCTTAATTCCGGACTTGTCCATTTGAGAACGAAAATTTTATTTATATAAAATACATAATTTTGCACTTTCAAGGAAAGGATGAAGAGATTTAAACGATTTAGCAAAATTGCGGAGTATGGAACCACGCTTTTACTATTTCGGTTAATTCCGGACTCGTTAATTGAAATAATTGTTGTTGTTTGATGATTTAGATGATTTTGTGGGCTTTCGAGCCACTATGTTGGACCTTCGGGTCAATTGCCAGTACTAGACCTTCGGGTCATTTGTTGGACCTTCGGGTCATATGTTGGACCTTCGGGTCATTTGTTGGGCGCCAAAAATATAGTACTTGGTAGGCTTCGGCCATATGAGATGCACGTGCGGCGTAGCTAAAACTCGCCATCTGCTGGGATCGATCCATCTTTTATGTTGATTTTCTAGTTATCTTATTTTGATTTCTAGATTCTGCGTATTGTTGTTTTGAATTCAATTGTGAATTTGGAAGTTGATTTTGATGAGGTTTAATGGGATTTCTTCCTTTAAACTATGCTGATTACCATGTTGTATAGTCTCACCCGAGACTATAATTTTGTGTATAGTCTCATCCGAGATTATAGATTTGTGTATTGCTATTTTGAATTCAATTGGGAATTTAAAAGCTGATTTTGATGGAGTTTAAATTGAGATTTCTTTATTTAAACTATGGTGATTTTCTATGTTGTATAATCTCATTCGAGATTATGATTATTTGCTTAAGTGTTGTTTACCATACACTTATTTCTGAAGTTTAAATTAGACTGATCCGTTTATTATTTTCTTTTATATAATACTCGGGTCAGACCGAGTTATTTCAGGATAGTCGCCATCTCTGATTCTGTTGCCGCCTCAGCTTTTGGGATTACACTTCCATCTTTCGTCTAGATTTCGAGGTGTTTCTTTTTGGTGCATTGACTCTCGTCTCATGTATGTTTATGACATGTAAATGTACATTTGGTTTATGTGAACTATCGATTGTTGTAGCATGTATCCAGACTTGTCTTCCGCTATATATCTGATATTTCTGTTCTGATGTGATTATACTATTAGTGTTGTTGTTATTATGAGTTGTTCTGTATTTTTCTTTAGCCAGCGTAGTTTCATTTTAGATTTGGATTGAATTTATATCTTTGGGAGTAATTTACACAACTCCGATCGATGTTATCAATACTCGTCTAAGGCATAACTTACGGATGGTCGCTTCTAACAAGCCTTATTCTTCGCAATAGCAGACGTTATTCCTTATAATAACCTTTGTTATTGTGAGCATAGAGGTGGGGGTCACACTCATAGTTTCTCTTTAATGTACGAGAATCATTATTACATATTCTAATGTGTTGTGCATCTGATTTAGGCTTAGTTAATTTTGTTACATCTTATGTAATTAGTTTCTATGTTTGAGTTTCTGGATCAAATCCAAATCCACTGTACTACCACTAATTTCTAAAAGAAATTCCTTTGGTCAAGAAGGTAGCATTTATTGAAATGACAATTGTTTCTCGGTATGATGGAATAGGCATTCAGAAATATTTTATGTACCGCCTTTTATATGTGTATAAAACTGATTTAATTTAAATTTATGAAATTTATATTACTAACATAAATTAGACAACCACACATTTTAAACTATTTAAGACCGAGTTTCTATTCGTATTTCATATGAATAAGATCTCGTAAACTATGTTTTAGTTAAAATTAAATTTAACTTATGTACTTACTCTTAAGTACCAGTCCTTTTAGATATAAGTTAACTCAACTTCACTCATCATCAATCGTACTTTGTCTATTGATACATCATTATGTATCATAAGGATAAGTGACTAGAGATTGAATCTTATTTATTTTAGGTACATTTGGAAATCTTTTTCATTACACTCACGTATTCAATCAAATTGAATTCTTTTCCCATGTGATGTTTTTTTACTTTCGTTTTAAGTTCTATGAAGTTATCATATATATGCTACACATGTGTCAAATAAACATGTTCAATTCTATAATAATCCATCCATGAATTTTAACAGTAAATATGTTTTGGTATCATTAGACCTTCAGCTGCATACATCTATATGTATCAATATGAAGAGTTCGCTAACTCTTTTCTCGCTCCATTAAATGGGTGCTTGGCCCTTATTTAGTTTAGATACAATTCACATGTATCATATGATTCATAATCATATAATTAAAGAGTTATTTCTCGAAAATATGGACTAGTCCATAATTTCAAAATATCTGCACAAAGTTTTTGATACTTCTATAATTTCTATAATGAATACATCACTTTTGTTATGAAAACAAATACCATTAATTTATCTTATAAATAATATTCATATTATACATATTTAAATAAAACTATATCTATTTTCAATCAATATGAAACCCATTATTATTTCATAAATAATACTTGGCATATATATATAAAGACAATCTTTTATAATTTGATGCATTCGCTAATAAGTGTCATATGATATGCTTCCACTACTTCCACCATCTCAATAATTGCTCATGAAATATGAGGTATATTTAATCACTAATTATAGGATTTTATTTCATCCACTTCAACTAATTTACAGTAGAGAGTTTTAGATCAAATATCTTGAACTCATAGAAATAACTCTAATAGAAAACAAATTATTATATAAAATATCACTTGGAATAAAAATCACTTTTCCTATTCCATATTAAGTATCCACTATTATTTTATACAATTCTTATTTATGATGTCTCTACATGAGGCAAAGGTGAGAATTCACTCTCTTCATCCAACTGTGCCTAAATTACATCCACCCTCTTACATTCCTTTTTCTTTCCAAATGATCGAACCATTCAAATGAAATCCTTACTACAACCTCATATTAAACTCTTTACAAAAATGAATCATTAACATTTAAGGATATCGAATAAGTTTCCCTTTACATAAACTAATCAAAACGACATTTCAGCGATCGAAGTGCTAGGTCTGTACAGTAGTTCTTGTCCATGTTCCTTCTGACACAACAAACTACTCATAGTATTCAATAGTGTTGAACACACCATCTTGCACTGTGGTTTACTCGCTCATTTCGAACGATATAATTTTCATCAAGGTTTGTACAATATGAATCATGATTTTTCACTGTATAACATTTATATGTGATCGAATATGGATCAAATATCCATGTTCTTCCATTGCTTTAGAGTTCAAAAATCATGGAAGACAATACATAGTCTTGGGAAAGTAATGACATAAGTAACCAAGGTATGAATTAAATAGTAGGTGTATAATTTGGCTCTTGCACGGGTCATGACATAACAACATGCTAAAGGGATTTATTGGTGAGTATATTTTATATTTTTACATCAACCATAATGTAGTTCATTTGTATATTTTAACCAATTAACATTTTATCAATTTATATTAGTTGCACAGATTTATTGATGTAGATTAGTTTAGCTTTACATAGTATATGTTCCTATAATATTAAAATGGTTAAATGTTACCATTTCATTTTATTAATAAGGCTCCCCGTAACACCTTGTATTTTTAATAAAAATAAATAACTAATTAAAAAGGGAATTTTAGTAATTTTACATAAAGCTGAAAAAAATAAATTTTCAAAAATTAAATAACTTGGGGAATATGACTTTTCCATTGCTTCAAGTAGATTTTTCTAGCCTGAATTCATATATAAAATGTCAAAAACGGATAGTGGATGAACAAGATATGGAATGTTTACTTTAGCACGTATTTCGAGTTTTGCATGTATTTTTAAATTTAAGATTAAGAATTAATTACAGGATGAATCAAAGCTTATTAAGTAAGTAATTAATTGAATATGTTTGAACTATTCTAAAGAATGCAATGGTTTTATGAGCATTAAAAGAAAAGGTTAGAGATATTTACATGCACAAACTTTAAACCACTTAGAGATGGACAGCATTAATTACAATGATAATAAAATTAATTATCATACATAATGAAAGAAACGTTGCATATTTTAGGTAACTATATATTCATGGAAGGAAATCATTTCTTACAAAAAAAGTACACTATCTCTTTATTTTTAAAGAATAAAGGTAAATCATATTTTCGAATTTGAAAAGATTAACACCATTGAGTTACAAATCGATTGAGCAATCAATAAGGTAACATTCCTAATTAATGCCACTATATATATATATATATCTGTGTGTGTACATAAGAATATTAATCCATGCTTCCTTACAATAATTAATAATATATAAACGTAGAATATCAATAAATGATGTTGATTTGAATTATAATAAATGGTATTGGTTTGAATATCAATAAATGATATTGATTTGAATTATAATAAATGGTATTGATTTGAATTATAAATAATGACATTAATTGGGAGAGGATAAATATTATTTTCTTTAAGAAGACAAAAGGAAAGGAATTTTACGTATATGTAAGGGGAAGTGATATAAAATTTTCACATGCATTGGAATTATACTTTGGAACCTATTTCATTGCGTTCAAAATGCCATTTACAGTCAAGAAACATGCTAAACTCGTCAAATTTGGGTAAAAGGGTTAGAATTGGAAAAAGTTAGATCCAGTGGCATTTCCATAATCTTTTATTTCGAAATTAAAACCTAATAACACTAATTTCACTTATAAATATTGCCTAAGCCCTCACTTTCTTCTTTCTAAACTCCAACCACTACTTCTCTAATTCTTCATACCCTCTTCTTCTTCTTCCTCAAACCCTAAAAGTTATTTCCTCAAATAAATTAAAACTTAAATAAAAAAAATAGGGAATCCAAATTGAAAGGTAATGAGAAACAAAATCAATACAACAACAAGCTAGGTAGAGGAAGAGGATTGCCAATTTGAATCAGATCAGAAAGCAAATTTCTTCCAACAACAGTTATAAGTGAGTGGACTTTCTACAAAGTCGCTTATGATGTAAATAAGTGATTAAGATTCCTTTATATATCTACTTAAATCAAAATATGATTTGGATTCTATTTAACAGTTTCAAATTGAGATTTGTATGAACTAAAAACCCTAGGTTATGATTTTAACCAAATATGGGTTGAAACTTGGCAAAATGGTAAATTTGATTACAAACTTAACCTAAAAACTCTATGGATCAATTTCTTAAAGTTAATAAAAGTTAATTTTGACAGTAGTACAGTTTATAGGGTCAAATTGCAAAATTACATCAAAAAATTCAATTTTTTATAAAGGTGTAGAAAAACTTAAGGGCTGACCCGAGGCAAACCTAGGGGCGACTCTGGGCCAAACTCAAGAAAATCTGTAGCAAGCCCCAAGTCTCAAAAACTTTGGGTGGACCTAAGGCTAACCCGAAACAGACATGAGGGTGACTCCGGGCCAGACCCATGAAAATCAAGGAAAACCCCATGTCTCAAAAGATTTCGTTTAGGCATGTTAAAATATGTTAATGAGTACATACATATGTTTAAAATGAAATAATAATGAATTGTAAGTTATATTTGAAGACAAAAGGGAGATTTAATGACGGATGAGCGAAACTAAATAGATAAAAATGGATTTTGGTAAATAACTAGCTAAAATAAACATGGATATGGATGTATAAATCGTACATAATAATATACATTGAACTGGACAAACAAAATTGAAAAGGTGATAAGATATACAAAAGGATAAACGTCTGAATTAGGTTCAGACGTCTGAACGGTTGAAGCAGGCCTAGGTTGTACTTGGACCTGGTGTAGGCCAAGTAGATGGATTTAGGAAATTTGTTCCTTCTACCTCGAACTTTTTGGAAGTTCACGTAACTATATGGAGCTGTGCAACAAGCGAGATCAGTTCCGTAATTGGTGACGTACCTAGGTTCACACTTCATGACATGTATAATGTGACACTAAACGAGTCATGCAATTGTATCTCAACTAGATGCTTTTATCATTGCCATAGTGCACTCGGTCGCATATTTGACGTGTTGACAAAGGGGAAGTAGTGATGGAGACATCCGCAATAGTAGAGATTACGATCGGTCAGGCAGTTGAACCTGTGAGAGAGGTGAATTGTTAATTGATCCTTTTAGCATCAGTTGAATGATAGAGAGCATATGACACATTACCATTGAGAAAGTTATCTGAATGCTTTGGTAGCCATAAATCGCCGGGGTTGTATACTCGGTGCATGCTCAGGCATTGCGATGTATGCTTATTGTGTATGTGCGGCTTAGCCAGTTATCATTGAGAATGTTAACTCAATGTATAGTCAAGCAATTACCATTGAAAATGTTGACTCAATACATAATTAGGCGATCTATTATGGAGAAGATATACTAAATATATTTGTAGGTTTATTATATTTCGAGATGTCTAACTTTTGGGTGGTCTTCTTAGATTATTATGGGATTTAGACACATTAATGATTGTTAACTATAATTTGAAAAGCCCATGATTCCT
Source organism: Allium fistulosum (assembly GCA_030737815.1). Taxonomy (NCBI): domain Eukaryota; kingdom Viridiplantae; phylum Streptophyta; class Magnoliopsida; order Asparagales; family Amaryllidaceae; genus Allium; species Allium fistulosum. The sequence goes on along the minus strand of CM060908.1, from coordinate 741,149,087 downwards.
TATACGTAACACACATACATCAATGAACACCCCTAGGTCATATAGATTATAACTGAAATTTAATTACTTGTGAACATCCTTCCACTAGTGCATAAATCACCCACCAGACCTTGTCTGATTCCTTCCATTTTTCCCACTTTATATTTATTACAGGAGGACGAGGTGGATAGGTAAGGTGACTTGGATATGATGCATGGAGAAAGTGACTTGATGCTTGGGAGCTATATTTATTTGTAGTTATTTTCCTTATGTACTTTATTATATTTATTAGTCAGACTTTGTTGTATTTTTCTTTGAAGATAGTATTTAGAGATTTCTTTTATGGGCTACTATTGCTTCTAAAACATTAATGAAATTGCTATATTTTCAGTATTTATATTTTATTCCTTGCACTGTGAGATCTAAAAGTAAAGAAAGTCTAAAGTTATATTTATCTCTGTACCATATAAACCATCAAAACCTAACGATTCGTACTTTTTAGCATGACGCAAGTTCAAAAGCCGCTTTTGGGCTTTGGATTGGTGCGTCTAGAGGTTTAGGTTGGCATAGCTAGTATCAGAACCTAGGTTAAGTGATTCCTACTAAATTAGGGCATATGGAAGAGTGTTTTTGTAATCTTCTATTATACAAATATGTATTTATGTGCCACACCCTATCTATATTTGACTTACGAGGTAAGTTGTTGGCTTGTCCCTTATATAAGCGAACGACTGTTAGTTAAAATAAATGTTAAGATTATAATGAATTTTTTAATATAAAAAAATCATCACATAGATTATAATTTACTCCCCAAGAAATGCTAATAGAGGTTCCATGTACCAAAGCAGTAGAGAGTAAAATGCGGGTCTAAGATTTACCAAAAAGAAGAGTAGTACCCTTGGACCCATACAAAATAAATGTGATGTTGATAAGTCATGATGGAAGCATAAAAGGACTCCTTAATGTTATAATAAATCTCCTTAGTGAAAGTGGTTATTCTTATATAAGAAATGGTTGTAGAAACTCCATTTGACTTAAGTTGGGTACCTACATTGCAGTTAGACATAGTATTAAGGGGGAGACTTGAGATAGCCATTTTAAAAGAGAGGAGTTATAACCCTATGCACTTGAAGCATTGTTATATAAAGTAGTTGGACTGGTATAAGTTATGATGTTTTCATCTACTCTAATTAATATTTATACATTGAAATGCTTTCCTAAAAAGGTAGAAACCTTAGTATTTGAGATTTTAGAAAAATATAGAAGTGGAAGTTTGAACTAGTAACCCTTTATTTTAAGTTTCAAACATGGAAAATTTTAATAAAGTGAAATGATTCCATAACTATTTTAAAGCTTTTAGTTTTGTAAAGAGTTTAGTGTAAGGCATATTGTTGCATTCTTTTGACAATGAAACTTTTGGAAGGTAAATTGAATAGTATGTAAAATCCATCTTTTCGAATGTCTTTTCTTATAAATATTTCTAGTAATTTTGAAAAAAAGTAAGATGTTATAATATTCTTTTGTGAAAAACCTTAATTATAAAAGTAAGAATTTACATGGGTACATTTTGCATGTCTTTTTTCAATGTCAAATTGAACGTTTTGGATAAAACTTAAATGAAAAAAATGTTGTTATTTTTATCAAAAGGTAACATTTTTTAAAATTAACAAAGAAATTTACAGTTTTAAAAGCTTGATAATTTTGTCGATATGGTCTTGAAATCATAGATTTTTTATTTAAAAAGAATAATGATAGCGTTATTATGGTTATCATAGAAAAAAGAAGGATTAGAGTTAGATAAATAGAATTACATAGTCTACTAAAATTTGTATTGATTATGGTAAACTAGTTAGAATAGTCAATATGCCAGTATGCTATGGACCTGCTAGTATTGAACATTATGGAATTGTGAAGCATTGAAAGATTTAGGGTAAAGCAAAAATATTAAAATAGGGATTTGTTGGTCTTTTCAATCGACATTCGAATTGGAAGGGTAGAATACCAAATAAAATTTTCTACAATAATAAAGGATAAAACACCACTTTGTGTTTTTCCACCCAAATATGGTTTAAGTTGCTTAATCTTAGTGCAAGAAGGTTTGGAAGAAGGGAGTTATTAGATCACGATAGATATCCGTAGTTGACTCCACCCATCAGTAATGATGGATATTGATTTGTATTCCTTAGCTATCTTCCATTGTTATATTGTGTATGCTACTAGTTGGTTGTTATTGTGGTTGATGCTTTTACTATCATTATTAACTATACGATAGACTTATATTTTGATCACCCTACTTTTGGATGTTAGGTTACCTTTATCATAGTATGTTGTTACGTTTCAGTCATATTATATTAGTTGTGTTGACTCGCTGATTATGCGAGAAGAGCAAGTTATGGTATGATTTCCAATATTTTGGATAAGTTTACTTTACTTGTATGTGATTAGTTCAGTTTTCCCTTGAGCCACGACTATGGAGAGGATGTGATGCAGGCCAAGTACTAGGTCGTGACCGACCTAGCAAACTCGTAGGTCATAACATGTTGATAAGTCAAATCCGACCTAAAGCTAAGGAGTTAACGTCTTGTGAAGACCGGTGGAAAGCTAAAGTCTTGGGTCGTCTACGACCTAAGGAATTGATAGGTCGCGAACGACCTAACTTTGCAGTGCAACATGGTGAACGACCTAACATAGCACCAGGGAATGAGCTACGACCTAACGGGGTTGAGGAAGGCGAGCTAAAACTAAGAGATAGGTCGCTGGTACGACCTAACATGCTTTCAGGTCGCGTACGACCTAGCGAGATAGGAAAGAAGGTGCTACGACCTAACAAGTCACGACCTATGATAGGTCGCAGGAAGACGTTACGACCTAAGTTAGGTCGCAAGGAGTTAGGTCGCGGAGTTTTGATTCGACTTATACTAGGTCGCAAGAAAAGGTCGCGACCTATGATAGGTCGCTGGGTAATCTGGGAAGATAAGTCGCGAAGTCTTAAGTCGCAAGGCTTAGGTCGCGAAGTTTCTGATGCGTATGTTCTTAAGTCGCTGAAGCTTGTGACCGTAGATTGTTATGCCGCTTTATCCTATGCCGTTGATTTAAGTCGCGAGAAACTTTAAGTCGTGAAGATTTTCTGAAGCGCTTCTGTTTAGGTCGCTAATGAAGGGATGCCATTCATTCTTAGGTCGCGGAGCTCCAGATGCCGTTCATTTGTAAGTCATAGGTCGTCTGTCTTTTGAGTGTGTACTTAGGTCGTGTACGACCTATGTAAGACGTTGTAAGGTGTTGTACTTTCTTATGTTGTAATATTTTAGGTCGCTGCCGACCTATACTAAGTCGTGTCTGTTAAGCCGCATGTATAATGGTCTTGAGATGTAACTATGTTAAGTCGCCTAAGTTTTAGGTCGTATGAGCTTAGGTCGTAGGTCGCTCACGACCTAAGAGTTGTCATTTTTCTGATGTAATTGTTGTAGCCTATAAATAGGCAAGTTGTTTCATTTGTAATGGTTGTTGAATATTGAATAAAATTCTCTTTTGTTAGCTTTGTGCTTTCAATTTAAATTGGTAGTTGAGTGTAATCTCCTATCTCCTCTTTCGGATAATCGAGTGCGCTCGATTCAACGATTGTAGAAGCCGATTCGCGGAATCAAGTGCGCTTGATCAACGCTTGAAGAATTGAAGATCTTTGAACCCGGTATCGTGCGCGATCAATGAGTTCGGGATAGCTAGAATTCGGTATCTTCGGATCAACGAATTTGGGCATTTCAGTATTCATCAATCCATCTATTGCTACTTCACCGTTTTACATCGTTTTGATTAATCCGCTGTGTCAGTTTGGTATCAGAGCTTGTTTTAGCCAATCATAGCTAAATCGAGACTTGGAGCCTATTCATTTAGAAGTTGAAGTGAAGATTTGAGTTTGAGCCGTGGCCGAGAGGAAGAAGTGTTCATCATTGTTCGAAGTTGTTTGATCGGATTTGAATTGGAGGCCGAAACTTTGTCCATCGGGTTCATCACGATTTGCAACAAAGTGGAAGTTTTCGATCCGTTTCATTTTGGATCAAAGTCCGAAAAGTGTTTGAATTTTGAAGTGTTGAAGAGTTTGTAAAGATTTCAAGTATGCCGCCAAGAAGAGCTAATCGTCACCAAAACGTAGAAGCTTTGTATCGAAGAGAAGAAGCTGATGAGATGGAGCAAAGAATCAATGAAAACTTTAGTGAAAAGCTTAACAAAGGAATTGGCCGGTTAGAGAAGCTTATGACGGAGATGAATCAAAATCGGAGAAGGGTTTCACCTGAATCTAACCATGGGGGAAGTAGAGTCTCGCCACATTCCAATCGAGACAGAAGTGTTGAAAATGATCAAGGACGTGGGAGGAACGTGAATGATCGTGAATGGAGGAATGTAGATAGAAGGGATGATGGTGGAAGACGTAATGGTAGTAGAGATGTGGGTGGACGATATAGACAACGATATACATCTGATTTTGAAGAGGAGTATGATGGTGGTAGTGTTCGAGGACAAGGAAGAAATCACTTTGAGTATGATTACAAGTGGGAGTCGGGGATGAAGACAGAAATTCTTGAATTCAAAGGTGGTATGCAAGCGGAGGAGTTTCTAGATTGGGTGGCTAATGTTGAAGAGATTTTTGACTTTAAAGAAGTTCCAGAACATCGTAGGGTGAAGTTGGTTGCTACAAGGTTGAGGGGTAGAGCTTTGGCATGGTGGCAGCAGACCAAACTTACACGTGATCGGATGGGAAAGTCAAAAGTTGAATCTTGGGAAAAGATGAAGAAATTGATGAAGGCAACGTTCTTACCTTACAATTATCAATCTTTGATGTATCAACGTTTGCAGAACTTGAGACAAGGGACGAAATTTGTGAATGACTATGCTGATGAATTCTATCAACTTATTGCAAGGAATGATATTATGGAAACAAAAGAGCAGCTGACATCTAGATTTATTGGGGGATTGAGAATGCAGATCCAGGATATGGTTAATATGTTCGATCCAAGATCTGTAGCGGAAGCACATCAGAAAGCGTTAGCTTGGGAGAAACAGGGTAGACGAGGAGGTGGTGTGTTTACTAGTTCCAACAATCAAATGAAGGGTGTTAGTGGGAGTTCTAATATTTCTAAACCTATCAGTAGACCAGTGGTGAAAGAGGTTGAGAAGGCAAAAGTTAACAATGGTTTCAAATGTTACAATTGTCAGGAATTGGGTCATAAAAGCAGTGAGTGTCCAAAGCCAAAGAAGAGAACCATGATTGCAGAAATTGAGGATGAGGATGGTGATGGGGATTGTTCTAGTCCAGTTGAGGAGGATGAGCAGGATATTGCGTCAGGAGATGAAGGTTGTAATCTAATGCTGAGGAGATCGTGTTTAACACCTAAACAGGAAGAAGCTAGTTGGTTGAGGAGTAATATCTTTCAGTCGACATGTACTATTCTGGGGAAGGTGTGTAAGTTTGTGATCGACGCAGGAAGCTGTGACAATATTGTTTCAACCGAAGCTGTGACAAAGTTGAAATTGAGAATAGAGAAACATCCAAATCCATACAAGTTAGCATGGTTGAGAAAAGGAGGAGAAGTGAAAGTGGATAGACGAGTTCGTGTTCCATTCTCTATTGGGAAGAAATACAAAGACGAAATCTGGTGTGATGTAGCAGAGATGGATGTTTGCCACTTACTATTGGGAAGACCATGGTAGTATGATCGAGCAGTACAACATGACGGTCGGACCAATAGCTACAGTTTTATGTTTGAAGGCATGAAAATTATCCTAGTTCCGAAGAAGAGATCACAAGGAGAAAGTAAGTCAGAAGAGATTGAAGAGCTGAAAACTTTATTATCTTTGAAAGAGTTTGTTAAGGAGATAGAGGAGGAACCTGAAGTGTTTTTGTTAATTGGGCGAGAGAGCAGTGAAGAGGTTGAGATTCCAGAAGAAGTTAAACCAGTTTTAAAAGAATTTGACAATGTATTTCCAGAGGAATTACCAACGGAGTTGCCACCGTTGAGGGATATTCAACATCAGATAGATCTTGTTCCAGGTGCTGTGTTGCCACACAGACCACATTATCGAATGAGTCCGAAGGAACATGAAGAGTTGCGGAGGCAGGTAGAGGAATTGCTTGAGCAGGGGCGTGTGCAGGAGAGTCTGAGTCCTTGTGCTGTACCAACTTTATTGGTACCCAAGAAGGATGGGACGTGGAGGATGTGCACTGACAGTCGAGCATTGAATAAGATTACTGTGAGATATAGATTTCCAATGCCGAGGTTGGATGACTTGTTAGATCAAATAAGTGGAGCTACTATATTTTCGAAGATTGATTTGAAGAGCAGATATCATCAAATTCGTATCAGACCAGGCGATGAGTGGAAAACTGCTTTTAAAACCAGGGAGGGTCTATACGAATGGTTGGTCATGCCATTTGGTTTATCCAATGCACCGAGTACTTTTATGAGGGTGATGAATCAGATTTTTCGACCATTCATTGGGAAATTTGTGGTGGTGTATTTTGATGATATTCTGATTTACAGTGGGAGTCCAGAGGAACATTTGAATCATCTTAGAGAAATGCTGATGGTATTGCGACAAGAACAATTCTATGCTGCAACGAAGAAATGCGTGTTCATGACGCATAGTGTTTTATTTCTGGGATATGTTGTATCGGAAGAAGGAATACAGGTTGACCAAAGTAAAGTTGAAGCAATTAGAAATTGGCCACAGCCCAAGACGATAACAGAAGTTCGTAGTTTTCACGGGTTGGCTTCATTTTATCGAAGATTTATTCCACACTTTAGTAGTGTGATGGCACCTGTTACAGATTGTGTGAAAGGCAAACAGTTTTCATGGTCAGAAGAAGCAGGGGATGCTTTTGGGAAGATCAAGGAGTTGCTGACGACTGCACCAATTCTAGTATTACCTGATTTTCAGCTAGTGTTTGAACTACACACTGATGCATCCAAGGTTGGAATTGGAGGAGTGTTGAGTCAGAAGGGACGTCCGATTGCATATTTCAGTGAGAAGTTGTCAGGAGCGAAAATGCGATACAGTACATATGATGTGGAATTCTATGCTGTTGTACAATCTATTAAACACTGGAGACACTATCTATTTCAGAAGGAGTTTGTTCTGTATACTGATCATGAAGCATTGAAGCATTTGCAAGGGCAAGATAAGATTTCAGCGAGACATGCATCGTGGATTGCATATCTGCAGCAGTTTACTTTTGTTGTTAAACACAAGTCAGGGGTGACGAATCGAGTGGCTGATGCTTTGAGTAGAAGGAGTCATTTGTTGACTACACTGAAAGTTGAGGTGACAGGGTTCGATGTGTTGCCAGAATTATTTGTCGATGATCCTTACGTTGCAAAGGTGGTTGATAAAGTCAAGGAGGGAAAGACGGATGAGTTTTTGATGGTAGATGGTTTTCTGTTCAAAGGAAATCGATTGTGCATACCGGAGGGTAGTCTGAGAATGAAGATTATCAAGGAGTTACACGAAGAGGGACATGTTGGGAGAGACCGTACATTACAGTTGATTTCACAATCCTACTTTTGGCCATCGATGAGGAAAGAGGTAGAGAGGTTTGTGGAGCGTTGTCATATTTGTCAGGTTTCGAAAGGAACTGCGACTAATGCTGGTTTATATATGCCGTTACCGGTACCGACTAAACCATGGATTGATGTGAGTATGGATTTTGTGTTGGGGCTGCCAAGAACACAGCGAGGAAACGATTCCATCTATGTGGTAGTGGATCGATTTTCGAAGATGGCACATTTTATTGCTTGTAAGAAGACGGCAGATGCTGTTCATGTTGCTCAGTTGTTTTTCAAGGAGATCTATCGACTTCATGGATTGCCAGAATCTATTGTGTCGGATAGAGATACTCGATTTCTGAGTCATTTTTGGTTGAGTTTGTGGAAAATGGTGGGAACGAAGCTGAAGTTTAGTAGTGCTTATCATCCGCAAACGGATGGACAGAATGAGGTTGTGAACAGATCGTTGGGAAACTTGTTGAGGTGTCTTGTTCAAGATAATCTGAAGAGTTGGGATATGAAGTTATGCCAGGCAGAGTTTGCCCATAATCATGCTGTGAATCGAAGTACTAGGTTCAGTCCATTTCAGATTGTTTATTCGAGCTTACCGAAGGGACCGTTGGATTTGACGGTAGTGCCACAATCAAAGAAGACAGTTAAGAAAGCTGCTGATTTTGTTGAGGGGTTAGCGGAATGTCATAAAATTGTTCAAGAACGATTGGAGAAAGAAAATGAGAAATATAAACGATCTACAGACTTGAAGCGAAGGAATGTTGAGTTTAACGAAGGAGATATGGTTTATGCAGTGTTAACAAAAGATCGTTTTCCAGTAGGTGCGTACAATAAATTGAAAGCACGAAAGATTGGTCCAGTGGAAATTTTAAAGAGAATCAATGAAAATGCTTATAAATTGAAGCTGCCAAATGATGTGTATACGTCTGACGTGTTCAATGTTAAACATCTCGTACCATATCACGAAGATGAACGAGCTGAGGTGGTAGAATTTACAAATTCGAGGACGAATTTCTCTCAACCAGGGGAGGATGATGCAGGCCAAGTACTAGGTCGTGACCGACCTAGCAAACTCGTAGGTCATAACATGTTGATATGTCAAATCTGACCTAAAGCTAAGGAGTTAACGTCTTGTGAAGACCGGTGGAAAGCTAAAGTCTTGGGTCGTCTACGACCTAAGGAATTGATAGGTCGCGAATGACCTAACTTTGCAGTGCAACATGGTGAACGACCTAACATAGCACCAGGGAATGAGCTACGACCTAACGGGGTTGAGGAAGGCGAGCTAAAACTAAGAGATAGGTCGCTGGTACGACCTAACATGCTTTCAGGTCGCGTACGACCTAGCGAGATAGGAAAGAAGGTGCTACGACCTAACAAGTCACGACCTATGATAGGTCGCAGGAAGACGTTACGACCTAAGTTAGGTCGCAAGGAGTTAGGTCGCGGAGTTTTGATTCGACTTATACTAGGTCGCAAGAAAAGGTCGCGACCTATGATAGGTCGCTGGGTAATCTGGGAAGATAAGTCGCGAAGTCTTAAGTCGCAAGGCTTAGGTCGCGAAGCTTCTGATGCGTATGTTCTTAAGTCGCTGAAGCTTGTGACCGTAGATTGTTATGCCGCTTTATCCTATGCCGTTGATTTAAGTCGCGAGAAACTTTAAGTCGTGAAGATTTTCTGAAGCGCTTCTGTTTAGGTCGCTAATGAAGGGATGTCGTTCATTCTTAGGTCACGGAGCTCCAGATGCCGTTCATTTGTAAGTCGTAGGTCGTCTGTCTTTTGAGTGTGTACTTAGGTCGTGTACGACCTATGTAAGACGTTGTAAGGTGTTGTACTTTCTTATGTTGTAATATTTTAGGTCGCTGCCGACCTATACTAAGTCGTGTCTGTTAAGCCGCATGTATAATGGTCTTGAGATGTAACTATGTTAAGTCGCCTAAGTTTTAGGTCGTATGAGCTTAGGTCGTAGGTCGCTCACGACCTAAGAGTTGTCATTTTTCTGATGTAATTGTTGTAGCCTATAAATAGGCAAGTTGTTTCATTTGTAATGGTTGTTGAATATTGAATAAAATTCTCTTTTGTTAGCTTTGTGCTTTCAATTTAAATTGGTAGTTGAGTGTAATCTCCTATCTCCTCTTTCGGATAATCGAGTGCGCTCGATTCAACGATTGTAGAAGCCAATTCGCAGAATCAAGTGCGCTTGATCAACGCTTGAAGAATTGAAGATCTTTGAACCCGGTATCGTGCGCGATCAACAAGTTCAGGATAGCTAGAATTCGGTATCTTCGAATCAACGAATTTGGGCATTTCAGTATTCATCAATCCATCTATTGCTACTTCACCGTTTTACATCGTTTTGATTAATCCGCTACGTCAGGATGAATGTGCCTTAGTAGTTGAGTTTATTGTATACAGTTTTAATATGTAGTATTTTGAGATAGTTCCACTCATACCAGGCTTTATGTCTGACCTGTGTTTTGTCTTTGTCTGTTTATGTCATGACAACTCTCGGGTACTCGATTGAGTAGTTTAGGAGTTAGGTGCTTTCGGGGATACACTATTAGAGTGGTGCAGTTGAAGCTTTGGAGGCGAAGATGATAGTTGGATATTTATATACTTCATATTATTGTAGTACATGACATATTTCATTCATGTATGAAACTTATTATATTATATGTTTTATTCTAACTCTTTATACTGATATTTATTTATCGGTTACTTCCTCCAGTGTAGTCTCTTATATATTGTTCTTCCAATTATGTCCGTGTATATTCAGAATAATATATATTATCATTCTGATGTGAGAATGTGCCGCTGTGGTTGGATATTGTGTTTTCTTTCATTTTCTTTCTTTCTTTTCTCGACAAGTTGTCTTTTGTGGTACTCGAAAGTTAGGCGTTGATGTAAGACGCTGAAATTTTTGGGTGTCACGAAAGGGCGGGTTGTTACATTTGGTATCATAGCCTAGGTTCAACACTCATGACCTAGTAAACCAGTTTGAGTTAATCAATCTGGTAAAAGGAAATACGTAGAGAGGGCGTACTTGAGTATATTGTTCTTGCACACTAAGAATGAATCTCGTTTCCCATTGAGAAAGTCAGGATGTTTAACTAAAAAAACACACAAGCAACAAAAGGGGAGAAGAGAAGGAAACAGGAAAAGAAAGAACACACAAGTCAACGCAACTTAAAACTAATAGAAATAATGAAAAACCAAATGGTAAAAGAGGCGACAGCGGTACCAGGAGATCTAAATAAAGGAATAAAACTATCATGATTAGAAATATAGAAAAATTGGTCCGCCCATCTTTGAGTCTTACGAGGAGAAACAAAAAGAGACTTCAAAGCTTGAACATAAAAAAACCATTATAACTAGCAACATTGTTCTCACAGACCGAATACAGTAACAGCAGCTCACAACATGTAGGAGGGGCATTCAGGCGTTCGATATATAAGATAAAAGTAGACATGTGCAGGTAATAAGAAACGAAAGATGGTTGGATGGGGGACAGATTGACGATAGCAAACCACTCCCTAATGATGGGATGGGAAGGGAGGTAGAATCCATTTCAGATATTTTTTGATGTAATCGAAACAAATCCTTCTAGGGGCATGTCAATACGGCCATAAGAAGTAGGAATCATAAGTACATAATCCTTAAACCCGAAATGGTCAAGATCCCTTACACTTGACCTTCTTCATAGATGGTTGAAGTCATTTTGACAAAAGAAGTTAAACCACGATCTGAAGTGCTTGGAGGTTTGTCCTGAGCCATGAGCAACTAAAAGAGAAAATGAATATAATGGGCGGATGTTGTTGGAGTCTCTAACAAGAGAAAATATGTGTACATAAAATAGAAGGAACGGAACCGACTAAACAATCATGGTCAATCAATCAAATCAATCTAACTCAAGGATAAATCTAAAATATCGAACCAATCGAACAACCTCCCCAAACACATACAAGGTATGGATAAAAAATGGAAAAACATAAAAAAAATAAAAGGAAGAAGAAAGAAAATCTAACATGTGATTCGAGTAATCTGAAGATCAAGCAAAGAGCATTGTGGAGAAATAAGAGTAAAAGCCGTTACAATCAGGAGTTAGAATTTCTCGAGTAGGAAAAGGAGAAATGAAAGGGGAAGGAAGAATTTATATAATTCTGGTAAGAGGAATCACAACCCTAGAAACTTTAAAAGCATGATAAACAATGACTGTTGGATCATAATAATGACAACTCAAAATACATAAAGAACGAGGAGGGTTTTGTTGAAATTCAAAACAACTTGTATATAACGGTAGGAAAAAATAGCCATCCACAATGAGACACATGTAGAGAGCATTAAATATGATGTGATTGGTTAGATAATCAATAAAACTTAATGTGAACATGACAAGTCTGCATTAGTACACATTAGCGTAGACTTGGAGGCAACATGTTAAACCCTATTCTTTCATGTAAACATATGTAATGCAAGTCGATAAAATGAAAACAGGTAAAACTGTGCAATTGAAAGGAGAAAGAAAAAAGGAGAATTTAGTCATGGTATCGCCAAAAGGAAGAAACTTCATAAAGCTAGATGCCCCAAACTCAGCAAACTACACTCAGACGAATATGCAGTCTATTTGTAATTGACAACATATCAAAGACCCCGAATGCTACAGCAGCTAAATTGAATCAGAAGGGCAACTCAATCTCTATAGGCGAACTACATTGTCATTGCACCCGCATACAGTGGGAAGCAAATAAGGAATTCATCTCCTTAAAAAAGTTACCAAATAATTGTTGCTTATAAGTGAAAGCAAACTCAAGAGATTCGTCTATCAACAAAAGATAGTCTACACCAATGCTCATGTGTGATGGAATCATTACCTCCTCCAAGACTACACCAACTTCACTTGAAGACTACACCACCATCCAACTAAAATCCAAACTATGACCCCTCTGAAGATTGCCGCCTTTCACTTACAAGTCAACTTCACCATCATCTTAGAATCAACATCACTACCTTATAAATATCTGCTTCAACATCTTCCTAGGACCAGGGTCAATGTTATCCTTAGGTCTAGGCCATCATCTCCTCAAAGCCTGCATATCTTTAATTAAGGAACAACACAACAATAAATATGGACTTCATCACTACGTCTAAGAGGAACTGTACCAACTAAGAAGAGGCATATAAGTCACAACATCCTAAGCTAGCGGAGCACAGTCTTCAGGGCGAATCTAGAGATTAATCTCCCAAGAGCCGTGAAGTCCAAATTTCCCGCCTAAATCGATATTTTACTTAAATATGATAGAGTTAAGGATATACCCTAGGGGCAATTCTATAATTTATAATAAATTAGTAACTCTGTGATAAAATCTTGTTCGAAATAAAATGTATTTTCTTCCTACTATACTTATCATAATGAGTTACATTAATTAATCATTTAATTTAAGAATATTTAATAGAAAATCTCCAAAATGATATGTTACATGATAGTAATTACGATATATTGTAACCATGAGAAATTTATCATAATAAAAAATAACACATTGTTTTAGATATTCCTAGCCAAGGTGTTTTGAGATAGGATGTCGATACATTCATTGAGACTATAGTATGTAATGCTCTCCAAATGTTGGGCAGTGTATTACTCATGGTTGTAGGAGGCACCAGGGGGTTAAGTTCTGGTTGTTAATGGATAACTACGAAATGACTCGCTTAAGAGTTTTCTAGTTGTTGATATAAGTGAGGTCAAACAAGGAATCTCAAAGTGACAATATTACATAGTTCTCTCGACTTGAGAATACTATTAAGCTTAAATGTGGATGCTCCAAATTTATTATAGTTAAATTGTGGCATGGTGTCCATGGAACGACTATAGTTTGGTCTGATTGAAGTATTCTTGGTTATATGTGGTTAGTATCACGGTCAATTGTTGTCAACTTTAAGTCAATGTCTCTAGCTTGAGTAGTTCAGTTAATAATAAATGTTATTATTTAACTTAGTACTTTTTGTTTAGATTATACGATATCTGAATTTTGACCAAAACCAATTCCATAAGTCCTAATGTGATATAGTTTCAACGAAGAGAATTGAAGTAAATAATCGTTACTACTAAGTACTGCTTAAAACAATGAAATTAGATTTTACCAAAAATATGTAAGCGATAAATCCGATCAAAAGTTCATGCCACTAGCTAATTAAGGTGAAGTGTGAACATTAATATTTGAATTGTTCGATATTAATCCCTGATTGAATTTACACTTTTGAGTCGCACAACTGCAATGTTGAATACTCCAAAACACCATATGATTTAATTTAATTAAATTTGTTATAAATTAATTAAATTAATTAATATTTATGAAATATTAATTAAATTTTTATTTGATTTATTTGAATCGGCATTTAATAAAGTACGTATATAAAAATTATATATATATATATACACTTATCGATATACGATATCGATAATGATTTAAATTAGATTTAAAATGGATAAACACTGATTGGATTTGAAAATTTCTACGGTTTAGTTAAGCTCATTATAAGGCCGGACATACTAGAGGGGGAGTGATGATTTTTGTTCGACAAAAATGGTTTTGAATTCGCAAAGAGAAGAGGTAAACAGGGAGATCTAAATCTCCACTTTTTACTCCTTTTTGTTGCCTATATAAAACACACATCTCTCTCTTTTTCATTTTAAATTGAGCCTCCACCCTAACTACCTTTGGTCGCAAGAGAAAGGGCATCTCCCCCTTCGTTCCTAAAATCAAATTTAAGTCAAATAAACTTAGTTCTAGGTAGTGGTGTTCTCTTTTAGTCAGTGGCACTTTCTAGAGGAGTATAGGTCGGACCTAGAAGGACTTCGATTCAATATTCAAGATGCAAATCTAAAGCTTCAATTATTGGTATTTTCTATGTTATTTTCAATTATATAAATTCATCTATATTAGTCTGGAAGTATAGAACAGATTTCTATTATTATTACGAATATATATATATATATATATTTATAATTGTTCTCTGATTTTACATATATCTATATATACATTTAAATATAAAAATTGTATAAATTTAAATAAATACATATACTTCCGGCCATTTTATAAATAAGAATTTTTTGAAAATTACAAAATGATTTTTTTAACAATTACTAAATTAAAATATGAATTTTGTACTTTATGTGTGTGTGTGTGTGTATAATCATATAATTAATCTATTAATATATTCGTGTGTATATATGTATATGTATATGTATGTATTTTCATATACACACACACACTTATTTATTAAATTAATTACAAAATATAAATAATTATTTACAAATATTTTATGTAATGACCCACCTTTTTGGACGGTTTAAATCGACAATAAGCCACACATGTTAGACTCAAACCATTCAAAAGAGAGGATTGTCATGGGGTAAATAAGAAAAGGACATAGAAAGAAAGAAAAACAAAACATGGAATCTCACAGCGGAATGACAAAATATAATAATCAAATAAACAGTTCATGAAGTTGTTTTACAAATAACATTTGATTACACTTTTACAATATAGATCAGAGTTACAATAGAAATAAATAACAATGCAGCGGAACAACATGATGCAGTGGGATAAATATAAATAATAATAATAATATACAAATCTCTATCTTCATCTCCAAAACAGTCTTCGATACACTGAAAAGCTAAGACTGGCCCGAGCGAATTGAAAAGACAAAACACTCGAGTCAGAACTAAAAGATCCTATGTAAGTTAGATCAACAATAAATAAATATGAGTGTAATGGCTTCAGAGATGTTTACGGGGTTATACATCTCCTATCCAGTGTCAACGTGAGTGCAATAACTTAAGAGATGTTCGGGATTTCCATCTACTAAGGATCTGTTAAACTTTTACATACATAGTACAATATGTTATTATAATAGTGTCTACAGTAAAGTAAAGTGTTAAAATAGCATTAAGGCGTTACCCATATCCTCCTTAACACATTTTATATAATGTCGCAGTCTATACAGATACTGTAACTGTAGCGACCCGATATTTTCAACCATTCGCATCCGCACATGTCGGACTTGAATTGCTCAAAATACCACGTTGTAAATAAAATTTGGCAAATCTCAGAATATACAGTAAACAAATAATCACAAATCACAGACACAGAGTAAGAAGTGCAGCGGAAGTAAAAGAAATAGTAGTTGTAACGATCTGAGAATTTTCAGCGATTTTATAACGTAAATAACGAAAATTTCTTGAAATATAAATGATAAAAATTTGAAACGAAAATTTGATATTTGGAATGCGTCTATTTTATTTGAGTGATGTGTAAAATTTCATTTGAAACGTATTAAAGTAAATTTATTTGCGAAATTTAGATTTTAAATTTTATCTGTTAAATTGATGAAATTTAGATATTGTGTGAAACTGAATACTTTTATATAATAAAAAATGTAATTCATTTTCTGAGAAAGGCGTCGAAATTCGTTTTGGCAAATTTGGACTTCTCCAGCTCCGTTTATCTTATTTTCTGCGTTTTAGCAACATTTTCGGTAGCGAAAAATTCGAGATTTTAAGATTTGATCGGATCGCAAATATCTGTGTACCATTCTATCTGTCTTGTCGTGCTGATCCTCATAGTATATTTATTCATGCACTTTGAGATCCAGTACGCATCGGAAACGAGAAACGGTGCGTTGTATCGGTACCGGAAATCTTGATATTTTTCTACCCTTTCATTTTTCTCTGATGTGAACTGCGCAGCCGAAGTGAAACGCGCAGCCAAAGTAATAAATGAATTGCAATTATAACTTTTCACCTCGAGCAGAGAACTTGACCGGTGATATTATTTTTATTCCTTTTCTATTATATATCCTCTTTGTTTTCTTCACTTTGCTTTTACTCTCATTGCTCTGTGCTCGTTCGAAAAGGTATGCTCAAATCCTTTCTTTCCTTCACCTCTGAAATTTTGTTTTCCCTTCAGAAGAATAAAATAAAATAAATGGTGCCGTGCCTTTCCCCTTACTCTGTCCGAAGCCACCCCGAAGTCACCCCGAAGCCAGAACGAGACCACCCAGCTCCTCTCCGTGTCATCAATCCACAACCAACTCACCCCAGCCCTCCGCCTGGACCACCGCCTCACCCCATGCCTCTATGCAGTCGACCCGAGGCTTCACCACGCCACTCTCCCCACCAGCATCCAACCCACCGCCGCCTACACCTCCGCGTAAGCCTACCTGCTTCGGCCTGTCATATGTTGAATCCAAACCGATGCCACCCCAGTGCAAAACCCCATGAAACCCGAGCAAAAAAAAAACTTCCCTCTAACCCAACGTACCATACCCTCAACCAAGGCTTCTCCTCCCTCCAGACCGAAATCAAACCCCACCCATTTCTAGTTTGTACCATTCTACCTCCTGCGTCTATGTATTGGTGAAAATTGCAGTGATATATGTTATACCAGATAATATATATCTAGTTCTGTCATTTGCTTGGTGACAATATCCTCTCTGTTGCTAGTATGGGCCGAGTGTGTCTTATCTCATATTTATATTGCATATATATATATATTATTCCTCTTATATATATATATGTTGCAACCCCTGACATCTGCTTAGTGCCTGTCATGTTCGTTGTTCTTGCCTAGTAGGAATGAGGCAGCCATCTTTTGTCGAGATGTCCTAGTGGTTAAGGAAAAATATGTATTAATACATATATATATGTGTCGTGCATTTGTTAAAAATTCTTAGTGTATGTTGGTTTACCGAAGGCTTGGGTCCTGTCATGAATATATACTTGGTTGCATATATGCGTTCCTAAAAAAAATAAAAATAAAATAAAATGTTGTACGTGTGTTGTTTTATGTTGCTGCGTAGAAGATTTTGGTCCAACTGCCTAGTGCGCATGTATTAGAGATGTTAATTCCCTTTGTCCTTACTTTCATCAAAATATATATATTGCATTGTGTTTTAAAGTCAAGGCTGATTTGTATATTAGCATAGGGTGTCCTTCTGTTTACTTTTGTCAGAGCTTGCTTCCTTGTCATGGTTAGCTATGTGTAAAGTAACCATTCGTACCGTATATATATATATGCATATTCCCTTATGGATTTGAAACTCTATGCTACTTATATATATAACAGGGAGCAGGAGACATGTGTAGTAACCCAGACTTTTGGATGGTGTATATATATACACTTTATATATATATCAGTTGCACTTCTGAAATAGTGGCATACGCCACTTTTGAATTTGATAGGGAATTTTTTTTTATGTTCCTTATAATTGTCTTTCGACCGTGTATTTGTATACAAGAATATTTGTATCGGAATATATACGGGTATATCTATACATATGTATATATTTGTTTTCCATCGATTTATCGTGCTAAATCTACTTTCGTATTTATCGCAGCTAATTGATTGTCGTTCCTGCTTTTGTGCCGGTATCCGTTCCATCGTTTTCTAGCCTCTAAAGGTGAGCAACCACTCACGATTAACAATCTTATGCTTATTAAATTGATTTCGTAGGAAACGACAATTTAAACGTACTGAAAAAAAAAACTGAATTGCTAGTTATTAACTGTTAAATATGATAAGCTATTTTCTTCTGAGATCAGCACTGTTATATGTTAATTTATTTCGCCAAGTAATTTTTATGTTATGTTATGCTATTTATTGTTCTCACTCTGCAAGTTCCCTTAGTTTAGAAATCACTATGGGTTGAAATGATACATACCCGAACGGACTTTAGAATAGGAGAACATCATTATGGGTTGAAATGATAAACCCAAACGATTTTCAGTAAATTATTGAAATCTTGGGATTGCGGGTTTAGAAATATAAACCCATAAAATT
Organism: Allium fistulosum; assembly: GCA_030737815.1. Classification (NCBI taxonomy): domain Eukaryota; kingdom Viridiplantae; phylum Streptophyta; class Magnoliopsida; order Asparagales; family Amaryllidaceae; genus Allium; species Allium fistulosum. The sequence goes on along the minus strand of CM060908.1, from coordinate 741,130,717 downwards.
TTTAAATCATTACGGATTAAAATAACAAATATCCGTACCACTTGACCATAGGATAGAAAATTTTATACGGACACCATTGGTCTATTTTGAGGAAATATGATTTCCAAATATTTGAAAGGATAAATAATGAGCTTGAGTTTGAAATGTAATAAGTATTCTATTTATTATTTAAATTTAAATTTTTAAAGGTATATATATTGAAGATACAAAGGATGAGTTTTAAATTAAAGGTAGTTGTAAAATAATTTACTAATACTTTCATATATATATAATAAAATTTTAATTTGAAAGGAGTCATTTAAAATTTTATTTAAATTAGATTTTTATAACTTTAAATAAATAAAGGTTTGGAAAGATACACTGGAATTTTATAGGTAATTTAAACAAGTTGATAATTGAATTTAATGGAAGATTCATTTAGGACTAAATGATTTTGAAGTGATTTGATATTGTTTCAGAAAAGGCGAATGGATACTTTCAGAAAAAAAATTTATATAATTAAATGTGAATATTCGTTTTGACTTAAATTCGTATATTTTGATTTAAATATTTATAAAGAAATTTATAAATGACCATGGTGTGAAATAAGCGTTTGGTTGTTAAAGAGACCGGGATCGGATATTGTCATACTCTCTGCCAATACCGAAAACCACTTTAACAACTGTGTACGTGGTGGAGATTCCAGAACGAAGTAGGATGGTTTGGCGAACGACTCTGTATGGTATTTACGTAGCCCTGACTCCCGTGAGTCAGCTTGATGTGGCTAAAACAGGAGCCACGCCGGGCCAAGTGAGGTCATTCCTCCTATCGGACACATTTCTTCGAAACCTTATCTATTGCTTTTGTGATTCGATTTGGTGTGCACACCTTTGATTTGGGAGTGTGTCTCGAGGTGGGCGGTAGTAGCTGCTATGCGTCACCACCAGTCCGGATCCACAAACGGTATATCTACCCTGGCATTGCCTCGCGTGCCTTGTCACATGTCTTATCGCGCCTTCTACGATTTTGGTTTGTACCATACCTATGGAGTGCCCTCTGATAGCCCTCCAGTTTACGGAGGAATTACGGTACTGTATAGACTATGGGAGTATATTTAAAAATGTGTTAAGGGGGATATGGGTAACGCCTTAACGCTATTTTGGTATTTTAATTTACTATAGACATTATATATGTAGCGTATTGTACTATGTATGTAGATAGTTTATCGGATCCTTAAAGGATGAGGTCCCAACATCCCTTTAAGTTATATTGCATTTACTTGACATTTCACTTGAACTTGATTTATCTGCATAAGAATGTTAATCCTGATTCGAGTGTTTTGTTTTGCTTTACGCTCGAGTCAGCTTGAGTGTCACAGTATGAGATTCATCCTTTGGAGCTGGAGTCAGTTGGAAGATCTAGCTTTTCTATTTTTCAGTTTCTAGTTTATTCCTGTTATTCCAGTTGTATGTTCAGTCGTGTCATTTGCTTTGTACTTGAGACTTCTGTGTACTGGGATTTCTGATGTATTCTGCTTTTGACTATGTTATTTCTGTAGTAGATTCATGAACTACTATTTATTCTTCCACTGCTCTGTTGTAAACTCTGTGTCTGTGATTCTGTGATTGATTTATTTACTGTATGTGCTAAATATGCCAAATAAATATATTAACAATCTGTTATTTGGAGCAATTCAAGTTGACATTGTCAATTTGGATGGTTCGGAATGGCGGGTCGTTACAGTTGGTATCAGAGCGAGGTTTTGGCAAACTTAGCATATGGAGTGAAACTCATTAGAGATAGGATAGTGATACCCTAGAATGAGTTAGGTTAATTTCAGAATCATACTCGTTTGTGTTTGAAATCCTATGATTAGAACTCTCTTTAATTAGGATTTATTTTGAATTTTAAAATTTTATCCTTGTTCTGAAATCAAAATTCTTGTTTTTCAGATGAGTAACCGTAGGAATGTCCGGGGAAGGGGACGTGGAAATGCTCCTATACCGCCAGTTGTCCCTGTCGCACCTGTTGTTGCTCCGGTTGTTGCGCCAGTTCAGCCTGTTAGATTCACTCAGCTTTGTAAGGAGTACTCTCAGTTGGGAGGCACTAAGTTCACTGGGGCCGAGAGCATTATTGAGGCCCAGCAATGGCTGAAAAGTCTTGAGAGGATTTTTACGGGACTGGAAACCACCGATGCTCAGATGCGTCATCTGGCTACTTGGCAATTGCAGGAGTCTGCCCAAGACTGGTGGGAATCCGTTACTGATCAGACTGTTGAGGCTAACATCACTTGGCAGCAATTCAGGTGAGATCCTTAGTTGTCTTTCCTAGTTTTCTATCAAAAATCTATTCCTTTGAAATTTTATCTCCTTTATCTCCGTCTTATTATGGATCCCTTCTTCTCAGGGATGCTTTTGTAGCCAAGTGGATCCCCGAAGCGGGGAAATCCCAGTTATATAGGGCATTCATGGATCTCGAGCAGGGAGACATGACTTTCGCTGAGTATGAGAGGAAGTTCAATGAGCTTTCCAAGTTTGGTCCCAGTTTGATTGATACTCAACTCAAGAAAAATGAAAAGTTCATTCATGGTGCTCATCCAGAGTACTATGACCGCTTGATTAGTCATGTTCACGGCACTTTCACTTCTCTGATGGATATGGCCACCAGATTTGAGAACCCTACTTCCAAGGGTAAGCAGGCCGTTTCAGCATCTCAGGGTACTTCCAGTGGTCCAAAGAAGCGGAAACCCAACTTCCAGCAACAAAAGAAAAATTGGCAGAATTCTCATGGTATTGGATCTATTCCCCAGAGGCGATCTCTTGATCTTTCTTCTATCACTTGTTTCAAGTGCGATAAGAAGGGTCACTATGCTAACAGCTGTCCATCTCCTGCCAGTGCCGCTATTCCTCCACCTCAGGCTACCAGAAACAATCTCTGCCATGTTTGTTTGCAACCTGGACATTTCAAGAATGATTGTCCTTTGTATCAAAAGGGCAAGACATCTGGAGTCTTTGCCATGACATCTTCCGCCCCTCCGCCACCTGCCAAGGATAACCAAGGTACTCTTCAGAGCTCATTTTCTTTGCATGGTTTTCCTGTTCGAGTCTTATTTGACACTGGTGCATCCCATAGTTTTATATCTGTTGATCTCTGTAATAAATTCGAGCATATATTGCAACCTCAATTGGCGACTTCATCATTATGTGTGATTAATCCCATTGGCGGTCCCGCCAATCTTAGTATGATTTGTAAAGGAGTAAAACTCCTTTATAAGAAGCGTCGATTCACCGGTGACTTCTATGTTTTGGGTTTTGATGCATTCGATATTCTACTTGGAGGCGATTGGTTAAAGCGTTATGATGCTGTCATTTCTTGTAAATCCCGAACTGTCTCCTTAGTCAGTGAATTGGGTGAACCTTTGGTTATCGAGTGTCGAATGCCTCTGGATGTTGCAGGCAGCTTTATCTTTTCTCTTGATGCCCAGCCTAGTGATCTGGACTCCACCCCTATTGTTAAGAACTTTCCTGATGTATTTGGTGAAGTCGGTTCTCTTCCTCCTAAGCGGGAAATTGAATTCCGCATTGATCTTATTCCGAATGCTCGACCTGTTGTTCTCCCTCCCAGACGGATGGCACCTAAGGAGAAAGTTGAGTTGAAGAAGCAGATTGTGGATTTGTCATCTAAGGGTCTGATTAGGCAGAGTTTTTCTGAATGGGGAGCGGCTGTGGTCTTTGTCCCCAAATCTGATGGTTCTTTGAGAATGTGTGTTGATTATAGAGAGCTGAACAAGCTTACTCTCAAGAACCGATATCCGATGCCTCGCATCAATGATATGTTCGATCAGCTCTACGGAGCTAAAGTATTCTCTCAACTTGATCTTGCCACCGGTTTCCACCAGCTTCGTATTGCTGAGGAAAGCATTCCCAAGACTGCTTTCCGAACCGAGAATGGCTTCTATGAATGGTTAGTCATGCCTTTTGGATTGACCAATGCTCCTGCCTACTTTGTCGACCTTATGAATCGCGTTTTCCGCGATGTTCTTAACAAGTTTGTTCTAGTTTTTGTGGATGATATTCTTGTCTTTTCCAAGTCTAAGAAGGAGCATGAATCGCACTTGAGCTATGTCCTTCATACTCTTGGGAAACACCAGTTGAAAGCAAAATTTTCTAAATGCCATTTTTGGAGAGATGAAGTCCGATTTCTTGGGCACATTGTTTCAGAGAATGGAGTCTCGGTTGACCCGGTTAAGGTTGCCGCGATTAATGTAAGTCTATCCACCTTTCTCTTTTGAATTCATTCATCTTATCTATCCTTAAACTTATCCCCTTATCTATTTCCAGGATTGGGAGACACCTAGGACTCCGACTGATATTCGTAGCTTTCTAGGCCTTGCCGGTTATTATCGGAGGTTTATAGAGAACTTTGCCCGTATAGCTGCACCTCTCACCGCTTTGACTCGAAAAAATGCGAAGTTTAGTTGGAATGAGAAGTGTGAAACCGCATTCAATGGGTTGAAGCAAAAGCTTACATCTGCACCTGTTCTCACCGTTTTGAATGGGGAGGAAGGATTATCGGTTTATACCGATGCTTGTAAGGAAGGATTGGGTGCTGTGTTGATTCAAGATGGGAAGGTCATAGCTTATGCTAGTCGTCAGTTGAAGCCCCACGAAGTTAACTATGCCACCCATGATTTAGAGTTGCTTGCTGTTGTGTTTGCTTTGAAGTTGTGGAGACACCACCTTCTGGGAACCAAGTTCGAGCTTTTCACCGATCACCAGTCTCTTAAGCATATCTTCAATCAAAAGGATTTAAACCAAAGGCAAGTTCGATGGCTAGAGTTCTTAGCATCCTATGATCTTGACATCAACTACACCCCTGGGAAAGCAAATGTTGTGGCCGACGCTTTGAGCCGGAAGAAAGCCTTGATGTATCAGATTGTTGTCACCCCATCTCTTTTGGATCGGATTGTAGCTAAGCAGGATGAGGATGCAATGCTTAAGCTTATGAAGGAGAATATTCAGAGTAGGGAGGGTAATAATCAGTATGAGTTAGGAGCACAAATTGATCAGAATGGAGTTTTGAGGATTAATGGCCGCATTTGTGTTCCGAATGTTGACGGTTTGAGGCAAGAAGTTCTTAGAGAGAATCACCAGTCCAGGCTCTCCATCCATCCAGGTATTGCAAAGATGTTTCAGGATATGAAGAAGATGTATTGGTGGAGTGGTATGAAGCGGGATATTTCTATCTTTGTCAGTAGATGCGCCACTTGTCAGCAGGTTAAGGCTGATCACCAGAAGACCGCTGGATTGCTGCAACCCCTTGAGATTCCCATTTGGAAGTGGGATCAAGTTTCTATGGATTTTATCGATGGTTTACCAAGAACTAGACGGGGTAACGAGAGCATTTGGGTAGTTGTCGATCGATTGACCAAGTCCGCTCATTTCATTCCGGTCAAGTCAAATCGAACTGCTTCGAGCTTGGCTGAGATCTATATGAGGGAGATTGTCCGCCTCCATGGTGTTCCTTCTAGCATTGTTTGTGATCGTGACCCTATCTTTACCAGCAAATTTTGGAAAGCTTTTCAGGAAGCTTTGGGTACTCGATTGAACCTTAGTACGGCATATCATCCTCAGACAGATGGTCAGACGGAAAGGGTGAATCAGATTTTAGAAGATCTTCTTCGTGCCTGTGTTCTTGACTATGGAGGATCTTGGGAAGATCATCTCCATCTCGTTGAATTCACCTATAATAACAGTTATCAGGTATAACTCTATCTTTAAATTTGAACCATCTTAAGCTTAATCCATTATTTAATCCCAATCTTTTTAAATCAGGCAAGTATCGAGATGTCTCCATTTTCCGCTCTATACGGTCGATCCTGCAAATCTCCATCTTGCTGGATTGAGTCCGGTGATCGCTTAGTGCTTGGACCTGATATGATTCTAGAAGCATCTGAGAAGGTTGAGGAGATTAGGAGGAAGATGAGAATCGCTCAAGATAGGCAGAAGAAGTATGCAGATAGGCGTAGGAGGGATTTGGAATTTTCAGTAGGTGATCAGGTCTTTCTTAAGATCTCGCCGCTGAAGAATGTGGTTCGATTTGGAAGGAAGGGGAAGCTTGCTCCCAGATTTATTGGTCCTTTCCGCATTCTAGAAAGAATTGGTCCTTTGGCTTATAGAGTTGACTTGCCAGAGAAATTAGCAGGGGTGCACAACGTGTTCCACGTATCTCACCTTCGCAGATACCTCTATGATCCATCTTTGATCGTTCAGCCTGCCTTGTTAGAGAATTTGGACGTTGAGCCAAATCTCACCATCGAGAGGAAGCCACTTCGTATTATTGATAGAGGTACAAAGCAACTTCGAAGGAAATCTGTCAGTTTAGTTAAAGTACAGTGGAGTACGGATGATCGGGATTGCACCTGGGAAACCGAGGAATCCATACGTGCTTCAAATCCTGGATTGTTTGACTCAGGTACTATTCGTTGCCTTCTTTTGTCTTTTCGGATATTTCTATTTTCCTATTCCGTTCCTTTTCGGGGATGAAAAGTTTTGAGTGGGGGAGAGTGTAACGATCTGAGAATTTTCAGCGATTTTATAACGTAAATAACGAAAATTTCTTGAAATATAAATGATAAAAATTTGAAACGAAAATTTGATATTTGGAATGCGTCTATTTTATTTGAGTGATGTGTAAAATTTCATTTGAAACGTATTAAAGTAAATTTATTTGCGAAATTTAGATTTTAAATTTTATCCGTTAAATTGATGAAATTTAGATATTGTGTGAAACTGAATACTTATATATAATAAAAAATGTAATTCATTTTCTGAGAAAGGCGTCGAAATTCGTTTTGGCAAATTTGGACTTCTCCAGCTCCGTTTATCTTATTTTCTACGTTTTAGCAACATTTTCGATAGCGAAAAATTCGAGATTTTAAGATTTGATCGGATCGCAAATATCTGTGTACCATTCTATCTGTCTCGTCGTGCTGATCCTCATAGTATATTTATTCATGCACTTTGAGATCCAGTACGCATCGGAAACGAGAAACGGTGCGTTGTATCGGTACCGGAAATCTTGATATTTTTCTACCCTTTCATTTTTCTCTGATGTGAACTGCGCAGCCGAAGTGAAACGCGCAGCCAAAGTAATAAATGAATTGCAATTATAACTTTTCACCTCGAGCAGAGAACTTGACCGGTGATATTATTTTTATTCCTTTTCTATTATATATCCTCTTTGTTTTCTTCACTTTGCTTTTACTCTCATTGCTCTGTGCTCGTTCGAAAAGGTATGCTCAAATCCTTTCTTTCCTTCACCTCTGAAATTTTGTTTTCCCTTCAGAAGAATAAAATAAAATAAGTGTTGCCGTGCCTTTCCCCTTACTCTGCCCGAAGCCACCCCGAAGTCACCCCGAAGCCAGAACGAGACCACCCAGCTCCTCTCCGTGTCATCAATCCACAACCAACTCACCCCAGCCCTCCGCCTGGACCACCGCCTCACCCCATGCCTCTATGCAGTCGACCCGAGGCTTCACCACGCCACTCTCCCCACCAGCATCCAACCCACCGCCGCCTACACCTCCGCGTAAGCCTACCTGCTTCGGCCTGTCATATGTTGAATCCAAACCGATGCCACCCCAGTGCAAAACCCCATGAAACCCGAGCAAAAAAAAAACTTCCCTCTAACTCAACGTACCATACCCTCAACCAAGGCTTCTCCTCCCTCCAGACCGAAAGCAAACCCCACCCATTTCTAGTTTGTACCATTCTACCTCCTACGTCTATGTATTGGTGAAAATTGCAGTGATATATGTTATACCAGATAATATATATCTAGTTCTGTCATTTGCTTGGTGACAATATCCTCTCTGTTGCTAGTATGGGCCGAGTGTGTCTTATCTCATATTTATATTGCATATATATATATATTATTCCTCTTATATATATATGTTGCAACCCCTGACATCTGCTTAGTGCCTGTCATGTTCGTTGTTCTTGCCTAGTAGGAATGAGGCAGCCATCTTTTGTCGAGATGTCCTAGTGGTTAAGGAAAAATATGTATTAATACATATATATATGTGTCATGCATTTGTTAAAAATTCTTAGTGTATGTTGGTTTACCGAAGGCTTGGGTCCTGTCATGAATATATACTTGGTTGCATATATGCGTTCCTAAAAAAAAAAATTAAATAAAATGTTGTACGTGTGTTGTTTTATGTTGCTGCGTAGAAGATTTTGGTCCAACTGCCTAGTGCGCATGTATTAGAGATGTTAATTCCCTTTGTCCTTACTTTCATCAAAATATATATATTGCATTGTGTTTTAAAGTCAAGGCTGATTTGTATATTAGCATAGGGTGTCCTTCTGTTTACTTTTGTCAGAGCTTGCTTCCTTGTCATGGTTAGCTATGTGTAAAGTAACCATTCGTACCGTATATATATATATATATATGCATATTCCCTTATGGATTTGAAACTCTATGCTACTTATATATATAACAGGGAGCAGGAGACATGTGTAGTAACCCAGACTTTTGGATGGTGTATATATATACACTTTATATATATATATATATATATCAGTTGCACTTCTGAAATAGTGGCATACGCCACTTTTGAATTTGATAGGGAATTTTTTTTTATGTTCCTTATAATTGTCTTTCGACCGTGTATTTGTATACAAGAATATTTGTATCGGAATATATACGGGTATATCTATACATATGTATATATTTGTTTTCCATCGATTTATCGTGCTAAATCTACTTTCGTATTTGTCGCAGCTAATTGATTGTCGTTCCTGCTTTCGTGCCGGTATCCGTTCCATCGTTTTCTAGCCTCTAAAGGTGAGCAACCACTCACGATTAACAATCTTATGCTTATTAAATTGATTTCGTAGGAAACGACAGTTTAAACGTACTGAAAAAAAAAACTGAATTGCTAGTTATTAACTGTTAAATATGATAAGCTATTTTCTTCTGAGATCAGCACTGTTATATGTTAATTTATTTCGCCAAGTAATTGTTATGTTATGTTATGCTATTTATTGTTCTCACTCTGCAAGTTCCCTTAGTTTAGAAATCACGATGGGTTGAAATGATACATACCCGAACGGACTTTAGAATAGGAGAACTTCGTTATGGGTTGAAATGATAAACCCAAACGATTTTCAGTAAATTATTGAAATCTTGGGATTGCAGGTTTAGAAATATAAACCCGTAAAATTTTTAAATCATTACGGATTAAAATAACAAATATCCGTACCACTTGACCATAGGATAGAAAATTTTATACGGACACCATTGGTCTATTTTGAGGAAATATGATTTCCAAATATTTGAAAGGATAAATAATGAGCTTGAGTTTGAAATGTAATAAGTATTCTATTTATTATTTAAATTTAAATTTTTAAAGGTATATATATTGAAGATACAAAGGATGAGTTTTAAATTAAAGGTAGTTGTAAAATAATTTACTAATACTTTCATATATATATAATAAAATTTTAATTTGAAAGGAGTCATTTAAAATTTTATTTAAATTAGATTTTTATAACTTTAAATAAATAAAGGTTTGGAAAGATACACTGGAATTTTATAGGTAATTTAAACAAGTTGATAATTGAATTTAATGGAAGATTCATTTAGGACTAAATGATTTTGAAGTGATTTGATATTGTTTCAGAAAAGGCGAATGGATACTTTCAGAAAAAAAATTTATATAATTAAATGTGAATATTCGTTTTGACTTAAGTTCGTATATTTTGATTTAAATATTTATAAAGAAATTTATAAATGACCACGGTGTGAAATAAGCGTTTGGTTGTTAAAGAGACCGGGATCGGATATTGTCATACTCTCTGCCAATACCGAAAACCACTTTAACAACTGTGTACGTGGTGGAGATTCCAGAACGAAGTAGGATGGTTTGGCGAACGACTCTGTATGGTATTTACGTAGCCCTGACTCCCGTGAGTCAGCTTGATGTGGCTAAAACAGGAGCCACGCCGGGCCAAGTGAGGTCATTCCTCCTATCGGACACATTTCTTCGAAACCTTATCTATTGCTTTTGTGATTCCATTTTTGTGTGCACACCTTTGATTTGGGAGTGTGTCTCGAGGTGGGCGGTAGTAGCTGCTATGCGTCACCACCAGTCCGGATCCGCAAACGGTATATCTACCCTGGCATTGCCTCGCGTGCCTTGTCACATGTCTTATCGCGCCTTCTACGATTTTGGTTTGTACCATACCTATGGAGTGCCCTCTGATAGCCCTCCAGTTTACGGAGGAATTACGGTACTGTATAGACTATGGGAGTATATTTAAAAATGTGTTAAGGGGGATATGGGTAACGCCTTAACGCTATTTTGGTATTTTAATTTACTATAGACATTATATATGTAGCGTATTGTACTATGTATGTAGATAGTTTATCGGATCCTTAAAGGATGAGGTCCCAACAACCCTTTAAGTTATATTGCATTTACTTGACATTTCACTTGAACTTGATTTATCTGCATAAGAATGTTAATCCTGATTCGAGTGTTTTGTTTTGCTTTACGCTCGAGTCAGCTTGAGTGTCACAGTATGAGATTCATCCTTTGGAGCTGGAGTCAGTTGGAAGATCTAGCTTTTCTATTTTTCAGTTTCCAGTTTATTCCTGTTATTCCAGTTGTATGTTCAGTCGTGTCATTTGCTTTGTACTTGAGACTTCTGTGTACTGGGATTTCTGATGTATTCTGCTTTTGACTATGTTATTTCTGTAGTTGATTCATGAACTACTATTTATTCTTCCACTGCTCTGTTGTAAACTCTGTGTCTGTGATTCTGTGATTGATTTATTTACTGTATGTGCTAAATATGCCAAATAAATATATTAACAATCTGTTATTTGGAGCAATTAAAGTTGACATTGTCAATTTGGATGGTTCGGAATGGCGGGTCGTTACAGTAGTTCATGAAGCTACTATTTAAATATATCAGAGTTAAATAAGATACAACAGAAGAAATAAAGTACAACAGAAGTCTAAATATGATAACCAAGTACAAGCTGAATAGAACAACATAACTGAGATAGATAAAACTAGATAGGCAGATAATCTCCAGCGATTCCAATCTCCAGAAAATGGAATCCAAATCTATGAATACTCGGGCTGATCCGAGCATAAATAAAATACAAACACTCGAGTCAGGACATACATACTTATACAATGTAAACCAACTCAAGTGAACTGTAATAAAGGTACAAGTAACTTAAAGAATGCTTGGGATTGCCCATTATTTAAGGATCCGTCAAACTATCTACTACGTAGTAATATTCGCTATTATAATAATGTCTAATCATAAAATAAACATACTTTTAAATAGCGTTAAGGCTTTACATTTTCCACCTTAACACGTAATATGCCAATAGTCTACACAGTACCTGCATACCTCGCAAGGCTATGAGAAGATACTCCATAGGTACGACACAAATAGAAACTCGTAGTAAAGCTCGATATGGTAGGTGACACGGCACACAAGGCAATGCCAGGGTAGATATACCAATTACGCACACGGACTGATGGAAACGCATAGCAGCCACTACTGCTCCACCTCGAACAACACTCCCAAATCAAGGGTGCGCACCAAATCAATCACAAGTAATAGAATGGTATCGAAGAAGTGTGTCCGATAAGAGGTGCTACCTCACTGGTCCGAGATCGCTCCTGTTTTAGCCACCTTTTGCCAACTCACGGGAGTTGGGTCCACATATATACCTTAGGATCGTCGTCACCATCCTACTTCATTCTGGAAACTCCACCGCGTACATAGTTGTTAAAGTTGTTTTCGGTATCGACAGAGAGTATGTCCATATCCGATCCCAGTCTCTTTAACAACCAATCGTTATTATAACCCGTGGTTATAAATTTAAAATAATACTTTATACTTAATAATAGAATATCATTTCAAATCCAAATCTTTATCAAAATGAAGATTAAATCAATTCCAAACCATTTCAATATATTTAAAATAACATATCATTTCAAAACTTCATTTCAATATATCAAAATATCGTATCTTTCAAAAACTTCATTTCAAATCATTTTAATATATCAAAATATCATATCCTTTCAAAACTTCATTTCAAATCGTTTTAATATATCAAAATATCGTATCTTTCCAAAACTTCATTTCAAATCATTTTAATATATCAAAATATCATATCCTTTCAAAACTTCATTTCAAATCGTTTTAATATATCAAAATATCATATCCTTCCAAAACTTCATTTCAAATCATTTTAATATATCAAAATATCATATCCTTCCAAAACTTCATTTCAAATCATCATTTGAGTTCAAATCCAAGTATTCAACGTTAAATACCTTTTTAAATTCAAAGATATCATTCATTTATTATCATTTCAAGTCACCCTTTAAATAGTTTATATTTCAATCAAAATAATTCATCTAAACCATTTAAAAGTGTAATTATTATACTTTCAAATCAAGTATTAAAATTTCCAAAGTTTCAATTCAATTCAATCATTTATTTCAATTAAATTTCCATAGACCATTTCAAATCTTATAAATTTCAAATATAGATTTAATCCACAAAATAACTATTCAAATTATAAAATAAATTCCAAAGCTTTAATATCCTATATTTCATAAGTCCAATATCTTTTAAATAGATTCAAATTACAAGTAAACCAAATATCTTTCATACTAATATAAACTTCAATTATTCATTCCAAGATTTATTATCATTTCAAATTCATTTCAAAATATCAAAATATCATTTCAAAACATCATTTATTTAATTTAAATTTAAATACCATTTAATCACATTTCAAAATAGTTGTATTTCCCAAATCAACTATTCCATTTAAATCATTTATAGTCAATTCATTATATTTAATAATTAAATATTTAATTTCCAAAATTTAATCTTTTTCAAAGATCATTTATTCATTTGAAATTTATTAAACAAAGAAAATTCAACTTTCGCAGCACTTAAAAAATGCTACGAAATGTTATGTTTTAAAATAATTCATTAACAAAAGACAATATTTAAAATGTTGTAATACCTTATTTTAGTTTCAATTAAAATTTTAGTTAAATTTAACAACTATAGCGGTAACAAAGTGCAATAATAACCCTTAGTTCAACTTTGCTATTTGGTTCATTTAAAACAACTAAAGCGTTTTCCAATGCTGTAATATCTTTACATTACATTTCAAAAATGCTGTCAAATCAAATTCAGAGTTTTATTTACAATTTCACACATAATTAACTTTTAATATAAATCATTTTAACTTATAAAATTATATGTTTTCACATTTAAAACAATCATTTAAATACCTTTATTTCTTTGATTTTATAAGGTCAAATTTCCATACAAAAATCAAATTAAATAACAATTAAATTTTCATTTCTTTAATTAAATTCTTAACTTAACAACTAAGTTTAAATTTCCAAAATATAACTTATTTCCATTTATTTTACTTAATTAAAATTTCACTTTTAATAGAATTTACAATTTCCCAATTTAAGTTATATTTCAAAAAAATTCAACTTAAACATTCATTTATTTCATATTTTAATTTATAAAAAATCATTAACATTTTTTAAAATTTATTATTACTTAATAAAAATCATTAAATTCATCTTTTAAATAAAATTTGTCATATTTTCTTACTTTACATAAATTCCATTTATAAACAAAATCATAAATTCCAAAATTAACTTATATTTCAAATTCTACTTCACCATTTACTTAATTCACATATTTAATATGTAGAAAATCACAAATATTTTATAGAAATCATTTTAATAAAATTTAAATCAAAATATCATAATATTTACATTTTTTTAAAATATTTTAAAATTTTCAGAAAAATATATAAACCACGGGTCTGTATATAATTTTCTAGCCTAGGTCAAGTGATACAGATATATATCATTTCAATCCGTAATTTACAAAGAAAAACCGGGTTCTATCATTTCAAACCCGCAATCCAAAGTTAAATAAAATAAAGAAAAAAACCGTTCAGGCCTATCATTTTAGCCCATAACGATTTTTCCCTATTCTAAAGTCCGTTCGGGTATGTATCATTTCAACCCATAGTGATTCTAATTTACAGGGAACTTGCAGTGTGATAAACTGATATAAATAACAGAATAGCATGATATAACAGTAAAATATGGTATAACAGGTGTAAATATAGGTGTGAACATCATATGAATATAATATGGTAGTTATAATAGGATGATGTAAATTACAGATTCAATTGGTGTCGGTTTATCAGTTATATAAGTACATATTAGTCTGGTGAGAATTACTCACTTGTTAAAAGCTGGAGATATCCACCAAAACACATAACTCTGAAACTACGAAGGCACGACAACACGGAAATGACTTGAGAGTGGAGAGCCAAAGCAAATAGCCTTGTTCAACATTTTCTCAAAACAATGCAAATGTATATAAGTTTCAAAACAATTCAACACTAGACAATGTTAGAAATCAATGCCCAAAACAAAGACAAATGCTTTGCACTTGTTCTCAACTTCACATACTTCAGTTATGTACTGAAATAGCACAGCCAAGGCATGGATTTGGGCCTGGGTCTGGGTTTGGGTCCAAACAGGGTCGGCCTACTTGGGTTAAAAGTGAATAGATATATGGGTGCAAAAGACAACAAGTACAAGGCAAATATGACCATCTCAAGGCTCCTATAGGGCTCGGCCAGAAGCTATATGGTCAGGTCCAGATGGTCAGGTGGTGGTGGATGATGTGGCAGAGGGTGGAGGTCAGGTCAGAGGTGGTGGTGGTGGAGATAGTGGTGGCTAGAGGTTGTAGAAGGTGGTGATGGCAAATCTAGGCTAGGTTTGCATGTAGTGATGGTTTTTTGTGGGTTTTTGGTGGTGATCTCTAGCCTAGATGGCTCGGCCTGGCCATGGTGGGGTACTAGGGGAGTGGTTGATCAGAATACAAGGTGGTGGAGGTCAGCCTAGATCTGGTTGAGGAGGAGTGGAGCCATGAAGTTGAGAACCATATACAAAATTCAATAGAAAAACTAGAAAAAAAAGGAAGAAGAAGATGAAATTTACCCAAACTCTCCACAACAATGGCCGTGAGTTTTCTCTTGAGAAATGAATAATAATTTTCGTGAAAAAAGAATAGAAAAGAGAAGTCGGCTGAAAAGAATAGAGATGAACGGGCAAAAACATTGAAGAGGAGGTTGAGAAAATGAAAGGTCGGGAGATAAAAAGACTTTGGAATTTCAAGAGTTTAAAACCTTTCAAATTTCTTTTTATTTCCTTTTAACTTATATATATATATATATTAAAAAGGCTGATAATAGAGATAAACAATCTCAGAAATAAAGTAAATAAGAAAAATAAATAAATAAATATTAAATTATATAATTTAAATAAAGAAAAATGACAATATATAAGAAACTAGGCTTAATAAATTGAAACCAATTCAAATAATCTTTGGAAAAATTATATAATCACTTTAAAAATATTCAAAGACAAAAATATACCTAAAATAACATATTAACACAATTTAAAATAAAATATGACAAAGAAAATATAATTTATGTAATTTAAAATAAACAAAATAGCTAAATAAATCAAATTGCACTCAATATTGAAATATACATAACTTTCACAATTTAAATCCGTTTTCAATGAAACAAAAAGCAGTATTCATGTTATTAAATCTATTTTAATAATAAAAGATAAAATTTAAGAATTTAAATATTTAAATTTAAAATTTAAAAGTCAGTTTGACCAGAAATCCACTTTTCAGGAAAATATTCAATTTATACCAGTTTGGAATTATATTTCATATGATAATCAAAATTTATATTATAAAATGAAATGTTTGAGATAAAACAAGTTCTAAAAATAATTTCAAAATAAAATAAAGTCAAATTTAAAATATATGCAAAAATCTAGGGTTGTTACACTCTCCCCCACTCAAAACTTTTTGTCCCCGAAAAGGAATGAGGTACGGGAAAGCACAGAAAAAGATAAAATTGAAATGAAATTAATACAAGATGATAAAAAGATTGAAACTATACCTGATAACTGTTGTTATAGGTAAGTTTAACAAGGTGGAGATGGTCCTCCCAAGATTCTCCAGAATTAGGAACAAAGTACGAAAAGATCCTCTAGAATCTGATTTACTCTTTCCGCCTGACCGACGGTCTATGGATGGAAAGTAGTGCTCAGATTCAAAATGGGTACCAAAGATAATAAAGATTATAGAAAGATTTCTAAACAGAAAGAGTATAGAAAGATGCCTATACCAGTCTGTAGCAAGATAAGGAAAAATAAGGACAACTAACAGACAGTTTGAAAACAAAATAAGATAATAAGTTTGAAACCATGGAAATTTCAACTTAAATAGATAATTAATTTTACACAAGTTAAATAAATCTTAATTATCTCTAATTTCATTACCTTATCATCCAATTTTCTTAAACCAACAATTTTAAAAATCATGGATTTGATTAAAATTAAGTGTATAACATTCAATAAATTTAATTCTTCTTTATTCCTAATTAAAATTAAATTTATTCCTCTCAATATTTTTATCACCTATGTTAAATATACTTACACCTATTATAACTGCTTTAATTTATTCTTAGCTCCTTTAACATCATTTTATTGTGTAAATTATTCCATTACTCTTTTACTCTATTTACCTCTGTTAATCTTTTTATAACTAAAATTTAAGTGTATAACATTTATTATAACCACTCAAATTTTATTTATAAAATCTTTTTATATTGTGTATTATCCAGTTACATTGTTAACTTCTAAAATTAAGGTAAGTTATATTGGAATGCAATTGAGAATTATACAAATAAAACTTTCTAAAATTAATATACAATATAAACATTCTAATTCAATCATTTCAAGCTTGAATATTTATTCAAAATTTTGATTTTCTTTTTATACTTGAAGTTATTATTTAAGATAGAATTTAAGAATAAAATATCTGATTCCTTTCAAACCATTTAGAGATAAATAAATGTATGTACATAATTTGTCAAATTAAATTTAAATCATATATCTAAATATATTATAGATCAAATCATATTTTAGAAATTCAAATCAATTAAATTTCCCAAAACAAAGCTGTAGTAAGACTACAGAATGGTCTCTTTACTTCGAAACTCGAAAATGAACGTCGATGATGCCGCGGTCATCATCGAAATTATTTTCCAGTGACAAAGAGAAGAGCACTAAAATTTTAAAACTTTAAAATTCTTTGGAGACAAATTTTCTATTTACAAATACTTTAAATAATATATCCCTTTAAAAACTTTAAACACAAGGTTTGAAACCATCGAAAATTAAATTCTCAAATTCTTGATTTAAATTCATTTTAGTTCCCGAATCAAATTTATAAACAACTATTTATAAATGCATTTATAGAATGATAAATCAAGTATTATCATTTCAAATAATCAATTTAAATCAATTTATTAAGTCCCATAATATTTACTTATATCAAAATTTATTTCATTAACCAAATTAAAATAATATTGCGTTAGTTTGTTCTATCAAAGTGTTTTAGAAATCCTATCGATAGCGTTGATCAGACGAATCGATCGGAAGCCCAAATCAACATCAACAACTCAAACAACACAATATATAAAACAAACATAGATTTACAAGTACAATTCAAAATGTTTGGAGATATTTTGGAAACAAAGACAAGATGATTAATTAACAAAATTTGAAGATGGATAAGCTTAGATAAATCAAGGGCAACCTTAACCGGGTCAACCGTGACTTAATGAATAAGATCAAATGTGTATTTTTTTCTGGGGTAAATCTACATCCGATCTCAAGAGATAGAGTTTGGAATAACAAAAGATATTAGCATCTAAACCAAGGATAGATATAAATCTCTAGTGAATCGATGCTAATTGTAAAGGAGTTTCCCTTTTTACAAGTCATTAGAGTATTGGCGAGACCGCCAATTCACTATAAAGCTCATTCGAAGCAGAGTTATGGGATACTCCAGAATCACAAGAAGATGAATAGTGAGGAACAAGAATGGATTTTGGAACTGCATGGAACGTTCCAAAATTCAAAGGAAATCAAATAAAAATGAAGAAATTCAAGCTCGAACGAAAGTGATTTTGTAACTAAATTTACCATACATTCTATGTTTTGCCTCAAAGCCAAAGCTCTGATACCAACTGTAACGACCCGATATTTTCAACCATTCGCATCCGCAGATGTCGGACTTGAATTGCTCAAAATACCGCGTTGTAAATAAAATTTAGCAAATCTCAGAATATACAGTAAATAAATAATCACAAATCACAGACACAGAGTAAGAAGTGCAGCGGAAGTAAAAGAAATAGTAGTTCATGAAGCTACTATGTAAATATATCAAAGTTAAATAAGCAACAGAAGAAATAAAGTACAATAGAAGTCTAAATATGATAACCAAGTACAAGCTGAATAGAACAACATAACTGAGATAGATAAAACTAGATAAGCAAATAATCTCCAGCGATTCCAATCTCCAGAAAGTGGAATCCAAATCTGTGAATACTCAGGCTGACCCGAGCGTAAATAAAATACAAACACTCGAGTCATGACATACATACTTATACAATGTAAACCAACTCAAGTGAACTTTAATAAAGGTACAAGTAACTTAAAGAATACTTGGGATCGCCCATTCTTTGAGGATCCATTAAACTATCTACTATGTAGTAATATTCGCTATTATAATAATGTCTAATCATAAAATAAACATACTTTTAAATAGCGTTAAGGCTTTACATTTTCCACCTTAACATGTAATATGCCAATAGTCTACACAGTACCTGCATACCTCGCAAGGCTATGAGAAGATACTCCATAGGTACGACACAAATAGAAACTCGTAGTAAAGATCGATATGGTAGGTGACACGGCACACGAGGCAATGCCAGGGTAGATATACCAATTACGCACACGGACTGATGGAAACGCATAGCAGCCACTACCGCTCCACCTCGAACAACACTCCTAAATCAAGGGTGCGCACCAAATCAATCACAAGTAATAGAATGGTATCGAAGAAGTGTGTCTGATAAGAGGTGCTACCTCACTGGTCCGAGATTGCTCCTGTTTTAGCCACCTTATGCCAACTCACGGGAGTTGGGTCCACGTATATACCTTAGGATCGTCGTCACCATCCTACTTTATTCTGGAAACTCCACCGCGTACACAGTTGTTAAAGTGGTTTTCGGTATCGACAGAGAGTATGTCCATATCCAATCCCGGTCTCTTTAACAACCAATCGTTATTATAACCCGTGGTTATAAATTTAAAATAATATTTTTTACTTAAAAATAGAATATTTTTTCAAATCCAAATCTTTATCAAAATGAATTAAATCAATTCCAAACCATTTCAATATATTTAAAATAACATATCATTTCAAAACTTCATTTCAAATCATTTCAATATATCAAAATATCATATCTTTCCAAAACTTCATTTCAAATCATTTTAATATATCAAAATATCATATCCTTTCAAAACTTCATTTCAAATCGTTTTGATATATCAAAATATCATATCTTTCCAAAACTTCATTTCAAATCATTTTAATATATCAAAATATCATATCCTTTCAAAACTTCATTTCAAATCGTTTTAATATATCAAAATATCATATCCTTCCAAAACTTCATTTCAAATCATTTTAATATATCAAAATATCATATCCTTCCAAAACTTCATTTCAAATCATCATTTGAGTTCAAATCCAAGTATTCAACTTTAAATACCTTTTTAAATTCAAAGATATCATTCATTTATTATCATTTCAAGTCACCCTTTAAATAGCTTATATTTCAATCAAAATAATTCATCTAAACCATTTAAAAGTGTAATTATTATACTTTCAAATTAAGTATTAAAATTTCCAAAGTTTCAATTCAATCATTTATTTCAATTAAATTTCCATACACCATTTCAAATCTTATAAATTTCAAATATAGATTTAATCCACAAAATAACTATTCAAATTATAAAATAAATTCCAAAGCTTTAATATCCTATATTTCATAAGTCCATTATCTTTTAAATAGATTCAAATTACAAGTAAACCAAATATCTTTCATACTAATATAAACTTCAATTATTCATTCCAAGATTTATTATCATTTCAAATTCATTTCAAAATATCAAAATATCATTTCAAAACATCATTTATTTAATTTAAATTTAAATACCATTTAATCACATTTCAAAATAGTTGTATTTCCCAAATCAACTATTCCATTTAAATCATTTATAGTCAATTCATTATATTTAATAATTAAATATTTAATTTCCAAAA
Source organism: Allium fistulosum (assembly GCA_030737815.1). Lineage (NCBI taxonomy): Eukaryota > Viridiplantae > Streptophyta > Magnoliopsida > Asparagales > Amaryllidaceae > Allium > Allium fistulosum. The sequence continues at coordinate 741,110,381 of CM060908.1, read as the reverse complement.
TTTAATCTTTTTCAAAGATCATTTATTCATTTGAAATTTATTAAACAAAGAAAATTCAACTTTCGCAGCACTTAAAAAATGCTACGAAATGTTATGTTTTAAAATAATTCATTAACAAAAGACAATATTTAAAATGCTGTAATACCTTATTTTAGTTTCAATTAAAATTTTAGTTAAATTTAACAACTATAGCAGTAACAAAGTGCAATAATAACCCTTAGTTCAACTTTGCTATTTGGTTCATTTAAAACCACTACAGCATTTTCCAATGCTGTAATATCTTTACATTACATTTCAAAAATGCTGTCAAATCAAATTCAGAGTTTTATTTACAATTTCACACATAATAAATTTTAATATAAATCATTTTAACTTATAAAATTATATGTTTTCACATTTAAAACAATCATTTAAATACCTTTATTTCTTTGATTTTATAAGGTCAAATTTCCATACAAAAATCAAATTAAATAACAATTAAATTTTCATTTCTTTAATTAAATTCTTAACTTAACAACTAAGTTTAAATTTCCAAAATATAACTTATTTCCATTTATTTTACTTAATTAAAATCTCACTTTTAACAGAATTTACAATTTCCCAATTTAAGTTATATTTCAAAAAAATTCAACTTAAACATTCATTTATTTCATATTTTAATTTATAAAAAATCATTAAAATTTTTTAAAATTTATTATTACTTAATAAAAATCATTAAATTCATCTTTTAAATAAAATTTGTCATATTTTCTTACTTTACATAAATACCATTTATAAACAAAATCATAAATTCCAAAATTAACTTATATTTCAAATTCTACTTCACCATTTACTTAATTCACATATTTAATATGTAGAAAATCACAAATATTTTATAGAAATCATTTTAATAAAATTTAAATCAAAATATCATAATATTTACATTTTTTTAAAATATTTTAAAATTTTCAGAAAAATATATAAACCACGGGTCTGTATATAATTTTCTAGCCTAGGTCAAGTGATACGGATATATATCATTTCAATCCGTAATTTACAAAGAAAAACCGGGTTCTATCATTTCAAACCCGCAATCCCAAGTTAAATAAAATAAAGAAAAAAACTGTTCAGGCCTATCATTTCAGCCCATAACGATTTTTCCCTATTCTAAAGTCCGTTCGGGTATGTATCATTTCAACCCATAGTGATTCTAATTTACAGGGAACTTGCAGTGTGATAAACTGATATAAATAACAGAATAGCATGATATAACAGTAACATATGGTATAACAGGTGTAAATATAGGTGTGAACATCATATGAATATAATATGGTAGTTATAACAGGATGATGTAAATTACAGATTCAATTGGTGTCGGTTTATCAGTTATATAAGTACATATTAGTCTGGTGAGAATTACTCACTTGTTAAAAGCTGGAGATATCCACCAAAACACATAACTCTGAAACTACGAAGGCACGACAACACGGAAATGACTTGAGAGTGGAGAGCCAAAGCAAATAGCCTTGTTCAACATTTTCACAAAACAATGCAAATGTATATAAGTTTCAAAACAATTCAACACTAGACAATGTTAGAAATCAATGCCCAAAACAAAGACAAATGCTCTGCACTTGTTCTCAACTTCACATACTTCAGTTATGAACTGAAATAGCAAAGCCAAGGCATGGATTTGGGTCTGTGTTTGGGTCCAAACAGGGTCGGCCTACTTGGGTTAAAAGTGAATGGATATATGGGTTCAAAAGACAACAAGTACAAGGCAAATATCACCATCTCAAGGCTCCTATAGGGCTCGGCCAGAAGCTATATGGTCAGGTCCAGATGGTCAGGTGGTGGCGGATGATGTGGCAGAGGGTGGAGGTCAGGTCAGAGGTGGTGGTGGAGATAGTGGTGGCTAGAGGTTGTAGAAGGTGGTGATGGCAAATCTAGGCTAGGTTTGCATGTAGTGATGGTTTTTTGTGGGTTTTTGGTGGTGATCTCTAGCCTAGATGGCTCGGCCTAGCCATGGTGGGGTACTAGGGGAGTGGTTGATCAGAATACAAGGTGGTGGAGGTCGGCCTAGATCAGGTTGAGGAGGAGTGGAGCCATGAAGTTGAGAACCCTATACAAAATTCAATAGAAAAACTAGAAATACAAAGGAAGAAGAAGATGAAATTTACCCAAACTCTCCACAACAATGGCCATGAGTTTTCTCTTGAGAAATGAATAATAATTTTGGTGAAAAAAAAAGAAAAGAGAATTCGGCTGAAAAGAATAGAGATGCATGGCCAGAAAATTGAAGAGGAGGTTGAGAAAATGAAAGGTCGGGAGATAAAAAGACTTTGGAATTTCAAGAGTTTAAAACCTTTCAAATTTCTTTTTATTTCCTTTTAACTTATATATATATATATTAAAAAGGCTGATAATAGAGATAAATAATCTCAAAAATAAAGTAAATAAGAAAAATAAATAAATAAATAATAAATTATATAATTTAAATAAAGAAAAATGACTATATATAAGAAACTAGGCTTAATAAATTGAAAACAATTCAAATAATCTTTGGAAAAATTATATAATCACTTTAAAAATATTCAAAGACAAAAATATACCTAAAATAACATATTAACACAATTTAAAATAAAATATGACAAAGAAAATATAATTTATGTAATTTAAAATAAACCAAATAGCTAAATCAATCAAATTGCACTCAATATTGAAATATACATAACTTTCACAATTTAAATCCGTTTTCAACGAAACAAAAAGCAGTATTCATTTTATTAAATCTATTTTCATAATAAAAGATAAAATTTAAGAATTTAAATATTTAAATTTAAAATTTAAAAGTCAAAGTTTGACCAGAATTCCACTTTTTAAGAAAATATTCAATTTATACCAGTTTGGAATTATATTTCATATGATAATCAAAATTTATATTATAAAATGAAATGTTTGAGATAAAACAAGTTTTAAAAATAATTTCAAAATAAAATAAAGTCAAATTTAAAATATATGCAAAAATCTAGGGTTGTTACAGTAACTCCACCGTAAACTGGTGGGCTATCAGGGAGCACTCCATATGTACGACACAAACCAAACCCGTAGAAGGTGCGATAAGGCATGTGACAAGGCACGTGTGGCAATGCCCAGGGTAGGATACTACCATTTTGTTGATCCGGACTGGTGTTAATGCATAACAGCTACTACCGCCCACCTCGGAACACACTCCCATAATCAAATCAAGGGGTGGCCACCAAATCAATCACAAAGTCATAATATGGTATCGAAGAAATGTGTCCGATCGGAGGTGCAACCTCACTTGGCCCGGCATGGCCCCTGTTTTAGCCACATCAAGCTGACTCACGGGAGTCAGAGCTACGTAAATACCTCATATAGAATCGTTCGCCAAACCATCCTACTTCATTCCGGAATCTCCACCACGTACATAGTTGTTAAAGTGGTTTTCGATATTGGCAGGGAGTATGACAATATCCAATCCCTGTCTCTTTAATTACTAAAGGCTTATTTCATACCGGACAGTTCTTTTACATTTTCAAAACTGATTCATAACCGATATCAAAATATCATATTCAATTCAAACCATACCACTTTCCGAAATCATATTCACTTTTTAAATCATATTCACCTTCGAAATCATATTCACTTTTTAAATCATATTCACCTTCGAAATCATATCACATTTGAAATCATATCACTTCCAAAAATCAAATTTTCTTTCAAAATCATACTTCCAAAATAGGTTAAACCCTCATTTCAAAATCATCATATTCAATCAAATATGTCATTTAAATCCCAACTTAGGTTATAACATCAATTAACCATATTCGCTTTTAAATCAAGGATTTGGATATAAACACTTCCACTTTACTTAGTTTGAAATTTAGAAAATAGTTTAGATAGTTATAAATAGTTTAACATAGTTAAAATAAATTTTTAAATATTTAAAAATACTCTAAAATAGTTTAAAATAGATTAAATAGATTCAAAATAAATGAAATAGATTTAAAATAGATTAAATAGATTTAAAATAGATTAAAATTGGTTAATTAGTTTAAAATAGGTTAAAATAGATTAAATTGGATTAAATTGGATTAAAACAAATTAAAATAGTTTAAATTGATTAAAATAGTATAAAATAGATTAATCTAGTTTAATAGTTTGAAAATCTTAATAATCAGGATTTAAAATAATATATTTTTAAACAGTTTATATTAAAATGGTAAATTTGAAATTAATATCAAATTAAACTATTTCTTTCATTTCAACACATCTGGACCATGTCTAGCTTTCAAATCAACAAACTAAATTTTGTCCTTCAATTCATATTCTCATTTAAACCAGTTAATCAATACCAATTTCAAATCCAAGTTCGAATAGTAAATCCAAACTATTTCAAATTTAGTAGATTTCAAAGTTACATTTTCAAACGTTTTCAATAACTCAATTTCGATAAATTTCATTTATACTTCAAATCTAACTTTAAAATTTCAATTTAAACCAATTCCAATTTCACATTTAAAACTCGGATTTTCAAAAATAATTCAGTTTATATAAATCAAATTTTCTTCAACATATCATTTAACTAAATTTAAAATTTAAGGATTTAAAATCATTTAATTTAACCAATCCGGTGTCCGTATATAATTTTTTACCCTATGGTCAAGTGATACGGATATTTATCATTTCAATCTGCAAATATTTTATATTTACGGATATATATCATTTCAACCCGCAACCCCGAATAAAATTCAAAATCCATAAAATCGCTCGGGTTTATCATTTCAACCCATAACGATTTTTTCCTAATCTATATATCGTTCGGGTATGTATCATTTCAACCCATAGGGATTTTCTAACAATAATCTAAGAGAACTTGCAGTGTTATAACAATATAAATATAACATCCATTCATCCAATATCAACACTCAAACATCCATCACAATCACCATTCAATCAACCAATAAATAACATCAATTAACTGATTATCATCAATGGGTATTCAATTGACAATTAAATTCAATATTAAGTTAAATGGCGATTTAAATGCAATAAAGGTCATATTTAACTGAAATGATAATTTAAATATACCAAACATCAATCAATCAATTTCTAATCACATCATAAATTTAATCTAACTAACATAAGATAATTTAGTATTTGTGAGTGGGTTAAAACCCTCACCTTCGATTTGTCGTCGATTTAAAATCCAAAATTAGCCCAAAATTTTAACAGTCTTAGAATGTAGCCAAACAAGTTCCAAAATGTTCAGAATTTTGATACGATCGCAACGGAGAAAACCGCGCTTGAATTCGAGCTCGTATGCAAAAGTTATTAACGCTAGAAGATTGGAAATTTTCGATTTTGAGTCTTACTTCGGTCCGCCGCCTCAATTACACGGTGTTCGTTATGAGTTTTTCCCAAAATGACCCGAGACCCGAGTCATTTGGCTCCTGACCCGAAGTCGCTGCAGGGTTTTCGCCTTTGGAACTCGAAGCGCGACCAAATCTGCCTTGTTTGGCATGGAACTCTCTTTGACCCGAAGTCACTGCAAGGTTTTCGCCTTTGGAACCCGAAGCAAACCTCTTCCTAACTCGAAGTAAACCTAGAGCAAACATTTATTTATTTTATTTTTGAAATTAGATTTTGAAATTTGGGAATTAGGTTTGATGTTCTGTCGTTTGAGAAGGAGGAGGAAGATGTACATACAGAAATAATAAAATGAGAAACTATTAGGGTCTATAGCAGCCTATATATAGGCAGGGTTGGATCGAAATGATAACAACGACCCGAAAGCCCGTTTCGTTCCCGAAGCAAAAATGGGTCATCAAATATATCAAGATATAGGTTTCCAATATTTTTAAACTCAATGAATAAGTTTCAAGTCCTAATTCCATTGTATACAGAAGTTAGCTTTTAAAATCAACTTATTTAAATTGATTTCATTAAATTGATTTCTACGCGTTTCGAGCCCGCACAATCAAACGACAAGTCCGATCGCTACGAAACTTGAAATCCTACAATAATTCATTGTTATGGATCCGATGAAATTTGTTTTGTCGAAATCCAAGATAGTGGCCAAAATGGCTATTTTCACGTTAATTAAATAAATTATTATTAAATTGATTAAATCACTTTTTAATTTCAAATTTAATAACTAGCAATTTTTATCATTTTTGATTACTAAGTAATTTAAAATCTTTTAAAACAAATTTCCATGTCAAATTCAACTATTAATATTGCGTTAATTACAGCGTTCCAATTCCAATTGCAATAAATTCATTAATTATAATTTAAAACCCAATAAATTGATTCATTTTGATTTCAATCTTTTTATTCAATCAATCATTACTTTATGGACATAGTTAACATTGGTTTACCATTTATTACATCAATATTCTACAATTACCATCTTAATTCACATTATGCAGTATTTAAATAGATTAATTGTAATTGATTTCCAATCAAATTTCAACGGATTAAATAGTGAAACGATAATAAACAAATTGTTACAACTTATGATTTCAAACACATTCCTATGTTTATTGTTAACAACCAAAACTAATAAATTCACGTACGGATTAATTATTCTATTTTAATCAATTCCAATTAATTACATACAATTTCACCGTTTAATACAACTTTTGGTTTATTTACCATTTACACTTTATGACCAATTATAACTTTCCATTCATTCCAATTGATTGAGATTGCATTAAAACAGTTATCAATTGCCTTAAATTAACATTATTAACTTTACATTCTAGTTATTTTTCTTATTAATAAATCACAAATTTTTATTTCATCTAATATTAAATTACAAAATCTTATTAAATTCAATAATTTAATTATCGGAAAATTACGGGTCATTACATTTTAAACCTTTTTAAAATTATTATGTGTATTTAAAATTCATTTAGTATAAATCCATGCAGATTTATATTTTATAAATATATGTATGTATGTACGTATAATTACAAAATATAAATAATAATCGTAACGACCCGACTTTTCGACCCTCGAATGTTGACACTAATACATATATGGTATTCGTGTGCCGAGCACCCAAGTGCCGGAAAGATGGAAAGTTAGGGTAAAAGAAAAGAAAAAAAATAAAACAAGAAAGAAGAATACAACATCAGAATCTCATAGCGGAATGGTGATTTGTAATATCAAAAGAACAGTACAAAGGGTTACTTTGAATACAAGATTTTCAGAGTTACAAAACCTGTATTATCGTCAGCCTAGACAGTTATAATTGCCTGTCCTTACAACACTGATATATGCACATAGCTAAAATGGAACAATTGAAATAGAATATAGATAGATAATAGAAGCCTCCAGCTCATCTTCTGAACTATGAAACATCCAAGGTAAAACCTGAAACTCAGCCTACTCGAAAGAGTACGCGAGGATTTTAAGGAAACAAAAACCTAGCGTCAGACATAAGTCCGGTATGAGAAAACTCGAGATACATGAATACATGTAACGGTAACTATTAAGACCATACGGATACCCATAACAGTTTTCCCCTTAGAAGAAACCAACCATTTATTAAGTTTAATATAGTGATATGATAGAAAATGCCTAGGGTGTAGAATATAAATCATATCAAATAGCTGTGACGCTTACATTGGTCTCACCACAACATATTTAGGTAACACACAAAACCATTAAGGTACATTCGCATAATGGATTCTCGGTGGAGATCTCTTCAGGGAAGCCGAATCTGAACTCCATGCACAAGGATCGGAAGTTACCTACCGAGCGTCGTATATCTCTAAATAAAATATACCATAAGGAGCACACAAAGGCCCACGTCCGAACATAAACATGAACAACGTGAGCCAAATACCATCAACTCCTGGTGCCAACATATCGATAAGCATACTCTAGATCTAGAGTTGATAATATCCTATCGTGGGTCAGCCAAACCCCAGATTATGCAGCCTACTCCATCTTTAGCCATTTTTGATGTCGAAGTTACATTCGGCATCTTTCACACTAGTCTTTATCACTCTTATAGAAAACGAATCCCAAATTGGATCCTCACATCTCGAAACCACGCATGGATTCTCATATCTAAATAGATCTCGAAACCACACATGAATTCCCACATCCTTAATAGATCAAGAACAATTACATGTGTTCGGTCTAAACAGATCTCGAATCTCCACATAGATTTGTTTCTTCAACCATTTCCAAAACATAGAACCTGTATACTAGTTTTGAAGTGGTATTCCATAAGTAAAACACTTGCTGATCCTGGACTCTTCAAAACTAATCGATGAATTTTCGGTTAACTCAATTCTAGTTCTCTCAGAAGTAAGTGAAAGCTAGAGACGTTTCGTACCAATGCTCCTCCCCGGGGTTCTTATTGGTATAAAATCATGAAGTTTATCGAGTACTTCCTAAGTTAATATTAGGTCAAGTTCGATAATCGACAAATCGATTATCCAATCAAAACAATTGCTTATACAAATCACGATTCGTACGCTTAACTCGTTTTCGACATTCCAACTTAACTATTGCTCGCCTAATAGCAAAGCCAGGTAAGTTTGGGCACTGGTTGCTCCAAGGCTTACCTAGATACTTCATTCTTGAATCTCACTAATAGATAAGTCTACCTCGTCGGCTTTTAGTGTTAAATATAGTAGTAATGAATTCCATAAACAATAAGGAATCAACTCAATTAACATGTTTCTGGCATTTTCCACTTACCTATTCCCCGGTTAAGAGGGAAGCCCGGTAGGTTAGAGCTCTATTACTCCATCCCTACTTGACATCAATCTTAACTCTCACAAATAGATAAGATTATTTCGTCAGCTTGTTAGTGCTAAGCATAGTTAATTACTTTTCTAATAAGTAGTTAAACAATCAACTATTGGACATTTAGCAATTCTAACCCCTTTTCGAAATCATTAAAATTACTTGGAAATACTTATAATAGTTTTTAAAACATTTATCCAAAATATTGCTTTAAAATAACTAGTTTAAGAAATCAACAAAATTTGGAAAAAGAACATGTTTTATTCTAAAATTCCTCTCTTTAAAAATTTATAACTAATTCTTAAACTTTCATAAATATCTCAAACTACTTTTAAAATACTATAAAAATAGTTAGGCCATACTTTTAAAAAGAATGAAATAAATCGCTCGAACTTAAAATCTTTTTTGAAACAATTGAAGTCTAAAAACCAAGGTTAAACGAGGCAGTTTTGCACTAGTGATGTTTTGGTCGTTTTCGAGACGTTACTTAACTTTTTATTATTCAAGTTTTTAATAGAAATAAACATACATATAAAATAATGCAAATGTGGTGAGATATCCCTATGGATCTCTATACAAAGTTCCATAACAATTGTAAAAAAACAAGACAATTCCGAAATGCAACTATAGCGACTACCGCTATAAGTGCACTTTCAAAATCCAAGCCAAATCTCAACCTATGTTCAACTAAAACCTATGTGCTTTGTTCAAGGCCTAGTCATATGTCATATAAGTCCATTCAAGTCAATGCAAATCTATATATGGATCCTATGTGCCACTTGTTTCCAAAATAAGGATCAAAACCAATGTTTTCAACATATGTCACTTAATAATTCAAACAACTTTAGCACAACAAAATATAATCATATATGAGTTATATTATCAATCCAAGTGGTGAGTTAGAACACCTTGAACTTAACAAACAACCAGGCTTAAGCACTCAAGTTTGAATTCAAGCTAGCAAACTCCTTTTCCTCCTTTTTCTTCCTTGCTTTGCTTTGCTTTGCTCCGTGCCTTCTACCCTCTCTAGATGCTCACGGCCTCAATATGTGGGGGGAGTTTGGCATTGGTTTTTCATAATCTAACTAGGTAGAAGTTTTTTTATGTGGTGTTAAGGTCTCACTCTATGTTTTAGGTGATTTGGAGATGGTTTGCAAACTATTTTCTTTAGGAATTTAAGAAGAAGAAGATGATGATGACATTGAAATTTGCTCTTAAGCTTTAGGAATATTTTTGATATATTTCCTAAGGGTGTACCCCTCCTTATATAGTTTAGGAATGGTGATGGAAAAAGTCTAAAAATCCCTCAAAACCCTAATGCACTAATTGCTTCTTATCATGACAAATTTATGTCACTTCTCCATTATGTCACTTCTTCTTTATGGCTAATTACTCTTATACCCTTCTCATAATATTATCTTTTATCCTAATAGAACTTTCTAGAACATTCCATATTTTATGAAGATGAGAGTGTGTTAATTAGTTGCTAATGTGTTCATTTGATCAGTAGTTAAGTGCATGATAGTTCGAATAACTTATATCGACCCAAAAGTTGTTTATCGATAAACCGGTTTTCGATCACATTATCGATTTTTTTTCGAAGAATATATTTTTGTAAACACTTCTCAAAAACTAGTTTCTTAACATTATTTATTAATTAAATGATGTTAAACAAGGTTATAAAATCATATTTATAACACTTAAAAATATCTCAATATGTATCGATATTCGAATACGAAGTGTTCGAGTTTCTGGGTCGCTACATTCTCCCCCACTTAGAACATTTCGTCCTCGAAATTCAACAAGAACAATAATCAAAGAAGATAAAAGAACAAGATATATATAGCACCGCTGACACTATATACAAACTACTCTACAACTCAAATACAGATAAGAAAAATCTAGTCTAAGAACAAATCCGGATAGGACTCCTTCAAACTATCCTCGGTCTCCCACGTACAATCCCGAGCATCCTCGCTCCATTTTTTCTTGACTAACTTTACAACCTTAGTCCTTAATTGCTTCATATCTCTATCAACAATACGAACAAGCTGCCTCAACACTGTCAAGTTTGGCTCAATCTTCAAGTCCTCTTGCTGCGATGCTTCCATTATCATCAAAGGATAATGCACAAACTTACGCAAATGCAATACATGAAATACATTGTGCACACCTGGTAGCCTAATCGGTAACTCGATTCTATATGCGAGTGTACCAATTCTCTTAAGAATCGGGAACAGTCTTATATAACAAGGAGCCAACTTCCCAACTGTTACAAACCGAACTACACTTATCGGAGAAACCTTTACAAATACAAAGTCTTCCACCTATAACTCCAAGTCTCTACGCCTCTCGTCTGCATAACTCTTCTGTCAATTCTGCGCTTCCTTGATTCGCTTCTGAATCTCTGTAACCTTATCTGATGCCTCTCGAATCATATCCGGCCTAAGCACAAGACGATCTCCAGGTTCTACCCAACACGATGGAGATTTGCAAGGTCTACCATAAAACGCTTCAAATGGTGCCATTCTGATACTGGCCTTGTAACGGTCACGATCTTTCGACGCTCGAAAGTCGACATTAATATGTCCACTGTATCAAATGCCGCACAATCGAATGCCGCAAAACCAAACCATTAGGTTTAAAAAGAAGAGGTAGAAGAAGAATGTGACATCCCGGAATTTCTGGCAATATCAATTTAATAATCTGCATTTAAAATTAAATTGATTTGATAATAACTGTTAATAAGATTTGAATTGATTCAATAATCTTCTTTTAAATAAATATTTAACTGATAATTTATCTTTTAAAAACTAATATATTATTTCTATTTATAATGTATATATATTTGTATATATTGTAAATAGATAAGCTTTGTTTTAAATTTAATAAATAAAGATATGTTTTCTAATTTTAATATTTTTGGTAATTATAATTTGATTTAATATATATTTGTTTCAAAGCTATTTAATAAATAACTATATGGTTTTAAATACTTAAGATAAATGTTTAAATAGTTTAAAAACTTATTCTAGCTTTAGTTTAAATTTAAAATGTATTAACAAAAAGATTTGTTTTATTTTCTTTTTAGTATAGCTTGATAAAAATATGGTTTAGAAATATATATAAGTTTTAAATGTGATTTTGTCAAATGATACTTTAATATATTATAAAATAAGTGGTTTATAATAAAAGGGATAATTTCTTTTATTTAATTATTTCAATTTGATAAATATGTTTTTATAATATTAATAAATAAAAATACAAGACTATAAGATAAATTAGGAAAAATAAAGTAAGTACATTGGATAAATTTCAATAACATAACAACTATAAAATTCATTTAGATTTCAAACAACAAAACAAAAGAAATAACATTCTTTTACATTTCAAAAATATAAAACAAGTAACATATTTATTCATAAAACATGAATAGGTAAGTAGAAGCAAACAAAATAACAAGGCAAGAGCAAAATGAACACTGAAGTAAATTCTAGGGATATTTGGTCTGTAGGTATTCATGTTGCAAGCAAGAATAAAACAAAGTTAAAAGGAAAGATATCTTTATCAATGCTTGTACAGGAAGTATAATTAACTATGTTCATTTGAAAGGAAGAATCATATTAGTACATACGAAAAGATAAATATATGTAGACATAGGACAACTTCATAAATGCAAAGCATCTCTAGTACACCAGCATAGATGATATCAGTCCCATGTAATAAAAATCTCTGAACAAAGCTTGTACAAATAAAATAAACATCACCCTGTAAACTCTATTCTATATATCAATCTGCCTCATTCATTTTCGTTCAAAAGACTTAGCCTTTCCAGTTTTTAAAAGTTTCAAAACTAGATTTGTGAAATCATGTTCAAAAAAACAAAGCCTGCATTTTTCTTCAACTTGAGATGTAATATAGCAGTCCATCTCTGATTTAAATCTGGGTCATCTTCAACGAAGTTCAAGAATCAAGTAGCACTTTCAACATTCAAGTTTTTAAGATCAGAAAGCATTTGTTTTCAACACTCAAGTTTTCAAGCCTGTTTCAAAAATTTAATGCTCTGTCTTCTTTTAACAAGTGAGTAACATTTCTTTAAAAAGGCTTAAGTTTTCTTGAATTATTTGGTTGCTTGCAAGTTTTCTGAAATGAATATGTGTTGTGTATGTATATATAAATGAAATACCGCTGAGTACATATGGATGTATGATTATATGTCTGTTTATTTGAGCACTCTCTGTTTTATAGATTCCAGGTTCGAATTCTAATCAAAATTCACTTGCTTTTGATTCAGTCTTTGTTAAGACTTAAGTTTTGAACAAAGTATGTTTGTTACATCATAGATTGTAGATTAAAATTTGTTTAAGTTAAAATAATTTGTATCTCTCTGGAAAAATATAAAACAACTGTGCAAGATGATCTATGTTAAAATTTCAAACCTACTGATTCACCGATCTAAGTTTAGAATCTGAAAACTTATTCAAATTTATGATTTTTAAAACTAAATTCATAAATTTTAGCACTGGGTTGAAGGTGCAGTTCTTTTTTGAACTGAAATGGGAAATAGGGCGTTTTCTGGTGATCTCATCGTTAGGGGACTTCGGGGTTTCGTGTGAGGGTAGAGGGGAGTACGGTGGTTCTAGGAAAAATAGAGTAATGGTATGTAGTTGATCGTGGCTGCGGCGAGAAGCGGTCGAAGTCTAGTAACCTAATTTTTGTACGTGGCTTAGTCTTCGATTGTTTGTCGTCCACGTTTGATCGAGCATCGCGTGCTTCTGGGCAATGGTAGCTTGGGGGTTGACGAGTGGATGGCCGGAGTGGTATGGATTCTGGTGGTCGGGGCGTGGCGAACGAGGCGATGACAGGCTTTGCGATGATGGGTTCGATCGTTCCAGTTTTGAGCTTGAAGCTCGATTCCGATTTTGGGTGGTTAGTCGAAGTTCTGATGGTCGGAATGGGATGCGGAGTTGATCGCTGGCGTGGTGAGGCCAGCGTGGTGGGTCAGAGATGATCAACGGCACCGTGCATGTGCACGGTGCACTGTTGTTTTGGTGAACGTGAGATTGGTTGAGCAATGAAGGTTGCTCGAGTTTATCTCGAGGAATTCGAGTATTTGCTCGAGTAGGGTAGAGGTTTTCTCGAGTAGATTTTGTGGTGGCTCGGGTCAATTGGTTTTGACCTGGCAGTATGTAAGTTTTTAAACTTAAATTAAATGCAAAGTGAAAAGCCAGTTAAACATAGATTTTAAAACCAGTTTAAAATCTGATTTCGAAATGAAATGGAACCCAGTTTTGAAATAAATTAAGTCTTATAAAAACTCAAATATTTAAGCAACTTTAAATGTAAAGTATTTCATTAAATGATTTGAACTTGAAAAGAGATTTGTTTTAATTTCTTTTAAATTTCTTTATAAGGTCTATACTTCTTTAACATGAGTTTTAAAAGGATTTTTAAATTGTTTTTGAACTTGGTTAAAGTTAGATTTGTGTTCATTTTTAAATCTTAAATTTTAAAAATGAAATTTGAAATAAATTGAAAGTAGATTGTTTTAAATGCTTTTGATAATGATAATTTGATCATTAGTAAGAATAATGGTTTATCTTAAGGTAAATCAAGATTTAATAATTTAGAGTATTAAATTAATAAGATAATTTATAATGAATAATTAATTAATTTAATTAATTAATGATATGGATGGTTAATTAAGTTATTAAGAGTTCTAAAATTTATTAATTAAAGTTAAGACTAATTAATTAGGAGTAATTAATTTGTAATTAAGGGTCATTAATTAAATAAGATTAGATTTAATTAATGATTAGGGATGAAATAATCAAGTAATTAAAGATTAATTAAGTTACGGTTAAAACTTAAATTAATTAAATAATTAGTGGTTAATTAATTGGTTATTAAGGATAAATTAACTTGTAATTAATATTGATTTATCTAAGTTAAATTTCTTAAGAAAAGAAATAAATAATTGTTAATAGTTAATGAAGATCATTAACTTAAGATTTGTTTAATAATTAATCAATGTGATAATTTTAATAAATAATTAGATTAATTAATTAAAGATAATAAAGTGTGAAATTGTTTAAATGTAATTAAAGGAATAAATTTCTCAAGGTAATTAATTAAATTAATCATTGGATGATTTGATAAGTGGAATTACTTAAATGTAATTAATGAAGTGAAATTACTTAATGAAGTAATTAATGGTAATTACTATATGTAATTAATTGAAGAGGATTTAATAATGGAAGTAAATTTGGGTTAAATTACTTTGTGAAATTAATCAAGGGATTAATTAAGATAATTAATTAAGGAGTAATTAATTTATTTGATGCAGTAATTAAGGGTAGTTAATTACTGAAATGTGACTAATCAAGAGTGATTAATAAATGTGGTTTGAGTAAAGATTAATTTCTTAATGTAATTAAAATAATTAATTAAATTGTAATTAAGGATCATTAAATTATATAATTAATGATGTAATTAAAGGATTGATTCATTAAGATAAATTAATCAATAATAAGTGTTTTGAGTAATTAACTAATAATTAATTAAGGATTAATGTAATTAATTATAGTTAATTGATAAATAATTAAAGATTAATTACTGTATATTGGGTAAGGATAATTAATTTGTGAAATTAATTAAAAGAATAATTACTTGAATGTAATTAAAGGATAATTAATCCAGGATGATTAATTAAGATGGAAATTTGAGAATGATTAATTAATTGATTAGTAATTAATTAATGGTATGTAAGCAAGATTTATAATGATGAAGTAATTAATTTAATTTAATTTAAATTAATTAGAGATAGGTAATTAATTTAATTCATTTTAAATTACTTATAAATGGTGTGATTATTAATCATTGCTTATGTATGGATGGATGATACTGATTTCCTTAAATGATTTGAAATCTCAGATATGAGATAAGTAATACTATATGATATGGTTATTTTGGGTGAAGTATATGGATAATGTAGATTATCTATCTGTGATATTGTGAATTATCTATCTGTGATATTGTAGATTATCTATTAGTGATATTGTGAATTATCTATCTGTGTATATGGATAATAAAATGAATTGTTTTAACTTTAAAACAACTTGGCCTTAAAAGATACGGTTTGGATTTTGATGAGACCGGGATCGGGTTTCCAGATTTGGATATCTGAAAACCACATCGATCCAAATTAACGATAGGTCGTGAATCTCAAGTGAAGATGAAGATTCAGAGTGCAAGGGTTATTGTCGTTAACTCTGAGGATGATTCCAAAATGAGTGTAACGAGATAATGCCTTCGGTTTCGTTCAAACCCGGAACGAACTTGTATAGATTGAATGCTCTCAGAACATTGTCAGGTGGACGATGAGCATTCTAAGTGATGAGTTCTGTTAAGGTAATCGTGACCTCAAGCATCATCAACCGGGAATGGCTAAAACAGGGGAGGTGCAGCAAGGTTAGTAGGTAGCACCCAAGTATGATGAGATTTCCCCTGTCTAGATGTCCCTTTATATTCGGCTGTGTGGGCAGTTGTGGCCCCAACTGCTGGGGTTTCTTATCCGGGAATTATCCAATAAGGGATGTTCCAGCCTTGTGTTGTAGGGGATTGGGAGTAATCCTCGGTACGCTGATCTTGGCCAGGTACTGTGACGGGCGGTACCCCAGTAGCCCTGCCATTGTATGGAATCCAATCTCCAATAAGTGCCATCGGATTTGATTGTATTACCCACTTGTTGGCTAGTATGCTGGAATTTAATAGATGTAACAATTTCAGCTATTTCTTATTTACTTGAAAACCCTAGACCTATTATAATATCACTGAATTTCCTATCAAATGTTTGGTTAGCGTAAGGTAAAAACTTTTCCATGTTTATGTGTGGGAAGTCTTACGTGATACCTTTTGTTTTCAAAGGTTTTTCAAAGTTAAGCAACTTTAACCTGTTACTCATACCAGACCCATGTCTGACCCGGAGTTTATTTCTGTTTTTCTTAAACTCTCGGGTACTCAAATTTTTACGAGTAGCCAAGGGGTTCAGGTTAGCTTTGACGATTTGTGGAGGAGCAATGGAGCAAGAGGCTTCAGCGATATAGATATGTATAGTGTTCCGCTGTATTGGTATCTCTGTGTTGTATATGAGTTGTGTCGAGTTGTATTAACTAGACAGGTGTTTATAACTGTCTAGTATGTGTTGTATTATCTGTGTAACTCTGATGTATATGATACTATGTACTCTCTTATGTGATATATTATATTTCATTCGTTCCGCTATTGAGATTCTAATGTTGTTTTCTTCTTTCTTCTCTATCTTTTCTATTTCTCACCCCTTTCTTTCTTAAAGATGATGCAACTTTCTGGTAGTAGAAAGTTGGGTCGTTTCAGTTGGTATCAGAGCATAGGTTGAGTGAATACCTAGGCTCTAGAGTGGTGTCTATCTTGAGAGAGCGTATTTGTAAGTTTGATATATATATATATATATATATATATATATATATATATATATATATATTTCTACCTATCTGTTGGGTTACCTGTTCAGGTTTTCCAATATAAGTTATAAAGGTAGATAGGGTAGTAGTGTGTGAAACACGACTACCAATGATTGGTGTTTGTTGAGGTTGGAAGTGTATCTGCCGAGACTGTAGGCCTAATACCGTCTCGAGTAAATTTTTTTTGTGGTGTAAGGATTTTACCAATCTCTGGAGGAAATCTGTTAGGATTCGGAGTCCATTTTTGAAGTGCAAGTTGGATGAGTAGAATTTGGATTCTGGTAGTTGAGCAGAAGCAAGTGATGGTATCTTGATACCTCAGGAATTAGTAGCTGTGTGATGAGACACAGTGATTATGGATGTCTCCGAAGATGTTTCTTTGGAACAAGTTTAAGGAAGTGTGTCTACTTCGGTGTTGAGGCTGAGTTCAGCTAGGTGTTTTGTGTTTGGCTTTGAGGCCTGAGTTTCTCGAGGAGTTTGGATTAGGAAGTCTTTGGCTTCGGTGGCAGCGTCGCAGTTCAGATTGTTTTGTGTGCAGGCAAGAGGTCATCTGTCAACAGTTTTCTTGAGGTGGAATTCAGAAGCAGCAGTATGGATCCATTTCTTCGGTGGATTGGCTAGCTAAGCTTAAGCTGTTCTGATTGGTAAAGAGAGAGCAGTTTTCTTTGGATATTAGATTTGGTTGATCGCAAAAGTGACTTGCGATAGTTGAGCGTTCACTTGGTTCGTCAGAGATCTTTTGGGATCTCTGAGGTTTCTCTTTATGGGTCTGTTGAACCATATATCTGGGATGTGTGGTCTAGTTTGTGCTCGTGTGTATCATCAGCATTTTCATCTTCTCAGATCAGAGTTGTGTAGCGGAAGCAGTTTGGGAGTGCATCTGCTTTATCTTTTCGGATAGGAAAAGTAAGTTCAGTCTTCTAATGTTTGAAGAGTAGAGTTTGTGTTTTTGGATTGATTGTGAGTGGATCATTTTGATGAGTTGTTTTGGGAAGTTTCAGCGATGGTTGAGCTGATCAGTAGGGATGGAGGCAGCCCAGGATCGTTAGATGAGTTTTGTGGATAAGAGACAGAGAAATTTGGATTTCGAAGTAGGGGATTTGATTTTGGATAAGTTTTCTCCGATCGAAGGAGCTTTAAATTAGGTAAGACTGGGAAGTCAGCTCCGAGGTATCTTGGATCTTTTCTGTGTTCTGGTGAGGATAAGTGTTTGCTCTTCTGGAGTGAATTGTCAGTTTGGATAACTGGGATTCGATGTGATTCACGTATATCTGAGGGAGTACGTGTATGACCATCTCTGGTTTTGGAACCAGCAGTTCTAGAGGTTGGGTTGTTGAGTCAGACTTGTCTATAATCTGATATCTTGTCTAGTTTTGTAGATCTAGATGAGTAAGAGCTCTGTAGCTTAGTAGTATAGTTTTGTTGGATTCTGTAGAGCGAGTATCCCGGTGTTTATACTTGGGAAACTCTAGATAGTCCTATCCTGATTTTGTCTGGATAGTTAGATTTGTTTGATTGGATGAGTTGGTTGCTATGGTTGTTAGCATATAATTAATATATGCTTGTGTTTTTAAAATTAAATCTTTAATTAGATTATTAAATTACCTTTGTTTTAAATTTCGGGGATGAAATTCTTTTAAGGGGGGAGGAATGTGACATCCCGGAATTTCTGGCAATATCAATTTAATAATCTGCATTTAAAATTAAATTGATTTGATAATAACTGTTAATAAGATTTGAATTGATTCAATAATCTTCTTTTAAATAAATATTTAACTGATAATTTACCTTTTAAAAACTAATATATTGTTTCTATTTATAATGTATATATATTTGTATATATTGTAAATAGATAAGCTTTGTTTTAAATTTAATAAATAAAGATATGTTTTCTAATTTTAATATTTTTGGTAATTATAATTTGATTTAATATATATTTGTTTCAAAGCTATTTAATAAATAACTATATGGTTTTAAATACTTAAGATAAATGTTTAAATAGTTTAAAAACTTATTCTAGCTTTAGTTTAAATTTAAAATGTATTAACAAAAAGATTTGTTTTATTTTCTTTTTAGTATAGCTTGATAAAAATATGGTTTAGAAATATATATAAGTTTTAAATGTGATTTTGTCAAATGATACTTTAATATATTATAAAATAAGTGGTTTATAATAAAAGGGATAATTTCTTTTATTTAATTATTTCAATTTGATAAATGTGTTTTTATAATATTAATAAATAAAAATACAAGACTATAAGATAAATTAGGAAAAATAAAGTAAGTACATTGGATAAATTTTAACAACATAACAACTATAAAATTCATTTAGATTTCAAACAACAAAACAAAAGAAATAACATTCTTTTACATTTCAAAAATATAAAACAAGTAACATATTTATTCATAAAACATGAATAGGTAAGTAGAAGCAAACAAAATAACAAGGCAAGAGCAAAATGAACACTTAAGTAAATTCTAGGGATATTTGGTCTGTAGGTATTCATGTTGCAGGCAAGAATAAAACAAAGTTAAAAGGAAAGATATCTTTATAAATGCTTGTACAGGAAGTATAATTAACTATGTTCATTTGAAAGGAAGAATCATATTAGTACATACGAAAATATAAATATATGTAGACATAGGACAACTTCATAAATGCAAAGCATCTCTAGTACACCAGCATAGATGATATCAGCCCCCATGTAATAAAAATCTCTGAACAAAGCTTGTACAAATAAAATAAACATCACCCTATAAACTCTATTCTATATATCAATCTGAATCATTCATTTTCGTTTAAAAGACTTAGGCCCCGTTTGGCTTGTCGTTTTTAGTTTTGTGTTTTCGTCTATACAAAAACGCGTCCGTTGTATGTATAGTTGAAAAACAAACAATTTTGAAAAATGAAATTAACATATAAAATAGAAAACAAGTTTATTTTATTTTTCGTGTTTCGAGAGATAACAAAAGCACGAAGAACAATCAATTCTTTTGTTGTCCATTGGTTGTCCCAACGGCTAAGAATTATAAATCTACTTCTCTTATTTCTTGCTATTTCTTAGTGTAAATTAAAAACACAAAACTCAAAATACAAAATGAAACCAAACGGGCCCTTAGCCTTTCCAGTTTTTTAAAGTTTCAAAACTAGATCTGTGAAATCATGTTCAAAAAAACAAAGCCTGCATTTTTCTTCAACTTGAGATGTAATATAGCAGTCCATCTCTGATTTAAATCTGGGTCATCTTCAACCAAGTTCAAGAATGAAGTAGCACTTTCAACATTCAAGTTTTTAAGATTAGAAAGCATTTGTTTTCAACACTCAAGTTTTCAAGCCTGTTTCAAAAATTTAATGCTCTGTCTTCTTTTAATAGGTGAGTAACATTTCTTTAAAAAGGCTTAAGTTTTCTTGAATTATTTGGTTGCTTGCAAGTTTTCTGAAATGAATATGTGTTGTGTATGTATATATAAATGAAATACCGCTGAGTACATATGGATGTATGATTGTATGTCTGTTTATATGAGCACTCTCTGTTTTATAGATTCCAGGTTCGAATTCTAATCAAAATTCACTTGCTTTTGATTCAGTCTTTGTTAAGACTTAAGTTTTGAACAAAGTATGTTTGTTACATCATAGATTGTAGATTAAAATTTGTTTAAGTTAAAATAATTTGTATCTCTCTTGAAAAATATAAAACAACTGTGCAAGATGATCTATGTTAAAATTTCAAACCTACTGATTCACCGATCTAAGTTTAGAATTTGAAAACATATTCAAATTTATGATTTTTAAAACTAAATTCACAAATTTTAGCACTGGGTTGAAGGTGTAGTTCTTGTTTGAACTGAAATGGGAAATAGGGCGTTTTCTGGTGATCTCGTCG
Source organism: Allium fistulosum (assembly GCA_030737815.1). Lineage (NCBI taxonomy): Eukaryota > Viridiplantae > Streptophyta > Magnoliopsida > Asparagales > Amaryllidaceae > Allium > Allium fistulosum. The sequence continues at coordinate 741,089,224 of CM060908.1, read as the reverse complement.
TTGAGGGACTTCGGGGTTTCGTGTGAGGGTAGAGGGGAGTACGGTGGTTCTAGGAAAAATGGAGTGATGGTATGTAGTTGATCGTGGCTGCGGCGAGAAGCGGTCGAAGTCTGGTAGCCAAATTTTTGAACGTGGCTTAGTCTTCGATTATTTGTCGTCCGCGTTTGATCGAGCGTCGCGTGCTTCTGGGCAATGGTAGCTTGGGGGTTGACGAGTGGATGGCCGGAGTGGTATGGATTCTGGTGGTCGGGGCGTGGCGAACGAGGCGATGACCGGCTTTGCGATGATGGGTTCGATCGTTCCAGTTTTGTGCTTGAAGCTCGATTCCGATTTTGGGTGGTTAGTCGAAGTTCTGATGGTCGGAATGGGATGTGGGGTTGATCGCTGGCATGGTGAGGCCAGCGTGGTGGGTCGGAGATGATCAACGGCACCGTGCACATGCACGGTGCACTGTTGTTCTGGTGAACGTGAGTTTGATTGAGCAGTGAAGGTTGCTCGAGTTTATCTCGAGGAATTCGAGTATTTGCTCGAGTAGGGTAGGGGTTTTCTCGAGTAGATTTTACGGTGACTCGGGTCAATTGGTTTTGACCTGGCAGTATGTAAGTTTTTAAACTTAAATTAAATGCAAAGTGAAAAGCAAGTTAAACATAGATTTTAAAACCAGTTTAAAATCTGATTTCGAAATGAAATGGAACCCAGTTTTGAAATAAATTAAGTCTTATAAAAACTCAAATATTTAAGCAACTTTAAATGTAAAGTATTTCATTAAATGATTTGAACTTGAAAAGAGGTTTGTTTTAATTTCTTTTAAATTTCTTTATAAGGTCTATACTTCTTTAACATGAGTTTTAAAAGGATTTTTAAATTGTTTTTGAACTTGGTTAAAGTTAGATTTGTGTTCATTTTTAAATCTTAAATTTTAAAAATGAAATTTGAAATAAATTGAAAGTAGATTGTTTTAAATGCTTTTGATAATGATAATTTGATCATTAGTAAGAATAATGGTTTATCTTAAGGTAAATCAAGATTTAATAATTTAGAGTATTAAATTAATAAGATAATTTATAATGAATAATTAATTAATTTAATTAATTAATGATATGGATGGTTAATTAAGTTATTAAGAGTTCTAAAATTTATTAATTAAAGTTAAGACTAATTAATTAGGAGTAATTAATTTGTAATTAAGGGTCATTAATTAAATAAGATTAGATTTAATTAATGATTAGGGATGAAATAATCAAGTAATTAAAGATTAATTAAGTTACAGTTAAAACTTAAATTAATTAAATAATTAGTGGTTAATTAATTGGTTATTAAGGATAAATTAACTTGTAATTAATATTGATTTATCTAAGTTAAATTTCTTAAGAAAAGAAATAAAGAATTGTTAATAGTTAATGAAGATCATTAACTTAAGATTTGTTTAATAATTAATCAATGTGATAATTTTAATAAATAATTAGATTAATTAATTAAAGATAATAAAGTGTGAAATTGTTTAAATGTAATTAAAGGAATAAATTTCTCAAGGTAATTAATTAAATTAATTAGATTTATTTAAGTTAATTAATTTAGTTTAATTAATTTAAATTAATCATTGGATGATTTGATAAGTGGAATTACTTAAATGTAATTAATGAAGTGAAATTACTTAATGAAGTAATTAATGGTAATTACTATATGTAATTAATTGAAGAGGATTTAATAATGGAAGTAAATTTGGGTTAAATTACTTTGTGAAATTAATCAAGGGATTAATTAAGATAATTAATTAAGGAGTAATTAATTTATTTGATGCAGTAATTAAGGGTAGTTAATTACTGAAATGTGATTAATCAAGAGTGATTAATAAATGTGGTTTGAGTAAAGATTAATTTCTTAATGTAATTAAAATAATTAATTAAATTGTAATTAAGGATCTTTAAATTATATAATTAATGATGTAATTAAAGGATTGATTCATTAAGATAAATTAATCAATAATAAGTGTTTTGAGTAATTAACTAATAATTAATTAAGGATTAATGTAATTAATTATAGTTAATTGATAAATAATTAAAGATTAATTACTGTATATTGGGTAAGGATAATTAATTTGTGAAATTAATTAAAAGAATAATTACTTGAATGTAATTAAAGGATAATTAATCCAGGATGATTAATTAAGATGGAAATTTGAGAATGATTAATAAATTGATTAGTAATTAATTAATGGTATGTAAGCAAGATTTATAATGATGAAGTAATTAATTTAATTTATTTTAAATTAATTAGAGATAGGTAATTAATTTAATTCACTTTAAATTACTTATAAATGGTGTGATTATTAATCATTGCTTATGTATGGATGGATGATATTGATTTCCTTGAATGATTTGAAATCTCAGATATGAGATAAGTAATACTGTATGATATGGTTATTTTGGGTGAAGTATATGGATAATGTAGATTATCTATCTGTGATATTGTGAATTATCTATCTGTGATATTGTAGATTATCTATCAGTGATATTGTGAATTATCTATCTGTGTATATGGATAATAAAATGAATTGTTTTAACTTTAAAACAACTTGGCCTTAAAAAATACGGTTTGGATTTTGATGAGACCGGGATCGGGTTTCCAGATTTGGATATCCGAAAACCACATCGATCCAAATTAACGATAGGTCGTGAATCTCAAGTGAAGATGAAGATTCAAAGTGCAAGGGTTATTGTCATTAACTCTAAGGATGATTCCAAAATGAGTGTAACGAGATAATGCCTTCGGTTTCGTTCGAACCCGGAACGAACTTGTATGGATTGAATGCTTTCAGAACATCGTTAGGTGGACGATGAGCATTCTAAGTGATGAGTTCTGTTAAGGTAATCGTGACCTCAAGCCTCATCAACCGGGAATGGCTAAAACAGGGGAGGTGCAGCAAGGTTAGTGGGTAGCACCCAAGTAGGATGAGATTTCCCCTGTCTAGATGTCCCTTTATATTCGGCTGTATGGGCAGTTGTGGCCACAACTGCTGGGGTTTCTTATCCGGGAATTATCCAGTAAGGGATGTTCCGGCCTTGTGTTGTAGGGGATTGGGAGTAATCCTCGGTACGCTGGTCTAGGCCAGGTACTGTGACGGGCGGTACTCCAGTAGCCCTGCCATTGTATGGAATCCAATCTCTAATAAGTGCCATCGGATTTGATTGTATTACCCACTTGTTGGCTAGTATGTTGGAATTTAATAGATGTAACAATTTCAGCTATTTCTTATTTACTTGAAAACCCTAGACCTATTATAATATCACTGAATTTCCTATCAAATGTTTGGTTAGCGTAAGGTAAAAACTTTTCCATGTTTATGTGTGGGAAGTCTTACGTGATACCTTTTGTTTTCAAAGGTTTTTCAAAGTTAAGCAACTTTAACATGTTACTCATACCAGACCCATGTCTGACCCGGAGTTTATTTCTATTTTTCTTAAACTCTCGGGTACTCAAATTTTTACGAGTAGCCAAGGGGTTCAGGTTAGCTTTGACGATTTGTGGAGGAGCAATGGAGCAGGAGGCTTCAGCGATATAAATATGTATAGTGTTCCGCTATATTGGTATCTCTGTGTTGTATTTGAGTTGTGTCGAGTTGTATTAACTAGACAGGTGTTTATAACTGTCTAGTATGTGTTGTATTATCTGTGTAACTCTGATGTATATGATACTATGTAATCTCTTATGTGATATATTATATTTCATTCATTCCGCTGTTGAGATTCTGATGTTGTTTTCTTGTTTCTTCTCTATCTTTTCTATTTCTCACCCCTTTCTTTCTTAAAGATGATGCAACTTTCTGGTAGTAGAAAGTTGGGTCGTTTCAAAGACAGAAGAAAAGAAAGAACAGAAACAGAAACAGAAACAACAACAGAATCTCACATTCGCAGCGGAACAATATACAATAGATAATCACTAGTCTTTTAAACAGAGAACAATATCAGTTTATACATACATCATCAGAGTCAATATACAACTCAATACAACAATGGATAGTTATATAAACTTGTCCTCACACAGAATGCACAGCGGAATAAATAAACAAGTAAGGTAGTACGACTCGCCTCCAGCTCGTCTCCAAAGCTCCAGAATATCCATAATATCCTGATAACATAACTCTAGGCTGCCCATGTGGAAAACTATGGGCACCCAGAGTTTAGAAAGGGAACGATAAACTCCGAGTCAGTCATGGTGATTGGTGTGAGATCGTAAAACAGTTATTTTCACAAAGAAAACAAAACAGATTTGCAATGCTTTTGGAAAATGAAACTACCATAAGACCTCCCGCCTCACACACAATGCAAACGCAGAATTGGAGGAGATTTCTTCTTATGATAGTCAAACATGCTTACTACGCAAAATCATTGGATATTATTACTAGTGCATAGTGTCGAAATCATTTAGAAAGTATAATATTAATCTTAGCCAACATACAACCATTATTGTATGCCTACTATAGCTACCATGTTCAATAGCAGGTTACCGCCACATTCCATAGCAGGTTATACAACTAAAATCATACAAGGCGCGTATTGTTTCTTTGGATTTTCCAACAAATGGTCAGGCTAAGGAACTTCCTTACATCGAAATGGAAACGCCTCTGGAAAGACGCCCCGAGAACCTAACCGGATCTCTGCAAACACAAGGCCGATGCTACCTCACGTTGTACAGCTGTAACTAGGTAACCAACACACTGACACTACCTCACGCTGTACAGCTGTAACTAGGTAACTAACACACAAGTATGCCATCCCCCCCGGTCGTTACTGACCTTTATCCGAGAATCCTCAACCACAAAGCAACAACCACAAAGTATAATAAATTTGCAGCATCAACATAGGTAAAATATCTGGGCTCCATACCATGATATCACCTTTTATCCAAAAGGAAATGACATACCCTAGGGGCGTGACCCCTAAAAACCATGCCGCAACAGTCCTATTTCGACCATTACCGGGTTGTGAGGCTCGACGAAGTCTCGTCCACAAAGCTACGCTTTTTCACAAAGCCACGCTTTGATCAACAAATGATCAACAACACTTCGTATGCCACATTACCAAATTGGGAATGTATCACTAGTAACCATCAACTACATAACCTCTGAGCTCGTACGTCTCAGAGAAGGGTGTTAAGCTAAGAGAATAAATTCTCCGCCACCAACAGAAATGTATTTTATAGAAACCAGCTTTACATCTCAAAGTGTAACGTTAGACACACCTCCATACAAGTCTGTTCCAGGATCGAACGGAACCGAAGGCACTTCCAAAGAAGCCCTTGCAATTCGAGTATTCACTAATCACGTCTGGACTTCCCATCACAAAAAGAGTGATATAAATCTCTATACCGGAGCAACTCGGTGTAGAGACATTTGACAGGTTGTCCTTTCATTTTCACAAATACCCGTCTTCACACCGGTCTTCAAATAATGTCCATTCACGACGTATCACTATTCGGAATGGATTATATGACACAAAGTCCTCTCCTGGCTTAACCGAATAATGAGCGTTTGTTTTAAAAACAAATCAAGTGCCATTTCAAAGGCAAATATTGATAGTCGGTTATTTAACTATCAACAACATTCACAACAATCAACCAATTTAAATAATTTTTCCCAAATTATTTATTTTCAAAATATCTTCACAAGATATATATTTTTCCACACTTTAACATTTGAAAACCAATTTCAAATCACATTTTCACACTTCATCACTTTGAAAACAAATTTCAAATCACATTTTCAAACTTCTTCACAAAATGGTCCATTTAAACCAATTAAATAAATTCTTATCGATTTATTTCAAATTTACATCCCAAATCTGTAATTTATTTCCACACTTTAAAAATAAATCAATATTTATTTTTAAAACAAATTTCCCTTTCCTTTATAAATTCTATTCTGAATTTACATTCCAAAATATTCACTTTTTATACGACTTCCAAATCGATTTCTCAAATATTCACTTTCAATCCCAAATCAACTTTCAAATTGATTCTAAGTTTAATCCCAAATACCAAATCATTTTACAAATCGATTTCCAAATTTATTCTCAACACAAAAATCAATTTTCATTCAAACACCAAATAAATTTTCATATCGATTTCCCAAAGATTTATTTTCAAATACCCAATCATTTATCAAATTGATTTCTAGAAATTTATCACCCTTTTAAATAAATCCCTTTATTCTTTCTAAACTATTTAAAATTCCATTGTTTAATAAATTCTTCAACTTCCGAACAATACTATTCAAAATCCATATATAAAATCCTTTCCCATATTTTTGGAAATAATTCGATAAGATTTCAAAAATCAACTTTACGCTTTAAAATTCCTTCTTTGAAATTCAACTAATTCTTTCAAAAGAGTTTACTTAAAATTTCCAAGGTTAATTTCAAAAATCCAATTTTTATTTATTTCTGGTATCCAACGATACCAAAAATACATTCAGCTAAATTATAGCCTTCAACAAATTCAATCGCAAATATAATCATTCACGGATTATAAATAAATTATCACACAGCATATGAAACAAATTCTTATAACATATGAAACAAATTCATAAATTTGAGGAATCCAGTTGGATCCCTCCAACCTGTTTCCCTGCATCCACAGACGTTAGCACAATACCAATTCCACTTCGAGGTGGAATATCGCGGTATATGGGATTTATAAAAATATCATCCGCTATTATGCGGCGTAATAGGGTCTCATCCGCTATATAATGCGGGAAATCAACAACTCCAATATATACATATTCCAATATATATATATATATATATATATATATATATATATATTACTATATACTACAATGTATACTATCATTCAAGCACACAATCAACACAATCAATAATTTTAAATATAACTATTTAAAATTAAACAAAACCCTTTGTTTGAGTGAGAAGATCTCACATTTGCTTTTAATTTGTAATCCATTTTCATTTTCAGCTTGATTTCACGATTTCACGGTTTTCCGACCTTGTATAAACATTTATATGATTCATTAATATCTGAGATAACATACAATAATCTTTCGCTCAATAAATTAAATTGACCTATAATTTAATTTATACTATCATTTGATTTTAAACTAAATTCCCTTTTTTCAAACTCTTATCTATATAAAATAATTTATATAGATATTTTAAACTGTTTTCTTTTTCTAGTAAACACAATAGTAATAAATTTTTTTCTATATATAAATTTAGCAGAATTCTCTTTGAAACCTTACTGTAATTTTTCTGCATATCTATATTTACAAAAATAATCTATAGATTTCAAAAATCTATTTTATATAAACTTTCAACATTTAAATTTTTCTGTTATATATATGATTTAAACGAAAATGATAATAATAGCTCACTGCGAATGTCGCCTCCCCTTCATCGAGTCGAACGCGACTGCACGCAAAAACCCCAAATCAGAGAACCCCAATCCCGAGCTTTCAGGCCTTCGACCACATCCCCCGATCCCATTATCACTTCCGCAACTCGAATGATGTCTAAGGCGAACGAAAAATGTAACCCTAGTCAAAAGCAGTTCGCCTTCCGAAGTCGATCGATTTTGCTTTGATTTGAACTCGAGAGCGGCCATATTTTCGGCTTCGAATTGATTTCGATTGAACGAAGGAAGGAAGAAAACTACTCTTGATTTTGATTTGTTCGAGAGGGTAAAAGGAACGAATTCGAACAGGAGGAAAAGGAAATAACGTGCGCGGCCATTTGATTTTGATTTTCGAACGAAAGTATTTCGTTTGTTTTTTTTTTCTTTTCCTTTCGGAGATGATTTTCTTTCCTTCGATCGAACTGGAGATGTATTTTTTCTTTTCGAATTTAAAATGAAGAGGAGTGTCGGCTGAATTGTTTTGGAAGCAAGAGGAAAGTACTTTGAAGGGAGGGTTGCGTGTACGAGAGGGAGACAGTGATTTGAAGGAAAAACATTGACGTGAAATAAATTCAACTTGTTAAACAATGTATTGATTTATTTAAATTTAAATTCGAATCGACTCGAAAACGAAGTCGAAAATTTTGACTTCCTATCAAGGCGTGCCGCTAGGCGTTTATAATGTTATACGCCTATTCCGAACATAATGGAAAAGGTTTTGAGTCCTAACTCGATCGTATGGAGAAGATAGCTTTTTGGACCAGTTATTTCCAATTTAAATTTCAACGCGTTTGCCTATCGTACGCCCAAACGATCACTCCAAACATTATGAAAATTGAAATCCGATAATAATACAATATTACGGATCCAATGGAACTAGTTTCACTGAATTTCGAGACTGTGCCTCAGAATGCTATTTTTAAATATCGATTTAAACAATAAAATTCAAAACTGAACAAAACAGTTTGAAATTCAATTCGGAAAGTTTTATTATCTTCAGTATCATCAATATGGATTTTCAAAGCCTTCATATTATTTTTAACCAGCTTAAAACTGAAGATTCAAATTTTACCCAGATTAAAAAATTAAATTCAATAATTAAATTGCCAAATTCATTCTGATATTTGAATTTCAAATTGAACTAACTTCCAGATATTCAAAATCAATTAAATATCCTGATTTCCAATATAAAAAATTCAGGGTCTTTACAATCTTCCCCCCTTAAAAGAATTTCGTCCCGAAATTACAAGTCAAGAAGAATGCTCCAATACCCGTTTGTCATTTTCCCAAACCAAACAAGTTTATCAAATTTTCAAAACAAATCTTTTTATTTAAAGATTCGTTATCACTTCAGCTAACACTTTCATAGTTCAAGCAATTTTATTTTGCTTCACAATTCAAATTTAAATTCAAATTCAAATTGTAAATTATCCAAAATTTCTCAAAAATTTCTAACTCTCTAAATTTCCGAAAAATTTCGCCAGCGTCTCCTTTGCGCGACTAACTCGGTACAACTACAAAATGTCCCTACGGACTGCCAAATCCCAATAGAAAACAAAATGCCAAGTGGCAAAAACAGACACTATCAAATTTCATACTGAAATTTTGAATACATACCTTTTGCCGAGCAATTTCAAATTTACCTTCGAAATCAAAATCCAATTCCATTTTCTTATAGCCTTTATAATCCCTGTATACTTTACTTAACAACAATGGACAGATTTACTTATTGGATTCCCAATACCCATTTTACTTAAGAATTTCATTCTTTCATTTCTTAAGTTCAACATAAGTGCTTACATACTTCTTATATTCATTTTTACTTCACTAACAAAGTTATATATTCATTTCCATTCAACTTTGCATTTTCAATCCCATTTGAATTCAATTTACAATTTCAATTCTATTTGAATTCATTTTATCTTTAAAAACCAAAATTCATTTTAGTGAAAACTCGATATTCACTTTTTCCAAAGCTTTCAACTTCAACCAAAACAATGGTTTTCATTTTCTAGTTCAATTCCTATGTTTCCATTACAATTTGAAATTCAATTTTCCGTTAACAAAATTTTCCAAATTTTCAAAAAAAATTCTAACTCCCAGAATTTTCAGAAAATTTTGGCGGAGTCTCCTTTGTATGGAGGAGCTTTTGCAATTTGACAAAAGATATAAATATATATATACATCGACCCACTCGGTCGGAAAAACAAAAACAGTTCATATTTCCTATTTTGTATTGCGTAGGCGTACCTTTATTGGCATTTTAAGCAAAGCGGTTTATTATTAGCATTTGCGCAACCCAAAATGCAGCCAAACGGCTTCAAAAAACCTGCACTTACTCAGTTTAAATATGTAAGTGACATATATAGGAAATCTATTTACATTTCACTTATTTTCAATAGTGAACACAAAGTTTTCATAAGCAATACATCCAAAACAATTTCCATTAGCAATTTATAAAGTTTCAATACAAATTAAATTGCTTTCATCTAATTTATATTCAATTCAATGGTTTCTATACAAATTAAATTGCTTACGACCAATTCACATACAATTTCCATTCAATTCAATTGATTTACAACTCACTTTCTTACATCCTATTCATTTTTAAGCGAAACGAATTCATATCATTTCAATTGATTCAAAAATCTATTATTTTTTTTCCTTTAATAACTCATATAATTTTATACGATCTCGTTTGCATCAAACGACAATCATTTCTATGCAAATTCAACGATATTCACTTAATAGAATATCCACTCTAGTTTATAACTAATTTAAATTGATACCAATTCAATTTATTTTAATTCTATTTCATTCCCAATTGATTCCATTCAATTCAATTTGCACCCTATATTCACATTCGGTTTATTTCATTAACCAAACAAATTCTATTCAAAACCATTCAATAAAAGTCGACGACGACCATTTCACGATTTTTCTTTTTAAATTTCAAATTTCCATATTCAAGTCATTTCGAATTTATTTTATCAATAACAAGGAAATTTCAATTTATTTCTACTTAGTTGAATTTATATACAAATTCAAACCATTTTCAAATTTAGCTCACAACTATACTTTAATTCAACCAATTCATTATTTCATGAATTAATAAATTATCAGTCGGTTTACTTGAATTCAATCCATTTTTTTTCAAGTTTGATTTTCTCTTCAAATCAAATCTCATTTCATTTTATAAAACTCATTTATAAATTTACATTACCAATTTCATTCCATTTATGAATTTTATTTCAAATTATTCTCTGAAATTCTATTTCAAATTATAAATCTCATCTCACAATTTACATTTATAAATCTCATTCGTATATGAATTTTTATTTCCTTATCCTTTCAATTCATATTTATAAATTTCATTTGTTAAATGAATTTATCTCCAAATCTTTAGTTATACCATTATTCCTTATTCAATTTCCATATAATAATGATAATATTCAACATTATCACTCCCTAACAACCAAGCATCCATATAGTATAATAATTTATGGAAAATGATTTCTTTTCTATACAAAAATAGTTTTGGGCAAAATTATTTCATTTACTCCATTTAAAACAATACTGTGTCAGTTTATCTTGTTTAAGAGTTTAGAAACCCCTATCGATTACAGTTGGCCAGACTGCACCGACCAGAATCTATAAACAATCAACCGATAAGTCAACACAATACAAAACAAATTTTATATTCACTAACAAATATGCGCTCATATCAATTATTACACTCACACTCATTCTAGAGTACTACTGACTCTATCTCTAATGAGTAACACCCAACAGAGCCAGGGTTGTCGCTTAACCAACAGCTCTGATACCACTTGTAACGGTCACGATCTTTCGATGCTCGAAAGTCGACATTAATACGTCCACTGTATTAAATGCCGCGCAATCGAATGCTGGAAAACCGAGCCATTAGGTTTAAAAAGAAGAGGTAGAAGAAGACAGAAGAAAAGAAAGAACAGAAACAGAAACAACAACAGAATCTCACATTCGCAGCGGAACAATATACAATAGATAATCACTAGTCTTTTAAACAAAGAACTATATCAGTTTATACACACATCATCAGAGTCAATATACAACTCAATACAACAATGGACAGTTATATAAACTTATCTTCACACAGAATACACAGCGAAATAAATAAACAAGTACGATAGTACGCCTCGCCATCCAGCTCATCTCCAAAGCTCTAGAATATCCAGAATATCCTGATAACATAACTCTAGGCTGCCCGTGTGGAAAATTATGAGCACCCAGATTTTAGAAAGGGAACAATAAACTCCGAGTGAGTCATGGTGACTGGTGTGAGATCGTAAAACAGTTATTTTCACAAAGAAAATAAAACAGATTCGCAATGCTTTTGGAAAATGAAACTACCATAAGACCTCCCGCCACACACACAATGCAAACGCAGAATTGGAGGAGATTTCTTCTTATGATAGTCAAACATGCTTACTACGCAAAATCATTGGATATTATTACTAGTGCATAGTGTCAAAATTATTTCGAAAGTATAATATTAATCTTAGCCAACATACAACCATTATTGTATGCCTATTATAGCTACTATGTTCAATAGCAGGTTACCGCCACATTCCATAGCAGGTTATACAACTAAAACCGTATAAGGCGCGTATTGTTTCTTTGGATTTTCCAACAAATGGTCAGGCTAAGGAACTTCCTTACACCGAAATGGAAACGCCTCTGGAAAGACGCCTCGAGAACCTAACCGGATCTCTGCAAACTGTGACGCCCCACCCCGAGACCCACATTAACAAAGAGAATTACTGGGTAATTCTGTCTATTAATGCGGAGAATAAGGCTGGTTAGGAGCGACCATCTATAATCTTGTCTTAAACATCTACTGCATACGTCGATAAATGCTCTATATTTTTTTTTCTATTTAAGTGGATCGACATATCCAATAAATGCTTAATACAAAACTATAGGTGGCTAATGGATCTATCAGAACAACGTACAATAACAGTGTGCATATCACATCACAGAACAGTAATCATCATATATATAAATACATATACACCGATACATCCCAGTACAATACAAAACGATATACAAAAGTGGTTCAAAGACCACACTATATACATCGAATCAAAATACACATCAGAGTCAAACGGAAAGAAATATAAACTACACAAAAATGCTAGGCTGATATCCAAGCAGATGCATCAAAGCTAAGTCCTGAAACTGATAGCTAACCTGAAATAACTCGGTCTGACCCGAGTGATAAACACACGGGTCAGGCAACTGAATCTTATCGTTAGAAAGGAAATACGATAAGGTATAAGGGAAACATACATCAAGGGATCAATAATTGATAAGAATGACTAAGGTTGATATCAAGGATTGTCTATCTCTAAGAAGTTATAATTCTACACTTACTTGGGTTAATACTAGGGGATTCATGCATATAAAGAAAACATCCAAATATGATTCATGAATAAATAAACTTCTCAAAGTGGTAAGAGAAATCCAAGTATAAAACCATAAAATTGAAATCACCAAAATCCTCAAGAACTCATATTTCGCCTTATTCATCTCTATAAGGCTAAGTAAACACATCAAAATATGGTGAAATCAAAATTCTTTTAACTCATAGAATAAATCTTAGATTGGCCAATAATTACATGCTAAGCATGTTGCACGTGCTAAAGTTCTCAGACTAGTGCTAGTAATATAGTTAGGTACCCAACAAAGATCTCAAAGGCGACCAAGGTCACCTTTTTCAGATTTCTCAGATTCTCAGATGACCCGAAGGTCATAGCACTAGTAATTCTAGAATGTGTCGCTAACTTTCGGAGAGGAATCTGTAAAGTGTTAACCTGTGTCCCATACCACACGTTCGCACTAAACAGTTTACTAACCGTTAGTCAAATCCATATTAAAATAGAAACTCAGATGTTCACAAAAGTCATATACCTTACCTCATATCATCAGCATATGGTATAAAATACTAAGCTCAAACTATTCGCAAATCAAGTGAAAAAAAAACAAATCATCAGAAAACTCATCAACCAAAGCAAATACAACACACAAGACTACATGCAAGTGCTCAGGACAGCGATCTTGTATCAGCTATTTCGACCCTTTAATCATAGAATTTCAGAAAGTGATACAAATGAAAGTTGTCACATTCTTTCTGCAGTTTCCAAAACTTTAAAAATTATAGGATTTGAATAAGAAACGCAAAGGTTATGCATAAAATACTAGCTCAGGTTTGCACAAAACACTGAGTATACTACAACAACAGGACAGCGAGGGACATTTGTAATTTTTGCATAGTAAACATCAAAATCACAGGAAACACAAGAAATGAAAGTTTTAGCCACTGAAATAAGCTTTCCGAAACATCCAAAATTATCAAATTCCGCTTAGAAACGAAAAGGTTATGGAAGATTTCGTTTCTGCCTCAACAACAGAGCAGATTTGATTTTGCTCTCGTATTAGCAGTAGAAAAGTTCAATTTTGACATAGCTATCCTCAAAATTGCAGAAAACTCAACAAACAAAAATTGTAGCCAATGAAATAAGCTTTCCGAAAAATCTAAAATTATTGAATTTGGATTAGAAACGTGTAAGATATGGTCAATATAATTCTAAGATTTTAAATTCACTGTCGTTGTTGTTTATTCACAGGGCAGCAGCAAAAAAATAATGTTTCGACTATCTTAACCTCAAAATTTTGCAAAACTCAAAACAATAAAATTTTAGAAAATAGTCTAAGATTTACAAAACATCAAGAGTTATCTAAATCCGACTTGAAACACGAAAGATACGCCTAATTTACTAACTGTATTTAGTTTAGATAGTGTAATTATCAAAGTGACAAAGCTGGGAGTTTATGACAGAATTTCAATCAAACTGTGCTCAAAATTAGTAAATATGTTCAACATGAAAGTTGTCACATATAAAGTAAGCTTTCCAGAACATTAAAAATTATCGAATTCCGTTCAAGAATGAAAAAGTTACGACTAAATCAATTTTCAGATTTGAAGTTCATTTCTGCTGTCATTTTAGTCTCGAGACAGCGTCACTAGAAGGAATTTTCGACCACTTAAACCTCAAAATTTAACAAAACCTAAAACATAAAAGTTATAGAAGACAAGCTAAGCTTTCCGAGACATTAAGAATCGTTAAATTTGGATATCAGATGAGAAAGATATGCTCAAATTACTAACAATATTAAGCACGGAAAATCTTAGTTTTACAATGACAGAGCAGTGGGTTTGTATTGAGTTTTTCGACCCTCTATGCTCAAAATTTTCGAATGTATTTAAAATGAAAGTTATCACACGTTCTTCAAGCTTTCCAGAACTTCAAACAAAATTAAATTCCGATCTAAAACGAAAAAGATATGTCTAATTTACTAACAGTGATTCACAAATGAACATGCAACAAAAATAAAATTGAGATTTCAAACCTTGAAATCTCAATCTATGCTAGAAAATGTGAGTTTTCAACTCACCTTATGATTTTGAAGAGCAAAACTCAAATTAACATGAAAAGATGATGGCATGGAGCTTCAATTTGCTTCAAAGACCTGTTGCAATACTCTCTAATTGATAAAAGCACCATTTTGATTTGAAGATTTGGAGATTTAAGGCTTTAGATTTAACAAATGGTGGAATTTTGCTCTCCTCTTCTATTTCCAGGCTAATGAAGAAGAAGAGGAACTAAAAGTTATTTACGTACAGGTAATTCATTCCTCTTTTTTTTTTCCTTCCTGGTTGCTAATTTGCTAATGGGCTTTGGACCCAATAGAGAAAGTAAATTAGGCTAAGTAAATTTTAATTCACCACTTGAACAAATATACACATAAACACAATAATGAAAACAATGTATTTTTCTTCAAGTTTTAATACAACCAATTTATGCAAACATACTTACATATGAAATAAAATATTTCATATCATATAAAAAGTAAATTTTAGTTTTTAAAACATTTTTATTATTAAAAACCCTTATTTTACATAAATACACAATTTACACAATTAAATGCATAAATCCTCATTTTTAACTTTAAAAATTCTACAAAATTATTTCTTGGATAGAAAAATCTAATCAACCATTTCAAACTCAAATTTATAATCAAAATACATTTTTATACCAAATTCCATCTTTTTTTAAATAAACACCTTTTAAAAATCAAATACTTCCTTTAAAAATTATTAAAAGAAGTAATTAGCAATAATTACAATAATTTTTTTTTTTTTTGAAGACCTAGAGAACCAAGCTTTGCTTGTAAACTCTAAGGAAGTATGCATAATAAAATCACACTTGCTAATTTGCTTGTAATTTTTTAATAATTACAATAATTATTGCATTTACTCAAAATAAAATCACACTTCATTTATTATTCTCACAAATAAACATAATAAAGTTACCAAAACTTTATTTTCATATTTTGTTTCCAAAATTCATTGTTTATTCCAATTAAACAATATAAAACTTTCAATTTTATTTAATTTACAATATTAATTTATAACTACCGTTATAATTTAATATTAACAGGTAATCTCCAAAACCAGAGTTGTTACAGACTCCCCTCCTTATCAAAATTGCGTCCTCGCAATTTCTAGAGAAGAGTTTGTATTCAACACAATTATTTCATCAATCAAAGAAGGATAGACAAGCATGAGATCAAAATTCCTCACTTTCAACTCAAGATGAAAGAAGACCAAGATAAGTTTGCTCGATTAATTCTATGGTTTTTAAAGTGCACATATGGAATTACCGAACCATTGAATTTTTCTGATTAATACACAAGATTTCGAAGGCGTCTCACCTTCGAATAAGAGCATAACAAGATGCTACACAAAGGATCAATCAAATGAGATTGATTTCTCATAAGCTCCTCGAGTAGAGTCGGGACTTAGCACAACTCAAACTCGAACTCTAATCAACAAGATGATTATCGATATGATCTTTCCGTATAACACTACGGAAGGAACCACACCGATACAAGATATACACAATAGAGGCAAGATAGTTCAACGAAAAGGTGGTTTCAAACTCGAACGAACGCATAAATGCACGTCGTTAGAAAATAGCACAAGAGTAAGATAATCACAAGGAACTAAAATATATGTATATACTCTCAATCAATAATTCTTAGAGTTCCAAAAATTCAATATCTTTATAGTTATAACCATAAATTTCAACTCTTGAATTTTTTTTTCAAAACTTCTTACTTGGATTTTAAATTTAAATTTATTACTCTTCATTAGAGTAAACAAATTTTAAGTTGTTTATTCTCTAATTCTTCCATAAGTATACTCTAGTTTGTAACATAATTTTTTTTTTCAATTTGTTTCTCAAATTTTCTAAGTGTTAGAACTTTTCGGAAAAATCGGCGGAGTCTCCTTTGTACGGAGGGCCGTATACAATTTTACAAAAATGAATTATATAATATACATCGACCATTAGGTCGGAAACACAATATATATCATCATTTAACACTTTAAAATTAATCCGAAAACATACCATCCTTTTTAGCATTTCCTTTAGCGAGTTTGCACAAACTTATATATATTCTTTTTGATCAAAATACAGTCCAACTATCCTCTTTTTACCTGTACTTAACTCAAATAGATTATATTAGTTCATGTTCATAGATAAGACGTGCTACACTTAACAATTAAGGGAAATAGAACAATTTTATTTCAGATCTGCTGTAAAGAAGACCCGTTTGGACTCAGCAAACCACAAAATATGAAAAACTTTATAATATAAAAGTTGTTCTACTCAGTTTAAGCTTTCCAGAAATATAAAGATCATCAAAATCGGATTTACGGTTTGAAAGTTATGTTAATTTTACTTTCAGCTTAAGTCTTAGAGAATTTTGCAATAGGGCAGAACTGCCTATCCACTTTCAAACCCAATTTAGGCTTAGTAAAAAGAAAAATATTTAAAAGTGGTAAAAATAAACTTTATTGTTTATTGAATGTTCTTTCATTTACAAAAAGATTCAGCTAATTTGGAGTTATTTATCTCAAGTTATCTCTGTTTTAGTACAACACTTTTCTAAATGAAATTTCAGTTTTTCAAATCAATTTAAAATTTGAAATTTTCCCAAACCATTTTAATTTCAAACTACAATTTCAAACAAGCTTTTTGCTAAATCAATTATTAAATGATTCTCTTTTTCCCCGAAAAGCTAAGACATATAAAATTATGATCAACCTTATGTAACTATCATAAAATATTCTATTAAGTGGAAATATTTTCATTACTTTCCAAAATCTAGCTTTAAAAACAATTAATTATGAAAACTCATTTTGGAAGAGATAATTAATTTCTTCCATTATCAAGAGATGATTATTAATTATCCATCAAAATAAATTTTTATAGTCATCATTAATTACTTGTACTAAAATATTCAATTAATATTTTAATTTTCAAACCAAAGTATTCTTTTACTTTAAATACATCATTTTATTAATCAATGCATCAAATGATATTTTCTTCTAATTAAGACATTTCCTTAATTAGAATTATTCACTTTACTTACCCAAATTACCATATTAAATTTCATAAATTTCAAATAATTTAAGGGTATTTCCTCGCCATAGATTTATAGTGAATGACCTCATTAATTGGCTGCAGAGTTGATCGAGTGATCAAAACTGCCTCGCCACTCATCCAAAACTCACTATGGTTCAAGGGCTTTATTAAACATTTAAAATAAAATTAATACTCCATCATATTAATTATTTTCAAACTTTACTTATTAAAACTCAATTTACCGTGTCTGACTGTCTCATCATAGCGTTTAGGAAATTCCTATCGATAACGTTAGCCAAACGCATCGACCAGAATTCTTAAAGCACTAGACGGACAACCCAACACAAAAATTCATTTTCTTTAAAAATAAATACCTTATATATAATACTAAAAATATTCTTTGTTTTTCCCAAAGACAAAATCCAATTTTTCTTAGAAACCTATCTTCAATTTTTTTGAAAAATTTAAAAACACAGTTTATTACTTATTCTCAAAATCAAGGAACACAAATAGAGCTCATCGAGATATTCCCAGAATACTCGATCCTCAAGATTGATGGAAAAGACTGGAGTGTTCATTATTTTGAATGGTATAACGAACCACTCACAAGACGTATAACGAGTTTGGAATGCGGTAAGAGTAACGCTATCCTCCGCAACTCGTAGCTCATGAAAAATCGGCGTAGGGTCAAGGTTAGGAATGACCCTAGCACCACTTAATGGATTAAAAAGAGATCAATGAGGTATAAGAGTAAGGTTAAGATATCTTACCGAATGAGAAGAAGAATACTAACAACATATCATTACTTCAAACAAAGTAATGCTACAATGAATAACACCGATTGAGTATCCGAAAAGGATAACTCAAAGAAACTGAATGATAAACTCAATCAAACTCGAACAATCTAGAAACTCACCCATTCCTTAGTGGATGTCATATTGGAAGGATAGCCGAAGGCTAACAGCTAGGACTAAGGTTAATTTAACACTCGATTGCCCGATTGGATATCAAACCCAAACGGACTCATCAAAACTCAACAAAGTCACCTTGACTGGAATTCGAGATATGTCATCAACATCTCGATACTCAAGAGTGAATTCAGAAACTTCGGAATCATCATTAACATTCCAAAGTGACAGAAATAATAAACCAATCAAAATAGGAAACTTAAATATACAATTGGATCCTATAAAACAAATGATTGGACATAATATCAAATAAGTCAATCCATTCCAAATCAAATGCATCTCAAGATTGTGAGTAACAAATAGATACTCACAAAAGCAACATCAAATAGAAATCTCAGAATGCTCATTACAAGCCAATCGTTATGGATCCCCTTAATAGGATTCACAACTCTCAAATAAATACAACATGAATTCTCAAAGGAATCAAAAAGCTCCATCGATACGAACTCACTCGTATCGACAAAAATAAGAATAGAATAATCTTCTAATAAGATTATTCACATGATAAGATAACATCAAACTCAATTATTAAATACTACGAAATATAATATATTCCTAGAAATATTCCATCTTAACAATACCAAAGATTCGACAAAGAATCAAAGCACGATTCGAAAACAAGCTCAAATAAAGGACAATGATTCACTCATACTGTACTTCGAAGTATCGTGATAAACGTATTGTTCTGTGTTTATCCTACTTTGTTCTGACCTCAGCTCTGATACCAAGCTGTGACGCCCCACCCCGAGACCCACATTAACAAAGAGAATTACTGGGTAATTCTGTCTATTAATGCGGAGAATAAGGCTGGTTAGGAGCGACCATCTATAATCTTGTCTTAAACATCTACTGCATACGTCGATAAATGCTCTATATTTTTTTTTCTATTTAAGTGGATCGACATATCCAATAAATGCTTAATACAAAACTATAGATGGCTAATGGATCTATCAGAACAACGTACAATAACAGTGTGCATATCACATCACAGAACAGTAATCATCATATATATAAATACATATACACCGATACATCCCAGTACAATACAAAACGATATACAAAAGTGGTTCAAAGACCACACTATATACATCGAATCAAAATACACATCAGAGTCAAACGGAAAGAAATATAAACTACACAAAAATGCTAGGCTGATATCCAAGCAGATGCATCAAAGCTAAGTCCTGAAACTGATAGCTAACCTGAAATAACTCGGTCTGACCCGAGTGATAAACACACGGGTCAGGCAACTGAATCTTATCGTTAGAATGGAAATACGATAAGGTATAAGGGAAACATACATCAAGGGATCAATAATTGATAAGAATGACTAAGGTTGATATCAAGGATTGTCTGTCTCTAAGAAGTTATAATTCTACACTTACTTGGGTTAATACTAGGGGATTCATGCATATAAAGAAAACATCCAAATATGATTCATGAATAAATAAACTTCTCAAAGTGGTAAATGAAATCCAAGTATAAAACCATAAAATTGAAATCACCAAAATCCTCAAGAACTCATATTTCGCCTTATTCATCTCTATAAGGCTAAGTAAACACATCAAAATATGGTGAAATCAAAATTCTCTTAACTCATAGAATAAATCTCAGATTGGCCAATAATTACATGCTAAGCATGTTGCACGTGCTAAAGTTCTCAGACTAGTGCTAGTAATATAGTTAGGTACCCAACAAAGATCTCAAAGGCGACCAAGGTCACCTTTTTCAGATTTCTCAGATTCTCAGATGACCCGAAGGTCATAGCACTAGTAATTCTAGAATGTGTCGCTAACTTTCGGAGAGGAATCTGTAAAGTGTTAACCTGTGTCCCATACCACACGTTCGCACTAAACAGTTTACTAACCGTTAGTCAAATCCACATTAAAATAGAAACTCAGATGTTCACAAAAGTCATATACCTTACCTCATATCATCAGCATATGGTATAAAATACTAAGCTCAAACTATTCGCAAATCAAGTGAAAAAAAACAAATCATCAGAAAACTCATCAACCAAAGCAAATACAACACACAAGACTACATGCAAGTGCTCAGGACAGCGATCTTGCATCAGCTATTTCGACCCTTTAATCATAGAATTTCAGAAAGTGATACAAATGAAAGTTGTCACATTCTTTCTGCAGTTTCCAAAACTTTAAAAATTATAGGATTTGAATAAGAAACGCAAAAGTTATGCATAAAATACTAGCTCAGGTTTGCACAAAACACTGAGTATACTACAACAACAGGACAGCGAGGGACATTTGTAATTTTAGCATAGTAAACATCAAAATCACAGGAAACACAAGAAATGAAAGTTTTAGCCACTGAAATAAGCTTTCCGAAACATCCAAAATTATCAAATTCCGCTTAGAAACGAAAAGGTTATGGAAGATTTCGTTTCTGCCTCAACAACAGAGCAGATTTGATTTTGCTCTCGGATTAGCAGTAGAAAAGTTCAATTTTGACATAGCTATCCTCAAAATTGCAGAAAACTCAACAAACAAAAATTGTAGCCAATGAAATAAGCTTTCCAAAAAATCTAAAATTATTGAATTTGGATTAGAAACGTGTAAGATATGGTCAATATAATTCTAAGATTTTAAATTCACTGTCGTTGTTGTTTATTCACAGGGCAGCAGCAAAGAAATAATGTTTCGACTATCTTAACCTCAAAATTTTGCAAAACTCAAAACAATAAAATTTTAGAAAATAGTCTAAGATTTACAAAACATCAAGAGTTATCTAAATCCGACTTGAAACACGAAAGATACGCCTAATTTACTAACTGTATTTAGTTTAGATAGTGTAATTATCAAAGTGACAAAGCTGGGAGTTTATGACAGAATTTCAATCAAACTGTGCTCAAAATTAGTAAATATGTTCAACATGAAAGTTGTCACATATAAAGTAAGCTTTCCAGAACATTAAAAATTATCGAATTTCGTTCAAGAATGAAAAAGTTACGACTAAATCAATTTTCAGATTTGAAGTTCATTTCTGCTGTCATTTTAGTCTCGAGACAGCGTCACTAGAAGGAATTTTCGACCACTTAAACCTCAAAATTTAACAAAACCTAAAACATAAAAGTTATAGAAGACAAGCTAAGCTTTCCGAGACATTAAGAATCGTTAAATTTGGATATCAGATGAGAAAGATATGCTCAAATTACTAACAATATTAAGCACGGAAAATCTTAGTTTTACAATGACAGAGCAGTGGGTTTGTATTGAGTTTTTCGACCCTCTATGCTCAAAATTTTCGAATGTATTTAAAATGAAAGTTATCACACGTTCTTCAAGCTTTCCAGAACTTCAAACAAAATTAAATTCCGATCTAAAACGAAAAAGATATGTCTAATTTACTAACAGTGATTCACAAATGAACATGCAACAAAAATAAAATTGAGATTTCAAACCTTGAAATCTCAATCTATGCTAGAAAATGTGAGTTTTCAACTCACCTTATGATTTTGAAGAGCAAAACTCAAATTAACATGAAAAGATGATGGCATGGAGCTTCAATTTGCTTCAAAGACCTGTTGCAATATTCTCTAATTGATAAAAGCACCATTTTGATTTGAAGATTTGGAGATTTAAGGCTTTAGATTTAACAAATGGTGGAATTTTGCTCTCCTCTTCTATTCCCAGGCTAATGAAGAAGAAGAGGAACTAAAAGTTATTTACGTACAGGTAATTCATTCCTCTTTTTTTTTCCTTCCTGGTTGCTAATTTGCTAATGGGCTTTGGACCCAATAGAGAAAGTAAATTAGGCTAAGTAAATTTTAATTCACCACTTGAACAAATATACACATAAACACAATAATGAAAACAATGTATTTTTCTTCAAGTTTTAATACAACCAATTTATGCAAACATACTTACATATGAAATAAAATATTTCATATCATATAAAAAGTAAATTTTAGTTTTTAAAACATTTTTATTATTAAAAACCCTTATTTTACATAAATACACAATTTACACAATTAAATGCATAAATCCTCATTTTTAACTTTAAAAATTCTACAAAAATTATTTCTTGGATAGAAAAATCTAATCAACCATTTCAAACTCAAATTTATAATCAAAATACATTTTTATACCAAATTCCATCTTTTTTTTAAATAAACACCTTTTAAAAATCAAATACTTCCTTTAAAAATTATTAAAAGAAGTAATTAGCAATAATTACAATAATTATTGCATTTACTCAAAATAAAATCACACTTCATTTATTATTCTCACAAATAAACATAATAAAGTTACCAAAACTTTATTTTCACATTTTGTTTCCAAAATTCATTGTTTATTCCAATTAAACAATATAAAACTTTCAATTTTATTTAATTTACAATATTAATTTATAACTACCGTTATAATTTAATATTAACAGGTAATCTCCAAAACCAGGGTTGTTACACAAACACAAGGCAGACGCTACCTCACACTGTACAGCTGTAACTAGGTAACCAACACATTGACACTACCTCACGCTGTACAGCTGTAACTAGGTAACTAACACACAAGTATGCCATCCCCCGGTCGTTACCGACCTTTATCCGAGGATCCTCAACCACAAAGCAACAACCACAATGTATAATAAATTTGCAGCATCAACATAGGTAAAATATCTGAGCTCCATACCATGATATCACCTTTTATCCAGAAGGAAATGACATACCATAGGGGCGCGACCCCTAAAAACCTTGCCGTAACATTCCTGTTTCGACCATTACCGGGTTGTGAGGCTTGACGAAGTCTCGTCCACAAAGCTACGCTTTTTCACAAAGCCATGCTTT
Organism: Allium fistulosum; assembly: GCA_030737815.1. Classification (NCBI taxonomy): domain Eukaryota; kingdom Viridiplantae; phylum Streptophyta; class Magnoliopsida; order Asparagales; family Amaryllidaceae; genus Allium; species Allium fistulosum. The sequence goes on along the minus strand of CM060908.1, from coordinate 741,065,510 downwards.
TTCACAAAGCTACGCTTTGATCAACAAATGATCAACAGCACTTCGTATGCCACATTACCAAATTGGGAATGTATCACTAGTAACCATCAACAACATAACCTCTGAGCTCGTACGTCTCAGAGAAGGGTGTTAAGCTAAGAGAATAAATTCTCCTCCACCAACAGAAATGTATTTGATAGAAACCAGCTTTACATCTCAAAGTGTAACATCAGACACACCTCCAAACAAGTCCGTTCTAGGATCGAACGGAACCAAAAGCACTTCCAAAGAAGCCCTTGCAATCCGGGTATTCACTAATCACGTCCGTACTTCCCATCACAAGAAGAGTGATATAAATCTCTATACTGGAGAAACTCGGTACAGAGACATTCGACAGGTTGTCCTTTCATTTTCACAAATACCCGGTCTTCACACCGGTCTTCAAATAATGTCCATTCAAGACGTATCACTATTCGGAATGGGTTATATGACACAAAGTCCTCTCCCGGCTTAACCGAATAATGAGCGTTAGTTTTAAAAACTAATCAAGTGTCATTTCAAAGGCAAATATTGATAGTCGGATATTTAACTATCAACAACATTCACAACAACCGACCAATTTAAATAATTTTTCCCAAATTATTTATTTTCAAAATATCTTCACAAGCTATATATTTTTCCACACTTTAACATTTTAAAACCAATTTCAAATCACATTTTCACACTTCATCACTTTGAAAACAAATTTCAAATCACATTTTCACACTTCGTCACAAAATGGTCCATTTAAACAAATTAAATAAATCCTTATCGATTTATTCAAATTTACATCCTAAATCTGTAATTTATTTCCACAGTTTAAAAATAAATCAATATTTATTTTTAAAACAAATTTCCCTTACCTTTATAAATTCTATTCTGAATTTACATTCCCAAATATTCACTATTTATACGACTTTCAAATCGATTTCTCAAATATTCATTTTCAATCCCAAAGCAACTTTCAAATTGATTCTAAGTTTAATCCCAAATACCAAATCATTTTACAAATCGATTTCCAAATTTATTCTCAACACAAAAATCAATTTTCATTCAAACACCAAATAAATTTTCATATCGATTTCCCAAAGATTTATTTTCAAATACCCAATCATTTATCAAATTGATTTCTAGAAATTTATCACCCTTTTAAATAAATCCCTTTATTCTTTCTAAACTATTTAAAATTCCATTGTTTAATAAATTCTTCAACTTCCGAACAATACTATTCAAAATCCATTTATAAAATCCTTTCCCATATTTTTGGAAATAATTCGATAAGATTTCAAAAATCAACTTTACGCTTTAAAATTCCTTCTTTGAAATTCAACTAATTCTTTCAAAAGAGTTTACTTAAAATTTCCAAGGTTAATTTCAAAAATCCAATTTTTATTTATTTCTGGTATCCAACGATACCAAAAATACATTCAGCTAAATTATAGCCTTTAACAAATTCAATCGCAAATATAATCATTCACAGATTATAAATAAATTATCACACAACATATGAAACAAATTCATATAACATATGAAACAAATTCATAAATTTGAGGAATCCAGTTGGATCCCTCCAACCTGTTTCCCTGCATCCACAGACGTTAGCACAATACCAATTCCACTTCGAGGTGGAATATCGCGGTATATGGAATTTATAAAAATATCATCCGCTATTATGCGGCGCAATAGGGTCTCATCCGCTATATAATGCGGGAAATCAACAACTCCAATATATACATATTCCAATATATATATATTACTATATACTACTATGTATACTATCATTCAAGCACACAATCAACACAATCAATAATTTTAAATATAACTATTTAAAATTAAACAAAACCCTTTGTTTGAGTGAGAAGATCTCATCTTTGCTTTTAATATGTAATCCATTTTCATTTTTAGCTTGATTTCACTATTTCACGGTTTTCCGACCTTGTATAAACATTTATACGATTCATTAATATCTGAGATAACATACAATAATCTTTCATTCAATAAATTAAATTGACCTATAATTTAATTTATACTATCATTTGGTTTTAAACTAAATTCCCTTTTTTTCAAACTCTTATCTATATAAAATAATTTATATAGATATTTAAAACTGTTTTCTTTTTCCAGTAAACACAATAGTAATAATTTTTTTTCTATATATAAATATTTACACATATATAAATTTAGCAGAATTCTCTTTGAAACCTTATTGTAATTTTTCTGCATATCTATATTTACAAAAATAATCTATAGATTTCAAAAATCTATTTTATATAAACTTTCAACATTTAAATTTTTCTGTTATATATATGATTTAATGAAAATGATAATAATAGCTCACTGCAAATGTCGCCTCCCCTTCATCGAGTCGAACACGACTGCACGCAAAAACCCCAAATCAGAGAACCCCAATCGCGAGCTTTTAGGCCTTCGACCGCATCCCCCGATCCCACTATCACTTCTGCGACTCGAATGATGTCTAAGGCGAACGAAAAACATAACCCTAGTCAAAAGCAGTTCGCCTTCCAAAGTCGATCGATTTTGCTTTGAGTTGAACTCGAGAGCGGCCATATTTTCGGCTTCGAATTGATTTCGATTGAACGAAGGAAGGAAGAAAACCGCTCTTGATTTTGATTTGTTCGAGAGGGGAAAAGGAATAAATTCGAACAGGAGGAAAAGGAAATAACGTGCGCGGCCATTTGATTTTGATTTTCGAACGAAAGTATTTCATTTGTTTTTTTTCTTTTCCTTTCGGAGATGATTTTCTTTCCTTCGATCGAACTGGAGATGTATTTTTTTCTTTTCGAATTTAAAATGAAGAGGAGTGTCGACTGAATTGTTTTGGAAGCAAGACGAACGTACTTTGAAGGGAGGGTTGCGTGTACGAGAGGGAGACAGTGATTTGAAGGAAAAACATTGACGTGAAATAAATTCAACTGGTTAAATAATGTATTGATTTATTTAAATTTAAATTCGAATCGACTCGAAAACGAAGTCAAAAATTTCGAATTTCTATCAAGGCATGCCGCTAGGCGTTTATAATGTTATACGCCTATTCCGAACACAATGGAAAAGGTTTCGAGTCCTAACTCGATCGTATGGAGAAGATAGCTTTTTGGACCAGTTATTTCCAATTTAAATTTTAGCGCGTTTGCCTATCGTACGGCCAAACGATCACTCCAAACATTACGAAAATTGAAATCCAATAATAATACAATATTACGAATCCAATGGAACTGGTTTCGTTGAATTACGAGACTATGCCTCGGAATGCTATTTTTAAATATCGATTTAAACAATAAAATTCAAAACTGAACAAAACAGTTTCAAATTCAATTCGGAAAGTTTTATTATCTTCAGTATCATCAATCTGGATTTTCAAAGCCTTCATATTATTTTTAACTAGCTTAAAACTGAAGATTCAAATTTTTACCCAGATTAAAAAATTAAATTCAATAATTAAATTGCCAAATTCATTCTGATATTTGAATTTCAAATTTGAACTAACTTCCAGATATTTAAAATCAATTAAATATCCTGATTTCCAATTTCAAAAATTCAGGATCGTTACAGGCCTAATAACTATTGTTGTATGAAAACTCAACAAGTGGTAAGTGCTCTTCCCACGAACCTCCAAAATCTAAAATGAATGCTCGAAGAAAGTCCTCCAACCCTCGATGTAACGACCCTACCATTATGCCCACATTATTAAAGAACATTAGAAATAATATCGTCTAATAACGTGGAGAATACGGCTGGTTAAGGACGATCGAATGTGAATCTCTCTTTGTACTAACACTGACACGTCTTTTTTTTTACCTTAGAGGATCTGAACTGAAAGAAATTTCGACGAGTACAATATTATTACAAAGAAATAAACACTTCAATTAAAAAGATTCAGAACAGTATATAATATAGATAAAACTGGATTAGAGTCACAGATCACAGCGGAATACTCTACATCATATACATAATAGAATGTGAGTCTACAAAATATCGGTACTAGACCCACATAATATTTACACATATCACATCCAAAAGTACTGTAGCAGGTACACAATGACTACTAGAATATATACATGACACACTCTCCTAATGTCAACATATACAAATATGAAGTAAACTAAAACAGTCAAAACAGTCTACTTCATTGCTATTCCAAGATCCAGAGGTCAATGAGTCCTAGTACCTGTAGAGGCTCGCCCTGACCCGAGTATTTTAAAATAAACGGGTCAGACTATATCTAATAAAGAGATGAGATAGCGATATTGTAAACAAATGACTTAAATTAAATAAGCCATAATAAAAGTATGCCAAAACAACGACCAGAATAAGGCATAATAACCAATCACCATTTCTTTAAATCCATATCAAATATAAAATGGGATGTCATTAAACATGGCAACAACATATTCAAAATTCTCCAAAGCCAATAAAAGATACTGAATATCTATCCCAAAATCTCCGAAGAAATAATCATCACTAATGAAATAATAATGGTAGTCAACTATCAGTGTGATACAGTGCGATATGGGGTCTAACTAAAATAAATAAATAAACCCTGTCACATAGCGTAATAGTCTAACGAAAAGAAATAGACTACCGGTTAAAAACTCCGACTCCTAACTATAAGAAATAGGTAGTCGTGCTTATGAAAAAAACTATGTGAATTTACCTAACGAATATAAATAGGTAAACATTGTCCAACTGTAAAATAAACTGATAGGCATGCATATAACACCTGACCAAAAATAAAAAGGGCAGTTGTGTCATACCATAACAAACCTAACTAAAAGAAATAGGTCTGCCCCATGTATGCTTCTAGCGGGAATCTTATTAAAAATGGGAGCATATGGATTGATTCGTATCAATATGGAATTATTACCACATGCTCACTCTATATTTTCTACCCAAATTTAAAAACATATCGACTCTCAGGTCGATAAAAATGAGTTATCGTCTCTCAGGGATCTATCGGCCTAAAATCCAAACACCCTAAGTTAATATAACTCTAAGTGTAGTTTACTTTCACTCTAGTAATCACTAGAATCTAACTAATTATCCCATACCAGAAAGTGAGATTCTAATATTTACTGAAAGCTAGTAAATTCCACTCAAATTCTATTTAACAAATTATGATAATAAGTGAAAAAATTGTATGAAATGTCCCATACCAATCCGACAATTCAATCATTTGTTTAAAATTCTTTGTTTCATAGAAAATCATAAAATTCCAATAAACCACCAAATTCATCAGGAATAAAATAAAACAAAATTTATTATTTATTATTATTATTTTAGTAGCACTTTAAAATATAAGATTTCATGGAACGAGACATTTCAAAGTATGTACAAGTAGGTTACATAAATAAAAAATACATATTGGTCAAGTCAAACTGTAGAATTAATATATCAATAGCAATAGTTTATGTTTCACAACAATGTTATAAAAGGAACCAGGTTGTACAGGCAAGGACGAAAATATTTAAAGCAAGAATGCTTGCATTCTCATTTTTAAAGCAATACGTTTTTAATGTTTCAAAGCTTGAGATGCGTGCCTTTTTATAAAAAAATATAATATTACAAGAGTAGAAAGAACAGAGACAATTTATATAAAGCTTTGAAGGAATTAAAACAAGCAAGGAAATGTGAAAAATTCTAAAACAAAGGCAGGGACGAAATTCACCAGAGCAACAAGCTGATTTGTATATACTCAAAATACACTAAAGTACATGGGCAGGGACGACAAAATGGAAGTAAGAAAGTTTCTGCAAATTTAGAAAGATTGGTCCATATTTTCATATAATAATATATCTAAAAAGTTGAAGTGACAGGGACTAAAAAGTGGACTAAAGTAGCTTGCAAGAAAAATTAAAACTAGGCTTTGAAATTGAACTGACATAGGCTACAGGCAAAATGGTATGTACAGGCAAAAATTTCGAAACATGCATATATGTTTTGTAAAACATGTATATGCAAGTACTTATATATATATACTTACAAAGTAATGTCCATTGGCTACTAGCAAATACAGGCAGCGGCGAAAAAATTGGAAGCAAGAATGCTTTCTTTAATTTAAGAAGATGCTGCCTATATTTCTATATAGTAGAAAAAAGTCAAAATGTACACTGACAGGGATGTGTAAATTAATATATGTATGCATTCCCACTTAAACAATGTATGCCCTTGTTCAACAAGACATGACGAAATTTTAAAAGCAAGAATACTTGCTTATGTGATTATTCTTCAATGCAAAAGATGAGTTGACAGGGACAAAATAATTCAACGCCAAAAATGCTTTCCTGAAGTAAGAAATGCATTTCAATGCAAAGGGAACAAGAAAAATATAAGGCAATTATAAATTTTAAAATGCCAGGGATGTACACCCCTAAAACAAGTAAACATGGCATGGAGTTTTGCTTTGCATTGACAGGGATGTGTGTCCTTATGCATTAAAAATACTTGAAATTTATTTTTCTAGCTTGTAGCATAGCAGGGACGTACTCAGTTCACAGGTCAGAGAGGTTAGGGACGTGCAAAACAATTCAACTTACAAGGTAAATTTCGAAACCTGTTAATACTGAATTCATAAAAAAAAAATTCTAATCAAGTTTTCACTAATCAGTTTATACTATTAGCAATCCAACATAAAGCAGTAAACATCTCAGAAATTTTAGATATAGCAATGTGAGATTCTTATCTCACCTTGATTCTTGTAACTAAGCAAATTCAAACTCCAACAGTGGAATAATTTGAAGAATCGGCAGCCTTGATATTATTAGCTTTGACAAAGGCCTAACTTGCAAAGGATTTGAGTTGGGTTGAGTGGATTTAATTTTCTAGGTTTTGGATTGGGGAAGAATTGATTTCTATTATTTCACTGCAACCTAAGAAATGAGATAAGAATGAAGATACGTACGATAGTTTTACTTAGCATTCTTTCTTTCTCAATTGCTCTTTCTACATTGGTTTGGGTTATGGGTAAAAAAAATTAAATTGGCCCAAAAGGAATTCAATTATTTATTTACAATTAATGAATACTTCTATTCAATAAAGCTTTGTTTTGTAAAAAAAACATCATAGCCCAATTACTAATTCACTTTCTAAATTGTAATTTTAAACCTAAACAAAGATTTTTCAATTAAAATCTATTAAATTCCAAAATTTTCTTTGTTAAAAATAAAAGATTTAATCCTAACTAAATATTTGTTTTCAACTTAAATCTCTAACTTCTTTGAATTCAACCTTTATTGATATTATAATAATAATATCTAACTTTTGAATAAACTTCACTTTTTAATATTAATAAATTCAAATCATTTATTCAAATTAAATTTTTAACTGTTCAATTAAATCCTTAAATTCACAATTAAATTTATTAATTAGATGATTATTAACTGGGTTGTTACAGACCTCGCCCTTATGAAAAATTGCGTCCTCGCAATTTCTTATAGAATGAAGTCAAAAACATATGCAAACATTAGAATCAAACTTATCGTATGTTATAAATTTAAATAAATTCATTTACTAATTTCTATTTCTTCGCATACTAAAATTTATTGAAAATTTTCTAGCGTTAAAATTTTTGAAAAATTTCGACAGAATCTCCTTTGTACGGAGAGCCGTTTGCAATTTCACAAATATAATATATGTGATATACATCGACCACAAGGTCGGAAACACAATATATAATAATATTTCTAAGACTTTTGTATTTAATCTGAAAGCGTACCTTTATTTAGCGATCTTTAAAGCAATTTATTAAATTATGCGAGCGAGAGGGAGTTTGTGCCACATATCCATCCATGTAGTCTTCCTTAACCTATGCTTAACTCAAGTTTGCATATTAGTCGCATATAATGAGATAAGATAAGTATACTTTCATTTAACATATTTAAACAATTTATGCTTTGGTTTAAGCCACTTGAAACAAACTTTTAAAGGTCTAAAACATAAAATTAGACGGTGACATCAAAGAGTAAATTATTACATAGTACACTAACTTTTCAAAATAACTTACGGATACCAAAATGTTGAGCATAACTCAAATTATGAGAGTTTTTCTAAAAGTGTCAAATTCTGAAAATGCAAGAAATATGCACAGGCCTAAGTAATAAAACTGTATTTTTCGCATAAAAACATCAAAATCTCACATTACACCTCAAATAAAAGTTATAGCTTAGATTTTAAGCTTTCCAGAATGGGTAAAATCATCAAAATTGGATTTACTATTCGAAAGTTACGATTAAAACAATTCAACACTGTTTTGGATGTTCACGTTTTTGGGACAGCGGGTACTTCTTATTTTAACTCATGTTTAAACCATCATGAACCTTAAATTTTTACAGAGTGATTATTATGAAAATTGTTCTATATTAAAATACCTTTCAATTGAAATAAAGGAATCGTCAAAATCGGACAATCCATTTAATAGATATGCTCAAAACAGTTCGGCTAAATGGTACAAGGACAAACAAGAAAACAATTCAGAAGTCAAGCAACTTAGCAAAGCATGGAAATAAGTATAACACTCAGTTTCAAGCAAAAGCAAGCGCAACCGACAGCATATATAAGTGCTTATATTGGAATAGTCGAGCTATAAGAAGCATGAACTAAACAATACAGGCTAGTCAAGGCACCCTAGAAATACATGCATTAAGGCACTAGAGTATAAATAAGAACCAAGTACACAGTCACAAGTGGATAACTGCATGTACTCAATGCACAAACAACTCAGGTTTCAGTCCAAGCAAGGTTTAAACTGAAATGGATTTGAGCATCATGTACCTCAAGTTCTAAACATACTCAGAAATCAAGGTAGTAATCGGAGAACAACAAGGTCCATCTACTCAAGTCTCAGGCATCACAACAAAATTCGAACAAGCATGTATGTGCTCAAGGGAAGGTAAACATGGTACAATCATTCACAAACAAAGTCAGAAACGCAAATGCTCAAGCCGAAACAATTTTTAAACAAGTCAAGAAAGCAATCAAAAATTCAACAAGGGTCCAATTATATTTAATTATATATCTCAGAAAAAAATCGAATATATCTGAATAGAACGAGTCAAACATCATAGAGTCGTTCGATTAGGAATTGAACGTAAAAAGAAAGAAATTTGAAATATTCAAAGCAAACTGTTCAAATCGAAAATATAGAAAATCAAACCCTAAAATAATTGTTTAATATTCCCTATTATATCATTTTAGTGGTAGAATAAATTTTTTTTCGGGTTTTATATATTGTGAATAAAATAGTTTTTCTATGATAAGTGAATTGTATGACTTGCAATATAATCCATACAAAAATGGTAGTTATAATGAATGTACATAATCAAGAGATAGACGTAGTAAATTTCAATAAAACTATAATTACTACCATATGTTTCAAAAATGTTCAAAAATCCTAAAGCCTAAGTTTTCAATTAAAATTAAGCCACTTTGTTTTTTTGCGAAGATGATCTATAATTTTTTTTTCCATTGCATAGTTTGGAGTTACTTGATTCACAGAAAATGAACTTACAACCATTACTTTATATTGACACAATATATACTTAGTTTTAAACTATTTTGTATGTAATGAACAAACTAAGGCAACTTTCAAATTATAAAATGACAGGGATGGGATGAAATGATAAGAGCGTAAAATAGAACACTTAAATGTGAATTGAGATGAGCGAATTGCAATAAAAGAAAATGCTTTGGATGTAATTTTTCTTCAATGTAAAGGATTCTTTAAAGATGTCAGGCTACATGAAAGTGAAAAAAAGCAAACATGTATAAATAAAAAGGCAAACATGCCAGGAACAAATAAATTAAAGCAAGAATGCTTGCTTGGTGCGTTTTTTTTTCAAGGCAACAAAATAAATAAAAAGGAATAAAGGGATGTGTGTGTATATGTGCATGGATTAAAGCAATACGTTTGGGTTGCAAATTTTTTTCTCAAAATCAAAGTTGAATATAGACCTGATGCTTTATTTCAAAAGCCTAAAACGTGTGTACCTCTGATGCTTGATGTACTCAATTTTACAAGGCAACATAATACAAAAATGAGAAGGGACAGGGATGTTTTTCTTTAGCTAGCAAGGAACCAAAACTAACAAGACATGCATATATGAATGAAACAAAACAAGGCAAGCAAAGAGAAATGCCAGGCTATGAATAAAGCATGCTAATTTCGAAACTCATGTAAACTTTTTATTACCAAAACTTGACCATGTAGAAATGTAAAAATATTAGTTATCAAATTAGTAAAGACTTTATATCGAAACCAAAGTGTAATATATACTCCTTTACACTATAAAGAGGGATTAAAACTATATATATTCAGACAATCAATTATAGAGAAGTATACTTGCATGTAGTACTAAATCCAAGTGGGCTGTTGTTCTTGTTTCAAAACAGTTAACATTAATAGCTTGTGAATTATACTACTAATATATATGTATATACATATATATATATATACATACATACATGTTCATATATCAGAATTAACAATTTTTTTTAACTATAGATTATAAATCTTTAAAACTAATACAGCACACAGAATCTCAACAAGTAGAAATTAGGATTTCAAGCAAACCACAATCCATTTAAAACATTCATAACTTGAATCACCATTTAAAATATATACATCTATTTAAAGAGAGATGGTGTGAGATGAACTCACTTTATCTAACAATTTCACTTGTAAATAACATGAATTTCAAATTTTAATATGATTAACATATTGTTTAAACTCACTATATAGATGTATAAGTTATTTCGAAATAGATATACTCAGTGTAGAGTTATAATAGTTGATATAAAGTAGAAATATTCACTTTCAGGTTCAAACAAAATATAATGTTTAATATAAATTAACCATAAATTCTCATTGCTTATATCTAATTATATTATTAACCTTGAGTTTTAAAATTTTATAAGCACAAGAAAACTTTAAACTTAATATACACTGAATGTATTATTCTTCACATCTTAAGTTATACATAACACTTATTCTATAGAGAATCTAATCTATAATAGACTATTTAAACTTTCACTTAAAATTTATCATGTCAAAATGACTCGATCAATATTTAGGAATTCCTATCGATAACGCTGATCAGACGCATCGACCAGAATTCTTAAAACATCTTTTGGACAAGCTAACACAATTAAATCATTATCTAATTAATAAAATCAATTTCCCAACCCTTTTATAAAAATTATTACTTGCTTGTTAGGAATTATTTATCTTTAAAATTTTCAATTGCAATTTGTTTATTAATTAATATCATCCATACAATAATTATAATTCATATAATTACGTAAATGCATAACAAATATTCTAATCGTATTTTATCATTCATCCAATTATACTTAAAATTATAATGTGTTTCTAATATTCGAAATTTAGAAATACAATCAACCAAATAACATTCTATTAATGTTTATATATATATATATTAAAATAAAATAAAAATACGATAGAAATGATTGCCCCTGTAACCATTTTATATTCATATCCCTAATACTTAATTAAATAACTAACTATTATACACCCAAAGGACGGGACTTTAGGTCATCTAAGTTTAGATCTTGACTCTGTGCAAATAATATTTTATAATGTTCTGAATCCAGCTCTGATACCAAGCTGTAACGACCCTACCGTTATGCCCACGTTATTAAAGAACATTAGAAATAATACCGTCTAATAACGTGGAGAATACGGCTGGTTAAGGGCGATCGAATGTGAATCTCTCTTTGTACTAACACTGACACGTCTTTTTTTTACCTTAGAGGATCTGAACTGAAAGAAATTTTGACGAGTACAGTATTATTACAAAGAAATAAACACTTCAATTAAAAAGATTCAGAACAGTATATAATATAGATAAAACTGGATTAGAGTCACAGATCACAGCGGAATACTATACATCATATACATAATAGAATGTGAGTCTACAAAATATCGGTACTAGACCCACATAATATTTACACATATCACATCCAAAAGTACTGTAGCAGGTACACAATGACTACTAGAATATATACATGACACACTCTCCTAATGTCAACATATACAAATATGAAGTAAACTAAAACAGTCAAAACAGTCTACTTCATTGCTATTCCAAGATCCTGAGGTCAATGAGTCCTAGTACCTGTAGAGGCTCGCCCTGACCCGAGTATTTTAAAATAAACGGGTCAGACTATATCTAATAAAGAGATGAGATAGCGATATCGTAAACAAATGACTTAAATTAAATAAGCCATAATAAAAGTATGCCAAAACAACAACCAGAATAAGGCATAATAACCAATCACCATTTCTTTAAATCCATATCAAATATAAAATGGGATGTCATTAAACATGGCAACAACATATTCAAAATTCTCCAGAGCCAATAAAAGATACTGAATATCTATCCCAAAATCTCCGAAGAAATAATCATCACTAATGAAATAATAATGGTAGTCAACTATCAGTGTGATACAGTGCGACACGGGGTCTAACTAAAATAAATAAATAAACCCCGTCACATAGCGTAATAGTCTAACGAAAAGAAATAGACTACCGGTTAAAAACTCCGACTCCTAACTATAAGAAATAGGTAGTCGTGCTTATGAAAAAAACTATGTGAATTTACCTAACGAATATAAATAGGTAAACATTGTCCAACTGTAAAATAAACTGATAGGCATGCATATAACACCTGCCCAAAAATAAAAAGGGCAGCTGTGTCATTCCATAACAAACCTAACTAAAAGAAATAGGTCTGCCTACCCAAATTTAAGAACATATCGACTCTTAGGTCGATAAAAATGAGTTATCGTCTCTCAGGGATCTATCGGCCTAAAATCCAAACACCCTAAGATAATATAACTCTAAGTGTAGCTTACTTTCACTCTAGTAATCACTAGAATCTAACTAACTGTCCCATACCAGAAGGTGAGATTCTAATATTTACTGAAAGCTAGTAAATTCCACTCAAATTCTATTTAACAAATTATGATAATAAGTGAAAAAATTGTACGAAATGTCCCATACCAATCCGACAATTCAATCATTTATTTAAAATTCTTTGTTTCATAGAAAATCATAAAATTCCAATAAACCACCAAATTCATCGGGAATAAAATAAAACAAATTTTATTATTTATTATTATTATTTTAGTAGCACTTTAAAATATAAGATTTCATGAAACGAGACATTTCAAAGTATGTACAAGTAGGTTACATAAATAAACAATACATATTGGTCAAGTCAAACTGTAGAATTAATATATCAATAACAATAGTTTATGTTTCACAACAATGTCATAAAAGGAACCAGGTTGTACAGGCAAGGACGAAAATATTTGAAGCAAGAATGCTTGCATTCTCATTTTTAAAGCAATACGTTTTTAATGTTTCAAAGCTTGAGATGCGTGCCTTTTTATAAAAAAAATATAATATTACAAGAGTAGAAAGAACAGAGACAATTTATATAAAGCTTTGAAGGAATTAAAACAAGCAAGGAAATGTGAAAAATTCTAAAACAAAGGCAGGGACGAAATTCACCAGAGCAACAAGCTGATTTGTATATACTCAAAATACACTAAAGTACATGGGCAGGGACGACAAAATGGAAGTAAGAAAGTTTCTGCAAATTTAGAAAGATTGGTCCATATTTTCATATAATAATATATCTAAAAAGTTGAAGTGACAGGGACTAAAAAGTGGACTAAAGTAGCTTGCAAGAAAAATTAAAACTAGGCTACAGGCAAAATGGTATGTACAGGCAAAAATTTCGAAACATGCACATATGTTTTGTAAAACATGTATATGCAAGTACTTATATATATATATATATATATATACTTACAAAGTAATGTCCATTGGCTACTAGCAAATACAGGCAGGGGCGAAAAAATTGGAAGCAAGAATGCTTTCTTTAATTTAAGAAGATGCTGCCTATATTTCTATATAATCGAAAAAAGTCAAAATGTACACTGAAAGGGATGTGTAAATTAATTTATGTATGCATTCCCACTTAAACAATGTATGCCCCTGTTCAACAAGACATGACAAAATTTTAAAAGCAAGAATACTTGCTTATGTGATTATTCTTCAATGCAAAAGATGAGTTGACAGGGACAAAATAATTCAAAGCCAAAAATGTTTTCCTGAAGTAAGAAATGCATTTCAATGCAAAGGGAACAAGAAAAATATAAGGCAATTATAAATTTTAAAATGCCAGGGACGTACACCCCTAAAACAAGTAAACATGGCATGGAGTTTTGCTTTGCATTGACAGGGATGTGTGTCCTTATGCATTAAAAATACTTGAAATTTATTTTTCTAACTTGTAGCATAGCAGGGACGTACTCAGTTCACAGGACAGAGAGGAAAGGGACATGCAAAACAATTCAACTGACAAGGTAAATTTCGAAACCTGTCAATACTGAATTCATAAAAAAAATTCTAATCAAGTTTTCACTGATCAATTTATACTATTAGCAATCCAACATAAAGCAGTAAACATCTCAGAAATTTTAGATATAGCACTGTGAGATTCTTATCTCACCTTGATTCTTGTAACTAAGCAAATTCAAACTCCAACAATGGAATAATTTGAAGAATCGGCAGCCTTGATATTATTAACTTTGACAAAGACCTAACTTGCAAAGGATTTGAGTTGGGTTGAGTGGATTTAATTTTCTAGGTTTTGGATTGGGGAAGAATTAGTTTCTATTATTTCACTGCAACCTAAGAAATGGGATAAGAATGAAGATACCTACGATAGTTTTACTTAGCATTCTTTCTTTCTCAATTGCTCTTTCTACATTGGTTTGGGTTGTGGGCTAAAAAAAATTAAATTGGCCCAAAAGGAATTCAATTATTTATTTACAATTAATGAATACTTCTATTCAACAAAGCTTTGTTTTGTAAAAAAAACATCATAGCCCAATTACTAATTCACTTCCTAAATTGTAATTTTAAACCTAAACAAAGATTTTTCAATTAAAATCTATTAAATTCCAAAATTTTCTTTATTAAAAATAAAAGATTTAATCCTAACTAAATATATTTTTTCAACTTTAATCTCTAACTTCTTTGAATTCAACCTTTATTGATATTATAATAATAATATCTAACTTTTGAATAAACTTCACTTTTTAATATTAATAAATTCAAATCATTTATTCAAATTAAATTTTTAACTATTCAATTAAATCCTTAAATTCACAATTAAATTTATTAATTAGATGATTATTAACTGGGTTGTTACAGACCTCCCCCCTATGAAAAATTGCGTCCTCGCAATTTCTTATAGAATGAAGTCAAAAACATATGCAAACATTAGAATCAAACTTATCGTATGTTATAAATTTAAATAAATTCATTTATTAATTTCTATTTCTTCGCATACTAAAATTTATTGAAAATTTTCTAAGCGTTAAAATTTTTGAAAAATTTCGACATAATCTCCTTTGTACGGAGAGCCGTTTGCAATTTCACAAATATAGTATATGTGATATACATCGACCACAAGGTTGGAAACACAATATATAATAATATTTCTAAGACTTTTGTATTTAATCTGAAAGTGTACCTTTATTTAGCGATCTTTAAAGCAATTTATTAAATTATGCGAGCGAGAGGGAGTTTGTGCCACATATCCATCCATGTAGTCTTCCTTAACCTATGCTTAACTCAAGTTTGCATATTAGTCGCATATAATGAGATAAGATAAGTATACTTTCATTTAACATATTTAAACAATTTATGCTTTGGTTTAAGCCACTTGAAACAAACTTTTAAAGGTCTAAAACATAAAATTAGATGGTGACATCAAAGAGTAAATTATTACATAGTACACTAATTTTCAAAATAACTTACGGATCCCAAAATGTTAAGCATAACTCAAATTATGAGAGTTTTTCTAAAAGTGTCAAATTCTGAAAATGCAAGAAATATGCACAAGCCTAAGTAATAAAACTGTATTTTTCTCATAAAAACATCAAAATCTCACATAACACCTCAAATCAAAGTTATAGCTTAGATTTTAAGCTTTCCAGAATGGGTAAAATCATCGAAATTGGATTTACTGTTCGAAAGTTACGATTAAAACAATTCAACACTGTTTGGATGTTCACGTTTTTGGGACAGCAGGTACTTCTTATTTTAACTCATGTTTAAACCATCATGAACCTTAAATTTTTACAGAGTGATTATTATGAAAATTGTTCTATATTAAAATACCTTTCAATTGAAATAAAGGAATCGTCAAAATCAGACAATCCATTTAATAGATATGCTCAAAACAGTTCGGCTAAATGGTACAAGGACAAACAAGAAAACAATTCAGAAGTCAAGCAACTTAGCAAAGCATGGAAATAAGTACAACACTCAGTTTCAAGCAAAAGCAAGCGCAACCGACAGCATATATAAGTGCTTATATTGGAATAGTCGAGCTATAAGAAGCATGAACTAAACAATACAGGCTAGTCAAGGCACCCTGGAAATACATGCATTAAGGCACTAGAGTATAAATAAGAACCGAGTACACAGTCACAAGTGGATAACTGCATGTACTCAATGCACAAACAACTCAGGTTTCAGTCCAGGCAAGGTTTAAATTGAAATGGATTTGAGCATCATGTATCTCAAGTTCTAAACATACTCAGAAATCAAGGCAGTAATCGGAGAACAACAAGGTCCATCTACTCAAGTCTCAGGCATCACAACAAAATTCGAACAAGCATGTATGTGCTCAAGGGAAGGTAAACATGGTACAATCATTCACAAACAAAGTCAGAAACGTAAATGCTCAGGCCGAAACAATTTTTAAACAAGTCAAGATAGCAATCAGAAATTCAACAAGGGTCCAATTATATTTAATTATATATCTCAGAAAAAAATCGAATATATCTGAATTGAACGAGTCAAACATCATAGAGTCATTCGATTAGGAATTGAACGTAAAAAGAAAGAAATTTGAAATATTCAAAGCAAACTGTTCAAATCGAAAATATAGAAAATCAAACCCTAAAATAATTGTTTAATATTCCCTATTATATCATTTTAGTGGTAGAATAATTTTTTTTTCGGGTTTTATATATTGTGAATAAAATAGTTTTTCTATGATAAGTGTAACGACCCGACTTTTTCTCCACAGAAAGTCGTATCATTAATAAGAAAGAAAGGGGTAGAAAATAGAAAAGAAGAGAAGAAAGAAAGAAACAACAACAACAATCTCACAACGGAACGAATAAATTATATTAATAACATATACTATTACATAGTATACAACACTTTACAAAGTTACACAGCATATACATCACTTACTAGACAGTTATAACATCTGTCTAGACATTACAACTCAATACACTACAGAGATACAGACACAGCGGAACTACTATATATATCTACAACGCTGAAGCCTCCTGCTCCATTGCTCCTCCACAATTCGTCAAAGCTAAACCTGAATCCCTTGGCTACTCGTAAAAATTTGAGTACCCAAGAGTTTATAAAACAGAAATAAACAACTTGGGTCAGACATGGGTCTGGTGTGAGTAACATGTTAAACTTGCTTAACTTCAAAACCTTTAGAAAGAAAAGGTATCACGTAAGACTCCCCACAAATAAACATGGGTAAGTTTTTACCTTACGCTAACCAAAACATTTGATAGGAAATCCAGTTATATTATAATAGGGTCTAGGGTTTTCAAATAAATATGAAATAGCTGAAATTGTTACATTATTAAATTCCAACATACTAGCCACAAAGTGGGTTATACAATCAAAACCGTAAGGGCACGTATGAAGAATGGGTTTCCATACAATGGCAGGGCTACTGGGGTACCGCCCGTCACAGTACGTGGCCTAGATCACCGTACCGAGGAGTACGCCCGCTCCCCTGCAACACAAAGCCGGAACCATCCCTTACTGGATAATCCCGAACAAGACAATCCCGTAGTTGGCGCGACCAACCACACACTAAGCCGAATAAAAGAAAAGGGACCTCTAGACAGGGATCTATCTTGCTCTCAGTGGGTGCTACCCACGAAGCCTTGCTGCACCTCCCCTGTTTTAGCCATTCCCGGTTGATGAGGCTTGAGGTTACGATTACCTTTAATCAGAACATATCACTTAGAATGCTCATCGTCCGCCTGACGATGTGCTGAAAGCATTCAATCCATACAAGTTCGTTCCGGGTTCGAACGAAACCGAAGGCATTATCTCGTTACACTCGTTTTGGAATCACCCTTAGAGTTAACGACAATAACCCTTGCACTCTGAATCTTCATCTTCACTTGAGATTCACGACCTATCGTAAATTTGGATCGATGTGGTATTCGGGTCTCCAGACCTGGAATTCCGGTATACGGAAACCCGATCCCGGTCTCATCGAAATCCAAAACGTATCTTTTAAGGCCAAGTTGTTTTAAGGTTAAAACAATTCAATTCTTATCTATATACACAAAGATAGATAATTCAATAGATAATCTACATTATCATCCCAAACAGATAATTCACATTATCATTATAATTCAACCAAACATCCATATCATATATCAATCATATCTCATCAGAGATATCAAACAATGAAATACATTCAATCTCATTCATCCATCCTTAAGCAATGATTTATATCATCTAATTAATTTAAAGTGAATTAAACTAATTACTTCATTCTATAAATCCTGCTTACTTAATTATTAATTAAACCAATTAATTAATCATTACTCTAAATATCCATCTTAATTAATCATTCTTGATTAATTATACTTTAATTACTTTAAGTAATTAATCCCTAATTAATTTCACAAATTAATTATCTTAAACCATTTCAGTAATTAATCTTAAATTACTTCATTAATTAATTAACCATACTTAATTACATTAATCCTTAATTAATTACAATTAATTAATTACTTTAATCACTTATTATTTATTAATAAATCTTAATTAATCAATTCTTAATTACATCATTAATTATATTAATTAATGATCCTTAATTATTCTTAATTAATTATCTTATTTAAATTAATTACATTTAATAATTAATTAGTCACATTTATTAATCACCTTTGATTAATCTCATTTAGTAATTAACTTCCCTTAATTACTCCACTTCATAAATTAATTACTCCTTAATTAATTATCTTTTAATTAATCCCTTGATTAATTATACAAAGTAATTAAACTCAATTTACTTTCATTATCTCCATTTAATTACATCCAGTAATTACCTTTAATTACTTTCCTAAGTAATTACACTTCATTAATTACATTTAAGTAATTATCAAATCACCAAATGATTTTCTTAAATTAATTTAACTAATTAATTTAAACTTATCAAATTTATTTTATTTAATTACCTTAAGTAATTAATTCATTTAATTACTTCCATTAAGTAATTATACTTAACCAATTTCATATTAACTAATTAATCTAATTGATTATCAAATTAATCATATTAATTAATTATTTAATAATTCCTAATTAATGAACCCTCATTAATTATTAATCAATTCTCTAATTACTTTCCTTAAGTAATTAAGCTTAAATCAATTATTTATTAATTACAACTTAATAAATTCTTAATTACCCATTTAATTAATTTCTAATTACTAAATTAATTGCTAAATAAACCTTTAATTACTTGATTAATTAAATTATCTAATTATTTATTAAAAATCTATACTTATCTAAATAAATGATTAATCCCAAATTAATTAACCTTAACTAATTAACTTATAATCTTAATTATTTAATTAATTAACACTAAATCATTAATTAATTAAATTATTAAATTATCCTTTTAATTACCTTATTCGTTTAATGACTCCTAATCATTAACCCTTAATTAATCTTTTAAATTTAAGTATTAATCCTTTATAACAACTTGAATTATTATTAACAAAAGATTTTAAAACATTTTACTTCTAATCCTTCTTTTAATTTATTTCAAATTAAAGATTTTAAATTGAATTACAAATTTAACTTTAACAAATTTTAAATCAAATTTACAAAACCTTTTTAATCTAAATGTTAAAGGAACATTTAACATTTATAAAAGAAATTTATAAGATTTTAAACCCATTCATTTAAAATTCAAACCTTTTTAAATTATACTTTAAACATTTTAGATTTGTTTAAACATTATAATTTATAAACTTATTTATTCCAACTAGAATACAAATTTAAATCTGAATTCATACTTTAAACTTGATTTAAAACTTTGTTTTAAATCCTACTCTACATTTTAAAGTTTAAAACACTATCAGGCTTTAAAATATGCAACCTCCCAACTGACCCGAGCCAAACATCAAAATACCCAAGAAAAAGTTGAAAACCCCCGAGTCCGACTTCGAGTTTTTCCCTTCTTTTTATTTAAACTTTGTTATGATTAAATTTTTAAAAACAACTACAACCCACACGAGTTTTCGCTAAACGAACCCGAGCCAGAACCCTATTTCCTCGAGCATGACTTCGAGCCAAACCCATCACCTACTCGAGTACAACAGCTTCTTCCTCAACTCAAACAAAAACATTGCCGATATCTTGTGCACGTGCACAGGCGACTCGATCGCCTTCGACCACCGATGCCAACGCCGGCGCATCGTCTACGACACCCACTAGCGATTCCAATCATCAGAACCACGAACAAACTTCTCAGTCGAATTCGAGCATTACGACCAAACCTGGAACAGAACCCATCATCCAAAACCACCTCGTTTCACCACCTCTGGTCACCAGAAAATCTGATACTCCGATCAAAGCCTCGTCGAAGTCTCAAGCTCCGTTTCCCCCACCTCCAGTCAAGTCCGGTTCACCATTGATTTCGAAATTTTCTCGAGAACAACCACGACAAAAACTGGCCTTAAACCCTAAATTACTCTCGTTCATCCTCCACAATGATTTATAAAATCATCGAGCATTTTTGTGATGATCCCCAATCACTTAGCAAGCTATTACTCCAATCACGAAACCTAAAAACCCACCGATCACCAAAATTTCGACAAAACCCAATTCACGTCCATCTTACTAATTCTCTAGATTTACCCAATTTAAAATCGTGATTTTTCTTTCAAAAATCATTATTTTGTATAAGGAATTAGTTTATAAACCTGAATTGATAAATAAAGATACTTGAGTTTTCACTTGTTTAAACATGCACTGTTATTTTCTAGTTTCTTAGAGACATTCATATATATTTTTACTTAATTAAATTTTAAACACTAACCCATGGTTAAACAAACGATTATTGTTTGAATCTGAAATCCTAATAAAGATCAGATAAGGGGATAATGGAATTTCTACAAATTTCTTAACTTAAAAACAGGAATAAGCAAGAACAGACACTCAACAAACACACATATACATCAATAAATATATACAGGAAGGATGCACTTGTACACATTCACATAACATACTCACTTCAGATATCACCCAAGCAACCAGATTTTATATAATTTAGATTTTAAAATAGATGTTACTCACCAATTTTAAGAACAGAGAAATTTTCCAGGCTTTAAATTTTGATCTGGCAATTTCTTTTGATTTAAAACTTGAGTTGCCTTTTGCTTCATCGATTTAAAACTTGCATGTTGCTTGATGTTACTGGATCTTGCATGCATGCCATTATCTTGTTTGTTGATAGGTGTTGCTTAGATCAGGTTTGAGGAAGAAAGTATCCAGGCTTAAAGAAATGCAGACTGGAGTTCCAGATTGCAGAAAGATGTTGAAGAATGGTTACAGGCTTTGCCTTTGGAAATGTTTTACAGGTTTGAAGAATTTGTTTTTTTGAGAAATTTTGTTAGAGGAATGTTTGATTACAGATTTAGTTTTTGAGAATTTGTCTCAGGCTGAAGTTCTTAAGTTTTGAAAAGAAGGAGATAGGAAAAAAAAATATCAAGATAAGAACATATGTATATATAAATAAAAATGTGGTTTATTAAAAATAAAAGAAAAACTAAAATTTAAAACTTGACAATTGTCATTAGAGTTGTTAATCAATTAACACATGTTACTACTTAGCCTTAGGAAATAACACATGTCCCTTTTAATTAATTAATATTTATTTTAAATGTGAATAAACCTCTTTTTCTTTAATTAAATAAATACTTATTACTTATTTATATATATAGATAAAGTATTTTAAAGAAAATAAAACCAATTATGTATATAAATAAAAGCTTATCCATATATTTATACAAATCCAAAACTATTTAAATATTACCTCTCAAATTCTAAATTCAAATTCAAATTAAATTTTAAAAATCTAATTTAAAGTTAATTAAAACAACACATTCAATTTAAAAATAACAATTCTATTTTATTAAAATTTTAAAGTATAAAATTCACTAATTAAATATTCATTTAATTAGATTATTAAACCAATTCAAATTTGTTATCAAAGATTATCAAATCAATTTAATTATTTAAATAGATTATTCAATTGATATTGCCCCAAATTTCCGGGATATTACATTCCTCCCCCCTTAAAATAATTTCGTCCCCGAAATTTAAAACAAAGGTAATTTAATAATCTATTTAAATCACAATCATATATTATCATCCATATTCTAACAACCATAGCAAACAATTCATCCAATCAAACAATTCTAACTATCCAAACAAAATTCTGAATACAATCTCCTCGAGTTTCCCCAAGTATAAATATACCGGGATACTCGCTCTACAAAATCCAAACAATCAACAATACTAAGCTATAGAGTTCTTACTCATCTAGATCTATAGAACTAAACAAGATATCAGACTACAGACGAGTCTGACTCAACAACCAAATCTTCCAGAACTGCTGGTTCCAAAACCAGAGATAGATCAAACACGTACTCCCTCAGAGATACGTAAAATACATTGAATTCCAGTTATCCAAACTGACAATTCAACCTTGTGTATCAAAGTACTTATCCAAATTAGATCACAGAAAAGATCCAAAACAACTCGGAGCTGACTTCCCAGACTTACCCAATCTTATAGCTCCCTTTTACCAGAGAAAACTTCAACAATAACGAAGTCTCCAACTTCGAATTCCAAATTCCTCCGCCTCTTATCCTTAAAATCCTTCAGACGATCTCGGCTTCCTACAAATCCTTCCTGATCAGCTCAACCTTCGCTGATGCTCTTCGAAACAAACAAGACCAAAAATAACTCAACAAAATGATTCCCTTCAAGATCAACTCATACTCCAAAACACAACTCTACTTCACAAACATCAGTAGATTCCAAACTTACTTCTCCTAGAGATGCACTCCCAAACTGCTTCTGCTGCACCACTCTGATCTGGAGTAGAATGAAAATGATGATGAAGAATACAAGCACAAACTGGACAACACATCCCAGAAAATCTCAGATAACTCAAGAGAATACTCAAACTATCGCAAGTCATTTTTGTGACCAACCCAGCCTAACTGCAAAGAAAACTGTTCTCTCTTTACCAATCAGAACAGCTTATACTTAACTATCCAATCTATCGAAGAAATGGATCCACTCTGCTGCTTCTGAACTACACCTTCAAAAAAATGCTTAGCCAAAAACTTTCTGCCAACATAGAACACTCCGAGTCGCACCGCTGCCACAGATGCCAAAGACTTCCTTACCAAAGTTTTTCGAGAAACTCGAACTTCAAACCAAACAGAATCACCATGCTGAACTCAGCCACAACACCGAAGCAGACACACTTCCACAACTTGTTCCAAAGAAAACATCTTCGGGAACATCCATATTCACTGCGTCTCATCACACAGCTACTATTACCTGAGATACCATCACTCGCTTCTGTTCTCCGACAGATCCAACTCTACTCATCCAACTCCTAAGATGAACTCCGAACCTTAACAGGTTTCCTTCAGAGATTGTGAAATCCTTACACAACTGTAAAGTTCACTCGAGACGGTATTAGGTTTACAGTCTCGACAGATACTCTTCCAATCTCAACACTCAAATTCTAACTATTGGTAGTTGTATTACTCACACTACCACCTTATCTACCTTTATAACTTATATTGGAAAACTCGAACAGGTAACCCAACAAATAGGTAGAAATATATATATATTTAAAATGATACTTTTTATATAGAAATTATTTCTGGGTAAAATTATTTCATTTACCTCTTTAAAACAATATTGTGTCCGTTGGCCTGGTTCAAGTGTTTAGAGATCCCTATCAATAACGTTAGCTACTCGTATTGACCAGAATCCATATACCACTCAACCGATCAATTAACACAATATTAAATCATTTTTATATAACTAACAATTACGCGCTCTCAAGATAGACACCACTTCAGACCCTAGGTATTCACTCAACCTACTGCTCTGATACCAACTATAACGACCCGACTTTTTCTCCACAGAAAGTCGTATCATTAATAAGAAAGAAAGGGGTAGAAAATAGAAAAGAAGAGAAGAAAGAAAGAAACAACAACAACGATCTCACAACGGAACGAATAAATTATATTAATAACATATACTATTACATAGTATACAACACTTTACAGAGTTACACAGCATATACATCACTTACTAGACAGTTATAACATCTGTCTAGACATTACAACTCAATACACTACAGAGATACAGACACAGCGGAACTACTATATATATCTACAACGCTGAAGCCTCCTGCTCCATTGCTCCTCCACAATTCGTCAAAGCTAAACCTGAATCCCTTGGCTACTCGTAAAAATTTGAGTACCCAAGAGTTTATAAAACAGAAATAAACAACTTGGGTCAGACATGGGTCTGGTGTGAGTAACAGGTTAAACTTGCTTAACTTCAAAACCTTTAGAAAGAAAAGGTATCACGTAAGACTCCCCACAAATAAACATGGGTAAGTTTTTACCTTACGCTAACCAAAACATTTGATAGGAAATCCAGTTATATTATAATAGGGTCTAGGGTTTTCAAATAAATATGAAATAGCTGAAATTGTTACATTACGCTGTAATGTAGCAAACCCGATCCCGGTCTCATCGAAATCCAAAACGTATCTTTTAAGGCCAAGTTGTTTTAAGGTTAAAACAATTCAATTCTTATCTATATACACAAAGATAGATAATTCAATAGATAATCTACATTATCATCCCAAACAGATAATTCACATTATCATTATAATTCAACCAAACATCCATATCATATATCAATCATATCTCATCAGAGATATCAAACAATGAAATACATTCAATCTCATTCATCCATCCTTAAGCAATGATTTATATCATCTAATTAATTTAAAGTGAATTAAACTAATTACTTCATTCTATAAATCCTGCTTACTTAATTATTAATTAAACCAATTAATTAATCATTACTCTAAATATCCATCTTAATTAATCATTCCTGATTAATTATACTTTAATTACTTTAAGTAATTAATCCCTAATTAATTTCACAAATTAATTATCTTAAACCATTTCAGTAATTAATCTTAAATTACTTCATTAATTAATTAACCATACTTAATTACATTAATCCTTAATTAATTACAATTAATTAATTACTTTAATCACTTATTATTTATTAATAAATCTTAATTAATCAATTCTTAATTACATCATTAATTATATTAATTAATGATCCTTAATTATTCTTAATTAATTATCTTATTTAAATTAATTACATTTAATAATTAATTAGTCACATTTATTAATCACCTTTGATTAATCTCATTTAGTAATTAACTTCCCTTAATTACTCCACTTCATAAATTAATTACTCCTTAATTAATTATCTTTTAATTAATCCCTTGATTAATTATACAAAGTAATTAAACTCAATTTACTTTCATTATCTCCATTTAATTACATCCAGTAATTACCTTTAATTACTTTCCTAAGTAATTACACTTCATTAATTACATTTAAGTAATTATCAAATCACCAAATGATTTTCTTAAATTAATTTAACTAATTAATTTAAACTTATCAAATTTATTTTATTTAATTACCTTAAGTAATTAATTCATTTAATTACTTCCATTAAGTAATTATACTTAACCAATTTCATATTAACTAATTAATCTAATTGATTATCAAATTAATCATATTAATTAATTATTTAATAATTCCTAATTAATGAACCCTCATTAATTATTAATCAATTCTCTAATTACTTTCCTTAAGTAATTAAGCTTAAATCAATTATTTATTAATTACAACTTAATAAATTCTTAATTACCCATTTAATTAATTTCTAATTACTAAATTAATTGCTAAATAAACCTTTAATCACTTGATTAATTAAATTATCTAATTATTTATTAAAAATCTATACTTATCTAAATAAATGATTAATCCCAAATTAATTAACCTTAACTAATTAACTTATAATCTTAATTATTTAATTAATTAACACTAAATCATTAATTAATTAAATTATTAAATTATCCTTTTAATTACCTTATTCGTTTAATGACTCCTAATCATTAACCCTTAATTAATCTTTTAAATTTAAGTATTAATCCTTTATAACAACTTGAATTATTATTAACAAAAGATTTTAAAACATTTTACTTCTAATCCTTCTTTTAATTTATTTCAAATTAAAGATTTTAAATTGAATTACAAATTTAACTTTAACAAATTTTAAATCAAATTTACAAAACCTTTTTAATCTAAATGTTAAAGGAACATTTAACATTTATAAAAGAAATTTATAAGATTTTAAACCCATTCATTTAAAATTCAAACCTTTTTAAATTATGCTTTAAACATTTTAGATTTGTTTAAACATTATAATTTATAAACTTCTTCATTCCAACTAGAATACAAATTTAAATCTGAATTCATACTTTAAACTTGATTTAAAACTTTGTTTTAAATCCTACTCTACATTTTAAAGTTTAAAACACTATCAGGCTTTAAAATATGCAACCTCCCAACTGACCCGAGCCAAACATCAAAATACCCAAGAAAAAGTTGAAAACCCCCGAGTCCGACTTCGAGTTTTTCCCTTCTTTTTATTTAAACTTTGTTATGATTAAATTTTTAAAAACAACTACAACCCACACGAGTTTTCGCTAAACGAACCCGAGCCAGAACCCTATTTCCTCGAGCATGACTTCGAGCCAAACCCATCACCTACTCGAGTACAACAGCTTCTTCCTCAACTCAAACAAAAACATTGCCGATATCTTGTGCACGTGCACAGGCAACTCGATCGCCTTCGACCACCGATGCCAACGCCGGCGCATCGTCTACGACACCCACTAGCGATTCCAATCATCAGAACCACGAACAAACTTCTCAGTCGAATTCGAGCATTACGACCAAACCTGGAACAGAACCCATCATCCAAAACCACCTCGTTTCACCACCTCTGGTCACCAGAAAATCTGATACTCCGATCAAAGCCTCGTCGAAGTCTCAAGCTCCGTTTCCCCCACCTCCAGTCAAGTCCGGTTCACCATTGATTTCGAAATTTTCTCGAGAACAACCACGACAAAAACTGGCCTTAAACCCTAAATTACTCTCGTTCATCCTCCACAATGATTTATAAAATCATCGAGCATTTTTGTGATGATCCCCAATCACTTAGCAAGCTATTACTCCAATCACGAAACCTAAAAACCCACCGATCACCAAAATTTCGACAAAACCCAATTCACGACCATCTTACTAATTCTCTAGATTTACCCAATTTAAAATCGTGATTTTTCTTTCAAAAATCATTATTTTGTATAAGGAATTAGTTTATAAACCTGAATTGATAAATAAAGATACTTGAATTTTCACTTGTTTAAACATGCACTGTTATTTTCTAGTTTCTTAGAGACATTCATATATATTTTTACTTAATTAAATTTTAAACACTAACCCATGGTTAAACAAACGATTATTGTTTGAATCTGAAATCCTAATAAAGATCAGATAAGGGGATAATGGAATTTCTACAAATTTCTTAACTTAAAAACAGGAATAAGCAAGAACAAACACTCAACAAACACACATATACATCAATAAATATATACAAGAAGGATGCACTTGTACACATTCACATAACATACTCACTTCAGATATCACCCAAGCAACCAGATTTTATATAATTTAGATTTTAAAACAGATGTTACTCACCAATTTTAAGAACAGAGAAATTTTCCAGGCTTTAAATTTTGATCTGGCAATTTCTTTTGATTTAAAACTTGAGTTGCCTTTTGCTTCATCGATTTAAAACTTGCATGTTGCTTGATGTTACTGGATCTTGCATGCATGCCATTATCTTGTTTGTTGATAGGTGTTGCTTAGATCAGGTTTGAGGAAGAAAGTATCCAGGCTTAAAGAAATGCAGACTGGAGTTCCAGATTGCAGAAAGATGTTGAAGAATGGTTACAGGCTTTGCCTTTGGAAATGTTTTACAGGTTTGAAGAATTTGTTTTTTTGAGAAATTTTGTTAGAGGAATGTTTGATTACAGATTTAGTTTTTGAGAATTTGTCTCAGGCTGAAGTTCTTAAGTTTTGAAAAGAAGGAGATAGGAAAAAAAAATATCAAGATAAGAACATATGTATATATAAATAAAAATGTGGTTTATTAAAAATAAAAGAAAAACTAAAATTTAAAACTTGACATTTGTCATTAGAGTTGTTAATCAATTAACACATGTTACTACTTAGCCTTAGGAAATAACACATGTCCCTTTTAATTAATTAATATTTATTTTAAATGTGAATAAACCTCTTTTTCTTTAATTAAATAAATACTTATTACTTATTTATATATATAGATAAAGTATTTTAAAGAAAATAAAACCAATTATGTATATAAATAAAAGCTTATCCATATATTTATACAAATCCAAAACTATTTAAATATTACCTCTCAAATTCTAAATTCAAATTCAAATTAAATTTTAAAAATCTAATTTAAAGTTAATTAAAACAACACATTCAATTTAAAAATAACAATTCTATTTTATTAAAATTTTAAAGTATAAAATTCACTAATTAAATATTCATTTAATTAGATTATTAAACCAATTCAAATTTGTTATCAAAGATTATCAAATCAATTTAATTATTTAAATAGATTATTAAATTGATATTGCCCCAAATTTCTGGGATATTACAATAAGTGAATTGTATGACTTGCAATATAGTCCATACAAAAAAGGTTGTTATAATGAATGTACATAATCAAGAGATAGAAGTAGTAAATTTCAATAAAACTATAATTACTACCATATGTTTCAAAAATGTTAAAAAATCCTAAAGCCTAAGTTTTCAATTAAAATTAAGCCACTTTGTTTTTTTTTCGAAGATGAACTATAATTTTTTTTTCATTGCATAGTTTTGAGTTACTTGATTCACAGAAAATGAACTTACAACCATTACTTTATATTGACACAATATATACTTAGTTTTAAACTATTTTGTATGTGATGAACAAACTAAGGCAACTTTCAAATTATAAAATGACAGGGATGGGATGAAATGATAAGAGCGTAAAATAGAACACTTAAATGTGAACTGAGATGAGCGAATTGCAATAAAAGAAAATGCTTTGGATGTAATTTTTCTTCAATGTAAAGGATGCTTTAAAGATGTCAGGCTACATGAAAGTGAAAAAAAAGAAAACATGTATAAATAAAAAGGCAAACATGGCAGGAACAAATAAATTAAAACAAGAATGCTTGCTTGGTGCATTTTTTTTTCAAGGCAACAAAATAAATAAAAAGGAATAAAGGGACGTGTGTGTATATGTGCATGGATTAAAGCAATACGTTTGGGTTGCAAATTTTTTTCTCAAAAGCAAAGTTGAATATAGACCTGATGCTTTATTTCAAAAGCCTAAAACGTGTGTACCTCTGATGCTTGATGTACTCAATTTTACAAGGCAACATAATACAAAAATGAGAAGGGACAGGGATGTTTTTCTTTAGCTAGCAAGGAACCAAAACTAACAAGACATGCATATATGAATGAAACAAAACAAGGCAAGCAAAGAGAAATGTCAGGCTATGAATAAAGCGTGCTAATTTCGAAACTCATGTAAACTTTTTATTACCAAAACTTGACCATGTAGAAATGTAAATATATTAGTTATCAAATTAGTAAAGACTTTATATCGAAACCAAAGTGTAATATATATTCCTTTACACTATAAAAGAGGGATTAAAACTATATATATTCAGACAATCAATTATAGAGAAGTATACTTGCATGTAGTACTAAATCCAAGTGGGCTGTTGTTCTTGTTTCAAAACAGTTAACATTAATAGCTTGTGAATTATACTACTAATATATATGTATATACATATATATATATACACATACATGTTCATATATCAGAATTAACAATTTTTTTAACTATAGATTATAAATCTTTAAAACTAATACAGCACACAGAATCTCAACAAGTAGAAATTAGGATTTCAAGCAAACCACAATCCATTTAAAACATTCATAACTTGAATCACCATTTAAAATATATACATCTATTTAAAGAGAGATGGTGTGAGATGAACTCAACTTATCTAACAATTTCACTTGTAAATAACATGAATTTCAAATTTTAAGGTGATTACATATTGTTTAAACTCACTATATAGATGTATAAGTTATTTCGAAATAGATATACTCAGTGTAGAGTTATAATAGTAGATATAAAGTAGAAATATTCACTTTCAGGTTCAAACAAAATATAATGTTTAATATAAATTAACCATAAATTCTCATTGCTTGTATCTAATTATATTATTAACCTTGAGTTTTAAAAATCTATAAGCACTAGAAAACTTTAAACTTAATATACACTGAATGTATTATTTTCACATCTTAAGTTATACATAACACTTATTCTATAGAGAATCTAATCTATAATAGACTATTTAAACTTTCACTTAAAATTTATCATGTCAAAATGACTCGATCAATATTTAGGAATTCCTATCGATAACGCTGATCAGACGCATCGACCAGAATTCTTAAAACATCTTTCGGACAAGCTAACACAATTAAAACATTATCTAATTAATAAAATCAATTTCCCAACCCTTTTATAAAAATTATTACTTGCTTGTTAGGAATTATTTATCTTTAAAATTTTCAATTGCAATTTGTTTATTAATTAATATCATCCATACAATAATTATAATTCATATAATTACGTAAATGCATAATAAATATTCTAATCGTATTTTATCATTCATCCAATTATACTTAAAATTATAATGTGTTTCTAATATTCGCAATTTAGAAATACAATCAACCAAATAACATTCTATTAATGTTTATATATATATATATATATAAATAAAATAAAAATACGATAGAAATGATTGCCCTTGTAACCATTTTATATTCATATCCCTAATACTTAATTAAATTACTAACTATTATACACCCAAAGGATGGGACTTTAGGTCATCTAAGTTTAGATCTTGACTCTGTGAAAATAATATTTTATAATGTTCTGAATCCAGCTCTGATACCAAGCTGTAACGACCCTACCGTTATGCCCACGTTATTAAAGAACATTAGAAATAATACCGTCTAATAACGTGGAGAATACGGCTGGTTATAATGAATGTACATAATCAAGAGATAGAAGTAGTAAATTTCAATAAAACTATAATTACTACCATATGTTTCAAAAATGTTCAAAAATCCTAAAGCCTAAGTTTTCAATTAAAATTAAGCCACTTTGTTTTTTTCGAAGATGAACTATAATTTTTTTTTCATTGCATAGTTTGGAGTTACTTGATTCACAGAAAATGAACTTACAACCATTACTTTATATTGACACAATATATACTTAGTTTTAAACTATTTTGTATGTAATGAACAAACTAAGGCAACTTTCAAATTATAAAATGACAGGGATGGGATGAAATGATAAGAGCGTAAATAGAACACTTAAATGTGAACTGAGATGAGCGAATTGCAATAAAAGAAAATGCTTTGGATGTAATTTTTCTTCAATGTAAAGGATACTTTCAAGATGTCAGGCTACATGAAAGTGAAAAAAAGCAAACATGTATAAATAAAAAGGCAAACATGGCAGGAACAAATAAATTAAAACAAGAATGCTTGCTTGGTGCATTTTTTTTTCAAGGCAACAAATTAAATAAAAAGGAACAAATGGACGTGTGTGTATATGTGCATGGATTAAAGCAATACGTTTGGGTTGCAAATTTTTTTCTCAAAATCAAAGTTGAATATAGACCTGATGCTTTATTTCAAAAGCCTAAAACGTGTGTACCTCTGATGCTTGATGTACTCAATTTTACAAGGCAACATAATACAAAAATGAGAAGGGACAGGGATGTTTTTCTTTAGCTAGCAAGGAACCAAAACTAACAAGACATGCATATATGAATGAAACAAAACAAGGCAAGCAAAGAGAAATGCCAGGCTATGAATAAAGCATGCTAATTTCGAAACTCATGTAAACTTTTTATTACCAAAACTTGACCATGTAGAAATGTAAATATATTAGTTATCAAATTAGTAAAGACTTTATATCGAAACCAAAGTGTAATATATATTCCTTTACACTATAAAGAGGGATTAAAACTATATATATTCAGACAATCAATTATAGAGAAGTATACTTGCATGTAGTACTAAATCCAAGTGGGCTGTTGTTCTTGTTTCAAAACAGTTAACATTAATAGCTTGTGAATTATACTACTAATATATATGTATATACA
Source organism: Allium fistulosum (assembly GCA_030737815.1). Lineage (NCBI taxonomy): Eukaryota > Viridiplantae > Streptophyta > Magnoliopsida > Asparagales > Amaryllidaceae > Allium > Allium fistulosum. The sequence goes on along the minus strand of CM060908.1, from coordinate 741,032,844 downwards.
TATATATATATATACACATACATGTTCATATATCAGAATTAACAATTTTTTTTAACTATAGATTATAAATCTTTAAAACTAATACAGCACATAGAATCTCAACAAGTAGAAATTAGGATTTCAAGCAAACCACAATCCATTTAAAACATTCATAACTTGAATCACCATTTAAAATATATACATCTATTTAAAGAGAGATGGTGTGAGATGAACTCACTTTATCTAACAATTTCACTTGTAAATAACATGAATTTCAAATTTTAATATGATTAACATATTGTTTAAACTCACTATATAGATGTATAAGTTATTTCGAAATAGATATACTCAGTGTAGAGTTATAATAGTTGATATAAAGTAGAAATATTCACTTTCAGGTTCAAACAAAATATAATGTTTAATATAAATTAACCATAAATTCTCATTGCTTATATCTAATTATATTATTAACCTTGAGTTTTAAAAATTTATAAGCACAAGAAAACTTTAAACTTAATATACACTGAATGTATTATTCTTCACATCTTAAGTTATACATAACACTTATTCTATAGAGAATCTAATCTATAATAGACTATTTAAACTTTCACTTAAAATTTATCATGTCAAAATGACTCGATCAATATTTAGGAATTCCTATCGATAACGCTGATCGGACGCATCGACCAGAATTCTTAAAACATCTTTCGGACAAGCTAACACAATTAAATCATTATCTAATTAATAAAATCAATTTCCCAACCCTTTTATAAAAATTATTACTTGCTTGTTAGGAATTATTTATCTTTAAAATTTTCAATTGCAATTTGTTTATTAATTAATATCATCCATACAATAATTATAATTCATATACTTACGTAAATGCATAACAAATATTCTACTCGTATTTTATCATTCATCCAATTATACTTAAAATTATAATGTGTTTCTAATATTCGAAATTTAGAAATACAATCAACCAAATAACATTCTATTAATGTTTATATATATATATATTAAAATAAAATAAAAATACGATAGAAATGATTGCCCCTGTAACCATTTTATATTCATATCCCTAATACTTAATTAAATTACTAACTATTATACACCCAAAGGACGGGACTTTAGGTCATCTAAGTTTAGATCTTGACTCTGTGAAAATAATATTTTATAATGTTCTGAATCCAGCTCTGATACCAAGCTGTAACGACCCTACCGTTATGCCCACGTTATTAAAGAACATTAGAAATAATACCGTCTAATAACGTGGAGAATACAGCTGGTTAAGGGCGATCGAATGTGAATCTCTCTTTGTACTAACACTGACACGTCTTTTTTTTTACCTTAGAGGATCTGAACTGAAAGAAATTTCGACGAGTACAGTATTATTACAAAGAAATAAACACTTCAATTAAAAAGATTCAGAACAGTATATAATATAGATAAAACTGGATTAGAGTCACAGATCACAGCGGAATACTATACATCATATACATAATAGAATGTGAGTCTACAAAATATCGGTACTAGACCCACATAATATTTACACATATCACATCCAAAAGTACTGTAGCAGGTACACAATGACTACTAGAATATATACATGACACACTCTCCTAATGTCAACATATACAAATATGAAGTAAACTAAAACAGTCAAAACAGTCTACTTCATTGCTATTCCAATGTCCAGAGGTCAATGAGTCCTAGTACCTGTAGAGGCTCGGCCTGACCCGAGTATTTTAAAATAAACGGGTCAGACTATATCTAATAAAGAGATGAGATAGCGATATCGTAAACAAATGACTTAAATTAAATAAGCCATAATAAAAGTATGCCAAAACAACGACCAGAATAAGGCATAATAACCAATCACCGTTTCTTTAAATCCATATCAAATATAAAATGGGATGTCATTAAACATGGCAACAACATATTCAAAATTCTCCAGAGCCAATAAAAGATACAGAATATCTATCCCAAAATCTCCGAAGAAATAATCATCACTAATGAAATAATAATGGTAGTCAACTATCAGTGTGATACAGTGTGACACGGGGTCTAACTAAAATAAATAAATAAACCCCGTCACATAGCGTAATAGTCTAACGAAAAGAAATAGACTACCGGTTAAAAACTCCGACTCCTAACTATGAGAAATAGGTAGTCGTGCTTATGAAAAAAACTATGTGAATTTACCTAACGAATATAAATAGGTAAACATTGTCCAACTGTAAAATAAACTGATAGGCATGCATATAACACCTGCCCAAAAATAAAAAGGGCAGCTGTGTCATACCATAACAAACCTAACTAAAATAAATAGGTCTGCCTACCCAAATTTAAGAACATACGACTCACAGGTCGATAAAAATGAGTTATCGTCTCTCAGGGATCTATCGGCCTAAAATCCAAACACCCTAAGATAATATAACTCTAAGTGTAGCTTACTTTCACTCTAGTAATCACTAGAATCTAACTAACTGTCCCATACCAGAAGGTGAGATTCTAATATTTACTGAAAGCTAGTAAATTCCACTCAAATTCTATTTAACAAATTATGATAATAAGTGAAAAAATTGTACGAAATGTCCCATACCAATCCGACAATTCAATCATTTATTTAAAATTCTTTGTTTCATAGAAAATCATAAAATTCCAATAAACCACCAAATTCATCGGGAATAAAATAAAACAAATTTTATTATTTATTATTTTTATTTTAGTAGCACTTTAAAATATAAGATTTCATGGAACGAGACATTTCAAAGTATGTACAAGTAGGTTACATAAATAAACAATACATATTGGTCAAGTCAAACTGTAGAATTAATATATCAATAACAATAGTTTATGTTTCACAACAATGTCATAAAAGGAACCAGGTTGTACAGGCAAGGACGAAAATATTTAAAGCAAGAATGCTTGCATTCTCAGTTTTAAAGCAATACGTTTTTAATGTTTCAAAGCTTGAGATGCGTGCCTTTTTATAAAAAAAATATAATATTACAAGAGTAGAAAGAACAGAGACAATTTATATAAAGCTTTGAAGGAATTAAAACAAGCAAGGAAATGTGAAAAATTCTAAAACAAAGGCAGGGACGAAATTCACCAGAGCAACAAGCTGATTTGTATATACTCAAAATACACTAAAGTACATGGGCAGGGACGACAAAATGGAAGTAAGAAAGTTTCTGCAAATTTAGAAAGATTGGTCCATATTTTCATATAATAATATATCTAAAAAGTTGAAGTGACAGGGACTAAAAAGTGGACTAAAGTAGCTTGCAAGAAAAATTCAAACTACGCTTTGAAATTGAACTGACATAGGCTACAGGCAAAATGGTATGTACAGGCAAAAATTTCGAAACATGCACATATGTTTTGTAAAACGTGTATATGCAAGTACTTATATATATATATATATATATATATATATATATATACTTACAAAGTAATGTCCATTGGCTACTAGCAAATACAGGCAGCGGTGCAAAAATTGGAAGCAAGAATGCTTTCTTTAATTTAAGAAGATGCTGCCTATATTTCTATATAATAGAAAAAAGTCAAAATGTACACTGAAAGGGATGTGTAAATTAATTTATGTATGCATTCCCACTTAAACAATGTATGCCCCTGTTCAACAAGACATGACGAAATTTTAAAAGCAAGAATACTTGCTTATGTGATTATTCTTCAATGCAAAAGATGAGTTGACAGGGACAAAATAATTCAAAGCCAAAAATGTTTTCCTGAAGTAAGAAATGCATTTCAATGCAAAGGGAACAAGAAAAATATAAGGCAATTATAAATTTTAAAATGCCAGGGACGTACACCCCTAAAACAAGTAAACATGGCATGGAGTTTTGCTTTGCATTGACAGGGATGTGTGTCCTTATGCATTAAAAATACTTGAAATTTATTTTTCTAACTTGTAGCATAGCAGGGACGTACTCAGTTCACAGGACAGAGAGGAAAGGGACGTGCAAAACAATTCAACTGACAAGGTAAATTTCGAAACCTGTCAATACTGAATTCATAAAAAAAATTCTAATCAAGTTTTCACTGATCAATTTATACTATTAGCAATCCAACATAAAGCAGTAAACATCTCAGAAATTTTAGATATAGCAGTGTGAGATTCTTATCTCACCTTGATTCTTGTAACTAAGCAAATTCAAACTCCAACAATGGAATAATTTGAAGAATCGGCAGCCTTGATATTATTAACTTTGACAAAGACCTAACTTGCAAAGGATTTGAGTTGGGTTGAGTGGATTTAATTTTCTAGGTTTTGGATTGGGGAAGAATTAGTTTCTATTATTTCACTGCAACCTAAGAAATGGGATAAGAATGAAGATACCTACGATAGTTTTACTTAGCATTCTTTCTTTCTCAATTGCTCTTTCTACATTGGTTTGGGTTGTGGGCTAAAAAAAATTAAATTGGCCCAAAAGGAATTCAATTATTTATTTACAATTAATGAATACTTCTATTCAACAAAGCTTTGATTTGTAAAAAAAAACATCATAGCCCAATTACTAATTCACTTCCTAAATTGTAATTTTAAACCTAAACAAAGATTTTTCAATTAAAATCTATTAAATTCCAAAATTTTCTTTATTAAAAATAAAAGATTTAATCCTAACTAAATATTTTTTTTCAACTTTAATCTCTAACTTCTTTGAATTCAACCTTTATTGATATTATAATAATAATATCTAACTTTTGAATAAACTTCACTTTTTAATATTAATAAATTCAAATCATTTATTCAAATTAAATTTTTAACTGTTCAATTAAATCCTTAAATTCACAATTAAATTTATTAATTAGATGATTATTAACTGGGTTATTACAGACCTCCCCCCTTATGAAAAATTGCGTCCTCGCAATTTCTTATAGAATGAAGTGAAAAACATATGCAAACATTAGAATCAAACTTATCGTATGTTATAAATTTAAATAAATTCATTTATTAATTTCTATTTCTTCGCATACTAAAATTTATTGAAAATTTTCTAAGCGTTAAAATTTTTGAAAAATTTCGACATAATCTCCTTTGTACGGAGAGCCGTTTGCAATTTCACAAATATAGTATATGTGATATACATCGACCACAAGGTTGGAAACACAATATATAATAATATTTCTAAGACTTTTGTATTTAATCTGAAAGCGTACCTTTATTTAGCGATCTTTAAAGCAATTTATTAAATTATGCGAGCGAGAGGGAGTTTGTGCCACATATCCATCCATGTAGTCTTCCTTAACCTATGCTTAACTCAAGTTTGCATATTAGTCGCATATAATGAGATAAGATAAGTATACTTTCATTTAACATATTTAAACAATTTATGCTTTGGTTTAAGCCACTTGAAACAAACTTTTAAAGGTCTAAAACATAAAATTAGATGGTGACATCAAAGAGTAAATTATTACATAGTACACTAACTTTTCAAAATAACTTATGGATCCCAAAATGTTAAGCATAACTCAAATTATGAGAGTTTTTCTAAAAGTGTCAAATTCTGAAAATGCAAGAAATATGCACAGGCCTAAGTAATAAAACTGTATTTTTCGCATAAAAACATCAAAATCTCACATAACACCTCAAATCAAAGTTATAGCTTAGATTTTAAGCTTTCCAGAATGGGTAAAATCATCGAAATTGGATTTACTGTTCGAAAGTTATGATTAAAACAATTCAACACTGTTTTGGATGTTCACGTTTTTGGGACAGCGGGTACTTCTTATTTTAACTCATGTTTAAACCATCATGAACCTTAAATTTTTACAGAGTGATTATTATGAAAATTGTTCTATATTAAAATACCTTTCAATTGAAATAAAGGAATCGTCAAAATCGGACAATCCATTTAATAGATATGCTCAAAACAGTTCGGCTAAATGGTACAAGGACAAACAAGAAAACAATTCAAAAGTCAAGCAACTTAGCAAAGCATGGCAATAAGTACAACACTCAGTTTCAAGCAAAAGCAAGCGCAACCGACAGCATATATAAGTGCTTATATTGGAATAGTCGAGCTATAAGAAGCATGAACTAAACAATACAGGCTAGTCAAGGCACCCTGGAAATACATGCATTAAGGCACTAGAGTATAAATAAGAACCAAGTACAAAGTCACAAGTGGATAACTGCATGTACTCAATGCACAAACAACTCAGGTTTCAGTCCAGGCAAGGTTTAAACTGAAATGGATTTGAGCATCATGTATCTCAAGTTCTAAACATACTCAGAAATCAAGGCAGTAATCGGAGAACAACAAGGTCCATCTACTCAAGTCTCAGGCATCACAACAAAATTCGAACAAGCATGTATGTGCTCAAGGGAAGGTAAACATGGTACAATCATTCACAAAAAAAGTCAGAAACGCAAATGCTCAGGCCGAAACAATTTTTAAACAAGTCAAGATAGCAATCAGAAATTCAACAAGGGTCCAATTATATTTAATTATATATCTCAGAAAAAAATCGAATATATCTGAATTGAACGAGTCAAACATCATAGAGTCATTCGATTAGGAATTGAACGTAAAAAGAAAGAAATTTGAAATATTCAAAGCAAACTGTTCAAATCGAAAATATAGAAAATCAAACCCTAAAATAATTGTTTAATATTCCCTATTATATCATTTTAGTGGTAGAATAATTTTTTTTTCGGGTTTTATATATTGTGAATAAAATAGTTTTTCTATGATAAGTGAATTGTATGACTTGCAATATAGTCCATACAAAAAAGGTAGTTATAATGAATGTACATAATCAAGAGATAGAAGTAGTAAATTTCAATAAAACTATAATTACTACCATATGTTTCAAAAATGTTAAAAAATCCTAAAGCCTAAGTTTTCAATTAAAATTAAGCACTTTGTTTTTTTTTCGAAGATGAACTATAATTTTTTTTTCATTGCATAGTTTTGAGTTACTTGATTCACAGAAAATGAACTTACAACCATTACTTTATATTGACACAATATATACTTAGTTTTAAACTATTTTGTATGTAATGAACAAACTAAGGCAACTTTCATATTATAAAATGACAGGGATGGGATGAAATGATAAGAGCGTAAAATAGAACACTTAAATGTGAACTGAGATGAGCGAATTGCAATAAAAGAAAATGCTTTGGATGTAATTTTTCTTCAATGTAAAGGATGCTTTAAAGATGTCAGGCTACATGAAAGTGAAAAAAAAGAAAACATGTATAAATAAAAAGGCAAACATGCCAGGAACAAATAAATTAAAACAAGAATTCTTGCTTGGTGCATTTTTTTTTCAAGGCAACAAAATAAATAAAAAGGAATAAAGGGACGTGTGTGTATATGTGCATGGATTAAAGCAATACGTTTGGGTTGCAAATTTTTTTCTCAAAAGCAAAGTTGAATATAGACCTGATGCTTTATTTCAAAAGCCTAAAACGTGTGTACCTCTGATGCTTGATGTACTCAATTTTACAAGGCAACATAATACAAAAATGAGAAGGGACAGGGATGTTTTTCTTTAGCTAGCAAGGAACCAAAACTAACAAGACATGCATATATGAATGAAACAAAACAAGGCAAGCAAAGAGAAATGTCAGGCTATGAATAAAGCATGCTAATTTCGAAACTCATGTAAACTTTTTATTACCAAAACTTGACCATGTAGAAATGTAAATATATTAGTTATCAAATTAGTAAAGACTTTATATCGAAACCAAAGTGTAATATATATTCCTTTACACTATAAAAGAGGGATTAAAACTATATATATTCAGACAATCAATTATAGAGAAGTATACTTGCATGTAGTACTAAATCCAAGTGGGCTGTTGTTCTTGTTTCAAAACAGTTAACATTAATAGCTTGTGAATTATACTACTAATATATATGTATATACATATATATATACACATACATGTTCATATATCAGAATTAACAATTTTTTTAACTATAGATTATAAATCTTTAAAACTAATACAGCACACAGAATCTCAACAAGTAGAAATTAGGATTTCAAGCAAACCACAATCCATTTAAAACATTCATAACTTGAATCACCATTTAAAATATATACATCTATTTAAAGAGAGATGGTGTGAGATGAACTCAACTTATCTAACAATTTCACTTGTAAATAACATGAATTTCAAATTTTAAGGTGATTAACATATTGTTTAAACTCACTATATAGATGTATAAGTTATTTCGAAATAGATATACTCAGTGTAGAGTTATAATAGTTGATATAAAGTAGAAATATTCACTTTCAGGTTCAAACAAAATATAATGTTTAATATAAATTAACCATAAATTCTCATTGCTTGTATCTAATTATATTATTAACCTTGAGTTTTAAAAATTTATAAGCACTAGAAAACTTTAAACTTAATATACACTGAATGTATTATTTTTCACTTCTTAAGTTATACATAACACTTATTCTATAGAGAATCTAATCTATAATAGACTATTTAAACTTTCACTTAAAATTTATCATGTCAAAATGACTCGATCAATATTTAGGAATTCCTATCGATAACGCTGATCAGATGCATCGACCAGAATTCTTAAAACATCGTTCGGACAAGCTAACACAATTAAATCATTATCTAATTAATAAAATCAATTTCCCAACCCTTTTATAAAAATTATTACTTGCTTGTTAGGAATTATTTATCTTTAAAATTTTCATTTGCAATTTGTTTATTAATTAATATCATCCATACAATAATTATAATTCATATAATTACGTAAATGCATAATAAATATTCTAATCGTATTTTATCATTCATCCAATTATACTTAAAATTATAATGTGTTTCTAATATTCGCAATTTAGAAATACAATCAACCAAATAACATTCTATTAATGTTTATATATATATATATATATAATAAAATAAAAATACGATAGAAATGATTTCCCTTGTAACCATTTTATATTCATATCCCTAATACTTAATTAAATTACTAACTATTATACACCCAAAGGACGGGACTTTAGGTCATCTAAGTTTAGATCTTGACTCTGTGAAAATAATATTTTATAATGTTCTGAATCCAGCTCTGATACCAAGCTGTAACGATCCTACCGTTATGCCCACGTTATTAAAGAACATTAGAAATAATATCGTCTAATAACGTGGAGAATACGGCTGGTTAAGGGCGATCGAATGTGAATCTCTCTTTGTACTAACACTGACACGTCTTTTTTTTTACCTAAGAGGATCTGAACTGAAAGAAATTTCGACGAGTACAGTATTATTACAAAGAAATAAACACTTCAATTAAAAAGATTCAGAACAGTATATAATATAGATAAAACTGGATTAGAGTCACAGATCACAGCGGAATACTATACATCATATACATAATAGAATGTGAGTCTACAAAATATCGGTACTAGACCCACATAATATTTACACATATCACATCCAAAAGTACTGTAGCAGGTACACAATGACTACTAGAATATATACATGACACACTCTCCTAATGTCAACATATACAAATATGAAGTAAACTAAAACAGTCAAAACAGTCTACTTCATTGCTATTCCAATGTCCAGAGGTCAATGAGTCCTAGTACCTGTAGAGGCTTGGCTTGACCCGAGTATTTTAAAATAAACGGGTCAGACTATATCTAATAAAGAGATGAGATAGCGATATCGTAAACAAATGACTTAAATTAAATAAGCCATAATAAAAGTATGCCAAAACAACGACCAGAATAAGGCATAATAACCAATCACCATTTCTTTAAATCCATATCAAATATAAAATGGGATGTCATTAAACATGGCAACAACATATTCAAAATTCTCCAGAGCCAATAAAAGATACTGAATATCTATCCCAAAATCTCCGAAGAAATAATCATCACTAATGAAATAATAATGGTAGTCAACTATCAGTGTGATACAGTGCGACACGGGGTCTAACTAAAATAAATAAATAAACCCCGTCACATAGTGTAATAGTCTAACGAAAAGAAATAGACTACCGATTAAAAACTCCGACTCTTAACTATAAAAAATAGGTAGTCGTGCTTATGAAAAAAACTATGTGAATTTACCTAACGAATATAAATAGGTAAACATTGTCCAACTGTAAAATAAACTGATAGGCATGCATATAACACCTGCCCAAAAATAAAAAGGGCAGCTGTGTCATACCATAACAAACCTAACTAAAATAAATAGGTCTGCCTACCCAAATTTAAGAACATACGACTCACAGGTCGATAAAAATGAGTTATCGTCTCTCAGGGATCTATCGGCCTAAAATCCAAACACCCTAAGATAATATAACTCTAAGTGTAGCTTACTTTCACTCTAGTAATCACTAGAATCTAACTAACTGTCCCATACCAGAAGGTGGGATTCTAATATTTACTGAAAGCTAGTAAATTCCACTCAAATTCTATTTAACAAATTATGATAATAAGTGAAAAAATTGTACGAAATGTCCCATACCAATCCGACAATTCAATCATTTATTTAAAATTCTTTGTTTCATAGAAAATCATAAAATTCCAATAAACCACCAAATTCATCGGGAATAAAATAAAACAAATTTTATTATTTATTATTATTATTTTAGTAGCACTTTAAAATATAAGATTTCATGGAACGAGACATTTCAAAGTATGTACAAGTAGGTTACATAAATAAACAATACATATTGGTCAAGTCAAACTGTAGAATTAATATATCAATAACAATAGTTTATGTTTCACAACAATGTCATAAAAGGAACCAGGTTGTACAGGCAAGGACGAAAATATTTAAAGCAAGAATGCTTGCATTCTCAGTTTTAAAGCAATACGTTTTTAATGTTTCAAAGCTTGAGATGCGTGCCTTTTTATAAAAAAAATATAATATTACAAGAGTAGAAAGAACAGAGACAATTTATATAAAGCTTTGAAGGAATTAAAACAAGCAAGGAAATGTGAAAAATTCTAAAACAAAGGCAGGGATGAAATTCACCAGAGCAACAAGCTGATTTGTATATACTCAAAATACACTAAAGTACATGGGCAGGGACGACAAAATGGAAGTAAGAAAGTTTCTGCAAATTTAGAAAGATTGGTCCATATTTTCATATAATAATATATCTAAAAAGTTGAAGTGACAGGGACTAAAAAGTGGACTAAAGTAGCTTGCAAGAAAAATTCAAACTACGCTTTGAAATTGAACTGACATAGGCTACAGGCAAAATGGTATGTACAGGCAAAAATTTCGAAACATGCATATATGTTTTGTAAAACGTGTATATGCAAGTACTTATATATATATACTTACAAAGTAATGTCCATTGGCTACTAGCAAATACAAGCAGGGGTGAAAAAATTGGAAGCAAGAATGCTTTCTTTAATTTAAGAAGATGCTGCCTATATTTCTATATAATAGAAAAAAGTCAAAATGTACACTGACAGGGACGTGTAAATTAATATATGTATGCATTCCCACTTAAACAATGTATGCCCCTGTTCAACAAGACATGACGAAATTTTAAAAGCAAGAATACTTGCTTATGTGATTATTCTTCAATGCAAAAGATGAGTTGACAGGGACAAAATAATTCGAAGCCAAAAATGCTTTCCTGAAGTAAGAAATGCATTTCAATGCAATGGGAACAAGAAAAATATAAGGCAATTATAAATTTTAAAATTCCAGGGACTTACACTCCTAAAACAAGTAAACATGGCATGGAGTTTTGCTTTGCATTGACAGGGATGTGTGTCCTTACGCATTAAAAATACTTGAAATTTATTTTTCTAGCTTGTAGCATAGCAGGGACGTACTCAGTTCACAGGACAGAGAGGTAAGGGACGTGCAAAACAATTCAACTGACAAGGTAAATTTCGAAACCTGTCAATACTGAATTCATAAAAAAAAATTTCTAATCAAGTTTTCACTGATCGATTTATACTATTAGCAATCCAACATAAAGCAGTAAACATCTCAGAAATTTTAGATATAGCAGTGTGAGATTCTTATCTCACCTTGATTCTTGTAACTAAGCAAATTCAAACTCCAATAGTGGAATAATTTGAAGAATCGGCAGCCTTGATATTATTAACTTTGACAAAGACCTAACTTGCAAAGGATTTGAGTTGGGTTGAGTGGATTTAATTTTCTATGTTTTGGATTGGGGAAGAATTAGTTTCTATCATTTCACTGCAACCTAAGAAATGAGATAAGAATGAAGATACGTACGATAGTTTTACTTAGCTTTCTTTCTTTCTCAATTGCTCTTTCTACATTGGTTTGGGTTGTGGACTAAAAAAATTAAATTGGCCCAAAAAGAATTCAATTATTTATTTACAATTAATGAATACTTCTATTCAACAAAGCTTTGTTTTGTAAAAAAAACATCATAGCCCAATTACTAATTCGCTTCCTAAATTGTAATTTTAAACCTAAACAAATATTTTTCAATTAAAATCTATTAAATTCCAAATTTTTCTTTGTTAAAAATAAGAGATTTAATCCTAACTAAATATTTTTTTTCAACTTAAATCTCTAACTTCTTTGAATTCAACCTTTATTGATATTATTATAATATCTAACTTTTGAATAAACTTCACTTTTTAATATTAATAAATTCAAATCATTTATTCAAATTAAATTTTTAACTGTTCAATTGAATCCTTAAATTCACAATTAAATTTATTAATTAGATGATTATTAACTGGGTTGTTACCATCGATTCACCCTCTTTGTTTTCCTATCTGTCTGCAGATGGTAAGCGGTACTCAAACTAAGCTCGGTCCCTAATGCTTCATGCAATCCCTTTCAGGATTGGCTTGTGAATATCGGATCTTTATCACTCAAAATATCACAAGGAACACCATGTAACCTGACGATCTCCTTAACATATAACTTAGCCAAACTAGAAGTTGTCCTCATTGTTTTAATAGGTAAGAAGTGCGCACTCTTAATCAATTGATCCACAATAACCCACACACCTTCTTACCCCTCATCGACGTAGGCAATCCGTCGATGAAATCCATAGAAATATGCTCCTACTTCCACTTTGGAATCTCAAGTGGTAGGAGCAGCCCGGCCGCCTTTTGATGACTACCTTTTACTTGTTGGCAGTTAGCACACCTGCTCACAAAGATAGAAACATCCCTCTTCATACCCTCCCACAAGAACGCCTCTTCATGTCTTGATACATTTTAGTGACCCCAAGATGTATCATCAACCTAGAATGGTGACTCTTTACCAGAATTTTTTCTTGCCTAATCCCATCAACACTCGAGACACATAACCTACCGCTCATTCTCAAAATGCCACGGCTATCCACCTCGAATCCCGGCCTCCTCTCTGGTGCCTCATTCTCACTTACATTTTTGGCTATCCTAGCAAAATGAAGATCTCTATGCTGATTCCCCTCCATACGACTAATCAGAGTCGGACAAATCTCAACATTCACCATCATTGCATACCTCCTACTGAGTGCATCAGCTATGACATTAGCTTTCCCAGAATTATACAAAATATCCAGATCATAGGCCGCAAGAAACTTCAACCACCTTTGCTGCCTCATGTTCAAGTCCTTTTGCGTAAAAAGATACTTCAAAGCCTTATGGTCCGTGTATAACTCAAACCTCTCACCTAGCAAATGTGCCTCCATATCTTTAATGCAAATACCACCGCTAACAAATCCAAGTCATGAGTTGCATACCTCGCTTCATGCGGTTTGAGTTGTCGACTCACATAAGCGATCAACCTCCTATGCTGCATCAACACAGCACCAAGACCTGTTCCACATGCATCAGTGTAAACAGTCAAACCCTTACCTCTGTTTGGCATAGTAAGAATAGGAGCACTAGTCAACTTTTCCTTTAGCGCTAAGAATGTTTGCTTGCATTTATCCGTCCATACAAATTTGACATCTTTCTTTGTCAAATTCGCTAAGCGAGAGGCAATCTTTGAGAAATCGTGTATGAATCTCCTATTATAACCAGCTAGACCCAAAAGGCTTATAATATCCATTGCAGTTTCCGGCCTCTACAGTCCTAAACGGCCACAACCTTAGCGGGATCAACAGAAATACCATTTGCCGAAACAACATGACCTAAGAACCTAACTTCTGAACGCCAAAAATGACACTTCGAGAACTTAGCCTTCAACACATGCTCTCTTAGTATTCCTAGAACAATCTTTAAATGGTACGAATGTTCCTCCTCGGTCCTGGAATGGACCAGAATATCATCTATAAAAACAAGGACAAACTTATTCAACACATCTCGAAAAACTCGAATCATTAAGTCCATGAAATATGTTGGAGCCTTAGTTAGGCCAAACGGCATAACTAAACACTCATAAAACTGGTCGGATCTAAAAGCAGTCAAGGGTACACTCTCCTCTACCACTCTCAACTGATGAAACACTGTAGTAAGGTCAAGGTGAGAAAATACTCGAGCTCAATGGAGTTGATCGAACATATATCCTAGGCAAAGGATACTTGTTCCTAACAGTCCGTTTATTGAGCTCGCGATAATCTACACACAATCTTAAGGAATCATCCGCCTTCGTAGCAAAGATGACAGGCGCTCCCCAACTCAAACGACTTGGTCGGATGAAGCCCTTCTGCAACAAATCACTAACCCGATTTGCTAGCTCCATCCTCTCCTTTGGTGCAAGTCTACGAACCGGCAATACAATTGGCTTCGCATCCTTTATTAAATCAACGTGAAATTCTATCTCCATATGGGGTGATAAACCTGACACCTCTTCGAAGACATATGCAAATTCCTAAACAATAGGGATCGAACCTAACTCCTCTTCCACCACAACAAGAAAATAAAGAAAACTAGTCTTAAGCAAGCTAGGTCCCTCACAATCTACAGTAAAAGCCTTCCTCCTCTACTTCAATACCATGGTTCGCTTATCACAATCTAAGACTACATTATTCCGCGATAACCAATTCATCCCATGTAGAACATCAAAACCCGTAAAACCCAGGACATACATATCGCACGAAAAGAGTCAGTCAAAACAAGAGATTGGAACTCCTAAGCAAACCATAATAAGATTTACTAAGCCCCAACAGGGTTCGACACACAAATAGAATCCATAGCTATAGTTGGTTCAAGTTTCAATTTGTCAACAAGAGTATGAGAAATGAAACTTAAAGAAGCACCAGTATCAAATAGGACATGAATAGGAATGCTAAAAATAGATAGAATACCTTCCAAAAACTTGCTTTCCCTTTACTGCGGCGGAAGTGGAAGGAACTAAATCTAGTGCAAAAGCTTGAGGTTGCTCTCCCATACGAAGCATCGGACATTCCCTAGCAAAATGGCCTAGCAGATGCCAGTTGTAGCAGGTCTTGGGTGCAAACTATGCATTGGCTGTCTGTGGCTCTATCTTCATCACCTTAGCAATAGGTGCCTTAACCAACGGCGCCATCACCACTTGTTTCTCCCTAACCGATGGACGGTCCCACACAAGATGCCCCTTCTTTCCACACTTATAACAAGCGAGACCATAAATATCCCTAGGTAGAGGAAACTTTCGCTTATTTCCAACTGGTGCAGCAATGGACGGCTTTGGAGCAAAGCACTCAAACCTCATGTTCACCAAATTTATATAAGACCCCAAGATGTGATTAGTCATATTACCCTTGAACTCCAAACGCATCCCTGCGATGAACATCTCATTCCTCTTCAAAGGCGTATCTACCAAACCAGGTCCAAACCGAGACAAAACTGTGAATTGGTTATCATACTCAACCATTGTCATGGTTTCTTGCTTCAAATCGAGGAAGCTCCTAAACAACAAAGTCTTCCCGACTTCTGGACAAACTTTATCTCAAAACCCTCCTTAAATTGGCCCCAAGAGAAGTCGTTTTCTTGGACATCGGTAGTGATAGAACTCCACCAATCCATGGCCGCATCCGTCAGATGTTGTGATGCCAACAAACGATTCATTGCATCATCTAACTCCATATCCCCAAATATACGGTCGCATAACTTAATCTAAGTTTGGACTTCTATGATCGTCTTCGTACCACTAAACCTCTGTAACAACCCATAAATTTTCAATAATTTAAGTTGTCAATTTAATAAGATTTTGGTAAATAAATTTGGAAGAAATAAAAAAACTTTGTAATTTAATAATGAAATGAATGCCAAAATGAAATGTAACAATGTATTTAGAAACTAATTATGAACAATTGAAATGAAATTACAATTTATTAAAGTAATGTAAACTGTTATACTTGGCTATAAATTTATGTAAGAAAACAAATGCAAACATTAAAATTTATAAATGATTTAGTATGAAATAAATGACCATTGAATAAAGATTAGGTATATAAGAATGGTAACATATGTTTGTGAACAATGAATTCAAAAGTGCGATTAAAAGTTATAGTAACGGTTGTAAGTTACTATTTAATTAGCCTATTAATCTAGTTGTAAATGTTACATTTGGGTATAAAACTAAATATAAGTAAATAAATGTAAGTGTTGTATGGATAAATGAATTAGTATATAATTTATGGTAATTAGATGAATTAAAAATTTTGTAAGCAATTATGATAATTAGTGGAAATAATAAACTGGAGTGTAATATAAAGATAATGATAACATTTATTGCAAGTTACATTTTATTTGGGCTGCTAAATTTAAAGTTGGAAATCAATTACATTTAAGTGTAAGTAAATGTTCATTAATATGAGATAAGACAGTAATGGTAAAAGTTGTGAATGTAATGACATAAATGGAAATGTATATTTTATTCATAAGATGAAATAAAGGAATGAAACCAAGTTGAATAAATTGATTGAGGTTTTAATTATGATAAATGTATATATTTGGCAAATTCAATATAATTGAAAATAACAGTTATTACAAAAGAAAGATGAAAATTTGAATATATATATTTATGTAATGAATGATAAACAAATAATAACTAGGTTTATAGAGTGATAATAGATTTAATAAAAAGAGTATAATTGAAGCAAGGCAATTATTGGAAATTAATTAATTGGAATTCAATCCATAATAAATGGATTTATTGTAGCTAAATGAAATTTGAAATCTGGATGAATTGGGAAATTATTAATGTATTAGTATATAAACCAATGTTAATATTACCCATAAGAGGATAAGTTAATAGTTGATTCAATAACAAGATTGAGAAATCAAATATATGGATTTATTGGGAATTTAAAACTTATACTTTTTAAACTGGATAAATTACAGTGTTTTACACACAATAATTTTCGGTAATTTTATTTTCTATTTTAATTTGAATAAAGTTGATTATATTTATTTGATTTTTGATTGGTTTTATTTTTAGTAATAGCTTAGAAATTTCAAGAGACATAAGGTACTTGTTTTTATTTGTTGCCTTTTTCTTTTCCCTTGCCTTTCCATTTGCATAGCCAATTACTTCCCACATTCATAGCCGTGATTTTCTCCTATCAATCACGTACATATTATTCCTCAAACTCTTCTTTTCATTGCATGCAAGCAAAGGAAAAAATTTAATTGAATCCATCAAGTTATTTTATTAAATAGGAAATAAATCCCCTCATTCACTAGCCTCTTTATTGCTTGCCATTCTTTTAGCCGTTCAAATTTTTGTTAACCCTAGCTGCCACTTCTTTACTCATTCACATACAAAAATATTCCCATCTCATCTCTCCTCATTTGTTTCCTGAAGAAAAAATGTACAGCAAGTTCTCATGGCTTCTCCTCCTTCTCTCTTTCCTTTTTCTTTCTTTTGTTTTATATTTTGTTCAAGCAAGTGCTCGGCCTCTACCCATCCTCCTCCTCCATCGACCATCACCACCACTTCATCACAACCCATGACCTTTAGCCATCATAGCTGTGCCTATGTGTGGTGTGGTCAAGCCCACTTGACCATGGCCTAGCCATTGATTGATTAAGGCAAGTTATGCCACTTTGATTCATTTATTTTTCCATTGTTTTAACGTCTATTCTTTTGTATTGAATCATATTCTTATGTATGTAATATTTGTTTGCATACAAGATTTAGATCTGACCATTCATCCACTCAAGTTTGCATTGTGCTTTGTCATGCATTTTCGTGCTTTGCGGAGTTTTGATTTTTATTCTGAATTTGTCAATTCTAGTTTAAAAAGGTGAGTTTTATCACTCTAGACTTATGTACTTATATTATTGTGAAATGATGGCAAGTGAAGTTGTATAAATTTGATATGTTATTCATACATGCCTGTGATATATTATTTGATGTTAAATGCTATTTATATACCTGTTACATTACCTGATATGTTATTATATGTTATACTGTTCATTTTAATTACTGTATCTCACACTGCAAGTTCCCTATCACTATGGGTTGAAATGATACATGCCCGAACGGACATTAGAATAAGGAAAAATCATTATGAGCTGAAATGATAGGCTTGAATGATTTTATCGTAATTTATTTGACTTGGGATTGCGGGTTTGAAATGATAGAACCCGTATTTTTCTTTTTAAATTATGGATTGAAATGATACATATCTGTATCACTTGACCTAGGTTAGAAAATATTATACAGGCCCATGGTTAAATTTTAAATAATATTTTCCTAAAAAATTATTAAGTGTCTAATTATTTTCTAAAAAATTATTGAGTATTCTGAAATTTTAAATATATGAAATTTAACTTAAATTTGATTTATGGCTTTAAACTATAAAGGTGTATTGTTTTCTATAAGTTAAATTTTATAAGTTAATAATTTGTTTAACTGGAATTTAAAGAATTTTATTTACGATAAATAACTTAATAATGAAATGTTGATTTAATATGGAATGTTAAATCTAACCTGGTAGTTGTAATGAATTTTATTTATGAAATAGACATGTTTGAATAATAAAGAATGTATTTTAAATTGATAAAATAGAATACAGTTTTCTTGGACTTTGGTAATAAAATTTGTTTAACTGAAATTCATAGTTATTTGATGTCAAATGAATATATTTATAAGGAAATTTGATTGTTATATTAACAATGGTAAGATATTCTATTTATGAATATGTTTGTAAAATAAATAATTAGGATTTAAATGGAAGGGAATTGTAATTTAAAATATGACCTAACTTGATAGTTGGAAATTTGGTTTTTCAAATGGAAATTTTAAGTTAATTAAATAAATAGTAATTTGGTTTTATTTATGAAGTGGGTATTTTAAAATAAAATGTTAGGTTATTTGTTGAATAAAAGTTAAGTAAAAGAATGTGCTTTTGACTTAATAAATGAATTATAGTTTAATTTGGATATTTATTTATAAAAGTTTATCTTATTGAATCATAAGTTTAATGATATCCAAATGAATAAATTTCTGAAGTGGAAGATGTAATTTTATGGGTTAAAAATGGCTAGAATTGAAGTTTTAATGTTTCTGAAAGTTAAGCAATTTATAAAGGATTGACTAACAAATGAAATTAATTTAAATTCGACATTTATTAATAAAAATGTTGTTTTATTAAAAAAATTAAGTTAAGTAATATCCAAATAAAAAAATTTGGAAAGTGGAATGAGTTTGATAAGTTAAAAATGAGAAAATTCAAGATATATTGTTTTAAAGGGTATAACAAAAATTATAGCGTTTCTGAAATGATGTGGTTAAATGAACTATGGCTAGAAATATACTAAAAGACCTATAACTGCATTTCTGAAGTGCTGTAATTTCTGGAAATTTAACTATGGCTGAAACTATACTAAAATGTACTAAAAGGACCTATAACTGCATTTCTGAAGTGCTGTAATTTTCGAAAATTTGAACTATATGCTGAAATTACTAAATAGACCTATAACAGCAGTTCTGAAATGTTGTAGTTTCTGATTTTTGAACTATGTTTTGATATATACTAAATATACCTATCGTAGCACTTTATAAATTCTACTGTTTTGAAATTTCAATGTTTAAAATTGAACAAATGAACTTTGGAAATGAACTTTATTTTGGAAGATTTTGACATTGAATTTAAATGGTTTTAAATGAATAAGTTTGAGGTGAAATATAAACCATTTTGGAAGTTACAAGTTAATACAATGTAATTGAAATTGTATTTAATTAAGAATGGTCTTTAAATATATTGATTTGAAACTTATTGAAATTGAAATTTGTGAAGATTTGAGAGTATGACTTTATAACCTAGTTTTGGTTTAAGATAATTTAAAGGAATAATTAAAGTTAAATAATGGAAGGAAATATTCAGTGATTTGGAAATTTGGATTTCTTTAAATGATATCATATTTTTTATTGATTTTTGAAATGGAAACGATATCATATTTTTATTGATTTTTGGAATGTAAACGATATCATATTTTATGGGTTTTTGAAATGAAAGGATATCGTACTGATTTGGTTTTGAAATAGAAATGATATCGTATTTGGTTTTGAAATGGATATGATAGTTTGATTTTTTTGAAGTATAAACTATATTTTGAAATAAATATCCATGGGTTATAATAACGATTGGTTGTTAAAGAGACCGGGATCGGATATGGGCATACTCTCTGTCGATACCGAAAACCACTTTGACAACCGTATACACGGTGGAGATTCCAGAATGAAGTAGGATGGTGGCGACGATTCCTATTGAGGTATATACGTGGACCTAACTCCCGTGAGTTGGCATAAGGTGGCTAAAACAGGAGCGGTCGACGGGCCAATGAGGTAGCACCTCTGATCGGATGCATTTCTTCGATACTATTCTATTACTTTGTGATTTATTTGGTGGCCACCCTTCGATTTTTGATTTGGGAGTGTGTTCCGAGGTGGGCGGTAGTGGCTGCTATGCGTTTCCACCAACCCGGATGCGTAATTGGTATATCTACCCTGGCATTGCCTAGTTGTGCCGTGTGACCTACTATATCGAGCTTTACTATGAGTTTGGATTTGTGGCGTAGCCTGTGGAGTATTGAAGGTCCGGATCTAGGGGTATGCTAATACTGGATAGACTACTGAGACTATTACGTGTTAAGGTGGAAAATGTAAAGCCTTAATGTTATTTAAAAGTAAGTTTATTTTATTATTAGACATTATTATAATAGCGAATATTACTACATAGTAAATAGTTTAACGGATCCTTAAAGAATGGGCGATCCCAAGCATTCTTTAAGTTACTTGTACTTTTCTATTACAGTTCACTTGAGTTGGTTTACATTGTATAAGTATGTATGTCTTGACTCGAGTGTTTTGTGTTTTGCTTTACGCTTGGGTTAGACTGAGTGATACAGTATTCAAGACTCACCTTTGGAGCTGGAGTTTCGCGTGGATCTATCTATTGATTCTGCTTTCAGTCATTCAGTTGATTCCAGTGATGTATTCAGATCTTGTGTTTAACTATTGTATTGAGACTTCCTTGTATTCATAAATTCTGTTGTAATCTTGTTTAACTCTGTTATATATATAGTAGCTTCATGAACTACTATTTCTTTGCTTCTGCTGCATTGTTATATTACTCTGTGTCTGTGATCTGTGATTTATTTACCGTATATTCTGAGTTTTGCCAAATTTTATCTACAATCTATTGTTTGGAATTATTCAAGTCTGGCATGTGTGCATTTATTGTCGATTTGAATGGTCCAAAATAGTGGGTTGTTACAACCTCTTACCTCCCAACCTCTCATAAACGCGGCAGAGAAAAGTGAGTACTTGAGGCCTGACATGTAAGACCTCCTCTACAATATCCACCCTTGGTTCTCCGACTAGAGCCACATTCACCGGTGCTTGATCTCCACCATTAGTGACGGTACTATGCCGACCACCTCTACCTCCTCGAGAATTGGCAGCTCTAGTACTCATGATGCACTACCTAAACATAGCAGAATATGTTTAGGATATAAAAGGCTAGTGTAACAACCCGCAAATTCGTAGCATTTAATTATCGCCACTTAGTGATTAAGTCGTTCGTAAATTTTTATTGGAATTTTATCGGGTTAAAAATCCTTTCGAAAATTGGTTAAGAGTTGTTGGCCTTTGCAAATTTGAATCTTGGGTCATGTTCCTTATTTTGGGTGTTGCATTATATTGAAGAGTTTAACCGTTCCCTCCTCTACCCATTTACATTTCGCAACCCCAAAACCTAAACCAACGAAGAAAATAAAATGGCGGCTCGACCTCCCTCTCGTTCGCCCCAAAAAATTTGGGTTTTGAGCTAACTCGTGGTCGCCGACTTCAAACGATGCTCGATTTCCTTTGCTTCAGATTGGCGAATAAGGTGAGCAAAACTCACATCTAATTCAACCCTGCAGCTCATGTTTTGGGTTTGAACCCCTCGTTTTCGTTCGTATATGATTTTGAATTGTGATGGTTTGGATTTCTCGACTTGTTCGATTTCGTTCCATGTTGTTGTTTTAGCTCTGCCACGTGACCTTCGTTTTGAATTCTTGATATGATCAATGATTTCTTCGATCTTTGGTATGGTCGTTGTTTCCTCGGCTTTGATGGATTTCGTGAGTTACCTTGATTTTGTTCGTCTGAAAACCTTCACTAAATGATTTCTGATTTTTATTCGAATTCATGTGTTTCTGACTCGTTTAAATTTGTGAATTTTCGAGGTGGATTATTGGTGCTCACGGTTGTGACTTATCTTGTTAAAACAGGGACATGCTTTGAAGCCATCCCTACTAAATTGTTTTAAAACTACTTATATGATGAGATTTACCTCGGCTTTGACTTCGAAGTTGTCTTCTCGTCCTTGATGCATTGCTTCTCGGTTGTCCTTGATTCCGAGTCTTTGAGCAGTGGTGTGTCACTTGACTCTACTGAAGCTCGAGTTGCACACTGTTGCGTTTCTTTACTTGGTTGTATACTTGGGCTTTTAGCATTGAACTGTACTGATGCATTAGTTCATTTTTGTTGTTAATATACTTCACTGCATCTTCATTTTACTTGTTGAACGTGTAGTGTATTGATATTCTGCATTGAGGCTGCAGTGTTACATGCTCACGGCATGTGTTTTTCACCTTAGTAGTCTGCATACATGAATATTTGAATTCGACCACTTGATATTGGGAATGCGAATTCACGAATTTATATTAGAGTTAGCCATCACCATTGTTTTGGGTATTGCCTTGATTTTCTTTTTACTGGGTATCTGGTATTACATTCTCAGTAATCTTGTTTTTGGGACTTATGCCATTTGACCTTGATTTGAACCCGGCTTCGATATTGATTGTGAACCGCATATTATTTTACTTGAGTTCGTCTCTGGCCAGTTGTGTTCGTCCTTGACTTCTGTTCCCACTAGAAATTGCTACTGTGTTTTAGAACAGCAACTCGACATCGAGTCTGTTCAAATACTTACGGCTTTGATTGGCATTTTGGGATAATGTGGACTTTAAACTGTTCGAACTTGCTCTAGTTGACTTCGACATTGCCACTTCTAGTTGAAACCCCCGTCTTTGTTCGAAACTGCTATGACTTATTGCTTTAGGAGAACTGTCAGGGTATCTGTACACAAGTGAGATCTGGTGGCAATGTTGTTTCATTTGTTTTCTGGCTGTTGAGGTAGTGCCATTGCCGGTTGAGTCTTCATTTGAAAGTTATATTTACCTCGAATACCAAGTTGCCTTCTCCTTGTAGTAATTGCATTCAAATGTTAGTTTCATTGACATATCAGTAATCTCTTTGTTGCTTTTGTATCCTAGTCTTGATACATTCTTTTAGTGCAGTGTCCATATTTGTTGTGACAGTCTCTGCATCCATGTTGATGTTTCGTATGTTGAAGCTTTGCATTGTTATACTTGTTCATTTGTACATGTTGATTTACGAATTGTACATCTCAGTTGAACTGCACTACTTTATTGACTTGTAAATGGTCCACTGTTGTGACAATGCTTGTCCACCGTATATTCTGGTCTCTGACTTGCTGGTTTGAGTTCGAGACTTGTACTGTATTTGAATCTTGTAGCTTGTATTCTCTGCTGCATATCAACTTGTTCATGTGCATGTGTACTTCCACATTTTTGTTGTCCACTGTTTGGACATTTGGGCTCTTTGTAGCTGCATTTTCATTTGTGTTAACATTACACTTGTGTTGAACCCGATTTTAGGGTTTGACCTTGTGATCATTTGTGACTTTCACTGAGCTTTTGTGTATCTCCCGCGATAGTGGCGAGGCAGTACACGCGTGCGTGTACTGCAGCCCTATCAAATTTGACATTTTTAAATTAATTTAGTCGATTTGATAAATTGTTTATTTATCTCTGTTCATAATTTAAATCTGCTGATTTTTGGTTAAACACTGTTAAGTGTTATATTGACCGTTATCCGGTTTCTTTGTTTAAAGAATCGGATAGACGGGAATTATTGTGACTGTCGCCTATTTAAATTATTACTGCCTATATGCACTAATAAACTGGTTTGAATTAGACTGACCTGGGTATTATTTTCTTTTGAATGTAATACTCGGGTCAGACCCGAGTTATTTCAGGTTGTAGATTTTCTTCTTTGAGTTGCTGTTCAGGATATGAAGACTTTTCACACCTTCTGAAGTTGTCAGTGTCATTTTGTAGTAGTCGTGTCATTGTATAGAACGATATGTATTCATGTATATTAGTCGATAATGTACTTGTATATATACCTTCTAGAGTCGACAGTTGTAGTTGTATCATATGTATTGTGTCAACTATGTATTAACTGACATCAGTTATATATATATGAGACTTTTGTTTTATCTGTGTTCCGCATTTATATTATCTGTGTTATTGTTATATCTAATGTCATAAACTATTATGAACTATCATAGTTTGTTTTATACTGATAATTGGGTGTGTCGATGGGAGTAAATAAATGATAGATGAAAAATAAAAAGTATATACCACTCCTATCGAGATAACCAATATTAGTGTAAGGTCAACTACGGATGGTCGCTCCTATCCAGCCTTATTCTTCGTAATAATAGACAGTATTTCCTTTAATACTCTTTGTTATCATGAGCATAGAGGTGGGGCGTTACAGTTGGTATCAGAGCTTGGGGTTTATGGACATAATATAAAACATAACTTGGATGGAACATATGTTACAACTATTGGTCGATGTTTTATTTTTGCTTTGAGTCAAAACTAAAGTTTTGAAATTAGGATGCAAGTTTTTTAAATATCATTATTTAAAAATAAAAAGTGAAACTGTGTTTTGTTGATTAGATTGAATTGTGTTCTGTTTATCAGAGTGCGCAGCGGAAACAGTGAAACTGTCTTCGCTGAGTACAACTGACAATCTTTTTGATTTAAAAATCAAAATACGAAATTGATATGAATTCCAATTGTTGTTTACATAGCTGTAATTATTTTGTTTCTTTGAGAATTTCGAATCCAAATTGAGGATTCGAAGAAATTGCAGATATGTGATTTTTGTTGAAATTTCCGCTGGCTTTCTTTTGTACTAATCATCTATTGATTAGATTTTTGCTGTTTTGAATTATCTTCATTGAAGATACATTTGAATGATTTCTTTGTTCATTTTGTAGTACGTGCAAAAATTTGAATTGCACGTTATTGCATTTATTTTACGTTGAACCGATGCTTGGTTATGAAACGTATTTTGTTGCCGTTATTTTTATAACGGGATTTTACACAGTGCTATATTTTTGAAGCACGGTGTTTTGTTGACAATTTTAATGAATGAAAATTCACTGATGTCACATTTTGATGTGAATTATTTTGATGAGATTTTTGATGTTTTAAAATTCCTGTCGCTTTGGCTTCAGTAACCGTCAAATTTTAAAAGTGGATTTTCAAGCGGTTATTCCGCAATGCTGATTTTGAGATACGATTTTATGATGTTTTGAGAAGTACAATTTCTTTATCGAAATTGTTACTAATTTGCTACTTTAATCACGTGATTGGAAAATCGTTTTAAAATGAAAATTGTTTTATAAATTTTTAACAGTTTACGTTTTCAAAAGAATGAGGAAGCGACTTAAACGATTTAGCAAAATCGAGGATTATGACCCCTTTCTTTTACTATTTCGCTTAACTCTGGACTTGTCCAGTTGAGAATATGAATTTTTATTTTTACAAAATAAATAAAATTGTTTTCAGAAATTTTACAGTTTGCGATTTCAGAAGAATGAGGAAGCGATTTAAACGTTTTAGCAAAATCGAGGACTATAACCCCTTTCTTTTACTGATTCGCTTAATTCCGGACTTGTCCGTTTGAGAATGTAAAGTGTATTCTTACAAAATACACAATTTTGCACTTTCAAGGAAACGATGAAGTGATTTAAATGATTTAGCAAAAGTGCGGAGTATGGAACCACACTTTTACTATTTCGGTTAATTCCGGACTCGTTAATTGAATATCTGTTGTTTTGATGATTCTACACTTTCAAGGAAACGATGAAGAGAATTAAACAATTTAGTAAAACTCGTGGTTATGGGACATGTGCGTTTACTATTTTGGTTAATTCCGGACTCGTTAATTGAAATATTTGATATTTTCGTGTGCTTTCGAGCCACTATGTTGGACCTTCGGGTCATATGTTGGACCTTCGGGTCAAATACCAGTACTAGACCTTCGGGTCATATGTTGGACCTTCGGGTCATTTGTTGGGCGCCAAAAATTATGTTGAGTACTTGGTAGGCTTCGGCCATATGTTGTTGCACGTGCGGCGAATTAAAAACTCGCCATCTGATGGGATCGATCCAAGCTTTTATGTTGATTTTCTAGTCTTCTTAATTGATTTCTAGATATTTGTTGTTTCCAATTATCTGCAGGTAATTGGATATTTGTTGATATGAGTTCTGATTATCGTTTTTGATAATCAGATATTTGTTGTTTCTAATTATCGCTTGTGATAATTAGATATTTGTTGATATGAGTTCTGATTATCGTTTTTGATAATCAGATATTTGTTGTTTCTAATTATCGCTTGTGATAATTAGATATTTGTTGATATGAGTTCTGATTATCGTTTTTGATAATCAGATATTTGTTGTTTCTAATTATCGCTTGTGATAATTAGATATTTGTTGATATGAGTTCTGATTATCGTTTTTGATAATCGGATAATTGTTGCTTTTAATTATCGCTTGAGATAATTAAATATTTGTTGATTTTAGATTTAATTATCGCCTGAGATAATTAAATAATTGTTGATTTGAGATTTAATTATCGCTTTAGATAATTAAATATTTGTTGATTTTAGATTTAATTATCGCATGAGATAATTAAATAATTGTTGATTTGAGATTTAATTATCGCTTTAGATAATTAAATATTTGTTGATTTTAGATTTAATTATCGCCTGAGATAATTAAATAATTGTTGATTTGAGATTTAATTATCGCTTTAGATAATTAAATATTTGTTGATTTTAGATTTAATTATCGCCTGAGATAATTAAATAATTGTTGATTTGAGATTTAATTATCGCTTTAGATAATTAAATATTTGTTGATTTTAGATTTAATTATCGCCTGAAATAATTAAATAATTGTTGATTTGTTGTTTAAATTATCGCTTTAGATAATTAAATATTTATTGATTTGAGATTTAATTATCGCTTTAGATAATTAAATATTTGCTGATTTGAGATTTAATTATTGCTTTAGATAATTAAATATTTGCTGATTTGTGATTTAATTATCGCTTTAGATAATCAAATATTTGTTGAATTTGAAATTTGATTATCGTTTTTGATAATTGAATATTTGTTTTCTGACTATCGTATGAGATAATCAGATATTTGTTTTGTCTTCTGATTATCGTTTGAGATAAGTAAATATTTGCGATTTGAGAATTCAATTATCGTTTTGATGATTGAATATTTGCGACTTTTGAGATTTGAGCTTCGTCTTTTTCTCTGGCGATTCAGGTGAGTAATTTGATTTACTCACATTCAACTCGTGCAGTATGTGATTTCTGCTCTGATTCCTTTTCTTTCAATTGCTGGAACTCGATTCTTCTTGCTTTTGTCAGTCAATGATGATCTTTGGGGTTGTTTATATATAGTCATCTGATTTTGATTTCCTTGATCCCCATGATGTTGATTCTTTTGATTTGAAGCAGTCGAACCTTTTGATTTCATATCTAATACTTCCCTGCTGGCATTTGCTTTGCTTATGCATTCGTCATTGCCATGCTCTTGTGGTTGTTACCTTTTGTCTATTTATTCCTTATGATTGCGAGGACGCAATTTCTTTAAGGAGGGAAGTCTGTAACAACCTGCAAATTCGTAGCATTTAATTATCGCCACTAAGTGATTAAGTCGTTCGTAAATTTTTATTGGAATTTTATCGAGTTAAAAATCCTTTCGAAAATTGGTTAAGAGTTGTTGGCCTTTGCAAATTTGAATCTTTGGTCATGTTCCTTATTTTGGGTGTTGCATTATATTGAAGAGTTTAACCGTTCCCTCCTCTACCCATTTACATTTCGCAACCCCAAAACCTAAACCAACGAAGAAAATAAAATGGCGGCTCGACCTCCCTCTCGTTCGCCCCAAAAAATTTGGGTTTTGAGCTAACTCGTGGTCGCCGACTTCAAACGATGCTCGATTTCCTTTGCTTCAGATTGGCGAATAAGGTGAGCAAAACTCACATCTAATTCAACCCTGCAGCTCATGTTTTGGGTTTGAACCCCTCGTTTTCGTTCGTATATGATTTTGAATTGTGATGGTTTGGATTTCTCGACTTGTTCGATTTCGTTCCATGTTGTTGTTTTAGCTCTGCCACGTGACCTTCGTTTTGAATTCTTGATATGATCAATGATTTCTTCGATCTTTGGTATGGTCGTTGTTTCCTCGGCTTTGATGGATTTCGTGAGTTACCTTGATTTTGTTCGTCTGAAAACCTTCACTAAATGATTTCTGATTTTTATTCGAATTCATGTGTTTCTGACTCGTTTAAATTTGTGAATTTTCGAGGTGGATTATTGGTGCTCACGGTTGTGACTTATCTTGTTAAAACAGGGACATGCTTTGAAGCCATCCCTACTAAATTGTTTTTAAACTACTTATATGATGAGATTTACCTCGGCTTTGACTTCGAAGTTGTCTTCTCGTCCTTGATGCATTGCTTCTCGGTTGTCCTTGATTCCGAGTCTTTGAGCAGTGGTGTGTCACTTGACTCTACTGAAGCTCGAGTTGCACACTGCTGCGTTTCTTTACTTGGTTGTATACTTGGGCTTTTTGCATTGAACTATACTGATGCATTAGTTCATTTTTGTTGTTAATATACTTCACTGCATCTTCATTTTACTTGTTGAACGTGTAGTGTATTGATATTCTGCATTAAGGCTGCAGTGTTACATGCTCACGGCATGTGTTTTTCACCTTAGTAGTCTGCATACATGAATATTTGAATTCGACCACTTGATATTGGGAATGCGAATTCACGAATTTATATTAGAGTTAGCCATCACCATTGTTTTGGGTATTGCCTTGATTTTCTTTTTACTGGGTATCTGGTATTACATTCTCAGTAATCTTGTTTTTGGGACTTATGCCATTTGACCTTGATTTGAACCCGACTTCGATATTGATTGTGAACCGCATATTATTTTACTTGAGTTCGTCTCTGGCCAGTTGTGTCCGTCCTTGACTTCTGTTCCCACTAGAAATTGCTACTGTGTTTTAGAACAGCAACTCGACATCGAGTCTGTTCAAATACTTACGGCTTTGATTGGCATTTTGGGATAATGTGGACTTTAAACTGTTCGAACTTGCTCTAGTTGACTTCGACATTGCCACTGCTAGTTGAAACCCCCGTCTTTGTTCGAAACTGCTATGACTTATTGCTTTAGGAGAACTGTCAGGGTATCTGTACACAAGTGAGATCTGGTGGCAATGTTGTTTCATTTGTTTTCTGGCTGTTGAGGTAGTGCCATTGCCAGTTGAGTCTTCATTTGAAAGTTATATTTACCTCGAATACCAGGTTGCCTTCTCCTTGTAGTAATTGCATTCAAATGTTAGTTTCATTGGCATATCAGTAATCTCTTTGTTGCTTTTGTATCCTAGTCTTGATACATTCTTTTAGTGCAGTGTCCATATTTGTTGTGACAGTCTCTGCATCCATGTTGATGTTTCGTATGTTGAAGCTTTGCATTGTTATACTTGTTCATTTGTACATGTTGATTTACGAATTGTACATCTCAGTTGAACTGCACTGCTTTATTGACTTGTAAATGGTCCACTGTTGTGACAATGCTTGTCCACCGTATATTCTGGTCTCTGACTTGCTGGTTTGAGTTCGAGACTTGTACTGTATTTGAATCTTGTAGCTTGTATTCTCTGCTGCATATCAACTTGTTCATGTGCATGTGTACTTCCACATTTTTGTTGTCCACTGTTTGGACATTTGGACTCTTTGTAGCTGCATTTTCATTTGTGTTGACATTACACTTGTGTTGAACCCGATTTTAGGGTTTGACCTTGTGATCATTTGTGACTTTCACTGAGCTTTTGTGTATCTCCCGCGATAGTGGCGAGGCAGTACACGCGTGCGTGTACTACAGCCCTATCAGATTTGATAGTTTTAAATTGATTTAGTCGATTTGATAAATTGTTTATTTATCTCTGTTCATAATTTAAATCTGCTGATTTTTGGTTAAACACTGTTAAGTGTTATATTGACCGTTATCCGGTTTCTTTGTTTAAAGAATCGGATAGACGGGAATTATTGTGACTGTCGCCTATTTAAATTATTACTGCCTATATGCACTAATAAACTGGTTTGAATTAGACTGACCTGGGTATTATTTTCTTTTGAATGTAATACTCGGGTCAGACCCGAGTTATTTCAGGTTGTAGATTTTCTTCTTTGAGTTGCTGTTCAGGATATGAAGACTTTTCACACCTTCTGAAGTTGTCAGTGTCATTTTGTAGTAGTCGTGTCATTGTATAGAACGATATGTATTCATGTATATTAGTCGATAATGTACTTGTATATATACCTTCTAGAGTCGACAGTTGTAGTTGTATCATATGTATTGTGTCAACTATGTATTAACTGACATCAGTTATATATATATGAGACTTTTGTTTTATCTGTGTTCCGCATTTATATTATCTGTGTTATTGTTATATCTAATGTCATAAACTATTATGAACTATCGTAGTTTGTTTTATACTGATAATTGGGTGTGTCGATGGGAGTAAATAAATGATAGATGAAAAATAAAAAGTATATACCACTCCTATCGAGATAACCAATATTAGTGTAAGGTCAACTACGGATGGTCGCTCCTATCCAGCCTTATTCTTCGTAATAATAGACAGTATTTCCTTTAATACTCTTTGTTATCATGAGCATAGAGGTGGGGCGTTACAGCTAGAGTATTCAAAGAAAGAGATTATTCCTAGAGGAAGCTGAAAAAAGGGTATAGGTTTATAGAAAATTCAAATATGCTCTCTTGTATACACTCGACTCATTTTAGGGTGTCGCTTACCCTATCTCAGATGAGCCATGCCCAACCAAAAAGCCAAGGTGTTCGCTCAACCTAGCACTCTGATACCAAATGTAACGACCTGACTTTTCGACCCTTGAATGTCGACACTAATACATCTACGGTATTCGTGTGCCGAGCACCCAAGTGTCGGAAAGACAAAAAGTTAGGGTAAAATAAAAGAAAAAAGAATAGAACAAGAAAAGAAGAACACAACATCAAAATCTCACAGCGGAAGGGTGATTTATAATATCAAAGAACAGTTCAAAGGGTTGCTCTGAATACAAGATTTTAAGAGTTATAAAACCTAAGTACTATCATCAGCCTGGACAGTTATAACTACTTGTCCTTACAACACTGATATATGCACATAGCTAAAACAGAACAACTAAAATAGAATATAGATAGATAATGGAAGCCTCTAGCTCGTCTTCTTAACTGTGAAATGTCCAAGGTAAAATCTGAAACTCAGCCTACTCGAAAGAGTACGCGAGAAATTTAGAGAAACAAAAACCAAGCATCAGACATAAGTCTAGTATGAGAAAAATCAAGATACATGAATACATGTAATAGTAACTATTGAGACCGTACGGATTCCCATAACAGTTTTCCCCTCAAAAGAAACCAACCATTTATTAAGTTTAATATAGTGATATGATAGATAATGCCTAGGGTGTAGAATATAAATCATATCAAATAGTTGTGATGCTTACATTGGTCACACCATAACATATTTAGGTTACACTCAAAACATTAAGGTACGTTCGCATAATAGATTTTCCATGGAGATCTCTTCAGGGAAGCTGAATCCGAACTCTATGCACAAGAATTAGAAGTTACCTACCTATCGTCGTATATCTCTAGATAAAATATACCATAAGGAAAACACAAATGCCTATGCCTAAACATAAACATGAATAACGTGAACCAAATACCATCAACTCCCAGTACCAACATATCAATAAGCATACTCTAGATTTGGAGTTGATAGTATCCTGTCGTAGGTCAGCCAAACCCCAGATTGTGCATCCTATATTGTCTTTAGCCATTTCCAATGTCGAAGTTATGTTCTGCATCTTTCACACTAGTCATTATCACTCAAATATAACACGAGTCCCAAATTGGATTCTCACATCTCAAAACCACATATGGATTTTCATATCTCAATATATCTCGAAACCACACATGGATTCCCACATCCTGAATAGATCAAGAACAATTACATGTGTTTGAACATCTTAAACAGATCTCGAATCTCCACGTAGATTTCTTTCTTTAACTGCTTTCAAAACATAGAACCTGTATAGTAGTTTTGAAGTGGTATTTCGTAAGTAAAACACTTACCGATCCTGAACTCTTCAAAACTAATCGATGAATTTTCAATTAACTCAATTACGGTTCTCTCAAAAGTAAGTGAAAGCTAGAGACATTCCATACCAATACTCTTCCTTAGAGGTTCTTATTGGTATAAACTCGTGAAGTCTTTCGATTATTTCCTATGTTAATATCAGGTCAAGTTCGATAATCGAATAATCGATTATCTGGTCAAAGCAATTGCTTATACAAATCATGATTTGTACGCTTAACTCATTTCCGACATTCCAACTTAACTATTCCTCGCCCAAGAGCAAAGCCAATTAAGTTTGGGCACTGGTTGCTCCAAGCCTTGCCTAGACACTTCATTCTTGAATCTCACAAATAGTTAAATCTACCTCATCGGCTTTTAGTGTTAAGTATAGTAGTAATGATTTCCATAAACAATAAGGAATCAACTCGATTAACACGTTTTCGACAATTTCCCCTTACCTATTCCTCGGTTAAGAGGGAAGCCTGATAGGTTAGAGCCCTATTGCTCCCTCCCTACTTGACACCAATCTTAACTCTCACAAATAGATAAGAATACTTCGTCGGCTTATTAGTGTTAAGCATAGTTAATTACTTTTCTAATAAGTAATCAGACAATCAACTATTTGGCCATTTAGCAATTCTAACCCCTTTTCAAAAACATTTAAATTACTTGGAAATACTTATAATAGGTTTTAAAATATTTATCCAAAATATTACTTAAAAATAACAAGTCTGAGAAATCAACAAAATTTGGAAAAAGAACGTGTTTTATTCTAAAATTCTTATCTTTAAAAATCATAACTATTTCTTAAAAATTCAAAAATATCTCAAACTGCTTTTAAAATACTCAAAAAATAGTTAGGCGTTACTTTTAAAAAGAATGAATCAAATCGCAAGAACTTAAAATTATTTTTGAAATAATTGAAGTCCAAAAATCAAGGTTAAACGGGGCAGTTTTGCACTAGTGATGTTCTGGCCGTTTTTGAGACGTTACATAACTTTTTAGTATTCAAGCTTTTAATAGCAATAAACATACATATAAACAATGAAAATATGGTAAGAAGTCCCTATGGATCACTCTACAAAGTTCCATAACAATTTTATAAAAAACAAGACAATTCCGAACTACATCTATAGCGAATATCGCTATAAGTGCACTTTCAAAATCAAAGTCATATCTCAACCTATGCTCAACTATAACCTATGTGCTTAGATATTAGATATTAAAAAATCTTAAGATATCTTTGATATTAATTCAAATTTATTTTTAATTAGTCAACATCTTTAAAATAAGCATAATTAAATATGTATGTGTGTATGTTATATATATATATATATGCGTGTGTGTGTATATGTGTGTGTGAATAAATGTATATAAATAACAAATTAATTATGGACAATAAATATGTATATAAAGGGAAAAATGTATCTATTGCGATGTAAATCCCAGTATTTATAGATGGGCACATTTAACTATGTACACATTTACATGTTACAAGTGCACTGTACACGTATATGTATATTTGGTACACATATAAATTATATATTATAAATGTTATTTAAATATTTTATAAAACTGACTAAATAAATATTTTATTTAAAATTATTTAGATTAGTTCTAAAATAATCTAGATTTCATAGTCCCAATTAGATCTAAAAAGGAAAAAAAATTGAAATTCATCCATTTATTCTGCTGTGATCCGGCCTAGTTCCAACAATGGTATCAGAGCCCAGTAGCCTATGTAGTCTAAATTAGCAGTATTATGGCTAACTTATAAAGCCTGCTTATTTAGTAGGTTGTCTAGAAAGGTAACGTCCAAGGTTGGGATCTTTGTTAATCAAATATCGTGCCTTACTGGCTACTAGTCTAGCCCAAATGATAAAGTAAGCCCAAAGGTTGTTCCTAATATAAATGCCCGAATTGATTTTGAGACTTGGGCTAATTTTCAAAATCTATTTTGAAATAATCAATAATATTTTAAATTTAAAGGTTAAGTTTAAATATGTAAGAAAATTTACAAATGATATAAAATATTTTGGAAAACGATTAACTAATTTGATTAATTAAATAAACAAGTAACTAAAATAAAATCAAATATAACGATATATGTAATTTACCCTCAAATGTTTAAGGTAATTAATAAATAATATTCGAAATTAATTAAATTTAATTAAATTTGTTATAATTAAACAATTAATTAAATTTTAGTTACTGAATAAAATAATATACATGTATTGTGATATATGTGTATTATTATAAATGTTACAACATATATATTTAATTTTAAAATGAATTAAATTAAATTAATAAATAAATTTAATTAAATAAGAATTAATTAATAAAATTAACATAAAATTAAATATGATTTAATTATAAAAGGTGGAACTATAATAAACCTAAATAAATTTACGGAATAAACACATACGTATAGTACGTATAACGTAATTTCATATGTGTTTGACACTGGAATTAGGAGGGTATTTCATAAGAAATATATCATTTCATAAGTCGATATCACTTAAATAAATATATTAAAGATTGTGAATATTTAATATGAGTGTTGTCCTCTACCATGTATATATTAATAAATTACTTGGATGCTCTTTGGTTATTGAGTAAACTCAAGCTAGAGATATTATGTGTAGTATTATTAATATATTGACTAGACAAGGTGTAACGACCCGATATATTCAACCATTCGCATCCACACATGCCGAACTTGAATT
The DNA here is from genome assembly GCA_030737815.1 of Allium fistulosum. Lineage (NCBI taxonomy): Eukaryota > Viridiplantae > Streptophyta > Magnoliopsida > Asparagales > Amaryllidaceae > Allium > Allium fistulosum. Next base: position 740,997,392 of record CM060908.1, on the reverse strand, counting down.
GCTAAATATACCGAATTGTAAATATAAATTTGGCAAAACTCGGAATATACAGTAAATAAATCACAGACCACAGACACAGAGTAACATAACAATGCAGTGGAAGCCAGAAATAATAGTTCATGAAGCTACTATATATATACATATATATATACACACACACACACATCAGAGTTAACAAGATACAACAGAAGTAACAAGATACAATAGAGGTCTCAATATGATAATCAAGTATAAATCAGAATACATCACTGGAATCAACAGGATAACTAAAAGCAAAATAGATAGCTAGATCTCCAAGAAAGCTCCAACTACAAGGTGAGTCTCGAATGTTGTATCACTCAGTCTGACCCGAGCGTAAAGAAAAACACAAAACACTCAAGTCAGGACATACATACATATATAATAACTAATGTCTAATAGTAAATTAAACTTACTTTTAAATAGCGTTAAGGCTTTACATTTTCCACCTTAACACATAATAGTCCCAGTAGTCTATCCAGTATCAGCATACCTCTAGATCGGAAGGCTACCCTAAATGCTCCACAGGCTACGGCACAAAGCCAAACTCGTAGGAAAGCTCGCTATGGTAGGTGACACGGCACAACAGGGCAATGCTAGGGTAGATATACCAATTACGCACACGGGCTGGTGAAAATGCGTAGCAGCCACTACCGCACACCTCGGAACACACTCCCAAATCAAAAATCGAAGGGTGGCCACCAAATCAATCACAAAGTAATAGAATAGTATCGAAGAAATGTGTCCGATCAGAGGTGCTACCTCATTGGCCCGAGATCGCTCCTGTTTTAGCCACCTTAAGCCAACTCACGGAAGTTGGGTCCACGTTCATACCTCAATAGGATCGTCGCCACCATCCTACTTCATTCTGGAATCTCCACCGCGTACACGGTTGTCAAAGTGGTTTTCGGTATCGACAGAGAGTATGCCCATATCTGATCCCGGTCTCTTTGTCAACCAATCGTTATTATAACCCATGGATATTTATTTCAAAATAATTTATACTTCAAAACCAAATATCATATCCATTTCAAAATAGTTTATACTTCAAAACCAAAATATCATATCCATTTCAAAACTAGTTTATACTTCAAGACCAAAATATCATTATCCATTCCAAAACTAGTTTATACTTCAAGACCAAAATATCATTTGAATAAACCCAAATTTCCAATCACTGAATATTTCTTTCAATTTATTTAAACTTGAAATTTTCCTTTTTAAATCATCTTAAACCAAAACCACTTTATAAAGCCATATTCTTAAATCTTCAATTGCAAATCAATATATTCAAAACAATTCTTAATTAAATACTATTTCAAATAAATTCATTTCCAAAAGTCATAGTACTTTCAAAGTTATAACACCTTTGAAACTGAACACTTTGTAACCATAATACTTTGAAACCCTATCAATTTAAATTGTTATCATTTGGAAATCATAATATTTAGAAAAATCATAACACCCTTAAAAATAATATTCATTACCAAAGTTATAGCATTTTTAAGTTCATTCGTTCAATTATACCAATTTCGAAAACATTGTATTAACTTATAAATTTCAAAAATGATTTATATTTCACCTCAAAACATATTCATTTAAACCATTTAAATTCAATGTCAAAATCTTCCAAAATAATATTCATTTCCAAAGTTCATTGTAATTTCAGCCACAACACCACTTATAACATGTTACGGTAAATATATTAACATTTCAAAAACATTGTCAAATTCAAAAAAGCAGCACTTATAAAGTGCTACATTAGGTATTTTAGTGTTGCGAAACAGTTCAGTTTCAGAAACATCAACACTTATAAAGTGTTGTAGTAGACATATTGGTATTTTCAGAAATAGTTCAAATTCAGAAACAGCAGCACTTATAAAGTGCCGTAGTATTATAGTTATTTCAGAACATAGTTAAATTTCATAAACAGCAGCACTTTGGAAATGCTGCCAATACAATTCCAGATTTATTATAACATTGTAGAAACATTAAAACTTCAATTTTAGCCATTTTTAACTTATAAAACATATCTCACATTTTAGAAATATTCATTTGGATATCAATTTACTCATAGTTTACATAAAATAACTTTTATAATTAAAATATCCAAATTTACTATAATTCATTTATCAAGTCAAAAGTACACTATTTACTTAACTTTTTATTTTAACAAATAACTTAACACTTTATTTGAAATACCCATTTCATAAACAAAATATTCTTTTAATAAGTCAAACTTCACATTTCCAATTAAAATCAAATTTTCTATTATAAAGTTAATTCATAATTTAAGATACATTTTTCCATTTTAAATCATAATTATTTATTTTACAAAACATATCTATTTCATAAAATAAAATCTATTACCATCACTAGGTTAGGTTTAGAATTTCACATTAAATCAAATTTTATTATTAAGTTATTTATCATCAATAAAGATCTTTAAATAGCAATTTAAAACCAATTATTGATATATAAAGATTCCAACTTATAGAAAACCAATATAACTTTATAATTTCAATCAAACCACTTATTGACTTATAAAAATCCATATATTTAAAATCATTGAATCAAATTTTTAAGTAAAATTTTCATATATCTTAAAACTTAAAATACTTAAAAAAATTTAAGAAAATATTATTAAATATATAACCGTGGGTCTGTATAAAAATTTTCTAACCTAGGTCAAGTGATACGGATATGTATCATTTCAATCCGTAATTTAAAAAGAAAAATCCGAGTTCTATCATTTCAAACCCGCAATCCCAAGTCAAATAAAATACAATAAAAATCACTCGAGCCTATCATTTCAGCTCATAATGATTTTTCCTTATTCTAAAGTCCGTTCGGGTATGTATCATTTCAACCCATAGTGAAAGGGAACTTGAAGTGTGAGATACAGAAAATAAAATAAATAGTATAGCATAACATATCATAACAGGTGATGTAACAAATATATAAGCAGTATTTAACATCATATAATCATATCACAGGCATATATGAATTAATCAACATAGTATATCAATTTCTACAATTCACATGTCATTGTTTCACAATTATATAAGTACGAATGTCGAGAGTGACGAACTCACCTTTTAGAGTTAGAGATGACAATTTGAAACACACAACTATACTTTGAAAAGCACGACAAAGCACGAATAGATTTGAATGGATGAAGAGTCAAGGTCCAAATCTTGTATACAAACAATTACAACAATTATAAGTGTATGATTCAATATAAAAGATTAGAAATTAAAATAATGAAAAATAATTAAGAATTTAAAATGACATAACTTGCTTTAGCCAACACAAGTGGCTCGACCACATCACTATTGGCCTAGACCACTTCAAAGTATGCTCGGCCATGGTGGGTTAAAGGCACGGCTATGGCAAAGGAATGTGAAAAGTGGCAAGTTACAAATGATGGAAGTCAAAAAGGTATGGAATGAAGGGTCTTTGGGTTCGGCCCTATGGCATTATGTGCTCGGCCATGGCTGTTTGGATCAGGTCAAGACACATCAAGTCACGGCCAGACATAGGAGATGGTCACGGCAAGGAGCTGGAAGGTGTTGTGAGTGTTGTGGCCGAGGCAAGAAAGGGGAATTGGTGATGGAATATAGTGATCAGATAGGGTTTGTAACATGTTTTGGTGAAGGGTTTTGATCCATGGTCATCACGGTAAGACATGGAATAGTGATGGTGGTTGAAGGCCGGTCATCATGGTGGTGATGAGGAGGAGATGAGGTCGGCTAGATCATGGAGATGGCCGATCATTGCTTTGTAAACAAAAGAGAAACAAGATAGAAAAGAGGAAGAAAGAGCAAGACATGAAATGAAAACTTACTGTATTTTTTTCTCCAGGAAACAAATGGAAATGAGATGGGATGAGAAACTTTTTGTACGTGATTTACAAAATGAATTGGTGGCTAGGGTTAGAGAAAATGAACGGCTAAGAGATGGAAAGCCTTGAACGGTTAGGAATTAGAAAGGCTTACTTGATTTCCAAGAAAAGAAACCTAAGTCTCTTAGAATTTCCAAGCCCAAAATCCAAATAAAATCAAATAGAAAAGAGATTAGAAAATAAAATAAACGTCTAAACAAAATAAAATAGAGAATGAACATAGAAAAATAGAAAATAGAATAAAGAAAATCATTGCATTTAAACGCTGTATTTTATTCAATTTAAAAAGTACAAAACAGAATTTTGATGAAACGAAAAGCAGAACGGATATCAGAATTATATTCTGCTCCAAAGAAAAAGATTATAAATTTAAAATTCAAATTTAAAAATTTCAAATGAAAGTCAAAGTTTGACCAAAGTTGACCAAAATATAAAATTTTCAGAAAATCATTATTTTATTATATTTGAAAAATAAATTACAAACAAATCCCAAACTTACATTGGAAAATTCCAATATTTCAATTTAAAATGATTTAAATATCAAAGTTTTCAAATAAAAATAAATTTAAAATATTTGTTCAAAATATGGGTTGTTACACTCTCTCCCACTCAAAACTTTTCATCCTCGAAAAGGAATGAGACACGACAGTAGAAAGAAAGGTAAGATAGAACGGAGAATAATACCTGAAACAACACTTCTGGATTTGAAGCACGTATGCTTTCCTCCGTCTCCAGGTACAATACTGTACTAAGACCAGAATGACAGATTTCCTTCTCGGCTGCTACATACCTCAATCGATAATACGAAGTGGCTTCCTCTCGATAGTAAGGTTTGATTCAATATCCAAAATCTTGAGAGAAGAAGGCGAAACACTAAGAGATGGATCATGAAGATACCGACAAAGATGCGAAACAGTGGAATACAATATGTACTCCAGAAAACTTCTCAAGCAAATCCGGACAATGAGCCAAAGAACCAAATTTTTCCACAATGCGAAAAGGACCAATAAATCGAACGATTCCCGGATTTTATCCAGCAAGATGGAGATCTGCAAGGTCGTCCGTAAAGAGCAACAAACGGAGACATCGCAATACTAGCCTGGGTATAAAAGCTAAAATAAGATAGATAGAGGATTAAAGACAAGGTCAAATAGAAAATTAAAATTCAACCAGATGGAGATGATCATCCCAAGATCTTCCATAATCAAGAACACAAGCACGAAGAAGATCCTCTAGAATCTGATTCACTCTTTTCATTTGACCATCGGTCTATGGATGGTAAGCAGTGCTCAGATTCAGATGAGTACCAAAGATTCTTGAAAAGTTTCCAAAACAGACTGGTATAAGCAACACCCTTCCATTCTCTAACAAGATAGTGAGAAATAAGGACAACTGAAAAGATAGAGTTATGGAATGAGATCACAAAGGAAGATGAGAAGAAAGCCATACATTGATCACAGCGATCTTAACTGGATCAATTGAAATTCCATTACCAGAAACCATATGCCCAAGAAATCGGGCTTCATCCTTCTAGAATTGGCATTTCAAAATTTCATCCTTCAACTGATGATTCCTAAGAGTCTCCAGAACAGATTTCAAATGTGACTCCAGTTCTTTCCTTGACTTGGAGAAGACAAGGATATCACCAACAAAGACTAAAACAAACTTGGTAAGCACATCACGGAAAACACGATTCATCAATCAACAAAGGAAGCAGGGGCATTAGTCAAACCAAAAGGCATAACTAACCATTCATAGAAAAACCATTCTCAGTACGGAAAGCAGTCTCGGGAATACTTTCCTCAGCAACACTGAGCTGGTGAAAATCAGTGGCAAGATCAAGCTGAGAGAAAACAGTAGCTCCATGGGCTAACCAATTCGAAATTCGATTTCCCACTTAGAAGGTAGGAGAATGGAAACAACCAAAAAGAAATAGATTGGAAAACAGAATAAGATAATAAATTTAAAACCATGAAAATTTCAACTTACATTAATAATTAATTTCATCCATTTGATTTCACTTAAGTTAAATAAATCTTAACTATTTTTAATCTCATTATCTCATCATACAATTACCTTAAATTAACAATTTTCCAAAGTCATGAATTTGAAAATCATTTATTATACTCACAATTTATTCAATAAATTTTAATTCTTCTTTATTCCAAAATTTATTATTAAATTTATTCCACTTAATATATCTAATCATATTATTATGTTTATTTACACTTTTTATAACAGCTCCAATTTATTTATAAATTCCTTTAACACCATTTTATATTGTAATTATTCAATTAACCTTTTATTTTATTTACCTCTATTAATCTTTTATGCTAAAATTTTAAGTGTATAACCTTTATTATAACCACTCAAATTCTATTTATAAAATCCTTTTATATTGTATATTATCCGATTACATATACAACTTCTTATTAATTTAGGTAAGTTATATTGGAATGTAATAGAATATTATACAAATAAAAATTTCTAATTCAATTATTCAAGCTTAAATATTTATCCCAAAATTTTAACTTCAGTTTATAATTGAAATCGTCTTTAAGATAAAATTTAAGAATTAAATTTCCGGTAAACTTCAAACTATTCTAGAGATAAATAAATATATATATAATGTAACAACCCGCATATCTATCAATTCTATATTTAAATATTTTATTTAAATATTTTATCGTTAGTCGGATGTTAGTCCGAAAAGCTACTTTTTGCATACGGTCAAATTAGGACTCGAGACCACCCCCATTGAGTTCAAAATGACGTTTGCGATCTTTTTGAGTGTAAACTTCGATATGTTTGGAGATAGTGAAATTTTCGTCACTTTTCCCGCTTGAGACTTTGGATTGGACTGCACCTTCTTAACTCAGCCCACCCCCTCTTCTCTTCATCACTTCAAGCTTCTTCAAAAATGGTGGAGGGAAAGAGAAATTAAAACTCCCAAACACAAATTCCATTGCAAATCCGAGATTCAACATCAAATTCACGTTTAGACCATTGATTCAAGCTTGTTGGTGTTCTTGCTTTGCTCTCAAATCTCCATCTTCATCAAATTCCGTGAAAAGGTGAGATTTTTGATCTCACATCTTGCCTATATCTATCTTGGACTGTTGGGAATGATCCCCTATTGTATTTGCATCAATATTTGCATTTGGTTTGGATTGGATTGGCGAAAAACTTCAATTTTCAGCGTTTTGGTGATTTTCCTGGCCTTAAGTCGTTTCTGGCCTTCGCTGAGTCGTCCACGAGTTAAGCCTAAGTCGTGAGTCGTTCACGAGTTAAGGGCTTAGGTCGCGCGCGTGTATTTCTGTTCGTCTGGCCTGAGTCGTTCGCGAGTTAAAGGCCTGAGTCGTTCTCGAGTTAAAGTGTTAAGTCGTTCCAGGCGTTGAGTCGTTCTGGGTGTGCTAAGTCGTTCACGAAGTAAAGGCTGAGTCGTTCGCGAGTTACTGGCATAAGTCGTTCACGAAGTAAAGGCTGAGTCGTTCGCGAGTTACTGGCATAAGTCGTTCAGGAGTTAAAGGCCTTAAGTCGTAGGTCGTTTTGCAGTTAGCTCGCTCGCCCTGGCTTAAGTCGTTAAGTCGTTAAAGGCTTAAGTCGTTAAGTCGTTCAAGACTTAGGTCTTATGACTTTATCCCTTAAGTCGTAAGTCTCTTGCCTCCCTTAAGTCCTAGGTCGTATGACTCTTAAGTCCTAGGTCGTTGGCTTTAAATCGTTAAGTCGTAGGTCGTCTCAGACCTAACATTCCCGCTGCTTCTCTTAGGTCGCTTGACCCTAAGTCGTAGGTCGCTTGATTTCGTTAAGTCGTAGGTTGCTCGACTTTGTTAAGTCGTAGGTCGCCACCGACCTTACCCTTAGGTCGAATGACCTGTTATCTGCTAGGTCGTGTGGCATTCCTCCCTTAAGTCGTAAGTCGTTCGCGGGTTAGTACTTGGTCGTTTGACCTGTTCTTCTGCTAGCTCGCGTGGCATTCTCCACTTAGGTCGTATGACCTTATCCCCTAAGTCGTAAGTCGTTCGCGAGTTTGTACTTAGTCATTTTACCTGTTCTTCAGCTAGGTTGCACGGCAGTCTTCCCTTAGGTCGTATGACCTACTTCTCCTTAGGTCGTTGGACCGGGCAGGTCGAACCCCGTATTACTCTGCGTAGGCAATCTCTTCTGAAAAACGTTTATCAGAATTTCTACTTTGATGGTTTTGGGATTGACTTCTTTGCACTTTACTCACGTCTTCGAACGTGAATTGATTTGTTCTACCATCGTTTTATGACTTGTCACTTTAAAGATATATGAAGGTTTCAATACTAATAGTAAATATCAAAACTCTTTCATCAAAGCGATTTCAACACTATTTTAAGTATCAAAAGTTCGTTTTCTCAAACCGATTTTCAATCTACTAGTATATACAAGCCTTTACTTCACTCGAATGAGAAATCGACTTAAACGACTTAGTAAAACGAGTGGTATGAAACGCTTGCGTTCACTTCGTCGGTTAGCTCTTGGACTTGTTCGATTGAACCCTTTTTGTGACAATTTCCTAGTGAAGATTTACAGCTTGTTCGTAAATATTTAAGTTAAGCAAGTGGTTATGGGACATGAAGCTAAACTCATATATTTACTGGCTTGGTGTGATTGACACTTCCTTATGATCATGACGATCATTTTTGTGATTTAGACTAGCAATGTGCGATGTCTCTTCGTCCGTGTGTCGGACTTGCCTTCGGGCCATCCGTGTGTTCGGAAAATTTAAATGGATAGCTTCCATGAGATAACTTCTCGTCCGTGTGTCGGACTTCCCCCTTTTTGTGATTTCTGGATTTCGTGTGTTGATTTCTGGGATTTGTTCTGGATTTCGTGTGTTGATTTCTGGATTTAGTGCTTCACCAACTTTTGTGATTTTCACTGATATGATATCAGGTTTTTGTGTATTGGTGAATTCGTGTGTCATTACCTTTTTATGTGTTTGGATCTTTGAGAAGATTCTTGTGATATTGATTAATCTTTTGTTGATTATCATTTACATACTTATAGTAGTATGTCGCTATGGTTATTACATGTTCATGTCATGCCTTTTACTGTATACCATATCATCTGATATTTATAGTTAGACTGATCCGTTTATTATTTTCTTATAAATAATACTCGGGTCAGACCGAGATGTTACAGGTGCTTCTGCTTGACTTCTCTTCAGGATTATTCTGACTTTTGGCTAACTACTTAGATTAGTAGTTTTTGGATGTACACCTTTGAGATATAGACTCTATGTTGTGTACTTATTCTTTTGTATAGCACGTGATGCTATTCTTTTGTATTATCGTGGATCTTTCTGACCACTACTCTGATGTACACTTTCATGTGTTATATATTTATTCATATCTTTTTCCGCCTTTGTGATATGGATGTCTGTGACTGATTTATGTTATGATTATTTCTATGTTTGTTTCCGAAGATTATATATAGCCACCGTGTGATAGCTTTGTGTTTGTATCGGTATGTCGGATTTCCTCCTTAAAAGATATGCATTCTATTCTATCTGACGTATCGGTGCTCGCACAAAGAAGTTACATGGATGGTCGCTCCTCCACAGCCTTATTCTCCGCGCTAATTGACAGCACTACATCGTAGTGTTCTTGGTTAGCTTGGGTATAGAGGTGGGGCGTCACATATAATATATATATCAAATCAAATTTTTTAAACCATATATCAATATATATATTATAAATCAAGTCAACTTTTAGAAATTCAAATCAATATATATATTATAAATCAAGTCAAATTTTTAGAAAATCTAATCAATTTAATTCTTCAGAGCAAAACTGTAGCAAAGCTACAGAATGGTATCTTCACTTCGAAACTCGAAAATGAATGTCGATGATGCTGCAGTCATCACCGAAACTATTTCCCAGCGACAAAGAGAAGAGTACTGATTTAAAACTTTAAAATTCTTTAGAAACAATTTCTATTAGAAAATATTTTAAATAATATATCCTTTTAAAACCTTAAAACCAAAGTTCGAAATCAACGGAAATTAAATTCTCAAATTCTTGGTTTTATATTTATTTAAATTTCCAAATTAATTTATAACCATATTTTATAGTTCAATTATTTATATATGAAACAAAAGCCAATGGTTACAAGACATATACAGAGTCAAATATTATTTCTTTACATCCAATTTAATTAACTATCAAAATTCAGAAAATTATACATATATAAAATATAATTATACAAAATTTATTCCATTTACCAAGTTTGAAAACAATATGGTGTCAGTTTGCTCTGTTCAAGTGTTTTGGAGATCCTATAGATAGCGTTGATCAAACGAATCGATCGGAAACCCAAATCAACATCAACAACTCAAAGAACACCATATACAATTAAACATTTTAAATATTAGTTTACAAATACACTTCAAGAGTGATTTGAAGATAAGTTGGAAGCAAAAGACCAGATGATTAAATAACAGAATAAGGGAACGAATAAGCTTATATAAATCACCGGAAACCTTAACCGGGTCGACCATGACTTCCAGAATAAGATCGATGTAGAGTTCTAGGACAAACCTACATCTGATCTCAAGAGATAGGATTCGGGATAACAAGAGATAGATAGCATTGTAAACCGAGGATGCAGAAATCTTCGATGAATCAATGCTTCTTGTAAAGGAGTTTCACCCCTTTACAATCATTTTGAGATTGGCGAGACCGCCAATTTGTTATAAGATCATTCGAAGTGGAGTTATGGGATACTCCAGAATCAAAAGAAGACAAATAGGGTGAGAGAAAAATGGATTTTGGAACCGCAGGGAACGTTCCAAAATTCAAAAGAAATTGCCACGAAGAAGAAGGAATTCAAGCTCGAACGAAAGTGATTATGTAATAAATTTACCATATATGCTCAGCTTTGCCTAGAGCCAAAGCTCTGATACCAAATGTAATGACCCGATATTTTCAACCATTCGCATCCACACATGCTGGACTTGAATTGCTCAAAATACCGAATTGTAAATATAAATTTGGCAAAACTCGAAATATACAGTAAATAAATCACAGATCACAGACACAAAGTAACATAACAATGCAGCGGAAGCAAGAAATAGTAGTTCATGAAGCTACTATATATATATACACATCAGAGTTAACAAGATACAACAGAAGTAACAAGATACAACAGAGGTCTCAATATGATAATCAAGTAAAAATCAGAATACATCACTGGAATCAACAGGATAACTGAAAGCGAAATAGATAGTTGGATCTCCAAGAAAGCTCCAACTCCAAGGTGAATCTCGAATGTTGTATCACTCAGTCTGACCCGAGCGTAAAGAAAAACACAAAACACTCGAGTCAGGACATACATACTTATATAATGTAAACCAACTCAAGTGAACTGTAATAGAAATGCCCAAGTAACTTAAGAGATGCTTGGGATCGCCCATCCTTTAAGGATCCGTTAAACTATCTACTATGTAGTAATATTCGCTATTATAATAATGTCTAATAGTAAATTAAACTTACTTTGAGATAGCGTTAAGGCTTTACATTTTCCACCTTAACACATAATAGTCCCAGTAGTCTATCCAGTATCAGCATACCTCCAGATCAGGAGGATACCCTAAATACTCCACAGGCTACGGCACAAAACCAAACTCGTAGTAAAGCTCGCTATGGTAGGTGACACGGCACAACGAAGCAATGCCAGGGTAGATATACCAATTACGCACACGGGCTGGTGGAAACGCGTAGCAGCCACTACCGCCCACCTAGGAACACATTCCCAAATCAAAAATCGAAGGGTGGCTACCAAATCAATCAAAAAGTAATAGAATAGTATCGAAGAAATGTGTCCAATCAGAGGTGCTACCTCATTGGCCCGAGATCGCTCCTGTTTTAGCCAACTTAAGCCAACTCACGGAAGTTGGGTCCACGTTCATACCTCAATAGGATCGTCGCCACCATCCTACTTCATTCTGGAATCTCCACCGCGTACACGGTTGTCAAAGTGGTTTTCGGTATCGACAAAGAGTGTGCCCATATCTGATCCCGGTCTCTTTGTCAACCAATCGTTATTATAAACCATGGATATTTATTTCAAAATAATTTATACTTCAAAACCAAATATCATATCCATTTCAAACTAGTTTATACTTCAAAACCAAAATATCATATCCATTTCAAAACTAGTTTATACTTCAAGACCAAAATATCATTATCCATTTCAAAACTAGTTTATACTTCAAGACCAAAATATCATTTGAATAAACCCAAATTTCCAATCACTGAATATTTCTTTCAATTTATTTAAACTTGAAATTTTCCTTTTTAAATCATCCTAAACCAAAACCACTTTATAAAGCTATATTCTTAAATCTTCAATTGCAAATCAATATATTCAAAATAATTCTTAATTAAATACTATTTCAAATAAATTCATTTCCAAAAGTCATAGTACTTTCAAAGTTATAACACCTTTGAAACCGAACACTTTGAAACCATAATACTTTGAAACCCTATCAATTTAAATTGTTATCATTTGGAAATCATAATATTTAGAAAAATCATAACACCCTTAAAAATAATATTCATTACCAAAGTTATAGCATTTTTTAGTTCATTCGTTCAATTATACCAATTTCGAAAACATTATATTAACTTATAAATTTCAAAAATGATTTATATTTCACCTCAAAACATATTCATTTAAACCATTTAAATTCAATGTCAAAATCTTCCAAAATAATATTCATTTCCAAAGTTCATTGTAATTTCAGCCACAACAGCACTTATAAGTTATAACGTGTTACGGTAAATATATTAACATTTCAAAAACATTGTCAAATTCAAAAAAGCAGCACTTATAAAGTGCTACAGTAGGTATTTTAGTGTTGCGAAACAATTCAGTTTCAGAAACAGCAGCACTTATAAATTGTTGTAGTAGACATATTGGTATTTTTAGAAATAGTTCAAATTCAGAGACAACGGCACTTATAAAGTGCTGTAGTATTATAGTTATTTCAGAACATAGTTAAATTTCAGAAACAGCAGCACTTTGGAAATGCTGCCAATACAATTCCAGATTTATTATAACATTGTAGAAACATTAAAAGTTCAATTTTAGCCATTTTTAACTTATAAAACATATCTCACATTTCAGAAATATTCATTTGGATATCAATTTACTCATAGTTTACATAAAATAACTTTTATAATTAAAATATCCAAATTTACTATAATTCATTTATCAAGTCAAAAGTACACTATTTACTTAACTTTTTATTTTAACAAATAACTTAACACTTTATTTGAAATACCCATTTCATAAACAAAATATTCTTTTAATAAGTCAAACTTCACATTTCCAATTAAAATCAAATTTTCCATTATAAAGTTAATTCATAATTTAAGATATATTTTTCCATTTTAAATCATAATTATTTATTTTACAAAACATATCTATTTCATAAAATAAAATCTATTACCATCACTAGGTTATATTTAGAATTCCACATTAAATCAAATTTTATTATTAAGTTATTTATCATCAATAAAGATCTTTAAATAGCAATTTAAAACCTATTATTGATATATAAAGATTCCAACTTATAGAAAACCAATATAACTTTATAATTTCAATCAAACCACTTATTGACTTATAAAAATCCATATATTTAAAATCATTGAATCAAATTTTTAAGTAAAATTTTCATATATCTTAAAACTTAAAATACTTAAAAAAATTTAAGAAAATATTATTAAATATATAACCATGGGTCTGTATAAAATTTTTCTATCCTAGGTCAAGTGATACGGATATGTATCATTTCAATCGGTAATTTGAAAAGAAAAATCCGGGTTCTATCATTTCAAACCCGTAATCCCAAGTCAAATAAAATACAATAAAAATCACTTGAGCCTATCATTTTAGCTCATAATGATTTTTCCTTATTCTAAAGTCCGTTCGGGTATGTATCATTTCAACCCATAGTGAAAGGGAACTTGAAGTGTGAGATACAGAAAATAAAATAAATAGTATAGCATAACATAACATATCATAACAGGTGATGTAACAAATATATAAGCAGTATTTAACATCATATAATCATATCACAGGCATATATGAATTAATCAACATAGTATATCAATTTCTACAATTCACATGTCATTGTTTCACAATTATATAAGTACGAATGTCGAGAGTGATGAACTCACCTTTTACAGTTAGAGATGACAATTTGAAACACACAACTATACTTCGAAAAGCACGACAAAGCACGAATAGATTTGAATGGATGAAGAGTCAAGATCCAAATCTTGTACACAAACAATTACAACAATTATAAGTGTATGATTCAATATAAAATATTATAAATTAAAATAATGAAAAATAAGAATTTAAAATGACATAACTTGCTTTACCCAACACAAGTGGCTCGGCCACATCACTATTGGGCTAGACCACTTCAAAGTATGCTCGGCCATGATGGGTTAAAGGCACGGCTATGGCAAAGGAATGTGAAAAGTGGCAAGTTACAAATGATGGAAGTCAAAAAGGCATGGAATGAAGGGTCTTTGGGTTCGGACCTATGGCTTCATGTGCTCGGCCATGGCTGTTTGGATCAGGTCAAGACACATCAGGTCACGGCCAGACCTAGGAGATGGTCGCGGCAAGGGGCTGGAAGGTGATGTGAGTGTTGTGGCAGAGGCAAGCAAGGGGAATTGGTGATGGAATATATTGATCGGATAGGGTTTGTAACATGTTTTGGTGAAGGGTTTTGATCCATGGTCATCACGGTAAGACATGGAATGGTGGTGGTGGTTGAAGGCCGGTCATCAAGGTGGTGATGAGGAGGAGATGAGGTCGGCTAGATCATGGAGATGGTCGAGCATTGCTTTGTAAACAAAAGAGAAACAAGATAGAAAAGAGGAAGAAAGGGCAAGACATGAAATGAAAACTTACTGTATTTTTTTCTCCAGGAAACAAATGGAAATGAGATGGGATGAGAAACTTTTTCTACGTGATTTACAAAATGAAGTGGCGGTTAGGATTAGAGAAAATGAACGGCTAAGAGATGGAAGCCTTGAACGGTTAGGAATTAGAAAGGCTTACTTGATTTCCAAGAAAAGAAACCTAAGTCTCTTAGAATTTCCAAGCCCAAACTCCAAATAAAATCAAATAGAAAAGAGATTGGAAAAAAAATAAACGTCTAAACAAAATAAAATAGAGAATGAACATAGAAAAATAGAATACAGAAAATCATTGCGTGTAAAACGCTGTATTTTATTCAATTTAAAAAGTACAAAATAGAATTTTGACGAAATGAAAAGCAGAACGGATATCAGAATTATATTCTGCTCCAAAGAAAAAGATTAGAAATTTAAAATTCAAATTTAAAAATTTCAACTGAAAGTCAAAGTTGACCAAAGTTGACCAAAATATAAAATTTTCAAAAAATCATTATTTTATTATATTTGGAAATTAAATTACAAACAAATCCCAAACTTACATTGGAAAATTCCAATATTTCAATTTAAAATGATTTAAAGGGGATTTTCACTTCAAGGGCTTATTCGTGCAGGGTAATAAGTTTTAAAGACACCACTTCTGAATAATTAGTTTTAAGGACATTTTACAGGAAAAAGATAAAAGAATTTATCATTTTCAGTTATATAGAAATAATGATAAATGGATTTATCATTTTCCTGGATAACTTAAAAAGATAAATGAATTTATCATTATGCTGTAAATTGTCTTTAAAACTAATTATTCAGAAGTGATGTCCTTAAAACTTATTATCCTGCAAATAGAAGCCCTTCAACCTAATTTCCACATAACTATATGTATTTGTTGAGAAAACTCAAGGTACATATATTATTCTTAAGCAGTCGTGAAATGATAGGTACAAGTAAATAATCTCTATAGATTTGGTGAGCAAGCTCAATGTCAAAATGAGACTAGGACAAAGTCTATAGCTTAGGAGTTGTATATGACACAACCAATAAAAGTTATTCATCGCTTGCAAGCTTATGATTTGTTGAGCAAACTTATGGTCAGAATCTCAAGTCAAGTGAGTCCAAATATCTACTAGAGAAATCAAATGATTTCTATGTTTCTTCTTAGGGTTTTAAGAAATACAAAACTCCAATGAGCTTGTTAGTAAATTAAATATAATGTTAAATTTACTAATATTGTAAGAAAATTTGCTATGAATTTAATGTTCTGATCTACTAAATTGAATTTGCAGAAAAATGTCCACATTAAAGTTATTTTAAAAAATGACAAACTCACTGAACCTACCTACATAGACCGATGAAAAGCAATCAAAATAATACTTACATATGAATGTTTATGGTCATCAATAACTGAACCTTCAAGGGAAAACGCATTAAAATGCAAATCTTGAACTGATAATTATTTATAACAAATGGCTGCTGACCTAGAAATTGCCCAAGTTTATGTGTTGTCTACTCTAGAAAAAACATTGCAATAACAGCATGAAAACATGTTTATCCATCGAATCTTTGATAGCCGTACAACATTGTTTAGGGAGAAATCTCATTCCGCAAGGTACGAGATTACTAAGTAGTTATTCAATACGTAGATGACGAGGGCATACATGTGGACGAGTATGTTTTAATGATGAAAGGCTGTATTGTTGATTTTCATAGTTGGACATCACAATAAGCAACGAGTTTCAAGTGGATTTGATCTTAAGGTCTCTTACTCTACAGTTTGAGCCATTCATATTGAACTATAATATGAACCGGTTGAATGCAAGCCTTGTGGAGCTACTCAATATGTTGAGATCGGGCGAGTCTTCATCCAAGAATCAAGGTGCGGTGCTCATAATGAAAGGGAAGGCATCGACTTCGAATGGTTCAAAGAAGAGAAAGTGAGTAAATAAGGCGAATACGAAGAATGGTCCAAGTGACAAGGGTGGGTGTCATCACTATCACAAGGAGGGGCATTGGAAACATAATTGTCGGATTTACCTAAAGATTGTCAAAGATAAGAAATAGGATTGTTGCCATTTCTACATGTATATTATTGATTCAAAACTGTTTTGACATACTGGATCTTGAACTCATGTCTGTAATCCGTTATTTGAAATTAGGAACAGTTGGCATGTGGCAAAGGATGAAATGAGACTGCAAATTGTTGATGGATCTTTAGTAGATGTAGCTGCATTTGGAGATTATCACTTGGCTTTGCTTAAGGATTAGATTTAATTTTGAATAATTATTATCATGTTAAAACCTTTATTTGTGGAATAACTTTTGTGTCTAGATTATCTTAGACTAGATATGTTTTTCATTGCATTGATAATGTTATGAATATTGTGTTTGATGGAATAAAATATGCAATGGTGTTTTGGATAATGTCATTTATGCGTTTAATTCTAATTATGTATGTGTTGTGAATAATTCTTCTAATATTGGCATAATTATTTATGGCATTGTAGGCTAGGTTATATAAATGACAAATGACTACACAAACAAAAAACCAAAGATAATCTACAATTATTTTATTCTAAATCATTCGATACTATGATTAGTGTCTTCAAAAATGACCAAGCACCAATTTAGTGGAAGCAATGGCAGAGTAAATGAACTCTTAGGTCTTGTACATATTGATGTATATTGTAACAACCCGAAGTTTAGTAACAATTAATTATCGTCAAATGACGATTAAATTGGTTGTTAATTTCTATTGGAATTTTTAATCGGTGATATTCTTTTATAACTTTGTTAAGTGTTGGTAGGCTTTAAAAGTTGAATCTTGGCCCATGTTTTATTTTTGGAACCGTGATACTTATCCAATGTTGATACCGGTTCCCCCATTCATTCGTTCGCAAACCCTAAAACTTAATAACGAACGAAAATGGCAGCGATTCTCGTTCATTCCTCTTTGTCCAAATTAGGGTTTGATGAAGTCGGCTTGGTTGCTTCGAGTTGATCGAATTCGTCTTCTCTCTGGGTTTCGTTTTCTTTTGACTCCGCTCTTCGAGTAAAGGTGAGTAACCCTCACATCTAATTCAATACCATGCTTCGACAGTTGATTTTGTTTTGATGTTGATTTTGAACTGTTCGTTCTTCCTTGTCATCACTGTTTCGATTTTGATTTTGACGATATTGATTTCGTTTGACTTTGGCTATTTCTTTGGTATTGAACTGTCGACTTCGGTCTTAATTTTTGAGTATGTGATATTTCTTTCAAGTTAATTGTCTTATACAGTTGCTCATTGGAGTTGCTGTATAATTCAATGATATGCTTGAAAATGATCTTTGTTGTCTTCACTATCGCAGTTGCATTCATGTGTTCATTAGTCTGAAGCTTGTATTTAAATGTATGCTGTGCATTTTTAATTGACTAGCTGTCTCTGGCTTTATATGCTGGTGACATTGGCTTCTGTCCTTGATTTGTTCTAGTTCGAACTTGAAACTTGCCATGGTTTTGATATTTGTCTCTGAGCCTGGTTCATGTAGTCTGGATTCTTCACTGACCTGTACATGTTGTTTGGTCTCATTGACTTCGACTTGGTTTATTTTTGTTGCATTTGGACTGGTTTGTGCTTTTTTGCATACTGTATTTGATTGCTGAACTGGTTTTGATGCCAGTCTCTACTCTGTTTCATTTATTTGGGTTGAATTGTTCGGCTTTGGCACTGTCCTGACATTGATATTGCCATTCCTTGAATTGCTTGTATCAGTTCTTGGCCATCCTTTGCTATGCCTTGAACTTGACTGTTTGGGTTGAGTTTTGCCTCCATGTGTTTTGCATTTGTCAATTTTGCATTTTTTTTATTTGTTCCTGATGCATTTTTTCTTTGCTAAAAAGAAACTGTTGTCTGCATATATGTGCCTACAAACATTTGTATGTATGTATGCATGTATTGTTGAATTTTCACTGTATTGTCACTGCATACTTTGTTCTTGTGCATTTTGTTGTTCAGTCCGGATTGTCTTGATTGCATTGAGCTCTGTAGCTTTCCATTGACTATTGCATTGCTCCATGTATATATAACTATGCATGGTTGTAGTTGAACTTGTACTGTCCACTATTGCATTGACTTTGTTTAGGTGTAGTTTCACTTTGTCGATGATGCTTTGACTTCATATAGTTTATATTGGGTTGTATCCTCGAGCTCTGTAGCATTCATGTGGTCTTTTTTTGCTGTCGAGGCTGAAGCACTATTTCTCGTTCATTATCTTGAACTGGATCATTTCGTGTTTTACATTTGTTAGGTTGTACCTGAGTTGAATCCAGTCTCAAAGACTCGGGTTTGACCTTGTACTCGGTTGTGAACTTTCATTGTGCATTCGTGTGCATTTCGTTCATTTTGATTTGAGTTGAGTTGCCTTTCAGTTTTTGTTGTACATATATGTATTCGATTTGAGGCCTACTGCATTATTGCTTGATTCAGTCTTGAACACTGCATCCTTGAATATGTATGCGTATTTGATGTTGTTTCACTGGTCTGATATCATGCCGTTACTATCATGAAGTCAGATTTAGTCTCGATTTCTTGTATCACTTGGGTGCACTTCTGTGTTGTACTGATTTGATGTTTGCTTCAATTTAGTTTGGTTCACCTTGAACTTGATCTCGAGTTGGTGCCATCTGCTTTTGATTTATCGAGCTTTTGTGTATTTCATCACTGTTGTGGCGAGGAAGTGCACGCGTGTGTGTACTGCAGCCAAACAGAAGTGACGTTTTAATTGATGTTTCAATTGTTTGAATTGGTTCTTGTGTTCAATTCAATATTTTGAAAGCGTATTTTGATTTGGTTTGACTGGATTATTTTGTTGTTGTCTAATTATCTATTTGATAATTAGATTATGAGTTTCTAATTATTTATTTAATAATTAGATTTTGTCGTTAATTGCCGTATAGGCAATTCAGTTGTTTTCTAAATTATCTTCATTGATAATCTTTTTATTTATCCTTGTTGATGATTTGAATTTGCTGATTTGTTGTTTAACACTGTTTAGTGTTATATCTACCATTATCCGATTTCCTTGTTAAAGGATTGGATAGACGAGATTTCTGTGACTGTCTTCTATTTGGTTATTTATTATTATTGCTTATGTACATTAATAACTGAGTTTGAATTAGACTGACCCGTGTATTATTTTCTTTTGAATTTAATACTCGGGTCAGACCGAGTTATTTCAGGTTGTTGATATCTTGCTTTGGGTTGCTGCTTGAGCTATGCAGTCTCTTCATACCTTTTGGAGTAGTCGTTGTCATAGTATATGATGATATGTATTCATGTATATTATTTATAATAATGTACTTGTATATTTAACTTCCAGTGTCGACAGTTGTAGTTGTATCATATGTATTGTATCACATGTATTGTAACTGCCTATATATATATGAGATTTTATATTAGCTGTGTTCCGAATTTAGCTTATCTGTGTTATTATTATATATGTTGTCCTAAACTATTATGAACCATCGTAGTTCGTTTTATACTGGAATTGGGTATGTCGATGGGAGTAATAAACAGAGATCAGAAAAAAATAAATATACCACTCCTATCGAGGTAACCAATACTAGTGTAAGGCCTAACTATGGATGGCCGCTCCTATCCAGCCTTATTCTTCGTAATAACAGACATTATTTCTTCTAATACTCTTTGTTATTGTGAGCATAGAGGTGGGGCATCACAGTTGGTATCAGAGCGAGGGGTTTATGGACATAATGTATAACATAACTTAGATGGAACATGTGTTACAACTATTTGTTGATGTATCTAATTGTGCTTTGAGTCAAAACTAAAGTTTTGAAATTATGATGAAATTTTTAAATATCCTTATTTTAAAATAAAAGTGAAATTGTGTTTGGATGATTGATTGATTTGTGTTCTGTTTATCAGAGTGCGCAGCGGAAACAGTGAGACTGTCTTCACTGTGTACGGCTGATAACCCTTTTGATTTAAAAATCAAAATATGAAAATGAAATAATTTTCATTGTGTTGTTACATAGATGTGTTTATTTTGTTTCTTTGAAAATTTCGAATCCGATTTGAGGATCTGAAGCGATTGCAGTTATGTGATTTTGTTGAGAATTTTGCTGTTTTAAATTATCTTCATTGAAGATATAATCGAGTGATTTCTTTGCTCATCTTTTGGTGTGCGTGCAAATATGAGTTGCACGTTACCGCATTGATTTTACGTTGAACTAGTGTTTGGTTTAAACGTATTTTGTTGCCGTTATTTCTATAACGAGATTTTTACACCGGTGCTAAATTTTTGAAGCACGGTGTTTTGTTGACATTTTTAATGAATGAAAATTCACTGGTATTATATTTTGATGTGAATTATTTTGATGAGATTTTGACGTATAAAAATTACTGTCGCTTTGACTTCAGTAACCGTCAAATTTTAAAGTGGATTTTCAAGTGGTTATTCCGCAATGCTGATTTGATATCCGTTTTTACGGTGTTTTGAGAAGTGCGATTTCCTTATCGAAATTGCTACAGATGTTGTTGTTTTAATCACGTGTTTTGAAAATTGTTTTAAAATTTTTACAATTTGCGCTTTCAAAAGAATGAGGAAGCTGTAATGACTCTGAAATCGGCCTTCGAAAATCGGCACCCGTACTTCACTTGTACTCGAAATGCCGTAGATACAAACGCCGAATCTGGTTCACCGGAGCTTATAACACCATTAAGTACAACAACACAACGGAAGAGAAAGAATATAAATGATATCATATACAACTCCAATGAATACAATATCCAGAATGATATACAACAATGATATCAATATGACACAACAATATCAGAGATAAATAATGATACTACAGCGGAAATAACAGCAAATGGAAGACATCTACAAAAGATCTACAAAAGAGAATGAATCCAACTTCTCCAACATCAAGCTCGAACCACAAAGAGAAGCAAGTGCAGTCCTGAACTCCAAGAACTGAACCAGCTCCAGATAATCTTCTCAACCTGAATATCTGAGAAACCCAACTCTAGACTGCCCGTGTGGAAAATGGTGGGCGCCCAGAGTTTAGGAAGGGAACAATAAACTCCAGATCAGTCATGGGACTGGTATGAGCAAACAAAAACAATTTATCTTTAAAACAAAGGAATTTTAAACATTGAAACCCGCAATGTTTTTGGAAAATGAAACTACCATAAGACCTCCCGCCACACACACAATGCAAACGCAGAATTGGAGAAGATTTCTTCTTATGATAGTCAAACATGCTTACTACGCAAAATCATTGGATTATTATTATTAGTGCATAGTGGAAAACCATTTCGAAAATATAATATAAATCTTAGCCAGCATACAACCATTATTGTATGCCTACTATAGCTACCATCTAAACAGTGGTGACCACCATAAGTAAATGGCAGGTTCTACAACTAAAACCGTACTGGGTTCGTATTGTTTCTTTGGATTTCCAATAAATGGTCAGGCAAAGGAACTTCCTGACACGAAAATGGAAACGCCTCTGGAAAGATGCCCCGAGAGTCAACCTGCTCTCTGCAAACACAAGGCTGACGCTACTTCACGCTTTAACCAAGCTGTAACTAGGTAACTAACACACGAGCTATGTCATCCCCCGGTCGTTACCGACCTTTATCCGAGACGTCTCGATCACAAAGCAACAACCACAAAGTATAATAAATTTGCAGCATCAACATAGGTAAAATATCTGGGCTCCATACCATGATATCACCTTTTATCCAGAAGGAAATGACATACCCTAGGGTCGCTACCCCTAAAAACCTTTGTCATAGCATTCATGTTTCGACCATTACCGGGTTGTGAGGCTCGACGAAGTCTCGTCCACAAAGCCACGCTTTTTCACAAAGCCATGCTTTTTCACAAAGCCACGCTTTGATCAACAAATGATCAACAACACTTCGTTTGCCACATTACCAAATTGGGAATGTATCACTAGTAACCATCAACTACATAACCTCTGAGCTCGTACGTCTCAGAGAAGGGTGTTAAGCTAAGAGAATAAATTCTCCGCCACCAACAGAAATGTATTTGATAGAAACCAGCTTTACATCTCAAAGTGTAACGTCAGACACACATCCATACTAGTCTGTTCCGGGTTCGAACAGAACCGAAGGCACTTCCAAAGAAGCCCTTGCAATCCGGGTATTCACAATCCCGATCGGACTTCCCATCACTTAGGGAATCTCTATACCGTAGCTACTCGGTGCAGAGACAATCGATAGGTCATCCCATCGTTCTCGCAAATACGTGGTCTTCACCCCCGGTCTTCAAATGCTATCCATATCGTCGTATCATTATTCGGAATGGGTTATATGACACAAAGGTCCTCCCCCGGCTAAACCGAAAAACGAGCACAATTAAAAATCATATGGATACTGGGGTCTCAGTTAAATCACAGCTTAAAGCCCAAAACTTTTCATTCGAATGGTCAAACCAAATTACCATTTCCAATCTTTTAAACAAAAATATTTAATCCAAAAACCTTCAATGGTTTAAACAATTTCCACACTTTTAATCATTTAAACAAAAAGATTCAATTCACAAAGTTCACTCCATTCACAAAGATTCATTTATGGATTTCAAAACAATTTCCATTTTAATTGAATTAACTCGTTAAATCTTTAAATCAAGATTTAACTTATAGCTTCCAAAACTCGTTTCCAAAGATTCATTCATAGTTTTTCAAAACAATTCCATTTCAAGTTGGATTAACTCGTCCGGTCTTTGAATTAAAGACTCATTTCATAGTTTTCAAAACATTTCAATTCCATTTCAAACTTGAAACCTTTCAACACAAATTGGAAATCCTTTCTTAAAATGAAAGCTATTATTATTTGAAAACAAGTAGTTTTCATTTCGGAAAAATCCAGTTATATTTACACGAGTTAAAACCCATGAATTAAATTCAAATTCCCAAATTAATACCTTTAAAATGGTTAAACCTATATTTAACTTGTACAACATCTTTAATCCTTAGTTTCAAATTATAGAATTCAATTTCAAACTTGAATTCAAATTTAAATCAAATTATTTAAATTTCAAGATATCCAAAATATCTTTAAAACTCCTTTCAAAAGCTTTTCATATTAAACCCCAATTTCCAATTTCAAAATCAATTGAAATTAAAATTTCAATTTCAAAAACATTAAATTTAAATCATCTGTGACTTAACCGATTTCCACGTGAAATCCACATTTGTGTGTGTATGGTGTAGTCCAGGGGTTTCACACAGTAGTGCAACATCATTCAATCATCAAAGATCATAATACAGAAATATAGTTGATAAGTGGTATAAACTATAATGCTTATCTTTTATTCACAGATCACATATCACAGATATATATATCACAGATAAGTAAATTACATATCACAACATAAATCAGGGTATATCACAAAGCATCACATATCAGGGATATCAGCAATTCAATCATTCAACGAAATCCAAATATCCATAGGTAAGGTCAATTTATTTATCTGATTAAATTAAATCAGATTAGTCACTGATCCTGGTTTAATTAACATTAATTAATTACCAGCCATTTTAATTAATTAAAATTTAATCCTTTATTAATTAACTTATGATTATTAAATTATTCTTTAATTAATTAATTACCCTTAATTAATTATCATTTAATTAATTATCCTTAATTAATTACAATAAGTGATTATCCCCAATCAATTCCATTAATTAATTAACCTTTAATTAATTATCCTCAAATTAATCACCTTAATTAATTTATCACATTAATTAATTATCCTTTAATTAATTATTGTTCAATCACTTAATTTATCAACCTTTAATCAATAATTAATTTCTTTTAATTACTTCCATTAGGTAATCATCTTTAAGTAATTAATTACCCTCAATTACTTATATTACTTAATTATCCTTTAATTAAGCAATTAAAAATATCTTATTCATTAAATTATCTCCTTAATATTAACTAAATTTATTAAAGTTAAAATAATTTTTTTCTCAACCTTTATTTATCCAAACACGTGAATAAACATTTATTATTTAAAAGAAATTTGTTTAAGGAAATAGTTTAAACTTGATTTAATTCAAATTTGGAAACTTGTTTTATCTTAATTTTAAAACTGGTTATATAATTATTTCTTTAAAAAAAAGCTGATGAGTTAAGCTTTAACAAAACCCGAGCCAAAGCCTGGAATACTCGAGCCCAACCCCGAGACACTCGCAACCCCACTTGACTTCGAGTCTTTTCCAACGTTTTCTCGAGACCATCCCCGAGTGACCTCTTCTTCCTCAAACCTTCCAGTACAACCGAACCCAGATACCTCGTGCACGTGTACATGCGATCATCCATGATCTGATCATCGATGATACTTTTGGCATGTCACCGCGAACCACCACGACTAGCCCAGCCCTCCAGAATCTTCCTATTCGTCGTAGATCGAAATCGAGTAACTCGATCGAACGTGAACCCAAATTAGATCATCGAAAGACGCCTCGCTACGACAATGCCGACCATCAGAGACCACGTCACCTCGTCCGTAGATTCGTCACGACATCACGCCACCAATAAACTTGGTCCGAAGCCACTCGAAGCACCAGAGATGACATCGTCAATCCATTTCCGACCCCAACCCAAAATTAGGGTTTAAAACCAAATCGGCCAACCATCGACGCCACAGGTGGAGATAAACCTACTCGGCATTTTTGCCAAGTCCTCCTACATCCCGACCCTCTCCAGTGAAGACCCCAATCACCAAAAATCATCCAGTCGCCAGTTTCGCCCAAAAACCACATTTCTGGTCAACACAGAAATGCTTCACCAATTCTAAACTAAAATTCGAGATTTTTATCTTAAAAACCCTATTTTCCAGAGTAGATTCAAATTACATAATTGAATCAACAAATTATAATACATGAATCTAACATATCTTTAGGATTTACCACTGTATTACTTGATTTCAGAAAAAATTCAAACCTATTTTACTTGGATAAAATTCTAAACCAAAATTTATGTTTTAAACAAACATATTATGTTTGAAATTAAATTCCTAACAATGATCAGATAGGGAGATTTTGAATTTTTGATTTGTTTTGGACTCTGTACTTTGGAAATAGAGAAGAACATGCACCCAAACCTCCACAGAGATTCACATTTACATATAGACATGCAGCACAAACATCATCCAGAAATACACATGCACTAACATTTATATCTTAAGCTTTTTAGTTAAGTGTTTACTCACCTTATTTTCCTGAAAGAACAGAGTTTTATTTAAGTTGAAAATGGGCTTTGAATTTCTAGTTGAAAGCTTCTAGTTTGATTTCCTGGTTGAAAGTTGAAGACTTTTAAACTTTGCAAGGTAGGAAATCTGGTTTTGAACTTGATAACTGAAGCTTCTTTGCTTCCTGATTCCCAGGCCTTGGTTGCTTTGATATAAATTCTTTTTCTGAGATGTTTAAATTGATATTTGTTTGAATGATGATGATATTTCTTTGGTTTTAGTTTCTCAGTTTTAATAGAGGCAACTGGAACGAGAAGTTGATATTGATATATAGGAGAGTTTACAGGGGGAAAATTTGTACAAGTGATAATTTACTTGTTTGTACAAATCTATAGCAGTGATATTTTCTTGCTTGTGGCTGATCTAAATTTTTTTGTAGTGTACTAAGGAGGCTGCATTAATTGCTCAAGTCCTTTATGTTTATTTTCTTTTCCAGCCTACATATCTATTTTGATTTGTTTTTTCTTAAGTCTGCATGCCTATCATACTTGAAAACTATTTGTTTACATACTTATCCTATGCAAGCCTACATGCTTACTTTTTTTTACTTAATATTGTGCAGGTGATATTGTTTCGGCTGAAATGATAAAACGTGGTAGCTTGCATTTATTACTTGGCTTGTCTTATAAGTTAATATATATCCTCTCTTGATTTTATATTGTGTATACTTATATTCATTCTAAAATAAACACATTCATATATATATACTTGTCTTATTACATCTCTACTTATAGGGTATGCTTTCATAGTATCTTATGTGCTTTATAAAGTTATTATATTTTAGTATTATCTTAAGTGTTTATGTTATAGTTTACATAACAATAGATTTTATTTTAAAATATTATTTGTTGCTAATGTAAATACTCATTTAATTTCTTTTACAGGTTGTTGACTATCACATTTAATTTCTTATTTATGTTGTTGGTGCTTTTGTTTGTATTCTATTTTACTTCTCATATTTATTTTCCTACTTATATTATAAATTCAAATGATTTAACACGTATCTCATTTGAGTTCGGGGAAACTCAAATCGATTTATCAATAAATTTCACAATTTTTTATTCAAAAATTAATTAATTATCAAATTTAAATTTATATAAAAATCCGGGGTCGTTACAAACTTCCCCCTTAAAAGAATTTCGTCCTCGAAATTTGCCAAGGAGACACAAAGATAGATGAAGAATATTTCATCAAATTAACTGAACAGCTATTCTGCATTTGGCTTACCAAATCAGAATATCGATAATAGATTCAAGAACGAATCTGTTTAACACTCCACAAAATACTCGAGTTATCCGGATCTACGAAGTATGAAGGGGCATCGGTTAGTCCGAAGAGATAACTAACCATTCGTAGAATATATTGGGACCCAAAGAATAGATAGATATATGGACACAATTTCAAACTTTTAGTTTAGAACTAAAGTATACCTATCAACTATAGCAACCAAAACAACCAATACATCCAAATAACAATTTCTGACCCGGTTGGAGTTTACGTCCCATTTTAATATATTAAATCTCTTCTTGGATCTACCAAAAATTATCGAAGAATTGAGAAAGAGATGTCGAACAAAAGAGATTGATAGAGAAAAGATCGTTTCCACTGTTGCAAGGTATTGACCATTTATAGTCGTATTTCCCTATCCCCTATCTCATCCTCTTCTTGCACTCTTACTTACTATCAGTGGATAGCAAGAAAATTTACTGAGGCATACTGACGGATATTTGAGAATTACTCATTCTAGGGTATACTTCACCCTATCTCTAATGAGCTACTTAATGTGTTATACTCCTGAGCTAAAGTTTTACCCTCGGCTCTGATACCAAATGTAATGACCCTGAAATTGGCCTTCGAAAATCGGCACCCGTACTTCACTTGTACTCGAAATGCCGTAGATTCAACCGCCGAATCTGGTTCACCGGAGCTTATAACCCAATTAAGTACAACAACACAGCGGAAGAGAAAGAATATAAATGATATCATATACAACTCCAATGAATACAATATCCAGAATGATATACAACAATGATATCAATATGATACAACAATATCAGAGATAAATAATGATGCTACAGCGGAAATAACAGCAAATGGAAGAGATCTCCAAATGATCTACAAAAGGGAATGAATCCAACTTATCAAACATCAAGCTCGAACCACAAAGAGAAGCAAGTGCAGTCCTAAACTCCAAGAACTGAACCAGCTCCAGATAATCTTCTCAACCTGAATATCTGAGAAACCCAACTCTAGACTGCCCGTGTGGAAAATGGTGGGCACCCAGAGTTTAGGAAGGGAACAATAAACTCTGGATCAGTCATGGGATTGGTATGAGCAAACAAAAACAGTTTATCTTTAAAACAAAAGAATTTTAAACATTGAAACCCGCAATGTTTTTGGAAAATGAAACTACCATAAGACCTCCCGCCACACACACAATGCAAACGCAGAATTGGAGGAGATTTCTTCTTATGATAGTCAAACATGCTTACTACGCAAAATCATTGGATTATTATTATTAGTGCATAGTGGAAAACCATTTCGAAAATATAATATAAATCTTAGCCAGCATACGACCATTATTGTATGCCTACTATAGCTACCATCTAAACAGTGGTGACCACCATAAGTAAATGGCAGGTTCTACAACTAAAACCGTACTGGGTTCGTATTGTTTCTTTGGATTTCCAACAAATGGTCAGGCAAAGGAACTTCCTGACACCGAAATGGAAATGTGTAACGATTACGATTTTTCGTCGCTCGAAAATCGACATTAATACATTCACTGTATCAACTACCGAGCAATCGAATGCCGGAAAACCGAATTGTTATGGAGAAAAAGAAGAGGCAGAAGAAAAGATAGAAGAAAAAGAAAGAAGAAACAACATAAACAATATCAGAATCTCACATTCGCAGTGGAACAATATATAATAGATAAATGAATAATCTTTAAATCAAAGAACTATATCATTTTATACATTACATCATCATCAGAGTTTACAACACAATACAACACTAGACAGTTATATGAACTTGTCCTCATATAGAATACACAGCGGAATAAATAATATCATATACAAGTGGTACGTCTCGCCATCCAGCTCGCCACTAAGCTCCACAGCACTTCAAAATCCAGAATAACCTGATAACCTAACTCTAGACTGCCCGTGTGGAAATTGGCGGGCACCCAGAGTTTAGGAAGGGAACAATAAACTCTTGGTCAGTCATGGTGACTGGTGTGAGAACTAAAACAGTTTATCTTTAGAAATAAACAACAATAGAATTTTAACATTGAAACTCGCAATGCTTTTGGAAAATGAAACTACCATAAGACCTCCCATCACACACACAATGCAATCGCAGACTTGGAGGAGATTTCTTCTTATGATAGTCAAAAATGCTTACTACGCAAAACAAATCATTTTTTATATTATTACTAGTGCATAGTGTAAAATTCTTTCGAAAATACAATATTAATCTTAGCCAGCATAGGTACCATTATATTATGCCTGCTATAGCTGCCTCCTGAGGAGACAGGTTATACAATTTCAATCGTAAAGGGTTCGTATTGTTTCTTTGGATTTTCCAACAAATGTTCAGGCTAAGGAACTTCCTTTCCTACTGCCGAATGGGATCGCCTCTGGCTGGACGTCCCGAGAGACAAACTGCTCTCTGCCAAACAAGGCCGGGTTACCCCTATAACTAGGTAACTCACGAATATGTCATCACCCGGTCCTTTGGGACCTTTATCCGAGCGCTCGATAACCAACATCACACATAATAAATAAGGTGTGTCCACATGAGTAAGTATCTGGGCTCCATACCATGATACCACCCCTTTCCAGAAGGAAATGACATACCCTAAAGGGCGCGACCCTCATAACCTTGCTGCAAC
Organism: Allium fistulosum; assembly: GCA_030737815.1. Classification (NCBI taxonomy): domain Eukaryota; kingdom Viridiplantae; phylum Streptophyta; class Magnoliopsida; order Asparagales; family Amaryllidaceae; genus Allium; species Allium fistulosum. Next base: position 740,967,325 of record CM060908.1, on the reverse strand, counting down.
ATTCCTGTTTCGACCATTTCCAGGTTGTTGAGGCCCTGACGAAGTCTCGTCCATAAAGCTACGCTTTATACAAAAGCTATGCTTTGGGTCAAACAAATGATCAAAGTAATGATCACAAAGATAAATGATCAAACAAATGATCATATCACAAATGATCAAACAATAATCATTTCACAGCAACACTCAGCATGTCACATTACCAAATTGGGAATATATCACTGATAAATTTCAACTACATAACCTCTGAGCTCGTACGTCTCAGAGAAGGGTGTTAAGCTAAGAGAATAAATTCTCCGCCACCAACAGAAATGTATTTGAAAGAAATCAGCTTTATATCTCAAATTGTAATGTCAGACATGTAACCATACAAGTCTGTTCCGGGATCGAACAGAACCGAAGGCACTTCCAAAGAAGCCCTTGCAATCCGGATATTCACAATCCTGATAAAACTTCCCATCACAAAAGAAATCTCTATACCATAGCTAACGGTGTAGAGACAATCGATAGGTCATCCTATCGTTTTCACAAATATCCGGTCTTCACCACCAGTCTTCAATACGATCCATATCGTCGTATCACAAATTCGGAATGGGTTATATGACACAAAGGTCCTTTCCCGGTTAACCCGAATAGTGAGCGCTTATTCAAAAATAAGTGTGGCATTCAAATTCAAGCAAATCACAACAAATACCCATCCAAGGTAATTATTGATAGTTGGTTATTTAACTATCAATATAGATGCGCAACATCATCAGATTCCAAATAATTTTCCAAATTATTTGTCTTTCAAAAATATCTTTACAAGATATATAATTTCCACACTTCAATTATTTGAAAACAATTTCAAATCAATTTCCACATTTCAATTTATCTTTGAAGATAAATCTCAAAACATTTCACTTCATATTGGAAAAGCATTTCCATACCTATTTAATAATAGGTAATTCACAAATCCATTTATTTTCAACATTTGAAAATATTCGATATACTTAAATCCAGTTAAGTATATATTTCATTCTTTAAGGAAATCATTCTCTTTCACAAATTTTATTTGAGTCAAAACGAATGTTACGTAAAACATTGTTACGACAACTCAAAAGCACTAGTATAGGGATTCGAAATTTAGGTAAATATATATAAATCCCAATACTATATAAACCATTTCCTTTCAAAAATCATTTACTATAACAACAGTATTGTAGTTCACCATTTCCTTATTCCTCGAAACGTCTATTTCAACAATAAATGTTGAAATCTATGTTTTCGATACTTAACAGTTTTAAAACATCATTTTAAAACAATTACTTTTTTTGTAATATCACTTCTCCAAAACATATCCATTTTTATCTAATAATATATTCACTGTCCAAAATCGTGAATATACTTCGTTAACACATTTAACGTTTCTACACATTTTACTTAAAATATTATCCACTGTCCAAAATCGTGGATAAAATTCCCAACCAAACTCTTATTATTACAACATTTAACTTAAAGGATAATCCGCTGTCCAAAATCACGAATATATCCCCTTTATTAAACTTCTATGTTTAATTTATCAAATTCAATTGGTTTCGGATTTATAAAACAATGTTTATAAATTCATATCTATATTTATAAAAGCTTCGATTATAAAATCCCTTTTATAAATCAATTCAATTTATAACTCAATTTTATACCCAAAATCCGATTTATAAGTTAATTATTTATAAATCCTTTATTTTACTAAATCTATTCATTTCATAACTTCACAATTTATAAATCTATAAATTTTATTCACTTGTGAAATCGATTTATACTTCATTCTAATACTTATAAAACTCGTTTTAAAATTTCAATATCTTCAATTTATAAATATCAACTTTATAAATCTTTTATATAAATCGTTTATAATAATTCAAAAAATCCCAATTTAAAATTAAAATCGTTATTTTAAACTTCAAAAATGGATTCGATGATGCAACAACACCAAATAGTCAATCACAGCATCCAAACATCATATATCATCATATGATAACAAAATATATCACAATATCTGTAAATAAATCACTACGGTGAGGAATCCAGTTGGATCCCTCCAACCTATTTCCCTGCATCCACAGATGTTAGCACAATACCAATTTCACGTCAATGTGAAATTATCGCGGTATATGAGATTTATAAATATTATCCGCTATTATGCGGCGCAATAGGGTCTCATCCGCTATCAATGCGGGAAATCAACTCCAATATATACATATTCCAATATATATATATTGCTATATACATAAACAATACCAATTCCACTTCAATGTAGAATTATTGCGGTATATGTTTTTAATAAATAACATCCGCTTAATATACGGCGTATAATGTCTATTTATCACAATAAATAGCAATCATCATTGAATCATCACAATCAACACTATCAACAATTTTAAATCTCAACTATTTAAAATTTAAATCGAAACAAAACATTCGATCGAGTGAGGAGTTCTCACCTTTTCTTTTAAAACGGTTGCAGCGTTTTATTTCGAATAAAATTAAACAGACGTTTAATTTTACCCAAAAATTTCACTGACTCCAATCGCTTCTAATCCAGCTCCATAGCGTAGTGCTCGTCCATACGATTCCAACGCAACTGGTTTCGTCCAAAACGGACCTCGTATGAAAGAGAAATGATATTTTAAAGATACACGAATTATAATATAAATTAATTTACAATTTAATTTCTTTTTCTAAACCTAATTATCATCTGGACCGTTCGTTTCAAGCCAAGCAGATCTGGACCGTGAGCATCTTCTTCCCTCCTTCCAGATTTTGTACGCACACAAAAACCCATTAGCCATCATTACTCAAACAATTTTCACGACCACCACGAGCAAAACGAAGACGATCGGAGACCGTTGTTGCGAAGCTCATCGCGAACTCCACCCACGGCTAGGATGCGGCCTAGCTCGGTCAACCAGATGGCCTCGAAAAACGTGAAAAACGTGTTGAGTTTGTGTCACATCCTGAAATTTTCGACTTTCGAAAATTCGACATCGATACTCACTTTATCGACTGCCGAACAATCAAGTGCCGGAAACTCCAATAGTGAGGGTTTTAAGAAAAAGAAAAAAAATAGAAGAAGAAGAAGGTAGAAGAAAAAGAGAAGAAAGAAAGAAGAAGAACAACAATAGAAACAGACACCAGAACAGAAATCAATATCAGAATCTTACACATCGCAGCGGAACAATATATAATAGATAAATGAATAATCTTTAAAACAAAGAACTATATCATTTTATACATACATCAATCATCAGAGTCAATATACAACTCAGTACAACAATGGACAGTTATATAACTTGTCCTCATACAGAATACACAGCGGAATAAATACTATCAGATACAAGTACTACGTCTCGTCATCCAGCTTATCTCCAAGCTCCAGGATATCCAGATAACCTAATAATCTAACTCTAGACTGCCCGTGTGGAAATTGGTGGGCACCCAGAGTTTAGAAGGGAAACAATAAACTCCGAGTCAGTCATGGTGACTGGTGTGAGATCGTAAAACAGTTATTCTTTAAAATAAACAACAGGATAATTTTAAAGTCAATTCGAAATGCTTTTGGAAAATGAAACTACCATAAGACCTCCCACCACACACACAATGCAAACGCAGAATTGGAGGAGATTTCTTCTTATGATAGTCAAAGATGCTTACTACGCAAAATCAAATTCTTTTGGATATTATTATTAGTGCATAGTGTAGAAAACATTTCGAAAGTATAATATTAAGCTTAGCCAACATACGACCAGTATCGTATGCCTACTATAGCTACCATCTAAACAGTGGTGACCACCGTACGTAAATGGAAGGTTCTACAACTAATACCGTACAAAGTTCGTATTGGAGTTTGGATTTCCAACAAATGGTCAGGCTAAGGAACTTCCTCTTCCACGATGGGTACGTCCCTGGAATAGACGACCCGAGAACCTAACGTTACGGTTAGATCTCTGCCAACACAAGGCCGGGTTACCTCTGCAAAAATAGGTAACTACTGACATGCGTATGCCATCCCCCGATCGTCACCGATCTTCCCGAGGATCCCCGATTCGCAACAACCACAAAGAAATAAATTTTGCAGCAACCACAGAGGTTAAGTATCTGGGCTCCATACCATGATACCACCTTTATCCAGAAGGAATGACATACACTAAGGGGCGCTACTCCCTAGAACCTTGCTGCATCCTTCCTGTTTCGACCATTTCCGGGGTGTGAGGCTCGACGAAGTCTCGTCCACAAAGCTACGCTTTCTCAAAAAGCCCTGCTTCGGGTCAAACAAAATGATCAACCTATGATCACAAAGATATAAGATCAAACAAATGATCATATCACAAATGATCAAACACTGATCATTTCACAGCAACACTCAGTATGCCACGTTACCAAATTGGGATATATCGCTGATGAATTTCAACTACATAACCTCTGAGCTCGTACGTCTCAGAGAAGGGTGTTAAGCTAAGAGAATAAATTCTCCGCCACCAACAGAAATGTATTTGAAAGAAATCAGCTTTATATCTCAAATTGTAACGTCAGACACACAATCCATACAAGTCTGTTCCGGGATCGAACAGAACCGAAGGCACTTCTCACGAAGCCCTTGCATTTCCGGATAAATTTCTAATCACGTCCGGACTTCCCGTCACTAAGGGTGATAAAACCTCTAAATCGAAGATCAGTCGATGTAGAATAACTCGACGGTAATCCTTCCGTTTTCAAAAATATCCGGTCTTCAACACCGGTCTTCAAATGCGATTCATAACGACGTATCACATATTCGGAATGGGTTATACGACCCCATGGTCCTTTCCCGGCTAACCCAAATAGTGAGCGCTTATTCAAAAATAAGTGTGGCATTCAAATTCATCCAATTCACAACAAATACCTATCTAAAGGTAATTATTGATAGTCGGTTATTTAACTATCAATAAAGATGCGCAACATCATCAGATTCCAAAAAATTTTCCAAATTATTTTATCTTCAAAAATATCTTTACTAGATATAAAAACTTTTCCACACTTCAAAAATAAATCAACGTTTATTTTTCTAAATAGTTTCACTTTCCTTTATAAATTCCATAGTGAATTTATATTTTCGAATATCTACTGATATTCGATTTTCAATCGATTTCAATATTCATTTCGATTTATCTTTAAGAAGATAAATCTCAAAACGTTCATTTCATATTGGAAAAGCAATTCCATACTTATATAAAAATAAGTAATTCACAAATCTATTTATTTTCAACACTTGAAAATATTCGTTATACTTAAATCAAAATTAAGTATACATTTCATTCTTTTAAGGAAATCATTTATCATAACAACATTAATTTGAGTCAAAACGAATGTTACGTAAAACATCGTTACGACGACTCAAAATCACTAGTATAGGGATTCGAAAATTTAGATAGATATATAAATCCCAATACTATATAAAACATTTCCTTTCGGAAACCATTTACTATAACAACAGTGTTATAGTCCACCATTTCCTTAAATTTCTCGAAAACGTCTATTTCAACAAGTATGTTGAAATCTATGCTTTCGATTCATAATACATTTTAAAACATCGTTAAAAACAATCAACTTCATTTATAATGTCGCTTTCCCAAACAATATTCATTTTACTTAACAATATATTCACCGTCCAAAATCGTGAATATACTTCACTAATCACATTTCACTATTTAATTCATCAAATTCAATTTATTTCGAATTTATAAAACAACGCTTATAAATTCCATTTCTGTTTTATAACAACTTCGGTTTATAAATCTCCTTTTATTAATTTCTATAATACACTTATTAAAATAAGTGATTTCAGATTTATAAAACAACGTTTATAAATTCAACCTTATATTTCACAATAACTTTGATTTATAAATCCCCTTTATTAACAAGTTCGATCAATACTCCCTTTAAAGGTAAAAATCCGATTTTATAAGTTAATTTCTTATAAATCTTCCATTCTACAATTTCATTCATTTTAACTTCACAATTTATAAATCTATAAATTTCATTCTTTTTACTTACAATTTATACATCTATAAATTTCATATCGATTTAACTTTATAATTTATACATCTATAAATTTCATATCGATTTTCCAAATTCGCTTCAATTAGCCAAATCAATTTCTAATTGGACTTCCCACTTATTTCTTTGTCTCTTTCAATCTATTTAAAAATCCAAATTTAAATTAATTTCTTCAATTTAAAATCACTGTTTTATGAAATCCATTTATTTAGCATTTTCACTTTATTCTGGAATTTATTCGATAAGATTATAAAAACAGCTTTTATACTTTTAAATTCTTTTCTTCAAAATTTCTTCAATTTCAAAAATTGATTCACTTAGAAATTTTCTACTTGAATCTCAAAAACTCAATTTCGTTTATCTTTGGAATCTAATGATGTCAAAACATCCATTCAGCTGAATTTTAGTTTTCAAACAATTTCCAGATATCAATATGATTAATAGCATCACTATAATCATTCACAGATTCATATCACAATAGAAATAAATTCAATCAATGTGAGGGGTCCAGTTGGATCCCTCCAACCTGTTTCCCTGCATCCAAAGATGTTAGCACAATACCAATTCCGCTCCAGTACGGAATTATCGCGGTATATAGGTTTTTATAAATCCGCTTACTAACGGCGCAATAGGGTCTCATCCGCTATACGAGGCGGGAAATCATCAATCCAATATATACATATGCCAATATGTATATATTGCTATATATATAGATATATCCTATCATATCTAATAGCACATTCAAACAAATCAATCAATAACTGCAATTCAATTATAAATCTGAGTGAGAAGATCTCACCTTTTTATTTTGCCATCCATTTCATTTCCAGTTTGTTTTCTCGATTTAAGACCTTGTATAAATAAATTTACAATTTATTAATATTCAATATAAATCGAATAATCAACTTTTCATTTTGATAGTTTTAATTGACAAATTTCTCTTTTAATAAATTATCTAACTTCAATTTAAAATTTTAAAACTAAGTTCCCTTTATTAAATTATTTTTAGTAGCCAATCTGAATTTTAAATAAGTGACTTAAACGAAAGGAATTACCTTAGTCAATTATTTTCAAACAACTATCTGAAAACTTAACTGAATTAATAATCCAATATTTAAAAAGTTAAACTCTGGAAATTTTAAAACTAACAGCAAACATTTTTTTTTATATATATAAATTAAGGACTGCATATATTATTATTGTTATTCTGTTTTAACTATATATTTTCTCTACCAACTAAATTCTACATACATATATTTAAATCAATTTAAAAAGAAAACGTTATACCTTACTGGCCATCGTCGAAACTTTCATCGATCGAAGCCCTAAACTCAAGTCGCCACCGCGAGACATCATAGTTCCCCAAAATCGCGACCACATCAGAGTGAAGCCCTAGCGGTCACGCGAACCCCAGCGCCTCGAATTGCTGCCACCAGCGACACGACACTTCATCACGAAACCCCCCCCCCAGACCTGCCATGCTCTCGCGATGGAGTCGCGATAGACCCCGCCTCCGATGATGTCAACATCTCGCGAATATCAGCCCTGCTCCACGCGCTTGCGAACGCGTCGCCTTCTAGCTCGCCGTTGCCTCGAAGTTGCTCGCGAAACCCAATCGCCCAGTCTCGCGACTCGCCTCATCTCACGCGACCTCACGCGGTGCCGCATCCTTCCCTACCGATCGCCTCGATGCCAACCCCTAACTCACGATGCCCTCCCAGCATCAACTTCGGCCAAGTCTCGAACATGAGCTCGAGTTGTAATTGTCGTCTTTTTTTAGAGATAATTCGAACGAATCGATTTCGTTTTGTTGATGGCAGGGAACGCTCGAATTTATAGAACGAGATTTTGTTTTCAATGAAAAATCGATTTGAACTGAAGATAGAAGGGACGAAGAGTAGCGGCCATTTTTATCTCACTCGGTTTCGTTCGATTTTATGAAGAGGGAGAGGACGAGTGATGATTTTAAAAAGGTAAAGAGCCATGCTTGCACGATTTGGCATCGTGATTTTAACAGGGAGAAGCACGATTTCTTTCCCAATCTTAGGCGTGATTTTAGGGGAGAAAGGTGGCTGATATTTATAGATTTTAAATTTTAAAATTAAACTGAATTTTAATTTCATTTCAACGTGTTTACACACCGTGTGGTTACATAACCACTCTGAAAAATACGAAATTTAAAACCTTACAATAATATCACATTACGGATCCGATGAAACTGGTTTCGTCGAAATCCGAGACTTTTTGAAAAATGACTATTTTTAAATATCGATTCAAACGATTCAATTTCAAAACTGAACAAATCGATTTCAAATTCGATTCTGAAGTTTTAATTATCTTCAGTAAAATCAATATAAATTTTACCATCCTTTGAAATATTTTTAATCGGCCTAAATTTGAAGATTCAAATTTTTATTCACTTTCAATAGATAAAATTTTATAATTTAAATCGTCAGTTTCAAAGTTATATTCGGGATACAAATTAAATCATCGTTCAAATATTTAAAATTAATTAAATATTCTCAATTTAAATTTGTTCAAAATTCAGGGTCGTTACAGACTTCCCCCCTTAAAAGAATTTCGTCCTCGAAATTACAAGTTATGAAAAAATGGTCCTTAACTCGTCTACTACCTTTCAACATCTAATAGTTTTATCAAATTTCAAAACAAATCTTTCTACTAAAGATTCGTTATCATTCAACTAAATTTCTAAACATTTTCATAATTTTCTAACATCATTGTTTTCCTTAACAATTCAAATTTAAATTCAAATTCCAATTTAAACTTTCAAAATTTTCTCAAAAATTTTCTAACGCCCTAAATTTTCGAAAAATTTCGCCAGCGTCTCCTTTGCGCGGCTAATACGGTACGACTACAAAACGTCCCTACGGACTCTCAGATTTCAAAAAGAAAAAGAAAAAGCCAAGCGGCTAGACAAGAAATCATCAAAAACTCATATTATAATTCAAATACGTACCTTTTCCGAGCAAATTCAAATTCATCTTTGAAATAAATTTTCCAATCCCTTTATACACCTGTATACTACTAGCCATAATATCTAGTTACAGCATTCAAACTATTTTGCAAATTCGATTACAAAATTTCAATATAACTGCTTATATCATCTTTAAGTTCGTTATTGAAGTTATATCCTATTCATTCAATTTTTACCTTTCACATTCATTTGAATTTAATTCACAATTTCAAATTTTATTTAAATTCAATTTATCTTCATTTATAATCATTGAATTTAATTCGTTCAAATCTTATTCATTTGGTCAATAATCAATTAGCTTCACTTACTAACTTTAGTTTAATACTTCACTTCATTTTCCATAATCAAATTCAATTCTAGTTTTATTCACTTACGAATTCATATTTACAATTTTATTCATATATGAATTCATTATCATTCAATTTCACATTAATAATTCTCATTTGTCAAACAAATTTATTTTCAAATCTTTGGTTATTATTTCATTTCTCATTTTATAAGTTATATAACTTATACTTACTTTGATTTAACTTCATTCTTTAAGTTAAAATTATTCTATCAAAAATCAAATTGTATAGGTTATCAACTTGATAATATTTCATAAATATGGTATTCCAGAGTCTTATCAACATTTCAAAGCCATTTTGAAAACAATTCAAATTATCCTTTGAATTTCCAAAACAAAACCTAAATTTTTCAAACAACTTCCATTTAAAACAATTTGGTAGCAATTTCTCTTTTGGAAACCCGAAAATGAACACCGGTGATGTCGCGATCATCATCGGAATTATTTTCCAGCGACCGAAAAGAGTTTAGAGCTCTCATCTCTCCCAAAATACTTTTCAAATCCTTTGAAATCCATTTTCAAATCAAAAAGATTTAAACTTTCCAAATCTCCAAAATTTTCAAATTCTTTTCAAAACGTTTCCAAAAACTTCTCTGGAATCCCGTTTTAAATTATAAGTTACAATTATAATTTACATTCTTAAATTTCATTCGTATATGAATTTATTTCTTAACTTGGGAGTTACGATTTGAATTTCTCATTCAATTTCAACATAACAATGATAATATTTCAATGTCATTACTTTCTAACATCCAAACTTCCATATACTATGATAATTCATAGAAAACCATTTCTTTTCTATACAAAAATAGCTTTGGGCAAAATTATTTCATTCACCCTATTTTAAAACAATACTGTGTCGTCTTGCCTCGTTTAAGTGTTTAGAAATCCCTATCGATAATATGGCGTCCCACATACCGACCAAAATTCATAAACATCTCAACGGATAAGCAAACACAATATAAAATAATTTTATATTCACTAACAAATACGCGCTCGTATCTATTATTACACTCAAATCATTCTAGAGTACTACTGACTCTATCTCTAATGAGTAACACCCAACAGAGCAGGGTTGTCGCTTAACCATATGCTCTGATACCACTTTGTCACATCCTGAAATTTTCGACTTTCGAAAATTCGACATCGATACTCACTTTATCGACTGCCGAACAATCAAGTGCCGGAAACTCCAATAGTGAGGGTTTTAAGAAAAAGAAAAAAAATTAGAAGAAGAAGAAGGTAGACGAAAAAGAGAAGAAAGAAAGAAGAAGAACAACAATAGAAACAGACACCAGAATAGAAATCAATATCAGAATCTTACACATCGCAGCGGAACAATATATAATAGATAAATGAATAATCTTTAAAACAAAGAACTATATCATTTTATACATACATCAATCATCAGAGTCAATATACAACTCAGTACAACAATGGACAGTTATATAACTTGTCCTCATACAGAATACACAGCGGAATAAATACTATCAGATACAAGTACTACGTCTCGTCATCCAGCTTATCTCCAAGCTCCAGGATATCCAGATAACCTAATAATCTAACTCTAGACTGCCCGTGTGGAAATTGGTGGGCACCCAGAGTTTAGAAGGGAAACAATAAACTCCGAGTCAGTCATGGTGACTGGTGTGAGATCGTAAAACAGTTATTCTTTAAAATAAACAACACGATAATTTTAAAGTCAATTCGAAATGCTTTTGGAAAATGAAACTACCATAAGACCTCCCACCACACACACAATGCAAACGCAGAATTGGAGGAGATTTCTTCTTATGATAGTCAAAGATGCTTACTACGCAAAATCAAATTCTTTTGGATACTATTATTAGTGCATAGTATAGAAAACATTTCGAAAGTATAATATTAAGCTTAGCCAACATACGACCAGTATCGTATGCCTACTATAGCTACCATCTAAACAGTGGTGACCACCGTACGTAAATGGCAGGTTCTACAACTAATACCGTACAAAGTTCGTATTGGAGTTTGGATTTCCAACAAATGGTCAGGCTAAGGAACTTCCTCTTCCACGATGGGTACGTCCCTGGAATAGACGACCCGAGAACCTAACGTTACGGTTAGATCTCTGCCAACACAAGGCCGGGTTACCTCTGCAAAAATAGGTAACTACTGACACGCGTATGCCATCCCCTGATCGTCACCGATCTTCCCGAGGATCCCCGATTCGCAACAACCACAAAGAAATAAATTTTGCAGCAACCACAGAGGTTAAGTATCTGGGCTCCATACCATGATACCACCTTTATCCAGAAGGAATGACATACACTAAGGAGCGCTACTCCCTAGAACCTTGCTGCATCCTTCCTGTTTCGACCATTTCCGGGGTGTGAGGCTCGACGAAGTCTCGTCCACAAAGCTACGCTTTCTCAAAAAGCCCTGCTTCGGGTCAAACAAAATGATCAACCTATGATCACAAAGATATAAGATCAAACAAATGATCATATCACAAATGATCAAACACTGATCATTTCACAGCAACACTCAGTATGCCACGTTACCAAATTGGGATATATCGCTGATGAATTTCAACTACATAACCTCTGAGCTCGTACGTCTCAGAGAAGGGTGTTAAGTTAAGAGAATAAATTCTCCGCCACCAACAGAAATGTATTTGAAAGAAATCAGCTTTATATCTCAAATTGTAACGTCAGACACACAATCCATACAAGTCTGTTCCGGGATCGAACAGAACCGAAGGCACTTCTCACGAAGCCCTTGCATTTCCGGATAAATTTCTAATCACGTCCGGACTTCCCGTCACTAAGGGTGATAAAACCTCTAAATCGAAGATCAGTCGATGTAGAGTAACTCGACGGTAATCCTTCCGTTTTCAAAAATATCCGGTCTTCAACACCGGTCTTCAAATGCGATTCATAACGACGTATCACATATTCGGAATGGGTTATACGACCCCATGGTCCTTTCCCGGCTAACCCGAATAGTGAGCGCTTATTCAAAAATAAGTGTGGCATTCAAATTCATCCAATTCACAACAAATACCTATCTAAAGGTAATTATTGATAGTCGGTTATTTAACTATCAATAAAGATGCGCAACATCATCAGATTCCAAAAAATTTTCCAAATTATTTTATCTTCAAAAATATCTTTACTAGATATAAAAACTTTTCCACACTTCAAAAATAAATCAACGTTTATTTTTCTAAACAGTTTCCCTTTCCTTTATAAATTCCATAGTGAATTTATATTTTCGAATATCTACTGATATTCGATTTTCAATCGATTTCAATATTCATTTCGATTTATCTTTAAGAAGATAAATCTCAAAACGTTCATTTCATATTGGAAAAGCAATTCCATACTTATATAAAAATAAGTAATTCACAAATCTATTTATTTTCAACACTTGAAAATATTCGTTATACTTAAATCAAAATTAAGTATACATTTCATTCTTTTAAGGAAATCATTTATCATAACAACATTAATTTGAGTCAAAACGAATGTTACGTAAAACATCGTTACGACGACTCAAAATCACTAGTATAGGGATTCGAAAATTTAGATAGATATATAAATCCCAATACTATATAAAACATTTCCTTTCGGAAACCATTTACTATAACAACAGTGTTATAGTCCACCATTTCCTTAAATTTCTCGAAAACGTCTATTTCAACAAGTATGTTGAAATCTATGCTTTCGATTCATAATACATTTTAAAACATCGTTAAAAACAATCAACTTCATTTATAATGTCGCTTTCCCAAACAATATCCATTTTACTTAATAATATATTCACCGTCCAAAATCGTGAATATACTTCACTAATCACATTTCACTATTTAATTCATCAAATTCAATTTATTTCGAATTTATAAAACAACGCTTATAAATTCCATTTCTGTTTTATAACAACTTCGGTTTATAAATCTCCTTTTATTAATTTCTATAATACACTTATTAAAATAAGTGATTTCAGATTTATAAAACAACGTTTATAAATTCAACCTTATATTTCACAATAACTTTGATTTATAAATCCCCTTTATTAACAAGTTCGATCAATACTCCCTTTAAAGGTAAAAATCCGATTTTATAAGTTAATTTCTTATAAATCTTCCATTCTACAATTTCATTCATTTTAACTTCACAATTTATAAATCTATAAATTTCATTCTTTTTACTTACAATTTATACATCTATAAATTTCATATCGATTTAACTTTATAATTTATACATCTATAAATTTCATATCGATTTTCCAAATTCGCTTCAATTAGCCAAATCAATTTCTAATTGGACTTCCCACTTATTTCTTTGTCTCTTTCAATCTATTTAAAAATCCAAATTTAAATTAATTTCTCCAATTTAAAATCACTGTTTTATGAAATCCATTTATTTAGCATTTTCACTTTATTCTGGAATTTATTCGATAAGATTATAAAAACAGCTTTTATACTTTTAAATTCTTTTCTTCAAAATTTCTTCAATTTCAAAAATTGATTCACTTAGAAATTTTCTACTTGAATCTCAAAAACTCAATTTCGTTTATCTTTGGAATCTAATGATGTCAAAACATCCATTCAGCTGAATTTTAGTTTTCAAACAATTTCCAGATATCAATATGATTAATAGCATCACTATAATCATTCACAGATTCATATCACAATAGAAATAAATTCAATCAATGTGAGGGGTCCAGTTGGATCCCTCCAACCTGTTTCCCTGCATCCAAAGATGTTAGCACAATACCAATTCTGTGACGACCCGGCTTTCCACTCCCGGAAAATCGCATCGACAGTAAGAAAGAAAGGGGTGAGAAGTAGAAAAGAGAAGAAGAGAAAGAAAGAAACAACAACAACGATCTCACAGCGGAACGAATAAATTATATTAATAACATAAATTATTACATAGTATACAACACTTATCAGAGTTTACACAACTATACAACACATACTAGACAGTTATAAACATCTGTCTAGTTATTACATCTCAATCCAATACAGAGATCAATACAAAATCAACACAGCGGAAACTACTATCTATCTACAACGCCGAAGCCTCCTGCTCCATTGCTCCTCCATAATTCGTCAAGGCTAACCTGAATCCCTTGGCTACTCGTAAAAATTTGAGTACCCAAGAGTTTATAAAACAGAAATAAACAACTTGGGTCAGACATGGGTCTGGTGTGAGTAACAGGTTAAACTTGCTTAACTTCAAAACCTTTTGAAAGAAAAAGTATCACGTAAGACTTCCCACACATAAACATGGGTAAGTTTTTACCTTACGCTAACCAAAACATTTGATAGGAAATTCGATTATATTATAATAGGGTCTAGGGTTTTCAAGTAAAATACAGAAATAGCTGAAATGCTTACATCTCACATTCCAACATAGTTGGGCACAACTAATACGTACGGCACTTATTGGAGTTTGGATTCCATACAATGGCAGGGCTACCGGGGTACCGCCCGTCACAGTACGTGGCCTAGATCACCGTACCGAGGATCACTCCCAATCCCCTGCAACACAAGGCCGGAACATCCCTTACTGGATAATTCCCGCACAAGATACCTCACGGTTGGGATCAGCAACCGCACACACTAAGTCGAAAATAGAAAGGGACATCTAGACAGAGGTAACCTTGTCCTACTTGGGTGCTACCCACTAACCTTGCTGCACCTCCCCTGTTTTAGCCATTTCCGGTTTGTGAGGCTTGAGGTCACGATTACCTTTAAAAAGAACACATCTATCTTAGAATGCTCATCGTCCACCTGACGATGTGCTGAAAGCATTCAATCCATACAAGTTCGTTCCGGGTTCGAACGAAACCGAAGGCATTATCTCGTTACACTCGTTTTGGAATCACCCTCAGAGTTAACGACAATAACCCTTGCACTCTGAATCTTCATCTTCACTTGATTCACGACCTATCGTTAATTTGGATCGATGTGGTATTCGGGTCTCTAGACCTGGAAATCCGGTATACGGAAACCCGATCCCGGTCTCATCGAAATCCAAAGACGTATCTTTTAAGGCCAAGTTGTTTTAAAGGTTAAAACAATTCAATTCATTATCTTTATACACAAAGAAAGATAATTCCCAACAGATAATCAACATTATCAGATAATCCATACAATTCAACTAACATCCATATCATACAGCATATATCTCATCAGAGATATCAATCAATGCCAAGTATTCAATACTAACACCCATTCATAAGTAATGATTTATATCATCTCTAATTAATTTAAATTGAATTAAATTAATTACTTCATTTTATAAATCCTGCTTACTTAACCATTAATTAATTACAATTTAATTAATTAATTATCTTCTAATAATTCATTTCAATTAATCATCTTGATTAATTATCTTTTAATTACATCCAAGTAATTTATTCTCAATTAATTACTTAAATTAATTATTCTTAACCACTTATAGTAATTAACCTTTAATTACTTCATTAATTAATTAACTAAAATTAATTAACTTAATCAACTATAATTAATTACATAAATCCTTAATTAATTACATTGATTAATTACTTCATTTATTAATTATTACTTAATTAACCAATCTTAATTACATCATTAATCCTTAATTACAACTTAATTATTAATTACTCAATTAAATTAATTACATTAAGTAATTAATCTTTAATTAAACAACATTTATTAATCACCTTGATTAATCTTCAATCAGTAATTAATTACCCTTAATTACTTTCATTAACTAAATTAATTACTCCTTAATTAATTCTTTAATTAATCCCTTGATTAATTTTTCAAAGTAATTAACTCAAATTACTTCTATTAATAAAATCATTTATTCAACTAATTACTTCCAGTAATTATCTTATTATTTACTTCTCTAAATAAACTTACCTTAATAATTACATTAAGTAATTATTAACAAATCATCTCTTGATTATTCTAAATTAATTAAACTTAATTAATTAATTTAACTAAATCAAATTAACTTCAATTAATTACAATAAGTAATTAATTCTTAATTACTTCCATTAAGTAATTACATTTAAACAAATTCTATAATTGATTATCTTCAAATTAATTAATCTAATTAACTATTAAAATTAATCCTATTAATTTATTATTTAATAATCCATAGTTAATGACTTCATTAACTACTATTTAATTACTTTCCTTAAGTAATTAACTTATACTAATTTTTTATTAATTCTAAATTAATAAATCTTAATAACCAATTTATTAATCTCTAATTACTAAATTAATTAAGTGTTAACCATAACTTAATTAATATTTAATTACTTATTAATTAATTCCTAACCATTAAATAATACTCTAATTTATAATCCCTAACTACAAATTAATCATCCCTAATTAATTAATCTTAATCATAAATAAATTAGTTTAAACCTTTAATTACCTATTTAATTAATCCAAATGATTAATTAATCAAATTAAATTAATTATCTCTTAAATCTCCTAATAAATTAAATAAACACAAGTCTTTAATTATTTTAAGATAAACTTTATTCTTATTGATAAACAAGTTATCATTTACCATTCATATTTGAAACATCCATTTCAAATCTACTTTTAAATTTCATTTTAAATTCTGTATTTAAAATGAATTCCAATTTATTTTTAACTAAGTTTTTAAATCCAACTTAAAACTTTTACTTATTTAAAATTCTTATCTCTTATAAAAGAAATTTAAGAAGAGTTTAAACCAAATTCCTTTTTATATTTTAAACATTTAATTAAATCTAACTACCATTTAAAACCTATTTAAAACATATAAATTTATAACTTATTTATATCTAATCTAAAATTCAAACTAATCTGAATCTAAATTTAATCTTTGATTCAAAACCCTGTTAAGATATTACTTTAACAAATTTAACTTTAGTTTAAAATTGAAACTGACAGGTTTCTTAAAAACCTGGCAACACTAAAGATTTCTCGAGACCAAACTAATTAGCTTCGAGTTGCACTGCCAACATCCTCAAACATCACTCAAAAATTCTCGAGAAAAACTCGAGCCATACTCCTCTATTAAATTCCAGACTTACCCGAGTCCCCTCAGAAATACCTACCCACTTCGAGTCGAAACGCGAATATCACGAGACTTCCCCCGAGTTTCACTCTTCTTCCCCAAATTCACGAACTCCAGACATTCAAACGTGCACACGTGCACGTGCACGCAACCTCGCCTTCCCTCCGATCAACACTGCCGCCTTCGACAAGTCATCGTCGACCATCTCTACCCAATCGACTACCCAGAACCCACAACATCGCCAGAAATCAAAATCGAGCATGTCAAATCACTCGAACCCAACTTGATTAAGGGAAAAACATCACGCGCCACCGCCATTTATCGCCTGAGGCCTCGCGATCACTACCCAACAACCACCATTCGCCCACGCTTCTGATCCCCCATACGCGATAGTCTCTAGTTCACCCACGACCACGCAAATGTCTCGACTACCTCAACGACCAAAACAGGTCATTTAACCCTAGTTCGACGTCGCCCGGCCACCACGGCCATCTAAAAATTCTCTCACCATTTTTCCTTCGACCAACATCCTTCCAGCTACCACCAGCCTCAGTCGCGACGCATCTCCATCACCGATCGCCACGAAATCGATCGAAGTTCGAATTCCGATCAACTCAGAAATCCTCGACAATCTCAAACCTAAAAATCCTAATATCTATATCAAAATTAATTATTTCCTACCCTGAATCCATTCATGCAATCTAATCATGAAATTGTATTCATAAAATTTTGACCAATTTTTTGATTATCACAGTGTTTTCTTATTTCTGAAATAATTATTAAACTAAAATCCTTGAAACCATTTTTGGAGTTGATATCATGTTGTTATAATCGTATTTCATTCAAAGATCTAAGTTTAAGATTGCTTGTATTTGGAGATATGGATTTATAAAAGTAATTCAAGAAACTGTGAAACAATCAGAGACTATAATTATATATATACAAACATATCCACAATATAAATATCAATTCAAGTTTATATTCATGCTAAAACATCCATGCAAACATATATACATCACCACTACACAGATCTATCACATGCATTAGTATTAAAAGATTTTTAGCTTTTTTAAAAATTTTGTTTACTCACCAGATAACAAGAACAGAGGACAGAAATTCTGATCTGCAGTTGATAAATATGGAGCTTGGTTTTGATCTGGTTCTTATTGCTTGATTTTGAGTTAAATCTTTGTATTACTGAAACTTGATTCTTACAGCTGGGTCTTTGAATTTGATTTGCTTGTTAGGACTGTCACTTGAATCATCTAAATGTTGAGTTGATCCTTACTGTTTGAATTCAGGTTTGAAATCTTGTTGAATTTGAAAACTGATGTTATATTGATTTTGAATGCACTTTGTTTTGGGTTGAAATCTGAAGTTGTTGCTGAGTTTGAACTGCTGTTTGTTTGATGCTTATTAGAGTTTTGATTTTCTTTTGAATTTAGAAAAGATGGAGAGAAAAAGAAGACGGAGGAAGAAAAGATTTGTACTGAAATAATAAAATCAGGTGATTTCTAAAACATTATACTTATATTTTATTTAAAGGAGAATTTTACCACCTATTTCACTTTATTACAAATGTCCTTGCATATATCCATTTATTTACAAGTGTCCAAACTTGTTTTATTATACTTACAAATGTATTACTCATTTATTACTAAGTTGACAAGTGTTTTAAACTTGATATATATATAAATACCTATTTTACATATATATATATTATGTATTAGAGTTTAAATTATATATATGTATATAATTATTTTATACATGTATCTTAAAACTTTATATACTTACAAATTATGGTTTTAAATGTATACATATAAAATAAAAATTAAATCATGTGATGTTTTAAAAGAAAGAATAAATTAAATCTATATATATTTTATAAACTATTTTAGTTTAAGAACTTTTAAAAGAAATCACAATAGAAATTTTATTAAATTTGTTTAAGCTATTATATTTAAAAAAAAATTTATTTTATGTTTTGAAAATATAGAATTAACCTTAATTAGCTTTTTTTTTTGAAAATTCTTGAATTTAAAACAAAGCTTTCAATCACAATATATTTACATATATTTTATAATTTGAAAACATATTTTTCTTATTGAATTTAAACCAAAACCTTCTATTCACAATATATATACATCAAAATATATATTATAAATAGAATCTATTTTATTAGCTTTGGAAATAAATCTTATCAATTTTAAATTATTAAAAAAGATATGAATCAATATTTCCAGATTAAATATTTATTAACTTTTAAAAGATTAAATTAAAAATTATAAGGGAAAATTACCAATCCAATTTAATTATTAATAAAGATTATTAAATTTATATTGCCCAAAATCCCGGGATATCACATTCCTTCCCCCTTAAAAGAATTTCGTCCCCGAAATTTAAAACAAACGTAATTTAATAATCTGATTAAAGATTTTAGTTTTAAATCACAACATATATTTTCAACCATAGCAACCAATCATCCAAACAAACAATTTTAACTATCCAGACAAAATTCTGGATAGAATTTCCTAGAGTTTCCCAAGTATAAATACCGGAATACTCGCTCTATAGAATCCAAACAATTTATACTACTAAGCTACATAGCTTCTACTCATCTAGATCTACAAAACTAAAGAGGATATTAGACTACAGACGAGTCTGACTCAACTACCAAATCTTCCTGAACTGCTGGTTCCAAAACCAGAGATAGATCAAACACGTACTCCCTCAGTGATACATGAAACCTATCGAATCCCAGTTATCCAAACTAGAAATTCAATCCTATAGACCAAGCTCTTATCCAAATCAGAACACAGACGAGATCCACACATAACTCTACTTCACAACTATCAGTAGATTCCAAACTTACTCCTCCCATCCAGAGATACACTCCAAACTGCTTTCGCTGCTCAACTCTGATCTGAGGTAGAACACAAGCACAGACTGGACAACTCATTTCTAGAAATAAGGTTCACTGATCCATAAAAGAAAACTCAGATACTCCAGCAAAACTTGAGCTGCTTCACCAACTCCATCTCTAGGAAACATCCTTCCACTAGACTGAACCACCGGTATCACTCCTGGAATCCAGTCGATAAGAAAACTCAACCTTCAGATGCGGACAAACTTCTGACTTCTCTGAAGACACCCAGAAAAATTCTGACAACCCAAGAGAACACTCAGACAATCGCAAGTCACTTTTGCGATCAACCCAACCTAATTCCAAAGAAAAACTGTTCCTCTTTACCAATCAGAACAGCTTACACTTATTTATCCAATTTATCGAAGAAATGGATCCCCTCTGCTGGTTCTGAACTTCACTTCCAGAAAAACTGCTCATCCAGAAAACTTCCTACCATCACAGAATACTCTGAGCTGCACTGCTGACACTGATGCCAAGGACTTCCTATTCCAAAGATCTTCGAGAAACTCGAACTCCAAACCAAAGCAGAAACACCGTGCTGAACTCAGCCACAACACCGAAACATTCACACTTCTTTAAACTTGTTCCAAAGAAAACATCTTCGGGAACATCCATCGTCACTGTATCTCATCATACAGCTACTATTACCTGAGGTATCAAGATACCATCACTCGCTTCTGCCTCATCGACAGATCCAACTCTACTCATCCACACTTCAAAGATAAACTCCGAACTTTAACAGTTTCTTCGGAGATCGGTGAAATCCTACACCTCAGCAAAGCTCACTCGAGACGGTATTAGATCTACAGTCTCGTCAGATATACTTCCAACCTCAAACATTCAAACTCCAACTATTGGTAATTGTGTTACACACACTACCACCTTATCTACCTTTATAACTTATATTGGAAAACCCGAACAGGTAACCCAATAAATAGGTAGAAATACATAAATATATATATTTAAAATGATATATTTTTTTATATATATAGAAATTATTTCTGGGTAAAATTATTTCATCTACC
The DNA here is from genome assembly GCA_030737815.1 of Allium fistulosum. Classification (NCBI taxonomy): domain Eukaryota; kingdom Viridiplantae; phylum Streptophyta; class Magnoliopsida; order Asparagales; family Amaryllidaceae; genus Allium; species Allium fistulosum. The sequence goes on along the minus strand of CM060908.1, from coordinate 740,945,910 downwards.
TCTTTAAAACAATATTGTGTCCGTTGACCTGGTTCAAGTGTTTAGAGATCCCTATCAATAACGTTAGCTACTCGTATTGACCAGAATCCATATACCACTCAACCGATCAATTAACACAATATAAAACCATTTTTATATAACTAACAATTACGCGCTCTCAAGATAGACACCACTCCAGAGCTTAGGTATTCACTCAACCTAACGCTCTGATACCACGTGTGACGACCCGGCTTTCCACTCCCGGAAAATCGCATCGACAGTAAGAAAGAAAGGGGTGAGAAGTAGAAAAGAGAAGAAGAGAAAGAAAGAAACAACAACAACGATCTCACAGCGGAACGAATAAATTATATTAATAACATAAATTATTACATAGTATACAACACTTATCAGAGTTTACACAACTATACAACACATACTAGACAGTTATAAACATCTGTCTAGTTATTACATCTCAATCCAATACAGAGATCAATACAAAATCAACACAGCGGAAACTACTATCTATCTACAACGCCGAAGCCTCCTGCTCCATTGCTCCTCCATAATTCGTCAAGGCTAACCTGAATCCCTTGGCTACTCGTAAAAATTTGAGTACCCAAGAGTTTATAAAACAGAAATAAACAACTTGGGTCAGACATGGGTCTGGTGTGAGTAACAGGTTAAACTTGCTTAACTTCAAAACCTTTTGAAAGAAAAAGTATCACGTAAGACTTCCCACACATAAACATGGGTAAGTTTTTACCTTACGCTAACCAAAACATTTGATAGGAAATTCGATTATATTATAATAGGGTCTAGGGTTTTCAAGTAAAATACAGAAATAGCTGAAATGCTTACATCTCACATTCCAACATAGTTGGGCACAACTAATACGTACGGCACTTATTGGAGTTTGGATTCCATACAATGGCAGGGCTACCGGGGTACCGCCCGTCACAGTACGTGGCCTAGATCACCGTACCGAGGATCACTCCCAATCCCCTGCAACACAAGGCCGGAACATCCCTTACTGGATAATTCCCGCACAAGATACCTCACGGTTGGGATCAGCAATCGCGCACACTAAGTCGAAAATAGAAAGGGACATCTAGACAGAGGTAACCTTGTCCTACTTGGGTGCTACCCACTAACCTTGCTGCACCTCCCCTGTTTTAGCCATTTCCGGTTTGTGAGGCTTGAGGTCACGATTACCTTTAAAAAGAACACATCTATCTTAGAATGCTCATCGTCCACCTGACGATGTGCTGAAAGCATTCAATCCATACAAGTTCGTTCCGGGTTCGAACGAAACCGAAGGCATTATCTCGTTACACTCGTTTTGGAATCACCCTCAGAGTTAACGACAATAACCCTTGCACTCTGAATCTTCATCTTCACTTGATTCACGACCTATCGTTAATTTGGATCGATGTGGTATTCGGGTCTCCAGACCTGGAAATCCGGTATACGGAAACCCGATCCCGGTCTCATCGAAATCCAAAGACGTATCTTTTAAGGCCAAGTTGTTTTAAAGGTTAAAACAATTCAATTCATTATCTTTATACACAAAGAAAGATAATTCCCAACAGATAATCAACATTATCAGATAATCCATACAATTCAACTAACATCCATATCATACAGCATATATCTCATCAGAGATATCAATCAATGCCAAGTATTCAATACTAACACCCATTCATAAGTAATGATTTATATCATCTCTAATTAATTTAAATTGAATTAAATTAATTACTTCATTTTATAAATCCTGCTTACTTAACCATTAATTAATTACAATTTAATTAATTAATTATCTTCTAATAATTCATTTCAATTAATCATCTTGATTAATTATCTTTTAATTACATCCAAGTAATTTATTCTCAATTAATTACTTAAATTAATTATTCTTAACCACTTATAGTAATTAACCTTTAATTACTTCATTAATTAATTAACTAAAATTAATTAACTTAATCAACTATAATTAATTACATAGATCCTTAATTAATTACATTGATTAATTACTTCATTTATTAATTATTACTTAATTAACCAATCTTAATTACATCATTAATCCTTAATTACAACTTAATTATTAATTACTCAATTAAATTAATTACATTAAGTAATTAATCTTTAATTAAACAACATTTATTAATCACCTTGATTAATCTTCAATCAGTAATTAATTACCCTTAATTACTTTCATTAACTAAATTAATTACTCCTTAATTAATTCTTTAATTAATCCCTTGATTAATTTTTCAAAGTAATTAACTCAAATTACTTCTATTAATAAAATCATTTATTCAACTAATTACTTCCAGTAATTATCTTATTATTTACTTCTCTAAATAAACTTACCTTAATAATTACATTAAGTAATTATTAACAAATCATCTCTTGATTATTCTAAATTAATTAAACTTAATTAATTAATTTAACTAAATCAAATTAACTTCAATTAATTACAATAAGTAATTAATTCTTAATTACTTCCATTAAGTAATTACATTTAAACAAATTCTATAATTGATTATCTTCAAATTAATTAATCTAATTAACTATTAAAATTAATCCTATTAATTTATTATTTAATAATCCATAGTTAATGACTTCATTAACTACTATTTAATTACTTTCCTTAAGTAATTAACTTATACTAATTTTTTATTAATTCTAAATTAATAAATCTTAATAACCAATTTATTAATCTCTAATTACTAAATTAATTAAGTGTTAACCATAACTTAATTAATATTTAATTACTTATTAATTAATTCCTAACCATTAAATAATACTCTAATTTATAATCCCTAACTACAAATTAATCATCCCTAATTAATTAATCTTAATCATAAATAAATTAGTTTAAACCTTTAATTACCTATTTAATTAATCCAAATGATTAATTAATCAAATTAAATTAATTATCTCTTAAATCTCCTAATAAATTAAATAAACACAAGTCTTTAATTATTTTAAGATAAACTTTATTCTTATTGATAAACAAGTTATCATTTACCATTCATATTTGAAACATCCATTTCAAATCTACTTTTAAATTTCATTTTAAATTCTGTATTTAAAATGAATTCCAAATTATTTTTAACTAAGTTTTTAAATCCAACTTAAAACTTTTACTTATTTAAAATTCTTATCTCTTATAAAAGAAATTTAAGAAGAGTTTAAACCAAATTCCTTTTTATATTTTAAACATTTAATTAAATCTAACTACCATTTAAAACCTATTTAAAACATATAAATTTATAACTTATTTATATCTAATCTAAAATTCAAACTAATCTGAATCTAAATTTAATCTTTGATTCAAAACCCTGTTAAGATATTACTTTAACAAATTTAACTTTAGTTTAAAATTGAAACTGACAGGTTTCTTAAAAACCTGGCAACACTAAAGATTTCTCGAGACCAAACTAATTAGCTTCGAGTTGCACTGCCAACATCCTCAAACATCACTCAAAAATTCTCGAGAAAAACTCGAGCCATACTCCTCTATTAAATTCCAGACTTACCCGAGTCCCCTCAGAAATACCTACCCACTTCGAGTCGAAACGCGAATATCACGAGACTTCCCCCGAGTTTCACTCTTCTTCCCCAAATTCACGAACTCCAGACATTCAAACGTGCACACGTGCACGTGCACGCAACCTCGCCTTCCCTCCGATCAACACTGCCGCCTTCGACAAGTCATCGTCGACCATCTCTACCCAATCGACTACCCAGAACCCACAACATCGCCAGAAATCAAAATCGAGCATGTCAAATCACTCGAACCCAACTTGATTAAGGGAAAAACGTCACGCGCCACCGCCATTTATCGCCTGAGGCCTCGCGATCACTACCCAACAACCACCATTCGCCCACGCTTCTGATCCCCCATACGCGATAGTCTCTAGTTCACCCACGACCACGCAAATGTCTCGACTACCTCAACGACCAAAACAGGTCATTTAACCCTAGTTCGACGTCGCCCGGCCACCACGGCCATCTAAAAATTCTCTCACCATTTTTCCTTCGACCAACATCCTTCCAGCTACCACCAGCCTCAGTTGCGACGCATCTCCATCACCGATCGCCACGAAATCGATCGAAGTTCGAATTCCGATCAACTCAGAAATCCTCGACAATCTCAAACCTAAAAATCCTAATATCTATATCAAAATTCATTATTTCCTACCCTGAATCCATTCATGCAATCTAATCATGAAATTGTATTCATAAAATTTTGACCAATTTTTTGATTATCACAGTGTTTTCTTATTTCTGAAATAATTATTAAACTAAAATCCTTGAAACCATTTTTGGAGTTGATATCATGTTGTTATAATCGTATTTCATTCAAAGATCTAAGTTTAAGATTGCTTGTATTTGGAGATATGGATTTATAAAAGTAATTCAAGAAACTGTGAAACAATCAGAGACTATAATTATATATATACAGACATATCCACAATATAAATATCAATTCAAGTTTATATTCATGCTAAAACATCCATGCAAACATATATACATCACCACTACACAGATCTATCACATGCATTAGTATTAAAAGATTTTTAGCTTTTTTAAAAATTTTGTTTACTCACCAGATAACAAGAACAGAGGACAGAAATTCTGATCTGCAGTTGATAAATCTGGAGCTTGGTTTTGATCTGGTTCTTATTGCTTGATTTTGAGTTAAATCTTTGTATTACTGAAACTTGATTCTTACAGCTGGGTCTTTGAATTTGATTTGCTTGTTAGGACTGTCACTTGAATCATCTAAATGTTGAGTTGATCCTTACTGTTTGAATTCAGGTTTGAAATCTTGTTGAATTTGAAAACTGATGTTATATTGATTTTGAATGCACTTTGTTTTGGGTTGAAATCTGAAGTTGTTGCTGAGTTTGAACTGCTGTTTGTTTGATGCTTATTAGAGTTTTGATTTTCTTTTGAATTTAGAAAAGATGGAGAGAAAAAGAAGATGGAGGAAGAAAAGATTTGTACTGAAATAATAAAATCAGGTGATTTCTAAAACATTATACTTATATTTTATTTAAAGGAGAATTTTACCACCTATTTCACTTTATTACAAATGTCCTTGCATATATCCATTTATTTACAAGTGTCCAAACTTGTTTTATTATACTTACAAATGTATTACTCATTTATTACTAAGTTGACAAGTGTTTTAAACTTGATATATATATAAATACCTATTTTACATATATATATATTATGTATTAGAGTTTAAATTATATATATGTATATAATTATTTTATACATGTATCTTAAAACTTTATATACTTACAAATTATGGTTTTAAATGTATACATATAAAATAAAAATTAAATCATGTGATGTTTTAAAAGAAAGAATAAATTAAATCTATATATATTTTATAAACTATTTTAGTTTAAGAACTTTTAAAAGAAATCACAATAGAAATTTTATTAAATTTGTTTAAGCTATTATATTTAAAAAAAAAATATTTATCTTATGTTTTGAAAATATAGAATTAACCTTAATTAGCTTTTTTTTTTTGAAAATTCTTGAATTTAAAACAAAGCTTTCAATCACAATATATTTACATATATTTTATAATTTGAAAACATATTTTTCTTATTGAATTTAAACCAAAACCTTCTATTCACAATATATATACATCAAAATATATATTATAAATAGAATCTATTTTATTAGCTTTGGAAATAAATCTTATCAATTTTAAATTATTAAAAAAGATATGAATCAATATTTCCAGATTAAATATTTATTAACTTTTAAAAGATTAAATTAAAAATTATAAGGGAAAATTACCAATCCAATTTAATTATTAATAAAGATTATTAAATTTATATTGCCCAAAATCCCGGGATATCACAAATTCCACTCCAGTACGGAATTATCGCGGTATATAGGTTTTTATAAATCCGCTTACTAACGGCGCAATAGGGTCTCATCCGCTATACGAGGCGGGAAATCATCAATCCAATATATACATATGCCAATATGTATATATTGCTATATATATAGATATATCCTATCATATCTAATAGCACATTCAAACAAATCAATCAATAACTGCAATTCAATTATAAATCTGAGTGAGAAGATCTCACCTTTTTATTTTGCCATCCATTTCATTTCCAGTTTGTTTTCTCGATTTAAGACCTTGTATAAATAAATTTACAATTTATTAATATTCAATATAAATCGAATAATCAACTTTTCATTTTGATAGTTTTAATTGACAAATTTCTCTTTTAATAAATTATCTAACTTCAATTTAAAATTTTAAAACTAAGTTCCCTTTATTAAATTATTTTTAGTAGCCAATCTGAATTTTAAATAAGTGACTTAAACGAAAGGAATTACCTTAGTCAATTATTTTCAAACAACTATCTGAAAACTTAACTGAATTAATAATCCAATATTTAAAAAGTTAAACTCTGGAAATTTTAAAACTAACAGTAAACATTTTTTTTATATATATAAATTAAGGACTGCATATATTATTATTGTTATTCTGTTTTAACTATATATTTTCTCTACCAACTAAATTCTACATACATATATTTAAATCAATTTAAAAAGAAAACGATATACCTTACTGGCCATCGTCGAAACTTTCATCGATCGAAGCCCTAAACTCAAGTCGCCACCGCGAGACATCATAGTTCCCCAAAATCGCGACCACATCAGAGTGAAGCCCCAGCGGTCACGCGAACCCCAGCGCCTCGAATTGCTGCCACCAGCGACACGACACTTCATCACGAAACCCCCCCCCCAGACCTGCCATGCTCTCGCGATGGAGTCGCGATAGACCCCGCCTCCGATGATGTCAACATCTCGCGAATATCAGCCCTGCTCCATGCGCTTGCGAACGCGTCGCCTTCTAGCTCGTCGTTGCCTCGAAGTTGCTCGCGAAACCCAATCACCCAGTCTCGCGACTCGCCTCATCTCACGCGACCTCACGCGGTGCCGCATCCTTCCCCACCGATCGCCTCGATGCCAACCCCTAACTCACGATGCCCTCCCAGCATCAACTTCGGCCAAGTCTCGAACATGAGCTCGAGTTGTAATTGTCGTCTTTTTTTAGAGATAATTCGAACGAATCGATTTCGTTTTGTTGATGGCAGGGAACGCTCGAATTTATAGAACGAGATTTTGTTTTCAATGAAAAATCGATTTGAACTGAAGATAGAAGGGACGAAGAGTAGCGGCCATTTTTATCTCACTCGGTTTCGTTCGATTTTATGAAGAGGGAGAGGACGAGTGATGATTTTAAAAAGGTAAAGAGCCATGCTTGCACGATTTGGCATCGTGATTTTAACAGGGAGAAGCACGATTTCTTTCCCAATCTTAGGCGTGATTTTAGGGGAGAAAGGTGGCTGATATTTATAGATTTTAAATTTTAAAATTAAACTGAATTTTAATTTCATTTCAACGTGTTTACACACCGTGTGGTTACATAACCACTCCGAAAAATACGAAATTTAAAACCTTACAATAATATCACATTACGGATCCGATGAAACTGGTTTCGTCGAAATCCGAGACTTTTTGAAAAATGACTATTTTTAAATATCGATTCAAACGATTCAATTTCAAAACTGAACAAATCGATTTCAAATTCGATTCTGAAGTTTTAATTATCTTCAGTAAAATCAATATAAATTTTACCATCCTTTGAAATATTTTTAATCGGCCTAAATTTGAAGATTCAAATTTTTATTCACTTTCAATAGATAAAATTTTATAATTTAAATCGTCAGTTTCAAAGTTATATTCGGGATACAAATTAAATCATCGTTCAAATATTTAAAATTAATTAAATATTCTCAATTTAAATTTGTTCAAAATTCAGGGTCGTTACAGTTTGTGGTCAATTTCCCATTGATCCGCTCAGTATTTTCCGATCATGACCGTTGGTTTTAAAGATCTCGAGGAGATCTACAACTTTGTAGTTGACGACTTTTGCTAATTCTTCACGGATTTGGAGATATTGGAGGAAGAAGCTCAGCCATTTTTGGCCATTAAAATGATTGTGGCGGCTGAAGAAGATAGCTAGGGTTTCAGCCCCTTGCACGTATATATATATATATATATATATATATATATATATATATATATATATATACGTATATAAATGATATTAAATTTATTTTAAAACGACTTTTTCAAACGATCTCCAAATAACACGTGCAGCCTGGCGTTCGTAAGGTTTACCCCACGTTCCGAACACAATGGAAAGTGTTTCGGGAGCTAATTCGGTCATCTGTGCAAGTTACGGAATTAAACGATCGATTTTAAATTAAACCGATTTCGATGCGTTTTGGCTTACCCCGGACAAACGATAAATTCGATTGACTTGAAATTTGAAACCATACAATAATATCACATTTCGGATCCGATGAAACTAGTTTCGTCGAAATCCGAGACTCTTTGAAAAATGACTATTTTAACTCGCCAAATTAATATTAAAATAATTTCGATGCGTTTCGAGCTGCCACGGTCACACGACAACTCCGATTGCTACGAAAATTGAAATCTGATAATAACAAACTATTACGGATCCAATGGAACTAGTTTCGTTCAATTCTGAGACTGTCCCAAAAATGGCTAATTTCACTAGTCGATTAAATATTAAAATATTCAATTTTCACAATTCAACTTTTAATTCAATTTTAAAAGTTCTATAATATCACTATAACTTCAACATGATTTAATATAACTTTATAAATCATTTTTAATCACATTAAACCAAATTTTCAAGTAAGTCTGGAATTTCACTATTTAATTTATCGATTTAATTACCCAATTAAATCCAATTATTCGAATTTTAAATTACTCGACTTATTAATATTTAAAATCAATTAAATATTCAAGTTTTAATTAATATAAATTCTGGGTTGTTACAAACTTCCCCCCTTAAAAGAATTTCGTCCTCGAAATTACCAAGTAAGAAAAATTCACAAAATCCATTAACTTTTCAAAAATCCACTTAGTGAAAATTTTATATTCACCTTTTTCAAAACCTTTAACTTCAACCAAACAATGGTTTCCATTTTCTAGTTCAATTCCTACGTTTTCATTTCAATTTAGAAATTGACTTTTCATGAACAAAAATTTTCAAAATTTCTCGAAAATTTTCTAACGTCTTAAATTTCCAGAAAAATTCGCCAGCGTCTCCTTTGCGCGGTTCGATCGTAGTAGGATCACAATTGACATAAATATGTATACATCAACCCACCCGGTCGGAAAAGCAGAAAAACAGTTCATATTTCCTATTTTTTATTGCGTAGGCGTACCTTTTTAGCATTTTTAAGCAAAGCAGTTATTTGTTTAGCATATTAGCGCAACCAAATCAACCGAACGGTAGCCACCGCACCTGTGCTTTCTCAGTTTAAACACGTAAGTGACATATATATAAAATCTATTCACATTTCACTTGTTTTCAATAATAACAAGTAGTTTTCATAAGCAATACACGTGATATTCATTCATACACACATATTCAAGGTTTTAACACTAGTTTCATTTGTTTGCAACCCAATTACATACAATTAACTAACAATCAAATAACAACCAATGTATATTCTACACAACCAAATTATTAAATTTTACATTCAATTTGGTTCAACACATTAAATTTTCCAATTGGTTTATATTAAATTGACTTACATTCAATTATTCAACTTCCAATAACATTTTGCTTTTAATGAATTAACACTTACATCTATTTTTCCATATCAATTTATTCATATTAGATTGATTAACATTCAATCCATTCATTCATTCAATTGTTAATCCCTTTTATAAATAAAGTTGAATTTCATTTATATAACTCAAGTTCACATTCATTTAATAAATTCACTTTATTAATTTACTTTGATATCAAAATCAACTTCATTCAACATTACTTAAGTTATTTTCCATTTCAACATCGTTTGTTCAAATTAACTTAAGTTTCCACCTATAAATCCAATTCAGATTCCAATTCTATTTAACTTTTACCAAAGTCAAATTTATTATCTCATATTATAAGTTCAAAACTTGATTACTTATATTCAACAATCACAACTTAGATTTAATTGATTCACTTATACTTACTTTAATTTAACTCTATCCTTTAAGTTAAATTTATTCTGTCAAAATTCAAATGGTATAAGTTATCAACTCATTTATCATTACTATAAATATTTTAAATAGGATTCCAGAGTCTTTTCAACCTTTCAAAATCAATTTTGAAATCAATTCAAATTATCTTTTGAATTTCCAAAACCAAATCCAAATTTTCCAAACAACTTTCATTTAAAATAATCAGGCAGCAATTCCTCTTTTGGAAACCCGAAAATGAACACCAATGATGTCGCGATCATCATTGGAATTATTTTCCAGTGACCTGAAAAGAGTTTAGAGCTTTCATCTTTCCAAAACAATTTTCCAAAATATCAAATCCTTTCAAAACAGTTCGTATACCACATTACCAAATTGGGAATGTATCACTAGTAACCATCAACTACATAACCTCTGAGCTCGTACGTCTCAGAGAAGGGTGTTAAGCTAAGAGAATAAATTCTCCGCCACCAACAGAAATGTATTTGATAGAAACCAGCTTTACAACTCAAAGTGTAATGTCAGACACACATCCATACAAGTTTGTTCCGGGTTCGAATAGAACCGAAGGCACTTCCAAAGAAGCCCTTGCAATCCGGGTATTCACAATCCCGATCGGACTTCCCATCACTTAGGGAATCTCTATACCGTAGCTACTCGGTGCAGAGACAATCGATAGGTCATCCCATCGTTCTCGCAAATACGTGGTCTTCACCCCCGGTCTTCAAATGCTATCCATATTGTCGTACCATTATTCGGAATGGGTTATATGACACAAAGGTCCTCCCCCGGCTAAACCGAAAAACGAGCGCAATTAAAAATCATATGGATATTGGGGTCTCAGTTAAATCATAGCTTAAAGCCCAAAACTTTTCATTCGAATGGTTAAACCAAATTACCATTTCCAATCTTTTAAACAAAAAGATTTAATCCAAAAACCTTCAATGGTTTAAACAATTTCCACACTTTTAATCATTTAAACAAAAAGATTCAATTCACAAAGTTCACTCCGTTCACAAAGATTCATTTATGGATTTCAAAACAATTTTCATTTTAATTGAATTAACTCATTAAATCTTTAAATCAAGATTTAACTTATAGCTTCCAAAACTCGTTTCCAAAGATTCATTCATAGTTTTTCAAAACAATTCCATTTCAAGATGGATTAACTCGTCCGGTCTTTGAATTAAAGACTCATTTCCTAGTTTTCAAAACATTTCAATTCCATTTCAAACTTGAATCCTTTCAACACAAATTGGAAATCCTTTATAAAAATGAAAACTATTATTATTTGAAAACAAGTAGTTTTCGTTTCGGAAAAATCCTGTTATATTTACACGTGTTAAAACCCTTGAATTAAATTCAAATTCCCAAATCAATACCTTTAAAATGGTTAAACCTATATTTAACTTGTACAACATCATTAATCCTTAGTTTCAAATTATAGAATTCAATTTCAAACTTGAATTCAAATTTAAATCAAATTATTTAAATTTCAAGATATCCAAAATATCTTTAAAACTCCTTTCAAAAGCTTTTCATATTAAACCCCAATTTCCAATTTCAAAATCAATTGAAATTAAAATTTCAATTTCAAAAACATTAAATTTAAATCATCTGTGACTTAACCGATTTCCACGTGAAATCCACATTTGTGTGTGTATGGTGTAGTCCAGGGGTTTCACACAGTAGTGCAACATCATTCAATCATCAAAGATCAGAATATAGAAATATAGTTGATAAGCGGTATAAACTATAACGCTTATCTTTTATTCACAGATCACATATCACAGATATATATATATCACAGATAAGTAAATTACAGATCACAACATAAATCAGGGTATATCACAAAGCATCACATATCAGGGATATCAGCAATTCAATCATTCAACGAAATCCAAATATCCATAGGTAAGGTCAATTTATTTATCTGATTAAATTAAATCAGATTAGTCACTGATCCTGGTTTAATTAACATTAATTAATTACCAGCCATTTTAATTAATTAACATTTAATCCTTTATTAATTAACTTATAATTATTAAATTATTCTTTAATTAATTAATTACCCTTAATTAATTATCATTTAATTAATTATCCTTAATTAATTACAATAAGTGATTATCCCCAATCAATTCCATTAATTAATTAACCTTTAATTAATTATCCTCAAATTAATCACCTTAATTAATTTATCACATTAATTAATTATCCTTTAATTAATTATTGTTCAATCGCTTAATTTATCAACCTTTAATCAATAATTAATTTCTTTTAATTACTTCCATTAGGTAATCATCTTTAAGTAATTAATTACCCTCAATTACTTATATTACTTAATTATCCTTTAATTAAGCAATTAAAAATATCTTATTCTTTAAATTATCTCCTTAATATTAACTTAATTTATTAAAGTTAAAATAATTTTTTTCTCAACCTTTATTTATCCAAACACGTGAATAAACATTTATTATTTAAAAGAAATTTGTTTAAGGAAATAGTTTAAACTTGATTTAATTCAAATTTGGAGACTTTTTTATCTTAATTTTAAAAATGGTTATATAATTATTTCTTTAAAAAAAACTGATGAGTTAAGCTTTAACAAAACCCGAGCCAAAGCCTGGAATACTCGAGCCCAACCCCGAGACACTCGCAACCCCACTTGACTTCGAGTCTTTTCCATCGTTTTCTCGAGACCATCCCCGAGTGACCTCTTCTTCCTCAAACCTTCCAATACAACCGAACCCAGATACCTCGTGCACGTGTACATGCGATCATCCATGATCTGATCATCGATGATACCTCTGGCATGTCACCGCGAACCACCACGACTAGCCCAGCCCTCCAGAATCTTCCTATTCGTCGTAGATCGAAATCGAGTAACTCGATCGAACGTGAACCCAAATTAGATCATCGAAAGACGCCTCGCTACGACAATGCCGACCATCAGAGGCCACGTCACCACGTCCGTAGATTCGTCACAACACCACGCCACCAATAAACTTGGTACGAAGCCACTCGATGCACCAGAGATGACATCGTCAATCCATTTCCGACCCCAACCAAAAATTAGGGTTTAAAACCAAATCGGCCAACCATCGACGCCACAGGTGGAGATAAACCTACTCGGCCTTTTTGCCAAGTCCTCCTACATCCCGACCCTCTCCAGTGAAGACCCTGATCACCAGATATCGTCCAGTCGCCAGTTTCGCCCAAAAACCACATTTCTGGTCAACACAGAAATGCTTCACCAATTCTAAACTAAAATTCGAGATTTTTATCTTAAAAATCCTATTTTCCAGAGTAGATTCAAATTACATAATTGAATCAACAAATTATAATACATGAATCTAACATGTCTTTAGGATTTACCACTGTATTACTTGATTTCAGAAAAAATTCAAACCTATTTTACTTGGATAAAATTCTAAACCAAAATTTATGTTTTAAACAAACATATTATGTTTGAAATTCAATTCCTAACAATGATCAGATAGGGAGATTTTGAATTTTTGATTTGTTTTGAACTCTGTACTTTGGAAACAGAGAAGAACAGGCACCCAAACCTCCACAGAGATTCACATTTACATATAGACATGCAGCACAAACATCATCCAGAAATAAACATGCACTAACATTTATATCTTAAGCTTTTTAGTTAAGTGTTTACTCACCTTATTTTCCAGAAAGAACAGGGTTTTATTTATGTTGAAAACAGTTTTTGAATTTCCAGTTGAAAGCTTCTAGTTTGATTTCCTGGTTGAAAGTTGAAGACTTTTAAACTTTGCAAGGTAGGAAATCTGGTTTTGAACTTGATAATTGAAGCTTCTTTGCTTCCTGATTCCCATGCCTTGGTTGCTTTGATATAAATTCTTTTTCTGAGATGTTTAAATTGATATTTGTTTGAATGATGATGATATTTCTTTGGTTTTAGTTTCTCAGTTTTAATAGAGGCAACTGGAATGAGAAGTTGATATTGATATATAGGAGAGTTTACAGGGGAAAAATTTGTACAAGTGATAATTTACTTGTTTGTACAAATCTATAGCAGTGATATTTCTTGCTTGTGGCTGATATAAATTTTTTTTGTAGTGTACTAAGGAGGCTGCATTAATTACTCAAGTCCTTTATGTTTATTTTCTTTTCCAGCCTACATATCTATTTTGATTTGTTTGTTCTCAAGTCTGCATGCCTATCATACTTGAAAACTATTTGTTTACATACTTATCCTATGCAAGCCTACATGCTTACTTTTTTTACTTAATATTGTGTAGGTGATATTGTTTCGGCTGAAATGATAAAACGTGGTGGCTTGCATTTATTACTTGGCTTGTCCTATAAGTTAATATATATCCTCTCTTGATTTTATATTGTGTATACTTATATTCATTCTAAAATAAACACATTCATATATATACTTGTCTTATTACATCTCTACTTATCTGGTATGCTTTCATAGTATCTTATGTGCTTTATAAAGTTAGTATTATCTTAAGTGTTTATGCTATAGTTTACATAACAATAGATTTTATTTTAAAATATTATTTGTTGCTAATGTAAATACTCATTTAATTTCTTTTACAGGTTGTTGACTATCACATTTAATTTCTTATTTATGTTGTCAATACTTTTGTTTGTATTCTATTTTACTTCTCATATTTATTTTCCTACTTATATTATAAATTCTAATGATTTAACATGTATCTCATTTGAGTTCGGGGAAAATCAAATCGATTTATCAATAAATTTCACAATTTTTATTCAAAAATTAATTAATTATCAAATTTAAATTTATATAAAAATCCGGGGTCGTTATAGAAGCGATTTAAACGCTTCAGCAAAATTGAGGACTATGAACCCTCACTTTTATTGTTTTGCTTAATTCCGGACTTGTCCGTTTGAGAACGTAAAATGTTACACTTTCAAGGAAACGATGAAGAGATTTAAACGATTTAGTAAAACATGTGATATGGGACACGTGCATTTGCTATTTTGGTTAATTTCGGACTCGTTAATTGAAACATCTGCTGTTGGATGATTCTGGTCATTTGTTGGGCTTTCGGGCCACTCTACTAGACCTTCGGGTCATTTGTTGGGCTTTCGGGCCACTCTACTGGACCTTCGGGTCATCTGATGGACCTTTGGGTCAAATACCAGTACTAGACCTTCGGGTCACTCTGCGGACCTTCGGGTCATTTGATGGGCGCCAAAAATTTATAGTACTTGGTAGGCTTCGGCCATATGTTGTTGCACGTGCGGCGTAGCTAAAACTCGCCATCTGCTGGGATCGATCCACCTTTTATGTTGATTTTCTAGTCGTCTTAATTGATTTCTAGATACTTGTTGTTTCTAATTATCTGCAGATAATTAGATATTTGCTGATTTGAGTTCTAATTATCTTTGTTGATAATTAGATAATTGCTGATTTGAGTTCTAATTATCTTTGTTGATAATTAGATAATTGCTGATTTGAGTTCTAATTATCTTTGTTGATAATTAGATATTTGATGTTTCTGATTATCGTTTTTGATAATTAGATATTTGTTGTTTCTGATTATCGTCTTTGATAATTAGATATTTGTTGTTTCTGATTATCGTTTTTGATAATTAGATATTTGTTGTTTCTGATTATCGTTTTGGGTAATTATATATTTGTTGTTTCTGATTATCGTCTTTGATAATTAGATATTTGTTGTTTCTGATTATCGCTTTTGATAATTAGATATTTGTTGTTTTCTTATTATCGTTTTTGATAATTAGATATTTATTGTTTCTGATTATCGTTTTTGATAATTAGATATTTGTTGTTTCTGATTATCGTTTTTGATAATTAGATATTTGTTGTTTCTTATTATCGTCTTTGATAATTAGATATTTGTTGTTTCTGATTATCATTTTTGATAATTAGATATTTGTTGTTTCTGATTATCGTCTTTGATAATTAGATATTTTTTGTTTCTGATTATCGTTTTGATAATTAGATATTTGTTGTTTCTGATTATCGTTTTGATAATTAGATATTTGTTGTTTCTGATTATCGTTTTTTATAATTAGATATTTGTTGTTTTCTGATTATCGTTTTTGATAATTAGATAATTGTTGTTTCTGATTATCGTTTTTGATAATTAGATATTTGTTGTTTCTGATTATCGTTTTTGATAATTAGATATTTGTTGTTTTCTGATTATCGTTTTTGATAATTAGATAATTGTTGTTTCTGATTATTGTTTTTGATAATTAGATATTTGTTGTTTCTGATTATCGTCTTTGATAATTAGATATTTGTTGTTTCTGATTATCGTTTTTGATAATTAGATATTTGTTGTTTTCTGATTATCGTTTTTGGTAATTATATATTTGTTGTTTCTGATTATCGTCTTTGATAATTAGATATTTGTTGTTTCTGATTATCGTTTTTGATAATTAGATATTTGTTGTTTCTGATTATCGTCTTTGATAATTAGATATTTGTTGTTTCTAATTATCGTCTTTGATAATTAGATATTTGTTGTTTCTGATTATCGTTTTTGATAATTAGATATTTGTTGATTTGTGATTTCTGATTATCGTTTTTGATAATTATATATTTGTTGATTTGTGTTTTCTGATTATCGTTTTTGATAATTAGATATTTGTTGATTTGTGATTTCTGATTATCGTTTTTGATAATTAGATATTTGTTGTTTTCTGATTATCGTTTTTGATAATTGGATATTTGCTAACTTTGTTGATTATATGAGATTTTCTAGTCTCTAATTGATTCTAGATTATGTTGATTATATTGAATTGCTGTTTTCTATCTATCTCTGTTGATAGTTAGAGTTGCTGATTATGAAGTTTGTGTTTTCTAGTTAATTGTTGGATAACTAGATATTTGCGGTTTTTGCGATGTGTGATTTGTGTTTTCTAATTGTCGTTGTTGGTAATTAGATTTTGCTGTTTTCTAATTATCGTATCGATGATTAGATATTGCTGTTTTGTGATTTCTGTGTTCTAATTATCTAATTGATAATTAATTATGGCTGATAATTGTATTTATTCAGTTTTGCTATTTTCTAATTATCTATTTGATAATTAGATTTTGTTAAAAATTTGTGAATTTCTTTTATGGAATTAAAAGATTTCTTTGACGTCTGTGTTCTTGACCTTTATTTTTCTAGCTTAACTAGTTTATGTTAGAAAAATAATTGTTATTGACGACTTTTATTATGAAAATTGCGGAGACGCAATTTTTATAAGGAGGGGAGTCTGTAACAACCCGAAGTTTAGTAACAATTAATTATCATCAAATGACGATTAAATTGGTTGTTAATTTCTGTTGGAATTTTTAATCGGTGATATACTTTTATAACTTTGTTAAGTGTTGGTAGGCTTTAAAAGTTGAATCTTGGCCCATGTTTTATTTTTGGGACCGTGATACTTATCCAATGTTGATACCGGTTCCCCCATTCATTCGTTCGCAAACCCTAAAACTTAATAACGAACGAAAATGGCAGCGATTCTCGTTCGTTCCTCTTTGTCCAAATTAGGGTTTGATGAAGTCGGCTTGGTTGCTTCGAGTTGATCGAATTTGTCTTCTCTCTGGGTTTTGTTTTCTTTTGGCTCCGCTCTTCGAGTAAAGGTGAGTAACCCTCACATCTAATTCAATACCATGCTTCGACGGTTGATTTTGTTTTGATGTTGATTTTGAACTGTTCGTTCTTCCTTGTCATCACTGTTTCGATTTTGATTTTGACGATATTGATTTCGTTTGACTTTGGCTATTTCTTTGGTATTGAACTGTCGACTTCGGTCTTAATTTTTGAGTATGTGATATTTCTTTCAAGTTAATTGTCTTATACAGTTGCTCATTGGAGTTGCTGTGTAATTCAATGATATGCTTGAAAATGATCTTTGTTGTCTTCACTGTCGCTGTTGCATTCATGTGTTCATTAGTCTAAAGCTTGTATTTAAATGTATGTTGTGCATTTTTAATTGACTAGTTGTCCCTGGTTTTATATGCTGGTGACATTGGCTTCTGGCCTTGATTTGTTCTAGTTCGGAACTTGAAACTTGCCATGGTTTTGATATTTGTCTCCGAGCCTAGTTCATGTAGTTTGGATTCTTCACTGACCTGTACATGTTGTTTGGTCTCATTGACTTCGAATTGTTTTATTTTTGTTGCATTTGGACTGGTTTGTGCTTTTGGGCATACTGTACTTGATTGTTGAACTAGTTTTGATGTCAGTCTCTACTCTATTTCATTTATTTGGGTTGAATTGTTCGTCTTTGGCACTGTCCTGACATTGATATTGCCATTCCCTGAATTGCTTGTATCAGTTCTCGGCCATCCTTTGCTATGCCTTGAACTTGACTGTTTGGGTTGAGTTTTGCCTCCATGTGTTTTGCATTTGTCAATTTTGCATTTTTTTTATTTGTTCCTGATGCATTTTGTCTTTGCTAAAAAGAAACTGTTGTCTGCATATATGTGCCTACATACATTATTATGTATGTATGCATGTATTGTTGAATTTTCACTGTATTGTCACTGCATACTTTGTTCTTGTGCATTTTGTTGTTCAGTCCGGATTGTCTTGATTGCATTGATCTCTGTAGCTTTCCATTGACTGTTGCATTGCTCTATTTATATATAAATATGCATGGTTGTAGTTGAACTTGTACTATCCACTATTGCATTGACTTTGTATAGGTGTAGTTTCACTTTGTCGATGATGCTTTGACTTCATATAGTTTATATTGGGTTGTAGCCTCGAGCTCTGTAGCATTCATGTGGTCTGTTTTTGCTATCGAGGCTGAAGCACTATTGCTTGTTTCATTATCTTGAACTGGATCATTTCATGTTTTACATTTGTAAGGTTGTACCTGAGTTGAATCCAGTCTCAAAAACTCGGGTTTGACCTTATACTCGGTTGTGAACTTTCATTGTGCATTCGTGTGCATTTCGTTCATTTTGATTTGAGTTGAGTTGCCTTTCAGTTTTTGTTGTACATATATGTATTCGATTTGAGGCCTGCTGCATTATTGCTTGATTCAGTCTTGAACACTGCATCCTTGAATATGTTTGTGTATTTGATGTTGTTTCACTGGTCTTGTTTCATGCCATTACTGTCATGAAGTCTGATTTAGTCTTGATTTCTTGTATCACTTGGGTGCACTGTTGTGTTGTACTAATTTGATGTTTGCTTCAATTTAGTTTGGTTCAACTTGAACTTGATCTCGAGTTGGTGCCATTTTCTTTTGATTTATTGAGATTTTGTGTATTTCATCACTGTTGTGGCGAGGCAATGCACGCGTGCGTGTACTACAGCCAAACAGAAGTGATATTTTAATTGATGTTTCAATTGTTTGAATTGGTTCGTGTGTTCAATTCAATATTTTGAAAGCGTATTTTGATTTGGTTTGACTGGATTATTTTTTTTTGTCTAATTATCTATTTGATAATTAGATTATGAGTTTTTAATTATTTATTTAATAATTAGATTTTGTCGTTAATTGTCGTATAGGCAATTCAGTTGTTTTCTAAATTATCTTCATTGATAATCTTTTTATTTATCCTTGTTGATGATTTGAATTTGCTGATTTGTTGTTTAACACTGTTTAGTGTTATATCTACCGTTATCTGATTTCCTTGTTAAAGGATTGGATAGACGAGATTTCTGTGACTGTCTTCTATTTGGTTATTTATTATTATTGCTTCTGTGCATTAATAACTGAGTTTGAATTAGACTGACCCGTGTATTATTTTCTTTTGAATTTAATACTCGGGTCAGACCGAGTTATTTCAGGTTGTTGATATCTTGCTTTGGGTTGCTTCTTGAGCTATGAAGTCTCTTCATACCTTTTGGAGTAGTCGCTGTCATAGTATAGGATGATATGTATTCATGTATATTATTTATAATAATGTACTTGTATATGTAACTTCCAGTGTCGACAGTTGTAGTTGTATCATATGTATTGTATCATATGTATTGTAACTGCCTATATACATATGAGATTTTATATTAGTTGTGTTCCGCATTTAGCTTATCTGTGTTATTATTATATATGTTGTCCTAAACTATTATGAACTATCTTAGTTCTTTTTATACTGGAATTGGGTATGTCGATGGGAGTAATAAACAGAGATCAGAAAAAAATAAATATACCACTCCTATCGAGGTAACCAATACTAGTGTAAGGCCTAACTACGGATGGCCGCTCCTATCCAGCCTTATTCTTCGTAATAATAGACAGTATTTCTTCTAATACTCTTTGTTATTGTGAGCATAGAGGTGGGGCGTCACATATATGGTCCAATATCTATAGTTACCAAAGATAATGCTATCTTGTATGTTTTATAGATGATTTCTTAAGATTATGATATTTGTATCTTATGAAGAAAAAATCCGATGTTTGTGAGAAATTTAAAGAGTATAAGAATTAGGTCGAAAATCAAACGAACCACAAGATTAAAATACTTTGATCTGATCGAGGATGTGAGTATGTTGGACAAGAGCTCCAACAGTACTGAAAAGATAATGGGATTATCTTTATGATTACTCCACCCTATACTATGCAACACAATGGTGTTTCGGAGAGAAGGAATCGAACACCATTAGATATGGTTTGTTTCATTATGAGTAAAGCTAAGTTATCTCATTCTTACTTAGTATATGCACTAGAAATCGCAATGCATATGTCGAATTTAATGATCGATGCCAAATACCCATATGAGCAGTAGTGTGCGAAGAAACCCCAACTCAAGTATTTGAAGGTGTGGAGTTGTCCAGCCTATGTTAAGCACATTGATCCCAATAAACTTAAGGTAAGATCAGCATTGCGTAAATTTATAGGATATCCTAAGAATTCAATGTGACGTATTTTCTACAATAGTGAGGAACAAAAGGTTATCGTTTCTTAACATGATATCTTTTTAGAAAATGAATTTCTTATGAAAGAAAATAACGTTGAGATTGTAGACTTGGATGAGATCTAAGAAATTAACATAGAAGTCGAACCGGTAGGTGAACCAAATTCACCAGCATACGAAAACACGTAACCTATTAGAAGGTCAAATATGCAATCTCATGTACCAGAGAGATACTAAAGTTTTCTCATGGATGGCGAGAATGAGGACTACATCTTAGAAGATGACACTTCTCTCTCATTCCAACGAGTACTGCAGAGTAAGGACTCCGCACTTTAGCATGGAGCTATGAAACCCAAAATGGATTCGATGTATGAAAACAATGTATTGACTTTGGCTAATATACCTGAAGGATAAAACCAATCGGCTAAAAATGAATTTTTAAAAAAAACTAAATGTAGATGGATAAGTAGAGACTTATAAAGAAATATTAGTTGTGAAAGGGTTTCATCAAATTCAAAGTGTTGATTATGAAAAAATGTTTTGCTCGTATCTATGCTTAAGTGCATTTGAATAAAGCTAGATATTGTTGCATTTAATGATCACAAAATATGGCAAATGGATGTGAAAATGGCATTTCTAAATGGTGATTTAGAAGAGACCATTTAATGTCGTAGCCCAAGGGTTTTGAGATCAGTGGTAGTGAGGGCAAGGCTTGCAAAAATCCATTTATGGTCTTAAACAAGCTTCAAGAAGTTGGAATAGGTGTTTTGATAAAGTAATCAAATGCTTTGGCTTTTATCAAAACACGAAAGAAGCATGCGTATAACAGAAAGAACAAGAAAGCGCTATATACTGTAACAAGTGTGAGTATACGTTGATGATTTGTTATTGATTGGCAACGACATTGCATTATTGTAATCAGTGAAAGCGTGGTTATCCAAGAATTTCTCCATTAAGGATCTGGGAGAAGCATCCTATATACTAGGTATTAAGATATATAGAGATTAATCTAAAAGGTCGTTGGGATTATCTTGTTACACCATAATTTCTACAAAGTACAAGTTATGGATATTCGAGAAGGAAGTTCCTTGGCTTGTGATTCTGAGACCCATTGTTTAGTTTCTAACAAGAGCTTAAGCACCGGACTCAGTATCTGAGAGCATGAGTCAAAGTGTCGACCAAGATCAAGATCATTGTCCAACTAAGACAAGAAGTGTAACGACCCTGGAATTTAAATTTATTTAAATTAATAATTAAATGAATTTTTAAATTAAATTGAATAATTAAATAAATTTTTGATAAAAAATTTGTAAATTAAATTTATAAATAGAAGCGAGTTTCCCCGATATCCAAGTATATTCTGTATAAATCACTTGAGATTAAAATATTGTAAATAGTGTATAAATGAATATATATGTATATGTGATGTATGAGTAAAATTGAAATTATATATATGTATATATTGAGATTGAGTTTAAATCTTAAATAAACGGTTTTAAAAATAAATATCTACTTTAGATACGAGATAAATAACAGATTTAAAAATTTAGAATAGATGTCAATTTGAATTTCAAAAATAATATAATTTGTATTAGAATTAAATAATAATAGATGTTAAACTGGAAAGAAAATATAAGATAAAGTATAATAACAAACAACTAAATCTATCAACATACAGAAACCATGCACCAACCAGTAAAACAAAGTACAAATATTTACAATTACAAAAGAAATAAAATATCAAATACAAACTGAATTGTAAACCACAAAACAAAAGAAGACAACATAACAATGTATTATTCATTTATTCCGCTGTGTTATTTACTTAACTGTGTTATAAGCTCCCGAGAACCAGATTCGGCATTTGAATCTACGGCATTTTGAGTACCAGTGAAGTACGGGTGCCGATTTTTGAAGGTCGACTTTTGGGTCTTGACATTTGGTATCAGAGCTAAGGTTGAACTTTAGCTCAGGAGTATAACACGTTAAGTAACTCATTAGAGATAGAGTGGAGTAAACTCTAGAATGAGTATATCCCTAAGATATCCGTCTGAATGTCTCAGTAAATTCTCTTACTATCCACTGATAGTAAGTATGAGTGCAAAAAGTGGACGAGATAGGGGACTAGGGAGAACGACTACAAATGGTCAATACCCTGCAACAGTGGAGACAATCTTTTTCTTCTCAATCTCCTTTGATTCGTCTTTTCAATTCTTTTGATTGCTTCGTATCAGCTACAAGAAGAAGTTTCGATGTGATGATGGCTCTACGAACCGTTGTAGGAGATTCTTATTTCGTATCTTCATCGTTTCCTTATCAGCTTGTTGATTTAAACCTTAATGAATTTGAAATTGAAAATTTAAATTGAGTTAAATTGGTTATAGAATATGAAGCTAAATTTGAATTGAATAAATTAAAACGATATCGTTTGAAACCAAATTTTGAAATTCTATTGAAATTTCTGTGAATACCAAAGTTCGAAGAGGGACAAATTGGTATGTATTCTGAGATATTCCGACTTGAATTCGGAATCCGTATCTTTTGTTTGAGGAGTTATAGGAGATCGAATCTGTCTATCTCTGTGTTGTTTTCGTGCCTGCGAATTTCGAGGACGAAATTCTTTTAAGGGGGGAAATTTGTAACGACCCTGGAATTTAAATTTATTTAAATTAATAATTAAATGAATTTTTAAATTAAATTGAATAATTAAATAAATTTTTGATAAAAAATTTGTAAATTAAATTTATAAATAGAAGCGAGTTTCCCCGATATCCAAGTATATTCTGTATAAATCACTTGAGATTAAAATATTGTAAATAGTGTATAAATGAATATATATGTATATGTGATGTATGAGTAAAATTGAAATTATATATATATATATGTATATATTGAGATTGAGTTTAAATCTTAAATAAACGGTTTTAAAAATAAATATCTACTTTAGATACGAGATAAATAACAGATTTAAAAATTTAGAATAGATGTCAATTTGAATTTCAAAAATAATATAATTTGTATTAGAATTAAATAATAATAGATGTTAAACTGGAAAGAAAATATAAGATAAAGTATAATAACAAACAACTAAATCTATCAACATACAGAAACCATGCACCAACCAGTAAAACAAAGTACAAATATTTACAATTACAAAAGAAATAAAATATCAAATACAAACTGAATTGTAAACCACAAAACAAAAGAAGACAACATAACAATGTATTATTCATTTATTCCGCTGTGTTATTTACTTAACTGTGTTATAAGCTCCCGAGAACCAGATTCGGCATTTGAATCTACGGCATTTTGAGTACCAGTGAAGTACGGGTGCCGATTTTCGAAGGTCGACTTTTGGGTCTTGACAAGAAGTTTAGCCAAGGGCAGCAATTGCCTGAACCAAAAGTATTTCAGCAAGTATCAACAATCAATGGCTCAGATAGCCCAGGTCGAGGCCAACGGTCAGGATAAACGAAAGATATCCAAGAAGCTATATATAAAAGCATCACATCAACAATCCGTGCCAAAATGCACTCAACCAGATGATGTTAAGCGTTCAAATCTAATCCATTCATAGCAAGCCAAGTCATCAATCCAAGAGAAAGCACCTGCACCAATGGAAGAACCTTAAATTTGCTACGAATAGAGGACGACCTGCTACAGTAAAAGGGCTGGCACTAAAAAAAGAATTGAAATATAAAATCATATTGTACTTTCCTATATTAGAGCTCTCTTTACAAACTCATTAATGGCGGAAATGAATAGACTCGGTGTAATAAGCCTCTCGGCTAGGTAAGAGTGACTAAATAAGGAAAGGACGGTGGACGTAGGGACTTTCAGCTCGAACCACTATAAAAGTCTCGGTGTTATTTACTTTCTGTACTTTACCTTCTCTGCATTGGCTATTGTGACTCTACAATTCAACATCTCGTAACTTAAGCTTGATTGCACCATGTCTCGGTAATCTCTTTGTCGGGTTCAATAATCCCACCAGCTTCCGAAGCCATACCTTTGGACCTCGGGGTGTTGGTGTAGACAAAATTTCACACTAACATGTCTTAATCCCTCTACATAGATATATACTTAAAAGGTTAGGTATGGAGAATTCCAAGCATGAAAATGTTCCAATGCAATTTGGAATCGTCCTTTCTAAGAAGGATATTTCGCATACTGATGAGGAGAAAGCGTGTATGAAGAGTATACCGTATGCATCAGTAATCAGTTCCATAATGTACGTCATGCTATGTACTAGACCAGATCTAACTTATGCATTAGGATGTGTAAGCCGATACCAATCTAATCCTTGAGAAAACATTGGATTGTAATAAGATGTATACTTAAGTATTTAAGAAATACCAAGGAGTTATTCCTTATATATGTTAATGGAGACCTCCTTATGAAAGGGTATACAGACTCCAGCTTTCAAAGTGATATTGACAACAGTAAGTTTGTATTTGGTTATGTTTTTACTTTAAATGATGGGTTTGTTGGTTGGAAAAGTTCTAAACAGGAAACGGTAGTTGATTCCATGATGGGGGTCAAGTGCACCACCTTCAACGAAATAGCTAAAGAAGCGGTCTAGATGCGCAAATTTATGAGTGAGCTAAGGGTGATTCCCAACACGGAAGATCCAATGACATTGTTTCATGACAACAACGTTGCAATGCAGAATGCAAAGGAACCTAGAGCACACAACAAATTAAGACATGTTCTTTGAAAGTTCCACCTTATTAAGGAATTTGTCGAGAAGAAAGAAGTTGTAATTCTAAGAGTAGATACAAAGTACAACATAGGAGATCCATTCACGAAGGGTCTGGCTTGGTCAATTCTCAGCAAACCGGTCGAAGGGATAGGATTGAGATTCCATAATTGGCCTTTAGTGCAAGTGAAAGATTGATAGAGTTAGGGATATGCCCTATAGGGAATTTCTGTAATTATTGTAAATTATTAACTCTGTAATAAAATCTTGTTCGAAATAAAAGTGTTTTCATTTCTATTATATACTTGTCACACTATGTTATGTTAATTAGTCATTTAATAGTATATCCAATAGAAATTCCTTAAATGATATGTTATGTGATAGTAATTACAATGTGTTGTAATTATGTGAAATTTATCATAATAAAAATAACATGTTGTAACGACCCGGTATTTCATGTCATTCGCATCCACAAATGTCGGACTTGAATTGCTCAAAATATCAGACTGTTAATTTATATTTGGAAAAACTCAGCATATACAATAAATAAATAAATCACAGAATCACAGACATAGAGTAATATAACAATAAGCAGCGGAATAGATAAATAGTAGTTCATGAAGCTACTATATAAACAACAAAGTTTGAAATAAAATACAACAGAATATCTCAAATACAATGCAGTCTCAAATACAAACTGATGACAAGTCTAAACAAAACAACTGGAAAAGCTGAATAGATAGATGGATCTCCAAGCGAACCTCCAAACTCTAAAGGTGAGTCTCAATTGCTATGACACTCAGTGTCACGACCCGACTTTCTAAGCCTAGAAAGACATATCATGAATTAAGAAAGAAAGGGATAGAAAAAGAAAAGACAGGAAAGAAAGAACAACAACATAAAAGAATCTCACAGCGGAACGAATGAAATATAATATATCACATAAGATATTACATAGTATCATATACATCAGAGTTACACAACTTATACATCTCATATTAGACAGTTATAAACACCTGTCTATCATACAACTCCAATTCATCAATATAATACAGACACAACACTAACACAGCGGAACCATAATATATCTACACGCTGAAGCCAATTGCTCCAAATCTCCTCCAGAATTCGTCAAAGCTAACCTGAATCCCTCGACTACTCAATACAAAATTGAGTACCCAAGAGTTTAAATAAACAGAAAATAAACACTTGGGTCAGACATGGGTCTGGTGTGAGTAAACGGTTAAAATTGTTTAACTTCAAAACCTTTTGAAAACAAAGGTATCACGTAAGACTTCCCACACATAAACATGGAAAAGTTTTTACCTTACGCTAACCAAAACTTTGATAGGAAATCGAGTTATATTATAATAGGGTCTAGGGTTTTCAAGTAAAATATTCACATAGCCGAAATTGTTACATTCATTAAATTCCAGCATACATAGGTATACAATCAAGTCCGTTATCACTTATTGGAAGTTGGATTTCCATACAATGGCAGGGCTATTGGGGTACCGCCCGTCACAGTACGGGGCCTAGATCACCGTACCGAGGATTACTCCCAATCCCCTACAACACAAGGCCGGAACCATCTAAGGATAATTCCGAACAAGACAACCCCGTAGTTGGCGCGACCAACCACACACACTAAGCCGAATAAAAAGGAAACTCTAGACAGGGGAAAATCTCGTCCTACTTGGGCGCTACCCACTTAACCTTGCTGCACCTCCCCTGTTTTAGCCATTCCCGGTTGATGAGGCTTGAGGCTATGATTACCTTTAATCAGAACACATCTATCTTAGAATGCTCATCGCCCTCCTGACGATGTTCTGAAAGCATTCAATCCATACAAGTTCGTTCCAGGTTCGAACGAAACCGAAGGCATTATCTCGTTACACTCATTTTGGAATCACCCTCCGAGTTAACGACAATAACCCTTGCACTTTGAATCTTCATCTCGAACCTATAAGTACTATCTCCGTCAACTCATTACGGAATCACCCACAGAGTTATACTGACAAAGAATAGTTCTTACACCTCGAGTCTTCACTTCAATTGAGATTCACGACCTATCGTTAATTTGGATCAATGTGGTTTTCGGATATCCAAATCTGGAAACCCGATCCCGGTCTCATCGAAATCCAAAACGTATCTTTTAAGGCCAAGTTGTTTAAAGGTTTTAAACATTTAAACTTATATTCAGGATGATATAAACAGATAGATAAATCACATTATCACAATAGATAATTCATATCAAACATTCATCTCACAAAGCAGCATATCACATATCATAGATATCATATCCAAATCATCCAGTATCAACCAATCAGTCATCCAAATCATTCAAAAGCAGAATTGATTAACTCCTAAATCAATTTAATTAACCTTTAATTAAATTAATTATTATCATTTAATCACTTGGATTATCTTAATCCTGCTTACTAACATTAATTAATTACAAATTAATTAATCATCTCTTAATGATCTTCCTTAATTAATCTTCCTTGATTAATTATACTTTAATTACATTCAAGTAATTAGCCTTTAATTAATTTCACAAATTAATTATCCTTAACCATTTATAGTAATTAACCATTAATTACTATCATTAATTACAATAATTAATGATTCTTCATTTGCTTCCATTAATTAACTATAATTATTTGCATTAATCCTCAATTAATTATAATAAATTAATCATACTTTAATTAATTACTTTCATTAATCAAACTTGATTAATTCATTAATTAAATTAATTAATAATCCTCTAATTGCTTCATTAATTAATTACCTTATAGTTAATTAAATAATTAATCTTTAATTAACTACATTCATTAATTAACCCTAATTAATCATAAACAGACATTAACCATCCTGTAATTACTTACCTTAATTAATTAACTCCTTAATTAATTATATTAATTAATTATTCTTTAATCACTTATTATTGTTTAATTAATCTAAATTAATCAACCCTTAATTACATCATTTATTATATAAATTAATGATCCTTAATTACTTCCTTAATTAATTACTCTCTTTTAATTAATTACCTTAACTAGTAATTAATCACATTATTAATTAACCTTAATCCTTTAATTAATTAATTAATTACTCTTTAATTAATTAATTTCAAATCAATTATATTAATCCTCTAATTAATAACATCAAGTGATTAACCCTTAATCACTTCCATTTAATTACTCCCATAAGTAATTATCCACTAATTACTTCCATAAGTAATTCTTCTTAAATTAATTGCATTTAGTAATTATTCATTAATTACTTCACTAATTAATCACACTTAATTAATCATAATCTTTAATTAATTAGACTTATTAATTAACCTAAAATTTATTACATTAATTAATTAATCAATAAATCATCCCTTAATCTTTAATTATCCATCCGCTAATTACTTCATTAAGTAATTATCCTTAATTACAATAAGTAATTAACTTTTAATTTAATTTATTTATTAATTATCCTTAATAAAATTCAATCTTTAAAGATAAATTTTCATCTAAATTACATATTAATTTCTATCATTAAACTCCATTTAAACATTTAGAAATAATTTTATATTTGAATAAAATTTTACCTTTAAACAAAACAATTTAAACCCATAATTTTATATACACTTAAACAAACATGTTTAATTAATTAACCAAATATTCATCTTTGAAACTTGGTTATCATATTCTTTAAAACTTATTTACTTAATTTTATTTTAAAACTTGTTAAACATTCATTTTTCTGAAAACAAGATTATTTCATAATTTAAAACTTGTTTATTTTGCTTTGAACTCGAAAACAATTTGTAAATTCTAGTTTTCAGTTTAAAAACCCAGAACCATCCGAGTAAACATCACTAAAACCCCGAGTCTTCCCCGAGTCCCTCTACAACATTCATCCACTTCGAGTCGTAATTCAAATTTCACGAACCCTCCACCGAGTCGAACTCGTCTTCCCCAAACGCAAACAAACCCAGACAACCAAACGTGCATACGTGCACGTGCACGTCCATTCAACGCCACTCCGACCTCCACTCTGATCATCGACCAGTCACCCCTAGCCTCGACATCCCTAACACCAACCCAGTTCGACGAAAATCTTCACGAAACAAAAACGAGCACCTCGAGCACAAGTTAAAACTGGAACCCAAATCCAGTATCGGAAAAACCCATCCAAGTCATCGTCTCCGACCATCAGGTCCTATGCCGACCATCCCAAAGTCGCACCATACTTCAACGAAACATTTCCCTCTATCGCGAACAGCTCCGGCACTTCAACTACGCCGAACGACCCTCGAGAAAAACGTCGACAAAAACTGACGTTAAACCCTATCATCGACTCGTTCTCCTAATCCAAGCCCAAATCAGTGATTCCGCCACGGTCGACACCTTCTCTAGGTCCACCTGCCCCCTCCAGACCCGGCCGCACCACTTCACGGCGACGAGATCGACAGAAATTAATTTTTGAACGAAAACTATTCATCTATAAATTCCTCGAGATATAAATCCCTAAAAATTATAATTTTCCTACTAAAATTCATATTTCCATACAGGCACCCGATTGCATGCTTGAAATCTTGATTCAAACATTAAATTTTCACTAAAGTATGATTTTTACTGTAAATCTTATTATTACTTAACTATACAGCATAAACAATTCACAAACTAATTTTAACTTAAACTATACTAGTAAATAAACATAATCTTAGTTTACAACATTATCAAATTCAAACTAGATCAAGAGATGTAGATTTTTGAGTGGGGATGGATAAGATGTTTACCGTCAACAGAGCATATATTTCATTTTCAATTTGAAGATAATTGTTTCTCACAGTATATAGAATAATTCAAACTATATTCAAGTTAAAAAAACATCCATGCAAACATATATACATCATTACTACACAGCACATTCCTTTACATACATCAAATTAAATTCTCAGATTTAAAACTGTTTTTAAAAATATTTACTCACCAGTTTAAAACAGAGCAGTTTTTTTTTCCCATGCTTTTTAAAATTTTGAATTCTGGAAACCTGCTTTTGATTTTCTTTGTTGTTGACATTTGAAATCCTTTGCATGCTTGTTAATAGTTGAATCCTGAGCTTGAAGCTTAGTTGAAAAGTGAATCAAGCTGAAGCCTTTCCTTTGAAAAGATTTGTTACAGGCTTTGGAAATTTTGCTTCTCAGGTTTGAGGTTGATCAGTGTTGAATTTGTACTTGATTTAGTTGCAGATTTGATTTTGGTTTCTGTTTTTTGATTTATTTATTTTTTTTGTTTTCAGTTTTTGAAAGGATGAGAAGAGAAAAGATTGAAGAAAAATTGAACTGAGAATAGGAAAGAAATATGAAGAAGAAGAAGTGTACGTTTCTTTTATAAATTTAGTTATGATTTAATACAAATTAAAGAAAATAAAATTTTAAATGAATGACACTTGTTAACTTGAAATGTTCCTATGCTTACAATTGTAAATATAAGTTGTAATGATCTTACACATGTCCTTAAACACTTTAAATAAATTTTTATTTATTTTAAATGTTAATATAAAGCTTTTATACTTAATTTACTAATTAATAAATACTTATCTTAGTATATATGTATATATATAAATTACTTTAGGGAAAATATTATAAAACTAATTATAATACAAATAAATTCTTATACATGTATTTTTATATCCAAAATAATAATTATTATTTTTATTGTTTAAGAAATATAAATTAAAATACCAAATACCCTTTGAAAAAGTATTATATTAAATTACTCTTTCCAAATTACAATTTATATATATATATTAGAATTTGAAACACTTTTATAAATTTTCAAACCAAAATTCCAATATATACAAATATACATATATATTTAAATAGAAAATATTTTTAACATTAATTTGAGAATTATTTTATTAAATTTCAATACAACTTCAAATCATAACATATACATACATATATATTACAATTTGAAAATACATCTTTTATTTAAACAAAAGATTTCTATTCACAATATATATATCAATATATACATTATAAATAGAATCTATTTTTATTAGCTTTTAAAAGATTAAATTTACCAATTTATATTAAAATTAGAAAGGAAAATTATCAATCCAATTAAATTATTAATAAAGATTATTAAATTTATATTGCCCAAAATCCCGGGTCATCACACTCAGTTTGACCCGAGCGTAAAGCAAAGCACAAAACACTCGAGTCAGGATTAACATTCTTATAATAATAAATTAAACTCAAGTGAAATGTCAACTGAAATACAAGTAACTTAAAGGATGTTTGGGATACCCATCCTCTAAGGATCCATGGAACTATCTACTATGTAGTAATATACGCTATTGTAATATGTCTATAGTAAAGTAAAGGTATCAAAATAGCGTTAAGGCGTTACCGATATCCCCCTTAACACATTTTTATATATCCCCATAGTCTATATAGTACCGTAATTCCTCCGTAAACTGGAGGGCTATCAGAGGGCACTCCATAGGTTTGGTACAAAACAAACTCATAGTAGGCGCGCTAGAGCATATGACACGGCACTCGAGGCAATGCCAGGGTAGATATACCATTTGCACTCCCGGACTGGTGGTAACGCATAGCAGCTACTACCGCCCACCTCGTGACACACTCCCAAATCAAAGGCTACACCCAATCACATCACAAAAGCAATAGAATGGTATCGAAGAAATGTGTCTGATAGGAGGATGACCTCACTTGGTCCGGTATAGCTCCTGTTTTAGCCACATCAAGCTGACTCACGGGAGTCAGGGCTACGTAAATACCATATAGAATCGGCACCAAACCATCCTACTTCATTCTGGAATCTCCACCACGTACACAGTTGTTAAAGTGGCTTTCGGTATTGGCAGTGAGTATGACAATATCCGATTCCGGTCTCTTTAACAACCAACAGTTATTATAACACCGCCGGTCATTTCATTTCAAATCATATTTCAAAACCAAAATATCTTATCAATTTCAAAACCATATCAATACGATATCATTATTCACTTAAAATAATATTCATTTCCAAAATCATAACACTTTCCAAAATTTTAACACTTCTGAAATTATAACATTTTTGAAACCATAACACTTAGGAAATCATAACACTTAGAAATCATAATACTTTGAAATCATAATACTTTCCACTCAAACAGTTTAGATATAGAAAATAATATATGTAATAAAATAGATTATAAAAATATAAAAATAGTTTATATAATAAAATAGTTGTATATTAAAATAGTTTTATATTAAAAATAGTTTATATTAAAAATAATTCATAAAGTAAAATATTTTATATATTAAAATACTTTATATAAAATAAAAATAGTTTCCTCAAATTCACAAATCGATTCAGATCAACTCAAATTCCAAATTTCAATTTAATTTAGTCTCAATTCGCCAATTTCAATTCAGTTCAAAACCATTTAAATTTTATATCGATTTCAATTACATATATAAACTACAATTTAAACCATTTCAATTTCAATAGATTTCAAAGCTTTAAATATTCAAACATTTACAATAACTAAATTTGATAAATTCATTTATATTTCAAATTCAACATCACCATTATTTAATATTGAAATATTCACCTAGTCAATCCAATATCATTTAAATAAAACCTTAAATTACAATTTAAATAAACTAAATATTCCCCTCAATTTATTTACTTGAAATATTCATTTAATAACTTTAAATCAAAATCAAGTTACAAAACCATATCATAAAATCTCAAGTTCAATAAGTTTCAAATCGATTTTATTAAATATAATTCTTAAAAGAATACTATTCCAAATCAACTTAAATTTATCTTCCCAACCTTAATTTATTAAAAATTATTATAAAAATCTATTTTTAACATATAAATTTAAATAGATACTTAAACATATTATATTTTAGTTAAATCAAACTTTATTAGATTAAAGCTTATTATTAAATCTATTATTATATTAAAACTTATTTATCTATTTTGAAAATAGTAAAATTATGAGTAAAAATCTTAAAATTTAAAATTCCAAAATTAACTTATAAATTTAAATTTCCCAAAACATATAATTTTAAAAAAATCAAGAATTTAAAACATATATAAAATAACATTTACATATAATATTTAAAAATCAATATTTATATAAAACCATATATATATATATATATTTCTTTTAAACCTTGGAAAACATTTCAAAATATATATATATATATAGACCAACGGTGTCTGTATATAATTTTCTATCCTATAGTCAAGTGATACGGATATTTATCATTTCAATCCGCAATTTACATATCTACGGGTATATATCTTTTCAAACTGCAATCCCAAATTCAATTCAATGAAAATCGCTTGGGTTTATCATTTCAACCCATAACGATTTTCTCCTATTCTACAAGATCGTTCGGGTATGTATCATTTCAACCCATAGAGAATTCTAAATTAACAGGGTACTTGCAGAGTGAGAACAGATATGACAAAAATTTAATATATCAACAACATGCATATAACATCAATAATAATAAAGTATAATATAAACAACAGGATATGGTGTCATATCCCATAGGTGAACAAGTACAGATAATAGCATATCATATATAACAATTAAATAATTAACAGTTCAAATTAGCAGCATATTTCAATTGTCGTTTCAAGTGAAATCAAACTTAATAAATATAGAAACGTTAATCGTGAGTGATTGCTCACCTTTTGAGGCTAGAGATGAACGAGAATGAGATGGGTTATGAATCCAAGCACGAATTCCAAAGCAAATCAAGATTGGCACGAATTGGACTAACAAAGCTGATAATAAGGATTCGATGAGACAACTAGAATCAGTTGATATAAATTGAGCTATATAT
The DNA here is from genome assembly GCA_030737815.1 of Allium fistulosum. NCBI lineage: Eukaryota > Viridiplantae > Streptophyta > Magnoliopsida > Asparagales > Amaryllidaceae > Allium > Allium fistulosum. Next base: position 740,911,371 of record CM060908.1, on the reverse strand, counting down.
ATATATATATTATTTTATTAAAAATCAATATTTAAAAATTTTATAATATATTTAAAACAATATCTATATTTCTTTCAAAATGACCATATCCATATTCCACTCAAAATTTTACTTTTAAAACTACAAACTTTCTACAACTACAACTATTGTTTAGGAACTATATATATATAAACTATTAAAACTTGTACATTAATCCAAAATAGTATATATATATATATATATATATAAACAAATATGTGCAGGTAGACAAAATAAATATGCTTAGATCTGGGAATGCCAAAATAAAGTCATTATGTAAAAGTTACGTATACTTATACTAATAAACAGACTATATACATATTATATATATGACTTACTTGACTTATATACATGAACAGGTATATATATGTATACGGCTTACATAACAATATATATATAAATTGACACATATTAAAATATATACATAAACCTCAATATATATATATATACACTACCGTATATTTTAAACTGACATATACTAACATATATATTCAGCTATAGAGTTTATACAGCCGAAACAACTTATATAAATATATATATATATATACATCAAAAATCAATATATATACAAAATGGAATTAGTGCTTCAAACAAAATATAACTTTTGAAATCATAATACTTCCAAAATTAAATAGTTTATATACACATTATTTATACATATATTATAAACAGCTTTATATATATAAACACTCATTTATAACTTGTACAAACTTTTACACGGTACTATTCTATAGTTTATATACTTTTTCATATTAATAACATATAAGTTACTGTATAAATATATATATAACTTAATATTTTGTTATATAAGTAACAATAAAAGAAATCTACACAGAACTTATATAAACTTTATATACAAAACAAATAATACTATATATATATATACTTTAGAACCAGAGCAAAATAAGAAGCTTCAGACAATTACTGTATATATATATAGACTTATCTTATTTAAATATTAGCAGAGAAGGGGAGGCACGAGCCTGGCCTCGGCTGGAGTTTGGTCGAGAAGTGGAGCTCGGGTGGACCAGCAGCTAAGGGGAAGTGGCACGTGAAGGAGGGGAGGAGTTGTAGGTCGCACGGCTGAGCAGTGGGAAGCTTCGGGTTCAGGCGAGATGAAGATAAGCATGCGAAAGGTCGCGTGAAAGGGAAGGAGTGGGAAAATGGTTCCACTGTTGTCATGGAGGTGGGGCACGGCAGGTCGGGTTGGCAAGGCATGCGGTGGAGTGGGTTGGCTACAGGGAGGTGATGGGGTAGAGAGAGGAGAACATTGTTGAATCGGCAAAAGGAGCAGGCGAGCAAAGAAAATGAAATATATAACATTTTTTTCTCTTTCTAATATAAGCAATATTATAGAAAGAATGATGAGCCTGACCAGACATATATGAAATAGTGGATAACCAAGTGTCAATAATTAAATTATAGGAATATTAATAAGTTAGTGGCTGTTGATTTCAACAGTTAGGTAGATGGAAGGTCAGGAATTCAAAAGGTTTTAAAACGGGTAACGATACGAAATCGTTCCGTAGATTTCGTTGTCACCCGGACTCCGAAACACACGAACGAATATACTGCAGGGATCAGCACGACGAGACAATCAAAACGGTATATAGATATCAGTGGTACGACCATCCTATCAAAAGTCGATAATCGGTACCGAAAAATGCTGCCAATTTGTTGAAAATAAGATAAACGGAGCAATAGCAGTCCAAATTTGGAAAAACGAAATATGACGTCTCACTCAGAAGATGATTTACAAATTTATTACATAAAAATATTCAGATTTGAAAACTATTTTATTATCATCAAATATTAACTGATTTAAATTTAAATATAATTACACAATAAAATAAACTTCCATATTATCAGATGAAAATTTACCATTCGCTATGTTTAAGTAGACGTAACCCAAATATCAAATTTTTATTTCCAAATTTTATATTTTAAAAATTCACAAAATTCAATTATTAACGTTATTAAAACCCTTAAAATTTATGGGTCATTACACATGTTGTCTTAAATATTCCTAGTCAAGATGTTTCGAGACAGGATATCGATACATCCATTAAGACTAGAGTACGTAGCTGTCTCCAAACATTGGGCATTATATTACTCAAGGATGCTAAGGGCACAAAGAGCTTACGTATTGATAGTTAATGAATAACTATGGAATGACTCACTCGAGAGTTTTCTATCAGCTAAAAATAGGGAATCTCGAAGTGACGATACTGCACAGTTCTCTCGATTTGAGAATACTGTTAAGCTTCAATGTGGATGCTCCACTTTTATTATAGCTAAATCCTAGCATGGCACCTATCGAACGACCATAGTTGGGTCTGAATTGAAGCATTGAGGTGAAACACTATTCAATAGAGAATTTGTCTACTCAAATACATGAGGTTAGTATCACGGTCAACTACAGTCAATTCAAAGTCAAAGTCTCTAGCTAGAGCAATTTGGTTAACAATAAAGTTATTATTAAGCCAAGTACTTTTTTTTGGATTATACAAGTTGAATATGGATGATATTGGAATTTTGACCAAAACCAAATTCCATAAGTCCTAATGTGATATAGTTTTGACGAAGAGAATTAGTGTAAATAATCATTGCCAGTAGGTACCGCTTAAAACACTTGAATTGGATTTAACCAAATTTATGTGAGTGAGTGGTAAATTTGACCAAAATATCACACCATTAGCTAAGGTTACGTGTGACCGTTAATACTCGAATTGTTCGATATTAACTGCTGACTGAATTTACACCTTTGAGTCGCACAACCGCAATGTTGAATATTCTGAAATACTATATGATTTAATTAAATTATGATTGTTATAAATTAATTATTTAAAATATTAATTATTAAATTTAATTTGATTTATTTTAATAAGTATTTAATAAAGTACATATATACAAGTTATATACGCATGTACCGATGTATGACATTGATAAACATTTAAATTGGATTTAAAATGAATAAATACAGATTGGATTTGGAAATTTCTATATGTCCATTAAGCCCATTATACGGCCGGCCATACTAGAAGGGGAGAGGTGATTTTTGTTTGAAAAATCTGGTTTTGAATTAGCAAAGAGAAGAGGTAAACAAAGAGATCTAGTCCTCATTTTTCACTTCTTTCTTTTGCATATATAAACCACACATCCTTTCACTATTTCAGTTTACGCCGAGCCTCCACCTTTACCTACCTTTGGCCGCAAGAAAAAGGGAATATCCTCATTCATTTCCAAAATCAAATTCAAGTCAAATAAACTTAGTTTAAGGTAGTGGTGTTTTCTTCAATTCGGTTGCAATTTCTGAAGGAGTATAAAACGGACCTTGAAGGACTTCAATTCATTATTTAAGGTGCAAATCCAAGGCTTCGGTTATTGGTAATTTCTATATTATTTTCAAACATATAAATTCATCCATGTCGGTATGCAACTATAAATTAGATCTCTATAATTATTCGAAATTATAAATATAATTGTTGTCTCATTTTACACACACACACACATACAGTTAGATCAAAAAAACTTGTATACATTTAAAACATATACATATAATTTTAACTATATCAAATAATCTTTTTCAAAAATTAAAAATGATTTTTTAAAAATTAATAAATTCAAATAGGAATATTGTAATTAGTGTGTATATATATATGTATAATTCATATAAATTAATCTATTAATATATATTATATATATAATTACATAATATAAATGATAATTTACAAATATTTTAAACCTTTTAAAAATTGTTATATGTGTTTTAAAAAATCTTTTTAATATGAATTCGTGCGAATTTTTATTTTATGAAAAATTGTGTATATGTATATAATTACAAAAAATAAATAATAATTTATAAATATTTTAAACCTTTTAAAATTTATTATGTGTGTTTAAAAAAATTAACATAAATCCATGCGGATTTGATTTATATTTTACAAAAAAAATTATTTTATATAATATAAAAAACTTATACAAATCCATACGGATTTGTATAATAAAAAATTTAATTTTAAATAAATTATTTGGGTTGAAATAAAAAAATTACTTTTTTACACATTTAATTTATATTTATTAACTAATATTCTATAAATTAATTTAAAATTAAATATAAAATATTTTACATGTTTATTAAAAAGAATATATATATATATATTTAAACATATCAACTTTTGAATATGAATTTAAATTTGAAGTAGATTTTTTCTTCTAGATGTGGATCTGGATTAAAATTTTAAAATCAACCATAAGGTAATTTTGATATTTCAAATTTATTTTGAATTGGTCAACATCTTTTAAATAAACATAATTGAATATGTATAATTATTTTTTATATATACATATATGTATATATGTATATATATAAATGTATATAAATAACAAATTAATTATGGACAACAAATATGTATATAGATGGAAAATGTGTTGTTGTGGTGTGAATCCTTACACTTATATATGGGCACATTAAACCATGTACATATCTATATGTTGCACGTGCATTGTACACATATATGTGTATTTGATACACACATACAATATATATTATATAAATATATTATTTAAAACTTTTATAAAACTAATAAAATAAAATAATGATTTTATTTAAAATTATTTGGACCAGATTTAAAATAATTTAGCTTTCATAGGTCCTTAAGATTCAAAAATGGAAAAAACTTTGAAACTCACTGATTTATCCCGCTGCAACTTGACCTAGTTCCAACAAAATTGAATTTTCTATATGTATATATATTATATAAATATTATTTAAAACTTTTATTAAACTAATTAAATAAAATAAATATTTAATTAAAATTATTTATATCGGATTTAAAATAATTTAGATTTTATAGGTCCAATAAGATCTAAAATGGAAAAAACTTTGAAATTCATCGATTTATCCCACTGTGACCTAGCCTAGTTCCAACAAAATCGAATTTTCTTAATATAATATGTAGTTGCATTAATGTACTAATAAAAAATTGAGATTATTCAAGTATTAACTATTTAGGAAAATTGGGATTCCTTCTAGATGGTACAACTAATACACTAAATAGAATTTTCAACTTACTATATAATCCAAAATCTAAAATTAATTTAATATTAATAAAACCAAAATTTTATTCTAAATTATATATATATTAAAATTATTCAAAATAATTAAGTTATTTTTCTTTAACCAAAATCATATATATACACACACACACTATTTAACCTAATGAATATAAAATAAAACTCGCATGATAATCTTATCGATTGTTATCACATTTAATTGTCTGTTTCGCCTTCTAGTGTATAATTCTCAATTTCAATAACGGAGTAGTAAAGTCCATTTTTAAATTTTGGTTTAAGTTAGGAGAACTCTAATAGTGTATCTTTAGGTGTATTTATATCATTAAATGCTATCACATTTTCCTCCTACATAATAAGACCAAATTACGGTTCATATGTTAATGCAACAATCAAAATATTCAAATTAATTGTATCTATTAACAAGGCCAACCCTTTTATTTATTTCCCAATAAATAATTTCAACAATTTAATATTTGTTCATTAATTTTTTTTTGATAGAGTGATACTTTTTATTCAAGCAGAGCACTCATTTTTGGTACTTGGGGATCAAACACAAGACCTCTAAAACTGCTGCCTAGAAATCTTACTACTTAGCTAATGGTCATTGACATTTATTAATTAATATTATTGTTTTTAGCCTTGACTAAATATTTAACTATATAACATGTGTGTGTGTGTGTTATTAATTAATTTTGGGTCATCTAATGAAAAGAAAATATAACCATTATATTAATCTATCCTTAATAATTTATAACATTTATAAATTATTTCATTAAATTAATTTCAAGTTAACATTGAGAGTTACAGTTACGTGACTTCTAGATGTGACATGGTCTAAGTAATGTTTGAACAATTCAAACGTTAAAGCATGTAAAGACTTTGACAAAGCGCAATAGTGGACATAAGGTCAGATGCTTATAGATCATCTAGATGAAATCATACTTCATAATCATTTAACCCTTAAGCATTCAAAGCTCGATTAATGGAAATACTCCAAAAACGTCTATAAAATTACGACATCCGAAGTAACTTGGTTAAATCTAGTAACACGATTAATCTTGCTTTGGACAAAGATATGTGACTTCGTTCAAATTCCAATTACAATGACACTAACTTTTTTAATCGAAAATACTAATTTTCTATCAAGTTGTGTTTCACTTCATGTGCTTTGATACATACCCAACTATGGTCATAATGTGAACATGTATGACATGACTGATGATAATCAAAGTATGGTCTCCATGCATAAGACTCATGGTATCCACAAATCGAAAGATCACTACACATTGTTAAATGAGATCTTCTATTTGACTTGGATATAATAATCTATATGAGTCATTCTATAATTGTTTCAAACGATTACAGTGCATTTTTAGTGTTGTTACCCAATTGAACCCGAACCGAACTAAAGCTTGGGTCGGATCTAGGTTTTTGAAATGTATAGTATGGACCCGACAATAACCGATCTGCCTAGAACCGAGACCCACCGGGTCGAGTCCAGATCCATCGGGTCACGTCTAATTACCACCCCTAACCGCACTCATTCAAATATGTTATCGCAAATAGCGACCATTGTAATAATAAGAGTGGCTGCATATATTAACTCGAGCCTCCACATTTTATAACTACCGCACATCATTGGGTATAAGCTATCACACTTGTTAACAAAATCTATATAAACTATAAACTTGGAACCTTAACATGTTTCGACAGAGTCCACCATAAGTTTTGAAAGCTTATGCTACAACATCTATTGAAAACATACCTACTACAACTACTGGCTAATAAGCCAACACAAGTTTTGACTTAAGTAGACGCATGTCCTAAATTCGAGTCAATGCATGTTTCAAATTCTTGGTGTGGCATGTCTTATACTATGCAGCTATTGCATATATCAGTTGCTTCATGTTTTGAGTTCCTAACGCAATCACAACTATTAACGTTGCTACATATCTTAAGCCACTACAAGCCTAACCAAACATTGTAGCATGTTTTAAGTCTGTGGCCACTACAAGTTTGAATAAACAATTGTAGCATGTTTTGATGGCAAACATGTAATTAAGACTTCATATCTACATTTCGTACCCAACTCTTACACTTGTCAAATTATCGTTAATTTACATGATTCTTTTCAGAATTTTCAATCTTAGATTTCAAAAAATTAATATTTGTTCCCCATGTAATAAATTTTCTTCTAACTAAATTTTTGAAAAAAAAGAGTGATTTTTTCAAGTAGAAGAGCACTCATATAATTTTATTCTACACTTAAAGGAGCTACTCACAAGCCTGGTAGGTAGCACAAAACTCCGTACAAATAAGAGAGAAGAAAAAAAAAATTAACACTCCTAATATTCGATAACATTATTCAGGAGATTTAATTAGATAAATTAAATAGAACAATGTAATAATTAGAATGGTAAGGAGATTGAGGTTTGAATAAGTAATTAAAGGCCATGCTTAATTAATTAAATGGGCTTCAGAATGGTTTATAAGCTAATTAAATTACACAATGGCATATTGGGAAATAGTCGTACCCTATTACCATAATCCTTATATATTCTCATTCCTTATACCATTCACGGTCATTTCTCATTTTCACAAAAACAATCAAAATGCAAACTAATAAAGGAGTCGGCCATTAACAAAGAAAGAAAAGAGGAATTTAATCAAAAGCTAGGGATTCAAGCTTAGGGGAAATTAATCTCAATCCAATCTCCTTACCTTAATCAAGGTGAAAAATAATTTATACCATCTCTATTTTGTTTTATGATCATATGTTTTCAGATTTAAGATTTAATTCATTTTTATGATAATTTGGATGATGATATGCTTGAATTATGATTTGTTTGATTTAAACAAATTGTTTAAATGGGGATTTATGCGGTTTTAGGGCAAAATCGATTGAAATTGATGTTTGAATGCCATGGAAAAATTATATGTTACGCAAAACATGATTTTGGAGTTGGGTTTTAATTTTGATAATGTTCCAAGCTATGGAAAGATTATTATGAATTTTCAAAGGAAAATATGGTTAATTGGGTTTAGAAATTTATTTCTGAAATTATATTGAGAATTTGGGACTGAAATTTAGATATGTTAGATAACATGTTAAAAGTGAATTTCTGTTATTTTTGGGGATTTTTCCTAAGTGAATTACTATGAGAATTAAATTATTTTGAAAGGAGGACCTAAATGATTTAATTGTTTTGCTTAATGGAAGGGCTTATTTGCTAAATTAACCTTAGTTTAGATCTGAAATTAAGCGATAGTTATTTTGGTAAAGGATTTGAAAAGTTGAGGCAACCAATCATAGGTTTACACGTGGGCAGGTTAGTTAGAAAGTATTTGCTTTAATTGGCATTAAATCAGATTTACCCAGAAAAGTCGGTTCCGCCTATATTAGAAGTACCTTTCGACCCATAGCTTCCGCCTTCAATCAAGTCGAAACCCCACAAAGCCAAAACCAATACACAAGGTATCAACGTTGGTATGCAGTAGATTAGAGAAAGGCGAAAGGCATGGTGTCGAAAGTATTGCTTCCGATGGGGTCGATACCTTTGTTTTGCTTTTAAATGTTATGTGCCTGCTTTTGTTTTACTAACGCTTTCGAAAGAGTCGAAACATATGCTGTCGAAAGGGGTTTTTTTAATATCTTTCAAGGAAGGTTGTCATCTTTCATTTTTAAGTATAAGCTTTCGAATGAGTTCTTTGTTTATAAAACAATGCTTTCGAAAATGGTGGTTCTGACCTAATTGAAACCCTGTTGCCATTCTTTTGCCTTTCGAGTGTATTGAAGTCATCAATGCTTTCGAAGGGTAGATTTTGTTTTAAAGGTGTACTAAACCACTTCCTAGATGCTTGCAAAAGGGTTCAAGGGTTTTGAAAGCAATGGCTTCGAAAGGGGTTTCGAAGCCAATTTTCAAGTGTTTCACCCAAATGTTATGCTTTCGAAAGGGTGGTATCGACGCCATCAAGTTTTCCCCGATACTTTTATATGATAAAGAATGGTTTCGAAAGAGATACTTTCATTTATATTCACTTTGACCCAAATGGTATTTTTAAATATAAACCCAATGGTGTTGAAAGAGGGACTTTCAAAGGTTTCGAAAGGGGTACTTTCAATAGTTTAGAAGCTATGATTCTAAGAGTTAATGAGTAATACTTTATTACATTCGAAAGGTTTCGAAAAAGTGGTTTTAAAGTGTTTCGAAAGGTAGGGGCGGGGATGATGTATTAGTTCTTTGATAATCTGATGCAAGCAGGAGTTGCTGGAAATATTGGAGGAGCTAATCATGTGGCTCCAGTTGGGAATAATTATGTCAAGCTGAGTAGAGACTACACCAGTCTTGGTGGGAAGCCATTTATAGGGATGGATAATGCCATAGATGTGGAGAATTGAATGTTGCATTGCGAGCGCGTCTTTGCGGATTTGGGTTTAGATGATGAGTAGAAGAGAAGTTTGGCCCCTATGTTGTAAGGTTCAATGCTTCACTGGTGGAATATTATTACTGTTGGAGTTCCGGAGGAGCAGTTGACTTGGGCTGATTTTAGAAGGAGATTTGAGCAGAGGTTTTTATCTGAAGTTGCTAAGGCAGCATTGCTGAGAAAGTTTATGGATTTGGTGCAGGGAGAGATGTCGGTAATTGAGTATGCTACTAAGTTTGATGAGCTGTCCAAATATGGACATGCTACTATAGACACTGACATCAGGAGAAATGAGAGGTTCATTCAAGGATTGAGACCTGAGCTTGCTAGGGCGACCCAGACTCATATCCGTGATCCTAGAATGTAGTGGTGGAGATGGCAATTCGCCATGAAGAGATGCTTGTTGTTTGTGCTAGAAAGAAGCTAGTTGAAACCCAGTTTTCTCAGGAAAAGAAGAGAAAGTTCTTTAAGAAGAGGAATCCAAGAAAGGGAAGGCTGCCAAGAAGGCTAAGGCTGATTTAGTTTGCTTCAAGTGTGACAAGAAAGGTCATTATGCTCATGAGTGCTGGTCAGGCAAGGGGAAGAAGGCTGTAGATAAGAAGAATGTGAAGTGCTTCAACTGTGACCAAGTTGGGCATTATAAGAACCAGTGTCCAAAGCCAGTCAAGGAGGAACAGGGAAAGGTTTTTGCTATTGGACCTTCATCTGCTAAGCCAACTACAGCTGAAAAAGGAAAGACTGGGATGGAAGGTACGTTTTTGATTCAAAGTATACCAGTTAGGATACTATTTGATATCGGTGCATCGCATTCATTTATATCCCAGTGTTTGGTTGATAGGTTATGCTTAGAACCCACATACCTTTTTACTTCCTTAAGGGTTGTGAATCCAATAGGAGGGTATGAAACTCTGGGGATGAGATGTGACCAGTTAGAACTTGATTTGTTAGGTCATTTGTTTGCATGCAGTCTGTATGTTTTCGATTTCGTAGATTTCGTAGATTTCGGAATCATTTTGGGTATGGATTGGTTGAGCAAGTATGAGGCTAGGATATTTTGTCAGGATGGGCAGATATCACTGAGATACCCAGATAGACAGAACTGAATCATATTCTCAGTGGACAATTCTGACTGGAGTAGTTGTGCTTTGTTAATTACAATCGAAGTGGGAGAAGAGTTAAGTTAGGTTCAAGTAGCAAGAGAGTTTGCAGATGTCTTTGAGCCGGTCACAGGACTACCACCGAAACGAGCTGTTGAGTTTCGGATAGATCTTGTTCCAGGAGCTGAACCTGTGAGTAGACCACCTAGCAGGATGACACCTACTGAGATGAAGGAATTGAAGGTGCAGCTAGTGGATCTAGAAGGAAGGAATTTTATTAGACTAAGCAGTTCGCCTTGAGGAGCGGCCGCGGTATTCGTGAAGAAACCAGATGGGTCATTGAGGATGTGTATCGACTATCCTAAGTTGAACGAGAGGACGATTAAGAATAAGTATCCTTTGCCGAGAATTGATGATCTATTTGATTAGTTGTGTGGAGCTAGAGTGTTTTCCCAGTTGGATTTGGCAACAGGTTTCCATCAGTTAAGAGTGGCGGAGGACAGTATTCCTTTGACAGCATTTCGAACTAGGTATGGTTCGTACGAGTGGTTAGTAATGCCAATTGAGTTAACGAATGCACCTTCTTTCTTCGTGGATCTGATGAACCGAGTTTTCCGAGAGTACTTGGATAGGTTCGTGTTGGTGATTATAGATGACATTTTGGTATACTCTAAGAATGAAAGAGAGCATGAGGATCATTTTAGAGTAGTGCTTGAGACGCTGAGACAACATCAGCTAAAGGCGAAATTTTCCAAGTGTCATTTTTGGAAGAAAGAGGTTAAGTTTCTTGGTCACGTGGTTTCAGAGAAAGGGTTGTTAGTCGATCCAGATAAGATCGAAGCTGTTAATAATTGGAAGAGACAAGAGACGGTGACTGAGATTAGAAGTTTTCTTGGACTTGCTGGCTAATACCAGAGATTCATCAAAGATTTCTCATGGATAGCAGCACCTTTGATGAAGCTAACTAGGAAAGATGTGAAGTTTGTTTGGTCCGACAAATGTTGTAACAACCCGAGATTTCGTACCAATTAATTATCGTCTCTAAACGATTAATTTTCCTAGTTGTTTGTTATTTGAAGTTTTGAATCGGTTTAAAATTTCTTTTAATAAAATTGTCAAAAATAAAATAAAAGGTTGGCCCAATTTCATTTATTCCGATTCTTTTCTTATGACTTCGGCCCGATCCCTTTTTGTTGTGATAATGGTGGCTCGATGAAATTAGGGCTTAGACTTCTCTCTGGCGATTCTGGATTGGGGTTTCGGCTCGATCTTTGGAATTAGTCTTTCTATGTTGCAACTGAATTAGGGCTTTGCCCTTGTGTTTACGGCTTCGGCCTCGTTCTTCTTGCTTGTGACTTGGCGAATCTGAATTGGGGCTTCGGTTTCGATTTCGCTCGTCTCTATGATGCTCGGCCGCTTCTTTCAGGTCGAGTTCGTCGCTGCTTCAAATTCTGACTTGACGATCGATCATTCTTTGATTGTCATTCCATAAACTTTCCTAATGTAATTCTGACTTTAACATCTTCTCTGCCATTCGAGTTTATCCCTGACTTGCTTTGATGTTTTTCTGACTTAGTTTCAGTTTGATTTACTGTGAATTATATTCATTTTGATTTCTCTGATCAGTAGCATACTCGACATGTTCGACTTATGACTTCTGCTTCGATCACTTGGTCATTACAGTGTTTATCCCTGACTTTGATCATTGACTTTGATCATCTATTCGGTGATGATATTCTGGCTTCCTGTTGCATACATACATGAACTATTGCTCATGTACCCTGATGTTGTTTACTTTACTGTTCTTGTTCATGCTTCCACTGTTTCACTTGTACATGTTCATTGAACTTGAATATGTTGAATTTACTATAGCTTGACCACCCAGACTTTTTCATATGTTCTCTGTTTTGTATTGAATTGTAGCTTATGACTTTGATGATGAACTTCTTGTTCATCTCTTGTGTCCACGACTTCACCATTGCCATTTTTGGCTCGACTTGATGCTACATTGTTCACTGTTCTTCACTTTTACCTGTTCACTTGAATTACATTCATTCTGGTCTTTGTTTGTTCATCTTGTAGTCTGGTTCATTCTGGTATCTCCTGTGATATTGCTTGAACTATGTGACATCAGTTTAGCTCGGCTAGATCCCTTGTTGTTAAGCTGCTTTGCCTTGTCACTTCCAGTTGCAGTTTTAACTACACTTGTTATTCTTGTTTGAGTTTTGCTTCCTTGACCTTGTAGTCTTCTCCTGTGATATTTTCCTGTAGTCTGTGCATTAACTAGTAGTTGTGCATTCATGTGCATTGATAGTTCATCCACTTGAGCATTTGATGTTCATGTATGCAGATCCATTGATACATGTTTGTATTTCTTTGCTTGTTACCTAGTTGCACTTCTTTGACTTCACTGCATATTTAACTATGCTGGTGCACTTCTTATTTTGCATTGACTTGAGTATTTGTGCATTAGTCACTGATGTATTTGATTTGCAGTGCTTTGTGCATTCATGTATTTGGTCTGGGCTTGTTCCCTTTCACTTGTGCAATTCTCCATTGCATTCTGTCTTGATATTCAGCGGCCATCGTGTTGAATTGAGAATTTTTGTGTTACCATTTCTTTGTCTTGACTTACTTGAGTCAGTGGTCTTGGTTTGGTGCAATTTGCTATTTGTGTAGACTGTCTTGGCCACTTGATTTTTCCAATCAACCACTTGAGTTGAATCTGATTTGGATTTGACCTTGTGAACATGCCTGCTTTGACATTTGAGGCTTTGGCATTGAAATTTGAATCTTCATTTGATTTTGGTTCGTTGATCTTTTGTGTATTTCGGGTTGTAGTGGCGAGGCAGTATACGCGTGCATATATTGCAGCCCTACCAGAATTGATGTTTTAAATTGATTATTTTGTGTTGTCTAATTATCTTCTAGATAATTAGATTATGAGTTTCTAAATATTTATTTAATAATAAGATTTTGTTTTTAATTGTCGTTTAGACAATTCTGTTGTTTTCTGAATTATCTGCATTGGTAATCTTTTATCTATCTTTGTTGGTGATTTGGATTAGCTGATTTATTGTTTAACACTGTTTAGTGTTATATCTGTCGTTATCCGATTCTCTTACCGAGGAGTCGGATATACGAGATTTCTGTGACTGTCGTCTTTTTGATATTGATTATTATTGCTTCCGTGCATTAATGACTGAGTTTGAATTAGACTGACCCATGTATTATTTTCTTTTGAATTTAATACTCGGGTCAGACCCGAGTTATTTCAGGTTGTAGATTTCCTGCTTTGAGTTGCTGTTGAGCTATGAAGACTTTTCATATCTTTTGAAGTGGTCTTCGTCTTTTTGTTGTAGTCAGTGTATTGTTTTAGGTTGATATGTATTCATGTATATTAGTCGATAATGTACTTGTATATATACAACTTCCAGAGTCGACGGTTATAGTTGTATCATTTGTATTATGTCAAATGTATTGTAACTGACATCAGTTATTATATATATGAGACTTTTTGTTCTATCTGTGTTCCGCACTTATATTATCTGTGTTATTTTTATATTTATTGTCCTAAACTATTATAGCCACTGTGTAGTAGCTTTGAGTTTGTATCGGTATGTCGGATTTCCTCCAAAAATGAAATGCATGTTATACTATCTGACATATCGGTGCTCGCACAAAGCAATTACACAGATGGTCGCTCCTCAACAGCCTTATTCTCCGTGCTAGTTGACAGCATTACACCGTAATGTTCTTGTCTAGCGTGGGTATAGAGGTGGGGCGTCACAAATGTGAGGAAGCATTCCTTAACCTAAAGCATTTGTTGACCAAACCACCTGTGTTAGTAGTTTCAGACGGAAACCAAGGGTTGGTGGTGTATACCGATGCATGTGGAACAGGATTGGGAGATGTGTTGATAAAGAAGGGTAAAGTGATTGCCTACGCTTCACGACAGCTTAGGCGACATGAAGTGAGATTTCCTACTCATGATTTGGAGTTGGCTGCGGTGATCTTGCATTGAATATTTAAAGGCATTATCTCTTAGGGAAGAGATTTGACTATACACAGATCATAAGTCTTTAAGGTATTTATTCTCTCAGAAGGAGTTGAATATGAGACAGCAGAGATGGCTGGAGTTTTTGACTGCTTATGATTTTGGTATAGAGTATACTCCTAGGAAAGGAAATAAGGTAGCAGATGCTCTTAGCAGAAGACATCAGACTGTGGTGTTAGCTATGTCGGCAGAATGGAAAGATTTGCAGGCTTTGACTACTTATAGTGTGAAGTTAAGATCGACTGCTAGTTCTAGTCAAAATACCGCTACATTGTCCTGTTTGGAAGTTCGACCAGTGTTGATTGAAAGGATAGCTTCTAAGCATAAAGAGGATCTAGTATTAGCCGAGAAGATCTGAAGGCTTGAGTTAGAAACTGAGATCGATGATCTGAAAGATTTCAGTCTTGGCCAAAAGGGATGGTTGGGAAAGAAGGGATGGTTGTGTGTTCCGAATGTTGAGGGCTTGAGGAAAGAATTTTTTGGAGAATGTCATCGATTCAAGTTTACGATTCATCCAGAAGGGACCAAGATGTATCAATATATGAAGAGGAGCTTCTATTGGGAAGGTATGAAGAGGGATGTTGGCTTATGGGTTAGGCAGTGTGTAAACTGTCAACAAGTGAACATCAGAAGCTGAGTGGATTGCTTCAACCTCTAGAGATTACAGTTTGGAAATGGGATTCGATATCCATGGATTTTATTGATGGGTTGCCAAGGTCAAATAGGGGAAATGAAAGTATATGGGTCATAGTGGACAGATTGACCAAGAGTGCCCATTTCATTCCAGTTAAGTCAACCAGGACGGCACATGTTTTAGCTAAGTTGTTCATGAAGAACTTAGTTAGACTACATGAGATTCCTAGTAGCATAGTCAATGACAAAGATGCTTTGTTCACTAGTGAATTCTGGAAGAGTCTACAGGATGTGTTAGGCACTAAGCTCAAGATGAGTATTGCATATCACCCTCAGAGGGATGGTCAGACAGAAAGAGAGTCAATAAGGTACTCGAGGATTTGTTGGGAGCTTGTGTATTGGACTTTGGTGGATCTTAGGAAGATCACCTACATTTGGTTGAGTTTTCCTATAATAATAGTTATCAGACTAGTATAGGAATGGCGCCTTTTGAAGTTTGTATGGAAGGCCATGCAAATCACAAGCATGTTGGTTGGAGACTGGAGACAGATTGGTCTTAGGTCCAGATTTGGTTAGAGATGCGTTAGAGTAGATTGAGCTGATCCGAGAAAGGATGAAGGAAGCTCGGTCCAGATAGAAGAGTTATGCAAATAAGAGGCGTAAAGACCTAGAATTCATAGCTGGAAATAAGGTTTTCATTAAAGTATCACCGATGAAGGGTGTGGTATGATTTGGAAAGTCGGGGAAACTGGCACCAATATATGTATGTCCATTCCAGAATACAGATAGGATTGGAAAGCTCGCATACAGAGTAGAGTTGCCGAGCAGTATGGAAAGTGTCCATAATTTATTTCATATGTCTCATATTTGTAAGTATATGCATGATCCAGAGACTACTATTCCTCCAACAGGGTTGGAAGATTTGATAGTAGGACTTAATTTGACTTTTGTTAGACAACCAGTTCGAGTTGTAGCGAGAGATGAGAAAAGATTGAGAAACAAGACAATCATGTTGGTGAAAGCTCAGTGGAGCGACAATGAGATGGACTGTGCTTGGGAGACAGAAGAAAGGATTAGAGATACTTATCCTGATTTTCTTTGAGCGTATGTCTATATTAGATTTATATAGATAATTGCTAGTCAGGTAGACTAGTATGGTTGTTAGGAGTCGTTACAGATGATTGCTATGTTTAGTATTTAGTCCTTACTGAATTTCAAGGATGAAATTCTTCAAGGAGGGGAGCCTATAACACCCCTAATTTTTGATGACATTATTCAAGAGATTTAATTAGATAAATTAAATAGAATAATGTAATAATTAGAATGATAAGGAGATTGAGATTTGAATAAGTAATTAAAGGTCGTGCTTAATTAACTAATTAAATAGGCTTAAGAATGGTTTATAAGCTAATTAAATTACACAAGGGCATATTGGGAAATAGCCATACCCTATTATCATAACCCTTATATATTCTCGTTCCTTATACCATTCACGTTCATTTCTCATTTTCACAAAAACAATCAAAATGCAAACTAATAGAGGAGCCGGCCATTAACAAAGAAAGAAAAGAGGAATTCAATCAAAAGTTAGGGATTCAAGCTTAGGGGAAATTAATCACAATCCAATCTCCTTATCTTAATCAAGGTGAATAAATATTTATACCATCTCTATTTTGTTTTATGATCATATGTTTTCGGATTTAAGATTAAATTCGTTTTTATAATGATGTGGATGGTGATATGCTTGAATTATGATTTGTTTGATTTAAACAAAACTGTTTAAATTGGGATTTATGCGGTTTTAGGGCAAAACCGATTGAAATTGATGTTTGAATGCCATGGAAAAATTATATGTTATGTAAAACATGATTTTGGAATTAGGTTTTAATTTTGGTAATTTTTCAAGATATGGATAGATTATTATGAATTTTCAAAGGAAAATATGGTTAATTGGGTTTAGAAATTTATTTCCGAAATTATATTGAGAATTTGGTTCTGAAATTATATTGAGAATTTGGTTCTGAAATTTAGATATGTTAGATAACATGTTAAAAATGAATTTATGTGATTTTTGGGGATTTTTTCTAAGTGAATTACTATGAGAATTAAATTATTTTGAAAGGAGGACCTAAATGATTTAATTGTCTTGCTTAATGGAAGGGCTTATTTGCTAAATTAACCTTGGTATAGACCTGAAATTAAGCGGCGGTTACTTCGGTAAAGGATTTGAAAAGTTGAGGCAACCAATCACATGTTTACACGTGGGCAGGTTAGTTAGAAAGTGTTTGCTTTAATTGGCATTAAATCGGATTTACCTAAAAAAGTGGGTTCCGCCTTTATTAGAAGTACCTTTCGACTCATAACTTCCACCTTCAATCAATTCGAAACCCCACAAAGCCGAAACCAATACACAAGGTATAAACATTGCTACGTAGTGAATTAGAGAAAGGCGGAAGGCATGGCGTCGAAAGCATTGCTTCCAGTGGGGTCGATACCTTTGTTTTGATTTTAAATGTTAAGCACTTGCCTTTTTTTTACTAAAGCTTTCGAAGGAGTCAAAACATATGTTGTCGAAAGGGGTTTTTTAAATAGCTTTCGAAGAAGGTTGTCATCTTTCATTTTTAAGTATAAGCTTTCGAATGAGTTCTTTTTTTATAAAACAATGCTTTCAAAAATGGTGGTTCCGACCTAATCGAAACCATGTTGTCGTTCTTTTGCCTTTCGAGTGTATTGAAGTCATCAATGCTTTCGAAGGGTAGATTTTGTTTTAAAGATGTACTAAGCCACTTCCTAGATGCTTTCGAAAGGGTTCAAGGGTTTCGAAGGCAATGGCTTCGAAAGGGGTTTCGAAGCAAACCTTCCAGTGTTTCACCCAAATGATTTATGCTTTCGAAAGGGTGGTGCCGACGCCATCAAGTTTTCCCCAATACTTTTATATGATAAAGAACGTTTCGAAAGAGATACTTTTGTTTATATTCACTTTAAACCAAATGATATCTTTAAATATAAACCTAATGGTTTCGAAAGAGGGACTTTTAAAGGTTTTCGAAAGGGGTACTTTCAATGATTTTGAAGCTATGCTTCTAAGAGTTAATGAGTAATACGTTATTACATTCGAAAGGTTTCGAAAGAGAGGTTTTAAAGTGTTTCGAAAGGCAGAGGCCTAATGTTATGAAAATAGGTTTATATTCTTTAGAAGGAGGTTATCTAGTGAGGTCGGAAGCAAAGTTTTGAAGGTTTCGAAAGCCATAGTTTTTCAAAACAAATAACCCAATCTCATTTTAAAGGAAAACCATGGCATAAATAAAGAGTTTCGAAATGATTTTAAGTAAGGAGTTTTTTGAAGAAGTTTTCTTTGATTAATAGGTTAAAGGGATTAACCGAGTTATTATGTTTGCTTCTTCATATATGTATATATTCACATTGTAATGGACCCATAACTGTATTTTGGGAAAGGGCGGGATAACCAGCTAGGTTGACCCAGTACTGAATTTAAATTGAATTAACTCCTGAATGAGAAGAATAGCATCTAGGAGGTCAGATAGACCACAATGTAGGATGTCTAAATATTGAATTTGTCAAATAGACAGGTTCATAGTAAACCTATGAAAACTATGTTTAGGAAAAGTTATTGGCAGGGGCCAATAGGTTCATAGTAAACTCATGAAAACTAGGTATAAAAGAAGTTGTCAGGGAGACAGGTTCATAGTAAACTCATGAAAACTATGGTTAGATTGAGATATTGGCAGGGGCCAATAGGTTTGTAGTGAACCCATAAAAACTATATCTGGATTAAGTTATTGACAGATGTCAATAGGTTCCTAGTCAACCCATGAAAACTAGGATAAGAGGGAAGTTATTGGTGTTACCACTAGGTTCAGGGAGAATCCATGAAACAATGATGCTATTGGCAGGGGCCAATGGGTTCTTAATGATCCCATGAAAACTATGAAACTGGACAGAGAGTCCATAAACATTAAACAGGTTATTAGTCCACCCATGAAAGCTATTAGGTTAATAGTGACCCTAGAAACTATAACTATGATAGATAGTCAACAATGAATGGGGATGGGAAATCCAGAATTTATTTACTTGTTTGTATATTATCATAATATTTTGAGATGTTCTAACCATTGTGGATGCAGGAGCACAGTATATGGTTTTATAAAGGTTTTAGGATACTAGTGAGGGGAAAACCTGTTCTGCTAAGCGGCATGGCTCACTAGATATCTAAATGGTTTGAGATGGTAGATTATTATTCATACCAAGCTTTATATCTGAATCGAAGCTTATATTTTCCCCTTAAACTCTCGGGTACTCAATTTATTTTGAGTAGTTTGAGAGTTGAGATTTTCAGGTACCTCTTAGACGAATAAGCTTCCGGAGACATGCAGGAGGCATGATAGCTATCTAGAGTTATCATTTATTTTTATTCTGCTGTGTTGTTTTTGTAAAGGCAAAGTTGTTAAATTGCCTATATATACTCTGATCATCCAAAGGGGCATCTTCATATGTCTCTCTTGGCGTATATTGTAATAAATATATTTTCTCTGAACGTGGTTCTTGTATTGGGATTATGTAATGAAAATTTGAAATGTTTTGGAATGGAATGTGGAAGTTGTTCTGTGATTTTACAATTTTTCCATATTCTTGTGTTTCTATCATATCAATATATCTGCATTACCGTATTTGGTCGATGAGGATTAATAACTATGGATGATTGCAGCATCCGTAGCCGTTAGTTTTGAGCCTCCAAATGGGGGATGTTACAAAAAATCCTTCCAAAATCTAAAGACTGGAATTCTAAAAAACATAGTATGGTTCAAATATAAAAAGTAAAGGTACGACTCAAGAAGAAGACGTGGTGAAGTTAGCCTATTGTTTGCACCAAAATTTGGCACAAATACCCAATAGAGATTTTGTAGAGGAATAAATGAAGAATAACCAATGTAAATAGAAGGAAGATAGCAAATAAACAATGAGAATTAAGCAAATAACAGAGACACAACAATTTATAGTGGTTTGGCGTTGTTTGCCTACGTCCACTTTGAAAGTTAGTTTTATTAATCACTTTGTAAACTGAGTATAATAGGGATCGGATGAAAACCCTTAGTTACAACATAGTACAAAGTAACAAGCAGCGCAAAAGTCCTCAAAATGAACAATCAAATCTGTATTTATAGAGGAAGACGGCGAAATATCTCCCTGGAAATTCGAAAGATTCTCCAAAACCATATGGGCCCACATGAGGGATCGTGTGTAACATCCCACTATTTGGACCATTCAAATCTACAATAAATCCACACATGTCGGACTTGAATACTTCAAAACAGTGGTTTGTCAAGTAAATTTGGAGCAAATAAAATCAAACACAGAATCAGAGACACAGAATATCATAATAACTCGCAGTGGAAATAAAATACGATAGTAGTTCATGAAGCTACTATATACATACTCTCAAAACATATACAAAATCTCATAGTCAAAACAGATACAATAGAAGTCAGGATACATAAGTCAATAATACAGAGACAATACTGAATAGGAAATAACTGGAATAGAAGTCGATGAACCGATAGACAAATAAGCTCCAACAAATCTCTAGCTCCAGAAGGTGAATCCAAAGCTGTGATTCTCAGGCTGACCCGAGCGTAAAGTAAAACACAAACACTCGAGTTAGGACATACATACTTATACAATGTAAACCAACTCAAGTGAACTGTAATAGCAATGCACAATAACTTAAAGGATGCTTGGGATCGCCCATCCTCTAAAGATCCGTTAAACCATCAATTTAGCAGAAATAAACACTATCATAGAAATGTCCATATTAAAGTAAACAATGCAAATAACAGTGTAAATGTGACTAGGGTAGTGTAGAGCTGCAGTAATCGCTCACCTCTAGCCACACTCTCAAATTAAAGGTGTGCATTCAAATAAATCACAAGGAAACAAAATGGCATACAGAGAAGTGTACCCGTGGTTAAGATTTCAAAATGGTTTATAATTTCGAATTAAAATCATTCATTTAAACCATTAAAGGATGAAGTCATTATACCTTCAAATCAAATATTAAATTCCCAAAATTTAACCTTTTCTGAGCTCATTTAAATACTTTAAACATTTAAATTTCAGCTTCCGCAGCACTTAGAAATACTGCGGTTAGTTACATTTGAAAACAATTCAATTCAGCAAAGACAGCATTTACAAAACTGCTGTAGTAGTTCAGTTATAACTAAAAATCTTATTTCAGCCAACTACAGCACTTATCAAGTGCTACTGTAGCTCTTTTATTAGTTTCAGGTTTTAGTTTTTATTCAGCAACTACTGCACTTACAAAGTGCTGCAGTGGCCCTTAGTTAATTTTAGCCTTTAGTCCATTTGCATCAACCCAGCACTTACAAACTGCTGCAGTATCATTTACTTCAGAATTTAAGTTAATTCCAGAAACGATAGCATTTCTGAAGTGCTACTAAAAGAATTTCCAGATTTATACCAAAAATTCCAGAAACAATTAAACTTCAATTTTAACCATTTTTACTTATAAAAATCATATTTTTCCACTTCAAAAATGTACGTTTAAATACCCTTTAATTTAAAATTTTATAAAGGAAATTTTTTACAATAATTATCAAATTTTTCAATAATTCACTTATTAAATTCAAGTGTACAAATTTCCCATTCTTTGCATTTTTAACAATTTACTTTAACACTTAAATTTAAATTTCCATTTAAAAATAAAACTTAATTTCCATTTTTATTTAATTAACTTAAACTTCCATTAAAAATCAAAATCACAAATTCTCAAATTAAGTTATGTTTAAAAATCACAATTTTTCCATTCATTTATTTAACATTTTTAATACATAGAAAAATCATTATCACTTTATTTAAATCATTCTAAATCCCAATTTAAATCAAAATATCAAATTTTACATTTTAAAATACTTAAAATTTTTCAGAAAAATATATAAAATAACCACGGGTCTATATAATATTTTCTAACCTAAGTCAAGTGATACGGATAATATATCATTTCAATCCGTAATTTACAAAGAAAAATCCGAGTTCTATCATTTCAAACCCGCAATCCCAAGTAAATAAAATTAAATAAAAATCGCTCAGGCCTATCATTTCAGCCCATAATGATTTTTCCCTATTCTAAAGTCAGTTCGGGTATGTATCATTTCAACCCATAGTGATTCTATTCTACAAGGAACTTGCAGTGTGAGAAATAGAAATAAATAAACAGTATAACAAAATATAACATAGCAGATGATGTGGCAAGTTTATAACAGGATTTAACATCATATAATTCACATCACGGGTAGGTATAACATGATATAAAAATTCTACACATTCACTTGTTGTCACTTCACAAATTATATAAGTATAAATGTCATGAGTGAATACTCACCTTTTTAGACTGAAGTTCGCAAAACAAAACACACAGATAAATTTCAGAAAGCACGATATAGCACGACTTTGGATTCAAGTGGAGAGAGAGCCAAGATATAAATCTTGTATACAACAATAAAACAAAGCAATATAAATATACATTTATAATACAAAGATAAATTTTGAAACAAAGTGAAAATAGAATTAACAAAAGGCATCACCAAGCTTTGAAATCAAAAGGCTCGACCATGACTCCTTGTTTGCTCGGCCATACATGTTTTAATGGATGGTAAGGCTCGGGTTTGGCAACACAAAGGTACGGCTACACAAGAATGTGGAGGGTTTGGAGTTACAAAGTAGGGAATACAAAGGGACAAGGCAAAAGAGAGGGGTTTGGTTGCATCTAGGCTCGGTCTATGGTCATGGATGGCTCGGCCATGGCACTATAGGTCAGGTCAGAGGTAGGAGGTGATGGCCAGAGGTGATGTCATCAGGTGGTGGTGGTTCTATGGTGGTGGCCGAAGCTAGAAATGAAGGGGATGGTGAACAACTAGGGCTCGGCTATGCATATGTTTGTATTTTCGCAAAGTTTGTAGTGGTGGCTTCATCTAGGTGATCATGGCCATGACTGGACAGAGGGGGTGGTGATGTTGCCGTGGATGATGTGGGGAAGGAAGTGGTGGTGGTCGGTGGAGGAGATGGTGGGGTTTAGGCCGAGCAACATGTAGAGGAAATCAAGCAAAACAATGGAAAAATCAATAGAAAATGAAGGGAAAAAGAGGAGAATGGAAGCCATTAACTTACTTGAATTTTTCAGAAATGAAATGGTCGTGAGTTGTAAAGTTTTGAAAAGCTTTTCACGTGAAAAGCAAATGAAGTACACGGCTACAATAAAGAAAAGTAACGGCCAAAGCAATGAAGAGACAAGCAAATGAAAAGTCACAAGTTTTAAAAGCTTTTGTCTCTTTGAATTTCCAATTTCATTTACACAAAATAAACAAAATAAAAATCAAGTAAATAAAATAAAAATAAAAACAAAATAAAGTGGAAATGAAAATAAATAATTTGTCTTAGGAAACTAAGAAAATAAATAAAGAAAATAGTTTAATTTATTGAAACTAGAATTTAAAATTGTAAACAAAATACAACTAATATAGGAAAAATTCCAAACACAACAAAATTCACACAATCTATTCAAAACCCAAAACAAAATAAAAGATGGCAAATAAAATAGAAAATGAAGAATAAAAATGCAGATAAAATTCTGCGTGTAAAATGCTAAATTAATCAAATTCTAAAAAGTTTAAAATGGAATTCGACGAAACGAAAAACAGAGCGGATATCAGAACCAATACTGTTTCAAAGAAAAGATTAAAATTTAAAAATTCAACTTTCAAAATTTTCAATAAACAATAAAGGTTTGACAAAATATAATATTTCCATAAAATCAATATTTAATTGTATTTGGGAAAAATAAAAATAAAAATGAAACAAAAATCCAAAATACATAGGGAAAATTCCAAACTTCAATTTAAAATTATTTAAAATTCAAAGTTTCAAAATAAAAATTAATTTAAAATATTTATTAAAATTATGGGTTGTTACATCGCGTGGTCCAAATCCCAAGAAATAGGGATCAGGGCTGATCCCTATTTTGGAGGAATTTGGGGGTGTGATCCCTATGGAAACTTCTCCATGTTGTATTATGTTTAGCCTCCAAGTATCTTGCCAATTGGATTAGTAGAACTTGAGATATTGATCGATCCTTGTTGCAACCTGTTGTGTAGCTTGATTATGGTCGATCCCTCTAGAGGCAGGAGGACCGATCCCCCTTGCTTGTTCCTTTTGGGGTGCGATCCCTAGGGTAGACTCGCTAGGGTCCCCACACATTGTCCTCAAAGTTTCATATGTATTGAACTTATGGATTTTGAGATATCGATTGTTTTCCATTGAGTTGCACTTGTTTGGCTGAAGTAGACTGATCCCTATGATAGAGAGGGATTATAGCCAATCCCTTTTCTATATTGAATTATATTTCATACCTGGAACATTCTGCATTGCATATCTCTCAAATCCGTTCGATCACGACTTCATATTATCATATGTACTTGATTTTTGGACCCCCACAATCATCGATCTAGGATTACTGGCCTTAATTGCAGTCGAGTCTAACTTGTCCATTTAGTTCGGATATAGCCAGGTCAAAATTCCAAATAACACTTGCTCCACAAAGTACGTCTTATGTTGAATATGATGTGCTTTGAATCATAGCAAGCTAGAGTCACCAGAAAGAAATCCATCTAGATTTCTGAATAGTTATTATCCCTTCGTCGAATTATTTTCCCGAAGTGTCGCATCTCTCTTTGATCGTCATGACGCTTGGTCGATTTCCAATAATATAAATTCAGGATTATATTTCGTCAGCTGTTATCTATGTCCAGTTCTATGGGGCTAGTAAGCTTTGGCTATCTGATTCAGTCTTGACCTTGAAAACTTCATGTTTGAATTCAATTTCTGTCGATTTCAAAATTTGAATGTCAAGAATATACACGTGCACGTTTAGGTGCATGTTCTTGTCGTTGGCTCCTGGATGCGTTTGCATGCTCACTGGTCATCGCCAATTTTCATTGAATTAGATGCAATTTCATTGCATTTTATATTTATTTACTTTATAGATTTTTTATGCACATGTTTTCATGCACGCAGGGGTTGTACCCTATCCTTTCTCTCTCTCTCTCTCTCTTTCTTTTATGTTTATAAGGATCAGGGATTCCTCTAGCCAATACCCCCTCCTTTTATTTGTTATAATAGGATCGGAATTTGTATAAGCGATCCCTTTTTCCTCTTTAGATACACACACACGTCGAGAGGGATCAGATGGATCCTCCTCGGTTAAGGATCGTACCCGATCCCTCCCAACATTGGGGACTTCATGTTTTCGGCTTCGTGGAGAAGCCAAAGCAGGTTGATCCTTAAAACTTAGTATATAAACCAACATTTCCCCCTCCATCCTTCACTTTATTTCATTTCATTCTCTTTTTCATTTCCTTCGAGCTCGCCTCCGAACCCTCCCCTTCCAATTTGAATTCTGATCCCTTCACTTGAAATCAATTATCGCCTTCATCCTCAGACCCGCCATTCTCTCTTGCTCTAGACCACCGCTCCATCTTCAATTTGAATCGAGATCCAACATCTCCCCTCGAGCAAATCATACATTATAAATTTAGGTAGGCTCCCTTGCATTTACTTTGGTTCGTGACGAGATGATAGGTTTCGTTTACATCAACTAACATGAGCGTGGGTTAAGTTTGGAGAAGATGAGATGGATGGTGGCGATGCAGGGTTTGGCGAGGTAGTAGAGGAGGAGAAAGGAGAGGAGTGAAGCATGAAGGAAGTAGAGGGATCGATCGAATGTGGAGTTAACACTGCTTTGTGAGGGATCGACGATGCGGTGCGATCGCCTATTCACTGAAGGAGATGGCTTGTGGACTCCCGGTTGAGGGATCGGTTATTGACGTCTTTGAGTAAGGAGGGATCGGTGTTGTTGTTGCTTGAAGGGATCATAAAAAGTTTTTAAAGGAAGCATGGGAATGGCTAAGTAAAGAGATCGGTGCAGATGCAAGTCATAGGGGCTGATCAAGTTGGCTAAGTATACGGATTGGTGGTGGTTAGGTGTAGGAAGGGATCGGTTGTATGCCGATGTAGAGAGGGATCGGCTATGGGGGCTTAGCCGATTTCAAACCCTTGAACCAAGCTTGAACCTTAAAAAAACCACTCCATGTTAACTTGCATGAACAATCAGAACCAATCCCGTCTTAATGAACTTGAACATATGACGATAACGGACAACGGGACTTGCTTATCCAACTTTGAATTCGAAATTGAATAACTAAACTGCCGGGACTTGAACATGAATTAAAACTTCACATATGGACTTCAATAATGAAATTCATATTTTAGAAAATCGATAGTCGATCCCAAAGCTTATACAACCGATCAATCTAAACGCCAGTTAAGACGGTTAGCGATGACGGTCACTTTGGTCGGAATCCAAAGTCTCATCGCCTACTTTTTCTTTTAATTTGGAACTGTTTATCTATGCACTACACTAGTTTACACTTAGCACGGGGGGACAGATTAATTTTTCTAACCTTGATTATCTACTGTCTTTAGTTGATATGGGCTCAAGACGTTCAGGGTGTTTAGCTGCAATGTCTTGTGGACAACCTTCATAACACAGCAATCCAGGTGTCGAGTGGAGTTATGCGACTGTATCCGGTAGACTTTCTCCTGAACATCCAACTGAACAACCAGAGATTTTCGGGCCATTGGTTGACCTTTTCTCTGATGTTCCCATCCTCCTAATGGAAGAGATAAATCCTGCTTCCGATACTATAGAGGGTGCTGTATTTCTGGATAATCCGATGGATTCCCAGGCCTCTAGAATTGGTGAGGTTGGTCTCCATAGGCTGTGCTCTAAACATGGGATTCCGTTTGGAGATGTTCCATTCCCTTCGGTGAATGACAGGGCTCACTTGCCCCCGAAGGGGTATACGACATGCAATAAATTTATGTGCTGGGCCGGATGTGGGCCGCGTTTTAATTCTTTTATCCAAGAGATGTTAAATTATCTAGGAATAGCTCCTCCTCAGCTGCATCCGAACAGCTATGCTTTTCTTCATGGCACTTTCTTGCTATTTATGGATGTTCTGTTCTGTCCTCATCTCCTGAACACATCAGGTTTATCTACAATTTGAACGATGGATGGGAAGCCTTTCTTATACTTTACTCGATCCCTCGCTCAACTATCAAGTTTTGACCATTGCTTGGAACAAGCTCAATATCTTTAAACATAAGTGACTCTACGTTCATTGCCCGCCTGGCTTTGCAAGGCAATGGTTGGAAGGACGTAAATGCTACTTGACTTTATTCTCAAATTCTTTGGCTCAAGTCATATCCTAAACTAACTAATACTTTTAAAATTTACAGGTGTCCATCCACGTCCCAAAGGCGATAGTTTTTCAAGGGCGGCTTCTGCAATCCGCACCACCCTAGTTGAGGACAGGTACATCAGATTCCTTGTAACAAATGAGTGGTTATCTCTTTTTGGGTTGTCAGAGGAAGGTTGCGGTATCGGGCTTCCAGGAAGCGTTGCATTGCAAAGAAATGTTGTGGACCAAGAAGGCGGCACTGGTAGCCCTATTGTGCCACCAATCGAGGAGGCTCAGGGCGATGCCGAAGAAGGTGAAATTAGAGGTGATGAAACCAACAGGCCTGGCGATGTTGATGTAGGCCCGGGCAACGCGCCTGTGGTCGAACCATCACAAGGCACTCAATCTCATGTGCCAACTAGAAAAGGAAAAAAGCTCGCTTACAAACTCCATAAGAGAAAAACCGCCAAAGAGTCTGAATTCATCATCACCTCTGTTGAAGAAGAGTCTTCCTCTCATCCTTTAGAAAGTTTGATGAAATGATTCTCAAATCTATCAATTCCAAATGACATCGAAACTTTTGACTTTCCCAACATTAATGTCGGGGGGGGGGGCTTAATTCTCCCATCGGGATCTGTGATGACACTCCTCCCACTAGCAAAGGGAAAATCACTCCTATGAGCAAGGCCACAGTAACTGATCCGTTGGGGGGACACTAGGACACTCACAATCACGCGCATTTCACTGCACGATTTTTGTCTCTTTTATTTGATGGTTACTTATTTGCTCTTGTTTGGTTTGCAAGTGCTATGTCTCATTCCCGTGCCTTTGATCACTTGAGAGGCTCCTCAACACAGTATGGATTCAGCCGTGGTCCAGACTCGGACAAGCATCGAGAAAGGGATGACGGCCAGGAAAGAAGTCATCATTCAAGAGAGTCTTCATCTTCCAAGCACAAGTCCAAATCTCAATCATCTCATCAGGAAGTTCAGTCCAATCCTCCTCTACATAGCGACGATCAGACCTCTTCTCATGTTCACCAAACTATTGTGCCACCCTAGCATCATCCGGGTACATCTGTTCTCGATAGCCTCACGAGTGCTGGTCGAGCCAACGTCCTATTGTTGCTTCCAATCCAGCTTTGACTACTACAGCTCCTAAGGCGTCTACAGTGGAAAGATTGGCCGAAATTAAGGTCAATTTTCCAAAAATATGCTTTGATGACCTGAAGTTTCTTCCTTCTATCCATATAATTCCATTGAGTGCTAAAGTGAGTTCACTTGCATGTGTCAATGATGTTTTTGGGCAGCATGAAGTATTCCAGTATTTAGCCAAGGTGTCTACTGAAAGGCAACATGAAATCGATCGCCTTAAGCTGGAGGTGATCCATGATAAAGACATAATCAAACACCAAGATGATGAGATCACGAAGTTGACAACGAAGCTAACCGTGGAAGAGAAGAGCACTAAAGAAACATCTGAAGCGGTTAGTCGTCTAGAAATGGCTCACAGAAAGAAGCTGGATGCTGCCTTTAACTGCAGCAATGTGCTTGTTTTGGAGAAGGACACGCTGCTAAAAGAGAAAAACACTCTAGCCCGCCGCGTTGAGAAACTCGAAAAACTTCTTAAGAAAGAGAAGGAAGAAAAACTTGAGGCTCAAGAGGAGTCTCAAAGGAATTGTGAAGAAGCCGTCGAGGCTTGGGAGCTGAAAATTAAACTTAACGAGCAACTCGCTCAAATTGAAGTCCTCAAGGAAGAGGCAAGGGAAGCTGGCCGCAATGAAGTTAGAGAGAAAATGGAGGCCCAGTTGGAGGATGCTAAAGAGGCTGGCCGAAATGAGATTAAGGACATGTTCGATCCTTTGATTGTTGAATACAATGCTAATGCCCTAATCCATTGTGATTTGAGTTTTCTTATAGAGGGATATCTCGAATCACTTGCCGAGGCTTTGGAATATATCATTGAAATAAGGAAGAAAGCCCTTGGCGAAGCTGATTTGGATGAGGAGAAACTGGTATGGGAGATCCTTCATGGGAATGAACTTTTAGATCTTGTCGCTGCAAGGCTTCGATATTTTGATATTTTAGCACCCTCTGGCAAAGGGAAAAACATCGTTGAAGCTTTGGAGTCCGATCCCAAAGGTCCCCCTTCACTTCAAACAGCCGGAGCATCAATTTAACTTGGCAGGGGATAGGATCCGAGCTATGACCCGGATAGACCCGGTTATGAATCAAAGGTGCTGACTCCCATTCAAGAAGGGAGCACTCTGGCGACAACTGAAAGTCAGTCGGACATAGGTATCTCGCTCTATTCTCTATTATTCGAAAGATTCGTTCTTTATGCCCAATAGTTATGGGCTTACTTGTTTGTTCCCGCGAATCTGCGGGTCTTCCAGCTCCTATTCAAACCCCAGGAAGTGTCGCAATAGAGCAACAACCAATATCTACTGAGATTTCAGTGGCTACCGACATTCCAGGGCCTGATGCTCAAGTTATTGGAGCTCTTGCTGACGAAAAGGCCAATGATCAACCGCTTCCAGATGAGTCTGATGATGTCATGATCACGGGTACTCCAAACACACTGATGAGCTCAGCTAGAAGGAGTGCATCGAGAGGGATGAGTTATTGAAGAAGAAAGCCAAAACTGAACCCGTTGAGGCAGACGTCGATGATCCAAACCTTATCCCTCTTCAAGACATTCCTCCGGTGGGTCGGTTCCCGAAGGACTCCCTCTAAAACTTAAAAGCTCTCCTGCTAAAGGTGGTAAAGGAAGTAGTAGGGGATCAAAGAGAGGAACGGGCGGAGGCTCGAGTGGGTCCACTTCTAAAAAACTCAAGGGGGGAAGAAGCAAAAAAATTAGTCATCACTTCGGCTTAGTTTGTTTATAGCTTGTGTAGCTATTTTTCTTTTTGTTAACTGTGTATATGCGGGTACGGACCCCTCTTTTGAATAAACTTGTACTACAATTTTCAAGTTTAATGTGTAAATAAAAGTTCTTTATTTTCTGTTGAACTCTTACGTGAACTTGTTTAAGTAGTCGAGCCATTACTTTTCCATTCAATGTACTTGTAATTCGTTGCTCATTGATTCAGATAATCATTCGTTAATTTTTTTTACTCAAGGCCTCCATGTGGTCATGGCCTCAAGTTGTACCAAACACTGGGCTCGAGCCCTAGTGTTACGCCATCGGATTCAGCGGTATAAGTGCTTATACTCCTGCCCCCAGTCTCGGGTTAACGGAGTTAGATAATGGATGGTCGAACTCCATCCTTAGCAAGTTAATACTCCTCCTATCAGTTTCAGGCCAGAGTTTATGGAATAGTAAGTGGTCGAATCGCACTCATCCATTTGTTTATACTCATATCCGCACTCTGGGGATAAGTGTTATTTGACCGGTGATCGAATCGCACCCAATTTGTGTTTATACTTCAGTCCACACTCTGGGGACTTAGAGTTATTTTGGAAAATAGTTGGACCGTACTTTCCTTAATTGATTGATTTTCCCCCAAGTGCAGGGTTTGACTTAGCGAGCGATCGGTCGTGTCATGACCGCTTTTGATTCATGTTTGTCCCATTGCTGGGTGGGATTAATTTGATTATTGGATAGTTAAGTCACATCCATTCCTCGTTAGGTACTCCGTCCATCGGGTTGTGAGAGAGAATCATCGAATGAACGGTCGGACAACGTTCATGTTGTTTAGTTCAATCTTGAACCTATGTAATCGGCTAGCTCCAAACTCTGGAAACCTGATCGGACATGTCAATATTAGTTAATCCGATATCGTAACTAATATGTAATACTACAGCAATCACATATATGAAGGAAATTTCAAACTTTATTTGCCAAATGGAAAGAAATAACATAATTTGTTTTATTACATATCTGTAAATCAAACGCTAAATCAAATTCGGAAATTAAATACAACTGAATGAAAAAGAATTAACTAAGTGAAATAGCGTCGTAAATGCTCGTTGTTCCACGCTATTGGGATGTGATACCATCAACAGTCGCTAGCTTGAAAGTTCTCCCTCCAAGCCTCTGTTCAATGACATGTGGTCCTTCCCAAGTAGGATTCATGTGTGACGGGACAGGAAAAACCCATTTCAACACGAGATCGTCGATTTCAAAGGTTCTAAGTCGGACTTTAGTGTTGTAGTATCGGGCAACTCGATGTCGATGTACAGCTGCCCTCAAATCGGCTTCCTTGCGCTTCTCATCTACAAATTCTAGAGATTCTAAGAGGAGATCTCTATTCGTTATGGGGTCGTAGTAGGTTACTCGATGAGAAGGGACTTCGAGTTCAACAGGAATAACGCCTTCGGAGCCGTAAGCAAGGACGAATGGAGTATGGCCAGTCGCGGACTTGTCGGTGGTTCTGTAAGCCCATAATTTTGTTAGGAGTTCATCCACCCACTTGCCTCTAGCCTTTTCCAAACGCTTCTTTAGAATCGACTTTATAATTTGTTTACAGCTTCAACTTATCCATTTGCTTAAGGGTGAGCAACTATTGCAAATCTCTTTTCAATATGATGTCGACAGCAAATGTCTTTGAATTCGGCACTGTCGAATTGAGTCATATTATCAATTATAATAGTTCGTGGAAGGTCATAATAACATATGATGTTCCAGATGATGAAGTTGATTACTTTCTTCTTCGTGAACATGGATAAAGTTTCTTTTTTGGCCCATTTGGTGAAGTAATCAACTGCTATGATGGCATGCTTCGCAACACCTTTTGAAATAGGTAAGGAGCCAATAATATCCATGCCTCATGTGGCAAATGGCCATGGACTGACCATTTATGTAATTTCCGTCGGCGAAACTCTCGGAACTTTTGCATACATCTGGCACTTGTCGCATCGCTTGGCGTAATCAGCAGCATCTCAATACAGTTGGTCGGTAATACCCATAATGGAGTATTTTCTTTGCTTGGGTTTGCCCCCCAGTGTGATTGCCACATTCTCCTTCATGACCTTCCTGAATGATGTATTTATTGAATGGTAGGGGCTCCACCGAATGGTAGGGGCTCCACCGCTCTCTAGGAAAACATCATGTGTAGTGAATTCTGCTATAAAGTCTGTCGGTACCTGTCCCTGGATGGCTCTTCGAGGGAGATATGTGATGTCAAATTGGCTCAGCTCAATGTTCCATTTGAGTAACCTTCTAGACGTCTCAGGTCGCTGTAGGACCTATCGTAACGACTGATCGGTGTAAACGTTGATAGGATAAACCTGAAAATAAGGGTGGAGCTTTCGGGAAGCAATCAACAAGTAGTACGCCAATTTCTTTATCTTCGGATAGTTCCTTTCAGCTCTTGTTAATCGTTTGCTAACATAATAGACCGGTCTCTAGATTCGATTCTCCTCACGAAGCAATGTGGCACTTATAGTGTGTACCGACATGGCCAAGTAGATATACAAGTTTTCATGATCCACCAGCTTTGACAAGACGGGAGGTCTCTCTAAGTGGTTCACCAAAACTCGGAATGCGTCTTCACAATCCTGTGTCCATTCAATTCTTTTCCCTATTCTAATCAAGTTGAAGAAAGGAATGTATTTATCGGTAGCTCCGGAAATAAATCGACTTAAAGGGGCAACCTTCCCATTTAGGCTCTGTACTTATTTGATGGTCTTTGGCGCTTGGATGTTGCGAATTGCTCGAATCTTATCGGTATTAGCTTTGATTCCGCGAGCATTGATGATGAAACTTAAGAACTTCCTGATGCAACGCCAAAAGAACATTTCAGAGGATTGGCCTTCATTTTGTAATATCAGAAGATATCGAACATTCTGCTAAGTCTCTAACATGGTCGCTTGATCGTCATAACTTTACGAGCATATCATCCACGTATACTTTCATCGTCTTTCCAATTTGATCTTTGAACATTCGGTTGACTAGGTGCTGATATGTTGCTCCAGCACTCTTCAATCCAAATAGCATTACTGCATAGTAGTACAATCCAACGTCGGTAATAAAACCGGTGTGCTCTTGGTCGGGGATGTGCATTGGGATATACCTGGTGTACGCATCCATGAAAGATAACAACTTGTGCTTGCGGTTGAGTCCACCAGCTGGTCAATTCTCAGAAGGGGAAAATTGTCTTTCGGACATGCTTTGTTTAAATCCAAATAGTCACCACATGTCTGCCACTTTCCATTCGCCTTTCTCATAAGTAAAGCATTAGATACTCATTTAGGGCAGAAGGCGTCGTGAATAAACTGATCATTACTTTTGAGCCTATCCACCTCCTCTTTAAAGGTGGTAGATCTCTCCGGATCCATGCCATGCCTTTTCTGTTTCACCAGGACATACCTCGGGTCGATGTTTAATGCATGGCTCGCAATGGCAGGCGAGATCCCACACATATATGAATGAGTCCAAGCGAACACATCAAGATTCGCTCGAAGATAAATAGCAAGTTCTTTCATCATCGGGGGGCTGAGCTGTGATCCGATCTTTAGGACCCGTGACGGGTCGTCGTGGCTGACCATGATATCAATCGTCAGCTCAGTCGATGCAGTCTTGGTCTCTTTGGGCTCTTCCATGTCATCCCTCGTATCTATGTCTTTATACAACCAACTGCGGCGCCCAAGCCAAGGCCCAAGAGCTGGTTGTCAACCTTCGTGGCTTAGATGCGGAGAGACTTGTCCACACCCTTACCTTTCTCCTTCTGTTGGGCGTCCTTCAATTCAACCACATAGCAGTGATGTCCGATCGCCTGATCACCATGCACAACTCCAACACCGTTATCAGTTGGGAAGTTCAAAGTCAAAACCACAGGGCAAGAGCTTCCTGGAATTCAGCTAGGATTGGTAGGCCCAGAAAAGCATTGTATGGAGAGGCAACATCCAAGACAACAAATGGCAACATCTGCACTCTCTTGCGGTCATCTTCTCCCAACTCCATGAGAAATTCGACATAACCGACAGTTTCGATCGCAGCACCATTAAAGCTATGAATGCAGGCTTTAGACAGTTTCAAATCCTTGGCTTCCGTCATCATCTGATCATAAGCCTTCTTGAAAATTATATTCAGGAAACTTACCACAGTCAATCAAGATCCTCCTCACTAAGGCGAGGTCGATCATGGCTGAAATGACCATTGGTTTGATCGTCGATGCTCCACCTTATCTGCATCGCTGTTTCTAATACAATGTTGTCTGGCATTGTACACTGCTGTATTGCCGGAGTCCCATCATCTGTACTTGAACAACACTCAAAATGCATATGCTTGATTGAGCTAACATAGCGCTCCATCTCATACTAGCTCTTATCAGCTAGATGCGGTCCTCCAACTATAGTACTGATCACTAATCTTCCACCAGTCCGTGCAGGCTCCTCGACCATGTGCGGCGCTTGTTCTTGGTTGGGGTCGGGTGTCCCCTGCCCGCCATTCTACGGGGCTTTAACAAACTGCTGTAGTTTTCTTTCCTAAATCAATTTCTCGATAACATCCTGGAAATGCCTACATTCATCCATGTTATGACCATAGCATTCGTGGAACCGACAATATTTTTCAGTCTGTTTTTGCTTCTCTGTCAATTCTTTCGAAGGTGACTC
The DNA here is from genome assembly GCA_030737815.1 of Allium fistulosum. Classification (NCBI taxonomy): domain Eukaryota; kingdom Viridiplantae; phylum Streptophyta; class Magnoliopsida; order Asparagales; family Amaryllidaceae; genus Allium; species Allium fistulosum. The sequence continues at coordinate 740,876,177 of CM060908.1, read as the reverse complement.
CTATACTGCATGGTGTTTCAAGTAGACAAGTAAACGTTCTCTAGGGATGTATTTAGTGGTGTGTAGGTATCATACATTGAAATCCTAGGCTTTCCTCTTCCGGAATCCCTCTTTTGTTCACGGTTCCTATCGCCGCCTTTCTTTTGTTGATTTGGTTTATTTTGGACATTCACTTGAACTTTTCTGAAACACTCCCCGCATTGTTTCACTGCAATATTACTCTACACTCCCGCTCCACTTGGTCCCACAAAATTCTTCTTTCTAGAGCATCCAGCTTCCTCTTTCCTCAAATAATGAGCTGCTTTTGCGTAGAAACACTCCAACTTTGCGGGTGGCTTGCCAGCTAACCAATCGCCAAAGTCAGATTCTGGGTCAATCCTTCTTGTTACCACCATCAATATTGAATGAACATTCGGATTACTGACTTCAGTGACGGTTATATGAAATCTCTCCAAATAATCTTTCAGCGATTCTCCCAAAGCTCGGACCACGCTTGATAGGGACATTACATCTTTGGGGCGAGTTACATGCATACGTAACTGCTCCACAAATTTTGTTGTCAAATCGTTGAATCTAGGGATTGACCGCGGGGGTAATCTCGTAAACCACTTCGTTGCTATGCTAGAGAGAGTAAAAGGAAACATCTGCATTTCGTGGCATCATCAGCTCGTGCGGAATCCATCAACCATTCATATCACATAATGTGTTGCCTGGGGTCGGTTTTTCCATCATAGGCAGGCATCGACGGCATGTTGAACCTCCTTGGATACTCCGCATGTAGGATATTGTCAGTGAATGGGGTATGGCTTCTCGAGATCCCCCAATCGTCGTTGGTCAGGCCTTGGCTCTCCCTTACTAGCTGTCTAACCATAGCTGACAAGTCCGGCGTTTGGATAGTTGGAGCAAAGCGGTAGCCGTGCTCCACCTCACGTGGATGGTCCGGTTGATGTCTACGGGTCGTTCCATGCCTTCTTGGCTCAACATCCTCTCAATGTATATCACATGCGTTCACTTCATCGTCATTCTGGGGAGGTAACTGATCTGCATCCACCTGAACTCCAGCATCCGAATCAATCACAACGGCTCCAGCTTGTGCTCCAACATGAAAAGGCAAGCTTCCACCTCTGGAAGAGGGATAGGGCCCGATCGATACTGGTAACCCAGGTTGGTTTGCCTATTGATGTCCAGATGCCTCTGTGTGATATCTGTCAGTTCTGCGACGTCTGCATCTATGATAATCATCTGATGAACTAGAACTTTCCAATGCAGAATAAGGAGTTGGCTCCCTCCTAGTTTTTCTACGCTGTTGATTTCTGAGTTGATTCATTAAATCGATATTAGTTTGAATCTGCTGGTTCAACTGTTGGTGGCTATCCATAAGCTCTCTCATTAGATTCTGGAAATCAACCCTTGTGATGGAATCAGCTGGATTCTGGACATCAACTGGATTGGTAGCATTAACATCTACTCGTAGATTGCTCTGGTCTCCTTGTTGGATGCTAGCATTCTCGTTTCCTTCTACGTTTTGAGAGGTAGATCTGGTGTTCCTAACCATTGTTAATAATTTCCTTAAACTTTTGCAAATCTGAATAGAACGAATAAGCTTCGTGAAGATAATTATGGATCTCTTCGGGGGATTTAAGCAATCCAGTAGTAGCAAAGGGATCCAAATAGGGCTGATAATCTCCTTCTCAGTGGAAGTACCAAAATGTTTGCACCAAAATGTTTGCACCAAAAATTAGCACACACCCAATAGAGATTTTGTAGAGGAATAAATGAAGAATAACCAATGTATATTTGTGTGCGTGTGTGTACATTTGTGTGTGTTTTGTGTAAATAATAAAGCAATGACAGAAGTGGAGAGATCTTATCTTTCACGTAAGCATAACATATTCAATTTGTTATTTTCGTTAAAAAAGCCAACTATATCGAAATAGGAAAAATAATAGAACAATTCCTAAAAATCGTCATAACATCTTAAACATCATATCTTGGAAAAAATTAACATAATAAATATCATATTAAATTTGCATAGGGTTTCATTTACTAAAACTTGAGTTATAAGGATTTTAACTCTCTACTTGAGCTAATTTTCATTTAAATATTAATATAATAAAAATCATGCCACGAATCATCTTAATATCATCTTCAAGACTTGAAAATGAACTAGAAACCATTCAAAAATGTTTAAGCCAAACTCTCTGTTGATTAATTGGAACTTTTTTTAGTTTGAAAGGTTCTTCTCTTTGCAAAAAATTTGATTTAACTCTTCCTTCTCTAGTAGTAATCGATTAAGTTCTCTTTTTTCTTATTTTTATGTTTTGACTGGTTATGGAGAAATTGAAAGAGGGTCTTCGGTGTTAGGGCATCAGCTTATGGACTTGAACCATTTAGGTCAATTAAATTTCTCATCTTCTCACTTTATCGTTGTATTTTATAAGTCTTTTGTTTACCTTAATATTATTCTATCAATTATCCATAATTAGATTTAATTAATTGTTTTAATTGTGCAGTTACACTTGATTGATTAATTAAAACCTTACTTGAGCAATTTATCACACTTAACTCAATTATTTAATGGTTATTATATATTTTTTATTTCTATATAATGTATCCTAAAACATGCTTTGTTACATTCTCACCTCCTTATAAGAATTTCATCTTTGAAATCCATGCAAGGTATAATAACAATCAGTATTGTCTTGATATGCACACATTAGTACATAACCAATAATGTAAAATATCAAATATAATGCATTAGCACAAGCATTAACACATAATTGTGATATCTACACATTTTTCCATATCACAACACTAATATATAATTGTATTTTAAATAATTAGAGAGATCTTATTGATCTTATGCTTTACTTCTCAAATGCAATCATCCCTATCGTCATTCCACTAGACATGCATTAGTATCACAATCTTATGGTACACATTTTCCCAAGTGCGACATGCAAGATGTGAACCACATTATGCTTGCCAGCCAAACTATTTGATAACTCGACTCGATATGTGAGTTTACTAAAGTTCTCTAAGGCAAAAAACGATTCTATGTATCTCGATGCTAACTTTTCCGTCTTTTCAAATTGCATTACACCTCTTATCGACGAGATTAAATTGGAACTGACCAATGCTTTATTTTTGTCCTATCAGGGATCAAATTTTTTTAATCCTACTAAAAACTCTACGGAAAAAACCGATGAGTCGCCACTAAGCACAAACTAATAAGAAGAAAATAAAAAAGGTTAATTTCTTTTTTATTCCATTGAATTCGAAGCTGGCAGTCCTAGATTAGCTGAGCATTATTATTCATTCTAGAATTTTTCAGGCTAGCAAATGGGCTTCCTATCTGAGGGCAAGTCCACGAAATTGTAATGCCAGCATTTATATTTGCCACCTAATTTAGACATGAAACACAAAACCTATGTAACAATACCTTCTCGTGCTTCTTCTTGCACCTTTCAGAAAAGTTACTTTGTCATTTTCTACCATGGCCATTTTGTCATATTCTATACGCAATACATAAAACAATAAGAGGTTAGAAAAGTTATTGAATTTATAGAGAAGATAACAGGTCTACACATATACATACAACCACATATGCTCAAGTGGTATTCTCTTATTCTAACTTACTAGTAGATAAGATATAGTTTTGTCCACTATCTCACAATCTTCAAATGAATTAAATTAATCTAATTTTACTTGTCTGTCATTCCTATATCTTCATTTTATTTCATCTCTATAAACTTGAATGTGAGTTTTGGGTTTCAACTATTGAAGGAAGGAATGAATAAGGCGTTTAAAATTAGACGAGAGCTTTTCGCCACATCTCTTCATGCTTGTTAGAATTGTCTTTGTTGCAGCTGCATCAGCTGCGGCCTTTGCGGTACAGAAAGGGAAAAAGCATAAGCGTCCTGTAAAACCTCCAGGTTTCAGCATTATGCATTTCGTGTTATATAAATCATCCTGAAAAGTGAGATATAATCAGAATAAATATACAAAACTTGTGAAATTTTCATTAAGTTTTGTATTTTTATTCTGGTTAGATTATAGCTAGCTTTGCCTGTACAGTCTTAGTTTATAACTTGTGTTGATGATAAATAGGCCATGACGAAACTGTCCCGAACACTGGCACTGCGAAAGAAATCGATAAAGAAAGAAATGAACATAGTAGTGTCATTCAATGGGAGAACCAGGTATGTGAATTCAATCTAATGCAGATTATATATGGTAATTGTCATATAATTTACATCTTCTACTCTATTCATTGAATGAACTAGACTTTTAAACCAGAATATCTAATAGTTCAGATCAATTAATACATTTAGCCTATATATAGCAGCACAAAATTTGCAAAACTATATTGACTGATCTGGACTGCATTTGTTAATTAAATGCTCAACTCTTTTGATGAATCTCGATTTTCAACCAGAGAAGATGATTCTCAAGGGCACCCAATATTTATCAGTATAAAATACCTAATCCTTTGACAAACAAATATTTTCCTTCTTGGTTGATTTATTGTAGTGATGCAACTATATTCTCTGAATCAAAATACAGCAGGCAGAGGAGGAGGAGGAAGAAAAGGAAGAAGAGGAGGAAGTCAAAACGATCAGCAACTTTATAGCTACATCCACCAAAGACGATGAAGAGTTACTACCCGAATTCGAATCTCTTCTTTCAGGAGAGATCGATTTCCCACTACCCGACTCAGCCTATGATGACTACAAAGCCACATCCCAATATGACATAGAGATAGCAAACTATGCATCAGAAGTCGAAAGACTACGCACCCTTGTCAAAGAACTCGAAGATCGTGAAGTCAAGCTCGAAGGTGAATTACTTGAATATTACGGTCTTAAAGAACAAGAATCAGACTTCACCGAGTTGCACAAACAACTGAAACTGAAGACAGCTGAAGTGGACATGTTAAACATAACAATCAATTCAATGCAAGCAGAGAGGAAGAAGTTACAGGAAGAGGTGGCTGCAGGAGTCGCAGCAAGAAAAGAATTAGAGGTTGCAAGGAACAAAATAAAGGAGTTGCAAAGGCAGATACAGCTCGACTCAGGGCAGACCAAAGGCCAATTGCTGCTGCTGAAGCAGCAAGTTTCCCTGTTACACGTAAAAGAAGAAGAAGCAGCGAGAAAAGATGCTGAGCTTGAAAGGAAACTGAAGGGAATAAGAGAACTTGAACTTGAAGTCGTCGAGCTTAGAAGGAAAAGCAAAGAGCTCCAACACGAGAAGAGAGAGCTGACTGCCAAGCTTGCCGATGCAGAGAAGAAAGTCAATGAACTGACTACCATGACTGAGGTACACAACCCTTAAATTTTATGTGTTTTTAACAGCTAAATGACTCTGCACATGTCTTTGCTGTCTTTAACTGTGCTACTTATAGAAGATGGTGGACTTCATGAACTCCAATTCATCCCAATTAAATCAACAACATTATTGTCCATTAATTGCCAAAATACAGACCTACACTAAGAGTGCAGACTCATTTATCTCTAGTATCAATAAAAAAAACGAAAGTTTGCTTGTAAAATCTGAGAGAGTCGGCAATAAACCCACAACACATACTTCAGATTCGACGCATGGATTTATATTCCCACCTACTAAGGTTGGAACTAATAAATTTTGGTCACTTGACCTACACATCAATTGGGAAACCATGTTGAGTTACACTACCTTCCATTTATTATCACAAAACAAATTGGTAACAAGTCTGATGTGGGATTATTCAACAGAATGAAATGATCACGAGCGCGAGGGAAGAAATCAATAAACTACGACATGCAAATGATGATCTGACCAAACAAGTTGAAGGGCTGCAAATGAACAGATTCAGTGAAGTGGAAGAGCTTGTCTACCTCCGTTGGGTCAACGCATGCCTTCGTTACGAGCTTCGTAATTACGAAAACGCCTCTGGCAAGATCTCAGCCGCTCGTGACCTGAACAAAAATCTAAGCCCTAAATCTCAAGAACGAGCCAAACGCCTCATGTTAGAATATGCAGGATCCGAGCGTGGACAAGGCGATACTGACCTCGAAAGCATTTCATCCATGCCTTCTTCTCCAGGAGGAAGTGAAGACTTTGACAATGCTTCATTAGAAAGTTACTCGAGTAGATTTAGTTCAGTGAGCAAGAAACCGAGTATTATCCAGAAGTTGAAGAAATGGGGAAAAGGCAAGGATCACGATGGTAGTGTGACTGCATCGCCTTCTCGCTCTTTTGGGGGTAGTCAGAGATCGGTTAAAGGACCACTAGAGATCTTAATGCTTAGAAATGTCGGGGACCATAATGCAATAACTACTTTCGGGGCAAGGAGCAGTAATGCGAACGAAAACGAGTTAGTGGAGGAGATGAATTTGCCAAGGCTTAAGACTAGGGCTGCATCTACCGATTCTTTGAACTCAGTTTCCTCCTCTTTCCAACTCATGTCGAAATCGGTCGAAGGAACAGCAGATGAGAAGTACCCGGCATTTAAGGACAGGCATAAGCTGGCGTTGGAGAGGGAGAAGGCAATCAAGGAGAAAGCGGAGCAAGCAAGAGCTGAAAGGTTCAGCGAAGGCGCTGTAAATTCAAATGTAAATGTAAATAAAAATGTTTCCTTACCTCCCAAGCTTACACAGATCAAGGAAAAGAAACCGAGTGGGTTGATGATGGTGAAAAGTGCTGCTGCTTCAAACTCTGGCGAATTAGTTGGAACTGGCGAAAACAGCAAGGCGGAGTCCCAAGCCATGAGCAAAATTAAATTAGCCGAGATTGAGAAGCGGCCACCAAGAGTGCCTAGACCACCACCAAAAGAATCAGCTGAAACGGAAGAAAATAAAGAAAAAAGTAACATAAGTTTCAAAGGAGTACCACCTCCACCGCCGCCGCCTGGCAAAGGAGGGCCACCTCCACCGCCACCTGGAGGTGGGCCACCAAGACCACCGCCACCTCCTGGGAGCATGGGGAAAGGTTCAGGTGGTGGCAGTGGTGTTCATAGAGCTCCTGAGCTGGTCGAGCTATATCAGTCTTTAATGAAGCGTGAGTCTAAAAAGGAACCTACTTCCTTGGCTTCGGTAGCATCAAACGCTATAGCCGATGCCAGGAGCAATATGATCGGGGAAATCGCCAACAAATCTACGTTCATGTTAGCTGTGAGTAAATTACTTTTACCAAAATTTCACCTTAGGCTTTTGCTTTCAGATTCAAATACTAGAGCAATATGGATTTTTACCAGGTTAAAGCTGATGTGGAGACGCAAGGAGACTTTGTGAACTCCTTGGCCACAGAGGTCAGAGCAGCTTCTTTTACGAAGATAGAACATCTTGTTTCTTTCGTGAATTGGCTGGATGAAGAACTGTCCTTTCTGGTAAAGTTCGGATATATAACTGTTGATAAGTGTACTTATGGAAGCATAAGATGTACATGTTGATATATGAAGGTGGATGAAAGAGCAGTACTGAAGCACTTTGATTGGCCGGAAGGCAAGGCGGATGCTTTAAGGGAGGCGGCATTCGAGTACCAGGATTTGGAGAAGCTGGAGAAGCGGGTTAGTTCATTTGTTGATGATCCACAAGTTCCTTGTGAAGCTGCACTCAAGAAAATGTATTCTTTGTTAGAAAAGTAAGTCCAAGAAACATCATGCTTTCTGTTTTCTATATACATGGATATGTTACTGATTTGGTAATCTGATTCTTCTTTCTGTAACTATATTTAGGATGGAGGAAAGTGTTTATGCACTTCTACGTACAAGAGATATGGCAATGTCAAGATACAAGGAATTCGGAATTCCAGTAGATTGGTTGTCCGATTCTGGTATAGTTGGCAAGGTGTGTGTATAATTTAGAATTTAGATATCACGTCAATATATGAAATGCAGAAGCGGAAATTAAATTACTAGTTTAAATTTAAAGAAGTGTTCATTTTTTCAATCAATTACCTGTTGCAGATTAAGCTATCGTCTGTTCAGCTTGCAAGAAAATACATGAAAAGGGTTTCTTCAGAACTCGATTCATTGAATGGTACAGATAAAGAACCAAACCGAGAATTTTTGCTTCTTCAAGGTGTGAGGTTTGCCTTCAGAGTTCATCAGGTAAGAGGGCTCTTCTGCAAACAAAATAAGCGACCATCTGCGTCCTGATAATTTACCAGAACAAATATTCACTTAAAAGTTTGATCGACTGGATCTTTATATTATTTGTGTAGATAACAAGAAAATAAAAAACAAGAAGTAAAAAAACTACATTCCATAATTTTAATGAATCACATTGCTATTTTTTTTAAACATCCTTTAAGTTTTAAAACACACGACTTCTCCTAACCGACAAGTTTAAAAAAATAAAAAATAAAAGTCATATTTTTGAGTTTTAGCGTATCTTCAAAAAAATGTTATAGAAAATTCAAATATTCATAGAGAAATATGCAAATAATTGAAGTTTCTAGACTATAAACATTTAAAGGAAAATCCATAAATATTTGAATTTCAAAAAAAAAAAAAAAAATCGGAGAAATTTTGTTTTGATCATAGAAGAATGCGACCATCATTCAAATTATAATTTTCAAAAAATAAAATTCAAAAAAATAAGAATGTAATTTAAAAAAAAAATATTCGAGAAGAGTTTTTCACGTACCAAACTTGAAAATAAACAACGGGTCCTAATTTCCACTAATTAAATTGTCTAAATTTTCAAGTGATAAATTACATAAACATGACATGTTTTTGGGATCAAACTTCATAACTGATGTAGGGTAATTTTGTACAATTATAAACCTCCCCTACAACTTACAATATTCGTATTTCAGTTTGCTGGAGGGTTTGATGCTGACAGCATGCGAGCTTTTGAAGAACTAAGAAACCGAGCAAATTCGCAATCGCAGACTACAGAACAGGCTGATAAAAACGAAATATGAGGGTTCAAACCTTCCTAATATCTTTATTAATATCCTTACATTCATACCTGTATGTACAAGAGTATATTTACAGTTATTTTATTTTATTGTAATAAATTTTATCATACTATGTTGTACTTAACAATGATGTGCTTGATTAATACAAAAGGTTAACTATACAGACTTTTTACCCGACGTTCGTAGCTCGGTTGGTTTGGGAGCTGGGAGATGGGAACCAAAGGACTACGTCCAGACAGGTTTGAATCCCAGCGTCAAACCATCAGTGAGAGTTTCAACGTTACGCATCCGTGTACGACGACTAAATAAAAGCGGGGTAGACACATGATCTCAAAAAAAAACTATACAAACTTTTCAGTTTTCTGAAACAGTGAATCATTAGAACAAACAAAAATATACAAGCATAAATCATCTATTGACATTTCTTCACTAAAAAGGAATAAATCAGATATTGTCCATAAATTATTGCAAGTGAAATTTAAAAACTAAGTTGAAACATGACAAAGTTGAGAAGCTTAGCATTCCTTTATTTTTTTTTTATCAACAACTAAGTCATTATTTCCAAACAAATTGGGGTCGGTTAAAGATGAAACTCAATACTAAATGATAAAGTCAATTTAAAAGTCATAATAACAACAACAATAATAATCATGATGATAATAATAAAATCCATGATAATGATAATAATAACACCGAACAAATAATAACAATAACAACTAAGTAAATAATAATAATAATAATTTAAAAAAATTCCATGATGATAATAATAATAATACTAATAGTAATAATGGTACTACCAGTAATATTGACTGAAGATCAAACACTACGTTTTAGACATCTATTCACTAGTCATATAATCTAAAACTTATAACACTACCCCTAAACCGACCCTAAACAAAAAAACTCTCAGCTCATGGTTCTGACACGTGGATCGCTAATTTTCATGCGCTCTTGTCTGACACCAGCTGTTCGGATATATTTCAATCATTCAAGTCCATTTTTACTACTTCCTTCCATATCAATCTTGATCGGCCTCTACCTCTCTTTGAGCATTCGACACAGTGTATACATGCAGACACGCAAAGTACAATTTTAGAACATCAATGCTAACACGCACACAAAGTATCTCTTGATCCTTAATGAAATATTATACTAGATACAAAGATTGGTTCTTTGATTCATCGTATCTGCTAACCATGGGATATACATGCAGAATGCATATATCCTATATTAATCTGAACTCAATCAAAATGAAAAATAAATGTTGGCCATTGCAGAGGAAAAAAAATGTACAGATAATGGATGGAAACAATAACAATAAATAACAGATTGTCAAATCTTGTATAGGCAATAAAATAAAAATGACCAACACCCAAATTTAAACAGATATATATTAATAACATTGTAGTATGGTCTCTTTCAGGTAATAAGGGCTCCAAAAATTTAGCCCTTTTTGACTCCAGAAGCTACTGCCTTATGATGTCTCTAGTATTAGTCTCCCATAAAAATCGGTGAGTTATAAACAATTCGCTGGCAAAAGAATCATCGATTAATATTGAGATGGGAACACTAGCTTAGTCAAGAGCTGGAGATAAAAGTGCCGACATAGCCCAAGCCCACTACAAAGAACGCAAAAGATTGGAGGAAGATGTAGATGTGGTAGTAATTATTTCCAAACGTGAGATCATAACATGCACAGAACAAGAGAAAGAATGCAAATCCAAGTTCTGGAAAGTTAATCCTGATACGAACAAAATTTGAATTTACACTTGATGCCTTCAAACTCTTTCTACAATCCCAAAATTGAAATTTTGTATACCTGTCTCTGTAGCTAGGCGGTTTATGTTTTTGCAATAGAGGTGTTTCAAGAGTTGATTTTGGAACACCACCAAGCTTCTCAGTTACTACCCATTCATGCGCGCTTCCTGCTTCCAATAGTCCGATTAAAGTAGCTCTAAATCGATGCATTGCCATCACATTCTCGAACAATATCCAAAATGGAATTAAATGTATACAGCTGCACATATCAGTTGCTTTAGATTTGGATAAACTTAACACGCTAGCTGAAAGGAATATTTTAAACAAATTACCGAGGATTTCTAATTGCATTCAGAATTGTAATTGTTGTAGGAATATGAACAACTCCCCAAACTGGAATACTAACTTCTGGTACAAGAACAGATGCTGGAATTACAACAGAGTAGAGTGAAAAGGTAACGATATGGGATATGATTTTGCGAACAAAGAAGAAGTTGTAGAGCACATAAAACTTTTTCCATACTGATACTTCCTGTTTAACGGTGAATATATATGTTAGGCACAATGAGTTGATATTAACAGATGCTGCAATTATAAATACTAACCTTGGTGATTAAAATCTCTTTTGCCATTTTCCTAAACAAATTCGCAGCTCCACAAGTCCAACGATGTTGCTGGTTTCTGAATGCCTTGAAATCACTTGGTAGTTCACTTTTTACCTACAACAAATTAACATGTGAATTATATACATGGGATAACACATTGTGTTTAGAACAAAAATCATCTTCTACTTTGTTGAATATATACTTGTGAGGTAAAATATACAAAGAGAACACTTAGTTGATTTCTATTTCGTTGATTTAAAAAGCTTTCGGTAGTTCTAGGGCACCTAAATGCCCAACAGTTAAAAAAAGGAAACTAAGCTGGTTTCTAGACAAAATCGAACACAAATATCCATATTCGCATTTTTCACCCAGAATATGAAGTAACTTAAAATACTGTTGAAATAGATGTGATGGTACTTAAATAAACAAGCATGCATAAAATCAACTTTAAGGACAGCTAAATGCCATGAATAAGCAGTCATAAAACATCACATTTCATCACAAACCTATAAAGAAACAACTGTTAATCTGATCCATGTATACGGACACTGGTCTGCCGCCAATCGAATTATTTCTGTAGGAAATTTTTTTTTTCATACGTTTTCTTTTTTCTGATTAATTTGGTAGTACTAGTTCTCAGAGTAATTTAATACATGGATGTAATAGGGGGTAAGCAAAGAGTTGGCAGCGGTAATCTAATGAAAAATGTTCACTATGAGAAATCTGAAATGTTAACAATGGTAAAATATGTTCGTGGTAATTCTTCGATCAAAGACAATGGTTGTAATTTGCAAAGTAAGAGAGATTCTCCAAGACACGTCGATAACGCTTTCCTTAAGACGTTATTTGTCATCACCACTCGTTTAAACAAACAAATGGGTGTTGTGAGTCAAGACGAATCGTCTCCCAAGATACAATGAAACCTAGATGATTATTCTCTTTAATTGATTGTGATAGCACTGTCGAAATCGATTCAAACTATCTTCTGAATTGATTGCAGTGACAAGAGTGTCGAATTTGTGATCTACATTATTACAAACCCGAAATGGTTTAGAGAGAAATGGTTTTGAGAGAAATGAGAGAGGAGAGGAGAAGAGATTTTCAGATGTCGCAAAATTTTGCGAAGAAGTAAATTGTAAAAGTTCAATCCTCCGTCATTTATACTCATTCAAATTCAAATTCTAGACTTGTTAACGGGTTCAAATCACCGGACCCAGCCTGGTTCGGTCGGACGGTGCGCGCGTGTGATGGTTTTGCATGACTGTCCAAAAGAATATTTCCTTCAGAAACCTATATTTAAACAAAGGTTTAAAATTTCGTTTGCTGTTTCCGTTCCGGCCATTGATAACTTTAAATTTTTTGGTCCCGGAACGAAACCTTGTATTTTTTTAATTTTTTATAAGTTTTTTTCAATATTTGAAAAGTAAATCCGGAATTTAGACTAGAACCGGAATATTGACCAGATTCCGTTCCGGTTATGAGCGGAACCGGAACGAAATCACCGGAATAACCGGAATTCCGCCGGAATTTCGAACCATGATTTTAAACTAATATATTTCCCGATAATCTAAAATGTGGAACTATTCTAATCCCATTCTTCTTACTCTCTTTCTCTTCTTCTTATTTAAAAACAAATAACTCACCCAAAATAATTTTATAAAATTTACACTAACAAAATATTACCTTAAGATCATGCACATATACAAACTTCCATCCTTTGAGGCCAGCTCGTACGGCTAAGTCCATATCCTCAACGGTAGTTCTATCATTCCAACCTCCGGACTCATTGATAGCAGATATTCTCCATGCACCAGCCGTCCCTGACAATAAAAAAAAAGGATAAAAAAAAATTGGATATACACACACGACATAAATGAGTCAGGTGACTATTGATATATTCATTTGTATGTATAATATTTAAAACGAAAATAAGAGAATCTTGAAAAATTACCATTGAATCCAAAGAAAGCATGCGTGGCGGAACCTGCTTCTTGCTCAACTTTGAAATGGTAGTCAAGAGTCATCTTTTGAATTCTTGTCATCAGGCATTCCTTGTAGTTAACTGCAAAATTTCCCAGGAAATGCCATGTCAGCTTCCTGTCATTAAACAATATCAGAATGAATGGAAGTGTTTTACGTAACCTATTAAAGTTTCTACAGCTTCATGTGACACCAGATATTCTACAAATTTTCTGATCACTAAAGATAAGTCTTTTATCCAAAGAAAATGTTATAAATGTGACCTTATTTGTTGCAACTCAAAATTTTACATGCTGAAGTACCAAACTCTTATTATTCATAACAAAGAAGATAAGATGTTATTATTCATAGTTACCTATTATATGTTGGATGCACAAGAAACAGATAAAAACAAAATTACCCAGTTATTTGCACATTCTAAATTCCTGAAATACCCTAACCAAGCTATCATTCTTGAAAAAAAAAGTATGACAAGGGAAAAAAAACTCAAACTTGATATATGCAATCGCAAATCCAAAATGAAATAAAAAACGATAGCTACTATTATTGTTAACCAAAAAAATGAATCAACACCCTATAGTATGATGTGAAAGAACCAGCCCAGTAAGAACATAGCAAATATATTAGAAAATAGCAGAAAAATAAATGAGACACATGAATTTGTATAGTGGTTCAGCTATTGACTAAACATACGTCTACTTTATAGCTTTGCTTATTGATTTGATCTTGATAGAGTATGATTACAAAGTGATTAAAGGAGAATTAGTCACAAGTACAAGTGTTAGACAGATTCTAAGTCCTAGCTTTGCCTAATAAAACTACCTTGGTGACTATAGAATAGAGAAAGAGTTGAAGAAATGACAGGGCTTTCGCGTAGTAATGGCAGAAACCAGATTTTCTTTTGGTTGCTCTATGATTTGTATTTATAGTGGTAGCAGTCATATTGGTTCAGAAGTCGGCTACCAGAGACGTCCAGAGACTGGCCCAAGATAGCATAAGAAGTTTCATGACAACATGAGCTAAGGCCTAGATTCAAGGCCGAATTAAGCCATTAGATTCAATACTGAATCTAATCCTTAGTCTTAGGATGGTCAAATCCTTTTGTGTCAAGTTTCATGCTTCATCTAGATGTCCTCCATGTGATTTGATGGATAGTTGATGGGTATTGAACCTCCTTTTCTGGTTTGGACTATCATGTAGTTTGGACGTCATGTTTTCATTCTTGATGGTAGACTCTCTGAAAATCTACGAAACTTCAGAATATGCATAGAAGGATTAAGGGATCACTTGTCAAGAGTGTGGATATGCCAAGGCTGGGCATTTAGATTCGGTATCGAATTAAGATCCTTAATTCGGGGATGAATTTAGGTGATTTGCCCAATCATGGTGAAACTTTTTGAAGTCCTTTTGCCTTTTCTAAGTGTTCTTATCAAATTTTAAGTCATTCTGATTCCGTCTTGATGTTCTTCTTAACTCGGATGAGTTAAAATCCTTAATTCGGAGGATGAATCTAATTGGTAGGGCCAAACTACTCCAAACTTTTTCTAAATCCTTGTGTTATTCCAAGTGTACGTGTCAAGTTTCAAGTCGTTTTGACCTAAGACCTTAATTCAGGGTTGATCTAAGGCCTTAATCCGGGGGGTTGATCTTATATCTTAATTCGCGGGTAAATGACTTAACCAATTTGTCAACCAAATTTCCTAAGCTTAATTCTCTAGTCCTGAGTATCTTACCAAGTTTCTAGTCGTTCCGTCTACGTACCGACGTTGTAGCTGATATTGACTTCTTAAAAACTCAATTAACATTTACCTCACAAAGAATACTTTCATTGAAAACAAAGTGTGCTCTGAAACAAAACAAGTTTCAGATTACTCTCCTGTGAATTTCAGTCGATCGCTTGGATGTCGTCTCAAGACTTTGCTTTACTTGGTTGATTGTCCATTAACCGTTTGTTCTGGTTTTAATTAGAATTTCAATTATCTACACTGGCAATGCTATCTACACTATGGAGATTACGTAGTGCTTTAATTTTATATAGAAACTCCTTGTGATGATTCCAAAATGGTGGCAATTTCGAAAGGAGATGATTGAATTTTGGATTGTACTCGGCTGGTGGTGAAGCTAAGTTTTGCCTCGGACGAATGTACGCCGTTCCAAAGTCAAGTCTTGCTCTCCGTCTTCAACTGTCTCTTTTCAAGGACTTAGCTAAGTTCCTATCGTCTTTGAATTTATTGCGACGATTTATCCCAGAGTTGGACATAGTGCACGACTCCATCGTATCGCTTTCCCCGTTTCTGTACTTCCAGTGATCCTGAAAATAAAAGCTTTCAACGTCACTCCAGACAGCGGCTCTGTTAGCGATTTCTCATCGATAACGAGTAAGTCTCAAGAAAGATAATCTTAAAGTACGATGTGACTCGTTTTTCTAGCACGAGTGGCTATCTACACAAGATGGTCCGTTTATGGTGCTTGGGACACTGGACTCACTTTGCATAGATAACAAACTGCACTTGCCCCGGTCAATGCTCAGAACCCGACTGGTCAACATACGTCGAGCTCTTTTGGATTCCGGACGTTGGTCAAACGGGGATATTATTCAAAGTAAAACATACCCGGTAGTGTTGAACGCCAAGTTTTATTGTTTAGAATGACTTTCCGGTCATCCTGTCTTTAGTCTAGTGAAGGAACATCCACTCCTTCGGAAACTGGATCCTTCGCAGCTTAGGCTTCGACTTTTATTCATGTCATGTCGGGATGATTGATTACAGCTGAATTACAAGGCACGGTTACTCTTGCAGAGTTGTTGCTAAATTCGCCTCCTCCCCTTTAGATGAGTTCGCAGCCTTATGAGTCTTGGACGAAGAGAGAGGGGCAAGTAGGGATTCCCCGAAGCTTGTTGACATGTCGGTCTTCCTTTTTTAATTGTGTTTACGTGGAAACGGCCTCCGCTCTCTCGCAACATTGTGCACGTAACTAATAATCGTGCAGTCATTTTGACATATTCTATTACTTAGCTCCGTTCAAAACTGTGATGTAGCTTGGCCTAGCCAATTCCGTGGCTGTTCTTATTCAGGCTCGATCGAGTTTATTTCGACCAAGTGTACCTGTAAATGTCCCAGTCCACAGGGTTGATCACTCTGAACACTAAGTCCATACATTTTTCGGGGACTAGGTTTCCTGAGCAATACGTTTGACTACCCCCAGTCTGATTCGCATGGTAGTTCCTATCTTCGAGAACTAATGACTTTGCTATTTGATTCCTAGCTCTGAGTTTTCAGCGATGTTAGTTCCTTGACTACGATCGAATTCTTTTGAGTTGACATCATCGGCCAATGTCATTCTGGATGTATGTATTGGAAAGATGCATACCGTCATCTTTTGTCATAGTAAATTCTTTCAAGTCCGGTGTTGAAATTCTGATGATGCATTGGCTTCTATCTCCAAAAACTTTTGCACGAATGACTCAACTCTGTAAATTTATCCTTGATGTTGTGAATCTTCGGACAATTCAAATTCCTAAACGCTAAGGCCTTTATTTCCTACGGTGGCAACTTGTTGCCAGAATGCTCTGTTTCTGAAACAGAACTATTATCTAACTAACTCCGCAATTATTCGGTTTGGTCTTGGTAAGGTTCCCTTCGACCAAGTATTTGTGTGCATGTCCCTATTTACGGGAGATAGACTATCTCTTCCGAATGTCTGTATTCGGCGTTTGTGAGAGAGATGGAAAGGTGTGGGGCAAATGATTTAGTTGCCTTCGGTCTGGCTCTCAATCCTACTTTGATGTTAAGGAAGTCAGATGATTTAATTTTCGATTTTCTGTAAATTTCCTCACCTGTTCTTAGCCGTGCGTGTCTTGCTTGACCGCTACTGTTATCATGGAAGTCATGTTCACGTGTCAGTTCCTATCTCCGAGAACTGGCAACCAAGCTGCTTGGTTCCAAGCAACCTTCTCTCAAAGCTGCCTGGTTCCAAGCAACCTTCTCTCAAAGCTGCCTATCTCTGGACTGCATCAAAATTCTTTCTAGGTTGCATACTGGAAGTTCGATTTTGTACCAGTTTCTATCTCTGGAAACTAGCACATGAGCGGTTTGATCCTCGGTATTTTCCTTCGGCGCCGCCTTATCTCCGGGCAGCGATTGATTCCTGTAATAAAGAGCCGAACCATTCGATTGGTCATTGAATGGTTATGACTTCTCATTGTCGCCTATCTTCGGGCAACGGTGGTTTTCTAAAGATAAGGGTAGAAACTCAGTTGAGCGCCAACTTCTATCTCTAGAAGCTAGTGCATCGATGGTTTACTGATTGAGTGTTACTCGTCGACCCTACAGTTTGAAGTTTTCCCGACATTGCCGGAGCAACACCGGTACTTAGAAAATAAAAAGTTTTTCGACATTGTTGAGGCAACACCGGTACTTCGAAAATAAAACGTTTCTCAATATTGCCGAGGCAACACCAGTAATTAGGAAATATAACGTTTCACCGATACTTAGAAAATAGAATGTTTCTCGGCATTGCCGGACCAACACTGATACATAGGAAATAGAATGTTTCCTGACGTTGCAGAGGCAACGCCAGTACTTAGGAGGTTGGAATTGATTTTCCTATCGATCTGACGGTTTAAGTCAATTTTCCCATCGAATTGGCGGAGTTGTATTTCAGTTAGGTACTAGCTTCAATCTTTGGAAACTAGTACTTTGATGATTGGATTGTAAGAGTTTTTCCTTAGTGCTACCAGTCTCCGGGCAGTGTTGAAGTTCTATAAGTTGGAATCGAATCGTTCGTCTGATCCTGTAATGTTAGGTAGATTCCTTTCAATCCAATGTGGCTGCTTTCTCAACATTGCCTAATTCCGAGCTACGACACATTTCGGAGGAATGAGAGTCTCGAACGTTTTCGTTATCTAGCTTTGTTTATAACCATCACACGCCCCTTTGGCGATGTAGGACCACTGTTTAACCAATTCCAAGGTTACTCATATTCGCGTATGGTTGAATTTCCTTCAACCGATTTATGTTGCAATCTGACTTTCATTTGCAGAACTTGTTATTCCCAAGTGGTAAACCCCGGACTTATAGGAAATTAGAAACTATGGAACGAATCGTTAAATTGCCCCCGACGCAATTGCGCACTTCCGATCCTGATCATGGACTGGTAGAGTTCGGTAGTATTTGTCTTGAATCTGCGACAATTAATCTTGCTTGTTCCGAGCCATATGCATTCTGCTGAGCCAATAGCGTTGTTGCGGATGTCCGCCTTATTCACGATTCTAATCTTCGAGAATCGACATTTTAGTTGCTTGATTCCGAGCGTTCTCTCCTTGTCATTGTATGTCTTCGGACAACGGCTGGTCTTCCGCAGCCATTTTAGTTGCTTGATTCCGGGCTACGATCGATCTCTGCGAGGCTGATTATTCCAAGAGGGGCTAACGTCCAGGCCACAGCGAACCTACGACAGTTGAGGGTTATCCTTCCTGACGTCACTAGTCTCTGAGCGGCATCAGATTCTTAGAAGACAAGCTATTTCCTCCCGACATTGTCGATTTGATTCTTGAAATGTCTTTCGTCGCCGTCTATCTTTGGACGACGCCGAATTCTAAGGAGTTCGATTCTCTTGTCGATACGACGGTCTAGACTTCCCGATGTCACCGGGGCAACATCGGTGTCTAGGAGGTTGGACCAATTTTCCTTCTGATTTCGCAGTTATTCAGCATACTATATTGCTTAGCTTTGTTGTGATAGCCAAAATTCTCCATTCGGCGTAACAGACCTGTGGTGTGATTTAATTCATTTTTACCAAGTGCTAGTGTGTGCCCCCTACTCCAGAGGGTTGGATACTCCGAACGCTTGATCTAAACACTTAAGTTGACACCGATTACTCTGGGCGACTCTCTGGTTGCCCTCGGTCTATGTTGTATGATAACTCCTGTCTTTGGGAACTTATGGTTTGAATGCAAGATTCCGAGCATTTTTCGCTTCAATCGTGATCGACCTTCTTCAAGTGTTGTATTGAGGTTATTTCCGTGTGTTAGTCTCTATCTCCAGAAACCCGCAAACAGCTCAATCTCATGGGTTATCATGCGATGTTGAGTTTTGGCAGGTATGTGCTGATTCCCCAATCAGTTTGATGATTTGAGATTTACCAGCGTTGTCGGGGCAACGCCATTACTTGAAGGACAGAGATCGAGTTTTACCGTCGATCCTGTAGTTTGGAACCTTCATGGCATTAGCAGCACCAGTCTCTTGAAAAACGGGGGATTGATTTCTACCAATCGTGCAACAAATAAATTTCCCCACGTTGCCAAGATGACACCAGTACTTAGGAAGTTCGAGCAAGCCATCGATGTTATCGGACTAGTATCGACAGCTTAGAGACAGTGGGGTTTTTTAGCATTGTTGAGGCAGTGTTGGCACCTAGGGAGTTGGAATCGATTCTTTCGTTGATCCGACTGTTCTGGAGTCAATGCCTCTCGTCCAAAGAGTAAGAAGCATTTCCTTAGTTACTTGTGGCGCTTGTGTATCGCTTATAAGAACGCAGTTCCATCGGTTCAAGAAGCGATATGTGGCTTATAGAATAGTGTATTAGGGTATTGCGAATTTTAATGCGGTTCCACCGATTCAAGCAGCGTCGTGCGACTTACAGTGTGGCGCACAGAAGGAATGCTAACTTGGATGCGGTTCCATTGACCCAAGAAGCAATGCGCGACTTATGGATGTGCGCAAGGAGATATTGCGTATTTGAACGCGGTTCCATCGGTTCAAGCAGCGGAGGAGCGGAGCGTACTTGAACGGTTCAATTGGTTCAAGCAGCGAAAGAGCGGAACGTACTTGAACGCGGTTACATCGGTTCAAACAAGGAAAGAACAAGTACTTACTTTGGATGTGGTTTCATCGGTCCAAGAAGCAAAGGAATGAAACGCCCTTGAACGTAGTTCCATTGGTTCAAGTGACGAAAGAATGAATGCTTACTTGGACGTGGTTCCATCAGTCCAAGAAGCAAAAAAATGGAGCGCACTTGAATGCAGCTCCATCGATTCAAGTGGCGAAAGAATGTATGCTTACTTGGACGCGGTTCCATCGGTCCAAGAAGCAAGAAAATGGAGCGCACTTAAACGCAGTTCTATCGATTTAAGTGGTAAAAGAATGGATGTTTACTTGGACGTGGTTCCATTAGTTCAAGAAGCAAGAAAATGGAGCGCACTTGAATTCGGTTCCATCGGTTCAAGTGGCGAAAGAATGGATGCTTACTTGGATGCAGTTCCATAGGCCCAAGAATCGAGGGAATGAAGCACATTTGAACGCGGTTCCATCGGTTCAAGTGGCAAAAGAATGGATGCTTACTTGGACGCGGTTCCATTGGTCCAAGAAGTGAAGGAATGGAGCGCACTTGAACGCGATTTCATCTGTTCAAGTGGCAAAAGAATGGATGTTTACTTGAACGTGGTTTCATTGGTCCCATAAGCAAGGAAATGGAGCGCATTTGAATGCAGTTCCATTGGTTCACGGAATGGATACTTACTTGGGCGCGGTTCCATTGGTCCAAGAAGCGAGAGAATGGAGCACACTTGAACGCAGTTCCATCGATTCAAGTGGCAAAAAAGTGGCGTACTCGAACGTGGTTCCATCAGTTCGAGCAGCAAAGTGCGACTTATGGATGCGCATGAGAGCTTGGGTCTTCCTAACGTTGTCGGGGCAACGTCGGCTCTCAGAAGGTGTGGATCGATTTTCCCCGTCGATCCGGCGGTCTGAGTCGATTTGCTTCCGTCGACTCATCGGGTTGCTTTCACGAACGTAGTTTCATTGGCTCAAGAAGCGAGAGGATGGAGCATACTCGGACGCGGTTCCACGGATCCAAGCAGCAAGTAAATGGTTTCGAGTCGTTCTGACTCCGTCGACTCAACAGGTTGTTGCATGAACGTGGTTCCATTGGTTCAAGAAGCAAATGGATGGAGCTTACTTGGACGCGGTTCCACCGGTCCAAGCAGCGAATGAATGGTTTTCGAGTCGATCTGACCCCGTCGACTCAGCGGGTTGCTTACATGAACACGGTTCCATTGGTTCAAGAAGCGAATGAATGAAGCGTACTTGAACTCGGTTCAACCGGTCCAAGCGGTGAATGAATGGTTTTCGAGTCGATCTAACCCGTCGACTCAGCAGGTTGCTTACATGAATGTGGTTCCATTGGCTCAAGAAGCCAAATAACTTTATTGATAAAATAAAGGGAGAGAGGCAAATCCTACCTATGTACAATGTCCCCAGCATCCGTGGGTGGCTTATCTGCGAAAATATGAAATACATAGATAGAGCCAAGCGAAGTTGCATTGCGTTCGGATGCTACTTTATTCCTGAGTGACTAGTTAATGATCAATCTTCCATCAGTTTGTCAGGATCTTTCTCCACTGGGTCCAGGCACTTTTCCTTGAGCGGTTGGATCCTGAGGTCTCGTGGCTCCCTTGCCATTTTGCGGTTTCTTCACGTACTGCTGGAGTTTGTTGTTCCTTATCAACTCCTCAATCACGTCCCTCGGATGTCGACATTCATTGGTGTTATGCTTATGTGTCTCATGGAAGCGACAGTACTTCCCCGATTACTTCTGCCGCTCAGAAGCTTCCTTCCTGTGCGGTTTGTTGTAGCGCTTAACTCCCTGAGTAGCTAGATAAATATTCTCCAGACTATTGTTCAATGACGTATGGTCCTCTAGTCTGAATTTCCTTAGGCATTTCACATCCGCGTTTCACCCATCACCATAGTTTTGGTTTCTCTTTTTCTGGTTTGCGTTCTACCTTGCATCTCTTATAGTACCTGTAGAATTGTTTCCATCCTGCTCGATCATTACATTGTTCTGAACCAACTCCTTTGGTTGCATGTTGGCAGTCTTGCCTTCTAAAGCGTCTGTCTCTCCCAATCTCAGATACTAGCTCGATTTTCGGTTGAACTCCTTTATGGTGGTTGGTTGTTTCGTTTTAATCCATTTTCCAAAGTCCGTGTTTGAATGATTAGCTCAGACCAAAGCCATGAAAACTATATCCTCATTAGGGTTGCTCATTTTAGTAACTGCAATACTAAACCGATTTATAAAAGATTTCAATGATTCATTGGGTCCTTAGAAAAAGCCAAATAGAGACATCACATCTTTTGGCTGAGCCGTGTGAAGTCTAAACTGTTCCATGAACTTCCTTGCCAACTCATCAAAGGTGGAGATGGATCTTGGTGGGAGTCTGGTGAACCACATTGAAGAGACTACTTTTAAGAAGATAGGGAAACATCTACAGCAGACAGCATCTGTTTCCCTGGCTCCGTCCATATGCCAACTGTATTTATACTAGTGTGGTGTAGGGTATGTTGTCCCATTATAGGATGGTATAGTGGGCATAGTAAACTTTATGGGATATTCTTCCCTTAGTATGTTTTCAGTAAATGGAGTTTGGCTTGCAGAACCCCAGTCGTCGTCCTTTCTGTCTTTACTTTCTTCCACCAAGCGTTTAACCATATCCTCAATGTATGCTTCACTAGTCTGGTAGTCAACGGGTCGGCTGTCAGGGGCTACGCCAAACGTCTGACTTTGCAAACGACTTTGGTTTGCCAACTGAAGCATAGGTCCTCTATTCTCCAGGAGAACAATTCCTGTAGAATCCCGTTGGCGTGCGGGTGGCTTATAACGGCAGCTTGAACTTCTTTTCCGGCAGTTTGCATGCCAATGTCAGCATTCAACTTTGATCTCTTGTTGTCAAGTTGCATTTCTTCTTCAAAGTCAAAGAGGAGCATTAGAATAGTTCCTAGTGGAGCATTCACTTCAAAATTGGGGTTTGTGGCAGGTTGCCCTCCGGCAAGAGGGGTACTTCCATTATCTTCAATAACAATTGCATTAGCTCCACCAGCTATCTCCTTGTGCTTTTGTTTGTCATCCCTCATATTCAAGCCTGAGACGGAAGAAATTTTCTGTTCCATAGCCTCCGCGGTTTCCGGCCTAGTCCTCGGGGCAGTTGGTGGTTATAGCGCTAGCAAAGCGTCTATCTTGTCCATCAGAGCTTCTGGCTATTAGTCATCTTTTGGTTAAGTTGATCAACCATCTGGTTAAATTCTCCTTTCGTTGCAACTTCATGATGAGCAGAAGATTCTGGTGCTTGATTTTCAGTATTAACTCCTGCTGGTAAGTTGGCGGTGTTGTTGACTTCAACCGGCTGGCGGTTTGGTCCATCACTACCGATTGTTGCACCAGTAAATCTCCCAAAAGTTGTTCTCTTTCTTTCCACCATTGATCTTCAATGGCAAGTCTTTAAATTCTTTTAAAAGTAAGATATGTGGATCTAACTTCTGGACATATCCGATACAAAGTGGAGAGCTAAATCTAAGCATGAGTTTACTGTTCTCAGTGAAAGCACCAAAATGTCAACCCAAAAAATGGATCAACACCCCGGAGTATGATGGAAAGCACCAGCCCTGTAAAAACAAAGCAAATATAATAGAAAATAGCAGAAAAGCACGGGAATTTTTATAGTGGTTCGACTGTTAACTAAGCCTACGACCACTTTATAACTTTACTTATTGATTTGATCTTGATAGAGTATAATTACAAAGTGATTGAAGGAGAATTAGTCACAAGTACAAGTGTTAGGCAGATTCTAAGTCCTAGAATTGTCTAAAGAAACTACCTTGGTGACTATAGAGTACAGAAAGGGTTGAAGAAACGACGGGACTTCCGCATAGTAATGGTAGAAAGCGGATATTTTCTTGGTTGCTTTATGATTTGTATTTATAGTGGTAGTAGTCATATTAGAGCAGAAGCCCGCTACTAGAGAAGTCCAGAGACTAGCCAAAGATAGCATAAAAAGTTTCGTGACAACATGAGCTAAGACCTAGATTCAAGGCCGAATTAAGCCATCATTCGGTACCGAATCTAATCCTTAACCTTAGGATGGCCAAATCCTTTTGTGTCGAGTTTCATTCTTCGTCTAGATGTTCTTCATGTAATTTGGTAGATTGTTGATGAGTATTGAACCTCCTTCTTTCCTGACTTGGACTATCCTGCAGTTTGGACCGTCACGTCTTCATTCTTGGTGATAGGCTCTCTGAAAATCTACGAAATTCATGAATATGCATAGGAGGAATAGGGAATCACTTGCCAACGGTATGGATATGCCAACGCTGGGCATTTAGATTCAGTACCGAATTAAGGCCCTTAATTCGAGGATGAATTTAGGTGCTAGGCCCAATCATGGTAAACATTTTGAAGTCTTTCTTTTGCCTTTTCTAAGTGTTCTTGCCAAATTTCAAGTCATTCTGATGTCGTCTCTCCTTAACTCTCGGGATGAGTTAAGGTCCTTAATTCGGGGGTGAATCTAATTGGTGGGGCTAAACAACTCCAAACCTTTTCTAATTCCTTTCTTGTTTTATTCTAAGTGTACATGTCAAGTTTCATGTCGTTTTGACCTAAGACCTTAATTCGGGGTTGATCTAAGGCCTTAATTCGGAGGTTGATCTAAGGCCTTAATTCGGAGGGTGAATTAAGGACTTGGCCAATTTTTCAATCAAACTTCCTGAGCTCAATTCTCTAGTCCGTTTGAGTATCTTTACCAAGTTTCTAGTCGTTCCGTCTTCGTACCAACGTTCTAACTCATATTGACTTCTGCTTGGTTAAAAACCCAGTTAACAATTATGAACGACTATAAACCCATGAATTAATTATTGGCATCTTCAACCCCAATTTCCTAATTTGGTTTTCTTTAGGCCAAAAACCTGGACCAGTTACAAACACGTAAAAAAATGTGTAAATGAGAGGTATGTATGGAAAATGAGCCATATAACATGTGGTTCATAGATTAGGATTGCTAATTGCACTCCAAACAAGATAAGGAGAGTGAGCTTTCTTTTTTCTTGACACATCAGCTTGCACTAAATTCATTCACTTATATACCCAACCAAACAAAATAACTTGCACCCCCAACACAAAAAACAACTTATCAATACATACTAAAATAAAATTATTAAAAACATACTAATTTAATCTCAAAATATACTAGATAAATTATCGAACTAAAACTTTTGTCCAAAACATATGAACATGTCAGATATTATAGGGAATCTTGCATGTAGATTTGTGCTGTCCAAAATGCACAGTTAGATAGTGTGGCAGTAACAATGCAGCAATTTGTAACTGACACCCCGTGCATCCCAAGGTGCAATAGTAGAAGGATGAATGAGTAATTTGCAAGCCACCTCCATTGTTGATGTGCCTAGTGGGGATGAGTTACTGTTTTTTACTCACTCATCCCTTTGTTGTGTAAGCTCTAAGTATACGAATAGCTATAGTTGGAGAATAGAAGACATACCAAATTCCCAACGTGCTTGGACAAGACAAATTCGGGGATTATGTACAAGGAAAGGTATAGTTCTTGCAAGAAAATCAGGTTCGGGTTGAAAATCGGCATCAAACATTGCAACAAATTCACAAAGCTGAACATAGCTATATTGCATTCCTTCTTTTAAAGCACCAGCCTTGTACCCTTTCCTATTATCTCGAACCTCATAGAATATATTCATGCCTTTGCTTTCCCATATCTTGCATTCACTTTCCACTAAAGCCTACAAAAGTAAAATTGTCATAAAGACTCAGATATTTAGAAGAGATTTGCTAGCATCACTCGTTCTACAAAGGAGCGTTGGCAGTTTAGCACACTTTCCACCACCTATCATTTCGCTATTATCTCAATTATTTATACATATATAAATCATTTATTTATGTTTTGTATTTACATGATAAAGACAACATCATTATCTCCCTTCATTATAACACAATGAACCACTTTACACCTGTCATTTGGTACTTATATTTGATGTTTATATTCAATTCCATACTCGGATTTCATGATGAAAGATTAAGTTATAATTGAGTTCAGTTCGATAAAAAATCAAATGGATTCAATCAAATAAGAGAATGTTCGTTATTGGTTAGACAAAAATCTAGCAAGTTGGACTTGAATCCGATTTAAGTCTAAGTGAGAATTGTACATATTAAACAAGTTTTGAATGGTAGAAAATTTATACAAACATGAATTCAAACTATTTTTCATCTTGTAATCCAAGACTACAAGAAAATAAGTTCATACGAATAAAAAATTTATCAAGTCAACTTCGTATGAACGATAGACTGTCATACAGTTTCACTAAAAAAAAAAACTATTAAGTTTCAATATCATTTTGAACTGTATAACTTTTAAGTATCATGATTTCACATTTTAATCAAAAAATATCATAAAACGGAAAATCTAAAAACTCAACATATTTTGCCCTATATTTGAAAAATAACATTTTCAAATTAATCTATACGTAACTTACCTAATTTAAAAAAATAACCAGTTAATATTTTACTACGTCAATCTATCTAGATTTTTGTCTAATTGAATTTCTTCGATGATGAGATTTTCTTAACGAAATGATTTAGGTTCATTTTATATGATCAATTAACATACAATATAGGGAGGAAAAAACTAGACGGGTGTGGTAAAATAAATAAACATCTTATAGATTTATAAATAAAATTTCAATTAGTTTGAAAAAAAATTCTTTTTTAAGATTTATTAAAATATGTTGTGTGTTAAGATTATCTTTTTGTGGTATTTTTGATTAAATATGTAAAATAACGATTCCGAACAGTTATATTAAAAAAACACAACGTTGGAGCTTCATAGTACTTTTTTTATACATGACAATCTAACGCCCATCTAACGCTGACTAGATTAAAACCTTATTTGTTAAAAGTCATTTTTGTAATGGACATGAATTACAAAAAAATGTTTTGTTTTGATGTTTGCATAATTATTCTAACATTTGAAACTTGTCCAATCTATACAAACCCTACTTAATTAAACTGTGTCCGAGTCCAGTTTTCGAGATTTTATTATCAAACCGAATATGAATATTATCTTATCCAACTAAGTTTATTCAATTTTCAATCGAATCGAATACGAATAATACATCATGTATTCGATTCACGTGTATCAGATCCATTTCAACAAAATGAATATGAAATCTGAGCATGGGATTGAGTATATAGATTATAAAATGGATACTAAATTGACCAATGCAAATTCATTGAGAGATTAAAAGCAGATTAAGAGTGATTTATATTGTCATAATAATGAAGAAAGACAGTGATAGCATCTTTATTATGTAAATAAAAACACACAAATAAATTACTGATATGCACAATAAATGAAATACTAATCAAGTGACGTGTGACAGAGAATGCTAATACTAACTGTAGAGTTAATGATGCTAGCTATCTATTTTGATAACTACACATGCATATATGTTATGATGTGTTACAATAACCAAATCAAACAACTCATAATAATAGTGCAAGGCATTTTAAAAAGTAAATATTAGGCTCAGGTCCTTCAAATCAAACTTAATACACGAAAACTTCTCCCAAAAAAAAATTGTAAATTAGGTCTCTAGAATTAAGTTGCTGAATAATTGCATACATTTATGCAATTATTCAGTGAATATGCAATTATATTCAAAAATTGCATAAATGTCTGCAATTATTCGTGAATAATTGTGGAAATTTCTGCAATTTTTCAGTGAATAATTACGGAAATGTCTGATATAATTGCATAAATGTCTGCAATTATTCACTGAATAATTGCATAAATGTATGCATTATAGGGACCTAATTTACATTTTTTTTTGGAAGGATGTTTGATGTATTTTAAAACTTAATAGGGACTTTAGTCAAACAGTCCCTTTTAAAAATCAGGCGACTTAAATAAATACGAAGTAAAGGCATGAATAAGAAAAAAAAGTGCTCAATTTATATGCATGGTTTCCACTTATCAAATCTTCCTGACGTTTATAGCATATATAAAGTATAAACAGCTGGTGTCGGACAGGAGCGCGTGGAAGTTAATGATCCGCGTACCAGAAACATGAGTTAGAAGTTTTTTTGCTTAGGGTTAGTTTAGGGGTAGTGTTATAAGTTTTAGCCTACATTATTTTTTAATTTCTTTATATATTTTTATTTTTATTTTTATTTTACTTATTATTATTATTATTACTATTTGTTTAATTATTTTACTTTATTTTTTATTATTATCATGGTTTTATTATTGTTGTTGTTATTACTTTTAAATTGACTTTATCATTTAGTTTTGGATTCCATCTCTAGCCGACTTTAAATTGTTTGGGAATAATGGCTTAGTTGTTGTTGTTATTGTTGATTAATATTGTTAGCTAAATTTTCTTTATGCTTTTTTCATGTAAAAATGAAATAGAAAATAATAGTAAAAGGATATAGTAACAAGGCAATTATGCAGACACTAGCATTATGCAACTGTGCATGAGCCCATGACCATTACCCATGCTCTTCATTTCGCATGATGCAAAAATTGGTGATGAAAGTTTGTACCGATTAGAATTGTCGAGAAAATTAGAAGAAATGCATATCCTATGTTGAGTAGTTCGCTTTTTAGTTTAACTTCTACATACAATTATAAATAAGAAATGATAGTAGCATTGAAAGTCACAAAAAACGTCAAGATTGAAGCCGTCTGCAACCACTTCTTATAGTCTGGAAACCCACACTCTCGGAAACTAGTGCCTATCTCCTACATAAAACTTACTTAAGCATAGCAACAAAGGTGGTCTATCCATTATTAAGCTTTAGACTTGGAACATTGGTACCGTGACTGCTCATATTAACATTTTACTGAGTGGGCAGCAAAAAAGTCTGTGGAAGGATTGGGAACAAATCATAACATAGGCAGAAATCATTTATGGACAATGCAAGCATCATCAAACTGTAGCTGGAGTTGGAGGGGGATGTTAAAAGTACGTGACATTATCATTCCTTGTGTTCAATGCAGAATCTCCCGTTCCTCACATGCTAGTTTTTAGTTTTTGGAATATACCTTGGCTGAAACCAGGTGTTATTCTATTTAACGAACTGAATTTTATGCAACATGCTCAATCAGGAATTCCCTTACATGCTAAAGTCTTTGACTATACGTCTGAAAACCACATTATCTTACCCCAAATTAGCAATCCTATTATCAGAGTGTTGTCGAACTTAAATCTGCTATTGTGAACCAAAGTGATAGTAGTATGATTTTGCGGGGGAAGAAACAAAAGGAACATAATATCAAGCACGTATATGTCACTCTCCAAAATTCTAACAATATACCTCCTTTCCATGGAGCTCTCGAATTTGGAAGAAATGGGGGAACCAGACAGAAATCTTCATGATGTTGCATGCTATTTCAAATTCCCTTCTTACACAAGAAAATCTGTGCCACATTGAATTCCTAACCCACTCTGAATGCACCCTTTGCATTGATGGTAATGAAACAAACCTCCACCTTTTCTTTGATTGCCATTTTGTTCAGGAAACTTGGTTGGTTATGCAATCCTCAGGCAACTTTAAGCAGATACTTTCAAAGCTACCAAATGGAAGTCGGTATCCTCCTTTGTTATGCTCACTGTCATCAAAAAGCTTGTGTGTGAAATTTGGTTTGAGAAGAACAATTGGCTGTTTGTGAACTAGAAGAGAGATCCAAAAGCTATTGCCTTGAAAAGTTTGATGGAGACAAGAAGATATATTGTAAACATGGTGGGTAAATTTGATCTGGAGTAGGAAGTCTTAGAGCTTCTTATTGCTTAAGGCCTAGTGGGCTTTTTTAAGTCTTCTCTAGTTCTTGTTGTTTTTTCCTTCTCCTTGGTGTTTTTTTCCTTTTGTTTTCTTTCTATCTCTTTGTAATTTTCTGTGTTTTTTAATTAACCATGAAAGGGTCACTTACCCTGCTTGAAATGCCAGAAAAGAAAAAAAAGATATTACTTTCTTTGTTATGTCATATAAAAAAATTGTTACTATTTTTTCAGTATCACGAATCAAACTTTAAGCATATCTTTTAAACATGCCATATTTTCTTTTTGACAAAAAATAACGATATTCATCATATACAACCAAATTACTAGCTTCAATTCTGTAATTTTTAAAATGCATAATAACTTCAATAGATTATGGTTATATGTATAAAGACTTCAGATAAAAATTTATTTTGCTTGATTGCAGTCTTGAAGAAATTCAAATTCAACCGCTATATATTAATGAATGAATGATGCTTGTATTGGTTGTAAATTCGCCAACAAAATATTACGTTTTAAAGAATCCTCAGATCACGGAATGTGAATCGAAGATATTAAATTTGTGAAATAGTTATATGTACAAACGGTCATGAATGAAAAAGTAACTAGAAAGTAAGTATAAATCAATAAAATGAAGAAATAATGTGGTTCGACAAAGCCTATGTGCACAGTTAGAAATTTCGTTATATTATTGATCGTTATAAGTAACAGGGTGTGAGCACAAAAGATCAGAGTTCAATCAACTAAATCTTTTTCCTATTTGTTGCTTATTTTTTAAAAGTAGAGATGTCTTCAGATGAAATCCGCAGACGTTGCACGATAACAAGTGCAAGATCGAATGGTTATGAAAGTGGAATGGTGCAACGTTGTAATAAGACAACAGAGTTATGGGTAATATCAACTAAATCACAATATTAAATGTTGGAACGTGACAGTAAATGAGGGGAATGATTTCCAAGTTCATGATTGTAGTGGTTACTTTTTACAAGCATGTTTGGAACTTGGAGAGGTGACCGAGCAGATTTCTCGAGGATCCCTGAGCAGACATGACGACCAACCTTTAAGATGTGGCGATGTGTTGCTAAAGCAGAAGCATCTACGAGGTAGAGCACCACGACCAAGTGGATCCTTAAACCCACTCTCATAGAAAATAGTTTTGTATGAAGCTTATGTTAGGCATTCAGATTGTAATGACCAAACCTATCGCCCCAACATGGTGTAATGACCAGATTTACTTGTACGCTTGAGAGATAAATTACCATCTCAATGAAGTGGTTGTTTGATAGTCTTAAAACAAAATAATGTTCATGTTTTACGATAGAACAAGAAGTAATCATTAGAGCAAAATGGGTATCACTTAGTGGGCTCTCGTGCGCGCACATAGCAAAAATTCTTTATTCGAAGAGCCATGTCAGACATGTGTTGGTGGAGCTTCAAAGGAACATAAATCTGAAGCATGATTGATATTAATCATGTTCAGACGGGCAACGTGCTCTTAGATTGGGTTTTGTTGCAACAAATAACAATGCAAAATACAAAGTTTTGCTTGTCTGGTTGAGAATGACCAAAGAGTTGAAAATTATAACTCCAAAAAATTCAACAATTCATTATTAGCATAAACCAAGTTCACGGCAGCTATCAAATTCAAGAGGTGTAACACCCCTAATTTTAAATAGCATTATTCAGAAGATTTAATTATATAAATCAAATAGAATAATGTAGAGACTGAAGTGATAAGGGAATTGAGATTTAAGAACTAATTAGGGCCGTGCCTTAACTAAATGAATATATGTGTGATTTATAAATTAGAGATTTAAGGGAATAAGGCAAGAGTAAAAAGGGAATAGCCATATATCATAACCCCTAAACCCCTTACCTCACTCTCATTCATATTTTCATAAACCAAAAACATAAACAAAGGAGAAACAAGGCCGGCCATAACCCTAGGAGAAGAGGAGCTCAAAAATCAATTAGAGGCTAAGATTCAAGCTAGGAAGATTAAAGCAAGAACAAATCTCAAGTTTCTTATCCAAACAAGGTAAATAATGATCTAAAACAATCTCATATATGTCTTCTTGAATGTTTAAATTCGATTTTAAGGTTTAAAACCGTTTGGATGGATGAATGATTATATGTTTTGATTATATGTCATGGTATAATTTAAACAAGGATTTTTGTGGGATAATATAATTCGATTTTAAGGTTAAAATCGTGCAAATTGATTTTCGAATGCCATGATGTTTGAATATGTTATGAAGAACATTATTTTGGAGATGGGTTAATTTCTCGTAATATTCCAAACTATGGATAATTTATTATGAATTTTTAATGGAAGAAATAGATAATTTTGGGTTTAAATTATTTAAAGCAATTAAGTAATGTTTTTGGATAAAAAATTTATATATGTTAGAAAACATATTAAAAGCGAATAATTACGATTTTTCTTAAGTGTTTTATTACGGTTATTAAATTATTTAAGTTAGAATACTTAAATGTTTTATTAAGGGGAAGGAATTATTTGTTAAAATGATTTCAATTGTTGAATTCGGCGGCCTTTTAGAAAAGAATTTTAATAAAGAATTGACAACCAATCATATTTTGATAAATTAGGCAAGTTAGGTAAAAAGGAATTAATATGAAAGACATAAAAATCAATCTTGTTTCGAATTACAACTTCGTCACTTCCATTTTCTTGCTTCCGTCACCATACTTCCATAAGCTTTCGAATCAATCCAACTTGCATTTGCTTTTAAAGAAGCTTTCAAAAGAGTTGCCTCATTTTGAACTCATTCGATACTTAGCTGCCGCATTCATATCTTTCGAATTGATTAAAGGCGCTTTTCTTTATACCCTTATAACAATGAGTTCGAAAGAAAGGCTTTCGTTTTATTAACATTGAAGCCGCCGTCCCAATGCTTTCAAAATGATCCTTTTAGCCGCTTTTATAAATGGTTTCGGAGGCAATGGTTATGAAAGGATGGTTTCGAAACTATCCTCTTCCCCAATTCTTTTTCTTAAGATTAATGCTTTCAAAAGCAAAGCTTTCGCTTTTGTTCACTTTGACCTAGTGATTGTTTTTAATGTTAAACCCAATAATTTCGAAAGAGATATTTTCAAATGGTTTCGAAACTATGCTTCCATAAATTCTACTTGAACTAAATGCCTCTAAAAGGTAGGTTTTAAGCGTTTCGAAAGATATATTTTTAAGTGTTTCGAAAGGAAGGTATAATGCTTTCGAAATGTATGTTTTTAATGGTTTCAAACGAGAAGGTCTAAGATTTTAAGAAATGCTTTCGAAAGGTAGAGTGACGGAGGGTAACTCATGATGTCACAATGATCCGAAGGATCTAGTCGCAAGCCTTAGTTTTCAAATAAGAAACCCAATCTCATTTTTAAAGGTAAAATCCATGGCAAATATGAAGGAACTTTGAAATGACATTAAACTTGGAATTTTTGAAAAAGCTTTCCTTGCTAAAGATAGCGGGTTAAGGGTATTAACCATGTTTCCTTAGAAAAATGATTACAAGGAATTAAATCATAGATGTTTATATTATTATGTTTTGATCATTTATCAGGCATGCTTCTGTAAACATATTCACTTTATAATTAACTCTTAACTGCATTTTGGGGGTGTTAATGGCAGAATAACCAACTAGGTTGACACGGTAGTGAATATACATTGAGTTAACTCCTGTGTAAATAGAATTGCATCCAGGAGGGAGGACAAACCAGAATATATGATGCCCAAAGATTAATCAAAGGATTATTGGTTTAGACAGGTTCTTAGTAAGCCCATGAAAACTATGTACGAAAATAGTTATTGGCAGGGGCCAATAGATTCTTAGTGATTCTATAAAAACTATGTCTGGAATAAGTTATTCAAAGAGATCAATAAGTTCTTAGTGATCCCATAAAAACTATGACATGGGAGATATTATTGGAGAATCCAATAAGTTCATAGTGATCCTATGAAAACTATGGTTTGATGATGTTACTGGTAGATATCAATAGGCTCTTAGTGATCCCATGAAAACTATGTAACCGGACAGATAGTCCATAAATTTGAAACAGGTTATTAGTCAGCCCATGAAAACTGATAGGTTAATAGTGACCCTAGAAATTATAACTTGAGACGGATAGTCGGATAAATGGAGATGGAAAATTCAAAGCATATTGCATGTTTGCATATCATCAAGATACTATGTTATGTCCTAACCATTGTGGACGCAGGTGTACAGTATATGGTTATTATAAATTGGGTTAAGATACTAGTGAGGGGAAAACACGTTCCGCTAAGTGACGTGGTCTCACTAGATATCTATATGGTTCGAGATTGTAGGTTAATATTCACACCAGACTTTTTGTTTGGCTCGAAGCTTATGTTTTCCCCTAAAACTCTCGGGTGCTCAATTAATTTTGAGCAGTTTGAGAGTTAAGCTTTTCAGGTTCTCGTTTAGACGAATAAGCTTCCGGAGACGTGCAGGAGGCAAGCTAGCTATTAGAAGTTCTTTTTGTTTGATTCCGCTGTGTTCTGGATGTAATGGCTAAGTTGTTTAGTGTCTATATTTAGATTCTGATCAACCAAAATGGCATCTTCATATGTCGCTTTTGCCGTATTTTGTAATAAATTGTAATTCCTTCGAACATGGCTTACGTATGAGATTATGTAATGAATCTGAAATACTATCTATAACGAAATGAGAAATTTGTTTTAAATTGAGTTTAAAAAAAATTCATATTCATGTGTTTTTGGTATATCAATGTATTTAACATTATCGTATTTGATCATCAAAAATTAATAACTATGTATGACTGTAGCATCGGTAACGTTTAGTTTTGGACCTCCAAATGGGGATGTTACAAGAGGTCAAATTCACAGCATACTTGATAATAATGAAACAGCTGCTCTCGTCGTTTGATCAATATTATAATGGATTCCCCAAGAGCAAGACTTGAATGCATATGCAATCACGAATGTCACAATGATGAAAATATGAACATTGTTGAAGTAAAGATTCCAGTAACTCCAAGTATTTCAAATGGAGACAAGGTTATGCATATAGCCGAGGAAGAAGAGTCGTGGTCAAAGGGATCCTACCCAAGGAATAAAAAAGAAGCTCGCGGTATCTTGTATCAAGTTCTTCACCATAACTTAAGATGATGTATTGTATCGTAAAGTCTGCTCTACGCCTTACCTATAATGTATCATTAAAAGGCAAGCACATGCAGCTCTAAAGGAGAATCACAAAGTCTTTTGTGGAGACCACGTTAGGGTAATACTTGATCAAAAAAGTGTTATGGTGCTATTTTGACCTACAATGTACAAAGATGCTTTGGAGTAATATAACAAGTGTCAGAGGTTCTCTTAAATAACCGAACAAAGATGCTTAACAAGTGCCGAAGATTCTCTTAAATAAGCCAAACTTTCTCTCGCTAAACTCACATAAATGAGTAACTCTTGATCGATCACAATTTGGAGAATTGATCAGATCAATCAGTCCCCTACTAGAAGGGAATGAGTGGAAATATATTGTGGTAGCAATTGGCAGTTCACAATTTGGAGAATTGATCTGATCGGTTAATTGCCTAATAGTAGGGAAGGAGTGAAATATATTTGCAATCGACTATTTCAGAAAGTAGGTCGAAGTCGAGACGCTCGTTGACATCACCATGCTTATTCTATGTTGCTCATCCACAAGCAAACAACTAGATCTACGGTAATTGATCCGATTGGTGAAATGCCCACTGAGAATGTCCTAATTAATGAAATCATCATGAGATAAAGTTGATAGTGTAAATTTTAAATCATCACCATTCACTCCTTGATTTCAACTAACTGGCATCGATAGCATAAAATTTCAATTTATAACGTTTGTATCACTAGTCACATTCTAGGTTAAATTAACAGTTCCGGATTCATTTTAGTAGCATTACTCGATCTCTTTCTTTGTCTATTACATTTTATGCAAATAGTATCGCATGATAATGTGCCTTCGTGTCTTTGGTTTACATGGTATTACATGCTCGTACCATCGAAGTCTACATTCGTTTATTATTCATTTATAGGTGTCTCTCCTTCATCTCATTTTTATTCTATCTTTTATAATAACTCCTACATCCACCTTAGCTCATTGGCAACATATGCAATCTATTATTGTTTCTTTTATAAATTCCACTTCACACAAAATATCAACCTAATTACCATTCGATAAATAAATACATGAAGCTTGTTTGTCAATATCTTGTTCCATAAAATAACACTGCCTTACCAATACTTATGTTACAATAATCTCACTTGATACATATTTTTTCTCTCATCGTTTTGTTTTATCGATCCTAGATATTTGAACATCTCTTTTGGTTATCCTTTTGATATTGAAGGTTTACCTTAGAATTATTTCTAAGTTCATTGCAAAAGTTGCATATCATATATTCGATTTTGGTTTTGCTAAGCTTTAACCACTTTGTTAGCATTTCACTGTTTTAATGATATTTCTTCTACTTTATTTTTTGGGGTTCTCATTAGCACGATGCGTACTCAAACTGCATGCATCATGAAATGTCCTTTTGAAATTTCTTTGTTATTTTATATAATGAATATAATAAAATCTCATAATAATTTTATTTATTTTAAACATTTCTAACCATCGTTTATTAATCTTCTAACATACAAATGTAACAAAATTCAAAATTTATACAATTTGACTCAATAATAGTAAATAATTGTCATCTTGTTCTCGACTCTGACATCTTTACGTAAATTCTTAATCTTTAGATTAATAAAAAGAAAAACTAATTTTTGCATAAATCATAATAGGCTAGATCTAAATCATAATAGATTAAATCTTTGAACAAAATGATTTTCACGATCACATAATAGATTAATATAGCGTATCTTGATTTATAGTAAAAACAGTTAATTTATAATGAATAATTATCTAGGATTGTATTTCTCCCTCTTGACCCCTTTAGTTTAACAAGCTTTCTTGATGGAGAGGAAAACTAGATGAGTAGATAGAGAGGGAGCCAATCTTATTAGGGTTTTCTATTCCTTATATCCATCTACCATCAAGGCGTAAGTAGAAATTTACTTTTTTATCCACTAATATGAATTATTCTTTTATTTTATTAAACTCAATTTGGTACTTTTCACTTGGACCAATTAATTACTCACTTGGCTTACATATGGGCTTATGGGTAAGTCCAACAATTTATAGAGTAGTAATTCCTAATTTTTATTTCCATACTCGCCCCAAGCCCATTTGTGATAAGACCGTCTACCGTATTGGGAGTGTAAATCATAAAAAACAAAAATGGTCTCACTTTCACATATTTCTTATTTATAGTGCTTACGTTAACAAGAAATTAATGGAGATGTTTCTTAAATGAAGTCGGAAACAAAACAAGAGATGCATGTATATACTAAGGGTGCATTCTTTTGTTAAACTAAAGGAGTATTTTGAAAGGAGCATGAAAGAAGATTATTTAATGAAACGATAATGTGTTCTTGTATTGTGAAATAGGTGTTTGAGGAGGGAATTAATTATTTTGTTATTATTAATTATGTGAGAGAGTGTTACTTATTTGTGTTGAAAGGGGAGAGCGATGTATTAACAAGTGTTGGACGGGACCGGGTATTAATTGTTATTAACTATTGCTGGCATCTGGCATCCAACACGTCCGGCGGATGTGCGGATGCCAGCAGATAAATTTGTTCACTTCATCCCAACGGACCAAGATGATGAATCTCATCTCTAATGTATTGAATGTAACGCCAACACAACATGAGCATTTTTTCTACTCCCTATCTAAACATTGTTTTGTGGGGTCACATGCGCATTCAATACCCTTGCAACTCAGACAAGATCAAAACCAACAATATTGACAATTCAACACCACCAACTAAAAGTAGAGAATTCTTGCTGCAGTGAGAGAAAGACAGCTCGTTATTCCCTTAAGTATTAACCTTATCGTCGGTGTACGTTAAATTTTACAAAGACGATAAAACCTATGTATCAGTCATAATCAAAGTCCATGTACACTCATGGGAAGGTATTACAAAGAAAGTTGCAACCAATGGCAGTTGGATAAATCTCGTGCTCAATATAATAATAATATCACATAAAAAAATCAAATCCAGTACAACAGGCAACAGCAACAAAAAACCCCACTCCCCACTATGTGCGCAGTAATTTTTGCAAACTAGTCCTCCTCTATCCATATTTAATATATTTTATCCAATCAATAATTTATTTAGTGCCTACATTGAGATGCCATGTCCACTCCTCGTATTCAAATCAAAGTAATCGCCGAATTAGGCAGTTAATATTTTGTATTAAGAAATTATATAATATTACATTGGTCATCCCCTATTTTTATTCGTAATTAGATAACTAGACAATATGCATCTAAAAGCCAACTGGCCATGCTGACCCACACATAAAGAGCTACCTAGAAAAACTTAGCCGCGCAAACCAACAATGTTAGCTGGATTAGATTCCAAAGGAATGATATTCATTCCATAATCCTCCAGATAAGATCTATGTTTTAACAGCATACCTCAATAAATCTACAAAAATCAATCATCTTTCATGATGTATTGTATGCATAAAATTTTAACTGCTTCAAACCAAAATTACCTTAACATCCAGATCTGTTGAATCATCTAACACTTGAATCATCAACCGATTGCGAGGCCATGCCAGCTCACACGCTGCCCCAATTGAAAGCTTATAAACCTATTCCCAAAATCAGTAGCTTGTTAATATCGATAATAGCAGCAACTTCAAATTAGAAGTGAAAGTTAGCTTTTCCAATAATATATACCAGTACTCATTTCACAATCATTTGTGTAATCTGCCTACATTCGACTAGTAATCAAAATGTACAGATGTATCTCGTCGCAGGGCCGTTACTTTATCTACGTTTTTACTTGATGGTTTAAGTAAACATGGTGTCACTATCTCATTATTCATTAGCCATTACTATTTAAAAAATGTAAATCGAAACGAAAGGGGAAAAAAAAGGGCATGGGAGATACAATGAACTAGAAACAAGAAATTTGTACGCATTCAAGTACCTTCTTTTCATTGAACATAGGAATCTGAACAAGCACCATAGGAAAATCAAAGCTATTCTCCAAATTTTCAGGGTTACTCCCAATCTTTTCCCATTTATAAACTTTTTCAGGCTTCCTTCTAGAAAATAAAACCCAGACACTCACCGCCGCCATGACCACCACTTCCGCTAACAGCATTACCGACATAACCATACAGACCGCCACTGCCACTCTCATCACCGGAGCCACGACCTTCTGTCGCAGCGAGACAACAATCAGCCTTGTATCATCTCGGATCCACCAGTCAGTTCGGATAACAAGACTCTTAATTCCCTGAACCACTGACGTCGAATACAGAGGCCGGAGGAAGTATGGAGGCGCAGTGTCGTCATCTCCGCCATTTGTGAGGTTGCCTGTGGCGGCAGCGGTGAGGATGAGGAGGAATGTGGTCGTGAGGATAACCGCCATTGCTGGCGATTTTAATTTCGAATATTTGAGTTTTTGGATTTAATTTGTTGTATTTTATAAAGTCAGATTTATTTGGCTTTAAAGGTGTGAGTGGAGCCGTGGAGGAGACAATCTAGCTCTCCATTTATCTTGGCTGCTCTCCTTTTTGCGTGCTTTCGATGAAATTAAAAAGCATTTAAGCACTAGGAAGCCAAGACAAGGAAATAAACCTTTATTAACATCCACCGCAAAATAATTCCTTCACGTTAAAAAAAAGTTAAAAAAAAGTAGGCAAAAAACTCATCACTTCAAATCAATTTATTCATTAATATAACTCGTAAGGCTAATTTTATTGAAACAGAAAATAGAACAAAATACTTTTACCTCAACGATGTTGAGTTTATCCATCATAATAACACATTTTTTCCAAAAATACTTTTACCTAATAAAAAACTGCTCAGTAAAAAGTTCATCATTTCGAAAACCACTCCATCAAATCACATAACAATACACCAAATCGATAAAATTCAGGATGAGATCACATTACTGCAAAGACAAAGGGTGTGAGTGGTTGTTTGTTCAACCACGTAGTCGTGTACATATTCAATCCCCAAGTGGCAGTGCGAGGTAACAAAATCAGCATTGCGTCGGTCTTGCGTGGTTAGTGTACAAACCACACACTGTCACTACGTTATTAAACTATCATCTCTCGTTGGTCTTCTACGACCTGACCAAATTCAAACTTAAACAACTTCAAGAAAAGTTAAATTTTAAGTTTACTAGCTCTGATTTATGTTTATTCGCATTATCATAGTCAAGAACCATCAATTTAATCCAAATATTTGAAATTTTCGCTAGAATTTGAAGTAGAAGGGTTAAATAATTATGAGATTTTAGGTAAAATATAATTAAGGAGAGAGAAAGAAAGTAAATGGTATGTGAATCTAATAAGGGTAATTTTGTCCTAAAATTTTTAAAATTGGGGAGAGGAGTGCGGGGTAACTCAACAAATTCTCGTTCATCGGTAATATTTAAATCCTTACATATGTTGGATTCAATATGTTCAGCAAATGTTAAATCCTTATGTATGTTGTTATGTGACTCCTAGGTGTGAACTCAACCATCAGTAATGTGACGACCACCCTACATCTCTGGTACTCAAAATACTTGAAGAGTGCGTTGTTGCGGTGTCCGGCTGATGTAGGATGATTTTCAAGTGTGAAAAAAAGAGAAGCAATCATAGAGCCTATCGTATATCTCACAGCGCGATGAATAAAATATAATAGTAAATATCACAGATATAAAACATGCGAGACAGTAATAACTAAATGAACCATAAATATCAGAGTACACGGATTCACAGCTATACAAAGCAGAAATAAAGTTTATACAACTGGAAATAAACTCAAATGATAACTATCTCTAAGTACAATAAACGAACATTGTTTATGCTCTAAAATGTCACGCAGCGGAATAAGCAATGGTAAGTCCATATATAATAAAGCGCTCGGCGGATTCAAAGCGGTGGAGGTGCAAAAAGTCATAGCGGGGATACAGCGAGGATATAGCGGGATATAGCGGATGGCTCTAAAATAGCATATAAAACTTGTACTTAATGTTTTTTCAAATATATAAATGGTAATTAAATGAAAAAATATCATTCAATTGAATTATAATTAATACATAAATAATTTCAAATAAAAACATGTGCGAATATACTTTAAATAAACATAAAACTTTTATATAACATAATTGAATTTAGTAGTATATTAGAGTATTTTCATTTCTAAAAATATATTAAAAATTAAATCAAATAAACTAGTTTCATAATTTTTATAATGTATAAATGCAATTTTTCAATTCATTTTATTAAAGAAGATATAGCGGAAATAGCGGAATATAACGGGAATAACGGGATATAGCGGAAATAGCGGGGCTTAAAGCGGAAAGGCTATATTTGGGGCTATATGGAAAAATCGTAGCGGTAGAAATCCGCTATGAGATATAGCGGGGTTATAGCGGGGTAATAGCGGGGCATTAACTACACAGAATACGGTAAAGCGTCATCTCCTGTTCGTCCTCTGTACAACAACTGCTGTTGGCGTCAACATTGGCTACCAACGCTCAGTTATGTGAAGGCGTCAATATCTAGTCACAGATCTCAAATAGTATCTAATGTAGAGTATATAATATGAAGAACAAACAAATTAAAAATAAAAGCAAGTAAAAAGAGACAAGATTCATAGTGGTTCGGCTAACTTCGGCCTACGTCCACTTCAGAATAATCTTTTTTATTATATTATAGTTTGTTTAGAGTTACAATTCGAAATCGAAGAATAAAATTGATAGAGTGTAGCCTAGGTTCAAGATAAAAAAAAGAGAAAGAATATCCTTTTTCTGACGCAATGCCCGTTGTATTTATAGGGGAAGACATGCACGGATCGAACTGAAATTTCGACAGAAGAACCTCCTGGCCATGACGAGGCCACCCAAGAATTTTCAGGCCCATTGGGGCCCACAATAGGGATCGATACTGATCCCTATTTTAGTGTCCAAATGGGGTGCGATCCCTCTGGGGGGTTTCCCATGATGTTAGCTACGTACCCTCAAATTTCATGTCATTCTAACTTACAATTTGTGAGATATCGCATTTTCCGTGAAGTGGTGTTGCATATATTCTAATTTCAGTTGATCCCTTTGGAGGGATAGGGGTCGATCCCTCCAAATTCCTCCACATGACATGTGATCACTAGAGGAGCTTCTCCATGGTATATTATGTAAAGCTTCCAAGTTTTATGCCAATTGGATTATCAGAACTCGAGTTATTGATCGATTTTTGTTGCAATATGGTGTGAAGGCTGATTATAGCCGATCCCCGTGGAGGGATAGGGGACGATCCCTCCAACTTGCTCCAAATGATGTTCGACCCCTATAGGGTGTTCCATATGTTGTTAGCTTGTGCTCCAAGTTTCATGTCAATTGGATGTGTAGATGTTGAGATATTGATTGTTTTCCATTGAGTTGTACTTGCTTGGCTGAAATATGTCGACCCCTTTTCATACGATCCCTTTTATACCAATCCCTTTTATATCGATCCCTTTTATACCGATCTTTTTTATACGATCTCTTTTATACCGATCTCTTTTCTTAGGTGAAGTGATTTGCTCATAACTTGAGCATACAAACTCCAAACGACTTGAGATTTGAACTGTAGCCTTATGGGGCCTTCCTTGTCACTTTATACCGGTCTTACCCAATTTAGGACAAAAATTGAGGATATGTACCGATCCTCCAAGGGAAGGGATAGGCATCGATCCCCTGCTTGGGAGAGGTACTAATCCGTACTTAGAATATTCTAGAGAGTCTATCTCTTAGTCTTGGTTGATTGTCGATTCATATCATTGCCTGCACTTGATTTCTGGACCTCGCAATCATCGAATCCATCCTCATCGAGCCGTTATCATCGGGACATAACTCCATTTCTATCAAGTCACCATCATCAAAATCTCATAGTCATCATCCTTCATCGTGCTGTCATACCATATCCGAACGCCAAATGAACAAACACCATCACACAACCTACAAGACATACACTTCACCCCTAGCAATTTGGCCAAGATTGGCCTCCTCAATTCATGTCGGTATCGACATGACTTGCTTAGCTAAAAGATTTAGCTGTCTTTCACACCTCGATCTCTTCCTCTTTGCTTGTTTGAGCTCCTTTCTTTAATGCCACACTCCTCATGTCCTTCAGCACTCCCCATAAGCCCAAAAAGAGGTTGGTACCGATGTGTAGATCTTTCCTAAATTTTGGAGTTAAGTCTCCACTTCCATTTCCATTCCTTCCCTGAAGTCCTTCCCGAAGTTTCATAGCCTAAGTCCCAAAACAACCATTTCTACCAACCAGATCTGCAAATTCAACTGACCTAATTTCGAGCAAACAAATCACCTGGAATTGAACTACGACCTGAACTGCAAGCTTCTCAAACTCTCCTCAACAACATCTCTAAGTCTCGTTCGGTTTTGAGCTCGTTTGACCTTGTTTTGCCTAAATTAACAACCACATCCTACACTAAAAAGAACTAACAAACACATTAAAACAATACACTCAAGAATAAATAAAATCACTAATATCCATACTACATTTATAAACATTTTATTAAGGATAGATTAGAGTTCAAAAATGTTTTAGCATAGAAACTATCTTAAAAACAATATTTTTAACTATATAAACAAGTATAGAATAGTGAGAGATCAAAAACCACTTACCTAATACCAAAATTACCAATTTAATCCCCAAATCTGAAATGGGCAACAAGCAATTCGAATTCCTAAGAACCAAAATGATAGATCTGCAATCTCATTTGCTAATAACCCTTATAATGATGGTTTTGGGCTAGGATTAGTATGAAAAAGATGAGCTTTTAATGAAATCCAGGTTAATGGAGGTTTAGAACTTTTTTTGGGAAGTGGGAAATGAATTAGGTTTGTCCCATCAGCCTTAACTAGGCACAAATCCTGAAATGGTTTAGTGAGCTCAAGTTTGATCTTAACTAATTACCCACTAGTCTGGTTAGTAGTAATCTAAACTTAAAATGGTATCTCCTAAATAGTATGTCTATTTTCCTATTATTACCATGCTACAGAAAGAGAAACCAACATCATGATCTAATGGAAGTGGTTTCAGACCTTGATTCGACTCATATCAAAAGTTATAGGCTTTACAATAATTTCTGGGCCCAAACTATCTTATCAAAATTCTAAAGACGGAAAATGACCCTAGTAGTCATTTCTCAAAAAATTTGAGTCATACGACCTCACATGATTTAAATAATAATATTTAACGATCATTCGATATGTAAAATACAAGTTGTTACACTCTCTCCCTTTAGGAATTTCGCCTCCAAAATACAAAATAATCAAAGAATAGTCTGCCATAGTTACCCCACATATCTAACAATCATATTCAACCATAAACATATCAAATTAGCAGCCATGCAATCAATAGTATAGATAAACTTACTCTAGCATGTGAGATAATAAACTACCCTACATGATATCAAAAGTGAAAGTAAATATGATAAGCAGTAGGCCTTACATGCAAAGAGCTTCAGATATGCAGCCCTCATGCTCTCCTTGGTTTTCAACATGCAACCGCTTTCACTTTCACCCCACCGAACCTTCACTGACTCCATTTTCTTCCTCCTAAGTTATTTTGTACCACG
Source organism: Allium fistulosum (assembly GCA_030737815.1). Lineage (NCBI taxonomy): Eukaryota > Viridiplantae > Streptophyta > Magnoliopsida > Asparagales > Amaryllidaceae > Allium > Allium fistulosum. The sequence continues at coordinate 740,831,560 of CM060908.1, read as the reverse complement.
TCCGACAATATGAATCAACCTACGAGGTCTCAAAGTTTCTGGTTAAATCTTGATATCATCATATTAATCTGGTGCAATCGTTACGCCTGAGTCGTGCATAAACTTCCATAAGTGAAAGGCGTAGAATACGTTGTGCATGCCCACCATCTTCTAAGGTAAGTCAACTATATATGTTAGGTTTCCAATCCTCTCTACTATCGAACAATGACCTACGAATCCTGACGCCAACTTTTCATTATTATCGAACCGAACAATACTCTTCAATGGAGAAATCTTCGCAAACACCATATCACCGACAGAGAACTCCAAACCCTATGTCTCTTATCAACGTAACTCTTATGCCTATCCTAAGCAGCTTTCATTCGTTGTCGAATGATCTCAATCTTCTATGAGGTCACTCTGATCATATTTGGCCCAAGTGTTAGTTTTTTGCACGCTTCCCACCAATATGACGGAGCATTACATAGTTGGCTATACAACGCTTTGAATGGTGTCGTGCTGATATTGAACTTATAACTATTGTTGTATGCAAACTCTACCAAATGCAAGTGATCGTCCCACAAGCCTCCAAAATCGAGAATGCAAGCCAGCAAGATATCCTCTAATATATCACCCTCTCGGTCTGCCCATCGGTTTGTGGGTGATAAGTTGTACTGAGATGTAGCTTCGTCCTTAATGCCTCTTGTAAGCTCTTCCAAAACCCACTAGTAAATTGTAACGGCCTGAAATTTTCAACCATTCGCATCCATACATGTCGACTTGAATTGCTCAAAATATCAGATTGTTAATTTAAATTTGGCAAAACTCAGCATGTACAATAAATAAATAATCACAGAATCACAGACACAGAGTAATATAACAATAATGCAGCGGAAACAAAAGATAGTAGTTCATGAAGCTACAATATATATAACAGAATTGAAACAAGATACAACAGAAGTCTCGAATACATTGATGTCTCAATACCATAGTCAAATACAAGATCAGAATACATCACTGGAATCAACTGAATAACTGAAAGCTGGATAGATAGCTGGATTTCCCAAGCGAAGCTCCAACTCCAATGGTGAGTCTCGAACACTGAACCACTCAGTCTGACCCGAGCGTAAAGCAAAAACACAAAATACTCGAGTCAGGATTAACATTCTTATATCAATAAATCCAACTCAAGTGAAATACAAGTAACTTAAAGGATGTTTGGGATAACCATCTTCTAAGGATCCGTTAAAATATCTACTATGTAGTAATATACGCTATTATAATAATGTTTATAGTAAAGTAAACTATTAAAATAGCGTTAAGGCATTGCCCATATCCCCCTTAACACATTTTATGTATTCCCATAGTCTATACAGTACTGTAATCTCCCCCGTACTGGGCGTCGTCAGAGGGCACTCCATAGGTATGGTACAAAACAACTCGTATAAGGCTCGTTAGGGTAGGTGACACGGCACAACTAGGCAATGCCAGGGTAGATATACCAATTACGCATCTGGGCTGGTGGTAACGCATAGCAGCCACTACCGCCCACCTCGAGCCCACTACCAAAAATCCGAGGGGTGCACCCAATCAATCACAAAGTAATAAAATGGTATTGAAGGAGTGTGTCCGATCAGAGGAGCTACCTCATTGGCCCGAGAATCGCTCCTGTTTTAGCCACCTTATGCCAAATCACGGGAGTCGGGTCCACGTAAATATACCTTTAGGATCGTCGCCGCCATCCTACTTCATTCTGGAATCTCCACCGCGTACACAGTTGTTAAAGTGGTTTTCGGTATCGACTGAGAGTATACCCATATCCGATCCCGGTCTCTTTAACAACCAATCGTTATTATAACACCGCGGTCATTTCAAAATAGTTTATACTTCAAAACCAAAATATCATTTTCATTTCAAAAACCAAATCAATACAATATCGTTTTCACTTCAAATATATATCCATTTCCAAAAATCATATCACTTTCAAAGTTATAATACTTTCGAAACCATCAATTTGAAATAATAATACTTTGGAAATCATAATACTTTGAAATTAATAACTTTGGAAACCATAATACTTTGAAATCGTAACACTTTCCTTCAAACATTTTAGATATTAATAATAGTATATAAAATAAAATAGTTTATAAAATAAAATAATTTATATAAAATAGTTATAAGTTAAAACAATTTATATTAAAATAATTTGTATATTTAAAATAGTTTATAATAAAAATAGTTATATTAAAAATAGTTATATCAAAAATAGTTTATATTAAAATAGTTTATAAAATAATATAAAATAGTTTTAAATATAATTTAAAATACTTTATATAATAAAATAGTTTCCTCAAATTCCACAAATCGATTCAAATCAACTCGACTTACAAATTCAACTTAATTCAATCTCAATTCATAAGTTTCAACTCAATTCAATTTCTCAATAAATCCTTTCAAATTATATCGATTTCAAATCCAGATTTGAACCACAAAATAAACCCTTTAATTTCAATATATTTCAAAGTCAATATATTCAACATTTTCAAAACTAAATTCGATAATTTCGTATATATATAAAATTCACTTTACTATTATTTAGTTTTGAAATATTTACTTAATCATTTCAATAACATCTAAATACAACTTCAATTTACAAATTTTAAATAAACAAAATATCCCATTAAAATTTATATAAGTTTGAAATATTGATTTAAGTCACTTTTAATCAAATCCAAGTTATAAAATCATATCTTTAAAATTTCAAATTTAATGATTCCAAATCAACTTAGTTAAGTAAAATTCTTAAATAAATATAATTTCAAATCAAATTTCAAATTTAACTTTCAACCTGAACCATTATAAAATTTATATTTGAAAATATAATTTTTACATAAATACTTAAACATATTTTATATCAACTTTATTAAATTCAACTTTAATAAATCTTTAAAGTAAATATTTATTAAAACCCCATATTTCTTTTCAAAACCATAGAAATCATTTTCAAAATATATATATATATAGACCAACGGTGTCTGTATATAATTTTCTACCCTATGGTCAAGTGATACAGATATTTATCATTTCAATCCATAATTTAAATATATACGGGTATATATCATTTCAACCCGCAATCCCAAATTCAATTCAAGGAAAATCGCTTGGGTTTATCATTTCAACCCATAACGATTTCCTCCTATTCTACAGATCGTTCGGGTATGTATCATTTCAACCCATAGTGAATTCTATACTAACATGGAACTTGGAGAGTGACAACAGATATGATAATAACATAATAGGCATATATCATCAATATAAATAACAGATAATGGTGTCAAATGTCACGGGTGAATAGATACAGATAATGGCATATAAATAGCAATATAAATAACAGATAATGGTGTCAGATGTCACAGGTGAACAGATACAGATAATGACATATATATAGCAATGTGAATAGCTAATAGCAGCATATTTCAATTGTCGTTTCAATTGAAATCAAATTTAATAAATATAAGAACGTTAATCGTGAGTGATTGCTCACCTTTCGAGGCTAGAGAGTTTGACAACAGGGCAAGCTACGAATTCCAAAGCAAAATGAGATGGGCACGAATTCGATGAAGAAAGCAGGCACGACGAACAAAAGCTGATAAATAAGGGATTGATGGAATAGATCAGAATATGTTTGCTATAGACTAAAACGAATTATGTATAAACTAGTATGACTTATATAAATTAATATAAATGACCAACAGATTCGAACGAAAAAAATATATAATATATATATATATTGGAATGTGTACAATTCTTATACTTTGTAACTGTAAATATATATACAGTAAAATATAAGACAAAGACAAAATAGATTTTATATAGAGAAATATACAGATCTTAGTTTAGTTTTTTTCTTAAACCGATAACCATCTATATTTTTAAATCTATATAACTTAGCAATCAATACTTTAATAAACAAACATCACCTTTAAACATACTTTACTTCAAAATAAATCTGACACTATATATATGAATACTGTTACAACCCATATGAATTTATATAAGCTACCAAATACATATACTGCACACGCACATACTATACACTTATAAAATCAAACTATATATAGTACAAGTATAGACCTGTACTATTTTATAAATATAAATATATGTTGTAAAATCTTGAAGCACACCTAATATATATATATATAATATAACTCACGCACACACTAACATATAATATAACTGCTAATATATATATGTATATACAACTTATAACTACCTTTATATAATATTTTTCTTCTCTGAACAGTACAGCTGACGAAAACTTTGAAACAATCCTATTATATAGCATAGAATATATTATAAAATACTATATAACATCAAATTCATTATAAAGTACTATAACATATATAACAATATAAACTTACTCTATAAAATATATTGATCATAACAGATCTGATAACGTTAAAACTTATAGATATATGGACTAATATATAAATATATATAAACTTTAGACTTCAAATTTACCTACTGACCATATAAATTAACAGATTTATAAGATATAAACTATTATACACCTATATATATTTTTACTTAAAATATCTGTCAATAGGTATGTATATAAAACCTTACATAAAATAGTATAAACTAGTACACTTCCTTTATATAAATTGACTGTTACTTCAACATATATACACGAAAGTTATCCTTATTATATACATATCTATATAAGATTTCAAAAAATTAGTAAAACCATACATATAAATATTCTATAAACAGGACCAAAAACATAAATCCTTAAAATATATATATATATACCCAATAGTAAAATACTTAGTAAACAAATGATTTATATAACATATTATATATATATATATAAATACATCAGCAAAATCTTATATATAGATACACTGATATAAGCTTATATTATAAACTTACTATATATAAAAGGAGGCCAAACAAGCTGATTATGGGGAGATGCGGTTGTTCGGTGAGCATGGGTGGTTGCAGGCGAGGCCTGAGGTGGCAGTGATGTGGCACGGATCGACTTCTAGTGGTCGGAGGACGGTAGGAGGAAGGATGCGCGCTGAGTGGGTTCCAAGATCTAATATGCAGATGCGAAAAGAATTGAAGGAGAGGGATGTTGAGGGTTACAGGAGAAAATGTTTATAGCCTGATGATGAAAGAAAGAAGTGAAGGGGAAAACAAAGAACGAAACATCCAAACATTGGAATAGTGGAAACAAAAGTCATGCACACGAGAATTTATGAGATATAAATGCAAACAGATGTATTTTAGGAATTATAAAAGCCAATAGTTGTTCAATTTAAACCTTGGAATTTGAAAGAGAAGTTGGAAATCGACCGTTAGAATTCGGTACCGGTACGATTACCGTTTCCCGTGGATTCCGCTGCGTACCGGACTTCGAATCACAGAAATGAATATATCGCAAAGGTCAGCACGATAAAACGATCAAAACGGTATACAGATATCAGTGGTACGATCATCGTATTAAAAGTCGATAATCGGTATCAAAAATGCTGCTAATTTGCCAGAAATAAGATAACTAAAGCAATAACAGTCAAAATTTGGAGAAACGAAATCTGATGTCTCACTCAAAAGATGATTTACAAATTTTCTATAGAAAAATATTTAGGTTTGGAAAACATTTTATTATCATCTAATATTAACTGATTTAAATTGAAATAGAATCACACAAGAAAATAAACTTCAACATTATCAGATGAAAATCTACCGGTTGCTATGTTAAAATAGACGTATTCCAAATATCAAATTTATATTTCAAAATTTTATTATTTAAAATTTCACAAAATTTCAGTTAAATAAATTAATAAAAAAATAAAATTATAAAAAATTTACGGGTCGTTACACTCTCCTCCACTCAAAACTTTTCGTCCCCGAAAAGGAAGAAGGTAGGAGAATAAAACTACTAGAAAGAAAGAATAGATTTGAAATTCAAAATAAACAATAAATTTAAAACCATATAAATTTCAGATTAAATTAATTAATATTCAACATTTTGGTTTAATCCATTTGAGTTCACTTAAGTTAAATCAATCCATCAATTTCTAAATTCATTATCTTATTGTCTAGTCATCCTCAATTAACAATTTCTAAATCATCAATTTGTATAATCATTTATTATACTAGTATTTTATTCGAAAAATTTAATTCTTTTATTCCAAATTATTATTAACTTTATTCCACTTAATATATTTTTTATCACATATATTTAAACCATATAAATTTCAATTTAAATTAATTTATATTCAATAATTGATTTTAAATTCAAGGTATTTCCATAAGTTGATCTAATTTCAATTTATTAATTCCTTCAAAACAAATTTATTTGTCTCATCTATTATTCAATTAACTTATTCCTATTTATCTCTATTAACATCTTTATAATAAAATTTAAGTGTATAACATTTATTATAACACTCAAATTTTATCTATAAACATTTATATTGTATATTATCCAATTTCATATTCAACTTCTGAATAATTTAGGTAAGTTGTATTAAAATGGAATTGGGTATTATACAAGTAAACTTCTCTCAATTCAATTATTTAAGTTTCAAAAATTGGACTTTATTTAAAATCATCCTTTAACATAAATTCAAGGATTAAATTTCTGATTAACTTCAAATCATTTAGAGATAAATATATATATATATATATACTATATCAAATCAAATCATATACTTATATTTTATAAATCAAGTCATACTTTAGAAATTCAAATCAATTTAAGTTCCCAAAACAAAATCGTAGCAAGGCTACAGAATGGTCTCTTCACTTTGAAACTCGAAAATGAATGTCGATGATGTGGTCGCCATCACCGAAATTATTTTCCAACGACAAGGAGAAGAGCTCTGATTTAAACCTTTAAAAATTCTTGAAACGATTTCCGTTTAAAATGCTCTAAATAATATACACTTTAAAACTTTTTAAACCAAAGTTTGAAATCACCGGAAATTAAATTCTCAAATTCCCCATTTAAATTCATTTCAATTCCAAATCAATTTATAAACCATATTTATAAATTCATTTATAGAACAATGAATGATAATCAAATATTATCATTTCAAACAACCAATTTAATTAACTTATTAAATTCCAGAAAAGTATACTTATATATATAATATAATCATACAAATTTATTTCATTTACCCAATTTGAAAATAATATTGTGTCAGTTTGCTTTGTTCAAGTGTTTTGGAATTCCTATCGATAGCGTTGATCAGACGAATCGATCGAAAACCCAAATCAACATCAACAACTCAAATAACACAATATATAAAACATTTTAATATAATTAACAAATACACTCCCTCACTCGATGATCCAAATGGATTTCAAATCAAAGATAGGGATAGAGATTCCAATTTAGAGGAATTCTAATCAAAAGAATTCTAGCTAGAATATGGGCTCGAACGAAGATTAGATGATTGAATATCAGAGTAGGAAGATGGATAGACTTATATAAATCACGGGCAACCTTAACCAGGTCAACCGTGACTTCAAAATAAGATCAAAGTAGAATTTTGGAGCAAATCGACATTCGATCGCCAGAGGTAGAATTCGGTATAGCAAAAGGTAACAGCATTGTAAACCGACGATACAAAATCTTCAGTGAATCAATGCCTATTGTAAAGGAGTTTCACCCCTTTACAAATCATTCAGAGATTGGCGAGACCGTCGATTTACTATACAGATCATTCAAAGTGGAGTTATGGGGAACTCCAGAATCAAGAAGACACGAATAGGGGAGACAAGAATGGACTTTGGAACCAAAGTGAACGTTCCAAAATTCAAAGAAACCGAGTCAAAGAAGAAGAGATTCGAGCTAGAACGAACGTGATTCCGTAATTAAATTTACTACATATGCTGAGTTTTGCCTAAAACCAGAGCTCTGATACCACATGTAACGGCCTGAAATTTTCAACCATTCGCATCCATACATGTCGGATTTGAATTGCTCAAAATATCAGATTGTTAATTTAAATTTGGCAAAACTCAGCATGTACAGTAAATAAATAATCACAGAATCACAGACATAGAGTAATATAACAATAATGCAGCGAAAACAAAAGATAGTAGTTCATGAAGCTACAATATATATATAATAGAATTGAAACAAGATACAACAGAAGTCTCGAATACATAGATGTCTCAATACCATAGTCTAATACAAGATCAGAATACATCACTGGAATCAACTGAATAACTAGAAGTTGGATAGATAGCTGGATCTCTAAGCGAAGCTCCAACTCCAATGGTGAGTCTCGAACACTGAACCACTCAGTCTTACCCGAGCGTAAAGAAAAAACACAAAACACTCGAGTCAGGATTAACATTCTTATATCAATAAATCCAACTCAAGTGAAATATCAACTGAAATACAAGTAACTTAAAGGATGTTGGGATAACCATCCTCTAAGGATCCGTTAAACTATCTACTATGTAGTAATATACGCTATTATAATAATGTCTATAGTAAAGTAAACTATTAAAATAGCGTTAAGGCATTATCCATATCCCCCTTAACACATTTTATATATTCCCATAGTCTATACATTACCGTAATCTCCCCCATATTGGGCGTCGTTAGAGGGCACTCCATAGGTATGGTACAAAACAAACTCGTATAAGGCTCGCTAGGGTAGGTGACACGACACAACTAGGCAATGCCAGGGTAGATATACCAATTACGCATCCGGGCTGGTGGTAACGCATAGCAGCCACTACCGCCCACCTCGAGCCACACTCCCAAAAATCCGAGGGGTGCACCCAATCAATCACAAAGTAATATAATGGTATCGAAGGAGTGTGTCCGATCAGAGGAGCTACCTCATTGGCCCGAGAATCGCTCATGTTTTAGCCACCTTATGCCAACTCACGGGAGTCGGGTCCACATAATATACCTTTAGGATTGTCGCCACCATCCTACTTCATTCTGGAATCTCCACCACGTACACAGTTATTAAAGTGGTTTTCGGTATCGACAGAGAGTATGCCCATATCCGATCCCGGTCTCTTTAACAACCAATCGTTATTATAACACTGCGGTCATTTCAGAATAGTTTTTACTTCAAAACCAAAATATCATTTTCATTTCAAAAACCAAATCAATACGATATTGTTTTCACTTCAAATATATATCCATTTCCAAAAATCATATCACTTTCAAAGTTATAATACTTTCGAAACCAACAATTTGAAATAATAATACTTTGGAAATCATAATACTTTCATAACTTTGGAAATCATAACACTTTCCTTCAAACAGTTTAGATATTAATAATAGTATATAAAATAAAATAGTTTATAAAATAAAATAATTTATATAAAATAGTTATAAGTTAAAACAATTTATATTAAAATAATTTGTATATTTAAAATAGTTTATAATAAAAATAGTTATATTAAAAATAGTTATATCAAAAATAGTTTATATTAAAATAGTTTATAAAATAATATAAAATAGTTTTAAATATAATTTAGAATACTTTATATAATAAAATAGTTTCCTCAAATTCCACAAATCGATTCAAATCAACTCGACTTCCAAATTCAGCTTAATTCAATCTCAATTCATAAGTTTCAACTCAATTCAATTTCTCAATAAATCCTTTCAAATTATATTGATTTCAAATCCAGATTTGAACCACAAAATAAACCCTTTAATTTCAATATATTTCAAAGTCAATATATTCAACATTTTCAAAACTAAATTCGATAATTTCGTGTATATATAAAATTCACTTTACTATTATTTAGTTTTGAAATATTTACTTAATCATTTCAATAACATCTAAATACAACTTCAATTTACAAATTTTAAATAAACAAAATATCGCATTAAAATTTATATAAGTTTGAAATATTCATTTAAGTCACTTTTAATCAAATCCAAGTTATAAAATCATATCTTTAAAATTTCAAATTTAATGATTCCAAATCAACTTAGTTAAGTAAAATTCTTAAATAAATATAATTTCAAATCAAATTTCAAATTTAACTTTCAACCTGAACCATTATAAACTTTATATTTGAAAATATAAATTTTACATAAATACTTAAACATATTTTATATCAACTTTATTCAATTCAACTTTATTAATTCAACTTTAATAAATCTTTAAAGTCAATATTTAAGAAATTTAAGCTAGAACCCCAGGCACCTGCCACCTCGCTCTTAGCCTTTGTTTGGCAAGCTGCTGTAAGTTTTCGATGTGGGGCTCGCGTCTGATTAGCTAGTTGGTGAGGCATTGCTAACTGTCCAAAGTGAGAAGCAAAAATATTCTGATTAAAACCCCATATTTCTTTTCAAAACCATAGAAATCATTTTCAAAATATATATATGTATATATAGACCAACGGTGTCTGTATATAATTTTCTACCCTATGGTCAAGTGATACAGATATTTATCATTTCAATCCATAATTTAAATATATACGGGTATATATCATTTCAACCCGCAATCCCAAATTCAATTCAATGAAAATCGCTTGGGTTTATCATTTCAAGCCATAACAATTTCCTCCTATTCTACAGATCGTTCGGGTATGTATCATTTCAACCATAGTGAATTCTATACTAACAGGGAACTTGCAGAGTGACAACAGATATGATAATAACATAACAGGTATATATCATCAATATAAATAACAGATAATGGTGTCAAATGTCACAGGTTAACAGGTACAGATAATGGCATATATATAGTAATATAAATAACAGATAATGGTGTCAGATGTCACTGGTGAACAGATACAGATAATGGCATATATATAGCAATGTGAATAGCTCACAGCATTATATTTCAATTGTCGTTTCAATTGAAATCAAATTTAATAAATATAAGAACATTAATCATGAGTGATTGCTCACCTTTCGAGGCTAGAGAGTTTGACAACAGGGAAAGCTACGAATTCCAAAGCAAAATGAGATGGGCATGAATTCGATGAAGAAAGCAGGCACGACGAACAAAAGCTGATAAATAAGGGATTGATGGAATAGATCAGAATATGTTTGCTATAGACTGAAACGAATTATGTATAAACTAGTATAACTTATATAAATTAATATAAATGACCAACAGATTCGAACGAAAAAAATATATAATATATATATATTGGAATGTGTACAATTCTTATACTTTGTAACTGTAATTATATATACAGTAAAATATAAGACAAAGACAAAATAGATTTTATATAGAGAAATATACAGATCTTAGTTTAGTTTTTTTCTTAAACCGATAACCATCTATATATATAATTCTATATAACATAGCAATAAATACTTTAATAAACAAACATCACCTTTAAACATACTTTACTTCAAAATAAATCTGACACTATATATATGAATACTGTTACAACCCATATGAATTTATATAAGCTACCAAATACATATACTGCACACACACATGCTATACACTTATAAAATCAAACTATATATAGTACAAGTATAGACCTGTACTATTTTATAAATATAAATATATGTTGTAAAATCTTGAAGCACGGCTAATATATATATATATATATAAAACTCATGCACACACTAACATATAATATAACTGCTAGTATATATGTATATACAACTTATAACTATCTTTATACAATATTTTTCTTCTCTGAATAGCACAGCTAACGAAAACTTTGAAACAATCCTATTATATAACATAGAATATATTATAAAATACCATATAACATCAAATTCATTATAATGTACTATAATATATATAACAATATAAACTTACTCTATAAAATATATTGATCATAACAGATCTGGTAGCGTTAAAACCTATAGATATATGGACTAATATATAAATATATATAAACTTCAGACTTCAAATTTACCCAATGACCATATAAATTAACAGATTTATAAGATATAAACTATTATACACCTATATATATTTTTACTTAAAATATTTGTCAATAGGTATGTATATAAAACCTTACATAAAATAATATAAACTGGCTGCTACTTCAACATATATACACGAAAGCTATCCTTATTATATACATATCTATATAAGATTTCGAAAACTTAGTAAAACCATACATATAAATATTCTATAAACAGGACCAAAAACATAAATCCTTAATATATATACCCAACAGTAAAATACTTAGTAAACAAATGATTTATATAACATATTATATATATAAATACATCAGCAAAATCTTATATATAAATACACTAATATATGCTTATATTATAAACTTACTATATATAGAAGGAGGCCAAGCAAGCTGATTATGGGGAGATGCGGTTGTTCGGTGAGCATGGGTGGTTCTAGGCGAGGCCTAAGGTGGAAGTGATGTGGCGCGGATCGGCTGCTAGTGGTCGGAGGACGACAGGAGGAAGGATGCACACTGAGTGGGTTCCAAGCTCTAATATGCAGATGCAAAAAGAATTGAAGGAGAGGGATGTTGAGGGTTACAGGAGAAAATGTTTATAGCCTGATGATGAAAGAAAGAAGTGAAGGGTCAGAGGAAAACAAAGAACGAAACATCCAAACATTGGAATAGTGGAAACAAAAAGTCACCCTCGCATGAGAATTTATGAGATATAAATGCAAACGGATGTATTTTAGGAATTATAAAAGCCAATAGCTGTTCAATTTAAACCTTGGAATCTGAAAGAGAAGTTGGAAATCAACCGTTAGAATTCGGTACTAGTACGATTACCGTTTCTCGTGGATTCCGCTGCGTACCGGACTTCGAATCACAGAAATGAATATATCGTAGAGGTCAGCACGACAAAACGATCAAAACGGTATACAGATATCAGTGGTACGATCATCGTATCAAAAGTCAATAATCAGTACCGAAAATGCTGCTAATTTGCCAGAAATAAGATAAACAAAGCAATAACAGTCAAAATTTGGAGAAACGAAATCTGACGTCTCACTCGGAAGATGATTTACAAATTTTCTATAGAAAAATATTCTGGTTTGGAAAACATTTTATTATCATCTAATATTAACTGATTTAAATTGAATAGAATCACACAAGAAAATAAACTTCAACATTATCAGATGAAAATCTACCGGTTGCTATGTTAAAATAGACATATTCCAAATATCAAATTTATATTTCAAAATTTTATTATTTAAAATTTCACAAAATTTCAGTTAAATAAATTAATAAAACAAATAAAATTATAAAAAATTTACGGGTCGTTACATAAATAAAGGGTCTCGATTACTCATAATGCTCTTCAACACACCATGGAATCGCACCACACATTTCACATACAGCTAGGCCAGTTTGGATGCCGTTCTACTGGACCTAACACTACAAGAAAATGTGCTATTAATAGCAAGGGGGGATTGCATGAATACTTAGGTTGTAACGACCCGTAAATTTTAATAATTTTTATAACGTATTTAGTTGAATTTTTGAGAAATTTTTAAATCGTAATATTTGGAAATAAAAATTTAATATTTGAGATACGTCTATTAAAACATAGCAACTGGTAAATTTTCGTCTGATAATATTGAAGTTTATTTTCTTGTGTAGGTTTATTTAAATTTAAATTAGTCAATAACAGTTGAATTTAAAAGTGTTCTGAAACCTAAATATGTCAACATGAGAAAATTTATTTAGAACACTCTGAATCTGACTGCGAATTGCGAAATTCGTTTCGCGAAATTCGGACGTTTCTAGCTCCGTTTGGATTTTTCCGTACGGAATAGCAGCATTTTCGGTACCAATTATCGACTTTTGATCGTACCACTGATATCTGTATACCATTTTGATCGTCTTGTCGTGCTGATCTCTGCAGTATATTTATGTCTGTGTTTTGAAGTCCGGTACACAGCGGAATCCACGAAACCGGTAACCGTATCGGTACCGGATCCATGACCATTTGATTTCCTTTTCATTTCAAAATTTAAATGTGCATCAATCAATTGCTTTAATATTTGTCATCTGAATCAATGGGGGACTGTTACCATTTCATTTATTTGTGTACGTTTTCATTTCAATTAGTGTACCCATCACGGTTTCTTTTATAACTTCATCGCCCAGAAAACTAGTTTATTTCTTTCCCCTTCTATCTTCATTTTTCCCAGATCCACCGTGAACCGTCCTCTCCTCCTCTACTTTATTTTTGCCTGCTTTCCTTCACGAACCTTTTGCCCAAGCCTTTTTCCCTTCCGCCCATCATCTTCTAGCATCCCGTTCTCATCGGCCTCCCCCTCCACCAAGCCGACGACCTTTCTCCGCTCTCTCTCTCCTCTCACCCAGCCCCTGCCTTGTAGCCTACCCATCAAAACCCGACCTCAACAGCAGCTCACACCCACCTCAACACCCTCACGCAAGCCTCCTCCCGATCCACCGTGAGCATCACCTAACCACCCTCCGCCGCGTTCAACTCCGAGCAACAGCCCGCGAGCCTCCTCTCGCCCCTCCTTTGAACCACCGAGGCAAACTCCGTGATCTTTTCTCTGTTTGTTATACATCTGCTTATGTATATATAGTATTATTTGTTCGTGTATAAAAATTTATATTAGTTTATTGTTTATGTTACATAAGATTTAGTAATATATATACTATATTATATTTATTAGTTTGTATATATTATTAACTATATTATATTTTATTAGTTTGTATATATTAAGTTATGCGGTACATATTTGACAGTTTTATCAAAGCTATATTTTAGTAACAATAGATATATTCGAAAGTTATATATGTTTATTCAGACTAAACTTTGATTTATTTAAAAGGTGGTTTATATAAGTAAATTATCTACAGTTTATATTTGTAAGTATAGCAATACGAAAATCAATATATATAAGAAGTATAAGATTTATAACTTGTATATATGTATGTTTATAAATTTCGTATGCAATATCTTATGAATAGTGGTGCAAGTTTAAGCTGCTGTATATAATAATATATACTAAAAAGGTTGCAGTACTATATGTCTATATGGTTGGGTTTTAAAACACACACACACACACACACACACACACACACACACATATATATATATATATATATCTTTGGTTAAACTGTTAATACATAAGTTATGTAAGTAAATGTTAATGACCATGTTTGTTCAGTCTGTTATTTTGCAAAGGAAGGTTGTATGTGCATTTCTTATAGCTAATCTAATGGTTATAATAAAGGGCTGTATTATACAGTATAGTATATTACATTATATAGTGGAAATGATTTATAAAAATTACTACCTGGGTGCATATAGGATGGTGATGTACGGCTTGTTTATATACACTTGTAAATTGAGTTTATAATAGATAAGTATTGATTTTCAAATACATTATGTATATATGATGATTATTTTTTTTTAAATTAAATATTGATTTCATGGAAATAATAATAATAAATATATATATCATTGTTGCGTCTATCAAGATTCTGATTCGTTTCCATCAATCCCTATCTTTCAACTTTGCCCGTCAAATCCACTTTCAACTTACTTCGCTTTGAGACTGTTGTTGGATTTGTTCGATTGTCTAGATCGTGATCCAGTTCGTAGCTCACTTCATTGTCTATCTCTCTAACCTCGAAAGGTGAGCAATCACTCACGATTAATGTTCTTATATTTATTAAATTTGATTTCAATTGAAACGACAATTGAAATATGCTGCTGTTAGTTATTTACATTGTTATATATATGATGTTATCTGTATCTGTTCACCTATGACATCTGACACCATTATCTGTTATTTATATTGATGATTTATGACTGTTATATTATTATCATATCTGTTATCACTCTGCAAGTTCCCTGTTAGTATAGAATTCACTATGGGTTGAAATGATACATAACCGAACGGACTTTAGAATAGGAGAAAATCGTTATGGGTTGAAATGATAGACCCAAGCGATTTTCATTTGAATTGAATTTGGGATTGCGGGTCGAAATGATATCTACCCGTATATACTTATATTACGGATTGAAATGATAAATATCCGTATCACTTGACCATAGGATAGGAAATTATATACAGACACCATTGGTCCATATATAAATATTTTTAAAATAAATTCTATGGTTTTGAAATAAATATATGGTTTTAATAAATGTTGATTCTTAAATTATTATATATAAATGGTAATGATATATATATTTAATAATGATATTTAATTTAATTAAGATTGATTTAATCTAAATAATATGGTTAAGTATTTAAATTTATATTTCAAAATAGATTTTGGCAATAATTTGAATAAGGTAAGGTTGGGAAGATAATTTGAATTTAGTTGAAATTGTATTCAATAAAGAATTTTATTTAATTTTTTGAGAAAATAAAGAATTTTATTTAATTAAATCGATTTGAAACTTATTGGAATTGAGATTTAAGATATGATTTATAACTTGGGTTTGAATTAAGTAATTTAATGAATATTTCTTGTTTAAATAAATTTAAGGAAATATTTAGTAAAAATGTAATTTAAGGCTAGTTGAATGATATTGAATTTATTAAGTGAATATTCCCTAACTAAATAATAATGAGGTTAAATCAAGATCTATATGAAACTGTAAATTTGACTTTGAAAATGTTGAATATTAAAGCTTGGAAATATATTGGAATTTTTAATGGTCTATTGAGAACCGAATTAAATTGACAAATTGAGCTTTGAATAAATTTGAATTTGGAATTTGAGTTGATTTTGAAGCGATTTGGGAAGTTTGAGGAAATTACGAATACTTTACTTTAAAAATTATTTAGTATATATATACTATTTTGGGAAATAGATATATTTGAAATAGAAATGATATTTTGGTTTGAAGTATAAATTAATTTGAAATGACCACGGTGTTATAGTGTATATTTCTACACTGTAGATAGTTCTAAGGATCCTTAGAGGATGGTTATCCCAAACATCCTTTAAGTTAATTGTATTTCAGTTGATATTTCACTTGAGTTGGATTTATTGATATAAGAATGTTAATCCTGACTCGAGTGTTTTGTGTTTTGCTTTATGCTCGGGTCAGACTGAGTGATACAACATTTGAGACTCATCTTTGGAGTTTGGAGCTTTGCTTGGAGATCCAACTATCAATTCAGCTTTCTGTTTTTTTCCAGTTGATTGTTTAGAGAGGTCATCTGTTCGTACTAAAGACTTCACTGTATTTGGGATATTCTATGATATTTTATTTCAAACTCTGATGTTTATGTAGTAGCTTCATGAACTACTATTTATCTATTATGCTGCGTTATTATTATATTACTCTGTGTCTGTGATTCTGTGATTGATTTATTTACTGTATATGCTGAGTTTTGCCAAATTTAAATTAACAATCTGGTATTTTGAGCAATTCAAGTCCGACATGTGCGGATGCGAATGGTTGAAAATACCGGGTCGTTACATAGGTTTCTATAGTTAAGTAGTTAGTGATTATCTAGGTCAAAAGATTGCTGGTTTCAACGCTGTTGTTAAACAAAACAAAAAGTTGGCGCTTTAACATTTCGTGTTCCTTCCCCCCTATTCTTATGCCGCTTTTCACCTTCACTTTCCCAAAATCCAAAATTAGAAACCTATTCACTCACAAATCTTATCTTCGCTCATGAATTCCTGTTTAATTTCACCTCCCGCTTTTGGTTGTCTTCCCTCCTCCTCACCTTAATTATCGGCAATAGCGTCCCTCTCGATTTTCATCTTATCCACTTCGTCATCCTAATCCCAAAAAAGATCATGACGAGACGCAGCCATGAGGCACCACAATAGCGATGTGACCGATTTCAGACCTCAATCTATGGCGAGCGATGACGAATCTAACTCAGGCAGCAGGAAAGTACCTTTTAAACCTACAAATTATTTCGACTTACTTTCTGATAACTTAATGGCCACTGTAATCAAGAATTTATTTTGTTAATTGTTATTGTTCTTCAATTTTTGCATAAAAAGTTGTATTTCTAATCGAAGACCACTAATATTGGATAGGTATAAAAATTTGGCTTTCAAAGAATTTGTTTGCTTTAGGTGACTTTATTTTTCTTCCACCAACAGCTAATATATTATCCCTCGTTGCCTTAAACAACAAAACTATACAAGGAGCAGAGGATAAGTGATCTGGACAATAAAAATTTTGCGTAGTAAGTTGTCTTTTAAATTATTTATTAAGTAGTCAAATGATACAAATGGAAAGAAATTTTTTCCTTGTTTATGAGGGTAAAAGTGTAGTGCAGATCGAAGCATTAAAACCAATCTTCAATCAATTATTAAAATTAGTTTTCTTACTTTAATAAGCTTTGAGCATATGTTTTGGCAAGAATCTAAATTTTTGGTTTCAACTTTGACAGCAACAAAATGGAGACAAAAAACAGGGATGTGTTTTAGCAAAAATGAATTGTAAGAAAAGTAAAGTTAGGACAGTGACATTGTGTATAAGCGTAAGAATGGTGCTAAAAAAAACTAAATATATGTAAAGCTTCAATTATCAATATATTAAACAAAAGTTTAGTTTTACAGACTTTTATATAAATGAATATTTAAAGCTTCAATTATCAAGCAAAATTAAATGTAGAAACATTTTAAAGATGTTTTGTGCATTTTAACAGTTCAAGTTACACATTTTTCCAAAATTATATATATAAACATTTAGCTTATACCTGATTAGTATTTCACTATTAAATTATATTGCTTTTATGTTTTAATCCCTAAATTAGTTTTTATTCATTGTTACTTTTATGCATGAGCCAAATGGAATAAAGTTCAAATATCATTATGAGAAGCAATTTTCCCTTGCTCTACTTGATATTATCAATTGTTAGTTACTGCAAGCTACAACTCTAAATGGTTATTATTGAATTACTTACCTTGTAAGGTAAAAATATGTTGCTTATGTTGCCTGATAATTAACATAGAAATAAAATACTATTCATATATGTGGTGATTAATTGTATTTAGGGAAATGATTTATATGCATAAATGCTAATGTGGATGTTTTCTTGGTATTGAAGCCTGCCTTATTCAAGAACTGAAATTGTTACTAGAGACTAAGAGTGAAGTGCTGAAACATGTATAACCAGAACTTAATTTTTTATATAATGGAATAACGAATAACTTTCATTGTCTAAGCTGGTTGCCATTGATTGAATGTATGCTTGGAGTTATTCATAACTTTTTTTTATAATGAAATAATGAATTACTTTCACTATCTAAGTTGTCATACTTATTTTTTTATAGTTTAAATTGTGGAAAGCCATGTGGATTTTAGTTAAATAATATGAGAACTTTATGTATACTTGGAGTTATTCATAACTCGCCTTTAACCAAAACATGTTTCAGACAATGAATTTATTTTCAGTTGTGCTTATAAACACATTACGAGTTTTTTCCTTTTCAATGTAGTATTTCAACAATATATTTTAGCTTTTGTATGCTACCTAAGTTCATATTATATTCCTATCCATTACACATTGTGATTATGAAAACCATTAGTCAGCAGAATTTATTATGAACAATCTGCGAAGCTACCATTGCGGACTATTTTTTCTGGTAAAATTAAATACCAATAACTTAAAACGAAACACTATAAGGTCTGACCAAAGACATTTTCTTTTGGAATTAGAGATTGATGGCTTGAACCACTGTAATGTACATGTGTTGTTTGCTTTCACTTGTTTTTCATTATAAATCCACCCCCCTTCAAAATGTTAATTCTTGATATATGTTTCTTCATAAAATAAATCTTTGACTATTTTTTCCTAGTACTCTATATTCTGATTTTGGTTTTGAATATTTCCCATCTACTTTAGGCATAAGATAGTTTAACCTGGTAGCTCACTAAAAAAATAGTGGTTTGTTCCTTGGGTAGCTTGGTTCCAATGAACGAGTGCACATTCTCGTACCTTCATAAGCTTTTAGTATTTGATTGCTATGAACCAATTTTTTGAATGTGTAGCTTTCCTAGTCGAATAGTGTAATTCTTACCAACCATTCTATTACCAGTGTATCAATTAGCATGAACTATTGTATATATATTGAATATATTGTTTACGTGAAACTGTGAATATAGGAGCTTGTTTGCTCTTTTTATATCTTTGAAATAGCAAGATATATTATACAGTAGAAAAGAGTCATATAGAATTTGGGAGTAGCTTTAATGGATCCCACATTCCATATTGTTTTAAATAAATAGAAAATAAAACAAAATAATTGACTGCAGTTATCATACTAGAAAACAATTGACAATCATTTTTTATCTTTTCATTCCTTTTAAAATCTAAATAGCCTTATTTTACAAGTTCTTCTTTCTTATTAGGTTTTATAGATAAGGGAGGCTTTGCTGAGATACAACCATATCATGAAAGCAGAGGACGACTACAAAAGCTGACAAGAGGTATAACTTATAAGAAACAATCACTGCATTCTATTATCATTTTCTAAATTTGTAGGGTCTGTCAAGGACATGATGTTATTTTGTTCGACGATATATATGTATACTAGTGCGAACCCGTGCTACGCACATGGGCCGTAGCTATATTTATTTTTGTAATTGTTGTTGAACCTTTGTGTTATTGTAGGATTATCGACAATTAAATTGACTATTTCCAACTTCTTGACAGATGCTTAAGATATTGTCCAAAAGGTGATTTTGTTTAGGAATTGTTTTAGTAGAAATGTCAAATTATGTTCTAATCAATGCAATAAAATAAATGTATCAATTTTTTATGCTCATGAAAGTGGCATAAAGGCAAAGATATAATTATGCATGTTGTTTACAAAGATCCTTCAAATAAATCAAGTAAATAAACTAATGAATCAAGTTACAGTATTAAGTCCCATATGAAGAAAATTATTATTTACGGTACTATTTTTTAATCTAATGTAAAATATTTTGTTTATAAAATTCTATTTTAGTCGCGTGGATATAAATATCTAATTTCATTATCTACCTCTGAAAATGGTTAATATTAGATTGATGATTGCTAACTAAAATGGAATGAAAGATGCAAAAACTTAGATCACAGACAACAATGTAATGCATTACACTATAATATATCTTATACTATAATGAAAAACCCTTGGTCAAAAGGTCAAAGTGAAGCCTTTTTTGAACTTCTCGTATTGCCCACCGTTCAGAAAAACAAGACATCCGTGTTCAAGGTCAATTCAGTCTTTTTGCAGCCCCATCCCACGTTGCCGACAGTATTACTCCCACGTCTCCTTTCCACCCTCTTTCTTTTCCTCTCCGTCTTCCACTTTCCTGTAAACCCACTTCCCCCTTTTGCGTAAAAAATGGTTGCCCCCTCCTTCAACTGCCCACCCGCCCCTCCTTCATCGACCTATCTTTCATTCGACCGGTCCTTTCCCTCCCACTCTACTGCTACATCCGCTGCCGCCGCCAATACTCTTCGGCTTGCAGGAAGATCGATTGCCTCCATATTCGCCTTTCAGCAATGAAGATGTTTGCGGAAATTAAATGAGGATATTTAGAAATTGCATGTCAAGACAAGAAGCCCTAATTGGAAAGTAGAAGACAATCAACGACTTTAAACTTTCAATGATTTTGAGAAAGACAACATCGTTAGAAGGTACACAACAATCAATCAGCAATCGTACGATTTTATTATCGTCTTAAGTTTTGACTTTCATTTTGGATTTTGTTTGATTTCTTTAGATCTTGGGTTCAGTTGTAATCGCAGCAAATTCCAGTGCTTGGAACCCTAATTCCATAACGATTTCCGTGCTCCTCGAGCCCTAGATTCGCAATTTAAAGGTAATATTTTGCCTCTTATTCCACATATATTTTCAGGAGTTTGGTATTGCTTACAGAATAATACTAAGGATTTCTGTGTTTCTTTCATTTCCGGCCTGTTTTGTGATTACAAGCACCCATTTGTAGATTGTATGATAAATTGATAAGCTGCATCCATCGTGAAATCTAGCAATTGCTCACTTCTGAGGTAAATTTTTTTACTTTTTGATATCTTTTACTATAAAATTCACCAATTTTAAGATTTGATTTTGTTTTAGCTTTAGATGTAGCATTCATTTTTGGTGAATCACACTTTTGCTTCTCATTGTATTTTGGGATTAGTTCTTACGATTGATGGACAGTGCTCAAACATAGAATTTTTATGTCCTTTTGTAACGACCCGTAAATTTAACTGGTTTTAATAACGTTATTAATTGAAATTTTGCGAAATTTTAAACGATAAAATTTTGAAATATAAATTTGATATTTGAAATGCATACAGTTAAACATAGCAACTGGTAAATTTTCGTCCGAAAATATGAAAGTTTATTTCGCGCGTAAATTTACTTCAATTTAATCAGTTAAAAATCGATGAAAATAAAACGTTTTTGAAACCTAAATATTTTTATACAGAAAAATTGTAAACCATCTTCTAAGCAAGACGTCATTCTTCGTTTTTCCAAATTTAGATTTCTTTGGATCCGTCGATCTTATTCTTCTACGTTTTTCCTACATTTTTTGCTAGTTGAAATTTCGAATTTTTATAATTTGATCGTACCTCTGATATCTGTATACCGTTTTGATCGTCTCATCATGTTGATCTCTGCGGTATATTCATTTCTGTGTTTCGGAGTTCTGGTACGGGACGGAATTCGCAAAACGTTTGTCCGTATCCGTACCCGTTTGAGCTATTTATTTCACTGTGTCCTTTCGTGTTCTGGAGACAACCAATAGCCGGCTGCCTTTTAATATTTCCTTGAATTCATGTACTTGGCTATTGTCATTTCCACGGTTTCAACTTGTCCTCTTCCTACTAAAAAAAAAGATACCGCTTCAACATTTTATTTGAAACCTGCATGCTATCATCTTCTTTTCACTGTTATAATTCTTCCCTTCCCCTCACCAACTCGCACCATCCCTTCCCACGCCTATTCACCACTGTTCCCCTAGCTTGGCCAAAAATTTCTCTCCTTCCCACCAAGCTCCCATACCCTCTCTCTTCTCATTCTTCAAGCCTTCGACATAACCCACCACTTCACCATTCCACCACCAAACTCCCACTCAACCCGACCACCCCACCTCCGTGAATCCCGTGCCCAGATCTCCGACCAGCCGAAACTCATCAACCCGAGCAAGCCATTGGCGAACACCCGAACAGCCTCCGACCCGACGCCATCTCCGCCGCCACTGCTGCCACCTGGAAACCGAGCCTCACCACATCATCGATCGCCCGCCGCGTTACCACCCAGCGCACACAACACCCCCACCACCTAGTTTGAAGCCTCCACAGTAATCTCGTTTTCTCCTCTATTCATATCTGGTAATATAACTAAGTTTTTATTTATATAAGTTTATATTTTTCTTAAATTGCATATAGATTTCAAAAGAGATTGGCTATATATATACTTAGTTATATATAAGTGGTCTGTGTGTTAGTAATACAATATATATATTAAAGCTAGTTCCTATTTTGACCTCTGTTTTATATATATATATATAACAGAGGTCAAAATAGGAACTAGCTTTAATATATATACTGTATTGTTTATATTTTTTTCATATGCCTATAGTTTATAATATGCTAGAGTATATATTAGTTTAAGTTTAGTTGTGTTATATAATTCAAATTTCGTATATATGTTAGGATATATATAAGTTAGTAATATATGTGTTTTGCTAGTTATACTATCTGGTATATATTCTATTAGTTATGCTATACATATATGAAGTTAGGAAAGCTATGTGTTTATATGGATATTAAAGTAGGTATATTTTTAAAAGGAGTATTTATAATTGTTAGATCTTGCTCACTGCTATGAAATATACTTTCGTTGTAAAAAAAAAAATTGTATAACTGATTGCATAAGTTATTTACAGTTATTGTTTTGTTAGTATATATACATATATATAGTGGTATATACGTATGTATATGAGTATAGATAGTGGTTTATATACATGTTTGTCGAAGTGGGTCTTTTCCTGTAGAATTTTTTCATTTGGCCGTGTATATATGTTTTGTATACATATATTTTAATATGTATGTCTGCATATATTTGATTATGCATATCATGCCTGTATGATTGTGTACTGTCTGCAAGTGTAGAAGTCAGCATTATAGCATGTATATATATATATATATATATATATATATATATATAGAGACACACAATTGCTTCATACGTTGTCTGCATAGATTATATAAATTTTTAACTACTGATTTCAAACTGAGTCTGCTAGTTTCGTTATATATATATAGTTTATTTTGTTGGTTTTGGAAGGGTAATTTACATAAGAAATCTGCTATAGAAATATTCCATACATATATACTATAAAACAGCTTCTTCGTAAAAGGAGATAAGTTTGTGTATATATATATTGTGATTACATATATAATAGCTTACTGCAGTTATATATGGTTATATACATTGTATATGTTCGGTCGCATTTCTAAAGTGGGTCTGCATGCATATTTGCTTATACTGAAGATGATATATTATGTATGTTTAAACGTATGTCAGTTATGTATGAGTTTATACAAGTTTATATAATTTGTTTAAAAATGTGACCTATAGATGCGTGTTTCGGTTTTAAATTAAATGTTTAAAATGATTTTTGTAAAGTAAATAGTGCAGTAGATTTACATAACTCGTTTTCACATCTGAGTAGTTGCATCCATATATTTTCTTGAAATTTATGGGAATATTTTATGGGTAGAGTGTATATACATTGTTATTATTTCAAAATATATTTTGTTGACATATCTTTTTGTTCGCTGTCTGGGTTATATTTATATTTGTTTAAAATATAAGTATTTTGATTATAATGTATATATGTTTAATTTTTTTCTATGTGTGTTTTAATTTGAAACAATGTATTTCATAAAAAAAAATATTTAAAATTTTATTTTATATAGTTATATGAATTCACTTATACAATTTATTATCATCGATCCGGTTTTGACTTGATTTCGTCGATTCTTTATTATCAGCATTGTTCGTCGATTCGAGTTCAAATCTTGCCCTGTTTGAGTTTCTTTCCTGGATTTCGTAACTCAATTTCATTGTCAATCCTCTTACCTAGAAAGGTGAGCAATCACTCATGATTAATGTTCTTTTATTTATTAAATTTAATTTCAATTGAAACGACAATTGAAATATGCTGCTGTTAGTTATTTACACTGTTATATATATATTATTACGTGTATCAGTTCACCTGTGACATCTGACACCATTATCTGTTATTTATACAATGATAATCCAGTTTGGTTGATAAATGATTAATTGTTTGATGTTGACATTGGACGTTAAATTGTTAATGTTGTAAGTGATAAATAATTTGAAATTGAAATTGATGTAGGATAGTTAGATTTGATATATGTTAAATTTGATGAGATGACATTTGCATAATATGACCCCTTTAAATGTTAAATAAATTGACACGTAAGAATAGTGTTAACCACACCTTGAACCATTTAAATGTGAATTAATAAAGTGTAATAATCTTTAATCTACATGAAATGATAGTGTAGATTCTAGGAATGATTATATTAATTTGCATAAATAACAAATGTAAATTAATACGATTATTTCGGGATTATTTAAATAAACTATTGGATTGTTATTGATGTTTGCTATTGCTTGTTTATTTACTTTGACACCATCCCAGTTACCACACTGCAAGTTCCCTTTTCTATGCTTATGTTTGATTTTGAACTGAAATGGAATCGGGTTGAAATGATAAATACCCAAATTGAACTTTGACCTAGGATAGAGAATTAAATAAAAATCGATTGGTCAATAATTTGATTTAAAAATAAAATAAAATTTTTATTTGAATAAATAATGAGGTTTTGAAATGAAGTTGGAATTTGAACTTTAATGAAAGGAAATGTTAATATTTAATAATCTGAATCAAATATTAACATAGTAGTTGATGAAAGAACGTTGTTTAAATTTAATTAATAATTGAGCATTGAAATTGTAAATAATTAAGTTTTGGAAATTATTTAATAATTAAATAAGATTGAATTATTTAATAATTAAATAAAATTAAATTCTTTATTTAGTGAAATTGAACTTCTTGAATAAGTGAAATTAAGTTTCTTTATTTAATTGAGTTTTGAAACTTGTAACTAAAATTAAATCAGTGAAATTGAATTTCTCTAATAAGAAATAAAATGTGTTTTATTGAAATAAAATGTAAGACTTGAAATGTAAAGAATTTGATTTGATGAATTTAATTTAATGCAATTTGTAAGTTTTGATATAATAGAGTTGAACTTAAGTAATTGATTTAATGAATTGGAAATTTAATAGAAATTGTTTTGAATGACAAATTAACTTAACAAATATTGAATGAAATAGATAAATGAATTTAAATTGATTTGAATGTTAAATTAAATTTATTTAAATGATTTTGGAATGAAACTTATATTCGAACTTGAATCAATATTTGAATTGTTTTAAATAAAATTGAAATTGAATTATAAGATTTTTAAATGGTGATTTGGAAGTTTTGAAACGTAAAATTTTGGAAATTTGTTTAGAAAGACAAATGAAATGTTGGTTTACAAATTCTATTTGAGATTGAAATTGATTTGATTTTGAAATAAATAAATGACCAATCGGTGTAATAATCACGAAAGTTATTAAAGAGACCGGGATCGGTTAGGGACATACTCACTGTCTAAACCGAAAACCACTTTAATAACTATACGCGGAGTGTGATCCAGAATGAAGTGGTTGGAATGATGAACGTGATGACTGAAGAAAGAGAACTATAATGGATATCCTTGACACTTGTGTCAAATTGGAAATGACTAAAACAAAAGCCGTGCCGGGCCAAATGGGGGCTAGCTACCTCGAGCGAACACACTTCTTCGAAAACTACTCATTACTTGTTGTCGATTGGTGCACCCTTGATTTTGGGAATGTTGTTTCGCGGTGTTGCGATCGCTGCGGCGATGCGTTCTTGTCATGACCCGACTTTCTTAGCCCAGAAAGACGCATCATGATTTAAGAAAGAAAGGGATAGAAGAAGAAAAGATAGAAAAGAAAGAACAACAACATATGAGAATCTCACAGCGGAACGAATGAAATATAATATATCACATAAGATATTACATAGTATCATATACATCAGAGTTACACAACTTATACATTTAATATTAGACAGTTATAAACACCTGTCTATCATACATCTCAAACATCACAAAGATACAGACTCAACAAAAACACAGCGGAAACACTATATATCTACACGCTGAAGCCTCCTGCTCCAAATCTCCTCCA
Organism: Allium fistulosum; assembly: GCA_030737815.1. Classification (NCBI taxonomy): domain Eukaryota; kingdom Viridiplantae; phylum Streptophyta; class Magnoliopsida; order Asparagales; family Amaryllidaceae; genus Allium; species Allium fistulosum. The sequence goes on along the minus strand of CM060908.1, from coordinate 740,804,353 downwards.
GAATTCGTCAAAGCTAACCTGAATCCCTCGACTACTCCATACAAAATTGAGTACCCAAGAGTTTAATAAAACAGAAAATAAACACTTGGGTCAGACATGGGTCTGGTGTGAGTAAACGGTTAAAAATTGTTTAACTTTAAAAAACCTTTAAAAGAAAAGGTATCTCGTAAGACTTCCCGCACATAAACACGGAAAAGTTTTTACCTTACGACAACCAAAACATTGATAGGAAATCCGATTATATTATAATAGGGTCTAGGGTTTTCAAATGAATATGAAATAGCTGAAATTGTTACATTATTAAATTCCAGCATACTAGCCACAAAGTGGGTTATACAATCAAGTCCGCGATCACTTATTGGAGTTTGGATTCCATACAATGGCAGGGCTACTGGGGTACCGCCCATCACAGTACGGGGCCTAGATCACCGTACCGAGGATCACTCCCAATCCCCTACCACACAAGGCCGGAACCAGCTAAGGATAATTCCGAACAAGACAACCCCGTAGTTGGCGCGACCAACCACACACTAAGCCGAATAAAAAGGAACCTCTAGACAGGAGAAAATCTCGTCCTACTTGGGCGCTACCCACTTAACCTTGCTGCACCTCCCCTGTTTTAGCCATTCCCGGTTGATGAGGCTTGAGGCTACGATTACCTTTATAGAACACATCTATCTTAGAATGCTCATCGCCCTCCTGACGATGTTCTGAAAGCATTCAATCCATACAAGTTCATTCCGAGTTCGAACGAAACCGAAGGCATTATCTCGTTACACTCGTTTTGGAATCACCCTCAGAGTTAACGACTATAACCCTTACACTCTGAATCTTCATCTCGAACCTATAAGTACTATCTCCGTCAACTCATTACGGAATCACCCACAGAGTTATACTGACAAAGAATATTTCTTACACCTCGAGTCTTCACTTCAATTGAGATTCATGACCTATCGTTAATTTGGATCGATGTGGTTTTCGGATATCCAAATCTGGAAACCCGATCCCGGTCTCATCGAAATCCAAAACGTATCTTTTAGGTCAAAGTTGTTTAAAGGTTTTAAACATTTAAACTTATATTCAGGATGATATAAACAGATAGATAAATCATATTATCACAATAGATAATTCATATCAAACATTCATCTCACAAAGCAACATATCACATATCATAGATATATATCCAAATCATCCAGTATTAACCAATCACCCAATATCAATCATCCAAATCATTTAAAAGCAGAATTGATTAACTCCTAAATCAATTTAATTAACCTTTAATTAAATTAATTACTATCCTTTAATCACTTGGATTATCTTAATCTTGCTTACTAACATTAATTAATTACAAATTAATTTATCATCTCTTAATGATCTTCCTTAATTAATCTTCCTTGATTAATTATACTTTAATTACATTCAAGTAATTACCCTTAACCATATACAGTAATTAACCTTTAATTACTATCATTAAATTACAATAATTAATGAACCTTCATTAATTAATTAACTATAATTAATTATATTAATCCTCAATTAATTACAATTAATTAATCATACTTAAATTAATTACTTTTATTAATCAACCTTGATTAATTCATTAATTAAACAATCCTTATTAATTAATTAACCTTTTAATTAATTAAGTAATTAATTTTAATCAACCACTTCATTAATTAGTCTTAATTAATTATAAACAGTAATTAACAATTTTGTAATTACTTATCTTAATTAATTACTTCTTAATTAATTATATTAACCTTGATTAATTAATCTAATTAATTAATATTTAATTACTTCAAATAAATTAACTTTAAAATAATTATATTAATTAATTCCTTAATTGATAACATTAAGTGATTACCCATTTATCACCTCAGCTAATTGCTCCCATGAGTAATTTACTCCTCCTAATTACTTTAAGTAATTATTCATTAATTACTTCATTAAGAAATTTACTCACTTAATTATAAATTGATTATCTTAAATTAATTAGGCTAATTAATTAATCTAAAATTAATTACATCATTTAACTTTCATTTGAAAACATTTTGCAAATTAATTATATAATTGAAAATAAATAATTTAAACATTAAATTTTAAAACTTAATAAAACATTTCTTTTAAAACATCTCACTTTAAATTCACCTTAAAACCTAGTCAATCATTTATTTTAAACTAAATTATTTTCAATATACATTTAAACTTGTTTATCATGTTTAAACTTTGAAAACATTGCAAATTTCCAATCTTCTTTTTAGAACCTGGAATACTTTAAATTTGAAAACCAGATTTTAAAACAAAAACAACTCGAGCCAGCCTAAAATATTTTCCCGAGCAAACTCCGAGTCGACCCACACAAAAACTCGGACCTGCCCTGCGTCTTCCCTATACTCGTCTACTTTGAGTCAACCATCAATTTGCACGAGCCCAACCCGAGACGTCTTCGTCTTCTCCGACGCTAAGTACACCAGAATGAAACCAACGTGCACACGTGCACCTACCCAAACGCCTCCGGCCAACCAAGGTCGTCGCGACCATCGACGACGATCCCAATATCACACGCGAGCAAGAATACGAACCCAGATCCAACAACATACATGCGAAACAAAATTCGAACCTTAAGCTCGAAAATCTGCAGAACCCACTTCCACAAAACCACCCACGGCCGAACACCAAGACACCGTTAGACCTCGCCGACCCCACCATCGAAACGCCACGTCACGAGCTTCATCCTCCCCAAAAGCGAACACCCCCGGTCCACTATCCAAGTCGCGAATGCCTCTACAGCCAAGCCGAAATAAGAACATGCTAAAACCCTAAATCGTTCGAATTCGAACAAATCAGCAATTGGAAAAATTCAATTGCATTTTTCCCATCATCCACAACACTAAAGCAAGCTTCGATCCAAATTCTAGCTTCAATCATGGAGTTTATCATCGGCAATTGATCAAATTGCCGAAACCCTTCATTCCCAAACCCAATTGAATATCAACTTAAAAATTAAGAAATGCATGTTAAAATTCATCATTTCTAACAACTAATCCAATTATAAAATCCAAAGCAAGAATTAAGATTAGTTATTTTCTGACATATATTTAGTTTTATTGTTATATCTTCTTTTCCCAGATGATGTTCAAAACTATCATCCTTAAATATATTTTTAAATCTTAGTTTAGGTTTAAATATAGACAGCTTGTTTGAATTCCTAATCCTATAAGAGATTGGATGAGGAGATTTTTAATATTCTATTTTGTTTAAACCCTGTTTTTTATAAACAGAGACAAGTTTTTGCCTGAGACCAGACATGCATACTTCAATTCATATAAACACATATATATACTCACTGATATGTATACATATTCACAAAATTCCAACATGCATTCATAAACAATATTCATATAAACATATATATATCATCACAGCACAATTCATCACCTATATTAAAGTAAATTTTCAAATTTTAAAAACTGTTTTTAAAAGTATTTACTCACCAATTATAAGCAGAGAACAAAGTAGAGCAGTTTTGTTTTATTTCCTGGAGCTTGTATTTGATTTTGTTTCTGGTACTTGATATTTGAATTTGAAACTGAAACTTGCATCTTCGTTTGATGTTGAGTTGATCTTCATTATGGTTTGCAGATTCCAGATTGAAGATGAATTCAGGCTACTGAATTTGATTTTACATTCTTTTGATTTTTTTGTTTTCAGTTTTAGAAAAGAGGAGAAAGAGTTTGGAAATATTTTGAACTGAGAAAATGAAGATCAGATTTCATCTTAAACTACATTATTTATAAATTAATTTTTTTTAAAATGAAGATAATGTTGCCACTTGTTTTATTGCATGCATATACAAATGTTAATGCATGTTTCATTATCTTACAAATGTTAATACAATGGAAAATTATGTTTAAACCTTATCTTACAAAAGTATTTATGTTTTTCTTTATATTTATGTAATATGAATTTGTATTTATATTTATGTAATTTTGAATTTAGTAATTTATTTATACATTACTTATGTTTACAAACTATTCTAGTTTAAGAGATATTAAAAAGAAAGGTCTAACTAAATCTATATATATTTGTAACCATTTTAGATTAAGTACTTTTTAAAAGAACAAAAATAAAAGCTTTCATTAAATCTTATTTAAACTAGTGCTAAAATACTTTTAATAAAATAAATATTTACCTTAAGAGTTTTGAAAATATATGATTAGCTTTTAAATAGCTTTTGAAAGGTATTATATTAAATTCAAATCAAAACTTCAATATATACAAATATACATATACATTTTAAATAGAAAATATTTTTAACATTAACTTGAGAATTATTATATTAAATTTCAATACAACTTCAAATCATAACATATACATACATATATATTACAATTTGAAAATACATCTTTTATTTAAACAAAAGATTTCTATTCACAATATATATAGCAAATATATATTATAAATAGAATAAAATTTTATTAGTTTTGAAAATAAATCTTATCAATTTTAAATTATTAGAAAAGATATGAATTAATATTGCCAGATTAAATATTTATTTATCTTTAAAAGATTAAATTACCAATTTAAATTAAAATTATAAGGAAAATTATCAAATCAATTTATTTATTAATACAGATTATTAAATTTATATTGCCCAAAAACCTGGGATATCACAGTTCTCACCAGTCCGGATCAGGCAAACGGTAGTTTCACTACCTTGGGTATTGCCTCATGTGCCTTGTCATACTTGTATCCCTATATACGCGACCACTACGATTTGTTTTGTGTTATACCTATGGAGTACTCCCTGATAGCCCACTAGTTTACGGTGGAGTTTACAGTGCTGTATAGACTATAACGCTTATATAAAATGTGTTAAGGGGGATAATGGTAATGCCTTAACACTATTTTGATACCTTATATTACTGATAGACATTATCTACTTATCGTACACTACTACATAGTAGATAGATTAACGGATCCTTAAAGGATGGTTATTCCAAACATCCTTTGAGTTACTTGTATTTCAATTTCTATTTCACTTGAGTTGGATTTATTGATATAAGAATATTAATCCTGACTCGAGTGTTTTGTGTTTTGCTTTACGCTCGGGTCAAACTGAGTGTACCAGTATTCGAGACTCACCTTTGGAGTTGGAGCTTCGCTTGGAGATCCAGCTATCTATCCAGCTTTCAGATATCCAGTTGATTCTAGTGATGTATTCTGATATTGTATTTGATTATGTATTCGAGACATCTGTTGTACCTTATTTAACTCTGATATGTATATAGTAGCTTCATGAACTACTATCTTTTGCTTCCGTTGCATTTATTACTCTGTGTTTGTGATCTATGATTATTTATTTACTGTACATGTTCAGTTTTGCCAAATTTAAATTAACAATGCGGTATTTTGAATTATTCAAGTCCGACATGTGCGGATGCGAATGGTCCAAAATAGCGGGTCGTTACAGTTGGTATCAGAGCTTTGGTAGCTCTAGGAAAAACTTAGCATATAGGGTAAATGTATTTACAGAATCACTTTCATTCGAGGTTCAATCTCTTCCTTTTGACTCGATTCCTTTGAATTTTGGAACATTCCCTGCGGTTTCAAAATTCATTCGTGTCCCTCACTATTCGCCTTCTAATTCCGAAGTATCCCATAACTCCACCTTGAATGATCTTTATAATGAATCGGCGGTCACGCCAAACTTCGAATGATTTGTAAACGGGTGAAACTCCTTTACAATAGGCACTGATTTACCGGAGATTTCTGTATCATCGGTTTACGATGCTATCTATCTCCTGCTATACCTGAATTCTATTTCTTAAGATCGAATGTTGATTTACCTCGGAATTCCACATCGATCTTATTCTTGAAGTCACGGTCGACCCGGTTATGGTTGCCTGCAATTTATATAAGATTATCTATTTCCTTATTCGGTTAAATAATCATCTTATCTTTCGTTCCAACTTATTCTCAAATCAAAATTTTCTTTGATTGAATTAATCAAATTTGAATCTCTGTCCTTGCTTCGAAAATTTATTCTTGTATAGAGTATTTGTAAATCTATATTTAAATGTTTTAGATATTGTGTTGTTTGAGTTGTTATTGTTGATTTGGGTTTTCGATCGATTCGTCTGATCAATGCTATCGATAGAATTTCCAAAACACTTGAACAGAGCAAACTGACACAATATTATTTTTAAATTTGGTAAATAAAATAAATTTTGAATAATTATATTATACATATAAGTATGATTTTCTGAATTTTGATAGTTAATTGAATTGTTTGTTGATAAATAATATTGGATTTTAAATATGTCACCTAAACCATTGGCTTTTGTCTCACATATTAATAATTGAAATAAAAACATGGCTTATAATTTATTTGAAAATTGTAATGAATTTAAATCAAGAAACTAAGAATTTAAATTTCCGGTGATTTCAAACCTTGATTTCAAAGTTTTAAAGTGTATAATATTTAAATTATTTTCAAATAGAAATCATTCCAAAGAAATTTTAGATGTTTAAGCAGTGCTCTTCTTTTTATCGCTGGAAAATAATTTCGATGATGACAGCCGCATCATCGACATTCATTTTTGAGTTTCGAAGTGGAGAGACTATTTTGTAGCTTTGCTACAGTTTTGTTTTGAAAAAAATAATAATTTTGATTTGAATTTCTTCAGTATAATTTGATTTATATATATATATATATAGGTATCTTATTTTAAAAATTAAATTTGATTTGATATAAATATATAGATATATCTCTAAATTGTTTGAAGTAAATCAGAGATTTAAATTCTTAAATTTTAGGTTAAAGATGATTTCAATTATAAAATGAAGTCAAAATTCTTGGATAAGTATTTAACTTGAAATAACTGGATTGTAAAAAAAAAATTATTTGTATAATACTCAATTTCATTTCAATATAACTTACCTAAATTATTCAGAAGTTAAAATGTAATTGGATAATGTATAATAAAAAAATGTCTTTATAAATAAAATTTGAGTGTTTATAATAAATGTTATACACTAAATTTTGATTATAAAGATGTTAATAGAGTTAGATAGGATAATAAGTAAAACTCAGTTAATAATGAAATAAATTTGTTTTGAAAGAATTAATAAATTTGTTTTGAAAGAATTAATAAACTGAAATTTGATCAACTTATTAAAATACCTTGAATTTAAAAGCAATTAGTAAATATAAATTAATTTAAATCGAAACTTTTGTGGTTTAAATTAATTTATATGGGTTAAATATATGTGATTAGATATATTAAGTAGAATAAATTTAACAATAATTTGGAATAAAGAAGAATTTAAATTGCTGAAAAAAATATGATTATAATAAAAGACTATTCAAATTTATGGTTTTTGAAATTGTAAATTAAAGATAATTGGATAATAAGATAATGAATTTAGAAATAGTTGAGATTGATTTTAGTGAAATCAAATGGATTAAATCAATTATTGAATATCAATTAATTTAAATTTGAATTTATATGGTTTAAATTAATTGTTATTTTGTATTTCAAATCTGTTTTCTTTCTGGTTGTTTCTATTCTCCTACCTTGTTCCTTTTCGGAGACGAAAAGTTTTGAGTGGGAGAGAGTGTAACGACCCGTAAATTTAACTGGTTTTAATAACGTTATTAATTGAAATTTTGCGAAATTTTAAACGATAAAATTTTGAAATATAAATTTGATATTTGGAATGCGTCTAGTTAAACATAGCAACTGGTAAATTTTCGTCCGAAAATATGAAAGTTTATTTCGCGCGTAAATTTACTTCAATTTAATCAGTTAAAAATCGATGAAAATAAAACGTTTTTGAAACCTAAATATTTTTATATAGAAAAATTGTAAAACATCTTCTGAGCAAGACGTCATTCTTCGTTTTTCTTCTTTGGCTCCGTCGATCTTATTCTTCTACGTTTTTCCTACATTTTTCGCTAGTTGAAATTTCGAATTTTTATAATTCGATCGTACCTCTGATATCTGTATACCATTTTGATCGTCTCGTCATGTTGATCTCTGCGGTATATTCATTTCTGTGTTTCGGAGTTCTGGTACAGGACGGAATTCGCGAAACGTTTGTCCGTATCCGTACCCGTTTGAGCTATTTATTTCCCTGTGTCCTTTCGTGTTCTGGAGACAACCAATAGCCGGCTGCCTTTTAATATTTCCTTGAATTCATGTACTTGGCTATTGTCATTTCCACGGTTTCAATTTGTCCTCTTCCTACTAAAAAAAGATACTGCTTCAACATTTTATTTGAAACCTGCATGCTATCATCTTCTTTTCACTGTTATAATTCTTCCCTTCCCCTCACCAACTCGCACCATCCCTTCCCACACCTATTCACCACTGTTCCCCTAGCCTGGCCGAAAATTTCTCTCCTTCCCACCAAGCTCCCCTACCCTCTCTCTTCTCATTCTTCAAGCCTTCGACATAACCCACCACTTCACCATTCCACCACCAAACTCCCACTCAACCCGACCACCCCACCTCCGTGAATCCCGTGCCCAGATCTCCGACCAGCCGAAACTCATCAACCCGAGCAAGCCATTGGCGAACACCCAACAGCCTCTGACCCGACGCCATCTCCGCCGCCACTGCTGCCACTTGGAAACCGAGCCTCACCACATCACCGATCGCCCGCCGCGTTGCCACCAAGCGCACACAACACCCCCACCACCTTGTTTGAAGCCTCCACAGTAATCTCGTTTTCTCCTCTGTTCATATCTGGTAATATAAGTAAGTTTTTATTTATATAAGTTTTTATTTTTCTTAAATTGCATATAGATTTCAAAAGAGATTGGCTATATATATACTTAGTTATATATAAGTGGTCTGTGTGTTAGTAATACAGTATATATATTAAAGCTAGTTCCTATTTTGACCTCTGTTTTATATATATATATAAATCTAACTGATGTGTTTATATTTTTTCATATGACTATAGTTTATAATATGCTAGAGTATATATTAGTTTAAGTTTAGTTGTGTTATATAATACAAATTTCGTATATATGTTAGGATATATATAAGTTAGTAATATATGTGTTCTGCTAGTTATACTATTTGGTATATATTCTATTAGTTATGCTATACATATATGAAGTTAGGAAAGCTATGTGTTTATATGGATATTAAAGTAGGTATATTTTTAAAAGGAGTATTTATAATTGTTAGATCTTTCTCACTGCTATGAAATATACTTTCGTTGTACAAAAAAAAATTGTATAACTGATTGCATAAGTTATTTACAATTATTGTTTTGTTAGTATATATACATATATATAGTGGTATATACGTATGTATATGAGTATAGATAGTGGTTTATATACATGTTTGTCGAAGTGGGTCTTTTCCTGTAGAATTTTTTCATTTGGCCGTGTATATATGTTTTGTATACATATATTTTAATATGTATGTCTGCATATATTTGATTATGCATATCATGCCTGTATGATTGTGTACTGTCTGCAAGTGTAGAAGTCAGCATTATAGCATGTGTGTGTGTATATATATATATACAAAATTGCTTCATACGTTGTCTGCATAGATTATATAAATTTTTAACTACTGATTTCAAACTGAGTCTGCTAGTTTCGTTATATATATATAGTTTATTTTGTTGGTTTTGGAAGGGTAATTTACATAAGAAATCTGTTATAGAAAAATTCCATACATATATACTATAAAACAGCTTCTTCGTAAAAGGAGATAAGTTTGTGTATATATATATTGTGATTACATATATAATAGTTTACTGCAGTTATATATGGTTATATACATTGTATATGTTCGGTCGCATTTCTAAAGTGGGTCTGCATGCATATTTGCTTATACTGAAGATGATATACTATGTATGTTTAAACGTATGTCAGTTATGTATGAGTTTATACAAGTTTATATAATTTGTTTAAAAATGTGACCTATAGATGCGTGTTTCGGTTTTAAATTAAATGTTTAAAATGATTTTTGTAAAGTAAATAGTGCAGTAGATTTACATAACTCGTTTTCACATCTGAGTAGTTGCATCCATATATTTTCTTGAAATTTATGGGAATATTTTATGGGTAGAGTGTATATACATTGTTATTATTTCAAAATATATTTTGTTGACATATCTTTTTGTTCGCTGTCTGGGTTATATTTATATTTGTTTAAAATATAAGTATTTTGATTATAATGTATATATGTTTAATTTTTTTCTATGTGTGTTTTAATTTGAAACAATGTATTTCATAAAAAAAAATATTTAAAATTTTATTTTATATAGTTATATGAATTCACTTATACAATTTATTATCATCGATCCGGTTTTGACTTGATTTCGTCGATTCTTTATTATCAGCATTGTTCGTCGATTCGAGTTCAAATCTTGCCCTGTTTGAGTTTCTTTCCTGGATTTCGTAACTCAATTTCATTGTCAATCCTCTTACCTAGAAAGGTGAGCAATCACTCATGATTAATGTTCTTTTATTTATTAAATTTAATTTCAATTGAAACGACAATTGAAATATGCTGCTGTTAGTTATTTACACTGTTATATATATATTATTACGTGTATCAGTTCACCTGTGACATCTGACACCATTATCTGTTATTTATACAATGATAATCCAGTTTGGTTGATAAATGATTAATTGTTTGATGTTGACATTGGACGTTAAATTGTTAATGTTGTAAGTGATAAATAATTTGAAATTGAAATTGATGTAGGATAGTTAGATTTGATATATGTTAAATTTGATGAGATGACATTTGCATAATATGACCCCTTTAAATGTTAAATAAATTGACACGTAAGAATAGTGTTAACCACACCTTGAACCATTTAAATGTGAATTAATAAAGTGTAATAATCTTTAATCTACATGAAATGATAGTGTAGATTCTAGGAATGATTATATTAATTTGCATAAATAACAAATGTAAATTAATACGATTATTTCGGGATTATTTAAATAAACTATTGGATTGTTATTGATGTTTGCTATTGCTTGTTTATTTACTTTGACACCATCCCAGTTACCACACTGCAAGTTCCCTTTTCTATGCTTATGTTTGATTTTGAACTGAAATGGAATCGGGTTGAAATGATAAATACCCAAATTGAACTTTGACCTAGGATAGAGAATTAAATAAAAATCGATTGGTCAATAATTTGATTTAAAAATAAAATAAAATTTTTATTTGAATAAATAATGAGGTTTTGAAATGAAGTTGGAATTTGAACTTTAATGAAAGGAAATGTTAATATTTAATAATCTGAATCAAATATTAACATAGTAGTTGATGAAAGAACGTTGTTTAAATTTAATTAATAATTGAGCATTGAAATTGTAAATAATTAAGTTTTGGAAATTATTTAATAATTAAATAAGATTGAATTATTTAATAATTAAATAAAATTGAATTCTTTATTTAGTGAAATTGAACTTCTTGAATAAGTGAAATTAAGTTTCTTTATTTAATTGAGTTTTGAAACTTGTAACTAAAATTAAATCAGTGAAATTGAATTTCTCTAATAAGAAATAAAATGTGTTTTATTGAAATAAAATGTAAGACTTGAAATGTAAAGAATTTGATTTGATGAGTTTAATTTAATGCAATTTGTAAGTTTTGATATAATAGAGTTGAACTTAAGTAATTGATTTAATGAATTGGAAATTTAATAAAAATTGTTTTGAATGACAAATTAACTTAACAAATATTGAATGAAATAGATAAATGAATTTAAATTGATTTGAATGTTAAATTAAATTTATTTAAATGATTTTGGAATGAAACTTATATTCGAACTTGAATCAATATTTGAATTGTTTTAAATAAAATTGAATTATAAGATTTTTAAATGGTGATTTGGAAGTTTTGAAACGTAAAATTTTGGAAATTGGTTTAGAAAGACAAATGAAATGTTGGTTTACAAATTCTATTTGAGATTGAAATTGATTTGATTTTGAAATAAATAAATGACCAATCGGTGTAATAATCACGAAAGTTATTAAAGAGACCGGAATCGGTTAGGGACATACTCACTGTCTAAACCGAAAACCACTTTAATAACTATACGCGGAGTGTGATCCAGAATGAAGTGGTTGGAATGATGAACGTGATGACTGAAGAAAGAGAACGATAATGGATAGCCTTGACACTTGTGTCAAATTGGAAATGACTAAAACAGGAGCCGTGCCGGGCCAAATGGGGGCTAGCTACCTCGAGCGAACACACTTCTTCGAAAACTACTCATTACTTGTTGTCGATTGGTGCACCCTTGATTTTGGGAGTGTTGTTTCGCGGTGTTGCGATCGCTGCGGCGATGCGTTCTCACCAGTCCGTATCAGGCAAACGGTAGTTTCACTACCTTGGGTATTGCCTCATGTGCCTTGTCATACTTGTATCCCTATATACGCGACCACTACGATTTGTTTTGTGTTATACCTATGGAGTACTCCCTGATAGCCCACTAGTTTACGGTGGAGTTTACAGTGCTGTATAGACTATAACGCTTATATAAAATGTGTTAAGGGGGATAATGGTAATGCCTTAACACTATTTTGATACCTTATATTACTGATAGACATTATCTACTTATCGTACACTACTACATAGTAGATAGTTTAACGGATCCTTAAAGGATGGTTATTCCAAACATCCTTTGAGTTACTTGTATTTCAATTTCTATTTCACTTGAGTTGGATTTATTGATATAAGAATATTAATCCTGCCTCGAGTGTTTTGTGTTTTGCTTTACGCTCGGGTCAAACTGAGTGTACCAGTATTCGAGACTCACCTTTGGAGTTGGAGCTTCGCTTGGAGATCCAGCTATCTATCCAGCTTTCAGATATCCAGTTGATTCTAGTGATGTATTCTGATATTGTATTTGATTATGTATTCGAGACATCTGTTGTACCTTATTTAACTCTGATATGTATATAATAGCTTCATGAACTACTATCTTTTGCTTCCGCTGCATTTATTACTCTGTGTCTGTGATCTGTGATTATTTATTTACTGTATATATTCTGTTTTGCCAAATTTAAATTAACAACGCGGTATTTTGAATTATTCAAGTCCGACATGTGTGGATGCGAATGGTCCAAAATAGCGGGTCGTTACACCTTTACTTTTTTAGTTTCTCCTATTTTTAATTTCATCTATACCTTTACAGACCCCAGTCCACTTACTGCGAAAACCAAAGTCGATTCATGCAATCTTCTTTTAAATAGCTCCATTAAGACATCATCCAGTTATAGCGCCTACGCTGATGGTATCCAACGGTTTCACTTTGATCCCCCTTGCGCTTTACATCACATATAGAAAATGTGAGTTTTTTGGATTAATTGTTAGATTTTATTTATAAACTTTTACTACCTTTTGTACTTGCAAGCTTCTAGATATAGATAGTTTAGTTTAGTGTTTGTTCTCCATCAACTAATTTTTTTAAGTCAATTTATATAAGCTAAGTTTTGTATGTGTCTTTACATAAACATGAAGGGTATATGTAGAATAATTTATGTATGCTTTTGTATATGAAAATTAAACTCTGTATATGCTTCATAAAAAATGTTGTGTTTATGCCGTATTACTTACTTTATGCATGTATAATAATTTATAAGGCTTGACACGTATACTTAGCTTTGATATAGGTGGCTAGATGGATTTTTGCAATATAGTAAAATACTAAAATAGTATTATCCAGAGTAGGATAAAATAGGGGCATTAAGAAATATTTTAGCTACGAAACCCGCAACATAGGTGTGTCCATAATACTTACAGTGGTTTTCCAACAAGTTTATCTTTTATTCACAAGAAACTCTAAAAAGTGTGCATTGTTCTCAAAGCATTCAATTTTATATGGACATGTTTCATGTCAAAATCCAATTTTGCATCTAAATTTCCTTCAAAAATTGAATGTAAATTAACCATTGTTAGCCAGAAACGAGCTAAACCTCACCAAAGCATCTGAGTTGACAAATAAGTTGAAATTCTTCAGGTATAAAAAAGTTAGGGAAATATTAGGTTTACTGCCAAATCTGGGTTGTGTTCTAATCTCACCTCTTAGCCTCGAGTATTCTTACACTGTAACAAGTTTTCATCATATCGTGACAAGAAAATTATGTAATATATTGCAGGTAAGTGGAGAAAAAGGAGTAGAGCAACAAAGATGAGTCCAGATCAGTGGCAGTTCCTTCCTAGTAGGTACTATTCGACAACATATTGACCTATATTATTTTCTTTGTTTTCACAAATTGTTAATCCCGCAGACTTTTGCAGGTATCAAAGGCTAGAATGATGATTGAGAACTATATGTTCCTTTAGTTGCTGCCTTTAAAGAAGAATAAATAATCAAGCCATATGATGCAAATATCTTAAGGACAATCATTTAGATTCAATTGACTTTCATCGACTGGAAAAAAGGCACATTTAATATGCATTTTGTTAAATGATGTAAATTATCGGTTATGGGCTGATAATATCACTTTTGTAGTTCTATTACAAGTGCTTTCCATTCTACTTTGAAATTTATGGTTATAAAGTTTTGCTCTGACATTCTGAATAAACATAACTAGATTATATTTCCATTTGTAATAGGTTGGATTACATAATTAAAGAGGTGAAACAGCTCAACAATACCACTTTTCTCTTAAATATAATCCGAGCTTTCAAATACTTTCAACTATTTTTTCTGGAAAGAACTTAAGTTATTTAGAATTTGGTTTATATAAAAAAATGATATATCAAACATATGTTTGAGCTGTAAGACTAAGTTAAAGTATGAAGTAAAGGGTTAGGAAATGACTTCTTTTCTCCTTTTCAATTAATTTCACATATAGTTTTTCTTCTTCCAATGGTAATTGAATATGTGGATTTGTTGTACAATTACCGTTGATCCAAAAGTTCATGATGTTATTCCTTTGTATTTTCTTTTACTTATATGATATAGGCAAGTACAAAGCTTGGATTTATAATTATATAGAAGAATGGGTTAAGGAATTAAAAGATGAATGAAAGTGGAAGAACGAATTTTTTTTTCCGCAGCAATGATATTTCATGCTCAGTTTTTTTATAACTGTCTACATGTTGAAGAAATATTTTCACCTTATTTTATTTTATATTTTAAATATTTTTTTAGAAAACCTAAAAGATGGTGAAATCACAGTACAAATTGTTATAATGATGTTAACTTGAATGGAAACATTTTTGTGTTATATGCAGTGACCCAAAATAATTCAAAGTAACCCAAATTTATTTATAGTAACCCAACTACTAGATAGTCAAAACACACAAAACTCACAAACATTAAATATGCATGGCCAAATATTCACTAAATATATAGATCACTGATTTTGATTGTCATACGTTTTGTGACAAATAATTCTCACCTAAAACTTGCTCGCTCTCACCCTCCTCCATATACTATTGCCTTATTGCTAATTATGGCTTCTATGAAATCCCTTTCAGACTGAAAACTACTGTGCTGTTGACATCGTTATAAGTACAACTACCTCCTTTATGCCACTTCCGCTTATTTTTTCTCTCCCTCTATGCATCTCCCCTGATTTTGTTACAGTTTTAGATTTATTACCGAACTTGATTACCATGGGTGCTGAATTTTACCTTCGTTTCTTATTGTTTTTACACTGTTCCAAATGACATATACATACTATACTTTTATTGCAGATTATGCCTTCTGTGCAAGCCCCCTCCAACTTCACGCTAAAAAGCAATGTGCTGCTGACACTGTTACAGGCAATTGCAATCTTCCCCATCAGCTTCAACTCAGGTCCGCGGAGTCTTTTCAAATTTTTTTCCTACCATTTAATTTCTTTACTCCCCTACTATACACTGCAACTGATCGTTATTTTATTGAGTTGAATTTATTTAGGTGATATAATTATGGTAAAAATTAGATACTTTAGTTATAATATATTTGTTTTTTATCGCTAAAACAAAACTATGTGCTGAGTTTTCATAACTGATCCAAAATATGTGCCACCAGTTGTATATAAATATGTTCCAATTGATTTGTTGCCCAAAACGGCTACCCTCCCTTTCACCTGCTATCAGACGTGCAGTTGGAGGTGGGGGTGATCGTCGAGCCTAGCAACGACTCCGGTTAAAAAAAATAGCATGCTCCTTTATACTGCTTAATTAGGTATTATTCTATGTTATTGAAGTAGAACTGCAACTGAAGTACAAATCGATTTCACGTTAATATTCTCTATGTTACTGTATTGAACTGATAAAATTGCTAATGTTAGTAAATGACATCAACACCACCTAATTGCCACAATTCTCTCTATTGCAGATGATGCACAAATCTTGCTTCGACTGAGATCAAATATCCTTCAAAATAAACGGACAACGAAAAATGCAATTTTGAAATTGAAGAGGTACCTTATTTATTTCCATTTACTGCTATATGCTGTTCATTTTTTTTATTCGCAGTTTTACAGTGCTTATTGACATTTTGTAATAGATGCTTAAGTTTTTTATTCCACCTTATATGTTTTTCCCTCGATCTCTTCAGTAGTGGATATCAATAAAGTTCAACGTTTCTGCTCAATGGTTGTCGCTAATGAATATCTGTTTAGTTGTTGCTCAAGTTACAACCTGATTTTATATATATTGAAATTGATGATTCAATATGGGTGTTTAGTAATCTAAATATGCGATGAAGTTCATTGTAAAATCTGATAAACTTATTTCCAACCAAGGTGAACAGGTTAGGTGGCTTCATTTGTATTTAGAAGCAATGACCAAGCCTCTATTACCTGTGGATAAGACTTAAAATATCTTCCAACTGAATTGTTGCCCAAAACGGCTACCCTCCCTTTGACCTACTACATACTAGCCGTTAACCCCACTGTTTCAGCCATAATTACAGACATATGACTCCTTCAACATCTTCCACATAATAATATGTCAGTTGCAAAATATCTAATCTACATGTTCCTATAAGTATGCATTTCCCACTATTCACTCACCCCACTTTTCACCTTTACTACTACGTACTATTCCACTTTCATTTCGTTAGCAATATTTTGGCATATCAGATCAACTGCCCCACCCTCTCCACACCTTTCTTCCACCTAGCTCAGTTTTTCCACATCTTCATGGACAAGCAACAAAGGGAAAGACGACGTGTCACTCAACGTGCAAGGCGCAACAAGCTAGACAGTCTGCCGTCGCAAGTAGAAGGACATCCATTGCTGCAAACCAACAGCTGGCAAATTCGACAGGTACTTTTCCCCTCCCTGTCATGCTTACAACTCTTTCACATTTTAACATCTACGCTTCACTATAACCAAGTACAGTACACATATATGCACCATTTCTGCAATTAAGGCTGTTAACCACTTTTATACAATTACGCTTTCGACAAACATTTGTTTCTAACTCCCCAACATCAGTTTGCAACCTCAAATTTAAATGTATTATTTACCCTGACTTGGATTCATATACCATGCTTTTGGGTGGCAACCATTTTGTTTTACTACATTCTTATACATATCCACGCTTATAAATTAAGCCCTAGGCCAGCGATGAATATCATTGGGACTGGGTTTTCAAATAAAAAAACAAAAAATTGGGTAACCACCTGCAGCTGATAACTTATTCCTCTAAATAGAAAATGTTTTTCGACATGCAATACTTTCAATTAAACTGCTAGACGTACATTAACTTGCTGATTTTTTACTTTCACACTTTCATACATCATTCCTTCTTCATGTTTATTGTTACCTATGTTAATACTATACTACTGCAATTTCCAGTGCAACAATTTTGCCCCTTTTTAAAACAAAAAATTATACACTTACCAACAGTCCACTGTGGAAAGTGTCATGAATTACTTAGACTTCCCTTTCTGCCATGATTGCAGTTTTTCTTCCTGTATATGCGTACACTGTACAATTTTTTTTAAACTGCCGTGAAGACTTCGAGTCTTTTATTTTTGAAAAATGATATTCATTATGTTTGAGAATTGCTATTACATATACTATATTCAAAAAAATTCCGAAAACTTAAAGTTTGCTTTGATTATTTTATAGTTAGTTGAGTTTTCAAAGTTTGTGTTTACATAAAAATTGTTATGGAAATTTAGTTATGTAAACAGTTAATTTTTTATACAAATTTTTTTATACAGATTTACATTCACTTTATTGGAACAAAATCATTTCAACTTTGATTTTTTTATCTTAATTAATATTTATAGGTTTGTAAATCAACAACAGTGGGTTTCCAAATCAAAAAAATTATAACCAGCTGATAACTTATTCCTCTAAACAGAACATGTTTTTGACATGCAATACTTCCAATTAAACCGCCAGACATAAATTAAGTTGCTGATTTTTTACTTCCACACTTTCATACATCATTCCTTCTTCATGTTTACTTTTACCTATGTTAATACTATACTACTGCAATTTCCATCCTGCAGCAATTTTTCCCCTTTTTAATACAAAAAAATTATACACTTACCAACCGTCCACTGTGGAAAGTGTCATGAATTACTTAGACTTCCCTTTCTGCAACAATTGCAGTTTTTCTTCCTGTATATACGTACACTGTTAATATGCAAGAATTATAGGCGGTGCGTCTTCATGGTAGTTAAAAAAATACACAGACTCCACAATGGATCATTGTCATTTTTTGCGATTATAACTTCATACTGAAATTGAAGAATAAGAATTATATACACATCAACTACAAAATAGTGCCTAACTCTACTAATAACTACAGTCAGACTTCGATTCTTTTATTTTTGAAAAATGATATTCCTTATGTTTGAGAATTGCTATTACATATATTATACTCAAAAAAATTCTAAAAACTTAGAGTTTGCTTTGATTATTTCATAGTTAGTTGAGTTTTCAAAGTTTGTGTTTACATAAAAAATTATTATGGAAATTTAGTTATGTAAACAGTTAATTTTTTATACAATTTTTTTATACAGATTTACATTCACTTTATTGGAACAGAATCATTTCAACTTTGATTTTTATATCTTAATTAATATTTATAGGTTTGTAAATCAACAGCAGTGGGTTTCCAAATCAAAAAAATTATAACCAATTTGGTAACAGCCTGCACTTGATAATTTCTTCCTCTAATCAGAACATTGTTTACTGCATACAGTACTTCCACTAAAACTGTCAGACATACATTAATTTGCTCATTTTTAACTTTAAACTTTTTACACGTCATTCCTTATTTACTTTTACTGTTAAATATATGTTAACACCACACTACTGCAAATTCTAGCCTTACGAAATTTTCTCCGTTTTTTAGTAAAAAGTAAATATACAATTAAGTGCAAACATTAGTGTTTTATTTTTTTACTTATTCATACAGTTTACTTTTTATTTCTGCTCAACCAACTGCTGTTAACCAATATTCTGTACGTATGCAGTACATACATTTTTTACCTTTACATATGTTCATTCCTATTACAAGACACCTGATGGTAATATTCAGTTCTTCCTCTTATACACTTCATTCATCACTTACTTTTTCTATCCAGCATGTTATTACCTTATTGCTTGAATTTATGTGTTAAGCAAATTTATATTCAATTCCCATCCCTTTTTAGGTAATAGTTTTTTAGTATTTTGAAACGTGAAATAACTCTAAATTGTAAATTCATTAACCATTCAAACATAACAGTTGATACTGCTTCTACTGCACCAACAGCTATATCTCCTCCCCAACAACTTCCGCATCAATCTGCTCTTCCTACCCGTAATAACTGTGGTAGAAATTTTACTGCTCCCCAACCTTTCCTCCGCCATATCCTACCTCAACCAACTCAGTGCCGACACTGTAGTGCAAAATTATTTCCCTGTGAAACAAGTGGGAATTGTTGCTCAAGTGGTAAAGTTACCACTTCCTATCCTCCGCCACCTTCGGAACTTTTAGCTTTATTCACTGATGATAGTGACAGAGGTTTACATTTCCGAACTAACATTAGATCTTACAACAATGCTTTTGCATTCACCTCTATGGGAGCTAACATCGATCAACACTTGGCCTCCGGTCGGAACGGAATATACTCTTACCGTGCACAAGGCTCCATCTATCACAGCATTGAAGTGTTCTGCCTCTACCGGGTAGTAGACCTAGATACCTCCAAATGTACATCTACGATACTGATCATGAGATTGAAAATCGGCAACAGGATAGTGCAATATTAAGACCAGACATCCTGCAAATATTGCAACAAATCTTAGATTTTTACAACCCTTATGTACATGTGCTACGACAGTTGGGGCAGCGTACTGATATAGAAAATTACAGGCTGATAATAAAAGAACTTATAGTTAATCGTCATTTTCACCAACTACCTACTGCATCACAAGTGGCGGGTATCATTGTCGGCGACGATTGCTCAAACAGTTCAAACGACAGAGAGATTATAGTTCAAACAAGATCAGGAACCTTGCAACGAGTTGCCGATACAGCTGGATTTTATGATCCACTGCAATATCCGCTTCTCCTCCCACGCGGTGAACAAGGATGGGATCTGAACATCCACAATACCGGTCATAACCAAATCAGATGTAGAGCCTACTACTCTCACATGTTACAGGTTTGTACTCCCCTATGCTGAATGAAATATACAACTTTTGTACGCATACCTCAAATACATTAACTCTCCCATATATCCCCCACGCTTACCACTTTGTACACATCGTAGGTACGACCTACGGGAGCAGCCTCTTCTGCTACTTGGTGGTCGCCTACTCCAACAATTTGTGGTTGATACTTTTGTCAAAATTGAAACTATGCGACTACGCTATCTTCGAGACCACCAAGGTACTATTCGAGCCGACTTATATCAGGGTTTACAAGACGCTCTAGCCAGTGGGGAGACAACTGCCGGTTCGTACTTTCCATCCCATCCATTTTCCCCCATTCACAATATACATTACACACTTAAAATTTTGACACAACTCTGCTATTTGTAGGAAATGTTGGGGTTCGAAAAGTACTACCATCCTCCCATACTGGTAGCCCACGAGACATGCATCAACGGTATTAGAACGCAATGGAAATTGTACGAAGGTATGGAAAGCCTGACTTATTTATTACTATAACCTGTAATCCTAATTGGATTGAGATTACATAAGAGCTATTTCCCTTTCAACAGCCATATGATCGTCCTGATTTGACAACTTGAGTTTTCCGTGCAAAATTAGAACAACTTAAAGCTAATTTATTTGATAAACATGTCCTAGGTAAAGTCATTGCACATGTTCATGTGATAGAGTTTCAGAAAAGGGGATTACCACATGCTCATATCTTACTTATTCTGGCAGACAATGATAAACTAAATACCGCTGACGATTATGATACTATGGTTAGGGCAGAAATTCCAAACATTGAATTAGAACCAGATTTGTACATGTTAGTTATTAAACACATGATTCATCATCCATGCGGCAATTTCAACCCCACTGCCGTATGCATGTGAGATGGGATATGTAAGAAGGGATTTCCTAAACCCTTCGCCGCATCAAATTTACAAGGAGCTGATTCGTATCCCATCTACAAACGTCGTGACAGTGGAATACAGAATCACACAAGTAATACTGTAGTTGACAATCGTTGGGTCGTTCCTTATAACCCTTATTTGTTTCTAAAATATGACTGTCATATAAACGTTGAAATTTGTTCCAGTATTAAATCCGTCAAATATCTATATAAATACGTTTACAAAGGATTAGATCGCGTATCCATAAGCATGTCTTCTTCATCATCCGCCATTGATGAAATTTCTCAATTCGTTAATGCTAGATGGATCTGCGCACCAGAGTCCCTATGGAGGATTTTTAAGTTCCAACTTAGTAGCATGTCTCCTTCAGTAATAGGACTACAAATACATCTACCTAACAAGCAACATATCCAATTTAACTCAAACGAAAGCTTACAATCTATTGTAGCTGATGAACACAGAATAAAAACTATGCTTACCGATTTTTTTTACCAAAACGTAACAGACGAGGACGCACGCCAGTACCTTTACCATGAATTCCCTGAAAAGTATTGGTGGAACAATGAACAAAAACAATGGGAACGTAGACAAATACAACGTAAAGTAATTGGTCGGCTATACACCATACCACCAACCGAAGGTGATCGCTACTACTTATGACTATTACTGAATCATATTCCAGGACCACTTTCTTTCGAACACTTACGCACGGTCAACGAAACTGTTTACAGTACCTTCAAAGAGGCAGCCGAACACCGAGGATTGCTAGAAAACGATAACAGTATTAAGGATTGTTTAACTGATGCTTCGAACGCCCATATGCCTCTTGCTTTAAGGCGATTATTTGTTACCATTTTAGTCTACTGCGAACCCTGTGCTGTACGTGACCTATGGGATGAATTTTGGCCGTTTCTAACTGAAGATTACCTATCCACTTCTTTTGCCTCACTTTCTGCTACATATTTAGTTGGTCGATGTCTTTTTGATCTTAACAACCTTTTAAAACAGTATAATAGAACCATATTTGATTATGATTTACCCCATAAATCCCTGCATTCAACTGACGAATACAACAATTCGACGCTTCTTTTGGAAGAACAGTCAATAGAAATAACATCGTCTGATTTACAAGCAATAAATAAGTTAACCACTGAACAAAAACAAGCTTTTGACGCAATCATGGTTACGGTGGATTCGAAAAACAGCTCCATTTATTTCATCGACGGCCCTGGAGGGACGGGAAAAACTTTTCTATACAAAGCAATTTTAGCTCATCTACGAAACCGAGGTCTTATCGCAATTGCAACAGCTACTTCTGGAATCGCTTCTATTGCGTTACCCGGTGGTAGAACAACACACTCACGATTTAAAATTCCTATTAACTTACACTCTTCGTCCACCTGTCATATTGCCAAACAGTCTGATACTGCAAAACTTTTATCCGCGGCAACCGTTCTACTATGGGACGAAGCAACCATGGCTCACCGTCACGCGTTCGAAGCTTTAGACAGAACATTACGAGACTTGACCAATGTCGATGCTCCATTTGGAGGTAAAATTATGATATTAGGCGGTGATTTTCGTCAAGTTTTACCAGTTGTTCCAGGGGGTACTAGAGCTCAAACATCTGATGCATGTATAGTTCGTTCATATTTATGGTCAACTGTTAAAGTATTTCAACTAACAAAAAATATGAGGGCACGAGTTGACCAAAGTTACGCTGACTTTGTTCTACGCATAGGAAATGGTACTGAACCCACCGTACACTACGACATGATCAAACTACCATCGCATATTGTCGTGCGATGGGATGGTCCAACTTCGTTACACTGTTTGATTAACGAAATCTTCCCCGCATTAAATGATAATTTTAGCAATATAAAGTACATGCTGAGTAGAGCGATATTATCACCAACAAATGAAACTGCGGATGAAGTTAATAATTTGATAATAAATCAATTTCCTGGAGAACAACACATTTACTACTCTTTTGACAAAATAGAAGACACCCGTCAAACTTATATCAAAATGAGTTCCTAAACTCGCTTAACCCAGGTGGTATGCCACCTCATAAGTTGACTCTTAAGCAAGGATGTCCAATAATGTTACTACGAAACCTTGATCCCCGAATCGGACTATGTAATGGAATGGGACTAATCTGCCGTGTCTTCCATCGAAACCTTATAGACGCTGAAATTTCTTTCGGTCAATTCCGGGGTACACGGGTATTTATTCCCCGTATACCGTTAAAGCCTTCTGAAAACATAAAGCTACCATTCAACCTTACCCGTAAACAATTCCCAGTTAGGCTTGCCTTTGCATTAACAATAAACAAATCCCAGGGGCAAACCATCCCACATGTTGGAATTTATCTTCCCAACCATGTTTTCAGTCATGGCCAACTTTATGTCGCTTTATCCCGTGGGATTTCAGGTAGCACAACAAAAATTTTGGTTCGAAACGGAGACCTTCGACGGAGTACTGCAACACATACTCGAAATGTTGTTTACCACGATGTCTTGCAAACGTGCTCTCAAATTATGAATGTCCCCTGAGGACATCTTACCGACTCCACTTTTCCACCACCCGTCCATACACTCCTAACTTCACCCTCCCCACCTCTTCTAACCCCGCTGTTGCACTTACTACGTCCTAACTTACAATCCATCTATTTTTATTTTCCAAACAATAACCTCCACTGTTTACCATGCATTTACATTCCAACTGCAAATAATACACAAACATTGTAATAAAACTGCACATCATTCTTCTCATCATACCCCCTCACACCATTTGTTCGTCGTATAAATATTGTTCTCAGCCTTTGCATTTAACATATGACTTTCCAACCGTTGCACTGTTCTGCTTTTCTACCTACTACCAAATTTCGTTTGCTCTTTCTGGATAACAACTGCTGCTGAATTACTTGGCAACTGCAATTTGGGTTAAATCTTCGAGCTCGAGCGTGGGGGTAAGTGCTCAACCCAATATATCACCGGGAGTACAGAGATACAGACTTCACCGAACAATCCTGCTACACCAACGCTGTTTTCCACCCCAAAATTTCACTCATTCCTCCCAATTGAGCTGAATTACACAAAATGTAAGTGGTCAAACTGTAAGCTTGCAAATTTTACACATTATACACATCGTTCATCTAACACAATGTTCTATTTTTATTTCCTCTACAAGCATGATTTAATTGGTCTTCTACAAGGACAAAGCATAAAGATGGTACAAATGTCTTTCCCGCCCCTGAAAACTAATTGGTATGCATCCACTTACCTACTGTATCGTCCTCCATTTCGCTGATAATTTACTAATCTCATTTCACTAAAATTGTCTACAATAATTAAACACAATAATAGCAAGCCTTATTTCATTTCTGAAGTTATCACTTTCTTTATTTCAGTGCAACAATAAATTTTGATCAATCGCTATTTCATATGCTGCAATTGCTATCAAATTTTTTTTCTTCTAACACAGTTTTCCGTCTTTTGTTTCTTCTGCAGGGATGACTTACTTTATCTTCTACATGGACAATGCATAAAGATGAACAAAATGTCTTCTAGGCCCCTGAAAAGATCATGGTATGGATCCATTTAACTACCACACCTGCACCCAATACACTGATACTTTATTTGCATTATTTACCCACTAATCTGCACAATAAGTTAAGACAGTAAAACCAACACTTTTTCAATTTCTGAGCTTATCACTTTATTTACTTGCTTGGAACAATAAATTTTGGTTAATCATTATTTCATAAAGTGTACTTCCTTTCAAAATTTCGCATCCCAAACTGGCACATACGTCCTTCCGAATGAACAGTTCAAACATATTGCTTTTTCCCCCTGATGCCGCCTTCAATTTAATTCCACTTACCTCCTCAACTACTTCATGAATATGATTTTCCTACTCACACTGTATACGCTACACTCACTCCACCTGTACAAAAAAGCTACCTGAACTAACAACAGTCAACTTGAACTGTTTTTGGCCTCATGCATTTATTCGCACTTTTATCATTGACTGCAATTGTACTATATGTTCGTCAAACACAGGTAACTACCAAAAAACAATATACTCACATGCAAATGGACAGAGTGGGCATGACTGTGCACTGAAGTTGTTCTGCCTGTGCAAGTTATGGAACTTATTGGTCCTTTCAGGTTCAATTTTTATCTACTCCCAGCGAAAAACTCCTCAACAATATAATCATTAATCACCTTACCTATATTCTTTCAGACATTCATGTGAAAGACCCGTAAGGTGCCCAATTGAATGGAGAACGTATGAAAAGGTGGTAACGTTGGATGATCTGATCATTCCATTCAACATTTAGCCGTTTCGATTATATTCAAGCTGTTCAGCCCGATGAAAGCAGATTACCGTTGCCAAGACTGAAGTTGAATTATAGACTACGTCATTTGTACTCGGTTCTTCCTTATGGTAGTTATTTACATGTAAACCTTTTTAATATTTTAACATACCCATATTATTACCACGCTCTGTGCTCTATTTCGAATTACTGACTGTTTAATGTTTCACCTATTACATTAACATATTGCACAGTTCTGTTTGCTTTTTCATTACCATACTGTTGCATCGTGTTTTCAATTTCCCATTCTCAACTTACTATTTTCTGAAAAATATTCGTACTAACCTACATTCATGCCATATACATGCATATTAAAATAGTTAACAGCAACAACATTCAAACAAAAAAACTACAGTACTCACTTACGAAGCATTCATATATATATAGATACACTGTAAAATACATAGCATATGTTTCCCATATTTCTATTACGTGGGAAACTGTCCTCCAACAACAGTACAGAAAAAAAAAGAAGATTACGGAATCAATGGACAGATGGACAACTTAATTTCACTGCAAACATGTTTAATTTCGTACATTGATATGTTTTATCCATATGTTTTGAGTTCTGTAGTACCAAGATAATGCACTTCACATTCACAATGTCCTATTGTACTACTTCTGCAATTTTCTGACAGCCTGCCAATGTTAACTATTTAACATGCTTTCAACAAAATTTTCCTTCCACTATACGTGGTACCCATTCAAAGCATATGGTTCACTGCACAGTTTGTGTACACAGTCAAACTTAATAAAATACTATTTTACAAAGATTTTTTTCCACTGACTTATAAATTACACTGCATTACGCACACTATGCTACATATTGCTTTATTAAAGATGGACAGCTTTACTCTTCCTGCACGCAAGTACTTATACAGCACCTTGCTGTGTTTTTCACGCAAGTATTTACACATCACCTTGCACGCAAGTACTACCACGCACACACATACATGTAACGTCCTGTTCTACAGCAATTTTTTCCCCTATCATACAACGGTTTCCATTTCCTACCCACTTATGTGTTTTCCTCACATCCATTTCACCATAATCCCAATGAGACCAAGTTAACCCGTTTGCTGAATAATACTGATTCAACTCTTCCAGCAACTACCTCATTCCCTCACATGTTCTCCTCTTCCACCTACCGCATCACATCCCCACCAACTTATAAACTCCTCAACTCCCTACACTTTTACTATCTGCTTAATACAGTCTGCTCCTTCAATGACAAAGGTAACACCGTCCGCCTTTTTCAAATACAACTGTTCACTGTTATTGCACTATTTTTTTCGTATTTTGTTTCCTTCTAACTCACTACCGACTTCCTCCAATGCAGACCAAATGTTCAACATCCACTCAAGAGAGTGCAATAAACCTTTCCACAAAAAGGATTAAACACAAATGCACCCGTTCAACAAAGCTTCTTCAAACTCTTCCTACTGAAATAACTGCTTCTTCTGCTTCCTTACCACCGCCTCCTGCTCAACAGCACGATTCATACAATGGTACCAACGCGAAACGACTACAACATCTTCAACCGTACGTACCAATAAAAAAGAGTTCGTAGAAACAAATGGACTTGAAGGAAGCGTCTGCATTTTCGGATCAACTACAAATCCCTATCGACCATCATCCCTATGCACCTTACCCGACAGACGGTAATTGGGATGATTTCTTCACTCCCGAAGTGGTATGCTACACATACTAACCTACACTTCAACACATCCGCATATTTGTGCATACATATATCAATCGTCTAACTTTCAACCCCTTTAACTTTCTCCTGCAGATCGAAGAGTATGATCGAGCCGTTGAGCGCTATCTTGCAGAACGTTCGCAGAACTGATTACTCTATGTATAACTACAACAGTTAATCAATTCCATGTTATGCTGCATATTTTCTCCATCTGTACTTTGCCAATAAAATAGCTTTTACAACTGCTTTGCCTTATGTAGTATACTTATATACATAATTTGATTTCCATCTACACGTTTCTCTAACTGTACGACTCCTTATTTTCTGTTGTACGTACACCAACAAGTAATCTGCTACTACAACAACAAATGTTTTTTCCCTACAACACATCACCATCAACTGCATCTAAATAACACATTCTCAAACACAAAAAATATGCTGACCTGATCTCCTCCTACTACGTCAACCAACTAACATTTCGTCTACTAATTTCAACCCCACTGCATTCCAGCATACCAGATTACTACACTTTTGCTGCTACAACGCAACTTCTAACTTCACACATATATAATTCCCCCTCTATACTAAAGATCAATGCATGTACAGTATAATTCCTTATGAAATCATTTCTTGAAATGCTCGGCTTTTTGGATGATGCTAAATTTTGAATGGCGGAGCCATAACTATTGTATATATCATATAACTCTCCTTTCAGATACAAAATTCCAACATTAATGTAAAAAAAAAAGAATTGTGCATGTACGCACATAAAAATGCAACATCACATACAATGTCATTTCGTAAGGTGACAAAAAAAAACTAACAAACAATGTTTCATAATACCAATTCCTCCTGCACACGTGCACGTGCATCGCACGTGCCAAATAACTCCTACAAAGTTGCTTCATCATTATCTAGTTTACTTATCGTCTTTCTTCCAACACCTTATTTATGTTCATTTGTCATATCATCTTCCTCCTTTTTCCCGTAATTAACGAAAAAATTACTATAATCTCTCACAATATCATAATTGTAACAAAGACAAAATATGTCACTTCCTTCTTTGCACACGTCCAACGGACGTGCCACCATACTTGTTACAAATAATAAGTAACCTTTCTGGACAACTGAGCTTCATTCTTTATTACAAAATCATATAATCGAAGTACATATCATTGTAAACCAATATCTATCCATATAGCAATTAATACGTTATTAATCTAATGAAGCCCATATAGTCTGATGTGTTATTACAACAAAGCTACAACTTTTCAATATGTAAGATATACGTCAATGTTAAATATAAATTCATAAAAATAGACATAATACTCTATGCAGATATGTTTATATTTTTCTGAATATATACTAATTGATGTTAGTGGGTTTCAATTCCAAGATCTATGAATCAAACAATCAAAATATTAATCACCAGCCATTACTGCTATTATTTAATAAAATCATTGTTCTATTAGCACATCACAATAAATTTAACCCCTCCTTTGTAATACAATAAAGAGTTCAAAGTAAAAGAAGGTAAAGTAAGTTTTAATGTTGTATGAGATTACTTATACCAGAAGTTGTATGTTTGGATAATAGGACACCGAGAGAGATAAATGCAACTTTTGACATGAGTGTCACTGTTGGCATTCAATGCGGTTATTAGCCATGTCATAAGGTACATTGCATTCAATACAATCAAATCATTAGCTTAACCTCATAAATTAATATGATTCAGTAACATCATTTTAGAGCATATACCAAAAACTTATAAACTAATTTTTAAGGCAGCACCATCTTCTATCTGATGATGTCTGTAGTATGCCTATATACTACTAAGGATAAACTTTGTCAATACTAAAACATCTAGGACTTCTTCAATCTGATGATATGTCAAAATTAAGAATAATGTTTCAAACCCATTTTTTCATCAGTCAGCTCCGTAACACTGAAGAAGTTTTATGATCAAACAAAAGTTTATTGCAACCTGATACAACATTCACCAATTGAAAACGTAATCGTTTGAAGAAATGGTTAAAGATTGGTATTAATAAAATCAAATATTATTATACTAAGCTCATAAACCATAGGAAAAGTTTCAAAGCCTCCATCCAAACTTTTTATGGGTTGAACTTTTGCCAAAAAAGTAGAATTAGATTGCTCACTTTCTAAAGATTAGTTCGTCCATTTGCATAAGAAGGTAGTGCATATGGTCTCACCGAATATTTAGACGGTACTTCACACTAATATATTAATATACAAATTTATTTCTCCTGGTATGTTGGTAAATGTTAAACCATTGAATTCAAGAGTTTGGATAAAGTACAAAAAGTAAAATCAATTTGTTAAGAGTCCTTAACGTTGATTTCAACTAATCTAAGTTTGTAATTGTAACTAAAGAGAAAGGTAGATTTAACAATAAAAAGAACCAAAAGAATTATATTATCACCTACAATTATATAAATTTAAAGATTAATGATCTAATTTTCTAGAATTGGTGTAAATGGAGTAGTAAGAAGTTTAACTAACAACCATATTGTAAAAGGTATTATTTATGTACCTCTATGTAATTAAAGGGATCCAAATTCTTTATTCTGTGTTGACAACACCATTTCGTTCATAATTTGTCAATTGATTTGCAACCAGTTATATGCCATTGAATCATATGCAATTCAATAATTTTCTAATTCCAAAATTTTAACCACTGCCAAAAATATATAAAAATGAATGGGATGCATCGCATGCGTGCTAAAGTATCAGTATAAATAAAACATGCCATATAAATGGAGATTTCATATGCAAATTTAGTTTCTAAAACACAACGAACATCAATTTATTTTATATTGAAGACTAATATACAATTTTTGAAAACAATATAATCTGGATTTTAAGTCCTTAGTGGCCATGTCGTTAGTTTCAAGAATCTAATATAATTATGAATTTGATATTAAATGAATTATAAGTTTATGTATTGTAAATACTATATCCTAATAAAGTTAAAATTACTGGAAGGTCATAGACTAAATAAAACCTTAATCCCAAATAAAATGAGTACAAAAAGTCCAATCCATTCATATTTGCATGAAAATATTCGATGGTGCATATCCAATAGATATTGTACCTACTCCATTTATGCTTGCCTCGGACGATAACACACCTTCGTGATATTCATTACTCCAATCACCTTACATATAAATCAGAGCAAACATGTTTTCAACTATTCTAATTATAGTAGTTTAAGATACACTCTCATTTGATGTCATATATGATCAATGCTTAAGGACATGTTAAATATAAGTATAATGCATGAAAATAGGCAAAAGAAATCTATTTCTACAAATTAACTACCTTACATTCATTTTCCACTACCACATCATTATTAGTTTTGAATGTTATGACAATAAATTAAGTTGCAGATATCTTTGTATGAATTTATTTTTTGTTATTTCTATACTTTTTAGTGGAGAATTTGAAAATTGAAACCTCTCGTGAAATAAGAATACTTAAAAAATGATAAAAAAAGCTATAGAGAATGTGATTGTTATATTATGACCTCATTTACAACAGTAAAATAATAGAAATCAAAGCAGTTAGTTTATACATGATATTCTGATTTAATTTGGTCTGATCAAATTTTATATCAAGACAGTTAGATGACATGAGGACATCAAAATAATCAAAAAATCAAAATTAAAAAATATAATTTTTTCATTAAAATAGTAAAAGAATTAATTTCATCATTTTTTAATAAATCATGATAGTGCACAAATTTATCATTAAAGTTGGTGTAATGATTTATTAGGTCTTTGAGTTTGTAAATTAATGAAAAATATATAGTATTAATAGTTGATACCGATATGATAATGAAATATTCGTATGGTTAGCTATTAATTTACATAACCAATTAAAATAATTATAGCCAGTGGAATATAATGGTGGTCACCTTTACACTATTATGGAGTAATTACATTTAGTTTAAATTTAGGAAAAAGTGATGCATAGAAATTTTCACTCCACAAATTAATAAAATATATGCAGTGTTAATAGTTAATGTCACTATAATTATTGATTTCGTATATGGATAGCTTTCAAATAACATAATCATTGAAAAAATTATTGTTAATTGAATATGATGGTGGTCTATGTTATGAGTATGGAATAATAATATTTCACATCATTATAGCCATATTCCTATGAAGATGTAGTTTCCATAATAGTGCTTCTATGTAATTATAATTGTTATACAATTTCATAATAGGCTATTTATTGAAAAACATCTTGTAATAATATTTATTGAAAGAATCAACATATTTTTAATAGTTTATAGCAAAGCTAACATACTAACACATATTTAACATATATAAATTATTCAAAAAAGAAGAAATGATTCATATTAGTTGTTAATAAATCTCCAAGTCTTTCTTAATAATATGTCTAGATGTTACTACCACTGGTTTTATCACATCAAGAACAACCAAAACATAATTGCAACTTTAAGTTGTGCTAATAACCTTTAGAAAATTATATTGTTTAGTAATCTTTAAAATAGGTTTAGAAAAAATGAAATGGGCATTTAATGAATGCACTGATGAATGAAAGTTAATAGCAAGGAAGTAAATTGAACACAAATGATCCGATAGCTTTGTCCATTACAAATAGTATTCCATTGTGTATTCAATGTAATAATACATTTGTCAATAGTTAATACTAAAACAGACAGAAATCATTTAGTGACACTGTCCGTTTATGTTATTTAACAAATAATTTTTCATTGTGTTACTTAATGAAATAACATTTATTATCAGTTTCTTGAATACCCAATATCTTTTTATGAAAAAATAACAACAATGAAGTCAACTAATAATAGGCGAACCCAGTATCTCTATATAAACTATAACCAAACTAAATAGTAGCTTGAAAGTGACACTAATGAAAATATAGTAATATTTATTTCTACTCGTTGAAGCATGTTTTAGGAGAACTGTTATTCACGGTTATTTTATTTACATTACTGTAGGATGTAGTTAAAATGTTAACACTTGAGAGTCTCATATCAGGATAAAGCACCGATTATTTTAGAACATGTCTATTATGCAATTTTCTAGTTGTATATACATGACTGGACTCCTGCTCATTACTATGGGAATTATTCTAGAATTCCTTCCTAAATATAATTACACAAATTCTCCTAATGGTAAACATGAGAGTTTACAGCAAAATGGAGATGAGAATGACAATCAAGTGCTTCCACAAAAGATGGCTTTGGTTTTAAGTTATCATGTATTATGTCCCAATTTTCTTTTCTTTTTCCCGTGCAATATAATAGCTTGTTGATTGAATTTAATAAAGTAATGCTTAAATTTTAACATCGTAAAAAAATCTATATAAACAAACATTTCTAATCGGCTAAATTACATTATATGATATATAAAGGACTCATCAAAAAATAGCTTAAGATAAATCATAAACGTAGTATTTATGTATAAAACTATACCTTATCATTAACTTATTATCCCTTCTATGCGTATACAAAATTATAGAATAACCTGAAACAAATCATCATCGTGGTATTCTAAATCAAAAGAGTTTTGCATCCTTCCTATGACTCTTTAAAACTGTGGAAAAATTATAAACCAAAGCCAACAGAAATGAAGAAGGTTGTTATATTCACCCAAAAAGTTGGAAAAAAAAACAGAAAACCAAGAAAAAATTGGTAGTAGTAAGGGAAAAAAGCTCAACCTAATAGTAGTAAGTATATACACCAGAAAGCATGCAAATACTGAAGAATGGAACAATTACGTTAAATTCCAAAGTTGCAAGATGAATACCGAAATTAGATATACAAAAATATAATTATTTTATGAGAAAATAAAATAGTGCTAAAGAAACCTACTCAATTTCCCATCCCAGTTCGGCTAAAAAGAGAAACATGCTTATATGAATATATGGTTACTGAGGTAGTTGATACTTTAAAAATCACAAAGCATGATTAATCAATTTTCTTCTTATTAACTATATAGAGTATATATTATAGTGAATATATAAATCTTTAACAATTACGTATCAGCGGTAAACATGGATTACTTCTTCCCATTCTCCTACCGATAAACTTGAGTTGAACCAAGCTTTCGATTGATGTCTAATAGTAAATTTATAAAAACAGAGTGAAATATCATTATATTGTCATATATTGCGCATCATTTTATTATCGTCCAACTAACATAGAGAGCGTAAATAAATACTGAGCTGTTAAAACATCCAAGTACAATATTAGTAGTGTGCACTCTTTTTTTGAAAATGCATTCATTGGATTATAACAGTTAAAAAATGCATAAATGATAATTTTGAATAAAACAAAAAACAATATTATAGAAATTGCTAATGGACAGTACTTCTATTTATAAGAATATGACAGATGATATAGTGCAAGGAAGAATGCATGGAAATTTATAGTAACATGCTGGAAAACTATGCCATATCCATCAAATTTAAATCAATTTTAATATGATCATCTATTAAACATAAGGTAAAAATTAGTTTTAAAATGTCAAATGCTGAAATAAAATTAACCGATAATATTCTTAGTCATAATTATATACTAAAATAAAATGCAATATAAAATAAGTTGTCTTTAATAGTTTTAATAACGCATGGCTTAATAAAAGAAATCATTAACTTTGACATGTAACTATGACTTTAAAGTACATCAATAAAAATTTTAATTATGGGAATTGTTACCGCTTTCCTTCAATGTTTCTTACAATTGTTTTATTTCGCTACACAACTCTGCATATTCATTTTAATTTCAGATTTATAAGCTCATAGTTGTAAAGATCTTATTGTTATTTGAATGATGTTTAAATAGGGAGTTGGCAATGAACGATTCCATTTTGTACTATAAAAAATCCTATTTTACTTCAGCTACACTTGCACCCGCTTTACTTGATATAGCAGCAGTCACACAATAAGAGCCTAAAAGGGTTATTTGTGTGGGTATAAATAAATACATATTAATTTTGAATAACTAAAGCTATCTTAAAATGGTATAGTCAAGAACTTGAAGGTAAATAGTGCTACTCGAAATAAAATTATAGTATGTTCTTTTGAACGCCTCGTATTATAATGTCTTATAGTTATAGTGCGCATCCATAATATCACTTGGTGGCACTTATTCAAATAATTTTGTTCATTTAGATGTTTAATGTAATCTAACCAAATAAAACATAAATCACACATTAGTACAGACAAATTTGCTATATTTTTATTGTTAAATCAGCAAATCACAGAAGGATGCACTCAGAAACACCCGATGTCTTACAAATTCTTTTTTCTTAAGCAAATGTAAATCTCTATGTCGATTCTTATAATACTTAGATTAGTTTTAACTTCAGAACTTCCACAATTATTATTCAACATACTTATATGAAGATAGCTACTTTTTTCCTTTATTCATTACATAGAGTTACCTCTTATGATCACAGTAAGAAGACGTTAAGATAAATCTTATTGCTATGTAGCGGCTGAGCCCAAAATGCACTTCGTTATAGGTTTTCCATTTTATTGTTTAGGTTTCCCATTTTTGTTGGAATTATAATTGAAAATAAATTCAAAGAACATGTCCCAAATTATTTGCTTTGTCTTCCAATTAACCATGGGAATAAAATATTAGTAATCTATACAGTTACTTGTAGAAAAAAACAAGGATTTTTTTTCAATTTAGCCCCCTTTTAAACCTTATTATCGCAAATAGCCCACATTTAAAACTAATATCAACTTTGGCCCTATTTTGGCCAGCTCAGCATTGAGCGGGCCAAAACGTACTAGCGACTTTTCAAAAGTTGCTAGTACAAATTTTTTTGCCTTCAAACATGTAGGCGATTTTTGAGAAGTCGCCCACTGGCGACTTCCCAAATCGCCTACATTCTATAAAAAAAAACCACTTTGGGCGACTTTTGGGAAGTCGCCAATGGGCGACTTCCCAAAAGTCGCCCAAATGGGGTTCTGTAACAAAAACAGAACCCCACTTTCTTCCTCCTTCACTTTTTCACTTTCCTCTTCATCTCCAAAAACCCCAAAACCCTCTACCTCAATTTTTTTTAAAACCTGATTAAATTCCATTTAATCTCATTAAAAGCATTAGATTTCGAAGATCTACCTCAAGCATAGCAAACCGTCATACGCTCGAATCCAATCAAGGTATGTAGTAGAAACCCTAAGTTTTCAAATTAGTTTCCAAACTTTTTATTTTGTGGTTGATGTAGAATGGCTCCTAGTTTTATTCCAACCATATGCTATTATGATAGTGAATTAGTTATTAACGATTTATTGTGTGGGAAATATCTTGGTGGATCTTACAAACCAGCTAAAGTTCGAAGAGGTTCTACTTTTGAGCGGTTGAAAGAGTCAGTTTACAAAGTAACAAAGATAAATCGGAAGAGTCTGATATTGATATAGTTTGCAATTGGCCAATAGATTCTGGATCCAAAGCAATCAAAATTGTTAACGACGACGATGTTGAATTAATGTTTGCTACTACGACTAAATCTATTGAGTTGTTTGTTGGGAAAAATAGAAGATCGGTTACAGAACAACCAACACCAGCACCCGTAACAAAATATGGCGTTGAAGAATATTGTAGAATGGTGGGGAACATGAGTACTGGGCAAGGAATTCCATCACCTAGTTTTAGTCATCCGACTCAACACATATCGCAATACGGGCAACAACAAATGTTTTATGGTTATCATCCATTCATGAATTTGCAGTCAAATGTCCAATTTACCTATCCTTATTTGATGCAGAACAACGATCCACGAATGAGTCAGAGGTATCATTTAGCCATGATTACATACAGATCTGGTATATTGAATTGATTTAATTATTGTACTAAATTTGTATTCCTGTGCAGTTTTATTCCAGTTCAGAATTCCACTCAAAGAAGTGCTAGACCATCTAGTAGTCATACATCTGAATGAAAGCAGCCAACTCCGTCCGAACTTTACCATTTAAGCCAAAAGTAAGTTAAATATTGCAATATGTTGCAAAATCGTTGGTATCTAGAAATAAACTAATATTGATGTATATATTTACTACAGCTTCGCAGCAAACAACACTGCTACACAGTCATACATCCAACCACCGAATGAACCAGCGGGTCAAACAACCTACAACGATGATATGGATGTAGATGATGAAGAAGATGTACAAGCTGAAGATGTTCTTGCACTTGATAGTATGTCTGTTGTGTCAATACCAGAGGTTAATACAACTTAGGTGGAAAATATGCAAGTAAACAATGATCCACTAGACTACGATTTTAGAGGTGCAGAACCAAATTGTGTGGACAACGATGAAGCAGAAATGGAGATATCGTTGGACGATGATTTGTGCAGTGCACAAATTATGGCTAGGTCGATTGTAGCAAATGTAAACTTCAACAACGAATTATTTTCATCTTCCAGCGTACAAACCAGTTTCAAAGTTGGCATGGTGTTTGAGAGTAAAGCTAAATTTCAGCAACAACTATCAGAATGATCAATCTTACATGCGATATCCTTTAAGCCAATAAGGTTGAACAAAGCAAAATACACTGCCATTTGCAACGTCGATGACAGCTGTCCTTGGAGAATACATGCCATTGACTCAAAAATAACACAGGTTGGATGGTGGGTTATTAAAAAATATCCCAGTGATCATACATGCGTTAACCCTATAGTGAACTCAAATCACAGGAAAGGTACATCATCTTTTATGGTATTGAAGATCATGCCTTTCGTGGAATCTGATTTGAACATTATGGCTGGAATGGTGCAAGTTCAAATGGAGGAACAATTATTTATCAAAATCAGCTATGTGAAAGCATGGAGAGCATTGAGCAAGGCAATTGAATGAATATACGGTGATTAGCCAGAGTCATATTCTAACCTATGACAATACTTTAGTGAAATATGAAAAACAAATCCAGGAAGCGTAGGACATGTGACTACTGATGAGTATGGAGTTTTTGATCGTGCATTTTGGTCATTTGGGCATTGTATCGAGGGATTTGTCCATTGTCGACCTTTGCTTTGTATAGATGGTACACATCTATATGGTAAATACAAAGGTACCTTACTTGTTGCAACCGCCGTTGATGCAAATGATCAGCTATTTCTCTTGGTGTTATCATGCCTTTTGGCAAGGCCGTGACACCAAGGAATTGACTAAAAATCCAAGACAGTCCGTCCCGAAGATCGGTTATATGCATTGGTTCTCTATGGATGCTGGTAAATTTTGCCCAAGTCCGGATCGAGCTATAATTATCATGACACGACAAGCAGATCCATGAAAGCCAACATTTCAAATTTCATGTCAATCCGAGTTCATATGCTCAAGATATGATCGATGCAAGCCAAGGAAGGCAATTCATTCGTGCCCATCATTTCGCTCCCTTCGCATCGCTTTCGTTCGCATCCATCCAGAACCGCGCTCTTCATATCCATCCATCCTCGGATTGCTGCGCATCCATCGTCTTCGGCTTGCTCGCATCGATCAACCAACATTCAATTTGTATCCATCAAAACTGTAAAAAATCGCTACTTCGTATCGATCCATTAGCGTGCTACAGTCGTATCGATCGGCCAGTGATCGATGCGAATAGCACAAAATTGACCAATACGAATGACATTTATGTTGATCGATGCGAAATGAGGCAGCGACAATGGATACGAACAAGGCTAAACTGGATCGATACGAACAAGACACACCCCTATGAAAGACTCGGTCGCTCGACATGAAAAGTGGATTGATTCGAGAAGTTAGCGCCACGTCAACTAGCAAGCACGTGCTCGGAAGCGATACGAATAGAGCGATGCGAAGCAGATCGATCCGAATTCAGCAGCCTTTAATAAATTCAAACTTGCATCGATCATAACTCAAAATCTACAAGTCCAAATGCTACCAAATTTTCACAGGAGCTTACGTACATCCTCAAGAATGTTCATGATCGATCTCGACTCGATTGGACGAAGTATTGATCGATACGAAGTTCGTTTGTATCGATCACAGACCAAGTGAAAATGACATGGGATCGATCGTGTGGGCCCACCCATGTGAGAGAAGAGGTCTTTGGAGATCCGGGCGAGATATTTGCAGCCTACACCTATAAATAGCAGCCCAGGACCTACATAAAAGGGACTTTTGGGCCTTCTACGTCCAGAATCGGCCGAAATTACTGTTGTTTGCACAAAAAATGGACAAACACCTCAAAGTCGTATGATTTAACTGATTTTACGTTGTTCTTAGTGATTTGGGTGATTTATGCGAATATATGAAAAGCAGGGACTAAACTGTAAAAGACACGCAGATTTATAGTGGTTCAGCCAGAATGTGCCTACGTCCACTTTATATATTATTTCTCTTTTCTTGTTTAGATTACAAGTACAAAGCTTTGATACTAGTATCTGAAAGTTGTTTGAAAGTTCTCTCCGTGCTTGAGCTCTCAAACTTGTCCCCCATTGTTGTACCCCTGCCCCTCTATTTATAGAGTGAGGCTGGGGGCAGGGGTCTTGGATGTACATAGCTGCTGGTGGGCCTGGGTTGATGTAATCTGGCCTGATAGCGTTGGTTCGGCATTGCACTGGCTCGGCAGTACTTTGATTCGGCGGTAGGTGGTAGACGCTTTGGTTCGGCATCACTTGGTTCGGAGATGGTTGGAGTGTAGAGTGGACCGGTTGTAGGTGATTCGGTGCTAGGTGGTAGTACCGTGGTCTGGTTTGGAGTTGGTCCAGCAGTGCATGGGGAGGTGCTGGTCCGGTGGAGTGTTTGAGGGAGGTTGGTTCGGCTGCTTTGGTTCGGCAATGGGGAGGACGGAGCGTGGTTCGGTAGCTCTGGACTGGTAGTGGGCTGGTTCGGCTGAAACTCACCCAACACTTGCCCCCCAAAGCAGGGCATGTGTATGCACATGGCATGCTTTGTTTTTAGCTATGATATCTACTCTCGGCCCTGTATGCCGAATCAACTGGTCTTTCGAAATAGTCTATAAGTATGGATCTCGCGTCTCTGCTCTCCCCCTACCGTTTGAAACTGCCGAATTGACTGAATACCGATCCAACCTTGGTTGCTCGAAATTACCGGACCACTTAATTGAATACCGAATCAACTCAATAATCAGACCAGGTGGGTTTTCCTTTGCCGAATGATTTTTTTTGAATGGGCTACCGAACGAAATTACATGTTCTACCGAATAAGCTCGGGAGAGTGCGTACCGAATGAACCTTCGGTTTCGAATATTCGAATGTGATTTGGCACCGGATGAGGTTGGGAGTATAAGGCCGAAGGAGATTTTATGGTTACTAGTCTTCATGTAGTTGCTTGTTTACTTTCTTCATCCTGATGACGTGTTTTTTACGTTGGTAGATAAATGTCTCGCAAAGTGGAAACCCGATCAGAAAAGAAGAGATCTCAGGACAGAGAAGAGCCTTCCGCCGTGCCCCCAGCCCAGTCAGGACCGGCACGTTATGGGCCCACCCCGAGATCATTGGTAGATGGATACGGTCCTCAGGAACCTCTGAACTTGCCTCCTGATTGCTTCCCTAGCTCACTCAAGGGCGAGCAACTTGATGCTATATCTCACTCTTTCGGGATTGACCGAGCGCGCATGCTATTGCCGGATGCGGGAGTGATGCCGTACGACCCTCCCGAGGGATATTTTGCCTACAGCAGATACCATTGTATGTGTGGTGCCATCCCGCCCGTCAACGCCTGGGTGGTCAGCTTTCTCACATATCTAAAGGTGGCTCCATTCCAGCTTCAGCCCAACTCCTATGCCATTCTAGTGAGTCTCTTCGTCATCTTCCAGAGGAGATACGGGCGTCCTCTTTCCAACCGGGAGATCCGGTATTTGTACAACTTGAGAGGCTATAAGAAGGGGTCTCCATACATCAGCTTGGAATCGGTCGTATCTTTTAAGCCGGTCCTGGATCTATACTCCAAGTACAGTATGTTCAAGAAGGAATGGTTTTTTGTCAGGGATGATTCCGTTTCTATTCGGCGCTTCACCTCCGGATGTAAGTCAAAGCTTTTATTTTTAATTCCCGTTCTGGTTGCAATGCTCCTTCTTATGTGTTTTTATTTTTTGCTAGCGACAGGTGGTTTTGCGGTCGTGGAGAATGATCGCCTGGTTCAGACGGCAGTAGAAATAGAAGCTATCACTGGAAGAGATAGGTCGGCTGCTTACCTGATCAGGAACGCTACACTTTTGGAGCACAACTTGATCCTTCCACAGCAGTCCGTGGTCAAGCAGAGGGACACGGCCGAAGAGAGGGCTGCCCAAGCTAAAGAAGGGGCCGAGTCGAAGAGCAGCAAAAGGAGGCCCTTTTCGAAACATCCGGTTGCCGGGGGGAAGAAGCTCAAAAAGTCTGACGGTCCCTCTCCCAGCACATGTCCAGATATCCCGAAGGAGGGAGATGTGGAGAAGGAGCAAGGCGCTGGAGGTGGCGACGGTGTCGGGGCTTTGTCCTCTGGGCAAGTAGGAGAGATGCAAGAGTGGATGGATGACGCTTTCCGCCAAGCCTTCAAAGGTTTGGAGGGAACGGAGAAGTCCAAGAAAGATGAGAAAGTTGGGACCGGCGTCGATTTATCTTCCGGGAGGGCTTCTATTGAGGCAACTTCTACGGTTCAAGGTGAATTTCTCTCTGTTCTTTTTAATTCTCGAATGATGGCTCAATGCATACTGGTGACACTTGATTTTTACCCCAGGAGTGGGCAAAACTACCAAGACCTCAGATCTTCGGCACATGCTTGAACAATACAAACTCCTCAAAGCTTCCGCCAAGCCGAAGCCTTCTACTAACCGCCCTGGAGACGTAGTCGGCTATCGTCCTATTCTCGGAGTTATTGAAGAAGATATACAGAAGAGGAAGAGGAGTCGATCTTCGTCTGAACCTCTTCTTGAACCCCCGGCCCCACTCCAGCCTATTCACGACATTACGGAGGAGGATACCGAGCTTATGCCCTCCCCCCATCCATCTGAGAATCCAACCGTCATCTCGATAGATCATCCTGGCTTAGTACGTAATCCGTTTGCGGGTCATCCGGACCTGGACCCGGCATCTCATGACATCTCTTTTGATGAGGTTTCTGGTGAGCATCTCCTCCCTCGTAATCCTATGGTACGGGTGCTTGACGAAGCTAAGTCCCTGGACCTTGATCTGCTTACTACCTGTAATGACCCTAAAATAAAAATAAAATGATATATATTTATATTAGAAAATTCTGAGATATATATATATAAGTATATATATATATATATTGCATTAAAACAGAAAAGAATTTGGCAATAAATAAAAATTAAATGGGAGCTTCTGTTTGATAAAATGCAAGGAATTAAGGTAATTAGAAGAAAAATTGGAACTCAAAATAAATATAGCTTTATGTTCAAAGAATTATGTAAATATATATACACATTTAATATATATGGGGTGTTTGCTGTTTTATATGAAGATAAAATAAAAATGAAGTTTAATATAAAGGGTTATATGTCTTATAATTGTGCCAGAAAATAATTAGCATAATATATGTGATTTTTAATTTAAAAGGGAGTTGACTAATTTGACATAAAGGCAGAAATATATATATATATATATACACACATATACAGAATCAAATAAAATTTCCATACCATATTTATTCCAAGCAAATAATTTGAGTAAATGATTTTACATTACAAAGTATGGTAGTATGTCTGATTTAATGGAGGTAATAGATAGGTAGAAAAAAATATACAAAGTAGATTTTCAGATTTCCTTAAAACTTATAAAAAAAAGAGAAATAATGAACTGAGGGTCACATGCTTATTGCATGAGTAGAAAAGAGTCATGAAAATAGTATTGAGTGTCTAAAAATGCATGATCCCCGAAATAGCTAATTAAAGTGTGCATTTCCAATTTATGATCACACAGAAATATGATGTGTACATAAACATCTAAGGGTATCAGGGGAATTACCCATTTTCTAAAACCCTAGAATGGATTTATAAATAACTGCACATAGCCAAAATCATCACTCTCTCGGGATCAAAAACAAAATAAAATAAACAAGGAGAAACACTAGCTTGAGGCTTTGGGGGATTTGCTGTTCTAAGAAATTAAGGCAGTGAAAGGAGAAACATTATGTGAGTATTTATCTTTTGTATGCAATGGCATTAAGTCCTATTGCAGACAGCCTAAAAATACTATGAGTTATTTGAATCTCTGAAATGATTTGTTATGAGTGATATGGATGTTTGTTTGTGCATTTTTGTTTGAAGCATTGATCTGTAATTTGGCTTTCAGAGTTAACATGTTTTAAGTATTCTTGTTCTATCATCATTAAATATGGATCAAGATTAATAGGGGAACATGGGGATTGAGCCAGAAAATATGCAGGCATTCATATTTCTCTGATATATGAATGAAAGAAAAAAACTAAATTGGTCACTTGGGGGTAGTCAATGATCTGCTTACTTCAGGTGGAAGCAAGTATATGCATGGTGCAACTGCACCCTGAGGCCTTTGTGTGTTGGAATAATTTAAACAACCTGGGAGTTTCCATCACAATGCATACATAGTGTTCATTTGACAAGGAGTTAAAGACCATAAAATAAATGGGGTAGGGGTTTAAAAAAAATCTGGGTTATAAACTTTCAGATTTGGTGTTAGATTTAATCAAGATAAATATTGTTCATTGATTAATTGCTGGGTGAAAGTCTGGAGTATAAAACAGAGATTACTTATCCAAGATTTGATGAGGATGAATTAAAAATTGTACACATGCTTAATCTTAACTGACTGTTGTGCATTGTTTGATTTGTTGAATGTGGTTTTGTGTCTTTTTGAATGAACCAAAACATGCTAAGAATAAGACCTGTTAAACTAGGAAGGTACTGCAAGATTACTAAAATTATGTATATGCATACAAAATTGATAAATGCTCATACCAGTGTAAACTGACCCATTTGGTTGCCCTTGCAATCATCTAGGTGTCTCAAAAATTATTTGGGGCAGCTAAATGATTTGCTTGCAGGAAATTGAAGTTGGCTTGATGAGTAAAGAAGGCATTGGCTGCTAGTATAAATAAGAGAGACTTGTTTTAAATTTGCAGTTGCTTTGTAATGGAATTACTAGACAAATTCTATTTTC
The DNA here is from genome assembly GCA_030737815.1 of Allium fistulosum. NCBI lineage: Eukaryota > Viridiplantae > Streptophyta > Magnoliopsida > Asparagales > Amaryllidaceae > Allium > Allium fistulosum. Next base: position 740,760,600 of record CM060908.1, on the reverse strand, counting down.
TGTAATTGAAGTACTTGTAGGAAACTTTCTAAGTATATGGGGTTGAAAACTTATACTTAAGTAAAATTCATTTTGAATGATATTTGATGGAGTTTGATTTTTATTGATTTTATGATCATCTGATTTGGAGAAAACAAGGGGATGGATATAACACATAAATATAAAATGTGAATGTAATGATATCTGGTTTTATTGCCTGAGTTTATTCTATGATTTTCTTTAAATAAAATTACAATAGGTTTGACAAGATTTGAATAAGAAATACTCAAGTGGAATAAATGTATGCATGTCAGATAAATTGATACTAAGAAATATATATATATTTGAATCTCTGATTTCTATTGTTTATATTTTGTCTTATGGAAATTAAACAGCTAAGGGGATTTAATTTTTGAAATGAACTCTCAAAGATTTTAGCAGAACATTCAAGTAAAATGAATTTGTGCATGGCAAGTAAATGATACTGGCAGGTGCATAAATTCTGGAAATTTGTATGGATTTGAGCATTTAAAAAAAAGGATCTTTGAGAATAGTAGACCTGGAAGGGTAATGGACTTTGGATATTTGGTTGAACACCTATAAGAAAGTATTTTCCAGAAAACTTGAACTAGGCATAAGAAGGCTTGGAAATTTAGGAGTAGGAATTTTGTAAAAGCTTGTCAAAATGAAGGGTATGGGTTTGCAAGTGGTAAAAGGGGGACTATGGCTGGTCTAGGTGGCCATGGGTCAAACCCTTGGAGCCTGGAATCTCTTCATTTCAATTGATGAAGTGTGAGTGCATCCGGGACAAAACCAAGAAAAACACCAAGCAACCCTCATATAACACCAAGCAATTTTAGAGATATACCAAGCAACTAAAAATCTGTACCATGTCAAATATAGAAATGCAATCTAACTTCAATTGTATAATTTGAGACAGTGATTAGGAAATCACTTTTAATGTTCCTAACTACAAGTAGGATCTTGAAATAATTTTATGCATAAGCCTAATAACTGTCACAAGAACAAATAAATGCAAATAGCCTTATTTAGGTAGATTAATATTTATATATAGCCAGATAACAAGTTTAGGTATTATAATTTGCTAAAAATATACCTCTGGCAGTAGAATAAGATTTAAATAGGAAATAAGTGGCTTGTCAATAGCTTGTATGATATTTTGTTTTCAAATTGATTTAAATTGACTCTGATATAAATAATAATAAAGGGACAATTGTATATCATCAAATATATAATTGGTTTAATCTTTGTATACTGATATGATTATATTAGTAATTCCAGGGTCTTGGGAAAAATATTTGGAAACTATATAAAAATTTAAATATAAAAGTATTTGGGGTTTAGTGGTGAGTTCCTTTGAATAAAAAAAAATCTAAGTGATTTTAAAGATGAGGGTCACCACAGTTGGTATCAGAGCTATGTTTTAAATAACATAGTAAATTTTGTTGTATGCATATGGATGTTTGAATGCATTGTTTGAATTGTTGGTGTTGAATGTTTTTGCTTTATGTCAAGAAATATATGTGTGTACATGTGACACATGCACAGTGTGCACAGAAATAAAAATGAACCAAGTAAAGACACCAAAAACTGATAGGGGTAAATAAACTAACATAACAATCATATTTATAGCGTTATGGTAGGACCAAGGCATCACACAGGTGTAGGATCATCACGTGAGCCACCTGTGATGAGCATGGAGGATTTTGTGAGAGCTTTAAGGGATGGAATGGCACCAAGGCAAGACAATCCTCATGAGGAACTCTCCAAACTGCTTAAGACTTGTGCCACTTTGGGAGGAAAGGATTTTGAAGGTACTGAAGGAGCTATAGGTGTTCAAACTTGGATAAAAACTATGGAGAGGGTCTTCACAGATATGCAAATCAATGACCAAAGGAAGAGACAGATAGCTTCAAGGAAATTGAAGGGGGTTGCACTGGATTGGTGGGAAGTTGTGACAGCAGGAAGACAAGAGGATACCATTACTTGGAATAATTTCAAAGACATGCTTAAGGCCAAATTTGTCCCAGCATCTGCCAAGGCCACACTACTTGAAGACTTTATTAGATTAAGGCAAGGAAGCATGAATGTGAATGAATACACTCAGAAGTTTGAAGCTTTATCCAAGTATGGACTGGTGTTAATAGGGAATGCAGAAGCAAAGAATGCAAGGTACATTCAAGGTTTGAACCCTAGTTTGTCAAGGGCAATGTTGCCATACAAGGACAAAACTTTTGATCAAGTAATTGATCTAACTCTCTCATTTGAGCAACATGACACTGCAAGAGAGAAATTCAGGAATATGAAGCTCAACAAGAAGAAGGGTCAACTGTAGCTGAGCCGGTTGTACTGCCTAACCACGGAAACGCCAGTGAACGGGGCCGAGCTAGAATCCAGCCCGAAGTTGGACCCGAGGAAGTGCTTAGATCAGAACCCAGCAGGGGAAGATCAAGGCAAGGGCCAACTGTATCTGACCCTAGCATGCTCCCAGAAAACCAAAGGCAGCCACTGGAAAATATGAGGAATGATAGACGATACCATCCCTACAGGTCATCTGGACGGAATCAATCCCACAGAACATAACCGAACTCGTTTCTATCTGCTCCAGATTCTGATGAAAGGATGGCATGCTTGTTCAGAGAATGCGTCCAACGGGATCAAAGAGATCGAGGGATAGGCGCTAGGGTAACCAGCCCTTTCGCCCGCAATATCGAAATTGCCATCACCCCCCAAGAATGGAAGATGCCAACAATGGAACCTTACAAAGGAACCTCCGACCCCGTTGTACACTTACAGAGATACACACAGCATATGCTCATGAGTGGAGCAACAGAGGGAGTACTGTGCAAATGATTTCCACTATTCTTAGCAGATCTAGCTACCTCCTGATTCTGTCATTTACCCCAGGGATCCATCAGCTCGTGGGAAATGTTGAAAGAAAAGTTTATTAGTCAGTTCCGCATTCATGTGAAACAACCCAAGGACGCTTATTCCTTATCCAGCATCAAATAGAAACCTGGAGAGAAACTACAGCAATACCTAACCCGATTCAATGCCGCAGCGGCCGCAGTCCAAGATGCCGATGAGAAGCTTATCCTAATGGCCCTCTGTAGTGGTGTGCATCCGGATACTAAATTTGCTAGAAGGTTGACAAAAGAAAAACCAGCTACTTTACCCGATTTCTTCCATGAAGCCGGGAAATATATGAGGCTTGAGGATGCTGCCGTTGAGGGGCAGTCAGGACAACAAAATAAGGCAACTCACAGCAACGCGCCCGCTGTGGCAAAGGACGTTCGAAGAAATGATTCCAGAGACAATGCTAGGGGCAAGAAGGGAGAAAGCGCCTATATCAGCCAGGACCGAGATTCGACACTTACACTCCTTTGAACGAAACCGTCGAAAACATCTTCCTTGCCACCCAAGACGAAGTTAGATACAAATGCCCACCGTACAAGAAGGAATCAGATAACGCACAGAAGTCTGGAAAGTTCTGCCGCTTCCACGAATCTCATGGGCATGATACCAATGAGTGCCATCATCTCCGGGACTTGATTGAAGAACACATCAGAAGGAAGAAACTGGAACGCTATGTAAAAGGTCAGAACATGACTCCAGCTCCTGCCAATGAGAACCCAAGGGTACCCTCACCAGAGATCGGCAGAGGAAATCGCAACACTAGCGGCTCCAGTCAAGAGAAGATAGTGGTCCATACCATCTCGGGAGGACCGCACATTGCCGACAGAAGCTGGGCGGAGATGGAAAGATATGGAAAGTCGCTTAGAAACAATGAAGACTGTTTTAATTCTGTTATAGAAGAGCGCCACCCGAAGCGGAAAGAGAATCATGACATCACATTCGGTAGGCATGACCTAGAAGGAAGGCAATACCCTCACATGGATCCCATGGTTATCTCTGCCCGGCTCGGTCCAACCCAAGTTTTCCGAATTCTAGTAGACACTGGAAGCTCGGTAAATATCTATTCAAGCATGCGTTCGACAAAATGAAACTATCAATGAAGGATGTTTCTCCCTGCAATAAACCACTACACGGTTTCACTGGGGATGCGAAGATGCCCCTCGGGCAACTGGACCACTTTGTCGAAATTGGAAGTCATCCTCGTTCCGTGGTACGGAAACAGACATTTGTGCTGATAGAAAACCACTCAGCCTACAACGCTTTCTTAGGAAGGCCAGCCTTGTCTGACTTCCAAATTGTCCTGGCCCCATGGTGCCTAAAGATGAAATTTCCGACAGACAATGGGGTAGGGGAAGTAGAGGGAGACCGGGACGTTGCTCGAGACTGCTATGTAACTGAACTTCACAACAACCACTGGAAGGATAAAGGGAAGAGTGTAGAGGTTGCCCTCAGCACAAAAAGTTTGGAAGCATAGCAACTAAAGAAAGCCCCTCCTCTTCGATATACCAGCGACCCTTTTAATGAATTAGACCCCAGGGACAAAGAGGAGGAGGCCACCGCCGAGCCTGCAGAGGCTATGGAATTTATATCTGTAGACAAGCATGACTCGAGTAGACTATTGAAAATCGGGTCCCAACTAAAAGCTGAGTTGAAGGAGCAGCTCATTGACTTCCTCCGCCATAACTTGGATGTAATCGCATGGTAACATGCCGACATGACCGGAATCTCCCCTGGCATAGCATGCCACGTGCTAAACATTGATCCCACCAAGGCGCCCATAAAACAGAGAAAGAGAAGTATGGGGGCAGAACGATCAGCAGCCCTCGACAAAGAAGTAAAGAATCTACTTGCCAATGACTTCATACGAGAGGCCATCTACCCAGAGTGGATCGCTAACCCGGTGCTGGTAAAGAAGGCTAATGGGAAGTGGCGAACATGCATTGACTTCTCCAACTTAAATGACGACTGCCCGAAAGATTGCTTCCCACTTCCCCGAATCGATCAACTTGTAGACAGCACAGCCGGGCACGAACTCTTATCTTTTATGGACGCATACTCAGGATACAACCAAATTCCCATGCATGCTCCCGATCAAGACCACACTAGTTTCATCACTAACCGGGGGTTGTACTGCTACAAGGTAATGCCTTTTGGACTTAAGAACGCAGGAGCCACCTACCAGCGCCTCGTCAACAAGATGTTTACAGGGCTGATAGGACAAACTATGGAAGTGTATGTGGATGACATGTTGGTAAAGTCAAGGAAAGCCGACGATCACGTAAGCCACCTAGGCAAAATGTTTCAAGTACTTCGCCAGTATGGAATGAAGTTGAATCCTCTAAAGTGCTCCTTCGGAGTATCATTAGGAAAGTTCTTGGGATTCATCGTCCATGCCAGAGGGATTGAAGCAAATCCTGAACAAGTCCGAGCTCTAAAAGATATCAAAATACCTTCCATTAGAAAGGAAATGCAAAGCCTGAATGGGAAAGTGGCTGCCCTAAGCCGATTCATCTACAAAGCAACGGACAAGTGCGTCCCCTTCTTCGAAGCTCTAAAGAAAGACAAAGGAAAGTTCGAATTGACCGACGAATGCTTAACCGCTTTCCTTAACTTGATCGAACACCTCCAGAAACCGCCGGTACTCTCGACTCCAAGCGAAGGCGAAGAATTATACCTATACCTTGCTGTGTCATCTCACGCCCTGAGCGCTGCGTTGGTAAGAGAAGACAACTGCACGCAGCGGCCAGTATACTTTGTAAGTAAGAGGTTTACGGGGGCATAAGTCAGATATCCTAAACTTAAGAAGCTAGCATACTGTTTACTAATCACATCACGAAAACTGCGTCACTACTTCCAGTCCCATTCCATCAAAGTTCTGACCGACCAACCACTGAGGCAGGTACTCCATCGTCTCGACACTTCTGGGCGACTACTTAAATGGTGCATTGAACTAAGTCAGTATGATATCACCTATCACCCTCGCACCGCCATCAAGGGATAAGCCATGGCCGATTTCATTGCAGAATTCACTACCAACGAAGGTAAGGAGCAATCGGAAATAGCAGAAGACATCAAGTGGAATATCTTCGTGGATGGTGCGTCAAATGAACAAGGATCGGGGGCAGGTGTGGTAATAATCACTCCTAGGGGAAATAAGCTGCACTATGCTATAAGGTTGGAGTTCGCCGCCACCAACAACGATGCAGAGTATGAAGCAGTGATAGCTGGATTTGAACTTGCCTTAGAAATCGGAGCCAATTCTTTGTGTCTTCATAGCGATTCTCAACTTATTGTTAATCAAATACTAGGAGAATTCCAGGCTTGAGAAGAACGACTCATAGAATATTTAAAGAAGACCAAGTTACTTCTCAGTCGATTGGACCACTACTTAGTCAAACACATCCCTCAGGAAGAGAACTGAGAGGCCGACGAATTGGCGAAGCAAGCAAGCGTGAGAGACGGCGCTATTTCCGGAGTAGTAGCGATCTCAAAGCAACTGACCCCAAGTTTTGGGCAAGTAAATCTGATAGCTGCAACCGAAGAGGCAACTTGGATGACTCCCATCCGAGATTACTTACAAAGCGGCACCCTACCCCACGGGCGTAACGAAGTCAAGAAAATCTTGAGGAAAGCTTTCCACTACACAATACAAGAGGACACCCTCTATCGGCGCGGATTCTCTAACCCCTTATTAAGGTGTGTCGCTGGAAGGGAAGCCAAGGAAATCTTATACAACATTCATCAAGGAAGCTGCGGAGATCACACCGGAGGGCAAACTTTAGCAAAAAAGATACTCCGATATGGATATTTCTGGCCCACCTTAAGCAAGGACGCCTTAGATTTCGTCAGAAAATGTGACAAATGCCAGAAGTTTGCTAAGATTCCGCGGCTACCAACAACTGAGATTACTCAAATGACCATCCCTTGGCCCTTTGCAGTATGGGGAATTGATTTAATCGGCGAACTACCAATGGGCCAAGGCGGGGCCAAATATGCTATAGTGGCAGTCGACTATTTCACCAAATGGGTGGAAGCAGAACCTCTGAATAAAGTATCTTCAGCAAAAGTTATTAACTTCTTGATCAAAAATGTTCTGTGCAGGTACGAGTCCCATTCAAAATCATATTAGACAACGGACTTCAGTTTGACAGCGAGGAATTCGCCAACTGGTGCCAAGAGCACGGAATTCACAAAAGCTTCTCATCCGTAGCGTATCCCCAGGAAAACGGACAAGTCGAAGCCGTCAACAAAATTCTGAAAACTCTAATAAAAAAGAAACTCGAAAAGTCAAAGGGCGCTTGGGTGGATGAACTCCCTACGGCACCGTGGGCCTATCGCACATCTTTCAGAACATCAACATGGCATACTCCTTTCTCTTTGGCATACGGATCGGAGGCTATGCTCTCAGTTGAAACCATCGTGCCTTCCCACCGTAGGATCCACTATAACCCAGAAGAGAATGAAGAACTCCTTCACATGTCTTTGGATCTAATTGAGGAGAGAAGAAATGATGCAGTCCTCAAAGCAGTAGCCCATAAGCAAAAAGTGGCAGCACAATACAACTCCAAAGTCAAGCATCGTACCTTACAAGAAGGGGATCTTGTCCTCAAGCGAATCTTCCCTCGCCCCGGAGCACTAGATCCAATCTGGGATGGGCCATATGTAATTCATAAAGATCTCCACAACGGAGCTTATATTTTGTCAACAGTGGACAGAGAGGTGTTCCAGAGGGCATGGAACATCCAACACCTCCGTCGATACTTTTCTTAACTTGTACTGCCCATATGAAGTGAATTAACAAAGAGAATCAGTGGACGTAGGCATTTTCGTGCCGAACCACTTTAAAAAACCTTGTCTCTTTTTTAACTTGTTCCTTTATATCTTGGCTGCTTGTTAACTTATCCTTTTCTGTTGAACGAAATCCTATGCATATAGCATTTCCATTCAAGGCACTCCACAGCGCAACTTCACATGGACAAGACCTAACAGGTACTATGCGAATCTATGCCCTCGCCAATGAGACACTTTTGCTCCGGCATCCCTCTGCTGCGGGTTAACTCATTGCTCGCGATGGTCCTTAAAGCCAACTGTAATGAGCCGATTATAAGCCACCGAGAAGGCCGACTATAGTCGAGGCAGCTCATTATGGCGTTCGGCTCGCCGGCAACTGTGAACCGACTATAAACCCCAACATAAGGTGTGGCCAGCCAGGGGTAGTTCATGGTTGATGATCGACACCCACGCTAGCCGGCCACAGTAAATCGAATAATACCCACGATTACGGGCCATAACGTCCCGGGTAGTTACTGTGCGCGATCTCGGCTCCGATGTGTCTTAAGTGCGGCTGTGGTAAAAAAGAATTAACTCCCCGCGGAGGCGTAAGATGGGTGACAAATGTCTCCAAGACCCACAGCTAGGGAAAGTGACTACAAAGCCCGTTTGCCACGAACTTAAGCACATCGAAGGCCTTCCGTGATTGGAAGTTTTACTATTTCACATATTTCAATTTTATTTAAGAAACTTTTCTCCTATCCTCTATAACAATCCCTGAAGTACAGGACATAGAACAAGAGACATTCGCTAATGGAAACGGATACTCACAATAAGATACTGGACCGCATTCCATACTCGGTCACACAAGACATTCAAAGCTGCCATCTACAAGCAAAATATAAAGGGCGGTATTTCCTTCTTTCATGTGTAAACACGTGACTATAATTTATTCACACCTCACGCTAACATTGCAAGTCATGAAATTATGTTTTAAACAAAAACCTGACGTCAAACACAATTTAATTACAAGAATATGCATAGCTATATTTCTCATACCACATGCCAAAATAGCAAAAACATTCAAAAGACGACAGAATCAGCTTAAGTTAAGGAATTACACGTCAAGAATAGTGCTATTTATTACAAGTAGCATAATTACAACCTAAGAGTTGCGGTACTGTTTTAAGACTAACATATATAACAATGTCAAGTCCACAAAAAGATTTCCAGGTCCAATCAAGGAGCCGGCTACGTCGGAGTCTTATCCTTGTCCTGTTGCCCACCTGTCCGGTCAGAAAAAGAATTCATTAGTGATAAGAAACCAAGTTAACGGAAAGACTAGAAAGGAAGACTTACCAGCATCTACTCCTTGATCATCTTGATCATCATCCTCCACTTCCACACCTGCCTCCTCAGCTGCAAGAAACCGCATGCCCTCCTTCACCGCCACCTTCTCCTCCTTGGTAAACTGGGCGGTAACCACATCCATCCTGAAGACCACACCACCCTCCTTATCCGCCTCAGCCTTGGCCTCCTCTAGAGCCCTGAGATAGATCCTAGCCATAACCCGGGGGTAGTCATCCATCCATGACAAGTTACCCTGCCTCCAAGTACAGAAGTACATATCCTGAAGCATCCCATCCATCATCCCCTCGTTCTCTTCAAACTCCCTCATTCGGACCTCAGAAGCCCACAGCTTTGCAACAACAGCATCCCTCTCCGATCGATACCGTAAACGGTCGGCCTGAAGGGACCTCCTCATCGCCTCCATCTCCTCCTTCGACTTGGCCTGAGAAAGCTCCGCAGCCTCAAGTCTCCCCGATAGTTCCTCTACCCGCTCGAGGTCCGCTTGCTGAACCTCATCCACTGTGGCAATGGCCATGTCAATCCGCTCCTTACAGATAGCTTCCATCCTCCGCAACTCCGCCCTACTGGCCTCTTCAATAGTCTTCCTCAATTGTCTGGATGCGGCCTCATGCTGGGAGATTTGGATGGCTTGGTCGGCAAGTTGTTTAGCCTGGTCGGAAACCATCAACCACAGCCGAATGTTGGCGCTTCCTATCTCTTCCCCAGCCTTGACAAGTCGGGCGTGGTGCCCCATCAATTTCCTGGTCTCCTCAGCAACCCGGTCAATATTTGCCTTAGCCTCATCTCCCAGAGTTATGACCTGGGTAGTAAGCAGATCAAGGTCCAGGGACTTAGCTTCGTCAAGCACCCGTACCATAGGATTATGAGGGAGGAGATGCTCACCAGAAACCTCATCAAAAGAGATGTCATGAGATGCCGAGTCCAGGTCCGGATGACCCGCAAACGGATTGCGTACTAAGCCAGGATGATCTATCGAGATGACGGTTGGATTTTCAGACGGATGGGGGGAGGGCATAAGCTTGGTATCCTCCTCCGTAATGTCGTGAATAGGCTGGAGTGGGGCCGGGGGTTCAAGAAGAGGTTCAGACAAAGATCGACTCCTCTTTCTCTTCTGTATATCTTCTTCAATAACTCCGAGAAGAGGACGATAGCCGACTACGTCTCCAGGGCGGTTAGTAGAAGGTTTCGGCTTGGCGGAAGCTTTGAGGAGTTTGTATTGTTCAAGCCTGTGCCGAAGATCTGAGGTCTTGGCCGTTTTGCCCACTCCTGGGGTAAAAATCAAGTGTCACCAGTATGCATTGAGCCATCATTCGAGAATTAAAAAGAACAGAGAGAAATTCACCTTGAACCGCAGAAGTTGCCTCAGTAGAAGCTCTCCCGGAAGATAAATCGACGCCGGTCCCAACTTTCTCAGCTTTCCTGGACTTCTCCGTTCCCTCCAAACCTTCGAAGGCTTGGCGAAAAGCGTCATCCTTCCACTCTTGCATCCCGCCTACTTGCCCAGAAGACAAAGCCTCGACACCGTCGCCACCTCCAGCGCCTTGCTCCTTCTCCACATCTCCCTCCTCCGGGATATCTGGACATGTGCTGGGAGAGGGACCGTTAGACTTTTTGAGCTTCTTCCCCCAGCAACCGGATGTTTCGGAAAGGGCCTCCTTTTGCTGCTCTTCGACTCGGCCCCTTCTTTAGCTTGGGCAGCCCTCTCTTCGGCCGTGTCCTTCTGCTTGACCACGGACTACTGTGGAAGGATCAAGTTGTACTCCAAAAGTGTAGCGTTCCTGATCAGGTAAGCAGTCGACCTATCTCTTCCAGTAATAGCTTCTATTTCTGCTGCCGTCTGAACCAGGCGATCATTCTCCACGACCGCAAAACCACCTGTCGCTAGCAAAAAATAAAAACACATAAGAAGGAGCATTGCAACCAGAACAGGAATTAAAAATAAAAGCTTTGACTTACATCCGGAGGTGAAGCGCCGAATAGAAACAGAATCATCCCTGACAAAAAACCATTCCTTCTTGAACATACTATACTTGGAGTATAGATCCAGGACCGGCTTAAAAGATACGGCCGATTCCAAGCTGATGTATGGAGACCCCTTCTTATATCCTCTCAAGTTGTACAAATACCGGATCTCCCGGTTGGAAGGAGGACGCCCGTATCTCCTCTGGAAGATGACGAAGAGACTCACCAGAATGGCATAGGAGTTGGGCTGAAGCTGGAATGGAGCCACCTTTAGATATGTGAGAAAGCTGACCACCTAGGCGTTGAGGGGCGGGATGGCACCACACATACAATGGTATCTGCTGTAGGCAAAATATCCCTCGGGAGGGTCGTACGGCATCACTCCCGCATCCGGCAATAGCATGCGCGCTCGGTCAATCCCGAAAGAGCGAGATATAGCATCAAGTTGCTCGCCCTTGAGTGAGCTAGGGAAGCAATCAGGAGGCAAGTTCAGAGGTTCCTGAGGACCGTATCCATCTATCAATGATCTCGGGGTGGGGCCATAACATGCCGGTCCTGACTGGGCTGGGGGCACGGCGGAAGGCTCTTCTCTGTCCTGAGATCTCTTCTTTTCTGATCGGGTTTCCACTTTGCGAGACATTTATCTGCAAACGCAAAAAACACGTCATCAGGATGAAGAAAGTAAACAAGCAACTGCATGAAGACTAGTAACCATAAAATCTCCTTCGGCCCTATACTCCCAACCTCATCCGGTGCCAAATCACATTCGGATATTCGAAACCGAAGGTTCATTCGATACGCACTCTCCCGAGCTTATTCGGTAGAACATGTAATTTCGTTCGGTAGCACATTCAAAAAAAAAAAAATTCATTCGGCAAAGGAAAACCCACCTGGTCTGATTATTGAGTTGATTCGGTATTCAACTAAGTGGTCCGGTAATTTCGAGCAACCAAGGTTGGATCGGTATTCAGTCAATTCGGCAGTTTCAAACGGTGGGGGGAGAGCAGAGACGCGAGATCCATACTTATAGACTATTCCGAAAGACCAGTTGATTCGGCATACAGGGCCGAGAGTAGATATCATAGCTAAAAACAAAGCAGGCCATGTGCATACACATGCCTTGCTTTGGGGGGCAAGTGTTGGGTGAGTTTCAACCGTACCAGCCCACTACCGGTCCAGAGCTACCGAACCACGCTCCATCCTCCCCATTGCCGAACCAAAGCAGCCGAACCAACCTCCCTCAAACACTCTACCGGACCAGCACCTCCCCATGCACTACCGGACCAACTCCAAACCAGACCAAGGTACTACCACCTAGCACCGAATCACCTACAACCGGTCCACTCTACACTCCAACCATCTCCGAACCAAGTGATGCCGAACCAAAGCGTCTACCACCTACCGCCGAATCAAAGTACTGCCGAGCCAGTGCAATGCCGAACCAACGCTACCAGGCCAGAATACATCAGCCCAGGCCCACCAGCAGCTATGTACATCCGAGACCCCTGCCCCCAGCCTCACTCTATAAATAGAGGGGCAGGGGTACAATAATGGGGGACAAGTTTGAGAGCTCAAGCACGGAGAGAACTTTCAAACAACTTTCAGATACTAGTATCAAAGCTTTGTACTTGTAATCTAAACAAGAAAAGAGAAATAATATATAAAGTGGACGTAGGCACATTCTGGCCGAACCACTATACATCTGCGTGTCTTTTACAGTTTAGTCCCTGCTTTTCATATATTCGCATAAATCACCCAAATCACTATGAACAACGTAAAATCTGTTAAATCATACGAATTTGAGGTATTTGTCCATTTTTTGTGCAAACAGCTGTTGTACTCGAGTTTTACTGTTGTAATTCGTTGTAACCAGTAAGCAAAAGTTAATAAAAGTCAACCATTTCATAGTGGACGTAGGCCATACGCCGAACCACTCTAAATTTGTGTGTCTCTGTGCGTTTTTCCTGTTTATTTTTGGTGTGTTTGTTAGATCTACCTCCTTTTTCATTTATATTATTCATTTTATCTCTTCAAACACATCCGAAGGGTGTTGTGCCCAATTTTGGTACAAACACTTTGGTGCTTTCACTGAGAAAACCCAGTTTTTCTCTTGCTCGTTGGATCTACTATCGATATTGGATTGCATAAATCTAAGATGAAGATCCAGATTTCAAGTTTAAAGGTCTTCCATCCTATTCAAATTTGCATCAAGTCTAGGAAAGAGCTTCGCTACCCATCATGGTTAACACCAGGACTACCTCAACTGCCACAGATCCAGAAGGACAGGACAGACAAAACCCCATACAACTACCTCCTGCTGATCAAAATGCTGCCGGACCATCAGATCCGCAAGGCCCTGTCACCAGGGAAGAATTTCAATTGCTAATGCAAGAGGTTACTCAAAGCCGTCAACAGCTTACTCAGCAACTGCAAGCCAACGCAGAACTAACCAACCAACTAAACCGTCAAAGATGAAGGAGATCCAGAAGGGATCAGGCTTCCTATTCATCCATCAAAAGTTCAGCCTCTTTAGATTTTAATCATAGATCCACATGCCCGCGACTGGACGGAAGTTGCACACAGGCCATCTGGCATCAACACACATTGAATCTTGGGCAACCGAGAGTTGGCCCGTCAACCAGCCATCAAACTGGACCCTCCTCCCGAGGAGGCGCTACCCCATATCACATTACTGACAACCGTACTACCACTGCTACTGATTTGGGAGTTGATGCTCGGAACCGAACGGATCCGACCCACCGCCAATGCAACCATACTCCTGATCCTTATGTCCCTGAAGACATAGAACCAAGAAGGCGAGACATGGACCATCGACCGCGACCGGCCCCTCCTCGCATTGTGGAACCCGACTACACCTTGGCCTTACTTGCTTAAAATGTCCAGATACCTGACATCCCGACGATGATCCGTCAAATGATCCGTGAAAGTCAGGGTCTTACTGATGACGACTGGGGAATCTCCTGTAGTCATACCCCTTTTACTGATGAGATACACTATGCTAAACCACCTCGGTGATTCAGGATGCCGACTTTACCCGTTTATGAAGGGAGCTCTGATCCTAATCAACATACCCTGGAGTATAAATGGTTAATGAATGCTGCACGAGCTGATGATGCAGTTAAGTGTTGAAGTTTCCCGATCTCTCTAGGGGCATAGCAACTATGTGGTTTACCCACTTACCACCTCGATCTATCTCTTGTTTTGACCAGTTGGCAAAAAAGTTTATTGAGCAATTTCACATGCATGTTGCAAGGCCGAAAGATGTTAATACTTTGTCAAGTGTCACTCAAGCTCCTGGAGAGACACTCAGACATTATCTGGAGAGACTTCATGCTGCATGCGCCGAAATTAGTAACCCCAATGATAATTCAATTCTGATGGCACTGACTAAGGGGATCGACCCTGACTCCAAGTTCGACAATTGGTTGGCCGGAAAACCTCCTGTGTCATCGGACCGTTTCTATTCCAAGGCAGCCCAATTCTTGAGAAGGGAGGATGTGAAACAGTCTAGGAAGAAGGATGACGCAGGGCCTAGTGTGGAAGGAATCCATAGCAATGTTGCTGTTATACAAACCGGGGAGAGTTCCGGAAAAGTACAACTGAATATACAAAATAAACAGAATCAACAGAAAGGCAATGGAAACCAAAATAGGAAACGGGATCAGAATCGTGGGCCGCGACGTATGGCTCCTATGTTTGACAATTACACTCCTTTGAATACGTCGCTGGAAAATGTGTATTTACAGACCTGCAATACTTTTCAGTATAAGAAACCTGCTCCAAAACAGTCATCGGAGAAACAGATTCAGACAGGGAAGTTTTGTAGATTCCACAAAAGCTACAGCCATAACACAAACGAGTGTCGTTATTTGCAGGATATCATTGAAAAGTTGATACGTGAGAGAAAGTTGGAGCAGTTTGTGCGGGCGCCGCAATCCGGAGGTGTGGGCCCATCAAATCAGAACCATATGCCAATTCAAACAAGACAGGAGGAACCCGCTCGTTCTGGCGGGAGGTTGGTGATAAATACTGTTAGTGGTGGTCCACATCCAGCAGATCAAAGCTGGAGGGAAATGGAGTCGTATGCAGCTCTATTAGGCATGCAGACTTTGAATGTTGTAGTAGTTTGGAAGATGGGGCTCTGGCCAAGCAACAGAAGACGATGACTGGCGACATCGTGTTTCGAGATCGAGATGCTGATAGAGTCGAAGCCCCAACCATTGATCCACTTGTCATTTCAGCCCAAATAGGTCCTGCTTGGATGAAGAGGATCCTGGTGGACAGTAGAAGCTCAGTAAATATATTGTTTAAACGGGATTATGATCAGATGAAAATGGAAGCAAAGGATCTGAGGCCTTGTCAGTACCGTATCCATGGATTCAATGGAAGTGCGGCAATACCCATTAGGATGGTGGAGCTACCAGTGGAATTGGGAATTGCAGAACACTGGAGAGTCCGGATACTACAGTTTGTTGTGTTGGATATAGATTCTCCATACAATGCCTTCTTGGGCCGACCGGCCCTAGCCGAGTTCAGGGCTGCCATCGCCCCTTGGTGTTTGACTTTAAAATTCCCTACCGACAATGGAGTCGGAGTTTTTTAGGGAGACCTGGCTGCTGGACGAGCCTGTTATGTTGTAGAGCCACGGGAGGCGCAACAGAAAGAAAAAGGGAAGGGCTTAGTATAAGTCAACTATGTGATAAAGGATTTAAAATTAAATTTGGAAAAGATAAGTGTCACATCGAAGATAATAAGTCAAATATTATCTTTGAAGGAATTAGGAAGAAAAACATTTACATCCTTAGTATGAAAGTTTCAAATGATAACTTATGTCTTTTGGCTAATACAAGTGACCCTTGGATTTGGCATAAAAGATTTGGTCATTTAAATTTCAAACTGTTATCTAGGTTATCAAAACTTGACTTAGTTAGAGGTCTTCCAAAGTTAAACTTTAAAGTAGATAGTATATGCGATGCTTGCCAATTAGGAAAACTTAAGAAAAGTTCATTTAAACTAAAAGATATGATTTCTACTTCTAAACCTCTAGAATTACTTTATTTAGATTTATTTGGTCCATCTCAAGTTCAATCAATTAGTCACAATAAATATGTTTTTGTAATTGTAGATGATTATTCTAGATATACTTGGATAATTTTTCTTAAACTTAAAAGTGATGCTTTTGAATTATTTAAAAATTTTGCTAAAAGAATTCAAAATTAATTTTCTTTAAAAATAAAAACTATTCGTAGTGATCACGGTGGAGAATTTGAAAATGAAAATTTTGAGAATTTCTGTAATAAAAAAGGAATCACTTATAATTTCTCTTTTCTAAGAACTCCACAACAAAACGGAGTGGTAGAACATAAGAATAGAACGATTCAAGAGTATGCTAGAACAATACTTTCTGATAGTAACTTACCTAAAAACTTTTGGGCTGAAGCAGTAGCTACAGCTTGTTATATATTAAATAGGATTTTAATTAGACCATTAACTAATAAAACACCATATGAATTACTTTACTATAAGAAACCCATAGTAGCTTATTTTAAAGTTTTTGGTAGTAAGTGTTTTATTCTTAATACAAAAGATAATTTAGATAAATTTGAACCTAAATATGACAAAGGTATCTTTATCGGATATTCTAATAGAAGTAAAGCATTTAGAGTTTATAATTTAAGAACTAACACTATTGAAGAAATAATGCATGTATCTTTTGATGAAAATTTTAAAGATACTGTACAAATAGAAGATGAAGAAGATTTTGTAACTTTAAATAATGAACCTAATGAAACTGATTGTGAAATCATTCAACCTAATAAAAGAATTAGACTATTAAAAGATCATCCTATATAAAATATACTAGGAAATATTGAATCTATAGTTAAAACAAGAAATCAACTAAATAGTATGAGTAATGTAGCTTTTATATCAACTATTGAACCAAAAAATCCAAAGGAAGCATTATCTGATGATTCATGGATTCTTGCTATGCAAGAAGAATTGAATCAGTTCACCAGAAATGATGTTTGGGAACTTGTTCCTAGACTTGAGGATAAAAGTATAATTGGAACAAAATGGGTTTATAAAAATAAAATGAATGAACTTGGTAAGGTCATGAGAAATAAAGCTCGTTTAGTCGCGCAAGGTTATTGTCAAGAAGAAGGAATTGATTATGACGAAACCTTTGCACCCATAGCAAGACTAGAAGCTATCAGGATTCTACTTGCTTTTGCAAATTACAATAATTTCAAGTTATATCAACTGGATGTTAAAAGTGCTTTTCTAAATGGTTTTGTAAAAGAAGATGTTTATGTTGAACAACCTCCACTTTTTGAAAATAATGGACTTCCAAATCATGCATATAAACTAAAGAAAGCTTTATATGGTCTGAAACAAGCTCCTAGAGCCTGGTATGAAAGACTAAGATGTTATTTACTACAATCTGGTTTTGAAATTGGTAAAATAGATACAACTCTTTTTATTAAAAGAAACAAAAATGATATTCAATTAGTACAAATATATGTAGATGATATAATATTTAGGTCAACTAATAACATAATGAATAAAGAATTTTCAGATATAATGACTAAAGAATTTGAAATGAGTCATATGGGAGAACTAAGCTTCTTCTTAGGACTTCAAATCAAACAATTAGATAAAGGAATTTTCATTAGTCAAGAAAAATATGCTGAGGATTTAATTAATAAATTTGGATTGACCACTTCTAGTGGGAAACCAACTCCAATGACAACTAATGTAGCTTTAAGTAAAGAAGATAAATCAAAAGATGTTGATCAAAAATTATGTAGGGGAATGATTGGTTCGCTGCTTTATATAACAACAAGTCGTCCTGACATCATGCATAGTGTCTGTCTCTGTGCAAGATACCAATCTCAACCTAAAGAAACTCACTTAAAAGCTGTTAAAAGAATTTTAAGATATGTAAAACATACTTTAAATTATGGTTTATTTTACCCTAAAAATGATGTATTTGATTTAATTTCATATTGTGATGCTGATTACGCTGGTTGTAAATCAGATCGAAAAAGTACAAGTGGAACTTGTCACTTTCTAGGACATTCTCTGGTTTCCTGATTTAGTAAGAAGCAAAACACTGTATCCTTGTCAACAACTGAAGGAGAATATATATCTGCTGCTTTGGCTTGTTCTCAAGTTATATATATGCAACAAACTTTAAAATATTTTGGATTAACTATAACTAAATCACCAATTTATTGTGATAATACTAGTGCAATAGACTTATCTAAAAATCCAACTCATCATGCTAGAACAAAACATATTGATATTAGACATCATTTTCTTAGAGATAATATAAGTAAAGAAGTCATAACTCTTGAATATATTAATACTGAAAAACAAATTGTTGATATATTAACCAAACCATTAAATGAACAAAATTTTACTAAATTTAGAAGAGAATTAGGTATATGTTCATTAACTGAAATATAAATTATAAATAATACAAGTATAGTTAATAATTAATGTTAATAAAAATTTCTCAAAAATTGAACTGGGCATGTCGACATGACCCATCCCCCTATGTCGACATATAGGCCGAGATTTTCAAATTTAAATTTCCCTCTAAAATTAGTTATTTGGTTATATATTTATATATTTCGACTTTTACTCCTTTCCTCTATTCTATTCTCTGTAATAAACTTCTAAAACAGTAAATTAATGGCTTCCTCTTCTAATAATGAACCTTCTTCACCCACTTCTCCTCATTCTTGCCCTTTTCAACGTTTCATACACGTACGAGTCTTCAAATTACAAGAGAAGATGAAAGATTTGCTTCAAATGATGACGGAAATTCAAGCGAGTCAACTACGAATGGCTAGAGAACAAGATAGGCAAGGCAGAATTCTTAGATTTACAAAAATATCTTATGAATAACCATGGAAATCCCATTGTCATCGAAGAATCATCACAAGCCATGGACTCTGAAGAAGAAGAGCCTCTAGAAGAACCACAAGAGGATCAAGAAGAAGAACATCCTCTGCCGAATCCGGATGTTCATATGGACGAAGACGATGGCGTGATTTGCGTTGGAGAGGTCCTTTTTGATGCTAATGGAAACTTGGTCGAACAACGTGGCAACTTTTGTCTCCATTATCCAAATTGAAAGGGAGTGCGGATTAAGGATCTTAAGGCTAATTTAACACTAGAGGGGGGTGAATAGTGTTTAATGGATTCTAAGACTTATATGGACTAAATTAAAATTATGACACAAACAAATGCAGAACTTAATCATAGATCAATCACAGAATCAAACACAGATGCAGAAAGTAAATAAAAAGCAGTAAAAGGAAAGAACACACCGGATTTTATACTGGTTCGGAGTTACCCTACATCCAGTCCTGTACCAAGGAAGAACACCTCATATAGATTTTTATTATACCAAAGTCGAGATTAGAATCCTCAGTTTCTAAAGGCCTTGAGGTACCCTCCTGTCTCACGAGTCCGGGGCAAACTCTCTTGATTTACGGGCCACAATATTACCTAATTGATTTCCAGGCACAACCACACCTTATAGAGAGACTCAATAAACTTTTGATTAAAAATTGATCCTGTAACTCTGAATAGCACTTTGATCTTTAAGAGAGGGTAGAGAACCAAACAAGAATGAGATTCTAATTTGATTTACTTGAGAATTTGAAAGGTTTGCTTTCGACCCTTTTTAAAGTATCCCCTTCGAAAGGTTTGCTTTCGACCCTTTCGAAAGCAACCTTTCGACCCCTTCGAAAGGTTTGCTTTCGACCCTTTTGAAAGCACAAACCAAAATTTTTAAACAATATAAACCTTTCGACCATGTTAAAGTATTATTATATAAGGGTAAAAGCATAGTTTCAAAACCACTTGAAAGTATCCCTTTCGAAAGCATTAAAGGTTAACCTTAAAACCCTTGAAAATCAAACCTTTCGAAACCATTGAAACTCAAACCTTTCGAAACCAATGAACATCAAACCTTTGGAAACCATTGAACATCAAACCTTTCGAAACCATTTAAACTCAAACCTTTCGAAACCATTAAACATCAAAACTTTTGAAACCATTGAACATCAAACCTTTCGAAACCATTGAAACTCAAACCTTTCGAAGCCATTGGGTTTGTACTTAAAAATATTACTTTGGGTCATAGTGAAAATAGGTGAAAGTATCTCTTCCAAAAGCACTATTTATTTTATAAAATATTGGGGAAGTTAGATGGTATCAAACCATTTTTTCGAAAGCATTAAAACATCTAGGATGAACCTTTCGACAACTTCGAAAGCTTCTGCTTTCGACCCCTTCGAAAGGTTTGGGAAGCGGCTTATATTTTTATATTCAATTAAACCTTTCGATGACGTCGAAAGCTTTAAACAAAAACTTCTTTAAAAAAAGGCGGCTTTCAAAACCATAGCTTTCAACCATGTCGAAAGCTCTTTTAAAAAAGGCAAGTGATCTTATTTTTCAAATCAAAGTAATCTAAGGGACCATCTCCTTCGAAAGCAACCCTACGACACCTTACCTTCCAACTTGGTCCAATTCACTACTGTAAAGGGAGTGCGGATTAAGGATCTTAAGGCTAATTTAACACTAGAGGGGGGAGGGTGAATAGTGTTTAATGGATTCTAAGACTTATATGGACTAAATTAAAATTATGACACAAACAAATGCAGAACTTAATCACAGAACAATCACAGAATCAAACATAGATGCAGAAAGTAAATAAAAAGCAGTAAAAGGAAAGAACACACCGGATTTTATACTGGTTCGGAGTTACCCTACGTCCAGCCCTATACCAAGGCAGAACACCTCATACAGATTTTTATTATACCAAAGTCGAGATTACAATCCTCAATTTCTAAAGGCCTTGAGGTACCCTCCTGTCTCACAAGTTCGGGGCAAACTCTCTTGATTTACGGGCCACAAGATTACCCAATTGATTTCCGGGCACAACCACACCTTATAGAGAGATTCGATAGGCTTTTGATTACAAATTGATCCTATAACTCTAAATAGCACTTTGATCTTCGAGAGAGGACAGAGAATCTAACAAGAATGAGATTCTAATTTGATTCACTTGAGAATTCGACAGAATTTCGGCACGATCTTAAAAATATGAATATTTTAGAATATGGATTTGTGGAGAAGAAGGAGTGAAGAAAATAAGAAAGTAGTTAGTTAAAAAATTCATTTGTGAAGGCTATTTATAGACTAGTAACGGTCATAACCATTCGTGAAGAGATTTAAACGAATAGACGCTTCTTTTGAAAATTGAAACTTTTGAATTTAACGGCCACCATGTCGACATGGGGTATCCCATGATGTCGACATACCTTAGTTAAAAATAATGTAAAATTTGTTTTGAAAATGGTATTGAAAGGAAAACAAGATTAAATGATTCTGGAGTAAAATAAACTAATTTTCCTATGTTTTAAAATAAAGAAGGGTAGAAAAATATATTTTTAGAATGTATATATAAATTTGATTTTAAATCTTAGTATATATATATTATAAAAGAATATTTAAAAATTAGAAGATAGTTTTAAAAAGAAACGAAGTTTAAAACAAGTGTTTATTAAAAACAAAGACAAAGAATATTTTAAGGCTAAAACATTTTGAAAAGTAGTTTTGAAAAAGCATTTTGAAGTAGTTTTGCAAGCTTCTTCCTGCAGAATATCTCATGACATCAGGACTCGAGAACTTGTACAAAACCAGGATGTTCATGGGTTTGTAAGCCACTTGTCGTAGGTTTGTAAGCTACTTGTCGTGGGTTTGTAAGCCACTAAGAAGATAGAAATGGGTTCCATCCCAAATGAAATTTGAAATGAAGATTTCCGTGCTATTATGAAGTTTTAACAATAAACTAGACACATATCTTGAAACCTTGATCTTGATACTCTAGAGTCTTCAATCTTGAGTCTTGAGTCTTTATACTGATTAGTCTTCAGTAATCAATACCTGCATATATATATATATATCCTGCATATACATATCTATCTAGACAATAGTGTTAGTATATATTTTATAATAAGATAAGTTAAAAAGGTTGTTGTCATCAAAACCAACATCTCAGTTCCTAACAATCTCCCCCTTTTTGATGATGACAACCTGTATTTATAAAATATACTTACCATACCATAACTCCTATCATAACTCCCCCTTACTCCATGACTCCCCCTTACTCCATGACTCCCCTTTACTACAATCATAACTCCCCCTTACTCCAAGCCAATTACTATTTTATAACTTCTCCCCTTTTATCATCAACAAAAACTTCTTACTAATAAATTCCCTTAACTTGATATAAGATGATCAACCATAATACAAATAGAGTAATCCATATATAAGTGTAATAAATGCTAAGTGTGATCATAAGTATGAAATGTGATCATAAATGTGAAATGTGATCATGAGTGTGATCATAAGTGTAATCCAATAGTAAATCAATCATCATCCAATCATATTTACATTAATTATTCAATCAATCATATATACAAACCACACCAAATGTTTTAAATAAGTCAAGTCAATCAAGTTTAAAACACACCAATCAAATCAAACAAATAACATACAGAATGACTAGACATTCCTTGATACTTCCATCCATCCATCTTCTCTAAAGATAGGGTCTGCTTTGATGGCATCCCATTCTTCTTTATCTTTGTCGAGAGTGACTGGTGGATTTCCTCTGAGATCATCCTTGTTAAGGGCTGAGATCATCCAACAAAGGGCGTCGAATTGTATCTCTTGCTCCTTGATCATCTGCATTTGACTCAATCCTAAATGGCGCTGATTATGAAGTATGAATGTAAGGATATTCTTGAATGAAGTGGGAGTTTCCTCAAGATTATCACTTAGATTCTTAATCAGAGAAGCCATAATTCAAGAAATAGGAAGAAATATGAAAGGGAGTGATTAAAAATGAAGTTTGATAAATTATTCTGGAAGAAACAGGTATAAATAGGGGTACAAAGTCGTTTAAAATGAATAGACACAAGTTAGTTACATGAAATAAAAATTTGAAAGTGTAACTACTTTCTGCCCGTTGTATGTCGACATGAGGGGATGGGGGATGTCGACATGCCTCTGTCTAAAGTGACAATTTGCTTTGTTTTAAATATTATGAACAAATCTATGCAACTATAATTTGTATAATATAAAAACAAGCAATTACAGAGACAAGTGAAGTTGAATAAAAGATTTCATTAATGATTCTAGTCAACATTACATAAACTAATATAATATTAACTAAAATAAAGGAAAATACATGGATAGAACTTGAAACAAACAAGATAACATGAACTAAAACTAATTAGATGAAGAAGATGATAGTCCAAGCTTTCTACTAACTTTCCCGAAGAACTTGTCGATTTTAGTGGAAATCTTATCCATTTTTTTACTCATGGATCTTTTGAGTGTCTTTTGATTTTCAACTATAATTCTTTGATTATTGAGAATGGTCTTATTGGATGGATTAGCGGGATTAGTAGGATATTCAATACTTTCTAAGGAAGTTTCTTGATCTTCCTCCTCTTCAATTTCCATTCCTTCCTCTTCCTCTTCTTCTTCTTCCTCCATTTCTTCCATCTCTTCGTGAGCAAGCCTTCTTCCTTTTCCGTAAGTGTTTCATATGGTTGAAACACTAATGGAATTTGCATAAGGGAAATGTTTCCATGGTTGAACACTTTTCTAGTTATAAATTCTTTCCTTTTGAAATCAACTCCAAAGTAATTAAAAATCCAAGTGAGATAAATTCCATGATATAATATGTTTTCACTCATAGTAAAATTCTTGGGCCTTAGCTCATCCAAAATAACTTGAGCCCAATTGATATCATAATTTCCAAAAATTGCAAAAAGAGCTTTGCAAACTTTCAAAGTTGGGTTGTTGTAGTTTTCCGATCTTGGTATAAGGGTGTGTTGAATAAGAAGGTTAATAATTCTTGCTTTTGGACGAAAATAACGACTTTTGAATTCAGAATTGTCATCCCCTTCAAAGATGTGATGAAATGTCTCTCAATCATTTTCATTTATTTGAAATTCCGAGAGATTCATTCCGGTATACTTGCATCCCAAAATATTTCCTAAAATTTCACAATCCAAAACTATTTGTGTTCCTTTAACACTACTCCAAATTTGTCCATCTTGCCTACCATAAAAACCACGAGTTAAATTCGCATAAAACATCTTAACAACATTTGGATAACATACAAAATCATTTTGTTTGTTATCTACTACACTAAGAATAGAACATTATCGAAAAACATTTTCAATTTCATAAGAAGGAAAATCTTCAAAAATAGAAAATTTCCTCGTATGTATTTTACCAAAGTTTACATAGTTGATGTATGCTTTGGTAGCTTCCGGGTAATTAAAGAGAAAGTTTTTGATAGATTTTGGAAGTCTAATGTTATTAGGAGTGCTTGAAGAGGCCACTGAAGTTGAGAGGATTTGAAGATAATGAAGATAAATTTGAAATTTGAAATAAAAGTGAAAAGTGATGATAAAAAGAGTAAATTAAATAGAGATTCTATAGACATGTTCTCTGGTCATGAGGCATCTTTCTAGAGCATTGAAGTTGGTGAAAAGGTGGAGGGAAATTCAAATGTTTGAATTCAAATTTTGAAATCAAATTTATAAAAGGCATGTCGACATGGGGTATCCCAGTATGTCGACATGTGCCTATTGAATCAAAGGACAAGTGACTATTCCTAATTTCTAATAAATTTATATATTATTTCCTATATTCTACTTATATAATTCCTGTGATAACATTAAATATAATAATACTTAAATATTAATAATTTAATATTTAAAATAATATTAAAATAATATTATTTTTGAATTTAAAATTCAAATTTCAAGGGATAAATTTGAATTTAAAATTCAAGGAAATTAAAAAATCAAGCAAACAAACAAGCATCCATTCAAAAAAAAATTAAAAATAATGTAAATGCGTACCTATTTTTAGATCCATACTCCCATTGTCGTTTGATTCATGAATAGCAGTGAAACACAGATTTGAATTATCCATCTTCTTTTCATCGTCACTGGATGATGAGTTTGAGTCATCAAGAGTTGATGTGTATGCTTTCTTTCTTTTCCTTGACGAATCATGGTTTGGAGGGAACAACTGTTTATATGGATATGGACAATCTTTCCTATGATGCCCGACTTTATTGCAATTATAGCATTTTCTTTGTTGATGTTCTCCGTATTATTTCTGAAATTCCTCTGATTATTTCTTTTGTAATTATTCATTTTTCTATATTTAAGGAATTTTCGGAAGTTTCTTGTCATGAAAGCAATTTCCTCATCACTGTCTGGTTCCGAATCTTCAGTTGTTGCATTGAATGCTAATGAATTCTTTTCTATAACCTTGTTTTCTCTTCTTCCTTGCAGTTGAACTTCATAAGACATCAGATTCCCAATCAATTCTTCTATTTTCATTAGACTGATATCATTTGCTTCTTCGATTGCAAGTGACTTTTGATCCCATTCTGGAGTGAGTGAATTTAGAATTTTTCTAACTTGGTCTTCCTCCGAAAAGCTTTTTCCCAGTGCAATTAGTGAATGGACAATATCTTGAAATCGACAATACATATCGGAAATGGACTCATTTGCATGCATTTTAAACAATTGAAACAAATTAGTTAATATGGAAATTTTAGTCTGTTTAACTTTTCTTGTTCCTTCATGAGTAACTTGCAAAGTTTTTCAGATTTCAAATGCAGACTTACAAACAGACACTCTATTAAACTCATTCCTATCTAGTGAACAAAATAATATATTCATGGCCTTTGAGTTTGTTTGCACCAAAAATGGTCACAAACCCCAAGTGTAGTGAAAGCACCAGCGTATGAATACAAATCAACAGTATTCACACACAAATCACAGATCTAAGCAAGTAACAAGCAGCAATCAAGAAATAATGAACAGTGACACACAATTTATAGTGGTTCGGCTATCTCCGGCCTACGTCCACTTCAAGGTTTTTATCTTTTTATTGCTCGATGCTTGAAGATTACAATTTCGTATGTTCTATTACAACTGATTTGCTGAGCTAAGTCTGAATCTAAGGCAGCAATGGTGATCTGGAGTAAATCTGGCAGAATCTGGGCGCTCTTTAGCTCTAAGAATCGTCCGACCTCTTTTCTGAATGACCAGGGGCTCTATTTATAGGTGTAGAAGGCTGATATTTCGCCTAAAATGAAGGGAGACCAGTTCTGGTACGTCAGGGGGCCCACATGCCTGCTTTATGGAAATCCGGGCCCACTTTGGGATCGATTCGACCCTTGGTTCGAATCGATCAAGAAAGTGTCCAATCGAGCTGAAATTTGGTGTGAACATTCTTCAACATGTGCTCAAGCTTCTGTGAAAATTTCATAGCATTTGGATGTGTAGATCTCAAGTTATGATCGATTCAAGGTTGCATTTCTGGTTGACTAGCCTGGTTCGAATCGATCTAGTTCGAATCGATTCGTTCGAATCGATCCAGCGCGCGCTTCTGTGATGACGTGGAGCGCCTCCTTCGTGTCGATCCGTCTTGTGCTCCGAGTTGCCCGGGTCGACTCCATGTTTCTAGCTGCCATTTTGACTGGGGATTCGTGGTAGTGGATTCGAAGACATCCCTCTTCGAATCGAATGAGCGAAGGTCTGTTCGAATCGACCTGGGTACAAAGTTGATCGATTCGAAGTTTCCTCAAACAGTGTGGATTCGAAGTACATGGATCCGAAAGACTTCAACCTGAGGGAAACGAAGTGAGGTGGTATCATGGATTCGAAGTGGCTTGTCGGAATCGATTCGAACAAATGTTCTTTGATGGATTCGAACCAAGACTCTGCGCAGATGGATTCGAACGTTGGAAGTGTTTTGATGGAGTCAAAGGCTAAAGCACTTTCATGGATTCGAAGCCATCAGGGGAACTTCGTTGGAGTCGAGCTTGATGGATTCGACCCTAGGGGATTCGAACCATTGGGAGACGAACTCAAGGCTATGCCCTTCACTTGCGTCGATGATATCTTGGGCATACGAACTCGGATTGTCTCGAGATTTGGAATGTTGTTTCATTTGGCCTTGCTTGACATGTCTTATCAATTGCAGCCCGATCCGGACTCGGACAAAATTCATCGATATCCATGGTGAACCTGCGATGTACAATTGATATTTATGACTAATAATCATTGATTTTCAGTTAATCTTTGGGTATCTCAGCTTTGCCAAAAAGTGGGATAACAGAGTTATTTTGTGCAACATTCTTTTGGTCAGTAGTCCACTGGGCAAAATCGGTAGTTGGTTCAACATACTCAGTTTGTGTGATATTCCAAGTGTCTAATCCTACTGATTGTAAATAAATTTTCATTCTACAAGCCCAATATGCATAATTACTTCCATTGAAAAATGGTGGTCTGATAGTAGACTGACCTTCTACTAATGAACTAGTGTTAGTGTTAATAGAACTAGTGCCAGAGTTGACATTACCAGTGTTGGTAGCCATTAAAACAATTTTCAAGTTTCAGATTATGAAAACTATGAAAACCTATGCTCTGATACAAATTGAAAGGGAGTGCGGATTAAGGATCTTAAGGCTAATTTAACACTAAAGGGGGGGTGAATAGTGTTTAATGGATTCTAAGACTTATATGGACTGAATTAAAATCATGACACAAACAAATGCAGAACTTAATCACAGAACAATCAAAAAATCAAACACAGATGCAGAAAGTAAATAAAAAGCAGTAAAAGGAAAAAACATACCGGATTTTATACTGGTTCGGAGTTACCCTACATCCAGTCCTGTACCAAGGCTGAACACCTCATACAGATTTTTATTATACCAAAGTCAAGATTACAATCCTCAGTTTCTAAAGACCTTGAGGTACCCTCCTGTCTCACGAGTCCGGGGCAAACTCTCTTGATTTACGGGCCATAAGATTACCCAATTGATTTCCAGGCACAACCACACCTTATAGAGAGACTCGATAAACTTTTGATGACAAATTGATCCTATAACTCTGAGTAGCACTTTGATCTTCAAGAAAGGGTAGAGAACCAAACAAGAATGAAATTCTAATTTGATTCACTTGAGAATTCGGTAGATTTTCGGCACGAATTTAAAATATGAAATTTTTAGAATATGGATTTGTGGAGAAGGAGTGAAGAAAATATGAAAAATAGTTAGTTAAAAAATTCGTTTGTGAAGGCTATTTATAGACCAGTAACGATCATAACCATTCGTGAAGAGATTTAAACGAATAGACACTTCTTTTTAAAATTGAAACTTTTGAATTTAACGGCCACCATGTCGACATGGGGTATCCCATGATGTCGACATCCCTTAGTTAAAAACAATGTAAAATTTGTTTTGAAAATGGTATTGAAAGGAAAACAAGATGAAATGATTCTGGAGTAAAATAAACTAATTTTCCTATGTTTTGAAATAAAGAAGAGTATAAAAATATATTTTTAGAATGTATATATAAATTTGATTTTAAATCTCAAGTATATATATTATAAAAGAATATTTAAAAAATCAGAAGATAGTTTTAAAAACAAACGAAGTTTAAAACAAAAGTTTATTTAAAAACAAAAACAAAGAATATTTTAAGGCTAATACATCTTTTTTAAAATCATTTGAAAAGATAATTTTTAAGGCTAAAACATTTTGAAAAGTAGTTTTGAAAATCATTTTGAAAAACCATTTTGAAGTAGTTTTGCAAGCTTCTTCCTGCAGAATATCTCATCACACTAGGACTCGAGAATTTATACAAAACCCGGATGTTCGTGGGTTTGTAAGCCACTTGTCGTAGGTTTGTTAGCTACTTGTCATGGGTTTGTAAGCCACTAAGAAGATAGAAATGGGTTCTGTTTGTACCAAAATTGGGCAAAACACTCTTCGGAAGTTTTTGAAGAGATAAAATGAAGAAATTAAATGGAAAAAGGGGATTATCTAACAAAAAAAATCCAAAAACAGATAATGAAAGTAATAAGAACGCACAGAAACACAAGAATTTAGAGTGGTTCGGCGTGTTGCCTACGTCCACTATGAAGTTGATTGCTTTATTGATGTTTCTTTGTTGATTACAATTGGTTTCAGTGTGTTACAGCAGTTAACAATGAATTACAGTAGTGAAATTCATTTGCAGCAGCAGCAATGGAGTTTGGATCTGGATCCGGCAGAGTCTGGGCGTTGGAGAATTCAAAGATGAAGAAGATCCCTATTCTGTTTGCTTTGGGGGTCTATTTATAGGTGTAGGAGGCTAATATTTCGCTCAGATCTCGGGAGGCTCCTTCTGGCACGTGACTAGGCCTGCGCGCCCAAGCCCGTGAAGTTTCGGCCCGATCCGTGATCAATACGAACGGATTTCGCATCGATCAAGATTTCATCCAATGGAGTCAAAATTTGGCATGGGCATTCTTTATCATGTACGTAAGCTTCTGTGAAAATTTCATAGCATTTGGACTGGTAGATTAGGAGATATGATCGATACGAATTAGGACTTTCGGTTGGCTGTTTCGTTCGACTCCATTATTTCGACTCGATCCCGTTCGACTCGATAACGGCATGTGATCAGGTGGTGACGTGGCGAGCATTCTTCGGATCGAGTCACCGTCTTCGCTGAGTCGATCGAGTCGTTCTAGGAATTTGCTTTGTTCGTATCGAGGCACTTGTGTTGTTCGAATCGATAGAAGTTGGCCCTTGTTTCCTGTCGATGGAGTGCACATGGAACAACTCGACTGCGTGGCCTTGTTCATATCGATTGGAAATGACTCCATTTGATCGATACGAAGTTGACGTGGCCAGGTGGACTCGAACACTGTTAGCTATCGATCGATACGAATGACCATGACGTGGATCGATGCGAACAAGTACTTCTCGATGGATACGAAGTAAGGTTAACTTATGGATACGAACTATAGAAGCCTGATGGATTCGAATAGAGCTCTTCAGGCGATGGATGCGAAGTAGACTTTGGTGATGAATGTGAAGTGGTCACTGGCTGATCGAGTCGAACAGAGGCTTCCCGATGGTTATGAACTCGATCGAGTCGAACAGAGGCTTCCCGATGGATACGAACTTGATCGAGTCGAACAGAGGCTTGGTGATGGGTATGAACTTGATCGAGTCGAACAGAGGCTTGGTGGTGGATGCAGAGCTGATCGAGTCGAAGTAGGCCCTGGTGGTCGATGCGGCGCCGATCGAGTTGAAGTAAGCTTTCTGATGGATACGAAGTGCACTCACCTGCTGATGGATATGAAAACGATCGATGCGAAATGATGGGTTGCGACTCCAATCGATTTGAAACGATGGATACGAATGGATGGGTTTTCCAACTTGCATCGATCATAACTTGAGCATATGAACTCGGATTGACTTGAAATTTGGAACGTTGGCTCTCATAGCTTCGCTTGTCATGTCATACCAATTTTAGCTCAATCTGGACTTGGAAAAAATTCATCGATATCCATAGTGAGCCCGTGTATAATCGATCTCCAAGACGAACAGTCATTGGTTTCTAGTAAATTCCTTGGTGTCACGGCCTTGCCAAAAGGCGGGATAACAGGTTCCATCCCAAATGAAATTTGGAATGAAGATTTCCATGCTATTATGAAGTTTTAACAATAAACTAGACACATCTTTTGAAATCTTGATCTTGATAATCTAGAGTCTTCAATCTTGAATCTTGAGTCTTGAGTCTTTATACTGATTAGTCTTCAGTAATCAATACCTGCATATATATATATATATCCTGCATATACATATCTATCTAGACAATAGTGTTAGTATATATTTTATAATAAGATAAGTATAAAAGTTTGTTGTCATCAAAACTAACATCTCAGTTCCTAACAGCAGAGCCGCGGGAGGCGCAGCGGAAAGAAAAAGGGAAGGGCGTAGAGGAATCTCTCTACATCCACTTTGCTGAGAATTGACAATTGACGCCTGGGCCTAGGCCCAGGAACCCCAACCAATTCCCCAGGGATCTTGACCCAAGAGATACTAAAAGTGAAGACGAAAGTAAAGATAGTCAAGCTTCACCGGCCGAGCTGATGATCGATGTTCCAATCGATGATAATGACGATTCTAGAATGATAAAAATTAGATCTCAGCTAAGCCAATAGATGCAAGGGGAATTGGTTGAATTTCTCTAGGCAAACCTCGACGTGTTTGCCTGGACGCACTCTGACATGTGTGGGATCTCGCCAGACATCACGAGCCACACATTGAATATTGACCCGCGGCATGTCCCGGTCAAACAGAAAAGGCGTGGTATGGATCTAGAGAGATCTGCCGCCTTTAAAGAAGAGATAGTAAAGCTCAAATC
Organism: Allium fistulosum; assembly: GCA_030737815.1. NCBI lineage: Eukaryota > Viridiplantae > Streptophyta > Magnoliopsida > Asparagales > Amaryllidaceae > Allium > Allium fistulosum. The sequence goes on along the minus strand of CM060908.1, from coordinate 740,729,227 downwards.
GAACGGGTTTATCCGAGATGCATTATATCTGTAATGGGTGTCAAATCCTGTACTTGTCCGAAAGCCAATCGGGAAATGGAGAACATGCATCGATTACTCAGACTTTAATAAAGCTTGCCCTAAAGACAGTTTTCCACTTCCCTGGATCGATCAGCTCATAGACTCAACAGCTGGGCCTGAGCTTTTATCCTTCATGGATGCATATTCTGGCTACAATCAAGTACCCATGCACTTGCCCGACCAGGAGCATACCAGCTTCGTAACCAATATGGGGCTTTACTACTACAAAGTTATGTCTTTTGGACTCAAGAATGCTAGGGCAACTTATCAACGGTTAGTTAATTGAATGTTCCCTAACCAGATTGGAAAAACCATGGAAGTATATATGGACGACATGCTCATAAAGTCGCAATTCTCCACTGATCATATCAAAGACCTGGAGTCAATGTTTAATATCCTCCGAGAATATAGAATGAAGCTCAACCTGTTGAAATGTCACTTCGGGGTCACATCCGGAAAATTCCTGGGGTTTATTTTCAATGCTCTAGGGATCAAAGCTAATCCTGAAAAGATCTGGGCAATCAGGAATCTTGAGACTCCAAAAACTATAAAGCAAGTTCAAAGCCTCGACGGGAAAGTAGCAGCGCTGTGCAGGTTCATCTCAAAATCCACTGACAAATGCATTCCCTTCTTCGACCTGATTAGAAAAGGGAAGCGAAACTTCGAATGGACAACAAAATGTGAGGGCGCATTTCGAGCACTAGTTCAACATCATTCTACACCACCCATCCTGTCAAAGCCTATTGATCATGAAAGATTGTACATTTACTTGGCGGTGTCAGAGAACGCTATCAATGCTGCCCTAGATCGGGAGGAAGATCGGATACAATGGCTAGTATATTACATTAGCAAGTGACTGATCGGGGCAGAGAGTAATTATCCGAAGCTGGAAAAATTGGCTTATTGTCTTGTTATTGCCTCAAGAAAGCTTCGTCCGTACTTTCAGGCTCATCCCATCGTTGTCTACACCAACCAGCCGTTACGACAGGTCCTTACGCGGCCTGAGACGTCTGGAAGGTTGCTTAAGTGGAATATCGAGCTAAGTCAGTTTGACATTACTTACACTCCAAGACGAGCCATCCAAGGACAAGTCCTGGCAGACTTCATAGCTGAATTCACTATCCCGGAGGACTTGCCCGAAACCAGTGAATCTCCTAAGTATATTTGGAAGCTGCATGCTGATGGTGCATCAAATGACCGTTGCTCAAGTGTAGGGGTTGTACTTGAAACTCCTGAAGGTCGATCTATATGCTATGCTTTAAAGTTTGATTTTCGCGCAACCAATAATGAAGCTGAATATGAAGCCCTGCTTGCCGGATTGAGACTCGCCAGAGATTTAAGAGTTATTGCCTTGGAGATTTATTGTGATTCGTAGTTGGTCGTATGTCAAGTTCGGGGAGAATACCAGGCCAAAGACCGAAGGATGGCTGCTTACTTAGCTCGGGCCCAGGAGATATTGAACCAGTTCGATTATTATGCCATTTACTGTATACCCCGAGAGCTCAATCAGAAAGCCGACTCATTGGCAAAGTTAGCTAGTACAGGTAAGGCACAGCAGATGGGAATCGTTCCGGTGGAAACCTTGTCTTCCCCGAGCATCGATCAGATGGAAACATATTGGGTATTTGAGATCATTCCCGATAAGGAGTCATGGATGACTCCGTTTAGAAATTATATCAAGCATGGGACCCTACCAGAGCGTAAAAGTGAAAAGAGACAAATTCTTCGAAAAGCTCCGCGGTTCACTATTCAGAATGGAGTCATGTATAGAAGAGGATACTCTGTTCCTTTACTCCGGTATATCGCTCATGATGAAATCAAACGCGTATTGCATGATGTGCGCGAAGGAGAATGTGGCGATCACATCGGGGGGCAAGCCCTTGCCAAGAAAGTGCTCCGATATGGATACCATTGGCCGACCGTAAATCACGATGCATCGGATTACGCCAGAAAATGTGATAGATGTCAGAAGCGCGCTGGAATTCCAATAGCCCCACCTACCGAAATAACTCAGATGGTCAGTCCATGGCTGTTTGCAGTATGGGGCATTGACATTATTGGCTCTCTACCTCTAGCCAAAGGTGGTGCGAAGTACGCCATCGTAGCAGTTGATTACTTTACCAAGTGGGCGGAAGTTGAACCCCTTGCTACAATCACAACAAAGAAGGTGATCAACTTTATAGTGCGTAATATCATCTGTTGATTTGGTCTCCCACATACTATCATCACAGACAATGAAGCTCAATTCGACAGTGTTGAATTTAAGAATTTCTGTCAATGGTTTCACATCCAAAAGAAATTCTTCGCAGTTGCACACCCTCAGGCAAATGGACAAGTCAAAGCTGTTAATAAAGTTATAAAGTCTATTCTGAAGAAACGACTGGAAAAGGCCGGGGGCAAATGGGTTGATGAACTTCCTATGGCTTTATGGGCTTACCAAACAACCCACAAGTCCGCGACCGGCCCACTCCGTTCTCTCTTTCTTATGGTTCAGAAGCTGTTATCCCAGTTGAATTAGAAGTGCCTTCACATCTTGTGACATACTATGATACAAAGACAAATGCTACACTACTTGTCGAATCTCTGGATTTATTGGATGAGAAGCGTGAAGAGGCTGATTTGAGGGCAGCCGCATATCGAAGTCAAGTTGCCCGATTATACAATTCCAAGGTCCAACCCTGAACCTTTGAACTCGGTGGTTTCGTCCTTAAGAGAATTTACCCGGTCCCTTCATATATGAAGCCAACCTGGGAAGGGCCATATGTTATTGAACGAAAGCTCGGAGATGGCACATTCAAATTATCGACCGTTGACGGTCTCACTCTTCCAAGAGCCTGGAACATCGAGAGTCTTCGTTTCTACTACACATGACAGGCTCTGTTTATTTATTCAGTCTATTTTTCATTTGCAATTTGTTTATGCATTTTGAAATTTGAATTTGTAATAAGACAACTGACTTTTCCATATTTTCTTATTTCAGCAATAAAATGCAATCTCTTCGAGCTAGCGCTGTGATTTATTCGAAATACATCGACCATCATAATGCACGGAGAGCTAAGTTCTACCGTACGGTGGAATTTATTCAAATAGGGAGTGATTATGATACGACCGGTTACTCGCTAAGTGAAATCCGAGCTCGGGGATAAGTCATCACACCGAAGTCAAAAAAGGATTGACACACGACAATCCTTTAATTAACTCCAGATTTCCAGAGTGCGAACTGGAGTATAAACTTACAAATGCGGTCTCGAAGAGGGTGGATCCGTCCACCTAACGACTTCACCCGTATCCTGACCAAGTTTGAGGAGGATGGATCCGTTCATCTAACGACCTCGCTTGTTAACTCAAGGTGGATGTGAACCGACCATCCACGATCCTGATAGGTTCGTCGTTCCTGGAGTGCGAACGAAATCCTAAAGCCTAAACAGATGTGACTGACCATCTGTCGGCCAACTCCAAGTTCCCAGAGTGCGAACTGGATTATAAACATCAACTAACTCCGGACTCCCAGAGTGCGAACCGGAGTGTCAACATCAACTAACTCCGGGTTCCCAGAGTGCGAACTAGAGTATCGACAGCAATTAACTCTAAGTCCCCGGAGCGCGGATTGGAGTTTAACATAAACCAGACACGAATCGATCATCCATAACACTAATCAACTCGAAATCCCCAGAGAGCGGATTGGAGTTTAAACACAAACCGGGTGTGAATCGACCACCCGTAGGACAACTCCGAATCCCCGGAGCGTGGACCGGAGTGTAAACGCGAATCGGGTGTGACTGACCACCCGCAATCTAATTTAAGTCCTCAGAGTACTGACGAAATGCTAAGTATCAAGCAGGTGTGACTGACCGCCCATAAAATAACTTAAGTCCCCGGAGCGTGGACATATCCTTGAAACTTAAGCAGGTGTGACCGACCGCCGACGTACAAATGCAAATCCCCGAAGTGTGGATGCAATCGTCGATAGATGAGCGAGCATGATTCGACCATTCGAATTTCCTTGTTTCAGCATCAATTCAACGACATTAAGCTCGATGTGTTGAAAGCAAAGTACAATTGCTAACTGATCTTTACAATTCGTCCCTGAAACTGAGGGCAGAACTTAAGTGCAAATCACTGACCGAGACAGTGCAGCATCGAAGTTCGGCTTAACGTTCGGTCATGACCCATAGCCATGATTTCAGGACTTAACAAATAAACTCATATCCAATCCAAAGGTCGTAACTTAACAAGTGTACCGGACTAGAGTTCAAATGCTGAAACACTTAAGCAAATAAACGAAAATTGAGTTGAAAACAAAATGGAATTTTATTTCAACTATTTGTGGAAGAAAATTAAGTACAAGTTTATCCCAAAAATCCTACTAGCAGGGGCTGAACCCGCATCTATACACGGCCAACAAAAGCTAAAGAAATTCCTATCTACTCAAAAATGAGCCGAAGAGACGTATTTACTCTTTTTTCTTTCTCGGTTTCTTCTTCGGTGTGGAACCGCTGGAGCTGTCACTTGGTTTTCTTTTTGAGCCCTTGCCTTTCGACGGCGGATCTCCAGTTGGGGGCATTATATCAATTTCCTCCTCTGAACTCAAATGTATTGGAACGCTTCCTGAAGGCGGAGTCCGAGGGACAGGATCAACAGTAGGAGGCGGGATAGGCACACTTGCCTCAACGACCATTCCTCCTGGAGATATCATCCGCAAAGGGGCTGGACCAGGTCTCGCCATTCCACCTCCAAAGCCACTGCCCCACGCGGCTGCCTCCATCTCAGCATTGATTTCAGCTATAATTTCCTCTTCATGAAGTGTTTGTGCATCACCGGGGACTCCTGTAGTTGGGGCCGAAGAACTTGTCATTGGTACGCTTCCACCCATAACGAACGGTAAATCGGCAAATGGGTCACTATGATGACCGAGAAGTTCCTCCACCATCTGCTCATCGAAAGTAAGTGTGCTTCCCTATGCTTCGTCAATTGGTGTCGTGGTCGTTGTGGTGGTCGCTTCTGTTATAATGGCCTCCTGCACATGATGTGATTCTTGAGTTGTAGGAGGCATGACCGATGATACTCCGATCACTGGATAAAAACAAATGAAGGACTGTTAGTAATTATTTCAAGTGATGCTTCTGATTTCGGATAAGCATAGAAAATGTTCAGAGTACCTTCCTCAGTTTGGCTCACGGGTGGCAGAACAGCTTCAGAGACTTGCTCGCGAGCAGGAGACAACTGCGGTTGATCCGGGTTATAAGCAGGAACGGGCTGAGGATCAACCACAGGTGTTGATTCAGGCTTAGTCGGCACAAGAGTTTCGGAACTTATATCATGATGCTGACACCAGAGCCTTCTCCAACCTCCGAGTGTTGAGCGCTAGGTTTCTCCTTTTCGTATGAGATCGCCATATCATGGAGAACTTTCCGTTCATCTTCGTTCAACACCCGGTTCTCGAGCTCGAACTCATTAACCGATTCCGCTTGTTGCCCAATTTTTTCATCCTGCACCAACCGGCCCCAAGCGTTATACAGGTGTGTCAGATAATTATCGAGCCAGGTTAGGTCCTTGTACTTCAGCACTCTGGCATTGTAAGTGATGAGAAGATCTTTAATATCTGCCTCTAACCTGGCTTCAGCCATCTTAACTTCCTCCTCAACATCAGCCTCGGCCTCCCGAACTTTAAGTACGACCGCATCTTTTTCGTCCCGGCGCACCACTGCTTGCTCGCATGCCTCCTGGGCTGCTTTGTTTGCGTCATCCTTTTCCTTGACGATTTCGGAAAATTTGGCTTTAAGCTCATTAAGTTCTTTTAGAGCAGCGTCCCTTTCGGCTGTGACGGTGGTGTTTCGGTGGCCCATCTCCTCCACCAAAGCGAAATGCATTTGTTGCATTCTTTCCATAGATTGAGTTGCCTCATTAGCTTTTTGGGTGGCCTCTTTTTCAGATTTCCGAGAGGATTTAGCTTCATCATTGAGCACTTGGATAATACGGTCTTTTTGGGCTAGGTCGGTTTCTAACTTCTCAATTATTTTCACTCGCTCAAAAGCCACCGCCGACGCTTTATCCACGGCTTTCATCCACTTCTTGTATTGGGTATAAATATCATGGATATAGTCGTGCATCATTTGTTCAGCCTCAGATGGGATTTTCTTTAAGTGAGGAGGGAAGATAAAGCCTTCGAAGCAAATGTTCAGAAAATCTTTTCTCAACTGGGAAATTTTAATCGCTCCTTCCCTAGTAGGCTCAGTAATGGCTTGTTCGGTGACAAGGGGAGTTTCGGCCTCGGTTCTACGACGTTGCGGATCATTCCTCGGAGCGTGAGAAGATGGTTTTTAGCGTGGAGGCTTCGGGGGATGTGCTGTGAGTAGAAGGTTGTGTAGAGACTCGAGGAGGTGGAGAACGTGATCGAGATCGATATCTATATTCTCTATCTCTATCTCTATCCCTCTCATAACGTTCTTGGCTAGAATAACCACGATCGCGGTTTCTGTCATCCTCCCTCCGGCGGCACTCATAATATGAACTCGATGACTGGCGCGTTGAACGGAGACTTCCAAGCATAGAATCTCGCCTAGTCATTGTATCTGAAAAGTAAAGGAAAAACATTGTTAATAATCTCCCGGAGCAGACCACTTAAGACTGGAAATCGTGTAGTGCCGTGAAGTGTATATGTGTGTGCAACCCCCCGACCAACGGTAATGTCGGCCGCACTTGTAGGAAGAGACTCGCTTAAATCTAGAGCACTTTGATGCCCCTCCAATCCGATGTCGTGTTGAAGTGACACATAGTCCGGAATCAGAATATCAGTAAGTCCTTCAAAAGGATTCTCTGCTTGCGAGGGAGGAGCCTCTGAAATTCTAACACCGAAGGCTGGCAGGGACACAACTACTGATTTCCATCTCGAGGATTTGTGACGCTTGTGTGCTACTGCCTTGCCTTTTCTCCTTCCCTCTAAACCCTAAAAACTGTCAGAAGGCCCGACTACAAGTTCGTCATTCGTGGGCGTGTTTTCTTCATCGCCCTCCTCAGCTATTACAACCCCGAGCTCTTTACGCTTCACCCGCTGCGTCGGGGCTGTCCTAAGCGCTCCTTCAAGTCTCATGCTTTGTTTTCGTTCGATTAGCCCAACGATCCTCAAGTTTCTGTCTGTTAGCACCAAATCCAAATCTCTCATTTTTCTCGGCACTTCCTGAAGAATTCGCACTATTTCTTTGAAGTGAGCACCTTCGGGTCGCTGAATTGCAGCTATAAAGGAAAGACGATATTAGTTTCAACATCAACTATGGCTATCTCGTTAACTACTGGAACAAGTGCAGCTCTTACGTCTGGCTAACCATCGACTAGAAAACCCTGGAGGGCATCGGACGTAGAACCACTCTATTTTAAAGTAACCGAGCCTAGTCCAAGATCATGTCACCACTTGGCAATTCCTGACTGCCTCTAGAAATGTGAACGAAGGACAGTCTCCCCGACTCTTAACATTAAACAGATATCTGATTTCTTCCGGGGTCGGGGGGTGAATGAGATGTTCCATGAACATGGTGGACAAACTGTTCAGCAGTGCGTATCCATTCGGATGTAATTGCGATGGGGCAATTCCAAAGAAAGTAGCACCTCTCGAATGTATTGGTTGAAGGGAGGGAGAGTACCCACTGTGAACAAATGTCTGTTAAAGACAGTAAACGCTTCCGGGGGAGCATGTGGCCTATCATTCGGTCCCGGTAATAAGACGTCGTCTAATGGCAAACCGTGTCTTAGGCATATCCGCCCCAACATATCTTCGGAAACATTGGACGGAACTTAATCTTGCAGATTCTCGATAAACCTGGCCCTCGGTAGTTCGTCCGGAGCAGGAATTATAGCTTTGGCCGCGATGACCGGTATCTCTATGACTAAGGGAGATGAACTTTGAAGCTCTTGCTGCTGTGAACTTGTAGATTTCATAACTAGTCAACTCATCAAAAACCATCATTAGATGATAATAAGCCTGTGTGTTCCCTAGTGTGAAGTGCGTAAACGTGTTGTGCAGTGCAGTGCTACATAATATTTAAAAGATTCTATAGAGTTTGAGAAACGTTCAAGCGATGAGACTTCAGAATTCAATTGGAGTGACCGTGATCGCTGACCGTCACAACCATGCCATCCAGACTTTAGGGACCGATCAAAGTTAAAGTTTATTAAATTCAGTCAAGTTATAGTTCCATCGACGAGCTTCGAAGGGAAGTCGAATGTGCAACAACAAAAATTATGTCAAGTTGTGCAAGGAAGAAGCCCGTCGGAGTCAAATATTCAAGTGTGCATGAGTTTCATGACTGTTAAAGTTCGAGTTCATATCGGTCACCACAAGCCTATTTTGTATCAACTAGGAGCCTACGTTCGTATCGATCGTTCTTCAGGGTTTTGTATCTATCACCTAGTACTTATTCGTATCGACCGCGTTGCCATCACTTCGTATTGATGGCGTTGGATCGATACAAAGTTTCATAGCTCCAGACCGATGCGAATTTCCTACTCATATACATCCAGGCGTCACTTCCATCACCTTCGACCTCGCTCTAACCAGATTCCGGCATCAACGACGCCGGAATCGGCCATGACAATAGATGAAATGACATCGAGCCTCAAGTCTCATTGTTTTGAAGTCGATCCAATTAGTCAATTACCTAGTCTAAAGAATTGGTTTGGAGATTAAAGAGTTTGTTGCTTTGGAGACGAAGACTTCACGGTTCTCTTCTATTTTCAATCGATACGAAGCAGATACGAATGTAACAGCAAGTGAGGAAATTTGGTTAAGTCCAAAACGCTTTTATATGGGCTCAAACTCGAGGGAAAGGGATGATTTGTCTCCCAGTAAAATGAATCGGTCGAAATGGTCAAGAGCCAGAACGATACGAAAGAGCTTTCTTCGTATCCATCTACAGTCGATCTTGGGAAAAGCTTTTTGTATCCATCAATCCATCGATACGAAAGCAGATTTTCGTATCTAACTGATTCGTATCCATCCAAGCATCGATACAAAAATAACGAGATTGCACTGGAACCATGTGACTCCATCGATACGAAGCGTTCATTTCGTATCTACTAGTGAAGATTTCGTCGATACGAAACTCACAAAAAAGTTTTACTTGAAACATTGAATTTCATCGATACGAAACACTTATTTCGTATCCACTTGCTGGAAGACCTAAACTTCGTATCCATCAACACGATGCATCCCCAAAGAAACCATCATGTTCGTATCGATGGCCATCGATACAAAGTATGCGTTCAAACATTTAAACTCGATCCAGGAGAGGATCGATGCAAAGAGAAACTCCAAAACAACCGTCAAGCGTTGTTAGAAATTGAATTTCACATCCATTCAGGAGAGGATCGATACGGAATTCGATTCGGAAAAAAACTAAACTGACAATGACTCGTGAACGTACGAACGTTAACGAGAGTCAGATTAACATACATGCATATCCGTCGGACTAATATTCAATTTTAAAAATTCACTGAAGTTGAATGCTCACTTGGTGATAATTACAACATTGAACAACGATTTACTATCATTAGGAACTCAGTTACAACGGTGCGTAGTACAACAATTAGCAGTCAACAATTCAGTATTTGTATTGCTGAAGATCAGTCAAAGGTTGTATCTTTCGACAAAAGGACAACAACCGTTCAACAAGTCAGATAGAAATGTTCGGAATGGAGATTACAACTTTTCAAAGCACGTCATGTTCTCGCGAGACGTACTTTGGGGGGCAAATGTTATCCCGCCTTTTGGCAAGACCGTGACACCAAGGAATTGACTGAAAATCCAATACAGTCCGTCCCGAAGATCGGTTATATGCATAGGCTCGCTTTGGATGCTGGTAAATTTTTCCCAAGTCCGGATTAAGCTACAATTATCATGACACGACAAGCAGATCCATGAAAGCCAATGTTTCAAATTTCAAGTCAATCCGAGTTCATATGCTCGAGATATGATCGATGCAAGCCAAGTAAGTCAATTCATTCGTGCCCATCATTTCGCTCCCTTCGCATTGCTTTCGTTCGCATCCATCTAGAATAGCGCTCTTCGTATCCATCCATCCTCGGTTTGCTACGCATCCATCATCTTCGGCTTGCTCACATTCATCAACCAACATTCAATTTGTATCCATCAAAACTGTAAAAAATTGTTACTTTGTATCGATCCATTAGTGTGCTACACTCGTATCGATCGGCCAGTGATCTATGCGAATAACACAAAATAGACCGATACGAATGGCATTTATGTCGATCGATGTGAAATGAGGCAGCAACAATGGATACAAACAAGGCTAAACTGGATCGATACGAACAAGACACACCCCAATGAAAGACTCGGTCGCTCGGCATGAAAAGTGGATCGATCCGAGAAGTTAGTGCCATGTCAACTAGCAAGCACATGCTCGAAAGCGATACGAACTGAGCGATGCGAAGCAGATCGTTGCGAATTCAACAGCCTTTAATAAATTCAAACTTGCATCGATCATAACTCAAAATCTACAAGTCCAAATGCTACCAAATTTTCACAGGAGCTTACGTACATCCTTATGAATGTTCATGATCGATATCGACTCGATTGGACGAAGTATTGATCGATATGAAGTTCTTTCGTATCGATCGCAGACGGAGTGCAAATGACATAGGATCAATCGTGTGGGCCCACCCACGTGAGAGAAGAGGTCTTTCGAGATCTGGGCGAGATATTTGCAGCCTACACCTATAAATAGCAGCCTAGGACCTACATAAAAGGGACTTTGGATCTTCCACGTCCAGACTCTGCCGAAATCACCGTTGTACTCGAGTTTTACTATTGTAATTTGTTGTAACCAGCAAGCAAAAGTTAATAAAAGTCAACCATTTCATAGTGGACGTAGGCCATACGCCAAACACTCTAAATCTGTGTGTCTTTGTGCGTTTTTCCTGTTTATTTTTGGTGTGTTTGTTAGATCTGCCTCCTTTTTCATTTATATTCTTTATTTTATCTCTTCAAACACATCCGAAGGGCGTTGTGCCCAATTTTGGTACAAACACTTGGCATTTGCCATTGTTGAGTCCGAATCCACTGATAGTTGGGGTTGGTTTTTTGCATGCATGCAAAGGTTCATTCACAGCGTGAACAATCGTCGTATTACTTTCATTTCTGATAGGATGAAAGGAATACCTATAGCATTGGAGAGCAAATGGCTAGCCCCACATAAACATAGATACTGTGCCAGACATTTGAAAGCTAATTTTTAAGTAGCGGGTTTCAAAGACAAACGATTGACCGGTTTATTCTGCGCTGTTGCATGTGCCTCTAAGGAGATTGAGTGTTTAAAAATTCGTGAAGAAATTAAAACCACTAGTATTAGAGCACACAACTGGATAGAGAGAAGTTTGGGTGGAAAGGAGGAAAATTAGGCATTATGTAAAGATGATGGTGGTCGTTTTCATGTTATGACGATTAATGCGTCAGAAAGTTTTAATGGTGTATTTAGGGGTGCAAGATCTTTGCCTAGAGCACTTGTTGCATGTACCTTCTATCGATCCATTGATTACTTTTGCCAAAGAAGAGAGTTAGCTAAGAATTCCACACTTCCTGTCATGCCAAAATGGGAAGCAAAAATAGCGGAGAGAGCAAGCGAAGCAAGACGTTGTCGGATTGTCCGTTTCAGTCAAATTAAATGGCAAGTGATTCATTACTTTGGAGATGAATTCAAAGTTATAATCGATGGTAACACTTATTCATGTACATGCAACATCCCATTAATGCAGCATCTCTCCTGCGCCCATGTGATGGCTGCTTGTTCGTTAGTGGCCAATGGTGCAAACAGAGCTCATCATGATTTTGCATCACATTGGTACTCCGTTCAGAATTACCTAGCGGCATACTCTGTTGAATTTCATCCCGTACATGATACAAGGTATTGGTCTCCACACGAAGGTCTAATGGTTCTTCCTCCCCATGCAAGGCGAGATCCAAGAAGGCCTAAGTCTACTAGAATTAAAGGCACTATGGAAGACATGCAACCTCCAAGGCCGAATAGATGCAGTAAATGTGGTATGCACGGTCATAAACGGAGTCGCTGTAATTCAATTACTTAGTTTTCGTATGCGTGTTATTGTTGGTTTGATGTTTGTAAGCCGTATGTTGTGTTTGCACAAAAAATGGACAAACACCTCAAAGTTGTATGATTTAGTAGATCTTATGTTGTTCTTAGTGATTTGGGTGATTTATGCAAATATATGAAAAGCATGGGCTAAACTGTAAAAAGACACGCAGATTTATAGTGGTTCAGCCAGAATGTGCCTACGTCCACTTTATATGTTATTTCTCTTCTCTTGTTTTGATTACAAGTACAAAGCTTTGATACAAGTAAAAGAAAGTTGTTTGAAAGTTCTCTCCGTGCTTGAGCTCTCCAACTTGTCCCCCATTGTCGTACCCCTGCCCCTCTATTTATAGAGTGAGGGTGGGAGCAGGGGTCTTGGATGTATATAGCTGCTGGTGGGCCTGGGCTGATGTGATCTGGCCTGGCACGTCTTGGTCCGGCAGCGTTTGGTCCGGTGGTAGGAGGTGAGTTGGTTCGGCGAAGCATGGGAGGTGAGTTGGTTCGGCGAAGCATGGGGATGAGTTGGTTCGGCGAAGCATGGGAGGTGAGTTGGTTCGGCGAAGCATGGGGATGAGTTGGTTCGGCGAAGCATGGGAGGTGAGTTGGTTCGGCGAAGCATGGGAGGTGAGCTGGTTCGGCGAAGCATGGGAGGTGAGCTGGTTCGGCGAAGCATGGGAGGTGAGTTGGTTCGGCGAAGCATGGGGATGTGAGTTGGTTCGGCGAAGCATGGGAGGTGAGTTGGTTCGGCGAGCATGGGGATGAGTTGGTTCGGCAGAGCATGGGAGGTGAGCTGGTTCGGCAGAGCATGGGGATGAGTTGGTTCGGCAGGGTCGTTGCATGCGAAGCAGGTTGGATCGGCGAAGCTTTGGACCGGTGGTGAGAATCTACCCAACATTTGCCCCCCAAAGTGGGGTATATGCTGGCGTATGGCCTACTTTGTTTCATCTTATTCGGTCGCTGAGCGCCGATCCAACTGGTCCGGCATCCTATATTTGCCTATAAGTAGGGGCTGTTTACTCTCGTTATTCCCTTCCAATTCAAGATAGCCGAACCAAATGTTTCTGCCGAATCAAGCTCTCTTGACGAATTGCTTCAGAATACCGAATCAAGTACTGCCGAATGAATTTACGTACTCTAAGTGCTGAATGATCATTTACTCTGGGTGCCGAATGAACTTTACCCTGGGTGCCGAATGAACTTGATAAACTTGATTTTTTCACTTGAAATTTCAGACTGCAGACACTTGCTCCTTTACTTCCTCTATTCTAACGACGTTCTTTTTTGTGTTTGTAGATAATGTCTCGTAAAGCGGAAACTCGATCAGACAAAAAGAAATCCGGGGGCGAAGGAGGTTCCTCCGCCGTGCCCCCAGCTCAGCCGAATCTAGAACGTCACGAACCTGCCCCGAGATCACTAGTGGATGGGTACGGCCCTCAGGAACTTCTGAACTTCCCGCCCGATTGCTTTCCTAGCTCCTTCAAGGAGGAGCAGCTTGATGTTATTTCCCGATCTTTTGGAATTGATAGGGCGCACTTGCTGTTGCCAGGGAGAGAAGTTATGCCGTACGAACCTCCTGAAGGGTACCTTGCCTACAGCAGATACCACTGCATGTGTGGTGCCATTCCTCCTCTTAACGCTTGGGTAGCCAGCTTCCTCACATATCTAAAGGTGGCCCCATTCCAGCTTCAACCCAACTCCTATGCTATACTAGTGAGCCTCTTCATTATTTTTCAGAGGAAGTGTGGTCGTGCTCCTTCCAACCGGGAGATCCGGTACTTATATAATCTGAGGGGCTATAAGAAGGGGTCCCCATACATCAGCTTGGAGTCGGCTGTAACCTTCAAGCCGGTCTTGGACCTGTATTCCAAATTCAGCATGTTCAAGAAGGAGTGGTTCTTCGACAAGGACGGCTCAGTTTCTTTTAGGCGCTTCACCTCTGGATGTAAGTCTACACTTTATTTATTTCCATTCTGGTTTGCGAGGCTTCTTCTTATACGTATTCATTTTTGCTCGCGACAGGTGGCTTTGCGGTGGTGGAGACCGATCGCCTGGTTCAAACGGCGGCTGAGATAGAAGCTATCCCCGGGAGGGATAGATCAGCTGCCTTCCTGATCAGAAACGCGACCCTTTTGGACTATAACTTGATCCTTCCACACCAGTCAGTAGTCAAGCTGAGGGAAACGGCGGAGGAGAGGGCGGCTGCTCAGGCTAAGGGAGGCGTCGCGGTAGAGAGTGGAAAGAGAAAACCTTTCACAAAACCTCCAGCCGTCGGAGGTAAGAAACTTAAGAGATCGGACGGTCCTTCTCCCAGCAATTGTCCACTTACTCAGGGGGAGGAAGACGTGGAGGAGGAAAGAGGTGAGGGTGGAGATGGCATCGGGGAATTGCTTCCTGGGAAAGCGGGCGAGATTCAGGAGTGGACGGATGATGCGTTCCACCAAGCTTTCGAGGGGCTGGACGAAGATCCGGCTTTGGTAGAGAAGACCGGGAAAGCGGACAAGGTCGGGACCGATGCAAGCGAGTCTTCTCAGACCATTCCAGCCAAGGTGGCTCCGACGACTCAAGGTGAACTCTTGACTCCTGCATGCTTCATTAATGATAGGGACTTAGGAATATTTTATGATCCGCTCCCGTCCTGGAATGAAATCCAGGACTCATTGCATATCCTACTTCTCCCCAGGGTTTGTATAACAGACGTGCTTTCTTTCTTCTTTTAACTTGTAATTTACCGCGCTTCTCGAATTATATAGTGATGTAAGCTTGTGACACTTGTTCTTTATATTAGGAGCAGGTAAGACATCCAAGGCCCCAGATCTTCGGCACAGGCTTGAGCAATACAAGCTTTCCAAAACTTCCGCCAAGCCGAAGCCTTCGACCCACCGCTCCGGGGATGTAGTCAGCTACCGTCCTCTTCTCGGGGTTATTGATGAGGGTATTCAGCAGAGAAAGAGGAGTCATCCTTTATCCGAACCTTCACTGGTCCTCAGCTCCCGGCTCAGCCTCTTCATGATATCACGGAGGAGGATAGCGAGTTTGTACTCTCTCCGCACCCGTCCGGAAACCCTTCCGTTACTCATATCGACCGTCCTGACTTGGCTCGTAATCCATTTGCGGGTCATCCTGATCTGGATCCAAGTTCCCACGATATTACCTTTGACGAGGTTACTGGTGAGCACCTTCTTCCCCTCAATCCCATGGTACGGGTGCTTGATGAGGCTAAGTCCTTAGATCTTGATCTACTTACTACTCGGATAGTTACCATGGGAGACGAGGCCAAGGCTAATATTGATCGGGTGGCGGAGGAGACTAGGAAGCTGATGGAGCATCATGCCCGGCTGGTTAAGGCTGGAGAGGAGATTGGGAGTGCCAACATCCGACTTCGATTGGTGGTTTCAGATCAGGCCAAACAGCTTGCTGATCAGGCCATTCAGATTTCTCAACATGAGGCTGCTTCTGGACGACTAAAGAAAACCATGGAAGAGGCCAGCCGGGCTGAACTACGGAAAATGGAAGCTACCTGCAGGGAACGGATCGACATGGTTATTGCCACGGTGGACGAGGTTCGGAAAGCGGATCTTGAGCAGATAGGGGAGCTATCCGTGAAACTTGAGACTGCAGAGCTTGCTCAAGCCAAGTTGAGGGAGGAGATGGAGGCAATGCGGAAATCTCTTCTGGTAGACTGCTCGAGATACCGATAGGAGAGAGACGCCACCGTTGAAAGGTTGTCGGCTTCCGAGGCCCGGATGAGGGAGTTTGAGGAAAATGAGGAGATGATGGACGAAATGCTTCAGGACATGTACTTCCGTACCTAGAAGCAGGGCAACCTATCCTGGATGGATGATTATCCCAGGGTCATGGCTAAGATCTATCTTCGGGCTTTGGAGGAGGCTAAGGCCGATGCGGATAAAGTTGGTGGCGTGGTCTTCAGCATGGATGCGGTCACGGCTCAATTTGCCAAGGAGGAGAAGGTGGCGGTGAAGGAAGGTATGCGGTTTCTTGCTGCTGAGGAGGTAGGCGTGCAAGTAGAGGACGACGATCAGGATAACCAAGAAGCAGGTGCTGGTAAGTCTTCCTTTTTAGTCTCTCCATTAACTTGGTTGCTTATTGCTAATGAATCCTTTCTTTGACTGGACAGGAGGTCAACATGACAAGGATAAAACTCCAATGCAGCCGGCCCCTTGATTATACCTGGAAAGACTCTTTTTGTGGATTTGACAGGGTTGTATATGTTAGTTTTAAAACAGTGAAGTAGCCTTTAGGTTGTAATAATTTTCCACTTGTAATAAATAGTCTTATTTTTGACGTGTAATTCTTTAACTTAAGCTGATTTTGTCGTCTTCTGAATGTTTTTTGTTATTTTGACATGTCGTATGAGAAATATAGCTATGTATATTCTTGTAATTAAATTGTGTTTGATGTCGGGTTCTGGTTTAAAACATAATTTCATGACTTGCAATGTTAGCGTGTGGTGCGAACAAAATATAGTCATGTATTTGTACACAAAAGAAGAAAATACCGCCTTTCATGCTCTAATTGTAGATGGCAGTTTTGAGTATCTTGTATGACCGAGCATGGAAAGCAGTTGAATGCCCTGCCATCCGATTGTGAGTCCCTGCACCCATTGGCGAGTATCTCCTACTCTGTATCCTGTACTTTAGGGGTTGTTATAAAGCTTTTTAAGTAAAATTGAAATAGGTGAAATAGTAAAACTTCCAATCACGGAAGGCCTTCGATGTGCTTAAGTTCGTGGCAAACGGGTTTTGTAGTCACTTTCCCTAGCTGTGGGTCTTGGAGACATTTGTCACCCATCTTACGCCTCCGCGGGGAGTTAATTCTTTTTTACCACAGCCGCACTTAAGACACATCGGAGCCGAGATCGCGCACAGTAACTACCCGGGCCATTATGGCCCGTAATCGTGGGTATTATTCGATTTACTGTGGCCGGCTAGCGTGGGTGCCGATCGTCAACTATGAACTGCCCCTGGCTGGCCACACCTTATGTTGGGGCTTATAGTCGGTTCACAGTTGCCGGCGAGCCTAACGCCGTAATGAACTGCCTCGGCTATAGTCGGCCTTCTCGGTGGCTTATAATCGGCTCATTACAGTTGGCTTTAAGGGCCGTCGCGAGCAATGAGTTAACCCGCAGCAGAGGGATGCCGGAGCGAAAGTGTCTCATTGGCGAGGGCATAGATTCGCATAGTACCTGTTAGGTTTTGTCCAGGAGAGGTTGCGCTACGGAGCGTCTTGAATGAAAATGCTATTTGCACAGGATTTTGTTCAATAGAAAAGGATACAGTTAACAAGCAGCCAAGATATGAAGGAACAAGTTAAAAAGAGACAAGTTTTGTAAAGTGGGTCGACACGAAAATGCCTACGTCCACTGATTCTCTTTGTTAATTCACTTCATATGGGCAGTATGAGTTAAGAAAAGTATCGACGAAGGTATTGGATGTTCCATGCCCTTTGGAACACCTCCCCGTCCACTGTTGACAAAATATAAGCTCCATTGCGAAGATCTTTATGAATTACATATGGTCCGTCCCAGATTGGATCTAGCGCTCCGGGGCGCGGGAAGATTCGCTTGAGGATAAGATCTCCTTTCTGTAAGCTACGATGCTTGACTTTGGAGTTGTATTGCGCTGCCACTTTTTGCTTATGAGCTGCTGCCCTGGGGGGCTGCATCATTTCTTCTTTCCTCAATTAGATCCAGAGACATGAGGAGGAACTCTTCGTTCTCTTCTGGGTTGTAGTGGATCCTACGATGGGAAGGCACTATAGTTTCAATTGGGAGCATAGCCTCCGATCCGTATGCCAAAGAGAAAAGGAGTATGCCCCGTTGATGTTCTGAAAGACGTGCGATTGGCCCATAGTGCCGTAGGAGGTTCATCCACCCAAGCGCCCTTTGACTTTTCGAGTTTCTTTTTTATTAGAGTTTTGAGAATTTTGTTGACGGATTCGAATTTTCCGTTTGCTTGGGAATAAGCTACGGATGAGAAGCTTTTGTGAATTACATGCTCTTGGCACCAGTTGGCGAACTCCTCGCTGTCAAACTGAAGTCCATTGTCCGATATGATTTTGAATGGAACTCTGTACCTGCATAGAACATTTTTTGATCAAGAAGTTAATAACTTTTGCTAAAAATATTTTATTTAGGGGTTCTGCTTCCTGAGGGATGTGTTTGATTAAATAGTGATCCCATCGATTGAGAAGCAACTTGGTCTTCTTTAAATATGCTATGAGTCGTTCTTCTCGAGCCTGGAATCCTACTAGTATTTGATTTACAATAAGTTGAGAATCGCTATAAAGACACAAAGAATTGGCTCCGATTTCTAAGGCAAGTTCTAATCCAGCTATCACTGCTTCATACTCTGCATCGTTGTTGGTGGCAGCGTTTCCTGACCTTATAGCATAGTGTAGTTCATTTCCCTTGGGAGTGATTATTACCACACCTGCCCCCGAGCCTTGTTCGTTGATGGCGGTGCGAGGATGGTAGGTGATATCATATTGACTTAGTTGAATGCACCATTTAAGTAGTCGCCCAGAAGCGTCGAGACGATGGAGTACCTGCCTTAGTGGTTGATCGGTCAGAACTCTGATGGAATGAGATCGGAAATAGTGACGCAGTTTCCGTGATGTGATTAGTAGGCAATAGGCTAGCTTCTCTAGTTTAGGATATCTGGTTTCTTCTTGTGCGGGGAGCGTTTGTATCTAACTTCGTCTTGAGTGTCCCGGGAGATGTTTTCGATCATTTCATTTAAAGGAGTATAAGCGTCAAATCTCGGTCCTGGCCGATACAAGCACTTTTCTCCCTTCTTGCCCCCAGCATTGTCTCTATAAGCATCCCTTCGAACGTCCTTTGCTACAGCGGACGTGCTGCCGTAAGCTGCCTTATTTTGTCGCCCCGACTGCCCTTTAGTGGCAACGTCTTCAAGCCTCATATATTTCCCGGCCTCATAGAAAAAATCGGGTAAAGTAGCTGGTTTTTCTTTTGTCAATCTTCTAGCAAATTTAGTATCCGGATGCACACCACTACAGAGGGCCATTAAGATAAGCTTCTCGTCGGCATCTTGGACTGTGGCCGTTGCGGCATTGAATCGGGTTAGGTATTGCTGCAGCTTCTCTCCAGGTTTCTGCTTGATACTGGATAGGGAATAAGCATCCTTAGGTTGTTCCACATGAATGAGGAACTGGCTGATGAACTTTTCTTTCAACATTTCCCATGAGCTGATGGATCCCTGAGGTAGATGACAGAACCAGGAGGTAGCAAGATCTGCTAAGAAGAGTGGAAAGCATTTGCACAGTACTCCCTCTGTCGCTCCACTCATGAGCATATGTTGTGTGTATCTCTGCAAGTGTACAATGGGGTCGGAGGTTCCTTTGTAAGGTTCCATTGTTGGCATCTTCCATTCTCGGGGGGTGATAGCAATTTCAATGTTGCGGGTGAAAGGGCTGGTCACCCTAGCGCCTATCCCTCGATCTCTTTGCTCCCGTTGGACGCACTCTCTGAATAAGTGCGCCATCCTTTCATCAGAATTTGGAGCAGATAGAAACGAGTTTGGTTTTGTTCTGTGGGATTGATTCCGTCCAGATGACCTGTAGGGATGGTATCGTCTATCATTCCTCATATTTTCCAGTGGCTGCCTTTGGTCTTCTGGGAGCATGCTCGGGTCAGCTACAGTTGGCCCTTGCCTTGATCTCCCCCCGCTGGGTTCTGATCTAAGCACTTCCTCGGGTCCAACTTCGGGCTGGACTCTAGCTCGGCCCCATTCACTGGCGTTTCTGTGGTTAGGCAGCATGACAGGCTCAGCTACAGTTGACCTTCGCCCGGTACCTCCCCCGTTGGGTTCGGTACCAAACGTTTCCTCAGGCCTAACTTCGGGCTGTGCTCGGTCTCGGCTCCTACCATGGCTACTTCTGCCGTTAGCTCCTTCGAAGAAGGAAGATCTTTGTTGTCTCTGAGATCCTCCAGACTGGGACTCGCCCCATGATTCAGTGTTGCGGTTGGATTCTTCAGCGTCCCTTAAGCGTGACATGAGATGGTCCACCAAGGCTTCCTGCTGGGACGTGAAGCGGTTAGTTACTTCAACCACAACTCTGTCCAGATCTGCTCTAGTAATTGCTGCAGGCTGTTCTGTGGCAGGAGTGGTTGGGTTAGCCTGTTCTTCATTTGTTACTGTTGCTGGAGGAGGACGATTTACTTGATTCGTGACAGCTGGATCTGGAAGACTGCTGGATGCGATGTTTTTTCCTTTGTTAACATCTTTTCTCTGTTTGGGAGGCATGTTTTCCAAGTGGCGGACGATGCTGTTAGGAAAACTTGTTAAGCGGATGAAGCTGAAGCTTCGAGCTTCTATCTCTCAATGAAAGCACCAAAAATGTTTGCACAAAAAATGGACAAACACCTCAAAGTTGTATGATTTAGTAGATCTTATGTTGTTCTTAGTGATTTGGGTGATTTATGCAAATATATGAAAAGCATGGGCTAAACTGTAAAAAGACACGCAGATTTATAGTGGTTCAGCCAGAATGTGCCTACGTCCACTTTATATGTTATTTCTCTTCTCTTGTTTTGATTACAAGTACAAAGCTTTGATACAAGTAAAAGAAAGTTGTTTGAAAGTTCTCTCCGTGCTTGAGCTCTCCAACTTGTCCCCCATTGTCGTACCCCTGCCCCTCTATTTATAGAGTGAGGGTGGGAGCAGGGGTCTTGGATGTATATAGCTGCTGGTGGGCCTAGGCTGATGTGATCTGGCCTGGCACGTCTTGGTCCGGCAGCGTTTGGTCCGGTGGTAGGAGGTGAGTTGGTTCGGCGAAGCATGGGAGGTGAGTTGGTTCGGCGAAGCATGGGGATGAGTTGGTTCGGCGAAGCATGGGAGGTGAGTTGGTTCGGCGAAGCATGGGGATGAGTTGGTTCGGCGAAGCATGGGAGGTGAGTTGGTTCGGCGAAGCATGGGAGGTGAGCTGGTTCGGCGAAGCATGGGAGGTGAGCTGGTTCGGCGAAGCATGGGAGGTGAGCTGGTTCGGCGAAGCATGGGAGGTGAGCTGGTTCGGCGAAGCATGGGAGGTGAGTTGGTTCGGCGAAGCATGGGGATGTGAGTTGGTTCGGCGAAGCATGGGAGGTGAGTTGGTTCGGCGAGCATGGGGATGAGTTGGTTCGGCAGAGCATGGGAGGTGAGCTGGTTCGGCAGAGCATGGGGATGAGTTGGTTCGGCAGGGTCGTTGCATGCGAAGCAGGTTGGATCGGCGAAGCTTTGGACCGGTGGTGAGAATCTACCCAACATGTTGTTTATGTAAGAACAATTTGTGTTTTTATTTCATGTGCTATGTTCATTTGAGAGGATGAATGTTATGTGTTGGAATTGGATTACTCCACCGAAAGTAAGTTGAGAAATAATAACTACTAAGTGATACGTAAACAGATGCAAATGTAAGCTAATGATACATAAATCATCATAATATATGTTCAACGATACATAATTCAATTACATAAAAATGAACATCCAAATTTCTATTTACTTCTCCTCCCACAATCTATGAGGACTCAACTTATCGAACGGTACGCCCTTATTCAATAGTGCGTTGCGATATTGTAGGTTCAACTTCTCCAAACGGGCATTTTCTGCTTGCATCTCAAGGGCATATTCAACTCTCCTCGGACACATTTTTGGATCTTTCCATTTAAAAAAGTTACAACATTCAACATCGTTAGGCCGTAACTTATTATCGTTGTACGATTCACAACAGTAAAAGCGACGGTCCGCATTCCTTTCATTCCGACACATAACCACTTCACATTCATCTCCGCAATAACAAAGTACCCGAGGCGGTGTCTAGCTTGAACTAGCATTGTTAGGCTTACGACGAGCTAGCACATCCATTAATTTTCCATGAAGTGATTGTTGTATTGGTTCAACGCTAACCACAGCCAATGTTGATGTACCGCCACCCCTCGAAGGGGGCAAGTTTTCAACCTGCGTCTTAGGGACGAAATCAACCTCAACATTTTATTCATTAACCGGTGCAAAGCCTCGTTGTTGTTCAAATTCGTTATACATTTTCATCATCGTCTCGTCGTCAATCTCCCAATTGTCCATTTTCAACAACCTTTTTCTTGAAAATATCAATGTTGCAATTAGCCTTAATTGCAAAAGATTAAACAAATTTAATAGTGCTAATGGAACTTACTTCTTGTTGTGTCTCCAAATCTCTAAAAGATATTTGGTTTCGTCAGGAAATATTGAAATTGTGGAAGAGAGATGTGGCTTAGGTTTTGGGTTCTTTCTTTGATATTTGGTAAAGTGAAATATGAGGAAGGTTGAAGGGTATGGTTTATGTTTTGAAACCCTGCACACTTCAATGGCGACTTTTCAAAAGTTGCCAACTGGCGACTTTTCAAAAGTTGCCAACTGGCGACTTTTCAAAAGTCGCCCCAGAAGTGTGCAGGGTTTCAAAATAGAAACCCTACATCACCATTTTCAACAATACATTAAACTTCACTACAATCAAAATTCAATATTTCAATCAATTTCAATTATCCAACATCCAACAACTCAAATTACAACATCCACCAATTCAACAATTGAATTCAAAATCCAACATCCTACAATTCAACATTTGCAATTCCGACATCCAACAATTCAACAAAACAATTAATCCCAGTATTTCAACAATTCTTTAAACAAAAAAAAATCGGACAAAGCAAATCAATAACTTATATCATCCTCAATACTTCAACCTACGAAGTTCCAGTGGAGTGTGTCTTGGTTTCCTCATAGACAGTGGAATTTCATCCGACGAATCCTCCTCTTCACTTGCTTGCGTAGGATCTATAGGCTGTGAAGGGCCGGGAGCAACTTCAACTTGTGTTTCTTGAGATGAAGAAGCGCCTTTTTGATGTCTTCGTCGCTGATATGTACGAGTAGTAGGAGGAACACCATGTGCTTCTATGGCATGTTCGATGAGCGCCTGTGGTGGAGGTGGAGGAGGAGGTCTTGGTCTTGTTAACTTGTTCCTCCCCAAAATAGATTCTAAGATGCATTTTACACTGAAGCATTTCCCCTACGACCTCTCAGGAACCTCTTATGCAAGCTCGTCTACAATCTCGATCGCACGGTAAATGCCATCCGCCTTCCATAATAACATAAAGTACAAGGAAAAGTATAAATTTCAAATATTTGAATAAAGATTGTACGTACTACGTACCACATTCCTTTCGAGGAGTGCTCTGGGAGTGTAAGGGTCTGTAACAATGGGAGGCGCTGTAGGTGGCTCGATGGCATGAAGAACATATCGACGTGTGATGTTCCAGCACCAAGACAGATATTCTTCTTCGGATAATATGAACTCGTGTTCCTGTTGCGTGTGCATGTAGCGCTCAGTCCATATCTCAATCGCCATAGCATACTCCCTAGCTGCAATATCAATCCTGTAATGCGGTGGTTGTTCCGGTAAATGCTGAGCCATACCAAACTGCCTCATCACTCGGTCGGGAAGATGATAGGCAACATCATTCAAGAAAATGAGAGGAACACGAGCAGTCCATAGCTGAATGGAAGTGGTACATAAGTTTGGCAGATCTCCAAGCACATCTACGTATGAGGTCCAAGTCACATAATGATAGTCTAGCACATCGAACTCATTACGGTAGAAGGCACCATGATGCCTCGGCGATGAAACGGTGCTTTTAGGTCCTACCACCTGTAGAAATATAAAACTATAACTTATCAAATCCGAACAACTATACATACTATACTGCAGAATTAATTATACCTGGCACTGTATGGCAGTGATAAATCAATCATCGTCCTCCTCCTCATGGTTATTCTACCTACAGGTAGATAAGTCCAACACCATAGTTGCAAATAATATTAGACACATGATTTCAGTTAGATAAGAGAATATGAAATAACCGTCGATGAAAGTAAATAATGGAAATACATGTACTAGACTCACACAACCACCAATGCTTACGCTCTCTTGCAAAGCAAGCCTCGTCAAGTCGTAGTACGTACACGCTAGAACTGCACTGCCCCAAGAATACTGGCGACAAACATCAAAGTTTTCTAAAAATGGAAGCCATCTAAGCCATATCCGTGTCTTCGAATGATCGCATATCATCCTCGAGCAAATAATACGCAATATAACGGCTCTGGCTCGTTTCCGAATCTGAATCTCCGTGGCGTCTGCTGGTATATCGTCCGCAAATTGTTGCCTAAACCATCTTGTCTGTATCATTTCGTTTCCCCACCACTCCTCTGCTGGAGGAGTTAAACCTAGGAGCTCTTGGCATAAACTAAGGTAATCAACTGGATCTGGGTTGGTCAACGGAGCACCGTCTATGGGTATGCTAAGTAAGCACGCAACATCACCCAACGTGATAGTCATCTTCTAAGCACGTAGGTGAAATGTAGATGCCTCTGGCTTCCATCTATCCACCAAAGCGGTGATAAGATGTTGATCCAACTGGATGTGCCCCACCCTAAAATCTAGTCCAAATCCGGCTTGGTCTATCAACTGTATAACGCTTGGATGAGCAGATGCTACTCTCTTCATTTTAGACGAATGATCTATGGTTTCGTCTGCAGTATTTCTCTATCAAAATATCACAAAAATAATATCAACATGTAACATACAATATCATTCAATATTTGTACATTTCAAAAACTAAGAATTTTACCGCGACGAATTCCGGATTATTCGTTCGATGTCGTTGATGCAAATATAGGACAGATCCATCGATAGGTCCCGATAGCATCTCGGAGTAATCTACACATATACAAGTTAACAAGATTTTCAAATTTATTTTACAATATCAACACTAAGAATTTATGCATTGTTTTTCAACAATTTAACAATGATTTCACTCATACTAAGTTATCTCAACAATCAATGATTGCTTACAAATCCTAAAAACTAATATTTTGCAATTTTCTTCAAAACCTTAAATTGAAAGAATTTTGATTTATCCATACTGTAACGACCCGTAAATTTCAACTGTTTTAATAACGTAATTAGTTGAAATTTTGTGAAATTTTAAACGATAAAATTTTGAAATATAAATTTGATATTTGGAATGCGTTTAATTAAACAAAGCAACTGGTAAATTTTCGTCCGAAAATATGAAAGTTTATTTCGCGCGTAAATTTACTTCAATTTAATCAGTTATAAAGCGATGAAAATAAAATGTTTACGAAACCTAAATATTTTTACATAGAAAAATTCTAAACCATCTTCTGAGCAAGATGTCAGTTTGTCGTTTTTCCAAATTCGGACATCTTTGGCTCCGTCGATCTTATTTTTCTACGTTTTTCTTGCATTTTCCGCTAGTAGAAAATTCGAAATTTTATAATTCAATCATATCACTGATATCTGTATACCGTTGTGATCGTCTCGTCGTGCTGATTGCTACGGTATATTCGCTTCTATGTTTCGGTGTCCGGTATGTAGCGGAACCGGCGTAACGGATATCCGTATCGATGCATATTTGAGTCGTTTTGATTGTCTACCCTTTTATTTTTGCATCGTACAATACAAACGGCTATGAACATCTACTTTTCCTAGACCCTTGTGCTTGAACAATTCTATTCCATTTTTCAAAATTTCCTTTCCGTTCATATCTTTTGTACACGTCATATTTTTGTGCGTTCGAAAAAAAAGAAGTCTCTTGGTTTCTCTGTTCACGTTTCCTTTGGCCTTTCCATTTCCCAATTTCAATATTAATGTCGGTTCATTTAGTTTTGGTGTTCTTTTCAAGTTCCGTGCTCTATTGAGTTATAAGAAAATCATAACGTAAAACTAAATATATTTCCTTGTAGCATGGTAACCTCCCTCCTCCCTCTGACTTTCTTTCTTCATCTCCCCTCCTCTCCCACTTTTGTCCTTTGCCTCCAAAGAAAATATGTATACAATACTAAACTCACTCATGCATGTAACAAATCTCACATCCCCATACAACCAGCAACTCCTCACCTATCCCCTTCAAGCTCCACAATCGCATCCTCCAACACCAGTGAGCATCTCCGCCCATCACCGTCCGCCACCCTCTCCGGCCCTCACCTCCACCATGCTCCCTCTCACATGCGTGGACGACAACATGCTCGGCCACTTTTCACGTCACCCTACTCACCACACTTCGCACTCGCCGAGCGCCCCTACCACGCCCAGCCTGCCAGCACCACCGAGATCTCCCACTACCCGCCACGTCAGCTGCTACCATCGCATCCACGCGGCCTGGCCTCGGACCCGTTCACCGGCCATGTCACTCCACCCCTGTCCTTCCTCCTCGTCCCCACATCTCCTGCCTACACGTCCATCATGTTGCCAAAACAACTCATCAAATCCTAGCAACTTCGCCTGAAACCGTACGTATGTTTCCAGATTATATTTTCATTGATACTGTTTGTTATCTATATTTGTTAGTTTGGTATGTCCATATATTTATATACGTTAGTATTATATAAGTATTCTGAAATAGTATATAAGTATTATATATTTATATATATAGTTGCAGTAAAAGTATATCTTTTGTTATTTATATAAATCTTTAAAGTGTAAAAGTATATAGTTGCAGTAAAGTGTATATCTTTAAAGCTTAACAGTTCGTTCATATGCAACCCCGTTGATACCTATGCTAGGCTTTTCCATATCATTTGCCATATTATTGTGGGGTTGTTCTATGTAAAACTATAAAAGCTTGGGTGCATACTGAAGTCATTTT
The DNA here is from genome assembly GCA_030737815.1 of Allium fistulosum. Lineage (NCBI taxonomy): Eukaryota > Viridiplantae > Streptophyta > Magnoliopsida > Asparagales > Amaryllidaceae > Allium > Allium fistulosum. Next base: position 740,702,353 of record CM060908.1, on the reverse strand, counting down.
GTTTATTCTATTTTGATTTCTGCATTAGTTAAGTTGCAAGATTTCTTTAAAAAAAAAGGTTACAGTATGTTATAACACATATATAAATAGTAATATGTATATTATGTATTATATAAGATTCCAAAACCTAGTACGGTTATAAACTTATTTACGGTCGTGGTTGTAAATTTTCAAAAGAAGCTTCATCAAGTTGCTCTATACTAATACAATACTTTAGTAGGTGTAGTTATTTACTTACTGTAGCCTGGCAATGCCATTTTGTACTTTGTTTGAGCTTTTCAAATTGTGTGGGTATTTTATAGTAAAGAGAGTGGTATGTACTGTATATGAGAAAAGCTTATGGAAGTTATAAATTATATGATCCGGCTCTTTATTTTGCATGTAAGATATAGTAGTTTTAGTTATGTATAGTGAGTATAATTATAGGCTGGGTTTAAGCATTTCATTTTATTGTTTAAAGTATATATATATGTTATATATATTTATTTTATTGGTATGTATAAATAGTGCGATAGTGTCAAATATATATATATATATATAATAATAATAATAATTTTTATTTTATTTTATTATGATAATAATATGATATATATAGAAATGATTTCGCTTACATCATTTATTTTCATCGATTCAATTTTGATTTGATTTCGTCTATTTCTTATTATCAGCTTTGTTCGTCGGGTCTATTTCCTCCACCGAATCGCGTCCATCTAGCTTTGTTTCAGAATTCGTAGCTTGTTCTGTTGTCAAACTTCTCTAACCTCGAAAGGTGAGCACTCACTCACGATTAACGTTCTTTTATTTATTAAATCTGATTTCAATTGAAACGACAATTGAAATATACTGCTGTTATATATGCTATTACCTGTATCAGTTCACTTGTGACATCTGACACCATTATCTGTTAATTTGTTTATGCGATGATAATACAGTTTGGCTGATAATTGATTGATTGGTGATGTTTATATTGGACGTTAAATTGTTAATGTTAAAATGATAAATAGTATGCAAATTGAACTTGATTTAGGATAGTTAAATGTTAAATTTGATTAACTGACATTTGTATAATATGACCCCTTTAACTGTTAAATTTATTGACACGTAGGATTTGTTTAATTACACTTTGAACCACTGAATGTATGTTGTTAAATTGATGATGTATGAAATTGTAATAGATGATAAGTGAAAACCGTAATGTAATAATCTTTAATCTACATGAAATGATAGTGTAGATTCTAGAAATAATTATATTAATCGTACAAATAACAATGCGAATTAATACGATTATTTCGGGATTTTTGAATTGATTATTGGATTGTTATTGTTTGTTGTTATTGCTTGTTTATTTACTTTGACACCATCCTAGTTATCACACTGCAAGTTCCCTTTGTTATGATTTGATTTTTGAATTGAATTGGAATCGGGTTGAAATGATAAATACCCAAATTGAACTTTGACCTAGGATAGAAAATTAAATAAAACCCGATTGGTCAATAATTTGATTTAAAAATAAATTAAGATTTTATTTCAATAAATAATATGGTTTTGAAATGAAGTTGAAATTTGGATTTTTAATGAAAGGAAAATGTTAATATTTAATAATATGAAACAAAATATTAACAATGTAATTGATGAAAGAAGGTTGTTAATTTGAGAAATGATTGAATTAAGTTTGAAATGATTTAATAATTAAGTTTGAAATTATTAAACTTTGAAATGATTTAATAATTAAGTTTGAAATTATAATTAAGTTTGAAATTATTAAACTTTGAAATGATTTAATAATTAAGTTTGAAATTATAATTAAGTTTGAAATTATTAAACTTTGAAATTATTTAATAATTAAGTTTGAATTATTTAATACTTAAATAAGATTAAATTATTTAATGATTAAATTGAATTGAAATTCTTTAATAAGAAAAATTGAATTTTTTGAATAAGTGAATTTTACTTCGTAAATAATCGAAATTGAGTTTTCTTTATTAATTAAGTTTTTGGAAAATTATTTAAGGAAGTAAATAAGTGAAATTGAATTTCTTTAACAAGAAATAAATGTGATATTTTTGGAATTAATGTAAGACTTGTAATTGAAAGAATTGATTTGACGAATTCAATTTAATTCAAAATGGTAAGTTTTGATTTAATGAAGTTGAACTTAAGAAATTGATTTAATGAATTGGAAATTGAATAGAAATTGTTTTGAATGATAAAGTAACTTAACGAATATTGAATGAAATCGATAAATGAGTTTAAATTGATTTGAATGTTAAAATTTAGTTAATTTAAATGATTTCGAATTGAAACTTATTTGCGAACTTGAATCAATATTGAATTGTTTTAAATAGAAATTGAAATTGAATTATAAGATTTTGAAATGGTAAATTGGAAGTTTTGAAACGAAAATTTTGGAAATTGATTTCGAAAGACAAATGAAATATTGATTTACGAATTGAAATTGAAATTGAAATTGATTTGGTTTTGAAATATATAAACGACCAATCGGTGTAATAATTACGAAAGTTATTAAAGAGACCGGAATTCGGTTATGGATATACTCTCTATCTAAATCGAAAACCACTTTAATAACTATACGCGGAGTGATGATCCAGAATGAAGTGGTTGGAATGATGTACGTGATGACTGAAGAAAGAGAACGATGATGGATAGCCTTGACACTTGTGTCAAATTGGAAATGACTAAAACAGGAGCTGTGCCGGGCCAATGGAGGATTTGCTACCTCAAGTGGACACACTTCTTCGAACTACTTATACTTGTTGTCGATTGGTGAACCCTTGATTTTTGGGAGTGTTGTTTCACGGTGTTGCGGGCGCTGCGGCGTTGCGTTCTCACCAGTCTGGATCAGGCGAACGGTAGTATCACTACCTTGGGTATTGCCTCATGTGCCTTGTCATACTTGTATTCCATTTATGCGCGACCACTACGATTTTGATTTGTACCTTTAGTATATGGATTGCCCTCTGGTGACTTCCGGTTTTGGGGAAACTACGGTCTTGTATATGCTTTTGGGAATAAAAATGTGTAAAGGGTGGAATGGGCCATGACTTAACGCTATTTTGATATCTTATTATTACTGATAGACATTATCTACTTATCGTACACTACTACATAGTAGATAGTTTGACGGATCCTTAAAGGATGGTTATTCCAAACATCCTTTAAGTTACTTGTATTTCAATTGCTATTTCACTTGAGCTGGATTTATAAATATAAGAATGTTAATCCTGACTCGAGTGTCTTGTGTTTTGCTTTACGCTCGAGTCAGACTGAGTGTACCAGTATTCGAGACTCACCTTTGAAGTTGGAGCTTTGCTTGAAGATCCAGCCATCTATTCTGCTTTCAGCATTCGATGATTCCAGTGATGTATTCTGATTTGTATCTGATGTATTGTATTACTCTTCTGTTGTAAACTCTGATGTATCTTATATATTCATATAGCAGCTTCATGAACTACTATTTCTTTTATTTCCGCTGCACTTATTACTCTGTGTCTGTGATCTGTGATTATTTTATTTACTGTATATGTTCAGTTTTGCCAAATTTAAATTAACAACGCGTTATTTTGAGCAATTCAACTCCGGCATGTGTGTCTTCCTATACACTTATAATGGACGCGAATGGTCCAAAATACCGGGTCGTTATAGTTGGTATCAGAGCTTTGGTAGCTCTAGCAAAACTTAACATATAGGGTAAATGTATTTACAGAATCACTCTCATTCGAGTTTCAATCTCTTCCTTTTGACTCGATTCCTTTGAATTTTGGAACGTTCCCTGCGGTTCCAAAAATTCATTCGTGTCCCTCACTATTCGTCTTCTTTCAATTCTGGAGCACCCCATAACTCCATTTTTAATGATATCTATAATAGATCGGCGGTCTCGCCAATCTTCGAATGATTCGTAAAGGAGCAAAACTCCTTTACAATAGGCATTGATTTACCGGAGATTTCTGTATCCTCGGTTTACGATGCTATCTATTACCTGCTATACCTGAATTCCATCTCTTGAGATCGAGTGTTGATTTACCTCGGAATTCAGCATCGATCTTATTCTTGAAGTTACGGACGACCCGGTTAAGGTTACCCGTGAATTAAATAAACCCATCCATCTCCCGATTGTGGAAATTGAATTATCTTATCTTCTGTTTCAAACTTATTTTCGAATCAAAATTCTCTTGATTTGATTTCCATCAAATTTAAATCGCTATACATGTTTTGAAATCTATTCTTGTATCGTCGAGTGAGGAATTGTATTTGTAAAATTATATTTAAATGTTTTAAAATTATGTTGTGTTGTTTGAGTTGTTGATGTTGATTTGGGTTTTCGATCGATTCGTCTGATCAACGCTATCGATAGGATTTCCAAAACGCTTGAACAGAACAAACCGACACAATATGTTTTTTTTTCAAATTGGTAAATGAAATAAATTTGCATGATTATATTATATATATAAGTATAATTTCTGAAATTTAATGGGTAAATTAAATTGTTTGGTTGAAATGATAATATTTGATTATCATTTATTGTTCTAAATAAATTTATAAATACGGTTTATAAATTGATTTGGAATTTGAAATTAATCTAATTCAGAAATTTGAGAATTTATTAGTTTCCGGTAAATTTCGAACTTTGGTTTTTTTTTAAAATTTTAAAGTATATATTATTGTAAATATTTTCAAATAGAAATCATTTCAAAGAATTTTAAATGTTTGAATCAGTGCTCTCCTATTTTGTCGCTGGGAAATATTTCGGTGATGACGGCCGCATCATCGACATTTATTTTCGAGTTTCGAAGTGGAGATACTATTCTGTAGCTTTGCTACGGTTTGTTTTGAAAAAATATTTTGATTTGAATTTTTCAGTATATTTTGATTTACATATATATAGGTAACTTATTTTAAATTTTAATTTGATTTGATATAAATATATTATATATATCTAAAAATTGTTTAAAGTTAATCGGAAATCTAATTCTTAATTTTTTTTAGGATGTTTTTAATTATAAATAAAACCAAAATTTGGAATAAATATTTAAACTTAAATAATTGAATTGGGAAAATTTATTTGTATATTGTTCAACCACATTCTAATACAACTTACCTAAATCATTCAGAAGTTGAATATGTAATTAGATAATATACAATATAAAATAATTTTATAAATAAAATTTGAGTGTTTATAATAAATGTTATACACTAAATTTTGATTATAAAGATGTTAATAGAGTTAGATAGGATAATAAGTAAACTCAGTTAATAATGAAATAAATTTGTTTTGAAAGAATTAATAAATTTATTTTGAAAGAATTAATAAATTGAAATTTGATCAACTTATGAAAATACCTTGAATCTAAAAGCAATTAGTAAATATAAATTTATTTAAATCGAACTTTTATGGTTTAAATTAATTTATATGGGTTAAATATATGTGATTAGATATATTAAGTGGAATGAATTTAACAATAATTTAGAATAAAGAAGAATTTAAATTTCTGGAAAAAAATATGACTATAATAAAAGACTATTCAAATTTATGGTTTTAGAAATTGTAAATTGAAGATAATTAGATAATAAGATAATGAATTTAGAAATAGTTGGGATTGATTTTAGTGAAATCAAATGGATTAAATCAATTGTTGAATATCAATTAATTTAAATTTGAATTTATATGGTTTAAATTAATTGTATTTCAAATATGTTTTTTCTTTCTGGTTGTTTCTATTCTCCTACCTCGTTCCTTTTCGGGGACGAAAAGTTTTGAGTGGGGGAGAGTGTAACGACCCGTAAATTTCAATTGTTTTAATAACGTAATTAGTTGAAATTTTGTGAAATTTTAAACGATAAAATTTTGAAATATAAATTTGATATTTGGAATGCGTTTAATTAAACATAGCAACTGGTAAATTTTCGTCCGAAAATATGAAAGTTTATTTCGCGCGTAAATTTACTTCAATTTAATCAGTTAAAAAGCGATGAAAATAAAATGTTTACGAAACCTAAATATTTTTACATAGAAAAATTCTAAACCATCTTCTGAGCAAGATGTCAGTTTGTCGTTTTTCCAAATTCGAACATCTTTGGCTCCGTCGATCTTATTTTTCTGCGTTTTTCTTGCATTTTCCGCTAGTAGAAAATTCGAAATTTTATAATTCAATCATATCACTGATATCTGTATACCGTTGTGATCGTCTCGTCGTGCTGATTGCTACGGTATATTCGCTTCTATGTTTCGGTGTCCGGTACGCAGCGGAACCGGCGTAACGGATATCCGTATCGATGCATATTTGAGTCGTTTTGATTTTCTACCCTTTTATTTTTGCATCGTACAATACAAACGGCTATGAACATCTACTTTTCCTAGACCCTTGTTCTTGAACAATTCTATTCCATTTTTCAAAATTTCCTTTCCGTTCATATCTTTTGTACACGTCATATTTTTGTGCGTTCGAAAAAAAAGAAGTCTCTTGGTTTCTCTGTTCACGTTTCCTTTGGCCTTTCCATTTCCCAATTTCAATATTAATGTCGGTTCATTTAGTTTTGGTGTTCTTTTCAAGTTCCGTGCTCTATTGAGTTATAAGAAAATCATAACATAAGACTAAATATATTTCCTTGTAGCATGGTAACCTCCCTCCTCCCTCTGACTTTCTTTCTTCATCTCCCCTCCTCTCCCTCTTTTGTCCTTTGCCTCCAAAGAAAATATGTATACAATACTAAACTCACTCATGCATGTAACAAATCTCACATCCCCATGCAACCAGCAACTCCTCAGCCTATCCCCTTCAAGCTCCACAATCGCATCCTCCAACACCAGTGAGCATCTCCGCCCATCACCGTCCGCCACCCTCTCCGGCCCTCACCTCCACCATGCTCCCTCTCACATGCGTGGACGACAGCATGCTCGGCCACTTTTCACGTCACCCTACTCACCACACTTCGCACTCGCCGAGCGCCCCTACCACGCCCAGCCTGCCAGCACCACCGAGATCTCCCACTACCCGCCACGTCAGCTGCTACCATCGCATCCACGCGGCCTGGCCTCGTACCCGTTCACCGGCCATGTCACTCCACCCCTGTCCTTCCTCCTCGTCCCCACATATCCTGCCTACACGTCCATCATGTTGCCAAAACAACTCATCAAATCCTAGCAACTTCGCCTGAAACCGTACGTATGTTTCCAGATTATATTTTCATTGATACTGTTTGTTATCTATATTTGTTAGTTTGGTATGTCCATATATTTATATACGTTAGTATTATATAAGTATTCTGAAATAGTATATAAGTATTATATATTTATATATATAGTTGCAGTAAAAGTATATCTTTTGTTATTTATATAAATCTTTAAAGTGTAAAAGTATATAGTTGCAGTAAAGTGTATATCTTTAAAGCTTAACAGTTCGTTCATATGCAACCCCGTTGATACCTATGCTAGGCTTTTCCATATCATTTGCCATATTATTGTGGGGTTGTTCTATGTAATACTATAAAAGCTTGGGTGCATACTGAAGTCATTTTGTTTATTCTGTTTTGATTTCTGCATTAGTTAAGTTGCAAGATTTCTTTAAAAAAAAAGGTTACAGTATGTTATAACACATATATAAATAGTAATATGTATATTATGTATTATATAAGATTCCAAAACCTAGTACGGTTATAAACTTATTTACGGTCGTGGTTGTAAATTTTCAAAAGAAGCTTCATCAAGTTGCTCTATACTAATACAATACTTTAGTAGGTATAGTTATTTACTTACTGTAGCCTGGCAATGCCATTTTGTACTTTGTTTGAGCTTTGCAAATTGTGTGGGTATTTTATAGTAAAGTAAGTGGTATGTACTGTATACGAGAAAAGCTTATGGAAGTTATAAATTATATGATCCGGCTCTTTATTTTGCATGTAAGATATAGTAGTTTTAGTTATGTATAGTGAGTATAATTATAGGCTGGGTTTAAGCATTTCATTTTATTGTTTAAAGTATATATATACGTTATATATATTTATTTTATTGGTATGTATAAATAGTGCGACAGTGTCAAATATATATATATATATAATAATAATAATAATAATTTTTATTTTATTTTATTATGATAATAATATGATATATATAGAAATGATTTCGCTTACATCATTTATTTTCATCGATTCAATTTTGATTTGATTTTGTCTATTTCTTATTATCAGCTTTGTCCGTCGGGTCTATTTCCTCCACCGAATCGCGTCCATCTAGCTTTGTTTCAGAATTCGTAGCTTTATCTGTTGTCAAACTTCTCTAACCTCGAAAGGTGAGCACTCACTCACGATTAACGTTCTTTTATTTATTAAATCTGATTTCAATTGAAACGACAATTGAAATATACCGCTGTTATATATGCTATTACCTGTATCAGTTCACCTGTGACATCTAACACCATTATCTGTTAATTTGTTTATGCGATGATAATACAGTTTGGCTGATAATTGATTGATTGTTGATGTTTATATTGGACGTTAAATTGTTAATGTTAAAATGATAAATAGTATGCAAATTGAACTTGATTTAGGATAGTTAAATGTTAAATTTGATTAACTGACATTTGTATAATATGACCCCTTTAACTGTTAAATTTATTGACACGTAGGATTTGTTTAATTACACTTTGAACCACTGAATGTATGTTGTTAAATTGATGATGTATGAAATTGTAATAGATGATAAGTGAAAACCGTAATGTAATAATCTTTAATCTACATGAAATGATAGTGTAGATTCTAGAAATAATTATATTAATTCGTACAAATAACAATGCGAATTAATACGATTATTTCGGGATTTTTGAATTGATTATTGGATTGTTATTGTTTGTTGTTATTGCTTGTTTATTTACTTTGACACCATCCCAGTTATCACACTACAAGTTCCCTTTGTTATGATTTGATTTTTGAATTGAATTGGAATCGGGTTGAAATGATAAATACCCAAATTGAACTTTGACCTAGGATAGAAAATTAAATAAAACCCGATTGGTCAATAATTTGATTTAAAAATAAATTAAGATTTTATTTCAATAAATAATATGGTTTTGAAATGAAGTTGAAATTTGGATTTTTAATGAAAGGAAAATGTTAATATTTAATAATATGAAACAAAATATTAACAATGTAATTGATGAAAGAAGGTTGTTAATTTGAGAAATGATTGAATTAAGTTTGAAATGATTTAATAATTAAGTTTGAAATTATTAAACTTTGAAATGATTTAATAATTAAGTTTGATATTATAATTAAGTTTGAAATTATTAAACTTTGAAATGATTTAATAATTAAGTTTGAAATTATAATTAAGTTTGAAATTATTAAACTTTGAAATTATTTAATAATTAAGTTTGAATTATTTAATACTTAAATAAGATTAAATTATTTAATGATTAAATTGAATTGAAATTCTTTAATAAGAAAAATTGAATTTTTTGAATAAGTGAATTTTACTTCGTAAATAATCGAAATTGAGTTTTCTTTATTAATTAAGTTTTTGGAAAATTATTTAAGGAAGTAAATAAGTGAAATTGAATTTCTTTAACAAGAAATAAATGTGATATTTTTGGAATTAATGTAAGACTTGTAATTGAAAGAATTGATTTGACGAATTCAATTTAATTCAAAATGGTAAGTTTTGATTTAATGAAGTTGAACTTAAGAAATTGATTTAATGAATTGGAAATTGAATAGAAATTGTTTTGAATGATAAAGTAACTTAACGAATATTGAATGAAATCGATAAATGAGTTTAAATTGATTTGAATGTTAAAATTTAGTTAATTTAAATGATTTCGAATTGAAACTTATTTGCGAACTTGAATCAATATTGAATTGTTTTAAATAGAAATTGAAATTGAATTATAAGATTTTGAAATGGTAAATTGGAAGTTTTGAAACGAAAATTTTGGAAATTGATTTTGAAAGACAAATGAAATATTGATTTACGAATTGAAATTGAAATTGAAATTGATTTGGTTTTGAAATATATAAACGACCAATCGGTGTAATAATTACGAAAGTTATTAAAGAGACCGGAATTCGGTTATGGATATACTCTCTATCTAAACCGAAAACCACTTTAATAACTATACGTGGAGTGATGATCCAGAATGAAGTGGTTGGAATGATGTACGTGATGACTGAAGAAAGAGAACGATGATGGATAGCCTTGACACTTGTGTCAAATTGGAAATGACTAAAACAGGAGCTGTGCCGGGCCAATGGAGGATTTGCTACCTCAAGTGGACACACTTCTTCGAACTACTTATACTTGTTGTCGATTGGTGCACCCTTGATTTTTGGGAGTGTTGTTTCACGGTGTTGCGGGCGCTGCGGCGTTGCGTTCTCACCAGTCCGGATCAGGCGAACGGTAGTATCACTACCTTGGGTATTGCCTCATGTGCCTTGTCATACTTGTATTCCATTTATGCGCGACCACTACGATTTTGATTTGTACCTTTAGTATATGGATTGCCCTCTGGTGACTTCCGGTTTTGGGGAAACTACGGTCTTGTATATGCTTTTGGGAATAAAAATGTGTTAAGGGTGGAATGGGCCATGACTTAACGCTATTTTGATATCTTATTATTACTGATAGACATTATCTACTTATCATACACTACTACATAGTAGATAGTTTGATGGATCCTTAAAGGATGGTTATTCCAAACATCCTTTAAGTTACTTGTATTTCAATTTCTATTTCACTTGAGCTGGATTTATAAATATAAGAATGTTAATCCTGACTCGAGTGTCTTGTGTTTTGCTTTACGCTCGGGTCAGACTGAGTGTACCAGTATTCGAGACTCACCTTTGAAGTTGGAGCTTTGCTTGAAGATCCAGCCATCTATTCTGCTTTCAGCATTCGATGATTCCAGTGATGTATTCTGATTTGTATCTGATGTATTGTATTACTCTTCTGTTGTAAACTCTGATGTATCTTATATATTCATATAGTAGCTTCATGAACTACTATTTCTTTTATTTCCGCTGCACTTATTACTCTGTGTCTGTGATCTGTGATTATTTTATTTACTGTATATGTTCAGTTTTGCCAAATTTAAATTAACAACGCGGTATTTTGAGCAATTCAACTCCGGCATGAGTGTCTTCCTATACACGTATAATGGATGCGAATGGTCCAAAATACCGGGTCGTTATACATACCTAGAGGCGCATCCCGTGTTGAAGAGCTTGCCATCTTCTAATTTGTTGAACAAAATGCTAAATGTTTTAGGCTTTGGGTGAAAATTTCAGATTTGGGATATTTTTGGGTTTTTGAAGATAGAAGGGAAATGATAAAAAGTGAAGGAGGAAGAAAGTGGGGTTCTGTTTTTGTTACAAAACCCCGTTTGGGCGACTTTTGAGAAGTCGCCTATTGGCGACTTTTCAAAAGTCGCCCAAAGTGGTTGTTTTTTATATAACGTAGGCGACTTTTGGGAATTCGCCAGTGGGCGACTTCTTAAAAGTCGCCTACATGTTTGAAGGAAAAAAATAATTGTACTGGCGACTTTTGAAAAGTCGCCAGTATGTTTTGGCCAGCTCAAAGCTGAGTTGGACAAAACAGGGCTAAAGTTGATAATTTTAAATGTGGGCTATTTGCGATAATAATTTTTAAAAGGGGGCTAAATTGAAAAAAAATCCAAAAAATAATGAAATAACCTTAATTAGAGCAACCTCAAATCATCTAACAAATCCGACTGTTCCAGCCAAATCTCAAATCATCATGCTCTAAATATTAAACCAATCCAAATTATCATCAAATCCTAAATATGGATAACATAATAATTAAAAGAATAGTAAAGAAGGATAACGATACCTGAAATATAGACGAAGAAAATCGATGAAGCAACTATGTTTGTTCCGAAGATTAAGAAGGTAAAGCAAAAAATGAAGACATAAGCAAATCGAATAAATCAAGGAGTTAAATAAGGTTTGAAAATCGAAAACAACAGATCCAAAGAATTAAAAATTACCTGAATAATTAGGGGATTGGAGGAGAAATACAAAAATAGGAAAATTAAGGTGGAAGTTTTTATACCGACAAAGAAGGAGAGAAGCAATCGTTGATTTACACATCGGTCGATATTCATCTTCATTATTTTGTGAGTTAGGGTTTTAAGGAATGGGCAGGAAGTAACTTACGTTTTTTAATTAATCGTGAGTAGGTTTAGGCACAAATAGAAAGAATAAACAAAAAAAAACGTGACTGTTCATTTCACAAAATACTTAAGGGGCTAGTGAGCTCTTGAAATCTAACTTGGTAATAATAGTATAGTATAGATATGTGTGCGTGTGTGCGTGTATATTAAGGTTTGAGATCTTGTTTTCGATCTTTTGTAATTCTAGAAATTTCGATCTAATTCGTAAATTTTGGGAAATATGATTCCTGATCTGGTATCGGATTTCATTAATTATTTTTTATATCATTACACTTATATTTGTTTAATTTTATTGAAACAAAATGCAATTTATTTATAATTATCGATTTTTTTCTTGAAATTTTAACTTAGAAAACATATCAAATATATAAATGGTGTAACTAAGAAAAATTGAAAATGGAGTAATGAATTGTTAGTAAAGATATATAGTAGCATATAAAAGGGCCGCTAGGAAAAATGAGACCTTGGCTATTGCCCAGGTTGCCGAGCACAAGGCCTGGCCTTGTGGAGCTGTAAACAATTTGTTATGCATTGAAACATTGGCTCGCATTTTGTGATACAATATACCAATCAGGAGTTGAATATTGTATCGATGATTTTTTAATGCTTAGACATATGATTTGTAAGGCTAAACTCTTGATTGAGTTATGCATTCAGTTATATGCTCCTTTTATTTTTTTATTGGCATCATAAATTCTATGAACAAATTATGAATCTGTGATGCACCATTATATGAACCTAAGATGAACCATTTCACTTTTGTTTACAATGTTAACATAACTTTTTATTTAACTTGTCGTAGAGTTGGTTATTACACTATTAAAAGAAAAATGTTATAGTTATTTATTTCCATTTGTCAGTGCATTTAATTTATCACTTCTTAGGCAAATATTCATAATGCAATATATATATACTTAGTTATTGGGGATATTCTAAAATGCATGCATATTGTAGAATTTATAAACTTCATAGAGTTGGATATTTTGCGAATAAAAAATTATTGTTGTTACTGGAGTCTAAGTAATATGAAAATGAATTGATCCAAACATGGTATGTTTTACTTGATCTAAGTGACATTATCTAATTATGTTACATTACTAGGCTCAATGTTGGTGTATATATCTAAAAATGTGAGTTAGAAATTGCATTTTCCACGGTGTAGCTCTTTAAATCATTTGGGTATCTAAGAGTAATGTATAATAACAAGCGAAGGAGTTACTATTTCCTCTTTGCAAATTACCTTGCATGTCAGGTTATCAATGTGTTTGAAATTATGATGCCAGGTTGAAGCAGAATGTAAGGCAGATCCTGATGGATTGGCGCTAAGGTTATAAAAGAAATGGAGTGTTACCGTATATCAAGAGGCTTCATTTTCTTTATTTTTTTCTCTTATTTGGTTTGGGCCGGGTTGTTTGGCCCAAGACCACTCAATACAATACAAAGACAACGTATTGTATTATCATGTATATATAGATTGTGTATTGTATCAGTGAATGGTATGAATACAGAGAGATCATTATTCTTTTCATTTCAATATTCAATCTTCATTACAATTCTCAGTTGATCAATACAACTTTCTGATTACTCACTGTTTGCGCCAAAATTGGTCACCAACACCCAATTGTCGATGAATGCACCAATTCACAATCACAGATTATAGATAACAAGTATGTAGAGAATTAAAAATGAAGAACACTCAGAAAATTAAAAGGAAAGCAGTAAAGAACACAGAGTTTGTAGTGGTTCGGCAATCCGGCCTGCATCCTTTTTGAAGTTGATGATTTTATTGATGTTTGCTTGCTGACTACAACGAGTTACAACTGATTACAACAGAAAATTTCGAGTACAATGATGGTTCCTACAGAGTCTGGACATAGAAGAATCAAAAGTCCCTCTTCTATAGACTTTGGGATGCTATTTATAGTCGTAGGCTGCAAATATCTCGCTCAGATCTCGGAAGACTTCTTTTGGCACATTCACGGGCCCACGCGATCGATCCCATGTGATTTTGACTCGATCCGTGATTGATATGAATGAATTTCGTATCGATCAAGATCTTGCCCGATCGAGTCGAGCTCGATCATGAACATTCTTTAGGTTATATGCAACCTCCTATGAAAATTTGGTGGCATTTGGACTTGTAGATTGTGAGATATGATCGGTGCAAGTATCGTTTGTAAGAAGGCTGAATCGTTCGTATCGATACTTGTTCGTATCGATTGCCTTCGTATCCCTCATCCACGTGTCCATCGGTCCCACATCCATAGCCGTTGCCTTCGCATCGATCCGAACTTCACGTGCTTCGATCCACATCCTTTGCTCCATGCCAATCGCTTCCTTAGCATTCATCGGTTCGAAGCACAGAGTCTTCGTATCCATCTATATTTCGTATCCATCTAGCACCGCAGCTTTCGTATTGATCAGCACTATGCTCTTCGAATCGATCCCATGCTTCGATCGATATGAAATGCATCGATACGAAAACTTACCAATCTATATCAAATGCCGATCGATACGAAATCATCGAGTACATCCCTGATCGATACGAACTACCACCGATCTAAAGCCATGTGTGTTATCCCTATTCGCATCCATCCAGCTGCTCGTATCCATCGACCAACCATCCTTCGTATCGATCAACATATACCTGCTGTCCTATTTGTATTGATCCTATGCCATTGTTCGTATCGATCCTTGAGCACCCCGACAGCACGCCTTCGTATCCATCAAACCTACCCTCTTCGTATCCATCATTTTGGCTATACTCCTCGTATCGATCCAAACTTCCTTTCTTTGTATCGATCCCGATGGATACGAACAACATCCACCTTGATTGATACGAACAGATCGACGCGAGCCAGTTTCCATGAACTTTAATCCATCCATAGCTTGGGCATACGAACTTTGATTGACCTGAAATTTGAAACGTAGCCTCTCCTAGCCTTGTTCATCGTTCCCAATCGATCCCGTCTTGATTGGAGCTCGACCAAATTTTGACGACATCGATCATAGCCTTGTTTCCAATCGGTCTCCAATCCTGATATCCATCCTTTCCAGCCAATTTTTTGATATCCCGGCCTTGACTCGAAAGGTGGGATAACACTCACTCAAAATACAAATTCAATATTACTCAAAACTTTATCATGGTATCAGAGCCACTACTACAAGCCTAACGACATTTCTGAAATCAATTCAAGACCCAAAGCTTCGTTTTTCATTCGAAAGATATCAGAATTCAAAGTTCTTTGGAGCATTTCTGAAATTCCTTTTAAAAATAGAAGTTTATTGATATTCAAGAAATCATCAGAGAAACTTCATCATTTGATTTCTTGAAACCCATCAGGTATATTTCATCATTTGGGTTTATAAAATTGAATTTTCCTATAAAACAGGTGCCGTGCCAAAGAAATTGATAAATTTCTGGCTGCAACAAGTTTTATAGAAAAGGAGTGCAAATTTGGTTGCAAGAAGCATCATAAAAGTCAGTTTCAGAAATCAAGAAAGCAATCATAAGCAGAAAGATAGTCATTGCCCTGCTAAGAATCCATCAGATTATATTATCATCATTGGATTCGGCTGCAACATACCCGATCTGTCTGCACCCAAGCCTTCTTGAATTTGCAAGTTCTTTTGTTTTCTCTGTGACTGTTTCTTTGTAACTGATTTCTTCATGGCTGAAGGAGATAACTCATCAGCAATCAGATACTAATCTCAATCCTCAACAACAGATAGTTGATGCAGCAAAAATGTTGATCAAAACTGTCATTAGCCCCCAAAGTCGGCTTATTACCATCCATCTAGAAAAAGATAATTATCTTCTATGGAAGCTTCAAGTTGAAACTACCATACAAGGATATGGCCTTGAAAATTTTATTCTTGGCACCAATTCAATTCCCCCAAGATTCATTGCTGATACACAAGGGAAAACAGTTAACAATGAAGAATACACAAGATATTATAGGCAAGATAGATTAATAAGTTCTTGGTTGTTATCATCTATCAATACAAAGCTGTTATCACAATTTATAGGCTGTAAATATGCTAATGAAATATGGATTACATTAGAAAGAATATTCAATAGACAATCTGCTGCAAAGATTATGCACTACAAGAGACAACTTCAAAGTGTCAGCAAGGATAATCAGGCCATGAGAGATTATTTGGCACAGGTTAATAACATATGCAACATGTTAGAAGCAGCTGGGCTTAAGATTACAGAAACTGAACATGTATTGTCCATATTGAATGGCCTCAGTGATGAGTATGAGGCTGTAGTTGCAGTTTTATCATCTCAACCCACCTTACCATCTGTGGAGTATGTTCACTCAACACTACTTGCTCATGAAGCAAGACTTGATCATAAGAGACCTCAAGATTCAAATCAATCAATCAATTATGCTACTAGTAATAAAAATAGAGGTTCAGGTATCAATAAACAAGGCCAATCTTATCAAAAAGGTGGTAACTCAAATAGATCCAAAGGCAGAGGAAGGTGGGGAAACAACAACAACAATAGAACAAGATGCCAAATATGTGAGAAATTGGGTCATAGAGCAATGAAGTGCTACTTCAGATTTAATGCTAATTACATGCCTAATCAAAATCAAATAATCAGAGAAGTGGTAATCCTAGTATCAATATAGCACAGGTGCAATCTGATACAAACAGTCTATCTGATAATAGTAGAGCAATCAATCAAGATACTACAGCAAGGTCAGAACATATACATGATGAAAGCTGGTACCCAAATTCAGGAGCTATAAATCACATTACCAGCAATCTTGACAATTTGAACCTTAGTAATAAATAGTACAGAGGTAAAAAAACAATTTGCATGGGAAATGGTGAGTCTATTAATATTACTCATACTGGAATTGCATCAATCAAAGGTGCAGGACAGTTATTTTTGAATAATTTGTTAAGAGTGCCAAAGATAAAGAAAAATCTCATGAGTGTCTCTCAATTTGCTAAAGATAATAATGTTTATTTTGAATTTTATCCAAATTATCGTTTAGTTAGAGACATTCTAACTAAAGAAATTTTGTTACAGGGTAATGCTGTGAGAGGTCTGTACAGAATCAATCTTATTAGTTCAGAAAAGTTTGTGAGAAATCATCAATGTTGCAATATTGCTGAAGTTAGTCAGACAAAGAAAAATAAAGATGTATTTGATCTTTAGCATTATAAACTTGGCTATCCTAATGCAAATGTAGTTAAACAAGTTCTCAATGAAAATAAAATTGATTTTATTGATATATCTTTGCCATATATATGTTCTCATTGTCAAATGGGTAAGAGTCACAAATTAGCATTCAGTGATTCTTTAACTATATATTCAAAACCATTGGAATTAGTTGCAACAGACTTATGGGGTCCAGCTCTAATATATTTTGACTATGGATACAAGTATTATATATCATTTATTGATGCTTTTTCAAGGCATACATGGATATATTTTTTGAAGTCTAAGTCTAAAACATGTAAAGTTGTTATTCATTTTATATCCCTAGCAGAAAAGAAAACTGGCTGTCATGCTAAAATCATGCAAACTGATGGTGGGACTGAGTATAAACCACTCAGTAGTTATTTCAATAAAAAAGGAATATTTCATAGAACTACTTGTCCCTATACATTTGATAAAATGGGTGATTGAGAGAAAACATAGACATATTGTTGAGACAGGTCTTACTTTATTAGCTCAGGCATCTTTGCCATTGAAATTTTGGCCCGAATCTTTTAATACAGCTGTTTATCTAATTAATAGATTGCCAACAAAGGTCTCAAAGGAATATCACCTATAGAAAAATTATTTGGAGTTAAACCTGATTATCAATACTTGAGAACCTTTGGATGTCTATGTTTTCCCTACTTAAGATCTTACAATAGTAATAAATTAGATTTAAGATCAAAACCATGTACATTCTTGGGGTATGGAACCAATCGAAAAGATTATAAATGTTTTGATGATAATGGAAGGATATATGTTAGTAGACATGTTGTTTTTAATGAGCAGGTATTTCCTTTCAGCAATTCCACAATAAAAACAAGCAGAAAGGTTTATAATCCAAATGTATCCATACCTGACATACCTATATATACTAATGATTTGCAAACTTGGAAGACTGAATGGACTGTTGGAGCTAATGATTCTCAACACATAGTTCTTGATCAACCAGGTCATGAATCATCTGAGCAGTCCAACTATCATTGCCAATCTCTTGCAAATTCAAATATACAATCACAACAAGTAAGTGAAAGCTATACAAAAAATCAGGAAGATCAATCAAAAAATAGCAACACAAATGAAGAAGTACAACCACAAGCAAGAGCAGGTCATCCCATGATCATAAGAGCAAAAAGTGGTATTTCAAACCGAAGTTATATACTGCTGTAACCAGTATAGAAGAGCCTGAAACTTTTGAGCAAGCTATTGTTGACAAGAACTGGAAAGCAGTTATGGATGAGGAGTATAATGCTCTCATGAAACTAAACATGGAGTATAGTATATCCTCTAGAGAATAAAAATATAATTAGGTGCAAATGGATCTTCAAAATAAAGAAAAATCCAGATGGAACAGTAGCTAGATACAAGGCTAGACTTATGGCTAAGGGTTACACACAAGAGTATGGATTTGACTACAATGAGACATGTTCTCTTGTAGTCAAACCTACAACCATAAGAATTATTTTGTCTGTTGCTTTATATAAACATTGGAATATTAGACAACTTGATGTTAATAATGCTTTTTTGAATGGCACTTTACAGGAAGAAATATTTATGGAGCAACCTCAAGGGTATAAGCAAGATATGAATCTTGTCTGTAAATTGAATAAGGCCATATATGGTCTTAAACAGGCTCCAAGAGTCTGGTTTGATAGACTGAAAACCAAATTATCTACACTAGGCTATCAGTATACCAAATCAGATAATTCTTTATTCATCAATCTTAATAAAAATTCAAGTATATACATTCTGATATATGTTGATGATTTAAATATTACAAGGGACGATGGAAATGAAATCAACAAACTTACTTAGTATCTTGATGAACAATTTTCAATTAAGGATCTTGGTGATTTAAATTATTTTTTGGGCATAGAAGTCAAAAGGAGGTCAAACTCAGCAATGTTCTTAAGTCAATAGAAATATATTTCAGAGCTGCTATTCAAAACAAAAATGGATAAAGCAAAGCCTCAACTAACACCAATGATAAGCAGTCAGCAATTGACCAAAAACAGGGGAGAACCCATAACTAATATCAAACAATATAGAAGTGTTGTTGGTGCTTTGCAGTATGCAACTATCTCTAGACCAAATATATCATTTTGTGTGAATAAAGTTTGTCAATTTATGCAGGAACCACTGGATAATCATTGTCAAGCAGTTACAAGAATATTGAGATATCTAAAAGGAACTGCTAATTTTGGTCTACTGCTAAAGGATTGCAACAATCTTACTTTAACTGGATGTTCAGATGCAGATTGGGCTACTGATTTAGATGACAGAAGGTCTGTAACAGGATATTGCATTTATCTTGGCAATAATCCTATATTATGGTGTTCGAGAAAGCAGTCTACAATATCCAGATCTAGCACAGAAGTAGAATATAGAAGTGTGGCTAGTGCAACAGCAGAGATGATTTGGATTTAGTCATTATTAAGTGAACTAAACATCAAGTTACAGACCAAACCAACTTTGTGGTGTGATAATCAAAGTGCAGTATACATGGCAGCTAACCCTATTCAACATTCGAAGACAAAACATATAGAAATTGATCTTTATTTTTTTCGAGAGCATGTGTTAAAGGAAAACTTACAAATAAACTATGTACCTGCACCTTACCAACGATCCGATGCTCTCACGAAGGCTTTACCAGCTCGAAATTTTGTTAGATTTTAAAGTGACTTGAAGGTAAAAGAGATTCCAGAGGATACAAGAGAAGCTACTGACTGATTTGACCTTTTCAGTGCAAAATTCATCATCGATTTCTATTTTTCTGCAAGTTTGAGTTTTTTCAGCTGCAAAAGAGCTTAGATCCATATAAGATTTGAGTAGATCTACTCATTTGGATTCTGTTTCTCCTTGAAAGATTGTATTTTTTCGAAGATTTGAAGCCATCGACATAAAGTTTTGGTCGCCATGCCCTAACCCTAACTTCGGTTTGAGGAGGGGGAGGGGGGGTAAAAGAAATGGACCGTATATCAAGAGGTTTCATTTCCTTTATTTTTTCTCTTATTTGGTTTGGGCCGGGTTGTTTGGCCCAAGACCACTCAATACAATACGAAGACAACATATTGTATTATCATGTATATATAGACCGTGTATTGTATTAGTGAATGGTATGAATACAGAGGGATCATTATTCTTTTCATTTCAATATTCAATCTTCATTACAATTCTCAGTTGATCAATAAAACTTTCTGATTACTCACTCAAAACACAAATTCAATATTACTCAAAACTTTATCAGGTTGCTGGTAAAGGCGCTGTTTCTGCAGCTTTAGAAGTTGTTGAAAGTGCTTCCTTGTCAATAGATCTTCGAAGAGAATTGCAAGGGAGGCGGCTAGTGAAGTTGCTTACTGCAGACACTCTAAATGGTGGGACTCATGCTGAGGCTTCACGATTTCTTTCTTCACTGCGTGCTTTAGATGATGCACTACCTGTTGCTATTGGAGCTATGCAATTATTACCAGATTTACGTTCAAAGCAACTTCTTGTAAATAATCATATTCCTTGTAGGGAAGAAACTGGTACTTTTTCATCAGTTCCAACTGCCTTTATTTATGAACATATAAATACATTAAAGTTGTCAGTTTGCAACTGTGCAAGCTCGGTTTCCAAGCTCAGCTTGCAACTGAGAATTCAAACAAGCTCAGTTTGCAAACAAGCTCAGTTTGTTTGTTTCTAAGACGCCTTTGTGTTTGTGTTAACAATAAGACCACCCTTTACTCCATTAGGATAAAATTATTTTATGAAAGGTTTTAAGTTAAGATAGATGAAACTTAGTGAACACACATTGACATATAATTTTTGACAAGTAAACCATGTACACAAGTAATATATATATATATATATATATATATATATGTTTTAAATGTTTTCATTAGGCACTTGTTAACAAAAGGTTTTAACCAATGTTCAGGTTATGCATTAAAATTCACAAAGATATATGATAACTTTACAAACATTCAATCCAGCATTCATCGTTTCCTCTAATCTATAATATTTAAGTCCTCGATTTCATCAAGTATATCATACATACCTGTGTATTATTTAAATAATATGAATCCATTGAATTATTATCTTTTCTCTCATTCAATGGTACTGGATCCTTGATAACATAGCCGGACAGTAGAAGAGTGCATGTTCCAGGGTTGTTTACATTGGGTTCAAAGCCAATCTAGAAATCAAGAATGTAAATATAATACAGCAATTCAAACATGTTTTAAATAATATACTCTTACACTACAAACTAAAATGTCAAGCTTCATTCAGATTTGTATATTGTTCTCACTTGTGCATGCAAATGTATACTATTGTTGTGAGCCCACTTTCTTTATGTTTATAATAATAATGATAATGATGCTTTTGCTCCTTCAGATCATAATATCCTCGTATAAGGTTCACTATGAATTTATTTTAGTATGGCTGAGTAAATTTAATTATGGTAGCCTAGGTTCTTAAGGCTGATAGATGCCATTCCAAACCCAACATTGTTAATTTTTTAGTATTTTCTTTGTAAATACATCATAGATATGTAGAAAAGCATATTTTTATGCATCTGTAGATTTATTTCTTAAAAACAGAAAATACCCTTTTTAAATATTTTTAAGGAAATACTTGAATGCAACGGTAGATTCCCAAATCTTAACTTAGTTCATAATTGTCATTTGCATTGCCAAATTATGAGAATGGGAAACCTTGACCTATAAAAGAGGTATTATTAGCCTACTGCATACTACCAATTGAGTGCCTTCGAAGTATGTAGGATTATAATAGAAGTTGTTGAACTTTGTTTATAAATGGTTCGGTTCTTCTCTTTTGACCATGACAAATAGTTCTATAATAATATATTCAAATGTTGTTAAGCATTGCCGTGTGTGTCAAATAAGCCCTTATGGAATAAACACTCAGCTGCTTGTGAACCGTCATGCACTATTTTATTCAATGTTTGTTCAATTACTCTTTTACCTACGAAAGCAATGTACGTGCTAGGTTCAGCAATAATGACATCTCCCAACATACCAATACCGACCGTTACTCCACCAGTTGTATGCTTCCAAGCTGTCATAGTCATACCATCACTACAAGAAAACTAGTGCATTTAATGATATGTTTTTGTATTGATTTTTTATTAGCTGCATTTTTAATTTTGGACTAGTTAAGATTGATGACAGAGGCCGCACTGAATTGTGCACTCGGTTGCAGTGTGCAACTGAGTGGGAAACTCAGTTGCACACTACAACTGAGTGCACAACTCAGCACAATTCAGTTGCAACAACAACTGAGTTATGAACTTAATTGAAGTGTGCAACTGAGTTGCACTCAGTTGCAATAGTAACTGAGTGCAACTCAAGCACTCAGTTGAAAGCAACTGAGTGCAACTCAATTGCATACTACAACAGAGTTCACAAGTGTGCAATTCAGTTGCTACAGTAGCTGAGTTGTTGCACTCAGTTGCTTTCAACTGAGTGCGCAACTTCACATCTTCGGAATTTGTCTTCCATGACATGAATCTTATTTATTAAAATATATGTTTGGTGAAGTTTTTTAAGAAGTATGATTCGTCAAACATCTATAACAAATATTTCTGGATAATATACGTATAATTTCGTTTGATCTTGATTTGTTGCAGGATGCTAAAGGAAATGATGTCAATCTTAGTATTTACAAAGGGAAAGTCCTATCGATTGTCAATGTTGCATCTAAATGGTATTGCTAAAAGTTTCTTTTTACCTGTATATTATATGATTTTAGTAAACTATATGTAGCATTCTCATTGTATGTGAATGCGAATGATTTGTAATTGTTTTTTTAGCACATGATCATTTTGTTTTGCTTATTGCAGTGGATTGGCTAATTCCAATTACACAGATATGGGTAAATTGTGTGAGAAGTAAAAGGATCAAGGTATGGCTTTATTTGTTCAAATACATGCATCTTTTATATTGTTGAAGATTTACCCTGGCATATGCTATCAACGTCTGTTAACTAGTTATTTTATTTCCATAGTCTTGAATTATTGGAAGTAGCAGTGACTTTAAATAAGCACTCATTTAATTTACATAGATAAATCATCTTTCTATTAGACTCAGCATATATTTTTAACCGATACTGTCCATCTTTTTGGTTAAAATAGAAACATGAGTAGCACTACTTTTCTTGGTCATGGATTAAACTGGTGGTTAACAAATGGTATCTGTAATGATGCGGGGAACATGCCTTTGCTTGTTAGAAAATTAAAGTAATATATATTTTGTTGACAAAGAAATTAATAATGCATGGATATGTACACATAT
Source organism: Allium fistulosum (assembly GCA_030737815.1). Taxonomy (NCBI): domain Eukaryota; kingdom Viridiplantae; phylum Streptophyta; class Magnoliopsida; order Asparagales; family Amaryllidaceae; genus Allium; species Allium fistulosum. The sequence continues at coordinate 740,678,636 of CM060908.1, read as the reverse complement.
CACATTGACAGTTGGTTTTGTAGTATGGCTCAACTTTTTGATATTGATACAATAGTGTTAGCTACTAATGACTTTCATTATCTTTTATATTCTGTTATTATCATTCTTAATGCAGTAGGATATCTAAACAAATGGTACTTTTTGTTTAATATAGTTTATTGATGGTATTTTATTTTGGTTAACACAGTCCTGCTCAAATGAACGAGGGGAAGAAGCCTTAGATTATTCTGCGTCAATTTTGAATTTCTTCATACTCCAAAAAAGGTTGTGATTTCTGAATACTACCAATTGCAAGGCTTATATCATGAGTTATTTTTTGAATATTTCTAGTGGTTGTTTTAAATTTTGAATGATTAAATGCAGAAACACCAGATTTCACAATTATCTTGCTAGATGTTCTCCCACCGTACAATAGGTCTAAGCTTCGATCTATTTCGTTTGTTTCCAAGTCGTCCAAGATTTCATCTAAAGCAAGGTTTTGTTCTTTACCTAATTTCATTTTATATACACTTTAAATATTTTTGATCGAAATTTCTATTATTGTTGAGAATTAGTCTGAAAGGTTACTAAACATATTCTACATTAGGAAACAACAAACAATAGTAGTGCACATCCTAGGAACTTCCTAAAATTAGAGCTTAATAGTGGCACATATAAGTATTTAATTGTTTTGCTAACTTAAGCTGTGTGATTTTATGACCTTTGGGAAACACTACGAGAAGGGAAATTTCCTTGATAATTAACAGTGGCACATCCTAGGGAAGCTTGGATTATTTTGTCATCGTTCTAAAAGGTAAACTATGTTGTAAACTATGCCCCTGCTTATGCCTGTTACAACTGGCCACTTCTTATGCCTGTTACAACTGGCCACTACTTACATCTCCTTTAACCGGGTCATTTTTGCAATGTAACACTGCAATGCAACACTGCTCTAATTCAACACGAGCAATTCTACAGCTTAACTCCTATTTATTACCATAGATTCACAAAATGGTTCACGAAATGTTGTAGCCAGTCAGACTTTCAATCTTTCCAGATGTTGATTCTTTGGATCTACAACTTATATCCTGAACTAATGTTCGTGCTATATTGTTGACAATTTATCTTGGGATTTCCTGACACCGTGTTGTATTCATGAGCTGTTGAGCATGTTGCATCAATTACTCTATCACTTCATTAATCTATTCTGCTATCCCTTTTTCATGCCTAGTTCATTACATATAGATACATAACTTGCATAGCCAAAATATGGAATTAAAAAATGAATATTAAGAATTAGCATTGCATCCGTTGCTTTATCATGAAGTTAATAATAATGCGGCATATATATAAGTTACATACTTTCTTTTTTTGAATATTTAGTCTTGTTTAAGTAATTCAAATATTACATGCAAAAAAGGTAAACATATTCTACATTATAATTTTGTTGCAAATGTCGACCTCTAGTATGAAACCATGTTGTTTATACTTTGGGTTAGCCTTTGTGGATGTTTCTTAGTTATTTTGAGTGATTAATTCATAAAGTTTCTGTTTGAAACCATGTTGTTTAGTACTTATACATTTCTACATTTATGACTAACATATCACGTATGTGCTTCTTTTTGATAGGTGTTGTATGATGCTTTAGAGGTTGCTACATGATGTTGCACTCTTTCCCCTTCAAATCGGTCATGCTTGCGTTAATGTATTGTCTATCGACGTTCATACGTCTTTGTTTTTAGTATGTATTGTTTTGGTTAGGTACAATTGTATGTTTTGTTACTTTTGGTCACAAATATTTATATGCTTAATAATCCGTGTATGAAATATTATGGATATATATATATATATATATTTGTGGTTTGGCTTATGACTCCATTTGATTACGTACATTACAATGTGATAAGTGTGGTTTTTTGAATTATTATAATATATTAGTTGAAATAGGTTTAGTAGAATTGAAAATTGTAAGCTTGAATGTATATGACAATAAAAAAATGCAATGAATTTTTTTATAGTGGTTTAACTATGCTACGAAAAGAAAAATTGTTACAGCTTTCATATACTATAGCATTATGCTAGTGCTCTACAAAATATTCTGCAAGGACTAAACAGTTCACATAGCAAAAACCAATGCTACAATAGATAGTAATGAATTTTCTATAGTGTTTCAATGCGTAATAAAAGATTGACATAATATTTCCATAGCGTTTTTAGACGCTATAATAATATGGTATGCCAACATATTATAGCAATTAAATGATGTCATAATTGTTAGTATCATAAAACACAACTCTGTGTAAAAGTTTTATAGCAAGCTTCAAAACGCTATAAAAAGTAGTTGTACCAATACGTCTAGTCTAAGATGGCAAAAAAAACGCTGTTAAAAGTCTATTTTCCATTGCAATTTAGAAACGCTAGTGTATATATCAGACTTAATACAACTTTTTGATCTATGGTTATAGAAATGCTATAAAAGGCTTTAATAGCGGTTTTTAAACGCTATAAAAAGGTATGTTTGTTGTAGTGGTTCATCTTCTTCTTCTTCCGCTTCTCAATTCTAATTCATGTTTGGGTTGAAATTTGGGATATACAAATTGTTATTCATGTTTCATGGAATAAATAAGATTGGTTTAATTAAATTGAATTAGAATTGTTATTCAATTTCTAATGGTAAAACAGGTCTAGGTTGCAGTTCTTTGCAGCTTAGTGGGTCATTGGAGTAGTTGTTATCTTCAGCTTTTGTTTCATGTACTTCGTTTCTCTTTTCCGTACTTTATAGATTATATGGGGACCTATATTGTGAACTTTGTCATGTTTTATGTTTTATGTTTTAGTGGAGACTACTTGGTACTTTTGATTTTAGAAATAAATTTAGGATAATGTTGTTTTAAATGAAGCTGTTTTGCTATTAATTCATAATTAGTGAAAGTTTTCTTCCGCTGCAATATTTTAATCATTTTATGATGTTGCCTTAGTCTCTATGCTATGTTATGAATTTTTATTTCACCCGACCACCCGTGCTTCTAGACATGTCCGATTTCGGGGTGCCTAGAGGTGCGGGGGGTCATAGTTGGGTGAATAATATAATGCAATGAATCCTTCTTAGATACAGTTCCTAAGAAGCCAAAGTCTGTGGTCACTCTATATATGTGGACCTATATTGTGAACTTTTTTATGTTTTATGTTTTGGTGGAGACTACTTGGTACTTTTGGTTTCAGAAATAAATTTGGGATAATGTTGTTTTTAATGAAGCCGTTTTGCTATTAATTTATAATTAGTGAAAGTTTTCTTCCTTTGTAATATTTTAACCATTTGATGTTGTTGCCTTAGTCTCTGTGCTATGTTATGGATTTTTATTTCACTCGACCATCCGTGCTTCTAGTCATGTCCGATTTTCGGGGTGCCTAGAGGTGCGGGGTGTCACAGTTGTAACAGGTATGAATCGGGCACTCTTCGTTAGTCTATCAACCATGTGCAATCGTACACTCCTCTGGTCCTCGAAAATCCATCGATAAAATCTATTGATACTTGTTCCCACTTCCACTCGAGTATTTCTAATTGTAGCAGCAACCCACTCGGCTTCTTTTACTCTGCCTTTACAACCTAGCAATTCATACAGTTTGAGATGAATATCCCGACATCCTTCTTTATCCCTTCCCAATAACACATCTACTTTATATCACGGTACATCTTGTTACACCTGAGATGTATAGTCAATCTCGAATGATGGCACTTTTGCAGCACCTCATCTTGTAATCTATCTATATCGAAAACAAATAATCTCACATCCTTACGGAGCTAACCATCTTGGTCGAGCCCATACTACTTCATCTCCTCATACTCTACTCCTTCCTTTATCTTCGATATGGTCTTTGCTTGTCTAGCATCTCGCCTTTGACTAGTACCGATCTACTCAATCAAAGTACGTATGATCGCCAAGCTCGCCAACATCTCTGGCTCTAACTCACAATGAGGTCTGAAGTCATAGCTAATGATATACTCCAACTGCTTCAACTTTAGGAACATCGCCCCCAAACTAGCATGTCTTCTAATTAAGGCATTAACGACTGCATTTCCGTTACTGGACGTATAAGAAATGCTAAAGTCATAGAAGGCAAAAACTCTAACCATCATTGTTGACGAAAGTTAAGATCCCTCTAAGAGAAAAGGTACTTCAAGGATTTGTGGTCCGTGAATGTAACACCCCTAATATTTGATAATATTATTCCGAAGATTTAATTAGATAAATTAAATAGAATAATGTAAATGTAAGTGATAAGGGGATTAAGACTTGAATTAATTTATTAAGGGCCGAGGCTAATAAACTAATTAATGGGCTAAAGAATGGGTTTTTGGTTAAGTAAACCACATAAGGGTATATTAGGAAATTGCCATCCAAAACTCCCACCCTTGTATATATTTTCATTCCTTCCATTTCTTCTCATTCACGTCATTTTAAAATGCAAACAAAAATATAGAGGAACGACCGGCCATTAAGAAATCAAGAGGAATTCAAATTAAAGCTAGAAAATCAAGCTTAGAGGAAATCAATCTCAATCCAATCTCCTTATCTAGAGCAAGATGAATAATAATCCCATCTCTATTTTGGTTTGAAATTATATATTTTTGGATTTAAGGGATAAATTCGTTTTTATGATATATTGGATGATGATATGCCTGATTCTTGATTTATATGATTTAAACAAGGTTGTTTAAAAGAGATTTAGCATGGTTATAGATCAAAACCGAGATTTAAAGATGTTTAAATGCCATGGGAAAATTTTATGTTATGAAAAACATGATTTTGGAGTTGGGTTTCAATTTTGAGAATTTTCCAAGTCATGGAAAGATTATTATGAATTTTCAAAGGAAAATATGGTTAGTTGGGTTTATGATTTATTTTGGAAAATATATTAAGAATTTGGGTTCGAAATTTTGATATGTTAGATAAAATGATTAAAGTGAATTTCTGGAATTTTTTAGGATTTTTCCAAAGTTATTTGCTATGCAAATTAAATTGTTTTAGAAGAGGTACTTCTTTGCAAAAATTGGAAGGGCTTGTTTGATTAACTTAACCATAGTTTAGATCTGGATTAGCGGCAGTTATTTTTGAAAAAGAATTTGAAAAAGATAAGGCAACCAATCTGGTGTTGACATGTGGCAGGTTTGTTAGAGAAAAGTTTGCTTAAACAAGAATTAAACCTGGTTTTTCTCGGAATAGTGGTTCCGCCTACTTAGGAAAGCGCCTTTCGACATAGTAGCTTCCGCCTTCATCCTTATCGAAACCAACTAGGTCGAAACCAATACACAAGGTATCACTATGATGGTACGCTGTGGATTGGAGATAGGCGGAAGTAAGGTGTCGAAAGCTTAGCTTCCGAAGGGGTTGAAACCATGTTTTGTTTTAAAAAGAAAAGCGCCTGCCTATGTTTTGTTTTAAGCCTTCGGCAGAGTCGAAGCATAAGGTTTCGAAAGAGGTTTTAAAGGGTTTCGAAAGGGTTGCCAATAACTTAAGATTGCTTTCGACTGGGTTCTTTACTTATAAAAGAATGTTTTGAAAGAAGGGGTTCTGACCTAGTCGATACCCTACTACCATTTTATAACCTTCCGATGCCATCGAAAGGTATTTTGTTTTATAAGTTCAAGCCATTTCCTAAAGCTTTCGAAGGGGTTTAGTGGTTTCAAAGGTGATGGATTCGAAAGGGGTTTCGGCACCAACCTTCTAATATTTTACCCAGATGTTTTATGCTTTTGAAAGAGATGGTGCCGACACCATCAAGTTTTCCCCAATATTTTATATGATGAAGAACGGTTTCAAAACGGATGCTTTCGACTACATTCACTTTGACCCAAATTATGTTTTAAGCATAAACCCAATGCTTTCGAAAGGGGCACTTTCAATGTTTTCGGAAGGGTTACTTCCAATAGTGTCGAAATGGGTACTTTCAATTGGTTTCGAAGCTAAGCTTCTAAAGGTTAAATATTAATACTTTAATATATTTGAAAGGTTTCGAAAGGTAGAATTTAAAGTATTATAAGGCAGGAGCCTAATGTTTTTAAGAGCTTTCGAAAGAGGTCATCCTATGAAGTTGAAAGCTAGGTTTCGAAGGTATCGAAAGGTTTTATGACCCAAACTCTATTTTAAAAGAAAAAACCCATGGCTATATTAAAGGAGTTTTTATAATGGTTTTAAGAAGAAGCTATCTTTGATAAAGAAATAGGTTAAGGGGATTAACCAAGTTTTATATTAAGCCAACAGGAGTGATGTTGCTATGTTGATATATTGCTTCTTCTAATATGAATATATTCACTTTATAATGGACCCATACACTACAAGAAAATCTAGTTTCAGTAGCAAATATTGGTAGCATTTCCTTCTAAGTGAAACTAATATTGATTCAATTAATAAAAAAATTCCTTTTAACGCTGCTAAAATGTTTGCCGGCCATCCGTCCCGCCAATAATTTGGGTCAAAAAATGTGCGCTGCCAAACACTTGGTTACTTTTCTTCCTTTTCCTCTTTATGTTATTCTATTTACTTGAAAAGGAAAACCCAAAAAAATTCACAATCTTCACAAATCCTTTTTCATGCTTTCTTCCATTTTAATTTTGTTCTCCCTCAATCGAATAAAATTCGCAATCTCCACAAATCTCAGAATCGCACCGCCTAAAAGGTCTCAGCCTGAAAAACTCATGCCTTGTGCTTCTCCATGCTGCCACTGGTTCGAGTATAGATTGTCAGGGAAGTCGCATGTCGTTGTTCTTCGTCTTGAATCGTTGGACCTGAAGTCGCGTGAGCCTCGAGGCTGTTGTCGATTAGAAATTGCTTCGTCGAAAATGTTATCGTGGTCAGAAGATTGCAATTGAGATCTGAATGACGTTGCTTGCGTGTTGTCGAAGTTCGTTGTCTCGCATCGTCGTTAAGTTGGTCACCGCTGCTGAATAATCAGAGTATGTGCCGCAGTTGAAATGTCGCTTGAGATTCCTTATTGTTGCCTGGAAGGGATGCTTGTGCATGAATCTAAATGGTGATGTTGATGCCATTTATTAAAACATTTAGAAGTATTATTAAAACTCTTAGAAGTATTATTGAAACTTTTTTAAAAACTCAGTTTGTAATACTCAGGCTGGAAAACTTATTTTTGTATACTGTTGAGAAGTAATATCATCAAATAATGCAAAACAAAGAGCTGAAGCTTATGAAGCTGAAGGTGAGCACTTATATCTTATTCGTTAACTGCTTATGTGTGCTCTTCTTTCTTTTGGTTTACACTTTCCCCCATCGAGTCATTTATAACCTTCACTTGTTTGAACTCATTAAATTTGGCTAATATTTTGGAATTAGAGACGGTAAGTGTACTTATAAATGACTTAAGGGGGTATAACCGAGATTCATGGCAAACAACATGAGTTTATTTGTGCTCTCTTGTTATCTGCTCTTTCTGTTATTGTAAATATATGGTTCTTTTTTGATGTTATAATCAGTAATCAGTAAAATTCTGTTCTTTATTGATGTTATAATCAGTAATCGGTAAAAATTTGTTCTTTGTTGATGTTATAATCAGTAAAAATTCTTGCATTTCAGACTTGGTATCGTGTATGATAAAAAACGAATGCTAAAACGAAAATGGAGAGAATGTGAAAATGAATTGATCAATGTCTCCAGTTTAGTGCAATAGAGGATTATTTGAGATGCACCAAATGTCAGAAATTCTTTACTGTTCGATCTTTCATGATTAATGATGAACAATTCAAGTAATAGCCCAAGGATCACCAATACCGAATATTTCATAAACAAAACTTAATATGATTTTTTGTTTAAGATGACGTACCTTGATTAACAACGGAAGATGTAATGGTTGTCATCTTCTTCTTCTGACTTCTAATAATTACTCTTCTTCTCAGAATTCGGTTTCTCTCTCTAACCCTATTTCTTTATGTGTTTCTTGATGGAGAAGAATACATCTATCTTCTAGGAGAGAAAGGACCCAATCCTTTATATAACATTTAACTCTAAATCTGGTACGTCCATCATATACCAATTCAATGCTTAAGATTAATCACAGACCTAACGGTCTATTTATAGAACGGTCTATTTATGACTTAATTAATTGGGTCACATTAAGATTAGAAACTGCATAACGTTAAAGGTAAATGAAACGTTCTATTTATGACCTAATTAATAGGGTCACATTAAGATTAGAAACTGCATAACATTAGAAACTGCATAACGTTAAAGGTAAATGAAACGTTCTATTTATGACCTAATTAATAGGGTCACATTAAGATTAGAAACTGCATAACGTTAAAAGTAAATGAAACGATTGCAGTTTCTAATAGCAGATTTCTAACATTCTCCCACTTGACCCGATTATTCATAATATCAAGTGTTGAACATCATACTATGATAAATTGCTAAGAGTTATGGCAGTTGTGCATTATTAATTCAATGCATTCCCTTCCATATACTACAATACCAGCAATCCATCATTTTATACTCATAATTTATATAAAACAACATAATGGTCCACATAATGTCTTATATCATAATGATTAAACATAATATCTTTATAAGACTCTTTCTTGTTTAAAATTACATAAAGTACGTACTACCACATTAAAATAAGAGACACATAATTGTATATCAGAAACACACAAAGGAGCTTAGAATGTCACACATCAATTATTATTAATACAACCAAGAACAATTCTTTGAACATGTTCCTTAAATTGTCTTGGCTCTAACCCTTTCATCAAAGGGTCTACAATCATAAGTTCTGTCCTGATGTGCATGATTGACACTCTTTGTTTCTGAACCTCATCTTTCACAACAAGATACTTCAGTTCCATATGTTTGGCATCTTTAGAGTACTTGTCGTTTTTTGAGAAAAACACTACTGCAGAGTTATCACAATAAATTTTCAGCGGCTTGCTAATGGTGTCGACAACCGAAAGTCCTGAAATAAAGTTCCGCAACCATAATGCATGAATTGTGGCTTCATAACATGCCACAAATTCTGCCTCCATAGTAGATGAAGCAACGATATTTTGTTTCGCACTTTTCCATGATATGGCTCCTTGAGCAAACATAAACAGGTAACCAAAAGTCAATTTTCTAGTATCAATGCATCCAGCAAAATCTGAATCGCTATATCCAATCACCTCCAATTCATTGGATCTACTATACATGAGCATGTAATCTTTCGTGCCTTGTAAGTACCTTAACACTTTCTTTGTAGCTTGCCAATGTTCCCTTCCTGGATTACTTTGATACCTCCCTAACATACCGACCGCAAAACTGATATCCGATCTAATACAGGTTTGAGCATACATTAGGCTACCAACTACAGATGCATATGGAATTGATTCCATTTCCTTTCGTTCAACATCATTCTTAGGACATTGCATGAGATTGAATTTATCACCTTTCTGTACAGGAACTTTCCCAGGTGAACACTTACTCATTCCAAATCTCTCTAGAATCCTTTCGATATATCCTTTCTAAGACAATCCCAATATTCCTTGTGATCGATCACGAAATATTTCTATTCCAATCACATAAGATGCCTCTCCCATATCTTTCATTTCAAATTTCGTTGAGAGAAATTCCTTAGTCTCATGCAATATGCTTAAATTATTTGCAGCAAGTAAGATGTCATCAACATAAAGGACTAGATAAATAAACTTGCTCCAACTGATCTTTTGGTATAAACACTGATCAACCGTATTTTCCTTAAAACCAAAAGATGTAATAATGGTATTGAACTTAATATACCATTGTCGGGATGCTTGTTTAAGCCCATATATTGAATTCTTAAGTTTACACACCAATTGTTCTTTACCTTTTACAGAAAAACCCTTAGGTTGATCCATATAAACATCCTCATCAAGATCTCCATTCAGAAAGGCCGTTTTCACATCCATTTGATGCAATTCCAAATCATAATGTGCTACTAATGCCATTATTATTCTTAGTGAGTCCTTTTTCGAAACAGGAGAAAATGTCTCCTTGTAATCAACACCATCTTTCTGAGTGTAACCCTTAGCAACAAGTCTAGCTTTATACCGTTTGATATTACCACTAGAGTCGTGTTTGGTTTTAAAAACCCATTTGCATCCGACTCTTTTACAGCCTTGTGGTAACTCAACGAGATCCCAAACTTCATTCTATTGCATGGATTTTAGTTCTTCTTTCATGGCATTAATCCATTCCTTTGACTCTTTACTTTCTACGACATGTGAAAACAAAACTGGGTCCTTATTGATTCCTATATCATAATCTAATTCTTGCATATAAACCGTATAATCATTAGAAATAGCTGACCTATGATCTCTTTGAGATCTTCTTAATGCTATTGTTGTGGTTCATGCATATCAGCATTATGTAAGTCATTTCCTTCAGGAAGTACTACTTCATTTATATGTTGTTCATCATCATGCTGTTCTCCAACAGCTGGAACAACATTTGGAGTAATAATAGATGAAGGAACTATTCTAGGCAATGTAACATTTATCCTTGTTTCCTTTATTTCCACTATTTCTCTTCTAGTACCCCCACTGACTTCACCAATCTCAATGACGCTTGCATTACCAGTTTCTACAATTCTTGGACTATGATTAGGACAGTAAAACACATATCCTTTAGATTTTTCAGGGTAACCTAAAAAATACCCACTAATCGTTCGAGAATCTAATTTCTTTTCATGTGGACTATAAATTCTCGCTTCCGCTGGACAACCCCAAACACGCAGGTGTCTTAAGCTAGGTTTCATGTTAGTCCATAATTCAAAAGGAGTCTTTTGAACAGCTTTACTAGGAACCCTATTCAACAAATAATTAGCGGTTTTGAGAGCATACGACCACAAATTCTTAGGTAGTGTAGAATCTGACATCATACTCCTAATCATATCTATTAACATCCTATTGTGCCTTTCTGCTACACCATTTTGCTGTGGTGTACCTGGCATTGTGTATTGCGCACATATGCCATGACTTTCGAGGAATTTTGCAAATGGACCTGGACACTGGCCTAACTCATTATATTTGCCATAATATTCAACACCTCTATCAGACCTTATGATTTTCACCTTTTTATCTAATTGCTTCTCAACTTCCTTTACAAACGTCTCAAGGACATTCACAGATTGAGATTTTTCATGAGGCAAATAGACATAACCATAGCGGGAAAAATCGTCAATAAAGTGATGAAATACTTTTCTCCATTAAAGGCTGGAGTGTCTATAGGTCCGCAAATATCAGTGTGTATTATTTCAAGAAGCTGGCTGCTTCTAGTGGCTCCTTTCTTATTATGTTTGGTTTGTTTACCTTTAATACAATCCACACATAATTCTAGATCACTAAAGTTCAAATTTGACAAAATTTCATTACTTACTAATCTCATCATTCTTTCTTTGGATATATGACCTAGTCTTTTATGCCATAAGGAAGTAGAATTTTCATTCAACATGCTACGTTTGCATCCAACATTATTTATTACATTCAGCAAGGAATTCGCATAAGTGTCATTCAATTTCAATTTATATAAACCATCAATTAGAATACCAGAACCAACATTATCAGTATTCTTATATAAATCAAAACAACCAGATCCAAACGTACATCTAAAACCAGAAATATCCAACTTACTTACGGAAATAAGGTTTCTAGATAATGAAGGTACATAAAGGGTACTATATATCTAATACATATCCACTTTCTAGAATTAGACGATAAGTCCCAATGCCTTCTATTGTGGATTTCATTCCGTTTCCCATAAAGAGAAAATGATCTTCATTTGGATTTATGGTTCAGATCATAAGAAATCCCTTTCTTTTCGAACCAAGCTATCCTTTTTGGACAGTCATTTTGATAATGTCCTTTCCTTTTACAGAAATGACATCGAACATCCTTTAGTTCCTTCTTTTCCTTATCTTGCTCATTCTTAGCAGGTGCCTTTTCTTCTTGAAATGACTTGATTTTCCATTCTTTTCTTTACCAGCTTTATTACTCACAAAACTTACTGAGTGATTCACTTGATTTTTCAAACGTCCTTCTTCCTGAACAAGTCTATTGGCCAATTCATTAACATTCCACTTATCCTTTATAGTGTTATAGTTAATTTGAAAAGGTCCATATTCAGAAAGTAGCGAGTTCAGGATAAGCTGGACAAGAAAAGAATCCTCTACTGTAAGTCCAAGGGAGTTTAACCTTGCTGCAAGATTAGTCATCTCTATAATGTGCTCTTGCATAGTTCGCGACCCATCAAACTTCATGGTCGTGAGTTCTGCCATAAGAGTACCAGCGAGTGACTTATCAGCTAAACAAAAACGCTCTTCCACAAACTGAATATATTCCTTAGCACTTTCTGTTTGCGGAATTGTTGACTTGATGTTGTTAGCAACAGTCATCTTAATAAACATAAGGCTCAATCTGTTACTGCGTTCCCATGCTTTATGGTGTGATTTTTCTGTCTCAGTACTAGCTGTTGTAAGAGCAACAGGTTTATCCTCAAGGAGTGCCAAGTCAAGATCCTGAACACCTAAATGGAAATTGACTTGTTCTCTCCATTCAGAAAAATTAACACCAGTGAACAATGTAACAGATGAAGCATGTGTATTCATGGGAACTACTGCAAATTAAAAAATAAATAAAATTGAAATAACTATAAGCTCATAGCTAACGCGATTCAGATATGTACATAATAGTATAATATAGCACTCCTTTGGGTAGATACTATCTTATACTTAACATAATTAAATACCAAAACATAAGTAAGTAATAAATATATTCAATTAAATAGAACTGACATCTTTGGATGATCAATATTTATTTAATCAAGATATCTATTAAACCTCATCATGTTAACTAGTTATAGAACAAGACTTTCCTTTGGCTAAGTTTTTAGGTTCTATCATTAGTGACGCCAGTTTTTAATTGGTATTATTATAACTGGCAATTTCTATCAATAATCATTATGTCACTTATGCACTAAATGATTATTTTGATTTTGACCAGTTTGGTGATTAACAAAATCATAAATCTCATGTGCATAATTGACTTATAACACATACTTGATTAAACCTCATGAGTAAAGCATAGAACAGATCAATTGCAATCATAGGAAATATTCAGTTATTGATTGGTGGCTCTGATACCAAATGTCATAAATTCTTTACTATTCGATCTTTCATGATTAATGATGAACAATTCAAGTAATAGCCCAAGGATCACCAATACTGAATATTTCACAAACAAAACTTAATATGATTTTTTGTTTAAGATGACGTACCTTGATTAACAGCGGAAGATGTAATGGCTGTCATCTTCTTCTTCTGACTTCTAATAATTACTCTTCTTCTCAGAATTCGGTTTCTCTCTCTAACCCTATTTCTTTATTTGTTTCTTGATGGAGAAGAATACATCTATCTTATAGGAGAGAGAGGACCCAATCCTTTATATAACATTTAACTCTAAATCTGGTACGTCCATCATATGCCAATTCAACGCTTAAGATTAATCACAGACCTAATGTTCTAATTATAGAACGGTCTGTTTATGACTTGATTAATCGGGTCACATTAAGATTAGAAACTGCATAACATTAAAGGTAAATGAAACGTTCTATTTATGACCTAATTAATAGGGTAACATTAAGATTAGAAACTACATAACATTAGAAACTGCATAACATTAGAAACTGCATAACGTTAAAGGTAAATGAAACGTTCTATTTATGACCTAATTAATAGGGTCACATTAAGATTAGAAACTACATAATGTTAAAAGTAAATGAAACGATTGCAGTTTCTAATAGCAGATATCTAACAGCTGCGACCTTCAAATGTAAATTTTGAACTTGCTAGGGTCAATGGTGAAGTCTTCTTGCTCATTTTAATGCCTTACTTTTGTGTCATTTGCTGACTGTACAGATCACTGTGCAACGAGGTATTCCAAAAAGTGTGTATTTAACCAAATTATCTTCCAATGCTCTGTTTGGTGTTTGGCATTTGGTATTTGGTACTCTATATGAAGATAGCTAAAGAGCTGTACAAGTAACAATTATCCTACCATGGCCATATAATATTATAGATGTAAGGTTATTGTTAGATATTTGAATTACAAACATAGTTTTAATTGGTTATCTAATTGATTTTGTTATTGATCACTGAATTTTACTTATATTGATGGCTTGATCCAATAACTTGAGAAAGATGTGTAGGCAAAGGAAAGTTAGAATCCAAGTTACTAATGCACTGTCCACTATGGAAGAAATGATCGTGCATCATTTACATGTAAGACTTTTTAGTCCTCTTTAATGCACAAAGAAGCAAATGCCAAAGGTTGTCATCTTCGCATGGACTAATCATTGGTGAAGCAATAATACTTTATATATAACTAACCTATAATCTTATTGCATTTTCCAAAACTTGAATAATTGAATGATATACCTATCAGATTTGCACATTTTACCCTGCAAATTTTGATATGATTTTCTTTTCAATATTTAGAAGTATATGTTCATATAATCTAAACAAAGTATGACACTTGCACTATGCAGTGGCTTTATAGGGACCTAAGCCTTTAGTTTCTATTTAATATAACATAAAATGAACATTGAGGTATGTAGGATTGAGAAATAGAAGAGGTTTTCACTTATTTTAGACTTAAATTTTCTGAAATCAACACTAATTTACACCATAGATTTTTCTGGATTTGACGGTTCATCTATTTGTAACCTACATGGAAACCTAGGATCATTTTATCAATTGTTCCATGAACATGTGTTATGATAAGATATTGTATCATGGTAGGATATTAGTATGTTGCTTTCTAAAGTAGTAATGAATAGTTTTAGCTCACTTTTAGATCACTTGATCTTAATTTTACCCATTGCAAAGCTTTTATGCCAAAACTTCACATGCCCTATCTCAATAGTATGCATAAACAGTAACTGTTATCCGGAATTTGCAAAAAAAGTGAGAATGGTTTTATTCTTTGCATTAACTTGATTTTGTTGTTTCATTTTCTAATTCACTTGGATTGTTTAGTTCACAATATATTGTTTTGAGTTGAATTTTTGTGATGTAGTATTTCTGGCAGTACTTACATTGGATAGTTGCACCTTTAATTATGTAGGCACATAGTCACATTTAATATACAAATGGTTTTTCTTTTATGATCATTCACAAATTTTATATTTTTCAAAACCATATTCATTAGCAAATTGCATTACAAAAATCAATTTTGTTCATGAATATCACATTAGGTTTGCAATAACTTAGAAAAAAGTGTTTGAAAATCGCTTGATTTTTTTTCACATTGTCTCTCTTTATTATGATTTTATAGTACACAACTACAAAAACGTTCTATTTATAAAATCGTATATACCAGCTAATTATATGCACTATAACCATGTATACATGTGAACTATAAGAACTATTTTGAAAAGCTATAGTTGATATATAACCATAGGAATGCTTCTGCCTCTTTCTCTTGAATCAGACTTCAAAAACTCAAACTCAAACTATGAGATATATGAACAAATAGATAAAACAACAGTAGTGAACTATATAATGTGGTAGATAGGTGTGCAGTGGTTTCATGTTTTGATAAAAAAAGTAAGAAACAGTCTAAGATAATATTAATTAACATGCATGTGATAAAGTAGTAACAACCCGTATATTTGGACCATTTAAATTGACAATAATCCACACATGTCAACTTAAATAATACAAAACACGAATCATTATGGGATTATAAATACATAAATGTAAATGAGAATCAATACAACATCACAGACACAGAACAGTCACAGAATAATGCAGCGGAAAATACATCGTCATAATAGCAGTTCATGAAGCCACTACATAAAATACAACAATGTCTTAACATCAAGTGACTAATACAAAAATGTCCAACAGACTAGGACATCAATACAGGAATAGAAATAGAATGATAAAGATAAATGCTAAGCCTTCAGCATCTTCAACCAACCTTGATCAGCAAACTGGATAGCTTCAGACTGACCCGAGCATATACAAAAGAAACACTCGAGTTAGGACTCAAAATCTTATACAATTAAATCAAGTGCAAGGGAATAGTTCATAACTTAAAGATGGATAAAATAACATCTCTAAGGATCCGATAAACTATCTATATATATACAATGGAATACGATAGATAGATAATGTCTAATCAGTAAAGTACGATATTAAAATAGTGTTAAGGCGTTACCATAATCCCCTTAACACATTTTATTCCCAAAAGCATATACAAGACCGTAGTTTCCCCAAAACCGGAAGTCACCAGAGGGCAATCCATATACTAAAGGTAAAACCAAAACGTAATGGTCGCGAATAGGATAATCAGTATGACAAGGTACATGAGGCGATACTAACTAGGATACTAGTAGTTGCGTGATCCGGACTGATGTTGAGCATAGCAGCTACTACCTCAACACCGCGAAACAACACTCCCAAATCAAGGGATGCACCCAAATCGAATCACAAAAGTAATAGATATGGTATCGAAGAAGTGTGTCCGCTAGAGGTGGCGAACCTCAATGGCCCGGCGCGGCTCCTGTTTTAGTCATGTCAGGGGTCGTCCAATATCGTTCTCTTTCTTCAGTCAATGCGTTCACCAAACCATCCACTTCATTCTGGATCAACACTTCACGTGTAATAGTTATTAAAGTGGTTTTCGGTATCGACAGAGAGTATGTCCATATCCGATCCCGGTCTCTTTAATAACTACGTATTTATTACCCGATGGTCAATTAAGTTAAAGTTTAAACAAATCAAAGTCCAAAAGTCAAGCTGCAAATTTGACTTCCAAAATTTGACATTTCACGATTCAATTTATTTCGGATATTAAAACCTCTTTCCAAATGCAATCTTTTAGTTCATCATTTGAGTTACCAATATAATTAAGTATTCAAATTCAATTTAATAAATCTCACTTATTAAATTTAGTTGATACTCCAATTAATTCGGTTTTATGGCAAATTTTAGTTCACATCATTTAAACCAAATTCTATTCATTTCAATTCGTATTTACATTCATCGATACATTAACCATAATCATAAATTCGATTAAATCAATTTTATTAAATTTAAAATCATTTTAAATTTAAACTCTCACTAAATTAAATCCATAAAACTTTAGTTAGTTTCGTATTCCACTTAAGTCAAATTTTCTAAATCTCAAACTTAATTTATGTCAAGTTTCAAATCTATTTAATTAAAACCGATTTTAAATCTAAATCTAACAACCTAATAAATTTTCAAATTATTAAATTCTAACTTCCTTGTTTTTAAGTCTCATTTCAAATAAATTTGCCAATTCATTTTATTCAATTAAATAGGTTTATTAATCCGTTTCAATTAAACTTCATTAATTTATTCCTTATTAATTTATTTCGATTTAATCCATAAATCAAATCCATTAAGTTCGTTACTAAATTTCCAAACAAATTATTAAGTTCATTCCTTAATTTCAAATAGATTTCAATTTCAAAATAATTTTTGTTGACCAATCGGGTTTCTTATTTTTAATTGTCTATCCTAGGCCAAGTTGTTTAAGTGGGTATTTATCATTTCAACCCGATATCATTCAATATAAAACAAAGCATAGCAAAGGGAACTTGTAGTGTGATAACTGGGATGGTGTCAAAGTAAATAAACAAGCAATAACAAACATACATAACAATTTATTCAAATAATCCCGAAATAATCATATTAACTTACATTTGTTATTTATGCAAATTAATATAATTATCCCTAGAATCCTACGGATTAAAGATTTTTACATTATGATTTTTACTTGGTGTCCGTTATTAAATTTCTACATCAATCGTACATATCAATTTTAATGTCACTATTATTTACCCTTATTAACATCATATTACAATTCAACATGTTTAATCAAATTAAACAATACATTGCGTCAAATTTTAGAACTTAACAGTTTATTTCGACCAAATTTTAACAATCAACAATTTAATATCCAAATTTAATATTAACAATAATTATCACTTGATTATCATAGCATAACAGATTGAGCCGTGAATGAAATATTCACCTTGCGTGGTTAGAGAAGATGGCGCGGCACGAAGATGAATAGATAAATAGACCCTAATAGGCACGACGCAAAATGCACACAACTGCAATCAACAATAATTAATCAATAATTTGTTTATTGCAATATATATCGATTGAATATATATAAAATCATACCAACGACGAAGCAAGATAGATTCGACAAGCGGGATGGAAATACTTATACTTCCGGGTCAATAGCAGGAGCTGAAACAACATAGCAACAGACTGTATGTGAGAAACCCAAAATTTCAAAGTATATACTGTTATATAATATAACAGTTATATATATATATCTACTGATATATATAGAACTGATGTGCACAGAGCAGGATTTCGGGACGTGATGCATGGGTTGGTAGCGCGCATGGCGCGGGTGAGTTGGAGGTGGACGAGGCGGGCTAGGCGGGCAGTGGGGTGGTTGACGTGGCTGAAGGGCGTGGTGGGTTGCCGGGTGGGATGGCAGTGTCGGAGGGCAGGGGCTGGAGGGCGCGGGTGCGTAGGCGGAGGGTGGGGCTGGGGACGTGGGCGTGCAGGCGGAGGCTGGGGCTGGGTGGGTTGTGCGTGCAGGCGGAGGCTGGGGCTGGGTGGGTTGTGCGTGTAGGCGGAGGCTGGGGCTGGGTGGGTTGTGCGTGCAGGCGGAGGCTGGGGCGGAGGGCGCGGCGTGTAGGCGGAGGGCAGGGGCTGGGTGGGTTGTGTTGCCGGGGCGGGTGGCTGCATGAAGTAGGTGGAGGGGAGAGTTTCATTTTCTGGAGTTGGGAAGGGTGAGTCTCAAGTTGAAGTAAGTAAGAAAATAAAATATGCAGGGGAAAGGAGGAAGAGAGCAAAGACGTACCAGAAGCTATGCAATAATGAAGTGAGCTGCGTAATTAATGTAGGCAGAGGGTAGCAGATATAAATACAGAGGGGTTCAGAGTGTAAAGGTCATTGCAATGATGATTTGCACAGTGGTGGCTATTGAATTTCCAAGGCAGCTGAATAGACTTCTTGAATTTTGAACGTTGGAAAGTTGGGTACCGGTTTGTGTGGCGTAACGAACCAGTTTGTACTCCGTTAACCAATTTATAACTTGCGACGCCGAACTCCGATTGACACAAACAAATATACCGTTTTGATCAGCGCGACAAGGCGGACACAACGGTATAAAGATATTGATGGTTTGACATTGTTTGCGAAGTAGCAAATCTTATTAAACCATTTGCACGAGCGACATTTTAACTAGCAATTAAAAGCGAATTTTGACGAAACGAGATGCGCCGTCATGACCAGAATATTTTTCTTATGCAACATTGTGAAAAATATTTGAGTTCGGACGATAGAAAATTTACACATAAAATTTAAACTAATATGTAAATTTGACGAGCGAAATTTACTACAATATTTTTCGACGAAATTTGGCGTACGCCTATGTCTATCTAGGCGCATTCCAAATGTGAAGTTTGAACGGCAACGGAAATCGTTTGTGAATATTTGAAATTCCTATTACGGAGAATGCAGCAAAACACCGAAGAATAAGATCAACGGAGCTAAAGATGTTCGAATTTTGAAAAACGAAAAATGACGCCTTTGTCAGAAAATGCTTTAGAATTTTTCTATGTAAAAATGTTTAGGTTCGGAAGATAAAGTTTTCACGTTTTAAAATGAACTGATGTGCAGTAAAACGCGCACGAAATTTACTACGGTATTTTCCGACGAAACTTTACCCATATCTACAATCATCTAGGTGCAATTTAGAAACAAAGTTTGGACGTTGATTGAAATCTTATGTAAGTTTCACATTTTATATTAAAATAACGGTTCTAAAATTTTTAAAATTGGGTCGGAATTTCAGGGTCGTTACATTCTCCCCTACTCAAGACTTTTCATCCTCGAAAAGGAACAAAGTAAAGAGTGGAAGAGCAGATAACAGAGGTACAATGGATTCAGAATGGATTATTGAATATAGTAAAGAGTATAGAATGGAATTTACCTTCAACAAACAATTCTGGATTAGAACCTCGGATACTCTCCTCGGTTTCCCAAGTGCAATCACGATCATCGGGACTCCATTGGACTTTGACTAGGCTAACCGACTTCCTTCTAAGTTGCTTTGTATCCCTATCAACAATGCGAAGTGGTCTCCTCTCTATAGTCAAATCCGGCTCAATATCAACCTCATCTAACTGAGCAATAGGGATGGTCATGGATGGATCATGTACAACCTTCCGAAGATGGGGAAACGTGGAATACGTTGTGCACGCCCTCAAATTTCTCCGGCAATGCAACTCTGTAGGCTAGTGTACCAATTCTCCCAGTGATAGTGAATGGTCCAACAAATCTAGGAGCGAGCTTCCCTCTACGACCAAATCGAATAACATTTTTCAAGGGTGATACCTTAAGGAATACCTTATCCCCTACCAGGAATTCTAAATCTCTTCTACGCCTATCAGCATAGCTCTTTTGCCTATCCTGTGCGGTCTTCATCTTTCTTCTGATTTCATTAACCTTCTCGGATGCTTCTATAATCATATCTGGGCCAAGAATTAATCGATCACCAGGCTCAATCCAACAAGCTAGCGATTTGCATGGCCGTCCATATAAAGCTTCGAACGGTGCCATATCGATACTTGCCTGAATATAAATGTGGTTAAAATTTAATTCAAATTTACTCATTCAAATTGAAATTTTTGATTTACCTGATAACTGTTATTATAAGTGAATTCAACCAAATGGAGATGGTCTTCCCAAGATCCACCGAAATCAATAATGCAGGCTCGGAGCAGATCCTCTAAAATCTGATTCACCCTTTCAGTTTGGCCATCTGTTTGAGGATGATAAGCTGTGCTCAGATTTAGTTTTATGCCCAAGACGTCCTGAAATGCCTTCCAGAATTTACTAGTGAATAAAGGGTCTCTATCGCACACAATACTAGACGGAACTCCATGAAGTCTAACAATCTCTCTCATATATATCTCGGCCAAACTCAAAGCAGTACGAGTGGTCTTAACAGGAATAAAGTGAGCAGATTTTGTCAACCTATCAACAATCACCCAAATACTCTCGTTACCTTTTCTGGTCCTCGGTAATCCATCAATGAAGTCCATAGAAATCTGATCCCATTTCCAACACGGAATCTCTAGGGGTTGAAGTAATCCTGCCGTCTTCTAGTGATCGGCCTTAACTTGTTGGCAAGTGGTGCATCTACTGACATATATAGAAATATCCCTCTTCATCCCACTCCACTAATATAACCGCTTCATATTTCGGTACATCTTAGTGACACCAGGATGAAATGAAAGTGATGACCGATGGTTTTCTCTAAGCACTTCTTGTCTCAATCCATCGACATTAGGAACGCAAACACGATTGTCAATCCTCAGAACTCCATTACTATCTATCTGTGCTCCCACTTTACTGTCGACATTTCCAACTCTACCAAGAACTAACTCCTTCATGCGATAGAGCAAGGTGTCCTCATATTGCTTAGCTTTGATGCGATCCACAAGAGATGGGGAGATAACAAGCTGAAATAGCATGCCTTCTACAAGATTACAACATGACAATGCTTTGCTACGGCTCAAAGCATCAGCTACAACATTTGCTTTCCCAGGAGTATAATTGATGTCGAGATCATATGCAGCTAGAAATTCGAGCCATCGAACTTGTCTCTGGTTCAAATCCTTCTGAGAAAAGATATATCTCAAGGACTTATGATCGGTGAATAATTCAAATTTAATTCCCAAAAGATGATGCCTCCACAGTTTCAAAGCAAATACAACTGCAAGAAGCTCTAGATCATGAGTTGCATAGTTTACTTCATGGATCTTCAACTGGCGGCCAGCATAAGCAATAACCTTTCCGTTTTGCATAAGAACAGCGCCTAAACCTTCTCGGCAAGCATCTGTATAGACAGTTAATCCTTCACTTCCATCGATTACCGCAAGAACTAGGGCTGAAGTTAACTTACACTTCAACTTATTAAAAGCTGATTCGCGCTTCTCACTCCAAATAAACTTGACATCCTTTCGGGTTAAAGTAGTGAGTGGGGCAGAAATCCGGGCAAAGTGCTCAATAAATCTACGATAATAGCCGGCCAAGCCCAAGAAGCTACGGATATCAGTAGGAGTTTTGGGAGTCTCCCAATCCTGTAGATAAATTTCAAATTAGAAAGGGATAAGTGGAATTGAATAGAAATAGCGAATAGGATAGAACTTACATTGATTATGGCGATCTTAGCTGGATCGACCGAAATCCCATTTTCAGAAACTATGTGGCCCAGGAATCTCACTTCGTCTCGCCAGAAGTGGCATTTAGAGAATTTGGCCTTAAGCTGATGATTTCGGAGAGTTTCCAGAACATAAGCAAGATGTGTCTCATGCCCCTTCTTGTCTTTGTAGAAGACGAGAATATCAACAATGAAAACAAGAACAAACTTGTTAAGAACATCGTGGAAGACTCGATTCATCAAGTCAACGAAATAGGCAGGTGCGTTGGTCAAACCGAATGGCATAACCAACCATTCATAGAATCTGTTTTCGGTACGGAAAGCTGTTTTATGAATACTATCTTCTGCTACTCTGAGTTGGTGGAACCCAGTGGCAAGATCAAGTTGGGAGAAAACTTTAGCTCCATGGAGCTGATCGAATAAATCATTGATGTGAGGCATCGGATAGCGGTTCTTGAGAGTGCGTTTGTTCAGCTCCCTGTAATCAACACACATGCGAAGAGACCCATCTGACTTGGTGACAAATACAACTACGGCGCCCCATTCAGAACAATTTCTCCTAATCAAACCCCTAGCAAATAGATCATCAATTTGAGTTTTAAGTTCAGCTTTTTCTTTAAGAGTCATCCTTCTGTGGGGGAGAACTACGGGAGTAGCACCAGGAATAAGGTCAATGCGGAAATCGATTTCCCGTTTAGGAGGTAGGGAGTTGACCTCTCCAAATACATCTAGAAATTTCTGAACAATAGGGGTAGTACTAAGATCATCCGGGTGAGCATAAAGAGAGAATATGAAGCTTCCGGCATATTTCTGCGGTGATTTGCATTCAATGACAAGCGGTAGGCCCTTGTCATTGACTAGAAAAACAGAACGAGCCTTGCAAGAAATAACAGAATCGAATTTCCTTAACCAATCAGCACCTAACAAGATGTCAAATGCTGCGAAGCCAAGTACATAAAAATCCCAAGTGAATCGATATCTCCCATACAAGAGCACAACCTCTTTACAAATTCTACTGAGGTTGGCAAGTCCTCCAATAGGGTTGGAGACGCATAAGAAAGTAGTAGCAAGAGTAGGTTCTAATTTGAGCTTATTGCAAAGATCAATAGATATGAAGCTATGAGAAGCACCAGTATCGAATAATACCCTAATAGGTAAATCATGTAATGAAAAAGTACTTCGTAAGGTACCTTGGTCATCCTGAGCAGGCGGTGTAGGAGTGGTGATAGCAAATACTCCAGATGGTGTGCCACACTTATGCATTGGGCAGTCTTTCTTGAAATGACCCGGCTGGAGGCAGACATAGCATAAATCTTTCCTAGTCGTAGAAGGTGGTGGAACAGCAGCTCCGGTAGATGGACAACTATTAGCATAATGGCCCTTCTTATCGCATTTGAAGCAAGTGATATTAGCAAGGTCGATTGGGCTTTTCTGAGCATATCCCAATCCTGTAGTCTTCTGCCAAGCTTTCTTTTGTTGATCAAAGTTCATCTTCCTCTTCCCGGGCTGGCTAGAGGAGGGCTGAGTGGGAGTGGCCTTGGCAGTAGGTCCCCTAGGCTTTGCCTCATATCTAAGAGCATAGTCAACAAGCTCTGTGAAGGTGCAGTGAGTGTGGCCAGTAAGCAAGTCATAATACTCTAGTCTAGCTCCCAAAATGAACTTCTCGTTCTTTAGAAGGGGTGTATCAATCAATCCCGGGCCGAACTTGGAGAGTTCATTGAATTTCCTCTCGTACTCAGAAAAAGTCATACTACCTTGCTTAAGATCCATAAAAGCTCTATAAAGTTGGGTTTTCCCAGCAGCTGGCATCCATTGTGCCGAGAAAGTATCCCTAATCAAAAGATAGGCAAGATGAATAACATTCCAAGATTAAAAGAAGAATTTAGACTACGGAATCCAATTAAATTTTATACCTAAACTGGGCCCAAGTGATGGTGTTCTCCTCGATACGAGAAGTAACTGATTCCCACCAATCTTGCGCGGCATCCTGAAGTTGCCAGGCAGCAAGCTGACGCTTTTGAGCATCAGTGATCTCCAGACCAGAAAATATCTTCTCTAAGCCTTTAAGCCATTGCTGAGCCTCGATAATGTTCTCGGATCCAGAAAACTTAATACCTCCCAACTGTGTATACTCCTTACTAAGAATGGTGAATTTGACAGGAGCTGGAGCGACAGGTGCAGCCTGAGCAGGACCATGGCCCCTTCCACTCCTATGGTTTCCTCTGGTACCCATTCTGAAATACCAAAGAGATTGTTAAAGCCAAAGGATAGAAAATCATAGAATTTTTAAGGAAAGTCTAATCAACGATTCAAAGAAGTTTGAAATGAAAGGATTTGGATATTGAATCTATTCTCCTCATTCTAGGGTATTGCTACCCTATCTCTAATGAGTTTATATATAATCCCAAACTAAGGTTTTTAGGGAAACCGAAGCTCTGATAAAGTTGTAACAACCCGTATATTTAGACCATTTAAATTGACAATAATCCACACATGTCAACTTAAATAATACAAAACACGAATCATTATGGGATTATAAATACATAAATGTAAATGAGAATCAATACAACATCACAGACACAGAACAGTCACAGAATAATGCAGCGGAAAATACATCGTCATAATAGCAGTTCATGAAGCCACTACATAAAATACAACAATGTCTTAACATCAAGTGACTAATACAAAAATGTCCAACAGACTAGGATATCAATACAGGAATAGAAATAGAATGATAAAGATAAATGCTAAGCCTTCAGCATCTTCAACCAACCTTGATCAGCAAACTGGATAGCTTCAGACTGACCCGAGCATATACAAAAGAAACACTCGAGTCAGGACTCAAAATCTTATACAATTAAATCAAGTGCAAGGGAATAGTTCATAACTTAAAGATGGATAAAATAACATCTCTAAGGATCCGATAAACTATCTATATATATACAATGGAATACGATAGATAGATAATGTCTAATCAGTAAAGTACGATATTAAAATAGTGTTAAGGCGTTACCATAATCCCCTTAACACATTTTATTCCCAAAAGCATATACAAGACCGTAGTTTCCCCAAAACCGAAAATCACCAGAGGGCAATCCATATACTAAAGGTACAAACCAAAACGTAGTGGTCGCGAATAGGATAATCAGTATGACAAGGTACATGAGGCGATACCAACTAGGATACTAGTAGTTGCGTGATCCGGACTGATGTTGAGCATAGCAGCTACTACCTCAACACCGCGAAACAACACTCCCAAATCAAGGGGTGCACCCAAATCGAATCACAAAAGTAATAGATATGGTATCGAAGAAGTGTGTCCGCTAGAGGTGGCGAACCTCAATGGCCCGGCGCGGCTCCTGTTTTAGTCATGTCAGGGGTCGTCCAATATCGTTCTCTTTCTTCAGTCAATGCGTTCACCAAACCATCCACTTCATTCTGGATCAACACTTCGCGTGTAATAGTTATTAAAGTGGTTTTCGGTATCGACAGAGAGTATGTCCATATCTGATCCCGGTCTCTTTAATAACTACGTATTTATTACCCAATGGTCAATTAAGTTAAAGTTTAAACAAATCAAAGTCCAAAAGTCAAGCTGCAAATTTGACTTCCAAAATTTGACATTTCACGATTCAATTTATTTCGAATATTAAAACCTCTTTCCAAATGCAATCTTTTAGTTCATCATTATAGTTACCAATATAATTAAGTATTCAAATTCAATTTAATAAATCTCACTTATTAAATTTAGTTGATACTCCAATTAATTCGGTTTTATGGCAAATTTTAGTTCACATCATTTAAACCAAATTCTATTCATTTCAATTCGTATTTACATTCATCGATACATTAACCATAATCATAAATTCGATTAAATCAATTTTATTAAATTTAAAATCATTTTAAATTTAAACTCTCACTAAATTAAATCCATAAAACTTTAGTTAGTTTCGTATTCCACTTAAGTCAAATTTTCTAAATCTCAAACTTAATTTATGTCAAGTTTCAAATCTATTTAATTAAAACCGATTTTAAATCTAAATCTAACAACCTAATAAATTTTCAAATTATTAAATTCTAACTTCCTTGTTTTTAAATCTCATTTCAAATAAATTTGCCAATTCATTTTATTCAATTAAATAGGTTTATTAATCCGTTTCAATTAAACTTCATTAATTTATTCCTTATTAATTTATTTCGATTTAATCCATAAATCAAATCCATTAAGTTCGTTACTAAATTTCCAAACAAATTGTTAAGTTCATTCCTTAATTTCAAATATATTTCAATTTCAAAATAATTTTTGTTGACCAATCGGGTTTCTTATTTTTAATTGTCTATCCTAGGCCAAGTTGTTTAAGTGGGTATTTATCATTTCAACCCGATATCATTCAATATAAAACAAAGCATAGCAAAGGGAACTTGTAGTGTGATAACTGGGATGGTGTCAAAGTAAATAAACAAGCAATAACAAACATACATAACAATTTAACAATTTATTCAAATAATCCCGAAATAATCATATTAACTTACATTTGTTATTTATGCAAATTAATATAATTATCCCTAGAATCCTACGGATTAAAGATTTTTACATTATGATTTTTACTTGGTGTCCGTTATCAAATTTCTACATCAATCGTACATATCAATTTTAATGTCACTATTATTTACCCTAATTAACATCATATTACAATTCAACATGTTTAATCAAATTAAACAATACATGGCGTCAAATTTTAGAACTTAACAGTTTATTTCGACCAAATTTTAACAATCAACAATTTAATATCCAAATTTAATATTAATAACAATTATCACTTGATTATCATAGCATAACAGATTGAGCCGTGAATGAAATATTCACCTTGCGTGGTTAGAGAAGATGGCGCGGCACGAAGATGAATAGATAAATAGACCCTAATAGGCACGACGCAAAATGCACACAACTGCAATCAACAATAATTAATCAATAATTTGTTTATTGCAATATATATCGATTGAATATATATAAAATCATACCAACGACGAAGCAAGATAGATTCGACAAGCGGGATGGAAATACTTATACTTCCGGGTCAATAGCAGGAGCTGAAACAACATAGCAACAGACTGTATGTGAGCAACCCAAAATTTCAAAGTATATACTGTTATATAATATAACAGTTATATATATATCTACTGATATATATAGAACTGAAGTGCACAGAGCAGGATTTCGGGACGTGATGCATGGGTTGGTAGCGCGCATGGCGCGGGTGAGTTGGAGGTGGACGAGGCGGGCTAGGCGGGCAGTGGGGTGGTTGACATGGCTGAAGGGCGTGGTGGGTTGCCGGGTGGGATGGCAGTGTCGGAGGGCAGGGGCTGGAGGGCGCGGGTGCGTAGGCGGAGGGTGGGGCTGGGGACGTGGGCGTGCAGGCGGAGGCTGGGGCTGGGTGGGTTTGTGCGTGTAGGCGGAGGCTGGGGCTGGGTGGGTTGTGCGTGCAGGCGGAGGCTGGGGCTGGGTGGGTTGTGCGTGCAGGCGGAGGCTGGGGCGGAGGGCGCGGCGTGTAGGCGGAGGGCAGGGGCTGGGTGGGTTGTGTTGCCGGGGCGGGTGGCTGCATGAAGTAGGTGGAGGGGAGAGTTTCATTTTCTGGAGTTGGGAAGGGTGAGTCTCTAAGCTGAAGTAAGTAAGAAAATAAAATATGCAGGGAAAGGAGGAAGAGAGCAAAGACGTACCAGAAGCAATGCAATAATGAAGTGAGCTGCGTAATTAATGCAGGCAGAGGGTAGCAGATATAAATACAGAGGGGTTCAGAGTGTAAAGGTCAATGCAATGATGATTTGCACAGAGGTGGCTATTGGATTTCCAAGGCAGCTGAATAGACTTCTTGAATTTTGAACGTTGGAAAGTTGGGTACCGGTTTGTGTGGCGTAACGGACCAGTTTGTACTCCGTTAACCAATTTATAACTTGCGACGCCGAACTCCGATTGACACAAACAAATATACCATTTTGATCAGCGCGACGAGGCGGACACAATGGTATAAAGATATTGATGGTTTGACATTGTTTGCGAAGTGGCAAATCTTATTAAACCATTTGCACGAGCGACATTTTAACTAGCAATTAAAAGCGAATTTTGACGAAACGAGATGCGCCGTCATGACCAGAATATTTTTCTTATGCAACATTGTGAAAAATATTTGAGTTCGGACGATAGAAAATTTACACATAAAATTTAAACTAATATGTAAATTTGACGAGCGAAATTTACTACAATATTTTTCGACGTAATTTGGCGTACGCCTATGTCTATCTAGGCGCATTCCAAATGTGAAGTTTGAATGGCAACGAAAATCGTTTGTGAATATTTGAAATTCCTATTACGGAGAATGCAGCAAAACACCGAAGAATAAGATCGACGGAGCTAAAGATGTCCGAATTTTGAAAAACGAAAAATGACGCCTTTGTCAGAAAATGCTTTAGAATTTTTCTATGTAAAAATGTTTAGGTTCGGAAGATTAAATTTTTCACGTTTTAAAATCAACTGATGTGCAGTAAAATGCGCACGAAATTTACTGCGGTATTTTCCGACGAAACTTTACCCATATCTACAATCATCTAGGCGCAATTTAGAAACAAAGTTTGGACGTTGATTGAAATCTTATGTAAGTTTCACATTTTATATTAAAATAACGGTTCTAAAATTTTTAAAATTGGGTCGGAATTTCAGGGTCGTTACAAAAGTTAAAGCAACTGTTTCAGAACATGCATGAGGAGAGGTTGAGCATTTTTTAGTACAAAGAAATTTATTCATGCATGCAGCAGTATAATGGTTATGCGGATTTTGTAAATTATACGATTAAACTATTTTGTTATTCGACTATTTTGGTTATGCAGATTTTGTGCAAATATGGTTTCTACAGTTTAACATTTCAAAGTTTTGAGTCAAAAGGGGATTTGAATTAGAGTTAGGATTTGAGTCATAACCAAAACCAAGTTGTCACTACCAAAATGTATCATCTATATATTTTTTCCTGATAATTTAGAGAAAAACAAGCCATTGATTATGCATAATGATGTTGACCAAAATGTATCATCTGTATATTTTTTGTTCAGTCATGATAGTTTACCATTTTGATTACAGGCAAAGGTATCTACGCAAGAATGAAACTTCTATGCAAGTGAAAATATTAATGGAACAGAGCTTGTCTCTTGATACCCCAAACCCAAAGGCAGTGCAGTTGATACAGATACTTGCAGAACATTTTAGTATGTGATTCTATCCTTTATTGATTCTTTCTCCATTTTCTTTTCACGCACATTTATAAAAGTTCATGGTAGTTAATTACACTATTAAAACCCTGATCTAAATATAATATGACTACATTATCTAGTCATCTGCATTTGATGCTTATTGAATTATTCACATCATTGAATGGTTGAATAATTGTTAGCATACTAATATTCAATTGTTATAATATATGTAAATATAAATAGTGAATATGCTATATACTGTTTTTATGTTTAGTCCCTCATCGTGGGATTAGTTCTATCCCAAGCTCCTAGGCCTTTATATAAAGGAGCTAATGTAATAGAAATGTATGATTAATCTCTATAGTGAATAAAATATTTTCTTCCTCTTTTTCTAATGTCTTCTTATTTCCTTCTATTATATAACACGTTATCAGCATGATTACATCTCTTTCTCTTCATCAGCTACTAATCTCTACCTCTTTCTCTTATTCAACCAATGAAATAGCATACTAATATTCAATTGTTATAATATATGTAAATATAGATAGTGAATATGCTATATACTGTTTTTGTGTTTAGTCCCACATCGTGAGATTAGTTCTATCCCAAGCTCCTAGGCCTTTATATAAAGGAGCTAATGTAATAAAGATGTATGATTAATCTCTATAGTGAATAAAATATTTTCTTCCTCTTTTTCTAATGTCTTCTTATTTCCTTCTATTCTATAACACGTTATCAGCATGATTACATCTCTTTCTCTTCATCAGCTACTAATCTCTACCTCTTCCTCTTATTCAACCAATGAAATCAGTTTACAATTTTCTAGATCTACTTTTCTAGATTTATTTTGCGATTAACTTAGATCTAGATTTAAGTATTCTTGTTTCACAATTCTATATCTTATTTCTATAAACTTAATACCACAATTCTTTTCAAATACATTTTCAACGGTCTCGTTTTGCCAAAACTTTGCTTTTCAAAATAGATAACTCATATAACATACTATTTAAGTTTATGAATGTGTGTGCACATACTAATCTCTTGAAGAGACGTTTTCTTTAAAATTTATATTGCAAAATCCAACATCTCAGAAGAGATGTTATAGAAATTTTGCTTTTGTTAGGTTGCAATCCCTTAAAAAAGAAACATTGTATTCCCTAAAGGAATATCATATAGAACTTTAGTAGTAATAATAATAATTTATCTCTAAAAAAAGGTATTGTATACCAATATCACACTCCAGAAGTAGCGGTTTTATCTCTTGCATATTATTTTCATTTGGTGCATCTAATTTTGTTACTATATTTAAAGTTCAATATAGCATTTCAAAAGAAGTTACAACAAAAATATCCGGCAGAGATATTTTATGCTACTGAAAAAGTAGTGGTTATGTAATTTATGTAAAAGAAATATTGTATATTGATATGACATTCTAATAGTTTGCATATATATATCTATGGAAGATATAAGTTTGCTCCAGAAGTTGTGATAGTAAAATATCTCTAGAAGAGACTTATACATTTGGAAATGATAAAATATCTCTAGAAGAGATTTGTTTATACATTTGGTAATTTTATTAAACCAAATAAATGTACATAAATTTGATTATAAAGGATTCCAATTTAGTTTAGATTTGATTCTAATAAAAATTTGAGAGCTACGTAATGTGTATATCTCTTATTTTTTATAAAATTACAAGTGTCCAGAAGATACACTTATTATTTTATTTTATTTTATTTTGTAAGTATATCTCTTTTGTTGAACTCTCCAGAAGAGATGTGTTGAAATGTCTATATGCAATTATAACTATGTATTATTCTCTGATAAGTAACCATAATTAGTGTTAAAAAGTGAATTGAGATATAATTGAGGAATAAAACTAAATAACTTGAACTTGTGTATATAATTTATTTGAACCAGAAGTTCAGTATGGTTCCAAACTAGATGTTTTGAACATTATTATGCGGTCTTGAAGGATTCACATTGACATTGATCTATAAACAAAAATTAATAGTTTGGATCCTTGTAATAGTTTGTTCTAAAAATCACCAATTCAAATGAGAAAAAATATGCAAATTTATAATATATATGTAATACGTGGACGCACGTATGTAACATCCCGAAAATTTTGAATATAAAATTCGGTGAATTATTTGAACTTTTGAATTTAAATTTGAGAGTTTCAAAAGAAATAAAAATTATTGTTAATATCAAAACAAGAAATTATTTAAAACAATAAAATAGAGTATGAACAAATATAATGTTTTCTTTTTAGTTAAAACTTTTAAATAGAACTAAAACAAATTTTGTAATAGAATCGCATAGTTATAAAATGTTAATAACTAAAACAATTTTCTTATAATTAGCAAAGTAACTAAAACAGTTTTCATTAGCAAACCAAACAAAACAGCATATGCTGTAAGTACAAGGGAGCAAAGAAGCATAGGCTGTGAACATACAAGTATGGACATTTAATGCAAGCATTAAATGCTTTCAAACTCAGCCCATACACTAACATTATCAGCAAGCATGGTTAGGTCAAAAAAAAATATAAAATGCTGAGCAAAGGAAACCAGTACTTGCCTATACCTTCACCTATACACAATCTCCTTTATATACGTGAATATCTCTCTGCTTTGTTTTCGTTTAAAAATCTTAGCTAAGATCAGAAAATAAAGAGAAAAGCAAACATCACTTTTTATTCAAGTTAAAAGCAATTTACTGAAGAGAAAAAGAAAAGAAGATCAACACAGTTTTTCAAAACAGAAGCATCTCTGTTTCATATTTCAATGTGAGTAAACAAGAAATTTAAAGCTTTAAGTTCAATTTAAAAACATTTCAGGATTTTTGATAGTATGGTTTGTATATGCTGTGATCTTAAAGATAATATTGTGTTGCCATATGCTTCTCTGTTTCTTTTTACAGTTTTTAAAACTTGCTAGAAAATCCAAAAACCATCTTAGTTAGATAATGTCAGGTTTCGTTTTCTAAATGAAAGATGATCATAACTATGTAAAGCAAATTTTGAAAATAGTTTTCAAGCAAAATATTAGTAATATTCTGGAATTGCTAAATAACAGTAGAAATTTAAAATGGGTCCAAATTTATGCCTCGGAAATTAAAGCTTTGATTGTATGAGTGAATTCATATTGCAAATCCTGGAATATTGATGAAAATTTCAAGATTTTTAATAAAGTAATTCACATGACATTATAAGGTGAACAGAAAATGGAAATTCATGGTTTCCCGATGATCAAGGCGAGATTGGGCTTCGGGTTTGAGCCTGAAGATAGATGAGGTGTTGTTGATCAATAGAAAAATGGTATGAAATTTTTTAGATAATCAAATAATCTTGGGTTTGAAGAAATAGGGATTAGGGCATGGTTCTGAATGTCGAAGTTCAAAAGCAAAATTCGCAGCCGAGAGTGATAAATATTCGATCGGTCCAGGGGGGAAAAGGAGGATGAGGCTCTGGGGAGTGTCTGAACACGATGGCGTGGTTGCAGGTGGTCTACGGTGGTGGAATGAGGCGTTTCTATTGACCGGTTCTGTTTGTTTATGGGGTTCGATTGTTCGATTTTGAAAATTTGGTCGAAGTTCATCAACCTGGGTGATCGTAGCCTATGGGTGGGTCGTCAGTGACGTGTTGGTGGTGTCGTAGGTGGTCGGAGTTGCTTCTTTGAGTTGTGCACATGAATACGTGTGTGTGTGTATCATGGAGTTTGAAGGAAGAAGAAGAGGCGACTCACAGTCAACTCGAGAAAATGGCAATCCAGCTCGAAGTCGTACTCGAGAGAGAATCGATGATGTCTCGGGTTTATCTAGTTATATACCCAGTTTTAAGTAATAACATGTTTTAAACTTAAAACAAAGTATTCCAGGATTAGTAATTTATAAGTATTCAAATAAATTTGTAAATTAAATTTTTTTTATCCAGATAAATTAAAGTTAACAAATCAAATTTAGCGGTGAATTAAAATAATAAGTTAAGAAACAATTTATCGAGTTAAGTAAGATTAAATTTATTCATCCAAATTAATCATTGATTTGTCACTACAAATAATTATGGGGTTAATCTATTTAAAATCACACTCGCATTAATTGAAACTAATTAACTATCGCTATGCACTTAATTGCTATTTCTGTTTTGATTTTGATGCTGTGTTATGTAGATTGTCATGTACTGCATTGTGATTTTGATTTGTTCTGTATTGATGTGAAAACCTTGTTTGCCCGTAAAATGGCATTTAAACTTCGATGCGACAGGGGATCGGATTTCAGTTAGTTATCCGAAACCCACATCGAATCTATGAATTTTTGTGAACAACATATCCACTTGTTTCTGAAATTAACTCTCACTATTCGGTTTAGCCGGGGAAGGACTTTTGTGTCGTATAACCCATTCTGAATAAGTGATACGTCGAAATGGTTAGCATTTGAAGACTGGTGGTGAAGACCGGGTGTCTTCGAGAGCGATAGGATAACCTGTCGAATGACTCTGCACTGAGTTGCTCCGGTATAGAGTTCTCCATATGTGATGGGGAATCCGATCGGGATTGTGGACGCCCGGATTGCAAGGACTTCTTTGGAAGTGCCTTCGGTTCTATT
Organism: Allium fistulosum; assembly: GCA_030737815.1. Taxonomy (NCBI): domain Eukaryota; kingdom Viridiplantae; phylum Streptophyta; class Magnoliopsida; order Asparagales; family Amaryllidaceae; genus Allium; species Allium fistulosum. The sequence continues at coordinate 740,644,507 of CM060908.1, read as the reverse complement.
CGAACCCAGAATAGACTTGTATGGATTGTATGTCTGACATTACATCTGAGATATAAAGCATATTTCTTTCAAATACATTTCTGTTGGTGGCGGAGGATTTATTCTCTTAGCTTAACACCGTTCTCCAAGACGTACGAGCTCAGAGGTTATGCAGTTGAAGGTTATCAGTAATATGTTCCCATTTGGTAATGTGGCATGCTGAGTGTTGCTGATCATTTGTTGATCAAAGCATGGCTTTGTGAAAAGCGTAGCTTTGTGGATGAGACTTCGTCGAACCTCACACCCCGGAATGGTCAAAACAGGAAAGATGCGGCAAGGTTATTGGGGGTAGCGCCCCTTAGGGTATGTGCATTTCCTTCTGGATAGAAGTGGTATCATGGTATTGAGCCCAGATACTTAACTTATGTGGATGTCGCAAATATATATATATATATATATATATATATATATCTTACTTTGTGATTTGTTGCTGGGGCCCCGGATAAAGGTTGGTTACAACCGGGGGATGGCATACTCGTGTCAGTAGTTACCCAGTTAGGGGTAACCCGGCCTTGTGTTCGCAGAGATCCGCTTAGGTTCTCGGGTCGTCCCTCCAGAGGCGTACCCATGTGGCCCATGAAGTTCCTTAGCCTGACCATTGTTGGAAATCCAATTCCCAATACGAACCCAGTACGGTTTTAGTTGCAGAACCTGCCATTTATGTATGGTGGTCACCACTGTTTAGGTGGTAGCTATAGTAGACATACGATAATGGTCGTATGTTGGCTAAGATTAATATTCTACTTTCGAAATGTTTTCTACACTATGCACTAACAATAATATCAAAGAAATTTCCCCGTACCAAGCATATTTAACTATCATAAGAAGAAATCTCCTCCAATTCTGCGTTTGCATTGTGTGTGTGGCGGGAGGTCTTATGGTAGTTCCATTTTTTAAAAAGCGTACCGAAAATTCTTTTATAAATCTAGTTTCTGTAAATGCAACTGTTTTTGTTTACTCATACCAGTCCCATGACTGATCCGGAGTTTATTGTTTTCTTTCCTAAACTCTGGGTGCCCATTATTTCTACACGGGCAGCCTAGTAGCAGGTTTCCGTATTTTGGAGTTAGCTGTATTTTGGAGCTTTTATCTTGGAGATATTCTTAGGAGCTTTTTGTAGATCTCAGGTGTTTAGCTTTTGGGAGTCCGTTATCACTTCTTTCATCTGAAGACTTTTGGATATATGAACACTGTTGTATTATCATGATGTTGTATTTGGAGTTGTAGTATATGTATTAAATACTCTGATGAAGTATGGATTTTATGTCGATGTTGTATCTGTGACTGTGTAGTTAAGGCGCTCGGCGGATTCAAAGCGGTGGAGGTGCAAAAAGTCATAGCGGATGGCTCTAAAATAGCATATAAAACTCGTACTTAATATTTTTTCAAATATATAAATGGTAATTAAATGAAAAAATATCATTCAATTGAATTATAATTAATACATAAATAATTTTTAATAAAAACATGTGCGAATATACTTTAAATAAACATAAAACTGTTATATAACATAATTGAATTTAGTAGAATATTAGAGTATTTTCATTTCTAAAAATATATTAAAAATTAAATCAAATAAACTAGTTTCATAATTTTTATAATGTATAAATGCAATTTTTCTATTCATTTTATTAAAGAAGATATAGCGGAAATAGCGAAATATAGCGGGAATAACGGGATATAGCGGAAATAGCGGGGCTTAAAGCGAAAAGGCTATATTTTGGGGCTATATGGAAAAATCGTAGCGGTAGAAATCCGCTATGAGATATAGCGGGGCATTAACTACACAGATCTGTGATGATATTTATGATATTGATTCTGTTCCGTTGTTTTATATTCATCTAATTGTTGTTATAAGCTCCATCCGAACTGAAATTTGACGTTTGAATTTTGGCAGTCGAATACAAGTGAAGTATTGGATGTCTATTTTCGAATGATGAATTTTGGGTCGTGACAAATTGGTATCAGAGCTTCTGGTTGAGTAAGAACTTTAGCTACGGAGTATAACACATTAGATGGCTCATTAGAGATAGGGTGAAGTATACCCTAGAATGAGTATAACCAAGACTGAAACTCTAAATTTTATTAGTTCATTTCTTTTTACTGCTGATATTCCTTAAGATATTCGTCTGTATATCTAAATCAATTTTCTTACTAGTTTCAGTTTAGTAAGAATGAGAGAACACAGAGGAAGAGCTAGGGGTCAAGGGAATGCCGCAGCACCTAATCAAGATCCTCCAGCAGTAGTAGCAGAAATAGATATCCAGCAGCAACCGAATCTGGCTGATTTCTATAAAAATTTCGCAAAGCTTGGTGGCAAACCATTTACTAGCAAGGAGTCAATTGTTGAGGCTCAAGCATGGGTAAGATCTTGTGAGAAAATTTTTAAAGGGCCTAAGCTGCAAGACGAGTAGAAGAGACTTATAGCTTCTTAGCAACTCCAAGAAGAAGCCTCAGCCTGGTGGGAAACAATTATTATAGATGAACCAGAGGAAGAGTTTTCTTGGGATCGTTTTAAGGAGGTGTTTGAAAAGCGCTATATGCCGTCGGCAGGAATTTCCAGAATGTATCAAGAATTTTTGGATTTAAAGCAAGAAAGCTTGTCATTTGAAGAGTACTTAAACAAGTTCAACGAACTATCCCGTTTTGGTCCAGAGTTGTTAAACACGCCTCTTAAGAAAAATGAAAGGTTTATCCGTGGAATGAACCATAAGTATCACGAAAGGATGACAGCACATGTCAAAGTATCTTTTTCTGATCTTATTGATATGGGATATAGGTATGCCACATTGGATATGCAGGAGATTCCAAGGGAAGGAGGAAATTCAAATAATCAGAATTGGAAGAAAAGGAAGTTTGGGGGCAAAAGGCCATAAAAAAACAAAGATAAGAAGAGCAATCAAGGAAATTCGGCAAGCAATATAACTTGTTACAATTGCCAAGAGAAGGGCCATTATTCAAACAGCTGCACAAAACCAAAGAAGCAAGTTAAGAAGGAACAACCTGTGAAGAATGATCAAGGAGCTAAGGAATGCTATAATTATCACAAGCCTGGACATTTTGTTAAAGATTGCCCAGTAATGAAGCCAGCACATGTGGCAAATGTTTACGCGATAAAGAAAGACCCTTCAACTTCAAAAGCTGATAAAGGAAAAGGTGTTCTGGAAGGTAACCTTACTATTTATGATAGAACTGTTAGAGTTTTATTTGACACGGGAGCTTCACATAGTTTTATCTCCCAACAAACCGTAAGTGAATTAGGACTTAAAACTAAATTTGCTGACAACCCTATTTGCGTAAAGAATCCGGTTGGAGGTCCCGCCAATCTTTGTTTGTATTGTAAGAGAGTTCCTATTTCATATGCTCGCTATCAATTTCCTATCAACCTTTATATCCTCGAATTTAATGAATTTGAAATCTTACTCGGAATGAACTGGTTATCGAGATACGAAGCTATATTGGATTGTAATAATTGGACAGTTTTAGTCAAAACGGACTTTGGAAATTTTATTGAAATCTCTTGTGAGGATCCGAGTCCAAAGAGAGATAGATTGATGTATACTTTGGGATATCCTGAACCCAGTTTGCAGTTTATACTTGTTGTTCGGGAATTTTCCGACGTATTTGAAGAAGTAAATTCCTTACCTCCATACAGAGAAATAAATTTCCGAATTGACTTAGTACCCAATGCCTGTCCTGTTGTTCACGCAAGTCGCAGGATGGCACCTAGGGAAAGAACTGAATTAGTCAATCAAACTCGAGATTTGCTGAAGAAAGGATTGATTCACCCTAGTGTTTCCGAATGGGGTTCAGCCGTTGTATTTGTAGCTAAATCGGACGGATCTTTGAGATTGTGTGTAGATTACCGCGATCTCAATAAACAAACTCTCAAGAACAAATTCCCTTTACCTAGAATTGACGATCTATTTGATCAACTTCATGGCGCTCGATTCTTTTCTAAGATGGATTTAGCTCAGGGATTCCATCAGCTGTGAATAGCTGAAGATTCTTTTCATTTAACTGCTTTTAGAGGTCCAGACATGTTCTATGAATGGTTAGTTATGCCCTTCGGACTGACCAACGCTCCCGCGTACTTCGTGGATTTAATGACCCGAGTATTTCGAGAAGTATTGAACAAATTCGCCCTTTTATTTATTGATGATATCTTGATTTACTCCAAAACTGAAGAGGAGCATGCTGAACATCTCAGAATTGTTTTGGAGATATTGAATGAATGTATTATTCGCTAAATTTTCTTAGTGTCACTTTTGGGTCAAAGAAGTCAAATTTCTCGGTCATATTGTTAATGAAGAAGGAATTTCTGTTGATCCAAGCAAGATTTCTGCAATTTTGGACTAGAAGCAACCCACTACTCCTAGAGAAGTTCGAAGTTTTCTAGGTTTAGCGGGATATTATAGGAAGTTTGTACAGGATTTTTCTAAGTTGGCTAGCCCATTGACTAAGCTAACAATGAAGAATGCTAAATTCATTTGGATCCAAGATGTGGTGAAGCTTTCCAGGAATTGAAAAAGAGATTGACTACTGCTCCTGTTCTCGTTATTATTAACGGGAACCAAGGCTTATCTGTCTATACTAACGCATGTGGTGATGGGGTAGGTGCAGTATTAATGCAGAATGGGAAGGTAGTTGCCTATGTGAGTAGACAATTACGTCCGCACGAGAAAAACTACCCAACACATGATTTGGAGCTTTTGGCTGTTGTTTTTGCTTTAAAAATCTGGCGACACTATCTTCTGGGTAAGAATCTTTTCAGCCTTCTTAACAATTTACGAAATTAACTAAATGAATATACTTAATAAACTCTCTTTGTTTTAGGTGAAAAATTTGAATTATTCACCGACCATAAATCCTTGAAATATCTCTTTACCCAGAAAGATCTGAATTTGCGACAACAACGTTGGTTGGAATTTCTGGCATCTTATGACCTAGATATTCTGTATACGCCGGGAAAGGCCAATGTAGTTGCAGACGCCTTGAGTAGGAAGCACGCTATTCTTGCTCATCTTGTCATTGCTCCTACTCTTCTCAAAAGAATTGCAAGACGGCAGACAGAAGACAAGTTTCTTCGTGAAATTCGTAGAAGAATAGATCGTAGTGAAGATTCCAGTTTTGAAATTGATAATAGAGGGGATATAAGACTGAAAGGCAGGCTTTGTGTGCCAGATATCCCAGAATTAAAGTGAGAAGTTTTGGACGAATGCCACAAGTCCAAACTCAGTATCCATCCAGGAGTCAACAAAATGTATCGAGATATTAAAAGAATATTTTGGTGGAAGACGATGAAAAGAGACATATCGATATATGTGAGTCGCTGTGCTACTTGTCAGCAAATCAAAAGCGATCAAAAGAAAGTGGCCGGTTTACTTCAACCTTTGGAAGTACCGAAATGGAAGTGGGATCAAGTATCGATGGATTTCATCGACGGATTGCCACGAACCAAGAAGGGTAATGAAGCGATTTGCGTTATAGTGGATCGTTTAACCAAAACTGCTCACTTTATTCCAGTGAAATCCACTCGGACTGCAGCAAGCTTAGCCGGTATATACGTAAAGGAAATTGTTCGCCTCCATGGTATTCCCAGCAGTATAGTGAGTGATCGTGACCCGATCTTCACTAGTAGATTTTGGGAGGCATTTCAGGATGCATTGGGAACCAAGCTGAATTTCAATACTTCTTATCACCCGCAATCTGATGGACAGACTGAGAGGGTCAACCGAATTCTAGAAGACCTATTGCGTGCTTGTGTTCATGATTTTGGTGGTTCTTGGGAGGACCATTTACCTCTGGTTGAATTCTCATATAATAACAGCTATCAGGCCAGTATAGAAATGGCTCCTTTCGAAGCTTTATATGGTCGTCTGTGTCGATCACCTGCATGCTGGATTGAATCAGGTGACAGACTCGTCTTAGGACCTGATATGATCAAAGAAGCCACTGAAAAGGTAGACTTTATCCGAAAGAAATTAATAACTGCCCAAAGCCGTCAGAAGAGCTATTATGACCACCGAAGAAGAAATTTGGAGTTTCAAGTTGAAGATTCTGTATTTCTGAAAGTATCTCCGATGCGGGGTGTATTGAGATTCGGGAAAACTGGAAAGCTAACACTGCGTTATATTGGTCCTTTTCCTATTCTGGAAAGGATTGGTTCTCTAGCATATCGAGTCCAGCTACCCAACTGGTTGTCTGGCGTGCATGATGTGTTCCACATTTCTAATCTTCGGAAGTATGTGCACGATCCAGATGATATTACTGAAGAAGCTGCTCAGCAGGATCTAGAAATCACTCCTAACTTGGCAGTAAAGAGGGAACCGATAAAAATTGTTGATCGTGATGAGAAGCGATTAAGAAACAAAGTTGTGAATCTAGTCAAAGTTCAATGGAGTGGCGATCCAAAGGACTGTACTTGGGAAACTGAAGATAATATGCAGAAATCATATCCCAACTGCAGAATAGACATCTCGGCTTAAACTGGTAAGCCATTTCTTTATTTTTCTGAATTCGTATATTCTTTGTTTGCGTTTCTTTCTCTTTCAATTTTGAGGAAGAAATTTTCTTAAGGAGGGGATATTGTAACATCCCGAAAATTTTGAATATAAAATTCGGTGAATTATTTGAACTTTTGAATTTAAATTTGAGAGTTTCAAAAGAAATAAAAATTATTGTTAATATCAAAACAAGAAATTGTTTAAAATAATAAAATAGAATATGAACAAATATAATGTTTTCTTTTTAGTTAAAACTTTTAAATAGAACTAAAACAAATTTTGTAATAGAATCACATAGTTATAAAATGTTAATAACTAAAACAATTTTCTTATAATTAGCAAAGTAACTAAAACAGTTTTCATTAGCAAACCAAACAAAACAGCATATGCTGTAAGTACAAGGGAGCAAAGAAGCATAGGCTGTGAACATACAAGTATGGACATTTAATGCAAGCATTAAATGCTTTCAAACTCAGCCCATACACTAACATTATCAGCAAGCATGGTTAGGTCAAAAAAAATATATATAAAATGCTGAGCAAAGGAAACCAGTACTTGCCTATACCTTCACCTATACACAATCTCCTTTATATACGTGAATATCTCTCTGCTTTGTTTTCATTTAAAAATCTTAGCTAAGATCAGAAAATAAAGAGAAAAGCAAACATCACTTTTTATTCAAGTTAAAAGCAATTTACTGAAGAGAAAAAGAAAAGAAGATCAACACAGTTTTTCAAAACAGAAGCATCTCTGTTTCATATTTCAATGTGAGTAAACAAGAAATTTAAAGCTTTAAGTTCAATTTAAAAACATTTCAGGATTTTGTTGGAAATAATGAATGAGAAAGAGGCATTTATTGAAGAAAGAGAAATGCAATTATTATGCATTGGGAAGTGTGACTTTGAATAGTCCCACATCTTAAAATATAATAAACATTTGGTGTTTGTATACTAAGATGTGGACACTATTATAGTTACAATGAGACAAGAAAGATTGAGAGCTTAGCCATCTTAGCAGGTGGTGCAACGCACCACCCCGCACGTGCGCGCGCGCCCGCCCCCGCCCCCGTGCCCAAGCCTGAGCCCGAAACCGCACCCGCGGCGTGGGCGAATGGGCGTTTGAAGCGTATTAGAGGCACTTAGCACTTTGCAATTGGCGGTTGGCTTGGCTTGGTTGGTTGATCCGATCAGAGCAGTTTTATTTTTATCCGTTCAAAATATAACGGCTATAAAACGGTCGCGTCTGTTGGTAAAGGGTCGCAACCTATCCAACAGTCACATCCGTTTCAAGCATCTTCCCGAGCCTATAAATAGGCAAACAGAAAACGAAGTCTGTACTTACTTTTCTGTCAATCTTCTTTCCAACAACTCTATTCTTTTACTGTATTCTCTTTGGTTCGCCGTCACTCCGCCTGTAAGCACCGCACCGCAGAGTTCGTCCGTTTCATCCTGGGAAATCAAATTGCTCATATCCTTCGGTGCATATAGGGAGCAATATTGTTTCAAGGAAACAGCCACCGCTGCACTTGGACAAACAGATTGGTAATCTATTTACTGATTATATTCTAACATTTGATTCCGTTGCAACAGATTAGCAACGCTTTTGCAACAACAGATTAGCAACGCTTCTGCAACACAGATTTGCAACGCTTTTTAAAGCAATATTTTGAAACGCTTTTGTACTGTTACTAATATCAGATTTGTAACACTTTTATAACGTTTCAATAACAGATATTTGATAGTATGGTTTGTATATGCTGTGATCTTAAAGATAATACTGTGTTGCTATATGCTTCTTTGTTTCTTTTTATAGTTTTTAAAACTTGCTAGAAAATCCAAAAACCATCTTAGTTAGATAATGTCAGGTTTCGTTTTCTAGATGAAAGATGATCATAACTATGTAAAGCAAATTTTGAAAATAGTTTTCAAGCAAAATATTAGTAATATTCTGGAATTGCTAAATAACAGTAGAAATTTAAAATGGGTCCAAATTTATGCCTCGGAAATTAAAGCTTTGATTGTATGAGTGAATTCATATTGCAAATCCCGGAATACTGATGAAAATTTCAAGATTTTTAATAAAGTAATTCACATGACATTATAAGGTGAACAGAAAATGGAAATTCATGGTTTCCTGATGATCAAGGCGAGATTGGGCTTCGGGTTTGAGCCTGAAGATAGATGAGGTGTTGTTGGTCGATAGAAAAATGGTATGAAATTTTTTAGATAATCAAATAATCTTGGGTTTGAAGAAATAGGGTTTAGGGCACGGTTCTGAGTGTCGAAGTTCAAAAGAAAAATTCGCAGCCGAGAGTGATAAATATTCGATCGGTCCGGAGGGGAAAGGAGGAGGAGGCTCTGGCGAGTGTCTGAACACGACGGCGTGGTTGTAGGTGGTCTACGGTGGTGGAATGAGGCATTTCTATTGACCGGTTCTGTTTGTTTATGGGGTTCGATTGTTCGATTTTGAAAATTTGGTCGAAGTTCATCAACCTGGGTGATCGTAGCTTATGGGTGGGTCGTCAGTGAAGTGTTGGTGGTGTCGTAGGTAGTCGGAGTTGCTTCTTTGAGTTGTGCACGTGAATACGTGTGTGTGTATCAGGGAGTTTGAAGGAAGAAGAAGAGACGACTCACAGTCAACTCGAGAAAATGGCAATCCAGCTCGAAGTCGTACTCGAGAGAGAAAAGATGATGTCTCGGGTTTATCTAGTTATATACACAGTTTTAAGTAATAACATGTTTTAAACTTTAAACAAAGTATTCCAGGATTAGTAATTTATAAGTTTTCAAATAAATTTGTAAATTAAGAATTTTTTTATCCAGATAAATTAAAGTTAACAAATCAAATTTAGCGGTGAATTAAAATAATAAGTTAAGAAACAATTTATTGAGTTAATTAAGATTAAATTTATTCATCCAAATTAATCATTGATTTGTCACTACAAATAATTATGGGGTTAATCTATTTAAAATCACACTCGCATTAATTGAAAATAATTAACTATCGCTATGCACTTAATTGCTATTTCTGTTCTGATTTTGATGATGTGTTATGTAGATTGCCATGTACTGCATTGTGATTTTGATTTGTTCTGTATTGATGTGAAAACCTTGTTTGCCCGTAAAACGGCATTTGAACTTCGATACGACAGGGGATCGGATTTCAGTTAGTTATCCGAAACCCACATCGAATCTATGAATTTTTGTGAACAACATATCCACATGTCTTTGAAATTAACTCTCACTATTCGGTTTAGCTGGGGAAGGACCTTTGTGTCGTATAACCCATTCTGAATAAGTGATACGTCGAAATGGATAGAATTTGAAGACCGGTGGTGAAGACCGGGTGTCTTCGAGAGCGATAGGATAACCTGTCGAATGACTCTACACTGAGTTGCTCCGGTATAGAGTTCTCCATATGTGATGGGGAATCCGATCGGGGTTGTGGATGCCCGGATTGCAAGGACTTCTTTGGAAGTGCCTTCGGTTCTGTTCGAACCCAGAATAGACTTGTATGGATTGTATGTCTGACATTACATCTGAGATATAAAGCAGATTTCTTTCAAATACATTTCTATTGGTGGCGGAGGATTTATTCTCTTAGCTTAACACCCTTCTTTGAGACGTACGAGCTCAGAGGTTATGCAGTTGAAGGTTATCAGTAATATGTTCCCATTTGGTAATGTGGCATGCTGAGTGTTGCTGATCATTTGTTGATCAAAGCATGGCTTTGTGAAAAGCGTAGCTTTGTGGACGAGAATTCATCGAATCTCACACCCCGGAATGGTCAAAACAGGAAAGATGCGGCAAGGTTATTGGGGGTAGCGCCCCTTAGGGTATGTGCATTTCCTTCTGGATAGAAGTGGTATCATGGTATGGAGCCCAGATACTTAACTTATGTGGATGTCGCAAATATATATATATATATCTTACTTTGTGATTTGTTGCTGGGGCCCCGGATAAAGGTTGGTTACAACCGGGGGATGGCATACTCGTGTCAGTAGTTACCCAGTTAGGGGTAACCCGGCCTTGTGTTCGCAGAGATCCGCTTAGGTTCTCGGGTCGTCCCTCCAGAGGCGTACCCATGTGGCCCATGAAGTTCCTTAGCCTGACCATTGTTGGAAATCCAATTCCTAATATGAACCCAGTACGGTTTTAGTTGCAGAACCTGCCATTTATGTATGGTGGTCACCACTGTTTAGATGGTAGCTATAGTAGACATACGATAATGGTCGTATGTTGGCTAAGATTAATATTCTACTTTCGAAATGTTTTCTACACTATGCACTAACAATAATATCAAAGAAATTTCCCCGTACCAAGCATATTTAACTATCATAAGAAGAAATCTCCTCCAATTCTGCGTTTGCATTGTGTGTGTGGCGGGAGGTCTTATGGTAGTTCCATTTTTTTAAAAACATACCGAAAATTCTTTTATAAATCTAGTTTCTGTAAATGCAACTGTTTTTGTTTACTCATACCAGTCCCATGACTGATCCGGAGTTTATTGTTTTCTTTCCTAAACTCTGGGGGCCCATTATTTCTACACGGGCAGCCTAGTAGCAGGTTTCCGTATTTTGGAGTTAGCTGTATTTTGGAGCTTTTATCTTGGAGATATTCTTAGGAGCTTTTTGGAGATCTCAGATGTTTAGCTTTTGGGAGTCCGTTATCACTTCTTTCATCTGAAGACTTTTGGATATATGATCACTGTTGTATCATCATGATATTGTATTTGGAGTTGTAGTATATGTATTAAATACTCTGATGAAGTATGGATTTTATGTCGATGTTGTATCTATGATGATATTTATGATATTGATTCTGTTCCATTGTTTTATATTCATCTAATTGTTGTTATAAGCTCCATCCGAACTGAAATTTGATGTTTGAATTTTGGCAGTCGAATACAAGTGAAGTATTTGATGTCTATTTTCGAATGATGAATTTTGGGTCGTGACACGTATATTTCTATATATGTAGATATTCAAATAACAACTTGAAGTTCATTACGAGCTCATCCAATAAATTATGCATAGATATAATTTAGTGATTTAAATTTCAATCAACATAAATGTTGAATGACCCGAAGTCATGTCTGTATTCAAATGATCTACATAATAAGTAAATTCCCCCAATTGGTTAGATCAATGAATGAGAACAAACTCTAATGAGCAATATAAATTGAATGCATCTTATGAACTAATAAAAGAATTATCCTCCTATTATTAATATGTATGGTGTATTTGCTAGCAGTAATACGATAATGGATCAAAATGAGAATCCAAAGATGATTATTATTTAATGTGACAATGTTTGTCAACATTGAGGGGGAGGATAAAGGGATACAAGTTCATTTTGATCATCAGTGTCAAATATTTGTTAACATGTATAATGATGCAAAATATTAAGTAACTTGAATAAATTATTAATAATATCCCCAGTAAACTTTCTCCAATATAGATTTGAAACCCTAAAGGATCAAAATGTGTAAACCACATTTGAAATATGGTACAAAAGTCAGTTTGAAATACTTTTGGAGTAAGTAATAAAGATGCCAAATAAAAGAGGTGAGTGTTCTTGAAGAAACACTTAAGGGTGCTCTTGAAGAGACTAATGACATGATTGTCAAATTACCCTAGAAGTGGTTTAGGTACCTAAAACATGATAATTAAAGAGATCTCAATAAATCATGTCTAGAACTGACAAGAAATAATCATCGATGATAAATTTGTAAATAATAAAGCGCTTATGTTTATAAATAGATTAAAGATCTTGAATTAGTGGAAAACATGACTGGCCATCATGAATCCTTTACTAATAGAGAAATATGGACATGTAGTCCGCAAAGTAGTGAAAATGCTTGAAACGCTTAATATACCTAGAAGGTATAAATATGGTTTAAATCATATTAAATGATGAAAGTATACAAATTCCTGAAGAATATAAATAACTTTCGTGGTTATAAAGAATGCAAAGAACAAGGAGCGTAGATTACAACCTACTTTTAATTATTGTTGTAACGAAAATCTTGATATAATTCATGATGAGTAGATTACTTCCCATTTTAGTATTGTTGTAATGAAACTTTTAATATTAATCAAAGATGTAGTTGCAATATGCAAAACTGATTTGAAGTAGAAAAATGAAAGCACATGATGTGTTTTTCATAAAGGTAGCAAACAAAATGCATAAAATGCAAATCATATTTGGAAGAAACAATCTTGGAAATTTTGATTGTATCGAAGGAAACTATAAATAAATTGTATTATTAATGAGGTACATATTTATAGATCCAGAAGTATCTATAACCAATTTGAGTTATCGAAAGACGAATACGAATTCAGAGGAAACTTTTAAATCAGAGGGGCATCCATAAGAATGTTATAATGCACTCTTTTTCCTTAACTAAGATTTTTCCCACTGGGTTTTTTCTTAGTAAGGTTTTAATGAGGCATTATCTTGATCCAGAAGTATCAACTCCCTAATAACATTTAATAAGTTATAATGCACTCTTTTTCCATATTTAAGATTTTTCCCACTGGGTTTTTCTTACTAAAGTTTTAACGAGGCATTATCTTGATCTAGAAGAATCAAACGTCTTATCAAGAAATAACATCTCAAATATGTTATTTAAGTTAAATTGTATTTTTATCCTCGACTAAGGTTTTTAATGAAGTACTATACTGATCCAGAAGTATCAGACTCTATTTGATTCTATAAATTATTGAAATATGTCATACTATATTGTACTCTTTTTTCCTTCACTAAGAATTTCCCCATAGTGTTTTTCTTAATAAGGTTTTAATGAGGCATTGTTTTGATCCCGAAGTATCAAACCCTTTAAAAAGAATATCATTTTTTAATATGATTTTACAAGTTGCACTCTTTTCCTCGTTCAAGGTTTTTCCCACTAGGTTTTTCTTAACAGAGGTTCTTAGTGAGGCAACGGACAATATCAATGTCAACTAAATGAATAAATGCAAGCAAGATAATAATGAGGGGGAGCAATCATCATACATGTTACAAAAAGGGACAATTTCAAGTTATCAAAGTTCAAGATTTTGAAGACGCATATTCAAGGGGGAGTGTTATAATATATGTAAATATAAATAGTGAATATGCTATATATTGTTTTTGTGTTTAGTCCCACATCGTGGGATTAGTTCTATCCCAAGCTCCTAGGCTTTTATATAAACGAGCTAATGTAATAAAAATGTATGATTAATCTCTGTAGTGAATAAAATATTTTCTTCCTTTTTTTCTAATGTCTTCTTATTTCCTTCTATTCTATAACATCAATATATTTATTCCTTAAATATTTTTGATAATTAATTTTGTACTACTTGAGATTCATAATGTAAAGGGTAGTATATGATCTTTTTTGTTAGTATATGGAGTTATATCGAATATTTGTCTATAACAAAATAGTTTAACAGTTATATTCAAAATTATTATATTATGAAAAAATGATCAAAGGGATTGATGAATGGAACAGATGTGATAATCTATAGTTTGAATTTGTGGACCATTGTTTACAGAATAGATTATCCAAAATATTAGAAATGTATGAGTTCTAAGTAATGACATATAGTTCTAAGTATGTCTCTAGTGTAGAAGTGTTTGAGCTTGGTTAATGTGCTCTGTCTTTACTGTATGAAGCCTAACTGTAGAATACAATAGCCTATGATTTTTGTTTGATGATAATAAACATATATATTCATTTAAATGTATTTGATATTGTACTATTTTATTTTTCACATAATTAAATAAATATTTTTTGAATAAAATAAATAACTCAGAATTCATATTCAAAAAAATATTTTATTACAAATTTGAATAGTACAAATTTCAGCTCTCATGACATTTACACAATTTCAATTACAATTCAATTTCAATTACAAAATAATTTTTCACTTTACAATTTTAATTTCACTACATAGTCACTCAAAACTCGTATTTTTATCTACAACTCTGTTCCAGCCTGAATCCAGCATCTGAGCTATCTACAAAATAAACACTAACGCAGTAAAATTGAAAAGGAAAATATTTTGCAGTGCAAATTAAAGTGTGTGTTTTTGAAAATGTTATTTGCCTCAGTTATTTGGGTTGTTCGTCATTTATTTCTTTTAAATTCATCTACACGAACAACTTGTAACATGCATAGTGTATCATTGTACATGTCATAAGGCCATGCACACCGATATACACTTGATAAAATTGCAGGGACATGTGAGCATAAGGTCAAACCCAAGCCGAGGCTGGATTCAACACAAGTGAAATGCAATGATAGCAGTCTTTCAACCAGACACATAAACATATACACATGTATACATATATATATACACACACATATATATGTATACACATATATGAGTTCAAAGAATACAAAAGCACCAACACGAATAATCAGAAGCTCAAAGGCAAGTGTAGACTGCATGAACACAATGTAATGCAACTTGACACGTACTCGAAGCACACAACACCAGTGAAACCACACACACACACATGGATGCAAAGCAATCACAGTTTCAAACATGTGAAACCAAACTCAGGGGAGAACAACATGATCCAGACCAGCATACATGTGTATACATGTACAAATATGCAGTAACATTCACTACACATAAATGCATGCATATGTATGCATGTATATACATGAATATATGTGTATTTTCCAAAATCAATATGCTACAGTTCAAGTCCACAACAATAACACGCAACCACATTAGACAGACTCAAATAAAACCCATTGCACATGAAACAGAGGCAACATCAAAAGGCACCAGTCATGTACATGTTCAATGAAGTGGATCAGAACAACAAGGCCAACCACATACCACATTAATACATATGAAGGTAAATGACAACAAGACCACTACAAAACAGTGAAAGGAATACAAGTGCAATGACCAGAACCAAACTCAAGTATACATATGCAGTAGAACACAGAAGACTCGGTGCACAATGAATATGCAATCACACTAAAACATATAGACCAGACCATCATAACCCAAACATATGACTACATGAAAAAGATGAACCAAACCAGACCAGATGTACACATAAATGCAACATGAAGACTCAACACAGCAGCCTCAACAACACTGCAACAACACACACAAGTACACATGAAATGACTCAACCAAATCAGGCCTTCCAATAACAGAGATCAACATGAAGTGCAGACTCAACCAAAGCAGACCATACATGACCGGACTTTAAAAACAAGTACAAAGCAGTTAACATGAATGTACATGCACAAGTCAAGGTATTAAGCAAAATGCAACCAGAATTGATGCCAATCTCACACACATATATACATACATATCTGTATGTATGTATGTATGTATGTATATACATGGAAATACCTAATAAAACAGTTTCGAGCAAGGGAGCAGCTAGCACAATGAACCAGAAACATCAAGTCTGCGTCAACACAAAGGAACCACACAAACCAGACTTGAAGAAAAGAATAAAGCAATGGTATACAGAGACATCAAGGCATGAGTATGCACCCACACATATGCAACAGTAAAACACCAAGTTTATTTGAATCCAAACTACATAGGCACAAGAGTGAAATGTACAAAAGTGCAGACCATAAATTCAACTCAATGTAAAGACCATGTCAACATACTCGGGTGGACAAAGTTACAAAAGAAATAATCGAACGATTGCAAGTAGCAGTTCGAACAAGTCAGAGTTGTTTCAAATACGAATTTAAATGCCAAGGTCAAAAATTCAAACCTCGCCAGAAAATCAAAATTTACCCAAAATATTATCACAATTTCAAATGCCGAAGTCATAGGAACTGACCCAAAGCAATTCATGAAAATTCGAACTCATGAAGAGTACAATGAAAATGTCAAGGACGAAATAAACGAAGTAAATTCAAAGTCATGGAGGAACACTTATGGGATGAATGAGTCAGAATAAATCACAAGCGCTCAAGCAAAATCGAATGGACAAGTGCAAATCACGAAGAATTCAAAAGAAAATATACGAACGTAAATATAGGGTGTTCGATCCCTATATAACCCAAAGATCATCATCGACAAAAGAATCATTCAAGTTCGAGACTAAAATCAGTGAGCGTACATAGAACAATCAAAGAAAATATACAGAACTCGAATCGGTCGAAGTCGAGCAAAAATCAAAATCGAAATAAAAGTCACGTAACAATTTCATCCAAGTATTTGAGCTCGACAAATTGAAGCCACCGAGAGCGAATCAAAGCCAGAAGCAATTGACAAAGCAATAGCATACATCAATTGATCAACTACAAGGCGACAACTTCGATTATACAGAAACCCTAGATTTTATGTTGAAGAGAAGCTAGAAGAGAACGGCCACGAGCAAACATAGAAAAGGGGAAGACGTCTTTATATTTTTAGTGGATCGGTCTTTATTAGGCTTTAGTTAAAAAATAATAATAGGGTTTTGTTGTTTTATTTTATTTTGTAATTTTCTTTGAAAATTGTGTAACTCTTTGGTCGTTTGACTAGGTTATGAACTACGGTGGTGTAGTTCGAGAATTCGCAACTCAGTGGCTTAGTTGTATCAGGGTTTTGAGCGTAGAGTTAGGTTAGTCATTAGTGGGTGTCGCAAATTTACGTGTGTAAGCGTTTGAATACTTAATTTCTAGTAGAAACCTTAGGGGCAGCACGTAGGCAGGGTTTTGTCAAAGCTTAGTAAATTTGTATGTGATCTCTTCTGCATTGTTATTTGTGATTGTTTTTATTTCCGCATTAATTTTTATTATTATTAGTATCAACTTATTCACCCCGCCTCTAGGGTGAAAACGATTCTATAAGTGGTATCAGAGCAAGGTTAATAGCAAGTATGTCTAACCCTAGTTGCAAATCTAGCGAGAGTCAGTCCAGTACTATTCCATCCTATTTTTGATGGAATAGATTTTTTAAATTGGAAATTAAAAATAGAATTTTATTTAAAATCTGTTAATTTTAAATGTTGGGATATTATTGAAAATGGGTGTGATATAGTAGACAAGAAAAATACTTCGATTAATGCTCTTACTATGCATATACTATATTCTTATATTAATCAAGATAATTTTAACTTTATCTCTCATTGTGAAAGTGCACAGGAAATCTAGAATACTTTTGGTGCAATATATGTGTTTGCACCAAAAATGGTCACAAACCCCAAGTGTAGTGAAAGCACCAGCGTATGAATACGAATCAACAGTATTCACACACAAATCACAGATCTTAGCAAGTAACAAGTAGCAATCAAGAAATAATGAACAGTGACCCACAATTTATAGTGGTTCGGCTATCTCCGGCCTACGTCCACTTCAAGGTTTTTATGATTTTATTGCTCGATGCTTGAAGATTACAATTTCATATGTTGTATTACAACTGATTTGCTGAACTAAGTCTGAATCTAAGGCAGCAATGATGATCTGGAGTAAATCTGGCAGAATCTGGGCGCTCTTTAGCTCTCAAAATTGTCCGACCCCTTTTCTGAATGACCAGGGGCTCTATTTATAGGTGTAGGAGGCTGATATTTCGCCTAAATTGAGGGGAGACCAGTTCTGGCACGTGAGGGAGCCCACATGGCCGAGATCTGGAGATCCGGGCCCACTTCAGGATCGATTCGACCCTTTGTTCGAATCGATCAAGAAATTGTCCAATCAAGCAGAAATTTGGTGTGGACATTCTTCAACATGTGCTCAAGCTTCTGTGAAAATTTCATAGCATTTGGATGTGTAGACCTCAAGTTATGATCGATTCAAGGTTGCATTTCTAGTTGACTAGCCTGGTTCGAATCGATCTAGTTCGAATCGATCTAGTTCGAATCGATTCGTTCGAATCGATACAGCACGCGCTTCTGTGATGACGTGGAGCACCTTCTTCGTATCGATCCGACTTCTATGCCGAGTCGACTGGGTCGACTCCGTGGTTTCAGCTGTTATAACTTGGTGGATTCGATGTAATGGATTCGAAGGTATGACTTCATCGAATCGATTGGATGAACGTTCTCTTCGAATCGATCAAGGTAGGTTTCAGTTAATCGATACGAAGGCTTCTTGCTTGAATAGACTCGAAGATGCTCGCGGGATGGAGTCGAAGCTCTTTAACTTTATGGACTCGAAGAGTTTCTCATTAGCGGATTCGAAGGTGGGAATGTGAGGGTGGACTCGAACTATTGGATTCGAACAAAGGCTTGATCAATGGAGTCGAAGCTACGGCTTTTTCATGGATTCGAACTATGTTCTCATGGAGGGATATAAAATAAATCGAGTCGAACTAGGTGGAGTCGAAACTGATGGATTCGACTCATATGGGTGCGAACTCGAGGTTATGTTCTCCACTTGCTCCGACGATATCTTGAGCGTGCGACCTCGGATTGACTTGATATTTGGAACGTTGACTTTCACGGCTCTGCTTGATGTGTCTTGTCAATTGTAGCCCGATCCGGACTCGGACAAAATTCATCGATATCCGTGGTGAACCTGCGATGCACAATCGATGTCCATGACTAATAATCATTGATTTTCAGTTAATCTTTGGGTATCTCGACTTTGCCAAAAGTTGGGATAACAATATGGTGCAAAAGTCAACAACGAGGAGAAATCCTCCACAATCGACTCAGTTAAAGAAACATGCTTGACATGATTTGCAAAAGACAGCAGTGATGAAGATTCAATAGTCGATGAGATAAGTGATCTTTCATTCAATGATTTAGTTCTCTTGTGCCGAAAATTAATTGAAAATAATGAAGCTCTTGAGATGAAAAATAAGAAGTTGAAAAGGGAACAATCTAAACTGCGTCAGAAGAATAATGATTTGGAAAATGAGCTTAAAATATTAAGAAATTTTATTTTAATTGCAAAAAGTGTTTGGACTATGAAAATGAATTTGACCGTTTTCATGAAAACTTACAAAGGTTAGAAAACGAAATTTAATTCAGGAGAAAAACAAAACCGAGTTGTTTTGTAAAAATAGTATTTTGCAAAAAGAGTTGGAGAGTTTTAAGAGGTCTGAAAGTTCTAAATGTGTGATTTTTGAAAAGAAATTAAATAAGCTCAACAAAAATTTCAAAACCCTTGAAAAAGAAAACGTGATTTTGAGCAAATCTTAAATTATTCGATTAAATCACGAGTTTGAAAAGGAGATTGAAAAAACCAAGGATTTTGAAAAAAATTGAATTCAAAAAACTTCAACTCTTTGGAACTGAGATGCTAGAAATTGAGACTAAAATTAGAGATCTTCAAAATGAGAACATGGGATTGAAAATGAATAATTTTGAAAAGAGAGATAGTACCATTAGTTGTTGTTCAAAGATAATGAATGAAAATAAACTTTTAAAATCCAAAGTTAATAAAATTAAGTTGATCACTCGGAAATTTTTCATTAGAGAAAAATCATTTAATATGCTCTTGGAAAATCAACTCTTCAAGAATAAAAGGAAAGGACTTGGATTTGCAAAAGTGTCAAAATATGAACAAACGACTAATAACACTATTAAGGGGAAAAGTGTGATACCCAAACGCGTAAAGTGTGGAAATATTGGACATGGCAAGAATAATTGTCGAAATATATACGAACATAAAACCGTTAAACAAATATGGATTCCAAAAGGTACGAATATAAATGATTTGAAATTTAAACAAATTTGGATTCCCATGGGTACAATTGTAAATGTTAACGGTTTGTTATATAGACAAATTTGGGTACCAAAGATTTCAATAGATAATAATAGTGTTCCTACATCCTTAGTTAGACCACTTGCCTTCTCCAAAATTTAGACACATAAGTGGGCTAAGGAACAAATTTGATGAAGATAGATTTTGAGTTGTTCTAGGTGATTGATAAACTAAATTTAAATGTTCCTTAGCCTTTAAAGATTAGATGGAGATCATCGCATTTCGGATATCACGCTATCGAAGGAAAGTGAGGTATGATCTCTTAATTCAATTTTGTTCACATATTGTATTCATCGACATGTTGAAGTATTTCTACCATATCTTAAACATCTTAACTTTGATTTTTGAAATTCTTGAAGTTTTGGAAAGCTAAGCGATAATGCTACAACTTTTCTGTTTTTAGTTTTTAGCGATTCACTTTGGAATGTCATGAAAAACTACTTTGACGAATATTTTGAATGTGTGATTTTGCTCCTATTTCGATTACTTTACTTGTGCTTGATATAAATGGACGTGCTGAAATTTTCAAAAAACAATTCAAGTGTTGAGGAGTACATGTTTTTTTCTTATATACCACTATATTTCACCATGAATACCTTAAATACAAGTGGTATATGATATCATCTCATGTTGAAATCATTTTTGCAATTATTTAATTATTTATATTGATTTTCAACTAGAAGTCATTTTCACAAAACCCCCTTACAGAAATTAATTTTCACTTATTTAATTTTTGAAACTTGGGTTTTCATCATGGTAAAAATATTCTAGTTTATTTCGGTAAGAGATGTACTCTAGAAAAGATAATCATTGACTAATTGATTCTTTTGGAACTCATCAAAATTATTATAGTGCTTGAAAAGTGATGGATAGTGATTAAATTATATTTCTTAACAAGAGGAAGTATAATTTTATAATTTCATGAAAATTAAACAAATTTTATAATATTTTTAGATTAGTACTTATTCCATGATCATTTCTATCACTTTCACCTTTCTGTCAATCAATACAGCATAATATAGTGTGCAGAATTTGGTATTTAAAAATAAGGAAATATTTTTTTTGTAAAATAATTATATCCTAAAGTATTCACACTCATTTAAAAGTCCTCGCGGTTATGCATGGGTGAATTACTTGAATTTCTATATATGGGCTTCCGTTCTCATTTAAAAGTCCTCGCGGTTATGCATGGATGGGACACATATAAGAAAGGGATAAATATCAAGTATATTCTAATCTCATTTAAAAGTCCTCACGGTTATGCATGGTTAGAAAATACTTGACATATTCTTTTTCAAAAAAAGGTAACTACTAACCACATTTAAAAGTCCTAATGGTTATGCATGCTTAGTAAGTGCTTCACATTTTTTTGGTATAATATTTGAAAAGAGAAAATGCACAAATTATTCCTTTATTGAAAATATCAAACTCTTGTTACTATATAAAATTTTCCATAATCCTACCATTTCTCTAAAGTGGAGTTTGTTTCTAATTAATAAAATATTATGATTTTTGTTTGATTAGATGGAATTTGAAATTAATATTTCCCTCTTGATTTGAATTTATATTTTTAATCAAAATCGTAGCTATTTCAATTATTATTATTATTTTTGATGATAACAAAAGGGGGAGAGAGGTTAAGATTTTGATTTTTTAAACAATATGCGAGAGTGTTTTTATTCAAAGTTATTTTTAATTAATTTTTCAGTTTTAACAACACGCATCTGTGTAGGGGGAGCTTTGTTGTAGGGGGAGCATTCAAATTGGGAGAGCTAATAGAATCCATCAAAACTAAATACATTTAATAGAGTCAAAATCTTAATATATATTTGTTATCATCAAAAGGGGGAGATTGCAGAATGCAATAGCCTATTATTTTTGTTTGATGATAATAAACATATATATATATATATTCGTTTAAATGTATTTGGTATTGTACTGTTTTATTTTTCACATAATTAAATAAATATTTGTTGAATAAAATAAATAACTCAGAATTCATATTTAAACAAATATTTTATTCAAACAAATATTTTATTACAAATTTGAATAGTACAAATTTCAGCTCTCACTACATTTAGACAATTTCAATTACAATTCAATTTCAATTACAAAATAATTTTTCACTTTACAATTTAAATTTCACTACATAGTCACTCAACACTCGTATTGTTATCTTCAACTTTGTTCCAGCCTGAATCCAGTATCTGAGCTATCTGCAAAATATACACTGACGTAGTAAAATTGAAAAAGAAAATATTTTGCAGTGCAAATTAAAGTGTGTGTTTTTGAAAATGTTATTTGCCTCAGTTATTTGGGTTGTTCGTCATTTATTTCTTTTAAATTCATCTACACGAACAAATTGTAACATGCACAGTGTATCACTGTACATGTCACAAGGCCGTGCACACCAATATACACTTGATAAAATTGTAGGGACAGGTGAGCACAATGTCAAACCCAAGCCGAGGCTGGATTCAACACAGGTGAAATGCAATGATAGTAGTCTTTCAACCAGACACATAAACATATACACAGGTATACATATATGCACATATATATGTATACACATATATGAGTTCAAAGAATAAAAAAGCACCAACATGAATAATCAGAAGCTCAAAGGCAAGTGTAGACAGCATGAACACAATGTAATGCAACTGGACACGTACTCGAAGCACGCAACACCAGTGAAACCACACACACACATGGATGCAAAGCAATCACAGTTTCAAACATGTGAAACCAAATTCAGGGCAGAACAACATAATCCAGACCAGCATCCATGTGTATACATGTACAAATATGCAGTAACATTCACTACACATATATACATGCATATGTATGCATGTATATACATGAATATGTGCGTATTTTACAAAATCAATGAGCTACAGTTCAAGTCCACAACAACAACATGCAACCACATTAGACAAACTCAAATAAAACCCATTGCACATGAAACAGAGGCAACATCAAAAGGCACCAGTCATGTACATGTTCAATGAAATGGATCAGAACAACAAGGCCAACCACAGACCACATGAATACATATGAAGGTAAATGACAACAAGACCACTAGAAAACAATGCAAGGAATACAAGTGCAATGGCCAGAACCAAACTCAAGTATACATATGCAGTAGAACACAAAAGGCTTAGTGCAGAATGAATATGCAATCACACTAAAACATATAGACCAGACCATCATAACCCAAACATCCGACTACATGAAAAAGATGAACCAAACCAGACCAGAGACACACATAAATGCAACATGAAGACTCAACACAACAGCCTCAACAACACACATATGTACACATGAAATGACTCAACCAAATCAGGCCTTCCAATAACAGAGATCAACATGAAGTGCAGACTCAACCAAAGCAGACCACACATGACCAGACTTCAAAAACAAGTACAAAGCAGTTAACATGAATGTACAGGCACAAGACAAGGTATGAAGTAGAATGCAACCAGAATTGATGCCAATCTCACACACATATATACAAACATATTTGAATGTATGTATATACATTGAAATACCCAACAAAACAGTTTCGAGCAAGGGAGCAGCTAGCACAATGAACCAGAAACATCAAGTCTGCCTCAACACAAAGGAACCACACAAACCAGACTTGAAGAAAAGAATAAAGCAATGGTATACAGAGACATCAAGGCATGAGTATGCACCCACACATATGAAACAGTAAAACACCAAGTTCATTTGAATCCAGACTACATAGGCACAGGAGTGAAATGTACAAAAGTGCAGACCACAAATTCAACTCAATGCAAAGACCATGTCAACATACTTGGGTGGAAAAAGTTATAAAAGAAATAATCAAACAATTGCAAGTAGCAGTTCGAACAAGTCTGAGTTGTTTCAAATACAAATTTAAATGCCAAGGTCAAAATTTTGAACCTAGCTAGAAAATCAAAATTTACCCAAAATATTATCACAATTTCAAATGCCGAAGTCATAGGAACTGACCCAAAGCAATTCACAAAAATTCGAACTCGTGAAGAGTACAATGAACAAGTCAAGGCCAAAATAAAGGAAGTAAATTCAAAGTCATGAAGCAACACGTATGGGATGAACGAGTCAAAATAAATCACAAGCGCTCAAGCAAAATCGAATGGACAAGTGCAAATCACGAACAATTCAAAAGAAAATATACCAACGTAAATATTGGGTGATCGATCCCTATATAAACAAAAGATCATCATCGACAAAAGAAACATTCGAGTTCGAGACTAAAATCAGTGAGCGTACATAGAACAATCACAGAAAATATACAGAACTCGAATCAGTCGAAGTTGAGCAAAAATCAAAATTGAAAAAAAAGTCACGTACCAATTTCATCCAAGTATTTGAGCTCGAAAAATTAAAGCCACCGAGAGCGAATCAATGCAGGAGCATTTGACAATGCAAAAGCATACATCAATCGATCAACTACAAGGCGAAAACTTCAATTATACAGAAACCCTAGATTTTGTGTTGAAGAAAAGTAAAAAGAGAACGGCCATGAGCAAACATAGAAAAGGGGAAGATGTCTTTATATTTTTAGTGGGCCGGTCTTTATTAAGCTTTAGTTAAAAAATAATAATAGGGTTTTGTTGTTTTATTTTATTTTGTAATTTTCTTTTAAAATTGTGTAACTCTCTAGTCGTGTGACTAGGTTACAAACTACGGTGGTGTAGTTCGAGAATTCACAACTCATTGGCTGAGTTGTGGCAGGGTTTTGAGCGTAGAGTTAAGTTAGTCATTAGCGGGTGTCGCAAGTTTACGTGTGTAAGTGTTTGACTACTTAATTTCTAGTAGAAACCTTGGGGGCAACACATAGGCAGAGTTTTGCCGAAGTTGGATAAATTTGTGTGTGATCTCTTCTGCATTGTTATCTGTGATTGTTTTTATTTCCGCATTAATTTTTATTATTATTAGTATCACCCTATTCACCCCTTCTCTAGGGTGAAAACGATCCTACACTAACTTGGTTTGGTTGAAGGGTCTTAGTTTGGTTAACAGCAGCGCTTGGTTTGGTTGAAGTGTTCGATTAATGTGCTTCAGTGTTAAACCGAGATGCTCCAAGTTTGGATTAGATTAACACTGCATAACTATTGTGCTAAAGTGTGAGAAGGTAAACTTGGTTGAGTTCCTTTAGCCACAAGCAGCTGCGAGCAAAAGCTCCAGTAGTGATGCGTAGGTATAGATGTGCATGCATTGGAGAGTTGCTAAGCTTGGATGAGATTGCCAGAAGATACTAGCTGGTGCTAGTTGATGAGCAGATGAGTGACCGGCCTGAGCTTGGGGTAGATGATGTGCAATTGGACATGAAGAAAATTACTAATGCTGAAAATGGTTGGAGAGGAAGCACTACATGAAGCCCATGTGCATGAAGTGTAACGACCCGTTATTTTGAACCATTCAAATCGACAATAAATCCATACATGTCAGACTTGAATTGCTCAAAACAACAGATTGTTATTTATATTTGGCAAAGCTTAGCATATACAGTAAATAAATCAATCACAGAATCATAGACACAGAGTAATACAACAATACGCAGCGGAATAGATAAATAGTAGTTCATTAAGCCACTACAGAAACATCAGAGTCAAATGAAAAATACAACAGAAATCCCAAATACATAGAAGTCTCTAATACATAAGCAAATGACAAGTCTGAACATAAATAACTGGAAATAACTGAAATAACTGAAAAGCTGAATAGATAAAGATAGATCTCCAAGCAAAGCTCCAAGCCCCAAAGGTAAGTCTCAAATGATGTGACACTCAGTCTGACCCGAGCGTAAAGCAAAACACAAAAGACTCAAGTCAGGATTAACATTCTTATGAAACTAAATCAACTCAAGTGAAATGTCCAAGTGAAATGCAATATAACTTAAAGGATGTTTGGGATTCCCATCCTTTAAGGATCCATCAAACTCTCTGCATACAAAGTACAATACGCTCATAGATAATGTCTACAGTAAAGTAGAATATTAAAATAGCATTAAGGTGTTACCCATATCCTCCTTAACATATTTTATATAAATACCGTAGTCTATACAGTACCGTAATTCCTCCGTTAAATGGAGGGCTATCAGAGGCACTCCATAGTGTACGGCACAAACCAAACTCGTAGAGGACACAGTAAGGCATATGACAAGGCACGCGAGGTAATGCCCAGGGTAGGATACTATCATTTTGCAGAACCTGGCTGGTGGTAACGCATAGCAGCTACTACCGCCCACGTCGAGACACACTCCCATAATCAAAGGTGTACCCAATCAAATCACAAAGTAATAGATATGGTTTCGAAGAAGCATGCTCAATCGGAGTGCGACCTCACTTGGCTCAGGTATAGCTCCTGTTTTAGTCATATCAAGCTGACCCGAGGGGGTCAGGGCTGTGTTCATACCTCATACAGGCGTTCGCCAAACCATCCTACTTCGTTCTGGATTCTCCACCACGTGCACAATTGTTAAAGTTGTTTTCGGTATTGACAAAGAGTATGACAATATCCGATCCTGGTCTCTTTAACAACCAAACGTTTATTTCACACTGTAGTCATTTTATAAAATCAATTTATAAACATTTAAATAAAATCTCAAATTCTTATTTAGATCAAAATCAAAATTAAATATCTAACTTCAATTATATTTAATTCTAAAAATATTCACTTAATCACCTTTTATAAATATTTAAATAAAATCTCAAATTACAAATTTAAATCAAAATCAATCAATAAATTTCTAACTTCAATTATATTTAATTTTCAAAATATTCATTTAATCACTTTTATAAACATTTAAATAAAATCTCAAATTACAAATTTAAATCAAAATCAATAATTAAATATCTAACTTCAATTATATTTAATTTGAAAATATTCATTTAATCACTTTTATAAACATTTAAATAAAATCTCAAATTACAAATTTAAATCAAAATCAATAATTAAATATCTAACTTCAATTATATTTAATTTTGCAAATATTCAATTAATCACCTTTAATCAAAATCAAGTTATCAAGTTATAAAATCATATCTTTAAAATCTCAAAATTAATAAGTTTCAAATCAATTCTTATTTAAATT
Source organism: Allium fistulosum (assembly GCA_030737815.1). NCBI lineage: Eukaryota > Viridiplantae > Streptophyta > Magnoliopsida > Asparagales > Amaryllidaceae > Allium > Allium fistulosum. The sequence goes on along the minus strand of CM060908.1, from coordinate 740,617,186 downwards.
CAATTCATAATCAAATTAAATTACAAGTCAACTTAATTTATCTTTCCCACTTTAATTTATTAAAGTTAATACAAAAATCTATTTAAAAATACTAAAATATATTTAAATAAATACTTTAAAACATATTATATATATTTAAGTTATTACGAAAATCTATTTTAAAATATTAACATAAATCTAAATAAATATCTTAAACATTTTATATATATATTAGTTAAATTAAATTTTTATTAAATTTTATTGTTAAATTTATTTTAAATCTTAATTATATATTTTAAAAATAATAAAGCTATAAGTAAAATTTTATAATTTAAATTTTCATACTTAACTTATAAATTTAAAATTTCCAAAACATATAATTTTAAAAATCAAAATTTTACACATATATTAAAATAAAATATCTCTATATTATATTTTTAAAATCAATATTTATTAAAACCCATCTATTTCCTTTCAAAACTTTGGAATCATTTTTCAAAATAGACCAATGGTGTCCATATATAATTTCTATCCTATGATCAAGTGATACGAATATTTATCATTTCAATCCACAATAAATTAAAATTTACGGGTATATATCATTTCAACCCGTAATCCCAAAATTTAAAAATCAATAAAATCGCTTGGGTTTATCATTTCAACCCATAACGATTTTCCTCTAATCTATGAGATCGTTCGGGTACATATCATTTCAACCCATAGGGATTTCCTAAACTAATAGGGAACTTGCAGTGTGAGAACAATAGAATAATAATATAAAATAGCATAACATATCAATGACAAGCATATATGCCAGGTCCGATATTGGATCATTTGCCGCTCACTCGCTCTCATAATTAACAATTTAAATATAATATATTACAACAGGTTATGGTGTCATGTCAATTAACATAGGTAAACAATTTTAAATATTAACATATCAAGCTCAATGATCAAATCACTAATCAATTCAAATTTAACGATATATTTCAATCGTCATTTCATGTGAAATAAATTTATTAAACATAAGAATGTTAATCGTGAGTGATAGCTCACCTTTCAAGGCTGGAGAAATTTGACAACGCAATGAGGTACGAATCCAAGCACAAATTCCAAAGCAAAGCACGATAAATTTGAATCGATGAATTAAATATATATATATAATATATATTCCTCTTATATATATAGGAGGAGAAGTTGCAAATGGAAAAAAACAAAAAATATACATCTTATATTGGAGTCCAAAATATATATATCCTATTGGAGAAGTTGCAAGAAGAAGAGGCTGCTCGAGTTTGGTTGGCAGAAGCTTTGGGTTCAACAGGCGCGACAAGGTGCTTGGGTCTGGTTGCGATGGCGGCTATTGGAGAGGGTTTGTGGTGCTCGGGTTGGCTGTGTGAGGGAAGATGCCAGGCTGGCGGCAGGAGTTCAACAGCTGAGGTATTTATGTTGCTGCGGCAATCAAGAGGGTGATGTACAGGCGTGGAAGAGGCTGTTGGTACTTGAGTTGTTGGTGCAAGGGGTTGTCAGGGTGGCTGCGTGTTCGGCTATAGGGTGCAGAGGCTTCATAGGCGGGAGAAAGAAAGAGAGAGGGTGGCTCAGATCTGTTGTGCTCGGTTGGAGGCTAGGGGTGTCTGGGTGCAAGCGGATCAAGGGACTGCTGGGTGGTGATGCAGAAGGCTGTGGGGTAGAGGGAAAACTTGCGGGCTATGTTCTGGGTAGGCCGGTGGTGTGGAAGACAAGAGAGAGGTGGAAGGAAATGGGGTTGGAGGCGGAGGGCACTAGCTGGTGTTTAGGCAAGCGGAGGGTGGCTCGTGGGCGGAGGTTGGTTGCGGGCTGTGTAGTTAATTCCCCGATATAACCCCGCTATATCTCATAGCGGATTCCTACCGCTATGATTTTTCCATATAGCCCCAAAATATAGCCTTTCCGCTTTAAGCCCCGCTATTTCCACTATATCCCGTTATTCCCGCTATATTCCGCTATTTCCGCTATATCGTCTTTAATAAAATGAAATAAAAAATTGCATTTATACATTATAAAAATTATGAAACTAATTTATTTGATTTAATTTTTAATATATTTTTAGAAATGAAAATACTCTAATATTCTACTAAATTCAATTATGTTATATAATAGTTTTACGTTTATTTGAAGTATATTCGCACATGTTTTTTGTTTAAAATCATTTATGTATTAATTATAATTCAATTGAATGATAAATTTTCATTTAATTACCATTTATATATTTGTAAAAATATTAAGTACGAGTTTTATATGCTATTTTAGAGCCATCCGCTATATCCCGCTATATCCTCGCTGTATCCCCGCTATGACTTTTTGCACCTCCACCGCTTTGAATCTGCCGAGCGCTTTAACTGCACAGGTTGCGGGTGAAGGTGGTTGCAAATCTGGAGTGGAGAGGCGAGGGTTTGAGGGAAGCAAACGGTTGATGGAAAGGCTCTCAGGGAAAAATATAAGCTTTTCACTATATATATATATATATATATATATATGTATTTAATAATAGAACAGAACGAATAAGAGATGAGGATGAAGGGACGCACAACAATATATATTAAACTAGTGGGAATAACAAAAGTCAAATACGTGAATTGATGGGAATATTAATAGCTAGCAGCTATTAACTTTACCTGATGGAGAAAACGAAAGGACACAGAAAGCCCAAAAGGCTCAAAATGGGTACCGATATGGCTAATCGTTTCGCAGATTTCACCGCGTACCAGACGCCGAAATACACAAATGAATATACTGTGGAGATCAGCGCGATGAGACGAATAAGATGGTACACAGATATGAGTGACACGACCCTTCTATCAAAACTTGATATTCGCTGCCAAAAATGCTGCTAAAACACCGAAAATAAGATTAAAGGAGCTAGAGCAGTCCAAATTTGGTGAAACGAAATATGACATCTCACTCAGAAAATGTTTTACATTTTCTTATATAAAAATATTCAGATTTCAAAAATAATTTATTTCAACAAATTTTAACAGATTTTAAATTTAAAATTGAAATTTCACAACCAAACAAACTTACATATTTTCCGATGAAATCTACCACTTGCTATGCTTAAATAGACGCATACAAAATATCAAATTTTAAATGCAAAATTTTATTGTTTATTTTCAAGAATTTTTTTATTTAATTACGTTATTAAAATCGTTATAATTCTTGGGTCGTTACATGGAGCGTGGGTTAAATGATCTTTATAGGTAATATTAAGGATTAAGCATATTATATGTTCCTAAAAATTTGAAAAGCTCAACTTATAGAATATCTTAGTAAAAATGGTGAGAGTAGATCAGTTCCTATGATTTATTTACCAATATTTCTTGTAGCTCTTTCAGTTATCAATTCATTAATAAGTAAGATATAAATTTATGATTGAAAATAATTTCCAAGTTAACGCGTTATAATATTGCTTCAAAGTCAAAGTTCTGAAAGCAAAGATTGTTTGTGGTTTATTGTCATAAAATCAAATATATTTGTTTGTGTTTCTACCTTAAAATAATTAAATGACCAATTGTTGCTTATATTATTTCAAGCCTAGCACTATTGCTAGTTACCATAATGATATTATAATCAATCTTAGGGACATAATGGGTTCATTGGCAACTATATGAGACCTAGTTAAAGCTGCTAAGTTTATCGAGCAAAGCTCAGGTTTGTTTTTGTCTTTGTTTATATTCATTTAGAAATTTTGTAGCAGGTGAGTAGAGTAGGTTTGTTTATATTTGTTTATATTCTACTTTCATCATATTGTTCATGTTGCGTAAACCGTACTATTGCTGTATAAATATGTACAGAGTATACTAAACTTTCATGAAATTGTAAGTTGCAGTATTACAATCATTGAAGGGATGATGCACAAAATATTTACTGGGTGAAAAATGTTCTGATCAAATATTTACTATGTCCATTTGTTTCTCAGTTTTCTATACCGTTCACACATTTTATTATTAATTCTTAAATGTGAAAGAACATCTTATCATTTTTTATCAGATTAAATAATCTTAGTGTTTTGGTGAATTCAGGTATGTCTTTTTATTGTTTAGTAGGAATTTGTAAATTCAGATTGGTTACCTTGGTGTTTTGATTATTTTGCAAGGTGGTGTGCCTTAGTAGCAACATTTTAAACAACCCATGTTTTATGTATGTTTAACAAAACTGTTATATGTTTTTTTTTATGTTAAACACTTTTATGTTTTATTACAAAAACGGTAAACTGTTTAGGCAGGTAGCAATGGTAGTTCATTCCTACAAGGACAACCACCTTTGCCAAATCAGCCACCACCTCTGGTATGCCAGCCGCCACCACTACAACAATTTTATCAGGTGTGCTTTATATGTATTATAAGCATTTTACGCCATTTGGTTAGTATTTCTTGGTATCTTAGTATATATGTTGATTCAAACCTGTAAGTATGTATCCAAAATCCGAAGTTAAAAATATTTTCTTGTATTATAATCTAGATATTCAAACACTTATTATGCACATTACATGGGACATATAATATTATCAATCGCCATAATATTAATTTTCTTAAGAGGTACCCTGAAGTCAATGTTTTTTAAGATTATAGTAGAAGTGAAAATATGTTTTAATTATTACTTATTGGATTTGAGATTTATTTTACTACTTCCTTGCAATAGATTAAAGTATTGATAATATCTGTTAGCAACGCTCATCATTTATATCTAAAAAGCATATTGGCGGAATGAGATATCTTAACATCAGTCTGAAACCCTTTTATGGTAAGAATTGGTCATGCATACTGTTTATTTATGTTTTGGCATGAATACTTTCAACTGATCTTCTTTTATGAGGTATATCAATTTGATAAGGTACGCTTGTTTTATTCGTTTACTTATCGAGAAAATCTTTATCTTGTGATGGAATACTTAAATGATGGAGATCTGTATTCATTGCTGAGGAATTTAGGGTCGCCTAGATGAAGATGTTACTCGTGTGTATATAGTAGAACTTGCAAGTTAAATTCTTTTGAGAGAAAAATGTATAAAATGCATTGTACTCGCTCTACAAACTCTTTTTCAGGTTCTTGCTTTGGAATATCTACATTCCTTATGAGTGGTACATCGAGATTTAAAACCGGACAAGTTATTAATTGCACATGATAGCCATATTAAGGTATAACAGAAACAACAATTATGCTGTTGGATATAGCATTAACTAATCGAGTTCTTTGTAGTTCAGTCTCCAACATACCCATGAGTATTTCATTAGCAGAACGATCTAATCCCAACAGTGACAGAAGGTTGGGTGAAGAACTGGACATTGATTTTGTAATACCTATCGAAGATTACTTCTATGATGATGGATCGACCTAAGCAGACGGATAAGGCATTTGAATTGTCCTTCACAAACATACACTCTGCAAAAAGTTTGCAAAAGCAATAGTACAGTGGTAATTCCTCATTTTATTGAATCATAACAAAAATATATTCATAAACTTTTATGTACTAATGATCAGACATATGCGATCTTAGGAAATCATGACTACTGATGTGAAGTGTTGTTCACTGCAAGATTGAAAGTACGTAGTTCTGCTCTGGATCCTTTATTGTAGATGCAGGCAAAAAGGTTTGCCAAGTTTTACCTGTTATGCTTCAATTGTAGTTGCTGTTTGTAAACAACTCCAGCCATTTAAAAAAAGTTCGATCCTACCCGCTTGAACTAAATAATGAATAAGTGGTTAAAGTAATTGGAATTGGTAATATTTTGACTTTCTCTATGTTTAAATACCATGATTAACTTATAAGTGCATACCAAGTTACATTTATAAAAAAAAGTTTTCCGCATGTAGTTTTTCATGACTCACAGTTATAAAAAATGTTCACAATTAGTTTTTGTAACGTATCGGGTTTTGCCCGCTCGAAAATCAACATCCGTACTTCACATTGTACTAGAATGCCGCAGATTCGACCGTTCAAATCCGATTCGCCGGAGCTATAACACAATTAAGTAAATAACACAGCGGAAGAAAAAGAATAATACATTGATATATAATATCTGATACAACAGAGTGATACAATGAATATCAATATACATCAGAGATATGATACAAGAAATAGCAGCGGAAAAGAAAAGATAACACCAGCAGCGGAACAATATCAATAGAAGTGATAACTCCAAAATGATCTTCAGACAGAATGAATCCACAACTCCAAGATAAGCAACTCCGATGAATGAACTAGCTCCAGATAATCTACTAAACCTGAATATCTGAAAAGAAACCCAACTCTAGACTGCTCGTGTGGAAAATTATGAGCACCCAGAGTTTAGGAAGGGAACAATAAACTCCGGATCAGTCATGGGACTGGTGTGAGCAACAAAAACAGTTTATCTTTAAACAAACATAAAAGGTTTTAAACATTGAAATCCGCAATGCTTTTGGAAAATGAAACTACCATAAGACCTCCCGCCACACACACCATGCAAACGCAGAATCGGAGGAGATTTCTCCTTATGATAGTCAAACATGCTTACTACGCAAATCATTGGATATTATCATTAGTGCATAGTGTAGAAAAACATTTCGAAAGTATAATATTAATCTTAGCCAACATACGACCAGTATCGTATGCCTACTATAGCTACTATGTTCAATAGCAGGTTACCGCCACATTCCATAGCAGGTAATACAACTAAAACCGTACAAGGTTCGTATTGTTTCTTTGGATTTTCCAACAAATGGTCAGGCTAAGGAACTTCCTTCCGCCGCATGGGATCGCCTCTGGCTGGACGTCCCGAGAGACAAACTGCTCTCTGCCAAACAAGGCCGGGTTACCCCTGTAACAGGTAACTCACGAATATGCCACCTCCCGGTCCTTTGGGACCTTTATCCGAGCGCTCGATATCCAACATCACACATCATAAAGAAAGTGTATCCACATGAGTAAGTATCAGGGCTCCATACCATAATACCACCCCTTTCCAGAAGGAAATGACATACCCTAAAGGGCGCGACCCTCATAACCTTGCCGCAACGATCCTGTTTCGACCATTTCCGGGTTGTGAGGCTCTGACGAAGTCTCGTCCACAAAGCTACGCTTTGTCACAAAGCCATGCTTTGGGTCAACAGATGATCAACCTATGATCACAAAGATAAATGATCAAACAAATGATCAAACACTGATCATCACACAGCAACACTCAGCATGTCACATTACCAAATTGGGATATATCGCTGATAAATTTCAACTACATAACCTCTGAGCTCGTACGTCTCAGAGAAGGGTGTTAAGCTAAGAGAATAAATTCTCCGCCACCAACAGAAATGTATTTGAAAGAAATCTGCTTTATATCTCAAAGTGTAATGTCAGACATGTAACCATACAAGTCTGTTCCGGGTTCGAACAGAACCGAAGGCACTTCCGAAGAAGCCCTTGCAAATCCGGGTATTCACAATCCCGATCGGACTTCCCATCACTTAGGAGATCTCTATACCGGGCGCTACTCGGTGCAGAGACAATCGATAGGTCATCCTATCGTTTTCGCAAACACCCGGTCTTCAACACCGGTCTTCAAATGCGATCCATATACGACGTATCACTTATTCGGAATGGGATATATGACACAAAGGTCCTCTCCCGGCTAAACCGAATAGTGAGCGCAATATTTAAAAATATATGGATATGTGATTTCAATTAAGTCACAACTTATTACCCAAACTTTCTTTTCAAATGGTTTAACAAATTACCATTTTAATCTTTTTAAACAAAAAAATTCATTTTAACAACCTTCAACGGTTTAAACAATTTCCACACTTTAATCTTTTAAACAAAAGATTCATTCACAGATTTTCCAAATCAATTTCCATTTCAATTTGATTAACTCGTTAAATCTTTTAAATCAAAGATTTAACTCATAGCTTCCAAAACAATTTCATTTCAAATGGTTTAAACAAATCATTATTTAAATCTGTTAAAAATAAACAGATTCAATTCATAGCTTTTCAAAACAATTCATTCATAACTTGGAAAACCATTTTCAATTCAATATTGAAATTCCTTTAAATTAAACTGGAATTTCATTTCTTATCTGAAAACTTTTATTCTTTTGAAAACAACAGTTTTCATTTCAGAAGATCTGATTCATTTATACGAGTTAAAGTCTTGGGTTAAATCCAAATTCTCAAACCAATATTTTAAAATGGTTCAAATTCATAGAAAACACATTTATAATATCTTTAATCCCTAGTTCCAAATCATAGGATTCAATTCCCAACTTGAATTCAAATTTAAATCAAATTATTTAAATTTCAAAACTCGATTAAGTTGTTCAAAATAACTTTTATCTTTGAAATTCCATTTCAAAAGCTTTTCACTTTTAAACCCAAATTTCTAATTTCAAAATCAATTGAAATTTAAAATTTCAATTTCAAAAACATTAAATTTAAATTATCTGTGACTTAACCGATTTCCACGTGAAATCCATATTTGTGTGTGTAATAGTGTAGTCCGGGGGTCTAACACACAATAGTGCAACATCAATCATTACAGATATATCGATAAGCGGTATAATCGATAACGCTTATCTTCATTCACAGATTCATAGATAAAATAAATTTATCGGTCACAAATATTCACAATTATAATTCGATGTGGGTTTCGGATAACCAACTAGAATCCGATTCCCTGTCGCATCGAAATTCAAGTGTCGTTTACGGGTCAAGGGTTTCATATTCACATAACAATATATACATCACAGATAAGTAAATTACAGATCACAACATGAATCAGGGTATATTACAAAACATCATATATCAGGGATATCAAACAATCCAACATTCAATAGAATCCAAACATCCATAAGTTAATCAACTGATAAATTTAAATCAGATTAATTACTTATGAATAATCTATAATCCTGGTTAATTAATATTAATTAATTACAACCATCTTAATTGATTAACCTTTGATAAATTAAGTAACCAAAAAAAATTAATCACCTTAAGTAATCTATCCTGAATTAATTGTTCTTTAATCATTTGATTAATCAATCAACTTTGAATTATTAAATGATCCTTAAATCAATCTTTAATAATTGATCTCATTAATTTATCATTTTAGGATAATTGAGTGATTTTATTTTTGATTGCTTTTATTAATAAAACCTCAAGTATTTAAGGTAAATCATTCATCTCAACTATCCCCTAATTACATCTTCCAATTTAATTTGGAACACTTAGTATAATTTAAATGATTAACTTAATAAGACTAAAACAAGTTTTAGAGTCTTTTAAATTTAAAATTTGAAGTTTGAAACTTATTAAATACTTTTCTTCTAGCACTTCATAAACTAAATCCTTTAATTTCCTAAAAACTTGCTAAACTATCAGGCTCAGGAAACTCGAGAGTTTTTTCTTTTATTTTTTAAAAACCGTCATACTTTCCCTTTTATACTTCAGTTAGAAAAACCCAAGACTTCCCCTGTTTAAAACTCGAGTTACACTTCGAGTTAATCACCCCATCCTCCTGAATTCCCTGTGCGTTCTTCTTCTTCTCCCCTCTTTTTTTTCCTTTTGTTTCTTTCCCATAGTTTAAGTTTTACCTAAGCTATGAATTAAAGCATCAGGTTCAAAATTTACGCACGCGATCAATACCCCCGAAGCGACCCACCTCAAAACTCGAGCACGACTCGAGATCATACCATCATCAACGAAGTTGACACGCCCTCCTGCCGTACACGTGCACGGCGACACGCGAGGCTCTGGCGAACTTCCCAGGTCACCAGCAAGTCACAATTTACTTGAAAACTTGAAATCCAAGTTCGAATCGTCCTCAAAAATTTCGAATAAAAAAAATGCCTTCTGCTCGAACCCTATAGTTTACTACAGTCGACACTTCCACCTCGCCACCGTCACTCACGCCACCGAAGTCGCCCAAATCTCGTCCACACCTCAACAACACGACAACTAACTATCCACCAAGAATTCGTGACACTCGGTCACGTATAGAAGTTACACTCGGCATATTACTGACATGGACAAAAACTAGAACGCAAACCCTACAACGATCTCGTTTCAAAAATTTACTCAATAGGAAATTTTTCTGATAATTTTTACGAAATCACAGGTACTTAAACTTGCTCCAATTCAAATTTCAACCTTTTACATTGATTCAATTTCCTGGAATAGGTGGAAATGCAGTTTTATTTCAAATTCGAACTACACTTAAACCCTTTATCTAAAAATCATAATTTTTACTTTAAAAATCATATTTTTGTATAAGAGTTCAGTTTGTAACCCTGAATTCAAGAATTAAGAAGTTCTAAATTTGACAAATTTAAAGTCTTGGTCTGTTCTTTTAATTTACAGAGATAATACTAAATTGTTTTAGCTTAAATAAAATTTTAAACTAAAGTTTATAATAAAACAACCAAGTTTTATTTAAAGCCTGTATCCAAATTATGCTTAGATCAAGAGATTTGGATTTGTTTGTAAATCTGGTCTAAAAAGAACAAAAACCAGAACAAAGATATAGGCATGGACAGAGTTACATATTCACACTTACATATACCCAGGAACAGCAACATACATATTTTCCAGATATGAACTTCAAACAAATTTTAGATACTTAGGTTTTCAAAGGTGAAGGTTACTCACCGTTTTAGAGGAGATGGACAGAGCAACCATTTCATATATATGTATATACATATATAAACACATTCACATCTATGCAGCTATCTTATTTTAGAAATCAACCCAGGCATTTTAGTTATAGATTTAAGGTTTTAAAATAGAAATTTGCTCACCTGTAAAAACAGAGAACAGGGGACAGTCTTCTTATTTCTGGTTCCAGGTTTTAAATGCTTTGGTTTTGATTCCTGAAGCTGATGTTTTTGAACTGCAACTTTGATTATGTTGAATTTGTTGCTTTGTAGGTTCGAATCAAGTTGATTCTTCTCTCAAGCTTTGAAGTTATTGAATTCATTTTCCAGTTGTTTATGTTTGTTCAAGTTGAAGTATTTGTTGTTTAAAGTGAAGTTGTAGTTCACTTCAGTTTTTTTTTCTTAGTTGAATGAACGAATGAATTTAGGTAGGAGGTGATACATATAAAAAAAGAAGTTTACAGGATATTATTTGTTTTAAACATTATCAAGTCAGAGATATTTTCCTATAGAGGAGGCTGAAATGAGATATAAAATGTACTAAAGATACAAACATTTAATGCTTATGTCCTTATGTCTACAAACACTCATCCCCTACCTTTCGTATGTACTTAGATAATAGTTTTCTTCTTTTTCAAGTGTACACTATTGTTTAATACTTCCTGTACAAGCATCATGAAGATATATTTTCTTCTTTCCAGGCTTGTTAAATTATTTTACTTGCTTTACAAACTTGTCTCGGCTAAGATAATATGAGAAGTTGATGTATATATGTCTACTTTGTTTTGTATATTTACTTAATATATGTTTAAAAATGTGTGGTCTGGTTTGTTGTTATGCTTTTGTTTGTACAAAGATATTTTTATTTTCTTTGCTTTGTTCTTATTTTATTTATTTTGGTTTCACACTTGCTTCATTTGTTTTATTCCTTTACAATGTTATCTTACTTATATATTTATTATCTTATATTTACTTTATAATTTCAAATTATTATTAACCATAAATTTTAATATTTAAATGTTATTATCAATTATTTATTTACAATTTAAATCCAAACCAACGTATATGCCCAAATACATATATATTCACACATATATAATATTTAAATTTAATCGGTTAACACAAATTTATTCGTCTCGGGGAAACTCGCAATCTATCTACCATTTTATTTCACAAATTTTATTCAAAAACCAATTTAATTATCAATTTAGATATATTTAAAATTCGGGGTCGTTACAGACTTCCCCCCTTAAAAGAATTTCGTCCTCGAAATTACCAAGGAGACCCAAAGATAGATGGAGGATATTTCATCGAATTAAATTGAACGTCTATTCTGCATTTGGCTTACCAAATCAGAATATCAATAACAGATACTAGAACGAATCTGTTTTAACACTTCACAAGACACTCGGGTTATCCAGATCTACGAAGTATATAGTGGCATCGGTTAGTTCAAAGTGATAACTAACCATTCGTAGAATATACTGGGACCCAAAGAATAGATAGATCTATGGATACAATTTTCAAAACTTCCAGTTTAGAACTAAAGTATACCTATCAACTATAGCAATCAAAGCAACCAATACATCCAAACAACAATTTTGGCCTATCTGGAGTTTACGTCCCATATTGATATATTGAATTTCTTTCTGGATCTACCAGAAATTATCGAAGAATTGAGAAAAGAGATGTTGAACAAAAGAGATTGATAGAGAAAAGATTGCTTCCTTGTTGTTACAGGATATTGACCATTTACAGTCGTATTCCCCTGTCCCCTATCACATCCTCTTCTTGCACTCATACTCACTATCAGTGGATAGCAAGAGAATTTACTGAGGCATTCGAACGGATATCTGAGGATACTCATTCTAGAGTTTACTTCACTCTATCTCTAATGAGCTACTTAACGTGTTATACTCCTGAGCTAAAGTTCAACCTTAGCTCTGATACCACATGTAACGTATCGGGTTTTGCCCGCTCGAAAATAAACATCCGTACTTCACATTGTACTAGAATGCCGCAGATTCGACCGTTCAAATCCGATTCGCCGGAGCTATAACACAATTAAGTAAATAACACAGCGGAAGAAAAAGAATAATACATTGATATATAATATCTGATACAACAGAGTGATACAATGAATATCAATATACATCAGAGATATGATACAAGAAATAGCAGCGGAAAAGAAAAGATAACACCAGCAGCGGAACAGTATCAATAGAAGTGATAACTCCAAAATGATCTTCAGACAGAATGAATCCACAACTCCAAGATAAGCAACTCCGATGAATGAACTAGCTCCAGATAATCTACTAAACCTGAATATCTGAAAAGAAACCCAACTCTAGACTGCTCGTGTGGAAAATTATGAGCACCCAGAGTTTAGGAAGGGAACAATAAACTCCGGATCAGTCATGGGACTGGTGTGAGCAACAAAAACAATTTATCTTTAAACAAACACAAAAGGTTTTAAACATTGAAATCCGCAATGCTTTTGGAAAATGAAACTACCATAAGACCTCCCGCCACACACACCATGCAAACGCAGAATCGGAGGAGATTTCTCCTTATGATAGTCAAACATGCTTACTACGCAAATCATTGGATATTATCATTAGTGCATAGTGTAGAAAAACATTTCGAAAGTATAATATTAATCTTAGCCAACATACGACCAGTATCGTATGCCTACTATAGCTACTATGTTCAATAGCAGGTTACCGCCACATTCCATAGCAGGTAATACAACTAAAACCGTACAAGGTTCGTATTGTTTCTTTGGATTTTCCAACAAATGGTCAGGCTAAGGAACTTCCTTCCGCCGCATGGGATCGCCTCTGGCTGGACGTCCCGAGAGACAAACTGCTCTCTGCCAAACAAGGCCGGGTTACCCCTGTAACAGGTAACTCACGAATATGCCACCTCCCGGTCCTTTGGGACCTTTATCCGAGCGCTCGATATCCAACATCACACATCATAAAGAAAGTGTATCCACATGAGTAAGTATCAGGGCTCCATACCATAATACCACCCCTTTCCAGAAGGAAATGACATACCCTAAAGGGCGCGACCCTCATAACCTTGCCGCAACGATCCTGTTTCGACCATTTCCGGGTTGTGAGGCTCTGACGAAGTCTCGTCCACAAAGCTACGCTTTGTCACAAAGCCATGCTTTGGGTCAACAGATGATCAACCTATGATCACAAAGATAAATGATCAAACAAATGATCAAACACTGATCATCACACAGCAACACTCAGCATGTCACATTACCAAATTGGGATATATCGCTGATAAATTTCAACTATATAACCTCTGAGCTCGTACGTCTCAGAGAAGGGTGTTAAGCTAAGAGAATAAATTCTCCGCCACCAACAGAAATGTATTTGAAAGAAATCTGCTTTATATCTCAAAGTGTAATGTCAGACATGTAACCATACAAGTCTGTTCCGGGTTCGAACAGAACCGAAGGCACTTCCGAAGAAGCCCTTGCAAATCCGGGTATTCACAATCCCGATCGGACTTCCCATCACTTAGGAGATCTCTATACCGGGCGCTACTCGGTGCAGAGACAATCGATAGGTCATCCTATCGTTTTCGCAAACACCCGGTCTTCAACACCGGTCTTCAAATGCGATCCATATACGACGTATCACTTATTCGGAATGGGATATATGACACAAAGGTCCTCTCCCGGCTAAACCGAATAGTGAGCGCAATATTTAAAAATATATGGATATGTGATTTCAATTAAGTCACAACTTATTACCCAAACTTTCTTTTCAAATGGTTTAACAAATTACCATTTTAATCTTTTTAAACAAAAAGATTCATTTTAACAACCTTCAACGGTTTAAACAATTTCCACACTTTAATCTTTTAAACAAAAGATTCATTCACAGATTTTCCAAATCAATTTCCATTTCAATTTGATTAACTCGTTAAATCTTTTAAATCAAAGATTTAACTCATAGCTTCCAAAACAATTTCATTTCAAATGGTTTAAACAAATCATTATTTAAATCTGTTAAAAATAAACAGATTCAATTCATAGCTTTTCAAAACAATTCATTCATAACTTGGAAAACCATTTTCAATTCAATATTGAAATTCCTTTAAATTAAACTGGAATTTCATTTCTTATCTGAAAACTTTTATTCTTTTGAAAACAACAGTTTTCATTTCAGAAGATCTGATTCATTTATACGAGTTAAAGTCTTGGGTTAAATCCAAATTCTCAAACCAATATTTTAAAATGGTTCAAATTCATAGAAAACACATTTATAATATCTTTAATCCCTAGTTCCAAATCATAGGATTCAATTCCCAACTTGAATTCAAATTTAAATCAAATTATTTAAATTTCAAAACTCGATTAAGTTGTTCAAAATAACTTTTATCTTTGAAATTCCATTTCAAAAGCTTTTCACTTTTAAACCCAAATTTCTAATTTCAAAATCAATTGAAATTTAAAATTTCAATTTCAAAAACATTAAATTTAAATTATCTGTGACTTAACCGATTTCCACGTGAAATCCATATTTGTGTGTGTAATAGTGTAGTCCGGGGGTCTAACACACAATAGTGCAACATCAATCATTACAGATATATCGATAAGCGGTATAATCGATAATGCTTATCTTCATTCACAGATTCATAGATAAAATAAATTTATCGGTCACAAATATTCACAATTATAATTCGATGTGGGTTTCGGATAACCAACTGGAATCCGATTCCCTGTCGCATCGAAATTCAAGTGTCGTTTACGGGTCAAGGGTTTCATATTCACATAACAATATATACATCACAGATAAGTAAATTACAGATCACAACATAAATCAGGGTATATTACAAAACATCATATATCAGGGATATCAAACAATCCAACATTCAATAGAATCCAAACATCCATAAGTTAATCAACTGATAAATTTAAATCGGATTAATTACTTATGAATAATCTATAATCCTGGTTAATTAATATTAATTAATTACAACCATCTTAATTGATTAACCTTTGATAAATTAAGTAACCAAAAAAAATTAATCACCTTAATTAATCTATCCTGAATTAATTGTTCTTTAATCATTTGATTAATCAATCAACTTTGAATTATTAAATGATCCTTAAATCAATCTTTAATAATTGATCTCATTAATTTATCATTTTAGGATAATTGAGTGATTTTATTTTTGATTGCTTTTATTAATAAAACCTCAAGTATTTAAGGTAAATCATTCATCTCAACTATCCCCTAATTACATCTTCCAATTTAATTTGGAACACTTAGTATAATTTAAATGATTAACTTAATAAGACTAAAACAAGTTTTAGAGTCTTTTAAATTTAAAATTTGAAGTTTGAAACTTATTAAATACTTTTCTTCTAGCACTTCATAAACTAAATCCTTTAATTTCCTAAAAACTTGCTAAACTATCAGGCTCAGGAAACTCGAGAGTTTTTTTCTTTTATTTTTTAAAAACCATCATACTTTCCCTTTTATACTTCAGTTAGAAAAACCCAAGACTTCCCCTGTTTAAAACTCGAGTTACACTTCGAGTTAATCACCCCATCCTCCTGAATTCCCTGTGCGTTCTTCTTCTTCTCCCCTCTTTTTTTTTCCTTTTGTTTCTTTCCCATAGTTTAAGTTTTACCTAAGCTATGAATTAAAGCATCAGGTTCAAAATTTACGCACGCGATCAATACCCCCGAAGCGACCCACCTCAAAACTCGAGCACGACTCGAGATCATACCATCATCAACGAAG
This sequence comes from Allium fistulosum, assembly GCA_030737815.1. Taxonomy (NCBI): domain Eukaryota; kingdom Viridiplantae; phylum Streptophyta; class Magnoliopsida; order Asparagales; family Amaryllidaceae; genus Allium; species Allium fistulosum. The sequence continues at coordinate 740,600,776 of CM060908.1, read as the reverse complement.
TTGACACGCCCTCCTGCCGTACACGTGCACGGCGACACGCGAGGCTCTGGCGAACTTCCCAGGTCACCAGCAAGTCACAATTTACTTGAAAACTTGAAATCCAAGTTCGAATCGTCCTCAAAAATTTCGAATAAAAAAAATGCCTTCTGCTCGAACCCTATAGTTTACTACAGTCGACACTTCCACCTCGCCACCGTCACTCACGCCACCGAAGTCGCCCAAATCTCGTCCACACCTCAACAACACGACAACTAACTATCCACCAAGAATTCGTGACACTCGGTCACGTATAGAAGTTACACTCGGCATATTACTGACATGGACAAAAACTAGAACGCAAACCCTACAACGATCTCGTTTCAAAAATTTACTCAATAGGAAATTTTTCTGATAATTTTTACGAAATCACAGGTACTTAAACTTGCTCCAATTCAAATTTCAACCTTTTACATTGATTCAATTTCCTGGAATAGGTGGAAATGCGGTTTTATTTCAAATTCGAACTACACTTAAACCCTTTATCTAAAAATCATAATTTTTACTTTAAAAATCATATTTTTGTATAAGAGTTCAGTTTGTAACCCTGAATTCAAGAATTAAGAAGATCTAAATTTGACAAATTTAAAGTCTTGGTCTGTTCTTTTAATTTACAGAGATAATACTAAATTGTTTTAGCTTAACTAAAATTTTAAACTAAAGTTTATAATAAAACAACCAAGTTTTATTTAAAGCCTGTATCCAAATTATGCTTAGATCAAGAGATTTGGATTTGTTTGTAAATCTGGTCTAAAAAGAACAAAAACCAGAACAAAGATATAGGCATGGACAGAGTTACATATTCACACTTACATATACCCAGGAACAGCAACATACATATTTTCCAGATATGAACTTCAAACAAATTTTAGATACTTAGGTTTTCAAAGGTGAAGGTTACTCACCGTTTTAGAGGAGATGGACAGAGCAACCATTTCATATATATGTATATACATATATAAACACATTCACATCTATGCAGCTATCTTATTTTAGAAATCAACCCAGGCATTTTAGTTATAGATTTAAGGTTTTAAAATAGAAATTTGCTCACCTGTAAAAACAGAGAACAGGGGACAGTCTTCTTATTTCTGGTTCCAGGTTTTAAATGCTTTGGTTTTGATTCCTGAAGCTGATGTTTTTGAACTGCAACTTTGATTATGTTGAATTTGTTGCTTTGTAGGTTCGAATCAAGTTGATTCTTCTCTCAAGCTTTGAAGTTATTGAATTCATTTTCCAGTTGTTTATGTTTGTTCAAGTTGAAGTATTTGTTGTTTAAAGTGAAGTTGTAGTTCACTTCAGTTTTTTTTTTCTTAGTTGAATGAACGAATGAATTTAGGTAGGAGGTGATACATATAAAAAAAGAAGTTTATAGGATATTATTTGTTTTAAACATTATCAAGTCAGAGATATTTTCCTATAGAGGAGGCGGAAATGAGATATAAAATGTACTAAAGATACAAACATTTAATGCTTATGTCCTTATGTCTACAAACACTCATCCCCTACCTTTTGTATGTACTTAGATAATAGTTTTCTTCTTTTTCAAGTGTACACTATTGTTTAATACTTCCTGTACAAGCATCATGAAGATATATTTTCTTCTTTCCAGGCTTGTTAAATTATTTTACTTGCTTTACAAACTTGTCTCGGCTAAGATAATATGAGAAGTTGATGTATATATGTCTACTTTGTTTTGTATATTTACTTAATATATGTTTAAAAATGTGTGGTCTGGTTTGTTGTTATGCTTTTGTTTGTACAAAGATATTTTTATTTTCTTTGCTTTGTTCTTATTTTATTTATTTTGGTTTCACACTTGCTTCATTTGTTTTATTCCTTTACAATGTTATCTTACTTATATATTTATTATCTTATATTTACTTTATAATTTCAAATTATTATTAACCATAAATTTTAATATTTAAATGTTATTATCAATTATTTATTTACAATTTAAATCCAAACCAACGTATATGCCCAAATACATATATATTCACACATATATAATATTTAAATTTAATCGGTTAACACAAATTTATTCGTCTCGGGGAAACTCGCAATCTATCTACCGTTTTATTTCACAAATTTTATTCAAAAACCAATTTAATTATCAATTTAGATATATTTAAAATTCGGGGTCGTTACAGTTTTCCACAAGTTAAAAGTTTCATGCTGAATATTTCATCAATTCGATCTATGAATTGATTGACAAAAATACTAAACCAAACATGGACATCAAGAATTTTTAAGAGAAGTACAATAGATAGGATCAAAATTTTGTTATATCCAGATCAAAAAATTCAGTTCATCATATTGCTATGATTGCAGATAAGGATACTGTAACAGGGTTTTGCCCTATGATTTTGCATATATTGTAGGACTTTGGTGTACATTTAACATAAATGATGAGGGTATGAAATGATAGGAACTTCTTGTAGTGACAAAGCTAGATTCACATATATAGTTTGCAAGAAAAATTGTATATAACTCCCTTATTATTATCCATGGTAAACCAGAAGAGTACCAAATTACTTGGTTATAGTTGGGCTTCATACATAGATAGTACTAGTTGAATTTTCTAATTCACGATCAATATGCCCGTCTTTCTTGGCTTCAAAAGTCAATGTGTGGACTGCTGTAAATAATTACCTTCCATCCCATGCAAAATATATACGTTCTTCAGTTCAACGAAGAAGAAAAAAGAATCATTTTGATTGATATATTACTTCTTGTAGGTGGGTAAACCCCCTTACCATTCATCCTTTCACTCCTACTTTAATGCATTATTTCTAAACTTTGGTTGTAATGAAATCATTCATAATGTGTGAATTAAAGATGTTTACGCTCGATAACTTCCATATGGTAGTTGATGACATAGTTTATTTGTACTTTTTATGCAGTTCATGGATTAAGCAGTAAACCTCACGAATGCTGCATTCCAGGATCGCTAATATTTTCCTCTCAACTTGGATGCTGAATATAAATGTCAATAGTGCTGGTAACTTATTCAAATATATAGTACAAATCTAGATGTTGTTTCTGTCATCTCGGGAGTTTTCATGGAGCATCAAATTATAAGTACTTGAAACGGTGAGAATCATACTTGAAATGGCAGGTGTAGAGAATGCACTTGGAAAACAACCCGAAAGTGAAAATGCACTAAACAATGCCAGAGTAACTATTTAGGGGCTTACCTAAAATCGAGTTATTCGAATCACCTTGTATCTTTTTCCTAGTGCAATTTCAGTTCAGGTTAGATATTTCCACCGAATCTAATTATACGAATCACCTTGTATCATCAAATTTTGGATTTTCAAATTAAAGTACCATCGTTTGGAGTTCGAGTGTTGAGTTTTTTCTTCTTTATACGTCGTTTGCTTAATAAACATAAATTACACTTGTATCCATACAAGTTCTTTAACTTTAATCTATTGAATTTTGTTATATTTCATAGATGATAAATCAAACTATTTTGGAAACCAAAACTGGAACTATGAAGCAAAGATTCATGGATGATAAATCATATAGTACTGTTTTACCAATATTATGTTATCATGCCACACCATAGACCTATAAAATAAATAAGTATGAAATGTACACGAAATGTCACTATTATTAGTTCTAGTAGAAAAAATTAACTAAGTTTGATAAGCATTAACAAAGTTTATAAAAATTAGCTATGTTTATGATGATGATAATAATGAATAATAGTTTGAATAAATCAACTAAGTTTTATAAAAATTAACAACTTTATAATAATAGTAATATAAATAATAATAGTAAACTAATTTTGATAAAAAAACTGAGTTTATAATTCTAATAACAATAACAATAATAATAATAAACTATATTTTGATAAAAATTAACTAAGTTTATAATAATAATAATAAATTAACTAGGTCGACTAAGTTTTATAATTAATAACAACAATAATAAAAACTAAGTTTATAAAAATCAACCAAGTTAACTAAGTTTTATAAAAGTTAAATAAGTTTATAAAAATTAACTAAGTTTATAATAATAATAATAAAATAACTAAGTCCACAATAATAATAATAATAATAGTAAAATAATGAAGTTTATGAAAAATATTTTATGTTTTAGCAATTGAGATAATTTATAAGTTTAATAATAATAATGATAAACAATAGTTTGAATAAATTAACTAAGTTTTATAAAAATTAAATATGTTTATAAAATTAACTAAGTATTTTAAAAATTAACAAGTTTATAATAATAATAATAATAAACTAAGTTTGATAAAAAATTAACTAAGTTTATAATAATAATAAACTGTAGTTTGATAAAAATTAACTAAGTTTATAATAATAATAAATTAACTAAGTCAACTAAGTTTTATAACTAACAACAACAACAATAACTAAAACTAAGTTTATAAAAATTAACTAAGTTAACTAAGTTTTATAAAAAAAGTAATTTTATAAAAATTAATTAAGTTTATAATAATAATAATAATAATATAACTAAGTTTATAATAATAATAATAAATTAACTAAGTTTGAGAAAAATTTATAAGTTTGAGATAATTTATAAAAATTACCTAAGTGAATAAAGTTTAAGTTTGAGATAATTTATAAGTTTAAGTTAATTAAAATATAAGTTATAAGTTATGACATTTTAAGTTTTAGCAATTGAGATAATTAATAAGTTTGAGTTAATATAAATAAAGTTAAAAATAAGTTAACCGAGCTTTATAAAATTTAACTAATTTTTATAAAAATTAACCAAAATTTTAAAATTAACCAAGTTTTATATAATTTAACTACGTTTTATAAAAATTAAATAAATTTATACAAATTAATTAAGTTTTATTAGAATTTACTAAGTTAATAAGTTTTTAAAAATTAAATAACTTTATTATAAAAATTAACCAAGTTTTATAAAAATTTAACTAAGTTAACTAAATTTTATAAAAATTAGTTAAATTTAATAAAAGTTTAACTAAGGATGTTTGATATACTTTAAATATGCAAAACAGTTTCATAATCATCTGTTGATTGTTAAACTTGTCTACAGGTAATTAGCGTTTTAGGAGTAAAGGCCGACCGCAGTAAAGAATTGTGGGTAATCAAGTAATGAACATGGCTTTAATTGTTATATATACTATAACATTTTGTTAGTACTTGTGTAAACTTGTTTATGAATGGTTATGGATTTTATGTGAATTTTCTCATTTTATCAAAAGCTATTATCGAAATGGTTATGGATATTATATTTGATTATGTGATTAACGTGTTTTCTCAATTGTTTCAATATGATGATTATGTGATTGTTTGATTGATTGTTGGTTTGAATATGATGATTATGTGATTGATTGCTTGTTTTAATAAGAATATTATGTGAGCAATGGATGGAAATGGTACAAGTCATTAGCTGGACATGATAACATGTACAGTATGCTACAAAACAATTAATAACTTTTAGTAGCGTTTTAAAAATGCTATAGAAATAAATGTAAACAGCCGCGATATGACTTTCGTAGCGATGAAAAAATGCTACCAAAACTTTTAGTAGCGTTTCGGTAAACACTACGATACGACATGCTACTAAAACTCTGAAACTTTTGTAGCGGTTCTAAAACCCTATAATAGGTCAAGTTAGCGTTTTCTACAACGCTACTAAAAGTTTCGGACTTTTAGTTGCATGTCGTATCACAACATTTACCGAAACGCTACTAAAAGTTTTGGGGCGGCGCTACGAAAGACCTTTTCTAGTGTAGTGATAACTGCATTTTGGGAATAAAGGGTAGGAGAACCAGTTAGGTTAACCCATAGTGGATATAAATTGAATAAACTCCTGAATAAGTAGAATTTAATCCAGGAGGTCAAGAAGACCAGAATATAGGATGCTAAAATATAAAGAAAAGATATTTGCAGGGGCCAATAGGTTTACAGTAAGCCCATGAAAACTGTATGATATTGGCAGGGGCCAATAGTTTCATAGTTAGACCATGAAAATTGTGTATAAGAGAAGATGTCAGATAGACAAGTTTATAGTTAGCCCATGAAAACTATGTGTAAAGGAAGATGTCAGATAGACAGGTTCATAGTAAGCCTATGAAAACTAAGATTGGATACTGGCAGGGCCAGTAGGTCTGTAGTTAGCCCATGAAAACTATATCCAGATGAAATATTGACAGATGTCAATAGGTTCCTAGTCAACCCATAAAAACTAGGGTAAGAAGAAAGGATATTGGGGTTACCAATAGGTTCCTAGTCAACCCATGAAAACTAGGATAAGAGTAATATTTGAGTTACCAATAGGTTCAAAGTGATCCCATGAAAACTATGTAAATGGACAAGGAGACCATAAATGTTTAACCAGTTATTAGTCAGTCCATGAAAACTAACAGGTTAATAGTAATCCTAGAAACTATTACTGAGACTGATAGTCTGAAATTGAATGGGGATAGGTAATCCAGAATAAATTCAATTGTTTTGTATATCATCACATTATATTGTTTTGAATTGTTTTAACCATTGTGGATGCAGGAACACAATATATGGTTTTGTAATGGTTTTGAGATACTAGTGAGGGGAAACCCGTTTCGCTAAGCGGCATGGTCTCACTAGATACCTAAATGATTTGAAATGGTAGATTATTATTCCTACCAGGCTTTATGTCTGACTCGAAGTTTATGTTTTCCCCTTAAACACTCGGGTACTTAATTGATTTTGAGTAGTTTGAGAGTTGAGGTTTTTAGGTACCTCTTAAGACGAATAAGCTTCCGAAGACGTGCAGGAAGCATGATAGCTATTTTGAGTTCTCTTTCTTTTGATTCCGCTAGGTTGATTGTAATGGAAAAGTTTTTATATTGCATGTATATACTCGGGTACTCAATTGATTTTGAGTAGTTTGAGAGTTGAGGTTTTCAGGTACCTCTTAAACACTCGGGTACTCAATTGATTTTGAGTAGTTTGAGAGTTGAGGTTTTCAGGTACCTCTTAAACACTCGGGTACTCAATTGATTTTGAGTAGTTTGAGAGTTGAGGTTTTCAGGTACCTCTTAAGACGAATAAGCTTCCGAAGACGTGCAGGAAGCATGATAGCTATTTCGAGTTCTCTTCCTTTTGATTCCGCTAGGTTGATTGTAATGGAAAAGTTTTTATATTGCATGTATATACTCTGATCATCCCAGGGGGCATCTTCATATGTCGCTCTGGGCATATGTTGTAATAAATATATTTTCTCGAAACGTGATTTGCGAACATGGGATTATGCAATGAATTGGAAATGTTTTGATATGGAATGTGATTCTGTTTGAAGTTTAAATTTTTTCCATATTCATGTATTTCTGTGTATCAATGAATCTAACACCGCCGCATTTGGTCGCCGAGGATTAATAACTATGGATGGCTACAGCATCTGTAACCGTTAGTTTTGGGCCTCCAAGTAGGGGGATGTTACAAGTTGGTATCAGAGCATAGGTTTATGAAACTTTAAAAGAAAGTTAAACCTAAAATATTTTCAAACATAATCCAATGAATTTAAAAATATGATCGGGGTTTGGGTTAACGCTATAGTAACGTACTTGTATTTGTTATATAGATATATATAAGTACGTGTTCCCCTCTCTCTTAGACTGTTCTTCTATATCTTACTAAGGCTCGTATGCATATTTACGAGAAAGAAGATATGGAAGAAGGAAACGTAAGAAGAAATCTAGGTGGAGGAAGCACCACAACAAACAGATAGCTTGACCTAACACCAGGAGGAATCAAGGTCGACATGCTAATGCAAATTCAAATGTTGAAGCCAATGTAGGTACTGGAAATCCTCCAGTAGATGTGGGGATGGTTTATCAGTTGTTGGCCAATCTTTTACATGCTGGAGTTGCTGGTAATATTAGAGGAGCTAATCCTATGGCTTCAGTTGGGAATAACTATGCTAAGCTAAGCAGAGACTACACCAGTTTGAGTGGAAAGCCGTTTGTTGGAATGGAGGATGCTGTTGAAGTTGAGAATTGGATGTTGAGTTGTGTAAGGATCCATACCAATTTAGGCTTGGATGATGGGAAAAAGAGAAGGCTAGCCTCTAGACAGTTGCAAGGGACAGCGCTTCATGTGTGGAATTGTGTTACCGCCGGGATATTGGAGGAAGAGCTGACATAGGCTGATTTCAGGAGAAGGTTTGAGCAGAGGTTTTTGTCTAAAGTTGCTAAGTTTGCATTGATGAGGAAGTTCATGGATCTAGTTCAGGGAGAGATGTCAGTGGTTGAGTATGCTGCTAAGTTTGATGAGCTATCTCGATATGGATGTGCTTTGGTTGACACTGATGTCAGGAGGAATGAAAGGTTCAATCGAGGATTGAGACCTGAGCTTGCTAGGATGACCATGACCCATATCCTAGATCCTTCTAATGTGGTGGTGGAGATGGTAATTTTCCATGAAGAGATGCTTGCTATTTCAGCTAGAGAGAAGTCCGTTGAATCCCTGGGTCCTCGGGGAAAGAAGAGAAACTTCTTTAAGAAGAAGGGAGCCTAGAAAGGTGATGCTGTCAAGAAGGCAAAGACTGATTTAGTTTGCTACAAATGTAACAAGAAGGGTCATTATGCTAATGAGTGCCAGTCAGGCAAGGGAAAGAAGGCTGCAGACAAGAAGAATGTAAAGTGCTTTAACTGTGCTCAAGTGTGGCATTTTAAGAACTAGTGTCCAGAGCCAGTCTTGGCGGACAGGGGGAAAGTTTTTGCTGTTGGATCGTCAGCTAAGCCCGTTGTAGTTGATAAAGGGAAAACTATGATGGAAGGTACATTTTTGATTCAGAGTATACCAGTTAGGATACTTTTTGATACCGGTGCATCACATTCATTTATATTCTAGTGTTTGGTTGATAGGTTATGCTTAGAACCCACATACCTCATTACTTCCTTAAGGGTTGCAAATCAAATAGGAGGGTATGCAACTCTAGGGATAAGATGTAACCAGTTAGAACTTGATTTGTTAGGTCATAAGTTTGCATGCAGTTTGCATATGTATGATTTCGTAGATTTCGGAATCATTTTGGGTATGGATTGGTTGAGGAGGTATGAGGCTAGGATATTCTGCCAGGATGGGGAGATATCTTTGAGACATCCTGATAGTCATAACCGAATTATATTCTCAGTAGAGAATTCTGACCAGAGTTTTTGTGCTTTGTTAACTGCAATGGAAGTGGGTGAAGAGTTAAGTCAGGTTCGGATTGCAAGAGAGTTTGCAGATGTGTTTGAGCCAGTCACGGGACTGCCATCGAAATGAGCTGTTGAGTTTCGGATAGATCTTGTGCCAGGAGCTAAACTTGTAAGTAAACCACCTAGCAGGATGACACCGACGGAGATGAAGGAACTGAAGGTGCAGCTAGTGGATCTAGAAGGAAGAAATTTTAATAGACCAAGCAGTTCGCCTTGGGAAGCGACCGCAGTATTCGTGAAGAAACTAGATGGGTCGTTAAGGATGTGTATCGACTATTATAAGCTGAATGAAAGGACGATAAAGAATAAGTATCCTTTTCCAAGAATTGATGATCTACTTGATTAGTTGAGTGGAGCCAAGGTATTTTCCCAGTTGGATTTGGCGATGGGGTTCCATCGATTAAGAGTGGAAGGGGATAGTATTCCTTTGACAGCATTTCAGACTAGATATGGTTCGTATGAGTGGTTAGTGATGCCATTCGGATTGACAAATGCATTTGCTTTCTTTGTGGATTTGATGAATCGAGTCTTCCAAGAGTATTTGGATAGATTCGTGTTGGTGTTTATAGATGGCATTTTGGTATAATTTAAGGATGAGAGAGAGCATGAAAATCATCTTAGAGTTGTGCTAGAGACGGTGAGGCAGAATTAGGTAAAGGCGAAGTTTCCCCAGTGTCATGTTTGGAAGAAAGAGGTTAAGTTTCTTGGTCATGTGATTTCAAAGAAAGGATTGTCCGTCGATCTAGATAAGATCGAAGCTGTGAACAATTGGAAGTGACCATAGACGGTGACTGAGATCAGAAGTTTCTTGGACTTGTTGGATACTACCGGAGATTCATTAAGGATTTCTCGTGGATAGTAGCGCCTTTGACTAAGCTTACCAGGTTGGAAGTGAAGTTTGTTTGGTCCGACAAATGTGAGGAAGCATTTCTTAAGTTAAAGAATTTGTTAGCCAATGCTCCAGTGTTGGTAGTCCTAGATGGTAACCAAGGGTAGGTAGTATACACAGATGCGTGTGGGACTGGATTGGGAGCAGTGTTTGTAACAACCCAAAATTTAAGCTGTAATAATTAATTAACAAATTAATTAAATGATAAAATAACTTTGTGAAATTATCAGAATTGAGCCACAGGAGTTGCACCATTATGTCCGTGGTAATTTTTTGGTCAATTGTCATATATAGAACGTCAGAATTCGAGCTAGAACGAAGAAGATACGAATTAAAAAAGAAATTAGAAAAGAAGAAAAAAAAATATAGGGCTAGGTCGACACCTAGGTCGACCTACCCACTGCCTAGGTCGATCGGCATGTTGACCTAGCAAGGGAGGCGGTCGACATCTAGGTCGACACGTCTTGTTGAATGAACGAAGAATTTAATTCATCGTTCTTGTAAGCTTCGAACACATCATTTTAGGTTATTTCCTCTCATCCGGTGCGTCTGTGCTTCCATCCGACGGCTCCTATCCAGCCTCTGACGTGGTTGCACCAAATTCAATCTCCAAATCAAACGGTCTGAGATCCACAAGCACCACTATAAATAAGACCCTAGGCCTAGCTATTTTTCTCATTCTAGATTTTCTCCATTTGGGTTCACCTTCTCAGGGAGGACCCCAAAAGGAATAATTTTCCATGGAGAAGATCATTTTAAATTAAAATATTTAATGCCCTTAAGTGGATCCGGGAAGACTAAGGGAAGAGCTAAGGACCACAGGTGAGTGATTAGTAATTATTTTAGATTTTTAAGTAATTTAAAATAATAGGGTTTCCAATAGTTGTAGTTTTTCTACGATTTTGGAATAACCTTTTTACCAGTTTATTTTCAGTTTTAGATTTATTTTTCAGTCTGTTTCCTTTTAGCTATTCTTTTCAGTTATTTGTAGTTAATTTCTGTTAATTATAGCTTTTCCATTTATTTATAGTTATTTACAGTATTTATAATTATTTACTCTTATTTACGTTTTATTTACATCTTTTCTACGTTGGGATTTCCTTGTGTAATTGTTAGTTTCTTTCTATTTTTCCTTTTTACGCGAATGGAATAGAATAGATTAAAATGCGAATATGGACTAAATAATAAGAACACTGAAATTACAGAAATTAAGATGTAAAATGTGAAGACTGTAATAAATTGGACTTGGACCAAATTTAAGCCTAATTATGATGTATAATTATGATTAAGAAGAGTAAAAAGAGAAAGTGGCTTATTTTTATACTTAGACCTTGGGTTAAGTTAATAAGCAATATTATAACATAGGTTATAATTAGAAAAAGAACAAAAAAGGCTTATTTTGAGACTTAGAATAAATTAATAAGCAAAGATAGCAAGGATAATAGTAGAGGCTTATTTAAACAATTTATACTAAGTTAATAAGCAAAAGTAGGACCTGTACCAACAGCATTCCCTATTTTCTATGGACATAGGTGTCTCACAATAGCCTGAAGTGAGATGAGGGCGCGCTTATGCTATTTAGGGTAGATAAAAGGTCAATAATTAAAAGTCCAAATCATGGGGATTTGGACAAGGGGCGCAACTAGATTTTTTTTGACAGGGACCAGTACCAACAGCATTCCCTATTTTTTATGGACACAGGTGCCTCACTATAGCCTGAAGTGAGATGAGGGAACGCTTATGCTGTCTATGGTAAATAAAAGGTCAAAAGAGGAAGCAACAAATAGTGTGAACCTAACGGTGGTCGAGCGTGCGGCCTCAGTGCAGGGGATATAATTCGCTATTGAGTTCCAAGTGCTTAGTAGGTGCCTTTCATTAGCACTGGTGTCTAGCTCACAGTAGACACATTAGTAGAAGGCCGATCAAAGGGTAGAATTAGGACTTGAGCCTAATTAAAGTAGAATTGGGAATTCAGCCCAATCAAAGCAGTTATCTAAGACAAGTGCAAACAATCGAAGTTATCCAATCGAATTAATCTAAAAGTTAAATTGTATTTATTTCCAGCTTTACCTTTCCTCCTATTTCTTTATTTCCTTTTATACTAGAACTGTTGCAAAGTCTATTATCTTTACCTTGCTTAAGAATACTAGTAATTACTATCATTCACTAGACTTTTAGTCTGACCCACTCCTCTATTTTCCCCTTTTTCCCCCATAAGCCAGCAAGGGCAAGGATGGTAGATTACAGAACTTGGAGACTTCAGTGGCAGAGATTTTCTCATGTATTCCTTTTCTTCATTTTTAGTTTTTAGCTTATTTTCTGTACTGGTATTTTTGAGGGATAGTTTTGTACTCTGATTTTTATGAGACTAAGGTTATGATTTTCATAAGACATGTATTGGCATTTTGAGATATTTTATGTATTTGGTTTTATAACTCTATCTTATGAAATTTGATTTTTATTTAGTTATTGTTCTAATTGTTTCCGCTGTTTTTATCTATTTAGTCTTGTGAATCTTAGTCTCCGTAAGTTTTAGCTATACCTACAACGCACCACATCTTTTAGTGTGTACTTTTGGGGTATACTAAGGGGTGTGGGGTGTTTCATTTGGTATTAGAGCCTAAGGTTATAGGATTCCAAAAATTTTATTTTAAAAGTAAAGTATTTTTCAAAATAACTTGTTTTAAAAGTATTTTTCAGAAAGGAACTCTTAGAAATAGTTTTCAAGTATAAAAGAGTTTTTATAAAAATCCTCTCAAAAGTCCAGTTCAATCTCCCTTCGACTCTTTCCTAAATTCACTTTTCTTTGCGTAGAAGGGTGGATGCCCCTAATCTTCCCGAGGGTATTCATGTCCCAGGCTGATTTTGTAGGTTTCTACAAGCCATGACTCCAGAGGTGCACATGCAAGTGCCTAATCCAGCACCAGCGGGTGGGAATCCCATCAACCCACCTGCAGTAGTCAATTTCTCTAAGCTTTGTAAGGATTTTGCGAATTTGGGAGGAAATACTTTTTCTGGTATGTCGACTTTTGTGGCGGTGCGGGCTTGGTTAAGGAACACAGAAATGATATTCGGGCTATTGGGATTGGAGGATCAGCAGTGGGTTCAGCTAGCATCTTGGCAGCTGAAAGAGGAGGCTTCTTATTGGTGGGAGGTTATTGAGTTGGAAGGAAGAGAGGTTAATTGGAATGGGTTCCGGGAGCGATTTGATAGGAAGTTTTTATCTCAAGCAGAAGAAAGTTCCAGTTGGAGCGGTTTATTAACTTGAAGCAAGGAAGTTTGTCTATGAAGGAGTATCTCAACCAGTTTAATGAGTTGTCGTGGTTTGGAATGGAGTTGGTGAATACACCGCACAAGAAGGCTATGAAGTTTGCGAAGGGATTAAATTATCCCCTTCAATGGTTGTTGTTGACTCACGTACCGATGTGAGCTACCTACGAGTCGCTGGTGGAGGCGGTGCTTAAGTCTGATGCAACTAAGGATAGGGAGTCTAAAGAAGTTGTTAAGTCGGAAGGTCCTAAAAAGAAATGGTGGAAGAATAATAAAGAGAAGAAGAAAGGAGAAGGCCCTTAGAAGCAAATCAAGAAAGGAGTGAAGTGCCATAGTTGTGGGATTGTTGGACATATCTCCAAGGACTACAAGAAGGAGAAGATGAAGGGAAAGTGCTATAATTGTGGGCAACCCAGTCACATTAGTAGGAATTGTCCCCAGAAGAAGGGGCAAGGAGTGAGTGCACCGGCAGCACAGATTCAGGCATTAGATGCAGCACCGTCAGCATTCTAGAAAGAGGTAGGAAAGTCACCGTGGAAGGTTTGATTTCTATTTTTGATTTTCCCATTCAGACTCTTTTCGGTTCTGGAGCATCACACTCTTTCGTCTCTAGTTCTTTGGTAGATTTTTTGCACTTAGACATCTCTTCAGTAGTAGACCCCATTGTTGTTTCAAACCCCATAGGAGGATCGGCACACTTGTCTATGGTTTGTAAGGGTTTGAAATTTTTTATCCTAGGCGTAGAATTTGATTGTGACGCCGATGTATTGGGATTCTCGGGGTATGGGAAGATTTTGGGGATGGATTGGCTATCCACATATGGAGCTATATTAGACTGCGAGAGGAGAGTCGTTAGACTAGAGACATGCAGCGGTAGGACTCTCGAGGTTTCTTGCAACCCACAAGGGTCAGTTATGTTGAGCTTCCTTTATTCCCTTGATTCATCATTAGCAGAGTTAGATTCAGTTCCTGTCATCGGAGATTTTCCGGACGTCTTCGAGGAGGTTAGGGCATTACCCCGTAAGAGAGAGATTGACTTCAAGATTTATTTGAGTGATAATGCTAAGCCAGTAGCATAACCCGTGAGGCACATGGCACCTAGGGAGAGGAAGGAATTGAGCAAGCAAGTTCGTGAGCTTTTGGAAAATGGTTTCATTATAAGGAGCATATCGGAGTGGGGAGCGCCATTCGTCTTTACTACTAAGGTGGATAGTTCCCTTCGACTCTGCGTAGACTATAGAGAATTAAATAAGCTTACGAAGAAGAACCGTTATCCACTTCCTAGGGTAGATGATCTTTTTGACCAGTTGGTTGGCTCTTCGGTATTCTCACAGCTTGATTTAGCCACTGGATTTCATCAGCTTAGGGTCACTGATGATAGCATTGATAAGACCACATTTAGGACACCCGATGGATTCTTTGAGTGGTTAGTCATGCCTTTTGGGCTAACCAACGCTCCATCCTATTTTGTAGATTTGATGAGCCGTGTTTTTAGAGATGTCCTAAATAAGTTCTTGGTGGTATTCGTAGATGACATTTTGGTGTTTTCCAAGAGTATGGAGGAGCATGCTGTTCATTTAGAGGAGGTTCTTCGCACACTTCGTAATCATCAGTTGAGGGAAAAGTTTGCGAAGTGTCACTTTTGGCGAGAGGAGGTATGTTTCTCGGGGCATGTAGTCTCGAGAGAGGGTTTGGCCGTTGACCCCGCTAAGGTAAAGGTAGTGCAAGATTGGAAGGCCCCCAAGAACGTTACCGAAGTTAGAAGCTTCCTAGGATTGGCTGACTATTATAGGAAGTTCATCAGAGATTTTGCCAAGATTTCAGCACCACTTACTCGCCTCACTAAGGAGAACAAAGCATTCGTGTGGGACGTGGACTGTGAGGATTCCTTCACGAAGCTTAAGAGAGCTCTTACTAGTGCACCGTTGTTAGTTTTACCCGATGGAGCTAAGCCTTTTACAGTATACACTGATGCATGTGGGACGGGTCTAGGAGCGGTGTTGACGCAAGAAGGGAGGGTAGTATATTATGGATGTAGGCAGTTGAGGACGCATGAGAAGAACTACCCTACCCATGATTTGGAGTTGGCTGCTATAGTTTGTGTGCTCAAGTATTGGAGGCATTACTTGCATGGAGAGAGGTTCGAGCTTTTCACCGACCATAAGTCATTGAAGTACCTATTCTCACAGAAGGATTTGAACTTGAGGCGGCAGTGATGGATGGAGTTTTTAGCGTCGTACGACTTTGAGATAGCTTATACCCTCTGGCAAGGGAAATGTGGTTGTGGATGCGTTGAGTAGAAAGAAAGCAACCCTTAGTCCTTTGTTTGTAGAGTGGAGGAGCATAGAGTTTATTTCCACTTTTGATTTTAAGCCCTCTATGGACATTACGCCTGGATTGTTAGCAGCGCTTAAGGTGAGGCCTACCCTTATAGATCAGATTGGCTAGAGGCAGCGAGAGGATTCAGAGCTTATGGATATTATGGATAGGATTAGCCGAGAAGAGGTCTCTAGACATCTCCAACGTTATTCCATTGATGGCAAAGGGTGGCTTAGGAGAGATGGATGGCTTTGTGTTCCCCGCATTAGTGATTTGTTGAGGGTGGTTCTAGAGGAAGCACACCATTCTCGTATGACTATTCATCCGGGTGGTGATAAGATGTATAGGGACATGAAGAGGATTTTTTATTGGAGTGGCATGAAGAAGGATGTAGCGGAGTTTTTAGCTAAGTGTCTTGTGTGCCAAGGGTTAAGGTGGAGCAGTAGAAGCCCGATGGACTACTTCAGCCATTGGATATACCTGAATGGAAGTGGGAAGACATTTCGATAGACTTCATAGATGGTTTACCCCGATCTAGGAAAGGGAATACTAGCATTTGGGTGATGGTAGATCGTTTGACTAAGAGCACCCACTTCATTCTGTTAAGAGTAAGAGGACGACATCTTATTTGGCATCCTTATATGTTCGCGAGGTAGTCTGACTTCATGGAGTTCCCTCTAGCATAGTGAGCGATAGAGACTCTATTTTTAGTAGTGAGTTTTGGGGAATCTTTCAAGAGGCTTTAGGGACGCAGCTTAGATTGAGTATGGCCTATCCCCCTTAGACGGATGGCCAAACGGAGAGAGTTAATAGAGTGCTTGAGGATTTATTGCGGATGTGCATTCTAGACTTTGGAGGAACTTGGGAGGAGCATCTTCCTTTGGTGGAGTTCGCATATAATAACAGTTTCCAAGCTAGCATTGGGATGGCACCATTTGAAGCTCTATGGGAGACCTTGCAAATCACCCTCATGTTGGGTAGAGTCTACGGAGAAATTGCTACTTGGTCCTGACATGGTTAAGGAAGCCTCGAAGAAGGTGGATTTGATTCAAAGGAGGATGAAGACTGCCTAAGATAGGCAGAAATCTTATGCGGACAAGTGGAGGAGAGACATTAAGTTTGAGGTTGGAGACTTAGTTTTTATTAAGGTATCCCCGCTAAGGAAGGTGGTAAGGTTCGGATCAAGTGGGAAGTTAGCCAACAGATTTGTAGGACCATTCCCTATCCTAGAGAGAGTAGGGAAGAGGGCGTATCTAGTGAAGCTCTCAGAGAGGCTCGCAGGAGTGCACGACGTTTTCTATGTTTCGCACTTGAGAAAGTGCTTACATGACTCGGCGGAGGTTGTGGAGCCTAGTCAGTTAGAGGAAGTGGAAG
Organism: Allium fistulosum; assembly: GCA_030737815.1. Classification (NCBI taxonomy): domain Eukaryota; kingdom Viridiplantae; phylum Streptophyta; class Magnoliopsida; order Asparagales; family Amaryllidaceae; genus Allium; species Allium fistulosum. Next base: position 740,583,698 of record CM060908.1, on the reverse strand, counting down.
TAGAAAAGGAAGCATCGGTTCATCATATTCCTATGAAGATCATTGAACGAGACACCAAGAGACTTAGGAATAAAGAAGTTCCGTTAGTAAAGATGCAGTGGGGAGATGAAGTTGAAGACGCTACATGGGAGGCTGAAGAGAAGATTCGTACTTCCTATCCTCATCTTTTCAATAATAAGTTTTAGAATTTCCTATTTCCATCTTTAGTTTTGAATAGGTTCTTTCCTTTATTATCCTTTGGGAGGGTAGAACTTAGGATTTAACCTATGGATGGTAGGATTAAACGTAAACATGTCATTAGAACATGTAATGTATGATGGTTGCTAGTGGTTGCAAGTGTTTGCTAGTGGATGCTAATGGATGCATATACTTACACTAGGCACTATTATCCTTTAGGGATCGGCCTAACTAGGACACTAGAGCATATGCATATGGATGTGTGCGCATTTGCATTTTTATTTTATTTTTCATGGTTGTTATAAATAGATGATTAACACATGATTGTTGCATTTGGATGATGATTGTCGCACGCATATAGAACTATCAGTTCTTATTAGGGAATTTGCATTCATTTGGATACATGGCACGGACATGATTGCATAAAAGGAGGTCGACTGAATCAGTGGACCGCCTAATCTTTTGCATTAGTTAGGGACATCGACACTACACTAATTGCATAAGTATCATAAATCGCATTAAAAGACTTAAGGACAATGGATGTAATGGATGATGGTTGAGTAGTTGGTTGTAGAATTTGGATGAAAACATTTATTTCATTCTTCTATCCTTAGAGATTTTGGGGACGAAATCCCTTAAGGAGGGGAGAATGTAACAACCCGGAAATTAAGCTATAATAATTAATTAATGAATTAATTAAATGATAAGATAACTTTGTGAAATTATCAGAATTGAGCCATGGGAGTTTCACCATTGTGTCCGTGGTAATTTTCTGGTCTATTTCCATATATAGAACGTCAGAATCTGAGCTAGAACAAAGAAGATACGAATTAAACAAGAAATTAGAAAAGAAGAATATATATATATATATATATGGCTAGGTCGACACCTAGGTCGACCTAGCAAGGGGGGCGGTCGACACCTAGGTCGATCTGTCTTGTTGAATGAACGAAGAATTTAATTCATCGTTCCTGTAAGCTTCGAACACGTCATTTTCGGTTATTTCCTCTCATCCAGTGCATCTATGCTTCCATCTGATGGCTCCTATCCAGCCTCTGACGTGGTTGCACCAAATTCAATCTCCAAATCAAACGGTCTGAGATCCACAAGCGCCACTATAAATAAGACCCTAGGCCTAGCTATTTTTCTCATTCTAGATTTTCTCCATTTGGGTTCACCTTCTAAGGGAGGACCCTAAAAGAAATAATTTTCCATGGAGAATATCATTTTAAATTAAAATATTTAATACCCTCAAGTGGATCCGGGAAGACTAAGGGAAGAGCTAAGGACCACAGGTGAGTGATTAGTAATTATTTTAGATTTTTAAGTAATTTAAAATAATAGGGTTTCCAATAGTTGTAGTTTTTCTACGATTTTGGAATAACCTTTTTACCAGTTTATTTTTAGTTTTAGATTTATTTTTCAGTCTATTTTCTTTTAGCTATTCTTTTCAGTTATTTTTAGTTAATTACTGTTTATTATAGCTTTTCGATTTATTTACAATTATTTATAATTATTTACTCTTATTTACGTTTTATTTACATCTTTTCTATGTTGGGATTTTCTTCTGTAGTTGTCAGTTTCTTTCTATTTTTCCTTTTTACGTGAATGGAATAGAATAGATTAAAATGCGTATATGGACTAAATAATAAGAACACTGAAATTACAGAAATAAGATGTAAAATGTGAAGACTGTAATAAATTGGACTTGGACTGAATTTAAGCCTAATTATGATGTATAATTATGATTAAGAAGAGTAAAAGGAGAAAGTGGCTTATTTTTATACTTAGACCTTGGGTTAAGTTAATAAGCAATATTATAACATAGGTTATAATTAGAAACAGAACAGAAAAAGGCTTATTTTGAGACTTAGAATAAATTAATAAGCAAAGATAGCAAGGATAACAGTAGAGGCTTATATAAACAATTTGTACTAAGTTAAAAAGAAAAGTAGGACCTGTACCAACATCATTCCCTATTTTCTATGGACACAGGTGTCTCACAATAGCCTGAAGTGAGATGAGGGCATGCTTATGCTGTTTAGGGTAGATAAAAGGTCAATAATTAAAAATCCAAATCATGGGGATTTGGACAAGGGGTGCAACTAGATTTTGTTTGACAGGGACCAGTACCAACAACATTCCCTATTTTCTATGGACACAGGTGTCTCACTATAGCCTTAAGTGAGATGAGGGCACGCTTATGCTGTCTAGAGTAAATAAAAGGTCAAAAGAGGGAGCAACAGATAGTGTGAACCCAACGGTGGTCGGGCGTGCGGCCTCGGTGCAGGGGATATAATTCGCTATTGAGTTCCAAGCGCTTAGTAGGTGTCTTTCGTAGGCACTGGTGTCTAGCTCACAGTAGACACATTAGTAGAAGGCCGATCAAAGGGTAGAATTAGGACTTCAGCCTAATTAAAGTAGGATTGGGAATTCAGCCTAATCAAAGCAGTTATCTAAGACAAGTGCAAACAATCGAAGTTATCCAATCGAATTAATCTAATAGTTAAATCGTATTTATTTCCAGCTTTACCTTTCCCCCTATTTCTTTATTTCCTTTTATACTAGAACTGTTGCAAAGTCTATTATCTTTACCTTACTTAAGAATACTAGTAATTACTATCATTCACCAGACTTTTAGTCTAACCCACTCCTCTATTTTCCCTTTTTCCCCCATAGGCCAGCAAGGGCAAGGACGGTAGATTACGGACACTTGGAGGCTTCAGTGGCAGAGATTTTCTCATGTATTCCTTTTCTTTATTTTTAGTTTTTAGCTTATTTGATGTACTGGTACTTTGAGGGATAGTTTTTTACTCTGATTTTTATGAGACCGAGGTTATGATTTTCATAAGACATGTATTGGCATTTTGAGATATCTTATGTATTTGGTTTTATAACTCTATCTTATGTAGTTTGATTTTTTTTAAGTTTTTGTTTTAATTGTTTCCGCTGTTTTTATCTATTTTGTCTTGTTAATCTTAGTCTCTGTAAGTTTTAGCTATACATACAACGCACCACATCTTTTAGTGTGTCCTTTTGGGGTATACTAAGGGGTGTGGGGTGTTTCGGTGTTGATGCAGAAGAGTAAAGTTATTGCTTATGCATCTAGGCAGCTTAGACCACACGAAGTAAGATATCCTACTCATGATTTGGAGTTAGCTGCGGTGATTTTTGCCTTGAAGATTTGGAGGCATTATCTCTTGGGGGAGAGATTTGACTTGTATACCGATCATAAGTCTTTAAGATATCTATTCTCTCAGAAAAAGTTGAATATGCGACAGTAGAGGTGGCTGGATTTTTGGCTGCTTATGATTTTGGTATAGAGTATACCCCAAGTAATGGTAATAAAGTAGCAGACGCTCTTAGCGGAAGACAACAGAATATGGTGTTAGCTATGTTGGCAGAATGGAAAGATCTAGAAGCTTTAGCCAGTTGTGGTGTGTAGTTGAGATCGACTGCTAGTTCTAGTCAGAGTACTGCCATGATGTCATGTTTAGAAGTTCGACCAGTGTTGATTGAGAGAATTGCTTCTAAGAAGAAGAAGCATCCATTATTAGCTAAGAGGATCAGAAGGCTCGAGGTTAGAACCAAGGTCGATGATTTGAAAGATTTTTGTCTTGACCAGAGAGGATGGTTGAGAAAGAAGGGGCGTTTATGTGTTCCAGATGTGGAGAACTTGAGAAGAGAAGTTATTGAGGAGGGTCATCGATCTAAGTTTACGATTCACCTTGGAGGGACCAAGATGTATCAAGATATGAAGATGAGCTTCTTTTGGGAAGGTATGAAGATGGATGTTGGCTTTTGGGTTAGGCAGTGTGTAAACTATCATCAAGTGAAAGCCGAACATTAGAAGCTGAGTGGGTTACTTCAGCCTTTAGAGATTCCAGTTTGGAAATGGGATTCGATATCCATGAATTTTATAAATGGGTTGCCAAGGTCAAGGAGAGTAAATGAAAGTATATGGGTTATTGTGGATAGGTTGACCAAGTGTGTCTATTTCATTCCAGTAAAGTCGACCAGGATGACACCAGTTTTGGTGAGGTTGTTCATGAATAACATAGTTAGACTTCATGGAGTTCCTAGTAGCATAGTCAGCAACAGAGATGATTTATTCACTAGTGAATTCTGGAAGAGTCTATAGGATGTGTTAGGCACGAAGCTCAAGATGAGTACCGCATATCACCCATATACGGATGGGCAAACAGAGAGAGTCAATAAGGTGCTTGAGGATTTGTTGAGAGCATGTATGTTGGATTTTGGTGGATCTTGGGAGGATCACCTACATTTGGTTGAGTTTTCCTATAATAATAGTTACCAGACTAGTATAGGAATGGCGCCTTATGAAGCTTTGTATGGAAGGCCATGCAAATCCCCTACATGTTGGTTGGAGACCGGAGAAAGATTGGTCTTAGATCCAGATTTGGTAAGGGAGGCATCAGAGAAGATTGAGTTAATCCAAGAATGGATGAAGGAGGCTCAATCCAAGCAGAAGAGTTACGCAGATAAGAGGCGTAAAAACCTAGAGTTCTCAGTGGGAGACAGGGTTTTCATTAAGGTATCACTGATAAAGGGTATGGTACGGTTTGGGAAATCAGGAAAGTTGGCCCCAAGATATGTTGGTCCATTTTACATTATAGAAAATATTGGAAAGCTCGCATACAGAGTTCAGTTGCCGAGCAGTATGGCAGGTGTCCATAATGTGTTTCATGTGTCTCATCTTCGCAAGTATATGCATGGTCCAGAGGCTACCATTCCTCAGACAGAGTTGGAGGACTTGGTAGTAGAGCCTGATTTGACTTTTGTTAGACAACCAGTTTGGGTTGTAGCGAGAGATGAGCAAAGATTGAGAAACAAGACAGTCAATTTGGTGAAAGTTTAGTGGAGCGACAACGAGAAGGACTGTACTTGGGAGATAAAGGACATGATTTGAGATACTTATCATGATCTGCTTTGAGTGTATGTCTATATTAGATTTATATAGATATTGCCTAGTCAGGTAGACTAGTATGGTTGTTAGGCATCGTTACAGATGATTGCTATGTTTGATATCGAGTCCTTACTGAATTTCAAGGATGAAATTCTTTAAGAAGGGGAGCCTATAACACCCCTAATATTTGATAATATTATTCAGGAGATTTAATTAGATAAATTAAATAGAATAATCTAAATGTAAGTGATAAGGGGATTGAGACTTGAATTAATTATTAAGGGCCGAGCCTAATAAATAAATTAATGGGCTAAAGAATGAGTTTTTGGTTAAGTAAACCACATAATGGTATATTAGGAAATTGCCGCCCAAAACTCCCACCCTTATATATATTTTCGTTCCTCCCATTTCTTCTCATTCATGTCATTTAAAACACAAACAAAAATATAGAGGAAAGGCCGGCCATTAAGAGATCAAGAGGAATTCAAATTAAAGCTAGAAAATCAAGCTTAGGGGAAATCAATCTCAATCCAATCTCCTTATCTAGAGCAAGGTGAATAATAATTCCTTCTCTATTTTGGTTTTAAATCATATATTTTTGAATTTAAGGGATAAATTCGTTTTTATGATATATTGGACGGTGATATGCTTGATTCGTGATTTATATGATTTAAACAAGGTTGTTTAAAAGAGATTTAGCACGTTTTTAGATCAAAACCGAGATTTAAGGATGTTTAAATGCCATGGGAAAATTGTATGTTATGAGAAACATGATTTTGGAGTTGGATTTCAATTTTTAGAATTTTCCAAGCCATGGAAAGATTATTATGAATTTTCGAATGAAAATATGGTTATTTGGATTTATGATTTATTTTGGAAAATTTATTGAGAATTTGGGTCCGAAATTTTGATATGTTAGATAACATGATTAAAGTGAATTTCTGGAATTTTTGGGGATTTTTCCAAAGTGATTTGCTATGCAAAATAAATTGTTTTAGAAGAGGGACTTCTTTGCAAAAGTTGGAAGGGCTTGTTTGATTAACTTAACCACAGTTTAGATCTGGATTAGCGGTAGTTATTTTTGAAAAGGAATTTGAAAAAAGTTAAGGCAACCAATCTGGTGTTGACACGTGGCAGGTTAGTTAGAGAAAATTTTACTTAAACAAGAATTAAACTTGGTTTTGCTCAGAAAAGTGGTTCCGCCTACTTAGGAAAGCGCCTTTCGACATAGTAGCTTCTGCCTTCATCCTTGTCGAAACCAACTATGTCGACACCAATACAGAAAAGTATCACTATGATGGTACGCAGTGGATTGGAGATAGGCGGAAGGTAAGGTGTCGAAAGCGTAGCTTCCGAAGGGGTTAAAACCTTGGTTTGTTTTAAAAAGAAAAGCACATGCTTATGTTTTTTTAAACCTTCGACCGAGTCGAAGCAAAAGGTTTCGAAAGAGGTTTTAAAGGGTTTCGAAAGGGTTGCCAATAATTTAAGATTACTTTCGACTGGGTTCCTTACTTATAAAAGAATGTTTTGAAAAAAGGGGTTTCGACCTAGTCGATACCCTGCTGCCGTTTTATAACCTTCCGATGGTATTGAAGATATCAATGCTGTTGAAAGGTATTTGGTTTTATAAGTTCAAGCCACTTCCTAAAGCTTTCGAAAGGGGTTAGGAGTTTCGAAGGTGATGGATTCAAAAGGGGTTTCGACACCAACCTTCTAATATTTTACCCAGATGTTTTATGCTTTCGAAAGAGATGGTGCCGACGCCATCAAGTTTTCCCCAATATTTTATATGATAAAGGATGGTTTCGAAACAGATGCTTTCGACTATATTCACTTTGGCCTAAATTATGTTTTAAGTATAAACCCAATGCTTTCGTAAGGGGTACTTTCAATTTTCGGAAGGGTTACTTCCAATAGTGTCGAAAGGGGTACTTTCAATTGTTTTCGAAGCTAGGCTTCTAAAGATTAAATATTAATACTTTAATATATTCGAAAGGTTTCAAAAGGTAGAATTTAAAGTATTATAAGGAAGGAGCCTAATGTTTTTTAAGAGCTTTCGAAAGAGGTCATCCTATGAAGTCGAAAGCTATATTTCGAAGGTATCGAAAGGTTTTATGACCCAAACTCTATTTTTAAAGGAAAAACCCAGGGCTATATTAAAGGAGTTTTTATAATGGTTTTAAGAAGAAGCTATCTTTGATAAAGAAATAGGTTAAGGGGATTTACCAAGTTTTATATTAAACCCACAGGAGCGGTATTACTATGTTGATATATTGCTTCTTCTGATATGAATATATTCACTTTATAATGGACCCATAACTGCATTTTGGGAATAAATGGTAGGAGAACCAGTTAGGTTAACCCAGTAGTGAATATAAATTGAATAAACTCCTGAATGAGTAGAATTGAATCCAGGAGGTCAGGAAGACCAAAATATAGGATGCTAAAATATAAAGAAAAGATATCGGTAGGGGCCAATAGGCTTACAGTATGCCTATGAAAATTGTATGATATTGGTAGGGGCCAATAGGTTCATAGTTAGCCCATGAAAACTATGTATAAGAGAATATGTCAGATAGACTATTTCATAGTAAGCCCATGAAAATTATGTGTAAAGGAAGAGGTCAGATAGACAGGTTCATAGTAAGCCCATGAAAACTATGATTGGATACTGGCAGGGCCAGTAGGTTTTTAGTTAGCCCATGAAAACTATAACCGGATGAAATATTGACAAATGTCAATATGTTCCTAGTCAACCCATGAAAAATAGGATAAGATTAATATTGGAGTTACCAATAGGTTCATAGTGATCCCATGAAAACTATGTAAATGGACAAGAGTCCTTAAATGTTTAACCAGTTATAAGTCAGCCCATGAAAACTAATAGGTTAATAGTAATCCTAGAAACTATAACTGAGATAGATAGTCTAAAATTGAATGGGGATGGGTAATCCAGAATAAATTCAATTGTTTTGCATATCATCACATTATATTGTTTTGAATTGTTTTAACCATTGTGGATGCAGGAGCACAATATATGGTTTTGTAAAGGTTTTGAGATACTAGTAAGGGGAAACCCGTTCCGCTAAACAACGTGGTATCACTAGATATCTAAATGATTTGAGATGGTAGATTATTATTCATACCAGGCTTTATGTCTGACTCGAAGTTTATGTTTTCCCCTAAAACTCTCGGGTACTCAATTGATTTTGAGTAGTTTGAGAGTTGAGATTTTCAGGTACCTCTTAAGACAAATAAGCATCTAGAGACATGCAAGAAGCATGATAGCTATTAGAGTTCTCTTTCTTTTGATTCCGCTATGTTGATTGTAATGGTAAAGTTGTAATATTTCCTGTATATACTGATCATCCTAGGGGGCATCTTCATATGTCGCTCTAGGTGTATATTGTAATAAATATAATTTTCCGGAATGTGATTTGCGAACATGGGATTATGTAATGAATTGAAAATGTTTTGATATGGAATATGATTCTATTTGAAGTTTAATTTTTTCCATATTCATGTGTTTCTGTGTATCAATGAATCTAACACCGCTGTATTTGGTCACCGAGGATTAATAACTATTGTTGACTGCAGCATCCGTAGCCGTTAGTTTTGGGCCTCTAAGTAGGGGGGTGTTACAGTGAACAACTCAGACCTTTATCCTAATAGACAATGTCTCCATATCTTTAAAGCAAAGACTATCATCGCCAACTCCAAATTATAGGATATATGCTTCCTCTCATGCGGTTTCAGATGTTGACTAGCGTACATAACAACCTTACCTCCTTACGTTAGTACCACACCCAATTTGGTACCACAAGCAATAGTGTATACCATCATCTCCTCACTCCAACTTAAAATAGTCAATACTGGCGTACTTATAAATATCACCTTCAGACTCATTAATTCATGCCCGCACTTTGTGTCCCAAACAAAGGTCTGATTCTTTTTTGTCATGTTGGTTAACGGCGCTGCTACCATCGAGAAGTCCTTGATAAAACGTCCATAGTTCTCGTTGATCCTAGGAAACTTCTCAAATCAGTAGCAATTTTGGGTTGGTTCTAATCTTAAACTATTGCCACCTTCGCAGAATCAACTACAATGCCTGCTCAGAGATGACATGACCCTAGAATCCCACTTTCCTCCTCCAGCAGGGACATTTCAAAAGCTTTGCTTTCGACCTGTGCTTCCTCAATACCTCAAGCATAATCCTCAAGTGCGTCTTATGTTCCTTATCTATTCTAGAATAGACTAGAATATACTTCACAAACATAAGCATGAACTTATTTAGCTGATTCCTGAAGACACGGTTCATGAGATCAACAAAGTATACCAGAGCATTGGTTAGCCCAAATGGAATAACCAACCACTTGTAGAGACCAAACAGCATATGATACGCAACGATCTACACAATCTTCCTACCCTCGATTGGTGAAACCCATCGCAAGGTCCAATTAAGAGAACACCTTTACACCGTGGAGTTGACGAAACAAGTCATCAACACGCAGAAGTGGATTGTAACACCCCATAGATTAAACAGTAATTAATAAATAATTATTAAAGCTTAAAATGAAATTTGAGAAAATTGGCCACGAAAATTCCACCATTGTCTTCATGGCAATTTTCTAAGAAACTTCATATATAATTTGCGATCAGAGTTCATACAAAGAAGTTAGCAGCATTTGAAGTTTTCAGACAACAAAATAATCAGAAAAGGTTAAAGAGGAAATAAATAATAATAACCATGTTAACCTCACCAGTTGTCCCCCTCTTTGGGCTAGTCGACCGACAGCGGTCAACCAAGAGGAAGGAGCGGTAGACTAGTTGAACCAGTGGCGGCTAAGGTTAAACATTTGTCTAACGGCCCGAATTTAATTAATTTAAATCTAACGGATAGAAATGATTCGAGCGCCTATAAATACAGGTTTAGCCTCTCACTTTTATACTCATACATTCTGAGTAAAGAAACAAAGCTCTGTCATTTTCCCTTCTCCATTATTTATTAAAAGTATAAAAATATTGTATTATATGTATATATGAATCAAAGAAGGGCGAAAATAAAAGAGAAGAAGAGAAGGAGTGATTCCATTCTGTGAAGAAGGTAAATTCTATAATTATAAATCTAAATCTCCACTTAACCCAAATCTTCTCTCAGATCTGTAATTCTAATGGGTATGTATATAACTTGTTATACACATTTTTGGACTGAAAAGGAAAAAGGATCAGCTAATGGGATGAATTCGAATTTAGGAGGTTTAGAAAGCTAGAATGGTGAGTGAGAAATTATATGATTTATATATAACACTGAAATTTATATTATTGAAGTTTATTTACTTATTATGCATATGCGAGTTGTAGGCTTAAAATGAATATATTCAACTGAAATCGTGCCTACATATTATGTAAGCTAGGTAGTTAGAATGGAATGGTATGTACACCATAATCTGAAAATTTGGAAATCAGCTCATAAATTTTTTTAAGGAGAATATTGATAAGATTGTGAAGTTTATTCCAAATTTATGATAATTGGGTTGTAATTGTTGGTATTCATTTGGATTGCTCTAATTTGACTTGGAATATGAATTTCTAGGCTTTACTCTATTGGGAGAATTAAGGATATAATTTAATTGTATCTATTTCCATGTAAATTTCCATAAATAATCTAATTCCATGGTATAAAAAGTGCATCGTTTGGAATAATAAGGAATATACCAAAATGAAAGAGATGTGTAAAGTACGGATGTTCTTCTCCATAGTTTGCACTATCAATTTCAATATAAAAAAAGATAACTCCTAGTAATTTCAAATAGAGCAAAAATCTCACTATTAGGTGATTTAAGGAAAGTTATAATGGTAATCCTTTTGGAAAGGATGGCTCTGATATATTAAAATCAAGAAATGAATGTTCTTCACAGAATGTACATACATGGGTATATTTTGAAATTCCTAAGCATGGGAACTAATGAGTTAAAAATAGGAATATATATGCGTGTGTGTATACACGTACAACCGCGCTTACCGCTTAAAAATATAAATACACAGTGGGTAACGAATAAAGCATTGTAAATGAATATACATCGGTACTCGTATTATAATTAAGGCGACTAGATATTAATAGCATAGTAAAGTATAGGATTAGGAGGTTGTAATGGAAAAGATATGGTAACTCAAAAAATTACGAACAATGATTGCAAAATTAGCAGGACAATAAATGTGTAGCTAATAGGGAGTTACAAAAATTAAATGGGACATAATTGTATTCAATGGGATTGATTGTAGAATTTAATATGAGATTTATGGGAAAATGAAATAGACATAATAAGTTGAATTTGAAATGAATAAATAAATGTCATTAATGGTTGTCCAATTTGAATAATAATGATCATTTATTACAGACAACTGACATTAGTGGAACATAAAAAGGAAATGAAGAACGTAGGAAATAGGTTACAAGATAGGGGTAGGTTCACAACGAATAAGAAATTTAATACTAGTAAATAAACTAAGGAGGTAATATAATTTTCATAGTACAAAATTATACAGTAGTTTAATGGGACCCTACCTGTTGACCCGCTTCTTGGGTCGGTCAACCACTTGGGAAGGAGCGGTCGACTGGTTGAATTAGTGATGGCTAGGATTGAACCTTGGCCTAGCGGCCTGGATTTAATTAATATAAATTTAACGGGTAGTGATGATTCGAGTGCCTATAAATACAAGCTCAGCCATTCGCTTTTCTTCTCATATTTTCTGATCAGATCGACAGACCTTTGCTACTTTCCCTTCTCCACTATTTCTAAAAAGTACAATTTTTTTGTATTATATGTATGCATAAGAAGGGCGAAAAATAAAAGAGAAGAAGAGAAGGAGTGAATTAATTTCATGAAAATGGTAATAATTATAATTATAAATCTAACTTTCCACTTTACCCAATCTCCTCTCGGATCCGTAATTCTAATGTGTATGTATGTGTCTTGTTATATGTTTCACGACTATTTTTCTATCGGTTTAGAAAACATCCAAAAAAATTAAATTAAAATTAACAGCAAGCGCACAGCGTACAATTTTAGTACGTGGTGAGTATGGGTCAATCCGCAGGGAATTGTTCAGATTTTAAAATTCTATTCAATCGAATTAAACAAATATTTGAAATGTTTTTGAGCTAAAAATGTAAATAAACTAGCAAAAGAAAATGGATAAAAAGTATGAGAGTTTGAAAGCAATTTAGAGGCATTGTCGTTCTCAAGATCACATAAATCAACATATATTAAATTATGATCTCTCTTTTGGTCATTAGTGAGTTTAATTGATGTGTTTATCATAAGTATGAAATATTTGTGCTATCAATTAGCCCAATATAAACAATCAAACTATAACACACCCATTAAACCACTTTTTAACTCTCATGAAAATGACAATGAACTTGAAAATAAAATCTATTCTAAGCACGATCTATTAACTATTGATTAGAAATATAGACATCAAATTTTGATTTTAAAATCACTTCATTACCAACATCATATGTAGATGAAGAGGTAATTTGTGTTTGTGTTTGTTGAAGCATATCCTATTTGGTGTCAACAACATAGGCTATCAAATTCAAATCTAAAACAACAAAATTTAACCCATTCAAATATTTCCATTAAGCACAAAAAGAGATAAAAAATTATCAAAATGTTGAACCTACATTATTAAGAGAGCTTCATTACCCGTAAATTGAAGGGGTTTAGCCTCTCATATTTGTTATCATTTCAACAAATGTAGCATTCAACATGAATAAAAACAAGAAGAATATGCAAGCTAAGTAAAAGAGAGCTAATTAAAATGAAATAAAAGCTACTCTACTTGCATAAGAAATGAAACTAAGCTACCAACATAAGAGGAAAGAGAGCATGTAATAGGAAAGAGCATAAAATAAAATTGCATAAAAAAGAAAATTTCATTAAAAATAATAATGGCTAAGTAGCCGTGAAAAAGAAAAGAGAGTTTGTAATTTTTTTTGAGCCTCAAACTAAACTAGCTAAAATGGAGGCTCAAAGGAGTCTGAGGAGGCTAAGATATTAATTACATGAACATATGGGGTATTTATACAAGCCTAAAACCCTAATGCATATTTTTGGAGACTACCTAAAATAGCCTTGAGGAAGTGTGGCCTTCAAGTTGTCATTACCATGAGATCCTCCATTTAAATTTGCATGAAACTTTTAGCTCCACTAACTTGTGCATTAGCTTATAATTGTAGATTAAGGTAAGTGGGTAGGTGGGGTCCTCCATGGCACTTGAGTTTGAATTATTTCCGTCTTCATTCCTTTGTTTCCTCTTGTGCATGCATATTTTGCATGAAGCCTTCATTATATTTCCATTCAAATTCCTACAAATAAAAATAAAATGCATAAATAAATATTCTCAAAATTAATACATGCACAAAATGACCATTTTGCCCCTACATGAAGATGAATAAATGATGATTTGAAAATAATTTGAATTTTGGTTTAAACATGTTAATATACCCTATATGCTCAATTATTTATTTAAATTAGATTAAATATGGAAGTAAAAATATGCACATTTACGTGCACATTAAATACCCCCACACTTATCTTTTTATTCGTCCTCGAATAAAGAAAAACTAAGATAAAATTCATTTTCGTAGGGAGCACGATTGCATTGAGAATATGCAACAAGTCGTTAAACCTCTAGGTGTCCCTAGTAGGATGAGTGTTGTCTCGTGAGGGTTTTTAGCGGATACTACCCACAAAATCCAAATGTAGAGTGAAAATTCCTAAATACAAGATTTATTTACAAAGATATGGATGCAAGTTTTTTGAAATTATTTACAAATGAAGAATTTACTTTTAAATTGACACGAATAAGTTAAATATAAGTTCTGGTCATTATCAAGAAATTTAAGTCCTTATACTTGTCAAAATTTCCAATAAAAATTAAGTTATCATAACAAATAGACTATAGTTTGGCTAGTTGTTTCGGTTGATAACATAGTTCAACTATGAAATGGATCCTTAATTGATTTTCGAAGTTTATCAAAGTGGTATTTTCATTTCTTTTGAATAACAAGTCAAATCAAATAAGTAAAAATAGTGCTTGGATTTCAATTTCTTACTCTCTCTATTTTTGAAAATTTTATGGATATTAACAATATGCCTAACTCAGAAAACTGAGGCTAGATATATTACCCATGCACTGTCTTTCGGGCTTACGTGAGGAGGATACAGAGCGTGTCGAGTAAACACACAAGTGTGTTTACCTATCGACTATAGGCATTATTAAAAAGAATTTTTATATACATACACTTAACTCAGATAAACTGAGACCAGATATACCGATCGTGCACTGCCTTTCGGGGCTTATGTGAGAAGGGTACAGAGCATGGCAAGTGGACACACAAGTGTGTACACCTAACTCTAGGTGTTAATAAAATATATACAATTTTTTTTTCTTTTGTTTGTTTTTTTTTGCTTTTTTTATATTTTTTTTTGTTTTTTTGAAGAGAGAGTTTTGCCAAATCATCTTAGCACCTTTTAATTTAGAAGAACAAAAATGTTATATCCTTTTCTTTAAATCCACCACTTTATTAAAACAAAGATTTTCAATTAGGATATATTTCATAATTATCACCATGAATCTTCCTATATACTAGTTAAACCATCTTTACTTATAATCAAATTTAATTTTTATTTTTGTTGAGACAAATAACCTTTCAAAAATTTCAATTTAATAACCAAAATTTATACTTATCTTATAGTGTTTCTTCAAACATAAACCAAAATGCTAAAAAAATTGTTTTTGGGATTTTTTTTTTGAATTTTTTGAATTTTTGAGTTCTGGAAAGAAAATACAAAATTAAAAAAATAAACCATGAAAAATAAAAAATACAGATAAGACTTCCTCCCCACACTTGATTTTGACTGTGTCCCCACAGTCAACCCAAGTGAAAGGAGCAAATTAAAACAAAAATAAAATTATGACCTGTATTTACATGAAAATAAAAAGATTATTATTTACACGACATCAGAAAGTATATCGTCAAAGAGTAAATGAAACAGTCTTCCAAAGACCAATTCATTTGTCTCGTCAAGTATGAGAAACACAGCTTAACAGCTTAAGCACAGAAAACCAAACCATAAAAGATTTCGAAGTTGAATGTTGATTTGGAAAAATGATTGTCATTTTTATTAAAAATCAAATAAGTTGTTTTATTTTCAATGATTTTTGGGGTTGATAGAACAATTGATTGAAGTTCAAGTTTATTTTCACCAATTTGAAATTCAAACTTATCATTGACAAATTCTTCAAAATTATTGATTTCAAAATAAAAATAGTGTTTTAAATCTTCCCTTTCGGAATTTAACAACTCATCTTCAAAAAGTCCAAAGAAATCGTGTTTACAAATTTCATCTTCCTTTGTTGAATTATGCACAACTTCATTATATATATCAAGTTCAAAATCCAAACTTGTTGTATTAAAATTTTCAAAATCGGGAAAAGGAAGATCGAATTTTAAATCGAGTTTCACACCCTCAAAAGAATTAAAATCCAACTCAATTACTGTATTTTCAACAACTTCGTTAAGATTGTTGTTTTCAATTTCAAAAGTTGTTATTTGAAATTCGTCAATTTTGGTAAAAGATGGATTATCACTTGACTCGTCACACGTTGGGATTTGGTTTTTTTTCTCACGCCGTTTCATATACGTTTCAAACAACAAATCCGTGTGATCATTGCAAATCTCTTTCTTTTTCTCAACAAAGTCAAATTTATTATTATTAATTTGAAAATTTTCAATTGAAACTTGTTGAGAATGAAAATTGTCCATTGTGCCATAATCGATATTATTCTCATTGCCAAAATCATTCAAAAATTGGTTCACATTTTCGTTTCGATTTTGAAATTCATTTTGGAGTTAGAATTTGAATTGGCATGAGTTATAATCGAAGTCTTTTGAATTTTGAAGTGAATTTGAATTTTAATCATTTTGAAAATTTTGACTTGAATTATTGCACAAATATGAATTACACAAATCATTTATCATTTGATTTTGTTGTGTAGAGAGTTCAAGTAAAGACGAAATCATTTCAATGCTATTTTCAAGAGTTGAGGGTTGTTTATCATTTTGAAAATTTTGTTGTTCGAAATTCGAATTATTTACACAATAGTTGTTATTAAAATATCCACAAGAGTTTGATGTGAAACTATATGGATTATATTGATTTTCATAACTATTGTAAATTCTTGTGAATATGGAAATTCAGACATTTTCAAGAATGTTTTCTTTTATTTTCAAATAATTTTTTTATATGTTTTTGTTTTTGTTTTTTTTGAAAAGATTTATATATATATATATATATATTTTGGATTTTTGTTTTTCCAAAAAAAGACTAACTTAAAAAAAATTCTTTTTGGATTTTTGGTTTTGATTGAAAATTTTCAAAAGAAAGGATTATAAACTAAATTAAGGAGTATTTACAATTTTTTTAGTTTTGGGTTTTGAATTTTTTTTCTTTTTTTTAAATATTCATGAACTAATGCAACTAAATGAATGCTAGGATTTAATTACAAATTTTCTGTCCTAAGTAGCTCCTAACCCAAAATTGTATAATCACACTTTGTCTTAATCCAACAAGATAGTTCTTAGCCAGGTAAGGGACGGGATTTATCGGTGCACCACGAATCACCGTAGCAATGCAGCCGAAGGTTTAAGTATCTTCAGAGAAACAACTACTATAATATTTACGAATCACCATAATATTTATAAATGGTTATTGCTCTGTCGTAGCCTAGACACCAGGAAATTAACTTGTTCAAAGAAGACAACTTGTCAATATACAATTAAGTTCTAGGTGAGCTCATAGCACCCTTAAGATGTCTAGCCATTATTATTAGTCAAGTACTAAGATGAAATGCAAAACTGAAATTAAACTTGTATTAACAATGTAACTACGAATGAAATTTGTTTTTGTTTTTGAAATTCTTTTCTTTATATATAAATGCAAATGCAAGCAACTAAAACAAGAGATAGGGACACGATACCAGAGCGTGCAGAATTATTAGCAAATTATTTTAAAGTGGCGATTTGTTTTTTATATAAGCAAGCACAGCAAAGCGATTATTTTTGGCAAGCGGTTCTTTCTTTTAATCTGCTTTGGTAACCTGAAAAGGAGTGAACCAAGATATATATTTATTTAGATATATCAAGGAAGAAAACAAAGACAAACACAATAAAAAAAATTGTCTTTGAAAAGATTTTTTTAAACAACTTGTTGTTAAAACAAATTAAAACGAAACAACTTGTTTTTTTTAATCAAGAAATAAAACGAACGAAACCAAAATAACTTCTCTCTTTTTTTGGAAGAGAACTTAAAAAAAAATTAAAAACAAAACAAATTAAAATAACACAAAACAAATTCACAATTGAAATTCACAAAACAAACCAAACCCGGCCCAATAACTTTTAAATAAACTTAACACTTCAATTCATTTTGGCGCACCCAAACCATTTTAGCACATCATTTTATTACATCGAGAGTACTCCAACCCCAGTAATTAAAATTAAAAACAACTCACAATCAAAATCAATGTTTGTGGATGTTAAATGAACTCGTGATCGCTAAAGTCGATACGATTGAATTAGGTCGCTAGTCAAGGGTGCTCGAGAGTGGATTTAGGAATTTTCGTGAGTGGATTTGGGGATTTGGTGATTGCAGAGGTGGTCGCGGTTGTTAACTGGGTTGTCGAAAAGGGGTAATGAAGCGTGGCAGAGGAAGGTTGAAGTGTTGTTTCTTGTAGCAGCTGGTGATGTTCGATTCGAAAATCGCAGTGGTTCAGGTGGTTTGAGTGGGGCTATGTTGTTATATGCTGTGATGGTCGAAGAGTAGTTGTAATGCAGAGGTTCAGGCAGTTAATAGTGGTAAGTATGGAATTGAGGCAGAGAAAGGTGCACTGGTTAGGGAAGTTGAAATGCTTGTCGATGCAAGAGGAATGATGACTGGGAGTATTTGATGTAGTGACGTTGTGGATGTGATAGGCAGTGTTGCTTGGATGGTTAGAAAGGTGAAGTTAAGGCAGTGGTGATGGTTTCGGGTGTAGAGAAGTGGTTGTGCACTTTCTGTTGACAGCGGGTGGTGGAGAAACAGTAAAATGGTTGGTTTGAATGTGGCGAGTGGAGAGAGTGTTGAGTTGCAAAAGTGATGGTGTGCATGGAGGCTTGCAATAGGATAATGTTATAGCGATGAAGATATGCAGGAAGTAAGTGTTGATACGGTCAGAACACTGGTTTGTGGAGTTGATAACAGTGATGTTATGCTGCAGGCAAGCTTGATGGTATGTATTTTTTTTTGGAATTTGGCTTGGGGAGAATGACAGTGATGGTCTGTAGTAGTTTGAGCAGTTTGTAATTGTACAGGTGTGTAATGTGAATGAAGTGGTTTGTTTTGAGTGATGGTGGTTCGGGTGGCAATAAAGTGGTGTTGCAGTGGCTGTTGGAGAGTGGATGTACTTGGCAGTGAAGTGTAATGGTGGGTATGGTCAATTGAAGTGAGGTAGTTGTTTTGAACAGAGGAAGAGGAAGTGGGTGAGCAAGATGCAGAGGCGGTTGTTTGATATTCTCTGTTGGTCTGGAGTGATATGCAGGTGATGGAGGCTGGAGCACTGGTATGTCTGACAGTTATGTATGATGATGGTTTTGATGATATGAAGCAGCAAGGTAGCAGTGGTGACGTGACTGCAGGGGTGCAGTTGCAAGTATGGGGATATTAGGCCCCTTGTGTGTTTAGTGTATGGGGGATAGTTGATGATATGCGGGGATATGGAAGTTTGTTGATGATAGAATGAAAAGGCAGTATTGTATGCACAATGAAAGAAGGGTATGTTGCTGCTGCGATGTAGAGAAGCAGAGGGTGGCTCTGGCAGGTGGTATGCAGTGAGAAATGGTGAAGGAGGTAGGCAATAGATGTATATAGTGGTGAAGTATAGAAGTTGATGGGTATGTTTGTGTGAACTGGAGTTCGTATTGAAGGCAGAGGGTTGGGTAGTTATGACTGTTGTATTCACTTCGAACAGACAGTTAGTGGTAGTAGTCTGTGCAACAGAGGTCACTGAAGTGATATGGTCTGATTATGGTTAGGTGGTGGAATGATTAACTTGTTGAATTGAATTGAAGAAGTTTGAATTGAAGAAGTTTGTGTTGACAGGGGGTGGTATTGGGGTACTGTTGCAGTAGTGGCTTGAGTTGAAGGCAAGGGGTGTTGTGGTGGTTTGCAATGTTGACAGGGTGATGTTGTGATGGTTATGTGAAGGAGGAGGTGATGATGTTTTGACTGTTTCAGTGGATGGTTGGATAGTGGTAGTAAGGCAAGCAACAACAGTGTGCGACTGTTTGTTGTTGTGGGAAGTTTGAATGGTTGTTTTGATGCTAGTGGTTATTGAGGAAGATGAGGATGTGCATTTGAAGGGGATGGGTATGTAGTTGTGGTTGATGTTATGTTCGTGGAAGTTTGCAGAGGTGGGCTGTTGGTTGGATGAAGTAGTGGCTGCAAAATCACTGTTGCAGTAAGGTAGTATGTTGTGATCAGAGATGATGTGGGTAGTTGAGGACTGGTGAAGGAGTTATGCACTTGATGATGTTTGTATGTGGAGCAACTGATGATGATGAACAAAGGTGTGGTTGAAGTAAAAGCAGCTGATGTCAGTGAGAGTTAACTGGTGTATGTTGTATGTTTGGGTTTGGGTTGCCAGAAGTAGGATGTATGAATGGCCGAGGAGGAAGGCAGTAAGGTGGAGGTATGTGACAGTGGATATGTTGTTGTCGGTTAGGGGTTTGTAACAGCAGCAGCAGGAGGTCACTGTGATATTGAAGAGATGATGAAGTTGTGGCAGAGGGGGTTTGTAGGGCAGTGAAGCCTTGTGGAGATGACTGGAAGTGTTGTGTTGAATGATGACAGTGATGGTGAAACTGCTGTGGTTTGGATGTGTGTATGTGTCAAAGTAAATGTGACAGAAGTGTGTGTAGTTGCAAGAAGGGTCAGGTAGTGGGATGGAAAGCCAGAGAGAGCAGTAAGAAAGGATGTAATATTGTAAAAACAAAATGAAATGCAAATGTAATTGAAATTTGCAAATGCAAATATGAAATGTAAAATTGTAAATGCGAATGCAATTGTAAATGAAATGGAAAAATATTTTTTTTCTTTTTCAAATGAAATTGTGTATATTTTTTTATAAACTAGAAATGCAAATGCAAATATAATTTGAAAACAAGCACACAAAAAAAATCAAACAACAAATATACACACAACAATTTTTTTAAAATGCAAAAAACACACAAAATAAACACACAATAAAATCAAACAAAAATAATTCGAAGAATAGAAGTTAAAATCAAATCAAATTCCCCGGCAACGGTGCCAAAAACTTGTTTGACTACTATTTTTCTATCGGTTTAGAAAATAGGCAAAAAAAATTAAATTAAAATTAACCGCAAGCGCACGGCGTAAAATTTTAGTACGTGGCGAGTACGGGTCGATCCGTAGGGAATTGTTTAGATTTTAAAATTCTATTCAATCAAATTAAACCAATATTTGAAATTTTTTGAGCTAAAAATGTAAATAAACTAGCAAAAGAAAATGGATAAAAGAATATGAGAGTTTGAAAGCAATTTAGAGGCAATGTCCTTCTCAAGATCACATAAATCAACATATATGAAATTAAGATCTCTCTTTTGGTCATTAGTGAGTTTAATTAATGTGTTTATCATAAGTATGGAATATTTGTGCTATTAATTAGCCCAATATAAACCATCAAACTGTAACACACCCATTAAACCACTTTTTAACTTTCATGAAAATGACAATGGACTTGAATCTATTTTAAGCATGATCTATTAACTATTTACTAGAAATATAGATCATCAAATTTTGATTTAAAATAACTTCATTACCAACATCATATGTAGATGAAGAGGTAATTTATGTTTGTGTTTGTTGAAGCATAGCCTATTTGGTGTCAACAACATAGGCTATCAAATTCAAATCTAGAACACCAAAATTTAACCCATTCAAATATTTCCATTAAGCACAAAAAGAGATAAAAAAAATTATCAAAATATTGAATCTACATGATTAAGAGAGCTTCATTACCCCTAAATTGAAGGGGTTTAGTCTATCATATTTGTTATCATTTCAACAAATGTAGCATTCAACATGAATAAAAACAAGAAGAAAATGCATGCTAAGTAAAAGAGAGCTAATTAAAATGAAATAAATGCTATTCTACTTGCATAAGAAGTAAAACTAAGCTACTAACATAAGAGGAAAGAGAGCGTGTAATAGGAAAGAGCATGAACTAAAATTGCATAAAAAAAGGAAAATTACATGAAAGAAGAAAATGGCTAAGTAGCAATGAAAAAGAAAAGAGAGTTTGTAATTTTTTTTGAGCTTCAAACTAAACTAACTAAAATGGAGGCTTAAAGGAGTCTTAGGAGGCTAAGAGATTAATTACATGAACATATGGGGTATTTATACAAGCCTAAAACCCTAATGCATATTTTTGGGGACTACCCAAAATACCCTTGAGGAAATGTGGCCTCCAAGTTGTCATTAGCATGAGATAATCCTCCATTTAAATGTGCATGAAAGTTTTAGCTCCACTAACTTGTGCATTAGCTTATAATTGTAGATTAAGGTAAGTGGGTAGGTGGAGTCCTCCATGATACACGAGTTTGAATTATTTCCATCTGCATTCCTTTGTTTCCTCTTATGCATTCATATTTTCCATGAAGCCTTTATTATATTTCCATTCAAATTCTTAAAAATAAAAATAAAATGCACAAATAAATATTCTCAAAATTAATACATGCACAAAATGACCATTTTTCCCCTATATGTAGATGAATAAATGATGATTTGAAAATAATTTGAATTTTGGTTTAAACATGTTAAAATACACTGTATGCTCAATTATTTATTTAAATTAGATTAAATATGGAAGTAAAAATATGCACATTTACGTGCACATCATTATACATATTTTTCAAATTGGAAAGTCAAAAAAGAGTCAATTAAAGGGATAAATTCGGATTTGGAAGATTTGAAAAGCTAGAAAGGTGAGTGAGAAATTACATGATTTATTTATAACACTGAACTTTATACCATTGAATTTTACTTAATTATAATGCCTATGTAAGATCTATTGATTTGTAGGCTTAAAATGAATGCATCCAATTGAAATCTTTCCTACATATTTTGTAAGTTAGACAATTGGAATGGAATAGTATGTACACCCTAATCTGGAAACTAGGAAATTAGTTCTAAAATTTTTAAAGTAGAATGTTGATATGATTGCAAAGTTTATTCCAGACTTATGATAATTGGGTTGTAAACTGTTGGTATTCATTTGGATTGCCCTAATTTGATTTGGAATATGAATTTCTATGTCTTAATTTATTGTGAGCTTTGTGGATATTACTTAGTTGTATCTATTTTCGTGTAAATTTCCATAAATAATCTAATTCCACGTTATAAAAAGTGCATCATTTGGAATAACTAGGAATATACCAAAAATGAAAGAAATGTGTAAAATATGGATGTTCTTCTTCGTATTTTGCATTGTCTATTTCAATAAAAGAAAAAAAGACAATTCCTTATAATTTCAAATGGAGTAAAAAGCCTCACTTTTAGGTGATTTATGGAAAGTGATAAAGGTAATCCGTTTAGGGAAGGATAACTCTAATATATTGAAATGTGAAAATGAATGTTCTATACAAAATGTACATATA
This sequence comes from Allium fistulosum, assembly GCA_030737815.1. NCBI lineage: Eukaryota > Viridiplantae > Streptophyta > Magnoliopsida > Asparagales > Amaryllidaceae > Allium > Allium fistulosum. Next base: position 740,560,809 of record CM060908.1, on the reverse strand, counting down.
AGTGTATATTATGAAATACCTAAGCGTAGGAATTAATGAGTAAAAAATAGGAATACACACACACATACACGTATAACCATGCCTACCGATTAAAAATATAAGTATATATATGATAACAAATAATGCGTAATAAATAAATATACATTTGTACTCGTATTAGTTATAATTAGAGCGATTAAATATTAATAGTGTAGTAAACTATAGGATTAGGAGGTTGCAAAGGAAAAGAGTCAGTAACTCCAAAAAATATGAACAATGAAAGCAAATTAGTAGGGCAATAAATGTGCAGTTAACAGAGAGTTAGCGAAATTAAATGGGACATATATGCATTTAATGGGATTGATTGTAGAATTTAATATGACATTTATGGGAAAATGGAATAGGCATAATAAGTTTAATTTTAATTGAATAAATAAATGTCATTAGTGGTTATCCAATTTGAATGATAATGACCATTTATTATGGACAATTGATATTAATGGGACATAAGAAGGAAATGAAGAATGTATGAAATAAGCATATAAGATAGGGATAGTTTCGCATCGACTAAGTAATTCAATACTAGGAAATAAATTTAGGAGGCAATATAATTTTCATAGTAGGAAATTATATAGCAATAAAATGGTTAGGACGAGCGTGAATTAGTGGGCCCAGCCCAATACTTAGATCTAATATAATTGGCTTGGTTTACTATTGTTTGGGATGTGAGGTTAGTAAGGTTACACAATGGAGGTCTACCCTTCACCTAGAGGCTACCAACAGTTGTGCATATGTTCTACTAATGTGGGACATCTCCAACTATAGAACTCGGTGGGAAGGGATATATGTTCATGTATAAGTATATAAAAATATACCAAGGGTTTGTCTCGAATTTGAAGTATTAAATGGCTCAGTACCTTTAGGAATATCAAGGGGTTTACTTCAGAGTGGATGATATTAAATGGCCATTGGGTCTACCTTCTCTCTATTTAACAAGTCTTAAATAAGCTACGACAATGCATAATAGGGAAATTGGGTCTAATTCGTTTCTAACAATAGTTATTAAGTAACTAGAGTGGGTACTTTCCTTAACTTATATTAGGTAAGTATAAATGAGATTTTGGCCGTGAGGGTCAGTGGGCTATATCAGTTTGTTAATAAACCAATATTTAGAAGTAGGGCTGTTATAGTAGCTTGGACTGCTAGCGGTCCCAAACGATCGTTAGCAAAGTCTTGGGTTATGCTTTGACGAATTTCACTTTCTACTAGCGATGAATCCATTTAAGATATGCAAATACCTCAAAATTCAGTTAGTTGTTTGGTTGTCAGAGGTGAGCTAATTAACCCTTATATAAGTCTTTGAGATGCATTAGTGATATGGCAAATTAAATTATAAAGCCGTATCTAGGGCTCATTGATCTTATAGCCAGGGCTGGTTGATTAGTGATTACATTACGAAGAGCTCCCTTCGGGGTTGAGGTATTAAATGGTTGTTAGGTCTGCCTCTTCCTTATTTAAGAAGTATTAAGTGGTCGGGGTTTTCGTTTTGGTAATGAACTCTTATATGTACACACACAAATATATATATATATATAGTTATACCTCAAAGGAGGTTGGATATACCATGTGTGAATATGGAATTATAAAGATAAGCTGTGAGTAGTAGACATAACACTTAAATAGAAATCAATCGGCATAAATTAGTGTTATGGACAAGGTATATAATTTACCAATCACCATAACGTTGTTCTAACCCCTTTCTCATCACACCCCATAGGATAGATTTAGAGGGACAAATTACTGGTGCAAGATGGGAATGATAAATGAAGAAGTCTTCTCATTCATGGTTGGCACCGACAAGACAATTAGATATCTAAGGAATAATATTGATTCCAATGTATTAGTCGGTATATATGTTCTATTATATTTTTCTATTCCACTATGAGTTTATGTATATAGCACTTCGATATATTTTTGTTTATTATAGGCTACCAACACCAATTATCCATACCCTAATGGGCTTATGTTTCGATTTAGTTGAAATTCAGACCCATTAAGGTGCAGGTTGTTACATTTCATATCAGAGCTTAAGTTAGTGGATTATTGGAATTAGGATACGTCGAGTGAACGTATTTGTATTTTACTTATAATTATATATATCATTTGCAAAACTCGTTGAATTCCGACTTTAGAAGTAGTTGCATCAATATCCTAAAAGGATAGATATGGCAACTATGAGTCGAGACAATAAATAGAGTTAAATTTATATGTCTACCCCCATTACCTCACTGGGTGGAGCCTGTACCATAATAAGTGGACCGAAAGGAGTATGAGTACGACATATAGAAGGATCCAGAAGGTTGGATGATACTTAACTCGTTTTTTAGGTCTAGGCTGCCTTATGATTGTGGATTTTGATAGATTGCCAATTGAAGACATACATTTCATCCATAAGGATGAGAAGTAAGAGCTTATATGTTGCAAGCATCTGAAAGTAAGATGATAAAAAGGATTGAGCAAGTTCCCACAAAAAGGTGTGCGTTAATCACATAAGACGTTAAAAGTGAAGGGAAAAGAAGAAAAGTCCAAACGAAAGGACAATTAAAGTCCATTGTATTCGTGGCAATTTCCCGAGAAACTTTTATATATAAAGTTTTGCGATCGAATTTCAAACAAAAAAGTTATCAACGTTTGAAGCTTTTGGACCAAAAATAATCCAAAACGGTTTAAAAGGAAATAACTAATAATAACCATGTGGACCCGGCTAGTCGACCCCCTTCTTGGGTCGGTCGATCGCAAGCTGTATAACCCTAATTTTTAGTAACATTATTTAGGATATTTAATTAGCTAAATAAAATATTATGCTGATTAGGGGATTGAGATTTGTAATTAAACTAAGGGGTAGCCGTGCCATGTAAAAAATGAACTAAAGTTGAGTTAAAATGAAATAGAGAAGGGGTAAAATAGGAAAAAGAGTATTCTAATACCCTAAACTCTTAGGAATTCATTTACACGTTCATTTCAAAATCAAAGATAAAGTAGAGGCCGACCACCATTAGACAAGCTAGAGAAAGAGAAAGCAATCAAAAGAAGAAGAGTAATCAAAATCATGCAAATGTCAAACTCCTTAATATTAAAGCTAAGGTGAATAAAAACTACATCTCATATTTCATAAGTGTTTTCGGTTTTAAGGATAATCTGAATTTATTTTCCATGTTATGCCATGATTTTGAAGGATTAAATGTTTATATATGCTTGTTGATGATTAATGCTCATTCATGTAGGTTTTATGATATGTTTTAATGTGAAAACCCTATTTAATGACATCTAAATTCCTTGCGATTTTAGATTTAGATCAAAAATGATATTTTAGAGATGAGTTTCAATTTTCATAATTTTCTGAATTAATGTGGATTTTATATAATTTTCTAGCGAGGAAAATGATTATTTCGGGTTTAAAATTATTTACGGCTAAATAATATAAGTTTTGGGTCTGAAATTAATATATATTAGAAAACATATTAAAAGTGATTTTCTTGAATTTTTGTAGAATTTTCCTAAGTGTTTTAATAGATATATAAAATTATTTAAGGTATGGGACTTAAATGTTTTATATATCATATGAGGAGAAGGGGTATTTTGTAAAAAGAAATTATTGTTTAATTCTGAAAATTTGGCAGTACTTTTAGAAAAGAAAATTGGCAACCAATAATATTTTTACAAACAAGGCAGGTTAGTTAAAATGAATTTCTTTTTAAAGTTAAAATCAGTTTTTACATGCTTTTAGCATGTTTCGCCACTTTCGGCACCTGGGGTTCCGACTTAGTAGCTCCACCACCATCACCATCGAAACCAATGTGCATGGCATCATAGACTTGGTGCACTGCGAATTGGATATATACGGAAGGTATTGGGTCGAAACCAAAGGTTCCGAAGGAGGTTGAAACCTTACTTAGCTTTCAAATGAAAAACGCGCCTGCTTTGCTTTCGAAGGATATGCTTTTGAATTGGTTGGTATCAGACTGGGTCAAATTGATTTAAGAAATGGTTCGAAAGAGGTTGCACCTTTGTTTATAAGTAAGTGCTTTCGTTAGGGTCGAAACCCCTAGCTGCCGCTTTTCTACCTTTTGAAGCCAATGGTTTCAGAAGGTATACTTTGTTTCAAAACCCAAGTTGCTTCTCCAATACTTTCGGAAGGGTTGGTTTCGACACCATCACTTCTTTACTTAGGAATGCTTTCGAAAGGAAAGCTTTTGACTTAAATGTTTTATGGCCCTTCTGCTCTGTTGAAGGTAGAACCCAAAGGTTTCGAAGGAGATAGTTTTAAATGGTTTCGAAAGGTTGTTCCATATGTTTTACTTGAACCTAAATGCTTTTGAAAGGTTTGGTGCTTTAATGCTTTCGAAAGGTTTTAAAGAATGGTTTCGAAAGTTTTAAAAGGAAGGTTTTGAAGGGTTTGAAAGGAAAGATTTTCCAATGTTTTCGTAAGGCAATGTTTAAAGGTTTTAAAGATAGGATGTCTAAGGTTTTATAGCTTTCGAAGGAAATGTTTTTCAAAAGTTTCGAAAGGTTTATATGAATGGTTTCAAAAGGAATGATTTGGCCTTTCGGCCTAGGTGAAAGAAAGGGGTTTACTTGGTTTCAAAAGGGTACTTTCAATGGTTTCGAAAGGGGTACTTTCAATGGATTCAAAATGGGTACTTTCAAAGGTTTAAATTTTTTCATCAACAAAAGATTTGAGTAAAGTATATATAACATGGCAAGGTGATTTTGAGTAAAGCATAGAGTATGTATTTCCTTGTTTAAGTTTGATTTAAAGGATTTAAATCAATTTGAGATAAAAAGTTTTTCAAGGAAAATTTAAGGGAAGATTACCCTAAGTTAAATGACTTAGATATTTGTATACCAGATGGGACTGGTATATGGTTGCGCCCTATACATTAGCTATTAGCCCCAGCTAATTTAGTCCAAAATTCCAGTGTGTAGGGCTTTGTCACAAGTAATACTAAAATGATGTTACACACAGAAGGGAATATATATTTGTACAGAGATAGGTTATTAGTGAGCCCGCAAGACCATTAGGATCAAGTGACCCTGGGAGAAGATAAGTTAGGGACGGACCGTCCAAAAGAGGAGTGTCTAACAGATGTTAGATTATTTGTTTATATTGTCTGGTAGGCCCAAGTCAGCTAAAGGTTAGTAGTTAGCCAAACAAAACTATAGTGTTCAGATAGATAGTTCATTCGTTACTTGACATGTAAGTTTACATGATATTGCTTTACAGTTTTTAACCAGTTTTGGTTGCAGGATTATGATTTGCAAAAGTTATGTTTAAAAGGATATTAGTGAGGGGAAACCTATTCCACAAAGTGGTGTGGTCTCACTTAATATCAAATAACCGAGATGTATAGTATTATCCACACCAGGATTTATGTCTGACTCGAAGTTTATGTTTTTCCCTTTAAACTCTCAGGTGCTCAAATTTGATTTGAGTAGACTAAGGGTTGAGAATTTTCAGGTTTTTAGTAGGTTGGTGAATAAAGCTTCCGAAGACGAGCAGGTGGCTGACGGATAGCTATTTAGGAGTTGATGTTTTATTTTGTTTGATTCTGTTGTGTTGTATTATGTCGGTTATGACCATATAGTACTCTGGTCAACCAAGGGGGCATTTTCATATGTCGCTCTTTGCGTATTTTGTAATAATTATATTTGATCTGAACCTGGGAAATGATTGGGATTATGTAATGGAATATGGAACATGTTTTGTGAAATGTAATTAGAAAAGTTGTTTTTGAAATCTGTGATTTTGTTTTATATTCATGTGCTTTTGATATTATTTGTACCATTAACATTACCGTATTTGGTCACCAGAAGTTAATACTATGGATGACTGCAGTATCTGTAGCGCTTAGCTTCGGGCCTCCAGATAGGGGATGTTACATAAGAGATCGACCACCTAGAAAGAAGTGGTAGACCTGTTAAACAAGTGGCTAGGGCTGAACCTCGGACTAATGGCCTGAATTTAATTAATTTAAATTTAACAGGTAGCATTGATTCGAGTGCTAATAAATACAGGCCTAGCCCCTCACTTTTCTTCTTACATTTTCTTGTCAGAGTGGCAGACTTCTTCCACCTTCCCTTCTCTAGAAAGTATAAAAATATTGTATTATATGTAATGTATAAGAAGTGCGGAAAATAAAAGTGAAGAAGAGAAGGAGAGAATCAATTCTACGAAAAAGGTAAATTTCTATAATTATAAATCTAAATTTCCACTTAACTCAAATCTCCTCTCGGATCTATAATTCTAATCCATATGTATATATCTTGTTATGCATATTTTTAGATTGGAAAGGCAAAAAAGAGTCAATTAAAGGGATGAATTCGAATTTCGAAGATTTGAAAAGCGAGAAAGGTGAGTGGGAAATATATGATTTATATATAACACTGAAATTTATATCGTTCAAATTTATTTAATTATTATGCATATGTAAGATCTATTGATTTGTAGGCTTAAAATGAACGTATCTAATTGAAATCTTGCCCACATATTCTGTAAGTTATGTAAATGGAATGGTACGTACATCCTAACCTGGAAACTAGGAAATTAGCCCCTAAATTTTTTAAAATAGAATGTTGATAAAGTTGCGAAGTTTATTTTAGATTTATGATAATTGGGTTGTAAATTGTTGGTATTCATTTAGGTTGCCCTAATTTGATTTGCAATATGAATTTCTATGTTTTAATCTATTGGGAATATTGTGGATATATTTTAGTTGTAGCTATTTCCATGTAAATTTTCATAAATAATCTAATTCCATAATATCAAAAGTGCATCATTTGGAATAACTGGGAATATACCAAAATGAAAGAGATATGTAAAGTATGGATGTTCTTCTACATATTTTGCATTGTCTATTTCAATAAAAGAAGAAAAAAGTTAATTCATTGTAACTTCAAATGGAGCAAAAAGCCTCACTTTTAGGTGATTTATGGAAAGTTATAACGGTAATCCTTTTTAAGAAGGGTAGCTCTAGTATATTAAAATATGGAAATGAATGTTCTATACAGAATGTAGATATAAGTGTATATTATGAAATACCTAAGCATAGGAATTAATGCGTAAAAATAGGAATACACACACACACGTATATCCACGCCTACCGATTAAAAATATAAATATACATATGATAACAATTAAAGTGTAATAAATAAATATACATCAGTACTCATATTAGTTATCATTAGAGCGATTAGATATCAATAGCATGGTAAACTATAAGATTAGGAGGTTGCAAAGAAAAAGAGTTAGTAACTCTAAAAATTATGGACAATGACCACAAAATTAGTAGGGAAATAAACATGCAGTTAATAGAGAGTTACATAAATTAAATGGGGATATGTATGCATTTAATAGGATTGATTGCAGAATTTAATATGACATTATGAGAAAATGGAATAGACATAACAAGTTGAATTTGAAATGAATAAACGAATGTCATTAGTAGTTGTCCAATTTGAATGACCTTTTATTACGGACAATTGATATTAACGGGGCATAAGAAGGAAATGAAGGATGTAGAAAATAAGCATATAAGATGGGGATAGTTTCACAGCGAATAAGTAATTTGATACTGCTAAATAAACTTAGGAGGCAATATAATTTTCATAGTGGAAAAGTATACAGTCTCAATAAAACGGTAGGGACGGGAGTGAATTAGTGGGCCTAGCCCAATATTTAGATCTAGGATAATTAGTTTGGTTTAATATGGGTTGGGATATGAGATCAGTGAGTTACACAACAAAAGTCTGCCCTTCACCTAGAGGCTAGCAACAGTTGTGTATACGCACTAATGTAGGACATCTTTAACTATAGGACCCGTGGGGAAGGGATATATGTTCGCATATAAGTATGGAAAAATATATCAAGGGTTCGCCTCGAATTTGAAGTATTAAATGGCTCCGTACCTTTAGGGATGTCAAGGGGTTTACCTCAAAGTGGAAGATATTAATGGTTGTTGGATCTGCCTCCTCCCTATTTAAGAAGTCTTAAATAACCTACGACGGTGCCTAATAGGGAAATGAGGTTGCTTCATTTCTAACAAGAGGTATTAAGTAAATGGAGCGGGCATTTTCCTAACTTATATTAGGTAAGTCTAAACAGGACTTCGGCTATGCGGGGTCAGTGGGCTATGTCAGTATTATTGATAAACCGGTATTTAGAAGTAGGGCTGGCATATAGGCTTGGACTACCAACGGTCCCAAGCGATCGTTAGCAAAGACTTGGGTTATGCTCTGATGGATTTCGCTTCCTACTAATATAGAATCTGTATGGGATGCACAAATACCTCGCAATCTGATTAGTTATTTGTTTGTTGAAGGTAGGCTAGTTAACCCTTAGATAAGTCTTTGAGATGCGTAGTAATACGACAATAAATTATAAAGCCGTATCTAGGTGTCATCAAACTTGTAGTTAGGGCCGGTTGACCAGTGATTACGTCATGGAGGACCCGCTTGGGGGTTCGGGTATTAAATTGCTGTCTGGTCTGCCTCTTCCCTATTTAAGAAGTATTAAGTGGTCAGGGCTTTTTTTGGGTAGTGAATGCTTATATATATGACGTAGCGGATCAAACAAAAACAAGGTAGATCGATGAAAGTAGCAATCGGTGGATTGATGAATACTAGAATGCCCAAATTCGTTGATCCGAAGATACCGAATTCTAGCTATCTCTGACACGTTGATCGCGCACGATACCGTGAGGAGAGATCTACAATTCTTCGAGCGTTGATCAAGCGCACTTGATTCCGCGAATTGGCTTTAACGATCGAAGATTCGAGCGCACTCGAATGTCGAAGGTGGAGATAGGAGATTACACTCGACTACCAATTTGGATGAAAGCACAAAGCTAACAAAACGAAATTTTATTCAAATCAACTAAACTATTACAAATGGCACCACCGGCCTATTTATAGACGTTACAACTCACGCAATACAAAAATGCACAACACTTAGGTCGTTTCCGACTTATCACCCCACGACCTAAAGTAGACGACTCAAAACAGACGACTTACTATAAGTCATTCACGACTTAACAGATTACAACACAACCATCACGACTTATGACTCAAAGAAAATACAAACATCCCGACTTACGACTTACGAACTAACTTCTTCACGACTTAAGAGATAGAACGGCTCAGGATATCGGACGGTTCAAGCTTTCGTGACTTAGTGCAATCATCGGCTAAGCTTTGTTCGCGACTTATCATGAGTCGTAACTCGTATGCGGCTTAAAGAAACGGTCATCTTCATGCGACTTATAACCTGGCGACTTACGAGTTAACTTTTCTAGGTCGTAACTCGCTTCCGACTTAACCAAGTCGTAACCCGCTTCCTGCTTCTTGTTAGGTCGTGGACGACCTAAAACCCTGCCGTTGGATCGTGTACGACTTATCAATTCCGAACGACTTAAGCCCCAGTTAAGTCATAGCTCCTTTTCATCTGATCTGTTAGGTCGTACCATATAAGTCGTACGCGACCTAACATGCTCCGATGTGCCTTGAATCTGTTGCTCCCCTTTATCATCCTTGTTAAGTCGTGGACGACTTATGGCCGCTTCGTTAGGTTGTGGCTCGCTTGAATTAAGTCGCAGCTCCTGCTCACGTGACTCCTTAGGTCGCGGACGACCTATAGCTACTTCCTTAAGTCGTGTTCGACTTAGGCCTTTGAAAAATATGGGTTGCGCTGCATCATCCTCCCCAGGTTGAGAAAAATTCGACCTCGAATTTGTAAGCTCTTCCACATCGGATTGTTCATCCTCATAAAATGGTACGAGTAACGAGATGCTTAACATTGAACACGTCAGAAGTGTACACATCCTCCGACAGCTTCAACTTATAAGCATTTTCATTAATCCGTTTTACAACTTCTACAGGACCAATTTTTCTGGCTTTCAATTTGTTATAATCGCCCACTGGGAAACGGTCCTTTGTTAACACAGCATACACCATATCTCCTTCATTAAACTCAACACTTCTTTGCTTCAGATCTGCTGACCTTTTATACTTCTCGTTCGCCTTCTCTAATCGCTCCTGAACGATTTTATGACATTCAGTCAACCCTTCAACAAAATCAGCAACTCGCTTGACTGTCCCCTTTGGTTGTGGTATTACCGTTAAATCCAGCGGTCCCTTTGGCAAACTTGAATATACAATCTGGAATGGACTGAAACCCGTACTACGATTCACTGCATGATTATGTGCAAACTCTACTTGGCATAACTTCATGTCCCAACTCTTCAGATTATCTTTCACCAGACATCGCAATAAATTCCCCAGCGATCTGTTAAGCACCTCTATTTGCCCATCAGTTTGTGGATGGTAAGCGCTACTAAAATTCAACTTCGTTCCGACCATCTTCCACAAACTTAGCCAAAAATGACTCAGGAAACGAGTATCCCTATCCGACACAATAGATTCTGGCAATCCATGAAGTTGATATATCTCTTTGAAAAATAACTGAGCAACATGAATAGCATCTGCCGTCTTCTTACAGGCAATAAAGTGTGCCATTTTCGAAAATCGGTCAACCACAACATATATAGAATCATTACCATGCTGCGTTCTCGGCAATCCCAACACAAAGTCCATACTCACATCTACCCATGGTTTAGTTGGTACAGGTAACGGCATATATAATCCAGCATTGGTCGCAGTTCCTTTCGAAACCTGACAGATATGAAATCTCTCCACAAACCTTTCCACTTCTTTCCTCATTAATGGCCAAAAGTAAGATTGTGAGATCAACTGTAATGTACGGTCTCTACCCACGTGGCCCTCTTCATGTAGCTCCTTCACAATCTGCATTCTCAAACTACAATCCGGTACGCATAATCGATTTCCTTTAAACAGAAAACCATCCACCATCATAAACTCATCTGTCTCCCCTTTCTTGACTTCATCTACAAACTTTGTGAAGTAAGGATCATCAACGAATAATTCTGGTAATAATTCAAAACCTGTCACCTCAACTTTCATTGTTGTCAATAAATGACTCCTCCTACTCAAAGCATCAGCCACACGATTCGTCACTCCTGACTTATGTTTGACAACAAACGTAAACTGTTGCAGATATGCAATCCATGATGCATGTTTCGCTAAAACCTTGTCTTGCCCTTGTAAATGCTTCAACGCCTCATGATCAGTGTAAAGAACAAACTCTTTCTGAAATAGATAATGTCTCCAATGTTTAATGGCTTGTACAACAGCATAAAATTCCACATCATACGTAATATATCTCATCTTCGCTCCCGATAGCTTCTCACTAAAATATGCAATCAGATGTCCCCTCTGACTCAACACTCCTCCAATCCCAACCTTTGACGCATCAGTGTGTAGCTCAAACAACAACTGAAAATCTGGTAATACTAGAATTGGTGCAGACGTCAGCAACTCCTTGATTTTCCCAAAAGCATCTCATGCTTCCTTTGACCATGAAAACTGCTTACCCTTCATGCAATCTGTAACAGGCGCCATCACACTACTAAAGTGTGGAATAAACCTTCGATAGAATGAAGCCAACCCGTGAAAACTACGAACCTCCGTTATCGTCTTGGGTTGTGGCCAATCTCTAATTGCCTCAACTTTACTTTGGTCAACCTGTATTCCTCCCTCCGATACAACATACCCCAGAAATAAAACACTTCTCGCCATAAAAACACATTTCTTCGTAGCAGCATAGAATTGTTCTTCACGAAGAATAATTAACACTTTCTTCAAATGTTGAACATGCTCCTCCGTACTAGCACTGTAAATCAAAATATCATCAAAATATACCACCACAAATTTCCCAATGTATGGCCTAAAAATTTGGTTCATCACTCTCATAAACGTGCTCGGTGCATTCGATAGACCAAACGGCATCACCAGCCATTCATACAACCCTTCCCTTGTCTTGAATGTTGTCTTCCATTCGTCCCCTGGTCTAATTCGTATCTGATGATAACCACTTTTAAGATCAATCTTTGAAAAGATTGTTAGTCTATAGGATAATGGTTTTGATGACAACAACTATAGAAGTGTTATAAAATATATATGTGCAGGAAATCTATATGCAGGTATCAACAAAAGAAGACTGTACAGTAAAGAAGACAAAGATCAAGAGTTCAAGATTGAAGACTCATGAGATTCAAGATATTCAAGAGTTCAAGACAAATAATATAGTTAGGTTAGATATTTGTTAAAACTCCTTGAAAGCACTATCATTCTTTTTTATCCAATTTACTCGTGGAATGGAATCCACTTCGTTCTTGTTAAAGGGATGGAACCCTAGTGAGATGGAACTCACGAAATATCTAGTGGAACGGATAGTAGCCCTATTTTGTTATCCACTAATTTTGATTCAAAATGATTTTCAAAATTATCTCTTGTTTCATAAAATGATTTTCAAATATTCCTTTTCAAAAGAAAAACCTTCGTTCGTATTTCCAAAAATGTTTTAGCCTCAAAATCATATTTATCATTTTGTTATATTTTGATTTCAAAATTGTCCTTGATATTTTAGCCTCAAAATCTATTTTAATATTATATTTACTTTAGTTTATTTACTTTGATTTTAAATATATTTTAGTATATATACATATATATATTCATAAGTATTCCTACTTCTAAATACCTTCTACAAATACATAGAGTCCATTTGAATAAAGTTGCATATGTTTTAAATCATCATTTTCAAAGAAAAGCAAATCATCATTTTTACTAGACCATGTCGACATCATAGTTACTCGTCATGTCGACATGCTTCCCGTTATAGCAAAGGTTGTTTTCAAAAGAAGTGTCTATTCGTTTAAATCTCTTTGAATGGACACATCCATTCATTCTCTATAAATAGAGACTGTTATGGACGTTTTCCAGTAACTACTTTCTTTATTTTCTCTCCTCTTTACTCTCTTATCTTATTTTCTAATCATCCTATCCATATTCTGCTGAAATCTTAAGTGAATCAAACCAGAATATCTCTAGTTTGATTCTCTGCCACTCTCTTCAAAGAATCTCAGTGCTTATCAGAGTTATAGATACATTTGTACTCAAAGAAACTTGTTTAGGGTTATAAAGGTGTGATCGTGTCCTTGGAAATCGATCGGGTGAACTTGTGTCCTGTGAATCAAGTGGTTCTACCCAGAGACCTGAGAATCTGGAGGGTGTACCTCGTTGCCTTGGAATCGAGGGATTGTAATCTAGATTATTATTGAATAGAAAGCCGTACGAGTTGTGCGGGACTGGATGTAGGGTAACACCGAACTAGTATAAAATTCCTGGTGTGTTCTTTCCTTTACTTGCTTTTTATTTATATTTGCATCTGTTTGTGATTCTGTGATTTGATCTGTGATTGTGTATTTGCATTAAGTTAGTTAAATCAATTTAAATCAAAGAAGTTTTAAAGAAATTCTTAAAACACTATTCACCCCCCCTCTAGTGTTAAATAGCCTTAAGATCATCTTCCGCGTCCCTGTCATTTGGTATCAGAGCAAGTTTTTCAAAGTATTCATAACCTGATTTTTGAAAAGTAACAATGGCTACCAACACTGGTATTTCTAGTTCATTTGTAGAAGGTCAGTCCACTGCCAGACCACCACTTTTCAATGGCAGTAACTATGCATATTGGGCATGTAGAATGAAGATATATTTACAATCCATTAGTTTAGAAACATGGAATATGACACAAACTGAATACACTGAGCCCACAACTGATTTTGCTCAATGGACGACCGTTCAAAGAGAAGTGGCTCAAAACAATTCAAAAGCCATGAATATTTTATTTTGTTCACTAGATAGAAATGAATTTAATAGGGTATCTGTTTGTAAAACTGCATATGAAGTCTGGAAAACTCTGCAAGTTACTCATGAAGGAACAAGCAAAGTTAAACAGACCAAAATTTCTATTCTTACTAATCAATTTCAATTATTTAAGATGTTGCCTAGTGAATCTATTCCAGATATGTATAGTCGTTTTCAGGATATTGTTCATTCACTAGTATCTCTGGGAAAAGCAATCTCCGAAGAAGATCAAGTCAGGAAAATTCTGAATTCACTCACTCCAGAATGGGATCTGAAGACACTGGCGATTGAAGAAGCAAATAACATCAGTACCTTAAAGATTGATGAATTAATTGGAAATCTGATGTCATATGAAGTTCAAATTCAGGAAAGAAGGGAGAATAAGTCATCAGAAAAAAAGTCCATTGCCTTTAATGCACTAACTGGTGAATCAGACTCTAGTGATGATGATGAAGAAATAGCCTTCATGACAAGAAACTTTCGAAAATTCTTGAAGTATAGAAAAATGAATAATCACAAGAGAAAAAGTTTTGGAAATAACACTGAATCACTCAACAACATCAAATGCTTCAATTGCAATGAGTTTGGTCATTATCAAAGAGACTGTCCACATCAAGAAAAGCAAACTCCTCAATCAAACAAAGAATATTCAAAGAAAAGAAAGAAAGCATTTGCAGCAACACTGGATGATTCAGATACGTCCTCAAGTGATGATGAACAGAAAACAGAATTGGCAAATATGTGTTTTATGACAACTCAGAATTCAGATAATCAAAATGATATGGAACTCAAACAAGGTACACGTTTACTATTTTAATTGGTTGAAAATTGGTTGCTTAGAATAGTTTATTAATTAAGTATATAATTGATTTTATTAACTTAAAATTTTTCAAATATCTTTTAAAAATTTATAAAATATTATTTTTATATATTTTCTGTATAATATATTTTCAAAATATATTCAGACAATAGTCATAATATATATAAGTATATATATATATAAATCTTGTACATGCTTGAAATCATTTTTGCAAAATCTGATGTGCATGTCGACATGGCACTTATTGGTAATGTCGACATACCTGTAGCAAATCAGATTTCTAAATTTGAATTCAAAATTCAAATTTCCCTCCACCTTTTCACTAACTCCTATGTTCTGAATAGTTATGACTCTTTGATCAGAGAATCCACCTATTCAACCTCTTTATATCTATCTTCTATCAACACTTATCTCCATCTTCAATTCAAATTCAAAACAACTTTTATCTTCAAACACTCTTATCTCTTCAAAAATGGCATCCACTAGCAACGTAGCCGGAATGAGGCTGTCAAAAGCCACCAAAGAACATCTCTACAATAATAGAGATGCCATACTTGCATACATTAATTATGCAACTTATGGAAAAGTTCATTCGGGTAGTTTTGCTATTTTTAATGACTTCGCTTCTTATGAAATTGATGCTCTCTTTCAAAACAATGGTATTCTAAGCTTGGTTGACAATAACCAAAATGATTTTGTTTGCTATCCAAACCTTGTCAAAATGTTTTATGCAAATTTAAATCGTGGTTTTTATAATGGAAGGGATGATGAAGTGTGGAGTAGTGTCAAGGGGACACAAATTGTTTTGGATACCGATGTTTTAGGAACCATACTTGAGTGTAAAAGAACCGGTTCCAATCTTTCTTCTTTTGAAATCGAGGAAACCGATCGTGAAACTTTTCACAATATTTTTGAGGAAGAAATGGATTTCAAAAACAAATTTTTTCGACCAAAAGCTCGTATTGTTAATCTTCTCCTTCAACGCACTATTACTCCGAGATCGGGAAATTACAATAACCTGACTCAAAAAGTGTGTAAGGCTCTTTTTGCAATTTTTGGAAATTATGATATTAATTGGGCACAAGTTATCTTGGATGAATTTCGTCACAAAAACTTGGATTCGAGAGAGAATGCATTATATCATGGAATATACCTCACTAGAATTTTTAATTACTTTGGAGTGGATATGAGAGGTGAAGAATTCTTTCCAAGAAAGGTTTTTAATCATTCCAATATTTCACTTATGAAAATTCCGCACGTGTTTCAACCATACGAAACACTGACGGAAAAAGAAGCACGATTGGGGTATGAGGAAATGCAAGAAGATGAGGAGGAAGAAGAAGAAGAGGAAGAGGAGGAAGAAGAAGGTGAAGAAGAAGAAGGTGAGGAAGAAGAAGAGGAAGAAAGTGAAGAAACTTCCTTAGAGAGTATTGATTTTCCCACACGACCATCAAACAAGATTCTCCTTCACAATCAACGAGTAATTGTAAAAAATCAAAAAGCTCTCAAACACTCCGTAAACAAAAAATTGGACAAAATGTCCAATACTATGAACAAGTTCTTCTCCAAAGTCAACAAGAAGCTTAATATCTCATCATCTTCATCCTCATCTACTAGTTTCTAGAGTTTACTTTTTGTATATCAATGAAATTTGGTATATTGAAAGTTGTATCTTTATGTTTTCTCTATGAGATTCATGTACTTCTCTGTTCTAGTATGAAATGAAGCTTATTCTCTTACTGTTACTCTTATTTATATCAAGTAATATATATATAAATCATATGTATATACACTGAAAATTCAAAAATAAGATGTGCAAAATCTGCTATGTATGTCGACATACTGTATAGAGGTCATGTCGACATATACTGGTAATATTCTGAATGGACATTTCAATTTGAAATTCAAAATAACTCCTTATGTCTATTCATTTCAAACGACTTTCCTGTCTATTTAAGTCCTATTTTCTTCCAGAAAACTTCTCATAACTTCTCTCTACTCTTATCTACTTATTTCCTTCTTACTTATCGTCAAAATGGCATCATCCTCTTCAAATCTAAGTGATAATCTTGAAGAGACTCTCAAATCCTTCAAAGACATTCTTACTTTTATTCTACGAAATCAGAGGCACTTAGAACTGAGTCAAATGCAGATGATAAAGGAACAAGAAAGGCATTTCGATGTACTACGATGGATGATCTCCGCTCTCAACAAAGAGGATCTCCAAGTAAATCCACCGAAGACATTGCTCTAGGACGATGAAGATTGGGAAGTAATCAAAGCGGATCCCATCTTTGGAAAAGAGGGATGGGTTGAAGTTCCACGTAACATTTAACTTGTTTGATTTGGTTTAAAAATTGATTTGATTTGAAATACTTGATTTGGTTTTAAACATGGTTGATTTATGATAACTTACTATATTGATTATGTAATAAGACATAAATAGGTGTGCTTATGTTTGATTGATTTGTCTACTTATTGTATGCATTTTCTTTTCATTTAAACAGTTATGTATATAGTAATATGAATAAAATAATCTGTGGTTACACGTATTATTCTCATTCTTATATTACTCATATATATCATTCTGAGTATACAATATTTAGCATTGTTATATCTAGTTTCAGTATTATTAATGATAACACTATCATTAATATCATAGATTTAGGGGGAGTTAATGTCATTTTTTTTGTTGATGACAAAGGGGGAGAAGTATAAAATAGGTTAGTTAGGCATAGATTAAGGGGGAGTTATTAGATTTAGGGGGAGTTATAAGGAGAATATAAATATTTTATAAACAAAGGTTGTCATCATCAAAAAGGGGGAGAATGTTAGTCTATAGGATAATGGTTTTGATGACAACAACTATAGAAGTGTTATAAAATATATATGTGCAGGAAATCTATATGCAGGTATCAACAAAAGAAGACTGTACAGTAAAGAAGACAAAGATCAAGAGTTCAAGATTGAAGACTCATGAGATTCAAGATATTTAAGAGTTCAAGACAAATAATATAGTTAGGTTAGATATTTGTTAAAACTCCTTGAAAGCACTATCATTCTTTTTTATCCAATTTACTCGTGGAATGGAATCCACTTCGTTCTTGTTAAAGGGATGGAACCCTAGTGAGATGGAACTCACGAAATATCTAGTGGAACGGATAGTAGCCCTATTTTGTTATCCACTAATTTTGATTCAAAATGATTTTCAAAATTATCTCTTGTTTCATAAAATGATTTTCAAATATTCCTTTTCAAAAGAAAAACCTTCGTTCGTATTTCCAAAAATGTTTTAGCCTCAAAATCATATTTATCATTTTGTTATATTTTGATTTCAAAATTGTCCTTGATATTTTAGCCTCAAAATCTATTTTAATATTATATTTACTTTAGTTTATTTACTTTGATTTTAAATATATTTTAGTATATATACATATATATATTCATAAGTATTTCTACTTCTAAATACCTTCTACAAATACATAGAGTCCATTTGAATAAAGTTGCATATGTTTTAAATCATCATTTTCAAAGAAAAGCAAATCATCATTTTTACTAGACCATGTCGACATCATAGTTACTCGTCATGTCGACATGCTTCCCGTTATAGCAAAGGTTGTTTTCAAAAGAAGTGTCTATTCGTTTAAATCTCTTTGAATGGACACATCCATTCATTCTCTATAAATAGAGACTGTTATGGACGTTTTCCAGTAACTACTTTCTTTATTTTCTCTCCTCTTTACTCTCTTATCTTATTTTCTAATCATCCTATCCATATTCTGCCGAAATCTTAAGTGAATCAAACCAGAATATCTCTAGTTTGATTCTCTGTCACTCTCTTCAAAGAATCTCAGTGCTTATCAGAGTTATAGATACATTTGTACTCAAAGAAACTTGTTTAGGGTTATAAAGGTGTGATCGTGTCCTTGGAAATCGATCGGGTGAACTTGTGTCCTGTGAATCAAGTGGTTCTACCCAGAGACCTGAGAATCTGGAGGGTGTACCTCGTTGCCTTGGAATCGAGGGATTGTAATCTAGATTATTATTGAATAGAAAGCCATACGAGTTGTGCGGGACTGGATGTAGGGTAACACCGAACCAGTATAAAATTCCTGGTGTGTTCTTTCCTTTACTTGCTTTTTATTTATATTTGCATCTGTTTGTGATTCTGTGATTTGATCTGTGATTGTGTATTTGCATTAAGTTAGTTAAATCAATTTAAATCAAAGAAGTTTTAAAGAAATTCTTAAAACACTATTCACCCCCCCCCCTCTAGTGTTAAATAGCCTTAAGATCATCTTCCGCGTCCCTGTCAAAGATCACAGACCCACTGATTTGATCTAACAGATCATCAAGCATCGGCATCGGAAATCTGTATCTGACTGTTATCTTGTTCAATGCTCTACTATCTGTGCACATCCTCCATGTTCCATCCTTCTTGGGTACCAACAAAGCTGGCACTGCACAAGGACTCAAACTCTCCTGAACTCGCCCCTGTTCCAGTAATTCTTCCACCTGTCTCCTTAACTCTTCGTGTTCCCTTGGACTCGTCCGATAGTGTGGTCTATGAGGCAATGCAGCACCCGGCACCAAGTCAATCTGATGCTTTATGTCTCTAAGCTGTGGTAACTCCTTCGGTAACTCCTCTGGAAACACATCATTGAATTCCTCCAAAACTGGTTTCACTTCCTCTGGAACTTCAGCAACTTCACTGCTTTCATGCCCAATCAACATAAAAACTTCAGGACTCTCTTCTATCTCTTCCATGAACTCCTTCAATGTCAACAAAGTTTTCAATTCCTCGATCTCCTCTAACTTATTCTCATTCTGTTGTCGCTTTTTCGGAACTAATGTGATCTTCGTGCCTTCGAACAAGAAACTGTAACTATTCGTTCGACCATTATGTTGTACTTCACGATCGTACTGCCACGGCCTTCCCAACAGCAAATGGCAAACATCCATGTCAACTACGTCACACCAAATCTCATCCTTGTATTTCTTTCCGATAGAAAATGGAACATGAGCTCGCCTCTCTACCTTTACTTCTCCTCCTTTCCTCAACCAAGCAAGTTTATATGGACTAGGATGTTTCTCCGTTTTCAGTTTCAATTTTCTCACAGCTTCCGTTGAAATGATATTATCACAACTCCCAACATCAATGACAAATTTACAGACCTTTCCCAAAATAGTGCACGTTGACTGGAAAATGTTACTTCTCAACCAATTCAACTCTTCTTCCTGCTTTGGGGTTAAACAAGATCTTCGTAGCATCAGATTACATCCTTCGTCTCCCGACACTTCTTCCTCCTCATCACGCTGTGAATTGAGATCTTCTTCGACATCCTCATCCTCCACTTCAACAATCATAGTTCTCTTCTTCGGCTTTGGACATTCGCTGCTCTTATGACCCACTTCCTGGCAATTATAACATTTGAAACCATTATTGACTTTCGTCTTCCCAACTGGTTTTGCAACAACTTTTGAAACATTAGAACTTCCACTAACACCCTTCACTGGATTGTTGGAATTTGTAAACACACCACCTCCTCGTCTTCCCTGTTTCTCCCAAGCCAACGCTTTCTGGTGTGATTCCGCTATGGATCTTGGATCAAACATATTTACCATGTCTTGAATCTGCATACGCAATCCTCCAACAAATCTAGCTGTTAATTGTTCCTCTGTCTCCATGATATCGTTCCTTGCAATCAGTTGATAGAATTCATCAGCATAGTCATTAACAGACTTCGTTCCTTGCCTCAAGTTTTGCAGCCTTTGATACATAAGCGATTGATAATTATAAGGTAAGAATGTGGCTTTCATCATTTTCCTCATCTTTTCCCATGATTCAACCTTTGACTTCCCCATCCGTTCACGTGTAAGTTTGGTTTGCTGCCACCATGCCAAAGCTCTATCCCTCAACCTTGTAGCAACCAACTTCACTCTACGATGTTCTGGAACTTCCTTGAAGTCAAAAATCTCCTCCACATTAGACAACCAGTCCAAAAACTCTTCAGCTTGCATACCTCTTTTGAATTCTGGAATTTCAGTCTTCATCCCAGATTCCCACTTGTGATCATACTCCGACTGATTTCTTCCTTGTCCACGTCCTCGTCCATGAACACTACCACCATCATACTCTTCTTCAAAATCTGATGTATATCGATGTCGTTCCTGACCACCAACATCTCTACTACCATCACGTCTTCCACCAACATCCCTTCTATCTACATTCCTCCGTTCTCGATCATTCACATTCCTCCCACGTCTTTGATCATCATCATCACTTCTTTCTCGATTGGAATGAGGTGAGACTCTACTTCCCCCATGGTTGGATTCAGGCGAAACCCTTCTCCGATTCTGATTCATCTCCAACATTATCTTCTCTAATCGTCCAATCCCTTCATTAAGCTTTTCACTAAAGTTTTCATTAATTCGTTGCTCCGTCTCATCAGCTTCTTCTCTTCTATACAAAGCTTCTACGTTTTGATGACGATTGGCTCTTCTTGGCGACATGATTTGAAACTTCACAAATACTTCAATGTTCGGCTTGGACAAAGCAAAAGATACCAAATGATGTACGGCCTAACTTCCTTAGCTCGGCTCCGACTTGCTCTAACTCGTCCACTTCAAAATTTCAACTCCTCTTTTGGCGCGCAAACAACCATGGCCAAATTCAAACACTTTCCCAACTTTCGATCTAAAAGGATATGGATCAAAATCTCCAACCTTGTTGCAATTTATGACGAACACGATGAACACAACTTCTCAAAATGATGTAAATTTCAATCTCCAACACTTCTACTTAGCTCGGCTCTACACTTCTAGCTCGGCTAACACTTCAACTTCGGAATTCTCGGCTCCAAGACTCGATTTAGTTATGATTGGCTAAAACAAGCTTTGATACCAAACTAACGCAGCGGATCAAACAAAAACAAGGTAGATCGATGAAAGTAGCAATCGGTGGATTGATGAATACTGGAATGCCCAAATTCGTTGATCCGAAGATACTGAATTCTAGCTATCTCTAACACGTTGATCGCGCACGATACCGTAAGGAGAGATCTACAATTCTTCAAGCGTTGATCAAGCGCACTTGATTCCGCGAATTGGCTTCAACGATCGAAGATTCGAGCGCACTCGAATGTCGAATGTGGAGATAGGAGATTACACTCGACTACCAATTTGGATGAAAGCACAAAGCTAACAAAACAAATTTTATTCAAATCAACTAAACTATTACAAATGGCACCACCGGCCTATTTATAGACGTTACAACTCACGCAATACAAAAATGCACAACACTTAGGTCGTTTCCGACTTATCACCCCACGACCTAAAGTAGACGACTCAAAACAGACGACTTACTATAAGTCATTCACGACATACCAGATTACAACACAACCATCACGACTTATGACTCAAAGAAAATACAAACATCCCGACTTACGACTTACGAACTAACTTCTTCACGACTTAAGAGATAGAACGGCTCAGGATATCAGACGTTTCAAGCTTTCGCGACTTAGTGCAATCATCGACTAAGCTTTGTTCGTGACTTATCATGAGTCGTAACTTGTATGCGGCTTAAAGAAACGGTCATCTTCATGCGACTTATAACCTGGCGACTTACGAGTTAACTTTTCTAGGTCGTAACTCGCTTCCGACTTAACCAAATCGTAACCCACTTCCTGCTTCTTGTTAGGTCGTGGACGACCTAAAACCCTGCCGTTGGATCGTGTACGACTTATCAATTCCGAACAACTTAAGCCCCAGTTAAGTCGTAGCTCCTTTTCATCTGATCTGTTAGGTCGTACCATATAAGTCGTACGCGACCTAACATGCTCCGATGTGCCTTGAATCTGTTTCTCCCCTTTATCATCCTTGTTAAGTCGTGAACGACTTATGGCCGCTTCGTTAGGTCGTGGCTCGCTTGAATTAAGTCGCAGCTCCT
Organism: Allium fistulosum; assembly: GCA_030737815.1. NCBI lineage: Eukaryota > Viridiplantae > Streptophyta > Magnoliopsida > Asparagales > Amaryllidaceae > Allium > Allium fistulosum. The sequence goes on along the minus strand of CM060908.1, from coordinate 740,538,223 downwards.
GCTCACATGACTCCTTAGGTTGTGGACGACCTATAGCTACTTCCTTAAGTCGTGTTCGACTTAGGCCTTTGAAAAATATGGGTTGCGCTGCATCAATATATATATATGAATATATATATATAGTTATTCCTCGGAGGAGGTTGGATATATCGTACACGCATATAGAATTAAATGGATAAGCCTGAATAGTAGATATTACACTTGAATAGAAATCAGCCGGCATAAATTAGTGTTATGGATAAAGTATGTAATTTACCCATCACCAAAATGTTGTTTTGACTCCCTCCTTGTTACAACACACATGATAGATTTAGAGGGACAAGCCACTGGTGCAAGACGGGTCAGAAGATTTAGAAGTCTTCTCATTCATGCTTGGCACTAATAAGGCAACTATATATCCAAGGAATAATATAGATTCCAAGGTAGTAGCCTTAGTTGGTATGTATGTTCTATTATATTTTTCTACTCCGCTGAGTTTATGTTTATAGCTACCCGATATACTTATGTTTATTACAGGTTAACAAAATCAATGATTCATACACTAATGGACTTGGATTTTGATTTATTCAAAATTCGAGCTCATTAGGGTGTGAGTTGTTACATTTGGTATCAGAGCTTATGTTAGTCAATCATAAGAATAAGGATACGCTAAGTGAACGTATTTGTATTTTTACCTATAATTATACACACATACACACATATAAATACATATATGTATGTATTATAAGGCAAACTCTATGAATTCTGACTATAGAAGTAGTTGGGACCATATCCTGAAAGGACGGATAGGGCAACTATGAGTCGGGACAATAAATAGAGTTAAATTTATACGCCTACCCCGATTACCTCTAAGTGTGGAGGCTGTAACGTAAGGAGTGAAGATGAGCATGAGCACGACATATAGAAGGATCCCGGAGGTTGGGTGATACTTGAATTGTAACAAACATGCCCCAAAACAGGCCTAAATCCCGATTCAGAAAAGGCACATCGAAACTTAGACCCATTCCAAAGCTGGCCATTGGTTGGTAAAAAGAATAATGCAGAGCTCAAAACTCATGGTGAAAGGATAAAATATAATAGCATAAATAATACCCATTTTTATTTAAATTTTCAAATGTCGCAAAACCATAACATAATGTCAACAATAACCGTTGCATAATCATGTTCAAAAATACATTATCATCTTTAAATGGGTACATCAAAGAATAACCAAAATAGACAAATAGACTACTGCCACAAGCTCCTTTCATCGCCATCTCCATCTTGATCATTGTCTCATTCCCTAACCTATATTGTAATGAGGAGGGAGTTAGAACAACAATGTCTAGTGAATAGAAATCTCGAGCCTTTCTATATCAGTACTTGGATGGTTTAATTTAAATAAAGATATATTTTTCGCATTTAACCTATATTCAAAACCATTTAATACTTCATATAAGGAAAAGGGTGGGCCCTCAAACAACCACTTAATACCTTCAATCCCCAAATCAGGTCCTTCATATTATCCAATTCCATAACCAATAACCATCGTTATTAATGTCTACTAATGTGAGAGATTGTACCCAAGCCACTTAATACCTTATAATGGAAAATAGGCAGACTTAGACCATTTAAGACCCCAATTGAGATAGACTCCCATCATTTAATACCTATTCCCAAGGCGGACTCCTCACAAGTATCTATCTAGTTGACACTGTACGAAAATCTCTTCGGGCACGTACTACTTCCATTGAAGCGGACCTTTCCGAGATATCCTCGACCATGCCTAAACCCAATCCCAACCATTTAATACTTTATATAAAGGAAAGAGGCGGGCGCTCAAACAACTACTTAATACCTTCAATCCCCAAAGAAGGTCCTTCGTATTATGACCCATACCCCATAGAGACGTCTCACATTAGTCTGACTATTCATAGGAACCGATAGCCAGATTAGTTGGCCAGATTAGTTGGCCAGACTTACCCTATAAAATTGGGACTAACCTCGCATCATCCGTAGTTACTTATTATAAGCGATGTTTCACATCAGCCCCAATATCACACTGCTAGTTGCTAAATTAGCTGGGCAGACTTCTATGTGCTTTTAGCTGACCTCGCATCCCTATAACTTGGTCATATTTCATAAAACTCTCTAAGTATATTATCACACATCTCACTGTATTTATTATTTAGGCCTTATTATAAATCCTTCTTATTTTTCCTTTACAATTAATTACTTTCCTAAGGGGGACTAAATTGATAATTATTAACCTAATCAACTACGCAATTAATACGTTATAATTGTACGTTATTCACACTAGTGTGTGTGTTTTTGTACATATACAAACACACATATTTATTAATTTCCATGTATGTGGAGATTATGCCCTAAACTTATGTATTAAATGTCAAATCTTCAAAAATTATACAAGTCTCATCTCCATAATAGCTTATATACCATAAATCCAATATCCCAAAGTCAAATCAACTGACTTGTATATAGAATCCAGATCCAACTTATTTCATATTAAAACAACAGAATAAACCAATAATATAAACTTACAGTAATTTTAACCTCTATTCAACTTCTTTTACATGAAGTTAGACTAAAGAATTTCTATTCAATTTGTAGAAGCAGGCAATGCAAACTACAAATAAGAATTCGTACCTTACACACCATTTCTTAATCAAATCCCTTAATTAGATCCAAAAAAAGAAAAGAAGGTAAAACACTTACATTGAAAAATCCACACAAACTCTATTATTTTAATATAAACAATTAAGAATCCAACATAAGAATTGACATTTCGCTTTGGGAGAATTTTGGAGATTGTTAATGTGGTGTTTTCGTATTCCAAAACTCCCTAAGGCATATATCAAACCCAAACTACACTATTTAATTAGTAAAATAGAAAAACTAAGATTTCCACTCACATTAGATCCTTAGCTTTGCTTCTTTTTGGATTTGACATGCCTATGATGAACTCTTTCAGATCTCTTCCTTTTGGTATATACACCTAAGGATTTGTATTTACATTAGATTCGGAAAATTAGAGATTTGGAGGAGAGTAGGTTGAGAAAATAAACAATAAACAAAATAGATATATAGGATTTCTTTCTTGAAACCCTAATGTAGTTTTCTGAATCTGTTCGCACCAAAAGTTGGCACAAACACCCAATAGAAGTTTTAAAGAGGAATAAATGAAGAATATAAAATGAAAATAGAGGAATTAAGCAATTTGATAGAAGAAAATTAAAGAAAGAACATAAACACAATGATTTATAGTGGTTTGCATTGTTTATCTACGTCCACTTTGAATAGATTGCTTTATTAATCACTTTGTAAACTGAGTACAATAGAGATTGGATGAAATTCCTTAGTTACAATAGAGTACAAAGCAAACTAGTAGCCTAAAAGTCCCGAAAATGAACAACTAAGCCTGTATTTATAGATAAAGATGATGAAATATCTCCTTGAAAAATCGGCAGAAGGATCTCCAAAACCATATGGACCCGTAAGAGGGATCGCATGGCCCAAATACCAAAGAATATGGATCGGTACTGATCCCACCTTTGGTGGAATTTGGGGATGCGATCCCTAAGGTAGCTTCCCCATGTTGAAACATGCTTAGCCTCAAATTTTCATGCCAATTGGATTGGTAGACTTGAGTTATTGCTTGATCTTTGCTTCAATTTGAATTGCTTTCTGATTTTAGCGATCCCTATTGAGGGAAGTGGGCCGATCCCTTTTACTCCATCCTTTTAAGGTGCTATCCCTATGGTAGGCTCCCTAAGGTCTCCACATCTTACTCACAAAATTTCATAAGCATTGGACTCGTGGATATTGAGATATTAATCATTTTCTATTGAACTGCACTTGCCCCCTGAAACATACGGATCCCTATGTTGGAGGTTGATTATAGCCGATCCCTCCTATATGTTGAACTATATTCCATAATTCGAACATTTTATTGCATATCTCTCAATTCCATTCAATCACAGCTTCACATTACCATCTGTACTTGACTTCTGGACTCCACAATCATCGCCCTGGACTTACTAGCCTTAGCATCAGTAAAATTTAACTTGTCCAATCAGTTCGAATATAGTTGGGTCAAAATGCCGAATAACACTTGGCCCCCCAAAGTACATCTTGTGCTAAACATGACGTGCTTTGAATCAAAGCATGTTAGAGCTGTCGGAAGGAAATCCATCCACTTTTGTGAATAGACGATATCCCTCCATTAAATTATTTTCCCAAAGCATTGTATCTCTCTTTGATCGTCATAACATTTGGTCGATTTCCAATAGCATAAATCCTCCGTTAACTAATATCTATGTCCGGTTCTACGAGACTAGTATGCTTTGGCTATATGATCCAATCTCGAACTTGAAAGCTTCAGGTTTGAATTCAATTTCTATCGATTTCAAAATTGAACTTTTAGAATATACACTTGCACGTTCAGGTTCACATTCTTATCCTTGGCTCCAAGACGCATTGGTACGCTCATGGGTCAACACCAATTTTCATTGAGTTAGATGTGAGTTCATTGCACTTTGTATATACGTGCTTTACATAATTTTCATGTCCATGTTTACATGCACAAAATCCCATAGTCGATCCCTTTTTTTATTGCCTCTTCTTTTAAACACATATAAGGATCGGCATTCTCCTTGCCGATCCCTCCCTCCTTCTCTTATTTTCTCTCTTTTTTAATATGATAGGGATTGGATGGACCCTAGATCAAGGGATCGGTACCGTCTCCTCAACATGTTGGGAACTCGACTCAATTGGCCTCGTGGGAGAATAAAAAGTTAGTCGAACCCTAAACCTTCGTATATAAGCCAACATTCTCCTTTCCATCCTTTACTTCATTTCATTTTCTCCTTCTCTCACTTTTTCTTTCTTCACGACCGAACCCTTATGCTAGTTCCCCAAAGTCGATCCCTTCTTCCTTCCATCAGTCTGATCCCAAACATCGCCTCCTTCCTTTAATCCGCCACTTTCTCTCGCTCCAAGCCTTCGCCCCATCTTCAACTTGACCCGAAGTCGAGAATCCTCTACCAAGCAACTTGCGATTTAAACTTAGGTTGGTTTTCTTTCCTTTTGCCTTAATTTTGTGACGAGATGATGGGTTCTATTACATTGGTGGATGGGTGGAGTTCGACGCAATAGAGAGGTGATGGTCAAAGCTGTTTGGGGGAGACAAAAATGTAAGATGGAGTAGGGTTCGACAAAGTAGGATAGAAGGAGGAAGAAAGGAGACGTAGGGATCGGTCAGAATATTTGAAGGAAAGCATGAAAACGTCGAAGGAAAGGGTTCGGTGGCTTGTGGCTTGCATGGAAGGATTGGTAGGATGGATGAGTTGAGGGATCGGTGGTTTTGCTAAGTAGAGGAGGGATCGACTGAAATGATGGAGAATTATGAATGTGGCCATGTATAGGGATCAGCAGTGGTGTGTTATGGACGGAGGGATCGGTAGTTTTGCTTTGGAATAAGGATTGGTTATAGGCCTTTAATAGGGGTCGGTTGTTATAGGGATCAGCTATTTGTACTTGGCTGAGCCTATACTTCGAATTAAACTTGAAAACTAATCCTTATTCATTTGTTTGAACAATTAAAACCAATCTCATTCCAATGAACTTGAATATATGACGATAATTATCAACAGGATTTGCATATCCAATATCAAACTCGAAATTGAATGACCAAACTCCCAGGACTTAATGGACTTCATACTTTGACAGGTCGATGGTCGATCTCAAAGCTTACACAATCGATCAATCTAAATGCCAATTGAGATGGTCAGCGATAACGGTCACTCTGGTCAAAATCCAAAGTCTTGTCATTTACTTTTGCTTTTAATTTTGAATTATTTATCTCTACACTACACAACACTACACTGTACTAGCTTACACTTAGCATGGGGGGAAAATAAAATTTTCTAATCTTGATTATCTACCGAGTTTAGTTGATATGGGCTCCAGACATTCAAAGCGTCTAGCTGCAATGCCTTCCGAATAATCTTCACAACACAACAATCCCGAAGCTAAGTCAAGTTCTGCAACTGTTGACAACAGACTCCCTTGATCGTCAAATTGAGCAAACGGAGGTTCCTGGCCCTTTGACCGACCTTTTCTCTAATGTTCTCGTCCTCCTGGTGGAAGATACAAGTTTTGCCCCCGATACTATATAAGGTGCTATATTTTTAGATAACCCGACGGAATCCCAAGCCTCCAGGATCGGCAAGGCCACTCTTCGCAGACTATGCTCTAAACATGGGATTCCGTTTGGAGATGTTCTGGTCCCTTCAGTGAACGATAGGTCTCATTTGCTCCTTGAGGGGTATACAACATGCAATAAATTCATGTGCTGGAACGGATGTAAGCCGCTCTTCAATTCTTTTATCCGGGAGATGCTAAAATATCTCGGAATAGCCACCACTCAACTACACCCGAACAGCTACGCCTTTCTTCATGACACTTTCTTGTTAGTCATGAACATTCTCTTCTATCCGCCGTCTCCTGAGAATATCAGGTTCATTTATAACTTCAAACGATGGACTGGAAGCCTTTCCTACACTTTCCTCGAGCCTTTGCCCAATAGTCAAGTTTTAGCTAGCGCTTGAAACAAACTCAGCCTCTTTAAACATGAATTGTTCTATGTCCGATGTCCGCCTGGCTTTGCGAGGTGATGGTTGGAAGGATTTTCTGCAGTTTTAGCCCCACCGATTAAAGACGGTGACATTTGATTCCTTGTAACCGATGAATGGCTATCTCCATTTGGGATGCTGGAATATGGTCACAGCATTGGGCTTCTAGGAAGCGTTGCATCAACAAGGAAAGTTGCAGAATAAGAAGGCGACGCCAATAACCCTATCATGCCCCCTGTTGAGGGGACTCAGGATGACATCGAAGAGGGTGAAATCTGGGGTGCCAAAGTCAACAAGCCTAGTGATGCTGACGTAGGTCTGGGTAATGCGCCCATGGTCAAAACGTTAAAAGGTGCATAACTTCACATGCCAGGAAGGAGAAGAAAAAGGCTTGCATATAAACTGTGTAGGAGAAAAATGGCTAAAGAGCTTGAGTTTATAATCACTTCCATCGACGAAGAGTCTTCCTCTCAACATTTAGAAAGTTCGATGGAAGGGTTCTTGAACCTTCCAATCCCTGATGGCATCGTGACTTATTACTTCCCTAACATCCATATTTGAGGGCTCAATTCTCCCACCATAAGTGGTGATGGCATTCTTCCTACTGTTAAAGGGGAAAAAACTCCTATAAGCAAGGCTGCAGCAACTGGTCCGTCGGGGGGACACTAGGACATTCACAATCACGGGCACTTCATCATACGATTTTCATCTATCTCTTGTTCAATGATTACTTATATACTTTTGATTGGTTTACAGTTGTAATGTCTCAATCCTGTGATTTCAATCATTTGAGGGGCTCCTCGATGCAGTACAGATCTAGCTGCTATTCAGAAACGGGTAAGCATCGAGAGAGAGGACGGTCGGGAAAGAAGCCATCGTTTGAGGGAATCTTCATCTTCTAAACATAAGTCCTAGTCTCAATCGTTTCATCGGGAAGTTCAACCTAATCTTCCTGTACATAGTGGCGATTAGACTTCTTTTCATGGTTCTCAAGTTGCTATATCGCCTGATCAGTATTCTAGTTCATCTAGCTCCAGACAGTCTCGTGATCATAGGTCGAGCAAATGCCCAATCATCACTTATGATCCATCTTTGCCGACTGCGGCTCCTAAGGCTTCCACGGTGGAAAAACTTGCCGAACTTAAGGTCAATTTCCCAAAGGTTTGCTTCGATGGGCTTAAGTTCCTTCCCTCCATTCATACAATCCTAGGGAATGCTAAAGCGAATTCCCCCGCATGCGTCAATGACATTTTTGTGCAACACGAATCATTCCAACACCTAGCCGAAAAGATATCTGAAGTGTCTATCGAGAGACAGCATGAAATCAATCGTCTCAAGCTAGAGGCGATCCATGATAAAGATATAATTAAACATTAAGGAAATGAGATCTCGGAGTTGACAGTGAAGCTAACTAAGGTAGAAAAAAGTGCCAAAGAAACATCTGAGGGGGAAAGTCGTCTAGAAGCTGCTCACAAAAAGGAACTGGATACTACCCTCAACCGCAGCGGTGTGCTTGCCTTGGAAAAAGATACCTTGCAAAAGGAGAAAAATATTTTGGCCCGCCGCATTAAGGAGCTTGAAGAACTCCTTAAAATAGAAAGGGAAGAGAAAATCAAAGCTTAGAAGGAGTCGTAAAGATATCGCGAAGAGGCTATTGAGGCCCGGGGACTGAAAATTAAGCTTGACGAGTAACCTATTCAAATCGAAGTCCTTAAGGAAGAAGCTAGAGAAGCGGGCCACAATGAGATTAGAGAACAAATCGAGGCCCGGGTAGAAGATGCCATGGAAGCCGGTCAAAATGAAATTAAGGACATATTTGATCCCCTGATTATTGAATATTATGCTAAAGTCCTTATCCATCATGATTTGAGTTTTTTTGGAGAGGGATACCTTGAGTTGCTCATCGAGGCCTAGGAATATATTGTCGAAATGAGAATTAAAACCCTCGGTGAAGCTGATTTAGATGAAGAGAAGCTATTATGGGAGATTCTTCGTAAGGATGAACCTTTAGACCTCGCTACTGCAAGACTCTGATACTTTGACATCCTAGCACTCTCCAAAAAAGGGAAAAACACTACTGAGTCTTTAGAGTCCGATCCCAAGGGCCTCTCCTTTTTCAAGTAACTGGAGCATCAATTTCACTTGACCCAGGACAGGATCTAAGCTACAATTCGGAAAGGCCCAGTTATCAATCTAAGGTGTTCACTCTTATTCTAGAGGGGAGCATCCCGGCAATAAGTGAGGGTCAGCCGAACGCAGGTATCCCGCTTTATTCTCCCCTTTTTGAGAGGTTTCATTCTTTATGCCCAATAGTCATGAGCTTATTTCTTATTTTTGCAATTCCACATGTCTTCCGGGTCTCATCCAAACTCCAGGAAGCGGTGCCGCCATGGAGCAACAATCGACATCTATTGAAATTCCGGTGGCCACCGACATTCTTGGGCCCGAAGGTCAAATTATCGGAGCTTTTGTTGATGAAAAAACTGATGACCCGTTGCTGCCTGATGAATCAGATGTTGTTGTAATTACTAGTGCCACTAAACATACTGATGAGCTTAGCTTAAAATAGCGCATCAAGAGAGAGGAGTTGTTGAAGAAAAAAGCTAAGGCTGAACCCGCTGATGTGCACATCGATGATCCAAATCTCATCCCTTTACAAATCATTCCACCCAACGGGTCGGCTACCATAGAACTCCCTCCTACCTCTGAAAGTTCACCTGCCAAGGGCCGCAAAGGATCAAGGAAAAGGATAGGCGGAAGCTCTGGTGATGCTACTCCCAAAAAATCCAAAAGAGAAAATGGGCAAAAGAGATAGCTGTGACTCTGGCTCAGTTTGCACATAGATTATATAGTTGTTATTCTCTTTTATGTGATTGTGCGGGTATGGCCCCGTTTTTGAATAAATTTTATACCACAATTTTGAAGTTTATCATGCAAATAAAAGTTCTTTGTTTTATGTCTAACTCTTATATGAATTTTTTCTACGTACTCGAGCTATTACTTTTCCATTCAATGTACTTGTAATTCGCTGCTCATTGATTTGGATGGTAATCCGTTAGTTCTATCCCAAGGCCTCCATGTGGTCATGGCCCTAAGTCATACCAAACATAGGGCTCAAGCCCTAATGTTACGCTGTCGAATTTAGCGGTTTGAGCAATTATACTCCCACATACAGTCTTGGGTTAGCGGATTTAGATACTAGATTGTCGAATTCCATCCTTAGCGAGTTTATACACCTCCTATCGGTTTTAGGCCAGAGTATATAGAATATTGAGTGGTCAAACCACATTCATCTATTTTTTTATACTCGTATCTACACTTTAGGGATAAGAGTTAGTCAGCGAGCCGTCGGATCACACCCATTCATGTTTATACTCCAATCCATGCTCTGGGGCTTAGAGTTATTTCAGAAAATAGTCGGACTGTACTTTCCTTAATTAATTTATTTGCCCCCAAGTCTGGGGTTTAACTTAGCGAGCGATCAGTTGTATCATGATTGCTTTAATTCATATTTGTTCCATCATTTGATAAGATTAATTTGGTCATTGGATGGTCGAGTCACATCCATCCCTCATTAGGTATTCCATCCATCGGGTTGTGAGCGAGAATCATCGAATGGACGGTCGGACCATTCTCATTTCATTTAGTTCAATCGTGAACTTATGTAATCGACTAGCTCCAAACTTTAAGAACCTACTCGGACATATCAATATTAGTTAGTCGGTTATCATAACTAATATGTAATGTTACAGCAATCACAAATATGAAGGAAGTTTCAAACTTTATTTGACAAACAGAAAGAAATGACATAGTCTGTCTTATTACATATCTGAAAAATCAAATGCTAAAGAAAATTTAGAAATTGAATATAACTAAATGAAAAGAATAAAACTAAGTGAAATAGCGTCGTAAATGCTCGCTATTCATGCCCTTGGGAGTGTGAGACCATCAACAGTCGCTAGCTTGAAAGTTCCATATCCAAGCCTATGTTCAATGACATACGGTCCTTCCCAAGTAGGATTCATATGTGATGGGGTAGAAAAAATCTGTTTCAAGCCCAGATCGTCGATTTCAAAAGTTCTACGTCAGACATTGGTGTTGTAGTATCGGGGCGACTTGGTGCCAGTGTGCAGCTGCTCTCAAATCAGCTTCTTCATGCTTCTTATCTACAAAGTCTAGAGATTCCAAGAGGAGATCTCTATTCATTCTGAGATTGCAGTAGGTTAATCGATGAGAAGGAACTTTGAGTTCAACAGGAATTACAACTTCAGAGCCATAATGCCAACTGCAGGAAAATCTCGTCTTTATCATAGTTTATGGATTTAAAGCAAGGAGGGATGTCTGTAGAAGTTTATTCCAACAAGTTTGGTGAATTGTCCTATTTTGGGCCGAGTTTGATAGGCACTCCTTTAAACAAAAATGAAATGTTTATCGCTAGGATGAATGGGCAATATCAGGAGAGGATGACCAAGCATGTAAAGGGAACCTTTGTAGATTTGGTAGACGTGGGTTTTCATTATGAAACTCTAGACAAAATGAATTCACCCACTACTCTAGGCAGCAACAATAACTGGAAGAAGAGGAAGTTCAACCATTATGGGAAGAAGCCATGGAAAGGCAAGCCAGAAGGAGAATCACAAGGAAATAATTTGCAGGATATTACTTGCTGAAATTGCCAGTAGAAGGGTCATTTTGCCACCACCTGTGAGAATCCTGAGGCTCGGGATATGAATTGCTGCAATTGTCACAAACTAGGGCACTAGAAGAAGGGTTGCCCACTGATAAAGAAAGGAGAACAAGTTAGACTTTTTTCCATTAAATATGAACCCTCAACTTCGACTAATGCGAAGGGAAAGAGAGTTCTTGAAGGTAATATCTGCATTAATGAAAATCTAGTTAGAGTATTATTTGATACTGGGGCTTCCCACAGTTTTATTTCCAAAGAATTAGTTGATAAATTGAAACTTACCACAAAGATATTAGATACCCCTATCTACGTCTCTAACCCTATGGGTAGTAAAACTAATCTCGGTATAGTTTGTGAAAAAGTACAAGTTTCCTGCCTATCCCAAAAAAATTCATGTGACCTAATCGTCCTCGATTTTATTAAATTTGAGATTATACTCGGTATGGACTGGTTAGTTGAATATAAGACTGTTCTTGATTGTGTTAAAAGGACGGTGCATTTGGCAAATAAAGAAGTGAACCTTTTAAAATAATGTATGAATAATCAAGTTCAGTAATGGATAGTTTATGTATACCCTAAATTCATTTCAAAAACACCTAGAAAAAATACCAATTTTTAAGGAATTTTTGGATGTTTTTGAGGAAGTTAAAAATTTACCACCACATAGGGAAATTGAGTTTCGAATCGACTTGATTTCCGATGCGAGGTCCATTTTTCACTCTTCTCGAAGAATGGCCCCCAAGGAAGTAAATGGATCAAGGAACTAAATAGATGAATTGTTAAAGAAAGGACTAACTAGACCAAGTCGCTCAAGTTGGAGCTCAGCAGTAGTTTTTGTTGCAAAGTCAGACGGCTCCCTAAGACTTTGTGTAGACTATCGAGACCTAAATAAGCAAACGATTATGAACAAGTATCCTCTACCCCATATTAATGACTTGTATGATCGACTTCATGGTGCTCGAATATTCTCCAAAATGGACCTAGCTATAGGATTCCATCAATTAAGGATAGCAAAAGATTGCATTCCTTTAATTGTAGAGGACCAAATGATTTCTACGAGTGGTTGGTTATGCCTTTTGTGCTAACGAATGCTTCCGCTTATTTTGTGCACCTTATGAATAGATATTCAGAGATGTGCTCCACAAATTCATGTTTTATTGATGATATACTTATATATATTTAAAGACCGAAGAAGGACACGAAAAGCATTTTGAGATTGTACTAGAAATATTGAGAAGGAATGTGCTCAAGGCTAAGTTCTAAAAATGCGACTTATGGGAAGAAAAGATAAGGTTCCTTGGACATGTTGTACCAAAGCAAGGAATCTAAGTTGATCTCGGAAAAATTACAGCCATTGTAGATTAGAAGCAACCACAAACTCCGAAGGACATTTGCAACTTCTTAGGATTGAAAGGATACTACTGGAATTTATTCAGGACTTCTCCAAGATTTCTCATCACTTAACGAAGTTAACTATGAAGGATGTTAAATTTGAACGGATATTGAAATGTGAAGAAGCATTCCAGGAACTTAAGAAAAGGCTAACTACCGCTCCAAACCTAATTATTATTGATGAATGTGGCGGTTTAACCATTTATACTGATGCTTGTGTGAAGGAGTGGGCACAATATTGATGAAATATGGGAAGGTTATCGCATATGCTAGTAGGCAGTTAAAGACGCATGAGAAAAATTATGCAACACACGACTTAGAACTAGTAGCCGTTGTGTTCACACTAAAGATTTAAAGACATTATTTACTGAGTAAGAATTTCTCATAGTTTATTTTGATAAACTTTGTTGACCTTGGTAAATAATATTCCTTCTTTAAATAGATGAGAAATTCGAACTCTTCATAGATCACCAATCTTTGAAGTATCTTTTCACTCAAAAGGACTTAAATATGAGACAACGGCGTTGGCCAGAATTTCTCACATCATGTGATCTAGATATTCTATATACACTTGAGAAAGCCAATGTAGTAGCGGTTGCATTAAGTAGAAAGAAGGTCATTATAGCTTATCTGGTGGTGACTCTGACTCTTCTAGAGAGAATTTCCCACAAACAAAGAGAAGATCGGCGTCTAAGGAAAATTATTAAGGATATAAGCAAAGAGCAGAATTCAGGCTTTGAAGTAGATAACCATAGGATATTACGGTTAAATTGAAGAATTTGTGTTCCCAATATTGACAACTTAAAACAAGAAGTGTTAACTGAGTGCCATCAATCCAAGATTAATATTCACCCTAGAGTTAACAAAATGTGCAAAGACATAAAATGAACATTTTGGTGGGAAAGCATGAAGAGAGACATCTCTATCCATGTTAGAAGATATGCAAATTGTCAATAGATCAAAAGCGGTCAGCAAAAGGCTGTTGATTACTCAACCTCTTAAAATTTCAACTTGGAAATAGGACCAAATATCAATGGATTTCATCGACATCTTACCTCGATCAAGAAAGGGAAGTGAAGGCATTTGGGTTATCGTAGATTGATTAACTAAAAATGCAAACTTTATCCCAGTAAAGCCAATGAGAGTAGCTGCAAGTCTTGCAGAAATATACATAAGGAAATAGTTCGATTATATGGTGTCCCAAGCAGTATAGTCAGTGATCGAGACCCGATCTTTACCAGTAAGTTATGGGAGGCATTACAAACGGCTTTGGGAAGCATACAATCCCCAGACTGATGGGAAAACCGAGAGGGTAAATCGAGTATTGGAAGATCTTCTAAGAGCTTGTAACTTAGATTTTGGAGGTTCATGGGAAAACTATCTTCATCTTGTGGAATTCTCCTACAATAACAATTATCAGGAAAGTATTGGCATGGCACCATACAAAGCTTTATACGGTCGTCCATGTAGATCCCCAGCATATTGGATCGAAACCGATGATCGATTAGTACCAGGTCCTGATATGATTCGAGAAGCTTGCGAAAAGGTAGACTCGATCGGAAAGAAGATGAAAGAAACCCAAGCAGGCAGAAGAGTTATGCCGACCAAAGGCATAGAAATTTGGAATTTTCAGTTGGAGATTTTGTATTCTTGAAAGTTTCTCTAAGGAGAGGAGTAGTAAGATTTAGACGGGCAGGGAAGTTAACACCTCGATTTATAGGACCTTTTCCCATTCTTGAGCGGATTGGCCCATTAGCTTATCGTGTGGAATTGCTCAAAAGGTTGTCTAGTGTGCACAATGTCTTTCACATATCCCATCTACGGAAATATGTGCATGATCCGGAACAGATTATATAAACAGCTGCCTAGGAAGATTTAGAAGTAGAACCAAATTTGGTGGTTATAAGACGACCAGTTCGAATTGTGGATCACGATGAGAAGAGATTGAGAAGGAAAGTTGTAAGGTTGGTTAAAGTTCAATGGAGTGGTGATATCGAAGGCTGCATATGGGAAACAGAAGATAGAATGAGGATTACCTTGAGTTTAGGATTGATGTATAGTTGCATGTGGTATCGAGATAGTGTACTCACCTCCTATGGTGTGGTCACTTATCATATCTAGTATGTACTTCCCCTTGTCAAATATATATTCCTTTTCAAGTCAATTTCTTATTATCCTTAATTTCGAGGATGAAATTCTTTTAAAGGAGAAGTATGTAATGACCCACAAATTCATCACTTTGGAATTTTTTTTAAATATTCAAATATACGAAATTTTAATATAAATGATAATGGTTTGAACAATAAATAATATTGGTAATCTTATATTTAGAAAGATATATACTTTGGAAGATATATCGATAAAATAACCGAAAACTGTTTTATTAACAAACAGCTCATAGATCCGACATCGTGCACGGAGATGGATACATACACTCATTTATGTATATGAGTGAGAATATGTAATAAAATTATTTATTATATTTTTGAAAATAAAATCTCTTTATGACATCATCAATGATATCACTATTTTGGAATAAATGATTTTTGAATTTAAATTGAGTTTAAATGGTTTAATAATTATTTTAATTATTAAATAAGCTCTTTTAATAATTACATAATGATAGAAATATTATAATCAATCTTTGTTTACGAATATATATATATATTAATAAGAAGTGAAAATATGACTGGAGTTTGAAATCGGAATCTGTAACGATTCAGCATAGAAAAGTTGTGCAACTTTTTGAATCATTTGAGATATACATATGCACACATACATGTACATATACATGAACGCATTCACATGCACATGAACACATATATACATATAAATATGCTTATGCATACATACATACATACATACATATATATATACTAGGGCGAACCCGTGCTTCGCACACGGATTTGTCTAATAAAAAATTACATTTTTTGCAAATCTTTAGTTAATCAAATATCCTCAATGAAAAAAATCAGCTAACATATCCAAATAAAATTGTATTTGAATTAAATAGACGTGAAGCATGAAACACATAATATATAAATAACCCATTCATTCTATCAACCGCATCCAGATTATGGTACATTTCAAACTGGAGATAAGTAGACATAGTAACAACACAAAAAATATAATGTACATAGCAAACAAAGATGTAAAGAGATAATTTGCATAATCTATTTTCATACGGTCATGTGAAATGTGTACCACATGAATCAGCTATAGGAAAATATGATTATTCAGTTCTCCACTCTTATTGCTCTGTATAGACAACTTGTACAGAAAGTAGTTTTAGGAACATAAAAATCCATTTATTCAGTTCTCCACTCTTATTACTTTGCAGCATTCGGCATTCCTTGGTACAGGTACACAATGATACTCGGGTAAAATTGTTTTTTAGAGGGATTGAACATTTGACCATTTGATGCAATAATGAAGCTTTTGCTTTTCAATATATTAATATGTAGACAATTATAAACTATAAGAAACGATTTAGTGGATAAACATATAAGCCTTGGTTGCTTCTGCACTATAGCCGACGGTAAATTGCTGGCCACGCAATATCTAGTTGCCGGTTGACCACTGACTGCATTGTAAAAAAATCATTCGACGATAACCCGCCGAACGCAATGCCTTAAGCACAAATGACTTTCGAAATATATACAGCACAAATCCATGTACCATAGAAAGATGACTATACCAAGTTATACGAATATCATTAAAACGGTATATGTATTTGCAAAGAAACACAAAAACATATCATGTACGAATTACTATAAAGCGAATGTTTACTAACTTGAAAAGTATTAGCTATGAATATCAATCAATATATCTGGCCAACATTATCATTTGTATAATTTTGGTTTGTATATGGAACCCACACATTGATTTCGTTTAACCATTTAGCTTGAGCGACATTTTCTGGTTTTCTAAACTACATGAACAATGAATTTTTGAGTAGGAATAGTATATGTTAAACAGATACCACCAACATAATCCCCTGACGTATGCATTATGTAACTTTGACTCAACTATTTGCCTTCCTCTGGATAATTATTTAAATATATTACTAACATAAGGTTGAGCCTAGAATCATTGTTCCAACCTTAAGCATCAACTACTGAACTGAATCATTGTGCCAACCTTAAGCATCAACTACTGAACTGGTACCTTATTTCACATATGGAATACACAGATACTTAGATTTAAGGGATACCGGTTTGGGAAAGTTGGTAACTTGTATTGAATCACCAATAGTTCCGGTAATTACTTATTAATCTGCAAAGATAAACTTTTTTAGCAGCTATGATGTTAAGTCCACCTATGCTTTTTGCAAACAAACATTGCTTTGAGATCTATCTCGGATCAGTGGCTTGGAGAAACCATGTCATACTATGTGTTTGACCATGTGGCACCAACATAACTTTTTGTACTTCTTCAGGCCTAGAAGTTAAAGTTTTACCATGAATATATCGTGGTTAAATTAACTATGGTACTATTGTTAAATGCTTTTATATATGTATTCATCTCATACCTACAAATTGCATAACCCAACTTTACGGTAAGCTACTAAGATTTTATTTTACCATTAGTCAAAATTATTCCTTCCATTTCTACTTCAATTCTATCAGTTGAGTTGTCTACCATTTTGAAGAAATGGAAGTTTAACCCTTCCACCTAGCCAATATTGTTGCCTCATTCATAAATTTGCAAGGTCTAATTCAATAAATATAAGTGTCTTCATGATTATGACATCAAGAGAGACATCACATTTGAATCTCTTGTTATTTGGAATATAATGTCAAAATTTATATGCAGCCATATACCAGAAACATCAACACTTTCCTAAATAAATGCTTTATCTATATAACTATGTAATTAAGAACTGTATAGATAGTAAGTTGAGACACTATTCATTATAGTATTAAAAATATGGATAGTTAAGTGGAAATATCATTGAATTGAAGATTTCATGTACCATTTGAATGCATATGATCTTAAGCTTTAGCCATAACTCCCAAGAAGTTCTTCACCTTTACAAGAATTACCACATTAACATTAGAAGAAGAAAAAGATCGTAGAACAAAAGAGTTAGAAAAACCAATTTTTGATGTGGTTTTAATTGGTAATTTATAATAAAAGATAGACAAAATGGCAAAAGAATAGTTAAATATATACTCTAAGCATGTCGGATATTGTTTCAGATGACTATCGATGAAACAACTATAAGAGCAGTTCTCTTAGACATACACGATCACTCTATTACCACTGATCAAATCATTTAACCTTTATTTATATTGAATGTTTAATTTTAGTCAGAAAGTAACCTTATTACAGCCTTGCTATAGATGTAGACTTTAGGTGCCTAAGCTTAAAAGTTAAAGACTACAAAAATCAAAATAAGCTAAAAAAATTACATTAATAGTCTCAACGGTGCAACAACAGATAAATTGACATGCATGAAACCTCATAAACAATCAAATGCCCACAAATGTCATGTTACACTTTGCATGACACGAAAATGCCAAGAACCATAGGAAACTTGAAATACCTTTTCCACAATTTATAGGAAAATCTAAACTTTGAAATGCAGCAAACATATTTTACCACAGTATCCAAACAAAACTTTCTAAAAAAAGGCAAACAATCAAATTCAATATCCCCATCTTGATAAATTTCTCAAACAATAATTATTATGCAATGCACACACGTATAAAAGCCCCTTATAAAGCTTTTTAAATTAGTATTTCCATATAGTTGGATTAAAAAAATTAAAAAATATAAAGAAAAAAATTGTAAATTCTTGTCGGAGTAGGGTTCTGAAGTTGTAATCTTATTTACGTTCCAACATTTTAATTAAAAAATAAATGTTAATTCTTGTTTTTTTTGTGGGATTCGAACTCTTAACATTTGTTTGCATATAAGGGTATTTTTGGAACTTCGCGATCGGACCAAGAGATCGCATATGTTTGCATATAAGGGTGTTTTTGGAAATTCGCGATCGGACAAAAAAATTGCGTTTATATTCCATAT
The DNA here is from genome assembly GCA_030737815.1 of Allium fistulosum. NCBI lineage: Eukaryota > Viridiplantae > Streptophyta > Magnoliopsida > Asparagales > Amaryllidaceae > Allium > Allium fistulosum. Next base: position 740,519,482 of record CM060908.1, on the reverse strand, counting down.
ATTAATAAAGATAGGGAAAAAAACTTCATTGGTGTTCATTTTTGATCATGAACAGAAGTACAAATATAACATGGATATCACGTATTAGTCAAATACATAATACGACAAACTATCGTATACATTGTAACCTTTATTTTTTATTTTTTCACCGCATTCTAAATACTATATAAGTAAAAAAAAATTGGATGATATAAGATATCAATGAATTGCATCATTATTTAATTTATTTTGTTGAATTAAAATAGAATAGTGCATCCAGTACATGCTAATAAGAAAGCTAACATTCATGCACTATTATTTCCTTCTGAAAAAAAAGGAAAAGATGAAAAAAGAACAAAACATATTGTTTTGAAATTTTGGAGAGGAAGATAGCGTGTTTTGGAGTTTACAGTTTCACATTTAACACTTTGTTGTTTCAAAGCTATATATACACCTAGAAACCCAACGAATAAATGATACGTGCAGCGTTAGCTACATGGGGTGGTATTAAGAAGCTCAAACTTACATCTAATTTATAAGTAGATCAAACCATTATATTCCCAAAGTCATTACATGCATGTATTGATATTGTTAGCATGAGAAAATTAAAAGTCATTCATTGATGTTCACCTTTGCCTTATGCTCTCAATGATAGGACCAAAAAAAGAAAGCATTGTAGAATAAAGAGATACATTTTTATATTTTTATGTAACTTTATTTTCATTGTCAATTTCATTTCATATTTTTTTCCAACTGGTAATAAGATACAACCAAAACAATTTCTGAAGTTAAGAAGATACAAAAATCATAGTACATATGTGTAGACAAAAAAAAATTGAAAAATTGTTATTCAAAACCAAAGTACTGCAAGCTGCCAGGTTGTAATGAACTCCTAAGAGAATATCTAGTTGCATCAACATAGAAAATCATAATATACAAATTCGTGTAAATTTTGTGGTTGGCGAAGAATAATTTACTTTCAGCGAAAATGTTTATTTAACATTTCAATGCAAAAGCAGTCACGTTATAGTTTTAGCATTCATGTTAAATTCAAACATGTCAAAAACAGTAGCATAAACATCCTAGCATGGTGAGAATAGAGAAACAATGTAATATGAATTCAGATTAAATGAACACGAAAACAAAGTTTTTAAGAAAGTAATAGTGCTAATAATATATAGACTAAATTACACAATACAGCGAAGGGATCACAGTGGTTGTGCTAACAGACTGTGAAAGCATGGTGTAGTTTTTATATAACAACCTCAAATGTGAAAAACAAATAATGTTCGAAAAGTATTATCCTATCATCAAATTATCTATAATACTAACTGGATAAATCTATAAAATAATCAATATATCAAATGTCCTAACAGCATAGTTGAAGGAGACCATGTACTTTAGGGGTAGGTAAAGAAACTTACTGTGAAGTAGTAGCTTAATCTGAAAGGAAATTCACTTGGTTTGCAAATATTAGACAACTGATTAGATTATCACATTAACCTGTAAACCAAAGTAAATGAAAGAAAATGTATTCAAAACAACACTTATTCTGCTAAAAGCGAGTTGAAAAAATCTTTTCTAAAGAACCAAACTTTAGAAGTTCACATTTTCAAATCGAATAACTCGATCCAAATTATATAAACTAATACCTATTGGTTTTAGTTCATAGTAAAAGCAATAGATTTAGGAGGGAAGGCTTTCTGTTTGGAGTTTAGTTATTTTATAAAGGTTGGGAATAATACCTATGTTGCAATGAGTGTACCATTATTTAGGTTGCTCCATAACACATATCGATTGGAACTGAAATTTCCTAGAATATTATTTGCTTGTTGCATATTTTGCCATCATTAGCAATAAACACTCTTAAAACTGAATGTTCTCATGGTTATATAATATGGGTAGGTAAGATCATGTATACAATAAAACTTTCATTTTTAATGTAATTTTTTACACATCCCTTATGATGTAACATAACTAAACACTACAATTTTTGAGTTTCTTGTGTAAATTTTAGTTCATTTTATATCGATCCTCTTATTTATCGTTTATTTTTTTAATAGGTGGATAGTATTGAAGTCCATCTTATCCTATAGTGTTGTGTGAGAGTTCCTTAACTAACCTGATGGATAAATTTTGTCCACAATGTAAGCAGTAGAACTCAAGGCTAACCTTAAGTCAATATGATTCATCTCTTTCTTATTGTTGAATTGGTTAATTTAACCACTTCACGGGTATTAAAAGGTGATGTATCAAAAACTGATCTTAGGAATTGTATATGTAAGAAATATTACAAAATTAAAAATTAAAATCTAAGACCATATGTCTATGCTAACTCTAACTGGAATAGAATGCAACAAAATGGTTCAGATTTTTCATTGGTGCATTACGAAAGGAATCATGTTTAAATTATCCATGATACTTACTCATATGCTGACAGTTGTGCCACATTGGAATGATATGCAATGTTCATATCATGGGTGCTTTTTTAAAAGGGAAAACACCTGCGCCAAGATCCAAAAGTAATTCAAAAATAATTATGGCTATAGAACTTATAAGAATTCAAAATTTTAGGTAAAGCATCACGATAGTTCCATATAACTAAGTACATTATCTTTCGGTGATTATTATCTTTCGATAACGGTTGTCCCATTTGGCTTCAAAAATAAATTAATTTAGGTTTAACTGTTGCCATTTCATGTTAAAGACCTAATCAAAGCCTCACCACCCATAACATCATTTGATTGTTAGATCATCGAGTAAGAAAATGTTATTGTTAGATCATTTTCTGTAAACCCTTTAATTGCATAATATCCATTCCTTTTATATGGATTAGGAGGCATAACAGTCTTCATATTTGTACGTAAGCTCTAATCAAAGCAAGAAAAATGGATATGTTGTTTCTATAACTTATTTGTTTAAGGCATTTGTCCCCAAAAATGACCTAGCATCAGATATAAAGGAAAAGAAAACAAAGTTGTTGTGCATGAATAAACATTACTCTAAAATACAACAAAGTTACAGACGATAAAATAAGCAAGAATTTGAAGTTTAATTACTTTTTCGATGTTATCTAAATCTACCTTATTAGTTTGAAATTATTTTCCCACCAGCCATAACAATGGGAATCGATTCTCATCCGCACATGTTGAACTTGAATGATTCAAAATACCCGCTATTTTAGACCATTCGCATCCGCACATGTCGAACTTGAATGATTCAAAATACCGAATTGTTAATTTAAATTTGGCAAAACTGAGCATATACAGTAAATAAAATAATCACAGATCACAGACACAGAGTAATAAATGCAGCGGAAACAAAAAATAGTAGTTTATGAAGCTACTATATACATATCAGAGTTAAATAAGGTACAACAGACGTCTCGAATACAATAATCAAATACAATATCAGAATACATCACCAGAATCAACTGGATATCTGAAACTGGATAGATAACTGGATCTCCAAGCGAAGCTCCAACTCCAAAGGTGAGTCTCGAATACTGGTACACTTAGTCTGACCCGAGCGTAAAGCAAAACACAAAACACTCGAGTCAGGATTAACATTCTTATATCAATAAATCCAACTCAAGTGAAATAGCAACTGAAATACAAGTAACTCAAAGGATGTTGGAATAACCATCCTTTAAGGATCCGTTAAACTATCTACTATGTAGTAGTGTACGCTAAGTAGATAATGTCTATCAGTAATATAAAATATCAAAATAGTGTTAAGGCGTTACCATTATCCCCCTTAACACATTTTATATAAGCGTTATAGTCTATACAGCACTGTAAACTCCACCGTAAACTAGTGGGATATCAGGGAGTACTCCATAGGTATAACACAAAACAAATCGTAGGGGTCGCGTATATAGGGATACAAGTATGACAAGGCACATGAGGCAATACCCAAGGTAGTGAAACTACCGTTTGCCTGATCCGGACTGGTGAGACCGCATCGCCGCAGCGATCGCAACACCGCGAAACAACACTCCCAAATCAAGGGTGCACCAATCGACAACAAGTAATGAGTAGTTTTCGAAGAAGTGTGTTCGCTCGAGGTAGCTAACCCCCATTTGGCCCGGCACGGCTCCTGTTTTAGTCATTTCCAATTTGACACAAGTGTCAAGGCTATCCATTATCGTTCTCTTTCTTCAGTCATCACGTACATCATTCCAACCACTTCATTCTGGATCACACTCCGCGTGTAGTTATTAAAGTGGTTTTCGGTTTAGACAGTGAGTATGTCCCTAACCGATTCCGGTCTTTAATAACTTTCGTAATTATTAAACCGATTGGTCATTTATATATTCCAAAACCAAACCAATTTCAATTCAATTAGAATTCGTAAATCAACATTCCATTTGTCTTTCTAAATCAATTTCAATGATTTACGTTTCAAAACATCCAAATTACCATTTCAAAATCTTATAATTCAATTTCAACTTTTATTTAAACAATTCAAATATTGATTCAAATTCATATATAAATTTCATTCCGAAATCATTTAAATTAAATTAAATTAACATTCAAATTAATTTAAATTCATTGATCGATTTTATTCAATATTCATTAAGTAAATTTGCCATTCAAAACAATTTTCTATTTAATTTCCAATTCATTAAATCAATTACTTAGGTTCAACTTCATTATATCAAAACTTCAAATTGAATTAGATTAGATTCATCAAATCAAATTCTTTACATTTCAAGTCTTACATTAATTTCAATAAAACACATTTTATTTCTTGTTAGAGAAATTCAATTTCACTTATTTATTTACTTAGTTACAATTTCAAAACTCAATTTATAAAGAAACTTAATTTCACTTATTCAAGCAGTTCAATTTCACTTAATAAAGAATTAAATTTTATTTAACTATTAAATAATTCAACCTTATTTAATTATTAAATAATTTCAAAACTTAATTATTAAATAATTTCAAAACTTAAAACAACGTTCTTTCATCATCAACTATGTTAATATTTTGATTCAGATTATTAAATATTAACATTTCCTTTCATTAAAATTCAATTTCAACTACATTTCAAAACCTTATTATTTATTCAAATAAAATCTTATTTTATTTTTAAATCAAATTATTAACCAATCGGGTTTTATTTAATTCTCTATCCTAGATCAAAGTTTAATTTGGGTATTTATCATTTCAACCCGATTCCAATTCAATTCAAAATCAAAGCATAGCAAAGGGAACTTGCAGTGTGATAACTGGGATGGTGTCAAAGTAAATAAACAAGCAATAACAACAATCAATAACAATCCAATAATAGATTCAAATAATCCCGAGATAATCGTATTAATTCACATTGTTATTTGTGTAAATTAATATAATTATTTCTAGAATCTACACTATCATTTCATGTAGATTAAAGATTATTACACTAATATTTATGTGGTTCTACACTTGGCATCAATTATTCAATTTCGTACTTAATAAATTCAAATGGTTCAAGGGTAATTAACCATTTTTCTACGTGTTAAATAATTAAACATTTAAGGGGTCATATTAAACAAATTTAACTAATCAAATTCAACACATATGTCAATTCAAATTTTTTTAACTATCCTACGTCAAATTCAATTGCATACTATTTATCACTTTATACATTACAGTTTTAACGTCCAATTGTAAACATCAAACAATCAATCATTTGACAACTAACTAGATTATCATTGCATATATAACAGATAATGGTGTCAGATATCACAGGTGAACTGATACAGGTAATAACATATATAACAGTGTAAATAACTAACAGCAGCATATTTCAATTGTCGTTTCAATTGAAATCAAATTTAATAAATAAAAGAACATTAATCGTGAGTGATTGCTCACCTTTCGAGGCTAGAGAAGTTTGAAACACAACCAGCTACGAATTGGACCACGATCTAGAAAATCGAACAATCCAAACAACGGACTCAAAGTGAAGTAAGCTGAACGCGGATTTTGACGGACAAAGCTGATAGATAAGAAATCGACGAAATCAAATTAGAACTGGATCGATGAACGAAACTGGTATAAGTGAACATATATATAACCACATGTATATATAAAATCATACTCTAAATTTAAACACATATTAAATTAAATATATATATATATATATATTAAAAGACAGCACAGATTTGTATATTAGTATATTATAAACTTTAGAAATACAAGATGTAAAATATCAATACCTACACGTCAATATAAATAGACAGACAATTAAAACATTAGAACATATAAGAATAAGTTTTAAAAAATAAAAATAAAAATATAAAAAAAAGTAAGCAGATATATACAACCTGATATGTAAAACAATTGTATAACCATATGTATAAATTTTCATACCAGTCACGAAAAATAAAAATAAAAATCAATATCTATTTCAAAATCAATATGAACTTACCTATATGCTAACTGTATATAATATACTCTCCAAACACATAGTATGAAAGAAGAACGATCAGGCGAAATAAAATAAAGTAAAATAAGGATGCAACTTACAAAAGCATATGTACTATATAACTTTCTCATATATATAGTAGTTTAAAATAATATTAAATAAACAATTACATATGTTACGATTCAATTATCAACAGGCACCAAAAAAAACAAAGTGTATGCAGTACACGATATAACTTCGAACTCACTATATATATATATATATAGATGTATACATATACTTTATAACAAAGTATATAAACAGTAAAACGATTACTTATATACGTAACCAAAACGATATAATATATGTTATCGCAATATATCTTATAAACTAAACCCAGCATATAACTCTATTATAACTTACCTTACACAAAAAAGTATGTAACCATATGATACTTACTTTATATTTATCATGCGATACAACAACACATACTAAGTATCAAAATGGCTCTGCTCTATATACTTGTGCAAATAAACAGACCAAACATACATATAAAATAACTTTGAATATTAAACAGAGAAGTGTAAACCCACTTTACCCATATCTCATTATTTTTCTAAGATAATTATCTAACTGTTAATATGTAAATACTAAATAGTATTATTAATATTAGCTCATATATCATTGAATAGGACTAGAAACTACCAGGTGAGCAAGCTTCAGAAGAAGAGGCTTGGCTTTGGGTAGATGTGTCAGTTGGATGACGCGAAGAAGTGGAGAGCCTGAGAAGGAGAGACTGTGACATGGCCAAAATAAGAAGGCAGCGACACTTGGGTTGATCATGTGGGACAAAGCCGGAGGGAGGAAAGGTGGGATGATAACGAGGCCATGGAAAGAGCAGGCAGCAAATTTTGAAGATAGAACATGAGAAATGAAGATGAGCAGGTAACTGTTGGAATAGAGATATGAATAGCTGGCTCTAGGCAAATGAGGCGTTGCTTTTATTATCACACCTAAAGAACAGGCAAAGCTTTTGAACTATATCGGGGTTTGAAGTAATGATGGTCACGCACTGATACAGCTGTTACATTTAAAAGCAATTTATTATGTGACCGTGGTTCGAATCTGAAAAGCAAGAAATTAAAAGTCATGAATTTCGGTACCAGTACGACACGGTTTGATTGTTTCCGACGCGTACCGGACCTCAAAACACAGAATTTAATATACCGCAGAGATCAGCACGACGAGCCGATCAAAACGGTATACAGATATTAGTGGTATGATTGAATTTTAAAATTTTGAATTTTCTACTGTCGAAAAATGCAAGAAAAACATAGAAAAATAAGATCGACGGAGCCAAAGAAGTCCGAATTTGGAAAAACCAAAAATGATGCTTTGCTCAGAAGATGATTTAGAATTTTTCTATATAAAAATATTCAGGTTTCGAAAACATTTTATTTTCATCGCTTTTTAACTGATTAAATTGAAGTAAATTTACGCACGAAATAAACTTTCATATTTTCGGACGAAAATTTACCAGTTGCTATGTTTAACTAGACGCATTACAAATATCAAATTTATATCTCAAAAATTTATTTTTAAAATTCCACAAATTTCCAATTAATAACGTTATTAAAACCAGTTAAATTTACGGGTCGTTACAATGTAGGAAGTAACTTTCTTACACCTAACACCCTTCTCTGAGATGCACAAGCTCAGAGATTGTACATTTATGAAAATCAATGGTGTGTGATGGAATTTCTAATAAGGCATTCAAAGTGGAATGTGCTATGTGAAAGGTTATCGTTACCTCGGGCCTCATCACCCGGAAATGGCTTAAATAGGGCATGTCGTAGGGTTATGTGGTTCGCAACCATTAGAGTGTGGTCATCACCTTTCTAGATTACTCTATATATGTCGAGTATGTTGTGTATGCTATGGGATCCCGGATAGGTCAGTTACGACCAGGATGATGTCATACACGGTTCTATCCACCACTAGATGGGTCTGGGAGTAGGCCGGTCTTGCTAGGTGCAGAGGTTTCAAAGTCGTTGATCCTCGGTACATCCCTCTAGAGATGTATTGTACAGAAGGTAGTTCTTTACCTTCTATTGTATGAAAATCCATTCTCCAATACGTGCTTTCATACTTGATTGTAGAACCTATTATGCTGGAATTTAATCAATGTAACAATTTCGGCTAAGATTAAATAAGTTACTTGAAAACTGTTTTTAAAATAAATTCATAAAAAATAATATCCCCTGATTTTGAGTAGTAAATGATTTGGTTATCATAAGGTAAAAACTCATTCCGTGTTTACGTGCGGCATGGTCTTATGAGGTACCCTTTGATTTCAAAAATCCATAATTTGAGTTTCTCATACCAGTCCCATGACTGACCCGGAGTTTATTTTCCTTTTCCCTTAAACTCTAGATGCCCATTTTTTTTAGGGCAATCAAGTAGTTTGGTAAGCATGAAGTATTTTGGGTCCTTTGTAGAAAGCTATCTATTAATTCCGCTGTATTTTGTTATGTATCTACCAGCACTTGAGAGGATATGCAGTTATAACTATCCTAGCTGGATTAGTACTTACTAGTACTCTGATAGAACAATTTTGAGTAATTGCATGCACTACTTATATGTACAATTAAATGTTGAATATGACGTGAGATTCTATTTTGCTTGTCTTCTATCTTTATTTTATTTACCCCATGATAATCTGCCTCTTAGGCGCTTGGATTTACGACATGTGAATACCGATGATGCATTAGTGTCGATTTCTGAGGGTCGAGGAGGTGGGTCATCATATTAAACTTTCATATAGGCAAGTATAAATGCACTAGAAATGGGGGTGTTGTGTATGGTTTCTTTGGTTGCACATTTTGACAAAGATAAGAATTTTTGCATCTATAAATTGAAAATGGAATTTAGTCCATAAGTCATTATATTAACACTTTTGGCTCATGTGCACTCATGAATCATGTAGTATTGCATATACACATGTTAGGAACTTGCATTCATGTCATGTAATGATTCTTTGAAGCATCGAGTGTAATAATTGCAAATAATGCATCTTTAAAAACATGATGTGGTGGCAAAAAATTCATTTGGAAAATGTGCTGAAGTAATACAGCGATAACTTGCACTTCCTAAAACCATTTGGGGTCAATCATTTTAGGTTACAAAATAGATTCAATATGCAACAATTTCTCTTTATGTCACTTTTTTGATAATTATCCTTTTACTTGACCTAAAATGGATTTGAAATTAAAGTCCCAATTCTGTCTTGAAAGTAACTTTCTGAATTTAAAACTGAAACTCATTTGGCCATAACTTTTGAACCGTAAGCCAAAATTTGATGATCCTTTTATTTTTGGGAAGCCAAGACTATTATATACAAATTTAATGTTTTGATTTTTGCAAAATTTTGAAGTTTGCATGATGAAAACTATATTTTTAGTCACGTTCCTGTGATTGACAGGTTTTGCACAGAATAAAGGATTTTCCAACCTGAAACTCATTTGTCCATAACTTTTGAACTGTGAGCCCAAATACAACGACTTGAGAAGTCTGGAAGGTTACTCAAGTGGAACATCGAACTGAGTCAATTCGACATCACTTATCTCCCTCGAAGAGCCATCCAATGGTAGGCACTCATAGACTTTATAACAGAATTCACTGCACAAGATGATCTCCCAGAGAACGGTGGAGCCCCTACCATTCGGTAGAAAATGTATACTGATGGAGCATCCAATGATCATTGTTCTAAAGCCGGAATCATCTAGTGACTCCAAAGGATCGATCAATTTGCTACACTTTGAAGCTTAACTTCCCTACGATGAACAACAAAGCTGAGTATGAAGCTCTGATCGTTGGACTCAAACTTGCCAAAGAGCTGGGGATAAAATCTCTAAAAATCTTTTGCGACTCACAGTTGGTAGTATACTAAGTCAGGGGAGATCACCTAGCAAAAGGAAAACGACTTGCTCGGTACCTAATCCAAGTCCTAGAGCTATTAATTGGCTTTGAGAATTATGACATCATGCACATTCCCCATGTTCAAAATAAAGAGGCCGACTCATTGGTAAAGTTTGATGGCACTGGGGATGAACATTAGATGGGCTTGGTCCCAGTCAAAATATTTGATGCTCCGAGTATAAACCAGATGGAAATTTATTGGGTAGTAGAGACGGAGTCTAAGAAGGAGTCATGGATGACTCCGACTAAAGACTATTTGCTACAGGGAGTCCTTCCTAAACAAAGGAATGAAAGGCGACAAGTCCTTCGCAAAGCTTCACGATATATCATTCAGGAAGGAGTCATGTATAGAAAGGGGTTTTCTGTTCCCTACTCCAGTGTATCACTCATGATGAAATAAAATGAGTCCTAAAGGAAGTTGATGAAGAGGAATATGGCGGGCAAACCCTAGCGAAGAAAATACTTCGTTATTGTGGGTATTATTGACCCACTTTCAACCAAGATGCTTCCGATTACTCTAGGGGACGTGATAAGTGCTAGATGTATGCAAAAGTTCCGAGAGCTCCGCCAAAGGAAATCACACAAATGGTCAGTCCATGGCCATTTTCCATATGGGACATAGATATTATCAATTCCTTATGGATCTCTAAAGGTGGTATGAAGTACACCATCGTCGCAGTTGATTACTTCACCAAATGGACTGAAGCAGAACCTTTAGCCACGACCACAACAAAGAAATTAATCAACTTCATTATCCGGAACATGATATGGCAAAACTGGGAATTTCCAGATGTCTGAGGGGTTGGTCCAGACGTCTGAATTTAGTCTCTGGAAATATTCCAGAAAACGATCCAGACGTCTGAAACCTAGAATCAGACGTCTAAAGGCATTCAGACGTCTGGGGAAAAGTCCAGACGTCTGGATTTGGTTTCTAGGAATATCCCAGAAAACCAACCAGACGTTTGAAAACATAAATCAGACGTCTGACATCTTTTCAGACGTCTGGAACAATAGTTCAGACGTCTGAAATTAGTCACTGCCCTTTTTATTTTTCCTGCCGTATGTTATTTTTCACCAGGAGGCAAAACCAGACGTCTGGCATAGACCTCCAGACGTCTGAACTCCCAATCTGGGCAGAAATTTACTTAGGCCAAGATGGCCAAAACGTTATCGGAAGCAATCGAGCAAGCAATGACAACTAAGGATTTACGTCTAGCGACAACCCGGCCTTAAAGGCTGTTCGATACACTCCGAATATCAATGTCCAAATGTCCATAGAAAGATTTTCATAAAATCGGACCAAAACACCAAAATTGAAGAATTCGCAAAACCAATTCAAATCACAACAAGTGAACACGAAATAGATGATAGAAATTCATACCTAACAACAAAGATAGATATAGACAAAGATGTGAGATAAAAATATCACCTTTGAACCCGAAAACAATGAATGAGAAGCTTGAAGACAAAGGAAGATCAACCACACTTCAATCTCAACACAAGAAGCTTGAATCTAAGCTTAAAAGAGAAACATTTCCTAAATTAGGTTTAGGAATTTTCTGAAATCAAAGTGAGAATGAGTTGGAGAAGAAGGAGGTGATACTTACCAAAGCTTCTTCTTGAATTTTGGAGGTAGAAGCTTGAATTTGCAATTGAACTAGGGCTTGGGGTTTTAATTTCCCATTCCTCTCCCCATTTTCAGTTTTGATGAGTGTTTAAGAAAGTAGAAATGAGTGAATGGAGAGGAGAGGGGCTGAGTTAGGATATAGGGCTGAAACCCAAACCCAAACCCAAAGCGAAAAAGTAGCAAAATTCTACTAACTCCAAACATATCGAAGTTTATACTCAAAAAGGTCGCAAACGTCATTTTGAACTCAATGGAAGTGGTCTCGAGTCCCAATTCGACTGTTTGCAAAAAGTAGCTTTTCGGACTAACATCCGACTAACGATAAAATATTTAAATATAAAATTGATAAATATGCGGGTTGTTACATTGGTTCTAATTGTTCATGCAATTGAGTATGGATTGGTTTTCAAGTTCAATTCAGAGCTTAGAATCGGCTAAGTACCCATAGTCGATCCCTCTATCTAAAAATAACCAACCCCTACTTGTACCGATCCCTTTCCCTTATAACAGCCGGTCCCTCTCAATAAGCCCATGACCAACCCTCCATCCACAAACACACCACTACTGATTCTTCCACTTAGTCGCATTCATAATTCACCAACATTCCAGCCAATCCCTCCTCTACTTAACGAAACAACCGATCTCTCTCTAAATAGAAACCTATAACCGATCCCTCCTTTTGCACTCAACCACCAATCCCTCTTTCAAGTAATCCTTCAACTGATCCCTATTACATGTAATTGCTAGACTGACCCCTCAATCCTCAAGCAATAACGCATGACCAGTCCCCACGCTTCCTTCATCCTTCACCTTTTTCTTTTTCCTCCTTTACTACTTCGCTGAACACTACATTGTCATCATCCATCTCATCTCTTCCTTAACCACATTAACATGAACAAAACCTATTATCTTGTCATAAATCGAAGTTATGCAAGAAAACCTACCTAAGTGTGTAAAGAATGAGTTGCTCGCGGGGAGATGTTGGATTTTAATTCAAAGTGAAGACGAAGTGGTGATCTAAAACAAGAGAATCGTGAATTTAACGATGAAGGCGGTATGTGATTGTAAGGGAAGGGATGGGGTTTTAAATCGAAGGAAAGGGTTCGGAGGCAGTTTAAAAGGAAATGGGAAGATAGTGTCGAATGAAGAAATAAGCTAAAGTAAAGGATGGAAGGGGAAGCGTTAGTTTATATGCGAGACTAAGGGGATCGGTTCGCTTTTCCATTCTCCGTGAAGCTAGAGGGATCGGCCCATTTGAGCTTCTCTTTAAAGCCTAAAAATAAGTAAATAAATAAATAGTAGTAAGTCCTTCAAGTAATAGGGATCGGGTATGATCCCTACCCCGGGGAACAAAAATTCCGATCCATAATATATATATATATATATATATAAGAAGAGAGAGAAGAGAGAAAAGGGGGAGGATCGACTAAAAGAATGATGATCCCTACATACATAAAAAAAAGAAAGGGACCGGTTACGAACCCTATATGCATGTAAGCATATACATAAAAATTATAAAGTGCAATGGAATTGCATATAACTCAATGAAAATTGGCGATGACCCGTGAGCGTGCAAATGCATCTGGGAGTCAACAACAAGAACGTGTACCAGAACGTGCACGTGTATATTTTAAAAGTTCAATTTTTGAAATCGACAGAAATTGAATTCAAACGTGAAGCTTTCAAGGTCGAGACTAGATCAGATAGCCAACGCTTACTAGTTCATAGTACTGGATATAGATATCAACTGACGGAATATAATCTTGAATTTATACTATTGGACCAAGCGTCATGACGATCAAAGAGAGATTTGATACCTTGGGAAAATAATTCGACGGAAGGATATCGACTATTCAGAAAACTGGATGGATTTCTTTCCGACAACTCTAACTTGCTTCGATTCAAAGCACGTCATGTTCAGCACAAGACTTACTTTGGGGGGGCAAATGTTATCTATCATTTTGAATCGGCTATATTCGAACAGATTGAAAAAGTTAAATTCGACTGTCATCAAGGCCAATAAGTCCACAGCGATGATCGTGGTGTCCAGAAGTCAAGTACAAGTGGTTATATGAAGCCGTGGTGGAACGGAATTGAGATATATGCGATGCAGAATGTAAGAAGTATGGAATATAGTTCAACATAGAGGAGGGATCGACTATAATCATCTTGCAATCACTACAACAAAATACCCTTTTTACAATGGGAAATACCCGTTGTAATAGGGGTTTCGCAACGGACCAGCGTCCTTCTTATTATGTGATGTTGTAATAGACCAAAAAGATTTTACAATGGTTTAAAACCATTGTAAAAGCCCTTTGTAATAAATATTTTTACAACGGTCCACAGTCGTTGCAATAGGGTCTTTTACAACAAGCATTGATCGTTGCAATATGCGCAACCACAACAGGCATTGACCATTGTAATAGATGTCTTTTGCAACTGTTTTATCCCGTTGTTAAAAAATATGTAAACTTAAAAAAATTATAACATTAGTGAAGCATGTATACAGATCGTACTCATAATTGATAAAAAGCCAAAACGAATTATACATTCACATCATTTATAAAGTCTTGATATAATTACAAATCATTATCGTTCAAGCCAAAACTAATATAAAAGAAGCTGTATACAAATAATATAAATGGTAATTACAATGGTGTAATCGTTTTTATCTTAAAATTAATGGAATAGTACAACACATTAATTCTCTTATCTAGATGTTGATTACCAAATCAAAGTTCAACACTGAATCCCATTCAATATCTCTATTTTCTTTGCCTAGAAATACAACTTTTGATATACCTCAAAACCTCTAAACTTTAAATAAGAAAATTCCTACATCAATGGCTAGAAATAAGATCAATCAATCAATTATCACTGATGATGTTAAGAGGCGTGCTACCTTCAAAAAAGAAAGAAAGGGGTTATTCAAGAAAGTCAGTGACATAACAATATTATATGATGTGGAAGCTTGTGCAGTTGTTTATGGACTTCGCGATGCAGAACCTGAAGTATGGCCAAATATGCATGAAGGTACTATGACGGTTCAGTATTTTCTTGAATTACCAAAAATGCTACAATACAAGAAAATGAGGAGTCAAGAACTTACCTTGAATCAAAATTTAATAAAATAAGTGGTTAATAATTAAAATTTAATAAAATGAGAAAGAAGGAGATTAAAGTTAATCAATTATTTCAATTAATGGCGTTTAAAAAAAATTAATTAATCATTTTTAATTAATTACTTTTAAAGTTAATTAATTAGTTTAAATTTAATTAATCTTTTCCATTAATGGTATTTTAACCTAGTTAACCCTTTTTAATAAATGGTGTTTTAAAATTAATTAATCAACTTAATAAATGAGATTTAAAATTTATCAATTAATTTAATTAATGATGTTTTAAAGTGATTAACCCTTTTTAATTATGGGTATTTAAAATTAATTAACAAAGTTTAAAGATAGTTAATCATACTTATTAATGTTAACTAAACATAATTAACCAATTTAATAAGACGCTTTAAGTGATTAATTTTTTTTATAATGGTGTTATAGTTTATAGGCTTTTAGCTTCATATTTTGTTTCTTTTATGCCTTTTGATTTTGAAATCACTATTTCATTACTTTAGAGTTAGTTAAGACGTTGCATAATGAGTTTTGATCCTTTTATTAGTCTTTCTCTTATTTTAGTTTCTATATTGTCATATAATTTTAACTTTAGTTTTATTACTTTTACTTCATTAATACATATATATATATATATATATATATATGTATATAAATTTCATTTATATACAAATATATGTATTATTCTTATATTTTTGTTTAGTTCCATCTACAGATATAGGTTTAGGCCAAAATGGTGCTAGGTTACTATTTGTAGGTTTTCAAGGTTGTTGTCGCCAGTATTGCAGTGAGGCGTTCATTCTGGATCTTCCGCATTGGTAGTGAGGCATTCTTTCTGGTTCTTCCGCATTTGCAGTAAGGCGTTCTCTCTCTGGTGGAGCTGCTTGTTGATCTCATTTGTGCACTTGGTCGCATCATGGATCGTTTGCTTTTGTAGTGAGACATTCAATCTGGATCATCCGCATTTGCAGTGAGGCCTTCATTCTGTTTCATCCGCGTTTGCAGTGAGGCATTTTTTCTCTGGTGGAGCTGCTTGTCGATCTCATTTGCGCTTGGTTGCACCATGGATCTTTTTTGGGTACTTCTAACACTTCATTATCGGGCGGTGGCCTTGTCGGAGCTCGTTATTGGGGTGTAATGGGCGGTGGTCTTGTCGGAGCTTATTCTAGAAGTTACCTGAGTTTTTTTTCTTTGATTTTTCTGTATTATGATTTATTACCTGCCAGGCATGTTGGCAGCTCCTTTATTTCAGTGATTTATATATATAGACACATGTGTGCTCTCCTTTTAACTTTGAGGATCACACATTTCTCTCAAAAGCATCAGAAGCTCATACTTGATACTCATAAGCTAGAGAAATGTGCTTTGATATATGAAGTTTTATGCAGACGTGACTTGAATGAGCTTAGTCAAGAAGTATGTATATTTCTAATTACAGTCCAAAATAATGTAAGAATAAATAAACTATTCTAATATTCTTCTGCCTTTTGCTGTAGGATGTTATAAATAAATCAAATATAACTGGCATCATTGCTACCTTTATCACATCTAACGTAACATTGATCTGTTGAATGCTCCCATCATTCACATGCACCCCAACTTTTAGAAGGTCCATTTTCAATCAACGTATAAATAAGTTATCTCCTAAAATTAATGCAATGGCCATCTATCCCTACTCCAGAAATCATAAGCAAATTATCATCGGTTTTCAGAAATGCAATTAGAAAATAGAGAAAAAAACCTTTTAGATTTCCAAATTCATGGATTTCTCTGGTAGGACATGAGCAGCTATCTCTAGTTGGAGTATGCCCCCTTGTGGTTCCAAAATAGATCCAATTGTTGAAACCCTGAAAAGTATAAAGCATAAAATCAAAAGTAGGAATGAATCAAGAACTTATGAATGTGATGTGGTGGACAAGCTTAAGCAAAAAAATTGGAGATACAACAAGATATTCATGTTAATGGTTCAAAGATTTCATTATTAGTTTGATTCACTTTTAACATGATGAAAACAAAATTGGTTGCATTTTGATGTGTTCATTTTCCGATTTGCGTTTGAGTGCTGAAGTTTTAGAAAACAAATATAGACACATGTATAAGCTTACAAATACTCACATGTATAAGCTTTATCTTATTTTGTTGCCAAAGAGCAGATGCAAGAAGCCGCCTTAAGTTCACTTCTATCTTGCTGAGTTGCATGGTTGCACCTTTAAATAAAACATCAGAACTAAAACACAAAATATCCTATATTACACACCGTTTATAAAAATGACTAATAATAAAATTAAGATAATTTTCTGGTTACAGAGTAATTTAAAGTTCTGAAAAAAGAATGCCTATGCTCCTAGCACATACAGATTAGTACTTAAGCGTAATTAGTCCAAATGTACTCAGTTCTTCAACTCTATGCTAACTAAACTGTTTGAGTGGTTACAAAACAAAACAAAAAAACAAAAACAACTGACATTGTAAAGAATTTTATTAATTTTAAATGCTACTTAAGATATAATTTAAAACCCGGTACACTCTTTTAAGTTTATATATCACGGTCAATTCGTATATGCAATATCCATCTAACTACATATATATTGAAAATTATTACATGCACGCAAATAGAGAAAAATAAGAAGAAATGCAAACATATAAACATACACAGAGAATTATTGTATCTTTATCAATGCCAATACAGCATTGATCTAAGTTAGTTAAAAAATCACTTCTGATTAATTGTCGTACAAAATATTCAGTAACCAAATAGATTGCTTGTAATTAATTTACTCAAGTTGAAACATAAATAAATTAGTGCTTGAATACTTTTAATGTACATATAGGTGGCTCGCATGTGCAAATAAATTAGTGCTTGGATTGCAAATTTTGCTTGTGTAAATGAATAGTTAGTTGTATAATCTGAATTTTACATCATTGGCTAACCTGGAAATTTAGAATGAATCAGGAAAGTTGATCCTTATCGATCCAATGCACTCTATCAATTAATATCAGATTTGAAAGTACCCACCTTTAATAGTGTTAACAAGAAAACTTGTCAACACCCAAAAGTAGTATTTAATTAGATATAGATGTTCCAATTAAACCACCTTTTGACTAGATAAGAATAGTTTGCACCTTTCTATTTCTTTTGGTTTACCTTTCAAATGGGTTGTGGTAGTTGGAATTTCTTAATGGTGATCTTTCGACTTAGTTGAGACACCTCAATCATTTTTTCAACACCTTTCGAAGTAGGTGAACTGATTTATGGTCTTATCGAAACCTTCCTTTGAACTAGTTGTGGTAACTTAAAGGTCGGCTCTAATGTTTAAGGATATGAGTTGAATGGATGGGTTTCAACCTTGTCGGAAGCTTACTTCTTTGATAACTTTGACTTGGATTGTTAAGCCTAGGGATTTGGGCCAAGTTTATGGTTTCGACTCACTTGGAAGATAAGCTTTTGGAGATTTATGGTTTGGGGCTAGATCCTAAGTGTTTTGGGCTAAGTACAGGGTATCGACTCAGTCCGAAGGGAACTTTCGTCAAAGTCGGCACAGGCAGAACATAATCAAATCCAGAAGAAATCCCAAAACATAAATCTCATTTCTTTAACTAAAGACGTACACAATGATCAATTTTCTCAATTCTATTCCCAAATTAGGGTTACAAATTTACAATTGTAAGAAAGTATAAGAGTGGATTGAATGAAATTTGGATCTTCTAAACCAGACCCCTAGGGTCTTATTTATAGATGCGGTTTAGCACCTTTCGACTCAGAGCTTTCGACCTGGTCGAAAGGTGACTTTATATACCTTTCGTCTCTTTTGACACTTGTGCATCCCTCTGCAATGCTTTCGATTGGGTTTGAAACCTTTCGTCTTCGTCGAAAGGGGTAGACACGTCATTTCCTTTGTATTGCTTTGTTGTTGCAAGTACATAGGAGTAAGAGCTTTCGACTATGTCGACAGGTTATTCTCTAGTGTTTCGAAGGTGTTGATGGTTTCGATGCAGTAGGTAGCTTCCGAATGCATGCTTGCAACTTGATACGAAACCTTCCCTGGATGTTAAAGGCTTTGACCAGTTCGAAAGGCTTGATTATGCTTTCGAAACGGTTATTCTGATCAAGGCGTCTATCTGAGTAGTTTGAATGAAGGCGAAACCTTTGGTTTCGAAAAGTCTGGCATGCATGCTGCCTTCTAAAGGTACTCCTCCTCTTATTCTAAACGTCTTCATGTATGCGAAAGCATCTGTTTCGAAAGGTAGACATTGACGCGAAAGGAAGTTTCGACCGCATTGACCCCTTTGAAAGCTTGTAACACATCTGGCTTTTGGCTGTAGCATCCCTTCGACTCCTTCGAAAGGTTTTGTTGGTGATGTCATCTCTTGTTCTTTTTTCCTTTTTACTATTTTGGTTTCGACAAGGTTGAAGTAGGAATTTGTGGTATCATTTGCCCCTCCACCCCCCCACCCCCCACGAAGGGATGCTCTTGACTTTCCTAGTCAACTCTTTCAAAACCTATTATACTTCCTGCCTTTTTATATTCATGCACAAATCTTGGCTGTTCGTTTAAATTCGATCGCATGGCTTGCCATCCATGCTGACTTTTCTTACAAGAGAAAGTTCTCTTCTTCCCCACTTTCACTTATCTGAAATTAAAGAAATTTACAGCAAGAATCAAAGCTTTCAAATTCTTTGATAATTCCTATTTCTAACAGCAAAAATTCAAATCCAAAGTAGGTTTTAATTATCTTGCTTTTCAAATTTACTTTTCATGGTGAATTTCGATTTCTAAAATCCATCGTGTTTGGATCTGAACTACTGCTCCGATTTAATAAAAATCATCTAAGTTTTTATTTGCCTGAAAGCATTCTATAATTTATTTTCATGACTTGCTTCGATCTATTTCTCATTAATCTTCATTCTAAGTTTATCTGATTTGGATTTTATTGTTATTATCATTTTAAAGAGTTCGCATTTTTTTTATCTCAAAGACTCTACAATTTTGAATGGTAAATTCGCGCTAAAATCCATCTCGTTATTGATTTTTGATTGATGATTTTTTTTTGAATTTCTGATTTAAAAATTGAATTTGGGGAAGAAGGGGATTTCCAATTACTTCGTGGAAAGCTTTGAGTTGTACGAATTAAAATTTGGCGCTACAGTTTTACCTTTCTACCCCTTCGAAAGGGATTGAGGTGGCAACTTTTATTTTGCTTTCGCAACCTCTTTCGATGGGGTCGAAAGCTAGTCTAGCACCTCATTTAATTGATCTCGTCGAAAGGTTGTGTAGTTAATATGAGCTGGACCTCTTCGAAAGCAGTATTGTACTTTAATGTATCCTGATACCTTTCGAAGAAGTTGATTAATGTGTTTTACTAAATAATTATTTAATGCATACTTTCGAAAGTATAGTCCTTGTTTTATTGGTTTTGAAACCTTTAGTACATGCTTACCTCCAACCTATTTTAGGAACCGTGTGAAGTTAGAGATACATATATTTTTATAAATTGGATTGAAGAAAAGATACTTTGCATAGGTTATAAATCACATCAAACGTTTCGACTTAGTCGAAACCTTCTGTATTGATTCAAATTTTGTTGTTGGTATGCTTCCGAAACCATGTACCCCTTTTTGACTCTGTCGAAACCTTTTGTAACTAATTGATATTCGATCATCATCTTTTACCAATATTGTCGAGATGTCCCAAGTCCTTTTATTTTATAAATACAATCCAAACTCAAAACCTTTCGACTTAATTGGCATGTAAGGTTTCGACAGCATTCATATTCCCTTAGAAAAATTAAGTTCATGGCTTTTGACCCTATCGAAAGGTTCTTTTGCCTTGTTTATTTAATGTTGGTAGCGTATATCTTATTCTTTTAATAACAAAATTATCCTTGAGCTTTTGGCATTGTTGAAGGGAACTTGTTGGGAGTCAACTTCTACTTTCCCTTTCGACTTTGTCGAAAGCTCAATAGATTTTATTTTTCTAACTTTAACATTCTTTCAAGAAATGTAATTTCATGTTTTTGTTTGGTATTCTAATTGTTGAATAGGTCTTCAATATCTTTGAAAAAATATTAATTTCATAACAAACTATAATTTCTAACTAAAATGATTTCACCTGGCAGAATCATGGATTCACCCAAGAAGATTGAAGTCACCTCCAAACATTCCTTAATATCCATCCAGGATGAGGTGGATGCGATTCTCAATGACTTTGGCATAACTGGGTAGAAGCTATTTCCCCCAATGATAATGGCACCATTCATAGCCCTCCTGAAGGGTACTTTGCCTACACTGCAATCCATACTTGGCATAGAGGATTCCTTCCCTTCTCGGACTTCTTATCCAAGTTCCTGACCTATCTGGGTATTGCTCATATACAACTATCACCCAATGTGTATACCTATTTTTATTTCTAGAGCTCATGGCATTGGAGTCTGGCATTCCCTCTCTTAATGCTGAAGTGTTGAATTATCTTGTCCGATTAGTTAAGCTAAGAACCTTGAACAACCAAATCTTCAGAGCCAATCCCCCCAAAAGCTAATATCTGAGGGGGTGAACAAATTCAAGGACTGGGAAACACAGTTCTTCTTTGTTAAGTGCTTTCCCAACATTAGTGGGGTTTTCTCTTCTCCTCGTAAGCTGATCTCAGACTTATTTTTCCGTTTAGTTACTTTTCTTTTGTTAACCTATGTTTCTTTGTCAGGTGCTTATGTTAAAGAACTAAATGAAGGAAATAAGGAAACAGTAAAGTCACTGATCGTCGCTTCAAGTAGGATTGGAAATAGACTAACTCTGTTGAACCCCTCCAATTTACAAAAAGATTCCCTTCTGCCAGCTGGTCAGAGAGTACTTGGCCAACCTCCTCTCATCCAACATGCATCTCAGAGCAAATGTTTCCTTTCTTTGGGTGATCCAAAGAACTTCTCCCTGATGTCTTCAATTTGTCTTGATCACTCTAGTTGGCTTACTTGTAGTTTATTGCTGCATTACTTCTCAAATTATTTTACTAACTTGTAATTTGTTTGAATTATCTGCAGTTGCTCCTCAGATTGAACAATCTATGAGTGATCCGACTCTCCTTACTTCTACCTCTCATGCGCCATCTTTGTCCCAGGATATTGCTAGATCGAAGATGGCCGCCAAAAGAAAACTAGAAAAAATAGCAGTGGCGGAACCATCCCCCAAGAAAGCCAAGATTGTAGAAGTTCCCGATTCTCCACCACGAGAAGAAGGGGGAGTTTGTAGACATTGATAAATCCTTGGAGAGTCCAACTATCAAAGCCCCTCTCGATCCATCTAAGAAGACTCCCTCAAAAATTAATCCCCTCTCTCGCATTGTCATCTCGAGCTCTCCTAGTGTCTAGAGCTGAATCCATCTAGACCATCATGTCCTACGCCCTCAAGCGATTTTGAAAAGATAGTCCAATCTAACTTGAATTCTTCATCTTTTTCCTCTATTCAACCGCCTTCCTCTGTTTCTGATCTGGCGGGTCACTACCGGTCCCTTATAGAACAACAACTCTTGGTGCATTTCACTTAACTTTATTGTTACTGTTTTTCCTTAAGTTTTTGACTTATGTTATACGTTTTCTTTTAGATTTCCAAGAGTTGGCTCTCATTGCATGAGAACGCATCAAAATCCTCTGCTGAATTGACTAAGGTCCGAGGAGAAATTTCACACTTAAAGAGTCAAGTTTCCTCCCTGTCCACAAAGAAAAATGAGGCTATGATAGAGTTAGAGCGGCCGAGGGCTTCTCTGGCTCAATCATAATTTATTATTTCTAAAGAGAGGAATGATCATCAACTCCTCGCTGACGAGAATTTGGCTTTGAAAATGGCCCTTAAAGAATCCGAGGATGAAAAAACTCAGATGGCAGCAAAACAATTGTCTCTAAAGAAAAAGTCGAAGAAGAATAAAAATTCTTTAAAATTGGCTATCGACACTATTTTTGATGAAAAGCAGCGGGTGTCTCGATTCCTTGATACTTCTCTTGAAGACATCATTGTCAATTCTTTTGAATATGCTATGATGCATGCTTATGCCGACAACGTCGATAAATGCCCTTAAATAAGCTTTCCCTCGCTCGACCCTACACTTGTCAATAGGTTCATGGACAAAATGAAAAAGATGGAGTAGGGGTTGAAGTCGTTGAAAGAGAGGAGATCGATGCCTCCAAAATTCTATCGAAGTCCCTTCCTTCGAAGTAGACTCCGATTCCGAATATGAAGGTGACAAAGATAAAGTTTCCGAGGAAGAGGGCGGTAACGATGATGATGATAATGATGAAGATGATGACAATGATGATGACAATGCAGATGGAGGTCAAGGATCAAGTGGCAACAAGGGTGGTCACACTGATGCTCCTGAAAAATATGGCGATGACAATGCAAGAACTTCTGAAAAAGTCAACCCTGATCCATCTTCTCATGAAGCAAGCCCATCTGAACCCCCTGCGCCTTCTAACCTTCAAGAGAAGCCTACTTACATTAATGTAGAAGAATCAAGAGAGAAAGAGCAGGTTTCTCAAGCGTCAATTCCCGTCTCTTAGGTATGGGATTCTCTGTTTAAACAGCTTTCACTTCCAAGATAGTAATAGTTTAAATCCTCTATTTTAGATAAGGAGGAAACCCGTTCACCCCTATAAAACCAAGCTTGAAAAAAAAACAAGCGGAAATAAATAGTTTGTATAGGGAATTGGATAAATAAATGAAAGAACACAACATTCTTTTGGATAAATATCATAGGCTTAACAGGAGTGCGGAAGTGTTAGCATCCTTCAAACATTATGAAGTTGCCCCACGACTGAGGAGGGCGCACCTTCGATATGATGGTCTTCTAAAAGAGAATCGAGAGTTGATCACGCTCTTTTGGATGTTGATTAAGGAGAGAAACATTTTGGTAGACTTCCTATATAAGGCTTATTGTAGACACCCAACTGTAGATTTCTCATACATAGGTGATTTTAGTGGAGGTCTACTTAGGCGTTTACACAAGAGATACTTGGACGAATTTGGATCTGACCCTCATCCTGGAGCATGTTTGGGCTTGTCACGAGTCAGATCGATTCCCCAAGAAGTACCTCTTGATAAACTCAAATATTATAACGACAAGATTATTTCATAATTATTTACAAAGTCAATTTTGTATGAACCAGATGAATAGTCATAATTATGTAGTAATATTGATTTGTGAATTTTTGCTTTTATCTTCCATTTATACTTAGCTGTATTTTACTACGTTATCATAGAATGAATGTCCCCCTGGTAGCTTTGTTTCTAAAGATTGTCTAAGCAAGTATATTAAACTAAGTAGAGATTATCTTGAAAAGGCGTCAATTTTGAAATCTTCAAAATTAGCCAAATATTGCTTTCTTAGAGATTTGCAAAAACTTTATATGGAACATCCTCGGCTCCGTTTCGATTTTCTCGGTGAAGAAAAAGAAAAGCTACTTAAGGAAATCCGGACATGTCATACCAAGTTAATATGTGATCGTGATAGTCCTCCTGCCGGGGAATGGGACTATAGCAAATATCCTCTTGTTATTACTCCGAAAGGACTTAATGTTCCTTTTGACTCCACATTTATTCTTTCTGCTAATTCATTGAATAAAGTTAGAAATGCAGTTTTCCAACTTTAGATATAAAAAAAATGTCTAATTGTACTTTTTAATTTCATTTTTACTTAAATTGTTATCTTCTATTATTATAATAAAGAGATGGATTACTCAAGTCTGGACTTTATTCTCTTTTCTTTCTTTTTTTAAATAAGAGTTGCAGCTATCTGCAACGCCACTCACGTTAAATTCAGTGTCACACTTTATCAATATTAAAGATAGGTTGTTTGCAGATCTTGAAAAGAGGAAGCTCTTTGACGATCCTTTATCCGCTCGTTTCTAGGGCCACACTGAAGCGCTAAAATAGCGTAGGAGTTTTTTGCTTCAGAAAATAATTGTTAGAAATCTTAATGATCAGATCGCCAATCTAAAGGTGGACGTTAAGGGCAAAAACAAAATGATTTCATCATTAAAGCGTCAAATTAAATCAAATCCATTAATCGATTTTGACGTTAAGATGTCTAAACTTTTTCAACAAATAAGAAATTTGGAGATGAAATTAAAGGATAGTCAAGCTCAGTGCGAATCGTTAGAATTCATTATGGGGGAAAATATCTCAAGCATCGATTTACTAGTTTCTCCCGCTATTTCATCTGTCGTAAAATCTATAAGGTCTACTTCCCTTGCTATCCAGAAATTTGACGAGAAGGTAGCGGGAGAGTGGTGCATGAAAGTTAAATTTGAAATGATGAAGTATTTTGATGAACAGCATAAAGTAAGATACTCATAACACATAAATGAATATGCAGCTAGAATTCAAAAGCTTGAACGCGACAAGTATCTCCTCTTGAAGCGCATCACTGATTTGGAAAGGGAGAATAAAACTTTTAAAGGCGCAAACAAAGCCTTTAATCATGCTTTGAAAACCAACATCGAGGCTATTTACGATGAAGACAAGATGAGGAAGGAAGAGAAGAAACTTAAAGAGGTTCTTCACATTGCTATTCATCACATCGTGGATCCTTTAATTGCCGAGAAGCTAAATAAAGCTGTTCAGGATTTTTGAACAATTTGTATTTATGAAATGTATATATTTGTTCTGTACACTTGTAAATAATTTCATAAATTAGGTAAGTTATGAAAATTTTGTAAATATCACCTAATTTGTGATCCTTTCTTGTAATGTTGTTTTTGAATCATCTCTTTGATAACTTGTTCCATGATTTCTGTATTTGTTGGATCATTCAATCCTTTTTACTATTCTACTTTCCCTGAAAAGCATAAAATAAACAATATTTCTTATCGTTAGCTTGAAATATGTATAGAAGTCTATTCATGTCATTTGCAGAAGTTAACAAAATCATCATGTTATCATATGAAAAGTAATCCCATAATTGAATATAACTAAATGTCTTGAATCCCATCTTTGGTAATGATGAGAGAAAATCAAGAATTCAACTTTGATTATATTGTGAGATTATTGGAAGTCCGATGGTAGAAAACCATAGATTCAACCAAGGATTTAATTATAGATGTTTAGAAATCCAACTTTTGGAGATAATCAATAGAAAGTCAATAATGGTTGTGTAATAGAAGTCCATCGACCCAGATTCGGGCATTAACAAATGAAATTTAAAAGTTAGAAGATCTAAAACCCAGATTCGGGTATTCGTGAATGACAACCAAAAGTCCATAGTAATAATCTTCTTAATAGAGCCCAGATTCAGACATTAATGAGCGAATTCCAGTAAATAGTTATAGCCTCGAAACCCTAATTCGGGCATGACGAAGATCGTAAATTAGAAGGCTTGAAACCCAGATTCGGGTATTAATAAGCGAAATCCCGAACTCAATAATGAATGACCCGAAACCCAGATTCGGGTATTAATAAGTGATGTTTAGAAATTCGTCTTTGACGATTAGTTGGAGGCTGTAGATTCTTATTTAAGCCTTGTATGTAGTTGCTATTTGACCAGCTGCTTCTTGAGCTTGGACATCATAGTCCATCATTTGATATGCCACTTCTCGGGCTCGGACATCTTAGTTTGTAGTTTGATATGCCGCTTCTTGGGCTTGGACGTCTTAGTACATATTTTGATATGCCGCTTTACAGACTTAGACATCTTAGTCCGTAGTTTGATATGCCGCTTCTTGGGCTTGGACATCTTAGTCCATCGTTGTTTGGTGTGCTTGGTTAGCTCATTCTCAAGCTGGAACCAAGGACTCACCCAACCTCCCTCCAAGAGGCGCCTTGACCTGGCCATAGCGTGGCGCGGCCAATGGCTTGTCGATGATTTAACCTAGCCATAGCGTGGCGTGGATAAAGGCTTACTCTAACCTCTCTCCAAGAGGCGCCTTGACTTGGCCATAGCGTGGCACGGCCAAGGGCTTGTCGATGCTTTAACCTGGCCATAACATGGCGCAGATAAAGGCTTACACTCCTCCCTCCAGGAGATGTCTTGACTTGGCTATAGCATGGCGTGGCCAAGGGCTTGTGATGCTTTATCCTGGCCATAGCGTGGTACGGATAAAGGCTTACAATTCTCCCTCCAAGAGGTGTTCTGCCCTACCAACTCGGCGCGGACAGAGGCTTTGACCGTTTAACGAAATGTCCAAGTGAAAGGAGTATTTCTCTCCCAACCATGTAGATTCTCTTTAGTAAAATAGTTCTTTATTGACTTCGTTCAGGATCTCTTTACAAACTCATTAATTTTTCCTTGTCTGAAAAACTTAATTATCATTCCTTCAAGCACTCTGCAGTGACTAGTTTCATGTCCATTCATCATATGGCAATAAGATCCTCCCAAGTTCCTTTCATATTTAGGCTTTTTCTTCTGGGATGGCCAATAATTAAGTTCATCTTCTGTTAGCAAGTAGACATTTTCTATAGATGTTGTTAAGTTGCATTCTTTTGGAAGTCTCGACTTGAAACTTGTTTCTCGAGGATGGTTTCTAGGTCTTTTATTACTTGGCTATGGAGTTCCACCTTTGACACCTGGTTTTCTCTTTAAAACTCTTTGGGGTTCCAGTGTAGGTTTTGTCTCGCTTGTCACTTGACCCATTTGTGTGCAAAGGCATTGTATTCAGTCATTATTCATTCTTTAAGGATCGTGCCTTTGGTATAATGTTGAATTGTTTTCCTCATTTGGTCAAACAAGTTGTCATTCCCCTTTTTCTTTTCTCCTAAGGAAAATATTAGGGTGGGGCCAATAAGAAAATGGTTTAAACTCCATTTAGGTGGATCATAGGCTTCAACATTCTTTTCCCTTATGATTCTTAAAGCCTTCATCCTTAACAGTTGTTAATCTTGTAGATCTTATCATTAATTATCTCATGGGAGAATCCAATTATATGTGGCTCCGAGGAACTTTGCTCGGATCTTTTGATTTTTGCCAATTATGATGAAGTAAAGTCCAAAGTGAGCAAGCTTGGAATAGAATTGGGTTAGAGGACAATGGTGCGGAAATTTAACAAGATCGGAGGTTCAGACCCTCCTTCTAGCGCCAAAATGTTAACAAGAAAACTTGTCAACACCCCAAAGTAGAATTTTAGATATAGATGTTCCAATTAAACCACCTTTCGACTGGATAAGAGTAGTTTGCACCTTTCTATTTCTTTTGGTCGACCTTTCAAATGGGTTGTAGTAGTTGGAATTTCTTAATGGTGATCTTTCAACTTGGTTGAGGCACCTCAATCCTCTTTTCGACACCTTTCAAAGTAGGTGAACTGATTTAGGGTCTTATCGAAACCTTCCTTTCGAACTGGTTATGGTAACTTAAAGGTTAGCTCTAATGTTTAAGGATATGGGCTGAATGGATGGGTTTCGACCTTGTCGGAAGCTTACTTCTTTGATAACTTTGGATTGGATTGTTAAGCCTGGGGATTTTGGCCAAGTTTATGGTTTCAACTCACTTGGAAGATAAGCCTTTGGAGATTTGTGGTTTGGGGCTCGATCCTAAGTGCTTTGGGCTAAGTATGGGGTTTCGACTCAGTCGGAAGGGATCTTTCGTCGAAGTCGGCACAAACAGAACATAATCAAATCTAGTAGAAATCCCAAAATAGTAGCATAATAAAAAACATGAATCTCATTTCTTCAACTAAAGACGTACACAATGATCAATTTTCCCAATTCTATTCCCAAATTAGGGTTACAAGTTTACAATTATAAGAAAGTATAAGAGTAGAGTGAATGAAATTCGGATCCCCTAAGCCAGACCCCTAGGGTCCTATTTATAGATGTGGGTTAGCACCTTTCGACTCATAACTTTCGACCTGGTCAAAAGGCGGCTTTATATACCTTTCGTCTCTTTTGACACTTGTGCATCCCTCTACAATGCTTTCAATTGGGTTTGAATACTTCTATCTTCTTCCAAAGGGGTAGACACGCCCTTTCCTTTGTATTGCTTTGTTGTTGCAAGTGTGTAGGAGTAAGAGCTTTCGACTATGTCGATAGGTTATTCTCTATAGTTTAGAAGGTGTTGATGGTTTCGACGCAGTAGGTAGCTTTCAAATGCATGGTTGCGACTTGATACGGAACCTTCCTTGGATGTTAAAGGCTTTGACCGGTTCGAAAGGCTTGATTATGCTTTCAAAAGGGTTGTTCTGATCAAGGCGTCTTTCTGAGTTGTTTGAATGAAGGCGAAACCTTTGGTTTCAAAAGGTCTAGCACGCACGCTGCCTTTGAAAGGTACTCCTCCTCTTATTCGAAACATCTTCATGTAGACGAAAGCATCTATTTCGAAAGGTAGACATTGACGCGAAAGGGAGCTTTCGACCACATTGACCCCTTCGAAAGCTTATAACACATCTGGCTTTTGGCTGTAGCATCCCTTCAACTCCTTCGAAAGGTTTTGTTGGTGCTGTCATCTCTTGTTCCTTTTTCCTTTTAACTATTTTGGTTTCGACAAGATTGAAGTAGGAATTTGTGGTAACAAATAGCAGACCTGAAATAGGATAGTTTTTGCCTCAATATAGAGGAAATACAAGAACAAAGAACCATGTTTTTAGTATTATTTTCAAAAAAATATTATCATCTATACATTCCAATTATAGCTGTCAACTTATGTTTCAACTCTTGGGATAGTAGAAAATTTAGTTTCAAGGACATTTCTTGTAGGAAAATTGTTGCTTTTACTAACTAAATTTATTCATACAATTTGTGGATACTCACACGGATGAATATTTTAATTAATAGATAGAAATATAATAATTTTGATGATCATTTCATATTTGTTTTTCCATGTGTGCTATATGGAAACTGAATATGAAGCAGTTTTAAAACATGAATCAAGTGAGCTAAAGAGTAATTTAAGATTTATTTTCAAACCTCACCATATCAATTACTATGAATTCCTTGAAACTAACAATTAGTTTCCCCTAACTTGTAAAAATGTATGGAACAACCAACAAAACCACTACCAATTTTAAGGATTTTAACCGGTCCAATTTCAAAAAGGAAAAAGGATTACATATAAATTTTACAGTGTTAGGTTTAGGTATCAATTTATATGATGGTATACAATTCCATTTGTTCAGGAAATCAAAATTTTGTAATTAAGTGCCAGAATCTGCAAACAGATAACTTTCAACAACAACTAGGCCAAAATACCTAATCAAGCACGACTTCATTAATCAAATCACCAACAACCTCCTTACTTTCAATAACAACTGCCAGCTCCCCCGCAACCCACTTCCTCCCTGACACACAGCTCACAGATCGAACTCATCGAAGTTATAGAAATCGAGGAGAGGATCGGACAGCAAGGAAGGATTTGCGGAGGTAGGCAGAGGGGTAGGATCGCTTGATTTTGTGTTTGTTAAGGTTCCAGTGGTTGGAAGGAGTTCGATGCTCCAGTGGCGAGGATATGCGTGGACGGCGAGGTGGGTCTTTGAACATTGGGCGGTGAGTGAAATTGAGGGATAGTTAATAAAAGGCTGAAGCTAAAATTTCATAGAAATTTCAAGGATGGAGCCAAAATTTTAGAGTATGGATCCAAAACATTTAAAGAAATTTTGGAGGTTGGAGTAAAATTTTTAGAGGTTAGGGCCAAAGCTTTAGAGGTTATAGTCAAAATTTGTTTAGAATACAATTTGAAGTATTATAAGTTGTAAAGCAGACTACTAAGTGGAAATATTTAAGTGAATAGGAAGGGTACAATTTGAAGTACTATACATTTGAAGTACAATTTAAAGTACTATACATTTGAAGTACTATACTATTTAAGTCAAAATTTATTCAAATTCGCACGAGATATACTGTTTTTGAACATTTGAACTGTCCTATTTATTATTGTATTTTTTCTAATTTTTACCAAATAATAAAATTATTAATTTAAATATTGAATTTAGTATTTAATATTAACTTATAATTTTATGTCAATTTAAATATTAATTTAATATTAATATAAAAATACTTAAAACAAACTAAAAACAATAATTATTAATAACAAAGATTTAATTAATTCATACAGGTACCTCTTTCAAATATAAATTATTAATTAGTTCATACAAATTTATTATTATTAATTATTAATTACTATTTAATAGTATTTATTAATTAATTATCATTTATTTATTTATTGTTAATTTATTAATTAATTATTATTTATCTATTATTTATTATTCGTATGAAATATTTCGTATTTCAAATTAATTATTAATTGTTATAAATTAATTTTTATTTACTAAATATTAAACACTAATTATAAAATATCAATTATTAAAAGTTATTTATTAATTATTTAATGGTTATTATTTAATATTAATTATTAATTATTTAATATTAATTATATTTACTAATTATTAATAATATTTATTAGTTATTAATCAAAAAATATTAGCTGTAATTAACCAATTATTAATAATTATCTATAATAAATTATTAAACATAAAAAATAAATATTGATTATATATAATAATTAGTAATTATAAATTATTCATTAATAATCATTGACTATAATAAATTATAAATAATGACCTATGTATGTGTAATTTATAATTGTTAATTATAAATTGTCATTTATAAATTAATAATTATGTATTTATAAATAATCAAAGATAACGATGATCGATTAAGAGTTGCTGAAAATTGGTATTTATTACAACCGGTAAATTAAAAAGGTTGTAATATGTATCTATCACAACTAGCAAAAAAATTATGAAAATTGACATCTATTACAACGGGCAAAAGAAAAGCGTTGTAGTAGGCATCTATTAGAATGGGCAAATAGGGATGAAAACTGGAATCTATTACATCAGGCAGAAAACAATTGTAATAAGCATATATTAGAATAGGCAAATTAAAAACGTTGTAATAGGTGTCTATTACAACGTGCAAAGGAAAAGTGTTGTTGAAAAGTGGTATCTATTACAACATGCCTAAAAATCCGTTGTAATAGGTTTCTATTACAATGGATATTTAAAGACAGTTGTAAAAATGGTGTTGAAATATGGTATTTTTGTTGTAGTGAATATAAAGATCGACATATTTCAGGGAAGCAAGTGCACTTCAATGGAAAACAACGAACATCTCAAGATCCATAAGTCCAATGCATATAAAACTTTAAGAGCAAGATGTGAGGACCCTATGGAGCCTACTCTAGGGATTGCATCTTAAAAGGATGAAATAAGAGGGATCAGCCCTCTTTCTCAATAGGGATCGACTAAAATCAGAAAACAACTCACATTGAAGCAAAGATCGAGCAATAACTCAAGTTCTACTAATCCAGTTGGCATGAAACTTGTAGGCTAAGCATATTACAACATGGGAAAGCTCCCATAGGGATCGCACCTCCAAATTCCTCCAAAATATGGATCGACACCGATCCCTCTTTCCTGGGATTTGGGCCATGCGACCCCTCTAGGGTCCATATTGTTTTAGAGATCCTTCTGTCGAATTTTCAGAAACATATTTCGCCATCTTCGTCTATAAATACAGGTTTGGTTGTTCATTTTTGAGACTTTACGCTACTAGTTGCTTTGACTAAGGATTTTCATCTGATCCCTATTGTACTCGGTTTACAAAGTGATTAATAGAGCTATCTACTGAAAGTGGACGCGGACAAACAACGCCGAACCACTATAAATCATCGTGTTTGTGTTATTGCTTTGATTTTCTGCTATATAATTGCTTATTTCCTCTGTTTTTATTTTATATTCTTCATTTATTTCTCTTCAAGACTTCTATTAGGTGTTTGTGCCAATTTTTGGTGCAAACATTATGTAACAACCCATAATTTTGATAAATATTTTTAAATTAATTTTTATTTTGAAACTTTGATTTTTAAATAATTTTTAATTGAAGTTTGGAATTTTTCCAATGTATTTTGGATTTTTGTTTCTATTTTATTTTTCCAAATACAATTAAATATTGATTTTCTGGAAATGTTATATTTTGTCAAACTGTGACTTTTAAATTGAAATTTTAAATTTTAAATTTTAATCTTTTTCTTTGAAACAGTAATTGATTCTGATATCCGTTCTGCTTTTCGTTTCGTCGACGTTTTAAACCTTTTAAAATTTGATACATTCAGCATTTTACAAACAGAATTTTATCTGCTTTTTATTTTTCATTTTCTATTTTATTTGCCATCTTTTATTTTGTTTTGGGTTTTGAATTAAATTGTGTGAATTTTGTTGTGTTTGGAATTTTCCTATATTAGTTGTATTTTGTTTACAATTTTTAATTCTAGTTTCAATAAATTAAACTATTTTCTTTATTTATTTTCTTATTTTCCTAAGACAAATTATTTATTTTCATTTCCACTTTATTTTGTTTTGATTTTTATTTTTTTTACTTGATTTTTAATTTGTTTATTTTGTGTAAATGAAATTGGAAATTCAAAGAGACAAAAGGCTTTTAAACTTGTGACTTTTCATTTCTTTGCCTTTCCAATTATTTTGGCCGTTCTTTTCTTTTGATAGCCGTACATTTCTCATTGATAATTCACGTGAGAAACTTCCCATCATCCTCATTCTTTCGGCCATTTCATTTCTAAAAAAAATGTAAGTAATGCCTTCCTTTTTCCTATTTTCCTTTTCATTTTTCCATTGATTTTGCCATGATCTCTTCATATGTTGCTCGACCCTACCCACCATCATCTCCACCGACCACCACCATCACCTCCTTCCCCTCATCATCCATGGCATACCACTCCTCCCCTCTGTCCAGATCAGGCCGTGACCACCCTTTGGAGAAAATCACCAAAACTTGCAAAACTCCTTGCATATTGCATAGCCGAACTCCTTTATCCCATCACCACTCATGTTTTGCCTCGGCCACCACCCTTAGCTCCACCACCATCACATGACATCACCTCTGGCCATCACCTCAGCACCTGACCTGTAGTGACCATGGCCGGGCCAAATATTGACATAGGCCGAGCCTATGTTGCACCAAACTCCACCTTTTTGGCCTTGACCCTTTGCATTCCATGTTTGTAACTCCAACCCCTTCAAATTCCTAGCCAAGCCGTGTGTTTTGACCCAAACCCGAGCCATTTTCACAAAATAACATACATGGCCGAGCAAACAATGAGTAGTGGTCGAGCAAAAGTTGAGTTGAGATCAAGAAATTTTGATTTAAAGGCTTGGTGATGTCTTTTATTAATTCTATTTCAATTGTTCAATATATATTTTATGGTGAATATATATATATATATATATATATATATATATATATTTGCTTTTTTTATTGTTGTATACAAGATCAATAATCTTGGCTCTCTCTCCACTTGAATCTAAAGTCGTGCTATCGTGCTTTCTGGAATTTATTTTTGTGTTTTGATTTGCTAATTCCAGCTTAAAAAGGTGAGTTATTCACGCTTAACATCCATACTTATAGAATTGGGAAGTGATAACAAGTGAATGTGTAGAAACTGTTATGTCATGTTATACCTGCCTGTGATATGAATTATATGATGTTAAACTTTGTTATAAACTTATCACATCATCTGATATGTTATGTTTTGTTATACTGTTTATTTATTTCTGTTTCTCACACTGCAAGTTTCCTGTAGAATAGAATCACCATGGGTTGAAATGATACATACCCGAACGGACTTTAGAATAGGGAAAAATAATTATGGGCTGAAATGATAGGCCTGAGAGATTTTTATTTATTTTTATTTACTTGGGATTGTAGGTTTGAAATGATAGAACTCGGATTTTTCTTTGTAAATTACAGATTGAAATGATATATTATCCATATCACTTGACTTAGGTTAGAAAATATTATACAGACCCGTGGTTATTTTATATATTTTTCTGGAAAATTTTAGGTATTTTTAAATGTAACAATATGATAATTTGATTTAAATTGAATTTAAAATGTTTTAATAAAGGGTTAGTTACTTTTCTATAAGTTAAAAGTGTTAAATAAATAAATGATTAAATTGTAATTTGAAATATAACTTAATTTGTAAATTTGTAATTTTATTTTTAAATGGAAGTTTAAGTTAATTAAATAAAAATGGAAATTAAGTTTTATTTATGAAATGGAAATTTAAATTTAAGTGTTAAGGTAAATTGTTGAAAATGCAAAGAATAAGAAAATTGTACACTTGAATTTAATAAGTGAAATTATTGGAAATTTGATTTTATTGGAAAATTTACTTTATAAAAATCATAAGTTAAAGGGTATTTAAATTAACATTTTTGAAGTGGAAAAATATGATTTTTATAAGTTAAAATGGTTAAAATTGAAGTTTAATTGTTTCTGAAATTTTATTATAAATTTGGAAATTGAATTAGTAGCACTTCAGAAATGCTATCATTTCTAAAATTAACTTAAAATCTGAAGCAAAAGATACTGCAGCACTTTGTAAGTGCTGTGGTTGCTGCAAATGAACTAAAAGCTGAATTTAACTAAGGGATATTGCAGCACTTGGTAAGTGCTGTGGTTGCAAATACTAAACTAAAACCTGAAACTAATAAAAGAGCTACAATAGCACTTGATAAGTGCTGTAGATGGCTGAAATAAGATTTTCAAATGTAGCTGAACTACTACAGCAGTTTTTAAATGCTGTCTTTGCTGAAATGAATTGTTTCAAATATAACTTACCGCAGCATTTTTCTAAGTGCTGCGAAAGCTGAAATTTTAATGTTTTAAAGTATTTAATTGAATAAATGAGTTCAGAAAAGGCTAAATTTTTGGAATTTAATATTTGGTTTGAAGGTATAATGACTTCATCCTTTAATGATTTAAATGAATGATTTTAATTCGAAATTATAAACCATTTTGAAATCTATAACCACGGGTACACTTCATTGTGTGCCATTTGATTTACTTATGATTGTTTGATGCACACCTTTGATTTGAGAGTGTGGCTAGAGGTGAGCGATTATTGCAGCTCTGCGCTACTCTAGTCACATTAAGACTTATTTGCATTGTTTACTCTAATATGGATATTTCTACGATAGCGTTTATTTCTGCTTAATTGATGGTTTAACAGATCCTTAGAGGTTGGGCGACCCAAGCATCCTTTAAGTTATTGTGCATTGCTATTACAGTTCACTTGAGTTGGTTTACATTGTATAAGTATGCATGTCCTGACTCGAGTGTTTGTGTTTCTTTACGCTCGGGTCAGCCTGAGAATCACAGCTTTGGATTCACCTTTTGGAGCTAGAGATTTGCTGGAGCTTATTTGTCTATCGGTTCATCGATTTCTATTCCAGCTATTTCCTATTCAGTATTGTCTCTGTATTATCGACTTATGTATCCTGACTTCTATTGTATCTATTTTGACTAAGAGATTTTGTATATGTTTTAAGAGTATGTATATAGTAGCTTCATGAACTACTATGGTATTTTATTTCTACTGCGAGTTATTCTGATATTCTGTGTCTGTGATTCTGTGTTTGATTTTATTTGCTCTAAATTTTCTTGACAATCCACTGTTTTGAAGTATTCAAGTCGACATGTATGGATTTATTGTCGATTTGAATGGTCCAAAATAGTGGGATGTTACACATTATTCATCACTTTAGGGCCTATGATTTGATGGACTTTCCTCATGGTTAGAATCCTAAGGCAAGCAACTCCTAACATCCACTAGGGAAATAAAAATATTTCTACATTTTTCTTATGGTTTTGAAAAACATGAAAATTAAGTGCGAGCCTTAATTGAAAAATGAAATGGTAATATTTAACCATTCTAATATTGTAAGAACATTTGTTATATGAATTTAAAGTAATCTACATTGATAAATTTGTGCAATTAATAAAACTAATAAAATATTTATCAGCTAACATATACAAATGAACTAAATTAAATATTGATAAAAAGTATAAATTACACTCACCATTAAAAAATTTGGCATGTTGTTGCTTCAACGCCTATGCAAGTGTCGAAGTTGTGCAACTACTAGAAATATCATTCCTTGGTCATGTAAGTATTTATTTGCCTGAATTATATATTCTCCTTTATGAGTTTTGAACTCTAAAGCAATATAAGAATATGAATGTTTTATCCATATTAGTTCATGTACAAAAGTTGTATAGTGAATAGTCATGTTCATAATGTACGAAATGTTGATGAAGTTGATTCACTCGAAATGAGAAAATAAATAGCAGTGCAGAATAATGTATATAATACGATCGAGTCAAATCAGAATTTGTACCGAGAAAAGGTCAAGCACTAAACACCAACATAGGAATTTGATCACCAAATTATCAGTTTCGAACTTAAGTGCAACTTATTTGATATTCTTAAAATGTTAAGAATATCCAAATGCATTTTTGTTAAAAAGTTGGTGTAGCCTTGTAGTAATGTAAAGTAAGCACGGTTGGGAAAATGGGAGTGAATTATTACATCTCCTTCATAATAACATCGGTAACAAGAATTGTTTAAATTTTAATAGAATACTTAATATGGAATGAGAAATGTGATTTTTATTCCAAGTGTATTTTCGTATAGAAATTTTTTTTCCATTAAATTTATTTCTTCAAATTCAAGATATTATATCTGAAGCTTGTAAACTAGTTACAGTGTATGAAATAAAAATCCATAATAAGTTGTTAAATGGAGCTTCATATTTCGTTGTTATTATAGTATTGGTGGAAATAATGAGAGTATACCTTATAACACTTCTTAGTGGACACAACAAGTTATTAAAAATTGTTTTTGTAAATATACCAAATATTATTTATGGAATGATAACAATTTTAAGTATTGACTGAAATCAATATGAATATTATGAATATTCATTACAATGAAAAACTATAATATTTATTTGTTTTCATAACAAAAATGATGTATTAGAAAACACAGAAGTATCAGAAATTTCCACAAGTTTTTGGACATAAGGACAAAACACCCATTTAGTGGGAGCGATATAAGAGTTGGTGAACTCTTTGGATTGATACATAAAGATGTCGGTAATCGAAAGTCTAGTGATACCAAAATGTTTCACATACCTCGTTTAATTTATAAATAAATTATCATAAAATAAACATGTGTATTTGATACACAATAAATGTACGCATGTAAGTCCGTTGAGGATAAAACAGAAGTAGAAAATGTAATATAAAAAAGAAAAAAAGTCGATCTGATCTAATATGTGAGTACGTAGGAGATTGGTTATAAAAGTACCAAAAATGAATAAGATTCAATCTCAAAAGTTACTCCTTCCTATAATATATAATAATGTATCGATAAGGTGTAATTGGACTTTGCTGGAAAAATATGATTGATGATGAGTGAAGCTGAGTTAACAGCTTTCAGTAAGATCCTATACCTAAGAGTAAATACATAAGGTTACAATTAATTTCGTCCAAGGCAAAGTTTACGAGATCTTATAAGATAGAGGTTTATAAGAAACTCATACATATCATAGATCAAGGAGTTGACAGGTTGTGTGAGTCAAGAGACTACATGTAATACTTATTCGTGAGGGATCTTGTGTGGACCATGCCATAGGATTTTGGAACCGACCAGTATGACCTAACTGGTTTATGTTGTGAAGGAGTGCGTGGACTAGGACTTCACAATTGATATCGAGTATAATGTGTCAATCATAATTTCATGTTCAAACTTAAGTTAAGAACTTTAAGTTGAAAATGTTCCAAACAATAATTTATGGCTGATTTAACCAAAGGCTAAGTACGTCGCCTTGAATAAGCGCTGCAATAAAAGAAGTATAAATAAATACACAGTTTATAACTAAGCTGGAGATGATTCCAATGAGAGTCTCATGACGTTGTTATATGACAAGACTGTTGCGATACAGTTCGTATAAGAACCTAGAGCTCACTAGAAATCAAGAAACACGCTTCGAATGGTTCCACGAGATAAAGACAGTTTATTAACGACGAAGAGAGTTGATTGACAGAGTAGATAATTAAAACAAAATAGCATACCCATTCACTAAGGGACTGCCCAATTAACTTTGAGAAAACCGATCGAAGAAGTCGAAATATGATTCCATAATTGACCTGAAGTGCAAATAGAATATTGATAGAGTTAGGGTATGCCCTAAGGGATATTATGTAATTTGTTACATATATCTAACTCGATAACTAATTTTGTTCAAAATAAAAGGTGTTTTCATTCTATTATATTCTTGTTATATCGTGATATAATTCATTAAGTAATTAATTTAAAGTATATTAAATAGAAAATCTTTAAATGATATGTTATGTAATAATAATTACAATGTATTATAATCATTAGAATTTTATCACATTGAAATAACATATAATTTTAAATAATCATATTCAAGATGTTTCGAGAAAGGATACTGATTCATCCATTGAGACTACAGTATTTAACGCTCTCCAAATTTTAGATAGTGTATTACTCATTCCTAGTTGATCAATAATACATCAAATAGAACTCATTATAGCACTGAACATTACCAAAATAGAATAAAAATGATACTTTATAATAGTTGAAAAAGCCAAACCTGCTGCCGACAAAATTTTCCATAAATCAAAGAGCGACACAACCTTAGGAAAACAAACAAATAAAAACGCAGACAAATCAAAATAAACATAGAGAAATAGAAGTAGACAAATAAAAAGAATCAAGGATTGAAAATAAAAGAATCGAACTGTAGCTAGGGAGAGAAGAATTGATATGAACTAAATACAAGAATCGAAATGAATTCATGCGAGCTTTTAGAGAGAATAATTGATATGACCTTCTGAAATGCATATAAGATTTTGTATCGAAGAAGGGAGAGCAGATGTCCTACAGATTGAAAAGTAGATTTTGTAATGAGATTTTGATAGCAATTGTCCTCTAGAATAAAAGAATAGCATTTTGTCCTACGGACTAAAAAGCCTGAAATAACGTCCTTCACACTATTTTCCTATAATTTAAATACGCAATCGTTTCCGATAAACTTACCATGATCTTGGAATTGACTTAGATAGAAGAAACTGAACTACAAGGTGACGAAAAAATGGATCCAAAGACATGGAAACCATCAAGAACGACGAGTTGAAGGAGTACTGCAAAATTGGCTAGGTTTCTGATGTCTCAAACATTGTCGGTATCGACATGATATGAGATTTCGATTTGGCTACTTTGGAGGCTTGAGACTCGAGCTGTGAAGGAAAAACTTAAAAGGTAGGCAAACAAACATATGTTGATACCGACATGATTTAATCGACACTAACATGTCTAGATGCCTTAGGAAATGTGCATGGCGATCCATTTTTCATGCTAGAAATTCATATCTGGAGAAATTAATTTGTATAAGCCTAAAATAGCGAAATTGGTGCTGGATCTCATATATAAATAAACGTCTACCTTCAACTGAAAAAGGAAGCAAGTTTCTTCATCTTCTATTGCATAAGACTTTGAGAAAAAAACGAGATCTACTAGATTGTAACTCGAAATTTTCCGAAGAGAATTCATTAGTTGAAAACAACTAAGTGTACGTATACCGAAGATTTTGCCGAACCACTCTAAAATCACGTTTGTCTTCTTTGATTTCTCTATTATAACAGTTGTTAAATTCGTTTTTTAGAAATATTTGGGCGTAGTATCAATTTCTGGGCAACTACAATTGTCCATAAAACACATCTTTATATTTATCGGATACGATGTAGGCAGTGAAACCCTTGAATTGTTGTAAATCTTGTATTCTTTACCTTTATTTTCCACACATTTTGCCAATGCTAGACTATTTTGTTTTCGATCTATCCTTGAACTCAAGGATATTTCTTCAAGATCCATAAGTTGCTCTGAACATTGGAGCATTGAGGACAGTGTTTTAAAAATCCAACCCAACATCGGTTCGACCACATTTAACCTTCAACCTTGAAGTGTTATGGCTCTTAAAATGAAATAACTTTGCACGTGCATAAATCCACGGTCCAACCTCAAAACCCTAACAAAACCTCGAGACCGACCTGTTTGAACCACATGGTTCTTCAAATTTGAGGAAAAACTATCGTTTCACTCTTTTTCTTCTTCACATAATCGATTTAACAAATAATTTCATATTCTTAACCACCAAATTATTTGAACATCTTACTAATTTTGGACGACATGATACATTATTAATATACATTTTACGAATCATTATTGAACTGAACCTCTTTTATCTTAAAATATTTTTTTTTTACAATTTTGCACTTAAATATTTATTATAATTGGTTAAATTTAACCTTAATTGAAATAATTTTAAATTTAAATCAAAAGATGGAAAATGATGATCAACACGGTTCTCACGGTCTGATTGGTTGAACCACTAGAATCTTTAACCTTGCATCAACAAAGTTCGACTCATGATTCGGTTTTCGAAACTATGATTGAGGATGTTGGTGTAGTAAAAAAATTTGCACCGACACTCTGGAAAAACACACTAATCATTGATTTATGTGTTTCCTCGTTTGCAGTTTATAAGTAAGTTTGCATTTAAACAGTAGTATAAAGGAATAGAAAGGAGTTAATGTGCCGAAGCAAAAAATGCAAAGTATATAGCTTTCTTACTGATTTGGATGACAATCTATAGAACACTTGTCATTAACAAACAACATAAAGACCGGTGACTGCTTAAATTTATCCTTAAGCCACCACTTCTTATAAGAAAAATGCAAACAAAACTTACAAACAAGCAAAAATATTCGATTACAATTTCGTTGCACTTTTCATCATACTAAAACTGGAAGGAAAAAAAAAAGGCAAAAGACTACACTATTAATATAGTTTGTGCTATATCTTACTACAACCATTGGAAAATTTAGTTCACAATGGTACCAACATATCCAAGACCCATGATGAAAAATGCAAACGACTGTGGAAATATATAATAGAAGAACTGCCCCTTTCCATAGTTGAAATCATACAATGCACACGTAAAGAGGTAAACGGACATCATTAGCTCCGGTAGCAAAAATCTGGCAAAGAAAAATAAACAAAATGTCTTCATTTGTGGATATCAATACTCAAAACTAATACAGTTGTTTTGTATAATTGAAGAATACCTGCTTGTGATCATGCTAATTCTTTTGGTTAAATTTAAAAGTTTACTTTTCCTTGAAGAAGATCCTAACTTTTCAGTCACAATCCACTCATCGACTTTGCCTAACTCAAACAAGCCAGTGCATGCTGCTTTCATTCGAAGCATGGACATAACGTTCTCAAAGAATACCCAGAAAACCAACAAGTGTATAGAGCTGCACAAAGAAGAGTTTTTTAACTCCAGTTCAAAACAAACTTAATATGAAACACATGAAAAATTCAAGTCTGTGTTATAGGCACAGAGAATTACTTGTGTATAACATAGATTTATATCACAACAGCGTTTAAAATAGGCACAGAGAATTGCTTGTGTTATAACTTATAACAAAGAAACAAACCTTGGAGTACCAACGGCGTTTAAAATGGTGATGACGGTAGGAACATATACAACTCCCCAAATAGGAATAGGAACCTCAGGGAAGAAAACAGACGCAGGAAGCACGATGCAATAGAGAATGAAAGTGATGAGGTGACCGACGATTCTTCTTACAAAGAAGAAATTGTATATCATGTACAACTTCTTCCACATTGTTACTTTCTGTAATATACACAACGACCATTAATTTTCAAGAAAACTGCAGAAAATTTTGCCTTTGAAAGAAGGCTAACCTTAGTTCTTAAGATCTCTCCAAAAGTTTTTCTGAATAAGTTAGCAGGGCCACAAGCCCATCTATACTGTTGGTTTCTGAAAGCTTTGAATGTACTGGGTAATTCACTTTTAACCTTAATGCTGCCAGCATAAATGAATTTCCAACCTCTAAGACTTGTTCTTACTGCTAAATCCATGTCTTCAACAGTTGTTCGTTCATTCCAGCCTCCTGCATCATTCATTGCAGAGATTCTCCAAACACCAGCAGTTCCTGTTATATTGTCAAACTAATCAATTGCATTGTTTAACCCAATATGAAAAAATTGTATATTTCTTGCTCACCATTGAAACCAAAGAAGTTGCACAATGTAGAACCAGCTTCTTGTTCAACCTTAAAGTGATAATCCATTGACATTTCTTGCATTCTAGTCATTA
The DNA here is from genome assembly GCA_030737815.1 of Allium fistulosum. Lineage (NCBI taxonomy): Eukaryota > Viridiplantae > Streptophyta > Magnoliopsida > Asparagales > Amaryllidaceae > Allium > Allium fistulosum. The sequence continues at coordinate 740,476,333 of CM060908.1, read as the reverse complement.
GACACTCATTGCTGTTGACTACAAAGTTAAAAATTAAGTGCAAACTTCAGCATGAGAGAATGATCAAACTAATCATTAACATATTACTTCGATTTCAATAAAAGTTGTTACTACATACCGAAAATCCATCTAGTTTGAACTAATGCTATACTTGGGTTGTGGAACAGAAATGGAATAGTTCGCATCAAATAGTCAGGTTCGGGTTGAAAATCTGCATCGAAAATGGCTATAAATTCACATTTATCCACATATGAATGCTTCATTCCTTCTTTCATAGCGCCTGCTTTGTATCCATATCTGTTGTCCCTGATCTCATATTTAACATTTACACCATTGGACACCCATTTTTTGCATTCTTGCTTTACTAAACTCTGTAAAAGTAATTTGAATTTAGGAAATCAGAAAATTCAGAAATGCAGTATTTACAATTTCATTTTGGACACACACATATTCAGAATTTGAATAATACAAATCAGAGGCATCTAAAACTATTTTCTTTGATTCAACAACCATTTAAGTTTCCATTATACTTTCTGATCTTGTACAGTTATGAGCCACAGGCTTTAAATGTTGGGGAAAAAAATTCTAATCATATTCATCAACATATCTTTAATTACAATACATAAATAACATGTTCAGACAATGGACAAGACATGTGGATTCATTATAATACTGTGTTTACATAAATATAAATATATAAAAATATGTCTGACTATCATATTGTGTAAAAGGTATTCTTACTCCATTACTAGATGTTCTTTTTTAAAATTCACGTGAAAAACATGATTTTATTTATTTAGTTATTTACTTTTATGATCTTTAACACTGCTTATGCGAAAAGAAGTATATGGTTGGGTGTGTCATGATATTTTCGTGATTATTTCAAATGAATCATAAGGTTGACAGCAGGATAAATGGTTGCCTCTAAAGAAGTATTATTTCGAACTGTAAAACTTCAAAAATAACAACACTATACACACATATACAACTTTTAATACACATGAAGGTTTTACACACCCAGTAGTAATATTATATCATTCAAACAACCTGAGTCAAGTCAAGTCATAAGTTGATTTATGATCTGAGATTAAAGTCTGAGTGGGTCAGTCTTTAGTACATAATGCATATAATATAGCAATAGACATACAATTATTAATCAAGACAGTACTATGAGAACAGAAACTAGGGGGGGTAGAGTCCTCCAGAGTCAAAAAGGCTATATCACTGAAAACAGCACAATATACAGAGACAGTATAATAATGAAAATGGACATTTTAAATACCCTGATTTTAGGATCAGTTGAATCATCCAAGACTTGCACTATCAACCGATCAGAAGGCCACCGAAGTCTACATGCAGCGCCAATCGATAGCTTATACACCTAGCACATAACAATTTATACAAACACTAAGTTCATATTCATGAGAGATAGAGTTATAATATTCAGTTCATAACAACGATAAAAGAATCACCTGCATCTCATTATACATTGGAATTTGTACAAGCACCATAGGAAAGGCTGAAGTACCAAGTTCCTCGTCTTCTATTATTGGATCACATTTGTATATTCTTTCAGGTCTTCTTCTAAATATTTTAGCATACAGACTGATTGCACCCATCAGTGCTTTTTCGACCATCAAGATAATGGAGAAGAGGAGACAAATATGTACGGCCACTTTGAGCAATGGAGCCATTATACTTGCTTTCATTTGCATAATTAATGGCCCCATCAGCTCCTTAACTTAAAAAAGGAAAAATAGAAATCTGAATAAGGTTTTGTTTGAAGAAGAATAGGTGAAGAGAGTAAGCACCGTTGCAGTGCTTTTAATACTCAAGCCCTGCCTTAGAAAAATTATATCTGGTAAGTGTTAAATGAGATCTATTATTTTAGTATTATAATAAAAGTTATCATTCATCAAATATTAGATAACATATATAATGTTTAAGTCCAATGTACCAAGGGATTATAAACCGTACGCTGATTGGTTATTTATGTCAAGAAATTTGACAAGAGGCTTATGTTCATAGTCAGGTTCTCAAAAAACGAATAATTGAATAATATGAAATGAAGAAAAATATTCATATGATCAAAATAATCTAATTGTAGTACACAAATAATAGAAAGATATACTCAAAATAAATGTAAATAATTTAGATTATTATGCAGATTTCAGACACGTTTTAGACAATCACAACATTTACCCATGGTAGTAAATCGAGAAGTATTTACTGGTTTACAGTCTATTAAATCAAACATTTACAGTGTCTTCAAAGTAGTCTCATTAACACAAAATATAATTACCAATTAATGCACATTTATATTGATATTATATTTGTGTAGATTTCCCAACTGATCATCGTAATATAAACCGTCCTTACAGCTTGCAACTTAAAGTAAGTAGATAAAAGATTCATAGAATAGAATTTATATAAAAATACTAAACCTGGTTAATTAAAATGAAGACAACGGATACAAAGAGCGGTATAACCTTTGTTTTTTGAATTCATGGTAAAAATAGGTTAGAAAGTAACTGGTAAAATAACCAAAGGACGTCTGTCCTCAAATCCATGAGAATATAAATTGATATCTGTGTAAATTAAATCAAAGATGAATCAGGAAACAAGGAATATGTAGGCCAGTGCAAGACCCATATAAGGTAAATGTTAGGATATAGCGACAAATTTGATTGAATGCTTTTTTTAAAAAAAGGGAAAAATTTGACGGGTGAAACCGGTAAGAACGCAAAATGATCTAGTCAAACAAACCAGATTTCTTATTTTATTTATTTCTCAACGTTTTGGTTTGTCTTCAGTTTTTAGTGCAGAGATTTTTGGTTACACCATATGTTAAGCTAATCAAATAAGAAAAACATCAGAAACAAACAATACACAATCGCTGACCCGTGGAATACCCCTGACTAAACACAAATTTGTTGTTTGCTTCTTCTAGGTGTATACCCATTTTCTTCCACTAATCATGCATTAACATAATGATATACTAGTTAATATCTTAGGATGATAAAAGTATCACAAAATAATCTATCCAATAATTTTTCACAATGGTGATAAAGAATTTCTTTTAAGAACACCTTATTTCTTTTTTTTTTCCTTTTTTATTTATTTATTTATATTGTGTGTGTGTGTGTTTTATTATCTTACTATATTAACTAATCTTGTTATTTTAAATGTGAGATGGTGAAGGAATAATATTCTTGACAATAAAAATTGAAGATGAAATTAAGTCTTAAAATGTGGGATGAAAATAGTAGAGTAAGGTATTTTAATTTGTAAGATTGAGAAAGTCTTCAAAATTATATTGTGATTTTCTTTTTATTATCTTGAAATGGTAACTAATCTCATTACTTTAACTTTGTAGGTGAGATATTGAAGAATCAAAATTCTCTTCAAAACCAACGATAAAATCAAATCTTTTATGTCTGTTTGGGTTAAAAACGAATTCTGTGTTTCGTTCCAACATGTATTACAAAAATCAAGAGAGAGGAAATGAGATTTGAAGATCTCAAACTTAGAAAATTGTTTTAACATATAAAGCTAAAAATGTTTTTTTTTGTTTTTTGGTTTTTGGGAAATATTAAAAACTATATCCTCTCATATCATTCTCTCTTCTACTGTCATGATTAGATTTTACACCTCCCTCTTTTTTTCTCATACCATTTGAAATACATATTGAACGAAAAATAAAAAAACTTGTTTAGAAGCTAAACACACACTTAGTTTTGAGAGGAAAGTAATTAAATGAGATGATTTAGTTTATTAACATGAGATAATCTTGACAAAAAAATGTGGATACATTGAACCACCCATGTTTTGTATTATGTTTTGTATTATGCCAACACCACTTGATTGTCTACATATCATTAGGGTGGCCTTGAGATTTAGGGTGAGAAGCAAATTTTATCATGTTCAAGAAATGCTAGGATGAGATAACTCAAGAAAATAGTCTGCCTCCATAATATAAAAAATCTGGTTCATTAGTGCTTGAATTGTCGATGCATCAGATGCTAATGGTTTTTTTTGTAACGGGTCAAATAAAGCATTACCAATTATTATAGTAAAAGAGAAAAAAAGAATTGTTCAACGTTCTGGATAACTATACTGCAAGAAGCTAGTTGAAAGTTGAGACATGAGTGCAACATAACATTAAGTGCCAGCATTTTATGATAATGTTTTTTTGCCCATAACGAGTATTGTATTTCATTTCCTTACATTTATATTTTTCAGTCGGTTGCATCGCCAGCTTTCTATTTATTTTTCAATTTCAATATACCAGTTTTTTCTATTGCATTTATTTTTTATTTTTGTTATCGGTTTCTAATTTAATAATAGTTCTAATTCAATTTACGATATTGGTTTACTTATACTTAAAAAAATTAAAACAAAAAATAAATAGGTACACGTAATCATTCTCCTTTCGCATCACAAAAATGCATACTTCTTTTGTCGAAGTTTCTCCTTTCCATCTCAATCCAAATGTCCCTTTTTGCACCTCTTTTTGCATCTAAAAATACTCTCGCCTCTATGCGTGCATCGTGCCCATCTATTCCCTAGTAGATTAAAACCTAATAACTGATATATATGTAGCTATATGCACAATGATCGCATCGGTCCTAGGTACTACTCATCGTACCTTCCGTATCCTCCTCGCAAAGGACGCCATCGCCTTGCTTTTATGGCGTTCTATGACTACATCTATAAAAGACCACATCGTAAGGCCTACAATACAGATGTTCCGTCGTCTACTATGAAAATGTAAAATTACGTCCGCACTAGTCTATACTAATGCTCGGACATCCACAATGTACCACCCAGTGCGTACCTGGAGGACTATACGTAATCGTTCTGTCTACTTCCTGAATCTCGCTTAACAAAGTCTACCTTGTACGGAACTCAGTCAGAGATTTTCTGTCTGTAAAGGACTGCCTTATCAGACCTACAATACAAATATTCTATTTAGTTTGTCTCTTTTCTTATTATGCCTATGGCCCCACGCAGCCACCCCTCAACTAATCGAAAGACCTCTATAGAGCTAAGTGGTTGTGCCCTACTGCAAACAATCTAACATCCAATTGGCTTCAATGTCTCAATAGTGAAAGGTTCATTGGACTGTTGGTTTAACTCTAGTCTTTTCCGAACTCGCTTCTTCGTTTTGATGCTCGCCCGATATCCGCATGCGACTATCCTTTTGGGTCCTGCCCATTAAAACTTACTTGCAAGTACTGGGACATACGAATATCCTACTTCAAACATCAATCCCTTTTGACTGCCTACAATGGTCCTGCCATGCAAAAAGCAGTCAAGGCATACTTTTTTGATGGAACACCTACAGACCTGCCTCTAGAGAACTGCTTTGCTATGCCCACCCCAGAGGGCCATCCTAGAGTACCCTCACATCCCGTTGAAGTCTCGTACTTCCTTCTAGCCCAAAATAACTAAGTTGGACGTGCTTCTTTGTGCTGAAATCTGTGACGAACTGCTTCGTTAGGCTCTTCATCCTTTGGGCTACTCCAAACGCATCTCTCTCTTTTATTAGACCATAAGTCTAATCTTTTATTTTGCGTTCAATTTACTTTTCTTATTCTGTTGGCTACTTATTTACCCTAATTAGCATAATCTTGTCCTAGCCTCACCTAACTATTGTGAGACCATCAGTTCCTGACTGAAAGGGAATGATGTTGGTATGGGCCACTTCTATTATCTTGCTGATTAACTTAATCCAAGATCTAAGTTTATTAAACTAAGTCTCTTCTGTTATTTCTGCTTTATTTGCTTATTAACTTAATTTAAGTCTTAAAATAAGTCTTTTATGTTCTTTCTACTTAATTATAATCTATGTTATAATTTTACTTGCAATTGTCACTACTATATTCTTTTATAATCTATATATTATAAATATAATTACAAGCGTCTCTTTTCTGTTTTAGTCTGTTTTCTTTTATTATGATATTGAATTTTCTTTAATTCTCTTATATTATATAACAATCTTGGCTTGGGACTACGTCCGATTGTCACAAATTTACTTATCATAATAACTGTTTTTCTTTTATTCTATTATCTACGCAGTAAATGCAGATCTAGTTACATTTCTATCTATAGCTTCTATTCTTGTCTAATAATTAACTTGATTCCTTCTTTAATTTCTTTAATTCTTCACTTTATTTTCTTATATTCTAGGAAATAGTTCTATTCTTTTTAGTTGATTACGAAAACTGTGCTAAAAATCCATTTCCATATTTTAATACTAAATGAAGCTATAAACAATAATCCGTGATTGCAAGATATTCCTTTTTTTTATTTCTTTACTTTTTGGATAGTGCAAAATACAGTAGTGTCTCTATTTTACACTAATGTCTTTTTCTTTCTTTTGTTTTTGCAATTACGTTTATCGTTATCTTTTAAATGTTAAATTATGGACATGTATTCTCATTTCTAAGCCAACCAACTAATCTATCACTAACTTCCCTATCAAGTTATTAAAATTCCCTTTTAATTTATTTTTCCCCGTTTTAGCATAATTTACTGCAAATTTCTATCTTTCTCTTTTTATTTTAGTTTTTCTTATTTTACATCTAGTTTCTGTAAATCTAGTATTCTTCTATTTTAGTCCGTATTTGTGAATCCTTCTCTTTACTATTTTATTTGCGTAAAAAGGAATAAAAAGAAGCTAACATTTACATGCTAAATTTCAACTTTAAAATAGATGTAAATAACTATAAATTTCTTACTTTTAGGCTTGCGTCTTTCTCCAACTGTCAAGCTTAATATTATTCATATTTAATTGGATTACTAACCTCATTTTTTCATATAAATAGTAATTAAATATAAGCTCTCTTATACAATTTACAGTCTCGACATAACTATTTAACAGAGTTAATTACTGAAATAAATACTGAATAAAATTATTTAACGGGAATATAACGATAATATATTATAAACGTAAAAGATATATAATTAAATCCACTCACCTATCATCCTTAGCTTTAAATCTCTATCTTCTAAAATTACTATGTCATTGTTTACTGTAAGAGAGGGATGAAGAAAGAGACGGCTGATGAAACGAATTACATTACGTTCTCTCTTATATAGATGCAGCCTACCAATTATCTAATTAATCCTCTTCTTAATTGATCCTTCAATTAATTTTTATATGCAGCAATATACTGCCTATATGTACACATTCTAATCTAGGTCAACTATTATTTCGTTTCCTTATTAATTGATATTTTCTACTGATTACGTTACAATCCTAATTAATAGCCTCATTAATAGATTAACATATCACCTCTATTAGTTAATATGCATTTTTTTTAAATTCAGATTTGAATTTGAACATTTATTTGTTACATTTATATGTAAACCACTTTAAATTGAGGGATCTGATATATATATATATACACACGTTATATATTAATCTCCAATATTAATTCACATATTAATTAATTGCACTTTTTAGCTGATTCTGTTTGCAATGTTAATTATTACCCTTATTTTTTCCCCTTACATCTAATTCTCTTAATAATTTACATTCATTACAAACATAATAAATTTGTTACTACTTTTGTAAATATCTTATGAAATAATTGCAAATGTTTATAATTGATAAAATTTCCATGTTTGCATATGTAATTGTTTTTGATGCTAAAACTTCAAACGGCTATAACTTCTTCGTTTGAAGTCCATTCAGAAAACATTGTATATAGAAGTTGATTAGAAAATTACCACGAACAAAATGGTATAAGTTTCGTGGCCAAATTCCAACATTAGCAAAAATTCATTTTCACTGTTTTCATTAGTTAAATTTATTTAATTTAACTGTCAATAAAATGTTGGGTGTTACAATACAAGTGGAGCATCTAGTAACAAAATCTCGAATAGATTGAGTTTGGGCTAGTAAAAGTCACTGGATTCTAGAAAGTGTGGCATTAATGCCCAAGTGCCCTCCTTCTATACCATGATATATTCTAATAATTTTCTATTGCAGCTGCTCATTATTTGGAATGTACAAACGATTTCCCTAAAACGACATATCATTTCTTAAAATTAATTTAACAGAGGAAGTCATACCTGTCTTGACTTGCCGAACTAAATTTTGGAATTCAGGATCTGGACGAGCTGCTTGATTTCCTTAGTGATGTGAAATACTAGGGTAGAAATTGCAGCCATTAAAGCTTCATCCGATCACCGTGACAAGGCATCCCGACTTGGTTTTGAGATCCCGACCTATATCAGATATCAAAGTCGAATCCCAACAGTTTGACTAGCCATTTTTGTTGCTCGGGTGTTTGTATTATCTGAGAGGTGAGTTGCTTGAGGCTTTGGCGATCGATTGTTATGGTGAAACGATCGATTTTGTTTGGCCACCGATTCTTGATTGAACGATGTGATGGAAATTGACTTGTTCATTACTTGACGTTGTTTGATTTTCTCTGAGTCGGTTTCGTTCTTTCTCCTATGACTTCGGTTCTTTGAATTTTGTGTGATAATTGACTTGGTTAATTCGTGTTTCATCTGCAAGTTCCATTCTTTTCTGGCTTTGACTTGATGACTTCAACCAAACTGCTACCTTGTTCATTTCTTTATGTCATTTGATGCCATTGTAGTCTTGCATTTCTTTTGATTCATACTTGTTGTCACACACACTGTCACATTGTTGTCCTTGTACTTGTTCGAACTGAACCGTTGTTCATCATGTTCATGCCTGAACTAATATCTGTTATGTTGACATGGACCTTGCATTGAGTTGAATGTGTGTTCGAGTGGTTCATGTTGCATTGGCTTGTTTCACTTGAGTCTCTACTGTTCATTTTGTCTTGACTTATTAGCATGTTGTGTTCATGTATGGTCTGAGCTGATCTTCATGTTGTATGCATGGGTTCTTGTTCCTTGGGTTCATATTGTAACTGTTATGTGTCACCATGATGTTTGTGTTGTGGTTGAGTCCATTCTGGTTTGAGCATGTTTGAAGCCAAACTTTGTACATATGTTGATGGAGTCTTTGTGATGTCTTGAACATTGATGTTTGATCTGAAACTTTGTTGAGTTCATGTGTACATTTTTTTGTGATCTGGTGGACCTGGTTGCATGAGTCTGGTCTTGGTTCACTTTGATTTGAATGTCCAGTTGCTGTCATGTTGCACTTGCATCCATTTAACATGTCTCTCCACGTATACACATATATACATACATGTATGTATATATGTGTGTGATGGCTATGCTTTCTTGTGTGTTGCTCATGACCATTTTCATTGTTGAGTCCCCTCACTTTGTTCATATGCACATGAACTTGGTTGATTGGTCTGATTTCTTTGAGTCTGGTTTTGATTCGTATTTTGGATTTGCACCTGTGTTGAATCCAGCTTATGGCTCGGGTTTGACCTTGTGCTCACCTGTCCCTGTAGTTTTCACACGCAAGTGTATATCGATGTGCACGGCCTTGTGACATGTATAGTGATATACTGTGCATGTTACAAGCTGTTCGTGTAAGGTGAATTCAAAAGAAAATTAATGATGAACAACCCAAATAACTGAGGCAAATGATATTTTCAAACACATACTTCATTGTACACTGCAAAAATATTCCTTTTTCAATTTTACTACGTCAGTGTTTATTTTGCAGATAATTCAGATGCGAAATACAAGCTGGAATAGAGTTGAAGATCAAATACGAGTGATGAGTGAATGTAGTGAGGTGAAAATGTATGTAAAAATTGTATAGTGAAAATTGTATTGTAGTATAAAATTGTATTGTAATTGAAAATGTGTAAATGTAGTGAGAGCTCAAATTTGTACTATTTGAATTTGTAATAAAATATTTGTTTGAATAAAATATTTATTTGAATATAAATTCTGAGTTATTTATTTTATTCAATAAATATTTATTTAATTATGTGAAAAATAAAATAGTACAATAACAAATACATTTAAACGAATATATATTTGTTTATTATAATTAAACAAAAATCATAGGTTATTGTATTCTACAATCTCCCCCTTTTGATGATAACAAACATATATTAAGATTTTGACTATATTAAATGTATTTGGTTTTGATGAATTCCATTTGCTTCTCCTATTTGAATGCTTCCCCTACAACAAAGCTCCCCCTTTACATATGCATGAAAATAAATAAAAAAATATGCAAATGAACCTAGATGGGAATATGCAAATAAAAAATATAACTTGACTTATTTGCCAAAATCTTAACTTCTCTCTCCCCCTTTTGTTATCAGCAAAAAAGTAATAGTGTTAAAAAAATAGAGATAAAGTGACCGACATTACAACATTAATACCTAATCGAGTATAAATATTAAATTTCAATAAAAAATCAAACAAAAATCATAAATACTCTGTTTGGCGCATATTCCACTTTATAGTGATAGGGGTGATGTGGTATATAAAACCATATAGTTGTATCTATTTGTGGTATATTTATGACAGGAATTTGAATACTTACTAACCATGCATAACCGTTAGGACTTTTAAATGAGATTAGTAGTATTCCCAATTTTAAAAAACAAATGAATTTCAAGTATCTTCTAACCACGCATAACCGTGAGGACTTTTAAATGGGATTAGAATCAACTCGTCTATTTAATAATCAATTTTGATATGTGTTCCATACATGCATAACCGTGAGGACTTAAATGAGAATGAAATCACGTAATCAAAGATTCCAAGTAATTCACTCATGCATAACCGTGAGGACTTTTAAATGAGAGTGAATACTTTGGATAATTTTATTGCTAATTAATTAAAAAAAAGAATAATTTCCTGTTTGAAAACCACATTTTGACATACTATATTGGATTTTGATGAGTGATGATCGTTAGAAATATGATAGACACAGAGATGGTCATGGAATTTTTACCATCCTAAGTTATTGCAAATTTTATTTAAATTTTTAAAGAAAGTTACTAAATATACCATCTCAAGTTATAATATATGATTAATATCAACACTCATCACTTTTTCAGTCACTATTTATCTTTTCGATAATCAATATGGAATCAGATTAGTTAATGTAGGCACTTAAGACCAAATCAAATTTTTGAAATGCCTAAATTGAGATGAAGTCTACAGAAACTATTTTCTGAAGGGGTTTTGTAAAAATGTCTGCCAATTGAAAATCAATTGAACTGAAAATTATGTAGATATTTTCTTCGAAAATATGATGCAACTAATGAATATCCCTACATAAAACACATTCCACTAGTAATTTTTCTATCAACTAGACTACCAGCATAATCTGCATCTGAATACCCCTTTAACTCAAGGTTATCATTAGTTGGATACCATAGACCAAACCGTGGAGTATGCAACAAATATCTTTTAATCCTTTTTACAGTTTTTAAATGGGATTCTTTTGGATTTGATAGAAACTGTGCACATAAACAAACAGTGAACATGATTGTCATGTCTGGAAGCAGTAAGATAAAGAAACATACTCATGTGTATCTAGAGTAATCATCAACCAATACGAAACAACACCTCTTACCACCTAAGCTTGCAATATCGTTAGGTCAACAATTTTGCACGAATCAAAATCAAAAACAACATTCATAACTGGCTGATTGAAATCAGATTATGGTGTAGATTTTCAACATATAATATATCGTTCAAGATAAATGTAATGTTACCTATTTTACCTTTACCGATAATTTTTCGTTGTTGTCCATTGTGACTTTGCCACCATTGTATTTCTCTAGGCTAAGGAAACTTTGACTTGTCGCCGTCGTGTGCCTGGAATAGCCAGAATCTAGGTATCACTCTTGTTGTTCCTTAGCCTGTCACCACTCCTACACGAGAAAAGATTTTTGTGACCTATTTATTTTTATAGGTCCATGATTGTTAGTGACAAATGATTTTGAAAAATAAGTTTATGTAGACCCAAGACAATCTATGTTAGTTCCTTTTGGCACCTAGATTTGTTTAATTCTAAGGGATTTTACATTCATGCCTTTGGGAACCCGAATTGGAATGGTTTTCACGTGTTTGGGTCCATACCAGCAATTGTTATGATTGTGTCCAATTTTTCCACAAATCGTGCACTTGGAATTGACTTTATTAATTTTTCTTCTAACACGTTCATACTGAGTATACCCAAGTCCTTGTCTAATAGTATTGACAATTTGTTTCCCTAATAGCATATTTAGTGATTTTTCCCCTTTAGAAAATTTACGTAAAGTTGTAGACAATTGTTGGACTTATGTTTTGAGAGATTCATTTTCATTCAATAATAGAATGCGCTTTTTAATAGAATTTCTCTCCTAGTATTTTCACTTTCTTTCAAAATCAGAATTTCATTTTCAAGTTATTTAATTTTAGTTTTTGATTTTTTAATTTCTTCTTCAAGTGATGGACACTTATCACACTTAGGGCTCTTATTTCGATAGTTTTAACCAATTGATCAAGATGTAAATTTAGTTCTATCAAACTATCTCTTTGTGATTAAATTTTAGCATACTTCTCCCTAAGTCTTTCAAAACACCATTTACCTCATGAAAATATATAAGTAATTCCGAATGAGTAAGTTTTGATACCTCGCTTGGCTCGTCATCATCGATGTCACTTATTTCTCCTTGAAAACAAAATTCTGCTTTTTCACTCTCACTGCCAGTGCTTTCATCTTTATCTTCATCACTTTCATCCCAAGTGGCTGCAAAACTTCTCCTTTTCGGTTTCTTTCATTTGCAGAGTCGATTTTGAGGACAATTGGGCTTGATGTGACCAGATCTATTGCAGTTGTGACAAATGATCTCCTACTCTTTTGAGTTGTCTAGAATTTTGACAATTTTGATCTTTAGTTTTTTATTTAGGACAGGATTTCCATATTTGCGGTTCCACCTTGGGAATCTCTTTATTATCAGTGCCAATTCAGCTGCTCCATTATCATCGTCGTCGTCATCACTTTCTGTTGTTCCTTTGAGAGCTATTGATTTCTTTTGCGTATCACCTCCTTCGCGTTCTTCCTTGAATTTGATTTCTAGCTCATAAGTGGTAAGATTTCCGATGAGTTCTTCAACTTTAATTTGTTTCAGATCTTTTGATTCTTGAAAGGCTGTGACTTTTGCTTCAAAATTTCGTGGTAGTATTATGAGGATTTTTCGGACTATTTCCAATTCTGTGTATGGTTTTCCGAGAGCTTTTGATTTGTATACGAGATTAGAAAGTCGTCCATACATTTCTTTGATACTTTCATCCTTGCCATTGTGAAGTTCTCATATTCGCTACTAAGCATGGCAAGGCGAGTTTCTTTGACTTAGGAGGTTCCTTCGCGAGTCACTTCAAGTGTGTGCCAGATTTCCTATGTAGTTAGACTATGTGAGACACAGTTAAATTCAATTTGATCTAATGAACAAATAATATAATTCATAGCTTTAGCGTTAGCGTTCTGCAGTTTATTTTCAAGATCTGTCCATTAATCCATCGGTTTTTCAATTTCTTGATTATCTACCACTATAGTTGGTGTCCTATATCCCGTTTCAACAATATTCCATGCATCAACAGTGTTCAAAAAAATTTCATTCTAATTTTCCAATATGCGTATTCACCATTGTACATAGGTGGTCTAACTATGGACTGACCCTCAGCAAAAGCATTATTAAAAGAAGCCATTTAAAGAATCAAATTTTTAATTGAAAGAAAAAATTTAAATTTTTAATAAAAAATGGTTTTTGTTCCTATCTCTGATACAACTTGTAGGATCGTTTTCACCGTAGAGGCGGGGTGAATAGGGCGATGCTAATAATAATAAAAATTAATGCGGAAATAAAATATAAAACAGAAAGTAATGTAGTAGAGATCACACACAGATTTACCCAGCTTCGGCAATAACCTGACAATGTGCTGCCCTCAAGGTTTCTACTAGAAATTAAGTAGTCAGACGCTTACACACGTAAACTTGCGACACCCGCTACTTGACTAGCCTAATTCTATGTTCAAAACCCTGCCACAACTCAGCCACTGAGTTGCAAATTCTCAAACTACGCCCCATAGTTTGTACCTAGTTACACGACTAGAAAGTTACACAATTTAAAAACAAAATTACAAATGAAAATAAATAAACTAAACAAAATCGTATTTTAAACAATTTATGCCCAAATAAAATAGAGCCGGTCCAATATAGTAAATGATAGAAGACGTTTCTCCTTTATTCATATATGTTGGCCGTCTCATTCCTTTTTCTCTTCGATCTGAAATTTAGGATTCCTTCTCAATTGAAGTTGCCGATTCAATAAATCGATTTGGCATGATGATATTACTTTGAATTGCTTCGTCAATTGATTCCTTACTTTGATTGGGTTGGGGCTGCTCCAATTTTGTCAAGCACGAATGATAAGAATGGTATGCAATTTTATCTCCTTTTCGATTTTGATTACACTCAACTTTGATTCGAGTTTCATGATTTTATTCAGTGCTTGCTCTCTGATTTGCTTGACTTGAATGAGTTTACTACCGATGATGTAATTGGGTTATATAGGGATGAAAACCTGTAACGACCAAGACTTTCTCTCCACAGAAAGTCGCATCGTTAATAAGAAAATAAAATAACCTTATTATTAATCTTATTTAAAACCATATTTGTTATTTGTTTAAATATCTTTGAAAATCTAATATTAAATAAATCCAAATCTCCAAACTATCAATATATATATATTAGAAATTTAAAAACAAGATTTTATTTATTTATTATATTTCAACCCAAAGCTAATCTATTTACAATATATATACTTATATATATACATTATAAATAGAAATCATTTTATTGGTTTTTAAAAGATACATTCCACTAATTAAATATTTATTTAATTAGATTATTTACCAATTCAAATTTTTTTATCAAAGATCATCAATATCAATTTAATTATTTAACAGATTATTAAATTGATATTGTTAAAATTTCCGGGATATTACATTCCTCCCCCCTTAAAATAATTTCGTCCCCGAAATTTAAACAAAGGTAATTTAATAATCTTATTAAAGATTTTAATTTAAAACACAAGCATATACTATCATCCATATGCTAACAACCATAGCAACCAAATCATCCAATCAAACAATTCTAACTATCTAGACTAAATTCTAGATAAAATTCCTCGAGTTTCCCCAAGTATATATATATATATACCGGGATACTCGCTCTACAAACAATCTAAACTACGAAGCTACAGTGCTCCTACTCATCTAGATTTACAAAACAAAACAAGATATCAGACTACAGACGAGTCTGACTCAACTACCAAACTTCCTGAACTGCTGATTCCAAAACCAAAGATAGATCAAATACGTACTCCCTCAAAGATACGTAAAACTCAATGAATTCCAGTTATCCAAACTGACAATTCAATTCAGAAGTCCAAATACTTATCCAAATCAGAACACAGACGAGATCCAAACACAACTCTACTTCACAACATCAGTAGATTCCAAACTTACTTCTCCTAGCAGAGATACACTCCAAACTGCTTTCGCTGCTCAACTCTGATCTGAGGTAGAACACAAGCACAGACTGGACAACTCACTTCTAGAAATAAGGTTCACTGATCCATAAAGAAAACTCGGATACTCCAGCAAAACTTGAGCTGTTTCGCCAAACTCTATCTCTAGGAACTATCCTTCAACTACTGAACCACCGGTACCACTCCTGGAATCCAGTCGATAAGAAAACTCAACCTTCAGATGCGGACAACTCCTGACTTCTCTGAAGACATCCAGAAAAATTCTGACCACCCAAGAGAACACTCAGACAATCGCAAGTCACTTTTGCGATCAACCCATCCTAATTCCAAACAGACTGTTCTCTCTTTACCAATCAGAATAGCTTACACTTATTTATCCAATTTATCGAAGAAATGGATCCACTCTGCTGCTTCTGAACTTCACTTCCAGAAAAACTGCTCAGCTAGAAAACTTCTTGCCATCACAGAACACTCCGAGTAGCACTGCTGACACTGATGCTCCTATCCAAAGCTCTTCGAGAAACTCGAACCCAAACCAAATAGAAACACCATGCTGAACTCAACCACAACACCAAAGCAGACACACTTCATTAACTTGTTCCAAAAGAAAACATCTTCGGGAACATCCATATTCACTGCGTCTCATCACACAGCTACAATTTCCTAAGATACCATCACTCGCTTCTGCCTAACCGACAGATCCAACTCTACTCATCCAACTTCAAAGATAAACTCTGAACCATAACAGGTTTCCTTCAGAGATTGTGAAATCCTTACACAACTGCAAAGTTCACTCGAGACGGTATTAGGTTTACAGTCTCGACAGATACTCTTCCAACCTCAACACTCAGACTCCTAATCCTAGATGATAAATTATTATCATCTCAACCAATCATTACAAATATCATATACATTTAAAATGATACCTTTTTATATAGAAATTATATCTGGGTAAAATTATTTCATCTACCTTTTTAAAACAATATTGTGTCCGTTGGCCTGGTCCAAGTGTTTAGAGATCCCTATCAATAACGTTAGCTACTCGTATTGACCAGAATCCATATACCACTCAACCGATCAATTAACACAATATAAAACCATTTTATATAACTAACAAATACGCACTCTCGTATATATATACTCAGACTCAACAGGTTGCTACAGATCCTATCTCTAATGAACAATCCTTCCAAACCTAGGTATTCACTCAACCTAGTGTTCTGATATTCACTTAACCAAAAGCTTAGGCATTCGCTCAACCTATGCTCTGATATTCACTTAACCAATAGCTTAGGTATTCGCTCAACCTATGCTCTGATACCACTGTGACGACCAAGACTTTCTCTCCACAGAAAGTCGCATCGTTAATAAGAAAATAAAATAACCTTATTATTAATCTTATTTAAAACCATATTTGTTATTTGTTTAAATAGCTTTGAAAATCTAATATTAAATAAATCCAAATCTCCAAACTATCAATATATATATATTAGAAATTTAAAAACAAGATTTTATTTATTTATTATATTTCAACCCAAAGCTAATCTATTTACAATATATATACTTATATATATACATTATAAATAGAAATCATTTTATTGGTTTTTAAAAGATACATTCCACTAATTAAATATTTATTTAATTAGATTATTTACCAATTCAAATTTTTTTATCAAAGATCATCAATATCAATTTAATTATTTAACAGATTATTAAATTGATATTGTTAAAATTTCCGGGATATTACAAAACCCCTAAATATACGTTCATATTTTCGATTTGAATTTTTCAAACAATTTTGTTTGGCCACTGATTCTTGATCGAACGATGTGATGGAAGTTGACTTGTTCATTACTTGACGTTGTTTGATTTTCTCTGAGTCGGTTTCGTTCTTACTCCTATGACTTCGGTTCTTTGAATTTTTTAAGATAATTGACTTGGTTAATTCGTGTTTCATCTGCAAGTTCCATTCTTTTTTGGCTTTGACTTGATGACTTCAACCAAACTACTACCTTGTTCATTTCTTTATGTCATTTGATGCCACTGTAGTCTTGCATTTCTTTTGATTCATACTTGCTATCACACACACTGTCACATTGGTGTCCTTGTACTTGTTCGAACTGAACCGTTGTTCATCATGTTCATGCCTGAACTAATATCTGTTATGTTGACATGGTCTTTGCATTGAGAATGTGTGTTCGAGTAGTTCATGTTGCATTGGCTGTTTCACTTGAGTCTCTACTGTTCGTTTTCTCTTGACCCATTGGCATGTTGTGTTCATATATGGTCTGAGCTGATCTTCATGTTGTATGCATGTGTTCTTGTTCCTTGTGTTCATATTGTAACTATTATGTGTCACCATGATGTCTGTGTTATGGTTAAGTCCATTCTGGTTCGAGCATGTTTGAAGCCAAACTTTGTAAATATGTTGATGGAATCTTTGTGCTATTTTGAACATTGATGTTTGATCTGAAGCTTTGTTGAGTTCATGTGTACATTGTTTTGTGATCTGGTGGACCTGGTTGCATGAGTCTGGTCTTGGTTCACTTTGATTTGAATGTCCAGTTGATGTCATGTTGCACTTGCATCCATTTAACATGTCTCTCCATGTATACACACATATATATATACATGTATGTATATATGTGTGTGTGATGGCTATGCTTTCTTGTGTGTTGCTCATGACCATTTTCATTGTTGAGTCTCCTCACTTTGTTCATATGCACATGAACTTGGTTGATTGGTCTGATTTCTTTGAGTCTGGTTTTGATTCGTATTTTGGATTTGCACCTATGTTGAATCCAGCTTATGGCTCGGGTTTGACCTTGTGCTCACCTGTCCCTGTAGTTTTCACACGCAAGTGTATATCGATGTGCACGGCTTTATGACATGTACAGTGATACACTATGCATGTTACAAGCTGTTCGTGTAAAATGAATTCAAATTAAAAATGATGACGAACAACCCAAATAACTGAGGCAAATGATATTTTCAAACACACACTTCATTGTACACTGCAAAAATATTTCTTTTTCAATTTTACTACATCACTGTTTATTTTGCAGATAATTCAGATGCGGGATACAAGCTGGAATAGAGTTGAAGATCAAATACGAGTGATGAGTGAATGTAGTGAGGTGAAAATGTATGTAAAAATTGTATAGTGAAAATTGTATTGTAATTAAAAATGTGTAAATGTAGCGAGATCTCAAATTTGTACTATTTGAATTTGTAATAAAATATTTATTTGAATAAAATATTTGTTTGAATATAAATTCTGAGTTATTTATTTTATTCAACAAATATTTATTTAATTATGTGAAAAATAAAATAGTACAATAACAAATACATTTAAACGAATATATATTTGTTTATTATCATCAAAAAAAATCGTAGGCTATTGTATTCTACACAAATGACTGATGCTAGTTAGTCCAATGCACATTTAGCAATATTGACAAAAAATTAATGTTGGGATAAAATATCTAAAGTTTTTTGTAAATGTGATAAACGGGAAGACTATGAATAAATATACGCTAATATGTCATCGAGAAATATTAAAATAAAATTTTGGAGGTGAGGACGAAATATATTGTTCATTGTAACTTAAAACGTTAATGGAGCATTAGTTAAGCCAAATAGCATAACTAAAAACTCGTACGGGCCCTCATGTGTATGGAATGTCATTTTTTGAATGTCCGGATGGTGTACACGTATTTGATAATACCCGCTTTGCAGGTCTAATTTGGTGAAATAATTTGCGCTATGTAATTCATCCAAAAGCTCATCAATGGTTGGAATCAGGAATTTATCTTTGATAGTGATGGCATTCAATGCTCTATAATCCACACAAAAATTTCCATGATCCATCTTTTTTTTATAAGAAGAAACAGTGAAGAGAAGGGGCTCGTGGAAGGTTGAATAACTTTTTACTATAGCATTTCATTTACTTGTTTCTCAATCTCATTCTTTTGGAAGTAAGGGTATCTATATCGACGGATATTGATTGGAGGTGCATTAGGGTGATGATTAATGTAGCGGTCAAGCGTTCGATGGAGCGCAAGGCTAGTGCATGGTGCGAAAATAATGGTATATTGTTGCAGTAAATTTTGGAGTGGAGAAGGATAGGGGTTAAATGGGCTTTCTGTTGTTAGGATGGAAATGGGCTGCAAGTGGAAGTATACAGAAATTAAGGAGACATATTCAAGTATTTTAGGCTGGTTAACTAAAATTTCTTTTGGGCTTTATGTATTTTTCGGGCCTTGGAATTATATGGGCTGATTATTGTAAATGAAGGAGATAGTTAATTTGGATAGATCTGTTGTAATTGGGCCCAATGTCTCGAGCCATTGTACACCCAACACCGCATCTGCTCCAGCTATGTAAAGTACAAGTAATCAATCCCAAATTCGATATTGTTAATCAAAAACTGTACCTTCTTACAAACTCCTCCCCTTTTTAATTTCTCTCGGTTGTCGATTGTTACTACGAAGCTTGGGTGGTGGTTTGGTTTGAGGCCAACTAAGCGGGTTGACCATGGGTGGTGGTAGTTGTGAGTACCACCTGTGTCGACCAACATGGAGATGTGGCGGTTGTAGATGATGGCCGGAAGGCACAGCGTTGATGGTTGAGTCGAACTGACCAGCGAATGAAATTAAATGAAATCTCTTGTTGTTTGTTGATTTGGGTATAAGGAGGGTCAAAGAGGTCAATTAATGGTGGATCTAGGTCTGGTGGTTCGTCGGGAAGTAAAATGAGGATGCGTTTGACTATGCATTGGTGTTTGGGGTGATGCCGTTCGTCACAATTAAAGCAAAGTGTTACACTACGGCATTTCATCAAACACCTAGTACAAACTGTCGAACACTTAACAATTCACCTTGCAGCTCTTCTGGATTCAAAGTTCAAGCTTCAGGCAACCTAATGGAGATACAAAATCCTGAGGAAGCAATCAGCTACAAGAGAATAGCAATGGAGGGTTAGAGGAAATTGGTGCACATTGTGCACGTGCACAGCATAATATTTTGTATTCATGTTTTTTCTGAAACCCTAGCCTTGAGTTGTAATTCCAACGGCTAGTTTGAATTAGTCATTGATACAAACTGTATAAATATGGCCAGCTTGTGTACAATTGAGATATGATGAAAATTAATAAAAAAGATCATTTTTCTTATCTATTGATTATCTGTGCAATTTCTATTCTGTTTTCTTCCACCCACTTCTATTACGTATCAAAGCCTCCTCATTCTTTCCCTGAGTTATCATCACCTACTTCTGTTTATTCCCTTTACCTGTCTTCTTCTTGAATCTACAAACACCATCTTACCTGCTCCACCATGACAATAACCCGAGCACAATCCCAAAAGGAAAAAGAGCCTACCACATTGGTATCAGAGCCTCATGAGGGAGATACAGACCCTCACCAACCAAGTGTCTCGTCTGATCCAGAAGCTTCTTCCTCAATTGAGTCTGCCATTGATGAGACACTACCTGAAATTTGGCAGAAACAATATTTGATTAATAATAGGACTGCTCTATCATTAAGAAGGTTGGAACAAACAACTCAAAACCTGTCAAGAAGCAGTCAAGAAAACAATGAGAAGATGGATAAAATACAAGAAATGATGGCAAAATTTTTTTCCGAGATTCATGAGATCAAGAATCAAAGAAATATGGATCACAGACCTGCTTCTACAATCACTTCTTCTTCTCCAGCAAGATCAAATGTTTATATCCCTCCCAACAATAGACCTCCTATACTTGCTAGACCAGAAAATCATCACACTGATCAGAATTCTCCATCAAGAAACCTTGATATTCCAATTACTCCAGCAAGAGATTTATCTAAGCTAAATATAAAGATTGACTTCCCCATTTTTTCTGGAGAAGATAGGGTTATTGATTGGTTAAGACAAGTTGAAAATTTCTTCAAATACAATAAAACTGATATACAAGAATGGGTACATGTCTGCTCCTACCATCTCAGAAAAGAAGCACTGCAGTGGTTCTACAGATATTCACACACAGTTCAAGATTATGACCACTGGCCAATTTTTTACAAGGCAATTCAGGTACGTTTTACTCCTAATGAATTAGAAAGGCCATATGATACTTTTTCTTCTTTAAAACAGACAACATCAGTCATGCATTATGTAAATCAATTTGAACAACTTGAAGGCATGATTGAACAGATATCACCTACTCACTTATTACAAAAATTCTTAGGTGGATTAAAAGAAGAAATAAAATATGATGTCATTGCTAATAATCCTCCAAATTTTGATGCTGCAGTTTCTCTGGCCAAAATTTTTGAAACAAAATGGCTTTCAAAAAATAAAATTACTCAACAAAATAATTTCAAGGGTTCTGCCAATTTTAAAAATTCTTTTGCGAGTAATCAAGATAACTCTTCTTCCAAACAAGGAAAAATAAAAACTCTGACCCCAGCCGAAATTTTAGATAAAAAAAGAAAGAATCTCTATTTTGGTTGCAATGAGAAATACCACTATGGTCATAAATGTAAAACTAAACAAATTTATATATTAGAGGGTATTATTGAATTAAACAATGATTCTGAAACTGATGATGCCAACAATGATCATTTACAATTAGCTCTATCAGATGATAAGTTAAACACTGACACTACCTTGCTGTCAATTTCTATTAATGCACTCTTAGGTATTCCCACTCTACATACTATCAAAGTTAAGGGTAGTATTAACAATAAAAATGTGATATTATTAATCGACTCGGGATCCACTCACAGTTTTATTGATAGCAAGTTAGCTCAAAAGTTAAATTTGAAGAAAACACAAACTGCAGCTTATGAAGTTCAGGTTGCTAATGGTCAAAAGCTCCAAGGTAATGATATTTGCTCTCAAGTTTTATTATCTTGTCAAGGTTGTCAAATGTTCATAGATTTATTACTCTTACCTATGGAAGGATGTGATATTGTATTGGGTACCCAATGGATGAGAGAACTTGATGAAGTCTGTTTTAATTTCAAGAAATTACAAATCAGATTTTCTTATAATGGTAAAGAATACAAGTGGCAGGGCTTACTTCCTTCTGATTTTCAAACTCTAAATGATAAAAAGGCCACAAAAGAATTTATATCAGCAGATTTACACTTCATGCTTTTTTCTGCATCTGTACAACCTCCCATTGTGTCACAAATTCATCCAGATATTCAACATTTACTTGATAAATTCCCTGCTGTAACATCTACGCATAATTCACTTCCTCCTACACGTGATTGTGATCATCAGATTCCACTTTTAGAAGGATCTAGGCCAATCTGTTTAAAACCATATAGGTATTCACATCATATAAAAAACGAACTAGATAAATTAGTCACTGATATGCTCAATTCTGGCATTATTAGACCTAGTTCAAGCTCCTTTTCAGCACCGGTTGTGATGGTTAAAAAAAAGGATGGGTCATGGAGATTATGTGTAGATTATAGAGCATTAAATAAACAAACAATTAAAAACAAATTTCCAATTCCTTTGATAGATGATTTACTAGATGAACTTTATGGCTCTAAATTTTTTTCAAAATTAGATTTAAAATCTGGTTACCATCAAATTCGAATGAACATGTCTGATATCCATAAAACTGCATTTCGTACACATGATGGTCACTATGAATTTTTAGTTATGCCATTTGGTTTAACTAATGCCCCGTCTACCTTTCAATCTCTTATGAACAACATTTTTAAAAAATATTTACGAAATTTTATTCTTGTTTTCTTTGATGATATTTTAATATATAGCAGGTGCTGGGCAGATCATCTAAAACATTTGGAAATTACACTACAGATCCTACAGGACAATAAATTGATCATCAATTTATCTAAATGTTCTTTTGCGGAAGACCAGATAAAATACTTGGGCCATATTATTTCAGAAAAAGGTATTTCTGTAGACAAAGAAAAAACAAAAGCAGTGATGGAATGGCCACAGCCTCATAATATCAAAGCACTCAGAGGATTCCTAGGACTCGCAGGCTATTACAGAAAATTTATCAAAGATTATGGATTGATAGCAAAACCATTAACAGCAATGCTCAAAAAGAATTCTTTTTTATGGACACAAGAGGCTATTGATGCATTTTATAAGTTAAAGTCTTGTTTGATTAGCCCACCTGTTTTAGCAATGCCAGACTTCACCAAAGATTTTGTAATTGAATGTGATGCTAGTGGCTCAGGAGTTGGTGCTGTCCTTCTTCAAAATGGTAAACCAATTGCATACATCAGTCAACCATTACAAGGGAGAAATCTATATTTATCCACATACGAGAAAGAACTACTGGCCTTAATTCTTGCAACAAAAAAATGGTCTCAGTACTTATTGGGAAGAAGATTTATTATACGAACTGACCACCAAAGTTTGCAACATCTATTATCTCAAAAATTGACTACTGGAATTCAAGGGAAATGGTTAGCAAAGCTTCATGGCTATGACTACCAAGTTGAATATAAGCAAGGTCGTGAGAATATAATTGCAGATAGCCTTTCAAGAATTCATCAAAAGACGGATTTGAATGCCTTGTCAGTGGTACAACCTGACTGGATAACTCAATTGCGAAGACAAATACACCAAACCCCCTTCTACATATTAAAGAAAGAGCAAATTTTAAATGGTAGCTTATCTTCCAGCAAATACAAAATACTTGATGATTTAATATTCTACAAGGGCAGAATCCTACTTGATCATTCTCAAATCCATTTAATAAATTCAATCCTCTTTGAATTTCACTCCTCTCCTTTGGGTGGACA
Source organism: Allium fistulosum (assembly GCA_030737815.1). Classification (NCBI taxonomy): domain Eukaryota; kingdom Viridiplantae; phylum Streptophyta; class Magnoliopsida; order Asparagales; family Amaryllidaceae; genus Allium; species Allium fistulosum. Next base: position 740,452,078 of record CM060908.1, on the reverse strand, counting down.
TGCAGGAGTAAAAAAGACCCTCAAGCAGATAAAGAAAACTTTTTTTTGGAAGCATATTAAGAAATCAGTGGAGAATTATGTAAAGCAATGTGATACTTGTCAAAAATCAAAATCAGAAAATGTTGCTTATCCGGGCCTCTTACAACCCCTACCTATCCCAGACAATATATGGACCGATCTATCAATGGATTTTATTACTCACTTGCCTAAAAGTAACAATGCTACAGTAATCTATGTAGTAGTTGATAGATTATCAAAATATGCACACTTCTTTTCCTTGCAACATCCATACACAGCAAAACAAGTAGCAAGGATATTTTTTGATGGGATTTTCAAACTCTATGGTATGCCAAAAACAATTGTAAGCGACAGAGATACAATATTTTTAAGTAATTTTTGGCAAGAATTATTTTCTCTTCAAGGTTGCACTCTGAAATTTAGCTCAGCCTACCATCCTCAATCAGATGGTCAAACTGAAGTTACAAACAAGATTTTACAAACATACCTGCGTTGTTTTATATCACACCAGCCTAGTGAATGGACTCAGTGGCTAACATTGGCAGAATACTGGTTCAATACTTCCTGGAAAGAATCTACTAAAATGACACCACATGAAGTAGTCTACGGGAAGCAGCCTCCATCACTTCTATCTTATATTCCTCACACTGCAAAAGTAGAACAAGTAGAACAACACTTATTTTCTAGAGACATAACTCTACAATTCCTAAAAGATAGTCTACAATTAGCACAAGAAAGAATGCAAAAGTTTGCCAACAGAAATAGAACAGAGAGGCATTTTTCTGTGAATGACTGGGTTTATCTTAAATTACAACCATATAGACAAATTTCAGTCAGTGCAACTAAAACAAACAAACTCTCTCCAAAATACTTTGGTCCATTTAAAATAATAAAAAAGATTGGAGAAGTTGCATACCTATTAGAATTACCTGCAGGTGCTCAAATTCATCCTGTTTTCCATGTCAGTCAATTGAAAAAGAAACTGGGCACAAAAATGATTCTTCAACAAGGCCTTCCATCATTCAGAGAAGAGATTGTCGAAGAACCTGAAAAAATCCTTGATCGACGTCTAATACCTCGAGACAACAAACCTGTCGCCCAAGCTCTGATAAAGTGGAAGAATAAGCCTGCAACAGACGCGACTTGGGAAGACTACTGGGATACAATTCGCAAATTTCCAACACTGGACCTTGAGACAAGGTCCCTCTTTCATGGGAGGGGGAGTTGTTACACTACGGCATTTCATCAAACACCTAGTACAAACTGTCGAACACTTAACAATTCACCTTGCAGCTCTTCTGGATTCAAAGTTCAAGCTTCAGGCAACCTAATGGAGATACAAAATCCTGAGGAAGCAATCAGCTACAAGAGAATAGCAATGGAGGGTTAGAGGAAATTGGTGCACATTGTGCACGTGCACAGCATAATATTTTGTATTCATGTTTTTTCTGAAACCCTAGCCTTGAGTTGTAATTCCAACGGCTAGTTTGAATTAGTCATTGATACAAACTGTATAAATATGGCCAGCTTGTGTACAATTGAGATATGATGAAAATTAATAAAAAAGATCATTTTTCTTATCTATTGATTATCTGTGCAATTTCTATTCTGTTTTCTTCCACCCACTTCTATTACGTATCAAAGCCTCCTCATTCTTTCCCTGAGTTATCATCACCTACTTCTGTTTATTCCCTTTACCTGTCTTCTTCTTGAATCTACAAACACCATCTTACCTGCTCCACCATGACAATAACCCGAGCACAATCCCAAAAGGAAAAAGAGCCTACCACAAAGCCCTTTTGCTCAACGTTGTTCCTGCTCTGTCGGAGTTAATCCTTCGGTCGGGTATGGTGAATTTGGTAGAAAGGTATTTTAGGGCGGTGAGGTGATGTTTGGAGGAAGAGTTGTGGATTGTTTAAAAGGAAGGTTACGACTATAATAGTGATGAGATTCAGACAGCTTGCTTTCCACTAATTTTGCCATACCAATGGCATCAGTTAAGGTTGCCAGTTTGAGCAGCAGGAGTTCATGTTTGATTGTTGGCTTCCGTCTTAAAATAAAACAATTCAGCAAAGCATCAGGTGGTAAATTTGTTATACTGTTATTGGTTGTTTCAAAGGTGGACTGGTATTGTTCGACGGATGTAGTTTGGTGAAGTTTGAACGGAGCTGCTTGGAGGTTGGTGAATGAAGATGGACCAAAGTGTTGCTCCAAGGCTTTGGTAAGGGATTGTCATGATGAGAGTTGTCATTTCCTGTACATCCATTGGAACCAAGTTAATGCTTGCTCCGTCATGTGGAAACTTGCAAGATCTATGTGCTGCTCTTCTGGTGTGGCATGAAACGTGAAGAATCATTCGGCTTGGAAAATCTAATCAAATGGATTCGAGCCATCGAAGGTTGTTAGCTTGTACCTAGGTGGTTGTGTTAGGGTGGTATTCATTGTAGGTAATAATAGGGCTTGTCGATTATGTTATGAGGAGTTGTTTGGTGAGGTAATGGATGAAGATGAGGTTGGTGGTGTAATGGCAGCAAGCTTAAGATTAATATCGGCCAAATTTCTGATTTGGTCTAGGGAAGCATTGTAAGTTCGTAGAGTGTTTTGGATGTTGGTGATTTATTGTTGTTGGTTGGTTTTTGCAGTTTGAATGGATTCAATGGTGAGTTTTTAGGATAAGGTTGTGTCATAGAGTTGTTACAAAGCTTCATCAACTTATTGGGTCATGATTGAAGGACAGTATTAGGTTGGAGGAAGGGGGAGGATAAGTAGATGGTGAAAGCACCAAAATGACACGTGTAACATGATAGGCAGCGAAAATAAAGGAGAGAAGAGGGAGGAAGGGGAAGAACAAGAGTGGGGACAAGAAAATGTGCAAATGCTACTTACTATTTCATTCATTCATACCACTATTTATACAGATTTCATATCATTCGAGGCTGTAACTAATTCTAGACAGCTGGCCTATAGTGGCTACAACTTTTGTAATAAACTTCTCCATACAATTTAATAATTAAGAAATAAAAGAAATTCCACCCATGCGGTTTTGTCCTTATTCATAACAACCTTGTTTCTGTTCTATTCTAAGAATCTTCTAGGCATGATGTTGGTACGATTGGGCCTTGTGTATGCTGCATCTTGTGTGATATTATTATTATCAGTACTATGTGCACTTGTGCACGTATCAAGTTTCCACCTTAAAAGCAAATAGCTAAATAAACCAAGTCAAAAGCTAAGGAAAATAAGTGATTTTAACTTTTTAGACTGATTTATAGTGAGCGCACGTTTGAGTATGAATTATATTGATTAATGCATCACTGTTAGTAAATTCCTCTTCCCGTTTGACTCAACGCAACAAAATAACCTTATTACAACTTTTTGTTTATAGTGTTCGTTGAGTGATAATTGTAATAGTGGTTTTTTAACAACTATTTTTTTACTATCTTTTGTAATAAAGTTGTTTTTAATAACTGTTTGTATATTGCAGTGGTAATAGATTTCTTTAACAACTTACTCTACATGATTTTGTAAATATTAATTTTTAACAACCTTAATTATAGTTATCTTTCTCTTTCAAGGAAATTTTGTAAACAATGGACGAAAATTCTGAGTCGACAAAATGGTATTAACAGCCATTAATAAATAATTAATAAATAATAATTTATTAATATAATTATTAATTTACAATTTACAATTTATAATAATAATGTAGATATTATAATATATACTTAATATATAATAATCTATTATAATTAACGATTAATGATTCATAAATATATAATTAATACCTAATATTTTGAAATTTATTATTTATTATAATTAATGGTTTATAATTAGTAATTTGTATTTAGTTATTTATATTTAAGAATTTATGATTTACAATTAGTAAATTATAATTAATAATTTATTAATGCTAATATATAAACAATAATTGGTACTTACTAATTTATTAATACATGGCGGCACCTGAAATTTTAGGGCAGCTCGCCCATTCCGTTTCTAAATTCCAGTGGCGCTAAAACTTTAATTTCTGCTAACCCTATATTCCAAATTGCCCACTTCTCCATTCTAATTCTAATTCCCATGCAATCTTCAATCCAAAACAACCAATCATGAGCCTCTCTTCACTATCCCGAACTCACATAATATCGACCACGATCTCTTTTGCAAAAAAATGGCCAAAAGTGTCCTTTCTCTTGAAACACTACACATTTCTACCAATGCCTCTTATCCCAAATTCACGAACGATAATGAACAAAATAAACTCTTCAAAACCCTAAATAGTAGGAGATTCATGGTCGATTATTCAATCGACGACAAAACCAATTAATAAGCTTTGGTCATTTTTCTCTCTAGATAGGTGGCTACCATCTCGAAGACTCCAATCTCTCGGTTTTTACTATTAATACCTCAGTTATTGATTTTGATGACAACAACCGTATAAAATATAGATACTAATATTTTGCCAAGTTATATAGTATGCACTGTAGAATATTGCACAGGTGCTGAATCAAAGACCGTACAGTATAAAGATTCAAGATAAATACGAAGACTCATGAGTTCAAAGACAATGAAACGAAGATCCCAATGTTATAATTTAGTGTTTGGAGTCATTGGAATATATTGTTAAAGTTCTTGATAACAATCTCTGATCTTTGTCTCCAATTTCTAATCACTGATATTTTAAATAAAAAATAAATATTTAAGTTTCAAAATATATTTTATAAAAGTTTTTAAGAGTTCAAAATATTTAAAAACTATGTTCAAATTATTTTACAAAGTATAAGATTTTCAATATAACTTAAAAGAAAAGTATTTTAAAAAATTACTAAGATATGTCGACATACTTGTTTTGTATATGTCGACAAATAGACAGTTGGATTGTTTTTTAAATTTTGACTGGAAGTGTCAATTGGACACAACTCTTCACGATCGGATACATCTGTACATTTACTATATAAAAAGGAGTGCCAACGAATTTTTAACTAATTAATTACTTGCTTTCTTCCCACTCCTTACTCTCTTGAAATTTTGATTGAAAAATATATTCTACATTCTTCAAAATCATATTTCATTGAATTGATTCATTACTACTTTCTTACTGTTTTGGAAATATCTCTCTCATCTCAAAGGTCAAAAATGCTATCAAAGAGGCTATAGGATCCGTTGTATCCAAAGTAAAAGAATTTGTCTTTGGAAAAACTATCAACTCTATTCAAGTTTGTTTGGGTGTGCTTATAGCATATTCAAATCAAGTGGGTGTGCTTAGTAGCCCGGTAAATCTAGTGGGTGATTTTGAACCGGTCAAATTAAGAGGGTTTACCCCATACTCGTGATGAGGGCGTGTCTCATAGCCTTAAAATCGAGAATATAATCTGGTTTTTCTTCTACCTAGTGTAAAGGTTAACATTTGAAAAGAAATCTACTCAAGTAATTAAACGGGACTAGATGTATGAGAAATTTGAACATATAACATCCCTAGTGTCATCTCTCTAACTTTTATTTTAGTTTATTGCTTTTATATTTATCTATGATTGCATCTGCGACTGATTGTTAGTATAATTATGTGTTATTAATCTATGGTTTAATACTAACCTTAAAAGAAAATTAAAAAGATTTACATAAGTTAGAAAGCACTATTCACCCTCCTCTAGTGTTAAATGAGCCTTAGGATCCATTATTCCGCAACCAACATTTACTTGGGGCTTATATCAGTTAAATTTGTTACTATAGAATTAGGAGGGATTCGAGTGCTATGTTTGATGGTATGAAAGTAACGTTTATCGATTCAGATTAATGTTCAAAATACTTGAATCAGTATGTTAACTAGTGTGTTGCGCTCTATTTGATATAATATTCTGATCACATAATTTTCCACTTCTATTATTTTGATTAGATAAGTGTTTATTGTTAGACTTTATATTAGTTTATTGCTATTACGTGTAATCATGGTTTTTTTGCTTAAATGATCATTCTGATTGACAGTTAAATAATCCACTTGGGTATTTTTCAGTCGTATCTAGTCTGAATCCATGATATTCACATGGATTTTGTTTAGTTGATGCTTTATTGATTAGTTGCATTGATTTTTTTTGCTGAGTAATCATTTTGTATTCAACTTTCACATGATTTGCTAATAATCTACGACATATAATCACTGAAAATATGATATTTTCGATTTTTATCAAAGGGACTTCATTTTTGTACGAGCGAACAATTTTAGAGGGATTTTACTCAACTTGAAATTGCTAAGAGCGGCACTACGATGTATTCTAAACACACTATACGAATTATAGAAATAACATTAACCATCACAAGACATGTAACAATAAAGATCAATCGAAAATTTTATTATTAAATATGTTTATTTCATAGTGACATACGAAAACAAGAACAAAAATTGGTAAAGATCTGTCAGTTTTGTGTAATAATGTAAGGGTAAAATAGTTGATCATTTTTCTTTTATAGAGGATTTTATTCTCTTACGACTCTCCCCCAATGTTGATCGTGACAGAGTTAGGGGTATGACGTAGGAGCAATTATGTAATTTGTTACATATATCTAACTCGATAACTAATTTTATTCAAAATAAAAGATGTTTTCTTTCTATTATATGCATGATATAATGTGTTATATTGATTAATTAATTTAATTAAAAGTATATTCAATAGAAAATCCATAAATGGTATGTTTTGTGATAGTAGTTACAAAGTGTTGTAACCGTGAGTAATTTATTACAATGAAAAACAAATATACCATTTTAAATGTTCCTAGTCAAGATGCATCGAGACTGGATATCGATGTATCCGTTGAGACTAGAGTACTTAACGCTCTTCAAATGTTGGCAGTGTATTATTTATAACTACCGGGGGGCACCCAGGGGTTACATAATGATAGTTATTGGATAACTATGGAACGATTAACTCGATAGTTTTCTATTGGTTAGTATAACTAAGGTCAAACAAAAAATATCGACGTGATTGATTTACATAGTTCTCTCGACTTAAGAATACCGTGGATCTTCAATATGAAAGCTTCGCTTTAATTATAGTCAAATCATGGCACGACGTCCATCGGGTGACTATAGTTGGGCCGAGTGGAAGTATTGGAAGTGAAGCACCATTCAAGAGAGGATTCGTCTCCTTAGTTATATGGGGTTTGTATCACGGTCAACTCAAGTCAACTCAAAGTCAAAGTCCCTAGCCATAACATTCGGTTAATAATAATTGTTATTATTGAACCAAGGATTTTGTGTTTTGACTATAGAGTTGAACATGAACGATATTGGAATTTTGGCCATTACTAAATTTCATAAGTTCAAAGTGATATAGTTTTGATGAGGAGAATTGGCGTAAATAAAAGTCACAACCGGGTAACGCTTAACAAAGTGAAATTGGATTTTACTGAAACCAAGTAAGTGATAAATTTGACCAAAATATCACACCACCTACTAAGTGACGTGTGAACGTTAATATTTGAATAGTTCGATATTAATCACTGGCAAAATTTACACTTGACGAGTCACATAACCGAAACGATGAATTCTCCTTTGACCAAATGATTTAATTAGGTTATAATTGTTATAAATTAATTAATATTTATAAAATATTAATTATAAAATTTTTATTATGATTTTTGAGGAATAAATATTATTAAATATGTTTGTTGTAGTTATAAATATATCAATCGATGTACGATAACAATAAGCGATTAAATTGGATTTAATTAAATAATATATTCTTTGGGCTTAAATAGATTTTTGGTCCATCATGATGGGTGATATTTTTGACAGCAACATGACATGAGGGCGGCTCAAAGTGGGGTATAGATGCTGGATTTTGGATGGCTCGGATCAAGGGAGAATTAGTATGGGATGAGATCCACTTTTTCCTCCTTTCTATCCACTATATAAGCGAACCTAAACTAATTTGATTATAATTTTTTTTGGCTTCCATTTCCATCGCATCTTGCTGACCAAAATACTCCATTAGTGCTCCATCATATCAAGATGAAATCATCTAAAATCGATCACTATCCGATAGTCAAAGGACAACGGTTCAAGGATTAGCAATCTGCCGAATTGAAAAAGGTTTCAAAGGGGAGAGTTCATCCTTTCAAGGTGTGCTTCAAGGCTTCAGTTCTTAGGTATGTTTTATCAAAGTATAGTTTATAATTTTCTGAATAGTGTTTTATTATGTGTACATATATATTATTATATTGTTAGTTAGGCGACGATTCTGATATGAATTAACGTTATCACAAATTTGTTTGGTAATATGTATGTATATACTTATGAAAAACCAATTTTTTCATGCTAGATCAGTACCGCAACATATATATATATATATATATAATTATTATTTTTATTATTTTTATTAAATTACATATATATATATATATATATGTAATTATTATTTTTATTAAATTACATATATATATATTATTTAGTTACTTATATAAAGTTTATATTTAATTACGACATTACACTATAGTTAAAATTGATCATATAATTTTGATTATTTATTGTTATATAATATTGTTTAAATCAATATACTAAATACATCGTATAAAATCAAAAATGTTATGAAAAATATTTTTCAAATTTTTTGAAATTATGTTAACATCAGATAAGCTCTCGGCCAGTAAATAAAAATAAAAAACATTTTTTTGTTATTTTAAAAAATTATTATCCACTTCAGAATTAATGGCCTCCTCGTTTTTAATCAAATGAATAATAGCCTCCTTGTTTTTAATCGAATGAAATTTTAATGGCCTCCTCGTTTTTACCCAATCGACGATATAAGGCTCCACTTGCTTCTGATTGCTTCTCGTTCTCGCTTCCCCTTCTCTCCTCCATCTTTCACCGATCTCGTAATTTTGAATGGCCAAGAATCGCAAAGACAAGTTGCATTTCCAGTGGCCTTCTGTTGTTGATTTAGGTGGTTCTCCTCCTCCTGCACCCGAAGTGGCCGTACTTATTCAACGTCGCCTAAGGCGCTATCTCAAGCGGACACTTCTAGTGATTCTCAGAATCGGGTTTCCTCTGCTTCTTTCGATCATATTGTTGCAGCTGTTGCTCATGATTCTACCGATGTTTCTATGTACAGTAATCAAATAATACAAGCGGCTGCATCCTTGTTTGGTCCTGCTTCGGGTCTAAGTCCCCTGAAGTTCATGGTGAAAAATCTAGATTCGGCAATTTGAATTTTTTTAGTGAATTTGTATCGTCCCTTGAGTGCTTTGATTCCTCTACCGCACCTGTTTCTGGGCCGCGTGCACTGAAAGTTGCGAACTTGTCGCTTGTAACCCCTTTGCTTGCCCCAGCTGTTCATGGTTGTGATGAGATATGGAGAAATAACAGTAACTGTGTGGATGTGGTAAGCCTAAATGATGGTGTTGTAGTTGAGAGGGTGGTTAATATGGATGTTTTATCAGTTGCAGTTAATTGCACTCTTAGTGTTTGTGATAATGTCATACCTGCTGCTGTTAATTCTGCAACTCGTGTTCTACCTGAACAGCCTTTGTGTGCTACTCCAGTTGTCCTTGATAATTTTAATGCTGCTCATGATACTCTGAATGCAAATCAAACATCTTCCCCTTTTGCTTCAAGCAAATGGTCCTCCTTGTACACATCCTTGCCGAGAAATGTGGGTGTTTACATACCCTACCCCTTTGATGTTGTTGAAATTGATAGGGTAATGGTGCCATCGGTCGAGGTTTTGCAAGCGGGTGTTGACTTTTGGTTGGATTACTTGATCGGTTTCTTCCTTGACTTTAAACCGCCGTAATATTTTATGAGAGATCATTGTCATAAATCTGGAAGCTTAAGTGTGGGTTTCGTGTTCATTTTGATAATTCTATGTTTTATTTCAAGTTCTCAAGCAAAGAAGAAAGATCGCATGTCCATGAAGCAGAACCGGCCTTCATTGCTGGTAGGCCTTTTATATTAACTCCGTGGAGTCCAGCGGTAGATAGTGCTAAGGATAAGATTTTTTCTATTTTGGTTTGGCTCATTCATGCATATCTCACATGTCTTGCAACCCATGATGGGGCTTGATTGGTTAGCTAGTCTAGTTAGCAAGCTCAGATGTTTTGATGCTAATACTATGGCTAGGAAGAAGTTAGTGTATGCTAAAGCATTGATTGAAATAATGTCGGATTAGCTACTTCCTTCTAAGCTGAAGGTTCCTATCGCAGAGGGTCGTGATGTGTTTGTTGATGTTGAGTATAGTTGGAAACCCGATATTTGCATAGTTTGTCGCTCTTTTGGCCACGTTGCGGAAAATTGTAAGCATGGACCAGTTGCTTCTCCCTTGCCTATCCCGGTCAAGATCTCACTTCCTCGTCCTCCAATTAGGAAATGAGTTCTTAAGCCTTATATCCCTATTATTGGAGATGTTGATGTTACTGTGCCATAAGATCTGATTCATTCTTCTGCTCCTTCTGTTACTTTGTCTTCTTAAGTGCCCTCGGATGCAGCTATTGATGTTTTGGTTGCTCCTTTTGTTCCTTCTCCTGTTATTGCTTGGATTTCCTATGAGCAAGCCTGGGTTCACGAAAAATCTGAGATGACATATACTATGTCATGTGCTATTTACCATATATTTGTTAGAGATGATGGTGAGAATCATCATTTATATTATCATTTTTCAAGGGAAGGTCTTGCTCTTTCCATGCTTGGTGAAGAAGTGACGAAAGTATGATTCTTTTAGACGATTCCACTTGGGACAGGAAGTATTTATACTCTAGTGATTCGGATTATTACGTGCCTAACTTAACCACTCTATTTTAGGGTTTTTAAACGCTATTGGGCCGGATTCTGAGGATGATGGCAGTGGTTCCTCCTCTTCGGAGGGGGACTAGTTTTATAGCTTAGGTTTTCTTCCTAGCTCTTGTACTTTATTTTTATTTCTTTTTTAGTTATTCTAGCGTATGTGCCAAACACCTATTTTCAGATATTTTTTAATAAAAGTGGATGACCCGCTTTAAAGCCGGTTAGCCTTGCTAAAAAAATATTATTCAAATCGGTCGAAAATTAATAAATTAACTAAAAATAAAATTTAACAGAAAAAATTATGAAATAATTTTTTAAACTTCAAATTATCATTTTTCATTTAATGGAAATTTAAAATTTGAAAAAAGATTTTGGAAAATAATTTTTATTAATTTTATGTAATTTCGAATGAATATTCAATTAAAATATATTTTAAAATAATAAAATTAATAGTAAATTTTTTTGTGCTATACACACGGTCTGGATTAAAAAATAATTATTTTAATTTTTTAATTATACATGTATAATCATATATTACAAATATATTTATATGTATGTATATATATATATATATATATATATCAAAATAAATATAAAATATTGTTTTATTATTTTGTATATACTAGTACATATTTTATTCACGGTTCTATAAAATATTATTATTATTTTTTAATATTTAAGTAACTCATTTACATTTAAATAGATATATTATAATAATATGCATTTATATATATATGTATGTATTATTAATATTTTATTTATAAAATTTTGTGTGTGTGTGTATATATTTAAATATTATATACATTTACAGAAAATTATTTAAAAAAACTTAATATGTACATATATATAGATATAATTATAATATTTATATATAAGTAATTGTTTATATACATACATATATTTGCTTATCAGATGAGCTAACGTGTCCGTTGCGATGTAAATCCCTCTATGCACGAGCATGTTATACCTTACACGGGTTGACATGTTACACATGCATACACACACATATATATATATATATATATATATATGTGTATATGATACACACACACACAGATATATATATATATATAACAAAATTATATATAATTTATGAATTTAAATAAAATAAAAGATTTTATTTAAGTAATGTTTAGAAATGTTCTAAATGAATTAGACTTTATAGACCCAATAAAGATTCAATAAGAAATTTATTTGAAATTCACTCATAACTTCCGCTACGGGCTGGCCCAGTTCCAACAAAGGTATCAGAACTCAATAGCCTATGCTATCTTAATTACTCATGTTAGGGTTTACTAATTAAAGCCTGCCCATATAGTAGGTTGCCTTGAGCAGTAGTGGTTAAGGTTGGGTTTGTGTAATCGAGTACTCTACCCTACTTGGCTACTAGTCTGGCTCGAAATGATGAGGTAAGCTTAAAAGATTATCCCTAATAGAAAAGACCCAAGTTGAATTGGGCCTTGGACTAATTTCAAAATTATTTTGAAATTAAAAATAAAAGTTTTAAATTTAAAATAAGAAAATATTATAAAACTTATAATATAAATTTTCAAATTATTTTGAAAATTTTAAAAAACATTAAATTTAAAATATAATATGTACATATTATAAATATAATGAAAATTTTCAAAATGTTTGAAAATTAATGTAAATTAATTTTGAAATTTATAAAATTTATTAATAAGATTAATAAAATATATTAATTAAATAAGTTAATTAATTAGTAAATATATATCTGTATTATATATTATGATATATGTTATGTTGTTTGTAGACGAAATCTTGCACTAACATTTTGGCGCTAGAAGGAGGACCCTGAACCTCCGTCACTTGTTCCATTTCAGAAAATCCAGCGACATCATCTCTCCAATCATGACTAACTTCGAAAATGAGGAAATAACTCCGGAGTTACCCCTCAACCTCCGCATCTAGCTCATAAAAGAAGACAATAATGAGCGTCTGGCTACCTTCGTCTTGGAAAAAGACCGAGACCAAGAGTATGATCCCGTCTATGAACTTCAAGCTCTCTAGATCAGACCGCTTTCGAAGTATCTTCAGGAGTCTCTTCAAGAGTTTGCTCAACTTTGAGGGATGGTTAAGGCTATGGCATACAAAATCAAGGACTTAAATATCGTAACAATGATAGTAAAGGCCATCGCGCCCTACTAAAAGAGCTTCCCTATTACCTTTAATCTCCATCTTGGAAGAAGATCAGACGAGACTAAGTTCTTACTCCACTAAACCAAAGCTTGTCTTTGGAAACCAGTGAAGACATTTCTTACCCGGATTACCTTCCATTAAAGAAAGAAGACCCGAAAAGTGAGAAGTATTATATCTATCATTTGACAAACGGGCAAAAGACGGATGGATGCCGAAAGCTTTCTTAAGCAGTCGAGAAATTCATATAGAAAGGGAAGTTAACCAGATTGATTAAACGTTAGTTTGAATATCTTTTCAAAATTATATACTTTGTTCTATCTCTATAACTCCAGAAGAATTCCATGTAACTCTTGCCAAATGAATGCATGTGGCGCTTTTCTACAAAGATAAAGTTGCAAGAAGAATCCTTTTTATAAATCAAATTCTCACGGTCAAACGGAAGATACAGTTTTATTAATATGCTCTTCTTGATTATAACCTCTTTTGCAAAAGTATCAACTTTAAGGGGCACATCATGGTCTCAGATTTCTTGAAGTTTAATCAGAAAGTCTCGGCTTATTTTCCGGTGCACTTCTTTAGCATAACCTTGTCTACCGAGTCTTTACTCAGAGTGTGCGTTTAAGTCTTGGCATCTACGGTATCTCTTTCATTTTGTCCTCTCTCCTTAAGAACTGTTGCATATCATACTTGCATTTAGAATTTAAGGACCGAAACTCTTCCATTGATATGATGAGATTAATGAAGAGTTTCAATTTTTCTAAAAAACCAATTCTATCCATAGTTTTCCTTTTCAAACTCGAATCAAACTTCAATCGAACAATCTGATTTATAAACTGTGTGATTTCAAAAATCTTTTACAAAATAGTCTAAAAGCACTCTTTTCAAAGGATTCATATTTCCCTTTACCATGTTACAACTAGCATTCCGTATGACTGTTAACTTAAAATAGTTTTTTATGACCAACACCACCAAAGGTGGTTGTAGACGGTCGACAACCATAAAAAATGGTTGTAGATGGCCGACACCCTCCAAAAGTGGTTGTAGATGGCCGACATCCGCCAAAAGTGGTTGTAGATTTGGACCCAACGATAAGTTGGTAGACCACGCCATAAGAGCACCCTATAGTGGTGCGTTACAAAGTGTAAGGCCATATCACCTAGGTTTAAAAGGACGTTGAAAAGTAGAATACATGATGATAGTGAGCTATGGCCAAATAGTACCATGCATTGGATAGATTCCCAATTAGTTAGATGTTGGGTAGATTCCCAATAATAGTGAGCCATGGTCAAGAAGTACCATGCATCAGATAGATTCCTAATTAGATTAGAATGTTAGGTAGTTTCCCAATGATAGTGAGCCATGGTCTTGAAGTACATGCATTGGGTAGATTCCCAATTAGATTAGAATATTAGGTAGATTCCCAATAATAGTGAGCCATGGTCAAGAAGTACCATGCATTGGGTAGATTCCTAGTTAAATTAGAATATTGGGTAGATTCCCAATAATAGTGAGCCACGATCAAGAATGTCATATATAAGTTTAATTGGATAAATTCCCAATAAGATTAGAGTTTTAGGAGGAGAGTTCTTAAGTTAGAACGAGCATTGGGTAAGAATCCCAATCAGGGCCCTAAGGATGGCATCAGATTAGAAAAAAAATACACACTACAGACACCAGTACGGTAAGACGCCAAGGGGTAGGAAGAACCACGAGATAGAAATAAAAAAAGGCAAGCAAGATGGCCTGAGTTAAAAGAACAAGTCAATCGAAAGGGCAAAAGGGCCTCAGCGTTAGAGAGAGATTATCCATGTGATTAGTACTACATTCAGAATAAAAAAGGGCGATGACTCATAAGCCTTCATACATATTTTTATCCCTAGTTTCGGCCTCCTTAACGGCCTCCTCCTAACGGGATTTGAAATGCTTTTCCATTCTATCATATGTCCTAGATACCCACTCCTACCTAAATTTCCTAAATGAAATTCTTTGACCATTCCTGGTACAAACATGAATGTTTGATGCTGTAGGCACTGGAACTAAGGGAGAACTCCTCTCGGGATGAGAAGGTTGGGAACGAGAGTCGGTAGAGACAACCGTAGTCCTATGAGAAGAAGGAAGCCTCATGGCAACACAACCTCTACGTCTTCCACGAGCCGAAGGGGCTACAATCGTAACTTTGTTGTTACATTTATTTTTAATTTCAAGTTCTTGGAGTTTGATTGCTGAAAGCTCTCGGTGAGCTTCATCCAACTGCTGTCTAAGAATAGACTCAGACTCCCACGATCTTAAAACAATTAACTCCGAAGCGTGACCGGTGATTGGCACTGCCTCCAAGATGGTAGACATCTTCTTGGATAGCTCCTCAAGATTTCATTTTAAGGATTAATTTTCTTCCAGAATGACATGAATGTTGGAATCGAGATCAGGATTATATTTTGTCATTTCGGTTATCTTATCATTAAGACTCCGTTGCACGAAGGCACAATCTCTTTCTAGTCTTAAGCAGTTAGGACATGATTTCCCCTAAAAGGAGATTCAAATAAAAATCAGAAAAGACAGATCATCATAAAGATAATTCTATTTCATTCCGCAGAAAATTAATACAGATAGTGAAAATAAAAGGTACATAATTCATGGTCCTTTAAGATAAGCAAATTTCTCCTTAGTAGCTAAAATGATCTAAGGATCTCTACTCCTAGTATCAGCAAGGGACCCCGATGGTTTGGCCATATTGGAGAAATAGATGTCCTTCCCTAAACCACCCTTCGGTATGGAGAGTTCCGAAGGAGAAGAATCTACTAGAGGCGGCCGAAGATCAGCTTTCGGAATACATTGGGGAGCATATTCCGAAACAGGTTCACTTTCAGGAGTCCTCCCCTCGGCAATAAGTAAGGGGGATGGAGTCACACTCCGGTAACCGGGAAGAGCCTTTGGAGTTATAGTTAGATTTTGATCATAGAATCTTCTGAGGAAATATAGCCTTTTGTTCTTCGACTGAGGGTCTTCCGGATGCAGTTTAGAGAGTCAAGCAAACTTCTGAAAGACCTCGTCTCGGTCATCTAACGCAAGCTTTAATTGACCCCTAAGATCCAAGATTTGGTTAGTTGACCTAAATCCCCTAAGCCAGAGGGACTTAAGTGATTTGGCACAAGTTTGGTCATGTGCTTCCTGTACCACCTTGATCTTATTGGACAAGTCTACATTTCTTAATCTATGGTTACTAGTAATGCCAAGTTACTGTTTTGGCTCCTCTTTCATAATACTTCATAGTGAGAAGTGAAATTCGACTTTTTCGGTTTAAATATGGTTAAAGATAAAAGTTCTTCGGTACAGGCATGGCGAAAATAGTAAAGAAATAGTTTATCATAAATCCAACACCAAACAAGAATACTACCATAGTCATCGGCCACCATAAGCAAAAGTATAAAGAAGATGTACTAGAATTATTACAAATCAAAAGTTTAACATCATCAGTATAGGATTTCTGAGGTTCAGAATAATGGCGTATCTCTTCTCTATCAGCATTCTCCTCTACCGGTACCAAGAGTCCTACACCAACTAAAGCTCATGCTTTTTTGTATTTTAGGAGATTTTCTCCTCAATCTTCTTGCCATTGGGATTAAAACCTATAAAAAGTATCATGCCATTGTCTTGGTTATCATAGGCATTTTAAAGAATTTTGAAGGCTTCGGTGGTAGCTATCTTTTCAACCTCTCTCTTGGTAACTAGGCCCATGATTTTCTCTTTGGCTTCTACTAATTTGTCTTTAGTCTTTTGATGCCCGTCCTCTTGATCTTTTAAAGCTCTCTCAAATCAGTGATTATAGTCTTGGATGCCTTCAGTTCCAGAAGATTCTTTTCCCTTTCATCCTGAGCATCCTTCTTGACCTTCTCCTTGATTTTGGCAAAAAAATTTCAATAGTCTCAGACTTTTCCAATTTTCCTTCCGGCTTTTGAAACCCTTAGTACAAAACTGAGAAGTCAGCTAAAACCTAAAGAAAGGATGTTTATATGGAATCTAAAGAGATAGATATTATATAGGTAAAAGAAGTTCTATACCCTGAGATGATCCTCCATCCCTATGCTCATTATCCTCCTAAAGCTGCCCATATTATCAGCTAACTCCACTCAGGAGTTCCTTACAACCTTGGATAAATGGGCATCAATAGTGGAACGAGTTACCTCAACCACTTGGTTCACCTAATCCCTCGGAGAATGAGCTAAAGCAAAGACGTCTGGGACAAGCATGACTTTAGCAGGAGGGATATTCTTGTGTTTCCTCTATTTCTTAACTTTGGATGGATCCTTTAAAGCAGGTGTCGACCGAGTAGGCATGGAAGAAGATGGCTTGTTCAGTATCCACTCCCCTATTTCAAGCACATCATTAGAAGCCACTATCACAAAAAAAGAGAAAACAAGTTAGGTGATAAAGTTTATATTTCATGAAAGTTATATCCTAACGTACATGTTATAATATATCTAAAACTGAGGTCTACCCTCAGCAGCATCTTGCATTTCGATCTCTGTATTTTTGGGGTTAGAGCAGGTGAGCCCTTCAGAATGACACAGATCAACTATATCCGAGGACATAGTTTTGGATGAAGGAGGATCGTATCTATGGGACTTAATAGAAGATGACAGTAGCCCACGGGCCTTGAGATTGGCCTTATCAGGGACTACGTGCTTAAGTCTTTCCCCTTCTGGGATTTTCATCACTTCCTTATACCTAGCATCATAAAGATCCTTGAGGGTTGGGGTCCTATTCCTCACGAGTTTAGCTAAGGGATTCAAAAGGGAAAAGGTATTAAAGAATGGTATGACCAATGTTTAGAAGCAAGAGCATTTTAAACGAGAAGGGTTTGAAAACTTATAAGTCTCCGGTAGCTTAATAACAATTCAAGGATCATCTATTCTCACATAAAACCAATGGGTAGCCGTTACTTCGCTAAGTGGTTTGCTTAGAGGCATTTTCTTCCAAAATCAAAGAAAACACAAGGGAACTAGTGACTTACAGGGTGACTTATGCAAATTGTACAAATAGTGAATCTCGGAAGTGGTCATGCTTCGTTGCCCTTTCTTCCAGTATAATATTGTTAAAGCGGATAGAAAACTATACGAGACGACCCCCAAGTTGGATTGGATTGTCTATAAAATTCAAGAATGTCGACAAACAAAGGGGCAAGGGCAAGCGATATTCCATTTGTTAGGTGCTCTAGCGTACAAGTGAAGAACCCTTCAAGGGGATCACTCTAGTCGTCATCTAGACTTGGAGCCCTAACCTCGACTCCCTCAACTACATGCTCTCAATCCAGTTCTCTAGCTCCTTTTGATCCGTCTTTGGTTTATCCATCAAAGGGTCTAGAAAAGACTAATGTTAAGCTAACAACTCAATAAGAATTCCGAAACCTCTATTAGAAAGGCTTAAAGTCTTGCAGTTCCAAAGGGGAAATAGGTCTAAAATTAGATCTTTCAGCCCAAATTCAAAATTCCTTCAAATAACCAATTTATTAATAAAGTAATTATCAACCTAAGTTAATGAAAGATTCGATTTGGAAACAAAATCTTAACCTACAGACAACATGCATCATGGTTTGACCTATCAATGATATCTCAAATAGAAATCAAACACTGGTATTATGGTAGTAATCAAAATCGATTTTTTTGTAAATTCGAAAAATAAAAATGCACGCGAATATTGATAGCGGTAAAGAACACTAATAAAATCATAGAAAGATCAAGGGCTTACTGTTTGAGTTGAGAATTTGTAGTAATTTTTGAAGATTTCCAAGCTTTAATAGCGAGCACAGTTGTTGATATTGTTATCCCACTTTTTGGCAAAGCTGAGATACCCAAAAATTAACTGAAATCAATATTAACCAACCATGAATATTAAATATTCATTGCAGGATGATCATGGATATCGATGAATTTTGTCCGAGCTCAGATTGGGCTGTAATTGACAAGACATGACTTGCCAAGCCGTGAGAACCAGCGTTTCAGATTTCAAGTTAATCGGAGTTCGTACGAATGAGATATGATCGATTCAAGTTAGATACAAGGTGGTGTTCGGATCCATCAGAAAACCAAGGTGACGACCTGTTCGAATCGATCAGATTCGTATCCATCAGAGAGGCATCGTCAAGTTCGAATCCATTGGAGCTTGGCAACTTCGAATCGATCATCTTCGAATCGATCAGGTACGGGTCAAACCGCGGTCATGGAGTTCGAATCCATCTGTTCGTATCCCTCACCACACCTTGGTTCATACCCATAGGCTTCGTATCGATCAGAATGGTCCAGGCCTTCGTATCCATGAACTTCGTATCGATTGACTGATGATTAGTTCGGATCGATGAACGAGGCATTCGTTCGAATCCATCAGGAAGCTTTAGCTCGTATCCATCACAAACAGTATCCATTGAATGGGTCTTCCTCGATACGAGCTAAACTGCTAATCTCGATTCAAACTATACGTTGAAAGTTGATACAAAGCATGCGAAGTTGATTGATTCAAATTAGATAACAATGCCCGATACAAGCAAGGCGAAATCCATGGATGCAAATCGGTCAATACGCCACTAAAACCGGGTTGACCAGGAAAACCCGCTCCATATCACTCCACGTCATTGCACGCGCACGTGCTTCGATCGAGTCGAAGAAGGGGATACGAAACATGGATTCGAGCGCAGCAGACTACGGAAAACATAGCCTTGAATCGATCATAACTCCTAAACCACAGATCCAAATGCAACGAAATTTTCAGAGTAGCTTCCATGCAAGGTAAAGAGCAATCCTGCCAAGTTTCAGCTCGATTGGAGCATTTCCTGATCGATACGAAATTGATTCGAATCGATCGTAGATTGAGTTGAAACTTGGTGGGACCGGTCGCGTAGGCCCCCTCACGTGCCAGAAAAAGTCTCCTGAAGTTTGGGCGAGATCTGGACCTCCTACACCTATAAATAGCCCCCTGAAGCCTACAGAAAAGGGGATCTTTTTGGCCATTCAACGTCCAGACTCTGCCGGATTCGACTCTACTCATATCCATTGCTGTTATATTCAGATTCATTCATTGTATTTGCTGTAATCATCTGTAATCAGTGAAGAACATCAATAAAAGATAAAAATCCTTGAAGTGGACGTAGGCCGGAGATAGCCGAACCACTATAAATTGCGTGTCGCTGTTCATTATTTCTGGATTATTGTTTGTTGCTTGCTTAGATCTGATATTTGTGTCTGAATATTGCTGATTTGTATTCATACACTGGTGCTTTCACAACACTTGGGGTTTGTGACCATTTTTGGTACAAACACTTTGGTGCTTTCACTGAGAACAACCAGCACCCGCTACACCAGATTCGAAGTTCAGATTTGAAAACTCGAAGATTTGAAGACAATGACTCGGCAAACAAGTAGAAGACAAAGAGCCGAGAGAAGCCATCAAGGAGGAAGTCAAGAGGCATCCTCTGGTGCTGGAGAAGAACCAGCTTCGATCTACATCACTAGAGACGAAATGGAGACCATGACCAATCTGATGCACGAAAGGATGATGAAAAGCCAACAAGAGATGCTGCAGAATTTCTTCGAGCAGATGAGAGCTGCAGGGACACAGAGCCCAAGACCAACTACAGCGGCTATGAATGTAGAACAGGGAGCTAGGATTGCGGAACCTGATGAAGGACAGAATGCAGATCCAGAAGACAATCGACAAGGACTCGGGGGCAGACCCACGGGATCCGATACTGGAAGGCCGACAGACGGAGCTCAACAAGCTAGGGCCAATGCTGATGCTAACGGGCCACACGAAGAGTACATACCAGAATACCCTTCAAGACCAAGAGGGCAACCCCAGGATGGAGATGAAAAGATGGCTGGATTAGTGCGACGGCTCATGAGAGGAGGATTGTCTAGCGGAGGATTGGAGGAAGTCAGTCGGAGTCCGTTCACTCCAAATATCAGAAATGCAAGGAACCCTCCAAAGTTCAAACTGCCGACGCTGAACCCGTATGACGGAAAGTCAGACCCGACCATGCACGTTACCAGATACATCAGGCATATGGAAGTGCTGGGGGCATCCGAGGAAGTGATGGCACGATGCTTCCCTTTATTTCTATCAGATTTGGCTGCGCTTTGGTTCAGACAACTAGAGACTGGATCAATCAGGACATGGGGTGAGCTAGTGGAATGCTTCATGAGACAGTTTAGGGTCCATGTGACGCGACCCAAGAGTGTGATGACTTTAGCCTCGATAAAGCAAAGGACCGGAGAGTCCATAAAAGGTTTTCTATTGCGATTCAATGCAACGGTGGCTTCTGTAGATCGCCCAGATCCATCAATGATTTTGATGGCAGCAGTAGCAGGAATTGCAGAAGCTACCGAATTCAAAGATTCTCTGACCAGAGACCCACCGCAAGATCTAGGAGAGTTCTATCACGAAGCTGAAAAATTCATTCGACTAGAGGAATCACGAGCCGAGAGGCAAGAAATAAACACTACACGAAGCGAAGGAACCGCGGGAGGACAGTCTGGAGCAGACAAAGGAAAGAGAAAGCAGGATGACACACATGATGGTCCTGATAAATGGAAAAAATTCAGAGAGCCTAGATTCAGGCAATTCACAGATTTGACGGCGAGCCTAGAAAGGATTTACACTGAAACTCGGGGGCAACTCCCCTATCGAAAACCACCCAGGAGAGATCCCACGGAGCGGGAACGCAGGACTGGAAAATACTGCCTATTCCATGAGCTGGATGGACACACTACCGATGAATGCCGCCACCTAAGGGATGAGGTGGAAGAACATGCCAGAAGTGGTAAGCTGCCACAATATGTCAGAGAACGGGCAGCAGCGGTAAGGCCTGAACAACTACCGCCTCCGCCTAACAGAAACGATCCTGGATCGGGATCACGACTCATCATCAACTGATTAGGATGGCAAGGGCCAAGTTCGAGATTTGGACTTCGGCCAAATAATTTCATTAGATTTGCTTTCAAAATAAAATGGCTATTCCACTCACTCATGTATGGGAACCAGAGAGACCCCTAGGCATGCTCTGAGATGGTATAGACCGTTCAGCCCGGAGAGGCGTTGTTTAGTTTTTCCCTGATGTTTGAGATTGAACATCTAGGGTCTGAATTTAATATATAAATTTGAATTTCTTGAAATAAACCTTTGACCGGAGAGTTAAAGGATAAAGATTAAATATCAATATAAAAATGATCGCTTTATGATCCTACCCAGAGAGGCGTGGTCCGGAGTGCAAGAAGTGAGTTGCTTCGCCAGAGAGCGACAGGATCGACTCACTTAAGCATCGTTTCCTATTCACCGGAGAGTGTTTCGATTAGGATTCGATAAGAGCCCAGATAGGCTATGATCGGCCGACGATTCAGGTCAAGACATCGCTTAATGTTCAGATACACTGAACCGGAGTGCAAGAAGTGGGTCGCTTCGCCGGAGAGCGACAGGATCGACCCACTTAACGTTGTTTCCCCGTCACCGGAGAGTGACAGGATGGGATCCAGCAGGAGCCCGGAGAGGCTACGATCGGCCTAGAACGGCCAAGACATCGCTTCACGTCCTAACTGGGGCCAGAGTGCAAGGAATAGAAAGCAACGCCGGAGTGCAATAGGATCTTTCTATTCAACCGCTAAGTCTAGAATGGGCTTCGCAAGGGTCCGGAGCGATCGTCAACAGTCCAGAGAGACTGTAGAATTTCATTCTTAACTTCCACTGGCAGAAATTGATAATGCTTCGGCTTCGAACAGCCATGAACTCGATTGAAAATATCATAAGATTCGAATAGAACCTGAGCTTACTACATTCGAATTGAGACTAATCAAAACACACCTTTTACCAAAAGTCATGTTTTGGGGGGCAAAGTGTTATCCCACTTTTTGGCAAAGCTGAGATACCCAAAAATTAACCGAAATCAATATTAACCAACCATGAATATTAAATATTCATTGCAGGATGATCATGGATATCGATGAATTTTGTCCGAGCTCAGATTGGGCTGTAATTGACAAGACATGACTTGCCAAGCCGTGAGAACCAGCGTTTCAGATTTCAGGTTAATCGGAGTTCGTACGAATGAGATATGATCGATTCAAGTTAGATACAAGGTGGTGTTCGGATCCATCAGAAAACCAAGGTGACGACCTGTTCGAATCGATCAGATTCGTATCCATCAGAGAGGCATCGTCAAGTTCGAATCCATTGGAGCTTGGCAACTTCGAATCGATCATCTTCGAATCGATCAGGTACGGGTCAAACCGCGGTCATGGAGTTCGAATCCATCTGTTCGTATCCCTCACCACACCTTGGTTCATACCCATAGGCTTCGTATCGATCAGAATGGTCCAGGCCTTCGTATCCATGAACTTCGTATCGATTGACTGATGATTAGTTCGGATCGATGAACGAGGCATTCGTTCGAATCCATCAGGAAGCTTTAGCTCGTATCCATCACAAACAGTATCCATTGAATGGGTCTTCCTCGATACGAGCTAAGCTGCTAATCTCGATTCAAACTATACGTTGAAAGTTGATACAAAGCATGCGAAGTTGATTGATTCAAATTAGATAACAATGCCCGATACAAGCAAGGCGAAATCCATGGATGCAAATCGGTCAATACGCCACTAAAACCGGGTTGACCAGGAAAACCCGCTCCATATCACTCCACGTCATTGCACGCGCACGTGCTTCGATCGAGTCGAAGAAGGGGATACGAAACATGGATTCGAGCGCAGAAGACTACGGAAAACATAGCCTTGAATCGATCATAACTCCTAAACCACAGATCCAAATGCAACGAAATTTTCAGAGTAGCTTCCATGCAAGGTAAAGAGCAATCCTGCCAAGTTTCAGCTCGATTGGAGCATTTCCTGATCGATACGAAATTAATTCGAATCGATCGTAGATTGAGTTGAAACTTGGTGGGACCGGTCGCGTAGGCCCCCTCACGTGCCAGAAAAAGTCTCCTGAAGTTTGGGCGAGATCTGGACCTCCTACACCTATAAATAGCCCCCTGAAGCCTACAGAAAAGGGGATCTTTTTGGCCATTCAACGTCCAGACTCTGCCGGATTCGACTCTACTCCTATCCATTGCTGTTATATTCAGATTCATTCATTGTATTTGCTGTAATCATCTGTAATCAGTGAAGAACATCAATAAAAGATAAAAATCCTTGAAGTGGACGTAGGCCGGAGATAGCCAAACCACTATAAATTGCGTGTCGCTGTTCATTATTTCTGGATTATTGTTTGTTGCTTGCTTAGATCTGATATTTGTGTCTGAATATTGCTGATTTGTATTCATACACTGGTGCTTTCACAACACTTGGGGTTTGTGACCATTTTTGGTACAAACAGATATTATGAGTAAGAAAGAAGAAAAAAAAGAAAAATGGTTTATTTAAATCCTAAAACCTAGTTAGTAAAATCTTAACTATAGACTAAGTATGGCAGTATCGGAATGTAAATCATCTTTGGATAGAGAAAAGGAAGACACTTTTCCAGAGAGACTAATAGAATCGTGACAATTGTCATGAGCATTTAATGCAAGATCAGGACCTGTCCTTTCAGAATCAGATCTTGGCTTACCTTTTTATAGGTCTTGCAAGGCAAATACCTCCTTGAGCTTACGGTCTAGTTTATCCTTTGCATTTTGGCACCAAAACAATTTCTCTTATCACTTAGCCTAGATGGGCTTCAAGTGACAAGCACGATTTCAAGAACTTTGACCTCACGGTCCCAAATTAGATTTCGCCACTCAGCGCTCAAACAATTTCGCTTATCACTTAGCCTAGATGGCTTTAAGTGAAAAGCACGATTTCAAAAAACTTTGACCTAACGGTTCCAAATTAGATTTTGCCTCTTGGCACTCAAACAATTTTGCTTATCACTTAGCCTACATGACTTCAAACGATGAGTATGATTTAAAAAAAAAAATTGGACCTCACGGTCTGCTTTAGACTATGCCTTCCGACCCAAAATTAAAATTTGATTCCAAGCAAAGTAGTTCAGTTTTCTAACCTATGTTAAGATTTCTCCTTTCGATATTCAAGTCACTCTACTCGAAATCAATATCGTACCTCTGGCGAAACTTGAAAGACAATCGAGGAGAAAAAATTACACTTATCTACATCGAAGTCCACTCCATATCCGATATATGAAGTGAACTTTAAGGGGCATGTGTTACACCCAAGTATCTTAACAATAGGAGTAGCAATTATCTTCTTAAGTATGTCCAAGGCCCAAAGTTTCAGCTTAATGTAACACGATAACAAACAGCTCAGACATGAAGGGGCCATTTGCACGGGAAACAAGTCACCAATCTACAACTCCTAAGTAGCATCGTTAAATGTTCAAAACAAGCTCAAATCGTAGCTGCTTAATAAGTCACTCCAGCAATCCAAGGAGAAGACTCTACACCAATGGAGTTACGGTATACTGGCTATAAATAAGTAGTAATCCCAAGGCACAAGGATCTTCGGGCACTAAAAAAAGAATTAAGATATAAAATCATATTTTCCAGCTCTCTTTACAAACTCATTAATGGTGAAAATATATGGACTCAATGTAATAAGCCTCTTGGCTAGATAAGATTGACTAAATAAGGAAAGGATAATGGATATATGGACTTTCAGCCCAAACCAATATAAAAGTCTCGGTGTTATTTACTTTATGTACTTTACCTTCTCTACATTGGCTATTGCAACTCTACTATTCAACATCTCATAAACGAAGCTTGATTGCATCACATCTCAGTAATCTCTTTGCCGGGTTCAATAATCCAACCAGCTTCCAGAGCTATACCTTTGGACCTCCAGGTGTTGGTGTAGACGAAATTTTGCACTAACATTATATTAAAATGTTAAATTGGCATAAGTATACATGTGTATATATATATAAATGAATTTCAAAACTAATATAAATTCAATTAAAATTATTTAATTAAATAAATTAATTAAGGGTTAATTAATTAAATAATGTGTGTGTAGATATATGATATATATGTTATACTATAAAGATTCTAGTATATAATAATATTTTAATATAAATTTTATACTAAAATTATTTAAAATTAATTAAAATGTTAATTAATTAATATAATATAATACGTAGGCTGTTATATAAGTAATATGAAATATAAAAGTTATATATAATAATAAAACTTATTAATATGGATGTATAAATTAAAGGTGGAACATTAAGAAACCCTAATTAGAATTAAGGAATCAATACATACACATATGTATGTATGCCATTATTTCAGATGTGTTGAATCACGAGGGTATTTCATAAAAATACATTATTACATAAGCTGATACCACTCAACTAATGTATTAAATATTATGAATCTTCAATATAATGTTGTCCTCTACCGTATATATATATATATATAAATGAATTACTTGCATACTCCTTAGTTGTTGAGCAAACTCAAGCTAGGGATGTTATGCGTAGTTATTAATATACTGAATAGACGAAGAAAGATAACTATATGTATTTTTTGAGAAAACTCAATGTACATATACTATACTTAGGCCATCACGATATGGTACATACGAGTGAATAATTTCGTTTTGATTTGTTGAGCAAACTCAAGGTCGAAGTGCAATTAAGACAAGGTACCAAGGGTTAGGAGTTGAATACGATACAACTGATAAGGAGTTATCCATCATTTGTGGAGCTATGATTTGTTGAGCAAACTGAAGGTTAGAATTCCAAGACAGACGAGTCCAAACACTCTCCGGTGAAGTCGAAAGACTTTTATGTTTCAACTATGGTTTGGTGAAACATAAAAGACTAGTGGGAGCCTTATTAGAAAATGAAATGATAACATTTAACCTTTTTAATATTGTAAGAACATATGCTATATAATGTTATAATAATCTACGTTGATAAATTTGTGCATTTAATACGATTGATAAAACATTTATCAATTAAGATATACAAATGAACTGAATTGAAGACCGACCAATAGAAATATAACATATACTTACTTCTTGCATGTTGATGTTTCAATACCCATATAAGCACCTGATTTTACAACTACTAAATACATTCGTAATTTGGTCGCTTATACATTTATTTGGTCGAGACCATGTATTGCATTCTATGAGTTTCAAACTCTAAAGCAATACAAGACTATGAATATTTTATTCATATACTATCACATATAAGTGTTATATAGGGAATGGTCACAGTTTGTAGTACGTTACTTTTATGAAATTAGTTCATTCGCGATAAGACAATAAACAATATTGTGAGGTCGAGTATTCAATTTGACTGATTACAAAAGGATCATATTGTGTTAAATGTAACACCAGACCAAAACTATAATATAAATCCAAGAACTCGATCACTAAAACATCGGTTTGATCAGTTTACGCAAAGTGCAACATATTTAATGTCCTTAAATGTTAAGGATAATTGAGTGCGCTTTTGTAAAGAGTTCAGTATGATATTGTAGTAAGGAATTTCTTTTGAATGGTTTGACTATTTAGAAAGAAAAATGAGTGTATAAGTGCAGATGTGATTTAAGGTACAGTTGGGATGAAAAGAGTAAATAATCACTTCTGCTTCATAAATGTCGGAAATGAGAATTGTAATAATAATAATTGATACTTGACGTTGGAATGAGAAATACGATTTCTATTCCAAAATGTATTTTCATATAGAAAATTATTTTCTATGAGATTTATTTCTTTGAGTTTAAAATATTTAATCAAAGAACTCTCTGTTGTAAACTAGTTGCACTATATGAAATAAATAATCTATATTAAGTGAATGATGGACCCTCGAATTTAGTACGCTATTATAGTAATGGTGGAAATAGTGGATGCATGCCATATGGCACTGATTAATTGCATCAAATTATGAAAATTATTTTCGTAAAACATATCGAACATTATTTATGAAATAATGACTATTTTTCGATGTCGACTGAAAAATAAACGTAGTTATATTTCAATGTGAATACTCATTATTAAATAAAACTATAATATGGTATTTGTACTCATGACAAAGTGATGCACCGGAAAATACTGAAGTATCTAAAATTATTTACAATTAATTTGGAATTATAGATTGAGTCGTAGTTTTGAGAAATAATTTTTATTATATGATTATGAATCGTATGATTCTAGTTAATGATATCTCAAATAATTAAGGGCTATGCACCCACTTAGTGGGAGCATCATATGAGTTGATGAACTCTCCAGATTGATACATATAGATATATGCAATCGTAAGTTTATTAATACCAAAACGGTTCCATATACTTCGTCATATTCACTGATGAGTTATCACATACATGGGCATGTGTATTTGATATGTATGTATAAGTCTTAGATAAGCTTATATCATATAAAACATAAGTAAATAAAATAACATGCGATAGAAATGATTCGATTTGACCAAATGTGTGAGTATATTGGAAAGAGTTCCGAACATGCCTAAAAATGAATAAAGATTCAACCTCAAAAGTCACTCCTCCCTATGATACATAATGATGTATCAATAAGGAGTAACCAAACTTTGTTGGACAAAGCACGATTAATGATGAGTGAAGTTGAGTTAAAACACTTTATATAAGATGCGTGGTTAAGAGTAGTACACGAGCTTGAAATTATTTTCATCCAAGATTAGTTTACTAAACCATACGAGATAAGGGTCTATAAGAAACCCCTACATATCCTAGGCCAATGAGTTGGCAGGTTGTATGAGTTGAAAGACTGCATGTAATAATTGTAAGTAAAGATCTTGTATGAATTGTCCCAAGAGAATTTTGGAAACGATGGTCATTAGATGACTAATTTATGTTGTAAACATAAATACGATGTGAACTAATGCAAAATCAGTTTTATATAAGGCAATTCATAAAATGCTTATGAATGCTCATTCTGTTGCATTGAGAAACCACTATTGTTTTACGAAAAACCGACTTCATAGTGAAGGAATTGCTTTGAGAAATTATTAGTAGAAAATGAATTTGGATGTGATCAAATGCTAAAACTGATTACAAGGGATGAAATAAAATTGACCGAACCTAAATAAACACAAATACATTAGAATGTCTAATGAGTATTTTTGTACATTAAAGAGAAAATATGAGTTTCTTGTCAATTTTAAGAATAAATAATCTCAGTTGTTTAATTAAACTATTAAGAGTATTGACTCTATGATATAATACGATGCGCTAATCTGAAATAGATTCCAAGTACATTATCAGAATATGATTTTGATAGTTGTCTTCGAAGGGATATGATCCATTGGCCGTAAACGTGTCTTTATAAGAAAGACAAATACAGTTGGAACATAGTGAGCCATATTGATAAGAATATTACCGTGAATTTCAACTATTGAAATTAACGTAACAGATTCACCATTCGATGTGCTTAAGTTTGTTTGGATTTTACTCACAAAATTATCACCTAGTATGACTTTATGTTTTGGTATATATTTATTGAAACATAAAGTTCCGAATATAGATTTAGACTAGTTTGTTTGCACATAACAACCAAAGTGTCTCGAAGTCAGTGGGAGCGATATTGAGTTTGTTTCTTGATGGCCGAGAATGGATACAAAAGTATCATTATGAAAAGCATTAAAATTCAACAAGTGTTTTGGAAGATGTATCAAATAGTTTGATTATCATTCAAAATGCAAAGGAAGCGTGTGTTCATGAGAAAGAATGTTAAAATGTACATATATATTTCTAAACCATAAGCAAACAACATACTACTGATTGTTAACGATGTACTTATGTTAAAATCAATTTTAGTTGTTTTAATACTCAACGTTGGATTTGTAAGTGATGTCTTTTACAATAAGTATAAAAGATATTGGGAATGTCCCAAAACGATATGCAAGGACGCCTTATTAAAATGTTTAATACGGAACATGTAAGATGGATTTTTTATACATTCGTAATAGGAATTACCATACATGTTGTTAACAAGAAAACTTGTTAACACCCCAAAGCAGAGGTTAATGTGTAGATGCTTCCTTCGAAACCACCTTTCGAACAGATAAAGATAGTGAAAACTTATTGATTCCCTTAAGACCTTCTTTCGAATATGCTGTGGCAGATGAAACCCCTTCTTTTACAACCTTTCGACACGGTCAAAATGTCTGATTCTCTTTTATAATACCTTTCAAGCTTGTTCAATTAGTTTAGGACTCTGTCGAAACCACCTTTGGAAGTAGTCAGGGTGGCTGAAGGTTAGGACTTAACGATTTAAGAATAATGGATGAATTAAATGGTTTCGACTTCCTTGAAAGGTAGCCTTTCGAACATATTGATGCAAACAGGCCTTAATCAGAGTCATATAGAACCATTAAATCCACTTCTATATTCAAGAATGCTACATGGTTGATTTGAAAATACAATCCTTTATAACTTGAAACTCAGATGTACAAATTAATTTAAACCCCAATCTGATTTAGGAATTAGGGATTACAAGTTTTAGAAAGTATAAGTAAGGAGTAAATGGAATTGGCCCCCAAAACAAGACCCCTAGGGTCTTATTTATAGGCGCTGGTTGACTATTTTCCACCTACATCCTTTCGACGCGGTTGGAAGGCCTTCCTCCATTCTTTTGTGCGCATCCCTTTAATGTAGTCAAAGGGATTACCTTGACGACCTTCCGCTGCCCCTAAAGTTTGGGCTTTCCTCTATCTTGGTTGATTGCTTTCGACTTCGTTGAAAGGTATAGAAGCGCTCTTCATCTGGTTGCTAACGTGCCATGTAAGTTGGAAAGGGCGTAGGCTTTCAATGCTGTCGAAACATGTAACTTTTTGGGTTTCGAATGAGTTGAATCACTATAGAAAGTTTAGCTGCAAAAGGTTCCATTCGAAAGCATTCTTCCTGACTAGTGCGGAACCCTATCTTTTTGTGTTTGAGGAAGTTATATTAAATTCATGCAATTCTTCCTTCATAGGTGTGGATGGTTTTGACCAATTCGAAAGGCTAATATATGTTTTCGAAAG
Source organism: Allium fistulosum (assembly GCA_030737815.1). Taxonomy (NCBI): domain Eukaryota; kingdom Viridiplantae; phylum Streptophyta; class Magnoliopsida; order Asparagales; family Amaryllidaceae; genus Allium; species Allium fistulosum. The sequence continues at coordinate 740,421,132 of CM060908.1, read as the reverse complement.
GGTTGTTTTGGTCGTTCTTCTGGTGGAGGTAAATGAAGACGAAACCAGTCGTTTCGAATGGCCTGGCACATGTGTGGAAAACCTACTATCCATTGCTTTTGAAAGGTACCCTTAACATATTAAAAACTCTTTTATGCATGCAAGAGCTATTGTTTCCAAATGGGGTTCCTTGAAGCCAAAAAGGGGTATCTCTGTAACCTTTCGACTTCTTCAAAAGCTCCTTACTTATCCAACATTTTGCTGAAGTGCCCTTTCGACTTCTTCGAAAGGCTCTATACTTATCCAACATTTTGCTGAAGTACCCTTTCGACTTCTTTGAAAGGCTTTGTGACTGCTGTTCTCTTTGTAAATCCTTTCTTTATATTCTTGTCAGAAGCCTTGTTTAATGCTTACAGAAACTATTCTATTGCCTTCTGAACCTCACCAATGTTATTGCTCCTTCTTTCATACCTATAGTCTTGAGAAGATTTTATGGATAACATTTAGCCCCCAGTATGAAAGAAGTTTTTGTTCTTTAGGAAAAAATTCCAATAATTTCTTTCAAACCGCTCAAATTTCAATGAAATTCCTTTCTTCGTTTTCCTGCAAAACAGACAATAACTTCTATTAGGATTATAACCTTGTTATTAGACCTGGATGGGTAACTTTAAGATTCAAGATATTATCTAGTAATATTATTGGGCAAAGCATTCAGAAAGGTACATGATCAACCCCTTTTATTACTAATAATAGAAATATGGAACAATATCACCTGGTTAGCAGTCGTTGGTTTAAGTAAATAAACCTTTTAAGAAAGCTATGATGCACTTCAAATCTTATTTCCTTACGTTAAGTTTTCTTCAGTCAGTGGGTCTTAATTTCTTGCTTTTAGGGGCTTTATCTCGTCTCTTGATATAATTTTATTTTGATCTCTGTACTGTATGTTAGTAACTTTCATCCATTCATTGATAAATTAGTAGATAGTTTGGTACTGATGCTGCTTGGTAATATAATGATTAGAAGGCTCTCTTTTCCTTTTACCCCATTCTCTAATGGAAGCCCATCTGATGCCGAGAAAATCATGTTTAATATTCAAATCTAAAAATTCAATGGGAAGCCCAAAAATCATCATAAAATTTCAGCAAGGGAATCAAAAATTCATAAACCATAAGTTCAATAAGAAAACCATTACGAAAATCCGATAAGGAAATCAAGAATATAAAATCCATAAATCACCATAAAAGTCGGTAAGGAAATTTAAAGTTCACAAAACCAAAAGTTCAATAAGAAATTATCACAAAAATTCAATAAGGAAACTAGGAATAGGAAACCCTAAAATCATTATGAAAATTAATGAGGGAACTTAGAAACTAAAAGTCCAATAGTAAATCATCATGAAAATCCGAGAGGGAAACCAAAAATATGAAATCCACAATTTACCACAAAAATCAATGAGGAAATATAGAAACTATAAGTCCAACAGGAAATCATCATGAAAATTTAAGAGGGAAGTCAAAAATATGAAATCCCCAAATCACCACAAAAATCAATATGGGAATTTATAAATTAGAAATTCAATATGAAATCTTTATGATAAGAAACAAGGAAATTGAAAGTTCATAAAGTCAAGGGTCTAGTCAAAATTTTTTTAGGATCTCATCTGACAAATAGATTACTTCAAAATTCTATCTATTACTAGTACAAAGTAAGAAACTCAATAAGAAGCCTACATATCATCTTGTTAATTCAGTAAAGAAATCAAGAAATCGAGAATTCATAGAAAATCAATAAGAAATCATTATGAAAAGAAATAAGGAAATTGAAAATTCACCAAATCAAGAATACAATCAGAATCTTATTAGGTTCTCTTTCAACAAACAGACTACTTAAAAATTTCATTCAACATAAGTACAAAGTCAGAGAACTATCTAGTAATGATAGACTTAGTAGGCTTAAGTAAAGGATACTTAAGCCTATTTGGCCCTAATTCTAAAGTTATTCCTTATATACTATGCCAGAGATTTATTTAAAACTTATGCCTTGAATAGCGATGAGGATTCTCGTTATTCAAAGGAAAGTATCCAATTAATAGATGTGTAGTTCCTAAAGTGCTTATAAGTTAGTAGTATTATTGTTATATTAGAGCCGAGTAGTTCCGTAAAACCATGTAATCATTCAGAATAGTAGTTCTGTAATACCAGTCAGCCATTTAGAGTAGTAGTTCCATAAGACCAGTCAACCGTTCAGCAGATAGTTCCGTTCGGCTGTTCAGTTTCTCAGCCGTTCAACCATTCAGCAGGTAGTTACGTTTAGTTGACTGGCCGTTTAGTAGTGCAAGCTCCGTTTGACTAGTCGGTCGTTCAGTTGTGCAAGTTCCGTCCTACTGCTTGGCTGTTTAGTAGTGCAATGGTCCAAATAACTTATTAATATGTCTAATATATAGACTCTCTTATTCTAAAGGGTCGCCTTATTTCTAAGGATTTAAAAGTGTTTTTCATAACTTATTCTTCGAATGAAGTCACTTTCATCCTCGTAGAAATTTGTCATCTATTCCGTTCCTTTAACTTTTGTATAGATCTTTGTCTTTCATTTTAAATTGCGGATCCCTTTATTCTTTTTCTGTTTACTTTTAGGATGCCGACTTCTTAATTCTTTGCTGTGGGGGCCATTTTTCATGCCTTAGATGTACCAAAGATTGCTAGTTTGTACTTTGTCCCTTTTTTATTATGGTCTGGAATACCTTGTATGTTCCTGATTATTGTAACACCCCGATATTTTATGGGAAATATAATTAAAAAGAAATTAAAAGCGCATTTGGTACAGTGGTAAAGGCGCAAGTTGACTTCCTTAGTGACTAGGGATCAAGTCTCGTTGTCGCCCAAATTCAGGAGTGAAGTTTTTTTAGCTAGTTCGTTTCCAGCGATTTTCCTACGTATTTCAGCATTGTTTCTGACATGTGGCGGTTTCCCATTCGCTCTAGTGATGTAATAGGATGAGATGGCTATATTTTATTGGTTGAGTGATGTGTATGGGCTAGAATGGATAACCATTAAGTGTATGAAAGAACCAGATTTAACCTAAAATAATCTAATGGATTATATTCACTCAAACAATCTATAAATAAACCATCTAACCTAAACTTAATCTCTTATTCAACCGTCACCATAATTCTACAATAAAATTAGTGTGTATTATTCCTCCTCTTTTTCTCTACTAAATAAACAAATCTCTACCAAATTAAACTATCTATGTATATTCAAGCAATTTGGGGAATTTAGAAAAATCAAGGGGAGAAAGATTAAAACAAAGCTTTTTTCATATTTATGCAAGCTCAAGTGCCAGATGAGTGGGAATTAATATGAAATAGAAAAATAAAGTAGTTCAATTTCAGTTCTTTTCTGGTATGTTAATATGAATTAATTTCTATTAAATTGAGAATAGATGTAAATTATTGCAACTTCTTCTTCTTCCACTTCTCAAATCTAATTCATGTTTGGTTTAAAATATGGGACATATAAATTATCTATTCACATTTTATGGCATAAATAAGATTGAAATTTATGTAAATTATTGTATCTTCTTCTTCTTCCACTTCTCAATCCTAATTCATGTTTGGGTTGAAATTTGGAACAAACAAATTATTATTCATGTTTCATGGCGTAAATATGATTGGTTTAATTAAATTGAATTAAAATTATTATTCAATTTCTAATGGTAGAACAGGTTAGTTGAATAAATTCAGAATATGTTACTTGAATAATATTATGGTTTTGATTGATATAATTACATAATTTTGAATATGGTTTTGGAACAAAATTGGGAAGTCTAATTAGCATAATTGTTTGTTTCATATGTGGCCTAAAAATGTAAAAGTGGAATTTTGTGTAATTAATTGGCTTGTGACTATTGGATAAAAAAATTGTAAAGATTAAATCTCTAAAAGGAGAACGTAAATTAGGGTGGAAAAAAATGTAAATTAAATGGACCCTAAAGGCTAGTGTAAATCTGTAACAAAATGGCATAAAAATTACAGACAAACCATACGGACTGAATGGACGTGAAATTGAAATACCATTTATGTAAGAAAACGGGAAATTGTGAAATAACCAAATAGGATGTAAAAATGGCCTAAAGTAGATTAATGGAAATAAACAGTTTGTAAACTGTAACAGTAAAATTAATTAATCCGGAAGCGATTTGGTAGGCAGACCTTGTAAAGGTCTGGTGGTGCTTCATGCAGTTAAGACAAAAATATAGTTTTGGCTGTACATACTAGGAGCGGGCAAGTAGGTTCGCAAAGATGTTTTTACCTTTCATAGGTTGCTAGTACATATGATAGATAGCATACACAATCGTAGGCTTCTTCAGGAAAATCGACGCGGACGGAACATGACAAGTGTGCTCCAACGTAGGCTTCTTTAGGCAGATCGTTGGAGGATTTTGCAAGGCCGACCTAGCTGCGGGCGCTCTTTCGGAGGAACGACACTTTAGATAGGGGAAAGTCTACGTTGGTGACCGAGGAGATAGGAGGATAGGAATCCAGTTTGGCAGAGCTTGAGCGCAACTTCGGGGTCCTACGAGGTTGTTTGAGTCGGCGCCGGTCAGACGTAAGAGGCATTTAGTCATAGTGCATGGGTGAAGAGCATGACTTTCACGCTATAGCACGTGGATAGGTAAGGACAGCAGGTCCGACAGGCCGATTGACGTTTAGTATTACTGCAAGGTTGGCTTCCCTAGAGCGACCATGGACTTTGGCTTCTTAGGAACTATATCTAAGAAGGATTCATTGCATTATATTATTCACCCTCTGCGATATCCAGGAAAGACCTGGAATTAAATTGTTTTATTCTTTCTGCTTCATTTTATTTCTCATTCACCAGACTTTATGTTTGACCCATTCCTATTTTTCATATTTTCCCCAAATCACAGGAGGGCAGGTCTAGGTTGCAGTTCTTTGCAGCTTGGAGGATCATTGGAGTGGTTGTTATCTTCAGCTTTTGTTTCTTTTGTTTCATGTACTTCATTTCTCTTTTACGTACTTTACTCTATATATGAGGACCTATATTGTGAACTTTGTTATGTTTTATGTTTTGGTGGAGACTACTTGGTAATTTTGGTTTCAGAAATAAATTTGGGATAATGTTGTTTTTAATGAAGTTGTTTTGCTATTAATTCATAATTAGTGAAAGTTTTCTTCCACTGTAATATTTTAATCATTTTATGTTGTTGCCTTAGTCTCTGTGCTATGTTATGGATTTTTATTTCACCCGACCACCCATGCTTCTAGTCATGTCCGATTTTCGGGGTTCCTAGAGGTGCGGGGTGTCATAGTTGGTATCAGAGCTATGGTTTCGGTAATCCTAAAGATATTTTAAAAATATAAAGTTTTTCGAATAATTTTTAAAGGATATTCCAAATAATACTTTTAAAAGTATATGTATATATTTTGAAAAAAAAAGAAATTTTAGAAATGGGTCCCTCATATCTCTTCCTCCCTAGCTATTGAACTATTGATGGAGTACCTAATCCTATCTTTTTAATATCCATAGATAGAAATGTCTGAACCGCAAGATATCCCCGAAGTTCCAGGCCTTAATATGCCTACTTGGTTCAGACGTTATTTGCAGGCTACTGCACGAGCAGGGCCACCAACTGAGGATGCTGCTCCGGCGGAAGCGGCTCCAGCCCGTCCGCCAGGCATTATCGATTTTCCCAAGTTATGCAAGGACTACACCAGCTTAGGAGCCAAGCCGTTTCTTGGCACCGAGTCATATACTGAGGCGAGAGCTTGGATCTGTAGTTGTGAGCAGATATTTGGACTTATGGGATTGGAGGACTTGGCTCGGAGGCAGTTGTCTTCATGGCAGTTGCAGGGAGAGGCTCTTTGTTGGTGGGAGATTGTGAAGGCTGAGGCTGATAATTTGACTTGGGCGGATATTCGTACTAGGTTCGAGAGGAAATTCTTATCGCAGACTGTAGAGGGAGTGCATCTAGAGAAATTTATACAGCTCAAGCAAAGGGATATGATAGTTAAGGAATATGTTAATCAATTCAATGAGCTTGCCAGATTTGGACTAGACTTGATCAATACTCCTCACAAGAAGGCGTTGAAGTTCGCTAAGGGTTTGAGTCAGCCACTAAAGAGTTTGGCGGTGAGCCACATTCCGATGGGAACCACTTTTGAGGGATTGGTAGAGATGGCTTTACTTGTTGATACCGAGAAGAAATGAGATGTGGCGAGAAGAGTGATGGGAAGAAGTAGTGGAAAGGAAAGAGGAGAGGAGGGTCAGGTGGAAAAAGGAAAGTTCCAAGGAAGGACTGGAAGTGCAATACTTATGGGAAACCAGGTCACCTTGCTAAGGATTGCAGAGGGGCAGGAGAGCGACCGAGACTGAGGTGCTATCTTTGCGACCAAGTGGGGCATATGAAAAAGGACTGTCCGTCGAAGCCCAAGGACAGTTCACAGACACCTTTACAGCCTGCTCAGGCTTATGCTTTAGAGGCAGCTCCTTCCTCTAGTACTCGTTCGATTATGGATAGGGGAAAGAAAGTGATCATCGAAGGTGTGTTATATATCTCTTATTTTCCTGTTTATACCCTATTTGATTCTTGGAGCTTCACACTTTTTTGTATCTAGTACTCTGGCAGAGGGTCTTGGTCTTGATGCTTGCTTAGTGACCGACCCGGTTGTAGTATCAAATTCCGTAGGAAGATCGGCCTATTTGTCCATGTTATGTCCAGATTTGAAATTGTTTATTTTAGGGGTTGAGTTTGACTGTAGTGCCTTTGTATTGGGATTTTCCAGGTTCAGGTTGATTCTTGGTATGGATTGGCTATCCATGTATGCTGCTGTTCTTGATTGCGATAAGAGGGTAGTGAGGTTAGGCACTTGTAGTGGACGTACCTTGGAGGTATCTTGTGATCCTAGAGGATCAGTCATGTTGAGCTACCTTTATTCTCTTGACTTATCACCCGATAGTTTGAGTTCGGTACCCGTTGTTAGAGACTTTCCAGATGTGTTCAAGGAGGTTGTTGTCATTCCACCTCGAAGAGAGATCGAGTTCAAGACTTATCTTGTCGATAATGCCAAACCTGTTGCTTTACCGATAAGGCATACGACTCCTAAGGAACGTCGTGAGTTGAGCAAGCAGATTGGAGAGCTTTTGGAGAAGGGCTTCATTCGTAGGATCATTTCTAAGTGGGGCGCACCCGTCGCCTTTGCCACTAAGGCGGATGGCTCTCTCAGGCTTTGCGTGGATTATAGGGAGCTTAATAAGCTGACGAAGAAGAATTGTTATCCTCTTCCCTGTATAGATGATCTCTTCAACCAGCTAGTATGAGCCAAGATATTTTCGCAGCTCGATTTGGCCACGGGATTTCATCAATTGCGTGTGGCAGAGGATAGCATCGAGAAGACTACGTTTAGGATTTTGGATGGGTTATTTGAGTGGTTAGTCATGCCATTTGGACTAACCAATGCTCCGGCATATTTTGTGGACCTGATGAGTCGAGTATTTCACGAATCGTTGAACAAGTTTGTGGTGATGTTCGTCGACAACATTTTGGTTTATTCGCGAAGCAAGGAGGAGCATACTGTTCACTTGGAAGAAGTGCTTAGGATCCTATGAGCACATAAGTTGAAGGCAAAGTTCTCCAAGTGCCAATTTTGGAAGGATGAGGTTTGCTTTTTGGGACACATCATTTCGGAGGATGGACTTGCAGTAGATCCGGCGAAAGTGGCAGCGGTACAGGGTTGGCAGACCCCTACGAATGCCATGGACATAAGGAGTTTCCTTGGTCTTGCGGGCTACTATAGGAAGTTCATTAAGGACTTCTCTAGGATATTAGCTCCACTTACGCGCCTTACCAAGAAGAACTCAACATTTTATTTAGGATGCCAAGTGTGAGGATGCCTTTGGTCGATTGAAGGAAGCTTTGACTACCACGCCCGTATTAGTATTACCGGATGGAACCAAGCCTTTCATAGTTTATATGGATGCTTGTGGCATGGAGCTAGGGGCAGTACTGATGCAAGAATATAAGGTAGTGTACTATGCAAGTAGACAGTTGAAAACGCATGAGAAGAACCACCCGACGCATGATCTTGAGTTGGCAGCTATAGTTTTTGCTCTCAAGTCTAGGAGGCACTATCTCTTAGGAGATAGATTTGAGCTTTTCACGGATCATAAGTCTTTGAAGTATCTATTCTCTCAGAAAGACTTAAATTTGAGACAGCAAAGATGGATAGAGTTTTTAGCCTCTTATGACTTTGAGATTTCCTATACCCCTGGCAAGGGTAATGTAGTGGCAGATGCATTGAGTAGATGCAAAGTGGTTTTAAGTCCTCTGTTTTTGGAATGGAAGCATTTGGAGTACATTGCTACCTTTGATTTTAGGCCTCCATCGGATTTAGCTTCGGGATTGTTAGCAGCCCTTGACATCCAGCCTACTTTGATGCAGTAGATTGGAGCAAGGCAAGGTGAGGACGAAGAGTTAAAGGACATTCTAGATAAGCTTGGTAGAGGAGAGTCATCACTACATCTTAGGCGCTATACCATGGACACTAGGGGATGGCTTAGAAGGGATGGTAGACTTTGTGTTCCCCGTAGTGAGGATTTAGTAGATGCGGTGTTGGCCGAGTCACATCATTCTAGGATGTCAGTGCACCCCGATGGTGATAAGATGTACTAGGATATGAAGAGGGTATTCTATTGGCTCGAAATGAAGAAGTGGGTGGTGGAGTATGTATCGAAGTGCATCACTTGCCAAAGGGTAAAGGCGGAACATAAGAAGCCCAGAGGACTGTTGCAACCATTAGATATTCCATTATGGAAATGGGAGAGCGTCTCTATGGACTTCGTGGATGGATTACCAAGGTCACGGAGAGGGAATATGAGCATTTGGGTCTTTGTGGATAGACTGACAAAGAGCGCTCATTTTATACCCATTAAGAGTAATAGGATGGCAGCTTCTTTGGCAACTCTTTATGTAAGGGAGATAGTTAGGCTTCATGGAGTTCCCGCCAGCATTGTGAGCGATAGAGATCCATTATTCACCAACGAGTTTTGGAGGAGCCTTCAGCAAGCCTTGGGAACAGAATTAAATCTGAGCACGGCATATCACCCTCAGACAGATGGACAGACTGAGATGGTAAATATTGTTTTGGAAGATTTGCTCAGATTATGCATCATTGACTTCGAAGGCTCTTGGGAAGACCACCTACCTTTGGTGGAGTTCGCGTATAATAATAGTTATCAAGCAAGCATTGGGATGGCATCGTTCGAGGCCCTCTATGGCAGACCATGTAGATCACCAGCATGTTGGTGGGATACCACCGATAGGATCTTGCTTGGACCAGACTTGGTGAGAGAAACTTTCGAGAAGGTGGATTTGATTCGCAAGTGGTTAAAGATTGCACAAGATAGACAAAAGTCATATGCCGACAGAAGACATTCAGATTTGAAGTTTAAGGTTGGAGATATGGTTTTTGTCAAGGTTTCTCCTCTGAGAAACGTTATGAGATTTGGCTTAGTAGGTAAGTTGGCACTAAGATTTGTAGGACCCTTCCCTATTACCACACGAATTGGAAAAATGGCATACAAAGTTGATCTTCCAGATAAGTTGGCAGGAGTTCACGATGTTTTTCATGTTTTGCATTTGAGGAAGTGTCTACATTATTCCGCAGTAGTAGTAGTAGTAGAACCCGATTAGCTAAGGGAAGTGGAGGTAGAGCGCGAATCACTTGTGCGTCGTACACACACCCGTATATTGAAACACGACGTCAAGAGATTACGCAACAAGGAAGTTCGTCTAGTGAAGGTTCAGTAAGGAGATGACCCCAAGGAGTGCGCATGGGAATCTGAGGAGAGAATTCGAACTTCTTATCCTTTTCTATTTGAAGGTACACTTCAAATATCCTATCTTTGATCTTTCCTTAGTTAGGGTCTTTTCGATAATCTTTAGGTGAAACCTATGGATGGTAGCTTGGTTGTAAACATGTCATTAGGGCATGTTAGGTTTGATGGATGAAAATGATTGCAAGTGGATGCCAATGTTTGCAAATGGATGCATTGCATGCACTGGATAGATATTTATTAGGATAATCGGTCAACTAGGTACACACACCTGCATATGCATGCCTGTTATCTATTGCATTTGCATATAGTTGTGTGTGTATATATATATATATATATGTGTGTGTGTGTGTATAAATGGATGTTGCATATGGATGGTGCATTTGGGTGAATGATTGAAACATACATATAGAATTATCAATTATACTAGGGTAATTGCATACATTTGGTTGCATGGCATAAGCATACTTGCATTACAGGAGGTAAACTGAATCAGTAGACCGACTACCTTTTCGCATTAGGTAAGTTTATATGCATTTCACTTTGCATAAATCATAAATTGCATTAGTTAAAAATAAGGACAATGTTAGAAATGGATGATGGTTGAGTAGATGGATGTAGTTCTTAGATGATGGTTGTTAATTTCATTCTTCCGTCTTTGGAGATTTTGGGGGCGAAATCCTTTAAAGGGGGAGAATATAACACCCCGATATTTTATGGGAAATATAATTAAAAAGAAATTAAAAGCACATTTGGTGTAGTGGTAAAGGCGCATGTTGACTTCCTTAGTGACCAGGGATCAAGTCCCGTTGTCACCCAAAATCTGGACCGATGTTTTTTAGCTGGTTCGTTTCCAGCGATTTTCCTACGTATTTCAGCGTTGTTTCTGACATGTGGCGGCTTCCCATTCGCTCCAATGATGTAATAGGATGAGATGACTAAATTTTATTGGTTAAGTGATGTGTATGGGCTGAATGGATAACCATTAAGTGTATGAAAGAGCCATATTTAATCTAAAATAATCTAATGGATTATATTCACTCAAGCAATCTATAAATAAACCATCTAACCTAAACCTAATCTCTTATTCATCTGTCGCCATAATTCTACAGTAAAATTAGTGTGTATTATTCTTCCTTCTTTCTCTATTAAATAAACAAATCTCTACCAAATTAAATTATCTATATATATTCAAGCAATTTGGGGAATTTAGAAGAATCAAAGGGATAAAGATTAAAGCAAAGCTTTTTTCAAATTTATGCAAGCTCAAGTGCCAGTTGAGTGGGAATTAATATGAAATAGAAAAATAAAGTAGTTCAATTTCAGTTCTTTTTTGGCACGTTAATATGAATTAATTTATGTTATTAATTGAGAATAGATGTAAATTATTGCAACTTCTTCTTCTTCTTCCACTTCTCAAATCTAATTCATGTTTGGTCTAAAATATGGGACATATAAATTGTCTATTCATGTTTTATGGCATAAATAATATTGAAATTTATATAAATAATTGTATCTTCTTCTTCCACTTCTCAATCCTAATTCATGTTTGGGTTGAAATTTGGAACAAACAAATTGTTATTCACGTTTCATGGCGTAAATAAGATTGGTTTAATTAAATTGAATTAGAATTGTTATTCAATTTCTAATGTTAGAACAGGTTAGTTGAATAAATTCAGAATATGTTACTTGAATAAAATTATGGTTTTGATTGGTATATATAATTACATAATTTTGAATATGGTTTTGGAACAAAATTGGGAAGTCTAATTGGCATAATTGTTTGTTTCATATGTGGCCTAAAAATGTAAAAGTGGAATTTTGTGTAATTAAATGGTTTGTGACTATTGGATAAAATTTTTGTACAGATTAAATCTCTAAAAGGAGAATGTAAATTAGGGTGGAAAAAATGTAAATTAAATGGACCCTAAAGGCTAGTGTAAATCTGTAACAAAATGGCATAAAAATTACAGATAAACCATACGGACTGAACGGACGTGAAATTGAAATATCATTTATGTAAGAAAAAGGGAAATTGTGAAATAACCAAATCAGATGTAAAAATGGCCTAAAGCAGATTAATGGAAATAAACAGTATGTAAACTGTAATGGTTAAATTAATTAATCTGGAAGCGATTTGGTAGGCAGACCTTGTAAAGGTCTGGATAGGTGTTTCATGCAGTTAAGACCAAAATATAGTTTTGCCTGTATGTACTAGGAGCGGGCAAGTAGGTTCGCAAGGATGTTTGTTACCTTTCGTAGGTTGCTAGTACGTATGATAGATAACATCCGCAATCGTAGGCTTCTTCAGGCAGATCGACACGGACAGAACAGGACAAGTGTGCTCCGGTGTAGGCTTCTTTAGGCAGATCGTTGGAGGATTTTGCACAGCCGACTAGCCACGGGCGCTCTTTCGGAGGAACCATACTTTGGATAGGGGCAAGTCCACATTGGTGACCAAGGAGACAGGAGGATAGGAATCCAGTTTGGCGGAGCCTGAGCGCAACTTCGGGGTCCTACGAGGTTGTTTGAGTCGGCGCTGGTCAGGCGTAAGAGGCATTTAGTCACAATGCACGGGTGAAGGGAATGACTTTCACGCTATAGCACGTGTATAGGTAAGGACACCTGGTCCGACAGGCCGATTGAGGTTTAGTATTACTGCATGGTTGACTTTTCTAGAGTGACCATGGACTTTGGCTTCTTAGGAACTATATCTAAGAAGGATTCATTGCATTATATTATTCACCCTCTGCGATATCCGGGAAAGACCTTGAATTAAACTGTTTTATTCTTTCAGCTTCATTTTATTTTCCATTTACCAGACTTTATATCTGACCCATTCCTTTTTATCTTATTTTCCCCAAATCACAGGAGGGCAGGTCTAGGTTGCAGTTCTTTGCAGCTTGGAAGGTCATTGGAGCAGTTGTTATCTTCAGCTTTTGTTTCTTTTGTTTCATGTACTTCATTTCTCTTTTCCGTACTTTACTCTATATATAGGGACCTATATTGTGAACTTCGTTATGTATTATGTTTTGGTGGAGACTACTTGATACTTTCGGTTTTAGAAATAAATTTGGGATAATGTTGTCTTTTATGAAGCTGTTTTGCTATTAATTTATAATTATTGAAAGTTTTCTTCCGCTATAATATTTTAATCGTTTTATGTTGTTGCCTTAATATTTGTGCTATGTTATGGATTTTTATTTCACCCGACCACCCGTGCTTCAAGTCATGTCCGATTTTTGGGGTGCCTAGAGATGTTGGGTGTCATAATTATAGTGTCATAATTATAGTGTTGGACATTTTCATCCTTTTGCCTTCGTCTGTCTCCCCTTTTCGGGCTTCATCTTTGTTTTAGATGGCGATTAACTTTATTCCTTTGACCCTTTATTCCCTTGGGCCCTGACTTTTAATTATTTTGAGATGCAAACATCTTTGTCTTTCCTTGTCTGCTTGGCGCCCCCTCTAGGATTTCCTTGATTCCAAGGGCTATAGTGTATGTTAAATTGACCTTTCTCTAAAAGGTTGCTAGTGGGTGCTAGACCTGACCCTCCCTCTAAGAGGTGAACTGGACGTTATAGGTTTTAACCCTCCTTCTACGAGGTGCTACGGATTGGCCGTAGGCTTTTGGTGGGTTTAGGACCCCCCCTCCCACTAGGAGATGCTACGGAGTAGCCGTAGGCTGTTGGTGGGTACATGACCCCCCTCCCTCTAGGAGGTGCTACGGATTGGCCATAGGCTGTTGGTGGGTACAGGACCCCCCTCCCTCTAGGAGGTGCTAAGGATTGGCCGTAGGCTAAAACTTGTATATGAAAATCATTTTTGCCTAATTGAAATGTTTGTGAACATCTTTTTGAATATTATTTTTTTGTCATAGAGTTTCTTTTTGAGAGAGAAAATTCTTGTAAATGAACCCTTCTAATATATCGAGGGATTACTTTCTGAAAAAGAGTTTGTATGCGCAAATCCTTTCGATAAAAGAATCTTTTCTTAATGTTACCTTTTGCAAGGGTTTTCATGCTATTCTCATAGTAGAGACTTGGATCTCAAGTAGGAGATAGGGAGGTTATGATTCATGAACCAATAGTCTTTTAATTGAGAATAGGATTCTCTAATATGAATTTTTGTCAATGAACTTTTGATAGCTTTAAAACTTTTCCTCAAAAAGCATGAATAATATTCTCTTCACCAATGGTTTTAGAAAACTTTGAAATATTGGAATTACTTAGTTAGAAATCCTTGGTGTGCATTTACTAATGTTAAATAATATTCTTTAAAGATTGTGCATGTTTATCTTTAAAAGAAACAAATACTTAATCTCCCTTATTTACAGGGTAATTTGAGAGAATCCTTTTTGACATTTGAAATCATTCTAATGCCTTCTGAACCGCACCAATTTTATTGCTCCTTCTTTCATACTTTCACTCTTGAGAAGATTTTATGGATAACACATGTTATGTTGTCTAACATATCATGATTTGTTTATGTATTTGGTACATGAATCAAATATCAAATCCAAGTTGATGTCACTAAATGTTGTTTGAGGCGTTCTTGTGTATTTATGAAATACTAGAGAATTGTTTATTGAAACAATGAACTCCTAATGAAGAAGTGTTCGGACTCAAACTTCATAAGTGATATTGAGTATAATGTGTTAATAATAAATTCAGGTTAAGAATTTTTGAAATTGGAAATGTTCCTAATGAAAGAATGTGGTTGATTCGATAAAAATGGCTAAGCACATCGTCTTGGATAGCACCGCAATAAAGCATTGTATATAAATATAAATACACAAATTTATAACTGAACCGAGGATGATTCAAAATGCTGAGTATCCCACAACATTTTATATGATAATGGTGTCATAATATAGTTCATAACAGAACTTAAAGCTCATTGAAAGTCAAGAGACATACTCCGAATTATTCCATGTGATAAAGGTAGTTTATTAGCGTCAGGGAGAGTTGATTTACAAATGAGATAATTGAAACATAATAGCATACCCATTCACCGAGGGACTGAACCAATTGGTTTTGAAGAAACCTATTGGATTAAATAAGATTCCATAGTTGACCCCAAGTGCAAGTAGGAGATTGATAGAGCTAGGGGTATGCCCTAGGGGAAATTATGTAATTTGTTACATATATCTAAATCGATAACCAATCTTGTTCGAAATAAAAGGTGTTTTCTTTCTATTATATACTTATATAATGTGTTATATTAATTAATTAATTTAATTAAAAGTATATTAAATAGAAAATCCATAAATGGTATATTTAGCGATAGTAGTTACAAAGTGTTATGACCGTGAGAAATTTATCATAATGAAAAAAAGTACCATTTTAAATGTTCCTAGTCAAGATGCATCGAGACTAGACATCAATGTATCCGTTGGGACTAGAGCATCTAATGCTTTCCAAGATTTGGGCAGTGTACTTATCATGACTGCTAAGGGCACCTAGGGGTTATGTATTGATAGTTATTGGATAACTATAGAATGACTCACTCGATAGTTTTCTATTGGTTAATATAACTAAGGTCAAATAGAAAATATAGATGTTACTGGTTTACACAGTTCTCTCGAATTGATAATATTGTGGCTCTTCAATATGAAAGCTCTGCATTGATTATAGTCAAATCATGGCACGATGTCCATCAAGTGACTATAGTTGGGTCGAGTGGAAGTATTGCAAGGGAAGCGCTATTCAAGAGAGGATTTGTCTCCTTAGTTAATGGGGTCAGTATCACGGTCAACTCAAGTCAACTCAAAGTCAAAGTCTCTGGCCAGAGCATTTCAGTTAATTATTATTATTATTATTATTGCACCAAGAACTTTGTGTTTGGACTATAGAGTTGAATATGAATGATATTTGAATTTACCATTACCAAATTCGATAAGTTCAAAATGACATAGTTTTGATGAAAAGAATTGGTGTAAATAAAACTCACAACCGGGTAACGCTTAACAAAGTGGAATTGGATTTTACCGAAACAAAGTAAGCGATAAATTTGGCTAAAATGTCACTCCACCTGCTAAGTGACATGTGAACGTTAATATTCAAATAGTTTGACATTAATCGTAGACTAAATTTACACCTAACGAGTCACACAATCAGAACGATGAACTCTCCTTTGACCAAATGATTTAATTGGTTCATAATTATTATTAATTAATTAAATTAATTAATATTTATGAAATATTAATTATAAAATTTTGATAATGATTTGGGGAATAAATATTATCAAATATATTTATAATAGTTATGTATATATATATATATATATATATATATCTCAATCAATATATGATATTGATAAAAGATTTAATTAAATAATATTTTTTGGGCTTAAATGGATTTTTGGCCCATCATGATGGGTGAAATTTTTAGCAGCAACATGACATGGAGGTGGCTCAAAACAAGGTTATATGCTGGATTTTGGATGTTTAAGATCTAGAGAGAATTAGTATGGGATGAGATTCACATTTTCCTCATTTCTATCCACTATATAAGCAAACCTAAACTAATTTGATTAGAATTTTTTTGGCTGCCATCTCCATCACATCTTGCTAGTTGAAATACTCCATTAGTCCACTATCATATCAAGATCAAATCAACTCAAAATCGATCACATCCGATAGTCAAAGGTCAACGGTTCAAGGATTAGCAATTTACCGAATCGGAAAAGGTTTCAAAGATGAGAGTTCATTATTTCAAGGTGTGCTTCTAGGCTGTGGTTCTTAGATATGTTTTATCGAATTATAGTTTATAATTCTTTGTATAATGTTTTATTTTGTGCATATATATATATATATATTATATCGTTAGTTAGGCGACGATTCTGATATGAATTAATGTTGTTACAAATTGGTTTGATTATATGTATGAATATACTTATAAAAAACCAATTTTTCCATATTTATCAGTACAACAACGTAATATATATGCTAATTTGTATTTTATTAAATTATGTATATACATACATACATACATACATACATACATATATATATTATATTTAATTTCATATATATATGGTTTATATTTAATTACAACATTATACTATAGTTAAAATTAATCATATAATTTTAATATGTTAATTAATTTTAATAGTAATTTTCGATTGAAAAACTAATTTTTAATTATTTATTATTATTTTACATTATTTAAATCAATATACTACATAAATAAATTGTATAAAATCAAATACGTTATGAAAAATATTTTTTTAATTTTTTTAAATTATTTAAACATCAGATAAGCACTTAGTTAGAAAATAAAAACTAAAAACATTTTTTGTTATTTTAAAAAATTATTATTCAAATTGGCCGAATATTAGTAAATTGATTAAAAATAAAATTTAACCGAAAAAATAATGAAATAATTTTTCGAACTTCAAAATATCATTTGTCATCTACAGAAATTTAAAATTTGAAAAAAGGTTTTGAAAATAATTTTATTAATATTTTATGTAATTTCGAATGAATGTTCAATTAAAATATATTTAATAATAAAATTAATAATAACTCTTTTGTTCTTTACGCATGATCTGGAATAAAAAAGTAAGAAAATATTTTTTAAAATTTTATTAATTAATATATATATATATATATGTCCATATATTATAAATGTATTTATGTATGTATATTAAAATAAATATAAAATATTATTGTATTATTATATATATATATATATATACTAGAACATGTTTTATTCATGGTTTTACAAAAAATATATTATTTTATTTAATATTTAAATAACTTATTTTCATTTAAATGGATATATATTATAATAATATGCATTTATATATATATGTATTATTAATATTTTATTTATAAAATTTTATATGTATATTTATATATATTCAAATATTATATATATTACGTAAAATTATTTAAATAAACTTAAAATGTACATTTATATGTATAGAATTATAATATTTATATATAAGTAATAGTTTATATACATATATATATATTTGGACAACATATATTTGCATACCAGATGAGCTAACGTGTCTGTTGCAATGTAAATCCCAACATGTATACACATGTAGACATGTTACACAAGCGCACACACATATATATGTTTATATGATACATATATATTTATATAATTAAATATAATTTATGAATTTAAATAAAATAAAAGATTTTATTTATATAATATTTAGATATTTTCTAAATGAATTAGACTTTATTCGCCCAATAAAGATTTAATGAGGGAGTTTTTTTTGAAATTTGCCCAGCGGGCTGGCCCAGTTCCAACAGATCAAACCTAAAATAATAAAATATAAAAAGAGTAAACTTGTAGGATGCTATAAACTAGTTGGATGTTTACATGCTAAGCTTATCAAATGCATGAATTTTTAAGGGAATAACACTTCATCAGTTGTTAACTTGGCAATGTTATGAATGCTACCACCTAATCAAAATTCTTCAATTGATGCCTCTTTCGATCTTACAAAAAGAAACACGGTCTCCACCATAACATCCCCCACTTGGAGGCCCAAAACTAATGGCTACGGATGCTGCAGTCATCCATAGTTATTAATCCTCGGCGACGAATACGGTAATGTTAGGTACATTGATATAACAAAAACACATGGATATGGAAAAATTTTAAAATCAACAAACAACTTTCTCATTCCATTTCGAAAGCATTGATATCTTAAATTCCTTTGAAAGCATTGGTATCTTCAATTCCTTTCGAAAGCATTGATATCTTCAATTCCTTTGAAAATCATAAGGTCGGCAGAAGGGTTTCGGTTAGGTTGAAACTACCCCTTTTGAAATCATTAGTTTGGAAACTAAGTAACTTATTCGAAAGCTATACTTTAAACGATAAGGCGACATCCCTCTTTTGAAAGCCATTCAAAAGACCCATTCGAAAGCATATATTTTGACACCTTCGAAAGCATTTAGTAAAACAGGCGGGTGCATTTCTTTTGAAAACAAAACAAGGTTTTCTTCCCATCAGAAGCTAAGTTTCGACACCATGCCTTCCGCCTTTCTCCAATCCACTATGTACCAATGTTGATACCTTGTGTATTGGTTTCGGCTTCGTGGGTTTCGACCTGGTAGGTTTCGAATTGATTGAAGGCGGAAGCTATGAGCCGAAAGGTGCTTCTGAAAGAGGCGGAACTCACTTTTTTGGGTAAAAACTAATTTAATGCCAATTAAAGCAAATACTTTCTAACTAACCCGCCTTCTTGTAAACATGTGATTGGTTGCCTCAACTTTTCAGATTCTTTACAAAAATAACCGTCGCATACTTTCAGATCTAAACTAAGATTAATTTAACAAATAAGCCCTTCCATTAAGCAAAACAATTAAATCATTTAGGTCCTCCTTTCAAAATAATTTAATTATCATAGTAAATCACTTAGGAAATATCCCAAAAAATCACAAAAATTCACTTTTAATATGTTATCTAACATATCTAAATTTCAGACCCAAATTCTCAATATAATTTCCGAAATAAATTTCTAAACCCAATTAACCATATTTTCCTTTAAAAATTCATAATAAATTCTCCATAACTTGGAAAATTATGAAAATTAAAACCCAACTCCAAAATCATGTTTTACATAACATAAAATTTTCTCATGGCATTCGAAATTAATTTTAATAGGTTTTACCCTTAAAACCGCATACAATCATATGTTAACAATCCTGTTTAAATCTTACATGTTATGATCCAAGCATATCATCACCCAAATCATCATCAAAATGGATTTAATTTTAAACCTAAAAACAAATGATCATAAAAACAAAATAGAGATGATCTAGATTATTATTCACCTTGATTAGGATAAGGAATTTGAGATTGGATTGAGATTAATTCCCCTTGCTTTAATTCCTTAGCTTTAGATTTAATTTATCCTCTTTTCTCCTAGTAATGGCCGGCTCCTCTTATGTTTGCATTTTATGTTTTGTAAAAATGAGAAATGAACGTGAATGGTTAAGGCACGAGAATATAAGGGTGATGGAATTATGGTGCGACAATTATCCTAATACCCTTGTGTTAATTAATTAACATGTATAACCATTTGTAGCCCATTTATTTAATTAAGCTCGGCCTCTAGGTTTATTTTCAAATCTCAATCCATTTATCACTTTATGATTTACATTATTCTATTTAATTTATCAAATTAAATCTCCTGAATAATATTATAAAAAATTAGAGGTATTACAGGCTCCTTTCCTTAAAGAATTTCATCCTCAAAATTTAGTAAGGAGTAGATACTAAACATAGTAATCTTCTGTAACCACTCCTAACAACCATACTAGCCTACCTGACTAGTAACTATCTATATAAAGCTAATATAGACATACCCTCAAAGCAGATCAGGATAAGTATCTCTAATCCTGTCTTGTATCTCCCAAGTACAGTCCTTCTCGTTGTTGCTCCACTGAATTTTCACCAACTTGACTGTTTTGTTCCTCAATCTTTTCTCATCTCTCGCTACAACCCGAACTGGTTGTCTAACAAAAGTCAAATTAGGCTCTACTATCAAATCTTCCAACCCAGTCGGTGGAATAGTAGTTTCTGGATCATGCACATACTTGCGAAGATGAGATACATGAAACACATTATGGACACCTGCCATACTGCTCGGCAACTCTACTCTGTATGCGAGCTTTCCAATCCTCTCTATAATCTAGAATGGACCAACATATCTCGGTGCCAGTTTCCCTGACTTTCCAAATCAAACCACACCCTTCATCAGTGATACTTTAATGAAAACCTTATCTCCAACTGAGAATTCTAGGTCTTTATGCCTCTTATCTGCGTAACTTTTCTGCCTTGACTGAGCTTCCTTCATCCATTCTCGGATCAACTAAATCTACTTCGTTGCCTCTCTAACCAAAGCTAGACCTAAGACTAATCTGTCTCCAGTGTCCAACCAACATGCTGGTAATTTGCATGGCCTTCCATACAAAGCTTCAAAAGGCGCCACTCCTATACTAGTATGATAACTATTATTATAGGAAAACTCAACCAAATGTAGGTGATCTTCCCAAGATCCACCAAAGTCCAATACACAAGCTCTTAGAAAATCCTCGAGTACCTTATTGACTCTCTCTGTTTGCCAATCCGTCTGAGGGTGATATGCAGTACTCATCTTGAGCTTAGTGCCTAACATATCCTATAGACTCTTCCAAAATTCGCTAGTAAACAAAACATCTCTGTCGCTGACTATACTACTAGGAATCCCATGTAGTCTAACTATGTTCTTCATGAACAACTTAGCTAAAACAGGTGCCGTCCTGGTTGACTTAACTGGAATGAAATGGGCACTCTAGGTCAACCTATCCACTATAACCCATACACTTTCATTTCCCCTATTTGACCTTGGCAACCCGTCTATAAAATCCATGGATATCGAATCCCATTTCCAAACTGGAATCTCTAAAGGTTGAAGCAATCCACTCGGCTTCTGATGTTTGGCTTTCACTTGTTGATAGTTTGCACACTGCCTAACCCACAAGCCGACATCCCTCTTCATACCCTCCCAATAGAAGCTCCTCTTCATATCTTGACACATCTTGGTCCCTCTAGGATGAATCGTAAACTTGGATCGATGACATTCTCCAAGAACTTCTTTCCTCAAGTCCTAACCATTTTGAACACACAACCGTCCCTTCTTTCTCAACCATCCCCTCTGGTCAAGACTAAAATCTTTTAGATCATTGATCTCGATTCCAAACTCAAGCCTTCTAATCTTCTCGGCTAATAATGGATCCTCCTTCTACTTAGAAACAATCCTCTCGATCAACACTGGTCGAACTTCCAAACAGGACAACATGGCGGTACTTTGATTGTAACTAGCAGTCGATCTTAACTGTACAGTACAAGTAGTCAAAACATCCAAATCCTTCCATTTTGCCAACGTAGCAAACACCACATTCTAATGTCTTCTGCTAAGAGCATTCGCTACTTTATTTCCTATCCCAGGAGTATACTCCATACCAAAATCATAAGCAGCCAAAAACTTCAACCACATCTGATGTCTCATATTCAAATCCTTCTGAAAGAATAAGTACCTTAAAGACTTATGATCTATATATAGCTCAAATCACTCCCCTAAGAGATAATGCCTCCAAATATTCAATACGAAGATCACCGCAGCCAACTCCAAATCATGAGTAGGATATCTCACTTCATGCGGTCTAAGCTGTCATGGAGCATAGGCAATCACTTTACCCTTTTGCATCAACACAGCTCCTATTCCAGTCCCACATGCATCGGTATACACCACCAACCCTTGGTTTCCGTCTGGAACTACTAACATAGGTGCATTGGTCAACAAATGCTTTAACTTAAGAAATTCTTCCTCACATTTGTCGGGCCAGACATACTTCACATCCTTCCTGGTTAGCTTAGTCAAAGGTGCTGCTATCCGCGAGAAATCCTTGATGAATCTCCGGTAATAGCCAGCAAGTCCAAGAAAACTTCTAATCTCAGTCACCATCTCTGGTCTCGTCTAATTATTAACAGCTTTGATCTTATCTGGATCGACCAACAAGCCCTTCTCTGAACCCACGTGACCAAGAAACTTAACATCTTTCTTCCAAATATGACACTTGGAAAACTTTGCTTTTAGCCGATGCTGCCTCAGCGTCTCAAGCACCACTCTAAGTTGATCTCCATGCTCCCTTTCATCCTTTGAGTATACTAAAATGTCATCTATAAACACCAATACGAACCTATCCAAATACTCTCGAAAAACTCGGTCATCAGATCCACGAAGAAAGCAGGTGCATTCATTACACCAATGGCATTACTAACCACTCGTACGAACCATAGAAATGCTGTCAAAGGAATACTATCCTCTGCCATTCTTAACTGATGGAAACCTATCGCCAAATCCAACTTGGAAAACACTCTGGCTCCACACAACTGATAGATCATCAATTCTCGATAAAGGATACTTATTCTTAATCGTCCTCTCGTTCAACTTACGATAGTCGACACACATCCTCAACGACCCATATGGTTTCTTCACGAACACCGCGGCTGCTCCCCAAGGCGAACTGCTTGGTCTGATAAAAATTCCTTCCTTCTAGATCCACTAGTTGCACCTTCAATTCCTTCATCTTGGTCGGTGTCATCCTGCTAGGTGGTCTACTTACTGGTTTAGCTCTTGGCACAAGATCTATCCGAAACTCAACTGCTCGTTTCGATGGTAGTCCCGTAACCGGCTCAAAGACATCCGCAAAATATCTTGCTACTCGAACCTGACTAAACCCTTCTCCCACTTCCATAGCACTTAACAAAGCACAACTACTCCGGCCAGAATTCTCCATTGAGAATATGATTCGGTTATGACTATTAGGGTGTCTTAGTGATATCTCCCCATCCTGGTAAAATATCCTAACCTCATACTTACTCAACCAATCCATACCCAAAATGATTCTGAAATCTACGAAATCAGAAACATATAGACTGCATGCAAACTTCTGACGTAACAATTCTAGTTCTAACTAGTCACATCTCATCCTTAGAGTTGCATACCCTCCTATCGGATTTGCAACCCTTAAGGAATTAACAAGGTATGGGGGTTCTAAACATAACCTATCAACCAAACACTGGGATATAAATGAATGTGATGCATCGGTGTCAAATAGTGTCCTGACTAGTACACTCTGAATCAAAGCGTACCTTCCATCACAGACTTCCATTTTTCAGCTGCAGTTGGCCTAGCAGATGATGGTCCAACAGCAAAAACATTTCCGTTGCCCGCCCTAACTGCTTCTGGACACTGATTCTTATAAAGCCCAATCCGGTCATAGTTAAATCACTTCACACCTTTCTTTTCTACAGCCTTCTTCCCCTTGCTTGACCGACACTCATGAGCATAATGACCCTTCTTGTCACACTTGAAGCAAACTAAATCAGCCTTTGCCTTCTTGTCTACCTCCCTCTTCTAGGCTCCCTTCTTCTTAAAGAACCTCCTCTTCTTTCCATGAGGACCCTGAGTTTCAACCGGCTTTTCTCTAGCACAAATAGCAAGCATCTCTTCATGGCGGATTGCCATCTCCACAACTACATTACAAGAATCAAAGATATGTGTCAGGGTCGCCTTAGCAACCTCAGGTCTCAATCCCCAAATGAACCTCTCATTTTTCCTGATGTCGGTTTCTATAGTAGCACGTCCATATCGGGACAGCTCATCAAACTTAGTGGCATACTCAATTACCGACATCTCGCCCTGCACCAAGTCCATAAACTTTCTCATCAACGCTGACTTAGAAACTTCAATTAAAAACCTCTGTTAAAATATCCTACTAAAATCTGCCCAAGTCAACTCCTCATCCGGAACTCCAACAGAAACACTACTCCACCAATGAAGTGCTGCCCCTTGCAACTGCCTAGAGGCCAGCCTCCTCTTCTGCTCATCATCCAAACCCAAATCAGCAAAGATTCTCTTGCAATGCAACAACCAATTCTCAACTTCTATAGCATCCTTTGTTCCCATAAACGGCTTCCCATCAAGACTGGTGTAATCTCAGCTCATCTTAGCATAGTTATTCCCAACCGGAGCCATAGGATTAGCTCCTCCAACATTTCCAGCAACACCAGCAGCAACTCTAGCTTGCATCATATTGACGAAGAACTAATACGTCACCCCTATATTCACTGGTGGATTCAGCATCCACATTGGCATCGACATTTTGGTTAGCATTAGCCTGTCGACCCAAGTTCCTCCTGGTGGGTCGAACATTTCTATTGGTTGTGGTGCTTCCTCCACCGAGATTTCCTCTTTCGTTTCCTGCCTCCATATCTTCTTTCTCGTAGATCTGCATACAAGCCTTAGTAAGATACAGAAGAACTGTGAAAGAGAGAGGGGAATATGTACTTACATATATATATCTATATATCAAATACAAGTACATTACTATAGCGTTATCCCAAACCCCGATCTTACTCTCCGATTCATTGGATTATGTTTTGAAAAATCTTTTAGTTTTAAATTCCATTTAAGTTACATAAACCTATGCTCTGATACCAACTTGTAACATCCCCTAGTTGGAGGCCCAAAACTAACGGCTACGGATGCTGAAGTCATCCATAACTATTAATCCTCGGCGACCAAATACGGTAATGTTAGATACATTGATATAACAGAAACACATGGATATGGTAAAATTTTAAAATCAACAAACAACTTTCTCAAAGCATTTCAAATTCATTACATAATCCCAATACGAGAACCATGTTCAAAGAAAATATAATTATTACAACATACGCCAAGAGCGACATATGAAGATGCCCCCTTAGATGATCAGAGCATATAACTAGGTAATTAAACATCTTTGCCTTTACAACAAAACACAACGGAATCAAAATAGAAAAGAACTCTAAATGGGTATCATGCCTCCTGCATGTCTCTGGAAGCTAATTCGTCTAAAGAGGTACCTCAAAACCTCAACTCTCAAACTACTCAAAATCAATTGAGTGCCCAAGAGTTTAAGGGGCAAACATAAACTCCGAGTCAGACATAAATCCTGGTATGAATAAGAATCTACCATCTCAAACCATTTAGATATCTAGTGAGACCATGCTGCTTAGCGGAACGGGTTTTCCTCTCACTAGTATCCTAAAACTTCACAAAACCATATACTGTGCTCGCACATCCACAATGGTTAAAACATTGCAGTTCAAAATAATATGATGATTTGCAAACAAGTAAATCAATTCTGGATTACCCATCCTCATTCATTATCTGTCTTAGTTATAGTTTCTAGGCCACTATTAAGCTAATAGTTTTCATGGGCTGAATATTAACCTGTTTATCACTTATGAACTCCCTATCCAGTTTCATAGTTTTCATGGGATCACTAAGAACCTATTGGACCCTGCCAATAACTTCATTGTTTTATAGGTTATCCCTGAACCTATTGATATTTCCAACAACTTCCCTTTTATTCTAGTTTTCATGGGTTGACTAGAAACCTATTGACATCTATCAATAACTTAATCCAGATATAGTTTTCATGGATTCACTACAAACATATTGGCCCATACCAATAACTCAATTTAATCATAGTTTTTATGGATTTACTATGAACCTATTGGCCCCTGCCAATAACTTCCCTATACATAGTTTTCATGGGTTTACTACGAACCTGTCTACTTGACAACTTCTTTAATCAATATTTAAGCATCCTACATTTTGGTCTATATGACCTCCTGGATGCAATTCTACTCATTCACGAGTTAACTTAATTTATTTTCACTACTGGGTCAACCTAGCTGGTTATTTTGCCCTTCCACAAATACAGTTATGGGTCCATTACAATGTAAATATATATATATATATATATATATATATGTGAAGAAGTAAACACAATGAAAACTAAGGCTTTCGAAACATTTAAGCATTACTTTCGAAACCATTGGAAAACTTCCTTTCGAAAGAATTAAAATCTTCTTTTCAAAACTCTAGGCACCTAAATTTCAAAACACTTTAAAACCTTTCTTTTGAAACCTTTCGAATGTATTAAAGTATTACCACTCAACCATAAAGCTTAGCTTCGAAACCATTTGAAAGTACCCCTTTCGAAACCATTGGGTTATTCCTTAAAAATATCTTTTAGGTCAAAGTGATCATAAACGAAAGTATCCCTTTCGAAACAATTATTTATTATATAAAAGTGTTTGGGGAGAAACTGAATGGCATTAGAACCACCCTTTGGAAAGCTTAAACCATATAAGTAAAACGTTTGAAGGTTAGCTTAGAAACCCCTTTCGAAACCATTGCCTTCGAAACCATTAACCCCTTTTGAAAGCTTTAGGAAGTGGCTCATATTTACAAAAAAGGCTACCTTTCGAAAGCATTGATATCTTCAATTCCTTTGAAAGGCAGAAGGGTATCGGTTAGGTCAAAACTACCCCTTTGGAAATCATTGGTTGGAAACTAAGTAACTTATTCGAAAGCTATACTTTAAACAATAAGGCGACAACCCTTTTTTGAAAGCTATTCAAAAGACCCATTCGAAAGCATATATTTTGACACCTTCGAAAGCACTTAGTAAAACAGGCAGGCGCATTTCTTTAGAAAACAAAACAAAGGTTTCATTCCCATAGGAAGCTAGGTTTCGCACCATGCCTTCTGTCTTTCTCCAATCCACTACGTATCAATGTTGATACCTTGTGTATTAGTTTTGGCTTCATGGGTTTTGACCTGGTAGGTTTTGACCTGATTGAAAGCATGGTATCACGGTAGAATTTGCATTTATTGAGGAGTACAATTACTATACCAGGTTACTATTTATAATTTTATGATATTTATAGCTCAATTTGTTATAGTTCCTACCACATTTCTTTTTATAAATAAAAATCCATGGTTCAAAAGAATATTCATGGTTTTGTCATTGGTTGTTGAATTAGAAAAGAAATAAAGTCGTTACACATTATAACACTGCCTTTAGAAATAAATAAAATAGATTTCAATATTTTTTATTAGGTACGAGCTCTACGAAAAAGGATTTTTTTTCTAGATTGCATATGCCTTATAGGAAACTAATAAAAAACTTGCAAAAAAAAATTTAACAGAAATAAAAATAGAATAGTATACTAATACATCTTCAGTTAGTTCGTTCTAAATGTAAATTGGAGATAAAATCATAAATGTGGCTGACAATGTAGAAAACAACAGTTACATAATGATTCAAAATTTTCATTGACTGGGATAAACTTGATCAAGAGAAGCATAATTCTCATTTCTAAAGATTCCCATTGAATCGTGCATTAAAGAGATATGTTGCTTCCCATCATCTCCTTTTCTTCATGAAGTCAGGGGTGAGTTTATCAACTTCTAGGTATATTTTGAGTTGTTTTTCCATTTATTATGTTGATAAGCAATTTTATAGCTTTTTAAATTTGTATGTCATGTTTAACTTATTACCTGGTTTGGGAAATTTAGCCCTTTAGATTATTGTTATTTTCAATTGCTTGCTTAGTCAAAATGGAGTAAGCTTGATATTCGAGCCAAATCCATTAGTTGGTCCACTTATAATGGATTCGAATTCAAAGAAATGTAACAAAAACATTTATACCGCCCTTGGAGTGGCGAATTCTTGGTTATCGATTATTACAGAGATAACACATTATTCGAAAACTGTTGACATTTTGAGTGATTAGTTCCTATTGATTTGGGCGTATCATGTATTGGGTGGAGTTTGGAGATTGGATTGTGTTAAGAATTTAACTTTGCGATGGTTTATTTATCATATCACTATAAAATTGAACCTAAGTAGTTTAACACAACTGATCCTGCAAATAATTTATCATTATGAAACTTTAATTGTAACATATATTTATATTTATTATATATAGGTTTGAATTATGTTACGTTAGTCTTATTTATTATGTGGCCTATGTCATAATTATGCACAAATTTTATTTAAAGAATTAACGAAAAGGCATCTGAATTTTTAATGTAAAAATTTAGATTTTTATTAATAATTATACTGGTTCCAAAGGTTGCCTAAGAATATATAAAACCCCTTCTCTATTTTGACTGATGATATACAAAATTAAAATGTTCTTCTGCCCATTATATTTAAGGGATCATTTCTGAAATGTTTTTTAAGTTCAATAAGTTTACTGAAGGAATTAAGAAAAAAACGTAAAAGGGTCTCCATCATCAGATTTGAGGAAAACTATTGAAGATTAGTATTAACGCTTCCGCCTAAAGATGTCTTCACTTCAGAACTGTAAGATTTAAATTACTTTGCTATTTTATTTTGGATTTACGGATTCTAGATTGATTATGTTATAACTACAAAACATATTAAAATCTTTTAAAATCTCTTTTATTTGGTATCAGAGCGATCGTAAATTCATATGTTGCAATTTTTTTTCAAAATTGATTTTCAGTGGTTTATACAATAGCTATACAGATTCACTAATTTATGTATAAATATTTTCTTATAATTTCGGACAAAAGATTTAAAAAGAGAATTTTTTCTCTATTATTTATGTGCATAGATGTTAATCAATGTATGTTCCATGGAGATATTATATAGAAGACCTTTAAACAAAAGGCATCATGTCATGAATCACATGGGCACTCTCCTTTTGATATGTTGGATCTAATACAACTAAGTTTGTGTGAAATTTTGGTCTAAATTAGATCATGACCAAGAGTTTTGATATGTCTGTATATATTGCATTTTGAATCTGTTATTATTCTCTATGGTTTATTGTATATTTTTTTTATAAATAATTTGAACCATATAACATTATTTTTAATAATTGGTCGTTGTCAATTTCTATTAACATTGAATTGTAACCGCCACTTTATTAAAATGAATTTTGTGATTTAAAGTCACAATTATGTTTACATTTAATAAATTATAATAATTTTACCAACTTTAATTGCCATTATGATTTATTAAGTGGATTAATTTGTTTTAATGGTTCAGTTTGTTTCTGTCCAACGGTGATACAAATTGATTTTCATGAAATTACGTTTTTACATTTAATAAATCATGAACAGTAATTTTACCAACTTAAATTGCCATTATGATTTATTAAGTGAATTTATTTGTTTTAATGGTTTAGTTTGTTTCTGCTCAACGGTGATACAAATTGATTTTCATGAAATTACGTTTTACATTTAATAAATTATGAACGGTAATTTTACCAACTTTAATAGCCATTATGATTTATTAAGTGAATTTATTTGTCTTAATGGTTCAGTTTGTTTCTACCCAACAGTTATACAAATTTATTTTCATGAAATTACGTTCTTACATTTAATAAATTATGAACTGTAATTTTACCAACTTTAATAGCCATTATGATTTATTAAGTGAATTTATTTGTCTTAATGGTTCAGTTTGTTTCTACCCAACAGTTATACAAATTGATTTTCATGAAATTACGTTCTTACATTTAATAAATTATGAACGGTAATTTTACCCACTTTAATTGTCATTATGATTTATTAAGTGAATTTATTTATTTTACTGGTTCAATTTGTTTCTGCCCAACGGTGATACAAATTGATTTTCATGAAATTACATTTTTACATTTAATAAATTATGAACAGTAGTTTTACCGACTTTAATTGCCATTATGATTTATTAAGTGAATTTATTTGTTTTAAAGATTCAGTGTATTTCTACCCGACAGTAATATGTATTGAATTTTATGCAAACAACTGTTATGATAGGACTGAAATATAATTTTGCATTTTATTATTTATTTCAGTATAATTACTGTTAGTCTCTCTATATACAGTTGATTTAATGTTATTATGTTATTTGTGAATTTATAGTTGATAATAATAAGCATTTCATTTTTTTTGAATCTAATGCAGCATTGAATAAAGTTCATGCTCAAATATCTGGAATAGTACAATTGAACGGAACTAATATTTCCACTTGGAAAGAGCAAATTGGGATTTGTCTTGGTGTTCTAGTTATTGGTCAGGCATTACGAATGGACAAACCTATGATTATAGCGACAAGTACTGATGATGAAAAGACTAATTTTGCAAAATGGGAGCGGTCATACAACATGTCTCTTATGATTATAAAAAGTAATATTACAGTTGTTAAAGAGGAGGTATTCTTGAGAAGGATGATGCAAATAATATTTTCACCGTAAAACAGTATTTGGCTTCTGTTGAAGAGCAGTTTAAAAGTACTTCTAAGGATAATACAAGTACTATCATAATGAAAATGTTCACTACCAAGTATAACGGGACAAATTGTGTACGTGGACATATCATGATGATAAATGATATTGTAACGACCTGCCTTTTTGGACATTTTAAGTAGACACACACGTCAGACTCAAACCATTCAAAAGGGAAGATTATTATAGGGTAAATAAGGAAAAGCAAAGAAAGAAAGAAAATAAAAACAAATACAGAATCTCACAGCGGAATAAAAAAATATAATAATCAAATAAACAGTTCACGAAGCGGTTTACAAATAACATTTGATTACACTTTTACAATAAAGATCAGAGTTACATATAACAGGAATAAATAAATAATGCAGCAGAACAATATGATGCAATGGAATAAATATAATAAATAATAATAGCATTAAATCTCCGTCTTCGTCCTCCAAAAAGCAGTCTTCGATAAAACTGAAAAGCTCAGACTGACCCGAGCGAATTGAAAAGACAAAACTCGAGTCAGAACTAAAAGATCTTATGTAAGTTAAATCAACAGTAAATAAATATGAGTGTAACGGCATTAGAGATGTTTACGGGGTTTGACATCTCCTATCCAGTGTCTAACGTGGATGCAGTAACTTAAGAGATGTTCGGGATTTCCATCTCCTAAGGATCCATTAAACTATCTACTATGTAGTATAATACACTATTATAATAGTGTCTACAGTAAAGTAAAGTATTAAAATAGCGTTAAGGTGTTACCCATATCCCCCTCAACACATTTTTAAATATTCCCATAGTCTATATAGTACCATAATTCCTTCGTAAACTGGAGGGCTATCAGAGGGCACTCCATAGGTATGGTACAAACAATACTCGTAGAAGGTGCACTAGGGCATGTGAACACGACACTCGAGGCAATGCCAGGGTAGATATACCAATTGTGAATCTGGACTGGTGGTAACGCATAGCAGCTACTACCGCCCACCTCGGAACACACTCCCATAATCAAAATCAAGGGGTGGCCACCAAATCATCACAAAGTCATAATATAGTATCGAAGAAG
Source organism: Allium fistulosum (assembly GCA_030737815.1). Classification (NCBI taxonomy): domain Eukaryota; kingdom Viridiplantae; phylum Streptophyta; class Magnoliopsida; order Asparagales; family Amaryllidaceae; genus Allium; species Allium fistulosum. The sequence continues at coordinate 740,389,588 of CM060908.1, read as the reverse complement.
CATGTCCGATAGGAGGAATGACCTCACTTGGCCCGGCGTGGCTCCTATTTTAGTCACATCTAAGCTGACTCACGGGAGTCTGGGTCATGTAAATACCTCATACAGAATCGTTCGCCAAACCATCCTACTTCATTTCTGGAATCTCCACCACGTGCATAGTTGTTAAAGTGGTTTTCAGTATTGGCAGAGAGTATGACAATATCTGATCATGGTCCCTTTAACAACCGAACATTTATTACACACCGGACTGTTCTTTTACATTTCAAAAGTCAATTCACAATTGATATCAAAATATCATATTCGATTTCAAACCATGTCACTTTCGGAATCATATTCACTTTCAGAATCATATTCACTTCCAAAATCATATTTACTTTTCGAATCATATTCACTTTTAGAATCATATTCACTTTCAAAATCATATTCACTTTCGAATTTATCGATAAGATGGGTTAATTAAACCCTAGTTCCAAAATCACCATATCTACTCAAATATGTCATTTCACAAAAAGGTATCAATTCCAAATTCCAACTTAGTTATCATCATCAAGGATTTAAATATAAATACTTCAACTTTACACGGTCTGAAATTTTAGAAAATAGTTTAGGTAGTCATAAATAGTTTTAATAGTTTTAAAAATAGTTTAAATAGATTAAAATAGTTTAAATAGTAAAAATAGTTTAAATAGATTTAAAATTGTTTTAATTTGATTTAATTTGATTTAAATAGATTAAATATAGATTAAATAGATTTAATTAGATTTAAAATGATTTAAATAGATTAAGATTTAAATTATATTAAGTGGATTTTAAATAGATTAAATAAATTAAAATAGATTAAATAGATTTAAATTATATTAAATAGATTTAAAATAGATTAAATAAATTTAATTAGTTTGAAACAGGTAAAATATATTAAATTAGATTAAATAGGTTATAATAGATTAAGATAAATTAAAATAGTTTTAATTTATTAAAATAGTTTAAATTAATTTAAAATAGGATTTCAAAGTTATATCCAAACATTTTCAATAACTCAATTCCGATAAATTCATTTTTATTTGACACTTCAACTTTGAAATTCCAATTTAAATTCTTTGAATAATTCATTAAATCAATTCCAATTTCAGCATTAATGCTTGGATTATCGAAAATAATTCAGTTTATATAAATAAATTTCTATTTCGAAATGCCAGTTAACTGAATTCCAAATTTAAAGAATTAAAAATCAATTAATTTAACCAATCCAGTGCCCGTATATAAATTTTCTACCAGATGGTCAAGTGATACAGATATTTATCATTTCAATACACAATTTAAAATTTTACGGTTATATATCATTTCAAACCGCAATCCCGAATTAAAATTTAAAATCCATAAAATCGCTCGAGTCTATCATTTCAACCCATAACGATTTTTCCTAAGCTATAGATCGTTCTGGTATATATCATTTCAACCCATAGCGAATTTCCTAATAATAACTAAGGGAACTTGTAGAGTGATAACAGTATATAAATTAAACATAACATCCAATCATCCAATATCAACAATCAAACATCCATCATAATCATCATCCAATTCGACCAATAAATTACAACAAATAACAGATTTTCATTTACAGGTAATTAACTGGCATTTTAAATTTAATAATAAATTAAATGGAAATTTAATTCAAAATAAATTCAAATTAACTGGAATGACGATTTAAATATACCAAACAGCCATAAATAAATTTCCAATCACATTATAAATTTAATTTAAATAATCATAAGATAATTTAGAAGTTGTGAGTGGGTTAAAACACTCTGTTTTGATTTCAAATCGAATTGAAATCCAAAATAAGCCCCAAATTTGAACAGTCTCATAATTCATCCAAATCAGCGCCAAAATGTCTAGAATTTCGATACGATCCCAGCGGAACAAACCACGCGTGAATCCGAACTCATATGAAAAAGTTATGCATATTAGACAGATTGAAATTTAAATATAAAAAATAAAAATAAACAAAACAAAAAGAATTTACACGTCACCTGTCCTACCTTCCACGTGCATGAGAATAGCTTCAGGTTTCGATCGAAACCCTAGTAGCGCCACAACCCTACCCAACGCCGCCGCCTACGCATAGATCCACCTCGATCAGACCACTATGCCACCTTCCCCATGCCAGACCGACCATCCAGGCGCCACGCGAGGCCGCACGACCCTACCAAACACCTCCGCCGCTGATGATCTTTCAAGCCAAATCACGATGATTCTCGAGCAAGCTATGACCAGCGAACAACATCCTCGAGACCTGCTCGACGAGCTCTACCACCCCATGCCTCTTGATCGTCGCTAGGGTGAAGATTCACCGTTAAATAAAAGAAAACCTAATATGGACGGCTGACGTTCATCTCCAATTTCTGACCAAACAGTGAATCTGATTGAAAAATGAATCACACCAAGGAATTACGCTCGTCGAGAGCTTCGAATCAGTATATAATATGACATAGTTTTGAGGAGTTTGATTTTGAAATTGATTTGGAAATTGAATTGAGGGTTTGCAAATTGGATTTTGTTTCTGCCATTGAGAAGAAGAAGTAGACAGATGGAATTTTACGTATAGTAATGAGGAATAAAAAAGGCTGCTAGGGTTAGAACAGAATAATATATACTAACGAAGCCCGATAAGAAATGAATAAACATCCAAATAGATTTGAAACGACAAATACGACCCGAAAAGCCCGTTCTGCTTCCGGAATGAAAACAGGTCATCCCATATATCAAAATAGATGTTTTCAATAATTCTAAACTTAATGGAACAGGGTTCAAGTCCTAATTCCATCGTACGAAGAAGTTAGCTTAAAATCAGCTTATTTCAAATTGATTACAATTGAATTTTGTTAAATTGATTTCTATGCATTTCGAGCCCGTACGATCAAACGACAAGTACGATCGCTACGAAACTTGAAATCCTACAATAATTCACCATTACGGATCCGATGAAACTGGTATTGTTGAAATCCGAGACAGTTGCCAAAATGGTTATTTTCACGTTAATTAAATAAATTAATATTAAATTAATTAACCAGTTTTTAATTCAATATTTATAAACTAACAAATTTCATCATTTTTTATTACTTAGATATTTATAATAACTTAAAGCAAATTTACATACAATTTAGTGTTGAATATTACACAAATTACAGTGTTCAGTTCCAACTGTAAATAAATTCCAATTAATTATAATTTAATTCCAATAAATTGATCTAATTTAATTTAAATCTTTTTATTTCATCCAATCATTATTTTATGGACAAAGTTACGTTGGTTTATATCTTATTACATTGGTATTCCACAATTAACATCTTTTATTTATTAATTTCAATTTTCCAATTATACTGAATTTTTGTCGATTTTCTCATTAAATAGAATTTAAAATCCCAATAAATTGATTTATCTTGGTTCTACTCTTTTATTAAATCAGTTATTGCTTTGTGATTATAATTAACATTTCTATACATTTTATTACATTCATAATTTGCAGTTATTGTCTTAACTCACATTAATGTAACATTTATTTGCAATTGATTAAATAAATCAGTAACAAATAACAATTATCACCATTTCTACATTTTATAACATTTGTATGTTTATTATTCACAAACAAATGTTATAACAACTTACACAATACCAATTCTATCCAATTACAATTTATTACACATTAATTAATTAAAAGATCAACATTTAAATTATCTATTACTCTTTTTATCAAATTGTCAATTTATACATGTTTTTACAATTATTTACAATCTATAACCAATTATAACTTTTTAATCATTTCAATTAATTGGAACTGCAATTAAAGCAGTTTTCGATTACCTCAAATAAATACTATTACACTTCATTCCAGTTATATTCTTACTATTAAATCACAATTTTTTTTTCTTCCAACATTAAATCACAAAACCTTATTAAATTAACAAATTTCAATTATCGAAAATTACGGGTCGTTACAGATATGGCAATTTCTGAAGGTTTTTTAGTGCATTTGATTATGACTTTTCTTCCTGCATGGTTTGGTCCTTTCAAGATCAATTATAATACGCAAAAAGGAAAGTGGAAATCGAGCAAACTAATTGTTATGTGTGTTGAAGAAGAAGAAAGGATTAAGGCTGAGAAACCTGACTATGCACACATTTTTATTCAAAGTCCCTGAAAAATAAGGACAATGGTAAAGGTAAAAAATAAAGTGTAACAACCCGAAAATTTTATCGCTTTTATTTTTGAAATATATAATAAATTTTAAATATTCGATTTATGGTTTTTAAATAAAAAGAATATTCAAATTGATAATAAAATGAGTTTATAGGATTTTCCCCTAATTTTTAATTTAGAAAATATTTAAGTTTTTGTTTGACATTTTTTACGGCAAACGGTGGTACTTTTGCTGTCAAAAATTCTTTGTCATTCGTGGTTGTATTTTTATTACTGTCATTCGTGGTTTGTACGCGAACGGTTATGGTCTGTACGCAAATAAAATATTGTGTAGCGGAATACCGTAAAGATTTCTTCTCAAAATCCTTTTCAAATCAAATCAAATTCAAAATTTTCAAAAAGGTGTGATTTGATTTTGGATGAGACGTTGGTGTGTTAGGTTGGGTTTACTTGAGTTTGGAGTTATGTTTTGGTTATAAGATATCACCATATCTCAACATTTCATTTCAATTTCCACTATAATCACTTCACTTCTTCACGGCCGTTTCAATCTTTCTTCCTCTTCTCATTTTTTTCACCTTCCTGTAAGCAAAGAAACAAAAGCCTTCCACCTTCAAAAAAATCAATACCTCCCTATCTATCCACTATTAGCTAAACTATCCAACATGAAAAGTGTTTGTTTAGACCTCTAGTATTTTTAGAAAATAACCGCTCGTCATTTCATCGAGCGAGGTGGTTGGAATTGGCCGATTTTATTCAGTGTCAAATATTTGTCATGTTTCGACGATCGATAATCGGAGAGGGGAGGATATCGATGGGTTCGTATCGTCGGAAAATGATTTTTAGAGCTTGTCGCTCGATTTTAGGAGGTTGGGTTTGGCCATGGTTTGTAACGCCCCACTCTGAGACCCACTGTAACAAAGAGTATTACGGGAGTAATACTGTCTGTTAAAGCGGAGAATAGAGTATAGTGGAAGCGACCATTTGTAATCAAGCTATAACTATCTACTGAATACGTCGAAAGGATGGTATCTATATATTTTTTATCAAGTGGTTCGACATATTCAGTAAGTACTTATAACGAAATTACAAATGGCTAAAGATCTATCAGGACAAAGCATAATATTAAATGATAAAACATCACAGAACAGAATCACATAACAGATATAAAATCCTAGAACAATACATCGTCAATACAGATCCAAATACAATAAGTGGGTACAAAGCCACTGCCCACACATGTGGGTTAAAAATATGTACATATCAAAGTCTGAATAATAATAGAGTAGCGGAATAGTGGACAAATAAAAGCGCTATCTATCAGCATAGCAGATAATGTCCAAGCGGAAGCACAGAAGCTAAGTCCAGAGACCTAACTAGAAACAACTCGGTCTGACCCGAGCGAAAACACTCGGGTCAGGCTAGCTAAACAATCAGTAATAACTGAGATATATAGTAATGCGGTACTTAAATAAAATAGTACTTATCCAAAGAGAAGTATATTATGAACCACATGAATATAATGACGATCCCTAATCATCAATAAACAATAAAAGTCTCCAAAGAGAAATCAACACCAAAGTGTAGAATAAATAAAATCGCCTCATATCATCGGCGTAGCCAAAGCTATAAAAAGATGCCCATAGGCAATAATCCCAAGAGTGACCAGAGTCTGTAATCAATGCCCAAGCAAAGATCGATGCTCCAAAAAGCAATGGGGATATACTGAAAAGTCAATGAAATCCAACACTGAAAAGCAGTGTCCAGAGACACTGTGAATCCACAAGGCAATCACACTTACATCGTATGGTTCCATAGAACCAACACCGAATGGCGGTACTCGAATGGATATAAAAATCATCAAATAATACCAATATTGCACGTGCACCGACCAGAGTCGTTGTTGCCAAGTACTGTAGAGTTGTGATCGATCACTCGCACAGATGCGGAACGCACGAGACGGCGAGATCCTTCCCAGAAGGATAAAGGCCCAGAGGCGCACGCCGAAAAATAAACTGCTCCATAGAGCAGGTGTCCAGAGACGGTTGCCCAGAGGCGTGGTGACCCAGAGGTCCAGTACTGGCCGCCCAGAGGCTAATGTGTCACTAACTTCTTGGAGAGGAACCCGTAAAGTGTTAACAATGAGTCACATACCCCACGTTTGCACTAAACGGTTTCCTAACCAATAGCAAGCTCACACTCCAAATCATAAAAAGTCCATCTCGTATCATCGGTAAACTAGACCCAAAGGTCAAAACGATCAATCGAATAGGTCGGGGATTAACCGGAAAGAAAATACACACGGTTCCATAGGCCGGAGATTTCCTAACCGTTTAAGCACCTTTCCACTTCGTTCAACGTGCTAAAAAGTGAGTGTGAGATTTTTATTATAGAAAATAATGGTGCGAAACGGATTTATAATTTATTTTGAAATCACTTTAAAACGGCTTTTGAAAACTCTCCTATTATGGAGTAATTAATTTAATAATTAAAAATAATATTATATAATAATTTCGAAAGCCATTTCGGAGCGAAAAATCCTTTTGAAAACTTTTTATAAGGCCCGTGTACAAAATCCAGAGACAAATCTCAAAGAAATCAATAAAACCAGAAAATCACTGAAAATATTCTGTGTTGGAAAATAGTCCAAAAATGACGCGAACCCAAGTTCGGAAAATTATTGAGACTAGCAAACTGAATCCGAATGGCATGAAAATTGGTAGGCCTATAATTCAACATCCCTGCTCCAAACTGCAAAAAGAATCGGGAAATTCTGACTTGAAACGAAGAAACGGAGTCGTCTCAAAGTCGGACAAAAATCATAAAACTTTACTGTGTCAAAACAGTGTAAAGGTCCCAATTCGACGACATGATCGAAGGGTCACATGAACTCAGATCTTGATGAAAATTTGCAGGAGCGTAGTAAAGTACTTCTACGTTGATATGCAACAGGAATCGTTCGGTTTCGACTTGAAACGAAGAATCGACAATGTTTCAAAGTTGGTCCAACGATAACTGAAAATGATCACTATTGTAAAACAGTTTCTGGGTGCTACTTCGGCAATAGAAACGAAGTATCTAATGCACCCAGATCTAAACCAAACTTTGCATGGTTAAAGATCTCGATCTCATCTTTTTAACGAGACCAAAAACGATGAAATCCAACAAAGGACGAGCCCGGGATGGCGTTGCAAAGTCGGGGTTCTACGCTGAAAACAACGGGAGAAAAGAGACTAAGGCCTATAGCTATGCACTAACCGGCCAGAGATGAAAAAGCACAATTTTGGCATAGTAAACTTCAAATTCTGGCAAAATGAATAAAATGAAAGTTGTAGCTTAGTTTCTAAGCTTTCCGGAATGACCAAGAACGTCAAATTCCGACCAGAGATGAAAATTCTATGACTAAAACAATTCTCAGATCTAAATTTTATATCACTGTCGTTGTGCTCTCGGGACAGTGTTAAGAATGCACAGTTTTGACCAAATTAACTTCGAAATTTCATGAAACTCAAAACATGAAAGTTTTATCTCTAAATCTACGCATTCCAGAACATCCAAAATTATTAGATTTGGATAAGAAACGAGTAACTTATGGCCAAATCAATTTCAGGTTTTTTTTATCAACCCTGTAGTTTGTTGTCAGGTCAGCGACAAACAAGCATAATTTCGACTTCAAAATTAGGCAAAGAACAAAACATAAAAGTTATAGGGTACAGAATAAGCTTTCCAGAACTTCAAAAAAATCTTAATTCCGATTTAAGATGAATGAGATATGCCTAATTTACTAAAAGCAATAAACTAATTATAATTTCAGCTAGCATATATTACAAGTACCTTATGTGCACACCCCAAAATGAAAGCAAAGATGATCAAAGAGCTATGATTCACATGTTACATAATAAAACATGTGTTACTAACTGATTACCGAAATCAAAAGATGATTAAACACATATTAGAAGAGGTTTCTAGCAATATACCTCTTTAGAAAGCAACAAAGACTACTATAGCATCAACCCAAGTTAGCAAAAGATGATTAGGAGGCTATAAGATCAAAAAAACACATAAAACATGTGTTACCAAATCAATTTCAGAAATAAGAAAGATATAAAAATGGATTTGAGGTGGGTATTTGCATTACCTTTGCATAGAATGACTTGCATAAGCTAAAACTAGAAGGAGATGAAGATAGAGGCCATTTTTGTTATGAAAGCTTTAGGAAATGATTAGGGTTTTGATTAGGGATGAATGAATGAGGTTAGGAGAGTTTGAGATAATTTATAGAGGAGGTTTAGGGTGGGTTATTGGGCTAGGTTCAGTAACCCAATAAGAAGAGAGTTATTTGCATGTTTCCAACAATTAGTCTAAGTGTTCATATATGTTTATAAAACTCATTTTTCTTATCTAAACACGTTTTAAAATCTCTCCTAAAATATTTAACTTTCCAAAAATAATATTTTATCCTCATTTTAAAATCCCATATTTCCCATTTAATTAAAATAGCCTTTTTCAAATAAATTTTTGTTATTCCAAATCCTTTTGTACTTCATTGAAATAAATAAAAATCCTAACTTTTATTTATTAATTGGTAATGCAAATCCCGGGTTGTTACAGACTCCCCCCTTAAGAAAATTGCGTCCCTGCAATTCCTTAAGATAGATGTCGTTTATAACGTCACATCCCCAAAAGAAGTGATAGAGATAAAATAGAGAATTCTCACCCGTAGAAGAAGATGGGAGAAAGCCAGGATAAGAGCGTTCGATAGATTCTCTGGTCTCCCAAGTGCAGTCCTTAGGATTCGGTGACCATTGAATCTTCACGAGAGGAACCTCTTTGTTGCGAAGGCGTCTAACCTCCGAATCAAGCACACGAAGAGGTTGCTGCTCCAAAGATAAATCAGGTAAGATCTCAAAATCAGGCACAGCATGCGGCTCAATGATAGAATCAGGATCGCGGACACACATGCGAAGATGGGAAACATGGAACACATTGTGCATTCCAGAGAAGTGAGCAGGTAGAGCCACACGATAAGCAACGGGGCAGATGCGTTCCGTAATAGGAAATGGTCCAACATAGCGAGGAGCCAACTTCCCTGTAGAGCTGAAACGCACAACCCCCTTCATGGGAGATATCCGAATAAAGACATGATCACCAATGGAGAACTCAAGAGGCTTCCTATGGTTGTCCGCGTAGGATTTCTGACGGTTCTGCGCCTCTTTCATTCTCTGACGAATAAGAATAATCTTCTCAGAAGATTCCCGAACTGAATCTGGACCAAGAAGGAGCTTCTCGCCAGATTCTAACCAACAAGCAGGAGAGCGACATGGCCTTCCGTAGAGAGCCTCGAAAGGTGCCATGCCGATACTAGACTGAAAGCTATTGTTGTAGGAGAACTCTACAAGCGGTAAGTGATCCTCCCAACTACCTCTGAAATCCAGAATACAACAGCGCAAAAGATCCTCCAAAACACGATTCACCCTCTCCGTTTGACCGTCGGTCTGAGGATGATAAGCAGTCGAGAGATTCAGCTTTGAGCCCAAAGCTAACTGTAGGCACTTCCAGAAGTGACTAGTAAAGATAGCGGCTCGATCACAGACGATAGAGCTAGGAATGCCATGAAGTCAAACGACTTCCTTCACATATAACTTGGCAAGCAAAGGAGCAGTCCGAGTGGACTTAATAGGAATGAAATGAGCTGATTTGGTCAAGCGATCGACTATGACCCAAATAGAAGTATGGCCTGACCTCAATCGAGGCAGACCGTCAATAAAATCCATGGATATCTGATCCCATTTCCATAATGGAATCTCTAGCGGCTGAAGAAGACCGGATGGACGCTGGTGCTCAGCTTTGATCTGTTGACAAGTCATGCAATGACTTACATAACTTACAACATCACTCTTCATGCCTTCCCAATAATATACCCGACACATATCGGCATACATCTTGCTCGAACCGAGATGGATGGTGTACTTAGTGCGATGACACTCGTCCAGAATGTCATGCCTAAGTGATAAATCAGATGGTACCAAAATACGGTTCTTCCTGCGAAGACACCGATGAGAATCAATAGAATAATCCAACAATGTCTCATCACAGGATTCCGACTCAAGGAGATGAATATATCGCAACAAGTCTAGATCCTGCCGTTGAGCATGGGCAATGCGATCCAATAGAATAGGTCGAGCTTCCAAGCTGAATAACAAGATCTGAGGATCAGAAGACGGAGCTCGATTTCGGATATCACACATAAAAGAGTCTCAAGAATATCCCACTCGGCTATCATCATAGAAACTACTGCCGAGTGTTTGCGACTGAGTGCATCAGCCACACGATTACCCTTGCTAGGGGTATACTGAATGCCTAAGTCATATGAGGCGAGAAACTCGAGCTATCGCGGCTGCCTCATATTGAGATCCTTCTGACTGAATAAATACTTCAGCGACTTGTGATCGGTGTAGAGAATGAAACGTTAGCCCAATAGATAATGACGCCACGTCTTCAAGGCAAAGACGATAGCTGCTAACTCAAGATCATGAGTAGGATAGCGAACCTCATTCGGACGTAGCTGCCTAGAAGCGTAAGCAACTACCTAATCCTTCTACATAAGCACAGCACCAAGGCCGCTACCACAAGCGTCGGTGTAAACAACAAGATCATGGTTACTCTCAGGAACCACTAGAATAGGAGCATGAGTGAGAAGTTCCTTTAGTCGCTGAAAGGAAGCTTCACACTTATCAGACCAAATAAAGCGAACACCCTTAGGAGTCAGCGTCGTAAGGGAAAGTGCAACTCAAGAGAAATCCTTGATAAACCGACGGTAATAACCCGCCAGTCCAAGGAAGCTGCGAATATCATGAACGTTCTCGGGCTGCTTCCAATTCTGAATAGCTTCGATCTTGGCAGGATCGACAGAAATACCCTCAGATGATACAATATGGCCCAAGAACTTGACCTTGCTCTCCCAAAAATGGCACTTGGAGAGCTTGGCCATAAGCTGATGCTGATGAAGAGTATCCAAGACGATTCGCAGATGACGAGCATGCTCTGCCTCGGATCTAGAATAAACAAGAATATCGTCGATGAAAACCAGAATGAATCTATCGATGTATTTCCGGAATACTCGATTCATGAGATCGACGAAGAAAGCCGGAGCGTTCGTCAAGCCGAACGGCATGACCAACCACTCAAAAGAACCATAACGAGTGCGAAATGTTGTAAGAGGAATGCTGTCTTCTGCGACTCGTAGCTGATGGAATCCGGTGGCGAGGTCGAGCTGAGAGAAGACCTTCGCACCGCTCAATTGGTCAAACATGTCGTAACGGGAATTAGAGTTAGACATGATTCAATGATAGATAATTAATTAAGGAATACTACGGAATATAACGGATTCCTATACATATTCCTAACTTATCTATCAATAAACATAAGGAAGGGATTTGATTTAATTCGGATCTAATTTAAAATGTATTGTACTAAGTGTATCTGTTCTGTGTTTATTATGCTTATTCCTGAAACCAGGCTCTGATACCAAGCTGTAACGCCCCACTCTGAGACCCACTGTAACAAAGAGTATTACGGGAGTAATACTGTCTGTTAAAGCGGAGAATAGAGTATAGTGGAAGCGACCATTTGTAATCAAGCTATAACTATCTACTGAATACGTCGAAAGGATGGTATCTATATATTTTTTATCAAGTGGTTCGACATATTCAGTAAGTACTTATAACGAAATTACAAATGGCTAAAGATCTATCAGGACAAAGCATAATATTAAATGATAAAACATCACAGAACAGAATCACATAACAGATATAAAATCCTAGAACAATACATCGTCAATACAGATCCAAATACAATAAGTGGGTACAAAGCCACTGCCCACACATGTGGGTTAAAAATATGTACATATCAAAGTCTGAATAATAATAGAGTAGCGGAATAGTGGACAAATAAAAGCGCTATCTATCAGCATAGCAGATAATGTCCAAGCGGAAGCACAAAAGCTAAGTCCAGAGACCTAACCTGAAACAACTCGGTCTGACCCGAGCGAAAACACTCGGGTCAGGCTAGCTAAACAATCAGTAATAACTGAGATATATAGTAATGCGGTATATAAATAAAACTGTACTTATCCAAAGAGAAGTATATTATGAACCACATGAATATAATGACGATCCCTAATCATCAATAAACAATAAAAATCTCCAAAGAGAAATCAACACCAAAGTGTAGAATAAATAAAATCGCCTCATATCATCGGCGTAGCCAAAGCTATAAAAAGATGCCCATAGGCAATAATCCCAAGAGTGACCAGAGTCTGTAATCAATGCCCAAGCAAAGATCGATGCTCCAAAAAGCAATGGGGATATACTGAAAAGTCAATGAAATCCAACACTGAAAAGCAGTGTCCAAAGACACTGTGAATCCACAAGGCAATCGCACTTACATCGTATGGTTCCATAGAACCAACACCGAATGGCGGTACTCGAATGGATATAAAAATCATCAAATAATACCAATATTGCACGTGCACCGACCAGAGTCGTTGTTGCCAAGTACTGTAGAGTTGTGATCGATCACTCGCACAGATGCGGAACGCGCGAGACGGCGAGATCCTTCCCAGAAGGATAAAGGCCCAGAGGTGCACGCCGAAAAATAAACTGCTCCATAGAGCAGGTGTCCAGAGACGGTTGCCCAGAGGCGTGGTGACCCAGAGGTCCAGTACTGGCCGCCCAGAGGCTAATGTGTCACTAACTTCTTGGAGAGGAACCCGTAAAGTGTTAACAATGAGTCCCATACCCCACGTTTGCACTAAACGGTTTCCTAACCAATAGCAAGCTCACACTCCAAACTATAAAAAGTCCACCTCGTATCATCGGTAAACTAGACCCAAAGGTCAAAACGATCAATCGAATAGGTCGGGGATTAACCGGAAAGAAAATACACACGGTTCCATAGGCCGGAGATTTCCTAACCGTTTAAGCACCTTTCCACTTCGCTCAACGTGCTAAAAAGTGAGTGTGAGATTTTTATTATAGAAAATAATGGTGCGAAACGGATTTATAATTTATTTTGAAATCACTTTAAAACGGCTTTTGAAAACTCTCCTATTATGGAGTAATTAATTTAATAATTAAAAATAATATTATATAATAATTTCGAAAGCCATTTCGGAGCGAAAAATCCTTTTAAAACCTTTTTATAAGGCCCGTGTACAAAATCCAGAGACAAATCTCAAAGAAATCAATAAAACCAGAAAATCACTGAAAATATTCTAAGTGTTGGAAAATAGTCCAAAAATGACGCGAACCCAAGTTCGGAAAATTATTCGGACTAGCAAACTGAATCCGAATGGCATGAAAATTGGTAGGCATATAATCCAACATCCCTGCTCCAAACTGCAAAAAGAATCGGGAAATTCCGACTTGAAACGAAGAAACGGCGTCGTCTCAAATTCGGACAAAAATCATAAAACTTTACTGTGTCAAAACAGTGTAAATGTCCCACTTCGACGACATGGTCGAAGGGTCACATGAACTCAGATCTTGATGAAAATTTGCAGGAGCGTAGTAAAGTACTCCTACTTTGATATGCAACAAGAATCGTTCGGTTTCGACTTGAAACGAAGAAACGACAATGTTTCAAAGTTGGTCCGACGATAACTGAAAATGATCACTATTGTAAAACAGTTTCTGGGTGCTACTTCGGCAATAGAAACGAAGTATCTAATGCACCCAGATCTAAACCAAACTTTGCATGGTTAAAGATCTCGATCTCATCTTTTTAACGAGACCAAAAACGATGAAATCCGACATAGGACGAGCCCGGGATGGCGTCGCAAAGTCGGGGTTCTACGCTGAAAACAACGGGAGAAAAGAGACTAAGGCCTATAGCTATGCACTAACCGGCCAGAGATGAAAAACACAATTTTGGCATAGTAAACTTCAAATTCTGGCAAAATGAATAAAATGAAAGTTGTAGCTTAGTTTCTAAGCTTTCCGGAATGACCAAGATCGTCAAATTCCGACCAGAGATGAAAATTCTATGACTAAAACAATTCTCAGATCTAAATTTTATATCACTGTCGTTGTGCTCTCGGGACAGTGGTAAGAATGAATAGTTTTGACCAAATTAACTTCGAAATTTCATGAAACTCAAAACATGAAAGTTTTAGCTCTAAATCTAAGCTTTCCGTAACATCTAAAATTATTAGATTTGGATGAGAAACGAGTAACTTATGGCCAAATCAATTTCAGGTTTTTTTTATCAACCCTGTAGTTTGTTGTCAGGTCAGCGACAAACAAACATGATTTCGACCATTCAAACCTCAAAACTAGGCAAAGCACAAAACATAAAAGTTATAGGGTACAGAATAAGCTTTCCAGAACTTCAAAAAAATCTTAATTCCGATTTAAGATGAATGAGATATGCCTAATTTACTAAAAGCAATAAACTAATTATAATTTCAGCTAGCATATATTACAAGTACCTTATGTGCACACCCCAAAATGAAAGCAAAGATGATCAAAGAGCTATGATTCACATGTTACATAATAAAACATGTGTTACTAACTGATTACCGAAATCAAAAGATGATTAAACACATATTAGAAGAGGTTTTTAGCAATATACCTCTTTAGAAAGCAACAAAGACTACTATAGCATCAACCCAAGTTAGCAAAAGATGATTAGGAGGCTATAAGATCAAAAAAACACATAAAACATGTGTTACCAAATCAATTTCAGAAATAAGAAAGATATAAAAATGGATTTGAGGTGGGTATTTGCATTACCTTTGCATAGAATGACTTGCATAAACTAAAACTAGAAGGAGATGAAGATAGAGGCCATTTTTGTTATGAAAGTTTTAGGAAATGATTAGGGTTTTGATTAGGAATGAATGAATGAGGTTAGGAGAGTTTGAGATAATTTATAGAGGAGGTTTAGGGTGGGTTATTGGGCTAGGTTAAGTAACCCAATAAGAAGAGAGTTATTTGCATGTTTCCAACAATTAGTCTAAGTGTTCATATATGTTTATAAAACTCATTTTTCTTATCTAAACCCGTTTTAAAATCTCTCCTAAAATATTTAACTTTCCAAAAATAACATTTTATCCTCATTTTAAAATCTCATATTTCCCATTTAATTGAAATAGCCTTTTTCAAATAAATTTTTGTTATTCCAAATCCTTTTATGCTTCATTGAAATAAATAAAAATCCTAACTTTTATTTATTAATTGGTAATGCAAATCCCGGGTTGTTACATGGTTGGTCGTTGATTGTTTTCCATTCAACTTGCTTTTTTTGATGATCCAGTGGTCGAGGGGAGCTACAGCAAGTATGGGGAGGAGCAAGAGGATGAGGCGGAGCTATTGGCATCGGAGTTGGATCCTCCAATGGTCGATGATGTTGGGAAGAGCTCGTTTTAAGGTTTCGATGTCCATAGATTTTTGCGCTTAGGTTTTCGATCGCTGGTGGGTTTCTGAGCGCCAAGTTGGCCATGGCTTTGGCCGAAGGTGAGGTGGTCTGCGGCGGTTCTAATAGCGATGACGGCGGGCTAATGGTGGTCAGAGGGGCGCGAAGGGAGGTTGAATGGAGGGTGCGTGCGTGTTTTGGAAACGCTTGGGCGCGTATTTTAAATTTAGGAAAGAAGGCTCATGTGGGTTACTATAGCGAATAGGTTGAGGGTGGATGTTAGTTGGACAGGGCTTGTTAGATGTTGGTGAGAAAGCTATTTTTATTTATTTGTTTAATTTTACTAAGTGTTGAATTTAAAATTGCTATATCTCATCCATTTTAAATCCGTTTAACCCGTGGATTTTTGCATTTGACTTATACTGATGAGTACAACACTGTAGTGTAAATAGTTGGTAGTTTAAATGGAGTACAAATTTATGATTAAATAATAAGGGTTAAATTTAGTTACGTTATTTTAAGTAATAACGTGGTCAAATTAATTACACTTCGTTGGTGATGTTTTATTAATGATGTTTAAGTTAATTAATTATTTTGCTAATCATGTTTTAAAGTTAGTTAATTAATTATTTTATTAAAGATGTTTAAAGTTGTTTAATTATATTATTAATGTTGTTTAAGTTAATTAATTGATTTAATTAATGATGGGTTAAGTAATAAATTATTTTATTAAAGATGTTTTAAAGTTGATTAATTATTTTATTAATGATGTTTAAAGCTAATTTATTATTTTATTAACACTATTTTAAAGTTAATTAACTATTTATTTATAATGTTTAAAGGTAATTAATTAATTAAATAAAGGTGTTTATAAACAATAAATTGTTTTACAGCAGGAATTTTACTTAATAAAAAGGATTTATTTAAAAGGAGATTTACAAATGATATTTTATAAAGGGCATTTATAAATGATATTTTGTAAAGGAGTTTTATAAGTGATATTTGTAAAAGAGGTTTATAAATTGTAATTTATAAATAAAAGAATGCATTTATAAGTGATATTTTAAAGATAACGGAGATTGTGTTAAATCTATATGGTTTATAAAATGGGTTTTGGATTTATTAAAGGATTTTTATTAGGGATTATATAAAGATTTGTATAAAGGATTTTATGAAGGGAGATTTATAAAGAGTTATAAATAGAAAAAGTTTTATTAATAGAAAAGAGTTCTATAAGTAGAAAGGAATTTGATAAATCATTTTAGAGATTTATGAAAGAATTTTACAAATTAGTTTGAATATTTATAAGAGGATTTGTAAATATGAAATGGGCTTATAAAAAGATAATTTTATAAAATGAACGAGGTTTGATTTTGATAATTGATCCTTCTTAATTATGGTGGTATGGAAACATTCTTTTCATACTTAAACACCGAAATATAGGTGGTTTGGTTTATAGTAAGAAGTTTTTTAAACGATATTCGTTTTGGCCTATTTAAATATAAATTTGGAAAAGAGAAATCTTCCTTAAGTTTTTGTTAATATACTTATATCATTGAGATAAGTATATGGATATATTTTTTAAGTATTGAATGTATAATGGGCTGTAAATATACTTATACCGTTGAGATAGGTATATAGTTTTTTTTCTAAGTATTGAAGGTATAATGGATTGTGAATATGTTTATATCGGTGAGATAAGTATATGAATGTTTTTCCAAGTATTGAAAGGAATATAAGGGGTTTGTGTATATATATCTTTTGTGAAGATATTTTGAATCAAATAATTGAAAGAGATTTAATTAATGAATAATTAATAGAGGCATAGTGGATCCCATGTGGAATTAAATCTATGTTTGATTGTTTGTTTATTTGATAGTTAAATAACCGACTATCAAATCTTGTCCAAAATAGAACTATGTAAATATCTATAAGAAACACGTGAGTAATATGGCATGGTCATCTTTGATGATGTTGTACTATGCATATAAATCTCATTTTGTTCTCCTAGGATAAATGATAAGAAAATTTGTCCGCTTAAACGGTTAGGAGGTGATCTCCGCTCTTGTATATTGTCTATTTATTTCGAAAAGAACCGGAGTTGAGTTTATCGAAAATATCGACTGGTTTTGGAGCGACCAGTAAATGGGGTAGTGTACTTATATGAGATAACTCGAAACCGTAACCACTCGAAAATCATATGCGTATTCGACGTTTTGGAAGAGGTTCAAGGCTAGTTCAACATGATCGAAGACAGAGTTCTTTGAAGAGCTAGGGCCACTTGCTACTGATCCCGAGGGTGATTCCAAAATCGATGTAGTAGAAGTGGTGCCTTCGATTTGTTCTTATCCTAAAGAACTATGGACGAATGCTGGCATTGCATGGTGCTTGGAAGATAGTGTTCACATTCCAAGTGAATTTTCTAAGAGAGGAAAAAGATAATCATGACCTCACAAGCCTCACAAACCGGTACTGACTAAAACATGGGATATGCTTCAAAGCTATGTGGTTTGCTATCATTAGGTATAGTCATTCCTCGATCTAGAATCGATATTTATAGATTTGGTAATGCATGGGAAGAGTGGGGCCATGGCTGGTGCACATATTTTGTAGCCTTGGTGCCTGGGGAATGATGTAATCCAGTATGCCATGTTAAAGGGACATCCGACTCTAATTTGCACGGAGCCCATGTTAGGCCCTCGGTACATTTGTCTAAAGACGTAGTGTGACAGGCGATACCCCAATAGCTTTGTCATTAATTGAAATCCCATCTCCAATACATGCCTTACAGACTTAGTTGTGCCCAACTACTAGATTGTGAGATGCAAGCATTTTAACTATTTATATATTTATTTTTTATCCTTAGACATTATTATAGTATCACAAGATTTTATAATAAAAATGATTTGGTTATCGTAAGGTAAAAACCTGTCCGTGTCTATGTGTGGTGTGGTCTTACGAGGTACCTTTATTTTGAAAGAATTTTATAAAGTTAAAAATCCATTTGATTGTGTTTCTCATGCTGGTTTTACCAGACTAATCCGGGCGTTATTTTTCTTATAATGCTGGGGTCAGGCCAAGCATACTTTCCAGATTTAGCTGGACACTTTAAAGCTTTAGGACACGAGCTGGATCCTCCAAGACGTATTCCCGTATTATATCTTCCGCCGATTATTCTTATTTGTATTTACCGGCAATTGTAAGGACAGGTTGTTATAACTGTCCAGGCTGATGACATGTTAGTTTGCTTTGATGATAATATGTATATTAAAGTCCTATTTCTTTTTGTAAAGACCTGTTGTATATTATATATATATACATATATATATATATATATATATATATATTACTCAACACATTGTAAGATTCTTTTCTATCTTTCTTTCTTTCACCCTAACGATCTGTCTTTCCAGCACTTAGATGTTCGACATGTGAATACCGTGGATGTATTAGTGTCAACTTCTGACGATCGAAAAGGCGGATTGTTACACAAAGTAAATATGGCTACCGGTATTAATAAGACTAGTATATCTGGTACAAACCGTGCATGCTTCTAAGTGTCATTACTGCAAGAAGCGTGGATACATGAGAAGGACTGTGTGAAGTTTAAAGATTGTCTCGCTGGAAAGGGTAATGATTTGAATTTTATGATTTGTGAAATCTTTTTAGTTGATGTTCCCTTATATATATGATGGGTTGACACTGGTGCCTCTATGCACATTACAAACTCATTACAAAGATTCCACTCTATGAGGATGCTTCAAAAGGGAGAAAGGAAACTCAAGGTTGCTAACGGATTAGAAGCTGAAGTCGAGGCTGTTGGAACTCTTTATTTGGTTTTAAAGAGTGGCTTTATTCTTGATTTACATGATGTAGTTTATATTCCTAACGTGATTAGGAATTTAGTTTCTGTTTCTAGACTTGAAGCATGTGGTTTTATGTTTCGGTTTGGAAATAATGAGTTGAAACTATATCAAAACTCTAAGTTTGTTGGTTCTAGATTATTATGTGACAATCTATATAAATTATGTTTGGATTCTTCATGTTGTGAATCTCTATAATCTATGAATATTACTAATGTTAATCATAAACATGGAGTCATGAGAAATCGTGATGTTGGGAATTTTTTCAAATTATGGCATCACAGATTGAGTCATATCTCAAGAGATAGAATGCAATGTCTCATTAGAAATGAGATTCTCTGAGCATTAAATTTTTCTGTTTTTGAAAACTGTGTAGAATGTGTTAAAGGAAAATTTGTCGAGGGAGATAAGAAAGGAGCCACTCGAAGTGGGGAACTATTAGAAATTATTAATACTGATATATGTGGTCCTATTCCTACTTTGAGTATTAAAGGGCATAAATCATTTATTACTTTAATTGACAATTATTATTGCTATGGTTTCGTATCTAATTAATTAAAAAATCTAAAGCACTAGATAAATTCAAAAATTTAAAGGCTGAAGTTAAGAATCAGCATAACCTTAAAATTAAAATAGTGTGATCAGATGGAGGCGATGAATATTATGGTAGACACAGCGACCTTCGTCAAAGTCTAGACTCGTTCACTTTATTTCTTCAAGAAATAGGTATTTTTCATTAGTACTCTATGCCGGGAGATCCTCGATAGAATAGAGTTGCTGAAAGGCGTAATCGGACACTAATGGATATGGTATGAATTATGATATGCAATACCACATTGCCAGATTTTTTGTGGACAAATGCTTTAAAAACAACCACACATATTCTAAATCGAGTTCCTAGTAAATCTGTTTCAAAAACACCTTATGAGCTGTGAATTGGTAGAAAATCCCAATTAGGGTACTTGCGTGTGTGGGGCCATCTTGCTAAAGCAAAAGTCTATAATCCTCAACTAAAGAAACTTGATGTCAGAACCATTAGTTTCCATTTTATTGGTTATCCAGAGAGATCCAAAGGTTTCAAATTTTATTGCCCATCACATACCAATATAATAGTAGAGACTAAACATGCTGTATTTTTTGAAGATAGCAACATAAGTGGGAGTAATGTAAATAGAATAATAAACCTTAAAGAAAATCTGACTTATATTCCAATTCTAATAATTCGAGTGGTTACAAATTCTATACCTCTTGTTCAAGAGGCTAATGAAGAAACTCATGTTCACGATATTCCCAATGTTGATGAAGCTACAATGCTGTCACAAGAACCCTTATGAAGATCACAAAGAGAGAGAAGATCTGCTATGCGTGATGATTATATTGTATACCTTACTGAGGAAGGATATATGATATATGTAATGGAGATGTTCCTATCTTGTTCAAGCAAGCTACTATGAGTGATAAATCATTTAAATGGTTAGAAGCCATGAATGATGATATGAAATTGATGGAAATTAATGAAGTTGGGATCTTGTTGAGTTACATGTCAGGGTTAAACCTATATGTTGTAAATGGGTCCATAAAATTAAAACTGACTCCAAAGATAACTTTGAAAGATTTAAGGCCAAACCAGTCATTAAAGGGTTTACACAACAAGGTGTACACTTTGATAATAAATTTTCTCCTATCTCAAAGAAAGATTCATTAAGAATTATTTTAGCCCTTGTAGCTCATTATGATCTAGAACTACATTAAATGGATGTGAAAACTGCATTTTTGAATGGTACCTTACATGAAGAATTTTTTATGAAACAACCTGAAGGGTTTGTTGTAGAAGGCAAGGAGCATATGGCATGTAGGTTAAATCATTCATTATATGGGTTAAAACAAGCTTCACGACAGTGTTATCTCAAGTTTGATGAGTTATTATCAAATTTGGATTTAAAGAGAATACAATAGATCAATGCATATACCTTAAGGTTAGTGGGAGTAAATTTATCTTTCTCATTTTGTACGTGGATGATATTTTATTAGCAAGTAGTGATTTAGACATGTTATATGAGACAAAACGTTTTCTATCGACTAATATTGAAATGAAGGATCTTGATGAAGCCTCTCATGTTATAGAAATTGAAATTTACCAAGATCGATCCCATGGGATCTTAGGCTTATCTAAAAAGGCATATATCGAGAAAGTGCTTAAAAGATATAACATGTACAATTGCTCTTCTAGTGTTGCTCCTATTATCAAGGGTGACAAATTCAGTAAGTTTCAGTGTCCTAAAAGTGAAATATAACATGCTCGAATGAAGCAAATTCCTTATGCTTCGGTAGTAGGGAGTCTCATGTATGCTCAAATTTGTACACGTCCTAATATTGCATTTGCAGTTGGTATGCTTGGCCGATATCAAATTAGTCCAAGAATGGAACAGTGGAAAGTTGCCAATAAATTTTTACGCTATTTGCAAGGGACAAAAGATTATATGCTTACTTACAAGAGGTCAAATAACCTTAAAGTTATTGGTTATTTTGATTCAGATTTTTCTGGATGTGTCGACAACAAGAAATCCACATCAAGTTACATATTTATGTTTATAAGGGATCTATTCATAGAAAAGTGCTGAGCAGTCTATAAGGGTATCTTTCCCTATGAAAGCAGAATTTGTAGCATGTTATCATGCTACTAGTCAAGTGGTTTGGTTAAAGAATTTCATAACAGGACTTCGAGTAATTGACATTATTACGAGGCCACTAATTACCTTATTTTGTGATAACGAAACTACTGTTTTCTTCACTAAGAATAATAAATTAAGTGGTGCATCTAAGTGGATTGACATGAAATTCTTATTGTTAGAGACAGAGTCAAAGATAGTACTATTATGATACAACATATTAATACAAGAGCTATGTTAGATGAATATCTGATAAAAGCATTTCCTCCCACTCTTTACAATGAGCATGTTGAAGGCATGGGTTTAGTTAATGTATTATAATTTTGGTGTTGCAAACTATATATATATATATATATATATAACGCTATGTACTAAGCCTTTAACTTTGTATTGACTTTGAATTTATAAATTGGCTTAATATAACGTGCATAATTTGATCTAATCTAAGCAAATTACTTATGAGGACCGAATGAAGATTATTAACCATTGTTGGAAAAAGTACCAATATTATAATTATTAGGGGTCAAATAACGACAATTGTTATTTTGATTACATTAGTTTGGTTTGGTATTCTAACTAAACAGGTTTAGAATTAATGAAAACTATATTGGCCAATTTTGAATGTGCGCTTTATTATGTTTTAACATTACGGCGAAGTGGGAGAATGTTAGTCTTATTTATTATATGTTATAATTATGCATAAATTTCATTTAAATAATTAATGAAAATACATCTGAATTTTTGATGGAAAAATTGAGATTACTATCAATAATTATACCGGTCCCGAAGGTTGCCTCAGAATATATAAAGACCCCTTCTCTATTTGGACTGACGATATTCCAAAATTAAAATGTTCTTTTGCCCATTGTATTTAAGGGATCATTTCTGAAATGTTATTTAAGTCCAATAAGTTTACAAAAGGAAAGAAAATAAAGAAAACGCAAAAGGGCCTCCACTATCAGATCTGAGGAAAACCATTGAAAATTAGTATTAACGCTTCTGCCTAAAGATGTCTTCACTTATGAATTATAAAACTTAAATTTCTTTACTATTTTATTTTAGATTTACGGATTTTGGATTGATGGTGTTATAATAGCAAAACATATTACGATCTTTTTAATTCTCTTTCATGCTGATCATATTGTTTTATACCTTAGTGCACGTTATTACAATATTTTTCAAAAAATATTTACGTTCATATGTATGGCTTAGGCTTTGAATCCAACATTCAGTTAATATGTATAGCTTAGGCTATGATGATGTCTCACCGTAGTACCATGGGTTCAAGGACGGAGGTAAATGTTAGTGAACCTGGGCTATAGCCCGGGATGGAATTCTAGATCACTTGGTATATATCATCTTAACCCATTGAAAAAAGTCTTTGTTTTGACAGCTAGGCTTCAATGAAAATTTTTGTAACCTAGTTAAAGAATGTAATTGTAATGTAACCTATTCCATACTCATTAATGGTTCTCCTTGTGAGTTTATTCATAGTAACAGAGGTATAAGAAAATGGGACATAGTGCACATTGTGCTACTTTTTACTAATATAAACAAATGCGTTATGTGATTTTTGTAACCTAACCAATTTTTTAGTATAGACCGAAGCTACTATGTACAACATAGTGCACATTTTGCTACTTTTTACTAATATAAACAAATGCGTTATGTGATGTGCTAAAAGAATCGTTGTTTCTTTATTATATGTATGTTTGCTCTTACTTTGGTGTGCCATAATTCATTTTCAACTAGTCCAGGCTGGGGTAAAATCCTAGCTCCGTCCCTGCATGGGTTGTTGGTTATTGGTTGTTTGACTAATTAGTGTTTACTGAAATATAAGTTGCTTCTTTTTTAAATTTGGGTCTATGTAACTTTGTCTGAAGGTATAGAAAATGAATTATATATTGTACTATTATGTGGTTTAGATGGATAATGTATTATTATGTATTTATCTTATGTATGTTCTAAGATTTTAATAGATCTTGATATGAAATAAATGGTACCTTTCTCCGCCAAATGAGAAAATGCATTTTGGTTAAATTAATATAGCATTAACTTAGTCTCTTTGATGAAAGTGTGGATAATAGGTATATCTACCGCTCTCTATGAATGATTGTAATGAATGCAAGACTGTTTTTACTTATCCATGCATCTAGAACATGTTAATTAATTTATGCAAACTTCTACTATTTTAGTTGTGCATATCCCCAAAATTATAATGCCAACAAATTTATATACTTACGTCTACTATTTCAAAATATAAAGTAAAAAAATAATGATAGTTAACTTGTTATCAAAATATCATAGACATAAAATTTGCTTCCAACCTTGTTGCAACATTGGTTTTGCTAAGTCCAAAGTTAATGACTACAATTTGCGTTATGTTGAATATGGCAGTTGCCAAAAACTGGATATCAGCCCGTATATAATTGAGAAAAAGGCATATAGGGTGTTAAAGAGTCAGAGAAATTCCTTCAAAGACTATAGTAGCAGTACATAATGAGCTATATGAGAAGATCCTCATTGTGACACCATGCTATTAGAAATATTGAAGTAAAGTCAAATCAGAGTGGTTGTTATGATAAGACACTGCTATGATAATGCACTATTAAAATATGAAGAAAAGGAAGCAGCTGAAAGAGGTCGGGTTCTTTGGTTGTAGCAAATCTAAAGCAAGAGCAAAAGAAACCCACGTAGCTAATCTGAATATGGAGCAGAGCGCTTAAACTATCGTTGAAGATTAAAAAATTTCAAAAGGGTTTCCTTGGTACTGCTTTTTATATTTGAACCAAAGTAGCTAATTTATGTGCCTGTTTATACTAATATCATGTAAATTAAATAATTTGCCAGTCCAATAGTATCTCATAAAACCACATGGTCTAAAATAGCTTTGAAAAGTTTTGACCTACATGTATATACATATGCATATGTGTGTGCACATAAGTCTCTGTATGGTATACTAAATGCAGCCATTGGCGGACAAGGTGGAAGATAAGAAAAAATTTAGTTGACTGAAAAAAGAAGGATTCGTGATATAATTGGTGTTTTGCATTCCGTATTTGTAGGCTTTCATGCTTTGATTATAAACTGTATTATGTCTTTTTTATACTATAACAGTGTAGATTTGATAACTTTTGAATGAATTGTAATATTTTAAAGACTCTACTTTTAATGTTATGCATTTACTTTTATGTGTTAACAACTTGGCTATAATTTAATAATGTGAATCTTTTGTGTTACTTTTAGTGAATATAAAGAATTTTGATTGCTATAAGTATAATGTTGGTTTTAGATGCAAAATGAAATCGAATTTACGGATGCATGCTGCAGCAATGCTTAATTTTTTTTAATTTTGTATTTTAACAACTAGCAAAAACAGATGTAAATTACTTATTACAACGAGTAATATCAGTTGTAAAAGGACTGTTACAATAGCCAAAAATAGTTGTAAAAGGCTTTATAACAACGAGCGCCTGCAACGGCCAAAAAATGTTGTAGAAAGCTTTGATTACAACTTCACATACTAAGACTTTCGACCGACCGTTAGGTCTATTACAATGGTTATTGCAAGTTGCAAAATGGGTATTTTGTTATTGTGCAAATTACTTAATCTGATTATATATTAAATTATTGATGGCTTGGTAGACTGATTTGCTTGAATTATTATCTGTAAATATTGATATTGCTTATGTGCATATAAACTTGAATTTTGACGTCAATATAAAGTGTTTTGAACCCAAACTAGTTGCAGAAGCTAGAGCACCCAAAGTTAAGTAGAGGCAAGTCGAAGTTGGTTAGAAAATGGAGGTAAATCCGGTGATCGGCCATTGATTTTCTAGAGCTTACTGCTCCAGGTTCTACATCACCGATGACCACTGTGCACGTGACTGCTCGACCGATCAGCACAATCCTAGAGTAGTAAGCTCTTGGTACAAAAGGCAGTGTGTATTTTCTTTTAAGTTTTAAAATTTAGATTTTATTATTTTGAACTTTTGTAAAATTTTCCAAAATAGATTTGATGTTTTAAAAACATAAAACTTTAATTGTATTCAAGTTATTTGGTGGATTTGAATTTAAATTTGTAAGGAAGAAAGGGATTTAAATATTAACTTCTTTGGAAAGAATTTTGATGGGTTTTGTAACTCGAAAAGTTTTTGTTAAATGATTTTGAATTATTGGAATATGAAATTGAGTTATATTAATGGGATTTAACTTAAGTTTGTATTTAAGATCCAAAGTAATGAGTATAGAAATGAAAGTATATGGCTTCAATTTGAATATGACTTAGTAATGAATAATACTTGGTCAAATTTGAAAAGCTATGGCATGACTTTGAAAAAAAAGAAATACCAAGTCAATATATATTTAAATTAATAAACATGAGTAAATTTTATAAAATATGAAATATAAGTTTAAAGTTGGTGAATAGAAAGATTGTTTGTAACTGAATATTTGTATTTCACCCATGCTATGCAAGTATATCAATGTTGTGTTAAGTGATTGAAAACTTGATTGATTTGAGTTTGAGTGAAATTGAGTAATACTTGGCTATAATCGATATACGAAATATTTTATGAGTATAATAAATTGCTATGCTATAAATGCAAGTTGAATGGATGAATGTGTGCTTAAGGTAATATGGGTGATTTTAAATACTTGTTGATTTTAAAAGTACAAGTATATGATTATGATGTGTGCTACATCCACGATATGTATACGAAAGTTAAATATATCCTATTAATATTTATGTGAATATGTGATTTATTGTGTTTGAATCGAAGTGTTTGAATGTTGTATTGCTTGATGTAATAGAATAAATAATATACATGACATTTATTTGATGAAAATGGGATATAACATCATTTCGGTAATAAATTATATCTTAAGAAGTCAGATGTTTTGAAAGTTTTAACATTCAACGAGAATGATATGAGGTATTGACTAATGTACTGCTAGAATCCATCCTAATGGACTGATTCAAGGATCACAACTCGAATCTTGATGACATTGTCCCTTATCACAGAGTCCAACGATCTATTACACGGATAATATGATAATTGTAACATTCCCCCTTTCTGACCGCCCCCAGTCGGTAATTAAACCAACTCGAAACATTCAAAAAGACGAATTGTTATTTAGTTTATGTAATTTAAACAGAATCAGCCACAGAAACACAGAATAATAATATTTCATTACTATAAATTTCTTTTTGAATACATACATCAGAGTTTATACAATGTATTTAACTGATACAGCGGAATATCTTAAAATACAATTTTCTCTTGAAAGCTTAAGTGATTCTTTACTCTCTCTCTCTAACTTCGCTGCTTGAAAATCTTCAAGCTGTAAAAATACTCGGTCTGACCCGAGTATTACATTCAAAAGAAAATATTACACAGGTCAGTCTAATTCAAACCAGTTTATTAGTGCATAGAAGCAATAATAATCAAACAGATGACAGTCATAGTAATTCCCGCCTATCCGATCCTTTTAACAAAGAAATCAGATAACGAAAATTTTAACACTAAACAGTGTTAAACAATAAATCAGCAGATTTAAAAACATCAACAAAGATAAATAAACAATTTATCAAATCGACTAAATCAATTCATAAGCAATTGAAATTGTCACTTTAAAACCATCAAAGTTCGATTGGCTGCCGTACACGCACGCGTGTACGGCCTCGCCACTAGTATAAAATGCTTAAAAGATCAAATGCATCAAAAAGCAAAAGAAATTTCAATAAAATCAAGGCGGTGTGGCTGCAGTACACACGTACATACATGTGCACTGCCTCGCCAACTGGAGTGCACAAGGTCAAATCACAATTAGATTCAACACAAGTGCAAATGGCCTTGATCAAAATTCAAAATAGAGAATCAAATCTGAAGTCAGTTATGCAACAGTAACATGCACCACTTCAAATGTATACCATGTATGCAATGCAGACAACTCAAAGTCAGGTTCAAATCCAAATGAACCAGACTACAGTGAAGGCAACTAATGAATATAATTCAAATACACTCAAGTAAAAAATCTCAGATCAGAGTTCAAGAAATTCCAGAAGTGAGAGAAATCAGAAGTAGCTCAAGTACAAGTTACAAACTTCTACATGAACCAGGAAGCAACAAGCCAACCTACAGTCACATACAAAACAGCAGTGCACTAGTTCAAAAAGGCACAAAGTGCACAAGAGCTACAAGTGCATACACAATAGTGCACATATACAAAGACTACAAACAGTGAATGAACTGCAAGTGGAACTAAACCATTACCAAGACATACAATGGCAACATGAAGTATAACAAGCTCAATGAAATAACCATGTGAGAGGCCAAAGAATGGCCTGAGAAAAGACTCAAGACATGCTACACCTATATACAAATATGAGTGAGGCAATGAACAGCATATCAAAGGTGAAGTACAGGTCAGGGAAGCAAATATGTACAACCTGAACTATAAAATGTCGACCACTCTAAACCAATGAGCTAACACAACAGCAAGTGGAACTGACCACAAACAAAAACAATATTGAGCATGGGCATGACAACAAGTGATGCAACCAACATGTGTAATGGACAAGTATGCAATAGTGACTCAAAACATATGCAGTGAGATCATAAGTGGACTGGTCGAAACAACACAGTGAGCTCAAGCTCAAAACAACTAAGACCAAGGTGACTAAAACCCAGTACTCAAGCAAGTGAATACATAGAACTACAAAGACTGCATATTAAATATGCAAAACCAATGTTGCAGTGAATCAACAAAATGCAATTTGAAATAGGCAGTGGCAATCCCACCTTGAAGAATATAAATGCAGACTAGTTACATGAATGACCAGACCCCAAATGTTGTCGATATATACAACTACAAAGTATAGATGAAATAGAATGAATCAAAACAGCTAACTCACATGACAACTACCAACAACAAAGAAACCACAACAGAGCTCACTGCAAAGAGAAGTGCCACAGTGAAACTCAAACACCAGCATGAAACAAAATGCATCTCAAATAAATGCAGACAGAACAGTGAGGTACAAATATCAACTTGGATGCACATTGCAATGTATATGCAACAAAATAGGGTAACAGAAGTGAATCCAGTGCCATCGTATAAGACAACAAGCACATGAATGAACAGATTCAAAACCCAGAAACAACATCAAGTATGCTCGAGTCTAAGTGCAACAGTATGGAAGTAGTGTGACAACCTATCACATATATACACACACTAATGCATATATATGTATAAAGCAATGCCACACTAACAATAATGCAATGCAGGGTAATTCAAAGGTTCTCAATCAAAAACCGGGACCAAGCTCAATTACAAATTTGCACTGTAAAATAACACAAACTTGGTACAATCCCAACAATATATGTACACACACATACCTATGTATGCATGTACATATATGCAGATTTGGATAACAGGTGACCAAGCAAAATACATAGTGTAGAGACTGAAGTGATAAACAACATAACCAAAACCAAGTCCATAACTTCAAGAGCAAAAATGCAAATTTGAACATACATATATACATATCGAATGATGTATATACATACGTGACTGCATACATATATATGGAGGCTAAAATGCAACTGGTTGCAAACAGTCTCCAAAAACATGAATGTACAACTTGTAAACCCATAAATATGGTACTGTAACTAGACAGTACAAGATTCCAAAACATCTAACTCAAATGCAAAGGAATGCAACTACCAATGCAGACTAACATATATTATACCCTGAAACCAGAAGTACACCTGAAGGCAAACTCACCAAACAAGTGCAACTACATGAATAAGAACAAGACCCCAATGGTAACAAGTTGCAGTCTCAACCAGAAGATGAGCTCGAAGTCAAGGAGTAAGAAAACAGTAACCATCAAGATTCAAAATCAGAAATACTATGAAAACCCAAATTCAAGTTCAATTCCATAAGAAAAAAACAGCAGTAAATGGCATTTAGCCTGATTTGCAAATTGCCAGAGCATCTCTACAAATAACACTAGAGTTCAACTCAAAGAGATGTTCGACCAGCAGCTACATAAGTCAGAAAAATGACAGAAGTCATAAATTTGAATACCAGAAAATCGATACCGTGATAGCTACAAAATCAATCAAAGCCATAGGTCACGCAAAATTTAAAATCAATATTGGAAAAATTATCACAAAACCATGGTGGCAAATGAACTCGACAAAATACATACGACAAAACAGTAACTACCTCAAATCTCCAAACGAAGATCGAATGGCCTAGTATATTATTGTCAATCAAGCAGACATCAACCAAAAATCAAAATGACAGTAGTCAAGAAAGAACCAGCAAGTTCAAAGCCATGTATATCAATTAGGCGAACATCGCAAATCTCGAATTTGAACAAGGTCCAAGTAAACAAAATTTGAACAAATCAGAAATCTAACAAGATTTGAAATAGATGTGAGCAATCAAAATCGCTCACCTCAATTTTCAGAGCATGACTAAACTAGAAGCGGCCGCAAGCGAGAGGGAGGAAGTCGAAGCCCCTAATTTGCGAACGCCAGAGAATCGATCGCCGAAGCCCTAGTTTTTCTTTGTCGAAGAGGAGCAATTTTTGTAGGCCGCCATTTTCGTTCGTCGTTCGATTTTTTTTCTTTAGGTTTTCGAATGAGAAAAGTGAGGGGTGGGTTCGTGTTTTTGCAGAGAAAATCGTGGGTTAGGGTATGGGCTGGAGTAAGGTATTTTGTACGAGAGGTAAGTTTATTTATTTTGTTTTTATTTATTAATAAAGTATGTTATTTATTTTGTAGATAAAATTCATTTCCTTTTAAACACCATCATTTATTTTACCTTCATTTGCATATATCTTTTAAATGTCAAACTGTAGAGTTTTAATTTAATCGAACAAGATGAATTTGATTTTAAAATCCAAAGATTTTATACTTTAAAATTTCAAATCAAATTGCCTTATTATTATATACATCCCGATTCAAAATTTATTCAACTTTAATAGATTAAATCCAAAAATTAAATCGTCACATTTATTCTGATAATTTGAAATTCAAGTCAAATCATCATTCAAATATTTAAAATTAATTAAATATTCTTGATTTAAATTGTTCAAAATTCAGGGTCGTTACAATCTTCCCTCCTTAAAAGAATTTCGTCCCGAAATTAAAAGTTAGGAAAAATGATTGTTAAAATCTCACCGATATTTATACCCTACTCGATTTTTTTTTATCAAGCTCGTTACTTATTTAAAAATAAATAAATATAGAGTTCATTCCATTTGTTTAATCTCACTAGCTTTGTTCATTGGTTTCTACAATCAAGACACAAAAGTCTTTTACCAAATTTTCAACTTACAACTCAGATTCAAACTTTAAAATTCTTCACGTTAGAGATTTGCATAATATATCTCTTCCAAAGCTGTGGACTTTCAAAACATTTCAAAGATCTTCTTCCTTAGTTTATTAGGTAGGAATTATGTAATTCTAATTTCAAACTATTGATTTGCAATTTACAGTTTGAAAATACTTGCTAACTCGAAATTTAACAAGTCCATTGTCGTTCTCACAGACATTAGGCATACGCTGGCCAGGCACAGGTCTAAAAATCTCCAAGTACTAAATATACTTGCTTCAATTCCCAGTGAAAATACTTTAAAAATTCTTTTAAAAATGGATATGGAAAGCACGTTCCCCCATGGATTACATTTTACCCGACGGTTACGCTACTATCCCAGTAGAGTCGCTCGTAATCTGTAGATTTCTCATCTCTTAAATTTCGCCATGGTTGTCGCCATAGATCGCAGTACACCCGGCGGTTACGCTACTATCCCAGTAGAATCGCTTGTGTCTGTAGGCATCACGCCCCTCAAATTTCGCTTGGCATTAGATTGCAGTTTACCCGGCGGTTGCGCCATTATCCCAATGGAATCGCTTGTAACTATGGGCATCTCGCCCCTCAAATTACGCTAATCAATCAATCTGATCCCATCGACATAATCCATCTCGAGGGATTTCCGATTCAAATAGTCACTCTGACTAAATGGAAATTCTACGTAGCTACGAATTTCAAATGGACACTCATCGAGAGTTCCAAAACCTTCTCAAATAATAAATGGAAGGTACTTTTCCATATCCTCAGTTTAGAAAACATAATGTCATATATATGTAGTACTTCATTTCACATTTCGTACATATCATATCCATGTAAGCTTACATAAGATTTCCATAACAATGACTTTCTAAACTAACGGTTTTCAAATTTACCGCATTCATATATATAAGTTCTAAAAACTTACATATTCCATATTCATAACAAAATAGAGGATTTCAAAATTTTCCTCTAAGTCGATTTGGAATTTTTAAGGCTATCTCAAACCTAATTCATATTCATAATTCCATTTATTATCGACTTTCACATTCGATTTGGATTTCACGCTACATCGTCAATTCTCAACACAGAATTGATGTCTACCGATATATAACCTCTGAGCTCGTACGTCTTAGAGAAGGGTGTTAAGCTAAGAGAATAAATTCTCCGCCACCAACAGATATATATTTAATAGAGATCAATTGCTATGTCATCAATTCACAATGTTAAACATACAATCCAAATCATCATCTGAAATTCAAAACTCATCTTATAATTTCTTTGGTGTCGAAGTTAAACTCAATTTAACTTAACGATTCAATCTTTTTGAAAAATTTCAAATTGAACAAATTGTTCAAATTTCTCATTTAACATTTCAACTTCGACTTTGAAAATGAATTTCAAATCATTTATCCCTTACGGAATATATTCACAACATTTCATATTTGAAAAAAACATTTCCATACTTATTTAAAAATAAGTAATTCACAAATCCATTTTTATTTTCAACATTTGAAAATATTCGATATACTTCAATCAAAATTAAGTATATATTTCATCCTTAAGGAAATCATTCTCTTTCACATATTTATTTGAGTTAAAACGAATGTTACGTAAAACATCGTTACTACAACTCAAAATCACTAGTATAGGGATTCGAAATTTAGATAGATGTATAAATTCTAATACTATACAAAACATTTCCTTTCGGAAATCATTTACTATAACAACAGTGTTATAGTCCATCATTTCCTTATATTCGAAAACGTCTATTTCAACAATGAATGTTGAAATCTATGGTTTCGATATTCAATGCCTTTGAAAACATCTTTAAAACAATTAACTTCGTTTTAAAATATCACTTTCCCAAAACATGTCCATTTAATTCAATGATATATTCACAACACTTCTACACATTTAAAAGATTATCCACTGTCCAAAATTGTGGATATACTACTTTTAACAAGCTATAAGAATTTACTTATCAAAATAAGTTAGTTTCGGATTTATAAACAATGTTTATAAATTCTATTCCTATTTATAAAGACTTCAATTTATAAAAAATCACTTTATTAACTCATTCCTTTATAACTCAATTTTATATCAAAAATTTAATTTATAAGTAAATTACTTATAAATTCTTTTATCTTACAACTTCGATTCATTTTATAACTTCACAATTTTAATTTCTGTAAATTTTCATTCACTTATGAAATCCATTAATATTTCACTTTTAACACTTATACAAATTCATTTATAATTCCAATATAATATCAACCTTTTCAAATCTTCTATTTAAACCGTTTATAATAATTCAAAAATTTCCAATTCAAACTATTACATAAATTTGTCAATTTTTTTCTATTTCCAAGATAATCAACTAGTTCTTTAGTAAATCCTTCATTGAATTGATTTCCAATTTAATCACATTTGATTCATTCGCATTGGATTTTACTAACATTCATTCATATTCAATTAGTTCACATTCACTAATTTATATTCAAGTTAGTTTGCTTTCAATTCAAATCAAATTCGACTCTATTTAGATTTCTTATCCTTCAATTTGAATTCAATTTACATAGCTTTCAATTTCCATTAATTCAATTTCATTAACACTTAATGAATTTCTACACAATCAACTAGCAACCAATGCACATTCAACTTAACCAAATTTATTTACTTTCCTTACATTCAATTCAGTTCAACACACTTAATTTCAATTGGTTTATATTCTAATTCTGATTGAATTCTTATACTCACCATATTCACAACTTCTTAACTTAAGTTTTATTCAACTCTTAACAACATTTCTATTTTATGTTTTATTTACTAATTCACTTTTACAATTAAAGTTGAATTTTCTTTATATAACTCAAATTCATATTCATTCTTCACTTTATCAATTCATTTTGATATCAAATTCAACCTCATTCAACATTACTTAAGCTATGTTTCATTTTATCTTCACTTGCATTTATTTTCACTATACAACTTAAGTTTGCCTCTAATTTATTTGAAATTCTATTTTATTTAACTTTTACTAAAGTCAAATTCATATCACATTTCAAAATTCAGATTTTGTTTTACTTAACAACACTGTTTAACCATTTTAACACTGGTTTGATTTAAATTTCTCATTTTTTTTATAAGTTACACAACTTATTAATTTAAACTTCCCAATTCATATTATATAATCACTTATCTTTTATGTTTAAATTTCCATCTCAATAATTTATCTAATCAAGTTCAATTTATTTAACTTCCTTTAGTTAAATTCCAAATCCATATATTTATTAATGCTAACTCAATTCGATTTAACTTTTCTTAAGTTAAAAATCTTTATTTCAAAAACAATTTTATACTTCTTTAGATTTGAAAAACATTTTCTTTAAAGTGTTTCTAGTAACTATTCATATTAAACATCATAAACTAAGCTTTGTGTAAACCAAAGCTCTGATACCACTTTGTAACATTCCCCCTTTCTGACCGCCCCCAGTCGGTAATTAAACCAACTCAAAACGTTCAAAAAGACGGATTGTTATTTAGTTTATGTAATTTAAACAGAATCAGCCACAGAAACACAGAATAATAATATTTCATTACTATAAATTTCTTTTTGAATACATACATCATAGTTTATACAATGTATTTAACTGATACAGCGGAATATCTTAAAATACAATTTTCTCTTGAAAGCCTAAGTGATTCTTTACTCTCTCTCTCTAACTTCGCTGCTCGAAAATCTTCAAGCTGTAAAAATACTCGGTCTGACCCGAGTATTACATTCAAAAGAAAATAATACACAGGTCAGTCTAATTCAAACCAGTTTATTAGTGCATAGAAGCAATAATAATCAAACAGATGACAGTCACAGTAATTCCTGCCTATCCGATCCTTTTAACAAAGAAACCGGATAACGAAAATTTTAACACTAAATAGTGTTAAAACAATAAATCAGCAGATTTAAAAACATCAACAGAGATAAATAAACAATTTATCAAATCGACTAAATCAATTCATAAGCAATTGAAATTGTCACTTTAAAACCATCAAAGTTCGATTGGCTGCCGTACACGCACGCGTGTACGGCCTCGCCACTAGTATAAAATGCTTAAAAGATCAAATGCATCAAAAAGCAAAAGAAATTTCAATAAAATCAAGGCGGTGTGGCTGCAGTACACACGTACATACATGTGCACTGCCTCGCCAACTGGAGTGCACAAGGTCAAATCACAATTAGATTCAACACAAGTGCAAATGGCCTTGATCAAAATTCAAAATAGAGAATCAAATCTGAAGTCAGTTATGCAACAGTAACATGCACCACTTCAAATGTATACCATGTATGCAATGCAGACAACTCAAAGTCAGGTTCAAATCCAAATGAACCAGACTACAGTGAAGGCAACTAATGAATGTAATTCAAATACACTCAAGTAAAAAATCTCAGATCAGAGTTCAAGAAATTCCAGAAGTGAGAGAAATCAGAAGTAGCTCAAGTACAAGTTACAAACTTCTACATGAACCAGGAAGCAACAAGCCAACCTACAGTCACATACAAAACAGCAGTGCACTAGTTCAAAAAGGCACAAAGTGCACAAGAGCTACAAGTGCATACACAATAGTGCACATATACAAAGACTACAAACAGTGAATGAACTGCAAGTGGAACTAAACCATTACCAAGACATACAATGGCAACATGAAGTATAACAAGCTCAATGAAATAACCATGTCAGAGGCCAAAGAATGGCCTGAGAAAAGACTCAAGACATGCTACACCTATATACAAATATGAGTGAGGCAATGAACAACATATCAAAGGTGAAGTACAGGTCAGGGAAGCAAATATGTACAACCTGAACTATAAAATGTCGACCACTCTAAACCAATGAGCTAACACAACAGCAAGTGGAACTGACCACAAACAAAAACAATATTGAGCATGGGCATGACAACAAGTGATGCAACCAACATGTGTAATGGACAAGTATGCAATAGTGACTCAAAACATATGCAGTGAGATCATAAGTGGACTGGTCGAAACAACACAGTGAGCTCAAGCTCAAAACAACTAAGACCAAGGTGACTAAAACCCAGTACTCAAGCAAGTGAATACATAGAACTACAAAGACTGCATATTAAATATGCAAAACCAATGTTGCAGTGAATCAACAAAATGCAATTTGAAATAGGCAGTGGCAATCCCACCTTGAAGAATATAAATGCAGACTAGTTACATGAATGACCAGACCCCAAATGTTGTCGATATATACAACTACAAAGTATAGATGAAATAGAATGAATCAAAACAGCTAACTCACATGACAACTACCAACAACAAAGAAACCACAACAGAGCTCACTGCAAAGAGAAGTGCCACAGTGAAACTCAAACACCAGCATGAAACAAAATGCATCTCAAATAAATGCAGACAGAACAGTGAGGTACAAATATCAACTTGGATGCACATTGCAATGTATATGCAACAAAATAGGGTAACAGAAGTGAATCCAGTGCCATCGTATAAGACAGCAAGCACATGAAAGAACAGATTCAAAACCCAGAAACAACATCAAGTATGCTCGAGTCTAAGTGCAACAGTATGGAAGTAGTGTGACAACCTTTCACATATATAGACACACTAATGCATATATATGTATAAAGCAATGCCACACTAACAATAATGCAATGCAGGGTAATTCAAAGGTTCTCAATCAAAAACTGGGACCAAGCTCAATTACAAATTTGCACTGTAAAATAACACAAACTTGGTACAATCCCAACAATATATGTACACACACATACCTATGTATGCATGTACATATATGCAGATTTGGATAACAGGTGACCAAGCAAAATACATAGTGTAGAGACTGAAGTGATAAACAACATAACCAAAACCAAGTCCATAACTTCAAGAGCAAAAATGCAAAATCGAACATACATATATACATATCGAATGATGTATATACATACGTGACTGCATACATATATATGGAGGCTAAAATGCAACTGGGTGCAAACAGTCTCCAAAAACATGAATGTACAACTTGTAAACCCATAAATATGGTACTGTAACTGGACAGTACAAGATTCCAAAACATCTAACTCGAATGCAAAGGAATGCAACTACCAATGCAGACTAACATATATTATACCCTGAAACCAGAAGTACACCTGAAGGCAAACTCACCAAACAAGTGCAACTACATGAATAAGAACAAGACCCCAATGGTAACAAGTTGCAGTCTCAACCAGAAGATGAGCTCGAAGTCAAGGAGTAAGAAAACAGTAACCATCAAGATTCAAAATCAGAAATACTATGAAAACCCAAATTCAAGTTCAATTCCATAAGAAAAAAACAGCAGTAAATGGCATTTAGCCTGATTTGCAAATTGCCAGAGCATCTCTACAAATAACACTAGAGTTCAACTCAAAGAGATGTTCGACCAGCAGCTACATAAGTCAGAAAAATGACAGAAGTCATAAATTTGAATACCAGAAAATCAATACCGTGATAGCTACAAAATCAATCAAAGCCATAGGTCACGCAAAATTTAAAATCAATATTGGAAAAATTATCACAAAACCATGGTGGAAAATGAACTCGACAAAATACATACGACAAAACAATAACTACCTCAAATCTCCAAACGAAGATCGAATGGCCTAGTATATTATTGTCAATCAAGCAGACATCAACCAAAAATCAAAATGACAGTAGTCAAGAAAGAACCAGCAAGTTCAAAGCCATGTATATCAATTAGGCGAACATCGCAAATCTCGAATTTGAACAAGGTCCAAGTAAACAAAATTTGAACAAATCAGAAATCTAACAAGATTTGAAATAGATGTGAGCAATCAAAATCGCTCACCTCAATTTTCAGAGCACGACTAAACAAGAAGCGGCCGCGAGCGAGAGGGAGGAAGTCGAAGCCCCTAATTTGCGAACGCCAGAGAATCGATCGTCGAAGCCCTAGTTTTTCTTTGTCGAAGAGGAGCGATTTTTGTAGGCCGCCATTTTCGTTCGTCGTTCGATTTTTTTTCTTTAGGTTTTCGAATGAGAAAAGTGAGGGGCGGGTTCGTGTTTTTGCAGAGAAAATCGTGGGTTAGGGTATGGGCTGGAGTATGGTATTTTGTACGAGAGGTAAGTTTATTTATTTTTTATTTTTTTTATTTTGTTTTTATTTATTAATAAAGTATGTTATTTATTTTGTAGATAAAATTCATTTCCTTTTAAACACCATCATTTATTTTACCTTCATTTGCATATATCTTTTAAATGTCAAAATGTAGAGTTTTAATTTAATCGAACAAGATGAATT
The DNA here is from genome assembly GCA_030737815.1 of Allium fistulosum. Taxonomy (NCBI): domain Eukaryota; kingdom Viridiplantae; phylum Streptophyta; class Magnoliopsida; order Asparagales; family Amaryllidaceae; genus Allium; species Allium fistulosum. The sequence continues at coordinate 740,350,750 of CM060908.1, read as the reverse complement.
TGATTTTAAAATCCAAAGATTTTATACTTTAAAATTTCAAAGCAAATTGCCTTATTATTATATACATCCCGATTCAAATTTTATTCAACTTTAATAGATTAAATCCAAAAATTAAATCGTCACATTCATTCTGATAATTTGAAATTCAAGTCAAATCATCATTCAAATATTTAAAATTAATTAAATATTCTTGATTTAAATTGTTCAAAATTCAAGGTCGTTACAATAATCAATGAATATTCTTAGATGTAACGTAATGAGCGCTAGCATCTCAAGATGGAACTGGGTAGGCGACTATAGCTCATAAAATGTATATTTCTTCAGAAGTTGGAGAGGCGATGCAACTAAAGGATCATGTAAAATGCATTCATAACTGGTCGTAAACAATAGGTAAAAAAGACTACACAGGCTTGTCAAGGTAGTTAGTCTACTAAAGGGTGAATCTAGAAGGGGTTACTAATGGGTATTCCTATGGGAACTCAATAAAGAGATTTAAGATATAATTCTCATTTGTATATATATCGACCTCGTAAAATGTACCTATTAATTGATTAGATATACAATTGGAAAAAACTATATTATGATGAATAATGAAATTAGATTAACATAATCTAAAAATAGTGTATTTGAATTTAAATTGATTGCAAATTATGAATGAGGATGCGATGTGATATCCCAATTGATTAGAGTTGCAACTATGGATCCTTTTGAATTGTAACATGAAACTAGTATGTTTACACTGTTTTGATTGACGATAGTGGGCATGTTTTGTATAGTGTGAGTGATACCTTGTTTGGTTGATATGTCATGTATGTACCCGACACCACACTTGTATGTTACTATTATTGAATTATTATGCTCATAACAAGATTTCTAGACCGACTCGAGGTTCTTTTTATGGATTTGGCAGTGCTTCGGACCAGACTTAGGTGTTGTGGTTTGAAGATGATTATCTATGGATGTCAATCTATCTTATTTGTTGAGCAATCCGTGGGAAGTATCGTACATAATGCATATTATGTTTGGAGTACTATTATAGTTAAGTTTAGCAACCACTGTATAGAAGTCAAGATCCGCATCACTAATTTTATTCAGAGTGATGATGGAGTTGAGATGAATCTAGAAGTTGTGAAATTATTTTAAGATCGGTTGTAGGAGGAGTTGTTACATGAAAGTTTGAAGTGGGTAGTTTTTAGGTGGTATATTATCTGCCTAGTTCAGAGTGATATATTTTGAGTAGTCCATGTATCAAACGTATTTTAATATATATATATTACCATTTTGGTTGTGATATCGATAATGATACCTGTGTCATTTTTATATATGTTCCTGATACCTGATTTACTCAATTCTAGAACTCGTGCACAGTACTCTACATTGAGATGTGATACTTAGTATTTCAAATGTATTCAACTGTTAAAACGTATCACTGTTGATCTAAAGTAGTGTATATGAGAGATTGCTCCTTCCGAGCCCTTTGATCTGAGCTATCGGTTGGTAAACTCCATTTCATAATTCGGTCATCATAGCCGAGGCATCACATACATGGTATCAAAGCAAGATTGAGCTAGGATTGTATTAACTAGTAATCAGAACAGAATTTACCATAGAAGATTCGAATATAGGTTGTTACTAGTCAATGTAACCTAGAAAGAGTTGGAAAAACTCGTATACGTAATATACGAGTTGAGATTACTATTCTAAGGGAAGAACACTAGGATGGAGTTACATATGTATTTGTGATATATACGTATGTATCAAGTGAAATTTTTATAAACAAAAACGTTTATCTAATAAGGGATAAATGTTGTTTATTAGAAAATTGTTGGGCTTGGCAAACCTAGAGCAAGTTTATCTCCTAGATCTTTTAATGGTCAAGGAATCAGGTCAGAAAATCCAAACGTCTTATTAACGATGAAACAATGGATAAAGTTATGGCTGTGCATACTTGATTGAGATCCTACAAAAGGATTTTCAGTATTTGGTTTTAATAGACTAAGAGAAAAGGAGGTTGACATCTTGCCAGTTACAATCTAGTGTTTTGGACTTTTACGATGCCATCACAACAAAAACACTAAAAGAACAAATAACTTGGCAATGGCTTAAAGATCTGTTTCGATCCATTTCATTCTCGAAGCCGAAAAGGTAGTGCTATTTCGAAAACTTAAAGATCTAACCCAAAGGAATTTATCAGCGACTGAGTATGTAAATGAATTTAATGCTCTTTCAACGTATGGACCAACATTGATCAATTAACCATTGGAAAATAATGAAAGGTTTTTTATTGGACTAAATGCGAAAACGAGAGATAAATTACTTAGATGAAAAGTCTGTTTGAGGAAATGATTGATATGGCATTAAGATGTCAGAAAGTCCAAGAACATGACCTAGGCTCCAAAGGATAGTCTACTCAACAAATCCAACAAAAGAAGAGACCGTTCTTTTGAAAGAAAAACTAGGAGTCTAAGAAGAGCAAAAAGCTTTACAACCAAGGAAGATTGAGCCAATTAGGAACCAGACAAACCCGAAAAATTTGAAAAAAAAAAGTTTGATAAATCTAAGCTTAAATGTTTTGCATGCATGAAGAAGGGTCACTTTTCTAATGAATGCAGAACTATGGCAAAGATGTTATAATTGTCATGAAAAGGGCCATATGGCAAGAGAATGCAAAATGCCCAAGAAACAAACTCTAGGAAATATGTTCACAACTATGGAACCCGGTTCTGTACAAGATAAAGGGAGGCAATTTTTAGTTTTAGAAGTTACGCTTCTTTAAGAATAAAATTTTGTAATATTTTAGGTTGTTGGATTTAGTAGTAGAATATTTTTTCTTAAGTGGTTTTAAAATAAATTGGCAATAATTCGATTAGGGAAACTGTATAAGACCCTAGTCCAAATTTTATAATAGAAATGTATCACAAAGATAAATGTAATAAAATGGATTGATTAGAAGGATCGAGTAATGATCAGAGTAACGCAGCAAAAGAAAATAACTTACTTTTCGTTGAGCACAAATAATTTTTTGATTTATTGGGTGTATGGTTGTTTATTGGTTAGTTTTATTTTATGTATGACTTGCCTAGAATGAGTTGGATTCAATAGAAATTATCACCCAAAGATATTGAACCCATTTATCTAAATGAAGTGGAAGCTAGTGGTTTTTCAAAAACAAACCAATATGGGAATCTTATTTTATGAAGAAAGAATAATATTGGGAATTTAATTGTGCTAACTTATCCGTTGAGTGGTTATGAATTCTGATCGTTTCATCTGACCAACATATTGATAGAGATTTTGTAACAACTTGAATTTTTAAATAGCAATAAATTAAAGTTAATAATATTAATTTAATGGTTAAAATAAAATTAGCAAATTTATTTGATAAATTGATTTATAAATTATTTAATAAAAAGATATAAATGTGAAAATATGATAATAAATTAAAATATGTTAAGAATATGAAAATAATATTTATAAAAGTCATATAAATGAAATATAACATTATTTTGGAAAAGAAGTGATTTTGTAATATAGTTTGTTTTTATTTATATTAAATAGAATATTAGTTTTGTACAGAAAAGGAAAATAAAAGTATATTTATATTTACTTAATTTTATATTTAGCTAGCCCAAACACTAGTACCCAAGCCCAACTCCTAGAATTTTCTCTCCTCTTCACAAATATACTCATACAAGCTTTTCTCTATTAATTCATCTTCCTCCTTAAGCAATAAAACTAATTATCATCACTTTGTAAATTAAGATCAAATTGAATAAACTACTATAATTCACCAAATTTAAGTATATGGTTCACTATATCGTTTATCATCTTTGGTGTGAATCGGGTTTGTTGCATTACTACGGTGTTGGGTGTGTGCTTGCAATGGAAGAGGACGCAAGAGGGGCTCGTGTACAGGTAAGTGATTTCCACTCATGCACCCATGCCCTGATCATATAAATCATGTTATATATTGTTGTGCTATGTTTGAGTGAATTTGTTGAGTGCATCATGTTAAAAATGAAACGACCAAAGTAGGAAAAGAAATCGCCTGAAACAGGCGATCAATTTTTCGAAGATGACCTTCGATGGGTCGACCATTTAGGGGCACCGATCGACCGTATGTAGTCGACCGGTGGAGGCGACTAGTCGACCTTCCTTGTGTGACTTTGTATATGTGTGTGCTGACTTGTGTGTGCGTTTTGTATGTATATGTGTGTGTTAACTTGTACATGTATGTGTGTGTGTTTGCAATGGTGTGAGTGCAACCCTATATGTGTGTTCGTGCGCACATTTCAACAATTAATGATTAAAATATACATTTATATTTTCATTTAAATAAACCTATAAAAATCTCATAAATCATAGAAAAATATGGTATTATTTATAATTGATGTTTAAGAGTCAACGATGTTCATTATAGGAAATTTTAGTGTATACATACAATCTAAGTTTTGATAAATACATTTATTTGGTTATGAGTATATTAAATTGTTTGGATAATTCAGATTTATTTCGAAATAGTATCTGATCGTAGATAATTAGGAAATGATTTCCATATGTAATTTTTAGTTTAATAAACTATTTTGGGGATTAAAAATGATTAAAATGAGTTATCTAATGTTATTAGTGAATATTTAACTATTAATTAATTATATTAAAGATTAGGAAATTAATCATTCATTATAAATAATAAGATTACCATTGAGTTTGTTTCTTTCTAATCCATGAATATCTACTTATTGTTCATTTACAAGTATCTATTTTCTTATATAAGGTAAAAATGATGTGAATGGTTCTATTAGATTTCAACTTAGTTGTTTTGTAATTATATTTATTCGGGTAATCTATTTCATAGTTTTCCTATTCAATCTTTCTCTGTACATTGATTTGGAGTATATGAAGTAAGTTTTGTTTTGGATTTGGGAATATAAATTATCATGTTTTAAAGGATGTTAATTTGTTTAAGGAAAAAATGTTTGGATTGAATTATTTATTCAAAACAATGTATATATATATATAATATTTGAAAAATAAGTAGTTATTATTAATTAAGAGTTTTTAAAATTATAATTTATGAAATTTTAATATGTAATTATTTATGAATTATTAATTTGAGCTTCACATTTATATATACACTTATGTTTGATTTTCGAGTTTTTTGATTTCTCATCTTCTCAATATTGAATCCGATGATATGAGTGATGCACCATTGATAATGATTTGATCGATTATTTTGATATGATACGGTGATGACGTCCTTCTATGCGATTTCATGATATTTCTATTCCGTGTGACGAGATATCTAAATAAACAGAGTTATAATACCATTTGGGACGAGACATTCGGTAATATTTGTTATTCATTGGACTCGTTATATAGACTATTATGGAGATTGAGTGTAGTTTATAAACAATGAGTAAAGGTTTAAGTATCATGCATTGTTATGAGATGTTGTTGTGTTATTTATTTGGTTATTCATAATAAGTAGATGACAATCACGTGACGGGAACAGAGTGAATAGTGCGAGGTGATACATGTAGTCATATATGGCTTTATGCATGTATTCAATGAGTATGGCTCTATGCCTAACGATGACCAAGACTTCATGTCTATATGTATTGGTTCTATATGCCACTATAATGATGTACTCCTATTATGTACATTGGAGAAGATTAGATGGCTAGAATCCACCCTAACGGTCTGATCGCAGGGTCACGCCCTAAATCTATGACACCTTATGTATATATCTTAGTGCTTTCACTTAGTGCATATGCCCATGTATCACCTAGGTTAGCATTCTATTATCTATGGGGGCTAGAATCGGACGTGACTATTCAGTCCTCATGTTGACGAGCACATGGGTGGATGCATGTCACGATCCGTGATGGTAACTAAGACTGTAGAGACTTAGTGTCTCTGGAGCTTGCTTAGTGCTATCAGTCTTCCTTTTGGTACTAACGGGGTAGTAGAGAGGCATATACTATTGATACACCTTACTGTAGTAGAGAAACGGGTTATGTAACCCACACATTATTTTATGTATGACTCTACTTGGGACTACATGTATGTCGTACAGTCATATCCCGTCACGATACTTTTTGATAGTTTATATATGAGAAGATGGAATTATACCTGTGATATATGATCGGAGTATAGTCGATTCTCATTTGTATTGATAGGCAACCTATACTATCTTGTGTGTGTATCGATGATGATGTTTTATCGAGATTAAGAGATATATTTGGGCAATGCTTCATGCTAGCCCGATTATACTTGGTGATATCTCATTTATTGATATTTGTGGATTTGATGATGATTTCTGGATATGTATGTTTACCTATTTATGTGATTTCTAATCTGATATGTTTCTATATGGATGATGGCATCTTTTGATATCTGAGTTTGTTGCTTTGATAGTTTGTGTTATTCGTGTGATTTGATATTTTAATGGTTACCTATGATATATAACTATCTTTCATGCATATATTTCCATTGTTATTTATATATATTAACATGTTATTTGATGATTTGAGTATCTCTGGTAGTGTTATGATATTATTATTTCTTATTTATACTATGTTACCCATATTATAGATTCTTAATTAGACATAGTCTGATCCATGTGTTATCTTATAATACTCGGGTCAGTCTGAGACATTTCAGGTACAAGGATCACTTGACCAGCATTTGTAGTAGTGGGCTTAAAGGAGATTTATGTTAGGACTGTTGTAAGATATTATATGACATTGATTCATCGTGTGTGTGTGTGTGTGTATATATATTTGACATTGAGCTGTATATTGATTATTCATCACATTACATTAAGGTAGTTGATATTTTAGATGAGTTGTACCCTTATTATATTATTTATTATATGTTATCGATGCGATTCCGACTGTATTCTCTATGATTTACTATGTACTATGTATTGTTCTATCCTGTAGGCACGCATGTTTATTGCTTTGTATCGATAGTATGTACGTATATGTGAGATATTTTTTTGATGTTTTAATATGTACTAGTGTTAGTCTAAAGGAATATTCATGTGTGTACCTCATATTGCCTTATTCTTCATATTATATGGTAGTATTACTCTATAATACTCTTCGATAGTATGGGTATGAGGTGGAGGTGTCTCATATTTCTAAAACATTAGAACGAGATATTTCGACACAATAATATTTTGGGTAAAAGGGTACTATTCTTAGAAAGGACTAGTTAGAGTTTCATCGAACTCGATTACCCTGTGTTGAGCAGATGATTACTTTTTAGCATTCCAATTACATAGAATGTATTTTTAATCACACTTGAAGTCTCAAATATTAGTCCAAGTTATTCTCTATAAGGGACTTGAGAAATTGAGATCAAATAAATTTGGTGGCCAGAGATTTTTCTAGCATTATTGAATCAATGAGTATGTCTACCATTTAAAGAGCAATGGAATTCAAGTTTGATTAAATTCCTAGCATTCAGCCATTCAGTGGATTTCTTAATTAAATGAGTATTAAAAATGAAGAAATTTAGGATCGAGTTGGAAGAACTTGAGTAGAGTGAAAGGTATTGAATTTATTGTTTACCAATGATCATTAATTTAGAAGAATAAAATAGAACAATTATATTAACTAGCCTTAAAATTCGACCAATCTTGCTCGATCGAATCTAAATTTGTCAGAGTTATGACCTAGTTTTAGTAAACCAAATTAGTAAATAATGAAGTGGGATGGTTTTGAAGACATTCCCAAAATAGCTGGTTTGAACAAAAAGATTCTCGTGAATATCATCAATTTATATTTTCTTTCCAAGATGAATAAAGACATATAAATAGAAGAAGAAAATATATGATTGGAAGAGATGGAATGAGACATTGGCAAATAAGTAAAATGGTGTATTAAGTGCCAATTAGCGAAGGATGAGCATTATAAGGTCAATGGAGTAATTCCATTTCTTAAAATACCGCAATGGAAAAATGGTTGAGTGATAGTCAATAAACTCACCAAGAGTACCCATTTTATAACAGCTCAAGTAAGAGGAACTATAGAGGTTTACTAAATTTATTTAAGGAGCAACTAATATAATTGCATGAGATATCAAGGTGTATTTGAGACTTAGTTATTATTATAGAGCCAACGTATGAAGGTAAAGTAGTTTAGAAACAAAAGTATTATGTTCAATAAAGTTCATTGTTTAAGTAACCTTAGAAATTGTATGTAGAGACCGAAGAACCAATGCAGCAGACACACACCAAGTAGTTTTAATTTGTTAGGTATGTATTTGTTTAATATTATTAAGTCAAGGATGACTGATTTTAATTGATTGCTGTGTTCATGGATGTATATATATAGTTGAATGCTATAGAAAATAAATTATGGTGCTCTTTGATAAATTGCGAGGATGTAATTTATTTAAGGAGGAGAGCCGGTAACATCCGGCGATTAGATTAATTATAATAAAATATATTTTGGGATTTTAGTTTGGAATTTTGAGAATAAATTCATTTTTGAAATTTAAGTTAAGTAAATTTGGATTTTAGATGAATTTGAAATATAGAAAATTAGTTTAACTTGATAAAAAGTTGAAATACTAATGGGACTCGAAAGTAAATATGTAAATTTTATTGAATTTATTTTAGAAAAAGCGATTTCGGATTTATTTAAAAGAAGAATACTGATTTAAGGTTAAAATTTGAAATTCGAATTGTGTTTTAAAAATCCAAAAGTTGTTTGGAAATTTAATTTGGCAAAATAAACAATATTTACAAAATTCTAGAAATGTTTTATTAAACAATTATTTTCAATTGTTGAAATTGAAAGTGACATTTCGGTAGAAGAAAATTTGTTATAAGAATGAAACAAAATTTTGATAAAACGCCTTGAGTGGATTTTTAAATGGATATCAAGTATTGAACTAAAGGCAGCTTGATTAAAAACAGTTAGGGGTACGAATTTATTTAAAAATTAAACTAAAATTTCATTGACCCACAATTTTTATTCTTGTCCAATGAGATAATCATCATATTTAACCTATCATACCCTTAATCCCTAAGTTATTTCTCTTTGCTTATTTAATCTTAAGCTAAAATTTCATTTACTCCTTTCAATACCTAAAAGTAAATCACCGTGCAAGAACCCAAGCTAGGGTTTCCACCTTCTTAGCAAATAGCTAATTAAACCAAGTCAAAAGCTAAGGAAAAGAAGTGAATTTAACTTTTCAAATTAGTTTATAGTGATTATGCTTTTAAGTATGAATTGTATTGATTAATGATTTGGTAAATTCTCTTCCTGTTTGATTTAAATTGCTTAATCTAATTATATATTAAACTATTGATGGCTTTGTAGCTTGATTTACTTGAATTACAATCAGTGAATGCTGATTTGATTGTTTGTTAAGATGATATAGTAGTTAATATTGCTTATCCAAAAAAAAAAACATATATATACAAACGTGAACTTTGCTGCTGGTATAAAGTGTTATGAAACCAAACTAGTTGTAAAAGTTAGAGCACCTAAAGTCAAGTGGTGGCAAGTTGAAGTTAGTTGCAAAATTGGGGTAAATCCAATGATGGACCATTGTTTTTGTGGAGCTTACAGCTAAGGATTGACACCACCAGTTGACCGCCATGCATATGATTGGTCGACCGGCCTATGCAATCCTGGAGCAGTAAGTTCTAAGAACAAAGGGAGTGTATTTTTTAAGTTTTTAAAATTATAATTTGATTTATTTTTGAACTTCTGTAAATTTGTAAGAATAGATCATGTATAAATGATGTTTTACAAGTATGAAACTTGAATTTTATTCAAGTTATTTGGTGGATGAGAATTTAAATTTGTAAGAAAGAAGGTGGTTTTAATATTAAATTCTTTGGGAAGAATTTTCATCGGTTCTATAACTCGAAAAGTTCTGTTAAATGATTTTGAATTATTTTGAAATTAATGGAATCTGAAATTGAATTATTTTCAAATTGAAAATAATGGGATTAAGTTACGTTTGCATATAAAATCCTAACCAATGAAATCAAAATATATGGTTTTGATTTGAATATCACTTAGTAATGAATAATACTTGATTAAATTTGAAAACTGTGGTTTGACTTTGAAATAGAAGAAATACCAAGCGCGCACACGTGTGTTTATACACACACACACATAATTTGAAAAAATGAGTATATTTTTTGAAATATGAAATATTAAGTTTAAAGTTGGGTGAGTAGAAAATTTGTTTAATTTTGATCTAAGTAATTGAATATTTGTATTACACACATGCTATCCAAGTATACCATCTTGTATCAAGTAAACGAAAACTTGCTTGATATGAGTTTGAATGAAATTGAGTAATACGTGGCTATGGTCCATATATGATATATTCTAAGAGTATAATAAATTGCCATGTATGCTATAAATGCAAGTTGAACGGATGAAATGTGTGCTTGAGGGAATATGGGTGATTTTAAATAATTGTTGATTTTGAAAGTACAAGTATATGATTATAATGTGTGTTATACTCATGATATGTATGTGTAAGTTAAATATATCCCATTTTTGTTGATGTGAATATGTGATTTGTTGCGTTTGAATTGAAGTGTTTTTAATGCACTATTGCTTGATGCAATGGAAGAAATATACATGATATTTTTTAATGAAAATGTGATATAACATAATTTTTGGAATAAATGATATTTTGGGAAGTCAAAATTTTTGAAAGCATAAAATTTAACATTTGATGAGAATGATACAAGGTATTGATAATCCATCATAGCGGACTAATTTGAGGATCGCAACCCAAATCTTGATGAGTTTGACCTTTGTCATAGAGTTCAACGATCTATTGCATAGACAATATGAAGGTAATTATTGAATAATCTAGGACGTAGTGCATTGAGAGTTTGCATCTCAAGATGGAACTAGGCAGGTGATTATAGCACATAAAATGTACACGTCTTCAAAAGCTGGAAAGGCGATGCAACTAAAAGATTGTGTGAAGTGCACTTACTACTGTTCGTAAGCAATATGTGAAAAAGACTAACGGGCTTATCGAGGCAGTTAGTCTAGTAAAGGATGAATCTAAAGGGGTTACCGATGAGTATTCCCGTTGGGAACTCGAGGAAGAGATTTAAGACATAACTCTCATTTGTATATATATCGATTCATAAAATGTATGTGCAACTGTTCATTGATTAGATATACGGTTAAAAAAGACGGTATTATGATAAACAATGAAATCAGATTAATGTAATATGAAAATAGTGTACTTGAATTTAAATTGATTGCAACTTATGAATGGGGATGGTATGTGATATCCCAGTTGATTAGAGTTGCGAATGTGGATCACTTTTAATTATGACACAACACTGGTATGTTTTCACTGTTTTGATTGATGATAGTGGGCGGGTTTTGTATAGTGTGAATGATGTCTTATTTGGTTGATATGTCACGTAGATACTCGGCACCACACTTGTATGTTATTATCATTGCATTGTTATACTCACAACCTACTCTAGCCCGACTCGAAGTTTGTTATAGGTATGAAAACACCTCGGGCTAGACTGATATGTTGTGATTTTAGGATAATTATCCATGGATGTCAGTCTGCCTTGTTTATTGAGTAATCCAATGGGAATGTCATATATAATGTATTTTATGTTTGGTTTACTATTATATTTCAGTTTAGCAACCACTGCTTGGAAGTCAAGAGCTGTAGCACTACTTGTTTTAATCAGAGAGATAAAGTAGTTGAGAAGATTCTAGCAGCTATGGATGTGTTTTAAGATTGATGGTAGGAAAAGTTGGTATGTGGACGTTAGAATTGGGGGTTTTTGGATAGTACGTAGACTATCGAGTCTAGAGTGATGTATTTTGAGTAGTCCATGCATCAAACATATTTTTATATGTATATATTATCGTTTTTGTTGTGATATTAGTACCGATACCCATGCCATTTTTATACATGTTCCAAATATGTAATTTACTTAATTCTCGGACTTATGTACATTACTCTGCATCGAGACGTGATGTATATTATTTCTGATATATTCAGGTATTATAACATATCTATGTTGATTCAAAGTAGCATTTCAGAGAGATCGCTCCTTTTGAGCCCTTAAATTTGAGCTATCGAGCAGTAAACTCCCCTTAATAGTTCAGTCAAGGGAACTGGGGCATTACAAGATTTCTCTTGTTACGATAGTTGCCAACATATATGTGTATGTCATGAGTAGGAGTTAGGTTTGACTACTGAAACTTAATATGGTATTATAGCTAATGGTTACGAATAGAGTTGTAGCATCCCCATTTTGAGACCTGAAAATAAATGCTGATGATGTTGCAATCATCTTCAAAATTATTTTTGAAGCGACAAAATGGGATTGGTTTTTTCAACAACATAGAGTAAACAAAGCAACTAAATAATTTTCATCACACAAATTATTTTTACATTTTTATTCCTCAAACTGTGCCTATGCAAGGATAAATATAAACATAGATAATAGTGTTATGCCCGACATGTGAAGATGCTAACATGAACACCTTACAGTTATATAATCTAATTTACAATAGCGAAATTCAAAATAGAACTTTATTATCTACCAACCCACATGCTTCATCTTTGAAGCTTTTATTCATCTTTAAAATACTACTTAGCTAATCCTATAAGTTCAGCCTACTCGAACGAGTTCCCATGAATTTATAAGGAAAACAATAATAAAAACACGGGTTGGACATAAAGCCTGGTATGAGTAATACATTCCCTAACATAACATATAATGAGACCACACCGCCTAGGAGAATAGGTTTTCTCATCATTATATCATCAACAGTAATTACATTCTATCATGTAACATCAGAACATCATATCAAGAGCATAAACATATAAGCATTATTTCAAACATAAATATAGCCTACAATTAATATTCATTTATGTACCATGTCATAAATTCATCTAGTTCAACATAAATATAACCTGTACTTATTGATATTTTATGAATCATGCCATGAATTATCATTCACATTCACATGCGTCACCTGAACTCTTATTTAGGTGTCAATTTCCAAGTTATCCTTGACTTTATTCAGCGATCACCTCCCATGATTTATCTATCACTAATCCATCCTTTTACTTGAACAACGTCATCGGTGAAATGACTACTTATCCACCTTGAAAGCAACCTCGACTCTCCTAGGAGGTTAATTGTAAACATTGTTAGAGTTAGGGTTATGCCCTAGGAGCAATTCTAGATTTTATTGTAAATTATTAGTTCTGTAATAAAATCTCATTCGAAATAAAGGTGTTTTTCTATTATATATTTATCATAATGTATTATGTTAACTATTTATATAATTTAAGTATATTTAATAGAAAATCCTTATATGATATGTTTTATGATATAATTATAATGTGTTATGATCGCGAGAAATTTATCATAATGAAAATAACATATCGTTTTAAATATTCCTAGTCAAGATGTATCAAGATGGGATATCAATAACCTCCTTAATCAATAACTGTCGCCAACCTTCTAGGTTGTTGAAGCCGTTTTCTTTAGATGACTTCGGTTATGTTTGTAAGTGTTTTAAGTACTTTTGGTGGTTGTTCTCCATTGGTCAGGTTTGAGTTGCTATTGCTTGGTGGATTCTGTTGTTGATGTTTTCGTGTGGTTATTTTTGGGTAATGCCATATCTCAGTTCTCTGCCTTTGGGGTGGAGTTTTCTAACCTTTTCAAGATCTGGATATTTGCAGCTTTTTGTTGTGTTTCTTTGGCTAGGATGTCACTTATGTTGCCTCTGCATCTTTCCCATTATTCCACTTCTCCATAGTGACTACCTATCGTGCAACGGATGCGAGTTATGTCGGTATAGTGTGATTTGCTTCATGTCTATGGTGATGTTTATTCTGGTTAAGCCGGTGCTCTTCTAATTGATGTCTTTATCCAGAAACTGTGTTACTGGTGCATTCTAAGAGTGGCCAAGCATCAGTTGGGTCATGTATTCAGTTTTGTCATAGTGTATGGTGTAATGTGTTGGGTTAAAGTGTTTTCGACCGCTACGCCTTTTCAATTTAGCGCTATTAAACAATAGATCCACTTTAAGCCGTGCTATTTTCTGCTACATCTACTAAATAAAGGATTTTTAGCACCTGCTTTAGCAACAATAACATAAAAAGGTTAATTTGACCGGTTCATTTTTAAATCAACTTAAAAAAGTTATGGTAAAGACATAATTTTAAGGCATAATGCTAAATATATGTTATAAATCTATATTAGTCACCAAATTCGAACAAAATAAATCATGATATTCTTCGGTTTTGTTATATAAGATAAACAATATTTTTTCCTATATAAGTGATGTGAGAATGAGAATAAATTAACTTTACATATTTTTTTATATCTAATGAAGCCTTTTGCATCTTCGCTTTTTTCGGATATATCGTCGCTGTATCTTCTTGCACCTACACCGCTGTAGAATGCTAAGAGCTTTAATTGCATAGGGTATGGCGTTCATCGAACGACTGTAGTTGGGTCTAATTTGAAGCATTGGAAGTGAAACAATATTTAATAAAGAATTCGTCTCCTTGGTTATATGAGGTTAGCATCATGGTCGAATGTAGCCAACTCGAAGTCAAAGTCTCTGGCAAGAGCAGTTCGGTTAATAATAATTGTTATTATTGAACCAATGACTTTGCGTTTGGATTATACAAGTTGAATGTGGAGGATATTAGAATTTTGACCAAAATCAAATTCCATAAGTCCTAATGTGAAGTTTTGACGAAGAGAATATATTTAAATAATTGTTACCATCGGGGATTGCTTAAAATAAAAAAATTGGATTTTATCAAAATGTGTAAGCGATAAATTCGACCAAACTGTCACACCACTAGCTAAGTAGATGTGTTGAACTTTAATATTTGAATTGTTCAACTGAATTTACACCTATGAGTTACACAATCGAAATGTTGAATACTCTAAAATACCACACGCTTTAATTAAATTATAATCGTTTAGATTAATTAAATTAAAAAATATTTATGAAATATTAAACATTGAATTTTGTTTGATCTTTTTGAACTGATATTTAATAAAGTGTGTATATAAGTTATATGTACTTATCGATATACTATACTGATAAACATTTAAATTGGATTTTAAATGAATAAATGTTGATTATATTTGGAATTTATATGGGTCCATTAGCCCATACGGTGGCCGATCATGCAAAAAAGGGGATATAATACAAGAAAATATATTATTTATAGCGTTTCTGATTTCAGTGCTAGTAATGGGGTCTTGAGAAAATAATATAAAATATACATTATTATGTTTAGCGGGATATTATAATTTTGCATTTAACAAGTATGAAAAACATGTGCCTCTCCTTCAGTTTTTCCTTTTTATGTGTTTCACTCTTCTCTTTGCTTCCTTTTAAACACTAAGGCATCGTTCATTTAAAATGCTGAATGCTAAATACTGAAAGCTTAATGCCTATTGCTGATTGTTGAATACTTAAAATATTATTTGTTTACATTCTGATTAGAAATTTGTTTTATAAACATAAATTACTACTTTGGTAATATTACCCTTCAATGTTAAAATTAATTATTCTTTGGTGTAACTGCCGTACAAAACACACTTAATCATCTTATTTTATATCTTATATTTATACACAAACAAAAAAACAAATGCTCACGTGTGCAAGTATTATAAAATCTATAAAACATGTCAAAAATAGAAAAATTTATAACGTAAATATATTTTATAAGAGTTTGGTCGAGAATAAAACATTTCATTATAATAAAATTGAAGTTTGTGTTGTGTTTGGATTATCAATTAATGTTTTCAACATTATATATATATATATATACATGTGTGTGTGTATGTATGTATGTATATTCAATATGTTGAAATAAGTTATTATAAAAATATCATATGATTTTTTCCAACTTTTCATAATTATGTAATATGTTTATTTTCTGCGTATGCATTGTAGATTTTGTTTAAGTTTTAATTTACCTTAAATAAATCAGTATTGTTCAGCTTGTCAAAATTATTTATTAACAATTTTTTAACAACTGCATTACATATTCCTATTTATTTATTTTTTCATTTCTATTCTTATTAACCAATTTATAAATTATCATATTTCACGGTAGGTTGACATTAAATTTTTCTCGTTAACTTTTTAGTATATTCGTTTCTAGTGATTGAAACTACACTATAAAATTAAAATCAAAACAAACGAAAAAAAATCACCGATTGACAACAAAATTGATGTTATGTTCGAATTTTTTAATTGTTTGATATAATTAGAAAAAATTTAAAAAACAATTATATATTATGTTGGATATGGGTATAATTGGAATATGTGGTGTAATGAAAGCGCTTGTTTAAGTATTGAAATTTTGTTTATTCAATTATATATCAGCACTTACAATAAGTATTGAAATTTTGTTTATTCAATTAAGTTAAAAGAATAGTTTAATGAAAGCACTTGTTTAAAAACGAAATAACTCTATATCAGCATTTATAAAACAATTATATATCAGCACTTACAATAAGTATTGAAATTTTGTTTATTAAATTAAGTTAAAAGAATAGTTTAATGAAAGCACTTGTTTAAAAACGAAACAACTCTATATCACTTGTTTGGTTGGCCAACACCCCCACCCACCTCCCCCGGCCCCTCCCACCCTCTCTTCCCCCACCACCCCCTCCCAACCCCATACCCCCAACCCCCCACCCCCACACCCTCCCTCTTTCTTTCCACCTCAAAATAAACACAGCACCCAATCCAAAAAATTAGCACTTACCATCAAGTTCATGCAAATTTCTATGGCATCCTAAACCAATAGCTATATTCAAGTGCTTGGAACCTTAGTCCATCCAATTTTCAGTGTTCGTTGAACCATTGGTTCATGATTCATTTCTTTTTCCCCACGAGCTTAGGTAATCTCTTTCCTCTTGCTTTATTATAGGATTTGCAGTTTGTATTTTAATCTATTGCCTTGAACTCCAAATCTGTTGATGTAAACTTATAATCATATATGATTTTGGTAGGTTATGTGCCTTAATTATTGTGCTTAATTATGTTAATGAATTACCGGTTTAATTTAGGCTATTTACAGTTTAATCCCTATATTATTTTGTATGTTATCAAATAGTTTTCTTTTGATGTATCTACCAGGCACGTTTGGTCAAGTAGTGGAGTACGGGGACATGGAAGGTAAAGAAATTATAGCTATTAAGATTGTCAGAGCAGTAGATAAGTATCGTGAGGATGCTATGATCAAGACTGATGAACTTCAACAGCTTAAGCAACATATTAATTCTTCTGGTCGGTTAGCAGTTAATACACATTGCTTTTGTTTGCTTAATTTTTCGTATATTGTTTGGAAAAAAACCATATCTCCAAGCTGCTTATTTTATCAATTGTGTGCAAATACGGAACTATTTTGACTTGTAATTATATTTGTGTTCTAAGTTCATAATTGATTGGTGATAAGATTCATGAACAGGTAAATAAAATAAATGGGTGTTTGAGTGTGTTTGGTTTATCAATTGATGTAAATAGGTATTTGAAAAGCTTGGAACTAGTTTCTGTGATTTTCTAAAGAAGAATTATTATCGTCCATTTCCCATTGATTTAGTTTGCGGGCTTGGCAAACAGCTATTGGAATCTGTTAACAAGAAAACTTGTCAACATCGCCAATGCTATGTGAAAGATAATTGAGCTCAAACGAAACCAAGTGGTTGAAAAGATCTCTTCCTTCGAAACCTACCTTTCGACCACGTTGACTTAGTTGAAAGGATTTTAGGAGATAGCTCTACCTTTCGATCAATTTGGCTTAATTGAAAAGGTTTAGGGAAGTAGCTTTACCTTTTGACTAGGTCGACTTAGTCGAAAAGCTTCTAGGAGTTTGATATACCCTTCAACCAGGTTGATTTAGTCAAAAGGCTTCAAAGAGTTAGCTCAGGTATACAGGCTTAGGAAGCTGCATCCTGCTCGAAACCATTCCTTTAAGTGGGTCAGAAGTAACATAGTCAACTTGGTTTGTCATCCCTTTCGATCATGTCGAAAGGTTTGTTCTGGCCCTTTCGATCATGTCGATATGGATGCTCGTTTCACTAATATGACACAGCTACTCTCGACCCCATGGTTTCACTTCTTTTGTTGAGAAGCCCCTTCGAATGGGTTGCTAACATTGCGAGGGATTGGCCCCTTTCGAAAGAATTCCTCCCAATTCAATTGTTAGACAATTACAATTTAGAACCCTTTCGGAACACCCCTTTCGATTAGGTCGAAAGGGGTTCTATTCAATCGAAACGAGTCCGTCTTGTAATTGCCTAATCCATGTTTTGTTTTTCTTGTATAAGATCGACTTGGGTATCCCCTAGCACCATATACTTATCAATGTCGAAACCTCATCATCATTCCTATTTTCATTGTTTAATGTTAGTTTCGGTAATGATGGGTTTCGACTGTATATACCCAAGTCAATCCTATGCATTTTGTAACGACCCGATCTTCCGTGCCCGGAAAATCGAACCATTTTAGTTAAGAAGAAGAGGTAGAAGAAGAAAAATAGAAAACAACATCAGAATCTAACCATCGCAGCGGAATAAAATATAATATATATTAACAGATCTTTACACAAATCAAAACTATATCAGTTTTATATAATATAGCATCAGAGTATACACCAGAGAACACATAACATACAACTGGACAATAACCATATCATGTCCTCAATACAACAGAGTACAACAATCAACACAGCGGAATATATATATAAACAAGTACGGGATATACGTCTCGCCATCCAGCTCATCTCCTGAGATCCACAGCATCATATCCTATAACCTATAATACTCGGTCTGACCCGAGCATCATATAAAACAATACCCGAGTCAGTCTGGAATACCAGCGTGAGAAAATCACACTCAATTTGATTATTGAAATTTCAAAATCTTTTGAAAACAAAAGCATCTCGTAAGACCACGCCATAAATAAACATGTCGGGTTTTTACCTTACGATAGCTAAACACTTTTTATAAAAATCCTCTGATATTATAATAGTGTCTATTCACAAATACTTATTAAAATAGCTGAAATTGTTACATGATTAAATTCCAGCATACTAGGTATACAAACAAATACCGTACAAGGCACGTAGGGAGAATGGATTTCCAACGAATGACTAGGCACTGGGGTACCACCTGTCACAGTACGTGGCCTAGATCACAGTACCGAGGAGTACGCCCGCTCCCCTGCAACACAAGGCCGGAATCACCTATGGGCAATTCCGAATATGATCACCCCACGGTTGGGATCAGCAACCGCACCACTAAGCCGAAATAAAAAGGGACATCTAGACAGGGATGACCATACTCTCCAGTGGGGGCTACCCACGAAGCCTTGCTGCATAACCCCTGATTTTCAGTCATTCCCGGTTGATGAGGGTCGAGGCTAAACGATACCTTTACAGCACATATCCTGTAAAGACCCGCAAATCCGTCTTCCGAAAACCCGACACTGCTACGTCCACTGTAGCAACTGCCGAACAATCGGATGGCGGAAACGCGAACTTTAATGTTTAAAAGAAGAGGAAGAAGAAGAGATAGAAGAAAAAGAGAAGAAAGATGGAATAGAGAAGAACAACAACACGGAAGAACAACAGAACAGAAAACAATATCAGAATCTTACACATCGCAGCGGAATAACATATAATAGATAATCAATAGTCTTTTAAAACAAAGAACTATATCAGTTTATACATACATCAATCAGAGTCAATATACAACAATGGACAGTTATATAAACTTGTCCTCATACAGAATACACAGTGGAATAAATACTATCAGATACAGATACTACGTCTCGCCATCCAGCTTATCTCCAAAGCTCCAGAATATCCAGACTATCCTGATAACATAACTCTAGGCTGCCCGTGTGGAAAATTTGTGGGCACCCAGAGTTTAGAAGGGAACAATAAACTCCGAGTCAGTCATGGTGACTGGTGTGAGATCGTAAAACAGTTATTCTTTATAACAACAAAATAATTTTTAAAGTCAATTCGAAATGCTTTTGGAAAATGAAACTACCATAAGACCTCCCACCACACACACAATGCAAACGCAGAATTGGAGGAGATTTCTTCTTATGATAGTCAAAGATGCTTGATACGCAAAATCAAATCATTTTGATATTATTATTAGTGCATAGTGTAGAAAACATTTCGAAAGTATAATATTAATCTTAGCCAGCATAGGCATTCCGCACTTATGCCTATTATAGCTACCATCCAAACAGTGGTGACCACCATAAGTGAATGATAGGTTCTACAACTAAAACCGTACAAGTGTCGTATTGTTTCTTTGGATTTCCAACAAATGGCCAGGCTAAGGAACTTCCTTTTCCACGATGGGTACGTCCCTGGAATAGACGACCCGAGAACCTAACCGGATCTCTGCCAACACAAGGCCGGGTTACCTCTGCAAAAATAGGTAACTACTGACACGCGTATGTCATCCCCCGATCGTCACCGATCTTCCCGAGGATCCCCGATTCGCAACAACCACAAAGAAATAAATTTTGCAGCAACCACAGAGGTTAAGTATCTGGGCTCCATACCATGATACCACCTTTATCCAGAAGGAATGACATACACTAAGGGGCGCTACTCCCTAGAACCTTGCCGCATTCTTCCTGTTTCGACCATTTCCGGGGTGTGAGGCTCGATGAAGTCTCGTCCACAAAGCTACGCTTTCTACAAAGCCCTGCTTCGGGTCAAACAAAAATGATCAACCTATGATCACAAAGATATAAGATCAAACAAATGATCATATCGTAAATGATCAAACACTGATCATTTCACAGCAACACTCAGTATGCCACGTTACCAAATTGGGATATATCGCTGATAAATTTCAACTACATAACCTCTGAGCTCGTACGTCTCAGAGAAGGGTGTTAAGCTAAGAGAATAAATTCTCCGCCACCAACAGAAATGTATTTGAAAGGAATCAGCTTTATATCTCAAATTGTAACGTCAGACACACAATCCATACAAGTCTGCTCCGGGATCGAACAGAACCGAAGGCACTTCTCACGAAGCCCTTGCATATTCGGATAAATTTCTAATCACGTCCGGACTTCCCGTCACTAAGGGTGATAAAACCTCTAAACCGGAGATCAGCCGATGTAGAGTAACTCGACGGTAATCCTTCCGTTTTCAAAAATATCCGGTCTTCAACACCGGTCTTCGAATGCAATTCATAACGACGTATCAGATATTCGGAATGGGTTATACGACCCCATGGTCCTTTCCCGGCTAACCCGAATAGTGAGCGCTTATTCAAAAATAAGTGTGGCATTCAAATTCATCCAATCACAACAAATGTCATTCAAGGTAATTATTGATAGTCGGTTATTTAACTATCAATAAAGATGCGCAACATCATCAGATTCCAAATAATTTTCCAAATTATTTCATCTTCAAAAATATCTTTACTAGATATAAAATTTCCACACTTTAAAAATAAATCAACGTTTATTTTTCTAAACAGTTTCCCTTTCCTTTATAAATTCCATATTGAATTTATATCTTTCAAAATATCTACTGATATACAATTTTCAATTGATTTCACATATTCACTTTCGATTTATCTTCAAGAAGATAAATTCTCAAAAACATTTCATTTCATTTTGGAAAACATTCCATACTTATTTAATAATAAGTGTTTCACAAATCTTTTATTTTCAACATTTGAAAATATTCGATATACTTAAATCAAATTAAGTATATATTCATTCTTTTAAGGAAAACATTCTCTTAAGCACATTTATTTGAGTCAAAACGAATGTTACGTAAAACATCGTTACGAACGACTCAAAATCACTAGTATAGGGATTCGAATTTTAAGATAGATATGTAAATCCCAATACTATATAAAACATTTCCTTTTGGAAATCATTTACTATAACAACAGTGTTATAGTCCGCCATTTCCTTATTTTTCGAAATCGTCTATTTCAACAATAAATGTTGAAATCTATGGTTTCGATATTTAACACGTTTTAAAACATCTTTTAAAACAATTAACTTCATTTATAATATCGCTTTCCCAAACATAACCATTTTCACTTAAAAATATATTCACTGTCCAAAATCGTGAATATACTTCATTTAACCCAATTCCAATCATTTCTACACATTTTCATTTCAATAGAAATTCGCTATCCAAAATCGCGAATATATCTACTTTAATAACCTTCTATATTTAAATTTATCAAATTCAATTGATTTCGAATTTATAAAACAACGTTTATAAATTCTATTCCTACTTTATAACAACTTCGATTTGTAAATCTCCTTTATTAACAAATTTGATCAATATTTCATTTGAAGGCAAAAATCCAATCTATAAGTTAATTTCTTATAAATCTTCTATTCTACAATTTCATTCATTTTAACTTCCCGATTTATACATCTATAAATTTCATCCTTTTTAACTTCACCATTTATACATCTATAAATTTCATTCTTTTTCCAAATTCGTTTCAATTTGCAATTAAATTTCTAATTGGACTTCCCACTTATTTCTTTTGTAAATAAATTCCTTTTAAAGAAAATCAATTTCTTTATCTCTTTCAATCTATCTAGAAATCCAAATTTAAATTAAATTCTTCAATTTATAATCACTGTTTTATGAAATCCATTTATTTAGCATTTTCACTTTATTCTGGAATTTATTCAATAAGATTATAAAAATCAGCTTTTATACTTTTAAATTCTTTTCTTCGAATTTATTCAATTTCTAAAAATTTATTTACTTAAAAATTTCTATTTTGATTTCAAAAATCCAATTTCATTTATTTTTGGAATCCAATGATATCAAACATCCATTCAGCTAAATTTTAGCTTCAAACAATTTCCAGGTATCAATATGATCAATAACATCAATATAATCATTCACAGATTCATATCACAGTATAAATAAATTCAATCAAATTTGAGGGGTCCAGTTGGATCCCTCCAACCTGTTTCCCTGCATCCAAAGATGTTAGCACAATACCAATTCCGCTCCAGTACGGAATTATCGCGGTATATAGGTTTTATAAAAATCCGCTTACTAACGGCGCAATAGGGTCTCATCCGCTATACGAGGCGGGAAATCATCAATCCAATATATACATATGCCAATATGTATATATTGCTATATATATATAGATATATCCTACTATATCTAATATCACAATCAATAGCACTCATATCAAACAATCAATAACTGCAATACCAAATATATTTTTGAGTGAGAAAAATCTCACCTTAGCTTTATTTATTTTTGCAATCCAATCCAATCCTTCTTTTGTTTTCTCGATTCTTAACCTTGTATAAACAAGTTTATACAATTCATCAATATTTGAAGCAATCGAACAAATCAACTTTTATTTGGTAATTTCAGTTATCCAATGGTTTTGTTTTAAACCAATTTCAATTATTAAATTTGAAACTAAATTTCTTATCTGATAAATTAAATTAGCCAAATTATTTTGTCAAACCATTTTTTTTCTCTTACCAATTAAATTAAATCGAATTCCCATTTGAAAACCTTTAGTATCCAAAATAATTTAAATTAGCCATTTTAATAAGTATATTTATTTTACTTACTTGAACTATATATACCTTACTATATAATATATATATATTTTTTTTTATCTTCACTGTAAATATAAATTTTTTTCTTTTCGTTCATATCCATATATATATTTATACATTCATATAAGTTTTAAATCGAAGAAAAAGAAGGAGATTACTGGCAGATACCTCACTGCTAAGCATGAATCCAGACCCAACGATTTGACTCCGACCTTGAGCACCACGACTGCACGTCGCCAGACCCATCGCAAAGATGAACTCGCCTCCATCCTCAATCTACAAAAATCGCGATCGCCATAGAAGTATGCGACAGTCACCACGCCACGCCGCTCGAGAAAACTGGCCTCGCCTGCCTCCCCCTTGCCGTAATGACGAACCCCCATCACAACCTCAACCGCCTCGAGTACATCGACTTCGACAGTCCCCTCACCGCGGCGTCACGCGACCTTGAATTCGCGAGTCTTCCTCGCGGTTGCCATGTCGCGAAATCCCAGCTTCAAATCGACCGAGAGCTTCATCGCCGCTGCCCCTATCACGGCATCGACCCCATAAAATTCGAACTCGGGTTCGAGTCCCTTCCACCTTCGAACGCGCGCGCCTTCTCCTGCTCGAAAATAGGCGATTGCCTTGAACCGATCTCGCGCGCTAACCCCCACCCTTATCGAGTTCGAGCTCGATCTCTCGCAACATCCCCTGAACGCGGTCGATTTCGTTTTGATTTAAAATGAGGGAGGGGAACTCGATTGAACAAATAGCAACGATTATTGAAAAGGGGCAGTTGACTTCAAATTCGAAGAGAACGAACAGCCAGTATTTTAATTGAAGTGGGAGAACGAGAGAAAGGAAAAGGGGATGTCGCCATTTTTTTTTGATTTGAGCAGAACAAAAGAGAAGGAAGGAACTGTTATTTAAAATTGAAGATCGCACGTTCTCCACGATTCCTCCCCGTGATGCTCGGCATGTTTTTGGCGTAAACCACGGGAAGACAGTGTGCTGAGTTGACCAAATATTTAAATTAAAAATGAATTTGAATTTAATTTCATTCTGATGCGTTTGCATATCGTACGGTCACGTATTAACTCTGAAAAATACGAAAATTGAAATCCGGTAATAACAAACTATTACGGACCCAATGAAACTGGTTTCGTCGAATTCCGAGACTGTGCCTCGGACGGTTATTTTTAAATTCGATTTAAACGATTAAATTTCAAAACTGAATAGAACAGTTTCAAATTCAATCCTAAAAGTTCTATTACCCTCAGAATTATCAATACCAATTTTAAAAGCTTTTGAAATATTTTTCTTCAACTTAAAATTGAAGATTCAAATTTTTATCCAGTTCAATAGATTAAATTATATAATATTATCGCCAAATTCAAATTTATATCGGGAATTCAAATTAAATCATCGTTTAAATATTTAAAATTAATCAAATATTCTCAATTTAATTTGTTCAAAATTCAGGGTCGTTACAGACTTCCCCCCTTAAAAGAATTTCGTCCTCGAAATTACAAGTTAGAAAAAAATGGTCCTTAACTCGTCTACTATTTTTCACAATCTAAATAGTTTTATCAATTCATCAAAATAAATCTTTCTACTAAAGATTCATTATCATTCAACTAAATTTCTAAACCTTTTATAGTTTTCAAACATCATTGTTTACTTCAAAATTCAAATTCAAATTCAAATTCAAATTTAAACTTTCAAATTTTCTCAAAAATTTTCTAACGCCCTAAATTTTCGAAAAATTTCGCCAGCGTCTCCTTTGCGCGGCTAATACGGCACGACTACAAAACGTCCCTACGGACTCTCAGATTTCAAAAAGAAAAAGAAAAAGCCAAGCGGCTAGAGAAATAAGTCATCAAATCTCATATTGAAATTTAAATACTTACCTTTTGTCGAGCAATTCAAATTATCTTCGAAATCAAAATTCCAATTTCTTTATAACCTGTATATCCTACTAGCCATAATATCTAGTTACACATTCAAATCATTTTGCAAATTTCTGTTACAAAATTTTCAATATAACTGCTTATATATTTTTACTTCACTGTTGAAGTTATATATCTATTTCATTCAATTTGAACTCTCATTCCAATTCATTTGTTACTACTCCAATTTATTTTTTCAAATTCGGTTTCAACTTCATTTACTACCAAATTCAAAAGAAGTTTAACATTCAGTTTTAATCTCATTCACTTCATTCAATTAGCTTCACTTACAAATTTTTACTTACAAATTTCATTCGCATAAAAATTTTATTTTCTTATCTTTCAATTCACAATTATAAATTTCACTTGTTAAATGAATTTATCTTCAATCTTTGGTTATTACTTTAATTCAATTTCAATATTTTATAAGTTATCAATTTCATAATATTTCATAAATATTTTTATATAGCATTCCAGAGTCTTAATAACATTTTCAAAACCATTTTTGAAAACAATTCAAATCATCCTTTGAATTTCCAAAACAAAACCCAAATTTTCCAAACACTTCTATTTAAAACAATTTAGCAGCAATTCCTCTTTTGGAAACCCGAAAATGAACACCGGTGATGTCACGATCATCATCGGAATTATTTTCCAGCGACCGAAATGAGTTTAGAGCTTTCAACTCTCCAAAATACTTTTCAAACCTTTGAAATTCAATTTCAAATCAAAAAGGATTTAAACCTTCCAAATCTCCAAAATTTTCAAATTCTTTTCAAAACATTTCCAAAAACTTCTCTGGAGTTCCGTTTCAAATTACAAATCACATTTATAATTTATATTCTCAAATTTCATTTGTACATGGATTTATCTCTTAACTTTGGAGTTATGATTTCAATTTCTTATTCAATTTCAATGATAATAGATTAATATTATCACTTCTAACAACCATGCAATCATATACTATAGTATTTTATAGAAAACATTTCTTTTCTATACAAAAATAGTTTTGGGCAAAATTATCTCATTCACCCTATTTAAAACAATATTGTGCCGAATTGTTCTATTCGAGTGTTTAGAAACCCCTTCGATACAGTTTTGCAGACTGTGCTGACGAAGGTTCATATGCCACTCAATAAATCAATCATCACAATACAAAACAATTTTATATTCACTAACAAATACGCGCTCATATCTATTATTACACTCAACTCATTCTAGAGTACTACTGACTCTATCTTTAATGAGTAACACCCAATAGAGCAGGGTTGTCGCTTAACCATATGCTCTGATACCAACTGTAAAGACCCGCAAATCCGTCTTCCGAAAACCCGACACTGCTACGTCCACTGTAGCAACTGCCGAACAATCGGATGGCGGAAACGCGAACTTTAATTTTTAAAAGAAGAGGAAGAAGAAGAGATAGAAGAAAAATAGAAGAAAGAGGGAATAGAGAAGAACAACAACACGGAAGAACAACAGAACAGAAAACAATATCAGAATCTTACACATCGCAGCGGAATAACATATAATAGATAATCAATAGTCTTTTAAAACAAAGAACTATATCAGTTTATACATACATCAATCAGAGTCAATATACAACAATGGACAGTTATATAAACTTGTCCTCATACAGAATACACAGTGGAATAAATACTATCAGATACAAATACTACGTCTCGCCATCCAGCTTATCTCCAAAGCTCAAGAATATCCAGACTATCCTGATAACATAACTCTAGGCTGCCCGTGTGGAAAATTTGTGGGCACCCAGAGTTTAGAAGGGAACAATAAACTCCGAGTCAGTCATGGTGACTGGTGTGAGATCGTAAAACAGTTATTCTTTATAACAACAAAATAATTTTTAAAGTCAATTCGAAATGCTTTTGGAAAATGAAACTACCATAAGACCTCCCACCACACACACAATGCAAACGCAGAATTGGAGGAGATTTCTTCTTATGATAGTCAAAGATGCTTGATACGCAAAATCAAATCATTTTGATATTATTATTAGTGCATAGTGTAGAAAACATTTCGAAAGTATAATATTAATCTTAGCCAGCATAGGCATTCCGCACTTATGCCTACTATAGCTACCATCCAAACAGTGGTGACCACCATAAGTGAATGATAGGTTCTACAACTAAAACCGTACAAGTGTCGTATTGTTTCTTTGGATTTCCAACAAATGGCCAGGCTAAGGAACTTCCTTTTCCACGATGGGTACGTCCCTGGAATAGACGACCCGAGAACCTAACCGGATCTCTGCCAACACAAGGCCGGGTTACCTCTGCAAAAATAGGTAACTACTGACACGCGTATGTCATCCCCCGATCGT
This sequence comes from Allium fistulosum, assembly GCA_030737815.1. Lineage (NCBI taxonomy): Eukaryota > Viridiplantae > Streptophyta > Magnoliopsida > Asparagales > Amaryllidaceae > Allium > Allium fistulosum. The sequence continues at coordinate 740,322,836 of CM060908.1, read as the reverse complement.
TACCGATCTTCCCGAGGATCCCCGATTCGCAACAACCACAAAGAAATAAATTTTGCAGCAACCACAGAGGTTAAGTATCTGGGCTCCATACCATGATACCACCTTTATCCAGAAGGAATGACATACACTAAGGGGCGCTACTCCCTAGAACCTTGTCGCATTCTTCCTGTTTCGACCATTTCCGGGGTGTGAGGCTCGATGAAGTCTCGTCCACAAAGCTACGCTTTCTACAAAGCCCTGCTTCGGGTCAAACAAAAATGATCAACCTATGATCACAAAGATATAAGATCAAACAAATGATCATATCGTAAATGATCAAACACTGATCATTTCACAGCAACACTCAGTATGCCACGTTACCAAATTGGGATATATCGCTGATAAATTTCAACTACATAACCTCTGAGCTAGTACGTCTCAGAGAAGGGTGTTAAGCTAAGAGAATAAATTCTCCGCCACCAACAGAAATGTATTTGAAAGGAATCAGCTTTATATCTCAAATTGTAACGTCAGACACACAATCCATACAAGTCTGTTCCGGGATCGAACAGAACCGAAGGCACTTCTCACGAAGCCCTTGCATATCCGGATAAATTTCTAATCACGTCTGGACTTCCCGTCACTAAGGGTGATAAAACCTCTAAACCGGAGATCAGCCGATGTAGAGTAACTCGACGGTAATCCTTCCGTTTTCAAAAATATCCGGTCTTCAACACCGGTCTTCGAATGCAATTCATAACGACGTATCAGATATTCGGAATGGGTTATACGACCCCATGGTCCTTTCCCGGCTAACCCGAATAGTGAGCGCTTATTCAAAAATAAGTGTGGCATTCAAATTCATCCAATCACAACAAATGTCATTCAAGGTAATTATTGATAGTCGGTTATTTAACTATCAATAAAGATGCGCAACATCATCAGATTCCAAATAATTTTCCAAATTATTTCATCTTCAAAAATATCTTTACTAGATATAAAATTTCCACACTTTAAAAATAAATCAACGTTTATTTTTCTAAACAGTTTCCCTTTCCTTTATAAATTCCATATTGAATTTATATCTTTCAAAATATCTACTGATATACAATTTTCAATTGATTTCACATATTCACTTTCGATTTATCTTTAAGAAGATAAATTCTCAAAAACATTTCATTTCATTTTGGAAAACATTCCATACTTATTTAATAATAAGTGTTTCACAAATCTTTTATTTTCAACATTTGAAAATATTCGATATACTTAAATCAAATTAAGTATATATTCATTCTTTTAAGGAAAACATTCTCTTAAGCACATTTATTTGAGTCAAAACGAATGTTACGTAAAACATCGTTACGAACGACTCAAAATCACTAGTATAGGGATTCGAATTTTAAGATAGATATGTAAATCCCAATACTATATAAAACATTTCCTTTTGGAAATCATTTACTATAACAACAGTGTTATAGTCCGTCATTTCCTTATTTTTCGAAATCGTCTATTTCAACAATAAATGTTGAAATCTATGGTTTCGATATTTAACACGTTTTAAAACATCTTTTAAAACAATTAACTTCATTTATAATATCGCTTTCCCAAACATAACCATTTTCACTTAAAAATATATTCACTGTCCAAAATCGTGAATATACTTCATTTAACCCAATTCCAATCATTTCTACACATTTTCATTTCAATAGAAATTCGCTATCCAAAATCGCGAATATATCTACTTTAATAACCTTCTATATTTAAATTTATCAAATTCAATTGATTTTGAATTTATAAAACAACGTTTATAAATTCTATTCCTACTTTATAACAACTTCGATTTGTAAATCTCCTTTATTAACAAATTTGATCAATATTTCATTTGAAGGCAAAAATCCAATCTATAAGTTAATTTCTTATAAATCTTCTATTCTACAATTTCATTCATTTTAACTTCCCGATTTATACATCTATAAATTTCATCCTTTTTAACTTCACCATTTATACATCTATAAATTTCATTCTTTTTCCAAATTCGTTTCAATTTGCAATTAAATTTCTAATTGGACTTCCCACTTATTTCTTTTCTAAATAAATTCCTTTTAAAGAAAATCAATTTCTTTATCTCTTTCAATCTATCTAGAAATCCAAATTTAAATTAAATTCTTCAATTTATAATCACTGTTTTATGAAATCCATTTATTTAGCATTTTCACTTTATTCTGGAATTTATTCAATAAGATTATAAATATCAGCTTTTATACTTTTAAATTCTTTTCTTCGAATTTATTCAATTTCTAAAAATTTATTTACTTAAAAATTTCTATTTTGATTTCAAAAATCCAATTTCATTTATTTTTGGAATCCAATGATATCAAACATCCATTCAGCTAAATTTTAGCTTCAAACAATTTCCAGGTATCAATATGATCAATAACATCAATATAATCATTCACAGATTCATATCACAGTATAAATAAATTCAATCAAATGTGAGGGGTCCAGTTGGATCCCTCCAACCTGTTTCCCTGCATCCAAAGATGTTAGCACAATACCAATTCCGCTCCAGTACGGAATTATCGCGGTATATGGGTTTTATAAAAATCCGCTTACTAACGGCGCAATAGGGTCTCATCCGCTATACGAGGCGGGAAATCATCAATCCAATATATACATATGCCAATATGTATATATTGCTATATATATAGATATATCCTACTATATCTAATATCACAATCAATAGCACTCATATCAAACAATCAATAACTGCAATACCAAATATATTTTTGAGTGAGAAAAATCTCACCTTAGCTTTATTTATTTTTGCAATCCAATCCAATCCTTCTTTTGTTTTCTCGATTCTTAACCTTGTATAAACAAGTTTATACGATTCATCAATATTTGAAGCAATCGAACAAATCAACTTTTATTTGGTAATTTCAGTTATCCAATGGTTTTGTTTTAAACCAATTTCAATTATTAAATTTGAAACTAAATTTCTTATCTGATAAATTAAATTAGCCAAATTATTTTGTCAAACCATTTTTTTTCTCTTACCAATTAAATTAAATCGAATTCCCATTTGAAAACCTTTAGTATCCAAAATAATTTAAATTAGCCATTTTAATAAGTATATTTATTTTACTTACTTGAACTATATATACCTTACTATATAATATATATATATTTTTTTATCTTCACTGTAAATATAAATTTTTTTCTTTTCGTTCATATCCATATATATATTTATACATTCATATAAGTTTTAAATCGAAGAAAAAGAAGGAGATTACTGGCAGATACCTCACTGCTAAGCATGAATCCAGACCCAACGATTTGACTCCGACCTTGAGCACCACGACTGCACGTCGCCAGACCCATCACAAAGATGAACTCGCCTCCATCCTCAATCTACAAAAATCGCGATCGCCACAGAAGTATGCGACAGTCACCACGCCACGCCGCTCGAGAAAACTGGCCTCGCCTGCCTCCCCCTTGCCGTAATGACGAACCCCCATCACAACCTCAACCGCCTCGAGTACATCGACTTCGACAGTCCCCTCACCGCGGCGTCACGCGACCTTGAATTCGCGAGTCTTCCTCGCGGTTGCCATGTCGCGAAATCCCAGCTTCAAATCGACCGAGAGCTTCATCGCCGCTGCCCCTATCACGGCATCGACCCCATCAAATTCGAACTCGGGTTCGAGTCCCTTCCACCTTCGAACGCGCGCGCCTTCTCCTGCTCGAAAATAGGCGATTGCCTTGAACCGATCTCGCGCGCTAACCCCCACCCTTATCGAGTTCGAGCTCGATCTCTCGCAACATCCCCTGAACGCGGTCGATTTCGTTTTGATTTAAAATGAGGGAGGGGAACTCGATTGAACAAATAGCAACTATTATTGAAAAGGGGCAGTTGACTTCAAATTCGAAGAGAACGAACAGCCAGTATTTTAATTGAAGTGGGAGAACGAGAGAAAGGAAAAGGGGATGTCGCCATTTTTCTTTTGATTTGAGCAGAACAAAAGAGAAGGAAGGAACTGTTATTTAAAATTGAAGATCGCACGTTCTCCACGATTCCTCCCCGTGATGCTCGGCATGTTTTTGGCGTAAACCACGGGAAGACAGTGTGCTGAGTTGACCAAATATTTAAATTAAAAATGAATTTGAATTTAATTTCATTCTGATGCGTTTGCATATCGTACGGTCACGTATTAACTCTGAAAAATACGAAAATTGAAATCCGGTAATAACAAACTATTACGGACCCAATGAAACTGGTTTCGTCGAATTCCGAGACTGTGCCTCGGACGGTTATTTTTAAATTCGATTTAAACGATTAAATTTCAAAACTGAACAGAACAGTTTCAAATTCAATCCTGAAAGTTCTATTACCCTCAGAATTATCAATACCAATTTTAAAAGCTTTTGAAATATTTTTCTTCAACTTAAAATTGAAGATTCAAATTTTTATCCAGTTCAATAGATTAAATTATATAATTTAATCGCCAAATTCAAATTTATATCGGGAATTCAAATTAAATCATCGTTTAAATATTTAAAATTAATAAAATATTCTCAATTTAATTTGTTCAAAATTCAGGGTCGTTACATATCCCTTAGAATGCCCATCGTCCACCTGACGATGTTTCGCAAGCATTCGTCCATACAAGTCCGTCCCGGGTCCGAACGGAACCGAAGGCACTATTCCTACTACATCCATTTTGGAAATATCCTCAAGATTAGTAGCGACTAGCCCTTGCACTTCACTACTCCATTTTTGACTCCGAACACGTTACACGAAACGTACAAACCGGATCGAAGTGGTATTCGAGTCTCCAGACCTAGAATCCCGGTATACGGAAACCCGATCCCGGTCTCTTCGAAACGATCAGCGCATTTGGCCAATATTGATAGTCGGTTATTTAACTATCAATTAACATCCACAAGCAACCATCACACAATAAATAATTTCCCACATTATTTATTTGCCCAAATATCTTTCCAAGATATATTTCCATTTTCAACTCCCTTTGAAAATAGTTTCAAAATAGTTTCCGCTTACGGAATACATTTCCCAAATATTTATTTTCTCTGAATCACCAAGTACAAAATACTTTTAATTTTTAAATAATTTAAAAACACTTTATTTTAAATATATTATAACATTGAAATCAAACTACCTTAATACTTTATTAAAAATATATACTTTAAAATAGACCACTTTATAAATATAAACTAAATTTCCCCTTTTAAACATAATAGCAAATCACTTTTGTATAATTACTACAATAATAGATTTTTGAAAATACTTACTTTGGAAATTAACCTTAGAAATAATCAATTTCCTAAAACATGCATTTTTGAACAAATTAGAACTTTTAACTTATATTAAAAATTTCTTTGAAAACGTACTTGGCTATCCAGAGAAATACACTTCTCTTCACATCCTTTAAAAATAAATCAACACTTATTTTTAAACCAATTCATATCCCTTTATAAATTCCCACCTTGAATTTATATTTCCAAATATCCCCTGATATTTTTTTACTTTATAAACCCAGTTTATAAATTCCAAAATATCACTTCTCTTTTAAATTCCAATTTTAAACAACCAAATCAATTTCCCATTGATTTTCCCATTTACTTTACTTCGAAATAAATTTCTTATTTACTTCATTTATTTCAAATTACATTTACTCTTAGATTTTATTTCTTAATTTTGAGTTAAAACCCTTTTAACTGAAAATACCAATTAAAAACTTCCAAAATTCCTTCTTTATCCCTTTATTAAATTTAATCCTTACATTCAAAAATAATTTCTTTATTCTTCCCAATAATATCACTTTAGTTTAAAATTCATTATCCTCATGTTAATTCAAAATCCCCTTTAACCATATTTGTTCGAATTTAGAAATTGCTTTATTTCCTTTACAATTCATTATTTAAGTTATTCAAATTCACTAGAATTATTTAACTTAAAAATTTACTCTTTTATTTCTTTCCAAAAATCCAATTCAATTGCTTTTGATAACTCATTATACTGGGAAATTCAATCCAACCAGATTATCCAATATAAATCATCACAGGATATCAACAATCATATCACAGAATATTTAAACAAAATTAAATATTTTGAGGAATCCAGTTGGATCCCTCCAACCTGTTTCCCTGCATCCACAGATGTTAGCACAATACCAATTCCACTTCAAGGTGGAATATCGCGGTATATGGGTTTTATAAAATCATCCGCTATTATGCGGCGCATAGGGTCTCATCCGCTATATAATGCGGGAATATCATCAACTCCAATATATACATATGCCAATATGTATATATTGCTATATACTACTATATATATAGTATCACATCAAACCAAATCAATCATTCAACCAATTATTTAAATTTAACCAATTAAATTAAATTATAATTTAACTGAGTGAGATTAACTCACCTTTGCCCCTTATATTAGCAATCCGATCCACCTTGCCAATTCCTCTATAAATTCTAGACCTTGAATAACATTATATAACTTATCAATATTCAAAATAGTCAAACAGTTAATTACCATTTAATTAGTTACCCTAAACAATCAATTACTTCTTAGATTACTTAAAAATAAATTTTAACCCATTTCCTTTGGATAAATAATTCCTAGTAACTAAAATAATCTTATAAGTAAATTGATCGAGTTAATCACCTATATATATATAATTTCTGATTTACTTATATATATATTTTTTTCCTCTCCAAATAGCAAAACTGTAGTTTGCTTTACTGTAAAACTTTTCCTATTTAGTATATGTATATTTGTTGAAATATAAAACCAAACTTTAAAATTCATTACCCTCTATATATAAGTATTTAATTATTCAAATTAAAAAGAAATGATATACCTCACTGCAACGCCAGGAACCACGTCGCACCCTCGCGCTCGCCACCACCAGACATCCTATCTCCATCGGATGCCGAGTATCACCGACTCCCACAGTCACGAACTCGGCTCTTCATGAGATCGTCGTTGCCGCTCATCAACGTCGCGCAACCCAGGCCTCGCGAACCGAACGCGAGCTCGAGCTGCCCTTGATGCTCTAATACTCACGACCCCATTGCCTTCACTGCCGTACGCGACCACCGCTGCGCTTGCCCTGACCCCCCTTCAGGCGAATTCCGATCCCTCATCGCGCGCTCTCTCCTTTCTAGCGACCGCGGCTCTCGATTCCTCGATTCGAAATTCGGTTGAAATGAAAAGCCCCCTTCTTTTGTTTTGATTTAGATTGGAAGAAGAGTACAGGAGGGCACAGGATTTTTATTTGAGGAGGAAATAGTATTCACGACTACAAAATGGCCTGCCAATTTTTTTCTTTAAGCGAATGAATTTTCGTTTCAGTTTGAACTGAAGGCTTAAAGAGGAAGAAAAGGGGAACGAGATATTTAAAATTGAATGAGGCATGCTCTGCACGATTATTTCGTGATCTTCGACATGATTCAAGGAGATAACTGATGTGATAAGCCCCCTTTTTCCTTATTTAAATTAAATTTGTTTTCAATACAATTTCAACGCGTTTATGTGTCGTATGCTCACCCAACTACTCCCATCAATACGAAAATTGAAACCCGATAATAATACCATATTACGGATCCAATGAAGCTGGTTTCGTCGAATTCCGAGACTGTGCCTTGGAAGGCTATTTTTAAATTCAATTCAAAACAGTATATTTTTAAAACTGAACAAAACACTTTTAAATCAAATTTTAAAAGTTCTATTACCGCCAGTATTTTTAATATGAATTTTCCGAGCTTCCAAAATATTTTTAATTAGCTTAGAATACCAGATTTACTATTTTACCCAACTTCAAATAATTTAATTTAAAAATTAAATTACTCAATAAACAGCGATATTTGAAATTTAAGTTTATAATTAACCTCTGAATATTTAAAATTAATTAAATATTCCAATTTCAAATATACAAAAATTCCGGGTTGTCACATTCCTTCCCCCTTAAAGGAATTTCGTCCCCGAAATTACTAGTTAGGAAGAATGATTCAATCCCCGTTAACTATTTCCCAAATTCAAACAGTTTTAACAATACCCAAACAATCTTTTATTAATGATACACTAATCATCTTTTAACTTCCCAAACTTATTCATAAGTTCTACCCATACCACCTACCTATCCATTCAAATTTAAATTTGAATTCAATTTTGAATTATCAAAATTTTCCAAAATTTTCCTAACTCCCTAAATTTCCGAAAAATTTCGCCAGCGTCTCCTTTGCGCGGCTAGCTCGGTACTACTACAAAATGGCTCTACGGCCTCCCAATCTCAAAAAGAAAACAAAAAGCCAAGTGGCTGGATCAAAACCCAATCAAATTTCATATAGAAATTCAAATACATAGCTTTTGTCGGGCCATTAAATTTTATCTTCAAAAATCCCAATTTCTCCATTGCTTTTATACACCTGTATATCCTACTAAGCAATAACATCCAATTACAGCTTCAAACCATTTTATACATTCATGTACAAATTTTCAATATTTGTTTTACTTGAGCCCGTACGATGCACATATATCATCCGTACGCAATATCACATTCGATCGCTCAATCGATCACACAATTTCACTTCCGAACTAGTATCGTCCACCCGACTTCCTAGTGCGGACTCAGATCTGGTTTCTTGATCAGAAACCGTCATTCTCCTTGCATAGCCACAAACTATGATAGAGAATATCCAGAATCAATCAACAATCCATATCCAGGCTCGCCGTCGGAAATCGAGTGAAAAATTCCAACTCGGATCGATATATCTATCTCGAAATTCTGTGTTCGACATCTGGACCGAATAACTATGCGAATAAAATAATATATGTACATCTTACGTATAAATTCCAATTGATTATCAGTTATATCAATTCTCTTTTATTCACATTCCTTTTTGATTGTTATCCCCTTATTCACAACTATCCCATTTCACAACTTCAGTTTCACCTTAATTCAATTATTCACTTAGCATACTTTCAGTACCACATTTTCTTAAGAATTCACTATTCATTTCTTAAGTTTAAGATAAACATTTTACATACTGCTTATACATATTTTCACTTCACTATTGAAGTTCCTATCCATTTCTATCCACTTTTGCGTTTACATTTCCACTTGAATTCAATTTATCTTCCACTTTGAATATTGAATTAGTTGCACTTACTAATTAATTTAAATCTCAATTAAAAGTTTGTTTGCAAGCTTTACTTTCGTTAGTTCCTTCGATTTCACTTACTTTACTTTCACATTTTAAATAGATTTCAATACTCAGTTTCAACCTTATTTGTTTAACAAATTTTAAATCATTTGTTGTTAGTGAAAATTTCCAAAAAATTTCAAACTCCCAAAATTTACGGAAAATTTTGGCAGAGTCTCCCTTGTACGAAGGGACTTCTGCGATATCGCAGGATGCACAAATATGTATACACATCGGTCTCAGGCCGGAAATCACCAAATATATCAATATAAGCAATTCATATTTCCTATTTTGAATTTTTGCGTAAGCGTACCTTATTTTAGCATTTTTAAGCAAGCAACGATTTATTTTATCATTTAACGCAGTCAAAATCAGCCAAGCGGCTTCCCTGAACCTGTACTAACTCAACATAAATTTGTAAGTGACGAATATACAAAGTTTATAACATTTCACTTATATATAATTTTCCATATGTCACTTATTTATATAGTTTAGAACATGAATTCTATAAACAATGCATACTAAATAATTGTCACAAACAATTTCAAGGCTTCGACATTTATTACACCCAATTCATATGCCACTTCATTCAATGTTAATGGCCCACAATTCAATTACTTAAATTCAATTCATTTTTAATCCAAACAAGCTTATATTCAATCCAATCGATTTCAAAATCAGTTTTATTTCACTTCTATCCATTCATAGGATTTTATTTAATCTCGTTTACATCAAACGATCCATTTCCTTATACAATTCGATTATATTAATGTGAATAAATAATTACATAAGCTTCATAACCATTCAAATTGATTGTACTCAATTTATATTAAATTCCTTCCTTTTTAATTTATTCACAACCATTTGTTTAGCTCGAAAACAATCCAGTCCATGTCATTCAATCATTATTTCTCAAATTATTTAAACCACTCCAATTTGAGTCCAGCTTTCATTCAACATTTATTTAAATTAACGACTTAAGTCCAATTCCATTTCGATTTACATCAATTCATCCAATTAGTCCTTTTTAATTCTTGCTTCAATATTTTGTTCATTGCATAATATCTAAGGCCATTATTTATCATACTTACATGGATTTCATTTGCAATACAAACCATATTTTAATCCAATTCTCAATTTTTGTTTAACACATTTCCACTTATTTTTAAAGGTTGATATTCCAAGTCGAATTTAAATAAATAACTCAAATTCTGATTCTACCACTCACTTTTAATTCACCATCCAATTTTATTAATTCACAATTCAATTTCTATTTAACCAATTTAAATTCCATAACCCAAACTCATTTGGAAAAATTATTTCGAGGTCATATTCCATTCATTTATACTTGAATTCAGTCACAACTTAAGTTACTCTGTTTCAGTTTGTCTTATTCACATTTTACCCTTTCTATTTTTATTATTCTATAAACATTTTAAATAAGATTCCAGAGTTTAGACAATTCCAAAATTTCTGGCAATTCAAATTCCCTTTGAATTTCAAATCCAAACTCAATTCACAAACCATCTCAATTTCCAATAATTTGGTAGCAATTTCTCTTCTAGAGACTCGAAAATAGACATCGATGATGCTGCAGTCATCGCCGAAGTTATTTTCCAGCGACCGAAAGAGAATTAAATGCTTTTATCTCTTTAAAACATTTCAAATATTTTAACTTTCAATTCTTTCCAGATTTCAAATCCAACTCAAAAATGTTTTTGAAACAATACCACTTATTATTTCCCCAAAATCTTTGAAAACCATCTCCAAATCTCAAGGATTTTTTTTTCCAAATTCAAAATTCATCCAATTTTATATCCAAACATTACTCTGGATTTCTATCACATTTTATCTCAAGTTATAAATCACTTTTACAATTTACATTTACAAATTTCATTTGTATATGGAGTTTATTTCCACTTATAAACTACATTTATAATTTACATTCTCAAATTCCACTTATTATATAAATTATTTTTCAACTTTGGTTATAATTCAATTACTTGTTCAATTTCTACACAATAGTGGTAATAATTTAATATTATCACTTCCTAACAACCAAGCAACCAAATACTATAATAATTAACAAAGTTATTCCTTTATATACAAAAATAATTTGGGTAAATTATTTCAATTACCCTATTTTAAAACAATATTGTGTCGAATTGTTCTATTCAAGTGTTTAGAGATCCCTATCAATAACGTTAATTACTCGTATTGACCAGAATCCATAAACTACTCGATAAACCAACCAACACAATATAAAACCATTTTATATTCACTAACAAATACGCGCTCATATCTATTAATACTCTCAAAATTCCCACCAGAGCCAAGGTTATCGCTAACCTAAGCTCTGATACCACCTGTAACAACCTAGGCTTTTCAACCATCAGCAACGGCTCACGACCGGTACGCTTTTCAACCATCCCAGCCCCGCTGTGGCTCACAGTGATACCTCGGGTTTGCTTTTACGGCCAGCCTCTCGACTGTAAGCACCTAGCAAACCAACCCCAAAAGGCCTTATACTACCCCCGGGGACATGTAGGGGTAAGAGTCTCCCGTTCGCCACCTAACGCAAAGCGAGAACCCCCTATCACGCTGTAATGTAGCAAACCCGATCCCGGTCTCTTCGAAACGATCAGCGCATTTGGCCAATATTGATAGTCGGTTATTTAACTATCAATTAACATCCACAAGCAACCATCACACAATAAATAATTTCCCACATTATTTATTTGCCCAAATATCTTTCCAAGATATATTTCCATTTTCAACTCCCTTTGAAAATAGTTTCAAAATAGTTTCCGCTTACGGAATACATTTCCCAAATATTTATTTTCTCTTAATCACCAAGTACAAAATACTTTTAATTTTTAAATAATTTAAAAACACTTTATTTTAAATATATTATAACATTGAAATCAAACTACCTTAATACTTTATTAAAAATATATACTTTAAAATAGACCACTTTATAAATATAAACTAAATTTCCCCTTTTAAACATAATAGCAAATCACTTTTGTATAATTACTACAATAATAGATTTTTGAAAATACTTACTTTGGAAATTAACCTTAGAAATAATCAATTTCCTAAAACATGCATTTTTGAACAAATTAGAACTTTTAACTTATATTAAAAATTTCTTTGAAAACGTACTTGGCTATCCAGAGAAATACACTTCTCTTCACATCCTTTAAAAATAAATCAACACTTATTTTTAAACCAATTCATATCCCTTTATAAATTCCCACCTTGAATTTATATTTCCAAATATCCCCTGATATTTTTTTACTTTATAAACCCAGTTTATAAATTCCAAAATATCACTTCTCTTTTAAATTCCAATTTTAAACAACCAAATCAATTTCCCATTGATTTTCCCATTTACTTTACTTCGAAATAAATTTCTTATTTACTTCATTTATTTCAAATTACATTTACTCTTAGATTTTATTTCTTAATTTTGAGTTAAAACCCTTTTAACTGAAAATACCAATTAAAAACTTCCAAAATTCCTTCTTTATCCCTTTATTAAATTTAATCCTTACATTCAAAAATAATTTCTTTATTCTTCCCAATAATATCACTTTAGTTTAAAATTCATTATCCTCATGTTAATTCAAAATCCCCTTTAACCATATTTGTTTGAATTTAGAAATTGCTTTATTTCTTTTACAATTCATTATTTAAGTTATTCAAATTCACTAGAATTATTTAACTTAAAAATTTACTCTTTTATTTCTTTCCAAAAATCCAATTCAATTGCTTTTGATAACTCATTATACTGGGAAATTCAATCCAACCAGATTATCCAATATAAATCATCATAGGATATCAACAATCATATCACAGAATATTTAAACAAAATTAAATATTTTGAGGAATCCAGTTGGATCCCTCCAACCTGTTTCCCTGCATCCACAGATGTTAGCACAATACCAATTCCACTTCAAGGTGGAATATCGCGGTATATGGGTTTTATAAAATCATCCGCTATTATGCGGCGCATAAGGTCTCATCCGCTATATAATGCGGGAATATCATCAACTCCAATATATACATATGCCAATATGTATATATTGCTATATACTACTATATATATAGTATCACATCAAACCAAATCAATCATTCAACCAATTATTTAAATTTAACCAATTAAATTAAATTATAATTTAACTGAGTGAGATTAACTCACCTTTGCCCCTTATATTAGCAATCCGATCCACCTTGCCAATTCCTCTATAAATTCTAGACCTTGAATAATATTATATAACCTATCAATATTCGAAATAGTCAAACAGTTAATTACCATTTAATTAGTTACCCTAAACAATCAATTACTTCTTAGATTACTTAAAAATAAATTTTAACCCATTTCCTTAGGATAAATAATTCCTAGTAACTAAAATAATCTTATAAGTAAATTGATCGAGTTAATCACCTATATATATATAATTTCTGATTTACTTATATATATATATTTTTTTCCTCTCCAAATAGCAAAACTGTAGTTTGCTTTACTGTAAAACTTTTCCTATTTAGTATATGTATATTTGTTGAAATATAAAACCAAACTTTAAAATTCATTACCCTCTATATATAAGTATTTAATTATTCAAATTAAAAAGAATTGATATACCTCACTGCAACGCCAGGAACCACGTCGCACCCTCACGCTCGCCACCACCAGACATCCTATCTCCATCGGATGCCGAGTATCACCGACTCCCACAGTCACGAACTCGGCTCTTCATGAGATCGTCGCTGCCGCTCATCAACGTCGCGCAACCCAGGCCTCGCGAACCGAACGCGAGCTCGAGCTGCCCTCGATGCTCTAATACTCACGACCCCATTGCCTTCACTGCCGTACGCGACCACCGCTGCGCTTGCCCTGACCCCCCTCCAGGCGAATTCCGATCCCTCATCGCGCGCTCTCTCCTTTCTAGCGACCGCGGCTCTCGATTCCTCGATTCGAAATTCGGTTGAAATGAAAAGCCCCCTTCTTTCGTTTTGATTTAGATTGGAAGAAGAGTACAGGAGGGCACAGGATTTTTATTTGAGGAGGAAATAGTATTCACGACTACAAAATGGCCTGCCAATTTTTTTCTTTAAGCGAATGAATTTTCGTTTCAGTTTGAACTGAAGGCTTAAAGAGGAAGAAAAGGGGAACGAGATATTTAAAATTGAATGAGGCATGCTCTGCACGATTATTTCGTGATCTTCGACATGATTCAAGGAGATAACTGATGTGATAAGCCCCCTTTTTCCTTATTTAAATTAAATTTGTTTTCAATACAATTTCAACGCGTTTATGTGTCGTATGCTCACCCAACTACTCCCATCAATACGAAAATTGAAACCCGATAATAATACCATATTACGGATCCAATGAAGCTGGTTTCGTTGAATTCCGAGACTGTGCCTTGGAAGGCTATTTTTAAATTCAATTCAAAACGGTATATTTTTAAAACTGAACAAAACACTTTTAAATCAAATTTTAAAAGTTCTATTACCGCTAGTATTTTTAATATGAATTTTCCGAGCTTCCAAAATATTTTTAATTAGCTTAGAATACCAGATTTACTATTTTACCCAACTTCAAATAATTTAATTTAAAAATTAAATTACTCAATAAACATCGATATTTGAAATTTAAGTTTATAATTAACCTCTGAATATTTAAAATTAATTAAATATTCCAATTTCAAATATACAAAAATTCCGGGTTGTCACACATTTCATAGATAACAAGAAGTTAAGAGGATAGGTTAGAATCATGTGCAATGGATCATTAGACTAGCTAATGATCTGAATGATCTTCCTTGTCATAAAAATCCTTAATGAACTAGCCACTTATCCTTTATTAATAATCCAAAATGAGATACAATCGAGAGAGGTTTATCCCCAATTTGATTTAGGGTTTCTAGAAGATTGAATTGCGGCAAAGAAATTGGAGTAGAAGAAATGAATTTGGGATCCCAAAATTCGATCCCCAAAACTGGACCTCTTAGGTCTTATTTATAAATGCAGGTCAGCCCCCCTTCCGCGCTCATGCCTTCTACTCGGTCGAAAGGCCTCTTTTTATATGTTGCCTCATGCCTTTCGACTTAGTCGAAAGGCCTCGTCTGCCTTCGACACACTGTCGAAAGGTATCTCCTTCGTATCCTTTGACTCTCCCATGCGCTTTCTTCATTTTTCCCAGGACCTTTCGACTGAGTCAAAAGGGTCTTTTATCAACCTTTCGCCTTTCTTAAGTCTTTAGTATTCATGTTCATTGCTTTCTCCAGAACAGCTTTCGACGTAGTCGGAAGGTCTTCAAATGCGCCTTTCTCTTCATGTTGCCTTGTTGTCATCGAAAGTAATGATGGGAGTCTTTCGACGCTGTCGAAGGCTTTTCATAGGGGCTTCAAAGACATTGAAACTCCATGGTTCCATTATTGTTCGTAGTTTCCAAATGCTTATCTGTTGATCGACGCAGAATTTTCCCATGATGTCATTGGCCTCGACCAGTTTGAAAGCATTAGATATGCTTTCGAAAGGGTTGTTATGTAGGCGAAACCTTTGGTTCCAAAAGGTTTGGCGCGTAAGTGGGAGATTATCATCCATTGCCTTCGAAAGGGGTTCCGAAGCTGTCTTTGCTTATTTATCTATGTCGAAAGGTTGAAAGCGGCAGAAGGGTACTCCTGTTTTCATTAGAATCGATAGCCTTTATACTGTAAGGGTAGGTGGTGCCTCCGACTCCTTTTTGTATCGATCCAACGCTGATTGATACGAAGAACTTCTGCGCATCCATTCCATCATTCTACAACGATGCAAAGCGCGCCGATTCGAAGCAAATTCCTACATTTCCTCTTGATCGATACGAATTGATCGAGTCGAACAAACCATCAAACATCCTTCCACCCAACCTAAATCCATTGTCACTGAGTCATCCAGCTTGCCTTCCTACCCAATCGATACGAAGTCATTGAGTCGAACATGTGTCGATCGATACGATCGGTATCGATTCGAAGTCCTTACTTTTCGATCGATACGAAATGTATCGATTCGAACCTCCATATGATGATCGATGCGAAATGCATCGATACGAACCGTGCCCTGCACACTTCAATCCATCCATATTTCAAGCATACGAACTCCGATTGGTCTGAAAATTGAAACATAGTTTCTCCTAGCCTTGATCATTATTCCCAATCGACCCCGTCCTGATCGGAGCTCGGCCAAATTTTGATGACATTGATTGCATCCTCGTTTCCAATCGATCTCCAATCCTGACATCCATTGTTCCTTGCCAATTTTTTGATATTCCAACTTTGACCAAAAGGTGGGATAACATTTGCCCTCCAAAACATGCCTTGTGATAATAAGGCGTGTTTTGAACAGTTCTGAATCCAATATCCGAAGTTCATAGCCATATCATCAGAGTACATCATCCTTGACTGCTTGGAGTCGATGCCCAATTCCAAATCCAATAACCAAAGCCTTAGCCAATTCCATATCCATTCAAACTCGATAACCGAGTCCTAATCCATCCTCATCAATAGTCAATAACCGAATCCAGGACCTCTCCGGGCCGATATCCAAATCCATAACCTCTTTGGGCTCTTGCCAAGCGCAATCCACACTTGACGACCGTGGTCCAGTGTCCCTGGACGTTGAGCTAACCTCTCCAAGTTCTTGCCAAGCGCAATCTGTTGATACACGAAGATTTTGATCAATGACAATGAGCTTCAACAAAAAGGAAGAAATACATTTAAAATCAGAGGAAGATCGATGAAGACCAAAGTGAAAACATGAGTATGATTTTTGTGGGTCCAAGTCTAGATTATTTGTTAAAATCTATCCTCAAGAGATTTGCACGAACACTAAAACACTTCCTTTAAACTTCATTTTTGTAAATACTTTTACTGTGCAAATTTTCACAGTTCAGTCGACTGAACAGGCATGGCCAGTCGATTGAAACTGGCACAGAAATAAAAACATACATAGTTTCAATCGACTGAACTCCCTGCTCAGTCGACTGAATTGATAACTGCGAATTTTCTGTGAATAGACACTTTCTTTCTTCTAAGAGATGCAACCTTTCTCCAATGGAAATGGAAGCATCTCTTGCATGCACCTTTAGCAAACAA
The DNA here is from genome assembly GCA_030737815.1 of Allium fistulosum. NCBI lineage: Eukaryota > Viridiplantae > Streptophyta > Magnoliopsida > Asparagales > Amaryllidaceae > Allium > Allium fistulosum. Next base: position 740,305,479 of record CM060908.1, on the reverse strand, counting down.
ATGCACCTCTTCTACAAGTATAAATACATGGTTTTAACAATTGCAAATTACCAATTTCTACTTGCTTTAATCTCTCTACTTACTTGAACATACTTTTAGATTCTTTTAAGTTTTCAAAAGCAAAACAATTGCTTGAATCTCTGTTTTAACTATAACATATCTTGATTCATAGCAATTCACATTTCCTAAATCTTCACAAACACTTTGTATACTCTCGAGGATAAGATTATAGGAAAGTTGTACTAAATTGAATCATTAGTGTTATCAAGAACACAACAAGTCAGAAATACTTTTTGTATCCAAGTTGAAGTCCTCTTCGGTAGTTGAGGCAAGAAATCCCGTTCGGTTGTTCGGGTAAGTTGTAAACCCATTCCTCCGGGTTAAGTGAGGGTTGTTGGTTAGTTGAATTCCTAAGAGGAGCTTAGGGACTGGACGTAGGACAAGAGGTCCGAACCAGTATAAAGTCTTGGTGTCTACTTTACTTACTGCTTACTACTATCTACCTAGAGAATTTTTATTCCATATTATATGATCCTACCGCATAGACTCTTTCAATTGGTATCAAAGCAAGGCCGTCCTATAACCATAACACCGTTATTTGATATATTGATAATATGGAAAACAACACAAGCACAACATCTACCTATAACTCTACATTTGCAGAAGGACAATCTACTCAAAGACCCCCTCTATTCAATGGACTAAACTATAGTTATTGGGCTACAAGGATGAGGATTTATATGCAAGCAACAAGTTTTGAAGCCTGGAATGCAACTCAAGCAGAACTCGTTGTACCTACAACGGACTATTCTACATGGACACAAGCTCAGAAGAATGAAGTTAGTGCAAATGCCAAAGCTATGAATATGCTATTTTGCGCTTTGGACAGAAATGAGTTCAACCGTGTAAGCATCTGTACTACTGCACATCAGATATGGAGTACACTTAAAACCATACATGAAGGCACAAACAAGGTCAAGCAAACTAAAATCTCCATGCTAAAGAACCAGTTCCAAAACTTTAGAATGCGACAAAATGAATCCATCAATGACATGTACTCAAGGTTTCAAGACATTCATCATGCCTTAATAGGACTAGGAGAAAAATACATGGATTTTGATATTGTATCTAAAGTTCTAAATTCACTCACTGATGAATGGGAGAGAAAAGTCTTAGCAATCGAAGAAGCAAATGATCTATCTATAATGAAACCAGAAGAATTAATTGGAAATCTTATGTCGTATGAAGTTAATATGCAAGCTAAGAAAGATCAAGCACAAGAAAGAAAAAATGTAGCTTTCCATGCGGAAAAGGAAGAATCAGAGTCTGAAGATGAGAATTTAGCATTTATAGCCAAAAATTTCAAGAAATTTTTAAGATATAGAAAAGAAAATAAAAACGGATTCAAAAAGAATTTCTTGAATAAACCTTCATCCTCAAATATAGAATGCTACAACAGTCACAAGAAAGGTCACATGCAGAAAGATTGTCCAGAGCAAAAGAAGGAGAATCAGAACAAAAACAAGAAAGAAAAATTCAAAAAGAAGGCATTCTCTGTAACATGGGACGATTCAGATTCATCTTCATCTGATAGTGAAAATGATAGCGACAATGAACAAGCAAATTTATGCTTTATGGCTCAGGAATCTGAGGTTAGTAATTTAACTTTCGACGATTTAATTGATGTAAACACTGAACTTTTGAGTACAATAAAAAATCTTAAAAAGAAACTTAAGGAGACACGTGAAAATCAGAATAAGGCTGAGTTTGAAAGGGATATGTTAAAAGAAGAAAAGAAAATTTTAGAAGAAGAACTTGAAAAAGTTCAAGAGTCTCATTCAAATTCGGAAACTCAACTATCACTTTTAAGTCAAGAAATTGAAACTCAAAAGGCAAAAAATGATATAAATATTTCTGAAAATCATGAATTAAAAACTCAAATTAAACAAGTTAAGTTAGATAATAATAGTCTTCAAGTTAGATTAGATAACATCACTAAAAATGTTTCTAACTTTAACAAAGGAAGAGAAAATTTATCTAAAATTTTAGAAAATTCTCAATCTTCCTCAAATAAACATGGATTAGGATATAAAAAGGAGCCAAAAATTCCTAAAAATATAAAAACAAATTTTAAGAGGAATATTGACTCTAAACAACAAGTGTTATTAAGAGAACCTATTAGAACAAAAGAAGAAACTAAGTTTGTTAAAATTTGGGTTCCAAAGACTAATAACATCTTAATTAGAAATAAATATATTAAAACATTTATGGATAGTGTTCATAATAATAAAAACTATATTTATAAAACGGATACTGAACCAAATTGTGTTTGGTTTCCTAAGTTCTAACTTTTTAGGACCCTATTGAAAGGTGGGTACCAATAATTTTATATTTATTTTCAGGTCCCACACAAAAAGAAGAAATGGATATTAGACAGTGGTTGCTCAAAACACATGACCGGTGACAAAGATATGCTTACAAACATCACATACTTTGATGGTGGCTCGGTTACCTTCGGAGACAACTCAAAAGGTTATATCATTGGCAAAGGAGATGTGAGCAATTACGGTACATCAAATTTACCTTTTATTACAAATGTTTCATTAGTTAAAAATCTAAAACATAATCTACTAAGCATAAGTCAACTTTGTGACAAAGGTTTTAGAATAACGTTTTCGGAAAATAAATGTAGTATTTCTGATCAAAACCAAAATCTTGTTTTTGAAGGAAATAGAGATAGGAATATTTATGTTTTAAATATGAAAATAAATAATAATATGAATATGTGTTTACTAGCAAAAGATAATGATCCTTGGTTATGGCACAAAAGATTTTGTCATATTAATTTCAAAACTATTAGAAAACTTTCTAAAAATGAATTAGTAAGAGGATTACCTAAGATAAACTTTAAGATAAAAAATCTTTGTGATGATTGTCAAATAGGAAAATTAACAAAATCATCTTTTAAATCTAAGAAAAATATTTCAACTTTACAACCATTAGAATTACTTCATATGGATCTTTTCGGACCAACACAAGTTCAATCCATTAATCATAATCGATATGTATTTGTAATAGTTGATGATTTTTCAAGGTACACATGGACCATTTTTATGAAAAATAAAAGTGATACATTTGAGAACTTTAAAACATTTGCCAAAAGAATTCAAAACACTAAAAATTTAAAAATTAAGAATATTCGAAGTGATCATGGTGGCGAATTCGAAAATGAAGCTTTTGAATCTTTCTGTAATAAGAAAGGAATAAATCATAACTTCTCATTTCCTAGAACTCCTCAACAAAATGGAGTAGTGGAAAGAAAGAATAGAACATTACAAGAATGTGCAAGAACATTATTAAATGGAAGTTATTTACCAAAACATTTTTGGGCAGAAGCAGTAGCTACTGCATGTTATGTATTAAATCGTATTTCTATTAGACCATTAACTAAGAATACTTCATATGAACTTTTTAACAATAGCAAGCCAAATATATCATATTTTAAAATATTCGGATCAAAATGTTTTATTCTAAATACAAAAGACCAACTAGGAAAATTCGATCCAAAAGCCGATGAAGGAACTTTTGTAGGATACTCAGAACGAAGTAAGGCATATCGAGTTTTTAATAAACGAACAAATACAATTGAAGAAACTTTACATGTATCTTTTGATGAAAACTTTAATAAAAAATTGAGCACAAAAGATGATGATGAATTTATAATAAATATAGATAATACAAATATTGAAAATATAAATAATACAGAACTTAGATCTCCACCTAAAATCTTACGAGATTACCCTGTACAAAACATAATCGGTGAAATAGATTCTCAAGTTAAAACTAGAAGTCAACTAAACCAAATGGGACATGTTGCTTTTATTTCTACAATAGAACCTAAAAATTCTAAAGAAGCATCAACAGATGACTACTGGAATGTTGCTATGCAAGAAGAATTAAATCAATTCGAACGTAACAATGTTTGGGATTTAGTTCCTCGTCCTAATAATCAATCTGTTATAGGAACAAAATGGGTTTACAAAAATAAAGTAGACGAACAAGGAAATATAACTAGGAATAAAGCTAGACTAGTAGCACAAGGATATAATCAAGAAGAAGGTATTGACTTTGAAGAAACATTTGCACCCGTTGCACGACTTGAAGCAATACGTATTTTATTAGCCTTCGCGTGTTTTCATAATTTTAAACTTTATCAAATGGATGTTAAAAGTGCTTTTCTAAATGGTTTTATAAAAGAAAATGTGTACATAGAACAACCTCCTTTATTCATACACGAAAAATATCCGGATCATGTATATAAATTAAAGAAAGCTTTATATGGTCTTAAACAAGCACCTCGTGCTTGGTATGAGAGACTTAAAAGTTATCTACTAGATTCAGGATTTCAAATCGGAAAAGTAGATCAAACTCTATTCATTAAAAACACTACTAATGACATTCTAATAATTCAAATATATGTAGATGACATCATATTTGGTTCAACTAATGAAAACTTATGTAAAGAATTTTCAAATATAATGACTAAAGAGTTCGAAATGTCACACATGGGAGAATTATCTTATTTTCTCGGATTACAAATTAAACAATTAACAAATGGAATTTTCTTAAATCAAGAAAAATATTGTGCTAATCTAATTAAACGGTTTGGACTAGAAAACACTTCTGGAAAGCCTACTCCTATGAGTACCACAACTCATCTTGATCGAGATGAAAATGGTAAAAGTATCGATCAAAAATTGTTTAGAAGTATGATAGGTTCCTTACTTTACTTGACCGCTAGTAGACCAGACATAATGATGAGTGTATGTTTATGTGCACGATTTCAATCTAATCCGAAAGAATCACATTTAAGAGCTGTAAAATGAATTATACGATATCTTAACAATACTAAAGATTTTGGTCTTTTCTACCCAAAAGAATGTCCATTTGAGTTAGTATCATTCAGTGATGCTGATTTTGGTGGATCTCGAACAGATAGAAAAAGTACAAGTGGTACGTGCCATTTCATTGGAAAATCACTTGTATCTTGGTTTAGTAAGAAACAAAATCGTGTTTCACTTTCAACTTGTGAAGCAGAGTATATATCAGCTGCTTTAGCTTGTACTCAAGTTATTTACATGCAACAAACACTCAAAGATTTTAATATAAATTTAACAAATTCAACAATATATTGTGATAATACAAGTACAATAAACTTATCTAAAAATCCGGTAAATCACTCTCGAACAAAACATATTGATATTCGTCATCATTTTCTACGTGATAATATCGAAAAAGGAATAATTAACCTAGAATATATTTCTACTGAAAATCAAATTGCCGATATATTTACTAAACCTCTATTAGAAAACTCCTTTGTAAAATTACGATGTGAATTAGGAATATTGTCTTTTAAAGATATAAATTAAAGAAAATTAAAAAGAAATCTACATATATACAACATTATACGGAATACAACATTATATGGAAATTATAAAAAAAATGTTTACCATAGATTCTTAACAAACTCATATTAACCATTAAAACGTTAAGTGGTCAAAAATCATTTAAGAATGGTAGCCACTATATGTTTAGAACATTTCTACTATAAATAAATCCTTAAACAAAATTCTTTTCACCAATTCATTTACCATATAAAAGAATTAAAAAAATTTAAAGATATCTTACGATAGCTCAGACTCTCATATCAACATTATCTCCTCAGTTGAAAACACTCCTGCATCACCTAAACTACCAACGCCAACACCGACACATGAGCCAGTTTACAAATGGGAAAACTATCGAACCGGTTACACACCGGAATCAAAGAAGGCAAAACGTAGCCTTTTTACCTCCCCTGATACAAAGAGAAAGATTGACGAAATTCATCATTTTCAACAACAACAAATTAATGTCCAAAGAGAATTATATTTTGAACAGAAAGTAACGGCACGACGGCTAAGTTTTCTGGAGAAAATTGGTTTACATTTTTGTAGTTCAAAGAAAAATGAAGCGAGCGAACCCTTACCTCGACCAAGTAATGTGTTCGATCCATCTTCATCCTACCGTACACCAGCTGATCCCTTGAATCCTTGGACTTCCCCAAAAACTCCTCAGTATACTCCAAATTCATGGGATATAAATTATGGGAAGAACGAAGGAAAAACTCCAAGTCCATCCCCGAAGAAATAGTCAATCCTAATATTTTTTATTACATCTATATAATTGTAATTTGTTTTTTTTATATATATATGTAAAATATTTTACTTTTATATCAGGAGAAATAACAAAATTAAATTGTCAGTCGACTGAAACCCACTGTTTAGTCGACTGAACTACAAACAGAAAACATAATATACGCAGCTCAGTCGACTGAAATCATCTGCACAGTCGACTGAATAGTTAACAGAAAATTTCCACACAAAAATCAGTCGACTAAATGTACTGTTCAGTCGACTGAATCTAACACAGAAAAATTTCGTTCCTTTGATTCAGTCGACTGAACGTGAATTTCCAGGCAACTTTTTTTCTTTTTAACCACAGTTTTACCCCTATTCCTTCACTTTTTACCTCAAATTCCATCTTCTTCCCCAAATATACTCAAAACCCTAGTACTCAAACTGCTCCAACCACAATCAAATTAGACACAAAATGCCTCCAAAGCGATCTAGAGCTTCTTCTTCATCCTCCGAGCCAATTGACGCTCAAATAGCACAATGGCTATACGATGGAGTAGCCGTCACAAGATGGAACAAGAATTCAAGGATTTTCGAGCATTCTTTTGTTGATTTTCAGAGTCTTCAGTCCTACAATATCCAAGCATTAACGGATCAAGCAGGTCTAACATCTCTTTTAGATTTAAAAAGAAATGATCATGCCATAAATCACATTATGGTAAAATTATTTTATGCTAATCTTAATCTCGGACACCAAACTCCAAGAAATCCAAATGATAGTGTTTGGAGTATGGTATGTGGAAAGAAAGTTTGGTTCTCTCTTGACCGCATTTCACACATCTTAGGCTTGCCAAACTTTGGTAGCAAACTTGAGGAGATTGACTTTAATCCTCACATTCGTGACAACATAAACCACCAATTTTTGGATGACAATGCCAACATTGCGGATCTTAAGTCCACCTCCTTACGTCCTAGAGCAAGAATTCTCCACAAATCTCTAATGAGAACAATCACCCCAAGGACGGGCTCATATGAACTTTTATACCCTAACAACTATCGCGCTCTCTATGCAATTTGGGGTAACTATCAAGTTAATTGGGTTTAATTAATTCTCGACGAATTCCTCACTTTTAACAATGGCAAAATGAGGACAATTTATTTCGGTGAATATATCATGCGTTTACTTCTCAACGTTGACACACCATTACCCGAATCCGAGAATACTATGGTCCACCAAATAAACCATCGGACCATAAGCCTAATGCAACTTCCGGCAAGACCACCTCGAATCATATCTCTCGCCGAATGGGAAGCTAGGAATCAAGGACCACAACATCCTCCACAAGCTCCACATGAAGAACCTTTCGACCGAGAAGATGAAATTCGTGTTATTTAGCCAAGCTTTACTACCAACCAGTCTTTAGGAATTTTATCAAGAAATCAACAAATTCTTGATAATCGTCTCAAGAAGGTAGACCACAAGCTTGACAAGATTAAAGGATTCTTCAACAAGCTATGGGATGCAATCTCTTGCTCAAGCACTACTACCGCTTCAACATCACATGGAAAACGTCCGGCACCTACCTTTACATGGACGACATCCGAAGAACATACAAGTAGCAGCGCGAGCGGAGCTAGTTGTAGTCAAGGAGGAAGAGCTTATAGACCACCAACAGGAGGACCAGTCATTCAAGAACCTAGAGAGAGAGAAGGTTCTTATGATTGGGATAAAGACGACTAATTTTTTATGGTTTGTTGTTCTATGTGTTTTAATTTGATAAATCTCTGTATTTATTATGCAAACTTTGTTTTATTTGACTATGCTAATCGTAGAATTCTATTGTTCAGTGGTTGTTTTCTATATATCTATGATTATTACTTCCTTTTTGTCGATGACAAAGGGGGAGAAATCTGTGTAGCTAACTCTGTTTTGTAGGAAAGATAGGTGCATTCATTCAGGGGGAGAAAAATAGCAAATACATCTCTGTAACACATTAATGTTGTCATCAATCAAAAAGGGGGAGAATGTTGATACACGAAGATTTTGATCAATGACAATGAGCTTCAACAAAAAGGAAGAAATACATTTAAAATCAGAGGAAGATCGATGAAGACCAAAGTGAAAACATGAGTATGATTTTTATGGGTCCAAGTCTAGATTATTTGTTAAAATCTATCCTCAAGAGATTTGCATGAACACTAAAACACTTCCTTTAAACTTCATTTTTATAAATACTTTTACTGTGCAAATTTTCACAGTTCAGTCGACTGAACAGGCATGGCCAGTCGACTGAAACTGGCACAGAAATAAAAACATACACAGTTCAGTCGACTGAACTCCCTGCTCAGTCGACTGAATTGATAACTGCGAATTTTCTGTGAATAGACACTTTCTTTCTTCCAAGAGATGCAACCTTTCTCCAATGGAAATGGAAGCATCTCTTGCATGCACCTTTAGCAAACAAATGCACCTCTTCTACAAGTATAAATACATGGTTTTAACAATTGCAAATTACCAATTTCTACTTGCTTTAATCTCTCTACTTACTTGAACATACTTTCAGATTCTTTTAAGTTTTCAAAAGCAAACCAATTGCTTGAATCTCTGTTTTAACTATAACATATCTTGATTCATAGCAATTCACATTTCCTAAATCTTCACAAACACTTTGTATACTCTCGAGGATAATATTATAGGAAAGTTGTACTAAATTGACTCATTAGTGTTATCAAGAACACAACAAGTCAGAAATACTTTTTGTATCCAAGTTGAAGTCCTCTTCGGTAGTTGAGGCAAGAAATCCCGTTCGATTGTTCGGGTAAGTTGTAAACCTATTCCTCCGGGTTAAGTGAGGGTTGTTGGTTAGTTGAATTCCTAAGAGGATCTTAGGGACTGGACGTAGGACAAGAGGTCCGAACCAGTATAAAGTCTTGGTGTCTACTTTACTTACTGCTTACTATTATCTACCTAGAGAATTTTTATTCCATATTATACGATCCTACCGCATAGACTCTTTCACAATCCACACTCGACGACCGTGGTCCAGTGTCCCTGGACATAAGTAATGCCGTGGTTCAAGTCCTAAGCCGAATCCTGGTCGCTCCGAACCCTTATTGAGCATAGTCCATACTCAACGACCTGAAATAATAACCGATAATATAGGGCCTAAGTCCTAGGCCGAATCCTGGTCTCTCCGAACCCTTATCGAGCACAGTCCATGCTCTATGACCTGACTGAGTCACTTTACCACGTTCGGGCAAAACGACTCACCCCTTGCCAGGCATAATCCATACCCGACGACCGTTTTATCAAAAACCAAAAAGAATCCAATCTAAATCCAATCCAAAATCCAAATAAAATCCGAAAGTCGGAAATCCAAACCAACATCCACAACAGAAACCAGTCATCCAAAAGAAAATCCAAAACAGAAAACAAACAAAACCAGGAGTTCAAACCAAACTCCAAAACCAAACCAGAAAACCAAGCGTCCAATCCAAAAACAAGAGACAAATTTCGCAAACCATGGCTTCGCGGTTTATCATCATTCAGAGCATGCCTAGGGGCTATCTCCGGCCCCATACATGTGTAAATGACTTGGTTGCTTGCAAATGGTTTGTTACTTATTCCATATTATCCCGGTCAATTGATAACCAATCGACCATCATTCCTGGGCCCCACACCATCATGGCTTGAGGTAGGCGGCGGTTGCTCCTGTTCCGCCACTGCATTCCGAGCCCTAACATACTGCCTCAATTGCCCATTCCTCACATGCTCCTCAATTATGTCCTTTAAGTGCCTGCTGCTGTTGGTATCGTGTCCATCCAAATCATGGAAGAGACAGTGCCTTCCTGATGCCCTTTCTCGTTCAGAAGGTTCTCTCCTAGCTGGCCTTCGGTAAGGAAGGCGATTCCGGGTCTCCATGTATATCTGTTCCAGTGTTTCGTTTAATCCTGTGTATGTGGAAAACTTTGGATCCTTCCATCGCTTCCTAGCTTTTCCAGAATCGTCGTTCAGCTTCCTTTTTTCTTTATCTTTATCTGGGTTTCCGTTGGATGGTCCTCCACCCTCTGTCGCATTTACCTCCTTTAGCTTTAAGTCCACACATGCGTCTTCTTGTCGAATGAATTTTTCAGCTTCGTGAAAGAATTCCCCGAGATCCAGTGGTGGGTCTCGTATTAACGATACCTTAAAATTTGAATCCTCTCTGACTCCTGACACTGCCGCCATCAAAACCATCGATGGATCCGATCGATCCACCGAAGCTACCGCCGCATTGAACCGAGTTAGAAAAGCCCTAAGTGATTCATCCATCCTTTGCTTTACCGATGTTAGCGTCATTACGTTTTTCGGCCTCTTGATATGAACCCGAAACTGTCCTAAAAACCTATCCACCAACTCCCTCCAAGTTCTGATAGATCCTTCTCCCAGCTGCCTAAACCACATTGCAGCTAGATCTGTCAAATACAACGGGAAACATCTGGCCATCACTTCCTCCGATGTCCCCAGCACTTCCATGTGTCTATTGAATCTCATCAAGTGATCAGTCGGGTCAACCTTGCCATCATATACTTCCACGCTAGGTAATTTGATTTTAGGTGGATTCTGCGCTATCCTAATTTCCCGAGCGAATGGACTCCTGTTCACTCCTTCCAAATCTCTATTAGTCAAGCCTCCACGCATAGTCTTCCTAATGATCTCTGCTAATCCAGCATTGTCTGCCGGGGGTTGCCCCCCATGCTCCCGAGGGAACTCCGGCACATATTCCTCATGTGGCTCATTAGCAGCAATGTTGGCCCTAGCCGGTTGAACTCCTTCCAAAGGTCCTCCTGTGTTGGATCCCGCGGGCCTGCCCCCAAGCCCTTGTTGATTGCCTTCCGGTTCTGTATTCTGTCCTCCATTGGTTTCCATAACCCTAGCCCCTTGTTCCACATTAACAGCCGTTGTGGCTAGCTCTAAGTTCTGCATCCCTGCAGCTCTCATCTGTTCCAAGAAAGTTTGCATCATCTCCTGTTGGCTTTTCATTATTCTTTCGTGTATTGAATTTTCCATAGCCTCCATCTCGTCCCTTGTGATGTAGACAGAAGCTTGTCCTTCTCCATCTCCGGATGACGCCTCTTGACTTCCTCCTTATTGGCCTCTCTCAGCTCTTTGCCTTCTACTTGTTTGCCGAGTCATTGTCTTTCAAATCCAAACTCTTCAAACTCTTCAAATCTGAACTCTGAATCCGGTGTAGCGGGTGCTAGTCCTTCTCAGTGAAAGCACCAAAGTGTTTGCGCCAAAAATGGTCACAAACCCCAAGTATTGTGAAAGCACCAGTGTATGAATACAGGTCAGCAATATTCAAACACAAATCTCAGATCTAAGCTAGCAACAAACAGCAATCCAGAAATAATGAACAGTGACACACAATTTATAGTGATTCGGCTATCTCCGGCCTACGTCCACTTAAAGGTTTTTATGATTTTATTGCTCGATGCTTGAAGATTAAAATTTCTTATCGCGTAGTACAACAGATTTTATGATTATGATCTGAATCTAAGGCAGCAATGGTGATCTAGAGTAAATCTGGCAGAGTCTGGGCACTTTTTAGCTCTCAAAATTGTCCGACCTCCTTTCTGAATGACCAGGGGCTCTATTTATAGGTGTAGGAGGCTGATATTTTGCCTAGATTGAAGGAAGACCAGTTCTGGCACGTGAGGGGGCCCATACGCCCACTTCAGGAAATCCGGGCCCACTTTGGGATCGATTCGAAGTCCATTCGAATCGATCAAGAAATTGTCCAATCGAGCTGAAATTTGGTGTGGACATTCTTCAACATGCATGTAAGCTCCTATAAAAATTTCATACCATTTGGACTTGTAGATCCCAAGATATGATCGATACAAATTGTAGTATTTTGGCAGGCACTCAGGTTCGACTCGATTGATTCGAATCGATTTGTTCGAATCGATCAAAGCGCATGCCTGTGTGATGACGTGTTGTGAATTCTCAGGGTCGATCCACCTCTGTCGCCGTGTTGAACGAGTCATTCCGAAGATTTCATCTCGTTGATTTTTCCTTCCCTTGATTCGAACATAATATCAGTTCGTATCCTTCTATTCATATCGCTCTGACCATTTCCTTCGTATCGATTGGTTCGAATACGATCGATACGAACATTGTCCCTGAATCCTTCGAATCCATGAGGTCGACTCCCCGCATATCCTTCTCGAACGCCCTCTTCGTATCGATCGGTACGAATCCAGAATCCCAAAACTGCTACTTCCTTTTTGTATCGATCCAACGCTGATCGATACGAAGAACTTCTGCGCATCCATTCCATCATTCTACAACGATGCAAAGCGCACCAATTCGAAGAAAATTCCTACATTTCCTCTTGATCGATACGAATTGATCGAGTCGAACAAACCATCAAACATCCTTCCACCCAACCTAAATCCATTGTCACTGAGTCATCCAGCTTGCCTTCCTACCCAATCGATACGAAGTCATTGAGTCGAACCTGTGTCGATCGATACGAACGGTATCGATTCGAAGTCCTTACTTTTCGATCGATACGAAATGTATCAATTTGAACCTCCATATGATGATCGATGCGAAATGCATCGATACGAACCGTGCCCTACGCACTTCAATCCATCCATATCTCGAGCATACGAACTCCGATTGGTCTGAAAATTGAAACATAGTTTCTCCTAGCCTTGATCATTATTCCCAATCGATCCCGTCCTGATCGGAGCTCGGCCAAATTTTGACAGCATTGATTGCATCCTCATTTCCAATCGATCTCCAATCCTAACATCCATTGTTCCTTGCCAATTTTTTGATATTCCAACTTTGACCAAAAGGTGGGATAACATCCTAAAACCCAAATTTGGGTATGGTAAAGATAATTAGTGATTGATAAAGACCCGAGACCTAGATTTGGGTATTAGTAAATGAAGTCCAGAAATGAAAGTCCCGAAACCTAGATTCGGGTATAATAAAGATTATAAGTGATTGATAACGACCTGAAACCCAGATTCGGGTACTAATAGATGAAATCCTGAAATGAGAAACCCGAAACCCAAATTCAATAATTTAATTGATGGAGTTCGGCCCTACTCCTTAGATTTTGTCCTCTTTGACATGTATGAACCCTTCAGGTTTTGTATAAAAGTAATTTGATTAGTTGCCTCTTGAACTCAGACTTCTTAGTCCATAATTGGATATGCCGTTTCTCGGGCTTGAACATCTCAGTCTTTTATTTAATGAACCTTCTCTTAGGTTTGGACGTCTCAGTCCATTATTTGATGAACCCTTTCTTGGGCTTGGACTTCTCAGTCCATTATTTGTTGAGCCTCTTATTGGGCTTGCACATCTTAGTCCACTGTTTGATGGGCCTCTTCTTGGGCCTGGACATCTTAGTCCATTGTTGTCAGGTGCTCTTGGTTAGCTCATCTTAGAGGCTGGAACCAAGGACTTACCCGACCTCCCTCCATGAGGCACCTTGACCTGGCCAGAGACGCAGTCAAGGGCTTGTTCGGTGCTTTAACCTGGTCATCTTATGGCGTGAATAAAGGCTTACTCCGACCTCCCTCCAGGAGGCGCCCTGGCCTGGCCATAGCGTGGCACAGACAGGGGCTTGTTCGGTACTTTATCCAGGCCATCTTATGGTGCGGATAAAGGCTTACTCCGTCCTCCCTCTAGAAGGTGACTTAACCTGACCAGAGGCGCGGCCAAGGGCTTGTTTGGTGCTTTAACCTGACCATCTTATGGCATGGCTAAGGCTTACTCCGCCCTCCCTCCAGGAGGTTCTCTACCCTGGCCATCTTGGGGCGGACAGAGGCTTTCTACCATCTTAGGTAGACTACCATCTTAGGTCATATCCAAATATAAGGAGCATTTCACTCCCAACGATGTTGATTTTCTTTTTGAAGAAAGAGATGCTTTATTCATTCATCTTTGGAAAATATGGCCTCAAATGTTCGGCATTCCATGTTCTCGGAACCATATTGCCGTCTGGTCGGCATAATTTGTAAGCTGCTGGGGGGATTACTTTGCAAATAATTAGTGGTCCTTCCTAATTTGGCCCCAGGGGTCCATCTGCAGGGTTTTTGGTATTTGCCATCACTCTTCGGAATACCAAATCTCCTTCGTGAAATGACCAAGTTCTCACTTTTGAGTTGTGATACTTTGAAATTCTTCTTTGATACTCGGTGTTTCTTACCGCTGCTTCATCCCTTAATTCATGTGTCAAATCTAAGGATTCTCTTTTCAACTCTTGATTCTTATCGGATGCATAGGCGATTTTTCGATGTGAGGGTATCTCAATCTCTATTGGTAACATCGCCTCACACCCATATGTCAAAGAGTAAGGAGTATGTCCCGTCGCCGTTTTAGTGGACGTTCGATAAGCCCACAACACAAGTGGCAGTTCTTCTACCCAATTTCCTTTTGCCTTGTTTAGCCGCTTTTTCAGAATTGTCTTTATCATTTTGTTTGCAGCCTCAACTGCCCCATTTGCTTTTGGATGAGCAATGGATGAAAAACTTTTAATGATTCCATTCTTGTGGCAAAAGCGAGAGAATTTTTCACTCTCAAATCGTGTCCCATTGTCAGAAATTATCTTTTAGGGAATTCCAAACCTGGTTATGATATTCTTGATAACGAATCTGAGTACCTTCCCAGAAGTAACCTTTGGAAGCGGTTCTGCTTCAACCCATTTAGTGAAATAGTCTTTGGCGACTACGACATACTTTTCTCCTCCTTTTGAAATTGGTAATGGGCCGATTAAGTCTATTCCCCATATGTCAAAGGTCATGGACTTGCAATTGGAGTCAATTGGCTTGGGGGAAACCTGGGAATCTTTGATTATTTCTAACATTTTTCACATCTTCTCACATACTCGATGGCTTAGCTTACCATACGTGGCCAATAAAATTCTTGCCTCGTTATTTTCTTTGCAAATTTTGTTCCATTTGAATGATCTTCGTAGAATCCCTCGTGTGCTTCAGCCATCAATTTTACTCCATCATTCAGGCTTACGCATCTTAGATAGGGAAGAGCATATCCCTTCTTATAAAGGATTCCATCCATCATTATGAAGGTCGGAGCTTGTCTCTTAATTTTCCTTGCCTCACCTTTGTCAGATGGGAGTATTACTTTAACCAGATATTCAACAATGGGTGACATCCATGTGTCATCATATATGTTACTTGATCTCGGTTGGTTAATGCTCTTGTCTGATATTTCTTTATTTCTTTCTCTTCTCTCTTCCCCTTGTGATTTAACTTGAGACCTTGTCAGAACTAACAATTCCTTTCCCTGTTCGAATGCCTCCTCTCCTATAATTGGAATGTACCTGATATCCGACTAGAACAATACTGGTCTCCGGGGCTCCTCTTGAGCTTGCTAGTTTTGCTAGGGAGTCTGCTTGTGAGTTTTCCGCTCTTGGGACTTGGTGTATTGAAAAGTCTTCAAACAAAGAAAGTATTCTTAGTACCTTCTTCACGAATAAAGATAACTTGGGGTCCTTTGTTTGATATATCTGTTTCACTTGGTTCACCATTAGCTGAGAATCACTGAAGATCTGTATTCGTGGAATCTTGAGTTCTAATGCCAAGGTTAATCCCGCTACCATAGATTTGTATTATGCCACATTATTCGTTGCGGGGAATCCCAATTTTATGGCATAATGCAAACGGTGTCCATCTGGTGTTATGATTACATATCTTGCACTGCCCCCTTGTTCGTTTGATGCACCATCAACGAATAATTGCCACATGGGCTTTTGATCATTTTCCTTTTCCGATTGCTCCTTAATAAAGCTAGTGCACTCATTAACGAAGTCTGCTAATGCTTGTCCCTTGATCGCAGCTCGTGGTTGAAACTCTATGTCATATTGGCTAAGCTCGATCCCCCATTTTACCAATCTTCCTGAAGCTTCTGGTTCACTAAAGACTAGCTTAAGGGGGAAATTGGTCAATCACCTTATCGGATGTGCTTGGAAATATGCTTTAAGCTTTCAAGCTATGTGGATCAAGAAATAGGCTAACTTTTCTATAACTGGGTATCACACCTCTGCATCCTTCAACCGTCTGCTCACATAGTATACTGGAAGTTCTACCTCACTCCCTTCTCTAATTAGTACCGAGCTGACTGCATGTTCTGAGATAGCCATATATAGGTATAAGATTTCCCCGTTCTCGGGACTAGAAAGTATCGGTGGCTTTTCCACATGGCTTTTTAATTCTTGAAAGGCTTTCCTGCAATCTTTTTCCCATTCAAAGTTCTTCTTGATTACATCAAAGAAGGGTATACACTTATCGATGGCTTTAGAAATGAATCTACTTAGGGCGGCTAATCTTCCATTTAAGCTCATCACTTCCTTACTGGTTTTGGGTTCGGCCATGTCCTCAATGGCTTGAGTTTGGTCACGGCTAGCTTCAATCCCTTGGGCACTTATAAGGTAGCCTAAAAAATTTTCAGAATGGACTCCAAAAGAGCACTTTTGTGGGATTTAGTTTCATTTGATATTTCCACAACACCCTGAACATCTCTTCCAAATCCTTAAGATGACTCTCGACCTCGCCAGACTTTACCAACATATCTTCCACATAAACTTCCATGTTTCGGCCGATTTGTTCTTTAAACATTTGGTTGACCAATCTTTGATATGTTGCTCCTGCATTTTTTAACCCAAATGGCATTGCCTTGTAGCAATAAATTCCTTACTCAGTTATAAAGCTAGTATGCTCTTCATCTGGTTTGAACATTGACATTTGGTTGTATCCTGAGTAGGCATCCATAAGAGACAACAACTCGTGTCCACTTGTTGCATCCACTAACTAATCTATTCGCAGCAACGGGAAACAATCTTTCAGACGTGCTTTGTTCAAGTCCATGTAGTCAATACAAGTCCTCCATTTACCATTCGATTTCTTTATCAGAACTGGATTGGCTAACCACTTTGGGTAGTATATTTCCTGGATAAATCCATTCTCAAGGAGTCTGTTTACTTCCTCTTTCAAAGCATTTGATCATATCTTATCTAACTGTCTCTTCTTCTGCCTAATGGGGTTACTTCTGGACTGATGTTGAATGCATGCACTGCAACAAACTGGAGTTTCCATACCATTTGAAAAATGCTATAGTTTACCATAGCGTTTTAGAGAACGACATGCAGTAGACCATCAACTTGTAATAACAAAAACAAAACACTATAAAAAAGCCTGTTTTCAAAGCATTTTGAAAATGCTATTAAAATTAAATGCTATAACAGACCATCAGCTTGTAACAACAACAAAAAAGCGCTATCAATAACCATATTCCCAAAGCGTTTTAAATTTTATGATAGCGATTACTTTTCTATAGCATTTTCATTTGGATAGCATTTTAAAAACGCTATAAAATGCGATATCATTTTAACAGCTTTTATTCAATGTTTTTACCTTTCATAAGCACCAATTAATTACAGAATATATAAATATTACAAAATTTCACACATATAATATCCTTTTACACATTTTTCATTCTATACCTAAATATAATAGTTTTTCATATATATTATATCAGACAAAACAGAAAATATAAATTAAAGTACATGATATTTCATATATATAGTTCAAACAACTTTTCACATATCCATACATAATATTTCATACATATTACATATTTGCAAGAACCGATTGACAAACAACTTCCTAACAAGAAGGTTTCATATTTGTCTCCTAACAAATGATGCATGCAATAACAACTCACCTAGCAAAATGATACACTGCAGTTATTGATATTCCACTCCTTACTCAATCCAAAACTAGCTATCAACAAGCTTTATCAATTCCTACAGCCAAATTAAAGCTATCACGATGTGAATTATAACCAAAGGATGTTTTCCATTCTTTATAGGTATAGATAGATATTTATAATTGTATAATAATATATAATTAAGCAAATTAGTGCACTACTATGTATAATAGAAACTTGTGCATTTGTCCTCGTGTCAGGTGTAGGAACATTAGTATGAATCCCAATATGATCATATGAATCTTTTGTGTAAAACCTTTAGTAAGACACTATAAAAACCTTTAATAATCCTAATAAGAAAATCATTTTTCATGGTCATCCACGCTTACAAATATTTACAATTCTGTAAATGATTTTTACCATAATCCTTTAAAGCTTCTCTTTAAGAACTATTATCATTTTTGCAATTACGTTTCCTATACTGATGCAAATGGTTCACACCTGCAAATTCCATGTGCATCACAATGATATTAAATCCTAAGATAATAGAAATAGTTTAGCCATTGCCAAATAATATTATCCATGTAAATAAATTTAGTAATAAAATTCAAAAATTGCATGTGATTATCTTATTTATATGTACAAGCATAAATGAGAAAATCAAAGGATACAAACCAGAAGAATATTGTTGGTCTTAAAGTAAATAATGAGTATATAGCATGTTGAAGTGAAAAAATTTAAGTATATGTGTACCATAAAGTAATGTAAACCTTATATGTATGAAGATGATTAGTCAATTTTAGTTATGTTGACACATTAGATTAAAAAACTAAACATCCACACTAAATTACATCTGCTTTAACAATTTAAAGAAAGTATAGAAACCACAAGACTTCCACACAAAAAATGAAAATATTAACCAACGATTAGAAAAAAAATCAAGAGAACAACTACGATAGCCATGTAGTCATATACGTATGATAAATCTGTGACAATGAATAAAATTACCCGAGACTCCATAAACAAGCGTTCAATAGTGTCCGCGCATCTCTACTTAATCCCCTTAAACGTGCACTGGTAAAAATTTCTATAGCATGTGCCTGTAGATTTATAATCGTTATTGTAAATCTCTATTATTAGGTAGGAAATTAAACTAAAAGAGTAAAAGTAAAGAGGACACAAATGAGTAAACCAACCATTAACGATATAGCTGAGCTAGCTCCAGCTTTTGCGTGCAGCCAATTGTAGTAATCTTCATAATGAAACATAGTCATTCACCATTGCTTCCAAGAAAACAGTTCATGTGTTTTGTATGGAATTGTAATCCGATTTTCTTTATAAATGAACTGTGAAATCAACAAGGGTGAATAATATGTGATTTTGTCAAGTTCAAGCAGTAATATATTAGCATGTATAGTTCTATATATCAGTGTATTGTTCCATATAAATATGATGCTTGTGATAAGAAATGTGCATAAATACATAGTCAAATAACCAACGTTTTGTAGTAATTTGCTCCTTTATTACCGAAGTTGGCTTGTGATGGTTGCGTGTTACTTTGGTATTGTTTTTCATAACCACCAGAAGAATAGAAAATTACCATGCAAAGCCAGAACAGGATATAAGAGCTTCTCCAACTATTGGGTAAAGAACCAAAAATTGGATATCGGTACTCAAAAGTTGTTCCAACCGAGGTTGTTGAGGCGTCTGTTACACAGGCGCCTGGCTCCCAGGCGCCTGTTTAACACGCGCCCTTACTTCCCCCCTCCCCAACGGCTATGCCCAACGGCCATATTCCACCCAACCCCTCTATTCCACCTTCAAATACAACCTCCTTCATCTTCTTTCCTTCACAACCAATTTTCTTCAACAATCCTAATTTTTTACTCTCACTTATTGCAACTGAACATGTATTCCAATTTCGACGTCGATGCAGCAAGATGCAGTTTTCAAGACTATGATTTACAAGACGTTACGGGGCCGATTGGCGGAGAGGTAACTAATGGAAGTTGGAGCGCTGCTGAAGACTAGGATCTTTGCTACATTTACTGTGCAATCTCAGTCGATCCTATTCGAGGTGCTGATCAAAGTGGTGAGACTTTTTGGGGCAAAATTACTAATTGCTACAATCGAAAGAACATCGATCGGAAAAGAACATTATCTTCAATCAAAGGTTGTTATGGAAAAATCAATCGTCAAACATAAACATTCGATTCTCAAATTTTCAAGCTAAACCAAACGAATCCTAGTGGATTTGGAAATGAAACGCATTTGGTAAGATTTAATATAATTTCGTTGTTCTAATTTTTATCATAGTTCTTTAATTATACTAATGTTTTTTTATTACAGAGAATGACCGCAAATAAGTTGTTTAAACAAATCTATAAACCTGATAGTAAACAAGCACCACATTTTTATCAGATTATGCATGTTTATGACATGTTGGTTAAGCATGTTAAATGGAAATCATCGCTTCAGAAAACCGTTCAAGAAGTCCAATCAAACAATGGTCGTGGTAAAACGCCTAGAGTTGGAGAAAGCTCTAGTCCTAGGGAATCGCTAGGAAGCTACGGTTTAGGATCAAAAGAAGACCTAACACCTACCGAAGATCATTTTGTTAGGTCATAGGGAGCAAAAGCGGCCAAAAAGAAGCAGTCTGCTGGAGCGAATCAGGCAGAAATTAAAAAACTCCTACTTGAATCTGAAGATAGATATAATCGGGCAATGGAGACTCGAGCTATTCAACACCAAGAAAAGTTGTCAAGAATGGATCAACTTCTTGCTGGAAACCGACAAAGAGATGAAGATGAAATAATGTTCATGGATACGCCGCACATGTCTGCAGAACAACTGGAGTATACGGAGCATAGAAGGAGAGAAATTATGAGACGTAGACTTGATGAGGGTCATTAATTGTTTCTGTTTTTTTAGAACCTTTGTATCTTTGAATTACCATTAGTTGTATTGTATTATGAACATAAGCAATTATTAATATAAGTACTTTCATTGAAATTGCATTACATTGAGAAATGATTATAACAAAATTACGTTAATTAAACATAAACAGATTACAATAATAATAATAAGTAACAACAACATAAACAACAGAAGCAAAAGTAACAACGGAAATATAGTTTCACTGATTTCCAGAAAGTTCCAAAGATGATCTATGAGATCATTTTGCAGTCTTCGATGCAGTTAAACACTACAGTAGGACATTTGGCTTTCAACATGAAACTCGAGTTCTAGTGCGCTTCCAATCATATCGTTGCCCCAAACAGGCGGTGGTGTTGGAGCACCCTCGTAAAAGTAATCTTCTTCCATATCTCTTTCATCCTTTATAATCATATTATGTAAAATAACACAAGTGTACATTATTTTGGTTATTTTAACTGGTGACCAAAGTCTGCATGGATTACTGACTATGGCAAATCTAGATTGAAGAACCCCAAATGCTCTTTCAACGTCCTTCCTCTGGTCTTCTTGCATCGCTGCAAACTTTGATTGTTTATTGTTTTGTGGGTTAGGAATTGTCTTGACAATGGTACTCCATTTAGGATATATACCATCGCCAAGATAATATCCATGATCATACGTGTTACCTCCTAAAGTAAAGGTACAAGGAGTTGATCTACCGTTTGCTAAATCATTGAACAACGTATATCGTTTGACTACGTTAAGATCATTGTTCGAACCCAGCATTCCAAAAAATGTATGACATATCCATAAGTCATACGACGCTACGGCTTCAAGAATAATAGTGGACCTATGAGACTTACCCTGATAAGCTCCGGCATACGCCTTTGGACAATTCTTCCACTCCCAATGCATGCAGTCTATACTGCCTAACATTCCAGGCCAACCTCTACTACCATGTATATTCAATAACATTGCTATATCTGCCTCGTTCGGTCTGCGTAAGTATTGATCACCGTAAATGTCCACGATAGCTTGACAGAAATGCTCTAAACACTCTAATACCGTGCTTTCCGCTACTTTCAAATTTTCATCAAGCGCGTCTGCGGTCCTGCATATGCAAGCATTCTTAGTGCAGCTGTCATTTTCTGAATTCCAGTCAATCCCATTGTACGAGATGCATTGGGTTTGAAGATAAAATATTTATCATGTTGCTTGATACCTTGTAGGATTCTAAGAAACAGAGGTCGCCACATGCGTAATCTTCTCCTAAAATCAACATTTGTGTAAGTAGGATTTGGAACAAAGTAGTCTTCCATCAATCTGTCATTGTGCCATGAATGTCTACGATTTTTATACCGACTACCAACAACTGATCCACCATGTTGCCCGCTTGATTGACCAACTTGTAGTGCAGCCATACTTATTTGCTACTTTTCGCGACGAAAATGATCTTCCATCATTTCATCAAATTCGTCGTCACTATCATCGAAAAATATATAATCTTCGGCAGCCATTTTTTATCTTTGAAATTGTATGAAATATGAATGAGCAATAAAACTTCTAGCATTTAACAAGCTTTTTATAGCTTAAATCACATGCTGGCTTTCATAACAAAACAAACAATCATGACTAGTTGGCGGGTAGCATTAATTCAATTCTGTTAGTCCTTGAGATGATGGTTTTGATGACAACAACCTTAGAATAGATTATAAAATATAAATACTAACATTACAAGTTTAGATATATATGTATTTGCAGGATCTAACCATGCAGGTATCAAGAATGAAGATTGTACAGTATAGAGATTCAAGATACAGAGATAGAAGACTCATGAGTATCAAGATTATCAAGAGTTCAAGAGTTCAAGGTTAAGTCTGTTTTATTAGGAATATTTGTTAAAACTCCTAGAAAAGCACTGACATCTTAATATCCAATTTATTCGTGGAATGGAATCCACTTCGAGCCCGTTAAAGGGATGGAACCCTAAGTAGGATGGAACCTACGAAAATCTAGTGGGACATTGTTTTATATCCACTAATTTTAATTCAAAATGTTTTTACAAAATTATCTTGTTTTCAAAATGATTTCAAAACTTTCCTTTTAAAAGATTCAAAACTCTCTATCCTGATTTTAAATAATTTTAGCCTCAAAACATCTTTATTTTCAAAGTCAAAATACTCATGTTTTTAAATGTCTTTTCAAATAATATATTTAACTTTTAATATTTATACTTAGATTTAAATATAAAATTATAGTTAAATTATGTATATATTGTTCTTTATATTTACTTATGAATTTCAACTATATTCAAGTATATTTATAAAGTTTTAGATAGTTTTTATATAAGATAAATATTATTTTTATAGAAATTCAAAATATCATTTTTGGCTGAGGGATGTCGACATGCCCCTAGGTAGTATGTCGACATAGTGACAGTTGAAGTTCAAATTCAAATTTCAAAAGAAGTGTCTATTCGCCATAACTCTTCATGAATGGTCATGGCTGTTGGTTTTCTATAAATAGGGGTCAGTTTCAACGAATTTTTAATCACTTTTTTCTGGTTTTCACTCCTCTTCATCTTCCACATTTCTTATTACAAAATCATACCATTGCTCTGCCGAAATCAACATCGAATCATACTCGATTACTTCTAGTTTGATTCTCCATCACTATCTCTACAAGATTCTCAGTGCTATTCAGAGTTATAGGTTTCTTTGTAATATATTAGAGAGAAAAGGTGTGATTGTAGCCTTGTAAATCAATCAAGCGAGAAAAGGTGTGATTGTAGCCCTGGAAATCAATTGGGTGAACTTGTTGCCCGGTAAATCAAGTATCCCTACCCAGAGGATTGGTATTCTGGAGGGTATACCTCGTAGCCTTGAAATCGAGGGTTGTAATTGTTGAATTGCTTTTGAAAGGAAATCCGTACTTAGTTGTATGGGACTGGATGTAGGGTAACTCCGAACCAGTATAAAATCCGGTGTGTTCTTTCCTTTACTGGTTTTACTTTATATTTGCATCTGTGTTTGATTCTGTGTTCATATCTGTGTCTAATTAGTGTATACATTGTTAATAAAGTTAGATAAACTCAAAAAGATTAACAAATTTCTTAAAACACTATTCACCCCCCTCTAGTGTTAATTCTAGCCTTAAGATCCTTAATCCGCATTTCTCACATTTGGTATCAGAGCATTGGTTTTCAAAAGTTTCATAATCTGATTTTTTGAAAAGTTTTCAAAATGGCTACCAACACTGGTACTGTTTCTAACACTAGTTCATTTGTAGAAGGTCAGTCTACTGCCATACCACCACTTTTTAATGGCAGTAACTATGCATATTGGGCATGTAGGATGAGAACATATTTACAATCTGTAGGATTAGATACTTGGAATATTACACAAACTGAATATTCTGAACCTACAACTAATTTTGCACAGTGGACCACTGAGCAAAAGACTATTGCACAAAACAATTATAAGGCAATGAATATTCTGTTTTGTTCACTTAAAAGAAATGAATATAATAGAGTGTCAGTTTGTAAGTCTGCATATGAAATCTGGAAAACTTTGCAAGTAACTCACGAAGGAACAAGCAAAGTTAAACAGTCCAAAATTTCCATACTCACAAATCAGTTTCAATTATTTAAAATGAATACTAATGAGTCTATTTCAGATATGTATAGTCGATTTCAAGATGCTGTGCATTCTTTAATATCTTTGAGAAAGGAATTTTTGGAAGAAGATCAAGTCAGAAATTTTTTGAATTCTCTCACTCTAGAATGGGATCGAAAGACACTTGCAATTGAAGAGGCAAATGACATCAGTACTTTAAAGATAGAAGAATTGATTGGAAATCTAATGTCGTTTGAAGTTCAAATGATCGGGAGAAGAGAAAGCAAAGCATCTGAAAAGAATCAATGGCATTCAATGCATTGACCGATGGATCAGACTCAAACAGTAACAATGATGAAGAGATAGCATTTATGACCAGAAATCTTAGGAAATTTCTGAAGTACAGAAAATTGAATAGTTCCAAGAGAAACAACTTTAAGAATTCCGGCAATCAGACTACAGTAACAAACTTTATCAAATGCTTCAATTGTGATGAACCAGGTCATATCAAAAAGAACTGTCCGTATCCAGAAAGGCAGAATCCTCCTATGAACAATGAACCAACAAAGAAACGGAAGCATGCATTTACTGCTACTCTAGATGACTCAGACTCGTCCTCAAGTGATGATGATTAGAAGACGGATAATTCGAATTTGTGTTTCACTGCAGTTCACGACTCCGATGAATTCAAAGAAACGGACTCGGAAAAAGGTACACGTTTACAATACAATTGGTTGAAATTGCTTGCATAAAATTAGTTGCTTGATTATTTGATTGATTGATTTTGAATTGATATGATGTTTGAATTTTAAAATTTATTTTCTATATTTACTATTATTTTATTATTTTATTATTATTTTTATTATTTTTGAAACATTCTGAAATATATTATAAGTAAAATAATATTTCAAAAATATAGACATTAATAATAATATTTATATATATGTATATTAGATATCTTAGGAAAATCATATCATGAAAATTCACAGGCACATGTCGACATGGCCCCTACCATGATGTTGACATGCCTACCTGAATTTGAATTTCAAATTTTGAATTCAAATGTTTGAATTTCCCTCCACCTTTTCACTTCATTTATTTCTCTGAAAAGATACCTCTTGACCAGAGAATATGTCCTTTGAAAGTCTATTTATTCACTATCTTTTATCATATCTTTTCACTTTCATTTTCAAATTCAAACTCTCTCTTCATATCGTAAAGCTCTCCACTCTCTACTCTAATGGCTTCTTCAAGCAACCCCTCAACCATGAGAATTTCCAGAAAAATCAAAGAGCAATTATTCAATGATCCGGAGGCAATTAAAGCATACATCAATTATGCTAATTATGCCAAAGTCCATCCCGGAAAATTTGCTATTTTTCAAGATTTTTCTTCTTATGAAATTGATTCTCTTTTCGCAAACAATGGTGTTTTAAGTCTTATTGACTCTTCTCAAAACGATTTTGTTTGCTATCCTAATCTTGTCAAAATATTTTATGCTAATCTAAACCGTGGTTTTTATAATTGAAATGAGAATGAAATTTGGAGTAGTGTCAAAGGAACTCAAATTGTTTTGAATTGTGATCTTTTGGGTACCATTCTTAATTGCAAAAGCACGGGAATGGATCTTTCTAGTTTTAAAATCGATGAACATGATCGTGAGACATTTCATCATATTTTTGAAGGAGATGAAAATTTTGAATTTAAAAACCGAAACTTTCATCCTAAAGCAAGGATTGTTAATCTTCTTTTGCAACATACTTTAACCCCAAGATCGGGAAACTTTAACAATCCTACTTCAAAAGTGTGCAAAGCACTTTTTGGTATTTTTGGAAATTATGATATCAATTGGGTGCAAGTTATTTTGGATGAACTTCGTCCTAAAAATTTTGAAATGGGAGAAAACACTTTATATCATGGAATTTATCTTACTCGGATTTTCAACTATTTTGGAGTGGATTTCAAAGGTGAAGAATTTGTCTCTAGAAAAGTTTTTAATATCTCAAACATTTCTCTCATGAAAATCCCATATGTTTTTCAACCTTATGAGACTCTTACCGAAAAGGAAGAGCGTTTGGCTAATGAAGAAATGGAAGAAGAAGAAGAAGAAGAAAGGGATGAAATGGAAATAGAAGAAGAAGAAGAAGGTGAAACATCCTTAGAAAGTATTGAATACCCTTCCAATCCGTCCAACAAAACCCTTCTCAAAAACCAAAAGATAATTATGGAGAATCAACGGATTTTAAAACGATCCGTTAGTAAGAAGTTGGATAGCATGTCTTCGAAGATGAACAAGTTCTTTTCAAAAGTCCGCAAGAAACTTGGACTATCTTCATCATCTTCATCTTCTAACTAGTTTTATCTTTTAGTATCTTATTGTATTTGTCTTAGTTTGTTTCGAATGTTCGTGTAGTTCCTTATGTTTAATCATTGTATTATCCAATTATGCAATGAAATTGAATTTCCTTCTTGTTATCTAGTTTATTTTATATCTAGAATAAATGTTAATATATTATAGAAATATATATACATCATTATTCACAAGATAAAATTATCATCAATTTTCACTAAAGTATGTCGACATACCCCTCTAGACCATGTCGACATGTACTGGTCAGAAGTGACTATTGATTTTGAATTTGAAATTTGAATAACTACCAAATGTCTATTCATTTCAAACGAATATCTACACCTATATAAACCTCTGTCTTCCAGAAATCTTCACTGAAATTTATTTCTCATTATCTATATCCTTCATTTCTTTCTCTAATTCAATTATGGCCAATCCTATTCATAATCTATCTGAAAATCTTGAAGAAACACTCAATTCATTCAAGAATATTCTCTCTATCATCCTCCGTAATCAGCGTCACTTAGAATTAAGTCAAATGCAGATGATCAAGGAACAAGAGAGACACTTCGATGCAATTCGATGGATGATCTCCTCCTTGCACAAGGATGATAACGAAGCACATCCTCCCGTTTCTCTATCTGTTGATAATGAAAATTGGGATGCCATCAAACAAGACCCTATCTTTGGAGAAGAAGGATGGGTTGATGTTCCTCGTAACGTTTAATTTTCTTTCTTTGATTGAATTGTTTGAATTAATTTATTTGATTTGGTTTGGATTGATACTTTGTGTGGATTGATTTCATTTGGTTTGAAGTTTGCTGTGTGAAACATGTATATATATATACATTAAAATGAATATAGTCTTTAGTTAAAGTTATTATGCTTATATGTATCATTATTTCTTAATCTATATATATTCCGTTGTATAGTTTATCAATGCAGGTACTAAAGTCCAAGAGTAAGGGGGAGTAAATTTTTTGTTGATGACAAAGGGGGAGAAGTATAAAATAGGGTAGTTAGGCATAGATTAAGGGGGAGTTGTTAGTTTTAGGGGGAGTTATTAGGATAGAAGTGATATTTTATAAACAAAGGTTGTCATCATCAAAAAGGGGGAGATTGTTAGTCCTTGAGATGATGGTTTTGATGACAACAACCTTAGAATAGATTATAAAATATAAATACTAACATTACAAGTTTAGATATATATGTATTTGCAGGATCTAATCATGCAGGTATCAAGAATGAAGACTGTACAGTATAGAGATTCAAGATACAGAGATAGAAGACTCATGAGTACCAAGATTATCAAGAGTTCAAGAGTTCAAGGTTAAGTCTGTTTTATTAGGAATATTTGTTAAAACTCGTAGAAAAGCACTAGCATCTTAATATCCAATTTATTCGTGGAATGGAATCCACTTCGAGCCCGTTAAAGGGATGGAACCCTAAGTAGGATGGAACCTACGAAAATCTAGTGGGACATTGTTTTATATCCACTAATTTTAATTCAAAATGTTTTTACAAAATTATCTTGTTTTCAAAATGATTTCAAAACTTTCCTTTTAAAAGATTCAAAACTCTCTATCCTGATTTTAAAT
Organism: Allium fistulosum; assembly: GCA_030737815.1. Classification (NCBI taxonomy): domain Eukaryota; kingdom Viridiplantae; phylum Streptophyta; class Magnoliopsida; order Asparagales; family Amaryllidaceae; genus Allium; species Allium fistulosum. The sequence goes on along the minus strand of CM060908.1, from coordinate 740,277,097 downwards.
AATTTTAGCCTCAAAACATCTTTATTTTCAAAGTCAAAATACTCCTGTTTTTAAATGTCTTTTCAAATAATATATTTAACTTTTAATATGTATACTTAGATGTAAATATAAAATTATAGTTAAATTATGTATATATTGTTCTTTATATTTACTTATGAATTTCAACTATATTCAAGTATATTTATAAAGTTTTAGATACTTTTTATATAAGATAAATATTGTTTTTATAGAAATTCTAAATATCATTTTTGGCTGAGGGATGTCGACATGCCCCTAGGTAGTATGTCGACTTAGTGACAGTTGAAGTTCAAATTCAAATTTCAAAAGAAGTGTCTGTTCGCCATAACTCTTCATGAATGGTCATGGCTGTTGGTTTTCTATAAATAGGGGTCAGTTTCAACGAATTTTTAATCACTTTTTTCTGGTTTTCACTCCTCTTCATCTTCCACATTTCTTATTACAAAATCATACCATTACTCTGCCGAAATCAACATCGAATCATACTCGATTACTTCTAGTTTGATTCTCCATCACTATCTCTACAAGGTTCTCAGTGCTATTCAGAGTTATAGGTTTCTTTGTAATATATTAGCGAGAAAAGGTGTGATTGTAGCCTTGTAAATCAATCAAGCGAGAAAAGATGTGATTGTAGCCCTGGAAATCAATTGGGTGAACTTGTTGCCCGGTAAATCAAGTATCCCTACCCAGAGGATTGGTATTATGGAGGGTATACCTCGTAGCATTGAAATCGAGGGTTGTAATTGTTGAATTGCTTTTGAAAGGAAATCCGTACTTAGTTGTACGGGACTGGATGTAGGGTAACTCCGAACCAGTATAAAATCCGGTGTGTTCTTTCCTTTACTGCTTTTACTTTATATTTGCATCTGTGTTTGATTCTGTGTTCATATCTGTGTCTAATTAGTGTATACATTGTTAATAAAGTTAGATAAACTCAAAAAGATTAACAAATTTCTTAAAACACTATTCACCCCCCTCCTCTAGTGTTAATTTTAGCCTTAAGATCCTTAATCCGCATTTCTCACAAATTCAACCACTATCTATGAAGTAGATTCCATTTATGTCACGTCTGCAGTGCCCCGTCCCATCTACACACCGTTGACTGTTGGTGTAGTGTCTCATCCCATCTAAACATTGTAGCCACGTCATCACAAGCCAACAAGGAGATTTGACTGGTGTAGTATCTCGTCCCATCTACATAATGTTGCATGTTGGTCCAGTGTCACGCCCCCTCTATACACTGTTGACTGTTGGTGCAGTGTCTCGTCCCATCATACAACTGTAGCCTTGTTCTTAACGACTTTATGACATTACCAAACAATAGTACAGTTAAAAAATTTCTATGATAATAATACAGAAAGAAACAAGACAATATTACTGAAACACCCAAACATAATACAGTCAATGATAATACATAAACAAACAATAATACAGTCAACAATAATACAGTCCACAATAATACAACCAACAAAAATACCTTGACTAGGACTTAGATTTGACACGAAGAAACTACTGGTTACGGTCAAATTGTAAGTTTTGCAGGACATTTCGAAGACGTCTTATTTCTTGTTCCAGCTCGTTGGCATATGTTATGACCCTAGGGCACAACCATTCATCAATCCATTCTGCGTAATTGCACCCTTCAGGCTAGAAGGGACACAACCGGATTCGACGACCAATATCTTCGCCATCATCTCTAACCACAACTTCAACCTTATAACCACAACGGTAGCATATTGCGTAAGAGTCAACCTCTTGTTCAACCGAAGGTTGCAAATTTGGCACTTGATCAACCTCCTGTACTTGTGGTTGTTGATGAACCAACTGTTCGTGTAGAGGTTGGACAACTGCATGTTCATACAGCGGTTGAACATCTTCTTGAAGTGCGAGTTGGTCAAGATTTGGGAATTCACGAGCAACGTCCTCGTAATGCTGGTCTTGGTAATTGATATTTCAATCTTCATCGGTGTGTTCACTTTGCGTTGGAACGTAGCTGAAATCAGAGTCAATAGATGATGACCAGGAAGGCATTGGTATGCGGAATAGAAGAATGAAAGAGCGGAGAACTGAATTGTTTGTTTGAGAAGAAAAGCTCTTATGGATATGCATACACAGAAATAATAATACACTCAATAAACAAGACAATAATAAATATGCATACACAGAAACAATAATACACTCAATAATAATACACTCAAATTATGGATATCCAAACCGTTCTAGCCACTTTTGATGTATGATATAAGCCTCATGTCCATTGAATGTGGTGTGATATTTGAGAAAGTAACGACATTCAAATGTGGAACGGGTTGGTTCGAAAAAAATTTCAAATATAACCTCATTGATAACCGTACTGTACCGTGTACAAGCGTTGCAGAAGTTTCCATAAGTAGTCCTCAACTCTACCTTCGTACATCTACTGTTACACTAAACATTGCTATTGTAAAGTTCAGCAATGGTGTCCTAAAACTGAGTTACCATTATCTCCTCATCGTCGGACATCTGATCAGTTTGTATAAAAGAATTTACTAGCAGTTTCAATTCTGTAGCCGAAAATATTATGTTAGACATTGATTGAATTTACCGAACTTTTAAGTGTTGTGACATTTGAATATAACACTTTATCTTAAATAAAGAGTTCGTAATCCGCATCAAAAAAATGAAGCATGAGATTAACGTCCATGTGTCAAACATCCATAAACTTTTCGACAAACAAACACAACTGTGTTTGTTACTCCAACATTTTTGCTTCATATAAGCTTAATAATAAATAAGCATAAATTATAATCAACACAATGCCATACTCACCGCAAATAAAGTACACAATGCCATACTCAGCACAATGTCATACTCAACATAACATATAATCAACACAATGCCATACTCAGCACAATGTCATACTTAACATAACATATAATCAACACAATGCCATACTCAACATAAAATATAATCAAAACAATGCCATAACATATAGACAAGCACATATAATAATAGCATCATCACTAACATAATATGCAACCAACTACCGTGAAGCGTGAAAAATAATAACATAAACTGAAACATCTATATGCAGCACATCAGTCTATGTGATCGGAACCGCTATCAATCTCCTCATCATCTCCACTGTCGTCGTTGACGTCATCAAAGTCGTGAGGCTCAGGTCTGGCATGGAGCTACTCTTGAAGCTATTGAATTTGGGTCTGTAATCCCTGTATCTGCGCATCATACTGAGTCTGCTGCTGCTGGACCGCAGTCTATTAACTCTGATACATCATCTGTGTATAATCGAGCATCATACGCTCAAATGCAGCATCATCTGTCTATCATAATCCATGTACTGAGAAAACTGATATGTGCACAAGAAAAATTATACATAGGTGGAGAATATAAGGACAAGTAATTTTAAAAAAAATTAAAATTCGTACAAACCTGATGAGGCTGATACAATCCGGCGGATGGTACACCCATAATAGCGTCATCTGTTGGATACTTCAAGGGATACTCCACCACCTGACCATGTACATCATACGCTCTAAATAAATGAGGAAGGGGTCGAACATAGGAGGCTGCGTGTACTAAGACGATGTAGGCTCAAAGGTGGCAGGCGGTAGTGGAACTCTACTAGAAGAGGTACGCGGACCAATATGATCATAGTTCAAACCCCGAATATAATTAGGCAACGTGTAAGGATGTGGGGTTACTCAAGCCCAATATGAATCAAAGTCTCCTGGAACTGTAAAAGGCTCACCATCCACCCATCCTGCACCCCTCATCGTAAGAATATAAGCTGGTCCAACTCTAATATCACCATACATGTCATCCCATGGTAACGGATCTAATGGAATGCGAACTATACCATACAACTGTAGCCAACACCACTCCCCTAAATACCATATGAATGGACATGTAGGAACCTGAAAGGAAACCCTGCGTCGCGACATGGAAAACAGAAAAGTGAGTGGATGATCAGGACCGGGCTCTAGGAACTGTAAGTACTGATCCCATGGACGAACGATAATGTTACCGCACCGTCTCATATCCATCTGCTGTCTAGCCTCCATCAGCTCATTGTGCACCCCTTGTGCAACACGGGACAAATGCATAGGAGGACCCCCAACGACGCAATCTCGGGAAGTAAATATAAGGTGTGGCGTTCGCTTCTGCAATAAGTCGGGGGTGCATATTGGCAGTATACTCGTAGTACCAAAATGGAAGAATGTACCAAAATCCATACATCTGTCTAGACTACTGAAGCGTATAAGTATCCAATGCTACGTACAAATAACCAATAATAGCAGTACCGTAATCATATATATGTAGTCCATCCACATCTACTAATCCAGCCAAAAGGCCAAGTCTAATAGTACCCTTATTGTTACTAAAAAATATAGATCCAAAAAGGTATAATATGAAGTGATGTGCACGAAAATGTGCATATTTTTACCACCATATTTAATCTAATTAAATTAAATAAATGATCATATTGGGTGTTTTAACATATTTGATGTGCACGAAAATGTGCATATTTTTACCACCATATTTAATCTAAATAAATTAAATAAATGATCATATTGGGTGTTTTAACATGTTTAAACCAAAATTCAAATTATTTTCAAATCGTCACATATTCATCTTCATCCAAGGGAAAAATGTTCATTTCTGTGCATATATTAATTTGAGAAAATTTAATTGGAAATTTCAATATTATTTTGTAGGAATTTGGCTTTATATACAAGTGGCGTCATGAAGATATATGCATGCACAAGAGTGAATACAAAGGAATGGAGATTAATTCATTTCATGGATCATGAGGACCCTACTTACCCACCTACCATAATGTACCTTAGGAGCTAATGCACATGCTAAAAGGCCATTAAATCTTCATGCACACTTAATGGATGATTATTGGATGCTAATGATTACTTGGCCACCACACTTCCTAAGAGGGTATTTTGGGCATTCCCCAAAAATATGGATTAGGGTTTCATACATGTATAAATACCCCTTATCTTCATGTAATTAGCTCTTTTAGAGTCTCTTCTTTAGGCTCTCTTCTCTTAGTTAGTTTAGATCAAAAATAATATGAGAGCTCTCTTTCTTTTCATGGCTACTTAGCCATTTCTTCTTTTATGTAATTCTTTTTTTTATTCAATTTCAATACATGTTCTTCTCTTTTCTTGTTTATTTCCTTTCATGCTAGTAGTGTAGTTTCATTTATTCATGCAAGTAGATTAGTGTTTATTTCTTTACTTAGCTTTTCTTTTCATTTTGCTCTCTTTCTCCTCTTCTTTTCATTTAATGTTGCAAGCTACATTTGTTGATTTGATAACAAATATGAAAGGCTAAATCCGTTCAATTTAGGGGTAATGAAGCTCTCTTGAATCATGTAGATGCAACATAAATTTTCATTTATGTCTCTTTTGTGCTTAATGAAAAGTTAGATGTTTGTGTGATTTTGTGTTTAATATTGAGTTTAATAGCTTATGTTGTTCAAAACAAATAGGCTATGCTTAGTCATATGAATCACTAATTACCTCTACATCTACATATGATCATAGTAATGAAAGTGGATTTGGAATCAAAATTTGATGGTTTATGTTTGTAATTCAATAGTTAATAAGCCATGCTTAAAATAGATTCTACTTTTAATTTCATGTCATTTTCATTAAAGTTAGTAAGTGGGTTAGAGGGTGCATTAAAGTTTGATGGTTTAAGGGTGTTAATTAATAACACAATTAGGCCATACTTATGATAAATGCATCAACTAAACTCACAAATGACCAAAACGAGATCATAATTTCATTATGCTGATTTATGTGATCATGAGAGGGGATTTGCCTCTAAATTGCTCTTTAATCTCATATTTTTGTTCTCCTTAGTTTTAGTTTGTTTTTACTTTCTTTTAGTTAGTTAACAATCCCTTGACTTTGGTTTAATTTGATTGAATAGAATTTCAAAATCTAAATAATTCCCTGTGGATCGACCCGTACTCGCATACGTGCTACAATTGTACACCGTGCGCTTGCGGTTATTTTAATTTGAAATTTATCGATGATATTCTAATCCGATAGAAAACTCGTCGTTAAACAAGTTTTTGGCACCATTGTCGGGGAATAGTTTTGATTTTGATTTTCTATTCTTTGAATTAGTATTCATTTGATTTTTATTGTGTGTTTGCTGTGTGTGTTAATTTGCATTTTTTTTTTGAAAAAAATACATATCTGTGTATGATTTTCGATTGCATTTTGTTTGTGTGCTAGCTTTTCTAGTTGCATGTGCATTAATATATTTAAAAAAAACACACACACAATTTCAATTGCAAAAGAAATAATTATTTCACTTTCATTTACATTTCATATTTCTTTTAAAGTTTTCGATTTTCTGTTTTCATTTCACAGTTTACAGTTTTCTTCAATCCCCTAACAACCCACTGCCTTGAACTGCTTCATATCTGCCAACAATTCACCTCTTCCAGACATCTATCCCTCTGCCAATTGCCTGTCCTACAACACTGCATTCAACATTCTTCTATTTCATCCACTACTGGTTGCCACTGCAACATCTTTCCAACACTTCTTGCTACTGTTCCCTGTGCAACAGCTCTGTGCACATTTCTTCAATTCTGCCCACAACTGCAACTACATTTCCACACTCCACATTCTCAAAACAAACCAACCACATCAACCCCATATCACTGTTCCATTGCAACATCCCTGTGCACCTGTGCCTCTGCCTGCCCTCTGTCCCTCCAACCAAGCCATTTCCATAAACACACATACTACCAGCAGTACAAACAACTTCAGATCTTCTACTACATCCTCTGACACAAAATTCTTCAGTTCGTCACAACTTCAAAATTCAAGCTAACATATTCCGTCCTCTCTGACCAATCACTCCACAAAACATACAACCCATTCTCCATTCAAACCACTACTACCAGTTGCTTCCCCTCCTCTGACTACTGCCATTCTCCATCATCTCCACTATAAACTACACAAACACATTGCCTAACCTCCTATTGCCGTACAAGTTCAACTGTTCGACCTCAACACACAGTCTACCACCAGGCCCTGACCACAAGTCTCCCTCAACCACTGCAATAAATCACTACCACATCAGTTATATTCCTCTGCCATCTCCATATAACCACAGCAGCAACTAACATCTTCATCTCCTCGTATTAACATTCACATTCAGTTAACTCCATCTACAGCCATCTCCTTGCCCACTGTCCATCCCCATATCCATAATTCCCCTAACCAGTCAAACAATACCACTCGGCATTACCATCATATCTAAGCATTTCTGCCAGCTTGATAACTGCTATAACACGCCATCATCCTCTTCAACTTCAACTCATTAGTAACCCACATCAGATCAGACAACCAAAACAGTGCAATAACTGCAACAGCACTTCGACTTCACCATTCTCTTCATAACAGACTGCTGAAGCACTGCACCCTGTACTTCTTGCTGACATACCCACCACGGCCATATCATCTCACCATATCAACTCACTGTAAGTCATCCACTGCTCAACCCTTCACCATCATTGCAACCCTTCACTCCATCCAACAAGTCTGCACATTCATCCCACAACTCCAACCCAAACCTTGTCCACCTTCCCGCAAAGTTCAACTTTTACATCCAAACACTGACAAAAATCACAAAACCAAACTGTCAAAACCACTTACCACAGCATAACCACGACTGCCTCCTGCATAATCCAATTCGCCACTTCAGTTCAATCGCCAACCGCTACCCACGAATAACTAGATCCCAAATCGCCTGAATCGGCACCGCGACTACAATTCACGCCTGAAACCCAATTCGACACCGAGCATCTCCAATTCCAACTCGCGACTCCTTCTCACAAAATCGAACACAACCACGCATAACCCTATCATCATCAAATCCCCCAATCATCTTCCAGAACCTCACTACTGACCATCTCCACCTCGTACAAACGCGAACTTGAACTCAAACCCAATTCGACAAAATCAAGCCTTGTGAACTCCGAAATTTGTCGCGATTTCGTTCTGAAATTCTCCTTGATTTCGAATTCAATTTTTTTTATATAGAGAGAGAATGGGAGAGTAATGTTGGTAGAGCGTGACTTCTTTTTTTTTTTTTTTTTGAAGAGCTGTTACATAATTGGGTAGACTTGGATTTCTTCAATACATAATTGGGCAAGCGATAATTGGTGGGCTTGTGTGTGTTAATTTTTTAAAAAAAGTGTGTTAAGCTCTTCTCTTAATTTTTTCTTTTTAGTTTGCAATTTTTTTTTGATTTTAGGTTTCAAATATTTTTTGTTTTTTAGGATTAAACTGAATTGTTTTTTAGTTTTCTTTTAGGTAAAAAAATAATCATTTGCCAAATTTTTGAACTTGTTTACTTTTGTTTGTTTTGAGTCCATTTTTTTTGTTACAACTCTTCATTAAAAAAAATTGCAAGCAAGTTCTTCTTGTCTTTTGTTCTGTTTTTAATTTTTTTTCTTAGTTTAATTTGTTTTGATTTTAATCTGTTTTAGTTTCTTCTTTGATTAAAAAAAACTGTATATATATCTTTTTATTTATTTTCACGTTGCAGGAAATAAAAGGAAGAACCGCTTGCTTGCTTTAAAAAAATTTGCTGCTTTCATTTTTAGCTCTATTTGAATTGCATTGTTGGTTGTTTGCATTTGCATTTATATTTAAATAAATTCTAAAACCAAAATAAAAACAAACTTCATTTTAGTTGCATTGTTAATACACGTTTAATTTCTACTTTGCATTTCATCCTAGATTTTGATTAATAATAACGATTAGACATCGATAACTTTTAATTGTATATTAACAAGTTGTCTTCTTTGAACAATTTAATTTCTTGGTGTCTAGGCTACGGCAGAGTAATAACCATTTATAAATATTACGGTGATTCGTAAATATTATAGTGGTTGTTCCTCTGAAGGTACTTAAACCTTCGGCTGCATTGCTGCGGTGATTCGTGGTGCACCGATAAATCCTGTCTGTTACCTGGCTGAGAACTATCTTGTTGATTTAAGACAATGTATGATTATACAATTTTGGGTTAGGATAAATAATTCATAATTATATCCTTTCATTCATTTAGTTGCATTAGTTCATGCATATATTAAAAAAAATTCAAAATCCAAAACTTAAAAAAAAATTGTAAATATTCCTTTATTTTGTTTTTAAATCCTTTCTTTTGAATTGTTTATAATCAAAAAAAATTAAAACCTTTTCAAAAACCAAAAAAATTGAAAATCCAAAAAAAAAAAATCAATTTCCCTTTTGAAAAATAAATTATATTTGTAAATATTTTTCCTTTATAAAAAAACAAAAAACATTCTTGAAAATGTCTAAATTTCCATATTCACATGAATTTTACGATAGTTATGTAAATCAATATAATCCATATAATTTCACTTCAAATTCTTATGGATATTTCAACAACAACTATTGTTTAAACGATTCGAGTTTTGAACCACAAAATTTTCAAAATGATGAACAACCCTCGAATCTCGAAAATAGCATTGAAATGGTTTCATCTTTACTCGAACTCTCCACACAACAAAATCAAGAGATAAATTATTTGTGTAATTCATATTTGTGCAATGATTCAAGACCAAGTTTTCAAAGTGATCAAAACTTGAATTCGATTAAAAATTCAAACGATTTCGATTATAACCCATGCCAATTCAATTTCGAACTCCAAAATGAATTTCAAACTCAAAGTGAAAATGGAAACAACTTTTCAAACGAATTTGGCAATGGGAATAATCTTAACCACGTTACAATAGAAAACTTTTGTCCTTAACAATTTCAAAGTAAAAATCCTTATGCTAATAACTATAAATTGGATTTTGTTGAGCAAATGAACGAAATTTACGATGATCAAACAGATTCGTTGTTTGAAACATATATGAAACAACGTGAAAAACAAAATCAAATTCCAACGTGTGGCGAGTTAAGTAATAATCCATCTTTTACCAAAATTGATGATTTTAAAATAATACACTTTTGAAATTGAAAATGAGAATCTTAATGAAGTTGTTGAAAATTTGGTAATTGAGTCAGATTTCAATTCTTTTGAAGTTGTGAAACTCGATTTAAAATTCGATTTTCCTTTCTCCGATTTTGAAAATTTGAATAAAACAACTTTGGATTTTGAACTTGAAATACGCAATGAAGTTGTTGATAATCCAAATAAGGAAGACGTATTTAATGAACACGAATTTTATGCAATTTTCGAAGACGAGTTGTTAAATTCTGAAGGGGTAGATTTAAATCACCATTTTGATTTTGGAATCAATAATTTTGAAGAAGTTTTCAATGATAAATTTGAATTTCAAAATGGTGAAAATAAACTTGAATTTCAACCAATTGTTTTATCAACCTCGAAAATCATCCAAAATAAAACAACTCGTACGAATTTTAATAAAACGACATTCGTTTTTCCAAATCAACATTCAATTTTGAAATCTTTTACGGTTTGGTTTTCCGAGCTTGCATACTTGACGAGACAAATGAATCGGTCTTTGGAAGACCGTTTCATTTACTTTTTGACGATATACATTCTAAACTTTTGTAAATAATAATCTTTTCGTTTTCATGTAAATATAGGTCATCTTTTTATTTTTGTTATTTTCTTATCTCCTTCCACTTGGGTTGACTGTGGGGACACGATCAAAATCAAGTGTGGGGGGGAGACTCATCTTCATTTTTAATTTTTCATGGTTTATTTTTGCTTTTTTTTCTTTTAAAAACTCAAAAAAAAATTGAAAAAAAATCCGAAAAACAAATTTTCTTTTGATTGATTTTTAAAGAAACACTTTAGGATAAATATATGGTATTAGTTAACTAAATTGAAATTTTTGAAAAATTTATTTGTCTCAACAAAAATAAAAATGAAGTTTGATTACAAATAATGATGGTTTATGTAACGACCCGAAATTTTCGATCCCGAAAATTCCGGATAGTTAGGAAAAGAAGGAAAGAGATAGAAGAAGGAACCGAAAACAAATCATGGAATCTCACATTCGCAGCGGATGAAATATAATATCAAATAATAACAGTTATACAAAAGAATACTATATCTGTCAATTACATTTTAATACATCAGAGTTACTCTCATACACAAACACTGGACATATACAAATCTCATGTCCCAGATAAACATAAATATATCACAACGGAAACACTCCATACGTTCGTGCCATCCAGCTCGCCTCCTAAACTCCAGAACATCCTTACCTGAAAATCTGTAATACTCCGTCTGACCCGAGCATTACATCAAAGTAACACCCGGGTCAGGCTGGAAACCAGCGTGAGTAAACCCATCTAACATGGAATACAATAGCATAAAACTTACATAAAACCCAGGGTAACTCGTGTCGATTTACAAGTTCATAATTTGCCTAAGACATCACTGATTTCACACATCAATATCTATGTACCTCTATATAGTTAAAGAGGTCCAATTACTTAAATCATCCCATTTCAGCCTATTTATTTCACATATCAACTCTATAAGGAATTTTATAGAAGATTTACACATCGAAGTGGTTTCGGGTATTTACTAATACCCAACCCCGGTCTCTTCGAATCAAATGTCATCTCTAATTCCAGTTTAATTAGATACAAATCAACTATAATACAAGGTATCATAGTCACACAGAAAATTAATTATCAATTGATACTCCACATTATTCTGTTCAATCCATCATATCATATTACCATACATCACAACTCAATATTAGAGATATTCACTATCCAAGTCATCCAATATCATTAAATCATCCATAAGCAAGATTTATTATATAATTCCTAATTAATTTAATTAATCTCCAATTAAATTATCCAGCATCTTAAATTACTTGGATTACCTTAATCGTACTTACTTAATATTAATTAATTACAATTCAATTAATCAATCATTCTTTACTCAACCATCTTAAATAATTCAGTAAAGATTAATTATTCTTTAAGTAATTAACCTTTATTATCACATAGATTAATTACTCTTTAATTATTAATTAATAAAACTTAATTAATTACCCTTCAATTAATTAATAACCAATAATTAATCTCTTAATTACTTAATTTATTAATCTTTAATTATTAACCTTGGAATCAAATAAATCATTAACTATTGATTAACTTAAAACTTTAAATTAAATTAATAATTAAAAACACTTATCTTAATTAATTTACTATTTAATTGCATGATTTAATTAAGTTCAAAAATAACCTTAGGATTAACTTAATTAAATAAAACTTAAAATACTTTTCTCAACTTAGTCAAACATTAAATTATCACTTATTACTTAAAATAGTTTAAAGATAATTAGTTTAGACTTAATTTTGTTAAAAATTTAAACTTGTTAATCTTCTAATATTTACTCGAGACAAACTCAGGTTTCCCATTCAAAATCCCGAGCTTCCTCAACCATTTCCTCGAGCTTCAGTTTTCTATTATATATATATATATATATATATATATATATATTTTAAAAACTGCTATGTTTTAGAATCACTCACGTACTCGAAATAAACTCCGAGCCCCACCTTCTTTTACCCGAGCTTCAACCCGAGGTAAATACTTCGGGGCGATCACTATAAAAACTCGACTGAGCCTCGAGCCACATCTTCTTCCCCAAACTAACATTACCCAGCCACTACAATGTACACCGTGCACGTGCAAACGGTGGCGAAACCACGCCATCCAGTTCCAACAACCTCCCCAAGTCGTCGTTGATCTTCTCGACCCTACCCAGCTACCAGAAACCCAAACCGAACTCCTAAGACGAAAATGAGATCTTCGAGCACCACTTGGAACATAGCCAGATACCAAAACGCTTGCAATCGCCTAGATCCGGTCATCGGAGACCACGAGCTCGCATCGATAGCCGTGCCAGACCTCCCTCTTCATTTTCCCCTACCTCCGAGCCCACTCAAAAACATTACGGCGTTGCTCTGCTCTCCAAATCAATGTCCACCAGAGACATACTTAAACCCTAAATTGATCCCTTAAGCCATCAACGACGATCAGAGAATAAATCGAACATTTTTCCTGACACCCCTGGCCTATCACCTTCCTCTGGCTTCAAACCCTAAACTTCCAGCCTACGCGATCATCAGAAAAAGCTCGAAACTAAATTTCCGATCAACTTCGAATATCTCATTCGAAATCCAACTAAAAATCTTGATTTTAGTTTTAAAAATCCTATTTTTCGATTACAATTCAAATTATAACCCTGAAACAAGAAACCATTCAAGTCGAAATTTGATAAGATTGGGATTTTTACTGTACTTCTTCCTCTCTAAGAAAATCTAGCTACTGTTTTAGCTAAAAAAAATATTTTTAAATCTGATATTATGGTATAACTAACAAGTTTTGTTCATACATTATGTCCTCAAGAAGATCAGGGAAGGAGATCATGATTTTCTTTGATCAAACCTTAAACCTAAACAACAAGAACAGAACAAATGTTCTGTATACAGACACTCACACCCATTTATCTCAAATATATATTTAAAATTCATATTAAACAAACATATGAACATTTATCACTCTTCACTTCAAGTTACTGCATGCAACAAGATTTTTAGAACAGATTAGAATTTTGTTTACTTACTATTTTCAGTTTGAACAGAGACTTACTTTTCAGGTTCGAGTCATGTATATAAATATTACACACATTTATATACTTAAAATCATTTTCAAACAACATGCACAACATCATTCAGATCACACTTAAAAGATCATCACACTGCTAGTTCAGTATATATCAGATTTTCCAAGTTTACTCACCTGGAACTAAATGAACAGAGCACAAATCTGGAAGCTGTCACTTAATTTTTTTCTTTAAATCTTCCTGCTTGTTTGATTCTTGATCGCTTGCTTGACTGTTGATTTAAATGGTTGTTTATCTAGTTTGGTTTTCAGGTTGTAGTTAATTTTTTTTGTATATACTCAGGTTTACTGATGAACGAATGAAAATAGGCAAGTGATATATATAAAAAGATAGTGATCAGGTTGATGAATATACAGGTACAAGATTTTTTGTACTGTGTTTGATTTTTTTTAAGTTTTGACCAGAGATTTTTCTTCAAAAGGTGGCTGAAATGATGCTTGGATGTGCTTGCATTAATTAACTTGGCTTGTTATATAAGTTTTATAAGCTTAGGCTTATCTCTTCTCTTTTTTATTATTTATATGTTATGTTTAGCTTATATACTTTTGTTTTCTTCAGTCTTATCCCTTCCCAGCTTCATGTATTCCAAGTATATATATATATTTCTAGAATTTACTTATGTGTTCATTGTATATGACCATAAATTTATTTGAGATATTATTTAACATCAATACTATTTATTTCATTGTTAAAGTTTAACTATCCAAATTTAAGTTACCTATTTATTATTATTTATACTTGTGTTAATTTCGTATATATTTATATTTATTTTATAACCATATTTTGTTTTATTTCAGTTTTAAATTAATAAGCTTTATTTTACCCTAACCATATAATTGTTTATATATTGATTAAGATATGTACTTTAAAACATTATTGTGAATAAGCTAGATTAAATCTTGAATATTTTAAAACTCTTTAAATTTTTATATTTCCATATCATAGTTATTTCCCAAAAATACATACATATATATACATACATCTATTTTAATTTATGTTTTAATTATTTGGACTAAATTCTCATTAAAATAATATTGCTAATTTTCGGGTCGTCACATTCCTCCCCCCTTTGAATCTTTTCGTCCTCGAAAAGGAACGAAGCTAGAATTTTTAAAATGCTTATAATTAGATAAATTTTCTTTGATCATTTTTTTTAAATACTTTAAAAATCCATTTAATATTACTAAATTTTTTTTTAAAAAAAATACCTTTATAACTCGATGTTTTGACAAGTCCATCCTTGTTCTTACAGAAATTCGGTCTTACATTGATCAGGCGTAGGACTGAAAATCTATAAATACTTGGTAAACCTGTTTTCAACACCCAGTGAAAATACTTTGGAAAATAATTTTATTGAAAATATAGAAAATAGTTTCGAAAATAGAGGAAATATCTTTGGTGAAAATGCTCTGGAAATCATCACCCCCATCCATGGTCGCAGTTACATCCTGGGTTACATTGCCATCGCAGCAAAAGTCCATGTAACTGTAGGCACTCCGCGCCCCTCGATTACGCCATGGAACCCACAACAGATCGCAGTTACATTCCAGGGTTACGTTGCCATCGCAGCAAAAGTCCATGTAACTGTAGGCATCAACGCCCTCGATTTTCGCTGTCAAAAATGAAACTTCTCCACTCCCACATAGGTCGCAGTCTACCGATGTAAAATCAAATGCAGACTGTTGGCTCTCAGCGGCACACACGACTTTAGCTATGTTACCATAGTGTCGCAGACTACCGATATAAAATCAAACGTAGATTGTTGGCTCTCAACGGCACACACGACTTTCGCTATGGTCTATAGTAGATCGCAGTGACATCGAGTTACACTATCGTCACAGCATAACCCAAATGCCCCTGTAGGCATCAGCCCCTCGACTTTCGCTACCAAATAATCCTCAGGAACTAGTTTTGTTCGGACTCCTCACAGGATCAACTTTAGAACCTCTCCCTTTGAGGCTCAAGGCAGTACCAACCTATGGTACTCCTGAGAAGTTCATTTCAAGGGAGCGCCTTTTTCCCCAAAGCCACTTCAAAACACTTTATACTATACACATATAGTATTTTCAAATCATACACCGAGTATGAATTCATATAAATCTCCTTTACAAAATCGATTCCCAAAATCGATAATTCTCATATTAGGCTTTTCCAAATTCCAATATTGGTTTTACCCAAAAATCAAAAGCCTTTCCAAATGCCATAGGTTCCCAAAACCTTTCCTTAAAATCATTTTCACAAATCCTTTTTATATATACATATATGTAATAATCTTGAAAAATCTTTGGTTCAATTCATACTTGTATAAATTCATTTTTATACTTCAAATACTTCCAAAACCTTTTTATGGCAATAGATTCATTAAGGGGAGTTTACCATATATAACAAAGATATATAACTTTGTTTATTCCGAATCAAATATTCAAATTTGATTACTCTTTTATAAAGTTATTAACCACATTACCTTCTTCATAAAGTGAATCTTTAATCATAGAAATTTCCAATTTCCATTTTACCTTATCATATATTCCACAAAATATACTTTCCATTTCAAAGACCATTTACAGTTCTTATCCATAAATTTTCGATGCCAATCTCATTCAAACCCGTACGATGTACACATATCATCATTACACCATATAAATCTGATTGCTCACTCGATCACACAATTCCACTTCCAAACTAGTATTGTCCACCCGACTTCCTAGTGCGGACTCAGATCTGGTTTCCTGATCAGAAACCGTCATTCTCCTTGCATAGTCACAGCTATGATAGAGAATACCCAGAACCAATCAAAAATCCATATCCAGGTTCGCCGTCGAAAATCGAGCGAAAAATCCCAACTCGGATTGATAATACTATCTCGAAATTCTATGCTCGAATCTGGATCAAATCACTATGCGAATAGAATAATATACGTACATCCTACGTATTTATCTTCATTGATTATTAGTAAAATCAATTTCCTTTCTATTCATCCTCACTTTGATCTTATTCACTTATCCATATTTACCTTAATCCCCATTTGGATTATCACTTCAATTTTTATCTCGGTTGGGTATTTAATCAATAACAATTTGTACTCTAATCAGCTTAAATATAGAAAATAGCTTGAAAATTTTTAAAATAAATAAGTAGTTGAAAAATAATTATTAGTTTATAAAATAGCTGTAAAACAATTAAGTAATTGTAAAATAGTTGAAAAATAGTACAATAATTGCAAAATAGTTGTAAAATAGTAACTGGTTATAAAGTAGTTGGAAAAATAGTGATTAGTTTATAAAATAGTTGTAAAGTAGTTAAATAGTTCCAAAAGTAGTTGTTAAATAAATATAAGATAGTGTTGGAATTTTAAAAGGAAAGTTGTATAGAAAATAGTTTGGAAAAATAGATTTATATTAAAACAATTTATTTTGAAAATAGTCCAGAGTCAACTGTTCAATTCCCCATTAATTCAATTTAAATTTCCACTTCCATTAAAATTGACCCAATTGTAATTTGAGTAACTTCAATTTCTCCTGCACTTGATTTATTCCCAATTCAAGTTGAATTAATCTCAACTTCTTTCCAAATTCAAATCAAATTCCATTTGATTTTAAACATATTCACTTCAATTACAATAAATTATTCAAATTAATTTAGACTTATTTCAAATTGAATCCATTTCAATTTCAAATCATTTCAATTTCTATATGAATTAATCCCAATTCCCATTTGAATTTGAACTCATTCAATCTTCAATTTTATTTAAAATCAATCCAATTCAAATTTTCCATTTGAATTTTATACTTATCCATCTTAAATCACAATTCCCATTAATTCAAATCAAATTCAGTTTGAACTAATTCAATTTAAATCTCAATTTTGAACCACCTCGAATTATATAAATTCGAGTTAAATTTCCAAATGTTGATTTAACCCCTTAAATCAAATTAACCCTTAGTTTTAAATCAACAATCCAAATCTTTAAACGATTTAATTCTTAGTCCAATTCTCAAAATTCCATTTTAAATTATCTTTACTTAACTTATTTCAAGGTTCAAATAAGAGTTCAAAACAATTTTATCTTAAAAATTCAATTTATTCAAATTTTCTATTTAAAATAATTCCATATCCTTAATTTCAAATTAAAGTTTAATTTCCCTTTTATCACAATAATGGATATATTACCACACTTCATTTCTTATTCATTTAAACAAATCCAATTCACACTCTAAAGATTATTAATAACAATAGGATAATATTATCCAAATTATTTCAAAACGTCCATTTTCAATTTCCAGATCTCAAACCCATTTTGAGATCACACAAACTCCCAATTCAAATTAACTATTTAACTTTCCAAGTTAAATCTCAATTTCCTCTTGAAATTTCCAATTCAGGTTGCTTGTTTACTTATTTAACTTTCCCAAAGTTAAATTCAATTTACTTAATCTAGACCACCTTACCCAATTTGAATTCCCATTTCAAAATTTAAACTTCACATTAATAATCTTGTAAGTTCAAAAACTTATCACCTTGGGTATCACATCTCATTCCAAATTTAAAACTCAACATTTAGAGTTTATTTCAAACCATTTTTGGTATTATGAATATTCCTCATATATACATATTATTTCCTTTACACACCAAGTTATCCTTAAATTTTAAATCACCTTTTGCTTTTAATTCAAAACAAATTTTCAAACAACCCTTGTTTGCAATAAGTCCCTTTTTATTCAAATAATACTTATTTATCATTTCTTTTAACACTTTGAAACAAATTCCAAATTTTCTGGCTTAGATTTAAAACTCCACAATCTATTTCATCTTCAGTTCCAATTTATAAGTCATACTTATCTAAAACATTTCATTTTGCTTACTCATTAATCTTATTATTAAACACAACAATCAATTATGATAATAACCAAGATTATCATATTAGGAAACCAATTCATTATCATCTTATTCGGAAACTCTTTCCCCAAATTCAAGATTTTATTTCAGTTTGGAACCATTTCAAACTTACCTTTATTTAATTTCAATTTGGTTGTATTTCTATTATCTCTTAATTTAATTCCAATAATTTAACAACCAATTACCTTAACATTTATTGGTTAAGGAATATTGCTTTATAAATATCAAAATATATTCTTCTATAAAATCATTTAAAACCTTTATATATGAAAATAACAAGTACGCTCTCATATATATATATATATACACTCAACTCATTCTAGGGTATTATTGACCCTATCCTTAATGAGTACACCAGAGCCAAGGTTCTCGCTCAACCTTTCAGCTCTGATACCAAATGTAACGACCCGAAATTTTCGATCTCGAAAATTCCGAATAGTTAGGAAAAGAAGGAAAGAGATAGAAGAAGGAATAGAAAACAAATCACAGAATCTCACATTCGCAGCGGATGAAATATAATATCAAATAATAACAGTTATACAAAAGTACTATATCTGTCAATTACATTTTAATACATCAGAGTTACTCTCATACACAAACACTGGACATAAATCTCATGTCCCAGATAAACATAAATATATCACAGCGGAAACACTCCATACGTTCCTGCCATCCAGCTCGCCTCCTAAACTCCAGAACGTCCTTACCTGAAAATCTGTAATACTCGGTCTGACCCGAGCATTACATCAAAGTAACACCCGGGTCAGGCTGGAAACCAGCGTGAGTAAACACATCTAACATGGAATACAACAGCATAAAACTTACATAAAACCCGGGGTAACTCGTGTCGATTTACAAGTTCATAATTTGCCAAAGACATCACTGATTTCACACATCAATATCTATGTACCTCTACATAGTTAAAGGGGTCCAATTACTTAAACCATTCCATTCCAGCCTATTTATTTCACATATCAACTCTATAAGGAATTTTATAGAAGATTTACACATCGAAGTGGTTTCGGGTATTTACTGATACCCGACCCCGGTCTCTTCGAATCAAATGTCATCTCTAATTCCAGTTTAAGTAGATACAAATCAACTATAATACAAGGTATCATAGTCACACAGAAAATTAATTATCAATTGATACTCCACATTATTCTGTTCAATCCATCATATCATATTACCGTACATCACAACTCAATATTAGAGATATTCACTATCCAAGTCATCTAATATCATTAAATCATCCATAAGCAAGATTTATTATATAATTCCTAATTAATTTAATTAATCTCCAATTAAATTATCCAGCATCTTAAATTACTTGGATTACCTTAATCGTGCTTACTTAACATTAATTAATTACAATTCAATTAATCAATCATTCTTTAATCAAACATCTTAAATAATTCAGTAAAGATTAATTATTCTTTAAGTAATTAACCTTTATTATCACATAGATTAATTACTCTTTAATTATTAATTAATAAAACTTAATTAATTACCCTTCAATTAATTAATAACCAATAATTAATCTCTTAATTACTTAATTTATTAATCTTTAATTATTAACCTTGGAATCAAATAAATCATTAACTATTGATTAACTTAAAACTTTAAATTAAATTAATAATTAAAAACACTTATCTTAATTAATTTACTATTTAATTGCATGATTTAATTAAGTTCAAAAATAACCTGAGGATTAACTTAATTAAATAAAACTTAAAATACTTTACTCAACTTAGTCAAACATTAAATTATCACTTATTACTTAAAATAGTTTAAAGATAATTAGTTTAGACTTAACTTTTGTTAAAAATTTAAACTTGTTAATCTTCTAATATTTACTCGAGGCAAACTCAGGTTTCCCATTCAAAATCCCGAGCTTCCTCAACCATTTCCTCGAGCTTCAGTTTTCTATTATATATATATATATATATATTTTAAAACTGCTATGTTTTAGAATCACTCACGTACTTAAAATAAACTCCGAGCCCCACCTTCTTTTACCCGAGCTTCAACCCGAGGTAAATACTTCGGGGCGATCACTATAAAAACTCGACTGAGCCCCGAGCCACATCTTCTTCCCCAAACTAACATTACCCAGCCACTACAATGTACACCGTGCACGTGCACACGGTGGCGAAACCACGCCATCCAATTCCAACAACCTCCCCAAGTCGTCGCTCATCTTCTCGACCCTACCCAGCTACCAGAAACCCAAACCGAACTCCTAAGACAAAAACGAGATCTTCAAGCACCACCTGGAACATAGTCAGATACCAAAACGCTTGCAATCGCCTAGCTCTGGTCATCGGAGACCACGAGCTCGCACCGATAGCCGCGCCAGACCTCCCTCTTCATTTTCCCCCACCTCAGAGCCCACTCGAAAACATCACGGCGTTGCTCTGCTCTCCAAATCAATGTCCACCAGAGACATACCTTAAACCCTAAATTGATCCCTTAACATCAACGATGATCAGAGAATAAATCGAACATTTTTCCCGACACCCCTAGCCTATCACCTTCCTCTGGCTTCAAACCCTAAACTTCCAGCCTACACGATCATCAGAAAAAGCTCGAAACTAAATTTCCGATCAACTTCGAATATCTCATTCGTAATCCAACTAAAAATCTTGATTTTAGTTTTAAAAATCCTAGTTTTCGATTACAATTCAAATTATAACCCTGAAACAAGAAACCATTCAAGTCGAAATTTGATAAGATTGGGATTTTTACTGTACTTCTTCCTCTCTAAGAAAATCTAGCTACTGTTTTAGCTAAAAAAAATATTTTTAAATCTGATATTATGGTATAACTAACAAGTTTTGTTCATACATTATGTCCTCAAGAAGATCAGGGAAGGAGATCATGATTTTCTTTGATCAAACCTTAAACCTAAACAACAAGAACATAACAAATGTTCTGTATACAGACACTCACACCCATTTATCTCAAATAAATATTTAAAATTTCATTAACATATGAACATTTATCACTCTTCACTTCAAGTTACTGCATGCAACAAGATTTTTAGAACAGATTAGAATTTTATTTACTTAATGTTTTCAGTTTGAACAGAGACTTACTTTTCAAGTTCGAGTCATGTATATAAATATTACACACATTTATATACTTAAAATCATTTTCAAACAACATGCACAACATCATTCAGATCACACTTAAAAGATCATCACACTGCTAGTTCAATATATATCAGATTTTCCAAGTTTACTCACCTGGAAACTAAATGAACAGAGCACAAATCTAGAAGCTGTCACTTGATTTTTTTTCTTTAAATCTTCCTGCTTGTTTGATTCTTGATCGCTTGCTTGACTTTTGATTTAAATGGTTGTTGATCTAGTTTGGTTTTCAGGTTGTAGTTAATTTTTTTTTATATACTCAAGTTTACTGATGAACGAATGAAAACAGGCAAGTGATATATATAAAAAGATAGTGATCAGGTTGATGAATATACAGGTACAAGATTTTTTGTACTGTGTTTGATTTTTTTTAATTTTTGACCAGAGATTTTTCTTCAAATGGTGGCTGAAATGATGCTTGGATGTGCTTGCATTAATTAACTTGGCTTGTTATATAAGTTTTATAAGCTTAGGCTTATCTCTTCTCTTTTTTTTTTATTATGTTATGTTTAGCTTATATACTTTTGTTTTCTTCAGTCTTATCCCTTCCCAGCTTCATGTATTCCAAGTATATATATATATTTCTAGAATTTACTTATGTGTTTATTGTATATGACCATAAATTTATTTGAGATATTATTTAACATCAATACTATTTATTTCATTGTTAAAGTTTAACTATCAAAATTTAAGTTACCTATTTATTATTATTTATACTTGTGTTAATTTCATATATATTTATTTTATAACCATATTTTGTTTTATTTCAGTTTTAAATTAATAAGCTTTATTTTACCCTAACCATATAATTGTTTATATATTGATTAAGATATGTACTTTAAAACATTATTGTGAATAAGCTAGATTAAATCTTGAATATTTTAAAACTCTAAATTTTTATATTTCCGTATCATAGTTATTTCCCAAAAATACATACATATTTACATACATCTGTTTTAATTTATGTTTTAATTATTTGGACTAAATTCCCATTAAAATAATATTGCTAAATTTCCGGGTCGTCACAGTTTAACTAGTATATAGGAAGATTTATACGTGTTAATTATGAAATATCCTAATTGAAAATCTTTGTTTTAAAAAGTGGTTGATTTAAAGTAAAGATATAACATTTTTTGTCTTATAAGTTAAATTATGCTAAGATGATAGTGCGAAACTCTCTCTTCAAAAAAAAATATTTATTGTATATATGTATATATATTTTTATAAACACCTAGTGTCATGTGTCCATACTCGTGTGTTCACTCGCCATGCTATGTACCCTTCTCACGTAAGCCCGAAATGCAGTGCACGATCTGTATATCTGGCTTCAGTTTATCTGAGTTTGGTGTGTGTATATAAAAATTCTTTTATTAATAACGCCTACATTAGATAAGTGTTCACACTTGTGTGTTCACTCACCACGCTCTGTATTCCCCTCACATAAGTCTGCAAGGCAGTGCATGGGTAATATATCTGGCCTTAGTTTTCTGAGTTGGGCATATGTAAATATTGTAAATAGAAATAAAATTTTCAAAGAAAAAAAAATAGAGAGAGTAAGAAAATGAAATCCAAGCACTATTTTTACTTGTTTGATTTGACTTGTTATTGAAAAGAAACGAAAATACCACTTTGATAAACTTTGATAATCAACTAAGGATCCATTTCATAGTTACACTGTGTTATCAACCGAAACAACGAGTTAAACTATAGTCTATTTGTTATGATAACTTGATTTTTGTTGGAAATTTTGACGAGTAAATGACTTAAATTTTCAAGATAATAACCAAAACATATATTTAACCTATTTGTGTCGATTTAAAAGTAAATCCTTTATTTGTAAATATTTTCAAAAACTTGCATTCATCTTTTTGTAAATAAATTTTGCATTTTGTAAATATTTTCATCATGCATTTGGATTTTGTGGGTAGTATCTGCTGAAACCCTCACGAGACAACACTCATCCTACTGGGGACACCCAGAGGATTAACGATTTGTTGCATACGCTCAATGCAATCGTGCTCCCTTCGAAAACGGATTTATCTTAGTTTTTCTTTATTTTAGGACAAATAAAAAGATATGTGTGGGGGTATTTGATGTGCACGAAAATGTGCATATTTTTACCGCCATATTTAATCTAATTAAATTAAATAAATGATCATATTGGGTGTATTAACATGTTTGAACCAAAATTCAAATTATTTTCAAATTGTCACATATTCATCTTCATCCAAGGGAAAAATGGTCATTTTTGTGCATATATTAATTTGAGAAATTTTAATTGGAAATTTCTATATTATTTTGTTGGAATTTGGCTTCATATACAAGTAGCTTCATGAAGATATATGCATGCACAAGAGTGAATACAAAGGAATAGAGATGGAAATAATTCATTTCATGGATCATGGAGAACCTCACTTACCCACCTACTTTAATGTACACTTAGGAGCTAATGCACATGCTAAAAGGCCATTAAATCTTCATGCACACTTAATGGATGATTATTGGATGCTAATGATTACTTGGCCACCACACTTCCTAAGAGGGTATTTTGGGCATTCCCCAAAAATATGGATTAGGGTTTCATACATGTATAAATACCCCTTATCTTCATGTAATTAGCTCTTCTGGAGTCTCTTCTTTAGGCTCTCTTCTCTTAGTTAGTTTAGATCAAAAATAATATAAGAGCTCTCTTTCTTTTCATGGCTACTTAGCCATTTCTTCTTTTATGTAATTCTTTTTTTATGCAATTTCAATACATGTTCTTTTCTTTTTTTTGTTTATTTCCTTTCATGCTAGTAGTGTAGTTTCATTTATTCATGCAAGTAGATTAGTGTTTATTTCTTTACTTAGCTTTTCTTTTCATTTTACTCTCTTTTTCCTCTTGTTTTCATTTAATGTTGCAAGCTACATTTGTTGATTTGATAACAAATATGAGAGGCTAAATCCCTTCAATTTAGGGGTAATGAAGCTCTCTTGAATCATGTAGATGCAACATAATTTTTCATTTATGTCTCTTTTGTGCTTAATTGAAAGTTAGATGTTTGTGTGATTTTGTGTTTAATATTGAGTTTGATAGCTTATGTTGTTCAAAACAAATAGGTTATGCTTAGTCATATGAATCACTAATTACCTCTTCATCTACATATGATCATGGTAATGGAAGTGGATTTAGAATCAAAATTTGGTGGGTTATGTTTCTGATTCAATAGTTAATAAATCATGCTTAAAATAGATTCTACTTTTAATTTCGTGTCATTTTCATTAAAGTTAGTAAGTGGGTTAGAGGATGCATTAAAGTTTGATGGTTTAAGTGTGTTAATTAATAACACAATTCACTACTAGAAAAAGAGCTTTTACGGCATTTTAATAATGCTGCCATAATCATTCGCAGCGTTTCGAAGCACACTGCCTAATGTCATGCTGCAATAGAGTCAGGGAATACTGAGCGTTTCTAAAATGTTGCTAAAAAAGGCTATTGAAGCTTTTGCGAAATGCTGTAGTAAATAAATTTGCAGCGTTTTTGAGGATACAGCGTAATAGCATGTTTCAAGTAGAACCAATAATATACAGCAGTTTTGAAACGCTGCAAAAATATTTTCAGCGTTTTCATTTTGCTTTAGTTTGATTTTTTGTAGCATTTTGTTATTTTAGTATTGCAGCTCTTTTTAAACGCTGCGGCATATCAACAATTTTGCTTCATTTTAGAATTACTGTAGCAGTTTTAAAACAATTATAAAAACCATGAATAATGTATTCATAAACAAATTGCTCAATTTATAAAACACTAATATATATAATATGATATTATAAGAAGTTATAAAATTAAACATAATCAAAGCTACATCAATTTCATACACCATAAAGTTATGTCATATACAACATTTCATATGTTTTGACCACAAATGTTAACAATATAAAATCTTACAAAAAGTGCTTGCTAAAAGAAAAATATAAATCGTGGAAAGTCCAATATGCCTATAAAATATGCAATTAAAGATTAGCAATAGAGAACAAATATGGTAGAATATGAAATTTTTGAAATGTCATCTATTTAACTGTAATGATGGTTACATCAGTGATTCATATACACAGTAATAACATTTATTTCACTGGCAACACCTTCCTTCAACTACATTTCAAAAGTCTATGTTCATTTGTAGTTGGCATTTTCAAGTTGTTCATTCTCTATTAAGTTGCTGTTACATTTCATCCAACCTCCAACTACAATCTGCATTACGTTTCCTCAATAGCAACACCTTCCTCATCAACCACAACACTGCACCCTTCCAGAACCATCAAACTCCATCAAATACCCCAATCACAACCATCCACTTCACCTACACCACTTAGAATCCACTTCAGCTGCTCCAACTACAATCCACGCATCACTTCAATCACTTTTTCAAAACCAACATCTTTCAACCTTCAACACCTTCTCCCTGCCACTGCAACGACCTACCACTTACATCCAACCTTCAACATCATTGTATTTATGTGAGTGTATGTGTTTGTAAATGTATATGCATGTGTGTATACACCATTTGTATCCCCTTCATTGTAACCATTGGGTTTGAGAATTAAATGATTGTATTTCATGATGACGTGAGGCAGAAAATGATAGTATGATAGAGAGAGTATCATGTTATCCAACGATTTATTTTTCAAATACGACGGCTAAAATGAAGAGACTACAAACTGCATGTGTGTGTATGTGCACAAGTTTGTGATACAGTATCTCTACTTCTCTGATATTTGTCAACCCATGGACGAATATCTGGATCGGCAGCTAGCTTACTTTATGTTGCTAATTGATTGAGACCAAGAAATGTAGACACTACAGCTAGCTGCAAACAAGTGATTTTACTTAGTTCTCCATTACAGTAGAAGTGCATGGTTTAAAAATTGATGATGCCATGTATGTTACATAACACAGATTCTGCATTGAACATCAGTTTGTCTTGTATTCATAACGATGAATAGGTTTGGTAAAATTAAGTCACAAGGATAATGTGGAGACAAATAAATCATTATATGTTACAACCATACCTTGTTCAAATTTTATTTTTATACATTGAATATATTGAATAAAAAACTGTTTTATTTATATAAATATAAGAAGAGCATATGTTAGATAAAAAAATACACATGGAATAAGTTTCGAAAGGGAAAAATAGACAAGATGACAATCTTAATCACTTACAAAGTGAAGTAGAGTACTCAATGTCAGGTTTAGTGCACTCTAACTTGTCAACAGACCCATATAGGGATGGATGATAACATATCTCTAGTATCAGGTTTACTAATTTACTAAACTTCAGTCCATAGAGGTTAAAGGAAAGTCTATCAACAATAAAAATATCAAACAAAATAAATTACAGGTCATAAAAACATGTGAATTCATCAAGGAAACATCCATACAAAAACTTTCATTTAAAGTTGCTATAAAAATGTTTGAAATACCAATATTAATTGTTTCCAAGTTATTTAGATCAAAGTACATATTTATCTAGATCGAAAAATATATATTACCTGGCAACAACACTCATGATCGTTTGTTATAGGTACTTGGCTGATGACCTGGAATGTTTTATGTTACTCAATTATAAGAAACAAAAAAATATGGTTAGAGAACTAAAATAAATCAATTGAAATCTGGCAGTTTGCACTGCTAATATGTAAAGGACTAAAATATATCAGTTTGTGCTGCTATTTTGCACTACTATCTCATCACATTTAAGCCCCACATCAGTGAAAAATTAGACAATTGGTTAAAGAAATTGACAAATAAATTTAACTAAAGTTAGTTTAAGTTATACACTGAACATGGAATCAATTTAGGAACTGTTTGAACTGTACACATATAACATGGAATCAAGGTACAACTACATAGGTCGTTATTGTTTCTACTGTGTAAATCAATTTAGGAACTGTTTGAACTGTACACATAAAACATCTGGAAAAAAAGGGAAGCTCATACATAGTTGGATTCATAAATATTGTCAATAAGAGAAAGAGAGACGCACAAATTGGGAGGTGTGAATATGAATATACACACACAAACACAGAAACATGAGTCCTCCATTCATAGAGTGTTGCTTTATTTTTGTTTACGGTCTTTATTTAGATCAAAGTTGGAAGTTGTACTTGTATGCTCCAAAGGTGGTTCCAAGTGAGATGAGACATTAATAATCTGATTAATATTGATGTCCTTGCAATGTTCTAAATGCTCATTATTATGACTTCCCGATCCCTTCTCATCGTCTATATATATTACATTTTTTGCTTCCGTATTCTTTTTTCTCCTTCCATACTTTTTAAATAAGCATTGATATTTAAGATGACCAAAACAAACACGCGATTCACAATGTGGTGGAATCTACTCGTATAAAACTGGTTGGTAGAAAATTTCACATTTATAAAGAGCCACCGGAACCCCTTTAGGAAAATAGAAGTCTGTCTTCATTTTAGTAAGACAATGAGCAAAACTAATTCTTTTGCGACTTGCTGTTGAAAGATCTAATTCAGTAGGATCCCCTAGAATGCTAGATATAGCACTTAGCCACTCACCACTTAGTGGACAGAGGTTAATATCAGGATATTTCACCCATATAGGAATGGATGATAACATATCCCTATCTGTTTTGGGCAATACGAAAAATCATGTGATTGTACTATTATTATACTCATTTAATTATTATTATTATTATACATCTTAGTGAACTTATTATTATTATTATACGTCTTAGTTAACTTATTATTATTATAAATTTTAGTTAATTGCTATAAACTTATTTAAGTTTAATATTTATAAATCTTAGTTAATTTATTATTATTATTATTATTATTATTATAAATCTTAGTTAATTTACTACTATTATTCTATATCTGAGTTAATTTTTGTAAAATTATTTATTATTATTACTATTTTTATACTTAATTAATTTTTTATAAAATTTATTATTGTCATTATTATTGTTGTTGTTGTTATTGTTATACTTAGCTAATTTTCTATAAAATTTATTATTATTGTTATTATTAAGTAGTTATTATTATTATTTAGTTATGTTTTCATAATACTTAGTTAATTTTTAAAAACTTATCGAATTTTTATAAAACGTAGTAAATTTATTATTGTTGTCGTCGTCGTTATAATACACTCGTTTAATTATTATTATTATTATTATTATTATTATTATTATTATATTATTATTATAAATCTTAGTTAATTTTTATAAAATTATTTATTATTATTATTATACTTAGTTAATTTTTCATAAAATTTGTTGTTATTATTATACTTAGTTAATTTTTCATAAAATTTATTATTAGTATTATTATTATTTAGCTATATTTTTATAATACTTAGTTAATTTTATAAACATATTGAATTTTTATAAAACTTAGTTAATTTTTATAAACTTATTTAGTTTATTAAAAATCATTGTGGCTAGAGGGACAAAGGCTGCAATTTTGCCTATAGGGATTGGTGGATTTATTGCCTGTAGAGCATTGTCTCAAAGAAACGATGAGCCTAAAAGGGCTTCTAGGCCTTGGGATAAGAATAGAGATGGGTTTTCCATGGGTGAAGGAGCTGGTGTCTTGGTAATTATAATAGATTATCACAATTTTATCATATCATCTAAAAAGCAAGTTTAACATCTAAATGACATTCACTAGCAATACAAACTGTGACAAATGACATTATAGCATCTAAAAGGCATTCACTAGACTTATAAGCTTGAATTAATAAATAAAAGGAGGCTATAAACTCTTTTGTCCATTGATATTAAATGATATCATTACAATTTTAATTTATTTATCTAATTCCATATGCATGTGTAAAAATAAATAAAAGATTATGGAGAGCTTGGAGCATGCAACAAAGAGAAGAGCAACAATAATTGCAGAATATTTAGGAGGGGCTATAACATGTGATGCTCATCACATGACAGATCCAAGACCAGAAGTACTCGGTGTTTCTTCTTGCATAGAAAAGAGTTTGGCAGATGCTGGTGTCTCCCCTGAAGAGGTAAGTCATTACCTGTTCTGGAATTATAAGGTTTATTATGTAGCTTGATCAAATTATTGTTTTTGGATTATTATTTTATAAAGTACTGATTTCCAGGTAAACTCTGCAAATTATCATGCTACATCAACACTGCTTGGAGATTTGGCAGAGTACACTGCTATAAAGAAGGTTTTCAACGACACATCTAAGCTAAAAATGAATGAACAAAAGTAAGTTATTATTATTTAAATATCTATCCACTAAAATAATAGTCCAATAAAATGCATAGAAGTGAAAAAAACTTTATATATTTCTCAGTCGATGACTAGGCTCTGCCTTGGAGCAGTAGGTGGATTAGAGGCTATTACTACAATCAAAGCTATTAACACAGGCTGGCTTCATCCTACTATTAACCAAGATGTATGACACTTGCCTTTATTTTATATAGTTGCAGTTTTAGTATGTAGCATAGATAAGAGAAACTTAGCTTTTATGCATTTTCATTTAATCATATGCAGAACCTGGAGGAATAAGTCACAATTGACACAGTGCCGATTGTGAAGAAGCAACATGAAGTAAATTTTGGTACTTTTTATTCAAAACATAATTTTAGCATTTCTAATATGCCAATTTTTATGCTTGTATTTTATTGCAGTTATTTCAAATTCTTTTGGTTTTGGAGGCCATAACTCGATAGTGGTTTTTGCACCGTTTAAACCACAGAAGTTACAATCAAATTGTTGTGAAGAACAAGCTTTTACAACCGTCCAGTTCTTTAAAATAAATCTGATACTGCTTGTTTTCATTATTCGTTGTAACTCAATATAGAGGTTTTTGAAGTTTGATATATTGATTTTTTTATTATCCGCTGTAATATATTATAGAGGTTTCCCAAATTCAAAATATTGGTTGATGTAACTAGAATTTTCCCGGAAAATTTATTGTATTTTTTATATACTGCTGCATTTGCGTTGATGTGTGCTAAATGTGAAGTTATAATATACATGAAGGTGAGTTTAAATATCCTTCTAATATATGTCATAGTTAATCAACTCCTCTGTTGCTATCTTTATTGCACAATTAAATATGCCTAATGCATTTGGACGATCCAATCTCTTTCATGCAGTTAAAAATCTTGAACTTCCTTTTCCTAACTGCTGTTTATACTAACAGAAGCATGTTCAGTTGAGAACTATAGCCATTTCTTCTAACATCTATGGTTGTAAAATTTATTGTATTCACTGATAATCTCAAACCCGCGCCCACCCAAAGAACAAATTATGAAGCAGCAAAATTTCTGTGAAAAAATCAGGGGATAATGTATATTATAATCATCAACTATGCAACTATTCTAACAAACTAACCCCCACCCACCCAAAATATAATTTTGGAGATAAACAACACAGAGACTGTCTGTATTATTATTTTAGTTATATAAATTAAGGGAAAAATGTGTTTGGATTTTATAGAGTAAAAGATTTACCTCGAGATGATGCTGCCTGGTTCCCTTGACCATGAGTCTCACCAGTTGGATGTGTACTAGGACTAGGAGCGCTTTCAGTTCCACTGTAATTGTTGGCCATATTTTTTGCAAATATTTAGCATTGCAATTAAGCAAACAGGTAATGTAAGGGTAAAAGGTTGGCATGCAAAGTTATAATTGATTCGAGATCACATGTATATAAATTCCTTTACCATCCATCATATTTAAACTGCCAAGATTGTTTGAAGAAACTGTTAAACCTTGTTCAAAAAAAGAGGCATGAAATGGAATTGCAGGCTGAGACGGCAGGGGAATAACAATGTTTTGTAGTATTATCATAAATATCAACAAGTTTGTGTCTATATAATACAACTTTAAGAAACACCATCAGACAGTTTCCTACCATTTTTAGATGCTTTTTGAGGACAAGGATGAGCTGCTATACGCTTTAAATGAGGAGGAGGAACATGTTCGCTTGTTCCATTTTTCTAAACCTTCAGAAATATTTTTGTGCATGACTTCTAATCTGTGATAAAAATGAACAGAAATGTGAAGAAGTGGTATGAAAGTCTCAATACAATCCATAATAACCAAATGCTACAAAGAACACTTTTAAGTATCATTTCAATTTCAAAGTTGATGTATGCTAATAATGAATTTTGACAAATGAGTCTCATGGCTGATACTACATGAAGTTTTAGTCTTACTTCACATAGTTTGAGCTATGTCGACAGAGACAAATGGATAAAGAAGCAAAAAAAATTTGATTTAAAGGTGGAAAAAGAATTATACTTTCAAGAGATGTCAGCGTATTTATGGCAATCGGAAATATGGCAATCAGCAATATAAGCTCAAGGAATTGAAATTTACAGTCCATTTTGGATCCTGGAAGTTCGTGAGGAAGATTTAAACAAACAAAAAAATAAAAACTTTGAATAAATGTTGAGATTACAGAAAACACCTTGTTCCAAAACCCGATAAACATGTCAAAATTTGTGTACTTTTGATAGACAGATATTGTATAACACAGAGTGGTGCTTAAAGGCACTCAAAATTAAAATTTCATTTATTTTATCCAAATTTAAAAAATAGGAGAAGAAAAGGACTATACAAATAAAACTTATTTTGCAGCATTATGAGATTTAGTCATCCAGAAATATTCTTAGAAAAACAGAATTCGAGGATGTAATTACCTAAAAATATTTGTCAAATCAATTTCTTCTAGATGGAACAATGGTAACTTAACAAGAACGTGTCTGTGTGTATCATTGTTGTTAGAAGTTGGAACATAATTAGTGAGAAATTCTCACTTAAAAGTTAAAATTATACATATGTACTTGGAAGAAGAAAAACAAAGCAATACACCCATTGTTTATAAAATTTCAATTATATATCCATTATTGTTCAACAAGACTAATCTTCGTTCTAAAAAATGGCTAGCCTAATCTATATCTTAACACAACAAACAGTCTTGGGAGCTGGTATATTTAGCGTTATATAAATGTTAAGAAAATTGCTTTAACGCATATTAATTTTCAAGCAAAGACTAAATCATTAAAGAGAGAAACGTGAAGGACATTATCTGAATAAGTACTGCAACCAATCATTCCTATATAGGTGTTAATTTACGATTGTACCAAAGGAATAAGTATTGCAACCAATCATTCCTAAAAAATAACATCAAACAACCAATTTTTCATCTGTATAATTAAGTAAAACAAATATAGTACCCAAGTATCAAATCAGAAAATTGATTTGAATGGGTAGTCATAAAACCAACATTCAACATTACATCAAAGCGCTCGGTTTTTTAAGATATATTTTCATGATATATTGATGTCTCAAAACAAAATTACAGGCATCGATGGTACATAAATAATCATCAGATCAATGTAGTCTGTGTATAGAATTAAAAATAAGTAATTGAAACATACCTTGTTTGCTCTACTATATAGTGTGTTGCAAAATGCAGTCATCGCCAAAAACATTTGCTTTCAGCTAATGTTCTTCTCACAACATTGAGAGACCATAAATAGCCTAAATATATTTCAATTTTATTTTATTTAGTCTTTTCAGCTAACAATTTGCATGTAAATGAAACCAAAATAACTTCAAAAGTCGTTGTAAACATGATCAGCATAACTGAGAACCCAGTCTTCTATGCCAGAGCATATAAGCATTCCATCTGAAGCATATGGGTAGTCTTCAATTACAGGTTCAATACCACAAGGAAATAAAGTGTCTCCAACTACCATACCTCTTATGACCAAGTAAGCTGACAAAGCTTTCATGTCAAAGTGCCACATGCTCTTACACGCAGCTGAACTAATCTCCACTTAATATATTTCACCACCAAAGCAGCTTTCAAGTATGCCTACACCATTAATTAAACATCTTCATACTAATGCATTCATTTCCACTGTGAACCTCATGTATGGGTGCAACAACTCAAATAAATATCCAACAAGCTAAGTTGCCTATGTGAAGCTATAGTATATGTCTCCATGCAACCATGACAAACATGTGCCTTTGCTAGTTTCCAAATCCAATACTGATGGATTGGGAGAACATAATGGCAAACTAAGCTCAATTACAATTGGTCTAAGCCCTCTGTCTGCTAGATAAAATATCGTTCTCATAGCATAACCTTTTCTCTCTTTTGACGAATCTATTTACTTGATGAAAGGCAGGAACAAATCATTGTAGTCTAGAATAAACAGTTTGATACTCCCCATTGCCTCTTCTAGGCTCATTCCATTCAACTCATGCTCAATGAGTTCTTTAGTTATCGCAACTCTAGACGACCGTACACAGTCGGATCCAATTTGCTTACAATAGGAAATTCTCTCAATCCTTTATAGACACCACATTCACACCAGCAATGTTTTTTCTAGCGAAGTCATTATCATGCAGCCATCAAAACTGATATCTCGATGTCACGGAAGAATTATCATACTTTAAAAACTTTTCACCTACACTCATAGCATTTGACACCATAGATGCTATATAATCCTAATGGCTAGCTTTGTTTGATCACTTGTTATAGAAAGTCCTTCTTTGTACAGACTATATATATCACAAAAGCACTCAAACTGGCCATCGGAGTTCTTAAAAGCAGCCTCCATTGCTTGTATGAAAGAATAACAATTTGTAAAACAAATCACAAAACTTTGTGAACATGAAAGAATTGCCCACAACCTGTGCAGTTAATACCCCGCTATTACCCCGCTAAAACCCCGCTATATCTCGTAGTGGATTTATACTGCTACGATTTTTTCATATAGCCTCAAATATAGTCTTTCCGCTTTAAGCCCCGCTATTTCCGCTATATCCCGTTATACTCGCTATATTCCGCTATTTCCGCTATTTTTTCTTTAAAAGAACTGAATTGAAAAATGACATTTATACATTATAAAAATTATGGAATTAATTTATTTGATTGAATTTTTAATATAGTTTCAGAAATGAAAATACTCTAATATTCTACTAAATTCAATTATGTTATATAATAGTTTTACGTTTATTTACAGTATATTCGCACATGTTTTTATTTAATATTATTTATGTATTAATTATAATTCGATTGAATGTTAATTTTTCATTTAATTACCATTTGTATATTTGTAAAAACATTAAGTACGATTTTTATATACTATTTTATAGTCATCCGCTACATCCCGCTATATCCTCGCTGTATCCCCGCTATGACTTTTTGCACCTCCGCCGCATTGAATCTGCCGAGCGCTTTAATTGCACAGCCCACAACAATAGCGATTCAACATATACATGATTTGATTCAGTCTCTAAATTTAATACTATGAACATACTTTAGAGTGTTTAGTTTAACTTCAACAACAAGAAACATCAATACAGATAACATTTTGTATGCATTATCATATCTCAATATCAATCAGCGCTAAACCACATTGAGTCTTAAAAATGGCCTTTCAAAAGTTGAGGGGTCGAACAAAATGGTAGGGGCCCTACTTCCACGTCTCTATAGAATACTAATCATATAATACATACATAAATTATTCAAACATAATGATAAATCTAAATAAAGATTAACATACGATATGGTACTAGAATGGGGCCTGAAGAGTGAAATCTTAATAATTGTTCTATTTTTGACTGATATGAGAGCTAGATTCATACCTTCTTCATTTCTCAGATGGAAAAGGTTAATACTTGATAACTTAGACTGTGTCAAACAATGCTAAAAGGACTTAACTCCAAACATATATTTGTTTTGTGAAGTTAACAAATAATCTCACTATTTACAATTCTGCATCTTTAGAACCTGCAAAAATAATGTATGGAGAAAAAATTAGCACCTATAGTAATGTTCAATCATAAAAGAAAATACTTCTCCAATGAGAGAAGCTTACTTAGTTACACGTGTTAACCCCTCTTTTAACGACCTAACGAGTTAACTATGGAAACGATCTAACGACTTAGAGAATGAACGGGCTAACAGATGCGACCTAGCGACCTAAAGCATAAAGCAGATCTATGCGATACAACGACCTAACGACTTAAAGGAATCAACGGCCTAACGACCTAAAGCTCCAACGACCTAACTACATAAAGGTTCCAGCGATCTAACGACCTAACGAGGTAAGAGGGGAGCGACCTAGCGACCTAGCGCGTTAAAAGCAGAAAAGGACCACATGCATTCTGTCTTCTTAGGTCGCTAGCGACCTAATCCAGACCGAGACAACTTCTATGCCGCTTCGCCCCTAGGTCGTTCACGACCTATGACTTAGCAATGTGCTCAAGTGATGCAGTACACCCCTGTTAAGCCGTAAACCATGCCTATTAGATCACCCGCGACCTACGACCTTCCCCTAGGTCGCTCACGACCTACGACCTAACTCCAGAAACTCCCTATAAATACTGCACCTACTCCAACGGAAGATGGACTTTTTGGCTTATTCTTGGAACGCCGATACTCTGCTATTTTCTCAACTCAACCAAGACTTCAAGCACCCCAAACACCAAAGACGCTTCAACGAACTTCAAGAGAAGACCTAACACATCCGACATGGATTAAAAGAGCTCTCTTACATCAAAGTTCTAGCTACTCGTTTAATGTGTGTTGTAATCAAAGTGTATTGTAAAGACTTGTAACCGAATCATCAATAAAGAAGATAAAGTGGACGTAGGCTTAATTTTGAGCCGAACCACTATAAAACCGCTGTCTCTTTACTTTTCTGCTATTTTCTGCTTATTTCTAGTTCCCGTACCAACGGGTGGTGTTTTCACATTACTAATACTCACACCGATGTGTTAGCGTCGGTTTTTACGTTAACATTTTTGGTGCTTTCACTGAGAATTGAACTCAGAAATATTCTCACCATTGCTTCGCAAAAGTTTGTTGAAAGAATCTCTCTAAAGACCAGAAGTTTATCTGAAATCATGGCTCCTGGAAGAAAGAGTAGATCTACCAGATCCGGAAATGCTCATGAGGGAACCTCCGCTTCCCCAACAGCAAACCAGGCAACTCCTACCGTTGGAGTCACAAGGGCTGAATTAGACGATGTAGTATCTGGATTATACCAACAAATTGAAGCTCAAAACGCTTTGATGATGGACAGATTGAACGCTCTGCTTGGGGCAAATTGACAACCAGAAAACAATGAAACAACCTTTGCCGAAGATTCCCATAATTCCCTAGAGAAAGGTATTCCTTAAAGAGCAACCGACACCGCCGAAGCGCCACCTTTCCAAGCTGAAGGTTCAAGGCCGCAGCCAACTTTTCGCGAACATTTGCCCAAGCAAACTTCCGAAAGAATCGCTGACGTCTGCCCGGCGATGCCTCTGAACAATAATGAGGAGTACCTATCAGGGATGGTTCGTCGAATCATGAAAGAGAGCATGCAGAGGGAAGAAAATGAGAACGACTGGGGATTTGCTCCAAGCAAGACTCCGTTTATTGAAAGGATCCTAAAAGCAGAATTTCCAAGGAAATTTGTACCTCCTACCATCTCGGCCTATAGGAGGACGAGTGACCCTAATCATTTCCTATATAAGTATGACTGGCATATGACCGGTGCAAGAGCATCAGATGAGATTAAATGCCGATACTTTCCAGTGTACTTGGAAGGAGTGGCTCTACTTTGGTTCACAAAGCTACCAGTTCGATCTGTAGATCAATTCTCTGACCTAAGTCGAAAATTCAAGGATCAGTTCAGGTTGTATGCTTCAAAGGCTAAGGATATAATGTCACTGTCCAGCCTTGAACAAGCTCCCGGAGAATCTATCAGATCTTTCTTGAACCGTTTCAATATAGCCTTGGCCGAAGTGGATAATGCAGAACCCCGTATGATCCTGACTTACTTGATGCGAGCCATCAACAAATCAAGTGAATTCGAAAGATGGTTAAAAATGAAGGAACCGAATTCACTTGAGAAGTTTTATAAAAAGGCCGACGAATTCATGCGCCTAGAAAGCCTTTCTGTGCCAGCGAAAGCAGTTGTTGCCAAAGTCAAGAATAACGATGTTGCTTCTAACAAAAGAGAATCTGGAAACCAGAAAAGGGAAAATGACGGAGAAAAGAAGCAGGGGAATGAGAAGAAACCTCACCGCTTTAATCCTTCAGATTTTACTCCCTTAACTGATACAGCGGAAAATATCTTCTTCGCAACAAAAGATGTTGTCGAGTATCCCAAACCACCTGAGATGGGGAGAGGTGCAATGCATAATGGAAGATTCTGTCGATTTCAAAATCAACCCGGCCATGACACTAACCAATTTCGCCAGTTAAAGAATGTGATTGAAGAGTTGCTGAAACAAAATAAACTGCAACAATATGTGAAGAAAAACAGAGTCGACCCAACCTCATCCACACAGGGGCAACAACTTCCTACTCATCAATCCGGCTCAGATGACAAGGCTGCAGCGCAGGAATCTGAGAGGCTAGTTATTAATGTTGTCACAGGGGGTCCTCACCCAGCAGGCGGAAGTTAATCAAAGCGCTGTTAAATACCCACAAAACTGCGTCTGACCACACTCCATTCTGATTGGCATATGGATCAGAAACTATGAATCCAGTGGAAATGGAAATTCAATCCCGAGATTCTGAAATAGCAATGACTGCGTCCATATTTTACTTAAAAAGCATTGCTTAAATTTGTAAAATGATGATGAATATATAACTCTTGTATTGTAAACCACTGAGAAATCAGTGCGAATCAATATAAAGAACTATAAGTCTTGTGTTCTTTAATACTATAAGATGTTTGTCTCATTTCGATATGCAAATATATTAAAAATATTGCTAAAATGTCGATTTAATATTGCAAGCTATAAAAGCAAACCTTACCTATTCAACACATCACGAAGCCAAGCGATTCCTACAATTCACTCAACAAACAAATGCCAAGCCAAAATTCAACTCCTACAAAAGAAGTGCTATTCACAAACAGTTGAGGAGTCCACCAAAGCGAGCACCTTCCTGACGAGAAGGTTCCAGACCCTTGCTAACCAATTACGATCGTTTGTGCAAACGAACATCCGGTAAAGTAGCTTGTGTCTGCCCCGTGGATTCACTCAACGACAAAGTGCACTTCTCTGGCAAAAAGCAAATAACTTGCAAAAGAATGGGACATGTATTTGAAGTGATAACGAGGAATCGCTAAGAAGCAGATGGTGAAAGGACACAAGCAACAATGCTACTCCTCAGAGTTCACGTGCTACTCTTCGGAGTCCAAATGCTACTCCTCGGAGTCCAAATGCTACTCCTCGGAGTCCAAATGCTACTCCTCGGAGTCTACGTGCTACTCTTCGGAGTCCAAATGCTACTCCTCAGAGTCCTCGTGCTACTCTTCGGAGTCCTCGTGCTACTCTTCGGAGTCCAAATGCTACTCCTCAGAGTCCTCGTGCTACTCTTCGGAGTCCAAATGCTACTCCTCAGAATCCACGTGCTACTCTTCGGAGTCCAAATGCTACTCCTCAGAGTCCTCGTGCTACTCTTCGGAGTCCAAATGGTACTCTTCGGAGTCCAAATACTACTCCTCGGAGTCCACGTGCTACTCTTCGGAGTCCAAATGCTACTCCTCAGAGTCCTCGTGCTACTCTTCGGAGTCCAAATGCTGCTCTTCGGAGTCCAAGCGCTACTCTTTGGAGTCCAAATGCTACTCCGCAGAGTCCTCGTGCTACTCTTCGAAGTCCAAATGCTGCTCTTCGGAGTCCAAGTGCTACTCTTCGGAGTCCAAATGCTACTCCTCAGAGTCCTCGTGCAGCCGTGCTACTCTTCGGAGTCCAAATGCTACTCCTCAAAGTCTACGTGCTACTCTTCGGAGTTCAAATGCTATTCCTCAGAGTCCACGTGCTACTCTTCGGAGTCCAAATGCTACTCCTCAGAGTCCTCGTGCTACTCTTCGGAGTCCAAATGCTACTCCTCAGAGTCCTCGTGCTACTCTTCGAAGTCCAAATGCTACTCTTCGGAGTCCAAATGCTACTCCTCAGAGTCCACGTGCTACTCTTCGGAGTCCAAATGCTCCTCTTCGGAGGTACAAGCCCTCTTCGGAGGCACACAAACAAAGACCTCTTCGTAAGCAAAAAACTGCTTCGGAGGCACGAATGTTCTTCGGAAGCTCACTTCACTGCATAGGGAAGTCCACTTTTCAAAAAACAAAAAGTGACCATCTCCGAAAGTTGAAGTACTTATAAAAAAAAAGAGAAGAGAGAAAAAGAAAACTTCTCCAATACAAGGCATACTCTACTAAAAGCAGAATAATACTTCCTCAAAACGGAAGAATTGTTCTCTAAAATAAGAGTACAAGTCTTTTCAGAATATTGCAATAAGCCGTGATATGGGGGCATATAGTTATATTAAAAACAATGCTCAAACATCATACCACGAGCTCACTGCAGTATCATATAAAGTAAATAAAGAAACTTTTGCAAGAACAAGGAATAAATGCATTCACACATATACTGACAAGAAATTGTACAAGTAAAAAGAATCATTTCATTACATACTATAAAATTTTTGTACATGCACAGGTTCCAAAAGACGGGGGCCGGCACCCGTACAATCTCCGGTCAAAACAAACTTCTATGTACAAGCAAAAAGCAAAACAAGAAGCATAAAGTCAAGCTCATTACTCCTTCCCACCACCTTTAGAGCTCTTGCTCGGCTTGATGATTAATTTCTGAATCCGGCATGGACGGGTCGGGGAAGAAGGAGAAGGAGTAGCTGAACCTGCTTCCACTTTTTCTTCACCAGCAGAAGCGATTTTCTTCTTCTTCGAAACTGCGCGTTTCCCTCTCTTCTTTGAAGAAGACTCACTTCCCGGAGAAATCAATGCAGATAGCTTTGTGTCATCATCATAAGGCTCCGGAGTCTTCTCACCTCCCCCAAGTTCCTCAGCCTTCTGCTCTTGCGAAGCGGGTAGATCATCCAAGCCTCGAAGGGCTTCTATTTGTTCTTCATGCGATCCCGGCTGAGAAGCAGGAGTGACTTGAAGGGATGGAGGAGGAACAGCTGGAAGAGGAGAAGTTTGTGCAGCGCTTGGTATTTCCGCTACAGAAGAAAAAAAGTTAAAATCAGTATTCTCCGAAAAAAGAGAAGATATTGGCTCATCAGGACTTAAGTAATAAGCGAGAATTCATCAAACTCAGTTGAAGCAAACAAGTAATCCGCTTGACCTGGTTCAACTTTGAAGTTACCTGGAGAAGTTGGCTTTGTAATGTCAATCTCGTAGCCTTGTGCTTCAGCGCTTTCTTCGCCTTCATCTCCGCCCTGTGCAGTTGTAATCTCGGTTTTGACTTTAGCAGGAGGCGGAGAATGGGAACTGGGGCCTATAATGTCAACGTCGGCCGAAATCGAAGTATGGACAGGGGCAGTTAAAGGTGCTTCCTTCCCTGCATGCTCCTCTTCCGTCGATTCGGCTCGCACTTTAGCGAGTTGCTCCTTTCCTTTGGCAAGAGCGGCAGGAGTTTCATCATCAAAATAGTATGCCTCAAGGTCTGCTTCGTCATAGCCAGCACCTCCGAGCATATCAATTACGGCTTCCCACACTTCGGCCAAAGTAATTTCGTATTTCGGGCCCAAAAATGAGAGACTACCACGACCCAGGACGCTGTGCAGATAAAAATCAAATAAAGTTGAGCTAATATTGGCCTTCGTCGCTTTGTGCGAGTGCTCAGCTGCTTTCTTTCCAGCGATGGCCTCATCGTGCTCTTTTTCGGTCTTCAATAACTGAGCTTGCAGCCTTGTAATTTCCAAATCTTGAGAGCTGACTTTTTCCCGCAGTTGGACGGTGTCATTGCGGTATTTTTCAACATGCTGCTCCGCTTCAAGTTTGGCTTCAGCATCTCGCTGAGCAGCATGAGCATCTCGAACTTGCTTCTAGAGCATCTCTTCCTTTTGTGTATAGGACGTGAAAGAAGTGGCAAGCTCATTCTTTAGTTTCTCAACTTCGGCCTCAAGTCTCCCGTAGTCATCGGCAATGCTCTTCATTTCAGCGTCGTGCTGTTCGAGAATTTTTTGCCATTCAGACTTGTCATTTTCCATAGTCAACATAGCTTCGATGTTGGCGCGATTTACTCTTTGAAGTTCATCAACAAGCTTTTGTCATCCCGACATTCTCTCGATATCAAGTTTAACGGCGTCAAGATTTCGTAACATAGCTTGTTTATCGATGGGGACCATCAAAACGAACTCCCTTTAAGCACCAGTGCGGAAACCGGCTTTGGAGAGTTGTCGGGCCTTGTTCAACCTGATATCGAGGCCTGCTAATGATTGTCTGAATATCAGTTTTCTTGAGAGCAGGAGAACCAGATGGAATTTCTATAGAGATAGGAGCATCAGGCTTTTCAGAAATTGCAGACGCGTCACTAAGCTTGGCCCGTTTGCTTGAATCGCCGACGACGTGACTCTTCCCTTTATCATCATAAGATTTTCTTTTATGAGAGTCATCATCTCTCTGGGATGAATCATGTCGTTCATCTCCTCTCCTGTGGTGCTCCTCGTAGTCCCGCCTTTCACGAGCTTTTCTAGCGGCTCTTTCTTCATCAGTTTCCCTATGGACAGGGAGATAGCGCCTGTAATCATAAGTGTCACGCCCTCCATAGCGCCGGAAGTCGTCATAGTACGAGCTACTGCGCCCCATCGGAGAATCTGAAAATGAAAAAGAGACAAGTCTTAAAAATCTTCGAAGTAAAGAAGCCAAGTGCATATAATCGCAAAAAAAATTCTAAGTGTGTGGCGTGTAGACTATGCGCGTCGAACTACAAACCACTCTTCGGCTTGGGAGTAATGTCGGTTTTTGCAGCCGGCATTAACTCTTGGGTTGACGGAGTTTGTTGCAAGGCGGATGTCGCCCCAGTTGCTGGAGAAATGACTTTAGCAGTGGTAATGTCATCTTTAAAGAGCTCATGTGAAGTCACCACAAGATCGCTCAGTCCAGCGAAAATGTCGTCTTTTTCAACTCCTTCATCATCAGTCTTCCTAGTGTGTTGAGGAAGCTCCTCCTCTTCGATAACCGGGGAAAGTGTAAGTTGGCCAGATGACCCCGCAACGTCAACAGGAGTAGAACATTTCACCAATGAAGCCTCTGCAATAGGTTCTTTCGGTGCAAGCTCTTTTGTGGAAACCGGAGCATCTGATGTCCCTGCTTGAGAACCGGGGGCATCATGAAGCTGAGTGGATCGAGAAAGGTGTAAAAGTCCGAATTGATGCAAAAATTCGTCCTTCAGCAAGAACTTAATGCTTCTCTCCTAAATCGCCACGGCACTTAATCTCTCAAAAGTTGGCTTGTGGCCGAAATCTCTAGAAGGAGGAGGAAGTGCTACAAAAGTAAAGAATGAAGTTAAGTATTTGACAACTTGAACTTCGAAAAGCTTAGAAATGAAAAGAATGAAGATAAGCATTCTTACTTTCTACTCTCCAAATGGTGTAGAATCCCGAAGGACAGCGAACGAAGAAGAATTGGTTCAAGAATCCATGGGCACTTTCGGGAAGATCAATGATCAATCTACGGTTCCGAGCGCTCCTCACAAGTGTAATAGAGGGATGATCTTTGTTTTTCGCAAAAGTGCACAAGTAACAAATCTCTTCGAAGCTCGAAAGACGGTCGAGTGTCCTCCTGAACAGTACACACAATCCCATTAAAATGGCATAGCCATTAGGGTGCAGCTGAAAGGGAGAGATAGTTAATCGAAGAAGAAGCTATCGGAGAAAATCATTAAAAGGCGGAATAGCTCCACTCAAGCACATCTGACGATTAACCGCGACAAAACCGAGAGGTGGCCTGTCAGCAATATCGTTTACACCGGGAAGCAAAGCGTCCGTTTCGGTAATGCCAAACTGAATACATAGTTGATTGAATGCCCGCTAATTCAGAGTAGTTGAATTCTTTCTGGAGGACTATCCAAGAGGCTAGCTATTGGGTAGACTTCTTCAGCTTGTCCAACTGTCTCTTCTTGTTGGGAAGTCATTCTACACAAGGAACTGGACATTCAAATATGAAGGTGCACGTTTCCTAAAAGTGTGTGAAGTGTGGTGCAAAACAACTAAAATGACAAGTAAATAAAATTAAACTTGTAATAGTACTGATTGATGCACGTCAATTCAGAAAGTTTCGAGGCTTGTTATTAAATCAAAGTTAAGTGTAGTATCAATGCGGATGACATTTAGCAATATGTAAGTTGTAACTGTATGAATTTTGCATTGACACTTCATTTAATCAGTTGAATCACAATACTTCATCTTTAACCAAATTCATGCTGTTTTGCTTAAGTAAAATATCAGTTCTTTAATCTAATCCATCACTCGATGTGGGTGGTCGATGATGAGTATATTCGTCCCATCTTTCTACAAATGTTACGTTTAACAGGTTATTAGCATTAAAGTTGATTTAATCTGTAAAGAAGTGCAACAAGTTCAGGCGTGTTATCTCGGCAGTTCAAGTCAAGAATTCAAGTTAAAGTCATGCTCCAAGACAAGACAAAGCATTTTTTAACTAAGTGTTAGCTCGTCCGCGACCTAAAGGTTGTGTCACAAAGGTTAGCTCGCCCAAGTCATAATGCGACCTAAAGGTAGGTCGTTAAAAGGGAT
The DNA here is from genome assembly GCA_030737815.1 of Allium fistulosum. Classification (NCBI taxonomy): domain Eukaryota; kingdom Viridiplantae; phylum Streptophyta; class Magnoliopsida; order Asparagales; family Amaryllidaceae; genus Allium; species Allium fistulosum. Next base: position 740,232,775 of record CM060908.1, on the reverse strand, counting down.
AACTCGTCCGAAGCAACATGCCAGGCATCATAAGTCGCAAAGTTCATAAGTCAATTACGATAGGTCGATCTGATTGTCTTAAGTCGCAAATACGTAAGCCGCTCAGATTCCCTTAGGACACAAGGTACTTGGGTCGCTCAATTCGTTAGGTCGTTCGATTTATTAGGTCATTCAATAGTCCAGCAGTATAACGTTGTCTCTCATCAACACATCCCAAGGCTTGTCCTCCACTCAAGCGCTGCCACGCGTCCACCACCTCACATCACCAGGAACGCAACGGTTCGACCTAGAACCCACTAAACCGTTAACCAAAGGTCTCCTCACATCCTCCAAACTCACAAACCAGTTAACGTGAGAACCAGTAACCAATCATCATCCCCCCGCATCACCAAAAACCACCTGAAACCGAATCAAACCATCTCAAGTCCATAAGAAATTGATCTTAACGTGATTCATGATGAAGCGCGGCATACGAAATTAGGTCAGAGATGGAAAATGGGGAATTCGTGATTCAATGGTAATCGTGGATTGGATAGAAAACGGATCCACTTACGTGATGAAATAATAAGGATGATCGACGACTGGTTAGATCGAGTTTGTCTTTGAGGTTGCTCAGAAGATTCTTCAATGGCGGTTTTAAGAGTTGGAGCAGGTAAGGAGGAGAAGATGTGTTACGCGACTTAAATACAAGGGCAGAGGAATCTGAATCGGTGCACACGACTTAAAAAATGAGCAAGTTAAGAAGTATCGAAGCACACAACCTAGTCTCTAGGCGTATACTTCGAGGGGCAAGTGTTAACCCCTCTTTTAACGACCTAACGAGTTAACTATGGAAACGACCTAACGACTTAGAGAATGAACGGGCTAACAGATGCGACCTAGCGACCTAAAGCATAAAGCAGATCTATGCGATACAATGACCTAACGACTTAAAGGAATCAACGACCTAAAGCTCCAGCGACCTAACTACATAAAGGTTCCAACGATCTAACGACCTAACGAGGTAAGAGGGGAGCGACCTAGCGTGTTAAAAGCAGAAAAGGACCGCATGCATTGTGTCTCCTTAGGTCGCTAGCGACCTAATCCAGACCGAGACAACTTCTATGTCGCTTCACCCCTAGGTCGTTCACGACCTATGACTTAGCAATGTGTTCAAGTGATGCAGTACACCCCTGTTAAGCCGTAAACCGTGCCTATTAGATCGCCCGCGACCTACGACCTACGACATTCCCCTAGGTCGCTCACGACCTACGACCTAACTCCGAAAACTCCCTATAAATACTGCACCTACTCCAACGGAAGATGGACTTTTTGGCTCATTCCTGTAACGCCGATACTCTGCTGTTTTCTCAACTCAACCAAGACTTCAAGCACTCCAAACACCGAAGACGCTTCAACGAACTTCAAGAGAAGACCTAACACATCCGACATGGATTCAAAGAGCTCTCTTACATCAAAGTTCTAGCTACTCGTCTAAAGTGTGTTGTAATCAAAGTGTATTGTAAAGAGTTATAACCGAATCATCAATAAAGAAGATAAAGTGGACGTAAGCTTAATTTTGAGCCGAACCACTATAAAACCGATGTCTCTTTACTTTTCTGCTATTTTCTGCTTATTTCTAGTTCCCGTACCAACGGGTGGTGTTTTCACATTACTAATACTCACACCGGGGTGTTAGCGTCGATTTTTACGTTAACAACACGACAGTCAATAATTTCTTCAAAACTACCATCCCACTTTCTTCCTTTTTATCCTCTTTTACCTTATCAATTTTATAACTAAACGAAATTGTGTAAATAGCTAATAAAAATAATTACTACACCAACTACATCTTGTTACGACTTTATGTCCAGTGGGTTAATATAGTCGGTAGGATAAACCCTATATGTAATTCATTGATGTAGTTGAAGTTATCAAATCGTGCTCTTCGCTCTTCCAACTCAGCGCAAATAGAAAGAAAAACATCAAGTTTCTTCATATTAGGAGTGAGAAAGGTTTACTTCTTGATTTTAGATTTAAGTAATAGAAATCCATCCAATAAAGAAACCAAAACAATATGCACCAATACAACTATTGCAGCTTTAATACATCAACATGCTTCTCAAGATATACACAAAGAGTTTACAACAGCCGCAATTTAGTTTAATACTATGTTAACTGTAGAGGTAGAGCAAAAGTTTCTGCTGCCATTGTATTCTCAGGATTTATTTTCTAAATTTGCATCCTAACTTTAGTTCGAATTGAATAACACATAAATTTGTCCTCGGCAGGCAATAAATTTAATATGCTAAAACACAAATAAATAGCGGCATTAAATAATATGTTGTCCAAACTCAATACTCTTCAATACTCTTTGACATCCATACCACTGCAGCTTCAACTAAGCCACAAATGCATCACTTTCTCAGATTGTTTAAACATACATGACTAAATTATATAACCAAAAATAGCATATTCATTTTTATACTATTAGTTGCTTCCTGCATTTGTAAATTAAACAAAGCTAAAAAATAGAGAAACGGTTAGATTACCCGAATATGGCGGCTTCAAATCAAATGGTTATTACCTTTAAACAATGACGTCGACAGATTCCTGAAGTTATGGAGTGGCTGATGAAGATCGACGGCTTATGGAGACGTGGAACACTGGAGAATTCTGAAGCTCGAGAAAGCTAGAGGGTAGCTGATCGCGAGAGGTTGTGGTATGCGAGGAAGGCGGACTTGAAGAGATCAATGGTAGAGTTGTGAAGATTATGAAGATCAGAAGAGTTTGTTTTATAATGAAATTTGGGATTAGGGATTTGTTGGAGAGAAGGGAATACGATGTTGAGGGACTTGGGAGAAAAGCGAGAACTTTTTCTTTCCCCCGCTCCATACTTTACGTACATTTAGTAGTAGCGTTACAACGACTGATTTTTTAATCCACTCGCATAGTAGCAGCTTTTTAACTAAAACCTTGCAATTTAGTGCTGCGAAAGATATAATATCTTGTAGTGATTAGGTTATACTTATGATAAATGCATCAACTAAACTCACAAATGACCAAAACGAGATCATAATTTTATTATGTTGATTTATATGATCATGAGAGGGGATTTGCCTCTAAATTGCTTTTTAATCTCATATTTTTATTTTCCTTAGTTTTAGTTTATTTTTACTTTCTTGTAGTTAGTTAACAATCCCTCGATTTTGGTTTAATTTGATTGAATAGAATTTCTAAATCTAAATAATTTCATGTGGATCAACCCGTATTCGCATACGTGCTACAATCGTACACCGTGCGCTTGCGGTTATTTTAATTTGAAATTTATCAACGATTTTCTAATCCGATAGAAAACTCGTCGTTAAACATGAAGGCACGGATAACCGGAGTGTGCATATTCTCAACGGCCATGTAATCTATTATATATCGCTGCAGACAAGTGAGAGTAACAGCTCCTCATCGGCCAAACCGGTAAATAAGCTGAATATGACTCGAACTCCTCAAATGAACTATCAAATGGAACAGGGAGACGGTCCGGTCGACCAACCTCTATGCCAGTGAGCATATAAAAATCTAAAGGAGTCAGTTCTAGCTCAAAATCGGAGAAATGAAACGTGTGAGTGGTAGGCTATCATCTCTCAGTGAGGGCCTCTACAAGGCAGCGATCTACGTGTGCAAATCTAGGTAAATCTAGAAATTCATCAAAAGATGACGCATGTAGCCTATCCAAATCGGCTGTGGTAACTGATCAAAATACTCAGACATACACCTATACCAACTACCTCACATCGCTACGTGACGAACCTAAATATATGATTATTTAATGTTAAAATAAACAAACAATTATCATTCATATACACTTACACGGTTGTTCATCAATCAATAAAGAAATAAATGTATACCTATAGCGTCGCTATAGTTGCAGTAAGTCGATACGAAACAGTGGAGGGTAAGTCGTACAAGGATCGAAGAACGTCTAGAGTCACGGTAGCATCAGGAGGGACATGAGCAGGTCCGATATTGACATCTGTCGCATATCGAACGGTCCATCTACCAGTTTTGACCGGACGAGGCAGCATTTCAACGTAAAGTAATAAAAAAAATTAAACGAAAAGGTGAAAGAGGAGAAAATGAAGGGAAGGAGGGTTTTGCGTCTGATATAGGCGTCGGACATCAGGCACCTGTTGAACAGGCGCCTGATGCTGATTTCTAAAAAATTCGGACGCCTGTTCAACAGACGTCTGGTCTCATTTCTGTTGGAGAAATGAGACTTCCAACATTTCGGAGTGTGGAAAATCGGTTGCCCACACTCCGAACTGTTGGAGATGCTCCGATGAATAATACTAAGCTTGGATTTTAGCATAAATTGTACTGTGCAATATACAAATCTTTCTTACCTTTCCAAATTATCTTCACATCTTTCCCATGGCTTTACAAATTCTTTCGACAAAACTACAAAGAACCACAGCAAGGCACTGAAAATGTAAAATGAAGATCTATAAAATAAATAATTGATTAACTATGTTATATCCTTAGATAAAATGAAGCTAACTCACACCCAGATATAATATGGTTATCTCCAACAGGTTTGAATTCAAATTCTTTAATGCTATCAATTCTTCTAACCATTTAGATACTACAAAGTCCAGTTCCAGCAGAAGTATAAAAAGTAGAAAATGGTTTTCATGACTGGAATTCTTATTTGATGATATGCAGATAGCAAAATTTTCATATTGAACCTCCGAGTGTAGCAACAGGAACCAAAGTTCTTACCTTGGGAGCTTCAACACCAAATCCTACAGCAATAGCCGATACTGCTAACCAGCAAGAAGATTTATTAAATCAATCATCATCGCAACTGCATAAAATAAAGATAAATGGCTGCAGTACATGCGCATGCATCTTTAAAAAAATTCTCTAATAGAAAGAAACAGAGTACCATGTTGATTCAAAATCACAGATAAGCGTGCCTCTTATTATTGGCCAATATTAATGTGGAATTCCATATATTTGATGAATTTTGGGCTAATGAAGAGCGAGCCAACGCTAAACGCCTGCTGCATATTTTTCGATGGATGATAAAGTTGATGAGATTGAGATAGACATTTTTATTTAACATTATTGAACTAGGTTTCCGTTTGGTGATAGATTTCTCATATCTTTATGCGCCAGTTGTTCATTTGGAAATTTCCTAAACAAATAATATGATAAGACAATGAGCTACAATTGAAAAAAAAAGGAATGTCTCAAATTTCAGTTTAGCAATGCAATTGAATGGGTTTTATATTTCCCCAAACGCAGAAAACAAGAAGAAAAAATCATTTTAATTTTATATCTTAAATCCATTTTCTAAACCGATCTCTTCTCCTTTACATTTTGAATTACATGATGAAAATACAAAATTCAAATCAAATGGACCTTTATTCTCTGATTATGTTTCTCTCCTCAGGAGCATCCATGTTGTATTCATTGTTTCCAAACTTGATTATATGCAAAATTAATAGCATCAAAATGCATTATTAAAAAGGTGAATCTCTTTCTCCTCTTGTCTATTTAAACCAACTTTCAAAAATAATAAAATAAACTAGTTTCAATACCAAAATGTTGATAAAAGAAACTTGTACTGTGATGAATATGGTGATGTCATTTGGCTTTTATTTTTCCACGCCAATGCTTTGGATATAAAGCAAGAGAAGAATTAGTGGACACCCAAAATGATAGGAACAAGAAAATGCATCAGTTGATTAGAGACAAAAAGAGCTTTAAATACTAATATTTCCTACCATCATATACGCAGTTCCTTAAGGCAATGAAGCTGAAGATAATGAAGCTAAAGTACTATGAGAAAGTATAATGAGAAATGGCATAATTCTGAAAATATCCCTTATTCCACCTATCACTTATTATTGCTCACATTTGTTTGAATAAAAAATTAGATTATTATACAACAACTAAGCCATTATTCCCAAACAAGTTGGGATCGGCTAGAGATTGAACCCAAAACTAAATGAAAAAATCAATTTAAAAGTTATAATAATAACAATAGCAATAACAATAATAAAATAAAGTCAAATAAGTAAATTAATGATAATAGCTAAGTAAAATAAAATAAAAATATATATGTGTGTGTGTGTGTATATATATATATATATATATATATATATATATATAAGAGGAATGATAATAACAATACTAATAGCGATAATAATACTAATAGTAATATTGGTCAAAGACCAAACCTACGTCTTAGGCTCATGTTTCCTAGTCCTATAATAAGACTCAACGCTCATGGTTCTGGTACGTAAATCGCTAACTTCCACTCGCTCCGATCCATCACCAGCTCTTCGGATATACCTGAATCCTTCAAATCTCTTTTTACTACTTCCTCTCATGTCAACCTTGGTCGATCTCTACCTCTCTTTGGGCATTCAACACGGCCTATAATTCCAACACGCACAGGTGCCTCGGGCGGCCTTCGTTGAAGATGTCCAAACCATCTTAAGTGAAAAAATTAGATTATTATAATTGACTAATATTATATACATCGGAAAAAATGTGTTGTTTAATATAATTTTTCCTAACTTTATTATTTGATCTACCCAAGATAAGCAAATGCAAGATTTGTACATGATCGCCTAAGCATGTGCTTAAAAAGCCAAAAGAGAAGAAAGGGATATAGAAACAGGAGAAACAAAATTACATAGAAAATGATTAAAGTTGATAACAAGACGAGGAAGCTTTTACGATAACACATATATATACATAATTAAAGATATAATTATTGATACTTCTATGTTTTTTAAAATGTCTTAAACTTTTAGCGTTTAAGATTTTAACTTACGAACAAAATCAAATTATATTTAAAATTCGAGCAAACCAAGTGAATAAGAGCCCTAGCATACCTTTACGAAAAACTTTCTCATGTCCATGCTGATTCAGTGCTTCGGTCACGCCCTTCTATTTAGCTGGCCACATTTCATGCTTGCTTTAGTCATGCGTGATTCAGTGTTTCATTCCACACTTGCCCAGAAAATGCTCTCATTATGTTGCTGCTCACAATAGACCGCTAGGCTCTCTTCATATCTTGTCATGCTTCTCTGTTGCCGGTTTTTCTCGCTCACTTCAGCAGCAGTTTCAATCTCTATATCTACTGGCATTGCGTCTCGGCTCTCTATGTTGAACCTGCTCTACTTAGGTCTCATGAAGCAAGAGCATCTTATCGATTCCTATTGTATTCTTGCTTGCTTCATTCTTTTTTATGTCCTGATAGCTCTATTAATCTTCATGTTCTGCCCGCTTGTCTTCACTGTCTGCTTCATTCAGCCATCATCTGCAGGCTACAGTTCCACTCCAAAGTTCTGTTACTATAAAACTCTTGGTTAAAAGGAAAAAACCCAAGGAACAAAAGGTGGCAGACTAAAAAGTCGACCAAGATCACACAAATCTGCATGAGCTCTAATTGTTAAATATGAGATCGATCACATAGTATGTACAATATTTTCCCAATGCATAATGATCTGAAATATAACACAGATTGTCGATTTTTTAAGGGAAGTATAATATTATCTAAAAGAACTTAAAATAAAAAGAAATAATCCCCGTATGTTACCACATTAGCACAATAATATATCCTATTCCAATTCCCTATTACGGTATCCATTTTTTCATCATTGACTATGGCCATTATATTAGGATTCTTTGTATTTTCTCTCTCCTGACACGGCTACTGCGTTATATATTTTCTCAAAAGAGAACATCTCCATCTACGGAATCACGTCACCCTTATGTCTATGAGTCTAGATCACTCTACATTGCTACAAAATGCAAAGAAATACTAGATTGGATACCTTTGCAGTGTCTATAAAGTCACTAACCCTTCCACTTTTTATCAGACGTGCATCCTTCGCATCGAAAATTACAATGGCAGTTACCACAAACTTAACAACCATTATGGTTTCATTAGATGGTGCATGGCAAGGAGATAACCCACTCAACTATGCACTTCCTTTAATTATTATTCAGATCGTAGCAGTGTTCTCGCTAAGTCGTACTCTTGCATTTCCCCTCAAGCCTTTTAGACAGCCGAAAGTTGTAGCTGAAATTTTGGTAAGCAATGAGAGTTAGATGCAATGCTAAAGTTTCGTGCACATTCTGAAAGTAATTTAAAAGAGTTCTGAAACTTACGTAAGACTGTAAGAGGTCATTCATAATGTTACTTCTCTGCATATGCATGAACTTTGGATCTGTTGCAGGTCCCCCATCACGGTGTGGGCGCACTTCAATCCTTAAAGTAGATAGAATGTCGAGTTAAAGATCAACCAGATGTAACATGAATACACATCAACAAATGAAATATAAAACAAACAATTTTTTGTTCCACTAGATAGAGGAAGAAAATATATTCTCCAACTTTCATTATGTGTTCATCTTTTTGCATCAGATGCATTTTCATTTTCTGACCGATTCTCTTTTATTGTCATAAAATATTGATGATAGAAAAAGTGGATACATGATGGTCAATACCTCTAACTAGAGAGAATATTTTCTCAATACGAATTAATAGAAAGAGATATTATTGTATTGAATCAATTGATAAAATGTACATACAGAAAGAATGGTACAAAGTTGTATTTATATGCAAAATAGAATAAATGGGCTAGGCCCAGAGTCTCTTGGTAATCCGCATCAACATTCTGTGCCTTGTGATTGCCGTTGGATCTCTGGTGGTTGGATGGTCCAGATAGCATCTTTATGTAGGGTTAAAGCAATAGTGTGTTTGTGTGATACTTCATTTCTGATAGCCGCCCTCAATTCGATCTGGGTTTTCTTCATTTTCTCTTTTCTCATCTTCATCCCGAAAAACCTTCAGCTCCTCCTTTAATCTAACAAAATTTTTAGCTGAAAGAGCCTTGGTTAAGATGTCGGCGCGCTGATAGTAGGTTGGAATGTGCCTCACCTCCAATTTTCCAGCAACTGTCCGCTCACGTACAAAGTGCAAATCAATCTCAATGTGCTTTGTACGTGAGTGCTGTACGGGGTTGGCGGAGAGAGAAATAGTACTCAGATTATCGCACCAAACAATCGGCTTTCTTCGAGTGCTAAACCCTAATTCTGACATTAGGGTTTCTATCCATGCAACTTCAGCAGTGGCGCTGGCAAGAGATCTGTATTCTGCCTCCGTGCTTGAACGAGACGTGGTGGTTTGTTTCTTCGCACACCATGAAATGGGGTTCGGTCCGAGAAATATACAGTAGCCGGAGGTAGATCTGCGGTCGTCCACGTCGCTAGCCCAATCTGCATCACTGTAAGCATTTATGTTTATGTCGTTGCATGCTTTGAATAATAAACCATGATTTTGAGTCCCCTTTAAGTATCTGAGAATACGTTTGACGGCCTTCCAATGTTCATCGAGGGGGTTTTGCATGTGTTGACAAACTTTATTCACGCTGTAGCAGATGTCAGGCCTAGTTATAGTGACGTATTGTAGGGCACCCACTATACTTCTGTATTGCTTGGTATTCTCGATAGCTTCACCTTTGTGTTTTGATAAGTGCAAGTTACTAATCATAGGAGTGGGTAACGGTTTTGCTTCATTCATGTTGGCCTTTTTGAGAATTTCACCGATGTATTTCTTCTGAGACAAAAGCAGTTCTGACTTGGATCTTCTTATGACTTGTATACCTAGAAAGTAGTTCACATCCTCTAAATCCTTGATGGCAAATGTTTTATCAAGTAGTTGAATTGTGTTGGTGATGTCATTATCATTACTTCCAGTAATGATAATGTCATCCACATAAACGAGTAGATAAATGACACACTTGCCATTATTTTTCATGTATAAAGAGTTGTCGGATTTGGTGGGAGTAAATCCAAGTTTTAAAAGAGTGGCCTTCAGTTTCTCATGCCATGATCTGGATGCCTGTTTTAAACCATATATGGCCTTGTGTAGTCTGCATACTTTATCCTGATTGTTTTCTGATATGTAACCTTCTGGTTGCTGCATAAAAACTTCTTCATGAAGATCCCCATTTAAGAAGGCATTGCATACGTCTAGTTGTCTGATTTTCCAATTGTTGCATAATGCTAGGGTTAGTATGATTCGAATAGTGGTAGGTTTTACTACAGGAGAAAAGGTCTCATTAAAGTCGAACCCAAACTGTTGTGAATAGCCTTTCGCGACTAACCTTGCCTTGTGTTTGGCTATGCTGCCATCAGCATTTTTCTTGATCTTGTAGGTCCATTTACATCCCATAATATTTTTGTGTCTTGGTCTGTCAACTAAGCTCCATGTTTGATTTCTTATAAGTGCATTATATTCCTCATTCATGGCATTTTTCCATTCAATATGTTTGATGGCTTGAGCATAATTTTGTGGCTCTTCATTGTTGATAGATGCAGTGTATAACTTTGGCTTAAAAATGCCACTTTTCGACCTTGTTGTCATATGATGACCTGTTGCTGTCATGGTTGGTTGTTGCTGTTCCTGATCACTTTCATTTGATATGTTTTCGTTGCCAATTGATGTATTGTCTTCATTGCTGTCAGGTTGATGAGTATCTTTATGTAGTTGTGGTAGCATGTTTGAGCATGAGTTGTCTGAACTGCACTCTGACCTTGTATCTGATGCAGATTTTTCTCTAGTAACTTGATCTTTATCATATTTGTTTGTGATGATGTGCTCAGTTAAAACTGGAATGGATTGAACAGCTGTATTGGTTGTATCTGACTTTCCTTTTGCTATAGCTCCTTTTTCTGCAAAAGGAAATATGTGTTCATTAAAAACAACGTGTCTTGAAATGTAAATTCTTCCCTTGTTGTCTAAGCATTTGTAGCCTTTCTGGTTATTTGCATAACCCAAAAAGGTGTAAGGACTTGACCTTAAACTTAGCTTGTGTTTGTTGTAAGGTCTAAGATACGGGAAACAAAGACACCCAAAAGTTTTCAGAAATTCATAGTTGGATTTCATACCATAAAATTTTTCATGGGGGCATATCCCTTTTAAAACATTAGTGGGCATTCTGTTTATAAGATAAACAGATGTGGCAAAAGCCTCATTCCAATATTTCATGGGTATAGAAGCTTGTGACATTAGTGTTAGCCCAGTATCAACTATATGTCTATGCTTTCTTTCGACTAACCCGTTTTGTTCTGAGGTATGAGGACATGTGACTCTATGTAAGATGCCTTTTTCTTGGAAAAAATTCTTAAGAGGTAAAAACTCTTTACCCCCATCACTTTGAAAAATTTTTACAACATGATTGGTTTGCCTTTCAATAAGTGTGATAAACTGTTTTACTATGTTGTAAGTTTCAGATTTAGACTTAAGAAAGAATATCCAAGCATACCTTGAATGAGCATCAACTAAAGAAAGATAATACCTGTGTCCAAGAGGAGAATTATGTGGTGCTGGACCCCACAGGTCTGCTGCAATCAGATCCAATGGCTGACTGTGCACTGTTTCAGATCTAGTGAATGGTAATTTGTGTATTTTGCCGATTTGGCAGTGTGTGCAAACTTCAGAAATAGGTATATCATCAAAAAACACTTTATTATCATTCAGAATTTTCTTTACAATGTCATTACTGGGATGACCTAGCTTCCTATGCCAGAATTCAAGAACATTTCTTTTATTTAATGTGCTAACATTGATTTGATTACACCAATTTCTCCCTATATGGTCTTTATTCGACTTGATGGAAGTGAATTTGTACAGGCCTTTGTCCAAACTACCCTGTAATAAAATGTTTTTGTTAAGTAAATCCCTAACTAAACAAAAATTGGGGTGAAACTCAAAGTATACGTTATTGTCGTTGGCAAATTGGGAAACACTTATCAAGTTTTTCTTGATTCTAGGTACTCTTAATAAGTTGTTTAAAAATAAAACCCTTTTACCTATAATGCTGCCTTTTCCGACATGAGATATACTTATAGCTTCACCGTTACCCATATGTATGGCTTGCGTACCTGAGTAATTTTTGTTGCCAAGATTCAAGTTCTGGAGATTGTTGGTGATGTGGTTTGTTGCCCCCGAGTCTGGGTACCAGTCTTCTATATTTAGGTCATCTGCTTTAATTGAGTCATCACCATTGTTGCCCTGTGTCTTGCAACCATCACTGTTGGTCTTTTGTTGTTGATCCATTTGAGCCATGTTAGCACTAGGCCCTTTTTGACTTGACTGTCCTATGTTAAATTCAAAATTAAACCTGAAGTAACATTTGCTGGCTATGTGGCCGAATTTTTCACAAATTTGGCACTTCACTCTGTTGCTGTAGTTATTCCTACCTCTGCCCCTTCCTCTTTGCGGTAGACTGCCTCTTTGCTGATTGTCAGGCCTTGAGTATTGGTTTTGTGTGAATTTCTGTTGAGTTTTGTTTCTTGAATTGAAACCAGATGCATAGTTGATTGACAGATCTGATTGCATAGCCTTCTTTTGCTCTACCCTTCCTTCATGAGCGAGAAGGGTAGACTGAACATATTGCAAATCTGGAAGTGTCTTTTGTGATGCAATAAAAGTCACTACTGACTCGTATTCTTCATCTAGTCCATTAGTTATAGTGAGAATCTGTTCACTCTCGGATATTTGGTGACCAACAGCATTCAGTTTATCGCACAAATTCTTGATTTTAGCAAGGTAATCTCTCATGCTTGTTTCTTGTTTTCTTGCACTTTGTAGTTGTCGCTTGTAGTGCATTATCCTAGCAGCAGATTGAGAATTGAAATTCTGCTCGATACTTGTCCATATTTCATAAGAGGTGTCACACCCAACAACTTGCGATAGTAATCCAGCACTGATTGAAGATAGTAACCATGATGCGAGCAAACTGTCTTGCTTTTGATAATTTGTGTAGTCTGGGTTGGTTATGGTTTTGCCTTCCTTGTCTTCTATCATCATTGCAGGAATAGGCATAGTGTCTTTGATGTATTCTTGCAAACCATATCCCCTTAGTGCTGTTAAAACTTGGTATTTCCAGACTAGATAATTATCCTCGTCGAGAGGAATGGTTATGACATGACCCTTTGGTTTTATGAGAATGATATTCTGAGAATTTGTGGATTCATTTTTTGTGGTGGTTGATGAATTTTCTTCATCACTATTTCTGCTTCCGGCCATATTTCAAGAACTGATGGAAATTTTTTTTTTTTGTTTAATGCAGGTGGGAAAAACAACTCCAATGATGAAAAAAAAAATGTACGGAGGAGAGAGGGGTATCTCTGATGCAGCCAAGAAGTATGCTTCTTGTGGCGCGGCACAGAGATGCAAAAGGGGAAACAAGAACTGATAGGACGGACTACAGATCTGAAGGGTACCTTCTCCGGTGATGAAACCTTTCTGAGGAGAAATCGAATGAAGCACCACCCTGATGACGATCTGAAGTTTAGTGCTGCCTCTGAGGATATCTCCTTTCTTGATATGCAGGATGATTTATATGCCGTTAGGCTTGAGGCTCTGATACCATAATAGAAAGAGATATTATTGTATTGAATCAATTGATAAAATGTACATACAGAAAGAATGGTACAAAGTTGTATTTATATGCAAAATAGAATAAATAGGCTAGGCCCAGAGTCTCTTGGTAATCCGCATCAACATTCTGTGCCTTGTGATTGCCGTTGGATCTCTGGTGGTTGGATGGTCCAGATAGCATCTTTATGTAGGGTTAAAGCAATAGTGTGTTTGTGTGATACTTCATTTCTGATACGAATACAATGCAAGTAATTTTTTACCTTGAAAGATCGACAAAGGCACGGCCAAAAATACAAATGAGTAATGCAAACTCGAAAACTTGCTGCAACTTAATTTCTGCTTGATAAACTTGTACAATCAATGAAATATAGCTGGCAAATGCTTTTACTGCTTTATTTCAGAAGTCACCTATTGCTAACATATTTTGTTGTATATAGGGTGGAATTATACTTGGTCCTTCTGCCCTAGGGAGATGGAAAATGTACTTGGAACTATCTTCCCTACATGGAGCTCTCCCATCCTTGAGACAGTTTCAAGCATCGGTCTCCTCTTCTTCCTCTTTATAGTAGGTCTTGAGCTCGACATAAATTCCATTCGACGTAGCAGCCGCAAAGCCTTTGGAATTGCTTTAGCAGGAATTTTCCTCCCGTTTCTTTTCGGTATAGGAATTGTATTCCTTCTAAGGAAAACAGTTTCCGGTGTTCAAGATGTTGGATTCTACCCATTTCTTGTATTCATTGGTGTTTCGCTCTCCATAACTGCTTTCCCAGTTCTTGCACGAATTCTCGCTAAGCTTAAGTTGTTGACCACTACTTTGGGAGAGACTGCAATGACAGCAGCTGCATTCAATGATGTTGCTGCTTGGATGTTTTTGGGTCTTGCTGTGGCTTTGGCCAGTGGGGAGCACCGCAGCCCTTTTGTGCCTTTATGAATTTTTCTGTCAGGTAGGTGATTTGATAAAGGTATTGTGAAAAGAAAATCAACATGTGTTGACAAGGCTGCTATAGTGATGAATAAAATTAAGTTTAGCAATTAATAGCCTAACTTGACCAAAACTAAACATATTTTGTGATAAGTTTATTTGAGACCTAAAGGTGAAATACGGTTTTTTTTGAGGACCTATAAGCAAAATTTGTCCCAAATAAATTACAAATTGCAGCCTCCTCACCACCAATTTCTAGTCACCTGAAATAAAGCAGTGGTGGATAGAATGTATTATCTTGCCTTGATAACAACTGTATTAATGCATCCACGCGAGAGTTGACGTTTGTAGCGTGAAAATAATAAAACTTGTAGAATACACCTGCAAGGATAAGAAAAGTAAAATAAGCCACAAATAATTATAAAGAAGAATTCCTTCAGTACCAGATGTAATTTCTAAAAAACACTGAAAGAAAATTTATGCAAATTTAACGTGTGATGAAAGAATGAATATTTTTTTATACAACTTTAACGAGGTAAACAATAACACATCCGTAAATCCTACACAATCAATTCTCTGTATTAACACTAGAGTAAAGACTAGAGAAATACAGACACTAGCATCTTGAAGTAGGAAAAATGGCAAGTGCTACTCGTATGAGTCCATGCATTCAATAAACTACTCAAATTTACAGTTTTCAGCATAATAAATATACACCTATACGGTACATGAGAAGTTTCAGCATGCAAATTACCTTTTCAAAAATATGTACAATAGTAAATCAACATGTGTTTACCCAAGAATGAGAAAAAACTCACCAAGCTTCAATGATAATAGCCCCTACCTTCTTCTCCACTTCAAAACTACCCAGCTTCACGTCATTGGTCTCCTTTTGGTTCTTCTTCTCTGAAAGAACAAAAGGGAAAGGGTAATTTGTTAGTACCAACAACCAAGGAGAAAAGAAAAAAAGGCAAAAGTGAAATTCTAGAGTATGTGGTGGCAAACACAAATCGATAGTACCAAGGAGTAAAGAGATTATGATAGCAAAAAACATGCTAGATTGAAACCATACCAAATATGTAAAGTAAAAAGAAAAGGGTAATTTGTTAGTACCTGCAAGTCTGCAACCAAGGAAAAAAGGGCGAGATAAATTTTTGCCCTTGTTTTTGCAAACATTGATTGAGAAAGGGAAAGGACGCATAGAGGCCATAGGTTATAAAAGAGGACATAAATTCATGATAGGTTTGTGATTCAATTCGTGCTTCACCGAAAAATGCTTTAATCTGGAATTTAATTTTCGAGATAAATTCATCATTTGTTTTTTGAAGCTTTAGGAGAAAAACGAAGAGGCGGAGTTACGAAAGAGAAAGGGAGGGAACAGAAAGAAAAATGAGATTTATTATCCCGTCTTTATTTTATCGATAACCAGCTAGCCCGCCTATCTGTATAATATTTCATAGCGTTTGTACGTTAATTTCTTTTTACACAGTTATTTTAAATAGCATTCATGGTACAAACGCTATATTTCAATAATTTCAATAATTTCAAATGCTATAAAAAATGATTTTTCTTGTAGTGATGACACATAACCGTTGGATCAATCCCTATCATATCAGAATGTGACCAGGCAAATGCATCTTTGTTGACTTTGAGAAATCAGATTAAATCCTTCTTCATGTCACCATTCAAATCTTTTCCCACCTTAACTACTTTGGTAGCATCATCTGAATCTATGTATGCCTCCTCAAGATCCTCTATGGGTTTTATCATTTCTGTTTCCCCTCGGCAATCGAATTCGGTGACCATTAGGGTTTCTTCTGCTGAGTTAGCATCAATTCTCTTTCTCTTGCCTTCAGAAGGAATGTACCTTCGATACATATGTTTGTTAGATTTATTGATTTTAATCTTTGCTTTCAATGTTGGATGTGAAAATCCATCATCCGAAAGCTATAAAATAGTAGAAGAATCAAAATAAGCAGAATACTCCTTTTTATACTGGTCTAGAGTAGCAAAATACATTTCTCGGGAGCTGAACTGCTCCCCTCGAACAGTGCCCCATACTCTTTTTGTCAAGAATTTTACCATGAGGTATTTCGGGGAGACGAAGGCATCTATTTCGTCGAGAGCTGGTCTGCCAAAGAAGGCGTTGTAGTATGAGGGTTGGTTGATTATCACGAAAATAGTCTCAAAGGTTTTGCAGATTGGTGGCACCCCCATTTGCACGAGTAGCTTTATATATCCCACCGGAGTTGATCCTTTGTTGTTGAATCCAAATATGGGTTCCATGCTTGCCTCCAGTTTGTCTTCAGGAATGTTCATCTGATCGAAGGCGTGCTTGAAAATTACGTTGACTGCACTGCCTGTGTCAACCAGAATTTTAGAGACGATCGATAATCCAATTTGTGCAGTAATCATCAAAGGATCATTATGAGAATGGTGAACCTCCTTTCTTAGCTCTTGGGGAGTGACAACAAGGTTTGACATCTGAATGTTGAGATGTGGATTCTTTATTGGGGGCTCCTCTTGGATAGAGTAGATGCCTTCTTTAGCTTCCTTAATGTACCTGTTTCGGGCCCCTTAGTGTTTCCCACCGGATGCGGCCCATCGTAAATCACATCAATTCTGTTTATTGGCAGGCTCAAGCTTATGGGGTCTTCATCTTCCAATATATTTACAACATTGCCAGGATGTTTCCATGGACCATTCTCTGTCCGCTGAGCTTTTTGCTGGTCCTGAATAAACTCTTTTAAATGACCTTCACGGATCAGTTTCTGGATGATCCCACCTAGAACCCTGCACTCGTCAGTTTTGTAATCGTTGGCCTTATGATAAGCATGATAATCTCCATCTTGCCTCTGTTCAGGGTTATTCTTGGCCTTAAATGAGGTCGGAAAGTTGACTCATACCTTGGCTTCTGATAGACGTAAGACAGTGACTTGTTTAAAGGGAGTGTGTTAGTGATCGGTTCTTTCCATCTTGTTCTTTTGTGTCCCCATTCTTGGCCAAACCTCCACCATTCTTTCTTGAGAATAGTTTTCTTCTTAACACAATAAAGCTCATCCATCCGGATGAACTTGTCAGCTTGGAAATGGAAGTCTTGTAAATCTTTACAACCGTTGACAAAGAGCTGCTTCCAAAAGAGGTGTTTTCTATCAAGCCGGAATGAACTACAATTAGCTTGTCTCGATCATTCATGTCTTTGGCTTTTAGAGCTTCAGCATTGAACCTCCTCAGATAATCTCCCAAGGATTCTCCATGTCTTTACTTTATATTAGCCAAGACTGTATAGTTAATCGTGGGATCTTTGCAAATGCAGAATTGGGTGGAGAATTCATAAGAGAACTGCTTCCATGAGTATATGGTTTTCTCCCGGTACTGTCTGTACCATTTTACTGTAGCTCCCTGGAGAGTGACCGAGAATAATCGGCATCTGACAGCTCCAAATGCACTGTACAAATCCATTTGGCTATCAAAAGCCATTAGATGATCGTCCGGGTCTGTAACCCCATGACATTTCATCGATGGGATCTTCACATATGGCGGGATGATTGTAGCCATGATCTCATCGGTGAATGGTGGCACTCTTTCATTGTTATTAACATTTTCATCCATTGTTCTCTTCCCTTTCGAATTCATGGCATCCTTTATTGCCTTTTCAGCTGCATCTTTTATATAAGCCTCGACGTTGCGATAAATTTTTTGGTCTGGGCAATACTCGTTTGATGTTGAGCTTCCAGATTATTCCAGCGACTTGTCGAGAACTCTTCCCTAATGGTTAGCTTTTGATTGGGGGCGCTCCTTCTTCTTGGAGGACGTTAGATGTACTTTGCTTTTGTACTCAGTAGAGTTGGCTTTCAAGTTTATCCTGGGCGAGATTACATCATCGCCCTGAGTTGGTTTTGGCATCTTTGAATATTTCCGGGACAGTGCCATTTTAAGTAGCTCTCGCAGTTGTTGCTCCAAGTGTTTGATCTTTGCAGTATTTTCATCTTGTTGAGCTGATGAAGAAGGTTGTCCTTGAATAGCCCCATTCGGATTAAAAGACGGAGTTATATTCTCCTCGAGAGTTGTTGTGGATAACTTCTTCATTCAGACTGCTTAGTCGTTTCGATCTCATCTTTTACTATGCCAAGTCAAATGAACCAAAATTAGTCTATATTGTAGTAATAAGGTTGGAGGTTCGAGCCCTCCTTCTAGCGCCAAAAATATTAACAAGAAAACTTGTCAACATCCCTAATGCTATGTGAAAGATAATTGAGCTCAAACGAGACCAAGTTGTTGAAAAGATCTCTTCCTTTGAAACCTACCTTTCGACCATGTTGACTTAGTCAAAAGGGTTTTAGGAGATAGCTCTACCTTTCGATCAAGTTGGCTTAATCGAAAGGGTTTAGAGAATTAGCTTTACCTTTCGACCAGGTTGACTGCGATGCCCCACCTCTATACTCACACTAGCCAAGGACACTACGGGGTAATACCGTCGACTAGCACGAAGGATAAGGCTGTTGAGGAGAAACCATATGTGTAATTTCTTTGTGCGAGTACCAATATGTCAGATAATATGACTTGATTTCATTTCAAAAGGAAATCCGACATATCAAATACAAACTCAAAGCTACTACACAGTGGCTATGTGGGCTTCGGAAACAAATATAGAAATAAGCATAACACAAATCAGTCATAGATATTCATATCACAAAGGCGGAAACAGATATGAATATAACACATAAAAGTGTACATCAAATAGTGGTCATACAAGATTCACTACATCATAAAAGAATAGGTACAAGTGCTAAGCAAAAGAATGTGTATACATCAAGGAGTCTCTAACTCAAATGTATAAAAGCAAAAACTACTAAGCTAAAGTAGATAGCCAAAAGTCAGGAGCTAACCCCTGCTAAGAAGTCAAGTGAAAGCACTTGTAACACCTCGGTTTGACCCGAGTATTATTTAAGAAGAAAAATAATAAACGGATCAGTCTAGCTATAAATATCAAATGAGATGAGAAAGGATAAGAGAGACCACAAGAATGTATGATAACAATAATGCCATACTGTGACAAGTATACATTTGATAAAAATAAAAATCATACAGTATCTTAAATCTCGTCAAATATCCAAAAAGAATATCACATTTTTTAGCTTATTCACCAAACCCCAAATATTGACAAAACATATCAATGTCAATCGCATAAATTGGTGAAACACAAATTCCAGAAATCAACAATTAAAAATCCAGAAAAACACAAAGGGGGGAGGCCTATCACAAACGGGAGCATGAAAACTCACCAACACGTGTATCACAAACGGGACGCTATCCCATGGTCGCTAACCATAGAGCCGGTGCAACGGCATAGTACAATAACGGTACGCCCGAGGAACCTGAAACTCAAATGAGCCGGAACAACGACGTAGTACAATAACGGTACGCCCGATGAACTTGAAACTCCATAAAACCCATAGGTCGCTAGCCTATAAAAAATGAGATGAAGCTCAAGAGAACGGGGTACTGTCCCCCACGCAGACAAAGAGACATCGCATAACGCTAGTCTAAACCTCAAAATGATCGTCATTGATCAATAAAAAGCGTAAATTACACTAAACTAGTAAATAAATGAGTTTAGCTTTATGTCCCATAACCACTAGCTTAACTTAAATATTTACGAATAAATTGTAGATTTCCACTCGAAAATTGTTATAAGATTTCAATCGAACAAGTCTAAGAATTAACCGACAAAGTAAACGCAAGCGTTTCATACTACTTGTTTTGCTAAGTCGTTTAATTGGATTTCTCGTACGAATGAGGTAAAGGTTTGTATATACTAATAGATTGGAAAACGGTTTTAAAAGCGAACTTTGTATTTAAACGTAGTGTTGAAATCGTTTATGTGAAAGAGTTTGAGTATTTACTACTAGTATAGAAACCTTTGTATTTTAAAGTGACAAATCATAGAAATGATTATAAAAACAATCTATCACCAAAAATTCACATTCGACGACGTGAATCAAAACCATAGAAATCGGTATCAAATCCATCAAATGGATATTCCCAAAAATCCAGAAAAGAAGTCATCAAAGTTGATAATAAGTGACAACAACCAGCCGGATCAACAAAAATCGATATAAATGGAAACCTACATAAAAACAGGCAAGTTGGCTGAATTGGCCAACTCCAAACGTCTGGTGGTTCTCCTAGACGTCTGAGCTGAAGTGTTGGAAATTTTATTCCATATCGCCCAAACGTCTGGGAAGTAAGCTCAAACGTCTGAGCTGAAAGACTGGAATTTTTATTCTGTAGCTCCAGATGTCTGAGCATACTACCAAACGTCTGAGCTAAAGCTCAGGGCAATATTTCACCTAGGTCATTGATGGCCAAATTATATCAGAAGTGATCGAATGAGCGACGATGGCTAGGGATTTATGCCAAGCGACAACCTAGCCCTATAGACTCATCAATACACTCCGAACAACATGTCCAAACATCCATGTTAGGATTTTTCATAGATTTTGACTTCAAAATGTCAAAAATTGGAAAATTCACCAATTCAGTTTAATTCAAAAGCAAATGAACATGAAGTAGGTGTTAGGAATTCATACCTAACAACTATCAAAGGTATAGACATATATAGATGTGAGTTCAAGAACTCACCTTTAAATTCAAAAACAACAAATGAGAAGCTTTAAAACAAGGAAAGATCAGTCTCTCCTCCACTTCACTTCAAGAACCCTCAATCTATGATCAAATGCAAATATTACCTAAGTTAGGTTTTAGAAATTTCTGAAAATTGGAGAGAGATTGAGGTGGAGAAGAAGAAGAGGATGCTTACCTAAGCTTCTCTTTGATTTTGGAGCTTGAATTTTGAATTTCCTAGTAATCTAGAGTTTAGGAATTTTAATTTCCCTTTCTTTCCCTCATTTTCCTTTAGCTTGAGTGTTAGGAAATAATAGAATGAATGAAGAGGAGTTGGAGGAGGAGTTAGGGTATTAGATGAGTTGGTGGGCGAAAACCCAATATAAAAATAGCAAAATTCTACTCAACTCCAAATATATCGATGTTTATACTCAAAAAGGTTGCAAACGCCATTTTGGACTCAATGGAAGTAGTCTCGAGTCCGGATTCGATCGTTTACAAAAGTCACATTTTGGATTTTTAAATTCAACTAATGATGCTATATTTAAATAAATCATTTAAATATATTATCGTAAAAATATGCAAATTGTTACTTGACTCAGTCAAAAGGCTTCTAGGAATTTGCTCTGCCCTTCGACCAGGTTTATTTAGTCGAAAGGCTTCAAAGAGTTAGGTATACAGGCTTAGGAAGCTGCATCCTGCTTAAAACCATTCCTTTAAGTGGGTCAGAAGTAACTTAGTCAATGGACAAATATGCGTTCATCTTTGCTATTTTCACTCAACTTCCCCACATCCACCATTAGATTGTGCACCTTCTACTTTCATTGCCAGTGTTGTGCCTTTGTCGCAACCTGCAGGTTGCCAATTCCTGCTACTTAAGCAAGTGTCAAGAGGATTTTGTAAGCTTACAGAGTATCAGTTACCCATAAATGACCCATATATTTTGTCATTATAAAATTTTAAGTGATATTTACATCTTGCCAAGTTTTAGCATTATATATTTTTCAGGGTAATATATTTTGTTGAGATACTTATATTTTGATATTGTATTTTATGTATGGAATAGAAATGGTGTCTCTGAAAAAGGAGGAAGGGTAAATAAATGCGCTTTTATGTTCTTGCATGGAGATCTTTTCTAAAGATTTGTTTTCGAATATGATTATAACAACAAACCTATAAATGCTTCTAAATATTCTATCAACATTTGAGCAAATCTAAATGATGTAACATCATATTATCTATATTAAAAATGCATTGTATTCTCAAATTTAAGTACTATTAACATAACATAAGTTTGATATCCAAAATAAGAAATTTAAGTACCGCTAAAATTGTAATACTGGCTTATAGATAATTATTTTACCAAAAAACCACAGAGCTCAAAGAAGTGGCTTGGCTCCATGGCCAACTAGACTGATGACCCCACCACCATGTCTTGCCAATTTCGATTACTCAACCAACATATTTGAAACGGAATAGTAATATTTAGTGTCTTTGTCACCTCTCTTGTCTAAATAGTCAATATCGGTATCAACACCAAAAATCAATATACAACATTTTGAAATCACCAAGGATGACGTTGAAGTAATTGGTATGTCTTTTATCAAGTAATAAAAATACCATAGTTACTGATATTATCTATGAGGCTGCTAAGTGAATGCTTCACGTTTCAAGTTACAAACAATAAATCATGTTATGCAATTTACAGGAAATTGACACACTACATGAGGAAGGGTTAATTTCTAATTAGCGACGCCATAGTGATCCGGCGTTGATGCAATGTCGATGCGACGTTACTAAATTTACTTTCATTGAAAAGACGTCGCTAGTTAGGTGTGTCTTGGTGATGTCATGATTATAACAACGATCTCAGTGTGTTGTCGCAAAAGAGTTAAGAATTATCTACACTTTTAGGACGCCAAGAAAATTTAGCAATCCACATTGCCCATACCTACACAATATGCGTCGTTGGCCCAATCTAATCCGACATTCACTATTAGCAATCCAATGTTTGCTATTATAAAAAAAAAATCTGGACCATCCATTAATAATCCAATGTTCGC
The DNA here is from genome assembly GCA_030737815.1 of Allium fistulosum. Taxonomy (NCBI): domain Eukaryota; kingdom Viridiplantae; phylum Streptophyta; class Magnoliopsida; order Asparagales; family Amaryllidaceae; genus Allium; species Allium fistulosum. Next base: position 740,209,716 of record CM060908.1, on the reverse strand, counting down.
GCATTAGCCTTGAAATCCACCCTCCCCATTCCAAATCTAACATGGCAAATTCTATTTCAACCCGAGTATTTACTTAGTAGTCCCATAAAAATTAAAAAAGACTGTAAACACAAAAAATAACTTAGTTCCCTACCATTTCCAGAACTACCCTTCCCATCACGCAACACGTAGGCAATCTGCGTGGATGTGTAAAAATTCACGCAATTATTTGTGCGGTTAAACCAGAAACCTAGTATACCCTCTGCGTGAATTATCATCAATCCCTGTAATCGACAGCCTATGATTGTATTTGCAAAAAATTACAAATTTTTCAAATTATTTTTTAATTACCTTCTGTGATTGCGTTAACAATTCATTCTCCTCTTCAAAATCCATCAGCTAATAGTGAAAAATTGAATTTTTTCTTCACCAATTTAGAAACTAGGGTTTTGAAGAAGTGGTGGTTTAGAATTAAGAAACCAACGTACGAATATAATGAAATTGAGAAGAAAGAAAGTACGCAACTTTCTAAGGTTATTTTAATCTTTAAAATTTTATTTATTTTAGGATGCTGCTAAGTAATTATGTGCATTATAAATACAATTTGCCATCTAACATATTCCTCTCGTCGTTTCAATATCAACCTTCTCCACTTCCCCAATTCATAAACCCTAATTTACAAACATCTCCTATGGCTCATACAAAGCAAACCGGTCACCTAATCCCCCCTCCCCATTACAAATTCTACATATTCCCCTCGTCGTTTGATGCTGGAGTTTGTTGTTCAGGTTGAGGAGGATGTCTGTCACGTCGCCAATGGGTAATATGGGAGGAGGTGGTGCTGAAGTGAAGGGAAGGCAAGTAGCGGCGGCTACTGAGTATGTCATGATCTGGTTCAGGTAGAAAGTGATGTGTTTCTGGTTGATTTCAGGTGGGATGCTGCCTGGTGCCGATCTGATGAAAGGGACGTCGATCTGATGAAGTGGAGGTCGTTGGTGGGTATCTGATATACAAGCTAACTAGAATATTGGGACTTCTCGGGTTGAGAAGTGGAAAATGAAGAAAGAGTGGTGGTGGAGCTATGATTGTGGTTTGTTGGGCTGTGCCTATAGTATTTGAAGATCTTGATGTCAATGATATTAGATACCCACTTGACAAACATGTACTTAGTTATGTACTTATTTTTTCGAGATATTTTCAATTAGTTTGGCATATGCATTGGTTTTCATTTTCACCATGCTTCTATGCACATAATACACTGCTTTTGACGGCAAATTAATGTTGAATGAACTCGGCAAGGCTTTATTAGGTGAGTAGTGGTTAACTCATTTCATTTTTGTTTTGGGATTTCTTTTTGATGTTTTGGGAGGAACTCGTATGGGGATAATTAACGATTTTGGCCCAGATTTTCCTCCCTTACTGTCATGTTCATCTCTTTATTTATTTTCTATGTAAATTAGTCTTATTAGGGTGGTCCCTGACATCCAATTCAGCAAATGTTCATCTGTATCTCTAATGCCTCACAGAGTTTGTTTTTTTTTTTTTTCTCTCTTCATGGGAATTCTTAAGATCATGGTATTCGTCGTCGCACACGGATGCTTAACGTTGAAACTCCCACTGATGGTTTAACGCTGGGATTCGAACCTGCCCGGACACAGTCCTTTGGTTCCCATCTCTCAGCTCCCAAACCAACCGAGCTACGAACGGCGGGTTAATGCCTCACAGAGTTGCAACTTTACTTATAATAAATTTGTTATATTTATTTATTTAGTCACAAATTAACTCAAAATACCATCATCTATATCTAGTGATACTTAGAGATTTCAGCAAATAATTACCATCTTTGACTACTGATCCAAACTTCATATTCAAAAGATTACTGCCAAATAGTCTGGTAGAATACAGTTTTGTTTGACATTAACAGTCTGGTGATACAAACTTCTTTTTCAGTTGTGGATCACCTGGTAAAGTAAAATATTCAGTGACACGTTATTTCGCAAGATATTTCGAAAGATTGAGGAAAATGTGTTGTCCATCTGAAGTCGATTTTGTGAGATCTCTTAGTTAACGTAAAAAATGGGGAGCACATGGACGTAAAAGTAATGTGTTCTTTGCCAAGTCACTTGATGAGAGGTTTTTTATGAAGCAAGTGACCAAAACAGAACTTGAATCTTTCTTTACATTTGCTGTGGAATATTTCAAATATTTATACGAATCTATAAGCACCGGAACTTCCACCTGCTTAGCAAAAAACTTGGAAATTTATATCAAATAAGGCTAGTTAAAATATTCATTTTTTGACCGTGTATACTGATAGCTTAATTTCGAATTGTGAGGCATTGCCCAATTTTATGTTTTGCTCTCATATAGTATTTTGCAACAAGTTCATTACCTTCCTTTCTCCATAAACCCTATTGCTAAAAACATGGCAAATGTAAATGATAATTGAAAAAAATGATCAGTTATTATTTTATTATGAACCAATATTAACGCGTGGCAACCACACACGGTTCAATTTGCTATTACCAAACCGTATGGTAGGAAAAATGTACCTTTTGGAATATTAATAGGTAACAATACACTGCAGCCCTTATTTTTCATGTTTCCTTTTCTTTTTCTTTTTTGAAAATGAAAATTCCATTCTTTTCTTTAATTGATCGTTTCTTAGTCGCTTCTTCTTCATCCTTTCTGCATAAATGTAATTTGCAGGTGGTTTTGGTATAGAACTGAAATGTAAAAGAATTTTCTTTAAAGTATAAATAATCGAGTTCTCATTTTTTTAAAGATTACTACTAAGAACATGAAGCTGGGAAAGGAGTATAAAATTGATGTTCTAGTCATGGAGAATCTCTTATTTGATAGAACCGTGACAAAGTTTTATGATCTAAAGGGCTCTTTAAGATCTCGATATAATCTGGATTCAAGGGGTAGTAACAAAGTATTACTCGACCGGAACTTTTGATAGAAGCTATGACAACTTCTCCTATATTTTTCGGTGACAAAGCTTAAGAGGTTGCTTGAAAGAGCTGTTTGGAATGACACATCTTTTCTTGTGGTGAGTGGAGTATTTTACTTCTTTTTCACCTCTTGATTTCAATACGATAACCCACTTTTCATTGCATCAAAAACCATTTGCATGTATTCTTGCATACGAATTCTATGGACGAAAATGAAACAAAAACAGAAAATTTTACTTGTAGACATGGGACACTCATATTGTTGTTCCATTTTAAATTATGCAAGATCCAAACTCCATAAGAAAGCTACTACTTTACAAATTTTAAATCCTATTGGTGTCATAATTTTTTGGTAATAACCAATATTGTAACCACTAAAGTAATAACTCTTATCTGTTGACTCATTAAAACTAAATTTGAATGTTTAAGACAATCACAAAAGAAGAGGTAGCGGTAGCAGTTGCTGTTCTCATATTTCTTTCTTGGAAATCATTCGAGTTAGTTATTCTCTTTGCAGTCAGTTGATGTTATGGATTATTCTCCTAAATGTGGGAATCGATGAAGAGAAACATGAATTGGTAGTGGGCATAATCAGTTTTATGTGGCAATATACGTGGGACAAATGTTTACGGACATGGGTTAAAGCTTAAAAGTGCTTGTTATGTCTTTGGCGGTCCAAAAAACGAAGCATCAACTATAATTTCACCCCCACTGTACAAATGACGGCTCAGAAAGGCTGTACCTCGAAGTACTTTAAAGAATCATTTTACAGTATCATCCAACAAAAAAGAAATAATTTGTCTGCGCAACTATTTTAAGGAGTTACCAGGAATATCTCACTGCCATGTCCATGATGCAGATATTCACAAATGTGTCAAAGTCCACAAGACAACCATTTATGCCCTCCATTTCCAAGCTCAACTCAGAAGAGGTTTTTTTTTCATCACTCTGATTTGAGTTCGTTTGTTGAAACGTGTTTCCTAAAAATCATCAAATATGTGGAGTGCATTCATGAGAGATTAATATATTATACAAGTAGAAGTATGATCAGTGAGAAGCATTCATGAGAGATTAATACATTATACAAGTAGAAGTATGATCAGTAAGAAGTTGGTGACTTTGCTTAATGAATACTAGCATATCCGCATGCATCATGCAGGCACAATGCTTGCCATGCTCACATGCTGTGTGTGTATGTGTGTGTGTTTTCCATCAAATTGGATACTATTTCCATCAAATTGAATAAAACAAAACCAAGTATTACCTTAGGATATAAAAAGTTTGAATACTTAAATTTAGAAAATAACCCAGTTAAGAAAATCATATCTTTAGATAAACAAAGGCATATGTGTTATCTAAAAGATAATTCATATTTACACATGTTACACTCGGAAGCAAAACACCTAAATAGTATAACAGATCTAATTATAGAACTAGGAGATTCTCTCCAATTGTATAATGAAATTTTTTATAGAATTATTGATCTTATGAAAGTATGAATTCCAGAAATAAAAAACTACAACAAATACAAGATAATCAAAATTACATAAAAACTTTTTTTTTTTGCGGTGCAGTGGAAATGAGGCTTGGGTTTGGTAAAAAGACCCAAGTTCGATTCGTACCCTGCGCTTCCCTATCCTATATAAATTTACCCGAGGGTATGGGGGCTTGGATCAGCAGATGGCTTTATTATACCCTCCTCATGAGTTTACCGGCCCGCCGGGTTCTCCTGGGTTTACAAAAAAAAAAATTACATAAAAACTTCTTTGCAAAAAATAGATGACTTTGATATTACTATAAAAAAACTAACAAAGAAATCTAAAGCCATAAATCTTAAAAGTTTTCCTGATATACAAGATATACTTTCATTAAAACAAATGATAGAGGAAAATAAACCTAAAGAAATTGAAATACATTCCAGAGATTTAATTTTACAAATTAAAAACCAATCTGAAACAAATAAAAAACACTTTGAATCACAAATTCAAAAAATTGAACAAATGTTGCAAGAAATTAAATATATACAATTAAATTAATATGGGTTATGATAATAAATGGTACATAGAAGCCATGTCTTATGTCAACATGATACATAAACAAACTGAAAATTTGTTAGCAGGATATAACAAAGACACTTTTACAGCCAAATTAGACAATGCATTATGCCTAATGTGTAACACTATTATTGCAATGATAACCCAATTGCATGATAGGTTAGATTTAATGGATAAACAAATAATTAATTTAAATAAATCTACACAAGAAAAAGATTATGATATTAATTACCAACTAACAGAAAGAATATCAAATTTGAATTTAGGACCCTCTGAACCAGATTCAAATAAAAACAAAAAAACTAAAATAAGTTTTTTAACCTTTAAGAAACTAGATCATATACAATGAATATAAGACCTTTCACAGAAACCTCTAGAACTATTATGGATAGACCTACAGAAAGTAATAACTTATCTTCAAACAATTGGATAGATAGTATTTTAAGGAGATCTGTAAGTTCACAATCCCAATTAGAAGAGACAATAGATAAAGATAATGATGTAGAAGTATTTTCAAATAACCAACTAAATACTTTAAATCCCAGAGAATTGTATAGAACGGGTATATTTACTATTAATACAGGATTATACAGGCATCACAGAGAAGAAATATTATCTATATGCGATGGAAACCAACAGACTATAAACTTAATGTTAACAGAAGCAATTAAGCAATTAAGAATACAAAAATATAAATTAATCCACCTAGGACTAATAGTAGCAGTAATAAGAGGATTAGTAAGACAAAAAATAGGAGCTAAACTATTAATTGATTTAATAGATGATAGACACAAAGAATTAGATAAGGGAATTTTTGGAACTATAGAAGTAGATATGAACAATAATATAGGTATTGTTTATATTTCGTCAAACTTTACAATGACATTATCAGATTTCTATAAACATATAAAAATAATAATACAAACAAAAGGATTTGAACACTTTAATGGAAAAAATATTCTTTTAGACATAACATTCATAGGAAAATGTATGACCAGATATACTCCAAAAATCAAAATAAAACTTGATGAAGTAATAAAAACACTAACATCAACATGAATTATCTTTTTGAGACCAATGGAAATTGACTCTTCAATGTTAGCAGGACATGAATGGATAATACAAAATCCTAATGAAAACGCACATACAATAAAACCAAATGATGTGGTAACATATACCCATCCTAATGGATCTATATCATCAAGGTTTAAAGATTATGGACCTTCAAACCAACAAGAAAATGATACAGATGATGAATCAGCCTCAGAATTACAAAAGAATTTGTAATGGATAAAATTATATATCCAAAAGAATTAGGATTATTACTTGAACCATTTGAGTTGTTTGAATTAGAACAAAAACTCAGACAAAATAATCAAATAGATAATAATACTTTTCTATATTGATGATGAAAACAATATAAGAGTTAAGACAATACCTACATTAGATGCTTTTTTAAAAGATTCTAATGAATATAATAATAATAAACAATCAATTGAAGAAGAATTAATTAGTGAGTATACTGAACAAATAGATTTGATGGAAGCACAAGAAGAAAGTTCTACGGTAAATTATCCGGAAAAACCACCTGATACAATGTTATACCCCTTAGGACATCCTCCTAGAACAAATGTAAAACCTTATACTAAGGAAAACAAAAATTTAAGAACTATAGGAAAAAGATTACCAACAGAAATAACATTTTTTGAAACGAATTTAGTAATTCTTAATGTTACAGAATGTCCCCCATAATTACTAGATACTTATTTAGAACAGTGGACTGCTGCTATAGCACGAGACTATACAGCAAAACACCCAAATATAAATATAGGAGAAGAAATGGTAAGAATAGCAGAAAATTATTTAGGAGATGTAGCAAAAGGAATGTGGGAAGCATATAAAAGTAATTTCCCTGATGAAGTTGCCTCTTTGGTAGCACAAGGAGGAAATATATATAATTTTGCTTACTTAATCCATAAAATAATAACTGGAAGAGAAGTCAATACATGATTAACTTTAAGACAACAAGAAGCAATGAGGGATTTAGAACAAATACAACTTTTAGATTGGAAACATATAATAAAATTTCTTAATGAATTTTTATACTATGCAACAACATCTGGAAATTATTATTCGAAAGAAATAGGAGATAGATTGTTTTCTAAATTACCAGGAGATTTAGGAAAAGAAATCCATAAGTCATCTAACGACATGTACCCTACTATTCCTAAGACATACGATAATATCGGACTAAGAATAACACATATAATTTCTGAACTAAAAAAAAATGTACTTACATACAAATACAAAGGGAACTAAAACAAAAAAATTATGGATTCTGCTCCCAAATATATACTCCACAACAATATGGATCAAAAAATCCTATAACTAGAAAACAAAAACCTAAAAAGAATTATACTAAAAAATATTATTTAAGAAAATCAATGGCTAAAAAACCTTATTTAAATAAAACAAAACATGTTAGGAAATATAACCAACTTATACCAATACAATTACATGTTTTGCATGTGATGAAAAAGGACATTTATCATCAGCTTGCCCTAAGAAACATAATTTATTCACACGAGAATCAAACTTAATAGATTTTGTTAAAGAGGATTTAATAGAAGTAACTTAAGATGTCTCTGAAGCTTCTACTATATACTCTATAGTCTCTTTAGAAGGATTAGAAGAACAAGACTTGCCTTCTAATTTGGATTACTCTTTAATAGAGGAATTAACTAAAAACCAAACAAATCAGATAGATTACATAGAACAATTTTTGAACTTAATGAATCAAGAAGGATGTATCCATGAATTTAAATACAAAATGGGAACTGATACAACAAAATGTTATTTTTGTCCATGGTATCCAACCTTTGACAAGAGATTTAAATGTAAAAAATGCACCATAGAAATACGTTACCTATGTGCAGAAAAACACTTTAAATTAAATATACCTAATGACAAAAAACTAAATTATACAGATAAAAATAAAATAAATGAAGACAGAATAAAAATTCTTGAAGAAAGGATGAATAATTTTGAAATTGAATTAGAGGAAATAAAAATAACCCTATTAAAAAAAATCAGAATGACAAAGGAAAAGAAATTATGGAAGAAATTCCTGTGCACAATAATCTTAATAATATTGATAAACCGATAAAAATCCCACTAATTTGTAATACAGACAATATAAGAGAACTAAGAATATTAACTATGATTAATATAAAAGGACTAGAAATCCAACTTTTAGCATTTATTGACACAAGAGCCACTAGTTCCACAATAAATTCAGATTTAATACCTCAATATTTGATAACAAAAGCTTTTAAACCAAAACAAAGTATCCAATTTGATGGAACATCTACCATAATCACAAATATAATTACAAATGTTCAATTAAGATTCCAAAATACCTGTAACGAATGGTCACAACATTATCCCCTAAAACAACTTTGGGTTATAAAATTGGATTTAGGAAGTATAAATCTAATACTTGGATTAGACTTTTTACTTAGTGACAATGGACATTTTTCTTTCAATAAAGATTACTTACAAATATCTAAAAAAACAACATTAACTCCCATATTATCAGAGTATACACTTGAGAAGCGTGGTGGGAATAAAGATACAAAAAATAATAATATACTAATAAAAAAGAATGCACCTGTGAAATACCAAATTCTTGTCAACAAATAAATAAGGAAGACAAAATGGAATGTGCATGTGAACTGCCATATTCTTATCAACAACTAAATGAAATCATAAAGGAAAATTTAGAACAAATATAAGTACTTATTTTGACCTAATTTATCCAAACAAAATAAGTAATATCTTAATAACTAATGATGATATAGACCAAATAATAAGCAAACTAGAAAAAATAGAAATTATAGGAGAAAATCCATTAAAACATTGGGAAAGAAACAATATCTACTGTAAATTAGATATAATAAACCCTGAAATAACAATTAAAACTAGACAATCAAAATATGACAATTGGATGATAAATGAATTCAAAATGCATATAGATATATTAACAAAGTTAAAAATAATTAGAAACAGATTCTAGACATAGAACAGCTGCATTTATAGTTAAAAAAGAATCAGAAAGAAAAAGAGAACAATCTAGAATGGTCATGGACTATACTAAACTTAATGATAATACTAATGAAGATGGTTATTGTATACCAGACAAAGATGTATTAATAAATAAAATACAAAACAAAAACTGGTTTTCAAAATTTGACTTAAAATCAAGATTTTGGCAAGTTAAAATGCACCCAGACTGTATACCCTGGACTGCTTTTACCTGTAGTGAAGGACATTATGAATGACTAGTAATGCCATTTGGACTTAAAAATTCACCTCAAATATTCCAAAGAAAAATGGATAACATATTTAAACATTGTACTAATTTCACATGTGTTTATATAGATGATATATTGGTTTTTTCTAAAACCAAAAATGAACATATATCTCACTTATATATAGTCCTTAAATTATTTGAAGCCAATGGACTAATAATATCCAAAAAGAAAATAGAATTATTTAAAATGAGATAAGCTTTTTAGGATGCGTAATAGGGAAGGAAACATATAATTGCAACCACATATTACAAGAAAAATTCGAGAATTCCCTGATAAATTAGAAAATCTTAAGCAATTACAATCCTTTTTAGGATTAATAAATTATGCCAGACCATTCATAAAAAACTTGTCAAAATATATTGGACCACTATATAATAAAGCTAGCCCAAAAGGAAAAAGAGAATTTAATTTAGAAGACATAAAACTAGTACAAGAAATAAAAGAATTAGCCAAAAACCTAAAACCTTTAGCATTACCCTTATCTACTGATTATTTAGTCATAGAAACAGATGGATCATCCCTAGGATGGGGAGGAATTTTACTTAGCAAAAAAATAAAACAAACTTTAAATCCATTGAAAAAATATGCAGGTACTCATCAGGAACTTTTATTGAAAAAGGATATATTACTTCTTTAGATTATGAGTTACTTGCTATTATTTATGTTCTTGAATCATTTTAGTTATTTATTATATCACAAAAAGTAATTACTATCAGAACTGACTGTGAAACAATAGTAAAGTATGTAGATAATAAGAAAGAAAGAGGTACGACAAATAACAGATGTGTAAAATTTAGACATAAAATCCTTAATTGTGGAACCTAAATTATTTGAAAGCACATAAAAGGGAAAAAATATATTATCCCAGACACTCTCTAGAAAGAGAAAATATTGTCGACATACCACTTACTTTACATACTGATGAACATATGCTTCACATACTCAACAAGACATAGAATACTCATTCTATTCATTTTTCAGGAACACATACAAATATACTTATGGATCAAAATCCAAATAGTAAATTTTTAAAGACATATGATCCAGCCAACAAGTTTGTAACTTTAGCTCTACTTACAGACGAGCAACATAATGTTTTGGATAACATATGGAACTTACCAACCACTGTCCAAAATAACAAACAAAAGCTTAGCATACTATATACCCTTTTGGAACAATTTACTACACTTAATAAAGGCAAACTAGCATTTACCCATTACTGCTTGTTTAATGGTCTTGATGTAGGGATATATGAATCGTGGGAAGAAATATCGGTAAAAATACATTACATAGAAAAAAATATCCTAAGTATGGTACACCTTTATTTAAAAGATACTATAATATGGAAGCTGCTAAAACAACTATACATAAAATATTGGGAGAAGACTACATAATTTCTGACACATTTAAAAGTTTTCAAAACATTGCTCAACGCAAACTAATCAAAGAAGAAGCAGGAACAAACTCTGGCATAAGCTTAAAGCCTTTTTCATATGCCAATGCCATAAAAGAAGCCCCAACGAAAATGATAAACTTAGGAACTCCTGTTCCTCCTTCTCAAAAAATTACCATACAAGAAACATATAATCCAACATTTCCTGACCAACTAAACAGAGAACTCTACTTCCTTCAACATCCTCTTGACCTAAATACAACAGAATATAAAAAGATGTATTCTTTTCTGTCAAACATATCGGAGAAAAAGATAGAAGGACTCCAAATTGATTGGGAAGTAATCAGAAACAGGAATATTTCGTGCACTAATCAATATAAAGACTGTTCAGAATTCATGGCAGAATGCAGATGCACGATATTAGCATCTATTCCATAGATAAGCTTGAAACTTTCCCTTTACAAATATTTAGTTCATGAGAATTCTACCTATAATCCTTTAACCTTAATGAATTATGGATTTATAAAAAGAATATATATTGAAGGATGGACACAAACAGAACTCCCATAACCTTTGGGAAACATAACCGACTACTTCTCCAAAATTTTGGATACTGAGGTATGTTTAGAAATAAAAACCATTACTCCACATTTTGGAAAAACAACCTTTGACCCGTCCAGACACTTAATCAAAATTAAAGCTTGCAATTTTGATGTCAACTGTCCTTTATGGAATAAAGAATTTGAACCACATAATTGTTCACCAAGTTCAATGACAGAATAAAATTATGAAAGATACAAAGCCTATGTTCTTGGGACTAATCAAGGTTGGGAAGACAAAGAAGATAAAGAATTTATATTATACTCAGAAACATCAGTCATGAAGATTTACATAGGCAGGACCATTGAAGAATTTTGCCCTCGTTTTAGAATATTTGATGCTTCCCATCCGAAACCAAACATGATTGCCAACTTCAAAAGAATAAACGAACCAAAAGAAGATGACAGAATATCCGTACAGAGCACTGAAGATATGTGAAAACAGCTGGAAAAACTCTCCATTAGCTACTGATGTGACATAAAGAGAGCATCTTCTTTTAGAAAAGCATCCATTTAATATAGATGTGATAGAAAGCACATATTCCTTTCCACATATGTACTATACTTTTTTTAATGTGCCTTTTCTTTTTAATAAAGATATAATGTAGTGGGAATCTATAACCCACCTGTGTTTTCTATAATGATATGCCGGTTTAACCGGTAGGAGTATGTGAGCCTATAAATATATGCTTATGGCTCAGTAGTAAGGATATAGAAAAATCCATTGTAAGAAATCCCATTGTAATATTAAGAGTGATAATAAAAGCTTTTCTATTTTCCTTTTAATGGTGTCTATTTTCTTCAATATGGTCTGCAACTAATCCTTCTTGAGCATAAGTCTTGTAAGAAACAAGAAGAAGACTTTCAGGTATGTAAATTGTTCTCTTTAGATTTTACTTACGTATATAAGATGTTGCTATATTTTAAGAAGTTATCTAAGATTATAATTTCCAAAAGACGTAAGTCCGTTAATGTTGAAAAAGTACCCATGTTTAGGTTTGGTACCGTGTTAGGGGAAAATAGCAGACTAGGACAAAAAGGTAAGGATTTAATAATCTTTAGGTTACAAGTAACAAATGCAATATGACTATGTACTAGCGATAGTAAAAAAGGAAGAAGCTGTGACGCCCCACCCCGAGACCCACATTAACAAAGAGTATTACTGGGTAATACTGTCTGCTTATGCGGAGAATAGGGCTGGTTAGTAGCGACCATCTATAGCCTTGTCTTAAATATCTATTGAATACGTCGATTAGTGCTCTATATTTTCTCTCTCTTTGATATCTCAAGTGGATCGACATATCCAATAAATGCTTAATACAAAATTACAGGTGGCTATAGGATCTATCAGAACAAAATACAACAACTCAAATGCATAACACATCACAGAACAACAAACAGATATATATATATATACATATATACTGATACATCTCAATACAATACAAATAATACATCATAAGTGGTATGACGACCACAATACACACACGAGTCAAAACAATATACATCTTCTTCCTTTTTTACTATCCCTAGTACATAGTCATATTGCATTTGTTACTTGTAAACTAAAGATTATTAAATTCTCACCTTTTTGTCCTAGTCTACTATTTTCCCCTAACACGGTATCAAACCTAAACATGAGTACTTTTTCAACATTAGAGGATTTACATCTTTTGGAAATTATAATCTTAGATAACTTCATAACATATAGCAACGTCTTATGTACGTAAGTAAAATCTAAAGAGAACAATTTACATACCTGAAAGTCTTCATCTTGTTTCTTACAAGACTTATGCTCAAGAAGGGTTAGTTGTAGACCATATTGAAGAAAATAGACACCATTAAAAGGAAAATAGAAAAGTTTTTATTATCGCTCTTAATATTACGATGGGATTTCTTACAATGGATTTTTCTATATCCTTACTACTGAGCCATAAGCATATATTTATAGGCTCACATACTCCAACCGGTTAAACCGGTATATTATTATAGAAAACACATAGGTGGGTTATAGATTCCCACTACATTATATCTTTATTAAAAAGAAAAGGCGCATTAACAAAAGTATAGTACATATGTGGAAAGGAATATATGCTTTCTGTCACATCTATATTAAAAGGATGCTTTTCTAAAAGAAGATGCTCTCTTTATGTCACATCAGTAGCTAATGGAGAGTTTTTCCAGCTGTTTTCACATATCTTCAGTGCTCTGTATGAATATTCTGTCATCTTCTTTTGGTTCGTTTATTCTTTTGAAGTTGGCAATCATGTTTGGTTTCGGATGGAAAGCATCAAATATTCTAAAATGAGGGCGAAATTCTTCAATAGTCCTGCCTATGTAAATCTTCATGACTGATGTTTCTGAGTATAATATAAATTCTTTATCTTCTTTGTCTTCCCAACCTTGATTAGTACCAAGAACATAGGCTCTTTATCTTTCATAATTTTGTTCTGTTATTGAACTTGGTGAACAATTATGTGGTTCAAACTTCAAATTCTTTATTCCATAAAGGATAGTTGACATCAAAATTGCAAGCTTTAATTTTGATTAAGTGTCTGGACGGGTCAAAGGTTGTTTTTCCAAAATGTGGAGTAATGGTTTTTATTTCTAAACATACCTCAGTATCCAAAATTTCGGAGAAGTAGTCAGCTATGTTTCCCAAAGGTTCTGGGAGTTCTGTTTGTATCCATCCTTCAATATATATTCTTTTTATAAATCCATAATTCATTAAGGTTAAAGGATCATAGGTAGAATTCTCATGAACTAAATATTTGTAAAGGGAAAGTTCAAGCTTATATGTGGAATAGATGCTAATATCGTGCATCTGCATTCTGCCATGAATTCTGAACAGTCTTTATATTGATTAGTGCACGAAATATTCCTGTTTCTGATTACTTCCCAATCAATTTGGAGTCCTATCTTTTTCTCCGATATGTTTGATAGAAAAGAATACATCTTTTTATATTCTGCTGTATTTAGGTCAAGAGGATGTTGAAGGAAGTAGAGTTCTCTGTTTAGTTGGTCAGGAAAGGTTGGATTATATGTTTCTTTTCTGGTAATTTTTTGAGAAGGAGGAATAGGAGTTCCTAAGTTTATCATTTTCTTTGGGGCTTCATTTATGGCATTGGCATATGAAAAAGGCTTCAAGCTTATGCCAGAGTTTGTTCCTGCTTCTTCTTTGATTAGTTTGCCTTGAGCAATGTTTTGCAAACTTTTAAATGTGTCAGAAATTATGTAGTCTTCTCCCAATATTTTAAGTATAGCTGTTTTAGCAGCTTCCATATTATAGTATCCTTTAAATAAAGGTGTACCATACTTAGGATATTTTTTTCTATGTAATGTATTTTTATCGATATTTCTTCCCACGATTCATATATCCTTGCATCAGGACCATTAAACAAGCAATAATTGGTAAAGGCTAGTTTTCCTTTATTAAGTGTAGTAAATTGTTCCAAAAGGGTATATAGTATGCTAAGCTTTTGTTTGTTATTTTGGACAGTGGTTGGTAAGTTCCATATGTTATCCAAAACATTATGTTGCTCGTTTGTAAGTAAAGCTAAAGTTACACACTTGTTGGCTGGATCATATGTCTTTAAAAATTTACTATTTGGATTTTGATCCATAAGTATATCTGTATGTGTTTCTAAAAAATGAATAGAATGAGTATTCTATGTCTTATTGAGTATGTGAAGCATATGTTCATTAGTATGTAAAGTAAGTGGTATGTCGACAATATTTTCTCTTTCTAGAAGTATTCTAGAGAGAATGTCTGGGATAATATTTGTTTTTCCTTTTATGTGTTCCCAAATAATTTTGGTTCCACAATTAAGGATTTTATGTCTAAATTTTACCCATCCGTTATTTGTCATACCTCTTTCTTTCTTATTATCTACATACTTTACTATTGCTTCATAGTCAGTTCTGATAGTAATTTCTTTTTGTGATATAATAAATAACTTAAATGATTCAAGAACATAAATAATAGCAAGTAACACATAATCCAAAGAAGTAATATATCCTTTTTCTTTAAAAGCTCCTAATGAGTATCTGCATATTTTTTCAGTGGATTTAAGATCTGTTTTATATTTTTTGCTAAGTAAAATTCTTTCCCATCCTAGGGATGATCCATCTGTTTCTACGACCAAATAATCAGTAAATAAGGGTAATGCTAAAGGTTTTAGGTTTTTGGCTAATTCTTTTATTTCTTGTACTAGTTTTATGTCTTCTAAATTAAATTCTCTTTTTCCTTTTGGGCCAGCTTTATTATATAGTGGTCCAATATATTTTGACAAATTTTTTATGAATGGTCTGGCATAATTTATCAATCCTAAAAAGGATTGTAATTGCTTAAGATTTTCTAATTTATCAGGGAATTCTCGAATTTTTCTTGTAATATGTGGTTGCAATTCTATGTTTCCTTTCCCTATTACGCATCCTAAAAAGCTTATCTTATTTTAAATAATTTTCTTTTCTTTTTGGATATTATTAGTCCATTGGCTTCAAATAATTTAAGGACTGTATATAAGTGAGATATATGTTCATTTTTGGTTTTAGAAAAAACCAATATATCATCAATATAAACACATGTGAAATTAATACAGTGTTTAAATAAGTTATCCATTTTTTTGGGAATATTTGAGGTGCATTTTTTAGTCTAAGTAACATTACTAGCCATTCATAATGTCCTTCACTATAGGTAAAAGCAGTCCAGGGTATAGAGTTTGGGTGCATTTTAACTTGCCAAAATCCTGATTTTAAGTCAAATTTTGAAAACCAGTTTTTGTTTTGTATTTTATTTATTAAGACATCTTTGTCTGGTATACAATAACCATCTTCATTATCATCATCATTAAGTCTAGTATAGTCCATGACCATTCTAGATTGTCCTCATTTTCTTTCTGACTCTTTTTGAACTATAAATGCAGCTGTTCTATGTCTAGAATTTGTTTTTCTAATTATTTTTAACTTTTTTAATATATCTATATGCATTTTGAATTCATTTATCATCCAATTGTCATATTTTGGTTGTCTAGTTTTAATTGTTATTTCAGGGTTTATTATATCTAATTTACAGTAGATATTGTTTCTTTCCCAATGTTTTAATGGATTTTCTCCTATACTTTCAATTTTTTCTAATTTGCTTATTATTTGGTCTATATCATCATTAGTTATTAAGATATTACTTATTTTGTTTGGATAAATTAGATCAAAATAAGTACCCATGTCTTCTTCTTCTATTTGTTCTAAATTTTCCTTTACGATTTCATTTAGTTGTTAGATAAGAATATGGCAGTTCACATGCACATTCCTTTTTGCCTTCCTTATTTATTTGTTGATAAGAATTTGGTATTTCACAGGTGCATTCTTTTTTATAGTATTTTTATTTTTTGTATCTTTATTCCCAACACGCTTCTCAAGTGTATACTCTGATAATATGGGAGTTAGTGTTGTTTTTTAGATATTTGTAAGTAATTTTTATTGAAAGAAAAATGTCCATTGTTACTAGGTAAAAAGTCTAATCCAAGTATTAGATTTATACTTCCTAAATTTAATTTTGTAACCCAAAGTTGTTTTAGGGGATGATGTATTGCTTGGTATATCAAAATTGAGTGAGGTATTTTTCAGTTGAAAAGTATTGTTATAAGGAAACATTTTTTATGTCTATCACCTTTTGTAAATCTGTAGTTTACTAAGAGTGATGTGGGTTTGAAGAAGAGATAACCTCTCCGTCCTATGTTTAACTTAGCTTTGAAACACATAAATTGATTTAGGCATAACTTTTTCGTTACTTCTCGGAATTTGATAATTTTTGAAGTTCTGGAAATCTTAGACTTTGTGCTATGACTTTCATATTTTGAATTTTACATAATTTTGAAGTTTAAATGGTCAAAAATTCTTTTTTTTTCGCTGCCCTGTTAATGAAAGACAGAGTTAATAAATTTAAATCTGAAAATTATTTCGGTCATAATTTTTGAACCGTAAATCCAAATTGAATGATCTTTTTCTTGTTTGAAAGCTGAGACTTTTATCTACAACTTTCATGTTTTAAGTTTTGTAAAATTTTGAGATTTATGTCGTTAAAACTGAAGATCTTTAAATCCTAAATTTGAGCTAAATGAAATAAATAGATATGTATATCAAAATGGATTTGGAAGAGTAATTAAATATGGTTTTAAATATGGTTTTGAGAATAATATAACATATGGAAATTTGAGATAACTTTGTGAAATTAAGTGAAATCTTGGAATAATTCGAGTTTATGGAATATTCTAATTTAAATGAATATTTCACCTTGTTAAATAATAAATTGTTTTCTACAATAAACGTGTCAGTAAAATAGTTGTGGAATTTGGAAATGTGGAAAAAAGTTAATATATCTTTTGAGAATCGGGATAATATAAATTGTGAACCATATTAATTCTTGGAATTTTAATCATTAATATGGTTTAGGGAAATACGGAAAAAAATCTTGGTTTTATAATAAATGTTTTTGGAAATAATAAATAGATTTGTGAACAAAAATTAACAAGTGTTTTAAAAAATGAAAATCAAAGAGAAAAAACAAGTTTTGACAACCTTAGCTCTATAACGTGGGGAGTACTAATAATTGACTTAGTGTTATCGATTAGTTTAAATGCTTTCGTATAACGCTTCGTCGAATATGGCATAAACTCATTGAATAAAACGTTTGAGTGGAATTTACTAACCATTAGTGAATACGTGAATTTCACCAGGTAGTATGGGATACTTTGGTTAAATTTATGTGATCACTATAGGGAAGCAATTAACACTTTAGAGTTGTTTTCTCTTCGGGTGTGTGACAAGTGGTTGCGAGATCCGAAAGAGAATATAATTCAGGTTTTCCGGTGGTATCTGTAATAAGTAATATTTACTAGCTTTTAGTAAATACTTGGATTTCACCATACGGTATGGACATATTGGTTAAATTCTAGTGATTACTGAAGGCGATAGTATTTGGCACTTTAATGTTTACTCTCTTTTGGTGTGCAGCAAGTGGCTGCTAGATCCTTAAGAAGTTACTTCTGGATTTCTTTTCAAGTGTAATAATCTAAAATAAATTTGAAAGATTCGGTCATGGTTGCTATCCTTGAGATCGTCTTGTGATCCTATGATTGCCATCCTATGTACGATCCCCGGTATCGGTTCGGTTCGGTTCGTGTGATACCAAATTGTTTGTTTGTTTGCTTGCTAAGGTTCTGTGTACGATCATTACGATCATTTTGAGTAAGATATCTTGGATTTTGGATATTTGGATTCAATCACTATTCTATGTTCATGAAATAAAGATATATTCTTAGGTCTTGTGTTCATGAAATAAATATATATTCGTGTGTCTTGTGTTAGTGAAATAAATATATATTATTGTGACTTGTGTTCGTGAAATATATATATATATATATATATATATATTCTTGTGTCTTGTGATGGATGCTAAATTAAGTTAATTCTATTATTCTGTGTTTAGCGACTAGTTCGTGTCTGTGACTTAAACTTATAACCCTATTCTGAGTTAAATTAATTCCCTAACTCGTTATATCCCGGACATCCGTATTTACTTATATGTTGTTTATTCTTGTGTTATATTCCGTTCTCACCATATTGGATATTTAGAGATAGTCTGACCCGGGTGTTATTTTTCTCGGGTCAGACCGAGACTTTCAGGTTACAGGACGAGTAGACCTATGGATGGTTTGGCTAGCAGAAGTTGGACCTTTGATATTTAGTTATATCACTTAGGAATTTTGTTTGAAATTGAGACGTATAATTAAGATTAGAAAATCAGAACTTGTATACTAATTGAGTTTAGTATTTCATTTTGTAAACTCAAAATTTGTATATGTATAAGTTGAGATTTTTCCGCTGCGATCTATGACTATTATTTATATTATATATTGTTCTGATTCTAAGAATCGGCGTGCCTATTACTTTGTATTAATACTATACACGTCAAATTCAGTTTAGATATTAAGTGAAAAAGGTATAAATGACGGTAAGTGTTAGTATAAAGATATATTCACATTTGATCGCCCTTAACAAGCCGTATTCTCTGGATTAGCAGACGACATTACTTATAATGTTCTTTGCTAATCTGGGCATCACGGTGGAGTGGTTACAATTTGGTATCAGAGCCGTGCCAGAACATTATAGCATATAATATTATGGATCCAAGACCTAGATGACTTAGAATCCTGTCCCATTGGGTGTGTGGTAGATAGTTATATTAATTATCTAATTATGGATAGGGATATAAATGATTATCGAGATAATCATTTAGGGCATAAATTGATTTAAAAAATAATAATTTTAATTGATAAATTGGAATTTGTGGCATTATAACCTTTGGAAAATAATGAGTAAAATATTTTAGAGTTTAGAAAATTTTGAAATTAAACTGGAATGAATTAAATTAAAGTGAACTATTTTCTTTTAATAGAAAATTTGAAAAATTTGAGTAAATAAATTTAATATTTAAATTATCTAAGAATAATCAAAGTTGCGCAGCGGAATTTCAGACATTGAATTGTTCTGTTGTAAGTGATTATGTATGTTTTAGTTGATTGGTTGTTAGGAATTGATTGTTTGGTTGCATTTATTTAAAACTAGATGCATGGATGTTAGTGATAATAAAATAAATGCATCTAAACTTGTGATTATCTATTGTGTTAACTTATCCGGACGTTGTTTAAGGATTCTGATCGATATGTGGGACACCATGTTATCGATAGGGGCTCCTAAACATCAAATGTGACATTTTGACATAAGTAATAATTACAACTTGGAAATTTAATTACGAATCTCTTTCGTTATGGAATATCATGAATTGTTAATATCTCATATATGATATGAATTTAATATTAAATAATAATATGAATTTTTGAGATATGTGCAGGTATTTGAAGTTAAATAGATATCATTTAAAAGATTATAAATTGTATGCTTAAGGAATACTAGCGGACTCGCTAATATTTCAAATATAAGGTATGTATCCAGGATTACAAATCACATTTTTGTGTTTTTCCCTATGGGATGCCTCATAATTGAGATGAGATGTATATTATGTAATTATATTCATATTGTAAATTTTCTAAATGCTAGCCGCGCAAAGGAGACGCTGGCGAAATTTTCCGTAAATTTAAGGCATTAGAATATTTTTGAGAATTTTGAGAAATTTTGATAACTAAAAGTTTGAGTTTAGTGTTATAATTTGAAGTGATATTAATTGAATGGTTTGGAAATGAAATTAGAAACCAGTTAACATATAATTGTTTAAGAGAAAATCTATAATATGGATTTCTTTCATTAAGAAAATTGCGAGGACGCAATTTTCTTAAGGAGGGAGTCTATAACAAGCCTATTGTTAATTACCTAATTAACTAATTTTAATTATGGATAATTAATTATAAATTGTGATTTGTGAAATTTAATTGTGGAAGTTAATTGTTATATTTGATAATAAAATAATTGTATTGGAAAATGCTATAAATTTAATTAAGTGTTAATATTGAAATTTGTTGTTTAAATTGAGAAATTATAATCAATAATTTATTCTTATTAAAAATAATGAGAATTTTAACTTGTCATTAGTTTTGGTAAAGTCTAGAAATCAATTCATATTTTATAAATTATTGTTTAGTGAAAATTTGTGTTTTATAAGTGTTAAAAACAAAATAGGAAAATTAGTAACACTTGAGATTTAGTGACACTTTGTTAATGGGTTTGGACTTAAAACAAATAGCAACCCATTAGTGCATATAAGAAAATCTTATTACTTAGTCTTTATACGTTTATTTCCCCTTCTCTTCATTCCATTCTCTGAAAACAAAGTTCTCACTCCATCTCTTCTTCATTTTCTAAATTAAGAGCAAATCCCTAATTCATATTTATCAAAACCTCAAAATCACAAAATTCGTTCAAGCCCAAGGCTATAAGGTGAGTTATTTTTTTAACTCACAGAACTATTTCTATATCCATGTTTTGTTTTTGAAATTGAAATTGATTTGTATAGATTTGGTTGTGAAAACCCTAGTTTGCTTGATAGAAATTGAACTTGGGTGATTGTTTGATTGTTGTTTGCTGAAAATTGTTTATGAAAATCGTTGCAGTCAAACATCGATATCTTGGTGAAAAATTATCCAAAATATCTCAATTATTTTGTAGTAGAAATTTCCTCCAGTTATCTACAATTTCTATTTTAATCACTTTACGAAATTCTACTATTTAATGGGTCGAAATTGAGTTTGAAAAATGGTGTAGCTCTACTCTGTGCAATTTCTTAGTTGAAACCTGATGTTAAAATTATCATAACTTTTGAATGGTATATCGAAATTAAGTGAGGATTTTTTCAATTGAAAAGCATTTCTATAAGGAAAAACTTTTATGTTTATCACCTTTTGTAAATATGTAGTTTACTAAGAGTGATGTGGGTTTGAAGAAGAGGTAACCTCTCTGTTCTGTGTTTAACCTTAGCTTTGAAACACAGAAATTGATTTAGGCATAACTTTTTCGTTACTTCTCCGAATCTGATAAGTTTTGAAGTTCTAGAAAGCTTAAACTTTGTGCTATAACTTTCATGTTTTGAATTTTGCACAATTTTGAAGTTTAAATGGTCAAAAATTCTTTTTTTTCGCTGCCTTGTCAATGAAAGACAGAGTTAATAAATTTAAATCTGAAAATTATTTCCATCATAACTTTTTAACCGTAAATCCAAATTCAATGATCTTCTTCTTGTTTGAAATCTGAGACTTTTATCTACAACTTTCATGTTTTAAGTTTTGTAAAAATTTGAGATTTACATTATTGAAACTGAAGATCTTTAAATCCTAAATTTGAGCTAAATGAAATAAATAGATATGTATATCAAAATGGATTTGGAAGGGTAATTAAATATGGTTTTGAGAATAATATAACATATGGAAATTGAGATAACTTTGTGAAATTAAGTGAAATCTTGGAATAATTCGAGTTTATGGAATATTCTAATTTAAATGAATATTTCACCTTGTTAAATAATAAATTGTTTTCTACAATAAAACGTGTTAGTAAAATAGTTGTGGAATTTGGAAATGTGGAAATAAGTTAATATATCTTTTGAGAATCAGGATAATATAAATTGTGAACCATATTAATTCTTGGAATTTTAATCATTAATATGGTTTAGGGAAACACGGAAAAAAATCTTGGTTTTATAATAAATGTTTTTGGAAATAATAAATAGATTTGTGAACAAAAACTAACAAGTGTTTTAAGCAATGAAAATCAAAGAGAAAAAAAATGTTTTGAGAACCTTAGTTCTATAACATGGGGGTGCTAATAATCAACTTAGTGTTATCAATTGGTTTAAATGCTTTCGCATGACGCTTCGTCGAATATGGCATAAACTCATTGAATAGAACGTTTGAGTGGAATTTACTAACCATTAGCGAATACGTGAATTTCACCGGGTAGTATGGGATACTTTGGTTAAATTCATGTGATCACTATAGGGAAGTAATTAACATTTTAGAATTGTTTTCTCTTCGGGTGTGCGACAAGTGGTTGCGAGATCCGAAAGAGAATATAATTCAGGTATTTCGGTGGTATTCGTAATAAATGATATTTACTAGCTTTTAGTAAATACTTGGATTTCACCATACAGTATAGGACGTATTGGTTAAATTCTAGTGATTACCGAAGGCGATAGTATTTGGCACTTTAGGGTT
Source organism: Allium fistulosum (assembly GCA_030737815.1). NCBI lineage: Eukaryota > Viridiplantae > Streptophyta > Magnoliopsida > Asparagales > Amaryllidaceae > Allium > Allium fistulosum. The sequence goes on along the minus strand of CM060908.1, from coordinate 740,186,641 downwards.
TACTCGCTTTTGGTGTGCGGTAAGTGGCTGCTAGATCCTTAAGAAGTTACTTCTGGGTTTCTTTTCAAGTGTAATAATCTAAAATAAATCTGAAAGATTCGGTCATGGCTGCTATCCTTGACATCGTCTTGTGATCCTGTGATTCCTGTCCTGTGTACGATCTCCGGTATCGGATCGGTTCGTGTGATACCAAATTGTTTGTTTATTTGCTACGGTTCTATATACGATCATTATGATCATTTTGAGTAAGATCTCTTGGATTCTGGATATTTGTATTCTGTCACTATTCTGTGTTCGTGAATAAATATATATTCTTGGGTCTTGTGTCCGTGAAATAAATATTTATTCTTGTGCCTTGTGTTAGTGAAATAAATATATATTATTGTGTCTTGTGTTCATGAAATAAATATATATATATTCTTCTGTCTTGTGTTGGATGCTAAACTAAGTTAATCATATTATTATGTTTTTAGTGACTAGTTCGTGTCTATGACTTAAACTTATAACCCTGTTCTGAGTTAAATTAATTCCCTAACTCATTATATCATGGACATCTGTATATACCTATATGTTGTTTATTCTTGTGTTATATTCTGTTCTCACCATATTGGATATTTAGAGATAGTCTGACCCGGGTGTTATTTTGCTCAGGTCAGACCGAGACTTTCAGGTTACAGGACGAGTAGAAAACTATGGATGGTTTGGCCAGCAGAAGTTGGATCTTTGATATTTAGTTATATCACTTAGGAATTTTGTTTGAAATTGAGACGTATAATTAAGATTAGAAAACCATAACTTGTATATTAATTGAGTTTAGTATTTCATTTTGTAAACTCAAAATTTGTATATGTATAAGTTGAGATTTTTCCGCTGCGATCTGTGACGTTTATTTATATTATATATTGTTCTGATTCTGAGAAATCGGTGTGCCTATTACTTAGTATTAATACTGTACACGTCAAATTCAGTTCAGATATTAAGTGAAAAAGGTATACATGACGGTCAGTGTTAGTATAAAGATATTCACTTTCGATCTTCCTTAACAACCTGTATTCTTCGGATTAGCAGACGACATTACTTGTAATGTTCTTTGCTAATCTAGGAATCTCGGTGGGGTCATTACAAGCAACTAAAACATGAATGTTGAGTTGAAAACAGAAGTGCAGGAAGCAAGAACTTCCATTTATGAAGCACTATGTAAAACTAGTTCCTATTTCGAGATAAAGCAGAGTGCAAATCTAATTATATTTAATGTATGTATAGTATGGATTGAATATGTAATATGGTTTTTTGATTTCCATTTGTTTAATTATACTTGTGTTATAAATATAACACAATATCTTTTATGATATTACAATTGATCTATATAAGGTTTCCTTTATGTTTTAAAAATATGCAATAGCGTGTTGTAAAAGTTGTTATTAACATATGATAAATGTTGTCTTAATAGTATGTACGCTAACATTTGAGAAATGGTATCTTAATAGTATTATAGCATTTAAAAAATGCTACTTAAATGTATATATAATAGTATTTAAAATATTTTATTATATAATAATATTTAATAGCGTTTATATTAATGTAGTCACATATAAATATATCATAGTCTTTTATGCATGTTGTTATAAGCGTTCTTTAAAACGATATTAAAGCCCATGATAGCATTTTTGAAACACTATTACAAATCTTTTCTGGTGTAGCGAATGGAGATATTTGTTTGAAATAAATGGTTTGAATTGGTAATGAGAAGAGGTAAACAAGGAGATCTAAATCCTCTTCTTTTACTCTTTCCTATTGCTTATATAAAGCACATCCTCAATGTATTGTCACTTTACTTTTTGCCTCCTTCTTTATCCATCCTTAGCCACAAGTGATAGAGTTAGGGGTATGCCATAGGGGCGAAAATTTAATAATTTCTTGTAAATTATTAACTCTATAATTAAATCTCGTTCAAAGTAAAATTTGTTTTTCTTTCTATTATATACTTGGTATAATGTGTTACGTTAATTATTTATTTAATTTAAGTAAGTTTAATTGAAACTCCATAAATGATAAGTTATGCGACAATAATTACAATGTATTGTAATCATGAGAAATTACTCTCAATAAAAATAACATATCATTTTAAATATTCATAGTCAAGGTGTTTCAAGATGGGATATCGATTCATCCGTTGAGACTAGAGTACGTAACACTCACCAAATGTTGGGTAATGTATTACTCATAGCTGCCGGTGGTACCAAAGAGTTACGTACTAATAGTTATAAGATAACTATGGAATTACTCACTAGATATGTTTTTGTTGGTTAATAACTTAGGTCAAACAGAGAATATCGAAAGACAATATTATATAGTTCTCTTGAATTGAGAATACCATTGAGCTTCAATGTGGACACTCCACGTTGATTATAGTTAAATCGTGGCATGACGTCCATCGAATGACTATAATTGGGTCTGTTGAAGCATTGAAAGTGAAACACTATTCAATAGAGAATTCATCTCATTGGCTATATGAGGTTAGTACCATGGTCAACTGTAGTCAACTCAAAGTCAAAATCTCTGGTCAAAGCATTTTGATCAATAATAATTGTTATTGCTGAACAAGGATATTGTGTTTGGATTATATAAGTTAAATGTGGACGATATTAGAATTCCGACAATACAAAATTGGATTTTACCAAAATTTTGTAAATGTTAAATTCCGTCAAGTTGTCACACCACTAGCTAAGGTGATGTGCGAACGCTAATTTTCAAATAGTTCGATATTAATCGCTGACTGAATTTACACTTATGTTCGCATAGCTGAAAGTTGAATACTCCGAAATACCACACGATTTAACTAAATTATAATTTTTATAAATTAATTAAATTAATTAATATTTGTGAAGTATTAATTATAAAATTTTATTTAATTTATTTGAATCAATATTTAATAAAGTGTGTATATAAAAATTATATATGTATGTATCGGTATCGATACGATTAACATTTAAATAGAATTTAAAATATGTAAACATTGATTGTGTTTGGAAATATACATGGCTCGTTTTCCCAAAGGGATGGTCGGCCTTGGAGGGGAAGGGGTGGTGATATTTATTTGAAATATGGGTTTTGAATTAGTAAGGAGAAGAGGTAAATAGGGAGATCTAGGTCCCCTATTTTACTCCATTCTCTTGTCTATTTAAACTAACCATGCCAATTCTTTTACACTTTACTTTTGCCTCCTCCCTCATTTCTCTTCTTCATTTCCAAATAAAAGTCAAATCAAATCAAATGCAGTGCAAAGGTGTGGTGATCTCTTCAGTTAGCTGCTTTTTTGGAAGAGTACAGATTCAATCCAAGGAATTTTGGATTCAACATTCAAGGTGCACATTCAAGGCCATGGAATTGGTAACATTTAATTTATATTCAGGTATATACATATTTATTTATGTCAATACATGTGGGTAAATTAGAACATTGTTATATTACGCATATATATATATATATATATATATATTGTTAACAAGAAAACTTGTCAACACCTCAAAGTTGAATTCAAAATGTAGATAACTCTTTCGAGACCGTCTTTCAAAAAGATGAAAGTAGTCGACACTTCTTAATCAAGATAAGATGGTTATTACCATCCCATTCTCTTCAGTTTTCCTTTCACATAGGTTATTTTGATTGAAATTCTTTCTTATTGGACCTTTCGATTTAGACAAAACACCGAAAACCCTTCTTATATTGCCTTTCGAACCGGTTAATCTCCTTTAATACTCTATCGAAACCCCCCTGTCGAATCAGTTGAAGAGACCCTAAGATTGGCTTTAATGAGTTAAGGGTGTTGGTTGGATAGATTGGTTTCGACTTTTTCGGAAGCTAACCTTTTGACAACTTGAGAGTAGGAGTTAAAGCTCTAAGGATATTAGTTAAACTAAGGGTTTCGACTCTCTCTAATGGTGACCCTTCAATCAAGTGGATACAAGAAAATTATGAATTGAATCTGTTATCCGGGTTTTTAAGACAGTAGGACCCACTAGAAAGCGTAACAATCTTGTAACATCAGGATGGCTAAGAACCTAACCAGAAAGGCTAAGGCAAGGAGTGAATGATAGCAAAGCTATATTACTGAGACAACAACCGAGATCGATTAAACCAAGGGACTAGCCTTCTTACAGCCCAATCAGCAGTTGAGAGCAAACAACTAGTGAACTTCTATCAAAATGAAACGACTACGATAAAAGACTATGGAAACATCTCCAATTCCAAACTCCAGAAAAATCCTAAGTGCTTGGATCATCAGTGACCCATGCCTCTTCTCAAACCTTCAAACGAGCTAGCTAAGGAACACTACAAAAAGAGGCTAAGACATTGGCTCGCAAATGAGCCAAGTTTATGGGTCGCTAACGACCCATATTCTTTTCTCGTTTTGCAAGCCAAACCCTCCCTGGGTCGTTTCCTACCTACCTGTGAGCTGATGATGAAGTGGCCTGGCCCAGAAGCTCTACGATTTACATAAATACCATCCTACCTGCAACATAAACTGGATCCTCTCTGGACTTGTTGCTGAAGCTTTGCTGGAATTATTCTTCACTCTCTACCTTCCTCACAACAATCTCCAAAGGAATTCACTGTGATTCTTCAGTGAATTCCAACTCTGGGGATTCAATCTAGCTAAAGAGAACCAAAGCCTTGTAACTGTAACATCCCGCCATTTTAGACCATTCAAATCGACAATAAATCCACACACGTCAGACTTGAATAATTCAAAACAACATATTGTTAATAAAATTTGGGGCAAATAAAATCAATCACAGAATCACAGACATAGAATATCAGAATAACTCGCAGCGGAATAAATAACTATAATAGTTCATAAAGCTACTAGATACAAAGTCTCAAAACTAATACATAATACCAAAGTCTGAAACCAATACATTTGGAAATTCAGGGTACATAAGTTCTCTACTACAAAAGCAAAAGCTGAGTGAAAATAACTGGAATAAAAATATCAGGTAGACAGCTAAATCTCCGGCGGATCTTTAGCTCCAAAAAGATGAAACCAAAGCTATGAAACTCAGGCCGACCCGAGCATAAAGCAAAACACAAAACACTCGAGTCAAGACATACATACTTATAAAATGTAAATCAACTCAAGTGAACTATAAAAGAAATGCATCAGTAACTTAAAGGATGCTTGGGATCGCCCATCCTCTAAGGATCCTTAAACTATCTACTATGTAGTAACATACGCTATTATAAAAATGTCTAAGGTAAAGTAAACTAATAAAATAGCGTTAAGGCGTTACCCATATCCCCCTTAACACATTTTTAGGTACGCCAATAGTCTATACAGTACCGTAACTCCTCGTAAACTGGAGCCGCCAGAGGATACCACATAGGTATGACATAAAACAAACTCGTAGAAGGCGCGCTAGGGTAGGTGACACGGCACAACTAGGCAATGCCAGGGTAGATATACCAATTACACTTCCGAACTGTTGGTAATGCATAGCCGCAACTACCGCCCAACTCGATCCACACTCCCGAATCAAAGGTGCGCAGCAAATCAATCACAAAGTAATAGAATGGCTAACGATGAAGTGTGTCCGATTAGAGGAGCTACCTCCTTGGCCCGTCAATTGCTCCTGTTTTAGCCACCTTATGCTAACTCATGGGAGTTAGGTCCACGTATGTATACCTTTAGGATCGTCACCACCATCTTACTTCATTCTTGAATCTCCACCGCGTACACAGTTGTCAAAGTGGTTTTTGGTATCGAAGGAGAGTATTGCCATATCCGATCCCAGTCTCTTTAACAACCAATCGTTGTTATAACCCGTGGTTATTTCAATTTCAAATGGTTTGCATTTCATATCAAACATATTCATTTCAATACCATACAAATTCCATATCATTATTCTTTAAAATATATTCTTTTTTCCAAGGTAGTAACACTTCCAAATTCATTTAATTATAACCCCTTTTAGACATAAAAATTTAGAGATCATAGCACTTTAAAAATGTAACCTTTAGAACCATAACATTCAGAATTATAACCCTTTAGACAAATTTGTAGCATTAAGAAAATGTCACTTTTAAGAAAATGCTGCAGTACAGAAATGCCACTGTAAGAATTCACAGCAGTGCAGAAATGCAACTATAAGAATTCACAGCAGTGCAGAAATGCTACTGTAAGAACACACAACGGTGCATAATTGTTACTGTAATAATCCGCAGCAGTGCAGAATTGTTACAGTAAGGAAATCGCAGCAGTGCAGAATTGTTACAGTAATACTTCCTACTACAATAGTTTATATAATCAAATAGTACATATCTTTGCACTTTTTATCAAAGTCATTATATCATTCCTATTATACTACTCAACTTTAGCTATTTGGACATTAAAGAAACCATACCTTTAGTTAAATAACTTTGTTACTAAAATGTCAAATTTTAAAGCTGAAATCCTTATGCCAAGTTAAAAGTAATTTTACTTACCCTTTATTTTCTTTCAGTAAATAACATTTTATCATTTTTATTTCCCAAATGATACCATTTACATTAGTTAAAACTTACATTTTTTTCCCACAAAACATTTATCATTTTAATTACTATTACATAAATTTAAAACTTACAATTTATAGGTTAGAATAAAATTCCATTATTTGGTCAAATCGGATTATTAAAATTTTAATTAACCTTCATACTGTAAATTAGATTCCAAAACTTTACATTTCCAACTATGTATTTCTTATAAATTTTTTAACACATGTAAATAAATTTACAGAAATCCTTACATTAAATTTTAGTTGAGATTCATTTATAGAAATCCAAAATACTTAATAATTTTTAGAAAATCATTTTAAAATCAACCACAGAGTCTGTATAAAATTCTCTACCCTAGGGTCAAGTAAATACGAACATATATCATTTCAATCCGCAATTTATTAATTTTCCGGGTTTTATATCATTTCAAACCCGCAATCCCAAGTCAAATAAAATTACTCAGGCCTACCATTTCAGCCCATAACAATTTTCCTTAATCTAAAGATCATTCGGGTATGTATCATTTGAACCCATAGTGAAGGAACTTGCAGTATGATTTCAAAATATTAAATAAACATAACAATATACACCATATCATGGTATATAGTCAAAACGGGTAAAATATGATATGAAGTAACATAAAAATATTAAATAAATCATGGCATATGATCATAACGGGTAAAATATGATATGAAATAACAGAATAAAATTATAAGTGAAATTTCTTAACTTGCATATAAAAATCCATACAATTCCATTGTCATTAATTCACCAAAATATAAGTACGTTGTCAAGAGTGATTACTCATCTTTCTTTGGTTAGAGAGGTGGTTCAAAGCACAACACAAAGACTACAACAAGCACGACTAATTACGGACTAGCTTGAGTGAGAGGAGAATCCAATTACGTCGCTTAAACAAAATAAAATAAATTCCATACGTAAACAAATAATTCACATAGAAAAATAAAATAGAAAAATATATAGATATAAACATGTGAAGAGGGCTTGCCTAGGGGTGCATAGGCTTGGCTATAAGCTAGTTTATTAGTGTTTGGGTTCGGCCATAAGGGTTTTAGGTGAAGGGGGTTCGGCCATAGGAGTTTGGGTTTGGTTAGACTAGGTTTTGGTGAAGGGGTTTTCGGCCTAGGGTTAGTGTTTTGGTAGAGGAGGGAGGATGGTGGTGATGGCCGAAATAAATGAAGAAGAAAAGGGGGAAAAAGGAAGGGGTTCGGCTATAGGGTTTTTGGTTGGAGGAAGAGGAGATGGAGGTCAAAATTGGTGAAGAGGAAAGGGAAAAAGGAAGGAGAAGAGGAAGTTTTGGCTAGGGTTTTTGGTTGGAGGAAGAGGAGATGGAGGTAGTGGCAAGCATGGCCGAAATTTGTTGAGGAGAGGAGGAAGAAAATTGTAGAGGAAAAGAGGGAAAAAGTCTAGGGTTTTCGGGATGAAGATGAAGAAGAAACTTACATTGTTTTTTTCTTATGTGGAGGCACAAATGAAAGTGAAGAGTCTATCACAAACCCTAGGATATTATATAGGCTTCTCATCTAACTAAAGGGTTTTCTAGCCCATTTGTACAAGCCCAAAGTCACAATGTAAATAAGATAAATGTTAAAGGAAAAATAACTGCGTGTAATACGCCAAAAGTTGTCAGTTTTGAAAAGTAGTAACCAAAATTTTACAAAACAGAAAACAGGGAAAAGGTTAGAATTAAATTCATCTTCATAAGAAAAAAAAGTAAAAGTTAAAAATTTAAAATTTAAAATTTTCACAGAAAGTCAAACTTTGACCAAAGCTGACAAAAATTTGAAATTTAAGAAAAGTCTTTATTTTATTAAATTTGGAAGAACATTTCACATCAAACTCAAAATTATACATTAAAATTTCCCAATTTAGAAATTTAAAATAATTATATTCAAAATTTCAAATAAATTTTCATTTAAAATATTCTCAAAATTTGCGGGTTGTTACAGTAATAAAACATCTCTTGTAACAGCAATCAGTCTGTAGTAAAACTATAAAGTGGATGTAGGCTTCATTAACAGCCGAACCACTATAAAAATTCTCTATCTTCTTTCTTTTACTGTTCTTTTACAATATCTGTTATCTGTGATATTGCTCTGTCAGAAAAGAGCTGGTGCTTTCAAATCCAAACCAGGGTGTTGGTCTATATTTTGGGCTAACATTTTGGTGCTTTCATTGAGAACTTCAACTCAGGGTTCAGATCTAGCTATCTACGTTGGATCCCATAGGTCCAGAAGTTAGATCCTCATTCTCTGCTTAGAAGGTTTGCTATTGAGAATAGAAGAACCAACCAAGAAGGATCAGAGAAAAAGCAAGCAAACACATGCTAAGGTGATGGGTCGCTAGCGATCCATCTCCTATGGATCGCTAGCGATCCATATGGTTAGCTCGTAGGTCCACCAATCCCCTTGCATCATGATCCAATAGCAGTCCGATACAACTAGCGTATGAATCATCATTAAAGTAAGGCAAAGCTCAGAAATTAGCTAAGTACATGGGTCGTTCGAAGGGGATATAATCGAAAGGAAGCAATGGGCGGAGCTCCAAGAATGGTGACAGAAGAAAACGTTAACACTTCACCTATTGTAAAAACACCGGCTACAAACCCGAACTTAGGAGTTAAAACCCCACGGGAGGATATAACGATGACTCTCTTCGGTTCTGAAGATGACAAACAATTTGAGGAAGACAAATTGGATGAAAATTACAATGTGTGAAACGCTAGAAGAAGCTCTAAAACCCATGCCGCAGCATAATGCTAAGCAAAGGACGAGGAACTGCTACTCAAACAGTACTCCTAGAGGCAGGAGGACCAATAAGATATGATACAAACCAGGATCAATTACAATGCCAAGCTCCCTTGGTATATTGTGACCACCCCAACAAACCAGCTTCCAATCCCATCATGGAGCTCCTATCGTCGAATCACGAGTGGTCGTCGTCGAAAATCATCGAAATGGTCGTTGAAAAACTCACTTTAGGGTTGACTCGAACTCAAACTCGGGTAATCGACTATTTGACTCAAAGTAGATCCTTGAAGTCCCGACTCGAAGTCAAACTCGTGTAATCACCCATTTCACCCAAAGTAAACCTAGGAAATTCTGATCCGAAATCAGACTTGGGTAAAACCAAGATTTTCTCCAAGAAAACAGGCAAATGGCTCCAAGCAACGTTTGTCACCAAACCAGCACTTCAAATTCTATGACTCCAAGCGAATCATGGGCTGACTCCAAGAAAATGGCAAATTTTCTCAGGTCGGACTCCAAGTAAAATACCACCAATCCATCGATGCCGATCCATCTTCTTTTCCCCATAACTCGAACGTGCGAACTCCGAATACCTTGAAATTTGGAATGCAACCTTGTGGAGTCTTCTTTGTCACCTCAGACCGATCTCACCTAGTTTGAAATTTTTTGGGATCGTCAGTGATCCATGATCCCATCATAAGTGATTTGTCATTCAATCGGCATTTCCAATCATTCAAGCATAGACAATCATGCATGAATCATTCTCAAGCATTACAAACAGCCGAACCACTATAAAAATTCTCTGTTTTCTTTCTTATACTGTTCTTTTTCTATATCTCTTATATATGATATTGCTCTGTCAGAACATGACTAGTGTTTTCAAATCCAAACCAGGGTGTTGGCCCATTTTTTGGACCAACAGAATCTAACAAAGATATCAAATCAACCATCTCAAAATTCCATAATCTTGCTTTCATTAAACTCAAATAGCGCAAACTGATCAAATTCCCACTCTAATTTGAAAATCAGAGTTTTCAACTTTTAGAAAATACAAGAGTAGAGTGAAAGAATTCGGATTCCCCAAACCGGACCCCTAGGGTCTTATTTATAGGTGCGGGTTGGCACCTTTCAACTCAATGTTTTCGACCTGGTCGAAAGGCGGCTTTGTAGACCTTTCGTCACCTTTAACATTTGCACATTCTTCTGCATTGCATTTGAATTGATTTGAATGCTTCTGTCTTTATCGAAAGGGGTAGGTGCGCCTTTTCACCTTGTGTTGCTTTTTTAATGCAAGTAAGAAGAGGCATGAGCTTTCGACTCTATCAACGGGTAATTCTTTGGGGTTTTGAAGGTGTTGAAATGTTGAGGGTTTCAACGTGGAAGGTAACTTCTGAACACATGCTTGCGAATTGATGCGGTACCCCTCCTGGTTGGAAAGGTTACGTCCGGTTCGAAAGGCTTAGTCATGATTTCGAAAGGGTTGCTCCATCAAAACATCTTTCTGAGTAATTTGAATGAAGGCGAAACCTTTGGTTTCAAAAGGTTTGGCGCACATGTGGGTGCACACTACAACAAACTAGGGTTTCTATTGCGTTTAAAAAACGCTATTATAGTTTACCATAGCTTTTCAGAGAACGCTCTGGAACGACATGCTATAGTAGACCATCGAACTGTAATAGCAAAAACAAAATGCTATAAAAAATCATGTTTCCATAGCGTTTGTAAAAGGCTATTAAAAGTAACGCTATATTTGACCATGTATTAGCAAAAACAAAATGCTATAGAATGTCTTATTTCCATAGCGTTTTGCATTTTACGGTTACTTTTCTATAACATTTTCATTCTGATAGCATTTTTAAAACGCTATAAAATGTAATATCATTTTTACAAGTTTTATTTACTGTTGTTTTAGCTTTCAAAAGAATCAATTAATTATAACATATATAAATATTATAGATTTCACTTATATAATACCATTTCTTCATTGCATATAAATATAACAGACTTCACTTACATAATATCATAGAAAAACAAAATATATAAATTAAACACATGACATTTCAGACATATTATTTAAACTGTTGATACATATATTTCATTTTTATTACATATTTGCAACAACTTCCTAAAAAGAAGGTTTCATATTTATCTCCTAGCAAATGATGCATCATAACAACTCACCTATCAAAATGATACACTATAGCTATGTGATATTTCCCTCCTTGCTCAATCCCAATACCAGCTATCAACAAACTTAGACGATTCCTGCATGCCAAAAAAATACGTAAGTAGATATTATCCGTTGTAACTTGAAATTATGCTGAATCTATGCATTTACAGATATTAACAAGTATGAAAACATAGTGAACACATTTACATATATAAATATAGTGAACACGTTTACAGATACATAGGTTGTATTAACAAGTATGAAAAATATAGTACACACATTTAATGATATAAATATAGTGCAGACATCTACAAATAAACCAAATCAATCAATATTAAATATTACCAATATTCATGTGTTATTTGAGTAAGTGATTATGTTATGAGGATTACTAATTAAATTTATCATGGTATAATTAGTTCATCAAATCTTAAACAACCAATTTTTGCTATCTAAAGTTTAGGCTAAAATTGTTACAGTTAATAATGGTTAACTTTAGTGTGGAATAATGAATGCTACAGAAATGAAGACAAAACCAAAACTACTAAAATCTATAACAATAATAATAGGAGTATTAGAGAACGAAATACCTTAATGTCGGTTGCTTGTCTTCATCTATAGACTATACACTATGTTATTTCCCTCCCTGTGCAAGCAATATACAATGATCCAGTCATGGTGCCGTTTTAGAGAATCATGTCTGTAAGCTTAAGATAAAAGTGACATTACAAATAAAGAAATGTTAAATTCACTTCATGTTTCCTGGGGATTTGACCAGGCAACTAGTACTCGGCAATAAGTGCTCGGCATCAGAGAGCGTCCGACATCAAGGAGTGTTCGGCGAAGCAACTGACATTCATGAGTACTCGGCATAGTACTCGGCCTCCATTAGTGTCCGGCATCGAGACTGTTCGGCATACCAGGGTACTCGGCATCAAGACTGCTCGGCATACCAGAGTACTCGGCATCAAGGCTGCTCGGCATCAAGACTGCTCAGCATACCAGAGTACTCGGCATCAAGGCTGCTCGGCATCAAGACTGCTCGGCATACCAGAGTACTCGGCATCAAGGCTGCTCGGCATCAAGACTGCTCGGCATACAAGGTCGCTCGGCATACCAGAGTACTCGGCATCAAGACTGCTCGGCATACAAGGTCGCTCGGCATCAAGGCTGCTCGGCATACAAGAGTACTCGGCATCCCATGGTGTTCGGCGTAATACTCGACATCCAGGAGACATTCAGCACAACTAACCAGCATACCGTTCGGCATAGAAGGGATGGTTCGGCGTAGAGCGTTCGGCGAACCTTGCTCGGCATACGGCGACCACTGTACTCGGGCTGGAGCGTTCGGCAATCAGCCCACTTGGGAAGTCCAGCCCATCTTTGCCTATAAATAGAGGGGCAGGGTCACAGTGAAATGGATCCTCTTTTGGAGAGAAAACACCGGGGAGACTCTGCCATTTTCAAGACTCATCTTCTCTACTCAATCACTTCACTCAAGCATTTGATTCACGAATTGTATTTGTAATCAACCATAAAGGAAATCAATAAAGTTGAACAAAGTGGACGTAAGCAATTACGCTGAACCACTATAAATTTGGTGTTCTTACTTTCTGCATTTAAATTAGCATTGTCTTCTCTGTTTAATTTACTTTCATCACTTATATCTCTACACAATCTTTCTGAACGAGGTTAGTGACCAATTTTGGTGCTAACACTTTGGTGCTTTCACTGAGAATCGAATTCTCAGACCTCAAGGGTCTGCTTTGAAGCTACTGGATTGAACTAATCCCCCAAAGAAGATCCGACTTACTGATAGGACATCCGTTGATTCTACTCAGAGTTCATACCAATAACTCTACAATGGCGAGACCACGTACCAGGTCAGCTTCTCTTAATGCGGATGCCCGAGAGACTGCTAGCGTGCAACAAGCAGGACCTAGCAATCAACATGCGATCCCGAGTGCAGGGATTGCCGCTCAAGAACAGACTCCAGTTGTCACCAGAGTAGAGTTCAATGACTTGATGAGAGAACTTAGGGATAGCAGGAGACAACTGGGAGAACAGATGCAAGCTAATGCCAACCTGATGGCACAACTCACTCAACAGCAGCAACAGAATGCTGGGGGCAATCCAGCTGCTTATTCCTCATCTGACAGCTCTACTTCTTCTGATGAACCACCCAGGCGTAGACGCCGTAAGACTGAAGCTGCAAGGGCGGATGCTGCTGTTCGAACAGCTGGAGACCGCGACCAAGCTAGAACTGGAAGCTTCCGAACCGGAATACAGATGGAGGATGGAGCTCCAGATCATCAAAATGCTAACAATGTTGAACCTCACGACGCACGATTGGCAGATCGCCAGGAAAGGAGGCATCAGCATGAACAGGCGCGTAGAACTGACTCCAACCTCCCAGCTTCCATACAGACACCCGATCTGACAGCCATGATCAGGCAACTGATGAAAGAAAATCAGGGCTTATCAAATGACGACTGGGGAGTGTCAAGAAGTCATACTCCGTTCACGGATATTGTGCTGCAAGCGGCGTACCCCAAGAAGTTTAGCATGCCAACCATTCCTGCATACGAAGGAAAGACTGACCCCAGACAACATGTAATGAGGTATGAATGGATGATGGATTTAGCCAGAGCAAATGATCCCACCAAGTGTAGGTGCTTTCCGATTACTCTATCTGGGATCGCTACTATGTGGTTCACCCGACTTCCTCCGCGATCCGTATCAAATTTCGAGGAGTTGGCAAAGAAGTTTATTGAGCAATTCAGGATACACACTACACGCCCGAAGGACGTGATGTCTCTGTCGAGTGTAATCCAGAATCCCGGAGAATCGCTGAAGGAGTACTTACAAAGATTCCACGTTGCGGCAACTGAAGTCAGTAATCCTAACGACCATGCAATCCTAATGGCTGTAATGAGAGGTGTAGATCCGGATTCTGAATTTGGAGACTGGCTGGCAGGAAAACCTCCGGCTACGCTAGAGCGTTTCTACTCCAAGGCACACCAGTTCATAAGAAGAGAGGAAGCTAGGTGGGTACGACGAGATAAGGCACCGGGACCTGCCCAAGAGTCAATCAAGAGCAACATTGCTGTGAAGCAATCTGGAGACAATTCGAGAAAGGTCCAAGTCAATGTCCAGAGTAAGCCTGTGCAGCCCAAAGAGTCCGGAGGAAGAAGTCAAGGAAAGAGGAAAGAAGCGGGAAAGTGGAAGTCGAGAATTCCAAGCTACAGCGAGTACACTCCGCTAAACGCCCCACTTGAGAACATTTACCTATCCACCTGCAATACTTTTCAGTACAGAAAACCACGTCCAAAAGAATCAACTGAAGAACAGAAGCGGATTGGGAAATATTGCCGCTTCCATGAAACTTATGGACACAACACGGAAGAATGCAGACACCTGCATGATGCTATCGAGAAATTGATCAGACAAAAGAAGTTGCAAGAATTCGTAAAGGATCCACAGGAAGGAGGACAGGCAACGTCCAACCTAGGTCGTGCACCAACTCCACGTCATCCTGAGGAGCCTGCTCGGACTGTTGGAAGACTGGTCATAAATACAATTATCGGCGGACCTCATCCCGCAGATAAGAACTGGCAAGAGATGGAACGATATGCAAGCTCCTTGAAGCATGCAGATTTTGAGTGCTGTTCAAACATAGAGGACGGGGCCCCTGCTAAGCAGCAGCGCGTGATGACAGACGATATTGTGTTCAGGAACAGAGATGCTGATCAGGTAGAGGCCCCGACCGTCGATCCCATGGTCATATCTGCAACGATCGGACCAGCATATGTAAAAAGAATTTTGATTGATTGTGGAAGTTCAGTCAATATCATCTTCAAGAAGGCCTATGATCAGATGAAGCTAGAGACAAAAGACTTGAAACCATCCAAAGCTCGTATCCACGGCTTTAACGGCGCTGCGACTGATGCGGTAGGATATGTCGAGTTACCAGTTGAACTGGGACATGGCGAGCGTCGGAGGGTACGAATTCTACCCTTTGTAGTTTTGGATGTGGAATCTCCGTATAATGTTTTCTTGGGTCGGCCGGCCCTGGCTGAATTTAGGGCGGCACTAGCCCCGTGGTGTTTGACTTTGAAGTTTCCGACTGACAAAGGAGTAGGCATTGTTCACGGTGACCAAGCAGCTGGTCGTTCTTGTTATGTGGCCGAGCTCCGAGAGGCCCACCGGAGGGAGAAAGGAAAGGTTGCGGACAATCCCGTCCGCATCCTCAATACGAATAATTGACAAGTAGTGCCCGAGCCCTGGCTCGGGCATAGTTCTCGGATCTACGGAGATATAGATCCGAGAGACGACGATGAGAAACCCAGGGAAGAGAAGGCGGCACCGGCTGAATTAACAATTGACATCTCAGTTAGCCGTGACGACCCTTCGCGAATACTGAAGATCGGATCACAGTTAGGCCCCACAATGACTGAAGACCTTAGCGACTTCCTCCGGGCAAACCTTGATGTTTTTGCCTGGACGCATTCTGATATGTGTGGGATTTCTCCCGCCATCACGAGTCATATGTTGAACATAGACCTGAAATACGTCCCAGTCAAGCAAAAAAGGAGAGGAATGGATCCGGAGAGATCCGCCGCTCTTGGAGAGGAGGTGGACAAACTCAAAGCAAATGGGTTCGTCCGCGACGCCCTCTACCCGGAGTGGGTCTCCAACCCCGTGCTAGTAAAGAAGGCGAATGGGAAATGGAGGACTTGCGTAGATTATTCCGACTTGAACAAAGCATGCCCTAAGGACAGTTTCCCGTTGCCTAGGATCGATCAGTTGGTCGATTCCATAGCAGGACACGAATTATTGTCATTCATGGATGCGTACTCAGGATACAACCAAATCCCAATGCATATTTCGGACCAAGAACACACCAGCTTCGTTACAAATGTCGGGCTGTATTGCTATGTAGTGATGCCCTTTGGATTAAAGAATGCTGGAGCAACTTACCAACGTCTGGTGAATCGAATGTTCAAGGACCAGCTGGGCAAAACCATGGAAGTCTATGTGGATGACATGCTCGTGAAGTCACGACGGTCAAGCGACCACATTCAAGACTTAGCTGAAATGTTTAACATACTCAGGTTCTATGGAATGAAGATCAACCCGCTGAAGTGTTCTTTCGGCGTTGCATCAGGGAAGTTTTTAGGATTCATCGTCAACGCTAGGGGAATCGAAGCCAACCCAGAAAAGATCCAAGCCATTCGAGATGTACAAGCGCCCAGGACTATAAAGCAGGTACAGAGCTTGAACGGAAAAGTAGCTGCGCTGAGTCGATTTATATCCAAGGCAACTGACAAGTGCATCCCGTTCTTTGACATAATAAAGAAAGGAAAGAGGAATTTTGAATGGACGTCTAGCTGCGAGGAAGCATTCCAGAACCTGGTAAGGCATCTGGAGAGCCCACCAATGCTATCTAAACCAGTTGACCATGAGATGCTGTACGTTTACTTGGCTATATCCCCTCATGCGATAAGCGCAGCTTTGGTTCGTGAGGAGGATCGAGTCCAGAAGCCGGTATATTATGTTAGCAAGCGTTTAACGGGGGCAGAGAAGAATTACCATAAAATCGAGAAATTGGCTTATTGCTTGGTGATTGCATCACGCAAGCTGCGCCCATACTTTCAAGCGCATTCAATCGGCGTTTATACCGATCAACCCCTGAGGCAGGTACTTCAACGACCGGAAACTTCTGGAAGATTGCTAAAATGGAACATCGAGTTGAGCCAATTCGATATCGCGTACTTACCACGGAGAGCCATCCGAGGGCAAGCGTTAGCAGACTTCATCGCTGAATTTACCATACCCATCAAACCGGACGATCACGACATCATTCCCCCCATTCGATGGAAATTATACACTGACGGTGCATCAAACGACCGTTGCTCCGGCGCGGGCGTAGTTCTTATAACTCCGGAAAACCGATCAATCTGTTATGCCCTGAAGCTCGATTTCCCGGCTACGAACAACGAAGCTGAATATGAAGCACTGATCGCTGGCTTGAAGCTCATCAAAGAACTCGGGATCGAATCAGTCGAAATCTTTTGTGACTCGCAGTTAGTGGTTTACCAAGTACGAGGAGACTACCAAGCAAAAGGATGAAAGCTTGCTCCGTACCTCGTTCAGGTCCAAGAACTACTATCAAATCTTGAGCGTTATGACATTTCTCATATCCCGCGAGAACAAAACAAAGAAGCCGACTTGTTGGCTAAGTTCGCAAGTACCGACGATGTTCAACAAATGGGATTGTATCCCGTTGAAGTCTTGCATGCCCCGAGCGTAGACGAGATGAAAATCGATCGCGTGTTGGAAACAGAGATCGAGAAGGACTCGTGGATAACCCCATTCAAACTGTACCTGACAACCGGGGTTTTACCAGAAAAAAGAAGCGAAAGACGACAGGTGCTTCGAAAGGCTGCGCGGTACGTAATGCAGGGTGGGTCCATGTACCGGAAAGGATTCTCAGTCCCATTGTTACGGTGCATCGCTCATGATGAAACAAAGCGAGTCTTGAGGGAAGTCCACGAAGGGGAATGCGGCGACCATATTGGGGGGAAAACACTAGCAAAGAAGATCCTCCGCTATGGATATTACTGGCCCACCGTAAACCGGGATGCCGCGGACTACGCAAGAAAATGCGACAAGTGTCAAAGATATGCAAAAATCCCGAGGGCTCCGTCAACGGAACTCACACAAATGATCAGTCCTTGGCCATTTGCGATCTGGGGAATCGACATAATCGGCTCTTTGCCTCTATCCAAAGGTGGTGCGAAATACGCAATAGTTGCAGTCGATTATTTCACGAAATGGGCTGAGGCAGAACCTTTGGCCACTATCACCTCTAAGAAGTTCATTAACTTCGTTGTACGAAACATTATATGCCGCTTCGGCCTTCCACGCACCATCATTACAGACAACGGAACGCAATTCGAAAGTAGAGAGTTCAAAGAGTTCTTTTAAAGTACGGCATCGAGAAAAAGTTCGCCGCCGTTGCACACCCAAAAGCTAACGGACAAGTCGAGGCCATTAACAAAATAATCAAGTCCATACTAAAGAAGCGTCTGGAGAAGGTTGGAGGCAAATGGGTAGATGAACTCCCGACAGCATTATGGACGTATAGAACTACCCACAAGTCCGCAACCGGCCACACTCCGTTCGCCTTGGCATACGGCTCTGAAGCCGTTATACCCGTGGAACTTGAAGTTCCATCGCACCGAGTGACATACTACGATCCCAAGACGAACCAAAAGCTCTTGCTGGAATCACTGGACTGCATCGATGAAAAGCGGGAAGAAGCTGAATTAAGGGCGGTGGCGCATAGACATCGAGTCAAGCGTTACTATGACGGCAGAGTCCGCCCAAGAATCTTTGATGTGGGAGATCTCGTTCTGAAACGAGTCTTCCCGGTACCATCACGCATGAATCCCAGTTGGGAAGGTCCATACGCCATTGAACGGAAGCTTGGAGAAGGAACATTCAAGCTAGCGACCGTTGATGGCGCGACACTCCCCCGAGCATGGAACAGTGAACATTTGCGGCACTATTACATTTAGCATGTTTCCCTTTCTTGTTATAGGCACTATTGTTTTCTGCATGTTTCCATTCAATAATGACTTAGTTTCCTTTTGAAGTTGTAATCGAGCAATTTAGTTGATTTTCATTAATAAAGGCTTGAAGCCATATTTTCTATGAAGTTTCTATATCTCTTAATTGGATGATAAATTACATTATTCTGCGCGACATACAGACTCGTACGAACGATTCCAAATCTCCGAATCCCCAGAGTGCAGAGCGGAGTACTCTAAGTCCCCAGAGCGCGGACTAGGGTATAAACGACTTCCAATCTCCGAATCCCCAGAGTGCGGAGCGGAGTACTCTAAGTCCCCAGAGCGCGAACTAGAGTATAAACGATTTCCAATCTCCGAATCCCCAGAGTGCGGAGCGGAGTACTCTAAGTCCCCAGAGCGTGGACTAGAGTATAAACGACTTCCAATCTCCGAATCCCCAGAGTGCGGAGCGGAGTACTCTAAGTCCCCAGAGCGCGGACTAGAGTATAAACGATTTCCAATCTCCGAATCCCCAGAGTGCGGAGCGGAGTACTCTAAGTCCCCAGAGCGCGGACTAGAGTATAAACAATTTCCAATCTCCGAATCCCCAGAGTGCGGAGCGGAGTACTCTAAGTCCCCAGAGCGCGGACTAGAGTATAAACGACTTCCAATCTCCGAATCCCCAGAGTGCGGAGCGGAGTACTCTAAGTCCCCAGAGCACGGACTAGAGTATAAACGATTTCCAATCTCCGAATCCCCAGAGTGCGGAGCGGAGTACTCTAAGTCCCCAGAGCGCGGACTAGAGTATAAACGATTTCCAAATTCCGAATCCCTAGAGTGCGGAGCGGAGTACTCTAAGTCCCCAGAGCGCGGACTAGAGTATGAACAGTCTCAAGTCTCCAAGTCCTCGGAGTACAGTGTCAGCAAACCAAATAAAGACAAGAGAATCATTCAAACAAGAAGAAACTAAAATTTTATTCGATAAGTCCAAAATGGGGATACAAGATCACTCCTACAAAATTCGGGCCTATACAAACTACAAGTTATGGAAGATAGCAACAATTACAAACTTAAGCAGGAAACTTGTTGAACAAGTGCATCGATCATTTCTTCGACTTCTTCTTCTTGTCTGCCTTTGGTGTTTCCGATGACTCCTCTCCCTCACGTTTTTTCTTGGACTTTTTGCTTGCTAGAGAGACGGAGTCAGGAGTAGGAGACGGAACATCTAGTGGTTTGGACCTGCCCGGGAGAATGATTTTCAGAGGTCTGTTCCGCGGGTCAGTGAGTTCAAGGACTTCAGATTCAACTTTGACTTTGACCTTTCTCTTCTCCTCGTCGGCAAGACGGTCCTTCATGCTCATCTCTGAAGTATGTTCAGAGGCGCTAGTGATTTTAACTTCGTCGCTTCCTTCGGCAGGAGACGAAGTATCAAGTTTGTCATCATCAAGCGCCCCGATCACTTGAGCGTCTGGGCCGGGAGTTACCCCTGCGTGAGCAACGTCGCTTGTTTTCCCCGCTTCCTCCTTGGCGTCATCGCTCCTCGGAGTTAGCTCGGCGTCAGAACAACCTGCACGAAAACATAAGAAGTGGGCATTAGAACGAATAACCACTGCTGAAAAATGATAGGATCTCTTCGACTTCTAGAGAAAGAAGAATTTCCTACCAGGATCAGGTTGGCTATCGGTGGCGCGCGGGGTTTCACCCTCCAGGATAGGTGACAGCACATGAACGCCAAGCCCGGGATCTTCGGGATCGTAACTGGCATGCTGCTCGAATGGATCAAGCGTCGACCGACCGGCTGATTGAGCAGCATGAGGAGCGGCGATGTGAGGAGTAGTAGCGTCGGCCTCTGACGGGCCAGCCTCGTCATTCTTCTCTTTCGAAGGGGAAGAGCCTTTGCCATAAAGAGCCAATGCTGAGGATAAATCCGATGGCTCATTCCCCCTCAGGAACTCCTTCACCAATGCATCCTCGTCGATTTCTTCGGAGCCTGACTCGACTTTCTTGATCTTTATCAGAGTTTCCCATGCCTCAGCCAGGGATTCGTGGTAGCCGTCGCCCAAGAATGTTAGGTCGCGGTGCATAAGGACGCGGGCTCCGAACTCGGCGATCAACGGGTCAAACATACTTTTGACCTCTTCCCTGCCGGCCTCTGCGGCCGCCTCAAGGCGAGAATCAAGCTCCTCCACAGCCATTCTTTTGCCCTCCTCACGGGCCTCATCCTTCATTTTCTCAACCCCGGCAAGTTCACCGTCGAGCTTTGCCTTCAGGAGTCGGGTAGCAACAATCTCATCACAATACCGCTGTGATTCTTCCTGAGCGGCTATTTTGTCTTCTTTCTCCTTGGAGAGTTGTTCTTTCAGCTCTTTGACTTGAATAGCGAGCGCGTCCCTTTCTTTTTAGGCAGAGTCTTTTTCTAGGGCAAGGGCGCCGCTGCGCTGAACTGCTTCGTCAAGCTCCTTTTTGTGAGCCACCTCTAAGCGAGTAACTGCCTCAGCAGTATCTTTTGCACCTTGTTCAGCGGCTTCTAGCTTTGACTTATAAGAGGCGAGTTCTTCATCTTGGAGTTTGATGATTTTCTTATCGCTGTCAGCCTCCAGATTTAGACGGTCAATCTCGTGTTGACGCTCGACAAATACTTCTGAGATCTTCTCCACCAAGTGCACGAATGCGTCATGTTAAACATAGACGTCATTGTTGCAGGAAATGGCACTTTGCTTCACGTGCCCAAGAATGTGATGGATGGCCGGGAGAAATTTCAAACCGTCAAAACAGATCTTCGGAAACTTGGCCTTAAGGTCGACCATCTTTTCTGCAACAGTTGGGTCCACGGCAGGAGTAGGAGGAGGAGGCTTAGAGAATTCCGTTCTTTTACGCGGCTCTCGAACTTGCCTCGTACTCGATGAACTGGAATGTTGTTCTCGAGCAGCATCAGACTGATAACCCTTCTGCAAAGACTTCTCTTTATCCGGCTCAGTTGTAGGAGGAAGATCGCGGGACTGGGAAGATTGGTAGTGTGCTTTCTTGCGGTGAGACGACTCACGCGGACGATTGTCCCTATCTTCATAATCACCTCGGTCCCGGCGTCTGCCTGAACCGGAATCCCGTCCGGAGTGATGGAATATAGAAGACCCCTGAAGGCGATCAAGTCCGTGTGAGCGGCCCATATCACCTGCAAAGAAGGGAGATAACAACGAGTTAAGGAGAATTCATGAATTAAAAAGACTTGAAGTATATTATGGAATGCGCATGTGCGTGTGTGTCCTAAGTGTCCCCCCGACGGACCCGTTCGTTTATCTTTTCTAATCGGAGTATTGTCTCTTTGAGCCGGGAGTTGAACTCCTACGTTGCCTCTAGCGGGCGAAGAGAATTTGAGAGCTTCAGGATCATCGAACCCGTAATTAAGTATGTCTTCGGGAATAGAAAGGTTCGATAGACCTCTCAAGGAACTTTCCAGATGTTGCGAAGAAGCCTCTTTCTCAGAAGGGGTAGGCGTAACTTTTGAGGTGCCACCAACTTTCTCCTTTTGAACCGTGTATTT
The DNA here is from genome assembly GCA_030737815.1 of Allium fistulosum. Lineage (NCBI taxonomy): Eukaryota > Viridiplantae > Streptophyta > Magnoliopsida > Asparagales > Amaryllidaceae > Allium > Allium fistulosum. The sequence goes on along the minus strand of CM060908.1, from coordinate 740,164,054 downwards.
CAACTTCTTCTTTCCCTTCGAAGGGGAGGATGATGTCTCAATATCCTGAACTTCGATTGCCGGATTCCAAGCGGGACCCACGTTCTCGCCCTGAGTTTCGGGGGCATCATCCTCTTTGCGCTCGCCTTCTTCATGCGCATCGGGAACGCGACGAAACGACGGTCCGGCAAGTTTTTTCCCTTTACCAGATGAAGGTTTGGGAATTGTAACACCTTCTGGAAGGCTGATCCGACGACCAGGAGCCAGCAAGCCGAACCCCGACAGCGAGTCATTTGAAATGATAGCTCGGATATCTCGATCCTCGGCCGGAAGAGCTCTAATCGCATCGACATCATCAGAATATCCTCGGCCTTCCGGGCGTGGGCTGATACCTGAAAAGATGAAACGGAGAGTTAGGAAAAACATGACTCCAATTAAATACGAATAACGATTCAGCAGAGAGACTTACTGCCTTCAACCCATCTCCTAGCAAAACCAGACGGGCAGCGCACATAGAACCATTCCTGTTTGTACAGGGCGAATTTGCTACAGGCCCCTGTCAAGATCTGGCACTTGTGGTATGGCTCGAGGAACATGAAGGAAGGGCCATCTTTCCGTCTCTTGAACATATAAATGTATCGGATATCACCGGGGGTTGGAGGTCTGGAGAAGACGGCCATGAAAAGTAAATAAGTCCCATATAGGAACGCATGGCCATTCGGGTGCAGCTGCGACGGAGCAATGTCTATATACTGCAGCACATCCCGGAGAAATAAATTGAATGGAGGCACGCTGCCCATCCAACACATGAACTTGTTGCAGGCTGTGTACCCGACTGGGGGCAGATGAGGGCGGTCGTGTCTCGAAGGAACTAACACGTCAGCAAAGGGAATCCCGTGAATGGAACATATCCGTCGCAGAGCAGCCTCGTTGATCTTCGAAGCTTGAGAATCAATCGGATTGTCCAGTAAGATGGTTGACTCCAGAGCATCGGGCGCCAAGTTATGGGCGGGAGAGATAGACGGGTTAGAAGAATCAGCAGCTCCTTGCCTTGCTGACGGCCCAGGTCTATCAGATATGGTGGCAGAACTAGATTTTCTCGACATCCCGAATAAATAATGAACCTGGCTAAATGCTTGAGAAAGCTATACTTGAAAAACGTTGAGCGTTAGAATTAGCAACACGAGTTTTCCCCCCACGTGGTGTGTGAACTAGTGCAAACAATTGTGTACAGACAATAAGAATGTTTTAAAAGATATAATAATTAGCTTCGAATCATCGCCTTCGAAGACCGTCATCGCTGACCGTCTCAAAAGCCCGCCTTGAGGTGATTACAGTTCCAGGTTCAAAAGACATATGATTTCTAAAGTAACCGGCCTAAGTGTAGTTTAACATTTATACTGATCGGCATTTAAGTAATGTTCGTCGTCCTAAGTATAGTGTTCGGCTGTGTTAGGCTCGGCTTAAAGAGTGTTCGGCAATTGTATTGTTCGACATGTCAAGTGTTCGGCAATTGTATTGTTCGGCGTGTCAAGTGTTCGGCAATTGTATTGTTCGGCATGTCAAGTGTTCGGCAATTGTATTTGTTCGGCTAGAAGACATTGTTCGACCTAGGGAATGTTCGGTGATTGTTTTGTCCGGCTAAAGTCACGGTTCGACCTAAGGATTGTTCGGCTGGATTCAACGTTCGGTCTGAAGTCAATGTTCGGCGTGTCAGTCGTTCGGCATTTGGGCATTGTTCGGCTTTAGTTCGTTCGGCTCAATTATAGTTTGACATGTTAGTGAGCGTTCGGCCTGGCATTGTCCGGCCAAGGTACCGTTCGGCAACTAACCATTACACCGTCCGGCACATGACGACACGCGCCGGAGCAGCGAACGGCGCCATTACCCCCTCCAACACCTTCTTTCTTTTTCTTCCCTTTAACCTCGATTCAACACGAGGAAACTAAGACGATAAGTGGACATACTCCTAACTCCTCCACGCTATGTCGTTCGGCAATGCAGACAAGCTATACAAAAACCCTCTACACGACATCGTTCGAACATCTCGTTTGAATATACGAGGAAAAATACCTAAGTTTGCAGATCAGAGATTGAGATGGTGTAGTTAAGTCTCAAATTCGGACGATTGAACAGAATTGCGAGAACGGTGGAAATAAGAAGTAAAAGGAGAGAAGAAGAAAAGGACCTGGTTTTATAGAGGGGAATGGTGGAAGTCGAAGGGGCTATACCTGGTAGAACCGGTCAATACCGGAGCGCTCGGCATCAAGGTGGAATGACGTTCGACACGCTAGGAACGTTCGGCTCAGAACGTGTCGTTCGGCATCCCAAGCTTGTTCGTCTTGCACCTCCATTCTCGAGAGGGTACCTCCGAGGTAGATTGTACCAGATTCAAAGCGCACCATGTTTGGCCACGAGATACACTTTGGGGGGCAAGTGTTTCCTGGGGATTTGACCAGGCAACTAGTACTCGGCAATAAGTGCTCGGCATCAGAGAGCGTCCGGCATCAAGGAGTGTTCGGCGAAGCAACTGACATTCATGAGTACTCGGCATAGTACTCGGCCTCCATTAGTGTCCGGCATCGAGACTGTTCGGCATACCAGGGTACTCGGCATCAAGGCTGCTCGGCATCAAGACTGCTCGGCATACCAGAGTACTCGGCATCAAGGCTGCTCGGCATCAAGACTGCTCCGCATACCAGAGTACTCGGCATCAAGGCTGCTCGGCATCAAGACTGCTCGGCATACCAGAGTACTCGGCATCAAGGCTGCTCGGCATCAAGACTGCTCGGCATACAAGGTCGCTCGGCATACCAGAGTACTCGGCATCAAGACTGCTCGGCATACAAGGTCGCTCGGCATCAAGGCTGCTCGGCATACAAGAGTACTCGGCATCCCATGGTGTTCGGCGTAATACTCGACATCCAGGAGACATTCAGCACAACTAACCAGCATACCGTTCGGCATAGAAGGGATGGTTCGGCGCAGAGCGTTCGGCGAACCTTGCTCGGCATACGGCGACCACTGTACTCGGGCTGGAGCGTTCGGCAATCAGCCCACTTGGGAAGTCCAGCCCATCTTTGCCTATAAATAGAGGGGCAGGGTCACAGTGAAATGGATCCTCTTTTGGAGAGAAAACACCGGGGAGACTCTGCCATTTTCAAGACTCATCTTCTCTACTCAATCACTTCACTCAAGCATTTGATTCACGAATTGTATTTGTAATCAACCATAAAGGAAATCAATAAAGTTGAACAAAGTGGACGTAAGCAATTACGCTGAACCACTATAAATTTGGTGTTCTTACTTTCTGCATTTAAATTAGCATTGTCTTCTCTGTTTAATTTACTTTCATCACTTATATCTCTACACAATCTTTCTGAACGAGGTTAGTGACCAATTTTGGTGCTAACACTTCACTTCTCAAATATAAACTTAATGATTTAGTTGGCTATCAATTTATCGTTTAATTTACACACAAAATTGGATAGCAACGGCAATGGGTATAACGGTTTCCCACATACAGTGCCCAACATGATATCACATATGCACAGTCAGTTCAACTAAACAATTACAGAGAATAAACCTTTTGCTGAAAAGAAGTATAGGTAATAACTATCTCATTGATAATTATAATGAAGGACAGACATATAATATACCTCCAACCATCAAAGATATTTCATATAATGCCAAAGATTTTATACGATCAATGGTAACTGCTCTTGCTCCTAGCGATAAGGTTCCAAAGAAACAAGATCTTAAAGGAGAGAAAAGGAATTTATACTAAATAACTATTGTTCGGATAATACAGAAAATGGGAGCAGTAAGTTATCTAAATTTAACCGCATTTTCAACAAAAAGCAAAAAAATTAGGCTGGCTTTGGTTCAGTTTAACGGATACCCTATGAATTTTCAAATGCTTTATAACCAAATATAATTTGAATTAATTTATTTATGCTTAAAGGCAAGCAGCGATGATTCAAATACTACGATAAGATTAGAAAATTATCGACTAAATAACAAGTAGCGGTGGTGCGTTTGGAGTTGGAGTTAAAGTTGGAGTTTAAGAGCATGCATAGTGGCGACTTTGTGATTTGATAGGCGGCACTAATTTGATGGAGTCTGAATAAGGGGATGGGGACACAATGAAATTTGGGTGGTAGTGGAAATTTATGGAGCGATAGATGCGGGCGACATTGCATAAATGGAATTTGGGGATTAGGTTTAGAGTTATATTGAAGTAAAGTATCTAATGGAGGGAAATGAATAACACGCGGGTAATTGTCTAAAGCAGCGTTTTAGCGAAAATGCTTGATATTATTTAAGCTTTAAAAAAAATGAAATAACAGCGTATTGTAGTAAAACGCTGACAGTAAAGGCTGTTAAAAGGCATATTTCTTGTAGTGATGATTAAATTCTATGGTGAGCGCAGAGGAAAAATGAGACATATGTTTTTTGTGTAATAGAAGACATGCATCCCAAAATAAGCACTTGTATTATGGGAACTAAATTGAGATGTCGGAATAATGCAAAAAGGAGAAGAATGTTTCAAATATCTTTTTTGGTTTTCAGTTTGGATTAGGATGACCACCTGTTCATTCATGAAGAAAAAATCACCCCTATAAGCATTATATTTCTTTATGAAATCAAATGATCGTGTGTAAAATAAAGAAAGTATTTGCTTTTCAAGTTCGACAACAAAATATTAAATGTTCTAGGAACAAATAGTAATGAATAAAAACATGTAAAATAAAAATTAGTTGAATTCAAAGAAGAACTCTGTGTTTATGATGCACAAGAGCTGCTATGTCTTAGCATAAAATGTTCTTCCTTATCCCTAAATCCAATGCACCAATCAGTAACAGGGTACACATTCATGCTACATAAACTCAAGGAAAGATATAAAAGTACCGGAACAACAAATTTTAGTGAATATAGAAATAATGTGAAATTGACTAAGAGAATTTACTATAAATTAAAGTGCACTCTGAACTAAAGAATGATGCATCTAAAGGTAAATAAAAGAAGCTAATATAAAAAATTTTGGTTGCTTGACATATAATGAGTGAAAAATGATCAGTAATATAAATTTGCATAACCATATAACGAGTGAAAAATGATCAGTAATATAACATATAATGAGTGAAAAATGATCACAATCTGAACATGAAAATGAAAATATAAACAAATAGGTGAAGCTAACACAATCTGGACATGAAAATGCCTAAAATAGTTTTAGTTGGCCAAACCTACGGCATTCAATCTACAACAAAATATAAAAAATCATGAGAGTGTTTGTGACTTCCAAGATTAAGAAACATTAAGACACAAATATTACCTTTATTAGTTCTATAGTCGCCATGGTTTTATCAATCACTTTATAGCCTTGATATCGATATCATTTGAACCTATTTTCCAAGCGAACCAGACAGTAAAGAAAAAGCCTAAGTTTGATAGGGAATAGCTTGGAAATGGAAACCAGACAACAATTAGGCAATTATGATGAATTCCTAGTTATACTGGAGCCAAATTACCAAATATTTTGAAAATAATTCATTTATAAGATATTTCTTTAAGTAACTAATAGGCTATACACACACATACTGTCTTTGTGTGTGTGTTGATTGGAAATAATAAAGGATATTATAGATCTACCATCAGTTAAGCCAGTCAAATCATGGACTAAAGCCTGTGCGTGTATTCAGAGTTTATAGGTTAACATATTATCACTGTAATATTTTTGTTTAACTTGCAATAGGGACAATGACTTTACTTGCCATAACATATAAAACCCTAATTGGAAAGTAACCACAGATACAAAATCCAAACTTTACAGTACAAAATCAAATTTCCCACGGAATTGGAGAAAGTTAAATATTTCTATAAAACAGTCAACTTAATACATATCTAAAATGAGATAGGAAATAATTCTAGACAAGTTAAGCTAAGATTTTGTACGACATGACAGCAAGAGCAAAAGAATACCATTGCTACATGACAATACCTTGAACAGGTGATCATGGAAGATTACTGCTAGCCAGATTTTACAAATAAAACATAAAACGTTTACAGAACTGACTCTTGTAGAACAAAATTATATAAAACATTGAACATGGAATCGCTATAAAACCATGTAATTAAAACAAATGAAATTAAGGTAATTAATTGACAGTATAGTACCTTGTAATTAAGGTAATTAATTGACAGTATTGGACCATGTAATTAAGGTAATTAATTGACAATATAAAACCATGTAATTAAGGTAATTAAAACAAATGAAATGAAATTAGGAAATTAAGGTAATTAATTGATAGTATAAAACCATGTAATTAAAACAAATGAAAATATTGAACGAAGAACTAATTTGATTTTGCCTGAGCCCCAAGAAATAATTGATAGTATATGAACTAAGCTCGTAATGCAATTAAGTAATGATAAACAATAGGAATTCCTGCACAAAATGATTACATTTGATACTTTAAAATAGAAACAATTTTATATTATGATAAGAAATAATAACCTGGAGGAAAGATGTAGTAGCCACAATTGAAATAATCTACTTTGTTTTTGAAATATCAATCTAAGAAACAAATCCTGGAAGATAAGAAGAATAAGGAAAATCGTTGAAACATAAATAGACCATAAAATTTTGATTATTCATGCACTCATTATTCACATATGCATATGATTCACAATGCATATATAATTGCCTAGAGTGTCAATGCACGAGCAGATATAACAAGACACTTTATCATGGAAATCTTAGTTTAAGGGCATTGAATGCACTAATAAAATATTATCAACAATCAAGGAAACCAGAAAAACTTATCAACCATCTAAGACAAGCAAAAGGCATTCTCCTTTTCTTTAGTTTTCAATAACTTAACACACTTTACAGCCTATATATGTTGTGGCTTTGTAATTTCCAATTGCAACTTGCATTATTAGGAGTGCTAGCACTAGACAAGCCTTAATATTTTTGGCATTTTTTTTTTCAATTCATGCGATGTTATCAAATTTAAAAGTAGATAAAAATAGGTACATAACATTCAGCACCCATACTGCAAATAAACAAAAGAAATCACAATTTGGTCCTTGTTACCAATTTTACTAGAACTAGCATGAGTTATTCCAATTTCAGAAAATATAAAACCGAAAAGTCAAATGCTTTGTTCATACAACTAATTTATATAATTTAAAAGGATAAAATACCAATATTACAGTACTATATGCAAACTTAAATAACTAAATAAGAGCAAAACCAGCATGTAACAATATGAGTTTAACAATTTTGTACCATTTATAGTGTCCATACAGCGACTGGCTCCATCTCCTATCACTCTCCTCCATCAGCTCATTGAACCTCATCCTCTCCTTCAATGGCCTAGGCAACTACTCCATTCTCATCACCACCTTCTTAGGCAACTGCCCTGGCACTTCAAACTCCACCTCCTTCTCATGTGGCCTATACTTCTTAATACAATCCATAATACTCACTATGAACGAACTCATACCATGAAACATTATCCTATGTATATCCAACTACATAGCCTCTTCAGCAGCGAATGGTAAAAACATGTCAGATATAATGTAGTATGGCTTTTTAGAATGTAGTGACTAGTACAAAGGTGCTTTGAGAAGTGATAAAGTGAACTGGATTGAGTGAAAATGAACGAAAGTCTTTGAATGAGGTTGAGTCCTAGTTTTGAAGATGTAGCCCTTCACATTTAATCTGCCTAATAGTCTCCTACGCCTACCATGCCCTATACAACTGCCATATCGAAGGGCTTATCCTAGACACTGTAGGAGGCTCCTTCTCCTTCCTTGCAGCTGACATGAACCGTCTAACCGTTGTCTTCTTCTTCTCATTCACCACCATTGAAACAATGGACAACAACTATGGACTGTGGCTTCCAGGCAATGTACTGCATGTGTTGTTTAGGAACAACTCTGTCTACCATGATATTCATCATCAGTTGTATGGAAACAAATATAACTACTCATAGCCTTTCTTTGTGACTTGGGATAAGTTTTTTGGAATGCATATGGAATACTTCCTTGAGTAGAGAGACAGAAGTGGGTTCAAAGCAAGACCTGTTAAGAAGATCGATTAGGTTGAGAGTGTTTGTATGTATGTATAGTCATTGATGAGTTTGTTTTTATAACTAAAGATTGTTATGTGAATTGATGTGTTAGTCAAGATACTGATTGAAATATATCTATACTATTATTGTAAGAATTTTGTGATACGAACAATCCCGTCTTTTTACTTCCCTCTGTTCGTTTCCCTCTTTACGATTCTTCCTTTTACTCTAGCCCATATTAGCTTTTCCTCTCTAAGATATCAGGGTTTTCACCCAATCGCCTAAATCCTTTTCCCTTTAACCCAATTCACCCAAAACCCTAATCACTTTTCTTCAAGTAGCCGCTGAATCGCCTTGCACTGAATTCCCTAATTTAGCAACGATGGATTCCTCGCTGGTAAAATCCATATTGTATTTTGAGTTATTATTTCAATTCTTCAATTATCAATGTTCATTTTGGTATGTTTTCTAGCCAAAATCGAATTGTCCAGTATCCTCTTTTCAAAATTCTATGGTTCTAAACTGAAAAATTAATCGATTGTTTGTTTTTATTGCATTTTTTCTCTTCGCAATGATCGTCGCTACCATATTTGATGTTCTCAATGTAGTCTAATTTCCTTTTTGGTATGTTTTCTGCCCAAAATGAATTTTTGAGTATCTTCTTTTCCAAATTATGTAGTTCTAAACTAAAAAATTAATAGAATATTTGTTTTTATTGTAGTTTTTTTCTTTCCAATGATCCCTGCCTCCATATTTGATGTTCTGAATGTATTCCAAGTTTTCGCCAAATGTTATACACTATTCCTAACCAGATAGTGTAACTCCTTCCAGTTTATTTTTTAAATAAGTTACCGCTAATGGGTGCTAAACATATATTGTCCGCCATCCTGCACTATCATTATCGTGTTACTATAAGCTAACATTAAGCCTTAAGCTGGCATCAGGGCATTATGCTACTTTAAGTTTGAACTACCATTGAACTTGGGTGAGTATTGTAATGCATCAATATCACTATAGTTTAGTCTAGCAGTTAACACTGGTTAGTAATACAATACCATATATTATACTGAACATAACTTATATAAAAATGGTTATCCACTATTTAGGAAGATGATTGTCACTCATTCTGCTCACCTACTTCAATCAAAACTCATATGTAAACCCTTTACAACTTCATTAATCTCAATCGATTAACACACACCCCCTTCCTTCCCTTAGAGACAGTAGTTCCCCATAGCCGATAGAGGAGTTTAGGATGTAAAAAAGGACATCGACTCCTCCTTCCAACATTGGGATTTAGCTTTCCCTTAACTATACATCATCATTAGAGAGCTCGGCTTTACAGTATAAGAACACACACACACACACACGTGTGGGTGGGTGAGTATATAGGATAGCAAAGTTTATATGTGTTGAGTGTTATTTGGTCAGCAAGTACATCACTGTAAAGGAGTTGAGTGTGGAGGGAAGTAAAAGGTTGGGTTTATTGAAGATATGTCTTAGTTGTGAACACACAAGAATCAAAGGGTCAACGAGGGTCATTTTAGAGGAAAGTTATAATGATAATTATGATGACAAGAACTAAATGTTTGATTGTGCCCATAAATAGTTTGACTTTTTCACCGTGTCCACTATAAGGAAAAATAGTCCTACCTACTAGCTATAAATTAGAAAGTAGAAATTTCCTCAAAGGATAGAAAATTTATGTAACGACCCGTAAATTTCAACTGTTTTAATAACGTAATTAATTGAAATTTTGCGAAATTTTAAACGATAAAATTTTGAAATATAAATTTGATATTTGGAATGCGTCTAGTTAAACATAGCAACTGGTAAATTTTCGCCCGAAAATATGAAAGTTTATTTCGCGCGTAAATTTACTTCAATTTAATCAGTTAAAAAGCAATGAAAATAAAATGTTTCCGAAACCTAAATATTTTTACATAGAAAAATTCTAAACCATCTTCTGAGCAAGATGTCAGTTTGTCGTTTTTCCAAATTCGGACATCTTTGGCTCCGTCGATCTTATTTTTCAGCGTTTTTCTTGCATTTTCCACCAGTAGAAAAATTCGAATTTTTATAATTCAATCAAACCACTAATATCTGTATATCGTTTTGATCGTCTCATCGTGCTGAGCTCTGCGGAATATTCAATTCTGTGTTTCAGTATCTGGTACGTGGTGTAGCACGCAAAACGGTTAGCCGTAACGGTCCGTCGTTTGTCCCAATATTTTGTGCTGGTTCGTTCTACCTTCTTTGTTGATTCAACTGAAGGAATAAATATGTGTTATAATGTATATCGTTTTATTCATTTGTTTTGGGATTCACAAGTATTCTTGGTTGCTGCACGTTCTTTAATTCCTTTTTGCATGCATTTATTTGAACAACGGTTCTCTGCCTTCTCTTTTTCTTCAACGTCTTCAAACGTGCATGATGGCACATCCTTTTTGGCTCTAACATTGCTTTTGAAAGCAACATTTATTTCCATTGCTCTGTAGTCTACTTCCATTCTATAACCTACCAACAACACTAATTTACATCTCTGTAGCCTATTTACATTCCTTGAAATATTATGTAAACGTTAATGAAGCTTGCCAGCACACCCTCCCTAGCTCCAAACATCTTCCTTCAGCCATTTTTTTTTCTTTTCCCACTGCCTAACCCATACAGCCGTATGTTTCCAAGCCCGTCCACCGCTGCCACCTCTGCCTCCGACCCTTCCACCCGTCAGCAAACACCACGTGGCACGGACCCACTCATCACGCCATGTCACCTTCACCGCACTCCACCTGTTTCGCCTATCAAAAGTGGACGGCAACTTCCGGCCTCATCAAATGCCGGAAATGTCCACCCGATAAAGCGCACTCACTCCCCACCTACTCGACAGCAAGCCTGGGCCGAGCGCCTCCTCTTTGCCTTAAATCCCCTCGCCTTGCGCCCGAGAAGCGGCCAGGTCCTCTTCGCCTTCTCAGCCTGCTCCACCTGGAACGCTTGAGGCCGAGTGCCGCCAAACTCGAGCAACAGCCCACCGGTTCCACCCTAGCACCATTCGCCGCCACCCTCAATTCGTGCTCCTTCCCTTTATCTGTTGATATTTAGGTATGTTATATTTTATTATAATAAAAAAAAAATCTATTGTATACATGTATATACATTGGCCTATGGATTTTGATCTGTGAGAGTGTACATGTATTCCTTATTCTCTAAACCATACTATGTATATAAATACAAGAGTCACATAATATATATATATATATATATATATATATATATGCCAGCTTTATATCTAAGTATGATAACTATAGTATACTTATGTAAATTTTATGATGGTTATAGCTGAGCTGTGTTTATATATACTAATTTGTATTCGAACCAGGTTGTTTATACTTTACTGGTTAGATGCGTAATATGCATATTTTAGAAATTGGGTATATTGTTTGAATGTAGGCGTACATTTTTTTGATGAAGTTTGCAAACTATTGAGTATAAACTGTTGTTATTTATTAGTTATAAAGCTATAACAGTTAACCGTGTATAAGATTAGATGTGTGTTAAGGTAGTATGCAAGCTATGTGTGGTTACAGAAAAAAAAGGAAGTATAAATAGTTTCTTATTTGATGTATGTGTCATAAGTTGTATATACTATGCCTTTTGATTTCTGGTTTTTGCGTGCATAGCTGATTTAATATTGGCTGTTGATATAAACTTATTTGTTTAGGTAGTGCGTCAGGGTGTGAGTATATGTAGTTTAAAAGGGTAATCTACTGATTGAGGTGTGCAGTTCCTCCCATGCAACCTGGGTTCATTTCCTACAAATATTGCATATTTAGGTGACAGTGTAATAAACTTGGTGTACTTGAGTCTCATCAGCTACATGTTAGTATTTTAGTATATACATAGAGTTTGAAAATTTTAAAATATACAATAAATATATGTATATAATTCTGTATTATAAAAGATATGGATTTTTGAATATGGTTTCTTTAAAAAAAAATCAGTATCTAATTTTGCATATAGTTATACATTTTCTGTTATAGATGGTAGGCTGCCGCCGAACCATTTATATTAGTATACAGTTGTATAGGTTTTAAGTAGTTTACATGGATATATATGTACGATCAAAAGGGTGAGCCCATCAAATTTAAGTTGTATTAATGTATATATTCTACTTTATAAGTATGAGATTTATATAATTTGAAAATAAATACATGTCTTAAATTGATTTTTGAAAATAATATATATTTATTTCAATTTATATCCATAGATTCTAATCGTTCAATTGATCTTCCGTTATCAGCTTCTGGCCCGTCGTGCCTGTTTCCTTCACCGAATTCGCGTTCAATCTTGCTTTGCTTTGGATTCGTAATCCATTTCATTTGTCGAACCTCTCTAGCCTCGAAAGGTGAGCACTCACTCACGATTAACGTTCTTTTATTTATTAGATTTGATTTCAATTGAAACGACAATTGAAATATGCTGCTGTTAGTTAATTACACTGTTATATATGCTATTGCCTGTATCAGTTCACCTGTGACATTTGACACCATTTCTGTTAATTATTTATGCGATGATAATGCAGTTTGGCTGATAATTGATTGGTTGTTGATGTTTATATTGGACGTTAAATTGTTAATGATGTAAGTGATAAATAATTTGAAATTGAAATTGACGTAGGATAATTAGATTTGACATATGTGTTAAATTTGATTAAATGACATTTGTATAATATGACCCCTTTAACTGTTAAATTTATCGACACGTAGGATTTGTTTAATTACACTTTGAACCACTGAATGTATGTTGTTAAATTGATGATGGATGAAATTGAAATAGATGACAAGTGAAAACCGTAATGTAATAATCTTTAATTTACATGAAATGATAGTGTAGATTCTAGAAATAATTATATTAATTCGTACAAATAACAATGCGAATTAATACGATTATTTCGGGATTATTTAAATTGATTATTGGATTGTTATTGTTTATTGTTATTGCTTGTTTATTTACTTTGACACCATCCCAGTTATCACACTGCAAGTTCCCTTTGTTATGCTTTGATTTTGAATTGAATTGGAATCGGGTTGAAATGATAAATACCCAAATTGAACTTTGACCTAGGATAGGAAATTAAATAAAACCCGATTGGTCAATAATTTAATTTAAAAATAAAACGAAGATTTTATTTGAATAAATAAGATGGTTTTGAAATGAAGTTGAAATTTGAATTTTTATTGAAAGGAAAGTGTTAATATTTAATAATCTGAAAACAGAATATTAACAATGTAATTGATGAAAGAACGATGTTTTAATTTGAGAAATGATTAAATTAAGTTTGAAATTATTAAACTTTGAAATGATTTAATAATTAAGATTGAAATTATTAAACTTTGAAATGATTTAATAATTAAGTTTGAAATTATTAAACTTTGAAATGATTTAATAATTAAGTTTGAAATTATTAAACTTTGAAATGATTTAATAATTAAGTTTGAAATTATAATTAAGTTTGAAATTATTAAACTTTGAAATGATTTAATAATTAAGTTTGAAATTATAATTAAGTTTGAAATTATAAAACCTTGAAATTATTTAATAATTAAGTTTTGAATAATTTAATAATTAAATGAGATTGAATGATTTAATGATTAAATTGAATTGAATTATTTAATAAGTAAAAATTGAACTTTTGAAATAAGTGAAATTTACTTTGTAAATAATTGAAATTGAGTTTTCTTTATTAATTAATTTGGGAAATTATTTAAGAAAGTAAATAAGTGAAATTGAATTTCTTTAACAAGAAATGAAAATGTGATTATTTGAAATAAATGTACGAAAGACTTGAAATTTAAAGAATTTGGTTTGATGAATTAAATTTAATTTAATTAAATTTGCAAGTTTTGATATAATGAAGTTGAATTTAAATAAGGGATTTAATGAATTGGAAATTTAATAGAAATTGTTTTGAATGGCAAATTTACTTAATGAATATGGAATGAAATCGATAAATGGATTTAAATTGATTTGAATGTTAAATTAAATTAATTTAAATGATTTCGGAATGAAACTGATATACGAATTTGAATCAATATTGAATTGTTTTACATAAAGATTGAAATTGAATTATAAGATTTTGAAATGGTAATTTGGAAGTTTTGAAACGTAAATTATGGAAATTGATTTGGAAAGACAAATGAAATGTTGATTTACAAATTCTAATTGGAATTGAAATTGATTTGGTTTTGAAATTTATTAAACAACCAATCGGTGTAATAACTACGAAAGTTATTAAAGAGACCGGAATCGGTAATGGATATACTCTCTATCTAAACCGAAACCACTTTAATAACTATACGCGGAGTGATGATCCAGAATGAAGTGGTTGGAATGGTGTACGTGATGACTGAAGAAAGTGAACGATAATGGATAGCCTTGACACTTGCGTCAAATTGGAAATGACTAAAATAGGAGCCGTGCCAGGCCAATGGAGGATTAGCTACCTCAAGTGGACACACTTCTTCGAACTACTCATTACTTGTTGTCGATTGGTGCACCCTTGATTTTGGGAGTGTTGTTTCACGGTGTTGCGGGCGCTGCGGCGTTGCGTTCTCACCAGTCCGGATCAGGCGAACGGTAGTATCACTACCTTGGGTATTGCCTCATGTGCCTTGTCATACTTGTATTCCATTTATTCGCGACCACTACGATTTTGATTTGTACCTTTAGTATATGGATTGCCCTCTGGTGACTTCCGGTTTTGGGGAAACTACGGTCTTGTATATGATTTTGGGAATAAAAATGTGTTAAGGGTGGAATGGGCCATGACTTAACACTATTTTGATACCTTATATTACTGATAGACATTATCTACTTATCGTACACTACTACATAGTAGATAGTTTAACGAATCCTTAAAGGATGGTTATTCCAAACATCCTTTGAGTTACTTGTATTTCAATTGCTATTTCACTTGAGTTGGATTTATTAATATAAGAATGTTAATCCTGACTCGAGTGTTTTGTGTTTTGCTTTACGCTCGGGTCAGACCGAGTGTACCAGTATTCGTGACTCACCTTTGGAGTTGGAGCTTTGCTTGAAGATCCAGCCATCTATTCTGCTTTCAGCATTCGATGATTCCAGTGATGTATTCTGATTTGTATCTGATGTATCGTATTACTCTTCTATTGTATCTGTTCTAACTCTGATGTAACTTATACATTTATATAGTAGCTTCATGAACTACTATCTCTTTTATTTCCGCTGCATTTATTACTCTGTGTCTATGATCTGTGATTATTTATTTACTGTGTATGTTCAGTTTTGTCAAATTTAAATTAACAACGCGGTATTTTGAGCAATTCAATTCCGGCATGAGTGTCTACCTATACACTTATAATGGATGCGAATGGTCCAAAATATCGGGTCGTTACAATTTATCTATAAATCAAAAGTAGTCGATGTAGTGGGTACTCAATCGATAATATTTATATTGCTATTAGTGGTATCATTATAAGTTGTATTGTCTTTGATTTTCTAAAAGAATTGCTTCTGAATGGTATTTTAATTTACAATTTACTGAAATTATACTTCAATGGTAGTTGTGTTTATTTGTGCAGGAAACAAAAGTCGCTTCTCTATAGCGTTTCTACTGTTCAGAGGTATTTATTTTATTATATAAGTACAACAAATTGATGTCCTTGCTGTGAGTTTATACCAGTTTTTTATTTTAGTTCAACTGTTATAAGCATTCACATTTATGCCGTAGTTTTCGTTTGGGATTATGTGTTCATTTATACTCTTGCATGTGTCCTAGCATTACTGATGCGTGGTCCACTTGCAAAATTAGACAAGTTCAATTTTTTTTCTTGGTGATGTATACAAACAATTTAGTAATTTCAGGTTGTATTATCTTTTGGACTACAAGATTTATAGTTGAAATTTTAGGTTTCTAAATTATTTATGTTTGCACAAAAATTAAGCAGACACCTCTAAGTTCGAATTTATCTAAGTCACGTTTAAGTTGGTCGATATGGAGTTTTTAATGTTTCAATCCTTTAACATATGGTTTTTATAGTCACAGAATAGTTCATAGGCTCATAATTGGAAAGCAGTTAAAGGAAATAAGTTACACGAAATTTTATAGTGGTTCGGCCAGAACGTGCCTACATCCACTATCCATCTTATTATGCTTCTTTGATTTGATTACAGATACAAGTTTGATCAGAAAGAGTAAAAAACTTAGAGTAACTGGGATGGTTAAGTCTTAGCAGAGTTTTCCCTCTTTTCCCCAAAATTCCATCTTCATTGTTGTTGAGGAGCTCTGGTATTTATAGAGTGGAGTTGTGAAGTGCGGAGGTTGAGATTATAACTTTCTGAATCTGGTTCGGCATCTGTTTGGATTGGCGTTTGGGTTATGGAGCTTGCTTTGCTTGATTGCTCTTCCATGTCTAGTTTGGTGTTTTTTCTTTAGAGCATCTTATTTGCCGGACCAAACATTTGGTCCGGCATGCCTGTGTATCGGACCAAATATTTGGTCCGGCATATCAGAGAATGCCGGACCAAATATCTGGTCCGGCAGTTCTGCCTTCTACGTCATAGTCCACTTCTGCTTCCTTTCTTTCCTCTCTCTGCTTGCTGGAAAGCCGAGCCAACACTTGCCCCCCAAAGTATGTTGTGTAGTTACACGACATGCTTTGTTTGGTTCGGCACCGAGCTTCTACAACCGATTGAAAACTTGAGACCGTTCATCTTCCCTTCCTTTCCCTTTAAATACCGCTCGTCTCTTATTATTCTTCTTCTTTTATTTACTTAACTAAATTCCTTCAACTCTCTTCAAATCGATCGAAGTTTTTATTTCCTGGACACTCGATATTTCAGCTTCTCCATCACTCGAGGTAAGGCTTTCTAGCGTCAATTTCTATCCCTAGGTTTTAAGGTTTAGGGTTTTAGGGGGTTTGGTATGCATCGCGGCGTGAATGGCCGTTGCTTTGAATTAAGGAAAGGAAGTGAGCGAGGGGATTTTAGATTGACTTGGTGAAGGAGAAACTCGTGCTGGGTGAAGGTGAAGTGGAACCCTAGTGTTAAAGTTGAAGCGGTCTCTATAGTGACAGTTATGACTTTGGTGTGAAAGTAGCGATTACAGCAAAAAAAATTTTGAATGACAAGTTTGATATTTCATAGGTGAGAGCAGCTGTTTTTTACATGAAGGATAGTAAGGCTGCAGGCCAAAGGCTGCTTTGTATTTGTTCTAATTTTCTTTGGGAAGCTAAGGCTAGTAAACTTCATTGGGATGTTGATTGTGTGTCAAAATAAGAAGGGGCTGGAGCTGTGCAACTTGGAGGATTTGAAACTTGGTCTTGGCATTAAAAGACTTTGGAAGGTTGTGTGCATGGCTTGGCTGCAGGAGGACGAGCTTTGGGCCAATATAGTTGTCACTCGGTGGGTTCGGTTTGGCATCGTGATGCCGTTCGGTTTCTGGGATAGCGTAATGCCGGACCAGACTAGTTCGTGCATAGTGACCATAAGTATGCCGAGCCAAAAGGGGGGAGATCCTTGGAATGAGTTTCGTAGGGTTAAATTTGGTGTATGGTTTTAACCGGGCTAGACGATAGAATGCTTTCCATGAGCATTTTAACTTCCATTTATGATTGCATATCTGTTGGACTTATGCCCGCCTTTTATTTCTTTGTGCAAGAAAATGTCGTCTGGTCACGAGCTTCGATCCAAGCACGCGTCATCACAGCCTGCCGGGGCTGGCCCTTCTTCTTCTAATGTTCCCGTCAATCCTCCAAAACAACCCAGCTCTGCGTATTCTTTGGTGGAGGGTTACGCTCCCAACCAGACGCTGGTAAAGCCTTCTGAGTGCTATCCTAACGTGCTGACAATAGAAAAAGCTCAACTCCATAGCCACGACGTTCAGGGTTGTTTGCCAGGATATGATACTGCCTGGACCGAATGACAGGGCCTGATCTCCCCCAGATGGGTACATGGCATATAGTAAGTATCATTGCATATGCGGTTCAATTCCTCCACTCACCCGTTGGACTGCTGGCTTCATGGTCTATTTGAAAGTTGCTCCGCTGCAGCTTCAACCTAATTCCTATGCAATCTTGACATGCTTGTATCTGATATTCATGAAGCGCTATCAGAGAGCCCCCACCCATAGAGAGATCAGGTACTTGTACAATGTGAGAAGTTACCGAAAGGGGAGCCCCTTCATTAGCCTAGAGTCCGCTCACAAATTCAATCCCATCCTTGATCTATACTCCAAGTTTAGTATGTTTAAGAAGGAGTACTTCTTTCCGCGTGATGACGTCGTTCCTCAACACGTTTTCACTTCTAGGTGCAAGTCTCCTTCATATCCTCTTTTAAGTTTTCTATCGACTTGGTTCCTTAACGCTCCATATTTTTCAGGTTGTGTGAAGGCGGCAGAGGATGAGGGTTTGAAAAGGATGGCCAAGGAAATATTAGCTATCCCGGAGACTGAGAGGGAAGCCTCGTTATCTCTCTATGACACAGCCCTTCGTTTTTACAACCTAATTGGCCCCGGTCAATTCGTGTTCAAGATTAGGCCAAGCTCAGCTGAGATAGCAGCTGGAGCTGAGGGAGAAGGGAGAGATGCAGACAAAGGCAAGGATCCGGAGGAAGAGGGTGAAGGGTCCGGAGCCCCGAAGAAGTTGAGGTGTAAGAAGAGCACAGTTCATCCTCCTCGTTTAGGGAAATCTTTGCGCATACGGGATGCTCCTTCCCTTGACGATGAGGAGGGTTCTCGTTTGGAGGGAGACAGTGAGGAGGAGGAAGGGTCGGAGGGAGATTCCGAAGCAACAGAGTCGGAGGTTCATGCTTCTCAAGATGTGGAGATCATTGGTAGCGAAGGCTTAGGCGCGACTCCCTTGAAGAATGCCGAGGCTGTGCGGGAGTGGCCCGAGCAGTTAGATCAATCTGAGCCGGCCCCTGGGTCAACTCTTGTTGCTGACCCCTCTCAAGAGAATGTAGCTATGCGTGACTTGGGTTGAATGCCGTTTCTACCAATGCAAAGCGGAGTGGGAATTAGCGAGGCATTCGGGCTTTCCCCAGGTACTTTTGATTTCTGTATGGATTTTGGGGTACTTCTTGAGAACTTTTTGTTTTTTGATGAGTCCTAGTCTCCACTTGCTCCTCAATCCAATGAAGCCCGATCGCCGTGTGTTCTACTTCCTCCGAGTGGAGTCCTGTCCCAGTGTATTCCCTACTTGAGTGAGACCCCGTCCCGGCCACTTGATCCAGGCTCCCCTAAGGGTTTGTGGTTGCTCACAGTGTCCCAGTGTCTTGCATGTTTTGTGTTTATGCTTTCTCCGTTTCTTTGCTCTAAAGTTTTCGTTCGCTTTGTAGGGAAAAGAAGAAATCCGAAGAAGAATGAAATGTCTCGGCGACTTGAGCAGTTCAAATGGATGAAAGGGGACTCCATTCCTTCTAAGAAGGCCTCTCAAAAGAAAAAGACAGTGCAAGGGAATGTCGAGGAAACTCCATCAGGCTTGGGTAGAGGAGAGAGCCACAAAACGTCCCAGAAATGCGCAAGGTCTTCGGATAAGGGTGCTACTTCCCCTAGTTCTCAAACTTCTTCTCGTCGCCATCGCCAAAATCCAATAGGTCCTGAAGTGCACGAAGTGCCTGACAATTTAGGGGAAGAAAATGTTGATACCTATTTCTCAGATTTTCAACCACCGATGAGGAATCCCTTCGAGAGTCACCCTGATATTAACCCTAGCTACGCGGGTCCTCATCCAGCGGATTCTGATACCGAGTTCCTTCTACCTCAAAATCCCCAGGTCCGGATCTTGGATGAGGCAAAAACTCTTGATTTCGCCAACCTGACACTAGAATGGTCCGGATTACTGATGAGACCAGAAAAATTATCGATTATTAGTCCCGCCTAGCCAAGGCGAGGGAGGAAGTTGGGAGCGCTAATGTACGGTTACGCTTGGAGGTAAAGGATCTTCGTAAAGCGCTCAAGGAGAAGGAGGCGAAGTTGTAGACGGTTGAAGCATCCTGTGCAGCCGAGGTAAAGAAAGCCAAGGAGGAAGCGATGAGAGAGGCTACTGACTTATGCAAGGCACAGATTGATGAGGCTATCAGTTTAGTGGACAAGGCTCGACAGAAGAATATGGAGTGGATCCGCTCTCTCAAGGGTAAGGTGAAGAAATCGTAGGAAGCCTTGGCTAAGCTGAAGAAGTATCAGGGTGAGTGGCGGAAGGAAAAGGACTCGTATAAGGATGAGATTGATATGTTGAAGCGGAGTAGGCTCGGTTGAGAAAGGACAAGGAATAGTACATGAATAAAGTGGTGTCCCTCCAAACCGAAGTCGACAAGTCCAGCGACTTTTGTAAGACGGTTAATCAAATGTTGAAGGACACTTATTACATGTTCTAGAAACAGGGGAACCTTCAGTGAATGGACGATTATCCCCCGGTGATCGCAAGAATCCACGCACGACTCATTAAGGAGACTAAGGCTACGGTTGCACAGGAGGAAGGAGTCGTGTATGATGTTAGGATAGTGAACCGTCAGTTTACAGTGGAAGAGACCAAGGCCAATGCCAATGGATATGAGTTGCTGGCGGAAGATGAGGACGATGAAGATGGCTCGGATCTTCAGGGGCTTGGTGATCCATACCATATTACCGCAGGTATCCCATCGTTTTACTTTAGCTTCGTTATTACTTATCCCAGACTGCAAAACTCATGATTTTTCTTACTTGCATCATGTAGGGACGTCTTTAGGATAGGTCGAGCCTTCAAAGGGTGCTGGTGAGGCGTCGCAAAAAGAGGGCGAGTCTCTCAAGCGATCCAAGCCTTCGAAGGACATGGCCGGAGGGAGTGGGCCAAGTGACAAGGATGTCCCTCCTTCTTAGTCGAGGAAATTTTCTTTTCTCCTTTTTCATGTATTTTGGAGGATGTATGGTTGTTCTGCATATGTGTATATAAATGAAAATCTTTGAACATATAGATTTTAACGTTGTAATGTTTAACTTCTATCTTTTGCATGTTTATCTGGAATGACTTTTGCGATGCCTGATTTTTATAGTCTGCTTTATCTATTTGTGAACTTTTTACAACTTAGTCAATCATTATTGTGTTCTGAGATGTAGAAAACCATAAACACATTGTTATATTCAGAGCCGATCACAAATGAGAACTACTCAAGCTATTGCCCGTGTCGTGAGTATTATTCGATTTATCGTTGCCGATGTGCGTAATGCCGATCGTCAACTGCAAACTACCCTTGGCTGCAACCACGCCTTAATCGTGGGGTTTATAATCGGTTCGCAGTTGCCGACGAGCCGAATGCCAATGATGAACTGCCTAGGCTATAAATTGTGCCTAATCCATGGCTTATAGTCGGTTCATCATTGCCGGCTTGAGGGTGCCGATCGTCAGTAGTGAATTGCCAAGGCTTGTTTCATGCGTCTTATCGTGGCTATCTTATTTTCTCCACTGCCGGCGAGCGCCTACGATTGCTCGCAGTAGGAATAGTCATCAGATAAAAAATTAAATGAAAGAATGTTTAAATAAGACAAGTAATACGAGACACCAAATTTTTATAGTGGTTCGGTCGAAATATGCCTACGTCCACTGTATTTCTTTTATTGTTTCAGTTAATACATGCTTCTTTACAGTTCAAGAGAAATAACGGCGGAGATGTTGGAGATTCCATGCTTTCCCAAACACTTCTCCGTCTACCGTCAATAAGATGTAAGCTCCATTATGAAGATCCTTATGAACAATAAACGGCCCCTCCCAAATTGGATCTAGTGCTCCTGGTCGTGGGAAGACCCACTTGAGCACCAAGTCTCCCTCTTGCAGTGCTCGAGGCTTCACCTTAGATTTGTATTACTTGGCCACCTTCTGTCTATGAGCGGCAGCTTTGAGGGCGGTGTCGTTTCTTTTCTCCTCGATCAGGTCGAGTGATATGCTTAAGAGCTCCTTGTTTTCTTCCGAATTGTAATGCATCCTTCGGTGCGAGGGGACGACTGTTTCGATGGGGAGCATGGCTTCGGCCCCGTATGCCAATGCGAATAGCCTGTGCCCTGTCGTAGTCTTGTAGGAAGTTCGGTAGGCCCATAGTGCACTAGGCAGTTCGTCAACCCATGCCCCCTTGGACTTCTCTAGCTTCTTCTTGATCAATGTTTTCAAAACCTTGTTTACTGCTTCGACCTGCCCATTTTCCTGGGGATATGCTATACTCGAAAAGCTTCGAGCAATCCTATGTTCATGGCACCAATTGGAGAATTCTTCACTATCGAATTGGAGTCTATTATCCGATATGATCTTTTATGGCACCCCATACCTGCACAGGATGTTACGTATTAGGAAGTTTATCACTTTGGTAGACAAAATTTTGTTCAAAGGCTCCACTTCTACCCATTTGGTGAAATAATCCATGGCCACTATGGCGTATTTTTCTCCTCCTCGACCCATGGGGAGTTCCCCGATCAGATCAATTCCCCAAATGGCAAAAAGGCTAGGGGCTGACCATCTGGATTAAACCGGAAGGTGGCAGTCTCGGTATTTTGGCAAATCTTTGGCATTTGTCACATTTCTTAGCGAACTCGGCTGCGTCCTTGTTCAGCGTGGGCCAAAAGTATCCATAGCACAGGATCTTCCTGGCTAGAGTTTGTCCTCCGGTGTGATCGCCACAACTCTCTTGATGGATGTTATTAAGGATATCTTTTGCTTTTTTCCCAACGACACACCTTAGCAGAGGGTAGGAAAAACCGCGACGTACAGTATGCCACTCTGGATGCTGTAGCGGGATGCCCTCTTTAGGATTCTCCTGACTTTATTCTATTATGTTGGTAAGGTCCCTTCTTGTAAGTATTTGATGATGGGGGTCATCCATGTCTCCTCCCTATCTGCGGTCGCTGTGATTTGCAGACATTCGAAACTTGGTGTGGGTTGACTCATGACGGGGGTTGCCCCCAACATTGGCTCGGTTCTTACGCTTGCCTCTTTGGCGAGGGCATTCGCCTCTTGATTTTGCCCTCACGGGATGTGTTTCATTACATAGTAGTCTAGCTCGTCGAGGAGGGTCTTAGCCCTTTTGAGGTAGGAAGCAAGCTTTTGTCCGCGAGTCTGGAATTCTCCAAGGATTCGGTTCACAATTAGTTGTGAGTCACTATGAATGCATATCGATTTAACCCCTATTTCTTTAATGATTTCTAAGCCAGCTATCATTGTTTTGTATTCATCTTCGTTATTGGTTGCATCTACGTTATTTGTAGCAGCGAACTCTAGCCTTAGCGCATAGCTTAACATTTTCCCTCGGGGTGTGACTATTATGACTCCTGCCCCCGAGCCGAGCTCGTTTGATGCTCCATCAACGAACATATTCCATTTGACAGTTTTCTCAATTTTCACCGCTGCCTCTTCATCTCGTATCATAAACTCGACTATGAAATCAGCCAAGGCTTGTCCTTTAATTGCGGTGCGCGGGTGGTAAGTAATGTCGTACTGGTTTAGCTCAATGCACCATTTTAATAGGCGCCCTGACGTGTCTGGTTTATGTAGGACTTGTCTCAAGGGTTGATCCGTTAGAACCCTAATGGAGTGTGATTGAAAGTAATGTCGTAATTTCCTGGATGCTATGAGCAGACAGTAAGCCAATGTTTTGATCTTAGGGTATCTAGCTTCTGTTCCCGTGAATCTTTTTCTAATGAAGTACACCGGTCTTTGGACGCGATCATCTTCTCATACTAATGCGGCACTTAGCGTGTGCGAGGATACAACTAGATATAAGTAGAGGCTCTCTCCATCTATCAGAGTGGAGAGTACTGGTGGCTTCTATCGATGTTCTAGCAGACTCTGGAAAGCTGAGTAGCACTCGTTGGTCCATTCAAATTTCCCTTTGTCCTTTTTGAGGGCTTCGAAGAACTGGACACAATTGTCCGTTGCTTTGGATATAAACCTACTCAGAGTGGCCACCTTCCCGTTCAGGCTTTGCATTTCCCTTCGTGTTGTCGGGATTTTGACGTCTTTCAAAGCTTGTACCTTTTGAGGATTCGCCTCTATCCCTCTAGCATGTACAATGAAACTTAAGAATTTACCCGAAGACACCCCAAAAGAGCATTTCAGAGGGTTCAGCTTCATTTGGTATTTGCGTAATACTTGGAACATCTCGTCCAGGTGGCTCAGATGATCCACTGCTCTTCTTGATTTGACAAGCATATCGTCAACATAGACTTCCATGGAGTGACCAATTTACTGCTCAAACATCTTATTAACTAGACGTTGATAGGTAGCGCCGACGTTCTTAAGCCCAAAGGGCATGACCTTGTAGCAATACAGGCCTAGATCCGTGATGAAGCTAGTATGTTCTTGATCCGACACATTGATGGGAATCTGGTTGTATCTTGAATACGCGTCCATGAATGACAACGACTCATGTCCTGCGGTTCCATCTACCAGTCGGTCGATTCGGGGTAAAGGAAAACAGTCTTTGGGGCAAGCATCATTGAGATTGGAGAAGTCAATGTAGTCTCCCACTTTCCACTAGGCTTCTTCACTATGACCGGGTTGGAGATTCATTCTGGGTAAATGGCTTCGCGGATAAAGCCATTGGCGAGCAGGTTCTTCACCTCTTCGTTGAGAGCAGTTGATCATTATATCCCCATGCTTCTTTTCTTCTGTTTGATCGGGATCTTAGTTGGGTCAATATTGAGGGAATGGAAAGCTATTTCTGGGGATATCCCCACCTTGTTTTCATGGGTCCATGCGAATACATCCAAGTTCTTTCATAGGAATCCTATCAGTTGGAATTTGAGGTTCTGGTTCAACTGAGAACCATATTTAAAAGCCTTGTTTTGTCGCGTTCGTCTACCATCACATGTTCCACAGCCTCCACAGGCTCCGTGTTGACCTCCTCCTCTCTATCTCTGGGGTCCAACTCATTGAATGGGTCGCTTGTATATTCGAGAGGAGGGGCCTTCTTTGATTGCTATGCTACCGCATTTTTGGCGCAGAGGGCGACCCCCACGCTTTTTCCTCTTTCCTTCTTCTTGTTTTGGCGAAGTTCAGCCACATAGCAATCGCGAGCTGCGTCTTGGTCCCCTTCTACTTCTCCTATTACGTTATTGGTTGGGAATTTCATCTTCAAGCACCATGGTGCCAAGACTATTTGGAAGTTTGACGATGCGGGCCTTCCTAAGAATGTGTTGTAAGCAGAGTGTCCGTCTACCAGCATGAATGTTTACTTTCGGACAACTGAATGGGGGTGACTTCCTAGCTCAACAAACAAGTCTAGTTGCCCAAGTGGCATTGTGGCTTCCACTGTGAATCCATGTAAAGGCTTATGGCACGGAGATACATCTTTCATTGACAACTTCATTTTATTGAATGCATGTTTGAATAAAATATTCACCGAGCTTCCTGTATCGACCAAAATGTGAAACACCACAGCCATGCCAATCCAGGCGGAGATAACCATGGGGTTGGTGTGCGGATACTAGTTTCCAACCAAGTCATCGTTGTTGAAGGTTATGTCGACTCTTTCTCTCTGTTTTGTGACGCGTCCTTCAGTTATGGAATGAATATATCCTTCCCTATCCTTCAAGGATTTTCCATGCCTCTCCATTTTGGCCCAACTTCCGTCGGCTACATGCGGGCCTCCAGATATGGTGTGGACAATTATCTTTTCTTGATTAGAGCGGCTCGTACCTGCTCCTTCCTTATTGTTCCCTTACGGGGGTTGCCCAGATCCTTCGTGGGCTGGAGTGGGGGAGTTGCGCCCTTTCTGTACATATCGCTCTAGTTTCTTTTTTCGGATGTATTCCTCAATGAGATCTCGCAAATGCTGGCATTATTCAGTGTTATACCCATGAGACTCGTGGAAGCGACAATATTTCCCTGTCCTAATTGTGGCTTCTGACTCTTTTTTGTATGGAGGGCGCTTGTATTTCAACTTGTGTTGAGTAGCCATGTAAATGTTCTCCACAGTGTCGTTCAAGGGCGTGTATGAACCGAATCTTGGTCCAGGTCTGTATCGTCGTTTATTGCCTTTTTCATTTATAGAGTTGCCTTGGTGGCCACTTTTCCTTCACCGTTCTGTTGGTTCCTCTCCCCTCGGAGTGGGGTATCCATGTTTCCTTGGACGCTAGAAGCCTTTGCGGGTTGCTTGCTATGTCGATGGGTCGCCGCGTCCTCCAATCTCATGTACTTTCCCGCTTCGTGAAAGAAATCCTGAAGAGTCATAGGCTTTTCCTTCATCAATCTTCTCACGAGCTTTGAATCTGGGTGGACGCCTCCGCATTATGCCATTAGTGTAAGCCTTTCATCGGCGTCTTGTACTACAACCGTGGCAGCGTTAAAACGGGTAAGATATTGCTGCAGCGGTCTCCTGCTTTTTGTTTTACGTCTGACAGGGAATATGCTTCCTTGGGCTGTTCCACATTGATTCAGAATTGACTTATGAATTTTTCCTTCAACATTTCCCAAGAGCCAACAGAGCCATGAGGCAGGCAACAAAACCATGTGGTTGCTAAGTCTGACAGGAACAGCGGAAAACATTTACACAACACACCCTCTGTTGCTCCATTCATGAGCATGTGCTGGGTGTAGCACTGTAAGTGGATGATCAGGTCAGATGTGCCTTTGTAGGGATCCATTCCCGAGGAGTGGTTGTCGCTTCTATGCAGTGTTTTAAATCTCGGATTTTGGCCAATATCTCGAGAAAATATCTCGGCTATCTCGGGCGATATTTAAAACACTTATAACTAAATAGGCTGCCAAATCTCGGATTTTGGCTGATATCTCGGATTTTTTATCTCGGCCATCTCGGGGAGATTTAAAAGCCTTCTTCTATGTCCCCGATGAAGGGGCTGGACACCCTTGCCCCTACCTCTCTTTCGAGTTGTTCGCGCCTGAGATATTCCCTAAAGAGGCGTGTCATCCTCTCCTCGGATTCTGAGGCAGCCCTAGGAGAAGTGGGGGCTTCCTTTTGATGCTGATGGCGTCTAGAACCTTGGTTGAGGCTGGACTGATGATGGTTGGCTCGAAGCATGACAGGGTCAGCCACAGTTGGTCCTTGCCTGGTGCCCCCTTGACTGGGCCCAACTCTTGATGATCTTTCAGGACCGGCTTCGGGCTGAGTCCTGGCTTGACTTCGAGTTCTTGTATCTTCTTAATTGAATTCTTCATTTCCGGGGGATCTGTTCCGTCTACGTGACTCTCCAGATTGAGATTCTCGTTGAGATTCAGTGTTTTGAGAGGATTCCTACGTGCCTCTCAAGGGTGTCATGAGTTGGTCCACTAAAGCTTTTTGTTGGGCATCGAAGCGGTTAGTCATCTCATTCATAACCCTATCTAAGTCTTCTCGGGTGACACTGAGCCTGGAGGATGAGAATGGGTAGCTGGGTTTTCTTGATCTTCTTGGATGGGATTGAGTGTACTGGCAGTGGCCGCGCTCTTACCCTTATCGGCGTTGCGCCTAGAGGGAGCCATGTTCTAATGCTAAGTTAAGGCTTGGAAGGAGAGTGAACAGAAGAGTTTGGCTCTCTACGCTGCTCTCAGTGAAAGGACCAAAAATGTTTGCACAAAAATTGGGCAAACACCTCTAAGTTCGAATTTGTCTAAGTCATGTTTAAGTTGGTCAATATGGAGCTTTTAATGTGTCAATCCATTAACAAATAGTTTTTATAGTCACAGAACAGTTTATAGGCTCATAATTGAAAAGCAGTAAAAGGAAATAAGTCACACGAAATTTTATAGTGGTTTGGCCAGAACATGCCTACATCCACTGTCCATCTTATAATGCTTCTTTAATTTGATTACAGATACAAGTTTGATCAGAAAGAGTAAAAAACTTAGAGTAACTGGGATAGTTAAGTCTTAGCAGAGTTTTCCCTCTTTTCTCCAAAATTCCATCCCCATTGTTGTTGAGGAGCTCTGGTATTTATAGAGTGGAGTTGTGAAGTGTGGAGGTTGAGATTATAACTTTTTGAATATGGTTCGGCATCTGTTTGGATCGGCGTTTGGGTTATGGAGCTTCTTTGCTTGATTTCTCTTCCATGTCTTGTTCGGTGTTTTTTCTTTGGAGCGTCTTATTTGCCGGACTAAACATTTGGTTCGGCATGCCTGTGTACCGGACCAAATGTTTGGTCCGGTGTTAGATATGCCATGCCGGACCATTAAGTGTATGAAAGAACTAGATTTAATCTAAAATAATATAATGGATTATATTCACTCAAAGAATCTATAAATAAACCATCTAACCTAAACCTAATCTCTTATTCAGCCGTCGCCATAATTCTACACTAAAATTAGTGTGTATTATTCTTCCTCCTTTTCTCTACTAAATAAACAGATCTCTACCAAATTAAATTATCTATATATATTCAAGCAATTTGGGGAATTTAGAAGTAGCAAAGGGAGAAAGATTAAAGCTAAGTTTTTTTCAAATTTATGCAAGCTCAAGTGCCAGGTGAGTGGGAATAAATATGAAATAGAAAATTAAAGTAGTTCAATTTCAGTTCTTTTCTGGCACGTTAATATGAGTTAATTTCTGTTATTAATTGAGAATAGATGTAAATTATTGCAACTTCTTCTTCTTCTTCCACTTCTCAAATCTAATTCATGTTTGGTTTAAAATATGGGACATATAAATTGTCTATTCACGTTTTATGGCATAAATAAGATTGAAATTTATGTAAATTATTGTATCTTCTTCTTCCACTTCTCAATTATAATTCATGTTTGGGTTGAAATTTGGAACAAACAAATTGTTATTCACGTTTCATGGCGTAAATAAGATTGGTTTAATTAAATTGAATTAGAATGGTTATTCAATTTTTAATGGTAGAACAGGTTAGTTGAATAAATTCAGAATATGTTACTTGAATAAAATTATGGTTTTGATTGATATAATTGCATAATTTTGAATATGGTTTTGGAACAAAATTGGGAAGTCTAATTGGCATAATTGTTTGTTTCATATGCGGCCTAAAAATGTAAAAGTGGAATTTTGTGTAACTAAATGGCTTGTGGCTATTGGATAAAATTTTTGTACAGATCAAATCTCTAAAAGGAGAATGCAAATTAAGGTGGAAAAAATGTAAATTAAATGGACCCTAAAGGCTAGTGTAAATCTATAACAAAATGACATAAAAATTATAGACAAACCATACGGACTGAACGGACGTGAAATTGAAATACCATTTATGTAAGAAAAAGGGAAATTGTTAAATAACCAAATCGGATGTAAAAATGGCCTAAAGCAGATTAATGGAAATAAACAGTATATAACTTTAACGGTAAAATTAATTAATCTGGAAGCGATTTGTTAGGCAGACCTTGTAAAGGTCTGGATAGGTGTTTCATGCATTTATGACCAAAATATAGTTTTGGCTGACGTGCTAGAAGCGGGCAAGTAGGTTCGCAAGGATGTTTTTTACCTTTCATAGGTTGCTAGTACATAGGATAGATAGCATCCGCAATCGTAGGCTTCTTAAGGCAGATCGACGCGGATGGAACAAGACAAGTGTGCTCCGACGTAGGCTTCTTTAGGCAGATCGTTGGAGGATTTTGCACAGCCGACCCAGCTGCGGGCGCTCTTTCAGAGGACCGACACTTTGGATAGGAGCAGGTCCACATTGGTGACCGAGGAGACATGAGGATAGGAGTCCAGTTTGGCGGAGCCTGAGCGCAGGTTCGGGGTCCTGCGAGGTTGTTTGAGTTGACGCCGGTCAAACGTAAGAGGCATTTAGTCACAATGCACGGGTGAAGAGCATGACTTTCACGCTGTAGCATGTGGATAGGTAAGGATAGCAGGTTCGATAGGCCGATTGACGTTTAGTATTACTGCATGGTTGACTTCCCTAGAGTGACCACAGACTTTGGCTTCTAAGAAACTGTATCTAAGAAGGGTTCACTGCATTATATTATTCACCCTCTGCAATATTCGGGGAAGACCTGGAATTAAACTGTTTTATTCTTTCTGCTTCATTTTATTTCTCATTCACCAGACTTTATGTCTGATCCATTCCTATTTTTCCTATTTTCCCCAAATCACAGGAGGGCATGTCTAGGTTGCAGGTCTTTGCAGCTTGGAGGGTCATTGGAGCAGTTGTTATCTTCAACTTTTGTTTCTTTTGTTTCATGTACTTCGTTTCCCTTTTCCATACTTTACTTTATATATGGGGACCTATATTATGAACTTTGTTATGTTTTATGTTTTGGTGGAGACTACTTGGTACTTTTGGTTTTAGAAATAAATTTGGGATAATGTTGTTTTTAATGAAGCTGTTTTGCTATTAATTTATAATTAGTGAAAGTTTTCTTCCACTGCAATATTTTAATCATTTTATGCTGTTGCCTTAGTCTCTGTGCTATGTTATGGATTTTTATTTCACCCGACCACCTGTGCTTCTAGTCATGTCCGATTTTCGGGGTGCCTAGAGGTGCGGGGTGTCACAAAATATTAACACAATATGAGTACCAAATATTTTACTCCACATGACTTATTCTTAGAGAAAGCTTTATCAAAAAAACCCGGCCTGAACTATCACTGCACCTGCATGCAAACATTAACAAATATAGATATATAGATGTTAATAGTAATAATTTTACACTAATTGTAGTATAGTGCTATGTTGTAAGAAACAAAAATAGTTTCCTTCCCTTAGAAGTACTATAGGTTACATGAACTACTATTTCATTTTCATCAAGCCATTTTTTGAAACAAGCGAGATAACTAAAAATGGATGATAATAATTCTAGGCTAAATATAAAAAAATTCTACCCTGATTGATATTTTACTCCATATGCTATATTTCATATGTGTTGTGTGAGTATATCAAAAATATAGATTCTTTGTTGGCGAGAAACATGTGTGCAACAGGAGTGTTCACATATGATTTTCTATTAAAGCTAGCCCTTTGTGACTTTGGACATATAATTGTACAAGAGCAAACACATGCTATGCACACGAGGTTCATTTCATTAATTAGTTGTTTATCCATAGAAGTTATTTTGTCATCGTTAGTTTTGATGCATATCGAGCTATATACGATGGAACTTGCAACATATATGTAACATACTTAGCTCAAGATGACACAATTAATGTTTTTTTCCGTATATATAATTGTTGCAGTTGAAGCATTTTAATTTATTTTTATTTTCAAAGTTTATTTTCCTCATATTTATTTTGATTAATTCTAGATGTTGTTTAATAATGATTTAATAGTTTTTGTTAAATGACAAATGACTTTTCTTATTTATGTAGATCATTTGGTATGCTTTGTGATTTGGTTTCATAAGCATGGTTTCAAACTTTACGGCAAGTGCAATGACTGATATATGTAAAGTTCAAAGTAATGTTGTTTTCCTGAGAATTTTATAACCATACTTGAAATCAAATGAACAAGTTGCTCCCTCGGACAAATATCTTCATGTTTGGTAAAATAGCTTGGGAGGCTACATAGGAACTATTCATTGAAGGATGATTGCAACACATTTTTACAAAAGGTAAAAAAGAATAGAATTAGAAAGGTTAAAATAGAGAGAGTCTGTTCAACAACATTGAACTTTGAACACATATATTTGTCTATGTATGTACAGTAACCCATATATGCATGAAGAAGGGTATCATTTTTAATTCCCTCAAATTCCCTTATTAACTCTTTGTATATAAATGTTTTGGATTTAACTAGTATTTTTTAGATATCATTTTTTCATAGGTATCATCTTTACAATTTTTTTGCATTGTTTTGAAAGCATTAACTTCTTCAAAACTACCTTTTAAATCGATAGTCAAAATATTTAAGCATGTTGATAGATACTCGAAAATCTGAAATCCGACTGCATCCGTATTCGAAAAAGGGATAAATTTCCGATATTTGAAAAAATAAAAACAGATGCAGATACGAAGGCATCCACATTCAAAAATTATCCATCTGGTTTTTGTCAAGATTATAGTTCATATTATACATTTAGTGCAATGAAATATATGTATTATTGTTTTATTAAGTTAGTACTTTATATTATATACACAGAATGTGTACTAAATGCTTAAAACTATCTATTATCATCATATTTGTTTGTTTTTCACACTTTTATAATCAATGGGATTGAAAAAAGGATACGTTAAACCATATTTTATTTATGTTTTTTGATTTATCGATCTTTAGTGGATAGGATAACTATTCCATATCTGTCCGTATCCACAGACGTGGATATCTGATATTTGAAAATGAGTTTGGATGCAGATATGGATATAATACTATCTGCATCCGAAAGTATCCATTGAAAGTCCTAAAAATATTTATGATAATTTGCATTACCTTGCCATTTTGAAAGTTAGGTAATATTCTTAAAATAAAAAAAGCTAAATTGAATCATATAAACATAAAAAATTTAACATGAAATTCAAGGGATTAAACAATAAGGGTCATGAACTTTCCTCTATGAATATAGTTGAATGTGTATGTGTGTATAAACACACTCGCGGACTAAAATATATACATAATTTAATATATTTTATGTAGGTAAACATTCAACTATACTGCCAAGACCATGATAATATTCTAAACAAAAAGAGGATATCTCAAACACCATTTCAACAATTCAACTCATCAACCTTACATGTCATGACTTAGGCTCCATCAATATGTGATGTCGAAATACATGGTATGAACTAATTATTCTATTCATCCTTTTCTTCAAGTATTTACATCCCTATATTATTTCTGAACAACAAAACTATATTATTCTTCAAGTGCATTCATGAAACTTGATTGGTTTGTACTACAAGGAAATACAATTATTTGAGAGGATTTAAATGATCTAATAATATATTATTATAATTTGACACATTATTTTCTCAAAGGGTATTATCATTTAAGGAGCTTGATTATCCCTACAAATATTGGGTTGTCAAATAATAATCAACCGAAAGTAAGAAATTCAACCTCTTGAGTGTAAAATGAGAAGCATTGGATTTTTGAACGACTTACTTAATATACTTAAAAGGTGGTACCCACTGTATGATGCTCCCACTATAAGCCGGACCTAGGGAAGTTCAAGATAGTATGTAGTTTTTCCCCTGCAAATGGAGAGGTAGTTTCTTGAAATTGAACCACATACTATCTTGGTAGGATGTCATATAATGTTTATCTCAAAAGGGTGTATTTTTCTAATCACGTTAGGATGTCATAAGATCGTAACATTATCAAAACTGGCAGACTAAAAGAAATATTATCTCAATAGCTTCGATCCACATTATCTATATTTTTATGAGCTGCAACCAACGTACTGAAAGTCTATAATATGGTGGATCGATTATACAAATGACAAGTATATTACTAATTTAAACTATGTTGTATTAATATAAAAATATGCAAATAAGAATAATCACACCAGGGATTTTATACTGGTTCGGACCTCCCGTCTTACGTCCAGTCCCGAAGCTCCTCTTCGGAATTTCCTTTCACCGAATAACCCTCACTTCACCCGGAGGAACAGGTTTGCAATAGTAGAGTCTCTTTGTCAACTGTGTGTTCTCTATTACACGGATTTTGACTATATAGTGCAAATGCTTCCAATAGATATATCTAAAGATTGTTTTCTATGAGGAACTATATATTTGGAAATGTAGAGTACAAGTATAGATTGCTAGAGATCAGGTATATATCAAAGTATAAGAGTAGAAAGCACAAGTAAGTTAGGTAAAATCTTCTCTTGAATTCCTGATGTTATTTATAGTGGTAGAGAGACCCTTTGTGTATTTGCATCTGTTAGCAAGTGCTCTAAGGTCGCTTCCAATGGTGATGAAGAGTTGTAGTGAAGAGGAGCGATCGTGTCTTTTCAAATATGACAGTTGTACTTTGAATATACACAGCCGAGTTCAAAATCAGACGTCTGGATAATATTTTAGACGTCTGGTCTTCTTATATTTTTTGTATATAGTTGCTTGTCAGACGTCTGAGTATATTTACCAGACGTCTGGTTTTGACTGATATGCGAACCAGAGAATTCAGTCAGACGTCTGGTAAGTGCACTCAGACGTCTGGATTTGTGCATGTTGCTTTTTCTGTGCCTGTATCATTCCTTTTCCAATTCTCTCGACTTGTAGCCTCTTGATACTTCTTTTGAGTCTTTGTTCTTGTCTCTTTGGTGATGTTACTTTACCAATTACCTGTAAATATAGATATATATGCATATTCGATTTCCATTGTATAGTTGTTATCATCGAAACCATAGAATTGATTTCCTAACAATCTCCCCCTTTTTGATGATGACAACTATTCAATGTACTTATATATAGATTATAAATCTCCCCCTGAATATGTGCTTATTTTGATTGTTTTATGATTATACTTATATTTCTCCCCCTTTGTCATTATCAAAAAGAATTATGAAATTGAATCCAATCTTCAAAACAAACAAAGAAAGTTTCATTAAACTTGAAATATGATTATAAGCATAGACTTGTACAAAAGTTGAAAATCTAAAAACATAAGATCTAAGATTCCCTAACTCTATGATCCTTTGGAGATGTTTTATTTTTATCATCTTCCTTTGGTTGTTCTTCTTTAGAAGTGCTAGCCTTTGAAGGAGATGGCAAAGCTTCTTTGAGTGGTTCATCCTCAGAGAGTTTTGAATGTTTTGCGGGAGGAGAAGATACTGGGGTTGGCCAATCATCAGAAGGTGGTGTTGGACCGCGAACTCGTTGTAGTACTTCTTTAAGAACCTTCAAGACAGTGGAAAGAGATTTCTCAACAGTGGCTAGGCGCGTAGCAATTGATAGTTCAAAGTTGTCAATTCTCTTAGCCAAAATCTTTTGATTTTGAGATAGAATTTGTTGGTTTCGTAGAGTGAGATCTTGAACGCTTTCGTTTGGATTTGTATCCGTTCGAGTCTCCATTATTTCCTCTTGTCCCGGATAATCAAAGGGTGCAGGAGGAGGAGGAGTGACTTCTCGATGTTGTTCCTCCTCTTGGGATGGATCAATGTGAGGTTGAGGAGGAGGCTCAACTCTTTTAGATTGACGATTGTGCATCCAATCTTCGAATGGAATGAACTCTGGAGGGGATTCGGGTAGATGCATCAGAGAGAAGAACTTGGTGGAAGCATACTTAGGCGAGATTTCTTCGAATGTAGATAGATAGGATGGGATATTATGTGAACGAAGAAGCCTCATAATATAAGTTGGATAAATAATTGACGGCCTTGATCGAGTCCAAAAATGCTTTAGCTCTTCGAAGATAAATTTGGCCCAATTTATTCTTGTTCCACTAAACAGAGCATATAGGGCTTTGTGCTCTAATTCAGTGATTTGCTCGTGACTACCCATTCGTGGAAAAATTGTGTTAATTATCATTCGGGTTAGAAGTCGAGCTTTTGGACGTAGAAACTTGGAGGCAAATTTTGGCATTTCGTCCTTCCAAATTTGGTGAGTTATATTGTTCCGTGGCTTGAAGCACATATCCGGAATATTGTATAGATCTTCTCCTGTGTCAGAGCATCCTAGTGTGCGACCTATTATACCTGGAGTTAATCTAATCGTGTTTCCATATACACTAGACCAGAGCCATTTATCCTCATTTTCAGTGTTCCACACTGAAGTACTGTCTAAATTCGCATAGAATAAAAATATGGCTAATTGATCTATTTGAACATCATTAAAGGTAAAAGAAATTAGGGTTTTAAACCCGGCAGTTTCACATAGTTCATCGAGGTCATACATAGGGAATTTAAGAAGATTGTAGAGTGGACCTATGTGGAGTTTTTCCTTTTGGATGTCTTCGTACCTTTTGATGGAATGCGGTGCTTTATTCATCCACCTTGCGATCTATTCATCAGAGCATACCTGAGGATTTGAAGATGAAGCCGGTTGGTCTTGTTTTCTCTTTAACATCTTGGCATTCTTTGTGCGAGGAGGCATTTTGATTAGTTTTGCTTAAAAACGAATATTTAGAAGGATAATCGTCGCTGAGAAAGTCGTAGGGTATAAAAATTTTGTGATAAAAGTGAAAAAAAATGATTTTATCTGGTCGATTATAAGCAGTCGATTAGGAATCAGACGTCTAGATTAGAGATCAGACGTCTGGTTTGCCCTAATTTGAGTGCTGCAGATAAAATTAGACGTCTGGCTTTTTGATGTAAACGTCTGGTTTTATCGAATTTGAAAATTCGTGGAGACAGAGAACTATGGCAGACGTCTGAAATGTTCTGATTTTTATTTGTAGCAGACAGAGCAAAATTTCAGACGTCTGGGGGGTGTATCAGACGTCTGACATATGCAGAGTTCTTAATTTTGAGACGTATATCATTGTGTCAGACGTCTGAATGCAAGAGGCAGACGTCTGAAATAAGCAGTGTGGCTAAAAATAGCTTAAAAATTGATGGTTTTGCTTATTTCTCGAATCTTTATAACAAGTAATTTTATTGTTATATAAAAATAACAAATAATTATATATACATACAAATATAATTTATTTAGATGGCGAAGGAGTTTTGCGATTTCCCGAGTTGTCATCCCTCCATGGTTTAAGCGGAGACCATATATTACCACGTTCGTGGGTTCTTGGAGAGCCATAAAATCATCTAGGCGATGGATCCGAAGGAGTGCGATATGAAGACGAGGGATCTAAAGAACTACAAGGTTTTGGGAGTGGATCATGGACATCTTTCTTTCGTGACGAACAAAACTTTATTGTTACTTGTTCCAAAAAGCTTAGGCGACGTGCTGTGACTTTTTGCTCAAAATATAGTTCTCTTTGAAGATCTATCTGTTGTTTCTGATAATGATGAATTTCATCAATTTTCTCCTTTGTGTTAGGAGATATAAACGGAGATCTTTTGGTCTTCTTGTTATCGGGAGTAAATCCCGTATGATATGAAGTCCACCTATGCGTTGGTTCATGAATTGGTGTGGATGTAGGAAGTCGCTGGGGTGTATCAACTGAGTTATCCGGTGTAGGCATTGAGATGGAGATATAAGAGTTATCAGAAGACATGGCTATATTTTGTTTGAGGAGAACAAAAATAAGAATTGTATTGATATATTTTTCTCTTGAAGTATAACTTTTTATAT
This sequence comes from Allium fistulosum, assembly GCA_030737815.1. Lineage (NCBI taxonomy): Eukaryota > Viridiplantae > Streptophyta > Magnoliopsida > Asparagales > Amaryllidaceae > Allium > Allium fistulosum. The sequence goes on along the minus strand of CM060908.1, from coordinate 740,126,930 downwards.
ATGTTAAAAATTTATTTTTAGAGAAACTAAGTATCTAAAAAATAAAGGGTGTATGAATTACTGATTATAATTTGTGGTTAGAAAAATACTTGACTAAATATATGCTATATGAAGCAAGAATCATTCAGTAATAAGATCATGAAGAGAGCAAATCCCTAAATCGCGTCGGAGTTTAATAAAAGTTTGTTCATTTAATGGTTTTGTAAAGATGTCGGCTATTTGATTTTCGGTATTTACGTATTCTAATAAGATATTTCCTTTTTCAACATTGTCTCATAAAAAATGATGTCGTATATCTATATGCTAAGTTCGTGAGTGATTGACAGGGTTTTTTGATAAATTTATTGCACTTTAGTTATCACAATATATTGGAGATTTATTGATACTTTTGCCGAAGTCCATAAGTGTTTGTTGCATGTATATAACTTGTGCACACGCTAGAGCTGCCGAGATATATTCGGCTTTGCAAGTAGATAAAGAGACACAATTTTGCTTTTTGCTAACCCATGAAACTAATGATTGTCCGATAGAGTGACATGTTCCACTAGTACTTTTACGATCTGTTCTACATACTTCGAAATCTGCATCACTATATGAGACTAGTTCAAATGATGATCCTTTAGGGTAAAACAAACCATAATCTCTAGTACTAGATAGATAACGTAAGATACGCTTAACAGCTTTTAGATGAGATTCTTTTGGTTTTGCTTGAAATCGAGCACAAAGGCATACACTCATCATAATATCGGGTCGACTGGCCGTTAAATAGAGTAAAGAGCCAATCATGCTTCGATATAATTTTTCATCAAAGTCTTTTCCGTTTTCAACTTTTTCTAAATGAACAGTAGTACTCATCGGTGTTGGTTTGCTTGAAATTTTATCCCTTCCAAAGCGTCGTAATAAGTCGTTACAATATTTTTCTTGGTGAATAAAAATACTATTTTCAAGTTGTTTTATTTTTAAACCTAAAAAGAAATTTAATTCTCCCATGTGAGACATTTCAAATTCATTTGTCATAATTGTTGAGAATTGACTACATAGATTTTCATTAGTTGAACCGAAAATAATATCGTCTACGTAAATTTGCACAACTAGAATATCGTTATCTTCTCGTTTAATAAATAAAGTTGTATCAATTTTACCTATTTGAAAACCCGATGAAATTAAGTGATTTTTAAGTCGTTCGTACAAAGCTCGAGGAGCTTGTTTTAAACCATATAAAGCTTTTTGTAATTTAAATACATGATCGGGATATTTTTCATGAGTAAATAAAGGAGGTTGTTCAACATATACATTTTCTTTAATAAAACCATTTAAGAAAGCACTTTTGACATCCATTTGAAACAATTTAAAATTGTGATGATTTGCAAAAGCAAGTAAGGTTCGTATGGCCTCGAGTCTTGCTACTGGTGCAAAAGTTTCGTCGTAGTCGATGCCTTCTTCTTGATTATAACCTTTAGCAACTAAACGTGCTTTATTTCGTACAATATTTCCATTCTCGTCAGCTTTGTTTTTAAATACCCATTTTGTTCCTATAACTGATTGGTCTTCAGGTCTTGGAACTAGTTCCCAAACATTACTACGTTCAAATTGATTTAATTCTTCTTGCATAGCCATTACCAAAAGCTATCTTTTGAAGCTTCTTTATAATTTTCTGGTTCAAGATTTGACACAAATGCTACATGGCTTATTTGATTAAGTTGATTTCTAGTTACTCGAGAATTGAGATCTCCAATGATATTATCTTTTGGATGATTCTTAAGAATCTTAGGGGATAATATTAAAGTGTTATTTTGCACATTTGTTTCATTATTAATAGAATTTGTTGAATTTGTTATTGGAATAATCTCTTCTTCATCATTAGTATAATTGTTAAATAAATTTTCGTCAAACGAAACATGTAAACTTTCTTCAATAGTGTTATTTCGTTTATTGAAAATTCTATATGCTTTGCTACGATCAGAATATCCGACAAAAATACCTTCATCGGCCTTCGGATCAAATTTTCCTAAGTTATCTTTTGTATTTAATACAAAGCATTTTGAACCGAAAGTTTTAAAGTATGATACTTTAGGTTTTCTTCCAAAAAATATTTCAAAGCAAGTTTGTTTAGTCATCGGGCGTATGGTTACTCGATTTAATACGTAACAAGCTGTGGCAATAGCTTCTGCCCAAAAATGTTTTGGTAAACCGCTACTATTTAATAATGTTCGTGCACATTCTTTTAACATACGATTTTTTCTTTCTACTACACCATTTTGTTGAGGTGTTCGAGGAAAAGAAAAATTATGGCTTATTCCTTTCTTATTGCAAAATTAGTAAATAGATCGTTTTTGAATTCTCCTCCGTGATCACTTCGAATATTCTTAATTTTCAAGTCCATTTGTGTTCTAATTCTTTTAGCAAATATTTTAAACATTTCAAAAGTATCGCTTTTATGTTTTAAAAATAGGGTCCATGTATACCTTGAAAAATCATCAACTATGACGAAAACATATTTGTTGTGATTTATAGATCGTATTTGTGTTGGACCAAATAAATCTAAATGTAATAATTCTAGTGGTTGTTTTGTAGAAATATTATTTTTAGATTTAAAAGAAGTTTTCTTTAGTTTTCCAATTTGACAATCGTCACATAAATTTTCTACTTTGTAATTTATTTTAGGTTAACCTCTGACTAACTCATATTTTGCCAATTTATTAATATTTTTCAAGTTGATGTGACAAAAACGTTTATGCCATAACCATGGATCATTATGTTTGGCGGTTAAACATAAATTTGAATTTTTATTAATATTCATGTTTAATAGATAAATATTTTTGTTTCTAAAACCTTCAAATATAAGTTTTTTGTTATTATCTAAAATATTACATCTATCTTTTTCAAAATTTATTTGAAAGCCTTTGTCGCATAATTGACTAATGCTTAGTAGATTGTGTTTTAGATTTTCTACTAATAAAACATTTGTAATAATAGGAGAGTTAGAAATACCATAATTGATGACTTCTCCAGTGCCAACGACATATCCTTTTGAATTATCTCCAAAGGTTACCGTTCCACCATCGATGTATGTTATATTTGATAACATTTTTGAATTTCCAGTCATATGCTTGGAGCATCCGCTATCTAGTATCCATTTCTCCTTAATTTTTATTTTGGGCACCTGCAATATAAAAGATGTTTTAATTGGTACCATATATTTTTGTTAGGGTCCTAATTGTTAGGAGAAGGTAGCCATACCCATGATGGTTTGGTATCTTTGTAAATATAATTTTTATTATAAACTACATTCTCTAAGAAATTATCAATATGTTTTTGTTTAATCAAATTATTATTTGTCTTAGGAATCCAAATCTTCATAGTTTTGGTATTCATTTTAGACTTAGATAAACCTTTGGTTTTTGCGTAAAAAATATTTTTTTCTTCATTTCCTTTTTGTTTAGAAATATTTTTAAATCCTATTCCATTTCTATTTCTAGATGGTTTTGAAGTTTTGATAAGATTTTCCAAATCTTGTTTCCCTTTATTGAATTTTGAAACATTATTTGTGATTTTATCTAATTTTTCTTTTAATCCTAAATTTTCAATTTTCAATTTTCAATATTTCAATATTGCTTTCTAAATTGACCTTTTCTTTTAGTAAATCATCCTTTACTATTTTAGTATTTTCAAAATCAATAATAATAGCCTTACTTTCTATCAAATTATTTTGAATTTTTTCTTGAGATAATTCTAGTTATTCTTCTAAGATAATTTTTTCATCTTTTAACATTCCTACTTCAAGTTCTAATCTATTTATTTTAGCTATATATTCTTTGTTCAATTTTTTAATTTGTCTAAATTTATCATCTAATTCCATGCTAAGTTCTAATAGTTCGTCATAGCTAAGTTCCGGACATACCTCATCAGTTTGTGCCATAAAACACACATTGGCTTGTTCTCCATCACTATCACTTTCAGATGATGAAGAATCTGAGTCTTCCCATGTTACTTTAAAAGCCTTCTTCTTCTTGAATTTTTCAAATTTTTTCTTCTTTTTATCATTATTGAGTTTAGGGCAATCCTTCTTCATATGTCTGTATTGATCACAGTCATAGCACTTAATTTGAGATAAGTTTATTGTGTTGGACTTCCCTTCTTTTTGAAATTTTGTCATCATTCTAAATTTCTTGAATCTATTATAATTCTTGGCAATGAAGTTCTTCATCTAAATCAGAGTCATCATTTTTGGTTGCTGGAAATGCTATGTTCTTCTTTTCCGAATTTAGTTCTTTTCGTGCCTGCAATTAGCTTCATATGACATTAAATTTCCTATCAACTCTTCAATTTTGAGAGTAGAGAGATCATTAGCTTCTTCAATAGCTAATACTTTCCTTTCCCAATCTGGTGTCAAAGAGTTGAGTATTCGAGAAACTAAATCAAAATCGGTAAATTTAACTCCTAATGCCATAAGATCATGTTGGATAGTTTGAAATCTAGAATACATATCAACAATAGTTTCATTTTGCTTCATTTTAAATCATGAAAATTGGTTTTGCAAAATTGAAATCTTAGTTTGTTTGACCTTTGTTGTACCTTCGTGTGTGATTTGAAGTACACCTGTAATACCCCAAGATTTTGAGGAAAATTCTTTTAAATAAATGATTAAAATTCTGGGGGGAAAATCAGAATTATTATATAGGTGGGATTTTCAGTGGTGCAAGGTTGTGTGCATGTGTGCACGTGCACACTAGTTATGGCACTAAGAGAAAATCCAGAATTCCTGAATGATAAAACAAGAAAGGAAAACATTTAGATAAAATGCTTTAAATAAAGGAAATATAGGCCTAGACATGAATATTAAAATTCCTGAGGATGTGTGTGTGTGTATATATATATATATATATATATATATGCATATGTATGACTTGTCTGAAAATTTAGGCAGAAGAGAACATTGATTTATAATGAATAAGTGAAATTTTTATTTGAATAATAGGTGTAGAAATGCACATAAGTATGCACATGTTTTCTGCAAATAAAAGGTTAAAGTTAAATTAACACCCATAGTTGTATAAATGTATATATATATATATATCTAGATATTATTTGAGCAAAAAATTAATAAAGGAATCACAAAAACAGTAAGAACCAAAGTGCAAGAAAGAAAATGTACATAGGCAGAAAATAGAAAGTCACACCATTATCATGTTTGAGGCAAGTATAATAAAAATACTTAAAGTAATTACTTTCTGAAAAGAAAAGAAAATGGGCACAATTTAGCCTTGTTTTAAAATATTGGCCGGGACATTAAGGGTTAGAAGGGAGGGAATATGCAATGCTAAATGCATGATTCTGGTCTGGGCTAAAATAGGGATTTTGCATCACCCAAAACCCTAGATAGAACCCTTATTTAAACCAAGAGCCCAATCAGAAAACTGCTCTCTCACTAATTAATTAACCTAAGGAAGAAGAGGAAGATAAGGCTAAAGATTTGAAGGGTTTTCTGGTTTAAGCTTGTGTAAGCATTTAGGTGAGTATCCTCACTCATATACATGGCATTAAGACCTGGGATTAGGCAGCCAAGCTTTTATATGCTATATTTTGCATGTTTTGATTTACAAACTATGTTGGCTACTGATGGTTACATGGATGCTTGATGATATATGATCTGCTATGGTGGATGTGTAACTTTGTTGTTCTATTTTCATCTCTGTATGATTATACCAAAACCTTAAAGAACATATAATAGAGTATTTGTAACTAGTCTGAATCATGGCTTAAGACAAAGAATGAAAAAGAAAACTATGAGCTGCATATACATTGGTATGGTGCTGAGGCTTGAAATAATTGGTTAAGGGTGCAATGGAGTCTTTCTCTATAAGTGCTGAGCCCTAAACTAAACAGAAATTTACAAGCCTAAAAACTATGTTTAAACAAGATTAAAAATCTGGCTAAACACAGTTGCTTGCAAAATCAAAATAAACCCAATAGAGCCATGCATTTATTCTCAGTTGCAAACATTCTGGTATATGCTTGAATAGGGTGTTTATATGCTAAATAATGTGAGATGGAATGACTGGGGTGTTATACCTCTAGAAAGTAACCTTTAACTGCTTGCAATATTATGTCTGCAAGGTAACTAGTATGCTTCATGTGTACAGGTGGTTTGTACACCTAGCTATCATTGATAGAATGAACATAAATACACTTAGTGATATAACTAAGGATTTTGTGCCAAGAAGGCTGCTGGAATGCTTGTCCTATTTGAAGTAGACAAGTTGGCACATGGCTTGTTTAAGTCCTGAGATCTTTGTGCCATAATGTTAATTAGTTCATGGCAATGTGCCCCTTTGATTCCTTATAGCAGATGAGGCCAGGAATTTATAAGAAAAAGAAAAGGCAACCTTAGTAGTTCCAGATAAAAGTTGTTTTGTTGCATATGTTTGCTCTTATGTATTGTACATGATAATACCTGTCAAGTATGCAAAGTATATTTATGCTGTATCCTTAGCTTAATATCATGGATATGTTAGAAATGCTCACACCAGATCATAGATCTGACCCTTATTGCTCATGGCACATGGGGGTGTCTCATTTATAATGGGGCAGCCACTAATGCTTTTGCAGGTTGTGATGGAGCTAAGTAAGCAAGATTAAAAAGATATGGAATAGAGGATGCTAAGATAATTAGAAATAAAAGCTAAAATGTGTTAATTCATGCATGTATTCCCTGATTAATATGGCTATCTAAATGTATTAAGTAGGAAGAACTTGTAAGAGACATGTGCTATGTTGTTTCTGGTTATTTCTGATTTGGTATGTACTAAGGATCTTGATGTTAAACTGATTTGAAAACTTATTTGCTAAAGTTGTTTTGATTTTGAGGAAAAACCTGGATTTTATAAGCATAATCATTTTATGATGATTTCAGTTAATCCTGAGTCCTTTCAAAAAGAATATAGATATATAGAAAATCACATTGGGAAAACCCAGAAAAGAATCAAACTGCTATACTTTCAAGTTATGAGATTGATATATGTCCAAATGCAAGAAAAAGTGTTTATACCCTGAAAATGTATTTCTAAAAGAGAACTATGGTTAGGAAGAATGATATATATCTGATTCACAAGGTGTCTGATTCATACAAATATACATATAAACATGTTTTTGAAAAGGAGAGGCATCAATGTTTTGTGTATAATCTGGGTTGTAAAAATGCAAACAAAAGAATGGCCAGAGTAACCACATGGTTAGGCCATAGGTCAGGCCAAATGTTTCACTTCAAATCAATGAAGCAAGGGAACATTTGAGCTCAGTTTTCTGGAAAATGAACAAAAACACTGACATGTACATGTATATCTGTGTACATGTTGATATTGGGCAAAAATATAAATATAAATTCTAGAACAGGTGTAGGAAAGGATTTCAAAAATAATGAAGCAAGAAATATTGTTTTGTATGATAGATTATGAGTAAAAATTGAGTATATATATAGGTAGGTATCAGATTTCAGCCATACAGGAGAAAATAAAAAGAAAAACCAAAAATTGTGTTTGAACCGACCAGCATAGTACTCGAACTCGTGACCTTGAATGTATAAGTTAGGCGCGTTTCCATTACGCCTAGATGTTGCTTGTGTTCACTTAGGATCCACTTTCTTTTAACCTGAGTTTGATAATATTCAGACTTTAAGAAAATCATCTATATTATAAGCTTGCTTTCCACTGATTATTGCTTGATCATTTCTTAAGTTTAATAACAGCCTAAAGTACATATTTCCAGTGGACACTATAGTCAAAAATCAGAATACAATAAGTAATCTTTTAAAAAGGGAATTTATCACATTTTAATAGATTTAAAAGGATTTCTACTTATTATCATGCTCTGATTCAAGTAGAATATAACATAGATATCTTCATATATGTATGTTAAGAATGATTTAGAATTAAAACAATATTTTTATATTGTGAAAGATCCTGGATATATTTTGTTTATTAGAGAAAGATAATGACCCTGGGAAATATATTTGTAATGGATGATATATCTATATATCATCTTTGTAAAAAAAAAAAATCACTAATGAAATTAGTGTGAACATAGGAGGGTCATTTCATTTGGTATCAGAGCTATGTTTTAATTAACATAGCAAAATGTTTGTATGCTTATGTTTATACTAGGTTGCTTGTATATTTGACTGTTTATAAGTATTCCCTGAATGTATGTATGTGTGTGCATGTGACATACACAATGATTAAATAGGAAAGATGCAACCAATTTAAAATTAAAGCTAAGTGTTATAAACTAATAAGATGAAATACATATACTTTTAGAAATATGGTAGGAAGAGGGTCTCATCATCAAGGAGGATCTAGCACACCACAAATGCTTGACATGCAGGAATTTGTGAGAGTTTTGAGAGATGGAATTGGGCACAGACCTGAGAACCCATATGAGGAGCTCTCCAAGTTAGTGAAGACTTATACCAACTTGGGAGGCAAGAGCTTTGAAGGAACTGAAAATGTAATGGAGATTCAAGCATGGCTGAGGACATTAGAGAGGATCTTCACTGATATGCAACTAGATGACCAAAGGAAGAGGCAAGTGGCCTCAAGGCAATTAAAAGGTGCAGCTTTGAGTTGGTGGGAGGTGATCATAGCTGGCCGGAATGAAAATGATATTAATTGGAATCAATTTAAGGAGATGTTAGAGGCAAGGTTTGTTCCAGCCTCAGCAAAAACCACTTTACTTGAGGAGTTCATCAAACTTAGACAGGGGACTATGAATGTCACAGAATACACCCAGAAGTTTGAGGGATTGTCAACCTATGGGGCAATGTTAGTGGCTGATGAAGCATCCAAAAATGATAGATACATCAAGGGATTGAACCCAGGGCTTAGCAGGGCTATACTACCTTATGCTGACAGAACTTTTGATCAAGTGATAGATTTGGCTCTGAAGATTGAGCAGCATGATAAGGAAAGAGATAAGTTTAGGAGCTTCAAAAACAATAGCAACAAGAAGAACAAAGGGAAGTACCATCCTTATGATAAGAAGAAAGGAGAGGCAGATGGTAAGAAGGCAGTAGATGCAAAACCCAATGAAGCCAAAAGAAAAATAGTTTGCAACCATTGTGGGAAAGAAGGCCATATTAAGCCAAGATGCCCAGAGCTTAAAGGGGGAGCTTTCAAATGCTATCTATGTGGGAAGGAAGGGCATATGAAAAGAAATTGCCCAGAATACAAGCAACAAGGGAAAGTGGCAAACCTGGAAGGTAGGGGCAAGGCCATAATTGAGGCAAATGCTGAAAACCATGGTCAAGTGGAAGGTACACTATTTATTTGTACCATACCTTTAGCTGTAATATATGATACCGGGGCAACCCACTCACTCATTTCCCATGAAATAGTTAAAAGGTTGAAAATGAACTGCAATTTGGCTGAAATACCTCTGTTAATACAAAGCCCTTTAGGAAGTTCTAGTGTATTAGATATGATTTGTGTGGATGTGAATTTGAACATAGGGGGAAACACATTTGTTTCCAATTTATATGTTCTAAATTTCCCAAATATAGGAGTTATATTAGGGGCAGATTGGCTAAGACAATTCAAAGCCATAATTGACCTAGATGCATCCACCATTTCACTACAAAATTCTAAAGGCCAAAGGGTTACAATTCTATGTGAACCTATCAAAGAAAACAGTCTAAATCATTTAATTGAATTAGAAAATAATCCCAAGGAAATAGCTATTAATGAAATCCCCATAGTTAAAGAATACTTGGATGTATTTGGGGAAGTAAAAGGTGTCTCACACCATAGACCTGTTGAATTCCAGATTAACCTTATGCCTGGGGCTAGCCCAGTTATCAAAAAGCCTACAAGGATGGGGCCAAGTGAATTAAAGGAGCTAAAGAACCAGCTGGAAGAATTAGAAGCCAAGGGGTTTATAAGGCCAAGTAATTCATGCTGGGGTGCTCCTGTAGTATTTGTTAAAAAGCATGATGGTACTTTAAGAATGTGTATAGATTACAGAGAATTAAACAAAGTAACCATCAAAAACAAATACCCATTACCCAGGATAGATGATCTCTTTGATCAACTCAGTGGAGCTAAAGTGTTTTCTAGGCTAGACTTGGCATCTGGATTTCATCAGATGAAGGTTGAGGAATCAAGTGTTAAATATACAGCATTCAACACAAGATATGGTTTGTATGAGTTTCTGGTTATGCCATTTGGGCTAATAAATGCCCCTTCTTACTTTGTAGACCTAATGAATAGGATATTCAGAGATTACTTAGACAAGTTTGTTCTGATTTTTATAGATGATATTCTAATTTACTCTAAAACAATAGAGGAACATGAGAACCACTTACATTTGGTCTTATCTAGATTAAGAGAAAAAGATTTGAAAGCAAAGTTCTCTAAGTGTGTGTTCTGGCAAGAGGAAGTACACTTTCTTGGACATGTTGTCTCTGCTAGAGGAATTTCTGTAAACCCCAATAAGATAGTAGCAATCCAAGCATGGAAGAAGCCTAACAATGTTAGTGAAGTTAGGTCATTCATGGGGATGGCAGGATACTATAGAAGGTTTATACAAGGATTTTCTAAAATAGCAATGCCACTCACTAACCTAACTAGGAAGAACCAAAAGTTTATATGGACTGATAAGTGTGAACAAGCTTTCACCCAGATCAAGGAGGCTTTGGTAAAATCACCAGTGTTGAGAGTACCAGAAGGCAATGAGGGATTAGTTGTATATACAGATGCATGTGGGTCAGGGCTAGGGGCTGTGTTGATGCAGCAAGATCAGGTCATAGCCTATGCATCTAGACAACTAAAACCCCATGAAACTAGATATGCAACTCATGATCTTGAGTTGGCAGCAGTAGTTTATGCCTTGAAGCTTTGGAGGCATTACTTATTAGGTGCAAAGTTCATTTTATACACTGATCACAAGGCCTTAAAGTATCTCTTTTCACAGAAAGATTTGAATATGAGACAACACAGATGGGTTGAATTTCTTGCTGCTTATGACTTAGATATACTTTATACACCAGGCAAGGCTAATAAAGTGGCAGATGCATTGAGTAGGCAGCATGCAAAAGTGGCCATGTTGATGATGGAGGAGTTTAGAGACTTGACCATGCTCACTGATTTGGAAATAGATGAGAGCAGTGGGATAAGTATGGAGATGATTGAGGAAGAAAGGAGTAAAGGAAGGTTAAGTTTAATTACTTTACAATCAAATTTGGCCTTGAAGGTGGCAAAGATGCAAGAAGAAGATCAAGACTTAGCAGAAAAGAGGTCTCTCCTATTAAAGAAGGAGGAAGTGAAGGATTATCACATTGATGTAAAAGGATACTTAAGGTACAAGGGAAGGATATGTGTCCCAAACATCATAGAATTGAAAGAAGAAATCCTTAATGAGTACCATAGGAGCAAATATTCCATACATCCAGGCAGCACCAAGATGTACCAAAACTTAAAAAGGGACTATTGGTGGAAGGGAATGAAGTCTAATGTAGCTAGATATGTTGCTAAGTGCATGGTTTGTCAACAAATAAAAGCTGAGACCCAAAGACCTTCAGGGTTGCTGCAGCCACTTAGTATACCACAGTGGAAGTGGGAAGACATATCTATGGATTTTATAGATGGTCTTCCTAGATCCAAGAGGGGAAATACAAGTATTTGGGTGATTGTAGATAGGCTGACTAAAGTAGCCCACTTCATACCAGTGAAAGCAGACAGAAATGCACCTAGGTTAGCCCAAACTTTTATGAGAGAAGTGGTAAAATTGCATGGTGTTCCTAAAACTATAGTGAGTGATAGGGATACAATCTTCACTTCAAGATTCTGGAAGAGCTTCCAAGAAGCTATGGGGAGTGAATTGTGCCTAAGCACTGCTTATCACCCCCAGTCAGATGGGCAAACAGAAGTGGTAAACAAGATTTTAGAGGATCTGCTTAGAGCATGTGTGTTAGACTTTGGAGGAAATTGGGAGGACCACCTCCATTTGGCTGAGTTCACATACAATAATAGCCACCAAAGTACAATTGGAATGGCACCCTTTGAAGCCCTATATGGAAAGCCATGTCTATCACCTATGTGTTGGGCTGAGGCAGGAGAGAAAGCTATCCTAGGGCCAGAATATGTCAAGGACATCACAGAGAAAATAGGACTGGTGAGAAAGAGGATGGCAGTAGCTCAAGATAGGCAAAAGAAGTATGCTGATGCAAAGAGGAAGTCAGTGGAATTCAAAGTAGGTGATTATGTCTTCATTAAGGTTTCACCAATGAAGAAAGTCTTGAGATTTGGCAAGCAAGGGAAACTCAGACCCAGATATGTTTGACCATTCAAGATTTTGGAAAGGATAGGCTCACTAGCCTATAAGCTGGAGCTTCCAGAGAAGATGAGTGCAATGCACAATGTGTTTCATGTGTCACAACTAAGGAGATGGGTACATGATAAGGAGGAAATCTTAGAAAAGCCTACTGAAGTTCAGATTAATCCAGATCTAATCTATGAGAAAGAGCCAGTGGGAATTGTGGCAAGGGAAGAAAAGAAATTAAGAAACAAGACATTGAAGCTTGTAAAGATTCAATGGAGTACAGATCCTAGTGATTGTACTTGGGAGCTAGAGGATAAAATCAGGATGGATTACCCGAGGCTCTTTGCAAATTTAAAAGGTAAATTCTTAGATTACTAAGAAAGTTTGATATGTATGATAGACAGTGACTATTTGAATTGCTCATGCATATTTGAATAATTTTCCCTAAGAAAGTAGGAGTACTCAAAGAATATGTTGCAAATTGTGAGGGCACAATTCCTAAAAGAAAGGGTGATTGTAATACCCCAAGATTTTGAGGAAAATTCTTTTAAATAAATGATTAAAATTCTGGGGGAAAAATCAGAATTATTATATAGGTGGGATTTTCAGTGGTGCAAGGTTGTGTGCATGTGTGCACGTGCACACTAGTTATGGCACTAAGAGAAAATCCAGAATTCCTGAATGATAAAACAAGAAAGGAAAACATTTAGATAAAATGCTTTAAATAAAGGAAATATAGGCCTAGACATGAATATTAAAATTCCTGAGGATGTGTATATATATATATATACATATATATATGCATATGTATGACTTGTCTGAAAATTTAGGCAGAAGAGAACATTGATTTATAATGAATAAGTGAAATTTTTATTTGAATAATAGGTGTAGAAATGCACATAAGTATGCACATGTTTTCTGCAAATAAAAGGTTAAAGTTAAATTAACACCCATAGTTGTATAAATGTATATATATATATATATATATCTAGATATTATTTGAGCAGAAAATTAATAAAGGAATCACAAAAACAGTAAGAACCAAAGTGCAAGAAAGAAAATGTACATAGGCAGAAAATAGAAAGTCACACCATTATCATGTTTGAGGCAAGTATAATAAAAATACTTAAAGTAATTACTTTCTGAAAAGAAAAGAAAATGGGCACAATTTAGCCTTGTTTTAAAATATTGGCCGGGACATTAAGGGTTAGAAGGGAGGGAATATGCAATGCTAAATGCATGATTCTGGTCTGGGCTAAAATAAGGATTTTGCATCACCCAAAACCCTAGATAGAACCCTTATTTAAACCAAGAGCCCAATCAGAAAACTGCTCTCTCACTAATTAATTAACCTAAGGAAGAAGAGGAAGATAAGGCTAAAGATTTGAAGGGTTTTCTGGTTTAAGCTTGTGTAAGCATTTAGGTGAGTATCCTCACTCATATACATGGCATTAAGACCTGGGATTAGGCAGCCAAGATTTTATATGCTATATTTTGCATGTTTTGATTTACAAACTATGTTGGCTACTGATGGTTACATGGATGCTTGATGATATATGATCTGCTATGATGGATGTGTAACTTTGTTGTTCTATTTTCATCTCTGTATGATTATACCAAAACCTTAAAGAACATATAATAGAGTATTTGTAACTAGTCTGAATCATGGCTTAAGACAAAGAATGAAAAAGAAAACTATGAGCTGCATATACATTGGTATGGTGCTGAGGCTTGAAATAATTGGTTAAGGGTGCAATGGAGTCTTTCTCTATAAGTGCTGAGCCCTAAACTAAACAGAAATTTACAAGCCTAAAAACTATGTTTAAACAAGATTAAAAATCTGGCTAAACACAGTTGCTTGCAAAATCAAAATAAACCCAATAGAGCCATGCATTTATTCTCAGTTGCAAACATTCTGGTATATGCTTGAATAGGGTGTTTATATGCTAAATAATGTGAGATGGAATGACTGGGGTGTTATACCTCTAGAAAGTAACCTTTAACTGCTTGCAATATTATGTCTGCAAGGTAACTAGTATGCTTCATGTGTACAGGTGGTTTGTACACCTAGCTATCATTGATAGAATGAACATAAATACACTTAGTGATATAACTAAGGATTTTGTGCCAAGAAGGCTGCTGGAATGCTTGTCCTATTTGAAGTAGACAAGTTGGCACATGGCTTGTTTAAGTCCTGAGATCTTTGTGCCATAATGTTAATTAGTTCATGGCAATGTGCCCCTTTGATTCCTTATAGCAGATGAGGCCAGGAATTTATAAGAAAAAGAAAAGGCAACCTTAGTAGTTCCAGATAAAAGTTGTTTTGTTGCATATGTTTGCTCTTATGTATTGTACATGATAATACCTGTCAAGTATGCAAAGTATATTTATGCTGTATCCTTAGCTTAATATCATGGATATGTTAGAAATGCTCACACCAGATCATAGATCTGACCCTTATTGCTCATGGCACATGGGGGTGTCTCATTTATAATGGGGCAGCCACTAATGCTTTTGCAGGTTGTGATGGAGCTAAGTAAGCAAGATTAAAAAGATATGGAATAGAGGATGCTAAGATAATTAGAAATAAAAGCTAAAATGTGTTAATTCATGCATGTATTCCCTGATTAATATGGCTATCTAAATGTATTAAGTAGGAAGAACTTGTAAGAGACATGTGCTATGTTGTTTCTGGTTATTTCTGATTTGGTATGTACTAAGGATCTTGATGTTAAACTGATTTGAAAACTTATTTGCTAAAGTTGTTTTGATTTTGAGGAAAAACCTGGATTTTATAAGCATAATCATTTTATGATGATTTCAGTTAATCCTGAGTCCTTTCAAAAAGAATATAGATATATAGAAAATCACATTGGGAAAACCCAGAAAAGAATCAAACTGCTATACTTTCAAGTTATGAGATTGATATATGTCCAAATGCAAGAAAAAGTGTTTATACCCTGAAAATGTATTTCTAAAAGAGAACTATGGTTAGGAAGAATGATATATATCTGATTCACAAGGTGTTTGATTCATACAAATATACATATAAACATGTTTTTGAAAAGGAGAGGCATCAATGTTTTGTGTATAATCTGGGTTGTAAAAATGCAAACAAAAGAATGGCCAGAGTAACCACATGGTTAGGCCATAGGTCAGGCCAAATGTTTCACTTCAAATCAATGAAGCAAGGGAACATTTGAGCTCAGTTTTCTGGAAAATGAACAAAAACACTGACATGTACATGTATATCTGTGTACATGTTGATATTGGGCAAAAATATAAATATAAATTCTAGAACAGGTGTAGGAAAGGATTTCAAAAATAATGAAGCAAGAAATATTGTTTTGTATGATAGATTATGAGTAAAAATTGAGTATATATATAGGTAGGTATCAGATTTCAGCCATACAGGAGAAAATAAAAAGAAAAACCAAAAATTGTGTTTGAACCGACCAGCATAGTACTCGAACTCGTGACCTTGAATGTATAAGTTAGGCGCGTTTCCATTACGCCTAGATGTTGCTTGTGTTCACTTAGGATCCACTTTCTTTTAACCTGAGTTTGATAATATTCAGACTTTAAGAAAATCATCTATATTATAAGCTTGCTTTCCACTGATTATTGCTTGATCATTTCTTAAGTTTAATAACAGCCTAAAGTACATATTTCCAGTGGACACTATAGTCAAAAATCAGAATACAATAAGTAATCTTTTAAAAAGGGAATTTATCACATTTTAATAGATTTAAAAGGATTTCTACTTATTATCATGCTCTGATTCAAGTAGAATATAACATAGATATCTTCATATATGTATGTTAAGAATGATTTAGAATTAAAACAATATTTTTATATTGTGAAAGATCCTGGATATATTTTGTTTATTAGAGAAAGATAATGACCCTGGGAAATATATTTGTAATGGATGATATATCTATATATCATCTTTGTAAAAAAAAAAATCACTAATGAAATTAGTGTGAACATAGGAGGGTCATTTCAACACCAAATGTCAAATGCAGTTGTACATAACATGACATGTGAAAATTCATATTTATCTAGAGAGCAAAATAAAACATTCATAGCTTTAGCATTGTTTGATGCTGAGGTCTTTTGTGCATCAGTCCATGTGTTCATAGCAGTAGTAGGTGCTTCATATTTATTTTGAGTGGCTGACCAAATTTCTAGACCATTAGCTTCCATAAAAATTCTCATACGTGTTGACCAATATGCATAGTTAGAGCCATTAAAAAGTGGTGGTCGTGCTGTGGATTGTCCTTCTTGAAAAATACTTGCCATATTAAGAATGATTCAAAAACGTGTTACTGTAATTTGATCAAACCTTGCTGTGATACCAAATGAAAGTCTATAGTATGGTGGATCGATTATACAAATGACAAGTATATTACTAATTTAAACTATGTTGTATTAATATAAAAATATGAAAATAAGAATAATCACACCAGGGATTTTATACTGGTTCGAACCTCCCGTCCTACGTCCAGTCACGAAGCTCCTCTTCGGAATTTCCTTTCATCGAATAACCGTCACTTCACCCGGAGGAACAGGTTTACAATAGTAGAGTCTCTTTGTCAACTGTGTGTTCTCTATTACACGGATTTTGACTATATAGTGCAAATGCTTCCAATATATATATATATCTAAAGATTGTTGTCTATGAGGAACTATATAGTTGGAAATGTAGAGTACAAGTATAGATTGCTAGAGATCAGGTATATATCAGAGTATAAGAGTAGAAAGCACAAGTAAGTTAGGTAAAATCTTCTCTTGAATTCCTGATGTTATTTATAGTGGTAGAGAGATCCTTTGTGTAGTTGCATCTGTTAGAAAGTGCTCTATGGTCGCTTCCAATGGTGATGAAGAGTTGTAGTGAAGAGGAGCGATCGTGTCTTTTCAAATATGACAGTTGTACTTTGAATATACACAGCCGAGTTCAAAATCAGACATTTGGAAAATATTTCAGACGTCTGGTCTTCATATATTTTTTGTATATAGTTGCTTGTCAGACGTCTGAGTATATTTACCAAACGTCTGGTTTTGACTGATATGCGAACCAGAGAATTCAGTCAGACGTCTGGTAAGTGCACTCAGACGTCTAGATTTGTGCATGTTGCTTTTTCTGTGCATGTATCATTCCTTTTCCAATTCTCTCGACTTGTAGCCTCTTGATACTTCTTTTGAGTCTTTGTTCTTGTCTCTTTGGTGATGTTACCTTACCAATTACTTGTAAATATAGATATATATGCATATTCGATTTCCATTGTATAGTTGTTCTCATCAAAACCATAGAATTGATTTCCTAACACGTACTGATGTGAAAAGGAAGGTAAGACAATGTTCACCCACAGTAAATTTGCGTGAACTAAATTGAATCATAATCTTATTTTCTTAATGTATAGATTAAGTTATTTTATATTTCTTCTCTAATTACATGTTGAATTACAGTACCTACTATTAAGAAGATGGAATCATATGATGAAATAATTAAAGCCTTAGAACATGAGAAGTGCTTCCAAATATTAGGAGATGAAGCTTTTATCAAGAAGACAACAAGAGTTAGTAGTGGCAGTGTTAACTGCATGGTCAATAAGCTTTTCCATGGTCATGATATGTGCTGAAAGTGATAATCAAGCTCTTAGCGCGACTGTTGAGAATGTGCAGGTTGTCAATAGAATGTTCAGTCTTAATACTAATAGATAATTAATATAGTAGAAGATCAATGTGGAAGTGGAAAAGATTCAAAACAAAGTTTGTGTGGAGTCTACTTTCGTTTGTACGTAAAAAATATTTCACAAGGAATTTGACTTATATTCATACCCAACTACTCATGTTTTTGCATATTAGTCGATACACCATTAATTAATTTTTCAAAGAACTTCATTAGAAGTTAGAGGGTTTTGTTTTTTATATACTCCATGCATCCTAAGTTACTTTAAGTTATGACAACGATGATTATGACCCGATTGTTAATGATAAGAGAAACATATCTGATGTAGTTTCTAAAAGCATAATTTTTTTTACTGATTGAACATTCTCAAAATTATTGTGTAATTTTAAAAGCAACCGCTAGGATGATGTGATGACCAATTAGAAAGCATCCAATGAATTGCATATCCTTATGCATTTTGATTCGTCACCTTTTATGTGATATCCCGGAATTTCAAACAATTTAAAATATGATAATCTCCTTTATAAATTATTTAAATTTGGTAAAATTGTTATTTTCAAACAATAATAATAATGTGTTGTTTTCATATATAGATATAAATAGACTTTAAATAGCATTATTATTTTCAAATTAAATATGTGTTTGTTTAAATGTATATATATATTTGAATTGATTTTAAACACCATAACTTTTGATTCATGTAATATATTTTATATTCGTCAAATGTTTTGAAAAGATATTTTTGTCGGCTAAAACTACCATAGCTAATACCTCCTAAATGATTTATAAAATGAAAGCTTGGGCTTTTCAAAAAGAAAAGAGTTATCTATGTTGGAAAATGATTTACAAAGTATAAAAGTATTTTGAGAGAATACTTTTCCTATAACTATGAAAGTTTTATGGATCATTTCATCAATGATGGTTACCTTCGGATGATGGATATGCGGTATAAGACAATAGATCTTGGGTAATGCACTATTACTCTATAATCATATTGGTATTGCAACAAGTAGAGTACGTCCTTACTTGGTGTTTGGATGCCGACCGCAATAGAATAAAATATCCAAGGATCTAATCCAAATCGAGTGTGTGGTTTAGATTCATGGTTGAGTATTTAGATGAATATGATCCTAGTTTTGACAAAAGAATTTCATGCTGAAATTACTATTGCAAACTTGTTTGATTTATTCATAGATATTACTTGGAAATCTATTTTGAATATCATTTTGAATTTTGATATAGTATTATCCTGATGAAATTACTTGATAATAAACTTGAAAATCCTTGTTATACGGCCCATTATGACACGACTTGAAAATTATAGATTAGATATCTTTCTCACTGGGTCTGTGTTGCTCATGATGCTACACTTAAACATTTCAGGTTTAGATGGTTAATAGTTTGACCCTAGAAGTTAGATGGATGCACTGAAGTGATGATTTATATTATGTGTAGTATCTCTTTAGCGCATTTATATGTATATGCTTATGACGGCTAGACTTTCGGATCTTATGTGTTAACCCAAAAAATGGATCAACACCCTGGATTGAGTGTGAAAGCACCAGCCCTGTTCTTACAGAACAGTAATATAGAGAATAAATATAAAAAGAGTAGAAATAGTAAAAAGACAAGAAGATTTTTATAGTGGTTCGACTGTTAATGAAGATTACGTCCACTTTATAGCTTTTATTATCGACCGATTGTTGTTACAAGGAGAATTCGATTACAAAGTTCTTGAATATACTTAGTTAGACTAAGTCCCAAATGTTGGAGTTCACTGGAGAATCACAGTAAACACCTTGGATGATTATTGTGAAGGAGTAGAAGAGTGAATAAAGCTTTATGTAGAGTTTCAGCAGCCGGTCCAGAAGATCCTCTTTATGTTGCAGGTAGGATTGTATTTATAGGGGTTGGAGAGCTATTGGGCTAGGCTTGCTTTACCAGAAGCCTGCACATGATGCCACGAAGGAGTTCAAAAAGTTTGAAGGCAACCTGAGCCAATCTAATGGATCGCTAGCGATCTAATTACTTGGAATATTTTGCTTCATCCTTTCTAAAAATGTCATAACAATCCAACGTAATTCCGTGGATCGCCAGCGATCCATTGGGCGTGGATCACTAATGATCCATGTACTTAGGGGATTTTTGAGTGATCTTCATTTGGTTGTCTTCCTACCTTTTATTTGAGTGCCTTGTCCAAATATCAAGTCGTTTAGAGTTTGTTTGATCATCCGTCTTCAAGGGTCATCTAGTCTAGAAGAATCATCCATAACCTGCTCAAAACTCAACGAAATCAGATGAAACTTTGCAGGTACTCTTTCTAAGGTGTGTTGGACGTACCATAAAAATTTGAGGTGGTAGGGCCCAATCTACATGGGTCGCTAGCGATCCATCTAGTTTGGTCTCTAGCGATCCATCAAATCAATTCCAAATGATCTCATTTTTTTGTGAGTCTTCTATTATGTCTTCCAAGTGTTCTCCCAAAATTTCAAGTCAGCCTGACTTCGTATGAGTTCTGTAGGTCCATTTTAAGTTAGTTTCTTTTGGTCAAATAGCTTGAATAAGATGAGTCTCCACTTCTTGAGCTAGATTATTTGGCATGCTATGAAACTTGGTAAGTATTCTTAGAAGAGGTAGTAGATCATTATGCAAGAGGTTAGGATGAATTGTAATGCATCCTTATGGATCGCTAGCGATCCATAGGTGATGGATCGCTACCGATCCATCTCCTTAGCTTATTCTTAGCTGAATTTTCTTGAGTGCTATTGGTTTGTTACTTTGGATGCTTTGTTCAAGTTTTAAGTCATTCTGGCATAGTCTGGGTATTCTAACTCCTATTGAATTCTGCTGAGCCAAATATACAGTTAACATTTGCCCCCTAGAGTATGGTTTCGTTAGAAACAAAATGTGCTCTAGAATAAGACAAGTTTCAGATTACTACTCTGTGAATTTTAGTAAATCGTCGGAGTCCATCTCAAGATATTGTTTTCAACTGATTGACTTCTGATAGCCGTTTGTTTTATGATTTCAATCTAAATTTCAATTCCTAGTATTGACGATGCTATCTTTGCTCCATAGTTTACACAAGGGTTTAGGTCGGTAAGTGGGTGCATGACGTAGGTTTGGAGTCAACCTATATAATTTTAACTCGACCGACGGTGAAGCTAAGTTTTGTCTCGAACAATTATATGCCATTCTGGAGCAAAGTCTTGCTCTTTGTCTTTAACAGTTTCTTTTTCAGGACTTGGTTAATTTCCTATCACCATTTTGAATTCTAATGCGATGATTTATTCCAAAATTGGATATAGTAGATGATTCAATCGTATCGCTCTTCCTGTTTTTGTACTCCAGTGATCTTGAAAAGAAAATATTCCTGCATCGCTTCGAACAACAACTCCGTTACCGATCATTGATCGATAACGGGTAAGTATGGAAAAGATAATTTCAAAGGATGACATGGATTGTTTTTCAAATGTAAGCAAGCTATCTAAACTAGATTGTTCATTTGCAGTATTCGAGATACTGGACTCTTCTCATGTAGATAACACACTAAATCTGCCCCGGTCAACGCTTAGTACCAGACTGGTGAATATACGCGGACTTCCCTTAGATTCCGAGTGTTGATTATACGAGAATATTATTTAAAGTAAAACATACCCGATAGGGTCGAATGCCAAGTTTTATTGTTGAAAATGACTTTCTGATCATCTAATCTTTAGTCTGGCGGAGGGACTTCCATTGCTCTAGAAGCTGGGTCCTTTGCAACTTAGGCTTCGCTTATTATTCCTGTCATATTGGGATGATTGATTATAGTTAAATTAAAAGGCACAGCTGCTCTTGTAGATTTATAGTTGAAGTTTGATCATGCACAGTTTCAGTCTTTGGAAACTAGCGCATGACTTGTTCGATTGCGATTATCCTTCCTTTACATTCTTCGAAATTCAACCTACACACCAGCCTCTGTCTTCAGAGACTATTGGTTTAATTTCTCAATTCCGAGCATTGCTTTTTCTCGCTATTGCACCTTTTGTGTTCATGTGCAGCATACTCGTTTACTGTAATTCTATACATGTAAGTAGTACTTCTGTGGTTATTTTGGCATGTTCTATTTCATAGCTTTGTTCAGAACTATGAGGTAGCTTGGTCTAGTTAATTCTGTAATTAATCCCTACTTATGCTCAATTGAGTTCGTTTTAACAAAATGTTGGTGTATCTGCCCTAGTCCAGAGGTTTGATTTCTCTGAACACTAAGTCTATATGTTCTCGGGAGACTAGGTCTCCTAGGCAATACATTTGATTAGCACAATAGCTCCTATCTCCAAGAACTAGGGATTTTGCTGCTTGATTCCCCGCTCTGATTTTTTTAATGATGTCTGTTTCTAGACTATTATTGAATTCCTCTAAGTTGACAACGTCATCCAATGTCATTCTGGGTGCATGTGCTGGAAAGACGTGTCGCCGTCATCTTTTGCTAGAGCGAATTCTTCCAAATCCAATGTTAAGACCCTAACCATGTATCAGTTTCTATCTCTAGAAACTCATGCACATATGACTCAACTCTGTATATTATTCCTTGATGTTGTAAATCTTTAGATAGCATGAGATGCCAGATCGTAGGGCTGAAGATTCAATCAAACTCTTGCTTCTATTTCCAAAAGCTGGTGTATCGATAGTTTCATTTTGGGGGTTTATTCTTAGCATCACCAAACTTTGGGTAATGGCATATTCCTGCAAGTTGGAACCAAATGATCTAGTTAGACTATAAGTAGGTCATCGATCCTTCTCGTCATCGCCAGACTACGAGCGATGGTCGATTTCTGAATGTTAAATCCTTTATTTCATTTGCTGGCGATTTTTTGCCAGAATGCTCTGTTTTGCGATATAGAACCATTGTCTAACCAACCTTGCGGTTATTCGTGTTTGGACTTTGCAACATTTCTTTCGATCAAGTATCTATGTGTTTATCCTTGCTCGAGGGACTAGCTATTTCGAACGCTTTTATTTGGGCGATTGTGAGAGATGGAGAGGTTTAGGACAAATGATTCGATTGCCACTGGTCTGGCTCTTAATCCTATTATAGGATTGAGGAAGTTCGATGGTTTTAGTTCCGACCTTCCATGACTGTCCCTACAAGTCCTTAGTTGTGCATGCTTGACTTGATTGCTGTCGTCATGGAAGTTCTATTCATACGCCAATTCCTATCTTCAGGAATTAATAACCTAGTTGCTTGGTTCCAAGAAACATTTCCTCGAGGCTTCTTTTCTTTTGGCTGTATCTTAATTCTATCTGAGTTGAATTCAGAAAATTCGGTTGTGCATTAGCTTTCATCCCTAGAAATTAGCACATGAGCAATTCAATCCTGGGATTTCCTTTCGGCACTGCTTTATTCCTGTGCAGTGGTTGATTCCTATGATGAAAGGTCCGACTGACCTATGAAAGGCTATGTCTTCCTATTGTTGACCATTTTCGAGCAACCGTAGTTTTCTGAAGACAAGGGTAGAAACTTAGTTGAGGACCAACTTCTAACCCGAAAGCTAGTGTATTGATGGTTCACTATGATGAGTGTTTCTCATCGACTCTGTAGAGTAAAGTTTTCCTGACATTGTCGGGGCAATATTGGCACTTAGTGAGTAGAATGTTTCCCGACGTTGCCGGGGCAACACCGGTACTTATGAAATAGAAAGTTTCCCAACGTTGCTGGGGCAACACCTGGTACTTAGGAAATATAAAAGTTTCTCGGTGTTGCCAGGGCAACACCGGTACTTAGAAAATTAGAGAAGGCCTTGGCGTTGCCGGGGCAACACCGATACTCAGGAGGTTGGGATCAATTTTCCCAATCGATTTGGTAGTACTTTTAGTCCAGTTAGGTACTAGTTTCGGTCTTCGGAAACTAGCACTTCGATGATTGGATTGTAGAAGTATTTTCTTAGTGCTGCCTATCTTCGGGCAGTGTTAAAGTCATGTTGGTGAGGATTGAATCATTCATCTGATCCTGTAGATTTGAGTAGATTCCTTTTAACCCAATGTGGCTATTTTCTCAACGTTGCTTAACTTCAGGATACACCATGTTCTCAAAGGACAAGAGTCCCAAGCGTTTCCATTGCTTGGATTTGTTTATAACTATCAAGTATTACCCTTGGAGATGCAAGGCTGTTGCTTAACCAATTCCATAGCTATTCTTATTCACGAAAAATCGGATTTCCTCTAATGGTTTTTTTATGCTCTGAATTCTATCTACGGAACCCTTCATTTCTAGGTATAAAATTCCAAGTTCTTATAGAAAATTAGAAATTGTGGAGTGAGTCATCACATTGCCTCCGGTACGACCGCGCTCATTCCTATCCTAATCACGGACCGGTAGAGTTCGGTAGTGTTTGTTTTGAATCTATGACACTTAACCTTACTTGTTTCAGGCCATATGCGTTATGCTAGGCTGATAGCATTATTGTGGATATCAACCTTATTCGTCGGTTCCAATCTTCGGGAATCAATGGTTTAGCTGCTGGATTTTGAGCGTTCTCTCTCTGCCATTGTTTGTCTTCGGATAACAACTGATTTTTTGCAAGTTGGGATTTGAGATCTCAGTCGAGCACCTGCTTCTGTTTTTGGAAACTTTTGCATTGATGATTTGATACTGGAAATGCCTTTCATCATCATCTATCTCTGGACGACAGTAGGTTCTTCCTTTAATTGCAAGTTGGAGCAATTTTCTATCCTAACCAAGTGTTAATGTGTTATGTGCCCCTCAGCCCATAGGGCTGATTATTTTGAACAATTGATGCGAGACATGATGTTCTAGGCGGCTCTCTGGATACCCCTAGTCAAAGGTACGTTGCAGCTCCTATCTCTAGGAACTCGTGACTTGGATGTCTTGAATTGAGACATTTGTACATTAACTTTGGTCAAAGATCAGAATTCTTTGTCGACTTCTTGGTTTGTGAACTTTGTGGCACTACAGGAAAAATGTCGATTCTTTTGGGTAGCGGGGGTTGATCCCTATTAATCCTACAATAGACAAGTTTCACGGTGTTCTCGAGATAACATCCGTACTTAGAAAATTTTAACGGTTTGCTGATGATGCCAGAGCAACATCAAGCAGTGCTTGCGTGGCTTACGAAATGCGTGGCTTTTGAGAGTGCGCGGCTTATGAAATTCACGGCTTATGGGATCGCAACGACCCATCGATCTGGAACGGTTTGGAACTTTTTTACTTTGCCAATCTTCGGGTAACGTGAGAAGTTTGTGCTTCTAGAGTGTGGTTCTACGGCGCAAGAAGCGATGGGCGGTGGAGTGTGCGGCTTACGGGATGCGCACAATGATTTGGGCCTTCCCGGTGCTGGAGTAGCGATACCCATTCTTAGAAGGTAAGGATCGAGTTTTCCTATCAATCCGGCGATTTGAGTTCGCTGGAATGTGATTTCGTCAGTTTTAAGTGATAATTGGTTTTCGGATCGGGTATTTGTGGCTTGGACGATCCTCTTGTATTTTAGAAAGATATGCACAGCCAAACAAATAAGATTGCCATGGTGGAGAGATCTAAACCGACTACATTGAGATGGTTACGAAGAAAGAGCTTATGAGAGTTCGGGGCAAGACTCTCGGTTTTTGGTCCAAACTGCTTTAAAAATTGTTTTTCAACTGGCATACAGTCTAAGAGGAAAAGGAACTGGTCACCAAGGGTGTTAAAGGAGTAGTTGGGAAAAAGTAAGCAAGTATTATGCTTCTATTTCGTTTGTTGCGCTAGCTGGGTCGTTAAGTCCGTAGTTGTAAGAATGCCAGAATTTTTGATCGGGCATAACAGAATCGTGGTATGATTAGTCTTAGCCTTCCTTGTGGCTATTCAAGTGTGTGTGGTGCCCCCCATGCCACAGGGCTGTTGGTGCACTTGAACTATACCCAGAGTCTCTCCACAACTCATCTGGTTGCCCCCAATCTAGTGGGTGTGGTTCTCCTGAGTTCTAAGTCTTTGTTTGATTCGAGTCAGCCTCCAATTAACCACAAGATCAGTTCAGTTTTGGCTTAGTTCCTTTGAGCGACTTTGAAGTTCTAGAGTTCAGGACTGTTTATTTCATCGGTCGTTGGAAGTGATTCCGTTAATTATGCGGAGTGACTGATATGTTTGTCGATTTGTAGCCCCGGAGCATGACTTCGTTGACTTCAAGGGGCTCTGGATCAGATGACTGCTGATCTTCCAGTTCTCCTTCACAGATATCAGTCGTACATAAATTTCACTGATGTACCAGTTCGCCTTAACGACGCTTTAGTTCGTGAAAGACCTTCCCGTTTGCGAAGAGTTTTTTGGATTAGATGACCACTGATTTACCGGTTTACCTCATGATGCTTTAGTTCGTGAAATACCTTCATGTTCATGAAGGGTTTTTTGGATCAGATGACCGCTGATCTATCGGTTCGCGCTCACGACGCTTTTAGTTCATGAAAGACCTTCACGTTCACGAAGGGTTTTTATGGACCAGATGACCATTGATCCAAAGGTTTGCCTTTATGATGCTTTAGTTCATTAAAGACCTTCACGTTGGTGAAGGGTTTTTGGATCAGATGACCGTTGATCCACTGGTTCGCCTTCACGATGCTTTAGTTCGTGAAAGACCTTCACAAAGGGTTTTTTGGATCAGATGACCGCTGATTTACCAGTTCATCTTTACGATGCTTTAGTTCATGGAAGACCTTCATGATGCTTTAGTTCGTGAAGGAGTTTTTGTGGTCAGATTTTCGGTGACCAGATGGCCTTGGAATGATAATTTATCAATTCCGAGAGGAATTTTGGTCAGATGTCCGACGACTAGACGACCTTAGAGTGATAATTCATCGACTCCAAGAAGAGTTTTGGGTCGTGTGTCCGACGGTCCAACAATATTTAAGTGATGATTCAACGACTTCAAGAGGAATTTTTGGGATTCAGCTCGTGGGAACATAGTTTTATCGGTTCCTGGAGACTAAAGGGTTGGATCTCTTTGTTCGACGATCCTTTGGACAAGACTTCTCGACGCTACCAGAGCAATGCCAGTTTTCAAAAGGGGGATCGACATGACTCATCGAGGGCATAGAAGCATTTCTTTCGCCGTGCTATCTGCAATGCCCCTAGTGTCCCGGTACGGCTCATTTGGAAAAGGAAAGTATGCAAGGATGGATAAGAAGGCATCGCTTTAGGTTGCTGCCCCATTCCTTAGTTGCTAGCTAGCTAGAGTGTTATTTGGTAATCATCATTTCGTCTAATTTCATCAATTAGCTGGTGTGCTTTTTTACTAGGTCTTAGTAGCCTTACTTGGGCAGAAGGTCCCTGAGGTCGTGTAGCTCCTTCACCGTTTGGTATGTTCTTTAGCAAGTTTCCGGGTTTGCCTTCTTCCAATTGCACTACTTCTAGTCTTTAGAACTGGTTTGCCTTCCCATAGAATTCTTCTTGGGTAGTTAGTTGTTTCATCCTTTAATGATTCCTAAGGGCCTTGCAGTAGACTACATCTGTCGCCCTCACTTCGTCTATATGCTAGTCATACATGAGTTCGACTTCGAGTCAACCCTAAAGTGAGTTTTTCAACGACCATTTTGACGATTTTTAATGATTTTCGATGACGACCATTCGTGATTCGACAATAGGAGCTCCATGATGGGATTGGAAGCTTGTCAGTTGGGAGTGTTTACAATATACCGTGGGAGCTTGGCCTTGTAATCGATCTCGGTTTGTGTCATTCTTCTTGGATCTTCTGCCTCTAGGAGTACCGTTTGAGTAGCAGTTCCTCGTCCATCGCTTGGCACTGTGCTGTGGCACAGGTTTTAGAGCTTCTTCTAGCATTTTGCACATTGGCATTTTCATCCAATTTGTCTTCCTCAAATTGTTTGTCATCTTCAGAGCCGGAGAGGGCCATTGTTGTATCCTCCCATAGGGTTTTCACCCCTAAGTTTGGGTTTGTAGCAGGTGCTTTTGCAGTAGGTGGAGTGTTAACATTTTATTCTGTTATGATTCTTGGAACTCTGTCCATTTCCTCCTTTTTCTTTTGCCTTCTATTTCTTCCATTCAAGCAAGAAACAGAAGAATGCTCTTGCTCCGTAGCAGCCATGGCTTTAGGAAATATCCTGGGAGTAGTTAGTGATTGGAGCGCTAAGAGAGCATCTATCTTTTCCATAAGAGCCTTTTGACTGTTTGTCATTTTATGGTTAATTTCATCAACCATCTTGTTCAATTCTCCCTTAGTCACAACTTCAGTCTATGTGGAGGATCCTGGAACCTGATCTCTAGAGTTGGCTCCTAACAGCAGGTTGTTGGGGGTGGTTGACTTCAATTTGTTGAGGGTTTGTTTGTTCTCCAGCAATGGTAGCTCCTATGGATCTTCCGGAGATAGTTCTCTTTCTTCCTCGTGCCATTGATTCTCAACAGCAAATCTTCTAAGCAGAGATTGAGGATCTAACTTCTGAACCTATCTGATCCAAAGTAGATAGCTAGATCTAACCTGGGTTGGGCTCTCAATGAAAGCACCCAAATGTTAACCCAAAAAAGGATCAATACGCTGGATTGAGTGTGAAAGCACCAGCCCTGTTCTTACAGAGTAATAATATAGAGAATAAATATAAAAAGAACAGAAATAATAAAAAGACAAGAATATTTTTATAGTGGTTCGACTGTTAATGAAGCTTACGTCCACTTTATAGTTTTTATTATTGACCAATTGCTGTTATAAGGAGAATTCGATTACAAAGTTCTTGAATACCCTTAGTTAGACTAAGTTCCCAATGTTGGAGTTCATTGGAGAACAACAGTAAACTTCTTGGATGACTATTATGAGGGAGTAAAAGAGTGAAAAAAGCTTTCTGCAGAGTTTCAACAGCCGGTCCAGAAGGTCCTCTTTATGTTGTAGGTAGGATTGTATTTATAGGGGTTGGAGAGCTATTAGGATAGGCTTGCTTTGCCAGAAGCCTGCACATGATTACTCTCAGGAAGTTACCGGACCCCCTCGTATATTTAAAAATATAGAAGGCCCTATTCCATCGATGCATGGATGGATAGACTAGAAAAAATATGAATTAAGAAGTAAAAATCTAGTTAGTAGTTTAAGTTGCGTATGGTTTAATCTATATTTTGGGAGGTTGTGGATTACACCTAAATTGTGTTTGTAGGTATAAGGGTTATAAGCAATATAACAAGTTTGTGTACTTGGCTTAAGTATGTCATTAAATAGAATAATTATACCTGTACTTGATTATCATTTATGACCATAACAATATTTTTTGTAAATTAAAGGTCATGACAAATCAAAATAACTCGACAACTCAAAGTCAAATGACTAAATCCTCCACATAATCAAACACGATGGAGTTTTTTTGCATCGTTTACAAGAAAATGGAGCATGCCTATTCGACATCTTCATCTAACAATCTATTGAGCCATTTTTGAAGTCTGCAACCAGAGATGTTGGAGATGCTGATCTAGTTAAAGCATAGTAATAGGTCCGACATGTGGAGGATATTTTTGAAGTTTTGGAGTGTAGAAAAGTTGACAAAAGGGAGCTAATAGTTTTCCAATTATTGGAAGAAGCCTGAAATTGGTGGGAACTAGTTCGAACCATCACTAATCCTTGAGAGGTGGAAGCGATGACGTGGGGAAGTTTTAAGGAAAAATTCTTAGATAAATATTCCTAGAAAATGAAAGAAAAAATGGAAAAAAAATTCCAAAGTCTTGCACAAGAAGGTATGACAGTGGCTCAATATCGGAATAAATTCGAAGCATTATCCTAATTTGGAAACCATTTGATTGATATGTCTAAAAAGCGAGCAAGAAGGTTTGCCAAAGGATTGATCCCTCCAACAAGAAGGCGTATTACTGGAGATCAGCGCAAGACATATGAGATGATAGTCACTGAAGCTCTAAATCTGGAAGAGGATGATATCGAAGTTGGGCAGAAGTTGGAAGGCCATGTCATTCGCCAGTATGTTGGGCATGGAGGATGATATTGAAGCTCTATATGGAAGGCCATGTCATTCGCCAGTATGTTGGGCAGAAGTTGGAGATAGTGAACTTTTTAGCCCAAAATTAGTAAAAGAAACAATGAAGAAAATTTCAATCATATGGGAATGATTGCAAGCTGCACAATGTAGGAAAAAGAGTTATGCGGATCATAGAAGAAAGAATTTGGAATTCGAAGTGGGGGATCAAGTTCTTCTAAAGGTTTATCTAATACAAGGGGTGATATGATTTGGAAAGAAGAAGGCATAAGTTATCACATAGATTTATCGGACCATTTCATATTACCGAGAGAGTTGGTAAGGTTGCATACCGACTTAATTTACCTGATTAATTATCAAATATTCATAATGTTTTCATATACCAATGTTGTGGAAATATATTCCTGATCTATCTCATGTGATTGATTTGAGTGCATTGAAGTGAAGAAGGGTACCAAGTACATTGAAAGACTAGTTCGAATTGTTGATAGGAAAGTTAAGAAGTTACGAACGAAGGAAATTCCCTTAATAAAAGTACAATGGGACCATCATAATGAAGACAAAGCATCTTGGGAGGTGGAGTCATAGATTCATAGAGATTATCCAGGATTGTTTGAAACTTAGATTTCGATGATGAAATCTTTCTCTAGGGGAGAGGGGGAGGGGGTGGAATGTAATGACCTGACTTGAATATCAGGTATGAGAAGTTTCTGAAATTTTTTATAATGATCGTATTTATTGTTTCAGTTCGTAATTCACACGCGAACATGAATTTATGTCGCAGTACCGCACTATTGCATCTTGTTTTAACAACTTCGCTTGGAAGCTTTGTTATCCTCTCAGAGAAGCCAATCTTACCTTGGCCTCTTGTATACCATTCATGTTGTTTAGCTTCTTATAGAAGCTTTAGCTTAATAAGCTTCTCTTAGCTTCTCTAGAAAGGCTTGTCGTAGTAGCTTCTCATGGAAGCTTTATCTTAATAAGCTTCTCTTAGCTTTTCTTAGAAGCTTGGTTTTGGCTTCTCTTAGAAGCTTGGTTTTGGCTTCTCTTAGAAGCTTGGTTTTGGCTTCTCTTGGAAGCCTTATTAACCTATAAATACATGTCTATACAAACAAGAAGAGAGAATACAATTTTGATTCTTCTCTTCTTCTTCATATTCTTTCCTAAATCACCTCCTAAACTTCAAACAAAATTCCATCTCAAAAAAAAAACAACTCTAGTGATGGCATAAAAAGGTAAGAGAAATAAGGAGGATCAAGGGAATTAAACCAAAGACTACACAATATTTAGGGTGAGAAAAGCTATTTAAATATACGTATTTATCTCATTTCATAATGTGATAATTAGATTGCTTAGCATTTATAATATTTGTTCAAAATTGTTAAAACACCTTTCAGTAATTCGGCCATATTTTTTGCAAATGTTATCTAAATTTGGATTTCTTTAATATTTTGGAAATACAAATCAAAGAGATACCACTTTCATGTTCATACCATTTTCAAATTCAAATATCTTAATAGCTGAAATCGAGGTGCAAAGTCAAGTTATACCTAGGCCGAACTATTTAGAAGAACCATCCAAAAACACCTTGTAGTATACGGACCTTAACTTTTGTCTCTATGAATGGATTTGGTCGAAATTTATCTTGTTGGAAAGCTAGTTTGATTATCTATAATAATTAATTTATACACTTTTTAAATTTTGAACGTTTACTGCCCCAAAAACCTATTGCAAAACGACCTATGTGTTGGACATAATCTATAATTTAAAATTACACCTTTCAATGCAAACACCATAACTTTTGACTCGTGTAATATTTTTGATATCCGTCAAATGTTTTGAAAAGATATTTTTTTCAGCTAAAACTATCATAGTTAATACCTCTTAAATGATTTATAAAATAAAAGTTTGTCTTTCCAAAATGAAAAGAGTTATCTATGTTGAAAAATGATTTACAAAGTATAAAAGTATTTTGAGAGAATACTTTTCCTATAACTATGAAAGTTTTATGGATCATTTCATTAATGATGGTTACCTTTGGATGATGGATGTGTGGTATAAGACAATAGATCTTGGGTAGTGAACTATTACTCTATGATACATATTGGTATTGCAAAAAGTAGAGCATGTCCTTACTTGGTGTTTGGATGTAGGCCGCAATAGGATAAAATATTCTAGGATCTGATCCAAATTGGGTGTGTGGTTTAGATTCATAATTGAGTATTAGATGAATATTATCCTGGTTTTGACAAAAGAATTTCATACTGAAATTACTATTTCAAACTTGTTTGATTTATTCATAGATATTACTTGGAAATCTATTTTGAATATCATTTTGAATTTTGATATAGTATTATCCTGATGAAATTACTTGATAATAAACTTAAAAATCCATATTATACGGCCCATTATGACACGACTTGAAAACTATAGATTAGATAGCTTTTTCATTGGGTCTGTGTTGCTCATGATGCTACACTTAAACATTTCACGTTTAGATGGTTAATAGTTAGACACTAGAAGTTAAATGGATGCACTGAAGTAATGATTTATATTATGTGTAGTATCTCTTTATTGTATTTATATGTATATGTTTGTGACGGCTAGACTTTCGGATCTTATGTAATCATGTTGTATGCTGATGTGAATGTATAATACTGCTTCCTCTTAAAATCATGCACTCTGAATGATTTTATATTGTTGTTATGTTGTGATACTATTTTGATAGCACCATATTTTTGAATATAGCATCCTCGACTCCGAACAAGGGTGTCGGAGTAGGGTGTTACACGGATCCCCATAAGTTGTTAGGAGTAGGTCTCCTACTCCAGTAAGGCATCGTCGTTCTCCTTCACCATATTATTCCCATAAGTCCACAACACGAAATATGCGGCAAATATGCTTCACTCCAACGAGGTGCAAACGCCATCTGCAATATTTAGAATCTGGCTTCTGAGAAGAGATAGGCGCCATATGCTAAAAATTGCATAAGATTCAGACAAGGAAACCTAGTGATGATGAGGCATCCGATGATGAGAACAGAGACCCATTCTCCGAAGAAACCTTAAGCATTTCATCCAGCGTAGGTATGTCTTGCCTCCCATGGATAAGTACAACGATTTACGATCATATCATTGCCTTCAACTCAATGGCTCGAGATGGTCAAATATCCAATCATGCAAAATGTCTCCTATTTCCCTACACGCTAACTAGGTCAATGTCCTACTGGTTCCTCCATCTACAAGCTGGTAGTGTTCACTCATGGGCCCAATTATTTTATGACTTCAAGGCCCGATTGTTTACATTAAAAACACGAATAATGATGGACAGTGAGATGGACAACATAAGGCAGGGCCAACCAAGTACCTCCACTTATACGTCAATTGTTTCAATAAGGAGTCAATGAGGGCGTAAGGAGCGAACAAGAACATCTTGATAGTCTACCATTGTTCGGGGGTGAAATATCGATCCCATATGTGGAAGGAATTGCAAAAGCAACCGGCTTCATCCCTAATTGACTTTCTTCAAAGGAAGAATGCCATTATAAGGGTGATAAGGCAGACATCTCAAATATTGATGAAAAAAGTAGCTAGAGAAAACAAGACCGTCCTAAGAGAAAATAATCGCCGAAAGAGTGGGTGTGGGAAAATAACAAAAAGCGTTCTGAGGATGGAGCACGCATCAAACCTTGGTATGCTAATTATGCAACCCTAAACCGTGGTATGGAGACTACTATCTTGCAACACATGACCACAACCTATTTAAGCGGCCCGCTCCCTCCCGAATAGGGTGGAGGAAGAAGCCTAAGGGCAGTGGTAAATACCATGAGTTTCACCAACTCAATGGCCACATAACCAATGAGTTCAGCACCACAAAGATGACATTGAGCGACTAATGCATGAAGGAGTATTAGTCCAGCACGTTATACAACAAATGGAGCAGCGCAATGCTTAGAAAAATCCACCCGCCTTACCCCAATAGATAGATAACTACAATGTAGTTGCAATTAATATCGAAATCATATCAGTTTTTGGTGGTTCGCACGTGGCTGGAAGAAGTTGAGGGGCCCAGGACCGCCATAGGAGGAAGCTCTCCTAAAATCACGTTTATTCAGTAGATCTTCGTACCCCAAAAGTCTCGTAGGTTGTGGAGGACTCCACCAATATTGCATTCACCATGGAAAATTAAAAGGAGTTGCTTTCCTCATCACGACTCCATGGTCATTTTAGTTTGTATGGTAAGTATCAAGGTCCATCGGGTCTTCATTGTTGGGGGCAGCTCTGTTAATGTGATGTTTACAGATGTTATCAACAAAATGAAGCTTCCTTCCTCCAGCCTCGCTCCCTGTGCCTTACCTCTCAAATGGTACCTTTGTGGGTTACCTCTCATATAGTCACTTTTGGCGACGAACCTTTAGTAGCCAAAATTCAAGTTCAGTTCATTATAGTAGACTGTCAGTTTGCATACAATAGTCTAATAGTTAACCCCCAGCCTTGGCTAACATGGATGTGATAGCGGCCTACCAACATTTGACAATGAAGTTCTAAACCGAGGGAGAAATAGAATGTATCTGAGGCAACTAGCAAGCCTCCCGAGATTGTTACAACATCTCCCTATAATAAGCAAAGAAGGGATTACTCTTGTTACAACAAGAAATGACAACCCTTAGTGGTGACACACTCGTAAGAATAGGAAAGCAGCCCATTGCTCCCGTTTGTGTTGGGTTAACCAAGTTATTGAAAGCAAACCACCTCCATTGATAGCCACCCCAGGCTAAGGTAATATGGGCGATGGTAATTGTTATCCCACCTTTTGGTCAAGGTTGGAATATCAACAAACTAGCTGGAAAGTGATGGATATTCGGATTGGAAATCGATTGGAAACAAGGCTTTAATCGATGTCGCCAAAATTTGGCCGAGCTTCGATCAAGGCGGGATCGATTGGGAATTATGATCAAGGCTAGGAGAGACTACATTTCAAATCTCAGGTAAAAAGGAGTTCATTTGCTCAAGATAATCGATCGATTCGAACAATGCGTTCGTATCGATCAGCATGGATACAAACAGCGTATTTGTATCGATCAGGTAGGAAGGCCAGATGGTTTCGACTCGATGACAGTGGACCCGGATTGGATAGGTAAGCGTGTGATGGTTTGTTCGACTCGATACTGTTCGTATCGATCAATGTTGGATACTTCGACTCGATACTGTTCGTATCGATCAATGTTGGATACTTCGACTCGATACTGTTCGTATCTATCGAGTCATTGTGAGGAAGACTGGAAGTGGTAGCAGATGGATGTGAATGAATGGTTACGAAGCCTGGACACGAACGAGAACCAAGCGTGATTTCAGGAAAGAAGCAATCAACCCGACATGAAAATTGGATCGAGCCTTGGGAGTAGCTCCACGTCACCAGTGCGCACGCATGGTATCGAGTCGAACATGATCGAGTTGAACAGATCGATTCGAACCAAACGAACTACCGAAAATCTCCATTTCGTATCGATCATAACTCGAGATCCACATGTCCAAATGCTACGAAATTTTCACAGAAGCTTACGTACATGCTGAAGAATGTCCACGCCAAATTTCGACTCCATCGAACACAATCATGATTGATACGAAATCCGTTCGTATCGATCACGGATCGGGCCGAAACTTCACGGGCTTGGGCGCGCGGGCCTAGTCACGTGCCAGAGGGAGTCTCTGAGATCTGAGCGAAATATCAGCCTCCTGCACCTATAAATAGAGCCCTAGGGCATATAGAAAATGGACCTTCTTCTTTTTGGAATTCTCCAACGCCCGGATTATGCCGGATCCAGTTCTAAACTCCATTGATGCTGCTACTAACGAATTTTACTGCTGTAAATCATTATTATATGCTGTAATCCGCTGTAATCAGCGAAAGAACATTAATAAAAGATTAACTTTTGGAGTGCACGTAGGCCGGAGATAGCCGAACCACTATAAATCTTGTGTCTCTGTCTATTTCTCTCCGTTTTAAGTTTATTATTCTTCACTTTTTATCCTCTACAATACTTAGATCTGAGATTTGTGATTATATATTGCTGATTTGCGTCCATACACTGGCGCTTTCACAACATTTGGGGTTTGTGACCAATTTTGGCGCAAACACTTTGGTGCTTTCACTGAGAGAGAGACTAGCACCCACTATACCAGATTTGGAATTCGGATTTGAAGGCTTAAGGGTTCAGATCTAAAGAGCTATGACAAGGCAATCAAGTAGAAGACAAAGAGCGGAGAGAAGCCAACAAGGGGGAACTCAAGAGGCATCCTCTGGAGCTGGAGAAGGACAAGCCTCGATCTACATCACCAGGGACGAAATGGAGGCTATGGCGGATTCAATTCATGAAAGGTTGTTGAAGAGTCAACAAGAAATGATGCAAAACTTCTTTGATCAGATGAGAACAGCAGGAATAGCTGGAGCTTCAGGAGATCAGATTCACAGAACAGGAGCAGAAGGACCAAACAGGCAATTGAATGGAGCAGCTCAACAAGGCACAACCCCTGATCAGCACACCACTGCTTATCTGGATGGATCCGGACCTAGGGACACACCACCTGGCGGCAATGGACCAGTTCATGGAGGAAGTCTAGTTAACACCACACAACAGGACGCTGGCAGGAATGTAGGAGCGCAGGATGAGGAGTACGTACCAGAATTCCCTCGGGGACTCGGGGGGCAACCATTGGCAGACAAAGCAGGATTGGCTGAGATTATCAGGCGATCTATGCGCGGAGGTTTGACGAATAGAGATCCGGAAGGAGTAAACAGAAGTCCGTTTACTCGTGACATCAGAATGGCTCGGAATCCACCAAAATTCAAGCTACCTACGGTAGAAGTATACAATGGAAAAGCTGATCCGACTGATCACTTGATGAGATATACAAGACATATGGAAGTGCTAGGGCATCAGAGGAAGTGATGGCCAGATGTTTCCCTATATACTTAACGGATATAGCTGCGATGTGGTTCAGACAGCTGGAGGAAGGATCTATCAGGACATGGACAGAATTGGTGGACAGTTTTCTGAAGCAATTTCAGGTTCATATCAATAGGCCGAAGAATGTGATGACGCTAACATCAGTAAATCAAAGGATGGACGAAGCACTCAGAGCTTTATTAACTCGGTTCAATGCAGCGGTGGCTTCTGTAGATCGGCCGGATCCGTTGATGGTTTTAATGGCAGCAGTATCAGGAGTCAGAGAGGATTCATATTTCAAAGTATCTCTAATACGGGACCCACCAATGGATCTCGGAGAATTCTTTCATGAAGTTGAGAGATTCCTTCGGCAGGAAGATGCGTGCTCGGATATGAAGTTAAAGAAGGTGAACGCAGCTGAGGGTGGAGGGCCATCCAGCGGAGGCTCGGATAAAGATAAGGAAAAAAGGAAGCTGGATGACGAATCAGGAAAAGCTAGGAAGCGATGGAGGGAACCAAAGTTTTCCACTTACACAGGATTAAACGAAACATTGGAACGAATATTCATGGAAACTCGGAATCGCCTTCCCTATCGAAGGCCGGCTAGGAGAGAACCCTCGGAACGTGAAAGGGCATCAGGGAGGCACTGTCTTTTTCACGATTTAGACGGACATGATACCAACAGCTGCAGGCATCTAAAGGACATAATTAAGGAGTATGTAAGGAATGGACAGTTGCGACAATATGTCGGGGCTCGGAATGCAGCGGTGGAGCAGGAGCGACCACTGTCCACCTCAAATAACGATGGCGCGAGGCCCAGGAATGATGGTCGATTGGTTATCAATTGACCAGGATAGTACGAAATAAGTAGCAAACTACTAGCAAACGGCCAAGTCATTTACTCATGTACGGGGACGGAGATGGCCCCTAGGCATGCTCTGACTGACGATAAACCGCGACGCTATGGTTTGTGAAAACTGTTTCTTCTTTTGGTTTGGACATTTGCTTTTTCTGGTTTGGTTTGAAGTTTGGTTCGAACTCCTGATTCTGTTTGATTTCTGGTTTGGATTTTCATTTGAATGATTGTTTTCATTTTTGGATATTGGTTTTGATTTCGGATGTGGATTTTTGGTTTTCTGATTTGATTTGGATTGGATTTTGATTGGATTGTCCTCTGGTTTTT
Source organism: Allium fistulosum (assembly GCA_030737815.1). NCBI lineage: Eukaryota > Viridiplantae > Streptophyta > Magnoliopsida > Asparagales > Amaryllidaceae > Allium > Allium fistulosum. Next base: position 740,088,848 of record CM060908.1, on the reverse strand, counting down.
GGTAAATGATCGTCGAGTATGTACTATGCTCGGTAAGGGTCCGGAGAGACCAGAATTCGGCCTAGGACTTAGGTTCCATAATACCAATCGGTTATAATTTCAGGTCGTCTAGTATCGACTATGCTCGACAAGGGTCCGGAGCGACCGGAATTCAGCTTAGGACTTAAGCCATGGCATTACTTAACGCCCAGGGACACTGGGTCACAGTCGTCAAGTGTGGATTGCGCTTGGCAAGATCCCGGAGAGGTTACGGATTTGGATATCGACCCAGAGAGGTCCTGGATTCGGTTATTAGCTATTGGACAAGGATGGATTAGGACTCGGATTTCGAGAACGGATGGATATGGAATTGGCTATGGCTTTGGTTACTGGATTTGGAATCAGACATCGACTCGGGGCAGTCAAGATCGATGCACTTGGATGATATGGCAATGGACTTTGGATATTGGATTCGGAACTATTCAAAACACCCCTTCTTATCACAAGGCATGTTTTGTGGGGCAAATGTTATCCCACCTTTTGGTCAAGGCTGGAATATCAACAAACTAGCTGGAAAGTGATGGATATCCGGATTGGAAATCGATTGGAAACAAGGCTTTAATCGATGTCGTCAAAATTTGGCCGAGCTTCGACCAAGGCGGGATCGATTGGGAATGATGATCAAGGCTAGGAGAGATTACATATCAAATCTCAGGTCAAAAGGAGTTCATTTGCTCAAGATAATCGATCGATTCGAACAATGCGTTCGTATCGATCAACATGGATACGAACAGCGTCATTGTATAGATCAGGTAGGAAGGCCAGATGGGTTTCGACTCGATGACAGTGGACCCTGATTGGATAAGTAAGCGTGCGATGGTTTGTTCGACTCGATACTGTTCGTATCGATCAATGTTGGATACTTCGACTCGATATTGTTCGTATCGATCAATGTTGGATACTTCGACTCGATACTGTTCGTATCTATCGAGTCGTTGCGAGGAAGACTAGAAGCGATAGCAGATGGATGTGAATGAATGGTTACGAAGCCTGGACACGAATGAGAAGCAAGCGTGATTTCAGGAAAGAAGCAATCAACTCGGCATGAAAATTGGATCGAGCCTTGGGAGTAGCTCAACGTCACCAGTGCGCGCGCATGGCATCGAGTCGAACATGATCGAGTGGAACAGATCGATTCGAACCAAACGAACTGCCGAAAATCTCCATTTCGTATCGATCATAACCCGAGATCCACAAGTCCAAATGCTACGAAATTTTCACAGAAGCTTACGTACATGCTGAAGAATGTCCACGCCAAATTTCGCCTTCATCGGACACAATCCTGATCGATACGAAATCTGTTCGTATCGATCACGGATCGGGCCGAAACTTCACGGGCTTGGGCGCGCGGGCCTAGTCACGTGCCAATGGGAGTCTCCCGAGATCTGAGCGAAATATCAGCCTCCTGCACCTATAAATAGAGCCCCAGGGCATACAGAAAAGGGGCCTTCTTCTTCTTGGAATTCTCCAACGCCCGGATTCTGCCAGATCCAGTTCTAAACTCCATTGCTGCTGCTACTAATGAATTTACTGCTATAAATCATTATTATCTGCTGTAATCCTCTATAATCAGCGAAAGAACATCAATAAAAGATTAACTTTTGGAGTGGACGTAGGTCGGAGATAGCCGAACCACTATAAATCTTGTGTCTCTGTCTATTTCTTTCCATTTTAAGTTTATTATTCTTCACTTTTTATCCTTTACAATACTTAGATCTGAGATATGTGATTATATATTGCTGATTTGCGTTCATACACTGGTGCTTTCACAACATTTGGGGTTTGTGACCAATTTTGGCGCAAACTGTAATAATCTTCCCATGGCCAGTTCAAGCAAGACCAGAGAATTTATAACTATCCGGAATGAAAAATTCACCCCTTGCTGGTATGCGAGAGCGGAAGATACTACCATTCTAATACCAAGCTGTGACGCCCCACCCCGAGACCCACATTATCAAAGAGTATTACTAGGTAATACTGTCTGTTAATGCGGAGAATATGGCTGGTTAGGAGCGACCATCTATAGTCTTGTCTTAAATATATATTGAATATGTCGATTATTGCTCTATATATTTTTCTCTGATATCTCAAGTGGATCAACATATCCAATAAATGCTTAATACAAAACTACAGGTGGCTATAGGATCTATCAGAACAAAATACAATAACTCAAATGCATAACACATCACAGAACAGTAAACAGATATATATACTTCCTTCTCAACATTGAAAGATTCATCTGTGAGAACTGGGGGCATCGATCGCCACTTGGCTTGAGTGTAGACATCCATATCTATGAAGGATTTAATTGAATGCATGATTTATGCGTTGGATCTGCATGACTTGAAAGAAATAGTTGAAGATAAGGATGACGATCCACTTGATCCATGCATGGTAGATTCCAGCTCGGTTGTTGGGCCAACCATGACACTCGAGGCAGTATCAACTGACAACAATGACCCCAACAACGTCGTCCATATAGGTAAAGAGTTGAGTTTGGAAGTAAGGAATGAGTTTCTTTGTTTCCTAAAGGAGAACAAATATGTGTTTGCTTTAGGGCATGCCGACATGACTGGCATAGACCCCCTAGTTATATGCCATGCCCTCAACATTGACCCAATGGCTGACCAGCCCAACAAAATAGGCATTCGCTTAACCTCGGTGGTATAGAGCACTCAAGGAGGAAGTATAAAAACTTTTAGAAAATGGCTTCATCCACAAAGCAACATACCTTATCTTGGTAGCCAACCCTGTACTCGTTCGAAATTCTTATAGGGCTTAGATGACTTACATCGATTTCTCAGATCTTAACAAGGCCTGCCCTAAAGACATTTTTACTCTGCCCCACATTGACTTACTCATAGACTCAACTAGTAGGCATGAGCCCCTCACATTTGTGGATTCCTACTATGAGTATAACCAAATTGCCATGCACACCACAGATCAGGAACATTCTTCTTTCATCACAAACACTAGACTTTACTTCTACCTAGCCATGCCTTTTGGCCTTTGCAACATAGTTTCTACATATAAACAACTCATCAATAGAATGTTTTCTTAGCTAATCGACCATTCAATGGAAGTGTACGTGGATGACATGTTGGTCAAGTCAGAAAGAGTCGGGGGCATGTGAAGAATTTGGCTGAAACTTTTGGCATCCTCCGTAGATATAACATGAAGCTTAATCCCAGGAAATGTTCTTTTGCAGTACATCGAGAAAATTCCTTGGCTTTATAGTATGCAACAACGGCATGGAGGAAAATCGTGACAAGATTCAAGAAATTCAAGAGATTTAAATACCTCGCACAATAAAAATAGTAAAAAGTCTGAATGGAATGATTGTGGCACTTGGCCGCTTTATGCCAAAAGCCACAGATCGTTGTGTACCCTACTTTGACCTCATCAAGAAGGGGATGTCATTTGTATGGAGTAAAGATTGCACAAAAGCTTTTGAGAAATTAAAAAGACACCAGGTCACACCTCTCATGCTTTCAAAGCCTATTAACAAGGAGGACTTATACTTATATCTTGCAGCGACTAACTATGCGATCCGTGCATACTAGATTAACAATGAAGAAAAAGTCCAATGTCCCATCTACTTCATGAGCAAGAGGTTAGCAGGCCGTGAAACAAGATACTCCAGTTTCGAAAAGCTAGCTTATTGCCTATTGATGGCCACCCGACGTCTACGGTCATATTTCAAAGCTCACTCTATTAAGGTTCTCACTAATCAACGATCGAAGCAAGTACCGAGCCGGCTTGACACAGTTAGTCGAATATTGAAGTAGTCCATAAGGCTCGAGCATCACCTCATCACCTTCCACCCTCACACCTCGATCAAGGTCTAAGCCATAGCGGACTTTATAGCAAAATATTCTAGCCCGGTTAGCAACGATAAGGGGGCAACAACCAACTTGCCTTCTTGCTAACTCTATGTTGATGGTGTGTCTAATGAGAAGGGCATAGGGAAAGGAATGGTTTTGATCATGTGCAATACCTCAGAAATTTGATAAAATTTTCAATTAAACTTTAATAATATTAAAATATGAAAATAGTCAAATTTAACGAATTAATTAAATAAATTAAAAACATGGAGGAAAAAATGGTCATTTTTCCAATTTTGGAATTTGACGATGAGGTCAGTGTCATTGCGACCGTCTCGTTTTTCTAAAAAAAGATTCATACAATATTATGGTTTTCTTCGTTTGGAGTCCGTATGAAGAAATTAAGGGCAAAAAGGTATTAGGTCGAATGGGAGCTAAAGCTAGGGTTTGAATTCAAATGTGAGATTTGACAGACAGTTTCCCTCCTTAGTTTAAAACTGGAAAACATGTACTCCATTTTCAAAAACCAACCGATCACTTCTTCCCACTTAACTACCCAAGAACAAAACATAATATTTCTCCCAAAACTCAACCAAATTACGTAAGACCATTGGCGGTGTGAAGCTATTGTTCAAAACTACATACCATAAGTGATTTAGAGGTGAAGATGTGAAGCATGGAACCAAAGTAGACCGAGCAATGGAGTTCTTAGTAGTGTGGAGTTATATTATGAGTTATTCATCCTTTTTCTCTCATATAATGTAATTATCATACTATATCTATGTTGGCTATATTATAATATATTAGTGTAATATAACATAAATAAACATATAGAATTGAATTTAATTGGGATTTGGCTATGAATAGTAAGTCTGAAATAGGTACATATTAGACTTCAAAACTTTGATGAATTTACACCAAATTCAATGAATCAGAATAAGAAACCGGACGAACGTAGGGCTTGGTTTTAGGCATATTCTCAGGGACCAAAGGTAAAGCGAAGTGAAGGAGGATAGAGGCGGAAAACGATGAGAAAAACAACCAATTTTTGAAACCTAGCAACCGCAGGAGTTACATGCATTAGTCCACTGGTGGAGGTGACCAGGGCATCGGTGGCCTATTATGGGCGTAGGTTGAACCTAAACCCAGAAAAGACTATATAAATAATAAATGATCGATTCCAGTCTTGTTTTTCTTGTGTTTTGGAAGGTGATTGGAGGCTATTGACAAGGCAAAAGATGGCGTTACCAATTGAGAGAATGTATGTGATGATTGGTTGTTACTTGAAATGAATATATATATATATATATATATATGTTATTGCAATGTAGAGATGTGATATGATGGTGAACGTGAAACGTTAATGAGTTTGTGGTTTAGACATTAATGAGTCTATGGTGCAAGTAGACGTCATGGGACATTAATATAGATATGGATGTGGATATGGATATGGATACATATACAGATATGGATATAGATACAAATGCAAATACAGACTTATGACACAAGTTGGCGCTCCAAGCATTACATTGCTCCCTTATATTGCTTTGGTGGGACATGTGGAGAAGGTGGATGTTAAGCGACCCTACAGGCTATGGGCAGACCTTGGCATGAGTCCAAATAGCACAATGATAATAGGTTTTCCTATGGGCTTTGGGAAGTCCAGGGAAGTGAGTCCTATGCACGATTTACATGACGATAGGTAATAAATGACCCAGTAAGGCATGAGCTCAGTCCAGGGAAGTGAGTCCATATAGTGATGATGCGATATGACTAGATGTATGATAGTTAGCTATGACATGACGATAGGACGTGAAGTGATCATGCGATAGACTCATATCATGTTATTGTATTGTTTTTGTAGTATATGTAGAGTAAAAGTTTGGTTTACTCACCAAACTTATGCATGACTTCCTCCTATATTTTCCCTTTATATATATATATCCAGGTTGATGTAGTTTGTAGATAAGATAGTATCAGAGACAGAGACTCATTTGTATATATTGTATATGATATAAACAAGTATACAACCTAGATTTTACTATTGGTATGGTCTAGGTTATAACTGTATATTTTAGACATATGTATTTGACATTGTAGACATGTTATGGTGATGTGACTATGGTTATTATTAAGAGGCATTTCACTAGAACGACAAACTATGCAGTCCAATTAGTTTCTAGGACACACATTCAAAGAAATTATTTTCAAGGCCAAAGTCAGTAGAATAATTACTTTCAAGGACAAAGTCAGTAGTCCAATTACTTTCAAGGACATAATTTCATAGGTTTTTAGGCCCTAGAAACTAATTATTTTACGTTTTGTCCTTGAAAGTAATTATTTCAGTTGTGTGTCCTAGAAACTAATTCCACTTGCTAAAGAGGCCCTTGATGTATATATTTTATTTTCTTCAGCCATGAGACTCTGATAGTAGATAGTCATTAGATAATGTTATTTAGAATTATATCTCATATCTGATATCTATCAGTAGTTGTATATATTTTATCTCACCCCAACAACTCGTCCTTTTGGTTCTCGAGTTGTCGACATCGGTTCGGGAGTTGGATCTGGGGTCAAAAGGGTGGGTTTTTACATTTGCTATCAAAGCATAGGTTAGAAACTATGATAGGTATTGGGAATGTACTGAGACAGAGCATATTTGTATTTTCTATTATATATATATTATAGTAATCAAGTACATATACACACACCAATTACTATTCCAGTTTTGTTTAATATCTATTGGGAAGTTGCTAATGAATCCCATTTTATAGATAGTTGAAATGAATAATTCAATCAAAATTGGAGCAGAGATCAACACAACTAATGTTGGTGGGGGAGAAACCAAGGCAAAGATTAGAACCTAAGTGGATGTATTGGATATTCCTAGAATTAATATTCTAGTATGGTTCAGACGCTATATTCAAGCGACAAGCCTTGCTAGTGACAACCCCATTGAACCCGTAACTACCACTACCACTACCGAGCAAGGCGTGACTCCATCCCCAGCACAACTAACTATTGACTTTCTTAAGTTATGTAAGGATTTCTATAGCCTTAGTTGGAAGCCTTTCTCAAAATGGAATCATACTCAGTGACTTGGATATGGATGAACGATTATGAAAGGATTTTTAACCTATTAGGACTTAGTGATGCTACCAAGAGACAGTTAGCTACTTGGCATTTAAAAGGTGAAGTAGCATGTTGGTGACAACTGAAGGAGATGAAAATACTATTACTTGGAGGATGTTCAAGACAAGGTTTAAGACTAGGTTTCTTTCTAGTGCTAAAGGGGATCTATTTTTGGAGAAACTTATCCATTTGAAGCAGGGAGAATTGACAGTTGGAGAAATGTTAGTCATCTTAATGAGTTAACCCGATTTGGATTTGAGTTAATGAATACCTTGGAGAAGGCCTTAAAGTTTGCAAAGGGTTTGAATTCGCCTCTAAAGGAGCTTGCACTGAATTAAATACTGGACAGAGTGGTGTTTGTCGGACTGGTAGAGGCAACATTATTGAATTCTATAAATGGAACTTTGATTAAGGCCCAGAGTAAGGGATGAGAAGGTCAGCAATGGAGAAAGCACAAAGTAAATAGACCGCAAGAAGGGCAAGTTAAAAATGGTGGTTACTTGTCATAGATGTCAGAAGGTGTGACACCTTGCAAATAATTGTAGGATGAATCTTTCGAAGGTAAGTGTTATAATTGCAACCAAGTGGGATACATATAAAAAGATTGTAAGCCAGACCTAGCTCATAAGAAAGTAAAGTATTTTAATTATGATCAGTACAGACACATGCAAAGGGACTACCCAGCACTGAAAAATGAAGGTCAAATAGTGAAGGCATATGCTCTAGATTCCGTTCCAATATCTAGTATTGCACCACCATTGGATCAGGAGAAAGGAAAGCAGATTGTGATGAAAGGTGTGTTGATTTTCTCTGATTCTCCTATTCGTACTTTAATTGACACTGGTGCATCTCATTCATTCATAACAAGTGCATTAGTCGACAGTTTATCCCTTAAACCTAACATTGTGCATGAATTCATTTCGGTGTTGAATCCTGTTGGGGGATCGACAAATTTATTGATGCTATGTCATAACTTAAAGTTGGCTTTCCGTATTATGGAGTTCCCTTGTGACGCATATGTTCTAAACTTTTTGGGGGTACGAGTTGATTTCAAGAATGGATTGGATCTCTCGCTAGAGGGTAGTGTTGGTTAGTGACATGAGGTAGTTTGAATAAGGAAGGGTTTGATTTGATTCTATGTTGTGAGCCTGATATATCTGTTATGGAGACATATTTGTATTCACTCAGCTTGTTACATGAAGAGCGATTGTGTATACCTATAGTGAAGGATTATCCAGATGTATTCGAAGAAGTTTCCTGTCTCCCTCTCCAAAGAGAAATGAATTTAGTATTGACCTTGATAAAGATGCTAGAATGAAAATGATGCCTCTTATGCACATGGCTCCAAATAAAAGAAGAGAGTTGGATAAACATTGTTAACGTAAAAATCGATGCTAACACCCTGGTGTGAGTATTAGTAAAGTGAAAGCACCACCCGTTGGTACGGGAACTTGAAATAAGCAGGAAATAGCAGAAAAAGTAAAGAGACAGCAGTTTTATAGTGGTTCGACTTGAGATTTAGCCTACGTCCACTTTAATCTCCTTTATTGATGATTCGATTACAATTCTTTACAATACACTTTGATTACAACACACTTTAGATGAATAGCTAGAACTTTGATGTAGAAGAATCTTTCGAATTCATGTTGAATGTGTTTGATCTCCTCTTGAAGTTCGTTGAAGCTTCTTTGGTGTTTGAAGTGCTTGAAGTATCAGATGAGTCGAGAAAACAGCAGAGTATAGGCATTCCAAGAGTGAACCAAAAGTCCCCCCTTAGTTGGAGTAGGTGGGGTATTTATAGGAGAATTCTGGAATTAGGTCGTAGGTCGTGAACGACCTTGGATAGGTCGTAGGTCGTGAGCGACCTAGGGAGCACGGGCCACGGATTAACAGGGAAGTTGTAGGTCGCAAACGATCTAAGGGTCGGTCGCTAGGTCGCCAGCGACCTAGGGGATATGAGCTATGACTTGTCTCAACTGCACTTGGTCTTGTCTGAACGAGTTAGTAGGTCGTGAGCGACCTAATGGAATAGGTATGGTATGTAGCTTCACTCTGTTATAGCTCGCTAGGTTGTTACATTACTAGGTCGCTAAGTCGCTGGAGCTTTAGGTCGCTAGGTCACTTTGTGACATTAGGTTGCTAAGTCGCTGGAGCTTTAGGTCGCTAGGTCGTTCCATCCTTTAGGTCGCTAGGTCGCTTGTACTTTTAGGTCGTTAGGTCGCTTGTGATGTTAGGTCGTTAGGTCGCTTGTGATGTTAGGTCGTTAGGTCGCTGTTCTTTAGGTCGTTAGGTCGCTTAAAAGAGGAGTTAACACTTGCCCCTCGAAGTGCATGCCTATGTCATAGGTCGTGTGCTTCGACATAACTCCGCTAGGTCGTGAGCGACCTAAAACATGTGCTAACTCGTGTGCCTATTCGCCTTCCTCTCTTTGCCCCATATAAACTGTTAGCTCGTTTCTTCCTCTTTACTCAACTGCTTTGACAACCTTCTCTGCCATTAACGAACCTTCGAGCTTCCAAGGGCGAATTCAATCTATCCAGTCGTCAATTCATCTTTACCATCATATTGCATAAGTGAATTCGATCTTTATCCAACCATGATCACCGCCGAATTGTGAATCCCCATCCTCTGACACCAGTCCAACTCCGTACGTCGCGTTTCTCTTTCGAGTCATGTTGCGATCGATTTTTGATCGCCATTAGCTATGTTGTTATTGTGATTCACGAGAGCACAACTATGCGTCGGATCTATGATGGATCTGAGATGATTTGAATCAGTTTTCGGGTGATTTGGTGGTATGAAGAGATAATGGATTTCACTAAGAGGATGATGGATTTCATTGTGTAGATGATAACGGGTTATTGAGTGGAGAGGAGTTAGTGGGTTAAGGAAAGTAGGGCATAACAGTTTTGACCGGAGATAGCTTGAGATTACTGAGTTACATTAGAAGCGACCTAGTGAATCTGAGCGACATAAGAACCTTATCGACCTAATAGATTTGGCCGACCTAACAAACCGACCGACCTATAAAATCCTCGCGACCTAAGGAAAACTGCGCGACCTTTGAATTCGCGACCTAACTTCTTGCAGCATCACTTTTTGCGACTTAATCTTTAGGTCGCGTGTGCATTCAAGCGACCTAGAACTTAGCCAGATTTGCACTGTCTCGCCTTGAACAATGTGACTTAAAAGAGTTCGACTTATGTAACTCGCGACCTTGTTGCGTCTTAACTTGCCAGAATATCATAAAGCTTAAAGCAGAGCGACTTAACAAACTAACGACATAACTTCTTGCGGCATAGGTTTTAGGTCGCGGCCGAGCTAGTACTTGGACAAATTTGCATTATTTTGACCTGAAGCCTTATTCCTTAATATGCATCATAACTTTAACTTGAATCCTCGACCTGAACTGTCGAGATAACTTGCCTGAACTCATTGCATTTCTTTACAGATTATATTAACTTTAACGCTAATAACCTGTCAAACACAACATTTGCAGAAAAATGGGACGAATATACTGCCATTGGCTGTCCACATCGAATGACAGATTAATCGATAAAGAATAATCAACTTAAATGAACTTTGTGAATGAAATGCTGTGAATCAACAAATTCAAGTGAAGTATTAAAGCAAAGCTAAAATAATCAACTAAAGCTGATCTGCTTGCATCTACACTGTACTTGAACTTTAAATAACAAGCCCTGAAACTCTATAATCGACTAATGTCAACTAATTTGATTCCAGTTATATTTGCTTGTCATTTTACTAGTTTTGCACAACACTTCACACTTTTAGGAAACGTGCACCTTCATATTTGAATATCCAGTTCCTTGTGTAGAATGACTTCTCAACAAGAAGAAATAAGGCAAGCTGAAGAGGTTTTTCCAATTGCTAACCCGTTGAATGATCCCCCGGAAAGAGCTTCGACCACTTTGAACCACGGAGTTTTTAGTCAGTTATGCATTCAGTTCGGCATTGCTGAAGCAGACGCTCGGCTTCCCGGGATAAATGATACTGCCGACAGGCCACCTCACGGCTTCATTGCATTTAACCGACAGATGTGCTTGAATGGAGCTATTCCTCCTTTCAATGACTTTCTTCGAACGCTCCTTCTCCGATTAACCATCTCTCCTTTCCAACTACACCCCAATGGCTACGCCATCTTGATGGGGTTGTGTATGCTATTCAGGAGGACACTTGACCGTCTTCCGAGCTTCGAAGAAGTCTGCTATTTGTGCACTTTCGCAAAGAACAAAGATCATCCCTCAATTATTCTCGTGAGAGGTGCGAGAAACCGTAATCTGATTCTAGACTTGCCCGAGAGTACACACGGGTTTTTAAGTCAATTCTTCTATGTTCGTTGCCCCCCGGGGTTCTATGCCATCTGGAGAATAGGAAGTAAGATTGCCTATTTCCGCTCACTTCACTTTTCTGAATTTCTTGAAACTCGAATTGTCAAGTACTGAACTTCATTCTTTGCTTTTGTAGCACTTCCTCCTCCGCTTAGAGATCCCAACCATAAGCCAACCTTCGAAACATTAAGTGTCATGGCGGCTGAGGAGAGAAGCATCAATTTTTTGCTGAAAGATGAATTTCTACACCAATTTGGGCTTTTACATCCCTCTCGCTCAGATTCATGAAGTTTCTAGTTCCGAGACTGAAACATCAACTGCCCCGGTTTCTACCGAAGAAGTTGCATCGAAGGAAACTGCTGTAGGAGCTTCGTTAGTGAAATGTTCCACCCCTGCCGATGCCGCGGGGTCATCTGGCAAGCTTACACTTTCACCGGTGATTGAAGAAGGAGTTGAAAAAGAAAGCTCCGCTGGGCATGACGGTGACGATATTTATGGTGGACTGAGTGACCTGATGATAACTTCACAGGAGCTTTTTAAGGATGACCCCGTCACTACTAAAGTTATTTCTCCAGTAGTTGAGGCGACATCCGCCTTGCAACAAACTCCGTCAACCCAAGAGTTAATGCCAGCTGCAAAAGCTGACATTACCCCCAAGCCGAAGAGTGGTTTATAGCTTGACGCGCATAGTTTACACGTCACACACACTTAGAATTTTTTGGCATTTATACGCACTTAGCTTCTTTACTTCGAAGATTTTTGAAGTTTCGTATCTTTTTCATTTTCAGATTCTCCGATGGGGCGCAGTAGCTCGTACTACGATGATTTCCAGCACCATGGAAGGCGTGGCACTTATGATCATAGGCGCTATCTCCCTACCCTTAGGGAAACTGACGAAGAAAGAGTTGTTAGGAAGGCTCAAGAAAGAAGAGCCAATGAGGAGCGATACAAGAGAAGGGATGAACGATATGACTCTTCTCAAAGAGATGATGATTCCCATAAACGAAAATCTCATGATGTTAAAGGGAAGAGTCACTGAAGATCCAAGTAAGCGGGCCAAGCTTAGTGACGCGTCTGTAATTTCTGAAAAGACCGCTGCTTCTATCCCTCTTGACATCCCCTCCGGTTCTCCTGCTCTTAAGAAAACTGATATTCAGACAATCATTAGCAGGCCTCAGTACCGAGTTGAACAAGGTCCGGCTAATCTTCAAAGTCGGTTTCCGCAGTGGTGCTTAAAGGGAGTGCGTTTTGATCTTGACTTGGTTCCCATCGACAAACAAGCCATGTTAAGGAACCTTGATGCCGTTCGACTTGACATCGAAAGAATGTCCGGATGGAAAAAACTTGTCGACGAGCTTCAGAGAGTCAATCGTGCAAATCTTGAAGCAATGCTGACTATGGAAAACGATAAATCCGAGTGGCAGAAAGCTCTCGACCAGCATGATGCAGAAATGAAGAGCATTGCCGATGATAATGAGAGACTTGAGGCTGAAGTTGAAAAACTCAAAAATGAGCTTGTTAATTCTTCTACTTCCTATACTCAAAAGGAAGAAGTACTTCAAAAACAAGTTCGCGATGCTCATGCCGCTCAACGGTATGCCGAGGCTCAACTTGAAGCTGAATAGAAGATGATAGAAATCTACCGCACCGACATCGCCCAGCTACGGGAGAAGGCAAGTTCCCATGATTTGGAAATTATGCGGTTGCGAGCTCAACTGTCAAAAACTGAAAAAGAGCGTGATGAGGCTATTGCTGGAAAAGAAGCAGCTGAACAGTCGCATGAAGCAACAAAAGCCAATGTCAGCTCTACTTTATTTGATTTTTATCTTCATTGTGTTTTGGAGCGCGGAAGCCTCTCATTCTTGGGCCCGAAGTATGAGATCACCTTGGCTGAAGTGTGGGAGGCCGCCTTTGATATGCTCGGAGGTGCTGGCTATGACGAAGCAGACCTTGAGGCGCATTATTTTGATGATGAAACCCGTGCCGCTCTTACTAGAGGAAAGGAGCAACTCGCTAAAGTGCGAGCCTGATCGACGGAAGATGAGCATCCAGGGAAGGAAGCACCTTTAACTGCCCCTGTCCATACTTCGATTTCGGCCGACGTTGATATCATAGGCTCCAGTTCCCATTCTCCGCCTCCTGCTAAAGCCAAAACCGAGATTACAACTGCACAAGGTGGAGACGAAGGCGAAGAAAGCACCGAAGCACAAGCCTATGAGGTTGACATTATAAAGCCGACTCCTCCAGGTAACTTCTACGTTGAACCAGGTCAAGCAGATTACTTGTTTGCTTCAACTGAGCTTGATGAATTTCTTGCTTATTACTTAAGTCTCGATGAGCCACCATCTCCTCTTTTTATGAGGAATACTGATTTTGACTTTTCTTCTTCTATAGCGGAAATACCAAGTGCTGCACAAACTTCTCCTCCTCCAACTGTTGTTCCTCCATCTTCTCAAGTTACTCCTCCTTCTACTTCTCAACCGGGGTCGCAGGAAGAAAAAATAGAAGCTCTTCAAGACTTGGACGATCCGGCTGCTTCGCAAGAACAGAAGGCGGAAGAACTTGAGGAGGGCGAGAAGACTCCGGAGCAATCTTATAATGATGACACAAAGCTTTCTGCATTGATTTCTCCGGGAAGTGAGTCTTCTTCAAAGAAGAAAGGGAAATGCACAGTTTCCAAGAAGAAGAAGAAAAGCGCTCCTGCTGGTGAAGAAAAAGTGGAAGCAGATCCAGCTACACCTCCTTCTCCTTCTTCCCCGACCCATCCACGCCGGCTTCAGAAATTAATCATCAAGCCGGGCAAGAGCTCTAAAGGTGGCGGGAAGAAGGAGTAATGAGCTTGACTTTATGCTTCTTGTTTTGCTTTTTGTTTGTATTCTCAGACTTGTATCGACCGAGGATTGTGCGGGTACCGGCCCCCTCTTTTTTGAAACCTGCGCATGTGTAAACAATCTTATAGTATGGAATAAAATGGCTATTTTTACTTGTACAATTTCTTGTCAGTATTTGTGAATGCATTTATTCCTTATTTTTTGCACAAATTTCTTTATTTCCTTCGTACGATATTGCAGTGAGCTCGTGGTATGCTTGTTTGAGCGTTGTTTTTATTAATATAGCTATATTATGCCCCCATACCACGGCTCATTGTAATATTCAAGAAAGACTTGTACTCTTATTTTAGAGAATAATTCTTCCGTTTTGAGGAAATATTATTCTGCTTTAATAGAGTATGCTTTGTATCGGATAAGTTTTTCTTCCTTTTCTTTTCTTTTTTGAAAGAGTTAACACACTTCTACTTTCAGAGATGGTCACTTATATTATCTGAGAAGTGGATTGCTCTTCGTAGTGAAGTGGGCTTCTGAAGAGAACTTTTATTTTTTGGACGTGCCTCTTTAGAGGGCTTTGTTTAGCATTTCACCGTTGAGGGTAGGAATGTGCCTCCGAAGAGGGCTTTTTTGTTGTGCCTCGGGAGAGGGCTCCTCCGAAGAGTTATGCCTCCGAAGAGGGCTTTTGCCTTGTTAGAGGTCTTTTGCCTCCGAAGAGGACTCCTCCGAAGAGTTGTGCCTCCGAAGAGGGCTTTGTGCCTCCGAGGAGGGCTTCATGTTTTGCCTGAAAGTTTTCTCACAGTTAAATGGATCCACGGGGCGGATGCAAGTCACTTAATTGGATGTTTGTTTGCACAGACAATCATAATTAAGTAGCAAGGGCCCGGTGCCTTCCTTTAGGAAGGTGCCCCTCCGGTGGTTCCATTAACCTTATTGGTTGAGAAAAACATTTCATTTTACAGCGTGCCTCGTTGGAGGGATTGATTTTGCACTTCAACTTTTTTGGGGAAGATCGTTCCCATGAGAGTAGAAGAGTGCCTCCGAAGAGGGCTTTATTTGTTTTCCCGAAAGTTATTTCTCACAGTCAAATGGACCACGGGGCGGACGCAAGCCTCTTAATTGGATGTTCGTGCACACACGATCGCAATTAATTAGCAAGGGCCCAGTGTCTTCCTTTGGGAAGGTGCCCCTCCGGTGGTACCATCAACCTTATTGGTTGAGAAAAACGTTTCATTTTACAGCGTGCCTCGTTGGAGGGCTTTAGATTGTGCCTCCGGAGAGGGCTTTGAGTTGTTTGCCAGGAAGGTTGCATCTCACAGTTAAGTGGTTCCACGGGGTGGACGCAAGCCACCTAACTGGATGTTTGTTTGCACAAACGATCACAATTAAGCAATCAAGGGCCCGATGCCTTCATTTTGGGAAGGTGCCCCTCCGGTGGTTCCACCAACCTTATTGGTTGAGAGACAAGATTCCTTTTTGGCTGTTTTTTGTCTTTTCATCATCCGTTCCTCAGCGATCCCTTGCTATCACTTTTGAATACTTGTTCATTCCTTTTGCAGGTTGTTTGATTTTTCCAAGGAAGTGTATTTCATGGCTGAGTGAATCCACGGGCAGACGAAAGCCACTTAATCGGATGTCTGTTTGCACAAACGATCTTGATCTGTTAGCAAGGGCCTGGAACCTTCATTTTTAGAAGGTGCCCCTTCGGTGGAATCACCAACCGTTTGTGAGTAATACTTCTTATGTAGGAATTGAATCTGGAATTTTTTATGGTTTGACATTTGTTTGTTGAGTGATTTATGGGAATCGCCTGGGTTTGTGACGTGTTGAATAGGTAAGTTTTTCTTTGGTTGCCTGCCATATTAAATTGGTATTTTAGCAATATATTTAAAATATTTGCAGACCGAAATGATACAGGTATTTTAAAGCAGTAAAAGACACAAGATTTATAGTGGTTCGGCCAAGAATTGGGCCTACATCCACTTTATAGTTCTTATTGCCGAGTCACACTGATTTTACAATGGCTTATAATACAAGCATGATACATCCAGAATTATTTTTACAAATTTAAGCATAGCTTTTAAGTAAAATATGGACGTAAATGATTGTTGTTCCAGGCTCTCGGTATTGGATCTCCTTCGACAGTTGTCAGTTTGAAAGTGCCATCAAGAAGTTTTTGGCCTATGACATACGACCCTTCCCAGTTTGGCCCAAACACTCCTGTTGCTGTCATGATCCTTTTCAAGACTAGATCCCCAATTTCAAAGCTGCGTTGACGAACTTTAGAATTGAAGTGCCTGGCTATCCTTTGCTGTTGAGCTGCAACTCTGAGTTCAGCTTCTTTCCTTCTTTCATCAAGCAAATCAAGTGCTTCAAGTTGCAGCTTTTCATTTTTAGCTTGGTTGAAATGAATTCTCCTGTGGGAAAGGACCTCTATTTCCACGGGAATCATTGCTTCTGATCCATATGCTAATGAGAATGGAGTGTGCCCAGTCGCAGTTTTGTGAGTAGTCCTATATGCCCATAGTGCTAGTGGCAGCTTATCAACCCAACCACATTTTGCTTTTTCCAGTTGCTTTTTGATGGTTGATTTGATGATTTTGTTCACTGCTTCCACTTGCCCGTTTGCCTGCGGATGAGCCACTGCTGTGAAGCTTTTTCGGATCTTGAATCGCTTGCAAAATTCCTGGAATTCTTCGCTTTCGAACTGGGTACCATTGTTTGTTATTATCTTCTGAGGCACACCATACCTGCAAATGATATTTTTAGTTACAAAATTTATCATCTTTTTAGAGGTAATAGTAGCCAAGGGTTCAGCTTCATCCCATTTAGTGAAATAATCAACAGCAACAATGGCATATTTGATTCCGGATCTGGCAATCGGCATAGGCCCAATGAGATCTATCCCCCAAATGGCGAATGGCCATGGACTGACCATTTGTGTTAGCACGGTGGAAGGTGCTCTGGGGATTTTCGCAAATCTCTGGCATCTGTCACACTTTCGGGAGTAGCTAGCAACATCTCGGTTAATATCCGGCCAAAAATACCCATAACGGAGAATTTTCTTTGCAAGAGTTTGGCCACCTGAATGATCTCCGCATTCTCCACCATGCACTTCAGCTAAAATTGTCTTAGCCTCTTCTTTAGTTACACAATGGAGTAATGGCACCGAGAACCCTCGTCTGTACAAATGGTCGCCCTGAATTACATATCCCGGGGCTTTTCTTAGCAGCTTCTGGCGCTCTTTTGAGTTTTCTGGTAAGGAGACGTTGAGCAGATATTCCTTGATAGGGGTTATCCATGACTCCTGTTCTTGAGATATGGCCATGATCTAGTCAATATCCATTTCATCAATACTCGGAGCTGTCAAGACTTCTACAGGGACCAATCCCAATAATTGTGCTTCGCCAGAGCTTGAGTATTTTGCGAGAGAATCTGCCTTCACGTTCTCTTCCCGGGGGATATGGTTTATTGTATAATGATCAAAATCATCGAGAAGCTCACAGGCTTTTGATAAGTAAGCAGGCAGATTTCTCCCTTTAGTTTGAAACTCTTTCTTGACTTGGCATACAATAAACTGGGAATCACTGAAAATCTGCAACACTTTGATGTTCAGTTCTTTAGCAATCTTCAAGCCGGCAATAAGAGCTTCGTATTCTGCTTCATTATTTGTCGAAGGAAATTATAATCTCAATGCATAACACAATGACCGCCCTTCGGGGGTTTCAAGCACAACCCCAGCTTCGGAACAGTAATCATCTCTTGCACCATCAACATATACTTTCCATCGGACCGGAATGTCTTCAGTTACCTCTTCCTCACTGCCACCTTTATCTGTGCACTCTACAATGAAATCTGCTAAAGCTTGTCCATTGATTGCTCTTCGGGGATGATAAGTGATATCGTATTGACTGAGTTCAATATTCCATTTCAGAAGATGACCCGAAGTTTCAGGGCGGAATAGGACTTGCTTTAGAGGTTGATCAGTGAGGACTTTAATAGGATGAGCCTGGAAGTATGGCCTCAACTTTCTGGACGCGATCAATAGACAATAGGAGAGCTTTTCTAACTTTGAATAATTCATTTCTGCCCCAGTGAATCTTTTGCTGATGTAATAAACCGGACGCTGAACTTTTGCGTCCTCTCGTACCAACGCCGCACTGAGAGCATGAGATGAAATTGCTAAGTATATGAATAGATCTTCACCATTGTTGGGCTTAGAAAGTACTGGAGGTGTTTCCATATGGTGAATCAGCTCATCAAAAGCTTTCTGAAACTCATGAGTCCATTCGAAAATTTTCTTTTAACAAATCTTTACGAAGCAATGGTGAGAAGACGCCTAAGTTCGATCTTCTCAGTGAAAGCACCAAAAATGTTAACGTAAAAATCGATGCTAACACCCCGGTGTGAGTATTAGTAAAGTGAAAGCACCACTCGTTGGTACGGGAACTAGAAATAAGCAGGAAATTGCAGAAAAAGTAAAGAGACAGCAGTTTTATAGTGGTTCGGCTTGAGATTTAGCCTACGTCCACTTTAATCTCCTTTATTGATGATTCGATTACAATTCTTTACAATACACTTTGATTACAACACACTTTAGACGAATAGCTAGAACTTTGATGTAGAAGAATCTTTCGAATTCATGTTGAATGTGTTTGATCTCCTCTTGAAGTTCGTTGAAGCGTCTTTGGTGTTTGAAGTGCTTGAAGTGTTAGATGAGTCGAGAAAACAGCAGAGTATAGGCGTTCCAAGAGTGAACCAAAAGTCCCCCCTTAGTTGGAGTAGGTGGGATATTTATAGGAGAATTCTGGAATTAGGTCGTAGGTCGTGAACGACCTTGGATAGGTCGTAGGTCGTGAGCGACCTAGGGAGCACGGGCCACGGATTAACAGGGAAGTTGTAGGTCGTAAACGATCTAAGGGTAGGTCGCTAGGTCGCCAGCAACCTAGTGGATATGAGCTATGACTTGTCTCAACTGTACTTGGTCTTGTCTGAACGAGTTAGTAGGTCGTGAGCGACCTAATGGAAGAGGTATGGTACGTAGCTTCACTCTGTTATAGCTCGCTAGGTTGTTACATTACTAGGTCGCTAAGTCGCTGGAGCTTTAGGTCGCTAGGTCGCTTTGTGACATTAGGTCGCTAAGTCGCTGGAGCTTTAGGTCGCTAGGTCGTTCCATCCTTTAGGTCGCTAGGTCGCTTGTACTTTTAGGTCGTTAGGTCGCTTGTGATGTTAGGTCGTTAGGTCGCTTGTGATGTTAGGTTGTTAGGTCGCTGTTCTTTAGGTCGTTAGGTCACTTAAAAGAGGAGTTAACAAACATGTTTCAAAAATTGTTGTCGAAAGGTTTTATTTGGAGGAGTATTTTAGAATGGGGAACACATTTTTTATTTGCTAGTAAAGTAGACAGTTTTCTAAGGTTATGCATCAATTATCGAGAATTAAATAAGCCGATAAAGAAAAATTGCTATCCATTGTCTCGCATTGGTGACCTCTTCAATCAGTTAGTTAGGGCAAAAGTTTTCTCTAATCTTGATTCGATAAATGGGTTTCATCGGTTGAGAGTTACTGACAGTGGTCTCCACAAGATCGATTTTTTGTATGCCTAATGGATTCTTTAAGTTGCTGGTCATGCCATTTGGGTTGATGAATGCTCTGACTTATTTTTTGGATCTAATAAGCAGGGCATTCCAAGGGCAGATGAACAGGTTTGTTGTGGTCTTCATGGATGACATTCTTATCTATTTTAGAAGTGAATAAGAGCATGAGATTCATTCGAAGGAAGTGATGGATTTTTTAAGGAGAAATCAATTAAAGGTTAAGTTCTCTAAATGTCACTTTTAGAGGAAAGAAGTTCATTTCCTTGGGCATGTAGTATAAATAGACCGATTGGCTATAGACCGAGGGAAAGTAACTACAGTTAGAGATTGGAAAATGCCTAAGAATGCTTTAGAGGTCTGTAGCTTTTTTAGGTTTGGCTCGATTCTATCGAAAGTTTATTAAGTATTTTGCAAAGATATCCACACCTGCGACCCATTTGATGAAGAAGAACCCGATTTATACTTGGAGCCCAGAGTGTGAAGCGACGTTTCTTAAATTGAAAGAGTTATTGATGAGTGCTCCAGTTTTGGCGATTCCAGATGGCGCTAAACCTTTCATTGTATATATATGTAGTGCTGTCCTTACGCAAGAAGGAAATTAGTGGCATATGCGAGTAGGCAGTTGAAGAATCACAAGTGGAATTATCCGACGCACGACTTAGAGTTAGCTACTATCGTATTTTCATTGAAGTCATGGATGCATTATCTGTTGGGTGAGAGATTCAAGTTATTTACATACCATAAATCTCTCAAGTACCTATTTTCTCAGAAGGATTTGAATCTAGGACAATTGTGGTGAATGGAGTTCTTATCGTCATATGATTTTTGGATTTCTTATACTACGAGGAAGGGATTATAGTTGCGGACGCTTTGAGTATGAGACATGCTGAAGTGAACACTGTATTGTTAGAGTGGAAAAATACAGATATTATATTAAAGTTTGACTTCCGAACTTGATTTAAGTATGCACCTAGAATGTTAGCAATGATGGAGGACGGACCTCGATTAATGGACCGTTTGGGCTAAGTGTAACATCCCCTATCTTGAGGCCCAAAGCTAAGCACTACAGATGCTGCAGTTATCTATAGTATTAACTTCCGGCGACAAAATATGGTAATGTTAATGGTATCCATAATATTAGAAGCACATGAATATGAAACAAAATCACGGATTCAAAAACACTTTTCTGATTACATTTCACAAAACATGTTTCATATCTAATTACATAATCCCAATCATTTCCCAGGTTCAGATCAAATATAATTATTACATAAATACACCAAGAGCAACATATAAAGATGCCCCTTTGGATGACCAGAGTACTAAATAGTCATAACAGACTTAATACAACAAAGCGGAAATAAAAGCATAACAATCCTTAAATAGCTAACATCAGCCTCTGCTCGTCTTCAGAAGCTTTATTCGTCCACCTACTAAAAACTGTACATTCTCAACTCTCAACCTACTCAAATCAATTTTGAGCACCCGAGAGTTTAAAGGGAAAAACATAAACTTCGAGTCAAACATAAAGCCTGGTGTGAATAATACTATACATCTCGATTATCTGATATTAAGTGAGACCACGTACGCCGCTTAGAGGAATGGGTTTCCCCTCACTAATATCCTTTTAAAACATTATCTTTTGCAAATCAAAACTTGTAACCAAACTAGTTAAAACAATAACAACAATATCATGTTTGCATACAAATCAGGTAATAAATGGACTATTTGTCCGAACACTGTAGTTTTGTTTGGCTAACCACTAACCTTTGGATGACTCGGGCCTACCAGACAAAATAAAAAAATAGTCTAACTTTTGTTACATACTCTTCTGGATGGTGTGTCCCTAACTTACTTCTCTCAGGGTCAACTGGTTCTAATGGTTTTGCCGACTCACCAATAACCTATCTCTATTATGTATATTCCTTTCTGTGTGTAAAATCATTTTAGTCTTACCTATGACAAAGCCCTACATACTAGAATTTTGGACTTATATTAGCTAAGGGCTTCTAGCTAAAGTATAGGGCACGAACCCATACCAGTCCCATCTGGTATTCTAATATCTGAGTCATTCTACTTAGGGTAATCTACCCTTAAAATTTTCCTTGAAAACTTTTCTTTCAAATTGATTTAACCCTTTAAATCATACTTAGACAAGGAAAATATACTCTATGCTTTACTCAAATAACTTTGCCATGTTATATATACTTTACACAAAACATTGTTGATGAAAACATTCAAAACCATTAAAAGTACCCCTTTCGAAACTATTGAAAGTACCCCTTTTGAAACAATTTACATTAAACCTTTCGAAAACATTTAAATCATCTCTTTCGAAAGCTTCATAAAACCTTAGAAATCCTCCTTTCAAAACACTTTAAACATTTCCTTTCAAAACCATTGGAAACCTTCCATTTAAAAGCTTTCAAAAACATTGAGGAACCACCACTTCGAAACCTTTAAATTAAACCTTTCGAAAGCATTCATTCCTTTACATAAATCAAACCTTTCGAAAGCGTTTGGGTTCAAGTAAAAACATGTGAAACAACCTTTCGAAACCATTTAAAACCATTCCTTTTGGAACCATTTGGGTTTAACTTTCAATAGCACAAAGGATCGTAAAACAACCAAGTCAAAAGCACTCTTTCGAAAGCAATTCCTAAGTAAAAGAAGCGGTCGGTGTCGAAACCAATCCCTTCGAAAGCATTGGAGAAGCAACTTAGGCTTTAAAACAAGAAACCCTTTCAAAAGCATTGCTTTGAAAGGTAAGATGCGGCAGCTAGGGGTTTTGACCCCTTCAAAAGCTTCTTTATAAAACAAAGGCGCAACCTCTTTTGAAACCATTCTTTAAAACCATTTGACTAAGTCGAAAGCTATCTAAGTCGAAAGCATTTCTTTCGAAAGCAAAGCAGGCGCATTTATTTATAAAAGCAAAGCAAGGTTACGACCCCTTCGGAATCCCTTGTTTCGACTATATACCTTTCGCCCATGTCCAATTCACTACTTACCAAGTCTTTGATACCATGCGCATTGGTTTCGATGGAGTTGAAGGCGGAAGTACTTAGTTGAAAGGTATGTGTGGAAAGTGGCGAAATAGCAGAAGTATGGTTAAAACTGAATTTTAACTTTAAAAAGTAATTCTTTTCAACTAACTGCTTTGTTTGTCAACATATGATTGTGTTAACACCACTTTTTGAAGCGACCTAGCGACCTAACTTCGTAAGCGACCTAGCGATCTAAAGATACAAGCGACCTAGCGACCTAATGGACTCAGCAACCCAACGGTCTAACACACAAGCGACCTACCAGAGAAGAGGTTCTACAGCGAGCTAATATGAGATGACCCAGCGACCTAAAGGACCTAACGACCTAAAGCTCCAGCGACCTAAAGCTCCAGCGACCTAAAGCTCCAGCGACCTAACTACATAAAGGTTCTAGCGATCTAACGACCTAACGAGGTAAGAGGGGAGCGACCTAGCGTGTTAAAAGCAGACAAGGACCACATGCATTCTGTCTCCTTAGGTCGCTAGCGACCTAATCCAGACCGAGACAACTTCTATGCCGCTTCGCCCCTAGGTCGTTCACGACCTATGACTTAGCAATGTGTTCAAGTGATGCAGTACGCCCCTGTTAAGCCGTAAACCGTGCCTATTAGGTCGCCCGTGACCTACGACCTTCCCCTAGGTCACTCACGACCTACGACCTAACTCCAAAAACTCCC
This sequence comes from Allium fistulosum, assembly GCA_030737815.1. Lineage (NCBI taxonomy): Eukaryota > Viridiplantae > Streptophyta > Magnoliopsida > Asparagales > Amaryllidaceae > Allium > Allium fistulosum. The sequence goes on along the minus strand of CM060908.1, from coordinate 740,065,361 downwards.
TATAAATACTGCACCAACTCCAACTTGAAGGGGACTTTGGGCTCATTTCTGGAACGCCGATACTCTGCTGTTTTCTCAACTCAACCAACACTTCAAGCACTCCAAACACCGAAGATGCTTCAACGAACTTCAAGAGGAGATCGAACACATTCAACATGAATTCAAAAGAGTCTTCTACATCGAAGTTCTAGCTACTCGTCTAAAGTGTGTTGTAATCAAAGTGTATTGTAAAGAGTTGTAACCGAATCATCAATAAAGAAGATAAAGTGGACGTAGGCTTCATTTTGAGCCGAACCACTATAAAACTGCTGTCTCTTTACTTTTCTGCTATGTTCTGCTTATTTCTAGTTCCCGTACCAACGGGTGGTGCTTTCACTTTTTCTTTACACACACCGGGGTGTTAGCGTTCAATCTTCAGAGTTAACATTTTGGTGCTTTCACTGAGAATTGAACTCAGGGATATTGTCATCATTGCTTCACAAGAGTTTGTGGAAAAAGTTTCTTTGAAAACCAGAAGTTTGTCGGAAATAATGGCACCCGGAAGAAAGCGCAAGTCTACCAGATCCGTCAATACTCATGATAACACTGCTACTTCTCCTTCATCAAGTCAAGCAGCTCCAAGCATTGGAGTGACACGAGCGGAGTTAGATGCTGCTGTGTCTGGGTTATATCAGCAAATTGAAACCCATAACACCTTAATGCTAGAAAGGTTGAATGCTATGCTCGGAGCTAACCGTCAACCAGCGAATAATGAGGAAAATTTTGCTGATGCTGTTCACAACTTTGAAGGGAGGAACATTCCTCAAAGGGCAGCTGGCACTGCCGAAGGGGCACCTCCCCAAGCCGGAGTAACAAGGCCGCAACCAACTCTCCACGAACGTTTGTTTAAGCAAACTTCCGAGAAAATGGCCGATGTTTGCCCCGTAGAGCCTCTGAACAACGAGGAATACCTCTCGGAAATGATACGACAGATCATGAAAGAGAGCATGCAAAGAAATGAAGATGAGAACGACTGGGGGTTTGCTCCAAGTAAGACTCCGTTCACTGAGAAAATTCTAAAAGAGGAATTTCTAAGAAAGTTTGTTCCTCCTACCATTCCAGCTTACCGAGGGACAAGCGACCCTAATCAATTTTTGTACAAATACGACTGGCACATGACGGGTGCCAGGGCAACGGATGAAATTAAATATCAGTACTTTCCGGTGTACTTGGAGGAGGTGGCACTACTCTGGTTTACAAAGCTGCCGGCCCGATCTATAGACCAGTTTTCCGATTTAACCTGGAAGTTCAAAGAGAAATTCAGACTATATGCTTCAAAGGCAAAAGACATAATGTCATTGTCCAGCCTTGAGCAAAATCCGGCAGAGTCTATCAAGTCCTTCTTGAATCGCTTCAATATAGCTCTAGCTGAAGTCGACAACGCGGAGCCACAGATGGTTTTGACTTATTTGATGCGGGCTATCGATAAGTCAAGTGAATTTGGGAAATGGCTGAAAATGAAGGAGCCAAATTCACTCGAGAAATTTTATAAAAAAGCTAACGAGTTCATGCGCTTTGAAAATCTTCCTGCACCAGTGAAAGTGGTGGCGACATGAGTGGAGAATAACATTGCTGCTTCAACTAAGAAAGATTCCGGTGGTCAGAAGAGGGAGAATAATGATGGGAAGAAACAAAAGGATATAAAGAAACCTCGCTTCTTTAAACCCTCATATTTCACCCCCTTAACCGACACTCCGGAGAATATCTTCTTTGCCACCAAAGATGCCGTGGAGTATCCTAAACCAGCTGAGATAAAGCCTGGAAAGAATGCTATGCTAAGTGGAATATTCTGTCGATTTCATAACCAACCCGGCCATGATACCAACGAATGTCGTCATTTGAAGAGCTTGATTGAAGAATTGCTAAGACAAAACAAGCTGCAACAGTATGTTAAGAGGAACAGGAATGACCCAACTTCGTCTGCTCAGGGGCAGCAACTCCCTGCTCACCAATCTGGCTCAGGTGAGGGAACTACCGCACATGAATCTGAAAGGCCTGTTATCAATGTGATTATAGGAGGCCCACACCCAACGGGCAGAAGTTGGGGTGAGATGAAAAGATACGCTCGGGCTCTGAAGTATGCCCCGGCAGAAGAGGATGTTTTTGTTTTGGAAGACGCTACACCCCTGAAACAGCAGAGAACTTCTAATGATGATATTATGTTCAGAGCTAGGGATTCTATGGGTGTTGAAGCTCTAACCATGGATCCTTTGGTCATTTCTGCAGGAATTGGGCCAGCAATTGTAAGACGGGTGCTTGTTGATTGCGGCGCCTCTTGCAATATACTCTTCAAGAAGACATTCGATCAAATGAAAATTCCAATGGCTGATGTTCAGGCTTCATCGCAGAAGGTTGTTGGGTTTACTGGAGAACCACAACAGTCAATTGGAACTGTCGACTTGTTTGTGGAACTTGGAGAGGGACAGAAAAAGGTGGTTCGGAAACAGACTTTTGTAATTGTTGACGGATTTTCTGCCTACAATGCCTTCCTGGGCCGGCCAACTCTAGCTGCATTCAAGGCCATTCTTGCCCCGTGGTGCCTAACTATGAAATTCCCCACGGATAATGGTGTTGGTGTCATTAAAGGGGATCAAAATGCTGGGCGGGAATGTTATCTTATAGAGCTTCGGGAGGCAAGGAAGAGAGAGATGGGAAAAGATGCGGCAGCTCCGCTCCGCATCAAAGAGCCAACCTTGTAGCAAGTACAGGGTGGCCCCTACACTGGTGAGCATAGTGGTGCAAGGAAAGAAATGGACCCCAGAAAGGCTAGTGCAGGGGAGAATAGAGTGGTGCCAGTGGAAATAACGGTACCAGTACCTGTTGACCTTAAAGACCCAAACAAAGTGCTGAATGTGGGTTCACAACTTAGTGTGGCAGTTCAAAATATGCTGATATCATTTTTGAAAGCAAATCTGGATGTATTCGCTTGGAGTCACGCCGATATGTGTGGAATATCTCCAGAGATTGCTGTACATACTTTAAATATTGATCCGAAGTTCACACCCGTGAAGCAGAAAAGAAGAACCCAGGGTCAAGAGAGGTTAGCAGCGCTAAAAGAAGAAGTAGATCGGCTCATGGAGAAGGGTTTCATTAGAGAGTCCACTTACCCAAATTGGGTTTCAAATCCAGTACTGGTTAAGAAAGCAAATGGAAAGTGGAGAGTATGCATCGACTTTTCAGATCTAAACAAAGCCTGCCCCAAAGACTGCTTCCCGTTACCCAGGATTGATCAGTTGGTAGATGGAACAGCTGCGCACGAACTATTGTCTTTTATGGATGCTTACTCCGGGTATAACCAGGTCATGATGCATGAGCCAGATCAAGAGGATACGAGCTTCATCACCGATGTTGGTCTTTACTGCTACAAAGTCATGCCCTTCGGATTGAAGAATGCAGGGGCAACTTACCAGAGACTTGTTAATGCAATGTTCAAACCACAGCTTGGGAAAACTATGGAAGTCTATGGTGATGATATGTTGGTGAAATCAAAGAAAGCAGTTGACCATATGGATCACTTAGCAGAAATGTTCGCAATCCTCTGAAAGTATGGAATGAAGCTCAATCCTTTAAAATGTTCATTCGGAGTAGAGTCCGGGAAATTCTTGGGATTTATTGTAAGCGTTAGGGACATTGAAGCTAATCCTGCTCAAAATACTGCTCTGAGAGAAGTCAAAGCCCCTAGGACAAAGAAGGAATTGCAAAGCCTCAATGGGAAAGTTGCTGCTTTAAGTCGGTTTATTTCCAAAGCCACTAATAAATGCATTCCCTTCTTTGACGCTCTAAAGAAAGGAAAGAAAAACTTCGAATGGACTCTTGAATGCCAGAAAGCTTTCGATGAACTAATCCGTCACATGGAAGCGCCTCCAATACTTTCCAAGCCCAACAATGGTGAAGATCTTTTCATATACTTAGCAGTTTCATCTCATGCCCTTAGTGCAGCATTAGTACGGGAAGATGCAAAAGTTCAGCGCCCGGTCTACTATATCAGCAAAAGACTCACTGGGGCAGAAATGAATTATTCAAAGCTAGAAAAGCTCGCCTATTGTCTACTAATTGCTTCCAGAAAGTTGAGGCCATATTTTCAAGCTCATCCTATCAAAGTTCTCACCGATCAGCCTCTAAAGCAAGTCCTATTTCGCCCTGAGACTTCGGGCCGTCTTCTGAAGTGGAATATTGAACTTAGCCAATATGATATCACTTACCATCCCCGAAGAGCAATCAATGGACAAGCTTTGGCAGATTTCATTGCAGAGTACACAGATAAGGGTGACAGTGAAGAAGAAGTTACGGTTGACATCCCAATTAGATGGAAGCTATATGTTGATGGCGCAAGAAATGATTACTGTTCCGGAGCTGGGGTTGTGCTTGAAACCCCTGAAGGGCGATCATTATGTTACGCATTGAGATTGGAATTTCCTTCTACAAATAATGAAGCAGAATATGAAGCTCTAATTGCTGGATTAAAGATTGCAAAAGAACCGAACATCAAAGCATTGCAGATCTTCAGTGATTTTCAACTTATTGTATGTCAAGTCAAGAAAGAGTTTCAAACTAAAGGAGGAAATCTGCCTGCTTACTTGTCAAAGTCCTATGAGCTTCTCGACGATTTCGATCACTATTCGATAAGCCACATACCTCGAGAAGAAAACATGAAGGCGGATTCTCTCGCAAAGTGTTCAAGTTCCGGAGAAGCTCAACTATTGGGATTGGTTCCTGTGGAAGTCTTGTCAGCTCCAAGCACTAATGAGATGGATATCGACTGGATCATGGCTGTATCTCAAGAACAAGAGTCATGGATGACCCCGATCAAAGAATATCTACTCAACGGCTCCCTGCCGGAAAATTCTAAAGAACGTCGAAAGCTGTTAAGAAAAGCCTCGAGATATGTAATTCAAGACGGCCGGTTATATAGGCGGGGATTCTCAATGCCATTACTCCGATGTGTAACCAAGGAAGAAGCCAAGACAATTTTAGCAGAGGTGCACGGAGGAGAATGTGGGGATCATTCAGGTGGCCAAACTCTTGCCAAGAAAGTTCTCCGGTATGGGTATTTCTGGCCAGATATTAATCGAGATGCTGCTATCTACTCCCGAAAATGTGACAAGTGCCAGAGATTTTCAAAAATCTCAAGAGCACCTTCTACGGAACTAACACAGATAGTCAGTCCATGGCCATTCGCCATTTGGGGGATAGATCTAATCGGGCCTTTGCCGGTCGCCAGATCTGGAATCAAATATGCTATTGTTGCTGTTGATTATTTCACTAAATGGGCTGAAGCTGAACCTTTGGCTACTATTACCTCTAAAAAGATGATAAATTTCGTGACTAAAAATATCATTTGCAGGTATGTGTGGCGTAGAAGATAATCACAGACAATGGTACTCAATTCGAGAGCGAAGAATTCCAGGAATTTTGCAAGCGATTCAAAATCCGAAAAAGCTTCTCAGCAGTGGCTCATCCGCAGGCAAACGGGCAAGTGGAAGCAGTGAACAAGATTATCAAGTCAACCATCAAAAAGCAGCTTGAGAAAGCAAAAGGTGGTTGGGTTGATAAGCTGCCACTAGCACTATGGGCATACAGAACTACCCATAAAACTACGACTGGGCACACTCCATTCTCATTGGCATACGGGTCGAAAGCAATGATTCCAGTGGAAATAGAATTCCCTTCACACAGGAGAATTCATTTCAACCAGGCTGAGAACGAAAAACTGCAACTTGAAGCACTTGACTTTCTTGATGAAAGAAGAGAAGAAGCTAGGCTCAGGGTTGCGGCCCATCAGCAAAGGATAGCCAGGCACTTCAACTCTAAAGTTCGTCAACGAAGCTTTGAGAACGGAGACTTGGTCTTGAAAAGGATCATGACAGCAACTGGAGTGTTTGGACCAAATTGGGAAGGATCATATGTCATAGGCAATAAACTTCTTGATGGCACCTTCAAACTCACAACTGTCGAAGGAGATCCAATCCCGAGAGCCTGGAACAACAACCATTTGCGTCCATATTTTACTTAGAAAGCTCTGCTTAAAATTGTAAAATGATTATGGATGTATCAGTTGTATTGTAAACCATTGTAAAATCAGTGCAAAATCAATAAAAAGAGCTATAAAGTGGATGTAGGCCCAATTCTTGGCCGAACCATTAAAAATTCTATGTTCTTTATTATTATAAAATGCCTGTTTCATTTCGATGTGTAAACACTCTAAACGTATTGCTAAAATGTCGATTTAATATTGCATGCCATTAAAACAAAGCTTACCCATCACAAGGCCAAGTGAGCCCCGTAAATCACTCGATAAACAAATTTCAAGCCACAAAAATTCCAGATTCAAATCCAACATAAGATGAACTTCACGCAAAAAAGTTGATGATTCCGCTAAAGGGGCACCTTCCCAAAGCAAAGGAACCAGGCCCTTGTTAACTAATTATGATCGTCTGTACAAACAGACGTCTAGTTAGATAGCTTGTGCCTGCCCCGTGGAATCACTTAACAGTGAAATACACTTCTTTGGATGGAGCAAACCACTTGCAAAAGAAAGGAACACGTGCTTGGAAACGATAACAGGGGACCGCTGATGAGCAGACGACGAAGAGACATGGGCGAGCGGACACAAAAGCAGCCAAAAAGGAGTCTTCTCCAAAAAGGTTGGCGGAACCACCGGAGGGGCACCTTCTCCAAAACGAAGACACCAGGCCCTTGCTAACTAATTGCGATCGTTTGTGCAAACGAACATCCAGTCGGATAGCTTGCGTCTGCCCCGTGGATCCACTAAACCGAGAGACGCAACCTTCCTAACAAGCTAATCAACAAAAGACCTCTACGGAGGCACAAGCCCTCTTCGGAGGCACGCCGAAAAATGAAAGTTCTCTTCTCAACAAAAAAGGTTGGTGGAACCACCGGAGGGGCACCTTCCCAAGTGGAAGACACAGGGCCCTAGTTAACTAGTTGCGATCGTTTGTGAGAACAAACATCCAATTAAGTAACTTGCGTCCGCCCCGTGGATCCATTTAACTGTGAGAAAGTAACTTCCAGGCAATCAAATAAAGACCTCTCCGGAGGCACAAGACCTCTCCGAAGGCACAAGATCTCTTCGGAGTCATAAGACCTCTCCCGAGGCACCACAAGCCCTCTTCAGAGGCACAAGCCTTCACCAAAGGCACACACTGCCCTCTTCGGAGGCAGAAAACCTTCCCCAAGGCACACAAGACCTCTCCGGAGGCACAAGACCTCTCTGGAGGCACAAGACCTCTACGGAGGCACAAGACCTCTTCGGAGGCACGTCCCAGAATGAAATACTCTTTTCAAACAACAAAAGTTGACGGAACCACCGAAGGGGCACCTTCACAACATAAAGGCACAGGGCCCTTGTTAATTGGCTGCAATCGCTTGTGCAAACGAACATCTAATCAAGTAACTTGCGTCCGCCTCGTGGTTCCATTCGACTGTGATGAAGTAATTTCAAACAAACAGAACAAAAAAGACCTCCAACGAGGCACAATAAAAATATTAAAAAAATATATATAAAATAAAACCCTCTTCAGAGGTCCGCTTTACTGCATAGGAGTGTCCACTTCTCAGAAATAAAAAGTGACCATCTCCGAAAGTTAAAGTGTAAAAACTTCTCCAAAACGAGGCGCATTCTATTAAAGTAGAATAATACTTCCACAAAAACGGAACAATTATTCTCTAAAATAAGAATACGAGTCTCCTCGAAATGAAGAATATTACAATGAGCCGTGGTATGGGGGCAATATGATATAATATAGCTACATTAATTAAAGCGATACTCAAGCAACATACCACAAGCTCATTGCAATATTATGCAAAGTAAACAAAGAAACTTGTGCAAAAACAAGGAATAAATACATTCACACATATACTGACAAGAAATTCTACAAGTAAAAAAGAACCATTTTATTCCATACTATAAATTTTTTGCACATGTACAGGTTCTAAAAGACGGGGGCCGGCACCCGTACAATCTCCGGTCAATACATACAAAAAGCAAAAAAGCAAAACAATAAGCCTAAAGTCCAGCTCATTACTCCTTCCCACCACCTTTAGAACTCTTGCCCGGCTTGATGATTAATTTCTGAATCCGGCGTGGATGGGTCGGAGAAGAAGGAGAAGGAGGTGTAGCTGGATCTGCTTCCACTTTTTCACCAGCAGAAGCGCTTTTCTTCTTCTTCGAAACTGCACGTTTCCCTCTCTTCTTTGAAGAAGACTCACTTCCCGGAGAAATCAATGCAGATAGCTTTGTGTCATCATCATGAGGCTCCGGAGTCTTCTCACCTCCTCCAAGTTCCTCAGCCTTCTGCTCTTGCGAAGCGGGTAGATCATCCAAGCCTCAAAGGGCTTCTATTTGTTCTTCCTCGATCTTGGCTGAGAAGCAGGAGTGGCTTGAAGGGATGGAGGAGGAACAGCTGGAAGAGGAGAAGTTTGTGCAGCGCTTGGTATTTCCGCTACAGAAGAAAAGAAGTTAAAATCAGTATTCTCCGAAAAAAGAGAAGATATTGGCTCATCAGGACTTAAGTAATAAGCGAGAAATTCATCAAGCTCAGGTGAAGCAAACGAGTAATCCGCTTGACTTAGTTCAACGTTGAAGTTACCTGAAGAAGTTGGCTTTATAATGTCAATCTCATAGACTTGTGCTTCGGCGCTTTCTTCACCTTTGTCTCCGCCCTATGCAGTTGTAATCTCGATTTCGGCTTTAGCAGGAGATAGAGAACGGGGACTGGTGCCTATGATATCAGCGTCGGCCGAAGTCGAAGTATGGACAGGGGCAGTTGAAGATACTTTCTGTCCCGGATGCTCCCCTGCCGCTGCTTCAGCTCTCGCTCAAGCGAGTTGCTCCTTTCCTCTAGCAAGAGCGGCATGAGTTTCATCATCAAAATAATATGCCTCAAGCTCTGCCTCATCATAGCCAGCACCTCCGAGCATATCAGCTTCGGCCTTCCCCACTTCAGCCAAGGTGATCTCATACTTCGGGCCCAAGAATGAGAGGCTTCCGCACCCCAAAACACTATGAAGATAAAAATCAAATAAAGTTGAGCTAATATTGGCCTTCGTCGCTTCGTGCGAGTGCTCAGCTTCTTCCTTTCCAGCGATGGCCTCATCGCGCTCTTTTTCGGTCTTCAATAACTGAGCTTGCAGCCTTGTAATTTCCAAATCTTGAGAGCTGACTTTTTCCCGCAGCTGGACGGTGTCATTGCGGTATTTTTCAACAACATGCTGCTCCGCTTCAAGTTTGGCTTCAGCATCTCGCTGAGCAGCATGAGCATCTCGAACTTGCTTCTAGAGCATCTCTTCCTTTTGTGTATAGGAAGTGGAAGAAGTGGCAAGCTCATTCTTTAGTTTCTCAACTTCGGCCTCAAGTCTCTCGTACTCATCGGCAATGCTCTTCATTTCAGCGTCGTGCTGTTCAAGAATTTTTTGCCATTCAGACTTGTCATTTTCCATAGTCAACATAGCTTCGATGTTGGCGCGATTTACTCTTTGAAGTTCATCAACAAGCTTTTTCCATCCCGACATTCTCTCGATATCAAGTTTAACGGCGTCAAGATTTCGTAACATGGCTTGTTTATCGATGGGGACCAAATCGAGATCAAAACGAACTCCCTTTAAGCACCAGTGCGGAAACCGGCTTTGGAGAGTTGCCGGGCCTTGTTCAACCTGATATCGAGGCCTGCTAATGATTGTTTGAATATCAGTTTTCTTGAGAGCAGGAGAACCAGATGGAATTTCTATAGAAATAGGAGCATCAGGCTTTTCAGAAATTGCAGACGCATCACTAAGCTTGGCCCGTTTGCTTGGATCGCCAACAACGTGACTCTTCCCTTTATCATCATAAGATTTTCTTTTGTGAGAGTCATCATCTCTCTGGGATGAATCATGTCGTTCATCTCCTCTCCTGTGGCGCTCCTCATAGTCCCGCCTTTCACGAGCTTTTGTAGCGGCTCTTTCTTCATCGGTTTCCCTATGGACAGGGAGATAGCGCCTGTGATCATAAGTGTCACGCCCTCCATAGCACCGGAAGTCGTCATAGTACGAGCTACTGCGTCCCATTGAAGAATCTGAAAATGAAAAAGAGATAGAATTTAGAAATTTCTAGGAAAAGGAAGCTAAGTGTGTATAAGTGCCAAAAAATCCTAAGTGTGTGTGATGTGCAAGCTACACGCGTCAAACTAAAAACCACTCTTTGATTGGGGAGTGATAACAGATTGTGAAGCAGGAGTCAACTTTTGAGCTGACGAAATTTGCTGCAAGGCAGATGTCACTTCAGCTGCTGAAGATGTAACTTTAGTTTATCGTCTTTGAAGAGCTCCTGTGAAGTAATCATTAGATCGCTCAATCCCTCAAAAGTGTCGTCACCATCATGTTTAGCAGGACTCTTTCTCTCAACTCCTTTATCATCAGCTTTCCCGGAGTGTTGAGGAGGTTCCTCTTCTTCAATTACTGGGGAAAGTGTGAGTCTGCTAGATGATCCCGCAATATCAACGGAAGTAGAACACTTCACCAACGAAGCCCCTGCAGTAGTTTCCTTCGATGTTGCTTCCTCGGTAGGAACCGGGGCAACTAATGTTTCAATATCAGAACTAGAGACTTCGTGAATCTGAGTAGATCGGGAGGGATGTAAAAGTCCGAACTGGTGCAAAAATTCATCTTTCAGCAAAAATTTAGTGCTTCTCTCTTCAGCAGCCACAGCACTTAAAGTTTCGAAGGTTGGCTTGTGACTGGGATCCCTAAGCGGAGGAGGAAGTGCTGCAAAAAGTAAAGAATGAAGTTAAGCATTTGACAATTCGAGTTTCGAGAAGTTCAGAAAATGAAGTGAACGGAGAAAGGCAATCTTACTTCCGACTCTCTAGACGGCATAGAATCCCGGGGGGCAGCGGACGAAGAAAAATTGACTTAAAAACCCGTGTGCACTCTTGGGCAAGTCTAGAATCAATTTACGGTTTCTTGTGCCTCTCACAAGTATAATTGAAGGTTGATCTTTGTTCTTCGCAAAGGTGCATAAATAGCAAATCTCTTCAAAACTTGGAAGACGGTCGAGCGTCCTTTTGAACAGCACACACAACCCCATCAAGATGGCATAACCATTGGGGTGTAACTAGAAGGGAGAGATAGTTAATCGAAGAAGAAGCTGTCGAAGAAAATCATTAATGGGAGGAATAGCTCCACTCAAGCACATCTGACGATTAACTGCGACAAAACCAAGAGCTGGCCTGTCAGCAGTATCGTTTACTCCAGGAAGCAAAACGTCTGTTTCGGCAATACCAAACTGAATGCACAATTGATTGAAAGCTCTGTGGCTCAAGGTGATCGAAGTTCTTTCCGGAGGATCATCCAACGGATTAGCAATTGGAAAAAACTCCCCAGCTTGTCCTGTTTCTTCTTGTTGGGAAGTCATTCTACACAAGGAACTGGATATTCAAATATGAAGGTGCACGTTTCCTAAAAGTGTGAAGTGTTGTGCAAAACTAGTAAAATGACGAGCAAATATAACTGGAATTGAATTAGTTGACATTTGTCAATTATAGAGTTTCAAAGCTTGTTATTTTAAGTCCAAGTACAGAGTTGATGCAAACAAATCAGCTTTAGTTGATTGTTTTAGCTTTGCTTTAATACTTCACTTGAACTTGTTAATTCACAGCATTTCATTCACACAGATTGTTTAAGTTGATTATTCTTTATCGACTAATCTGTCATTCGATGTGGACAGTCAATGGTAGTATATTCGCCCTAGTTTTTTTGCAAATGTTGTATTTAACAGGTTGTTAGCTTAAAAAGTTAGTATAATCTGTAAAGAAGTTCAACAAAGTTCAAGTTCAAACAGTTCAAGCAAGCTCTTTCAAATTGTACAAGTGTTCCAATTTTGTTCATCTCTTAGGTCGTTTAGCGACCTAGCATAGATCGAGTTCTCCTTAAGTCGCACTGTGCAAATCAAAGAGTTTAAGGCTTCAGGTCAAGGCAATGCAAATTCGTCCAAGTCCTAGCTTGGCCGCGACCTAAAACCTATGCCGCAAAAAGTTAGGTCGTTGATTTGTTAAGTCGTTTTGCTTGGAATTCATGTGCAAATTTAACTAAGTCCTAGGTCGTTTGAATCCCAGCACGACCTAAAAGTTAAGTCGCAGATTCAAAGGATCCTTAGGTCGCAAGAATTCTTAGGTCGGTTGGTTCGTTAGGTCGGCCAGGTTCCTAAGTCGCTCAGATATGCTAAATCGCTAAACTTCTTCTCCACTCAACAGCTCGTTATCTTGTTAACTGTTAACCCGATAACCCGTTATCACCCATACAATGAAATCCATCATCCTCTTCGTGAAATTCATTATCCCTTCATACCACCAAATCACCCGAAAATCGATTCAAAACATCTCCAATCCATCATAGATTCAACGCATTGTTGTGCTTTCATGAATCACAGCAACAACATAGCAAACGGCGATCAAAAGTTGATCGCAACATCACTCAAAATGTAGCACGACACATGGAATTGGACTAGGGTGGGAAAATGGGGATTCACAATTCAACGGTGATTATGGTGGGATAGAGATCGAATTCACTTACGCAATATGACGATAAAGATGAATTGACGACTAAATAATTCGAACTTGACTTTGAAAGCTTGGAGGATCTTCAATGATGGTTTTGGAAATTAGAGCAGGTAAGGAGGAAGAAGCGACCTAACAGTTTATATAGGGCAAAGAGAGGAAGACGAATCGGCACGCGAGTTAACGAATGTCTTAGGTCGCTCACGACCTAGCGGAGTTATGTTGAAGCACACGACCTATGGCATAGGCATGTACTTCGAGGGGCAAGTGTTAACTCCACTTTTTGAAGCGACCTAGCGACCTAACTTCGTAAGCGACCTAGCGACCTAGCGATCTAAAGATACAAGCGACCTAGCGACCTAGTGGACTCAGCAACCCAACAGTCTAACACACAAGCGACCTAACAAAGAAGAGGTTCTACATCGAGCTAATATGAGACGACCCAGCGACCTAAAGCTCCAACGACCTAAAGCTCCAGCGACCTAACTACATAAAGGTTCCAATGATCTAACGACCTAACGAGGTAAGAGGGGAGCGACCTAGCGTGTTAAAAGTAGACAAGGACCGCATGCATTCTGTCTCCTTAGGTCGCTAGCGACCTAATCCAGACCGAGACAACTTCTATGCCGCTTCGCTCCTAGGTCGTTCACGACCTATGACTTAGCAATGTGTTCAAGTGATGCAGTACGCCCCTGTTAAGCTGTAAACCGTGCCTATTAGGTCGCCCGCGACCTACGACCTTCCCCTAGGTCGCTCACGACCTACGACCTAACTCCAGAAACTCCCTATAAATACTGCACCAACTCCAACTTGAAGGGGACTTTGGGCTCATTTCTGGAACGCCGATACTCTGCTGTTTTCTCAACTCAACCAATACTTCAAGCACTCCAAACACCGAAGACGCTTCAACGAACTTCAAGAGGAGATCGAACACATTCAACATGAATTCAAAAGAGTCTTCTACATCGAAGTTCTAGCTACTCGTCTAAAGTGTGTTGTAATCAAAGTGTATTGTAAAGAGTTGTAACTGAATCATCAATAAAGAAGATAAAGTGGACGTAGGCTTAATTTTGAGCCGAACCACTATAAAACTGCTGTCTCTTTACTTTTCTGCTATTTTCTGCTTATTTCTAGTTCCCGTACCAACGGGTGGTGCTTTCACTTTTTCTTTACACACACCGGGGTGTTAGCGTTCAATTTTCAGCGTTAACAGATTGGTTGCTAATTTCCTTTTGAAATTCTTTTCTAAAAGTACTGGCGAATTTTTAGAAGTAAATTATTTAAATTATTTACAAAGTGCCCATTCTCCTTTTATAAATATATAAAACATTTAAGTCCCACACCTTAAATAATTTTATATACTTATTAAAACACTTAGGAAAATTCTACAAAAATTACCATAAATCACTTTTAATATGTTTTCTAACATATATTAATTTTTGACCCAAAAGAATATAAATTAGCCGTAATTAATTTTAAACCAATTAACCATTTTTCCTCACTAGAAAATTAATAATAAATCCACATTAATTCAGAAAATTCTGAAATTTGAAACCCATCTCTAAAATATTATTTCTAACCTAAATTAAAATCGCAAGGCATTTGGATGTCATCTAGTAGGGTTTCCACATTAAATCTTTTCATAAAATCCATGTGAAATAGCATAAATCATCAACAAGCATATATATCCATTTTAACAATAAAAAACATGGCAAAACATTTGCAAAATAATTCGGATTTAAATCTAAAACCAAAAATAATAGAAACATGAGATGTAACCTATTATTCACCTTAGCTTTGTGATTAAGGAGTTGAGATTTGATCTTGGATTAAGTTGCTTAAGCTTCTTCCTTAGATTCTTGCTTATCTTCTTGTTTTCCCTTAATGGTGGCCGGCCTTTCTATGTTTTGTTTTTTTATTGTGAACGTGTAAAATGAAGTGTTGTGAGGGTTTAGGGTATAAGAATAAGACTTATTCCTATTTTTCCCTTATCTAATTCCCTAACCTATTTCATTTTAAATTCCATTTAGTTCATTGGTTCAACTAGGCACGACTCCCATTTATTATACAAATCTCAATCCCCTAACCATTTCATTATTTCATTTAATTTAACTAATTGAATGTCCTAGATAATGTTAATTGAAATTAGGGTTGTTACACTAAGTCAAGAGCAAGACACATCATTGGTTAGTATTATAGGGCAGCTAGAAAGGGGTGAATAATCAAGTCATTTGGATCGTTACTCCAAAGACCAAAAGGTTTACTTAAGGGGAGACGGAAGACTATGTGTACCATAGGTTAAGGAGTTGTTAGAGGAAGTCTTGGGTGAATGTCACCATTCTAGAATGACTATTCATCTCGAAGGAGATAAGAAGTATCAGGATGCGAACAGGATATTCTATTGGTAGGAATAAAGAGGCATGTAGCTAAATATGTGGCGAAGTGCATGACGTGTTAAATAGTGAAGGCGGAGCAGAAAAGGCCGATTGGGCTATTACCTCCATTAGATGTGCCATGGTGGAAGTGGGAATGCATATATATGGATTTTGCGGATGAGTTACCTCAGAGTGGAAGAGGGAATGAGAGCATCTCACAAAGAGTTCACATTTTATTCCAGTTAAGGGTACGAGAACAACAACTACATTAGCAACTCAATATATTAGAGAAGTAGTCCGACTGCATGGAGTTTCGGCTAGTATAGTAAGCGACCAAGATCCACTTTCAAGAGTGAATTATAGAGGATTCTATAGGAGGAACTAGGAACAGAGTTGAATTTGAGCACGACACTTCACCCGCAGATCGATGGATAGACTGAGAGGGAAAACATGGTGTTGGAGGATTCGTTGAGTGCTTGTATACTGGATTTTGGAGGGACTTGGGATGATCATTTACCTCTTGTAGAATCCGCGTATAATAATAACTACCAGGTGAGTATAAGCATGAGACTGTTTGAAGCGTTATATGGAAGGTTGTGTAAGTGACCTTTGTGTTGGTAGGAGTCTATAGATAATATTATTGTGGGCGTAGGTATGGTTAGAGACACTGTAGAGAAGACGAAAATTATAAGGAAGAGGATGAAAGCCGCACAAGACCAAAAGAAGTCATATGTTGTTTGAAGAAGGAAAGATTTGAAATTTAAAGTTTGAGATTTAGTCTTTGTTAAAGTTTCTCCATTGAAGATGGTGATAATATTTGAAAGTTCGAAGATGTTAGCATCTGGATTTGTCAGCCCATTTCCAATGTTGGAGAGGATATGACGTTTAGAATATAGAGTGGAACTTCCAGAGAAGACAACATGAGTCCATAACATATTTCACATGTCAAATTTGCGGAAATGTATACACGATCTAATGACTATGGTTGCACCTAGTCAGTTGGAGGAGATAAAGTTGGATTCTGAGCCTAGTTCATCCTGTGGTCTAACCTGTATTATGGAGCATGTGGTAAAACAACTTAGAGACAAAGTAGTAAAATTGGTTAGAGTGCAATGGGGGAACCTTCTAGCGGAGAGTACATGAATGCCTGAAGAGAAGATTAGGGCTACTCATCCTTAACTCTTTTCCAATACGTTTCCTGATTTGGTTTAATTTCCTTAGTTTAGATTATTCTAGGATTAGGATTTGGATGCTTTGGGTGATTTGATTGTTAGATTCAATATTTGTTGAAATTGCATTCATATATAGACACACACACACACACGTGCTTAAATTAGGATATTATGCATCATGCCTAACATGCCATCTTATTGCATTTATATAGGTTTCATTAACTACATTTATGCATCGTAGGTGTAGAAATTGCAAGTTCATAGCATCATTCATTACTACACGCTGTTTATATCACTCACACCTATATGTTGTTTGCATAAATTTAATGGTATGTTTGATAACTTGATTGATATATGTTTGACGAGCGCGTGTTATATTATATTTTCCATTCCTTAGGAATTTGGGGACGAAATTCTTTTAAGCGGGGAGAATGTAATATCCCAAAATTTTGATAAATAATTTATTCAAATATTAATAATATAAAAATATGAAAATAGTTGAATTTAACTAATTAATTAAATAAATTAAAAATAAGGATGAAAAAATGGTCATTTTCAAACTTTGGAATTTGACGACAAGACCAATTCTATTTCAACCATCTCGTTTTTTTATTTGTACATAATTTTGGTTTTCCTTGTTTAGAGTTTGTATGAAGAAATTAAGAGCGAACCGATATTGGGTCGATCAGGCACTAAGGCTTCGAATTCAAATTTGAAATTGGGCAGACTGTTTCCCTCCTTATTTTAAAACTGAAAAACACTTACTCCATTTTCAAAAACCAACCGATCACTTCTTCTTCCTTATATCCTCCTTCCCTCTTAACATACTCAAGATCAAAACACAACATCTCTCTCAAAACTTAACCAAATCACATAAGACTAGTGGCATTGTGAAGCTATCGGTCAAGATTACGTACTAACAGTGATATAGAGGAAAATATCTGAAGCACTGAAGTTCATTGGGCTGGACAACGAAGATCTTTGTAGTGGAGAGCACTATATTGAGTGATTCATCTTTTTTCCTTCGTATAATGCAATCATAATACTATATCTATGACATATTGGCTATATTAGTGTAGTATAATATAAATTAACTTCTAGAATCAGATTTAACTGGGATTTAGGATGGATTGGTCTACAAATAGTAAAACTGAAACAGTTTTATCATAGAATTTGGAATTTTGATGAATTTAAACCAAATTTGATGAATCAAACAAAGAAACCGGACTTAGGAATGTAGGGCTAGGTATTAGGGGTGTTCTCAAGTGATCAGGCAAAGAGGACGAGGCTAGAAGTAGAAAATAATGAGAAAAACAACCAATTTCCAAAACATGGCAACTTCCAGGAGTTACGTGCATCAGTCCACTGGTGGAGGTGACCCGGGCCCTGGTCGCCTATTCAGGGCTTATGTTGAACCCGGACCCAGAAATGCCTATGTAAATAATAAAAAATTGATTCGAGTCTTGTTTCTCCTGTGTTCTAGAAGGTGATTCGAGGGTATTGATGATGCAAACAACGACGTTACAAATTGGGAGAATGTTTGTGATGATTGGTTGCTATTTGAAATGAATATATCTTATTGTGATCTAGAGACGTGATGTGATGGTGAATGTGAAACATGAATGAGTCCATGGTGTTGGTAGACGAACGAGACATGGATATGGATGCAGATATGGGTGTGGATACGGATACAGATATGGATGCAGATACTGACCAATGGTACAGGTAGGTGATCAGGGCATTATATTGCCCTCCTGTAGTGCTTTGGCGAGCCAGATGGAGGAGGATGATGTTAAGCGACCCAGATGATGATGTAGTATGACCAGGGCGTGAGTCCAATTAGAACGAGGAAAGTGAGTCCATATAATGATGATGAAGTATGACTAGATGTATGACATTTAAGTGTGACGCGACGATGGGACGTGGACCAACTGTGCGATAGACTCATATTTGTTATAGTATTATTTTTGTAGTAATTGTAGAGTAAAAGTATGGTTCACTTGCCAAACTTATGTCAGACCCCTCCTATTTTACCCACATATATATATATATATATATATCCAGGTTGATGGAGTTTGGAGACAAGATGGTATGAGAAAAAGAGAATCATTTGTATATATTGCGTATGATGTAAATTGTAACATGGATTTGGCTATTGGTATGGATTAGGTTGTAGCTATATTGTTCATACATACGTATTTGACATTGTAGACATGTCATGATGATGTAACTATGGTTATTAATAATGTATTATATTTTATGTTCTTCCATTGCAAGATTCTGAAAGTAGATAGTTATTAAATAACGTTAGTTAAAACTGTTTCTAATATGTAACGACACGGGATTTTCGACGGTTAATTTTGAATATTTAAATGGTTTAAATATTGGATTTGAAATCTATAATTTAGTTAATAAAATTTTAAAATTGAAACTTCAAGTGATTTCATAAAATTTTGGAATCGTCGATTTAATCGACGCGTTAAGATAGCGTTTCGGGGCACAGTCTCGGAATTCAACGAAACCTATTCCATTGGATCCGTAATAATGTATTATCATTGGATTTCAAATTTCATACCGTTTGGAGTTATCGTTTGGTCGTATGGGATATAAACGCGTTGAAATTAATATCGAAATTTAATATAATAATTGGGTCCAAAAAAGCTATCTTCTCCATATGATCGAATTGGGACTCGAAACCTTTTCCATTGCGTTCAGAATAGGGGTATAACATTATGAATGCCTAGCCGCACGCCTAAATAGGGTTTGAAATTTCGAGGTATGTAACGAGATAATTTCAATATAAATTTATAAATCAAATTAGGGTCAAATTCTCAGCCGACCTATTCCACTAGCCCACAACCATTCAAGCACGCAACCTCCATTTGTCACATCATTTATTTTTCTGCTGTTCATCAATTTAAATCGTGTATCTTTCCTTCTTTTCAAAAATCAGTTCAAAGGATAAAAAAAGGGAAATCGAACTCTGTTCGAATAAAAGAAAAATCAAATACTCTTCCTCTTTCAAATTATATTCGATCGAACAAAAAAAATCGCGTGAGGGTATCGCGAGGGCTCCCGTTCGATCGAGGAGGTAGGGCGGCGATAGTGGGTGACATGGAGGAGGCGCGTTCGATTGATACTCGGGTTTCTTTAGGGTTTGGGTATATCGAAGTCGCGTACGAGGCTGGAGGAGAAACACAAGCGTGCTTGTACCCAAGAGCGCGAGGGAGGATCGGCGTCGAAGTCAGGCGATTGGGGGATGGTCGCGATCAAGGCGTAGCATTTGAAGTAGCGTTTAGTGTTATAGTGTTTGAGGGCAGTGTTCGAAGGAGGTGGTGATGCGATGGTCGTTCGTGGGTTCGTGTATGGTGAAGTGAGGCCATGATGAAGTCAGGGGTTTTCGTTTTAAGCTTGGAATAGGAGTGGCCGTGACTTGTCAAGGCGGCTGCATTCGAAGCATGAAGTCAGGGCGGCAGTAGGTGTTGTCGAGGTAATGCTAGGATTTCTTTTGGTCGAGTCTCAACGTGGTAAAATTTTAATTTGGAGCTATTTAAGCTGAAGTGGGATTAAAGTTTTAAA
Organism: Allium fistulosum; assembly: GCA_030737815.1. Lineage (NCBI taxonomy): Eukaryota > Viridiplantae > Streptophyta > Magnoliopsida > Asparagales > Amaryllidaceae > Allium > Allium fistulosum. The sequence goes on along the minus strand of CM060908.1, from coordinate 740,045,645 downwards.
GGGTAATTAATTAGCCTAATTACTGTAATCAACAATTTAAATTATAATAATTTAATTCGTTAACTTATAAAAATTTGTAACCTTTTATTTTTACGAGGTCCAAAATTTTACATAACGAGTCAAGTTGGATTCGTTGCTGCAAAATATACAATTCTAGATGTTTGGCAGTATAAGGAAAAGAAGAGAAAATCAAGGATGAGAAAACTCTCACTCATTTGGATTTCTAGATTAATTTTTAAATAGTTAAAGTTAATTATTAGGTGCATGGTTGATTCAATAATTATTATCGGATGAAAGATATATTATACATATTAGTAGTTGGAGTGATATTCCCGCACATTATAGCGGATGAGACCATATGTGCCCTGCATAATAGCGGATGACCCTATATACCACAATATCCCCCTCGAAGTGGGACTGGTATTTTTATGTTGTATTAACATCTGTGGATGCAGGAAAATAGGTTGGAGGGATCCAACTGGATTCCTCAAAATGTTGAATTTAATTTCATATATTGTGATATATGGATTGTGTAGAATAATCTATTATAGATTATTGTAGTGTTTCGAATTATTGGATGCTATTGTAGCACTGGTCTGAATTTTGATATTTTATATACCATAAATATAATTTTTAAATTGAAGGAATGAAAGGAATTTTTGATATAAAAATATTTATACTGGAATTGGAGTTATTTTAAAGAAATTGAGTTAGACAAATATATTTGATTTTTGGTTATACTTAACTATTGTGAATTATTAAATGGGATTTTTTTTAATGAATTATATAAAAAGAAATTATAAATGATAGTCGGAAAAAAATATAAAAAGGAGTTGAAGTCGATATTAAAATAGATTGAAAAGTTATAAATGAGATTTATAAAGAAATGGATTTATAGAATGGAATTTTATAAATAAGATTGCTTTTATAAACAAGTAAAACTCAAAGGAGTATAAGAATTTATAAACGATGTTTATAAATAAGGTAAGCGATATCAGTTGCTAAATTGGGAATACAACATTCATATAGTGAATTTATATTAAAAATGGTAATATGGTGAGAAAAATAGTGGATACTATTTTTGAAAAGAGAAAAAGGTTAAGGAGATCGGAATGGAAGTGATGTGATGAGATTCGAGGGGAATTCATAAATTGAATTAGTTATTGAGGTTTTAAAAAAAAATATTTTTAATTCTAAGAAGTAAGTTTGTTTTTAAAAAGAAAATTTTATTATTTAAAACTATGAAATTTTAAACTAGATAGGATTGGGATACTGCGGTTAGTAGATTTTCAAATATTAAGTATTTATTTTAGTAAATTCTAACTTTTTAAAAATCAGCTTTGAAAATTTATTTGTTTATCTAAAAATGAGTTATTTATGTTTATAAAAGCATTTTTGATATTTTAAATAATTACTTGAACATGTTTTTTAAAAAATAAATTATTATTCTTTTAAAAATACTTATTATATATATATATAGAGTTTTTGAAGTGACTGAAAATTTTTATTTGTAAATTCTCTCGAGAATCATAAATGGGTCTTTTAAATGGATATGATTTTGAAGGGAGGAATTTTATAAGGAATTTGGTGGAAATGGAATTTCAAAATGTTGAATATGGAAAATTTGAAAATGAAACCTGAATTTATAAAAGAAGTTATAAATTGTTGAATGAGGTTATAAATAAATATACTGGGTTTTGGAAATTGAAAAGGGAATTTATTAGCGATTCCGACGACTTATGAAATAAGCTACGAAATATTCTCTTAAGTATTTATATTTGAAAAGATTTTTGAAAATAGGACTTATAATATTTTCCTAAGTATAAAAATCGAAATTTGGGAATATTTCTAAGTGTTGAGAAGTTTGAAAATATCACGTTATGGATTTAAGCATTTGAAAAGGTTTTCAAATATTGGAATATCGAAAGGGATTGGATATATATCTTTAAAGATATTTTGAAATAAATGTTTGAAGAATTGTAAAATAAGGCCTACTGTCTGCTTATGGATGTTTTATTGATAGTTAAATAACCGACTATCAATATTGGCCAATTTTGTTAATCGTTTCGAAGAGACCGGGATTGGATTTAATTATCCAAAAACCACTTCGATTCGGTTTGAACGTTACTAACGAATACCGTGAAGATGATGAAGATGGTGATTCGGTTTGTCCAGACCTAAGACAACTTGTATGGACGAATGCTATCAGAACATCGTCATTCGAGGACGATGAGCGTTCTAAGTAGAATTGTTTCTTAAAAGGTAACGCTTAGCCTCATGCCTCATCAACCGGGAATGACTAAAATAGGGGAGATGCGGCTAGGCTAAGTGGGTCGCACCCAATTAGGGTATGTTATCACTTTTCTAGATATCCTCGGAAACCTATATATTATGGATATGGTTGTGCATGAAAGAAGGAGCGCTCGATTGAAAGGGTGGGAACACCCGGGGTGATAACATATTCAGTCTATCCAGGTTAGGGGTAGGTCAGTCTTGTGTAGCAGGGGATTCTGGCGAGGTCCTTGGTACATTGTTCTAGAGGTGTACTGTTATGGACGGTACCCCAGTGGCCTAGTCATTTGTATGGGATGCATTCTCCAATACGAGCTTACGGTTTTGTTTGTAGAGCTTAGTATGCTGGAATTTTATTAATGTAACAATTTCAGCCATTTTAATAAGTATTTGTATTTAGACACTATTATAATATCACTGGATTTTCTATAAAATGTTTTGGTTATCGTAAAGGAAAACCCGTCGTGTTTATGTGTGACACGGTCTTACGAGATACCTTTGTTTTCCAAGGAATTTTGATAACTCTAATAATTCAAATTGAGTGTGTTTTCTCACGCCGATTTTCCAGACTGACTCAGGTGTTATTTTATTATAATGCTCGGGTCAGACCGAGTGTTACAGATTCAGGTTAGAATGCTATGAAGCTCAGGAGACGATCTGGATGATAGAGACGTATCTTCGTACTTGGTTATATTTCCGCTGTGTGAGGACAAGTTAGTATAACTGTCCATCTTGATGTGTTGAATTGTTGTACTCTGATGATTTTAAGTATATAAAATGTTACAGATTATTTTGTATAAAAATATGTTATTTTATATTATATTATTCCGCCGCGATTGTGAGATTCTGTGTTGTCGTTATTTTTCTTCTATCTCTTTCTTCTTCTTTACCCTAGTTATTCTCTCTTTTGTACAATTTGGGTTGAACAGGAGTGAATTGTTATCAACTCAAAGGGTACGAAACCACGGGTCGCTACATTTGGCATCAGAGCCGAAGGTTAAGTGAGAACCTTGACTCTGGTGGGGATTACTCATTAGAGATAGAGTCAGTAGTACTCTAGAATGAGTTGAGTGTAATAATAGATATGAGCGCGTATTTGTTAGTGAATATAAAATGGTTTTATATTGTGTTGATTAATCTGTCGAGTGGTATATAAATTCTGATCGAATAGTGGGACACCACTTAAATCGATAGGAGTTTCTAAACACTTGAATAGAGTAATTAGACACAGTATGGGTTTAAAGCGGGTAAAAAAAATAATTTTACCCAAACTATATTTTGATATAAAAGAGAAAAAATTTCTGAAAATTACTATAGTGATGTGCTTGGTTTTTATTATATAATCAAAATAAGATTATAAATTTTGAATGGTTACATAAAACTCAATTAGATTGTATAAGTATGAGTTATACAAATGAGTTAAAAACTAAAAATGGATTCAAACCATAATTTGGAAAATTTAAATCCCGTAGATTTTAGAAGTATTTTCCAAAGTGTTTGAAGATAAATAATAATATTATTATTTTGGAGATATTTTTGAATAGAAAAATAGTTTTAAATGGATTTTGGAAGTGATATAGCACTGAACTCACTACACTCACTGTAAAATAATTCCGATGATGGTCACAAAATCATCGGTGTTCATTTTCGAGTTTCTAAGTGACGAATTGCTGCCATAGTAAATTGATACGGAGATTTTTCGGTGAAAACAAGTGTTGTTTTGAAAATTCCGAGGGAATTGTTTTGAATAAAATCAGGTTGATTTTGAAATTCGAAGGAAGTGGTTTGTTCAACCAAAAAGAATATATATATATATATTTGATTTCAAAGTGATTTGAAATAAATACCGATTGTTTAAAAATTCTGGAGTTTTAATATAAATGTTAGGGAAAACCTCGAAAATAAGTTATGAACTTATAAAGAGAGGATGATTTCAATAAGAAAGGAAAGTATGGAATTTGAGTTTTGGGAAATAAATTTTAACTTAAGTGAGTTAAAATAGATTGTGTGAATTGAATTTAACTTAAGGAAAGTTAAATAGATTTATTGGAATTGAGAAAATAATAAATTCGAATGGCGAAATTGCTATACGAATATTAGTAAGGAAGTGGAAAAAAATTTGAAACTGGAATTGAATTCTTACTTGATTTAAATTGAATGGATTAAAAATAAAATTTGTTTGGAGTGCAATTTAAATTAAGGATGAATAATTTGAATATCGTTTTGAAATGTTGGTTAAAAGGAACTGAAATTTAAATAAAAAGTAAATTTGATTTGAATCATATGGAATTGAATTAAATATGAAAATGTGAATTATAAAGTGACTATATTACTATAAGTTATAAAATTTGAATTGGATTAGAAATAATGTTGAATTGAAGTAAATATAAATTTTGAATTGTGAAATAATTATATGGCCATAAAGAAATAATTTGAATGAGATAAAATTTAAGTGATAATTGGAATTGTGAATAAATAAATTGGAATAACTTTAAAAAATTGAAATTAATTGAATAAATTTTTTTTACTTAGGCTATAAATAAATGTGCAATCTCGAGTTAAAAATAAAATGTGAATATATTCGAGTATAGAATTGATGGAAATGTGGACAATAAGTTGTGTGACTTATAAAATTGAAAAGTGAAATAGAAAACCCAAAATAAAAAGGGTGTAATATTTTAAAGTGAAGAAATAAAGTCCAAACTTGAATTATAAAATAAATTTGAGCTCAAGAAAATTAAATGATGTGATTTTTGAAATAAAAATCAGAAATTGAATGTGGAACTTGAGTATAAATTAAAATTCTACAAAATGTAAGCGAATAAAATATAATTGGAAATATTGTCGAATAAATAGAAATGGATTGGGATAGTAATGACTTGAGTTACAAATAAATTCAATTTGAGTATAAATAAATTGAATATGGCCTTGATATCATTTAAATGAGTTCAAGAATGAATTTGAATATGGAATTAAAATTGAATTGGATTAAATGAATGAACTAATTTATTAATTATTAACAGAAATGGAAGTTGGTTAAAATGAAATAAACTTAAGTTATAAGGTTAAAATAATTGAAATTAAACAAATTAACTTAAGTTAATATTTGAATGGAAGCTTGGCTCGAATAAATTGTGAAATGGTTATTTAATAAATAGCGGGAATGATTCCGAGTTTAACAAAATGGATTTGAATATAATAAAATGTGGATATGAATGGAATGAAAATAACTGGATTGAGTTTGAAATGGAATAAAATTGAATATAAATTGATTTATAATCAATTTAAAATAGCTATAAACTAAAATGGGTATTTTATTAAATGGATATTCCCAAATTGCATTGAAATATCATCATTTGACGTAAACCGAGGTAAATAAATTTCTATGAATAAATAGAAGTGAATAAATTGATTTTTAATAAATTTGGAATGGATATGGGTTTGTTTGATATAAAATGAATTATATGCAAATTAATTTGGTTGTAAACCATTTCGGATTGAATGAAATGATGTATGGATCGATGAGAAGTAAATTAATTAGTATTAGAACCTTATAAATGCCTATGATTATATGTTAGAATGCATTATTTATGAAATTTATGTGTTTAACTAGTTAAATGAATGAAATGTTAGTAAATGTTCATGTTTTTGGTGCTTACGTGTTTAAATTGAGTAAGTACAGGTACAGAGGGACTATTTGGCAAGATTTGGGTTGCAAAATTTCTTTTGAAGTAAATGCTTGCTTAATAATGCTTAAAAAACGCTAAATAAAGGTATGTTTTTGGATTAAATACCGCAAATTATAAATATTGATATATATTTTTTTCCAACCGTGTGGGTCGATGTATATATATTTATCCCTCTTGTCATATTGCAAAAGGTTCTCCGTACAAAGGAGACTGCCAAATTTTTTGGAAATTTAGGGCGTTAGAAAAGTTTTGAAAATTTTTGGAAAATTTTTGTTAGCGACAAATTGATTTCGAATTAAAATTGGAATAAAGGGTTTTGGAAATAGAATTTAGAATAATTGTTTTGATCAAAACTAAAATTTTAGAAAAAGTGAAGTATCGAATTTTTACTGATAAGTTTTGAAAAGTTAATGGGTTTGGATCGTTCGTCCTACCTTAGCAATTTCGGGGATGAAATTCTTTTAAGGGGGGGAATGTGACGACCCGGATTTTTCGACGGTTAATTTTGAATATTTAGATGATTTAAATATTGGATTTGAAATCTATAATTTAGTTAATAAGATTTTAAAACTGAAACTTCAAGTGATTTCGTAAAATTTTGGAATCGTCGATTTAATCGATGCGTTAAAATAGCGATCCAAAGCATAGTCTCTAAATTCGATGAAACCAGTTTCATTGGATCCGTAATAATGTATTATCATCGGATTTCAAATTTCGTAGCGTTTGGAGTTATGGTTTGGTCGTATGGGATATAAACGCGTTGAAATTAATATCGAAATTTAATATAATAATTGGGTCCAAAAAAGCCATCTTCTCCATACAATCGAATTAGGACTCGAAACCTTTTCCATTGCGTTCGGAATAGGGGTATAACATTATGAACGCCTAACGGCACGCATAAATAGGGTTTCAAAATTTCGAGGTACGTAACGAGATAATTTCAATATAAATTTATAAAATCAAATCAGGGTCAAATTCTCAGCCAACCTATTCCCCTAGCCCACAACCATTCAAGCACGCAACCTCCATTTGTCACGTCGTTTCTTTTTCTGCTGTTCTTCAATTTAAATCGTGTATCTTTCCTTCTTTTCAAAAATTAGTTCGAAGGTATAAAAAAAGGGAAATCGAACTTTGTTCGAATAAAAGAAAAATCACATACTCTTCCTCTTTCAAATTCTATTCGATTGAAAAAAATATAAATCGCATGAGGGTATCGCGAGGGCTCACGTTCAATCTAGGAGGTGGGGCGGTGATAGTGGGCGACATGGAGGAGGCACGTTCGATTGATACTGGGGTTTCTTTGGGGTTTGGGTATATCGAAGTCGCGTACGAAGCTGAAGGAGAAACGCGAGCGCGCATGTACCCAAGAGCACGAGGGAGGATCGGCGTCGAAGTCGGGTGATTGGGGGATGGTCACGATCGAGGCATAGTGTTTGAAGTCGTGATTAGGGTTATAGGGTTTGAGCACAGCGTTCGAAGGAGGTGGTGATGCGATGGTCGTTCATGGGTTCGTGTGTGGTGAAGTGAGGCCATGATGAAGTCAAGGGTTTTCGTTTTGAGCTTGGTATAGGAGTGGCCATGACTTGTCAAGGCGGCTGCATTCGAAGCATGAAGTCAGGGCGGCAGTAGGTGTTGTCGAGGTAATGCTAGGATTTCTTTTGGTCGAGTCTCAATGTGGTAAATTTTTAATCTAGAGCTGTTTAAGCTGAAGTGGGATTAAAGTTTTAAAGGGAAATTAACTAGCCTAATTACTGTAACCAACAATTTAAATTATAATAATTTAATTCGTTAACTTATAAAAATTTGTAACTATTTTTTTTACGAGGTCCAAAAATTTACATAACGAGTCAAGTTGGATTCGTTGCTGCAAAATATACAATTCTGGATGCTTAGCAGTATAAGGTAAAGAAAATAAATCAAAGGTGAGAACACTCTCACTCATTTGGATTGCTAGATTAATTTTTAAATAGTTAAAGTTAATTATTGGGTGCCTAGTTGATTCAATAATTCTTATCTGATGAATGATATATTATATATATATAGTAGTATATATATTAGTAGTTGGAGTGATATTCCCGCACATTATAGCGGATGAGACCATATGCGCCCTGCATAATAGCGGATGACCCTATATACCACAATATCCCCCTCGAAGTGGGACTGGTATTTTTATGTTGTATTAACATCTGTGGATGCAGGAAAATAGGTTGGAGGGATCCAACTGGATTCCTCAAAATGTTGAATTTAATTTCATATATTGTGATATATGGATTGTGTAGAATAATCTATTATAAATTATTGTAGTGTTTGGAATTATTGGATGCTATTGTAGCACTGGCCTTAATTTTGATATTTTAAATACCATAAAAATTGAAGGAATAAAAGGAATTTTTGATATAAAAATATTTATACTGGAATTGGAGTTATTTTAAAGAAATTGAGTTAGACAAATATATTTGATTTTTGGTTATACTTAACTGTTGTGAATTATTAAATGGGATTTTTTTTTAAAATGAATTATATAAAAAGAAATTTATAAATGATAGTCGGAAAAAAATATAAAAAGGAGTTGAAGTCGATATTAAAATAGATTTAAAAGTTATAAATGAGATTTATAAAGAAATGGATTTATAGAATGGACTTTTATAAATAAGATTGCTTTTATAAACAAGTAAAACTCAAAGGAGTATAAGAATTTATAAACGATGTTTATAAATAAGGTAAGCGATATCAGTTGCTAAATTGGGAATATAACATTCATAGAGTGAATTTATATTAAAAATGGAAATAGTGTGAGAAAAATAGTGGATACTATTTTTGAAAAGAGAGAAACGTTAAGAAGATCGGAATGGAAGTGATGTGATGAGATTCGAGGGGAATTTATAAATTGAATTAGCTATTGAGGTTTAAAAAAAAAATTAATTCTAAGAAGTAAGTTTGTTTTTAAAAAGAAAATTTTATTATTTAAAACTAGATAGGATTGGGATAATTTGGTAAGTAGATTTTCAAATATTAAGTATTTATTTTAATAAATTCTAACTTTTTAAAAATTAGCTTTGAAAATTTATTTGTTTATCTAAAAATGAGTTATTGATGTTTATAGAAGCATTTTCGATATTTTAAATAATTACTTGAACATGTTTTTTAGAAAATAAATTATTATTCTTTTTAAAATACTTATTATATATATAGAATTTTTGAAGTTATTGAAATTTTTTATTTGTAAATCCTCTAGAGAATCGTAAATGGGGCTTTTAAATGGATATGATTTTGAGGGGAGGAATTTTATAAGGAATTCGCAGGAAATGGAATTTCAAAATGTTGAATATTATTTTGAAAATGAAACCTGAATTTATAAAAGAAGTTATAAATTGTTGAATGGGGTTATAAATAAGTATACTGGGTTTTGGAAATTGAAAAGGGAATTTATTAGCAATTCCGATGACTTATGAAATAAGCTACGAAATATTCTCTTAAGTATTTATATTTGAAAAGATTTTGGAAAATAGGATTTATAATATTTTCCTAAGTATAAAAATCGAAATTTGGGAATATTTCTAAGTGTTGAGATGTTTGAAAATATCCCGTTATGGATTTAAGCATTTGAAATGGTTTTCAAATATTTGAATATGGAAAGGGATTTGGATATATATCATAGTAAAGATATTTTGAAATAATTGTTTGAAGAATTGTAAAATAAGGCCTAGTGTCTGCTTATGGATGTTTTATTGATAGTTAAATAACCGACTATCAATATTGGCCAATTTCGTTAACCGTGTCGAAGAGACCGGGATCAGATTTAATTATCCGAAAACCACTTTGATCCAGTTTATCGCGTCTATTCTCTTCATCCCTCTTTTCTTCGCGTATGGATTAGAATAAACTAAACGCGAATATGGATTATATAAGTAAGAATATTGAATGAAGAAAATAAGATGTAAATTATAAAGACTGTAATATAAATGGAATTGGACTGAAATTATGCCTAATTATGATTAGAATTGGACTAATTAATTAGATTAGTTATAACGTAAAATTATAACTAAAAAAAAGAGTAAAAGATGAAAGAGCTTATTTTCACACTTAGACCTTGGTTTAAGTAATAAGCATGATTATAACGTAGGTTATAATAAGAAAAAGAATAGAATAGGGCTTATTTTAAGACTTGGGATAAATTAATAAGGGTAGAAAGTAAAAATGATAATAAAGGCTTATTTAAATAATTTATCTAAGTTAATAAGCAAAGATGAAAGTAGGACCTATACCAAATAGCATTCCCTATTAGACAAAATGGTGTCTCACATTAGTCTGAAGTGAGAAGAGGGCACGCTTATGCTAAGAATGGTAGTAATTGGTCAAATAGAAGTCCAAATCACAGGGATTTGGATAAGGGGCACAACTAGATATTGTTTGGATGAAGGGCCAGTACCGACACCATTTCCCCTATTTTCAATGGACACACGGTGATCTCACATTGCATGAAGTGAGATGGGGGGCACGCCATGCTGGAAGTTGGAGGTAATAAGAAGACCCAATAGGTGGAGCAAAAGGTAGCATGGGCATGGTGGCAGTTACACGTGCGACTTCCATTCGGGTGCTCAGTAATAGCCATGAGTTCCAAGCGCTTAGTATGGGTGTCTTTTGTAGACATCATTGCCTTCTGTGTAGGGAGCTATATATGTCGTCCGGATCCACAATGGTTGCTCTGTGTATCTTTCATAGATACCATTGGCTGCTGTGTAGGGAGTGATATAGCGGCTGGTCCGCAGTAAGGTCTATGGAGTAGCAGGCCGATCAAAAAGGGTAGAATTAGGGTTACATCCTAATTACATGATTAGGAACTCAGCCTAACCAAAGCAGAAATCAAGGACAAGTGCAAGCAATCCAAATTAACCTATCTTATAGTTAATCGTATTTATTTCCAGTTTATCTCTTTCCTATTTCCTTTGTTTCCTCTTTATATACTAGAACTGTTGTAGAGTTTATTACTTTTACTTTGCTTAAAGACTTTAGTAATTACTATCATTAACCAGACTTTTAGTCTGACCCACTCCTCTATTTCCCCCTTTTCCCCCCGTAAGCAATCAAGGGAGATGACAGTAGACTGCAGTTGCTTAGAGATTTCTTGGAGGAGTTTGCTACCATGTATTTCTTTTCTTTCAGCTTTTGTTCTTTCTATGTACTGGCTTATTATGAGGGATATTATGTACTCTGATTTTTGAGACTATGAATTTTTATTTCATAAGACATGATGGGTTTTGAGATATGGATGTTGTATTTGGTATTTGACTTATTTATGAAGCAATTATGAAAGTTTTATTTTAAATAAGTAATTATTTTAGTTTCCGCTGTTTTTACCTACTTTTGTCCTGTGAATCTTAGTCTCTATTAGTTTTATTTATACCTACAATGCACCACGCCTTTTTATGTGTCCTTTTGGGTATATTAAGGGGTGTGGGGTGTTTCAGGTTGTTACCCCGATGGCAAAGAACTTTGCTTCGCCATCCGCCTTGGCTACAAGGCCACAGACAACGAAGCTGAATATGAAGGTCTCAGATGGCTAAAGAGCTACGAGTGGAATCACTACACGTGTTCAGCGATTCTTCACCTGGTATCAACCAGATTGATAAGTGCTTTTAGGTCAAGGGAAAGATGTTAGCCCTTTATGTTGTGGAAGCTAAAAAAACTCATCTACACCTTTGCAAGTTTCAAGATAGAAAAAATCCCCCACAAATGAAACACCAGAGACGACCAACTAGCCAAGATAGCTAACAATCCTGAGGAGAGCATACCTTGGTTCCCGTGGTGGTGTAGCTGGCCCCTTGCTTTGACTCGGGGGTAACCTCCATGGAAATCGATGAAGTCTGCCCCGACTCTTAGACGACTCCTATAACGACCGATTTACACCTCAATGCACCAAATATACTTGAAGGGTATGCTGCCGCGGTACCCGATCGATGTAGAATGATTGCCAAGGGTGAAAAGAAGAGAAATAACATCTTAAAGAGTTAGCACATAACAATTATAATATGCTACTCTACTATTATCATAACCATGTACTGCATCCTAAGTATAATGTTGGGATATCTGGGTATCTATATGTACAGTGCCAACATCATGTGACAACCCTAGAGTGACTAACAACAAGAAAAGCAACCATAAAAAACATAACATCCATCAAACATCCCACATTGTCACTTAATGTGCCCTAGATATATGATAACTCTTATGACCTTTCCTCTGTCACGGATCAATGAAAAAAATCCCAATTTTCAGTGTACTCGCCCACCAGTCCATATCTGACACTAGATCCATTCTACCAATCAAGGGTATACGGATCCATTCCACCAATCCGGGGTAACCATTCCGAGTACCTAATGAGCATCATCACAATACCCCCTGCTTACGAGTACATCAAAAAACACTCCGAGTATAAACGATCCCTTAGCATGCATATTCGAGTCCTTTCCTTGCTTTGAGCCCTTTCCTTACTTCATCTTGTTACATTCTTAAGGAACCATTCCACATTCCTTTCTTTCCAAAATAGAACCTTTAAAACATTCTATCTGTGGGTCATCCTTCCTAGAACCTGCCCTTATGAATAATCATCCTTACGACCCCATCGGCTGAGTTGCCATCTTCAAAACACTTCTAGACATCCCCCTCAGTCATACACATACATTCAACACATATAATTCATCTAAACACGATTAACATACAATATTATGCCTAGATCTTATTTCATACTAAAATGACAATATGATCCACAAAGGGATATAAAACCATTTAAAATCCATTTCCATCTTTTTGAATTCGGTTATAAACATGTATGAAGGTTAAATTAAAGTTTGAAATCGTTTTAACATAGAAAACAGATCAAATACATCATTTTTAAATGTATGAACATGCATAGGACACCGAGAGATCACAAATCACTCAACTAATACCAAAATTACCAAATATAATCCTTGAATCTAAAGTGGATAACAAACAGTTTGAATTCCCAAGCAACCAAAATGATAGATCTGCAATCCATTTTGCTAATTTCCCTTCTAATGATAGTTTTGCGGTGAAATCTATGTTAATAGAGGTATAGAACCGTTTTTCGAAAGTGAGAAATGATTTGGATCTATCCCATCAGTCCCAATTAGGCATAAATTCCGAAATGGGTTAGTGGGCTTAAGTTTGGGATTAACTAATTACCCACTAATATGGCTAGCAGTAGTCTAAACTTAAAACGACTATATCACATAAACGACAAGTCCGTTTTCATATTGTGACCACTCTACGGAAAGAGAAACCATCATCCCAATCTAATGGAAGTGGTTTCAGACCATAATTTATCAACCAACCAAAAATTGTAGGCATTACAAAAATTTCTGGATCCAAATCCTCCAGTAAAAATTTTAAGGATGGAAACTGTCCATATAGTCATTTCCCAAAATTATTAAGTCATACGACCTCATATGATTTAAATAATAATATTTTCAATCCAGCGTACATAAAATATAGGTTGTTACACTCTTCCTCCTTTAAGAAATTTGCCCCCGAAATCCCTAAACAATTAAGGAATAGTCAAGTATAGTTACCCCATATGCCTAACAATCATAAGCAACCATCAAACATATCAAATAGGCAGTCATGCAATCAATGATATAGGTGAACCTACCCTCGCATGCGAGATACTAAACTATCCTTTACAATATCCAAAGTGAAAGTAAACACGATAAGCAGTAGGCCTTACCACGCAAAGAGCTCTGGACATGCAACCCTTACACTCTCCTCGGTTCCCATATGCAATCGCCTTCTCTTTCGCCTCATTAAATATTTACCAGCTCCATCCTCTTCCTCATAAGCTATTTTGTATCACGTTCGATAATACGAATCTACCTACGAGGTCATGAAGCTTTCGGTTCAATCTTGTATCATCAAGTTGAATCAGTGCAATCGTCATGCCTGAGTCGTGCACAAACTTCCGCAAGTGAGAGATGTGGGCTACATTGTGCACATCCATAATCTTTTGAGGTAAGTTAACCCTATATGCTAGGTTTCTAATCTAATCTACTATTGGAAAAGGATATACGAATCTCAGTGCTAATTTCCATTACCACTGAATCGAACAACATTCTTTAGTGGAGAAATCTTCACAAACACCATATCATCGATAGAACTCCGAATCTCTACGTCATCTATCAACATAGCTTTTTTTTGGCTATCTTAGGCAGCCTTCATTCATTGCGAATACTCTCAATCTTTTCTGAGCTCTCTCTGATCATATCTAGGCTGAGTATCAATTTCTCGCCTGCTACCTACCAACATGAAGGAGTGTTACGCGGTCGGCCATACAATGCTTCAATGGTGCCATACCGATGCTAGACTGATAACTATTGTTGTATGCGAACTCCACCAAATGTAAGTGATTGTCTCACCAGCCTTTGTAATTGAATATGCAAGCTCACAAGTGATCCTCCAATATACGATTCACCCTCTTGGTTTTCCTATTGGTTTGTCAGTGATAAGTTGTACCGAGATGCAGCTCTATCCTCAATGCCTCTTGTTAGCTCTTCCAACCTACTAATGAATAAAGGGTCTTAGTCGCTCACAATGCTCTTTGGCACACCATGGAATCGCACCACCCATTTCACATACAACTCGACTAATTTGGATGCAGTTCTACTAGTCTTGACAGGATGAATCGAGCATTGTTCATCAATCTATCAACTATGACCCAGATGCTATCGTACCCTCCTCTGGTCCTCAGCAATCTGTCAAGGAAGTCCATCGATATTTGTTGCCATTTTCACTTGGAAACTTCGATTGGTTGCATCAACCCACTTGGTTTCTTCTGCTCTGCCTTGACTAACTGCCAGTTCATACACTTCGAGATGAATGTCCTAAAATCCATCTTCACCTCTTCCTAATAATAATTGGTCTAATAGCATGGTACATCTTATTACCGTCGGGATGTATAATCAGTCTAGAATGATGACACTCTTATAACACCTCTTCTCATAATCCACCAATATCGTGAACAAACAATCTTCCATCCTTATGTAGCCAACCATCTCGGTCGAGTCTACACTACATCATCTTATAAAACTCCACACCTTCTTCTATCTTCACTATGATCTCTGCTAGTTTAGCATCTCACTTCAGACTAATACTAGTCCTCTCGATCAAAGTAGGTCTGATGGTCAAGCTAGCCAATATTTCCTGCTTTAGCTCACATCGAGGTCTAAAATCATAACCAGCGGTATACTCCAACTGCTTCCACTCTAGGAACATCACCCTTAAACTGGCATGTCTTCTACTCAAAGCATCGGTGATTGAATTTTCCTTACCAGGTGTATAAGAAATGCTAAAGTTGTAAGAGACCGAGAACTCAAATCATTGCTGCTAGCGAAGGTTGATATCCTTCTAGGAGAAGAGTTATTTCAAGGATTTGTGATCCATGAACAACTCAAACCTTTCTCTAAATAGATAATGCCTTCATATATTCAAAGCGAACACTATCGCTGCTAACTCCAAATTATGGGTTGGGTATTTACTCTTATGCCGTTTTAGCTGCCAACTAGCATAGGCAACAACCTTACCTCCCTGCATCAGTACCATACCCAATCCGATACCACAAGTGTAACATCCCCTATCTAGAGGCCTAAAGCTAAGCGTTATAGATGCTACGGTCATCTATAGTATTAACTTCCAACAACTAAATATGGCTATGTTAATGGGATCTATAATATCATAAGCACTTGAATAAGAAACAAATTGCAGATTTCAAAACAATGTTTTCCCATTACATTTCAAACACATGTTCCATATTCATATTACAAAATCCCAAAACGTTTCTCAGGCAATGAAAAAATATACTTATTACAAAATACGCCAAAAGCGACATATGAAGATGCCCCTTGGATGATTAGAGTCATAACTAGCTTAATACACAATGGAAATAACAACAAAACAAAGAACAACAACTTCTAAATAGCTATCTGTCAGCCTTCTGCTCGCCTTTGGTAGCTTTATTCGTCATCCTACTATAACCAGAAAAGCCTCAACCCTCAGCCTTCTCAAATCAGTTTTGAGCACCCTAGAGTTTAAGGGGAAAAACATAAACTTCGAGTCAGACATAAAGCCTGGTGTGAATAATACTATACATCCCGGTTATTAATGTTAAGTGAGGCTACGCCGCTTTGTGGAACGAGTATCCACTCACTAACATCCTTTTAAAACATATATTTTGCAAATCTTTTCCTGCAACCAAAACTGGTTAAATACTATAAAGCATCATTATGTAAACATATATATTAGGTAATAAAAGAACTATTGGTTCAAACACTTTAGTTTTGTTTGGTTGACTATTAACCTTTGGCTGGCTCCCTACCAAACAAAATAACAAAATAATCTAACATCTGTTAGTTACACCTCTTCTAGACGGTCTATCCTTAACCATCTGTTAAATACTTCTCTTTTAGGCGGTCTATCCCTAACTTAACATCTCCTAGGGTCACCTGATCCTAATGGTTTTGTAGGCTCACCAATAACCTATATGTATATAAATATATATATTTCCTTCTATGTGTAATCATAATTTTAGTCTTACCTGTGACAAAGCCTACACACTGGAATTATGGACTAAATTAGCTAGGGCCAATAGCTAATGTATAAGGCACGACCCTATACCAGTCCTGTTACCCCGCCTTTGGGTTAAGGTCGGGATATCAACAAATTGGCTAAAAAGGATGGATATCAGTATTGGAGATTGATTGGAAACAAGGCTATGATCGATACCTTCAAAATTATACTAAGCTCCAATCAAGGTAAGATCGACAGGGAATGATAAACAAGGCTAAGTGAGGCTACCTTTCAAATTTCAGGTCAATCGGAGTTCATACGCTCAAGTTATGGATGGATCAATATTGGTGAGAAATGGTTTCGTATCGACCATTGTGGCGTTTAGTTTGGGTCGATCAACATTCATTTCGATACATCTCGGATCGATACGATTTGTATCGATTAGGCAGCTCTAGGATGGGCATAGGTTGATAGATGTGGACTTCGTATCGATACGTGCGTATCGATTGGACGGATATAGATCTGATGGATACGAAAGCATATGCATCCAGAATGCTTGGGACTGATACAAAGGAAGGAGGCTGGATGGATACAAAAAGCAATCAGGAGCCATTTCGTATTGATCGCGTTCGTATCGGTTGATATGAAAGAACCGGTCAAGGAATGAGCGCATCGCATGGATCAAAGCGCAAAACTCAAATCGATACATAACTAAGGGATGCGTGATTGATGGATGCAGATATGATGGATACGAAGCTCTTGATGGATACAAAATCACTAGCCTACATCGGCAAAAGCAAACTTGGATCGATCATATCTCAGAAATCGCACACTGGAATTTCATGAAATTTGGAGAGCGAGGACTTTGCACTATCATCTTTAACCATGATCGATCTCAGCTCGATTGGATCTTTTCTTGATCGATACGAAGACAACATGAATCAATCTTGGATCGATCCCAAGCCACTCCAGATCGATTATGTGGGCCTACCTACGCATGAGAAAGGGTATTCCAAGATTCAAGGCAGATATTTCCAGCTCCACACTTATAAATAGCACCTCTATTGCAACTAAAAGGGGGATCTTCTACTTCTCTTTAGGTGAAACTCTGCCATTTTGGTTATTGATATTCAAAGGATTGTAACTGTAATCACAGTATAAAAGGAAATAAAAGGATCAATTCAAAATGGATGTAGGCCGGAGATAGCCGAACCACTATAAATCTTGTGTCTTCTCTTACTTTCTCTCATTTTAATTTTGTTATTTCTTCATTTTTGCTCTCTACATTATCTGGATCTATGATCCGTGTTAGGATATTGAGGATTTGTGTGTAAACACTAGTGCTTTCATTACATTCGGGGTTTGTGACCATTTTTGGTGCAAAAACTTTGGTGCTTTCACTAAGAAGGCTAGCACCGCTATATTGGATTTGGAGTTCAGATCTGGAAAGCTAAAGGATCGGATCTAGGAGGAACCATGGTTAGGCAATCAGCCAGAAGGACATTACCAGAAAGGAGCCATCTAGAGGGAAGTCAAGAGGCTTCCTCCGGAGCTGGAGCAAATCAGGCATCCATCTACATCACGAGGATGAGATGCAGACTATGATGGATTCCATGAAGGAACGGTTGTTGAGAAGGCAGGAGGAGATGATGCAGAACCTTTTTAGACAGTTTGGATAGGCAGGAGCTGCCGGAGCACAGATCCATGGAGCTGGATTAGAGGGACTCAATAGGCAACCAGATAGAGCAGTTCAGCAGGGGCAGCCCCCAATTAACACACAGCTACCAATCTGGATGGATCTAGACTCGGGGACACTCCCCCGTGTAATGCTGGACCAATCCATGAAAGAATGCCAGGGGACGCTGCACAGCCCGGCACCAACAGGAATACTGGAGTGCGTGACAAGGAGTACGTACTAGAATTCCCTCAAGGACTTGGGGGCGGCTAGGAAATGAAGACGGGAGGCAACCCTTGGTGGACAACACTGGATTCGCTGAAATTATCAGGCGAACTATGCGCAGAGGTCTAACAAACAGAGATCTGGAAGGAGTAAACAAGATTCCATTCACCCGTAATATCAGGATGGCTAGGAATCCACCAGAGTTCAAGTTGCCTACTCTGGAAGTATACAATGGTAGGACGGATCCTACCGATCATTTGATGAGGTATACAAGACACATGGAAGTGCCGGGGGCATCAAAGGAGGTTAAGGCTCAATGTTTCCCCTGTACTTGACGGATATAGCTGCTATGTGGTTCAGGCAGTGGGAAAATGGATCTATTAGGACATGGATAGAATTGGTGGACAGGTTTCTAAAGCAGTTTCGGGTTCATACCAAGAAGCCGAAGAATGTGATGACACTGATGTCAGTGAAATAGAGGATAGGAGAGTCGCTTAAGACTTTCTTAACCCGGTTTAATGCGGCAGTTGCTTCGGTGGATCAGCCAGATCTATCAATGGTTCTAACAGTAGTAGTGTTAGGAGTCAGGGAAACCTCGGATTTCAAAATATCCTTGATACGGGATCTACCAATGGATCTCGGGGAATTATTCACGAAGCCAAGAGATTTCTTCGACGGGAGGATGCAAATTCAGATATGAAACTAAAGGAAGTAAACATGGTTAAGGATGGAGGACCATCCGAGGAAAGCTCGGGTAAGGATAAGGATATAGGGAAGAGAAAGTCGGATGACGATTCTGACAGGGCAAGAAGGCACTGGGGAGAACCAAAATTCTCAACTTACATAGGACTAAATGAGACATTGGAACAGATTTACTTGGATACTCGAGATCTCATTCCTTACCGAAGGCCGACAAGAAGAGAACCCTCGGAACGCGAGAGGGCATCGAGAAGGAACTGTCTCTTTCATGACCAAGATGGGCATGATACTAACAGCTGCAGGCATCTAAAGGATATAATCGAGGAGCACGTAAGGAGGGGTCAGTTGTGGGAATATGTCAGGACTTGGGATGCGACGGTGGAATAGGACCAGCCACCATCTACCTCAAACAACGACGGCGCAAGGCCTAGGAATGATGGTTGGTTGATCATCAACTGATCGGGATGGTATGGAATAAGTAGCAAACTCTGGGCAAACGGCTAAGTCACCTACTAATGTATGAGAACAGAGATAGCCCCTAGGCATGCTCTAAGATGATGATAAACCGTGATGCTTTAGTTTGTGAAATCTACTTTTTCTTTTTGGTTTGGACATTTGCTTTTTTCTGGTTTGGTTTTAGAGTTTGGTTTGGACTCTTGGCTTTGTTGATTTGCTGGTTTGGATGCTTGTCTTTTGGTTTGGATTTTTGATAGGGATTTCTGGTTTTCTGATATGATCTGGATTTCGAATTGGATTTTGGTTGGATTTTTATCTAGTTTGTGGTAAAAGGTCGTCGGGTATGGATTATGCTAGGCAAAGGGTAAGTCGCTTCGTCCGAACGCGGCGAATCGACTTATTCAGGTCATCGAGTATGGACTTGCTCGGCAAGCGTCCGGAAAGACCAAGATTTGGCTTAGGACTTAAGCCACGACATTACTCAGCGTTCAAGGACACTGAACCAGGATCACCGTCGATCTAGGACTTATGCCAAGGCATTGCTTAATATAGGTCGTCGAGTGTGGATTACGCTTGGAAAGAACCCAAAGAGGTTATGGATTCAGATATTGGCTATGAACATCGAAGGATTTGGGCATTTACTCGGAGTGGTCCCGGATTTGGATATCAACCCAGAGAGGTCATGAATTTAGTTATTCGTTACTAGATATGGATGGATTAGCACTCGGATGTCGGGTTCGGATGGATATGGAATTGGCTAAAGATTTGGTTACTGGATTCTAAACCGGATATCGACTCAGAACAGTGGCATATTTGGATAAGGATATGGCTATGGATATGGCACTTGGATAGAATGGCTTGGTAATGGATTGGATCATGGATCTGATGATATGGCTATGGATGGAATATGGACTTTGGATGTCGAATTTAAGGCTGTTCAAAACACACCTTCCTACCACAAGACATGTTTTGGGGGGCAAATGTTACCCCGCCTTTTGGTCAAGGCCGGGATATCAACAAATTAGCTAAAAAGGATGGATATAAAAAATGGAGATCGATTGGAAACAAGGCTATGATAGATACCGTCAAAATTGTACTAAGCTCCAATCAAGGTTAGATCGATAGGGAATGATAAACAAGGCTAGGTGAGGCTATATTTCAAATTTCAGGTCAGTTAGAGTTCATACGCTCAAGTTATGGATGGATCAATATTGGTGAGAAATGGTTTCGTATCGATACTTTCGTATCGATCATTGTGGCATTTAGTTTGGATCGATCGACATTTGTATTAATATATCTCGGATCGATACGATTCGTATCAATTAGGCAGCTCCAGGATGGGCACAAGTTGATGGATGTGGACTTCGTATCAATACGTGCGTATCGATTGGATGGATACAGATCTGATGGACACGAAAGCATATGCTTCTAGAACGCTTGGGACCGATACGAAGGAATGATGCTGGATGGATACGAAAAGCACTAAGGAGCCATTTCGTATCGATCGCGTTCGTATTGATCGATACGAAGGAAGCGATCAAGGGAAGAAGCGCATCGCATGGATCAAAGCGCAAAAATCGGATCGATACATAATTGATAGATGCGTGATTGATGGATACAGATATGACGGATACAAAGCTCTTGATGGATACGAATCACCGGCCTACATTAGCAAAGGCAAACTTGGATCGATCATATCTCAGAAACTACACACTGGAATTTCATGAAATTTGGAGAGCAAGGACTTTGCACTATCATCTTTAACCATGATCGATCTCAGCTCGATTGGACCATTTCTTGATCGATACGAAGACAACATGAATCAACCTTGGATCGATCCCAAGTAACTCCAGATCAATTATGTGGGCCCACCTACACATGAGAAAGGGTATTCCAAGATTCAAATCAGATATTTCCAGCTCCACACCTATAAATAGCACCTCCATTGCAATTAAAGGGGGATCTTCTCCTTCTTCTCTTTAGGCGAAACTCTGCCATTTTGGTTATTGATATTCAAAGGATTGTGATTGTAATCACAGTATAAAAGGAAATAAAAGGATCAATTCAAAGTGGACGTAGGCTGGAGATAGCCAAACCACTATAAATATTGTGTCTTCTCTTACTTTCTCTCATTTTAGTTTTGTTATTTCTTCATTTTTGCTCTCTACATTATCTGGATCTTTGATCTGTTTTAGGATATTGAGGATTTGTATGTAAATATTGGTGCTTTCATTACATTCAGGGTTTGTGACCATTTTTGGTCCCATCTGGTATTCTAATATCCAAGTCATTTTACTTAGGGATCCCTTCCTATAATTTTCCTTGAAAACCATTTCAAAATGATTTAAAACCTTTAAATCAAACTCACACAACAAAAATACATATGCTCTATGCTTTATTCAAAATCACCTTGCCATGTTATATATATACACTTTACTCAAACTTTAGTTGATGAAAACATTTAAAAACTTGAAAGTACCACTTTCGATTCTATTGAAAGTACCCCTTTCAAAGCCCATTAAAAGCATCTCTTTCGAAACCTTCATTTATCTTAGGCCGAAAGGCCAGAACCTCCCTTTCGAAACCATTCTCAAAACCCCATCGAAACCTTTAAAAACCTTCCTTCCGAAAGCTTTAAAACCTTAGACATCATATCTTAAAACACTTCAAAACGTTGCCTTTAGAAACCCTTGGAAAAACCTTCCCTTTCAACCTTTTCAAAACCATCAGAAAACATTATGAAACCCTTGAGGGACCACCCCTTTGAGACCATTCTTAAAACCTTTCGAAAGCATTTAACCCTTATAAACACAAACCTTTCAAAAGTACTTGGGTTCAATTTTAAAACATATGGAAAAACACCTTTCGAAACCATTTAAATCATCTCTTTCGAAACCGTTGGGTTATATTTCAAACAGAACAAAAGGATCAACAAAATCATTTAAGTCGAAAGCCTACCTTTTGAAAGCTATCCCTAAGTAAAGAAGTGATGGTGTCGAAACTATCCCTTCGAAAGCATTGGGGAAGCGGCTAATTTTAAAAGCTAAGCATACCTTTCGAAACCATTGACTTCGAAAGGTAGAAAGGCGCCAATTGGGGGTTTCGACCCCTTCGAAAGCCTTACTTAAAATAAAAGAGCACAACCCATTCGAAACCTTTTCTTGAAAAACACTTGACTCAATCGAAAGCCAACCGAGTCGAAAGCTATCCTTTCGAATTCAAAGCAGGCGCTACTTCCATTTTAAAACAAGGCATACTCCAACCCTTCCGGAACCCAGTGTTTCGACTATGAACCTTCCGCCTCTATCCAATATGCTATGTACCAAGTAACTTGATACCATGTACATTGGTTTTGGCCTTGTCCAACCTGGACCTCCTTTTCCTTCTTCTTCTCCAAACAAGCTAACATCTCTTCGTGTCTTAACACCATCTCCACTACCACATCACATGGATCTCTAATGTGTGGTAAAGTAGCCCTCACCAACTCTGGCTTCAAACCTCAAATAAACTTTTCATTCCTTTTCATCATTGTGTCAATAGTGGCATACCCATACCGGGCTAACTCTTCGAACCTTCCAGCATACTCTAGAACAGACATCTCTCCTTGTTCAAGATCAGCAAACATCCTAACCAGAACAGATTATGCTATCACTGACATGAACCTTTCTTGAAACCTCCTCTTAAACTCAACCTACGTCATGGTCTCCTCATCTACACCAGTAGTTATAGGATTCCACCAAAACAAAGCAGCTCCTTGAAGCTACCTTGAAGCAAGTCTCCTTTTTTGCTCGTCATTGAGCCCTAAGTCAGCAAAAATCCTTTCACAGTGTAGCAGCCAGTTTTCCACCTTGATAGCATCCTCAGTTCCAATAAACGGCTTTCCCCTAAGCCTAGCATAATCTCTGCTCAAGTCAGCATAATGGTTGACCATCAGAGCTTCCTGAACTCCTCCTCCAGTAGTATTCCCTCCAACAACTCCAGCTGCAATTCCAACTTGCATCATGTTCACGAAAAACTGATACATGGCTCCCATATCCACTTGTGGGACCTCAGTTCCAACATTCTCAACCTGAGCCTGACCTTGAGTCCATCTCGTATTCGGTCGGGCATTTCCATTTGTGGTGGTGCTGTCTCCTCCGAGATTAACTCTGTTTCTTCTTGCGTCCATATCTGTATTCAAGCCTCGTGAGATACAGAAGAATAGCCTAATAAAGATAGGAGTCTAGAGATATAGCATATACTTATATATAGCAAATACAAGTACGTTACTATAGCGTTATCCCATACCCCGATCTTAACTCTAATTCCAAAGGATTATGTTTTCAAAAATCATTTTTAGTTAAAGTATTTCATAAACCTATGCTCTAATACCAAGTTGTAACATCCCCTATCTAGAGGCCCAAAGCTAAGCACTACAGATGCTGCAGTCATCTATAGTATTAACTTCCGGCGACTAAATACAGCTATGTTAATGGTATCTATAATATCAGAAGCACCTGAATATGAAACAAATCATAGATTTCAAAACAACATTTTCCCATTACATTTCGAACACATGTTCCATATTCATATTACAAAATCCCAAAACATTTCCCAGGCAATGATAAAATATACTTATTACAAAATACGCCAGGTGCGACATATGAAGATGCCCCCTTGGATGATGAGAGTCATAACTAGCTTAATACACAGCGGAAATAACAACAAAACAAAGAACAACAACTCCTAAATAACTACCGGTCAGCCTTCTGCTCGCCTTCGGTAGCTTTATTCGTCATCCTACTAAAACCTGAAAAGCCTCAGCTTACTCAAATCAATTTTGAGCACCCAAGATTTTAAGGGAAAAAACATAAAATTCGAGTCAGACATAAAGCCTGGTGTGAATAATACTATACATCCCGGTTTTTAATGTTAAGTGAGATCATGCCACTTAGCGGAACGGGTTTCCCCTCACTAACATCCTTTTAAAACATATCTTTTGCAAATCTTTTCCTGCAACCAAAACTGGTTAAATACTGTAAAGCATCATTATGTAAACATACATATCAGTTAATACAAGAACTATCTGTTCAAACACTTTAGTTTTTTGGCTGACTATTACCCTTTGGCTGACTCGGGCCTACCAGACAAAATAACAAAATAATCTAACGTCTATTAGATACATCTCTTCTGGACGGTCTATCCTTAACTATCTATTAAATACTTCTCTTCTAGACAGTCCGTCCTTAACTTAACATCTCCCAGGGTCACTTGATCCTAATGGTTTTGCGAGCTCACCATAACCTATCTGTATATATATATACCCTTTTATGTGTAATAATAATTTTAGTCTTACCTATGACAAAGTCCTACACACTGGAATTTTGGAATAAATTAGCTGGGGCCAATAGCTAACGTATAGGGCGCGGCCCTATACCAATCCCATCTGGTATTCTAATATCTGAGCCATTTTACTTAGGGATCCCTTCCCATAATTTTCCTTGAAAACCTTTTCAAAATGATTTAAAACCTTTAAATCAAACTCACACAAGGAAAATACATATGCTCTATGCTTCACTCAAAATCACCATGCCGTGTTATATATATATATATATATATACTTTACTCAAACTTTAGTTGATGAGAACATTTAAACACTTGAAAGTACCCCTTTCGATTCTATTGAAAGTACCCCTTCCAAAGCCCATTGAAAGCATCTCTTTCGAAACTAAGTAAAACCCTTCATTTATCTTCGGCCAAAAGGCCAAAACCTCCCTTTAGAAACCATTCTCAAAACCCTGTTGGAACCTTTGAAACCCTTCCTTTCGAAAGCTTTACAACCTTAGACATCATATCTTAAAACACTTCAAAACATTGCCGTTAGAAACCCTTGGAAAAACTTTCCCTTTCAACCTTTTCGAAACCATCAGAAAACATTACCTTTCGACTCCTTCGAAACCCTTGCGGGACCACGCCTTCAAAACCATTCTTAAAACCTTTCGAAAGCATCTAACCCTTATAAACACAAACCATTCGAAAGTACTTGGGTTCAATTTTAAAACATGTGAAAAAATACCTTTTGAAACCATTTAAATCGTCTCTTTCGAAACCACTGGGTTATACTTCAAATAGAACAAAAGGGTCAACAATATCATTTAAGGTGAAAGCCTACCTTTCGAAAGCTATCCCTAAGTAAAGAAGTGATGGTGCCGAAACCATCCCTTCGAAAGCAATGGAGAAGTGGCTAATTTTAAAAGCTAAGTATACCTTTTGAAACCATTGACTTCGAAAGGCAGAAAGGCGGCAGCTTGGGGTTTCGACCCCTTCGAAAGCATTACTTAAAATAAAAGAGCGCAAGCCATTCAAAACCTTTTCTTTAAAAATACTTGACTCAGTCGAAAGACAACCGAGTCGAAAGCTATCCTTTCAAAGGCAAAGCAGGAGCTACTTCCATTTTAAAACAACGCATACTCCAACCCCTTCGGAACCCAGCGTTTCGACTACGTACCTTCCGCCTCTATCCAATACGCTACGTACCAAGTAACTTGATACCATGCGCATCGGTTTCGAAAGCATGTTGGTGAAAGTCCTAGTCGGAACCCCTGGTGCCGAAAGTAGTGGAACATGCTAAAAACATGTTATTTTTGTTTTTAACTTAAAAGAGAAAACTTTTTAACTAACCTGCTATTGTTTGTCAAATTTTCATTAGTTGCTAAATATCCTTTTCAAAAGTGCTGCCTATATTTTCAGAAATAAACAATGATTTTATTTTACAAAATACCCCTTCTCCTTAATTAAATGTATAAAACATTTAAGTCCCATACCTTAAATAATTATATATATATATATTCATCAAAACACATAGGAAAAACCGATAAAAATTCCAAAAAGCTATTTTAATATTGTTTTTAACACATATGAATTTCAGACCCAAATAATTATTTATTTTTCCGTAAATAATTTTAAAACCCAAATAATCATTTTATTCACTAGAAAATTAATATAAAATCCACATTAATAAAAAATATATGAAAATTGAACCCATCTCCAAACTATTATTCCTGATCTACATTTAAATTCGCAAGGAAATTGGATGTCATTTAATAGGGTTTTCATATCAAACATATCATAAAAATCAGCATGAACATTCATAAATCATCAACAAGCATATATAAACATTTAATCATTCAAAACATGGCATTATCATGCAAAAACACTTCGGATTATCCTTAAAACCGAAAACCATTAGAAAATGAGGTGTAGTAATTATTCACCTTATCTTGAGATTAAGGATTTAAGATGATCTTGATTAAGTTGATTTAATTATTCTCTTGAATCCTAGCTTTTATCTTCTTCCTCTTTTTTATGGTAGCCGGCCTTAAAATGTTTCTTGCTTGAGAAAATATGAAATGAATGTGTGCTTTTGTTTCCTAAAGGTTTTGGGTATAAGTTTATTATATTTCCCATTTTGACCTCCCTTATTTCCTAACACTTATTTCCATCTTAGTACCTTAGTCCATTGTACGTATAGGCACGGCAACCCCTTATTAATCACAAATCTCAATCCACTAATCACCTTACATTATTTTATTAAATTGAACTAATTAAATATCCTTAATAATGTTACTTAAAATATGGAGTGTTACAGACTACCCTCCTTAAAGAATTTCGTCCTCGAAATTACGATAAGGTACACAACAAATAAATCAACAAGGTAAAACATACCATCAAACAAATCAGGATAAGCGTCTCTAATCCTGCTCTCAGTCTCCCAAGTACAGCCTCTCTCATTGTCACTCCATTAGACTTTCACTAGTCTGACTGCCTTGTTCCTGAGCCTCTTCTCATCTCTCGCCACAGTTCGAATCGGCTTTCTTACCATGGTCAAGTCCGGTTCTACTACTAGATCCTCTAACACTGTCGATGATATAGCAGTCTACGGGACTCTAACACACTTTCTAAGATGAGAAACATGGAAAACATCGTGGACTCCTACTAAACTGCTTGGAAACTCGCATAACTCTATTCTGCATGCGAGTTTCCCGATTCTCTCAACAATACGAATGGTCCAACGAATCTTGGTGCTAATTTCCCAAACTTTCTGAATCTAATCACCCTTTTCATCGGTGAAACCTTAATAAACACATAATCTCCAACAAAGAACTCCAAGTATTTCCTTCTCCCATCTGCATAACTTTTCGGCCTAGACTGAGCCTCTTGCATTCTAGCTCGAATCAACTCAATCTTCTCTGTGGCTTCTCTTACTAAATCTAGACCAAGAACCAACCTATCCTCGGTCCCTAACCAATATACGGGAGATTTGCATGGCCTTCCATAAAAAGCTTCAAATGGTGCCATCCCAACACCAGTTTGATAACTGTTGTTATATGAAAACTCGACTAAATGTTGATAGTCTTCCCATGATCCCCCAAAATCCAGTACACAAGCTGTTAACAAGTCCTTCAAAATCTTGTTAACTCTTTCCATTTGCCCATCAGTCTGTGGACGGTAAGCGGTAGTCATCTTGAGCTTGGTTCCCAAAGCTTCCCGTAGACTCTTCCAAAACTCACTAGTGAACAAAGAATCTCTATCACTCACAATACTACTGGAAATTACGTGCAGTCTAACCACATTCTTCATAAACAACTTCGCCAAAATAGGTGCCTTCCTAGTTGACTTAACTAGAATGAAATGGGCACTCTTGGTCTGTCTATCCACTATGACCCATATGCTTTCATTTACCCTACTAGATCTTGGCAACCCATCAATAAAGTCCATAGAAATAGAATCCCATTTCCAAATTGGAACATCCAATGGCTGAAGCAATCTACTTGGCTTCTGGTGTTAAGCCTTTGCCTATTGGCAATTCAAGCACTGCTTTACCCATAAGCTAATATCCCTCTTCATTCCTTTCCAGAAGAAACTCATTTTCATATCCTGATACATCTTAGTTCCTCCTGGATGGATAGTGAACTTCGAACGATGGCAGTCCTCCAAAACTTCTTTCCTTATGCTTCCCACATTCGGAACACACAACCTTCATTTCATTCTAAACCACCCATTTTGGTCAAGACTGAAATCCTTTAAGTCATCGCTCTCCATTCCATTCCTTAACTTCCTGATCTATTCAGCTAACACTGGATCCACCTCCTGTCTGTAAGCAATCTCCTCAATCATTACTGGTCGGACTTCTAAACAAGACAACATAACACTTTCTCCACTAGACCCAGCCTCAGATCTATACTTCACTCTATAAGTTGACAATGCCTCTATATCCTTCCACTCAGCAATCATCGCTAACATTACATTCTGATGCTTCCTGCTAAGTGCATCCGCCACCTTATTTCCCTTTCTGGGTGTGTACTCAATCTCAAAATCATAAGCAGCAATGAACTCCAACCATCTTTGCTGTCTCATGTTCAGCTCCTTCTGAGAGAACAAATTTTTCAGTGACTAATGATCAGTATATATCTCAAACCGCTCTCCCAAAAGGTAATGCCTCCACACCTTCAAGGCAAATATCACTGCAGCCAACTCCAAGTCATGCGTCGGATATCTAACCTCATGCGGTCTAAGCTGTCTAGAAGCATAAGCAATCACTTTACCCTTTTACATCAATACAGCTCCCAATCCTGTTCCACACACATTAGTATAAACAACTAAATCCTGATTCCCCTCCGAAGCAACCAATATAGGTGCATGGGTCAATAAGTGCTTCAAGCTTTGGAATGCTTCCTCACACTTATCAGTCCATACAAACTTCACATCTTTTCGCATTAGCTTGGTCATCGGTGCTGCTATCCGCGAAAAATCCTTTATA
Organism: Allium fistulosum; assembly: GCA_030737815.1. Lineage (NCBI taxonomy): Eukaryota > Viridiplantae > Streptophyta > Magnoliopsida > Asparagales > Amaryllidaceae > Allium > Allium fistulosum. The sequence goes on along the minus strand of CM060908.1, from coordinate 740,016,235 downwards.
AACCTTCAATAATATCCGGCCAATCCAAGGAAACTCTTTATCTCGGTTACCGTTTCTGTTCTCTTCCAATTATTAAAAGCTTCGATCTTATCTGGATCGACTGACAACCCTTTTTCTGAAACCACATGACCAAGAAACTTTACTTCCTTCATCCAAAAATGGCACTTCGAAAAATTTGGCCTTTAGCTGATGCTGCCTCAACGTCTCAAGCACAACTCTAAGATGAACTTCGTGTTCCTTCTAATCTTTAGAGTATATCAGAATATCATCTATGAAAACCAAAACGAATCTATCCAAGTGCTCTCGGAAAATTCGGTTCATCAAATCCACAAAGAATGTCGACGCATTAGTGAGTCCGAATGGAATAACTAGCCATTCGTATGACCCTTACCTTGTTCTAAATGCCATCAAAAGTATACTATCTTCTACCACTCTAAGCTGATGAAAACCGGTAGCCAAATCCAATTGAGAAAATATTTTGGCTCCACTCAATTAATCGAACAAATCATCAATTCTCCACAATGGGTATCGATTTTTTATCGTCTTTTCATTCAACTTACAATAATCAATACATAGTCTTAATGATCCATCCGGCTTCTTCGCAAATACTACGGCTGCTCCCAAAGGCGAACTTCTCGTCTAATAAAACTCTTGCCTTCCAAATCCACCAACTGAGCTTTTAACTCTCTCATCTCTGTAGGTGTCATCCTTCTTGGCAGCCTACTTACCGGTTCTGCCCCAGGCACCAAATCTATCCGAAACTCAACGGCTCGTTTCGGTGGCAATCCTACTACCGGCTCGAAGACATCTGCGAATTCTCTAACCACGAAAACGCGATTTGACTCATCCTCTAACTCTATAACTCCCAACAAAGCATTCACCTCACAACTAGGGTTTTCTACGGCATAAACTATCTAATTAGTACAGTCCGGGTGCCTAATTGATATTTTCCTAGCTTGGAAAAATACACTAGCATCGTATTTACTTAACCAATCCATACCTAATATAATTTCAAACCCTACAAAAGTCAAATACATGCAAACAACAGGCAAAGGTATGACCTAACAAATCAAACTCTAAGTGGTCACACTTTATTCCAAGTGTCACATACCCTCCTATCAGATTTGCAACACTTTAAGATGTAACTAAATATGTGGGTTCTAGGTTAAGTTTATCTACCAAACATCGAGATATAAAAGAATGCGATGCATCAGTATCAAATAAAACGCTAACGGACATATCATGGATCTAAAGCGTACCTCCCAATACTGATTTTCCTTTCTCCTGGGTCGTTGGCTTTGAAGTAGCAGGCTCCAGTGCAAATACTTGACCTTTTTTCTCCTTTAGCTGGCTCTATGCACTGGTTCTTATAATGGCCGATCTGATCACAATTAAAGCACCGGATGTTCTTCTTTCCAATCACTTCCTTTCCTTTTCCCTTTCCAGTACGACACTCATGAGCATAATGTCCTTTCTTGTCGCACTTATAGCAGACCACCTCAGACTTCCCTTTCTTTTCTAATCCTCCTTTCTAAGAATTCTTCTTGTGAAAAAACTTCCGCTTTTAGCCTTGTCTAACCTCGACCTCCTTTTCCTTCTTCTTCTCCAAACAAGCTAACATATCTTCGTGTCTTAACGCCATCTCCACTACCACATCACATCGATCTCTGATGTGTGGTAAAGTAGCCCTCGCCAACTCTGGCTTCAAACCTCTAATAAACTTTTCATTCCTTTTCATCACCGTGTCAACAGTGGCATACCCATAATGGGCTAACTCTTCGAACCTTCCAGCATACTCCAGAACAGACATCTCCCCTTGTTCAAGCTCAGCAAACTTCCTAACCAGAACAGATTGCGCCATCACTGACATGAACCTTTCTTGAAACCTCCTTTTAAACTCAGCCCACGTCATGGTCTCCTCATCTACACCAGTAGTTACAGGATTCCACCAAAACAAAGCAGCTCCTTGAAGCTGTCTTGAAGCAAGTCTCCTTTTCTGCTCGTCATTGAGCCCTAAGTCAGCAAAAATCCTTTCACAGTGTAGCAGCTAGTTTTCCACCTCGATAGCATCCTCAGTTCCAATAAATGGCTTTCCCCTAAGCATAGCATAATCTCTGCTCAAGTTAGCATAATGGTTGACCATCAGAGCTTTCTGAACTCCTCCTCCAGTAGTATTCCCTCCAACAACTCCAGCTGCAATTCCATCTTGCATCATGTTCACGAAAAACTGATACATGGCTCCCATATCCACTTGTGGGACCTCAGTTCCAACATTCTCAACCTGAGCCTGACCTTGAGTCCATCTCGTAGTCGGTCGGGCGTTTCCATTTGTGGTGGTGCTGTCTCCTCCGAGATTAACTCTGTTTCTTCTTGCGTCCATATCTGTATTCAAGCCTCGTGAGATACAGAAGAATAGCCTAATAAAGATAGGAGTCTAGAGATATAACGTATACTTATATATAGCAAATACAAGTACGTTACTATAGCGTTATCCCATACCCCGATCTTAACTCTAATTCCAAAGGATTATGTTTTCAAAAATCATTTTTAGTTAAAGTATTTCATAAACCTATGCTCTAATACCAAGTTGTAACATCCCCAATCTAGAGGCCCAAAGCTAAGCACTACAGATGCTGCAGTCATCTATAGTATTAACTTCCGACGACTCAATACAGCTATGTTAATGGTATCTATAATATCAGAAGCACTTGAATATGAAACAAATCATAGATTTCAAAACCACATTTTCCCATTACATTACAAACACATGTTCCATATTCATATTACAAAATCCCAAAACATTTCCCAAGCAATGATAAAATATACTTATTACAAAATACGCCAAGTGAGACATATGAAGATGCCCCCTTGGATGATCAGAGTCATAACTAGCTTAATACACAGCGGAAATAACAACAAAATAAAGAACAATAACTCCTAAATAACTATCCATCAGTCTTTTTCTCGCCTTCGGTATCTTTATTCGTTATCCTACTAAAACCTGAAAAGCCTCAGCCTACTCAAATAAATTTTGAACACCCAAGAGTTTAAAGGGAAAAACATAAAATTCGAGTCAGACATAAAGCCTGGTGTGAATAATACTATACATCTCGATTTTTAATGTTAAGTGAGATCACACCACTTAGCGAAACGGGTTTGCCCTCACTAACATCCTTTTAAAACATATCTTTTGCAAATCCTTTCCCGCAACCAAAACTAGTTAAATACTGTAAAGCATCATTATGTAAACATACATATCAGGTAATAAAAGAACTATCTGTTCAAACACTTTAGTTTTTTGGCTGACTATTAACCTTTGGCTGACTCGGGCCTACCAGACAAAATAACAAAATAATCTAACGCCTATTAGATACATCACTTCTGGACGGTCTGTCCTTAACTATCTATTAAATACTTCTCTTCTAAACAGTCTGTCCCTAACTTAACATCTCCCAGGGTCACCTGACCCTAATGGTTTTGCGAGCTCACCAATAACCTATCTATATATATATATATACCCTTTTATGTGTAATTATAATTTTAGTCTTACCTATGACAAAGCCCTACACATTGGAATTTTGGACTAAATTAGCTGGGGCCAAAAGCTAATGTATAGGGCGCGACCCTATACCAATCTCATCTGGTATTCTAATATCGGAGCCATTTTACTTAGGGATCCCTTCCCATAATTTTCCTTGAAAACCTTTTCAAAATGATTTAAAACCTTTAAATCAAACTCACACAAGGAAAATACATATGCTCTATGCTTTACTCAAAATCACTATGCCATGTTATATATATATATATATATACACACATACATACTTTACTCAAACTTTAGTTGATGAGAACATTTAAACACTTGAAACTACCCCTTTCGGTTCTATTGAAAGTACCTCTTCCTAAGCCCATTGAAAGCATCTCTTTCAAACCAAGTAAAACCCTTCATTTATCTTAGGCCAAAAGGCAAAAACCTTCCTTTCGAAACGATTCTCAAAACCCTGTTGAAACCTTTGAAACCCTTCCTTTCGAAAGCTTTAAAACCTTAGACATCATATCTTAAAACACTTCAAAACATTGCCTTTAGAAACCCTTGGAAAAACCTTTCCTTTCAATCTTTTCGACACCATCAGAAAACATTACCTTTCGACTCCTTCGAAACCATTGGGGGACCACGCCTTCGAAACCATTCTTTAAACCTTTCGAAAGCATCTAACCCTTATAAACAAAAACCTTTCGAAAGTACTTAAGTTCAATTTTAAAACATGTGAAAAAACACCTTTTGAAACCATTTAAATCATCTCTTTCGAAACCATTGGGTTATACTTCAAACAGAACAAAAGGGTCAACAAAATCATTTCAGTCGAAAGCCTACCTTTCGAAAGCTATCCCTAAGTAAAGAAGTGATGGTGCCAAAACCATCCCTTCGACAGCATTGGAGGAGTGGCTAATTTTAAAAGCTAGGTATTGACTTCGAAAGGTAGAAAGGCGGCAGCTTGGGGTTTCGACCCCTTCGAAAGCATTACTTAAAATAAAAGAGCGCAAGCCATTCGAAACCTTTTCTTTAAAAACACTTGACTCAGTCGAAAGCCAACCGAGTCAAAAGCTATCCTTTCAAAGGCAAAGCAGGCGCTACTTCCATTTTAAAATAAGGCATACTCCAACCCCTTCGGAACCCAGCATTTTGACTACGTACCTTCCGCCTCTATCCAATACGCTACGTACCAAGTAAATTGATACCATGCGCATCGGTTTCGAAAGCATGTTGGCGAAACGTCCTAGTCGGAACCCCTGGTGCCGAAAGTAGTGGAACATGCTAAAAACATGTTATTTTTGTTTTTAACTTAAAAGAGAAAACTTTTTAACTAACCCGCTATTGTTTGTCAAATTTTCATTGGTTGCTTAATATCTTTTTCAAAAGTGCTGCCTATATTTTCAGAAATAATCAATGATTTTATTTTACAAAATACCCCTTCTCCTTAATTAAATATATAAAACATTTAAGTCCCATACCTCAAATAATTTTATATATATTCATCAAAACACTTAGGAAAAATCTATAAAAATTCCAAAAATCTATTTTAATATGGTTTTTAACACATATGAATTTCTGACCCAAATAATTATTTATTTTTCCGTAAATAATTTTAAAACCCAAATAATCATTTTATTTACTAGAAAATTAATATAAAATCCACATTAATTCAAAAAATTATGAAAATTGAAACCCATCTCCAAAATATTATTCCTGATCTACATTTAAATTCGCAAGGCAATTGGATGTCATTTAATAGGGTTTTCATATCAAACATATCATAAAAATCAGTATGAACATTCATAAATCATCAACAAGCATATATAAACATTTAATCATTCAAAACATGGTATTATCATGCAAAAACACTTCGGATTATCCTTAAAACCGAAAACCATTAGAAAATTAGGTGTAGTAATTATTCACCTTATCTTCAGATTAAGGATTTAAGATTTGATCTTGATTAAGTTGATTTAATTCTTCTCTTGAATCCTAGCTTTTATCTTCTTCCTCTTGTTTGTGGTGGCCGTCCTTAAAATGTTTTTTGCTTGAGAGAATATGAAATGAACGTGTGCTTTTGCTTCCTAAGGGTTTAGGGTATAAGTTTGTTATATTTCCCATTTTGCCCTCCCTTATTTCCTAACACTTATTTCCATCTTAGTTCCTTATTCCATTGTACGTATAGGCACGTCTACCCCTTACTAATCAAAAATCTCAATCCACTAATCACCTTACATTGTTTTATTTAATTTAACTAATTAAATATCCTGAATATTGTTACTAAAAATATGGGGTGTTACAACAAGCATCGGTGTATACAGTCATCTCCTCATTCACACTTGGATTGGTCAACACTGATGCACTCGTTAATCTCTCCTTCAAACCCACGAACGCATGCTCACACTTCACGTCCCAGACAAAAGTATGATTCTTCTTTGTCAAATTGGTTAATGGTGCTACTACCTTTGAGAAGTCCTTGATAAAACATCTATAATATCCCATAAATCCTAGGAAGCTTCTCATGTCAATAGCGTTCTTGGGTTGGTTCCAATCTTGAACCGCCTCCACCATCACTGGATCGACCACAATACCCTGTCTAGAGATGACATGACCCAAGAATCTCACTTTCCTCTTCTAGAAGTAACTCTTCAAAAACTTCGTTTTCAACATTTGCTTCCTCAATACTTCAAATGCGATGCTCAAGTGCGTCTTGTGTTCCCCCATTATCCTAGAATAGATTAGGATATCATCTATGAACACAAGCACGAACTTATTTAACTGATCCGTGAAAATACGGTTCATGAGATCCATAATGTATGCCGGAGTATTGGTTAGCCCGAATGACATAACCAATCACTCGTAGAAAACAGATGGCATACGAAACACGATGATCGACACACCCTCCATTGCTACTCTCAACTGGTGGAACTTGTCGCAAGGTCCAACTGGGATAACACGTTCGCACCATGGAGCTGATCGAACAAGTCATCAATACGCAGGATTGGATAGTTGTTCTTCCTCATCACCTTGTTTAGGTCTCGGTAATCAACACACTACTTCAAAGAGCCATCCACCTTGGTGGCAAATACTATAGGTGCGACCCACTTAGATATACTGCTGCGAATAAATCCTCACTTTAACATGCCATTCACTTGCACCTCCAACTACTTCTTCTCTCTTGGTGCCACATACCTCAAAGGCATGACTATCGATCTGATATCTTTTACTAAGTCTATGCTGAACTCAATCTCTTGGTGTGGTGGTAATTCGATCACCTCCTTGAATACAGTTAGATACTCTCTAACGATATGCATATATGGCAACTCATTATATAGGACCTTTAGCGAATATATAAGGCTAACCATGACCTCGTCCTTTGGTAGGAAGCCAATCTCTACCTTCCCCCCATCCTCAACCCCAATTATAACCAACAGCTTCTCGTAGTCCACCACTACCGCATACATCCTCAATCTATCCCTAAAAATAATCCTAAACCCAACAGAACTCAAAACAAAAAAATCACAAACAGAAGAGCAAACTTGACTCGATATGACCAAACCACAACAAACCATACAAAGACTAGTAGGGACTCCAATTAGGATCATCGCTACAAAAGGACGTTCAAATATTTTAAGTCTGAATCCCAATCTACCTACCGGATTACTAGAAACAAGGAAATGTGAAGCCCCAATATTGAAAAAAACATGTATGGGAACACCATAAATAGAAAGCATACGTTGAACATTGATGCCTTTCCTCGACGAAGTTGGGATGACATCTAAAGCATATGCCTTCACCACTTGCTTCAACTTCTTTGGTTATGGGCAACTCTTTTATATCTGTCCAAATTTGCCACACTTATAGCACTTCTTCTTTCCTTAAGACTTGAAATTCCTAATAAAGTGGCTATTATCTCCATAACCATAGAATACATGATCCCACTTGGCCTTCTTCCGAGCATCCTTTCCCTAGAACTGCTTTCTCTTAACATTCCATTTCTTCTTGCCTATACCTTCTTGTTATGGTTTTGGCCCTTCCTTAACTATAACGAACTTGGGATTAGGGTACAAACTGCCAAATCGAAGGGCTTTCTCAATTACCTTCTCAAATGGCTCATCTATATGCCCTACGAGCTTCTTCCCCAAGTACTCATCTAGCCTCATAATAAGCTTCTCATTCTCTTCAATGGAGTGCCAATGAAAGACATCCCATACTTCGATAAATCATCAAACTCCACCACATACTCAGAGACAGACATGTCCTACCACTTCATGTCTACAAAGTTCCTAAATAGAACCGACTTTTGGGTAGCCGAAATAAAATTCTCCCCAAATCTAGTTTTTTAACTTGTCCTAAGTAAAGCGTTCGTCGGGTGTGGTAACCTTAATGGCATTCCACCAGTTCATGAGTCTCCCTTGAAAATGTCGGGAAGCGAATCTCCTCCTCATTACATCATCAATTCCAAGTCATCGAAAATCCTTTCACAGGTGTCCAATTAATCCTGCACTTCCATAGCCAATTTTGTTTCTTAAAATGGTTTGCCATTAAAACATGCAAAATCCTTATTCAGCTTCGTGAAATCGACTTCGGGTGCCAGCATTGAGCACCACCATCTAAGGAAACATTAGGAGTAGTCGATTTGGCATTTTGTAGTGGTCACCATCATCGCATTGAACATAGCTTGCAAATTAGAGTTAGCAGCTCCCTAGTATGCTCCTTCCTTGACTCTAGAAATGGAGTTTCTTATAGTGTTTCTTGTTTTCCGGTTCATTCTTAATCTATAATAAGAATGACCAGTCTCTCATAAAGAAAACTACATTAATGGTACTCGTGTGTGCATGCAACTTATATACTACTCTATAGTTTAGAAAACCAAAATATATAACATCTATGCTCTCTCTTGTATGTATACTCTCGATCTAGTCTAGGGTGATAACTCGATCCCCATCTCTACTAGTACATGGTATCAACTCAGGTTAATCACATAACCTGGCTTTGGTACCAAATGTGACGATTGCCTTACACCTTTGGCATCCAATATACCTAAAAAGCATGCTGCTACTGTGCCTAGACAATGTAGGGCGATCGTCAAGGGTGGAAAGAAGAGAAACAATCATAGAATCTGTTGTATATCTTACAATACATCAAATAGAATATAAGTAAACATCATAGATATAAAACAAGTGAGATAGTAATAACTAAATGAACCACAATATCAGAGTCCATAGATTCACAAAGTTATACAATATAGTAATAGAGTTTATATAACGGATAATAAACACAAAGACAAACCGTCTCTCAGCAAAATAACGAACACTCTCTTGGCTCAACAATGTCACACAACGGAATAAGCTATCGTAAGTCCATATATAATATAAGAAAGAACCACTTTTTACTCGTCCTCAATACAACAATTACGTACCACTTAAACCTACTATCTAATCTACTCATTTAAGAGTACCCAAAATAATAAGAAGCATGGCTTTCATTTCTTGTGGAAGTGCGCAATGCTTGCAGCACCTATCTGATTCCCTCGAAAGCTATTTTTAATGCCTTCGAAACCCTCTTTTTTGAGTCATAATGGAACCCTATTTCAACACTTGCGAAATCCCAATGAAGAACATTTTCCGAGGCCATTGGATGCCTCCACTTGATACTTTTGAAAGCTTTCCTTTTACGATTCTAGAAGCCCTTTCTTTCATGCCTTCACTCTTAAGTGGATTTTGTGGTTAACATTAACGTTCCACCTTTAGTTTATACATTCATATTATATAAGTTTTATTATTATATAACTTTTGTTATTTAATTAACTTATATAATAGTCTTATGTATAATATTATATTAATTAAACCTTGTTAAATTAATTTAATTAATTAACATTTTAATTTATTATATATTATTCAATTATAACATTTTATTGAATATTTACACTATAACATTTGTAGTTATGGACATATACCTTTATATATATGTATGTTGTTATTTATTAATTAACTTATTTAATTATACCTTTTTAATTAAATATTTTTAATTTCAATTTTTTTATATTATATATTGATACACAATTACATTATCTTAAACAATTCAAGTTAATGTAATAAATATCATAATACATCTTATAGAAATATATATATATATATGTTTAATTAATTAACTATTTAATTAACTAATTTAATTATTTTATCAATCTTATCAATATCTTAAATTTTTTGAAATATATATATTTATTTATTTTCAAAACACTTTTGAAAATTGTATTAACATTTATAATATGTATTTGTTATTTTAAATTTAACTTTTAAATTTGAAATTTTATTTTAATTTCAAGTTACTTTTGAAAATTCGCCCAGGTGCAAATTCAAAATGGGCATTTTCTACTAGGGATGACCTTTGGGATCATTTAATCTTTTAGGACAGAGTACTTGATTACACAAACCCAACCTTAGACACTGTTTTTCTAAACACCCTACTAAATGGGTAAGCTTAATTAATTAGTCATAACATGACGAATTTTGGCCGCATAAGCTATTTGACTCAAGTACCATTATTGGATCTATGCCGGCATGCACGGAGGTAAATGGGAAAACTTCAAAAAAAATTCCATTTTGGATCTTAGTGAGACTATGAAGTCTAAATTTATTTTAAATAAATTAAGTATTTTATTTATGTTGTAAGTACTGATTAATTTATATTATATTTTTATGGTTTAATATAACATGCATATCATATACACATGTATGTGTACGTGCATGTGAAGCATGAATAATGTACATGGTCTAACATGCCAATGCATCAGTGTTGGGATTTACACCGCAATGAACACATTAACCCTTCATATACATTTGTGCTGCCTAATATAAATATGTAATACATACATACATACATACATATATATAAATATATATATATATATTTGTATATAATATGTATGTATGTATGAATTTATGTATGCATGTATGTATAGTTGAAATTATAAGATAAGTAATTGTACATATTGTTGTAAACCATTTTGAGTATAAAAATATATTCAAATATTAGATCTAAATCTGTGTAATACAATATTCAGATATTTCAAATTCAAATTAATGTAATAATTTTAGATATATATAAATATATATTATGTACATTTCAAATAATGAAAAACATTTTTTAAAATTCGTTTACATATATTTTATACATATATACACGTATTAAATCACTATTTTGAAAATGCAAACATAATAATTATATATATAAATAAGTTTTAATATGAACAAATGATTAAATAATATATATATATATATATATATATATATATGTATGTATATACACACAAACACACACTTTTATACATTAACATATGCACGACCTTAATAATGTTAATAAATTTTTAATTTTTTAATTACAAAATGCTTTCGGCTTTAAAATAGTTTTGTAATAAAGATTTCTGTACTAAAATCATAATTTTTTTTGAAAATCTATTTAAATACGTCTACTTAATTTTATTAAATACTTATATGTCTATTTTGTAATATATATATATATATGTACATTATATAAAATTAGTATAATATAAAAATAATATATATATAATATGTTCGGTTTAATATATTTACATATATATAAGAATTTTTTTTATTTACAAAAACTATAGTACACTTAAATTTTTAAAATAAATGTACATAGTTTTATGTAATTATGCATGTATTTTAAAATCAATTTTTTGTTTAAAAATCATTTTTAACATTATTTAAATTCGAAATTTTTTCTATCAGCCGTGACCTATATGTTATTATATCTATACACACACAGATATATATATACACACACACACACATATATTATAATCTAATGTGGAAGCATAGACATATTTGGATTCGTGATAAATCATATACTAGCTAAGCAAATATTGACATATAAACAGTTATATCTATAAATGTATATGTAAATAAAGTATTTACCTTATCTAAAGCCTACATGAAACACCTTGAAATGCTAAATCGAAGAACTCCTTGAATCATTATCCAAAATCTAGAAAAAGCTACCAATTTGAAAGCAGCAACTGCCGATCTTCTATTTATATTTAAATTGTGTTTTTAATGCTTGAAAAATTCAATGAGGAGGGGAAAGAGGTGGCCAGCCTGATATGGTGAGGATGGATCAAAAATTAGAGAGTGGAAAAGTATGGCTTGAGGTGGATAAATAGTATAGGTTTAGAGGAGCAAAAAGAGGATCTGGATCCACCTTTTCCTCTTACCTTTTTAGCTTATTCTTGAATCAATATTCTATCCGCTTATACCCCCTATAGCTGGAAATGATATGCCTCTTTCTGGGCCTCCTAATTATTTCACAACTAATCAGATAAATGTGCAATTAAATCCAATTCAAATGCACATCGGTATCATATATCGATACTTATGTCTATAACTATTATATGCACACTATCTAATATTGATCAACACAAATTAAATAAAATTTTATAAGTAATATTTCATAAATACTAATTAATTTAATTAATTTTTAACAATCATAATTAATTATATCAGGTGGTAGCAGGAATATTCAACATTTTGGTTGTGTGACTCTTATGTGTAAATTCAATCAACGATTAATATCAAACAATTCGATTATTAACGTTCAAACGTTACATTATCTAGTGGTGTGACATTATGGAAAAATTCATCATTTATATAGCTTTGGTAAAATCGAAATGTATTTATAAGCATTACCTAGTAGTGACAATTATTTACACTAATTCTCTCCTTCATAACTACACCACTTTAAGATTTATGGAATTTGGTAATGGTCAAAATTCCAATATCATCCATATTCAACTTTATAGTCCAAACACAAAGTTCAGTGTTCAATAATAATAATTATTCCTAACTGAACTACTCTGCCAAAGATTTCAGCATTGAGTTGACTCTAGTTGATCGTTATATAACCTCATATAACCAAGGAGATGAATCCTCTATTGAATAGTGTTTCACTTCCAATGCTTCCACTCGACTCAACTATAGTCATTCGATGGATGCCTTGCCATGATTTGACTATAATCAAAGCTTAATTTCGATATTGAAGCTTAACGGTACTCTCAAGTCAAGAGAATTCTGCAAAGATGTCACATCAATATTTTTCATTTGATTTTAGTTATATTAACCAAAAAAATATATCAAGTGAACCATTCCCAATTTATCCAATAATTATCAGTTTGTACCTACTTGGTACCTCCAGTAGTCATGAGTAATATTCTGCCTGACTTTTGGAGAGTGTTATGTACTTTAGTCTCAATGGATGCATCGATATCCAGTCTCGATACATCTTGACTAGGAATATTTAAAATGATGTGTTTATTATGTACATTTTGATAAAATTCTCATGATTACAAAAATTGTAATTACTATCACAGACACAACATTTATGGATTTTCTATTAATTATACATAGATTAAATAATAATTAACAAGAACAGATTATAGCAAGCATATAACAAAAAGAAAACACCTTTTATTTCGAATGAGATTTTATTACAGAGTTAATACTTTACAAAAATTATAGAATTGCCCAAAAGGCATACCCATAATTCTATCAGGTTCAACTACCTCACTTTGAACTATGTCAAAAAACTTTCAAATCAGAGCAAAGTCTCATCTTTACTTTTTGAAAATCATAAGTTTCTCCTTCAAAAATTAGAATAATCAAGTTAGAAACTAATGTGGTTTCTTTCGAGGACCTTTTGTAAATGATTAGTTTTCCCAAAGAAAGAACTTGCTTGGATACCAATTTGATGGAGATAAAAGTAAGAGTTAACCATTGAAATAAAAATATTAGTTGCTACATTATAGCTCTTGATTAATATGTATAGTTTTTCTTTATATAACGAGTGAATGATTACATAGAATGTATACATATTTATAGTAGTTTAATGGACATATATAAACAGACACAACTCTTGACTGAAGCCTTTTAATTAAAGAAAACTCCTCTTAAAAAGACATGCGACTTTTCAAATGAAAGGGCATTAGTTCAACAAACAGCAAATGGCGATCATCAAGGATGCTCAACAAAATATATTTCATATTCAACAAGCATATTTCATAGTTAACAATCAGACTTGTGCCTACACAATAAATAGAGAAACACCGTGTAGAGATATATAGAAAATAATTTGTCTACAACTAGGTTGTAGTTGTGAAATCCAGTAAAAAGTTGTTGTAAAGAAGATACATTCATGGAATATCAAGTAGATACTGTACATAGAAATGTAAAAATAAAGATACAAAGTTTTTATGGTGGTTCGGTCAAGTTATGCCTATATTAACAGTGATACATTGCTTATTTCTTAATAGCTCTGAAGTATAATGTTGAAAAACAAAATAGAACGATCTACTCTAAAAAAATGAAAAATTATGCTTTGGAGATTGGTTCATTGATGGATAGGGGATTATGTTTGGTAGTTTTTATAAGCAGAAAATCTGTCCTCACTACCATTCATGCATGGGATATTTATAGTTAACATATAAGTTGAAGTTTGTTTAGCACTTCCTAAAAGTTAACTATTTTCTATAAACAATATCTGAATCTAATTTGTACAATTCTGCACGATATATTATGCTTAGTAGTAGTCGCAAAATAGCTGACTAATTGGTTAGAACATTTACTACAGGAATGCAAAGTTAAAAAATACACTATAAGAAAAGTCCGCTTTGGTGATAGCAAAATCCATCAAAAATACTTCACTAAAACTAAATCTGTGATGGATAGTTCCCTCACTAAACAATTCATCACAGATCCATCACAAACAAAACAACACAGGAAAGTCAACATAACATGTGGTTGATTTGCCGAGTTCCGCGACAAATTTTAGTTTTTACACCTTTATGGTAAAATAATTGCATTAAATATCTGCTATTAATCCATCATATATTAATGACAAATGTTTTTTTACTTATAATAACAAATTAATAATGATGTATTCATCAGAAATTGGTCACAATTTACTATACAAAATCATGAAATAACCATTGATTTTTCATATGAAATTATTTGAAAATAAAAACGTATGCATAGTGGATTGAATATTCCATCACAAATCCATGACAAATTACTGTTTTATTTATTCCATTTGTTTCATCTTAACAATCAAATAATTAATCTATTACTTCGAAATATTACATTAATAACAAATTTCATCGGAGACTCTAGCAATAAAGATATAATAATACATGCATAGATAAAAGAATATAAATATCTTCGAAAGAAACCATATAAATAGTAACTAACAGGATACCTAAAATACAAGTCATAACATATAAATTTTAATGTGCATACCAATGTACATGCCCAAATATAAAATTTAAACATGCACACCAAAAAATATATATCATATCAAGCCCACAAGAATACTAAAATACACATAATCAATAAGGAGCGGACTGTGACAGACTCAGTTTGACAACTTGCATGAATCTAAACTCAAACTCCTTATGCTTTTCACTATCATGTCAAATTTCATCCTCAATACACCGAAAATGAGCATCATGCTCCTCTGTAATCAGTTAATGTTGTGTCTCATGCTCCTTCTCAATCTATTGACGATGTGTCTCATGCTCCTCCTCAATCCGACGATGCTCCATCTCAGATTGTTGACTTATTTTTCTTGAGCCTTGACATGTGCATCTCCTCCATTAAGGCAACAAGCCTAGCTCTTCACTCCTTTATTGTTCAACTTTCACTTATTAGCATTCATTGTCGCTGTGATCTGATCTTTAGTTAATAAACTATGTTTATTTTTAGCAAAGGAGACCCTAATCAAATGCTACCCCAGCCCTTTCTTGTTTAGTTTACTTATTGTTGTTCGACCTAAAAAAGGAAAGATTGCCTCAAGCTAGGATTGTACCCTACACATTAGGATCAAACATCAACCTACTTACCACTAAAGCATGACATTGTTTAGCCCATTTATTCAAGTTTTAACCTTTGTAATCAATGTATAAAATTAGTTCCATTATGTTGCCCTTGGCCCAAGTGGTTGCCGCTAACCATAGGAGTAGTGGGCTATCCCCATGGCCGGGCCTGATTATTATATAAGTGCTATAATAAGTTGATCATGTTGGTATACATTTAAGTATTAACAATATGCATTGCATAAGGTTTACTGTTGACGCCAAAAATGACACAACACTCAAAAATCTGTTGAAAAGTTGAGATCTAACATAAAATATAAGAAAAACAAAAAGAACACCATGATATTTATAGTGATTAGGCAAACTCTGGCCTACGCCCACTGTAATTATTAATTATTTGATTGAGAGGGATTTAGAGTCACTAGTACAAGGAATTGACAAGCTCTTATAACCTAGAACTGCCACTACCTTAGTGACTATAGAGAGGAGAGACAGGAGATGAAGAAAACTAAAGAGCCAAAAGGTCCTTTTCCAGTAGCCAAAGGGTCTGTATTTATAGGGAAACTAGCCAGCAAAAATGGAAACCCACTACACATCAAGCCTAGATCTACTTCCAAGCATACAATAGAGGAAGGTGGGGCCCCGGCTCTAATTTAGACCAATCAGTATCGAGTGGTTACACTCGGTACCGATCGATTTTTTAAGGAGAAATGCTCTCCCTACTTCTCTTGTGTAGTCTTATATATCTTATATAGTGTGTTTTGAGTACTTCTCGAAGATTGTGTTATTCCAAGGAATCGTTGGGTCACCTTTTCTTTCTTTGCTTTCTTATCGGGAATCCTTGGAGTTGTTATCCTATTCCTTTAGATAGGCACTTCAGGATGATCACTCTAGTTAGTGCTTCTTCTACAGAAGGTTTTGAGAATCCATAATGCAGCAAAAGGCACTTGGTACCGAGTGGTCCATTTTCTCCTTTGGCTTTGAAAGTTGTTGAGCTTGATCTCTTTATTCTTCCAGGAATATTCCCAAGTCCTTGAATCATTTCGTTTTCATCTTGACTTTCTAAATTCGGTTAAAAATATACTTTGGTCAAAACGCCAGATAACACTTGCCCTCTAGAGTATGCTTTTGTTGAGAACAAAGTAAGATTTGGAATAGGACGAGCATTAACTACTATTTCCACATTCTAGTTGGTCACCCAAGAACTGCTTTAAAGCATTTCTTTCATTTCGTAGATATTACTTTAACTGTTTTACATAGCTGAAATTCGAACTTCCATGCTAAGGATAGGATATTCGCTCTAGAGATCATTCGACGCCTCGACCGGGTATGCCTTTCCTTCTCATTGCTTTCTCGGTAATTTTGGTTGATAAATAGGGACTCAATACTGAGTGGTTTCTCTCGGCACCGAGTGGTTTCTTTCTACTAAATATAAGTACTCGTGTACGTAGATAATCTTCCATATGTTCTTCGTTTCATGACCAAATGTTTTCATTTCCAGAGCTACCACCAACTCCCAACAACCACTATTCCTCTAATGAGATCATTTGCCGTTGTCGACTCCGAATCACCACCATTACCTCGAGTTTTCCGCCTCCACCGGTTACTCACTTCGACCGTTGCCGCTGATCTCCCCAAAAGGATTCAGTATCAAAATCTATATAACTCCAAGTTCAAAATCAATCATTGCAAGGTGGGTAACTTGGTTATGGCATAGCTATGGCATGATCATTGGTCATGGTTGGATGGTGCTGGTGACACTTGAGGCCGATGGTTGGGGACATGAAATTGGCCACCATTTTAATTTACGACGATTTCAAGATCTTCCTAATGCGAATCCCTAGCTTGACCCAAAGTGGGCGCTAATCGCACTTCATCCTTTAATTTATTAATTCTAGTCCTATTTTGGGTTGTTTGGGAGGATCTTCCACCTGACCACAATCTCACTTTTTCCATACTTCCAAGCATTTGAGACCAAAATCCGATTGACCTCACACTTTCCAACGACTTGGTTTCCTTACGAAGAACAGTTGCGCTCGATATATCTTGACACTCAGAGATAATTCCATTGCTCCACTAACTCATTCACTGCACCTTGCATGCTTCTGTAAAATAAGAACTTCCACGTTGCTACGGACGACCATTTCGTTATTAATTTTCCAACGATAACGAGTAGGATCCGACACATAGTTCCGTCCCATGGTATGGCTCGTTTTCCTAGCATGAGCAAACTATCTCCACAAGATGGTCCATTTATCATGTATAGGACACGACATTCACACTGCATAGATTAACAATTTCACTTGCTCCAGTCGACGTTTAGAATCTGATCGGTCGCCACAAGCTGACATCTGATGTATTATTATCGTCGGTCACTCAAGTTAAGTGCTTTTAAATAGAATACACCTGTTATACCGCCTTTTAAGCAGACAATATATCATAAAAATTGGCTAAATGGCTTCTGTGGCCATCAAGGCGAGAAGCTCGGAGAGACAGTTATCAGGCTCGGAAATCGATAATATTTGGAAATATGGACAATAGTTGGACGGATTCGGACCGGATCCCAATCGAGGTGTAATGAATATGAAGTAATAAGGAAGGCCCCGAGAGGCTACATTGCAAATTTCAAGTCGATCGGAGTTCGTATGCTCGAGTTATGGACAAAAGAAGATGGATTGGTATTGACGGATCAGTGGTAATTTGCTTGGAGTCTGACTTGGAAAAATTTGCTACCTGCTTGGAGTCGGCACATGATTCGCTTGGAGTCATAGGTATTTCAAGTGTTGGATCATGCTTGGTGTTAGATACATGATTGCTTGGAGTCATCTTGGGGTGAAAATGATTGGTGCTTGGAGATAAATGATCGGCCCTATCGTTTTTCGTGCTTGGAGTCAGCTTGGAGTCAGATCGATCG
This sequence comes from Allium fistulosum, assembly GCA_030737815.1. Classification (NCBI taxonomy): domain Eukaryota; kingdom Viridiplantae; phylum Streptophyta; class Magnoliopsida; order Asparagales; family Amaryllidaceae; genus Allium; species Allium fistulosum. Next base: position 739,997,902 of record CM060908.1, on the reverse strand, counting down.
ATGCTTGGACAAAAACGATCAGCCTCGATTGTTTTTCATGCCCGGAGTCAGAATCACGTTTACTTGAGGAAAATTTCGATTTTACCCGAGTCTTACCCTAGGCCAGAATCTTCAATGTCTGCTTTGAGTTTGAAGGGTGATTACTTGGGTCTCGCTTCGAGTCAACCCTGAAGTGGGTTTTTCGACGACCGTTTTGTTTTTGATGATAATCGGTCTATAACTCAAGATCTACAACTCCATTACCCATTACACATTGAGAACATCAATATATTGTAGAAACGAGTCCCCAAAATCGATTGCACATCAAAACTCACAAATATCAAAAAAAACATACGGATCGTTCCATAACAATCGTACAAAATCAGCATAACGATTCATAGTTTTACGGAAAACGCGATATCTCACAAACGGTATGTCATAATTACACGAAATTTGCAGAGCAAGTAGCTAACATCATGAGAAATCCACATGATCGATCTCAGCTCAAAGGATGAAGCATGGAATGATCTCCTATGATCCAATTTCTAGTCAAAACAGCGAAGATCGCTCGATATCTCACAAACGGTAAGTCAGGATGGCGTGAAACTTTGGGACTATGGACTAGAGACATTTGAGACCCCATAAAAACGATCACAGCCCTATTGGAGTTAGTATGGAATGATCAGCGTAAATTATTTTTTGGTGTTCGATCGATCCCAAATTTTGTAGGTCGTGTTGTATGGGCCTGGAGGTTCTTCTACCGAAATTTCAGCCCGATCCATGCACGTCTTCACATATAAATACAACGGACTTGGCTCATTGCAAAGGACTTTTTTGGTTGACTCTCCTTCATCACTTCTTACCTCTTCCTTCATTAATTTTCTAAGGCAAAAACAATTGTACTTGTAATCTTATAATATAAATAAAAGATTATTGGAGTGGATGTAGGCCGGATTTTGCCAAACCACTATAAAACTTGCATGTTTATTTACTTTTATACGATCCATTCTATGATCTGTGAATTTATATTCCTCTGTTTTGATCTAAATATTGGATATTGGTGCTTTCACATACAACCGGGTGTTTGTGACCAAATTTGGTGCAAACAACACCTGACCGTGCTGAGTACAAAGTTTTCTTATCTAAAATGACTCTGTAATCTCCTTGCCTTTAAACCACTATTGGAAAACCTACTCCTCCTAAATCAAGGTCTTCTATGGATCAAACATCCACTTCGACATCTTCTACTATTAGATAAACGATTTTCACTGAGCTACAAAGGATAGTTGTCCTGATTCAAAAGCTACCTCCTACTGTGAATAAATATATTTTCCTTTGGGTTTTAAATGATCCACCCAAACAAGTGCGAACTATTCTAATTTCCAAAATGCTCCACAACATATTTAGATAACATGACATTCCCTAGGATGATTTGCTACTTCCTATTAAGGCCAACGAGCACACAATCCTCCATTGGGGTACATGGCTTGCAATCGGTAAGTGTGGCTATGGGGTGATATCTTGCCATTCAATCCATTTCTACACATGATCCTTTAAGAGATTGGGCTAGCTCCATCCTAATTTCACCCCAGTGGGTTTTCTCTCTCGAGCTCCATGTTCATTCTTATCATGAATCGGTTTCAACGGGATCCACACTTCAACGAATTAACTTATCTTCTAACCTTCAAAAAAGGAGTGACTTGCCATGACACATGATTAACGTTGCCAAGTAGAAGTGCAAGGTCATCAAGAAGCTCTACAATAAATGTTCTTACTTCAAGAACAAATATTTCTTCGTTCGACACCCGTATGGCTTCAACGGGTGTTGGCTTTCCTAACGTAAGATCCCTTACTCTTTTCTCTTGTCATATTTGGATTCCTTCTGCCCAAGTGCTTAACTTATTATTTACTTTCTCGTGGACATTACTTCTCAAGACATTCACGGCAAGCAAGCCGATACTTTAACTGGTATAAAGAAAATTTGCTTCCAGCATCGCACCACCGCACATCTCCTAACAAATGAGAACCTCCATCGGTGTATTCTTTTGCTTCCAAATAGATCTTCTATTCCTATATCATCTTCCCCAAGCAGTTCTAGAGTCTCTATCCAGTATTCTTCCTCTACTCGTAGCTCTAGCGAGAAACTCCATGAGGAAGCCAAAGATCATTAGGCGTAGCACATCTTGAAGAACCCATTGAGAGGTGAACGAAAGAACCAGTTGCCGTTGAGGCCTTGAGGAAAGGGAATGAAGAAGCTATAATGCAATCGATTCTGAAGGAGATTGAAAGGTCTGGGAAAAGAGAAGAAAAGGAAGAGATGATGGTAGAGGAAGGAGAAAGGGAAGAAGAAAGCGCTGATGAGACTGATAGTGAATATGCTGCCAGTTCAAAGGGAGACAAATCGTACCGTGAGACATCTCTTGAAGGAATTGGGCTTCCTTCTTTGCCTCGTAGAAGCGTATCATCATCAAAACTCCCCTGAAGGCCGGTGAACCTAGAGTACTACCACCCATCGAGATAAGTCTTCTAGTTTGCTTGCTAGGGAATGTTTTCGCCAACTTAAGCGATTTTGACATCTCCATCAACGATGTCCTTGCCAATGGCTCCCTAACTTTCAGCTTCTCGCTAGGGGGAATCCTGGATGAAGGTGGCGATACTCTATTTTTAATGCCATGCAATCACAATGTGTACAGTACTTAGGGGGTCATTGGAACTTTACACTTCTCTAGGATCATGAAGACACATCCTCACATCCAGAAGTGTTCCGAAATTCCAGTACTTACACAATTTACTTTATGCTTCTGGTTCTGTGGCTAAAGAAAGATATCGAAAGCTTTGGCATAGTGTGGAAAAGTTCATAGGATATACTCCTGACCTATATCTATCTCGCCCAAGCTATTAGGGTCGTCACAAAACCGATAAAGAATGATTTCTGAGGAAAGAGAGGGAGCGTGAGATAGAAGATAACTGTAAAGCTGAAAGGGAGAAGAAACGAAAGCAGGCTGAACAGGGTTTGTCGAATGGCCAAAGTCAACGACATAAGGATCCTTCCGATAGTCGTGGTTCCTTCTCCAACATTCTTCTGCCCCATGCTCAATTTCGGCTTCGTCCGCATCAACAAGTTTCATTTCAAATTCTTTGACTACTAATATGCCTCAACGATCTAAGAGAATCTCTACTCCTTCGATCTCTCTTCCTGCTGCTCTACCACATCTCTAAGTGGCTTTTCCAAGCCTCTTCCTTTATGGTGTCATGTTTGATAGTGACATCCAAGATATTTCAAAGGAAGAAGTTGTTTGGGATGTCCAGTAAGCTTGTCGATCAGGGTTATGATTGGAAAAAGCTATGCTTTGCTCTCTCCATGGTCAATAAAATCAATTACGCCAACATGTAATCCTTCAAGTACTAGAAGAAATCCTATAAGGAACTCGTTCTTGGGTTTAAGAGGGGCTTAGAGAAGACGACGACCGAGAGGGATGAAGCTTTAAAATACAAGGCCAAAATTGAGAGCTTGATGGAAGATATGAAGAAGTCACACACTGATTGCATGATCGTGTTGTAGAACACATTGAAGTTAGCCCACAAAGATGGTGCCACCCTAAATAATAAGCTTGCCGAGAAGGACCTGGCCTTTACTAGAAAGGTTGAAATTATTCGGGCTAGAGATAAGACCATTGAAAAGTAGGCAATTGAAATTCAAAATCTTTGCATAGAGAAAGATAAGCTTGCAAATGATCTGCTTTCATTGAAGGCCGTAGAGCTAGATGATGAGATTGAACATGCGGTCATTGCGAAAGATCTAAAAGAGCTTAGAGAGGAGAAGGCCAAGTAGAAAGAATAATTGAATAACACTCTACAGCACTTCTTTGCAAGCGTGATTATATACAAAAACTTGAAGTGGCTGGGGAGCATATATGCCGAAACTCATATTGAGGCCTGGGAAGAAATGTTGCGCCATTCTGAAACAGCAGGTGAAGGCCTCATTGAGGAAGAGCTCATGGTTGAGTACCTCGACACCGATAACATAGCAAAACTTGAGGATGGAAGAGCCATCGTCGCTTAAGATGCGATCATTGCTACTGCTATTGTAAAGGAATCCGCTAGCACAAGCGCATTGGGCCTAGCGGATTCGTCTATTCCTAACTCAGATGAGCCTATGATGGGGATTTTCAAGATTGAGGGGGCCAGCTTCGGGGCCACTCAAATAGTTCCAACATCCACAGTAGGGCTGTCAATTTCCAGCACGACCAGAAACACGACTCGAAGATGATAAGAAAATTAGCAAGTTTGGGTGACACGATAACACGGGAGGGTCAATTTCGGGTCAACCCGCCATAACCCGTTTAATAAACGGGTGGGTTTCAGGTTAACCCATGAACCCGATTTTGACCCGCCAAACCCGTTTATTATAAACTGTTTATTTTTTTGGCAATTTGGGTTTTGGGCCGACGTTAGTAGTTTCGTGTTCGTCCATTATCTGATAATTATCATTTCCTTTTCCTCCACAGTACATTACTAGGTCACGAGACTCACGACTCACGAGACTCACAACTCACAGGCAGCTAGGGTTTTAGTTTTCATTTCTCCTTCATTCTCCTTTTTCATTTCCACATCGCCCCCTAATCGATCGCACGGCCTCGCCTGGTGTCTCCACTTTGTCTTCATCCCTCCATAATCGCTCGTGCCTGGAAAGTTTTGTAGAAGAAATCAGCCAAGACGTATGTAAGTATTTTTGATAGCAGCAAACTTCTTATAAACATTTTTCAACCTCAAAGTCGGCATTAAATCATTGTTTAAAGGATTGAATCGATTGATATTTGATATCTAAGGATCTACAGATTTCGCCATGATGTTTGCATTAAACAAAAAGTAGATTTGGTAAAAAAACTTGATGAATACTATTAATGCTCTGAATGCTTTTTTTGACTTCTACATATCATTGCATGTGAAGATTGGAATTGTTTTGTAAACTACTCTTTCGGCACTGTCACATTCCAGAATCCAGAGTGGGTGTTGTCATCCAATTATCATGATGAAATGAATATTATGAATAATGTCTTAAATTTTCTTTTCTTTTTTCCTTTAGTATCAGTATGAGTAAAATGAATCATCTAATTATCATGATTTAACATACGTTTTGAGGTGATGAAGATTCTTCTAAGGCTTTTAGCATACTGAGAAGCTTTGTTGAAATGAATATTATGGGAATGGACTTTTTCGTTTTATTTACTTGGATGGCTAGGTGAAGATAGTGGACATAAGATTCCATTTTCTTAACAAGAAGATGGCGAACAAATACATGCATATGCCGATGATACATTAATTTGGTTGTCTGTTTTTTTTTACTTGCTGTGGTAAAAAAACTAAAAATGATCATTTTGCGGTGTTGTTTTTTTCATTGCTGTGCATATTGATATCTGTCTGAAAGTAAATATGATAATAGTACTCTAGGTTTTACTAATCTCAAATTTAGTAGCATTTCAAAGTTGAAACGTGGTAGAAAAATATGTATGCGTAGATATTACTTGATGTTCTTTACGTATCTATCAAAATGCTTACTTTGCTTGCAACATACTTATCGACGTTGTCAGTGATAGTTTCAAGTTTGAAAACATAGACATTAAGGAATAACTAATTGCAAGTTGTAATTTATGTGCGTAGCATGAGTTCACTCTATTATATTATGATAGCAGCAAATTTATCTCTAACCATAAATTGTTTTTGTGGTAGTTAAAGTTTACTTTGGAAATTGCTTGCATCTGACTTCAAAAAAAATTGTCCTTTACTTTGGAAATTGCGTGAGGTGTTGTGAGTTATAGACCCTTGCTTGTATGTCTGTATATTATTGTCTAATGCTACCAAATTAGGATTCTCAAATGTTGGTACATTATAACTTCGTCAATGAATCACTAGTGATGGGTTTTCTTTTTCTTTAATTTTGCAGAAAAGAGATGGACCCTTTTACACCAAGCAGTGAGAGTGGTGAACAAGTTGGAGATGCCAATATGAAAGCATTGGAATTAGATGACGTAGAAATAGAAAATGCAAAAGTTGTTGGTAAGAGACGTAGGAAGCTTACTTCTGAGGTATGGACTAAGTTTGAAATTATTCCCTTGAAAAATGATGGAGTGTATGAAATGTGGTGCTATTTATTTATGTGATAGTACTTATGGCACTAGAAACCTAAAACGTCATATTAAAACTTGTTCCAAAACTACTGATCATGATCTAGGTCAATTGCTTCTAAGTCAGACCGAAGGCTCTATTATAACAAGGTCTTCTAAATTTGATCCAGATAAGTTTAGAGAATTATTGGTAATGTCAATAGTGATGCATGATTTTCCATTTCAATTTGTTGAGTATGCTGGAATTAGACAATTATTTTATTATGTTTGTGTGGATGTTAAGTTGATTTCTAGAAATACCGCTAGAGCTGATGTGATGAAAATGTACCAAAAGGAAAAATTGAGACTTAAAGACATGTTAGTTTCAATTCTAGGGAGAATTTGTTTGACTTCTAATTTATGGACTTCTATAGAAACTAATGGGTATATTTGTTTGACTGCTCATTTTGTCGATTCTAATTGGATACTTCAAAAAAGAGTGTTAAATTTTAGTTTTATGCCTCCTCCACATACCGGAGTTGCTTTGTCCGAAATTTTTTATAATTTGTTGACTAATTGGGGCATTGACAAAAAAATATTTTCCATTACCTTAGACAATGCTAATGCAAATGATGTATTTGTTAATTTGCTGAAGGAGCAGCTTTTGTTAAGGGAGTCTTTGGTGATGGATGGTGATTTTTTTCACATTAGATGTTGTGCTCATATTCTTAATCTTATAGTGCAAGATGGGCTAAAAGAAGTTAATATATGTGTGTCTAAAATTAGAGAGAGCATTAAATATGTAAGAGGTTCACAAGCGAGGAAACAAAATTTTTTAGAGTGCATATCTCATGTTTCTTTGGAGTGTAAAAAAGGTTTACGTTAGGATGTTCCTACTAAATGGAATTCTATATTTCTCATGCTTGAGTGTGCTCTTTATTATCAGCGTGCTTTCCGCCATTTACAATTGAGTGATTCTAACTATAAGCACACTCTTTCTCAATCTGAATGGGTGAAAGTGGAACAAATTTGTAAGTTTTTGAAGGTTTTTTATGAAGTGACTTGTCTTTTTTCTGGCTCCAAATATCCTACTGCAAATCAATATTTTCCTCAAGTATTTGTTGTTTAAGACACTTTGCAAAGAGCTAGGGCTAATGGCGATAGTTTTATGAGTAAGATTGCATGTGGTATGATTGGAAATTTTGAGAAGTATTGGAAGGCATACAGTCTTATTCTCTCGATTGCTGTTATTCTATATCCTAGATATAAGATTCAGTTTGTGGAGTTTTCATATAAGAGGCTTTATGGTAGTGGTTCTATAGAAATAAACAAAGTTCGTGAAACTTTGTTTGCTCTTTTTGATATTAACATGCAAATATATGGTAAAAAACATACACCGTTTCTAGTAGTCAGAGTCAATCTTCTTCTGTGATATCTTAGTTTCTAAAGAATGGTTGGATGTTATGAAGGTAAACTTTATATAACGACGCATTAAACTTTACAATTTTTCCTCTTTACACTATTTAGTATTACTATATCTTACGTATATGTAGGACTTTGACAATTTTGAGAGTGAAGAATTTACCTTTTCAGCTCAAAAAAGTCAATTGGAATTGTACTTGGATGAGCCAAAGTTGGATAGGAAGACAAATTTGGATATTCTTGACTATTGGAAAGCTAATCAGTTTAGATTTCGAGAATTGTCTCTTATGGATCGTGATGTGCTATCCATTCCTATATCTACGATTGCATCAGAAGCATCATTTAGTGTAGGTGGTCGAGTTCTTGATCAATACCGAAGTGCACTTAAGCCCGAAGTTGTTGAGGCAATCATATGTACACGAGATTGGATATTTGGAGATGGAGGTTAACTTTCTTACTCTATTTTGTATTTTCTACTGCATAAAATTTGATTTTCTAAAAATTTAATAACTTAACAGGTGCTACTACTTTGCCGCCTAATCTTGAAGAGTTAACGGAGGACATTAGCAATTTAGAAATCAGCGGCACCCTCTCTCAAATCGCTAAGTGTTCTTCTAACAATCAACAAATGGATATATGTTTATAGACACATATGTATAACAGTGTAAGGGGTACGTATTACTTGATTTATTAAACTTCATATTTTATAATTATAGATTTTTTTTAGTTTTATTTGTAGTAATATTAGTATAGATTAGATTATGCAAAAATGAAAACCGATTCATAAAGTCAGTTTAAAAATACTTAAAATAAACAAAACTATAATAGAGATGAAAACTATAGTTGTTTCAAAACTTTCATTTCTACACAGATTTTCATTTACTAGATGTGTGCTAGCATTTAAATATTTACATTTACAAGATGAAAATTCTATAGAATTCGAATATCGTACATGATGACAAAATAATGGTCCTCTACAATGGAATCATAAACCATATTAGACTAATAGTTCATTAACAGATTTGAAACATGGTTTTGACTTCAGAGTAATCTAATTAAAAACATGGTTCATTACCAGATTTGAACTCCAGTCACCTACTGTGTTAAGAAAAGAACAAAAAATTTGGACATAACACCACTATTATGCAAATTCTGCTTCTACCTTATATATTTACAATTGTTACGGTCTCCTCGTTTTTGCTCCCTCTAGACCTGTTGCCTTGTGACTATGGCTATAAAACCACTAAACGGTTCAATTGTACCGGTTACAAATGAATTGAATTATACTAAACATAATTTTGGGTATTTTTGTATTAAAAATTGGTAATTGATTTGCTGATATGCCCCAATAAAAATATATGTACATTAAGATATGTATACAAAATAATACCAGAAATTTGATAATAATTACAACAGGTAGCAAGCCCATTAGGATTGATGGACTTGAAATCTATATTGATTTGGATCCTTAAATTATTCAGATAATTTAAATGAAGATTCACAAATTAATCATGAAGTTGCGGAAGGCATGTTATATATCTCTAACAGGAAATTTTATGTTATATTATCAAGCATGGGCATTGATTTTGTATAAGACTTGACTTTTGTTCTGAATACCGGATGCAAAATATTTGCTTCTGCAGCTGATATACAATCCATTAGCGTTGAACATGCAAAAATTTATAGTTTATGACTTGTGAGATTCCAACTAAGATGATGGAGTCTCCTTATATAACTAGTTTATGCTTTGTTTTAACCAACTGTATATCATTGTGTTACCCACCTTACTGCGATTCATATTTTGATCATTTGATTTTATTTTAACAAGTAATTTACGTGTTTTGACATATTTAGCTTCACCTTTTTGTTATATAAATTGCAGTTACTCTATCTATGTTGTTTAATTAGTAAGATGAATGGCTACGGGTTATGAGCACGTTTTGTTAATCTAGTTGAAGTTGATTATAAGACTAAATTATTTGGCATTGACAGTTGTAGTCTTGAGGTCCACTTCTTAAGAAATCTTCAAGCTGCACTGATGTGCAAATAAATGTGCATACTTTTACCACCATATTTAATCTATTTAAATTAAATAAATGATCATATTGGGTATATTAACTTGTTTAAACCAAAATTCAAATTATTTGAAATTGTCACATATTCATCTTCATATAGGGGCAAAATGGTCATTTTTATGAATTTATTAAATTGTGAAAATTTACTTGGAATTTTCTATGTTGTTTTGTAGGAAATTTGGTGAATTTTACAAGTGGTTACATGATGATATATGATGTGCACGTAAATGTGCGTATATTTACATCCATATTTTATCTCTTTTTATTTAAATAAATATCATATTTGGGCATTTTTACATGTTAAAACCAAAATTCAATTATTTTCAAACCATCATATTTTCATCTTCATTCAGGGGCAAAATGGTCATTCGTGTGCATGTGTTAATTTAAGAATTTTTACTTGGACAATTTTTATGATTTTTATAGGATATTTTGATGCATTTGGAAGTGGGATTCATGATGATATATGCATGCACAAGGAAATACAAAGGAATGAAGAGGAAATAATTCAAGTTCAATATCATGGAGGACCCCACCCACTTACCTAACTTCCAATTATAAGCTAAGCATATGCTAAAAGGACTTAAAGCTTCATGTACATATTAAGTGGGGGATTATTGAATGTTAATGATTACTTGGAGGCTACACCACCTCAAGGGTATTTTGGAAAGCTCCCTAAAAAGAGAATTAGGGTTTTATGCATGTATAAATAGCCCTCTTATGTACATGAACATAGCATCTACTCTTTCATGTTACTTAGGAAATTAAGAAATCAAAGTGTAAGCTCAATATTCTATGAAATAAAAATGGCTTCCAAGCCTCTTTCTTCTCTCTTTTCTACATGCTTTTCCTTGCTTTTATGTTGATGTTTATTTTTATGTTCTCTTTCTTTTCATGTTCATAGTTTAGATTTACATTTATGCAAGTAGTGTAGCTTTAATTTTTATGCAATTAGTTACTAGTTAATCTCTCTTTCTTCCTTTGCTTAGTTTTCATTTCTTTGCTCTTTCATGTTGAAATTTACAAGTGTTGCTTCAATGCCACAAATGAGTAGCTAAACCCTTCAATTTAGGGGTAATGAAGCTCTCAAATATTATGTAATTTCAACATTTATATGATTTATGATCTCTTTGTCTATGCTTCATAAAAGTTAATTTTGATGCAAGTTTATACAAGTGGGTTTGATAGCTTATGTTGCTTTTGCAAATGAGTTATTCTTATTCAACATAAACACAAGTTGCATCATCATTTGCTAATCCATTTTTGATTTTGAAATGAAAGTGAAAATGAAATTTGATGATTTATATTACTGGTAACAATAGTAAATAGATCATACTTAAAATAACTTTTGCTTTAGCTTCATTTTCATGAGAATTATAAGTGATATAATTGTTGTATTATAGTTTGATGGTTTGAGTTATGCTAATTAATAACATAAACAAACCATACTTATGATAAATGCAACACTTATTTCACTTAATATCAAAGTTAGAGATCATAAATTCTATGTTTGTTGATTTACAAAAATATTAGAGTGGATTTGCCTCTAAATTGTTCTCTAGTTTAATAGTTTTTTTTAAATCACATTTTAATTTTAGCTTTAGCTTCTTTTTTTGTAGTTAACAACTTCATCTCTCTTTGGTCTAATTTGATTGAATAGATTTTTAATCTCTCACAATTCCCTGCGGATCGACCCGTATTCGCCACGTACTACAAGTGTACGTCGTGCGCTTGCGGTTATTTTTAATTTAAATTCGTTCGACAGTTTTCTAAACCGATAGAATTTCCGTTCGACGAACAAGTTTTTGGCGCCGTTGCCGGGGAGTTTGTTTTGATTTTGATTTTCTATTCTTCGAATTATTTTTTTGTGATTTTATTTGTGTGTTTGTTTGCAATTAAAAAAGAAAAAAAATTGTTGTGTGTGTTGTTTGTTTTTGTTGTTTGCATTTTGGTTGTTGTTTTCTAGTGTGTTGTTCATTTGCATTTGCATATATTAAAAAATAATAATAATAATAATAGACAATTGCATTTGAAAAAGAAAAAAAAATTCCATTTCATTCACATTTGCATCTTTTACAGTTACAATTTTTCTTTCTCTTTTCTTCATTTTTTTTTTCTTTTATAACATCCACTGTGACTCACTCTCTCCCTGTTTTCTCTCTGTTTTCACTCACTGTGCAGTGTGCACTACATCTCTGTTTGCTGCACAAACTGGTTACTGCCTTCCCCTTCAACTTCAATTCTGCCCCCAACATCCCCTTACTGCATTGCAACTTCCTTTCAACACCATTATTGCTGCACACTACAACCCATTGTCCACCATTTCTTACTCCACATATTCAACATTTCACAACAAGCCTTCACCATCTTCATACAATCATACATACATCACCAAACAGTTCATCTCCACAACTCCACAATTCCACTTCCTCCTCTACCAAATTCTTCTTTTGAAGCCACTGTCAAACTTTGATTCATCATTCCCTCTACCATCACAATCATCTGCCCACACATGACAATTCCCACCCTCAAACAACAAGCCTTCACCATCTTCATACAAACATAGCATACAACCAGACAACTGCCTCATCATACACTGTTATTTCCCATCAGCCACTTCAACACTTCACTAACCAATACTGGCCTCTCAACAGTCATTCCTACCCACTGCATCACAATACAAACTGCATAACAATCACTACAACACTTTCACTTCTTTTACCACTCCGCGTCGTACATACATCATACTCCTTGCCTCGACCTGCACTTTGCAACTACTGCTACCGTTTCAACAAACATTCCCATATATCCTCACACAACAAACAACCTCATCCACTTCTAGCAACTACAACTATTCAATCATCAGTTCAATCAGCAATTTCAACAAACAAGTCACCTGAACGACAGACTGCTCGATCAACAAAAACTTCTTACCTCTGCATTTCTTGGCTCTGCAGATCTTCCTCCCATTTCCTCTTGCAAGCTTTTCTCCCCTGCACGAAGCAACCACCATCTCCTGACAGTGCCACAAGCCCATACAACTACTCCATTGCAAATCATCCAATCCACTGCTTAAAATCAGCATCAACCAATTGCCTCAACAAATCAAACTGCAACCACTTCCATCTAAACAACTTCCACTATCTCTCTGCCCTTTCCTCAAAACTGCAGCTCCTCCTCCACTCCCCGAAACATCACCAGAGCCATCGTCTACTTGCACTCGAGCACAAACCTCTTTTCAACTACAGCAGCTACCGCAAGAAACCCACGCAATCGCCGAACACCCCAGTCGCCAAAGCAAACTTCAACAACCTGTCATCTCCATTCCAACCCGCAGTTCGCATACAATCCAAAGTCCACAGTGACATCATCTCCTACAAACACCCTCGACCTTGTTTCGACCACCCTGCTCCTCAAACCAAATCGAATCGCCTACAGACGTTCATGCGTCTAGCATCCATCCCAACCACGAATCGCCTCACACATGAAATCGATACGCGATTGCCTTGATAGACAGTGAACAAAGCTGTGAAATTTTTAAATTTAGTTTTGAAAATTGCAACATGATTTGGGGAATTTTGAATTTTAGATTCATGAGTAAATCAATTTGAGAAGGTAATTTACGAAGAGAATTGTGACTTGTTGTCAGTTGTTTTGAATTGGGCCACTGTTTGGTCTTGAATTCAATTGTGAAGTGGGCCAGGTTGTCAATATTTTGTTTTTTTTATTTATTAAGTTTGTTTTTGTTATTTTTGTTTGTTGTGTATATTTTTGATTTTATTTGTTTTGATTTTTCCCTCAGAAAAATTTCCATTTAAGTTGTCTTCTGTTAAACTTTTTGGTTGCCAAAGAAAAATTTCCATTTAAGTAAAACGCTACTTTTGAGTTTCCTTTCCAAAAAAAAAAAAATTAAAAAAAAAATCCGAAAAAAAAAAGTTCAACTTTGTTTAATTTTCATTTTCCATTTGTTTTCACTTGTTGTTGTTTTTCGCTTATTTTGTTTTTCAGCTTTGATAAACATACTAAATAATAATAATAAAAAAAAAAATTGTTGAATATATCTTGTGTTTCATCTCAGGTTGCCAAAGCAGAAATTCCAAAAGGAAGAAGTGCTTGCCCAAATAAACTGCTTTGCCTTGCTTAAAAAAAAATTGCCGCTTAAAAAAAAATGCTAATAATTTGCACGCTCTGGTATTGTGCTTTCATCTCTAGTGCATTGTTGGTTGCTTGCATTTGCAATTATATACAAAAAAAAGTATTTCAAAATCCAAAAACAAAAACAAACTTCATTTTAGTTGCATTGTAAATTCACGTTTAATTTTTGTTTTGCATCCATCTCATCTTATTTTCTTTTCTAAGGGCAATACCCCAATTCACATAAGGTGAGGGATTTCATCACCCTTTCCTTAGCCCACAAACGCATTTCATCATAGAATTTGACTAATAATAAAGGTTAGACATTCGACTTAAGGGTGTCGCGAGCTCATCTAGGGCTTAATTGTATCTTCACAATTGTTTTCTTTGAACAATTTTATTTCTTGGTGTCTAGGCTACGGCAGAGTAATAACCAGTTATAAAAATTACGGTGATACATAAATATTATACTGGTTGTTCCTCTGAAGGTACTTAAACCTTCGGCTCCATTGCTACGGTGATTCGTGGTGCACCGATAACCCGTGCCCGTTACCTGGCTGAGAAATATTTTTGTTGATTTAAGACAAAGTGTGATTATACAATTTTGGGTTAGGAGCTACTAAGGACAGAAAACTGTAATTAAGTCCTTTGCATTCATTTAGTTGCATTAGTTCATGCATATATAAAAAAAACAAAAAAAAATCAAAAATCCAAAATCCAAAAAAAAAAATTCTTAACTTAGATTTTAATTCCACAAAAAAAAACCTTCTTAAAACCAAAAATAACAAAAATTTGAAAAAAAAAAACAAAAAAAAAATTATAAAAATTTGAAAAACCAAAAACAAAACAAAAATCAAACTTCTCTTTTGAAAATAAATTTCACTTGGTAAATATTTTTCTTCCTCTAAAAAATTTTCACTTCGATTTTCAAATCTTCTTTCATTCACTAAACTCGATTCTAACTTCTTTCTCTTCTCTACTTTCACTTGTGCATGAGTAATTGGACTCGTGACACAACAACAAACCGTTGGACTCGCGACTCGACAACTAATCGTTTAACTCGAATAGGGGATCCTCCCGAAATGGCGAATGAGAACGCCCCTCGAACTCTTATGGATAGAATCTTTCCCGATAGAGTTTCTATTCCATCTTGCATCACGTTACCCGCCCCTACGGGTAACCATTTTGAAATTCACTCAAACCATATTGCCACTCTTCCGAAATTTGGCAATTTCAAACACGATGATCCATACATCTTCTTGACTAAATTCGAACAAGTTTGTGCAACCATTAAACTCCAACAACTTTCTGATGACGGAATCAAATTCGATTAATCTCATTCGCTCTTACGGATTACGCTGAAAAATGGTTGTACAGCTTACCATCGAACTCAATTAAAACGTGGGAAGAATTCGTAAAAGCTTTCTTAAAAATATTCTACCCTTTGGAAAAAACGAGTAGAATCCGAAACGAAATTGTAAACATTCATCAATTCAAGGGAGAACCATTCGGAAAATATTTTGAAAGATTCAAAGAGCTTTTGATAAAATGTCCACACCATAATTTCGAAAAATGGACGATTTGCCAAATTTTATACGATGGACTCGAAAATAGCTCACGTACCATGCTCGAATCAATGTGCCAAGGCAACTTTCTTGCCCAACATCACGACGATGCTTGGCAATTTCTTGAAAACCTCGCCGAAAAATCATCCCAATGGGAACGATCGAACGAAAAATTAGTTTACTCACGATCGAGTGCACACTCGATAGGATCCTCTGTTGCTTTGGAAGCTAAGATCGACGCAATGATTAAAAAATTCGATAACGTTTTCTCATCGAATCAAATGAACCAAACTTCCCAACCGATGTGTTATAAATGCAACGATCCTAATCATATAGCGGATCAGTGTCCCAATTCTGTCAAATAAATCAATGCTTTCAATAAAGCCAAAAATGACCCGTTTTCTCCAACGTACAACCCTGGTTGGAGAAATCTTCCGAATTTTGCGTGGAACCAAAACAATCCCAACACAAATACGATTCGTCCCAATTTTCAAGCATTTCCGAATAATGCTTCGAATCCTCCCTTTCAGCCCAACAATTTTCAACCAAACCTTGCGGGTCCATCACATAATCACCCACAACAAAATGCTGCTCATCCTCCCCAAGACGATAAACGTTTAACTACACTTGAGAAAACTCTTGAAACGTTGGCTAAAGCAACCACTCAAAGCCTTCAATCAAACAGCAATTTGCAAAATTTATTGACTTCATATATGCAAAACACAAACCAATCGATTGCAAAACTCGAAATGCAAATGAGTCAATTAGCCACTTCTGTAAGTGAACGAAAACGCGGAACATTCCCAAGTCAGCCCCTTCCAAATCCCAGAAATCAAAACAAAAATTCAAATCAAGCCCATGTTGTTCAAGATAACAACGTCACCCAATTGAATGCTATCACAACTCTCCGTTCCGGTAAACAAATCGATAATCAAGTCGTTAATCCAAACGATTTACCGGAAACCTCTCTCGACACTTCTAAAACAACGAACGAATCTGAACAGAACGTGGAGCAAAAAGATGAATCGAATGCCAATCCAAATTCTTCTTCTTTTGCTCGGGTAGACCCGCCTACCGAGTATCGTGTTCCATTTCCACATCGTCTTCGACCCAAGAAACATTCGGACCAAATGGAAAAGATGTTGGAAATTTTTAAACAAGTGAAAGTGAATATCCCGCTTCTTGACATCGTTCAGCAAGTCCCCACTTACGCGAAATTTCTTAAGGACTTGTGTACCCAAAAGCGACACACTCAAGTACCCAAAAAGGTCTTCTTAGCCGCTAGTCTTAGTGAAGTCTTGTCCCAATCCATGCCCGTCAAATACAAAGATCCTGGCTGCCCTACGATTTCATGTATAATTGGAGACAAGACAATTAACAAATGTTTGATTGACTTAGGCGCGAGCGTTAATTTGATTCCATACTCCGTTTACGAACAATTAGGCTTAGGTGAGCTCAAACCCACAAAAGTCACGCTTTAATTTGCCGATCGCTCGATTAAGAAACCCGTGGGAGAAATCGAGGACGTTCTCATTCGAGTTGGGCAATTCATATTCCCAGTTGATTTTATCGTTCTCGAAACACAACCAGTTACAAATCCTGCGAGTCAAATTCCATTGATTTTAGGCCGGCCATTCTTAGCCACCTCAAACGCCTTAATCAATTGTCGTAACGGTTCTATGAAAATTTCTTTTGGAAACATGACTTTGGATCTTAACATTTTCAATCTTGAAAGCCAATCAAATGAACCTCGTGACCAAGCATTGGAAGTTAGTGCCATTCACGAAAACTTTGAAAACGAGACACTTGATCTTAACGATGAACGCGAGGCCGAGTACGAAAAATTATTTTATGAAATTCACAACGAGATTGAATACACTCTTCCCTTTGAATCACTTCAAGTTGAATCCGAATCTCAACCCAAGTCTGCAATCGAAAAACTCCCGAGTTGGACCTCAAACCACTTCCCGATCACCTTAAGTATGCTTACTTAGGTGAAAATGAAACTTGTTCTGTCATCATTTCTAACAATCTTTCTCTTGACCAAGAAGCTTCTCTTCTCTCTATTCTTTTGAAAAATAGAGAAGCAATTGGGTGATCCATTACCGATATTAAGGGAATTAGCCCTGCTATTGTCCAACATCGCATTCATTTGATTGAAGAAGCCAAACCCACTCGTGATGCACAACGGAGGCTTAACCCAAAAATGAAAGATGCGGTTCGTGACGAAATTCTTAAGCTCCTCGATAACGGTATCATATACCCCATCTCCGATAGCCCATGGGTTATCCCAATTCATGTCGTGACTAAAAAGTCCGGACTTACCGTCATAAAAAACGACGCTAACGAACTTATTCCAACTCGTACTCAAACGGGTTGGCGTGTTTGCATTGACTATCGAAAACTAAATGCCGCAACACGTAAGGATCATTTCCCTCTTCCATTTATCGACCAAATGCTCGAACATTTAGCCGGCCACGAATTCTATTGCTTCCTTGATGGTTATTCTGGCTATAACCAAATTCCCATCGCTCCCGAAGATCAAGAGAAAACGACTTTCACATGTCCATTCGGTACCTTTGCTTATCGACGTATGCCATTCGGACTTTGTAACGCTCCTGCGACCTTCCAACGATGCATGGTTGGAATTTTTTCCGACATGATTGAGCGCTTTTTAGAAGTTTTTATGGACGATTTCTCAATCTTTGGCGATTCTTTTTCCCAATGTTTACATCATCTCGAATTGGTTCTAAATCGATGTAAAGAAAAACATTTGACTTTGAATTGGGAAAAATGCCACTTTATGGTCAAACAAGGCATAGTCCTTGGACATATCATCTCAAATAAAGGCATTGAGGTAGACAAAGCAAAAATCGATGTCATTGCGAACCTACCCATTCCCAAAACTGTTAAGGACATTCGATCATTTCTAGGACATGCTGGCTTTTACCGACGCTTTGTGAAAGACTTTAGCAAAATTGCTCGTCCTTTGACGACTCTTCTTGGAAAAGACGTTCCTTTCGATTTTAACTCTGATTGTATCTCTTCCTTTGAACGTCTTAAGAACGAACTCATTTCTGCTCCAATCATTTGTGCGCCCAATTGGGATCTTCCTTTCGAGATAATGTGTGATGCTTCAAACTTTGCTGTTGGTGCTGTCTCAGGACAACGCATCAACAAGATCCTTCACGTCATTTACTACGCGAGTATGACTTTGAATGACGCTCAACTCAACTACACAACAACCGAAAAAGAGTTTCTAGCTGTCGTTTTTGCTCTCGAAAAATTCCGACAATACTTGATAGGCTCACACATTACTGTGTACACGGACCACTCTGCGCTTCGATATCTCTTTGCTAAAAAGGATGCCAAATCCCGCTTGATTCGTTGGATCCTTTTACTTCAAGAATTTGACCTTACAATCAAAGACAAAAAAGGATCCGATAATGTCATAGCCGATTACTTGTCTCGTCTTCCGAACGCACCATCTTCTTTGCCGATCAATGAAAACTTCCCCGATGAACAACTTCTTTCAATTTCTATCGATCCATGGTACGCTGATATAGTGAACTACTTAGTCACTAAAGAAACTCCCTCATCGTGGTCCAAACAGGACAAATACAAATTCATGTCCCAAGTGAAATATTTCTATTGGGACGATCCATACTTGTTCAAATATTGTCCCGACCAAATCATCCGACGTTGCATTCCGGATAATGAGATAAGGAGTGTTCTTTCGTTTTGCCACGATCAAGCGTGCGGTGGACATTTTGGTCCTCGAAAAACTGCGGAAAAGGTGCTTCAGTGTGGTTTCTATTGGCCTTCTCTCTTCAAAGACTCATTCGAATTTTGTAAAACTTGCGATCGATGTCAAATGCTTGGACGAATTTCTCGACGAGATATGATGCCTCTAAACCCCATTCTTCCCATCGAAATCTTCGATGTTTGGGGTATCAATTTTATGGGACCTTTTCCCAATTCTTTGGGAAACTTGTATATCCTTCTCGCTGTTGACTACGTCTCAAAATGGGTCGAAGCTGTTCCTTGCAAAACCAACGACCGTAAAATTGTTGTGAAATTTCTCAAAGAAAACATCTTTTCAAGGTTCGGCACACCTCGCACAATAATCAGTGATAATGGAACCCATTTTTGTAACCGTTCTTTTGAAACTTTAATGAAGAAATACTCGATAACCCACAAGTTATCCACTCCATATCATCCTCAGACTTGTGGGCAAGTTGAAGTTTCGAATCGTCAAATAAAACAAATTTGGAGAAAACTGTCAACAAAAATCGAAAAGATTGGTCTCAGAAATTGACCGACGCGCTTTGGGCTTACCGTACTGCTTTTAAAACTAACCTTGGGATGTCCCCATTTCGTTTAGTTTACGGTAAAGCTTTCCATTTACCCGTTGAAATCGAACACAAAGCGTTGTGGGCAATAAAAAACTTAAACTTTGTCCTTGAAAAAGCTGGCGAAAACCGAAAATTGCAACTCAACGAACTAGAAGAACTTAGGAATGACGCGTATGAAAACGAGAAAATTTACAAAGAAAGAACAAAAGTTTTTCATGACAAGTCAATCCTTAGAAAAACGTTTTCGCCTAACCAGAAAGTTCTTTTATATGACTCGAGACTTCATTTATTTTCGGGGAAACTTAAATCAAGATGGACCGGACCATTTGTGGTACGAACTGTTTTTCCACATGGTGCCGTAGAAATAGAAAACCCCAGGGATGGATCAATTTTCAAAGTCAACGGTCATCGTTTGAAACCTTTCTTGGAATTGCCAAATAACCAAGAGGAGGAGCTCATGATCCTTCATGAGCCAAGCTACGTCTAGTAAGAATGTTAACCCTCTTTTGTAAATATGTACATATTTTTCCCGTTACACTCATTATATCACGCATTGACTATGGGGACACAGTCAAAATTAAGTGTGGGGGGAAGTCTCATTTTCATTTTTTTTTCATGGTTTTTCATGGCATTTTTGAATTTTCATCTTCTTACTTCAAAAAAATAAAAAATCTCAAAACTCCTATATCTCAAAAACATTTTCTTTTTACCATTTTGATTTATTTTTGAAGAAACGCTATGGGTTAAGTATAAGTTTTGGTTAATATATTGAAATTTTTGAAAATTTGTTTGTCTTAACAAAAATAAAAATGAAGTTTGATTACAAATAACAATGGTTTAACTGGTATATAGGAAGGTTCATCTATGTTAATTATGAAGTATGTTCTAATTGAAAATCTTTGTTTAAAAAGTGGTAAATTTAAAGTAAAGGATATAACATTTTTGTCTTCTAAGTTAAATGGTGCTAAGATAATTTTGCAAAACTCTCTCTCTCTCTCTCTTAAATATATAAAAAAAATAACATCCAAAGTATTCACTCTCATTTAAAAGTCCTCATGGTTATGCATGGGTGAATTACTTGGAATCTTTAATTATGTGCTTTCATACTCATTTAAAAGTCCTCACGGTTATGCATGTATGGAACACATGTAAAAAAAAAGAGAAAAAAAACAAAGAACAGACTTAATAAAAAACCACCTACAGTCGATAGGTGTATGCATGAAAGTGTGTGCACTCGCCATGCTCTGTACTCCCCTCACATAAGCCCGAAAGGCAGTGCATGGGTGGTATATCTGGCCTCAGTTTACCTGAGCTAGGTGTGTAATTTTTTTTTCTTACAAATAATAAGAGAGCAAGCAATTGAAATCCTAGCACTATTTTTACTTATTTGATTTGATTTGTTATTGAAAAGAAATGAAAATACCACTTTAATAAACTTTGATAATCAACTAAGGATTTATTTCATAGTTACACTTTGTTATCAACCGAAACATCGAGTTAAACTATTGTTTATTTGCTATGATAACTTGATTTTTGTTGGAAGTTTTGATGAGGAATGACTTAAATTTTCAAGATAATGACCAAGACTTATATTTAACTTCTTTGTGTCGATTTAAGAGTAAATCCGTCATTTGTAAATATTTTCAAGAACTTGCATTCATCCCATTGTAAATAAATCTTGCATTTTGTAAATATTTTCACTTTGCATCTGGATTTTGTGGGTAGTATCCGCTGAAAACCCTCACGAGACAACACTCGTCCTACTGGGGACACCCAGAGGTTTAACGGCTTGTTGCATACGCTCAATGCAATCGTGCTCCCTACGAAAACGGATTTATCTAATTTTTCCTTTATTCGAGGACGAATAAAAAGATAAGTGTGGGGGTATTTGATGTGCACGTAAATGTGCGTATATTTACATCCATATATTATCTCTTTTTATTTAAATAAATATCATATTTGGGCATTTTTACATGTTAAAACCAAAATTCAATTATTTTCAAACCATCATATTTTCATCTTCATTCAGGGGCAAAATGGTCATTCGTGTGCATGTGTTAATTTAAGAATTTTTACTTGGACAATTTTTATGATTTTTATAGGATATTTTGATGCATTTGGAAGTGGGATTCATGATGATATATGCATGCACAAGGAAATACAAAGGAATGAAGAGGAAATAATTCAAGTTCAATATCATGGAGGACCCCACCCACTTACCTAACTTCCAATTAGAAGCTAAGCACATGCTAAAAGGACTTAAAGCTTCATGTACATATTAAGTGGGGGATTATTGAATGTTAATGATTACTTGGAGGCTACACCACCTCAAGGGTATTTTGGGAAGCTCCCTAAAAAGAGAATTAGGGTTTTATGCATGTATAAATAGCCCTCTTATGTACATGAACATATCATCTACTCTTTCATCTTACTTAGGAAATTAAGAAATCAAAGTGTAAGCTCAATATTCTATGAAATAAAAATGGCTTCCAAGCCTCTTTCTTCTCTCTTTTCTACATGCTTTTCCTTGCTTTTATGTTGATGTTTATTTTTATGTTCTCTTTCTTTTCATGTTCATAGTTTAGATTTACATTTATGCAAGTAGTGTAGCTTTAATTTTTATGCAATTAGTTACTAGTTAATCTCTCTTTCTTCCTTTGCTTAGTTTTCATTTCTTTGCTCTTTCATGTTGAAATTTACAATTGTTGCTTCAATGCCACAAATGAGTAGCTAAACCCTTCAATTTAGGGGTAATGAAGCTCTCAAATATTATGTAATTTCAACATTTATATGATTTATGATCTCTTTGTCTATGCTTCATAAAAGTTAATTTTGATGCAAGTTTATACAAGTGGGTTTGATAGCTTATGTTGCTTTTGCAAATGAGTTATTCTTATTCAACATAAACACAAGTTACATCATCATTTGCTAATCCATTTTTGATTTTGAAATGAAAGTGAAAATGAAATTTGATGATCTATATTACTAGTTACAATAGTAAATAGATCATACTTAAAATAACTTTTGCTTTGGCTTCATTTTCATGAGAATTATAAGTGATATAATTGTTGTATTATAGTTTGATGGTTTGAGTTATGCTAATTAATAACATAAACAAACCATACTTATGATAAATGCAACACTTATTTCACTTAATATCAAAGTTAGAGATCATAAATTCTATGTTTGTTGATTTACAAAAATATTAGAGTGGATTTGCCTCTAAATTGTTCTCTAGTTTAATAGTTTTTTTTTAAATCACATTTTAATTTTAGCTTTAGCTTCTATTTTGTAGTTAACAACTTCATCTCTCTTTGGTCTAATTTGATTGAATAGATTTTTAATCTCTCACAATTCCCTGCGGATCGACCCGTATTCGCCACGTACTACAAGTGTACGCCGTGCGATTGCGGTTATTTTTAATTTAAATTCGTTCGACGGTTTTCTAAACCGATAGAATTTCCGTTCGACTAACAATATATGCATGCACAAGAGTGAAGAGAACAAATGAAGATGGAAATAATTCAAAATGAAGATAATGGAGGACCCCACCTATAAACCTACCTTAATGTACAAATTAGAGGCTAATGCACATGCTTATGGAATTAATGGCTTCATGTACACTTAAATGAGGATTATTTGAAGCTAATGATTACTTGGCCTCCACACTTCCTAAGAGGGTATTCTGGGCATTCCCCAAAAATATAAATTAGGGTTTAACACATGTATAAAAACCCCTTATGTTTCATGTAACCCTCCTCCCCCTTAGTCTCTCTTAGTTAGTTTAGGCTCAAAAATAAAAATCAAAGCTCTCTTTCTTTTTTCATGGCTACTTAGCCATATTTTTATTTCATGTAACTTTTTTTTTAATGTTAATTAGTGCTCTTTTTTCTTTTACATGCTTCTTTTCCTTTCATGTTGTAGTGTAGATCTCTCTTATTTCATGCAAGTATATTAGTTTTTCCTTTCTTTTTTCTCTCTTTTTCCTCTTGTTTGTTTAATGTTGCTTTCTACATTTGTTGATTTAATAACAAAAATGAGAGGCTAATCCCTTCAATTTAGGGGTAATGAAGCTCTCTTGAATCATGTAGATGCAACATAATTTCTTTTATGTCTCTTTTGTGCTTAATGAAAAGTAGATGTTTGTGTGGTTTTGTGTTTAATATTGAGTTTGATAGCTTATATTGTTCAAAACAAATAGGCTATGCTTAGTCATATGAATCATTAATTACCTCTTCATCTACATATGATCATGGTAATGGAAGTGGATTTAGAATCAAAATTTGATGGTTTATGTTTCTAATTCAATAGTTAATAAACCGTGCTTAAAATATAGATTCTACTTTTGATTTCATATCATTTTCATTGAAGTTACTAAGTGGGTTAGAGGGTGCATTAAAGTTTGATGGTTTAAGTGTGTTAATTAATAACACAATTAGGACATGCTTATGATAAATGCATCAACTAAACTCACACATGACCAAAAAGAGATCATAATGTCATTATGTTGATTTATATGATCATGAGAGGGGATTTGCCTCTAAATTGCTCTTTAATCTCATCTTTTTATTCTCCTTAGTTTTAGTTTGTTTTTACTTTCTTTTAGTTAGTTAACAATCACTCGACTTTGGTTTAATTTGATTGAATATAATTTTAAAATCATCAATTCCCTGCGGATCGACCTGTATTTGCCATGTGCTACATTCGTACACCGTGCGCTTGCGGTAAATTTTATTTCGACATTTTTCAACGGTTTTCTAACACGATAGAAATTCCGTCGATTAACAAGTTTTTGGCGCCGTTGCCGGGGAGTTGTTTTGATTTAATTTTCTATTCTTCGAATTAGTTGTGTTTGATTTTAGTGTGTGTGTTTGTTTTGTGTGTGTTGTGTCTAAAAAAAATATTTTGTGTGTGTTTGATTTTTATGTGCATTTGTTTGTGTTCTTGTTTGTTTTGCATTTTCATTTGCATTTCCGTATTAAAAAAAATCAGTTATTCACAATCTTCATTGTTTCTTAAACCTTTGATTACACTGATTGCATTACATTTGATTACATTTTGATTTCACAATCTGTTGTGTACATTTGATTTCAAAATTTTCATTGCAGTATTATATACATTCTCTGTTTCAAATTGAAACTGTGCAAACACTCCTGTGCACTGTCATTCCCTCATCCTTGCAAGCCTCTACTGCTACAAACTATACCCCTCAACTTCCTCAACTTCCACACGGCAACCAGACCATCAACTCCTATATCATTTGACAGCAGTTCTGTTCTACACACCCTCTGCCTTGCAATCACCACTTCACTATTGCTGCCCTAACTTATTTCTTCAACCTCTACTAACTTTCTTCTCTGTTTACATCACTAAAACAACAGTGCAAACATTTCAACTTACAACTTCATCTAGCTGACAATCACATTGTTCATCATATACAACAGTGCTCAATATCATTACAAACTATCAACCAGTTTCTCACTCCAGTAATCACCATACTCAAACTATCAAAGTAGTTCAACAACCATCACTTCCCTTCATCACACTACATCACACTGCCAACTTCATCAATACCTGAAAACACCAAACTGCTTGCCATATAACCTCCTCATTGCATACTTCTAGCATTCACCTCTTTACACTATCATTATCTTCGACAGTGCACAGACCCCCCGTCTATTGCTACCTCTATCTACATCTCCCATTCACCTGAATTACCCCGACCAACACTCCCCTCACTCAACTACTTCAACGTTGCCTGATAATCACTTCCTTACCACTACACTGCTAACTGTCCACCAACAGATTTCCATTCATCATTCAAAACCAAACAAATACCATCAACTACACAGTGTGTCAACCCATCTCATCTCCATCCTCTGCCTACAACAGCAACATACTTTCATCAAAGCACTGTAGTTACAAACAAACTCCAATACAACTATCAGTTGCATTTCAAACTTCTGTAAACAAACAACTACTGTCGCCGACTGTCCACATTACCAAACAACTACATAAGCAACAGCCCATTTCAACTTCTCAACCAGCAAGCCATTTCACAATGCACAACAACCAATATTTACCCTTGTCCAACCTCCGAAGCTACTGAAAACAAAACATTGCACGTTGTCTTGCCAAAAAAAACTGCATACAAATCCTACATCCTCCACAGAAACTGTTTGCCAAAGCCACCACCAACATTCATTCAGTACCCCTAATATCACTGCCTTGTAGTCAACTGACACTTCCAAACTCGACCACAACTTCAAAACCCAAATTGACAAACTCCCCTCTGCATTTCAACCACGAACTCGCGACCACCACGATTCGAAACAACCAAACATCCACTGTGTTAATCACCAAAATCGAAACAATCGCCTGCAACTCCATCAACTCCTCCAATCCTTCTTCGACAATCGACATCCACCTCAACCCTAACGTCGCGACAACCTCCGACACCGAAGTAGCTCCAGTTCACACCATTGCCTCCAATCCAATCGCGAAGACCATCTATCAATCCCCAAATCGAACCACAGCGATCCTCGCCGCCATACAATCATCGAATTGCAGCAACCTTGCGCCATCACCTGACATTGCGACTTTTTCCCACACTTTGAAACCCAAACTTCCAATCGTGAATCGATCTGGATGCGAAAATTTGTTCAAGAATTTGGAAGTTTGATGAGTTTGAAAACTGTTTAATTTCGTTCGATTGAGAATGTGAGAAGGTGGGAATTGGAAATTTAAGAAGTGGTTATGGAGTTTTTTTTATTTCTTTTAGTTGGGCCGGGCTTGTTAATTATACTTTTGATTTTACTTAGTAATTTTGTTTTAGTTTAGTTTTTTTTCTCTTTTAGTTTGTTTTGGTGAAATCAATTTGTTCTGTTTTGAATTGAGTCTTTTGTTTTAATTTTGTTTTATTGATAAGTATTTTGTTTGGCTCGTTTAATAAAATTCCTAAAAAAAATATATACAAGTTTGTGGTCTCATTTGCTTTGCTTGGTTTCATTTGATTTCAATTGTGTTGTTTTTCATTTATTTTAGCTTCTTCTTTGATATTTAAAAAAAAATATTTTTTTAAGTAAAACCTCACTTTTAAGTTTCCTTTTCAAAAAAATAAAAAAAAATAAAAAATAAAAAATAAAGCAATTGTATATATCTTGTTTTAAATTTCAGGTTGCCAAAGCAGATTGGAAAAGTGGCTTGCTTCGCTCAACTGTTGCCCAAAAATAATTGCTTCGCTTTGCTTTATAAAAAGGAAAAAAAACTGCTTGCTTGATATATCTATTGTTTTTATTTGCCTTGCATTGTATATATCTCTTGTTTTATTTTAGTTGCAATGTTGATTGCTTGCATTTGCATATATATATTTAAAAAAAATCAAAAAAAAACAAAAAAAACAAAAACAAAAACAAAAATCATTTTTAGTTGCATTGTTAATACACGTTTATTTTCTGCTTTGCATTTCATCCTAGATTTTGATTAATAATAACGATTAAACATCGATAACTTTTAATTGTATATTGACAAGTTGTCTTCTTTGAACAATTTAATTTCTTGGTGTCTAGGCTACGGCAGAGTAATAACCATTTATAAATATTACGGTGATTCGTAAATATTATAGTGGTTGTTCCTCTGAAGGTACTTAAACCTTCGGCTGCATTGCTACGGTGATTCGTGGTGCACCGATAACTCATGCCCGTTACCTGGCTGAGAACTATCTTGTTGATTTAAGACAATTTGTAATTATACAATTTTGGGTTAACTTAGGATAAATCATTTGTAATTAAACCTTGCATTCATTTAGTTGCATTAGTTCATGCATATTTAAAAAAATTCAAAAATCCAAAACTAAAATAAGTTGTGAATATTCCTTTTCCCTTGAAATTTTTAAATCCTTTTCCTTTGAAATTTCAAAAATCCAAAAAAAAATTTGAAAAACCAAAATCCAAAAAAAAAATATAAAACCTTTTCAAAAACAAAGAAAAAATTGGAAAACCAAAAAAAACAAAACAAAAATTAATCTCCTTTTTGAAAAATAAATTTTATTTGTAAATATTTTTCCTTTACAAAAAAACAAAAACAAAAACATTCTTGAAAATGTCCGAGTTTCCCTACTTACATGAATTCTACGATAGTTGTGAAAATCAATATAATCCATATAATTTCACACCAAATTCATATGGATATTTTAACAACTATTGTTCAAATGATTCGGATTTTGCACCACAAAGTTTTCAAAATAATGAACAACCCTCCAATCTTGAAAATAGCATTTCGTCTTTACTTGAAAGCTCTACACAACAAAATCAAATGATAAATGATTTGTGAATTCATATTTGTGTAACAACTCGAGTCAAGGATTTCAAAATTTGAATTCAATTCAAAATTCAAACGATTTCGAGTATAACACATGCCAATTCAATTTCGAACTCCAAAATGAATTTCAAACTCAAAATGAAAATAGAAACAAGTTTTCAAACGAATTTGGCAATGGGAATAATCTTAACCACGTTACGATTGAAAATCTTTGTTCTCAACAATTTCAAAGTGAAAATCCTCAAGTTAATAATTATAAATTGGATTTTGTTGAGCAAATGAATGAAATTTACGATGATCACACGAATTCGTTGTTTGAAACATATATTAAACAACGTGAAAAACAAAATCAAATTCCAACGTGTGACGAGTCAAACAATAATCCATCTTTTACCCAAATCGACGATTTTCAAATAACAAATTTTGAAATTGAAAATAACGATCTTAATGAAGTTGTTGAAAATTTGGTGATTGACTTGGATTTCAATTCTTTTGACGGTGAGAAACTCGATTTAAATTTCGATTTTCCTTTTTCTGAAAATTTGAATACAACAACTTTGGATTTTGAACTTGAGATACGCAATGAAGTTGTTGATAATCCAACAAAGGAAGTCGAATTTAACAAACACGAGTTTTATGGACTTTTTGAAAACGAGTCGTTAAACTCTGATGGGGAAGATTTAAATCACCAATTTAATTTTGAAATCAATAATTCTAAAGAATTTTTCAATGAACAGCTTGAATTTCAATTTGGTGAAAATAAACTTGAACTTCAATCAATCGTTTTATCAACCCCAAAAATCATTGAAAATAAAACGACTCGTACAATTTTTAATAAAACGGCATTCTTTTTTCCATATCCAAATTCAACTTCAAAATCTTTTATGCTTTGGTTTTCCGAGCTTAAGCTGTGTCTCGTATACTTAACAAGACAAATGAATCAGTCATTGGAAGACCATTTCATTTACTTTTTGACGATATACTTTCTGATTTCGTGTAAATACCGTTCATTTTCATATAAATAAAGGCCATTTTTATTTTATTTTTATTTTTCTCCTTCCACTTGGGTTGACTGTGGGGACACAGTCAAAATCAAGTGTGGAGGGAGACTCATCATCATTTTTCAATTTTTCATGGTTTATTTTTAATTTTTCATGGTTTATTTTTAATTTTTCTTTCCAAAATTTTAAAAAAAGCAAAAACAAAAAAAACAAAAAAAAAATTTTGTTAAGCATTTTTGATTTATTTTTAAAAAGAAACACTATATGGTAAATATATGGTTTTGGTTTATTAAATTAAAATTTTTGAAAATTTATTCGTCTTAACAAAAATAAAAATGAAGTTTGATTACAAATAATAATGGTTTAACTAGTATATAGGGAGATTCATACGTGATAATTATGAAATATATCCTAATTGAAAATCTTTGTTTTAAAAAGTGGTTGATTTAAAGTAAAGGATATAACATTTTTTTGTCTTCTAAGTTAAATAGTGCTAAGATAATTTTGCGAAACTCTCTCTTTCAAAAAAAAAACAACACAAAAACAAAAAATATTTCTTGTATATATGTATATATTTTCTAATAAACACCTAGAGTCATGTGTTCACACTTGTGTGTTCACTCGCCATGCTCTGTACCCTTCTCACGTAAGCCCGAAAGGTAGTGCACGATCGGTATATCTGGCCTCAGTTTATCTGAGTTAGGTGTATATATATATAAATTCTTTTTAATAATGCCTACAGTCAATAGGTGTTCACACTTGTGTGTTCACTCGCCACGCTCTGTATTCCCCTCACATCAGTCCGCAAGGCAGTGCATGGGTAATATATCTGGCCTTAGTTTATCTGAGTTAGGCATATGTAAATATTGGTAATATCAACAAAATTTTCTAAAGAAAAAAAATGGAGAGAGTAAGCAATTGAAATCCATGCACTGTTTTAACTTATTTGATTTGACTTGTTATTGAAAAGAAATGAAAAATACCACTTTGATGAACTTTGATAATCAATAAGAATCCATTTCATAGTTACACTACATAATCAACCGAAACAACGAGTTAAACTATAGACTATTTGCTTTGATAACTTGATTTTTATTGGAAATTTTGAGAAGTAAAATGACTTAAATTTTCAAGATAATAACCGAAACCTATATTTAACTTATTTGTGTCAATTTAAAAATAAATCCTTCATTGTAAATATTTTCCAAAACTTGCATTCATCTCCCTGTAAATAAATCTTGCATTGTGTAAATACTTTCTTTCTGCATTTGGATTTTGTGGGTAGTATCCGCTGAAAACGCTCACGAGACAACACTCGTCCTACTGGGGACACCCAGAGGTTTAACGGCTTGTTGCATATGCTCAATGCAATCGTGCTCCCTACGAAAACAGATTTATCTTAGTTTTTCTTTATTCAAGGATGAATAAAAAGATAAGTGTGGGGGTATTTGATGTGCACGTAAATGTGCATATTTTTACCACCATATTTAATCTATTTAAATTAAATAAATGATCATATTGGGTATTTTAACTTGTTTAAACCAAAATTCAAATTATTTGAAATTGTCACATATTCATCTTCATATAGGGGCAAAATGGTCATTTTTATGCATTTATTAAATTGTGAAAATTTACTTGGAATTTTCATTGTTGTTTTGTAGGAAATTTGGTGAATTTTACAAGTGGTTACATGATGATATATGCATGCACAAGAGTGAAGAGAACAAATGAAGATGGAAATAATTCAAAATGAAGATAATGGAGGACCCCACCTACCCACCTACCTTAATGTACAAATTAGAGGCTAATGCACATGCTTATGGAATTAATGGCTTCATGTACACTTAAATGGATTATTTGAAGCTAATGATTACTTGGCCTCCACACTTCCTAAGAGGGTATTTTGGGCATTCCCCAAAAATATGAATTAGGGTTTAACACATGTATAAAATCCCCTTATGTTTCATGTAACCCTCCTCCCCCTTAGTCCCTCTTAGTTAGTTTAGGCTCAAAAATAAAACTCAAAGCTCTCTTTCTCTTTTCATGGCTACTTAGCCATATTTTTATTTCATGTAACTTTCATTTTTTTTAATGTTAATTAGTGCTCTCTTTTCTTTTACATGCTTCTTTTCCTTTCATGTTGTAGTGTAGATCTCTCTTATTTCATGCAAGTAGATTAGTTTTTCCTTTCTTTTTTCTCTCTTTTTCCTCTTGTTTGTTTAATGTTGCTTTCTACATTTGTTGATTTGATAACAAAAATGAGAGGCTAATCCCTTCAATTTAGGGGTAATGAAGCTATCTTGAATCATGTAGATGCAACATAATTTCTTTTATGTCTCTTTTGTGCTTAATGAAAAGTAGATGTTTGTGTGGTTTTGTGTTTAATATTGAGTTTGATAGCTTATATTGTTCAAAACAAATAGGCTATGCTTAGTCATATGAATCATTAATTACCTCTTCATCTACATATGATCATGGTAATGGAAGTGGATTTAGAATCAAAATTTGATGGTTTATGTTTCTAATTCAATAGTTAATAAACCGTGCTTAAAATAGATTCTACTTTTGATTTCATATCATTTTCATTGAAGTTAGTAAGTGAGTTAGAGTGTGCATTAAAGTTTGATGGTTTAAGTGTGTTAATTAATAACACAATTAGGACATGCTTATGATAAATGCATCAACTAAACTCACACATGACCAAAAAGAGATCATAATGTCATTATGTTGATTTATATGATCATGAGAGGGGATTTGCCTCTAAATTGCTCTTTAATCTCATCTTTATATTCTCCTTAGTTTTAGTTTGTTTTTACTTTCTTTTAGTTAGTTAACAATCACTCGACTTTTGTTTAATTTGATTGAATATAATTTTAAAATCATCAATTCCCTACGGATCGACCCGTATTCGCCACGTGCTACATTCGTACACCGTGCGCTTGCGGTAAATTTCATTTCGAAATTTTTCGACGGTTTTCTAACGCGATAGAAATTCCGTCGATTAACATGCACACCGCTTACCTTTAAAATGAAAGAATTATTTATTATTCTACCTTTTCTTACAATTATTGTAGGCAAAGCAAGGTTATACTTATGGGCCAGGTGCCAACAATTCAGGGAAGCTTTTATCATATGTGTCGAATTGCTTGAAAGATTGTTTGTTGTTCTAATGTCGTTGTCATATTGTATTTGAATATCATTTTCTTATTGATTATTGAATGTTTGAAAATTTGGAGGAACTATTTAGGTAGATTTATTTGCTCGAATGTTGTATCCTGTTAAAAATTGTGTTACTCTACTCGTATATGCTCATGTACGATGTTATTTTCTTATATTTGATGACCTAAATTCTCATGTAGTATGGGTTACAATATGTGTATGCACTTCTTTTACTAAACGCACCTGAAAAGAATTGCTGATTGTGCAAATATTGTGTAAACGGGTTATATGGGACATGGGTCAACCTGTTTAAACCCGACCCGTTTAGTTAACGGGTTACACGGGTCGGGTCGGGTTCGGGTTCAAAAAATATGACCCGTTTAATAAACGGGTTGACCCGACCCGTTTAAAAATTAACCCGAACCCGATTTGACCCGACCTGAACCCGACCCAACACGACCCATTAACAGCCCTAATCTACAATGGCTTCTCATGTTGAGCCCTATATTCCCCACTTGGTAGATCGACCTGTCCAACACTCACTCAAAGAGGGGGAAATCTCCATGTCTCCTACTTAGTAAAGCCCAGGCATAGGTATATCACTCGTTCCACTTAGTTTTAAGAAGCTTCAATTCTTGTGCAAGTCTCATCTCTAACCTTTATAACTCTGTTTGCCAACTTGTAGTTCATCTGCATCTTCCTCCTCCGTCGTCGTCCACTCAAGGTTGGGTCTTAGTGTGATCTTTACCATGTTGACCTCCATCTCTACAGAACTTATTGGTCCTATCATTCCCCTTAGTTCCAATCTAGGGCCTGATTTTGAGAAGATAGTAACCCTAGAGAACTTGGAGGACGTCTCCTTATCCCTGGATGAAGACGTCGCTATTATAAGTGCCACGGACCCCGACCGATTAGATTACTATGGCAGAAAGACTGAAGAATGACCTTTCTAAGGTCAATATAAAGAAGAAGCCTGGTATGGAAATATATGTTAGCTCCGTGCCTACAAGCCCTAACCTCAAAGCTTCCTCTAATAAAACTAAAGCCCTCAAAGATCAAGCCTTCTAAGACCGTTGTCGAGAAGTCTGATGAGCCAGTACCGCCATTGGAGGTGAAACTAGCCATCCTGAGGGTGACAGCCCTAAAGAAAGGGTAATCAAAGACGAACGAAAGCACAAGAGGCATCCCGACGGTTCTGGTGGCAAGGGCGGAAGGAAAGGGAAAAAAGTAGGGAATTCCTGAAGCTTGTGGGCATGGTGGCTTTTTTTAGTTCTTTTAGGTTGTACTTTTGCCTTTTCCTTTTCATTGTAAGCAGGCCGTGTTTTTAGGAAAATGACCCCCGCTATTCTTGTAAAAAAATGTAAGTAATGAAAGATTATTTTGTCTTGTAATCTTTGTTCCATTTTACTTTCCATAGTTCTGTATTCCGTACTTGCCTGTGTATATAATACTTCTCGTTCAATGCTTTTATTAACTTCAACGACACTAGTTATATACCATGGTTTAGGACCAAAGTGTTTCGCTTGGTGAAGTAGGACCACCATTTTACCCACTCTCTGGTAATTCCCATTCGTGTTGGGTCGGGTTTCCTTCAAATAACTTTTGTTGCAAATGGTTTAAGTATCGTGTTGCTCCCTATCATTAAGGAGCATCCACTATACTATTTACCTTATGTTTATATATCTCCACCGTGAACCAAACCAGTTTGCGGAACTAACTTTTCCAAATGCCAGAATTCGAGCATGAGTAGGAGATAAACATCGTAGCGAAAATTATCCAATTGCCCCGAGTCCGATCGTACTTTCTGAATTTCTGATTCTAGATTAAGAAAGTTCGATAATACCTGTTTTTTGGTTTTCAATGACTAACATCGCTTATCCTCAACCGAACATTTTTTGCTAGGTTGTTAGCACAGCTGCGAAAATCCATTTTGGCCACTAGTTTCTATCTCTGAGAATAGGTGGTTTAACTGCTCAATTTCGAGCATTCCTTCTTTACATTGCCAACTTTCGGGCAATAGGCAATACCTGCAAGTCAGGATCGAATTACCTGATAGACCTTTGCACGGTCAGTCCTTATGGATGTTGCCAAACTCCAAGCAACGACAAATTCCTAAAAGTCAAGGTCGAATTATCCGGTCGCCACCTTTGTGGGTTTTCCTTCTTGACATTGCCAAACTCCGGGCAACGCCAGATTCTTGAAGGTTGGGATCGAATTATTCGATCGCCCCTAAATATGTTTCCCTTCCAAATGTTGCCAATATCCGGGCAACATCAGATTCCTAAAGGTTGGGGTCGAATTATCCGATCGAACCCTATATAGGTTTTCCTTCCTGACATTGCCAATCTCCGGGTAGCGCTAGATTCCTAAAGGTTGGGGTAAATTATCCGATCAACCCCTCAATGGGTTTCCCTTCCTTAATTTGCCAATCTCTAGGCAATGTCAGATTCCTGTAGGCTAGGGTTGAATTATCTGATCAACCTTTATATGGGTTTTCCTACCCAACGTTGCTAATCTTCGGGCTATGCCAAATTCCTAAAGGTTGGTGTCAAATTGTATGATCGACCCCTATAGGTGTTTTCCTTCCTGACACTGCCAATCTCTAGGTAACGCCATATTCCTGAAGTTTAGGGTCGAATTATCCAATCGACCCCTGAATATATGCTCCAGGTCATGACCAAAGGCCCTAAAAGCATGTCCTTGCCATATTGATAATTGCACATTACGAGAATTTTGCATGCAAGTACACAGTTCCATTGGTTCGAGATGCTAACTGGTTATTATAAATGAAAATCATGGCAAGTCCTGCCTTATTACTAACCCCAGAATCCTTGGGTGGCTTATTTGCGAAAATAAACTAAGTGTAACACCCTTAATTTTTCTTTAACATTATTTAGGAGATTTAATTAGATAAAATAAATAGAATAATGCATGTGGTGTGATAAGGATACTGAGATTTGTAATTAATTTGAGCCATGCCTTTAGTAATCAACTAATAAGACTATTTTAAACATAAAAAAGTAAAGAATAAATGAGAGGGGCATAATAAGAATAGTTCCTTATTTCATTCCCTTAGCTCTCTCTCTCTCTCTCATTTCATTCTCATTTTCATTCTCAAACAATCAAAACCTAACCCAAAGAGGCCGATCATTACTTTGAAGAAAAAGAAGAAGAAATTTAAGGAAATCAAAGGAAAAGCTTAAAGGGATTAATCAACATCAAATCCCTTTCTCTTTTATCTAATCTAAGGTGAATAATAGTATCCATCCCATTTATTTATGGTTATTTTTGGATCTATGATTGATTTCCATATTATTGTGATATTATGTTATGTTTGGATAGTTTATATCATTGTCTGATTGAATGCTAATTTATTGGAATTTTTATGGAATTATTCTTATGGGGTTTAAACGTAAAAGCCTAGTTTTTGATCTCTAATTGACTTAAAATTCGAATATGTTTTGTAAAACATTAGTTTGGAGATGGATATTTAATTTTATAGTTTTTCAAGTTCATATGAATATTTTATGAATTTCCTTAGATGAGAAAAGTGTTTATTTTGGGTTTTAATTATTAAAAACAATAAAAATTAATAATTTGGTCTCGAAATTTTTTATATGAAAGAAGATGGAAAATTAGATTTTTGGTTATTTTTTGGGCTTTTCCCCGAGTGTTTATGATTTTTTATGAACTTTTGATGATAGAAAAGCTTTTAATAACTATTAA
Organism: Allium fistulosum; assembly: GCA_030737815.1. Classification (NCBI taxonomy): domain Eukaryota; kingdom Viridiplantae; phylum Streptophyta; class Magnoliopsida; order Asparagales; family Amaryllidaceae; genus Allium; species Allium fistulosum. Next base: position 739,962,063 of record CM060908.1, on the reverse strand, counting down.
TTAATGATGTTAATTATAAAGGTTTGCAAATTGTTTTGGGAAAGTAAAATGTGATCTTCCAACAAAATTTTGAAAAGAATATGAAAAGAGAATTTGTTATCCAATAAAAGTTTGATAAGAGGCAAGAGTTAGTGGAAAGTATTATCTTTAAAAGGAAATAATTCAGTTTTCAAGCTATTTAAAGAAATGTCATTCCTTTGTCTGATAAAACCCTATATCCTTTGGCTGATAAAACTCTATATCCTTTAGCCGATGCCATCATTTTAGACCTACGACATCAAGTTTGATGCCATTATTTTAGAACTACGACATCAAGTTTGATGCCATCTTTTCATACCAACGACATCAAGTTTGATCCATAATTTTAGAGCTACGACATCAAGTTTGATGCCATCATTCAAACCTATGATATCATGCTTGATGCCATCATTTCAAACCTATGATATCATGTTTTATGCCATCAGTTTAAAATTATGATGACCAATTTTATGCCATCAGTTCAAACTTATGACGACTAGTTTTATGCCATTAGTTTAGACTTATGACAACCTATTTTATGCCATTAGTTTAGACTTATGAAAACCTGTTTTATGCCATCGGTTTTAAACTTATGACATCTTATGCTCTTGAAACTTTTTATCCTATTTTAGGGTTTTGAAACCCTTGTAACTTCACAAAGTCGACATCCTATGTTTTATAGATGTGGCATCTTATGTTTTAAATGCTATGTAAAGTTGTTAGTGCTTTAGCACAAGATTTTTGCTAAGTAGTGGGTGATGTTTTCCATGTTTTAAAGAATGATTTTAAGTGGTTTGTCAATGTTAAAAATAAATGCTTTCAAGGAAATAAATGGTGTTTTACCCAATTTGTGTGAAGTTTGTCAATGGAAAATATTACTTCATTCTAAGTAATTTTATTGTGTATGTGATTGTTGATTGAATATATTTTACCGAAGGATGTTATATGTTCTTGTTATCAACTGATTAGTTAAATCTATATATTTTGTGATTGTTATACTCATAATTCATGACCCAACACTACATCTTAAGATTTTGGGGGTAGAATTACCAGTTAGGTTATCCTAGTAGTGAGTATGGTCAGACTAAACTCCTGAGTGAGTAGAATTGGATTCATGAGATCAGATATATCAATTGTGCTAGGATACACTGTACCGATCAAAGAATCCGACTCATGAATTTAAAACCAGATAAGATAGTAGATAGGACTCGTATAGGGTCGTGCTCTATGCTTCAGCTGTTTAGCCCCTATATGGTAAAGGTCCGTGATTCCAATGTATATGGCTTTGTCAATAGTGGGACTAAAAAGATGTTTACACACAAAAAGGAACTTGTAGCTCTATAGGCTCACAGATTATTTAAGTTGTTTTACTGCTCATAGATAGGACTTGTATAGGGTCGCGCTCTATGCTTCAGTTGTTTGACTCAAGTCAGCCTGATAGGTTATTGGTTTGCCTGAAAAACCATAGGTTCATGGTGACCCTAGGAAAACTATGATTTGAGAACGATAATCTATTTTGGGAAGGGTAAACCTTGGGTATGCAAAAATCTAGGAGGCTTGTCAGACTTACCCATGTTGCATGCATGCATGTGATCATGTTATGTTTGTTCTAATCATTGTGGTTGCAGTGCACGATTTATGATTGACATATTTGGATAAGATGCTAGTGAAGGGAAAACCCATTCCCTTCAGTAGCGTGGTCTCACTAGATATCTATTTAGTTCAAGATGCAATATTATTATACACATTAGACTTTTTGTCTGACCTGAAGCTTTTTTTTCCCCACAAACTCTCAGATACTCATTTGAGTAGGTTGAGAGGATAAATTTTTAGGTTAGAGAATAAGCTTTCTGAGACGTCCAAGAGGCAAATTAGCTAATGTTAGGAGCTTTTATTTCTGTAGTGTTCTTTAAAGCTTATGCTATATTTGAATGGATGTAATGACAGAATTTATCTGTCATGTATTAGACTCCGATTAACCAAAGGGGCACCTTCATATGTCGCTCTTGAAGTATTTTGTAATTATTATATTTTTTATGAACATGTTCAAAGAATGGGATTATGTAATGAATGTGAACATCTTATTTTTGAAATATAATAAAAGTTTGATGAACGAAAAATGTTTGAAACTTTTTCATATTCATTTGCTTCTGATGTTATTAATATGATTAACAAGTCGCATTTTGTCACCGAAGAATATACTATTGATGATTGCAGCATCAGTAGTGCTTATTTTCGGACCTCAAAGTGGGGGTTGTTATAACTTGGTATCAAAGCATAGGTTTATATAAAATTTAAAAGATTAAATGGTTTTTGAATATATAATCCAAATAGATCAGAGATTAAAATTAGGGTATGGGATAAAGCTATAGTAATGTACTCGTATTTGCTTTATATAAGTATATATCCTATCATTATTCTCCCTTCTCTCTTGGAACTATCTTTTGTATCTTACAAAGATCCATTCGTAGATTCAAAGGAAGTAAGATATGGAAGCAGAAAATGGAAGAGTGAATCGAGGCGGAGGAAGCACTAGGACTAGTGGAAACGCTCGACCCAATACTAGAAAGAACCTAGGTTGACAAGCAAATGCTAATCCAAATACAAATGCTATGTGAATTTTGGAACCCTACATGTAGATATGGGGACTATGTATTAGTTTTTCATAAATATGATGCAAGCTGGAGCTGCAGCTGGTTTGGCTTGAGGAAATGCCGCTAATGCGGGAGGAGCTAATCCCGAGGTACCGACTGGTAACAACTATGCTAAGCTGAGCCAGGATTATACCTTTCTTGGAGGAAAGCCTTTTTGAGGAATGGAGGATGCTATTGAAGTGGAGAATTGGTTGTTGCATCGTGAGAGAATCTTCGCTGACTTAGGGTTGAATGATGAGCAAAAGAGAAGGTTGGCTTCCAGGCAGGTGTAAGGAGCTGCTCTGTACTGGTGGAACGGTGTGACTGTAGGTGTACCCAAGGAAGAATTGACTTTTGCTGAGTTTAGAAGAAGGTTTAAGGAAAGCCACTTTTCTAGGGTAGCTAAGTTAACCTTGCTTTGGAAGTTTGCTGATTTAGAGCAAGAAGAAATGTTGGTGCTGGAGTATGCAACAAAGTTTGATGAGTTATTCAGGTACAGATATACTACCAGAGATACCATGATCAAGAGGAATGAGAATTTCATCCGGGGTTTAAAGTCAGAGATTTTCATAACAACAATGACGCATCTCGGAGTGTAATGTAGTGGCAGATATGGTAATAAGGAAAGTGGAGATGCTTTCGACTTTTGGGAAAAAGAAGTCGGTGGACACTCAAAATTCTCACGGTAAGAAGATTAAGTTCTTCAAGAAGAAGGAAGCTCAAAAGAGTGGCACTGGCAAGAAAAAAAAGGCTGATATTGTTTATAACTATAGTAAGAAAGGGCACTTTGCAAATTAGTGACGCTCTAGTAATGGAAAGAAGGCTAGAGGAAAGAAGTATGTGAAGTGCTATAATTGCAACCAGATGGGGTATTACAAGAATGAATGTCCAGTACTGGCCAAGGCTGAAAATAGGGAAGTTTATGCTTTGGAACCGTCAACTTCTAGACTGACTGCGGAAGAGAAAGGAAAGTCTACGATGAAAGGTACGCTTTTGTTTCATGGCATTCCTATTGAAGTATTATTTGATACTGGCGCATCATATTCTTTTATCTCATAATATTTGGTAGATAAGTTAAAGCTAGAACCATCATATCTTATTACTTCCTTAAGGGTTGCAAATCTGATAGGAGATTATGCAACACTTGGGATATGATGTGGCCATTTAGAATTTGAGCTTTTAGGTCATGCATTTACCTATAATTTGCTTGTGTTTGACTTTATGGGTTTTGGGATTATTCTGGGTATAGATTGGTTAAGCTAATATGATGCTAGGATATTTTGCCAGGGTAGGAAGATATCACTAAGACACTCTAATAGCCGTAATCGAATTATACACTTAGTATAAAACTCGAGTTTAGATGTTTATGTTTTATTGTGTGCAATGGAAGTGGAGGATAAAGTGAATCGGGTTTTTGTTGTAAGAGAGTATGCAGATGCTTTTGAGTGAGTTACATAACTGCTGCTTGTTAATCCAAAAAATGTATCAACGCCCTGGAGTATGATGTGAAAGCAGCAGCCCTGTTAGAACATAGCAACTATAATCGAAAATAGTAGAAAAGTAAATGAGACAGGGATTTTTATAGTGGTCCGGCTGTTAACTAAGCCTACGTCCACTTTATAGCTTTGCTTATTGATTTGATCTTGATAAAGTATGATCACAAAGTGATTATAGGAGAATTAGTCACAAGTACAAGTGTTAGACAGATTCTAAGTCCTAGAATTGCCTAAAGGAACTGCCTTGGTGACTATGGAGTAGAGAAAGAGTTGAAGAAATAACAGGGCTTCAGCGTAGTAATGATAGAAACCAGCTCCTCCCTTGGTTGCAGTATGGTTTGTATTAATAGTGGCATCCACTAATTCAAACCAGAAGCCCTCTACCAGAGAAGTCCAGGAAGTTACTTAAGATAGCATAAGGAAAATGGTTATCACCTAAGTTAAGGTATAAACTTGGTACCAGGTCAAGCCCTTGACTCAGGGTCGAGTTTATTCCTTAGCTAGGGTTTGGGTACTTCTTCTTGTTTGTGTTACTTACTTCGTCTAGATGTTCTTTATGTAATTTGGTAGATTATTGACTAGTTTTGATGATCGTTCTTCCTTGCTCGAGCTATCTTACCACTTGGACTATCACGAATTCATTTCCTGCAATCGACTCTTTGGAATTCTATGAAACTTTATAGGTATGATTAGATAGACTAAGGGATGGTTTGCCAAAAGTATGAAGATGCCATGATGAAGCAATTAAACTCGGTATTGAGTCAAGGGGTTTGAGTCGGGCCGAGTTAGTGACTTAGCCTGTTTTGAGTTCATATTTTCTTGAGCTCTTTCTACTATTCTTTTGAGTGTTCTTGCCAAGTTTCAAGTCATTCTGTCTTTATATCGACATTTTGACTCCTATTGACTTCTGCTTGGTTAAAAATCGGGTAAGCACTTGCCCCCCAAAGTATGCTTTCATTGGAAATAAAGTGTGTTTTGGAATAAGACAAGCTCCATATTATTGTCCCGTAAATTTTAGGTTATTGTTGGATTCCGTCATGGGACATTATTTTTCAATGGTTGATTTCCAACTAGTTATTCATTCTAATTTCAATTTGAATTTTAATTCTTTGTACTAACGAAGCAATCTTTGCTTCGAAATGTACACGAGGCTTTAATTCAGTATATTAATCAATTATGGTGAGTTGGTGCCAACCCGGGTCGAGGTGGTAAACTCGGTACCAAGTCTAATCCCTAACTCGTGTCGAATTAGTGACTTGAAGAAAATGTTGAGTGAAAATTTCTTTTACTTATACCCTTTGATTCAACCTAGCTCCTCACTTGTTTTGTCTCCTTCAACCCGACTTTGCTCTTCATCCTTCAGCCAATTCAAGCATTTGCACCGTCTCTGTTCAATCTTCGACCGTGCTTTCTTACTCCCCTGCCTCTCGTAGCATCTCGCCACTGCTGGTTCCAATCACCATTGCCAGCATTGCCATTTTACAAATCCGGACCCGATTTGAAGCAAACCCTAGGTCAAGTCGGTGCAAGCTCCAACCTCGCAATCGTTCAACTTTCAGCATAACTGTCAATATTCGCCACCTTCAAGCCACTCTCGATGTCACCTGCCACCGCTACTAAAACCGTCGTATGGTAGATCTAGACCCGATTTAAAGCACATCTTAGGCCGAGTTAATTTCTCACTTTGATTCGAAGGTTGGCGACGATAAATTCGAACTTTGGTTGTAACAATAATGGAGATTAGCCCTTGGTTGAGCTCAAATCGACATGAGATTGGTTGATTTTGGGGTTTGTTGACTCGGTGGCTATGTAATTTTTCCTTAACTAAATTAGGTTTGACCTAAGAGTCATGTCGTGCTTTCTAATTTCAACCACTCTCTTTTACGGTATCGATTAAGCCCTAATCATGAAACTAACTCTGATATGGTGACTTGCATTGGATCTAAGTGCATCGAACGTTTCCATTGCTTCATAGTTTTGCATTTTCGATGTCCTTAAAAAGAGAGAAATTTTCGTGTCGTTGTGGACAATGGATCCATTATCGCTCATTTATCGTTAACGGGTGAGTACACAAAAGGTAATTTCAAAGGACGATATAGATTGTTTTCCCAATACAAGCGAGCTATCTATACCGGATGGTCCGTTCGTAGTGTTTAGGACACCGGACTCATTCTATATAAATAACACGTTGCACCTGCCCTGGTCAACACTTGGAATCCGACTGGTCAGCATTCACCTACTTCCTTTATATTTCAAGCGTTAATCACCCATGAATTCTAATTAAAAATAAAATGTACCTGACTGTGATCAATCAAGTTTTATTATCTAGAATGACGTGCTAGGAAACGCGCCGCAAGTCTATTGATGGAGAGTCCATGCCATCAAAGGCGGAATCTACTATTGCGCTTGTCCCTCCATCAATTCCCGTGGGGCCAAGTCAACTTGCAATTTCTGATTTCCACGGTCCGCTTGTTCAAGTAGGACTTGTACTTGCCCAGTTGCCTCCTAGGCTGATAATTCTAATCAACCCTCCAAAACATGCGCCTTCAATCTTAACAGCTAAAATGCTTGGAAATATATGTGTGCAACATGGTATACCTGAGGGTGATGTTCGTCAATATACTCGAGCCAAGTTCGCACATAATCCCATAGAAGGCTTTATTGCTTGAATCGATGCATGTGCCTGAGTGGTGCTGTACCACCGTTCAATTAGTTCTTATCCGTAGTGCTTCAAGATTTATGATTGGCATCATTTTAGATACATCCCAATGGTTACATGCTCTTAAGTTCCATGTACATCTTATCCATGTCTAGACTTGGGCGACCCCTAAGGTTAAATGAACTCGCATATCTCTTACACTTCAAGAGAAGGCAGGACTGTCCATCCTTCAATATTATAGAAGCCTAGAGGCGATGTAAGTTGATAAAAGATCTTTACAACAAAAGCTCGGCTTTCAAAAATGAGTTTTTCTTTGTTCAACGTCCAGAGGGCTTCAATCGCTTCTGGTTATCTAGAAGTAAGTCTTTATTTCATGACTCTTGCCATTCCAAGTGATTTTCCAGTTTAATAACCTATCATATGCCTTATTGTAGTCATCCCGAGGTGGGAATGTAACGACGAGGTCAAACCAATGCTTGAAACTATTAAGGTGTGAGAGCTTCAGAGCGCACAGTGGGGTTCCTGTTGACAAATGAGAACCTCTAGCGGTTCGACTTACTTCATCCCGATAGATTTGCTATAAATGACGAGCCATTAACATCGAGTGGCCCTAGGAGGCATACTTGTTCCTTAGCCCATGCTCATGACTCTGTAGAGGGGGCTCAAGAAGAATTGGCTAGTCCATCAAAGGAAGTACAACACGAAGAGATCCCTAGTGCTGTTATAGACATACCCTGCATAGAGGACACAATGGAGAATAGGGAAAGGCATACAAGATGTCTCTGATCCCCGAAGAAGAAGACGAAATGCTTCAAAGGAGTGATAGGAAGCAATCTACGGTTGAGGATGGAGTGGATGAGGGAGTCAGATGGTGACAATAGTGACTTTTGCATCTCCATAGAAAGAGATTACTCTTGTTTATGAACTCTGATTGACCCGAAATTGACTCCGATCGATCCGAAATTGAAAGAGATGTTGACCATATGAACTCCGATTGACCCGAAATTCAAGGTATAGCCTCACCGAACCTTGTTCATCATTTCTGATCGATCCCATCTTGATTGGAGCTTGTCCAATTTTGATGGTATCGATCATAGCCTTGTTTCCAATCGATCTCCAATCCTGATATCCATCCCTTTTAGCCAATTTGTTGATATCCCGGCCTTGTCCAAAAGGTGGGGTAACAGCTTCCACCGCCACCTTTACATTGGCTTTTAGCGTAGTTCCTGTCTCCAGCTCCAGGCCCGAGCCCGATTCCGAATAGATTGAGGCACTACAAAACTTGGAGAATTTCTCAGTGTCCGTGGATGAAGATGTGGTGATTACCAATGAGTCGGGGTCGACATATAAGACGACCATAGTAGAGGGATTGGAAGAGGAAATGAAGGGGCTACAGACGAAGAAGGAAAAGGAGGAGCCGAAGAGCAGGAATCCCACAACCATCACGTTGAAGGTTTCAAAGGAGGGGAGTTTGGCTACCGGTGGGTCAAAGGAGTCTGAACCCCCTATAGGAGGAGAGACCGATAAGGATAGTAAGAAGAAGGACCTGATTCGTCTAGGCACGGTTAGTAAAGGCAGATGGAAAGGCATAAAGTAGTCGGGAAGAGCTTGTGTACCGATGGAACAAGGTACTCGTTGTCTTTTTGTGTGTTGTTGTGGTGTCAGGGTATGTACAAGTACAGAATCTGTGCTTAGTGTCCTTTTCCTTTTGTTGTAGCATCAGTAACATTTGAACTTTTGCTTTTTGATGTCCGAAATAGGCCAGTATTATATGGGTACGACCCCAATTGTTTGATATTGTATGTAAAATGATATGGCTAATGAAAAAGATAAGCATTTCCACTATAATCGTTTTTGTTTACTTTTCTATATTCTATGTACCTTGCTTGTTTATATACCACTGTGTATGTACATAATATGATTGCCTGTCTCCCAATTTCCATATTATATACTTTTGTAATGTGTGATGTGATGTGATGTGTTTACTTACCACAAATCCGCGCATGTAACTGGTGTAAGTAGTGTAACTTGCAATTGTTCTTTATACTACTTTACTTAGATCTGTAACATGCAATTCCCCTTTCGTAGCCATTGCCTTCGAAACCCTTGGACCCTTTCGAAAGCATTTTGGAAGTGGTTTATAACATCTTTAAAGCAAGCACTATCTTTCGAAAGCATCGATGACTTCAATACACTCAAAAGGCTAAAGAACGGCAGTAGAGCTTCGACTAGGTCGAAACCCCTTCTTTAGAAAGCATTATTTCATAAGTAAAGGAACCCATACAAATGCTTATTCTTTAAAACATAAGTTGATGGAAAACCCTTCGAAAGCATTTATAAAACCTCTTTCAAAAACATATGCTTCGACCCCTTCGAAGGCTTTAATTAAAACAAAGGCAAGCGCTTCACTTTTAAAACAAAAGAAAAGGTATCGACCCCATCGGAAGCTATGCTTTCGAAACCATACCTAACACCTTTCGCCAATCTACTACGTACCATCTAAATGATACCTTGTGTATTGGTTCCAGCTTAGTGGGATTTCGATTTGATTGAAGGCGAAAGCTTTGAGTCAAAAGGTACTTCTAAAGAAGGCGGAACCAACTTTTCTGGGTAAAAACTAATTAGTGCCAATTAAAGCAAACACTTTCTAACTAACCTGCCATGTGTAAACTTATGATTGGTTTCCTTAACCTTTCAAATTCTTTACTAAAATAACTGTCGCTAATTTCAAATCTAAACCATGGTTAAGTTAACAATAAGCCCTTCCTTTAAACAAAGCCAATATTGCAAATAAGTCCTTCTAAAATAATTTAATTTGCATAGCAAATCACTTAGGAAAAATCCTCAAAAATTCCAGAAATTCACTTTAATCATGTTATTTAACATATCAAAATTTCAGACAAAAATTCTCAATATAATTTCTGAAATAAATTTATAAACCCAATTAACCATATTTTCCTTTAAAAATTCATAGTTCCATAGCTTAGAAAATTATCAAAATTAAAACCCAACCCCAGAATCATGTTTTATACAACCTAAACTTTTTCCATGGCATTTAAACATCAATGTCAATCAGTTTTGCCCTAAAACCGCATATAATCTTATTTAAACATTCTTGTTTAGATCAAACAAATTTTAATTCAACTATATCATCATTCAAATTATCATAAAACTAATTTACCCTTAAATCCGAAAACTTATGATTGTAAAACGAAATAGGATGGAAGGAATTAATATTCACCTTGACTAAGATAAGGAGATTGGATTGAGATTTATTCCCCTAGCTTTAATCCTTAGCTTTCTTTGATTTCTCTTCTCTTTTCCTTGTTAATGGCTGGCTCCCTTCAATGTTTGCATTTTGTTTTTAATCGTGAATGGGAAAAATGAAACGTGAATGGGGAACGAGAATATATATATATAAGGGTAAGGGTTAACTTATAACCCATTCTTAAGCTCATTTAATTATTTAATTGAGCACGACCTTAATTATGTTTATCTAAATCTCAACCCCCTTATCACTTAACATTTATATTATTCTATTTAATTTATCTAATTAAATCTCCTGAATAATGTTATCAAAAATTAGGGGTGTTACAGGCTCCCCACCTTAAAGAATTTCGTCCTCGTAATTCAGTAAGGTCTAAATACTAAACATAGCAATCATCTGTAATGACTCCTAACAACCATACTAGTCTACCTGACTAGAAATTATCTATATAAATCTAATATAGACATACACTCAAAGAAGATCATGATAAGTATCTCGAATCCTATCCTCTGTCTCCCAAGTACAGTCCTTCTCGTTGTCGCTCCACTGAACTTTCACTAACTTGAATGTTTTGTTCCCCAATCTTTTCTCATCTCTCGCTACAACCCAAACTGGTTGTCTAACAAAATACAAATTCGGCTCTACTACTAGATCTTCCAACCCTGTCGGAGGAATAGTAGCCTCTGAATCATGCACATACTTGCAAAGATGAGACACATGAAATACATTAAGGACACCTGCCATACTGCTCGGCAACTCTACTCTATATGCAAGCTTTCCAATCCTCTCTATAATCTGGAATGGACCAACATATCTGGGTGCCAGTTTCCCCGACTTCCCGAACCATACCACACCTTTCATCGGTGATACCTTAATGAAAACCCTTTCTCCAACTGAGAAATCTAGGTCTTTATGCCTCTTATCTGCGAAACTTTTCTGTCTGGATTGAGCTTCCTTCATCCTTTCTCGGATTAACTCAATCTTCTCTGATGCCACCCTAACCAAATCTAGGCCTAAGACCAATCTGTCTCCAGTCTCCAACCAACATGCTGGTGATTTGCATGGCCTTTCATACAAAGCTTCAAAAGGCGCCATTCCTATACCAGTCTGGTAACTGTTATTATAGGAAAACTCAACCAAATGTTGGTGATCCTCCCAAGATCCACCAATGTCCAATACACAAGCTCTCAACCAATCTTCTAGTACTTTATTGACTCTCTTTGTCTGCCCATCGGTCTGAGGGTGATATGAAGTACTCATTTTGAGTATAGTGCCTAACACATCCTGTAGACTCTTATAGAATGCACTAGTGAACAAAGCATCTCTGTCACTGACTATGCTACTAGGAACTCCATGTAGTCTAACTATGTTCTTCATGAACAACTTGGCTAGAACAGGTTTCGTCCTGCTTAACTTAACTGGAATGAAATGGGCATTCTTGGTCAACCTGTCCACTATAACCCATATACATTCATTTCCTCTATTTGACCTTGGTAACCCGTCTATAAAATCCGTGGATATTGAATCCCATTTCCAAACTAGAATCTCTAGAGGTTGAAGCAAACCACTCGGCTTCTGATGTCGGCTTTCACTTGTTGATAGTTTGCACACTGTCTAACCCACAAGCCAACATCCCTCTTCATACCTTTCCAATAGAAGATCCTCTTCATATCTTGATACATCTTGGTACCTCCAGGATGAATCATAAACTTAGATCGATGACATTCCTTAAGAACTTCTTTCCTCAAGTTCTCAACATCTGGAATACATAATCGCCCCTTCTTTCTCAACCATCCTCTCTGGTCAAGACAAAAATCTTTCAGATCATCGATCTCAGTTCCAACCTCAAGCCTTTTGAACTTCTCATCTAATAATGGATCCTCCTTCTGCTTAGAAGCAATTCTCTCGATCAACTCTAGTCGAACTTCTAAACAAGACAACATGGCAATACTCTGACTAGAACTAGCACTAGATCTTAACTGCACAACAGAACTGGCCAAAGCTTCCAGATCCTTCCATTCTGCTAACATATCCAACACCATATTCTGGTGTCTTCTGCTAAGAGCATCCGCTACTTTATTACCTTTCGTTGGTGTATACTCTATACCAAAATCATAAGAAGCCAAAAACTCCAGCCACCTCTGCTGTCTCATATTCAGCTCCTTCTGAGAGAATAAGTGTCTTAAAGGCTTATGATCCGTGTATAGCTCAAATCTCTCTCCTAAGAGATAATGCCTTCAAATCTTCAATGTGAAGATCACCGCAGCAAACTCCAAATCATGAGTGGGATACCTCACTTCATGTGGTCTAAGCTGTCATGAAGCATTGGCAATCGTGAAGCTTAGGCAATCACTTTACCCTTTTGCATCAACACAGCTCCCAATCCTGTCCCACATGCATCAGTATACACCACCAACCCTTGGTTTCCGTTTGGAACTACTAACACTGGTGCATTGGTCAACAAATGCTTTAACTTAAGGAATGCTTCCTCACATTTGTCGGACCAAACAAACTCCACCTCCGTCCTGGTTAGCTTAGTCAAAGGCGCTGCTATCCGCGAGAAATCCTTGATAAACCTCCGGTAATAGCCAACAAGTCCAAGAAAACTTATAATCTCAGCTACCACCTCTGGTCTCTTCCAATTATTCACAGCTTCAATCTTATCTGGATCGACTAACAAGCCTTTCTCTGAAACCACGTGACCAAGAAACTTAACCTCTTTCTTCCAAAAAAGACACTTGGTAAACTTCGCCTTTAGCTGATCCTGTCTCAGCCTCTCCAGCACAACTCTGAGACGATCTTCATGCTCTCTTTCATCCTTAGAGCATACCAAAATGTCATCTATAAACACCAACATGAATCTATCCAAATACTCTCGGAAGACTTGGTTCATCAAATCTACGAAGAAAGAAGGTGCATTCGTTAACCCAAATGGCATTACTAACCACTCTTACGAACCATACCTAGTCCAAAATGTTGTCAAAGGAATGTTGTCCTCTGCCACTCTTAACTGATGGAAACCTGTCGCCAAATCCAACTGGGAAAATACTCTGGCTCCACAAAACTAATCAAATAGATCATCAATTCTTGGCAAATGATAATTATTCTTTATCGTCCTCTCGTTTAACTTACGATAGTCGATACACATCCTCAACGACCCATCCAATTTCTTCACGAACACCACGGCCACTCCCCAAGGCGAACTGCTTGGTCTAATAAAATTCCTTCCTTCTAGATCCACTGGCTGCACCTTCAATTCCTTCATCTCAGTAGGTTTCATCCTGCTAGGTGGTCTACCCACAGGTTCAGCTCCGGGCACAAGATCTATCCGAAACTCAACAGCTCGTTTCGGTGGTAGTCCTTTGACTAGCTCAAAGACATATGCAAACTCTCTTGCTACTCAAACATGACTTAAGTCTTCTCCCACTTCCGCTGCACTTAACAAAGCACAACCATTCCGGTCTAAATTCTCTACTGAGAATATAATTCGGTTATGACTATCAAGGTGTCTTAGTGATATCTCCCCATCTTGGCAAAATATCCTAGCCTCATACCTTCTCAACCAATCCATACCCAAAATGATTCAGAATTCTATGAAATCGAAAACATACAGACTGCATGCAAACTTATGACCTAACAAATCAAGTTCTAACTGGTCACATCTCATCCCCAGAGTTGCATACCCTCCTATTGGATTCGCAACCCTTAAGGAAGTAACAAGGTATGTGGGTTCTAAGCATAACCTATCAACCAGACACTGAGATATAAATGAATGTGATGCACCGGTATCAAATAATATCCTAACTGGTATACTCTAAATCAAAAACGTACATTCCATCATAGTCTTCCCTTTATCAGCTGCAGTTGGCTTAGCTGATGATCCGACAGCAAAGACCTTTCCCTTGTTCGCCCTAACTGGCTTTGGACACTGGTTCTTATAATGCCCAACTTGATCACAGTTAAAGAACTTCACATTCTTCTTATCTACAACCATCTTCCCCTTGCATGACCGGCACCCATTTGCGTAATGACCCTTCTTGTCACACTTGTAGCAAACTAAATCAGCCTTTGCCTTCTTGGCAGCATTTCCCTTCTAGGCTCCCTTCTTCTTAAAGAACTTTCTATTCTTTCCCTAAGAACCCTAAGTTTCAACTAGCTTTTCTCGAGCACAAACAACAAGCATTTCTTCATGGCGAATACCCATCTCCACAACCACATAACAAGGATCACGGTTATGTGTCATAGTCGCCCTAGCAAGCTCTGGTCTCAACCCCGGATAAACCTCTCATTCCTTCTGATATCAATGTCAACAATAGCATACCCATATCGAAACAGCTCATCAAACCCAGTGGCATACTCGATAACCGACATCTCTCCTTGAACTAGATCCATAAACCTTCTCATCAATGCTGACTTAGCAACCTCAGATAAAAACCTCTATTTAAATCTCTGAATTCAGCCTATGTCAACTCTTCCTCCGGAACTCCGGCAGTAACACTATTCCACCAATGAAGTGCTGACCCTTGCAACTGTCTAGAGGCCAACCTTCTTTTATGCTCATCATCTAAAAACAAATCAGTAAAGATACGCTCACAATGCAACAGCCAATTCTCAACTTCTATGGCATCCTCCGTTCCCATAAACAGTTTCCCACCAAGACAGGTGTAGTCTCTGCTCAACTTAACATAGTTATTCCAAACTGGAGCCACAAGATTTTCTCCTCCAATATTCCCAGCAACTACAGCAGCAGCTCTTGCTTGCATCACATTAATGAAGAACTGATACATCGCCCCCATATCTACTGGCGGATTTCCAGCACCCACTTGGCTTCAGCATTTTAGTTAGCATTAGGCTGTCGACCTAGGTTTCTCTTGGTATTAGGTTGAGCATTTCCATTGGTTATGGTGCTTCCTCCACCAAGATTTCCTCTTCCCTTTCCTACTTCCATATCCTCTTTCTCGTAAATCTGCATACGAGACTTAGTAAGATACGGAAGAATGTACTTATATATATATCAAATACAATTACGTTACTATAGCGTTATCCCAACCCCGATCATATTTCTGATTCATTAGATTATGTTTCAAAAAGATTTTAGGTTTAATTTCTTTTAAGTTTTCATAAACCTATGCTCTAATACCAACTTGTAACATCCCCTTACTTGGAGGCCCAAAACAAATGGCTACAGATGCTGTAGTCATCCTTATTTATTAATCCTCGACGACCAAATACGACAGTGTTAGATACATTAATACACAAAAACACATGAGTATGGAAAAAATTTAAAACATCAAACAAGATCACATTCCATTTCAAAACATTTCCAATTCATTACATAATCCCACAATCGTCAACCACGTTCAGAGAAAATATATTTATTACAACATACGCCAAGAGTGACATATGAAGATGCCCCCTTGGATGATCAGAGTATATACTGGCAATATGACAACTTTGCCATTACAAACACATAGAAGAATGAAATAAAAGAGAACTCTAGATATCTATCATGCCTCTCGCACGTCTTCGGAAGCTTTATTTGTCTAATGAGGTACCTGAAATCCTCAACTCTCAAACTACTCAAAATCAATTGAGTAACCGAGAGTTTAGGGGAAAACATAAACTTCGAGTCAGACATAAAGCCTGGTATGAATAATAATCTACCATCTCAAACCATTTAGTTATCTAGTGAGACCACGCTGCATAGCGGAACGGGCACTAGTATCCTAAAACCATTATAAAACCATATACCGTGCTCCTGCATCCACAATGCTTAAAACAATTCAAAACAGTATAATATGATGATATGAAAAACAAATGAATCAATTCTGGATTACCCATCCCCATTCATTTTGCCTATCTGTCTCCATTTTAATTTCTAGGATTACTATTATCCTAATAGTTTTCATGGGCTGACTAATAACCGGTAAAATGTATAAGGACCGCCTATCCAATTACATAGTTTTCATGGGATCACTATGAACCTATTGGTAACTCCAATATCTTTACTCTTATCCTAGTTTTCATGGGTTGACTAGGAACCTATTGGTGACTCCAATATCCTCTCTTCTTATCCTAGTTTCCATGGGCTGACTAGGAACCTATTGACATCTGTCAATATCTTAATCCGGATATAGTTTTCATAGGTTCACTATAAACCTATTGGCCCCTGCCAAAATCAAATCATAGTTTTCATGGGCTGACTATGAACCCGTCTTTCTGACATCTTCATTTATACATAGTTTTCATGGGCATACTATTAACCTATTGGCCCCTACCAATATCTTTTCCAATACACAGTTTTCATGAGCTTACTGAGAACCTATTGTCCCTTGCTAATATCTTCCTTTAATATCTTAGCATCCTATATTATGGTCTTCCTGACCTCCTGGATGCAATTCTACTCATTCAGGAGTTAACTTAATTTATATCCACTACTGGGTCAACCTAGCTGGTTATTCTGCCCTTCCCCAAAATACTGTTTTGGGACCATTACAATATGAATATATACATATATGAAGAAATAAACACAGTAACTTGTTTAATCCCCTTAAGCCTTTAATCAACGAAAACTTCTTCAAAAACTCCTTTTTAAAACACTTTATTTACTTATGCCATGGTTTTCTTTCAAAAATGAGATTGGGTTCTTTTCTTTGAATACTAAGGCTGTCGAAACCTTCAAAACCTTTCTTTCGACTTCACTGGATAACCTCCTTCGAAAGCATATAAATCTCTTTTCAAAACATTAGGCCTCTGCCTTTCGAAACACTTTAAAACTTCTCTTTCAAAATCTTTCGAATGTAATAAAGTATTACTTAATAACACTTAGAAGCATAGCTTCGAAACCGTTGAAAGTACCCCTTTTGAAACCTTTGGAAATATGCCTTCTGAAATGATTGAAATACCCCCTTTTGAAACCATTGGGTTATATAAAAATATCATTTGGGTCAAAGTGAATACAAATGAAAGTATCTCTTTCGAAACTATCCTTTAGTATATAAAAATATTGGGGAAAACTTGATGGCGTCAACACCATCCCTTTTGAAAGCCTCAACCATTTAAACAAAACACTAAAGGATAGTTTCGAAACCCCCTTTCGATGCCATTGCCTTCGAAACCCTTGGACCCTTTCGAAAGCATTTAAGAAGTGGCTTAAAACATCTTTAAAACAAGCACTACCTTTCAAAAGCATTGATGACTTCAATACACTCGAAAGGCTAAAGAACGACAACAGAGCTTCGACTAGGTCGGAACCCCTTCTTTCGAAAGCTTTATTTCATAAGTAAAGGAACCCATTCGAAAGCTTATTATTTAAAACATAAATTGATGGCAACCCCTTCGAAAGCATTTAGAAAACCTCTTTCAAAAACATATGCTTCGACCCCTTCGAAGGCTTTAATTAAAACAAAGGCAAGCACTTCACTTTTAAAACAAACAAAATGGTATCGACCTCATCAAAAGCTATGCTTTCGGCACCATGCCTTCTGCCTTTCTCCAATCCACTATGTACCATCTAAGTGATACCTTATGTATTGGTTTCGGCTGAGTGGGGTTTCGATTTGATTGAAGGCGGAAGCTCTGAGTTGAAAGGTACTTCTAAAGAAGGCGGAATCAACTTTTCTAGGTAAAAACTGATTAATGCCAATTAAAGCAAATACTTTCTAACTAACCTGCCACGTGTAAACTTATGATTGTTTTCCTTAACCTTTCAAATTCATTACTAAAATAACTGCCACTAATTTAGATCTAAACCATGGTTAAGTTAACAAATATGCCCTTCCCCTTTCAAAAAAAAATAAAAAAATATGCCCTTCCTTTAAACAAAACCAATATCGTAAATAAGTCCTTCTAAAATAATTTAATTTGCATAGTAAATCACTAAGGAAAAATCCTCAAAAATTCCAGAAATTCACTTTAATCAAGTTATCAAACATATCAAAATTTCAGACCCGAATTCTCAATATAATTTGTGCAATAAATTTATAAACCCAATTAACCATATTTTCCTTTAAAACTTCATAGTAATCTTTCCATAGCTTAGAAAATTATCAAAATTAAAACCCAACTCCAAAATCATGTTTTATACAACCTTTAATTTTTCCACGGCATTTAAACATCAATATTAATCGGTTTTGCCTTAAAGCGCATATAATCTTGTTTAAACTTTATTGCTTAAATCAAACAAATTGTAATTCAAGCATATCATCATCCAAATCATTATAAAATGAATTTACCCTTAAATCCGAAAACATATGATTATAAAACAAAATAGAGATGGAATGAATTATTATTCACCATCGGTCCAAAAAGCATAGAAATGGAGCGCACTTAAACGTAGTTCCATCGGTTCAAATGGAAAAAATGGATGCTTACTTGGACGTTGTTCCATCAGTCCAAGTAGTGAAGAAATGGAGCGCAATTGAACGCTGTTCTATCGGTTCAAATAGCAAAAGAATAGATGCTTACTTGGACACAGTTCCATTGGTCAAAGAAGCAAGGCGCAACTTATGGGTGCACGTGAGGGTTGGGCGTTCCCGATGTTGCTGTAGCTACACCAGTTCTTAGAAGGTCGAGATCGATTTCCCCATCAATCTGGCGGTTTGAATCGATTTGATATCGTCGACTCAATGGGTTGCTTACATGAACGCAGTTCCATTGGTTGAAGAAGCGAAATGACTTTACTAATAAAATAAAGGGAAAGGAAAATCCTGCCTATTTTGTAATGCCCCAGATATCCAGGACCCTAGGTGGCTTATTTGCGGAAATAGGAAATACATAGATAAGTACTGAATAAAATAGTGCCGCAATAAGTCGTTGTTCCAAGTAGGGGGAATTAGAATTCTATCGACTGTCATGAGTTATAACGTTCCTTCTCCAAGTTTCTGGCCAATGACGTTGGGTCCTTCCCAATTTGGGTCAAGCACTCCCATATCCTGAAAGATCCACTTCAGGATGAGATCTCCCCCTTCGAGTGTGCGGTTGTGAACTTTGGTGTTGAAGTGTCACGCTACCCTCTTCTGGTGAGCAGCAATCCTTAGTTCTGCTTCTTCCCGCTTCTTATCGATCTGCTCAAGTGACTCGAGTAGAAGCTGCTCATTTTCAGTTTGATTGAACCGTTGTCTCTGATGAGAGGGGATTTCGAGTTTCACTGCGATCATCAATTCGAAACCATATACCAAGGCGAACGATGAGTGCCAACTCGCAGTTTTATGTGTTATTCTACAAGCCCATAGTGGAAGTGGGAGTTCATCACCCAGTTTTCTTTAGCTTTCGTCAATCGCTTCTTGATGGTGGACTTGTTGATTTTGTTTACCGCCTCCACATGCTCGTTTTCCTATGAGTGCGATACCATGGAAAAACTCTTCTCGATCTGATAACACTTATAGAAATCTTTAAATTCAGCACTCTCGAACTAAGTTTCGTTGTCCATGTGATTTTCTATAGTACACTAAAACTACAAATAATATTTTTTGTTACAAAGTTAATCACTTTTTTAGTGGTAATGGTAGCAACTGATTCTGCTTTAGCCCTCTTGGTAAAGTAATCAACTGCAATGATAGCATATTTGGCTCCTCCTTTGGTTATTGGTAATACACTAGTTAGATCGATTCCCCAGATTGCAAATGGTCAAGGCTAACCATTTGCGTAAGTTCCGAGGATGGGTTTCTTAGGATCTTTGAAAATCTCTAGCTTTGATCACAATGCTTTGTGTAATCTGCTACGTCTCGGTTGATTGTGGGCTAGAAATATCCATAACGTAAAACCTTCTTTGCTAGTGTCAGCCCCGCGGTATGATCGCCGCAACTACCTTCGTGGATTTCCATTAGAATCTTCTTAGCTTCTTCTTTGGTTACACATCTTAGTAGGAGGTAGAGAAGCCTCTCTAGTATAGCATTCCATCTTGTAGCATGAACCATAGAGTCTTTTGAAGGAGCTTCTTTTGTTCATTCCGGTTTACGAGGAATATTCCCTTGAGCAGATAATCCTTGATCGTTATCATCCATGATTCTTTCTCTTCTGTGTTCTCCAGAACCCAATCTACATCAATTAGATCTATGCTTGGAGCCATTAACACTTCAACTGGAACCAATCCCATTGATCGTGCCTCTCCGGAACTGGCCAGTTTGGCTAAGTAATCAGCCTTTACATTATGTTCCCTAGGGATATGGGTTATCGTGTAGTGTCCAATGTCGTTGAGTAGTTCCTATGCTTTTGAAAAGAAAGGAGCGAGATTTTCCTCTTTAGCTTGATATTCCCTCTTTACCTATCAAACGACTAATCTAGGGTCGTTGAAGATATGCACAACTTTTATTCCCTGTTCCTTTATAATCTTTAATTCTGCTATCAATCCCTCGTATTTGCCTCGTTGTTAGTAGTAGGGAACTCCAGTTTTAGGGCATGGCAGATTGATAGTCCTTCAGGAGTCTTAAGCACAACTCCTACTCTCGAGCAGAATTCATTTGATGTGCCATCGACGAACAGCTTCTATTATGATACCACTTCTTTTGACTCCTGCTCTTCACCATCTCAAATGGTGAATTTCACGATAAAATCAACCAACCCCTGTCCGTTAACTGCACTTCGGGGGTGATAATTCATGTCATACTGCTTAATTCAATATTCCCTTTTAAAAGTCTCCTTGAAGTATGTGGTCGATAAAGTATTTGTTTCCAAGGTTGTTCTATCAACACTTTAACTAGATGAGCTTGGAAATATGGTCGTAAATTTCTTGATGTGATTAGCAGGCGAAAGGCTAGTTTTTCCAACTTTGGATAGTTTTTCTCAACTCCAGTGAATCGCTTGCTAATGTAGTAAATAGGTCGTTGGATCCAAGCTTCCTCGCGTACAACTGTTGTGCTCAAATTATGAGTCGACGTTGCTAAGTTAGTAAATAAGTCTTCCCCATCTACTGGTTTGGATAGAATCGATAAGGTCTCCATATGTTGCAATAGTTCCTCAAAATCTATTTGGCAGGCCTGATTCCATTTGAAAATTTTCTTACCCTTTTTTAATGCATCACGGAACAGGATACACTTGTCGGTTGCTTTGGAAATGAATCAACTCAACCCTACGACCTTTCCATTATTACTCTACAAGTCCTTTTTTGTTATAGGGGCATGACATTTCACAAGGCAATAACTTGTTCAGGATTAGCTTCAATGCCCCTAGCATTCATGATAAAATCTAGAAATTTTCCAAAAGCGACACCGAAAGAGCATTTTAGTGGGTTAAGATTCATTCCATACTTTCGGAGAATCTCATACATTTCCGAGAGGTTATTGAAATGATTCCTAGACACATGTGATTTGACTAGCATGTCATCAATGTAGACTTCCATTGTTCATCCAATCTGATCCATGAACATTGTGTTCACCAACCGTTGATAAGTTGCCCCAGCATTCTTCAGGCCGATTGGTATTGCTCGGTAATAATACAATCCGAGGTCGGTAATGAAGCTGGTGTTCTCTTGATCAGGTTTGTGTGTCATAATCTGATTGTATCTTTAGTAGGTGTCCATGAATGAGAGCAACTCGTGTCCTACGGTTCAATCAACTAACTGGTCAATTTTGGGTAGCGGGAAGCAATCCTTCGGGCAGGCTTTGTTCAAATCTGAGTAGTCAACACAAGTTCGCCACTTTCCAGTTGACTCTTTAACCAGAACTGGATTTGATACCTATTCAGGATAAGTTGCATCATGAATAAATCCATTAGCCAACAGCTTATCCACTTCCTCCTTCAACGCAGCGGATTGCTCCGGACCAAGACTGCGTCTCTTCTACTTCACTAAAGTGAACTTGGAATGATTAAGTCTGTGACATGCTATATTTAGTAATATCTCACACATATCAGAATGCATCCAAGCGAACACGTTAAGGGTGACGCGAATAAATTTGATCAATTCTTGTTGCATTTTGATCCCAAGTTGTGATCCTATTTTTAAGACTCGAGTTGAGTCATCCATATCGACAGGGACATACACCATAATCTCTGCCAGTTCCCCCCGTTCCTCCCCTGAACTCTTCTTCCTAGGGTCCAGAGCCTTGTCGAAATGACCATGGTCCCCGAGCAAGGGCCGTTCTGTAATTACTATGCTGACAGTTCCCGAATGTCGAGAGACTTCCCTACATTTTTTCCCTTTTCCTTTCATTTCAATTCGTGTGACTCAACGACATAACATTCTCTAGCGATGCTTTTATCTCCTTTACAACAATAACCCCATTCTTTGTCGAGAATTTCATGGTAAGGCACCATGGAGCCAAAGCGATTCTAAAATTAGCAAGAGTCGGTCGACCCATGAAAGCGTTGTAAGCTGATATTTCATCCACGATCATGAATGTTTGGATAAGGACTACCCTTCATTACCCTTCTCCGAGCTCGACATGCAAGTCAATCGTCCCAACAGGTTGTCTTAGTTCTCTTGTAAACCTTTTATTTTCATTCGACAAGCTTACATATCCTTCATGTTAATTTTCATCTGATCGAACGTATGTCGAAATAAGATGTTAACAGAACTTCCACTATCCACCAGGACTTTCATACAACTACCGGTCCGATTCCGAAGGTTACCACCATCGGGTTAAGAGTAGGCGCTTCTACTCCTTCAGTGTCTCAGTTTTGAAACACTATATCATCATCGAGTGTCCTTTGCTGCTTGGCTGGGGCACCATCCTCTATCACAAAACAAGTTTCTTTCGGAGCATGCTTTAGTGAACTAACATATCGCTCCATCTCCCTTTAACTCTTTTATGCTTGGTAAGGTCCTCTAAAAATAATATCGATAACTAGTTTCTATTCTGTCTGTTTGGATCCTTCTCTACTGGGTCCAGATTGGTTTCCTTAAGTCTTGGAACTTGAGGTCCAACAAGGTGGTCAGAGTATTACGATTTCTTCACATACTACCGGAGCCTGTTGTTCCTAATCAACTCCTCAATTGGATCTTTTAGGTGTAGGCACTTGTTCATGTTATGCCCATGAGTGTCGTGGAAGCGGCATAAATTCCCTAATTGCTTCTGTCGTTCAAATACTTCCTTCCTAGGAGGCATCTTGTATCACTTAGTTCCTTGGGTTGTAGAGTAGATGTTCACCAGGATGTCATTAAATGGCGTATACTCTTCGGGCTTCAGGTTCCTGATCCGCTTTCCACACCCATCATGCCTACTAGTGTTCTGGTTTTACTTTTCGGATTTCAATCTTTCACTTTCATTTTCTATCGCAACTTCAGAATTGTTTCCATCCCGGTTGACCACTACATTTCTCTAAACTATCTCCTTTGGTTGCACACTAGTTTCTTGCCTCCAATACATCTGCCTCTTCCAATCTCAGACACTGACTCGCATTTCGGTTGAACTCCGTCATGGTGGCGGGTTGTTTCATCTTAATCCATCTTCCAAAGTTTATGTCCGGATGGATAGCTCCGACAAAAGCCATAAACACCATATCCTCATTAGGATTGCTCACTTCAGTAACCGTAGTATTAAACTAGTTAATATAGCTTTTTAACATCTTATTTCATCCTTAGAAGAGGCTAGATAGAGACATCACAACTTTTAGCCATGCCGTGTGAAGCCTGAACTGTTCCAAGAATTTCCTCGCTAACTCGTCAAATGTAGAAATGGATCTTGATGGAAGTATGGTAAACCACATATAAGCAACACCTTCCTAAAAGATAGGTAAACATCTACAGCGGAATCTATTGCCGTAGCTCCATCCATGTGCCAACTGTACCGGTATAATTGCTGTTTGGGGTTCGTCGTCCCATTGAAAGATGGCATAGTGGGCATTGTAAACTTCTGAGGGTACTCTTCCCTTAAAACGTTTTCTATAAACGGAGTTCGACTTGGTGAAGAACCCCAATCGTCGTCCTTCCTGCCCTTACTTTCTTCCATCAAGCATCTAACCATGTACGCAATGAATGCCTCACTAGCCCGGTAGTCCACACGTCGACTGTCAGAGGCAACGTCATGCGTTTGACTCTGCAAATGGCCTTGGTTTGCCAACTAAAGTCTAGGATCTCCATTCTTCGGGAAAACTAAGTCTGTAGAATTTCTTTGGCACGCGGTTGGCTTTACAACGACAGTTTGAACTTCTTTTTCGACATTTTTCCTGCCTATGTCAGCATTAAATTCCATTCCTTTAGCTTCAAGTTGCACGTCATCTTCAAAATTGGAGAGAAGCATTGCAATATTACCTTATGGAGCCTTCGCTCAATGGTTGGGATTTGCGGCAGGATATCCTCTAACAAGAGGGTTACTTCTATTACCTTCGTTAACAATTCCAATCGCTCCATCAACTATCTCCTTTTACTTTTGCTTGTCATCCCTCCTATTCAAGCCTGAGACGGACGAATTTTCTTGTTCCGTAGCCTCTGTAGTTTTCGGCCTAGTCCTTGGGGAAATTAGTGGCAATATTGCTAGCAAAGCATCAATCTTGTCCATGAGAGCCTGAGATTGAGCGGAAGCGCCTGGTGCAAGGCTTCCACCATTTATCTCTGTTCGATGATTGTTAGTGTTATTCACTTCCATATGCCAGAGATTGGTTTCGTCAACACCAAGTGTTGTCCCAACAGATCTTCCATATGTTGTCCTCCTTCTAGAAGCATTTATAATAGCAAATATCTAATCTTCTTTAAGCAAACTTTCTTGGTCTAACCTCTGGATCTATCCAATCCAAAGTAGGTAGCTAGATCCAAGCCTTGGTTCTTTGTTCTCAATGAAAGCACCAAAATATTAACCTTAAAAATGGATCAACACCTTGGAGTATGATGTGAAAGCACCAACCCCATCAAAGTAGAGCAATTATAAAGGAAAATAGTAGAAAAGTTGAGACGTAGGAATTTTTATAATGGTTCGACTATTAAGCCAATGTCCAATTTATAGCTTTACTTATTGATTTGATCTCAGTAGAGTAAAATTAAAAAGTGATTAAAGGAGAATTAGTCACAAGTACAAGTGTTAGACAAATTCTAAGTCCTAGAATCTCCTAAAGGAACTGCCTTGGTGACTGTAGAGTAGAGAAAGAGTTGAAGAAATGACAGGGCTTCCACGTAGTAATGTTAGAAAGCGGCTTCTCCCTTGATTGCATTATGGTATGTATTTATAATGGTAGTAATCATATTGGACCAGAAGCCCGCTACCAGGGAAGTCCAGGAAGTAACCCAAGATAGCATAAGGAAAATGGTTATCAACCAAGCCAAGGTATAAACTCGGTACCGAGTCAAGCCCTTGACTCGGGCCGAGTTTATTACTTAGCCAGGGTTTGGGTACTTCTTCTTGTTTTTTATTACTTACTTCATCAAGATGTTCTCCGTGTAACTTGGTAGATTATCGACTAGTTTTGATGATCGTTCTTCCTTGGCATGGACTATCCTGCCACTTGAATTATCACATATTTATTTCCTATAATAGACTATATCGAATTCTACAAAACTTTATGGGTATGCTTAAATAGACAAGGGGATGTTTTGCCAAAAGTATGAAGATGCCGTGATGAAGCAATTAAACCCAGTACTGAGTCAATGGGCTTGACTCGGGCCGAGTTAGTGACTTAGCCTGTTTTGAGTTCATATTTCCTTGAGCACTTTCTACTGCTCTTCTGAGTGTTTTTGCTAAGTTTCAAGTCATTTTGTCTTTGTATCGACATTTTTACTACTATTGACTTCTACTTAGTTAAAAACCCAGTTATTACCGCCGAAACGAGCTATTGAGTTATGAATAGATTGTAACACCCTAGATTTTTGGTAACATTATTTAGGATATTTAATTAACAAAATAAAATAATGTGTTGATTAGGAGATTGAGATTTGATTTTATTTAAGGGGTAGCCATGCTATTTAACATTGAATTAAGAAAAGAATTAAAATGACATAGAGGAGGGGTAAAATAGGAAAGAGGCAATTCCTATATCCCTCCAACTTGGCCGTGTATTCTCATATACACGTCCACTTTTCATTTTCAAATATTTTTAAACATGAGGTCGGCCACCATTAATAAGAAAACGGGGGAAGAAGATTAAGAAAAGCTAAGGGAAAAGCTAATTCAAATCAAATCTATTCACATCTCAATCTCTATAATCTCTAAAGCTAAGTTGAATAATGTTTACATCTCATATTTCTTTTGTTTTCGGTTTTAAGATGAAATCCAAAATATTTTACATTGATTTTCCATGTTTTTGAATGATGGAATGGTTATATATACTTGTTGATGATTTATGGTTGTTCATATAGATTTTATGACATGTTTTGATATGAAAACCCTATTAAATAACATCCAAATGCCTTGCGAATCTTTATATAGACCAGAAATATTATTTTGGAGATAGATTTCAATTTTCAGAATTTTTAGAATTTTTGTGGAATTTATATGAATTTTATAGTAAAGAAAATATTAAATTGGATTATAAATTATTTACGGTTAAATAATAAAAGGATTGGGTCTGAAATTTTTATATGTTGGAAAACATATTAAAAGAGATTTTTTGGATTTTTTTAGAATTTTCCTAAGTGTTTTAACGGGTATATAAAATTATTTAAGGTATGAGACTTAAATGTTTTATATATTTTTGAAAGGAGAAGGGGCTTTTTGTAAATAAATTTAAATTGTTAATTATGGAAAGTCGGTAGTACTTTTAGAAAAGAGAAACTAGCAACCAATCACAATTTGAAAAACAAGGTAGGTTAGGTACAAAGAAATAGTTTAAAAGGACTAATCTACATGTTTTTCACTATTTCGATGCCTTCGGCACCAGGTTCTGCCTCTTCATCTTCGCTTCCGACACAGTCGAAACCAATGCACATGGTATCGGGGAACTGGTACGTAGTGAATTGGATGTAGGCAGAAGGTATGGAGTCGAAACCAAGGGTTCCGAAGGGGTTGAGACATTTCTTTGCTTTTAAAAAAATGAACCGGCTTGCTTTCGACTAAGTAGCTTTCGACTTGGTTAGCTTCCGACTAGGTCAAATGGATTTAAAGGAATGGTTTCAATTTGGTTGCGCATTTGTTTTAAACAATTGCTTTCGACTAAGTCGAAGCCATTTTACTGCATCTTTCTACCTTTCGACCTAGATGGTTTCGAAGGGGTTGCTTTGTTTTTAAAATATGGCCACTTCACCAATGCTTTCGAAGGGATGGTTTCGACACCATCACTTCTTTACTTAGGAAATAGTTTCGAAATAGATGCTTTCGACTCAAATGTTTTAAAGACCCTTTTTATATGATTGAAGTATAACCCAAATAGTTTCGAAAGAGACAGTTTTAATGATTTCGAAAGAAGCACTTTCGACTTTAATGGGTTTTTGACTTTTTCTCTACTTAAAGGCATAATCCAAATGGTTTTGTCTGAAACAGTTTCCAAAGGTTTCAAAGGGGTAAATTTTTGAATTTTTTTGAAAGGTTTCCATATGTTTTAAATTGAACCCAAAGGCTTTCGAAAGATCTAGTATTTTATTGCTTTCGAAAGGGTTTTAGTGAATGGTTTCGAAAGGGTGGTTCCCTAGGGCTTCGAAAGGGTTGAAAGGAAAGGTTTTTCCTATGTTTTCGAAAGGCAATATTTAAAAGAAATAAAGAAGGATGTCTAAGCTTTTGAAGGAAAGGCTTTTAACGGTTTCGAAAGGGTTACTTTCAATGGTTTCGAAGGGGTTACCTTCAAGGGTTTCGAAAGGGTTGTTTAAAGGTTTTAAACAAAGGTTTCGAATGTATTTAATAGGCAATATAGCCTAAGTATTTTCAAGTTAAAAAGGGTTTTCACTTGTTTTGGAAGGATAGCCAATCCTCATTAAAATTTATCAACATTATTTTGAGTAAAGTATATATAACATGGCAAAATAGCTTAGAATAAAGCTAAGAATATATTTTCCTTGTATATGTATGATTTAAAAGGTTAAATCATTTTCAGAGGTTTTCAAGGAAAAGGATGAAGGGTAGTTAACCCTAAGAAAATGTTTTGGACAGATAGTCATTTTGATTTGGACAGTTAGTCCAGTTCGCGGACAGTTAGTCCAGTTTGCGGGCAGTCAGCCCAGTTATCGGACAGATACTCCATTTATTACTTGTGGACAGATAGTCCATTAGTTACCTAATTATAGCTTAACAGACATAGCTATTATTATCATTATTTTAATAGTTTTGATTAACCAATTTGGTTGCAGGTAAATATGTGCAAAATATATGTTTTAAAGAGGATATTAGTGAGGGGAAACCCATTCCGCTAAGCTGCGTGGTCTCACTCAATATCAGTAAACCGAGATGTAACAGTATTATTCATACCAGGCTTTATGTCTGACTCAAAGTTTTTGTTTCCCCTTAAACTCTTGGGTGCTCAATATTGATTTGAGTAGACTGAGGGTTGAGGTTTTAGTCAGTTTGGCGAATAAAGCTTCCGGAGACGAGCTGGTGGCTAACGAATAGCTAATTAGGAGTTATAGTTTATTTTGTTTTGATTCCGCCATTTTGATTAATTCAAATATGACTATATTGACTCTGATAAACTAATGGGGCATCATCATATATCGCTCTTGGCGTATTATTGTAATGATTAGATTTGATCTTTACCTAAGAAACGATTATGGGATTATGTAACTTGGATATGAAATGTAATCAGTAAAATGTTGTTTTTGGAAATTTGTGATTTTGTTCATATTCAAGTGCTTCTGATATTATGGATACCATTAGCATTACTGTATTTTGTTACCAGAAGTTAATACTATGGATGACTGCAGCATCTGTATCACTTAGCTTTTAGCCTCTAGATAAGGGTTGTTACAACTTGGTATCAGAACAAAGGTTTATGAAAAACTTTAACTAAAAATGGTTTTTAAAACATAATCCTTTGGAATTAGAATAAGATTGGGGTATGGGATAACGCTATTGTAACGTACTTGTATTTGCTATTTATAAGTATACGCTTTATCTATAGTCTCCTATCTTTGTTAGGTTATTTTCTGTATCTCATGAGGTTTGAATACAGATATGGACGGTAGAAGAGGAAGAGTTAACCCAGGAGGGGAAGGCACCGATGGGAATGCCAGACCTAATGCGAGGAAGACCCATGGTTAGGCACAAGCAGAGAATGTAGGAGCTGGAGTCTCGTAGGTGGACGTGGGAGCTATGTAACAATTTTTTGTGAATATGATGCAAGACGGGATTGCAGCTGGAGTGGTAGGAGGAGATGTTGGAGGGGCAGGAGTTCCGGTATTTAACCATTATGCTAAGCTGAGCGGAGATAATGCTAAGCTTGGAGGGAAGCCATTTCTGGGAATAGAGGATGCTATAGAAGTGGAAAATTGGTTGCTTCACCGAGAGAGAATCTTTGCAGATTTGGAGCTCAATGATGAGAAAAAGAGGAGGCTTGCTTCGAGACCACTTTGGGGAGCAGCTTTGTTTTGGTGGAACAACGTGACGTCTGGTGTGGATGAGGAAACTTTGACATGGGCAGATTTCAAGGGGAGGTTCTAGAAGAGGTTCATGTCTGCAATGGCACAGTCTGCTCTGATCAGAAAGTTTGCCGAGTTAGAACAGGGTGAGATGTCTGTTATGGAGTATGCCAGAAGGTTCGAGGAATTAGCCAGATATGGGTATGCTTTAGTGGATACAGTTATGAAGAGAAATGAGAAGTTTATCATGGGGTTGAAGCCTGAGTTAGCAAGGGCTACATTACCTCATATTAGAGATCCTTCCGATTTTGTAGTGGAGATGGCGTTAAGGCATGAGGAGATACTTGATTTTGTAGAGAAGAGTAAGGTTAAGGAGGTCCAGGTTGGGCAGAATCAGAAGAGGAAGTTCTTTCCTAAAAAGGGTGCTCAGAAGGGTGGAGCAGCTAGGAAAGGGAAGTCTAAGATTGTTTGCTTCAAATGCGACAAGAAGGGGCATTTTGCTAATGATTGTCGTGCTGGAAAGGCTAAGGAGGTGGACGGGAAGAAGAATGTCAGGTGCTTTAATTGTGACTAGATTGGCCACTATAAGAATCAGTGCAAGGATCCCGCTAAGGACGGAAAGGGTTAGGTGTATGCATTAGAGCCTGCTACTTCGAAGCCAACAGCCCAGGAGAAGGGAAATGTAGTTTTGGGAGGTACGCTTCAGATTCATGGTATGTTTGTTAGCGTTCTATTTGATATTGGTGCATCACATTCTTTTATATCTAGATGTTTGATAGATAAGCTTAACCTAGAACCCACATATTTAGTTACTTTCTTATGGGTTGCGAAGCCATTAGGAGGGTATGCAACTCTAGGATTGAGATGTAACCAGTTAGAGTTTGGTTTGTTAGGTCATACTTTTGTTTGCTGTTTGCATGTGTTTGATTTTATGGGGTTCAGAATTATCCTTGGTATGAATTGGTTAAGTGAGTACGATGCTGAGATATTTTGCCAGGATAGGAAAATATCTCTTAGACACGCTAATTGTAGCGACCAGATTTTTTATACCGTAGAAGGTTCTAGCAGTGAGGTGAATTCTTTGTTGGGTGTTATGGAGCTGGATGATGAGCTGAGTCGAGTTTTCGTGGTTAGGGAATTCGTGGATGTTTTTGAGCCTGTAGTAGGATTACCACCGAAACGAGCCATTGAGTTTCGGATAGATTTGGTTCTGGGAGCAGAACAAGTGAGTAGGCCACCAAGCAGGATGACCCCTACAGAGATGAGGGAGTTAAAGTAATAGTTAGTGGATTTGGAAGGCAAGAGTTTTATCAGGCCGAGTAGTTCGCCTTGGGGAGAAGCCGTAGTGTTTGCTAAGAAGCTAGATTGATCGTTGAGGCTATGTATCGATTATCGTAAGTTGAATGAGAGGATGATAAAGAATCGATATCCATTGTCCAGAATTGACGATTTGTTCGACCAGTTGAGTGGAGCCAAGATATTTTCACAGTTGGATTTAGCGAAAGGTTTCCATCATCTCAGAGTAGCAGAGGATAGTATACCTTTGACGGCGTTTAGCACCAAATATGGGTTGTACGAATAGTTAGTTATGCCGTTCAGACTGACTAATGCGCCAGCTTTCTATGTTGATTTGATGAATCGAGTTTTTCAAGAGCACTTGGATAGGTTCGTATTTGTTTTCATAGATGATATCTAGATACACTCTAAAGATGAAAGAGAGCATGAAGTTCATCTTAGAGTGGTGCTTGAGACGCTGAGGCAGCATCCCCTAAAGGCGAAGTTCTCAAAATGTCATTTCTGGAAGAAGGAAGTGAAGTTTCTTGGTCATGTAGTCTTAGAGAAAGGGTTGTCAGTAGATCCAACTAAGATTGAAGCAGTGAATGGTTGGAAGAGACCCGAGAAAGTGACTGAGATAAAGAGTTTTCTTGGTTTGGTTGGTTATTAGCCGAGGTTCATTAAGGTTTTTCGTGGATGGCAGCACCGATGACCAAGCTAATGAGAAAGGATGCGAAGTTTGTGTGGACCGATAAGTGTGAGGAAGCATTCCAGAGTTTGAAACACTTATTTACCCATGCACCAGTTTTGGTTGTTCCGGAAGGGAATCATGATTTGGTAGTTTATATTGATGCGTGTGGAACATGATTAGGAGATGTGCTGATGCATAAAGGGAAAGTAATTGCCTAAGCTTCTAGATAGCTTAGACCGCATTAGGTCAGATATCCGACGCATGATTTGGAATTGGCTATAGTGATTTTTCCATTGAAAGTGTGGAGACATTACCTTTTGGGAGAGAGGTTTGAGTTATATACAGATCATAAGTCGCTGAAGTATTTGTTCTCTCAGAAGGAGCTGAACATGAGACAACAGAGATGGTTAGAGTTCATAGCCGCTTATAATTTTGGGATTGAGTACACACTGGGGAAAGGCAACAAGGTTGCAGATGCACT
Source organism: Allium fistulosum (assembly GCA_030737815.1). NCBI lineage: Eukaryota > Viridiplantae > Streptophyta > Magnoliopsida > Asparagales > Amaryllidaceae > Allium > Allium fistulosum. The sequence goes on along the minus strand of CM060908.1, from coordinate 739,930,176 downwards.
TAGCAGGAAACATTAGAATGCAGTGTTGGCAATGATTGTTGAGTGGAAAGATTTGGAAGCATTAGCAGATTGCAGAGTGCAGTAGAGACTTGAGGTTGGGTCTAGCGGAGAAACCGTAGTGTTATCTTATTTGAAAGTTCGACCAGAGATGATCGAAAAGATTGCTTCTAAATAGGAGAAAGATCCGATATTAACTGAATGGATCAGGAAGTTAAGAGATGGAACCGAGAGTGATGACTTGAAAGATTTCAGTCTTGACCAGAACGGGTGGTTGAGAAAGAAAGGAAGATTATGTGTTCCGAGTATAGGAAACATAAGGAAAGAAGACTTGGAGGAATGCCATCGTTCGAAGTTCTCTATTCATCCAAGAGGAACTAAGATGTATCATGATATGAAGAGGAGTTTCTTCTAGGATGGTATGAAGGGGGATATTGGCATATGGGTAAAGCAGTGCTTGATTTGCAAGCAGGCAAAGGCCGAACACAAGAAGCCAAGTGGGTTGCTTCAGCCATTAGATATTCCGGTATGGAAATGGCATTCTATTTCTATGGATTTCATTGACGGGTTGCCAAGGTCGAACAGAGGAAATTAAAGTATATGGGTCATAGTGGAAAGATTGACCAAGAGTGCCCATTTCATTCCAGTTAAGTCAACCAGAACGGCACCTGTTTTGGCGAAGTTGTTCATGAATGGTTAGACTGCATGGAATTCCTAGTAGTATAGTAAGTGATAGCGATTCCTTATTTACTAGTGAGTTCTGGAAGAGTCTAGAGGAAGTTTTGGGAACCAAGCTCCAGATGAGTACCACTTACCATCCGTAGACAGATGGGCAAACAAAGAGAGTTAACAAAATCTTGGAAGATTTGTTAAGAGCTTGTGTTTAGATTTCGGGGGATCATGGGAAGGCCATATGCATTTAGTCGAGTTTTCGTATAACAACAGTTATGGACTAGTATTGGGATGGCACCGTTTGAAGCTTTGTATGGAAGGCCATGCAAATCTTCTATATGTTGGTTGGAGACTGGGGATATGTTGGTTCTTGGTCCAGATTTGGTCAGAGAAGCTGCAGAAAAGATTGAGGTCATTCAAGCTAGAATGAAGGAGGCTCAGTCTTGGCAGAAGAGTTATGCAGGTAAGAGACGGAAAGATTTAGTGTTCTCAGTTGGAGATCAGGTTTTCGTCAAGGAGTCACCGATGAAGGGTGTGATCAGATTTGGAAGATCAAGAAAGTTAGCATCGAGATTCGTTGGACCTTTTCCTATTATTGAGATGATCGAGAAACTCGCATATAGAGTTGAGTTACCGAGCGGTTTGGCAAGGGTTCACGATGTTTTCCATGTTTCTCATCTCAGAAAGTGTATTAGAGACTGCTATTGCACTGACTGTGCTAGATGCTTAGTAGTAGAACCAGACTTGACTATAGTGAGGAAGCCTATTTGTATTGTTGCGAGATATGAGAAGAGGCTTAGAACCAAGATGGTCAGATTAGTTAAAGTCCAATAAAGCGATGATGACAAGGACTATACTTAGGAGGTTGAGAGCAGGATTAGAGATACTTATCCTGACTTGTTTGATGGTATGTTTTACCTTCTTGTTTGATTTGTTGTGTACCTTATCGTAATTGCGAGGACGAAATTCTTTAAGGAGGGGAGTCTGTAACACTTCAGATTTTTGGTAACATTATTTAGGATATTAAATTAGCAAAATTAAATAAAATAATGCGTTGATTAGGCGATTGAGATTTGTTTTTATTTAAGGGGTAGCTGTGCCATTTAACAATGAATTAAGAAAAAAATTAAAATTAAATAGAGGAGGGGTAAAATAGGAAAGTGGCCATTCCTATATCCCTTAAACTTGGCTGTGTATTCTCCTATACACGTTCACTTTTCATTTTCAAATTTTTTTAAACAAGAGGCCGGCCACCATTAATAAGAAAAAAGGGGAAGTATTTTAAGAAAAGCTAAAGGAAAAGCTAATTCAAATCCATTTACATCTCAATCTCTATAATCTCTAAAGCTAAGGTGAATAATGTTTACATCTCATATATTACTAGTGGGCAGATAGTCCATTAGTTACCTGATTATAGCTTAACGGACATAGCTATTATTATCATTATTGTAATAAGTTTGATTAACCAGTTTGGTTGCAGGAAAAGATTTGAAAAATATAAGTTTTAAAGACGATATTAGTGAGGGAAAACCCGTTCAGCTAAGCGGCGTGGGCTCACTCAATATCAGTAAACCGAGATGTACATTATTATTCATACCAGGTTTTATGTCCGACTCGAAGTTTATGTATCCCCTTAAACTCTCGGGTGATCAAAATTGATTTGAGTAGGCCGAGGGTTGAGATTTTTCAGGTTTTAGTCGTTTTGGCGAGTAAATCTTCTGGAGACGAGCAGGTGGCCGACGAATAGCTAATTAGTTAGGAGTTATAGTTTATTTTGTTTTGATTCCACTATGTATATTAAGTCAAATATGACTATACTGACTCTGATCAACCAAGGGGGCATCGTCATATATCGCTCTTGGCGTATTATTGTAATGATTATATTTGATCTTTACCTGGGAAACAATTATGGGATTATGTAATTTGGATAAGAAATGTAATCAGTAAAATGTTGTTTTTGGAAATCTGTGATTTTGTTCATATTCAAGTGTTTTTGATATTATGGATACCATTAGCATTACCATATTTTGTCACCAGAAGTTAATACTATGGATGACTGCAACATTTGTAGCGCTTAGCTTTTGGCCTCTAAATATGGGATGTTACATAGATCTTGTACCTGGAGCTGAACCCTTAAGTAGACCGCCTATCAGAATGACATATACTAAGATGAGAGAGTTAAGGTGCAGCTGGTGGACCAAGAAGGAAAGATTTTTTTTTAGACCAAGCAGTTCGCCTTGGGGAGCGGTCATGATGTTTGTAAAGAAACTGAACGGGTCATTAAAGATGTGTATTGATTATTGTAAGTTGAATGAGAAGACAATAAAGAATCAGTATCCTTTGCCGAGAATTGATTATTTGTTTGATCAGTTGAGTGGAGCCAAGGTATTTTCCCAATTAGATTTAGTAGTAGGGTTCCATTAATTGAGAGTGGCGAAAGATGGCATTTTATTAAAGGCATTTCAAACAAGATATGGTTCGTATGTATGGTTACTCATGCCCTCTGGACTAACTAATGCACCTGCTTACGTCGTGTATTTGATGAGTCAGATCTTCCGAGAGCATTTGGACATATTCGTGTTAGTGTTTATAGATGACATTCTGATATATTCTAAGAATGAACAAGATCATGAGATTCATCTTAGAATAGTGCTAGAGACATTGAGACTGCATGTACAAAAGGTGTGTTTTCAAAATTTCATTTTAGAAGAAAAAAGTAAAGCTCCTTGGTTATGTAGTTTAAGAAATGGATTATCCGCAGATCCAGCTAAGATTGAAGTTGTTAATAATTGGAAAAGAACCGAGACTGTGACCGAGATAATAAGTTTTCTGGGGTTTGCTAGCTGTTATCGGAGATTGATCATAGATTTCCCCCGTATAGCGGTACCAATGACTACACTTATGAAGAAGGATGTAAAGTATGTTTGGATTGATAAATGTGAAGAAGCATTCTTAAGGTTAAAATTTTTATTGACCAATGCGCCCGTGTTAGTTGTCCAAGATGGGAATCAAGATTTAGTGGTGTATACTAATGCATATGGGGCAGGGTTTGAAGCTATGTTAATGCAAAGAGGTAAAGTGATTGCCTACGCTTCTTGACAGCTTCGACCACATGAAGTTAGATATCCAACTCATGATTTAGAGTTTGCAGTGGTGATCTTTACTTTGAAAGTGTGGAGACACTATCTTTTGGGAGAATGATTTGAGTTATTTATGGATCATAAGTCTTTGAAGTATTCATTATCTCAGAAGGTGTTGAATATGAAACAGCAAAGGTCACAAGAGTTTTGCGGCTTATGATTTTGATATTGAGTATACGCCAGGGAAAAGAAACAAAGTAGCAGATGCATTTAGCAAAAAAAATCAGAGTGCGTTATTTGTTATATTAGCAAAATGGAGTGATTTGGAGGCATTGACTACTTGTGGTGTAAGATTAAGGTCGTCGGCTAGTTCTAGTTGGATTACCATAATGTTATCATGTTTGGAAGTTCGGTCGGTAATGATATAAAAGATTGCTTCTAAACAAGAAGATGATCCATTACTAGCTGAATGGATTGGAAGGCTTAAAGAGGGAACTCAAATCAATGATTTTAATAGTTTTAGTCTTGACCAGAATGGTTGAGGAAGAAGGGACAGTTGTGTGTTCCAGCTATTTGTAAACTAAGGAAGAAAGTTCTTCGAAAGTGTCGTCGATCGAAGTTTACTATTCATCCTAGAGGAACTAAAATGTATCAGGATCTGAAGAGGAGTTTCTTCTTGGAAGGAATGAAAAGAGATGTAGGCTTGTGGGTGAAACAATTTTTGAATTGCCAACAATTAGAAGATGAGCATCAGAAACCTAATGGATTGCTTCAACCTTTATAATTGTCACTTTGGAAATGGGATTCCATGTCCATGGATTTTATTGACCGTTTTCCAAGGTCAAGTAGGAGAAATGAAAGCATATGGGTTGTGAAAAATAGACTAACCAAGAGTCCACACTTTATTCCAGTTAAGTCGACAAAGACAACATCTAACTTAGCGAAGTTGTTAAGAATATTGTAAGACTGCATGAGATTTCTAATAGTATAGTTAGTGGTAGAGAGTTAATAAGTCTATTCTGGATGGTGATTGAAGAAAGAGGCATTTTAATTAATTTCTTGTATAAAGCATATTGTAGACACTCTATCATAGATTTTTAATACTTAGGGGAATTCAGTGGGGGTCTTCTAAGACGTTTTCACAAAAGATACTTAGAGGAATTCAGTTCTGACCCGCATCCTGAAGCTTGCTGGAACTTACCGTGGGTCAAATCGATTCCTCAAGGTCTTCCCCCTGAAAAGCTTAAGTACTTTAAGGACAAATTTGTTTCCGAGTTTTTCTCTAAGTCTATTTTGTATGAACCAGATGAGTAATTGTAAACATGTAACAAGTAATTGCTTTATGAATACATGTTTTTGTTATGCTCTCTATGCTTAGTTTCTTTTACTATACTATTTCAGAATATCGGTTCTTTAGGTCGAATCGTCTCAAGAGATCACTTAAGTCAATACGTTAACTTGAGGAGATTTTACTCTAAAAATGCACCTACTTTAAAGACTTCAAAGTTAGCGAGATATTGTTTTCTTCAGGATTTACAAAAATCATGCTTGGAATACCCACGTCTCCGCTTTGACTTCCTTGGTGAAGAAAAGGAATCATTCTTAAAAGAAATTAGAACATTCCATTCCAAGTTAATTTGTGGTCGCGACAGTCAATCAGTCGAAAAACAGGATTATAGTAAATGTCCGCCGGTTTTAACTCTTGAAGGAGTCACTATACTTTTTGATTCGACAATCATGCTTTCTGCTAATACTTTAGACAAAGTTAGGAATGTGGTCTCTCAACTTTAGATGTGATGAAAGTGTTTGTTGTACCTTTTAACTTTGTGGTTATTTGAGTTGTAATTCATTACTGTAATAATAAAGATATCTTTTATCCTAATTTTGATTTTCTCTCATTTCTTTTTATTTAAATAGGAGCCACATATATGTTTCATCATTCTCAAAATTTACTTTTTCGTACCAATGCTATTAGAGATAGATTATTAATAAGGAATGGCGAGATTGTGGTCCATGACAAAGTCCTTCTCGAGCGTTTTGGTGGCAACACTGAAGCCGTGAAGTGGCATAAAAGATATCTTATTCAAAAGACCATCGCCAGTGGTTACAAAGACTATATAGCCTATCTTGATGCTGATGTCATGAACAAGGATGAGATGATTACTGCATATAAGAGACAAGTGAAGACCAATACCACAACTGATTTTGACCATAGGATATCTGAACTTATTCAATAAATAAGCGATTTAGAGTTGAAGTTAAAAGATAGCCAGGCGCAGTGTGCCTCTCTAGAATTCATCTTAGGAGAAAAGACTCCAAAGACTAAGCTTTCGTCCTTACAAGCAACTCCTTTAGCTGCTAAGCCTACTAGGTCAAAACTTCTCGCAGCTCGAAAATTTCCCACTATGCTCAACCCTTCCCCGGGCTTAGACGACAATGTAGTGGGGAACTGGTGTCGGAGGGTAAAATTCAAAATCGCCAAATATTTTGATGAGCAACAGAAGATGAAGTATTCTCAGACTATCAATGATTACGCTGCTAAAAATCAGAAGCTAGAACGTGATAATTACTTGCTCGACAAGCAGGTTGCAGAGTTAGAAAGGGAAAACAAAACACTTAGGGCCGCAAACTGGGCCTTTAATCGCGCCTTGAAAACCAACATTGATGCTATTGATGATGAGAGCAGTATAAGAATAAAATAAAAGAAGTTTAAGGAAGTTCTCCGCGCAGCAATTAATCATGTCGTAAATCCTTCGGTGGTCGAGACTCTTAACAATGCAGCTCAATATTTGTAATTTATTCATGTATTTGAGCCATGTAAATCTATCTTGTACATAATTTTGTCGTTTGTAAATGACTTCATAACTTACGTAAATTATAGAAATTTTGTAAATATCACCTGATTTGTGATCCTTTCTGTAGTGTAACCTTTGATATGCCTTTGAATTGCTCATTTAGCGACTTTTGTGCTTGCTAGATCTTTTGTTACTCCTTGGCATTTTGATTTTCCTAAGAAATATATAGCAGACAATATTTTTAATTGTTAGCTTAAGATCGACGCATTTGTCTATGCATGTCGTTTGCTTGGATTAGAAAATCTTCTTGTTAATTCAAAATGTTAAGATTTCATCTTTAATCATGATGAGAGAAAATCAAGGAATTAATCTCTTCCACTTTTCTGGAATGCCCAAAATTAGTTAGTAGCAAGTTTCACATAAATATTGGAATATAACCTTTACTTAACAAAGAACCTGATTTAGATATCAATGTCTGAAATTTTGATGTAATAATTCTTCAACCCATTCCTTATCATTAATGGGATTTGAAAAGTTAGGAGACCAAAGTTCTCATCTAGAGGATCTCTATAACAATATTTTTGATAATATTATCCGGCCTAGATTCAAGCATTTGAGATGAATGGAAATCCAAAGGTCTTGTACCCAGATTAGGGTTTTAAATAAACAGCAGTTTTGATACCCGAATTCAGGTATAATAAGTTAGTGATTGATAATGACCCGAAACCCAGATTCGGGAATTTGACAATGAAGTTTTTATATTTAAGACCTGAAACCCATATTCGGATTTTAATAGCTGATGTTTAGAAATGAGAGTCTTAAAACCGAAGTTTGAGTATCATGAATTGTAGTGATCGATAATGTTATCGTGCCCTGATTTGGGCTTAGTAACGATGGGGATTGGGAGAATCCCGAAACCCAGACTCAGGTATTAGATACTGAGATTCAAATATGAGAATTCTGAAGCTCAGATTCGAGAATTAATAGATGATGTTAAGAAAGTCCCGAAACCCAGATTCGAGCAATAGAAAGTGGAGTTCCATTCCACTCCTCTGCTTTTGTCTTCTTTGAAATGCATGAACCCTCCAGGTTTTGAATGTGTACAGAAATAATTTGATTGGCTGCCTTTTGAACTAGGACGTCTTAGTCCATGATTGAATATGCTTCTTCTCGGGCTTGGACATCTTAGTCCAAAGTTTGATGGGCCTCTTACTAGGCCGGGACATCTTAGTCCATTATTGATTGAGCCTCTTCTTGGGCTTAGACGTCTTAGTCCATTATTGAATGAGCCTCACTTGGGCTTGGACGTCTTAGTCCATTATTGAATGAGCCACACTTGGGCTTGGACATCTTAGTTCATTGTTTGATGGGCCTCTTCTTGGGCCTGGACATCTTAGTCCATTGTCTGGTGCTCTTGGTTAGCTCAACTTAGAGGCTGGAACTAAGGACTTATACAACCTCCCTCCAGGAGGCGCCCTACCCTGGCCCTTTAGCGGTGTAGACATGGGCTTGTTCGCTACTCTACCCTAGTTATCTTAAGCACGGATGAAGGCTTACTTTGTCCTCTGTTCGTCGACGGAAATTCTATCGGTTTAGAAAACCGTCGAACGAATTTAAATTAAAATTTACCGCAAGCGCACGGTGTACGAATGTAGCACGTGGCGAATACAGGTCGATCCGCAGGGAATTGATGATTTTAAAATTCTATTCAATCAAATTAAACCAAAGTCGAGTGATTTTTAACTAACTAAAAGAAAGTAAAAACAAACTAAAACTAAGGAGAATAAAAAAATGAGATTAAAGAGCAATTTAGAGGCAAATCCCCTCTCATGATCATATAAATCAACATAATGACATTATGATCTCTTTTTGGTCATGTGTGAGTTTAGTTGATGCATTTATCATAAGCATGGCCTAATTGTGTTATTAATTAACACACTTAAACCATCAAACTTTAATGCACCCTCTAACCCACTTACTAACTTCAATGAAAATGATATGAAATCAAAAGTAGAATCTATTTTAAGCATGGTTTGTTAACTATTGAATTAGAAACATAAACCATCAAATTTTGATTCTAATCCACTCCAATTACCATATCATATGTAGATGAAGAGGTAATTAATGATTCATATCACTAAGCATAGCCTATTTGTTTTGAACAATATAAGCTATCAAACTCAATATTAAACACAAAACCACACAAACATCTACTTTCCATTAAGCACAAAAGAGACATAAAAGAAATTATGTTGCATCTACATGATTCAAGAGAGCTTCATTACCCCTAAATTGAAGGGATTAGCCTCTTATTTTTTTTATCAAATCAACAAATGTAGAAAGCAACATTAAACAAACAAGAGGAAAAAGAGAGAAAAAAGAAAGGAAAAACTAATCTACTTGCATGAAATAAGAGAGATCTACACTACAAACATGAAAGTAAATAAACAAAAGAAGCATGTAAAAGATGAGAGCACTAATTAACATTGCATAAAAAAATAGAAGTTACATGAAAATAAAAATGGCTAAGTAGCCATGGAAAAGAGAAGAGAGCTTTCTTTTATTTGAACTAAATCTAACTAAGAGAGACTAAGGGAAGAGGTTACATGAAGATATGAGGTATTTATACAAGTGTTAAACCCTAATTCATATTTTTGGGTATTGCCCAAATTACCCTTGAGGTAGTGTGGTGGCTGTTAGCACCAAAATTGGTCACTAACCTCGTTGAGAAAGATTGTGTAGAGATGTAAGTGATGAAGTTAAATTAAACAAGTAAGAATATGCTAATTTAAATGCAGAAAGTAAGAACACCGGATTTATAGTGGTTCAGCGTAACTGCCTACATCCACTTTGAGTTTTGATCTTTATTTCTTTCACAAGTAGTTGAATATAGATACAATCCATATATTGATGACTTGAATACAAGTTTGAATTAAAAAGAGGAGAGTATAAAAAATGGCAGAGTCTCCCCAGTGTTCTCCCAAAAAGGTCCATTTCACTGTGCCCCTGCCCCTCTATTTATAGACAAAGGTGGGTTGGACTTCTATGGCGGGCCTGGTAGCTGAATAACTCGGTCCAGATAGGCTGGTCCATGTGTGCCGAACCAATCAGGCCGAACAGTTGGGTGCCGAACCACTCTCCTTCTGCCGAACGAGGCGCTTGCTGTGTGGGAAGAGTAGGCCGAATAGCCATCGAAGCCGAACGTGTCTCCTGGCCGAGCGAAGTATCTGGCCGAACGTGTCTTCTGGCCGAACGAAGCCCCTTAGCCGAACATGCCTTTAGGCCGAACGAAGCCCTTAGCCGAACGATTTCCTTAGGCCGAACAAAGCCCTTGGTCGGACGATGTCTCTGGCCGAACGATGCCTCTAGCCGAACGTTGCCTGATGCCGAGCACTCCTGGACGCCGAGTACTCCTGGATGCCGAGTACTCTAAGATGCCGAGTACACAGTTGCCTGGCCAAATCTCCAGGAAAAAGTGGCCTAGTCATCATTAACATCCACTAATCCCCCACTTAAATGTACATGAAGCTTTAATGTCCTTTTATCATGTGCTTAGCTCCTAATTTGAAAATCAAGGTAAGTGGGTGGGGTCCTCCATGATCTTCACTTTGAATTATTTCCATCTTCATTCCTTTGTGTTCTATTTGTGCATGCATATCTTCTTCATCTAACCACTTGTAATTGAAATCAAATCCCTACAAAATAGTATGGAAATTTATAATTAAATTTTCTCAAGTTAATATATGCACAAAAATGTCTATTTTGCCCTTGGATGAAGATGAATATGTGACAATTTGGAATTATTTGAATTTTGGTTTAAACAAGTTAAAATACCCGATATGATCATTTATTTAATTTAAATAGATTAAATATGGTGGTAAAAATATGCACATTTACGGGCACATCATCCTCCCTCCAGGAGTTGCCTTAACCTGGCCATAGCGTGGCGCGGTTAAGGGCTTGTTCGGTGCTCTACCCTGGCCATCTTAGGCACGGATAGAGGCTTACTCCATCCTCTCTCCTGGAGGCGCTTTGCCCTGGCCATCTCGGGGCGGACAAAGGGTTTTATACCATCTTAGGTAGTATCCAAGTTTGAGGAGCATTTCACTCCCAACCATGTAGACTTTATGTTTACAGAAAGTTGATCTTTATTAATCTTTCTCATATCCTTTTTACAAATTCCGTGATCTTTCCTTGTCTAAAGAAACTGATGATCATCCCCTCCGGGGCTTTACAGTTGTTGGTTTCATGACCATTCATCATATGATAGTGGCAGAAGGATCCCCCAAATTTATTTCATGTTTTGGCCTTTTCTTTTGTGATGGCCAATAGTTAAGTTCATCCTTTGTAAGCAAGTAGATGTTTTCCATTGATGTTGTTAAGTTGCATTCTTTTGGAAGTCTAGACTTGAAACTTGACCCTTGGGGATGATTGTTTTGCTTTTTATTCTTTGACCTTTTCATTTCATGCTCTTCAATTATCTTTCTTTTCGCTACCCTTTGAATCACTTGGGTTGGAAGTGCTCTTGTTGCAGTTGGTTGCCATTTGTGTGCAAAGGCGTTGTAATCATTCATTATCTCTTTCTCAACGATTGTGCCTTTGGAATAATGTTGGATTGTTCTTCTCATTTGATTAAAGATATTATCACTTCCATTTGTTCTCTTTCCAAGTGCAAAGATTGGGTTAGGGCCAACCTGAAAGGGATTTAGGCTCCAGTTCTCAGGATCATAAGGTTCTTCTTTCTTCTTATTTATAATTCTTAAGGCTTCGAGCCTTAGTCTTTGTTCTTCATCTTGATTGGAGCTTTTTATGTCTACATGGGAGAATCTTGTCATGTATGGTTCAAAAGACCCTTGTTCAGTTCTTTTAAATCTTTTATCCATGTTCAAACCAAAGTGGATAACTTGATGTAGAATTGATCCAAGGTGGGTTAGAGAATATTAGTGTTAAGGGGTTACCCAAGGAGAAAGTTCGAGCCCTCCTTCTAGCGCCAAAAATGTTAACAAGATTACTTGTCAACACCCCAAAGTTATTCCAAGAAGAATGGATAAACTTATTTGAATATATGGTGTGATACCCTCAAGAATTTCTTCAAAATTTAGCCTTTCATGTTGTTGATTCTAGAATTGGACCGTTCGACGTCGTCGAAAGGTTTGGTGCTTGGTTTACATAACCTTTTATGTTGGTTGAACTTGTACGAGGTCTCTTGCAAAAGTTTTCCTCTTTGGTTAGGTTGATGTTCCTTGAGTTTGTCCTTTAAAGGTTAATTTTATCTTATAGGTTAGGATGATAGCCCTCTTTGAGTTTAGGTAGGGTATCAAACTCCTTGGTGGATATGTAGAAGCTTTCGACCTTGTCGAAATGTTGGATCACTTTTATGAAGTAGATTTGATCCTTGTCGAAAGGTATGGGAACAGTCTCTTTTGGACTAAGCCTTGTAAGCCTAGGTATCTATACTTAAAGTGCAGATTTTGACCTAGTCGAAAGGTTAGACCATTTAGATTATAGCTCCGAAAGGTTACTGATATTATTATAACATAAGCACTCTTGACCAATTTGAAAGGTTTAAGCCTCAAAGTTAATCACTTCGGAAGGTTGCAATTGATGTTGAGACCAAGTGTATTATCAACCTTGTCGAAAGGTTTAAACCATAGAATTAATGATTTCGGAAGGTTTTGGTGGACGTTGATCCAATTAAGTTGTCGACCTTGTCGGAGGGTTCAGATTGTAGAGAGAGAAGTACTAAAAAATTAGCTTTTTTAGTACTTCTCTCTGGAGAGAAGTACTAAAAAAAGCTAATTTTTTAGTACTTCTCTCTAGAGAGAAGTACTAAAAAAGCTGAATTTTTAGTACTTCTCTCTGAAGGCTTTGAAAGGTTTTGGTAGTTAATTGTATCAGAAGTGTTGTCGACCTTGTCGACAAGAACCTTTCGGTGATATTGAACCTGTAATTAGTAGTTAATCCAACAAAAGTATAAGAAAACAGTAAAGTAATTAATAGAGCGCAAGCCTTCCCTCTTTACCCATGAAAAAGCTTTATTAAATTCCCCAAATCAACACCCAATTAGGGTTACAATGCTTTTTGATTAAGAAATTACAAGGTTAGAATGAGAGAAATCGGATCCCCAAAACATGACCCCTTGGGTCTTATTTATAGGTGCAGGCGGCCCCCCCCTTTCGACTCCATGCTTTCGACTAGGTCAGAAAGGCCCCCTTTTATATGCAGTGTGAACCTTTCGACTTTTTTGAAAGTTTTTCCCTACCCTTCATATGCCATTATGGACCTTTCGACACTGTCGAAAGGTTGCTTTTCTTTATGCCTTCATCAACCTTTCAACTTTGTCGAAGGTTTTGCCTTTTTTATACTGTTGTGAATCCTTCAACCTTGTTGAAAGGTTGCTCTTTTCATGGTTGTTGTGAAACCTTTGACCTTGTCGGAAGGTTTCTCTTCTCTTGATTATCGTCGAAAGATTGTCTTTAATTCTTTGCTGACTTGTGAGTGTTCCTTTCTTCACATACCTTTCGACATTGTCGAAAGATATCCTGGGTGTGCTTCAACCGGTTCGAAAGGCTTGCTCTCACATTTGTTTTGACTTCTTCATCCCCTTCGAAAGGTAAGAACTCCTTGGATACTGAGAGATGGAACCTTTTCGACTCCTTCAAAAGGTTTGCTATTAATGAATTTTGATGACTGCATCCCTTTGACTCCTTCGAAAGGTTTGATCTGAACTTCTTTTCTTTAGTCTTTGTCGAAAGACCTTTCGACTTAGTCGAAAGGTGGATTTTTTGAGTAACATTTGCCCCTCCCATTCGAAGGGATGCTCTTGACTTTCCAAGTCATCTTTTTCAAAAGCTATAAAACTTCCCGCCCCTTGGCCTTCCCACGTTGATTTGGGACGTCCATTTAAATCTAATCCAACGGTTGAGAATTTGGGCAACTTTTCTTATATAGTACGCTCCTTCTCTTTCTTCCTCTTTTACTTGAAATCAAAATTAGCGTGCACAAGTAAAGAGTTCTCCAAAAATTCTCAGATCTCACTTTACATCAAATAGGTAATCTTTCAAATTCGATTCATAACTTTAAATTAATCTCTGCTCTTACTTGTTTTTTAATCGAATTTCTAGTATTCTATATCCAAAACTGAGATTCAATTTTAGATTGGCTTTATGAAAAATTTCATCCTAAATCAATTTTTAAATTAACAAAACTCATCCTTGGCTTTATATTTAGAGGTTGGTGGTGTTTGATAAAGGAAATCCCTTTATCGGGTTTAGTTTTTAACCCAAAATGTTTGATTTTCACTTTTCATTTTTATCTGGGTTTCTGATTTATCGAAAGCCATCATTCTTCTTAGAAATCGAATTAGATCGATTCCAGATGAAATTAGTTTTGTTAATGGATTTGTTTTACTTGTTCTCTAAGAAAAATTTGAAACTGCATTTATTATTGGCTTTGGGTTTGGTTAAACCCGATATGATAACCTGGAACCCACTCGTGTAAAATTTGGTAATACAAAATGACCTTTATATCCCTTCGTAAGAGATTGAGGCGGCAATAATGGATTTTCCCTCTTTATACCTTTCGATGAGATCAGAAGGTATTGTGATGTTAAATTTACCATTGTTGTCGAAAGGTTAGATAATAAAATGGTCTAACCTTTCGATAACAAGCTCTCGATAAGGTTGGGGAGTTTCAAACCTTTCGACTACCAGCTTTCGACTAGGTTGTAACTCTTCAACCTTAGAGCTGCTTCTGCCCATCTTTGTTGAAACGTTTAAAATGCACATGAGTCTACCTTGGAACCTTTCAACTTGAATGGGTATGACATGTTTTGACAGCTTTGACCAGACCTTTCAACAACATCAACAATATCAATATTTTAACTTAGGAATTCTAAGGTTCTGGTTTGACCATGTTGAAAGGTCTTGCCACTTGACTTTGTGTTACCTTGAAGTATATCTAGGTTTCCATCGAGCTTTCGACATTGTCGAAAGGTAATGAATGGGTAAATGTTTCATCTCTACCTTTCGACTTTGTTGTAAGCTTAAAGAATTTATACCATTATTTATTCACTTTCTAGGGTTTCAATAATTTTGAAGTATGATGGTTAAGATTAATGTCATCATTCCTTTCGACATTGTCGAAAGCTTGATCTATAAACCTTTCGACTTTGTCGAAAGCTTCTACTATCAAGTTTTTTGACTCAAACTTTTTGCATTATTTTTAAAAATTTGTGTATGTTTTCACACTTAAGCTATCCAAGCAAACTTATTTACTTTTGAATTCTTGATTGCTTTTTAAATACATAATTGATCAAGGGTTATAACTAAAACGTTTTCACCTGACAGAATCAAGAGCTCTCCAAAAATCGAAGCCACTGCTAAGCAATCTTCCATCGAATCTCAGAGCAAAGTCAATGCCATACTCAAAGACTTTGGTATAACTGGGATCGAAGACATCCCGCCTAAACCAACAGATACCTTGACAACCCTCCAGAAGGGTATTTTACTTACACAGCCATCCACATATAGCATGGTGGCTTTCTTCCATTTTCCCGAGTTCTTGCTTTCCTACTTGTCCCATGTTGGAGTTGCTCCAATATAGCTATATCCAAATGTTTATACCCATCTTCTGTCTCTTGAAATGCTGGCGTTGGAATCCGGACTTCCTTCGCTCAATCCTGAAGTTCTAAACTCCTTGACCAAGCTGGCAAGGTTAAGAAAACATAAAGCAAACTTAACAAGCACATCTATAGAGTTAATGTATATAAGAAGTTGATTTTCGATGGCATCAATAAGTTTAAGGACTGGGAAAATTAATTTTTCTTCGTCAAGTGCTTTGTGGACGTTCACGGGGCTTTTGCCTCCCTCCATAAGTCTATTTTGATGTTGTCTTTGCTTTCCTCTGTACTTTCTATTAGCTAATCTCTGACCTTTTCAAGTGAATCTCCCAAGACACTTAGTGATGCTAACCAGAAAACCATCAATTCTCTAACTGCTGCTTTAGAAAAAATTCGGAGCAGGTTGACGCTCCTAACTCTTTCGAATCTAAGGAAACATTCTTTACTGCCGCCTGGCCAAAGGATTCTAGGCACTCCACCCACCATTATGAACACCTCTCACGGCAAGCGTTTCTTTCCTTAGGTGATGCCGAGCATTTTACTTCGATGTCCCCCATCTGTGCTGACACTTTAGGTATATTATTATCTTAGTATTTTCCTTTTTTTGTTTCTGGAATTCTTTGAATTACTTCGACTGATTTTATTTCTACCTGAATTTATTTCAGCTTCCTCAAAAGCCATTGTATCTTCAAGTGATGCTTCTTCTCCTCCATCATCTTTGGATGTGACATTAGTCTTGGTGGCATTTGCTAGATCTAAGAGATCTTCATAGAGAAAACTAACAGTTCCTCTCGAAGACGCTCCTCCAGCTAAAGTAGCAAAAATCACTGATGTGAAGGATGAAGAAAAGCGCACATCTCCAGAGATAGCTTCAAAGAGCCCTACCGTTGAAGCTCCTAAAGACAAGGTGGAACCAACTCCACCTACACATGCACCCTTTCCACATATTACCATTACTGACTCCCTGAATGAACTTGCGCAAATGCAGCTTTCTCTTCTAGAGACTCTTTCTAAGATGTAAATTCCTCCGGAGCCGTCATCTTCTGTTCCTTTGTCAACCAACTTTGATGAACTGGTCAAGCAGATCTTACACACAGAATCTTTTACATCCTCTTCCTTATCATCGTTCAATCTTGATTTGGCAGAAAATCATCGCTCTCTCATGGAGCAACAACTGTTGGTAAGTTCTCCCCCAATTAATCTTATCATCACTGGATTTTTCCAATCGCTAACTTGTGTTTCTCTCCTTTTTGTTACAGGTTTCCAGGAACTGGATTTCTTTAAATGAACATGTCTCCAGGCTCTCTATTGGATCCTCCAAGCTACAAGAGAAAAATTCTGAAAATCAACTATCTTCTCTGACTGCCGCTCAGAATGACAGTTCCTCTGAGTTGGAGCGAATTAAGGCTTCCCACACCAGGGCTGAACCCAATCTAGAAGTGGAGAGGAAAGCTCACCAACTTACCTCCGATGAAAAATTTGCAAGGTAGTTGGCTTTGAAAGGTTCGAAAGAGGAGAAAACTTGCTTGGTTACTAAAAACACTTTATTGAAAGATAAATTCAAGAGGACCAGAGCTTCACTCAAGTTAGTTGTTCAAACCCTCTCCGTTTTCAAAAATCACATTACTGAAATCACCTTGGGCCCCATGATGTTGAAACATTATGAAGATGCCCTCATGCTTGCCTATGTCGATAATCGTGATAAATGTCCTTACTTTAGCCTTCCCATTCTCGATCCAATTTCAGCCAAAAGAGTTATGGACAAAATCAACCAAATTAAGCAGGGTTTCATGCCTGATGGTGAGGAGAAGATACCTAATATATCAGAAGCTCTTTCTTTCGATATCCCCTCCTTCGACTTTGAACCTGATTCCGAAGATGAGGGCGATAAAGATAACGATCCCAAGGAGAAAGTTGATGATGATGAAATTAATTGGGACAGTGGCGATAATGATGATAACCCCTCTGGAGGTCAAGGCCATTGTGGAGATAAAGGAGGGCCTTCCGGTGCTTCAGGGATGGATAGTGGAGATCAAGATAAAGCTCCCGAACTAGAGCAATCCTTCTCAAAAGATATGCCACCAACATCCCCTGGTCCAACTGCTCCTCCAGTGGAGGAAACTACTCCCACTCATTCTGAAGATCCACAAGAGAAGGAACAAGCTCCCCAGGCTTCCATTCTAGTTTCACAGGTATGGAATTCCCTATATAAATGTCTTACACTTTGTTATCCCACCTTTTGGAAAGGCCGTGACACCAAGAACTTGACTAGAAACCAATGACAGTTTGTCTTGGAGATCGGTTATACGCAGGCTCACTATGGATATCGACGAATTTTTTCCGAGTGCGGATCGAGCTAAATTGGTATGACATGACAAGCTAAGCTATGAGAGTCAACGTTCCAAATCTCAAGTCAATCCGAGTCCGTATGCTCAAGTTATGAACGATACAAAATTGGATGAAAACCAACCACCGATCGAATCACTCAGTTCGAATCCATCAGAGAAGCCAACTTCGACTCGCTCACTTCAACTCGCTTCGCAACCATCAGAAGTGACTACTTCGACTCGCTCCGCTTCGCCTCCATCGGATGCCTTCTTCGACTCGCTCAGCTCGCATCCCTCAGAAAAGCCTTCTTCTACTCGCTCAGCTCGCATCCCTCAGAAAAGCCTTCTTCGACTCGCTCCGCTCGAACCATTGTTCGACTCCATCAAGTTCGACTCCATTGGCAAAGCCACTGTTCGAATCGATTGAACAATGACCACTTCGTGTCCATCACAGAGCCTTTGTTCGAATCCCTCAGGACGCTCCACTTCGACTCGCTCAATCAAAGCACAATTCGACTCGCTCAATCAGTGCACATTTCGACTCGCTCAAAACAGCATCAAAGGTAGAGTGATCCAAAGATTCAAGCACCACGTCACCGAGTCGAACGAAAGCGAGTGGAACGAAACAGCCCAACGAGAATCCCAATTCGTATCGATCATATCTCCTAATCTACAAGTCCAAATGCTATGAAATTTTCACAGAAGACTACGGGCATGCTAAAGAATTTCCACGCCAAATTTCGACTCCATTGGATGAAATCTTGGTCGATACGAAATCTGTTCGTATCGATCATGGATCGGACCGAAACTTCACGGGCTTGGGCATGCGGGCCTGGTCACGTGCCAGAGAGGGTCTCCCAAGATCTGAGCGAAATACCAGCCTCCTACACTTATAAATAGACCCCCAAAGCCAATAGAAAAGGGGTTCTTCTTCCTCTTTGAGTTCTCCAACGCCCAGACTCCACCGGATCCAGATCTGAACTCCATTGCTGCTGCTACCAACGAATTTCACTGCAGAAAATCATTGTTATTCGCTGTAATTTGCTGAAATCAATTGTAAACATCAAAGAAAGATCAATATAGCAAACTACTTCATAGTGGACATAGGCAATACGCCGAACCAATCTAAATTCTTGTGTCTCCTTGCATGTTAATTATTTTTCATATCTGAGATTTGGAGTTTTTGTTAGATAATCCCTCTTTTTCCATTTAATTTCTTCATTTTATCTCTTCAAAAACTTCCGAAGAGTGTTGTGCCCAATTCTGGTACAGACATTATGGTGCTTTCACTGAGAAAACCTTGCTTTTCTCCTGCTCTGTGGATCTACTACCGTAGTTGGATTGCAAAAATCTAAGGAGGAGATCCAGATCTATCGTCAAGTGGTTCCATCTATTCTATTCAGATTGCTCCAGATCTAAGAGGAACTGCATTCATCAAGATTTTCGTATCCATATTTTCGTATCCATGAAAATATGGTGATTTTCGTATCCATGTTTTCGTATCCAGAAAATATGGGGCTTTTCGTATCCATATTTTCGTATCCATGAAAATATGGTGATTTTCGTATCCATGTTTTCGTATCCAGAAAATATAGTATTTTCGTATCCATGTTTTCGTGTCCAGAAAATATGGTGAATTTCGTATCCATGTTTTCGTGTCCAGAAAATATGATGAATTTTGTATCCATATTTTCGTCTCCATGAAAATATGGTAATTTTTGTATCCATGTTTTCGTATCCAGAAAATATGGGGCTTTTCGTATCCATATTTTCGTATCCATGAAAATATGGTGATTTTCATATCCATATTTTCGTATCCAGAAAATATGGTTATTTTCGTATCCATCATTTCGTATCCATGAAAATATGATCATTTTCGTATCCATCATTTCGTATCCATGAAAATATGATCAGCTTTCGTATCGATCAGTTTTCGTATCAATCAACATTCGTATCGATCAACTTCGTATCGATCCATCTACATCCATTTCGTATCGATATGAACACGCAGTTCGTATCGATCCATCTGCGTCCATTTCGTACCGATACCAACACGCAGTTCGTATCGATCCATCTGCGTCCATTTCGTACCGATACCAACACGCAGTTCGTATCGATCCATCTGCATCCATTTCGTACCGATACGAACACGCAGTTCGTATCGATCCATCTGCGTCCATTTCGTATCGATACGAACACGCAGTTCGTATCGATCCATCTGCATCCATTTCGTATCGATACGAAATCTCAGTTCGTATCGATCCATCTGCGTCCATTTCGTATCGATATGAACACGCAGTTTGTATCGATCCATCTGCGTCCATTTCGTATCGATACGAAATCTAAAAAAAATTCGGGTACGACCCAAATTTCCTAAAAAGAGGCCCACATAGTGAATTCAAAGCTCAATTTAATGAAGGAACATTCCATCCGTGCTTCTGATTGTTCCATGACTGAACAAGACATAGGAGATCACGGCAACAAATGCTGAGTTGCAATCAAGGAATGGGTAAAGGGATACTAATCAACCGATGCTCCCAGAGGCTGGAGAACCTAGCTAATATGCCAAGAACTGGAGTTGATTAATATATCATGCTTTTAAGGTGGAATGCAACTTCCTCCAATTGACCAGCTTTTAAACTCCTGAATTGACAACTATGGTACGATGGCTAATATGACGACTCCCCTACACTGTCTACTCTACCAACTCAAAGCATAGCTGGTCACCGCTGAACCACCTTCAAAGGCCCGCACCTTGGTCATTCCACGTCCACATGACCAAAAGCATGGCATACAACCTCAAGAGGACTTCCTTAATACCCTATATAGGTCTCCTATTTGGATGAAAGTTTGGGAAAAACAACAATCTATTAGCCAATTTTAACCAACTCGCCGTCCAATCGGCGTTACCAACCACTCAAACGTTGGACAACCATGCATACATCATTCACCAGTGTTACAAGACCCCTTGGCAATAAAATGGACATGATCATAATGTCGATTGGAGAATCTTTCCCAGTGGAGACCTATTCATTGAAACCATCCTACCTGCAAAAATTTCCAGTGAAAATTCAATATGTTGACTATGTCAGTATACTATGGAAATACAACCCCCGACACTACCTCATGAAGTGAGAATGGCACATGGACTCCACCAAGAGTGATGAATGCCATCAAATGCAGATGTCTTCCCTCATTCCTCATAGAAAACCATCAATCACGACTTTGATAAGGGAACTGGTGAATAGCCGCCGACGACTATGCCAAGATGTCCATGCCAATATTGAGTTGATGAATCAGATGAAGGATCAACTTGGCGAGATAAGGAGGGAACCTACTCCATACTCTAGATCGGAAAACTCCTCTTCTCTAGACGGCTACCGTGAACGCCAACGCCATAAGGCTGCTCCGTGTAGGATAGCTCCGACAATATGTGCAAGCCCCATAAAACGAAGGACCGGGAACATCCAACCCCTATCGATCAAGAACTTTGATCAAACTGAAAAATTTGCGTTAGACATCCAACTGAGAAGGGCTGGACTGAAGTGCAATAGCGAGCATATGACGCTGCCTCACTTATCAATGAGATTTGATCTGATCTCTTTTGAATTATTCCTAATTCAATTTCATTTATGTTGCGAAATATGACCTACTTGAATTAAACTACTTGCAAATGGTGCAGGCAACCGAGTACTTAAGATTGGGTGCAAAACAACCTCCGCGGACTATGATCAAATCATTGAGGTATCATCATGACGAGCATGATTCAACCACTCATCGGCCACTATATGCCCCTGACTGGGGGCAAGGCATCAAAGCGGAAGAGACCGACAAGGTCAGGACACTACAACAAAAAGTGTCTTTTATAGCGGCATATAGCCGCTATTAATCACAACCATAGCAGTTTGATAAGCGCTGTATATCGACATGTTATAAAAAACTGTTGAATATTTATAACACAAAATATGCCGCTATGGTTGAGCTTAGTTTTATAACGCAAATTCGCCGCTATGGTACGTTAATTCAATAGCTCATTATAGCCGCTATAATACAGCTAAATCTCAACGGAACTGGAAATCTTTATAACACCATTTTGCCACTATAAAATATTTATTCAGTAGCTCATTATAGCCGCTATAATACAGCTAAATCTCAACGGAATTGGAAATCTTTATAACACCATTTTGCCGCTATAAAATTCTTTTACAGCTCATATATGTCGCTATAAAAATCGTAGATACACTTTTCAAGAGCTATGCCTATATATTACATTTTAATAATAGCAATCAAACTAAATCTTCATAAACGAATAAAGATTATAATCAACAAATATAACACAAGAGCATGCTCAGAAAGAAATGTGATATATTTTTCATTACAGTGTACAAACATTAAAGCAAGTGCATAACCATTGAATAAAACATAAGCCTGCAGCCAAGTTAACACAGAGAAACAGAAAATAATGTCAATTTAATAAGTGTACAAACATTACATAGTGGAAACATTAAAGCAATCCTTCCAAATATTACAGAGTACAAACATTACAGAGTTCCAACATGCAAGATCTGATCTAGTTGCGTACTAAGGACCTTGCTTCCTTCCAAATAAGCCTGCGAAGTTAACACAAAGAAACAGAAAACTTAACATCTGATTGTTTGGGGGCATGGTGGACTAGAAATAGATATACAAAGCTTCAAAATGCTAGGTTAAGTATGACGTCAGGTATCAGATGCATGGATGTCAGTTGGGCAGCACGATACATATTTGTGTAAGTTTTTAGTGACTCATGGAGAGTTATAACCCTATTATAATTTATAGGAAATTACCGGTCTTGGAAAAGTGCAGAGATACCTTATAGATCTTGTTATAGAAGACCTCAAGAAATCTGAGTTCAGCTTTAGGATGAGATAGCTCAACCTGTCAAGATGAAAAAATGGCATTTGCTTATTGATACTTACAAATTAATTTTAAGATTTGATGCTTTTAACATAAAGCATGGACACACCAAATTGAAATAATGCTAAAAACTAACCTTTGCCTTAAGGTAATTAATCACATCACCAACTGTGCTATTTTTAGATAGTCTAATACTGTGAACTTCCCCCTAGAAAGAACAAGAAAAGCCATCCATTAAATCCATAAATTCCGACAGTACAACCCGGCATCAACATGAAATGAACTAACCTCATCCTTCAGAGAACTATGAAAAGCAACTTTCAGCGTTTTCAAACATTGTAGTTCAGGAAGAGGCATGTCCAATACTTCATAATACAATATATCAGATGTCTGTGAACAAATGAAACAGATTTCACGATTCATCACTTTAGTTAAGTACATCTACATGCCCTCTATGAGTTTAATGGCAATATATTCTAGTTTTCCACAAAAGTCGAATTGTTTTAAGATAAGCATGTGGAAAAAAATTAAGAACGTTATACGGAAAGAAAAACTTTCAGAGAAATTCACTTGCAAAGTAGCAATACTTCTTATAATTGTTTATAGTTCTAAATTTGGAACATAAACTACCTGATTATAATGTACTAGCATGTCAGAAAGGCGTTCAACTCCTCGATACTTGATTGGTTGAGGTTTAGGCTGCTGAGAATAGCAATTGTGAGAAGTTAGCCTTATCTTTGATGGGTCATCCAAACCAAGTTTCCTGGCAACTCTTTCCACAACATCATCATACATACGTGCATGCAACCACTTGCATACAAAACATGTAAACCTATAATTCCCATTCATAGTGAGCAAGGTAGTTAATGCACTAAGGCGCAAATAGTGAGTTGTATCATATTTATTATGAAAAAAGAGAAGAAAAGGATCATCCAAACTACCAAGACATATGTTCAGAATAAATCAGTTCCCAATGCATTTGATGTGGCATATCGAATTTTAGTGCAACTTAAAATCAAAGTAATATTTGAAAACTTATGTCATCGTTGGGTTATCATACCTGCCGATTATGAACATACTCTAAGAAAGATGGAACATCCGGAGAACGATACTGGTCTTCACTATCCGGTGCAAGAGACTTTTGAAAGCATATTATGTCCCCATCTTCAAGCTAAAAGTAGAACTATAGATGTTGAAAGTTCAATTTTATAATAAATATCAAAATGAGAATGTTGATATAAACCTGGCTAGAACGAAATGTGAGCTTCTTATCAATGGGTTCACACATTATAGTCGGTTCATATTTAATTTCCTGGGAGGGAAAAAATTAATGTAGTCAAGAGTCAAGACTGATAATCAGAAATATTTATTGTCTATCAATAATGAATATAATTGCTACAAGATAGATGATAAGTTACCTCATAAAGATCAATATCTTCATTCGAAAGAAAACCTGCCATTTCCTTCATTTTAGTGAGAATATTTGATGGCTTCCCTAAACCCTTAACAAAAAGCCTTCCAACATACCTAAACACGATAGCATAAATTAAACATGATATATATATATATATATATATATATCAAAATGCAATAAGTAATTAGCATTTTACCTACTTGGCTAATTAGCATTTTACCCAACTACAAAGATGAAGTTTTGATCACCGCTTAGACTTCAGTGACGGACTCTTATTCCAGTCAAAACTGTTATTACCATCAACTGCCCAATTGCTGAACCATGCATAGCAATAAAATTTTCTCTTTTGATTCCCATTTTCTCCATGAAAGATTTATCTGATAGCAACTTGGATGCACTGCACACATGAGCATGCATATATAAGCTACAAACCCAATCAACGACAATAGAAAAAGTTATGGTAGTGGTAAATAACAAAAATTTAAATTATAATAAAATGGAGCCGAAATTTGACTCCTAGCTAATGAAAGTAATTAATAAATACAAAATGTTATATTAAAAATCAATTATTTAACAAAACGTACAGTCAAGGAAATTACTTGAGCAAAGATCCCATTAACAAATATGATGACAACAAGTAGCTATGGCTAGACCTTGTAGGTTACAATTGATACTTGGAAAATATTTGTAGTAAACCATGCTTTAATTTGAAGCCTAAGAAACAAAACTTAATCCAAGCAGCATGTATTTATATTGAAATTTTTTGATTTCTCTTCCGTAATTTTGCAATGTGGGACACTTACTCACGGCTAAACTTCGATTTTTTTCCTTTCAAACTAATCATATTAGCAGCATATTTAGTGGTTGTATGCTACTTTCTTGAATATCCATTAGAATGGTGAATGTTCTTAAAGAATAGTGACCCTGACTGGTGAAATACCGTGTAAGACTGCCTTGAAAAATTATGGAGAAGGTCTGTCAATCAATGTTTTAACTGAGTGAAATTCTATTTCATGCAACATGATAAAAATTAGAATGGTGAATGTTCTTTAAGAATAGTGACCCTTACTGGTGAAATACCATGTAAGACTGCCTTGAAAAATTATGGAGAAGGTCTGTCAATCAATGTTTTAACCGAGTGAAATTCTATTTCATGCAACATGGTATGGAAGTTGTTTGGTTTTCATGCATAAGATTTTCTAAAACCAATAAGTGTATCAGCTACTTTTATTTCAGTGGTTAAAAAAGGAACTACCGAACCTGCTACTTAACGTATAACCATTTAATTTAAGTTGTTAGTGTTCATGTTAAAATTCAATTCTAAAAATGCTTCAATATGAAATATTTCACCATAAAGCTAGGATTTTTCATTGGCAACATATTTGAAACTAAAGGGTAACCCTGGAATAAACATTGATACAATGAAAATCTATTTTATAGTCAATGTAGTTCGTGGTATGCATTTTAGTAGATATGTTAACAAATAAACACACAAAATTATATATCGTCAAAACATTGTACGAACTTAAAATTATATTAAATAGAAAAGATGTATGAATGTACATAGTCCAAACTAGGGATAACCACGTTGTGTTAACCAAATCGGTCTTGATTAAAGGTTTAATCAAACCAAAAATAATAATTGGTCCTATTAATAGACTTGTCATTTTGAACCATCAAGCCATCCAAACTTATTATGTTTAGTCGACTTATGAATTTTTACCTATACATGTAGTTAGTCAAGGAAATATATTATGTTAGTGTGTGTATGTGTGTCTATACACACACACACAACTAAATGAATAATTTACATCACTGATCTGTATATATGACTTTTTACTTATACATATGCCACAGCGTTCATCTGTTATAAAATGAGTTGGCTAATGCACATTTTTGAAAATAGAAATCACTGTTCTAAGATCTTCTTCAATCCTAATCCAGATGAGCCTATTTTATCATACCCGATTCAAAGAAGCATTATATACATATTGCTTGTAACATCTATTTATTAACAGGTTGACTGCACTACAATCATTAGTGGAGTTCGATAATCTACTATATCTTATATGATGGCTTGGACATATAAATTGTGTTTAAGTAATCTATACAAATTTCAAATTTTTGCTTGGTCCTTATTTGTTTGATTTTTACCAATACTACAACACCATAATTTTCTGAATCAACTCACATGCGCCAAAAGTAAAATATGTGATGGCTAACATCTTAATCATTTCAAACGCTTAGTAGCGCTTTAAAATGTTATAGGCATACTATTGGTCTAGTACGGGTTATGCATGTACAACGCATGTGCCAAGCTTTAGAGTGGAATAAATATGTGTGTTTACTATGCAAATTGAGACTCGTGTCAGTGCAATACTGTCTCGGTTAACTATAATTGGTAACATGATGCTTTTGGCAATATTTAGTCCATTTTAGATGCAGAAGACAATGTAACGAGGATAAATAACAATCTACACGGTTGACTGTTAGGAACATTAATATACCTAATCCATACGCTTAAAACAGAAGAGTCTATACTAGAGCTTGTGCCCAAATAACAAATGTAGACTAAATTCAAACTCGCCATGTTTTGGATAAACTCCAATCTGCTAATCACTCTTGTCCAATTAAAAACAGAAAAATATACTTTTGTCAATACATGAGACTCTATATGCAATAAACTATGAAATTTAAAGCCCGTGTATAATAAATCCTAACATATTTTTCTTTATTTTTCAACAAACACTTGCAAATAACATCCCAGCATCACAATTTATATAACTATGACTCAACATATGAAATCATGGCATAAAATCTCATCTCCATTCCAGTGATCTAAAATTCAATTTTTCTTCTGGAATTAAATGCCAAAAATACAAATTTTCCTCTAGAATTAAATGTCAAAAATGACCAAATAAATGTAAAATCTTACTGATCTCGGATATGAATAGGGAAAAAAATAGCAATTGTAGAAACGATTGTGATTAATCCTTAAGAAAGTGTTCGACTGTAAAAATCTTCATTGACTTTGGGATAAGCGTCTAGATGGCTCAGCTTATCAAAAGTCTCCATTCACTGAATCTCTATGTACAATAAAATCAGAGCTCTAGGTTATAAAATCTGAATAAATAATAAATAAATAAGAGATGCAATTCAATATTTGATTATACATTATTGAGTTATATCGAGGAAGTAAAAATATTGACTGTAGTGTTTGGCAAATCATTCTAATCAAAATAACAAAAAATGACAAATAAACATAGAAAAAAGCTCAAGTAGCTACTCGAAGATGACATATTTTGAATAAAAAATGAATGCATGTACAGATAACCCATCTCTTTTAACGATTAATACATACCTAGTATTTTTGCTTCATTAAGACCAAGCAAAATCCTCCCAAATAATCTCACGGATTCACGCATCTCTTTCAATCATTGCTGCCAAATTGTATCGGGTCTTTCATATTTGGGTTTGGAGGCGAGGAACTCTGCGAAGAATAGTAGGGCGTTGACAAGCTTGAGGCAAGCTGGGATCGGCAGCAAGCGACGAATATGAGGAGTTAAGGGCAGAGGCGGTGAAAAGGGAGGAGATTTTTTGTGAGGATTTGGGGAAACAAATTCACGAAGAGGAAAGAGAAAAACTATTAGAAGAAGCAGCGACCACGAAAATAATTTGGAGATGGAAATAGAGTAGAACGTGGATTAGGGCTTTCTTCGTTTTGGGAGGGAGACGAAAAGTGTTAAGCGAGGGAAACGAAATGGTTAAGTGCTTTTGGAGGCAGTCGAAAATTTTGGGACCAGCGTTACATAGCTACAGTACAAATTAAACAAGTATAAAACAAATCAAAAAGCTAAATAATAACGCTTAGAATAAATGCGCTATTAAATTGCGTCATCAATAACATATTTTCTTGTAGTGGGACTCTAGTACAAAGTGGATGCAACCGACCATCCACTCATCCGCCTATGCAATTTAAATAGGAGATGTAAGAAAGACTTGGAGTTATATGTCCCAACAATGCACTCTCCATCTCGTACTTGAAGCTTGCCAAAATACTTATGCTTCTTCTGATGCTTGATAAAATTGGAATCACACCAAGGGTGGACGAGACGTCACCATCCATGCATCCAATCCTACATTAGACACTTGGGATTATTTGAGAACACATGTTTAAAGTGGATATGATTTGACCGTTCACTCTCCAGTTTTCTTCTATAATTCGGCAAAACAGTCATGCCTTAAACCAACTTCATCAGGGTCCAACCCTCAATTTAAAGTCATCAACGACTGACTGCCTACTCGCTAACCATCACGAGCTGTCATTTCAACTCTCTTCTTTAGCTCGATTGAAAGAATGCAAAGTATAAATTGGACGTGACTCGACTGTCTTCTCTCCAATTCTTGCACCCGACTTAAGGGAAAATACACAGCTCAAAGTGGATGTAGTTCAACCATCCTTTCCTATGCTCGAGCACAAAGCTTGCTAGAACACTAATCTTACTCCTTAGGCTTGGCAAAAGCGGAATCCAAATGAACATGGACGCGATCCAACCGTCCATAAACTAAATCTCATCCTTCATTGAGGACAGATAAATGGAAAGTAATCGGGATCCCACCGATCACTCACAAAGTGAAATCCCAAGCTCGAGGGCAAGCCGTCACACCAAAGTCAAAAAAGGATTGATACACGACAATCCTTCACTTAACTCCAGAATCCCAGAGTGTGAACTGGAGTATAAGTTTACAAATACAAAGAGGGTGGATCCGTCCACCTAACGACCTCGTCCGTATCTAAACCAAGTTTAAGGAGGATGGACCTGTCCATCTAACGACCTCGCTTGTTAACTCGGGGTGGATGTGATCCGACCATCCACGATCCTGACACACCTTTCGCTCCCAGAGTGCGAGCGAAACCCAAAAACATGCAACAGATGTGACTAACCGTCTGTTTACCAACTCCAGATTCCCAGAGTACAAACTGGAGTATAAACATAAACTAACTCTAAGTCCCCAGAGTGTGGACTGGAGTATAAACACCAACTGGCTGCGAATAACCACCCATCAACTAACTCCAGATTCCCAGAGTGCGAACTGGAGTATAAACATCAACAACTCCAGATTCCCAGAGTGCGAACTAGAGTATAAACATCAACTAACTCCAGATTCCCATAGTGCGAACTGGAGTATAAACATCAACTAACTCCAGATTCCCAGAGTGGGAACTAGATTATAAACATCAACTAACTCTAGATTCCCAGAGTGCGAACTGGAGTATAAACATCAACTAACTCCAGATTCCCAGAGTGTGAATTGGAGTATAAACATCAACAACTCTAGATTCCCAGAGTGCGAACTGGAGTATAAACATCAACTAACTCCAGATTCCCAGAGTGCGAACTGGGGTATAAACATCAACAAATCCAGATTCCCAGAGTGCGAACTAGGGTATAAACATCAACTAACTCCAGATTCCCAGAGTGCGAACTGGAGTATAAACATCAACTAACTCCAGATTCCCAGAGTGCAAACTGGAGTATAAACATCAACTAACTCCAGATTCCCAGAGTGCGAACTGGAGTATAAACATTAACTAACTCCAGATTCCCAGAGTGCGAATTGGAGTATAAAAATAAACCAACTCTAAGTCCCCAGAGTGTGGACTGGAGTATAAACACCAACTGGGTGCGAATGACCACCCATCAACTTACTTCAGTCCCGAGAGCGCAGGCTAGAGTATAAACACCAAATGGGTGTGATTAACAACCCATCAACCAACTCCAGTCCTCAAAGCATGGTTTGGAACATGAATACCAAAAGAGATGTGATTCGACTGTCCATCTATCGGCTATGGTTCCTCATCAAGTTCTGTAGTACAAAAAGCGGATGTGGTTTGACCGTCTGCATTCCAATCTGCTCCTGACATGGGGGCACACTTAACACACAAAATTGGATGTGATCCGACCGTCCATCACTAAGCGGGCGTGACACAACCGTCCATGCATCAACTCTTGTCCCCAGCACG
Source organism: Allium fistulosum (assembly GCA_030737815.1). NCBI lineage: Eukaryota > Viridiplantae > Streptophyta > Magnoliopsida > Asparagales > Amaryllidaceae > Allium > Allium fistulosum. The sequence goes on along the minus strand of CM060908.1, from coordinate 739,900,350 downwards.
GGACCCATAACGTAAATTTATAGGGATGCACTCCAAATCTACAAGACAAAATTTCTTCCTCGATTCGACAGGGAGGCGTAGATTAAAAAAAGGGACCTAACTAGATGTCCTATTCTGAATCGATATTACTACCATCCAACCGCAAATGAACGTGGCATGACCGTTCATCTGCTAACTCTCGCATGTGATCCGACGGGTTGTGCATGCAACATGGACGGATGTGACCTAACCATCCGCCAATCAATTCCTTCCTACAGTTCAGTGGGACAAGCATCAAACTAAAGTTGTTGTAATTTGACCGGCCACACTTCGACTTTTGCCCTTGACTGGGGGTAGAGGAATTGACCAAGGAAAACACGGTCTAACCATTTTCTACTAAAACTCTTAGTCCCCAGAGTGCGGACAGGGGTATAAACATCAAATAGGTGTGGTTAATGGCCCTTCAACTTACTTTGATCCCCATAGTGGGCTATAAGAATAGACAAACGGATGAATGTGATTCGACCATTCATTCACCAACTCTGACCTAAACTCGACATGAGGAGTATAAACTCACCACAGGTGCAATTAGACCATCCACGAACTAACTCTTCTAACCCGAGACTGGGGGCAAAAGAGTAATTATCCAAGAGTTGACTATAACAACTTGAACCTATGACCCATGCTTGATATTCATAAAAACTCTAGGTTGCGACCGAAAGGATGCCTAGAGATAGAGTCATCAGATCAATACCCGGACTTATGGGCAACTGATCATCATTCTGACCCTTCCGATGAGCAATAGATCGCAGGTACATTGCATGAAAAGCACATCATTCAGAAACATGAGTAAATTCAATCTCAAAGCTGGAGCCAGCTATGTAGCAGCATGCAGTACAAGGCTAAGTTCTACTATTCCTTTGATTCAACGTCCTTATAAGCCTGATCATTTACCATTGCAAATAAACACATGAAGCGCCTACAAACTATCACGAGTATTGTAGATCAGATCACAACTCTGCGCAATGATGAAGAAAGAGTCAACTGTTTTACTCCAGCCATGAAGAACCCTACGTTAAATGTCGACCCGAGGCATGTCTCGGTGAACAAAAACGATGCGACGTGGATCCGGAGAGATCTGTTTCACTTAAAGAGGAGGCGAATCTGCTCAAAACCAGTGGGTTTATCCATGATGCCCTCCAACCAAAATGAGTATCCAATCCTTTACTTATAAGAAAAAAAAACAGGGAGTGGAGGACATACGTCAACTACTCAGATTTGCATGGGGTATGACAAAGCATAGCTTTCCACTTCCAATGATCAACCAACTGATGGACCCGACCAACAGACATGAATTACTCACATCCATGGATGCAAACTCTAGATACAATCAGATACTGAAGCATGTCCCAGACCAGGAACACAACTGTTTCGCTACTAATCTGGGCCTATAGTGCTATGCTGCAATCTATAGATTCAAACTTAAGGACACTTGTGCTACTTACAAGAGGACGATTAATAGATCATTCAAAAATTAGATCGACCGATCGATAAAGGTAGATGTGGTTAATATGCTCGTGAGATCATGACTATCAAACGACCACATCGATGACTTGGCAGAGATATTCAGTGCTCTCCAGAAAATGCAGGACCAAACTCAATCCTTTGAAATGCTCTTTCACCATTACATCAGAAAGATTCTTTGTTTTCATCATCAATTCTCATGGAATCAAGAATAATTTTTTGAAAATTCCGACTGTTAGAGACACCCATGTACCAAGGACAACCAAGCAGCTCTGATAGATCGCTTAAAGAGACCTTCCATTTTACCGAAATCTTTGGATCGCGAATATTTATACATCATTTGGGCCGTGTCAACACGTGCCATAAGCGTCGCAATGCTATGTGAAGAGAAACAAATCCAAAAACCAGTATACGATGAAGGCTGGCTATTGACAAGCTCACCCCGTTAATGTCCATATCAACCAACCGTTACGATAGGTCCAATAGAAAACTTAAATGTCTTAAAAGTTACTCAAATGGAGTATCAAGCTAAGCCAATTTGATATCACTTATCTCCCTCAGAGAGCTCTCCATGGTCAAACATTAGCATACTTCATATCTGAATCCACCACATCAGACGACTATCCGAAGAACAGTGGAGAACCGTCCAACCGATGGAGAACGTACACCGATGGAACTTCCAATAATCGGCTTTCTAACATCGAAGTTGCGTTAATGACTCCTGAGGAACGAACGATCTGCTACGCCTTGAAACTCAACTTCCCTACAACAAATGACGAAGCTAAGTATGAAGCCTTGGCGCTAAAACTTGCTAGAAAACTACGAGTGGAAACTTTACATGTCTTATGTGATTACTGGTTAGTAGTATGCCAAGTCAGGGAAGATTATCTGACTAGGGGGCAACGTCTTACTCCTTATCTCAACCGGGTCCAAAAGCTACTAGCCGGCTTCGACTATTACACCACTACACAAATCCTCAGAGAACTAAACGAAAAGGCCGAATCACTCGCCAAGCTAGCCAATTCTGGGGATGCACGACAAAAAGACTTTATCCCAGTTGAAATACTTATTATTCCAAGCAATGACATATGAAGATCAACTAGATCTTAGATCTGAGATCTAGGAAAGGAGTCATGGATGACTCCTATCGAAGATTATCCATAATCGGGGATTCTTCTTGAATGAAGGAATGAGAAATGGAATATCCTCTGTGAAGCCTCACTGCATGATTATGTCTAGATCGTTCAACTCTATCAATACAAAGCATTACTCCTGTATCTGCTTGTCCGAGACCCAATATAACGTATCCATCGATACGGAGCATACATTCCAACATCTCAGATCGATCCAGGAGAGGATCGATACAAAGGAAGGACTTAAAACAACCATCGAACGTTGTTACAACTTGAATTTCACATCGATCCAGGAGAGGGTCGTTACGAAACTCGATAAAAAAAAACTTGACAACGACCCATGAACGTGCAAACGTTGACGGGAGTCAGGTTAACATACGTACACGTATGATGAAGTAATATTCAATTTTCAAAATTTACAGGAATTGAATGCTCACCTGATGACAATTACAATAGCGAACAACAAATCACTAGCACTCGACACTCAGTTACAACAATGCACTACATAATCATTGGCAGTCAACAAATCAACATTTATATTACTGGAAATCAATCGAAGGTTACATCTTTTGACGAAAAGATAGCAACTACTCAACGAATCAGATAGAACTTTTTCAGAATGAAGGATGCAGCATTTCAAAGCACGTCATGTTCACACAAGACGTACTTTGGGGGGCAAATGTTATCCCGCCTTTTGGCAAGGCCGTGACACCAAGAACTTGACTAGAAACCAATGACAGTTCGTCTTGGAGATCGGTTATACGCAGGCTCACTATGGATATCGATGAATTTTTTTCGAGTGTGGATCGAGCTAAAATTGGTATGACATGACAAGCTAAGCTGTGAGAGTCAACGTTCCAAATCTCAAGTCAATCCGAGTTTGTATGCTCAAGTTATGAACGATACAAATTGGATGAAAACCAACCACCGATCGAATCGCTCAGTTCGAATCCATCAGAGAAGCCAACTTCGACTCGCTTCACAACCATCAGAAGTGACTACTTCGACTCGCTCCGCTTCACCTCCATCAGATGCCTTCTTTGACTCGCTCAGCTCGCATCCCTCAGAAAAGCCTTCTTCGACTCGCTCCGCTCGAACCACTATTCGACTCCATCAAGTTCGACTCCATTGGCAAAGCCACTGTTCGAATCGATCGAACAATGACCACTTCGTGTCCATCACGGAGCCTTTGTTCGAATCCCTCAGGACGCTCCACTTTGACTTGCTCAATCAAAGCACAATTCGACTCGCTCAATCAGTGCATATTTCGACTCGCTCAAAGCAGCATCAAAGGTAGAGTGATCCAAAGATTCAAGCGCCATGTCACCGAGTCGGATGAAAGCGAGTCGAACAGAGCGAGTCGAACGAAACAGCCCACCGAGAATCCCAATTCGTATCGATCATATTTCCTAATCTACAAGTCCAAATGCTATGAAATTTTCACAGAAGACTACGGGCATGCTAAAGAATATCCATGCCAAATTTCGACTCCATTGGATGAAATCTTGATCGATACAAAATCTGTTCGTATCGATCATGGATCGGACCGAAACTTCACGGGCTTGGGCATGCGGGCCTGGTCACGTGTCAGAGAGGGTCTCCCGAGATCTGAGCGAAATACCAGCCTCCTACACCTATAAATAGACCCCCAAAGCCAACAGAAAAGGGGTTCTTCTTCCTCTTTGAGATCTCCAACGCCCAGACTCCGCCGGATCCAGATCTGAACTCCATTGCTGCTGCTACCAATGAATTTCACTGCTGCAAATCATTGTTATTCGATGTAATTTGCTGAAATCAATTGTAAACATCAAAGAAAGATCAATAAAGCAAACTACTTCATAGTGGACGTAGGAAATACGCCGAACCACTCTAAATTCTTTTGTCTCCTTGCATGTTAATTATTTTTCATATCCGAGATCTGGAGTTTTTGTTAGATAATCCCTCTTTTTCCATTTAATTTCTTCATTTTATCTCTTCAAAAACTTCCGAAGAGTTTTGTGCCCTATTCTGGTACAAACACACTTCGAAGATAATAATTGGTGATAAATCATTTGTCTTAGATAAAGAAGAAGTCAAACTTTCCTTATAGAACAAAACTTAAGAGCAAACATGTGGAAATTAACAAGTTATATAGGGAGTTAGACAAAAGTTTCTAGGAATGCTTTTGATCCTGGCTTACTGGGTGCTCTCTCCTAGTTTGTTTCTCTGCATGCTTATGCTACTGCTCTCTTATTTGTGTTTCTGTGTTTTTTTTTGTTTGTTTCTCCTTGATATGCCTTGTTTTCTCTTTTTGTTCTCTTGTTCCTCTATCTCTTTTTTGACTTTGTTCGGGAAGCTTCTGCTTTTCCCCTCTTTGTATTTTCCTTCTTTGGTATATCAATAAAATGGTAGGGGTCCATTTAACCCCGCTGGCCTTACCAAAAAATAAAAATAAAGGAGCACAATGCCTTATTTGAGAAATATCATAGTCTTGATAGGAGTACCTCTGCACTAGCATCTTTTAAATATTAGAGGGCTGCTCCTTTACTAAAGAAAGCGCGCCTTCGATACAACACTCTCTTGAAGGAGAATAGAGAGTTAATAACTCTATTCTGGATGGTGATTGAAGAAAGAGACATTTTAATTAATTTCTTATATAAAGCATATTGTAGGCACTCTATCGTAGATTTTTCATACTTAGGGGAATTCAGTGGAGGTCTTCTTAGATGTTTTCACAAAAGATACTTAGATGAATTCGGTTCTGACCCGCATCCTGAAGCTTGCTGGAACTTACCGCGGGTCAAATCAATTCCTCAAGATCTTCCCCTTGAAAAGCTTAAGTACTATAAGGACAAATTTGTTTCTGAGTTTTTCTCTAAGTCTATTTTGTATGAACTACATGAGTATTTGTAAACATGTAACAAGTAATTGCTTTATGAATACATGTTTTTGTGATGCTCTCTATGCTTAGTTTCTTTTACTGTATTATTTCAGAATATCAGTTCTTTAGGTTGAGTCATCCCAAGAGATCACTAAATTCAATACGTTAACTTGAGGAGATTTTACTCTAAAAATGCACCAACTTTAAAGACTACGAAGTTAGCGAGATACAGTTTTCTTCGAGATTTACAAAAATTATGCTTGGAATACCCTCGTCTCCACTCTGACTTCCTCGGCGAAGAAAAGGAATCATTCTTAAAAGAAATCAGAGCATTCCATTCCAAGTTAATTTGTGGTCGCGATAGTCCACCAGCCGGAAAATAGGATTATAGTAAATGTCCGCCGGTTATAACTCCTGAAGGAGTCACTATACTTTTTGATTCGACGGTTATTCTTTCTACTAATACTTTAGACAAAGTTAGGAATGCGGTCTCTCAACTTTAGATGTGATGAAATTGTTTGTTGTACCTTCTAACTTTGTGGTTATTTGAGTTGTAATTCATTATTGTAATAATAAAGATATCTTTTATCCTAATTTTGATTTTCTCTCATTTCTTTTTATTTAAATAGGAGCCACAACCATCTATGTTTCATCATTCTCAAAATTTACTTTCTTGCATCAATGCTATTAGAGATAGATTATTAACAAGGAATGAGGAGATCTTGGTCCATAATGAAGTCCTTCTCGAGCGTTTAATGGCAACACTGAAGTCGTGAAGTGGCATAAAAGATATCTTATTCAAAAGACCATCGCTAGTGGTTACAAAGACCATATAGCATATCTCGATGCCGATGTCAAGAACAAGGATGAGATGATCACTGCACTTAAAAGACAAGTGAAGACCAATCCCACAGCTGATTTTGACCAAAGGATGTCTGAACTTATTCAACAAATAAGCGATTTAAAGTTGAAGTTAAAAGAAAGCCAGGCGCAATGTGCCTCTCTAGAATTCATCATGGGAGACAAGTCTCCAAAGACTAAGCTTCCGTCACTATAAGCAACTCCTTCAACTGCCAAGCCTACTAGGTCAAAACTTCTCGCAGCTCAAAATTTTCCCACTATGCTCAACCCTCCCCCGAGCATAGACGACAATGTAGTGGGGAACTGGCGTCGGAGGGTAAAATTCGAAATCGCCAAATATTTTGATGAGCAGTGGAAGATGAAGTATTCTCAGGCTATCAATGATTATGTTGCTAAAAATCAGAACCTAGAACGTGATAATTACTTGCTCGGCAAGCGAGTTGCAGAGTTAGAAAGCGAAAACAAAACCCTTAGTGCTGAAAATAGGGCCTTTAATCACACCCTGAAAACCAACATTGATGCTTTTGATGACGGGAGCAGTATAAGAAGAAAAGAATAGAAGTTTAAGGAGGTTCTTCGTGCAGCAATTAATTATGTTGTAAATCCTTCGGTGGTGGAGACTCTTAACAAAGCATCTTAAGATTTGTAATTTATTCATGTATTTGAGCCATGTAAATCTATCTAGTACATAATTTTGTCATTTGTAAATGACTTCATAACTTATGTAAATTATAGAAATTTTGTAAATATCACCTGATTTGTGATCCTTTTCTGTAGTATAACCTTTGATATGCCTTTGAATTGCTCATTTAGCAACTTTTGTGCTTGCTAGATCTTTTGTTACTCCATGGCATTCTGATTTTCCTGAGAAATATATAGCAGAAAATATTTTTAATTGTTAGCTTAAGGTCGACGCATTTGTCTATGCATGTCATTTGCTCGGATTAGCAAGTCTTCTTGTTAATTCAAAATGTTAAGATCTCATCTTTAATCATGATGAGAGAAAATCAAGTATTTAATCTTTTCCACTTGTTTGGAATGCCCAAAATTAGTTAGTAGCAAGTTTCATATAAATATTGGAATATAACTTTTACTTAACAAAGAACCTGATTTAGATATCAATGTCTAAATTTCGATGTACTAATTCTTCAACCCATTCCTTATCATTAATGGGATTTGAAAAGTTAGGAGACCAAAGTTCAAAGTTCTCATCAGCAGGCTCTCAATAACGATCTTTTTGATAATATTATCCGGCCCAGATTCAGGCATTTAAGATGAATGGAAATCCAAAGGTCTTGTAGCCAGATTAGGGTTTTAAATAAACATCAGTATTGATACCCAGATTCAGGTATAATAAGTTAGTGATTGTTAATGACCTGAAACCCAGATTCAGGTATTTGACAATGAAGTTTTTATATTTAAGACCCGAAACCCATATTCGAATTTTAATAGCTGATGTTTAGAAATGACAGTCTTAAAACTCAAGTTTGAGTATCATGAATTATAGTGATCGATAATGTTCTCGTGCCTTGATTTGGGCCTAGTAAAGATGGCGATTGAGAGAATCCAAAAACCCAGATTCAGTATTAGATACTGATATTCAAATATGAGAATTCCGAGGCTCAGATTCGAGCATTAATAGATGATTTTAAGAAAGTCCCAAAACCCAGATTCGGGCAATAGAAATTGGAGTTCCATTCTATTCCTCTATTTTTGTCTTCTTTGACATGCATGAAACCTCCGGGTTTTGAATGTGTATAGAAATAATTTGATTAGCTGCCTTTTAAGCTAGGACGTCTTAGTCCATGATTAAATATGCTTCATCTCGGGCTTGGACGTCTTAGTCCAAAGTTTGATGGGCCTCTTACCGGGCCTGGACATCTTAGTCCATTATTGATTGAGCCTCTTCTTGGGCTTGGACATCTTAGTCCATTATTGAATGAGGCTCACTTGGGCTTGGATGTCTTAGTCCATTATTGAATGAGCCTCACTTGGGCTTGGAAATATTAGTCCATTGTTTGATGGGCCTTTTCTTTGGCCTGGACATCTTAGTCCATTGTCCGGTGTTCTTGGTTAGCTCATCTTAGAGCCTGGAACCGAGGACTTACCCGACCTCCCTCTAGGAGGCACCCTGCCCTAGCCCTTTTGCGGCGCGGACAGGGGCTTGTCGGTGCTCTACCCTGGTCATCTTAAGGGCGGATAAAGGCTTACTCCGTCCTCCCTTCCGGAGGTGCCTTAACCTGGCCATAGCGTGGCATGGTTAAGGGCTTGTTCGGTGCTCTACCCTGGCAATCTTAGGCGTGGATAGAGGCTTACTCCGTCCTCCCTCCAGGAGGTGCTCTGCCCTGGCCATCTCGGCATGGACAAAGGCTTTTCTACCATCTTAGGTTGTATCCAAATTTGAGGTGCATTTAACTCCTAACTCTGTATACTTTCTCTTTACATAAAGTTGATCTTTATTAGTCTTTCTCAAGTCCTTTTTACAAATTCACTGATCATTCCATGTCTAAAGAAACTGATGATCATCCCCTCTAGGGCTTTGCAATGGTTGGTTTCATGACCATTCATCATATTATAGTAGCAGAAGGATCCTCCTAAATTTCTTTCATGTTTTGGCTTTTTATTTTGTGATGGCCAATAGTTAAGTTCATCCTTTGTAAGCAAGTAGATGTTTTTCATTGATGTTGTTAAGTTGCATTCGTTTGGAAGTATAGACTTGAAACTTGACTCTTGGGGATGATTCATTTGCTTTTTATTCTTTGACCTTTCAATTTCATGCTCTTTAATTATCTTTCTTTTAGCTACCCTTTGAATCTCTTGGGTTGGAAGTGCTCTTGTTGCAGTTGGTTGCCATTTGAGTGCAAAGGTGTTGTAATCATTCATTATCTCTTTCTCAAAGATTGTGCCTTTGGAATAATGTTGGATTGTTCTTCTCATTTGATTAAAGATATTATCACTTCCATTTGTTCTCTTTCCAAGTGCAAAGATTGGGGTAGGGTCAACATAAAAGGGGTTTAGACTCCATTTCTCTGGATTATAAGATTCTGCTTTCTTCTTGTTTATAATTCTTAAGGCTTCGAGCCTTAGTCTTTGTTCTTTTTCTTGATTGGAGCTTCTGATGTCTACTTGGGAGAATCTTGTCAAGTATAGTTCAGAAGACCCTTATTCAAATCTTTTAAATCTTCCAGCCATGATCAAACCAAAGTTGATAACTTGATGTGGAATTGATCCAAGGGGTGTTAGAGAATAGTAAGGGTGTCACGGTTGCGGTAACCGTCATTATTACCACAAACCATAACCGGAACCGTTGTTAACGGTTATAAATTCTTATAACCATTACCGCAACCGTCTATGATGGTTAACCATTGTATTTTCAAATTTGAAGTATGTCGTACATATATTTTCAATTATATGCATTATTGATGATAAATTGATATGGCTCTAACTATTTTTTGCAAATTTATTTACTTGTTTATAAAACGACCAATATGCATGCACATGTTATTTGTTCATTAAGACACATATTATTAATGTACAAGCCATTCCTTTAACTTAAATTAGTAATTTTATACTTTAATGTTAAATATTACATAATACAATCATGTATGGTTGGTATGGTTAATCGCGGTTTTCAAATTCTTCATCCATTACCGTAACCGTTACCATTATAGATGGTAACCGCATGAACGGTTGGTAGGTTGATCGGTTGAGCGATTCAACCGTAACAGCCCTAGAGAATAGTAGTGTTAAGGGGTTACCCAAGGCAGAGGTTCGAGCCCTCCTTCTATTGCCAAAAATGTTAACAAGATTTTTTGTCAACACCCCAAAGTTATTCCAAGAAGAATGAATAAACTTATTTGAATATAAGGCATGATACCCTCAAGTATTTCTTCGAAATTTAGCCTTTCTTGTTGTTTATTCTTTAATTGGACCTTTCGACGTCGTCGAAAGGTTTGGTGCTTGGATTAGGTAACCTTTTATCTTGGTTGAACCTGTACGAGGTCTCTTGCAAAAGTTTTCCTCTTTGGTAAGGTTGATGTTCCTTGATTTTGTCCTTTAAAGGTTAATTTTATCTTATTGAAAGGTTAGGATGATAGCCCTCTTTAGGTTTAAGTAGGGTATCAAACTCCTTGGTGGATATGTAGAAGCTTTCGACCTGGTCGAAAGGTTGGATCACTTTTATGAAGTTGATTTGATCCTTTTCAAAAGGTATAGGAACGGTCTCTTTTGGGTTAAGACCTGTAAGCCCAGGTATCTATACTTAAAGAGCAGACTTTAACCTTGTTGAAAGGTTAGACCACTTAGATTATAGCTCCGAAAGGTTACTGATATTGTTATAACACAAGTACTCTTGACCTAGTCCAAAGGTTTAAGCCCCAAAGTTAATCACTTCAGAAGGTTGCAATTGATGTTGAGACCAAGTGTATTATCAACCTTGTCGAAAGGTTTAAACCATAGAGTTAATGATTTCGGAAGGTTTTAGTGGACGTTGATCCAATTAAGTTGTCGACCTTGTTAGAAGGTTCAAATTGTTAAGTTGAAGGCTACGAAAGGTTTCAGTAGTTAATTGTATCAGAAGTGTTGTCGACCTTTTCGACAAGAACCTTTCGGTGATATTGAACCGCTAATTAGGAGTTAATCCAACAAAAGTATAAGCAAATAGTAAAGTAATTAATAGAGCACAAGACTTCCCTCTTTACCCATGAAAAAGCTTTATTAAATTCCCCAAATCAACACCCAATTAAGGTTACAATGCTTTGATTAAGAAGTTACAAGGTTAGAATGAGAGAAATCGGATCCCCAAAACATGACCCCTTGGGTCTTATTTATAGTGCAGGCGGCCCCCCTTTTGACTCCATGCTCTTGACTGGGTCGGAAGGTCCCCCTATTATATGCAGCTATGAACCTTTCAACTTTGTCGAAAGGTTTTCCCTTCATATGCCATTATGGACCTTTCGACATTGTCGAAAGGTTGCTTTTCTTTATGCCTTCATGAACCTTTCGACTTTGTCGAAGGGTTTGCCTTGTTTATACTACTATGAACCCTTCGACCTTGTTGGAAGGTTGCTCTTTTCATGGTTGTTGTGAACCCTTCGACCTTGTCGGAAGGTTGCTCCTCTTCTGATTCATGTCTTTTCTAAAACATATTTTTTACGCACTAGATTTCAATTGATTTACAAAGAGATATTTTAGAAAAAAATATAGAAAGGATTTACTTATAGTATTAATGGTTTTTAAAAATGATTTTGGAAGATAGATATATAAATATTCGTGGTTTCAAAGCATTTATGAAAAAATATTATACATATACATACTTACATACATATACATACATACAAATTTAATAGTAATCCGTACTATTTATTACTAGCCTTTTTAAACTTGTGTTTCGAAATAGATTTCAAAGTGATATTTTCCTATACAAACTCACAATCTCACTTAAATGTGAAATTGAACTGAACGGTGTAGTAAAACAAGTGGTATGGAACTCTTACTATTACACAAAAAATCAACCTTTCGACTAAGTCGAAAGGTCTTTCAACAAAGACAAGGGAAAAGAACCACAGTCCAAACCTTTCGAAGGAGTCGAAGGGATGCAGTCATCAGAGCATAACAATCCCAAACCTTCGAAGGAGTCGAAAGGTTCCATCTCTCAGTATCTAAGAAGTTCTTACCTTTCGAAGAGGATGAAGGAGTCAAAGCAAGTGTGAGCAACTCCATAGTGACCTTTTCAAAAGCATAGCAAGCCTTTTGAACCGGTTGAAACACATCCAGAGTACCTTTTGACAATTTCGAAAGGTTTATGAAGGAAGCAGCACTTACAAGTCAGCAAAGAATGAAAGACAACCTTTCGACAGCATTGAAGGGAAGCATAGCTTTCGACAACAATCAAATGAAGAGCAACCTTCCGACAAGGTCGGTGTTATCCCACTTTTTGGCAAAGCTGAGATACCCAAAGATTAACTGAAAATCAATGATTACTAGTCATAAATATCAATTGTGCATCGCAGGTTCACCATGGATATCGATGAATTACACCCGAGTCCGGATCGGGCTACAATTGACAAGACACGTCAATCAAGGCCAGATAGAACAACATTCCAAATCTCGAGACAATCTGAGTTCGTACGCCCAAGATATCATCGATGCAAGTGAAGGACATAGCCTTGAGTTCGTCTCCCAATGGTTCGAATCCCCTAGGGTCGAATCCATCAAGCTCGACTCAAACGAAGTTCCCCTGATGGCTTCGAATCCATGAAAGTGCTTTAGCCTTCGATTCCATCAAAACACTTCCAACGTTCGAATCCATCAGCGCAGAGTCTTGGTTCGAATCCATCAAAGAACATTCGTTCGAATCGATTCAGACAAGCCACTTTGAATCCATGATGCCACCTCACTTCGTTTCCTTCAGGTTGAAGTCTTTCGAATCCATCCTATGACTTTGTCCCGATTCCATCCTGCGAGAGTAGCTTCGAATCGAGTGGGTAAGATATAGCGTGATCGATTCGAACGTGCATGCGTTCGAATCCATGTACTTCGAATCCACACTGTTTGAGGCAACTTCGAATCGATCAACTTTGTACCCAGATCGATTCGAACAGACCTTCGCTCATTCGTTTCGAAGAGGGATGTCTTCGAATCCACTACCACGAATCCCTAGTCAAAGCTGCTAGAACCATGGAGTCGACCGAGTCAACTCGGCATAGAAGTCGGATCGATACGAAGGAGGCGCTCCATGTCATCACAGAAGCACACGCTTGATCGATTCAAAGCAATCGAGTCGAACGTGATCGATTCGAACGGAGCACTGCAACCAGAAAAGTGACGTTGAATCGATCATAACTCGAGATCTACAAGTCCAAATGCTATGAAATTTTCACAGAAGCTTGAGCCCATGTTGAAGAATGTTCACACCAAATTTTAGCTCGATTGGATGATTTCTTGATCGATTCGAACCAAGGGTCGAATCGATCCCAAAGTGGGCCCGGATCTCCAGATTTCAGCCATGTGGGCCCCCTCACGTGCCAGAAGCGGTCTCCCCGAATTTTAGGCGAAATATCAGCCTCCTACACCTATAAATAGAGCCCCTGGTCATTCGGAAAAGGGGTCGGACAATTCTTAGAGCTAAGGAGCGCCCAGATTCTGCCATATTTACTCCAGATCATCATTGCTGCCTTAGATTCAGACTTGGTTCAGCAAATCAGTTGTAATAGAACATACGAAATTGTAATCTTCAAGCATCGAGCAATAAAATCATAAAAACCTTGAAGTGGACGTAGGCCGGAGATAGCCGAACCACTATAAATTGTGCGTCACTGTTCATTATTTCTTGATTGCTGCTTGTTACTTGCTTAGATCTGTGATTTGCACGTGAATACTGTTGATTTGTATTCATACGCTGGTGCTTTCACTACACTTGGGGTTTGTGACCATTTTTGGTGCAAGCACTTTGGTGCTTTCACTGAGAAGAACTAGCACCCGCTACACCAGATTCAAAGTTTAGATTTGAAATTTTAAGGATTCAGATTTGACTCTACAATGACTCGACAAACTAGACAAAGAACTGAGAGGAGCCAACAGGTAGGAAGTCAAGAGGCATCCTCTGGCGCTGAAGAAGGACAAGCTTCGATCTACATTACTAGAGATGAGATGGAGGCTATGAATAACCTAATGCAGGAAAGAATGATGAAAAGCCAACAAGAGATGCTGCAGAATTTCTTCGAGCAGATGAGAGCTGCAGGGACACAGAACCCTGGACCAGCTACAGCGGCTGTAAATGTGGAACAAGGAGCTAGGGCTATGGAACCCAACGGAGGACATAATACAGAACCAGAAGGCAATCAACAAGGGCTTGGGGGCAGGCCCGCAAGATCCGACGTGGAAGGACCTTTGGAAGGAGCTCAACCGGCTAGGGCCAACACTAATGCTAACGAACCACCCGAAGAGTACGTACCAGAATTCCCTACAAGACTCGGAGGGCAAGACAGAGACATGACAAGGGGGCAACCCCTAGATGGAGATGAAAGAATGATTGGCCTAGTGAGGCGACTCATGAGAGGAGGGTTGCCAGGAGGAGGATTGGAAGAAGTTAGTCGGAGTCTGTTCGCTCCGAATATCAGGAATGCACGGAACCCTCCAAAGTTCAAACTACCAATGCTGGATTCGTATGACGGGAAGTCGGATCCAACCATGCATATTACCAAATACATTAGACACATGGAAGTACTTGGAGCATCCGAGGAAGTGATGGCATGATGTTTCCCTTTATTTTTATCAGATTTGGCTGCACTTTGGTTCAAACAATTAGAGACTGGATCAATCAGGACATGGGGCGAGCTTGTGGATTGCTTCATGAGACAGTTCAGGGTCCACGTAACACGGCCCAAAAGTGTGATGACTCTAGCTTCAATAAAGCAAAGGACCGGAGAGTCCATAAAAGATTTTCTACTACGATTCAATGCAACGGTGGCTTCTGTAGATCGCCCGGATCCATCAATGATTCTGATGGCGGTAGTGGCAGGAGTTGGGGAAGGCACCGAATTCAAAGACTCTTTGACTAAAGATCCACCGCGAGATCTTGGAGAGTTTTTCCATGAAGCTGAAAAATTCATTCGATTAGAGGAATCACGAGCCGAGAGGCAGGAAATAAATGTTGCACAAGGCGAAGGAACCGCCAGGGAACAGTCCAGGGCGGACAAAGGAAAGAGAAAGAAGGATGACGCACATGATGGTCCTGATAAACGGAAGAAATTCCGAGAGCCCAGATTCAGGCAATACACAGACTTGGTGGCAGGACTGGAGCGAATTTACACCGAAACTCGGGGGCAACTCCCCTATCGAAAGCCACCAAGGAGAGATCCCACGGAGCGGGAACGTAGAACCGGAAAATACTGCCTATTCCATGAGCTGGATGGGCACACTACCGATGAATGCCGCCACTTGAAGGATGAGGTGGAAGAACATGCCAGGAGTGGTAGATTGCCACAGTATGTCAGAGAACGTACAACGGCGGTTAGGCCCGAACAACTACCGCCCCAACCTAACAGGAATGATCCTGGATCGGGATCGCGACTCGTCATCAACTGATTGTGATGGCAAGGGCCAAGTTCAAGATTTGGACTCTGGTCGATTAGTTTTCTTAGATTTGATGTCCAAAATAAAACGGCTATCCCACTTACTCATGTACGGGAACCAGAGAGATCCCTAGGCATGCTCTAAGATGGAAATAGACCGCTCCGCCCGGAGAGGCATTGTCTTGTTTTTCCTGGTGTTTGAGATTGAACATCTAGGATTTGAATTTAATAAAGAAACACTTATTAAAATAAACCTTTTAACCGGAGAGTTAAAAGATGAACATTAAACATCAATATAAACATGATCGCTTTATGATCCTACCCAGAGAGGCAGGGTCCGGAGTGCAAGAAGTGAGTTGCTTCGCCGGAGAGCGACAGGATCGACTCACTTAAGCATCGTTTCCCATTCACCGGAGAGTGATTGGATCGGGATTCGATTAGAGCCCGGAGAGGCTATGATCGGCCTAAGATTCAGGTCATGACATCGCTTAATGTTCAGAAACACTGAACCGGAGTGCAGGAAGTGAGTCGCTTCGCCGGAGAGCGACAGGATTGACTCACTTAACGTTGTTTCCCCTTCACCGGAGAGTGACATGATGGGATCTAGCATGAGCCCGGAGAGGCTGTGATCGACCGACAATTCAGGTCATGACATCGCTTAATGTTCAGATACACTAAACCGGAGTGCAGGAGGTGAGTCGCTTTGCCGGAGAGCGATAGGATTGACTCGCTTAACGTTGTTTCCCCTTCACCGGAGAGTGACAGGATGGGATCCAGCATGAGCCCGGAGAGGCTATGATCGGTCGAGAACAACCAAGACATCGCTTTTACACCCTAACTGGGGCCGGAGTGTAAGGGGTAGAAAGCAACACCAGAGTGCGATAGGATCTTTCTATTCGATCGCTGAGTCTGGAATGGGCTTGGCAAGGGTCCGGAGTGACCATCGATAATACGGAGAGACTGTAGAATCTCATTCTTAACTTCCACTGAAAGAAATTGATAACGATTCGGCTTCGAACAGCCACAGACTTAATTGAAAATACTATAAGCTCTGAGTAAAACACGGACTCACTGCATTCAATTTGAGACTTATCAAAACACACCTCTTTACCAAAAGCCATGTTTTGGGGGGCAAAGTGTTATCCCACTTTTTGGCAAAGCTGAGATACCCAAAGATTAACTGAAAATCAATGATTACTAGTCATAAATATCAGTTGTGCATCGCAGGTTCACCATGGATATCGATGAATTACACCCGAGTCCGGATCGGGCTACAATTGACAAGACACGTCAAGCAAGGCCAGATAGAACAACATTCCAAATCTCGAGACGATCCGAGTTCGTACGCCCAAGATATCATCGACGCAAGTGAAGGACATACCCTTGAGTTCGTCTCCCAATGGTTCGAATCCCCTAGGGTCGAATCCATCAAGCTCGACTCAAACGAAGTTCCCCTGATGGCTTCGAATCCATGAAAGTGCTTTAGCCTTCGATTCCATCAAAACACTTCCAACGTTCGAATCCATCAGCGCAGAGTCTTGGTTCGAATCCATCAAATAAGGTCGAAGGGTTCACAAAAATCAAATGAAGAGCAACCTTCCGACAAGGTCGAAGGGTTCACAACTTTCAGATGAAGAGCAACCTTCCGATAAGGTCGAAGGGTTCATAGCAATCAAGTGAAGAGCAACCTTCCGACAAGGTCGAAAGGTTCAAAATAGTATAAAGGAGACAAATCCTTCAACAATGTCGAAAGGTTCATGAAGACATAAAGAAAAGAAAACCTTTCGACAAAGTCGAAAGGTCGATAATAGCAGTCGAAAGGCGAACCTTTTGACAAAGTTGAAAGGTTCACAGCTGCATATAAAAGGGAGACCTTCCGACCCAGTCGAGAGCATGGAGTTGAAAGGAGGGCTGTCTACATCTATAAATAAGACCTAAGGGGTCCAGTTTTGGGAATCTGATTTCTCTCATTCTAATCTTGTAACTTCTTAATCAAAGTATTGTAACCCTAATTGAGTATGATTTGGGAAAATTTAATAAAATGAAGCATTTTCTTGAATACAAAGGGAAGTCCTCGGCTTTGTTAATTACTTCACTGTTTGCTTAAATCTTTGTTGGTTTGACTCATATTTTCAGGTTCAACCCCATCGGAAGGTTCTTGTCAACAAGGTCAATAACGCTTCTGCTATAAGTCATCACTGTAACCTTTCGAAACCTTTAACTCTACAATCTAAACCCTTTGACAAGGTTGACAACTTATTCAGATCAACATTCACTGAAACCTCTCGAAATCACTGGAATAAACCTTTCGACAAGGCTGGAAATATTGTACACTTTAACAACACCAAAACCTTCCGAAGCTATAACCAAAGTGATCAAACCTTTCGACAAGGTCAAAGTCTATCCTTTAAATAAAGATACTTGGACTTATAAGGTTTAATCCTAAAGAGACCATTATCATACCTTTCGACGAGAATGAAATCTACTTCATATAAGTAATCTTACCTTTCGACAAGGTCGAAAGCTCTTACAAATCCATCAAGGAATTTGATAACTTACCTAAACCCAAAGAGGACTATCAACCCAACCTTTCGATAGGATTAGAATCAACCTTAAAGAGACCATCTCAAAGGACTTAAACCTAACCAAAAGAAAAGGTTTTTTAAAGAGATCTCATACAAGTTCAACTAAGACGAAAGGTAACCTAAATCAAAGACTCAACCTTTCGACGACTTCAAAAGGTTTAACCCAATAATCAGCAACGAGCAAGTCTAAATGTAAAGGAAATCCATAAGGTTAACATATCCTTCATCCAAACTAGTCTATCCACTCTTCTTGGAATAACTTTGGGGGTGTTGACAAGAAATCTTGTTAGCATTTTTGGCACTAGAAGGAGGGCTTGAACCTCCGACTTGGTTAACCCCCTAACACTACTATTCTCTTAGCCCCCTTGGATCAATCCTACATTAAGTTATCCACTTTGGTTTGAACATGGCTAGAAGATTTAAAAGATCTGAACAAGGGTCTTCTGAATCATACTTGACAAGATTCTCCCAAGTAGACATCAAAAGCTCCAATCAAGATGAAGAGCAAAGACTAAGGCTCGAAGCCTTAAGGATTATAAACAACAAGAAAGCAGAATCCTATGACCCTAAAAAATGGAGTCTAAATCCTTGTCATGTAGGCCTTACCTTAATCTTTGCACTTAGAAAGAAAACAAATGGAAGTGACAATGTCTTTAGTCAAATGAGAAGAAAAATTCAACATTATTCCAAGGGCACAATCTTGAGAAAGAGATAATGAATGATTACAACGCCTTTGCACACAAATGGCAACCAACAGTAACAAGAGCACTTCCAACCCAAGAGATTCAAAGGGTAGCAAAAAGAAAGATAATGTAAGAGCATGAAATGATAAGGCCGAAAAATAAAAGGCTAAAGAGTTATCCTCATAAATGAAGTTACAAGTCTAGACTTCCAAAAGAATGCAACTTAACAATATCAATGGAAAACGTCTACTTGCTTACAAAGGATAAACTTAACTATTGGCCATCACAAAAGAAAATGCCAAAACATAAAAGAAACTTGGGAGGATCCTTCTGCCCCTATTATATGATGAATGATCATGAAACCAACCATTGCAAAGACGTGGATCATCAATTTCTTTAGACAAGGAAAAATTAGCGAATTTGTAAAAAGAACTTGAGAAAAGATTAATAAAGACCAACGTTCTGAAAAGAGAAAGTCTACATGGTTGGGAGTGAAATACTCCTTTAATTTGGATACTACCTAAGATGGTAGAAAAGCCTCTGTCAGCGCCGAGATGGCCAGGGAAGAGCGCCTCCTGGAGGGAGGACGGAGTAAGTCTCTATCCTCGTCTAAGATGGCCAGGGTAGAGCACCGAATAAGCTCTTATCCGCCCCACGCTATGGCCATGGTAAGGCACCTTCTGGAGGGAGGATGGAGTAAGCCTCTATCCACGCCTAAGATGGCCAGGATAGAGCACCGAACAAGCCTCTGTCCACATCGCAAAAGGGCTAGGGCAGGGCGCCTCCTAGAGGGAGGTCGGGTAAGTCCTTGGTTCCAGCCTCTAAGATGAGCTAACCAAGAGCACCGGACAATGGACAAAGATTTCTAGGCCCAAGAAGAGGCCCATCAAACAATGGACTAAGATGTCCAAGCCCAAGTGAGGCTCATTCAATAATGGACTAAGATGTCCAGGCTCGGTAAGAGGCCCATCAAACTTTGGACTAAGATGTCCAAGCCTGGAAGATGCTCAATCAATAATGGACTGAGATGTACTAGCTCAAGAGGCAGCCAATCAAATTACTCCTATATATATTCAAAATCTGGAGGGTTCATACATGTCAAAGAAGATTGAAGTAGAGCAGGAGAACAGAACTCCACTTACTATTACCCGAATCTGGGTTTCAAGACTTTCTTAACATCATCTATTAGTACCCGAATTAGGTTTCAGGACCTTCTTAACATCATCTATTAATGCCTGAATCTGGGCTTCGGGATTCTCATATATGAGTTTCAAAATCTAATGCACGAATTTGGGTTTCGAGTCTTTGACATAAAGATTTCATCATCTAACACACGAATCTGGGTTTCAAATCGTTATCAGTCACTAACTTATTATACTTGAACCTGGATATCAAAAATGATGTTATTTAAACCCTAATTTAGGTACAAGATCCTTGGATTTTTATTCATCTCAATCGCCTGGATTTGGGCCAAAGAATATTATCAAAAAGATCACTATTAAGAGCCTCCAAATGGGAACTGTGGGCTACTAACTTTTTAAATCCCATTGATGTTAAGGAAGGGGTGAGAGAGTTAATACTTCAAAATTTTACACATTGACTCCTGAGTCAGGTTCTTTATCGAATAAAAGTTATATTCTAATATTCATGACCTAATGATAAGGAAAAATCTACTACCTACAAGTTTTGTGCATCCCAAATAAGTGGAAGGAGCTAAGTCCTTAATCATTTCTCATCATGGTTAAAGATAAGATCTTAACATTTTGAATAAATCACTTTTCATACAATTGGAAAGATGATTTGCTAATGTAGAAAAATGATATACATGGAAAAATATGTCAACTCCAAGCTAACAATTAAAGATATTGTTTGCTACATGTTTCTCAGGAAAATCAGAATGACAAAGAGTAACAAAAGATCCAGCAAGCACAAAAGTCGCTGAATGAGCAATTCAAAGGCATATCAAAGATTACACTACAGAAAAGGATCACAAATCAGGTGATATTTACAAAATTTCTATAATTTACATAAGCTATGAAGTCATCTACAAATGAAAAAATTATGTACAAGATAGATTTACATGGCTCAAATACATAAATAAATTACAAATCTTGAGCTGCTTTGTTAAGAGTCTCCGCCATCGAAGGATTTACGACATGATTAATTGCTGCACGGAGAACTTCCTTAAGCTTCTTTTCTTTTCTTCTTATACTGCTCACATCATCAATAGCATCAATATTGGTTTTCAAGGCGCGATTAAAGGCCCTGTTTGCTGCCCTAAGGGTTTTGTTTTCCCTTTCTAACTCTGCAATCTACTTGTCGAGCAAGTAATTATCATGCTCTAGCTTCTTAATTTTAGCAGCGTAATCATTGATAGCCTGAGAATACCTTATCTTCTACTGCTCATCAAAATATTTGACGATCTCGAATTTTATCCTCCGACACCAGTTCCCCACTACATTATCGTCTAAGCCTGGGGAAGGGTTGAGCATAGTAGGAAATTTTTGAGCTGCAAGAAGTTTTGACCTAGTAGGCTTGGCAGTTGAAGGAGTTGCTTGTAGGGCCGAAAGCTCAATCTTTGGAGTCTTGTCTCCCAAAATGAATTCTAAAGAGGCACATTGAGCCTGACTATCTTTAAATTTTAACTCTAAATCACTTATTTGATGAATGAGTTCTGACATCTTTTCGTCAAAGTCGATTGTGGGATTCGGCTTCATTAGTCGTTTGAGCATAGAAATCACTTCGTCTATTTTCTTAATTTCAGCTTCAATATAGTCTATGTGATCCTTATGATTACTAACGATGGTTTTCTGGATAAGGTATCTTCTGTGCCATTTCACAGCTCCAACGTTGCCACCAAAACGTTCTAATAATACTTCATCCTGAACCACAATCGCTCCACTCTCTAATAATAATCTCTTTCTGATTGCATAAATGTGGGATATTAAGTTTTGAGCGAGATAGTTTGTAGATGACTGTGGCTCCTATTTAAAAAAAAAGAGAAGGTCAAAATTAGGATAAAAGATACCTTTATTATTACAGAAATGGATTACAACTCAAATAACCACAAAGTTAATAGGTACAACAAACACTTCCATCACATCCAAAGGTAAGAGACTACATTTCTAACTTTGCTTAAAGTATTAGCTAAAAACATGACTGTTGAATCAAAAGAGATAGTAACGCCTTCAGGAGTTATAACCAGCGGACATTTACTATAGTCCCATTTCCCAACTGGCGGGCTATCACGACCGCAAATTAACTTTGAGTGGAATGTCCTGATTTCTTTTCGAAAAGTTTCCTTCTCCTTGCAAGGAAGTCAAAACATAGATGAGGGTATTCCATGTATAATTTTTGTAATCCCGAAGAAAACAATATCTCGCTATCTTCGAGGTATTTAAAGTTGGTGCATTTTTAGAGTAAAATCTCCTTAAGTTAACATATTGACTTAAGTGATCTCTTGGGACGACTCGTCCTAAAGAACTGATATTCTGGAATAGTACAGTAAAAGAAACTAATTATAGAGAACATAATAAAAGCGTGTATTCACAAAACGATTACTTATTACAAAATTACAATCACTCATCCGGTTCATACAAAATAAATTAGAGAAGAACTCAGAAAAAAATTTGTCCTTATAATACTAAGCTTTTTAGGGAGAAGATCTTGAGGAATTGATTTGACCCGCGGTAAGTTCCAGCAAGCTTCAGGATGCGGGCAAGAACCAAATTCATCTAAGTATCTTTTGTGAAAACGTCTAAGAAGACCCCAACTGAATTCACCTAAGTACGAAAAATCTATGATAGACTGTCTACAATATGCTTTATACAAATAGTTAATTAAAATGTCTCTGTCTTCTATCACCATCCAGAATAGAGTTATTAACTCTCTATTCTTATTCAAGAGAGTGTTGTATTGGAGGCGTGCTTTCTTTAGTAAAGGAGCCGTCCTCTTATATTTAAAAGATGCTAAGTCGGAGGTACTTCTGTCCAGACTGTGGTATGTGTTCCTTTATTAATTTGTCTAACTCCCTATACAACTTGTTAATTTCCACATGTTTGCTCTCAAGTTTTGTTCTATAGGGAAAATTTGACTTCTTCTTCATCTAAGACAAATAATTTATCACTAATTATTATGTTCAAAGTGTAAGGCATTTAAACAGAGAAGCCCATACCTATGAAACTGGAATAGAAGCCTCGGGGGCTTGTTCTTTCTCTTGCGGACCTCGATATGAGTGGGAGCAGTTTCCTCCTTTGGAGGAGCAAATGGACTAGAAGATGTTGGTGGCATGTCTTTCGGAGGAGATTGCTCTTTCTCAGGAGCTTCAACTTGATCACCACTGTCCATCCCTAAAGCGCTGGAAGGCCCCCTTTGTCTCCACCAAGGCCTTGACCTCTAGAAGGCTTATCATCATCATCATAATCGCTGTCCCAATCAAGGCTGTCACCGTCATTGCTTTTTTCCTTGGGGTCGTTATCTTTATCACACTCATCTTCAAAATCTGATTCAACATTGAAGGAAGGGATGTCAAAAGAAAGAGTCTGATACATTAACTATCTCCTCCTCGCCATCGGGTTTGGTGCCCTGCCTAATTTGATTAATTTTGTCCATAACTCATTCGGCTAAAGCTGGGTCAAGAGGAGGGAAGCCAAACTCAGGACATTTCTCGTGATTGTCGGCGTAGGCGAGCATACGGGCATCTTCATAATGTTTCAGCATCATTGGCCCCAAGGTGGTTTCGGCGAACTCAGAGACGTCATTTTTGAAATCAGAGAGGGTTTGAACAGCTAGCTTGAGCGAAGCTCTGGTCCTCTTGAATTTGTCTTTCAACAGAGTATTCTTGGAAACCAAGCGAGATTTCTCATCTTCCGAGTCTTTCAAAGCTAGCTCCATTGCAAATTTTCCATCGGAGGTAAGTTGATTAGCTTGCCTCTCTGCTTCTTGGTCACCTTCAGCCCTGAAGAGGGAAGCCTTGACTCGCTCCAACTCGGAGGAAGTGTCATTTTGAGCAGCGGTTAGTGAAGATAGTTGTTTTTTCAGTTCAGCATTTTCCTCCTACAGCCTGGAGGATCCAATAGAGAGCCTAGAGACATGCTTATTTAAAGAAATCCAGTTCCTAGAAATCTACAACAAAACGAAGAGAAACACAAGTTAGTAATTAAAAAGATCCAGTGATGATAGCATTAAATGGGTGAAAACTTACCAAAAGTTGTTGCTCCATCAGAGAGCGATGATTTTTCGCTAAGTCTAGACTAAATGACGGCAGGGAAGAAGATGTTAAATATTCTGAATGAAGGATAAGCTCGACGATTTCGCCAAAATTAGTCGATGGAGGAACAAAAGATGAAGACTCCAAAGGAATTAGCGCCTAAGATGGAGTCTTTAGAAGAGTGATCTGCATATGTGCTAGTGTAGTTGGGGAGTCGGTAATGGTAGTATGAGGAAAGGGTGCAGGAGTAGGTGGAGTTAGCTCCATTTTATCTTTAAGGGCTTCTACAGTGGGGCTCTCTGAAGCTTTCTCCAAGGATGTGTGTTTTTCTTCCTCCTCCACATCAATAATTTTTGCAACTTTCACAGGAGGAGCATCTTTAGAAGGCTCTGTTAGTGTTCTCTTAAGAGATCTTTTAGATTTGGCGAAAGCGTCCAAGACCGATGTAACATTCGAAGAAGATAGAGGAGGGACAACACCACTTGAAGGTTCAATGGCCTTGGAGGGAGCTGAAACGAATTCAAACGAATATAAAATCAGTCATAGTAACTTAAAGTATTTCAGAGACAAAGACGAAAAATACAAAATTAACAATATACCAGAAGTGTCAGAACAAATGGGCGACATTGAAGTAAAATGTTCAATATTGCTTGGGAAAAAGAAGCGCTTGCCACGAGAATTGTGCATGATTGTGGTTGGAGTTCCTAGAATCCTTTGGCCAGGCAGTAGCAAAGAATATTTCCTTAAATTCGAAAGGGTTAAGAGCTTCAGCCTACTCCTAAGTGGTTCGGAATCTGCGGTTAAAGAAACAATGGTTTTCTAATCAGCATCACTGAGTTGCTTGGGAGATTCACCTGAAAAAGGCCAGAGATTAGTTAGCAGAAAACACAAAGTAAAGTAAAGACAACATTAAAATAGACTTACAAGGGGAGGAAAAAGACCCGTGAATGTCTGCAAAGCACTTGACGAAGAAAAATTGATTTTCCCAGTCCCTAAACTTATTGATGCCATCGAAAATCGGCTTCTTATATACATTAACTCTATAGATCTGCTTGTTAAGTTTGCTTAACCTTGCCAGCTTGGTCAAGGAGTTTAGAACTTTAGGATTGAGTGAAGGAAGTCCGAATTCCAATGCCAACATTTCAAGGGACAGAAGATGGGTATAAACATTTGGAGATAGTTGTATTGGAGCAACTCCAACATGGGACAAGTAGGGAAGCATGAACTCGGGAAATGGAAGAAAGCCACCGTGCCATATGTGGATGGCTGTTTATGCAAAATACCCTTCTGAAGGGTTGTCAATGGTATCTATTTAGGGGGGATGGCTTCGATCCCAGTTATACCAAAGTCTTTGAGTATGGCATTGACTTCGCTTTGAGATTCGATGGAAGATTGCTTAGCAGTGGCTTCGATTTTTCGAGAGCTCATGATTCTTTCAGGTGAAAATGTTTTAGTTAAAACCCTTGATCAATTATGAATTTAAAAAGCAATCAAGAACTCAAAAGTAAATATGTTTGCTTGGATAGCTTAAGTGTGAAAACATACACAAAGCTTTAAAAAGAAAGTGCAAAAAGTTTGAGTCAAAAAACTTGATAGTAAAAGCTTTCGACAAAGTTGAAAGGTTATAGTAAAGTCTTTCGACAAAGTCGAAAGGTTTATAGATCAAGCTTTCGACAATGTCGGAAGAAATGATGACATTAATCTTAACCATCATACTTCAAAATTATTGAAAACTTAGAAAGTGAATAAATAATGGTATAAATTCCTAAAGCTTATGACAAAGTCGAAAGGTAGAGATGAGATATTAACCCATTCACTACCTTTCGACAATGTCGAAAGCTCTATGGAAAGTTGGATATATTCCAAGTGTAACACAAGGTCAAATGGCAAGACCTTTCGATATGGTTAAAAACAAAACCTTAAGGTTCTTAAGTTAAAAGTGTTGATATTGCTGATGTTGTCGAAAGGTCTGGTCAATGTTGTTAAAACATGTTCTACCCATCGAAGTCGAAAGGTTTCAGGTTTGACTCATGTGTACTTTAAAGGTTTCGACAAAGATTGGCAGAAGCAACTCTAAGGTTGAAGAGTTCCAACCTTGTCGAAAGCTGGTAGTCAAAAGGTTGGAAATCCCCCAACCTTGTCGAGAGCTTGTTATCGAAAGGTTAGACCATTTAATTATCTAACCTTTAGACGACAATGGTAAAGTTAATATCACAATACCTTCTGACTCCATTGAAAGGTATAAAGAGGGAAAATCTATTATTTCTGCCTCAATCTCTTTCGAAGGGGTATAAAGGTCATTTTGTATTACCAAATTTTACAAGAGTGGGTTCTAGGTTATTGTTGACCGAAAAAATGGAACAACACCCTGGTTTGAGTTTGAAAGCACCAGCCATGTTTTGACAGGGCAATATCACAGATAACAGGTATAAAAAATAGAACAATAAAAGAAAGGAGACAGATAATTTTTATAGTAGTTCGGCTGTTAATGAAGCCTACATCCACTTTATAGTTTTACTATAGACTGATTGCTGTTACAATAAGTGTTTGATTACAAGGCTTTGATTATCCTTAGGTAGATTGAATCCCTAGAGTTGGAATTCACTGGAGAATCATAGTGAATTCCTCTAGAGACTGTTGTGGGGAAGATAGAGAGTGAAGAATGTTTCTAGTAGAGCTTCAGCATCTAGTCCGGAGCAGATCCTCTTTATGTTGCAGGTAGAGTGGTATTTATAGAGTTCAGAGATCTTCAGGGCCGGGCCTGTTTATCAACTGCTTGCAGGTAGGTAGGAAACAACCTATAGAGGACTTGGCGTGCAATACAAGGCAGAACCATGGGTCGTTGGCAACCCAACCTATGGCCTATGGGTCGCTGGATACCCATAGTTTATGGGTCACTGGCGACCCATAGACTTGGCTTGTTTGCGAGCCAATGTCTTGGACTCTTTCGTAGTATTCTTTAGTTGTTTGGTTTGAAGGTATGAGGGGAGGCATGGGTCGGTGATGATCCAAGCAGTTAGGATTATCTGGATTCTAGAATTGGAGATGCTTTGATAATCTTTTATCATAGTTGCTGATGGTAATTCACTTGCTGTTTGTGCTCAGCTACTGATTGGGCTGAAAGAATGCTGGCCTCCTAGTTTAGTTGATCCCAGTCATTGCCTTAGTAGTATAGCTCGGCTCTCGTTAATTCCTTGCCTTAGTTATTTGGGTTATGTTCCAAACCATTCTGATAACACGAGATTGTACTGCCTCCTGTTGGATCCTGTTGAGTTAAAAACCCGAATAACATTTGCCTCCCAGAGTATGCCTTCTTTGAAAACAAGGCTTACTTTGGAAGTAACTTCTTTTTAGTCTTCATTTTCTGATTCTAGTTTATCGTGCGGGGGTTACCAAGAAAATTAGGCTTTGACTGTTGAATTTTCGAGTGGACCATCAGAGTCCACCTCAGGATGTTGTTCTTAATTGACTGACTTCGGACGGCCGTTCGTTTTTTGACTTCAATCTGACTTTCGATTCCTGGTATTGATGATGCATTCTTTGCTCTGTAGTTTACGCAAAGGTTTAGGTTGGTAAGTGGGTGCATGATGTAGGTTTGGAGTTGTCCTATATAGTTTTGATTTGACCGGCAGTGAAGCTATGTTTTGTCTCGAAAGATTGTACACCGTTCTGGAACGAAGTCTTACTCTTGGCCTTTAACTTCTTCCGTTCAAGAATTTGGTTAAGATCTTGTCTATGTTTTTGAATTCCAATGCGACGATTTATTCAGAAATCGGATATAGGGGATGATCCAATCGTATCGCTCTTCCTATTTCTGTATTCTAGTGATCCTGAAAAGAAAAGCTTGCCGCGTTGCTTCAAATAGCGGCTCCGTTATCGATTGTTGATCAATAACGGGTAAGTGTGGAAGAGATAATTTTAAAGGAAGATATGGATTGTTTTCAAATGTAAGCAAACTAGCTAAACTATATTTTTTTTGCAGCATTCAGGATACTGGACTCCTCTCATATAGATAACACACTACACCTGCCCTGGTCAACGCTTAGGACCCAGTTGGTCAACATACGTCGACTTCCCTTGGATTCCAGGCGTTGGTTATACGAGGACATTATTTAAAGTAAAACATACCTGACAGTTGAATGCCTGGTTTTGTTGTTGAAAATAACTTTTCGGTCATCTAATCTTTAGTCCAGCGTAGGTTCTCCCACTTCTCCAGAAGCTGGGTCCTTCACAACCTAGGCTTCGCTTATTATCCCTATCATATTGGAATGATTGATTACAGTTAAATTACTACGCACCTTTGCTCTTATAGAGTTGTAGTCGAAGTTCGATCAAGCACAACTTCAGTCTTCGAAAAACAGTGCATGAGTTATTAGATCGCGAATACCCTTCCTTTGTGGTTTTTGGAATTCGATCTGCATGCTAGCATCTATCTCAGAGGACTATTGGCTTGATTCCCTGGCGTTGAGAATTGCTTTCTATCGACTTATGAGGTAGCTTGGTTTAGCCAGCTCTATAGCTAATCCCCACTTATTCTTAATTGAGTTCGTTTTAACAAAGTGTTGGTGTAAATGCCTTAGTCCATAGGGCTGATTACTTTGACTACTTAACCAACATATTTTGGAAGACTAGGTCTCCTCAGCAATAAGTTCGATTGCTCCAGTTTGATTGACATGGTAGCTCCTATCTTCGAGAATTAGGGACTTTGTTGCTTGGTACCAAGATCCGAGTTCTGTAATGACATCAGTATGTATTAGAGAGATGCGTTTCTAACACCTTTTGCTAAAGCAAATTCTTCTGAGTCTGATGTTGAGATCATAATCATGTGTTTGTTTCTATCT
Organism: Allium fistulosum; assembly: GCA_030737815.1. NCBI lineage: Eukaryota > Viridiplantae > Streptophyta > Magnoliopsida > Asparagales > Amaryllidaceae > Allium > Allium fistulosum. The sequence continues at coordinate 739,871,601 of CM060908.1, read as the reverse complement.
TGAGAAACTCATACACGGATAACTCAACTCTGTGGATTTTTCCTTGATGTTGTGAATTTTCAGATAGCATGAGATGCTAGAAGGTAGGCTGAAGATTCAATCGAACTCTTGCTTCTGTTTCTGAAAGCCTATGTATCAATGGTTTTATATTGGGCTTTCTTCTCAACATCACCAAACTTCGGGTAATGGCGTATTCCTACCGGTTAAAACCAAATGATCTAGTCAGACTGTAATTAGGTCATCGATCCTTCTCGTCATTACCAGACTATGAACGACGGTTGATTTCTGAACATTAAACCCTTCATTTCCTTCGTTGGCGATTTTGTTGCCAGAATACTCTGTTTTTTATACAAAACCGTTATCTAACCAATCTCGCGGTTATTTGCGTTTGGATTTTTGAAACAATTCTTTCTATCAAGTATCTGTGCTTCTATCCGTTCTTGAGGGACTAGCTACTTTGAAGGTCTGTATTTGGGCAATTGTAAGAGAAGGAGATCTGTGGGGGGAATCGCTCAATTGCCCCCAGTCTGGCTCTCAATCCCCTTCTAGAATTGAGGAAGTTCGAGAATTTTATTTCCGTCCTTCCATGATTGCTCCCGCTTGTTCTTGGCTATGCATGTTGTTCTTGGTTTTTTGTTGTTGTGACGGAAGTTTTGTTCATATGTCAATTCCCGTCTTGGAGAATTGATAACCTAGCCGTTTGGTTCCAAGCAACATTTCCTTGAGGCCGCCTATCTTTTCGCCATGTCTAAAATTCTTTCTAAGTTGAATTTAGGAAATCTAGTTGTGCACCAGCTTTCATCCCCAGAAATTAGTATAAGGGCAATTCAATTTTTGGATTTCCTTTCGACGCTACTTTATTCCTATGCAGTGGCTGATTCCTGTGATGAAAGGTCGAACCATCCGACTGACCTATGAAAGGACATGTCTTTCGAACATTGCCTATCATTGGGTAATAGTAATTTTCTGAAGAGAAGGTAGGAACTCAGTTGAGGACCAGCTTCTATCTCCGGAAGTTAGTGCATCGATGGTTCACTACGATGTGTGTTTCTCATCAGCCTTGTAGATTAAAATTTTACTGGCATTGCCGGGGCAATACCGGTACTTAGTGAGTAGAATGTTTCTCAGAGTTGCAAAGGCAACACCGGTACTTAGGAAATAGAAATTTTCCCAGTGTTGCTATGGCAACACCGGTACTTAAAAGATAAACGAATAGCCTTGGCGTTGGCGAGGCAACACCGACACTCAGGAGGTTGGGAACGATTTTCCCCGTCGATTCGGCGGTGCTCTTAATGTAGTTAGGTACTAGTTTCAGTCTTCGGAAACTAGCACTTCGATGATTGTATTATGGAAGTATTTTCTTAGTGTTTCCTATCTTCAGGCAGTGTTAAAGTCACGTTGCTGAGGATTGAATCATTCATCCGATCCTGTAGAGTTGAGTAGATTCCCTTTAACCCAATGTGGCTGTTTTCTCAACGTTGCTTAAATTTGGGATACGCCACATTATGGAAGGGTGAGGTTCCCTGGCGTTTCCGTTGCATAGCTTTGTTTCTAACCATCGAGTATTACCCTTAGAGATGCAAGGCTGTTGCTCGACCGATTCTGTAATTATTCTTATTCATGAAAAATCGAACTTGTCTTTGTTATGATCTGATGACTATTAGCGGAACCCTTCAATTCTAGGCATGAAACACCAGTTTCTTACAGCATACACTTGAAATTGTGGAGCAAGTCATCACATTACCCCTTGTACGATCGTGTTCATTCCTATACTAATCATGGACTGGTAGGGTTTGGTAGTGTTTTTCTTGAACCCGTGACACTTAACCTTACTTGTTTCAGGCCATATGTATTGTTGTGAATATTAACCTTATTTGTTTATTCCAATCTTCGGGAATCAATGGTTTAGTTGCTCGATTTCTATGTATTGCTTGTTTGAGCTGATGTAATTTCATGTTATTCCATGTTTGTATGTTATGCTTTGATGTTGTTTGCTAGTGTTTTGGATGTTTAGGAAGATAGGTTGGAGAAATTGAAAAATCAAAGGTAAAGATGATCGAAATTGGATGAAACTTGGAGGGGAGGCTCTGGAGTGTGGGAGGAGCTTAGGGTTTAAGTCGCACATTCAAATTTGTTAAGTAGGAAAGTCAGTACCGACTTTTTCATGTTAGCACCGATTTCTTCCTATTGGTCAGATAGCTCGATTATTATGGGGAAACTCAAGAGCAAGGCTAGTGGAGGTGGACCAAGGCAAGGTATAGGAGATCGACAAAGTATTAGACGTCATACCGACTTGTTTTCTAGAACTTGAAGATGAAGGCTTTCGCATGGGACCGAGTTGTTTTGATAGATGAGTCGAGGTTCAAAGCGCTTGCGAATGGAGTACTGGAAGAAAGGAAGAAGAGTTAGCCAATAATTCGCTAAGCAAACAAGTCATTGCCGACTTGTTTAAGTTGGTACTGAGTTATTTTGATGGGTCCAATGGTGTTGGAACTTCTGGAGAATGGAGTAGATGTTCTGTAGCTGGAGATATTGGATCGTTCGCACCAGGTTGGATGATGATGTAACCACATGATGAAAGCTATGTATCTTTGGTTTGTTACTCGTGGAGGGAGTATGTACCAAAGATAGCGGCTATATAAAGGAGAGAGCCATAGAATGGGAAACGTGGGGGGTGTTTGTACCAAAATTGGGCATAACACTCTTCGGACGTATTTGAAGAGATTAAAATGAAGAATTTAAATGTAAAAAAAGGATAATCTAACAAACAGGCCAACTCAAGCAAACAAAAATAGAAAAAGACAAAGATTTATAGTGGTTCAGCATTGTAGCCTACATCCACATTGAATGATTTGATCTTTATTGCTGATTGCTAACTGATTTCAATAGATAATAACTCAAACACTCAAGTTACAATGGATCTCCGGTAGAGTAACGGCGTATGGCGTCCAAAAGTCCCTTTTCTAAAGGCATAGGGCTGCTATTTATATGTGTAGTCTGAAAATATCTACCTTAGATCTTGGAATACCTCTTCTCCTACGTGGGTGGGCCCACTTGATCGATTCGAGGTCATTTGGGATCGATCACTACCTTGTTCGTATCGATCAAAATGACATCCATTTGTGCTGAGATTGATCAGAGACAATGTTGAGGTGGCCAGTAAGCTCCTATGAAAATTTGGTAGCATTTGGACTTTTAGATCTTGAGTTATGATCTATCCAAGGTTGCAATTGCAGTAGGCTGAACTGTTCATATCGATCCTTTGCGTATCGATCAGATTACGTGGAGCGACAGTTCAGGAGAGATGTACTTTTCATGCTGCATGACCGCTTCCTTCACTTGACTGCGCCTTCTTCATATTGGTCTGGAGTAACTTCTTTCGTATCGATTGAAGACGATGATATTCGTATCGATCTGTCATGTGTTCCTCGTATCGATCAATGGCTGATCGATACGAAATGTGTGAATAGGAGGATCGATACGAAACGCATAGAAATGAAACCAATATGAAATGATGACTTCGATGGATACGAATAAGGTTAACTTCGATGGATGGAGACGAAATGGAGTTACTTGATGGATGGATATGAACCGATGCTATTTGATGGATACGAAACAGACGTGTTTCACATAAAACTTGATTGATCCATAACTTGAGCATACGAACTTCGATCGACTTGAAACTTAGAACATTGGTTTTCATAGCTTTGCTTGTCGTGTCATGTTAATTGTAGCTCGATCCGGACTTGGAAAAAATTCGCCAGTATCCCTAGTGAACCTGTGTATACCGATCTTCGAGTCAAATTGTCTTTGGTTTCTGTTTGTACCAAAATTGGGGACAACACTCTTCGGAAGTTTTTGTAGAGATAAAGTGAAGAAATTAAATGGAAAAAGAGGATTATCTAACAAAAACTCCAAATTTCAGATATGAGAATAATTAAAATGCAAGGAGACACAAGAATTCAGAGTGGTTCGGCGTATCGCCTACATCCACTATGAAGTTGATAGCTTTATTGAACTTTCTTTAAAGATTACAAGTGAATTCAATAAGTTACAGTAGATGATTATGATTTGCAGCAGTAAATTTCGTTATTGGCAACAGCAATGGAGTTTAGATTTGGATCCGGCAGAGTCTGGGCTTTGCAGAGCTCAAAGAAGAAGAAGAACCCCTTTTCTGTTGGCTTTGGGGCTCTATTTATAGGTGTAGGAGGCTGGTATTTCGCTCAGATCTCGGGAGACCCTCTCTGGCACATGACCAGGCCCGCGCGCCCAAGCCCGGGAAGTTTCGGTCCAATCCGTGATCAATACGAATGGATTTTGTATCGATCAAGATTTCGTCCAATGGAGTCAAAATTTGGTGTGGACATTCTTTAACATGTACGCAAGCTTCTGTCAAAATTTCATAGCATTTGGACTTGTAGATTAGGAGATATGATCGATACGAATTAGGATCTTCGATTGGCTGTTTCGTTCGACTCCCTTATTTCGACTCGCTCTTATTCGACTCGGTATTGTTCGCATCCCTGTTCGACTCGGTCTTGTTCGAATCGCTGCTCGACTCGATGATGTGGCATTTGAATCTCTGGATCACCCCGCCTTTGATGTTGTTTTGATCGAGTCGCTCTTGGACCTTGCCTTCTTCGTATCGATGGAAACTCAACTCCGGTCGATTGATTCGAATACGACAACACGATGGATTCGATCAGTGGATCCATGATGGATACGAAGTACCGGAACTTGATGGATTCGAACAGGGCTTTTCCAGTATGGATACGAACTGGACAAATGAGGGACACGAACTACTGTTTCCCAATGGATTCGAGCAACGCGCTCCAGCTGATGGGTTCGAAGTAGGCATTAGGCGATCGAGTCGAACTGTTGTTTTCTGAAGGATGCGGGTCGAGTCGAACAGAGGTTCTGAGATGGAGTCGAAGTAGAGAAAGTCGAACAGTGGTTCTGTGATGGATGCGAAATGGAGCGAGTCGAACAGTGGTTCTGATATGGAGTCGGAGTGGAGCGAGTCGAACAGAGGTTGGTTTCCACCGAATTTTGCATCGATCGTAACTTGAGCATACGAATTCGGATTGACTTGAGATTTGGAACGTTGGCTCTCATAGCTTCGCTTGTCGTGTCAAACCAGTTTTAGCTCGATCCAGACTTGGACAAAATTCGTCGATTTCCATAGTGAGCCTGTGTATAACCGATCTCTAGGACGGACCGTCATTGGTTACTAGTCAGTTCCTTGGTGTTACGGCCTTGCCAAAAGGCGGGATAACATTTGCCCCCCAAAGTACGTCTTGTGGAAACATGATGTGCTTTGAAGTGCTACAGTCTTCATTCTGAATAGTTATCGTCTTTTCGATGAAAGCTGGAACCTTCGACTGTTTTTCTTGATAATGTAAACTGTCGACTGTCAACTGCTGTGCCCTGCATTGTTGCAACTGATTGCTGTATGCTACTGATTAGTTGTTTGTTATTGTAATCCTTATTAGATGGGTTCCCCACTCCTGTAAATCTGGAATATTGAATATTAGTCCGACGTACATGCATATATGTTAATCTGACTCTCGTTGACGTTTGTACGTTCGCGAGTCGTTGTCAGTTTATTTTAAATTGAATTCTGTATCAATCCTCTCCTGAACCAACATGAAATTCGTTGTAACAACGCTCGATGGTTGTTTTTGAATGTTTCTTCGTAACGATCCTTTCTTGAATCGATGTAAAGGGTTGAAGCATTGAAGACGATTTGCATTGAATTTATGGATGTGAAATGAGAATTTCGAATCGATGGATGTGGGGCTCGATGGATACGAACTGCATAGGAGACGGAGTCGAAGGTGATCGATACGAACTGTGGTTTCGTATCGAAGGAGTCGAACTGATTGCTCGTATTGCTGCACTGGAGATGGAGTCGAAAACGAGCGATACGAAGAAGGGATTCGTATCAATGGATTTGGTGAAGACTGAAGAGCCCTCGTTGGCAACTTCGTATCGATAACAGATCGTGTTGGTGGATTCGAATAGCTTATTCGACTCGATCCGTGGTGATGTCTTGTAACCGGTCGAGTCCACCGGGATGTGAATCATTTATTCCCTTTGCTTTCGTGTCCATATAAATACTGTGGACTTAGCCACTTTTCACCTTTTACCTTTTGTTTTCCTTCCTTGCTTTCGTATCGCTCCAGAGCCTCTCAAGAGAAAGAAAAACTTGTGCCTTCGAATTGATTCAGAAACCTTTAATTCCTTCAACCATCTATTGAAATCAGGTAATCAATTGAACGAATCCAGTCGTAGCACGAAGCGGTCCAAATTCTCATGCCATTCCATTTGAATCTGTGTCGAACATTGCTCGAGGAAGGAGATAACGTGCGAGGTCGAGGAAGGATAGAATGGAGTTCGAATCGATCTGGGGAAGAAGGAGTGTTGAGGAAGATAACTTGGTCCTCATTTTCGTGTCAACCTAGAGGGTTTCGAGATGATGAGATGGAGGCCTTCGTATCGATCGATGGCGATGTTGTTGCATCGAGTCGAGATGATCGACACGATTGTCTTGAGCATGTTGATCGATACGAAGGGGTTACGTCTGATAGATTCAAAACCCATGGCTTTTTTTATCGAGTCGAATTACGCGCCAGGGGACCGATACGAAAGCGGCCCAGTTGATCGATACGAAAGTGTAGCGCTCCGATCGATTCGAAATCCTCAGCCTTTTGACCGAGTCGAACTTGCACGCCAGCCTTTTGACCAAGTCGAACTCGTACACAGATGACCATGATCTATCGATGCGAACAAGGCTTTTGTGAGCGATACGAATTGAACACTAAAAAATTTGTAATTCCTTGCACATTTGAACAACTGACTCCGACGAGATTCAAGCTTGCATAACTGGACTTAATCATTTCATCGCATATTTGATTGCCTATCGAAGCTCGTCGATGAAACTAGAACTTATCAAAATGATAACATACTTTAACTTGGATTGATAGCTAATAACTGGATGGCATGGTTGTGACGGTCAGCGATGACGGTCCTTCCGACTGAATTCCGAAGTCTCGTCGTTTTCATGTTTTCTTCAATCCTGTAGAATTTCCTAAGTGATATACAGTACTGCACTGCACAACACACTCATACACTTTACACTGGGGGACGCACGAGCGTTATTGTCTGTTTAACAATGGTTTTTCATAAGCTAGTTAGTCATGGAACCTTCAAGTTCTCAGCAGCATGAACTCCCGAGTTCAATTCCTTCAACCATCGAAATACCGGTTATTGAAGCCGAAGTTATAGACCCAGCTCCGGACGAGCGTCTAGGTGCCTGGTTCATTTGTCATCCACGAGATTCTGTGCCGTCCGGTATCTCCGAAGATATGCTGGGACGGATTTGTTTAAGACACGGCTTGTCGCTCGATGACGTGCTACTGCCTGGGCCAAATGATAGGCCGCATGATCCCCCGGAGGGATTTACTGCTTTTAACCGTCATGCCTGCACGGCGGGAAAGCTTCCTCCTTTCAACAAATATATAAGGGAGATGTTATCATTCCTTGGAATAGCTCCATCCCAGCTACATCCCAACGGATATGCCCTGCTGAATAGCGCTTTCATTCTATTTATGGAGATTCTCTTTCGACCGCCAAAGCCGATCGAGATTAGATATCTATTTAACATTAAGAGCCGTGGGGACAGCCCTTCTTTCACCTTCTTGGAAGCGGTCAGGAACTGCCACATTGTAATGGGCTCCTAGGGAAGGCTAAGTTACTTCAAGACTGAATGGTTCTACGTTCGGTGCCCCCCTGGGTTTGCTAGGCGATGGTTGGATAGACGTAAGCGTTGCCATCTTCCTCTTGAATTATGGAGATAATAATAATCGACTCCAAAACTGACATAGTTTTCTCCTTTTACAGCCGCAATTTCTCGACCCGATGGTGGATATTTTAGAGAGCTAGTCCGGATCCTCCAAGCGGCTCCGGGCGAAGAGAGGTATATCGACTTGGTTCTGACTGACAGAAACCTGAGGACCGTCGGGCTAATTGAACGGAGGCAAAGTATATGGCTGGAGGGGACACTTAGAGTGGTCTCGAAGAAATGGGTGAAGCGCAAAGCGCCCGGAGTCGTAATAGCAGAAGAAGTTGATCCGGAGAGAACGCCTACCGATAACGAGCTCCCAGCCAGGCCTTCTTCCGATGTTCAGGATTCAGGAGGAAGGAGAAAAGGCAAGGATGCTGCTCACAAGCGTTCTAAATTCGAGAGATTAAAATCCGTGGTTGTATCCTTGGCCGTCCCGGGGATTAGAATTTCGGAGGCTCCTCCCCCGCCAGTAGAGAATCCTTTTGAAGGGCTTGCTGACATTCCGATTTCGGATTATGTGTCGTCTCAACACGACGCCGGGATGGAGGAGCTTAATAATGCTCTTGAACTGAGCGGGTCGCTTGCTACGAGTGCGACCGACATTTCCGGTTAGTCGGGGGGTTGCACATGCATACACTTCACTGCACTATATGATTCCTAACTGTAAATTGTCCAACTTAAGAAACCACTAACCTTTTCTTCGTCTCTCATTTTCAGGTACGATGTCCTGAAGAGGGTCAATGCTCGGGAATCTTCGCTCGGCCCGAAAGGCTTCTTCTTATTATGACTCCCATAGGGGAGACTCGGATAGAGACCGCGATCGTGAGTACTCTAATCAAGATAGATATGTGCGTGACGGGGACAGAGAATACAGACATCGGTCTAGATCACGCTCGCCTCCTCTTAGACTCCCATCTCCACCTCCCGTTCTTGTTCCACATCCGCCAGAGCCTCCTCGTCACAGTCCAACTTCTCATACTTCTAGATCCGAGACTCATCTTCAGAGAGTTGAGACCACCACCTCCATAATTGCAGAGCAGGTCCCCACTGAGCCCACAGGAGAATGGGCCATCAAATTGGCTCAGATGAGGAAGGATTTTCCGAATATTTGCTTCGATGGCTATGTCTTCCCACCACACTTAAAAAGAATTCCCTCTGGAGTGGAAAACACGATGCATGAGTACGTTCATGACATCTACACCCAGTACAGAGAGTGGGTAAAGGCTGTAGAGAAAGCTTCTAAGGTGGCCTTTGAGCGAGCTAAAGCACTTCAGAAAATGGAGACCGATCTCGCTCAAAGGGACCAGATCATTCAAGTGCTCACTACTAAGGCCGAGTCTTCTCGGAAATCTGAAATTTCGGCCACCAAAAAAGCTGACGAAGCAAATGTGGCCATGGAGAGGTTGAGGCAGACACACGTTGCCTTGGTGGAGGAAATGTACCATCGGAATACTACAGTTACTGCCGAGCGGGATGCGGCGGTCAAGGAACTCAATGAGCTTAAAGCTAAATTTTTCGACATGGCCAAGGAGAAGGACGATGCGAACAATGCAGCCCAGGAGGCGTGCGAACAGGCTGTTCTGCTTAGGGGTGAACGGGATGCGACCGTGGCTAAAGTCCGCAAGGTGGAGACTGAGGACGAGGAGAAAGTAAAGTCGACCGAGTCCAGGCTAGAGTCTGATATTGAAGACCTTCTCGTTGTCTACAATGCTAACGTGTTGAGGCACAGTGGTCTAGCCTGGCTCGATGATTACCCGGCACACTTATATAACGCTTGGGGCCGATTGGCTGAGGAGGAGTAAGCGGTGCATCTGGGTGAGTCTATTGATGAGTTTGAGCTCGAGAATCGTCTGCTAACCGAAGATGAAAAGAAGATTCTCCATGATTCAATGATTTCTTATGAGAAGGAGAGACTCAGCACCCAGCACCTGGAAGTAGGAGAAGGCTCTGGGGTTGAACATCACAATGCAAGTCCTGAACTTCCAGCGTCAACCCAGCCTAAATCTTTGCATGCGGTTGATCCTCAAGCTGTTCCTGCCTATAATCCGGATCAGCCGCAGACGTCTCCAGCTACAGCGCAAGTGACTGAAGCCGTTCTTCCGCCGACAAGTCAAACTAAGGAAGGTATTCTGAACATTCCACATATCTGCCTTAGGTCGGAATCTTTATATAAATTAGACTCTAACAGTTCTCTTATTTTTTGTCTAGTGATCGATGCTGCACCGGCCATGCCTCCTGCTACTCAAGAACCATATCAGACGCATGAGGCTATCGTGACCGAAGTGATCACCGTAACTACAACTGCCCCACTTGACGATACGCAGGGGAATACGATTGTGTTTGATGAGCAGTTGATGGAAGAACTCTTCCGCTGTCATGGCGATCCTTTAGCTGACTTGCCATTTTTCATGGGTGGAGGCACTCCTGCTACAAGTTCTTCAATGCCGACTACTGTTGCCCCCAACGTGGCTCGAGCAGTTACTGAAGAGGAGATGTTCGCCCAAATCGACGCTGAAATGGTAGCGGCGGCTCATGGTGGCAGTTCTGGAGGTGGGATGGCAGCACCGGGACCAGCTCCGCTTAGAATGATATCTCCCGGTGGCACCGTTTTCATCACTAGCATGCCCATTCCACCTTCTGTACTTGATCATGTTCCTCCGACTCCACCCGCGGGAAGCATCCCTATTCACTTGAGCTCGGAGGAGGATGTCAATATTATGCCATCTCTTGGAGACCGACCACCAAAAGGCAAAGGCTCAAAGAGGAATAGTGGCGGCTCCAGTGGGTCTACACCGAGAAGGAAGCCAAGGAAGAAGAAAGATTAGACATGCTTCCCCGGTTTATTTTGTCTTGCATTTTGTTAGCCGTGTATAGATGCGGGTTCGGCCCCTGCAAGTAAGAATTTTTTGGGACAAACTTGTATACGAAGTCCTTTTTACAAACAATAGAAATGAAACTTCTATTTTTGGCTACTTTTCTGTCATTGTGTATTTGCCTAAGTGTTTCAATATCTAAAGTGCACTTGTGAAGTTTCAGCTTTCGAATAAAGTTTGTTTTTGTTCGCCAAGTTCGGATATTGTGGACATGGTTTACGACCGGGAAGCGAGTTGAATTTTGACGTTGCATCGCTTCAGTCAATGGTTGATGCTTAAGTCCTACCCCCCAGTCTCGGGAATGAGTTGTGGAATATCAGTCAGCGATTGATTCTCGCTTATAACATGTTGAGTCTAGTGCCACTGAATGAATGTTTGAGACAATCGAAGGTTGAGCGGTTTATTCACGTGTGTCCGATTGTCGATGGTCTTATCCGCACTCCAGGGATTCTCATTTGTTTATTGGCGGTTGGTCACGCCAGCTTAAGTTCAAATCATACGTCCACGCTCTGGGGACTTAGAATCGATCTTTGTACTCCGACTCGCACTCTGGGAGTTCAGAGTTGATGTTTATACCTCAATTCACGCCCTGGTAACTTAAAGTTGATGTTTTATACTCCGTTTCGCACTCTGGGAATCCGGGGCTGATGTTTATACTTCGACCCGCACTCTGGGAGCTCGGAGTTGTTGTTTATACTCTGTTTCGCACTCTGGGAATTCGGAGTCGATGTTTATACTCCAACTCGCACTCTGGGAGTTCGAAGTTGTTGTGTTTATACTCCGTTTCGCACTCTGGGAATTCGGAGTCGATGTTTATACTCCGACTCGCACTCTGGGAGTTCGGAGTTGTTGTTTATACTCCGACTCGCACTTTGGGAGTTCGGAGTTGTATCAAGATCATGGATGGTCAGATCACATCCACCCTGAGTTAACAAGTGAGGTCGTTGGATGGACGGGTCCACCCTCCTCATACTTGGTTCAGATATGGACGAAGTCGTTCGGTGGACGGATCCACCCTCTTCGTAGACATATTTTTAATACTCCAGTTCGCACTCTGGGAACCGGGAGTTAAGTGAGGGATTGTCGTGTATCGATCCTTTTTTGCCTTTGATGTGATGGCTTGTCCCCGAGCTCGGGTTTCGCTTAGTGAGTGGCTGGTTGCATCACAGTCACTCTCTATTTAAATAAATTCCACCGTATGGTGAAACTTAGCTCTCCGTGCATAGTGATGATCATATGAAGCATTTCAAGTAAATCACAGCTCTGGCTCGAAGAGATTGCATTTTATTGTTGAAATAAGAACATATGGCAAAGTCAGTTGCCTTATTACAAATTCTAATTTTGAAATGCAGAAACAAATTGCAAAATGGAAAATAAACTAAATGGATAAACATAGCCTGTTATGTGTAGTAGCGGCGAAGACTCTCGCTATTCCAGGCTCTTGGCAAAGTAAGACCGTCAACGGTCGATAATTTGAATGTGCCATCTCCGAGCATTCGTTCAATAACATACGGTCCTTCCCATGTTGGCTTCATATGCGAAGGAACCGGATAAATTCTTTTTAGGACGAGATCGCCTAGTTCAAAGTTTCGCGGGCGGACCTTGGCGTTATACAATCGGGCGACTCGACTTCGATGCGCGGCTGCCCTCAAATCAGCCTCTTCACGCTTCTCATCTAGTAGATCGAGAGAATCAGCAAGTAATATAGCATTTGTCTTTGGATCATAGTATGTCACACGATGAGAAGGTACTTCTAGTTCAACTGGAATAACGGCTTCTGAACCATAAGAGAGAGAGAATGGAGTGTGACCGGTCGCGGTCTTGTGGGTTGTTCGGTAAGCCCATAAAGCCATAGGAAGTTCATCGACCCACTTGCCCCCGACCTTTTCCAGTCATTTTTTCAGAATGGATTTTATAACTTTATTAACTGCTTCGACCTGTCCGTTTGCCTAAGGGTGTGCAACTGCAGAGAATTTCTTTTGGATGTGAAATCGTTTGCAGAAATCCTTAAATTCAGCACTGTCGAATTGGGTTCCGTTGTCCGTAATAATGGTGTGTGGGAGACCGAATCGACAGATGATGTTGCGAACTACAAAGTTGATTACTTTCTTCATTGTTATGGTAGCAAGAGCTTCGGCTTCAGCCCACTTTGTAAAGTAATCAACTGCGACGATGGCGTATTTCGCACCACCTTTTGCCAGAGGTAGAGCACCAATGATGTCGATGCTCCACATTGCAAATGGCCATGGGCTGACCATTTGCGTTATCTCGGTAGGAGGAGCTCTAGGAATTCGGGCATATTTCTGGCACCTATCACATTTCTTTGCATAATCCGACGCATCGCGATTCACAATCGGCTAGTAATATCCGTATCGAAGTATTTTCTTGGCAAGTGCTTGCCCCCCGGTGTGATCGCCACATTCTCCCTCGTGCACATCGTGCAATACTCGTTTAATTTCATCATGAGCGATGCACCGGAGTAAAGGAATAGAGTACCCTCTTCTATACATGACTCCATTCTGAATGGTGAATCGTGAGGCCTTTCGGAGAACTTGTCTCTTTTCACTCCTGCGTTCCGGCAAGGTCCCGTGCTCAATGTAATTTCTGAGTGGAGTCATCCATGAATCTTTTTCGGGGACGGTTTCGCATACCCAGTCTATTTATGCCCGGTCAATGCTCGGGGAGGGTAACGCTTCTACGGGAATGAGTCCCATTTGCTGAGCTTCGCCTGTGCTGGCTAGTTTCGCCAATGAATTGGCTTTTTGGTTGCGTTCTCGAGGTATACAATAAATGGCATAATAATCAAACTGATTTAGTACTTCCTGAACTCGAGCTAAGTAAGCAGCCAACCTTCGATCTCTTGCTTGATACTCTCCCCGTACTTGACACACAACTAATTGTGAATCACAATAAATTTCCACTGCGATTATTCTCAAATCTCTAGCAAGTTTCAAACCAGCTAAGAGGGCTTCATATTCGGCTTCATTATTGGTCGCATGAAAATCGAACTTCAAAGCATAACATATAGATCGGCCTTCGGGAGTTTCAAGTACAACACCAGCGCCCGAACACCGGTCGTTTGATGCACCGTCGGTATAAAGCTTCCAAACGTGTTCGGGAGATTCACTGGTTGTGGGCAAGTCCTCTGGAATGGTAAATTCAGCTATGAAATCGGCTAGGACTTGTCCTTGAATGGCTCGTCTTGGAGTGTAAGTAATGTCAAACTGGCTCAGTTCGATGTTCCACTTGAGTAACCTACCAGACGTCTCAGGCCGCGAGAGGACCTGTCGTAACGGCTGGTCGGTGTAAACAATAATGGGATGTGCTTGGAAATACGGTCGGAGTTTTCTTGACGCAATAACCAGGCAATAAGCCAACTTTTCTAGCTTCGGATAATTTCTTTCGGCTCCAGTCAATCGCTTGCTGACGTAGTATATTGGCTTCTGTATCTTGTCTTCTTCTCGAATTAATGCGGCGCTGATAGCGTTTTCTGATATTGCCAAATATACGAACAACTTCTCTTGATCAATAGGCTTCGACAGGATAGGTGGTGTGGATAGATGTTGAACTAGTGCTTAGAAAGCGCCCTCACACTCCGTGGTCGATTCAAAGTTTCGTTTCCATTTCCGGATCAGATTGAAAAAGGGAATGCATTTGTCAGTGGACTTTGAAATGAACCTGCTCAATGCTGCTACTTTTCCATTGAGACTCTGGACTTGTTTTATGGTTTTCGGAGTTTTAAGATTTCTGATAGCCCAAATCTTTTCAGGATTAGCTTCGATCCCTCGAGCGTTGACGATGAACCCAAGGAATTTTACGGATGCAACTCCAAAGTGACATTTCAGTGGATTTAGCTTCATTTTGTATTCTCGAAGTATGTTGAACTTAGTTTCCAGGTCTCTAACATGGTCGGTGGAGTTGTGACTTCACAAGCATGTCATCTACATATACTTCCATTGTTTTCCCGATTTGATTGGATCCGATTGACCAATCGTTGATAAGTAGCCTCGGCATTCTTGAGTCCAAATGGCATAACTTTGTAACAGTAAAGTCCCAGATTGGTTACGAAGCTGGTATGTTCTTGATCGGGTAAATGCATCGGTATCTGATTGTAGCCAGAATACGCGTCCATGAAGGATAAGAGTTCATGCCCAGCTGTCGAATCTACTAGCTGATCAATTCTGGGAAGCGGGAAACTGTCTTTGGGACATGCTTTATTCAGATCGGAATAATCGACACATGTTCTCCACTTTCCTTTCGGCTTTCGGACGAGCACGAGATTCGACACCCATTCAGGATATAGTGCATCTCGAATGAACTTGTTCGCTTTAAGCTTTTCTGCTTCTTCTTTAAGGGCGGCAGATCTCTCTGGATCCATACCACGCCTTTTCTGTTTGATCGGGACATGCCGCGGGTCAATATTCAGAGTGTGGCTCGCGATGTCTGGTGAGATCCCACACAAGTCGGAATGTGTCCAGGCGAATACATCAAGATTCGCCCGTAGAAATTCAACCAATTCCTCTTGAGTTTGCTGGCTTAGCTGAGACCCAATCTTTATCATTTTTGAATCATCGTCATTGTCAATTGGGACATCAATCGTTAGTTCGGCCGGGGATGCTTGACTTTCTTTAGATTCTCCTTCATCTTCAGTTTCTCTTGGGTCAAGATCTTTGAGGAATTGGCTAGGGTGCCCGGGCCTAGGCCCGAGCGTTAATTGTCAATTATCAGCAAAACGGATGCAGAGAGATTCCTCTATGCCCTTTCCTTTCTCCTTTCGCTACGCCTCCCGCAACTCAGCAACATAACAGGCTCTGGCAGCAGCCTGATCTCCTTGAATGATTCCCACTCCACAATCAGTGGGAAATTTTAAAGTCAAACACCACGGGGCGATGGCTGCCCTGAATTCGGCGAGGGCCAGTCGGCCCAAGAAAGCATTGTAAGGGGAGTCTATGTCCAAAACAATGAATTGTAACATCCGTACTCTCCGACGTACTCCAACTCCCAACTCTACTGGTAGTTCCACCATTCCAGTAGGTATAGTAGCACTTCCGTTGAAACCATGGATTCGGGATTGACAAGTTTTTAAGTCCGTGGCTTCCATTCTCATTTGATCATAAGCTCGTTTAAACATGATATTCACAGAGCTTCCACTGTCAACTAAGATCCTCTTCATCCAAGCGGGACCTACTTGAGCTGAGATGACCAGTGGATCAATAATGGGGGCTTCGACTTTATCAGCATCTCTGTTCCGGAATACGATGTCATCTGTCATCGTCTTCTGTTGCTTGACCGGAGCCCCTTCATCAAGATTACTATAACACTCGAAGTCTGCATGCCTGATAGAGCTGGCATACGACTCCATTTCCTTCCAGCTCCGGTCTGCTGGATGAGGACCACCACTTATTGTATTAATAACCAACCTCCCGCCAGTTCGAGCGGGTTCCTCTTGCCTTTCTTGATTTGGCGCACGATTTTGATTTGATGGGCCCGCACCACCAGACTATGGCGCCCGCACATACTGATCCAACTTTCGTTCATGTATCAGTTTTTCAATGAGGTCTTGTAAGTGACAACACTCATTGGTGTTGTAGCCATAACTCTCATGGAATCTACAAAATTTTCCTGTTTGGATTTGTCTTTCCGTTGGTGGCTTCAGAGCAGGTGTCTTGTATTGCATGGTATTGCAGGTCTGCAAATACACATTTTCCAACGACGTGTTCAATGGAGTGTAATTATCGTACATGGAAGCTCTACGCCGTAAACCACGATTCTGATCGCGTTTTTTGCTTTGATTTCCATTGTCCCTCTTCTGATTCTGTTTATTTTATTCGTTCAACTGAACTTTTCCAAAACTCTCTCTGGACTGCTTGACAGCAATGTTACTTTGGATTCCTTGGATGTTGGGCCCCGCGTCATCCTACTTCCTAGACTGTTTCGCATCCTCCCTTCTTAAGAATTGGGCTGCCTTGGAATAGAAACGGTCCAATGACGCGGGTGGTTTACCAGCTAACCAATTTCCGAACTCGAAATCAGCATCAATCCCCTTAGTCAATGCCATCAGGATAGAGTTGTCATTGGGATTGCTTATTTCCGCACACGCAGCAAGGAATCGCTCCAAGTAACGTCTAATGTTTCTCTGGGAGCTTGTGTAACACTAGACAGAGTGTTAACGTCTTTAGGCCTCGCCACGTGCATACAGAATTGTTCAACAAACTTGGTGGCCATCTGGTCAAAGTTAGAGATGGATCATGGTGGCAAACGAGTAAACCACATGGTAGCAATGCCCCCTAGGGAAATAGGGATACTATGACACTTTACTGCATCATCAGCTCTCGCAGCATTCATTAGTCATTCATACTTCGAGATGTGTTGGTTGGGATCAGAACTTCCTTCATAGACTGGTAGAGTTGGCATCCTGAAGCGCCGAGGTGGTTCAGCATACAATACTTCATCGGTGAAAGGGGTATGAATCCGGGAGATTCCCTAGTCGTCATTAGTGAGACCCTGACTTTCACGGATCATCTGACGAATCATTGTCGATATATCTGGCATATGAACACTTGGAGCATGTTGCGCCAAGGTGTGGTCGGGTTCCACAGCACGAGTCTGGACCGGACATGGTCGACGGTCCGTGTCTCGTCTCCTTGGTTCAACATTTTCTAGGATGTAAGGCTCTGGAGTCTGCTCTCGTTGGCTACGATGAGGATCAGCTTGATTTCTAGCATCGCCTCCCTGTTCGGTAGTGGTGGTGGTAGCTATATTGCCTGTGACATGATAAGGAGCAGCACCTCCTCGGGATGAGGGCCTTGTGCGGTGACTAGTAGATGGACCAATTCTGGGTTGTCCAAGATTCGAAGCAGGTTGGTGCCCTGTGGCCTGGGTGTAGCTTACATCCAGCCGTGGGCGTGTGGATCGGTGATGACCGTCAGATGAGGCTGAACTCTCCGTGGAAGAATAAGAACCTTGGTCTCTTCCTTCTAGATCGTTAAAGCGGTTCTGGTGGTAACCATGGTGAGTGATGTAGCTCTTTCCTAAATCTGGTGGAATCTGAATAGAATGGAAGGAACTACTGGATATCAGATCTAGATCTCCTCCTTAGATTTCAGCAATCCAACAACTACGGTAGATCCAATGAGCAGGAGAAAAACTGGGTTTTCTCAATGAAAGCACCAAAGTGTTTATACCAAAATTGGGCACAACACTCTTTGGACGTATTTGAAGAGATTAAAATAAAGAATTTAAATGTAAAAAGAGGATAATCTAACAAACACGCCAATTTAAGCAAACAGAAATAGAAAAAGACGGAGATTTATAGTGGTTCGGCGTTGTAGCCTATGTCCACTTTGAATGATTTGATCTTTATTGCAGATTGCTAACTGATTAAAATGGAGAATAACTCAAACACTCAAGTTACAATGGATCTTCGGCAGAGTAACGGCGTAATGGCGTCAAAAGTCCCTTTTCTGAAGGCATAGGGCTACTATTTATAGGTGTAGTCTGAAAATATCTAGCTTAGATCTCGGAATACCTCTTCTCCCATGTGGGTGGGCCCACTTGATCGATCTAAGGTCATTTGGGATCGATCCCTGATCGATCACTACCTTGTTCGTGTCGATCAAAACGACATCCATTTGAGCCGAGATCGATCAGAGACAATGTTGAGGTGGTCAGTAAGCTCCTGTGAAAATTTGGTAGCATTTGGACTTATAGTCTTGAGTTATGATCGTATCCATCCCATTTCGTATCGATGGGTCTTCGTGTCGATCCTCTTTGTATTGATCAGATGACGTGGAGCGACAATTTAGGAGAGATTCACTTTTCATGCCACATGACCGCTTCCTTCACTTGACTGCGCCTTCTTCGTATCGGTCTGGAGTAACTTCTTTCGTATCGATGATTTAGAGGCGCTTCGTATCGATGGAAGACGATGATGTTCGTATCGATCTGTCATGTGTTCCTCGTATCGATCAATGGATGATCGATACGAAATGTGTGAATAGGAGGATCGATACGAAATGCGTAGAAATGAACCGATACGAAATGATGACTTCGATGGATACAAATAAGGTTGACTTCGATGGATGGACATGAAATGGAGTTACATGATGGATGGATACGAACCGATGCTAATTGATGGATACGAAACAGATGTGTTTCACGTAAAACATGATCAATCCATAACGTGAGCATACAAACTTCGATCGACTTGAAATTTGGAACATTGGCTTCATAGCTTTGCTTGTCGTGTCATGTTAATTGTTGCTCGATCCGGACTCGGACAAAATTCGCCAGTATCCCTAGTGAACCTGTGTATAACCGATCTCCGAGTCAAATTGTCTTTGGTTTCCAGCCAAGTCCTTGGTATCATGGCTTGCCAAAAGGCAGAATAACAGGGGGTTCCTAGATAATGGAAACTGGATTGAGTAGGAGAAGGACTCGGATCTGAATGGAGCAAAAGAGGGATCAGATGTATATGTGCTAAGGAATCATTGATACTCGGAGTGTTTTATGTCATACTCGTTATTGGGGTATTATAAGTGGGGATGCCCATGGATCAATGGAGGTATTTGTATACCCTGGACCAGTAGCTCTGGATCTAGTCTCTATCTTTAGGCCACTGGACACGTATCGAGCTTTAAGCTGCGTTATATGAGACTACAACAAAAAAAAGGATTCCATTAGTCCCTGGCATGGAGGCCATATGAGTTATCATATATTCAGGGCATATGGATGAGTGATAGTAAGTATTGCTTGATGGATGCTATGGATGCTTTGGTTGCTATCTTTAGTAGCTATCACTCATGGATATCATTGGGATTGGGTATTGATGATAGATATATCTTAATATTCATCATTCTATTCTGAATAGTAACTTATGATATTGTAGAGTAGCATATTATATTGTTATGTGCTAACTCATTGGTTGTAGGTACCTGTGAGGTATGATCCATATAGCTTTGTTTGTTACTATATTTACTTGTATAGTACTTTGGGAATCATTTACCGCTCACACCAAACTATTGTCTGACATCATGTTTTATGCTTTGCTTCTTATTATCTTAGGTACTATTATATGAGTAGACTAGAGAGTAGGTCTTGGTGGCGTAGTAGCTGCGGAGGACGAGCTGGATGGAGCTATCTCGTATTATATACTTATATGGATTTCTATGCTTATTCCACTATGCAGCACTGGGAAACCTTAGCAGCGACTGCTTGTTTGGTTGTATTTGAGACAGTTGTTGAGTTTATTTCCGTTATATAAACTTTATTACATTTTATGTATAACTCTATGGATCTATTACTTTGATGATTTATTCACATAATTATTGCTGTCTCTTATGTTATATCATTGATATTATATTTTATCCATGCGATGTGAGATATATAACAAGTGATATGCTGTGTTTTTTCCTTTTCAACTCTAATGATCGTCCTATATCAGCCAAGCACGACAATAACACACTATTTAGTTATTATTTTAGTCATTGGTATAGGGCAGTCGTCACAAGCTGGAATTCCATTCTTCATGCTAAAGACAAGATCTATGCTTTTGTGATCATTCTACGTCTTGGCAAGTTTGCTCACTTTTCTTTTTTCCTTTCCTGGACTTTTTGCCCAAAATTACCACTCGGTACCAACTGATACTACTTGGTACCAAGTCCTTTCACATGACCTCGAGTACTATAAGTACTTGGGACATGGAAATTTCACATTCACTTTTTTCTCTTGAGCTCTTTTTTCCCACCGATTTCTTTAACCCCGAGCCCTTTGCCTTCTTATGGCCAAAGACTTTGCCACTGCCGATCTTAAGAATGCAACCATTCGCCATTGATCATCTAAGCCACTGCCGATCATCCAAGTTCGTGGCTTCCAACACGTCATCATTTTAAGAGGTCATCGTGCTCCTACCTTGCTGTTATTCACACCGAGATGTTTTTAAAAGCACTTGACCCTGATCAACTATCATTCCATAAAGCAAGACTAGATCCTAACTTTCTAAGGTTGGTCGCCCTTCATGGCCACGGTGAATGGTACTAGCAGTGGTGATTTTGGTTCTTGATTGGGGATTGTTCGAGGCTAGGGCTTAATTACTTTAAAGAAGGACTTGTGGCCTGAGCTAACTTATAGTCTTACTGTTTTAGACTGTCTTGACAAATCCTAATCGGGACTTAGCCGATTTCATGTCATCGTTCAATTGCCAATAAGATGGTTTTCTTACCGAAGATAGTCGCAATCGATGAGTTTCGACATTTGAGCATTCCATCACTCGGCATTTTTATTACCTTAACGATTTCCTTGTACTGCATTTCTCTTGTCCCTATAAAAGAAAAGCTTCCACATTACTCCGTTCAATGGTTCCGTTATCGATTATCAGACGATAACGGGTAAGACCCGATGCACAGTTTCATTGTGTGGTGTGGAATGTTTTCCTAGCATGAGCAAGCTATCTAAAAAGGATGGTCCGTTATGAGATGCGAGATTAACACTACATAAATTAACCCTCACACTTGCCCATGTCAACATTCATAATCCAGTTGGTCGACACACATCGACATCTTTTGGATTCTGAGTGTCGATCACTCGGGTTAAATATATAAAAATAGAACATATATGACTATGTTGAACACTAATTTTTTCTCTCTAGAATGACTCGCCGGTCTCCTCACTTTCAATCCGATGTCGGGACATCTACTCCTCCCGAAGCTAGGTCTACCATGGCTCAAACTTCCATTTCTACGCCTTTTGCCACTAGACGGATGATCACTGCAGAGCTCTAGCGGATAAATGTCTTGATCCAAGAGCTGCTTCCTCCAACAAATGAATATTGGCTTTCTAGTTCTAGATGATCCCTGGAACAGTGATGACTATTCTTACACAAGATGCTTTGCACCATATGTAAATAGCATGTGATTCCTAAGGATGATGTGCTGCTTCCTACTCAGAGCTAATGAGCACACAATCCTCTGTTGGAGTATACGGCATGTAGTTGGTACATGTGCCTAGGCGATGTTTTCCTACCATTTAATCCATTTCTATGCATGATTCTTCAAGAGCTTGGGCTGGCTCTTGCCTTCGAACTTTAACTGGCTAACTTATCTTATGACCTTCAAACAAAGGTACGACTCACCATCATACATGATTACTGAGGCCTGGTGCAAAAGCAAGGTCATTGGCAAGCTCCACAACAAATGCTCGTACTTTGAAAAGAAGAACTTCTTCGTCTTATACCCATATGATTTCAATGGCATTGGCTTTCCGGAAATAAGATCCCTTTCTTTTTCCTTACTTGGATACCTTTTGCCTAAGCATTTAACTTATGGGTTACTTCCTCAGAAACATTCCTTCTTGTGATGTTCGCAATGAGCATGCCAATACTGTAATAGCTCTAAAGGAAATTGGCTTTCAGCATACCACCACTACATACCTTCTAACAAATGAGAACCTTCGACGGTGTGGTCTTCTGCTTGCCAATTGATCTACTATTCCTATATTGTCTCCACCAAGCAATCCTAGATTGCCTACCCAGTCTCCTACCACTACTCGTAGTTTTGGCGAGAATCTTCGGGGTAAGGTGAAGGCCCATTGGGTTTGGGTATGGCACAGCCGAAGAGCCTATTAAGAAGAGAATAGAAGAATCGGTTGCAGGCGTGGTCTTGAGAGAAGGGAATGAAGAAGCTAGAATGCAACTAATCTCCCAGGAGAGTGAAAGTGCAGGGAGGAGAGAAGGGAAGGAAGACATGATGGAAGAGGAAGGAGATGAGGAAGATGAAAGTGCTGATGAGGATGATAGTGAGTATGCTGTCAGTTCGGAGGGAGACGAATGGTGTGGTGAGACATCTCTCGAAGTAAACAAACTTCCTTCTTCGCCTCGTCCGAAGCACCTTGTAATAAAAACAACCAAGAAAGCCGGAGAACCCAGTGCACTATCGAGACAACTCTTCTAGCTTGCTCATTAGGAGTTTTTTACGCTGGCTTGAGTTATTTCGATATCTTCATTGGCGATCTCCTCAACGTGGGTACTATGAGTTTCAATTTCTTATTGTGGGAATCATGGATAAATGTAGCAAGACTTCGTCTTTAATTCCAAGCGAACATGGTATGTAGAGTACTTATGGGGTCATCGGTACTCTACCCTTCATTAGGACCATGGACACACATCCCTACATTCACTAATATACCAAAATTCCAATACTCATACAACTTTTCTTCCTGTTTCTAGTTCCATCACTAGAGATAGATACCAAAAGCTTAAGAATAGCATGGATGAGTGAAGAGGAAATACCCCAGATCCATATCCATCCCACTAAAGTTACTGGGGTCATCATGATACTGATGAGGAGAGGCTTAGAAGGAAAGAAAAAGATGCTAAGGATAACCGCAGAGTTGAAAGACAAATAAAGAAGAGGCAGGCCAAAGAGAGGCTGCTATATGACCAAACCAAGAGACATAAAGAGCCACAAGATCATCACAACACCTCTTTCAGCTCTCCTCTGCCCCATACTGAACCTTGGCTTCCTCCTCATGAATAAGTTCCTACTTCAAAGTCCTTGGCCATGACCAAACCTTCACATTCTAAAGGAGACTCTGCTTCTTCAACTCCTTTTCCTGCCTCATCATCCCATATGCAGGTTGCTTTTCTAGATCACTTCCTTCATGGCGTCATGTTCGATCATGACATCCAAAATATTCCAAAGGAAGAAGTAGATCGAGAAGTTCGGCAGATCCAAATGTTAGTTGACTAGGGTATGAATGGATAAAGCTAGCCTTTGCCCTCTTTGAGGTCAATGAAATCAATTACACAAATATCTGATCCTTCGAGTCTAAGAAGAAAATTTACGATGACCTCATTGCGGGTATAAGGGAGACTTGGAAAAGATGGCGATGGAGAGAGACGATGCTCTAAAATCCAAGGACTTGGCTGAAAGTCTAATGGTAGCAATACAACAAAAGGACCCTTTAATAGCGTTTAAAAACGCTATAAAAGGCTTTTATTGCTGTTAACCCGCCTTTTGGCAAGGCAGCGTACATGCGGATTTAACCTAATCGACTGCACGGTTATCGAGGCTGGAATATTATAGTTTTGATTCTACTGGATGGATAGACGATCAATTATGGATGATAAACACGATTATGAGGTCGGGATTCAGCATGATCGATGGATAAAAAGCGCGGGATACTTGGAATATGAGTTTCAACAAAAATCGAGTTGCTTCGGGTTGCTTGCAGATTGCTTCGAGTCACACTTGGATTTACTTTGGGTTTTCATAATGGTTACTTCGAGTCAGGCCAAGGCGTGCTTCAGGTCACTTGCGATCGGCATGTTATCATGGGGTCGGTGTTAACTTCGGGTCAGCGCTCCTTTAACTTTGAGCCGGCATGTATTATGGGGTGGGCATGTATCTTGAGGGATCGGCTTAAAAGGGAGGGTTTGGCATGCTTTGGGTTGGCACATGGGTATCTTCGGGCCGACAAGGAAATGGGTCGGCAACTTGGGCATGGGGTCGGCATGTTGTGATACTTTAAGGGATCGGCCATAGGAATTCTGCTTCAAGTCATGGAACATTTTGCTTCGAGTCAGTGAGGCTGTCGCTTCGGGTCAATGTTCGGTTTACTTCTGGTCGGCAAAACATCAATAAGGGGGTCATCATATTGATGGCTAGGGATCGGCTACATCCTACTTCGAGTCAGGTGTGGGTCTACTTCGGGTCATCAGTGTGTTTTCTTCGAGTCATCCCCAGGGCAATTTGAGGTCGGCACATTAACAGCACAGGGTCGGCAGTGATGAAGGATATGGGCTCGACTATGGTTTTGGTGGGCCCATATCGCTGAGGAAGCCTAATAACCAGAATTTTGCCTATAAATACAGCATGCGGGGCTTTAGAAATGTGATTCTCATTCTGTTCTTCCATAACTTCTTCTACAAAGGCTGTAACAGTTACTCTGCCTTTTTTGTTTCAAAAACTCTAGATTGTAAGTATAATCAATTCTTTGATCGGTAAAAAGGAAATTTTAGGAGTGGACGTAGGCTAGAGTCAGCCGAACTACTATAAAACTCGTTTTTTTACTGCTTTCATTTTAATTTTTATTGTTCTTTATATTTATATCCTCTTTATATATTCTATCTATGATCTGTGACTATAAATTGGTGTTTTCATCTACGATTGGGTGTTTGTGACCATTTATGGCGCAAACATTTTGGTGCTTTCACTGAGAGAGCTAACACTCAGGGATTCTGAAGCTTGGATTTTGGATTTAAAGGCTTAGGAACTCGGATTCCGGGAAGCAATGGCAAAGCAATCAACAAGGAGACAGAGAACAGAGAGGAGTCAACATAAAGGAAGTCAGTAGGCTTCCTCAAGAGCTAATCAGGCCTCAATCTATATTACTAGAGACGAGATGGAAACGATGTTGAAAAGTCAAGAGGACATGATACAGAACCTACTCCGATAGTTTGGACAAGCTGGAGTGCAAAGTCAAGAGAATAGAGTAGCAGGAGATACTGAAAATGAGGATCACGAAGCTGGAGCAGCATGAACGGAGGCAGTCCAGAATTAGGACGAAGAAAACGGAGCAACTGGAATACAGGATAGAGTTGGACCATCGGGAACGACCCCTTAACTAGGGGGCATGCCCTCGAACCATGTTGGCTCAATTCCAGGAAGGATGCCAGGCGGTGTTATGCAATTTGACGTTAATAGAGAAGTGAATGCTCGTCCAAGAGAGCAGATCTAAAGATTGCCTCGTGGACTCAAGGGGGCAGGTTGGAGGCAGCGGATAAAGGCTACCACTTGATGATAATGATAGGTTAGCGGACATGATCAAACGGGCTATGAGGGGAGGATTACTTAATAGAGATTTGGAGGATGTGAATAGGAGCCCCTTTGCTCCTATGATCAGGCAAGCTAGGAATCCGTCGGATTTCAAACTACCAACACTGGAGATGTATGATGGGAGAACGGATCCCGATGTTCACTTGATAAGGTAAATGAGGCACATGGAGGTATTGAGGGCATCGGAGGAAGTCATGGCGCGGTGCTTCCCTTTGTATTTGACGGATATAGCGGCACTATGGTTCAGACAACTAGAAAGTGGCTCTATTGGCACTTGGACGGAGTTGATTGAGAGGTTTACGAGGCAATTTCGGGTCCACATCACGAGACCCAAGAATGAGATGACTTTAACATCGATGAAGCAGTGGAAGGGAGAATCACTTAGGGATTTCTTAACCATATTCAATATGGTAGTGGCTTTGGTGGATCAACTCGATCCGTCGATGTTTTGATCATAACAGTCTCAGGATTGCGGATAATTCGGGTTTCAAGATATCATTAGAGCGGGATCCACCGATGGTCTCGGGGAGTTTTACCATGAAGCGGAAAGGTTTCTATGACAGGAAGATGCGAAAGCTGAAAAAGAGGGGAGAGAGGTTGAAGTTTATGCGGTAAAAGTTGGAGGTCCACCCGGGGAGGATTCAAATAAGGACGATAGAGGCAAAAAGAAAATGAATGACCGTGGTAACACATCGAAAAGGCAACGGTGGGAATCAAAATTCTCTTCTTACATGGATTTAACTAAAACTCTAGAAAGGATTTATTTGGATACTCGAGGACGCCTCCAGTATCGAAGGCCGGCAAAAAGGGAACCCTCCGAATACGAGCGGGCATCGGTAAAGAATTGGATGTTCCATGAGCTGGATGGGCATAACACGAACGACTGCAGACATTTGAAGGATATCATTGAGGAGCATGTGAGGAATGGTCATTCGAAATAATACATAAGGATTCGAGCTGTGGCAGTGGAACAAGCGCAGCCACCGCCCACTTCTGGCGAAGATGGCACTGGATCTAGGAATCGTCGTCGGCTTATTATCGGCTGATTGGATTTATGGCATGGAATAAGAAATAAACCCCAAAGTAGGGCGGCTAAGTCACTTATGCATGTACGGGATTGAGGACGGTCCCTAGGCATGCTCTGAGATGATGATATACCGTTATGCTCGGGTTTATGAAATCTTTTTTTTTCTGCAAACTTTGGTTTCTTTCTTGGTGCTATGGCTATTTAGTTTTCTTGGTTGTACGGACTTGTATTTTATCAATTGAACTTTGTGATGATTGGATTTGGATTATTGTAATAAATAATACAAGTCACACGATTACAGTTCCGTCCGGAGAGACGGGGCAGTAACCACGAGTTACGAGTCCCTTCGCCGGAGAGCGAAGGAATGAACTCAAACATGGAATAAGTCCTCGACCGAAGAGTCGAGGCCGAAGAATAAAAAGTCCTCGACCGAAGAGTCGAGGCTGGAGAATAAAAAGTCCTCGACCGGAGAGTTAAGGCCGGAGAATAAAAAGTCCTCGATGAACTCAAAAATGGAATAAGTGCTCGACCAAAGAGTCGAGGCCAGAATAAAAGGTCCTCCACCGAAGAGCCGAGGCCGGAGAATATAAAGTCCTCGACCGGAGAGTCGACTCCGGAGAATATAAAGCCCTCGACCGGAGAGTTAAGGCCGGAGAATATAAAGTCCTCGTCCGAAGAGTTAAGGCCGGAGAATATAAGTCCTCGACCGAAGAGTCGAGGCCGGAGAAGAAAAACCATGGATAAGCCCTCAACCGGAAAGGCGAGGCCAGAGTGGGATAAAATGGCCAAGCGAGGTCTATGGATTTGGATTTGGACCCGGAGAGGTCCTGGCTTTGGATTTAGACCCGGAGAGGTCCTGGCTTTGGATTTGGACCCAGAGATGTCCCGGCTTTGGATATGGACCCGATGGGGTCTCGGCTTTGGATTCGGACCCGGAGAGGTCTTGGCTTTGGATTTGGACCCGGAGAGGCCCTGGCTTTGGATTTGGACCTGGAGAGGTCCTACATTTGGATTACAGGACCTGGAGAGGTCCTGGACTAGGACAAAACAATCCGAAGAGATCGTGGATTCGGTCAATGGATTCGGAATTGGACATCGACTTAGAACAGTCATGGATTTTGAAGATGATCCGGAGAAATCAAGGAATCAGTTTGGCAACGGATTGGATTCAAGGTTGGATGATATGGCGATCAATGGATTATGGACTTCGGAATTTTTGACTTATGGCAATACAAAACACACCTTCCTATCACAAGGTATGTTTTGGGGGCAAAGTTTTAACCCGCCTTTTAGCAAGGCAGCGTACAGGCAGATTTAACCCAATCGACTGCACGGTTATCGAGGCTGGAATACTATGGGTTTGATTCGACTGGATGGATAGACGATCAATCACAGATGATAAACACGATTATGGGGCCGGGATTCAGCATGGTCGATGGAAAAAAAGCGCGAGATACTTGGAATATGAGTTTCGAAAAAAGTCAAGTCGCTTGAGGTTGCTTGGAGTTTGCTTCGACTCACACTTGGATTTAGTTCAGGTTTTCATGATGTTACTTCGAGTCAAGCCAAGGCGTGCTTTGGGTCACTTGGGATCTGCATGTTTTCATAGGGTCGGTGTTAACTTCGGGTCGGCATGTATTATGGGGTCGGCATGTATCTTGAGAGATTGGCATAAAATGGAGGGTTCGGCATGCTTCGGGTCGGCACATGGGTACCTTCGGGTCGGCACAGGTGTATCTCGGGTCGGCAAGGAAAGGGGTCGGCAACTTGGGCATGGGGTCGGCATGTTGTGATACTTCAAGGGATCGGCCATAGGAATTTTGCTTCAAGTCATGGAGCATTTTGCTTCGAGTCAGTGAGGCTATCGCTTCGGGTCAGTGAAAGGTTTACGTCGGGTCGGCAAAACATCAATAGGGGGAGTCGTCATATTGATGGCCAGGGATCGGCTATATACTACTTCGAGTTAGGTGTGGGTCTACTTCGGGTCATCGGTGTGTTTTCTTCGAGTCATCCCCAAGGCAATTTCAGGTCGGCATATTAACAGCACAGGGTCGACAGTTACGAAGGATATGGGCTCGACTATGGTTTTGGTAGGCCCATATCGCTGAGGAAGCCCAGTAACCATAATTTTACCTATAAATACAGTGGGCGGGGCTTCAGAAAAGGGATTCTCTTTTTGTTCTTCCATAACTTCTTCTACAAAGGCTGTAACAGTTACTCTGCCATTTTTTGTTTTAAAAACTCTGGATTGTAACTGTAATCAATTCTCTGATCAATAAAAAGGAAATTTTTAGAGTGGACGTAGGCCAGAGTCAGCCGAACCACTATAAACCTCATCTTCTTACTGCTTTCTTTTTAATTTTTGTTGTTCTTCCTATTTATATCCTCTTCATATATTCTATTTGTGAACTGTGACTGTGAATTGGTGTTTCCATCTGCGATTGGGTGTTTATGACCATTTTTGGCGCAAATAATAGCATTTTTATAAATGTTATAAATTAACAAGTTGTAATAAGTCAATGACCTATTATGGCAACAAAAGAAACGCTATAAAAAATGTCTTTTACAGCGTTTTCAAGATGCTATAAAAAGTCTTATTATGGGGTTCTTAAAATGCTATGAAAAACCCTTTACTATAATGACATGTTGGTGTACAACGGTCATAAAACGCTATTATTAACTGTAATAGCGTTTATAAACGCTATTATAGGCTTTAATAGCATTTTAAAAACGCTATAAAATCCTTTAACAACATTTTAAAAGCTATTAAATCCTTTAACATCGTTTTAAAAATAATTTTAAAGTACGTACATATCCATTATAACAACAGATTTACATAAACACAATGTATCATTTCACACAATCATATAGATCACATCAAACGAAAAATAACTAACCATTTAAAATTCACATAGAATAATACATAACATGTCGTAATATTTATTGAACATTACATTGAAAGCGTAAATAATACAAGTGATAAAAGATCGTACTACACATGACGATTAAATGTGCAAACCAAAAAAGTTGTTACTTCAAAAGAACTTCAAATCGCTAATATACCGCAGCATGTTGCCATTTGTATGCACCATAGATGGGTAATTACTAATGAAAAGGAAATTCAACAATTAGCGATTATAACTATACATACATACATATGTGTGTGGGGGGGGGGAACTTAATTATATAAATTTAATTAATTTATATGGAACTTAATTAATTTATATAAAACTTGATTAACTTAGTTAATTTTTATAAAATTAAATTGATTTATATAAACTTTTGTTAATTTTATAAAATTTATTTAATTTATATAATCATATGGAAATGATATCAATAACATATGGAATTTCATGAAATGGATGTAAATTTTGTTTAAAACACTTTATTCAACAATTGCATGTATATTGTTATTTAACTTATTAATTTTTATAAAACTTGATTAAATTTTATAAACTTATTTGATTTTAAAAAACAGTTGGCTTATTTAATTATTATAAAACTTAATTAACTTAGTTACTTATTTTAAACTTAGTTAATTTGTTGTTGTTGTTGTTCTTTTTATTATACTATTAATATTATTATATTAATTTATTACTATTATTAGTGTTCTTCTAAATTTAGTTAATTTTCATAAACTTAATTAATTTTTATAAAACTTAGTTAACTTAGTTAATTTTTATAAAAATTAGGTAACTTTTATAAAACTTAGTCAATTTTTATAACAATTTATTAAAGATTTCAAAATAGAGAACATGATTTTTATAAAACTTAATTAAACTTTATAAACTTATTTAATTTTAAAAAAACATTTAGCTTATTTAATTATTGTAAAACATAATTAACTTAGTTACTTATTTTAAACTTAGTCATTTATTATTATTATTATTATATTATTTTATTACTACTACTACTATTATTATATTATAGTATTATTCTTCTTTTAAATTTAGTTAATTTTTATAAACTTAATTAATTTTTATAAAACTTAGTTAACTTGGTTACTTTTTATAAAAATTAGATAATTTTTATAACACTTAGTCAGTTTTTATAACAATTTAACAAATATTTCAAAATAAAGAACATGATTTTTCTAAAACTAAATTAATTTTCATAACTTTAATTAATTTAATTAAAAAATTTAAATTTTGTTAGTTTTTATAAAACTCAATTAAGTTAATTAATTTTTATATAACATAGTTAATTTTTATAAAACTCACTTAATTAACTTAGTTGAATATTTATAAAACTTAGTTTATAAATTAGTTAAATAAGTTTAGTTAATTTTTATATAACTTAGTTAAATTTTATAAGAAATAGCTAATTTTTATTTAGTAAATTTTTATAATTTTAATTATTTTTTATATAACTTAGTTATCTTAGTTAAATTTTTATACTTAGTTAATTTTCATAAATTTATTTAAATTTTATTAATATTTAGATATTAATTTAAATTTATAAAACTTAGTTAATTTTTAGAAAACTATTTAATTTTTATAAAACTTGGTTAACTTAGTTAATTCTTATAAACTTTGTTGATTTTTATAAACTTATCGGATTTCATGAATTTTCGACAACACCTCCTTTGCGCGGTCAGTGCTTTTCCACACACCCCAATTCAATATACATTTACACAATCAAAACAAGATCGGATTTATATCATATATAATAAAATATACTTCATAATAGCATACACATTCAAATTCATAAAAACATACCTTTTATTAGCAATTTTAGCTAGCAATCTTCCATATAGCAAATGAATGTTTTGTGTACCTATATAGCAAAGTAAAGGGAATAATTATATACAGTATAGAAATAGTATCTGGATACACCAAAAAAATACTACCATACCAAAATAAAATAAAATTATATGCCCTTTAACCAACCAGTTTATTGCTCATCATAATTTGGGCGCTTGAAAAATAGAGATGTCTATCATAGAACTACACAGAAATTGAACTTGCATCAATAGTTTAAAACTGCATATACTTTAAAAGAATATGATATAGCTTAAACTAAACTATGAAACATGACCAAATAAGATAAAATCAACATAAAAGATCTAGTAGAAAGAAAATGATCAGACAAGATTAACCATAGTTAATATCAAGGCCAAAAAATAAAAATAAAAGTTAAGTTCGTTGAATGGTAATAATTAGAAAGAAGGTAATTATGACAAGTAAAGGTGTTTGATCAATACAGGTTGTCCCATGAATATTAACTATGCTGACATGATTAAGTGGCTCCATCAGGTTTCAGATATAACCATGATTGATCCATCATGAGGGACCTAATATTAACCTATAGGTTGGCACATGGCCCATATATAAACAGTTTAGTAGAGTGCATTTGTAGTGAAGCTGAGTGGAGATTTAAGCAGGGCAAGGCTCCCTTTTGAGCTGTGACTTGAATGGGTAAGATGAACACAGTTGAACATGTAAATTTTGAACTATTGTAATTTATGTGAAGATATCGCTTCTTTAACTAATAACCTATACATAGATGGAAACATGACAAATAGACATGATACTCTGGAACAAGGTCTGAGAGAGCTTTGCTAAACATGAATAAGTCTAAAAAATATTAACAAGTCTAAAAAATTATTTTTTTACCACGTCTTTTTTATCCCGACTATATAAGCAATTTGATATTGTAATGACTTGAACTTAGTTAAACTAAGAGATAATTTCTTTATCATACATTTCATTTTTTTATTTAGCATACCATGAAAATCTCCCGGTGTGTTATAATTGAAATCTATTGAACCTATGTGCTTTGTGTTAAATTTTGGTGATACAAAATCACAAATAAAGGGAAATAAATATGAAAAAGAAAGAGAGAAGATTTTGTTTCCCCTAATTAATAGGCATATTTGAATATGCTTATTTCTCTCTCTAATTGGCTAATCAAATTATTTTTTGCCATCTAATGTTAACTTGGGCATTAAGTAATTGATTATATAAATAAAGACTAGAAGAGAGGGTAAAAGTATGGTGGAAAATCTATTTGCTAATTCCCTGTTCTCC
Organism: Allium fistulosum; assembly: GCA_030737815.1. Lineage (NCBI taxonomy): Eukaryota > Viridiplantae > Streptophyta > Magnoliopsida > Asparagales > Amaryllidaceae > Allium > Allium fistulosum. Next base: position 739,838,995 of record CM060908.1, on the reverse strand, counting down.
ATCTTTGTTCTTCTTCTCCAAAAAATTTAGCCATATAGATATTTGCTCCCTTTCTCAATTTGGTTATTGATTCAATGGTATTTTGTTTATTTTAGCTTTGTTCTATTAATTGTAAACAAAAAAAATTTGGTGAATCAATAAAGTGGGTGGTTGGGTGAAATATCATGTGTTATTGTGTTTTGATTTCAATTCCGTCTTATTTTCAATCCAAGTTATCTCTTTGTGATTTGGGTGACAAAGATCCGTTGATATAAGCTTCCGCAAAGCGCTACCATTTTTTGCACAACAGTTTGGTATCGGAGCGCAGGTCATCGCAAAGCTTAGAGTAATTTCGGATTGAAAAATTATTGATGTCGGATATGATTTCATTTTCGAAGATGGCTATTTTGGATGGGAAAAATTAGGGTATTTGGAAGCCTAAGATGGAGGATGTTCTGTACCTCAATGATCTTCATGATCCGATTGATGGAGATGGAAAGAAGCCCTCTGATGTAGATGAGGGAAAATGGAAAAAGATGGATAAGAAGGCGATTGCTTTGATTCGCCAGTATCTTGATGATTCAGTTTTCCATCATGTGGCTAGTTGTGAATCCGCGAAGGCTTTGTGGGACAAGTTAGTATCTTTGTATGAGTCAAAGAGTGCTACTAGTAAGGCTTTTCTGGTTCGAAAGTTGGTACAACTGAGATTAGATGAAGAGAAGTCTGTTGCAGAGCATTTGAATGAATTTCAGGATGTAATAAATCAATTGGCAAATATGAAGGTCAATTTTGATGATGAGTTAAAAGCTCTTTTATTGATGAGTTCGATTTCAAAAAGTTGGGAAACTTTGGTTGTTTCATTGAGTAATTCCAATGTTAATGGAACTATCTCTTTGGAAACTGTTCGAAGCAGTCTTTTGAATGAGGAGCTTAGAAGAAAAGGGCCAGGTATGAAATCAATTCAAAGTGAGGCTATGATGGCAAGGGACTCGCAGAAAGATACAATTTGGAAGAAGAAGTATGCTAATGGTAAAGGTGTTATCACTTGTCATTATTGTAATAAGAAAGGTCACATACGTAGCAAGTGTTATGCTTATAAAAGAGATCAGAAAAAGGCTACGCATGGTGATACTAGTAGTGATGCACATGCAAGTTTTGTTGAAGGTACCGATAGTGATGCTTCTTATGATGTCCTCTTTAGTGAAAATAAGCCTTGGAAGATGGATTCGGGAGCCATTTTTCACATTTGTAGAGATGTGAATTGTTTTTCTTCTTATGAGAAGAGTATCGACATGATTAGGACAGCCAATGGAGAAGAGCTACCAATTTGTGGTATTGGATCTATCCGGTTTCGTATGCATGACGGTGTGGTTAGAGAAGTCTCTGTAGTCAGACATGTACCCACTTCTTCACATAATCTTATTTCTCTCGGTCAGTTGGATCGCCGTGGTTGCACTTATGAGACTCAAGGTGGAGTTTTGAGAGTGAAGAAAGGTGGTCGTGTAAGGATGCGAGGAGTATTGAAAGAAGGAAACCTTTATAACTTGGTTGGTTCTGTAGTCGACAATGGAAAGCGAGTGACGGTTGAAGGACCTAGTCCACAGCAAGGTGGAGAGGTTAATGTGGTCACTGCTTATGATTCTAGCATTGAGGATCATATTTTAGACAGGGGTCTTCATGTTGATGATGCTCGAGGGATCGATAGTGATCAGGTAATGAGCTCAGATCGAGTGATAGACGGGTGTCGAATTGCAAAATCCACAAAGACAAGCCGGAGATCTTTATGGTATTACAAATGTTTTTGAGACTGGATTTTTGTGATGCACCTCATGTGGGAGATGCATCACTTGCAGGCGGTGGTTGAGGTTTGTAATTTAGTGTGGTTGAGATATGGGGATTTGTGATAAATCTAGATATGACATGCTTGATATATTGGAGATATGTGATTTTGCATCTAGGTGGAGTGTTAAATTTTGGTGATACAAAATCACAAATAGAGGGAAATAAATATGAAAAAGAAAGAGAGAAGATTTTGTTTCCTGACGCAGCGGCGAAATACAAAAATTGATGATACGATGAAAGTAGCAATCGATGGAGTAAAAGATGCTGAATGGCCCAAATTCGTTGATCAAACGATACCGGATCCTAGCTATCTTAAACACGTTGATAGCGCACTATACCGTGTTTAAAGATCTACGATTCTTCTGACATTGATCTAGCGCACTAGATACCGTGAATCGGCTTCAGCAATCGTTGAATCGAGCGCACTCGATTATCCGAGAGTGGAGATAGGAGATTACACTCAACTACCAATTTAGATGAAAGCACAAAGTTAACAAAACGAAATTTTATTCAAATCAACAACCACCTTTACAATGACATCACGTCCCTATTTATAGGGTTTACAACACGATACAATGACTTAAGAAAATTTACAACACTTTACACACACGACTTAAGAAAACAAAGTACCAAAGTTAACGATTTATCAATAGTGCTTCAGCGACCTAAGAAACAAAATTTATTCGACTTAAAATTCCCGTTTGAGACTTAAGTGGAGTTCGCGACTTAACTTCATTCGTTCGACTGAAGGAATGCAGCATCCATTAGGTCGTTCGCGACCTAGTCTCGTTCGACTTTACTGGAGGCGAGCTACTGTTGGTGCCGTAAAGCATTGGAGGCTTGCGACTTATGGGGACTCGCGAGTTAGGAGAAGATTGGTAAGTCGCTTGCGAGTTAGGAGATGGGTAGGTCGTTGGCGAGTTAGGAGATGGGTAGGTCGCTGGCGAGTTAGGTGATTGGTAGGTCGTTCACGATTTAGGCGATTGGAGATTAGGTCGTTTGGTTTTCGGTAGGTCGTAGGAATTAGGTTGTGGAGAAGTTGGGTCGTTGTGATTGGTAGGTCGTGGAAGTGATAGGTCGTGGGGTTTGGTAAGTCGTGGAAATGTTAGGTCGGAGATTGGTAGGTCGTCGATGCTAAGTCGTAGGTCGTCGTTGCTAGGTCGTAGACGATCTAAGGTACGTCTCGTTGATTCCTCCTTTCTTGTGCTCTGTCGCGCTGCATCATCCTCCCCCTGTTGAAAAGAATTCGTCCTCGAATTTAAAAATTCTTCCCCAGTGGGTTGTTTATCTCCATAATAAGGTATAAGATGTTTAACATTAAACACGTCAGAAGTGTAAACATCCTCAGGCAGCTTCAACTTATAAGCATTTTCATTGATCTGTTTTATAATTTCTACTGGACCAATCTTTCGGGCTTTCAATTTGTTATAAGCACCCACTTGAAAACGATCCTTCGTTAACACCGCATACACCCAATCACCCTCGTTGAACTCCACACTTCTTCTCTTTTTATCTGCCGCTTGTTTATACTTCTCATTTGTCTTCTCCAAACGTTCCTGAACGATTCGATGACAATCTTTCAACTCATCAACGAAATCTGACGCCCATTTAATCACTCTTTTCGGTTGTGGTACTACCGTTAAATCCAACGGCCCCTTTGGCAAGCTTGAATATACAACTTGAAATGGACTGTAACCAGTGCTTCGGTTAACAGCATGATTATGAGCAAACTCTGCCTGACACAACTTTAAGTCCCAACTCTTCAAATTGTCTTGTACAAGACATCGCAACAAATTTCCCAATGATCTATTTACCACTTCCGTTTGCCCATCTGTTTGAGGATGATATGCACTACTAAAATTCAGCTTCGTTCCCACCATCTTCCACAAACTCAACCAAAAATGACTCAGAAATCGAGTATCTCGGTCCGAAACAATAGATTCAGGTAATCCATGTAAACGATAGATTTCTTTAAAGAATAACTGGGCGACATGAACAGCATCCGCCGTTTTCTTGCAAGCAATAAAATGTGCCATTTTCGAAAATCGGTCAACCACTACATAAATGGAATCATTACCACGCTGCGTCCTCGGCAATCCCAACACAAAGTCCATACTCACATCAACCCAAGGCTTAGTTGGTACAGGTAACGTCATATATAATCCAGCATTGGTCGCAGTTCCTTTCGAAACTAGACAGATATGACATCGCTCCACAAACCTTTCCACTTCTTTCCTCATTGATGGCCAAAAGTAAGATTGAGAAATCAAATGCAACGTACGATTCCGTCCTACATGTCCTTCCTCGTGCAACTCCTTGATAATCTTCATTCTCAAGCTGCTATTTGGAATACATAATCGATTTCAGGAAACCATCCACCAACACAAATTCATCAGCACTCCCCTCCTTAACTTTTTCAACAAATTTCATAAAGTAAGGATCTTCTTCAATCATCTCTGGCAATAATTCAAAACCTGTCACCTCAACTTTCATTGTCGTTAATAAATGACTCCTCCTACTCAAAGCATCAGCCACACGATTCGTCACTCCTGACTTGTGTTTGACAACAAAAGTAAACTGTTGCAAATAGGCGATCCATGATGCATGTCTTGCTGAAATATTTTCTTGCCCTTGTAAATGCTTCAACGCCTCATGATCAGTGTAAAGAACAAACTCTTTCTGAAAGAGATAGTGTCTCCAATGTTTAATAGCTTGCACAACAGCATAAAATTCCACATCATATGTACTATATCTCATCTTCGCTCCCGATAGCTTCTCACCAAAATATGCAATAGGACATCCCCTTTGACTCAACACTCCTCCAATCCCAACCTTAGATGCATCAGTATGTAGTTCAAATACTAACTGGAAATCTGGTAATACTAGAATTGGTGCTGACGTCAAGAGTTCTTTGATTCGCTCAAAAGCAACCCATGCTTCCTCTGTCCATGCAAACTGTTTACTCTTCATACAATCAGTCACAGGCGCCATCACACTGCTAAAGTGTGGAATAAACCTTCGATAAAATGAAGCCAACCCGTAAAAACTCCGAACCTCCGTTATCGTCTTGGGTTGCGGCCAATCTCTGATAGCTTCAATTTTACTTTGGTCCACCTGTATTCCTTCTCCCGATACAACATACCCCAGAAATAAAACACTATGCGTCATGAACACGCATTTCTTCGTTGCAGCATAAAATTGTTCCTGTCGCAATACCATCAACACTTCTCTCAGATGTTGCAAGTGTTCCTCTGCGCTTCCACTGTATATCAGAATATCATCAAAAATACACCACCACAAAATTCCCAATGAATGGTCTAAAAATCTGATTCATCACCCGTATAAATGTACTCAGTGCATTCAAAAGACCAAACGGCATCACCAGCCATTCATACAACCCTTCTCTTGTCTTGAATGCTGTCTTCTATTCGTCCCCTGGTCTGATTCGAATTTGATGATAACTGCTTTTCAAATCAATCTTCGAAAATATAGTAGCTCCGCTTAATTGATCCAACAAATCATCAAGCCTCGGCATCGGAAATCTATATCTCACTGTAATCTTGTTTAGTGCCCGACTATCGGTGCACATCCTCCATGAACCATCCTTCATCGGTATGAGTAATGCTGCTACAGCACACGGACTCAAACTCTCCTGTATTCGTCCCTGTTCAAGCAATTCCTCTACCTGCCTACGCAACTCTTCATGTTCTTTCGGACTCATTCTATAGTGTGGTTTATGTGGCAACATTGCTCCCGGAACAAGATCAATTTGATGTTGAATGTCTCTCAGTGGCGGTAACTCCTTTGGTAACTCCTTTGGAAATACATCCTCAAATTCTTTCAATACTGGTTTCACTTCTTCTGGAATTTCAACCTCTTCACTGCTCTCACGCCCAATTAACAAGAATACTTCCGGCTCTTCCTCAACCTCCTTAACAAACTCCTTTAAAGATAATAAAGTTTTCAGCTCTTCAATCTCCTCCAGTTTGTTTTCTTCTTGTTGTCGCTTCTTAGGAACCAAAGTGATTTTAGTACCTTCAAACATGAAACTATAACTGTTGTTTCACCCATCATGTTGCACCGCCCTATCATATTGCCACGGTCTCCCCAGCAACAAATGACAGACATCCATATCTACAACATCACACCAAATTTCATCTTTGTATTTCTTCCCAATCGAAAATTTAACACAAGCCCTTCGTCCAACTTTCACCTCACCACCCTTCCTCAACCATGCTAACTTGTATGGTTTAGGATGTTTCTCAGTTTTTAACTCTAACTTCTTCACCGCTTCTGTAGAGATAATATTGTCACAACTTCCAGCATCAATAACAAACTTGCAAACTCTTCCTAGAATAGTGCATGTAGACTGAAAAATGTTATTCCTCAACCAACTACTTTCCTCCTCTTGCTTTGGGGTCAAACAACTTCTCCTCATCATCAATGAATACCCTTCATCTCCCGACAACAAGTCTTCCTCCTCCACTGGTAATGAATTAGAACATTCAGCTTCTTCCTCCTCATCCTCAGCTTCCGCAACCATCACTCGCTTCTTAGGCTTTGGACACTCATTGCTTTTATGACCCATCTCCTGGCAATTGTAGCATTTGAAACCATTGTTAACCTTCGCCTTCTCAACCTCCTTCACCATTGGCTTATTGACAGGCTTAGGAACATTAGGACTTCCACTAACACCCTTCACTTGATTGTTGGAATTAGTAAACACACCACCACCTCGTCGTCCCTGTTTCTCCCAAGCCAACGCTTTCTGGTGTGCTTCCGCTACAGATCTGGGATCAAACATATTTACCATGTCTTGAATCTGCATACGCAATCCTCCAACAAATCTAGCTGTTAATTGTTCCTCTGTCTCTATGATATCGTTCCTTGCAATCAGTTGATAGAATTCATCAGCATAGTCATTAACAGACTTCGTTCCTTGCCTCAAGTTTTGCAGCCTCTGATACATAAGCGATTGATAATTATAAGGTAAGAATGTGGCTTTCATCATTTTCCTCATGTTTTCCCATGATTCAACCTTTGACTTCCCCATCCGTTCACGTGTAAGTTTGGTTTGCTACCACCATGCCAAAGCTCTACCCCTCAACCTTGTAGAAACCAACTTCACTCTACGATGTTTTGGAACTTCCTTGAAGTCAAAAATCTCCTCCACATTAGACAACCAATCCAAAAACTCCTCAGCTTGCATACCACCTTTGAATTCTGGAATTTCAGTCTTCATCCCAGATTCCCACTTGTGATCATACTCCGACTGATTTCTTCCTTGTCCACGTCCTCGTCCATGAACACTACCACCATCATACTCTTCTTCACAATCCGATGTATATCGATGTCGATCCTGACCACCAACATCTCTACTACCATCACGTCTACCACCAACATCCCTTCTATCTACATTCCTCCATTCTCGATCATTCACATTCCTCTCACGTCTTCGATCATCATCATCATCTCTATAACAATCTCGACTCACACTTCTATGATCGTTATCAACACTTCTCTCCCGATTGGAATGTGGTGAAACTCTACTTCTCCCATGGCTCGATTCAGGTGAAACCCTTCTCTGATTTTGATTCATCTCCAACATCATCCTCTCTAATCGACCAATCCCTTCATTAAGCTTCTCATTAAAGTTTTCGTTAATTCTTTACTCCATCTCATCGGCCTCTTCTCTCCCATACAAAGCATCAATGTTGCGATAACGGTTAGCTCTTCTCGAAGGCATGATCACTCTTCGACAAATTCCAACAAAAACTTCACTTCGATCTAAAAATCTTCAAATCAAAACTACCCACTTGTTGAAATCTTCAAAAATCTCCAAACGAACAAATCTCTTCAAAATCTCGATAACCCACTTCTCCAAATGATGTAAATCTCGCACAAATCCAAAAATCTACGCAAACTCCTTGCGTTCTAGCTCTGATACCAAATGACGCAGCGGCGGAATACAAAAATTGATGATACGATGAAAGTAGCAATCGATGGAGTAAAAGATACTGAATGTCCCAAATCCGTTGATCAAACGATACCGGATCCTAGCTATCTTAAACACATTGATAGCGCACTATACCGTGTTTAAAGATCTATGATTCTTCTGACGTTGATCTAGCGCACTAGATACCGTGAATCGGCTTCAGCAATCGTTGAATCGAGCGCACTCGATTATCCGAGAGTGGAGATAGGAGATTACACTCAACTACCAATTTAGATGAAAGCACAAAGCTAACAAAATGAAATTTTATTCAAATCAACAACCACCTTTATAATGACATCACGTCCCTATTTATAGGGTTTACAACACGATACAATGACTTAAGAAAATTTACAACACTTTACACACACGACTTAAGAAAACAAAGTACCAAAGTTAACGATTTATCAATAGTGCTTCAGCGACAAAGAAACAAAATTTATTCGACTTAAAATTCTCGTTTGAGACTTAAGTGGAGTTCGCGACTTAACTTCATTCGTTCGACTGAAGGAATGCGGCATCCATTAGGTCGTTCGCGACCTAGTCTCATTCGACTTTACTGGAGGCGAGCTACTGTTGGTGCCGTAAAGCATTGGAGGCTTGCGACTTATGGGGACTCGCGAGTTAGGAGAAGATTGGTAAGTCGCTCGCGAGTTAGGAGATGGGTAGGTCGTTGGCGAGTTAGGAGATGGGTAGGTTGCTGGCGAGTTAGGCGATTGGTAGGTCGTTCGCGATTTAGGCGATTGGAGATTAGGTCATTTGGTTTTCGGTAGGTCGTAGGAATTAGGTCGTAGAGAAGTTGGGTCGTTGTGATTGGTAGGTCATGGAAGTGATAGGTCGTGGGGTTTGGTAAGTCGCGGAAATGTTAGGTCGGAGATTGGTAGGTCGCCGATGCTAAGTCGTGGGTCGCCGTTGCTAGGTCATAGACGATCTAAGGTACGTCTCGTTGATTCCTCCTTTCTTGTGCTCTGTCGCGCTGCATCATCTCCCCTAATTAATAGGCATATTTGAATATGCTTATTTCTCTCTCTAATTGGCTAATCAAATTATTTTTTGCCATCTAATGTTAACTTGGGCATTAAGTAATTGATTATATAAATAAAGACTAGAAGAGAGGGTAAAAGTATGGTGGAAAATCTATTTGCTAATTCCCTGTTCTCCATCTTTGTTCTTCTTCTCCAACAATTTTAGCCATATAGATATTTGCTCCCTTTCTCAATTTGGTTATTGATTCAATGGTATTTTGTTTATTTTAGCTTTGTTCTATTGATTGTAAACAAAAAAAATTTGGTGAATCAATAAAGTGGGTGGTTGGGTGAAATATCCTGTGTTATTGTGTTTTGATTTCAATTCCGTCTTATTTTCAATCCAAGTTATCTCTTTGTGATTTGGGTGACAAAGATCCATTGATATAAGCTTCCGCAAAGCGCTACCATTTTTTGCACAACACTTTGGTGGTAACACGACTCATGGAATAATACTAGTAATGCTACATAAGCAGTCAACTAAGAAGTAGCTAACAATTTGATTTAAAAGAAAACCAATGAAACTAACGAATGAATAGGCTTACTGAGCATATCAAACATGAATATGTACTAAAAAGTGATAGGATCAACAAGTTTATAAACTAAATTATATCCAATCAACAAGAAGTGCAATTATTAATATTATATGAAGGCTTACCGAGCAAGCTCCATCATTTCTTCAAAACATTCTACATGCATTGTGTCCAAATTTCAAAACAGGTCCGTCCTCCTACTACAAACATTTTTGAATTTAATGAATTTCTTAAACGATACAAATAAAAGAAGACCAATACAACCAAATATATATCTCACAACATATAGGACAGTGATGTTTTATAGAATTTTGTATGCATGAATGTTTGTCAAGGAGAGCAATGGAATAACATGATCCTAAAAATGGGTAAATATTCAAAATGGTCATTTGTTATAAAATAGTGATGAATAATGAGAAATGAACTTTTGAGATTTAATCCATAAAATCAAGTTTGCATGTTATGGTAGGCACTGGCTGTCATGAAAAGCTCTATTTGTGCTTTAAATAATCAAGCTGGTGTGCCTTAGGAAACTTAAAAAAACTCAGTGTATTAAGATGTTACTTTATGTTCAATGGCTTCATTTTAACTTTGCTTGACAAAATGCAGAACAAAAAATGACTTAATATATAGTAATCAATCTACCAGTGAGTAATACAAATCTAGCATGTAAAGCTCTCCTACGCATGTCTATTTGTCATCTTTTGGACCCAATAACACTCTGAATGTGAGAAGCAAGTCGGTTCCTTGATAGTTATGTTCTTTATTTAATGTAAGGATATTAGATTATTTCACCTTTTTTTATAAATAAATAAGTTAAATAGGATCATTAATTATTTAGCTGGTTTCTTGTCTGTTAATAGAATATACAAAGGAGAAGTAATATAACTTAAAAGCACCGCACTTAATAACTTTGATCTGATTCATTACTAATCAATTTTGAACAGTACGTATAAATGAATATTTAATGTTACAGACTATAACATTAAAAGAAATAAATTTAAATCAACCAAAGTGAATTCATTGGAGGAATTGAAGTCCATAGTATATATTCAAATATAAATAGATAAATTGTACACATATGGTTATAAAAGCAAGGGTTGTAAATAGATAAGTTTCTTTTGATTCCAGAACTGCTGAAAATATTAGTTGATAAGTTCATATGATTAAGCAAAGGTTGTAAAGGAATTGATCCTGCTATATTGCTTATAACCTAAGGCATTGTAGATCTTAGAGTTGGTGAAGCATGCACGCACAAAAAAGCAATGTTGAGATGCTTCCTTTTAACATTTTTTCTTTTAATGTTGTATTTCTTGTCTAGAATAAAATTTGATATCTATTAATATTTATGCAATATGAAAAATGCTAGCATGGAATTTCAACTCGAAGGGGATTCAGATATCAAGTCTGCTCAATTCAAATTGTTTTACATTATTTAGGTAGCTTTAACAAAAAAGTATCAAAAAAGTTATACATATACATGAGATATCTAAGATTAGGGAGCACATCTTCCAAGAGACTTCATAAGATAAAATTCAACACAAAATATAACATGAATTTATTTATTTCTACAAAAAATACCTTACTATGGATAGTAGAATCACCATATTACAAAAAAAGTGTGCTGTCAATGTTGGTTCTCCACCTCATGCTCATGTACCACTACCAAAAAACAATGAATTAAAGACTGAAAATTTGAGTCTTTAGTTACAAATTTTGGTCTTTAATTAACATTTAAAGACAGATTAAAGACCGAATGATTCAGTCACAAATTCCTAAGTCTCAAAATGTTTTAAGACCGAAATTTTCGGTCTTAAAATTTAAAGACCGAAAAGTAGTCTTTAAATTTTGTAAAGACTGAATTTTAAAGACCGACATTTGGTTTGTAATCGGTCTCAATCGCAAAAATATTTAAATTTTAAATTGCTTACTTCGTGTATATATAGTGTATGTATGTATATCCATGTCGACGTGTATGTATGCGTACAGAGACATACATATATTCAGATAACAATACCAATTCTGGAAAATAATCAAGATATTACAGTATAATTCCTTTACAACTTCATAATTTATTAACTTGTAAAAGAATTTACACAAACACATACTCTACAAATAAATCTAAGGCTCTTACTAGTTCAAATCAAACACGATTCGTATAAATAATGATAATTTAGACAAAGCCTGAATTACAGATTAAAATAACTCATAGTAAACATGTCAATTTTTTTCTACACGGTCGTATCCCATAGTTGTCAATATCCATCTTATGAATTTGAAGTCACGCCATTCAAAGCAGAGGAAACTAGCTTCAGTGAAATCGCATTATCTATTGCCATCTTAAGTTTTAACCGACTCATTGAAAGGATAAGAGGACTCTCATTGGCAATGAAATAACAACAGCATGTTAATTTCTTTAACATCGCAAAAATATTTATCTATTCCATAACTAGCCTACTTGAAAGCAGAGTCAAATCGCGAATTATACTTATGGACCATGTTTTCCTGAGAGATCGCTGCCTACATCCAAGAAGATGCTTCACTCAAAATCAGATGAAACCCATCAATTAATCACTCATCAACTGTAGTGTAACATGCTTTGTAACTTGATATTTTACAGCCCATGTTCTTGGCTCGGATCATCATTGTAAACTTTCAGCTGCTACCATTTATTCACTAAGGAATTGGGTTGAACAGAACATTTATTGAAAACTTAAAGGAACGTGGAAGCGAAACTTGATAGAGAAAAAAAGCATGGAGGAGATGTTAATTAAGCATTGATTTTATGGAGTAATTGGAGGTAATTGCTGCAATTTAATTAGGAAGTGGAGAAGTTACGCAGGAGTAAAATTCAATTAAATGCGTGTGAGAAAGGAGGAAGTGGTGAAGCTACATGCGTGAGTGGGGAGGATATTGCTGTAATTTGTTAGGATATTAAAATAATTATTTATTATATTGGGAGATCCAAAGTAGCATGACATGGATCACCAAGTATGATCGTTAGATTTACACAGTTAAAAAATTTATCAACCATTGATATTAAGTTAGTTAAATACCGATTACAAACTGATGTTAAGACTAAAATTCAGTTTCTAAAAAATCATAAATTTTACAGACCGACTAAAGACTGATTGACGGTCTCTAAAGTTAAAAATCAAAGACTGAAATTTTCAGTTCTTAATCGGTTTTTGATTAAAGACGGAAATTTTTTGGTCTTTAATTTTCAGTCTTTAGTTCAAAGTTTTTTTGTAGTGTACCTCTTGAGATCATACACAATTCCCAACCATCACCATCACCATATATCATTTCATCTGGGTTCAGGATACGTGCAGGTTGTAATAGTGAAATTGGCCATGGTCGCTTTCTTAGTTGTATGCCTGTTGTTTGGCACCCAGAATGTCTCCACTGTCATGCCTGCAATCATCTAGTATTTGACTATGAGGTAATTTATATTAATATAGGGTGTAGTACTAGAGGCATATTGCAGATTTGACTTGGAACTTGCTATTCTGCTCAGATTTTTCTATGTCTAGGAAGTACTACCCATGTCACAAAGCTTACTACAAGGAATATTACCATCCAAACTGTGATGTTTATAAGAAATTTGTATGTGTTATATCTTAGTTTGACAGTTTTTTGTCAGTCATATATTTCATTTAATACCTTATCTATGAAATTCTGCTGGATAAGATCTATCCCTTTAATATATTCGGTCATCAAATATATATGAATGGCTTGATTGAGTATTTGATTTTTCAAAGAAATGATTCATACAGAGATTCAGAAAAGAATGAAACTGGATTTTATTGCTTGAATGTTACAGACTAGTATTTGATATTTGATATAATGAAAATGATAATAATCAGCAGTGTACAAATGTCTGTAATATATACAGAGTTATATGATAAATGGGCCAAGTAGATGAACAACCTAGTTCTCTTTAAAGCTTTAAAGAATGCTGGCTGAATTATGACCATTGATCTTGAGTATGAGTTGCTGTTATTGAATAGGAGAAAAGATAACCCTCCTTCATATACGTAGACACATTACTGAAGCATTCTATTTCTCCCCTTCAAACCCTACTTCGGCTAGGGTTTGTGGCGATTTATACCTCAAATTCTCGATCGATCAATTTATGTAAAAACTTCTGTGAAAATTTGCCCAGAGATTTGAGTGAAGAGAAGAGATATGAGGAGATGCTACTTTGGCAGAGAAATATGAAAGGATTAATACTAAGGAAATCTTGGCATGCGATTCTCTGATTGGAAAAGTTACAATTGCAGCTTTCTCCTTAGTTATTATGCTTGATGGCTTGAGAGTCTTTCTGAAAGTCTTCATCTTTGTCACTCTTCTGCTTGAGAGTTTGTGAACCATTGTCAAAGCTTTCGACTTTAAGTCACTTTCTGAACCAAGTGAAGTTTGTCTTTGACAGAGGTTTGGTCAGAATATCGGCGGTTTGGTAAGTACAAGGTATGTGATTTACTGCCAATTTTCCCTTGCTTACCTGTTCTCGAACGAAAAATAGATCCAGTTCAATATGCTTTGTTCTCGCATGAAGAATAGGATTGGCAGTTAAGTGTGTTGTACTTAAGTTGTCACACCAGATGGTTGTTTTGTTCTCTGTTTTGATTTGTAGTTCATTCAAAAGAGATTCTATCCACATAATCTTAGCTGTAGCATTAGCTATGCTTCTGAACTCTGCCTCTATGCTCGACTTCGACACAGTTGGTTGCTTTTTTGAACACCACGATACAGGATTCTGACCTAGGTAAATACAATAACCTGTAGTTGACCTCCTATCATCTGGGTCCGTGGCCCAGTCAGTATCAGCATAGCCTATAATGTTTATAACTTTGCTTGCTTCTAAGGTTAGGCCAAAGTTTAGAGTGCCATTGAGATATCTTAAAATTCTTTTTACTGCCTTCCAGTGAATATCTGTTGGACTTTGCATGTATTGGCTTGCCTTATTGACACTGTAACTGATATATAATCTAGTGATAGTTGCATATTGAAGAGCACCAACTATGCTTCTGTACTGACTGTCATTTTGAATAGTTTTCCATTTGTACTTAGATAAATGGACATTGCTTATCATTGGTGTAGAGATTGGGTTGGCTTGATTCATTTTCGCTTTGTGCAGTATTTCTGTGATATACTTTTTCTGATTCAGCTGAATGGTTATGTCAGATACCCTTTTTACTTCTATGCCCAAAAATAGTTCAGATTGCCAAGATCCTTGTTTGTGAATTCTTGGTTTAGATGCTTTATTAAATTATTGATTTCCTGCTCACTGTTACCTGTAACAATAAAGTCATCAATATATATTAGCACATACATTATTAAGTTGCTACTGAATTTTGTAAATAATGAGTTGTCATATTTTGTTGGATGATATCCCAATCTAATCATTGCATCCTTTAGCTTTTCGAACCACACTCTTGGTGCTTGCTTTAAACCATATACGGCCTTATGTAATTTGCACACATGATCTTCTTTTCCTTTCTGTCTGAAGCCATGTGGTTGTTCCATATAGACCTCTTCCTGCAAAATACCATTCAGAAAAGCATTGTTAACATCTAATTGCTTGATGCTCCAATTTCTGTATAAGGAAATTGTAATAACAATTCTAATAGTAGTAGGTTTCACAACAGGAGAGAAAGTCTCATTAAAATCAAAACCATGATGTTGCGAATAACCTTTAGCTACTAGTCTTGCCTTATACTTAGAAATTTAACCATCTACATTTCTTTTTAACTTATAAGTCCACTTGCAGCCTATAATATTTTTATTCTTTGGCTTGGGAACAAGATTCCAAGTCTTGTTCTTCATCAGTGCCTCATATTCATCAAGCATAGCTGCTTTCCAATTTTTGTTTTGCATGGCTTGATCATGTGTGTTTGGTTCAACTGTATCTAGAACTACATTGAAAATCTTTGGTTTGAATATGCCACTCCTTGATCTTGTAATCATGTGATGCCCGGTACCATCTGTATTTTGCTGATGACTAGTTCTCTCTATTTCTGATTGAGTATCAGTATCATTGATTTGTGAATTGACTTGTGTTTGATGAGATGTAAGTTGTGCACTTGCTCTTTGTTGAGATGATTGATCAGGTACAGAGAGTGAGTCAGTTTGAGTATCTGGTGATTTATGTCCGAACTCATGACTTTGAGAGTCAGGATAGCTTGCTTTCTGTCTGTTACTCCGATGAACAACTTCTCCCTGAGGCTATATCACTTCAAATGGTGGACTAGGTATTGGTGGAAAGACTCTTTTGTACTATACACTTTACTTGTGGTTTTGATATTTTCTTCTCTAAAAGGAAAAATCCTTTCATTGAAAACCACATGTCTAGAAATAAAAAGTTTACCATTTCTATCTAAGCATTTGTAACCCTTTTTATTGATAGCATATCCTAAGAATATACACAGGGATGACCTAAAATTCAATTTATGAGCATTATAGGGTCTAATGTATGGAAAACATAAACACCCAAACACCTTAAGTCTAGGATAATCAAGATTAATATTAAATAACACTTCAATAGGACATTTTAGATTCAAAACTTTTGATGGAAGTCTATTAATCAAGTAGACTGCGGTAGCAAAAGCATAAGGCCAAAATTTTAATGGCATAGATGCTTGAGCCAATAAAGTAAGCCTAATTTCAACAATTTGTCTGTGTCTCCTTTCAATAAGACCATTCTGCTCAGATGTATAGTGGCATGTTGTTCTGTGATTAATTCCCTTTTTTTGAAAGAACTCCTTTAATGATAGATACTCTGTTCCACCATCAGATTGAAAATTTTTTAACCTTGCAGTTTGTTTGATTTTCTGCATGTGCTATGAATTGTAAAACTGCACTATGAGTTTTAGATTTTGACTTTAAAAAATATATATCCACACATATCTAGAATAAGCATCAACAAAAGAGATATAATATTTATATCCATAATCTGTGTGTATAGGGGCAGGACCCCATAGGTCAGTAGCTACCAATTCAAGTGGTTTGTTGTATTGTGTTTTTGAATCTATGAATGGTAGCTTATGACTCTTACCCATCTGAAAATATGTGCATATGTATGGTAAAGAAATATTATCAACAGAAATGTTACTCTTATTCAATACATGCTTAACAATTATGACATTTGGGTGTCCAAGTTAAAATGCCACTTATCAAATGTCTCACTAGTTTCATACTGTTTGACTTCAGAATTATTACACCAATTTCTTTTAAAGTCTAATTTTCTTGAATTATCCACACTGAACTCGTACAGCCCCCTACACTGATTACCCTGCAAAAATATTTCCTTAGTTAGAATATCCTTAACTAAGCAGTGATGTGGATAAAATTCAAAATAGACATTATTATCTCTTGTAAATTGAGACACACTCAGTAAGTTTTTTCTGATAAGTAGTACCCTCAACGGATTATTAAGATATAGTTGTCTTTTACCCATGATATAAGACCTACCAGTGTGTGTAATTACAACAGGTTTGCCATTACCCATATATATTGTATTCATACCTTTATACTCCTTGTTTCCAAGATTGAGATTAGTCAAATTGTTGGTGATAGATTGGTTGCTCCTGAATCAGGATACTAATCTTCATCCTGAATATGTTCTGCTCTTGCTATTTAAGTTTGAGAGGTTTTCATGTCTGACTGATTGCTTGTATCTTGTTGAATGTGTGCCATATTGGCACTGTAGTTTGAGTTTCTTTTATTGTTGGACCCCTAACCTGGAACATAATTAAGATTCAATCTGAAATAGCATTTTGCTGCTGTGTGACCAAGTTTTTCACAGATTTGGCATTTGAGTCTATTATTATTATTCCATCTGCCCCTTCCTCTTGATTTATTTGAATATGCTCCTCTTTGAGTAGACTGATCACCTCTGCTGTTATTCTAGCCTTTGCCCTTATAATTTGCAGCAAAATTGGCAGACAAATCAGATTCTTGTGGTTTCTTTATATCAATTCTTGCCGCATGTGGCAGCAAAATAGAATGCTCATCATCTATTGATGGTAAATTTCTTTGAGACGTTATAATAGCCACCACAGCTTCATATTCATCACCTAGCTGATTCAGTATAGTCATGATCTGTTTTGAATCAGAGACCTTCTGATTAGCTGCTTCTAATGTATCACATATAGACTTAATCTTGAACAGATACTCTCTCATACCGTGACTATCTTTCTTGATATTGTGAAGCTGTCTTTTATGAAATAATACTTTTGCTGCTGATTGTGAGTTAAAAACCTTTTCAATAGTTGACCATATATCACTTGCAGTTTTACAGCCTATAACATGTGTTAGTAAGTTTGCATTTATAGATGATAACAACCATGAACATATAAGTATGTCTTGCATGTGATGTTGAACATATCCCACATTGCTAACAATCTTGTTTTCTTGATCAGTGATACACTTTGGGGGGATAGGAAGGGTGCCAAGAATGAATCCTTCGAGTCCATATCCTTGAATGGCTGTCTCCACCTGCAGCTTCCACAAAAGATAATTGTCTTCATTTAAGTGAACTGTAATTAGTTGACTTTGAGGACTGATTACAGTTTTAACCAGTTTCTCTGCATTTGAAATGGTGTGCCGAGATTCACTTCCACTAATTGGGGTTTCTAAGTGGGCTTCTTTAGACATGATGATCACAAATATTCACCAGAGGCAAAAGAAAAGAAAGGAAACAAAAATAGTAGCTTCTTGATAAGGGACAGGATCAAGAACCAGAGACAAAGCACAAATAGGTTTGTTGCACCTAAAGATCTCAGATGATGATATCTTTTCTGATGAGTTCTTTTTGGAATGGAACTTTCTTTGATTTGTTTTGATGTTTTCTTAATTCTTGACTCTGATTTCTTTGATTTTTGAAGCTGTTTCAAACTCAGATTCACTGAGGAATATTGTTGCAGCCAGATGATCAAAACTGGCGAGGCAATGATATTTGTTGGCTGAATCTTCTTCTCAAATGATGATATCTAATATGATGAGAAGAAAAGATATACTCTACTGATGATTTCTTGTCTTTGATTTTCTGATTGAATCTTCTTGATGCCGTTAGGCGTATTGTGGTTCTGGTACCATTTTTGATTTTGCAAAGAAATGATTCATACATAGATTCAGAAAAGAATGAAACTGGATTTTATTGCTTGAATGTTACAGACTAGTATTTGATATTTGATACAATGAAAATGATAATAACCAGCAGTGTACAAATTTCTATAATATATACAGAGTTATATGATAAATGGGCCAAGTAGATGCGCGGCCAAGTTCTCTTTAAAGCTTTATAGAATGCTGGCTGAATTATGACCATTGATCTTGAGTATGAGTGGCTGTGATTGAATAGGAGAAAAGATAAGCCTCCTTCATATACGTAGACACATTACTGAAGCATTCTATTTTTGAGTATAGAACACATACATTTGGTTGCAAAAGTAATGCCCTTCTCATGAGGTTGATGGTACACCAGAGTTTTGTGGCTACAAAAGAATAGAGGTCGATTTAGTTATCTGCTACAAAGAAGACAATAATGCATGTAAATTATGTATATATGCATCATGCATGCAAAATATTTAATGTCAAGTACATATGCATCTTGTATAATTAAAATATTAAACTCGCCATCTAAAGTAAAGTGTAAACCAACATAGTATACACCTAAAATTATAGCTAAAACCGATTCATATATAAATATCTACACTTCTGTGAGTTGTTCTGGTATACAAGTCCATGCAACCTATTTTATTAACACAATCAATACTTAACAAAATCAAATGCTAACATTAACCACAATATGGAAGTTGAAAAATAGTATTAGGATTAAATATACTAATCAAGAAAATAACCCATTTGTGGAAAAGAACCAAAATTTAGGATACCTGAGAACGAAAATACCACAGATTTGTATAATAACTAAATAGAGGGGATAGAAATTTCTAACGTTCGCTTTCCTTAAGAGATCCATAGATCAAAAAGGGAAAGGGCAGTCAGTGCAGAGTCCATTGTATTAGAATTCAAACTGACATAAAGAAACAAAATGCTGATTCAAATAGAGTGTGCACCAAAGCAGTAGGTCAGTTTTACCTGTACACATTTTCTTCTGGTCGCTCATTTAAATATGTTATTTTTTATATGTTATCATTAATTATGTACCTATTTACATTGAATGTGATGCAGATTCGAACAAATTCAGGAATAAGAAGAAAAGAAAGCAAATGGAAGTGGTTAATGCACATTGCTTGTTAACTAATGACTATAACAACAACTTTAAACTATCTCACTTCCGCTTGATCTTTTAATTACAATGATAACAATAATTTCATAACAATGTGGTTAGTGTACAGGTTCCTACTTAGGGTGAGGACTCAACTTTTCAAATTGAATATTTTGTAAATTTTGTTTAAACTATACCAGTGCAAGGTAGCTCAGTATTAGTGACTAATACATCCCCATCACCCAACTGAATGATAAAAATCCAATTTTGTCAGCACGTAGATAGATCAAACTTACTGTTTACATAACACATATACTATATCACCTTTTCAGAAGAAGAAAAAACAATAAATAGGGTTCCATTCTTGCATTAAACAAAAGAATGAGTCAAACAAAACAGATGCAAAAGAATCAATCAAGTAGAGCAAATATACATTGATGGATGCTAATCTAAAACATATATTCAGATTAACCTTTTTAAGCAACATAGTTGGTATAATCCAAGTTGTTCTTCTGATACGCTTTGCTGAGTTTAAAAGCCTAATTTTACAAAAACCTATTGGATGACTCACCCATTTTGACTTCAGCTACAGGGTAACTTCGATAGAGAACGAAAAATTTTCGCGATGATGAGGATTCCAATCACCGATTTTGATGATGAGTAAACCCAGAGGAGGACTTCCATGTTTCAATTTGAGAGAGTGTCGATGGTGACTACAACGATTTAATCATTCATTCAACATTTTGGGAGAGCGGACATGGATGGAAATAAACTAAGGTTATGATGAGAAGAAGGAAGGATGTGTTGAAAAAAGATGAAATGAGTGGCCAAAAATTTTAGAAGCTCGCTTTAAGAATTTCCTCAACATTTTTTAAGTGATAGCGATGTAATTAGGAAAAAAATAAAGAAAAAATAACTAAAAATTGCGGTATGGCCAAACACGCTCCAAACACGATACCTTGCTGTGCAATAAATTACCACTTTTCTTGTAGTGTAGAGATGAGGATGGCCCATACTAACGCAGAGCTTGTGCTGAAAGAATTGCTAAAAATTGTGCATGAGGAAGGTACTGCCTTAAAAATCTAGGCCGCTAAGAATAACCTAGCCCCCACTACAAAAGATGAGACTATCTAGGCCAGGGATAAGACCATTGAAGAGCAAGCGGCCGATATCCAAAAGCTTCACATAGAAAAGGAGAAACTTGCCAACAACCGGATATTGGTTAGGGCCGAGAAGGTAGATGGTGAAATTGAACATGAGGTCATTGTATATGAGCTGAAAGGGCTTAAGGAGGAAAGATCCATGGAGTGGGAAGAGTTGAATAACACTCTCTAGTATTTCTTTGCAAGCATGATTATATACAGGAACTTGAAGTGTCTAGGGAGCACATATGATGAAACTCTTGCCAATACCTAGGAGCAGGTGTTACGTTACTTTGAAGTGGTCGGTGCAGGACTCACCGAGAAGAACTAATGGCTAAGTACCTCGATACAGAAGACATAACTAACCTAGAAAAGGGAAAGGCCATTCTTGTTGATGAATACGCCAACGCTTCTATTGCTGCTGTCTAGGCTTCCACTGGCCCAAGCGCATCGGGTCCAGCAGACTTGTCTTCTCTAAAGTAAGAAGAGCCTATGAAGGGGATTTCTAAGATTGAGGGGGCAGCTCTGAGGCCACCTGAACCATTCTTGAATCCGCAGCGGCTGCTTAAACTAAGCCTTATATTCCTCTTGTTGTTGATCCACCGACACAACACTCACTTGAGGAAGGTGAGATTTCTACCTCTCCTTTTTTACAATCGGCTTCTAGTGAAGGTATATCTCTGGTTTCACCGTTTTTTGAGAAACTTCAGTTCCTGCATGAATCCGTTTCAAATTAATACCATTCTGTTTACCAACTTGTAGGTCATCCGCCTCTGCCTCCAGTTACTCGAGGATCAGATACTGCAGCTATTTTCATAGTGTCGACCTCCATCTCCCAAGGACTTCCTGCTTCAATCCTGCCTCCTAGTTCCAAACCTTCCCTCGATTCTCAAAAGATCATGGCCCTGGATGGGCTGGAAAATGTTTCTCAGTCCTCAAGGAAAGACATTTCAATCACTAGCACCGCAAGCCCAACCGATCCTATTACAATAGCGGAGAGACTGAAAATCGACCTTTCCAAGGTCAAAATCGAGAAGGAGCCTGGTACTGAAATATTCGTCAGTTGTACTCCTATGAACCCTATTACTAAGCTTCACATGATCAAGTTAAAGCCCTTAAAAATCAAATCTTATGAGTTACCTGCCGGGATATCTGATGAGCGCTATGCTGCTTCAGGGGCCTAATACAACTAGTCCGAGGGCACATTCCCGAAGGAGCGGTAATCAAAAGCGGACGGAAGCACAAGAAGACAACTAGTAGTTCTGATTGCAAGGGAGGAAGAAGAGGGAAGAACAAGTAGGGGATTCCTAAAGCTTGTGAGTGTGGTGGCTCCTTTTGTTGTACTTTTTTCTGTTCTTTTGGTCGTAAATAGGCCGTGCTTGTGCTGGAATGGCCCTCGCTACATCTACACATAAAAATTAAAGTAATGAAAGATCACATTTGTTTTATAACTTGAGTTCCATTTTATGTTTTTGCATTTTTATACATTGCATGTTCATGAGTAACTACCTGCATATCTAATATACCCGACTGTATTGCAATTTAACTACGTTATACATGTCCATTTCTATGCAATGCATTTATTTACTACAACTATGTCCGTACAAATAAAATACATGCAATCACTTTAAGTATATTCCTTTGCTTAGTTCTGTTTATAGTTGCCAAAGTGTTCCGTTTGGCGAAATAGAATCATAATTCAGCCAACTCAATGATTATTCCTATTTTGTTTAGGTCGAGTTTCCTTCGATCAATTTTATCATAAATAGTCCAAGTTCCATGTTGCTCCATATTGCCCGGAAGCATCACCTTTAATACTTATTTCTTGTTTATATATTTTTTGCGCAAACTAAATCTTGTTTGCGGAACTCGATTTTCCCAAATGCCAGACTTTGAGCATTAATAAGAGTTGAACATTATGGGGAAAATTATTCGATTGCCCCTAGTCCAGTTGTATTTTCCTGTTCTTGTTCATAGACTAAAAGAGTTTGATAATACCTATCCTTGATTTTAACGACTACCATCGCTTATCCTCGGCCAAGCATGTCCGGCCAAGCTGCTAGTGCAGTCCTAGAAATCTAGTTCATACACCAGTTCCTGCCTCCGGGAGCCGGTGGTTTAATTGCTTGAATTCGAGCATTCCCACTTGACACTGCAACTTCATGGCAACAGCCGATATTAGCAAGCCAAGGTCGAATTATTTAGCCAACCTAGCATGCTCAATCCTTCTTGACATTGCCAATCTCTAAGTAGCCGCAAATTACTAAAGGTCGGGGTCGAATTACCCGATCAACCCCCATGTGGCTATTCCTTCTTGTTGTTGCCAATCTCAGAGAAAAAACAAATTCCTGAAGGTCGAGGTCGAATTATCTGATTAACCCCTATAAGGGTATTCCTTCTTATTGTTGTAAATCTCTGGACAACCGTAAATTCCTGAAGGTTAGGACCGAATTATCCTATCAATCATGGAGGGTGGGGTCGAATTATCCGATAGGCATTGGAAGATTCGGTCAAATTATTTGATCAACCTTGAGAGCACACCCCCTGGCCATTATCATAGGCCACAGGAATATATTCCTGATCGTATTGCTAAGTGCACAGTACAAAATTTTTGATTGCATGAACACAGTTCCATTGGTTCCAGAAGCGAATTGCATTTATAAATGAAAATTTTGGCTTGCCCGGTCTGATTACAGTGCCCTCGAAATCCTTGGGTGGTTTATTTTGGGAAAATAAATTAAATAAAACTAAGTATAACAGTAATATAGCAAGTTGCTATTCTGCAACATGGGATCAAAATTCCATCAATTATAACTAGCTTGAATGCTCCATCTCCTAGCTTTCGCTCAAATGCGTATGGGCCCTCCCAATTCGGATCAAAGGTCCTATTCCTAGGAGAACTCGTTTCAGGACAAGATCCCCTACCTTGAAAGTACAATTTCGGACCTTGGCCTTAAAGTGCCATGCTACTATATTCTGGTGAGTATCTACCCTCAGTTCTACTTCTTCCCTCTTCTCATCAACTAAATTGAGGGACTCAAGAAAGAGTTTTACCTTTGGATTGAAGTGCTTTTTACGATGGGAAGGGACTTCTAGTTCTATCGGGATCATAGCTTCTGATCCATATGCCAGAGTGAACGGCAAACGCCCAATTGTAGACTTATGGGCCATCATATAAGCCTATAATGCTAGGGAAGCTCATCGACCCAAATGCCATTGGCTTTAATTAGTCGCTTCTTTAAAGTGGACTTGATGATTTTATTCACCGCCTCCACTTATATGTTCATTTGTAGGTGTACTAAACCGCCGAGAAGCTCTTTTCAATTCTAAACTAGTTTTAGAAGTACGTAAACTCGGTACTTTTGAACTGAGTTCCATTATCTATGATGATTTTGTGAGGTACTCCAAACCTGCAAATGATGTTTTGTCACGAAGTTGATCACCTTTTTTGTTCTGATCGTGGCAAGCAGTTCAGCTTCTGTCCACTTCATGAAATAATCCACTACTATTATTGCATATATAGCTCCTCCATTCATGATTGGTAGCACACCGATTAGATAAATTCCCCAAATCACAAAAGGCCATGGACTAACCATTTGTGTAAGTTATGTAGATGGGACTCTTGAAATCGTTGCAAATCTCTTGGAACGGTCCCACCGCCTGCTGTAATCAGCCACATCATGATTTATTACTGGCCAGAAATATCCATAGCAAAGTACCCCTGGTGTGATCAACATACCTACTTCCATGAGGATCTTCCTCCCATTATCTGTGATTACACACCGAAGCAGGGGGTAGAGAATCCTATTTTGTACAATGCTCCTTCTTGCATCATGAGCCGAGTTTCTTTTCGAAGGAGTTTCTTCCGTTTGTTTCTGTCTCTCCAGAGAATCTCATTGAGCAAATATTCTTTGATAGGAGTCATCCATGACTCCTCTTCTTTTGCGGTCTCGAATATCCAGTTGACATCCATTTGATCAATGTTTGGAGTTGTTAACACCTCCATCAAAACCAAACCCATCATCTGTGCCTCCCTAGAACTAACCAATTTGGCCAATGAATCGGCCTTTAGGTTTTCTTTCCTAAGGATATCCATAATTATGTAGTGCTCTAAGTCTTCCAGCAGCTCCAATGCCTTCGTCGGTTTGGGAGAAAGTTTCGCACCCTTAGCCTTATATTCCTTTTTTACTTGGCAAACCACTAGTTAGGAATCATTGCATATCTGCAGCGTCCTTATCCTAAGTTCATTTGCTATCCTCGGTCCTGCTATCAATGCCTCATATTTAGCCTTAATGTTTGTCATGGGAAATTCCGGTTTCAATGTGTAACAAATCAACCGCCCTTCCATAGTTTCAAGCACCATTCGTACGCCCAAAGTATGTTCATGTAAAGCTCCATTCACAAACAACATCGAATGAGGAAGTGTGGTTGTATCATCCTCCTCTTTACCATCCTGCACGGTAAACTTAATGATGAAACCTACCAACGCATGCCCATTTATCGCTCTCCTCGGATGGTAAGTGATGTCGTATTAGCTCAACTCAATGTTCCATTTTAGCAACCTTCCTGAAGTCACGGGTCAGCAAGACACCTGCATCAAGGGCCGGTCCGCAAGCACTTTAATCGGAAGAGCTTGTAAATATGGTCGTAGCTTTCTTGACACAATCCGCAAGCAATATGCTGGTTTCTCTAACATTATGTACTTATTTTCAACTCCTGTAAACTGCTTACTGATGTAATAAACCAAACTTTAGGTCATCGCTTCCTCATGCACTAGTGCTACATCTAACATTTTGGCAGATACCGCCAAATAAACAAATAAATCCTCCCAAGCCAATGGTTTAGATAAGATCGATGGTATTTCCATGTGCCTTAACAACTCCTCGAAGGCATTCTGCCAATCCTGATTCAGCATAAAGTTTTTATTACCCTCGTTGAGGGCATTAAAGAAGATATGCATTTATCCATTCCCATCGAGATGAACCGACTCAAGAAAGCAATCTTCCAATTCAAGCTTTGCATCTCCTTTGTAGTTGGGGTAGTTACATTCCTCAAGGCATAAATCTGCTCCAAATTGGCCTTGATTTCACTTGCATTGACAATAAATCCCAAAATATTTCCTGATGCTACCCCCAAAAGAACATTTCAATGGATTCAGCTTCATTCCATACTTCTATAAAACCTCGAATGTCTCCGAGAGGTCTTCCAAATAATTCCGCAATACTCATGACTTCACAAGAATATCATCCACGTATACCTCAATTGTTCATCCGATTTGATTCTTGAACATAGAATTTACCAATCTCTGGTATGTGGCTCTTACATTCTTCAAACCAAACAACATTACTCGATGGTAGTATAATCCTAAATCCATTATGAAACTGGTATTTTCCTGATCTGGTATATGCATCAGAATCTGGTTATAACTCAAACAAGCATCTGTGAATGAGAGTAACTTGTGCCCTGTGGTCCAATCTACCAATTGGCCAATCCTGGGAAGTGGAAAGTTATCCTTCGGGCAAGCCTTATTCAAATCTGAATAATCGATACACCTCCATCACTTTTTGCTTGATTTGTTGACCAACACTGGATTGTATACCTATTCAGGGTATAAAGCATCGTAGATAATGCCGTTTGCTATCAGCTTATCCACTTCTTCCTTTAATGCAATGGATTGCTTTAGACCCTGCCTGCTTCTTTTTTGTTTGGTCATTGTAAACTTTGGATCAATACTCATTGCGTGACACGCTATCTTCGATGACTTCCTACACATATCCTATTGTATCCAAGAAAACACGTCCAAATTACCTTGGTGTAAATTAACCAATTCCTTCCTTAAGTTATTGCTAAGCTAAGGTCCAATCTTTAGAACTCATGTTTGATTGTCCGTATTTATTGGGATGTTCATCGTCGGCTAGGCCGGTGCCTTCTGCACTTCCCCTGACTTCTTCTTAGGATTCATAAACTTGTCAAACCTGCTATGTTTCTTGAGCCAGGGGTTGTGTTTTAGTTGCTATGCTTTCGAATCACGATTGCGGAGAGTCTTCTCCACATCCTTACCTTTCTCCCGTACAATTTTTCCCTTAGCACTAGGACATAGCACTCACTTCCTGTGCTTTAGTCTCCTCTTATTGATCCAATCATATTCTCTATAGGGAACTTCATCATTAGATACCAAGGAACCAATGCTGTTCCAAAATAAGTTAGAGCTGACCGACCCAAAAAGGCATTGTATGTTGAGTATTCGTCCACTATAATGAATTGCTGAATCTGGACTACCCTACGATCTCCTTCACCCAACTCCATGGGTCGATTGATCGTTCCAATTGGCTATTTTTCTTTGCCTATAAATCCTTGCATCTTGGTTCTGCAAGCCGTAACCTCCTTCATGCTAATCTTCATTCGATCAAATGTTCTCCTGAATAGTATGTTCATTAAACATCCAGTATCCACTAAGACTCAGCGTACAGTCATTGGTCCTATACCTACCATTATTATCTATAGGGTAGAAAGTTGGCACATCAACTCCATCAGCATCCCTATTCCTGATTACAATGTCATCTGTTATCAGCCTTTATTGCTTAGCTAGAGCTCTGACTTCTATGGCAAAGCAATCCTACTATGTTATATGCTTTAGCGAGCTAGCATACCATTCCATCTTCCTCCATCTATTCTCTATCGGACGAGATCCTCTAGTTATGGAATTGATTACAATCTTCCATCATTTCGCCTAGTCCCTTCTCTACTTTATCCAAGCCGATTCCCTTAGGCAGGCGGCCCTTATAGTCTTGTGGCTTGACCACCTTCCTGTGGCTCTTTAGCGTACTGTTGGAGCTTATTTTTCTTTAACAGCTCTTCAATGAGATCTCAACAATCCCAAATCTCATTCGTGTTGTGTCCATCGGTTTCAAGGAAACAACAGTACTTTCTGGAGTGCCTTTCCGGCTTAGTTGCCTCCCTCTTGGGTAGCTTTTTATATCATTCTATTTCTTGAGTGGCGAGGTATATGTTTTCTAGTGTATCATTTAAGGGTATAGTTTTTCGATTTTGTGTTCCTTGGACATTTCTTGTTTTCTTTACGCCTTCCAATAGTGCCTTGATTCCTTTTATTTTGGTTACTAGAATACCCACATTAACCGCCACGTTACCATAGCTTTCTCCAGCATGTTTAGTCACCACGTTACTCTAGATAACTTCCTTCGATTATCCATCATCAACAATTTCTTACAGCTAGACTTGCCTCTTCCACTCGCAAAAACTGATTAGCCTTCCGATGGAATCCTCCATTGTTTTGGTTTGCTTTATTTTCAGCCATAGGTAAAATCCATGTCCAAGTGTTTTCCTCGGACCAATGCCATAAATACTAGGTCCTCCTTTGGGTTACTCATTTCAGTAATAGCAATATTAAACGGACTCAAGAACCATTTCAACAACTCCTTAGGTCAATGAGATAAGTTTGACAAGGACATCATGTCCTTAGGCAGAGAAGCATAGAGCTGAAACTGCTTTATGAATTTCCATGCCAAATCATCAAAGTTAGATATGGATTTGGACATAAGCTTGGTGAAACACATTGACGCAACACCTTTTAGGAAAATAGGAAACATCAATACCGTACAGTGTCCATCGCCCTGGAACCAACCATGTGCCACTCATACTTAAGTACGTACTATTTGGATCAATAGTCCCATTATACGATGGCATTGTCAGCATTGTGAACTTCCTGTGATACTCTTCCCATAGAATATTTACCATGAAGGGAGTTATGCTTAGTGCAGAACCCTAATCCTCGTTCTTTCTACCTCTGCCTTCCTCTACCAATCGTTTAACCATATCAACTATATAAATAAATATGAATCCCTTTTTCTACTTCGAGATTGTATAAGTAATAGTTGAATAGAACATAAAGGGTTTAAACTGTAAGTTTCCTTTTCTTGAAATAGAGGTGTGGATTCTATTACATCAATGTAAAATAAGTTTGGTATTTTGATTCCCTTTTTTTGAATACATTTATATAAATCCGTTTTGTCTGGCTAAGGATATTAGTGATTTATATGAGACATTGGCTTGTATGAATATGGAAGTGTTGACATTTTAAGAAATAGTGTAGGAAGCAAAATCTTAGAATAGGAATATTTCTATGCACGATTAGGAATATTTAGCCTAAATTACATACCTATAAATATATTAATCGCGTATAAGTATATTAATAGTGTATTATTAATAACGTATTATTCGTATCATATAGAATAAATAAGTTAGTAAATTGTGTTAAACCCCATAGGAAGAAAGTTAAGATAATTAAGAAAATTAACCCATAATTAAAGGCGAAATAAGTAGTTTTTCTTATATGGCCTTAAGTCGTTAATGCAGTGAGATACTATATATATATATATGGTACTATGTTAGAAGTGTGGAAATATGACTAAGTTATAGCGATGCGAGGTTAGTTAAAAGCACATAGAAGTCTTCCCAACTAATCTGCCTACCAGTAGTGTGACTTTGGGATTGATGTAAGACATTGCCTATAATAAGTACCCTTGGTGGATGCGAAATTAATCTCAATTCTATAAGGTAAGTCTGCCTAGCTAATCTGGCTACTAGTAACTAAGAATAATCAAACTAATGTAAGAAGTGACGGTTTAAGTTACGGGTCATATGACGGATATCCTGGTACATGCATGCTTCTGCTTGAAGGTTTTATGTGGAAATTGTAGGGTACACCTACTTCCAACTTCTGAAGTATTAAATGATCGGGATTACATTTTAGGTGCGCTGTGGGATCTTTGGTATGTGTCCGCTTTAGGGTTGAGGTATTAATTGGCTATTGTAGGGTATGCCTCTTCGTATAAAAGAAGAATTAAGTGGCATGTTGAGATTTATTTTGATGTCGGCTAGGAAGTACTAAAGAGGGGTCTACCTTGGGTTTAGACATTAAATGACAGGGATCTGCTAGGGTATAGATATTCAATGGTCACAGTCTTTCTAATTCCCATTAAAGAGGTATTAAGTGGCTTAGGTGCTTGCTCTCGCATTGTTAGGGCATGACTTACGATAGTTGCGAAGATGGATTGGAAAAGGCCATTGGCCTACAGTTAAAGGTATGTTATGGAATTGGATTGGAAAATCCTTTGGCTCAATTGGAGATATACTTAGCTGGGTATAGTATAGAATGTGTAAGACATATTATTATCTAAACGATACTGCCCAAATTTGGTAAGACTTGATATTTTCATTTATTAGGTATTTTTGTTATCAGTCCCTCCTCATTATAACCCATAGGTTAGGGGGACGATGTTGCTTAAGAAGACCGAGGTGAGGGTGAAGATTTGTGGCAGTTTATCTATTTATCTATTTTTTTAATATATTCTTATGTACCTAATTTCAGAAACATTGATGTTATTTTGAGATATTGTATTATGGATATTTCGGGATGATGTGTTGTATTTCTGGGATTTGAGTTTTTATGAAATAGGCACTTATTTTTGTTATTATATTTATCCCTTCCACCATGAGATTCCCAAAGCGTAGATATATAGCTCCGTGTATTTTTCATTATATCAATTTTACCTACCAATAGGTAGCTTTGGAATGGGCTTTTATTTGGTCAAAAATTAGGCCCGATCTGAAGAGGGTTGTTACATTTGGTATCAGAGCTTGGGTTACACGATCAATGGGAATATGCATGCATAAGAGTGCGTATTTTTTATTTTAAAAATATTTTTAAAAACCTTACTATATATACACAAACTTTTATGAACATACGCAACACACTAGGAAAATCTTTATTTTAGAAAATACTGCTATCTTACGAAGTTGTAACTAAAAGCTCAAATGTAACATCCCCTATCTAGAGGCCCAAAGCTAAGCGCTACAGATGCTGCAGTCATCTATAGTATTAACTTCCGACAACTAAATACGGCTATTTTAATGGTATCTATAATATCAGAAGCACTTGAATATGAAACAAAGCACAGATTTCAAAACAACATTTTTCCTTTACATTCCAAAACAGATGTTCCATATTCAGATTACATAATCCCAAAATGTTTTCCCAGGAAATGATAAAATATACATATAACAAAACACGCCAAGAGCGACATAAGAAGATGCCCCCTTGGATGATCAGAGTCATATAGTCATTATTGACTTAATACATACACATCAGAAATAAACACAAAACAAAGAACTGCAACTCCTAAATAGCTCTCCGTTAGCCTCCTGCTTTCCTTCGGTAGCTTTATTCGTCATCCTACTAAAACCTGAAAGAACCTCAACCCTCAGTCTACTCAAATCAATTTTGAGCACCCAAGAGTTTAAGGGGAAAACATAAACTTCGAGTCAGACATAAAGCTTGGTGTGAATAATACTATACATCCCGGTTATTAATGTTAAGTGAGACCACGCCGCTTAGCAAAACGGGTTTCCCCTCACTAACATCCTTTTAAAACAAATTGTTTGCAAACCTTTATCCTGCAACCAAAATTGGTTAAAACTGTAAAGCATCGTTATATTATGCAAACATATATATCAGGTAACAAATGGACTATCCGTCTAAATACTATAGTTTTGTTTTGCTTACTATTAACCTTTGGCTGACTCGGGCCTACCAGACAAAATAACATAATTTATCTAACATCTGTTAGACACACCTCTTTTGGACGGTCTGTCCTTAACTATCTGTTTAATATTTCTCTTCTGGACGGTCTGTCCCTAACTTAACATCTCCCAGGGTCACCTGATCCTAATGGTTTTGCGGGCTCACCAATAACCTGTCTGTATACAAACATATATTCCCTTATGTGTGTAATCATAATTTTAGTCTTACCTATGACAAAGCCCTACACACTGTAATTTTGGACTAAATTAGCTGGGGCCAATAGCTAATGTATAGGGTGCGACCTTATACTAGTCCCATTTGGTATTCTAATATTTGAGTCATTTTACTTAGGGATAACTTCACTTATATTTTCCTTGAAATACTCTTTCAAACCGATTTAAACCTTTAAATCATACTTACATAAGGAAAATATATTCTCTATGCTTTACTCAAAATCATTTGGCCATGTTGTATATATATTTTACTCAACCCTTTGTTGATGAAAACATTTTACCCCTTTCGAAACCATTAAACTTTGTATTTCGAAAACATTGGAAAATCCTTTCCTTTCTTTTCTCCGAAAGCTTCGAAATAATTGACATCCCTCGTTAAAACCTTTAAACATTGCCTTTCGAAAACATTGGAATAACCCTTCCTTTCTATTCATCGAAAGCTTCGAAAATAAAGGAAAACCTTCCCTTCCGACCCCTTCGAAACCCTAGGAACAACCCCTTCAAAACCATTCATTAAAACTCTTTTGAAAGCATTGAAACACTAAACCTTTCGAAAGCCTTTGGTTCAATTTAAAACATGTGGAAACTTTTTGAAGCCATTCAGAGTTTACTTCTTCATAACCTTTAAAAACCATCTCGGTCAAAACCTTTTGAATTATGCCTTCAAGTAGAACAAAAGGATAAGAAGCCCATTGAAGTCGAAAGTACTTCTTTCGAAACCATTAAACCATCTCTTTCGAAACCATTTGGGTTATACTTCAATTATATAAAAAGGGTCTTTAAACATTTAAGTCGAAAGCTTCTATTTCGAAACCATTTCCTAAGTAAAGAAGTGATGGCGTCGAAACCATCCCTTCGAAAGCATGGGAGAAGTGGCCAAGTTTTAAAAACAAAGTATTCCTTCGAAGCCATTGTAGTCGAAAGGTAGAAAGCGGCAGCTAAAAAGGTTTCGGGTTTGTTGAAAGCAAATATTTAAAACTAAAGTGCAACCCATTCGAAACCATCTCTTTTAAATCCACTGACCCAGTCGAAAGCCAACTGAGTCGAAAGTCATTTAGCCGAAAGCAAGCAGGCGCATTTTAATTTAAAAACAAAGTGACGTTTCGACCCCTTCAGAACCTATGGTTTCAACCTCATACCTTTCGCTTCCTATCCAATTTGCTACGTACCAATTTCTTGATACCAGGCTCATTGGTTTTGATGGAGATGGAGGCGGAGGGACTTGGTCGAAAGCCAACTGAGCTGGAAGCAAGTGCCGAAAGCAATGAAGCAGTTTAAAAGCCTGGAATAAACAGTTCTTTTCACCTAACCTGCTTTACGTGTAAAATTTTGATTGGTTGCCTCTTTTCTTTACCACTTAAAAGGGCTGCACATTTTCAGAACCAATTAATTAATTTAAATCTTTTACAAAACACCCATTCTCCTTAATTAAATATATAAAACGTTTTAAGTCCCCTACCTTAAATTATTTCATATATTCATCAAAACACTTAGTAAAATTCTACGGAAATTCCAAAAAATCTTTTTCATTATGTTTTCTAACATATATAAATTTCAAACCCAAATAATTATTTATTTTGCCGTAAATAATTTATAACCCAATACATCATTTTCTT
This sequence comes from Allium fistulosum, assembly GCA_030737815.1. Lineage (NCBI taxonomy): Eukaryota > Viridiplantae > Streptophyta > Magnoliopsida > Asparagales > Amaryllidaceae > Allium > Allium fistulosum. The sequence goes on along the minus strand of CM060908.1, from coordinate 739,805,802 downwards.
CACTAGAAAATTAATATAAAATCCACCATTATTCAGAAAATTATGAAATTTGGAACCCATATCTAAAATATCATTTTCAATCTATATTAAAATTTGCAAAGGCATTTGGATGTCATTTAATAGGGTTTTCATAACAAACATATCATAAAAACTAATATGAACATGTATAAATCATCAACAAGTATATATAAACTTCCAATCATCCAAAACATGGCATTATCATGCAAAACCATTTCAGTTTACCCTTAAATATGAAAAACTATAAGAAAAATGGGATGTAGTAATCATTCACTTTAGCTTTGTGATTAAAGATATGAGATTTGATGTTGAACAAATCGATTCACTTCTTCTTCTAGAAATCCTAGCTTTTGTCTTCTCTTGAGATTGAAAATGGTGGTCGGCCTTAGGTTGTTTTTGCTTAAAAAAATGAAATGAACTTGTGTTTGTTTTCCTAAGGGTTTAGGGTATAAGTTCATCCTATTTCCCATTTTACACTTCCTTATTTCCTAAAATCTCTTATTCATGTTATCTCGTTTTGAATTACACATTAACAAGGCATGACTACCCTTAATTTTAATCAAATCTTAATCTATTAATCATCTTACATTATTTTATTTAGTTTGGCTAATTAAATATTCTAAATAATGTTACCAAAAATATGGAGTGTTACAATCTCCCCACCTTAAAGAATTTCATCCTCGAAATTACGATAAGGAACACATAAAACAATCAAAGGTAAAACATACCATCAAAACAAATCAAGATAAGCGCCTCTAATCCTGCTCTCAGTCATCCAAGTACAGTCTCTAGCATTGTCACTCCACTGGACTTTCCCTAGTCTGACTGTCTTATTCCTCAACTTTTTATCATCTCTCTCGACTATCTGGATAGGCTTCCTAGCTATAGTCAGGTCTGGTTCCACTACTAAATCCTCTAACACAGTCAGTGCTATAGTAGTATCTGGATCCCTAACACACTTCGTTAGATGAGATACATGGAATACATCGTGGACACCTGCCAAACTGATTGGTAACTCAACTCTATATGCGAGTTTCCCGATCCTTTCCAAGATAGAAAATGGTCCTATGAACCTCGGTGCTAACTTCCCTGTCTTCTCAAACCTGATAACACCTTTCATCGGCGATACTTTGAAGAAAACATGATCTCCAACAGAGAACTCCAAATCTTTTCGTCTTCTATCTGCATAGCTTTTCTGCCTAGACCGAGTTTCCCTCATTCTCGCCCTTATCAGCTCAATATTTTATGTGGCATCTTTAACTAAATCTGGACCAAGTACTAATCTATCTTCGGTCTCTAACCAACAAACTGGAGATTTACATGGTCTGCCATATAAAGCCTCAAACGGTGCCATCCCAATGCTAGTCTGATAATTGTTGTTATACGCAAACTCGACTAGATGAAGATGGTCTTTCCATGATGCTTTGAAATCCAATACACAAGCTTGTAACAAGTCTTCCAAGATCTTGTTAACTGTTTGTACCAACATTGGGCACAACACTCTTCGGAAGTTTTTGAAGAGATAAAATGAAGAAAATTAAATGGAAAAGGAGGATTATCTAACAAAAACTCCAAAAACAGATAATGAAAGTAATAAGAACGCACAGAAACACAAGAATTTAGAGTGGTTCGGCGTGTTGCCTACGTCCACTATGAAGTTGATTTCTTTATTGATGTTTCTTTGATGATTACAATTGATTTCAGCGAGTTACAGCAGATAATAATGATTTACAGCAGTGAAATTCGTTAGTAGCAGCAGCAATGGAGTTTAGAACTGGATCCGGCAGAGTCTGGGCATTGGAGAATTCCAAGAAGAAGAAGATCCCTTTTTTGTTGGCTCTACGGATCTATTTATAGGTGTAGGAGGCTGATATTTCACTCAGATCTTGGGAGACTCCCTCTGGCACGTGACTAGGCCCGCGCGCCCTAGCTCGCGAAGTTTCGGCCTGATCTGTGATCGATAAGAATGGATTTCGTATCAATCAAGATTGTGTCCGATGGTGTCGAAATTTTGTGTGGACATTCTCCAACACGTGCGTAAGCTCCTGCGAAAATTTGGTGGCATTTGGACTTGTAGATCTCGAGTTATAATTGATTCGAATTGGAGGCTTTCGGCAGGTTGCTTCGTTCGACTCAATCACATCGACTCGATCTTGTTCGAATCGATAGATGCACGTGACTATGAGATGACGTGGCGCTTGAATCTCTGGATCACTCCGCTTTCGATGTCGAGTTGAATGAGTTATCCTTGAACTTCGCTTCATTCGTGTCGATGGTATTGCCTTGTTCGTATCGATAAAAGATGCACAGTTCGCATCGATGAAGGTTGGCTCGTTCTTATCGATGAAATTGCTCCAACTTGATGGATACGAACAAATGAAGATGTGATGGATATGAACAGAAGATGAGGTGATGGATACGAAGTAACGACTACTTGATGGATACGAACTAAGGAGCCTTGATGGATTCGAACAAGGCCTTCCAGGATGGATAAGAACTAGGCAACTGCCGTATGAAGTGGAGCTTGTTCGATGGTGGAATTGAGTAGATCGATACGAACAAGCATATTCTCTCGATGGATACGAAATGGCACATCCTGATCGATTCGAGCAAATGCTTGCTGATGGATACGAACAAGGTCGATGCGAAGTATGCCGCTCTTGGATGGATACGAAGTAGACTATGGTGATTGATGCGGAGCTGATCGAGTCGAAGTAGGCCCTGGTGATCGAGGCGGAGCCGATGGAGTCGAAGTAAGCTTCCCTGATGGATTCGAACTCGATCGATTCGAACAGTTGCTAGTTTTCATCCAATCTTGCATCGATCGTAACTTGAGCATACGAACTCGGATTGACTTGAAATTTGGAACGTTGGCTCTCATAGCCTCGCTTGTCGTGTCATATCAATTTTGGCTCGATCTGGACTCGGTCAAAATTCATCGATATCCATAGTGAGTCTGTGTATAACCAATCTCTAAGACGAACCGTCATTGGTTACTAGTCAATTCCTTGGTGTCACGGCCTTGCCAAAAGGCGGGATAACATTTGCCCCCCAAAGTACGTCTTGTGGAAACATGATATGCTTTGAAATGCTGCAATCTTCATTCTGAATAGTTATCATCTTTTCGATGAAAGCTGTAATCTTCGATTGATTTTCTCGATAATGTAAACTGTTGACTGTCAACTATTGTACCCTGTATTGTTGCAACTGACTACTGTATGCTAGTGATTAGCCGTTTGTCGTTGTAATCGTTATCAAATGAGTTTCTAATTCCTATAAATCTGGAATATTGAATATTAGTCTGACATATATATATATATGTTAATCTGACTCTCGTTGACGTTTGTACGTTCACGAGTCGTTGTCAGTTTATCCCGTATCGAATTCTGTATCGATCTTCTCCTGAACCGATGTGAGATTCGAATTGTAACAACGCTCGGTGGTCGTTTTTGAATGTTCCTTCGTATCAATCCTCTCCTGAATCGGTGTAAAAGGTTAAAACATTGTTTTTGCATCGGTATTCGTTGTATTGATGGATACGAAATGAGCATTTCGAATCGATGGATGTGGGGTTTGATGGATACGAAGTGGTCGTTCGTATCGATAGAGTTCAATGTCTTCAGAACAGCCCCTACTGTATACTTCGAATCGATGGATTTGGTGTCGTTGGACACGAATTGACAATTCGTATCGATTGGTATTAGCTTATGGGAGCTGCGATTTGATGGATTCGAACTGCACAGTGCTCAACGGATACGAACAGAAGTCCCACGATCGATACGAAATAGTAGTCGTCTGAGGGTTGATGGATTTGAATGGCTTGTTCGAATCGATCCCGTGGTGATGTTTTGCAACTGGTCGAATCTACTGGGATGCGAATCGTTTTTTGCCTTCACGCTCGAGTCCATATAAATACTGTGGACTTGGCCACTTTTCACTTTTTACTTTTTATTCTTCTGCCTTGTCTTCATATCGCTCCAAAGACTTAGAAAAGGAAAACTGCTTGACTTCAAATCGAACCAAAATCTTTAAACCCTTTAACCAGTTGTCGAAATCAGGTAATCAATTGAACAAAATCAGTCCTAAAGCGATGAGATCCAGATTCTCATGCCATTCCATTCGAACTTGTGCCCGAACGTTGCTCGAGGCAGTAGATAACGTGCGAGGTCGAGGAAGGATAAAATGCTGTTCGAATCGATCTGGGGAAGAAGGAGTGTGGAGATAAAATGGTTTTTTGGTCCTCGTTTTTGCATCGATCTGGAGTCCGGGCTTCGAGATGATGAGATGGAGGCCTTCGTATCGATCGATGGCTAAGCTGTTGCATCGAGTTGGGATGATCGATGTGAGTGTCTCGAGCATGTTGATCGATACGAAGGAGTTGCGTCTAATGGATTCGAAACCCAGGGTTTTTGATCGATTCAAATTATGCACCAGGGATCGATACGAAGGCGACCCAATTGATGGATGCGAAATAATCACTCTGGATCGATTCGAAGTCTCCAGTCTTTTGACCGAGTCAAACTCGCACGCAGATGAACATGAATTATCGATGCGAACAAGGCTCTTGTGATCGCTACGAAGTGAACGTTAAAGAATTTGTAATTCCTTGCACACTTGAACAACTGGCTTCGACGAGCTTCAAACTTGCATAATTGGACTTAATCGTTTCACCGCATATCTGATTGCCTATCGAAGCTCATTGACGGAACTGGAACTTAAAAAAATGATAACAAATTTTAACTTGGATTGATCCCTAACATCTTGATGGCACGGTAGTGACGGTCAGCGATGACGGTCATTCCGACTGAATTTCAAAGTCTCATCGTTTACATGCTTTCTCCAATTCTGTAGAACTTCTCTAGTGATATACAGTACTACTGCACTGCACAACACACTCACACACTTTACACTGGGGGATGCACGAGCGTTATTGTCTGTTTAACAATGATTTTTCATAATCTAGTTAGTCATGGAACCCTCAAGTTCACAGCAGCAGGAACTCCCGAGTTCAATTCCTTCAACCATCGAGATACCGGTCATTGAAGCCGAAATTATAAATCCAGCTCCGGACGAGCTTCCAGGCGCCCGGTTCATTTGTCGTCCACAAGATTATGTGCCGTCCGGCATCTCTGAAGATATGCTGGGATGGATATGCTTAAGACACGGCTTGTCGCTTGATGACGTATTATTGCCATGGCCGAATGATAGGCCACACGCTCCCCCGGAGGGGTTTCCTGCTTTCAACCTTCATGCTTGCACAGCGGGGACACTTCCTCCTTTCAACCAATATATAAGAGAGATGTTATCATTCCTTGGAATAGCTCCATCCTAGCTACACCCCAACGAATACTCTTTGTTGAATAGCACCTTCGTTTTGTTTATGGAGATTCTCTTTCGACCACCGAAGCCGATCGAGATTAGATATCTATTTAACATTAAGAGTCGTGGAGACAGCCCTTCTTTCACCTTCTTGGAAGCGGTTAGGAACTGCCAAATAGTAACTGGGTCCTGGGGAAGGTTGAGTTACTTTAAAACTGAACGGTTCTACGTTCGGTTCCCCCCTGGATTTGCTAGGAGATGGTTGGATAGATGTAAGCGTTGCAATCTTTCTCTTGAATTATTGAGATAATAATAGCCAACCTCAAAACTGACATACTTTTCTTCTTTCACAGCCGCAATCTCACGACCTGATGGTGGATACTTCAAAGAGTTAGTCCGGATCCTTCAAGCGGTTCCGGGCGAAGAGAGGCATATTGACTTGGTTCTGACCGACAGAAACTTGAGAATTGTCGGGTTGATCGAACGGAGGCAAAGCATAAGGTTGGAAGGGACACTTAGAGCGGTCTCGAAGAAGCAGGCGAAACACAAGGTGCCCGGAGTCATAATAGCTGAATAAGTTGATCCGGAGAGAACGCCTACTGATAACGAGCTCCAAGCTGGGCCTTCTTCCGGTGTCCAGGATTCAGGAGGATGGAGAAAAGGCAAGGCAGCTGCTTACAAGCATTCTAAATCCATGAGATTGAAATCCGTGGTTATGTCTTTGCCTATTCAGGGGATTAGAATTTCGGAGGCTCCTCCCCCGCAAGTAGAGAATCCTTTTGAAGGGCTTGCTAATATTCCGATTCCGGATTATGTGTCGTTTCAACACGACACCGGGATGGAGGAGCTTGATAATGCTCTTGAACTGAGCGGGTCGCTTGCTATGAGTGCGGTAGACATTTCCGGTTGGTCGGGGGGTTGCACATACATACACTTCACTGCACTGCACGATTCATAACTGTAAATCGTCCAACCTAAAAAATCACTAACTTTTCCTTCGTCTCTCATTTTCAGGTACGATGTCCGGAAGAGGATCAATGCTTGGGAATCTTCGCTCGGCTCGAAAATCTTCTACCTGTTATGATTCCCGCAGGAGAGACTCAGATAGAGACCGCGATCGCGGGTACTCTAATCAAGAGAGGTACGAGCGGGACAGGGATAGAGAATACAAACATCGATCTAGGTCTCGCTCTCCACCTCTTAGAGTTCCATCTCCACCTCTTGTTCTTGTTCCACATCCACTAGAACCTCCACGTCACAGGCCATCTTCTCACACTTCTAGATCCGAGACTCATCTCTAGAGAGTCGAAACCACGGCCCCCATAATTGCAGAGCAGGTCCCAGCTGAGCCCATAGGAGAAGGGGCCATTAAATTGGCTCAGATGAGGAAGGAGTTCCCGAACATATGCTTTGATGGCTATGTCTTCCCACCACACTTAAAGAGAATCCCATCCGGAGTGGAAAACACGATGCATGATTACGTTCATGACATCTACACCCAGTATAGAGAGTGGGTAAAGGCTGCAGAGAAAGCTTCCAAGGTGGCCTTTGAGCGAGCCAAAGCGCTTGAGAAAATGGAGGCCGAACTCGCTCAAAGGGACCGGATCATTCAAGTGATCACTGCTGAGGCCGAGTCTTCTCGGAAATCTGAAATTGAGGCCACCAAAAAATCCGACGAAGCGAATGTGGCCATGGAGAGGTTGAGGCAGACACATGTTGCCTTGGTGGAGGAGATGGGCCATCGGAATACTACTGTTACCGCCGAACAGGATGCGGCGGTCAAGGAACTTAATGAGCTCAAGGCCAAATTTTCCGACATGACCAAGGAAAGGGATGATGCAAACAACACAGCCCAGGAGGCGTGCGAACAAGCTGTTCTTCTTAGGGGTGAACGGGATGCGACTGTGGCTAAAGTCCGCAAGGTGGAGACTGAGGTCGAGGAGAAGGTGAAATCGGCCGAGTCCAGGCTAGAGACTGATATCGAAGACCTTCTCGTTGTTTACAATGCTAATGTGCCAAGGAACATGGGTCTAGCCAGGCTCGGTGATTATCCGGCGCATCTATACAACACCTGGGGCCGATTAGTTGAAGAAGAAAAGGAGGCACATCTGGGTGAGTCTGTGGATGAGTTTGAACTCGAGAATCGCATTCTGAATGAAGATGAAAGGAAGATTCTTCACGAGTCAATGATTCTGCATGAAAAGGAAAGACTCGGCGCCCAGCACTTCGAAGTAGGAGAGGGTTCAGGGGTTGACCATCATAAGGCGAGGCTTGAAGTTCCAGCGTCAACCCAGCCCGAATCCTCGTCTGCGGTCGCTCCCCAAGCTGTTCCTGCCTACAATCCGGATCAACCGCAGATGTCTCCGGCTACAGTGCAAGTTACTGAAGCCATTCTGCCGCCTATAAGTCAAACTGAGGAAGGAATTCTGAACATTCCACATATCTGCCTTAAGTCGGAATCCTTATCTGAATTAAATTCTGACAGTTCTCTTATTTTTTGTCCAGTGATCGATGCTGCACCGGCCATGCCTCCTGCTAATCAAGAATCATATCAAACGCAGGAGGCTATTGTGACCGAAGCGATCACAGTAACTAAAACTGCCCCACATGACGATACGCAGGGAAGCACGCTTGTGTTTGACGAGTAGCTGATGGAAGAACTCTTTCGTCGTCATGGCGATCCTCTTGCCGACTTGCCATTTGTTATGGGTGGAAGCTCTCCTGCTACAAGTTCTTCAATGCCAACTACTAATGCCCCCAGCGAGGCTCGAGCGGTTACTGAAGAGGACATGTTCGCACAAATCTACGCTGAAATGGAAGCAGCGGCTCATGGTGGCAGTTCTGGAGGTGGGATGGCGGCGCCTGGTCCAGCTCCGCTCAGAATGATATCTCCGAGTGGTACAGTTTTCATCACCAGCGTGCCCATTCCATCTTCTACACTTGATCTTGTTCCTCCGACTCCGCCCGCGGGTAGCATCCCTATTCACTCGAGCTCGGAGGAGGATGTCGAGATCGTGCCACTGCCTGGAGACCGTCCACCGAAAGGCAAAGGCTCAAAGAGGAAAAATAGTGGCGGCTCCAGTGGGTCTACACCGAGAAGGAAGCCGAGGAAGAAGAAAGATTAGACATGCTTACTTGGTTTATTTTGACTTGCATTTTGTCGGTCGTGTATAGATGTAGGTTCGGTCCCTGCTAGTAGGAATTTTTTGGAACAAACTTGTATACGAATCTCTTTCATAAATAATAGAAATGAAACTCTTCTTTTTTAGCTTCTTGTGTATTTGCTTAAGTGTTTCAATATCTGAAGTACACTGGTGAAGTTTCATGTCCCGAGTCAAGTTTGTTTTTTGTTTTGCCTGGTCCAGAAACTGTGGACATGGTTTACGACCAGGAAGTGAGTTGAATTTTGACATCGCACCGCTTCGGTTAATGGTCGATGCTTAAGTCCTGTCCCCCAGTCTTGGGGGTGAGTTGTAGGACATTAGTCAGCGATCGCTTCTTATTTATGACATGTTGAGTCTATTGCCACCAAACGGATGTCTGGGACAAGCGGAGATTGAGTGGTTCATCCATTCTTGTTCGACTATCGGTGATCATATCCGCACTCCGGGAATTCTCATTTGTTTACTGGCGGTTGGTCACGCCGGCTTAAGTTTGAATCATATGTCCGCGCTCTGGGGACTCGGAATCGACATTTATACTCCGACTCGCACTCTCGGGGTTCGGAGTTGATATTTATATTTCAATTCACGCTCTGGGAACTTGAAGTTGATGTTTATACTCCGTTTCACACTCCGGGAATCCGGAGTTGATGTTTATACTCTGGCTTGCACTTTGGGAGTTCGGAGTTGTTGTTTATACTCCGTTTCGCACTCTGGGAATCCGGAGTTGATGTTTATACTCTGGCTCGCACTCTGGGAGTTCGGAGTTGTTGTTTATACTCCGTTTCGCACTCTGGGAATCCGGAGCTGATGTTTATACTCCGACTCGCACTCTGAGAGTTCGGAGTTGTTGTTTATACTCTGTTTCGCACTCTGGGAATCCGGAGTTGATGTTTATACTCCGACTCGCACTCTAGGAGTTCGGAGTTGTTGTTTATACTCCGTTTCGCACTCTGGGAATCCGAAGTTGATGTTTATACTCCGGCTCGCACTCTGGGAGTTCGGAGTTGGTAGGCAGACTGTCAGTCACATCTGCTGTATGTTTTGGGATTTCGCTCGCATTCTGGGAACGAAAAGTGTATCAGGATCATGGATGGTCGGATCACATCCACCCTGAGTTAGCAAGTGAGGTCGTTAGATGGACGGGTCCACCCTCCTCAAAATTGGTTTAGATACGGACGAAGTCATTAGGCAGATGGATCCACCCTCTTCGTAGACGTATTTTAATACTCCAGTTCGCACTCTGGGAATCTGGAGTCAAGTGAAGGATTGTCGTGTATCATTCCTTTTTTCACTTTGATGTGATGGCTTGTCCCCGAGCTTGGGTATCACTTAGCGAGTGACCGATTGCATCGCAATCACTCCCTATTTGAATAAATTCCACCGTATGGTGAAACTTAGCTCTCCGTGCATAGTGATGATCATATGAAGCATTTCAAGTAAATCACTGCTCTGGCTCGAAGAGATTGCATTTTATTGCTGAAATAAGAAAATATGGCAAAGTCAGTTGCCTTATTACAAATTCTAATTTCGAAATGCGGAAACAAATTGCAAAATGGAAAATAAACTAAATGAATAAACATAGCATGTCATGTGTAGTAGCGACGAAGACTCTCGCTATTCCAGGCTCTTGGCAGAGTAAGACCGTCAACGGTCGATAATTTGAATGTGCCATCTCCGAGCCTTCGTTCAATGACATACGGTCCTACCCATGTCGGCTTCATATGCGAAGGAACCAGATAGATTCTTTTCAGGACGAGATCGCCTAGCCCAAAGGTTCGCGGGCGGACCTTGGCGTTGTACAATCGGGCGACTCGACTTCGATGCGCGGCTGCCCTCAAATCAGCCTCTTCACGCTTCTCATATGGGAGCTCTACGTCGTGGGCCACGATTCTGATCTCGTTTTTTGCCTTGATTCCCATTGTCTCTCTGCTGATTCTGTTTATTTTGTATATTCAACTAAACTTTCCCAGAACCCTCTCCAGATTGTTTAACGGTGATGTTACTTTGAATTCCTTCAATGTTGGGCCCTGCGTCATCCTACTTCCTAGACTGTTTCGCATCCTCCCTTCTCAAGAATTGGGCTGCCTTGGAATAGAAATGGTCCAATGATGCAGGTGGTTTCCCAGCTAACCAATTTCTGAACTCGGAGTCAGGATCAATCCCCTTAGTCAATGCCATCAGGATAGAGTTATCATTGGGATTGCTTATTTCTGCACATGCAGCATGGAATCGTTTCAAGTAACGTCTCAGTGTTTCTTCAGGAGCTTGTGTAACACTAGACAGGGTGTTAACGTCTTTAGGTCTCGCTACATGCATACAAAATTGTTCAACAAACTTGGTGGCCATTTGGTCAAAATTAAAAATGGATCGTGGTGGTAAACGAGTAAACCACATAGTTGCAATGCCCCCACGGAAATGGGGAAACTACGGGATTTGACTGCATCATCAGCTCTCGCAGCATTCATCAGCCATTCATACTTCAGGATGTGTTGATTGGGATCAGAACTTCCTTCATAGACCGGCAAGGTTGGAATCCTGAAGCGCCGAGGTGGTTCAGCATATAGTATGTCATCGGTGAAAGGGGTATGACTCCAGGAGATTCCCCAGTCGTCATTAGTGAGACCCTGACTTTCACGGATCATTTGACGAATCATCGTCGGTATATCCGGTATTCAGATACTTGGAGCATGTTGTGCCAAGGTGTGGTCGAGTTCCACAACGCGAGTCTAGACCGGACGCGGTCGACGGTCCGTGTCTCGCCTCCTTGGTTCAACATTTTCCGGGATATAAGGCTCTGGAGTATGATCTCATTGACTACGATGAGGATCGATTTGGTTTCCAGTATCAACTCCTTGTCCGGTAGTGGTGGTGGTAGCGAGGTTGCATGTGACATGATAAGGAGCAGCACCTCCTCGGGATGAAGGTCATGTATGATGACTAGTGGATGGTCCAGTTCTGGGTTGTCCAAGATTCAGAGCAGGTCGGTGTCCTGTGGCCTGGGTGTAGCTTACATCCAGCCGTGGGCGTGTAGATCGGTGATGACCATCAGATGAGGATGAACTCTGTGTGGAAGAATAAGAACCTTGGTCTCTTCTGGATCTTCTGCGTCTTTGGTGGTTCAGCTGGTTGGTCAATTCTGTGTTGGCGCGCAGTTGTTCAGTTAACTATTGCCGACTCTGGGTCAATTCTTGGAGCATCATCTGAAACTCTTGTCTGGTAACCGGGCCTGATGGATCTGAAGGTCCAGCGGCACTTTGGTTGGATGGAGGCAATTGCACGGGATTCTGTCGGTCCCGTCCTTCTTGATCAGCAACTGTAGAGGTAGTTCGTGTACTTACCATGGTGAATTAATGAAAGTACTTTCCTAGATCTGATGAAAATCTGAATAGAATGGAAGGGCTTCAAAGTTCTAGATCTGGATCTTCTTCTTGGATTTATGCAATCCGGTATTGATAGGAGATCCAAAGAGCAGGAGGAATATGGGTTTTTTCTCAGTGAAAGCACCAAAGTGTTTGTACCAAAATTGGGCACAACACTCTTCGGAAGTTTTTGAAGAGATAAAATGAAGAAAATTAAATGGAAAAAGTGGATTATCTAACAAAAACTCCAAAAACAGATAAGGAAAGTAATAAGAACGCACAGAAACACAAGAATTTAGGGTGGTTCGGTGTGTTGCCTACGTCCACTTTGAAGTTGATTGCTTTATTGATGTTTCTTTGATGATTACAATTGATTTCAGCGAGTTACAGCAGATAATAATGATTTACAGCAGTGAAATTCGTTGGTAGCAGCAGCAATGGAGTTTAGATCTGGATCCGGTAGAGTCTGGGCATTGGAGAATTCCAAGAAGAAGAAGATCCCTTTTCTGTTGGCTCTGGGGGTCTATTTATAGGTGTAGGAGGCTGATATTTCGCTCAGATCTCGGGAGACCCCCTCTGGCACCTGACTAGGCTCGCGCGCCCAAGCCCGCGAAGTTTCGGCCCGATCTGTGACCGATACGAATGGACTACGTATCGATCAAGATTTTGTCTGATGGAGTCGAAATTTGGCGTGGACATTCTCCAGCACGTGCATAAGCTCCTGTGAAAATTTGGTGGCATTTGGACTTGTAGATCTCTAGTTATGATCGATTCGAATTGGAGGCTTTCAGCGGGTTGCTTCGTTCAACTCGATCACATCGACTCGATCTTGTTCGAATCGATAGCTGCGCGTGACTATGAGATGACGTGGCGCTTGAATCTTTGGATCACTCCGCTTTCGATGTCGAGTTGAATGAGTTGTCCTTGAACTTCGCCTCATTCGTGTCGATGGTATTGCCTTGTTCGTATCGATAAAAGATGCACAGTTTGCATCGATGAAGGTTGGCTCGTTCGTATCGATGAAATTGCTCCAACTTGATGGATACAACAAATGAAGATGTGATGGATACGAACAGAAGATGAGATGATGGATACGAAGTAATGACTACTTGACTGATACGAACTAAGGAGCCTTCATGGATTCGAACAAGGCCTTCCAGGATGGATACGAACTAGGCAACTGCCGTATAAAGTGGAGCTTGTTCGTGGTGGAGTTGAGTAGATCGATACGAACAAGCATATTCTCTCGATGGATACGAAATGGCACATCCTGATCGATTCGAGCAAATGCTTGCTGATGGATACGAACAAGGTCGATGCGAAGTATGCCGCTCTTGGATGGATACGAAGTAGACTATGGTGATTGATGCGGAGCTGATCGAGTCGAAGTAGGCCTTGGTGATCGATGCGAAGCCGATCGAGTCGAAGTAAGCTTCCCTGATGGATTCGAACTCGATCGATTCGAACAGTGGTTGGTTTTCATCCAATCTTGCATCGATCGTAACTTGAGCATACGAACTCGGATTGACTTGAAATTTGAAACGTTGGCTCTCATAGCCTCGCTTGTCGTGTCATATCAATTTTAGCTCGATCCGGACTCGGTCAAAATTCGTCGATATCCATAGTGAGTCCGTGTATAACCAATCTCTAAGACGAACCGTCATTGGTTACTAGTCAATTCCTTGGTGTCACGGCCTTGCCAAAAGGCGGGATAATAATAACTCTTTCCATTTTCCCGTCAGTCTATGGATGGTAAGCGGTGCTCATCTTGAGCTTGGTTCCTAAACTTTCCTATAGACTCTTCCAGAACTCACTAGTGAATAAGGAATCTCTATTGCTTACTATACTACTAGGAATTCCATGCAGTCTAACCACTTTCTTCATAAACAACTTAGCCAAAATAGGTGCCGTCCTAGTTGACGTTCCCGGAACGAAATGGGCCCTCTTGGTCAATCTATCCACTATGACCCATATACTTTCATTCCCTCGATTAGATCTCGGCAATCCATCAATAAAATCCATAGAGATGGAATCCCACATCCATACTGGAATGTCCAATGGCTGAAGTAACCCACTCGGCTTTTGATGTTTGGCTTTTACGTGCTGACAGTTCAAACACTTTTTTACCCATAAGCCAGCAGCCCTCTTCATGCCTTCCCAGAAGAAACTTCTCTTCATATCCTGATACATCTTCATTCCTCCTGGATGGATTGTAAATTTCGATCGATGACTCTCTTCCAGAACTTCCCTCCTTAAGTTGTCTACATCTGGTACGCATAATCGTCCCTTCTTTCTCAACCATCCTCTTTGGTCAAGACTAAAATCCTTTAGGTCATCAACCTCTGATTCTACCTCAAGCCTTCCAATCCTTTCGGCTAAAACTGGATCCTCTCTCTGCTTAGAAGCTATCCTCTCAATCAGCATTGGTCGAACTTCTAAACAAGATAACATGGCAGTACCCTGACTAAAACTAGTAGTAGATCTCAACTGAACACCACAACTGCCCAATGCTTCTAAATCCTTCCATTTTGCAACATCGCTAACACCACATTCTGATGTTTTCTGCTGAGAGCATCTGCTACCTTATTGCCTTTCCCAAGAGTATACTCTATACCGAAATCATAAGCGGCTAGAAACTCAACCATCTTTGTTGTCTCATGTTCTTCTCCTTCTGAGAGAACAAGTACTTCAACAACTTATGATCCATATAAAGCTCAAACCTTTCCCCTAAAAGGTAATGCCTCCACACCTTCAAAGTAAATATAACTGCAGCTAACTCCAAGTCATGCGTCGAATACCTGACCTCATGCGGTCTAAGCTATCTAGAAGCGTAGGCAATCGCTTTACCCCTCGGCATTAGCACAGCTCCCAATCATGTTCTACACCCATCAGTATAAACAACTAAATCTTGATTCCCCTCTGGAACCACCAATACCGGTGCATGGGTCAATAAGTGTTTCAAGCTCTGGAATTATTCCTCACACTTATCGGTCCACACAAACTTCACATCTTTCCAATATAGCTTAGTCATCGGTGCAGCTATCCGCGAAAAATCCTTTATAAACCTTCGATGATATCCGGCCAATCCAAGGAAGCTTCTTATCTCAGTTACCGTTTCTAGTCTCTTCCAATAATTAACGGCTTCGATCTTTTATGGATCGACTGACAATCCTTTTTCTAAAACTACATAACCAAGAAACTTCACTTCCTCCTTCCAGAAATGACACTTTGAAAATTTCTCCTTCAGCTGATGTTCTCCTAAAGTCTTAAGAACCACTCTAAGGTGAACTTCAAGCTATTTCTCATCCTTAGAGTATGTATCATCTATGAACACCAACACAAATCTATCCAAGTGCTCCTGGAAGATTCAATTCATCAAATCTACAAAGAATGCTGGCACGTTAGTGAGTCCGAATGGCATAACTACCCATTGATATGATCCATATCTCATCCTGAACGCCGTTAAAGGTATACTATCTTCCGCTACTCTAAGCTGATGAAATCCTGTTGCCAAATCTAACTGAGAAAAAACCTTGGCTCCACTCAACTGATCGAACAAATTGTCAATTCTCGGCAGTGGATATTGATTCTTTATCATCTTCTCATTCAGCTTACGATAATCGATACATAGCCTTAACGATCCATCCGCCTTCTTAGCAAATACAATGGCTGCTCCCCAAGGTGAACTACTTGGTCTAATAAAACACTTTCCTTCCAAATATACCAACCGAGCTTTCAACTCCTTCATCTCTATTGATGTCATTCTGCTTGGCGGCTCACTCAATGGTTCTGCACCAGCCGCTAAATAAATCTGAAACTCAATGGCTCATTTCAGCGACAATCCAACTACAGGCTCAAACACAACCACGAATTCCCTGACTACGAAAATGCGATTCAACTCATCTTCCAACTCCATAACACCCAACAAAGCATTCACCTCACAACTGGGGTTTTCTATGGTATAAACTATCCGATCACTACAATCTGGGTGTCTAAGTGATATTTTCCTATCTAAGCAAAATATCCTAGCATCATAAGTACTTAAATAATCCATACCCAATATAATTCTGAACCCAACAAAATCAAATACATGCAAACTACAAGCAAAGGTGTAAACTATCAAATCAAACTCTACGTGGTCACACTTCATCCCAAGTGTCGCATACCCTCCTATCAGATTTGCAACTCTTAGGGAAATAACTAAATATGTGGGTTCTAGGTTAAGTTTATCTACCAAACATCGAGATATAAAAGTGTGTAATGCACCAGTATCAAACAAAACGCTAAAAGACATATCATGGATCTAAAGCGTACCTCCCAATACTGCTTTTCCTTTCTCCTGCACTGTCGGCCTTGAAGTAACAAGCTCTAATGAAAACACTTGGCCCTTTCCTTCCTTTGCAGGCTCTTTTTACTGGTTCTTGTAGTGCATTATCTGATCACAATTAAAGCATCTAACTCCTTTCTTCTCAGCAGCCATCTTTCCTTTGCCTGTCCAGCACTCATGAGCATAATGACCCTTCTTATCATACTTGAAGCACACCAAATCAGCCTTTGCCTTCTTGGCATCCTCCCTTTTCTAAGCATTCTTCTTACGGAAAGACTTTCACTTTTGGCCCTGTCCAAGCTGGACCTCCTTCTCTTTCTTCTTCTCCAAATAAGCAAGCATCTCTTCTTGTCTCAACGCCATTTCCACAACTACATCACGTGGATCTCTGATGTGCGGTAATGTAGCCCTAGCCAACTTCGGCTTCAGACCTCTAATAAACTTTTCATTTCTTTTCAACATTTTGTCAATAGTGGCATACCCATACCGGGCTAACTCTTCGAATCTACTAGCATATTCCAAAACTGACATTTCTCCTTGTTCCAGCTCTGCAAACTTCCTGACCAAGACAGACTGTGCCATTGTTGACATGAACCTTTCTTGAAATCTCCTCCTGAACTCTACCCACATCATAATCTCTTCATCCATGCCAGTAGATATAGTGTTCCACCAAAACAAAGCAGCTCCTTGAAGCTGTCTTGAAGCAAGTCTCCTTTTCGGCTCGTCATTGAGCCCTAGGTCAACAAAAATCCTCTTGCAACGTAGCAGCGAGTTTTCCACTTCGATAGCATCCTCCGTTCTGATAAACGGCTTTCCTCCAAGCCTAGTATAATCTTTGCTCAAGTTAGCATACTGATTTACCATCGGAGCTTTTGAACTCCTACTCCAACAATATTTCCTCCAATAACTCCAGATGCGATTCCAGCTTGCATCATGTTTACGAAAAACTGATAAATGGCTCCCATGTCCACTTGGGGAACCCCAACACCAACCTTCTCAGCCTGAGCCTGAACTCTTCTAGCATTTGGCCGGGCATTTCCATTTGTGGTGGTGCTTTCTCCTCCAAGATTAACTATGCCTCTTCTTCCGTCTATATCTATATTCAAGCCTCATGAGATACATATGAATAGCCTAACAAAGATAGGAGTCTATAGATATAGCGTATACTTATATATAGAAAATACAAGTACGTTACTATAGCGATATCCCATACCCAAATCCTATCTCTGGTTCCTAAGGATTATGTTTTCAAAATCATTTTTTTAGTTAAAGTTTTTCATAAACCTATGCTCTGATACCAAGTTGTAACATCCCCTTTTTAGAGGCCCAAAGCTAAGCGCTACAGATGCTGTAGTCATCTATAGTATTAACATCCGGCGATTAAATACGGCTATGTTAATGGTATCTATAATATCAGAAGTACTTTAATATGAAACAAAGCATAGATTTCAAAACAACATTTTTCCTTTACATTTTAAAACAAATGTTCCATATTTAGATTACATAATCCCAAAACGTTTTCCCAGGCAATGATAAAATATACTTATTACAAAATACGCCAAGAGCGACATATGAAGATGCCCCCTTGGATGATCAGAGTCATATAGTCATAATTGACTTAATACATACACAACAGAAATAAACACAAAACATAGAACTGCAACTCCTAAATAGCTATCTGTTACCCTCCTGCTTTCCTCCGGTAGCTTTATTCGTCATCCTACTAAAACCTGAAATAACCTCAACCCTCAGCCTACTCAAATCAGTTTTGAGCACCCGAGAGTTTAAGGGAAAAACATAAACTTCGAGTCAGACAAAAAGCTTGGTGTGAATAATACTATACATTCCGGTTATTAATGTTAAGTGAGACCATGCCGCTTAGCTGAACGGGTTTCCCCTCACTAACATCGTTTTAAAACAAATCTTTTGAAAACCTTTCTCCTGCAACCAAAATTGGTTAAAACTGTAAAGCATCATTATATTATGCAAACATACATATCAAGTAACAAATGGACTTTCTATCCAAATACTATAGTTTTGTTTTTCTTACTATTAACCCTTGCTGACTCGGGCCTACCAGACAAAATAACATAATTTATCTAACATCTATTAGACACGTCTCTTCTGGACGGTTTGTCCTTAACTACATGTTAAATATTTCTCTTTTAGACGGTCTGTCCCTAACTTAACATCTCCCAAGGTCACCTGGTCCTTATTGTTTTGCGAGCTCACCAATAACCTGTCTATATACAAACATATATTCCCTTCTGTGTATAATAGTAATTTTAGTCCTACTTGTGACAAAGCCCAACACACTGCAATTTTGGATAAATTAGCTGGGGCCAATAGCTAATGTATAGGGCGTGACCCTATACTAGTCCCATCAGGTATTCTAATATTCGAGTCATTTAACTTAGGGATAACTTCCCTTAAATTTCCTTGAAATACTCTTTCAAACTGATTTAAACCATTAAATTATACTTACACAAGGAAAATATATTCTCTATAATTTACTCAAAAACATCTGGCCATGTTGTATATATATTTTACTCAACCCTTTGTTGATGAAAACATTTTACCCCTTTCGAAACTGTTAACGTAAAAATCAACGCTAACACCCCGGTGTGAGTATTAGTAAAGTGAAAGCACCACCCGTTGGTACGGGAACAGATTATCAGCAGAGAAATCACAGAAAAGCAGTAAAAAGACAACAGTTTTATAGTGGTTCGGCTTGAGATTTAGCCTACGTCCACTTTAATCTCTTTTATTGATGATTCGATTAAAATTCTTTACAATACACTTTGATTACAACACACTTTGACAAGTAGCTAGAACTCCAATGTAGAAGAATCTTTCGAATTCATGTTGAATGTGTTTGATTTCCTCTTGAAGTTCGTTGAAGCGTCTTTTGTCTTTGAAGTGTCAGATGAGTCGAGAAAACAGCAGAGTATAGGCATTCCAAAAGTGAGCCAAAAGTCCTCTCTTAGTTGGAGTAGGTGGGGTATTTATAGGAGAATTCTGGAATTAGGTCGTAGGTCGTGAACGACCTTGGATAGGTCGTAGGTCGTGAGCGACCTAGGGAGCACGGGCCACGGATTAACAGGGAAGTTGTAGGTCGCAAACGATCTAAGGGTAGGTCGCTAGGTCGCCAGCGACCTAGGGGATATGAGCTATGACTTATCTCAACTGCACTTGGTCTTGTCTGAACGAGTTAGTAGGTCGTGAGCGACCTAATGGAAGAGGTATGGTACGTAGCTTCACTCTGTTATAGCTCGCTAGGTTGTTACGTTACTAGGTCGCTAATTCGCTGAAGCTTTAGGTCGCTAGGTCGTTCCATCCTTTAGGTCGCTAGGTCGCTTGTACTTTTAGGTCGTAAGGTCGCTTGTGAAGTTAGGTCGTTAGGTCGTTGTTCTTTAGGTCGTTAGGTCGCTTAAAAGAGGAGTTAACACTTGCCCCTCGAAGTGCATGCCTATGTCATAGGTCGTGTGCTTCGACATAACTCCGCTAGGTCGTGGGCGACCCAAGGGATTTGCTAACTCGCGTGCCCATTCACTTTCCTCTTTTAGCCTCATATAAACTATTGGCTCGTTTCTTCCTCTTTACTTAACTGCTTTGACAACCTTCTCTGCCATTAACGAACCTTCGAGCTTCCATGGGCAAATTCAATCTATCCAGTCGTCAATTCATCTTTACCATCATATTGCGTAAGTGAATTCGATCTTTATCCAACCATGATCACCGCCGAATTGTGAATCCCCATCCTCTGACCCCAGTCCAACTCCGTACGTCGCGTTTTGCTTTCGAGTCATGTTGCAATCGATTTTCGATCGCCATTAGCTATGTTGTTATTGTGATTCATGAGAGCACAACTATGCGTTGGATCTATGATGGATCTGAGACGATTTGAATCAGTTTTCGGGTGATTTGGTGGTATGAAGAGATAATGAATTTCACTAAGAGGATGATGGATTTCATTGTGTAGATGATAACGGGTTATTGGGTCATAAGTTAATGAGATAGCGAGCTATTGAGTGGAGAGGAGTTAGTGGGTTAAGGAAAGTAGGGCATAACAGTTTTGACCGGAGATAGCTTGAGATTACTGAGTTACATTAGAAGTGACCTAGTCAATCTGAGCGACATAAGAACCTTATCGACCTAATAGATTTGGCCGACCTAACAAACCGACCGACCTAAGAATCCTCGCGACCTAAAGGAAACTGCGCGACCTTTGAATTCGCGACCTAACTTCTTGCTGCATCACTTTTTGCGACTTAATCTTTAGGTCGCGTGTGCATTCAAGCGACCTAGGACTTAGCCAGATTTGCACTGTCTGGCCTTGAACAATGTGACTTAAAAATTTCAACTTATGTTAAGTCGTTGGGCTTGATCTGGACGATCTAAATAGTCCCCGAACTTGCTTGATTCATTCCTGCGACTTAAAGGATGAACATAACTTAAATACTTGTTGAATTTGATTGAACTTCCAACTTTAACGGCCGAAATGAACTGCTTGAACTTGTTGAACTTCTTTATAGATTATATTAACTTTTAATGCTAACAACCTGTTAAACACAACATTTGCAGAAAACTAGGGCAAATATACTGCCATTGATTGCCCACATCGAATGACAGATTAGCCAATAAAGAATAATCAACTTAAAAGAACTGTGTGAATAAAATGCTGTGAATTAACAAGTTCAAGTGAAGTATTAAAGCAAAGCTAAATTAATCAACTAAACTGATTTGTTTGCATCAACACTGTACTTGGACTTAAAACAACAAGCCCTGAAGCTTTATAATTGACAAATATCAACTAGTTTAATTCCAGTTATATTTGCTTGTCATTTTACTAGTTTTGCACAACACTTCACATTTTAGCAAACGTGCACCTTCATATTTTAATATCCAGTTCTTTGTGTAGAATGACTTCTCAACAAGAAGAAATAGGGCAAGCTGGAGAGGTTTTTCCAATTGCTAACCTGTTGAATGATCCTCCGGAAAGAGCTTCGACCACTTTGAACCACAGAGTTTTCAGTCAGTTGTGCATTCAGTTTGGCATTGCTGAAGCAGACGCTCGGCTTCCCGGGATAAATGATACTGCTGATAGGCCACCTCACGGCTTCATTGTAGTTAACCGACAGATGTGCTTGAATGGAGCTATTCCTCCTTTCAATGACTTTCTTCGAACGCTCCTTCTCCGATTAACCATCTCTCCTTTCCAACTACACCCCAATGGCTACGCCATCTTGATGGGGTTGTGTGTGTTATTCGGGAGGACACTTGACCATCTTCCGAGCTTCGAAGATGTCTGCTATTTGTGCACTTTCGCAAAGAACAAAGATCATCCTTCAATTATTCTCGTGAGAGGCGCGAGAAACCGAAAACTGATTTTAGACTTGCCCGAGAGTGCACACGGGTTTTTAAGTTAATTCTTCTATGTTCGTTTCCCCCCGGGGTTCTATGCCATCTGGAGAATAGGAAGTAAGATTGCCAACTTCTGCTTACTTCACTTTTTCTGAATTTCTTGAAACTCGAATTGTCAAGTACTGAACTTCATTCTTTACTTTTGTAGCACTTCCTCCTCCGCTTAGAGATCCTAGCCATAAGCCAACCTTCGAAACATTAAGTGATGTGGCGGCTGAGGAGAGAAGCATCAAGTTTTTGCTGAAAGACGAGTTTCTACACCAATTTGGGCTTTTACATCCCTCTCGATCTACTCAGATTCATGAAGTTTCTAGTTCCGAGACTAAAACATCAGCTGCCCCGGTTTCTACCGGAGAAGTCGCATCGAAGGAAACTACTGCAGGAGCTTCGTTAGTGAAATGTTCCATCCCTTCCGATGTTGCGGGGTTATCCGGTAAGCTTACACTTTCCCCGGTGATCGAAGAAGGAGTTGAAAAAGAAAGCTCCGCTGGGCATGACGGTGATGATATTTATGGTGGACTGAGTGACTTGATGATAACTTCACAGGAGCTTTTTAAGGATGACCCTGTTACTACTAAAGTTATTTCTCCAGTAGTTGAGGCGACATCCACCCTGCAACAAGCTCCGTCAGCTCAAGAGTTGACACCGGTTGCAAAAGTCATCACCGTTCCTAAGCCAAAGAGTGGTTTGTAGTTTGATGCGCGTAGTTTGCACACATCACACACACTTAGGATTTTTTGCGATTGTATGCACTTAGCTTCTTTACTTCGAAGATTTTGAAGTTTCATACTTTTTTATTTCAGATTCTCCGATGGAGCGCAGTAGCTCGTACTATGACGATTTACAGCACTATGGAAGGCGAGACAGTTATGATCCCAGGCGCTATCTCCCTGCCCCTAGGGAAACTGACGAAGAAAGAGCTGCTAGGAAGGCTCAAGAAAGAAGAGCCCATGAGGAGAGATACAGGAAAAGGGATGAACGATATGACTCTTCTCAAAGAGATGATGATTCTCATAAACGAAAATCTCATGATGTTAAAGGGAAGAGTCATGTCACTGAAGATCAGAGCAAGCGGGCCAAGCTTAGCGACGCTTCTGCAATTTATGAAAAGACCGCTGCTTCTATCCCTCTTGACATCCCCTCCAGTTCTCCTGCTCTCAAGAAAACTGATATTCAGACAATCATTAGCAAGCCTCAGTACCGAGTTGAACAAGGTCCGGCTACTCTTCAAAGTCGGTTCCCGCAGTGGTGCTTAAAGGGAGTGCGTTTTGATCTTGACTTGGTTCCCATTGACAAACAAGCCATGTTAAGGAATCTTGATGCCGTCCGACTTGACATCGAAAGAATGTCCGGATGGCAAAAACTTGTCGACGAGCTTCAGAGAGTCAATCGTGCAAACCTTGAAGCCATGCTGACTATGGAAAACGATAAATCCGAGTGGCAGAAAGTTCTCGACCAGCACGATGCAGAAATGAAGAGCATCGCTGATGACAATGAGAGACTTGAGGCTGAAGTAGAAAACCTCAAAAATGAGCTTGCTGCCTCATCCACTTCCTACACTCAAAAGGAGGAAGTGCTTCAAAAACAAGTGCGGGATGCCCACGCCGCTCAACGATATGCCGAGGCTCAACTTGAAGCTGAACAGAAGATGACAGAAATCTATCGCACCGACATTGCCCAACTACGGGAGAAGGCAAGTTCCCACGATTTGGAAATTATGCGGTTGCGAGCTCAACTGTCAAATGATGAAAAAGAGCTTGATGAGGCTATTGCTGGAAAAGAAGCAGCTGAACAGTCGCATGAAGCAACAAAAGCCAACGTCAGCTCTACTTTATTTGAGTTTTATCTTCATAGTGTTTTGGGGCGCGGAAGCCTCTCATTCTTGGGCCCGAAGTATGAGATAACCTTGGCTGAAGTGTGGGAGGCCGCAATTGATATGCTCGGAGGTGATGGCTATGATGAAGCAGACCTTGAGGCGCATTATTTTGATGATGAAACTCGTGCTGCTCTTGCCAGAGGAAAGGAGCAACTCGCTAAAGTGCGAGCCGGATCGACGGAAGAGGAGCATCCAGGGAAGGAAGCACCTTTAACTGCCCCTGTCCATACTTCGATTTCGGCCGACGTTGATATCGTAGGCTCCAGTCCCCATTCTCCGCCTCCTGCTAAAGCCAAAACTGAGATTACAACTGCACAGGGCGGAGATGAAGGCGAAGAAGGCGCCGAAGCACAAGCCTATGAGGTTGACATTATAAAGCCGACTCCTCCAGGTAACTTCTACGTTGAACCAGGTCAAGCGGATTACTTGTTTGCTTCAACTGAGCTTGACGAATTTCTCGCTTATTACTTAAGTCTCGATGAGCCACCATCTCCTCTCTTTACGAGGAACACTGACTTTGACTTTTCTTCTTCTGTAGCGGAAATACCAAGTGCTATACATACTTCTCCTCCTCCAGCTGCTGTTCCTCCATCTTCTCAAGTTACTCCTCCTTCTGCTTCCCAATTGGGGTCACAGGAAGAAAAAATAGAAGCTCTTCAAGACTTGGACGATCCGGCTGCTTCGCAAGAATAGAAGGCGGAAGAACTTGAGGAGGGCGAGAAGACCCCGGAGCAACCTTATGACGATGACACAAAGCTTTCTGCATTGATTTCTCCGGGAAGTGAGTCTTCTTCAAAGAAGAGAGGGAAACGCGCAGTTTCGAAGAAGAAGAAGAAAAGCGCTTCTGCTGGTGAAGAAAAAGTGGAAGCAGATCCAGCTACACCTGCTTCTCCTTCCTCCCCGACCCGTCCACGCCGGCTTCAGAAATTAATCATCAAGCCGGGCAAGAGCTCTAAAGGTGGCGGGAAGAAGGAGTAATGAGCTTGACTTTACGCTTCTTGTTTTGCTTTTTGCTTGTACATAGAAGTTTGTATTGACCGGAGATTGTACGGGTGCCGGCCCCCGTCTTTTGGAACCTGTACATGTACAAAATTTTTATAGTATGGAATAAAATGATTCTTTTTACTTGTACAATTTCTTGTCAGTATATGTATGAATGCATTTATTCCTTGTTTTTGCACAAGTTTCTTTATTTACTTTATATGATACTGCAGTGAGCTCGTGGTATGATGTTTGAGCGTTGTTTTTATTAATATAGCCATATGCCCCCATACCATGGCTCATTGCAATATTCTGAAAAGACTTGTTGTTTGTACCAAAAATGGGAACAACACTCTTCGGGAGTTGTTTGAAGAGATAAAATGAAGATTGTAAATGTAAAACAGAGGTTATCTAACAAAAACTCCAACAAACAGAAATGTAAAGTGCACAGACAAGCAATTTAGAGTGGTTCGGCGTATAGCCTACGTCCACTATGAAGTTTTGATGATTTTATTGATTCTCTTTCAATGATTACAAGCGGTTACAGCAATGAACAGCGGATTACAGATTAGAATTCGAAATTGACAGCAAAAGTAGGATGCAAATCTCAATCCGGCAGAGTCTGGACGCTTCAGAGAAAAAAGATCCCTTTTTCTGTTGATTCTGGGGCTTTATTTATAGGCGTAGGAGGCTCAGAATTTGCTCAAACTCCGGGAGACTCGGTCTGGCACGTGAGGGGGCCCACGCGACCGTTTCCAGAAAGTTTCGAGTCGATCTGCGATCGATACGAAGTCATTTCGTATCGATCAAGATTACCTCCAACTGAGCTCAAATTTGGTGGAGACGTTCCTCGGTATGTGTGCAACCTTCAGTTAAAATTTCATGGTATTTGGATCAGTGGATTGAGAGATATCATCGATATGAGGCGATGTTCTTTGCTAGGCTGTCTGGTTCGAATCCATCTCTCCGAACTGAGAGCTTCGAACCGATGGTGTCACGCGCCTCTGTGAAGACGTGGAACGCACACTTCGCCTCGATCCGGTCTTTACTCCGAGTCGACCGCGTCGACTCCATATATCTCGGCGCATTCGCATCGAGGGATGACGTGGTGCGCACGCTTCGCCTCGATCCGGTCTCTGCGCCGTATTGACTGCTTCGACTCCACATATCTCGCCTCGTTTACTTCGATGGGCAACACGTCATTCTAGTTGGTTGACTCGCTGGATACGAACAAGTTGTTGGGCACGTATTCGAAGCAAGGTTCTCAGATGGATATGAAGTAAACACTGAATGATGGATACGAAGCAAGCACTGACTGATGGATATGAAGTAAACACTGAATGATGGATACGAAGCAAGCACTGAATGATGGATACGAAGTAGACACTAAATGATGGATACGAAGCAAGCACTGACTGATGGATACGAAGTAGACACTGAATGATGGTTGCGAGGCACGCCATCTGTTGGGGGGATACGAGTCTGGTTGACATGAATTCGATGGGTACGAAACGCGGCTAACTCCATCGATACGAGACGACGTCCCATGGTGGATACGAAATGGATACCCCTGATGGATACGAAAACATGCTTCTCCTTCCAACTTGTATCCATCACATCTCGAGCATACGAACTCGGATTGACTTGAAACTTGGGACGTTGGCTTCCTTCATTTTTCCAGTCATGTCCTATCAATTGTAGCTTGATCCGGACTTGGACAAAATTCAGCGACATTCATGACAAGCCATACTTGTTTTCTAGTTGGTTCCTTGGTGTCCTGGCCTTGCCAAAAGGCGGGATAACATTTGCCCCCCAAAGTACGTCTTGTGAAAACACGACGTGCTTTGAAAAGCTGCAAGTTCGCAACCCGTCTGTTGTTTAGGTCATTGTTGAATTTTGTAGTGACTCTCTCATGGCGCCATGGTAAAAGGTCAGGATGTATTCCTTCGAATCGATGCGGGGCATCATTGATGGATACGAAG
This sequence comes from Allium fistulosum, assembly GCA_030737815.1. NCBI lineage: Eukaryota > Viridiplantae > Streptophyta > Magnoliopsida > Asparagales > Amaryllidaceae > Allium > Allium fistulosum. The sequence goes on along the minus strand of CM060908.1, from coordinate 739,779,352 downwards.
TGTCCATCTGTATTTGAGGGTCGCATCTTGTGGTGAATTATGATTCGCACCGACGACCTTTGTTGGATACGAAATAACTTTTCGCATCGATGGATTTTAACAGACGCGATTATCGAGTTCGTATCCATCATTCAGGTATCGAATCGATGGCATCCGGTGAATATTTCGACTCGATGAAGGTACAGTCTGACGGATTCGAAGAGGGTGCTTGCATAGATCCATCGCTTGACTGCTTGCGACCGGTTACGTTGACTGGGAGATGAATCGTCCCGGTTCGACTCCATGCTTCATATAAATACCTGGGACTTAGCCCATTTTTCACTTTTACTTTCTACTGTTGCTCTCAGCTCTCTTTTTCTACCCTCGTATCGATAGACTGAGAGACATAATCGTCTTCGAATCGAACCAAACCTCTGATCCTCTGAGTGTTAATCGCAAAAATCAGGTAATTAATGGGTAGATCCTTGTTAATAATGACGAAACTCGAGATCTCTACCACTCCCTTAGCTTCTTCGGCCAGTTTCGACAAATTTGAGATTTGGATGATGGAAGACAAGATTGGGGGATACGGAGCGTGGCCATGGAGTTGAGGTCCTTTTAGGAAGAAGGAGAGACGGAGTAAATCACTCTATCCTTATTTCGTATCGACTTGAACTGGGAACATTCGAATCGGTGCAGACGACATACGCTCGTATTGGCTTGGGGACGAGAGCGGCGATGGATGTGAAGCCATTGTTCTCTGATCGATGCGAAATCGGCAACCCTGATCGATGCGGATTGGCTTGCCTCTGATCGATACGACATATATCGATTCGAATTTGATCGATATGAAGCGCTCTCACTCCAGCTCGATCGATACGAACGTATCAATTTGAATCTGACCGATACGAAGCAATGTTACTCCAGCCTGATCGATGCGAAACACCTCCATTCCCAGACGATCGATACGAACGTATCGATTCAAACATGGCCAGGCTGTGTAGCGTGACCTCCCCTGTCTCGATACGAAAACAGAGTGCAGCGACCGGTCCTTAACCCAAATTTTTGATGAACTTAGAGAAATGTCGAATACTTGAACACTTGACTCCAACGAGCTTCTGCCTTGCATAATAGAACTTGGTCACAGGACTGCATATTTGACTGACTTTCGAAGCTCGTTGATGGAACTGCCATTTAACAGAAAAATACAACGAACTCTTTAATCTTGAATCGATCGCTGTCATCTGGATGGCGCGGTCGTGACGGTCAGCGATGACGGTCATGCCTGTCTGATTTCCAGAATTTCGTCGCTTGCATGTTTCCTTTAACTTTGTAGAATTTGCACAAGTCACGCATAACACTTGTACTGCACAACACACACTCTACACTGGGGAATGCACGGGCCGTTTATCGTCTAACGATGATTTCTCATGAGTTAGCTAGTTATGGAACCTTCAAGTTCACAGCAGCAAGAAACTCCCAGACTCGAGATCCCACACATCGAGGCTGAAGTCATCGGTCCAGCTCCGGACGAGTTACCTAACGCATCTTTCATCAATAGCCCACCTGATTCTGTCCCGTCCAATATCTCGGAAGACATGTTAGGGAGAATATGCTTAAGGCATGGCTTATCTTGGATGAAGTATTGTTGCTTGGACCGGACGACAGACCACATAATCCCCCAGAGGGGTACACTGCTTTTAATCGACATGCGTGCGCAGCCGGCACACTTCCTCCGTTCAATGATTACATAAGAGAAGTGTTGGCTTACCTGGATATCGCTCCGTCTCAGTTACATCCAAATGGATATGCTTCACTCAATGGCCTGTTCATCGCATTTATGGAATACCTCTACCGGCCTCCCCGCCCGACCAAGATAAGATACCTCTTCAACTTCAAGAGTCGAACTGACAGCCCATCTTTTACATTTTTGGAGTCTGTTAGAAACTGCCAAGTTGTCACGGGGTCGTGGACTAGGCTGAGCTACTTCAAGTCAGAGTGGTTCTATGTCCGTTGTCCACCGGGGTTTGCCAGAAGATGGCTGTTTAGACGTAAGCATTGCCTTTTTCTCAAGTAATTGACGGGGCAATTTTTGAATGAAACTAAATTCATATCTCCTACTCTCTTTCTTTCAGTGATAATCCAGCGACCTGATGGCGGCTACTATAAAGAGATAGTTCGCGTCCTTCAAGAGGTCCCTAGCGAAGAAAGGAATATCGAGTTGCTACTGACGGACCAGAACCTTAGAGTTCTTAGGTTGATCGGGCGGAAGCAGAGCATAAGGCTCGACGGTGCACTAAAGACCGTCTCCAGGGAAAAGGTTAAGCAGAAGAAACCCAGGGTCGTGATAATTGAAGAACCTGACTCTGAAAGGACTCATACTAACGAGGAACCGTTGGTCTGACCCACTGATGCAACCCCGGATTCCGATGCCAAGAGGAAAGGCAAAGCAGTGGCCTCAAAACAGCCTAAGTCCGGGAGGCGGAAGTCTGTGGTTTTGCACCGTCCTTTGCCAGGAGTTAGAATTATGGAAGCACCCTCCCTGCAAGCTGAAAATCAATTCGAAGGGCCTGCTGACCCTCCAATCCCGGACATCGAGCTTGAGCAACACGACGTTGAATCGGGTGGACCGCGACATATCGTCGATGTCAGCGAGTCTCTTCCTGCCAGTGCGATTGACACTTCTGGTTGGTCCGGGGGGTTACACATTCACACACTCTTCACGGCACAACACATTTTCCTAACCGTAAACAACATATTGCAAACGGTTATTGATTCTTCGTGGTTTTCTTTTCAGGTACGATGTCTGGGCAAGGTTCTGTGCTTGGTAGTTTGCGCAACAAGCGCCGTTATCACGAGCCACGCAGGAGAGAGGGTGAGAGGGATTACGACTCCGGACATTCTGGTCAGGAGAGGTCTGATAGAGATAGGGGGTACGTTCACCGATCCCGATCTCGCTCTCCTCCTCCCAGGACCTCTGCACCTCCTACGGTAGGAGTTGTTCGTCCTCCTGAAACTTCACGGCCTAGGCCACCTTCTCAAGCTTCGAGGTCTGATCCTCCGCGCAGGACTGAAATAGCCACCTCCTCGGCTACTGTACCGGTCCCGACTGAAGCGTCTAGTGAAGGAGCGCTTAAATTGGCACAGATGAGGAAGGAATTTCCCGACATCTGTTTTGATGGTTACGTCTTCCCCCCGCACTTGAAGAGAATTCCGCCAACCGCTGAAACCACTATCCATGATTATGTTGCGGACATCTTTTTCCAGTACAGGGAATGGGGATGGGCCGCGAGGAAAGCGTCCAAAGTGGCATTCGATCGGGGTGTCACTATTGAGAAGCTCGAGAAGGAGTTCGGTCACAACGACCAAATCATAAAAGCGCTCAACTCGGAGGCTGAGTCTTCCCGTAAATCTGAAATGGAGGCTCTAAAGAAGGTTGATGAAGTGAACGCTGCCATGACCAGGATGAAGCAAGAGCATTATACCGCCATCGAGGACATGGGTCATAGGAACACTACCATTACCGCCGAGAGGGATGCCGCTCTTAAGGAGCTTAATGAGCTGAAATCAAAGTTTTCCGAGATGGCGAAGGAGAAAGACGTAGCTAATGTCTCTGTGCAGGAGGCCTGTGACCAGGCAGTGACGCTCCGAAAGAAGAAAGAAGCGGCTATACAACAAGCTCACGAAGCTGAGGCTGGGGTTGACGAGAAGGTACGGCAGGCGGAGGCCAGGATTGAGGCCGAGGTGGAAGAGCTGCTCGTTACGTACAACGCCAATGTGCTAAGGCACCGAGATTTGACATGGCTTGATGATTACCCCACGCATCTCTACAATGCCTGGAACTTACTAGTTGATGAGGAGAAGTCCGGGCACCCTGATGAAGCCCTTGATGAATTCGAGCTGGAGAACCGCATCCTCAATGATGACGAAAAGAAGGTTCTCCATGACTCCATGATTTCCCACGACAAGGTGAGGCTTGGTGCCCAGACCCAGGAAGTCGGAGAGAGCTCTTGTGCAGAACACCATGTTATGAGTTCTGAGATAATCGTGTCATCTCAATCTGAGCCAACTCCGATGATCTACCCCCAGCCTATCCCAGCATATGATCCAGATCAACCACATCTATCTCCTATTAAGGAACATCCTTCTGAAGTTGTTCAGACGACCTCGAGCCAAACCGAGGAAGGTACTCTGAACTAACTTCTTGTATATTTGGATTGAAGAGTATGTGTTGAAATGTTGCTAATGACATGTCCTTTTCCTTTGATCAGTGACAGAAGTTGCACCAGCCGCGCCTCTTACCACCCAAGAATCAGGCCAAGCGCCAGGAGCCATCATCTCTGAGGCGACCTCCGTCGCGGCAATGGCACCAGTTGGAGTAACGCAGGGGAGCTCACTTTCTTTTGATGAACAGATGATAAACGAACTCCTTGGCCGTCAGAGTGATCCTTTTGCGGACTTGCCATTCGGCTTGGGTGGATTCACGGCTACTTCTGACACCTCATCTCAGACTACTACGGCTCCTAGCGAAGCCAGAGCACAGCGGGAAGCGGCGATGTTGGCCGAGATTAATGCCGAGATGGCGGCCGCGGCGCACGGCGGCGATGTAGATGGCGGAGCAGCAGCACGGTGCCCTACTCCTCTTATGATTGTGTCTCCTAGGGGCACACTTACTGATACTAATGTGCCAGTCCCTCCTCCGGCTGCGGAGTCTGTTCCTCCAACTCCTCCCGTGGGAAGCATCCCTATAGAGTCCAGCTCAGACGAAGACGTTGACATTATGCCTTCACCCGAAGGGAGCCTGCCTAAGGAGAAAGGCTCCAAGCGAAAGGGTACTGGTGGTTCCAGTAGCTCCTCGAGGAAGAAGAAGTTGAGGAAGTAGAAAGATTAGACACTCTCTCATAGGCAGTCAGGGATTTTTGTTATTTTCTCTGTTTTTCCCTTTTGTAGGCCGTGTTTAGATGCGGGTTCGGCCCCTGCTAGTAGGAATATTTTGGAAAAAACTCATGTATGAACCATTGTTTTTGAGTTAGTTGAAATAAAATTTTGTCTTCCAGTTTCAGCTTATGTTCCTTTCTATGCTTGAATATTGCAGTGTTCGAACTTTGGTCCGGTGTACTTGCACTATCTTATTGTTTCAAGAATAGCTCATTTTACTTGTTAAGTATGGAAATCTCGGACTTGAGTTGTGATAGGGGATCGCATCGGAGCTGGGCATCGCATAGTTTCGGGTAATGACTAACATTTGCCTCTGCCCCCAGTTCCAGGGTTAAGTTGTGATGATCAGCTTGTGATTGCATCAAGCGAGGATCAAGTGGTCGAGCTACACTTGTTCTCTTATGAATCGTTTCATCCACACTCCGGAGATATATGTCATCTCGTAAGCGGTTGTTCGCACTCTGGGAACACGGAGTTGACTGATGTTTGTACTCCGTCTCGCACTCTGGGAGCACGGAATTGGTCGTTTATACTCTGCTTCGCACTTTGGGAACACGGAGTTGATTGATGTTTATACTCCGTCTCGCACTCTGGGAATACGGAGTTGGATGTTTATACTCCGCTTCGCACTCTGGGAATGCGGAGTTGGTTGATGTTTATACTCCGTCTCGCACTCTGGGAATACGGAGTTGGATGTTTATACTCCGCTTCGCACTCTGGGAATGTGGAGTCGGTTGATGTTTATACTCCGTCTCGCACTCTGGGAATACGGAGTTGGATGTTTATACTCCGCTTCGCACTCTGGGAATGCGGAGTCGAATGTTTATACTCCGTCTCACACTCTGGGAACACGGAGTCGAATGTTTATACTCCGTCTCACACTCTGGGAGCACGGAGTCGAATGTTTATACTCCACTTCGCAATCTGGGAATATGGAGTTAAATGTTTATACTCCGTCTCACACTCTGGGAGCACGGAGTCGAATGTTTATACTCCACTTCGCACTCTGGGAATATGGAGTTAAATGTTTATACTCCGTCTCACACTCTGGGAGCACGGAGTCGAATGTTTATACTCCACTTCGCACTCTGGGAATATGGAGTTAAATGCAGGATTGTCGTGTGTCAACCCTATCAATATCGGGGTCATGGCTTGTCCCCGAGCTCGGGCTTCACCTAGTGAGTGGCCGGTCATATCACAGCCACTCTCCATTTGAATAAGTCCCATTGCATGATGGGATTTAGCTCTTCGTGCATCGTGATGTTGTATATCGTACTTAATGAATCACAGCTCTGGCTCGAAGAAGTGGCATTTTATTGCTGAAATAAGAAAATGCGGCAAAGTCAGTTGCCTTATTACAAAATTCAAATTTCGAAATGCAGAAACAAATTGCTAAATAGAATGAAATAAATAAAGCCTGTCATATGTAGTAGCGGCGGAGACTTTCGCTGTTCCAAGCCCTTGTTAAATCGAGACCGTCAACAGTCGACAGCTTGAATGTACCATCTCCGAGCTTTCGTGTAATTACATACGGTCCTCCCCAGTTCGGTTTCATGTGTGAAGGAACTGGGTAGATTCTCTTGAGCACGAGGTCGCCGAGTTCAAAGGTTCGAGGTCGAACTTTGGTGTTGTACAGCCGGGCGACCCGACTTCGATGTGCGGCTGCTCTCAAATCAGCCTCTTCCCGTTTTTCATCCAATAGATCCAAAGATTCGGCCAGGAGTATAGCGTTTGTTTTTGGATCATAATAAGTTACGCGATGAGAGAACACTTCTGTCTCTACCGGAATAACGGCCTCTGAGCCATAAGATAGGGAAAACGGAGTGTGTCCGGTCGCGATTTTGTGGGTCGTTCGATAGGCCCATAACGCCATAGGAAGTTCATCGACCCACTTGCCCCCAGCCTTCTCCAATCGTTTCTTCAGGATCGATTTTATAACTTTATTGACAGCTTCAACCTGTCCATTCGCTTGGGGGTGTGCGACAGCCGAGAACTTTTTGCGGATATGAAACCGTTGACAGAAATTCTTGAATTCCGCACTCTTGAATTGGGCTCCGTTATCAGTGATGATAGTATGCGGGAGTCCAAATCAACAGATGATGTTGCGAACCACGAAATTTATCACTTTCTTTGTCGTAATGGTTGCAAGGGCTTCGGCCTCAGCCCACTTTGTGAAGTAGTCAACGGCGACGATGGCGTATTTCGCACCGCCTTTTGCTAAAGGTAAAGCGCCGATGATGTCGATGCCCCACATTGCAAATGGCCAGGGACTGACCATTTGGGTTATTTCAGTAGGCGGAGCTCTCGGAATTCGGGCATGTATCTGGCATTTATCGCACTTCCGGGCATAGTTTGCCGCATCTCGGTTCACTGTCGGCCAGTAGTACCCATATCGGAGTATCTTCTTAGCGAGAGCTTGTCCTCCAGTATGATCGCCACACTCTCCTTCGTGCACGTCATGTAACACTCGTTTGATTTCCTCGTGGGCAATACACCTGAGGAGAGGAACGGAATAACCTCTCCTGTACATGACTCCGTTTTGGATGACGAACCGCGAAGCTTTTCGCTGAATTTGTCTCTTCTCATTTCTAGGTTCAGGCAGCGCCCCATTCTCAATGTAATTCCGATACGGAGTCATCCAAGATTCTCTACTGGGAGCGGTTTCAAACACAGAGTTCATTTCTATCCGATCGATGCTCGGGGAGGCCAAAGTTTCAACGGGGACAAGTCCCATTTGTTGCGCTTCACCTATGCTAGCTAACTTTGCCAGTGAATCGGCTTTCTGATTGTGCTCCCGAGGCACATAATAGATGGCATAATAATCAAACTGGTTTAGTATTTCCTGAACTCGAACCAAGTAAGCAGCCAGTCTTCGGTCTCTTGCCTGATATTCTCCTCGTACTTGACATACTACTAATTGTGAATCGCAATAAATTTCCACAGCGATAACCCTCAAGTCTCTGGCAAGTCTTAAGCCAGTTAGGAGGGCTTCATATTCGGCTTCATTATTAGTTGCACGAAAGTCGAATTTAAGAGCATAACATATGGATCGGCCCTCGGGAGTCTCAAGTACAACCCCAGTGCCCGAACACCGGTCATTTGATGCACCATCAGTATACAGCTTCCAGATGTATTCGGGAGATTTACTAGTCTCGGGCAAGTCTTCTGGAACGGTGAATTCAGCTATGAAATCTGCCAGGACTTGTCCTTGAATGGCTCTCCGCGGAGCGTATGCGATATCAAATTGGCTTAGCTCAATGTTCCACTTGAGTAACCTACCGGACATCTCAGGCCGCGTGAGGACCTGTCGTAACGGCTGGTCGGTGTACACAGTAAGCGGATGAGCTTGGAAGTAAGGATGGAGCTTTCTTGAGGCAATGACCAAGCAATAGGCCAGTTTCTCCAGTCTCGGATAATTTCTTTCAGCTCCTGTTAGTCGCTTACTAACATAGTAGACCGGGTTTTGCACTTTGTCTTCTTCCCGGACTAGAGCAGCACTGATCGCATGTTCTGATACTGCCAGGTAGAGATATAGCTGCTCGTGGTCAACCGGTTTTGATAAGATCGGAGGTGTGGAGAGATGTTGAACTAATGATCGGAACGCGCCTTCACACTCCGTGGTCCATTCAAAGTTCTGTTTGCCCTTCCGGATCAGGTTGAAGAAAGGAATGCATTTATCGGTGGACTTTGAAATGAACCTGCTCAATGCTGCGACCTTCCCGTTAAGACTCTGGACTTGCTTTATAGTTCTAGGGGTTTGCAAATTTCTAATAGCCCAGATCTTCTCAGGATTCGCCTCTATTCCTCGAGCGTTGACGATGAACCCAAGGAATTTTCCGGATGCAACGCCAAAGTGACACTTGAGTGGGTTGAGCTTCATTCCGTACTCCCGGAGGATGCTGAACATTGAATTCAAATCTCCGACGTGATCTGTGGAGAATCGGGACTTCACCAGCATGTCATCCACGTAAACCTCCATGGTCTTCCCGATCTGATCAGCGAACATTCGGTTGACTAAGCGTTGGTATGTTGCTCCAGCGTTCTTTAGACCAAACGGCATGACTTTGTAACAATAGAGTCCCAGATCGGTCACGAAGCTGGTATGTTCCTGATCAGGTAAATGCATGGGTATCTGGTTGTAGCCGGAATAAGCGTCCATAAAGGATAGTAGTTCATGTCCGGCCGTTGAATCCACGAGCTGATCGATTCGCAGAAGTGGGAAGCTATCTTTTGGACAGGCCTTGTTTAGGTCAGAGTAATCAACGCAGGTTCTCCACTTCCCGTTTGGTTTCCGAACTAGTACAGGGTTGGACACCCATTCTGGATACAAAGCATCTCGAATGAACCCGTTCGATTGTAGTTTATCAACTTCCTCCTTAAGGGCGGCAGATCTCTCTGGATCCATACCGGGCCTTTTCTGCTTTACTGGGACATGTCGCGGATCTATATTCAGGGAGTGACTTGCAATGCTCGACGAGATCCCGCACATGTCAGAGTGTGTCCAGGCGAAGACGTCGAGATTCACCCGAAGAAATTCGACCAATTCCTGTTGTGTCTGCTTGTTTAGTTGAGACCCAACTTTCAACATCTTTGAATCATCATCCTCACTGATTGGGAGGTCCACAGTCAGTTCGTCTGGAGAAGCTTGACTCTCCGTTGATTCGTCTTTATCCTCGTTGTCCCTAGGGTCCAGATCTTTCAAGAATTGGTCGTGGTGCCCGGGCCGAGACCCAGGCATCAATTGTCAATTATCAATAGAGCGGACGCAGAGAGATTCCTCTATGCCCTTTCCCTTCTCTTTACGCTGTGCCCCGCACAGCTCAGCAACATAACAGGCCCTTCCTGTGGCCTGATCTCCTTGAACAACTCCAATCCCATGATCAGTGGGAAATTTCAAAGTCAGACACCATGGGGCGATCGCCGCCCTGAACTCAGCTAGGGCTGGTCGACCCAGAAACGCATTATATGGCGAATCGATTTCTAGCACAACAAATTGTAACATTCGGACCCTTCGGCGTTCTCCAACGCCTAACTCGACTGGGAGTTCAGTTATTCCGATGGGTATCGTGGCACTTCCGTTGAAACCATGGATTCTGGATAAACAGGGTTTCAAATCCTTTGTCTCCATCTTCATTAGATCGTAAGCCCGTTTAAGCAAGATGTTCACAGAGCTCCCACTGTCAACCAGGATCCTCTTCATCCAAGCAGGACCTACCTAGGCAGATATGACTAGTGGGTCGATTGTACGGGCTTCGACTTTATCGGCGTCTCGGCTCCTGAACACGATATCATTGGATATTATCTTTTGTTGCTTCGTCGGGGTTCCGTCCTCGCAATTACTATAACACTCGAAGTCCGCATGCCTGATAGAACTAGCATACGACTCCATTTCCCCCCAGCTTCTGTCTGCCGGATGGGGACCACCACTTATTGTGTTGATAACTAATCTCCCGCCCGCATGGGCGGGTTCCTCCTCTCTTTCCTGATTTTGAGAACGATTTTGATTCGAGGGGCCCGCTCCGCCAGACTGCGGCGCCCGTACAAACTGATCTAGCTTCCTCTCTCTAATCAGCTTCTCGATGAGGTCCTGTAAGTGCCGACACTCATTGGTATTGTGCCCATAGCTTTCATGGAACCTACAGAATTTCCCTGTCTGAACCTGCCTCTCCGACGAGGACTTCGGAGCAGGCTTCTTATACTGTACAGTGTTACAAGTCTGTAAGTATACATTTTCCAATGATGTGTTTAGCGGTGTATAACTGTCGAACATCTGAGCTCTACGTCGTGGACCTCGGTTCTCATCTCTCTTCTTATTCTGGCCATTGCTTCCTCTCTGTTGGGTTTGCTTGTTTTGTATATTCAGTTGAACTTTCTCGGAACTCTCACCGGACTGTTTAACTGCCACATTGCTCTGTATTCCCTCAATGCTGGGCCTCGCATCGTCCTGCTTCCTAGACTGTTTTGCGTCCTCCTGCCGCAGGAATTGAGCGGCCTTGGAGTAAAAACGGTCCAACGATGCGGGCGGTTTTCCAGCTAGCCAGTTTCCGAATTCAGAATCAGGATCAATCCCCTTGGTCAGAGCCATCAAGATTGAATTATCGTTAGGATTGGTGATCTCGACGCATGCTGCGTGGAACCTCTCCAGGTAACGCCTGAGCGTTTCTCCAGGAGCTTGAGTGACGCTGGACAGGGTGTTGACGTCTTTTGGCCTAGCAACATGCATACGGAATTGCTCCACAAACCTCTTGGCCAATTGATCGAACGAAGAAATTGATCTAGGTGGTAGGCGGGTAAACCACATTGTCGTGATTCCCCCCAGAGAGATGGGGAAACTCCGACACTTCACTGCATCGTCGGCCCTTGCAGCGCTCATCGACCATTCATATTTCAGAATATGCTGGTTGGGGTCACTATTCCCTTCATACATCGGGAGAGTCGGCATTCTGAATCGCCTAGGGGGTTCAGCATGTAACACTTTGTCTGTGAAAGGGGTATGACTACGGGAAATCCCCCAATCATCATTAGTGAGCCCCTGACTCTCGCGGATCATCTGACGTATCATGGTTGATATATCCGACACGGGCAGGTTCTGAGCTTGATGAGCTAAGGCGTGGTCGGGTTCCACGGTGCGAGTTTGGATCGGGCGCTGTCGACGATCCATATCTCGCCTCCTTGGCTCAGCATCTTCTGGGACATAAGGTTCAGGAGTATGTCCACGCTGTTTATTGATCGGCTCTGATTGATTTCGGGTATCAACCCTTGTTTCTGCTGCGGCGGTTGTGGCGTGGTTATCCGTGGTGTACTGTGGGGCTGTAGTGTACTGTGGGGAAGTACCTCCTCGTGTTGAGGGACCCGTTTGGAAGCTGGTCGATGGTCCTACCCTCAGTTGCCCAACAGTTAAGGCGGGCTGATATTCAGCAGCTTGAGCGCGACTCCCCTCTAGCCGAGGACGAGTAGTTCGGTGGTGATAATCAGATGAAGCTGAGCTTTTGGTAGACGCTCTGGAGGCATCATCTCTCCTGGACCTTCTATGCCCCCGGCGGTTTAGCTGGTTGGTCAGCTCGATATTGGCGCGCAACTGTTCCGCCAACTGCTGACGGCTTTGGGTCAGCTCCTGGAGCAATACTTGAAACTCCTGTCGGGTGACTAGCCCCGTTGAGTCTGAGTGAGTGGTATTGTCTTGATTGGAAGAAGGCGGCTGTGTGGGATTCTGCCTATCTCGGCCTTCTTGCTCTGCAGCGGTAGCGCCAGTTCTTGTGCTGACCATTCTCGGTGGTGGAGTCCTCTCCTAGATTTTGAGCAAATCTGAATAGAATGGAAGGATTCCGGACTGGATATCTGGATCTTCCTCTTGGATTTGTGCAATCCGGTATCGACGGCAGATCCAATGAGCGGGAGAAAAAAACTGGTTTTCTCAGTGAAAGCACCAAAGTGTTTGTACCAAAAATGGGCACAACACTCTTCGGGAGTTGTTTGAAGAGATAAAATGAAGATTGTAAATGTAAAACAGAGGTTATCTAACAAAAACTCCAACAAACAGAAATGTAAAGTGCACAGACAAGCAATTTAGAGTGGTTCGGCGTATAGCCTACGTCCACTATGAAGTTTTGATGATTTTATTGATTCTCTTTCAATGATTACAAGCGGTTACAGCAATGAACAGCGGATTACAGATTAGAATTCGAAATTGACAGCAAAAGTAGGATGCAAATCTTAATCCGGCAGAGTCTGGATGCTTCAGAGAAAAAAGATCCCTTTTTCTGTTGATTCTGGGGCTTTATTTATAGGCATAGGAGGCTCAGAATTCGCTCAAACTCCGGGAGACTCGGTCTGGCACGTGAGGGGGCCCACGCGACCGTTTCCAAAAAGTTTCGAGTCGATCTTCGATCGATACGAAGTCATTTCGTATCGATCAAGATTACCTCCAATTGAGCTCAAATTTGGTGGAGACGTTCCTCGGTATGTGTGCAACCTTCAGTTAAAATTTCATGGTATTTGGATCAGTGGATTGAGAGATATCATCGATACGAGGCGATGTTCTTTGCTAGGCTGTCTGGTTCGAATCCATCTCTCCGAACTGAGAGCTTCGAACCGATGGTGTCACGCGCCTCTGTGAAGACGTGGAACGCACACTTCGCCTCGATCCGGTCTTTACTCCGAGTCGACCGCGTCGACTCCATATATCTCGGCGCATTCGCATCGAGGGATGACATGGTGCGCGCGCTTCGCCTCGATCCGGTCTCTGCGCCGTATTGACTGCTTCGACTCCACATATCTCGCCTCGTTTACTTCGATGGGCAACACGTCATTCTAGTTGGTTGACTCACTGGATACGAACAAGTTGTTGGGCACGTATTCGAAGCAAGGTTCTCAGATGGATACGAAGTAAACACTGAATGATGGATACGAAGCAAGCACTGACTGATGGATACGAAGTAAACACTGAATGATGGATACGAAGCAAGCACTGACTGATGGATACGAAGTAGACACTGAATGATGGATACGAAGCAAGCACTGACTGATGGATACGAAGTAGACACTGAATGATGGTTGCGAGGCACGCCATCTGTTGGGGGGATACGAGTCTGGTTGACACGAATTCGATGGGTACGAAACGCGGCTAACTCCATCGATACGAGACGACGTCCCATGGTGGATACGAAATGGATACCCCTGATGGATACGAAAACATGCTTCTCCTTCCAACTTGTATCCATCACATCTCGAGCATACGAACTCGGATTGACTTGAAACTTGGGACGTTGGCTTCCTTCATTTTTCCAGTCATGTCCTATCAATTGTAGCTTGATCCGGACTTGGACAAAATTCAGCGACATTCATGACAAGCCATACTTGTTTTCTAGTTGGTTCCTTGGTGTCCTGGCCTTGCCAAAAGGCGGGATAACACTTGTACTCTTATTTTAGAGAATAATTCTTCCGTTTTGAGGAAATATTATTCTGCTTTTAGTAGAGTATGCCTTGTATTGGAGAAGTTTTCTTTCTACTTTCTTTTTATATATACTTCAACTTTCGGAGATGGTCACTTTTTGTTTTTTGAAAAGTGGACTTCCCTACGCAGTGAAGTGAGCTTCCGAAGAAAACTTCGATCTAACTGCTAGAAAATTATATTTCATCGTTGAATGGGCCCACAGGACAGACGTCAGCTGTTTTATCGGATGTTTGTTTGTACAAATAATCATAAGTATTCAGCTGCGGCCTGGAACCTTATTTTTGAGAAGGCGCCCCTTTAGTGGTTCAATCGACCAAGTTTTTGGATGTGCCTCATTAAAGGGCTTCACTTGTTTAGTGCTTCCGAAGAAGGTTTGTGCCTCCGAAGCAGTTTTTTGCTTACGAAGAGGTCTTTGTTTGTGTGCCTCCGAAGAGGGCTTGTGCCTCCGAAGCAGTTTTTTGCCTATGAAGAGGAGCATTTGGTCTCCGAAGAGTAGCATTTGGACTCTGAAGAGTAGCATTTGGACTCCGAAGAGTAGCATTTTGGACTCCGAAGAGTAGCATTTGGACTCCGAAGAGTAGCATGTGGACTCTGAGAAGTAGCATTTGGACTCCGAAGAGTAGCATTTGGACTCCGAAGAGTAGCATGTGGACTCTGAGGAGTAGCATTTGGACTCCGAAGAGTAGCATTTGGACTCCGAAGAGTAGCATTTGGACTCCGAAGAGTAGCATGTGGACTCTGAGGAGTAGCATTTGGACTCCGAAGAGTAGCATGTGGACTCTGAGGAGTAGCATTTGGACTCCGAAGAGTAGCATGTGGACTCTGAGGAGTAGCATTTGGACTCCGAAGAGTAGCATTTGGACTCCGAAGAGTAGCATGTGGACTCGGAGGAGTAGCATTTGGACTCCGAAGAGTAGCGTTTGGACTCCGAAGAGTAGCGTTTGGACTCGAAGAGTAGCATGTGGCCTCCGAAGAGGGCTTTGTTGCTTGTGTCCTTCCACCATCTGCTTCTTAGCGATTCCTCGTTATCACTTCAAGTACATGTCCCATTCTTTTGCAAGTTGTTTGCTTTTTGGCAGAGAAGTGCACTTTATCGTTGAGTGAACCCACGGGGCAGACGCAAGCTACTTTACCGGATGTTCGTTTGCACAAACGATCACGATTGGTTAGCAAGGGTCTGGAACCTTCTCGTCAGGAAGGTGCCCGCTTTGGTGGAACCCTCAACTGTTTGTGAATAGCACTTCTTTTGTAGGATTTGAATTCGGAATTTTATGGCTTGGCATTTGTTTGTTGAGTGATTTGTAGGAATCGCTTGGCTTCGTGATGTGTTGAATAGGTAAGCTTTTCTTTGATAGCCTGCAATATTAAATCGATATTTTAGCAATATTTTTAATATATTTGCATATCGAAATGAGACAAGAGTTATACATCCATCATCATTTTACAAATTTAAGCAATGCTTTTTAAGTAAAATATGGACACAGTCATTGCTATTCCAGAATCTCGGGATTGAATTTCCATTTCCACTAGATTCATAGTTTTGGATCCATATGTCAAACAGAATGAAAGGTGCCCAGTTGCAGTCTTGTGGGTAGTTAGCAGCACTTTGATTAACTTCATCTCAAAGCGTAAGCATATTTCTCTAACTCGTCCCAACTTCTGCCCGCTGGGTGAGGACCCCCTGTGACAACATTAATGACAAGCCTCTCAGATTCCTGCGATGCAGCCTTGTCATCTGAGCCGGATTGATGAGTAGGAAGTTGTTGCCCCTAAGTGGATGAGGTTGGGTCGACTCTGTTTTTCTTCACATATTGTTGTAGTTTATTCTGTTTCAGCAACTCTTCATCACATTCTTTAACTGGCGACATTGGTTAGTGTCATGGCCAGGTTGATTGTGAAATCGACATAATCTCCCATTATGCACTACACCTCTCCCCATCTCAGGTGGTTTGGGATACTCGACAACATCCTTCGTTGCGAAGAAGATATTTTCCGGTGTATCAGTTATGGGAGTAAAATCTGAAGGATTAAAGCGACGAGGTTTATTCTCATTCCCCTGCTTCTTTCCTCCGTCATTTTTCCCTTTTTTGGTTTCCAGATTCTCTTTTGTTAGAAGCAACATCGTCATTCTTGACTTCGGCAACAACTACTTTCGTTGGCGCAGAAAGGCTTTCTAGGCGCATGAATTCGTCGGCCTTTTTATAAAACTTCTCAAGTGAATTTGGTTCCTTCATTTTTAACCATCTTCCGAATTCACTTGATTTGTCGATGGCTCGCATCAAGTAAGTCAGGATCATACGGGGTTCTGCATTATCCACTTCGGCCAAGGCTATATTGAAACGGTTAAAGAAAGATTTGACAGATTCTCCGGGAGCTTGTTCAAGGTTGGACAGTGACATTATATCCTTAGCCTTTGAAGCATACAACCTGAACTGATCCTTGAATTTTCGAGTTAAGTCGGAGAATTGGTCTACGGACCGAACTGGTAGCTTTGTGAACCAAAGTAGAGCCACTCCTTCCAAGTACACTGGAAAGTATCAGCATTTAATCTCATCTGATGCTCTTGCACCGGTCATATGCTAGTCATACTTATATAGGAAATGATTAGGGTCACTTGTCCCCTTATAGGCCAGGATAGTAGGAGGTACAAATTTCTTTGGAAATTCTACTTTCAGGATCCTTTCAGTAAACGGAGTCTTTCTTGGAGCAAATCCCCAGTCGCTCTCATTTTCTTCCCTTTGCATGCTCTCATTCATGATTCGGTGAACCATCCCTGATAGGTACTCCTCATTGTTCAAAGGCATCGCCGGGCAGACGTCAGCTATCCTTTCGGAAGTTTGCCTGGGCAAATGTTCGCAAAAAGTTGGCTGCGGCCTTGAACCTTTAGCTTGGAAAGGTGGCGTTTCGGTGGTGCCAGTTGCTCATTGAGGAATACCTTTCTCTTGGGAATTATGAGCATCTTCGGCAAAGGTTGTTTCATTGTTTTCTGGTTGTCGATTTGCCCCAAGCAGAGCGTTTAATCTGTCCATCATTAAAGCGTTTTGAGCTTTAATTTGTTGGTATAATTCAGACACTACATCGTCTAATTCAGCCCTTGTGACTCCTACGGTAGGAGTTGCCTGGTTTGTTGTTGGGGAAACGGAGGTCCCCTCATGAGCATTTTCGGATCTGGTAGATCTACTCTTTCTTCCAGGAGCCATGATTTCAGATAGACTACTGGTCTTTAGAGAGATTCTTTCAACAAACTTTTGCGAAGCAATGGTGAAAATATTCCTGAGTTGGGTTCTCAGTGAAAGCACCAAAAATGTTAACGTAAAAATCGACGCTAACACCCCGGTGTGAGTATTAGTAAAGTGAAAGCACCACCCGTTGGTACGGGAACAGATTATCAGCAGAGAAATCACAGAAAAGCAGTAGAAAGACAACAGTTTTATAGTGGTTCGGCTTGAGATTTAGCCTACGTCCACTTTAATCTCCTTTATTGATGATTCGATTACAATTCTTTACAATACACTTTGATTACAACACACTTTGACAAGTAGCTAGAACTCCGATGTAGAAGAATCTTTCGAATTCATGTTGAATGTGTTTGATCTCCTCTTGAAGTTCGTTGAAGCGTCTTTTGTGTTTGAAGTGTCGGATGAGTCGAGAAAACATCAGAGTATAGGCATTCCAAAAGTGAGCCAAAAGTCCTCTCTTAGTTGGAGTAGGTGGGGTATTTATAGGAGAATTCTGGAATTAGGTCGTAGGTCGTGAATGACCTTGGATAGGTCGTAGGTCGTGAGCGACCTAGGGAGCACGGGCCACGGATTAACAGGGAAGTTGTAGGTCGCAAACGATCTAAGGGTAGGTCGCTAGGTCGCCAGCGACCTAGGGGATATGAGCTATGACTTATCTCAACTGCACTTGGTCTTGTCTGAACGAGTTAGTAGGTCGTGAGCAACCTAATGGAAGAGGTACGGTACGTAACTTCACTCTGTTATAGCTCGCTAGGTTGTTAAATTACTAGGTCGCTAAGTCGTTGGAGCTTTAGGTCACTAGATCGTTCCATCCTTTAGGTCGCTAGGTCGCTTGTACTTTTAGGTCGTTAGGTCGCTTGTGAAGTTAGGTCGTTAGGTCGTTGTTCTTTAGGTCGCTTAAAAGAGGAGTTAACAGAAACCATTAAACTTTGTCTTTCGAAAACATTGGAAAATCCTTTCCTTTCTTTCCTCCAAAAGCTTCGAAATAATTGAAATCCCTCTTTAAAACCTTTAAACATTGCCTTTCGTAAACATTGGAATAACCCATCCTTTCTTTTCATCGAAAACTTCGAAAATAAAGGAAAACCTTCCCTTTTGACCCCTTCGAAACCCTGAGGAACCATCCCTTCAAAACCATTTATTAAAACTCTTTTGAAAGCATTGAAACACTAAACCTTTCAAAAGCCTTTAGGTTCAATTTAAAACATGTGGAAACTTTTTGAAACCATTCAGAGTTTACTTCTTCGAAACCTTTAAAAACCATCTCGGTTAAAACCTTTTGAATTATGCCTTCAAGTATAGCAAAAGGATAAGAAGCCCCTTAAAGTCGAAAGAACTTTTTTCGAAACCATTAAACCATCTCTTTGGAAACCATTTGGGTTATACTTCAATTATAGAAAAAGGGTCTTTAAAACATTTAAGTCGAAAGCTTTTGTTTCGAAACCATTTCCTAAGTAAAGAAGTGATGGCATCGAAACCATCCCTTCGAAAGCATGGGAGAGGTGGCCAAGTTTTAAAAACAAAGTATTCCTTCGAAACCATTGTAGTCGAAAGGTAGAAAGCGACAACTAAAAAGGTTTCGGCTTTGTTGAAAGCAAATATTTAAAACTAATGTGCAACCCATTCAAAACCATCTCTTTGAAATCCATTGAACCAGTCGAAAGCCAACTAAGTCGAAAGTCATTTAGTCAAAAGCAAGCAGGCGCATTTTAATTTAAAAACAAAGTGACGTTTCGACCCCTTTGGAACCAATGGTTTCGACCTCATACCTTTCGCTACCTATCTAATTCGCTACGTACCAATTTCTTGAAACCAGGCGCATTGGTTTCGATGGAGGTGGAGGGACTTGGTAGAAAGCTAACTGAGGCGGAAGCAGGTGCCGAAAGCAATGAAACAGTTTAAAACCCTAAAATAAACAGTTCTTTTCACCTAACCTGCTTTACGTGTAAAATTTTGATTGGTTGCCTCTTTTCTTTACCACTAAAAGTGGTGCACATTTTCAAAACCAATTAATTAATTTAAATCTTTTGCAAAATACCCCTTCTCCTTAATTAAATATATAAAATGTTTTAAGTACCATACCTTAAACAATTTTAATTTATTTTATTTTATTTAGATAATTAAATATTCTAAATAATGTTACTAAAAATATGGGGTGTTAGATCAAACCTACAAATAGTTGATTATGGCTGCAAATAATAGCTCGGAGGCTGGGAACCTCTACACTCAAGAAATACCCACCATTCGAGGTATGCCAGAAAGGTTCAAGCAATACCAGGGCATATGGGGACATGTTACCATTCCTTAACAAGCTATACCAACAGTACAAACCACTGCACCTAATAAAGTAGCATCCCGCCCATTAGGCTTCCCTAATATGTGTAAAGATTTCTAGAATGTGGGAGGATGGGTGTATATGGGTGTTGCATATTTTGTTTAAAAAAGGCTTGGATTAATGACTGTGAACATTTATTTCGGGAGCTTGGATGGGAAGTCCAGATCATGAGGAGGATGGCGACGTGCCATTTGAAGGGGAAGGCGTCGGATTGGTGGACCATTATTATTGATAAGAATGCAAAGGAAGTAATTACCGGGTAAAATATAGGGCTCACTTTGAGTCACGATTCAAGTCCAAAGCTGAGGTAAGTTTGCAGTTGGAGAAGTTTGAACAACTGAGGCAAGAGGACTTCGCATTAAAGGATTATATCAATAAAGTCATGGAATTGACTAATTTGGATTGAGTTTGATTGACACTCCTATAAAGAAGGCTATGACGTTTGTTAAAGAGCTAATTTCTCCATTGGGGGTGCTACTTTTGATCCAAATTCCCTTAGGCACCACTTATGAGATGATAGCGGAAATGGACTTGCTTCAGACTGTTGCTGTTGAGGAGAAAGAAAAGATAGGAAAAGCACAAAGTCATGGTGGAGCTAATAAAGGAGGATTTTGAGTTGATAAGAAGGCCAAAGGAAATATTAGGAAAGGAGGTGTGAAATGCCGAAGATGTCAGAAGAAGGGACACGTTGCTAAAGACTGCTAGGTGAGTTTGATGAAGGAGGAGTTCTAGGGGAGATGCTATCACTGCCACGAGGAGGGACACTAGAAGAATCGGTGTCCATAGCTGGCAAAGGAGGAACAAAGTGGGCATGTTTATGCCATAAAGTGTAACATCCCCCTACTTGGAGGCCCAAAACTGACGGCTACGGATGTTGCAGTCATCCATAGTTATTAATCCTCGACGACCAAATACGGCAGTGCTAGATACATTGATACACAGACCCCAAGAATATAGGGAAATTTTAACAATTCAAAAACATATTTCCACATTCAATTTCAAATCAAAACATTGATGTTCATTAAATAATCCCAAAAACGTTACCCACGTTCAGCAAAATATAATTATTACAAATATGCCAAGAGCGACATATGAAGATGCCCTATTAGTTGATTAGAGTACATAGTAAGGCTAATAAATCTACCTTTACAAACAAAACACACAGCGGAAAAAAAAACTGTAAGTATTTATCTGCCTCATGCATGTCTCCGGAAGCTTTATTCATCAAGGAAGAGAATCTGAAAACCTAAAATCTCAAACTACTCAAAATCAATTGAGCACCCGAGAGTTTAAGGGGAAAACAAAAAACTTCGAGTTAGACATAAAGCCTGGTATGAATAATAATCTAACATCTCGATACTTTTAGATATCTAGTGAGACCACGCCGCTTAGCAGAACGGGTTTTCCCCTCACTAATATCCTAAAACCCTTTTAAAACCTTATTCCGTGCTCCTACATCTACAATGGTTAAAACATACATTTTCAAAACATTATGAAGATATGCATACTTGAAAACAATTAGGATATCCCATCCCATTCTAGACTTTATTAGCTTCAAAGAGGGACTGTCCATCCCATTTACATTTTACATAAGCTGATGCGGAATATCCATCTCACATCCTATAGTTTTCTTAGGGTGACTATAAACCCTTCATTAAACGTATGGAGACTATCCATCCCCAACATGATTTGACTATCCATCAAACATCCCATAAATTTCCTAGGATGACTATGAACCCTTCTTCAATCATATAGAGACTATTCATCTCCAACCTGATGTTGACTATCCATCAAACGTCCCATAGTTTTCCTAGGATGACTATGAACCCATCACTTGGCCACTTGACTCATGTTATCCCCATGAATCTAATTATCTCACACATCTACATGATTAACATATTTCCATTAGTATCCCTAATTTAGGTTATATCCCAATTATCCCATGTTATCCACATGATTGACCTATTTCCATTAATATCCATAATGTAGGTTATATTCATTTATAATTTACATTGGTATCACCCAATGACTGTCAAAACATATAAGTCTGATATCCCCAACTAATTTGTTGAACTCATTAAGCCTACCCCGGTATCCCCAAGGTTAAACAACATTTATTTTATGAGGTTAAAAGAAAACAACTTTTCAACCCCTTTGAAAGTATCCCCTTCGAAAGGTTTGCTTTCGACCCTTTCAAAAGCACAAACCAAAAATTTTAAACAATAGAAACCTTTCGACCATGTTAAAGTATTATTATATAAGGGTAAAAGCATAGTTTCAAAACCACTTGAAAGTATCCCTTTCGAAAGCATTGAAGGTTAACCTTAAAACCATTGAAAATCAAACCTTCCAAACCATTGAAACTCAAACCTTTCGAAACCATTGAACATCAAACCTTTGGAAACCATTGAACATCAAAACTTTCGAAACCATTTAAACTCAAACCTTTTGAATTCATTGAACATCAAAACTTTCGAAACCATTAAACATCAAACCTTTCGAAACCATTGAAACTCAAACCTTTCGAAGCCATTGGGTTTGTACTTAAAAATATTACTTTGGGTCATAGTGAAAATAGGTGAAAGTATCTCTTCCAAAAGCACTATTTATTTTATAAAATATTGGGGAAGTTAGATGGTATCAAACCATCCTTTTGAAAGCATTAAAACATCTAGGATGAACCTTTCGACAACTTCGAAAGCTTCTGCTTTCGACCCCTTCGTAAGGTTTGGGAAGCGGCTTATATTTTTATAAACAATTAAACCTTTCGATGACGTCGAAAGCTTTAAACAAAAACTTCTTTAAAACAAAGGCGGCTTTCAAAACCATAGCTTTCAACCTTGTCGAAAGCTCTTTTAAAAAACAGCAAGTGATCTTATTTTTCAAATCAAAGTAATCTAAGGGACCATCTCCTTCGAAAGCAACCCTACGACACCTTACCTTCCAACTTGGTCCAATTCACTACTGAAAAGGGAGTGCGGATTAAGGATCTTAAGGCTAATTTAACACTAGAGGGGGGTGAACAGTGTTTAACGGATTCTAAGACTTATATGGACTAAATTAAAATTATGACACAAACAAATGCAGAACTTAATCACAGAACAATCACAGAATCAAACATAGATGCATAAAGTAAATAAAAAGTAGTAAAAGGAAAGAACACACCGGATTTTATATCGGAGTTACCCTATGTCCAGTCCTGTACCAAGGCAGAACACCTCATACAGATTTTTATTATACCAAAGTCGAGATTACAATCCTCAATTTCTAAAGGCCTTGAGGTAACCTCATGTCTCACGAGTCCGGGGCAAACTCTCTTGATTTACGGGCCACAAGATTACCCAATTGATTTCCAGGCACAACCACACCTTATAGAGAGACTCGATAAACTTTTGATTAAAAATTGATCCTGTAACTCTGAATATCACTTTGATCTTCGAGAGAGGGTAGAGAACCAAACAAGAATGAGATCCTTATTTAATTCACTTGAGAATTCGGCAGAATTTCGGCACGATCTTAAAAATATGAAAATTTTAGAATATGGATTTGTGGAGAAGAGGGAGTGAAGAAAATAAGAAAATAGTTTTTTTTTAAATTCGTTTGTGAAGGCTATTTATAGACCAGTAACGGTCATAACCATTCGTGAAGAGATTTAAACGAATAGACACTTCTTTTGAAAATTGAAACTTTTGAACTTTAACGGCCACCATGTCGACATGGGGTATCCCATGATGTCGACATCCCTTAGTTAAAAACAATGTGAGGTTTGAAACAAGAGTTTATTTAAAAATAAAAACAAAGAACATTTTAAGGCTAAAACATCTTTTTGAAAATCATTTGAAAAGATAATTTTTAAGGCTAAAACATTTTGAAGAGCAGTTTTGAAAATCATTTTAAAAAGATAATTTTTAAGGCTAAAACATTTTGAAAAGCGGTTTTGAAAATCATTTTGAAAAACCATTTTGAAGTAGTTTTGCAAGCTTCTTCCTGCAGAATATCTCATCACATCAGGACTCGAGAACTTGTACAAAACCAGGATGTTCGTGGGTTTGTAAGCCACTTGTCATAGGTTTGCAAGCTACTTGTCATGGGTTTGTAAGCCACTAAGAAGATAGAAATGGGTTCCATCCTAAATGAAATTTGGAATGAATATTTCCGTGCTATTATGAAGTTTTAACAATAAACTAGACACTTATCTTGAAATCTTGATCTTGATACTCATGAGTCTTCAAACTTGATTTCTTCATTCTTGATCTTTATACTGTACAGTCTTCAATAATCAGTACCTACCTTATATATATCCTGCATAATAACATTCATATATATCTAGACAATAGTGTTAGTATATAAGTTATAATAAAATAAGTTACAAAGGTTGTTGTCATCAAAACCACTATCTCCAGTTCCTAACAATCTCCCCCTTTTTTATGATGACAACCTTATAAAATATACTTACCACTTCGATCATACCATAACTCCCCCTTACACCAACAACCCCCCTTACTCCAAGCCTACTATTTTATATAACTTCTCCCCCATTGTCATCAACAAAAAATAACCTATAAACCTTGAACTTAATAGAAAATGAGATAAACAAACATATGACATAAGAATAATAACTATGTATCAGTGAAATATAGCATCCTAAGTTAAATGGAATTCAAGATTTTATACACCAAAGATTGTTTTTAGAAGAACATTAATTAAGATAACACTTTATATACAAATTAACAAACCAATATATAATCAAGAAAGAGAAAAACAAAAACGAAAAACACTTAACGAGGACCCTTAACTATTGGTGATTTATGGACCGAACAATTTGGATAGTGGAGACAAAAGTTTCCACGTTGTTCGACCAAGTTCCCATTAGCATCAAAAAGGAGCTCTCCAACGCAAATCATGCCATCATGTTCGTCCATATGAACATCCGGATTCGGTAGAGGATGTTCTTCTTCTTGATCCTCTTGTGGTTCTTCTAGAGGCTCTTCTTCTTCAGAATCAATGGCTTGTGATGATTCTTCGATGACAATGGGATTGGCATGGTTATCCATAAGGAATTTTTGTAAATTCCTAAGAATTCTGCCTTGCCTATCTTGTTCTCTAGCCATTCGCAGTTGACTCACTTGAATTTCTGTCATCATTTGAAGCAAATCTTTCATCTTCTCTTGTAATTTGATGACTCGTACGTGTGTGGAACGTTGAAAAGGGCCAGAATAAGGAGAAGTGGGTGAAGAAGGTTCATTATTAGAAAAGGAAGCCGTTAATTTACTGTTTTAGAAGTTTATTACAAGGAATAGAACAGAGAAAAGGAGTAAAAGTCGAAATATATAAATATATAACCAAATAACTAATTTTAGAGGAAAATTTAAATTTGAAAATCTCGGCCTGTATGTCGACATAGGGGGATGGGTCATGTTGACATGCCCAGTTCAATTTTTGAGAAATTTTTATTTATATTAATTATTAACTATACTTGTATTATTTATAATTTATATTTCAGTTAATGAACATATACCTATTTCTCTTCTAAATTTAGTAAAGTTTTGTTCGTTTAATGGTTTGGTTAACATATCAGCAATTTGTTTTTCGGTATTAATATATTCAAGATTTACGACTTATTTACTTATATTATCTCTAAGAAAATGATGTCTAATATCAATATGTTTTGTTATAGCATGATGAGTTGGATTTTTAGATAAGTTTATTGCACTAGTATTATCACAATAAATTGGTGATTTAGTTATAATTAATCCAAAATCTTTTAAAGTTTTTTGCATATATATAACTTAAGAACAAGCCAAAGCAGCAGCTATATATTCTGCCTCAGTTGTTGACAAGGATACCGTGTTTTGCTTCTTACTAAACCAGGAAACCAGAGAAGGTCCTAGAATGTGACAAGTTCCACTTGTACTTTTTCGGTCTGATTTACAACCAGCGTAATCAGCATCACAATATGAAAAGTCAAATGCATCATTTTTAGGGTGAAATAAACCATAATCTAAAGTATGTATACATATCTTAAAATTCTTTTAACAGCTTTTAAGTGAGTTTCTTTAGGTTGAGATTGGTAACTTGCACAGAGACAGACACTATGCATGATGTCAAGACGACTTGCCGTTATATAAAGCAGCGAACCAATCATTCCCCTATATAATTTTTGATCAACATCTTTTGATTTATCTTCTTTACTTAAAGCTACATTAGTTTTCATTGGAGTTGGTTTCCCACTAGAAGTGGTCAATCCAAATTTATTAATTAAATCCTTAGCATATTTTTATTGACTAATGAAAATTCCTTTATCTAATTGTTTAATTTGAAGTCCTAAGAAGAAGCTTAGTTCTCCCATATGACTCATTTCAAATTCTTTAGTCATTATATCTGAAAATTCTTTATTCATTATGTTATTAGTCGACCCAAATATTATGTCATCTACATATATTTGTACTAATTGAATATCAGTTTTGTTTCTTTTAATAAAAAGAGTTGTATCTATATTACCAATTTCAAAACCAGATTGTAGTAAATAAGATCTTAGTCTTTCATACCAGGCTCTAGGAGCTTGTTTCGGACCATATAAAGCTTTCTTTAGTTTATATACATGATTTGGAAATTCATTATTTTCAAAAAGTGGAGGTTGTTCAACATAAACCTCTTCTTTTACAAAACCATTTAGAAAAGCACTTTTAACATCCATTTGATATAACTTGAAATTATTGTAGTTTGCCAAAGCAAGTAGAATCCTGATAGCTTCTAGTCTTGCTACGGGTGCAAAGGTTTCGTCATAATCAATTCCTTCTTCTTGACAATAACCTTGCACGACTAAACGAGCTTTATTTCTCACGACCTCATCAAGTTCATTCATTTTATTTTTATAAACCCATTTTGTTCCAATTATACTTTTATTCTTAGGTCTAGGAACAAGTTCCCAAACATCATTTCTGGTGAACTGATTCAATTCTTCTTGCATAGCAAGAATCCATGAATCATCGGATGATGCTTCCTTTGGATTTTTAGGTTTAATAGTTGATATAAAAACTACATTACTCATACTATTTAGTTGATTTCTTGTTTTAACTATAGATTCAATATTTCCTAGTATATTTTCTACAGGATGATCTTTTAATAGCCTAATTCTTTTATTAGGTTGAATGATTTCATAATTAGTTTCATTAGGTTCATTATTTAAAGTTACAAAATCTTCTTCATCTTCTATTTGCATAGTATCTTTAAAATTTTCATCAAAAGATACATGCATTGTTTCTTCAATAGTGTTAGTTCTTAAATTATAAACTCTAAATGCTTTACTTCTATTAGAATATCCGATAAAGATACCTTTGTCGGATTTAGGTTCAAATTTATCTAAATTATCTTTTGTATTAAGAATAAAACACTTACTTCCAAAAACTTTAAATAAGCTACTATGGGTTACTTATTGTAAAGTAATGCATATGGTGTTTTAATAGTTAATGGTCTAATTAAAATCCTATTTAATATATAACAAGCTATAGCAACTGCTTCAACCTAAAAGGTTTTAGGTAAGTTACTATCAGAAAGCATTGTTCTAGCACACTCTTGAATCGTTCTATTCTTACGTTCTACCACTCCGTTTTATTGTGGAGTTCTTGGAAAAGAGAAATTATGAGTAATTCCTTTTTTATTACAGAAATTCTCAAAATTTTCATTTTCAAATTCTCCACCGTGATCACTGCGAATAGTTTTTATTTTTAAAGAAAATTGATTTTGAATTCTTTTAGCAAAATTCTTAAATAATTCAAAAGCATCACTTTTAAGTTTAAGAAAAATTGTCCAAGTATACCTAGAATAATTATCTACAATTACAAAAACATATTTATTGTGATTAATTGATTGAACTTGAGATGGACCAAATAAATCTAAATGAAGTAATTCTAGAGGTTTAGAAGTAGAAATCATATCTTTTACTTTAAATGAATTTTTCTTAAGTTTTCCTAATTGCCAAGCATCACATATACTATCTACTTTAAAGTTTAACTTGGGAAGACCTCTAACTAAGTCAAGTTTTGATAACCTAGATAACAGTTTGAAATTTAAATGACCAAATCTTTTATGCCAAATCCAAGGGTCACTTGTATTAGCCAAAAGACATAAGTTATCATTTGAAACTTTCATACTAAGGATGTAAATGTTTTTCTTCCTAATTCCTTCAAAGATAATATTTAACTTATTATCTTCGATGTGACACTTATCTTGTCCAAATTTAATTTTAAATCCTTTATCACATAGTTGACTTATACTAAGCAGATTATGTTTTAAATTCCTAACTAGCAAAATATCAGAAATAAGACGAGTTTTAGAATTACCGACATTGCCGATGCCAATCACATATACTTTTGAGCTGTCTCCAAAGTTGACCAATCCACCATCTTGATATATAATGTCATTGAGTATCTCGGGATTTCCAGTCATATGCCTTGAACAACCACTAACAAGTATCCATTTGTCTTTCTCAATTTGCACAGTTTGTCCATTGGTTGTTGATTCTTCAAAAGCCATGTAACATGTCTGTTCCTGCATAACAAACCAATTCGGTAGATAACTTGATTTTTCATAAAAACTATATGTAGACTTATGATACTTTGATGAAATGCATAAATTCAAACTAGTATTAACAAAATTTCCTAAAAATGCCATTTTTAACTTTTCAAGTTTCAGATTATGAAAACTATGAAAACCTATGCTCTGATACCAATTGAAAAAGGAGTGCGGATTAAGGATCTTAAGGCTAAGTTAACACTAGAGGGGGTGAATAGTGTTTAATGGATTCTAAGACTTATATGGACTAAATTAAAATTATGACACAAACAAATGCAGAACTTAATCACAGAACAATCACAGAACAATCACAGAATCAAACACAGATGCATGAAGTAAATAAAAAGCAGTAAAAGGAAAGAACACACTGGATTTTATATTGGTTCGGAGTTACCCTACGTCCAATCCTGTACCAAGGCAGAACACCTCATATAGATTTTTATTATACCAAAGTCGAGATTACAATCCTCAATTTCTAAAGGCCTTGAGGTACCCTCATGTCTCACGAGTCCGGGGCAAACTCTCTTGATTTACGGGCCACAAGATTACCCAATTGATTTCCAGGCATAACCACACCTTATAGAGAGACTCTATAAACTTTTGATTACAGATTGATCCTATAACTCTGAATAGCACTTTGATCTTCGAGAGAGGGTAGAGAACGAAACAAGAATGAGATCCTAATTTGATTGACTTGAGAATTCGGAAGAATTTCGGCACGATCTTAAAAATATGAAAATTTTAGAATATGGATTTGTGGAGAAGAAGGAGTGAAGAAAATAAGAAAATAGTTTTTTTTTTTAAAATTCGTTTGTGAAGGCTATTTATAGACCAGTAACGGTCATAACCATTCGTGAAGAGATTTAAACGAATAGACACTTCTTTTGAAAATTGAAACTTTTGAACTTTAACGGCCACCATGTCGACATGGGGTATCCCATGATGTCAACATCCCTTAGTTAAAAACAATGTGAAGTTTAAAACAAGAGTTTATTTAAAAATAAAAACAAAAAACATTTTAAGGCTAAAACATCTTTTTGAAAATCATTTGAAAAGAAAATTTTTAAGGCTAAAACATTTTGAAGAGCAGTTTTGAAAATCATTTCAAAAAGATAATTTTTAAGGCTAAAACATTTTGAAAAGCGGTTTTGAAAATCATTTTGAAAAACCATTTTGAAGTAGTTTTGCAAGCTTCTTCCTGCAGAATATCTCATCACATCAGGACTCGAGAACTTGTACAAAACTAGGATGTTTGTGGGTTTGTAAGCCACTTATCATAGGTTTGCAAGCTATTTGTCATGGGTTTGTAAGCCACTAAGAAGATAGAAATGGGTTCCATCCCAAATGAAATTTGGAATGAAGATTTCCGTGCTATTATGAAGTTTTAACAATAAACTAGACACTTATCTTGAAGTCTTGATCTTGATACTCATGAGTCTTCAAACTTTATTTCTTCATTCTTGGTCTTTATACTGTACAGTCATCAATAATCAGTACATGCCTTATATACATCATGCATAATAACATTCATATATATCTAGACAATAGTGTTAGTATATAAGTTATAATAAAATAAGTTACAAAGGTTGTTGTCATCAAAACCGCTACCTCCAGTTCCAAACAATTACATACCACCTGAATGATATCATGTGCATTATTTTCGACCTAGTTGGTCAATGAAGTCTAAAGGTCAAGGTCGAGAGGTCTGGGTCGAAAGGTTTGCCAAAGAAGGCGGAACCACTTCTTTTTTGGGTAAAAGCTGTTTTTGCCAAAATAAGTAAACTTTTTGTAACATACTTGCCTACTTGTAAACATTTGATTGGCTTTTACAAACTTTTAAAAAATTTGGATAATATTTGTCGTATTCTCTCAGATCTAAAATCAAGTTAACTTTTAACAATTAAGCCCTTCCTCTTACGAAAACAATTAAATCATTTAAGTCCTTCTTTCGAAATAATTTACTTTCCATACTAAATCACTTAGTAAAAATCCCCAAAATTTCCAAAAATTCACATTAATCATGTTATCTAACATATTAAAATTTCAGACCCAAATTCTTAATATATTTTAGAAAATAAATTTATAAACCCAAATATCCATATTTTCCTTTGAAAATTCTTAACTAATTCTCTACGGCTTGGAAAATTATAAAAATTGAAACCTAGATCCAAAATTATGTTTTCCTTAATATAAAATTTCCCATGGCATTTCAAAATCGTTTATCCTCGATTTTACCCTAAAACTATATATGTCTCCTTTAAACAACCATGTTTAAACATATATAAATCATAAATCAAGCATATCATCATTCAATACATCGTAAAATAGATTTACCCTTAAATTCGAAATCATATGATTATAAAACCAAAATAGAGATGTAGAAATTATTATTCATGTTAGACTGGATGAGGAAATTGTAGTTTGATTAAGATTGATTTCTTCTAGCTTGAATCCTAAGCTTTAAGTTGATTTTCTCCTCTTTTCTTCCTAATTGCCGGCCTCGCTTCCTCTTCTTACGTTTACAATTTTGTTTGAGATAAAATGAATGTGTATGACTAAGGAAGATAGTACAAGGGTGGGAAATATGGGCGGTTATTTACCCTAATGCCCTTATGTTTAATTTTTTAACCATTTATAAGGTCATTTATTTATATAAGCACGACCACTTAATTTATTAATCAACCTCAATTGCCTTATCTACATTATTCTATTTAATTTATCCAATTAAATGTCCTAATTAATGTTAAACAAAAATTAGGGGTGTTACATAAAGGTTATAGATATCTCAAGTAGACCTCCTCCTAGGGAATAAGGGAAAGCTGCATTGTAAGGTACAACTATTATCTCTAGAAATACTATTTGCATCTTATTTGACTCGAAAGCATCACATTCATTCATAAGTAGAAGTGTAGCCAAATCCTTGAGTCTAAATACCCAAGTTATCACTGACCCAGTAGTCATATCAAATCCTATTAGGGATTGACACGTCTTTCTTTAATTTAAAAAGAACTAGTCGTGGGTTTATGTAATGTTGACTTTAGATGTAACGAGTATGTCCTTTTTTAGGGGTATGGACTTATCCTAGGGATGGATTGGTTATCTTACTATGGTACTATCTTAGATTATGATAGGAGGATCATTCGGTTAAGAGTTTGTAAGCGGCGAGATGTCGATGTTTGTTGTGCACTCCAAACCTCAGTCGAGTTAAGCTATTTATATTCTCTTTGCCTATCACAAGATGAGCTCTCATCTGTACCCATAGTCCAAAACTTTCTAGACATTTTTTAATAAGTCTTATGTCTCCTACCCCGAAGGGAGATCGAGTTTACGATG
Source organism: Allium fistulosum (assembly GCA_030737815.1). Lineage (NCBI taxonomy): Eukaryota > Viridiplantae > Streptophyta > Magnoliopsida > Asparagales > Amaryllidaceae > Allium > Allium fistulosum. The sequence goes on along the minus strand of CM060908.1, from coordinate 739,748,001 downwards.
ATTTGGAGAAGGATGTTAGACCCGTCGTGTTGCCGTTATGGCATACGACCCATAAAGAAAGGCAAGAGTTGGATAAGCAAGTTTTAGAACTATTGTAGAAATGATTTATTCGGCAGGAACTTCAAAATGGAGAGCACCTAATTGTCTTTGCCACTAAGGCAGATGACTTTTTAAGGCTATATGTTGATTATCGAGAGCCAAATGAGATGACTAAGAAATATAGGTATCATTACCAAGAATTGCTGACTTATTTGACTAGCATGTTGGAGCCAATCTTTTCTCGGGTGGACTTAGCAACTGGATTTCACCAATTGAGAATAGCTAAGGATAACAAGCAGAAGACTTGGTTTTCATATAGCAGGCGGATTGTATGAATGTGATGTAATGCCTTTTGGGTTAATGAATGCCCCCGCGTACTTCAAAGTTTTGATATGTATAGTCTTTAGGTGGCAGCTTAGTAAGTTCGTCATAGTGTTTGTGGACGATATTATTGTATTATCTAAAATTGAAGGTGAGCTGGAAAATCATGTAAGGGCGGTACTATGGACTTTGAGAAAGCACCAACTAAAAGCCAAAATCTCAAAATGCCATTTTTGAAGGAGGATGTGAGATTTCTCCGTCATATTTTTTCCCAGGAGGTGTTGTCTATTAATCCTAAAAGGTGGAAGCTATTCAAGACTAGAAGATTCCAAAAAATACCACAAAAGTTAGGATGCTTGAGTCGGCGGTTTACTATAGGAAATTTATCAAGGAATTTGCAAAGTTAGCGGTCCCACTGACTCGCTTAACCAAGAATTTTTTGTTTTTGCATGGGATGAGAAATATACGGAAGCATTTGTGAACTTGAAGGAGTTGTTGACTAATGCACCAGTACATACCATCCCAAATGGGACAAATCCTTTCATAGTTTACACCGATGCATGTGGTATGGGGCTAAGAGGTACCCTTATGTAATAAGGTTAAGTGATAGGCTATGCAAGTAGGTAGTTGAAGGACCATAAGATGAGGTACCTAACTTATGATTTAGAGTTGGCGGCTATTGTCTTTGCATTAAAGATGTAAAGGCACTATATTTTAGGAGAAAGTTTTGAGTTGTTCACTGCCTGCAAATCCCACAAATACCTACTTTTCCAAAAAGATTTGAATCTTAGGCAGTAGTGGTGAATGAAGTTATAGCATCATATGACTTCGAGATAAAGTATACCTCCGAAAATGGGAATGTTGTTACCCATACCCTTAGCCGAAAGCATGCAACTCTTGGTGTTGTACATGAGTGGATGCAGTTGGAGTTTCTCTTGAAATTCATTTGCCAACCGCCAACAGAACCCACTCTAGGCTATTTGGCGGCGATAGATGTTAGGCCAGCATTGATGGACTACATCGAGTAAGAGAAGAAGTAGGATGCAACAATAGTAGATATTTTGAACGACTTAAGTAGAGGAGAATATTTTTCGCATGTCGGTCGATATGCAATAGACAAAAAGGGATGGCTAAGGAGAGATGGACGCCTATGTGTTCCAACGCTAGAGGAAGTTTTAGGGGAAATGCTAGTGATGTCACCATTCTAGGATGACTATTCAACATGGTGGAGATACATTGTATAGGGATATGAAGTGAATTTTCTATTTATCGGGGATGAAGGAAAGGATAGCGGGGTATATCGTTTGGTGTTTAACATGAAGGTGGCACAACGAATGCCTGGAGGACGGTTATTAGCGTTAAAGGTGCTGACTTGGAAGTTGGAGCATATATCGATGGACTTTATAGATCTGTTTCCTTGGAGACAAAGGAGTAATAAGGCTATTTTGGTTATAGTAGACAGAATCACTAAAAATGCCCACTTTATTCTGATAAGGAGTAATAGGACAACAGCATCTTTGGCGCAAATCTATATTAGGGAAGAAGTATGACTGCATAGGGTTCTGGGTAGCATTGTTAATGATAGAGACCCATTATTCACTAGTGAATTTTAGAGGAGTTCGCAGTCAACTTTAGGAATAACATTGAACCTTAGCACCGCTTACCACCCACATACCGATGGTCGGATGGGAAGGTTGAATAGGGTTTTGGAAGATTGGTTGAGAGCTTGCATCATGGATTTTGGAGGACATTCGGAGTAGCATTTACCGTTTATAGAATTCTAATACAATAATAACTACCAAACATCAATTGACATGGCAACCTTTAAAACCTTATATGGAAAACCATGCAAATTGCCTAATTGTTGGTCGGAAACCACTGACAAAAATTATACTTTGACCAAATCTTACACGTGAGGCCTCGGATAAGATAGTGATAACTAGACGGTGAATGAAGGCCACACAGGACCGTTAGAAGTTCTATGCTGACAGGCAAAGGAAGAAATTAGAGTTTACAGTTGAAGACTTTGTGTTTGTTAAGGTTTCTTCTCTTAGGGAAGTTATGAGGTTTGAGACATCGGGGTTGTTGTAGTTGAAATTTCTTGGGCCTTTCTCAAATTTAGAAATGCTGTGCATATCGAGTAGAGCTTCCGAATAAGTTAACGGGAGTCCATGATGTCTTTCAAATTTCGCACTTGAGGAATGTGTGCATGACAAACCTAATCAATTAGTAGATACAGAGAAGGAGCTGATAGCACCCAATGCCACAGCACGTATAGTGGAGCAAATAACTAGGAAGCTTCATAACAAATAAATTAGGCTGGTCCAAATGTAATGAGGAGATATCCAGCGGAAAGTACATGGGACACCAAAGAGAAGATGAAGGATTCTCATCCTGAGCTTTTCTCTGTTAAACTTTCTCTCTCAATTTAGGTTTTTGGGCATCGTGTTTTTTAGATTTGATGGTCGGGGATGATTGCCACAATTTTTCTTATTATTGTTACACTCATATGGAACCTTATGAGTATTTAGGATGCTTGCATACATGTCTATATGTCATGGTATTGCATTCATGCGAGAATTGAGCTTACCTATAATATGTTGCATACATATTCACATTCCATTTTTTGTTGAGTAAATGAATGTGTATATAACTTACTTGTATAACATGGTTGTAGAGTTCCTGTTACACTACCTGTCCATTAGGGATTTCTGGGACGCAATTCTTTTCAAGGCGGAGAATGTAACACCACGTAAAAATTTATAAAATTAATTAATTAATAATAAGGCTAAAAATAGAAATATTTGGAAATGTCGGAATTTGGCCACGAAAGTTACACCATTTTGCTCGTGGCAATTTTCAGATCAACTTTCATATATAAAGTTTTGCGATCACAGTTCAAATAGAAAAGTTATTGACGTTTGAAGTTTTTGAATTTAAAGTAATTTGAACTAATTTAAATATAAAAATTAAATAACGTTATTGGTTAAAATTAAAAAGAAAATAAATATTTTTAACATTGATGGAAGCTTAAGGTTTAAGCAACATTGAAATGAACGTTAGCTCTAGAGCGACAAAAAGGAAATAAATATACAAAGAAAGAGCAAGAAAAAATACGGCCAAATATAGAGGACCGGTCGACCCCCTCCCTTTATATGGCCTTAGGTCATAAATGCGATGATGTTGGGCGTGTTCTCACCCAGAAGACCTGGAGACCAAGAAACTTGCTTCATTCGGCAGACTCATTCGGCAGACCCATTCGGCAGGCACCATTCGGCAGACCTCGCTCAACCCCATTCGGCAGGCGCCATTCGGCAGACCTCACCCGAACCACCTCCTGCCGAACCAACCGAACCAACCTTCCCAACTCCCACCGAACCACCTCCTGCCGAACCATCTCCACACCGGTCCAACCTCACCATCCCACCACCGGTCCAATCAACTACCGGTCCATCCTACACTCCAACCACCTCCGAACCAAGCAATGACGACCCAAGACGTACCAGGCCAGATCACATCAGCCCAGGCCCATCAGCAACTATACACGTCCTAGACCCCTACCCCCAGCCTCACTCTATAAATAGAGGGGCAGGGGTACAGCAATGGGGACAAGTTTGAGAGCTCAAGCACGGAAGAAACTCTTCAAACAACTTTCTTTTACTTGTACCAAAGCTTTGTACTTGTAATCATAACAAAAGAAGAGAAATAACATATAAAGTGGACGTAGGCACATTCTGGCTGAACCACTATAAATCTGCGTGTCTTTTTACAGTTTAGCCCCTGTTTTTTACGTATTTGCATAAGTCGCTCAAATTACTAAGAATAACATAAGATCTACTAAATCATACAACTTTGAGGTGTTTGTCCATTTTTTGTGCAAACATTTTTGGTGCTTTCACTGAGAGCTAGAAGCTCGAAGCTTCAGCTTCATCCGCTTAACAAGTTTTCCTAACAGCATCGTTCGCCACTTGGAAAACATGCCTCCCAAACAGAGAAAATATGTTAACAAAGGAAAAAACATCGCATCCAGCAGTCTCCCAGATCCAGCTGTCACGAATCAAGCAAATCGTCCTCCTCCAGCAACAGTAACGAATGAAGAACAGGCTAACCCAACTACTCCTGCCACAGAACAGCCTACAGCAATTACTAGAGTAGATCTGGACATAGTTGTGGTTGAAGTAACTAACCGCTTCACGTCCCAGCAGGAAGCCTTGGTGGACCATCTCATGTCACGCTTGAGGGACGCTGAAGAATCCAACCGCAACACTGAATCATGGGGCGAGTCCCAGTCTGGAGGATCTCAGAGACAGCAAAGATCCTCCTTCTTCGAAGGAGCTAACGGCAGAAGTAGCCGTGGTAGGAGCCGAGACCGAGCACAGCCCGAAGTTAGGCCTGAGGAAACGTTTGGTACCGAACCCAACGGGGAAGGTACCGGGCGAAGGTCAACTGTAGCTGAGCCTGTCATGCTGCCTAACAACAGAAACACCAGTGAACGGGGCCGAGCTAGAGTTCAGCCCGAAGTTGGACCCGAGGAAGTGCTTAGATCAGAACCCAACAGGGGGAGATCAAGGCAAGGGCCAACTGTAGCTGACCCAAGCGTGATCCCAGAAGATCAAAGGCAGCCACTGGAAAATATGAGGAATGATAGACGATACCATCCCTACAGGTCGTCTGGACGGAATCAATCCCACAGAACAGAACCAAACTCATTTCTATCTGCTCCAAGTTCTGATGAAAGGATGGCACGCCTATTCAGAGAGTGTGTCCAACGGGAGCAAAGAGATCGAGGGATAGGCGCTAGGGTAACCAGCCCTTTCGCCCGCAATATCGAAATTGCTATCACCCCCCGAGAATGGAAGATGCCAACAATGGAACCCTACAAAGGAACCTCCGATCCCGTTGTACACTTACAGAGGTACACGCAGCATATGCTCATGAGTGGAGCAACAGAGGGAGTACTATGCAAATGCTTTCCGCTCTTCTTAGCAGATCTTGCTACCTCCTGGTTCTGTCATCTACCCCAAGGATCCATCAACTCATGGGAAATGTTGAAAGAAAAATTTATCATTCAGTTCCGCATTCATGTGGAGCAACCTAAGGATGCTTATTCCTTATCCAGCGTCAAACAGAAACCTGGAGAAAAGCTGCAGCAATACCTAACCAGATTCAACGCCGCAGCAGCCGCAGTTCAAGATGCCGATGAGAAGCTTATCCTAATGGCCCTCTGCAGTGGAGTGCATCCGGACACTAAATTTGCTAGAAGATTGACAAAAGAAAAGCCAGCTACTTTACCCGATTTCTTCCATGAAGCCGGGAAATACATGAGGCTTGAGGATGCTGCCATTGAGGGGGCAGTCAGGACAGCAAAATAAGACGACTGTTATCCCGCCTTTTGGCAAGGCCAGGACATCAAGAAGCCGGCGAGAGAACAAGGATAACACGCCATGGATATCACTGAATTTTGTCCGAGCCCAGGGTGAGCTACAATTGATAGGACACGACAAGAAAGGCCATAGAGATCAGCACCTCAAATTTCAAGTCGATCCGGACTCATACACTCAAGTTATGATCGAGTCGAATTGGAGGGAAAGAGCCCAGATTTCGTATCCATCACTCTGGGCGATTTCGTATCCATCACCGAAGCCCCAGTTCGAATCCATCATGCTTCGTATCGATCAGCTCCGGATCCATCGAGGTACCCAGGTTCGACTCGATTTTCTTCGTATCCATCGAACTCGTATCGATGGACTTCACACATACCAGCAATTGAAGGACTTCGTATCCTTCAGCCAGTGTCAGTTTCGTATCCATCAGATGATGCATACGTCGTATCCATCAGACATTGCTTACTTCGTATCCATCAGCCAGTGCCTACTTCGTATCCATCAGATAGTATTTGCCTCGTATCCCAGGATGAAGTCCTACTCGAAACCATCAGGTCAACCAGCTTGGATAACGTGTCACCTCTCGAAGGAAACGGGGCAAGATACGTGGAGTCGAAGCAGTCAGCACGGAGCAAATACCGGATCGAGGCGAAGAGCGCACACCACGTCATCCCTCGATGCGAATGCGCCGAGATATATGGAGTCGACGCGGTCAACTCGGAGTGAAGAGCGGATCGAAGCGAGGCGCGCGCACCACATCACCTTGAGAGCGCGTGCATTCATCGAGACGAAAGGATGGAGTCGAAGCAATGGAGACGAGCAGAACAGCCAGCGTTAAAATCCATCTCGTATCGACGATATCTCTCAATCCACTGATCCAAACACCATGAAATTTTAACTGAAGGCTGCACACATAACAAGGAACGTCTTCACCAATTTTGAGCTCAATTGGAGGTAATCATGATCGATACGAAATGATTTCGTATCGATCACAGATTGGCTTGAAACTCTCTGGAAGTGGTCGAATGGGCCCCCTCACGTGTCTGGCCAAGTCTTCCGGAGTTTGAGCGAAATCCAAGCCTCCTACGCCTATAAATAGAGCCCCAGAATCAACGGAAAAAGGATCTTTTTTCTCTGAAGCGCCCAGACTCTGCCGGATTGAGATTTGCATCATACTTTTGCTGTCAATTTCGAATTCCAAACTGTAATCCGCTGTCCATCGCTGTAAACGCTTGTAATCATTGAAAGAGAATCAATAAAATCATCAAAACTTCATAGTGGACGTAGGCTATACGCCGAACCACTCTAAACTGCTTGTCTGTTCACTTTGCATTCATATTTGTTGGAGTTTTTGTTAGATAATCTCTGTTTTACATTTATAATCTTCATTTTATCTCTTCAAACAACTCCCGAAAAGTGTTGTGCCCATTTTTGGTACAAACACTTTGGTGCTTTCACTGAGAGTTGAACTCAGGGCCCGCTACACCAGATTCGAAGTTCAGATTTGAAGACTCGAAGCTTTGAAGACAATGACTCGACAAACAAGTAGAAGACAAAGAGCTGAGAGAAGCCATCAAGGAGGAAGTCAAGAGGCATCCTCTGGTGCTGGAGAAGAGCCGGCTTCGATCTACATCACTAGAGACGAAATGGAGACCATGACCAATCTGATGCACGAAAGAATGATGAAAAGTCAACAAGAGATGCTGCAGAATTTCTTTGAACAGATGAGAGCTGCAGGGACGCAGAGCCTAGGACCAGCTACAGCGGCTATGAATGTGGAACAGGGAGCTAGGACTGCGGAACTTGATGAGGGACAGAATGCAGATCCAGTGGACAATCGACAAGGACTCGGGGGCAGACCCACGGGATCCGATACTGGAAGGCCGACAGACGGAGCTCAACAAGCTAGGGCCAATGCTGATGCTAACGGGCCACACGAAGAGTACATACCAGAATACCCTTCAAGACCAAGAGGGCAACCCCAAGATGGAGATGAAAAGATGGTTGGATTAGTCCGACGACTCATGAGAGGAGGATTGTCTATCGGAGGATTGGAGGAAGTCAGTCGGAGTCCGTTCACCCCAAATATCAGGAATGCAAGGAACCCTCCAAAGTTCAAACTGCCGACGCTGAACCCGTATGACGGAAAGTCAGACCCGACCATGCACGTTACCAAATACATCAGGCATATGGAAGTGCTGGGGGCATCCGAGGAAGTGATGGCACGATGCTTCCCTTTATTTCTATCAGATTTGGCTGCGCTTTGGTTCAGACAACTAGAGACTGGATCAATCGGGACATGGGGTGAGCTGGTGGAATGCTTCATGAGACAGTTTAGGGTCCATGTGACGCGACCCAAGAGTGTGATGACTTTAGCCTCGATAAAGCAAAGGACCGGAGAGTCCATAAAAGATTTTCTATTGCGATTCAATGCAACGGTGGCTTCTGTAGATCGCCCGGATCCATCAATGATTTTGATGGCGGCAGTAGCAGGAATTGCAGAAGGCACCGAATTCAAAGATTCTCTGACCAGAGATCCACCGCAAGATCTAGGAGAGTTCTATCATGAAGCTGAAAAATTCATTCGACTAGAGGAATCACGAGCCGAGAGGCAGGAAATAAACACTACACGAAGCGAAGGAACCGCAGGAGGACAATCTGGAGTAGACAAAGGCAAGAGAAAGCAGGACGATGCACAGGACGGTCCTGATAAACGGAAGAAATTCCGGGAACCCAGATTCAGGCAATTCACAGATTTGACGGCAAGCCTGGAAAGGATTTACACTGAAACTCGGGGGCAACTCCCCTATCGAAAACCACCCAGGAGAGATCCCACGGAGCGGGAACGCAGGACTGGAAAATACTGCCTATTCCATGAGCTGGATGGACACACTACCGATGAATGCCGCCACCTAAGGGATGAGGTGGAAGAACATGCCAGGAGCGGTAAACTGCCACAATATGTCAGAGAACGGGCAGCAGCGGTAGGGCCTGAACAACTACCGCCTCCACCTAACAGGAACGATCCTGGATCGGGATCACGGCTCATCATCAACTGATTAAGATGGCAAGGGCCAAGTTCGAGATCTGGACTTCGGCCAAATAATTTCATTAGATTTGCTTTCAAAATAAAACGGCTATTCCACTCACTCATGTACGGGAACCAGAGAGACCCCTAGGCATGCTCTGAGATGGTATAGACCGTTCAGCCCGGAGAGGCGTTGTTTACTTTTTCCCTGATGTTTGAGATTGAACATCTAGGGTCTGAATTTAATAAATAAACTTGAATTTCCTGAACAAGCCTTTGACCGGAGAGTTAAAGGACGAATATTACGTACTAATACGAAATTATGATCGCTTTATGACCCTACCCGGAGAGACGGGGTCCGGAGTGCAAGAAGTGAGTTGCTTCGCCGGAAAGCGACAGGATCGACTCACTTAAGCGCTGTTTCCCCTTCACCGAAGTGTGACAGGATGGGATCCAGCAAGAGCCCGGAGAGGCTATGATCGGCCGACGATTTAGGCCAAGATATCGCTTAATGTTCAGATACACTGAACCGGAGTGCAAGAAGTGGATCGCTTCGCCGGAGAGCGACAGGATCGACCCACTTAACGTTGTTTCCCCTTCACCGAAGTGTGACAGGATGGGATCCAGCAAGAGCCCGGAGAGGCTATGATCGGCCGACGATTTAGGCCAAGATATCGCTTAATGTTCAGATACACTGAACCGGAGTGCAAGAAGTGGATCGCTTCGCCGGAGAGCGACAGGATCGACCCACTTAACGTTGTTTCCCCTTCACCGGAAAGTGACAGGATGGGATCCAGCAGGAGCCCGGAGAGGCTATGATCGGCCCGGAACGGCCAAGACATCGCTTCACGCCCTAACTGGGGCCAGAGTGCAAGGGATAGAAAGCAACGCCGGAGTGCAATAGGATCTTTCTATTCGACCGCTAAGTCTGGAATGGGCTTCGCAAGGGTCCGGAGCGACCGACAACAGTCCGGAGAGACTGTAGAATTTCATTCTTAACTTCCACTGGCAGAAATTGATAATGCTTCGGCTTCGAACAGCCATGAACTTGATTGAAAATATCATAAGATTCGAACGAAACCTGAGCTTACTACACTCGAATTGAGGCTAATCAAAACACACCTTTTGCCAAAAGGCATGTTTTGGGGGGCAAAGTGTTATCCCGCTTTTTGGCAAAGCTGAGATACCCAAAGATTAACTGAAAATCAATGATTATTAGTCATGAACATCGATTGTGCATCGCAGGTTCATCATGGATATCGATGATTTTTGCCCGAGTCCGGATCGAGCCGTAATTGACAAGACATGACAAGCAAAGCCATGAAAGCCAGTGCTCCAAGTCTCAGGTAAATCGGAGTTCATATGAGCGAGATATGATCGATACGAGTTAGATGAAGTGCGTTGTTCGTATCCATCAAAGGCCTGTTCGAATCGATCAGATTTCGTATCCATCAGAAACCATCGCATTGGCTTGTTCGAATCGATCAGCTCCGTGTCCATTTGGGCGACGCCGCCTCAAGCTGCTCGAATCCGTTCTAGAACTTTGTTCGAATCGGAGTTGTTCGAATCCATCCGGTATTGGACTCCTCGCATCGATCCATAGGCGGTAGCGTCATATCAGTTTAGCTCGTATCCATCGTAGGCGAAACATTTCGTATCGATCAGGGGTATACCCAGTTCGAATCGATTATGGAACCTTGGTTCGTATCCATGTGGTTCGTAGTTATTCGAATCGATAGCGCATATGTCCTTCTTCGTATCCGTATAATCGATGCGAACGAGGACTACGACGAATCGATAACCGGTTCGAGTAAAGACAGAAGCACGTGGATGCGAATAAAGAGCTGGTATGCGCGAAGCTTCAGCGCTAGATGCGAATGACTCGTTCGACGCGGCAAAAAAGGTGGAAAGATCCAAGAGTTCCGCACCACGTCACTGCGCGCTCACGTGCCCAGGTCGATTCGGAGCGATGGATACGAATCCATGGATTCGAACAGAGCAGCACACACGAGAATACAATCTTGTATCGATCATATCTCACAAACCGCTGGTCCAAATGCAACAAAATTTTCAGAGTAGCTTCCATGCAAGGTAAAGAGCAATCCTGCCAAGTTTCAGCTCGATTGGAGCATTTCCTGATCGATACGAAATTGACTCGAATCGATCACAGATTGAGTTGAAACTTGGTGGGACCGGTCGCGTAGGCCCCCTCACGTGTCAGAAAAAGTCTCCTGAAGTTTGGGCGAGATCTGAGCCTCCTACGCCTATAAATAGCCCCCTGAAGCCTACAGAAAGGGGATCTTTCAGCAATTCAACGTCCAGACTCTGCCGGATTCAACTCTACTCCTTTCCATTGCTGTTATATTCAGATCCATTCATTATACTTGCTGTAATCATCTGTAATCAGTGAAGAACATCAATAAAAGATAAAAATCCTTGAAGTGGACGTAGGCCGGAGATAGCCGAACCACTATAAATTGCGTGTCACTGTTCAATATTTCTGGATTGTTGTTTGTTGCTTGCTTAGATCTGATATTTGTGTCTGAATATTGCTGATTTGTATTCACACACTGGTGCTTTCACAACACTTGGGGTTTGTGACCATTTTTGGTGCAAACAACGACCCATGGCAACGCCCCTGCTGTGGCGAGGGACGTTCGAAGAAATGATTCCAGAGACAATGCCGGGGGCAAGAAGGTAGAAAAGCGCCTATATCGGCCAGGACCAAGATTCGACACTTACACCCCTTTGAACGAGACCGTCGAAAATATCTTCCTTGCCACCCAAGGCGAAGTTAGATACAAACGCCCACCATACAAGAAGGAATCAGATAACGCACAGAAGTCTGGAAAATTCTGCCGCTTCCACGAATCTCACGGACATGATACCAATGAATGCCATCATCTCCGAGATCTGATTGAGGAACACATCAGAAGGAAGAAACTGGAACGTTATGTAAAAAGTCAAGACAGGACTCCAGCCCCTGCCAATGAAAACCCGAGGCTACCCTCACCAGGGACCGACAGAGGAAACCGCAACGCTAGCAGCTCTCGTCAAGAGAAGATAGTGGTCCATACCATCTCAGGAGGTCCGCACATCGCAGACAGAAGTTGGAGAGAGATGGAAAGATATGGGAAGTCGCTTAGAGACAATAAAGACTGTGTCAATACGGTTATAGAAGAGCGCCACCCAAAGCGGAAAGAAAGCGATGACATCATATTCAGTAAACGCGACCTAGAAGGAAGACAGTACCCTCACATGGATCCCATGGTTATCTCTGCCCGACTCGGTCCCACCGAAGTTTACCGAATCCTGGTAGACACTGGAAGCTCTGTAAATATCCTTTTCAAACACGCATTCGACAAAATGAAGCTATCAATGAAGGATGTATCTCCCTGCGATAAACCACTACACGGTTTCACTGGAGATGCGAAGATGCCCCTCGGGCAGCTGGACCTCTTTGTTGAGATTGGAAGCCATCCCCGCTCCGTTGTAAGGAAACAGACGTTTGTGCTGATAGAAAACCATTCGGCCTACAACGCCTTCTTAGGAAGACCAGCCTTATCTGACTTCCAGATTGTCCTAGCCCCATGGTGCCTGAAAATGAAATTTCCAACAGACAATGGGGTAGGGGAAGTGGAAGGAGACCAGGATATTGCACGAGACTGCTATGTAACCGAACTTTGCAACAACCACAGGAAAGATAAAGGGAAAAGTGTAGAGATTGCCCTCTGCACAAAAAGCCTTGAAGCATAGCAACTAAAGAAAGCCCCTCCTCTTCGATACACCAGCGACCCTTTCAATGAATTAGACCCTAGGGACAAAGAGGAGGAGGCCACCGCCGAGCCTGCAGAAGCTATGGAGTTTATATCTGTAGACAGGCACGACTCAAGTAGGCTACTGAAAATTGGGTCCCAGCTGAAAGCTGAATTGAAGGAACAACTCATTGATCTTCTCCGCCACAACTTGGATGTGTTCGCTTGGTCACACGCTGACATGACCGGAATCTCCCCCGACATAGCATGCCACGTATTAAACATTGATCCTACCAAGGCGCCTGTAAAACAAAAAAAGAGAAGTATGGGGGCAGAGCGATCAGCAGCCCTCGATGAAGAAGTAAAGAATCTACTCGCCAATGGCTTCATACGAGAAGCTGTTTACCCAGAATGGATCGCCAACCCGGTACTAGTAAAGAAGGCTAATGGGAAGTGGCGGACCTGCATTGACTTCTCCAACCTAAACGACGCCTGCCCAAAGGATTGCTTCCCGCTTCCCAGAATCGACCAACTTGTAGACAGCACAGCCGGGCACGAACTCCTATCTTTTATGGATGCATACTCAGGATATAACCAAATTCCTATGCATGCTCCCGACCAAGATTACACTAGTTTCATCACCGACCGGGGTTTATACTGCTACAAAGTGATGCCTTTCGGACTTAAAAATGCAGGAGCCACCTACCAGCGCCTCGTCAACAAGATGTTTGCAGGGCTAATAGGACAAACTATGGAAGTATATGTGGACGACATGCTGGTGAAATCGCGGAAAGCCAAAGATCACGTAAGCCACCTAGGCGAGATGTTTCAAGTACTTCGGCAATATGGAATGAAGTTGAATCCACTAAAATGCTCCTTCGGTGTGTCGTCAGGGAAATTCCTAGGATTCATCGTTCATGCCAGAGGGATTGAAGCAAACCCTGAACAAGTCCGAGCATTAAGGGACATCAAGATACCTTCCATCCGAAAGGAGATGCAAAGCCTAAATGGAAAAGTGGCCGCCCTAAGCTGATTCATCTCCAAAGCAACGGACAAGTGCGTCCCCTTTTTCGAAGCTCTAAAGAAAGATAAAGGAAAGTTCGAATGGACGGACGAATGCTTAACCGCTTTCCTTAACCTAATCGAACACCTCCAGAAACCACCGGTACTCTCGACCCCAAGCGAAGGCGAAGAATTATACCTATACCTTGCTGTGTCATCTCACGCTTTAAGTGCTGCCTTGGTAAGGGAAGACAACCGCACGCAACGACCAGTTTACTTCGTCAGTAAAAGGTTTACTGGGGCAGAAGTCAGATATCCTAAACTTGAAAAGTTAGCATACTGTTTACTAATCACTTCACGAAAACTACGTCACTACTTCCAATCCCATTCCATCAAAGTTCTGACCGATCAACCACTGAGGCAGGTACTCCATCGTCCCGACACTTCCGGGCGACTACTTAAATGGTGTATTGAGCTGAGTCAATATGATATCACCTATCACCCTCGCACCGCCATCAAGGGACAAGCCATGGCTGATTTCATTGCAGAGTTCACTACCAACGAGGATAAGGAGCAACTGGAAATAACAGAAGATATCAAGTGGAATCTCTTTGTGGACGGTGCATCTAACGAACAAGGCTCGGGGGCAGGTGTGGTAATAATTACTCCCAGGGGAAATAAACTGCACTATGCTATAAGGTTGGAGTTCGCTGCCACCAACAACGATGCAGAATATGAAGCAGTAATAGCCGGATTAGAAATTGCCATCGAGATCGGAGCCAATTCTTTGTGTCTTCACAGCGATTCTCAGCTTATTGTTAATCAAATACTAGGGGAATTCCAAGCTCGAGAAGAACGACTCGTGGCATATCTAAAGAAGACCAAGTTACTTCTCAGCCGATTGGACCACTACTTAGTCAAACACATCCCTCGGGAAGAGAACCAAGAGGCCGACGAATTGGCAAAGCAAGCAAGTATGAGAGACATCGCCATCTTCGGGGCAGTAACTGTCTCAAAGCAAGCGGTCCCAAGTTTTGAGCAAGTGAATCTGATAGCTGCAACCGAAGAAGCGACTTGGATGACTCCCATCCGGGACTACCTACAAAATGGCACACTACCCGACGGGCGTAACGAAGTCAAGAAAATCTTGAGGAAAGCGTCCCGCTACACAATACAAGGAGACATCCTCTATCGGCGCGGGTTCTCTAACCCATTGTTAAGGTGTGTCGCCGGAAGGGAAGCCAAGGAAATCTTATCCAACATCCATCAAGGAAGCTGCGGAGATCACACCGGAGGGCAAACGTTAGCAAAAAAGATACTCCGATATGGATATTTCTGGCCCACCTTAAGCAAGGACGCCTTAGATTTCGTCAAGAAGTGTGACAGATGCCAAAAATTTGCTAAGATCCCTCGGCTACCAACAACCGAGATTACTCAGATGACCAGCCCTTGGACCTTTGCAGTATGGGGAATTGACTTAATCGGTGAACTGCCAATGGGTCGAGGCGGCGCCAAATATGCTATAGTAGCAGTCGACTATTTCACCAAATGGGTACGGGGTCCCACTAAAAATCATATCAGACAATGGACTTCAGTTTGACAGCGAGGAATTCGCCAACTGGTGCCAAGAACACGGAATTCACAAAAGCTTCTCATCCGTAGCATATCCCCAAGCAAACGGCCAAGTCGAAGCAGTCAACAAAATTCTGAAAACTCTGGTCAAAAAGAAGCTCGAAAAGTCAAAGGGCGCTTGGGTGGATGAACTCCCCACGGCACTATGGGCCTACCGCACATCTTTCAGAACATCAACAGGGCACACTCCTTTCTCTTTGGCATACGGATCGGAGGCTATGCTCCCAGTTGAAACCATTGTGCCTTCCCACCGTAGGATCCACTATAACCCAGAAGAGAATGAAGAGCTCCTCAACATGTCTTTGGATCTAGTCGAGGAGAGAAGGAATGATGCAGTCCTTAAAACAGCAGCCCACAAGCAAAAGGTGGCAGCACAATACAACTCCAAAGTCAAGCATCGTACCTTACGAGAAGAGGATCTTGTCCTCAAGCGAATCTTCCCTCGCCCCGGAGCACTAGACCCAATCTGGGATGGACCATATGTAATTCATAAAGATCTCCACAACGGAGCCTATATTTTGTCAACAGTGGACGGAGAGGTGTTCCAGAGGGCATGGAACATCCAACACCTCCGTCGATACTTTTCTTAACTTGTATTGCCCATATGAAGTGAATTAACAAAGAGAATCAGTGGACGTAGGCCTTTTCGTGCCAAACCACTTTAAAAAACCTTGTCTCTTTTTTTGTTCCTTTGTATCTTGGCTGCTTGTTAACTTTATCCTTTTCTGTTGAACAAAATCCTGAGTATACAACATTTCTATTCAAAGCACTCCACAACGCAACTTCACCTGGACAAGACCTAACAGGTACTATGCGAATCTATGCCCTCGCCAATGAGACACTTTTGCTCCAGCATCCCTCTGCTGCGGGTTAACTCATTGCTCGCGACGGCCCTTAAAGCCAACTGTAATGAGCCGATTATAAGCCACCGAGAAGGCCGACTATAGCCGAGGCAGCTCATTACGGCGTTAGGCTCGCCGGCAACTGTGAACCGACTATAAGCCCCAACATAAGGTGTGGCCAGCCAGGGGCAGTTCACAGTTGACGATCGGCACCCACGCTAGCCGGCCACATTAAATCGAATAATACCCACGATTACAGGCCATAATGGCCCGGGTAGTTACTGTGCGCGATCTCGGCTCCGATGTGTCTTAAGTGCGGCTGTGGTAAAAAAGAATTAACTCCCCGCGGAGGCGTAAGATGGGTGACGAATGTCTCCAAGACCCACGGCTAGGGAAAGTGACTACAAAACCCGTTTGCCACGAACTTAAGCACATCGAAGGCCTTCCGTGATTGGAAGTTTTACCTATTTCACGTATTTCAAGTTTACTTAAAAAGCTTTTTTTTCCTATCCCCTATAACAATCCCTAAAGTACATGATACAGAGTAGGAGATACTCGCCAATGGGTGTAGGGACTCACAGTGGCCGGACATTCGACTACATTCCATGCTCGGTCCTACAAGATATTCAAGACTGCCATCTACGATTAAAACATGAAAGGCGGTATTTTCTTCTTTTATGTACAAATACATGACTATAATTTGTTCACACCACACGCTAATATTGCAAGTCATAAAATTATGGTTTAGAACCAGAGTCTAACATCAAACACAATTTAATTACAAGAATATACATAGCTACATTTCTCATACGATATGTCGAAATAGCATCAGATATTCAAGAAACGACAAAATCAGCTTAAGTTAAAAATTACACGTCAAGAATAATGTTGATTATTACAAGTAGCAAGAATTACAACTTAGAAGTTACTCTACTGTCTTAAGACTAACGTATACAACCATGTCAAGTCTACAAAAAGAATTTTCCAGGTCTAATCAGGGAGCCGGTTGCGTCGGAGTCTTGTCCTTGCTCTGTTGCCCACCTGTCCGGTCATAAAAAGAATTCATTAGCGATAAGTAACCAAGTTAACAGAAAGACTAGAAAGGA
Source organism: Allium fistulosum (assembly GCA_030737815.1). Taxonomy (NCBI): domain Eukaryota; kingdom Viridiplantae; phylum Streptophyta; class Magnoliopsida; order Asparagales; family Amaryllidaceae; genus Allium; species Allium fistulosum. The sequence continues at coordinate 739,730,892 of CM060908.1, read as the reverse complement.
AGACTTTCCAGCACCTGCTTCTTGACCATCCTGGTCGTCATCCTCTACCTGCACACCTGCCTCCTCAGCAGCAAGCAGCCGCATACCCTCCTTTACCTCCACTTTCTCCTCCTTGGTAAACTGGGCAGTGACCACATCCATACTGAAGACCGTTCCACCCTCTTTATCTGCATCAGCCTTAGCCTCCTCTAGAGCCCAGAGATAAATCTTAGCCATGACCCTGGGATAATCATCCATCCAGGACAGGTTGCCCTGCTTCCAGGTACGGAAGTACATATCCTGGAGCATTTCGTCCATCATCCCCTCATTCTCCTCAAACTCCCTCATCCGGGCCTCGGAAGCCGACAACCTCCCAACGGCGGCATCTCTCTCCAATCGGTATCTCGAGCAGTCAACCAGAAGGGATCCCCGCATTGCCTCCATCTCCTCCCTCAACTTGGCTTGAGCAAGCTCTGCAGCCTCAAGTTTCCCGGACAATTCCTCCACCTGCTCGAGATCCGCTTTCCGAACCTCATCCACCGTGGCAATAGCCATGTCAATCCGTTCTTTGCAAGTAGCTTCCATTTTCCGCAATTCGGCCCGACTGGCCTCTTCCATGGTTTTCCTTAGTCGCCCAGTAGCATCCTCATGCTGAGAAATCTGAATAGCCTGATCCGCAAGCTATTTGGCCTGATCCGAAACCACCAATCGAAGTCGGATATTGGCGCTCCCAATCTCCTCTCCGGCCTTAACCAGCCGAGCATGATGCCCCATCAGCTTCTTGGTCTCCTCTGCCACCCGATCAATATTATCCTTGGCCTCGTCTCCCATAGTGACTATACGAGTAGTGAGTAAATCGAGATCTAAGGACTTGGCTTCATCAAGTACTCGTACCATGGGGTTACGGGGGAGAAGGTGTTCACCAGTGACTTCGTCAAAAGTAATATCATGAGAGCTTGGATCCAGATCAGGATGACCCGCAAATGGATTACGAGCCAAGTCGGGACGGTCGATATGAATAACAGAAGGGTTTCCGGACGGGTGCGGAGAAGGTGCAAACTCGCCACCCTCCTCAGTAATATCATGAAGAGGCTGAGCCGGAGGTTGAGGACCGGGCGAAGTTTCGGATAAAGGATGACTCCTCTTCCTCTGCCGAATACCCTCTTCAATGACCCCAAGAAGAGGACGGTAGCCGACTACATCCCCGGAGCGTTGGGTTGAGGGCTTCGGCTTAGCAGAAGTTTTGGAAAGTTTATATTGCTCAAGCCTGTGTCGAAGGTCTGAAGCTTTGGATGTCTTGCCTGCTCCTGATATAAAGAACAAGTGTCACAAACTTACATCACTATACGATTCGAGAAACGCGGTAAATTACAAGTTAAAAAAGGAAAAGAAACACAGCTGTGGTTGTACAAACCCTGGGGAGGAGTGGGATACTGCAATAAGTCCTGGATTTCATTCCAGGACGGGAGCGGGTCATAAAATATTCCTAAGTCCCTATCATTAATGAAGCATGCAGGAGTCAAGAGTTCACCTTGAGTCGTCGGAGCCACCTTGGCTGGAATGGTCGGAGAAGACTCACTTGCACCAGTCTCGGCTTTGTCCGCCTTCCCGGTCTTCTCTGCCAAAGCCGGATCCTCATCCAACCCTTCAAAAGCCTAGTGGAACGCATCATCCGTCCACTCCTGAATCTCGCCCGCTTGCCCAGGAAGTAGGGCCCCGATGCCATCACCTCCTTTGTCACCATCCCGACCATCTCCACCCTCGCCTCTTTCCTCCTCTATGTCTTCCTCCTCCCGGGTAAGTGGACAATTGCTGGGGGAGGGACCGTCCGATTTCTTGAGTTTCTTACCTCCGACAGCTGGAGGTTTTGTGAAAGGTTTCCTCTTGCTACTCTCTGCCGTAACACCTTCCTTGGTCAGAGCAGCCGCCCTCTCCTCCGCCGTTTCCCTCAGCTTAACTATAGACTACTGCGGAAGGATTAAGTTATATTCCAGAAGAATCGCATTTCTAATCAAGAAGGCAGATGATCTATATTTCCCAAGAATGGCTTCTATCTCAGCCGCCGTCTGAACCAGGCGGTCAGTCTCCACAACCGGAAAGCCACCTGTTGCTAGCAAAAATGAGAAAGTATGAGAAGAAGCATCGCAATCGGAATAGAAATTATAAATAAAAGCATCAACTTACATCCAGAGGTAAAGCGCCGGATTGAGACGGAGTCGTCCCTAACAAAGAACCACTCTTTCTTGAACATGCTGAATTTAGAGTACAGGTCCAAGACCGGCTTAAAGGTCACAGCTGACTCCAAGCTAATGTATGGGGACCCCTTCTTATAGCCCCTTAAATTATACAAGTACCGGATCTCCCGGTTGGAGGGAGCGCGACCATACTTCCTTTGGAAAATAACGAAGAGGCTCACTAGTATAGCATAGGAGTTGGGTTGAAGCTGGAATGGGGCCACCTTGAGATATGTGAGGAAGCTGGCTACCCAAGCATTAAGAGGCGGAATAGCACCACACATGCAGTGGTATCTGCTGTAAGCAAAGAACCCTTCAGGAGGGTCGTATGGCATAACATCTTTCCCCGGCAACAGCATTCGCGCCCTGTCAATTCCGAAAGAGCGAGAGATGGCATCAAGCTGCTCTTCCTTGAGGGAACTAGGAAAACAGTCGGGTGGGGAGTTCAGAATTTCCTGAGGGCCGTACCCGTCCACTAATGATCTCGGGGTTGGTCCGTGACGTTCGGGATTCGGCTGAGCTGGGGGCACGGCAGAGGAGCCTCCTTCACCCCCGGATTTCTTCTTGTCTGATCGAGTTTCTACTTTGCGAGACATTATCTACAACACCGGAAAAGCATAGTGTTAGAACAAAGGATGTAAACAAGTAAGCATATAATATGGAATTTCACTTAAAAGTTCGAAGTATGAAACACATGTTCACTCGGTACAATAGTTCATTCGGCGAACAGATGCAGCACTTCAATGGTTCATTCGGTAGTATAATATAAGTTTTCATTCGGTGCCCAAAGAACCAAGTTCGTTCGGTAAATAAGGACCAAAACTCGTTCGGCACTAAGCCCTATTCTCATTCGGTAGTGCGATACAGGAAGCATTCGGCTTTAGAAACCTATCATGTTCATTCGGCGAAAGGACGTATACCTAGTTCGGTACGAGCTTGATTCGGCAAAGAGTTGATTCGGCTAAACTCGTCTCTTTGGTTCGGTTGTTCGGTAAGGAAAAGCAAAGGGGGTATAGCCCCTATATATAGACAAGCAAAAGGCAACCGGATCAGCCGGTTCGGCATTCCTCGCCGAACGAACCTATCTCAACTACAGTAAACAACCAAAAACAAAGCACGCCATATTCAAGAATATGCCCCACTTTGGGGGGCAAATGTTGGGCGTGTTCTCACCCAGAAGACCTGGAGACCAAGAAACTTGCTTCATTCGGCAGACTCATTCGGCAGACCCATTCGGCAGGCACCATTCGGCAGACCTCGCTCAACCCCATTCGGCAGGCGCCATTCGGCAGACCTCACCCGAACCACCTCCTGCCGAACCAACCGAACCAACCTTCCCAACTCCCACCGAACCACCTCCTGCCGAACCATCTCCACACCGGTCCAACCTCACCATCCCACCACCGGTCCAATCAACTACCGGTCCATCCTACACTCCAACCACCTCCGAACCAAGCAATGACGACCCAAGATGTACCAGGCCAGATCACATCAGCCCAGGCCCATCAGCAACTATACACGTCCTAGACCCCTACCCCCAGCCTCACTCTATAAATAGAGGGGCAGGGGTACAGCAATGGGGACAAGTTTGAGAGCTCAAGCACGGAAGGAACTCTTCAAACAACTTTCTTTTACTTGTACCAAAGCTTTGTACTTGTAATCATAACAAAAGAAGAGAAATAACATATAAAGTGGACGTAGGCACATTCTGGCTGAACCACTATAAATCTACGTGTCTTTTTACAGTTTAGCCCCTGTTTTTTACGTATTTGCATAAGTCGCTCAAATTACTAAGAATAACATAAGATCTACTAAATCATACAACTTTGAGGTGTTTGTCCATTTTTTGTGCAAACAGATGAGATATTATATATATGTAATATATTTATATAAATATATGTGGTAGTATGTTAGGAGGGCAGAAATATGACTACGTTATAGGGATGCGAGATCACTCAAAAGCATACAGAAGTCTTCCCAGCTAATCTTGCATCAGTAGAATGACTTTGGGATTGATTTGAGCCATCGCCTATAATAAGTACCTACTGTGGATGTGAGTTTAGTCTCAATTCCATTAGGAAAATCAATCCAGCTAATCTGGCTATGAGCACCTACGTATAGTTGGATTAATGTGAGATGTCACAGTTTGGGTTATGAGTCATATGACAGATATCTTAGTATGGGCCTGCTTCTAGGTTGAGGGTATTAAGTGGATGATGTAACCTTTTTCCTACTAAGAAGTATTAAATGGTCGGGATTATTTTTTGGCTGCGGTAGTGGGAAATCTTTGGTAGGGGTCCGCTTCGGGGTTAAGGTATTAAATAGCCATCGTAGGGTCCATCTCTTCCCATAAAAGAAGTATTAAGTATCCTATTGAGATTTCTTACGATGTCGGTTAGGAAGTACCTGATAAGGGTCCTCCTTAGGTTAAGGTGGTAAATGATGAGGATCTGCCTGGGGTATGTGTAACATCCCGTATTTGGAGGCCAAAAGTTAAGCGCTACAGATGCTACAGTCATCTATAGTATTAACTTCTAGTGACAAAATACGGTAATGCTAATGGTATCCATAATATCAAAAGCACTTGAATATGAACAAAATCACAGATTTCAAAAAACAACATTTTACTGATTAAATTTCAAAACAATAATTCGTATCCAAGTTATATAATCCCTCAATGTTTCCCAAGCAACGATTAAATATATGAATTATAAAATATGCCAAGAGCGACATATGACGATGCCCCCTTGGTTGATCAGAGTTAACATCTAACTTAATATACACAGCGAAATCAAAGCAAAATAAACTATAACTCCTAATTAGCTATCCGTCAGCCACCTGCTCGTCTTTGGAAGCTTTATTTGTCAAAACTAAAACTTGTAAACCTCAACCCTCAGCCTACTCAAATCAATTTTGAGCACCCGAGAGTTTAAGGGGAAAGAAAAACTTCGAGTCAGACATAAAGCCTGGTATGAATAATACTGTTACATCTCAGATATTTTATGTTAAGTGATACCACGCCACATAGCGGAACGGGTTTCCACTCACTAACATCCTTTTAAAACATATCTTTTGAAAATCTTTTCATGCAAAAAAAACTGGTTAAAATCTGTAAAGCATCATTATGTAAACATACATATTAGGTAATAAATGAACTATCTGTTCAAACACTTTAGTTTTGTTTGGCTAACTATTAACCTTTGGCTGACTCGTGCCTACCGAACAATATATCAAAATTTATCAAACTTCTATTAGACACTCCTCTTCTAGACGATCTGTCCTTAACTATCTATTAAATACTTCTCTTCTGGATGATTTGTCCTTAACTTAACATCTTTCAGGGTCAGCTGATCCTAATGGTTTTGCAGGCTCACCAATAACCTATCTATATACAAACATATTTTCATTTCTGTGTGTAATCATAATTTTAGTCTTACCTGTGACAAAGCCCTACACACTGGAATTTTGGACAAAATTAGCTGGGGCTAATAGCTAATGTATAGGGTGCGACTGTATTCCAGTCTCATCTGGTATTCTAATATCTGAGTCATTTTACTTAGGGATCCATTCCCATAATTTTCCTTGAAAACATTTTCAAACTAATTTTAAACCTTTAATTCAAACTCAGACAAGGAAAAACTATATATATTCTATGCTTTACTCAAAATCACCTTACCATGTTATACACACACACACACACTTTACTCAAATATTAGTTGATAAAAATATTTATACCTTTGAAAGTCCACCTTTCGAATCTATTGAAAGTACCACTTTCGAAACCATTGAAAGTACCCTTTCTAAACCAAGTAAAACCCTTTATTTAATCTATGCCGAAATTTCAAAACCTTCCTTTCGAAACCATTCTCAAAACCCCTTTGAAACCATTGGAAATCCTACCTTTTGAAAGCTTTAGAAACCTTAGACATCTTTCTTTTAAAACCTTTAAACATTGCATTTCGATACCTTAGGAAAACCTTTCCTTTTAATCCTTTCGAAACAACCGGAAAAACCTTCCCTTTCGACTCCATCGGAACCATTGGAAAACCTTCCTTCAAAACCTTTCAAAACCATTGGGGAACCACCCCTTCGAAACCTCCATTTAAAACCCTTTGGGAAGCATTAAAACACTAAACCTTTTGAAAGCATTTGGGTTCAATTTATAGCACGTGGAAACCTTTCGGAACCATTCAAAAATTTACTCCTTTGAAACCTTTGAAAACCGTTTCGGTCGAAACCATTTGGATTATGCCTTTAAGTAGAGCAAAAGGATCAGAAACCTATTAGAGTCAAAAGAATTTCTTTCATAATCATTCCTAAGTAAAGAAGTGATGGTATCGAAACCATCCCTTCGAAAGCAATGGAGAAGTGGCTAAATTTTAAAAAGCAAAACAACCCTTTCGAAACCAATCTGGGTCTAAAGGTAAAATGCGGCTGTAAGGGTTTCGACCCAGTAAGCAATTATTTAAAACAAAAGCGCAACTCAATTGAAACCATTTCTTTAAATTCATTTGATCTAGTCGAAAGCTAACAAAGTCAAAAGCTACTTAGTCGAAAGCAAGCAGGCGCATTTTCATTTAAAAGCAAAGTAGTGCCTCAACCCCTTCGGAACCCCTGGTTTCGACCCTATACCTGCTGCCTATATCCAATTCACTGCGTACCAGTTAACTGATACCATGTGCATTGGTTTCGACAGAGACGGAGGCGAAGGTAAGGAGGCGGAACCTGGTGCCGAAAGCATCGAAACAGTGAAAAACATGTAGATTGGTCCTTTTAAAACTATTTCTTTGTAACTAGCCTGCCTTGTTTGTCAAATTGTGATTGGTTGCAAGTTACTCTTTTCTAAAAGTACTACCGACTTTCCAGAATTAACAATTTTAATTTATTTACAAAAAGCCCCTTATCCTTTCATAAATATATAAAACATTTAAGTCTCATACCTTAGTTTTTTATATCCATTAAAACACTTAGGAAAATTCTACAAAAATTCTAGAAAATCTCTTTTAATATGTGTTCCAACATATAAAAATTTCAGACCCAAACATTTATTATTTAACCGTAAATAATTTATAACCCAAATTAACATTTTCTTTACTTGAAAATTCATATAAAATCCACATAAATTCAGAAGATTCTGAAAATTGAAACCTAATCTAAAATATTATTTCTGGTCTATATAAAAATTCGCGTGGCATTTTGACGTCATTTAATAGGGATTTCATATCAAAACATGTCATAAATTCTATATGAACAACCATAAATCATCAACAAGTATATATAATCATTCCATCATTCAAAACATGGAAAATCAGTGCAAAATATTTTGGATTTCATCTTAAAACCGAAAACAAAAGAAATATGAGATGTAAACATTATTCGACTTAGCTTTTGAGATTAAAGAGATTGAGATGTGAATGGATTTGATTTGATTAAACTTCTTCCTTAGCTTTTCTTAATCTTCTTCCTCTTTCTCTTGTTAATGGTGGCCGGCCTTAAGCTTTTAAAATTTTGAACAAATGGAAATGAACGTGTATAGGATACACGGCCAAGGGTTTAGGGTATAAGAATGGCCTCTTTTCTTATTTTACCCCTCCTCTATTTCATTTTAACTTTTATTTTAATTCATTGGTTAAATGGCACGGCTACCCCTTTATAAGATCAAATCTCAATTCTCTAATTAACACATTATTTTATTTAATTTAACTAATTAAATATCCTAAATAATGTTACCAAAAAATATGGGGTGTTACAAACTCCCCTCCTTAAGAATTTCATCCTTGAAATTACGATAATGTACACAACACATCAATCAAAGAGGTAAAACATACCATCAAACAAGTCAGGATAAGTATCTCTAATCCTGCTTTTAGTCTCCTAAGTACAATCTCACTCATCGTCGCTCCACTGGACTTTCACTAATCTGACTGTCTTGTTTCTAAGCCTCTTCTCATCTTTCACAACTATGCGAATCGGCTTTCTCACTATAGTCAAATCCGGTTCTACTACTAAGTCATCTAGCACAGTCGGTGCAATAGTAGTCTCCGGGTCTCTAACACACTTTCTGAGATGAGAAACATGGAAAACATCATGGACTCTTGCCGGACTACTCGGTAACTCAATTTTATATGCGAGTTTCCCGATCCTCTCAACAATACGAAAAGGTCCAATGAATCTCGGTGCCAACTTTCCTGATCTTCCGAATCTGATCACACCCTTCATCGGTGACACTTTGACAAAAACCTGATCTCCAACTGAGAACTCTAAATCTTTCCGTCTTTTATCTGCATAACTCTTCTGCCTAGACTGAGCCTCCTTCATCCTAGCTCGAATGACCTCAATCTTTTCTACGGCTTCTCTAACTAAATCTGGACCAAGAACTAACCTATCCCCGGTCTCTAACCAACATATGGGAGATTTTCATGGCCTTCCATTCAAAGCTTCAAACAGTATCATCCCAATACTAGTCTGATAACTGTTGTTACACGAAAACTCGACTAAATACATATGGTCTTCCCATGATCCCCCAAAATCTAACACATAAGCTCTTAACAAGTCTTCCAAGACTCTGTTAACTCTCTCCATTTGCCCATCTATCTGTGGATAAAGCGGTACGCATCTTGAGCTTGGTTCCAAAAACTTCCTGTAGACTCTTCCAGAATTCGCTAGTGAATAAGGAATCTCTATTACTTACTATATTACTAGAAATTCTGTGCAGTTTAACTACAACTTTCATAATCAACTTCGCTAAAACAGGTGTCGTTCTGGTTGACTTAACTGGAATGAAATGGGCGCTCTTGGTCAATCTGTCCACTATGACCCGTATACTTTCATTTCCTCTGTTCGACCTTGGCAACCAGTCAATAAAGTCCATAGAAATAGAATCCCATATCCATACTAGAATATCTAATGGATGAAGTAACCCACTCGGCTTCTGGTGTTTGGCTTTTACCTACTGGTTGTTCAAACACTGCTTCACCCATAAGCCCAGATCTCGCTTCATACCTTCCCAGAAGAAACTTCTCTTCATATCCTGATACATTTTAGTTCCTCCCGGATGAATAGTGAACTTCGAATGATGGCATTCCTCTAAAACTTCTTCCCTTATGTTTCCTGCACTTGGAACACATAATCTCCCTTTCTTTCTCAACTACCCATTCTGGACAAGACTGAAATCTTTTAAGTCATTTCTCTCGGTCCCATCTCTCAACTTCCTGATCCGTTCAGCTAATACTGGATCCTCCTTCTGTTTAGAAGTAATCTTTTTTATCATCACCGGTCGAACTTCCAAACAAGATAATATAACAGATTCTCCACTAGACACGGCCTCAGATCTCCACTACACTCTAGAATCTGCCAATGCTTCCTAATCTTTCCACTCAACAATCATCGCCAATACTGCATTCTGATGTTTCCTGCTAAGTGCATCTGCCACCTTATTTCCTTTTCCTTGTGTGTACTCAATCCCAAAATCATACGCGGCAATAAACTCTGACCACCTCTGTTGTCTCAAGTTCAACTCCTTCTGAGAGAAAAAATACTTCAGTAACTTATGATATATATATAACTCAAACCTCTCTCCTAAAAGATAATGCATCCACACCTTCAAAGCAAATAGTAATGACCCGCAAATCCGTACCCCTTAAGTTGACACTAATCTCCATTAGATCAACTCAAAAAGAACAGAAATACGAACAATGAGGGTTAAAGAAGAAAGAGGTAGAAGAAGAAAATAGAAAAAAAACATCAGAATCTCACATACGCAGTGGAACAATATATAATAGATAAGGGACTAATCTTTAAACAAGAATTTTTAACTGTTTATACATTACATCACCAGAGTACAATACAATCAGAAGCAAACATTGGACAGTTATATTAATTTGTTCCACAAACAGAATACACGGTATACATAACACAGCGGAATATACATCAAGTACGAGTGATACGTCTCGCCATCCAGCTCGTCTCCTAAGCTCCACAGCATCCTATCATGTATCTGTAATACTCGGTCTGATTTTGAAAGGAAACAACATGATTTAAGGATAATGGGTAGCGTATGGGAGAAAAAAGGCTACAATGCTTTGGAAAGGATTGGAAAAGAGTTGATGTGAGATAATTTCAACTACAGTTGACTAGTATAAATATTCAATTTAAATTCAAATTCAAATTGTTCCGATAAATGCAACTTAAAAACTTGACCTCCTGTCGAGGCGTGCCGCTAGGCGTTTATAATGTTATACCCCTATTCCGAACGCAATGGAAAAGGTTTCGAGTCCTAATTCGATCGTATGGAGAAGATAGCTTTTTGGACCCAGTTATTATATTAAATTTCGATACAGATTTCAATGCGTTTATATATCGTACGATCATACGACAATTCCAATCACTATGAAAATTGAAATCCGATAATAATACACTATTACGGATCCAATGGAACTGGTTTTGTCAAATTTCCGAGACTGTGCCTCGGAAGGCTATTTTTAAATATCAATTTAAACGATAAAATTTCAAAACTTAACAAAACACTTCCAAATTCAATTTTGGCACTTTTACTATCTTCAGTATTATCAATATAGATTTTACAAGCCTTTAATTTATTTTTAACAAGCTTAAAACTCCATATTCGACATTTTACCCAACTTCAAATTAATTAATTTAATAATTAAATTACTAAATAAATTGTTATATTTGAAATTCAAGTTAAAAACCAACACCCGAATATTTAAAATCAATTAAATATTCCAATTTCAAATATCCAAAAATTACGGGTCGTCACATTCCCCCTCCCCTTAAAAGAATTTCGTCCCCAAAATTACTAGTTAGGAAGAATGATTCAATCCCCGTTAACTATTTTCTCAAGTACAAATAGTTTCAAACAACTTGCCAAAACAAATCTTTTTATCAAAGACACACTAACCCTCTTTCAAACTTTCCAGCTTATCCATTAGTTCCAAACAATATTACTTACTTATCAATTCAAATTTTAAATTTGAAACCAAATTTGAATTATCAAAAGTTCTCAAAAAATTTCTAACTCCTTAAAATATTAATTAATTAAGTAATTAATTAATAATTAGTGATTAGTTAATTAAGTAATTAAGTTGTAATTAAGATTAATTAATCAAATAATGAAGTTGTAATTAAGCATTAATTAATTAAGTAATTAGAGATTAATCAATGGGTAATTAAGAATTGATTAACTGGTAATTAAGAATTAATTAATTTGTAATTAAGTTTATTTAATTAATAATTAAGGTTTATTAATTAAAAATTAAGGAATAATTAATTAAGTAATTAAGGATTAATAAATTGGTTATAAAGTAATTAAGGAATGATTAATTAATTAATGGTTTGTAATTAATTAATGATTTATTAAGCAAGGTTAAGTGATTAATTCTTAAGTAATTAATTTAATTTAAGTTAATTAAATTAATTTTAATATGGGTTAATAAATCTTTCTTATGGATGATTGAATTATATCGAATGCCTTGGATTGTTTGATATCTCTAATATGTGATTTGTGATGCTTCGTGATATGGAATGCTTTGGTTGAACTGTGATAATGTAAGTTATCGATCTATGATAAATTGCTCTGATACCAACTGTAACGACCCGAAATTTTCGACCCCAAAAATTCGACATTAATATGTTCACTATAGAAATGCCGAGCAATCGAACACCGGAAATTCCATATTGTTAGGGTAAAGAAGAAAAGAGGTAGAAGAAGAAACAGAGAACAGAACACAGAATCTCACATTCGCAGCGGATCAAAATATAATACACAAATAGTAGCATTTACACAAAGAAAGCTGTAAATGTCAATTTACATACAATACTTCAGACCGAGTATTACAGATTTCCAAGTTATGACGTTTTGGAGTTTAGGAGACGAGCTGGATGGCAGAGACGTATGGAGTATATTCCGCTGTGTATTTGAGATTGTATTGATAGTAGTCAGGGACAAGTTGTTATAGCTGTCCAGTTTATGTGTGAATGGTTGTACTCTGAAGTATTGTATGTAAATTGACATTTACAACTTTCTTTGTGTAAATGCTACTATTTGTGTATTATATTTTGATCCGCTGCGAATGTGAGATTCTATGTTATGTTCTCTGTTTCTTCTTCTACCTCTTTTCTTCTTTACCCTAACAATCTGGAATTTTCGCCGTTCGATTGCTCGGCATTTCTATAGTGAACGTATTAATGTCGAATTTTCGGGGTCGAAAATTTAACTCTAGCCAATTCCAAAACATGCGTTGGATACCTGACCTTATGCGGTCTAAGCTGTCCAGAAGCATAGGCTATCACTTTACCTTTCTACATTAGCATAGCTCCTAATCCTGTTCCACACGCATCTATATAAACCAGCAAATCCTGATTCCCTTCCGGAATGATCAACACAAGTGCATGGGTCAATAAGTGATTCAAATTCTGGAATGCTTCTGTTTGTACCAAAAATGGGTACAACACTCTTCGAAAGTTTTTAAAGAGATAAAAATGAAGAAATCAAATGGAAAAAGAGGACCATCAAACAAAAACTCCAAAAACATATTATGAAAGTGATAAGAACACACGGAAACACAAGAATTTAGAGTGGTTCGGCGTATTGCCTACGTCCACTATGAAATTGATGACTTTATTGATGTTTCTTTGATGATTACAATTGATAGCAGCAAGTTACAGCAGATAACAATGAATTACGGCAGTAGAATTCGTAGACAGCAGCAGTAATGGAGTATGGAATTAGATCCGGCAGAGTCTGGGCGTTGGAGAATTCAAAGAAGAAGCAGATCCCTTTTTCTGTATGCCCTGGGGCTCTATTTATAGGTGTAGGAGGTTGATATTTCGCTCAGATCTCGGGAGACCCCCTCTGGCACGTGACTAGGCCCATGCGCCCAAGCCTGTGAAATTTCGGCCCGATCCGTGATCGATACGAACGGATTTCGTATCGATCAAGATTGTGTCCGATGGAGTCGAAATTTGGCGTGGACATTCTTCAGCGTGCACGTAAGCTTCTATGAAAATTTCATAGCATTTGGACTTGTAGATTAGGAGATATGATTGATACGAATTAGGATCTTTGGTTGGCTGTTTCGTTCGACTACCCTCATTTCGACTCGATCCTATTCGACTCGATGACGTGGCGATTGAATCTCTAGATCACTCCGCCTTTGATGCCGAGTAGATCGAGTCGTTCTAGGACTTCCGCCCTATTCGTATCGATGGTATTGCCTTGTTCGTATCGATAAAAGATGCGTAGTTCGCATCAATGGAGGCTCCTCAGTTCGCATCAATTATTATGCTCTGTTTGCATCGATGGTGTGGCTTAGTTCGTATCGATAAAAGCGCTCCACATAGATGGATTCGAACAAAGGCTCTGTGATGGACACGAAGTGGCGCGTCCTGATGGATTCGAACAAAGGCTCTGTGATGGACACGAAGTGGCGCGTCCTGATGGATTCGAACAAAGGCTCTGTGATGGACACGAAGTGGTCATTGTACGATCGATTCGAACAGCGGCTTCGCTGATGGAGTCGAACTCGATCGATTCTAATTGAGGCTCTTGGACGAATGCGAGGTCGCTGCTGTTCTGATCGATACAAAAGGGATGGATTCAAATAGAGGCTTAGCTATGGATACGAAAACTGAGTTGTTCCCTTCATTTTGCATCGATCGTAACTTGAGCATACGAACTCGTACTGACTTGAAATTTGGAACGTTGGCTCTCATAGCTTCGCTTGTCGTGTCATATCAATTTTAGCTCGATCCGGACTTGGAAAAAATTCATCGATATGCATAGGGAGCCTATGTATAACCGATCTCTAAGACGAACCGTCATTGGTTACTAGTCAATTCCTTGGTGTCACGGCCTTGCCAAAACGCGGGATAACATTTGCCCCCCAAAGTACGTCTTGTGGAAACATGATGTGCTTTGAAAAGCTGCATCCTTCATTCTGAAAAAGTTCTATCTGATTCGTTGAGTAGTTGCTATCTTTTCATCAAAAGATGTAACCTTCGATTGATTTCTAGTAATGTAAATGTTGATTTGTTGACTGCCAATGATTATGTAGTGCATTGTTGTAACTGAGTGTCGAGTGCTAGCGATTTGTTGTTCACTGTTGTAATTGTCATCAGGTGAGCATTCAACACCTGTAAATTTTGAAAATTGAATATTAATTCGTCATACGCGTTCGTATGTTAACCTGACTCCTGTTAACTTTTGCACGTTCACGAGTCGTTGTCAAGTTCTTTGGTTTTTGTTTGGATTGAGTTTTGTATCGATCCTCTCCTGGATCGAAGTGAAATTCAAGTTGTAACAACGTTCGATGGTTGTTTTGAGCCCTTCCTTTGTATCGATCCTCTCCTGGATCGATCTGAGATGTCGGAATGTATGCTTCATATCGAGGGATACATCATATTGCATCTCGGATTGGCAGATACAGGAGTAATGCTTTGTGTTGACGGAGTTGAACGATCTAGACATAATCATGCAGCGAGGCTTCACAAAGGATATGCCATTTCTCATTCCTTCATTCGAGAAGAATCCCCGATTGTGGATAATCTTTGATAGGAGTCATCCATGACTCCCTTCCTAGATCCATCTCTAAGATCTAGTTAATCTTCATATGTCAATGCTTGGAATAATAAGTATTTCAACTGGGACAAAGTCTTTTTGCCGTGCATCTCCAGAATTGGCTAGCTTGGCCAGTGACTTGGCTTTTTCACTTTGTTCTCCGAGGATTTGTGTAGTGGGGTAATAGTCGAAGTCGGCTAGTAGCTTTTGGACCCGGTTGAGATAAGGAGCAAGACGTTGCCCCCTAGTCAGATAATCTTCCCTGACTTGGCGTACTACTAACTAGTAATCACATAAGACATGTAAAGTTTCCACTCGTAGTTTTCTTGCAAGTTTGAGCGCCAAGGCTACATACTTAGCTCCGTTATTTGTTGTAGGGAAGTTGAGTTTCAAGGCGTAGTAGATCGTTCTTTCCTCAGGAGTCATTAACGCAACTTCGATGTTAGAAAGCCGATTATTGGAAGTTCCATCGGTGTACGTTCTCCATCGGCTAGACGGTTCTCCACTATTCTTCAGATAGTCGTCTGATGTGGTGGATTCAAATATGAAGTATGCTAATGTTTGACCTTGGAGAGCTCTCCGAGGGAGATAAGTTATATCAAATTGGCTTAGCTTGATACTCCATTTGAGTAACTTTTTAGATATCGAAGGTTGCTATTGGACCTATCGTAACGGTTGGTCGATATAGACATTAACGGGGTGAGCTTGTCAATAGCCAGCCTTCATTATATACTGGTCTTTGGATTTGTTTCTCTTCACATAGCATTGCGATGCTTATGGCGTGTGTTGACATGGCCCAATTGATGTATAAATCTTCACGATCCAAAGGTTTGGATAAAATGGGAGGTCTCTTTAAGCGATCTATGAGAGCTGCTTGGTTGTCCTCGGTACATGGGTGTCTCTAATTGTTGGAGTTTTCTGGAAATTTGCCTTGATTCCACGAGAGTTGATGATGAAAAAAAGAATCTTTCTGATGTAATGGTGAAAGAGCATTTCAAAGGATCGAGTTTCATTCTACAGTTGTTGGGAAGCACTGAATATCTTTGCCAAGTCATCGATGTGGTCGTTCGATGGTCGTGATCTCACGAGCATATTAACCACATATACTTTCATCGATCGACCGACCTGATTTTTGAATGACCTGTTAATCGTCCTTTGGTAAGTAGCATAAGCGTTCTCAAGTTTGAATCCAAGGAATGCAGCATAGCACTATAGGCCCAGGTCAATAATGAAACAGTTGTATTCCTGGTCTAGGACATGCTTCAGTATCCGATTGTGCATCCATGGATGTGAGTAATTCATGTCTGATGGTCAGGTCCATCAGTTGGTTGATCATTGGAAGTGGAAAGCTGTGCTTTGTCATATCCCATGCAAATCTGAGTAGTTGATGTATGTCCTCCACTCTCTGTTCGTTTTTCTTATAAGTAAAGGGTTGGATACTCACTTTGGTTGGAGGCCATCATGGATAAACCCACTGGTTTTGAGCAGATTCGCCTCCTCTTTAGGTGCAACAGATCTCTCTAGATCCATGTCGCATCGTTTTTGTTCACCGAGACATGCCTCGGGTCGACATTTAATGTAGGGTTCTTCATGGCTGGAGAGAGTCTATATATATATATATATATATATATGAGATCGAGTCCAAGCGAACACATCAAGATTCACCTGAAGTAAAACAGTTTACTCTTTCTTCATCATTGCGCAGAGTTGTGATCTGATCTACAATACTCGTAATAGGTTGTAGGCGCTTCATGTGTTTATTTGCAATGGTAAATGATCAGGCTTATAAGGACGTTAAATCAAAGGATTAGTAAAACTTAGCCTTGTATTACATGCTGCTACATAGCTGGCTCTAGCTTTGAGATTGAATTTACTTATGTTTCTGAATGATGCGCTTTTCATGCAATGTACCTGCGATCCATTGCTCATCGGAAGGGTCAGAATGATGATCAGTTGCCCATAAGTCCGGGTATTGATCTGATGACTCTATCTCTAGGCATCCTTTCGGTCGCAACCTAGAGTTGTTATGAATATCAAGCATGGATCATAGGTTCAAGTTGTCATAGTCAACTCTCGGATAATCACTCTTTTGCCCCCAGACTTGGGTTGGCGGATGCACTACGCGGACGGTCTAGTCTCATCCTAGCTGTGTTTACACTGTAGTTCAAGCTTTGAGAATCAGAGTTGATTGATGAATGGTTGAATCATATTAATCTTATCTTCTTGCTCGTGCCCCCAAGTCTGGGGAATATCTCGATAAGTGGCAGGGTAGATAATGTCCACTTCAATTTTGTATTCTATCCCATTGAACCATGGGATCGAGTTAACCGATGGAGGGCTAAGTCGTGCCTATCCTGCATTATGTTCTAGTTCTTTCCTCTAGGCAGAATATATTGTTACTTTCCCGACATTCGGACATAAGCTAGATTCTGGATGGTCAATGACATTCACTTCGCTGCTTATGTCACCATACTTTGGGCAAAAACTGAAGAGTGAATCGTCCAGTCAGATCCAATGCAGGATTGATGCTTCCCTTGTCGAATCCAGGGTAAGAGTCAGTGTGCAAATGTTTAGGTTGCACTTGTTTTGAATTGCTCTTTTAATCGGATCATGGTAAAAGTCAATGAATGAATGGTCGCGTTGCATTCATTTGGAGTTGGGTGATCAACCATGTCCATTTCGATTTACGTTCTCCCGTCAAATCTAGGGATAAAGTCAACTCAAATGCAGTTATGTCATGCTCATTTGGTCTCATGCTCTTCCTGACGGATCGAAGGAAGGCGACGGAGGACGAATGGTTAAGTCACCCTCATTCGTGGTTTATTCTTCTATCCATGCCCAGTTGGTCAAAGGTATTCGATGGACGTTCGGGTCACATCGATTTGTAGTCGAAGAGGATCGATATTGACCGTTGATTCAACGGCATGATGTAGAATGCTCGGACCTCATTTCCTATCGATCCAATGGTATGATATGAAAGATGAAGATAGATATTGCCCATCAATCCGGCGGTACGATATAATTGGTTGCCTAGGACTTCGGGCATCATTCAGATTAGTTAGCATTAGGGTCTCCTTGTAGTCGTTGCCTTAAGTTGTAAAGGACGCTAAGCTGGAGATGTAGCGAGTCATCTTTCTCTTCTTTCGGTGATTTGTACTTCTGCCCCTAGTCTTGGGTTAGTAGAGTTAGTTCGTGGATGATCTAATTGCACCTGTAGTGAGTTTATACTCCTCACGTCGAGTTTAGGTCAGAGTTGGTGAATGAATTGTCGAATCACATTCATTCGTTTGTCTATTCTTGTAGCCACACTTTGGGGATCAGAGTCAGTTGAAGGGCCATTCATCACACCTATTTGATGTTTATACCCCTATCCGCACTCTGGGGACTAAGAGTTTTAGTAGAAAATGGTCGGACTGCGCTTTCCTCGGTCAATTCCTCTGCTCCGAGTCAAGGGCAAAAGTCGAAGTGTGGTCGGTCAAATTACAACAACTTTAGTTTGATGCTTCTCCCACTTAACTGTAGGAAGGAATTGATTGGCGGATGGTTAGGTCACATCCGTCCATGTTGCACGCACAACCCGTCGGATCACAGGCGAGAGTTAGCAGATGAACGGTCATGCTACGTTCATTTGCGATTAGATGGTAGTAATATCAATTCAGAATAGGACATCCAGCTAGGTCCTTTTTTCGAATCTACACCTCCTTGTCGAATCAAGGAAGAAATTTTGTCTTGTAGGGTTGGAGTGCATCCCTATAAATTTACGTTATGGGTCCCGTGCCAGGGACAAGAGTATGCATGGACGGTTGTGTCACGCCCACTTAGTGCTGGATGGTCGGATCGCATCCAATTTTGTGTGTTAAGTGTGCCCCCATGTCAGGGGCAGATTGGAAAGCAGACGGTCGAACCACATCCGCTTTTTGTACTACAGAACTTGATGAGGAACCATAGCTGATAGATGGACAGTCAAATCACATACCTTTTGGTATTTATATTCCAAACCATGCTTTGAGGACTGGAGTTGGTTGATGGGTTGTTAGTCACACCCATTTGGTGTTTATACTCTAATCTGCGCTCTCGGGACCGAAGTAAGTTGATGGGTGGTCATTCGCACCCAGTTGGTGTTTATACTCCAGTTCGCACTCTGGGAATCTGGAGTTAATTGATGTTTATACTCTAGTTCGCACTCTGGGAATCTGGAGTTAGTTGATGTTTATACTCCAGTTCGCACTCTTGGAATCTGGAGTTAGTTGATGTTTATACTCTAGTTCGCACTCTAGGAATCTGGAGTTAGTTGATGTTTATACTCCAATTCGCACTCTGGGAATCTGGAGTTAGTTGATGGGTAGTCAGTCACTCCCATTTTGGTGTTTATACTCCAGTCCGCGCTCTGGGGACTTAGAGTTATTTAATGTTTATACTCTAGTTCGCACTCTGGGAATCTAGAGTTAGTTGATGTTTATACTCCAGATCGCACTCTGGGAATCTGGAGTTAGTTGATCAGGTACGTGGACGGTTGTATCATATCCACCCTAAGTAGGCAAGCGAAGTCGTTAGATGGATGGATCCATCCTCCTCGAGCTTGTAAATATGGAAGGTGAGGTCGTTAGATGGACTGATCCATCCTCCTTGGGTTTAGGTTGAACACGGGCGAAGTCGTTAGATGGACGGATCCATCCTCCTCAAGCCCATGTTCGTAAGTTTATACTCCTCCTGCTCACACTCTGGGAGCCGGAGTTAGTTAGAGGATTGTCGTGTATCAATCCATTATTGCCATAGTGTGATGGCTTGTCCCTGAGCTCGGGGTTTCACTTAGCGAGTGATCGGTGGGATCCCGGTTAACTTCCATTTATATGCCCCTCAACGAATGATGAGATTTAGTTTATGGACTGTTGGATCACGTCCATGTTCGTTTGGATTCCACTTTTGCTAAGCCTAAGGAGTAAGATTAGTGTTCTGGCAAGCTTTGTGCTCGAGCATCGGAAAGGATGGTCGAACTACATCCACTTCGAGTTGTGTATTTTCCCTTAAGTCGGGTGCAAGAATTGGAGAGCAGACAGTCGAGTCACGTCCAATTTATACTTTGCATTCTTTCGATCGAGCTAAGGAAGAGAGTTGAAATGACAGCTCGTGATGGTTAGCGAGTAGGCAGTCAGTCGTTGCTAACTTTAAATTGAGGGTTGGACCCTGATGAAGTTGATTTAAGGCATGACTGTTTTGCCGAATTACAGAAGCAAACTGGAGAGTGAACGGTCAAATCATATCCACTTTAAACATGTGTTCTCAAATAATCCCAAGTGTCTAATGTAGGATTAGATGCATGGATGGTGACGTCACGTCCACCCTTGGTGTGATTCTGATTTTATCAGGCATCGGAAGAAGCATAAGTATTTTGGCGAGCTTCAAGTACGAGATGGAGAGTGCATTGTTGGGACATATAACTCCAAGTCTTTCTTACATCTCCTAATTAAATTGCATAGGCGGATGAGTGGATGGTCGGTTGCACCCACTTTGTACTAGAGTCATGACCTTGTCAGTCTCTTCCGCTTTGATGCCTTGCCCCCAGTCAAGGGCATATGGTTGCCGATGAGTGGTTGAATCATGCTCGTCATGATGATACCTCAATGATTTGATCATAGTCCGCGGAGGTTGTTTTGCACTCAATCTTAAGTACTCGGTTACCTGCATCATTTGCAAGTAGTTTAATTCAAGTCGGTCATATTTCGCAACGTAAATGAAATTGAATTAGAAATAATTCAAAAGTGATCGGATTGAATCTCATTGATAAGTGAGGCAACGTCGTATGCTCGATATTGCACTTCAGTCCAGCCCTTCTCAGTTGGAAGTCTAACGCAAATGGTTCAATTTTATTAAAGTCCTTGATCGATAGGGGTCGGATGTTCCCGGTCCTTCGTTCTATAGAGCTTGCACGTATTATCGGAGCTATCCTTTCCGGAGCTGCCTTATGGCGTTGGCGTTCACGGTAGCCATCTAGAGAAGAGGAGTTTTCCGATCTAGAGTATGGAGTAGGTCCCCTCCTTATCTCACCATGTTGATCCTTCATCTGGTTCATCAACTCAATATTGGCCTGGATATGTTGGTGTAGTCGTCGGCGGCTATCCATCAGTTCTCTTATCAAAGTCTGGAAATAAGCTCTGGTGATGAATTCATTTATGGGTATTGGCAGCAACTGGCTGTGGACTTTGGATAAATTTGTTGGCTGCCAACTTCTTTATTCCCTTCAATAATATGAGAAGTAGAACTGGTATGTCTAACCGTGATTGACGGTCTTCTCTGAGGAATGAGGCAAGACATCTGCGTTTGATGGCATTCATCACCCTTGGAGAAATCCACGTGCCATTCCCACTTCATAAGGTAGTGTCGGGGGTTGTATTTCCATAGTACACCGACATAATTAACATGTTGAATTTTCACTGGAACTTCTACATGTAGGATGGTTTCAACGAATAGGCCTCGATTGGGAAAGATTCTCCAATCGACATTATGATCAAGTCCATTTTATTGCCAAGGGGTCTTGTAGCCTCTTTTTCAGAAATTTGAGTCGTACCCGAAAAATATTTTTTTTTTGAAATTGTGTATCGTTCTCAGCAACGTTTGAACGATACAAATGTAGGTGAAATCGAACGATCGAAGTGGATGTGAGAATCGATACGAATTGGACGCAGATGGATCGATACGAACTGTGTGGGAGTATCGATACGAACAGAGCAGTTGCGATCAATACGAACAGAGCATTTTCGATCGATACGAACAGAGCATTTGCGATCGATACGAACAGAGCATTTTCGATCGATACGAATAGAGCATTTTCGATCGATACAAACAGAGCCATGAGTATTGATACGAATTGGACGCAGATGGATCGATACGAACTGTGTGTGAGTATCGATACGAAGTTGATCGATACGAAAACCAATCGATACGAAAAGTGATCGATACGAAAGTCGATCGATACGAATGTTGATCGATACGAAAACTGGTCGATACGAATAGTCAATCGATACGAAAGCTGATCGATACGAAGTTCGATCGATACGAATGTTGTCATATTTTCTGGATGTGAATACATGGATACGAAAATCACCATATTTTCTGGGTGCAAAATGATGGATTCGAAAATGATCATATTTTCTGGATTCGAGAACATGGATACGAAAATCACCATATTCTCCGGATTCGAGAACATGGATACGAAAATCACCATATTCTCTAGATTCGAGAACATGGATACGAAAATCAGCATATTCTCTGGATTCGAGAACATGGATGCGAAAATCACCATATTTTCATGGATACGAAAATACGGATACGAAAATCACCATATTCTCTGGATTCGAGAACATGGATACGAAAATCACCACATTCTATGGATTCGAGGACATGGATACGAAAATCACCACATTCTCTGGATTCGAGAACATGGATACGAAAATCGCGATGAGTGTAGTTCCTCTTAGATCTGGAGCAATCTGAATAGAATAGAAGGAACCACTTGATGACAAATCTGGATCTTCCACTTGAACGTTTGCAATCCGGTATCGAAAGTAGATCCAATGAGCAGAAGGAAAAAACTGGGTTTTTTCTCAGTGAAAGCACCAAAGTGTTTGTACAAAAATTGGGCACAACACCCTTTGGAAGTTTTTGAAGAGATAAAGTGAAGAAATTAAATGGAAAAAGAGGATTATCTAACAAAACTCCAAACACAGATAATGAAAGTAATAAGAACGCACGGAAACACAAGAATTTAGAGTGGTTCGGCGTGTTGCCTACGTCCACTATAAAGTTGATTTCTTTATTGATGTTTCCTTGATGATTACAATTGATTTCAGCGAGTTACAGCAGATAATAATGATTTACAGTAGTGAAATTCGTTATTGGCAGCAACTATGGAGTTTAGATCTGGATCCGGCAGAGTCTGGGCGTTGGAGAATTCAAAGAAGAAGGAGATCCCTTTTTCTGTATGCCCTGGGGCTCTATTTATAGGTGTAGGAGGCTGATATTTCGCTCAGATCTCGGGAGAACCCCTCTGGCACGTGACTAGGCCCGCGCGCCCAAGCCTGCGAAGTTTCGACCCGATCCGTGATCGATACGAACGGATTTCGTATCGATCAAGATTGTGTCCGATGGAGTCGAAATTTGGCGTGGACATTCTTCAGCGTGCACGTAAGCTTCTCTGAAAATTTCATAGCATTTGGACTTGTAGATTAGGAGATATGATCGATACGAATTAGGATCTTCGGTTGGCTGTTTCGTTCGACTCCCTCATTTCGACTCGATCCTATTCGACTCGATGACATGGCACTTGAATCTCTGGATCACTCCGCCTTTGATGCCGAATTGATCGAGTCGTTCTAGGACTTTCGCCATGTTCGTATCAATGGTATTGCCTTGTTCATATCGATAAAAGATGCACAGTTCGCATCGATGGAGGCTCCTCAGTTCGCATCAATTGTTATTCTCTGTTCGCATCGATGGTGTGGCTTAGTTCGTATCGATAAAGGCGCTCCACCTAGATGGATTCGAACAAAGGCTTTGTGATGGACACGAACTGGCGCGTCCTGGTGGATTCGAACAAAGGCTCTGTGATGGACACGAAGTGGCACGTCCTGATGGATTCGAACAAAGGCTCTGTGATGGACACGAAGTGGCGCGTCCTGATGGATTCAAACAAAGGCTCTGTGATGGACACGAAGTGGTCATTTTACGATCGATTCGAACAGTGGCTTCACCGATGGAGTCGAACTCGATCAATTCGAATTGAGGCTCTTAGACGAATGCGAGGTCGCTGCTGTTCTGATCGATACGAAAGGGATGGATTCGAATAGAGGCTTAGCTATGGATACGAAAACTGAGTTGTTCCCTTCATTTTGCATCGATCGTAACTTGAGCCTACGAACTTGGACTGACTTGAAATTTGGAACGTTGGCTCTCATAGCTTAGCTTGTCGTGTCATATCAATTTTAGCTCGATCCGAACTCGGACAAAATTCGTCGATATCCATAGGGAGCCTGTGTATAACCGATCTCTAAGACGAACCGTCATTGGTTACTATCAATTCCTTGGTGTCACGGCCTTGCCAAAAGGCGGGATAACATTCTTTGGTGCTTTTATTGAGAGGAAACCCAATTTTTCTTCTGCTCTTTGGATCTCCTATCTATATCGGATTACATAAGTCCAAGAAGAAGATCCAGATCTCAGATTTTGAAGCCCTTCCATTCTATTTAGATTTGCATCAGATCTAGGAAAGGACTTCCATTAATTCACCATGGTAAGTACGCAAACTACCTCTATAGCTGCTGATCAGGGAGGACGGGACAGGCAGAATCCCATGCAATTGCCTCCATCCAACCAAGATGCCGCCGGACCTTCAGATCCATCAGGCCCAGTCACCAGACAAGAGTTTCAGATGCTGCTTCAAGAATTGACCCAGAGTCGGCAATAGCTAACTGAACAACTACGCTCCAACATAGAGTTGACCAACCAGCTGAATCGCCAAAGGCGCAGAAGATCCAGAAGAGATCAAGGTTCTTATTCTTCCATGGAGAGTTCCGCCTCATCTGACGGTCATCGTCGATCCACACGCCCACGGTTGGATGTAAGCTACACCCAGACCATAGGGCACCAACCTGCTTCGAATCTTGGACAACCCAGAACTGGACCATCCACTAGTCATCATACAGGACCTTCATCCCGAGGAGGTGCTGCTCCTTATCATGTCACAGGCAACCTTGTTACCGCCACCACTACCTAACAAGGGGTTGATGCTGGAAACCAAGCTGATCCTCATCATAGCCAACGAGATCATACTCCAGAGCCTTATCTCCCAGAAAATGTTGAACCAAGGAGGCGAGGCATGGACCGTCGACCGCGTCCGGTCCAGACTCGCGATGTGGAACCCGACCACACCTTGGCCCAACATGCTCCTAGTATCCGAATGCCGGATATACCAACGATGATTCGTCAAATGATCCGTGAAAGTCAGAGTCTCACTAACGACGACTGGGGAATCTCCTGGAGTCATACCCCTTTCACCGATGACATACTATATGCTGAACCACCTCGGCGCTTCAAGATGCCAACTTTGCCGGTCTATGAAGGAAGTTCTGATCCCAATCAACACATCCTGAAGAATGAATGGTTGATGAATGCTACGAGAGCTGATGATGCAGTAAAATGCCGTAGTTTCCCTATTTCCCTATGGGGCATTGCAACTATGTGGTTTACTCGTTTTCCACCACGATCCATTTCTAATTTTGACCAGATGGCCACCAAGTTCGTCGAACAATTTCGCACGCACGTAGCAAGGCCTAAAGATGTTAACACTCTGTCTAGTGTTACCCAAGCTCCCGGAGAAACACTCAGACGTTATTTGGAGCGATTCCACGCTGCGTGTGTAGAAATAAGCAATCCCAAAGATAACTCTATCCTGATGGCGTTGACTAAAGGGATTGATCCTGATTCCGAGTTCGGAAATTTGTTGGCTGGGAAACCACCTGCGTCATTGAACCGTTTCTATTCCAAGGCAGCCCAATTCTTGAGAAGCGAGGATGCGAAACAGTCTAGGAAGCAGGATGATGCAGGGCCCAACATCGAAGGAATTCAGAGTAACATCGCCGTTAAAGAATCCGGAGAGAGTTCTGGAAAAGTTCAGTTGAACGTGCAAAATAAACAGAATCAGCAGAAGGACAATGGAAATCAGGGAAAGAAGCGAGATGAGAATCGTGGTCCACGACGTAGAGCTCCCATGTACGATAATTATACTCCATTGAACACGTCGTTGGAAAATGTGTATTTGCAGACTTGTAACACCATGCAATATAAGAAACCTGCCCCGAAGCCGTCAACAGAAAGACAAGTTCAAATAGGAAAATTTTGTAGATTCCATGAGAGTTATGGCCATAATACAAATGAATGTCGTCACTTACAGGACCTTATTGAAAAGTTGATACGTGAGCGAAAGTTGAACCAGTATGTGCGGGCGCCACAGTCAGGAGGTGCGGGCCCATCAAATCAGACTCGTGTGCCAAATCAGGAAAGGCAGGAGGAACCCGCTCGTACTGGCGGGAGGTTGGTTATTAATACGATAAGTGGTGGTCCTCATCTAGCAGACCGAAGCTGGAAGGAAATGGAGTCGTATGCCAGCTCTATCAGGCATGCGAACTTCTAGTGTTATAGTAGTTTTGATGAGGGGGCTCCGGCCAAGCAACAGAAGACGATGACAGATGACATCGTGTTCAGAAACAGAGACGCTGATAAAGTCGAATCCCCCACCATTGATCCATTAGTCATCTCAGCTCAAGTAGGTCCTGCTTGGATAAAGAGGATCTTAGTTGACAGTGGAAGCTCTGTGAATATTTTGTTTAAGCGAGCTTATGATCAAATGAGAATGGAAGCCACGAACTTGAAACCTTGTCAATCCTGAATCCATGGTTTCAACGGAAGTGCTACTATACCCACTGGAATGGTGGAACTGTCAGTGGAGTTGGGAATTGGAGAACGTCGAAGGGTACGGATGTTATAGTTCGTTGTTTTGGACATAGACTCCCCTTATAATGCTTTCCTGGGCCGATCGGCCCTCGCTGAATTCAGGGCAGCCATTTCCCTATGGTGTTTGACTTTAAAGTTTCCCACTGATCATGGAGTGGGAATCATTCAGGGAGATCAGGCTGCGGGAAGAGCCTGTTATGTCGCAGAGCTGCGGGAGGCGCAGCGAAAGGAGAAAGGAAAGGGCGTAGAGGAATCTCTCTGCGTCCGCTTTGCTGATAATTGACAATTAACGCCTGGGCCTAGGCCCGGGCACCCCAGCCAATCCCAAAGGGATCTTGACCCAAGAGAAACTGAAGACGAAGGAGAATCTAAAGAAAGTCAAGCATCCCCGGCCGAACTGACGATCTATGTCCCAATTGACAATGATGATGATTCGAACATGATAAAGATTGGGTCTCAGCTAAGCCAGCAAACCCAAGAGGAATTGGTGGAGTTATTACGGGCGAATCTTGACGTATTCGCCTGGACGCATTCTGATATGTGTGGGATCTCGCCGGACATCACGAGCCACACTCTGAATATTGACCCGCGGCATGTCCCGGTCAAGCAAAAAATGCGTGGTATGGATCTAGAGAGATCTTCCGTCCTTAAAGAAGAAGTAGAAAAGCTTAAAGCGAACAGGTTCATTCGAGATGCTCTATATCCCGAATGGGTGTCGAATCCCGTGCTCGTCCGAAAGCCGAACGGAAAATGGAGAACATGTGTCGACTATTCCGATCTGAATAAAGCTTGTCCCAAAGACAGTTTCCCGCTTCCCAGAATTGATCAGCTAGTAGATTCAACAGCTGGGCATAAGCTCTTATCATTCATGGACGCGTATTCTGGCTACAATCAGATACCGATGCATCTACCCGATCAAGAACATACCAGCTTCGTAACCAATCTGGGACTTTATTGTTACAAAGTTATGCCATTCGGACTCAAGAATGCCGGGGCTACTTATCAACGATTGGTCAATCGGATGTTTGCCAATCAAATCGGGGAAACAATGGAAGTATATGTAGATGACATGCTTGTGAAGTCACGATTTTCCACTGACCATATTAAAGACCTGGAAACTATGTTCAACATACTTCGAGAATACAGAATGAAACTCAACCCAATGAAATGTCACTTCGGAGTTGCATCCGGAAAATTCCTCGGGTTTATCGACAACGCTTGGGGAATCGAAACTAATCCTAAAAAGATTTGGGTGATCAGAAATCTTGAAACACCGAAAACTATAAAGCAAGTCCAAAGTCTCAATGGGAAAGTAGCAGCATTGAGCAGGTTCATTTCAAAGTCCACCGACAAATGCATTCCCTTCTTCGATCTGATCCGAAAAGGAAAATGAAACTTTGAGTGGACCACAGAGTGTGAGGGCGCTTTCCAAGCACTAGTTCAGCATCCATCCACACCACATATCCTGTCAAAGCCTATTGATCATGAAAAGTTGTATATATACTTGGCGATATCAGAAAACGCTATTAGTACTGCCTTAGTTCGAGAAGAAGACAGGATACAGAAGCCAGTATACTACGTCAGCAAGTGATTGACCGGGGCTGAAAGGAATTATCCGAAATTAGAGAAGTTGGCGTATTGCCTTGTTATTGCATCAAGAAAACTCCGACCGTATTTCCAGGCACATTCCATACTTGTTTACACCGACTAGCCGTTACAACAAGTCCTTTCGCGGACTGAGACATCTGGTAGGTTACTCAAGTGGAACATCAAACTGAGCCAGTTTGACATTACTTACACTCTAAGACGAACCGTCATTGGTTACTAGTCAATTCCTTGGTGTCACGGCCTTGCCAAAAGGCGGGATAACAACTTCCTCATACTTATCGGTCCACACAAACTTCACATCTTTTGTCGTTAGCTTGGTCATAGATGCTGCTATTCGCGAAAAATCCTTAATGAATCTATGATAATAACCAACTAATCCAAGAAAACTCTTTATCTCAGTTACCATCTTCGGTCTCTTCCAATTGTTAACAGCGTCGATCTTATCTGGATTGACTGACAACCCTTTCTATGAGACTACATGACCAAGAAACTTCACTTACTTCTTCCAAAAATGATACTTCGAAAACTTTGCCTTTAGCTGATGCTGCCTTAGCACCTCAAGCACCACTCTAAGATGAACTTCATGCTCTCTTTCATCCTTAGAGTATATCAAGATATCATCTATGAAAACCAATACAAACCTATCCAAGTGCTCTCAGAAAATTCGGTTCATCAAATCCATAAAGAATGCTGGCGCATTAGTCAGTCCGAACGGCATAACTAACCATTTGTACGATCCATATCTGGTCCTAAATGCCGTCAAAGGTATACTATCCTATGCTACCCTGAGCTGATGGAAACCTATTGCCAAATCCAACTGGGAAAATACCTTAGATCCACTCAACTGGTCGAACAAATCGTCAATCCTCGACAATGCGTATCAATTCTTTATCGTCCTCTCATTCAACGTACAATAATTGGTATATATCCTTAACGATCCATCCGGCTTCTTAGTAAACACTACTGATTCTCCTCAAAGTGAACTACACGGTCTGATAAAACTCTTGCCTTCCAGATCCTCTGACTACGCCTTCAACTACCTCATCTCTACAGGGGTCATCTTGCTTGGTGGCCTACTCACTGGTTCTACTCTCGAAACCAAGTCTATCTGAAATTCAATGGCTCGTTTTGGGGGTAATCCAACTACAGGCTCAAAAACATCCGCGAATTCTCTGACCACGAAAACTCGATTTAGCTCATCTTCCAATTCCATAACATCCAACAAGGCATTCACCTCACTACTAGAACCTTCTACGGTATAAACAATCATGTTGCTACAATCAGGGTGTCTAAGAGATATTTTTCTATCCTGGCAAAATATCCTAGCATCGTACTCACTTAACCAATCCATCCCCAGAATAATCCTGAACCCTAAAAAATCAAACACATGCAAACTACAAACAAAAGTATGACCTAACAAGTCAAACTCTAACTGGTCACATCTCAACCTTAGAGTTGCATACCCTCCTATTGGATTTGCAACACGTAAGGAAGTAACTAAATATCTAGATATAAAAGAATGCGATGAATCAGTATCAAATAGAATGCTAACAGACATACTATAAATCTAAAGTGTACCTCCCAAAACTGCCTTTCCCTTCTCTTGAGCTATCGGCTTCGAAGTAGCAGGCTCCAATGCATATACCTTGCCCTTTCAATCCTTAGCGGGCTCCTTGCATTGATTCTTATAGTGGCCCATCTGATCACAGTTGAAGCACCTAATATTCTTCTTCGCGATCACTTCTTTAGCCTTCCCAGTACGACACTCATTGGCAAAATGGCCTTTCTTGTCGCACTTAAAATAGACCACTTCATACTTCCCCTTCTTGGCTGCTCCACTCTTCTGAGCACCCTTCTTGTGGGAGAACTTCTTCTTCTGGCCTTGCCCAACCTAGACCTCCTTCACTCTACTCTTCTCCTAACAAGCGAGCATCTCCTTCTGTCTCAAAGCCATCTCCACAACCACATCACAGGGATCTCTAATATGCGGTAAAGTAGCCCTGGCCAACTCAGGCTTCAAACCCCAAATAAACTTCTCATTCCTTTTCATCACTACGTCAACAGTGGTATAACCATATCTAGCCAACTCTTCAAACCTGCCGGCATACTCCAGAACAGTCATCTCTCCCCGTTCCAACTCAACAAACTTCCGGATCAAATCAGACTGCGCTGTCACCGATATGAACCTATCCTGGAACCTCCTTTTAAACCCTGCCCATGTCATAGTCTCCTCATCCACAGCTATAGTCACACTATTCCATCAAAACAAAACTGCTCCCTGAAGCTGTCTAGAAGCAAGCCTCCTCTTCTGCTACTCATTGATCTCAAGTCTACAAAAATCCTTTTATAGTGCAACAACCTCTTTTCCACCTCGATAGCATCCTCGGTTCCAATAAATGGCTTCCCTCCAAGCATAGTATAATCTTCACTCAACTTAGCATAATTGTTAAATGCCGGAACTCCTGCCCCTGTAGCATCACCTCCTACCACTCCAGCTGCAATTCCAGCTTGTATCATATTCATGAAAATCTAATACTTAGCTTCCATTCCAACTTGCGGGACTCCAGCACCTACATTCTCTGCTTATGCCTGACCTTGGGTCCTCCTCGCATTAGGTCCGGCATTCCCATTGGTACCCTCCCTCCTAGGTTAACTCTTCCTCTTCTACCATCCATATCTATATTCAAACCTAATGAGATACAGAAAAATAACCTAACAAAGATAGGAGACTAGAGATAAAAGCGTATACTTATATATATAGTGAATACAAGTACTTTACTATAGCGTTATCCCATACCCCAATTTACTCTAATTCCTTAGGATTATGTTTTAAAAATCATTTTTAGTTTAAAGTTTTTCATAAACCTATGCTCTAATACCAAGTTGTAACATCCTGTATCTGGAGGCCAAAAGCTAAGCGCTACAGATGTTGCAGTCATCTATAGTATTAACTTCTGGTGATAAAATACGGTAATGCTAATGGTATCCATAATATCAGAAGCACTTGAATATGAACAAAATCACAGATTTCAAAAAACAACATTTTACTGATTACATTTCAAAACAATAATTCATATCCAAGTTACATAATCCCTCAACGTTTCACAAGCAATGATTAAATCTATCAATTACCAAATATGCCAAGAGCGACATATGACGATGCCCTCTTAGTTGATCAGAGTTAATATAGTCATATATGACTTAATATACACAGCGGAATCAAAGCAAAATAAACTATAACTCCTAATTAGCTATCCGTCAGCCACCTGCTCGTTTTCGGAAGCTTTATTCATCAAAGCTAAAACCTGTAAACCTCAACCCTCAGCCTACTCAAATCAATTTTGAGCACCCGAGAGTTTAAGGGGAAACAAAAACTTTGAGTCAGACATAAAGCCCGGTATGAATAATAATGTTACATCTCAGATATTTTATGTTAAGTGAGACTACACTGCTTAGCGGAATGGGTTTCCTCTCACTAACATCCTTTAAAACATATCTTTTGAAAATCCTTTACTGCAACCAAAACTAGTTAAAATCTGTAAAGCATTATTATGTAAACATACATATTAGGTAATAAATGAAATATATGTTCAAACACATTAGTTTTTTTTGGCTAACTATTAACCTTTGGCTGACTCGGGCCTACCAGACAATATATCAAAATTTATCTAACATCTATTAGGCACTCCTCTTCTGGAGGGTCTGTCATTAACCATTTGTTAAATACTTTTCTTCTGGAGAATATATCCTTAACTTAACATCTCTCAGGGTCACCTGATCCTAATGGTTTTGCGCGCTCACCAATAACCTATCTGTATACAAACATATGTTCCTTTCTGTGTGTAATCATAATTTTAGTCTTACCTGTGACAAAGCCATACAAACTGGAATTTTGGACAAAATTAGCTAGGGCTAATAGCTAATGTACAGGGCGAGACCCTATACTTGTCCCTTCGGGTATTCTAATATCCGAGTCATTTTACTTAGGGATCCCTTCCCATAATTTTTCTTGAAAACCTTTTCAAAATGATTTAAAACCTTTGAATCAAACTCAGACAAAGAAAATCTATAAATATTCTATGTTTTACTCAAAATCACCTTGCCATGTTATGTATATACACTATACTCAAATATTAGTTGATGAAAACATTTATACATTTGAAAGTCCCCCTTCGAATCTATTGAAATTACCACTTTCGAAACCATTGAAAGTACCTCTTCCTAAACCATGTAAAACCCTTTATTTAATATAGGCCGAAAGGCCAAAACCTTCCTTTCGAAACCATTGGAAATCCTGCCTTTCGAAAGCTTTAAAAACGTTAGACATCTTTCCTTTAAAACCTTTAAACATTGCATTTCGATACCTTAGGAAAACCTTTCCTTTTAATCCTTTCGAAACAACTAGAAAAACCTTCCCTTTCGACTCCTTCGAAACCATTGGAAAACCTTCCTTCAAAACCTTTTGAAATCATTGGGGAACCACCCCTTCGAAACCTCCATTTAAAACCCTTTCGAAAGCATTAAAAGACCAAACTTTTCTAATGCCTTTGGGTTCAATTTAAAGCATGTGGAAACCTTTCGGAACCATTCAAAAATTTACTCCTTCGAAACCTTTGAAAACAGTTTCGGTCGAAACCATTTGGATTATGCCTTCAAGTGGAGGAAAAGGATCGGAAACCCATTAGAGTCGAAAGCATTTCTTTCATAATCATTCCTAAGTAAAGAAGTGACGGTGTCGAAACCATCCCTTCGAAAGCATTGGAGAAATGGCCAAATTTTAAAAAGCAAAACAAACCTTTCGAAACCAATCTGGGTCAAAAGGTAAAAAACGGATGTAACTTTTTGGACCTAGTCGAAAGCAGTTATTTCAAACAAAAGCCCAACCCAATCGAAACCATTTCTTTAAATTCATTTGACTTAGTCGAAAGCAAGCAGGCGCATTTTCATTTAAAAGCAAAGTAGTGCCTCAACCCCTTCGGAGCCCCTGGTTTCGACCCTATACCTTCCGCCTATATCCAATTCACTACATACCAGTTAACTGATACCATGTGCATTGGTTTTAACAGAGACAGAGGCGAAGATAAGGAGGCGGAACCTGGTGCGAAAGCATCGAAACAGTGAAAAACATGTAGATTAGTCCTTTTTAAACTATTTCTTTGTACCTAACCTGCCTTGTTTGTCAAATTGTGATTGGTTGCAAGTTTCTCTTTTCTAAAAGTACTGCTAACTTTCCAGAATCAACAATTTGAATTTATTTACAAAAAGCCCTTTCTCCTTTCATAAATATATAAAACATTTAAGTCCCATACCTTAAATAATTTTATATATCCATTAAAACACTTAGGAAAATTCTACGAAAATTCTAGAAAATCTCTTTTAATATGTTTTCCAACATATAAAAGTTTTAGACCCAAACCTTGTATTATTTAACCGTAAATAATTTGTAACCCAAATTAACATTTTGATTACTAGAAAATTCATATAAAATCCATATAAATTCAGAAAATTCTGACAATTAAAACACATGTTTAAAATATTATTTCTAGTCTATATAAAATTCGCATGGCATTTTGATGTCATTTATTATGGTTTTCATATCAAAACATGTCATAAAATCTATATAAACAACCATAAATCATCAACAAGTATATATAATCATTCCATCTTTAAAAAACATGGAAAATCAATGCAAAATATTTTGGATTTCATCTTAAAACCGAAAACAAAAGAAATATGAGATGTAAACATTATTCACCATAGCTTTTGTGATTAAAGAGATTGAGATGTGAATGGATTTGATTTGATTTGATTAAGCTTCTTCCTTAGCTTTTCTTAATCTTTTTCCTCTTTCTCTTGTTAATAGTGGCCGGCCTTTAGCTTTTAAAATTTTGAAAAAATAAAAATGAACGTGTATAGGATACACAGCCAAGGGTTTAGGGTATAGGAATGGCCTCTTCCTATTTTACCCCTTCTCTATTTCATTTTAACTCTTGCTTTAATTCATTGGTTAAATGGCACGGCTACTCCTTTATAAGATCAAATCTCAATCCCATAATCAACATATCATTTTATTTTATTTAACTAATTAAATATCCTAAATAACGTTACCAAGAATATGGGGTGTTACAGTATGGGTATTAAGTGGTCAAAGACTGCCTAACTCCCTTTAAAGAGGTATTAAGTGGCTTTGGTACTTCCACTCGCATTGTTAGGGGAAGACTTACGATAGTTGCGAAGATGAACTGGAATAGGCCCTTGGCATATAGTTAAAGTTGCGTTATGGAGTTGAACTGCAAAAGCCTTTGGCTTATAGTTGGAGGTATACTTGGTACGGTATTGTGTAGGATACGTAAGATGTATTACTTATCAAAATGATACTGCCCAACTACTATTGTGGTAAGACTTGAGATTTTCATTCACTAGATATTGTTGTTCTGACTCCCTCCTTATTACAACCCAAAAGTTTGAGGGAACGATGATGATGGATAAGACGGAGGCGAAGGTGAAGATTTGTTGCAGTTTATCAATTTATTTATGTTATTGATACATTCTTATGTCCTTATTTTCAAACATATTGTTGTTATTTTGAGATACTGTATTATAGATATTTTGGGATGATATGTTATATTTTAGAGAATTGAATTTTTATGAAATGGGTACTTATTTTTGTTATTATATTTTATTCCTTCCGTTGGGAAATTCTAAAATCATAGATAGATGCTCTGTATATTATTCATCGTATCAATTTTACCAACCAACAACCAGCTTTGGAATGGGCCTAAGATTCGATTGGCTTTTATTGGGTGGAAATATAGGCATGTTCCGGAGAGGGTTGTTACACTTCATACTAAAGTGCTTTGACTAATTCCATTAAAGCTCTGTCAATCTTGAATAGTTGTTAAAACCTTGATGAGATGGTTCTCTTTGAAGAATGGTCACATCGAACACACTCTGGCATTTCAAATCACTGTACAGTCTTTTGTCCATGCAAAGAATGCTCCACGTCGATCCAGATAGCGGTTCCACTATCATTCACTCCACATAACGGGTAAGATCAGACACAAGTTCCATCGTGTGGCAGAGTTCGTTTGCCATCATGAGTGGCTATCTACGTAGATTGTTCCATACCCATGCTCAATACACAAGATGCACACTGCATAAAGTGACACTTCACACTGCTCTAGTCGACATTCGGAATTCGGTTAGTCAACACACATTGACTTTCATTGGATTGGGTACACCGATCACAAGGGCATTCATTGAAATAAAATTTCAATATAAAACATACTTAACAGTGTTCACTATCAAACTTTCCAGTCCTAAATGACTCGTCAATCATCACATTTTAAAGTAAATTCCATACCTTCAATTCCTCCTAAAATCGGCTCTTCTACTGCTTGGGCTTCTACATTTACTCCATTTGGAGCCAAAATGTTCAATTACGGTTGAACTTCAAGGACAACTAGTTTCAATGGCACCTCAGCAAAACCAGCCTCCTCCGCTTAATGAAAAACCTAGATTACGGGTACAAGATGAACCCTAGATCAAACACCATCGTTATTAATTGTAGAACAACTCCAGACAATCTGCTACCATCATGGAATTATAGAAAATGATGTACTTCTTCCAACGATCAATCAATGGGCTCACAATTCTCCTCAAGGGTACACCGCATACAATAAATACATGTGCATGAGTAGAGCCATTCCTCCTTTCATTGAATTTCTTAGATTCATTTTCCAAGAAATCGTGCTGGCTTTAACTCAAGTGCACGGTAATGGTACGCCCTCCTCAATTCTATGTGCATCCTATTTATGATGTAGCTTCAACAACACCAACCTTTGCAGAGTTGACAAACCTTCTAAGCTTCAAGAAGAGAGCCGACTTACCATCCTTATTGATCGTTGACGCCCGGTGCTACTACAAGGTCATCGAGGCGGTCCATAACAAATAATCGTATTTCAAGGGCGAGTACTTCTTTATACATTGTCCCATCAGCTTCAACTGACTATGATTGTTGACCTAAGGCTTCTTCCTTTACATTCTTTTCCATAATTTTATTCTCCTGACCTAATCATTTAATTTCTCCTCCATTCTCTTCTACAGATCTTGTCGAGCAAGATGCCGGTGATGTATACTCCCGGACCTTAGGAACTTTGAGAAGTGTCGACATCCGACATTGTATTGCCAACTATCTTCACATGAATAAGAGACTTTTCACTGGACCTTCTAAATCCAGAGCGGTTTCCCTTTCCTCTCAACCTTCCACTAAAAAGGAATAGAGCTTTCGCTTCAACCTCTACCCCTACTCGTGGCTCTAGTGACATCAATCAAGGGGGCGATGAAGGGGCAAAGAAAACTTCGACGAGGGCCAAGGTAGAGCGATAGAAGAGGACATTGTTGAAGATGGATATGAAGGGAGATGGTAAGAGAGAAGATGACTCAAAAGAGTGGAAGAAGGAGATGAAGAGGAAGAAGAAGGAGAATGCATGGAGGTAAATGAAGGCGACGATGATGAGGACTTTAAAGTCAACGAGTCATATAGGGAGACCTCCCCTGAAGGCATAGAAATTCCTACTTCATCGTGTCCAAAGAGATTGGTCATCAAATCCTCCCAATTACCTTCTAGTTTGACTCCAAAACTAACTACCGAGGTGAATCCTCGTACAGGATCTATAGAAAACAATTTCGGCTCACATGGTGATTTGGACATCCCGATTGACAATACTCTCAAGGAATACCCTTCGAATTTCAGTTTTCCATCTAGGGATATCTTAGCTGAGGGATATGAAACCCATTTTTTAACCCTCTAAACAAGGTCCATAGAGAACTTAGGGCAAAACCATCACTCCACAAACTTCTAGGCTTATGAACACTCATATTATACATTAACTCTTCTTTAGTGTGTTAGTTCTGATATTTCTCTCTTTCATTATTTTAGGTGCAATGGAAAGAGATCACTTCAATTATCTTTGCTTGGGCATTAATGAGCGTCAAGCAACCACCCTAGTACCTTATCCTCACTGCTTTCCATTGCATTGATAAATCGAGGAAGAATCAAAAAGGAAGGAGAGGAAATACTTCAAGGATAAGGATAGAAACAAGCGTCAGGCTGAGGAGAGAGAAATCTATGACCTAGGGAAGAAGTCTTGTGATTCACATGAACATCATGGTCCTACTACCAGCTCATCCCAACCATGCTCCAAGCCCAAACGTCATTCTCAAGTGCTTCCAATGATCCGACCTCTGGTCACCATCGCATTGGTCTCACAAAATTCCAAAGAAGTTTCTACACATCCTACTCCATCACCAATTCCTTCAGGCTTGCCCATGGCTATGACAACCAGAATGCAGGCCACCTTCCCTAATCTTCACCCGATAAGGGTGAAGTTTGATCACGACATCAAATATATCCCTCACGAGGATGCTAACCGCAAAGTTGGAGGGGTTACTGAACTTGTTTAATAGCTTTACAAATAGAGGAAACTAGCTTTTGCCCCAGCAATGTCAATAGAATTAATCCGACAAACATCTAATCATTCAAATCAAAGAGGATGACCCACGATAGGACGATAGCTGACTATAAAATCGAGTAGGCCGAACTTAAAAAGCACAGAGATTGTGCTCAAACATGGACCATGAACTCTAAAGCATTAATCGAGTAGATGTCCCATGCACACACTCAAGCCTTTAATGTAATAAATGGTGAACTTAAGATGGTCCATCTAGAAAGCAGTGAGCTTACAGTTCAATTCGAGGCCAAGAAAAGTCAATTGAAGAGAAATATTTGGCGCTCTAGGCTAAGGACTTAGCACTACAAGCTAATGATATAGAACTTTAAACACATCAGGTAGAAGTTTAGATACTTACAGCAACCTTAAAGGCCAGAACAGAGGCGAAGATAGAAGCTCGGGTCAACCTTGGCGAGGCTGCAAGTGAAATAAATGTACTCAAAAACCAAGCGACTAAGGAAAAAGAAGAAGTGAACTCTACTATTCAACAATTCTTTGCAAACATTACTGGAGATAAGAACTTGAAGTGGTTGGCAAATAGCTATCTTGTTACATTAGCAGATGCCTAAGAAGAAATTGTTTTCCATGTGGCTACATTTGATGAAGGATTAATAGAAGATTAACCGAAAGCCAAATTTTTGGTTGTAGATGACATCATAACCTTGGAGAAAGGCAAACCAATAATGGGTGAATAGGATGCAGCTGCAGGAAAAGCATCTGTTGAGTCTCATGCAGATCCTACTGTTAGAACCTCCATTCAATGTTTCAATGACAGCAACTATACAATTATATATACATCTTATCAAGATAACAGGTATATACTACAAGAAGACATCATGCTCGAAGATATTAGGACTCGAAGACAAACAGAGATCTATCGACCATACTATAATTAGTAAGGTTATTCTACTGTAAAAGAGTCTTAGATAAAACATTATAAGGTCTCCTTTAGTATATATGCATACACGAGCATACCCGATTTCATATACACTGAACGTAAAGTGAAAAAAACTGCATTTAACATTCACAGACATCTAAGGAAATATTATAGACGTCTGTGACAATCCTCAGGAAATTATTTCCTGAAGTCATTGAATTCTGAGGTTTTACCACAAAAGTCTGTCTTCTGAAAAACTACACAACTCTGAATACACTTCTGTTAAACGAATAGAAATTAACTCTTCATCGAAAGGTTGCAGCCATTAAAATGAATAGAACTTATCTAATTGTAACAACTCTTCATCTATATCTCTTTAAATCTATAAATACTACCATGATTGAGATTTAGATATTAACTGAATTGAATTAATTAAAACTATTCTCTCTTGATTTCTTATTACTCTCTTGTGCATACAATTGATTACATACTCTCAATCTATCATAACCAAAATATAATTTTGGTTAAATCACTTCCTACAACTCAAAGCATTCACATTCACATACTCAAAGGAGATCGTAGGAAGATTTGTACTACCAGTCAAAATCCATGTTATTTGGAACACTAAATTGTCAAAGATATACTTTTGTATTAGCCTATTCCTTCGGGCGAAGCAAGGGTTAGTTGGTTAATGGAAATACCGAAGGGGAGCTTCAGGACTGGATGTAGGACGGGAGGTCCAAACCGGTATAAAATATTTGGTGTGATCGTTTCTATTATTTATCTTATTTATATTTAATTATTGTTCTTTGCTTAACATAGTTTTAGTAATATACATCCTCACACGCATACATATAAACTGCATTATTTGTAAAGATCCTATAGAATTTTCATTTGGTATCAGAGCAAGGTCATTTCAATCTATAGTAGCATGTAATTGAAAAACCATTGAAATGGCAAGCACATTTCAAGACGATCAATCAACTGCTCATCCTCTATTATTTATTGGTTCTAATTATGCTTATTTCTCAACACGTATGCGAATTTTTATGGAAGCTAATGGCTTAGAAATATGGCTAGCAACTCAAAACAAATATGAAGAACCTAACACCGATATTATCACATGGACTGATGCACAAAAAGCAGAGGCATCTAAAAATGCCAAAGCTATGAATGTATTGTTTTTCTCACTTGACAAAAATGAGTTTTCACGTGTCTTGCTCTGCAAGACTACATATGTTATAAGGTGCGCTTTACAAGTCATACATGAAGGCACGAATAAAGTCAAGCAAACTAAATTTTTGATTTTACAAAACCAATTCTCATCTTTCAAAGTGAAAACAAGTGAATCAATAATTGATATGTATGTAAGATTTCAAACCATTCAACACGTTGTCATGGCATTAGAGTCAAATTCATAGACTTTGATTTAGGCATGCGAATTTTAAACTCTTTGACAAATGAATGGAAAAGAAAAGTTTTAGCCATCGAAGAAGCTAATGATCTTTCTCAACTTAAAGTCGAATAGCTAATAGGAAATTTGATGTCGTACGAAGCTAACTTGTAGGCTTGAAAGGATCAAAATTGTAACATTCCCCTACTTGGAGGCCCAAAACTAACAGATACGGATGCTACAGACATCCATAGTAATTAATCCTCGACGACCAAATACGGCGGTGTTAGATTCATTGATACACAGAAACACATGAATATGGAAAAAATTTAAAACATCAAATAAGATCACATTCCATTTCCAAACATTTCCAATTCATTACATAATCCCACAATCATTAACTACGTTCAGAGAAAATATATTTATTACATCATATGCCAAGAGCGACATATGAAGATGCCCCCTTGGATGATCAGAGTATATATAGGCAATTTAACAACTTTGCCATTACAAACAACATAGCGGAGTCAAAATAAAAGAGAACTGTAGATATCTATCATGCCTCCTGCACCTCTCTGGAAGCTTTATTCGTCTAATGAGGTACCTGAAAACCTCAACTCACAAACTAATCAAAATCAATTGAGTACCCGAGAGTTTAAGGGGAAAACATAAACTTCGAGTCAAACATAAATCCTGGTATGAATAATAATCTACCACCTCAAATCATTTAGATATCTAGTGAGACCACGCCGCTTAGCGGAACGGGTATTCCCATCACTAATATCCTAAAACCTTTTAAAAAAACCATATACCGTGCTCTTGCATCCACAATGGTTAAAACAATTCAAAACAATATAATATGATGATATACAAGACAAATGATTACCCATCCCCATTCATTCTTACTATCTGTCTCAATTATAATATCTAGGTTTACTATTAACCTATTAGTTTTCATGGGCCGACTAATAACTGGTAAAATGTTTAAGGACTCTTTGTCCAATTACATAGTTTTATGGGATCACTATGAACCTATTGGTGACTCCAATATCTTTACACTTATCCTAGTTTTCATGGGTTGACTAGGAACCATTGGGAACTCCAATATCTTTCCTTTTTATCCTAGTTTTCATGGGCTGACTAGGAACCTATTAACATCTGTCAATATCTTAATCTAGATATAGTTTTAATGGGCTGACTACAAACCTACTAGCCCCTGCCAGTATCAAGTAATAGTTTTCATAGGATTAATATGAACT
The DNA here is from genome assembly GCA_030737815.1 of Allium fistulosum. Taxonomy (NCBI): domain Eukaryota; kingdom Viridiplantae; phylum Streptophyta; class Magnoliopsida; order Asparagales; family Amaryllidaceae; genus Allium; species Allium fistulosum. Next base: position 739,689,951 of record CM060908.1, on the reverse strand, counting down.
TGTCTTTCTGACATCTTCATTTATACATAGTTTTCATGAGCTAACTATGAACCTATTGGCCCCTGCCAATATCCTTTCCTACACATAATTTTCATGGGCTTACTGAGAACCTATTGGCCCCTGCCAATATCTTTTCTTTTAATATTTTAGCATCCTATATTCTGGTCTTCCTGACCTCCTGGATGCAATTCTACTTATTCAGGAGTTAACTTAATTTATATTAACTACTGGGTCAACCTAACTGGATATTCTTCCCTTCCCCAAAATACAAGTATGAGTCCATAGCAATGTGAATATATAAACATATATGAAGAAGCAAACACAATAACTTGGTCAATCCCTTTAATCCTTTAATCAAAGAAAACTTCTTTAAAAACTTCTTTTCAAAACACTTTATTTAATTATGCCAAGGTTTTCCCTTAAAAATTATATTGGATTGTTTGTTTTGAAAACTAAGAATGTCGAAACCTTCAAAACCTTGCTTTCGACTTCACTGGATAACCTCCTTCGAAAGCATATAAATCTCTTTTCAAAACTGTTAGAGTAGTATTTTTTCCATTGCTTTGTGTTCTATTGCTTTGTGTGTCTTTCTTATTTTGTTCGGGCTTCTTATGTTTGGCTTATTATCAAAGCCCACTTATGTTGGCCCATATCTTTTTTTTCCTCCAATAGAAGACTCTCTTCTATTATATAGTTTTGTATCTGCTGGTTTGTTTTGTTAAGTTGAATAATAATCAAACTCAAAAGTTACCGCTCTCTCTCTCTCTCAAATCATAACATGGTATCAGAGCAATCAGATCCAATCTAAATTCCGTTTTCGTTTTCCGCTTCCATCTCTTCTTTAATTCAGATCTAAACTCTAAGGCTATGGCAGAGAATAAGGCTATCATGGATGTTATGCCAGTGATGTCAAAGATCACAGAACACAAATTGGGAGACTCGAATTATTTTGATTAGAATAAAACAATTCGATTATATCTTCGAAGTATTGATAAGGAAGATCACCTCTCTCGAGATCCACCAAAGGAAAATTCTGATGACAAGGAAGATCAAATCTGGTTAAGGGATGATGCGCGGCTGTTTCTTCAGATCAGGAATACTATTGATGGTTGTGTAATCAGTCTAGTGAATCATTGCAGTTTTGTAAAAGAATTAATGGATTATCTCGAATTTTTGTATTTTGGAAAAGGGAACTTGAGTAGGATGTATGATGTTTGTAAGGCATTTTATCGATCTGAAAAACAAGACCTATCTCTGATGAACTATTTCATGAAGTTCAAAAAGACATATGAAGAATTTAACATGCTGCTACCAATCAGTACAGATGTGAAGGTTCAGCAACAACAAAGAGAACAAATGGCAATTATAAGTTTTTTGAGGGGATTGTCAAGTGATTTTGATTCTGCAAAAGCAAAAGTTCTATTTGGATCTAATGTTACCTCATTGCAAGAAGTTTTTAGTCGAATTCTGAGAGCAGACAATTCAAGTAATGAACAAAATATCACAACAAATACAAGTGCTCTTATTAGCCAAGGCAGTGCACAACCAAGATATGCACAGAATAATGCACAGTGGAGACCTAACCAATACAACACTAAGAAAGGAAGTGGCCAACCTGAAAATCAAACTGTTAACCCAAATTTTTGTACCTTTTGTAAAAGAGATGGTCATAGGTACCAACAATGCTGGAAATTACAGGAACGAAACAAGCAGAAAAACTTTGATAAAGGCAAGGGGCAAAATCCTTATAATCAAGCAGCAGCAAATGAGGCAAGAACTCAAGAAGAAGGGTCTATGCTGATCTCTGGAGAAGAATATGAAAAATTCTCTGAATATCAAAATAATATGAAGAAGCAATCAAACAATCAATCATCTAGTATCTCAACTGTTGCCAAATCAAATAAATGGGTCATAGATTCAGGTGCCACTGATCATATGACTGGTAACTCACTGATTCTCTCAGAATTTCATGCAAACCACAAAGCACAGAGCATAACATTAGCAGATGGATCCTTATCATCTGTTCATGGATCAGGGTCTATCAACTTTAACTCCTATCTGAAATTAAATTCTATTTTATATACACCAGAGCTTAGTTTTAACCTCATCTCTGTCAGTCAAATAACAAGAAAACTCGACTGTTGTGTTATTTTTTATCCTAATCATTGTGTGTTTCAGGATTTAACCACCAAGAAGATTATTGGTAGAGGTCATGAACTTGGGGGCCTATACATGTTTGATAGCTTGCCATCAACTTCTATTGCATGTACCAGTATTAATCAGGCTCTCAAGTCTCACTGCCAACTTGGTCATCCTTCCCTACAGAATTTTAAAATTCTATGTCCTCAGTTTAATTCAATAAAGTCTTTGGAGTGTGATTCTTGTCAGTTTGCCAAACACCACCGTCAAAGTTCAACTCCAAGAGACAATAAAAGAGCTAATGCTGCATTTGATCTTGTTCATTCAGACATTTGGGGGCCATCTTCAGTAACATCTAAACCAGGATTTAAATATTTTGTTACTTTTGTAGATGATTACTCTAGACTAACTTGGCTATTCCTTATGAAAAATAGATCTGAACTATACTCTATTTTTTGTAATTTCTGTGTTGAAATAAAAACACAATTCAATGCTAAGATCAAAGTGCTAAGAAGTGATAATGCTAAGGAGTACACTTCTAGTCTTTTTCATAATTTTATGGCTGCTAATGGCATTATGCATGAAACTTCATGTGTTGACACACCATCTCAAAATGGAATAGCAGAGAGGAAGAATAGGCATTTGTTAGAAACCACTAGAGCTCTTTTATTTCAAATGAACATGCCAAAAGTTTTTTGGGCTGATGCAATTGCCACGGCTTGTTTCTTAATTAATAGGATGCCATCAAGTGTTTTAAATGGTGATATCCCATACAAATTTCTCTTTTCAGAAAAAGCTATCTACCCTGTTAAACCTAAACTGTTTGGATGCACATGTTTTGCTAGAGATGTTCGACCACAAGTGTCTAAATTAGACCCTAAATCCTTAAAGTGTGTGTTTGTTGGTTATTCAAGGTTGCAAAAAGGGTATAGGTGCTATTGCCCAAGTCTTGATAAATACCTAGTATCTATTGATGTAACTTTTCATGAAGATATACCATACTTTCAGAATAGAGCAAGTCAAACTGAGTCTGATCCAGATGAAGAGAGTGAATTTCTTATCTATTCTATAAACACACATACACAAGAAGCAGGAAATAATGATGAATCTACACCCCTTCCACCTATTCATGAGCCAGTACTCTATCATAATCCAGAGCTAGACCTTCCAATTGCTTTAAGAAAAGGGAGACGCCAATGCACATATCCTATTACATCTTATGTTACTTATAATCATTTACCACCTACCACATGTTTGTTCATAAAAACACTTGATGTCATTTCCATCCCAAAGACAGTTAATGAGGCTATCTCACACCCAAAGTGGCATGAGGCAATGATTGAAGAACTAAATGCTTTGGAGCTGAATAAAACATGGGACTTAGCAGTTCTACCTGAAGGGAAGAAGGCAATTGGATGCAGGTGGGTATTCTCTATCAAAGTCAATCCTGATGGGTCAGTTGCTAGATTTAAAGCTAGACTTATGGCAAAAGGATATGCACAAGTATATGGGGTGGATTATTTAGAAACCTTTAGTCCAGTTGCTAAACTTACCTCAATTAGATTATTCATATCTCTGGCTGCTACACATGATTGGAGAATTCACCAATTGGATATTAAAAATGCCTTTTTGCATGGAGAACTTCAAGAGGAAATCTACATGACACAGCCTCCAGGTTTCAGTGTTAAGGGGGAGAAAAATAAGGTATGTAAACTCAAGAAAACACTATATGGCCTAAAACAATCTCCTCGGGCATGGTTTGGAAAGTTTAGTCAAGCTTTAGAAGGTTTTGGTATAAATAAAAGAAAATTTGACCACTCTGTATTCTACAAGACAACTGAAAATGGAATCATTCTCTTCGTTGTCTATGTTGATGATATCATTATAACTGGAAGTGATAGCAAAGGTATTTTGTCTCTGAAAACATTTATACAAGAACAGTTTCATACCAAAGATTTGGGAAATTTAAAATACTTTCTTGGTATAGAAGTAGCAAGAAGTAAACAAGGAATTCTCCTATCACAAAGGAAATATGTGCTTGATCTCCTAACTGAAACAGGAAAGCTTGGATGCAAACCAAAATTCTACTCCAATGATACCCAATAACAATCTAGCTGAAAATGGAGAACCATTCAATGATCCAGAAAGATATAGAAGATTAGTTGGTAAACTAAACTATTTGACTGTCACAAGGCCAGATCTCTCATATTCAGTAAGTATTGTTAGTCAATTTATGTCTGCACCTTATATTCATCATTGGAAGGCAATTGAACATATCCTAGGTACCTTAAAGGGACAGCAGGTCTGGGTATATTATATACAAATCATGAACACACTAGGGTAGAATGCTTCTCGGATGCAGACTGGGCAGGGTCCAAATTAGACAGGAAATCTACATCTGGTTTCTGTGTGTATGTTGGAGGAAATCTCATATCATGGAAAAGTAAGAAACAAAGAATAGTTGCAAGGTCTAGTGCAGAATCAGAGTACAGAGCTATGGCTAAAGGAGTTTGCGAAATTATGTGGATACTTCATCTTATGTCTGAAATTGGTCTAGAGGTTCAGAAACCAGCCTTGCTATTTTGTGACAATCAGGCAGCCTTACACATTGCCTCGAATCCTGTATTCCATGAAAGAACAAAACACATTGAAGTTGATTGCCATTTTATACGAGAAAAGATTTTACAAGGGATTGTATGTACAAGCTTTGTTAGAACTGGAAATCAAGTCGCCGATATCTTTACCAAGGCATTGGATGGGGCCAGAATTAAAGCTTTAAATGACAAGTTGAGCATGATAAATCTATATGCTCCACTTGAGGGGGAGTGTTAGAGTAGTATTTTTTCCATTGCTTTGTGTTCTATTGCTTTGTGTGTCTTTCTTATTTTGTTCGGGCTTCTTATGTTTGGCTTATTATCAAAGCCCACTTATGTTGGCCCATATCTTTTCTTTCCTCAAATAGAAGACTCTCTTCTATTATATAGTTTTGTATCTGCTGGTTTGTTTTGTTAAGTTGAATAATAATCAAACTCAAAAATTACCGCTCTCTCTCTCAAATCTTAACAAAAACATTAGGCCCCTGCCTTTCGAAACACTTTAAAACTTCTCTCTCGAAACCTTTCGAATGTATAAAAGCATTACTTTTTACTCTTAGAAGCATAGTTCGATGCCCTTGAAAGTACCCCTTTCGAAACCATTGGAAGTATCCCTTCCGAAACCATTGAAAGTCCTCCTTTCGAAAGCACTGAAAGTCCCCCTTTCGAAACCATTGGGTTTATACTTAAAATACTATTTGAGTCAATGTGACTTTAGAAACCAACCTTTTTCATATAAAAATATTGGGGAAAACTTGATGGCATCAGCACCATCCCTTTCGAAAGCTTCAAACCATTAAAACAAAACACTGAAGGATAGCATCGAAACCCCCTTTCGAAGCCATTGCCTTCGAAACCCAAGGACCCTTTCGAAAGCCTTTAGGAAGTGGATTAAAACATCTTTAAAACAATTACTACCTTTCGAAAGCATTGATGAATTCAATACACTCGAAAGGCTAAAGAATGGCGGTAGAGCTTCGACTAGGTCGGAACCCCTTCTTTTGAAAGCATTATTTTATAAGTAAGGAACCCATTCGAAAGCAAACATAAGTTGATGGCAACCCCTACGAAAGCATTTGGAAAACCCCTTTTGAAAATATATGCTTCGACTCATTTGAAGGCTAAAATAGAACAAAGGCGGGCGCTTCTCTTTCTAAAACAAACATAAGGTGTCGACCTCATCGGAAGCCATGCTTTCGACACCAAGCCTTCCGCCTTTCTACAATCCACTACGTACCATCCGAGTGATACCTTGTGTATTGGTTTCGGCTCAATGGTTTTCGACTTGATTGAAGGTGGAAGCTCTGAGTCCAATGGTACTACTAAAGAAGGCGGAACCAACTTTTTTAGGTAAACCTGATTTAATTCTAATTAAAGCAATCGCTTTCTAACTAACCTGTCATGTGTAAACACAAGATTGGTTGCCTTAACTTTTCAAATTCTTTACTAAAATAACTATCGCTAATTTCAGATCTAAACCATAGTTAAGTTAGCAAATAATCCCTTCCATTAAGCAACACCAATATTGCAAAGAAGTCCCTCTTCTAAAATAATTTAATTTGCATAGCAAATCACTTAGGAAAAATCCCTAAAAATTCCAAAAATTCACTTTAATCATGTTATCTAACATATCAAAATTTAAGAACCAAATTCTCAGTATATTTTCCAAAATAAATTTATAAACCCAATTAACCATTTTTTCCTTTGAAAATTCATAGTAATCTTTCCATAGCTTGGAAAATTATCAAAATTAAAACCCAACTCCAAAATCATGTTTTACACAACATAATATTTTTCCATGGCATTTAAACATCAATATAAATTGGTTTTACCCTAAAACCGCATATAATCTTATTTAAACATTCTTGTTTAAATCAAACAAATTGTAATGCAAGAATATCATCATCCAAATCATTATAAAACAAATTTACCCTTAAATCCAAAAACATATGATTATAAAAAAAATATAGATGGAATGAATTATTATTCACCTTGATTAAGATAAGGAGAATGGATTGAGATTAATTTCCCCTAAGCTTGAACCCTTAGCTTTTAATTGAATTCCCCTTGTTAATGGCCGGCTCCTCTTTACATTTTTATTTTTGCGTTTTCCAAATAATGTGAATGGGAGATTAAATGGTAGGAATGAGAATATATAAGTGTAAGGGTTGTGTGCAGCAAATTCCTAATATACCGTTATGTAAATTAATTAACTTATAGCCCATTCTTAAGCCCATTTAATTACTTAATTGAGCATGGCCTTAATTATATTTATTCAAATCTCAACCCCCTTATCACTTAACATTTACATTATTCTCTTTAATTTATCTAATTAAATCTCATGAATAATGTTATCAAAAATTAGGGGTGTTACAGGCTCCCTTCCTTAAAGAATTTTGTCCTCGAAATTCGGTAAGGACCAAATACTAAACATAACAGTCATCTGTAACAACTCCTAACAACTATACTAGTCTACCTGACTAGGAATTATCTATATAAATCTATTATAGACATACCCTCAAAGCAGATAAGGATAAGTATCTCGATTCCCATCCTCTGTCTCCCCAGTATAGTCCTTCTCGTTGTCGCTCCACTGAACTTTCACCAACTCGACTGTCTTGTTCTTCGATCTTTTCACATCTCTCACTACAACCCGAACTGGTTGTCTAACAAAAGTCAAATTAGGCTCTACTACTAGATCTTCCAACCCTATCGGAGGAATAGTAGCCTCTGGGTCATGCACATACTTGCGAAGATGAGACACATGAAATACATTATGGACACCTGCCATATTGTTGGGCAACTCTACTCTATATGCGAGCTTTCCAATCCTTTCTATAATCTGGAATGGAGCAACATATCTCGGTGCCAGCTTCCTTGACTTTCCAAAATGCACCACACCCTTCATTGGTGATACCTTAATGAAAACCCTGTCTCCAATTGAGAACTCTAGGTCTTTACGCCTTTTATCTATGTAACTCTTCTGTCTGGGTTGAGCTTCATTCATTCTTTCTCGGATCAACTCAATCTTCTCTTACGCCTCCCTAACCAAATCTGGACCTAAGACCAATCTGTCTCTAGTCTCCAACCAACATGCTGGTGATTTCCATGGCCTTTTATACAAAGCTTCGAAAGGTGTCATTCCTATACTAGTCTGGTAACTATTATTATAGGAAAACTCAACCAAATGTAGGTGATCCTCCCAAGATCCACTAAAGTCCAATATACAAGCTCTCAACAAATCCTTGAGTGCCTTATTGACTCTCTCTATCGGCCCATCCATCTAAGGGTGATATGCAGTACCCATCTTTAGCTTAGTGCCAAACACATCTTGTAAACTCTTCCTGAATTCGCTAGTGAACAAAGCATCTCTATCACCGACTATGCTACTAGGAACTCCATGTAGTCTAACTATGTTCTTCATGAACAACTTCGCCAAAATAGATGTCATCCTGGTTGACTTAACTGGAATGAAATGGGCACTCTTTGTCAACCAGTCCACTATAACCCATATACTTTCATTTCCTCTAATTGACCTTGGCAACCCGTCTATAAAATCCATGGATATCGAATCCCATTTATATACTGGAATCTCTAGAGGCTGAAGCAACCCACTCGGCTTCTGATGTTCGGCCTTCACTTGTTGATAGTTTGCACATTGCCTAGCCCACAAGCCAAAATCCCTCTTCGTACCTTCACAATAGAAGCTCCTCTTCATATCTTGATACATCTTGGTCCCTCCAGGATGAATCGTAAACTTGGATCGATGACATTCTCCAAGACTTCTTTCCTTAAGTTCTCAACATCTGGAACACATAATCGCCCCTTCTTTCTCAACCATCCTCTCTGGTCAAGACAAAAATCTTTCAAATCATCGATCTTAGTTCCAATCTTAAGCCTTCTAATCTTCTCGGGTAATAATGGATCCTCCTTTTGCTTAGAAGCAATTCTCTCGATCAACACTGGTCGAACTTCTAAACAGGATAACATGGCAGTACTCTGACTAGAACTAGGAGTCGATCTTAACTGCACACCACAACTGGCCAAAGCTTCTAGATCCTTCCATTTTCCAACATAGCCAACACCACATTCTAGTGTCTTCTGCTAAGAGCATCCGCTGCTTTATTACCTTTCCCTCGATTATACTCTATACCAAAATCCTAAGCAGCTAAAAACATCAGCCACCTCTGCTGTCTCATATTTAGCTCTTTCTGAGAGAATAAGTATTTTAAAGACTTATGATCTGTGTATAGCTCAAATCTCTCCACCAAGAGATAATGCCTTTAAACCTTCAATGTGAAGATCACCGCAGCCAACTCCAAATCATAAGTAGGATTCTCACTTCATGCCTGTCATGTAGCGTAGGCAATCACTTTACCCTTCTGCATCAACACAGCTCCCAATCTAGTTCCACATGCATCAGTATACACCACTAACCCTTGGTTTTCGTCTGGAACTACCAACACTTGTGCATTGGTCAACAAATGCTTTAACTTAAGGAATGCTTCCTCACATTTGTCGTACTAAACAAACTTCACCTCCTTCCTAGTTTGCTTAGTCAATGGTGCTACTATCCGCGAGAAATCCTTGATAAATCTTCGGTAATAGCCAGCAAGTCCAAGAAAACTTCTAATATCAGTCATCGTCTCTGGTCTCTTCCAATTATTAACAGCTTCGATCTTATCTGGATCGACAGACAAACCTTTCTTTGAAACCACGTGACCAAGAAACTTAACATCTTTCTTCAAAAAATGACACTTGGAAAATTTTGCCTTTAGCACATGCTGCCTCAGCGTCTCAAACATAACTCTAAGATGATCTTCATGCTCTCTTTTATCTTTAGAGTATACCAATATGTCATCTAAGTTGAGAGAATAGGGCTAGTATACCAAGTCCAGATCTATAAACACCAACATGAATCTATCCAAATACTCTCGGAAGACTCGATTCATTAAATCCAAAAAGAAAGCATGTGCATTCGTTAACCCGAATGGCATTACTAACCACTCGTACGAACCGTACCTAGTCCGAAATGTTGTAAAAGGAATATTGTTCTCTGCCACTCTCAACTGATGGAAGCCTATTGCCAAATCCAACTGGTAAAATACTCTAGCTCCACTCAACTGATCAAATAGGTCATCAATTATCGGCAAAGGATACTTACTCTTTATCGTCCTCTCGTTCATCTTACGATAGTCGATACACATCCTTAATGATCCATCTGGTTTCTTCACGAATACCGTGGTCGCTCTCTAAGGCGAACTGCTTGGTCTAATAAAATTTCTTCCTTCTAAATCCACTAGCCGCACCTTCAATTCCCTCATCTCAGTCAGTGTCATCCTGCTAGGTGACCTACTCACAGGTTCAGCTCCTGGCACAAGATCTATTCGGAACTCAACAGCTCATTTCAGTAGTAGTCCTATGACTGGCTCAAAAACATCTACAAACTCTCTTGCAACACGAACCTGACTTAACTATTCTCCCACTTCCATTGCACTTAACAAAGCACAACTGCTCCGGTCAGAATTCTCCACTGAGAATAATTCGGTTATGGCTATCAGGGTGTCTCAATGATATCTCCCATCCTAGCAAAATATCTTGGCCTCATACCTTCTCAACCAATCCATACCCAAAATGATTCTGAAATCTACGAAATCAAAAACATATAGACTGCATGCAAACTTATGACCTAACAAATCAAGTTCTAACTGGTCATATCTCATCCCTAAAGTTGCATACTCTCCTATTGGATTCTTAACCCTTAAGGAAGTAACAAGGTATGTGATTTCTAAGCATAACCTATCAACCAAACACTAGGATATAAATGAATGTGATGCACCAGTATCAAATAGTATCTTAACTGGTATACTCTGAATTAAAAATGTACCTTCCATCACAGTCTTCTCTTTATCAGGTGCAGTTGGCTTAGTTGATGATCCAACAGCAAAAACCTTCCCCTTGTCCGCCCTGACTTGCTCTAGACACTGGTTCTTATAATGGCCAACTTGGTCACAGTTAAAGCACTTCACATTCTTCTTATCTACAGCCTTCTTCCCCTTGCTTGACCGACACTCATTTGCATAATGACCCTTCTTGTCACATTAGTAGCAAACTAAATAAGCCTTTGCCTTCTTGGCAACATCTCCCTTCTGGGCTCCCTTCTTCTTAAAGAACTTTCTTTTCTTCCCTTGAGAACCCTAGGTCAACTGGCTTCTCTCTAGCACAAATAGCAAGCATCTCTTCATGGCGAATTGCCATCTCCAGAACCACATTACAAGGATCACAGATATGTGTCATGGTTTCCCTAGCAAGCTCAGGCATCAAACCCCGAATGAACCTCTCATTCCTTCTTATGTTAGTGTCAATAATAACATACCCATATCAAGACAGCTCATCAAACCTAGTAGCATACTCGATTACCGACATCTCTCTCTGAACTGGATCCATAAACTTTCTCATCAATGTTGAATTAGCAACCTCAGATAGAAACCTCTGTTCCAATCTCCTTTTGAACTCAGCCCATGTCAACTCTTACTCCAGCAGTAACACTCTTCCACCAATGAAGAGCTGACCCCTGCAACTGTCTAGTAGCAAACCTTCTCTTCTGCTCCTCATCTAAACCCAAATCAGCAAAGATACACTCACAATGCAACAGCCAATTCACAACTTCTATTGCATCCTCCATTCCCATAAACGGTTTTCCACTAAGACTGGTGTAGTCTCTGCTCAACTTAGCATTGTTATTCCCAACTGGAGCCACAGGACTAGCTCCTCTAACATTCCCAGCAACTCCAACAAGAGCTCCTACTTGCATCACATTGACGAAGAACTGATACATCGCCCCATATCTACAGGTGGATTACCAGCACCCACGTTGGCTTCAGCATTTTGGTTAGCATTAGCCGGTCGACCTTGGTTCCTCCTGGTATTAGGTCGAGCATTTCTATTAGCTGTGTTGCTCCCTCCACCGAGATTTCCTCTTCTGTTTCCTGCTTCAATATCTTCTTTCTCGTAAATCTGCATACGAGCCTTAGTAAGATACAGAAGAACGGTCTAAGAGAGAGGGGAATACGTACTTATATATATCTATATATCAAATATATATATATACGTTACTATACGTTATCCCAAACCCCGATCATATTTCTGATTCACTGGATTACGTTTGAAAAAAACTTTTAAGTTTAACTTTCCTTTTAAAGTTTCATAAACCTATGCTCCGATACCAACTTGTAACATCCCCCTACTTGGAGGTCCAAAACAAACTATTACGGATGCTGTAGTCATCCATAGTTATTAATCCTCGGCAACCAAATACGGCGACGTTAGATTCATTGATACACAAAAACACATGAATATGGAAAAAAAATTAAAACATCATACAATATCACATTCCATTTCAAAACATTTCCAATTCATTACATAATCCCACAATCATTAACTACGTTCAGAGAAAATATATTTAATACAACATACACTAAGAGCGACATATGAAGATGCCCCGTTAGATGATAAGAGTATATACAGGCAATTTAACAACTTTGCCATTACAAACAACACAGCGGAATCAAAGTAAAAGAGAACTCTAGATATCTATCATACCTCCTACACGTCTCCGTAAGCTTTATTCGTCTAATGAGGTATCTGAAAACCTCAACCCTCAAACTACTAAAAATCAATTGAGTAGTCGAGAGTTTAAGGGGAAAACATAAACTTCGAGTCAGACATAAAGCTTGGTATGAATAATAATATACCATCTCAAATCATTTAGATATCTAGTGAGACCATGCCTCTTAGTGGAACGGGTTTTCCCATCACTAGTATCCTAAAACCTTTTTTTAAACCATATATTATGCTCCTGCATTCACAATGGTTAAAACAATTCAAAACAATATATACGATAATATGCAAGGCAACCGAATCACTTCTGGATTACCCATCCCCATTCATTATGACTATATGTCTCAATTATAGTTTCTAGGTTTACTATTAACCTATTAGTTTTCATGGGCTGACTAATAACCGGTAAAATGTTTAAGGACTCTCTATCCAATTACATAGTTTTCATGGGATCACTGTGAACCTATTGGTGATTCCAATATCTTTACACTTATCCTAGTTTTCATGGGTTGACTAGGAACCTATTGGTAACTCCAATATCTTTCCTTCTTATCCTAGTTTTCATGGGCTGTCTAGGAACCTATTGACAACTAGCAGTATCTTAATCCAGATATAGTTTTAATGGGCTAACTACAAACCTACTGGCCCCTGCCAGTATCAATTCATAGTTTTCATGAGATTACGATGAACATGTCTTTTTGACATCTTCATTTACATAGTTTTCTTGGGCTAACTATGAACATATTGGCCCATGCCAATATCTTTTCCTATACACAGTTTTCATGGGCTTACTGAGAACCTATTGGCCCCTGCCAATATATATTCCTTTAATATTTTAGCATCTCATATTCTAGTCTCCTGACCTCCTTGATGCAATTCTACTAATTCAGGAGTTAACTAAATTTATATTCACTACTGGGTCAACCTAACTGGTTTTTCTGCACTTCCCCAAAATATATTTATGGGTCCATTACAATGTGAATATATATACATATATGAAGAAGCAAACACAATAACTTGATTAATCCCTTTAACCCTTTAATCAAAGAAAATTCTTTAAAAACTTCTTTTCAAAACAATTTATTTAATTATGCCATGGTTTTCCTTTAAAAATAAGATTGGGTTATTTTTTGTGGAAACCAAGATTGTCGAAATCTTCAAAACCTTGCTTTCGACTTCACTGGATAACCTCCTTCGAAAGCATATAAATATCTTTTCAAAACATTAGGCCCCTGCCTTTCGAAACACTTTAAAACTTCTCTCTTGAAACATTTTGAATGTATCAAAGCATTACTTATTACTCTTAGAAGCATAACTTCGAAACCCTTGAAAGTACCCCTTTCGAAACCATTGGAAGTATCCCTTCCGAAACCATTGAAAGTCCCCCGTTTGAAACCATTGAAAGTCCCCATTTCGAAACCATTGGATTTATACTTAAAGTATTATTTGGGTTAAAGTGAATATAAATGAAAGTATCTCTTTCGAAACCAACCTTTTTCATATAAAAATATTGGGGAAAACTTGATGGCGTCGGCACCATCCCTTTCGAAAGCTTCAAACCATTTAAACAAAACACTGAAGGATAGCATCGAAACCCCCTTCCGAAGCCATTGCCTTCGAAACCCATGGACCCTTTCGAAAGCCTTTAGAAAGTGGCTTAAAACATCTTTAAAACAAGTACTACCTTTCAAAAGCATTGATGACTTCAATACACTCGAAAGGCTAAAGAATGGCAACAGAGCTTCGACTAGGTCGGAACCCCTTCTTTTGAAAGCATTATTTTATAAGTAAAGGAACTCATTCGAAAGCAAACATAAGTTGGTGGAAACCCCTACAAAAGCATTTGGAAAACCCCTTTTGAAAACATATGCTTCGAATCCTTTGAAGGCTAAAATAAAACATAGGCAAGCGCTTCTCTTTTTAAAACAAACAAAAGGTATCGACCTCATCGAAAGCCATGCTTTCGACACCAAGCCTTCTGTCTTTCTCCAATCCACTACGTACCATCTGAGTGATACCTTGTGTATTGGTTTCGGCTTAGTGGGTTTTGACTTAATTGAAGGTGGAAGCTCTGGGTCGAAAGGTACTTCTAAAGAAGGCGGAACCAACTTTTCTGGGCAAACCTGATTTAATTCTAATTAAAGCAATCGCTTTCTAACTAACCTACCACGTGTAAACACAAGATTGGTTGCCTTAACTTTTAAAATTCTTTACTAAAATAACTGCCGCTAATTTCAGATCTAAACCATAGTTAAGTTAGCAAATAAGCCTTTCCATTAAGCAAAACCAATATGGCAAAGAAGTCCCTCTTCTAAAATAATTTAATTTGCATAGCAAATCACTTAGGAAAAATTCCCAAAAATTCCAGAAATTCCCTTTAATCGTGTTGTCTAACATATTAAAATTTCAGACCTAAATTCTCAATATATTTTTGGAAATAAATTTATAAACCCAATTAACCATATTTTCCTTTGAAAATTCATAGTAATCTTTCCAAAGCTTGGAAAATTATCAAAATTAAAACCCAACTCCAAAATCATGTTTTACACAACGTAAAATTTTTCCATGGCATTTAAACATCAATATAAATCGGTTTTGCCCTAAAACCGCATAAAATCTTATTTAAACATTCTTGTTTAAATCAAACAAATTGAAATTCAAGCATATCATCATCCAAATCATCATAAAATGAATTTACCCTTAAATCCGAAAACATATGATTATAAAACAAAATAGAGATGGAACGAATTACTATTCACCTTGATGAAGATAAGGAGATTGGATTGAGATTAATTTCCCCTAAGCTTGAATCCCTAGCTTTTAATTGAATTCCTCTTGGTAATGGACGGCTCCTCTTTATGTTTTATTTTTGCGTTTTCCAAATGACGTGAATGGGAAATGAAACGGTAGGAACGAGAATATACAAGGGTAAGGGTTGTGTGCGGCAAATTTCCAATATACCCTTATGTAAATTAATTAACTTATAACCCATTCTTAAGCCCATTTAATTACTTAATTGAGCATGGCCTTAATTATATTTATTCAAATATCAACCACTTTATCACTTATGTTTACATTATTCTATTTAGTTTACCTAATTAAATCTTCTGAACAATGTTGTGACATGCCCCTACTTGGAGGCCCAAAACTAACAGCTACGGATGATGTAGTCATCCATAGTTATTAATCTTCGGCAACCAAATACGGCAGTGTTAGATTCATTGATACATAAAAACACATGAATATGGAAAAAAAATAAAACATCAAACAAGATCACATTCCATTTCAAAACATTTCCAATTCATTGCATAATCCCACAATCGTAAACCACGTTCAAAGAAATATATTTATTACAACATACGCCAAGAGCAACGTATGAAGATGCCCCCTTGGATGATTAGAGTATATATTGGCAATTTTACAACTTTTCCATTACAAACAACACGGCAAAATCAAAAGAAAAGAGAACTCTAAATAGCTATCTTGCCTCATGCATGTCTCCTGAAGCTTATTCGTCTAAAGAGGTACTTGAAAACCTCAACTCTCGAACTGCTCAAAATCAATTGAGTACTTGAGAGTTTAAGGGGAAAACATAAACTTCAAGTCAGACATAAAGCCTGGTATGAATAATAATCTACCATCTCAATCATTTAGATATCTAGTGAGACCACGCCGCTTAGCGGAACGTGTTTTCCCCTCACTAGTATCCTAAACCTTTATAAAACCATATATTGTGCTCCCGCATCCACAATGGTTAAAACAATTCAAAACAATATGATATGATATGATATGATATGCAAAACAAATGAATCAATTCTGTATTACCTATCCCCATCCATTCTGACTATTTGTCTCAATTATAGTTTCTAGGATTACTATTAACCTATTAGTTTTCATGGGCTGACTAATAACCGGTAAAATATCTAAGGACTCCCTGCCCAATTAAATAGTTTTCATGGGATCACTATGAACCTATTGGTAACACCAAGATCTTTACTCTTATCCTGGTTTTCATGGGCTGACCAGGAACCTATTAGTGACTCCAATATCTTTATTTCTTACCCTAGTTTTCATGGGTTGACTAGGAACCTATTGACATCTGTCAATATCTTAATCCGGATATAGTTTTCATGGGCTAACTACAAACCTACTAGCCCCTACCAGTATCAAATCATAGTTTTCATGGACTTACTATGAACCTGTCTTTCTGACATTTTCCTTTATACATAGTTTTCATGGGGTAACTATGAACCTATTAGCCCTTGCCAATATCTTTTCCTATACACAGTTTTCATGGGCTTACTAAGAACCTATTGGCCTATGCCAATATACTTCTTTAATATTTTAGCATCGTATATTCTAGTCTTCTTGACCTCCTGGATGCAATTCTACTTATTCAGGAGTTAACTTAATTTATATTCACTATTGGGTCAACCTAGCTGGTTATTCTGCCCTTCCCCAACATTCAGTTATGGGTCCAAAACAATGTGAATATATACATTTATGAAGAAGCATAAAATAATAACTTGGTTAATCCCTTTAACCATTTTACTTAAAGAAAACTTCTTCAAAAACTCCTTTTCAAAACACTTTATTCTATTATGCCATGGTTCTATTTCAAAACTGAGATTGGGTTATTTTCTTTGAAAACTAAGGTTGTCAAAACCTTCAAAACCTTGCTTTCGACTTCATTGGATAACCTCCTTCGAAAGCATATAGATCTCTTTTCAAAACATTAGGCCCCTTCCTTTCGAAATACTTTAAAACATCTCTTTCGAAACCTTTTGAATGTAATAAAATATTACTTAATAACACTTAGAAGCTTAGCTTCGAAACCATTAAAAGTATCCCTTTCGAAACCATTGGAAGTAACCCTTTCGAAATCATTGAAAGTCCCCCTCTTGAAACCATTGGGTTTATACTTAAAATATTATTTGGGTCAAAGTGAATATAGAGGAAAGTATCTCTTTCGAAGCCATTCTTTATCATATAAAAATATTGAGGAAAACATGATGGCTTCGGCACCACCTCTTCCGAAAGCTTCAAAACATTTAAGCAAAACATTGAAGGACAGCGTCGAAACCCCTTTCGAAGCCATTGCCTTCGAAAACCTTGGACCCTTTCGAAAGCATTTAGGAAGTGGCTTAAAACATCTTTAAAAACAAAGACTACCTTTCGAAAGCATTAATGACTTCAATACCATCGAAAGGCTAAAGAACGACAGTAGGGCTTCGACTAGGTCAGAACCTCTTCTTTCAAAAGCATTATTTCATAAGTAAAGGAACCCATTCGAAAGCGAACATAAGTTGATGGAAACCACTTCGAAAGCTTTTAAAAATCTCTTTCGAAAACATATGCTTCGACACTTTCGAAGGCTTAAATAAAACAATGGCAGGTGCTTCTCTTTTTAAAACAAACCAAGGTATCGACTCCTTCAGAATCCATGCTTTCGACACCTAACCTTCCCCCTTTCTTCAATCAACATCGTACCATCTTTGTGATACCTTGTGTATTGGTAGGTTTCGACTGGGTTGAAGGCAAAAGCTCAAAGTCGAAAGGTACTTCTAAAGAAGGCGGAACCAACTTTTCTGAGTAAATCTGGTTTAATACTAATTAAAGCAAGATCCTTTCTAACTAACTTGCCATGTGTAAATACATTATTAGTTGCCTTAACTTTTCAAATTCTTTTATAAAATAACTGCCGCTAATTTTTAGATCTAATCCATGGCTAAGTTAATCAAATAAGACCTTCCATTAAGCAAAACCAATATTGCAAAGAAGTCCCTCTTCAAAAATAATTTAATTTGCCTAGCAAATCACTTTGGAAAAATCCCCAAAAATTCTAGAAATTCACTTTAATCATGTAATCTAACATATCAAAATTTCAGACCCAAATTCTTAATATATTTTCAGAAATAAATTTATAAACCCAAAAAACCATATTTTTCTTTGAAATTTATTACAATCTTTCCGTAGCTTGGAAAATTATCGAAATTAAAACCCAACTCCAAAATCATGCTTTATACAACATAATTTTTTTCCATGGCATCTAAACATCATCATAAATCGGTTTCTCCCTAAAACCGTGAGAAATCATATTTAAACATCCTTGTTTAAATCAAATAAACTGTGATTCAAGCATATCATCCAAATCATCATAAAAACAAATTTACCCTTAAATCCGAAAACATATGATTAAAAAACAAAATAGAGATGGAATTATTATTCACCTTGATTAAGATAAGGAGATTGGATTGAGATTGATTTCCCCTAAGCTTGAATCTCTAGCTTTTTATTTAATTCCTCTTCTCTTAATGGTCGGCTCCTCTTTAAGTTTTTGCTTACATTTTCAAAAGGACGTGAATGAGAATGAAATGGTAGGAAAGAAAATATATAATGGTCAAGGGTTATGTGCGGCAAATACCCAATATACCCTTTGTGAATTAATTAGCTTATAACCCATTCTTAAGCCCATTTAATTATTTTATTAAGCACGACCTCAATTAGATTTGTTCAAATATCAACCACCTTATAACTTAACATTTACATTATTCTATTTAATTAATTTATCTAATTAAATCTCCTGAATAATGTTATCAAAAATTAGGGGTGTTACAGGCTCCCCTCCTTAAATAATTTCGTCCTCAAAATTCAATAAGGACTATATACTAAACATAGCAGTCATCTGTAACGACTCCTAACAACCAGACTAGTCTACCTGACTAGGAATTATCTATATATAAATCTAATATTGACATACCCTCAAAGCAGATCGGGATAAGTATCTCAAATCTTGTCCCTTGTCTCCCAAGTACAGCCCTTCGCGTTGTTACTCCACTGAATTTTCACCAACTTGACTGTCTTGTTCCTCAATCTTTTATCATCTCTCGCAACAACCCGAACTGGTTGTCTAACAAAAATCAAATTAGGCTCTACTACTAGATCTTCCAACCCCGTCGGAGGAATAATAGCCTCTGGATCATGCACATACTTGCAAAGATGAGCCACATGAAATACATTATGGACACCTGTTATACTGCTTGGTACCTCTACTTTGTATGCGAGCTTTCCAATCCTTTCTATAATCTAGAATGGACCAACATATCTCGGTGCTAGTTTCCCTGACTTCTCGAACCGTACCACACCTTTCATCGGTGATACCTTAATGAAAACCCTATCTTTAACTGAGAACTCTAGGTCTTTACGCCTCTTATCTATGTAACTCTTCTGCCTGGATTGAGCTTCCTTCAACCGATCTCGGATCAGCTCAATCTTCTCTAATGCCTCCCTAACCAAATCTGGACCTAAGACTAATCTGTCTCCAGTCTCCAACCAACATACTAGTGATTTGCATGTCCTTCCATACAAAGCTTCAAAAGGCGCCATTCCTATACTAGTCAGGTAACTATTATTATAGGAAAACTCAACCAAATATAGGTGATCCTCCCAAGATCCACCGAAGTCCAACACACAAGCTCTTAATAAATCCTCGAGTACCTTATTGACTCTCTCTGTCTGCCCATCCGTTTGAGGGTGATATGCAGTACTCATCTTAAGCTTAGTGCCTAACACATCCTGTAGACTCTTCCAGAATTTGCTAGTGTATAAAGCATCTTTGTCACTTACTATGCTACTAGGAACTCCATGTAGTCTAACTATGTTCTTCATGAATAGCTTTGCCAAAACAGGTGCTGTCCTGGTCGACTTAACTGGAATGAAATGGGCACTCTTGGTCAACCTGTCCAAAATGACCCATATACTCTCATTACCTCCGCTTTACCTTGGCAACCTATCTATAAAATCCATGGATATCGAATCCCATTTCCAAACTGGAATCTCTAGAGGCTGAAACAACCCACTTGGCTTTTGATGTTCGGCTTTCACTTGTTGACGGTTTACACACTGCCTAACCCACAAGACAACATCCCTCTTCATGCCTTCCCAATAGAAGATTCTCTTCATATCTTGATACATCTTGGTCCCTCTAGGATGAATCTTAAACATGGATCGATGACATTCCCCAAGAACTTCTTTCCTCAAGTTCTTAACATCTAGAACACATAATTGTCCCTTCTTTCTCAACCATCTTCTCTGGTCAAGACAAAAACATTTCAGATCATTGATCACAGTTCCAACCTCAAGCCTTCTGATCTTCTCGGCTAATAACTGATCGTCCTTTTACTTAGAAGCGATTCTCTAGATCAACATTGGTCGAACTTCTAAACAGGACAACATGGAAGTATTCTGACTAGAACTAGCAGTCGATCTTAACAGCACACTACAAGTAGTCAAAGCTTCTAGATCCTTCTATTCTGCCAATATAGCTAACACCACATTCTGGTGTTCTCTACTAAGAGCATCTTCTACTTTATTACCTTTCCCAGGAGTATACTCTATACTGAAATCATAAGTAGCCAAAAACTCAAGCCACCTCTATTGCCTTATATTCAACTCCATTTGAGAGAATAAGTATCTTAATGACTTATAATTAGCATACAACTCAAATCTCTCCCCCAAGAGATAATGCCTCCAAATCTTTAAAGCGAAGATTACCGCTGCAAACCAAATCATGAGTAGGATATCTTGCTTCATGCGGTCTGAGCTGTCGTGAAGCATAGGCAGTAACTTTACCCTTCTACATGAACACAGCTC
This sequence comes from Allium fistulosum, assembly GCA_030737815.1. Taxonomy (NCBI): domain Eukaryota; kingdom Viridiplantae; phylum Streptophyta; class Magnoliopsida; order Asparagales; family Amaryllidaceae; genus Allium; species Allium fistulosum. The sequence continues at coordinate 739,668,946 of CM060908.1, read as the reverse complement.
CTAATCCCGTCCCACATGCATCAATATACACCACCAACTCTTGGTTTTCGTCTAGAACTACTAACACTGATGCATTGGTCAACAAATGCTCTAACATAAGGAATGCTTCCTCGCATTTGTTGGACCAAACAAACTTCACCTCCTTCTTGGTAAGCTTAGTCAAAGGCGCTGCCATGCGCGAGAAATCCTTGTGAATCTCTGGTAGTAGCCAGCAAGTCCAAGAAAACTTTTGATCTCGGTCACAGTCTCTGGTCTCTTCCAATTGTTAACAGCTTCGATCTTAACTAGATCGACTAACAATCCTTTCTCTGAAACCACATAACCAAGAAACTTAACCTATTTCTTCCAAAAATGACACTTGGAAAACTTCGTAGTTAGCTGATTCTGCCTTAGCGTCTCAAGGACCGTTCTAAGATGATCTTTATGCTCTCTTTCATCCTTAAAGTATACCAAAATGTCATCTATAAACACCAACACAAATCTATACAAATACTCTCGGAAGACTCGGTTCATCAAATCCATAAAGAAAGCAGGTGCATTCGTCAACCTGAATGGCATTACTAACCACTCATACGAACTATATCTAGTCCGAAATGTTGTCAAAGGAATACTATCATCTGCCACTCTTAACTGATGAAAGCCTGTCGCTAAATCCAACTGGGAAAACACTCTGGCTCCACTCAACTGATCAAACAGATCATCTATTCTCGGCAAAGGATACTTATTCTTTATCATCCTTTCATTCAACTTACGATAGTCGATACACATCCTTAACGACCCGTCTGGTTTCTTCACGAATACCGCGGCTGCTCCCCAAGGCGAACTGCTTAGTCTAATAAAATTCCTTCCTTCTAGATCCACTAGTTGCGCCTTCAATTCCTTCATCTAAGTCGGTGTCATCCTGTTAGGTGGCCTACTCACAGGTTCAGCTCTTGGCATAAGATCTATTTGAAATTCAACAACTCGTTTTGGTGGTAGTCCTGTGATTGGCTCAATGGCGAGGCAATACCCTTGTATTATTTGAAATTTTTGGAATTGAATATGCTAATTTTATACTCAATTTTATAACCAAAACTTATTTTTAAATCAAATTCCACCTTTTTATTTATAATAAACACATTTTTAAACAAATACTTCCTTTAAAAGTTATTAAAAGAAGCATTTGGAAATAATTACAAGAATTATTGCATTTACACTAAATAAAATCATATTTCATTCATTTTTATTACAAATAAACAAAATAAAGTTAAGCTGTGATGCCCCACCTCGAGACCCACATTCACAAAGATTTTTACCGGGTAATACTATCTGCTAATGCGAAGAATAGGTCTGGTTAGGAGCGACCACCTATAGCTTTGTCTTAAACATCTATTAAATACATTGATTAATGCTCTAAAAAATTCTATCTCAAGTGGATCAACATATTCAATAAATGCTTAATATAAAACTACAGGTGGATAATGGATCTATCAGAACAAAATACAACAACTAAATGTACATCACATCACAGAACAGCAGATAGACATGTATACATATACACCGATACATCCTAAGTACAATACAAAATGATACATCATAGTGGTTCGAAGACCATACTATATACAACAAGTCAAAACAATATACACATATCAGAGTGTAACAAAAAGGCTATAAGCTACACAAAAAGGGATAAGCTGATATCCAAGCGGAAGCATCAAAGACAAGCTAACTCCAAAGCAGGTATCTAACCTGAAATAACTTGGTCTGAAATCTTCTCCGGGTTCAAATTTCAGACATAATTTGAATGGCTTAATGACCTCGGAATGGTCTGAAATTTGATATACACAAAGTAGAACAATTTATCTATGAACTGGAAAAAGATTCACTAAATTTTGACATGAAATAGTAAAGATATGAAATTTCAGACCTGGGCAGAATTGATTCGAACCTGACTTAGCTCTTCTCCCACTTCCATTGCACTTAACAAAGCACAACTACTCCAGTCGGATTTCTTGATGGGCACGTAAATGTGCATATTTTTACCACCATATTTAAACTATTTAAATTAAATAAATGATCATAATGAGTATTTTAACTTGTTTAAATCAAAATTCAAATTATTTCAAATTGTCACATATTCATCTTCATCCAGGGGCAAAATGGTCATTTTTGTGCATATATTAATTTTCTAAAATTTAATTGAAAATTTCTATGCTATTTTGTAGGAATTTAAATTCAAATACAAGTGGCTTCATGAAGATATATGCGTGCACAATAGTGAATACAAAGGAATGGAGATGGAAATAATTCATTTCATGGATCATAGAGGATCCCACCTACCCACATACCTTCATGTTCAAATTAGAGGCTAATGAACATGCTAATAGAGTTTAAAGCTTCATGCATATTTAAAGGGGGATTAAGACATGCTAATGATTACTTGGTGGCCACACTACCTCAAGGTTATTTTGGGCATTCCCCAAAAAAATGAATTAGGGTTTCTAACTTGTATAAATACCCCATATCTTTATGTAACCCTCCTATTCCTCTTAGTTAGTTTTAGGCTCAAAATAAAACACAAGCTTTCTTTCTCTTTTCCATGGCTACTTAGCCATTTTTATTTTCTTGTAACTTTTTTATATGCAATGTTAATTAGTGCTCTCTTTTCTTTTACATGCTTCTTTTACTTTCTTATTAGTAGTTAGTTTATTTTCATGCAAGTAGAGTAGATTTTATTTTCATCAAGTAGATTAGTTTTACTTTTCATCTTGCTCTCTTTTTCCTCTTGTTTTATTTCGTGTTGCAAGCTACAAGTGTTGATATGATAACACAAATGAGATGCTAATCCCTTCAATTTAAGGGCAATGAAGCTCTCTAGTATGTAGATGCAACATTTTGGTGTTATGCTCTCTTTTTGTGCTTCATGGAAAAATGATGTTTATGTAATTTTGTGTTTAGTATTGAGTTTGATAGCTTATGTTGTTCAAAACAAATAGGCTATGCTTAGTCATATGAATCACAAATTGCCTCTTCATCTATATATGATTATGGCAAAGAAGTGAATGTTTAAGTCAAAATTTAATGGCCTATATTTCTAAACAATAGTTTATAGGCCATGCTTAAAATAGATTTTCATTTTCAACTTTATTGTCATTTTTCATGAGAATTAAAAGTGGTTTAAAGGTTGTGTTATAGTTTGATGGCTTATGTTGAGCTAATTAATAGCACAAATGAGCCATACTTATGATAAACACATCATTTAAATTCACTAATGATAAAAAAAGAGAAATCATAATTTCATGTGTGTTGAACTATGTGATCTAGAGAGTGGATTAATCTCTAAATTGTCTTAACACTCTCATATTTTTATCAATTTTCTTTTGTTAGTTTTCTACATTTTTAGCTAATCACATTTTCAACTTTGGTTAATTTGATTGAATAGAGATTTAAAATCTTAAAAATTCCCTGGGGATCGACCCGTACTCGCCACGTACTATGATAGTACGCCGTGCCCTTGCTGTAAATTTTAATTTGAAATTTATCGGCGGTTTTCTAATTGATAGAATTTTCGTCGTTTGTTTGCACAAAAAATGGACAAACACCTCAAAGTTGTATAATTTAGTAGATCTTATGTTGTTCTTAGCGGTTTGAGTGATTTATGCAAATATATGAAAAGCAGGGGCTAAACTGTAAAAAGACACGCAAATTTATAGTGGTTCAGCCAGAATGTGCCTACGTCCACTTTATATGTTATTTCTCTTCTCTTATTCTGATTACAAGTACAAAGCTTTGATACAAGTAAAAGAAAGTTGTTTGAAAGTTCCTTCCGTGCTTGAGCTCTCAAACTTGTCCCCCATTGTTGTACCCCTGCCCCTCTATTTATAGAGTGAGGGTGGGAGCAGGGGTCTTGGATATATATAGCTGCTGGTGGGCCTGGGCTGATGTGATCTGGCCTGGCACGTCTTGGTCCGGTGGTAGGAGGTGAGTTGGTTCGGCGAAGCATGGGAGGTGAGTTGGTTCGGCGAAGCATGGGAGGTGAGTTGGTTCGGCGAAGCATGGGAGGTGAGCTGGTTCGGCAGAAGCATGGGAGGTGAGCTGGTTCGGCAGAAGCATGGGAGGTGAGCTGGTTCGGCGGAAGCATGGGAGGTGAGCTGGTTCGGCGAAGCATGGGAGGTGAGCTGGTTCGGCAGAAGCATGGGAGGTGAGTTGGTTCGGCAGAAGCATGGGAGGTGAGTTGGTTCGGTGATGAATGGGCTGAGCTCTGGTCCGGCAGTTTGTGGTCCGGTGATGTCTAGTTCGGCAGTGGTAGGGATGCCGGATGAAGCCTAGCTCTTCTTGGTCTTGAGATCCCCTGGGTGAGAAATTTACCCAACATTTGCCCCCCAAAGTAGGGCATATGCCTGTATATGGCGTGCTTTGTTTTAAGTTACCCAATTTCCCCTTCGACTTCTAGTACTGAACCGGTTGGTCCGGAGGTCCACCTTCGCCTATAAGTACGGAGCTAGGGCCCTTGTTATTTCCTACCGAACGAAGGACTTGAGCCAAATCAGTTGCATAGCCGAATCAATCTACCGAGCTGCTTTAGCCTGCCGAATAAGGTACCTAACTTCCCCTCACCGAATGAAACTCGTGTGTACCGATTGAGTATTCTTATTTGGATCATCGAATGAATTCTACACGGGGAATGCCGAATAAACCTTGGGACTCTGAATACCAAATGAATTTTAACCTTCACCTTACCGAATGAATTTTACACGGGGAATGCCGAATGAACCTTGAGACTCTGAATACCGAATGACAATAGGAATTTGAGCATTTTGAGTGAAATTCTAGACTGCACACACTCGCTTCTTCATATCTCTACATCCTTTTTAAAGATGTATTCTTTTTCGTTGCAGATAATGTCTCATAGAGTTGAAACCCGATCAGAAATGAAGAAATCCCAGGACAGAGAAGATCCTTCCGAGGTGCCCCCAGCTCAGTTAGAACCGGGACGTCATGGGCCCACCCCGAGGTCACTAGTAGATAGGTACGGCCCTCAGGATTGATGCGGTTACTGCCCAGTTTACCAAGGAGGAGAAGGTGGCAGTGAAGGAGGGCATGCGGTTGCTTGCAGCTGAGGAGGCAGGTGTGCAAGTAGAGGATGATGACCGAGATGATCGAGGAGCAGATGCTGGTAAGTCTTCCTTTCTAGTCTTTCCGTTAACTTGGTTGCTTATCACTAATGAATTCTTTTTCTGACTGGACAGGTGGGCAATAGGGCAAGGACAAGACTCCAACGCAGCCGGCTCCCTGATTAGGCCTGGAAAATTCTTTTTGTGGACTTGACATGGTTGTATATGTTAGTCTTAAAACAGTAGAGTAACTTTTAGGTTGTAATTCTTGCTACTTGTAATAAATTGCTCTATTCTTGATGTGTAATTCTTTAACTTAAGCTGATTTTGTCGTCTTTTGAATGTTTTTGCTATTTTGACATGTTGCATAAGAAATATAGCTATGCATATTCTTGTAATTAGATTGTGTTTGATGTCAGGTTCTTGTTTAGAACATAATTTCATGACTTGCAGGGTTAGCGTGAGGTGTGAACAAATTATAGGTATATATGAAAGAAGGAAATACCGTCCTTTATATTTTGCTTGTAGATGGCAGCTTTGAATATCCTGCGTGACCGAGTAAGGGATGCGGTCTAGTGTCTTGCTGTGAGTATCCGCTTCTATTAGTGAGTGTCTCTTGTTTTGTGTCCTGCACTTCAGGGATTGTTACAGAGGATAGGAGAAAAGTTTCTTAAGTAAAATTGAAATATGTGAAATAGTAAAACTTCCAATCACGGAAGGCCTTCGATGTGCTTAAGTTCGTGGCAAACGGGTTTTGTAGTCACTTTCCCTAGCTGTGGGTCTTGGAGACATTTGTCACCCATCTTACGCCTCCGCGGGGAGTTAATTCTTTTTTACCACAGCCGCACTTAAGACACATCGGAGCCGAGATCGCGCACAGTAACTACCCGGGCCATTATGGCCCGTAATCGTGGGTATTATTCGATCTACTGTGGCCGGCTAGCGTGGGTGCCGATCGTCAACTGTGAACTGCCCCTGGCTGGCCACACCTTATGTTGGGGCTTATAGTCGGTTCACAGTTGCCGGCGAGCCTAACGCCGTAATGAGCTGCCTCGGCTATAGTCGGCCTTCTCGGTGGCTTATAATCGGCTCATTACAGTTGGCTTTAAGGGCCGTCGCAAGCAATGAGTTAACTCGCAGCAGAGGGATGCCGGAGCGAAAGTGTCTCATTGGCAAGGGCATAGATTCGCATAGTACCTGTTAGGTCTTGTCCAGGAGAAGTTGCGCTGTGGAGCGCCTTGAATGAAAATGCTATTTGCACAGGATTTTGTTCAACAGAAAAGGATACAGTTAACAAGCAGCCAAGATATGAAGGAACAAGTTAAAAAGAGACAAGTTTTTTAAAGTGGTTCGGCACGAAAATGCCTACGTCCACTGATTCTCTTTGTTAATTCACTTCATATGGGCAGTATGAGTTAAGAAAAGTATCGACGAAGGTGTTGGATGTTCCATGCCCTCTGGAACACCTCTCCGTCCACTGTTGACAAAATATAGGCTCCGTTGTGGAGATCTTTATGAATTACATATGATCCATCCCAGATTGGGTCTAGTGCTCCGGGACAAGGGAAGATTCGCTTGAGGACAAGATCCCCTTCTTGTAAGGTACGATGCTTGACTTTGGGGTTGTATTGCGTTGCCACTTTTTGCTTCTGAGCTGCTGCCCTGGGGGGCTGCATCATTTCTTCTTTCCTCAATTAGATCCAAAGACATGAGGAGGAACTCTTCGTTTTCTTCTGGGTTGTAGTGGATCCTACAGTGGGAAGGCACTATAGTTTCAACTGGAAGCATAGCATCCGATCCGTATGCCAAAGAGAAAAGGAGTATGCCCCGTTGATGTTCTGAAAGACGTGCGATTGGCCCATAGTGCCGTAGGAGGTTCATCCACCCATTCGCCTTTTGTCTTTTCGAGTTTCTTTTTTATTAGAGTTTTGAGAATTTTGTTGACGGCTTCGACTTTTCCGTTTGCCTGGGGATACGCTACGGATGAGAAGCTTTTGTGAATTCCGTGCTCTTGGCACCAGTTGGCGAATTCCTCCTGTCAAATTGAAGTCCATTGTCTGATATGATCTTGAATGGGACTTTGTACCTGCACAGAACATTTTTGATCAAGAAATTAATAAATTTTGCTGAAGATACTTTATTCAGGGGTTCTGCTTCCACCCATTTGGTGAAATAGACGACTGCCACTATAGCATATTTGGCCCCGCCTCTGCCCATCGGTAGTTTGCCGATTAAGTCAATTCCCCATACTGCAAAGGGCCATGGGCTAGTCATTTGAGTAATCTCAGTTGTTGGTAGTCGCGGAATCTTAGCAAACTTCTGGCAACTGTCACATTTTCTGACGAAATCTAAGGCGTCCTTGCTTAAGGTGGTCCAGAAATATCCATATCGGAGCATCTTTTTTGCCAAAGTCTGTCCTCCGATGTGATCTCCGCAGCTCCCTTGATGAATGTTGGATAAGATTTCCTTGGCTTCCCTTCCAGCGACACACCTTAATAGGGGGTTTGAGAATCCGCGCCGATAGAGGGTGTCCTCCTGTATTGTGTAGCGGGAAGCTTTCCTCAAGATTTTCTTGACTTCATTACGCCCATTGGGTAGTGAATTCTGCAATGAAATCAGCCATGGCTTGTCCCTTGATGGCGGTGTGAGGGTGATAGGTGATATCATACCGACTTAGTTCAATGCACTATTTAAGTAGTCGCCCAGAAGTGTCGGGACGATGGAGTACCTGCCTCAGTGGTTGATCGGTCAGAACTTTGATGGAATGGGACTGGAAGTAGTGACGCAGTTTTCGTGATGTGATTAGTAAACAGTATGCTAGCTTCTCAAGTTTACTTTTGCCCCAGTAAACCTCTTGTTGAAGATGTAAACTGGCCGTTGTGTGCGGTTGTCTTCCCTTACCAAGGCAGCGCTTAGGGCGTGAGATGACAGAGCAAGGTATCGGTATAATTCTTCGCCTTCGCTTGGAGTCGAGAGTACCGGTGGTTTCTGGAGGTGTTCGATTAAGTTAAGGAAAGCGGTTAAGCATTCGTCAGTCCATTCAAACTTTCCTTTGTCTTTCTTTAGAGCTTCGAAGAAGGGAACGCACTTGTCCGTTGGAAATTTCATCTTTAAGCACTATGGAGCCAAGACAATTTGGAAGTCAGACAGGGCTGGCCTTCCCAAGAAAGCGTTGTAGTTTCTTCCTTCTGATGTGTTCTTCAATCAGGTCCCGGAGATGATGGCATTCATCGGTATCATGCCCATGAGATTCGTGGAAGCGGCAGAACTTTCCAGACTTCTGTGCGTTATCTGATTCCTTCTTGTACGGTGAGCGATCGTATCTAACTTCGCCTTGGGTGGCAAGGAAGATGTTTTTCGACGGTTTCATTCAAAGGAGTGTAAGTGTCGATTCTCGGTCTTGGCCGATATAGGCGCTTTTTCTCCCTTCTTGCCCCCAGCATTGTCTCTAGAGTCATTTCTTCGAATGTCCTTTACTACAGCGGGCGTGTTGCTGTGAGTTGCCCTATTTTGTTGCCTTGACTGCCCCTCAGTGGCAGCGTCTTCAAGCCTCATATATTTCCTGGCTTCATGGAAGAAATCGGGTAAAGTAGTTGGTTTTTCTTTTGTTAGTCTTCTAGCGAATTTAGTATCCGGATGCACACCACTACAGAGGGCCATTAAGACAAGCTTCTCATCGGCATCTTGGACTGCGGCTGCTGCGGCATTGAATTGGGTTAGGTATTGCTGTAGTTTTTCTCCAGGTTTCTGTTTGACGCTGGATAAGGAATAAGCGTCCTTAGGTTGTTCCACATGGATGCGGAACTGACTGATAAACTTTTCTTTCAACATTTCCCACGAGCTGATGGATCCCTGGGGTAGATGACAGAACCAGGAGGTAGCGAGATCTGCTAAGAAGAGCGGAAAGCATTTGCACAGTACTCCCTCTGTTGCTCCACTCATGAGCATATGTTGCGTGTACTTCTGTAAGTGTACAACGGGGTCGGAGGTTCCTTTGTAGGGTTCCATTGTTGGCATCTTCCATTCTTGGGGGATGATAGCAATTTCGATATTGCGGGCGAAAGGGCTGGTTACCCTAGCGCCTATCCCTCGATCTCTTTGCTCTCGTTGGACACACTCTCTGAATAAGCGTGCCATCCTTTCATCAGAACTTGGAGCAGATAGAAATGAGTTTGGCTCTGTTCTGTGGGATTGATTCCGTCCAGATGACCTGTAGGGATGGTATCGTCTATCATTCCTCATATTTTCCAGTGGCTGCCATTGGTCTTCTGGGAGCATGCTCGGGTCAGCTACAGTTGGCTCTTGCCTTGATCTCCCCCTGCTGGGTTCTGATCTAAGCACCTCCTGGGGTCCAACTTCGGGCTGGGCTCTAGCTCGGCCCCGTTCCTTGGCGTTTCTGTGGTTAGGCAGCATGACAGGCTCAGCTACAGTTGACCTTCGCCCGGTACCTCCCCCGTTGGGTTCGGTACCAAACGTTTCCTCAGGCCTAACTTCGGGCTGTGCTCGGTCTCGGCTCCTACCATGGCTACTTCTGCCGTTAGCTCCTTCGAAGAAGGAAGATCTTTGTTGTCTCTGAGATCCTCCAGACTGGGACTCGCCCCATGATTCAGTGTTGCGGTTGGATTCTTCAGCGTCCCTTAAGCGTGACATGAGATGGTCCACAAAAGCTTCTTGCTGGGATGTGAAGCGGTTAGTTACTTCAGCCACAACCCTGTCTAGATCTGCCCTAGTAATGGCTGCAGGCTGTCCTGTAGCAGGAGTGGTTGGGTTAGCCTGTCCTTCATTTGGTTCTACTGCTGGAGGAGGATGATTTCCTTGATTCGTGACAGCTGGATCTGAAAGACTGCTGGATGCGATGTTTTTTCCTTTATTAACATCTTTTCTCTGTTTGGGAGGCATGTTTTCTGAGTGGCGAATGATGCCGTTAGGAAAACTGTTAAGTGGATGAAGCTGAAGCTTCGAGTTTCTATTTCTCAGTGAAAGCACCAAAAATGTTTGCAAAAAAAATGGACAAACACCTCAAAGTTGTATAATTTAGTAGATCTTATGTTGTTCTTAGCGATTTGAGTGATTTATGCAAATATATGAAAAGCAGGGGCTAAACTGTAAAAAGACACGCAAATTTATAGTGGTTCAGCCAGAATGTGCCTACGTCCACTTTATATGTTATTTCTCTTCTCTTATTCTGATTACAAGTACAAAGCTTTGATACAAGTAAAAGAAAGTTGTTTGAAAGTTCCTTCCGTGCTTGAGCTCTCAAACTTGTCCCCCATTGTTGTACCCCTGCCCCTCTATTTATAGAGTGAGGGTGGGAGCAGGGGTCTTGGATGTATATAGCTGCTGGTGGGCCTGGGCTGATGTGATCTGGCCTGGCACGTCTTGGTCCGGTGGTAGGAGGTGAGTTGGTTCGGCGAAGCATGGGAGGTGAGTTGGTTCGGCGAAGCATGGGAGGTGAGCTGGTTCGGCGAAGCATGGGAGGTGAGCTGGTTCGGCAGAAGCATGGGAGGTGAGCTGGTTCGGCAGAAGCATGGGAGGTGAGCTGGTTCGGCGGAAGCATGGGAGGTGAGCTGGTTCGGCGGAAGCATGGGAGGTGAGCTGGTTCGGCGAAGCATGGGAGGTGAGTTGGTTCGGTAGAAGCATGGGAGGTGAGTTGGTTCGGTGATGAATGGGCTGAGCTCTGGTCCGGCAGTTTGTGGTCCGGTGATGTCTAGTTCGGCAGTGGTAGGGATGCCGGATGAAGCCTAGCTCTTCTTGGTCTTGAGATCCCCTGGGTGAGAAATTTACCCAACATCGTTAAACAAGTTTTTGGCGCCATTGCCGGGGAATTGTCTTTGATTTTATTTTCTATTCTTCGAATATTTTAGTGTGATTTTTGTGTGTGTTTTTGTTTTGTGTTAGTTTGCATTAAAAAAAATTTGTGTGTTTGTTGTTTTATTTTTGCTTTCAATTTGTCGTGTGCAGGTTCTAGTTTTCCGTTTGCATTGCATTTCTATTTAAAAAATAAAAATAAAATTTTGCAATGCATTGTGATCATTTCAGTTTGCATTTGTGCACTTCTGTTCATTGTGTTCTTTTGTTTCAGATTTTGTGTTCATTTTCATAAAAAAAAAATCAATCACATTTCATTTGCTAGAACATCTCATCTCATATCATACTCTAGTTTTACATTTTACAATTTGTTAACATTTCATTTACAATCTTTGTTACTATTTCATTTACAAAATTGCAAACTGTTGACCCTTCCCCCTCCCTGTTACATAGCAGTGCACATCAACGTATACCAAAACTGACCACTTTCACATTTCTTTTTCACCACTACAGCAACCATTCAACCACTCCACTCCCACATACTCAACAACCACCACTGCACTCCTATCTTCAACCTGAACCTGATCAACATCTGCTGCTCACATCAACAACTTCACAGTTCAACCATTTTACATCTCCCGACCAACATTCCACACTTGCCAATACCATCTCCTTATTGCCAACATTCATCTTGCTGTCATTGCCAACTTGCGTAATCCCTCTCTACAACCAGACTACCCCATACACATCACTTCATAAAACTCCACACTCTCAGCCTCTGCATTCACCTACCTTGCTTCATCACGTACAACTTTCTCCACAAAATTTTCACTGCAACAACATTGTCACTTCACACTTTCTATCACCAGCATTCCATCACAGTTCAACTACATCTTCTCCTTCAACCCAACATCATATAAACTGACTGCTTCTCAACAGCAAAACCACTTGAAACAACTCTCTGCCATTTGCTTGCCAAACAACAATCCTCCACAAGCCACTGCTACATACTCCACAGCACAGTCGCGACATCACCACAACCCCACCATATCAGTACATACACAACCTTCATCATTCACTACCATTACTTCAACATTCATCTACCAATCACCTACATACAAAACTATCAACCATAGTCAAACACTAACATACAAACTACACTACCAACCATACGATTCCCCACTGTCCCTTACTACATCCACTGCCTAATCTCCTCTTTGCAGCTACAAGTCGAACAACCCAAATTCACCTACATAAAACGTTGGCCATCACCCTGAACCACTTGCCTTCGCCTCCCTTCATCGCCTCAACCCACGCAGTCAACCCACTCGCCTGAACCAAGCAACCGTGACCAAATCCTCGACCTCCACCAATTTCCGCAACCAAAAACAAAACTGCCACCTGCTCCTCTGACCGCAGCCTCCAAGAGCTCATCCTCCTTAGAATACCCAAATCGACCGACATCGAAACCACCGCCACGAGCACCCAAATCGCAAACAAGTATGAAGTGAGCAGTGGAAGTTACAAATTTGGGGACATCGTAGATTTGCTAATTTGAAAATGGAATTCTGGAAATTGATTATGTTTGGTTGCGAATTTTTGTTTGCTGATAGATTCATGAATTTTGAGAACGAGAAGGAGTTGTCATTTGTTTCTCTGATGGGTATGCAAGAGGTTTGTTAAAAGAAAAAAAATTTGCTTATGTGGGCCGGGTTTGCTTTCATAAAAAAAAAGGAGTGCTTCAACTTCATTTCAAACGGGCCGACATTGTGGGCTAACTTAATTCGTTTTTTTTAAACCCCTTTGTTTTCTTTTACTTAAATATATCTTCTTGTTAATAATAAAAATAACAGATTTTGTTTCATTTGTTTTCTCTGATTTTTCTATCTTTTGTTCTGCTTCAATAGTTTTGATTTTCCTTTGTTTTAGTTTTCCCTTGATTTAAAAAAAACTTTGCAATTGTTATATAAAAAAAGGTGCTTCCTTTTAATTTTTTTGTTTTACCCTTGAAAGTCTTTTCAAAAAAAATATGTATATATAACTTTGTTTTATTTTTAGGATTGCCAAAGTAGGAAATCAAAAGGAAGAACCGCTTGCAAAAAAATGTAGCTCGCTTGCTTGCTTAAAAAATTGATGCTTTGAAATAATTGCTCAATAACTCTGCACACTCTAGTATTGTGCTTTCATCTCTTGTTTTTCCTTGCATTGTTGATTGCTTGCATTTGCATTTGTATATAAAAAAAATTCAAAATCAAAAACAAAAATAAAATTCATCGTAGTTGCATTGTTAATACACGTTTAATTTCTATTTTGCATTTCATCTTAGAATTTGATTAATAATAACGGTTAGACATCAATAAAACTTGATTGTATATTGACAAGTTGTCTTCTTTGAATAATTTAATTTCTTGGTGTCTAGGCTACGGCAGAGTAATAAACATTTATAAATATTACGGTGATTCGTAAATATTATAGTGGTTGTTCCTCTTAAGGTACTTAAACCTTCGACTGTATTGCTACGGTGATTCGTGGTGCACCGATAAATCCTGTCTGTTACCTGGCTGAGAACTATCTATTTGAATTAAGACAATGTGTGATTATACAATTTTGGGTTCACTTAGGATAAACCTTTTGTAATTAACCACTGCATTCATTTAGTTGCATTAGTTCATGCATATTTAAAAAAATAAAAAATTCAAAATCCAAAACTAAAAAAAGTTGTAAATATTTCTTAACTTAGTTTTTTTTCCTTTCTCCTTTGAAAATTTTCAAATCAAAATTCCAAAAATTCAAAAAAAAACTTACTTAGTTTTTTTTTAGAAAATCAAAAATCCAAAAAAAAATATAAAATCTTTTCAAAAAATAAAAAAATTTGAAAAATCAAAAACAAAACAAAAAACAAATTTCCATTTTTGAAAAATAAATTATATCTGTAAATATTTTCCTTTATACAAAAAACAAAAACATTCTTGAAAATGTTCGAGTTTCCCCACTCACTTGAATTTTATAATAGTTGTGAAAATCAATATAATCCATATGCCAAATTCGTATGGATATTTTAACGATAACTATTCTTTAAACAATTCGAATTTTGAACAACAAAGTTTTCAAAATGATGACCAACCCTCGAATCTCAAAAATAGAATTTCATCTCTACTTGAAATCTCTACACAACAAAATCAAAGAATAAATTATTTGTGTAATTCATATTTGTGTAATAACTCGAGTCAAGGATTTCAAAATTTGAATTCAATTCAAAATTCAAACGATTTCGATTATAACCCATGCCAATTCAACTTCGAACTCCAAAATTAATTTCAAACTCAAAATGAAAATGGAAACAACTTTTCAAACAAATTTGGCAATGGGAATAATCTTACCACGTTACAATTGAAAATTTTTGTTCTCAACAAATCCAAATCGAAAATTCTCAAGTCAATAATTATAAGTTGGATTTTGTTGAGCAAATGAACGAAATTTATGATGATCACACGGATTTGTTGTTTGAAACTTATATGAAACAATGTGAAAAGCAAAGTCAAATTCCAACGTGTAACGAGTTAAGTAATAATCCATCTTTTACACAAATTGACGATTTTAAAATAACAACTTTTGAAATTGAAAATGAGAATCTTAATGAAGTTGTTGAAAATTCGGTAATTGAGTTGGATTTCAATTCTCTTGAGGTGTGAAACTCGATTTAAAATTCGATTTTCCTTTCTCCAATTTTGAAAATTTGAATACAACAACTTTGGATTTTGAAAATGATATATGCAATGAAGTTGTTGATAATCCATCAAAGGAAGACGAATTCAACGAACATGATTTCATTGGACTTTTCGAAAATGAGTTGTTAAATTCTAAAGGGGAAGATTTGAATCACCATTTCAATTTTGAAATCAGTAATTTTGAAAAATTTGTTGATGATAAGCTTAACTTTCAAGTTGGTGAAAATAAACTTGAATTTCAATCAATCATTATATCTACCCTAAAAATCATCGAAAATAAAACAACTCGAACGATTTTTAATAAAACGACATTCATTTTTCCAAATCAACATTCAACTCTGAAATCTTATACGATTTGGTTTTCTACGCTCAAGCCATGTCTCGCACATTTGACGAGACAAATGAATCGGTCTTTGGAAGACCGGTTCATCTACTCTTTAATAGCATATTTTCTGATGTCTTGTAAATAATCATCTTTTCATTTTCATTTAAATAATGGTCATATTTTCATTTTTGTTTTATTTTTTCTCCTTTCACTTGGGTTGACTGTGGGGACACAGTCAAAATTAAGTGTGGGGAGGGGGGAGACTCATCATCATTTTCGATTTTTCATGGTTTATTTATTTTTCTTTTCTTTCCAATTTTTTTTTAAAAAAAAATCTCAAAAAATAAAAATTAAAGCATTTTGATTTATTTTTAAAGAAACACTATAGGATAAATATATGGTTTTGGTTTATTAAATTGAAATTTTTGAAATTTAATTTGTCTTAACAAAAATAAAAATGAAGTTTGATTACAAATAACAATGGTTTAACTAGTATATAGGAAGATTCATACGTGTTAATTATGAAATACATCCTAACTGAAAATCTTTGTTTTAAAAAAAGTGGTGAATTTAAAGTAAAGGATATAACATGTTTTTTGTCTTCTAAGTTAAAGGGTGCTAAGATGATTTTGCGAAACTTTCACTCTAAAAAAACAAAAACACAAAAAAAACAAACAAAAAAATTCTTGTATATATGTAAATTTTAAATAAACACCTAGAGTCATGTTTTCACACTCGTGTGTTCACTCGCCATGCTCTGTACCCTTCTCACATAAGCCCGAAAGGCAGTGCACGATCGGTATATCTGGCCTCAGTTTATCTGAGTTAGGTGTGTGTATATAAAAATTATTTTACTAATAACGCCTATAGTCAATAAGTGTTCATACTTGTGTGTTCACTCGCCACGCTCTGTATATTCCCCTCACATCAGTCCGCAAGGCAGTGCATAGGTAATATATCTGGCCTCAGTTTATCTGAGTTAGGCATATGTAAATATTGTTAATATCAATAAAATTTTCAAAAAAATAGAGAGAGTAAGCAAATGAAATCCAAGCACTATTTTAACTTGTTTGATTTGACTTGTTATTGAAAAGAAATGAAAATACCACTTTGATAAACTTTGATAATCAACTAAGGATCTATTTTATAGTTACACTTTATTATCAACCGAAACAACGAGTTAAACTATAGTCTATTTGTTATGATAACTTGATTTTTGTTGGAAATTTTGACGAGTAAATGATTTAAATTTTCAAGATAATGACCAAAACCTATATTTAACTTATTCATGTCAATTTGAAAGTAAATCCTTCATTTGTAAATATTTTAAAAAACTTGCGTTCATCCCATTGTAAATAAATCTTGCATTTTGTAAATATTTTCACTTCACATTTGGATTTTGTGGGTAGTATCCGTTGAAAACCCTCACGAGACAACACTCGTCCTACTGGGGACACCCAGAGGTTTAATGGCTTGTTGCATATGCTAAATGCAATCGTGTTTCCTACGAAAACGAATTTATCTTAGTTTTTTTCCTTAGTCGAGGACGAATAAAAGGATAAGTGTGGGGGTATTTGATGTGCACGTAAATGTGCATATTTTTACCACCATATTTAATCTATTTAAATTAAATAAATGACCATATTGGGTATTTTAACTTGTTTAAACCAAAATTTAAATTATTTCAAATCGTCACATATTCATCTTCATCCAGGTGCATAAATGGTCATTTTTGTGCATATATTAATTTTCTAAAATTTAATTGAAAATTTCTATGTTATTTTGTAGGAATTTAAATTCAAATACAAGTGGCTTCATGAAGATATATGCATGCACAAGAGTGAATACAAAGGAATGGAGATGGAAATAATTCATTTCATGGATTATGGAGGACCCCACCTACCCACATACCTTCATGTACAAATTAGAGGCTAATGAACATGCTAATAGAGTTTAAAGCTTCATGCACATCTAAAGGGGGGATTAAGACATGCTAATGATTACTTGGTGGCCACACTACTTCAAGGGTATTTTGGGCATTCCCCAAAAAAATGAATTAGGGTTTCTAACTTGTATAAAATACCTCATATCTTCATGTAACCCTCCTCTTCCTCTTAGTTAGTTTTAGGCTCAAAATAAAACATAAGCACTCTTTCTCTTTTCCATGGCTCCTTAGCCATTTTAATTTTCATGTAACTTTCTTTTTTTTATATGCAATTTTAATTAGTGCTCTCTTTTCTTTTACATGCTTCTTTTACTTTTTTGTTAGTAGTTAGTTTATTTTCATGCAAGTAGAGTAGATTTTATTTTCATCAAGTAGATTAGTTTTGCTTTTCATATTGCTCTCTTTTTCCTCTTGTTTTATTTCATGTTGCAAGCTACAAGTGTTGATATGATGACACAAATGAGAGGCCAATCCCTTCAATTTAAGGGTAATGAAGCTCTCTAGTATGTAGATGCAACATTTTGATGTTATGCTCTCTTTTTGTGCTTCATGGAAAAATGATGTTTATGTAATTTTGTGTTTAGTATTGAGTTTGATAGCTTATGTTGTTCAAAACAAATAGGCTATGCTTAGTCATATGAATCAAAAATTGCCTCTTTATTTATATATGATTATGGCAAAGAAGTGAATGTTTAAATCAAAATTTGATGGACTATATTTCTAAACAATAGTTAATAGGCCATGCTTAAAATAGATTTTCATTTTCAACTTTGTTATTATTTTTCATGAGAATTAAAAGTGGTTTAAAGGTTGTGTTATAGTTTGATGGCTTATGTTGAGCTAATTAATAGCACAAATGAGCCATACTTATGATAAACACATCATTTAAATTCACTAATGTTAAAAAAAAAAGAGAAATCATAATTTCATGTGTGTTGAACTATGTGATCTAGAGAGTGGATTTATCTCTAAATTGTCTTAACACTCTCATATTTTTTTCAATTTTCTTTTGTTAGTTTTCTACATTTTTAGCTAATCACATTTTCAACTTTGGTTAATTTGATTGAATAGAGATTCAAAATCTTAAAAATTCCCTGCGGATCGACACGTACTCGCCACGTACTACGATAGTACGTCGTGCGCTTGCGGTAAATTTTAATTTGAAATTTATCGACGGTTTTCTAATTGATAGAATTTTCGTCGTTAAACATTTCACCATGGAGAATATAATTCGGTTATGACTATTAGGGTGTCTCAAAGATATCTCCCCATCCTGGCAAAATATCCTGGCCTCATACCTCCTCAACCAATCCATACCCAAAATGATTCTAAAATCTACGAAATCAATAACATACAGACTGCATGCAAACTTATGACCTAACAAATCAAGTTCTAACTGTTCACATCTCATCCCAGAGTTGCATATCCTACTATTGAAATCGTAACCCTTAAGGAAGTAACAAGGTATATGGGTTCTAAGCATGACCTACTAACCAAACACTAAGATATAAATGAGTGTGATGCACGGGTATCAAATAGTATCCTAACTGGAATACCCAAAATCAAAAACGTACCTTCCATCATAGTCTTTCCCTTTTCAGCTGCAGTTGGCTTAGCTGATGATCCAACAGCAAAGACCTTGCCCTTGTCCGCCCTGACTGGCTCTGGGCACTAGTTCTTATAATGCCGAACTTGATCATAGTTAAAGCACTTCACATTCTTCTTGTCTGTAGCATTCTTTACCTTTCCTAACCGGCACTCATTTGCATAATGACCCTTCTTGTCACATTTGTAGCAAACTAAATCAGCCATTTCCTTCTTGGCAACATCCCCTTTCTGGACTCCCTTCTTCCTAAAGTATTTCCTCTTCTTTCCATGAGGACCTTTGGATTCTACTGGCTTCTCTCTGGGAGAAACAGCAAGCATCTCTTCATGGCGAATGCCCATCTCCACCACCACATTACAAGGATCACGGATATGGGTCATGGTCATTCTAGCAAGCTCAGGTCTCAATCCTCGAATGAAGCTCTCATTCCTTCTTATGTCAGTGCCTATAGTGGCATATCCATAACGAGACAGCTCATTAAACTTAGCAGCTTACTCGATAACTGACATCTCCCCGTGAACTAAATCCATGAACTTCCTCATCAACGCCGACTTAGCAACCTCAGATAGAAACCTCTGCTCAAACCTCCTTTAAAAATCAGCCCATGTCAGCTCCTCCTTCGGAACTTCGGCAGTCGCACTATTCCACCAGTGAAGTGCTTCCCCTTGCAACTGCCTAGAGGCCAGCCTCCTCTTTTGCCCATTGTCCAATCCTGGATCAGTAAAGATCCTCTCACGGTGCAATAGCCAATTCTCAACCTCAACAACATCCTCTATTCCAACAAATAGCTTTCCACCCAGACTGGTGTAGTGTCTGCACAACTTAGCATAGTTATTCCTAACTGGAGCCACGGGATTAGCTCCTCCAACATTACCAGTAACACCAGCTTGCAAAAGATTGGCTAACAACTGATACACCATCCCCGCATCCATTGGTGGATTTCCAACACCCACATTGGCTTCAACATTTGGGTTAGCATTAGGCTATCGACCTTGGTTCCTCCTGGTATTTGGTCGAGCATTTCCATTAGTTGTGGTGCTTCCTCCATCGAGATTTCCTCTTCCGTTTCCTGCTCCCGTATCTTCTTTCTCGTAAATATGCATACGGGCCTTAGTAAGATACAAAAGAAATGTCTAAGAGAGAGAGAGGAGTACGTACTTATATATATATATATCAAATACAAGTACGTTACTATAACGTTAACCCAAACCCCGATCTTCTTTTCAAATTCATTGGATTATGTTTGAAAATTTTTAGGTTCGAATTTTCTTTTAAAGTTTCATAAGCCTATGCTCTAATACCAACTTGTAACATCTGTTTGTACCAAAAATGGGCACAACACTCTTCGGGAGTTGTTTGAAGAGATAAAATGAAGATTATAAATGTAAAACAGAGGTTATCTAACAAAAACTCCAACAAACAGAAATGTAAAATGCACAGACAAGCAATTTAGAGTGGTTCGGCGTATAGCCTACGTCCACTATGAAGTTTTGATGATTTTATTGATTCTCTTTCAATGATTACAAGCAGTTACAGCAATGAACAGCGGATTACAGATTAGAATTCGAAATTGACAGCAAAAGTATGATGCAAATCTCAATCCGGCAGAGTCTGGACGCTTCAGAGAAAAAGGCCCTTTTCCCGTTGATTCTGGGGCTCTATTTATAGGCGTAGGAGGCTTAGATTTCGCTCAAACTCCGGGAGACTTGGCCTGACACGTGAGGGGACCCATTCGACCACTTCCAGAGAGTTTCAAGTCAATCTGTGATCGATACGAAATCATTTCGTATCGATCAAGATTACTTCCAATTGAGCTCAAAATTGGTGGAGATGTTCCTCGGTATGTGTGCAACCTTCAGTTAAAATTTCATGGTATTTGGATCAGTGGATTGAGAGATATCATCGATACGAGGCGATGTTCTTCGCTAGGCTGTCTGGTTCGAATCCATTTCTCTGAGCTGAGGGCTTCGAATCGATGGTCTGTGAAGACGTGGAACGCACACTTCGCCTCGATCCGGTCTTTACTCCGAGTCGACCGTGTCGACTCCATATATCTCGGCGCATTCGCATCGAGGGATGACGTAACGTGCGCGCTTCGCCTCGATCCGGTATTTGCTCCGTGTTGACTGCTTCGACTCCATGTATCTCGCCCCGTTTCCTTCGAGATATTACACGTTATCCAAGCTGGTTGACCTGATGGATTCGAGTAGGACTTCATCCATGGATACGACGCAAACACTGGCTGATGGATACGAAGTAGACACTGGATGATGGATACGAAGCAGGCACTAACTGATGGATACGAAGTAGACATCAAGTGACCGTTACAAACCAGGTGACTTATTGATGGATACGAACAAGTCTTTCCGGCTGAAGGCTCTATCGATACGAAGCTTATGACTATGTGGACTTAATCGTTCTGATGGGTATGAGATCGATGGATGCGAAAACGAGGACCGCCGATGGATACGAAACCCATCGATACGAACTGCTGCTTCCCGATGGATACGAAAAAGTGCTCTTCCCTTTGCCTTGCATCCATCATAACTTGAGCATATGAACTCGGATCGATCTGAAACTTGGAGCGTTGGTTCGCTTTATTTTCCCGATCATGTCCCATCGATTGGGGCTTGATCCGGACTTGGTCAAAATTCAACGATATCCATGACAAACGACATTTGGAACCCAACTCCTTGGTGTCCTGGCCTTGCCAAAAGGCGGGATAACATTTGCCCCCCAAAGTACGTCTTGTGAAAACATGACGTGCTTTGAAAAGCTGCAGGTCTTCTTCGAATAACTTCGGAAGTCGTACCCTTTAGCCATTCTCTTGTATCGGTCCTCTCATGAGTCGATGCTAAGAGTTGGAAAGCCTTTCTTCGTGTCGATGTGGGTTGATTTGTTGGATACGAAAACGGTCATTCGTATCGATAGTCACGAATCATGGTGAATTACGATTTGAATTGGCGATATCGGGTGGATACGAAATGAATGTTCGTATCGATAGATCTGCTCTGTTTTGAATCGATGGCTCATAATTGGATGTTTCGAAACGATGATGTCTGGTGAACATTTCGCCTCGATGAATGCTCAGCTTGATGGATTCGAAGAGAGCGTTTGCACTGATCCATCGTACTCAAGTGGCCTCCCTGTGCGCTTTGAACCGATAAAGTCTGGTGGGTTCGAAACGAGCCTTCGTTTCGATGCGCCGTCTGACTGGTTGCGACCGGTCAGGTTGACTGGGAGTCGAATCGACTCGGTTCCATCCTAGGCTTCATATAAATACCTGGGACTTCGTCACTTCTCACTTTTTTACCTTCTATTTTTTACTGCTGTTCTCTGTTCCTCTTTTATCCCCGTATCGATAGACCGAGAGGAAGTATTGTTCACTTTCGAATCGACCCAAACCTTCGATCCTTCGAGATTTAACTTCTAAAATCAGGTGATTAGCAGATAAGATTACGTTAATAATGATAAAACTCAAGACTCCAATCATCCTCCTTGCTTCTATGGCCGAGTTCGATAAATTCGAGATCTGGACGAGAGAAAACGAGATCTGGGGATGGAGCGTGGCCATGGAGTTAAAACCCTTTGGGGAAGAAGGAGACAAGGAGGAAAACATTTCAAATCCACTTCGTATCATCCTGGACTGGGAGTATTCGTATCGATCCAGACTGTATATGCTCACATCGATATGGAGACGAGGGCGGCGGTCGATATGAAGCCACTGCCTTCAGATCGATGCGAAATTGGTGCTCTCGATCGACACGATATGCGTCGAGTCGAACCTGATCGACACGAAGCATTCCCACTTCAGTATGATCGATACGAAGCATTCCCACTTCAGCCTGATCGATACGAAGCATTCCTACGCCAGGGCGATCGATACGAAAGTATCGATTCGAACGTTGTCATGTCGAAATACGTGATCCTCCTGTCTCGATATGGGAGTGAGGTGCGGTGATCGATTCGAAATTAAATCTTTGACAAACATATGGTGTTTCTGAAAACCCGACCACTTGACTCCGACGAGCTTCTGCCTTGCATAATTGAACTCGATCATAGCATTGCATACTTGACTGCCTCTTGAAGCTCGTTGATGGAACTGCTATTTAACAAAAACAAGAGTATAAGCAAACTTTAACTTGAATCGATCGTCGTCATCTGGATGGCGCGGTCGTGACGGTCAGCGATGACGGTCATGCCTGTCTGATTTCCAGAATTTCGTCGCTTGCATGTTTTCTTTAATTTTGCAGAATTTGCTCAAGTCACACACAACATTCGCACTACACAACACATTCATGCACTTTACACTTGGGAATGCACGAGCTTTTTATCATCTAATGATGGTTTCTCGTGAGTTAGCTAGTGATGGAACCGTCAAGTTCGCAGCAGCAAGAAACTCAGAACCCTATCCCTCCCAGACTTGAGATTTCGGTCATCGAGACCGAAGCTATTGGTCCAGCTCCGGATGAGTTGCCCGATGCGTCCTTCATTAACAGTCCACCTGACTCTGTCCCGTCCAATATCTCTGAAGACATGCTAGGGAGAATATGCTTAAGGCATGGCTTATCTTTGGATGAGGTACTGTTGCCTGGACCGGATGACAGGCCACATAATCCCCCGGAGGGGTATACTGCTTTTAATCGACATGCGTGCGCAGCCGGCACACTTCCTCCATTCAATGATTACATAAGAGAAGTGTTGGCTTATCTGGACATCGCTCCATCTCAATTGCATCCAAACGGATATGCCTCACTCAACAGCTTGTTCATTGTATTCATGGAGTACCTCCATCGTCCTCCCCGTATGACCGACATAAGATACTTGTTTAATTTCAAGAGTCGGACTGACAGCCCATCTTACACGTTCTTGGAGTCTGTAAGGAACTGCCAAGTTGTCGCGGGGTCGTGGACTAGGCTAAGCTACTTTAAGTCGGAGTGGTTCTATGTCCGATGTCCTCCGGGGTTTGCCAGAAGATGGCTGTTCAGACATGAGCATTGTCTTTTTTCCCAAGTAATTGACAGGGCAATTTTCGGAGTGAAATTAAACTTACGTCTTCTTCTCTTTTTCTTTCAGCTATCATCCAGTGGCCTGAGGGTGGCTACTATAAGGAGATAGTTCGGGTCCTCCAAGAGATTCCTAGCGAAGAAAGGAATATTGAACTGTTATTGACAGATCGGAATCTCAGAGTTCTTGGGCTGATCGGCCGGAGGCAGAGCATAAGACTCGATGGTGCATTAAAGACCGTCTCTAGGAAAAAGGTCAAGCGGATGAAGCCCAGGGTTGTGATAATTGAGGAACCCAATTCTGAGAAAACTCATACTGACGAGGAACCGTTGGTCGGACCTGCTAATGCAACCCCGGAGTCCGATGCAAAGAGGAAACGCAAAGCAGTGGCCTCGAAACAGCCTAAGTCTGGGAGGCGGAAGTCTGTGGTTTTGCACCGTCCTTCGCCAGGAGTTAGGATTACGGAAGCATCCTCCCTGCAAGCTGAAGATCAATTCGAAGGGCCTGCTGACCCTCCAATCCCGGACATCGAGCCGGAGCAACACGACGTTGGGTCGGGTGGACCGCGACATATCGTCGATGTTAGCGAGTCTGATCTTGCCAGTGCGATTGACACTTCTGGTTGGTCCGGGGGGTTACACATTCACACACTCTTCACGGCACAACACACTTTCCTAACCGTAAACAACACATCGCAAACGGTTACTGATTCTTCGTGGTTTTCTTTTCAGGTACGATGTCTGGGCAAGGTTATGTGCTTGGTAGTTTGCGCAATAAGCGCCGTTATCATGAGCCACGCAGGAGAGAGGGCGAGAGGGATTACGACTCAGGACACTCTGGTCAGGAGAAGTCTGACAGAGATAGGGGATACGTTCGCCGATCCCGATCTCGCTCTCCTCCCCCCAGGACCTCTGCACCTCCTACGGCCGCAGTTACTCGTCCTCCCGAAACTTCACGGCCTAGGCCGCCTTCTCAAGCTTTGAGGTCCGATCCTCCGCGCAGGACTGAAATAGCCACCTCTTCGGCTACTGTACCGGTCCCGACCGAGGCGTCTAGTGAAGGAGCACTTAAACTGGCACAGATGAGGAAGGAATTTCCCAACATCTGTTTTGATGGTTATGTCTTCCCTCCGCACTTGAAGAGAATTCCGCCAACCGCGGAAACCACTATCCATGATTATGTTGCGGACATCTTTTTCCAGTACAGGGAATGGGGACGGGCCGCGAGGAAGGCGTCTAAAGTGGCATTCGATCGGGGCGTCACCATTGAGAAGCTCGAGAAGGAGCTGGGTCACAACGACCAAATCATAAAAGCGCTCAACTCGGAGGCTGAGTCTTCCCGTAAATCCGAGATGGAGGCCCTAAAGAAGGTTGATGAAGTGAACGCGGTCATGACCAGGATGAAGCAAGAGCATTATACTGCCATCGAGGACATGGGTCACAGGAACACTTCTATTACTGCCGAGAGGGACGCCGCTCTTAAGGAGCTTAATGAGCTGAAATCAAAGTTTTCAGAGATGAAGAAGGAAAAAGACGCAGCTAATGTCTCTGCGCAGGAGGCCTGTGATCAGGCAGTGACGCTCCGAAAGGAGAAGGAAGCGGCTATACAACAAGCCCATGAAGCCGAGGCTAGGGTTGACGAGAAAGTACGGCAGGCGGAGGCCAGGATTGAGGCCGAGGTGGAAGAGCTACTCGTCACTTATAATGCCAATGTGCTAAGGCACCGAGATTTGACATGGCTTGACGATTACCCCACGCATCTCTATAACGCCTGGAACCTACTGGTTGACGAGGAGAAGTCTGGGCACCCTGATGAAGCCCTTGATGAATTCGAGCTGGAGAACCGCATTCTCAATGATGACGAAAAGAAGGTTCTCCATGACTCCATGATTTCCCACGACAAGGTGAGGCTTGGTGCCCAAATCCAGGAAGTCGGAGAGAGCTCTGGTGCAGAACACCATGTTATGAGTTCTGAGATAGTTGTGTCATCTCAGTCTGAGCCAACTCCGATGATCTACCCCCAGCCTATTCCGGCATACGATCCAGATCAACCGCATTTATCTCATATTAAGGAACATCCTTCTGAAGTTGTTCAGACGACCTCGAGCCAGACCGAGGAAGGTCCTCTGAACTAACTTCTTGTATATTTGGATTGAAGAATCTGTGATGAAATGTTATTAATGACGTGTCCTTTTCCTTTGATCAATGACAGGAGTTGCACCAGCCGCGCCTCTTACCACCCAAGAATCAGGTCAAGCGCCAGGAGCCATCATCTCTGAGGCGACCTCCGTCGCAGCAATGGCACCAGTTGGAGTGACGCAGGGGAGCTCACTTTCTTTCGATGAGCAGATGATAAACGAGCTCCTTGGCCGTCAAAGTGATCCTTTTGCGGACTTGCCATTCGGCTTGGGTGGATTCACGGCTACTTCTGACACCCCGTCTCAGAGTACTACGACTCCTAGCGAAGCTAGGGCACGGCGGGAAGCGGCGATGTTGGCCGAGATTAATGCCGAGATGGCGGCCGCGGCGCACGGTGGTGAAGTAGATGGCGGAGCAGCAGCACAGTGCCCTACTCCTCTTATGACTGTGTCTCCTGGGGGCACACTTACTGATACTAATGTGCCAGCCCCTCCTCCGGCTGCGGAGTCTGTTCCTCCCACTCCTCCCGCGGGAAGCATCTCTATAGAGTCCAGCTCAAACGAGGACGTTGACATTATGCCTTCACCCGAAGGGAGCCTGCCTAAGGAGAAAAGCTCCAAGCGAAAGGGTACTGGTGGTTCCAGTAGCTCCTCGAGGAAGAAGAAGTTGAGGAAGCATAAGGATTAGACATTCTTTTCATAGGCAGTTAGGGACTTTTGTTATTTTTTTCTGCTTTTCCCTTTTGTAGGCCGTGTTTAGATGCAGGTTCGGCCCCTGCTAGTAGGAATATTTTGGAAAAAACTCATGTATGAACCATTGTTCTTGAGTTAGTTGGAATAAAATTTTGTTTTCTAGCTTCAGCTCATGTTCCTTTCTATGCTTGAATATTGCAGTGTTCGGACTTTGGTCCAGTGTACTTGCATTATCTGATTGCTTCAAGAATAGCTCATTTTACTTGTTAAGTATGGAAATCTCGGACTTGAGTTGTGATAGGGGATCGCATCGGAGCTGAGCATCGCATAGTTTCGGGTAATGACTAACATTTGCCTCTGCCCCCAGTTCTGGGGTCAAGTTGTGATGATCAGCTTGTGATGGCACCAAGCGAGGACCGAGTGGTCGAACTACGCTTGTTCTCTTATGAATCGTTTCATCCACACTCCGGGGATATATGTCATCTTGTAAGCGGTTGTTTGCACTCTGGGAACATGGAGTTGACTGATGTTTGTACTCTGCATCGCACTCTGGGAATGCGGAGTTGAATGTTTATACTCCACTTTGCACTCTGGGAATATGGAGTTAAATGTTTATACTCTGCATCGCACTCTGGGAATGCGGAGTTGAATGTTTATACTCCACTTCGCACTCTGGGAATATGGAGTTAAATGTTTATACTCCGCTTCGCACTCTGGGAATGCGGAGTTGAATGTTTATACTCCACTTCGCACTCTGGGAATATGGAGTTAAATGTTTATACTAAGCTTCGCACTCTGGGAATGCGGAGTTGAATGTTTATACTCCACTTCGCACTCTGGGAATATGGAGTTAAATGTTTATACTCCGTCTCGCGCTCTGGGAGGACGGAGTCGAATGTTTATACTCCACTTCGCACTCTGGGAATATGGAGTTAAATGTTTATACTCCGTCTCGCGCTCTGGGAGGACGGAGTCGAATGTTTATACTCCACTTCGCACTCTGGGAATATGGAGTTAAATGTTTATACTCCATCTCGCGCTCTGGGAGGACGGAGTCGAATGTTTATACTCCACTTCGCACTCTGGGAATATGGAGTTAAATGTTTATACTTCGCTTCGCACTCTGGGAGGACGGAGTCGAATGTTTATACTCCACTTCGCACTCTGGGAATATGGAGTTAAATGTAGGATTGTCGTGTGTCAACCCTATTAATATCGGTGTCATGGCTTGTCCCCGAGCTCGGGTTTCACCTAGTGAGTGGCCGGTCGTATCACAGCCACTCTCCATTTGAATAAGTCCCATTGCATGATGGGATTTAGCTCTTCGTGCATCGTGATGTTGTATATCGTACATAATGAATCACAGCTCTGGCTCAAAGAAGTGGCATTTTATTGCTGAAATAAGAAAATGTGGCAAAGTCAGTTGCCTTATTACAAAATTCAAATTTCGAAATGCAGAAACAAATTGCTAAATAGAATGAAATAAATAAAGCCTGTCATATGTAATAGCGGCGGAGACTTTCGCTGTTCCAAGCCCTTGGTAAATCAAGACCGTCAACAGTCGATAGCTTGAATGTACCATCTCCGAGCTTCCGTGTAATTACGTACGGTCCTCCCCAGTTTGGCTTCATGTGCGAAGGAACTGGGTAGATTCTCTTGAGTACCAGGTCGCCGAGTCCAAAGGTTCGGGGTCGAACCTTGGTGTTGTACAGTCGGGCGACCCGGCTTCGATGTGCAGCTGCTCTCAAATCGGCCTCTTCCCGTTTTTCATCCAATAGATCCAAAGACACGGCCAGGAGTATGGCGTTTGTTTTTGGATCATAATAAGTCATGCAATGAGAGAACACTTCTGTCTCGACCGGAATAACGGCCTCTGAGCCATAAGATAAGGAAAACGGGGTGTGTCCGGTCGCGGTTTTGTGGGTCGTTCGATAGGCCCATAGTGCCATAGGAAGTTCATCGACCCACTTGCCCCCAGCCTTCTCCAATCGTTTCTTCAGGATCGATTTTATAACTTTGTTGACAGCTTCAACTTGTCCATTCGCTTGGGGGTGTGCGACAGCCGAGAACTTTTTGCGGATATGAAACCGTTGACAGAAATTCTTGAATTCCGCACTTTCGAATTGGGCTCTGTTATCAGTGATGATAGTATGTGGGAGTCCAAATCGACAGATGATGTTGCGAACCACGAAATTTATCACTTTCTTTGTCGTAATGGTGGCAAGGGCTTCGGCCTCGGCCCACTTCGTGAAGTAGTCAACGGCAACAATCGGCTTTCTGATTGTGCTCCCGAGGCACATAATAGATGGCGTAATAATCAAACTGGTCTAGTATTTCCTGAACTCGTGCCAAGTAAGCGGCCAATCTTCGGTCTCTTGCCTGGTATTCTCCTCGTACTTGACATACCACTAACTGTGAATCGCAATAAATTTCTACAGCGATAATTTTCAAATCTCTGGCAAGCTTTAGGCCGGTTAGGAGGGCTTCATATTCGGCTTCATTATTAGTTGCACGAAAGTCGAATTTAAGAGCATAACATATGGATCGGCCCTCGGGAGTCTCAAGCACAACCCCAGCGCCCGAACACCGGTCATTTGACGCACCATCAGTATACAGCTTCCAGATGTATTCGGGGGATTCACTGGTCTCGGGTAAGTCTTCTGAAACGGTGAATTCGGCTATGAAATCAGCCAGGACTTGTCCTTGAATGGCCCTCCGCGGAGCGTATGCGATATCAAATTGGCTTAGCTCAATGTTCCACTTGAGTAACCTACCGGACGTCTCAGGCCGCGTAAGGACCTGTCGCAACGGCTGGTCGGTGTACACAGTAAGCGGATGAGCTTGGAAGTAAGGACGGAGCTTCCTTGAGGCAATGACCAGGCAGTAGGCCAGTTTCTCCAGTCTCGGATAATTTCTTTCAGCTCCTGTTAGTCGCTTACTGACATAGTAGACCGGGTTTTGCACTTTGTCTTCTTCCCGGACTAGAGCAGCACTGATCGCATGTTCTGATACTGCCAGGTAGAGATATAGTTGCTCGTGGTCAACCGGTTTTGATAAGATCGGAGGTGTGGAGAGATGTTGAACTAATGATCGGAACGCGCCTTCACACTCCGTGGTCCATTCAAAGTTTCGTTTGCCCTTCCGGATCAGGTCGAAGAAAGGAATGCATTTATCGGTGGACTTTGAAATGAACCTACTCAATGCTGCGACCTTCCCATTAAGACTCTGGACTTGTTTTATAGTTCTAGGGGTTTGCAAATTTCTAATAGCCCAGATCTTCTCAGGATTCGCCTCTATTCCTCGAGCGTTGACGATGAACCCAAGGAATTTTCCGGATGCAACGCCAAAGTGACATTTGAGTGGGTTGAGCTTCATTCCGTACTCTCGGAGGATGCTGAACATTGAATTCAAATCTCTGACGTGATCGGTGGAGAATCGGGACTTCACCAGCATGTCATCCACGTAAACCTCCATGGTCTTCCCGATCTGATCAGCGAACATTCGGTTGACTAAGCGTTGGTATGTTGCTCCAGCGTTCTTTAGACCAAACGGCATGACTTTGTAACAGTAGAGTCCCTGATCGGTCACGAAGCTGGTATGTTCCTAATCAGGTAAATGCATGGGTATCTGGTTGTAGCCGGAATAAGCGTCCATAAAGGATAGTAGTTCATGTCCGGCCGTTGAATCAACGAGCTGATCGATTCGCGGAAGTGGGAAGCTATCTTTTGGACAGGCCTTGTTTAGGTCAGAGTAATCAACGCAGGTTCTCCACTTCCCGTTTGGTTTCCGAACTAGTACAGGGTTGGACACCCACTCTGGATACAAAGCATTTCGAATGAACCCGTTCGATTGTAGTTTATCAACTTCCTCCTTAAGGGCGGCAGATCTCTCTGGATCCATACCGCGCCTTTTCTGCTTCACTGGGACATGTCGTGGATCTATATTCAGGGAGTGACTTGCAATGCTCGGCGAGATCCCGCACATGTCAGAGTGTGTCCAGGCGAAGACGTCGAGATTCGCCCGAAGAAATTCGACCAACTCCTGCTGCGTCTGCTCGTTCAGTTGGGACCCAACTTTCAGCATCTTCGAATCATCATCCTCACTGATTGGGACGTCCACAGTCAGTTCGGCTGGAGAAGCTTGACTCTCCGTTGATTCGTCTTTATCTTCGTTGTCCCTGGGGTCCAGGTCTTTCAGGAATTGGTCGTGGTGCCCGGGCCGAGGCCCAGGCATCAATTGTCAATTATCGATAGAACGGACGCAGAGAGATTCCTCTACGCCCTTTCCCTTCTCTTTACGTTGCGCCCCGCGCAGCTCAGCAACATAACAGGCCCTTCCTGAGGCCTGGTCTCCTTGAACAACTCCAATCCCATGATCAGTGGGGAATTTCAAAGTCAGACACCATGGGGCGATCGCCGCCCTGAACTCAGCTAAGGCTGGTCGACCCAGAAACGCATTATATGGCGAATCGATTTCTAGCACAACAAATTATAACATTCGGACCCTCCGGCGTTCTCCAACGCCTAACTCGACTGGGAGTTCAGTTATTCCGATGGGTATCGTGGCACTTCCGTTGAAACCATGGATTCTAGATAAACAGGGTTTCAAATCCTTTGTCTCCATCTTCATTAGATCGTAAGCCCGTTTAAGCAAGATGTTCACAGAGCTCCCACTGTCAACCAGGATCCTCTTCATCCAAGCAGGACCTACCTGGGCAGATATGACTAGTGGGTCGATTGTAGGGGCTTCGACTTTATCGGCGTCTCGGCTCCTGAACACGATGTCATCGGACATTATCTTTTGTTGCTTCGCCGGGGTTCCATCCTCGCAATTACTATAACACTCGAAGTCCGCATGCCTGATAGAACTAGCATACGACTCCATTTCCCCCCAGCTTCTGTCTGCCGGATGGGGACCACCACTTATTGTGTTGATAACTAATCTCCCGCCCGCACGGGCGGGTTCCTCCTCTCTTTCCTGATTTTGTGAACGATTTTGATTCGAGGGGCCCGCTCCGCCAGGCTGCGGCGCCCGTACAAACTGATCTAGCTTCCTCTCTCTAATCAGCTTCTCGATGAGGTCCTGTAAGTGCCAACACTCATTGGTATTGTGTCCATAGCTTTCATGGAACCTACAGAATTTCCCTGTCTGAATCTGTCTCTCCGATGAGGGCTTCGGAGCAGGCTTCTTATACTGTACAGTGTTACAAGTCTGTAAGTATACGTTTTCCAATGACGTGTTTAGCGGTGTATAACTGTCAAACATCTGAGCTCTACGTCGTGGACCTCGGTTCTCGTCTCTCTTCTTATTCTGGCCATTGTTTCCTCTCTGCTGGGTTTGCTTGTTTTGTATATTCAGTTGAACTTTCCCGGAACTCTCGCCGGACTGTTTAACTGCCACATTGCTCTGTATTCCCTCAATGCTGGGCCTCGCATCGTCCTGCTTTCTAGACTGTTTTGCGTCCTCCTGCCGCAGGAATTGAGCGGCCTTGGAGTAAAAACGGTCCAACGACGCGGGCGGTTTTCCAGCTAGCCAGTTTCCGAATTCAGAATCAGGATCAATCCCCTTGGTCAGAGCCATTAAGATTGAATTATCGTTGGGATTGGTGATCTCGACGCATGCTGCGTGGAACCTCTCCAAGTAGCGCCTGAGTGTTTCTCCAGGAGCTTGAGTGACGCTGGACAAGGTGTTGACGTCTTTTGGCCTAGCAACATGCATCCGGAATTGTTCCACAAACTTCTTGGCCAATTGATCGAACGAAGAAATTGATCTAGGTGGTAGGCGGGTAAACCACATTGTCGCGATTCCCCCTAGAGAGATGGGGAAACTCCGACACTTCACTGCATCGTCGGCCCTTACAGCGCTCATCGACCATTCATACTTCAGAATATGCTGGTTGGGATCACTATTCCCTTCATACATCGGGAGAGTCGGCATTCTGAATCGCCTAGGGGATTCGGCATGTAACACTTCGTCTGTGAAAGGGGTATGACTATGAGAAATCCCCAGTCATCATTAGTGAGCCCCTGACTCTCGCGGATCATTTGACGTATCATGGTTGATATATCCGAAACGGGTAGATTCGGAGCGTGATGAGCTAAGGCGTGGTCGGGTTCCACGGTGCGAGTTAGGATCGGGCGCTGTCGACGATCCGTGTCTCGCCTCCTTGGCTCAACGTCTTTTGGGACATAAGGTTCAGAAGTATGTCCTCACTGTTGATTGATCGTCTCTGATTGATTTCGGGTATTGACCCTTGTCTCTGCTGCGGCGGTTGTGGCGCGGTTATCCGTGGTGTACTGTGGGGCAGTACCTCCTCGTGTTGAGGGACCCGTTTGGAAGCTGGTCGACGGTCCTACCCTCAGTTGCCCAACAGTTAAGGCGGGCTGATATTCAGCAGCTTGAGCGCGACTCCCCTCTAGTCGAGGACGGGTAGTTCGGTGGTGATAATCAGATGAAGCTGAGCTTTCGGTAGACGCTCTGGAGACATCATCTCTCCTGGACCTTCTGTGCCCCCGGCGGTTTAGCTGGTTGGTCAGCTCGATATTGGCGCGTAACTGTTCCGCCAACTGCTGACGGCTTTGGGTCAGCTCCTGGAGAAATACCTGAAACTCCTGTCGGGTGACTAGCCCCGTTGAGTCTGAGTGAGTGGTATTGTCTTGATTGGAGGAAGGCGGCTGTGTGGGATTCTGCCTATCTCTGCCTTCTTGCTCTGCAGCGGTAGCGCCAGTTCTTGTGCTGACCATTATCGGTGGTGGAGTCCTTTCCTAGATTTTGAGCAAATCTGAATAGAATGGAAGGATTCCGGACTGGATATCTGGATCTTCCTCTTGGATTTGTGCAATCCGGTATCGACGGCAGATCCAATGAGCAGGAGAAAAAGCTGGTTTTCTCAGTGAAAGCACCAAAGTGTTTGTACCAAAAATGGGCACAACACTCTTCGGGAGTTGTTTGAAGAGATAAAATGAAGATTATAAATGTAAAACAGAGGTTATCTAACAAAAACTCCAACAAACAGAAATGTAAAATGCATAGACAAGCAATTTAGAGTGGTTCGGCGTATAGCCTACGTCCACTATGAAGTTTTGATGATTTTATTGATTCTCTTTCAATGATTACAAGCGGTTACAGCAATGAACAACGGATTACAGATTAGAATTCGAAATTGACAGCAAAAGTATGATGCAAATCTCAATCCGGCAGAGTCTGGACGCTTCAGAGAAAAAGGCCATTTTCCCGTTGATTCTGGGGCTCTATTTATAGGCGTAGGAGGCTTAGATTTCGCTCAAACTCCGGAAGACTTGGCCTGACACGTGAGGGGACCCATTCGACCACTTCCAGAGAGTTTCAAGTCAATCTGTGATCGATACGAAATCATTTCGTATCGATCAAGATTACTTCCAATTGAGCTCAAAATTGGTGGAGATGTTCCTCGGTATGTGTGCAACCTTCAGTTAAAATTTCATGGTATTTGGATCAGTGGATTGAGAGATATCATCGATACGAGGCGATGTTCTTCGCTAGGCTGTCTGGTTCGAATCCATTTCTCTGAGCTGAGGGCTTCGAATCGATGGTCTGTGAAGACGTGGAACGCACACTTCGCCTCGATCCGGTCTTTACTCCGAGTCGACCGTGTCGACTCCATATATCTCGGCGCATTCGCATCGAGGGATGACGTAACGCGCGCGCTTCGCCTCGATCCGGTATTTGCTCCGTGTTGACTGCTTCGACTCCATGTATCTCGCCCCGTTTCCTTCGAGATATGACACGTTATCCAAGCTGGTTGACCTGATGGATTCGAGTAGGACTTCATCCATGGATACGAAGCAAACACTGGCTGATGGATACGAAGTAGACACTGGATGATGGATACGAAGCAGGCACTAACTGATGGATACCAAGTAGACATCAAGTGACCGTTACAAACCAGGTGACTTATTGATGGATACGAACAAGTCTTTCCGACTGAAGGCTCTATCGATACGAAGCTTATGACTATGTGGACTTAATCGTTCTGATGGGTATGAGATCGATGGATGCGAAAACGAGGACCGCCGATGGATACGAAACCCATCGATACGAACTGCTGCTTCCCGATGGATACGAAAAAGTGCTCTTCCCTTTGCCTTGCATCCATCATAACTTGAGCATATGAACTCGGATCGATCTGAAACTTGGAGCGTTGGTTCGCTTTATTTTCCCGATCATGTCCCATCGATTGGGGCTTGATCCGGACTTGGTCAAAATTCAACGATATCCATGACAAACGACATTTGGAACCCAACTCCTTGGTGTCCTGGCCTTGCCAAAAGGCGGGATAACAACATCCCCATACTTGGAGCACCAAAACTAATGGCAACGAATGCTGTAGTCATCCATAGTTATTAATCTTCGACGACCAAATACGGCGGTGTTAGATTCATTGATACACAGAAACACATAAATATGGAAAAAAAATTAAAACATCAAACAGGACCACATTCCATTTCAAAACATTTCCAATTCATTACATAATCCCAAAATCGTAAACCACGTTCAGTGAAATATATTTATTACAACATACGCCAAGAGCGACATATAAAGATGCCCCTTTGGATGATCAGAGTATATATAGGAAATTTAACAACTTTGCCATTACAAACAACACAGCGGAATCAAAAGAAAAGAGAACTCTAAATAGCTATCTTGCCTCCTGCACGTCTCCGAAAGCTTATTCATCTAAAGAGGTACCTGAAAACATCAACTCTCAAACTACTCAAAATCAATTGAGTACCAGAGAGTTTAAGGGGAAAACATAAACTTTGAGTCAAACTTAAAGCCTGGTATGAATAATAAACTACAATCTCAATCATTTAGATATCTAGTGAGACCATGCCACTTAGTGGAACGAGTTTCCCCTCACTAGTATCCTAAAACTTTTATAAAACCATATACTGTGCTTCTGCATCCACAATGGTTAAGAAAATTCAAAACAATATGATATGATATGATATGCAAAAAAAATGAATCAATTCTGGATTACCTATCTTCATTCACTCCGACTATCTGTCTCAATTATAGTTTCTAGGATTACTATTAACTTATTAGTTATCATAGGCTGACTAGTAATCGGTAAAATATCTAAGGACTCCCTGTCCAATTACATAGTTTTCATGGGATCACTATGAACCTATTGGTAACTCTAATATCTTTATTCCTATCCTAGTTTTCGTGGGTTAACTAGGAACCTAATGGTGACTCCAATCTCTTCACTTCTTACCCTAGCTTTCATGGGTTGACTAGGAACCTATTGACATCTGTCAATATCTTAATCCGGATATAGTTTTCATAGGCTAACTACAAACCTACTAGCCCCTGCCAGTTTCAAATCATAGTTTTCATGGGCTTACTATGAACATGTCTTTCTGACATCTTCCTTTATACATAGTTTTCATGGGCTAGCTATGAACCTATTGGCCCCTGCAAATATCTTTTCCTATACACAGTTTTCATGGGCTTACTGAGAACCTATTGGCCCATGCCAATATCTTTCTTTAATATTTTAGCATCCTATATTCTGTTCTTCCTGACCTCTTGGATGCAATTCTACTTATTCAGGAGTTAACTTAATTTATATTTACTACTGGGTCAACCTAGCTGGTTATTCCGCCCTTCCCCAATATTTAGTAATGGGTCCAAAACAATGTGAATATATACATTATGAAGAAGCATGTAATATTAACTTTGTTAATCCCTTTTACCATTTTAATCAAAGAAAACTTCTTCAAAAACTCCTTTTCAAAACACTTTATTCAATTATGCAATGGTTCTATTTCAAAAATGAGATGGGGTTATTTTCTTTGAAAACTATGGTTGTCGAAACCTTCAAAACCTTGTTTTCGACTTCATTGGATAACCTCCTTCGAAAGCATATAAATCTCTTTTCAAAACATTAGGCCCCTACCTTTCAAAACACTTTAAAACATCTCTTTCAAAACCTTTTGAATGTAATAAAATATTACTTAATAACACTTAGAAGCTTAGCTTCGAAACCATTGGAAGTATCCTTTTCGAAACCATTGGAAGTAACCCTTCCGAAAACATTGAAAGTCTCTCTTTCGAAACCATTGGTTTATACTTAAAATGTTATTTATGTCAAAGTGAATATAAACGAAAGTATCTCTTTCGAAACCACCCTTTATCATATAAAAATATTGGGGAAAACAAGATGGCGTCGGCACCACCTCTTTCGGAAGCTTCAAACCATTTAAACAAAACATTAAAGGACAATGTCGAAATCCCTCTCGAAGCCATTGCCTTCGAAACCCTTGGAACCTTTCGAAAGCATTTAGGAAGTGGCATAAAACATCTTTAAATACAAACACTACCTTTCAAAAGCATTGATGACTTCAATACCATCGAAAGGCTAAAGAACGACAGCAGGGCTTCAACTAGGTCGGAACCCCTTCTTTCAAAATCATTATTTCATAAGTAAAGGAACCCATTCAAAAGCGAACATAAGTTGATGGCAACCCCTTCGAAAGCTTTTAGAAATCTCTTTCGAAAACATATGTTTCGACTCCTTCGAAGGCTTAAATAAAACAATGGCAGGCGCTTTTCTTTTTAAACAAACCAAGGTATCGACTCCTTCGGAAGCCATGCTTTCGACACCTAAGCTTCTGCCTTTCTCCAATCCACTGCGTACCAACTTTGTGATAACTTGTGTATTGGTAGGTTTTAACTGGGTTGAAGGCGGAAGCTCTGAGTCGAAAGGTACTTCTAAAGAAGGCGGAACCAACTTTTCTGAGTAAACCTGGTTTAATACTAATTAAAGCAAACCCCTTTCTAACTAACCAGCCACATGTAAACACCTTATTGGTTGCCTTAACTTTTCAAATTCTTTTCTAAAATAATTGTCGCTAATTTTTAGATCTAACCCATGGTTAAGTTAATCAAATAAGCCCTTCCATTAATCAAAACCAATATTGCAAAGAAGTCCCTCTTCTAAAATAATTTAATTTTCCTAGCAAATCACTTTGGAAAAATCCCTAAATATTCCAGAAATTCAATTTAATCATGTTATCTAACATATCAAAATTTCAGACCCAAATTCTTAATATATTTTCTGAAATAAATTTATAAACCCGAATAACCATATTTTAATATGAAAATTTATAACAATCTTTCCATAGCTTGGAAAATTATCAAAATTTAAACCCAACTCCAAAATCATGCTTTATACAACATAATTTTTTTCCATGGCATTTAGACATCATCATAAATCGGTTTCTCCCTAAAACCATGAGAAATCATATTTAAACATCCTTGTTTAAATGAAATAAACTGTGATTCAAGCATATCATCCAAATCATCATAAAACGAATTTACCCTTAAATTCGAAAACATATGATTACAAAAACAAAATTGAGATGGAATTATTATTCACTGTGATTAAGATAAGGAGATTGGATTGAGATTGATTTCCCCTAAGCTTGAATCTCTAGCTTTTGACTTAATTCCTCTTCTCTTAATGGTCGGCTCCTCTTTAACTTTTTGTTTACATTTTCAAAAGGACGTGAATGAGAATGAAATTGTAGGAACAAAAATATATAAGAGTCAAGGGTTATATGCAGCAAATACCTAATATACCCTTATGTGAATTAATTAGCTTATAACCCATTCTTAAGCCCATTTAATTATTTTATTAAGCACGACCTTAATTGGATTTGATCAAATCTCAACCCCCTTATCACTTAACATTTACATTATTCTATTTAATTTATCTAATTAAATCTCCTGAATATTGTTATCAAAAATTAGGGGTGTTACAAATGTTATCAAAAATTAGGAGTGTTACGAAAATCATGAAAAGAAAAACATAGCATTCTAAGCAAGTAACGAAGATTTAGACTTAGATGAAGAGGAGATTGCCTTTACTGCCAAGAACTACAATAAATTAAAGAATTTCAAGAAGATGACCAAATTTCAAAATGGCGGCAAACCAAACTCCTCAACTCGAACATCGATTAAATACGATGACGGTGAAAATTTTGGCCGCATGAAGAAGGATTGTCTACAGCTCAATAATGATAAAAAGAAAAGCAAATTCGAGAAATTCAAGAAAAATAAAAGTGCTTTTCATGTAACATGGGACGATTCAGATTCGTCTTCTTCTTCATATAGTAATAGTGAAAGCGACTCGAAACAAGCAATTGTGTGTTTTATGGCTAACACTGATGAGGTACGTCTTGAACTTACTTATGATGAAATAATGGAAATAAGCATTGAATTAGATGATAAATATAGAGAATCAAAAAAATTAAGTAAGGAATATGTAGGAAAGTTAACTAGACCAGAATTAGTAATCGGATTATTAAAAGATGAAAAAATTATCTTAGAAGAAGAACTAGAAATTGTTTAAAAAAAATTGTGCAACATTATTATCTAAAACTGATAAATTATTAAATGATTTTGAAAATTATAGGTTAGAAAAAGTTAATCTGGAAAATGAAAACTAGAACTATAAGAAAATTTAGATTCTAGAAATATTGAAATTTGTGATCTTAAAAATAAATTAGATAAAATAGAAAATAATGTGACAAAATTCAACAAAGGAAAATAAAATTTAGAAAATATGATTACTATTAACCCGCCTTTTGGCAAGGCAATGTACAGGTTGATTTAAACTAATTGACTGCACAATGGTCAAAGCTGAATTACCATGGATATTAAACATGATCATGAGGCTAGGATATGGCATAGTCAATGGACAAATAGCACATGATACTTAAAATATGGTTTTGAAAAAAATCGAGTCACTTCAAGTTGCTTGGAGTTTGCTTCGAGTCGTCCCTAGGTTTACTTCGGGTTTTCAGGCAGGTTACTTCGGGTCAGAGAAGGGCTTGCTTCGGGTCTTTGATGGATTGGCGTATTTACAGGCTACTTCGAGTCACCAAGCACCATGCTTCGAGTCGGTGATAGGTTTACTTTGGGTCAAGGAGGCGGTCGCTTTAGGTCTGAGCCATGGATCGATCATCACACCACTTCGTATCCATCCCCCATCTGCTTCGTATCCATCGGCCCACGAGCATCAGTTCGTATCCGTCCATCATCACCCTTTTTTTGTATCCATCAAGCAGAAGAGGCATTCCTCATATCGATCACTCACTTGATCGATACGAAGAGGATAGCCAAGTATCGATACGAATGGAAGGTTCTGGCATCGATACGAAATAAGGCGGGGATCGGTACGAAGAGTCCAACAGCCGATCGATACGAAGACGAGGGCACAGGATCGATCGATACGAATAGTCATAGATCCGAAGTTGATCGATACGAAGGTATCGATGCGAACGCTCCAGTCTACCTACAATGTGAACTTTGGGTCGATCACAATTCGAGATCTACAAGTCCAAATGCCTTCAAATTTTCACCGTAGCTTACATACCACCAGAAGAATGCTCATGATCGATCTCAGCCCAAATGGACACCATCTTGATCGATACGAAGGAGATGGGGATCGATCCCAAATGACCCATGATCGATCAGGTGGGCCCACCCACGTGTGAGAAGGAGTATTCCGAGTTCAGAGGCAGATATTTCAGACCTACACCTATAAACAGCACTCCAATGCCAATAGAAAAGGGACTTTTGACTCCATTACACCGTTACTCTGTCGGATCTTTGTTGTAACTTGAGTGTTAGAGTTATTTAATGTTGTGATCAGTTAGCAATCAACAATAAACATTAAATCATTCAAAGTGGACGTAGGCTACAATGCCGAACCACTATAAACCTGCCTTTTTACTGCTTTCCTTTTAAATTCTGAGTGTTCTTCATATTTATATCCTCTACATTTTGTCTATCTGTGATCTGAGACTGTGAATTGGTGCTTTCATCTACAATTAGGTGTTTGTGACCAATATAGGCGCAAACATTCTGGTGCTTTCACTGAGAAGGCTAGCACTCGGGGATTCTAAATCTTGGATTTTGGATTTGAAGGCTTAGGAACATGGATTTGGAAAGCTATGACAAAGCAATCAACAAGGAGACAAAGAGCGAAAATGAGCCAGCATGAAGAAAATCAGGAGGCTTCTTCAGGAGCTAATCAAACTTCAGTTTTCATCACCAGAGACGAAATTTAGATGATGATGGAGGCTATGCATGAAGGGATGCTGAAAAGGCAGGAGGAAATGATGCAGAACCTACTCCGGGAGATTGGACAAGCTTGAGCGCAGAATCGAGAGAACGAAGCAGATGGAATAGAGGGAATCTAGAACCAAAGTCAGGGACACGGAGCAACCAAGATTCAAGGTAGAGCGGGACCATCAGGAACAGCCTCTGGGTTAGGGGCACGCCCCCAGATCATGTTAGCCTAATTCCAAACAGGATACCAGGCAGTACCATGCAATTTGGCGTTGATAGAGGAATGGATGCTCGTCTAGAGGTGCATATTTTAGGATTCCCTCGTGAACTCGGGGGGGGGGGGGGGGGGGGGCAAGTCGGAGGCAACAGACAAGGACCAAAACTTGATGACAGTGAAAGATTGGCAGAGATGGTCAGACGAGCCATGAGAGGAGGATTAGTGAATAAAGATCTGGAAGATGTGAACAGGAGCCCCTTCACTCCCGCAATTAGGCAGGCCAGGAACCCACCTTAATTCAAGCTACCTACACTTGAGACGTACGATGGGAGGACAGATCATGCAGTTCATCTTACGAGGTATATAAGGCACATGGAGATACTGGGGGCATCAGGAGGAAGTCATGGCCCGATGTTTCTCATAGTATTTGATGGATATAGCAGCGCTGTGTTTTAGACAATTAGAAAGTGGCTCAATTGGAACATGGACCGAGTTGATTGAGAAGTTTATGAGGCAGTTTTGAGTTCACATCTCGAGGCCTAAGAATGTGATGAGTTTGACAACACTAAAGCAGAAAACTAGGGAGACTTTGAGGAGTTTTCTAACACGATTCAATGTAGCTACGACATTGGTGGATCGGCCAGATCCATCCATGGTTCTGATGGCAGCTATATCTGGCATAGCTGATGGAATGGAATTCAAGAATACATTGACAAGGGTTCCACCTATGGACCTGGGAGAGGTTTACCATGAGGCAGAAAGGTTTCTACGATAGGAAGATGCAAAGACTAAGAGAGAGGAAGGAGATGAAGTTGATGTTTATGCAGTCAGAGGCGGGGATCCGCTCGGGAAAGATTCGAGCAAGGATACAGGGAAGCAAAAAGCAGGGAACAGCTTTGACGAGTCGAGGAGACCGCGAAAGGAGCCAAGATTTACCTCTTATTCGAAGCTGAGCGAGACTTTAGAGCGAATATATCAAGACACAAGGAGGCAGGTTCCCTACTGGAGACCAATGAGGAGGGATCCAACCCATAATGAAAAGAAATCAGACAAGTACTGCTTATTCCACGAGCTAAGCGTCCATAGTACGAATGATTTCAGGCACTTGAGGGATGAGATAGAAGGACATATCCAGAATAGTATGCTGTTGTAGTACGTGAAAAGGCGAGCAGCAACGGTGGAACAGGAGCGGTCGCCATCTGCATCAAATAAGAACGGCTCCGGATTAAGGCATCAGCTTATCATCAACTTATTGGAATAATGACGAATGGGTAGCAAACTCCGCACTAACAATGGTTAAGTCGCTTACACATGTACGGGATCACGAATGGTCCTCAGGCACGCTCTGAGACGACTATAAACCGCAACAGTGGAGGTGTTTGCACTTTGATGTTTCTGTTTTGCTTTTTTTTTCTATTTTTTTCATCTGAACTTGATTTGATTGGACATTTTTGTTGTAAGACTCATTTGAATGTAATTCTGATGTTAATAATTCCAAAACTCGACCTCGAACGGTCTCAATTCGCCACGAACGGCACCCGACCTTGAACAGTCACATTTCTCCACGAACGGCACTCGACCTCGAACGGTCACAGTTCGCCTCGAACGGCATCCGACCTCGAACGGTCACATATCGCCCCGAACGGCATACAACTACGAACGGTCACCATTCACAATCAGGTAAGATTATTGATCTCTTTATAAGTCATCAACAGGATACGAACATCAAGCTTATAACACTACAAAACACATCTTCCTATTGCAAGGCATGTTTTGGGGGGAAAAGTATTAACCTGCCTTTTGGCAAGGCAACGTACAGGCGGATATAACCCAATTGACTGCACAATGATCAAAGCTGAATTACCACGGATAATAAACATGATTATGAGGCCAGGATATGGCATAGTCAA
The DNA here is from genome assembly GCA_030737815.1 of Allium fistulosum. Classification (NCBI taxonomy): domain Eukaryota; kingdom Viridiplantae; phylum Streptophyta; class Magnoliopsida; order Asparagales; family Amaryllidaceae; genus Allium; species Allium fistulosum. The sequence goes on along the minus strand of CM060908.1, from coordinate 739,626,356 downwards.
TGGACAAACAGCGCACGATACTTAAAATATGGTTTCGACAAAAATCGAGTCGCTTCAAGTTGCTTTGAGTTTGCTTTGAGTCGTCCCAAGGTTTACTTCGGGTTTTTAGGCAGGTTACTTCGGGTCAGAGAAGGGCTTGCTCCGGGTCTTTGATGGATTGGCGTATTTATAGGTTACTTCGAGTCACCAAGCACCATGCTTTGAGTCGGTGATAGGTTTACTTCGAGTCAAGGAGGCGGTCGCTTCGGGTCTGAGCCATGGATCGATCATCATACCGCTTCGTATCCATCCCTCATATGCTTCATATCCATTGGCCCACGAACATCAGTTCATATCCGTCCATCATCACCCTTCCGTTCGTATCCATCAAGCAGCAGAGGCATGCCTCGTATCGATCACTCACTTGATTGATACAAAGAGGATAGCCAAGTATCGATAATAATGGAAGGTTCTGGTATCGATACGAAATGAGGCGGGGATCGGTACAAAGAGTCCAACATCCGATCGATACGAAGACGAGGGCACAGGATCGATACGAAGAGGGATGGTCAACCAAAGGAAATGGTCACTCGGCATGAAACTTGGATCTTCACGTGATTACCGCTCCACGTCATCAGTGCACAACCGATCGATACGAATAGTCATCGATCCGAAGTTGATCGATACGAAGGTATCGATGCGAACGCTCCAGTCTACCTACAATGTGAACTTTGGGTCGATCACAACTCAAGATCTACAAGTCCAAATGCCTTCAAATTTTCACCGTAGCTTACATACCACCAGAAGAACGCTCATGATCGATCTCAGCCCAAATGGACACCATCTTGATCGATACGAAGGAGATGGGGATCGATCCCAAATGACCCCTGATCGATCACGTGGGCCCACCCACGTGTGAGAAGGAGTATTCCGAGTTCAGAGGCGGATATTTCAGACCTACACCTATAAAAAGCACTCCAATGCCAATAGAAAAGGGACTTTGACTCCATTACGTCGTTACTCTGCCGGATCTTTGTTGTAACTTGAGTGGTAGAGTTATTTATTATTGTAATCAGTTAGCAATCAGCAACAAACATCAAATCATTCAAAGTGGACGTAGGCTACAACGCCGAACCACTATAAACCTTGTTTTTTTACTGCTTTCCTTTTAAATTTTTAGTGTTCTTCATATTTATATCCTCTACATTTTGTCTATCTGTGATCTGAGACTCTGAATTGGTGCTTTCATCTGCAATTGGGTGTTTGTGACATATTTAGACGCAAACAATTACAATATCTAAACCATCTAGAAATCAAAATGGATTAGGTTTTAAAAACAAACAAAAGTCCAATAAATATAACATATTATACACAAAATTCAAAAAGCCAAAGTTAGAAACTAATTTTAAGAAAGCCAAAGTTAGAAACTAATTTTAAGAATTCATATACAAATATGGTCAAAATATGGATTCCAAAAACAAAAAATAAACTAATTAGACAAAAATATATTGATGAATATTTATAGAAAGTTGTATATAACAAAAAATAGATTTCTAAAGGAACTAAATCCTCGTGGATATGGCTACCTTCCTCCACTAACACGTAGGATCCTAATCAAATAAGGTGGGTACTAATTAAAATTTTCTTATTTTGTAGGTACCCAAAATTAAATTAAAGAAGAAAGAGAAATGGATACTCGATAGCGGTTATTCTAAGCACATGACTGGAAATGCTAAAATGTTGTCAAATATAACTATCGATGGTGGCACTATAACATTCGGAGATAACTCAAAAGGATTTGTCATCGGCATTGGAGAAGTCATCAATATCGGTATTTCTAACTCTCCTATAATTACTAATGTTCTATTGGTCGAAAATTTGAAACATAATTTATTAAGTATAAGTTAATTATGTGATAAAGGATTTAAAATTGATTTCGAGAAAAATAAATGCAATATTTTTTATCAAAATGAAAATTTAATTTTTGAAGGATTTAGAAATTGAAACATATATGTTTTATACATGAATGTCAAAAACAATACAAATTTATGCTTAGCCGCGAATCATGATGATCCACAGCTGTGGCATAAACGTTTTTGTCATATAAATTTTAAGAATATCAACAAACTAGTTAAAAATTAGTTAGAGGATTACCTAAAATCAACTACAAGGTTAAAAACCTGTGTGATGCTTGTCAATATGGTAAATTAAAGGGAATCTCCTTTAAATCTAAAAAGGAAATTTCCACAAAACAACCTCTCGAATTACTCCATCTAGATTTATTCGGACCAACTCAAGTACGTTAAATAAATCATAATAAATACGTTTTTGTAATTGTTGATGATTTTTCAAGATATACTTGGACATTATTTTTAAAACATAAAAGTGACACTTTTGAAGTGTTCAAAATTTTTGCTAAACGAATAAAAGATTTAATGGATTCAAAAATTAAAAGTATACGAAGTGATCACAGAGGTGAATTTGAAAATGAACTATTTACAAAAAAAATTAACAAAAAAGGAATTAGTCATAATTTTTTGTTTCCTCAAACACTACAACAAAACGGTGTTATAGAAGAGAAAATCAAACTTTACAAGAATGTGCACGAACTGTACTAAATAGTAGTAACCTACCAAAGAATTTTAGGGTTGAAGTTGTTGTAGTGCTTATTATGTATTAAATCATATAACACTTAGATCCATAACTAAAAACACATGCTATGAAATATTTTTTAACAAGAAACCGAAAGTATCATATTTTCATGTATTTGGGTCAAAATGCTTCATATTAAACACTAAAGATTATCTAGGAAAATTTGATTCTAAAGCAGATGAAGAAATTTTTGTTGGTTATTCAGATTGAAGCAAAGCTTATAGAATATTTAATAAATGAACAAATATTATAGAAGAAAGTCTTCACGTCTCATTTGAAGAAAACTTTAAACATAATAAATGTAACGACCCGTATTTGTGACAATTAAAAATATTAAATTTAATAAGACTTTGGAATTTAATATTGTGAGAAAATAAAATTTACGCTTTATTAATGAAATTTTTTTATTATAAAATAATTTAATAATATTGATTGAATGTAATTAACAACTATTTTAATGTAATTTCAATCAATTGTAATTGTAAAGTTTAATTTGGAATGTAATTGTAAAGTTTAATTTGGATATAGTTGTACAAGTTTAATAAGGAATAAAATAAATGATATATTAATGGTGAAATTGTTTATTATTTAATTAAAATTGGTTTTAATATAGAATGTGAAATCAATTATTTTGTACATAAATTTATAATCCTCGTTGTAAACAATAAGTTAATAGATATGAATTATTAATGTATAACAATTGTTTTATTTCTCATCTTATCATTTAATCCGTTTTGAAATTAATTTTGAAATCAACGAAATTTAATGTAATTGAAATATTGCAGTTAATAGAAGAAAAGACGTTAACTGTAGAATATGAATGTAATAAAATGAAAACTTATGTTTAACTAACACATAAGATATTTGTTGATTTAATAATAAGAATGTAAATCAAAATAAAAGAATTTGTTTGAAATATAAAAGAAAATGTACGAATTTTATTACTATTGTAATTTAACATTGAAATTAATTTAATATTTAAATCTTGTATTTAACATGGAAAATTAAATTTTGAAAGATTATTAATTCATGTTTAACCCAGGATGATGATAGAAAACTTTTAATTTGTAATTTAAAAGTGATTCAATCAGTTTAATAATAATTCGTTTAATTAACACGCAAAAATAAATATAATGTGATTTTAAAAGCTAACTTCTATATACGATAGAATTAGGGTCTGAAATTAGTTCCATTAATTTTAAAAATATTGAAAAACTATATTTCAATATAAAGGATGACCTACTTTCGTTTCGGGAATGAAACGGGCTTGTTGGGCCTTTTGACCCAATCGATTTATATTTAAATGAAAAAGGTTATTTTTGAAATGTGATTATTCAAATTGATTCAAATATGGAATAATAATAAAATCGGATTATTAATTAACGTCGTAGTTGTAATAACGTATTTATAAATTAGAAATATTGTATTTGTCCATATTTGTGAATTGGTAAATTATTTGAATATAATTTAATTTAAATTTATCGAACAATAAAATGTTAACTTTTGTATACGATGGAATTAGACCTCGAAACTAGTTCCATTGTGTTCAAAATGCCTTTTTACATATAAATTGCCTGTAAGCATACCTCAATTGGAGTTTGGGCTATTTTGGACCTTACGCTATAAATTGGCACGCAGATCGAGATGAAATATTATTAAAATATTTCAGAAACACTAATTTCGCTTGGCCGCTGCCATCTTCATTTCAACGGCCAGAATCGCTCCATCTTCTTTCCCTTGGATCTCTCTCATCTCTCAATGAAATCGCTCGACCCCAAAACGAAAGTTGTAGAGCTCGATGAGAACTACAATCTGTACGGTTGGATCAAGCTAATTGCATCGGAGTTCGCTGGAATGTGGCAATAAAGTTGGCAGCGTTTATGGGCGTTTACGTGCAAATCGAGGCATCAAAGGCAGCGAAACTTTCGGCGAAGGTGGAGGAGGGTGTGGCGAATTCAGTGGTGGTGGCCGAACGTCTAATCATGGCCTGTTGGAGGCGGCGGCGGCAAACTTTAGAGGACGGCTGATGGGTTTTATGTTGAACGTGATTTTGGAGAAGGTGACTATATTTACAAGCTGCCATTTCCTATTTTATTTAAATTTTAAATTTCAAATGTTCTAACCTTCATAACTTTTGCATACGAACTCTGATTCGCACACGGTTTCTTCCGTTGGGCTCGTATCAAAATTCTAGACAACGTGAAACTAGTTTGGTTGAATTTGGAGACTGTTGAAATTTTGGGCTTTTATTGGATTTTTAATGGGCTTTAAATCAAAGGTGAGTGATTTAACCCACTCACGCAATACTATATTTTCTGATGATAGTTAAATTGAAATTATGAAGTGATAAAATGTTATTGGTTCTTGTTTGATAGTTTAAATTGACATTAAAATTAATTTGAATTTTATATTGAATAAAATTGACATTTAAATTAATATTCAAAATTAATTGCTAGTTAAACACCAACAATGGATAATTAGTAACTATTGTGATATTGGTTGATTTGGATGTTGATTGCAATTGGATGTTTATTCATTGATGTTGGATGTATGGTTGTTTTGATATATTCCTATTATTACACCATTTATTATTTAACATCCTATAAATTATCATCTGAATTATTTCGAATAAACAAAGAAATAGGTTGAAATGATATATACCTAGGTCATTTGATTTTGGGTTGAAATGATATATATCCATTCATGAAATTAAATTGAAATAAATGACCACTTGGCCAAAGGGTAGAAAATTATATACAGACACCGGACTGGTTAAATTAAATGATTTCAAAATCTTGAATTTAAATTGGTTTAAATGATATTGATTTAAAGAAAATAAAAAAAATGGATTTATATGAATTAAATTATTTTCTAAATTCGAGCTTTGAAATGTTGCAATTGTAACTGCTTAAATGGAATTGTTTAAAAGGATTTAATTTGAAATCTTAAGTTGAGATTGAGATATGATTTATATTTATTGAAAGTGAATTATTTGGAAGGTTAAAATTTAATTTAAACTTTGAATTTACTTTATTTAAAATGGTTTTAAATTGGTATTTTCAAGTTTGAACGTTAAACAAAAATTGTTAAAAATGAGAAATTGAATTGAGACTTTCAACCATTTGAATAGAACTATTTAAATTGAATTTGATGTAAAGTTTGAAATTGTTTTGAATTGACGCTGATGTAAATCGGAATTTGATATGAAGTTGACTTGAATTTGGAAGTTGAAAAGTTGAATTTGTTGTGATTTGAAATGGGAACATGAGTTCAAATCATTTTGGAAAGGAAGAATTAGTTTTAATATAAATTATTTAATATATAAACTAACTATCCAAACTATTTTCAATATTAAAATCTATTTTATATTCAAAACTATTTCCAGTCTTTAAACTATTCTAATTATTCCAAACTATTTTTCAATATTAAAACTATTTTAATTATCCAAACTATTTTCAATATTAAAACTATTTTAATTATTCAAAACCATTTTTAATATTCAAACTGTTTTAGAGGGGAATTATTTAGATTTAAATCATTGATTTAAATACGAATGCTTTGATATGAAGGTATAACATGTTTTGAATTCGAAATGATTTTGAAGTGAATATGATATTTTGATATGAAATATGACTTGTTCTTGAAATGTAAAAGAACCAACCGGTGTGAAAAATGACGTTTGGCTGTTAAAGAGACCGGGGGCATATATTGGCATACTCTTTATCAATACCGGAACCACTTTAACAAATGTGTACATGGTGGATGATCCAGAATGAAGTGGTTGGATTGGCGAACGATTACTGGATTTGAATAAAGAGAACAATGATGGATGATCCTGGCACTTGTGCCAATTTGAAATGACTAAAACATGACGGCTTGTCAAGACCAAGTGGGCTAGCTACCCTTAGCGGACACACTTCTTCGTATTACTATGTTGATTTTGACTTGATCGATGCACCTTGATTTGATTATGGAAGTGTTGGACAAGGTGGGCAGTCGTGGCTACGATGCTTTACCACCAGCCCTACGACCCGAACTGGTAGTATCCTACCTTGGGCCTTGCCTCACGTGCCTTGTCATACTTTTATCCTTATTCGCGCCCACTATGATTTTGTTTTAGTACGGTACCTATAGGGGACTCACTGGCTACCGACGTTACTGGTTGTGTTACAGGACCTGCATAGACTACCTGCTTAAAAATGTGTTAAGGGGGATTAATGTAAAGCCTTAACGCTATTTTAATATTTACTTTATTGATAGACACTACATATATAGCGTATCTTACTACATATAGATAGTTTAATGAATCCATAGGAGATGGAAAATCCCATAACATCTCTTAATTTATTGCACTCACGTTGTACACTTGATAGGAGATGCAAAATCCCGTAAGTATCTCTGAAGTATTTACTTGTTTTTGATTAACTTACATAAGAACTTTTAGTTCTGACTCGAGTGTTTTGTCTTTTCATTACGCTCGGGTCAGCCCGAGTATTTCAATGTTGAAGACATTATTCCTTGAAGATGAAGATGAGTATGCTTGACCGTATTTACTATTATTATTTTGCTGCATTATTTTGGTATGTTTGTTGATTGTACTCTGATTTGTTGTAAAAATTGTGTAATCAAATGTATATTGTAAAACAACTTCACAAACTGTTTAATTGATTATTATATTTTGTCATTCCACTGTGAGATTCTGTATTTTGTTTTTCCTTCTTTTCTCTTATTTTCTTATTAAACCCCATTGACAATCCTCCCTTTTGAATGGTTTGAGTTAGACATGTGTGGTTTATTGTCGATTTAAACCATCCAAAATGGTCGGTCGTCACAGTAAAAATGACGATGAGGAGGAAATTTTAAATGAAACTCATATACCTATACATGAAATTATAATAATGTCAATAACAATAATGATAATATGATAACATCATCACCCAGAATATTAAGAGACTGTCATATTAATAATATTATTGGGGATTTAAATACAAGAGTATCAACCAGAAAACAATTAAATCAAATGAGTCATGTTGCATTTATATCAAATTTTGAACCAAAAAATTATAAAGAAGCATCAAAATATGATTTTTGGATTATTACAATGCAAGAAGAACTTAATCAATTTGAAAGAAATGATGTTTGGGAACTTGTACCGAGACCAAACGATCAAACTGTAATTGAAACGAAATGGGTTTCTAAAAATAAAGCGGATGAAAATGGAAATATTATTCGAACTAAAGCAAGGTTAGTAGCTCAAGGAAATAATCAAGAAGAAGGAATTGATTATGACGGAACATTTGCTCCTATAGCACATCTCAAAGCAATACGAACATTACTGGTTTTTGCATGTCATCATAACTCTAAACCTTTTCAAATGGACATAAAAAGTGCATTCTTAAACGGATTTATAAAAGAAAAAGTGTATGTTGAACAACCTTCTTTATTTGCTCACGAGAAATATCCCGATCATCTATTTAAACTTAAAAAGGCCATATATGGATTAAAACAAGCACCTCTTGCTTGGTATGAAAGATTAAAAACTCATTTACAAAATCCCGGTTATCAAATTGGTAAAATTGATTCCAGTCTATTCATAAAATAAGGAAATAATAATATTTTAGCTGTACAAATATATGTCGACGACATTATATTTGGATCCACTGACGAAAAATTATGCATTGAATTTTCTAAAATAATAAAAGATGAATTTGAAATGTCACATACGGGAGAATTAAACTATTTCTTAGGATTACAAATAAGAAAATTGGAAAATGGAATTTTTATAAATCAAGAAAAATACTGTCAAGGTTTATTAAAATGTTTTGGAATGAAAAATATATCAAGTAAACCAACTCCAATGAGTACTACTCTACATTTAGATAAAGATGAAAATGGAAAAGATTTCAACCAAAAATTATATTGAAGTATGATAGGATCTCTGTTATACTTAGCAGCTAGTAGACTAGATATTATGATGAGTGTATGTTTATGTACGCGGTTTCAAGCACAGCCAAAAGAATAACATCATCGAGCGGTAAAACGAATCTTAAGATATTTAACAAACACTAAAGATTACAGACTTTTCTACCCAAAAAGTAGCTCGTTTGAACTCGTGTCATATAGTGATGCTGATTTCGGCGGTTGTCAAACGGATAGAAAAAGCACAAGTGGCACATGTCATTTTGTTGGACAATCTTTAGTTTCATGGTTTAGTAAAAAACAAAACCGTGTTTCGCTCTCGACATGTGAAGCCGAATACATCTCAGCGGCTTTAGCATGGGCACAAGTAATCTATATGCTACAAACTCTTCTAGGTTTCGGTAAAATCATAACTAAATCTCCAATATATTGTGATAATACTAGTGCTATAAATTTATCAAAAAATCCTAGTAACCATTCTCGAACAAAACGTATTGATATTCGTCATCATTTTCTACGAGATAATGTGGAAAAAGGAATTATATCATTGGAATTTGTAAATACCGAAAATAAAATAGCTAATATTTTTACTAAACTATTAAGCGAACTAACGTTTATTAAATTAAGACGAGATCTAGGAATATGTTATTTCAACGAATTGGTTAACTAAATCTATAGAATTAGATTACTACAATTGCATTTTTTACATATAAAACTACATAAAATAAATTTTTTACAATTAAACTAATACTAAGCACATGAAACTTAACTACATTCTGTTAAAAATTACAGTAAAAACTTATTTTCCTACAACAAACTTCTAAGTATAGTAAAAACTCTATGTTGTAAATATATCAGGGTATTTTCCTCCTAACTAAATACAAATAGTTTATTAAAACCATTATTTAAAAAAATGTCTTCTGATCACGACTCCACTTATTCAACTGTTGACTATAAATCTCCTTCATCAAACAGCACCCATGTTTCACTAACTAAATCCTCATCTCCATCAAATCACTCAGCCTCTCTCAACGTTATTGCATCACCTACATATCACACTGGCTTTTCTCGTGAGGAAAAGAAAGCCAAATGATCAATTGATCTACAATCAACATCTCTCACCGACAAAGTTGATGAAATATATCACTATCAACAAGAAATGATGGGAGTTCAACGTGAAATGTGTTACAAGCAACGACATCAAGGATCTCATCTAAATTTTCTCGAAAAATGTATTCTAGCGATATGTGGTATTCACCAACAAAAAATTACATACATCAAAAATCTCCTCGATTACAAGAAACTCCAATAAAAGCTTACAACATTACTCCAAGAAATCTATGCAAGCCAGGACCACCAAACCAAGATTGAATCAACACACCAGTCCGTCTGAATTGGTCTCCACTAAAGTCGTTGATTGATGACACAAAGGTTGAAACGAACTCATGGGATATGCAACAAATTAAAAATTCTAACCTCTCTGACAAAAACTAAATTTATGATAAGCAAATTTTTTTTCAAAATAAGTTTCTTTATTGAATTTTTAATATATATATATATTGTTTTATTTTCTTGATATTTCAATAAAAAGGGATTGATGTTTAAATATTAGGAATAATTTTAAAAGACAATGTACCATAGACATCTATGACAATACCACATAAGTCTGTCAAAGGTTTCGGGAAAACATTTCCTTGAAACCACAGGCGTTTGTGGGGAAATTCACAAACGTCTGTCATATCTTTCGTTTATTTTTCCTGAAACCACAGACGTCTGTGGAAAACTTACAGACATTTGTCATTTGTTTCTGTTTATTTTTTACTGAAACCATAGACGTTTGTGACTCCTCCACGGACGTTTATAGGTGGACCGACCTTACATTTTCAGCAGCCATATATAAATGATTTTACCCCAATTTCCACTTTTGCCTCCAATCTACTTCCCCATTTCTAAAATCCTAGCCTCCATAAACTTCAAATTCGGCAAACAATAGCTCCAAAGAAGATGACCGTTTCTAAAAAGCAAAAACAAGGACGATCTTCCTCCTCTTCTCAATCCCTTGTTACCCAATCTCACATAAATCAATGGCTTCGAAACAATCCAACTGCCATCAATCGATTTCAGGTGCTTTCCAAGAAGAAAATTCATGCTGGTACCTTCTACCGCCTTGGAAATGTAATAGAATACGATATTCAAGGATTAACAATGGATGTTGGTTGCCGCGACCTAATTAGCTATGATGAAAACCAGGTAATTATCGATCCTCCGCTATCTATCTTTTCTACTCCAACTTATGTAGTTCGGAAATATGGAATCCGAAAAATGAGGATTGGTGGTTGTGGTCAAGTGTTTATGGTAAAGAAATCAAAATTGATGTATATACAGTTGGATGTATAATAGGATGTCTCAATAAAGGAATCGATTTAACAGAAATGTCGGATCATAGTATTTTACCCAGAGATGAAGTTACCCATCAAATATGGGAAGATAGGATGCCCCAATGGAAATCCATTTACCTACGACCATATGCTAGACTACTTAATAGAATGATAATCAACATAATCATTCCATGTCTAGGTAGTCACGAACAAGTTTATCCCAATGACCATCGAGCTTTATATGAAATATTTGGTCGTCTCTCGGTAAATTGGGCAAAATTTGTTCATGACCAAATTAAAGGTTTTTGGACTCAGCATCGTCGAACAATTGTACATGCTCCATACATAATGTGTATCTTGCAAGATCTTGGCGTTCCTTCTTAACTATCACAATACGAAGAAAATCCTATAAAAGATAGTGGTCCAAGATATTTATCCTTGATGCAACTTCCAAAAACCCACCTCCTATCATCCCCTTCGACCAATGGACTATTCAACAACAACAACAAGTACATCATGATCCACAGCTCACTCCTACTCCTCAACATACTTATTTACCTTGTTCTTCTCAACAACCTGCCTCCTCTCGTCATGCTACCGAATATTATTCGGATTCGGAAATTCAAGAAGCTCACATTGAACCGATGCAAAATGAATCACTTCGTGATTAAGCGCTTAAAAATAAAAAACCAATAACGGTCAACCAAAGGGCTTTAAACAAAAAGATAACTGATTTGGAACATTCTTTTTCTACGAGGATGACTAAAATGGAAAAGACTTTAGAAAATGTTGTTTCCACTGTACGAAAAGTTAACGGAAAGGTCCATGGCAGATTGTCCTCTCGCTCATCATCTTCGACATCACCGACACCACCTCCTCAAGCACAGGCACCGGTTTATCGGCCTCATACTTCTCCTGAAGGATCTTCTCATGACAGAGGAAAGACTCCTATGCAAGAACAACTTGAGGAGGAAGAATATAGTGATGATATGTACGTGTCTGGTACTCCACAATTTCAACATCAATCATACATGGCATTCCAAGGGCTCTCCATTCTAGAAGATGAGGAGTATAACGATCAAACCAACTGGCCGGGATCATATGACCAAGATCCTTCGTCTTATTGGGAATACTATGAACATTATGGAAGCCTTTCTTACACTTCCAACCAGTACAACTAGAATCTCTTTTAGTTATTTTTTAGCATTTATGTTTATGTTTGTTTATTTAACTTTTAAACTCATGCTACATTACTTTAATCTCTGTTTCTGCTTGGACTTACTTATTTACTATTAATTATTCATGATCTTATCTATAACATGCTATTATCTAATATTCTATATCCTCTCTTCTATTTTGATAATGACAAAGGGGGAGAAATTTATGCATATACATAGGGGGATACAAAATTTACTTTATGCGAACATTCTCTATTTTGATTTTATTGTATAGTTGTCATCATCAAAAAGGGGGAGAATGTGAGAACCTCCATTCAATGTTTCAATAACAACAACTATACAATCATATATACATCTTATCAAGATAACAGGTATATACTACAAGAAGACATCATGCTCGAAGATATTGGGACTCGAAGACAAACAAAGATCTAACGACCATATAATAATTAGTAAGGTTATTCTACTGTAAAAGAGTCTTAGATAAAATTTTGTAAGGTCTCCTTGAGTATATATGCACACACGATCGCACACGATTTCATATACACTGAACATAAAGTGAAAAAAACTACATTTATCATTCACAGACGTCTGAGGAAAAATCACAGATGTCTATGACAATCCTTGGGAAATTATTTCCCAAAGTCACAAACGTCTGAAGTTTTACCACAGACGTTTGTCATCTGAAAAACTGCACAACTATGAATAAAAACTGAAAGTCTATAGGATCTTTATAAATAATGCAACTTATATATATATATATATATATATTTGTGTGTGTGTATATATTACTAACTATGATAAGCTGAGTATAATAATTGAATGTAAGATAAATAATAGAAACGGTCACACCAGATATTTTATACTAGTTCGGACCTCCCGTTCTACATTCAGTTCCGAAGCTCCCCTTCGGTATTTCCTTTAACCAGCTGACCCTCGCTTTGCTAGAGGAATAAGCTAATATAAAAGTATACCTCTAACAATCTTATATTCCAAATAACACGGTTTTTGGCTGATAGTACAAATCTTCTTATGATCTCCTTTGAGTATGTGAATGTGAATGCTTTGAGTTGTAGGAAATGGTTTAACCAAAATTATATTTTGTTATAATAGATTGAGAGTATGTAAGCATTGTATGCACAAGATAGTGATAAGAAATCAAGAGAGAAAAGATTCAATTAATTCAAGTTTTGTAGATTTTTACATCTCAATCAAAGTGGTATTTATAGATTCAAAAGGATGCAGATGAAGAGTTGTTACTATTAGAAAAGTTCTATTCACTTTAATGGATGCAACCTTTCGATGAAGGCTGAATTTTTTTGTCGCAATAGAAGTATATGTTCAAAATTTGCAGTTTTTCATACGACAAACGTGTGTGGTAAAAACTTAGATGTCTGTAACTTTAGAAAATAATTACCCGAGGATTGTCACAGACATCTGTGGTTTTACCTCAGATGTATGTAAGTAGTAAAAACAGTTTTTCAACTTAATTTCAGTGCATATGAAATAGTGTGTGATTGTGCATGCATATATACTCAAGGAGACCTTAACCATATTTTATCTAATACTCTTTTACAGTAGAATAACCTTACTAACTATAGCATGGTCGATAGATCTTCATTTCTCTTTGAGTCTCAATATCTTCAAGCATGGTGTCTTCTTGTAGCATAAACCAGTAATCTTAATAAAATGTATGTATACGTGATTGTATTGTTGTTATCGTTGAAACATAAACCAGAGGTTCTAACAATCTCCCCCTATTTGATGATGATAATTATATAATCAAAAATGGAATTATTATATTTGTCTCCCCCTATGTATATGCATAAATTCCTCCCCCTTTTTCGTTATCAAAATGGAAGGAATGATATAAGATGCATATAAGATCATGAATATTTAAACCTAAATAAGGAAGTTCAAATAAAAGTAGAGACAAATCTAGCAGAAGTTTTAAACAGTTAAACAGACAAGCATAAGCAAGATAATGGAAAAATAGTAAAAAAATAACTAAAATAAAATGTTAATTGTACTGGTTTGAAGAGTAATATAAGCTCCCATAATTCTTGTAGTATTCCCAATAAGATGAAGGATCCTGTTCGTAAGTGCCTAGCCATTGTGTTTGGTCATTTTACTCCTCATCTTCTTGAATTGAGAGGCCTTGAAATGCCATGTACGACTATTGGAAATGCGGAGTACCAGACATGTACATGTCATTACTATCATCCTCTTCCTCATCAGGTTGTTCTTGCATTGGAATCTTCCCTCTGTCACCTATATCGTGAGACCTTCCTTTGTGAGAAGCTTGAGAGTGATAAATTGGTGTATGAGCCCGAGGTGGCGGTGTAGGTGAAGGCGAGGATGTTGAGCGAGAAGACGATCGACAATGTACTTTGTGCATAACCTTCCCAACAGTGGAAACAACTTTGTCCAAAGTCTTTTCCATTTTTTTCATCCTTGTCATGAAAGAATGTTCCAATCCAGTCATCTTTTTGTTTAAGGCTCGCTGGTTAGCCGTGATTATCTTTTGGTTTTTAAGTGCCAAATCACGAAGAGATTCATTTTGCATTGGTTCAACGAGAGCTTTGAAACACCCCCACACCCCTTAGTATACTCAAAAAGGGCCCGCTAAATAATGTGGTGCGTTATAGGTATAGCTAAAACATCACAGAGACTAAGCTTCACAAGACAAATAGGTAAAAATGGCGGTAACATTTAAATAGTAATTCATTATTCAGAAATAAACTTCATCAATAAGTCATAAAAACAGAATATGTCTAATTACCTAAATTCTCATGTCTTTTGAAAAATATATCTCGGTCTCACATCATCAGAGTACATAAATATTATTAATCATCCCTCTCATAAGTACCAGTACATCAAAAGCCAAATGAAAAGAAAAATGAAAAGAAGAAGAATACATGAAGAACTCCGGGAATGTATCTCCAAGAAATCAGAATCTATTGTCCTCGACTCTGCTGGCATATGGCGGAGAAAAGGGGAAATAGAGGAGTGGGTTAGACAAGAAGTCTGGTGAGTGAAAGTAATTACTAGCATTTCTAAGCAAGACAAAGATAATAGACTAAGCAATAGTTCTAGTATGGAAAGAAATACTGAAAAGGTAAAACTGGGATAAAATACCGTTTCTGATTCTGTTTGACTGTTTGCTTTGATTGTTTCGATTGTTTGCACTTGTCTTTAACTGCTATGATTAGAGTGAAAACCTAATCCTATTTCAGTTGCTAGTTTGATTAGGCTGAAATCTTAATTCTACCCATTGATCGGCCTTCTATCTCTGTTGTGCCGCTATGAACCAATCCTGTTGGTCACAGCAAAAGACACCTCTTAGCGCTTGGAATGCAGTAGCGAATTATTTACACTAATCAATGACGCACGCTCAGTCATCGCTGGTACACACTAACTGTCGCCCCCTGTAGTGACCTCTTATTTACCATAATCAACATAAGAGTGCCCAGCCTCACCTAACTGTTGTGAGACCATCAGTCCTAGACCTAAAAGGGAATGCTGCCCAACCTCACCTAGCTGTTGTGAGACCATCGGTCCTAGTCCTAAAAGAGAATGTTGCCTGTACTGGTCTTAACAAACAAATTCTAGTTTGCGCCCATTGCCCAAATCCCCAGATTTGAGCTTCTATGTATAGGGCACTTATTTGCCCTAATCAGCATAAGCGTGTCCCAGCCTCACCTGCTATTGTGAGACCATCTGTCCTAGATCTGAAAGGGAATGCTGCCGGTACGGACCACTACTTCTGTGTTTGCTTATTAACCTATTCTAAGTTTCAAAATAAGCCTCTTCTATTCTTTTTAATTATAACCTTTGTGTTATAACTGTTCTTTTGCTTATTAACTTAATCCAAGATCTAAGTTATAAAATAAGCCTCTTCTGTTACTCTTCTATTTTTTTTATAATCACTTGTTATAATTATGCTTGCAAATATCTCAAATTTGCCTATTTCAGTCTATCTCCATCTTATTACAGTTCTTCTTCTTTTACATCTGATTTCTGTAAATTTAGTGTTTTTCTATTTTAATCCAAATTTGTGAATTCTTCTTTTTTTTTAATATTTTATTTGCGTAAAAAGGAATAAAAACAAACAAACATTTACAGGCTAAATTCCAACTTAAAACAGGTGTAAATAAATGTAAATAACTATAAATAACTGAATAAAATAGCTGAATAAAATAGACTAAAAAGAACTTTTGAAATTTACTTAAAAGTTAACTGTAAATAATATAAAAACTGTCTCAAAATTGTAAAAAAAAACTACAACTATTGAAACCCTATTATTTCAAATTACCTAAAAATCTAAAATAATTACAAAACACTCACCTATAGTCCTTAGCTCTAGTCCTTGGCCTTCCCGGATCCACTTCTAGGGCGTAGAATATCTTTATCAAAAATAGCTCCTCCCTAGAAAAAATTTCTATTTAGGGTCCAGCCTTAGGGAATGAACCCAATTGGGAGGAAATCTGAATGAGAAAAATAATTAGGCCTAGGGTCTTATTTATAGTGTGGCTTAGGGATCTCAGACCGATGGATTTGAAGATTAAATCTGGTGTAACCACGTCATAGGCTCACTAGGGACCCTCAAATGGAAGCACGAACACACAGGATTGAACGAAAATGGGATTGTGACATGTTTGCTTCATATCTGGATGAATCTACGTCCAATAACATAGGCGGGTCGACCTAGCTTCTATGGAGGTCAACCCCTAGGTAGACCTGACCCAAGCTTGGGTCGACCTAGGCCCTTTTATATTTTTATTTTTTTTCGTTTTTAGTTGATTTCTTATTTCTTTCGTATCTTCTTCATATTAACTCGGATTTCGACAAGTTATATATGGAAATTGACTAGAAAATTACCACGGACACAATGGTGCAACTCCCAGGCTCAATTCTAACAATTTCACAAACTTATTTTATTATTTAATTGATTCATTAATTAATTATTATAGCTCAAATTTTGGGTTGTTACATTCTCCCCTCCTTAAAGGATTTCGTCCACGAAATCTCCAAGGACAGAAGAATGAATTAAATATTTTCATCCAAATTCTATAACCAAATATTCAACCATCATCCATTAAATCCATTGTCCTTAAGTTTTCTAATGCAATTTATGATATATGAAATAGTGTAGTGTCAATGTCCTTAACAAATGCAAAAGATTAGGCGGTCTACTGATTCAGTCGACCTCCCTTTTTTGCGTTCATGTCCGTGCCATATATCCTAATGAATGCAAATTTCCTAATGATAACTGATAGTTCTATATGCGTGCTACAATCATCATCCAAATGCAACAATCATATGATAATCATCCATTTATAGCAACCATGAAATAAAATAAAAATGCAAGTGCACACACATCCATATGCATATGCTTTAGTGACCTAGTTAGGCCGATCCCTAAGAGATAATAGTGCCTAATGTGTGTATATGCATCCATTAGCATCCACTAGCAAACACTTGCAACCACTTACATCCAACATACATAACATGTTGTAGTAACATGTTTACATTCAGTCCTACCATCGTAGGTTAAATCCTAAGATCTACCCTCCCAAAGGATACTAAAGGAAAGAACCTATTCAAAACTAAAGATGGAAATAGGAAATTCAAAACGTACCATCCAAGAGATGCGGATACGAGATACGTATTTTCTCCTCAGCCTTCGACATAGCGTCCTCGATACTATCTCCCCATTGCACCTTAACTAAAGAGACTTCCTTATTCCTAAGCTTCTTGATATCATGTCCAACGATCTTAGTAGGAATGCGACGAACCGATGCTTCTCTCTCCACTTCATCTTCCTCAAGTTGACTAGGTTCTACTACCTCTGCTGAATCGTCCAAGCACTTTCTCAAGTGCGAAACATGAAAAACGTCGTAAACTCCCACGAGCCTCTCCAGTAGCTTTATTTGATACGCCATCTTCCCTACTCTTTCCACAATAGGGAACGGTCCTACGAATCTGGGAGAAAGTTTCCCACTTGATCCAAACCTCACTACCTTTCTTAGCGGAGACACCTTAATAAAAACCAAATCTCCTACCTCGAACTCAATATCCCATTTCCGCTTATCTGCATAGGATTTCTATCTATCTTGGGTCGTCTTCATTCTTCTTCTAATCAAATCAACCTTTTCTGAAGTCTCTCTAACCATGACGGGACCAAGTAGCAATCTTTCTATAAACTTTAACCAACACAAAGGCGACCTGCAAGGTCTTCCATAAAGGGCTTCAAAAGGTACCAATCCAATGCTAGCCTAAAAACTATTATTATATGCGAATTCCACTAAAGGAAGGTGCTCCTCCCAAGTTCCTCCAAAATCAGGAATGCACATCCTCAACAAATCCTCAAGAACTCTATTAACCCTCTCCATTTGGCCATCCGTGTGAGGGTGATAGGCCGTACTCAATCTTAGCTGTGTACCTAAAGCCTCTTGCAAGCCCCTCCCAAACTCGCTAGTAAAGATAGGGACTCTATCGCTCACTATGATAGAGGGAACTCCATGGAGTCGGACTATCTCACGAACGTATATAGATGTCAAATAAGATGTTGTCCTCTTACTCTTGACCGGAATGAAGTGGGTGCTCTTAGTCAAACGATCTACAATCACCCAAATACTAGTATTCCCCTTCCAAGATCGAGGTAAACCATCCATGATGTCCATCGAAACACTATCCCACTTCCATTCGGGTACATCCAATGGTTGAAGTAATCCGCCGGGCCTTTACTGCTCCGCCTTAATCTTTTGGCATACAAGACACTTAGCCACAAACTCTGCTACGTCATTCTTCATGCCACTTCAATAAAACACTCTCTTCATGCCCCTATACATCTTATCACCGCCAGGATGAATAGTCATCCGAGAATGGTGTGCCTCTACTAGAACTGCTCTCATCAAATCACCAGTGCAGGGGATATAAAGTCTTTCATCTTTCCTTAGCTACCCTTTACTATTGATGGAATAGC
Organism: Allium fistulosum; assembly: GCA_030737815.1. Lineage (NCBI taxonomy): Eukaryota > Viridiplantae > Streptophyta > Magnoliopsida > Asparagales > Amaryllidaceae > Allium > Allium fistulosum. The sequence continues at coordinate 739,607,262 of CM060908.1, read as the reverse complement.
GTTGGAGATGTCTAGAGACCTCTCCTCTACTAATCATATCCAGAATATCCACAAGCTCTGAATCCTCTCGCTGCCTTGAGCCAATCTGATCTATGAGGGTAGCTTAACCTCAAATGCTGAAATCTTAGCAAAATCTCTGATAAACTTCCTATAATAACCAGCTAAACCTAGGAAGCTTCTAACTTCGGTAGCGTTCTTGGGGCCTTCCATCTTGTATTGCTACTATCTTAGCGGGATCCACCGCTAGACCCTCTCTTGAGACTACATGCCCCAAGAAACGCATCTCCTTATGCCAAAAGTGACACTTCGAGAATTTTGCTTTCAACTGATGAACACGAAGTGTGCGAAGAACCTCCTAAAGATGAATAACATGCTCTTCCATACTCTTGGAAAACACCAGAATGTCGTCCACAAACACTACAACGAACTTATTTAGGACATATCGAAAAACATGGCTCCTCAAATCTACAAAATAGGCTGGGGCGTTGGTCAGCCCAAAATGGCGAGTCCATCAGGTGTCCTAAATGTTGTCTTATCGATGCTATCATCAACAACCCTAAGCTGATGAAATCCAGTGACTAAGTCAAGCTGAGAAAATACTGAAGAGCTAACTAACTGATCGAAAAGATCGTATATCCTAGGAAGTGGGTAACGGTTCTTTTTCTTGAGCTTATTCAACTCTCTATAGTTTACGCAAAGTCGAAAGGAACCATCCGCCTTTGTAGCGAAGACGACTGGCGCTCCCCACTCAGATATGCTCCGTCTGATGAAGCATTTCTCCAATTGCTCACCAATTTGCTTACTTAACTCCTTCCTCTCCTTAGGAGCCATATGTCTCATGGGCAATGCCATTGGCTTAGCATTGTCATTCAGATAGATCCTAAAGTCAATCTCTCTCTTAGGGAGTAGTTCCCTAACCTCTTCAAAAACGTCCAGGAAGTCTCTAACGACTGGAACTGAATCTAACTCTCATAGTGATAAATCAAGGGAATAAAGGAAGCTCAACATGACTGACCCGTATGGGTCGCAAGAAACCTCGAGAGTCCGTCCGCTACATGTCTCTAGTCTAATGACTCTCCTCTCGCAGTCCAATATCGCACCATAAGTGGATAACCCGTCCATCCCCAAAATCATCCCATATCCCAAAAATCCCAGTACATAGGCATCATAATCTAACTCTACGCCTAGTATAAAAAATTTCAAACCCCTACAAATCATGGATAAATGGGCCGACCCTCCTATTGGGTTTGAAACAACTATAGGGTCTACAACTAGAAATATCTAAGTGCAAACAATCAACCAAGGAACTAGAAATGAAAGAATGCGATGTTCCAGAGTAAAAAAGAGTTTGATTAGGAAAATCTGAAATAGAGATCAAACCTTCTACATAGACTTTCCTACCTCGATCCGATCCACTAGAAGGTGCTGCATCCAAATCCTGTACTTGCACCGTCGGTGCGCCTGCTCTCTACCCCGTCTTTTGAGGACAAGCTCTACTAAGATGTCCAAGCTGCCCATAGTTGTAACGCCTCCCCTTCATTGTGTCCTTCTTACAGTCCTTTGTAAAATTCCTAACTAATCCACAACTATGACATTTCTCGCCCTTCTTGATCTGTCCCTTCTGAGGTCTCCTCCTTTCTTGTCCTTATCCTTCTTATGCTTCCACCACTGCTTCTTAGAGTTTTCTGATTTAGGAACCTCCTTAACTTCTTCTTTCTTAGATACATCTAACATGAGATCCATTTCCACAAGTGACTCATATGTCACTTCCATAGGTACATGTGGCAATGCTAATCCTTGGAGGGGTTGGTTCAAATCCTTAGCAAACTTGATGGCCTTCTTATGAGGTGTATTAACAAGCTCCATCCCAAACCTCAATAACTCATTAAACTGATTTATATACTCTTTCACTGAAAGACTCCCTTGTTTAAGGCTAATGAACTTCTCCTTTCAGCTGCCAAGATGCAAGTTGAACTCTTTGTCGGTCCTCCAATCCTAACAGCCCGAATATCCACTCTGTATTCCTCAACCAAGTTCGTGCCTCTACGAAATCCTCTGTGCCAGAAAACGTCTTGTCTCTTAGACTAGCGAAGTCCTTGCATAGCTAAGAAAAATTGGTTGCTGTAGGTGAATTAATGAGATCTCCACCCGATGGTGCTGCATTGGGCGCTTGCCCTTGCACCTCTGGTGTCGTAGCTTGGAGGTATTTACAGAACCAAGCAGTGGCTTAGACACCCTTCGGAAGATTTGGGACGTCCGCCATTATATGCAAAGAAAAGTAAATTTTAGGCTCGAAAGAATCAAAAGAAGGTTTAAATAGACTTTGAGGGGATTTTTATAAAAACTATTTTATACTTGAAAACTATTTCTATAATAAGATTTTCTTTCTGAAAAATACTTTTATTTGAAGATATGTTACCTTTTAAAAATACTTTACTTTCAAAACAAGTTTTTAGGAATCATGTAACCTTAGGCTCTGATACCAAGTGAAACACCCCACGCCCCTTAGTATACCCAAAAAGGGCACACTAAAGAATGTGGTGCGTTATAGGTATAGCTAAAACATCACAGAGACTAAGATTCACAAGACAAATAGGTAAAAACAACGGAAACATTTAAATAGTAATTCATTATCCAGAATTAAATTTCATCAATAAGTCATAAAAACAGAATATGTCTAAAAGCCCAAATTCTCATGTCTTTTGAAAAATATATCTCGGTCTCACATCATCAGAGTACATAAATATTAATAACATCCCTCTCATAAGTACCAGTACATCAAAAGCCAAATGAAATGAAAAATGGAAAGAAAAATGAAAAGAAGAAGAATACATGAAGAACTTCGGGAATGTATCTCCAAGAAATCTGAATCTACTATCCTCGACTCTGCTGGCCTATGGGGAGAAAATGGGAAATAGAGGAGTGAGTCAGACAACAAATCTGGTGAGTGAAAGTAATTATTAGCATTTCTAAGCAAGATAAAGATAATAGACTAAGCAATAGTTCTAGTATGGAAAGAAATACTGAAAAGATAAAACTGGGGTAAAATACCGTTTTTGATTCTGTTTGATTGTTTTCTTTGATTGTTTCGATTTTTGCACTTGTCTTTAACTGCTGCGATTAGGCTGAAACCCTAATCCTATTTCAGTTGCTAATTTGATTAGGCTTAAATCCTAATTCTACCCATTGATCGACCATTTATCTCCGTTGTACCACTGTGAACCAATCCTATTGGTCACAGCAAAAGACACCTCTTAGCGCTTGGAACGCAGTAGCGAATTATTTACCTTAATCGATGACGCACGCTCGGTCATCGCTGGTACACACTAACTGTCGCCCCCTGTTGTGACCTCTTATTTACCTTAATCAGCATAAGCGTGCCCAGCCTCACCTAACTGTTGTGAAACCATCAGTCCTAGACCTGAAAGGGAATGCTACCCAGCCTCACCTAGCTGTTGTGACACCATCAGTCCTAGTCCTGAAAGGGAATTCTACTGGTACTAGTCCTGACAAACAAATTCTAGTTTGCGCCCCTTGCCCAAATCTCTAGATTTGAGCTTCTATCTATTGGCCACTTATTTACCCTAATCAGCATAAGCGTGTCCCAGCCTCACCTGCTATTGTGAGACCACCAGTCCTAGATTTGAAAGGGAATGCTGCCGGTACGGACCACTACTTCTGTGTTTGCTTATTAACTTATTCTAAGTTTTAAAATAAGCCTCTTCTGTTATTTCTTTCTTTTTAATTATAACCTATGTGTTATAACTGTTCTTTTGCTTATTAACTTAATCTAAGATCTAAGTTATAAAATAAGCCTCTTCTGTTACTCTTCTATTTTTCTTCTTTTTTTATAATCGCGTGTTATAATTATGCTTGCAAATATCTCAAATTTGCCTATTTTAGTCTATCTCCATCTTATTGCAGTTCTTCTTATTTTACATCCGATTTCTGTAAATTTAGTGTTTTTCTATTTTAATCCATATCTGTGAATTCTTCTTTTTTTTAATATTTTATTTGCGTAAAAAGGAATAAAAAGAAACAAAATTTACAGGCTAAATTTGAACTTAAAACATGTGTAAATAAATGTAAATAACTGTAAATAACTATAAATAGCTGAATAAAATAACTGAATAAAAATAGCTAAATAAAATAGACCGAAAAGAACTTCTGAAATTTACTTAAAAGTTAACTGTAAATAACTTATATAAAAACTGTCTCAAAATTGTAGAAAAACTACAACTATTGAGAACCCTATTATTTCAAATTACTTAAAAGTCTAAAATAATTACAAAACACTCACCTGTGGTCCTTAGCTCTAGTACTTGGCCTTCTCGAATCCACTTCTAGCGCGTAGAATATTTTTATCAAAAAGATCTCCTCCCTAGAAAAAATTTCTATTTAGGGTCCAGCCTTAGGCAATGAACCCAATTGGGAGAAAATCTGAATGAGAAAAATAGCTAGGCCTTGGGTCTTATTTATAATGTGGCTTGGGGATATCAGACCGTTGGATTTGAAGATTAAGTCTGGTGCAACCACGTCATAGGCTCACTAAGGACCCTTGGATGGAAGCACGGACGCATAGGATTGAAAGAAAATGGGACTGTGACGTGTTTGCTTTGTATCTGGATGAATCTACGTCAAATAACATAGGCGAGTCTACCTAGCTTCTATGGGGGTCGACCCCTAAGTCGACCTGACCCAAGCTTGGGTCAACCTAGGCCCCTTTATAATTTTTTTTTCGTTTTTAGTTGATTTCTTGTTTCTTTCGTATCTTCTTCATATTAACTCGGATTTCGACAAGTTATGTATGGGAATTGACTAGAAAATTATCACGGACACAATGGTGCAACTCCCGTGGCTCAATTTTGACAGTTTCACAAACTTATTTTATTATTTAATTAATTCTTTAATTAATTATTATAGCTTAGATTTTTGAGTTGTTACATGCTTCTTGTATTTTTGAATCTGAATAATATTCGGTAGCGTGATTGGAAGATGTAGGTTGTTGTGAAGGATGAGGTGAGTAAGTTTGCTGAGGAGTAGTATTGGGAGGAGGATCATGATGCTCTTGTTGTTGTTGTTATAATCTTCATTGTTCAAGAGAGATTATTGGTGGTGGTCTTGGACGAAGATGCATCAATGATAAATACCGTATACCGCTTTCTTTTACTGGGATTTCTTCAAAATAGGATATATAGGAAGGTACTCTACGGGCATTTAAGATATGCATAATGTATGGTGCATAGATAATAGTGCATTGATGATGAGTCCAAAAGCTTTTAATTTCACCATGAATGAATTTAGCCCAATTTATTTGTATTCCACCAAAGATAGCATAAAAGGCTTTGTGATCATTTTCATAAATTTGTTCATGGCTACCTAGACGTGGGATTATCATATTTATTATCATATGATTTAATAACCTAGCTTTTGGACATAAGTGGATGGATTTCCATTGGGGCATCCTATCTTCCCAAATAAGATGGGTTACTTGATCACATGGCAAGTCTCTATGGTCGGGAATTTCTTCTAAATCCATCCCGGTTGAAGAACAATTGAGTATACGTCCAATGGTGTTGACGCTAATTTTTAAGACACGTCCATACACACTTCTCCGTAACCATCCTTCATCATTCTCAGGATTCCAAATATCGCTGCTACATAAATTTGCATAGAAGAGAAAGATAGCTAATTGATCTATTTGTACATCATTTTCGTCAAAATTAATTAAATCTTGACTTTCGAGGCGACAAGCAATTCTTGACTGGCATATTCTCCAAACTTGCATAACCGATAGAAAGGCCCAGAATGAAGCTTCTTTTGCTTTGGTTCGTCGAATCGCTTGTTGGAAATTGTGTTATTATGAAGCCATTCTTGAATTAGAGCATCACTAACCACGGGATTGTGCTATTACGAAGCCATTCTTGAATTAGAGCATCATTAACCACGAGATTGTGCTATTACGAAGCCATTTTTGAATTAAATCCATTCTTTTGCTTTAGTTCGTCGAATCGCTTGTTGGCAAAAGTCCGGCCTGCAGGGCCAGAAAGCCCGGTCCGGCCCAAAAGGCCCGGACCCGTACAGGCCCAGCCCGGCTCGGCCCAGCAGGGCCGGACAGCCCTATCCGGCCTAGGAGTGCCAGACCCACACAGGTCTGGCCCCTAGGACCGGACCCCGTGGTCCGGCACCCATGCCGGACCAAACCTGGTCCGACACTGTGGCAGACCACCTGGTCCGGCCTCGCATGTGCTGGACCAGCCGGTCCAGTCTAGGGCCGGACCCACCTAGTCTGGCCTTAGGCAGGACCCGCTTGGCCCGAATCCACCTAGTCCGGGGCCGCACCCACGTGGTCCAGCCCTTCTAGGGCTGGACCCACCAGACATATCTGGTCCAACCCTTCTGGGGTTGGATCCACCCTTTTTTGTATTCGCAGGGATGAACTTACGTGGTTCGGTATTTATGATTTAAGGGTTGGGATGGGCGACTGAAGCAAGCTAACAGAATAGTATTCAACTAGCATCTCAAAGCAGTGGAACAACAACAGAACCATATTTCAAGGGAAGAAAGGTTGAACCGAAGCCTAGAAGCCATGTACTCAGTTGCCTCTCTTCACAATCTCACCCTATAAATACTAGGCATATGGCATCATAAAAAAGGATGGATGGAAAAGAGTTAAGCTTCCACCAACAATGGTAGACAACTTTGAGAGGGAAAACCCTTAGTTCCAACAATAAGTTTACTCATATACAAAGCTTGTACCTGTAATCAGATATGAAAGAAATAATAAAAGAGGAACAGTGGATGTAGGCACATTCAGGTCGAACCACTATAAAATCTGTGTCTTTTTTACATTTAAGTCCTTTACTTATTCTTTATTGCACATTCTTGATTTTCTATCTCAATAATCCACAACTAAAATTCATCAAACAATCGCTCTATGATGAAAACATTATTCGCAGCTCTACAACAACGATTTGAGTGTTTGCCCATTTTTTGTGCAAACAACCATAAGAGTACAACGGGCGAATCTAACGACCCTACCTCCTCCAACATGCCAAAAAACATAACCGGCCTTCCCACTTTGTGTGATGTCCATGTGTACGACCACATACCCATTTGAGTACGTTTATACATACACAACCACACTTTTAATTATATAAATCATGTTTCGGACTTACCGGAGCAATTATTCGGCTCGGAGTATTCTCACAAAGCTAAGCTCACACGATAGTTGTGATGGTTACATGAGACGCTCCCCCACTGTTTATATAAAAATGTAGATATACACATGGGCGCGCGCGCACACACACACACATATATATATATATATATATATATGTATATATATCTGTGTGTGTATGTATATGTATATATATACATGAAACACCCCACACCCCTTATATACCCAAAAAGGGCACACTAAAAGATATGGTGCGTTATAGGTATAGCTAAAGCGTCACAGAGACTAAGATTCACAAGACAAATAAATATAAACAGCGGAAACATTTAAATGGTAACTCATTATTAAAAATAAAACTTCATAAATAAGTCTGAAAAACATCACATGTCTCAAATACCAAATACACATGTCTTATGAAAAATATATCTCAGTCTCATAAAATCAGAGTACAATAAAATAATCATCCCTATCATAAGTACCAATGCATCAAAAACCAAATGAAAAGAAAACTAAAAAGAAGAAGAATACATAAAGAACTCTGTGAATGTATCTCCAAGAAATCTGAATCAACTATCCTTGCCTCTACTGGCCTATGGGGGAAAAGGGGAAATAGAGGTGTGGGTCAGACTATATGTCCGGTGAGTGAAAATAACTACTAGTATTTTTAAGCAAGATAAAGATAATAGACTTAGCAACAATTCTAGTATAAAAGAAAATGAAGGATAGATAAAACTGGGATAAAATATTGTTTAACTGTTTGCTTTGATTGTGATTGTTTGCACTTGTCTTAGATAGCTGCTCTAATTAGGCTGAAATTCTAATCCTATTTTAATTAGGCCGAAGTCCTAATTCTACCCGTTGATCGGCCTTCTATCTATGTTGTGCCACTGTGAGCTAGTCCTATCCCGTGGGTCCCACAGCAAAAGACACCTGTTTAGCGTTTGGAACGCAGTAGCGAATTACAACCCTAATCGATATCGCATGCTCGGTCACTGTTGGTACACACTCACTATCACCCCCCTCTTGTGACCTCTTACTCACCCTGTCAACAAAAGCGTGCCCAGCCTCACCTAATCTGTTGTGAGACCATCAGTCCTAGCCTGAAAGGGTCCTGCCCAGCCTCACCTAAGTGTTTTGTGAGACCATCATTACTAGTCTGAAAGGGAATGCTGTTGGTACGGGTCCTAGCAAATAAAATCTAGTTGCGCCCCTTGCTCAAATCCCTTGATTTGAGCTTCTATCTATTGGCCGCTTATTTACCCTATGTCCCAGCCTCACCTAACTATTGTGAGACCATCAGTCCTAGTCTGAAAAGGTCCTGCCCAGCCTCACCTAACTATTGTGAGACCATCAGTCCTAGTCTAAAAGGGAATGCTATTGGTATGAGACCTATTTCTGTTCATTCTTATTAACATAGTGTAAGTTTTAAAATAAGCCTCTTCTGTTATTTCTGCTCTGTTTTCTTATTAACTTAATCTAAGTCTTAAAATAAGCCTTTACTGTTCTTTTTGCTTAATTATAACCTACGGTATAATTTTTATTCTTCTTTTCTATCTTTTTAGTTATAACCACTAGTTATAAACATGCTTGCAAATGTCTCGAATTTGCCTATTTTAGTCTATCTTCTTTTTATTGCGGTCTTTCTTATTTTACAACTAATTTCAGTAAATTTAGTGTTTAATTCTATTTAATCCATATTTGTGAATTATTCTCTTTTTATTGTTTTATTCGCATAAAAAAGAATAAAAAGAAACTAACATTTGCAGGCTGAATTCTAACGTAAAATAGATGTAAATAAATGTAAATAACTATAAATAATTGAATAAAATAGCTAAATAAACACTCACCTCTGGTCCTTAGCTCTATTCCTTGGTCTTCCTTGATCCACTTCTAGAGCGTAGAATATATTTATCGAAAAGATCTTCTCCTAAGAAAAATATTCTATTTAGGGTCCAGCCTCAGACAATGAACCCAAATAGGAGAAAATCTGAATGAGAAAAATAGCTAGGCCTTGGGTCTTATTTATAGTGTGGTTTAGGGATCTCGGACCATTGGATTTGAAGATTAAATCTAGTGCAACTACGTCATAGGCTCGCTGGGAACCGTCGGATGGAAGCACGAACGCACAGGATTGAAGAAAAGTGGAAAAACATGTCACGCTTGGATCTGGACAAAACAACGACCAAATACAGGAGCGGGTCGACCTGTATATGCTAGGGGTCGACCTATAGGTCGACCTGTGCGTATTAGGGGTCGACCCTAAGGTCGACCTGACCTTATATAAATTTTTTTCGTTTTCTTTGTTTCTTGTTTATTTCGTAACTTCTTCGTTTTAGCTCGGTTTTTGACAAACTATATATGGAAATTGACCAGAAAATTACCACGGACACAATGGTGCAACTCTCATGGCTCAATTCTGAAAGTTTCACAAACTTATTTTATTATTTAATTAATTCATTAATTAATTATTATAGCTTAAATTTTGAGTTATTACATTCTCACCTCTTTAAAGGATTTCATCCCCGAAATCCCTAAGGACAGAAGAATGAAATAAATATTTTCATCCAAATTCTACAACCATATACTCAACCACCATCCATTACATCTATTGTCCTTAAGTTTTCTAATGCAATTTATGATATATATATATATATATATGCAAATAGTGTAGTGTTAATGTCCCTAACTAATGCAAATGATTAGGCGGTTTACTGATTCAGTCGACCTCCTTTTTATGCAATCATGTCCGTGCCATGTATCCTAATGAATGCAAATTCCCTAATGATAACTGATAGTTCTATATACGTGCTACAATCATCATCCAAATGCAACAATCATATGCTAATCATCCATGTATAGCAACCATGGAAATAAAATAAAAATGCAAATGAGCACACATCCATATGCATATGCTTTAGTGACCTAGTTAGGCCAATCCCTAAGAGATAATAGTGCCTAGTGTATATATATATGCATCCATTAGCATCCACTAGCAAACACTTGCAACCACTAGCGTCCATCATACATAAGATGTTCTAGTAACATGTTTACATTCAGTCCTACCATCCATAGGTTAAATCCTAAGATCTACCCTACCAAAGGATACTAAAGGAAAGAACCTATTCAAAACTAAAGATGGAAATAGGAAATTCAAAATGTACCTTCGAAAAAATACAAATAAGAGGTACGTATTTTCTCTTCAGCCTCTCACGTAGCATCCTCAATGCTATCTCCCCACTGCACCTTAGCCAATGGGACTTCCTTATTCCTAAGATTTCTTGATATCACGTCCCACGATCTTGGTAGGAATGCGACGAATCGATGCTTCTCTCTCCACTTCAACTTCCTCAAGTTGACTAGGTTCCATTACCTCTGCTGAATCATGTAAGCATTTTCTCAAGCGCGAAACATGAAAAACATCATGAACTCCCGCGAGCCTCTCCGGTAGCTTTATCTGATGCGCCGTCTTTCATGCCCTTTCCACAATGGGGAACGGTCCTACGAATCTGGGAGCAAGTTTCCCACTTGATCCAAATCTCACCGCCTTTCTTAGCCGAGACACCTTAATGAAAATCAAATCTCCTATCTCAAACTCAATGCTCCTTCTCCACTTATCTGCATAGGATTTCTATCCATCCTAAGCCGTCTTCATTCTCCTTCTAATCAAATCAATCTTCTCTGAAGTCTCTCTAATCATGTCGGGACCAAGTAGCAATCTCTCTGTAGATTCCAACCAACACGAAGGTGACTTGCAAGGTCTTCCATAAAGAGCTTCGAAAGGTGCCATCCCGATGCTAGCTTGAAAACTATTATTATATGCGAACTCCACTAAAGAAGATGCTCCTCCCAAGTTCCTCCAAAATCAAGAATGCACATCCTCAACAAATCCTCAAGAATTCTATTAACTCTCTTCGTTTGGCCATCCGTCTAAGGGTGATAGGCCATACTTAATCTAAGCTGTATTCCTAAAGCCTCTTGCAAGCTTCTCCAAAACTCGCTGGTAAAGATAGGGTCTCTATCGCTCACTATGGTAGAGGGAACTCCATGAAGTCGGACTATCTCACGAACGTATAAGGATGCCAAATAGGGTGTTGTCCTCTTACTCTTGACCAGAATGAAGTGGGCGCTCTTAGTCAAATGATCTACAATCACCCAAATACTGGTATTCCCCTTTCTAGATCAGGGTAAACCATCTATGAAGTCCATCGAAACACTATCCCACTTCTATTCGGGTACATCCAATGGTTGAAGCAATCCGCCAGGTTTCTACTGCTCTGCCTTAACTCTTTGGCATACAAGACACTTAGCTACAAACTCTACTACATCCTTCTTCATGCCGCTCTAATAAAACACTCTCTTCATGTCCCTATACATCTTATAACCACCTGGATGAATAGTCATCCGAGAATGGTATGCTTCTGCTAGAACTGCTCTCGTCAAATCACCAGCGCGGGGGACACAAAGTCTTCCATCTCTCCTTTGCCACCCTTTACTATCAATGAAATAGCATTAGAGATGTCTAGAGACCTCTTCACTGCTAATCCTCTCTAGAATATCCATAAGCTCTGAATCCTCTCGTTGCCTTGAACCAATCTGATCTATGAGGGTAGGCTTAACCTCAAGCGCTGCCAATAATCCAGGGGTAATGTCCGTAGAGGGTTTAAAATCAAAGGTAGAAATAAACCCTAGGCTTTTCCACTCCACGAAAATTGGACTAAGGGTTGCTCTCTTTCTACTTAATGCATCCGCAACCACGTTTCCTTTACTAGGGGTGTAAGCTATCTCAAAGTCATATGATGCCAAAAACTTCATCCAATGTTGCTGCCTCAAGTTTAAAACCTTTAGTGAGAATAGGTACTTCAATGATTTGGGGTCAGTGAAAAACTCGAACCTCTCTCCTAGCAAGTAATGTCTTCAAGACTTGAGCGCAAAAACAATAGCAGCTATCTCCAAATCATGGGTAGGGTAGTTCTTCTCATGAGTTCTCAACCGTCTACTTCCATAGTATACTACCCTCCCTTCTTGCATCAATACTGCCGCAAGACCCATTCCACATGCATCAGTGTATGTTGTAAAAGGATTAGCTCCGTCGGGTAAAACTAACACTAGTGCACTAGTAAGGGTTCTCTTTAGCATCGTGAAGAAATCCTCACAATCTGCGTCCCACACGAATGTCGCATTCTTCTTAGTGAGGCGAGTAAGCAGTGCTGAAATCTTAGCGAAATCTCTGATAAACTTCCTATAATAGCTAGCCAAACCTAGGAAGCTTCTAACTTTGGTAGCGTTCTTGGGGGCCTTCCAATCTTGTACTGCTACTACCTTAGCAGGATCAATAGCTAGACCCTCTCTTGAGACTACATGCCCCAAGAAACGCACCTCCTTATGCCAAAAGTGACACTTCGAGAACTTTGCCTTCAACTGATGAACACGAAGTGTATGAAGAACCTCCTCAAGATTAATAGCATGCTCTTCCATACTCTTGGAAAACACCAAAATGTTGTCCACAAATACTATAACGAACTTATTTAGGATATATTGAAAAACACGGCTCATCAAATCTACAAAATAGTCTAGAGCATTGGTCAGCCCAAACGGCATAACCAACCACTCAAAAAATCCATCGGGTGTCCTAAATGCTGTCTTATCGATGCTATCGCCAGAGACCCTATGCTGATGAAATCCAGTAACCAAATCAAGCTGAGAAAATAATGAAGAGCCAACCAACTGATCGAAAAGATCGTCTATCCTAGGAAGTGGGTAATGGTTTTTCTTTGTGAGCTTATTCAACTCTCTATAGTCTACGCAAAGTCGAAGGGAACTATCCACCTTTGTAAAAAAGACGACTGGCGCTCCCCACTCAGATATGCTCCTTCTGATGAAGCCTTTCTCCAATAGCTCACCAATCCGCTTACTTAACTCCTTCCTCTCCCTAGGAGCCATATGTCTCACGGGCAATGCCACTAGCTTAGCATTGTCATTCAAATAGATCTTAAAGTCGATCTCCCTCTTAGGGGGTAGTCCCCTAACTTCCTCAAAGACGTCTGGGAAATTTTTAACAACTGGAACGAAATCTAGCTTTCCTAGTGATGAATCGAGGGAATAAAGGAAGCTCAACATGGCTAACCCCTGTGGGTCGCAAGATACCTCGAGATTCCTTCCGCTGCATGTCTCTAGTCTGACGACTCTCCTCTCGCAGTCTAATATCGCTCCATAAGTGGATAACCAATCCATCCCCAAAATCATCCCATATCCCGAAAATCCCAATACATAGGCTTCGCAATCAAAATCCACGCCTAGTATAAAAATTTTCAAACCACTACAAATCATGGATAAATGTGTCGATCCTCCTATGGGGTTTGAAACAAGTATAGGGTCTACTACTAGAGAAATATCTAAGTGCAAACAATCAAACAAGGAACTAGAAATGAAATAATGCGATGATCTAGAGTCAAAAAGAGTCCGAATAGGAAAATCCGAAATAGAGATCAAACCTTCTACAGAGACTTTCCTACCTCGATCAGGTCCACTACTAGAAGGTGCTACATCCAAAGCCTGTACCTGCGCTTTAGGTGCGCTTGCTCTCTTCCCCGTCCTTTGAGGACAAGCTCTACTAAGGTGTCCAGGCTGCCCACAATTGTAACACCTCCCCTTCATCGATCCCTTCTTACAGTCCTTTGTGAAATGCCTAACCAATCCACAACCATGACATTTCCCGCCTTTTTTGATCCACTTTTGAGGTCCTCCTTCTTTCCACTTATACTTATCCTTCTCATTCTTCCACCACTGCTTTTTAGAGTTTTCTGATTTAAGGACCTCCTTAACCTCTCCCTTCAGCTGCCTAGATGCAAGCTGAACTCTCTATCGGTCCTCCAATCCTAACAGCCCAAATATCCGCCCAGTATCCCTTAACCAATCTCGTGCCTCCATGAAATCCTCCGTGCTGGAAAACTTTTTGCCTCCTAGACTAGCGAAGTCCTTGCATAGCTTAGAAAAATTGGCTGTTGTAGGTGGATTAATGGGATCTTCAGCTACTGGTGCTGTATTGGGCGATTGCCCTTGCACCTCTGGTACCGTAGCTCTACGGAACCAGTCAACCATACTATGTAAAGAAAAGAAAATTTAGGCTTGAAAGAATCGAAAGAAGGTTGAACTAGACTTTGAGGGGATTTTTATAAAAACTCTCTTTTATACTTGAAACTATTTATATAATAAGAGTTTCTTTCTGAAAAATACTTTTAAAGGTAGGTTACTTTTGAAAAATACTTTATTTTTAAAACAAGTTTTAGGAATCCTATAACCTTAGGCTCTGACCAAGTGAAACACCCCTTAATATACCCAAAAAAGACACACTAAAAGATATGGTGCGTTATAGGTATAACTAAAGCATCATAGATATTAAGATTCACAAGACAAATAAATATAAACAACGGAAACATTTAAATGGTAACTCATTATTAAAAATAAAACTTCATAAATAGGTCTGAAAAACATCACATGTCTCAAATACCAAATACACATGTCTTATGAAAAATACATCTCAGTCTCATAAAATTAGAGTACAATAAAATAATCATCCCTCTCATAAGTACCAGTACATCAAAAACCAAATGAAAAGAAAACTGAAAAGAAGAAGAATACATGAAGAACTCCGGGAATGTATCTCCAAGAAATCTGAATCAACTATCCTTGCCTCTGCTGGCTTATGGGGGGAAAAGAGGAAATAGAGGAGTGGGTCAGACTATAAGTCTGGTGAGTGAAAGTAACTACTAGTATTTTTAAGCAAGATAAAGATAATAGACTTAGCAACTGTTCTAGTATAAAAGGAAAATAAAGGAAAGATAAAACTGGGATCAAATACTGTTTAACTGTTTGCTTTGATTGTGATTGTTTGCACTTATCATAGATAGCTGCTCTGATTAAGCTAAAATTTTAATCCTATTTTAATTAGGCTGAAGTCCTAATTCTACCCGTTGATCGGCCTTCTATCTCTGTTGTGCCACTGTGAGCTAGTCCCATCCTGTGGGTCCTATAGCAAAAGACACATGTTTAGCACTTAGAACGCGGTAGCGAATTACAACCCTAATCGATGTCGCACATTCTGTCACCGTTGGTACACACTCACTATCGCCCCTTTCTTGTGACCTTTTACTCACCCTGTCAGCATAAGCGTGCCCAGCCTCACTTAATCTGTTGTGAGACCATCAGTCCTAGCCTGAAAGGGTCCTGCCCAGCCTCACCTAAGTGTTTTGTGAGACCATCAGTACTAGTCTGAAAGGGAATGCTGTTGATACGGGTCCTAACAAACAAAATCTAGTTGCGTCGCTTGACCAAATCCCCCGATTTAAGCTTCTATCTATTGGCCACTTATTTACCCTGTGTCCCAGCCTCACCTAACTATTGTGAGACCATCGGTCCTAGTCTGAAAGGGGCCTACTATTGGTATGAGCCCTATTTCTGTTCTTGCTTATTAACTTAGTGTAAGTTTTAAAATAAGCCTCTTATGTTATCTCTGCTCCGTTTGCTTATTAACTTAATCTAAGTCTTAAAATAAGCCTTTACTATTCTTTGTGCTTAATTATAAACTACGTTATAATTGTTATTCTTCTTTTCTATCTTTTTAGTTATAACCGCTAGTTATAAACATGCTTGCAAATGTCTCAAATTTGCCTATTTCAGTCTATGTTCGTTTTATTACAGTCTTTCTTATTTTACATCTAATTTCTGTAAATTTAGTGTTTAATTCTATTTAATCCATATTTGCGAGTTATTCTCTTTTTATTGTTTTATTCACGTAAAAAGGAATAAAAAGAAACTAACATTTGCAGGCTGAATTCTAACGTAAAATAGATGTAAATAATTGTAAATAACTGAATAAAATAGCTAAATAAAAATAGATGAATAAAATAGACGGAAAAGAACTTTAAAAATTAACTATAAATAACTTATATAAAAATTGTCTCAAAATTGCAGAAAAACTACAACTATTGAGAACCCTATTATTTTAAATTACTTAAAAATCTAAAATAATTACTAAACACTCACCTGTGGTCCATAGCTCTATTCCTTGGTCTTCCTTGATCCACTTCTTAAGCGTAGAATATTTTGATCGAAAAGATCTTCTCCTTAGAAAAATATTCTATTTAGGGTACAACCTTAGGCAATGAACCCAAATAGGAGAAAATCTGAATGAGAAAAATAGCGAGGCCAAGAGTCTTATTTATAGTGTGGTTTAGGGATCTTAGACCATTGGATTTGAAGATTAAATCTAGTGCAACCACGTCATAGGCTCGCTGGGAACTGTCGGATTGAAGCACGAACGCACAGGATTGAAGAAAAGTTGAAAAACACGTCCCGCTTCGATATGGACAAAACAACGACCAAATACAGAGGCGGGTCGACCATCATGTCGACCTGTATATGCTGGGGGTCGACTTATAGGTCGACCTGTGCATATTAGGGGTTGACCCTAAGGTCGACCTGACCTTATGTATATATATATTTTCTTCGTTTCTTGTTTATTTCGTAACTTCTTCGTTTTAGCTCGGATTTTGACAAACTATATATGGAAATTGACCAAAAAATTACCACGAACACAATGGTACAACTCCCTTGACTCAATTCTGAAAGTTTCACAAAATTATTTTAATATTTACTTAATTCGTTAATTAATTATTATAGCTTAAAGTTTAGGTTGTTATAATATATATGTATGTATGTATGTATGTATGTATGTATGCATGTATGTATAATAGTTCAATTATATACATATATATGCCTAACTACATACCAGGATTCTAGCTATAATACAAGAATTATCTTGACTATTATACCACTTTAAATACAAGTACACATATACCCGCTCGTGCACCCATACATGCCTGTATATTTAAGTAAGTAATATAGTTATTACTTAAAACAAAACTTACTTTTATTTACTAAATCTTTTCAATAAAAGTAAAATATCTTTTTATATTATTTAATAATATCTCGTATCATTTTATATAATACAACACTAGCTTATAAATCCATTTAAGCCTTTGAAATACTAATTCTCTTCACTTTTTATCAAGTATTCCTTTTGTAATAATTTTATAAAGCCTTATAACCATCTTATAAAATATCTTCTTCATATTATTTTATAAATCTTACACACTTTATAAAATATCTCATTCATATTATTTTATAAAATCACTATTTTATAAAATATCGCTTTTATAGTATTTTATTACTTATTTTTATAAAAATCACCTTTATACTATTTTATAAAATTGCTATTTCATAAAATATCACTTTTATACTATTTTATAAAATTACTTATTTTTATAAAAATTACTTTTATACTATTTTATAAAATCGCTATTTTATAAAATCACTTATTTTTATAAAATATCTTTTTTATACTATTTTATATAATCACTTATTTTATAAAATATCACTTTTACACTATTTTATCAAATCACGTATTTTATAAAATATCACCTTTATTTATAAAATCATTTCTTTACATAATTAATATTTATAAATAAACTATTCACTAATAAAATAATTTCTTTGCTTTAAATAACGTTTATAAGTACTAACCAAGTTTCATAAGACTCTAATTACTTTAATGATAAGTGCGGAGACCTTAAACCACTTAATTAGCTTACTAACTTTTTCAGAAATCCATTCAAATGGCTGTATAATTACTAACTAATGATATGTACATAATTATATCACTAGATTACTCTCAAATCACTATTAAAATCAATTACTTAGTTCATAGTCAAAATTTAGTCTTACCGACTACTTTCAAAAAAGCAGTGAAGGTCTCAAACAGTTAACGAGTTAATATAATCATGTTTGTAACATAAATACAAGTTTAAATCTATCCAAACAATCTCCAAATCACTTCATATAATTCCATAATCATTAATAAATGAAATAATGAAGATTAACAAGTAAATATAGATGGAGAATCATCCCACTCACCTTGCTTTTTCCCTGAACCAAGCTCTAATCACTAAAACCCACTTTAAAGCTCCCTTGAAATCATATATGAAGCTCCAAATCACAAACTCATGCTAATCCCTTGATTACTTTTGCAGAGAATTAGATGAGAGGAATTATGGTGGTTTTTATTTGAATTTATGAATTTTATTTGAAGAGTTTAGGGCAAGGGGATTACGAGACGATAAAGGGGAAATTAGGGGAAGATTAGGAGAGAAAGAGGAAAAGAAACGTAAAATGAAAATGGAATGGGAATTATGAAGAGAGTTAGCCACTTATAGGCTAGCTTGTGGGCCTTAGCCCAAATTCATTTCATCCACTCAAAAATCACTATTTACTCCAAAAGTTCGTCGACTCCAACACTACAACAAAAGGACACTATTACAACTGTATTTTTACAACTGTCACAAATTGCCAATTGTAATAAAGGTTTTTTTTACAACTCTTTTTTTCAGAAAGTTGTAATAAACTTATTTTCAACAACTCTTTTATTCTGCCAATTGTAATAGATGTCTATTATAAGCTTTCTTTTTTGACAGTTGTAATAGATGCCTATTTTTAACAACTTTTCTTTTATGCCAGTTGTAATAGATGCCTATTACAACGTTTCCTTTTTGCCAGCTGTAAAAGATGTATATTTTTAACAACTTTTCTTTTTTGCAATTGTAAAAGGTGCTTGTAACCACTTTTTTGTTTGCTAGTTGTAATAATTAGTTGATAATTATAATTAAGTAATAATACTTAATAATTAATAATTAAATAATTAATAGGAATACTAATAATATATAATAATTACTAATAAATAAAAATGATTTATAATTAATTTGAAATAATTAATATTAAGAATTACTATTCAATATAACTAATAATTAATATAATAACTAATAAATAATAATTAGTAATAATTATTAAATAATTAATAAATAATAAATAGTTTCTAATAATTAATAATTAATTAAGAAATAAGAATTAAAATTTAATATTTAATATTAAAAAATAATAATCAATAATAATAAAATAAATAATAAATATTTAACTAACGATTGGTAATATATAAATAATAATTGCTATGAAATAATAGTAACAAATAATTAATAATAAAATTTTATAATAAACAAATATTAATTAAATAATAATAGTTAAAAGTTAAAAATCTATATTAAATAAAAATAATAATTAACAATTAAATTAATAATTAAAATGAACATTAATAATTAATAATTAAAATGAAATAATAATAATTTATAATAAATAATAAATAATTAATATTAAATTAATCATAAATAATAATTAAATAAAAAATACTTAAATAATAATTAATAAGTAATCTTTAATATTTTGAAGTAATATTTATTATTTAGTATTTAATTTTCAAAAATTTCAAAAATAAAATTTTGAAGGTTTCATAAAATTTAAAAATAAAAAAATATTGAAATAAATTTAAAAATATTTATAAAATTTAGCCATAAAATTCAGAAATAAAATCATTAAAATTTTAAATAATATAAGTTTTTGCAAAATTTTAGAAATTTCCAATGCCATTATTATTTTGGTCAGATAAATAATATATTTATAATTTATATTAAAACATGATATTACATAATTTGAGCATTTTATTTTCGGATGAAGATTTGATAATTAATAAGTAATAATTAATAATTAGTAATTACGACTAATTTTTAATATTTGATAATTAATATTCAAAATTTCATAAAATTCTAAAATGTTTAAAAAATACTTCAAAATTCGAAAAATACAAGCTTTATGTTGCAAATTATTACTTTCATATATGCATCTAAAGGGCTTCTTTTGTAACTATCCTCTTTAACATGTTTTTTAGTTCCAAATAACGAAAATTTTGAAAAAACTTTGTTTTCCCTCCAATCTAAAATATTTGCCTTCGACTCTAAAATATTTTCCCCCCATTCATTCACACCATATGTCCCATTTTTTATCTCACTCCTCTGACGATACACGTATTCATCTTCTCCAGCAAAACCAAACCCTTCCACAGCATACTATTCAACGACTCCCTATTCCACCTCCAGATCCAATACATCTCACCGTAATTCCTTTACCATAGTTCATCCTTTCTTCACCACAATTCGAGATCCATTACATCTCACCTTAATTCGAGACTTCCAAACAAAATCAGCAATCCAAATCCAGAACCACCAAGATCCAGTTCGTCACTTTCAATACGTGACCATTGGGTTGCGCGGTTGCGTGGTGTTAGGCGAGGCGAGGTCGATGATTTACAGACGACGTTAGGGTTGTGCAATTTTGTGATGAATGAAGCGAAATGAGTTGTTGCAACATTCGGATCTTGTTGCATAGTTGAGCCAGGAACCTTGGATAGAGGTATGATGTGTTGTTCAAAAATGTATTGGACAGAGCTAATTTTTTATTTTGCAATGTTGAAATATAGATGCAGTGTGTCGATGACGAGTGAATCTTTTTTGTTTGATTTGAATTTAGGAATTTTAATTTATGGCTTCTAAAAGGATTTTGAAGGAGTTGAAAGGTCTTCAGAAGGATTTGCCAACATAATGCAGTGCAGGTTTTTTATTTTTCTTCATACATTCGTGCTCTTGTTTGTTGAATGCTCTGTTGCTGTAGTTATATTAGATGATAGGAAAGTTGAGAAGTGAATATGATTCCCACCTTCATCTATTCAACCGTGCACTATTATGTTTGATTTTGACATGGGTCCGTTTAGTGACATTATATTGATTTTAATAAATGATACATATAAACTTCGTGCCTGACCATTCTCCTGATCGTTTTACCCGTGTGACACTGACATGCTACATGCAAAGGAAAATTACAACTAATTCATATTGAAATAACTATAGGTAGAGTTTAAAACAATGTACAGATATATCAGTGTTAAAATATAGAAACAGTACAATCAACATATTTTGTCCTATCAAGCATTAGGTTCTCCTAACTCTGACATGTCTCAAGCTCCAAAAACACTGTACAATGCTTGGTGATCTCTGATTGCACCCTCTACAAGATTCCCGTCGTATCTAGTTGGTTCTTTCTATTGGTATTCGATGCATTCATCAAGCTGTAAAATTACCTGAATAAGTCAGTACTGAATTGTTTGATTTTGTTATATGCATACATATAGAGAGAGATGTAAAAAAATGAGCAGTTTAATTATGAGTTTTAAACACTACATAATAACTGTACATTCATTCATCATAAAAACATGATAATATAATAACATTATCAAGTAAATTAACACAATGAAACATCTGTTAGAAAATTCATAATCTTTATGCCAAATACTTATTCAATGATGTTCTTTTTTGTATCATCCAATCCAATGTTTAATGTAACCATATCAATCAAAATAGAAAAAAGCTTCATCAAATCTAGAGCAACAAACTGCAACCTTGATTCCAATAATACTCCTCTAAAACAAATATCTTCCCCATCATCAAATAAAATTATCCAAATCAAAACTTCACCCCTACCATCCTCAGTCTGTTATTTACATAATTTAGTGTGAATAATCATTTTCCAAGTGCATATGTGATCTATAGCATATATGATTAATTTGCTTACAGGCCCTGTTGCAGAAGATATGTTCCATTGGCAGGCAACAATTATTGCATGAGACATGTTTCATAGTTGGTGATGATGCTTGCAGGCACTGTTGCGTAATACAAATCATTACTTTTGTAGAAGCCATAAACAGATAAAGTCTATAACAGAATCTGATACGATCGATAATGTTGAGCACCGTATTGGAACACAACTCACAAGTGAGTATTTTCACTCACATAACCTATGTCTACTTTCACAAACCATGAAAATATATGTATATGGATTTGAGTGTAATCATCGATCCCTTCTTACAGTCCTTTGTGAAATGCCTAACCAATCCACAACCATGACATTTCCCGCCTTTTCTGATCCACTTTTGAGGTCCTCCTTCTTTCCACTTATGCTTATCCTTCTCATTCTTCCACCACTGCTTTTTAGAGTTTTTTGATTTAAGGACCTCCTTAACCTCTCCCTTCAGCTGCCTAGATACAAGCTGAACTCTCTATCGGTCCTCCAATCCTAACAGCCCAAATATCCGCCCTGTATCCCTTAACCAAGCTCGTGCCTCCATGAAATCCTCCGTGCTGGAAAACTTTTTGCCTCCTAGACTAGCGAAGTCCTTGCATAGCTTAGAAAAATTGGCTGTTGTAGGTGGATTAATGGGATCTTCAGCTACTGGTGTTGTATTGGGCGATTGCCCTTGCACCTCTGGTACCGTAGCTCTACGGAACCAGTTAGCCAAACTATGTAAAGAAAAGAAAATTTAGGCTCGAAAGAATCGAAAGAAGGTTGAACTAGACTTTGAGGGGATTTTTATAAAAACTCTCTTTTATACTTGAAAACTATTTCTATAATAAGAGTTTCTTTCTGAAAAATACATTTAAAGGTAGGTTACTTTTGAAAAATACTTTATTTTTAAAACAAGTTTTAGGAATTCTATAACCTTAGGCTCCGATACCAAGTGAAACATCCCACACCTCCTAGTATACCCAAAAAAGGCACACTAAAAGATATGGTGCGTTTAGGTATAGCTAAAGCATCATAGAGATTAAGATTCACAAGATAAATAAATATAAACAGCGGAAACATTTAAATGGTAACTCATTATTAAAAATAAAACTCCATAAATAGGTCTGAAAAACATCACATGTCTCAAATACCAAATACACATGTCTTATGAAAAATACATCTCAGTCTCATAAAATCAGAGTACAATAAAATAATCATCCCTCTCATAAGTACCAGTACATCAAAAACCAAATGAAAAGAAAATTGAAAAGAAGAAGAATACATGAAGAACTCCGAGAATGTATCTCCAAGAAATCTGAATCAACTATCCTTGCCTCTGCTGGCTTATGGGGGAAAAGAGGAAATAGAGGAGTGGGTCAGACTATAAGTCTGATGAGTGAAAGTAACTACTAGTATTTTTAAGCAAGATAAAGATAATAGACTTAGCAACTGTTCTAGTATAAAAGGAAAATAAAGGAAAGATAAAACTGGGATCAAATATTGTTTAACTGTTTGCTTTGATTGTGATTGTTTGCACTTATCTTAGATAGCTGCTCTGATTAAGCTAAAAATTTAATCCTATTTTAATTAGGCTGAAGTCCTAATTCTACCCGTTGATCGGCCTTCTATCTCTGTTGTGCCACTGTGAGCTAGTCCCATCCTGTGAGTCCTATAGCAAAAGACACATGTTTAGCGCTTGAAACGCAGTAGCGAATTACAACCCTAATCGATGTCGCACATTCGGTCACCGTTGGTACACACTCACTATTGCCCCTTTCTTGTGACCTCTTACTCACCCTGTCAGCATAAGCGTGTTCAGCCTAACTTAATCTGTTGTGAGACCATCAGTCCTAGCCTGAAAGGGTCCTGCCCAGCCTCACCTAAGTGTTTTGTGAGACCATCAGTACTAGTTTGAAAGGGAATGCTGTTGGTACGGGTCCTAACAAACAAAATCTAGTTGCGTCCCTTGACCAAATCCCCCGATTTAAGCTTCTATCTATTGGCCACTTATTTACCCTGTGTCCCAGCCTCACCTAACTATTGTGAGACCATCAGTCCTAGTCTGAAAGGGGCCTGCTATTGGTATGAGCCCTATTTCTGTTCTTGCTTATTAACTTAGTGTAAGTTTTAAAATAAGCCTCTTATGTTATCTCTGCTCCGTTTGCTTATTAACTTAATCTAAGTCTTAAAATAAGCCTTTACTATTCTTTGTGCTTAATTATAAACTACGTTATAATTGTTATTCTTCTTTTCTATCTTTTTAGTTATAACCACTAGTTATAAACATGCTTGCAAATGTCTCAAATTTGCCTATTTCAGTCTATGTTCGTTTTATTACAGTCTTCCTTATTTTACATCTAATTTCTGTAAATTTAGTGTTTAATTCTATTTAATCCATATTTGCGAGTTATTCTCTTTTTATTGTTTTATTCACGTAAAAAGGAATAAAAAGAAACTAACATTTGCAGGCTGAATTCTAACGTAAAATAAATGTAAATAACTGAATAAAATAGCTAAATAAAAATAGATGAATAAAATAGACGGAAAAGAACTTTAAAAATTAACTATAAATAACTTATATAAAAATTGTCTCAAAATTGCAGAAAAACTACAACTATTGAGAACCTTATTATTTTAAATTACTTAAAAATCTAAAATAATTACTAAACACTCACCTGTGGTCCATAGCTCTATTCCTTGGTCTTCCTTGATCCACTTCTTAAGCGTAGAATATTTTGATCGAAAAGATCTTCTCCTTAGAAAAATATTCTATTTAGGGTCCAGCCTTAGGCAATGAACCCAAATAGGAGAAAATCTGAATGAGAAAAATAGCGAGGCCAAGAGTCTTATTTATAGTGTGGTTTAGGTATCTCAGACCATTGGATTTGAAAATTAAATCTAGTGCAACCACGTCATAGGCTCGCTGGGAACTGTCAGATTGAAGCACGAACGCACAGGATTGAAGAAAAGTGGAAAAACACGTCCCGCTTCGATATGGACAAAACAACGACCAAATACAGAGGCGAGTCGACCATCATGTCGACCTGTATATGCTGGGGGTCGACTTATAGGTCGACCTATGCATATTAGGGGTTGACCCTAAGGTCGACCTGACCTTATGTATATATATTTTTTCTTCGTTTCTTGTTTATTTCGTAACTTCTTCGTTTTAGCTCGGATTTTGACAAACTATATATGGAAATTGACCAAAAAATTACCACGAACACAATGGTACAACTCCCTTGGCTCAATTCTGAAAGTTTCACAAAATTATTTTAGTATTTACTTAATTCGTTAATTAATTATTATAGCTTAAATTTTAGGTTGTTATAATATATATGTATGTATGTATGTATGTATGTATGTATGCATGTATGTATAATAGTTCAATTATATACATATATATGCATAACTACATACCAAGATTCTAGCTATAATACAAGAATTATCTTGACTATTATACCACTTTAAATACAAGTACACATATACCCGCTCGTGTACCCATACATGCCTGTATATTTAAGTAAGTAATATAGTTATTACTTAAAACAAAACTTACTTTTATTTACTAAATCTTTTCAATAAAAGTAAAATATCGTTTTATATTATTTAATAATATCTCGTATCATTTTATAAAATACAACACTAGCTTATAAATCCATTTAAGCCTTTGAAATACTAATTCTCTTCATTTTTTATCAAGTATTCCTTTTGTAATAATTTTATAAAGCCTTATAACCATCTTATAAATATCTTCTTCATATTATTTTATAAATCTTACACACTTTATAAAATATCTCATTCATATTATTTTATAAAATCACTATTTTATAAAATATCGCTTTTATAGTATTTTATTACTTATTTTTATAAAAATCACCTTTATACTATTTTATAAAATTGCTATTTCATAAAATATCACTTTTATACTGTTTTATAAAATTACTTATTTTTATAAAAATTACTTTTATACTATTTTATAAAATCACTATTTTATAAAATATCACTTTTATACTATTTTATAAAATCACTTATTTTTATAAAATATCCTTTTTATACTATTTTATATAATCACTTATTTTATAAAATATCACTTTTACACTATTTTATCAAATCACGTATTTTATAAAATATCACCTTTATTTATAAAATTATTTCTTTACATAATTAATATTTATAAATAAACTATTCACTAATAAAATAATTTCTTTGCTTTAAATAACGTTTATAAGTACTAACCAAGTTTCATAAGACTCTAATTACTTTAATGATAAGTGCGGAGACCTTAAACCACTTAATTAGCTTACTAACTTTTTTAGAAATCCATTCAAATGGCTGTATACTTACTAACTAATGATCAAATCACTATTAAAATCAATTACTTAGTTCATAGTCAAAATTTAGTCTTACCAACTACTTTCAAAATAGCAGTGAAGGTCTCAAACAGTTAACGAGTTAATATAATCATGTTTGTAACATAAATACAAGTTTAAATCTATCCAAACAATATCCAAATCACTTCATATAATTCCATAATCATTAATAAATGAAATAATGAAGATTAACAAGTAAATGTAGATGGAGAATCATCCCACTCACCTTGCTTTTCCCTGAACCAAGCTCTAATCACTAAAACCCACTTTAAAGCTCCCTTGAAATCATATATGAAGCTCCAAATCACAAACTCATGCTAATCCCTTGATTACTTTTGCATAGAATTAGATGAGAGGAATTATGGTGGTTTTTATTTGAATTTATGAATTTTATTTGAAGAGTTTAGGGCAAGGGGATTACGAGACGATAAAGGGGAAATTAGGGGAAGATTAGGAGAGAAAGAGGAAAAGAAACGTAAAATGAAAATGGAATGGGAATTATGAAGAGAGTTAGCCACTTATAGGCTAGCTTGTGGGCCTTAGCCCAAATTCATTTCATCCACTCAAAAATCACTATTTACTCCAAAAGTTCGTTGACTCCAACACTACAACAAAAGGACCCTATTACAACTGTATTTTTACAACTGTCACAAATTTTTAACAAAAGATGTCTATTTTTAACAACTTTTCTTTTTTGCAATTGTAAAAGGTGCCTATAACCACTTTTTTGTTTGCTAGTTGTAATAATTAGTTGATAATTATAATTAAGTAATAATACTTAATAATTAATAATTAAATAATTAATAGGAATACTAATAATATATAATTACTAATAAATAAAAATGATTTATAATTAATTTAAAATAATTAATATTAAGAATTACTATTCAATATAACTAATAATTAATATAATAACTAATAAATAATAATTAGTAATAATTATTAAATAAATAGTTTCTAATAATTAATAATTAATTAAGAAATAAGAATTAATATTTAATATTTAATATTAAAAAATAATAATCAATAATAATAAAATAAATAATAAATATTTAACTAACGATTAGTAATATATAAATAATAATTGCTATGAAATAATAGTAACAAATAATTAATAATAAAATTTTATAATAAATAAATATTAATTAAATAATAATAGTTAAAAGTTAAAAATCTATATTAAATAACAATAATAATTAACAATTAAATTAATAATTAAAATGAACATTAACAATTAATAATTAAAATGAAATAATAATAATTTATAATAAATAATAAATAATTAATATTAAATTAATCATAAATTATAATTAAATAAAAAATACTTAAATAATCATTAATAAGTAATCTTTAATATTTTGAAGTAATATTTATTATTTAGTATTTAATATTCAAAAATAAAATTTTGAAGGTTTCATAAAATTTAAAAATAAAAAAATATTGAAGTAAATTTAAAAATATTTATAAAATTTAGCCATAAAATTCAGAAATAAAATCATTAAAATTTTAGATAATATAAGTTTTTGCAAAATTTTAGAAATTTCCAATGCCATTATTATTTTGGTCAGATAAATAATATATTTATAATTTATATTAAAACATGATATTACATAATTTGAGCATTTCATTTTAGGATGAAGATTTGATAATTAATAAGTAATAATTAATAATTAGTAATTACGACTAATTATTAGTATTTGATAATTAATATTCAAAATTTCATAAAATTCTAAAATGTTTAAAAAATATTTCAAAATTCGAAAAATACAAGCTTTATGTTGCAAATTATTACTTTCATATATGCATCTAAAGGGCTTCTTTTGTAACTATCCTCTTTAACATGTTTTTTAGTTCCAAATAACGAAAATTTTGAAAAAACTTTGTTTTCCCTCCAATCTGAAATATTTGCCTTCAACTCTAAAATATTTCCCCCCCATTCATTCACACCATATGTCCCATTTTTTATCTCACTCCTCTGACGATACACGTATTCATCTTCTCCAGCAAAACCAAACCCATCCACAGCATACTATTCAACGACTCCCTATTCCACCTCCAGTTCCAATACATCTCACCGTAATTCCTTTACCATAGTTCATCCTTTCTTCACCACAATTCGAGATCCATTACATCTCACCTTAATTCGAGACTTCCAAACAAAATCAGCAATCCAAATCCAGAACCACCAAGATCCAGTTCGTCACTTTCAATACGTGACCATTGGGTTGCGCGGTTGTGTGGTGTTAGGCGAGGCGAGGTCGATGATTTACAGACGACGTTAGGGTTGTGCAATTTTGTGATGAATGAAGCGAAATGAGTTGTTGCAACATTCGGATCTTGTTGCATAGTTGAGCCAGGAACCTTGGATAGAGGTATGATGTGTTGTTCAAAAATGTATTGGACAGAGCTAATTTTTTATTTTGCAATGTTGAAATATAGATGCAGTGTGTCGATGACGAGTGAATCTTTTTTGTTTGATTTGAATTTAGGAATTTTAATTTATGGCTTCTAAAAGGATTTTGAAGGAGTTGAAAGGTCTTCAGAAGGATTTGCCAACATAATGCAGTGCAGGTTTTTTATTTTTCTTCATACATCCGTGCTCTTGTTTGTTGAATGCTCTGTTGCTGTAGTTACATTAGATGATAGGAAGGTTGAGAAGTGAATATGATTCCCACCTTCATCTATTCAACCGTGCACTATTATGTTTGATTTTGACATGGGTCCGTTTAGTGACATTATATTGATTTTAATAAATGATACATATAAACTTCGTGCCTGACCATTCTCCTGATCGTTTTACCCGTGTGACACTGACATGCTACATGCAAAGGAAAATTGCAACTAATTCATATTGAAATAACTATAGGTAGAGTTTAAAACAATGTACAGATATATCAGTGTTAAAATATAGAAACAGTACAATCAACATATTTTGTCCTATCAAGCATTAGGTTCTCCTAACTCTGACATGTCTCAAGCTCCAAAAACACTGTACAATGCTTGGTGATCTCTGATTGCACCCTCTACAAGATTCCCGTTGTAGCTAGTTGGTTCTCTCTATTGGTATTCGATGCATTCATCAAGCTGTAAAATCACCCGAATAAGTCAGTACTGAATTGTTTGATTTTGTTATATGCGTACATATAGAGAGAGATGTAAAAAATGAGCAGTTTAATTATGAGTTTTAAACACTACATAATAACTGTACATTCATTCATCATAAAAACATGATAATATAATAACATTATCAAGTAAATTAACACAATGAAACATCTGTCAGAAAATTCATAATCTTTATGCCAAATACTTATTCAATGATGTTCTTTTTTGTATCATCCAATCCAATGTTTAATGTAACCATATCAATCAAAATAGAAAAAAGCTTCATCAAATCTAGAGCAACAAACTGCAACCTTGATTCCAATAATACTCCTCTAAAACAAATCTCTTCCCCATCATCAAATAAAATTATCCAAATCAAAACTTCACCCCTACCATCCTCAATCTGTTATTTACATAATTTAGTGCGAATAATCATTTTCCAAGTGCATATGTGATCTATAGCATATATGATTAATTTGCTTGCAGGCCCTGTTGCAGAAGATATGTTCCATTGGCAGGCAACAATTATTGCATGAGACATGTTTCATAATTGGTGATGATGCTTGCAGGCCCTGTTGCGTAATAAAATCATTACTATTGTAGAAGCCATAAACAGATTAAGTCTATAACAGAATCTGATACGGTCGATAATGTTGAGCACCGTATTGGAACACAACTCACAAGTGAGTATTTTCACTCACATAACCTATGTCTACTTTCACAAACCATGAAAATATATGTATATGGATTTGAGTGTAATTCTTTTATGTGTGTTTTAGTGTCAATAAGTGTTAGTGAGTTGGAATGTTTGCAAGTGTGAATTGTGTGTACCGTGTGCGTGTATGCAAATATAAGGGTGTATGTGTGTGTATATAACAGTATATATATAAGTGAGTGAGCACCTGTTACCCCGTTATATTTTGTTTTAACCTTGAGCTCTGTCACTATGTTAACCTGGATTTGTGTGTAATTATGCTATAAAAGCATGCATTTGCAAGCTGTGTGAGTGATGAGTGTGTTGTAGAGTATATATTTATATAGGTGCTGTCTATTTTCATGTGTTATGATGTTAAAGTGTTATTGCGTGTGTTTCTGGATAGAAATTGGACTGTGCTCATGTGATATAAATATTTATGTGAGTTGTTTGTGTGTGGTGCATGTATGCAGGTGAGTTTCTCTCTGTGAATTGTATTGACAACGTAAGCATAGGTCTGCACATGTTTGAGAGAACGTAGACTTCAGCATGTGTTTGTGTGAGCATGGGACATGAATTGGAAAATTGCATCAGTTTTTACGGTGCTCAATTGTGTGCTAGATGAGTGTACGGCCCTGTTGGGTAATATAAATCATTACTATTGTGACAATAAAATCTGCAACTGCCAAAAATAGTTCTAAAAATTCTTAATTTTTTACAACTGCTTTACGCAGTTATAAAAATTTATTATACAGCTGTCGAAAACCGTTGTAAAAAAATAGGATCGTATTATAATTCTGGATGTAAGGACGGACGGTCGTATGTTGTAATTGATTTATTACATCTGTTTTTGACAGTTGTGAAATTGTATTTTTGTTGTAGTGCAAGCATATTCAAGTTTATACTCATTTTGCTCGCATCAAAAAAGTAAACTCAACTACGGGTGTTTTGAGTCACAATTCATCCGTCTTTGAAACTGGAGTACAAGGTGCGTTCCGTTAATTAATAATTAAATATTTAGTAATCATTTAAATATTCACTCGTTAAAATTGCAGGATATTACAATTATTAACAAATACATTTTGCCAAATAAACCATGGGATATTGATCAGTAATCAGATTTCTAGCACTGTTAAAAACATGGTAAGTTTATGAGATAATGCTTTAAGCCTATTTGATTGAAGAATTGCGGATGGTAATGGTACCAGTCTATGGTATGATCCTTGCTTAAATGGTGCAAAGTTAATAACAAGACCTGGTTTATTGGCATGTATGGCTGCGGTGAGCATCTTAAGATTAGCAGTATAATTCAAAATGGTATATGGAAACCAGGTGCTATACAACAAACAAGATGCATCAGCAATGAAATTAATCAAATCAGAATATACAGCAATCATCATGAAGATTACTGGCACTGCAATATATATAGTCATAGTAACTTTGTATTCAAAGAAGTCTTGGAAAACATCAGATCACATGCAAACAAATTACAATGGTTTGATTTCATTTGGAAAAATAAAGCAAGTCCAAAAATGAAGTTATGTTCATAAAGAGCTATCACCAATCATCTCCCTTTCAAGAACATATTGATCTTTCAAGGTATGCAAATCTCTAATATGTGTGTTCTGTGTGATAATAATGTGGAAATTAAGGATCATCTTTTCTTTGATTGTGACTTTAGTAAATATGCGTGGCACTGTGTTAGGCTTAAATTAAAATTTCCAGTAACACAAACGAATGGCCCTTTCAGATTGAAATAGAAACTCATGAACCAGTTCAAAATTTTCACGGCAAATCAAGAGTATATGAACTTGGAAAAATAGCTATCGCATGCTCTGTTTGGTCAATTTGGGGTGAAAGGAACAACATAATTTTCAACTAGATCTACATGGATGAATGTAGAAGTTGTGAAACCACTAACAAGTGGTGCAAAAATCTGATGTTCAAAGTCAAGCAAAAACAAACTGAAAGTGATTTCGAGAAAGAAATTCTAGATTTGTGGGATATACCACACTTCTACCATGATTTCAAACATAATCCTCCCTGAGCTCGCATCTATTCAGTGTATAGAGGTTAAAGCTACAACATTTCCAATCCAAATTCACTGCAGAGAGACACAATAAAAAGAGATTCGAAGTTTAGACTTTAACGACGGTGAAATATATACAAGTATTAAAGAGACGTTAAGGTTTCCTTGTGTGAGTACACTATATTAAATGTAAATAAAATAGATGTTCGGGCTTTTTGCTGGGCTTTGGGCCATGTATTGTAACTTTATTTATAAAGTTAATAAAATATAGATCACTTCAACAAAAAACATTGTATATAGCTAACTTATATTCCAATAATAATATTATATTTTTAAAAGGTCATTTCGTTTATTTGATTTCCTACACGGTATCTAATTGTTATCATTAACGAAATTTTATCCAAAGTATTTTTATGTTTATTTGTAAGTAATATGTGTTGTACCGATGTTAATTTACTTTTATTTACTCTTAGTGGTGTATTGCTTTAATTTTATGTTTGCGGGAATCAAGTAAAGAGGAAAAAATTTGGTTGTTCCAAATGTTTGAATACATGTTATATATTATGTATTATTCACGTGTCATATTACATTATGAGTTTGAAAATTTGGTGTTTCTAAGCTACGTGATATTTTTCTATTTTATTTACTATTGTATGTCAAAATTGGAACAATGCAATGTTGAAGCTTTGTTTCTTTGAACCATATTTGGAACGTAATTTTACTTGAGCACAATTTCCCTATACTAGCTTTATAATGCTATTATCGTAGTGAATTGTGTAAATATTAAACGTAAATAAAATCGTTTTGAATTTATGTCGTTTACACTTGAAAATTAATAAACTTACTTATAATATGATGTTTACCAAGTTAACAATAGCATATAGTTGATGCTAGCATTTGTTATCTAATGTCATTGTAGTTTGAAAATATTAGTTATACTTTCTACATTTACTTAATTAGATTTATCAACGAAACGTGTGATATTACTGTTTGAGAAAAAACTATTTTGAAAAATCAACAATTCATGAACATATGGTTTTACTTTCATATACCAACAAATCCAAAAATACACCATTAAATAAATTATGTGTCGAATCTCATATACATAGCACGGATTCACACTAGTTAAATTAATACATAAAATTCTATATTGGTATATCCAAATTTATTTTAATAGAAATGTAGGATTAATCCAAAATAAAATGTACTCAACAATTTAAGACAGTTATGGATCCTGTTAAACTGTTGACCGTTAGTCAGATTTTAGACTACAAACCTATATGAATCAAATAATTCATATCCGGACATATGTAAGGTTTATTACATGACATAATAATGACATAGTTAAGTTGGTGGAAAATATTTAATGATCAGAATGTATGCATATATACACATGTAGGCATGAGTTGATTTAACAGGTTCATTCATCAAATCGCTGTATATAGTGACATTTTATTATACTATTATATGCAAACGACAGTTTAACTATTAAGCATATCAGCAAAATAATACATGGAAATTTTGTTTCCATTCAAGTCTCAGCAGATCCAGCTTTTTCCTCGAGAAACAGAATGCTGCCAATTTTTCTTCCAATAATAATCTGGAACCACCATAAGGTTACAAGCCCTACACCATGCCAAGATTAAGACAAATCGAACTCTCTCTGTACATTACCATTTTTGACTTCTTACACTTCGTACTCTTTTTTCTTTTCTTTTTCTTTTACTCTTATTCAAATTATTGTGATTACTGATTGCTTTATATTTTGGCACTTCTAGTTGGCGAAGGACCACAATGTTTTATAGGAACAGAAATTTGCCATGTGAGGGAGAAGAACCAATTTAATCATTTGCATCAGTCACAATAATTAAGATCCATATTGTGGACGAGCATACAAAAAGGTACATATATAGCACAAAGTTGCCTGTGGTGCAGACTAGAATGCACCTTTATGTCTACATTGCTGCATAAAATGATTGGTGCGCGGATACATAATTGCTTGTGGTACAATAATGCGCCATTAACATTTTGTTTATTAGTCAATTATGATAACTGTGACTATTCCAATCAATATTAATGCATAAATAATCGTACATTAAATTTGGTTTTGTTCTACGTTGCCTAGATCAAAATTAATACATAAAAAATGGTCACACTCAGAATGTGAATATGATCGAGATACTCGTAGAGCTTGAAGAAGGAATGAAGCAGAACGTGTAAGCGTTCAGCCCGAAGCCGGTCCAGAGTAGCAGTTCTATAAGAGAATGAGATATAGTTCAGCCTGATCACTTTATAGAAGGAGCCACAGCATTGCATCTCAAACGTTCTCTTATACATCAAAGGCTCCCATCAGTTTGCCTTTATTAAACATACATGGGCCATTATTCCGAAAGCCCAAACCTGTTTTAATTCTGCTTATTTATACAGATTGTAACAGAGTGATTATTCATTCAATTTGTATCAAACAATTCTGTGTGAAATAAAATCTTCTTTTCTATTCAAAACTCTTTTATGGTATCAGAGCTAAATCTTGCTTAACAGCATTGTGCCTTATCATACTCTCATCAGCAACTATCTCATCATCTGAGAATAGGCTGCACATCTGAATCTGACTAGATCAAAAGAAGGCAACCAATTCAGATCACTCTATCAATTACATTACTAATGGCAGAAACAGAAATCAAGAAAGTAGCAATACAGCAAGAAATCACAGTAACAATAATCAAATGGGTGGTCAGTACAATAGATCCAGAGGTAGAGGAGGCAGACAGGGTCTCAACAACAAACCAAGATGTCAAATATGCGAAAGATATGGTCACACAGCAAACAAATGCTACTTCAGATTCGATGCTAATTTCATCCCTTCTCAACAAAATAGTAACAGTTCAAAAGCATCAAATCTCAGTGCAAACTTGGTCAACACTCAATCAGAAACTAAAACTGAGAAAGGAAATGACGACATGGCCAAGATTGAAGACATACATGATGATAGTTGGTACTCTGACTCAGGAGCTACCAATCATGTAACCAACAATCTGGGCAACTTGAACCTTGGCAACAGAGAATACAAAGGTACACAATTACTATATTTAGGAAATGGTAAACCAATTCACATTTCTCATACTGGTAATGCAAGCTTAAGAGGTACAAGACAACTTTACCTCAACAACCTACTAAGAGTCCCACTCATTAAAAAGAATTTAATGAATGTGTCACAGTTTGCCAGGGATAATAATGTTTACTTTGAGTTTTACCCAAATCATTGTTTTGTAAAAGATATACTAACAAAGGAAACTCTATTGCAGGGTAAACAACATAAGGGATTATACAAATTTGATGTGGCAAATGCAAGACATGTTGATCATAAAGAAAATTGGTGTCATATTTCTAAATTAAAAACTGATGATAGTAGCAAAAGTCTTGATACTTGGCACTGTAAACTGGGTCATCCCAGTATAAAAATCCTAAAACATGTTGTAACTAAATGCAATGACATTTCTGTTGACAAAATTCCAGTTTCCTATAATTGTACCTTTTGTCAAATGGGTAAAAGTCATAAGCTTGCATTTCCAGATTCTGAGACTGTTTATAATAACCCATTGGAACTAATTGCTACTGATCTATGGGGTCCTGCCCCAATATGTAGTGATTATGGTTATAAATATTATATATCCTTCATTGATGCTTATTCTAGACATGTTTGGATATATTTTTTAAAGGAAAAATCTAAATCTAACAATGCAGTGATACAGTTTATAGCAAATGCAGAAAGACA
The DNA here is from genome assembly GCA_030737815.1 of Allium fistulosum. Taxonomy (NCBI): domain Eukaryota; kingdom Viridiplantae; phylum Streptophyta; class Magnoliopsida; order Asparagales; family Amaryllidaceae; genus Allium; species Allium fistulosum. Next base: position 739,571,553 of record CM060908.1, on the reverse strand, counting down.
GACTGGCTGTCAGGTAAAAATTATTCAAACAGATGGTGGAAAAGAATTCCTACCACTGAATGATTACTTTCAGAAAAAGGGAATCACACATAGGACTACATGTCCTTACACCTCTGAACAAAAAGGTCTTATAGAAAGGAAACATAGGCACATCGTAGAAACTGATTTGACTTTATTGGCTCAAGCATCACTGCCACTAAAATTTTGGCCTGATGCCTTCTTCACAGCAGTCTATCTAATTAATAGACTGCCCACAAAGGTTCTGAGCTATAGAAGTCCATTAGAAGTACTAACTAAAGTCAAACCAGACTATCAAAACTTAAAAGTATTTGGATGCCTATGTTTTCCGTACTTAAGGCCCTACAATAAACATAAGCTAGAATTTAGATCTCAACCCTGTACTTTCTTAGGCTATGCATCAAACAAAAAGGGATTCAAGTGTCTTGATAGTAAATGAAGAATATACATATCTAGACATGTAATTTTTAATGAACAAAAATTTCCCTTCAGTGACGTAGCAATCAAGACATCTGATAAAGTATATAACGCTAGATACTCATTACCTCCAATAACACTCTTTTCTGAAGAGATAGCCTCTGATTGCACCACTGATAGTGAGGAAAGAAATAATCTCAGTACTAGTACTAGTCCTTTGCAGTCATCAAGTGAAACTGGACCAGAACAAGGTAACAATTCTGAAGGGTCAAGTGATCTTTCCCAATCCAGCACCAGTCAACATCCTGACACATGTCAAGTATTGAATGACTCAGTGTCACTCAATACTCAACAAAGTGTAACTGAAGTCACCAGTGTTCAACCTGCTCAACCTGAACATACTGGACATCACATGATTACAAGAGCCAAGAGTGGCATATTTAAACCAAAACTCTACAGTATTGTATCAGACTACACTGAGCCCAGTACTTATCAACAAGCAGTACATGATATCAACTGGAGATCAGCCATGAAGGAAGAATACAATGCATTAATGAAAAACAATACTTGGAATCTTGTATCCTTACCAATACATAAAAATATAATTGGATGCAAGTGGACATATAGAATTAAAAGAAATCCAGATGGTTCAGTTCTTAAATACAAAGCACGACTAGTGGCAAAAGGTTTTTCACAACAGAATGGTTTTGACTTCAATGAAACATTTTCTCCTGTTGTAAAACCCTCAACCATTAGAATTATTTTAACTATTGCTTTGCACAAGAACTGGACTATCAGACAACTAGATGTTAATAATGCTTTTCTCAATGGTGTCTTGCAGGAGGAGTTATATATGGAACATCCACAAGGCTTCACTGAAAAAGGCAAAGAAAGCCTTGTATGCAAACTAAACAAGGATATCTATGGACTCAAGCAAGCACCAAGAGTATGGTTCGAAAAGCTAAAATCAACACTTTCCAAACTTGGATACAATCCAACAAAATCAGACAACTCCTTATTTCTTAAATTCTCAAATGATACTATCATATATGTACTAATCTATGTCGATGATTTTATTATTACAGGCAACAACAACTCAGAAATTGAGAAGACTGTGCAGTTCCTACACAGGGAATTTACAATCAAAGGCCTGGGAAAATTGAACTACTTTCTAGGGATTGAAGTCAAAAGACTACCAAACAATGAAATACAACTGAGTCAAAAGAAATACATCACAGAAATCTTAGTAAAGGCCAACATGGATAAAGCAAATCCTCTACCTACACCTATGACAAGCAATTTACATCTATCCAAGCACAAAGGTGAACTCATATCCAACGACAAGCAGTATAGAAGCATAGTTGGTGCACTACAGTATGCTACCATAACAAGACCTGACATCTCCTTCAGTGTGAATAAAGTTAGTCAGTTTATGCAAAGACCATCATATGATCACTGGAAAGCTGTGAAACGTATTCTAAGATATCTCAAGGGTACACTGGATCAAGGTCTAATCATGCAATCAAGCAAATCACTTAACATCAATGCATATGCTGACTCAGATTGGGCCACTGACTATGATGATAGGAAATCCACCACTGGTTACTGCATTTTTCTAGGAATGAACCCTATATCCTGGTGTGCAAAAAAACAGTCAACGGTATCTAGATCTAGTACTGAAGCTGAGTTCAGAAGTATTGCCAGTACAGCATCAGAAGTTATGTGGATACAATCGCTACTAAGTCAACTACATGTTAACACTAAAAGTAAGGCGACAATTTGGTGCGACAACATCAGTGCAATATCACTTACAGCCAACCCTGTTCTACACTCTCGGACCAAACACATGGAACTCGACCTCTACTTTATCAGAGAACAGGTCATGAAAGAAAATATTAGGGTAAGATACATACCTACAACTTACCAAAAGGCTGATGTACTCACCAAACCCCTCTCAAGGCAAAGCTTTACAAAATTCAGACGAGAACTAAACGTTGATGTTGCCGATTTAAGCCAAAGATCTCAAGCTCCAGTATACATTCCAGAAGCTACCCAAGTACCTGACGAAGACGAGCCTCTCAAAGCAGCATCTTCGCCAGCTTCTTGTTGGTTTTTCTGCATCACAGATATAGAAGGAGCCATTTCGACTCAAATCGATATAGAAGAGAAGGAGAAAGCCATTTCGACTCAAATCGATCCAGCTTCTTTCATATTTTCTCTGGAGCAGATCGATCTCATTTCTCTCAAACAAACCCTAGCCGACATTGGGTTTGAGGGGGAATATAAGAGAATGAGATATAGTTCAGCCTGATCACTTTATAGAAGGAGCCACAGCATTGCATCTCAACCGTTCTCTTATATATCAAAGGCTCCCATACATGTACCTTGCTATGTCGAGCCATGCTTTAAGTGCGTCCTTGGTGCGAAGCCAAAGTGCAAAGATTAATATACTGCATCATAAAGTGATACAATAGGCTGGAGTTTTGGTACCCAAAGTTGGAGAAACTGATTTATTGTCTGTCCATTGCATCTTGAAAGCTAGGTCGTTACTTATAGCCACAACCTATCAAGATGTTGATCGTTCAACCCCTTAGGTAGATTTTACATCATCCAGATATTTTGGGGAGGCTACTAAAATGTAGTATTGAGTTAAGAAAACATGAAATTATATACCACCCCTAAACATATATTAAGAGAAAAACCTTAGTAGATTTCATTGCAGAGTTCACTATCAGGGACGACGAGATGGAAGTCAATGAGAAAGAAGCCCATAAATGGCGAATGTTCATGGATGGAGCTTCAAATGAGCACGATTCAAATGTTGGGATAACCTTAATCACACTTGAAGGATGAAAGTTTTACTATGCACTAACACTGGGATTTGGAGCAACGAACAATGAGGGATGGTATGTGCTAGTGGTAGCAGGACTGGAGATAGCAAAATAGCTAGGAATTAGGTCACTATGTATCCATAACGATTAGTAACTGGTTGTGAATCAAGTACTTGGTGCTTTCTAGGTCGAAGGAGAACGATTAGCATCCTACCTAAAAAAGGCAAAGACTTTGTGTTAGGTCAAAAAGTGACACAACACCCTCGGTCGATCACAGACGAGAGTAAAATCATCAAAAACGGAATAAAATAGCAAGAACATGAGAGTTTTTATAGTGGTTCGGCCAAATCAGATGCCTACGTCCACTTAGTCTTATTACCTTTGGATTTATCATGAATACAAAAAATTCCAATGATTTCAAGTGTAGAAAGCAAAGTAATCTCTTGTTTTGTGGCAATTCATGGCAAGGTTGGTTTATGGACATGAGCGTATGAAGAACAGGAGCTCAAGGATTCAAAAGAGTAAAAGTCCTTTTCACATTGCTCTAGCTTCCATATTTATAGTCGAAATCCTCCATCATAGTCTTTAGATCATGGAAACCAAGTAAGAGTTCAGATCCATGATCTATGGAGGAAGAATGGGTCACATTCATGAAATAAATTCATATCCATACCGAAAAAAATATGGTTGGTACCGACCATGTTTCCTCATAACAGAAGCACATGTTATCCCATACTTACATATAACCTAAGCTTTTAAGTTAACAGGTAGGTCCCATCTTGAAATCAACTTGGTATTGACCACAATTATGGTCAGTACTGACCATAATGGACTTACTCCATTTCACTTCAAACTTTTGGTGTTGCTTCACCTTATCAGCCCAAGCAGTCTCCATGTTATTGATCCATTTCATCTTCATATTGACATCTAGGTTAACCACCTAAAAGCTGCTCGATTTAAATGCTGGATAACACTTTCCCTCCAAAGTATGCTTTCGTAGAAACAAAGCATTCTTTGGATCAAGACAAGCGATATAATCTTAGTTGCACAAGAGTCACTAGTTAGCCTATCATTGTCTTTGAAGGCTCATATCTATTACAAGGATATCCGTTCATCACTTCAAATAACTAATGTACCATTTCTCTTCTAGCAACAAGGTTGGAGTTCTTCACTATCAGGAAGCTACATCATACCTCGGAAAGGTAGGCATTCCTTCTTTTCTTTTTTTAATATATGTACAGATCAAAACATGTCGGTAACGACCAAGTCATGTCGGTACCGACACGATTTTCGAAGATTAATATAAATACTCCAATACTTATAATACTTTCATGATCCAAATCATTTGCCTAGCACTTCACTTTGTCTCCCTTGCAATCTTGCCTCCAATCACCATTGCTTTTCGAGCTTCACCACTGCCGCAGCTTAGCTTTGCCGCCACTGCCATTCATCTCAACATTGCTACTATTGACTCTTTAGTATCCAACACTGAATTGGCACCATGTTTTTCACTCCGAGTTCTTTTTTCCAGATCTTGAGCAAACATGAAAGTGGGTTTTCGGCCTAAGGCTTTGGCATCAAAGGTGTTGTTATGGTCACTACTGTCAACGAGTCAAGGCCGATGGAGTGGTTGTGGTTGTCGATTCATAGTCGACCATATTCAACACCTTCCTTCACATAATCGAATCATGATTTGACCTTGTGGAGACCTTGGGTTATATGAGGCTGACATAAGCAACACTAGGCTCGCATCCAAGTTTTCATATATCTCAACGCTTGGTGTTAGCTTGACATTTTATACACCTTATCCCAAGCTTTTCCTTGCTCAATCTTGATTCAACATATGTGACAAGTCTTCCTATATTAAGGATGTGTAAATGTCTTCATTGGGCTCTGGTTGAATGTGGATCAATGACCCAATTTCGGTGAAATGGTTTTGAGGAACGGTCGCATCGAATGCGCTCCGGCATCGAAATGGATATACAAGTCAGTATTATAAGGTTAACATCACAATCGTACATTCTTATAAAGAAATCTTTGCGTCGCTTTAGATAACAGTTACGTTATTGCTTACTCTATGATAGCGGGTAAGATCTGATACATAGTTACATCATGCAACAGAGCCTTTTTGCCAGCATAAGTAGACTATCTACATAGAGTGTTCATGCTCACTATGCCCTGAACGTAGGACACACCTTATAGACTGACACTTCACAATGCCCGGCCAATTGGTGTGATTTGGTTGGTCAACACACATCGACATTCGTTGGATTCAGTGCCTTGAATATAAGGGTTTAATTTAAATATTTCATTAAAGTAAAATAAAGCTGAGTGAGTTTGCCACCAAGCTTTTAATTTTAGAATGACCATATGATCTCCCTGTTTCAAGATAGCACTGGCCCTTCTACCCCTTCTTAAACGGGCTCTTCTACCGCCTTAGCTTCGATGTCTACTTTGTCTAGAGCCAAACGTTATATAACTTGGGAATAACGACTATAGGTCCTTCTGACCACATAGCCTTATAGCCAAGCTCCTCAAATAGATGAGCGACTAGTTTTGATGGTCTTAAAAAATTGTTGATACCAAACACCGTCTATGTAGACGGCAGAGTCACACCATTTAATCCGCCTCAAGCATCGGATTACTAAGGATGAGGTTCTCCTTCCAACAATCGAACAACGGGCTCATCTCCCACCTCCCGACTGTAAAACATGCAGTAAATATATATTCTTATCTTCCATGCTTCCATTTAATAACTTCAGCAAACTAGTTCTTTAAGAAATCAGGCCGGCTCCCACACAAGTGCATCCCAATGGTTGTGCCTTACTCAATTCTCTCTATATTCACTTCATGATAAACCTAAACCGTCCTTCAGCCTTCGAAGAGATGACTTACATTTTGAGCTTCAAAAAGACAAGATTCACTTTCCTTGTTAAAAATGAGGCCTTTAACCATTGCTATGTCATCGAGGCACTTCACAATGAGCATAATTACTTCAAAAGCACGTTCGTTCATTGTTAAGAAGGCTTCAACTATTTATTGTTGTATGACCCTAAGTCTTTTTATCCAACATTCATTTTGTATTTGGATATTATTCACCCAAGCATCTAAATTCTTCTTTGTATCATCCATAGACCTTCCTAAATGAGAGTCTAATGATGAACCTGCTCAAACCTTAGAGTTCTTGAAGGGGAATGTGTAACTTCCCCCATTTTGAGGCCCGAAACTAACCATTGCAGATGCTGCAGTCATCTGTAGTATTAATTTTCGATGATAAAATGTGGTAATGTTAATGGTATCCATAATATCGGAAGCACAAGAATATGAAATATTTCAAACACGATTTCAAAGCAACTTTTCTCATTACAGTTCAAATCTGTATTTCATATTCAATACATAATCCCATAACGTTGCCCAGGTTCAGACAAATATAATTATTACAAAATATGCAAGAGCGACATATGGAGATGCCCCTTGGATGATCAGAGTTAAATAGACAGCTATAACATATGCCTTTACATACAACATTCAATCACATCAGAATATACAAATAGATAATCTCCTACATAGCTAATCTTTGCCTTATGCACGTCTTCAGAAGTTTTATTCGCCAAAACCTACTAACTTGAAAACCTTAACTCTCAACCTACTCAAATTAATTTTTGAGCACTCGAGTATTTAAGGGGAAAACATAAACTTCGAGTTAGGCAAAAAGACCGGTATGAATAATAATATGACATCTCGATTTATGGATATTAAGTGAGACCATGCTGCCTAATGGAACGGGTTTTCCCTCACTAATATCCTTTAAAAGCGTATCTTTTGCAATCAAAGTCCTGCAACCAAACTGGTTATAATAAACAATATACAATAACATGTATGTTACGAAATAGGTAATTAGTGGACTACCTTTCCCAATGTCATAGTTTTATCAAGCTGGCTATAAACCTATGGATGACTTGGGACTACCAGACTTAATAAATGTTCTAACTTGCTGTTAGAAAAAAACTGGACGGTCTGTCCGTAACTTACTACTTCTAGGATCAACTGATCTTAATGGTTTTGTGGGCTCACCAATAACCTATTTCTATGATTTGTACCCATTTATGTGTGTAACCTTCTTTTAGTCTTACCCATGACAAAGCCTTACACGTTGGAATTTTGGACTTACATTAGCTAGGGGCTACTAGAAAAATAATAGGGCACTACCCTACACCAGTCCCATCTGGTTTTCTAATCTCTGAGTCATTCTTTTAGTAAAATTCTGAGTTAACTACCTCATCCATATTTCCTTGAAAACAAAATTTTTGTAAATGATTTAACCCTTGAAGTCATACTTAAAATAAGGAAAACATTGGTCCTTTACTTTACTCAAAATACTTATGCCATGATATATGCTTTACAAAACATTGTTGATGAAACTTAAAATCATTAGGGTCTTCGACCTTCTCAAAACTTAGGCTATAAGGCCAAAAATTTGTAATACCTTTACAATTATAAAACTCGGCGATGTCATCGCCATTGAAGATCTTTGCCCGCTCAAAAGCATGTCGAAGTCTTTTATTTGAAAATTACATGCGGATAATCTCGAAATTACTACTTCATAAATGATAGTGTTAAAACTATAAAAATTAAACTTCGATAACACATGAAAACATTGGCCACAAGGCCTCATCGAGGGTCTAAAATTTAGATTATGAGTTAAGCTCGATGACTATAAAAATGCATTGGTTAGGCTCGAAGACTAGTTAAAAGCGGCATTGACAAGGCTCGATAACAATATTAAAAAGCGGCATAGGCTCGATGACAATTTAAAGCGCTAGGCTCGATGACCATTTAAAGCGTTGGACTCGATGACCATCGGGTCGACGAGGCAAAAGGCTCGAAGTAATATACGTGGCATGCATGCTTTATAGTATAAAACATGGCATCGTGCGCATCGACATGACCCCATCGATAACCACCTCTTCGTTTTTGTTACTATGGCATCGATGAGGTTCCAATGCAATCTGCTTCATGCCAAACTCGTTGGCATCTTGCATATTGGTTTGTTTCACATCAATGACAATGAAGTGTAGTGAGATATGGCTTGACATAGCCGATGTCTACATGGTAGAATGGTAATTAACTTGAAAACTGCAATATTACTATAAAAAATGTTTCCTTATCACCAAATCTCTATAATTTGTCAAAAGCTTATTGGCTAGCAAAAGTTTATCAACTTCTTTTGCAAAAAAACTACCGCACTTAATAATTATCAGTACCAAACATTTTTGCAATTTAACCCATTTTAATTAAACAAATAAGACCTTTGGACTTAAGCAAATTATTTATTATTCCTAAACTCTTAGGAAAAATTCCCAAAAATCATAATAAATCAATTTAATCTCACTATTTGACATATAAACATTTCAAGACCAAAAAATTATTTTAATTATTTTTAATAATTAAAACCCGAAATTCACCAATTTCTTCACTTAGAAAATCATATAAAATCCATACATGCTTGGAAAATAATGAAATTAAAAATCCACTTTTAAAATGATATTTCTAACATCATATCAAAATATCAAGTCATTTAGGTATCACATGATAGGTTTTCGAACTCAAACATTTCACTAAATTTCATATTTAAATTCTAGAAAATCAGCAATAAGCATATAATCATTCAAACTACTAAAACATGGCATAATACTTGCAAAAGATGGAATTATACTTAAAACCGAAACATAATAAAAATGTGAGATGTATATTCATTATTCATCTTGATTTGGATGAAAAAGATAAGATTTGGTATATAATTGATTTCTTTTAGCTTTAATTCCTTAATCTTTTAGTTTCCTTCTTGTTTTCCCTTTGCTATGGTCGGCCTCTCTCTATGTTTAGTTTGTATGTGTGTAAATGAAAGAAGGAAACAAAGATAGAAGGATTTAAGGGGTAGGAATAAAGGCTATTCCCATTTTTCCATTATCATTTTCCTCCTACTTTTCCTAACCTTTTATTTCTCTAATTGGTTTATTAACTAAGGCATGGCCTAAACATAATTACCAAATCTCAATTTTCTTATCACTTTACATTATTTTATTTAATTTATCTAATTAAATGTTCTAAATAATGTTAGTCAAAATTAGGGTCATTATAGAATGTGTATGAACACTGTACAACATCTTATCTTCTAAAAAATGACCATCTTCGTCAGTATCTTGTCTTATACAATGGTAAGAGCATTGTTCCAAATGTACTATCCACTAGGAAATCTCAAGCCATCGTCGGTGCTTCTAACCTAGCTTGCGGTTCTGATGACGAAAATCAAGGGGATATAGAGTGTCACGGTGCCAATGCAAATATAAGTTAGAAGGAAAGAAGGGAAGAAGAGAATGCCATCGAGGAAAGAGCCGAAGGAGGAGAGAAAGAAGGAAGTGTCAAAGAGGAAGAAGATGATGATGAAGATTATAGTCTCGACAGGGATGAATCATATGGAGGGACATCCCTTGAATGTACCAAGGTAATACCCCTTTCCCGACTGAAGTGATTGATCATAAAGTCTTCACAGCTTGCACCTGGTCCAAGCCTCGAACAAGTTGAAGAAGTGACCCCACTTGTAGTCTCCTCTAAGAACTTCTTTTGTTCCTTGGGTGATCTTGTGAACTTGTCTGCTTCTGGCTTCGGGGGAATAAGCTTCAGAGATATCCTCAGTAACAGCTCCCATGAACTCAACTTCCTTGTAAGGGATATTCTTACCGTGGTTGATGAAACTCCATCTCTAGAGCTCTTCATGCACTATCCATGGATTACTTAAGGAAATACCAGCACTACACACATTACTAGGATCATGAGCATAATCACTAAGCACTCATTCTTAATCTAGCGTCTTAGTTGTAATATATCTTTTCTTTTATTCAGGTATAATGGTGGAGATTGTTTTGGCAGTCTCCGCTCGGGCATTGGTCAATATCGCATCTCAACTCCAGAGGCTTGCATACAGTGTTCCAGATCGCATCAGAAGTTCGAATACAAAAAAAGAAGAAGGAAGGATATGGAGCATTGAGATGAAGAGGACAAGCAGAGGCATCGACATGAAGGGAAAGAGTGCTGTGACATTGAAAATAAACACCTTTGTTTGGAGGAATAAAAGTGTTCATGTGAGTAACCCAAGCATGACTCTGACCCCTCTCAGTCGCATTCTCACTCTCAGACTGCTTAGAAATAACCTCCATTGACTTGATCTCCCAGCACCACCATTTTAGCTTCCCATAAGTTTAAAGGAACTACAAGTCATGCTGCTCTGACTCCACCCCTCGTAGACCATCCTCAACAATTACAACAAAAATGCAAGCAGCTCCACTTGACTATTGCCTGGAGGTGGTAATATGTTTGATCTCAATGTCAGGAACATCTCCTTACAAGAAGTTGATAAAGACATCGATCGTATCAAGAGGTCGGGGACCAACTCTTTGAATTAAAAAGACTTGCAAAAGGCCTCTGTCACATTAATCAGATCAATAAGAAAATTATTCATTCCTTTGACACAAAAAGAATCAACCATGAAAAGTTAGTAGCAGGCTACAGGATTGAATCGGCTGACTTTACTTAGGAAAGAGATGCAGCACTAAAGTCAGCCATTGACCCCAAGGATATAATAGCGGAGCTATGCTTTGCCTACGCTCAAGCCACCAACATCACGAATGACCAGCTAAAGAAAGCCTACAATGGAAGTGCTAAGCTTGAGGAATAAGTCAAAGCTTAGGACGAATGAGATGCAATGTTTCTGGTTGAAGTCGATAAACTTAAAGCTAACTCGAGGGTCGAGTTTGAATCTAATGTTCAAGTCCCGATTGAACTAATCAATGTTAGAGAAGCGATTACAAAGATTAAATGGAAGACCGCTCAAATAAATGAATAGATGCAAGCCACTTTCCAGCAATTCTCTGCTAATGCTACCGAAAATAAGAATCTGAAATGGCTTGGAGAGAGCTATCCAGCTATAGTTGCAAACGCTTGGGAAGAGATCCCATATAGACCCACCAAAGCTGACCATGGCATTACTGAAGATGAGTTAAAATCACTTTTCCTGAATGATGAGGACATCATGGCCTTGGATAAAGGGAAGGTTATCTTAGCTTCATAAGATGTGGTTATATGGAAGGTGGCTAAAAGGCTCCTACCGGTTCTAGTGCATTGGATCAAGCGGAATTGTCCATTCTCATGTCGAATGAGCCTATAATAGACATGGTCACTTCTAAGGTGATAACCTATGAGGCTACCCATACTAAAACTCCTATTCCTACTATATCAAGTACCAAAGTTCCACATCTCACTACTTCAATTGTTCAGTTTACACAGTCTTTTATCAAAGAGGGAGAAGTCATTATGTTTCTAGCCAAGGACATTCAATCCAGCCAAGGTATATCTCTTGTCTCACCTTTCTTAGAGAAACTTCAATTCTTGTTAGAGGACATCACTAAGTTATACTATTATGTCTATCGAGTTACAGGTCATCCATCACTACGTCCTCCGCCACTGCTCAAGGCTTAAGTCCAATTGCCATTTCAACTATGTCGACCTCTATGACCACAATGTCGATCGCTCCAATTCCTCTTTCCAACTCACCTCCGGCACAGGCTCAGAAAAAATAGGTATGCTGGAAGGGTTAAACGATTATTACCAGTATCAAACAGAAGAGGTCATAATCGTAGGCATAAAGGGCCTAGATGATTCAATTAAAATGGTGGAGAGGTTGAATGTGCTTTGACAAGATCAATATTAAAATTGAGGTTTGAACTAAAAAACCTATGGCCGGCTCTGGAAATACATAACCTACCTCCAAAACATTTCCATTGAAAATCCAGCCTTGTAAAGGTCATGGTGCTGGAGGTCCAATTTATCCTACCCTACCTTCAAAAAAAAGTAAGGGCCCATTGTATGGGATGTTTAGTTATGATGTCTCTTCTTATGAGGAGAGCTCCATAGAAAAGGAGGAGGAGATGAAAATTTGTAGGAAGCGTTGCTCCAAACTGGCTATCAAGAGGAGGAGCAAGCGGGGAAGAGTAAAGTAGGTGGTTATATTTTTGCTTTAGAAGATAGTTTATTTTTATTTTTCCTATATTATGTTCTTTTTTGTATTTCCTATATATTGGCCGTCATTGTATGGGAGTGGCCCCCACAATCCTTGTACAAAAGATATGTGTAAATAAAAGACTGTTTCTTTTCAATCTTTTTTTGTATTTACATTTCTACATCTTTTGTTTTACTTGCCCATATATAGAACATAAGTAATTCAACCATATTTATATTATACATGCTTGTGTATGTGTAATGCCATTATTTACCATTATCTGTACATATAAATAAATCTTTGCAATTGCACTTTGTTATTTCATTACTTAGCTCTATATTTCATTACTCCAATATATTTAGTTCTTTTTTGGAGACAAAGCAGGATTTTATAAAGGTCCCTTGCCTCTTTTTATCAAAAAACATAACAGGATAGATTGCAAAAATTGAAATGAACTATAGCTATGAAAAAGACATAAAATAGAAAGGAAACTTATAGGCCTGCCATATCAGCATATTTTTTTAAAATCTCTAAATCATTTTCGCTCCAATTATTAGCCCATTTCCATTGTTTCACTTTTCCATAAATCTTTAAAATGCAAGCTCTGCTTACTACGACTTCTTGCCTTCTTTCTTTTCTGAACAACTATAAGTTCCGTTCTCTCCAAATTTAAAAAATTAAGGATTTAATCCAGTATAGGAGAATGTCCAATTTAATTGTCCTCCATCCTGTTCCCATAAAAACATTGTACCACTCCACATTGCTATAAACACTTAGATTATGGTAACCTCTATGACTCAAGACTGTTTGCCATATATTTAAAGTGAAGGGGCATTCGAAGAAAATATGGGTAGTGAATTCACCGTGTTTGCTACACAACACACAAACTGTAGAACTGAGCATTCCCATAAAGCAAAGTTTTTCCTGGGTTAGAATTGCATTCCTAAGCATTTGCCAAAGCAGCATGTTGTCTCTTTGATTGCTCTTCGTGTCCCATATGCGATCGCACCAGGGATCTTTGGTTCTATTGCTGTTAGAAATGAGATTGTAGATGAGCTTAATAGAGTGTATGTGTTTTCGAGAACCCCATTTAGGAACTGTGTCATCTGAGATCATCTTACTTTCTTGGATGTCCACCTATAGTTTCTTAATCACAGGGTTACTACTATGAAGGAGTAGCAGAGCATTTTGGTGAATCTAACTCAAAATAAAAGCATTCCCTCGGATTCCAGTTTGAATTATATGATTGTAACCTAGATGTTTAGAGAGAATTAGGCCTTTACAACCTACGGAGAATGAAAAAAGTTGATTTGGGATGATTTGTTTATGGGGTATTAAATATGAGGAAGTAGTGTTGCTCTAAAGTTTAGGATGTTATCCATAGCCAACTATTGTTATGCTTCAGATCCGTAGTCCAGAAGTTTTTAGCTCTTATTTTGTGCTTAATGATCTATTGCTTGCAAATGTTGGTGTCGTTCTCCAGTAAGTTTGCAACGTGTGATGAGCAAGTAGCCTTATTCCAAGAGATTATATCGATCACCCCGGACACTCCATATTTGTGTGGTAGTTGAGTTTTGGAAAATTTTATTGGGATAGGTTTCTTCAAGTATGGGTCACCGGTCCAAATGATGTGATTACAAGCTTTGTTGATCATTAATAGGAGTGCTTTTGGTAGTACGAATATGCATGCGTAGTACACCTACATTGGGAAAGCTATTGATTTGATTATGGTTAGCCTTTCGGCACGAGATAAATTTTTATTGTACCAAGAATAAAGTTTTGAGGTAATTTTTTCATATAGTGGCAAGCAATAACGCTTCGTTATTCTTAAAGATGTGAGGGAAATTCCAAGGTAAGAGGGAGGTCCTTGAGTAAGCGTTAAAGAATGGTAATCTGCAAGCCAAGATTTTTCCATTTGGTCTATTCCTGCTATGTAGATGGAGGATTTTGTGGCATATATTTGGAGGGCTGTAGAGCTCTTGAATCGGTTGAGGGTTTTTATTATAGTTCCTATTGACTGGTTATTAGTCTTTGTGAAGATTGCTAAGTCATTGGTGAAACATAGGTTGGTTACAAGGGATTTTTGCACATGGGGTGGTACTCGATTTGTCCTTTGTTATATTTTCCCTTAGTTAAATGGTAAGAATTTCCATCAAAATAAAAAAGAGATAGAAGCTAATCATGTCTCCTTGCCTCAGGTGCTTTCCCACTTTGAAGAAGCCTTTCAAACCACCATTTATGTTTACATAGTAGAACGGGGTTGAGATGCATGTCATGATCTAATTCCTGAATGTTGACGGGAAAGCCATTCAAGTAAGAGCATAAGAGAATCTTTCCTATCTAGTAGACTCAAAAGCTTTAATTATGTCTATCTTTAGGAAGCATCTTGGGGTTGTACCTTTCTATAAAAGCACTTTGATTAAAGGTTATGAGATGAGGAAGCACTCTTTTTAATATGTTGGTTATGGTTTTTGAGATGCATTAAATTGTATTAAAGCAGCGGATTAGCTTGAATTGATTGACTTTGGAAGGGTTCTTAGATTTGGAAATGAGGCATATTATCGTAGAATTGATTCCCCCCATCATTCTGTTGGATCTGAAGAAGCCTTTTATAGCCTCGATCCTTTTTGACTATTGGCTAAGTTTCTACGAAGAAAGCCGAGTTAAAGCCATTTGGTCATTCTAATTTATCCCTCTTGATAGAGAACAAAGTTTTAGTGATGTTTTCCTTTATAATATGCTACTGCAATTCTTTAATTTGATGGAGGTTTAATGTTGGGAAGCAAAGGTTATCAAGGGAGCTTGTGTCTACAAAATAGTCCTCCTTCTTGCCCCGAGTGCTCTAGAAAAAGTTGACAATATCATTGGTGATAGCATCTGAATGCAGTTTGTGTTGCCTGTGATATCTTCAATTCTCGTAATTTTGGCTCTGGCCGATTTTGTCTTTATAAAGTTGTGGTAGTAGGCCTATAT
Organism: Allium fistulosum; assembly: GCA_030737815.1. Lineage (NCBI taxonomy): Eukaryota > Viridiplantae > Streptophyta > Magnoliopsida > Asparagales > Amaryllidaceae > Allium > Allium fistulosum. The sequence continues at coordinate 739,556,259 of CM060908.1, read as the reverse complement.
TTCTTTGAATAACTTTGATTGTCTTCAACTGAGCATATCTTTCCCAACCGTAAGCAGAGCTACATCACTTCGGATAACTTCATGGCAGTCCTTATTTATTTACGACTGGGTTCCTTCTGACCATAATCAAGGTCGTACTTACAACAACCATTAACAATGCTTCGTTTCTCGTTTTTAGGAAACAGGAATATGGATGTCTACCTCTGGACATCAACTATTAATTCCACTATCTTCAGGTGATAATTAAAGTTATCTCATCGATCAACCTCATTAATCATTAAACGAACATATCATATTTTGATAGAAACATGGATGTACCTTCAAAAAAATTCAGTTATATGTTGAATTCTATATTTGGGAATCAGTTACTTGGATGCCCATCTCTGGGCATCCATCTTCGATCTCGCCTATCCCCAGGCATTAATTAGAAACATCCACTGACCATTATCGCTTATCTTTGGTCAAGCATATCTCGTCAGACCGTAAGTATAGTCTTGTTTGCAAAAGTTCCAAATTTACTTCAATTCTTACCTCCAGGAATTAGTGTCTTGGATGCCTATCTCTAGGCACCCGTTATTGGTCTTATGTCTCTAGGTATTGGCCAACACTACTTATCTTCGACCAAGTGCATCTTGCCAAGCCGTAAGTGTGGTGATTCCAGTGAATGGTTCAATTATACACCAACCCATATCTTTAGGGATCAGTGTCTCAGATGCTTATCTTTGAACATCAATCTTCGCTCTCATCTATCTTTGGGTGCTGATCAAATACATTCATTGACCATCATCACTTATCCTTAGCCGAAAATATCCTAATGTGTAACAACCCGTATATTTGGACCATTTAAATTGACAATAATCCACACATGTCAACTTAAATAATACAAAACACGAATCATTATGGGACGGAATTTCAGGGTCGTTATATTCTCCCCCACTCAAAATTTTCGTCCTCGAAAAGGAACGAAGTAATGAGTAGAAGATCAAATTGATAAGATACGATGGTTATAGAATAGAATACAGACTAGAATTCAGAATAAAATATAGAATATCGAATATAGTATACCTCCCTCGAATAACTCTAGATTAGAATCCCGAATACTCTCCTCTGTTTCCCAAGTACAATCACGATCATCGGGACTCCATTGGACCCTGACTAGGCTAATAGATTTCCTTCTAAGCTGCTTTGTATCTCGATCGACTATACGAAGTGGTCTCCTTTCGATGGTCAAGTCTGGCTCAATATCTACTTCATCTAGCTGGGCAATAGGAATGGTCATGGATGGATCACGCATGACTTTCCGGAGATGTGAAACATGGAATACGTTGTGCACACCCTCAAACTTTTCTGGTAATGCGACTCTATATGCTAGTGTACCAATCCTCTCGGTGATAGTGAATGGTCCAACAAATCTAGGAGCGAGCTTCCCTCTTCGGCCAAATCGAATAACATTCTTCAAAGGTGATACCTTAAGTAATACCTCATCTCCAACTTGGAATTCCAAATCCCTTCTCCGCCTATCTTGTGCGGTCTTCATCTTCCTTCTGATCTCATTAACCTTCTCGGATGCTTCCATAATCATATCTGGACCAAGAACTAATCGATCTCCAGGCTCAATCCAACAAGCGGGCGATTTGCATGGCCGTCCATATAAAGCTTCGAACGGTGCCATATCGATACTCACCTGATTATAAAGATGGTTAAATTTCAATTCAAATTTGCTTGTTCAAATTGAAAATTTTGATTTACCTGATAACTGTTATTATAAGTGAATTCAACCAAATGGAGATAGTCTTCCCAAGATCCACCGAAATCAATAATGCAAGCTCAGAGCAGATCCTCCAAAATCTGGTTCACCCTTTCAGTTTGGCCATCTGTTTGTGGATGATAAGCTGTGCTCAGATTCAGTTTAGTGCCCAAGACGTCCTGAAATGCCTTCCAGAATTTACTAGTGAATATAAGGTCTCGATCGCATACAACACTAGACGGAACTCCATGAAGTCTAACAATCTCTCTCATATAAATCTCGGCCAGACTCGAAGCAGTACGAGTGGTCTTTACAGGAATAAAGTAAGCAGATTTGGTCAACCTATCAACAATCACCCATATACTCTCGTTACCTTTTCTGGTCCTCGGTAATCCATCGATGAAGTCCATAGAAATCTGATCCCATTTCCAACACGAAATCTCTAGGGGTTGAAGTAAACCGGCAGTCCTCTGGTGATCGGCCTTGACTTATTGGCAAGTGGTGCATCTACTGACATATATAGAAATATCTCCCTTCATCCCACTCCACCAATATGAACGCTTCATATTACGATACATCTTAGTGACACCAGGATGAAATGAAAGTGATGACTGATGGTTCTCTCTAAGCACTTCTTGTTTCAATCCATCGTCATTAGGAACACAAATACGGTTGTCGATCCTTAGAACTCCATTACTATCTACTTGTGCTCCCACTTTACCGTCAGCATTTCCAACTCTACCAAGAACTAACTCCTTCATACGATAGAGCAAAGTGTCCTCATATTGTTTAGCTTTGATGTGATCCATAAGAGATGGAGAGATAATGAGCTAAAATAACATGCCTTCAATAAGATTACAACAAGACAATGCTTTGTTGCGGCTCAAAGCATCTGCGACGACATTTGCTTTCCCCGGAGTATGTGATGTCGAGATCATATACAGCTAAGAATTCGAGCCATCGGACTTGTCTCTGGTTCAAATCCTTCTGAGAAAAGATATACCTCAAGGACTTATGATCAGTGAATAATTCGAATTTGGTTCCCAAAAGATGATGCCTCCATAGTTTCAAAGCAAATACAACTGCAAGAAGCTCAAGATCATGTGTGGCATAGTTCACTTCATGGGTCTTCAACTGACGACCCGCATAAGCAATAACCTTTCCATTTTGCATAAGGACAACGCCTAAACCTTCTCGGCAAGCATCTGTATAGACAGTTAATCCTTCACTTCCCTCAATACCGCAAGAACAGGGGCTGAAGTTAACTTGCGCTTCAACTCATTAAAAGCTGATTCACACTTCTCACTCCAAATAAACTTAACATCCTTCCGAGTTAAATCAATAAGTAGGGCAGAAATCCGGGCAAAGTGCTCAATAAATCTACGATAATAACCGGCTAAGCCCAAGAAACTACGAATATCTGTAGGAGTTTTAGGAGTCTCCCAATCCTGTAGATTAATTGATCCAAAATAAAAGGAGATAAGACTTTTTTTGAAGCGAAACAATGAATAAGATAGAACTTACATTGATTAAAGCGATCTTAGCTGGATCGGCCGAAATCCCATTTTCTGAAATAATATAGCCAATGAATCTCACTTCGTCTCGCCAAAAGTGGCATTTAGAGAACTTGGCTTTAAGCTGATGATTTTAGAGAGTTTCCAGAACATAACGGAGATGTGTTTCATGCTCTTTCTCGTCTTTGGAGAAAACGAGAATATCATCAATGAATACAAGAACTAACTTGTTAAGGACATCACGGAAGACTCGGTTCATCAAGTCGACGAAATAAGTAGGTGCGTTGGTCAAACCGAATGGCATAACCAACCATTCATAGAATCCATTCTCGGTACGGAAAGCTGTCTTACAGATACTACCTTCTGCTACTCTGAGTTGGTGGAACCCAGTGGCTAGATCAAGTTGTGAGAAGACTTTAGCTGCATGGAGCTGATCGAATAAATCGTTGATGCGAGGCATCAGATAGCGATTTTTTAGAGTGCGTTTGTTTAGTTCTCTGTAATCAACACACATGTGAAGAGATCCATCTGATTTGGTGACAAATACAACTGCGGCGCCCCATTCAGAACAACTTCTCCTAATCAAACCCTTAGCAAATAGGTCCTTAATTTGAGTTTTTAGTTCAGCTTTTTCTTTAGGAGCCATCCTTTGGTGTGGGAGAACTACGGGAGTAGCTCCAGGAATAAGATCAATGCAGAAATCGATTTCCCGTTTAGACGGTAGAGAGTTGACCTCTCCAAATACATCGAGAAATTGCTGAACAATAGGAGTGGAGTCAAGATCATCCGGGTGAGCATCAAGAGAGAATATGAAGCTTCGGGCATATTTCTGAGGTGATTTGCATTCAATGACAAGTGGTAGACCCTTGTCACTGACTAAAGAAATAGAACGAGCTTTGCATGAAATAACAACATCAAATTTTCTTAACCAATCGGCACCTAATAAGATGTCAAATGCTTCGAAGCCAAGCACATAAAAATTCCAAGTGAATCGATATCTTCCATACATAAGTACAACCCCTTTACAAAATCTACTGAGGTTGGCAAGTCCTCCAATAGGGTTGGAGACACATAAGGAAGTAGTGGTAAAAGTAGGTTCTAATTTGAGTTTACTACAAAGATCAATAGATATGAAGCTATGGGAAGTGCCAGCGTCGAATAATACTCTAATAGGTAAATCATGTAATGAAAAAGTACACCGTAAGGTACCTTGGTCATCCTGGGCCGGAGGTGCAGATGGTGCGGGTGTGGTGATAGCAAATACTCCAAAAGTGGTGCCATGCTTATGCATCGGGCAGTCTTTCTTGAAATGACCAGGCTGGAGGCATACATGGCATAAATCTCTCCTAGTCATAGAAGGTGGTGGAATAGCAGCTCCGGTAGATGGACAACTATTAGCATAATGACCCTTCTTATCGCATTTGAAGCAAGTGATATTAGCAAGGTCGATTGGGCTTTTCTGGGCATATCCCAATCCTGTAGTCTTTTGCCAAGCTTTCTTTTATTGATCAAAGTTCATCTTCCTCTTTCCGGGCTCGCTAGAAGAAGACTGAGTAGGAGTGGCCTTAGCAGTGGGTCCCTTAGGCTTCACCTCATATCTAAGAGCATAGTCAACAAGCTCTGTGAAGGTGCAGTGGGTGCGGCCAGTAAGCAAGTCATAATACTCTGGTCTAGCTCCCAAAATGAATTTCTCGTTCTTCAGAAGTGGTGTATCAATCAAGCCATGTCCGAACTTGGAGAGTTCATTGAATTTCCTCTCATACTCAGAAAAATTCATACTGCCTTGCTTAAGATCCATGAAAGCTCTATAAAGTTGGGTTTTCCCAGCAGCTGGCATCCATTGTGCCGAGAAAGCATCCCTAATCAAACAGATGGACTAGATGAATAACATTCCAAAGATTGAAAGAAGAATTTAGACTACAAAATCCAAACGAATTTATACCTAAACTGGGTCCAAGTGATGGTGTTCTCCTCGATACGAGAAGTAACTGATTCTCACCAGTCTTGTGCGGCATCCTGAAGTTGCCAAGCAGCCAGCTGACGCTTCTGAGCATCAGTGATCTCCAAACCAGAAAATATCTTCCCTAAGCTTTTAAGCCATTGTTGAGCCTTGATAATGCTCTTGGATCCAGAAAACTTAATACCTCCAAGCTGTGTATACTCCTTACTAAGAGTGGTGAATTTGACTGGAGCTGGGGCGACAGGTGCAGCCTGAGCAGGACCATTGCCTCTTCCTCCCCTATTGTTTCTTCTGGTACTCATCCTGAAATACCAAAAGAGATTTAGAACCAAGGATAGAAATCATAGAACTCTAAGGAAAGTCAACTCAACGAATCAAAAGAAGTTTGAATTGAAAGGATTTGGATATTGAATCGATTCTCCTCATTCTAGGGTATTGCTACCCTATCTCTAATGAGTTTATATAACCCCGAACTAAGGTTTTTAGGGAAACCAAAGCTTTGATACCAACTGTAACAACCCGTATATTTGGACCATTTAAATTGACAATAATCCACACATATCAACTTAAATAATACAAAATACGAATCATTATGGGACGGAATTTCAGGGTCGTTACATAATGTATCTTAAGCGAGGTCAATCTGGTAGCATAATTTAATTCTATGCCATAACCTATCTCCAAGATCTGGCATATTTGATGCCTATCTTCGAGCATCAACCCTTGCCTGACCTATCTCCGGGCATTGGTCAATGATCAGATGGGTAAGGGAGATTCGTTCGATCAACCCTAGTGTTGTAATACTCCTTTGACCCGATCATGGTTTAAAGGAGTTCATCGGTACCTGTCTCTGGGTACCTGAATATGCCGCTAATCATGCGGCACAAAGCTAGACTCCTAAGAACACGGTTCCACTAGTTCCAAAAGCCAACTTTATTCATAAACAAAAGAAATAGCAAGCTCTACCTTATTACATTATCCTCGGTGAACCAGGGTGGTTTATTTGTAGAAAATAAGGAAATCTAAGTGAAATAGCATTGTATGTGCTTGCTATTCCATGCACACAGAATTGGAGTCCCATCAATAGTCAATAGCTTGAAAGTTCCATCTCCTAACTTCCATTTAAACCCAAAGGGACCTTTCCAATTCAGATCAAGTTTCCCATACTGTGGAGGACTTGTTTCAGAACGAGGTTGTCGCCTACCTCAAAGGTACCATTTTGGACTTTGGTGTTGAAATGCCTCGCTACTCTTTTCTAATGTGCAGCTACCCTTAGTTCAGCCTTTTTTCGTCTTTCATTGACTAGGTCGAGGGACTCAAGCAAGTATTATGTATTCGTCATGGGATTATAACATTCTTCGATGAGAAGGGACCCCTAGTTCTATTGGAATCCAAGCCTCAGTTCCATAGGCCAAAGCGAATGGAGTATGCCTGATTGCGGACTTATGGGTCATTCTATTAGCCCATAATGCTTATGGTAACTTATTAGCCTAGTTGCCTTCAGATTAATTTGATGATCTAGTTTACTGATTGCATATATCCATTCACTTACTGGTGATTACTACTAGGAAGGTCTTCATAATTCGGTATCAGTTACAGAAGACTTTGAAATTGACATTATGGAATTTAGTTCCACTATTAGTAATGATCTTCTATAAGAGTCCAAATCTACATATGATGTTCTTCACCACAAAATTGATAGCTTACTTTATATCATCTTGGCCAACGGTTCCGCTTCATCCCACTTTGTAAAGTTGTCCACAACTATGATAACATACCTCACTCTCCTTTGACATCGGTAGCACACTGATTATATCGCTCTCCTTCGACATCACACCACCTTAGAAGGAGCTTTTGCCATTCATTCATTCAATCCGAGATAGTTTCCTTCAAATAATAATCTTTAATTAGAGTAATCGATGACACCTTTTCTTCCTCTACCTCCAAGATCTAATGAACATTCATCTGGTTGATACTTGAAGCTGATAAAACTTTTACAAGAATGAGTCCTATAAGCCACACTTCTCCAGTAGTGACTAGTTTGGCTAGTGAATCAGCTTTCGTATTCTCTTTTCTGGGAAAAGGCGTGACTGTCCAGTGTTCAATATCATTCGATAGTTCCAGTGTCATTGTCATGTAAAAGGCATTTTTCAGCCCCATAGTCTGAAATTCCTTCTTCAGTTTGCAGAACAACATCTAAGAGTTGCTAATTATATAAAAAATCTTGACCCCTAGTTCTTTCGCTATCTTGATCCCGTAATCAACGCTTCATATACGGTCTCGTTATCTCTCGTCAGGAACCCAAACTTTAAAGCGTAGAATATCATTCATCCTTCTTATGTCATGAGAATGACTCCTGCACCGAAACTACATTCATTGTAAGCTTCATCGATGTATAACTTCCACTTGGATAGTTGGACCATATCTTCTTCCACTTCTCCATCTTGGGCGGTAAATGTGGCAATAAAATTAGTCAATGCCTGTCCTCATATCACCCTTCAAGGATGCTACATTATATCATATTGGATAAGCTTGATATTCCACTTTAACGATCCCTCCAAAGTTTCAGGTTGATGCAATACTTTCATTAGGGGCTGATCAGTCAACACCTTTATCTGGTGAGCCTTGAATTATGGTCTCAACTTCCTCAAGCCAATCAACAAGCAGTATGCTAGTTTCTCCATCTTTGGATAGTTCTTTTTCGATCCGTTAAACTGCTTGCAAATATAGTACGGGCCTTTGGATTCTAGACTCCTTACGTACTAAAGCTGCACTCAGTGCATGAGCGGATACTGCTAAGTAAATGAATAGATCTTCTTCTAAATGCTTCGATAAGTCTGGTGGTGTTTCTATGTGTTCTAATAATTTTTGGATAGCTACTTGGCATTCCTCCATCCAAAAAAAACTTCCCTTTTTCTTTCATAAAGGCATTAAAGAACGGTATCCATTTGTCTGTTACCTTGAAAAAAATCAACCTAGTGGAGCAACCTTACCGTTGAAGCTCTCCATTTCCCTCCTTGTCTTTAGGGCAATAACATCTTCCAATGCTTGAATCTATTCAGGACTGGCTTCAATACCCCTTAAGTTCACAATGAAACCCAAAATTTGCCTGATGCGACTCCAAAAGAACATGTCAGTGGATTAGGCTTCACCTCTTACTTTCGAAGAACATCAAATATTTCAAAGAGGTCGTCCATGTGATTCATTGATTGTTGTGATTTCATAAATATATCATCTACATAAACCACCATCGTGCATCCGATTTGATATTTGAATATCTTTTTTACCAGCATTGGTAAATAGCTCCAGCGTTCTTCAAAACAAATGGCATTACTTGATAAAAATATAACCTTAATTAGTAACAAAACTCATATGTTCCTAATTTGGAACTTGTATTGCTATCTAGTTGTTTCCAGAGCACGCATCCAGAAAGGATAACAGTTCATGCCCAATTGCTGAGTCGACATGTTGGTTGATCGTCGGTAGAGGAGAGCTGTCTTTCAGGAATGCTTTATTCAGGTCTGAATAATTGATGCATGTCCACTATTTTTCATTTGGCTTCTTGACCAATACATGGTTTGATACCAATTGTACAAGGTATTGGGGATAAAGCTATTTGCCTTCAGTTTATCCGCTTATTCTTTTAGTGCAGTGGATCGCTTCAAACCCAAGATGTGTCTCTTTCACTTCACAATGGGCATTTTAGGTCCACATTCAATTCATGGCATGATATCACTAGAAAAATTCGACACATACCGAAATGTGACGAAGCAAAGACATCCAAATTTGCCTAGAAAACCATACCGATTCCTTCTTCATTTTCAAGCCGAGATGAGATCCGACTTTGAGAACCCGAGTGGGATCATCATTATCGATCGGGATGTTGATTCTCAACTTTATCGGTACGACCCTTGCATCTTCTGGCTTTTTAGAGGGTCCATAGGCTTCTAGAACTTAGTATGGTCCAAAGCTAGGGCATGAGCAGTGGTTGCTATGCATTAGCGGTCTAATGTAACGGGAATTCTCTGCATTGTTTCCTTTCTCATGTTGCTTCGCCTCTCTAAGCTCAATGACTTAGCATTCTCGACCAGTGCTCTAGTCATCTTGAATATCTCAAACTTTGTTCTTGGCGGGAAACTTCATCATTAAACGCCATGGAGCCAGCCTTATTCTAAAACTAGTAATGGCCGATTGGCCCACAAAAGCATTATAACCAGACAATCCATTAACCACTATAAAAGTATGCACATACTATCTTGCGGTCTCCCTCTCCCAATTCCACTAGCAATTCAATACATCCGACTACCTCTTTTGCCTCTCTAGTAAGTCCTTGGATATAGGTCTTACATGACTTTAGATCCTTTGGATTGATCTTCATCTTATCGAACATCTTGTTGAACAAGATGTTAATCGAGCTTCCATTGTCAATCAAAACTCATTGTACTATTGCAGGCCCAATAATGGCCATAATCACCATGGGTTCAAGTGTCGACACTTGCACTCCAACGGCGTCACTATTCCGGAAGACCATGTCATTATTCATTATCTTTAGTTGTTTTGCTGAAGCAATGTCTTTGACATTAAAATGACTCTTATGTAGAACATATTTCAACAAACTCCCATACCTCTCTATCACATTCCACCTCATCTTCGCTAGATATGGCCCTCCAGATATAGTGTTTATTATGATTCTATCCATCGCCTTGGTCCCGCTCCAATGGACCTAGGTTGATCCCTTTGAGTGCTCTATCCTTGGAATCTAGAATTATATTCCTCACCTTGTGGAACTCTCACCTACTATTCTTCTTTCAGATCAAACCCTCTATCACATCTTTCCAGTGACGACAATCATTGATATTATGTCCATGAGTTTCGTGGAAGAGAATGCTTCCTTGAGCACCATTCGGCTTTGACTGCCTACCTCCAAGGCAATTTCTTATAATTCTCATGTAGAAAGTAGATATTCTCAACAATATCATTCAAGGGAGTGTAATCTCCTGGCCTCATGTACTTCAGATGCTTCTTAGTGTCCTTTTTGTCCCACTAATGCTTGGGTTTCTCCTTTTTTGATTATTATTATTCTCAACATTCACTATAATGTTTTTAGCACTCTTAATGATTTGGTCGATAACAACAATACTCTGAAAAACTTGATTTATTGCTTTACCACTAATTGGTTCAACGGCCAGGTCCGTCTCTTCCGGGCATAGAAACTATGATGTATTATGATATAATTCTTCCATTATAGATGGTTGGTTTCTTTTAATTCATCTACCAAACTCCGTGTCTAGGTGTATCCCTCAGATTAATGCTATTAACATAATGTCTTCCTTATGGTTGCTTACTTCAGTCACAATAGTGTTAAATGGTTTCAAGAAATCTTCCAGAGTCTCTCTATAACTCTAATAAATGCTCGACAAGGACATCATGTCCTTCGACCTAGTTGTGTGGAGCCTTAACTGTTCCATGAAAATTTTCACTAGTTGATCAAATGAAAATATATACACTAGCATGAGCCAAGTGCATTACATCGTAGCCATCCTATCTAATAATATGGAGAAACATCTGCACCTTACTACATCGGTTGCACAGGTTTCATCAATGTGCCACTCATCCTTCAGCAGATGTTGTTTATGATTTATCGTTCTATTATACAATGTATCGTTGGCATAAAAAATTGCTTATGGTAACTCTCTTGCAGTATATACTCAGTGAATGATGCCATGCTAAGTGTCAGGCCCATTCATGTTACTTCTAATCTAATTTTCATTCAGGTACTCTCCTAATCTTATCTGCTATGAACACTTCGTTGGTTTGGGCAGCTGGTTGTTAATTGTCTGGGATTGCCTCGAGTGTTTATATCCATAAACGCTCTTGGTTTATTCTATGACTTCTATGCTCTCCTGTCTTCGGGGGAGCCACTCATCCAAACCGTTTACGATGTCTTGTCGATTTCACAACATTTGTTTGAACACCATTTTTTTTATGCACCAGCATTCTGTCTAATGTCATTCCTAGTATCTTGCAAATCATCCTCACCATCAAATAGGTTAATAACGTCAAGTGGTTGCACGCCGGCTCCACATTCAACATGGTCGGCACCGACATGATTTTAGTAGTGTCGACCATGTTATTCATGGCCAAAATGGCCCCACTTTTCTACTTTGCCTTTTCAATTCCTCAACATCCTTTCTCTTCGTCCTTTGCTTGCCTTCTCTCCTATTTTGGCCTAATGAAGATGAACCATCTTCCTCGTTAGATGAAGACAATAAGTCCTGATGGCATTTCGCATGCCTTAATGGTTGCTATGCCAACATGGAAAAACTCTTCTCTATTCATTCAAAGATCAAAATTTGGTTACTCAACATCCTCTTGTTCATTTCATCCATCATCCAATCAAGTTCAGCTTTGGTTGCATCTCCCGCAGGAAGGAAGGTCTTAGCAAAGTAGGGGTTAGCTGAGTTGTTTCTTTAGTGTTGTGAGTATCTTCATCTTTTCCTCCAGTGATAGATCATGATATGTTAGAAGTATTCTACGGAGCCATTATCTTTATATCTAATGAAGATTCCTTTCCAGTTCTTAATATCTTTATATTTATAACAATGATCTTCTGGGTCTAACTTCAAGATGCTTGAAATCTAAAGTTCTAAACTAGATCTTAATTTGAGATGTTCGTTCTCAGTGAAAGCAGCAAAAATATTGGGTTAAAAAGTGATACATCACCCCTAATTGATCACAAACGAGAGCAAAGCAATAAAAAATAGAATAAAATAAAAGGAACGATAAAATTTTATAGTGGTTCGGCCAAATCATGTGCGTACATCCACTTAATCTTATTACCTCTGGTTTTGTCATGAACATAAACAATCTACAATGATTTCAAGTCTAGAAAGCAAAGTAATCTTCGTTATGGTAGCAATTCATGGTAAAGTTGATTTTGTGGAGATGAGAGTATAAAGAACAAGAGATCAAGGATTCAAAAGAGTAAAATCCTTTATACGTTGTTCCAACTTCTATATTATAGTTGAAATCCTTTGCCATAGTCACTAGATCACAAAAGACCAAGTAAGAGTTCATATCTACAAAGCTAGGGAAGAAGAACGAGTCACGTTGGTGAGATAAAATCACTTCGATACCGACCAAAATATGGTCAGTAATGAGCATGTTTGCTCATCATAGAAGCTTATGCTATCCTATACTTGCATAGATCTCGAGCTTCCAAGTTCATAGGTAGGTCCCATCTTAGAATCAACTCGATACCGACTATAATTATGGTCAGTACCGACCATAATCGACTTGCACCATTTGAATCCAAACTTTGGTGTTGCTTCATCTTATCATCCCAAGCATAACTCTAAGTTCTTAATCCATTTCATCTTCGTTTCAATGCACAGATTCACCTAGAAGCTGCTCAGTTCAATGCTGGGTAATAGTTTGCTTAAAGAGGTGGGGTACTATGTGGTTAAGCACATTCCACAAGATGAAAATTAGGATGTTAATGCTTTCGCAAAATTGGAAAGCTTGGGAAATGGATCACTTCTTGGGTTGGTCCTGATGATGAACCGAAAAAACCAAAGCTTCGAGGAGATTAGTATCGTGGGAACAATTGATGGAGAAGAAACCCGATGACACCTATCATTGAATATCCAGCAAATGGGACCTTACCCCTAAACTAGAACTAAGAAAAGAAAGTGATGCAAAAGGCGCCTCGGTGCACCATACATGATGTCATCCTATATATAAGAGGTTTCTCTAACCTACTGCTAAAATGCATGGCTTGAAAAGAAACTAGGGAATATTGGATAATGTGAATCAAGGTAGTTGTGGAGACTATACCGAGGGAAGACCCTAGTAAAGAGAATCTTGTGATATGGATACTTCTAGCTAACTCTTAATAATGACATAGTGGAGTACACTAAGAGGTGTGGTATGTGTCAATAGTTTGCTATGATCCCTAAGTTACCACTGGCCGAACTAACTAAATGGTCAGCCTTAAGACATTTATTATATGGGGATTTTAATCAGAGAACATCTAGTGGAAAAGGGTGGAGCAAAATATGTTATAGTGGCGGTGGATTACTACAGTAAGTGGGTAGAAGAAGAACCACACACCAAGGCATCCACCATAAAATGATCAATTTTATGGTACAAAATGTTAATTCCAGGCACATAGTCCCACTATAGATCATCTCGGACAATGGATTACAAATTCAATAACGAGGAATCACCCACTTCTATTGGTAACACGATATCAAGAAAAGCTTCTTGATGGTAGCAAATCCTCAAGCCAAAGGTTAAGTTGTGTTAACCTAAAAAATGGATCAACATCCTGGATTGAGTTTGAAAGCGCCGGCCCTGTTCTTACAAAGCAATAATATAGAAAATAAATTTAAAAAGAATAGAGAAAGTAAAAAAGACAAGAAGATTTTTATAGTGGTTCGGCTGTTAATGAAGCCTACGTCCACTTTATAACTTTCTATTAACTGACTGCTGTTACAAGTTGAGTCAGATTATAATATGATTGAATCTTCTAAGTTATATCAAGTCACAAGTACAAGAGTTTACTGGAGAATCACAGTGAAACCCTAGGCGATTGTTGTGTAGGAGGAGATGAGTTAAGAATAATCTCTGTAGAGTTCCAGCAGCCATTCCTGAAGATCCCCTTTATGTTGCAGATATGTGAGTATTTATAGGGATTGAAGAGCTATTGGGCTAGGCCGCTTTACCAGAAGCCTATACTTAATTGTATGATGGCGCTCCCAAAAGTTCAAAGGGAACCGACCTAACCTGATGGATCGCTAGCGATCCATGTAGTTAAAGTATTTTTGGACCTTTTAACTTAGATCATGCACCATGCCTTATGTAAATGCTCTCCATGTAATTTCATAACGAGTTGCCATGTTTTGATGGTGATTCATGTACGGGTTGTATTGAACTATGACTGGAATCAAACGAATGGTCACTTCTCAGACTAGCTTGCTTGGAATATCATGAAACTTGGTAGGCATCCCAAGAAAAGATATTGGTTCATGATGAAAGGAGTTTGGAGAAAATCGACTGCAACTTGATGGATCGCTAGCGATCCATAGTCCATGGATTGCTAGTGATATAAGGAGTTAGCAAATTTTCTTCCATCCAATTTCCTATATAACTTTGTTTGGGCCGATCCTTCATCATTTCACACTGTCCTTGCGAACGGAGCTAACCTTCCTACGACCCGAGCTAACCTTTCTACGACCCGAGCTAAATGTGACCAAACCCTAAGCTTTCTCATGCCAATGCCGTTGTCGATCTTCACCGCTGAAGCTCTCTGCCTCCGACCCCGCCTAACCTCGCCACCACTTTGACCCAATTTCCAGCACCTTAAATGTTGCCTGCTTGAATCGAAACCGATCTTGCCTAGCTTGGATCGCCAGTGAATTGAAATTGGCCGCATTTGTCTTCTAACTTAAGGTTAGTGATGTGGATTTTGGCATAGTATTAGCGAACGGTGATGAGGTTGTGTTGGTGATGGATACAATGGAAAATTCAAGCTGATTATGACTTTGTGGAAGAAGATAGTAAATCGAGTCTTGAATTCCTTATGGGATAAAGCCAGGGTTTTGTCCTAGTGCTTGACATGTATTGCTATCTTCATCGACATAGTCAAAATTAACTTGCACCAAGTTACACCGTTGATCTCGAAACAATGCCTTGCGGATTGATTTGGTTTGTTTGGGAATTGATAATAGCTTGGAGTAGCATCTTGTGTGCAAGTCATGCTATTATCAATTTCCCGAGAACTGAAATCGACCTATGTTGAGAATTCTCTACTCGATTCTGACCCATTGATCTATAGTTGCTCACA
Organism: Allium fistulosum; assembly: GCA_030737815.1. Taxonomy (NCBI): domain Eukaryota; kingdom Viridiplantae; phylum Streptophyta; class Magnoliopsida; order Asparagales; family Amaryllidaceae; genus Allium; species Allium fistulosum. Next base: position 739,541,191 of record CM060908.1, on the reverse strand, counting down.
TTGGATTGGTCCCATCATTACACGGTCGTGTACCTGGAATAGGAAGAGCTTTCAATGTCGCTTCGGATAGCAGATCTGTTATCGATCATTGATCGGTAACGTGCACGTGTAGGAGGAATAACTTTAATAAATGATACGAAAAGCTTCTTCCTTTCTTTGCTGTGAGTGAACTATCTACACATGATAGAGCTATCGTAATATTCAGGACACCGAGCCCAACCCACATAGATAGCACACTGCACTTTCCCCAATCAACGCTTGAAATCCAATGAGTTAGCATAAGTCAATATTTTTTTTGGGAATTCAAGTGTTGAGCATAGGGGAAATTCTAGTTATAAATAGAATTACCTGACCGCGTTAGATACAAGTTCTGTTATATAGAATGAAGCACCCATCATCCCGTCTTAAATACAATGGAGGAAGTCCGGCACTCTCGGAAGCCAAATCGATATTAGTTATGCCTTCACAAATGGTTTCAACAGCGCCTACTTCTTCGAAACCACCAGCTGAATATGGTCAATTGGTTCGAGTTGGTCCGGTTGTTGATCGAACTCCTCCAAATTTTAGAGTTTTACTCAACCATCCAGAGAGAGCTTCAACCGTAATTTCTATTAAAGTTCTGCACAACATTTGTTTATAGCATGGCATTTTGGATGATGACATACGCCTTCTATTGAAAAACAAGTTTGCACACATGCCACCTTCGGGGTATACCGCCTACCATCGATGCAGGTGTTTGAATGGAGCAGTGCCCCCTTCAATCATTTCTTGAGAGAGACTCTTTTGAATTGCCCTATTTTAGATTCACCCCAAAGGATACGCGATTTTGACTTGTCTTCATGTTTTGTTTATGCGGACATTTAATCGTGTCCCAAGCTTTGTTGAGTTGAGATATTTCCTCTCATCCAAGAAGAGAGACAAATGTTTGTCTCTTGTGATCATCGAGGCCCAAAGAAATTGCAAAATTGTGCTGCAACATCAAAGTAATTTGTTCCAATTCAGGACCCAATATTTTTTCGTTAGGTGTCCTGAGGCATTTAATCGCCTTTGGAGGACATGGGGTAAGTCTTCTCTTTTACTCGTTGAGTGTTAATACAATGGTGCAGGATTTTAATAGATTGAATACTCCTTAAAGTTGTTCTGAGGCCAAATAAAGATCCATCACGTGATCCCATCTTCCATACTCTAAAGACCATAGACGCTAGAGACATCAGTCAAGTCTTTGCTAACGGATGAGAATTTGCTTCGGTACGGATTGTTGCATCCCAAGAGATCTGCTATCGCTGTTGAAGTTCCCTCTCCTTCCCGTTCTAGGATTCTAACACGCTTCACTTCTTCATCGTATGACTCCGAAGAGGGCGACCTACCAGAAGGAGAAGGTCCATCTGGTGGATCAACTGAAGAAATTCATGAAGTAAAAGGCATTACGACCCTAGCTAGTTGCCCGATTAGGATGCCCTCGATCTCGGAGGAGGGAGAAGAGGAGTTCAAGCAGCGTGAGGGCAAGGCTGTGGTGATCATGGAAAAGGAGGAGGTTGAAATTGAGAATAGTAGTAGCTATGATTCCTCCTCCAATGATGAGGAATTTGATGCGATTTCCAGTGAAGAAAACTTCAAATAATGCGATGGATCCCCAAGAATGAGTCCTATTCTTCCGTATTCGCCTCCCTAAAAGATTATTGCTAAAGATGCTCCCCAGCAGCTGAACGACTTCATGGTTCTTCGCCTAAGGAAACTGATATCAACCTTGGGGACTCGAGCAATGTTTATGTAAACATCGATGAACTCCTGGGAGATGATTTCGAGTTCGATGGATTGTCTTCCTACCCCGTTCATGCAGTGTCTAGAGTTAGCCTGACTCCCACTGTAGCCGCTTCTCGATCCGGTTTGTGAAGTCCTTTTAGGCCACCTATGACACATTACACGCTTCTTTAGGATAACTTACACTTACGTATGCATTATTTGAGTTCATTTCTATCTCTAAAGTTCTTCATTCATTTTTTATACCAGGTACCATGGGAGGTCGTGGACTTTATTAGGACCCTGAACAATTTATAGACGCACAAAGCGGGTCGAGATGGACTTCAAGCCGTTAGCAGCCCCGAGAAACCGAGGAAGAATGGAGAAGGAGGGAAGATTGGGAAGCTAAAGTTCGTTGTCGTGATGACAGGGAGTAAAGAAAAGTTTATAGGAGTGGTTATGAAAAGAGGAAAACTCCCGACGATCGGGAAGAGCCATCCAAGAAACTGAAGGTAGATCGTGGTTCTCATCCTTCCAAGCACGAAGCATTTTCCCCGGCTCCTGTCTCTGTTTGAATTAAAGTTACGACCTCTATTGTTCAAGTCTCTCCATCAACCCAGACTATATTAACTCACGTATTGCTTGCTTCTGGTTCTTCATACCCCTGCAGAAGGCCAACTTATATTCTCCATTTTGCTCCTCTTAAGCTTGAAGTCGTGCTCCTTGGATTATTTTTGAAGGGAATTAAATTTGATCATGACCTGCGTTTGATCTATAAGGATTCTTATATGCCTCATCTCCATGCGATTTAGAGCGATTTGGATTAGGATGAAGGATGGGAGAAATTATGTAAGCAACTGGTGGACACAAACCATAACAATAACTAAGAGATCCTTTCCTTCAAGTCAGAAAAGGATGATTACGAGAGGATGTTAACGGAATGTGATGCCAGAATTGAGCAACTAAAAAAAGAGAGGGATGCTGCAATTTGAGAGAGTAAGAGCAACACTAGTTTACTGAAGGAATTGAAAGAGGCCCATACAAAAATTGAGATCATTTTTAGAGACGAAATCAAGAAGGCCCATACTGATGAGGTTAAGCTGATAAAGGAGCTTAAAATTCAAGACGAGATCATCAAAGCTTAGAAAAGAACTAGTTTTGGTCATGACGAAGCCGTCGTAGCTCATAAAAAGACAATTGATGATTATGCAGGAATGGTGGAATCCCGTGAGAAGACCATTTCTGACCAGGCTCAAATGATTGCTTCACTTCAGGAAAGAGTCGTGCAGCTTAACGTTGAAAAGATTCGAGTCGAAGTTGAGAAGGCCGCTGTGATGGCGGACTACTTGGAGCCGCAGGATACCTTCGAAAGAAAGATGGAGAAGATGGATGACACCATCTTAAATTTCTACGTTAACTCCCTGCTGCATCAGCTCTTTGGGCCCCAAATTCCCGCATACTCTTGTTGTAGTTTGGGAAAATGTTCTGGCCCATTTCCAAGAAAACCAGATGTGTACACCGAGCAAGAGTTGGAGGATGCCTATCTCAACGAAGAGTCGAAGAAGGCTTTGGTAGAGGGCCGAGAAATTATTCATATTGAGAGGGAGCGAGTGGTTGTCGAGGCTATATCAACTACAACTGCTAAAGCACTATCAAAGCATTTCAATTCCAGGCCTGGTGAATCATCAAAGTAGCCACATGATCAGTCAGGAATTATTCAGGGTTTAACCGGTACTAACTTTATTGTCCGCCCTCTTCAGCAGCTGTCTACGAAGCCTTGGGTGGTCCTGGAACTTCACCAAAGATTGTGTAGCCAACCAAAGATGAAGACAGTGGGGTAGTATGAGGTTGAAATTCTCGGTCACACTTCTGATGCAGGTAACCTTCTTGTTTCTCCTGAGTTTGAGAATTTTCAGCTCACGCCGCAAGAAGAAGATATACTGAATGATTTCATTTTTGATCTTGTAGGTCCGTCTTCTTTGCCAATTGAATTGCCAGTTTCTTCGGTCCTAGGGCCTGCTGCTATTTCGACTGCTTCAATGCTTGTTGTGACGACCCATATTTTTGAACAGTTCAAGTCGATAATAAATCACATATGTCCAACTCAAACTGTTTAAAAGATAGATTATCAATTGGTTTATTTTAAAGAAATAAAAAAGGAAAGAAGAAAAACCACAACAGAATCTCATAGCGGAACGAAAAAAATACAATAATCACATAAACAGTTCATGAAGCTGTTTAACAATATATAATCAATTAAATTTACAACATAAATCAGAGTTATACAGTACTATCAGAGTTGTATATTTTATTAGACAGAATGAAATAGTGCAGCGGAATAAATACTAGTAAATATGATATACCAAATCTTCGTCTTCGTCCTGTAGAATAACTATCTTCGATAACTGAAAAACACGGTCTGACCCGAGTGTAATGAATAACAAAACACTTGAGTCAGGACTAAAAAATCCTTAAGTAATTCAAATCAAAATCAAGAGAAATATAGTTTCAAAATGAACCGATTCTTTCCATTTCCAACAAATCTGGACTCAAATCCAAATTCCAAACGAATAAATTGAATTTCCAATGTTTCAATTCAATTCCTTTCAATTTTAATTTCAATTTAATTCAATTTCAATTTCGATTCAAACGATTTAATTTAATGGCTTGAGTTCAATTCAAATCTCATTTCAAAACCATTCGAGTTTATAAAATTCGAGTCTAATCTCAATATACCGATTTAAATCACTTAAATCGATTTAACTTCAAAGTTCGAATTTTAAGATTCAAATCTTTAAAATAATCCAATTTCCATAATTCAAAACATATATCGATTATAACTTCGAAATTTCAAATTGAATTCCTTACAAAAATTCTTTTAATAAATTTTAATTCCGACATTTCCTAAGCTCGAATTTTAAAATAATCCAATTCAAACGTATTAAAATCATTTAATGGTTGGATTCCAAACATCGGCCTTTTAATAACATTTCCTTTTTATTTATTAAAGTTACAAGAAAATTTGCAGACCCTTTTATTGCTCTTTTAGGAAAAATATAAATTATTATAAAAATTAGAATTTAAATTTTAGAAATGAAATTCAAGTTAATTTCAGAAACTAAATTTAATTTGATTCACAAAATTAAATTCTTTATAATATATAAATTTCTAAAGGGTAGATTTTTAAGCCTTTTAATATTCAATAAATAAAACTCAATTTTCGCCGAACGACGATAGAATCACAAAATCACAATTCTTTCAAAATAGTCAACTATGCATCAAAATTCGCGTATCAGATAGGATATTCAACGTCCATATCAAATTTAATTGTCCAGGTGATCAATCATTCCAATAGTGGTAATAACAGCGTGGTAACATGGAAATATCAAAACCACTAGCAACGTACAGCAAATCAACAAGTCATCCATCACAATATGAGTTAACATCCAAATCAACCAATTCAACCATATCACACTACAATAAATAATTATCAGTGTCGGGGTGTTTAACTAAAGGTGATATGCAATCCAATATTGATTTAAATATCAAAATTTGATGTCGATTTAATAAGTGTATAAAATGTCAAAATTTTCCTATCAAAATTAAATGTCACATTTACCATCAATTCCAACTATCCATTTAACAATCAAATTCCTATCAATTTTAAATGTCAATTCACACTATCAATTTTAATATCAAATTTATCAATCAAACTTTTACGGGCATTTAACTAGCAATTCAATTTCAATTTTAATTTCAATTTAATTGTCAATTCAATTCCTAATGGTTCAATTCATATGTTGATTCTAAATATCAGTTAATTTACCAAACAACCATCAATAAATATAAATCACTTCATGATTTTGATTTAGCTAATCGTAAGAATATTTAGTACTTCGTGAGCATTTAAACACTCATCTTTATTTGAAACTAAAATTTTTTCAGTGTCAAATAAACTTTAATTCAACTACATGTCGCAGTCCTCGTTGATACACACGACTTGTTTCGCTCGAATCGGACCTCGTATGGAAAAGTTACGAAGTAATTAACAATTGAGGTTATTTTAATTAATTAAACAATTTAATTAACATATCTAATTACCTTTATTAAACACGTTTAGCATGCTAATGACCATCGTTACCCCAGGCCCGCATTCGAACCCATCGTCGATCCGTTCAAATGAGCACTGCCACCGATCCTTACCTCCAACCACCAGCGCAACTTGGCCGTCGTCTCCCCAGGTCATCCGCCACCCAACTCCACAGGTTCGGTGCCATATCTTGCCACCGTTTTCGATATAAAAGGCCAAACTCAAACTCCGTTCAACTCCAAAAATACGCCGCCACAGTTCGTCGTTGGCTATGAAATTCCGGCTGTAGGTAGCTCCAGTCCTTCTCTACAAGTTCCCTTTAGACACCATCACTGTAACATCCCCTATCTAGAGGCCCAAAACTAAGCGCTACAGATGCTGCAGTCATCTATAGTATTAGCTTCCGGTGACTAAATACGGCTATGTTAATGGTATCTATAATATTTGAAGGGCTTGAATATGAAACAAAACACCGGTTTGAAAACAACTTTTACTTCATTACATTTAAAACAGATGTTCCATATTCGACATACATAATCCCAAACACGTTCCCATGCACAGACAAAATATACTTATTACAAATACGCCAAGAGCGGTATATGAAGATTACCCCTTGGATGATCAGAGTCATAGTGTCATAATAGACTTAATACAAAACACAGCGGAAATACATCAAAACATAAAACAAGAACTGCAACTCCTAGATAACTATCCGTTTGCCTCCTGCAAGCATCCGGTAGCCTTATTCGTCATCCTACTAGACTTGAAAAAGACCTTACCCGAGAGTTTAAGGGGAAAACATAAACTTCGAGTTAGACATAAAGCCTGGTATGAATAATACTATACATCCCGGTTTAATATGTTAAGTGAGACCACGCCGCTTAGCTGAACGAGTTTCCCCTTACTAACATCCTTTTTAAAACATATCTTTTGCAAAACCTTTTCCTGCAACCAAAACTGGTTAAATACTGCAAAGCAATTCATTATGTAGCCATACATAAATATCAGGTAATAATGAATTATCTGTTAAATACTTCACTTCTAGACGGTCTGTCCTTAATTATCTGTTAAATACTTCGCTTCTAGATGGTCTATCCCTAACTTAATCATCTACCAGGTCTCCCTGATCCTAATGGTTTTTCGGGCTCACCAATAACCTACCTATATACAAACATATATTCCTTTCGGTGTGTAATTATAATTTTAGTCTACTCGTGACAAAGCCCTACACACTGGAATTTTGGACAACAATTAGCTGGGGCTAATAGCTAATGTATAGGGCGCGACCCCATAATAGTCCCATCCGGTTTTCTATTATCTGACTCATTTTCACTTAAGGGTCCCCGCCCATAATTTTCCTTGAAAACATTTTTAAAATGATTTAAAACCTTTAAATCGAAATTATACAAGGAAAATATATATTCTTTATGCTTTACTCAAAATCACATTACCATGTTATATATATATATATATATATATATCTTCTTTACTCAAACCTTAGTTGATGAAAACATTTAAACTTTTGAAAGTTCTCCTTTCTAAATCTTTGAAAGTACCTCTTTCCAAAACCAAGTGAAAACCTTTCAATTATCTAGGCCAACATGCCAAAACCTTACCTTTCGAAACCATTCATAACACCTTTCGAAACCGTTGAAAAGAAAACCTTTCGAAAGCAATAAAACTTTGGACATCCTTCTTTAAAAATTACTTTAAAACATTCCATTAGAAAAAACGTTGGAAAACCTTCCACCTCTAACCTTTCGAAACCATTGAACTAAAACCTTGCGAAAATATTGAACTCAAACCTTACGAAACAAAACTCAAACCTTTCGAAATCATTGACCTTAGACCTTTCAAAACCATTGAACTCAAACCTTTCGAAGTCATTCGATAACCAAACCTTTCGAAATCATTCAATAAGCATACCTTTCGAAGGCATTAAACCTTCTAAAACATAAACCTTTCGAAGACTTACTGGGTTTAATTTATAACAAGTGGAAAATCTACTTTTAAAACCTTTCGACTTCATTGGAAGCAACCTTTCGACTTTGTCGAAAGCTCTGCTTCAAAAGCTTTAAAACTTAACTTTTAAACAATAGGCTTCCGCCTTTAAAAAAACTCCTTCGAAAGCTTGGGTTATACTTCAATTAGAAAAACAAAGATAAATCACCTAAGTCAAAAGCTCTCTTTCGAAAGCATAGAGAAGCAGAAGATTTTAAAATAGGCAAACCTTTCGACTTTGTCGGAAGGTTCAAAACAAAACAAAACGGCAGTAACCTTTCGACTTTGTCGAAAGGTTTAAAAACCTTTATATTAAACATTTGACTTGGTCGAAAGTAACCAAGTCGAAAGCTCTTATTCAAAAGCAAAGCAGGTGAAAGCTTTTGGTTTATGAAACAAACATACCACAACCTCTTTGGCCATCGACCTTTCGACTAAGAACCCTTCGACCTTATCCAATTCATTACATACCAAGTAAATTGATACCATATGCATTGGTTTGACCTTGTCGAAAGCTATGAACCTCTCAACCTTGTCGAAAGGTCTAGGTCAGGAGGTTTAATGCCATAAAAGGCTGAAACATGCTAGAAGTACGATTTCTTTGTTTTTAACTTAAAAGGATAACTTTTCAACTAACCTTCCTTTGTTTGTCAAATTCTCATTGGTTAACAAATATTTTTCAGAAAAGTTCTGCCACTATTTTCAGAATTAAATAATCATTTTATTTTATAAAATGCCCATTCTCCTTAATTAAATATATAAAACATTTAAGTCCCATACCTTAAATAATTTTATATATTCATCAAAACCCTTAGGAAAAATTCCAAAAAATATATTTTAATATGTTTTCCAACATATAAAAATTCCAAATCCAAATAATCATTATTTTAGCCGTAAATAATTTATAACCCAATAAATCATTTTCTTCACTAGAAAATTAATATAAAATCCATATTAACTTGGAAAATTATGAAAATTGAAACCCATCTTATCATTTCTGACCTATATTTAAATATTTGAGGCATTTGGATTTCATTTAATAGGGTTTTCATGTTAAACATATCATAAAAACTAACATGAACATATATAATTCATCAGCAAGCATATATATAACTTTAATCATCAAAAACATGGCATAAACTTGCAAAATCATTTCGGAGCTAATCTAAAAACTGAAAACTATAAGAAAATGGGATGTAGTAATTATTCACCTTAGCTTTGAGATTAAAAGATGTGAGATTTGATGTTGAATTAGTTGATTATCTCCCTTCTCTTGAATCCTAGCTTTAATCTTTCCTTGAGAACAATAATGTTGGGCGGCCTTGGTAAAATTTTAGTTTGAGTGAAAATGAAATGAACGTGGGTTTCATTTCCTAAGGGTTTAGGGTATAAGCCTTTCCTATTTCCCATACTGCCCTTACTCATTCCTAACACATTAGTTCAAATTGTTTTATTTGATTTATAATTAACATGGCACGGCTACCCTTAATTTAATCAAGTCTCAACCCATTAATCTTCACTTTATTTTATTTAATTTACCCAATTAATTATTCTAAATGATGTAAAAATATAAGGTGTTACAATCACCCAATGATCGAAGATGACGCTGGAAAATGCCAAAACCCGAAACCCTTCAACATGCATTCAAACTCAGATCTACGGCGATCTACTCCGATCCACGATGATCCATCCGCACAAAACACTCATCTCACAGAGACGAACAATTTCCATGTTGGCACTTCACCTACTCGGCTCCGATCAGCGTCGATGAACGTGGGACGTTTGATTTGAGGGTTTGGTTACGTTTGTGGCTGCACAAATGGAAGAGAACGAGACATTATATAGATTTTTTCTTAACACTGTTCATCTTAAAATTATGGACCACAAACTAGAAGTGCTCACCAGCGTTCTATATGTTATACCCCTATTCCAAACACAATGGAACTAGTCTCGGGAGCCAATTCCATCATATTCTGAAGATAGCATTTCAAAATCGAATGATTTTAATTAAATTTCTTTAATTGATTTCTACGCGTTTTAAGCTTGCACGGCCAAACAAGAAGTCCGATCGCTACAAAACTTGAAATCCTATAATTATTCACTATTATGGATCCGATGAAACTGGCTTCGTCGAAATCCAAAACAGTGCCCAAAAAGACTATTTTTACACGTTACTTAAAACGAGTAATTTCCCAAATCAATTTAATCACTTTAAATTAAATTTTAAAAGTTAACAATCTTCATTCCTGTTTAAATAAAATTTAAATCAACTTTCAAAATCATTTTCATTCATATTAAATTCAAGATTAAACTATTTAAATAATTCCAAATATTAAATATGACAATTAAATTGACGAATAAATCATTATATTTGAAATATAAGTTATTTAACTTATGAAATAAACCATTCAATATTCAAAATCAACTAAATATTCCGAATTCAAATTTTATCTTAAACCCTTTTGTAAATTAAAATGTTTGTTCAAAATTTTCACGACAAATGCTCTTACATTTAAATTCATAAACAAATTCACTTTTAAAACAAAATGTTCGTTCAAATATAGAACAACAAAAGTTCTTACACTAAATACAAAGATTACACTTTATAAATCAATGCCCTTGGATAATTCAATTACGATGAATTCCAATATTAGAATTTAAGATGAATTTTAGTTATCAAACAATTATTTTATTTCATCTAAATAATTCAACATTCATTATTCAAGTCGAGCTATTGATTATAACACATTCAATACATAGAATTTCACATAAATAAATTTATGCTTTTACTTTTAAATGAACGTTCATTCGACTCTTTATTTACTTAACACTGATCATTTCAATTTCTGTTAACAATTACTTACAATTTAATATTATTTAATTTACTTTCTAATATAAGTTATCATCTTTTATCTTATTGAATTTGGTTAATCAAATTTTTTATTCAAATTCATATTCATTAAATCACATTAATAAATCATTAAATTTTAATTTTTGACCATTTTTGTCCAATAATTATATTAAATTTAATAATTTAAAATAGTTAAAATTTTGGGTCGTTGCACTTGTTTCTGTAGCTGCTTCGATGACCACGCCCATGTCTGGCTCACAATCAGGGCCGGAATTCAAGAAGATTGCTGCATTGCATGGCCTGGACGACCCTTCAGTATATCTAGAGGGCGATTTAATAGGAGTTGACACTCGAGAGCAGACAGATAAAGCGAGCCAGCTAAGTAAAACTGAATAGCAGATGATGGTAGTTAAGAAGGAAAAGATTGAGGAGAGAAAGTCTTTGAGGAGCTCCCGTAAGTCCCGAAAGCGCAAAACCAAGGGGGAGTCTTCCGAGGGGGTTGAAGAACAAGGAGGAGACATAGGCATGGAGGTGATAATTGATATCTCTGGCAGCGATACAACTCTTGGTGGGGATGCTGAGAGGAAGAAGAAACTTCCGACCAAAGGCGGGAAGGGAAGTGGTGGCAAGAAACACTAACATGCTCGAGTGACAGCGGAGCCGGATATTGGAACATTCTGATTTGTTTGACACGTGTTTTGTACAAGTGCAGAGTTTGCACTTATTACTTTTGTTGTTGTAGCATACGTACTTTTCTATTTGTTGGCCGATATTGTGTGGGTACGGTGTAACATCCCCTACTTTTAGGACCGAAGCTAAGTGCTACGGATGCTACAGTCATCTATAGTATTAACATTCGGTGACAAAATATGATAATGTTAATGGTATCCATAATATCAGAAGCACGTGAATATGAAATAAAATCAACATGGATTTCAAAAAAATATTTTCTGAGTACATTTCAATTCAATATTTCATATTCAATTACATAATCCCAAAATGATTCCCAGGTTTTGATCAAATATAATTATTACAAATTACGAAAAGAGCGACATACATAGATGCGCACTTAGATGTTCAAAGTACTAGATAGACGTATTAGTCATAAATACATCACAGCAGAAATAATACTAAATAGCTCCTACATAGCTAGCTTTGCTTCTTGCATGTCTTCAGAAGCTTATTCGTCCAACCTACTAAACCTGGAAATTCCTTAACTCTCAATCTACTCAAATTTAATTTTCAACACTCGAGAGTTTAAGGGGAAAACATAAACTTCGATTCAGATATAAAGCCTGGTGTGAATAATTCTATTACATCTCGGTTTTCTGATATTAAGTGAGATCACACCGCTTAGCGGAATGGGTTTCACCTCACTAATATCCTTTTAAAATCATACCTTCTGCAAATCAAAAACCTACAATCAAACTGATTATATCAATAATAGCAATAACATATATGCATATAAATTAGGTAATCAATGGACCATCTGTCCACACTATAGTTTTATCTGGCTAACTATTAACCACTAGCTAACTTGGGCCTACCAGACATAATAAACATTCTAACTTCTGTTAGACTCAATATTGGGCTCTCTGCCATTAACTTTCTTCATCTAGGATCAACTAATCCTAATGGTTTTGCGGGCTCGTCAATAATCTATCTTTACTCTGTATTTTCCAATCTTTGTGTAACATCATTTTAGTCTTACCTGTGACAAAGCCCTACACACTGGAATTTTGGAATTATATTAGCTAAGGGCTATTAGCTAAAGTTTAGGGCACGATCCCATACCAGTCCCATCTGGTCTTCTAATATCTGATTCATATACTTAGGGTTAACTACCCTATTCAAAATTCATATTCTTATAAAAAAATCTTTACAAATGAGTTACCCTTGAAACCATATCTTTATAAAAAAAGGAAAGCATACTCTTTACTTTACTCAAAACACTTATGCCATGATATATGTTTTACACAAAACAATGTTGATGAAATCTAATCAATAGGATTATCTATCCCTTCAAATAAGTTAAAGCCTCTTTTTAACTTAGATAACTTTAGGCTATAAAGCTAAAACAATACCTTCAAAACCTTTGTTTAAAACCTTAAACAATCCCTTTTGAATTCAATGAAAGTACCCCTTTCAAAATAAGTTAACTACTTTAACCTTGAAAATGTTAGGCCGAAGGGCCAAAATATACATTTAGAATGTACTGAAAATAGACCTTTCGAAACCATCACTTACAGCTTAGACATCCTCGTTCAAAACCATTAAAATAAACCTTTTGAAACACTTAGAAATAAACCTTCAAAATACTCAAAGTATAGCTTTCAAAAGCATTGGAATCCTTCCCTTCGAAACACTTAAAACGTACCTTTTGAAAGCATTGGGTTCAAGTAAGAAATTTTGGAAACATAGTTTCGAAACCATTTAAAATTATTCTTTCCAAAAACATTAGGTTTAACCTATAATATAACTAAAGGGTCATAAAGAACAGAGGCGAAAGCACTACTATTGAAAGCATAGATCCCAAGTAAAAGAAAGAGGATAGTTCCGAAACCCACCCTTTCAAAATCATTGCCTTCGAAATAATTTAAAAGCAGCCAAATTTCCCTTTCGAAAGCATTGAGAATGCGGTTTTTAAAATTAAAATACGGTGCTAAATAAATTATTTTAAGGCTACAAAGAAAAGCGGCCTTAACTAATTTGAAAGGTATGAATGCAGCAGCATGGGTGTGGAATAGGTTCAAAAGCGGCTATCCTTTCGAAAGCTTCTTTTAAAACAAAAACAAGCGGCAACTCTTTCGAAAGCTTCTTTCTGAAAACAAAGGCAAGTTAATAGATTCGAAAGCAATTAAAAATGGCTTCAACCCCTTCGAAAGCATGCGTTCGACACCATCAATCCTTTCGCCTTTCTCCAATACACTACATACCAATTACTTGATATCATGTGCATTGGTTTCAAATAGGTGTGAAAGGTCCAACTGGGATGTTAACGGAAGCAAGCAAACGAAGTGGCAAAGTTGTAATTTGAAATAAAATTGATTTTATGTCTTTCAAAGTAATTTCTTTTCACCTAACTTGCCTAATTTGTGAAAATATGATTTGTTGCCATTTCTTTATCAAAATCCTTTTCTAAAATGGCTGCCGAATTCACAATTAATAATTTAAAACATTTAAAGCAAATAAGCGCTTCTCCTTGATATAACATTTAAAACATTTAAGTCACTTAACTTAAATAATTTTATAACCATAGTAAAATACTTAGGACAATTACCCAAAAATCATACTAATTCACTTTTAATATGTTTTGTAACATATATAAATTTCAGACCCGAAATCATTATATAATTGCCTTAAATAATTTAAACCCAATATTAACTATTTTTTCTCATAGAAAATTCATAATAAATCCACAATTACTTAGAAAATATGAAACTTGAAACCCACTTCTAAAATAATGATTTTGATCATACATTAAAAACGCAAATCATATGGATGTCATTTAATAGGTTTTCCAATCTAAACTTACCATAAAATCTATATGAAATAATATAAATCATCAACAAACATATATATATATATATATCCATTTAAACAAACATGACATGACATATTATTTGCAAAATAGTTCTGATCAAACCTTGGAACTGAAATCATTATCAAAAGTGAGATGTAAATCAGTTATTCACCTTAGCTTTGTGTTAAGAAGGTTGAGATTTGCCCTTTGATCTATTTGCTTAAGCTTTCTACTTGAATCCTAGCTTTTCTTCTTCTTGAACTTCTTAATGGTGGCCGGCCGAGCTCAATAGGGTTTTAGTTTTGTTTGTGAATGTTGAATGAATAAGGAGTGAAGAATAGAAGGCTTTAGGGTATTTGAATAAAGGATGTTCCCATTTTACCCTTACTACATTTCTCCTACTTACTTATTTTAAATTTTCTTTTGCTTACACATTCATTAAGGCACGACTCCTTCTAAATTAACAAATATCAATCCCTTAACTATCTACATTATTTCATTTAATTTATCTAATTAAATGTTCTAAACAATGTTAGTCAAAATTAGGGTCATTATAGACTCCCCTCCTTAAAAAAATTTGTCCTCGAAATTACGATAAGGTACTCACAACAATCAAACATAAAGGTAAAACTTACCATGGAACAAGTCAGGATAAGTATCTCTAATCCTGCTCTCAATTTCCCAAGTATAGCCCATCTCATCGTCACTTAACTAGACTTTAACTAATCTGACTTCTTGTTCCTTAGTCTCTTCTCATCTCTCGCAACTATACGAACTGGTTTTCTAACTGTAGTCATATCCGGTTCCACCACTAGATATCTAACACAGTTGGTATAATAGTAATCTCTGTTATCGAATACACTTTCTTAGATGAAAAATATGAAAAAAATTGTGGGCTCCTGCTAAACTATTTGGTAACTCTACTCTATATGTGAGTTTCTCGATCCTTTCTATAATTGGAAATGGTCCAACGAATCTTAGTGCCAATTTTCCTGATTTCCCAAATCTAATTACACCTTTCATCGATGACACCTTGATGAAAACATGATCTCCAACTATGTACTCTAAGTCTTTTTGTCTTTTACCAGCATAACTCTTCTACCTAGACTGAGCTTCCTTGATCCTAGCTCGAGTTAACTCAATCTTTTCTGCAGCTTCTTTAACAATTTTGATTCAAGATTTGTCTATCCTCGGTTTCTAACAACCAAACGGGAGATTTGCATGGCCTTCCATACAATGCTTCAAATGGTGCCATCCATATACTAGTCTAATAACTGCTATTATACGAAAACTCGACTAAATGTAGGTGGACTTCCCATGACCCTTCGAAATCTAGCACACAAGTTCTTAACAAATCCTCTAAGACTTTGTTAACTCTCTCCATTTGCCCATTTGTCTTCGGATGGTAAGCAGTACTCATCTTGAGCTTTGTAACTAAAGTCTCTTGTAGACTCTTCCAAAAATCGCTAGTGAATAAGGAATCTCTACCACATACTATACTACTAGGAATTCCATGCAGTCTAACTATATTCCTCATGAACGACTTAGCTAAATCTGGTGCTTTCCTGGTCGACTTAATGGGTATAAAGTGTGCACTCTTTGTCAATCTGTCCACTATAACCCATATACTCTCATTTCCCTTATTCGACCTTGGCAACGCATCGATGAAATCCATTGAGATAGAATCCCATTTCCAGATGAGAACATCTTAAGGCTGAAGTAGTCCACTCGGTTTCTGATGTTCGGCTTTTACTTGTTGATAGTTTAAACACTACCTCACCTATAAGCCTACGTCTCTCTTCATACCTTCCTAGAAGAAACTCCTTTTCATATCCTGATACATCTTGGTTCCTCCTAGATGAATAGAGAACTTCGAACTACGACATTCTTAAGAATTTCCATCCTAATGTTTCTCACATTCAGAACACACAGTCTTCCGTTCTTTCTCAACCATCCATTCTGGTCAAGACTGAAAACTTTCAAGTCATCAATCTCTACTTCATTCCTTAACCTTTTGATCTGTTCAGCTAATAATGGATCCTCCCTGTGTTTAGAAGCAATCCTTTCGATCATCACCGGACGAACCTCTAAACAAGATAACATAACAGTTTCTTGACTAGAACTACGCTTTGATCTCCATCGTACTCCGCATGTATTCAATGCTTCTAAATCTTTCCACTCGGCTATCATTGCCAATATTGCATTCCGATATTTTCTGGTATGTGCATTAGCAACCTTATTTCCTTTTCCTGGTGTGACCAAAGTTGTAAGCGGGTAAGAATTATAACCACCTCTGCTGTCTCTTGTTCAACTTATTATGAGAGAGTAAATATCTCAGTGACTTATGATCTATGTACAACTCAAATATTTCTCCCAAAAGGTAATGTCTCCACACCTTCACTACGAAAACTACCGTAGCCAATTCCAAATCATGAGTTGTCTAACCCATATGGACTACGCTGTCGAGAAGCATAGGCAATCAATTTACCCCTCTGCATTAACAAAGCTCCTAACCCTGTTCCACATGCATCCATGAACGCAACTAAGTCCTAATTCCCTCTGGAACAACTAACATAGGTGCATTAGTCAATAAGTGTTTTAGTTTCTAGAATGCCTCCTCACACTTATCAGCCCAGATAAACTTCACATTTTTCCGAGTTAGCTTAGTCAACGGTGCCGCCATCTGCGAAAAATCCTTAATGAATCTCCGATAGTAGCCAGCTAACCCGAGAAAAATCATTATCTCAGTCACTGTCTCAGGTCTCCTCCAATTATTAACTAACTTGACCTTAGCCGGATCTACTGACAACCCTTTCTCTAAGACCACATGACCAAGAAATTTCACTTCCTTTTTCCAAAAGTGACACTTCGATAATTTTGCTTTCAGTTGATGCTATCTAAGCATCTCAACCACCACTCTATGATGAACTTCATGCTCTCTTTCATCCTTAGAGTATATCAAAATGTCGTCAATTAATACTAACACGAATCTATCCAAACGTTCACGGAAGATTCTGTTCATCAAGTCCATGAAGAACGCTGGCATGTTAGTTAACCTGAACAGCATCACTAACCATTCGTATGATCCATATCTATTCTGAAACACAACCAAAGGAATACTATCCTCTGCTACTCTAAGTTGATGGAACCCTGTTTCCAAATCAAACTGAGAAAATACTTTGGCTTAACTCAATTGATCGAACAAATCATCAATCCTAGGTAATGGGTATCGGTTCTTTATTGTCTTCTCATTCAGCTTATGATAATCAATACACAACCTCAACGATTCGTCCGATTTCTTAACAAATACTACGACTGCTCCCAAAGGCGATGTAACACCCCTAATTTTAATAACATTATTCAAGAGATTTAATTAGATAAATTAAATAGAATAATGTAAATATTAGAGAGATAAGGGGATTGAGATTTGAATAAATACTTGGAGGCCGAGCTTAATTATATAAATAGGCTTATAAATAACTTTGTAGGAGAGTAATTAACGCAAGGGTAATTAGGGTAATTGCGCACCATAATCCCATTACCATATATTCTCATTTCCTATCCATTCACATTCATTTTTTCTCAAAACATAAAACGTAAATCAAAGGGTGAAGCCAGCCATTACCAAAGGGGAGAAATTAAATCTAAAGCTAAGGATTCAAGCTTGGGGAAATTAATCTCAATCAAATCTTAAGTTCCTTTTCTTAATCAAGGTGAATAATAATCAAAACCATCTCTATTTTTCTTTTAAAATCATTTGATGATGATATCCTTAGATTTTATAATATGTCGATTCAAATAAGATTGTTTGATAATAGTTTTTACACGGTTTTAAGGGTAAAATCATTTAAAATAAATTTTGAATGCCATGAGGGATTTATATGTTATGTATAACATTATTTAGGAGATGGGTTTCAATTTTTATTTTTTTCCAAGCCATGGAAAATTTATTATGAATTTTCGAAGGAAAATATGAACAATTGGGTTTAGAAATTAATTTCGGTTATTTTATGAAGAATTTGGGTCTATAATTTTTATATGTTTGATAACATATTGAAAGTGAATTTCTGTAATTTTTGGGGATTTTTCCTAGGTGATTTACTATGGAAATTAAATTATTTTACAAGGAGCACTTAAATGATTTAATTGTTTTGCTTAATGGAAAGGCTTATTTGTTAAATTAATCCTTGTTTAGATCTGAATTTATGCGGTAGTTATTTTGGTAAAGAATTTAATAGTTATAGCAACCAATTAAATGTTTACAAATAGGCAGGTTAGTTATAAAGTATTTACTTTAAATGGCATTAAATCTGTCTTTACCTAGAAAAGTAGGTTCCGCCTCATTCAAAAGCATCTTTCGACCCTATGCTTCCGACTTCAACCAAGTCGAAACCTACTAGGTCAAAACCAACTAAGCCGAAACCAATACACAAGGTATCAACACATTGGTACGTATTGGATTGGAGAAAGGTGGAAGGCATGATGTTGAAACATTAATTTCGATAGGGTCGAAACCTTTGTTTTACTTTCTAAAGAAATGCGCTTGCCTGTTTTTACTAAAAGCTTTCAAAGGAGTCGAAACAAATGCTTTCGCAAGGGTCTTCTAAATAGCTTTCAAAGGGGTTGCCACCTTTTTGTTTAAGTGTAGCTTTCGAATGAGTTCCTATGTTTTAAACTAATACTTTCGAAAAGGTAGTCTCAACCCAATCGAAACCTTGCTTCCGTATCTATGTCTTTCGAATGGATTGAAGTAATCGACCAATTCGAAAGATAGCTTTTGTTTTAAACCTGTACTAAGCCACTTCCTAAAGCTTTTGAAAGGGTTCAATAGTTTCGAAGGCAATGGCTTCGAAAGGGGTTTTGAAACTATCCTTCAAATGTTTTACTTAAATGTTTTGAGCTTTCGAAAGAATGGTTCCGAAGCCATTAATTTTCCTCAAACAATTTTATATAAAGATTAAAGGTTTCGAAAGTGGTACTTTCATATATATTCACTTTGACCCAAAAGATATTTTTAAAGGTAAACCTAATGGTTTCGAAAGGTGTACTTTCAGATGGTTTCGAAGCTATGCTTCTAAGAGTTAATAAGTAATGCTTTAATACTTTTGAAAGCTATGTTCTGAAGGTTTCGAAAGAGATAGTTTTAAATTGTTTCGAAAAGAATATGCTAGTGTTTTGAAAAGGAGATTTTAATGCTTTCGAAGGAGGTTATCCAATGATTTCGAAAGTAAAAGTTTAAGGTTTTGAAAGCCTTAGTATTCAAAACAAATAGCCCAATCTCATTTTAAAGGAAAACCATAGCATAATAAAGGAGTTTTAAAATGGCTTTTTAGTATGAAGTTTTTGAAGAAGCTTTCCTTGATAAAATAATATGTTAAAGGGATTAACCATGTTTCATATGAAAATGAATTCAAGGATATTAAACCACAGATGTTGGTGTTATTATGTAATTATGTTTGCTTCTTTTAATATATATATTCACATTATAATGAACCCGTAACTGTATTTTAGGGAAAGGGCAGAATAACCAGCTAGGTTGACCATGTAGTGAATATAAATTGAGTTAACTCCTGTATAAGTAGAGTTGCATCCAAGAGGTCAGGTAGACCAAAATATAGGATGCCTAAATACTAATTAAAGAGGTTGTTGGATAGACAGGTTCATAGTAAACCCATGAAAATTATGTTTAGGAAGAGTTATTGGCGAGGTCCAATAGGTTCATAGTAACCCATGAAAACTATGATTAGAAAGAGTTATTGGCATGTGCCAATAGGTTTGTAGTGAACCCATGAAAAATATATCCGGATTAAGTTATTGACAGATGTTAATAGGTTCCTAGTCAACCCATACCAATAGGTTCAGGGAGAACCCATGAAATAATGAAGTTATTGGTAGGGGCCAATAGGTTCGTAGTGATCCCATGAAAACTATGAAACCGGACATGGAGTCCATAAGCTTTAAAACAGGTTATTAGTCATCCCATGAAAACTAATAGGTTAATAATGACCAAAGAAATTATAAATGAGACAGATAGTCAAAAATTAATGGGGATAGGAAATTCAGAATTGATTTACTAGTTTGCATACCATCATAATATTTTGAATTTCTATGTTTTAACCAATGTGGATGCAGGAGCACAATATATGGTTTTATAAAGTTTTGAATAAGATAGTAGTGAGGGGAAAACCTATTCCGCTAAGCAACGTGGTCTCACTAGATATCAAAATGGCTTGAGATGGTAGATTATTATTCATACCAGGCTTTATCTCCGACTCGAAGTTTATGTTTTCCCCTTAAACTCTCGGGTGCTCAATTGATTTTGGGTGTTCTGAGAGTTGAGGTTTTCACGTACCTCTTTAGATGAATAAGCTTCTAAAGATGTGCAGGAGGCATGATAACTATTTAGAGTTCTTTTCTATTTTGATTCCACTATGTTGTTTGTGTTGTAAAGGAAAAGTTGTTTAATTGCCTATATATACTCTGATCATCCAAGGGGGCATATTCATATGTCGCTCTTGGCGTATGTTATAATAGTTATATCTTCTCTGAACGTGGTTAACGATTATGGGATTATTTAATGAATTTGAAATGCTTTGAAGTGGAATGAGAAAGTTGTTTGTTGATTTTAAATTTTTTTTCCATGTCCATGTGTTTCTGTTATATCAATGTATTTAACATTATCGTATTTGGTTGCCGAGGATTAATTACTATGGATGACTGCAGCATCCGCAGCCGTTAGTTTTGGGCCTCCAAGTGGGGGATGTTACAAGTTGGTATCAGAGCCTAGGTTTATGAAACTTAAAAGAAATTTAAACTTAAAATATTTTTCAAAACATAATCCAATAAATCAGAAAATAAGATCGGGGTTTGGGTTAACGCTATAGTAACGTACTTCTGTTTGATATATGTGTTTATATATAAGTACGTATTCCTCTCTCTCTTAGACCGTTCTTCTGTATCTTACTAGGGCTCATATGCAGATTTATGAGAAAGAAGATATGGAGGTAGGAAACAAAAGCGGAAATCTCGGTGGAGGAAGCACCACATCCAACGAAAATGCTCGACCCACCAGGAGGAACCCGGGTCGACAGGCTAATGCTAACCAAAATTCAGATGCCACTATGGGTGTTGGAAATTCACCAGTAGATATGGGGACGATGTATCAGTTCTTCATCAATCTGATGCAAGAAGGAGCTGTTGCTGGAGTTGTTGGGAATGTAGGAGGAGAAAATCCTGTGGCTCTAGTTGGGAATAATTATGCTAAGCTGAGCAAAGACTACACCAGCCTTCGCAGGAAGCCATTTATGGGAACGGAGGATGCCATAGAAGTTGAAAATTGGCTATTGCATTGCGATAGAATCTTTGCTAATTTGGGTTTGGATGATGAGCAGAAGAGGAGGCTGGCCTTTAGGCAGTTGCAAGGGGCGGCACTTCATTGGTGGAATAGTGTTACTGCCGGAGTTTTGGAGGAAGAGTTGACTAGGGCAGAATTCCAAAGGAGATTTAAACAGAGGTTTTTGTCCGAAGTTGCCAAGTTGGCATTGCTGAGAAAGTTTATGGATCTGGGGCAGGAGAAGATGGTGGTAATTGAGTATGCTAATAAGTTTGAAGAGTTGTCCCGATATGGGTATGTTACTATAGACACTGTCATCAGGAGAAATGAGAGGTTTATTCGGGGATTGAGACCCGAGATTGCTAGGGAAACCATGCCACATCTCCATGATCCCTGTAATGTAGTTGTGGAGATGGAAATCCGAAATGAGGAGATGTTTGCTATTTTTGCGAAAGAAAAGCCGGTTGAAACCCATGGTTCTCAAGGAAAGAAGAGAAAGTTCTTTAAGAAGAAGGGAGAGGCTGCCAAGAAGGCAAAGGCTGATTTAGTTTGCTTCATGTATGATAAGAAAGGTCATTATGCTCATGAGTGCCGGTCATGCAAAGGGAAGAAGGCTGCAGAAAGGAAAGGTGTGAAGTGCTTCAACTCTGATCAAGTTGGGCATTATAAGAATTAGTGCCCAGAACCAGTCAGGGCAGACAAAGGAAAGATTTTGGCTATTGGACTATCATCTGCTAGGCCAACAACATCTGAAAAAGGGAAGACTGTGATGGAAGGTAAGCTTTTGATTCAGAGTATACCAATTAAGGTACTATTTAATACCGGTACATCACATTCATTTACATCTCAGTGTTTGGTAGATAGGTTATGCTTAGAACCCACATACCTTGTTACTTCCTTAAGGGTTGCGAATTCGATAGGAGGTTATGCAACTCTAAGGATGAGATGTGACCAATTAGAACTTGACTTGTTAGGTCATAAGTTTGCATGTAGTCTGTATGTTTTCGATTTCGTAGATTTCAGAATCATTTTGGGTATGGATTGGTTAGGTGAGTATGAGGCTAGGATATTTTTCCAGGATAGGGAGATATCATTGAGACACCCTGATAATCATAACCGAATCATATTCTCAGTGGAGAATTTTGACCGAAGTATTTGTGCTTTGTTAAGTGCTATGGAATTAGGAGAAGAGTTAAGTAAGTTTCGAGTAGCAAGAGAGTTTGCAGATGTCTTTGAGCCGGTTATGGGACTACCATCAAAACGAGCTGTTGAGTTTCGAATAGATCTTGTGCCAAGAGCTGAACCTGTAAGTAGACCACCTAGCAGGATGACATCGACCAAGATGAAGGAATTGATGGTGTAGCTAGTGGATCTAGAAGGGAGGAATTTTATTAGACCAAGTAGTTCACCTTGGGGAGCCGCTGCGGTGTTCGTAAAGAAACCGGACGGGTCGCTGAGGATGTGTATCGACTAACGTAAGTTGAACGAGAGGACGATTAAGGATAAGTATCCTTTGCCAAGAATAGACGATCCTTTTGATCAGTTGTGTGGAGCTAGTGTTTTCCCAGTTGGATTTGGCGACAGGTTTCCATTAGTTCAGAGTGGTAGAGGACAGTATTCCTTTGACAGCATTTCGAACTAGGTATAGTTCATATGAGTGGTTAGTGATTCCATTCGGGTTAATGAATGCACCTTCTTTCCTCGTGAATTTGATGAACCGATTTTTTCGAGTGTACTTGGATAGGTTTGTGTTGGTGTTTATAGATGACATTTTAGTATACTCTAAGGATGAAAAAGAGCATGAGGATCATCTTAGATTAGTGCTTGAGACGCTAAGGCGGCATCAGCTAAAAGCGAAGTTTTCTAAGTGTCATTTTTGGAAGAAATAGGTTAAGTTCCTTGGTCACGCGGTTTCGGAGAAGGGATTGCCAGTCGATCCAGATAAGGTCGAAGCTTTTAATAATTGGAAGAGACTAGAGACAGTGACTGAGATTAGAAGTTTTCTTGGACTTGCTGGCTATTACCCGGAGATTCATTAAAGATTTCTCACGGATAGCAGCGCCTTTGACTAAGTTAACCAGGAAGGATGTGAAGTTTATCTGGTCCGACAAATGTGAGGAAGCATTCCTTAAGTTAAAGCATTTGTTGACAAATGCACCTGTGTTAGTAGTTCCAGACGGAAACCAAGGGTTGGTGGTGTATACCGATGCAAGCGGAACTGGATTAGGAGCTGTGTTGATGCAGAAAGTTAAAGATATTGCCTATACTTCACGACAGCTTAGATCGCATGAAGTGAGATATCCTACTCATGATTCGGAGTTGGCTGTGGTGATCTTCGCATTAAAGATTTGGAGACATTATCTCTTAGGGGAGAGATTTGAACTATACACAGATCATAAGTCATTAAGGTATTTATTCTCTCAGAAGGAGTTGAATATGAGACAACAGAGGTGGCTAGAGTTTTTAGAAGCTTATGATTTTGGTATAGAGTATACTCCTAGGAAAGGAAATAAAGTAGTGGATGCTCTTAGCAGAAGACATCAGAATGTGGTGTTAGCTATGTTAACAGAATGGAAAGATTTAGAAGCATTGACTACTTGTAGTGTGTAGTCAAGATCGACTGCTAGTTCTAGTCATAGCACCGCCATGTTGTCCTATTTGTAAGTTCGATCAGTGTTGATCGAGAGGATTGCTTCTAAGTAGAAGGAGGATCTATTATCAGCCGAGAAGATTAGAAGGCTTGAGGTTAGAACCGAGATGATGATCTGATGGATTTTAGTCTTGACAAGAGAGGATGGTTGAGAAAGAAGGAACGGTTGTGTGTTCCGAATGTTGAAGACTTAAGGAGAGAAGTTCTAGGAGAATTTCATCGCTCCAAGTTTACGATTCATCCTAGAGGGCCCAAGATGTATCAATATATGAATGGGAGCTTCTATTGGGAAGGTATGAAGAGGGATGTTGGCTCGTGGGTTAGGCAGTGTGCAAACTGTCAACAAGTGAAAGCCAAACATTAAAAGCCGAGTGGGTTGCTTCAACTTTTAAAGATTTCAGTTTGGAAATGCGATTTGATATCCATGGATTTTATAGACGGTTTGCCAAGGTCATATAGAGGAAATGAAAGTATAAGGGTCATAGTGGACAGGTTGACCAAGAGTGCCCATTTCATTCCAGTTAAGTCAACCAGGACGGCACCTGTTTTAGCTAAGTTGTTTATGAAGAACATAGTTAGACTGCATGGGATTCCTAGTAGTATAGTGTAACACCCCATATTTTTATAATATTATTTAGGATATTCAATTGGTTAAATTAAATAAAATAATGTAAAGGATAATAGGTTGAGATTTGATTAAACTAAGGGTAGCCATGCCATGTTAATGCGCAAATTAAAATGAGATAACATAAACTAATGTGTTAGGAAATGAGTAAGGGCAATATAGGAAATAGGAGAGGCTTATACCCTAAACTCTTAGGAAAAGAAACTCACATTAATTTCATTTTAGCAAACTAAAAACATCTAAGGCCGACCACCATTATTGTTCTCAAGGAAAGATTAAAGCTAGAATTCAAGAGAAGGAAGATAATCAACAAATTCAACATCAAATCTCACATCTTTTAATCTCAAAGCTAATGTGAATAATTACTACATCCCATTTTATTATGGTTTTCGGTTTTAGGATTAGATCTAAAATGTTTTTGCAAGTATATGCCATGTTTTGATGATTAAAGTTATATATTTGTTTGTTGGTGAATTATGCATGTTCATATTAGTATTTATGAAATGATTGATATGAAAACCCTATTAAATGACATCCAAATACCTTGAAAATTTAAATGTAGGTCAGAAATGATATTTTAGAGATGGGTTCCAATTTTCATAATTTTCTGAATTTATGTGGATTTTATATTAGTTTTCTATTGAAGAAAATGATTTATTGGGTTATAAATTATTTACGGCTAAAGTAATAATTATTTGGGTTTGAAATTTTTATATGGGGGGAATTAGGGAAAAAGACAAAGTTTGAAAAAAAATTAGGCTGAAGGACATGAAGTTTTATTTTTAGGCTGAAGGACAAATGCTAGTTATAATTAGCATCATATTCAATTTTTACACTATACAAAATGCTAGTTATATCTAGCATTATATTCAATTTTACACTATACAAAATGCTAGTTACGACTAGCATTGTCCTTTAGGCTAAAAACAAATTTATTGTCCTTCTGCCTAATTTTTTTTCTAAGTTTGTCCTTGTGTCTATTTTCCAGTATATAAAATTATTTAAGGTATGAGACTTAAATGTTTTATATATTTAATTAAGAAGAAGGGGCATTTTATAAAATAAAATTATTATTTAATTCGGAAATTAGTGGCAGCACTTTTCTAAAAAGTACTTACTAACCAATGAGAATTTGACAAACAAAGGCAGGTTAGTTGAAAAGTTATCTTTTTAAGTTAAAACAAGAAAAACATACTTTTAGCATGTATCAACCATTTTGGGCATCAGACCTTCCGACCCAGACCTTCCGACAAAGTCAAAAGGTTATAGCTTTCGGCAAGGTCAAAGTTCAATGCATATGGTATCAAGTTACTTGGCACGTAATGAATTGAACTAGGTCGAAGGGTACTTAGTCGAAAGGTTGGTTGCCAAAGAGGTTGGGGTATGTTTGTTTTATAAACCTAAAGCTTACACTTGCTTGCTTTCTTAAAGGAGCTTTCGACTTGTTTGCTTTCGACCATGTCAATTATTTAAAATAAAGGTTTTAAACCTTTTGACAAAATTTAAAGGTTACGGCCGCTTTATCATTGTTTTGTTTTGAACCTTCCGACAAAGTCGAAAGGTTTACCTGTTTCTAAAACTAGTCTCTTCTCAATGCTTTCGAAAGGTATCAAAGCTTTCGACTTAGATGTTTTACCCTTGTTTTTAATTGAAGTATAACCCAAAGCTTTCGAAGGAGTCGTTTTAAAGGCAGAGGCCAATTGTTTGAAAGCTTTCGAAGCCGAGCTTTTGACAAAGTCGAAAGGTTGCTTCTAATTAAGTCGAAAGGTTTTTAAAAGAAGATTTTCCACAAGTTTCAAAAGGTTTGAGTTCAATGGTTTCGAAAGGTTTTAGTTTAAATGGAAGGTTTTCCAAAGGTTTTCAATGGCAATGCTTTAAGTTGTTTTTAGAGTAGGATGTCTAAAGTTTTATTGCTTTTGAAAGGAATGATTTTAATAGTTTCGAAAGGTTTGATGGTTGGTTTCGAAAGGTAAGGTTTTGGCTTTTTGGCTTAGAAAATTAAAGGGTTTCACTTGGTTTTGTAAGAGAAGTTTTCAAAAGTTTATAAAGATGTACTTTTAAATGTTTAAATGTTTTCATCAACTAAGGTTTTAGTAAAGAAGATATATATAACTTGGTAATGTGATTTTGAGTAAAACATAAAGATTATATATTTTCCTGGTTTGAGTTTGATTTAAAGGTTTTAAATCATTTTGAAA
This sequence comes from Allium fistulosum, assembly GCA_030737815.1. NCBI lineage: Eukaryota > Viridiplantae > Streptophyta > Magnoliopsida > Asparagales > Amaryllidaceae > Allium > Allium fistulosum. The sequence goes on along the minus strand of CM060908.1, from coordinate 739,514,180 downwards.
ATGTTTTCAAGGAAAATTATGGGAGGGGATCCTTAAGTGAAAATGACTCAGATATTAGAATACCAAATGGGACTAGTATGGGGTCGCGTCCTATACATTAGCTATTAGCCCCAGCTAATTGTTGTCCAAAATTCCAGTGTGTAGAGCTTGGTCATAGGTAGACTAAAATTATGATTACACACCGAAAGGAATATATGTTCGTATACAGATAGGTTATTGGTGAGCTCGAAAAACCATTAGGATTAGGAAGACCTATGAGATGAGTAAGTTAGGGACAAACCATCCAAAAGAGAAGTATTTAACAAACAGTAAAGGACAGATAGTCTAGAAGAAGAATAGCTAACATGTGTTAGATTAATTTTTATTATATTGTCTGGTAGGCCCGAGTTAGCCAACGGTTAAAAGTTATCCAAATAAAACTTATGTGTTTGAAAAAATAGTTCATTATTACATGATATTTATGTATGTTTGCATAATGAATTGCTTTACAGTATTTAGCCAGTTTTGGTTGCAGGTAAAAGGTTTTGCAAAGATATATTTTAAAAGGATGTTTGTAAGGGGAAACCCGTTCCGCTAAGCGGGGTGGTCTCAGTTAACATATAAAACCGGGATGTATAGTATTATTCATACCCGGCTTTATGTCTGACTCGAAGTTTATGTTTTCTCCTTAAACTCTCGGGTTCTCAAAATTAATTTGAGTAGGCTGAGGGGTTAAAGTCTTTTTCAGGTTTAGTAGGATGACAAATAAGGCTACCGGAGGCATGCAGGAGGCAAACAGATTGCTATTTAGGAGTTGTAGTTTTATGTTTTGTTGTATTTCCACTGTATTTGTATTAAGTCTGTTATGACTATATGACTCTGATCATCCAAGGGGGTTTCTTCATATACCTCTCTTGGCGTATTTTGCATTAAGTATATTTTATCTGTGCTTGGGAACGTATTGGGATTATGTAAGTTGAATATGGAACATCTGTTTTAAATGTAATGAAGTAAAAGTTTTTTTGAAAATTGGGTTTTGTTTCATATGTCAAGTGCTTCTGGTATTATAGATACCATTAACATGGACGTATTTAGTCGCTAGAAGCTAATATTATAGATGACTACAACATCTGTAGCGCTTAGTTTTGGGCCTCTAGATAGGGGATGTTACAGCTTGGTATCAGAGCATGGTTTATGAAATACTTTAACTAAAAATGGTTTTTGAAAACATAATCCTTAGTAATTAGAGTTAAGATCGAGTATGGGATAACGGTATAGTAATGTTCTTGGGTTGTTATATATAAGTATACCCTATATCTCTAGACTCCTATCTTAGTTAGGCTATTCATCTGTATCTCACAAAGCATGAATACAGATATGAAAGGAAGAAGAGGAAGAGTTAATCTTGGTGGAGAAAGCACCACCACTAATGGAAATGCCCGACCAAATGCTAGAAGAGGTCCGGCTTAGGCTGAAGCTGAAAATGTTGGTGCTGGGGTTCCCCAAGTGGACATGGGAGCCATGTATCAGTTTTTGTAAACATGATGCAAGCTAGAATTGCAGCTGGAGTTGTCGGAGGGAATGCAGCTGGAGGAGTAGTCAGGAAGCTCCGATGGTCAACCACTATGCTAACTTGAGCAGAGATTACACCAGTCTGGGAGGGAAGCCGTTCATTGGAACTGAAGATGCAATTGAGGTGGAAAATTGGCTGCTACATTATGAGAGGATCTTTGCTGACCTAGGATTGAATGACAAACAGTAGAGGAGATTAGCTTCGAGACAACTTCAAGGAGCTGCTCTATTTTGGTGGAATACTTTTGTAGCTGGTCTTGATGAGGAAACCATGAATTATGCGATGTTTAGGAGAAGATTTCAAGAAAGGTTTATGTTAGTGATGCCGCAATCGGAATTGGTTAGGAAGTTTGCTGAACTAGAACAAGGGGAGATGTCTGTTTTAGAGTATGCAAGAAGATTTGAAGAGTTAGCCCGGTACGGGTATGCCTTGGTTGATACCGTGATCAAGAGGAATGAGAAGTTTATAAGGGGCTTGAAGCCGGAGTTGATAAGTGCTACCTTGCCGCACTTAAGAGGCCCAAGTGATGTAGTGGTAGAAATGGCGTTGAGGCAGGAAGAGGCGTTAGCTTGTTTGAGGAAGAAAATGAAGGAGGTCCAGGTGGGACAAGGCCAAAAAAGAAAGTTTTTCCAAAAGAAGGATGCTAAGAAGGGAGTAGCACAGAAGAAAGGAAAAGCTGAGGTGATTTGTTATAAATGTGACAAGAAGGGACACTATGCTAATGAGTGTCGTACCGGAAAAGGAAAAAGGGAAAAGGAAAGAAGTAGTTGGAAAGAAGTATATCTTATGCTTTAATTGTGATCAGATCGGCCATTATAAGAACTGATGTAAAGAGTCTGCTAAAGATGGAAAGGGACAGATGTATGCGTTGGTGCCCGCAATTTCAAGACCAGTTGTGCAGGAGAAAGGGAAGGTTGTTCTAGGAGGCTCGCTACAGATTCACGGTATGTCTGTTAGCGTTCTATTTGATACTGGTGCATCACATTCTTTTATTTCTCGATGTTTGGTAGATAAGCTTAACCTAGAACCATCATATTAAGTTACTTCCTTAAGGGTTGCAAATCCGATAGGAGGGTGCAATACTTGGGATGAGGTGTGACCATTTAGAGTTCGATTTGCTAGGTTATACCTTTGATTGTTTTTTGCATGTGTTTGATTTTGTGGGATTTGGGATTATCCTTGGGATGGTTTGGTTAAGTATATATGATGCTAGGATACTTTTCCATGATAGGAAAATATCACTTAGTCACCCGGATTGTAGTGATCAGATAGTTTATACCATAGAGAACCCTAGCTGCAAAGTGAATGCTTTATTGGGTATCATGGAGTTGGAGGGTGAGTTGCATCGAGTCATTGTGGTTAGAGAATTTGCTGATGTGTTTGAGCCGGTAGTTGGACTACCACCGAAACGAGCCATTGAGTTTCAGATTGATTTGGTGCTTGGAGCAGAACCGATGAGTATGCCACCAAGCAGGATGACACCCACTGAGATGAGAGAGTTGAAGGTGCAGTTGGTGGATTTGGAAGGCAAGAATTTTATCCAACTGAGTAGTTCGCTTAGGGGAGCTGCTGTAGTGTGTGCTAAGAAGATGGACAGATCATTAAGGCTATGTATCGATTATTGTAAGTTGAATGAGAAGACAATAAAGAACCATTATCCATTGCCGAGGATTGGTGATTTGTTCGATCAGTTTAGTGGAGCTAAGTTATTCTCTCAGTTGGATTTGGCGATGGGATTTCATCAGCTTAGAGTGGCAGAGGATAATATTCTTTTGACGACGTTTAGAACAAGGTATGGATCGTACGAATGGCTAGTTATGCCGTTCGGACTAACTAATGCGTCGTCATTTTTTGTGGATCTGATGAACCGAATTTTCCAAGACCACTTGGATAGATTTGTATTGGTCTTCATAGATGATATTCTGATATACTCTAAGGATGAGAAGGAGCATGAAGTTCATCTTAGATTTATGCTTGAGATGTTGAGGGAGCATCAGTTGAAGGCTAAGTTTTTGAAGTGTCATTTTTGGAAGAAGGAAGTGAAGTACCTTGGTCATGTAGTCTCAAAGAAAGGGTTGTCTATAGATCCAACTAAGATTGAGGCGGTGAATAACTTGAAGAGACCTAAGACGGTGATCGATATAAAGAGTTTTCTTGGATTGTCTGGATATTATCAAAGGTTTATAAAGGATTTTTCGTGGATAGCAGCACCGATGACTAAGCTTTCGCGAAAAGATGTTAAGTTTGTATGGACTGATAAGTGTAAGGAAGCATTCCAGGGCTTGAAACACTTACTAACCCATGCACCGGTGTTGGTGGTTCTGGAGGGGAATCAAGATTTGGTTGTTTATACTGATGTGTGTGGAAATGGATTGGGAGCTATGTTAATGCAAAGAGGTAAAGTCATTGCTTATGCTTCTAGACAGCTCAGACCACATGAAGTTAGATACCCCACGCATGATTTGGAGTTAGCTGCCATTATATTTTCTTTGAAGGTGTGGAGGCATATCTATTGGGAGAACGATTTGAGCTTTATATAGATCATAAATCGTTGAAGTACTTGTTCTCCTAGAAGGAGCTGAACATGAGACAACAGAGATGGTTGGAGTTTATTGCTGCTTATGATTTTGGAATTGAGTACATACCCGGGAAATGAAATAAGGTAGCAGATGCACTTAGCAGGAAACATCAGAATGTAGTATTGGCTATGATTATCGAGTGGAAAGATTTGGAAGCACTATCAGCTTGTAGAGTGCAGTATAGATCAGAGGCAGGTTCTAGTGCAGGAAGTACTATATTGTCATGTTTGGAAGTTCGACCGGTAATGATTGAGAAGATAGCTTCTAAACATGAGGAGGATCCAGTTTTGGCTGAACGGATTAGAAAGTTAAGGGAAGGAACAGAGAGCGATGACTTGAAGGATTTCAGTTTTGACCAGAAAGGGTGGTTGATAATGAAAGGAAGGTTGTGTGTTCCGAATGTAGGAAACACGAGGAAAGAAGTTTTGAATGAATGCCATCGTTCATAGTTCACTATCCATCTAGGAGGAACGAAGATGTATCAGGACATGAAGAGTAGTTTCTTCTGGGAATGTATGAAATGGGACATTGGTTTATGTGTTAAGCAGTGCTTGAATTGCCAACAGGCAAAGGCTGAACACCAGAAGCCAAGTGGATTGCTTCAACCATTAGATGTTCCGACGTGGAAGTGGGATTCTATCTCAATGGATTTCATTGATGGGTTGCCAAGATTTAGTTGAGGAAATGAAAGCATATGAGTCATAGTGGATAGTTTGACTAAGAGTGCTCATTTCATTACAGTAAAGTCAATTAGGACGACACATATTTTGGCGAAGTTATTTATGAAGAATGTGGTTAGGCTGCACATGATTCCTAGTAGTATTGTCAGTGATAGAGATTCTTTGTTTACTAGTGAGTTCTCGAAGAGTTTACAGGAAGCATTAGGAACCATGATCAACGTGAGTACCGCTTACCATCCACAGACTAATGGGCAAACAAAAAGAGTGAACAAAGTCTTGAAGGATTTGTTAAGAGCTTGGGTATTGGATTACGGGGGATCATGGGAAGACCATCTTCATTTAGTCGAGTTCTCATATAACAATAGTTATCAGACTAGTATTGGGATGGCACCGTTTGAAGCTTTGTATGGAAGGCCATGCAAATCTCCCATGTTGCAACAACCCGCATATTTTACGATTGTATATTTAAATGTTTTATTTAAATATAGCATCGGTAATCGGATTAAAGTCCGAAATGTTACTTTTGTAAATAGTCGAATTGGGACTCGAGACCACTTTCATTGAGTCCAAAATGGCGTTTACAACTTTTTTGAGTATAAACATCGATATGTTTGGAGTTGAGAAGAATTTGCTATTTTTCTACTTGGGCTTTGAGTTTGGGTTTCAGCCCACTAACCCATCTTAATACCCTAACTTAGCCCCTCTTCTCATTTCATTCTCATTTTTCTAATACATTCAAGCTTAAGTAAAAATGGGGGAAGAGAAAAGGAAATAGAAATTCCAAACCCTAGTTTCCTTTGCAAATTCAAGTTCTAGCTCCAAAATCAAAGAGAAGCTTAGGAAAGCATCCTCTTCTTCTTCTCTATCTCAATCTCTCTTCAATTTCAGAAATTTCCTATGACCTAACCTAAATATTCGTTGTAATCTTAGATTGGAGCTTCTAGAGTTGAAGTTGAAGTGTGGTTGATCTTTCTTTTGATTTCAAAGCTTCTCATTTGTGTTTTGGTTGAAAAAGTGAGTTCTTTAACTCACATCTACGTCTATAACTCGCTTTGTTGTTAGGTATGAATTCCTAACACTTGTGCATATTCATTTGCTTTTGATTTGAATTGATTTGGTGAATTTTCCAAATTTTGGTGTTTTGGTCCAATTTTTATGAAAATCTTATTATGGATATTTGGACATTGATATTCGAGGTGTATCGAAGAGCCGTTAAGGCTGGGTTGTCGCTTAGCTTAAATCCTTAGTCGTCATTGCTCGTCCGATCACTTTCGATACATTTTGGCCACTTTGGCCTAGGCAAATTGTTGCCCAGACCAGGTGACCAGACGTCTGGTGATCAAGTCTAGATGTCTAGTTTGGACCTGGAGAAAAAAAAATATGCACGCAGAATTTAAAAAAACGACAGAACACAAATTCAGACGTCTAATTTTTTTGTTCAGACGTCTAAAAAGGTTTCAGGCGTCTGGTTTGACCCCCAGACGTCTGGAAGGGTTTTTCTGGAATTTCCAGAACCTAAATCCAGACGTCTGGATGGACCCACCAAACGTCTGGAACTGTGTATTTTCGCCTGTTTAGGCTTTTCTTGATTTAATTTCCATTGTTTATCGATTTTAGTTGCTCCGATTAGTTGTTATCACTTTTATCGACCTTGATGACTTCTTTTTCGGGATTTTTGTGAATATCCATTTTGATGGATTTGGTATCGATTTCTTTGGATTCAATTCACGCCTTCGTATGTGAACCTTTGGTGATTGATTGTTTCTACAATCATTTTTGTGATTTGTCACTTCTAAATACAAAGGTTTCTATACTAGTAGTAAATACTTCCAATCTATTAGTATATACAAACCTTTACCTCATTCGTATGAGAAATCTAATTAAACAGCTTAGCAAAACAAGTGGTATGAAACGCTTGCGTTTACTTTGTCGGTTAATTCTTAGACTTGTTCGATTGAAATCTTATGAAAATTTTCGAGTGGAAATCTACAATTTGTTCGTAAATATTTAAGTTTAGCTAGTGGTTATGGGACATGAAGCTAAACTCATTTATTTACTAGCTTAGTGTAATCGACACTTCTTGATGATCGATGATGATCATTTTTTGTTTTAGACTAGCGGTTTGCGATGTCTCTTTGTCCACGTGGGGACTGTATCCCGATATATGGAGCTTCATCTCATTTTTATAGGCTAGCGACCTATAGTTTTATGGAGTTCGGTTCATCGAACGTTCGCTGTACTACGTCGTTGTTCCGTATTATTTGTGTTCAGGTTCATTGGACGTTCGCTGTACTACGTCGTTGTGCCTGATTATTTGAGTTTGGTTCATCGGGCGTAACGCTGTACTATGTCGATGTTCTAGATTTTATGAGTTTTTGGTTCCTCGGGCGTTCGCTGTACTACGTCGTGGCACCGAATCTATGGTTAGCGACCATGGGTTAGCGACCCGTTTGTGATGCACGTGTTGGTGAGTTTTCATGCTCCAGTTTGTGATAGGCCTTCCCCCTTTTTGTGATTTCTGGATTTCTCGTTGATGATTTCTAGAATTTGTGTTTCACCGACTTTTGTGATTGGCATTGATATGTTTTGTCAATATTTGCGTTTTGGTGAATAATTTAAAGAATATGACATTCTTTTTAGTGTTTGAGAATATTTGAGATATTGTATGATTTTTGTTGTTATCTGATGTATACTTATCACAGTATGGCATTATTGTTATCATACATTTTTGACATATCTCTTATCCTGTCTCATTTTATCTGATATTTATAGCTAGACTGTTCCGTTTATTATTTTCTTCTTAAATAATACTCTGGTCAGACCGAGGTATTTTAGGTGCTCCTGCTTGACTTTTTATCAAGGTTCTTCACCTGACTTTTGGGCTAACTACATTAGCATAGTAGTTTTTGTTAGTATACATTTGAGATAGAGACTCCTTGGTGTATACTTATTCTTTTGTCTAACACTTGTATCCATTCTTTTGTGATGTAGTGGTTCTAGTTTGACCACTATTTTAATGTACACTTTTATGTGTTATATTCATATATGTTTCCGCCTTGTGATATGAATATCTATGACTGATTTATGTTATGTTTATTTCTATATTTGTTTTCGAAGTCCACCTAGCCACTGTGTGGTAGCTTTGAGTTTGTATTTGATATGTTGGATTTCCTCTTGAAATGAAATGTAAGTTATATTATCTGACATATCGGTACTCGCACAAAGCAATTACACAGATGGTCGCTCCTCAACAGCCTTATTCTTCGTGCTAGTCGACGACATTATCCCATAGTGTCCTTGGCTAGTGTGAGTATAGAGGTGGGGCGTCACAGCTTGGTATTGGAGCCAAACTTCGGAACAATGTAGAATAATCTAGCAAGGATCATCGTCCTAAATCTTTCTTAGGAATCGTGCCATAGGATTTAATACGAGTCTTCGTACCGTTCTATCCTATTTCTTTTTATGATGCCTTGTTTTATCAATCAAGTTTAATTGATATTCATTCTGAGATTATCCTTTTTTCTCTTCTTTCTTTCTTTCTTAAAGAAGAGACATGGTTAGACCAGGCCGTCCCAGCGCCGGTCAATCCAGTGCTACTCCTTAGGATGGAGTATTTATGCCAGCTCAAAAATTTTTAGATCTTGTGAACAATGCCCAAGCTGCCGGACCCGTTCCAGTGCCTACTCACCCTAAATCCGAGTTTGCGCGCTTGTGCCGAGATTATACCGCTTTGGCTGGAAGGCCATTCAAGGGATCCCAAAACGTTATAGAAATCCAAGCTTGGCTTAGATCATGCGATCGCATCTTTTCCTGCATGGATCTTATTGATTCACTTCGAGTCCAAGTGGCTTCTAGCAAGCTCTAAGAAAGAGCATTAGATTGGTATGAGCTTTTGATTTCTGAAATTATCGAAGCGGATCTTACTTGGGAGCAATTCCGGGAAAGATTCGAGTTAAAATTTGTGCGGGAAGCTGAAAAAGTAACTTTAGCCCGACGCTTTATTGACCTTGTTTAAGGTGAATCTTCTGTGACTGACTATGTCGCATCTTTTGAATCTCTCTCTAAATATGGGGTCAAATATATTAATACCCCATTGAAGAAAAATCAGTGATTTGTCTATGGGTTGAATAAGAACCTCAAAAAGCCTTTACTTCTAAAACTAGAAGTTTCTTTCGATCAGCTTGTAGATATCGCTCTTCGACTTGAAGAGACCGATAGAGAAAGTGATGTTGAAGTTGTGCTTGCCAAACAGAACTTCAACAATAGCATGAAGAGGACTATTAAGTTCAAAGGCCCCAATCCAAACAAGAAAGGGTAGCAAGAAACTTCGGTAGCAAAGACTCCTACCTCTAGTCGTGGACAATGCTACAATTGTGGTTCTACGGACCACTATGCTAATGAGTGCCCAAAACCATTTTTTTGTCGTTATTGCAAAAGTTTGGGCTATCTTATATCTACATGTCCCATACTCCAAAGTAGGAGAGAGGGAGAGTTGAATGTTGTGCAAGCTCCTAGTGACACTTCTCTTGGTCAAGGTAATTCTCCTTCTATCCTTGATGGCATTAATTTGTTTTGTGATTATCCTATTCGAGTTCTTTTTGATACGGGTTCATCGCATTATTTTATATCAAAAGAACTTGTTGGTTCTTTTTCTTTAAATATTATGGGCTTGATGACTTCACTGAAAATTGCAAATTCGGTTGGTGCATCCGCAACACTCAGTTTACTTTGTGAAAATGTCGAGATTATTTTATGTGATTATTCTTTTCGAGCCGATTTGCATGTTATGCGTTACTTAGGCTTCGAAATTGATTTTTTTGGAAAAGGATTGGCTTAATCATTATGAAGCCCATATTCTATGTCCAATGTGGACTATTCGTCTTCGACATCTTTAATCTGTTAAGCATATTTCTTTTGTTCTTAATGATTTTGATTTCTAAAATTTGGTGGTATCATTTTATTCTTTAAACCTACATGATGAGGAGAATGTTATTTCTCTCATTCAAGTAGTTTGTGGATTTTCCGGTATATTTGAGCTTGTCTTAGGATTACCACCTAAGCAATATATTGTGTGGTGCTAAGGTCTTTTCAGCTCGACCTTGCCACCGATTTTCATTAGCTAACGAGTTGCGTAGGATAGCATTCCACTTACCGCATTCCACACTCGTTATAATTCTTGTGAGTGGTTCGTTATGTCATTCGGTTTGATGAACCTTCTACCTTATTTCATCCATCTTATGAATCAAGTATTCTACGAATATATCGATGAGTTTATCCTTGTATTTATATATTATGGATGAAAAAAACAATTTAAAATTTGCAAATCTTTTTAATAAGATATTTATAGGTATGATTGGATTTTGTTCTTAAAACGAGCAAAGAATATTTGTAAATTTTCGAAGAGACATGTTTATCATATAGAAGATGATTTTGTGTTGTTTTGCCCATTAAGTGCTTTAAGAATTCTGGTCGATGTGCTTGATCAACATTATCGATAGGAATCTCCTAAACGCTATGATGAGACAGTCAAACACAATAAATTGACTTCTAATAAGTAAATTTTTCTAAAAAGATGATTACATAAATTTAATTATAATTTTTGAATGTCTTAGCTTTTCGGGAAAGAGGATCAATTAAAAGAACTGTTTTCTGATGCTTTTATTCTTGCGATTCCCGAAGGGAACCAAGACTTTATTTTTTGTACCGATACTAGTCGTATTGGTTTGAATGCCGTTCTCATGCAAAGGGAATGTGTTATCACATATGCTTCTTGACAATTAAAGCTTGTCGAGAATAAATATGCCATTCATGATCTGGTGCTCGCGGCTATTGTTTTCGCTCTTAGAATTTGGCGACATTATCTTTTGGGAGAGAAATTTATTCTCTACACCGATCATAAATCTTTGAAGTATTTATTTTCTCAAAAGGAACTTAATTTGCGTCAACAACGTTGGCTCGATTTCCTTGCATCTTATGATTTTGATATTCTCTATACTCACGAAAAGGGTAATCGTGTTGCCGATGCCCTTAGTCGTAAGCAACAAGCGGTTGTTTCCATGATAATATCCGAATGGAATGATCTCTAGACTTTATCCACTTATGAGATTTGAGATCGTGTATGTTCATCTCTTATTTTGTGTAGCCTTGAGGCTCATCCTTGTCTTTTGGACCGTACCACTTTTGGCTAAACTCTATGTCAAATTAAATTGCATGGAGTTCCTACTTGTTATCCCACCTTTTGGCAAGGCCGTGACACCAAGGATTTGACTAGATACCGGTGACAGATCGTTTCGGAAGTCGGTTACACGTAAGGATCGCTACGGATATCTATGAAATTTGTTCGAGTCCGGATCGGGCTACAACTGATAAGGCGCGTCAAGCAAAGCCGTGGGAACCAACGATCCAAGTTTCAAGTCAATCCGAGTTCGTATGCTCAAGATATCGTCGACAGAAGATGGAGTAGGCCACCCTTAGTTCGAATCCATAGGCGAAACCTATGTTCGAATCCATTGGCCAGGAACTAGTTCGAATCCATCGAACTTCCATTGCCTCGACTCCATCGAACCTCCCTTGCTTCGACTCCATCAGCATAGAAGCTCTCGTTCGAATCCAACAGGACCAAGCATTGGTTCGAAACCATCGAGATAGCATTGGTTTGAATCGATTGTAGTTAGCTGTGCTTCGAATCGATTCGAACGATACCTTAAGTTCGAATCCATTGGAGCTTTCTGTACCTCGAATCCATAAAGAGAAGGAGCTTTGAATCCAGGAGGCATGGCCTAACTTCAAATCCAGGAGAGATAGCTCACCTTCGACTCCATCGAGCGTGCCCTCTATTCGAACCCAACGAGGCAAAGGGTCTTCGAATCTATCCAGTAAGAGTAACTTCAAATCGAGTAGATATAGCATAGAGTACTCGATTCGAACAGGCGTATTTTCGAATCCAACACCTGGAGTCAGAGTGATCGATTCGAAGGAACCAAATAAAAAGTGATCGATTCGAAGTATCCATGCTATCCGGAAATGCAACATTGAATCGATCATATCTCGTGTTCTACAAGTCCAAATGCCATGAAATTTTCACAGAAGCTTAAATACATGATGAAGAATGTTCACACCAAATTTCAGCTCGATTGGATGATTTCTTGATCGATTCGAAGCAAGGGTCGAATCGATCCCAAAGTGGGCCCGGATCTCCAGATTTCGGCCATGTGGGCCCCCTGACGTACCAGAACTGGTCTCCCCTCATTTTAGGCGAAATATCAGCCTCCTACACCTATAAATAGAGCCCCTGGTCATTCAGAAAAGGGGTCGAAGAATTCTAAGTACTGAAGAGCGCCCAGATTCTGCCAGATCTACTCCAGAACACCGCCGCTGCTTTAGATTGACACTTAGCATTTGAATTCAGTTGTATTACATTATTAACTACTGTAATCTTCAAGTAATCGAGCAATAAAATCATCAAACTTCATAGTGGACGTAGGCAAAACGCCGAACCACTCTAAATCGCTTGTCTTTGCAATTTACTTTCTGTTATTTGGAGTTTTTGTTAGATAATCCATAGTTTTAATTTTCATTCTTCACTTTTATCTCTTCGAAAACTTCCGAAGAGTGTTGTGCCCATTTTTGGTACAAACACTTTGGTGCTTTCACTGAGAAAAAACCAGCTTTTTTCTCCTGCTCCTTGGATCTACCATCGATACCGGATTGCACAAATCCAAGAGGAAGATCCAGATCTCTAATTCACAATCCTTCCATTCTACTCAGATTTGCATAAAATCTAGGAAAAGGATTCATCATTCAAAATGGTTAGCACGAGAACCACTTCTACAGCTCCAGGACAAGAAGGTAGGGATGGACAGAATCCTACTCAACAGCAGCCATCCAACCAAGACAACACTGCCCACTCGGATCCGTCTGGGGCAGTCACTAGACAAGAATTTCAGGTGTTACTTCAAGAGTTGACTCAGAGTCGGCAGCAGTTAGCCGAACAGTTGCGAGCCAATATTGAATTGACAAATCAACTGAACCGCCAGGGCCGAAGGAGGTCCAGAAGGGATGATGTTTCCCGCTCATCCACTGAAAGTTCTGCCTCATCTGACTATCATCATAGATCTACCCGTCCCCGATTAGACGGAGATCATGCTCAGACTGCTGGATATCAACCCGCCCTGACTGTCGGGCAATTGAGGGTAGGACCATCAACCAGCTTCCAGGCTGGGCCATCAGCGCGAGGTGGTCGCACTCCCCAATATACTACGGACAATCATGTCACAACTGCCACAGTATAAACGAGGGTTGATACCCGACATCTTCCGGATTCGAGTAATCAACAACAGGGACATACTTCTGAACCATACGTCCCAGAAGACGCTGAGCCAAGGAGGCGAAACTTGGACCATCGACAGCGCTCGGTCCAAACTCGCACTGTGGAACCCGACCACACCTTAGCTCAGCATGCTCAAAATGTAGCAATGCCAGACATCTCGACTATGATACGTCAGATGATCCGTGAAAGCCAAGGTCTTACCAATGACGATTGGGGGATCTCTCGAAGCCATACTCCTTTCACGGACGAGATACTATACGCTGAACCTCCTCGGTGATTCAGAATGCCAACTCTCCCTATGTACGAAGGAAGTTCTGACCCTAATCAGCACATACTAAAATACGAATGGTCAATGAGCGCCGCAAGGGCCGACGATGCAGTAAAATGCCGGAGCTTCCCCATTTCACTAGGAGGAATTGCAACAATGTGGTTTACAAGACTACCTCCAAGATCTATCTCTTCATTTGACCAATTGGCTAAGAAATTTGTTGAACAATTCCGTATGCATGTCGCTAGACCCAAAGATGTTAACACCCTGTCCAATGTTACCCAGGCTCGTGGGGAAACCTTGAGGCGTTACTTGGAGAGATTCCATGCGGCATGTGTGGAAATTAGTAATCCCAACGACAACTCAATTTTAATGGCATTGACAAAGGGAATTGATCCCGATTCTGAATTTGGAAACTGGTTAGCCGGAAAACCACCCGCATCATTGGACCGTTTCTACTCCAAAGCCGCTCAATTCTTACGGCAAGAGGACGCGAAACAGTCTAGGAAGCAGGACGATGCGAAACCTGGAAGTGAGGGAATACAGAGCAATGTAGCGGTTAAACAATCCGGTGACAATTCCGGAAAAGTCCAGTTAAACATACAGAACAAACAAACTCAGCCAAGAGGTGGCAATGGTCAAGGTAAGAAGAGAGATCCGAATCCAGGCCCACGGCGTAGGGCTCCAATGTTCGAAAGTTATACACCATTAAACACTTCGCTGGAAAATGTATACCTGCAAACTTGCAACACTGAACAATATAAGAAGCCCGCTCCGAAGCGGTCATCAGAAAGGCAGATTCAGACAGGAAAGTTTTGTAGGTTTCATGAGAGTTATGGCCACAATACTAATGACTGTCGCCATTTGCAAGATCTCATAGAAAAGCTGATCAGGGAGAGGAAGTTAGATCAATTCGTGCGGGCGCCGCAGTCTGGTGGTGCGGGCCCATCGAATCCAAACCGTGCGCAAGACCAAGAAAGACAAGAGGAACCCGCTCGTACAGGCGGGAGGCTAGTTATCAATACCATAAGTGGTGGTCCTCATCCAGCGGACATGAGCTGGAGGGAAATGGAGTCGTATGCTAGCTCTGTCAGGCATGCGAGCTTCGAATGCTGCAGTAATTGTGAGGATGGAACCCCGGCTAAGCAACAAAAGACGATGTCTGACGATATCATATTTAGAAGCAGAGATGCTGATAAAATCGAAGCCCCAACAATTGACCCACTGGTAATATCTGCCCAAGTTGGTCCTGCTTGGATGAAGAGGATCCTGGTTGACAGTGGGAGTTCTGTAAACATTCTATTCAAGCGAGCTTACGATTTAATGAAGATGGAAGCCAAAGACTTGAAACCCTGCCAATCCCGAGTTCATGGCTTCAATGGGAGTGCAACGATACCTACTGGAATAGTGGAACTACCAGTAGAACTGGGGATTGGAGAACGCAGGAGAGTCCGACTGCTGCAATTCGTCGTTCTTGACATCGCTTCACCGTACAACGCATTCTTGGGTCGACCAGCCCTTGCTGAATTCAGGGCAGCCATTGCCCCATGGTGTTTGACTTTAAAATTCCCAACCGATCATGGTATAGGAGTCGTTCAAGGAGATCAGGCAGCAGGAAGAGCCTGTTATGTTGCTGAGTTGCGTGAAGCACAGAAGAAGGAGAAAGGAAAGGGCGTAGAGGAATCTCTCTGCGTCCGTTTTACTGATAATTGACAACTAACGCCTGGGCCCCGGCCCGGGCACCACTACCAATTCCTTAGAGATCTTGACCCTAGAGATAGCGAAGATAAAGATGAAGTAGAAGAGAATCAAGCATCTCCAGCCGAACTGACTGTGGACGTCCCGGTCAGTGAGGATGACGACTCGAAAGTACTAAAAGTTGGATCTCAACTGGGAAAACAGATACAACAGGAATTGGTTGAATTTCTTCAAGCGAATCTTGATGTCTTTGCCTGGACGCACTCTGACATGTGCGGAATCTCACCGAACATTGCAAGTCACTCTCTGAATATTGATCCGCGACATGTTCCAGTCAAGCAAAAGAGGCGTGGTATGGATCCAGAGAGATCTGCCGCCCTTAAATAAGAAATTGACAAGTTGCAATCAAATGGTTTCATCCGAGATGCTCTATACCCAGAGTGGGTGTCAAATCCGGTAATGGTTCAAAAACCGAATGGGAAATGGAGAACATGTGTCGACTACTCTGACTTAAACAAAGCCTGTCCAAAAGATAGTTTTCCACTTCCCCGAATTGACCAACTCGTAGACTCAACTGCAGGTCACGAATTGTTATCCTTTATGGATGCTTATTCCGGTTATAATCAGATACCCATGCATCTACCCGATCAAGAACATACTAGTTTCGTGACCGATCTGGGACTCTACTGTTACAGAGTCATGCCCTTTGGTTTAAAGAATGCCGGAGCAACCTACCAACGCTTGGTTAATCGAATGTTCGCTGATCAGATCGGGAAGACCATGGAAGTCTATGTGGATGACATGTTAGTTAAGTCCCGATTTTCCACAGATCACGTCAAGGATTTAAATTCAATGTTCCGCATCTTACGTGAGTATGGAATGAAGCTTAACCCGTTAAAGTGCCACTTTGGCGTCGCATCCGGAAAGTTTCTAGGGTTCATCGTCAACGCTCGTGGGATAGAGGCAAACCCCGAAAAGATCTGGGCAATAAGGAATTTGCAAACCCCAAAGACCATAAAGCAAGTCCAGAGTCTCAACGGGAAGGTAGCAGCGCTAAGCAGGTTCATCTCGAAATCCACTGATAAATGCATTCCTTTCTTTGATCTAATCCGGAAAGGGAAACGAAACTTTGAATGGACCATGGAATGTGAAGGCGCATTCCGATCGCTGGTTCAGCATCTCTCTACGCCACCGATTTTGTCGAAACCAATTGATCATGAACAATTATACCTTTATCTGGCGGTATCGGAGCATGCGATTAGTGCTGCTCTGGTCCGGGAAGAAGATCGAGTGCAGAAACCGGTCTATTATGTTAGTAAACGATTGACCGGAGCTGAAAGAAATTACCCCAGGTTGGAGAAACTGGCTTACTGTTTGGTCATCGCCTCGAGAAAGCTTCGTCCTTATTTCCAAGCTTATCCGCTTACTGTGTATACCGATCAGCCGTTACGACAGGTCCTCACGCGTCCTGAGACGTCTGGAAGGTTACTCAAATGGAATATCGAACTGAGTCAATTTGACATTACTTATGCTCCGCGGAGAGCCATTCAAGGGCAAGTCCTAGTTGACTTCATAGCTGAATTTACTGTTCCAGACGACTTACCTGAAACCAGCGAGTCTCCTGAATATGTCTGGAAACTTTATACAGACGGTGCATCAAACGATCGGTGTTCGGGCGCGGGAGTTGTACTAGAAACCCCCGAAGGTCGATCCATATGCTATGCTTTGAAGTTTGATTTTCACGCAACCAACAATGAAGCCGAATATGAAGCCCTGTTGACTGGGTTAAAGCTTGCCAGAGATCTGAGAATTATCCCTATAGAAGTTTATTGTGATTCACAGTTGGTTGTGTGTCAGGTACGGGGAGAATATCAAGCAAGAGATCGAAGGTTAGCTGCTTATCTAGCCCGAGTTCAGGAAGCACTGGATCAGTTTGATTATTATGCTATTTACTACATACCACGAGATCGCAATCAAAAGGCCGATTCATTGGCAAAGTTGGCCAGCACAGGTGAAGCACAACAAATGGGACTTGTCCCGGTTGAAACTTTGTCCTTCCATCGATCAAATCAAAACGAATGATGTGTTGGAAACCTTTCCTAGCAGAGAATCATGGATGACTCCGTATCGAAATTATATTGAGAATGGGATGTTGCCTGAACACCGAAATGAGAAAAGGCAAGTTCTACGAAAAGCTTCGCGGTTCATCATTCAGGACGGGATCATGTATAGAAAAGGTTATTCTGTCCCACTCCTCCGGTGTATCGCTCACGATGAAGTCAAACGAGTGTTACATGATGTACACGAGGGAGAATGTGGCGATCACACCGGTGGACAGGCGCTTGCTAAGAAGATACTCCGATATGGATATTACTGGCCGACAGTGAATCGAGATGCAGCCAATTATGCCAGAAAGTGCGACAAGTGCCAAAAACACGCTCGAATTCCAAGAGCCCCACCTACCGAGATAACTCAAATGGTCAGTCCCTGGCCGTTCGCTATGTGGGGTATCGATATCATTGGCGCTTTACCTTTGGCAAGAGGTGGTGCGAAGTATGCCATCGTCGCAGTTGACTACTTCACGAAATGGGCCGAAGCCGAAGCTCTCGCAACGATTACGTCGAAGAAAGTAATAAACTTTGTGGTCCGCAATATCATTTGCCGATTTGGACTCCCGCATACCATCATCACCGATAATGGGACCCAATTCGAAAGCTCGGAGTTCAAGAATTTCTGCCAACGATTTCATATTCATAAAAAGTTCTCTGCAGTCGCACATCCACAAGCAAACGGTCAGGTCGAAGCTGTTAACAAAGTTATCAAATCCATCTTAAAGAAACGACTGGAAAAGGCTGGGGGCAAATGGGTCGATGAACTTCCTATGGCATTATGGGCTTATCGAACAACTCACAAGACCGCGACTGGACACACCCCATTTTCCTTATCCTATGGCTCGGAGGCCGTTATTCCAGTCGAGACAGAAGTATTTTCTCACCGCGTAACTTATTACGATCCAAGAACAAATGCTATATTACTCGCTGAATCTTTGGATCTGTTGGACGAGAAACGAGAAGAAGCTGATTTAAGAGCGGCCGCCTACCGAAGTCGGGTCGCCCGGTTATATAACACCAAAGTTCGCCCCCGAACCTTTGAACTCGGTGATCTGGTTCTCAAGAGAATCTACCCGGTTCCTTCACACATGAAACCAAATTGGGAAGGACCGTACGTGATTACACAAAGACTTGGGGATGGCACATTCAAACTATCAACCGTGGACGGTCTAGTTTTACCAAGAGCCTGGAACAGCGAGAGTCTCCGTCGCTACTACATATGACAGGCTTCATTTATTTCATTATGTTTTTTATTCAGCAATTTACTTTTGCATTTCGAAATTAGAATTTGTAATAAGGCAACTGATTTGCCATATTTTCTTATTTCAGCAATAAAATGCCATCTCTTCGAGCCAGAGCTGTGATTCATTAAATACAATGTACAACATCACGATGCACGAAGAGCTAAGTTCCATCACACAGTGGAATTTATTCAAGTAGGGAGTGGCTATGAAGCAATCAACCACTCACTAAATGAAACCCGAGCTCGGGGGCAAGCCATCACATCAGACCACGAAACGGGTTGATACACGACAACCCTTCACTTAACTCCGTACTCCCAGAGTGCGAGGCGGAGTATAAACATTTTACTAAACTCCATACTCCCAGAGTGCGAGGCGGAGTATAAACATTTTACTAAACTCTGTGCTCCCAGAGCGCGAGGCGGAGTATAAACTTTCATTCAACTCCGTACTCCCAGAGTGCGAGGCGGAGTATAAACATTTTTCCTAAACCCCAGAGTACTCCGAGAGCGCGAGCTGGGTACAAGCTTTTTATTTAACTCCGTACTCCCAGAGTGCGAGGCGGAGTATAAACATTCCTTAACTCCGTACTCCCAGAGTGCGAGGCGGAGTATAAACATTCCGTAACTCCGTACTCCCAGAGTGCGAGGCGGAGTATAAACATTCCCTAACTCCGTACTCCCAGAGTGCGAGGCGGAGTATAAACATTCATCTAACTCCGTACTCCCAGAGTGCGAGGCGGAGTATAAACATTCATCTAACTCCGTACTCCCAGAGTGCGAGGCGGAGTATAAACATTCATTCAACTCCGTACTCCCAAAGCGCGAGACGGGGTATAAACATACATCAACTCCACACTTATCCCCAATGCTGGGGGCAGAACCATAACACATGACGAGTTGAAGACGAAAAGGGAATAAATTTTCATTTCCACTATCAACAAAAAGAATCTGATTACAAAGTGTTTGAGAAAAATTCTGCTAGTGGGAGCCGAATCCACATCTATTCACGGCAATAGAAAAATCAACAAAATGCTACCCTACGCAACAAAGATTTGAAGAAAGAGTTCAATCTTTCTTCTTCCTTATCTTCTTCTTCGGGGTAGCCCCACCAGAGCCACTGCCTGATTTTTTCCTCAATCGCTTACTCTTTTCAGGCTTGCCCTCCGGCAGCGATATAATGTCGACGTCTTCCTCAGAGCTGGAGGCGACGGAAGTTCTTCTAGGAGGACGAGCTGGAGGCATAGGAGTAGTAGCAGGAGGAGGGACAGGAGCGGTCTCAATCACTACAGTACCGCCCGGTGAAATCACCATTAACGGGGCAGGCCCGGGCGGATTAGTACCAGCATTCCCTGCTGCCATCTCGACATTAATCTCAGCAATGATGTCATCCTCACGAGAAACTTGGGCCGCGTCGGATGTGCCAATAGCTGGCATGGATGAACTAACGGCCGGAACAGCCCCACTCACAGCATCGGACGGGTTGACAAAGGGATCGATGGGTTCATTGAGAAGCTCCTCAATCATTTGAGCGCTGAAAGAAAACATATTTGCATCTCCCTCCTCGCCAATCAAAGTGGAAGTCGTGACGGCTTCAGAAAAAACAACCCCTTGTGTTTGATGAGGAACTGATAGAGCAAGGGGCGCAGGAACAATAGCTTCAGTCACTGAAATGCGAAACGAAGATTGTTAGCCAAGTGTGTTGCTTAAGGTTCTTCACAACTAAACTACGAGAAGCGTTCAAATACCTTCCTTGGTCTGGACCGAAACGTGGGCAGAATCCTCGGCAGAAGATAGTAATGGTTGGTCAGGATTATAGGCAGGAACAGACTGGGGATCTACCGCACCAGTGGTTTCGGGCAATGTTGGAATTACAGCTCCAACACCTGTCCCGTGATGCACGATCCCCGAGCCTTCGCCTGTCTCTAGAGATTGGACGCCGAGCTTTTCTTTCGCCATAGAGATCACCACCTCACGAAGGGTCTTCCTCTCATCCTCGGTAAGCAAACGCATCTCCAGTTCAAAGTCGTCAAGTGTTCCATCTGGATGCGCTGCTCTTTTCTCATTCACCAGCCGGGTCCAGGCATTGTACAAGATCATGGAGTCATCTCCCAGCCACGCTAAATTTCTGTGTTCCAGCACATTAGCGTTATACGTGACTAAGAGGTCGTCAAACTCAGCATCTAGCCTAGACCTCTCCTCCAAGATCTTTTCCTGAATTTCTGCTTCCGCAGACTTAGCCTTGACCGCCGCCGCAGCAAGTTCGGTCCTGAGAGATACTGCTTGGTCGCAAGCCTCTTGAGCAGTGGCGTTCGCATCATCCTTCTCCTTCACCATTTCAGCAAATTTGGCCTTGAGCTCATTCAGCTCTTTAACGGCTAAGTCTCGCTCAGCTGCAATGGTGGTGTTGCGGTGGCCCATCTCTTCCACCGTGGCGCAATGTTCTTGCTGCATCCTCGCTAGTTTGGCCACGACACCTTCATGTTTCTGAAGTGTTTCAAGCTCTGACTTCCGGGACGTTTCCACTTCGGATTGAAGAACTTGAATGATGCGTTTCTGCTTGGCAATGTCAACATCACGTTCAGCAATGACCTTTGCCCTGTCAAAAGCTACTCTAGAAGCCTTCACGGCTGCCTTGTACCACTCCTTATACTGAGCGTAGAAGTCGTGAATATAACTATGAGCAGTGGTCTCAGCTTCCGGAGGGATTTTTTTAAAGTTAGGAGGGAAGATATAGCCATCCATGCAAATTTCCGGGTAGTCATTTTTCATTTGGGCGAGTTTAGCAGCTCCCTCGCTTGTCAACTCAGCCGGAGCTTGTTCAATTATAGCGGCTGCTGTCGGTTCCATTCTTGGCCGCTGAGTATCAGGCCGAGAAGATTGAGAAGGCAACTGTTGCTGATGAGATGGCCCTGGGAGGTCTACTGGAGCCCTGGGAGGCGGAGGAGAGCGAGATCGGGGTCGGTACTGGTATCCCCGGTCTCTGTCAGAGTAATCGTAGCCAGAACGGCTACGCGAGTAATCTCTGTCTCTATCATAACGTTCTTGACTTGAATAGCTTCGCCCATGATCCCTATCTGTTTCTCTCCTGCGGGAATCATAAAATGGAGAAGACTGGCGCACATTCCGAAGCCTATCCAGAGTAGAGCCACGTCCTGACATCTCGCCTGCGATAAGAAAGAATTACGGATTAGGGTCCCACAAAGCAATGTTTACTATGCAAGAGTCATGAAGTGCCGTGGAAGTGTGTGTAAATGTGTAAACCCCCAAAACCGACCGGAAGTGTTGACCGCACTTAAGGGAAAGGGCTCGTTCATGTTTAGAACATCTTGAAATTCCTCCAACCCAGGATTATGAGAAATCGATATATAATCTGGGATAGGAATATCGTCCAGCCCTTTGAAAGAATCTCTCGAATGAGAAGGGGCGGCCACAGAAATCATGACCCCGGAAGCGGGAAGAAACACATCTACGGATTTTCCCCCCTTGGACTTAAGTTTTTTGGAAACGGCGGCCTTACCTTTCCATTTTTCTCCCGATTCCTCCAAGTTTCCTGAAAGGTCAGCCATCGGCTCTGAATCTGTGTGGGTTCGTTCTTCAACACCCGCCTCGATTATTTTGATTCCGAGTGACCTCTTCACTTTTTTCTTCTTGATTTTCTTCTTGGTCTTCTTCTTATCTTCCTTCTTAGAGGCAGACTTCGCAAATCCTTCAACGACTATGCTTTGATTGATGTCGATCAAACCAAGGACTCTTAAGTTGTAATCATTCAGCACCGAGTCAATATGCCTCAGCTCGCTTGGAACTTCTTGAAGACTCCGGACGGTACCCTTGAAACGCCCTCCATCGGGCCTAGAGATAATAGCTGTAAAAGGAATGAAATGTCAATTTTAACACCGAAGAGCTATTGGTCAAGGAAACAGGTTAAGGCGCTTACGTCTAGACAACCATCGCCTAGCGAAACCCGAAGGGCACCGAACATAGAACCACTCGTTCTTGAAATAGCTTAGTCGAGTCCAAGCTCATACTACAACTTGGCAATTCCTGACTGCCTCCAAAAATGTAAAGGACGGGCTATCACCCCTACTCTTGAAGTTAAATATGTGTCTGATCTCGGAGGGCCTCGGCGGGCGAAAGAGACAGTCCATAAATATTACGAAGGCACTGTTCAGCAACGCGTGCCCGTTGGGATGAAGTTGTGAAGGAGCGATTCCTAAATATGACAGCATCCCTCTGATATATTGATTGAAAGGAGGAAGAGTTCCAGCCGCACAAGCATGATGGTAGAATGCTGTATATCCTTCGGGCGGATTGTGCGGTCTATCAGTGGCACTGGGCAATAATACATCACCTAGAGATATGTTATGCTTTAGGCATATTCGTCCCAATAAGGATTCAGAGATGTTAGACTGGACCGAATCAACAGGGTCCTCAATAAATATAGCCTCTGGCAATTCGTCTGGAGCCGGATCGATTACATCGGCGGGGATGTCAGGAATCTCAAGCACAGAAGGAGTCGAGCTCTGCACCTCTTGTTGTTGGGAGCTCGAAGATTCCATAATTAGCTAACTCATTAGAAAGCAACGTTAAGTTCATGAACAAGCCCGTGCATGCCCCAGTGTAGTGTGTATGAACGTGTCGTGCAGTGCAAGTACTGTGCATCACTTAAACAAATTTAACAGAACGAAGCAAGATATTCGTGCAACACAACTTGGGAATTCGAGAACGAAAATGACCGTCATCGCTGACCGTCATCGCTGACCGTCACTTCCACGCCATCCAAACGCTACGGACTAACTTCAAGTATAAGTCAATTGTAGTAGTAGTTAAGTCATAGTTCCATCGGCGAGCTTCAAAGGAAGTTCGAGTTCAAGTCTTTCAGTCAAGTTCGATTATGCAAGGCCGAAGCTCGTCGGAATCAAGTATGATAAAGTTCGTTAAGATCGTCAAAGTTCAACTTGAGATTAGTCGTAGTTCGGATATTGGAACGAGTCAGAAAAGTTGGATTCTCTAAACTGAATATGTTCGAATCCATCGAATCGAATCAATGTACTTCGAATCCATATGGTTCGACTCGATATACTTCGAGACGGAGAAACGTTTCGAATCCATGGGCGTTGGGTGACTTCGTATCGATCGACGCTAAATACCTTCGAATCGATCGAGGTATCGTTAGTTCGAATCGATCGACAAGAGTTCTTTTTCCTTTGCAAGCACCGATTCGAAGATCTGCAGTCAGAGTCGATTCGAGTAAACTCCATTCTAGATCGATACGAAGCAGTAGAAGATAACACCCCTCAAGATCTTTTCTTCTCCGAAGGAATCTCAACGTTTTGTTATGCCTCGAATCATCGATTCGAACCATTTTTATTCAGATCTCATAACCCTTCAAGATTTTCAGGAGAAAAATTGAAGATGAAGACTTCCAGTTTTGTCCTTCTCAACTGACATCAATCCAATAGTTACCTGGTTTAGTGTGATTACGAATGAAGGTTTGTAAGATTCGATCGATTCGGGGAAGACGCGCTTCTTTTTCTCGGCTCTAGGAAAGACGATTCGAGGAAGAAAGCAAGGAAACAGTAAAAGTAAAAAGCTAAAAATGAACAGGACCCCGGTATATATAGGGGAAGTAGGACGATTCGCCTCCCGGTACGCTTGACCGGCTTCTACAGGTAAGAAAGTCGAAACTAATCGATCCGTCGCAGCGAGTTCGAATCCATTGTAAACCGCTACTTCGAATCACTCACGATACGGAGTCGTTCAACTGCTACGCATCCATCCCTTAGTTCGAATCCATCCGGTTTCGAATCCTTTACAACATCGAATCCATTTCAGCAACATCGAAACGAAGCAACATCGATTCGAGCACTCGTGACTTCGACTCCACCAACTCAGAGAACTTCAAATCCACGCAGTATCGATTCGGAGAACCATCGATTCGAAGTACCCACTTCGAAACCCTCAACTCGAAGCGGATCAAGAAACATAACTTCGAATCCATCAAATACCACCGGTCAAATGGACGAATCATTTCCATATGAAAAATTGCTTTTCCACTCTTGTACTGATTCAGGAGAGGATCGATACAAGAGGATGATCATAGGCAATCATAAAAGCGATGCTTTAACTCGAGGCTCAAACCGGTTCAGGAGAGAACCGATGCAGATTTCGATAGCAAACCGAACTGACAACAACTTGCGATCACGCAACGTTAACCAAAGTCAAAATAATACACGTATGCACGCATTCCTGACTAATGTTTGATCTTTATCATCAACAGGAATCAGGTGTTCATCTCGTCATGACTCAAAAGCCTAACAGCCAATCATGATCATACAACGATTGATTACAACAGCAAAGAAGACAATTTTCGACAAAGCATGTGATCATTGTTCAAGAAGGGACTGTAGCTTTTCAAAGCACGTCATGTTTACACAAGACATACTTTGGGGGGCAAATGTTATCCCGCCTTTTGGTAAGGCCGTGACTCCAAGGATTTGACTAGATACCGGTGACAGATCGTTTCGGAAGTCGGTTACACGTAAGGATCGCTACGGATATCGATGAAATTTGTTCGAGTCCGGATCAGGCTACAACTGATAAGGAGCGTCAAGCAAAGCCGTGGGAACCAACGATCCAAGTTTCAAGTCAATCCGAGTTCGTATGCTCAAGATATCGTCGACAGAAGATGGAGTAGGCCACCCTTAGTTCGAATCCATAGGCGAAACCTATGTTCGAATCCATTGGCCAGGAACTAGTTCGAATCCATCGAACTTCCATTGCCTCGACTCCATCGAACCTCCCTTGCTTCGACTCCATCAGCATAGAAGCTCTCGTTCGAATCCAACAGGACCAAGCATTGGTTCGAAACCATCGAGATAGCATTGGTTTGAATCGATTGTAGTTAGTTGTGCTTCGAATCGATTCGAACGATACCTTAAGTTCGAATCCATTGGAGCTTTCTGTACCTCGAATCCATAAAGAGAAGGAGCTTTGAATCCAGGAGGCATGGCCTAACTTCGAATCCAGGAGAGATAGCTCACCTTCGACTCCATCGAGCGTGCCCTCTATTCGAACCCAACGAGGCAAAGGGTCTTCGAATCCATCCAGTAAGAGTAACTTCAAATCGAGTAGATACAGCATAGAGTACTCGATTCGAACAGGCGTATTTTCGAATCCAACACCTGGAGTTGGAGTGATCGATTCGAAGGAACCAAATAAAAAGTGATCGATTCGAAGTATCCATGCTATCCGGAAATGCAACATTGAATCGATCATATCTCGTGTTCTACAAGTCCAAATGCCATGAAATTTTCACAGAAGCTTAAATACATGATGAAGAATGTTCACACCAAATTTCAGCTCGATTGGATGATTTCTTGATCGATTCGAAGCAAGGGTCGAATCGATCCCAAAGTGGGCCCGGATCTCCAGATTTCGGCCATGTGGGCCCCCTGACGTACCAGAACTGGTCTCCTCTCATTTTAGGCGAAATATCAGCCTCCTACACCTATAAATAGAGCCCCTGGTCATTCAGAAAAGGGGTCGAAGAATTCTAAGTACTGAAGAGCGCCCAGATTCTGCCAGATCTACTCCAGAACACCGCCGCTGCTTTAGATTGACACTTAGCATTTGAATTCAGTTGTATTACATTATTAACTACTGTAATCTTCAAGTAATCGAGCAATAAAATCATCAAACTTCATAGTGGACGTAGGCAAAACGCCGAACCACTCTAAATCGCTTGTCTTTGCAATTTACTTTCTGTTATTTGGAGTTTTTGTTAGATAATCCACAGTTTTAATTTTCATTCTTCACTTTTATCTCTTCGAAAACTTCCGAAGAGTGTTGTGCCCATTTTTGGTACAAACACTACTTCTATTGTTAGCAATCGTGATCCATTATTTTACTAGTGGATATTGGTAAGGTCTTCAAAATCTTTGGGAACAAAGCTTAATTTTAACACCGCTTATCGTCCTCAATCCGATGGACCAACCGAGCGTGTGAATCAAACTCTTGAAGACCTTCTTTGTGGATGTGTTCTTGATTTTGTTGGAAGTTGGGAAGATCATATTTTTCTTGTTGAGTTTTCCTATAATAATAGCTTCCAATCTAGTATTGGAATGGCACCTTTCAAGGCACTCTACGGAAGGCCATGCCGATTTCTTTCGTGTTGGCTTGAAGCCGGTGAGAAGCTAGTTTTAGGTCCAGACTTTATTGGTGTTCGTTCGTGTTTCATCTATGAAAGGTGTTGTGCGTTTCCATCGATCGGGAAAATTGGCACCTCGATATGTTGGTCCATTTCCCATCATCGAACGTATTGGTTCCGTGGCTTATCGCCTTTTGTTACCGGCTCAATTTTTCTGCTATTCATGACGTTTTCCACGTCTCTCAACTACAGAAATGCCTTCGTGATTCCGATTCTATTCTTGAGCCGGTGTTGTTGAAGAAATTGAAGTTTCACCTAATTTGACTTATGAGCAACATTCTATTCATATCATTATTTCGGAGGTTAAACGCCTTCGAAATAAAGATGTTCTTGTGAAAGTTCAATGGTCCTCAAATCCTAAGGATTGCTCTTGGGAATCTTGAGAATTCATCGAGCAAACACATCCGGACTTACTCTTTCATGCTCTTTATGGTGAACTTCTTATTTCAAATTTTCTTTTGTGTTGATATGCTTTTATGGTTGTTACTCTTTATTTTCCTCTTATTTATTGCGAGGACACAATTTCTTTAAGGAGGAGAGTCTATAACAACCCGCATATTTTACGATTGTATATTTAAATGTTTTATTTAAATATAGCATCGTTAATCGGATTAAAGTCCGAAATGTTACTTTTTGTAAACAGTCGAATTGGGACTCGAGACCACTTCCATTGAGTCCAAAATGGCGTTTACAACTTTTTTGAGTATAAATATCGATATGTTTGGAGTTGAGAAGAATTTGCTATTTTTCTACTTGGGCTTTGGGTTTGGGTTTCAGCCCACTAACCCATCTTAATACCCTAACTCAGCCCCTCTTCTCATTTCATTCTCATTTTTCTAATACATTCAAGCTTAAGTAAAAATGGGGGAAGAGAAAAGGAAATAGAAATTCCAAATCCTAGTTTCCTTTGCAAATTCAAGTTCTAGCTCCAAAATCAAAGAGAAACTTAGGTAAGCATCCTCTTCTTCTCCATCTCAATCTCTCTCCAATTTCAGAAATTTCCTATGACCTAACCTAGGAAATATTCGTTGTAATCTTAGATCGGAGCTTCTAGAGTTGAAGTTGAAGTGTGGTTGATCTTTCTTTTGATTTCAAAGCTTCTCATTTGTGTTTGGGTTGAAAAGGTGAATTCTTTAACTCACATCTACGTCTATAACTCTCTTTGTTGTTAGGTATGAATTCCTAACACTTGTGCATATTCATTTGCTTTTGATTTGAATTGATTTGGTGAATTTTCCAAATTTTGGTGTTTTGGTCCAATTTTTATGAAAATCCTATTATGGATATTTGGACATTGATATTCGAGGTGTATTGAAGAGCCGTTAAGGCTGGGTTATTGCTTGGCTTAAATCCTTAGTCGTCGTTGCTCGTCAGATCGCTTCCGATACGTTTTGGCCACTTTGGCCTAGTCAAATTGTTGCCCAGACCAGGTGACCTGACGTCTAGTGATCAAGTCCAAACGTCTGGTTTGGACCTGGAGAAAAAAATATACGCACGCAGAATTTGAAAAAAAGACAAAACCCAAATTCAGACGTTTGATTTTTTGGTTCAGACGTCTGAAAAGGTTTCAGACGTCTGGTTTGACCCCCTAGACGTTTGGAAGAGTTTTTCTGGAATTTCCAGAACCTAAATCTAGACGTCTGGATGGACCCCCCAGATGTCTGGAACTGTGTATTTTCGCCTACTTAGGCTTTTCTTGATTGAATTTCCATTGTTTATCGATTTTAGTTGCTCCGATTAGTTGTTATCACTTTTATCGACCTTGATGACTTCTTTTTCGGGATTTTTGTGAATATCCATTTTAATGGATTTGGTATCGATTTCTTTGGATTTAATTCACGTCTTCGTATGCGAATCTTTGGTGATTGATTGTTTCTACAATCATTTTTGTGATTTGTCACTTCTAAATACAAAGGTTTCTACAATCATTTTTGAGAGCAGGATTAGAGAGGCTTACCCTGATTTGTTTGATGGTATGTTTTACCTCTAATTGTTTTGTTGTGTGCCTTATAGTAATTTCGAGGATGAAATTCTTTAAGGTGGGGAATCTGTAACACCACATATTTTTATAACATTATTGAGGATATTCAATTGGTTAAATTAAATAAAATAATGCAAAGGTTAATAGATCGAGATTTGATTAAACTAAGGGAGCTGTGTCATGTTAATGTGCAAATTAAAATGAGATAACATAAACTAATGTGCTAGGAAACGAGTAAGGGCAATATGGGAAATAGGAGAGGCTTATACCCTAAACTGTTAGGAAAAGAAACTCACATTCATTTCATTTTAGCAAACTAAAAACATCTAAGGCCGGCCACCATTATTGTTCTCAATGAATGATTAAAGCTGGGATTCAAGAGAAGGAAGATAATCAACTAATTCAACATCAAATCTCACATCTTTTAATCTCAAAGCTAAGGTGAATAATTACTACATTCCATTTTCTTATGGTTTTCGGTTTTAAGATTAGATCCGATTTTTTTTTGCAAGTGTATGCCATGTTTTAATGATTAAAGTTATATATTTGTTTGTTAGTGAATTATACATGTTCATATTAGTATTTATGAAATGTTTGATATGAAAACCCTATTAAATGACATCCAAATGCCTTGAAAATCTAAATATAGGTCAGTGATATTTTAGAGATGGGTTCCAATTTCCATAATTTTCTGAATTTATGTGGATTTTATAATAATTTTCTAGTGAAGAAAATGATTTATTGTGTTATAAATTATTTACGGCTAAAATAATTATTATTTAGGTTTGAAATTTTTATATGTTGGAAAACTTATTAAAATAGATTTTCTGAGATTTTTCCAGATTTTTCCTAATTGAATTGATGAATATATAAAATTATTTAAGGTATGGGACTTAAAATGTTTTATATATTTAATTAAGAAGAAGGGGCATTTTATAAAATAAAATTATTATTTAATTCGGAAATTAGTGGCAGCACTTTTTTGAAAAGTATTTACTAACCAATGATTGACAAGCAAAGGCAGGTTAGTTGAAAAGCTATCTTTTTAAGTTAAAAACAAGAAAAACATACTTTTAGCATGTATCAGCCATTTTGGGCACCAGACCTTCCGACCCAGACCTTCCGACAAAGTCAAAAGGTTATAGCTTTCGACAAGGTCAAAGTTCAATGCATATGGTATCAAGTTACTTGGCACGTAATGATTTGAACAAGGTCGAATGATACTTTGTCGAAAGGTTGGTTGCCAAAGAGGTTGGGGTATGTCTGTTTTATAAACCAAAAGCTTACACCTGCTTGCTTTCGAAAAGGAGCTTTCGACTTGGTTGCTTTCGACCAGGTCAATTATATAAAATAATGGTTTTAAACCTTTTGACAAAGTCGAAAGGTTACTGCCGCTTTATCATTGTTTTGTTTTGAACCTTCCAACAAAGTCGAAAGGTTTACCTGTTTCTAAAACCAGTCTCTTCTCAATGCTTTCGAAAGGTATCAAAGCTTTCAACTTAGATGTTTTACCCTTGTTTTTAATTGAATTATAACCCAAAGCTTTCGAAGGAGTTGTTTTAAAGGCAGAGGCTAATTGTTTTAAATGATATGTTTTAAAGCTTTCGAAGCCGAGCTTTTGACAAAGTCGAAAGGTTGCTCCTAATGAAGTTGAAAGGTTTTTAAAAGAAGTTTTTCCACATGTTTTAAACCGAACCCAGTAAGCCTTTGAAAGATTTATGTTTTAAAAGCTTGATTGCTTTCGAAAGGTTTTAGTTCAATGGTTTCGAAAGGTTTTAGTTCAATTGTTTTGAAAGGTTTTAGTTCAATGCTTTCGAAAGGTTTGAGTTCATTGGTTTCGAAAGGTTTTATTTCAATGGTTTCAAAATGTTTGAGTTTTATGATTTCGAAAGGTTTGCTTTGAATGATTTTAGAAGGTTTAAATGGAAGGTTTTCCAAAGGATTTTCTAAGGCAATGTTTTAAGTTATTTTTAAAGTAGGATGTCTAAAGTTTTATTGCTTTCGAAAGGAATGATTTCAATAGTTTCGAAAGGTTTGATGGTTGGTTTCGAAAGGTATGGTTTTTGCCTTTTGGCTTAGAAAATTAAAGGGTTTCACTTGGTTTTGTAAGAGAAGTTTTCAAAAGTTTAGAAAGATGTACTTTTAAATGTTTAAATGTTTTCATCAACTAAGGTTTTAGTAAAGAAGATATATATAACTTGGTAATGTGATTTTGAGTAAAACATAAAGATTATATATTTTCCTGGTTTGAGTTTGATTTAAAGGTTTTAAATCATTTTGAAAATGTTTTCAAGGAAAATTATGGGAGGGGATCCTTAAGTGAAAATGACTCAGATATTAGAATACTAGATGGGACTAGTATGGGGTCATGCCCTATACATTAGCTACTAGCCCCAGCTAATTGTTGTCCAAAATTCCAATGTGTAAGGCTTGGTCATAGGTAGATTAAAATTACGATTACACACCGAAAGGAATATATGTTTGTATACAGATAGGTTATTGGTGAGACCGAAAAACCATTAGGGTCAAGAAGACCTGGGAGATGATTAAGTTAGGGACAGACCATCTAGAAGAGAAGTATTTAAAAGATAGTTAATGATAGATAGTCCATAAGAAGAATAGCTAACAGGTGTTAGATTAATTTTGATTATATTGTCTGGTAGGCCCGAGTCAGCCAACGGTTAAAAGTTATTCAAACAAAACTTATGTATTTGACCAGATAGTTCATTATTACCAGATATTTATGTATGTTTACGTAATGAATTGCTTTACAATATTTAACCTGTTTTGGTTGCAGGAAAAAGGTTTTTCAAAGATATATTTTAAAAGGATGTTAGTGAGGGGAAACCCGTTCCGCTAAGCGGGGTGGTCTCAGTTAACATATAAAACCGGGATGTATAGTATTATTTATACCAGGCTTTATGTCTGACTCGAAGTTTATGTTTTCTCCTTAAACTCTTGGGTGCTCAAAATTAATTTGAGTAGGCTGAGGGGTTAAGGTCTTTTTCAGGTTTAGTAGTATGACGAATAAGGCTACCGGAGGTATGTAGGAGGCAAACAGATAGCTATTTAGGAGTTGTAGTTTTATGTATTGTTATATTTCCACTGTGTTTGTATTAAGTCTGTTATGACTATACGACTGCAACATCTGTAGCACTTAGTTTTCGACCTCTAGATAGGGGATGTTACATATAGTCAGTGACAAAGATGCTTTGTTCACTAGTGAATCCTAGAAGAGTCTGCAAGATGTATTAGGTACCAAGCTTAAGATGAGTACTGCATATCACCTCGGACGGATAGGCAGACAAAGAGAGTCAATAAGGTACTCGAGGATATATTGAGAGATAGTGTATTGGACTTTGGTGGATCTTGGGAAGATCACATACATTTAGTGGAGTTTTCCTATAATAATAGTTATCAAACTAGTGTAGGAATGGCGCCTTTTGAAGCTTTGTCTGGAAGGCCGTGCAAATCACCAGCATGTTGGTTGGAGACTGGAGACAGATTAGTCTTAGGTCCAGATCTAGTTAGAGAGGCTACAAAGAAGACTGAGTTGATCTGGGAAAGGATGAAGGAAGCTCAGTCCAGACAGAAGAGTTACGTAGATAAGAGGCGTATAGACATAGAATTCTCAGTAGGAGATAAGGTTTTCATTAAATTATCACCAGTGAAGGGTGTGGTACAATTTGGAAAGTCAGGGAAACTGGCACCGAGATATGTTGGTCTATTTCAGATTATAGAGAGGATTGGAAAGCTCGACTATAGAGTAAAGTTGCCGAGCAGTATGGCAGGTATCCATAATGTGTTTCATGTGTCTCATCTTCGCAAGTATGTGCACGATCCAAAGACTACTATACCTCCGACAGGGTTGAAAGATTTGATAGTAGAGCCTAATTTGAATTTGGTTAGACAACCAGTTCAGGTTGTAGCGAGAGATGAGAGAAGGTTGAGGAACAAGATAGTCAGGTTGGTGAAATTTTAGTGGAGCGACAACGAGAAGGACTGTACTTGGGAGACAGAAGACAGGATTAAAGATGCTTATCCTGATCTACTTTGAGGGAATGTTTATATTAGCTTTATATAGATAGTTGCTAGTCGGGTAGGCTAGTATAGTTGTTAGGAGTGGTTATAGTTGATTGATATGTTTAGTATTTAGTCCTTACTGAATTTCGAGGACGAAATTCTTTAAGGAGGGGAGCCTGTAACACCCCTAATTTTTAATGACATTATTCAGGAGACTTAATTAGATAAGTTAAATAGATTAATGTAAATATTAGAGAGATAAGGAGATTGAGATTTGAATAAATACCTAGAGGCCGAGCTTAATTATATAAATGGGCTTATAAATGACTTTGTAGGAGAGTAATTAGCGCAAGGGTATTTAGGGTAATTGGGCACAATAATCCCATTACCTTATATTCTCATTTCCTATCCATTCACGTTCATTTTTTCTCAAAACATAAAATGTAAATCAAAGGGAGAAGACAGTCATTACAGTTGGTGTCAAAATTAACCACAAACACCCAATTGTAAGTGAAAGCACCAATATCCAGTCACAGATAGAGTATATGTAGAGAGTATAATATGAAGAATAACCAACATGAAAATGAAAGCAAGTAAAAGAGAGACAAGATTTATAGTGGTTTGGCTAACTTCGGCCTACGTCCACTCCAGAACAATTCTTTTTATTAATAGAAATTTGATTACAGTTACAATCCATAATTCCAGAATAAAAATGTTAAATATGCGTATATATGATTTTTGTTTGATGATAATAAACATATATACATTCATTTAAATGTATTTGATATTGTACTATTTTTCACAGATAAAATGAATATTTGCTGAATAAAATAAATAACACAGAATTGGAATTCAAACGAATATTTTATTCAAACAAATATTTATTACAATTTTGATAGTACAATTTCAAGCTCTCACTATAACTATACAATTTCAGTCACAGTACAATTACATCAATTTCAGTCACAATATAATTACATCAGTTCCTCACTACATATCACTCACACTCGTATTTATCTTCAACTTCATTCCAATGTGAATCCAGCATCTGAGCAATCTGCAGAAATATACATTGACGCAGTAAAATTGAAAATAATATATTTTTGCAGTATAAAACAAAATATGAATTTTGAAAATAATATTTGCCTCAGTTATTTGGGTTGTTTGTCATCATTTATATTTGAATTCATCACACACGAACAATGTGACATGCACAGTGTATCACTGTACATGCCACAAGGCCGTGCACACCAATATATATACACTTGATAAATTAACATGGACAGGTGAGCACAGGTCAAACCCAAATTATCGGGTTCAACTCAAGTGCAATAAAATGATGTCACATCTTTCAGCACAAGGTCAAATCCAAATCGGATTCAACACAGGTGCAAATATGAAACAATGGGTCAAGACAAAACTGAGTCAATGATGAAGCACCAGACTTCAAGCCATGCACAGGTCAGGGAAGTGCAACAGTGAAGTACACAGTGGCCAGAAGACATGAAAAAGGGTACAACTCAAGTCTGGTAACAACAACCAAAGTCAAGGCAACATGAAGTCTGCAACTTAACTGCAACAACAAACAAAATTGAACTAAAGTGGACAAACAGAGATAGTCAACTGATCAGAGAAAAGCTACACAATGAACTCAAGTTCAAGTGAACACAAGTACATCTAGCAAAATCAAAATGGACAGCAGCTACAACTAAATGCAAGCCAATATTGCAGTATCACTATATCATGGATATCACCAAAATTGGTCACTAACCTCCAAATCCAGATGAAAGCACCAAATACCAATCACAGCTCAGAGATAGAATGTATGTAGAGAGTAATAATGTGAAGAACAGTTAAAACTGAAATGAAAGCAGTAAAGAACAACAGATTTTATAGTGGTTCGGCTAACTCCGGCCTACGTCCACTCCAGAAGTTTGCTTTTTATTGCTGTAATAATTGATTACAGTTACAAAATGGCAGAGTTGCCTTAGCCTTAGAAAAGAGAAAGTAAGAGAGCAGAAAGAAGATCCCCTTTTACTGTGCCCCTGCCTCTCTATTTATAGACAAAGATGGGTTGGACTTCCCTGGTGGGCCTGGTAGCCGAGTACCTCAGCCCAAACGGAGTGGTCTCCATATGCCAAACCATAGATGCCGAACGCTGAATGCCGAACAAGGTGTGAATGCCGAACGATCTCCTCATGCCGAACGTTGGGAGGTGCGAGGTACCGAGGTACCGAGGTATGGAGGTGCGAGGTATCGAGGTACGGAGGTGCGAGGTATCAAGATATGGAGGTGCGAGGTATGGAGGTGCGAGGTGCAATGCCGAGCGAGGTAAGGTATGCCGAACGACCCATCCAACGCCGAACGCTCCATCATGTCGAACGATCCATCCAATGCCGAATGAGGTGAGGTATGCCGAGTGCTCCATCCAATGCCGAACGAGATTTATGCCGAGCGCTCCATCCAATGCCGAACGAGGTGAGGTATGCCGAGTGCTCCATCCAATGCCGAACGAGATTTATGCCGAGCGCTCCATCCAATGCTGAACGATACTTAATGCCGAACCTCCATCATGCCGAACCATGTCTGATACCGAACAGTTTCTAATGCCGAGCGCCCATCGTGCCGAACGATCTCTAATGCCGAGCGCCTCTAAATGCCGAGCGCTCCTGGATGCCGAGCGCTATTGAATTCCGAGTGCTCCTGGAAAGCCGAACCACTCATGTATGTCGAACGATCTGTGCATGCCGAGTACTCTTGAATGCTATTCGAAAGTGAATAGTGAATGCCAGACGAACTATTCGTGCCGAACCCCCATTACGCCGAACCATGTTTCCTAGACCCAAATTATAGTTGATTCATCTTTATCCAATCATATTTCTATCTTCCAAGCATGTTGCGTCATCCATCCATCCAGTCGACTGAATCCATCGTACTCTAGCCTCGACGAACATGTAGTTGATTAAGTTAAACCCGTCTGTCCGCGGCCTTGCCAAAAGGCGGGTTAACACTTGCCCCCCAAAACATGCCTTGCTCTGAAAGGTGTGTTTTGAATAGCCTCAAGTCCAATATCCTAAGTATGTATGTTATCAACATCCATACTTTCCGATTCATAATCTAATCCATTACCAAGCCATCTTATCCGAGTGCCACGGCCATATCCTGATCCATTTCCGCGACTGTTCCGAGTCGATGTCTAATTCCTATCCAGTAACCAAGTCCTTACCCAATTCCACATCCATCTGAACCCGACTACCGAGTTCCAATCCATCCATATCCAATAACCTATAACCATATCCGTGACCTCTCCGGGTCGATATCCAAATCCGAGACCGCTCCGGGTCCTTGTCCGAATCCTTAGCTATTCATAGCCAATATCTAAATCCGTAACCTCTCCGGGTTCTTGCCAAGCGCAATCCACACTTGACGACCTATGTTAAGTAATTCCATGGTGTTCATGGTTTAGTGTCCCTGAACGTCGAATACCGCCGTGGCTTAAGTCCTTTTGATTTCCTGGCCACTCCAGACCCTTGCCGAGCATAGTCCATACTCGACGACCTAAAATAGTAACCGATAATATATGGCCTAAGTCCTAGGCCGAATTCGGGTCTCTCCGGACCCTTGCCGAGCATAGTCCATACTCGACGACCTTTTAGCCAAAAATCCAGAGAAAACCCAATCGAAATCCAATCCGAAATCCAAATCCAAATAGAAAACCAGAAATCCATATCAAAAAACAAACATCCAAACCAGAATCCAAACCAGAAAATGAGCAAAACAGGGAGTTCAAACCAAACTCCTAAACCAAACCAGAAAAAGCAAATGTCCAAGTCAAAGGAAAAAATAGATTTCACAAACCCGGGCGTCTCGGTAAGCCATCATCTCAGAGCATGCCTGAGGGTTATCTCC
The DNA here is from genome assembly GCA_030737815.1 of Allium fistulosum. NCBI lineage: Eukaryota > Viridiplantae > Streptophyta > Magnoliopsida > Asparagales > Amaryllidaceae > Allium > Allium fistulosum. The sequence continues at coordinate 739,477,601 of CM060908.1, read as the reverse complement.
GACCCCGTACATGAGTAAGTGATTTAACCGTTTGCCCGGAGTTTGTTACTTATTCCAAACCATTAAAATTAGTTGATGACCAATCGGCCACCATTCCTGGGCCTCATGCCCTCGTCGTTCAAGGTAGGCGGTGGCTGCTCCTGTTCCTCCGCCGCATTCCGAGTTCCGACATACTGTCGCAACTGACCATTCCTTATATGCTCCTCGATTATATCCTTTAGATGTCGGCAGCTGTTAGTGTCATGCCCGTCCAGGTCATGAAAGAGACAGTGCCTTCCTGATGCCCTTTCACGTTCTGTGGGTTCCCTCCTCGATGGCCTTCGATAGGGAAGGCGATCTCGAGTATCTAAGAAAATTCGCTCCAACGTTGCGTTCAATCCTGTGTAAGTGGAGAACTTTGGTTCTCCCCAGCGCTTCCTTTTCCCTTTATCCTTGCCCCCACCTGAGCTTTCGCCGAGTAGTCCTCCATCCTTAGTCATGTTTACTTCCTTTGACCTCACATCCAAACATGCATCCTCTTGTCGAAGAAATCTTTCAGCTTCATGAAAGAATTCCCCAAGATCCAACGGTGGGTCCCGTACCAGTGATACTTTGAAATCCGAGTTATCTCTGACTCCTGATACCGCAGCCATCAGAACCATTGATGGATCTGGCCGATCCACCGAAGCGACTGCTGCATTAAATCGAGTTAAGAATGTCCTGAGCGATTCATCTGCCCCCTGTTTGACTGACGTTAGCGTCATCACGTTCTTCGGCCTTTTTATGTGAACTCGAAACTGACTTAAGAACTTGTCCACCAGTTCTGTCCATGTTCCAATGGATCCATCCTCCAGCTGTCTAAACCACATAGCAGCAATTTTAGTCAAGTACAGGGGGAAACATCGGGCCATAACCTCCTCCGTTGCCCCTAGCACTTCCATATGCCTAGTGTATCTCATCAAGTGGTCGGTGGGATCCGTCTTCCCGTTGTATACTTCCAGAGTGGGTAGTTTGAAATCGGATGGATTTCTAGCTGTCCTGATGTTCCGGGTAAATGGACTTTTGTTAACTCCCTCTGAATCCCTATTTGTCAGACCTCCGCGAATAGTCCGCCTGATAATGTCAGCCAATCTAGTGTTTCCAACTAATCCAGACTGCCCCCCAAGTTCCCAAGGAAATTCTGACACATATTCTTCATCACGTACTCCTGGTGGTGTGCCCCCGAGTCTAGGTCCATCTATATTGTTAACTGTTTGTTGATTGGGAGCTGCCCCCTGCTGATTCACTCCATCTGTCTGTTGGTTGATTTCCTCTGGTCCAGCTCCATGATCTTGAGCACCTGCAGTTCCTGGTTGTCCAAATTGCCTAAGAAGAGCCTGCATCATCTCCTCTTGCCGTTTCATCATCTGCTCTTGCATAGAATTCATCATCACTTGCATCTCGTCCCGAGTTATGTAGATGGAAGCATGACCCTCTTCAGCTCCAGAAGATGCCGCTTGACTTCCTTCCTGATTGCTCCTTTCCACTGCTTGCCTCTTCGTTGGTGGTCTTGCCATTGCTTTCTAAGATCCAAGTTCCTAACTCCAAAATTCCTGAGTGTTTCAATTTCTCAGTGAAAGCACCAAAGTGTTAGCACCAAAATTGGTCCCTAACCCCCAAATCCAGATGAAAGCACCAAATACCAATCACAGCTCAGAGATAGAATGTATGTAGAGAGTAATAATGTGAACAACAGTTAAAACTGAAATGAAAGCAGTAAAGAACAATAGATTTTATAGTGGTTCGGCTAACTCCGGCCTACGTCCACTCCAGAAGTTTGCTTTTTATTGCTGTAATAATTGATTACAGTTACAAAATGGCAGAGTTGCCTTAGCCTTAGAAAAGAGAAAGTAAGAGAGCAGAAAGAAGATCCCCTTTTACTGTGCCCCTGCCCCTCTATTTATAGACAAAGATGGGTTGGACTTCCCTGGTGGGCCTGGTAGCCGAGTACCTCAGCCCAAACGGAGTGGTCTCCATATGCCGAACCATAGATGCCGAACGCTGAATGCCGAACAAGGTGTGAATGCCGAACGATCTCCTCATGCCGAACGTTGGGAGGTGCGAGGTACCGAGGTATGGAGGTGCGAGGTATCGAGGTACGGAGGTGCGAGGTATCAAGATATGGAGGTGCGAGGTATGGAGGTGCGAGGTGCAATGCCGAGCGAGGTAAGGTATGCCGAACGACCCATCCAACGCCGAACGCTCCATCATGCCGAACGATCCATCCAATGCCGAACGAGGTGAGGTATGCCGAGTGCTCCATCCAATGCCGAATGAGATTTATGCCGAGCGCTCCATCCAATGCCGAACGAGATGAGGTATGCCGAGTGCTCCATCCAATGCCGAACGAGATTTATGCCGAGCGCTCCATCCAATGCCGAACGATACTTAATGCCGAACCTCCATCATGCCGAACCATGTCTGATGCCGAACAGTTTCTAATGCCGAGCACCCATCGTGCCGAACGATCTCTAATGCCGAGCGCCTCTAAATGCCGAGCGCTCCTGGATGCCGAGCGCTATTAAATGCCGAGTGCTCCTGGAATGCCGAACCACTCATGTATGTCGAACGCTCTGTGCATGCCGAGTACTCTTGAATGCTATTCGAACGTGAATAGTGAATGCCAGACGAACTATTCGTGCCGAACCCCCATTACGCCGAACCATGTTTCCTAGACCCAAATTATAGTTGATTCATCTTTATCCAATCATATTTCTATCTTCCAAGCATGTTGCGTCATCCATCCATCCAGTCGACTGAATCCATCGTACTCTAGCCTCGACGAACATGTAGTTGATTAAGTTAAACCCGTCTGTCCGCGGCCTTGCCAAAAGGCGGGTTAACATACATAAATGGTGACAAGGCAAAAACCTAACTTCAATACATGCTACAGAGAGCATATGCAAAGATCTGGACAACATGGTCAGTGCAAACAACTCAAGTGCATCAGTACCACATATAGAACATGCACTAGTTCAAATACCAAGGTGAAGAACACAACCAACAAAGTATAAGACAACACAAAACAGTGAAATGCACCAGATCTAAGGCAACAATGTGCACAGACTTGAATAAACAGACAGGTCGAAGTCAAAGACCAGAATCAAGCTACAAATATGTACAAGTGAAGCAACTCTACCACAACCACATCACAATCTAGTGCAGTGAAGTACAACAGCAGACCAGAAGTACAAAATGGACTCAAACCAAATGCAGTACAGACATATAGACTCAAGGCAACAAGTTTAAGCAATGCCAACTATAGCTCAAAGCAAAATGCACCACTAGACCAACAGCAAGTAAACAAATGAATACAAGTAGAAATGCTCAGAACAAATGGAACGAACTAGTGAACAACAAGATGAAAACATGAATGTACTCCATACAGGTTATATTATATCAAAGCTCAAGTGCAATCACAAAGCAATCCAAACAACAAAGATACACATCAGACAGAACACAAGTGAGAAATGAAGTACAGCAAGCTAACATGTCAAGCTTCAGATGATATACAAGTGATGCAGCATAATAAACAGTGATGTAAATGAATGCACACTTGTATACATATATACAAGAAACAATACATGATGTAGCACAGTGCACATATTGCAGTAAAGTACACAAGCAAATCCAAACAACAGCAAGCAGATGCAAGCTAACTGGCATATGAACAACTACAGCAGGTTGAAAAAGTGCTCAAGGACCAACCAAAGAAGATGGCCAGAGACGAAGCTCATAGGGGCCAGAATATCGAAGTCAAAGAAATTCGAATGTACAAGTCAAAACCAGAATTTCATGGAATCAGAAATGATCAACGTCAAAATCGTGATGGCCGAAGTAAACACGATCAGCGTCAAGGCCAAAGTCAAAAAAAAATTGAAGTTGACCAAGTTAGAAATCAAGTGTGTATAAAAATGGAAAAAGTCAAAAATCAAAATCAAAGTAAAATAGGAAAGTCACTACCGTGACGATCAAGGAAAAATCGAATGGTGTCAAACTAAAACCATGACAGTGAAGTAAGGGAAATAATTCGATTTGAAGAAGTCAGAAACCATCTCGAGCATAAAAACAAAATCAACTGGCCAAGATAATCAACTGACAAATTCAAACACGAATATACGAACGCAAATAAAGGAGATCGAACTCCTATATAAACCAATCATCATCGGCACTTTTCATTATCGAGTTCAAGGATCCAATTCAGAAAACAAAAGGCATAAATTACATACCGAAGTCAGGAGTCTAACTCGATCAACAATTGAGGCAGCCGTGAGCTAAGCAGAGACGATCAATCGATGAAGCAAACAAAGAAAGATACATACTCGATCAATAAATTGAAGCGGCATTTCAATTTCCACGAGGCCGAAGCCCTAATTTCAGAAAGAGGAATGAACGAACGAGGAAGTCACCATTATCACAAAAAGAACGGGCTAGAGAAAATAAAAGGGGTCGGCCTTGTTCATTAAACAAGGGCTTTAATTTTAGTTGTTATTTTATTTCATTTGGGCCGGGGTTATTTTTGATTAAGGGCAAAAATTGGTTTCAAGTTTTCTATTTCATTTTTGCTCTTGTTGTTTTGAAGTTTGTACTCTTTGAATCAAATCAAGGTAAATCACCACCTAGGTTTTAGGTAGTGTCAGATTGTCTAGTTAGGATTATTTCAGTGAGCAGGGTTTGCGAGTTTGCAAAACTCTATAGGCGGTAGCAGGGTTTGCGAGTCTGTTAGAGTGTTTGTAAGCGGGAGACTGTTTAATTCTAATAGAAATCTGGGAATGCAGCAGTAGGCAGGGGTTGCCGAAGTTGGGTAAATTTTGTGTGTGATTTACTTTTCAACATACTTACTTATCTGCAGTTTGTTTTTGTGTTCAATTCGAGAAAATTTTCTATAACCCTATTCACCCCCCCTCTAGGGTTAATCTAGATCCTACAAGTGGTATCAGAGCCCGGTATTTTTCTTTAACTCTAGAGTCATGAATCCACCAAATAATGCTTTTTCTGAGGGGCAATCTATTGTTAGGCCACCCATGTTTAATGGGAATGATTATGCTTATTGGAAAGTTAGGATGGGTATTTATCTTAGTTCTGTAGATTATGATGTTTGGGACATTATTGAAACTGGCTATAAATCTCCCACTATAATTGTTGGTTATACTGAGATTCCTAAACCTAAGGATAGGTGGGACGCTAACGATAAGAAATTAAAAACTACAAATGCTAAAGCCATGAATGCTTTGATCTGTGCTCTTGATAAGAATGAATTTAATAGAATTTCTCATTGTAAAACTGCGCAGGAAATTTGGCATACCTTGGAGGTGACACATGAAGGAACTTCTCAAGTCAAGGAATCTCGTCTAGCCCTATTCAGCAGTGAATATGAGAACTTTGTGATGGACAAAGGCGAGAGCATAAAGGACATGTTTGGATGCTTTTCAACTTTGGTGCACAATGCTAGAGCGCTTGGGAAGGTATTCACTGAGGTAGAGCTTGTGAGGAAGGTGCTACGAGTCTTACCGATGAACTTTGAGGCAAAAGTCACGGCAATACAAGAATCGAAAGATCTGAGTAAACTAAGCATGGAGGAGTTGATCGGCAACTTGATGACATATGAGCTTGAGCTAAAAACAAAGGAGGAACGCAACAACTCTGAACCAAAGAAGAAGACGATTGCCTTAAAGAGCAAAGAAGAGAGCGATGAAGAAGAAGAAGATCCAATTGAAGAGCTTGCAATGGCTGTCAATAATCTTAGAAAATGGTCAAGATTCGAGCCACGCAAGAAGAAAACAAGTGGTAATAGGTCAAAAGATTATGACAATTCCGAGAATGAATTGACTTGTTATAACTGCAAGAAGCCTGGCCGCTTCAAACAAAAATTCCCACTTCTCAAAAACAACAAAGGAAAGAAAAAGAAGAAGAAAGCCTTTGCAGCGACTTGGGATGATGAAGAAGGAGAGGAAGTTTCGAATAATAGCTCAGAAGAGGCTAATTTGTGTCTTATGGCAAAATCAGATTCAGAAGCAAGTTCAGAGGAATCTTATGAGGTAAGTAACTATTCTTATAAAGAACTTGTTTTGATGTATTGTGATTTTGCTAAAACAATTGATACTCTTGAATCTAAAATTGAAAAACTGAAATCTAATAGGAGAGAACTTGTCCATGAAAATACTAGGTTAGAAACTGAACTTGAAAATATTCAAAACCTAGACTGTAAAAAATGCAAAATTTTAGATTCAGAATTACCAAAACTTAAGAATAGCTTTGAGAATCTTGAAAAAGAAAAATTGAGTCTTAAGGAAACCATTGACACTAGGAGAAAGGATTTTATAAATAGATGCACCTCACTTGTGACTGAAAACACAACACTAAAAACCAAAGTCCAAAATCTTGAGAATACTCTGAATAACTTTTCAAGAGGAGAAAAATCATTCAACATGTTATTGGGAAATCAACTTTTTGTTAACAACAGAAAAGGACTAGGCTTTGGGAAAACACAAGTTGATGATAATGCAAAAGGTAAGAGTGTCTTTACTAGATGTGAAATAATTGGACATCGTGTTGAAAATTGTAGTCATAGGAACAAGAACACAATTTTTATACAAGTTTGGGTTCCTAAGAATTCTACACACAAATTTCATGTCTATTGGAACAAGAATGAAAGGATAAAACAAGTTTGGGTGCCAAAAGGAACATATATTAATAGTTTTGGGTCTACTCAAACATATTCATCAAATTATTCTGCCACTAACAACCATGGACCTATAAAAACAAATAGGTCACAAAGATCTTTTACCATGTAGGTGTGGTGGTAGGCTAAGGAACAACATTAGTGTTATCTGGATTCTGGCTGTTCCAGACACACAGCGGGCGACAAATCAACGTTCCTTAGCCTAGTATAATGGTGGCAGATTCACAATGGGCAAACAACGAAAGATTATCATACAGGTAAAACAGGTAATTGTATTTATTTTCAAACGATAGATAAAATGTGAAAATCTGCACCATAATCTAAATCAGCCAGTTATGTGAAATGATTGATGATGTTAATTCAGATTTTTTTAACCAATCATCTTTAAATAGAATTACTTGAAGTAATTATGATGGTTGACAAATTCTAACTTACTTGATATGATCTTACATGACTTGTTCTTATCTATGACTTTGATTTGTGCTTAAAAGTTGACCAACCATTTTTTTCTTCATTGAACTTAATCTGTTTGGTCAAATTATGATGTTGATTGATTACTGATTACTCATGCTATAAAAAGGTTTTTAAGAAATTGTTGAAATTGTTGAAACTTTATGAAATTGGTGAAACTTCAAGAAATTGTTTTGAAATAATGATGATGTTTTAATGACTGTTGATCCTACGGTTTCTAAATCTGACACTATGATATTTGTTTGATGGTTAACACGACTTCAATTCAAAGTCAAGAAAATTTTGTTTAAAAATTGTTGAAAATAATTCTGAGATAGTTTGTTGAAATTTCACAATCTGGTCTATGACATCCAACGAGTGAATATTGAGTGAAATTTAAAGTCAGATGCAGATCACACTGGTAATATAGTTGATAGAAAAATTACTAGCGGAACGTGATTATATTTCGAGACATTCATTTACTGCATCATTTTTAAAAGAAAATATCTGCATATTTTCACTTGAAATAATTTCTATTTTAGCAGAAATTTTTCTTAAAAACCCGTTCTAGAAAATAATTTCTGTTGACCTTGTATCAGATTAGTTATTTAAGAAAATTTGATAACTATTTTTGAAATTGATTTTAAATAACTATGTTAACTGATCTGACCCCCTAATAATTATCTAAAAAGATAGATAGTGATTGAAAATAAGATGAGTGTTGATATTAATCATATATTATGACTTGAGAAAGTATAATTAGAAAATTTCTTTAGAAATTTAAACAAGAGTTAAAAAAACTTTTTGTTGATAAATATTCCATAATCATTTCTATTTCTATCATTTTTCTATCGACCATCACTCATCAAAAGTAAATATAGTATGTCAATATGTGGTAGTTTAAACGGGAAATCATTTGTGCTTCAATTTTATTATATTTCTAACAATAAATAATAATATCCAAAATATTCACTCTCATTTAAAAGTCCTCACGGTTATGCATGGGTGAATTACTTGGATTTTTGATTATGTGTTTCCATGCTCATTTAAAAGTCCTCACGGTTATGCATGTATGGAATGCATATCAAAATTAATTGATTAAATAGACAAGTTGATTCTAATCCCATTTAAAAGTCCTCACGGTTATGCGTGGTTAGAAGATACTTGAATTAATTTTTAAAATAAAAATAAAATTTTAGAATACTACTAATCTCATTTAAAAGTCATAACGGTTATGCATGGTTAGTAGATATTCAAATTTTCTGAAATAAATATACCACAAACAGACACAACTATATGGTTTTATTTGATGATATCAACCTATCATTCTAAAGTGGAATATGCGTCAATTAAAGTATTTATGATTTTTGTTTGATTTTCTTATTGAAATTAATATTTACACTCGATTGAGCTTTAATATTGTATTAATGTCTATCACTATATCTCTATTTTTCTATTACTATTATTCTTTGCTGATAACAAAAGGGGGAGAGAAAAGTTAAGATTTTGAAAATAAAGGTCAAAGATTTTCTAATTAATTATATCAAGGCTCATTTGAATTTTTTATTCTCATGCATATATGTAGGGGGAGTATTGTGTAGAAAGAGAGCATTTAAATGGGGGAGCAAATTGAATGATCAAATACATCTAATATATTCAAAATCTTAAATATATGTTTGTTATCATCAAAAGGGGGAGATTGTTAAATATGTGTGTATATGATTTTTGTTTGATGATAATAAACATATATACATTCATTTAAATGTATTTGATATTGTACTATTTTTCACAGATAAAATGAATATTTGCTGAATAAAATAAATAACACAGAATTGGAATTCAAACGAATATTTTATTCAAACAAATATTTATTACAATTTTGATAGTACAATTTCAAACTCTCACTATAACTATACAATTTTAGTCACAGTACAATTACATCAATTTCAGTCACAATATAATTACATCACTTCCTCACTACATATCACTCACACTCGTATTTATCTTCAACTTCATTCCAATGTGAATCCAGCATCTGAGCAATCTGCAGAAATATACATTGACGCAGTAAAATTGAAAATAATATATTTTTGCAGTATAAAACAAAATATGAATTTTGAAAATAATATTTGCCTCAGTTATTTGGGTTGTTCGTCATCATTTATATTTGAATTCATCACACACGAACAATGTGACATGCACAGTGTATCACTGTACATGCCACAAGGCCGTGCACACCAATATATATACAGTTGATAAATTAACATGGACAGGTGAGCACAGGTCAAACCCAAATTATTGGGTTCAACTCAAGTGCAATAAAATGATGTCACATCTTTCAGCACAAGGTCAAATCCAAATCGGATTCAACACAGGTGCAAATACGAAACAATGGGTCAAGACAAAACTGAGTCAATGATGAAGCACCAGACTTCAAGCCATGCACAGGTCAGGGAAGTGCAACAGTGAAGTACACAGTGGCCAAAAGACATGAAAAAGGGTACAACTCAAGTCTGGTAACAACAACCAAAGTCAAGGCAACATGAAGTCTGCAACTTAACTGCAACAACAAACAAAACTAAACTAAAGTGGACAAATAGAGATAGTCAACTGATCAGAGGAAAGCTACACAATGAACTCAAGTTCAAGTGAACACAAGTACAGCTAGCAAAATCAAAATGGACAGCAGCTACAACTAAATGCAAGCCAATATTGCAGTATCACTATATCGTGGATATCTACATAAATGGTGACAAGGCAAAAACCCAACATCAATACATGCTACAGAGAGCATATGCAAAGATCTGGACAACATGGTCAGTGCAAACAACTCAAGTGCATCAGTACCACATACAGATACAACATGCACCAGTTCAAATACCAAGGTGAAGAACACAACCAACAAAGTATAAGACAACACAAAACAGTGAAATGCACCAGATCTAAGGCAACAATGTGCACAGACTTGAATAAACAGACAGGTCGAAGTCAGAGACCAGAATCAAGCTACAGATATGTACAAGTGAAGCAACTCTACCACAACCAAATCACAATCTAGTGTAGAGAAGTACAACAGCAGACCAGAAGTACAAAATGGACTCAAACCAAATGCAGTACAGACATATAGACTCAAGGCAACAAGTTCAAGCAATGCCAACTGTAGCTCAAAGCAAAATGCACCACTAGACCAATAGCAAGTAAACAAATGAATACAAGTAGAAATGCTCAGAACAAATGGAACGAACTAGTGAACAGCAAGATGAAAACATGAATGTACTCTAGAAGGTTATATTATATCAAAGCTCAAGTGCAATCACAAAGCAATCCAAACAACAAAGATACACATCAGACAGAACACAAGTGAGAAATGAAGTACAACAAGCTAACATATCAAGCTTCAGATGGTATACAAGTGATGCAACATAATAAACAGTGAAGTAAATGAATGCACATTTGTATACATATATACAAGAAACAATACATGATGAAGCACAGTGCACATATAGCAGTAAAGTACACAAGCAAATCCAAACAACAGCAAGCAGATGCAAGCTAACTGGCATATGAACAACTACAGCAGGTCGAAAAAGTGCTCAAGGACCAACCAAAGAAGATGGCCAGAGATGAAGCTCACAGGGGCCAGAATATCAAAGTCAAAGAAATTCGAATGTACAAGTCAAAACCAGAATTTCATGGAATCAGAAATGATCAACGTCAAAATCGTGATGGCCGAAGTAAACACGATCAGCGTCAAGGCCAAAGTCAAAAAAAAAAATCGAAGTTGACCAAGTTAGAAATCAAGTGTGTATAAAAATGGAAAAAGTCAAAAATCAAAATCAAAGTAAAATAGGAAAGTCACTACCGTGACGATCAAGGAAAAATCGAATGGTGTCAAACTAAAACCGTGACAGTGAAGTAAGGGAAATAATTCGATTTGAAGAAGTCAGAAACCATCTCGAGCATAAAAACAAAATCAACTGGCCAAGATAATCAACTGACAAATTCAAACACGAATATACGAACGCAAATAAAGGATATCGAACTCCTATATAAACCAATCATCATCGGCACTTTTCATTATCGAGTTCAAGGATCCAATTCAGAAAACAAAAGGCATAAATTACATACCGAAGTCAGGAGTCTAACTCGATCAACAATTGAGGCAGCCGTGAGCTAAGCAGAGACGATCAATCGACGAAGCAAGCAAAGAAAGATACATACTCGATCAATAAATTGAAGCGGCATTTCAATTTCCACGAGGCCGAAGCCCTAATTTCAGAAAGAGGAACGAACGAACGAGGAAGTCACCATTATCACAAAAAGAACGGGCTAGAGAAAATAAAAGGGGCCGGCCTTGTTCATTAAACATGGGCTTTAATTTTAGTTGTTATTTTATTTCATTTGGGCCGGGGTTATTTTTGATTAAGGGCAAAAATTGGTTTCAATTTTTCTATTTCATTTTTGCTCTTGTTGTTTTGAAGTTTGTACTCTTTGAATCAAATCAGGGTAAATCACCACCTAGGTTTTAGGTAGTGTCAGATTGTCTAGTTAGGATTAGTTCAGTGAGCAGGGTTTGCGAGTTTACAAACCTCTATAGGCGGTAGCAGGGTTTGCGAGTCTGTTAGAGTGTTTGTAAGCGGGAGACTGTTTAATTCTAATAGAAATCTGGGAATGCAGCAGTAGGCAGGGGTTGCCGAAGCTGGGTAAATTTTGTGTGTGATTTACTTTTCAGCATACTTACTTATCTGCAGTTTGTTTTTGTGTTTAATTCGAGAAAATTTGCTATAACCCTATTCACCCCCCTCTAGGGTTAATCTAGATCCTACAAAAAATGGCAGAGTAGCCTCTGGGTAGAGGATGAAGAGAAGCAGAATGAAAATCCTTTTTTTCAAAGCCAAACCAACTGTATTTATAGGTGAAACTTCGGCTACAGGGCCTTCTCACCTACATGAGCCCACCAAAACGATCGTCGAGCCCAACTCGTCCATCCCATGCCGACACGAAGCAACACCATGCCGACCAAAAGTCGAACCCGAAGCAAACCATATGCCGACACGAAGTAGAACCCGAAGCAACTCTATGCCGACCCAGAGTAACACCATGCTGACCCGAAGCAACTCGACCTTTGTCGACCCCAAGTAGAACCCAAAGAAGAATCCATTCCGACTAGAAGTAGAACCCGAAGCAACTCTATGCCGACCCGGAGTAACATCATGCCGACCGGAAGCAACACCATGCCGACCGAAGTCAAACCCGAAGGGAACCCTATGCCGACCCACAGTAGAACCCGAAGCAACTCTATACCGACCCGGAGTAACACCATGCCGACCCGAAGCAACTCAACCTTTGCCGACCCAAAGTAAACCCGAAGTAGAACCCGAAGCAGACTCCATGCCGATCCAAAGTAGAATTCAAAGCAACTTTATTCCGACCCGGAGTAACACCATGCCGACCCGAAGTAGACCCCGAAGCGAACCCTATGCCGACCCAAAGTAGAACCCAAAGCAACTCTATGCCGACCCGGAGTAACACCATGCCATCCTGAAGCAACTTGACCTTTGCCGATCCGAAGTAGTACCCAAAGTAGAACCCGAAGCTGACTACATGCTGGCCCAAAGCGAAGCAACTCTATGCCGACCCGAAGTCTCGATCCGAAGCAACTCGACCTTTGACGACCCGAAGTAGAACCCGAAGCAACTCTATGCCTTGCTATTGGAAGGCATGTTTTGAATTGACATAAGTCCAAAATCCAAAGTCCATAATCCATTGATCGTCATATCATCCAACCTAGAGTCCAATCCATTGCCAATCCAATTCCTTGATCTCTCCGGATCATTAGCGAAATCCATGATTGTTCCGAGTCGATATCCAATTTCAAATCCATTCCAAATCCATTAACCGAATCCACTATCTCTCCGGATCATTTTATCCAAGTCCGGGGCCTCTCTGGGTCCATCTCCAAATCCATAGGCCTCTTCGGGTCATTTAATCCAAATTCGGGACCTCTTCCGGTCCAAATCCAAAACTGGGACCTCCTCGGGTCCATATCCCAATCCGGGACCTCTCCGGGTCCTTATCCAAACCTGGGACCTCTTTGGGTCCAAATCCAAATCCATAGACCTCTCCGGGTCATTTTATCCTACTTCGGCCTCGACTTTTCGGTCAAAGACTTAACCCATGGGGTATCCAACTCCAGCCTCGATCTCTAGCCGAGGACTTAATCAGTGAATATCCTTCTCCGACCTCGACTCTCCGTCGAGGACTTAATCCGTAGGGTATCCTACTCCGGCCTCAATCCCCAACCGAGGACTTAATCTGTGAGGTATCCTACTCCGGCCTCGATCCCCAACCGAGGACTTAATCCATGAGTATCCTTCTCCGGCCTCATCTCTCCGGTCTTGGACTTAATCCGTGTTTGAGTCCATCCTGTCGCTCACCGGCAAAGGGACTAGTAACTCGTGGTTATTGCCCCATCTCTCCGGTCGGGGCCACAACCACGACCTGTGTTATTTATCGCAGTAGTGCAGACCCAAGTGTTTTAAGGTTCATTAGTTATGGTGGTTTTATCGCCATCTTAGAGCATGCCTAAGGACCGTCCTCGATCCCATACATGTGTAAGTGACTTAGCCGTTTTAGTGTAGAATTTATTATTATTTATTTAGATCATGCCATCAAGAGACGATGACTTGTGCCCTTAAGCCAGGCAAGCTCTGATTTGTGGCGGATGATGACTGCTCCTGTTCCATCACCGCTATCTATTTCCAAGCAAATCCATCCAAATCCATGCCTCCAATTCCATGGGGAATTGTGCTAATCCGTTCTCCTTGGTCGGGGTTTGCCCCCGGTTGATCCAATGCATATCTAAGCATGCTAATTTCTACTACAAGTCTTGGATTCCAATTTCCAGCTGTTCTAGCATCCATTAGTGGTCTCTGATTGTATTTTCCGTCCTGCCCCCGAGTCCGCGAGGGAATCCTAGATTATCCACTTCCAGACGCGTATCCGAGCTCTTATCCATGCCAAAATTCCACATATCATCTTGCTTACTTCTTTTCCTTGGTTCTGATCCTGGATTTCCTCTTATCCCTTCTTGTCCCTGCTCTTTGTCTCCTTGTTGATTGCCTAACCATTGCTTCCTAAATCCAAGTTCCCAAGCTTTCAAATCTAAGATCCAACTTCTAAATCCATAAGTGCAAGATTTCTCAGTGTAAGCACCAAAGTGTTGGCGTCAAAATTTGCCACCAACACCCAATTGTAAGTAAAAGCACCAGTACCCAGTCACAGATCACAGATAGAGTATATGTAGAGAATATAATATGAAGAATAACCAAAATTGAAATGAAATCAAGTAAACGAGAGACAAGATTTATAGTGGTTCGGCAAAGTCCGGCCTACGTCCACTCCAGAACAATCCTTTTTATTATCAAAAATTTGATTACAGTTACAATCCAGAATTCCAGAATAAATATAGCAGAGTAGCCTCTGGGGTAGAGGATGAAGAGAAGCAGAATGAAGATCCCCTTTTTGAAGCCAAGTCTGCTGTATTTATAGGTTAAACTCCGGCTACAGGGCCTTCTCACCTACATGGCCCACCAAAACGATCGTCAAGCCTAACTCATCCATCCCTTGCTGACCCGAAGCAACACCATGCCGACCCAAAGTCGAATCCAAAGCGAACCCTATGTCGACCTAAAGTAGAACCCGAAGCAACTCTATGCAGACCCGAAGTAACACCATGCCGACCCGAAGCAACTCAACCTTTGCCGACCCGAAATAGAACCCAAAGTAGAACCCAAAGCAGACTTTATGCCGACTCGAAGTAGAACTCGAAGCAACTCTATGTCGACCCGGAGTAACACCATGCCGACCTAAAACAACACCATGCCGACCCGAAGTCGAACCCAAAGCGAACCCTATGCCGACCCAAAGTAGAACCCGAAGTAAATCTATGCCGACCTGGTGTTGGGTGCGTTTCCACCACCACCGAGCCATGCACCGACGCACCTCCAAGGCCTAGCCGAATCAACCACTAACCGGACCATCTCATAGCCGAACCAACCATTCTCCAAGTCATAGCCGAACCAAACATTCTCCAAGGTATAGCCGGACCATCTCATAACCGAACCAACCATTCTCCAAGGTATAGCCGGACCATCTCATAACCGAACCAACCATCCTCCATTACTTACCGAACCAGCTAACCACTCACCACCGAACCAAGCTATGCACCCACTACCGAACCAAAGCCACTCACCTACCACCAAATCAAACCCCAAACCAACCACCACCGGACCACAATACTACCGAACCAAGTGATGCCGAACCAACGCTACCAGGCCTGACCACACCAGCCCAGGCCCACCAGCAGCTATATACATCCAAGACCCCTGCCTCCAGCCTCTCTCTATAAATAGAGGGGCAGGGGTACAATAATAGGGGACAAGTTTGAGAGCTCAAGCACGGAGAGAACTTTCAAACAACTTTCTTTTACTTGTATCAAAGCTTTGTACTTGTAATCTAAGCAAGAAAAGAGAAATAATATATAAAGTGGACGTAGGCACTTTCTGGCTGAACCACTATAAATCTGCGTGTATTTTACAGTTTAGTCCCTACCTTTCATATATTTGCATAGATCACTCAAATTACTAAGAACAACATAAATTCAATTAATTCAAACGACTTTGAGGTATTTGTCCATTTTTTGTGCAAACATTTTTGGTGCTTTCACTGAGAAATAGAAGCTCGAAGCTTCAGCTTCATCCACTTAACATTTTTCCTAACAACATCGTTCGTCGCTTGGAAAACATGCCTCCCAAGCAGAAAAAAGATGTTAACAAAGGAAAAAACATCGCATCCAGCAGTCTTCCAGATCCAGCTGTCACGCATCAAATAAATCGTCCTCCTCTAGCAGTAGTACCAAATGAAGGACAGGCTAATCCGACCACTCCTGCTACAGAACAGCCCGCAGCAATTACTAGGGCAGATTTAGATAGGGTTGTGGTTGAAGTAACTAACCGCTTCACGTCCCAGCAGGAAGCCTTAGTGGATCATCTCATGTCACGCTTAAGGGATGCTGAAGAGTCCAACCGCAACACTGAATCATGGGGCGAGTCCCAGTTTGGAGGATCTCAGAGACAACAAAGATCTTCCTTCTTCGAAGGAGCTAACGGCAGAAGCAGCTATGGTAGGAGCCGAGATCGAGCACAGCCCGAAGTTAGGCCTGAGGAAATGTTTGGAACCGAACCCAACGGGGGAGGTACCGGGCGAAGGTCAACTGTAGCTGAGCCTGTCATACTGCCTAACCACGGAAATGCCAGTGAACGGGGCCGAGCTAGAGTCCAGCCCGAAGTTGGACCCGAGGAAGTGCTTAGATTAGAACCCAGTAGGGGAAGATCAAGGCAAGGGCCAACTGTAGCTGACCCTAGCATGCTCCCAGAAGACCAAAGGCAGCCACTGGAAAATATGAGGAATGATAGAAGATACCATACCTACAGGTCATCTGGACGGAATCAATCCCACAGAACAAAACCAAACTCGTTTCTATCTGCTCCAAATTCTGATGAAAGGATGGCACGCTTATTCAGAGAGTGCGTCCAACGGGAGCAAAGGGATCGAGGGATAGGCGCTAGAGTAACCAGCCCTTTCCCCCGCAATATCGAAATTGCTATCACCCCCCGAGAATGGAAGATGCCAACAATGGAACCTTACAAAGGAACCTCCAACCCTGTTGTACACTTACAGAGATAAACACAACATATGCTCATGAGTGGAGCAACAGAGGGAGTACTGTGCAAATGCTTTCCACTATTCTTAGCAGATCACACTACCTCCTGGTTCTGTCATTTACCCCAGGGATCCATCAGCTCGTGGGAAATGTTGAAAGAAAAGTTTATCAGTCAGTTTCGCATTCATGTGGAACAACCTAAGGACGCTTATTCCTTATCCAGCATCAAATAGAAACCCGGAGAGAAACTGCAGCAATACCTAACCCAATTCAATGCCGCAGCGGCCACAGTCCAAGATGCCAATGTGAAGCTTATCCTAATGGCCCTCTATAGTGGTGTGCATCCGGACACTAAATTTTCTAGAAGGTTGACGAAAGAAAAACCAGCTACTTTACCCGATTTCTTCCATGAAGCCGGGAAATATACAAGGCTTGAGGATGCTGCTGTTGAGGGGCAGTCAGGACAGCAAAATAAGGCAACTCACAGCAACGCCCCTGCTGTGGCAAGGGACGTTCGAAGAAATGATTCCAAAGACAATGCTGGGGGCAAGAAGGGAGAAAAGCGCCTATATCGGCCAGGACCGAGATTCGACACTTACACTCCTTTGAACAAGACCGTCGAAAATATCTTCCTTGCCACCTAAGGCGAAGTTAGATACAAACGCCCACCATACAAGAAGGAATCAGATAACGCGCAGAAGTCTAGAAAGTTCTGCCGCTTCCACGAATCTCATGGGCATGATACCAATGAATGCCATCATCTCCGGGACTTGATTGAGGAACACATCAGAAGGAAGAAACTGGAACGGTATGTAAAAGGTCAGGACAGGACTCCAGCTCCTGCCAATGAGAACCCAAAGCTACCCTCACCGGAGATCGGTAGAGGAAACCGCAACACTAGCGGCTCTAGTCAAGAGAAGATAGTGGTCCATACCATCTCGGGAGGACTGCACATCGCAGACAGAAGCTGGAAAGAGATGGAAAGATATGGAAAGTCGCTTAGAGACAATAAAGACTGTGTCAATTCGGTTATAGAAGAGCGCCACCCGAAGCGGAAAGAAAGTCATGACATCACATTCGGTAAGCGTGACCTAGAAGGAAGGCAATACCCTCACATGGATCCCATGGTTATCTCTGCCCGGCTCGGTCCCGCCGAAGTTTACCGAATTCTAGTAGACACTGGAAGCTCAGTAAATATCCTGTTCAAACATGCATTCGACAAAATGAAACTATCAATGAAGGATGTATCTCCCTACGATAAACCACTACACGGTTTCACTGGGGATGCGAAGATGCCCCTCGGGCAACTGGACCTCTTTGTTGAAATTGGAAGCCATCCCCGCTCCGTTGTACGGAGACAGACGTTTGTGCTAATAGAAAACCACTCGGCCTACAACGCCTTCTTAGGAAGGCCAGCCTTGTCTGACTTCCAAATTTTCCTAGCCCCATGGTGCCTAAAGATGAAATTTCCAATGGACAATGGAGTAGGGGAAGTAGAAGGAGACCAGGACGTTGCTCGAGACTGCTATGTGACTGAACTTCGCAACAACCACAGGAAGGATAAAGGGAAGGGTGTAGAGGTTGCCCTCTGCACGAAAAGTCTAGAAGCATAGCAACTAAAGAAAGCCCCTCCTCTTCGGTATACCAGCGACCCTTTCAATGAATTAGACCCCAGGGATAAAGAGGAGGAGGCCACCGCCGAGCCTGCAGAGGCTATGGAGTTTGTATCTGTAGACAAGCACGACTCGAGTAGACTGTTGAAAATTGGGTCCCAACTAAAAGCAGAGTTGAAGGAGCAACTCATCGACTTTCTCTGCCACAACTTGGATGTATTCGCATGGTCACACGCTGACATGACCGGAATCTCCCCCGACGTAGCATGCCACGTACTAAACATTGATCCTACCAAGGCGCCCGTAAAACAAAGAAAGAGAAGTATGGGGGCAGAGCGATCAGCACCCCTCGATGAAGAAGTAAAGAATCTACTCGCCAATGACTTCATACGAGAAGCCATATACTCGGAATGGATCGCTAACCCGGTGCTGGTAAAGAAGGCTAACGAGAAGTGGCGAACATGCATTGACTTCTCCAACCTAAACGACGCCTGCCCAAAGGATTGCTTCCCACTTCCCCGGATCGACCAACTTGTAGACAGCACAGCCGGGCACGAGCTCTTATCTTTTATGGACGCATACTCAGGATATAACCAAATTCTTATGCATGCTCCCGATCAAGACCACACTAGTTTCATCACTGACCGGGGTTTATACTGCTATAAGGTAATGCCTTTCGGACTTAAAAATGCAGGAGCCACCTACCAGCGCCTCGTCAACAAGATGTTTGCAGGGCTAATAGGGAAAACTATGGAAGTATACGTGGATGACATGCTGGTAAAGTCAAGGAAAGCCGACGATCATGTAAGCCACCTAGGCGAGATGTTTCAAGTACTTCGCCAATATGGAATGAAGTTGAATCCTCTAAAATGCTCCTTCGGAGTATCATCAGGAAAGTTTTTAGGATTCATCGTCCATGCCAGAGGGATTGAAGCAAACCCTGAACAAGTCCGAGCGCTAAGGGATATCAAGAAACCTTCCACTCGAAAGGAAATGCAAAGCCTGAATGGAAAAGTGGCCGCCCTAAGCCGATTCATCTCCAAAGCAACGGACAAGTGCATCCCCTTTTTCGAAGCTCTAAAGAAAGACAAAGGAAAGTTCGAATGGACCGACGAATGCTTAACCGCTTTCCTTAACTTAATCGAACACCTCCAGAAACCACCGGTACTCTCGACTCCAAGCGAAGGCGAAGAGTTATACCTATACCTTGCTGTGTCATCTCACGCCCTAAGCGCTGCCTTGGTAAGGGAAGGCAACCGCACGCAACGGCCAGTTTACTTCGTAAGTAAGAGGTTTACGGGGGCAGAAGCCAGATATCCTAAACTTGAGAAGCTAGCATACTGTTTACTAATTACATCATGGAAACTGCATCACTACTTCCAGTTCCATTCCATCAAAGTTCTGACCGATCAACCAATAAGGCAGAATTCACTACCAACAAAGATAAGGAGCAATTGGAAATAGCAGAAGACATCAAGTGGAATGTCTTTGTGGATGGTGCATCAAACGAACAAGGCTCGGGGGCAGATGTGGTAATAATCACTCGCAGGGGAAATAAGCTGCACTATGCTATAAGGTTGGAGTTCGCTGCCACCAACAACGATGCAGAGTATGAAGCAGTGATAGCTGGATTAGAGCTTGCCTTAGAGATCGGACCCAATTCTTTGTGTCTTCATAGCGATTCTCAACTCATTGTTAATCAAATACTAGGAGAATTCCAAGCTCGAGAAGAACGACTCATAGCGTATTTAAAGAAGACCAAGTTACTTCTCAGCCGATTGGACCACTACTTAGTCAAACACATCCCTCGGGAAGAGAACCAAGAGGCCGACGAATTGGCAAAGCAAGTAAGTGTGAGAGACAGTGCCATCTTCGGAGCAGTAACCATCTCAAAGCAACTGACCCCAAGTTTTGAGCAAGTGAATCTGATAGCTGCAACCGAAGAAGCAAATTGGATGACTCCCATCCGAGACTACTTACAAAGCGGCACACTACCCAACGGGCGTAACGAAGTCAAGAAAATCTTGAGGAAAGCTTCCCGCTACACAATACAAGAAGACATCCTCTATCGGCGCGGATTCTCTAACCCGTTATTAAGGTGTGTCGTTGGGAGGGAAGCCAAGGAAATCTTATCCAACATTCATCAAGGAAGCTATGGAGATCACACCGGAGGGCAAACTTTAGCAAAAAAGATACTCCGATATGGATATTTCTGGCCCACCTTAAGCAAGGACGCCTTAGATTTCATCAAAAAATGTGACAGATGCCAGAAGTTTGCTAAGATTCCGTGGCTACCAACAACTGAGATTACACAAATGACCAGCCCTTGGCCCTTTGCAGTATTGGGAATTGACTTAATCGGCGAACTACCAATGGGCCGAGGCGGGGCCAAATATGCTATAGTGGCAGTCGACTATTTCACCAAATGGGTGGAAGTAGAACCTCTGAATAAAGTATCTTCCGTAAAAGTTATTAACTTCTTGATCAAAAATGTTCTGTGAAGGTACGGAGTCCCACTCAAAATCATATCAGACAATGGACTTCAGTTTGACAGCGAGGAATTCGCCAACTGGTGCCGAGAGCACGGAATTCACAAAAGCTTCTCATCCGTAGCGTATCCCCAGGCAAACGGACAAGTCGAAGCCGTCAACAAAATTCTGAAAACTCTAATCAAAAAGAAACTCGAAAAGTCAAAGGGCGCTTGGGTGGATGAACTCCCTACGGCACTGTGGGCCTATCGCACATCTTTCAGAACATCAACAGGGCATACTCCTTTCTCTTTGGCATACGGATCGGAGGCTATGCTCCCAGTCGAAACCATCGTGCCTTCCCACAGTAGGATCCACTATAACCCGGAAGAGAACGAAGAACTCCTTCACATGTCTTTGGATCTAGTTGAGGAGAGAAGAAAGGATGCAGTCCTTAAAGCAGCGGCCCACAAGCAAAAAGTGGCAGCACAATCCAACTCCAAAGTCAAGCACCGTACCTTACGAGAAGGGGATCTTGTCCTCAAGAGAATCTTCCCTCGCCTCGGAGCACTAGATCCAATCTAGGATGGACCGTATGTAATTCATAAAGATCTCCACAATGGAGCTTATATTTTGTCAACAGTGGACGAAGAGGTGTTCCAGAGGGCATGGAACATCCAACACCTCCGTCGATACTTTTCTTAACTTGTACTGCCCATATGAAGTGAATTAATAAAGAGAATAAGTGGACGTAGGCCTTTTCGTGCCGAACCACTTTAAAAAAAACCTTGTCTCTTTTTTAACTTGTTCCTTTATATCTTGGCTGCTTGTTAACTTTATCCCTTTCTGTTGAACAAAATCCTATGCGCATAGCATTTCCACTCAAAGCACTCCACAGCACAACTTCACCTGGACAAGACCTAACAGGTACTATGCGAATCTATGCCCTTGCCAATGAGACACTTTTGCTACGGCATCCCTCTGCTGCGGGTTAACTCATTGCTTGCGTCGGCCCTTAAAGCCAACTGTAATGAGCCGATTATAAGCCACCGAGAAGGCCGACTATAGCTGAGGCAGCTCATTACAGCGTTCGGCTCGCCGACAACTGTGAACCGACTATAAGCCCCAACATAAGGTGTGGCCAGCCAGGGGCAGTTCACGGTTGACGATCGGCACCCATGCTAGCCGGCCATAGTAAATCGAATAATACCCACGATTATGGGCCATAATGGCCCGGGTAGTTACTGTGCGCGATCTCGGCTCCGATGTGTCTTAAGTGCGGCTGTGGTAAAAAAGAATTAACTCCCCGCGGAGGCGTAAGATGGGTGACAAATGTCTCCAAGACCCACAGCTAGGGAAAGTGACTACAAAGCCCGTTTTCCACGAACTTAAGCACATCGACGGCCTTCTGTGATTGGAAGTTTTACTTTTTCACATATTTCAATTTTACTTAAGAAACTTTTCTCCTATCCTCTGTAACAATCCCTGAAGTACAGGACACAGAACAGGAGACACTCACTAATAGAAGCGGATACTCATAGCAAGATACTGGACCTCATCCCTTACTCGGTCACTCAGGATATTCAAAGCTGCCATCTACAAGCAAAATATAAAGGGCGGTATTTCCTTCTTTCATATGTAAACACATGGCTATAATTTATTCACACCTCACGCTAACATTGCAAGTCATGAAATTATGTTTTAAACAAGAACCTAACATCAAACACAATTTGATTACAAGAATATGCATAGCTATATTTCTCATACAACATGTCAAAATAGCAAAAAAAAAACATTCAAAAGACGACAAAATCAGCTTAAGTTAAAGAATTACACGTCAAGAATAGAGCTATTTATTACAAGTAGCAAAAATTACAACCTAGGAGTTACTTTACTGTTTTAAGACTAACATATACAACCATGTCAAGTCCACAAAAAGAATTTTCTAGGTCTAATCAAGGAGCCGACTACGTCGGAGTCTTATCCTTGTCCTGCTGCCCACCTGTCCGGTCAGAAAAAGAATTCGTTAGTGATAAGCAACCAAGTTAACGGAAAGACTAGAAAGGAAAACTTACCAGCATCTGCTCCTTGATCAACTTGATCATCATCCTCCGCTTGCACACCTGTCTCCTCAGCTGCAAGCAATCGCATGCCCTCCTTCACCGCCACCTTCTCCTCCTTGGTAAACTGGGCAGTAACAGCATCCATCCTAAAGGCCACGCCACCCTCCTTATCTGCCTCAGCCTGGGCCTCCTCTAGAGCCCTGAGATAGATCCTAGCTATAACCTGAGGGTAATCATCCATCCAGGACAAGTTACCCTGCCTCCAAGTATGGAAGTACATATCCTGGAGCATCCCCTCCATCAGCCCCTCGTTCTCTTCAAACTCCCTCGCCCGGGCCTCGAAATCCGACAACCTTACGACGGCGGCATCTCTCTCTAATTGGTATCTCGAGCAGTTAGCCTGAAGGGATTTCTGCATCGCCACCATCTCCTCCCTCAACTTGGCTTGAGCAAGCTCTGCAGCCTCAAGCTTCCCAGATAACTCCTCTATCTGCTCAAGATCCGCTTTCCGAACCTCGTCCACCGTGGCAATGGCCATATCGATCCGTTCCTTGCAAGTAGCCTCCATTTTCCGCAGTTCGGCCCGGCTGGCCTCTTCCATAGTTTTCTTTAGACGTCCGGAGGCGGCCTCGTGCTGAGAGATCTGGATGGCCTGATCAGCGAGTTGCTTGGCCTGGTCGGAAACCACTAACCGCAGTCTTATGTTGGCACTCCCAATTTCCTCCCCGGCCTTGACCAATCGGGCATGATGCCCCATCAACTTCCTGGTCTCCTTAGCAACCCGGTCGATATTTGCTTTAGCTTCGTTCCCCATAGCGACAACCCGAGTAGTAAGCAAATCAAGGTCCAGGGATTTGGCCTCATCAAGCACCTTTACCATAGGGTTGTGAGGAAGAAGGTGCTCACCGGTAACCTCGTCGAAGGAAATATCATGAGTACTTGGATCCATATTAGGATGACCCGCAAATGGATTACGAGCCAAGCCAGGACGATCAATCTGAGTAACGGTAGGATTTTCAGACGGGTGCGGAGAGGGTGTGAACTCAGTATCCTCCTCCATGATATCATGAAGAGGCTAAATTGGGGGCTGAGGACCAGGTGAAGGCTCGGATAGGGAGCGACTCCTCTTTCTCTTTTGAATATCCTCACCAATAACCCCGAGAAGAGGACGGTAGCCGACTACATCCTCGGAATGGTGGGTCGGAGGCTTCAGCTTGACGGAAGCTTTGGAGAGCTTGTATTGTTCAAGCCTGTGCCGAAGATCTGAGGTCTTGGCCGTTTTACCTGCTCCTGATATGAAAACCAAGTGTCACCAACATGTATTGAGCCATCTTTCAAGAATTAAAAGAGTAAAGTGAAATTCACCTTGAACCGCCGAAGTTGCTTAAGTAGAGGCGCTCCCGGAAGATAAATCAGCGCCTGTCCCAACTTTATCGGCTCTCTTAGATTTTTCCATCCCCTCCAGACCTTCGAAGGCTTGGCGGAAAGCATCATCCGTCCACTCTTGCATCTCGCCTACTTGCCCAGAAGACAAAGCCCCGACACCGTCGCCACCTCCGGCGCCTTCTCCTCCATCTTCGCCTTGCTCCTCCTCCACCTCTCCCTCCTCTGGGATATCTGGACATGTGCTAGGAGAGGGACCGTCAGACTTTTTGAGCTTCTTCCTCCCGACAACCAGATGTTTCAAAAAGGGCCTCCTTTTACTACTCTTCGACTCGGCCCCTTCTTTAGCTTGGGCAGCCTTCTCTTCAGCTGTGTCCCTCTGCTTGACCACGGACTGCTGTGGAAGGATCAAGCTGTACTCCAAGAGTGTAGCGTTCCTGATCAGGTAGGCAGCCGACCTATCTCTCCCAGTAATAGCTTCTATTTCTGCTGCCGTCTGAACCAGGCGGTCATTCTCCACGACCGCAAAACCACCTGTCGCTAGCAAAAAATAAAAACACATAAGAAAGAGTATTGCAACCAGAACGGTAATTAAAAATAAAGCTTTGACTTACATCCGGAAGTGAAGCGCCGAATAGAAACGGAGTCATCCCTGACAAAGAACCATTCCTTCTTGAACATGATGTACTTGGAGTATAAATCCAGGACCGGCTTAAAGGTTACGGCCGATTCCAAGCTGATGTAGGGAGACCCCTTCTTGTAACCTCTCAAGTTGTACAAATACCAGATCTCCCGGTTGGAAGGAGGACGCCCATATCTCCTCTGGAAGATGACAAAGAGACTCACCAGAATGGCATAAGAGTTGGACTGAAGCTGGAATGGAGCTACCTTTAGATATGTGAGAAAGCTGACTACCCAGGCGTTGAGAGGCGGGATGGCACCACACATGCAATGGTATCTGCTGTTGGCAAAATATCCTTCGGGAGAATCATACGGCATCACTCCCGCATCCGGCAATAACATGCGTGCTCGGTCAATCCCGAAAGAGCGAGATATAGCATCAAGTTGCTCGCCCTTGAGTAAGCTAGGGAAGCAATCAGGAGGCAAGTTAAGAAGTTCCTGAGGACCGTATCCATCCACCAATGATCTCGGGGCGGGCCCATGACGGACAGATCCGGACTGAGCTGGGGGCACCGTGGAAGGCTCTTCTCTGTCCTGTGTTTTCTTCTTTTCTAATCGAGTTTCCACTTTATGAGACATTTATCTGCAAATACAAAGAGGTGTGTAGTTAGAATGAAGGAAGTAAACAAGCGACTGTATAAAGACTAGAATTGCATTTATAAGCTCGAGCTCCCAATCTCATTCGGCAGAAGAGAACACACCTGGACCGGCACTTAGTCGATTCGGCACTCAGGCGATTCGGAACTTAGGTGATTCGGTACTTAGTTGATTCGGCCCTTTAGGTGATTCGGCACTCAGGCGATTCGGGACTTAGGTGATTCGGTACTTAGTTGATTCGGCCCTTTAGGTGATTCGGCACTTAGGTGATTCGGCTATCTCAAAAGGTGAAGGGTGAACAGAGGCACGAAGCCCATACTTATAGGCAAACACGGGCGACTGAACCAGCCGTTCAACACTTAAAACCGAATGAACTCGAAACAAAGCGGGACATACGATGGCATATGCCCCACTTTGGAGGGCAAATGTTGGGTGCGTTTCCACCACCACCGAGCCATGCACCGACGCACCTCCAAGGCCTAGCCGAATCAACCACTAACCGGACCATCTCATAGCCGAACAAACCATTCTCCAAGTCATAGCCGAACCAACCATTCTCCAAGGTATAGCTGGACCATCTCATAACCGAACCAACCATTCTCCAAGGTATAGCCGGACCATCTCATAACCGAACCAACCATCCTCCATTACTTACCGAACCAGCTAACCACTCACCACCGGACCAAGCTATGCACCCACTACCGAACCAAAGCCACTCACCTACCACTGAATCAAACCCCAAACCAACCACCACCGGACCACAATACTACCGAACCAAGTGATGCCGAACCAAAGCAATGCCGAACCAACGCTACCAGGCCTGACCACACCAGCCCAGGCCCACCAGCAGCTATATACATCCAAGACCCCTGCCTCCAGCCTCTCTCTATAAATAGAGGGGCAGGGGTACAGCAATAGGGGACAAGTTTGAGAGCTCAAGCACGGAGAGAACTTTCAAACAACTTTCTTTTACTTGTATCAAAGCTTTGTACTTGTAATCTAAGCAAGAAAAGAGAAATAATATATAAAGTGGACGTAGGCACTTTCTGGCTGAACCACTATAAATCTGCGTGTCTTTTACAGTTTAGTCCCTACCTTTCATATATTTGCATAGATCACTCGAATCACTAAGAACAACATAAATTCAATTAAATCAAACGACTTTGAGGTGTTTGTCCATTTTTTGTGCAAACACCCTGAGTAACACCATGCCGACCCGAAGCAACTCAACCTTTGCCGACGCGAAGTAGACACCATGCCGACTTGAAGTAGAATCCGAAGCAACTCCATGCCGATCCGAAGCATCACCAAGCCGACCCGAAGGAACACCAAGCCGACCAGAAGTCAAACCTGAAGCAAACCCTATGCCGACCTGAAGTAGAACCCGAAGCAACTCTATGCCAATCCAGAGTAACACCATGCCGACCCGAAGCAACTCGACCTTTGCTGATCCGAAGTAGAACCCAAAGTAGAACCCGAAGTTGACTCCATGCCGACCCGAAGTAGAACCTGAAGCAACTCTATGCCGACCCGATGTGCCGACTCGAAGCAACTTGACCTTTGTCGACCCGAAGTAGAACCCAAAGTAGAACCAAAAGCAAACTCCATGCCGACCCGAAGTAGAACCAATGCCGACCCGAAGAAAGCCATGTGCCGACCCAAAGAAAACCATATGTCGATCCGACTTACGCCTGTTAGCACCAGATTTGGTCGCTAACACCCGAAGAAAGGTTTGTGTAGAGAGATTAATGAAGAAGGTAAATTAAAATTGTGGAATAACACAATGAAATGCAGTGATAACTATAAGAAACAAGAACACCCAATTTATAGTGGTTCGGCGTAACTGCCTACGTCCACTTTCAGTTTTAATCTTTATTGCTTTTCAGAATAATTGAAAACAGATACAATTCGTACACCAACAACTCGAACACAGGTTCTAACTGAAAAGAATAAGTCTCGAAAGTAGCAGAGTCTCCCTAGTGTTCTCCAAAAAAAGGTCCCTTTCACTATGCACCTGCCCTTCTATTTATAAGCAAAGATAGGTCGGACTTCCTTCGTGGGCCCAAAAACAAAGTACTTCAGCCCATAGTACACGACTCTTGTGCACCGAGCCAGGAATGTCGAATGGCATTTGTCGAGCGAGTAATGCCGGTCGAGAATGGTCTGGTCGATCATCAAGTGACTCGAGGTAAACCGTTAGGAGAACCGAACCAGATAGCAGGTTGACTCGGAGCAAAGTCATGCCGAACGAGGTAGCTATGCCGAGTCAGGTGTTCATGCCGAACCGGTGACTACCGACCGGTGAAGTATAGACAAAAGGTACCTAGGCCGAAAGAGATGTTCCTGCCGAACGACATTCGAATGCCGAGCGAGGCATTTATGCCAAGCGGCATTCGAATGCCGAGAGAGGTATTTATGCCGAGCGACACTTCGTATGCCGTACAAAGTATCTATGCCGAGCGACTTGATCTGGCCGAGCGTTAGTGGTCGAATGAGGGATGCCGAACGGTGGCACTCAGGTCAATAACCGGTACCTTGTTCCCAAGACAAGTTACTGGGTAACATCTGCTCCCAAAGCGTATTGTGTGAACCAGCACGATGCGCTTTGAACCACGAGCAATCCATTTTTCTCCTTTTATCCCTTGCTCTGACTTCTCAATGGTAGATTCTTACGATCTGCTGAATGCCGAGCGAGGCCTGAATGTCGAGCGGGGCCTGAATGCCGAGCAAGGCCTGAATGCCGATCGGGGCGTGAATGCCGAATGAGGCCTGAATGCCGAGTGAGGCCTGAATGCCAAATGAGGCCTTGTATGTCGAACCATCGAGAGATCTTGACCGGTTCCCCTGGTTGATGCCTGTTCACCTCCTCTCTCTCCTATATAAGCCAATACTTCTCCTTTTTTCCTTTTTACTTTTACTTCCCTTCTATAAGACTTTCCAACTCGTCTTCCTCCAAACTTCTGCTAACACCTCAACCTTCCCTTTCTTCCGGAGTCTAGTACATTTCCTCACATCCTCTCCCAACAACGAACCTGAATGAGTTTCAATTCCAAATCCAACATTTCCCTAAGCTTCGAGCCATTTCCTTAGGTATGAATTTTTCACTTATTCGACTCTCCCGATTAGGGTTTTTATACGAGACTTGAATTCATAACTTTCTTTCAAACTACAAACAGTAGAGGTCGTCTAGATGAGGAAGATGAATTTTAGGTTTAAACATGCCTTAGGGCTAGGTGGAGAGGAGGGAGTAAGAGGATGCCGGAGGCTTTTAGGACGTAGGTTCATGTTGGGTTGTCGAGTGAGGGAAGAGGAAGTGTGGTTGGCTCAGTAGGAATTAGCGAGATTAGGAACTGTTGGTGGGTCGTGGTGTACGAGTAGGAGTGACGTTCGACCGGCTACGTAGAAAGATGTTTAGGTTACTCGAAGAAGTGAGTTGGAGTAGGACGTTTGGCTGTTGCTCGGTATCGCCTGGTACGAAGGAGAGTGTAGGATTAAGTCTCTCGAGTCTTGTGTCATGGCATGATTAAAGACTAAGGACTCGGTCCGGCATGTCGAACGAATGCGGCTCGGCATGATCCTACATGCCGAACGGTGAAGAGAGAGTGTAGGAGAGAGTTTAGGTGGTTGTTCAGTCGAGTCTTTTGAGTGTTGCAGTAGACAACAACAGTCGAAACCATCCCAACTCGAACATAGTTGATGTCGACTTTATTCATTTCCTATGCCTAAACACATGACAAAAAACAAGGACAAGGACTTAAGCAAACAAGCATATCGAACTAATTCGGACTGATAACTGCCCAGTTTGAACAACCATAATTCTGAGTTTAACTCGAGTAAAACAAATAATAGCCTTCAACATACAGTGCCAATGTCGAGTTCAAAATTGAAACCATCATACAACAGGCTATCGGAGACGGTCAACGATGACGGTCTCCGAAGATGACAGTCCAAAGCTTAACTTTATTTTATCAGCTTCATGACTTTTAATTCTTTTATGCTTATACTCGAAAAATTGCACTAGTCCACACACCACACAGGGGGAGCACTTTTGTCATTATGTCTAATATTGATTGTCTTTCAAGTATAGTTCAAACAGGTGTTTAATCAAATTCAACATTCATTGAAGATGTCTAGAAAGTCAAGCTCTGCCACAGTTTCAGATAAACCCGGGCCGAGTTCTCAACAGGAAGTGGTTGGAACTTCAAATCCATCAACAATTCCTGTACAAGATATTCCGAGTCCCACGATCGCATCTGTTGACCTGGCTAAAGATGCCCTAGATGCAACGATCATTCTAGACAATTCGGTCGATTCTCAAGCTTCGAGAGTTCATGAAAGCGCCCTTTGCCGTCTATGCTCGATACATGGAATTCCTTTTGACGATGTACTGGTCCCATTAGGTCAAGAACGTCCCCACCTACCCCCAGCCGGATATACTGCCTACAACAAATTTATGTGCTGGGTTGGTAGCGTGCCACCATTCAACTCCTTCCTCCGCGACGTGCTGCAATATATGGAGATCGCCCCAGCGCATTTACATCCCAACAGTCATGCGTTTTTATATGGCATGTGCATTCTCTTCATGAGCATTCTATTCAGGCTCCCGACTCCTTGCGATATTCGCTACATTTACCATTTCAAGAGGCGGTCCGACAGCCCATCCTTCGTATTCCTTGAGCCACATAGCAAGTGCCAAATCCTCACAGGGGCGTGGAGCAAATTCGCCCAATATAAGCAAGAGTGGTTTTACGTGCGCTGCCCCCTGGTTTCGCGAGGAGATGGCCGGAAGGGAGTAAGTTCCTTTTATAGATCAATAGTCGTACGAGTCAAGAAGTGCATTCTTTTTAAACCTTTTCTCGATTTTCTACAGGCATCAGCCCCCGTCCCGAAGGCTCCAGGTACTCTGAGGCAGCCGAAGTTATTCGAGCTGTCCCCGTAGGAGACAGGGACATCAAATCCATCATTTCCAATAAATCACTCTCGAAATTTGGGCTGCTGGCGGAAGGTCGCCAAATAAGTCTTCCTCATGGCACCATTTCAACTAGACCTGCCTTGGATAAAGGAAAAAGGCAAGATGGGCCTTCGTCACATGGTGCCCCTGACACAGCTGAGGAGGGCGAGATTAGAGAAACTAAGGTGTCCGAAGCACCGGGTGAGAATGTTAGTCCCACTCTGGAACCAGTGGTTGAGGTACACAATATTGAAGTAACGCCTCCTCCTTCAAAGGGAGAGAAGAAACTGGCTTACAAATTGAGGAAAAAGACAGTGGGCGGAACCTCAAAGGTCACCACCATTCCAGTAGAGAGAGAGAGCCTTCTCCTCAACATCTAGAGAGTTCATTGAAAGGATTGTCTAGTCTTATAATTCATGATGATTTGCTTAACTATGGTTTTGACCCGGAAGCCGTAAAACTTCATTCGTCGGCGAAAGGCAGTGAAGGCGTTCCAGGCCATCACCAAGGAGAAAGAACTCCGATAAGTAGAGCTAAAAAAACTGGTCCATTGGAGGGAAACACTTGAACACACACGAACACTCGCACTTCACCTTGCACTTAAACTTCAGCCATCATGCCGTTTTTGCTAACTTGTCATCACTTAACTTCTACGCAGGTGATATGGGACGCTCTCACGGATTCCACTGCCTTCGCGGATCTTCCATTTTCCATCCTTCCCACCGAGACTCTGGATATGGAAAACACCAAGATAGAGGTGACGACAGCGACAGAGATTATCGCTCTTGAGATTCCTCTTCTCGAAGGAAAATTCACAGTCACTCATCGTACTCCAACGATCCCCCACCTCCATTGGATCAAGGCAGGGAGAAATCAGGTCAAAGGGGACCACCATCTGAAACTCCTCGTGACCAACACTCGGGTTCCTCAAGTACTAGGCAGACTCGGGAGGTTCATAAGAAGTCCGTAGTTTCGACAAAGCAAACCTCCTCTACTCCTGCACCTGATCCGTCAATAGTGGAGAAACTTGTCGAGCTAAAGCGACGTTCCCAAAATATGTTTTGACGGACTAAAATTTCTTCCAGCCATCCGTCCTATTCCGGGGAATGTTAAGCAGGGTGCCCTTGCTTGCACTAATGATGTTTGTGTCCAACATGATGCATTTGTTCACTTGGTAGAAAAAGTTTTTGAAGTTTCTATGGAACGCCAACATGAAATCGATCGTCTGAAGCTCGAGGCCATATATGAGAAAGACATTATTAGGGCCCAAGATAAAGAGCTTTCCATGTATAAATCTAATTTTGAGGCCGCCCAGAAGAACGCTAAAGATACTACAGAGGCAGTCAATCGCCTGGAGGCCATACACAAAAAGGAGATCGATGAAGCTGTCCAACGCTGTGGCGCTTTAGCTTTAGAGAAAGACTTCGTTCAAAAGGAGAGAGACACATTCGCTCAACGAGTCAAAGAGTTAGAAGAGCTACTTCTCAAAGAGAAAGAAGAAAAGGTTGTTGCTTAAGAGGAGTCGCAACGTTACTGCGACGAGATTGTCGCTACACGACTCCTAAAGACAAAGTTCGATGAAAAACTCTCCAAGGCCGAGATGCTGAAGGATAGAGCCCGCGAAGAGGGCAGAAGAATAGTGTTTACAGAGATGGACTCTCACCTTGAGGCGGTCGCCAAAGCTGGTAGGGAGAATATCAAATGCCAATTCATTCCGCTTATAGCCGGGTACAACGCTCGAGTCCTCATGCATCGTGACTTAACATTTCTCGGCGAGGGTTACCTCGAATCTTTGGCCGAAGCACGGGAGACTTTGATAACGATCAAAAAGGCCGAGTCGGGGACTGAAGAGGTTGACGAAGAAGCTTTAGCGAAGGAATTTCTCCAGGGGGAATGAGCCTTCGGACTTGTCTGCAGCAAAGGCTCTCTACAGCAGAACTCCCCTTTATCAAAAGGAAAAGACGCCATTGCCGGTCCGTCCGGAACCAAGTCTCCGGTTCCTCCCCCTACTCTGCCGTCCAGTCGTCCACCACTTGACCCCTTCGAGCAACACATTGGCTATGACCTGGAGGACCCTGGACTTAATATTCACGTTCTATCTCCCATTCCAGAAGGCGAAACTCCTCGAACAGTTGAGAGTCAACTAGATACTAGTACATAACTTTTCCTCCAAAGTTCGAAGGGTTTTCGCTTTCAACGAGTGATAAATGTATTCTAACATTTGTTCTTATGATTCCGCCTAAGTCATCCTTATCCCGTACCTACTCCAAGGAGTGATGCCACCACGGAGAGGAAGGATAAGACAGGAGAAACAACGCAAGCGGAAGAGACTCCCGGACCTGTCGCTCAAGTGATTGAGGCACTTAACGAAGACAAATCCGACAATCCTTCGCCCATCGAGGAACATTACAAAGTTGAAATTACTGGCGCCTCCAAACACACTTCAAAGCTGAGCATGAAAGAATAGGTCATTGAAGAGGGGAGAAAGAAAGCCGAAATTAAGGCCGAGCCTCAAGTGGTAGAACTCGATGACCCACTGAATAGGCCTTTGAAGATTATTCTTCCAGGTGGGACCAGGCCATTAGAAGTTCCTCCTTACTCTGACACCCTTTCTCTGGCAAGCAAAATGTCCAAGAGAAAACGCATGGGGGAGGAGTCGTCTGAGAAATCGAAGAAGGAGAATAAGCCAAAGAAGTAACTATCATGCTCGTTCAACGAGAATCAGCCTGGATTATGTAATTATTTTTATTTATTTTCATAGCCGTTGTAGATAGACTTTTTGCCCCGAGTTTGGGAGAAGTTGTAGTAGGACTTCATTTTGAATTAATGAATAAAAATTCGTTCTTCGTCTTTCAAATGACTTTTGTTGTTCAGCTCTCTGTATAACTCGTAGTTGAAATCCTTAATCTTGTTAGTTACATAAGCCCTAGTTCACTTCCATATGACTCGAAGATTTTTTTTTTGGATCGCTTATACTCTGGTCCGTACTCTGGGAACTCAGTGTATTCCAATCCACGCTCAGGGGACTTTGGAGATTTCGAAGTTGTTACACTCTAGTCCGCACTCTGGGGACTCAGAGTACTCCAGTCCGCACTCTAGGGATCTAGAGATTTTTCAAGTCGTACTCCAGTCCGCACTCTGGGGATCTAGAGATTTTTCAAGTCATTTATACTCTGATCCGCATTCCGGAGACTCAGAGTACTCCAGTCCGGGCTTATGGGACTTGGAGATTTTTTAATCGTTTATACTCTAGCCCGCACTCTAGGGACTCAGAGTACTCTAGTCCGCACTCTGGGGACTTGCAGATTTTTTAGTCGTTTATACTCTAGCCCACGCTCTGGGGACTCAGAGAACTCTAGTCCGCACTATGGGGACTTAGAGATTTTTTAGTCATTTATACTCTAGTCCGCACTCCAGAGACTCAGAGTACTCCAGTCCGCGCTCATGGGACTTGGAGATTTTTTTAATCATTAATACTCTAGCCCGCACTCTAGTGACTCAGAGTACTCTAGTCCACACTCTGGGGACTTAGAGATTTTTTAGTCGTTTATACTCTAGCCCACGCTAAGGGGACTCAGAGTACACTAGTCCGCACTCTGGGGACTTAGAGATTTTTTAGTCGTTTATACTCTAGTCCGTGCTCTGGGGACTACGAGTACTCTAGTCCGCACTTTGGGGACTCAGAGATTTTTCAAGTTTGGGTGTGCGTTCATATGTCAGACAAAATAACGCAATTTAACTTTCATCACAGAATTGTACTATACAGAAACATCAATAGTTCATGGAAAAGACGGCTTCAAGCCTTTATTGATCATAACAGATGGAAACAAACTGAATTGTCTTATTACATGCCAAAAACTAAAAACAGTGAAATGAACATACACTGGAAATAATTGCAACTAAAATGCAAAAAGAAATAGACTTGGTATAATAACGACGCAAATGCTTGCTATTCCATGCGCGAGGAAGAGTCATGCCATCTACGGTTGCTAGCTTGAAATTTCCTTCTCCAAGCCTCCGTTCGATGACATACGGACCTTCCCATGTGGGATTCAAATGTGATGGGGTCGGAAAAACTCGCTTCAAAACGAGATCACCCGCATTGAAAGTTCTCAGTCGGACTTTTTCATTAAAATACCGAGCAACTCAGTGCCTATGTGAAGTTGCTCTTAAATCAGCTTCTTCACGTTTTTCGTCAATGAAGTCCAACGATTCCAATAGGAGATTCTGATTCATCTTGGGATCATAATAAGTTACCCGATGAGGAACTTCAAGTTCCACGGGTATCACAGCTTCAGTGCCGTATGCTAAGGTGAATGGAGTATGGCCAGTCGCGGACTTGTGGGTGGTTTTGTAAGCCCAGAGCACTGTCGGAAGCTCATCCACCCACTTGCCTCTAGAATTTTCCAGTCGTTTCTTTAATATTAGCTTGATTATTTTATTTACGGCTTCCACTTGTCCGTTCGCTTTAGGGTGAGCGACCGCCGAAAACCTTTTATCAATATGATATTTCTGGCAAAATTCTTTGAATTCTCTACTTTCAAATTGAGTTCCATTATCCGTGATGATAGTTCACGGGAGGCCAAAACGGCATATGATGTTTCATACAACGAAATTAATTACTTTTTTGGTGGTGAACGTAGCTAAAGGCTCTGCTTCTTCCCAATTAGTAAAGTAATCAACCGCAACAATTGCATACTTTGCACCGCCCTTGGTAATCGGTAAGGAACCGATTATATCGATCCCCTAAATTGCAAATGGCCAGGGACTAACCATTTGTGTGAGTTCCGCTGGTGGAGCTCTCGGGATTTTTGCAAACTTTTGACATCTCTCTCATTTTCTTACGTAGTTTGCAGCATCCCGATTTACAGTGGGCCAATAGTATCCATAGCGGAGGATCTTTTTTGCCAGTGTTTGCCCACTAGTATGGTCGTACATTCGCCCTCATGAAACTCTTTGAACACCCATTTTATCTCATCGTGGGCGATGCAATGAAGTAATGGAACCGAGAACCCTTTTCGATACATTATTCCGTCCTGTATCGCATATCTTGAGGATTTGCATACGACTTGTCATTTCTCATTCCTCTTTTCAGGCACAGCTCCGTGTAACAGGAACTGCTTGAATGGGGTTATCCATGACTCCTTTTCAATTTATGCTTCTAGCAAAAAGTCTATTTCCATCTCGTTTATACTTGGAAATTGCAAAACTTCAACAGGAACCAAGCCAATCTGTTGTGCATCGCCAGTACTTGTGAATTTTGCTAATGAATCGGCTTCTCTGTTTTGTTCACGCGGGACATGCAAAATATCATAATACTCTAAGTCTGCCAAGAGTTCTTGAACCCGAGCGAGGTATTGAGCAAGCCTTTGCCCCTTTGCTTGATAATCTCCTCGCACTTGGTATACCACCAATTGAGAGTCACAAAAGATCTCAATCGTTTTTATTCCAAGGTCCCTGATAAGTTTTAAGCCAGCGAGCAATGCTTCGTGCTCTGCTTCGTTATTCGTAGCTGGAAAATCAAGCTTTAACGCATAACAGATAGATCGGTTTTCGAGGGTCACTAGAATAACACCGGCTCCGGAACAACGGTCATTTGACGCCCCATCAGTGTATAACTTCCATCGAATGGGGGGAGTAATGTCTTCATTACTTTGCTCGACAAGTGTTGTGAATTCTGCAATAAAGTCTGCTAACGCCTGTCCTTGGATAGCTCTCCTTGGCAGGTAGGTAATATCGAATTGACTTAACTCAATGTTCCACTTTAGCAACCATCTAGAGGTTTCTGTTCGCTAGAGCACCTGTCGTAGAGGTTAATCGGTATAAACACTGATCGGGTGTGCTTGAAAGTACGGACGAAGCTTGCGTGATGCAATCACCAAGCAGTAGGCTAGCTTCTCAATTTTAGGATAATTTGTTTCTGCCCCCGTTAAACGTTTGCTAACATAGTACATCGGCTTTTGAACTCGGTCCTCCTCGCGAACAATTGCCGTACTGATGGCATGTTGAGATACGGCCAAGTATACATATAATACTTCGTGGTCTATAGGCTTCGACAACATCGGGGGACTTTCCAAATGTCTTACCAGAGCTTGGAATGCGTCCTCGCAGTCGGGCGTCCATTCCAAATTCCTCTTCCCTTTCTTTATTACATCGAAGAAAGGAATGCACTTGTCAGTCGCTCTGGATATGAATCGACTCAGCGCGGCCATTTCTTTGTACTTGCTTTATAGTTCTGGGGAATTGAATGTCTCGAATAGCCTGAATCTTCTTTGGGTTAGCCTCAATTCCTTGTGCGTTAACGATGAAACCCAGGAACTTCCCTGACGCAACGCCGAAGGAACACTTCAAAGGATTGATTTTCATTTCGTAATACCTGAGTATATCAAACATTTCCGCTAAGTCTCAAATGTGGTCTTTTGACTGTCGTGACTTCACGAGCATGTCATCCATATAGACTTCCATCGTCCTACCGATTTGGTCTTTAAACATCCAATTCACCAGACGTTGATAGGTTGCTCCCGCATTTTTCAATCCGAAAGGCATCACTACGTAATAGTACAGTCCGACGTCCGTGACAAAACTAGTGTGTTCCTGATCCAGGATGTGCATCGGGATTTGATTATATCCCGAATATGCGTCCATAAATGATAATAACTCATGTCCGACCGTTGAATCGACCAGGTGGTCAATTCTGGGTAAAGGAAAACTATCCTTAGGGCAAGCCTTGTTCAAGTCTGAGTAATCAACACAGGTCCTCCATTTCCCGTTCGCTTTTCTCACTAACACGGGGTTAGACACCCATTCAGGGTAGAGGGCGTCTCAGACGAACCCATTGGTTGAGTTTGTCCACCTCCTCTCTGAGTGCAGCGGACTTCTTCGAGTCCATCCCTCTCCTTTTTTGCTTTATTGGGACGTATTTTGGGTCTATGTTCAACATACGACTCGCAATGATCGGAGAAATCCCGCACATATCAGAATGTGTCCAAGCGAAAACATCCAGATTCGCTCGGAAGAAATCAGTGAGATCCTCGGTCATCGAGGGGTTGAGTTGTGATCCAATCTTAAGTACTCGTGATGGGTCATCTCGACTGACCGGAATGTTAATCGTCAGTTTATCCGGTGCTGCATTTTCTTCCCTGGGTTCCTCATCATCATCTCTCGGATCTATGTATTTACAGATCTGATCGTGTTGCCCGAGCCAGGGCTCGGGCATTACTTGTCAATTTTTAGTGACTTGGGTGTGGACGGAGCTGTCCACAACCTTTCCTTTCTCTCTTCGCTGGGCCTCTCTCAGCTCAGCCACATAGCATGCATGACCAGTCGCCTGATTGCCATGTACAACACCAACTCCTTTGTATGTAGGAAATTTCAAAGTTAAACACCACGGGGCCAAAGCTGCCCTAAACTCTACCAGGGCTGGTCGACCCAAAAATACATTGTATGGAGAATCAACATCCAAAACAATGAAATGTAGGATTCGTACCCTCCAACGTTCACCTTGCCTTAGTTCAACTGGCAATTCAACATAACCCACCACATCGGTTGCTGCACCATTAAAGCCATGGATACGAGCTTTAGATGGTTTTAAATCCTTCATCTCCATCTTCATTTGGTCATATGCTTTTTTGAAGATGATGTTTACAGAACTTCCACAATCAATCAAAATTCTTTTCACAAATGCTGGCCCGATTGTCGCGGATATGACCATCGGGTCAACGGTAGGAGCCTCTACCTGATCAGCATCTCTGCTCCTGAATACTATATCGTCCGTCATCATGTGCTGCTGTTTAGCGGTGGTCCCATCCTCCACATTCGAACAACACTCAAAATCTGCATGCCCCAAGGAGTTAGCATACCGCTCCATTTCTTGCCAGTTCTTATCTGTAGGGTGAGGTCCGCCTACTATCGTGTTTATGACCAGTCTAACCATGGTCCGAGAAGGCTCCTCAGAGTGACGTGGAGCTGGTGCGCGACCGGGATTGGACGTTCCCTGTCCACCCTCTTGAGGATTCTTTACAAACTCCTGCAACTTTTTCTATCTAATCAAATTTTCTATAGCATCATTGAGGTGCCTACACTCCTCGGTATTGTGCCCGTAAGTCTCATGGAAGAGGCAATACTTCCCAATCTGCTTTTGCTCTTCAGTAGACTCTTTCGGGCGTGGCTTTCGATATTGGAAAGTGTTACAAGTTGACAGGTAAATATTTTCCAGCGATGAATTCAGAGGAGTGTGTTCGTTGTAAGTTGGGATCCTTGGTTTCCACTTTCCAGCTTCCTTTTTCTTTCCGGGATTTCCCCCACCGGATCCTTTAGATTGTTCAGGCTTGTTTTGAACATTGACTTGTACCTGTCCAGAGTTGTCACCGGATTGTTTTACAGCGATGTTACTCTACATAGCCTCCTTGCCATGTACCGGTGCATTATCTCGCCTCGTCTACCTAACTTCCTCCCTTCTTAAAAATTGGTGTGCTTTTGAATAAAAACATTCCAGTGTAGTCGGAGGCTTTCCTGCCAGCCAATCACCGAACTCCGTATCTGGATTCACTCCTCGCATCACAACCATTAAAATAGCATGGTCGTTGGGGTTGATAACTTCAGTTGAGGCAACGTGGAATCTTTGCAAATACTCTTTTAAGGACTCCCCTAGGGCTTGAATCGCACTGGACAAGGACATCACATCCTTGGGACGAGTGGCATGAATCCTGAACTGTTCCACAAATTTTGCTGCTAATTCGTCAAAGTTGGAGATAGACCGTGGAGGAAGTCGGGTGAACCACACGATGGCGATTCCAGTCAAAGTTATCGGGAAGCACCTACACTTAGTCGCATCGTTCGCTCTAGCTGAGTCCATCATCCATTCATATCTCATCACATGGTACCGAGGATTAGTCTTTCCTTCATAGGCCAGAATAGTCGGCATGATAAATTTCCTGGGGTACTCGGCCTGTAAGATAGCATCCGTGAATGGAGTGTGACTCCTGGATACCCCCTAATCATCATTCGATAAGCCTTGATTCTCTCTCATCAGCTGTCTGACCATAGCTGATAGGTCTGGGGTTTGTATGGATGATGGCAGGTTGGTGTCTGTCCTGCGAGACCGTTCTGGTTGGTGTCTCCTCTGTTGGCGATCTACCAAACGTGTATCCTGGGGACCTGCATAATTAGGACCTTGGTGTGCCGGCTGTCCAGCTTCCACTCGTACTCTAGATCCTAAGTTTCCCGATCCAGCTTGAGTGTGATTTTCTTGGTGTAGGCGAGGGGCCATTGCTCCAGGTAGAGAACCCGGACCATCCCTAGTTGATCGATCAGCATCACCTGTTTGCCTTGTTTCTGTTATACGACATCTACGCCTGGGAGGTTCATCAGGCGAGGAAGAGCTGTCGGATGAAGAGTAAGGAGCGAGGTTTCCTCCAGCATTCTGATGCTGTTGTTGAGTAAGCTGAGTCATAAGGTTGGCATTAGCCTGGATCTGTTCGCTAAGTTGTCTCCTGCTCTCCATGAGTTCTCTCATCAGCTCGTTGAACTCTGTCCTTGTGACAGTTTCCCTTTGATTTTGGGCAGTGACAGTCCCTATGCCCAAATTAATATGTTGATTGTTGGGTCCTACTTGTTAGACACTAGCAGTCTCGTTAACATCTGCATTGTGAGAGGCTATCTAGTACGTGGTCTTCCCATTGTAGAGTTATTGATAGAAACTCTGAGTAGAATCAATGGATTTCCTGTAAATGACTTGGATCTCCTTCGGGGGATTTCTTCAATCCAGTAGATACAAAGTAGATCCTAATGGCCTGAGAATGGTTCTCAGTGAAAGCACCAAAATGTTAGCACTAGATTTGGTTGCTAACACCCGAAGATAGGTTTGTGTAGAGAGATTAATGAAGAAGGTAAATTAAAACTGTGGAATAACACAATGGAATGCAACGATAACTATAAGAACAAGAACACCTAATTTATAGTGGTTCGGCGTAACTGCCTACGTCCACTTTCTGTTTTAATCTTTATTTCTTTTCAGAATAATTGAATACAGATAAAATCCATACACCAACAACTTGAACACATGTTCTAACTGAAAAGAATAAGTCTCGAAAGTAGCAGAGTCTCCCCAGTGTTATCCAAAACAAAGGTCCCTTTCACTGTGTACCTGCCCTTCTATTTATAGGCGAGGATAAGCCGGACTTCCTTCGCGGGCCCAGAAACAAAGTACTTCAGCCCATAGTACACGACTATTGTGCACCGAGCCAGGAATGCCGAACGGCAGTTGCCGAGCGAGGAATGCCGGTCGAGAATGGCCTGGTCGATCATCAAATGACTCGAAGTAAACCCTTAGGAGAACCGAACCAGATAGCAGGTTGACTCGGAGCGAAGTCATGCCGAATGAGGTAGCTATGTCGAGCTAGGTGTTCATGTCGAACCAGTGAATACCGACCGGTGAAGTACGTACAAAAGGTACCTAGGCCGAACGAGATGTTCCTACCGAACGACATTCGATTGCCGAGCGAGGCATTTATGCCGAGCGACATTCGAATGCCGAAAGAGGCATTTATGCCGAGCTGCACTTCGTATGCCGTACGAAGTATCTATGTTGAGCGACTTGATCTGGCCAAGCGCTAGTGGTCGAATGAGGGATGCCGAACGGTGGCACTCAGGTTAATAACCGGAACCTTGTTCCCAAGGCAACTTACTGGGTAACAACGCCTTTCTCCAAGTCCTGCATCGTTTATCCATCAACTATGCTTAATCTTAGTTTCATATACATAATCGATTATCCATCCATCCATCTGACCAAGTCCATAATATTCCAGCCTCGATAACCATGAAGTCTATTGAGTTAAATCCGCCTGTATACTGCCTTGCCAAAAGGCAGGTTAACAATTACCAAAGGGGAGAAATTAAATCTAAAGCTAAGGATTCAAGCTAGGGGAAATTAATCTCAATCAAATCTCAAGTTCCTTATCCTAATCAAGGTGAATAATAATCAAAACCATCTCAATTTTGCTTTTATGATCATTTGATTATCGAGTTCAAGTTTAAATCCATCATGATGATTTCTGATGATATGCTTGGATTTTAAAATATATTGATTCAAACAAGATTGTTTGATAATGGTTTACACATGGTTTTTAGGGTAAAATCGTTTAAATTAAATTTCGAATGCCATGAGGGATTTATATGCTATGTAAAACATTATTTAGGAGATGAGTTTCAATTTTTATAATTTTCCAAGCTATGGAAAATTTATTATGAATTTTCAAAGGAAAATATGAAAAATTGGGTTTAGAAATTAATTTCGGTTATTTTATGAAGAATTTGGTTCTGTAATTTTTATATGTTAGATAACACATTGAAAGTGAATTTCTGTAATTTTTGGGGATTTTTTTAAGTGATTTACTATGGAAATTAAATTATTTTAGAAGGAGGACTTAAATGATTTAATTGTTTTGCTTAATGGAATGGCTTATTTGTCAAATTAATCCTTGTTTGGATCTGAAATTATGTGGCAGTTATTTAGGTAAAGAATTTGAAAAGTTATGGCAACCAATTAAATGTTAACAAATAGGGATGTTAGTTATAAAGTATTCACTTTAAATGGCTTTAAATATGTCTTTACCCAAAAAAGTAGGTTCCACCTCTTTTAAAAGCATCTTTCAACCATATGCTTCCGCCTTGAACCAAGTCGTAACCTACTAGGTCAGAACCAACTAAGTCAAAACCAATACACAAGGTATCAACACATTGGTACGTAGTGGATTGGAGTAAGACGAATGGCATGATGTCGAAACATTGCTTTCGATGGGGTCGAAACCTTTGTTTTACTTTCTAAAGAAATGCGCTTGCTTGTTTTTACTAGATGCTTTCGAAGGAGTCGAAACAAATTCTTTCGAAAGGGTCTTCTTAATAGCTTTCGAAGGGGTTGCCACCTTTTTGTTTAAGTGTAACTTTTGAATGAGTTCCTATGTTTTAAACTAATACTTTCGAAAGGGTAGTCTCAACCCAATCGAAACCTTGCTGTCGTCCCTATGTCTTTCGAATGGATTAAAGTCATCGACCAATTCCAAAGGTAGCCTTTGTTTTAAACCTATACTAAGCCACTTCCTGAAGCTTTCGAAATGGTTCAAGAGTTTCGAAGGCAATGGCTTCGAATGGGGTTTCGAAGGCAATGGCTTCGAATGGGGTTTCGAAGCTATCCTTTAAATGTTTACTTAAATACCGATTAAAGAAGTTGTTGGATAGACAGGTTCATAGTAAACCCATGAAAACTATGTTTAGGAAGAGTTATTGGCAATGCCAATAGGTTCATAGTAAACCCATGAAAACTATGAATAGAAAGAGTTATTAGCAGGGGCCAATAGGTTTCTAGTGAACCCATGAAAACTATATCCGGATTGAGTTATTGACAGAAGTCAATAGGTTCCTAGTCAACCCATGAAAACTGGGATAAAAGGGAAATTATTCGAGATACCAATATGTTCATGGAGAACCACTACAAGAAAGTATGTTATTAATAACGCCATTCAATAACGCCTTATTCTAAAGCATTATTGATTACATTTAATTATTTATTTTTCTTACTTGGTTTGTTCTCTTCTGTATTGACGTAACGCATACTCGGTTCTTTACACACGTAACGCCCCAAAACAAATTTACCCCTCCCAAAATTTTCATTTCCCTCTCAAAACACTTAATCGTTCTCGTCTTCTTCCTAAAGCCCTAAATTTTCATCTCCCTCCTCATCACTCGCCATCGCTCTTAAGTTGTTCCAATCTTCGCTCATCGCTCATCACTCATCGCTCGCCATCGCCACCTCCGATCTTCGCTCATCGCTCTTCAGCAGTTCCCAAGTCGACGTGTTCAGAACCTCCAATCTTCTCTCTCCTCCAACCACTCTCTCTCTCTCTATCCTCTTGCTGAAAGAACCATGTCTGCTTGGTGGCCACGCAAAAGCAAATCCAAACCCAAAAAAGGCGAATTTGCAAGCTGCAGTTCATCCTCGCACCCGAGGACTGATGAAATCCCCAAACTCAAGACGTCGAGCAATAATAAGAAGGAGAAAGCGAACAGCTTCGATGAGGCTGTAGCGAGAAAGGCGGCCGTAGCGGTTAGTAACATTCATGGTTAGGTGTTTACGTTCGGGCAGCACCCGCTTCCCCGGCCCGTGTCGTCGCCGTTGCCTTTGGTGCTGCGGGAAGTTTCGGCT
The DNA here is from genome assembly GCA_030737815.1 of Allium fistulosum. Taxonomy (NCBI): domain Eukaryota; kingdom Viridiplantae; phylum Streptophyta; class Magnoliopsida; order Asparagales; family Amaryllidaceae; genus Allium; species Allium fistulosum. The sequence goes on along the minus strand of CM060908.1, from coordinate 739,433,773 downwards.
GCGGGTTCGGTATCTGCGTCCGAGTCCAGTGTTAGTTCTTCTGGTTCTGATGAGACTCCCGATCTTACCTTTTATAGGTGATCATTCTTACGATTCTGTTTTTTATAATTTAGGGTTTTGGGTTATTTGGTAAAGTGTTAAAATTCTTAGATTCAGAAATTTGTTGTTACTTCATTGGCAAAAACTTCCAACCTTATATTCAATGGGGTAGTTATTAAGTTCATAGTCTAGGTAGTGTGCCATGGTACTCTGTTAGATTTATATGTACATAGATTGACAATGCGCTTTTTATTAGTATAAATACAGTGAATGTACATGAATATGGGTTCCATATACATGGTTCCTATAGGAAACATCTGCATCTTTAATCAAGAAATTTAATGTTTTTCCAACATATGTTGAAAGCATGTATATTTAACGATTGAAGGTCCACACGATAGATTTTAGAAAGTGCAAGTATTAAGATATTTACATTTCAATTTTACGAGATAAAATTGACTGTTTACAATTCTCTAATATATTGCTCTCTTGTGTATATAAGCACTAAGATATATATGAAAATCTCCAAAACTCAAGTTATGTTCAATTTCAAAATAGTACGAATCTTATGTTACAATGATTTAGAGATTTAGTTTACATTTTTTTTCATGCAGTGTGGATGGGAAAGCATAGCTTCAATGTGGGTTTCTGATTTTTCTCTTGATTACAAGATTATTGTTAAGTATCACTTATATTAGCAACAACTACTGGTGGAACTGATTTTTTTTATACATTTTTCCATGAAGTGCTTATGATGCAATATAAAAATATCAACTTCAAGGCACTGTTAAGAGTTGTAGTATTATTCATATAAAGACATTGACAACTTTTTGGAAAAATGAGACAGGCCTTTGATTACAAAAAGTGAATAATCATGGAAACCACACCATTTATCTTCTCGCTTGATCTTCATGACTTGATTTCGTTGAAAGTCAGTTATGTTGGTTGTGCTTCGTCTGTATATCTACAAGCCTAACAAAAACATGATAATTGTATTAAAAGAGAGATGTCATCACTTAATTTGTTTCTTTGGAGCACCAAAAACTTGTAATACATTGCCTCCAGTTAGTTTTGTAGACATAGAAACTATTGCATTTGACAATTCACCCCAGAATTTTGGTCCATTATGTCAATGAAATACTAGATACCCGATGGGACAACTTTTTTTAAAATTTGGAAACATTACTTCTTAGTTGGTTTAGGTGCTTTGGTGGCATTTTAATATCAATAATCATTAAATATGATATTCGAGTGTGTAGTTTAAGGAGGAACATTCTACTTGGACAACAATGACCAGCAATGCATATTTTATTTATTTATTTCCACTGCTTACTTTGATACTTAGCATGGGAAAACTAATGATCTGAGTCTTTTCTAGTGATCTTAATGAGCTGGCTTCACTTGATAATCCTTTTAGCTCATTGAACGATTTTTATTTATTTATTTATTTTAAGTGTCGATGGATATCATGTACTCATTTGAAATGCTAAATATAGATAGTGTTTGATGTCCTAATACCCATTCTTTCTCTTTTGATGACAAGTTTCAATGTCCTTAATTATATTCCATAGTGCACTGTATATGTAACTAATTCATGTTTCCCCTGCATTGAATATGTATTTGCCGTGCATGTATCTCGGCAATATAGCCTTCCTACGAGGATTGAAAATGGAGTCTAATACACAAACAATTGAATTTTAAGTTTTTCTTAAAAACTATAAGATTTCTTTCAATTTTATTGTAGAATAATCGACCGATAAGAAAAATCAATGCATTATAAATTAGCACATGAAATAAATTGCATTAATTAAATGTAAATTATTTGGCATATACAATTGTATTTGAATAATTGCTATAATTATAATAACGAGACAATGCATAAGAAGTAAGATAGTAAATCATATTTTGAGAATGAATGAGAGAATGAATGTGATTAATATTTTTGTCATTTCATAATGAATATAAAGAGCCATGTAATATTACTTCTCACTTTCAAAAGGGTCCAACAGCTCCCAGTTCAAATCCCTAATTCCCAATAAAAAAAGGTTTATCTCTTCTTCTTCTTCTTCTTCATTTCAGTATGAAAAGGCCCTCAAAGGTCAGAGTAGTATTCGATCACAAAGTACTCAATAAATATCAAAGATCAGAGGGATTGAAGTGTTCTTGGGTTTCACTAAAGCCAAATATCAATAAAATTTCTAATCTTCAGCTCCATGTTCAAAATAATTTCAGTCTTGATAAAAAGTGCCCTAACGGAGTTGTTTTATTTATAAATGATTTTATTCTGCCACCATTTGAATTTACTTGTATGTTGAATGAGAGTGATATCATCAGTGTCAAAAAGAAGGAAAATGCCAAGACTGATTCAAATGAGGTTGGTAATAAACCACTTTCTATAACAGGAGCCGGGGAGAATTCTAACAGTAAAAAGCGTAATATGGGCAGTTTCATCAGCATGCATAAAGAAAATGGCATTGACAGAGATACACACTTTAATTCTATGAAGAAAAACAAACAGTCAGATGAAATCCCAAGCCCAAAGAAGAAGAACGAAGCTACGATTGTAATAGAGAAGGAAACTGCTCCTCATGTGCCTTCAGGTAAATGCAAATGGTTTTAATGTAAATCTTGAATGCGTGTTTATCGAATCTAACTTCATCCTTCTTGCATTTTCGACATATAATGATATAAATATCATTTTATTTTATTTTTTGAAATAACTGTGTACAAGAAGTACACAGAATATGTACCCAAATTACTTGAAGAAAAATATCATACTGATATGGTTGCTTATAAGAAGGCATTGCCATTGCTTCCATGTTCTTTAATTTAATTATGATGTGCTATAGTATAAGTTAATTATGGCGTAATAACATTCTTTTAGGCCTGCCGCCTGCATGTGTGTAAGTGTGTATCTGTTTTAAATTGTCTTGTTTGTTCCTTTATTCTTGTTTTGCTCTTTAAACATACAATTTATTATGCTTTATTTCCATTTTCTAATATTGTTAAATCAAATTTTACAGATAGGCAATGGCAAACACAGGAGGAACAGGTAAATACTCTGCCCTATGTGTTTGTGTTTTAGGATAGAACCATATCAGTTTTATAAATACATTAAATATTTATTTCATTGATAGTGAACATTAAAACTAATTTTTCAACATATAGCTAGGATTCTTGAAGGTTGATAGCTTTTTTCTTTCCTTTCCTTGTTCGAATAATTAATATTGAATTAAGACACTACAATTCTATAACTGCATATAAAGATCACAATGAACGCATAACAATTTAGTTGATAACTAAATTTTCTTCCTATAATTGCCATGTCAAAAATAGCATATCATGTAAACCACATATCATTTATTCACATCACATACAACCTACTTTGTATAGTGGTATATTCTTTTCTTACAATGTATTGAAAAATCATCTTTGCAACTTCATAACAATATTTTAATTTGTGTTCTAGGTAACCAATAACTGGAACATCCCTGCCAACCAAAAAACACAAAATTATGGAAGTGCAAACAAGTGGAATCAATCTAATGCTTATAACAATAGCCGATACTGTTACAGAGATCAAAAGAGGATCAAATGGAACAATCATAACAACAATAGCACCCAAAATCATGCTGCGGACACCTGGAACAAATTAACAACCCAGGTTGGAAATTTGCAGGTTTGTAGTGTTTGGCATTTTACAGGTTAAGTTTCAAGAGCTAATGATTTTTCACTTGGCCATGGGTTTCATATAGTAAGTCCATAGTATTATGATTGTTATGTGCAGTATACATGATTTTTTAGGCAAAAAATAGTCTCACAATATTATGTATTTTATACTATGAATATTTAGTCCTACCGTCCAAACGAAGGAAGATTCTATTGCACTAATCAACCCCATCCAAACTTGCATCTGTTACATCAACAATATTTTGCTCTTATACTAGATCATATCATGTCCAATAGAAAGCTTATAAGCTGATCACTAATTATGTTTTGATGAACATTGGTTTTGAAATTGGACAAATCTCAAGGTAGATTTCACATACTGTACACACTTCTCATTGCACCATATTTGAACACATTGTTGGTGAGCTTACTGAAATTGTTGATAACAAATGATAATCACCATTACTTATCACCATAACTTGCATCTGTTACAATTTTTACTGCTCTTTGGATGGAAAGGTTAGTAATAGAATTAACTATATAGTTCTATAAAACCAAAAAGATTTTAAGGTATCAAAATTAGTTCTTTAAACTGAAATTAGATCATCGGTGCATGTAGGATCAAACTAAATTATCATATGGAGGGTGGGCGATGTGCTTACCGTTTCTCGTGTATTTGGTGATAAACTCTTGAAGCAATATGTTGTTGCTGAGCCTGAAATTAAGCTATTTTCTTCATCATGTTATATTCTAGGCTGCCTATGCTGCCCTAACAAAAACAATGTCCTAAAAAAGCATGCAGTCTCACAGAAGGGCATTTGGAACAGCATTCAAAGCTGTAAACAGAGTCCCAAAATCACTCAAGTGGACAGTGCCGTTTAGGAGAAGGGAGGTGAAGATGGATAAGGGGGATGGGTTGTTAATAAATGTTGAATACCTCAAATCAACTGATAGATCATCATTAACTGTCGGTTAGAGCTGCAAAAGCGAAGGCGGAAGCGTGAACTTGTTAGGCCCACCTTGTTTTGCTGCTCTCTTGTATAAGCCTGGAACAATTGAAGGGATGGTATTTGCTTTGTGTCAGGGAATGATGGTGAGAATGTAGATTAGAGAGGGTGTGGGTATGAAGTGGGGTTAATGATGAAGAAGAGAATCAGTCTGTGTGTTAATGAAGATGTCTGCACAGCTTACAGAAAAGAGAAATAGTTTGGAAAAAATGGTTGTATTCAATAGAAACGGAACATATTAAGATATTGTATTTTTTGTATGCATTATGCTAAATGAAAGTGTGTTTGTATTTACTATTTAGCAATGTCTGGCAAAAATGAATTTGAATTTTGCAATATACTAATGTGCCACCATGCAATAAATCTTACTTTCTCAATTCGTCTAAATATTTTATAGCGGCAAAATGGTGTTATAAAGATTTCCAATTCCGTTGAGATTTAGCGGTATTATAGCGGCTATAATGAGCTATTGAATAAATATTTTATAGCGGCAAAATGGTGTTATAAAGATTTCCAGTTCTGTTGAGATTTAGCTGTATTATAGCGGCTATAATGAACTATTGAATTAACGTACCATAGCGGCGAATTTGCGTTATAAAACTAAGCTCAACCATAGCGGCATATTTTGTGTTATAAATATTCAACAGTTTTTTATAATATGTCGATATACAGCGCTTATCAAACCGCTATGGTTGTGATTAATAGCGGCTATATGCCGCTATAAAAGACACTTTTTGTTGTAGTGAACCCATGAAACAATGTAGTTATAGGCATGAGCCAATAAGTTCTAAGTGATCCCATAAAAACTGTGAAATCGAACAGAGAGTCCATAAGCTTTAAAACAGGTTATTAGTTAGCCCATGAAAACTAATAGGTTAATAGTGACCCTAGAAACTATAAATGAGACAAATAGTCAAAAATGAACGGGGATAGGAAATCCAAAATTGATTTACTTGTTTGCATATCATCTTAATATTTTGAATTGCTATGTTTTAACCATTATGGATGCAGGAGTACGGTATATGGTTTCATAAAGTTTTGAATAAGATACTAGTGAGGGGAAAACCTGTTTCGCTAAGCAGTATGGTCTCACTATATATCTAAATGGTTTGAGATGGTAGATTATTATTCATACTAGGCTTTATGTCAGACTCGAAGTTTATATTTTCCCCTTAAACTCTCGGGTGCTCAATTGATTTTGACTAGTATGAGAGTTGAGGTTTTCAGGTACCTCTTTAGATGAATAAGCTTACGTAGACATGCAGGAGGCATGATAGCTATTTAGAGCTCTTTTCTATTTTGATTTCACTATGTTGTAAAGGCAAAGTTGTTTAATTGCCTATATATACTCTGATCATCCAAGGGGGCATCTTCATATGTCGCTCTTGGCGTATGTTCTAATAATTATATTTTCTCTGAACATGGTTAACGATTATGCGATTATGTAATGAACTTGAAATGCGTTGAAAAGAAATGAGAAAGTTGTTTGTTGATTTAAATTTTTTTTCCATATCCATGTGTTTCTGTTATATCAATGTATCTAACATTACTGTATTTGGTCATTGAGGATTAATAATTATGGATGACTACAGTGTCCGTACCTGTTAGTTTTGGGCTTCCAAGTGGGGGATGTTACAGGCAAACTGGTTGGTCTGATAAAATTCTTTCTTTATAGATCCATGAACTGCACTTAACTCATTCATCTCGATAGGTGTCATTCTACTTGGCGGTCTACTCACAGGCTCTTCTTCTAGTACTAAATCTATCTGAAACTCAATGGCTTGTTTCGGCGGTAGTCCTATCACAGGCTCAAAGACATATGCGAATTCTTTCACAACGAAAACTCGGTTCAACTCATCTTCTGTCTCCATAACACCCAACAAACCATTAACCTCAAAACTAGGGTTTTCTACGGAGTATATAATCTGATCACTACAACTGGGGTGTCTAAGTGATATTTTCCCATCATGGCAAAATATCCTAGCATCATACATACTTAACCAATCCATACCCAAAATAATTCCAAATCCTACAAAATAAAATACATGCAAACTGCAAGAAAATATATGACCTAACGACTCGAACTCTAAGTGGTCATATCTCATCCCAAAAGTCATATACCCTCCTATCGGATTCGCAACCCTGAAGGAAGTACCTAGGCATGAGGGTTCTAGGTTAAGCTTGTCTACCAAACTATGAGATATAAAAGAATTCGATGCACCAGTATCAAATAGTACCATAACTGGCGTACTATGAATCAAAAGCGTACCTCCCAACACAGCTTTTTTTTCTCCTCTACTATTGGTCTAGAGGTAGTTGGTTCCAATGCAAACACTTTTCTCTTTCCATCCTTAGCTGGTTCCTTGCACGGGTTCTTATAATGTCCTATCTGATCACAGTTGAAGCATTTTACTCATTTCTTGTCAGCAACCTTCTTTTCTTTGCATGTCCGAGATTTAAGAGCATGGTGTCCCTTCTTATCACACTTGTAGCAGACTACATTGGTCTTCCCTTTCTTAGGTGCTCCACCTTTCTAAGCGCCTTTCTTATGGAAAAACTTTCTCTTCTGATTCTGCCCACTTTGGGTTTCCACTACTTTGTTATCATTAAAGAGAACAAGCATCTCCTCATGCCTTAAAGCCATCTCAACGTCTACATCGCACAGATCCCGAATATGTGGTAAACTTGCTTTAGCAAGCTCGGGTCTCAATCTGCGGATGAACTTCTCATTCCTTTTGATAACCATATCAACCATAGCGTATTTGAGTCTCGGCAGTTCCTCAAATCTGGTAGCATACTCCAGCACTGTCATGTCACCAAGCACCAACTCAGCAAACTTCCTGAGTAGAGTTGACTTGGTGATCTCTGACATGAATCTTTCCTCAAACCTCCTTCTGAATTCTGCCCAAGTCATGGTCTCTTCATTGACTCCCACAGTAACACTGTTCCACTAGTACAATGCTGCTCTTTGCAACTGTCTAGACGACAATCTCCTTTTCTGCTCATCGTTGAGTCCCAAATCCGCAAAAATTCTTTCGCAGTGAAACAACCAATTTTCCACTTCAATTGCTCCTCAGTCCCGATCAACGACTTCGCTCAAAGCCTAACAAAGTCTCTGCTTAGTACTGCATAGTTATTGACGACCGAAGCTCCCTGATTTCTTTCTCTAGCATGTTCTCCAACTAATCTCGCAGTAGTTCCAGCTTGCATTATTGAAGAAGAACTGATACATAGCTCCCATATCAACTTGCGGAGCTCCAGCACCAATATTAGTTGTTTGTGCCCGATCCGGATTCCTTCTAGTGTTTGGTCTGGAATTTCCATTGGTTGTGGTGCTTCCTCGACCAATGTTAACTCTTCCATTCCTAGCATCCATATCTTACATCCTTAAAATCTGCATTCGAGCCTTTGTAAGATACAGAAGAATAGCCTAAGAGAGATGGGTGAAATAGAGATAAAGCGTATACTTATATATAGCAAATACAAGTACGTTACTTTAGCATTATCCCATACCCCAATTTTTCTCTAATTCCTTAGGATTATGTTTCAAAACTCATTTTAAGTTTAATTTTTTTTTTACGTTTTAATAAACCAATGCTCTGATACCAAGTTGTAACATTTCCTACTTTGAGGCCCGAAGCTAAGAGCTATAGATGCTGCAGTCATCTATAGTATTAACTTCCGGTGACAAAATACGGTAATGTTAATGGTATCCATAATATCAGAAGCACATGAATATGAAATAAAATCAATACATATTTCCAAAATAGATTTTCTGATTACATTTCAATTCAGTATTTCATATTCAATTACATAATCCCAAAACAATTCCCAGGTTTTGATCAAATATAATTATTAACCCACCTTTTGGCAAGGTAGTACACAACCGAATTTAACCCAACAGACTTCACGATTATCAAGGTCGATGAGTGTAGAGCGACGATTACAGGCCCCAGAAATCAAGTACAGACGGTTACATGAAGTCGGGATTGAATGGAATTGAAAGGTATGCAAGGCAGAATGTTCGAAGTATGGAGTATGGCTTAGCAAATGGAAGGGATCGGCATGCTTCAATATAGAGGGATCAGTAGGGGTTGGTTTCTATGGAGAGTCGGCATAGCCATGTGGAACAAGAGGGATTAGCATAGCTAGGTAGTACCCTAGGGATCAACATAGTTAGTTGGATGAAGGGACAACATGGATGAATTAATGGAGGGATCGACATGGTATTATGGAAGAGTAGGGATTGGCATAGTGGGTTGTTAGATGGATCGGCATAGTAGGTTATCAGACGGATCGACATGATATTATGGAAGAGTAGGGATTGGCATAGTGGGTTGTCGATGGATTGGCATGGTAGGTTATCAGATGGATCGACATGGTATTATGGAAGTGTAGGGATTGGCATAGTGGGTTGTCAGATGGATCAACATGGTAGGTTATCGGATGGATCGGCATAGCCTATGAAAGGTGGATCGGTGTACCATATGAAGGAAAGTATCGTCATAGCATTTAGATGGATGGATCAACATGCGTGAGTCCACCAAGGAGGGATCAACATATGTCAGAAACCAAGTTTATGCTTGCATTCTACATTTAAAAGCATGAGCTCCACTAGTCCAATCAATATGATATTTGAAGAGCCATTATATATAAGCATGTTAAAGCCACCATAGGGATCGCAGTCCCAGAATCAACCAATAAAGGGATCGGTACCAATCCCACTTTATTGGGATTTGGGCCTACCGACCCCTATGGTGGGCCCATATAGATAAGAAGGTCCCGTAGCCGAAATTTCAGAGAGATTGGTGCATGTCTTCCCCTATAAATTTAACAGGCATGGCATCAGAAAAAGTGATCTGGATTATGCTTCTCTTTATCTTCTACTTGGGCTATACTCTGTCATTTTTATTCTTGAATTTCATGGATTTGTAACTGTAATTAGCAGTATAAACTGATAAAAGGAAACTCTTCAGAGTGGATGTAGGCTGGAGTTATCAGAACCACTATAAATCTGTTTGTCTATTTTCTTTCTTTCTAATTATTTTAATTTTGTTCTTCATTTATTTCTCTTCATATTTCTATGTCTGGATTGGATATCGATGCTTCCACATAATTGGGTGTTGGTGGCTAATTTTGATGCCAACGTTTTGGTGCTTTCACTAAGAAGGACTTGCACCAGCAGATTCGGAAGCTAGGGTCTTAGATTTGGAAGCTTGGATACATGGATCTAGAAAGCAATGGCTAGGCAATCAACAAGGAGAGCGCTACCGGAAAGGAGCTACCATGGAGGGAGTCAGGAGGCTTCCTCGGGAGTTGGAGCTAATCAAGCATCAATCTACATCACCAAGCATGAAATGGAAACAATGATGGATGCTATGCAGGAGACGATGCTGAAAAAGCAGGAGGAGATGATGCAGAATCTTCTCCAATAGGTTAGACAAGCTGGTGCACAGAATCAAGGAGTTCTAGCAGTAGGAATTGCTGGAAATCAGAACTAGAAGCATGGAAATGGGGCCAATAGAAAAAGGAATGGAACAGAGCAGCTAGGGTCCGATCCCTTTAGAGGGATCGATACTGATCCCTAAAGGCTAGGGGGAATGCCTTCGGGTATGGTTTACACGATGTTGGAGGACCTGTGATCGACCCCATGGAGCTTGGTGCGAATCAGAATTTGGATGCTCGTCCGGAGGAGTACGTTCTAGAATTTCCTCGTAGACTTAGGGGGCAGCTTGGGCATCATGATAGGATACTACCATTGGAAGACGATGATAGGTTTGTAGAGATGATAAGGCGAGCTATGCATGGAGGATTGGTGAACAGGGATCTCGAGGATGTAAATAGAAGTCCATTCGCTCTAAATATCACGCAAGTTAGGAATCCACCGGAGCAAACGCTCTAGATATGTAACACCCCGCATTTTTAGATAATTAAACAATCAAGTAATTATTAAACAGTGAAAATGAGCATTTTTGGAAATGTTAGAATATGGCCTCGAAACTTATACCATTGTTTTCATGGCAATTTTCTAATTAATTTACACATATAATATGCCTCGAACAGACTTTGTATGAAAAAGTTATTGACGTTCGAAGTTCCATATCGAAAAATAATTATACTTGTAAATGTGCGTAAATATATTTGTTTATAAATATATGCGTGTATAGATTCCAGAAATAACGCGCGTTTGAATTTCAAAATAGACGCCCGTCATAACGGGAATTAATTGACATCAGCAATTAGAGGTAATTAATTAACATTAGTAGGCAATGTTTATCAAATCAGCAATTAAAGAAAATTTATTTACATTAATTAGCAACATTTGAATTTCAAAATAAACATGTGTTATAAAGGGAAATAAATTTTCAATTGATGGAAATTAATTAGAATGAATAGGCAATGGTTAAAAGTTAACGTTTTATAATTTGATTTTCGTGCAATCTCAAGCGTTGTTTTCTGGATCCAACGATTCGCAGCAAGCCTGTGACGTGGTTGCACCAGATTCAATCCTAAATTCCGATGGCCTGATATCCCTAAGATTCACTATAAATAGAACACTAGGCCTAGCTATTTTCTCAAAATTAGATTTTCTCCCAATTGGGTTCATTGCCTGAGGCTGAACCCTAAATAGAAAATATTTCTAGGGAGAATATCTTTTTAATAAAAATACTAGACGCCTTAGAAGAGGATCCAGGAAGGCCATGGAGTAAAGCTAAGGATGACATGTGAGTGGATTTAAATTATATCTCTTTTATGTTTATGAGGATATATAATATCGTTAGATTCCCGTTAAATATTTAATTCAGCATTTATTTCAGTAATTAGTTCTACTAATTAGTTATGTTGAAACTGTAAATTTTATAAGAGAAATGTACTTATATTTAAATGTTATTTATATGAAAAAAAGGAATCCAATTAAATATAAATAATATTAGGCTTAAAAGTTATAGAGAAAGGCATAAGCCTAAAAGTGAGAAATTTACAGTAAATTATGTTAAAACGGGAGAAATGAATTAAAATGAGGAAAATCTAATAACTTGATTTGGAAGTTAGTGATAGATTAGTTGGTTGGTTTAGAAAAGGGAATACATTTCCATAGTTTAATATTGTAGGAATAACGATAAACGTAATTGCAAGAATAAAAGCAAGAAAAATGTAATTGGTGCAAAATAGAGACATTACTGTATTTTGCATTACCCAACAATTAACAAAATAATAAAAGAAATATCATGCAGTTACGAGTTATTATTTATAGCATTATTTTATATTAAAATTTGGAAATAGACTTTTAGCATAGTTTTTGTAACCAGCCAACTAGAATAGAACTACTTCCTAGAATAAAAGAGAATAACGCGAAGCGTTAAAGAAATTAAAGAAGAAGAAATAATCAAGTTTATTATTCGAGAATACTAGAAACAATAAATAGAAAATGTGACTAGATCTGCATTTATTGCGCAGATAGTATAGTAAAAAGTAAAGCAATTATTATTATAAGCAACTTATAACAGTTGGACGTAGTCCCAAGTTAAGACTGTTATATAATAAAGGAGAACTAAAGAAAATTTAGTATCATAATAAAAGAAGATAGACTAGAATAGAAAAGATACACTTGCAATTACATTTATAACATTTAAGTTATAAAAGAAAGAAAATAATATAAAAGTGACAATTGCATGTATAATTGTAACACGTAGATTATAATTAAAAAGAAAGAAATAGAAGAGGCTTATTTTATCAAACTTAGATCTTGGATTAAGTTAATAATCAAAAATAATAGAAGTGGTCCCTTTCAGGTCAAGGACTGATGGTCTCACACATAGGTGGGGCTAGGCTTGCCGATTAGGGTAAATATGTAGCCAACAGAATAAGAAAAGTAAACTAAACGCATAGTAAAAGATTAGACGTAGGGTCTAATAAAATGGTAAGGTGCGTTTGGAGCAGCCCGAAAGAGAATCTGGATAAAGAGCCTAACGAAGCGGTTCATCGTAGATTTTAATACAGAAAGAGTACGTCCAACTTAGTTAGTTCGGGCAAGAAGGAAGTACGAGACTTCAACGGGGTGTGAGGGTACTCTAGGATGGCCCTTTGGGGTAGGTCTAACGAAGCTGCATCCCTGGAGGTAGGTCTGCAGGTGTTCCATCAAGAGAGTATGCCTTGACTACTTTTACATTGCAGGCCTAACGAAGCGGACCTTTATAGGCAGTCAAAAGGTTGATGATGGAGTAAGATATTTGTATGACACCATACTCCCAGTTACGAGTAGGTTTTAGTGGGCAGGACCAAAAAGGATAGTAGCATGCGGAGATCAAGCCATCATCAATCAGAGAAAGGTAGGGAAAGACTAGAGTTAAACCAACATGCCAATGATTCTTTCACTATCGAGACATTGGATGAGAGGCGAAGCCAATTGGATGTTTAGATTGTTTGCAGCATGGCACAACCACTTAGCTCTTGAGAGTCTTTCGATTAGTTGAGTGGGGTTGCGTGGGGCCATAGCCACGATGAGAAAAGAGACAGACCAAGTAGAATATCTATATTGTAGGCCTAACGAAGCGGACCTTTAAAGATATAGAAAATCCCCAACCGAGTTCCCTACAAGGTAGACCTTGTTGGCGTGATTCAGGGAGTAGACAGAACGATTACGTATAGTCCTCAAGGTATGCACTGGGTGGTACATTGTGGATGTCCGAGCACTAGTATAAGCTAGTGCGGACATAGTTTTACAATTTCATAGTAGACGACAGAACATCTGTATTGTAGGCCTCACGAAGCTGTCCTTTACAAATGTAGTTTCAGTACGCTCTAGCAGCGAGATGATGGAGTCCTTTTCGAGGAGGATATGGAAGGTACTATGGGTAGTACCTAGAGCCGATGCGGTCTTTGGGCATGTAGCTACATACATACATACATATGTTGGTTATTAGGTCTTAATCTACTAGGGAGTAGATGGGTACGATTCACGCATAGAGGCGAGGGTATTATAAACCTAATAACCCTAATATAACAGAAAATGGAAATTGAACGGTATATGTAGAATTATGCTTAGAAGTGTATAATTTGTCAATTCACCAGAACTTTAGTTCTGACCCCCTCCTCATAACATCCTACAGCTTAGATAGAAGGCAGAGATTATCCAGCTTTGTGAAACTTGTTTAGAAAGTATTATTACCTTGGTGAGTATTTACTTACTATTATATTTTAGTCAGTTCCAATGTGAGATATTTATTTGAGCTCTGATATATTTATCTTTGCCTGTTTGTAGGATACCAGATACCCAACTTAGTCTTTAGTGGGCTTGGATTTTAGCATTTTCGCGAAAAATCCAGACCCACTAGAATTCAGGTTGTTACATTTGGTATCAGAGCTTAGGTTAGTAGATCCTAAGTAGATTAGGAAATATGAGTGAACGTATTTGTATTTTTGAATAAAATATAAATATATTATGTACTAAAATCCAAATAGTCCTTAATTATAAATTTTAACATATGGAACGTTTTTAGAAGTATATTTGTGCATAGTTTTCTAGTTGGGTTTGGGATGACCCAAGAATGTTGAGCCCTATGTTATTGCCGATTTATAGTGTACAATAAGCTATGTTTTGAGAGAAGATTGGTATCCATATGTTATAGGAAGTGGGAAAGTTCCCTAGGGATAGTAGGGAGAGTATTTTTATTTTGGAAGGAATAAGAGATTTTAGTAATGAAATGAGATTTCCAAGGTTTAGGAAGAGTATTCCCAAGGTAGTAAGAAGAAAATCCACTTTATGTCTAGCCCAATAAAATGAAACTTTTGGAGTTGAAAAATTGAAAACTATAACTGTTAATATTTTTGAGGAAGTAAATATTGGGTTTTTGAAAAGAGGTGGTATGAAATTTAAATTGATTTTTATACGATGTAAATTTTGTTAAAAGTGAAATTCTTTTTGAAGAATTATAGAGCGTGTATAGCTCGCTATTTTCTTTGTAGGTAAAAAAAGATTTTAAATATAGAAACCTAGAGTGTGTTAAGTATCAAAAACGTAGGTTATAACATTTATTTTTGCAATAGATGTTTTCGTGAAAATAAAGGAAGCATAGACTATGACACTATTGTTATAGTAGGTGACTCCCAAAGGAAATGTTTTTACATAGCATATGGGATTTATTAATATTTATTTTAATTGAATCCATATACTAGGATTTTTGGTTTGTAGTAACGATGTTTTACGTAACATCTTTTTTGACCCAAATAAAACTGTGTTTTGAAGATAATTTCTAAGTATAGAAATAAAGTGATTTGTAAGTACACTTATTATTTAAATAAGTATATGGAAATGTTTTCTAGTTATGAAAATATTAAAACAGTTTTGAAAATGAGTTCTTCTGGAAAAAACAATTGTAAGTTAAATATTGGGAAATTAATAAATTTCATAGGAAATGTCTATTGTAAGTGAATATAGATTAAACATATTTTAATCTATTGGAATAAAATGAATAATGATATAATTTTCTATGAAACCAAATCACAAATAAAGATATTTTGTGCAAGTTATAAGGAATACGTGAAAGAGAGGTACAAGGTACGGCAAGCACCATATTTTGTATAGCCTATTTTGATAAATTATAAAATTAGTTCCTTGTAATTTCACATAAAGATGAAATCCTCTTTTAAAGGATTCATATAAGGTTTTAGCGTTAATGGTTTCTCATAAGAGAAAGTAGTTCTAATACATTAAGGTATAAAACCATTAGGTGTAATAAGAAGTGTAATAATTAGAGACAGTGTTAGTTAGGAGAGATATTATAGAGAGCCTTAGTAGGAAAGTTAACCAAAAGAAATTTCATATTTTTCCATTGAATATGCGCATTGGTTGCTTGCCTTTGTAGAAAGTCCCCATTTGTGGTAAGTTAGAAACTCCTCCAAGGTTAGGTAATTGGAAGAATAAAAAATTTAATGGGTTTTGATAAAATAATTGTTCTTATCTACTCCAGTTTTTGTAAATTTAAAAATCTATGAAAAGAAGATGTTTTGAAAACATGTAAGGACATTTTTGGAAGTTAATAAAAAAATGTTTTAAGGACAAGCAAGGCATGTTTTAAAGAAAAATGGTTTGGTGAAAAAGTAAATAAGTTATTGGAATAGAAAACTTAGTAAATAGTTAAATTTAAAAATCCAAATTTTATATGGAAAGCTGTAAAGGTCTTTAAAAGAGAAAGAAGAATAAGTTTTGAACATAGAATTTGTAAGTTTTCCCCTCTAGGTTTGGGGAATAATTTAAATTCAAAGAGCTGTAAAGATGCAAATCTAGAAAGATAAAATGTTAAGTAACCAAGTACCTTTGAATTTAATAGAAACTTCAAAGTAACACTTTTAAAGGCAAGAATTTTGGGATTTGATGTTTCAAAAATTTAGAAGCTTTAATTTTTGAAATGAAATGATAAATACCAAACCAAACTTTTAAATATGGAGTAGATAGGAATCATTTCCTAGGTGTGACGGGAAAAGTGTAAGGCTATGTAGGAGATAGCAGTGATTACTTTTAGTAGTAATAAAAAAAGTTCCCGTAAAGTGTATAGGACACTAATGAGAACCTAGGAATGTTGCTTCATGTGTGTATACTATGGAAGAATAGTAAAGTGATATTAGTAAGATAGTAAGACACACGTGGTTGGGATAGGTAGACCTTAGTTGGGGAAAAATGAAAGGTAAAGATAAAGAGAAAATTTACCCAAGTTTAGTTGCCTTTTTAGATAGAGGCTACATAGATTGAAATCCTTATTCGTTGCAGTAAATGAGACTTGGTTATTCCATTTTGAGTATGGAATAAAAGAGATAAATAGACCTTATTCATCATGAGTAATACAACATAAGTTAGTAACGAGTAATAGGCGGCAGGAGGAGCATATGAGTTACTTGGATTCCTAGAGTAGGACCTTTCTGTGTCAGAGTGGACATGGTCCTAGGCCACCCAGCCCTAGATGATAGCTGTGTTTGCTATATTTACCTATCTAGTATCGCTTTGTAGTAGGACTTGTTTTCTCTTTTAGTTATGAGATTGTACTCCTATGTAAGCATTTAGTTCATATTGTAGTAAATCAGTGATGATTAGTATGATGCTCTTTTTCTATGATGTTCACAAGAAGAGAATAAAAACATAGGATGTAAGTAATAAAAGAAAAGTAAAAGCCAAAAAGAGTAACTAAAAGGAAAACAACAAATTTAAAGAAAGCGATAGAAACGTCAAAAAATATGAGAATTGCAAAAGAAAAATATATTTATTTCCAAAAATTAAGCTTAAAAAAAATGTGGAAAGAAAGTTTTTCTTATGTAAACCATGCTTGGGAAAGAAAATAGAGATTTTTATAAAATGGCAGCATAAGTTCCAAGTACGGAGAAAGAGGCGCACAAAAGTAAAATGGGAAATGTGAGGTTTTCCGTTTTCTACCTTCTTTTTGACATAAGAAATCGAGTTCGAAAAATTAGATTTTTCTAAAATTCGAATATTAAAAGTTGTATGGTAGGGTTTGGATGTAAAATTCGTTGAACTACGCCCCTATTCAGTAGAAGTGTGGGAAAAATTAGATGAAAAATGTTTTGAGTTTTCAAAAGATTGCATTCATATAAAAATTGCATGTATATTTTGGACGTGTGCGTCTATTTTACAAAGGAGTTTTTAAAGAAGTAAAGCATTCATATAGGAGATACCGCTTAGAAATTCATGTACATGTATATATTTTATGTTGAATGACACTTTGCACAAGGACACGGATGGCCGAAAAAATGGATGTACACAAAATGGATGTGACTGATGCGAGGAATTACATAGTTTTACCCCTTCCGAATTTCGGCAACGAAATTTCCTAAAGGGTGGGAGAATGTAACACCCCGCATTTTAGATAATTAAATAATCAAGTAATTATTAAACAGTGAAAATGAGGGTTTTTGGAAACGTTAGAATATGGCCTCGAAACTTGTACCATTGTGTTCGTGGTGATTTTCTGATTAATTTACATATATAATATGTCTCGAACGGACTTCGTATGAAAAAATTATTGACGTTCGAAGTTCCATATCGAAAAATAATTATACATGTAAATGTGCGTAAATATATTTGTTTATAAATTAACGCACGTATATATTCCAGAAATAATGCGCGTTTGAATTTCAAAATAGACGCACGTCATAAAGGAAATTAATTGACAACAACAATTAGAGGTAATTAATTAACATTAGTAGGCAATGTTAATCAAATCAGCAATTAAAGGAAATTAATTTACATTAATTATCAATGTTTGAATTTCAAAATAAACATGTGTTATAAAGGGAATTAAATTTGCAATTGATGGAAATTAATTAGAATGAATAGGAAACGGTTAAAAGTTAACGTTTTATAATATTATTTTCACACAATCTCGAGCGTTGTTTTTTGGATCAAATGATTCGGAGCAAGCCTGTGACGTGGTTGCACCAGATTCAATCCTAAAATCCGACAGCCTGAGATCCCTAAGATTCGCTATAAATAGAACCCTATGCCTAGCTATTTTCTCACAATTAGATTTTCTCCCAATTGGGTTCATTGCCTGAGGCTGAACCCTAAATACAAAATATTTCTAGGGAGAATATCTTTTTAATAAAAATATTAGACGCCTTAGAAGGGGATCCAGGAAGGCCATGAAGTAAAGCTAAGGATGACAGGTGAGTGTATTTAAATTATATATCTTTTATGTTTAAGATATATAATATCGTTAGATTCCCGTTAAATATTTAATTAAGCATTTATTTCAGTAATTAGTTCTACTAATTAGTTATGTTGAAACTGTAAATTTTATAAGAGAAATGTACTTATATTTAAATGTTATTTATATGAGAAAAAAAATCCAATTAAATATAAGTAATACTAGGCTTAGAAGTTGTAGAGAAAGACATAAGCCTAAAAGTGAGAAATTTACAGTAAATTATGTTAAAATGTGAGAAATGAATTAAAATGGGAAAAATCTAATAACTTAATTTGGAAGTTAGTGATAGATTAGTTGGTTGGTTTAGAAAAGGGAATACATTTCCATAGTTTAATATTGTAAGAATAACGATAAACGTAATTGCAAGAATAAAAGCAAGAAAATGTGATTGGTGCAAAATAGAGACATTACTGTATTTTGCATTCAGGAAATTTTGCTCAAGGATGCATTTTAGGGCTTTTTTTAGATGTAGGACAACCCGCTAAAAATTTTCTCTAAAGGACAAATTATCGTTTTTTCTTTCCAGCTCACTGTCACGCGCTTCTTCTTCTTCCTTTCGATCAAAATTTTTCAATCGCGATCAAATATCTCTCTCGCAATAAAAATATCGATCTACTTCGTTCGGTTATTTCAATTTTGTCCTTCTGAAAATTGTAGTTCATCGATCAATTTTTTCTTACGCGCGTTTTGTTGATTTCGTTCTTTTCATATTTGTACCGTGATCTTGTTTTTCTTCAAATTGTATTAATTAGGTATGCTTATATTACTCTATTTTTTGTTGTTTTTCTGTTCGAGTTAAAAAAAATTGACCGTGATTTCTAATTGTGTTCATTTTTACAAATGATATGCAGTGTTGTTGTTCTCATTGTTTGTTCGTTCGTCTATGGCAAATTGTGGAAGTAGCAGCAGGTTTTTTATTAGTTTTATTATTCGTTTCTTTATGCAATTTTTCTCAATGTTGTATTTAGGTTAAGTTTTTGGGTATTATTTTTATTTTTTCTTAGTATCATTTTTTTTATTATCAGTAACTAGGTATCAGTTTTGTATACGGTAGGTATCAGTTTTGTGAAATTGAATAATTAATGTTCTAAATTGAACATATTTTTACTAATGTTTATTTTTTTATTTTTTTTGGCAGTGGGGATAACAGTCTTCTTTGTCTGTTTGTGTTGAATAATAACACTTTTACCACTCGATTGTCTATCGATTGCTCTTTGTATGATTTGAAGAATGAGATATAAGCTTGTTATGATTGGAAAAGTATCATTGATTGGGTTGTATATAAGCTTGTGATAGAGTGGAAAAGTATCATATCTTAGGTTCAGTTTTCTGGTATCATTTTTATTTTTTCTTAGTATCAATTTGTTTGATTATCAGTAACTAGGTATCAGTTTTTTATACCATAGGTATCAGTTTTATGAAATGGAAAAACTAATGTTCTAAATTGAATATGTTTTTACTAATGTTTCTTTTTGGCAGTGCTGATAATGTGGTGCAGGTAGACCATCAGTTTAGCCTAAAGGAGGATTTTCATATTTTCAGAACAAGCAAAACAGATGTGGCGAGTGCAAAGCAGCTTGGTCATAATAAATGGAATTGTCAAGCTTCGAAGAAGATATGATTTGATTTTTCATTTTGAATTTGTTCAGATTAATAAGTGGATGTGTGACTTGTTTTGGTGGTTTATTGTAATTGAACCTTTTGTTATTAATTTGTATTCAGCATAGCATATTATCAAATTGATTTTAAGTTCAAGTATTTTAGTATAAGTGATAGTATCAGTTTTAGTATCAGTTAAATGTTTTTACAGTATCATCTCTGGTGTTTGTTTTTACAAGTAAGAGCAACTTTGTTTTAAGAACATAACATCATTACTTCATAAGTATCAAATTGCAACAGAACATCATTACTTCACAAGTACAGATTTCAACAGAATTACATTACTTTACAAGTAACAAATTTAATTGTGAAACATCACAATGTGAATTCAGTTCTTTCATTTTCTTTCTTTTTCTAAGCTTGATATGTATTTAGATAGACTCCAGCAATGTTCACCATCTGTCAATATTGCATGTACAATCTTTGCTCTTGTGGATAATATTTCCTTCTTTTCAAGTTTTATTGGTATTCTGTTTTTGTTCAGTGAAACGATGAATATCATTACAAATATTCCATAGTCAAGCCTGTCGAAACCAAAATGTAATGTTAGTATCAGTTTGCATAAGTTGTATTATCAGATTTACAATTGATACAAAACATTGAATTTCAGGGATAATGGTACAAAGCATATAGTATGCTTTGAATTAAAATATTTAACAGTTTTACTAGCACAGTTAGTATCGATTTGTGTATGAATTTTTGTGTTTGTAGTTATTACTTTAAGATATATTTGCTAAATATTTTGTTTTATTTTTTATTATGTAGTTATCTTTTCTGTTTTTGTAGGTGTCAGTTTTGTTTCTGTAGGTATCAGTTTCTTTTATGTAGGTATCATTTTTGTTTATGTAGGTATCAGTTTCTTTTATGTAGGTATCAGTTTTCTTCCTGTAGGTATCAGTTTCTTTTATGTAGGTATCAGTTTTCTTCCTGTAGTAACTTTTTATTTCTGAACTAAATGTTTTTGAAATTGAGAGATAATATTTTTCAATATTTTGTTTTGAATCACAGTTTCTGTTTGTATTTTGTTCTGAATCATTTTTTTATTTCTTCATTTTGTTCTTTGTTCTCTTTTTTGCATATTTTCTTCAACTGTTTTCTCTGCAGGTATTTGTTGCTGCATGTTCTCTTCTTTGTTCTATGCAAAAAAAATTCAATGTTACTATAACAAAACTATACTAACTTTGTTATATTTTATTTCATAGTATTAGTTACCTTCTCTGGTATAATTTCACTTATTTCTGGTCTGCTTTCAATTTCTGTATTATTTTCATGTCTTTTTTTGTTCTTTTTTCTCTATTTTGTTTTTCCTCTTCTACTGATGTAGGTTTTTAAGTTTTAACTTGCTGCTTCTTCCCTTTACTGTCTTTGGTATCATTTCCAGTAGAGGTAGGTTTCCCTCTTGTATCATTGCGTTTTCTCTTTTAATATCTACTGGTGGAAGTGATTTGACATTTTCATTTTCACTTTATTGCTCCACTTTCGATGTAGCTAGGGTTTCTTTGACTGTCGACTATTGTGCTTGTTGTTCGTCGGCTGTCGATTGTTGCGGCTGTGTTGGAGATGCAGATTTATTTCTGGTCTGCGGTCCCATTTTTTTTCGAGCAAAGTTTCATCAATTTCTAAGTGAAAGCGAGGAGGAGGAGACGAATAGAATTCTTTGTTTTGTTTTAATTTGTATCTGGGCTTTGGGCTTTGTCCTTACGGTAAAAGTTTTTTGCACGTGTCCTTGTGAGCAATTATTTACTTTAATTTGTCCTTTAAAATTATTTACCCTTTTGCATTACCCAATAATTAAAGAAACAATAAAAGAAATATCGTGAAGTTATAAGTTATTGTTTATAGCATTATTTAATATTAAAATATGGAAATAGACTTTTAGCACAATTTTTGTAACCAGCCAAATAGAATAGAACTATTTCCTAGAATAAAAGAGAATAACGCCTTAAAGAAATTAAAGAAGAAGAAATAATCAAGTTAATTATTTGACAAGACTAGAAACAATAAATAGAAAATGTGACTAGATCTGCATTTATTGCGCAGATAGTAGAGTAAAATGTAAAGTAGTTATTATGATAAGTAACTTATGACAGTTGGACGTAGTCCCAAGTTAAGACTGTTAGATAATCAAAGAGAACTAAAGAAAATTTAGTATCGTGATAAAAGAAGAAAGACTAGAATAGGAAAGAGATACGTGCAATTACATTTATAACATGTAGGTTATAAAAGAAAGAAAAGAGTATAAAAGTGACAATTGAAAGTATAATTGTAACTCATAGTGTATAATTAAAAAGAAAGAAATAGAAGAGGCTTATTTTATCAAACTTAGATCTAGGATTAAGTTAATAAGAAAAAATAATAGAAGTGTCCCGTACCGGCAGCATTCCCTTTCAGGTCTAGAACTGATAGTCTCACATATAGGTGGGGCTGGACTTGCTAATTAGGGTAAATAAGTAGCCAATAGAATAAGAAAAGTAAACTAAACACATAGTAAAAGATTAGACATAGGGTCTAATAAAATGGTAAGGTGCATTTGGAGCAGCCCGAAAGAGAATCTGGATAAAGAGCCTAACGAAGCAGTTCATCGCAGATTTTAATACAGAAAGAGCACGTCCAACTTAGTTAGTTCGGGCTAGAAGGAAGTATGAGACTTCAACAGGACATGAGGATACTCTAGGTTGTCCCTCTAGGGTAGGCCTAACGAAGCTGCACCCCCGGAGGCTGGTCTGTAGGTGTTCCATCAAGAGAGTATGCCTTGACTGCTTTTGCATTGCAGGCCTAATGAAGTGGACCTTTGTAGGCAGTCAAAAGGTTGATGATGGAGTAGGATATTCGTATGACACCATACTCCCAGTTACGAGTAGGTTTTAGTGGGCAGGACCCAAAAGGATAGTCGCATGCAAAGATCAAGCCATCATCAATCAGATCGAGTTTGGGAAAGACTAGAGTTAAACCAACAGTCCAATGATTCTTTCACTATCGAGACATTGGATGAGGGCGCAGCCAAATGGATGTTTAGATTGTTTGCAGTAGGGCACAACCACTTAGCTCTTCAAAGGTTTTTCGATTAGTTGAGGGGGGGCTGCATGCGATCATAGCCATGATGAGAAAAGAGACAGACCAAGTAGAATATATGTATTATTGGCCTAACGATGCAGACCTTTACTGATATAGAAAATCCCTGACTGAGTTCCGTACAAGGTAGACCTTGTTGGCGGGATTCAGGGAGTAGACAGAACGATTACATATAGTCCTCAAGGTACGCACTGGTTGGTTCATTGTGGATGTCCGAGCACTAGTATAAGCTAGTGCGGACGCATTTTTACGTTTTCAAAGTAGACGACGGAATAGATTTATTGTAGGCCTCACGAAGCTGTCCTTTACAGATGTAGTTTCGATACGCTCTAGCAGCAAGACGATGGAGTCCTTTTCGAGGAGGATATGGAAGGTACTATGGGTAGTACCTAGGACCGATGCAGTCTTTGGGCATGTAGCTACATACATACAAATATATATATATATTGGTTATTAGGTCTTATTCTACTAGGGAGTAGATGGGTACGATTCACGCACAGAGGCGAGAGTATTTTAAAACCAATAAACCTAATATAAAAGAAAATGGAAATAGAACGGTATATGTAGAATTATGCTTAGAAGTGTATAATTTGTCCATTCACCAGAACTTTAGTTCTGACCCCCTCCTCATAACATCCCATAGGTTAGATAGAAGGCAGAGATTATCCAGCTTTGTGACACTTGTTTAGAAAGTGTTATTACCTTGGTGAGTATTTACTTACTATTATATTTTAGTCAGCTCCGCTGTGAGATATTTATTTGAGCTCTGATATATTTATCTTTGCCTATTTGCAGGATACTAGATACTAGATACCCAACTCGGGCTTCAGTGGGCTTGGATTTTAGCATTTTTGCGAAAAATCCGCAACCACTGGAATTCGGGTTGTTACAAGATATATGACGGAAAAACGGATCCCGCTTTTCATTTGACGAGATACATGAGACACATGGAAGTACTAGGAGCATCGGAGGAAGTCATGGCACGGCACTTCCCCTTGTACTTAACAGATATAGCTGCACTATGGTTCAGACAGTTGGAAAGCGGCTCTATTAGCACGTAGATGAAATTGATCGAAAGGCTTACGAGGCAGTTTAGGGTTCACATCTCGAGACCCAAAAATGTGATGAGTTTGGAAACACTGAAAGAGAGGACCGGAGAGTCCCTGATGAGCTTCCTAACACGGTTTAATGCCGCAGTGACATCGATAGATTGTCCAGATCCATCCATGGTTTTGATGGCAGCTGTATCTGGAATTGCCGATGGCATGAAGTTTAAGGATTCACTGGCGCGAAATCCACCTATGGATCTCAGAGAGTTTTATCATGAAGCATAAAGGTTCCTACGGTAGGAAGACGCACGTGCAAACAAACCAGAGGTGAATGCTGTGGAAAGTAGAGGATCATCAGGAGATGTAAACAAGAATGATAAAGCCAAACGGAAAATGAATGATGGCATTAATGTGTCAAAGAGGCAATGGAGAGAACCAAAATTCTCTTCTTATACAGGTTTGACCAAATCTCTAGAAAGGATTTATTTGGATACTCGAGGACGTCTTCAGTATTGAAGGTCGGCAAGGATGGAACCCTTCAAACACGAATGGGCATCAGGAATGCATTTCATATTTAATGAGCTGGATGGGCATAATACAATGACTGTAGGCGTTTGAAGGATATCATTGAGGAACACGTGAGGAATGGTCAGTTACAACAATACATAAGGACTTGGGATGCGACAGTGGAATAGGAGCAGCCACCGTCCACCTCGAATGAAAATGGCACTGGATCAAAGCATCGTCATCAACTTGTCATCAATTGATTGGGATGGAATGGAATAAGTAATACACTCCGCAGTAATATGGCTAAGTCACTTACACACATGTACGGGATCGAGGAAGGTCCTTAGGCATGCTCTGAGATGATGATGAACGATAGTGCTCGGGTTAGTGAAAATTTGTTTTTTCTTATTTGCTTTGAAATTTGATTTATTGGTTGTATGGAATTTTATTTTATGGACATAGGGATGCTTTAGTCTGGATTAATGTAATAAATAACATAGGTCACGGTCATGGCCCCGACCGGAGAGACGGGGCAATAACTGCGAGTCATGAGTCCCTCGCCGGAGAGCGACGGGATAGATTCGTACAGGTATCAAGTCCTCGACTGGGGATCGTGGTCGGAGAAGGATACCCCACGGATTAAGTCCTCGACCGAGGATCGAGGTCGGAGAGGGATACCCCATGGATTAAGTCCTCGACTGGGTATAGAGGCCGGAGAAGGATACCCACGGATTAAGTCCTTGATTGGGGATCAAGGCCGTAGAAGGATACCCTATAGATTAAGTCCATGATTGGGAACCGAAGCCGGAGAAGGATACCCCATGAATTAAGCCCTCGACCGAAGAGTCAAGGACGGAGAATAAAACCCAACAGGTCGTCAAGTATGGATTGTGGTCGGCAAGGATCCAGAGAGATCAAGGTCGTCGGGTATGGACTATGCCTGGAAAGGGGTAGGCTGCTTTGTTGGAAAGTGACATGATCGGCCTACTCGGGTTGTCGAGTATGGATTGTGCTCGTCAAGGATCTGATGAGATCAAGGATTTAGATTAGGCTAACGACCCGAAGAGGTCAGAGCAGTCCCAGATTTGAATAAAATGACCCGGAGAGGTCTATGGATTTGGATATGGACCCGGAAAGCTCCTGGATTTGGATAAAACGATCCAGAGGGATCATGGATTTGGTTAATGAATTTGAAATAGATTCATAATTGGATATCGACTTAGAACTATCATGGATTTCGCTAATGATCCGGAGAGATCAAGTAATGGGGTTGGCAACGGATTGGATAATATGGCAATTAATGGATTATGGACTTCAGATTTTGGATTTATGGAAATTCAAAACACGCTTTCCTATCACATGGCATGTTTTATTGGGAAAAGTGTTAACCTGTCTTTTGGAAAGGCAATACATGGGTAGATTTAACCCAACAGACTTCACGATTATCAAGGACGATGAGTGCAGAGCGACGATTGCAGGCCCCAGAAATCAGGTATAGACAGTTACATGAAGTCGAGGTTGAATGGAATTGAAAGATATGCAAGGTAGAATGTTCGAAGTATGGAGTATGGCTTAGCAAATGGAAGGGATCGACATGCTTAAATATAGAGGCATCAGTAGGGGTTGGTTTCGATGGAGGGTTCGGCATAGCCATGTGGAACAAGAGGGATCGACATAGCTAGGTAGTACCCTAGGGATCAGCATAGTTAGTTGGATGAAGGGACAATATGGATGAAGTAATGGAGGGATCGACATGGTATGATGGAAGAGTAGGGATCGGCATAGTGGGTTGTCAAATGAATCGGCATGGTAGGTTATCAGATGGATCAGTATGGTAGTTTATCAGATAGATCGTTATGGTAGGTTATCAGATGGATCGGGATGGTATTATGGATGAATAGGGATCAACATAATGGGTTGTCAAATGGATCGGCATGGTAGTTTATCAGATGGATCGGCATAGCCTATGAAAGATGGATCGGTGTAGCATATAAAGGAGAGGATCGGCATAGCATTTAGATGGATGGATCGGCGTGTGTGAGTCCACCAAGGAGGGATCAGCGTATGTCAGAAACCAAGTTTATTCTTTCATTCGACATTCAAAAGCATGAGCTCCACTGGTCCAATAAATATTATATTTGGAGAGCCATCATATATAAGCATGAGAAAGCCACCATAGGGTCGTAGCCCTAGAATCAACCAATGGAGGGATCGGTACCGATACCTCTTCATTGGGATTTGGGCCTAGCAACTCCTATAGTGGGCCCATATGGATAAGAAGGTCCTGTAGCCGAAGTTTCAGAGAGATTGGTGCACGTCTTCCCCTTTAAATACAGCAGGCTTGGCATCAGAAAAGGGATATGGATTTTGCTTCTCTTCATCTTCTACCTAGGCTGTACTCTGCCATTTTTATTCTTAAATTTCACGGATTTGTAACTATAATCAGCAGTATAAACTAATAAAAGGAAAATCTTTGGATGGACGTAGGCCGGAGTTAGTCGAACCACTATAAATCCGTGTCTCTATTTACCTTCTTTCTAATTAATTTAATTTTATTCTTCATTTATTTCTCTTAATATTTCTGTGTCTGGATCGGATATCGGCGCTTTCACATAATTGGGTGTCGGTGGCCATTTTCACACCAACATTAATTATTACAAATTACGCCAAGATCAACATATGCAGATGCCCCCTTGGATGATCAAAGTACTAGATAGACATATCAGTCATAAATACATCATAGCAGAAATAATACTAAGTAGCTCCTACATAGCTAGCTTTGCCTCCTGCACATCTTCGGAAGCTTATTCGTCCAAATTACTAAATCGGGAAAGTCCTTAACTCTCAATCTACTCAAATTTAATTTTGAGCACCTGAGAGTTTAAGGGGAAAACATAAACTTCGATTCAGACATAAAGCCTGGTGTGAATAATTCTATTACATCTCGGTAATCAGATATTTAGTGAGACCACACCGCTTAGTGAAACGGGTTTCCCTTCACTAATATCCTTTTAAAGTAATATCTTTTGCAAATCAAAAACCTACAATCAAACTAATTATAACAATAGTAGCAATAACATATATGGATATAAATTAGGTAATCAATGGAATATCTGTCCACAGTATAGTTTTATCTAGCTAACTATTAACCACTGGTTGACTCGGGCCTACCAGACATAATAAACATTCTAACTTCTATTAGACTCAATATTGGGCTATCTCTCCTTAACTTTCTTCTTCTAAGGTTAACTGATCCTAATGGTTTTGCGGGCTCACCAATAACCTATCTTTAATTTGTATACTCCCTTCTGTGTGTAACATCATTTTAGTCTTACTTGTAACAAAGCCCTACACACTGGAATTTTGGACTTATATTAGCTAGAGGCTATCAGCTAATGTATAGGGCGCACCCCATACCATTCCCATATGATCTTTTAATATCTAAGTCATAAACTTAGGGTTAACTACCCTATTCAAATTTCATTTCCTTGTAAACAATCTTCACAAATGATTTACCCTTGAAACCATATCTTTATAAAACAAGGAAAGCATACTCTTTGCTTTACTCAAAACACTTATGCCATGATATATGCTTTACACAAAACAATGTTATTGTATTCTAATCAATGGGATTATTCATCCCTTCAAATTAGTTAAAGCCTCTTTTTAACTTAGAAAACTTTAGGCAATACGACCAAAACAATACTTTCGAAACCTTTATTCAAAACCTTAAACAATCCCTTTTGAATTCATTGAAAGTACCCCTTTCAAAATAAGTTAACTACTTTGACCTTGAAAACCTTAGGCCGAAAGGCTAAAACATACCTTTCGAATGTATTGAAATTAGACCTTCCAAAATCATCACTTACACCTTAGCCATCCTCTTTCAAAACCATTAAAATAAACCTTTCGAAACACTAGGATATAAACCTTTCGAAACACTCAAAGTATACTTTTCGAAAGCATTGGAATCCTTCCCTTCAAAACAATTAAAACATACCTTTCAAAAGCATTGGGTTCAAGTAAGAATTTGTGGAAACATAGCTTTGAAACCATTTAAAATTATTCCTTCCGAAATCATTGGGTTTACCTTTAATTTAACTAAAGGGTCATAAAGACCAGAGGCAAAAACACTACTTTTGAATGCATTGATCCCAAGTAAAAGAAAGGGGATAGTTTTGAAACCCACACTTTCGAAACCATTACCTCTGAAACCATTTAAAAGCAGCTAAACTACCCTTTCGAAAGCATTGAGAAGGCAGCTTTTAAAATTAAAATATGAAAGCACCCCTTCGAATATATTGTTTTAAAGCTATAAAGAAAAGCGGCCTTAACTAATTCATAAGGTATGAATGCGGCAACATGGGTATCGAATAGGTTCAAAAGCGGCTATCCTTTCGAAAAAAAATTTAATACCAAAACAAGCGGAAACTCTTTCGAAAGCTTCTTTCTAAAAATAAAGGCAAGTTGATTGATTCAAAAGCAATTAAAAGTGGCTTCAACCCCTTCGAAAGCATGCCTTCAAAACCATCATTCCTTCCACCTTTCCCCAGTACACTGCATACCAACTGCTTGAAATCATGTACAATGGTTTCGAATAGGTGCGAAAGGTCTAACTGGGATGGTGACTGAAGCAAGCAAAGGAAGTAGCAAAGTTGTAATTTGAAACAAAACTGATTTTATGCCTTTCAAAGTAATTTCTTTTTACCTAACTTGCCAAATTTGTCAAAATATGATTGGCTGCCATTTCTTTATCAAAATCCTTTTCTAAAAAGGCTGTCGAATTCCCAATTAATAATTTAAAACGTTTTAAGCAAATAATCCCTTCTCCTTGATAAAACATATAAAACATTTAAGTCCCTTAACTTAAATAATTTTATAACCATAGTAAAATACTTAGGAAAATTGTCCAAAAACCATACTAATTCAATTTTAATAGTGTTACACAAAAATTAACCTTTCGACTAAGTTGAAAGGTCTTTCAACAAATACAAGGGAAAAGAAGCACAACCCAAACCTTTCGAAGGAGTCGAAGGGATGCAGTCATCAGAATCTGTGATAACCCTGATTTTTGTGAATAATTTCATAATTTAATTTAGTTTATATTTGTTTAAAAATTACATTGAAAAGATAGGAATAGGAAATTGATTTGCTGATACATGGTTTAAAACATGTACATGTGCACAAGACAGTGTACACACATGCACACAGATTTCTGTGTAATAAAATTTAGCAGAAATCAATAAATAAATTAAAATAACTGATTTAGAAATACATATGCATGAAGATAGAATTTTATCTTTAAAATAAAATATGGTACAAAGAAAATAAAAGCTAGGAAGAAATAAACTTAAAATTATTTAAAGAAAGGAAGAGAAATAAAAGACTTAGGTATACATG
Organism: Allium fistulosum; assembly: GCA_030737815.1. NCBI lineage: Eukaryota > Viridiplantae > Streptophyta > Magnoliopsida > Asparagales > Amaryllidaceae > Allium > Allium fistulosum. The sequence goes on along the minus strand of CM060908.1, from coordinate 739,403,656 downwards.
TGTTATACATGTATACAGTCAACCAATTTCTGGAAGAAAACAGAAGTTACATGGAAATGGCATGAGTCCTTAAATAAACACTTTATCCATTTCCAGTAATTTTTATAATTTAGGAAATAAGAAATCATGAATATAACATGACCCGGGAAAAGATTAAAAGAATGAGGCTTATTTCTGAAAATGAAGACATGGACCACATACCCTCTTATTTTCTTGAAGGCAGGCTATGTTTTGTATAGGGTAGAACTGACATTGGGTAAATTCCATAAACCCTAGTAACAGCCAGGATTTATATAAAGAGGCCTGGGGTAGTGAGATCATACCCATTTGTTCCTCACCACTTAAAGAAAAAAAAATATAAGACATAAACCAGAGAAAAATAGAAGAAGGCAGAAGACTAAAAGGAGTTCATAAAGGATAGGAAGAAGAAGGATTAATGTGAGTAACCTCACTAAAAACTTTGGCATTAAGTCCTGAATATTGAGGCAGCCTATTTGAACTAATCATTCATTTTCTTTTACAAGTTATGTTTTATGATTTGATGACTTTGGTTTGTTAATGATCTGTTTAAGTGTAAAACCCCTCACTGTGATTTACCCAGAAAGATAAGAGTCATGGATTCATGTTTTAAAATGTTTATCTGTGATATGGGTTACTTTGAGATGGAGTGATTTCTTTTATAAGTTTTCTTTATAAAGTTGTTTATAAAATCCCCGAATTCATGTGGTAGATATATGGTCTGAAGATAGAAAGAAATATGGGGCTGCAACATTGTGTTGTTGCTTATGTCTCATATTAATTAAAACAAAAGAAAATGTAGGAGTGCAATGTTGTACATGTGCTGAGCTTCTATGTTTTATGAACTACCCAAATCAAAATATACTTATGGTTTAGCCAGATCTCCAAGATTAATATGAATCTGATTGAACCAGAGGTAAGAAAAGATAACTAGTAAATTACTTAGGACCATATGTGTACAACTGGATCCATTGTAACCCATAGGAAAAATGATATACTAAGAAATCACATCTGTTTTCATGATTAAATGTTTGCTTCTGAGAATATGACTTACCCATCTCTGGATGAATACTTGCTGGTTGAATTGTTTATTTTCTTCTGATTGAAAAGTGAGATACAGAAGGGGTTAGCACAATTATGAAAAGGAAAATTTAACACTTAGTAATTCAACTAAGGATTTTGGATCTTAGGGCTACAAAATATAGCTTGGCAAGGTGAACATTGCAAGTTCACACATGGTATGTTTATACCCAGAGGCCTGAGTGTGCTGGGTTAACAGAGAGAGATGTCCCACGCAGTGTGTGTTTAAAAAGAGAAAGTAGCTAAAGACCATGTAACATTTGATAATGAGCAATAGAAATAGGTTCAGGTGAGGCTCGGGTAAAGTCCCTGATGGCCAGTAAATTGGTAAAGGGGGTTTAATGACTGAATTGATGATTGCATTGATTGGTTTATGATATTTTATTGGTGAATCTTATGATTGCTTTTTCTGAACTAAACCACTTGAATCATACATGACTTGTTTTGCACTGACATGAATGCACATACCACATAGAAAACATGCACTGGGATGATACTGAGTTCCTTAATTCATTCAAAGTATTTGAATATAAGTAAAAGTTAATATAAAATCATGTTTTCAGGTAGATTACTCATACCAGACATTACTCTGACCCTTTTATGTTTGTGTACCATTGGGTGTCTCATATTTGTATGAGGCAGTTCATGGTGATTATGCAGGTAAATAGGAATTTTGTTGATCAGGCTTTGGATGAGTTAACTGCTTAGAGATTGGATGCTATTTTTAAAAGACTTTGCTGAAGTTAAATTAAATATTCATGTTGAACTATGTTAAGATATTTTGTTTAAGTTGATTAGAAAAACCAATGTATTGTCATTGACTATTTTGTAAGTGTTGAACTTATATATATCAGCTAGTACTTATGTATTTTGCTTTGCAAGAATGCCTTGCTAAGAAAATGAATTTTAAGCTTCAAGAACAGTTAGGTTATAATGGTAGAAAAAGCTGAGAACAAAGGATTTATGGATTGAATGTATATCCATAGAACTGACCTAAGATAATCCATATTTAAGTAAAGAAATATCTGGCAATAAGGTTATGAGCTGCCTTAGAGAAGAAACCAAAATAAAATGTGTTTTGTTGAGAAATAGTGCAAACTGAATAGGGCTAACATAGCCATTTTCTTGAGCCTGGGTTAAGCCAGCACTAAAGAGTTTTGAGTCAAGTTTTTAGCTCTGTTTTATAACACAAGTATAGGGTAGACTCAGATGTTAACAAGAAGGAAAAATATAAAGCACCTGAATTTCCCACAGACACACATGCACAGAAACATGCACACACACATGCACAAGCAAAGGCACAGTTTATACAGAAATAAAATTATGGAAATTTATGAAAATTGATAAGTCTTGAGACATAAAATCAATAGTCACACATTAACCCAAGTGTACTTTGAAAATCTAGTTTTAGAAACACTATTGCTATGTAGAGAGTATTTCCTTTATGAAATACTCAAACAGATTTCTACTTTCAAATCTCTGTACTCTGATTCAAGTAGGAAGTATCTTATATATCCTCACATATGTAAGTTTAAGATGATGTAAACAAACCAATATTCTTATTGGCATAAAGATCCTGGATAGAAGAAAATTTGAATGAAATGTTTTCTTATTTAAATGGCCACTGTATATATAAAAAAAATTTATGTGGGTCATTTCATTTGGTATCAGAGCTATGTTGTTAAATAACATAGCAAAATTTTGTATGAACTTATTTGCATTGGAGGTATGGAAGTGCTGACTGCTTTGGATGCTTTGTTTGTTAATGTTTACACTATTAATATCTGTTATAACAGAATAGTGATAGATTAAAATGAATAAATCTATAAATTATTAGACAAAACAGGCTAACCTAAGTATTATATCCATAGAGTTATGGTAGGACCCAGACATCAAAATGTAGGAACAAGTGAACCACCCATGGTGAATGTGCAAGAATTCATGAGAGCCATAAGGGATGGAGTAGGCAACAGGCAGGAAAATCCATATGAGGAGCTTTCCAAACTACTCAAGACTTTTACCAATCTTGAGGCAAAACTTTTGATGGCATAGAAGGAGTTATGGGAGTTCAAAATTGGCTCAGAATTTTGGAAAGAATCTTTGCAGACATGCAGGTTGAAGATCAAAGGAAGAGGCAGATTGCATCCAGGCAATTGAGAGGAGCAGCTTTGGATTGGTGGGAGGTTATCATAGCTGGAAGACCTGAAGGAGAAGTGACATGGGATCAATTTAAAGCAATGTTGGAAGGTAGATTTGTCCCTGCATCGGCTAAGGAATCTTTGTTAGAGGAATTTATCAAATTAAGGCAAGGTTCTATGAGTGTCACTGAGTACACTCAGAAGTTTGAATCATTGGCAAAGTATGGTGCAGTACTCATCACCACTGAGGACGCTAAGAATGGCAGGTATATTCAAGGGTTGAACCCTAGCCTTAGTAGAGCCATGCTACCATACAAGGACAAGACTTTTGATCAAGTTTTGGATTTGACTCTGAGCATTGAACAACATGATAAAGCTAGAGAAAATTTCAGGGCATTCAAGAATAATCAAAACAAGAAGGGAAAGGGTAAATTTCACCCTTATGATAAGAAGAAAACAGACATAGCTTCCACCAAGAAACCAGAAGAAGTCAGGGCTACTGAAGTTAAGAAGAAGATCACTTGTTATAACTGTGGCCAAGAGAGGCATATGAAGAATAGATGCACAAATGTTAGGCATGCATCCTTCAATTGTCACCATTGTGGGAAGGAAGGTCACATAAAGAGGAATTGTCCAGACTTTAAGCAAGGAAAATTAGGGGCTTTGGAAGGAAAAGGCAAGGCAGCTGAGGGATCAAGTGCTGAAAAGCATGGTCAAGTTGAAGGTACTTTGCTTATTCACTCAATACCTTATGCAGTAGTGTATGACACTGGGGCTACACACTCATTGATCTCCCATGATATTGCACAACAATTAAAATTGAACTGTATGATTGTTGATAAGCCACTGTTAATTAGAAGCCCTATAGGTAGTTCATGTGTTCTGGGTATGATATGTATGCAACTGGGATTAAATATAGGGGGACATGTGTTTGAGTCAGACCTATATGTGTTGCAATATCCGGGCATAGGTATTATTTTAGGAGTTGATTGGTTGAGTAGACATAAGGCTATCATAAATATGGAGACATCAACCATATCATTGAAAGTTTCTGATGGACAAAGAATAATTGTTCTTTGTGAGGCAAATAAGAATAGAAGTATAGCCGACCTTTCTACATTGTCTAATGAAAAACCCATGCCTGCATTAGAAGAAATCCCCATAGTGAATCAATATGATGATGTGTTTGGTGAAGTGAGAGGAGTTCCAAACCACAGACCAGTTGAGTTTTCAATTAGAATAATTCCAGGAGCTAGCCCAGTAGTTAAAAGACCAACTAGAATGGGGCCTAAGGAGTTGATGGAGCTGAAAAAGCAATTGGTTGAACTAGAGGAAAAAGGTTTTATTAGACCCAGTAGCTCATCATGGGGTGCACCAGTAGTCTTTGTTAAGAAACAAGATGGATCCCTTAGGTTATGTATTGACTATAGGGAATTAAATAAAGTCACAGTAAAAAATAAATACCCCTTACCAAGGATTGATGATCTCTTTGATCAATTGAGTGGTGCAAAAATATTTTCTAGGCTTGATTTAGCTTCAGGCTTTCATTAGATGAAAGTAGAAGAGGAAAGTATTAAGTATACAGCCTTTAACACCAGATATGGACTTTATGAATTTTTAGTAATGCCATTTGGTTTGACAAATGCTCCTTCCTATTTTGTTGATTTAATGAATAGGATTTTTAGAGAATACTTGGATAAGTTTGTATTGATATTTATTGATGATATACTAATTTATTCTAAGACAGTTAGAGAGCATGAAAACCATTTGCATATGGTATTTGAGAAATTGAGACAGGAAGACTTGAAAGCCAAATTTTCAAAATGCACTTTTTGGCAAAATGAAGTGAATTTTCTAGGCCACATTATATCAGAGAAAGGAATATCTGTAGATTCCAATAAAGTCATTGCAGTGCAAACTTGGAAAAGGCCTACTAATGTCACTGAGGTCAGATCATTCATGGGAATGGCTGGTTACTATAGGAGATTTATAAAAGATTTTGCAAAAATCTCAATTCCATTAACCAGATTGACTAGGAAAAATCAAGTGTATACTTGGACTGAGGAGTGTGAGAAAGCCTTTGGGAAATTAAAGGAAGCACTAGTACAAGCTCCAATTTTTAAAGTACCTGAAGGAAATGAAAACTTGGTGGTGTATACTGATGCACGTGGACAAGGGATTGGGGCAGTATTGATGCAACAACATCAAGTAATAGCTTATGCTTCTAGGCAGTTGAAATCAAGTGAGGTAAGGTATGCTACTCATGACCTTGAATTGGCTGCTATAGTGTATGCTCTTAAGTTATGGAGACACTACTTGTTAGGAGCAAAATTTGAAGTGTATACAGACTATAAATCACATAAATATTTTTTTTCACAAAAAGAATTAAATGCGAGGCAGGAAAGATGGATTGAACTCTTAGCCTCATATGATTTTGAAATATTGTACACACCTGGTAAGGCTAATAAAGTAGCAGATGCCCTAAGTAGACAACATGCTAAAGTGTCTAGATTAATGATAGAAGAGTTTAATACTTTATCATTATTAATTGATTCAAAAATAGAAAGTGATAACATGGAAAATATGAGCTTATGCAGTGGGAATGTAGAAATGGGAAAATTAAGTTTTATTACTCTGGGATCAGAATTGAAGAATAAAGTTGTAAGGCTACAAGACCAAGATCCATTTTTATTTGAAAGGAAGACTCAGATATTAAATGGTAAGGCAGTGGAAGGTTTTCAGTTAATAATCAAGGCCATTTGAAGAAAAGAGGAAGAATATGTGTTCCAGCAGTTGATGAGTTGAACTAAGAAATCTTGGATGCTTACCACAAAAACAAATATACTATACACCCAGGAAGCACAAGAATGTATCACAACCTCAAGAGAGATTATTGGTGGAGTGGTATGAAGAGTGCAGTGGCAACCTATGTATCCAAATGTATGGTTTGCCAACAGGTGAAGGCTGGGTATCAAAAACCCTCAGGGATGCTTCAACCTTTGCAAATACCACAGTGGAAATGGGAAGACATATCAATGGATTTCATTGATGGTTTGCTTAGAACTAGGAGGGGAAATGATAGTATTTCGGTAGTGGTTGATAGGCTAACCAAGTCAGCCCACTTTATACCAGTGAAATCAGAAAGAAATGCAAATACCCTAGCCCAGTTATTTATTAAAGAAGTAGTCAGGCTGCATGGTATACCAAAGACTATAGTAAGTGATAGAGATACCATCTTCACTTCAAAGTTTTGGCAGAGTTTTCACAAGGCAATGGGGACTGATTTATGCTTAAGCACAGCATATCATCCTCAAACTGATGGCCAAATAGAAATTGTGAACAAATTGCTTGAAGATATGTTAAGAGCTTGTGTACTGATTGGGGAGGAAGTTGGGAGGATCATATCTTTTTAGCTGAATTTGCATACAACAATAGCCATCATAGTAGTATAGGCATGGCACCCTTTGAATCTCTCTATGGGAGACCATCTTTATCACCCTCAAGTTGGCTTGAATCTGGAGAAAAAGTGGTCTTAGGACCAGAAAATGTGAAGGAGACTTCTGAAAAGATAGCTTTGATCAGAAAAAGAATTCCTTCTGCCCAAGATAGGCAAAAGAAATATGCAGATCAAAGAAGGAAGGCAGTACAATATGATGTTGGAGATTATGTATTTATCAAAATATCACCCATGAAAAAGGTTCTAAGGTTTGGGAAACACGGAAAGTTGATCCTAGATATATAGGGCCATATAAAATTCTAGAAAGAATAGGAACTGTAGCCTATAAGTGAGAGTTGCCAGAAGAAATGAGAGCAATGCATGATGTTTTTCATGTGTCTCAACTAAGAAGATGGGTTCATGATAAGGAGGCAATCCTAGAATCCTCTAAGGATGTGCAGATTGATCCTAGAATGATCTATGAAAAGGAGCCAGTGGGCATAGTTTCTAGAGAAACCAAGAAATTGAGAAACAAAGAAATTAAATTAGTGAAAGTGCAATGGAATCTTGACCCAAATGATTGCACATGGGAAGTGGAGGATAAAATCAGAAATGATTATCCACAACTTTTTGATTGAAAGAAAGGTAAATTTATATATATTAATGAATGCGTTGATTGAATATGCATTGTTATTTTTGTCTTGTATTAATATGCATAGTGTTTGAATAAGTGATTGGCTTGAGAATGGTTTTGAGATCAGAAAATTGATTTTTCTGAAGTAATGATACGTAAGATTAAGTATAAGAGAATTGTGGGACACAATTCCTAAAAGGAGGGGTATATGTGATAACTCTGATTTTTGTGAATAATTTCATGATTTAATTTAGTTTATATTTGTTTAAAAATTACATTGAAAAGATAGGAATAGGAAATTGATTTGCTAATACATGGTTTAAAACATGTACATGTGCACAAGACAGTGTACACACATGCACACAGATTTATATGTAACAAAATTTAGCAGAAATCAATAAATAAATTAAAATAACTGATTTAGAAATACATATGCATGAAGATAGAATTTTATCTTTAAAATAAAATACGGTACAAAGAAAATAAAAGCTAGGCAGAAATAAACTTAAAATTATTTAAAGAAAGGAAGAGAAATAAAAGACTTAGGTATACATGTGTTATACATGTATACAGTCAACCAATTTCTGGAAGAAAATAGAAGTTACATGGAAATGGCATGAGTCCTTAAACAAACACTTTATCCATTTCCAGTAATTTCTTTAATTCAGGAAATAAGAAGTCATGAATATAACATGACCTGGGAAAAGATTAAAAGAATGAGGCTTATTTTTGAAAATGAAGACAAGGACCACATACCCTCTTATTTTCTTGAAGGTAGGCTATGTTTTGTATGGGGTAGAACTGACATGGGGTAAATTCCATAAACCCTAGTAACAGCCAGGATTTATATAAAGAGGCCTGGGTAGTGAGATCATACCCATTTGTTCCTCACCACTTAAAGAAAAAAAATATAAGACATAAACCAGAGAAAAATAGAAGAAGGCAGAAGACTAAAAGGAGTTCATAAAGCATAGGAAGAAGAAGGATTAATGTGAGTAACCTCACTAAAAACTTTGGCATTAAGTCCTGAATATTGAGGCAGCCTATTTGAACTAATCATTCATTTTCTTTTACAAGTTATCTTTTATGATTTGATGACTTTGGTTTGTTAATGATCTGTTTAAGTGTAAAACCCCTCACTGTGATTTACCCAGAAAGATAAGAGTCATGGATTCATGTTTTAAAATGTTTATCTGTGATATGGGTTACTTTGAGATGGAGTGATTTCTTTTATAAGTTTTCTTTATAAAGTTGTTTGTAAAATCCCCGGATTCGTGTGGTAGATATATGATCTGAAGATAGAAAGAAATATGGGGCTGCAACATTGTGTTGTTGCTTATGTCTCATATTAATTAAAACAAAAGAAAATGTAGGAGTGCAATGTTGTACATGTGCTGAGCTTCTATGTTTTATGAACTACCCAAATCAAAATATTCTTATGGTTTAGCCAGAACTCCAAGATTAATATGAATCTGATTGAACCAGAGGTAAGAAAAGATAACTAGTAAATTACTTAGGACCATATGTGTACAACTGGATCCATTGTAACCCATAGGAAAAATGATATACTAAGAAATCACATCTGTTTTCATGATTAAATGTTTGCTTCTGAGAATATGACTTACCCATCTCTGGATGAATACTTGCTGGTTGAATTGTTTATTTTCTTCTGATTGAAAAGTGAGATACAGAAGGGGTTAGCACAATTATGAAAAGGAAAAATTAACACTTAGTAATTCAACTAAGGATTTTGGATCTTAGGGCTACAAAATATAGCTTGGCAAGGTGAACATTGCAAGCTCACACATGGTATGTTTATACCCAGGGGCCTGAGTGTGCTGGGTTAACAGAGAGAGATGTCCCAGGCAGTGTGTGTTTAAAAAGAGAAAGTAGCTAAAGACCATGTAACATTTGATACTGAGCAATAGAAATAGGTTCAGGTGAGGCTCGGGTAAAGTCCCTGATGGCCAGTAAATTGGTAAAGGGGGTTTGATGACTGAATTGATGATTGCATTGATTGGTTTATGATATTTTATTGGTGAATCTTATGATTGCTTTTTCTGAACTAAACCACTTGAATCATACATGACTTGTTTTGCACTGACATGAATGCACATACCACACAGAAAACATGCACAGGGATGATACTGAGTTCCTTAATTCATTCAAAGTATTTGAATATAAGTAAAAGTTAATATAAAATCATGTTTTCAGGTAGATTACTCATACCAGACATTACTCTGACCCTTTTGTGTTTGTGCACCATTGGGTGTCTCATATTTGTATAAGGCAGTTCATGGTGATTATGCAGGTAAATAGGAATTTTGTTGATCAGGCTTTGGATGAGTTAACTGCTTAGAGATTGGATGCTATTTTTAAAAGACTTTGCTGAAGTTAAATTAAATATTCATGTTGAACTATGTTAAGATATTTTGTTTAAGTTGATTAGAAAAACCAATGCATTGTCATTGACTGTTTTGTAAGTGTTGAACTTATATGTATCAGCTGGTACTTATGTATTTTGCTTTGCAATGCCTTGCTAAGAAAATGAATTTTAAGCTTCAAGAACGGTTAGGTTATAATGGTAGAAAAATCTGAGAACAAAGGATTTATGGATTGAATGTATATCCAGAGAACTGACCTAAGATAATCCATATTTAAGTAAAGAAAAATCTGGCAATAAGGTTATGAGCTGCCTTAGAGAAGAAACCAAAATAAAATGTGTTTTGTTGAGAAATAGTGCAAACTGAATATGGCTAACATAGCCATTTTCTTGAGCCTGGGTTAAGCCAGCACTAAAGAGTTTTGAGTCAAGTTTTTAGCTCTGTTTTATAACACAAGTATAGGGTAGACTCTGACATTTTGTTAACAAGAAGGAAAAATATAAAGCACCTGAATTTCCCATAGACACACATGCACAGAAACATGCACACACACATGCACAAGCAAAGGAACAATTTATACCGAAATAAAGTTATGGAAATTTATGAAAATTGATAAGTCTTGAGACATAAAATCAATAGTCACACATTAACCCAAGTGTACTTTGAAAATCTAGTTTTAGAAACACTATTGCTATGTAGAGAGTATTTCCTTTATGAAATACTCAAATAGATTTCTACTTTCAAATCTCTGTACTCTGATTCAAGTAGGAAGTAGCTTATATATCCTCGCATATGTAAGTTTAAGATGATGTAAACAAACCAATATTCTTATTGGCATAAAGATCCTGGATAGAAGAAAATTGGAATGAAATGTTTTCTTGTTTAAATGGCCACTGTATTAAAAAAAAAATTTAAGTGGGTTATTTCAGAATCCATTAGCATCAAACCTTTCAAGGAGTCAAAAGGTTCCGTCAATAGTATCCAAGGTGTTCTTAACTTTCGAAGGGGATGAAGAAGTCAAAGCAAGTGTGAGCAACTACTTAGTGACTTTTTCGAAAGCATAACAAGCCTTTCGAACCGGTTAAAGCACATCTAGGTTACCTTTCGACAATGGCGAAAGGTTTATAAAGAAAGCAGCACTTATAAGTCAACAATGAATGAAAGACAACCTTTCGACGTCATTGAAGAAGAGCGACCTTCCGACAACGTCGAAAGCTTCACAATAAACAAGAGAAGAGCAACCTTCCGACAACGTCGAAAGGTTTATAATAATTAAATGAGGAACAACCTTCCGACAAGGTCGAAGGGTTCGCAGCAGTATAAAGAGGAAAATCCTTTCAACAAGGTCGAAAGGTTCATGAAGACATAAAGAAAAGCAAACCTTTCAACAAAGCCGAAAGGTTCACAACTGCATATAAAAGGGAGACCTCTGACCCAGTCGAGAGCATGGAGTCAAAAGGGTGTCCGCCTGCATCTATAAATAAGATCCAAGGGGTCCAATTTAGGGGATCCGAATTTTCTCATTCTAATCTTGTATTTTCTTAATCCATACATTGTAACCCTAATTAGGTGCTGATTTGGAAATTCAATAAAAGAGAGATTTTCATGGATAAAAGGGAAGTCCTGCGTTCTATCAATTACATTACTGTTTTTCTTAAACTTTGTTGTATTAACTGCTAATTTCAGGTTCAATATCACCGAAAGGTTCTTGTCGACGAGGTCGACAACACTTCTGATTCAATTAACTACTGCAACCTTTCGAAGCCTTCAACTCCACAATTTAAACCTTTGAATACGGTCGACAAATCATTTGGATTAACATTTATTGAGACCTTTAGAAATCATTGGATCTAAGGTCTAAACCTTTCGACTAAGTTTGCTGTTCTTTATACCTAGCAACATTAGTACCTTTCGACTAAGGTTGGAACCAACTTCATATAAGTGATCAAACCTTTCGACGAGGTCGAAAGCTTCTACATATCACCAAGGAGTTTGACATCCTACCTATTCCTGGAGAGGGCTTTCACCCTAACCTTTCGACAAGGTTAAAATCAACTTAAAAAGGGTAAACCTAGGGAACTTCAACCAAGATATAGAGGAAAAAACCACAAAAGATCTCCTACAAGCCCAACTAAGATAAAAAGTTATCTAATAAGTACCAAACTTTGATGTGCACGTAAATGTGCATATTTTTACCACCATATTTAATCTATTTAAATTAAACAAATGATCATATTAGGTATTTTAACTTGTTTAAACCAAAATTCAAATTATTTGAAATTGTCACATATTCATCTTCATATAGGGGCAAAATGGTCATTTTTATGCATTTATTAAATTGTGAAAATTTACTTGAAATTTTCTATGTTGTTTTGTAAGAAATTTGGTGAATTTTACAAGTGGTTACATGATGATATATGCATGCACAAGAGTGAAGAGAACAAATGAAGATGGCAATAATTCAAAGTGAAGATAATGGAGGACCCCACCTACCCACCTACCTTAATGTACAAATTAGAGGCTAATGCACATGCTTATGGAATTAATGGCTTCATGTACACTTAAATGAGGATTATTTGAAGCTAATGATTACTTGGCTTCCACACTTCCTAAGAGGTTATTTTGGGCATTCTCCAAAAATATGAATTAGGTTTTAACACATGTATAAAATCCCCTTATGTTTCATGTAACCCTCTCTCTTTTTAGTCTCTCTTTAGATTAGTTTAGGCTCAAAATAAAAGAAAGCTTCTCTTTTCTTTTCATGGCTACTTAGCCATTTCTTCTTTCATGTAATTTCTTTTTATGCAACTTTAAATACATGCTCTTTTCTTCTTTTCTTGTTTATTTCCTTTCATGTTGTAGTGTAGATTTCTTTTATTTTTCATGCAAGTAGAATAGTAGTTCTCTTTTCCATTAGCTTTCATTTTCCTTTTCTTTTGCTTTCATGTTGCTAGCTACATTTGTTGTTTTGATAACAAATATGAGAGGCTAATCCCTTCAATTAGGGGTAATGAAGCCTCTAATCATGTAGCTTCAACATGTTGATAATTATAGCTCTCTTTTTGTGCTTAATGACAATGCTTGAAGTGGTTTAATTTTTTTTTGTTTTGAATTTGATAGCCTATATTGCTTGAAGATGAACTTTTTGTAAATATAAGATGATTTTGGAAATGAATTGTTTAACTTAAATTATATTGATTTGTAAATTTGGATTTATTTTCTAAATTTATTATTTGGAAACTTTGAAACTAAAGATATTTAAACTGAGAAGAAATAATTTGGTGAAATTGTATATGATTTTGAAACTGAACTTATATTGAAACGAATTGAAATTGAGAACCTTATTTTATATACTTGATTTGGGAGTTATCGAACTTGTATAAAAATTTGGTTTGTATAAGTATGATGTTGATTCGAAAACTATGGATTTGAAAAGGTACTCAATTTGAAAAGTGAAATCTTATATAATCGAAGTCTATATAAGTGTGATTTGATATACTTTTGATTTTGGAAAGGTATTTGATTTGAAAATGAAATCTTATATATAATGGACTTTATATAAGTATGATATTTGAAAGTGATTTGAAAAGGTACTATATGATACATATTTTCGAAGTAAAGATATGGAAAGTGCCTTCTGCTTGATATCCACTTTGTGGCCACATTGTGGATTCATACTATCAATATTTCTCTGATTTTTGGTTTTCCGGATATGATACTCGAGTGTCCATCGAATTCCATGGCGTTACCCATGGTCTTACAAGCATGACTGCATAGCGTAATTCACCTGGCTGGATGGACCAGGGGTACGGATGTTTCCTGGGGGATTCAGGCGTAACCATTGTGTATCCTGTGATCTATGTAGGTCATATTAGTAGCGAAATCCATAGGACTGAGAAAGCTTACGGATACGAATGTTTCCTGGGGGATTCAGGCGTAACCATTGTGTATCTGCGGTCTACTAGTCATCATGGCGCAATTAGCAGGGTTGAGAAAGCTTACGGATACGGATGTTTCTTGGGGGACCCAGGGGTAACCTTTGTGTATCTGCGATCCATGGTTAGACAAAGGTTTTTTTTTCTTGGATCGTACTTTCCATATTTGTATTTTTTTAAGTTTTTCCAGTATTTTCACTGGGTGTTGAAACAAGTCTACTAAGTACCTGGAGAATTCTAGCTTTGCACCTGATCAACGCACTGCCAGAGTCTGCAGGACAGAGGATAAACTTGTTAAGACATCGAGTTATAAGAGTATTTTGATAAAATATTATATAAAGGATATTTTGATCAGTTATTTCCTTTCTAAAAAGATTTTAAAGTGCTTTAAATATTGTTTACTTCTCTACTAACAATTTTAATTTCAAAGGACTTTTATGGATATAATAAAATAGATTTAACCAGGATACTAAACATTAAAGAGTTCTAATTGAATTTATATGGTTTTAAAGTAATGGCTCATCCTTGTCTTTCGACCTATTTTCCCTCCTAGCTATCCCGATTTACCATTTATCCTACTTGTTATTCCTATTTCACTTATTTTTTCCCGTTGGCTATTCCTATTCTACTGTCTTCTTCCTTTTCGAGGACGAAAAGTTTTGAGTGGGGGAGAGTGTAACAACCCTGTATTTTGTGATTATTTTAATCGTATATTTTAATTATTTTTAGTTGAATTTCATGATTTGAAAACTTTATTCTATTTATTAAAATGAATAAATTTTGTTATTTTAAATATAAATTTTGATTTTGATTTGAATTAGAATTCCAAACATGACTAAATAGAATATTTTCCAGAAAAGTGAATTTTGGTCAATATAGTCAAACTTTGACTTTTAAATTTAAAATTTGAAAGTTTGAAAATTTGAATTTTATCTTTTATTATGAAAGTAAATAAAATTTTAAGAATAATGCTTTTCGTTTCGTTAAAATCTGATTAATATTGTGAAATTTATGCCTTTTTAACTATAGAGTGTAATTTGCTCTATTTAACAAAATTGTTTATTTTAAATTATATAAATAATATTTTATTTGGTCATGTAATGTTATAATTTATATTTATATGGGTAAAATAACATGTTATGTATATATTTTGGTTTTAAAACATTTTTCAAAGTATAATTGACATTTCCAATGTCAGTTGTATTCTGTTTATAATTCTTAATTTCCAGTTTCATTTAATTAAAGAAATTCTTTGTTTATTTTCTATTTTCTTAAGACTTTATTTTATTTTCATTTACACTTCATTTTGTTCAGCATTTATTTTATTTTACTTGACTTTTATTGGTTTTGAAGTAAAGTTATAATTTTTCTAAAACTAGTGATATTCTATTTGAAATTTTTAAGTCCTATTTTGAATTTTTAAACAATTTCTTTATTCTTTTTCTATTTTATCTAAATTTAATTATTTATTTCACTTTAGAAATGATAAATTAATTATTTATTTCAAAGTTTTGCTTTAGAATATTTTTAGAATGAAGTAGAAAATTTTCCAAAGCCAATGATGATTTATTTGTAATTTTTTGAACCCTACTTTCAATTTTTAAGTAATTTCTTATATTCCTTTTCCATTTTCTTTAAAATTAATTAATTATTTTTATTTTATATTACTTTGTTTCGGTTCTAAAGTCGAATTACTGATTTTATTTTGTTTTATTTGAATTAAAGAAAAATGAAATATGAAAGAGTTTAAAATGCTTTAGAAATTGAAGTCTTTTCATCTCCTATGTCATTTCAATTGCCACAACTCCTCATTTACTTATTTTGGCTGTGTATTACTTTGTTTGGCCATGTATTCCAGTGCTCATTCCTGCAAAAAAAACATTTGTTCCTCATTCTATTCATGGCTTGCAAAAAAATTTGGTAATGGCTACTTTTTCCTTCTTCTTCTTCTCATTTTTCATGGTTTTTGCCTTGTTTCTTGGATTCTTTTGCACTTCCTCCTCCTCATATCCATGGCCACCACCTCCTACACCTCTTCCTTGCCATCATCACCAACTATAATCCAGGTCATGACCATGGCCGAACCCACCGTGGTGACCAAACCCCTCAAAAATGCAACCTAGGCCTTAAAAACAATGTTGTGATCACTATTTGCATCACCACTTCATTTTCCACCACCACCTTTGGCCGCCACCACCACCTCTGACCAGACCACCACACACCCTCTAGCCTCTGACCTGACCCACACTCCACTGGCCAACACCAAACACCCCATGGCGTAGCCTCTTTGTTGAACCAAAACTCCTCTTTGTTGCCTAAAACCTCTTCACCTTCCTATGTTGTAACTTCCTCCACTTGTTCTAGCCTTTATGCCATACATTCCTATGTTAAAACCTGAGCCAAAACATCCCCTAGGCTGTGCAAGCAAATGTAGAAAGCAACGAAAAAGTCATTTCATTCATATTTGTTTTTTATTCCAAAGTTATATCATTTCAAGGTTGCATTGAAATTTATAATTTGTTTGGTTTTGTTTTAGGTTATAACACAAGATCTATAGCTTGGATCTCGCTCTCCACTCAAATTCTAGTCTTGTCATAGTGCTTTTGATTCCATTGTGTCATTTGTATTGCAATCTCCAGCCATAGAGGTGAGTAAATCTCACCGGACATTTTATACTTATGCAAATGTGAATTGACAACAATTGAATGTGTAGTACTATTATGTTATGCTATAACTGCTTGTGATTATTTATGTATGATGTTAAACCTGTAAATTACATGCCATATCATCTGTTACTGTTATATAATGTTATTCTATTTATTTATATCATTTTATCACACTTCAAGTTCCCTGTAGAATAGAATCACTATGGGTTGAAATGATACATACCCAAACGGACTTTAGAATAGGGAAAAATCGTAATGGGATGAAATGATAGGCCTAAATGATTTTTATTTATTTCATTTAACTTGGGATTGCGGGTTTGAAATGATAAAACCTGGATTTTTTCTTTGTAAATTACGGATTGAAATGATATATTATCTGTATCATTTGACTTAGGTTAGAAAAATTTATATACAAACCCGTGGTTAATATATATATTTTCTTGAAATTATAAAATATGTTAAAAATGTAAATATTATGATAATTTGATTTTTATTTTAATTTAAAATGATTTTATAAAGTGTTATTGATTTTTCAATAAATTAAAAATAGTTAAAGAAATAAATGTTTAAAAGTTGAAATTTGAAGTATAACTTAACTTGGAAAAATGTGAAAGTGTTTTAAAATAAAAGTTAAGTTAAGAAAATAAAATGGAAATTAAATAAAATATGAAATGGTAAACTTAATTAAAATGTTAAGTAAATGAAATATTATAAATTTTACATTTATTTTATAAGTGAATTATTAAAGATTTGATAATTGTTTGTGAAACTTTCACTTTGTAAAATCATAAATTAAGGGTTATTTAAATTATTGTTTTTAAAGTAAGAAAATATGATTTTTATAAGTTAAAATGGATTTAAATAAATTTTAATTGTTTTTGAAATTGTAGTGAAAGTTTGGAATTTAAATTGACAGCATTCCTGAAATGTTATCATTTCTAAAGTTAAAGATATTACAGCATTTTGTAAATGCTGTAATTGATATAAATGAACTAAATGGCTAAAGTGAACTAAGTGCTGTAGTTGCTGAATTTAACTAAAGTTTTATTTGAAATCTAAACCTATTAGAGCATCCAAATGCTGTCTTTTGCTAATTAAATGGTTTTTAAACATAACTTTCCGTAGCATTTTCTAAATGCTGCAAAAGTTGAAATTTCACTGTTTTAATAAATTTAAGTGAATAAATGAATTCTGAAATGGTTAAATTTTGAGAATTGAATATTGACTATTAAATATAATTACTTCATTTTTAAATGATTTAAATGGAATAATTTGATTTGAAATATTTTGATATTTTGAAATTGATTTGAAATGATATTTGATTTCGAAGTATAAATTACCATTTTGGAATTTTAACCACGGGATGTAATTAAATTGATGGTTTTATGGATCCATAAAGGATGAGCGATCCCAAGCATCCTTTAAGTTATTATGCATTGCTATTACAGTTCACTTGAGTTGGTTTACATTGTGTGACGACCGCCCATGACCCCCGCACTGAACCTAGAAATAGTGCGCTGTAAAGTGTGCCAGGCAGCCATGGACGATCGCCAAGGTTAAAGTTAAAACAGCAGAATCTATCGTATTACTCACAGCGCATGGATAAAATACAATAGAGAATATATATAGTGAAGCTTCACAGAATAGAATCTCATCAATAAAACTTCATAATAGTTGAATGCAACATCTGAATATTCAATACATCAAGCCTCACTACATATCACTCAGAGAATTATACAAAGCAGCGGAACATCCAGTACATATAGTAAGAAAATAATATGCAAGCCTCCAGCTCGTCTTCGTCATCAGCATCGTTGGAAGCAAGAACATCACCTGTCACCTGCTACCTAGTCTGCCCATCCCAAAATGGACGAACAACCCAAGGCAATAAGAGTTAAAACATAAAGCCTTGAGTCAGACAATAGTCTTAGTAAGCGGTAAATTAACTAACAACATTCCAAAAGAGCATAAAGGAAAAAGGAATAGGAATCCAACCCTCCCACTCCACCTCTTTCTACAGTGATAGCCCCTAGACGCACACTAAGCATAAACAAACATAGCAAAGCAAACATTTAAAGTAAAGCAATTATCACTCGAGTCAAGGGCGATGTTTTCCAAGTACAAACCCCCAAGGCCTAAACCAAGATCAGATAAGCACCCAGAAAATACCGCTCTTGAGACCGAATGACGATACAACCAAACATCCATGACTCTGGCTATCACTGTTATCGTTGCTTCGATATCACCGTTAATTGAATGACCGACACATTCTTTCAGCCGTCCGTCAAGGGCTAATGGAAACCCCGGTTCTAGACATAACTCCGCACGTCGTCGCAGCCCGTGCCTAGGACTATCGAATCTGCCCAGAGTACTCGACTACCAATTAGTAGTCTTTTGGGACTATCGAATCTGCCCAGTGTACTCTTGCTTTGAGCATGCTAGAACCTTCAACAACGATGACATCTCAGCCTTCTAGTCATCCTCCTCGACGACTATTTCCATACTAGCTCAAGCGCCTCTCGAGCAAACCATTATCCTCAAACCCGAACCATTTCACCGAGTTATCAACATGCTTGGAATGATCCCGTCTGGATTAAACCAAGGCTATCTCATATCATGCCTCGCTTCATCTCAACCAAGGCTATCTCATATCATGCCTCACTTCATCTCATCATAGCAAAGCCTCATCTCATCATCATCATCATCAAACCTATCCATATGAGCTTCATCATTCGCCACATATGCCACGAGCAGCTTTTCCAATTCAAGAGCCTTTCACTTAGCTTTTGAATCATCTTCGACCATCTTGTCTAAATCAAATCATCAATCAACTAATTCATAACAATCAATCAAGTTACAATACCGTGAGATGACATGACACCTTATGGCCATACCTCGAAGAGTTCAAGATGAGCTGCCTTCATCCTCTCTTCCACCTCCCATGTACAGTCGGTATCATCATCACTCCATTGTATCTTGAGCAACCTAACTACCTTCCTCCTAAGCTGTTTCGTGTCGGTTTCCACAACACGAAGCGGCTTACGAGGTTTCTTATCGACTGGATCAACCTCGAAATCTTCACAGCTATCAGCAGAAACCACTGTATTCGAGTCGTGCACATACTTCCGTAGATACGATACATGAAAAACATTGTGCACACCCGCCATCTTTTCTGGTAACTCCAATTTGTAGGCGAGCTTTCCAATTCGCTCGATGATCGGGAATGGTCCAACAAATCTCGGAGTCAATTTTCCTTTCTTCCTGAATCGAATAACATTCTTCAGTAGAGAAATCTTCACAAAAACCATATCACCTACGTCGAATTCCAAATCCTTACGATGCTTGTCGGGATAACTTTTCTGACGGTCTTGGGCTGCCTTCATTTGTTGCCGAATGATCTCTATGCAATTCGAAGTCTGTCGAATCATTTCTGGCCCAAGTATCAGCTTTTCTCCTGTTTCTAACCAACATGTCGGAGAGTTACACGGTCTTCCATACAATGCTTCATACGGTGCCATACCAATGCTGGACTGGTAACTATTATTATACGCAAATTCCACCAAATGAAGATGATCTTCCCATGATCCTCCGAAATCCAAAACACAAGCTCTAAGGAGATCTTCCAAAACTCGGTTGACTCTCTCGGTCTGACCATCTGTTTGGGGGTGATAAGCTGTACTCAAACACAACTCGGTTCCCAAAACTTCCTGGAAGCTCTTCCAAAATCTACTAGTGAACAATGGGTCTCGATCGCTCACTATACTTTTCGGAATACCATGGAATCGAACTATCCACTTAACATACAGCTCAGCCAACTTTGATGCAGTCCTAGTCGATCGAACAGGAATGAATCTTGCACTCTTAGTCAGACGATCTACGATGACCCAAATCCCTTCATTTCCCGTTTTTGTTCTAGGTATCCCATCAATAAAATCCATCGATATCTGCTCCCACTTCCATGTAGGAACTTCTAAAGGCTGAAGCAATCCACTGGGCTTCTTCTGCTCGGCTTTCACCAACTGGCAGTTCATGCACTTGGAAATAAAATTTCCAACATCCTTCTTCATACCTTCCCAGTAATAGGTTCTCTTTATATCCCGATACATCTTATTTCCACCTGGATGAATTGTCAACTTCGAGTGGTGACTTTCCTTTAGAACTTCATCTCTCAATTCATCTATATCGGGAACAACTAGTCCTCCTTGCTTCCGAAGCCAACCCTCTCGATCGACCTCGAATCCTTTATCCTTTTCTGGGTCCAATCCAGATTCCAAATCACGGATAATCTTGACAAGCTTATCGTCTCGCTTTTGGCTCTCGCCAATCCTTTCCACAAGATTCGGTCTTATCGATAAGTTTGCCAACATCTCAGGTTCCAATTCACATCTAGGCCTGAAGTCAAATCCACCTAAATACTCGAGATTCTTCCATTCTAAAAACATGGCTCCCAATCCTGCATGTCTTTGACTTAACGCATCTGCTACAGCATTACCCTTTCCCGGAGTATAGGCTATACCAAAATCATATGATGCCAAAAACTCTAGCCATCGTTGCTGCCTAAGATTCAAATCCTTTTGGGAGAAAAGATACTTCAACGACTTATGATCTGTAAACAACTCGAATCGAACTCCCAATAGATAATGTCTCCACATCTTCAGAGCAAAAACAATCGCCGCTAACTCCAAATCATGAGTCGGGTAATTCCTTTCATGCGGCTTCAGTTGTCGACTTGCATACGCAACAACTTTACCTTTCTGCATCAGCACTGCTCCAAGTCCAGTACCACATGCATCGGTGTAAACCACCATCTCATCATTTCCACTGGGAATAGTCAAAACAGGAGCACTCGTCAATCGCTCTTTCAGGATTCCGAAAGCTTGCTCACACTTATCATCCCATCTGAATACTTGGTTCTTTTTCGTCAATCCTGTCAATGGTGCAGCCACCTTGGAGAAGTCTTTGATAAATCGACGTTAATATCCTGCTAATCCAAGAAAACTTCTCACATCCGATGCATTCTTAGGTCTAACCCAATCCTGGATTGCTGCCACCTTAGCGGGATCAACCACTATTCCACTTCCAGAGATAATATGGCCTAAGAACCTCACTTCACTCTTCCAGAAGTGACACTTCGAAAACTTAGCCCTCAGCTGATTTCGTAAGATTTCCAAAACAATACGCAAGTGCGTCATGTGTTCTTCTTCAGTTCTGGAATAAATCAGAATATCATCCACGAACACTAGTACGAACTTGCTCAACTGATCTCTGAACACTCTATTCATAAGATCCACAAAATATGTTGGCACATTAGTCAATCCAAATGGCATTATCAGCCACTCAAAGAAACCGGAAGGTGTCCTAAAAGAAGTCTTCGGCACACTATCCTTAGCCACTCTTAACTGGTGAAATCCCGTTGCCAAATCCATCTGAGAAAACACCTTAGCTTCGTGAAGCTGATCAAACAAGTCATCTATTCTCGGCAATGGATACTTGTTCTTCTTAGTCACCTTATTCAGCTCATGATAATCCACACACAACCTCAACGATCCATCTGCTTTGGTTGCGAACACAACTGGTGCACCCCATTCGGACACACTATACCGAATGAATCCTTTCTGTAAAAGATCATCAACCTGCACCTTCAACTCCTGCTGTTCCCTAGGCGCCATACGCCTAAGAGGCATCACAACAGGTCTGGCTCCTTCAACTAGATCTATCCGAAACTCGATCTCTCTATGCGGCGGTAACCCTTTGACCTCATTAAAGACATCCTCAAATCCATTAGCGATTGGCACAGATGACAGTCCATCCCGTGGAACAACCAGCGAATACATGAAGCTCATGAAGACGCCTTCTTCATGCTTACATCGTATCACAATCTTTCGCCCCTCCACATTCTCGACTGTCACCTCCAACCTTTCACAATCAACCTTTGCCGCATATTTCCTAAGCCAGCCCATACCCAAAATAATTCCGAACCCCACAAAGTTCAGAACAAAACAATCACAAACAAAAGAGCAATCATGACTCGATACAATCAGACCACGGCATAGCATACACAAACAAGACGAACCCCCAACTGGATTAGTCACAACCAATGGTCTATCAACGATATCCGGTTCTAAACCCAACCGGCCTACAAGTTCATTACAAACAAAAGAATGCGACGCCCCAGTATCAAATAACACTCTAACTGGAACACCACATATGGAAAGAGTACCTTGAACCACCACACTCTTTCCTTTTTCTTCAGCGGTAGGAGCTTTCGAAGACGATGGAACAGCTCCCAAAGCATAAGCTTGCACAATCTGCTTGTCCCTTCGCGGTTCTGGACAATTCTTCCTAATATGCCCCAGTTCGTCACAGTTGTGACATATCACTGGCACCTTCGGATTCTTGCAATCCCTGGAGAAATGGCCCTTCTGTTGACAATTGTAGCAGGTCACTTCGCCCTTCAGCTTCTTCTGGCCATCCTTACCCTTTTGCTGCTGCTGCTTCCTCTTCTTGTTTCCACCCTGCTGTGGTCTAGACTCTTCCTTGGTCACAGCAACAACAAATCCCTCTTTAGGAAACAGATTCTCATGCCTGAGAGCTTTCTCCACAAGCTTTTCAAATGAATCGCCCAAATGATCCACCAACTGCCTCCCAAGATAACCGTCCAAGCCTGTCACAAACTTCTCATTCTTCTGATACGAAGATTCAATATACGACCGGGCATACTTGGAAAAAGCTTCAAACTCAGAAACATACTCAAGAACTGGTCTTCCATTTTGCTTGAGCTCCACAAAT
This sequence comes from Allium fistulosum, assembly GCA_030737815.1. NCBI lineage: Eukaryota > Viridiplantae > Streptophyta > Magnoliopsida > Asparagales > Amaryllidaceae > Allium > Allium fistulosum. The sequence goes on along the minus strand of CM060908.1, from coordinate 739,380,576 downwards.
TTATTGAACAGAACAGACTTCTGAGCTGTAGAAATGAACTTAGCTTCGAATCTGACTTGGAATTGTTCCCAAGTAATTTCTTCCTCTGGAGTATCAATGGTGATAGAATTCCACCAATCAGAAGCTCTTCCTTGAAGCTGTCTTGATGCTAGCTTCCTTTTAGTTGCATCCTCAATTCCCAAATCACCAAAGATCCTTCTACAAGCATCTATCCATCTCTGGACTTCAATGGTTGATTCTGTTCCCAAGAAAACCTTTCCTCCAAGAGCAGTATAGTCTTTACACAGCTTAGCAAAATCCACCGGTTTTGGAGTTTGGACTTGAACTCCAACATCTACTGATGGCCCCGGAGCTGGCATCCTTCTCATGATCGAAGTCATCATAGATTTGAACATAGCAACATAATCAGCAGCCCCCTCAACAGCACAGCCTTCCCTAGCAGCTGGTCTCCCTCTTCGACTCATTCTTAATATCTATAAAATAAATGATCAGCACACCTTGAGAAACAACTGCATAAAGGACTCAAATCTTTCTAAGCTACTATATTATATATAATAATCATCCATCAAAATACGATTACGTCTCTCATACGTAGTTACGTCAGCGAGCGTTGGGTAAAATCGATTAACCAATGCTCTGATACCAAATGTGACGACCGCTCATGACCCCCGCACTGAACCTAGAAATAGTGCGCTGTAAAGTGTGCCAGGCAGCCATGGACGATTGCCAAGGTTAAAGTTAAAACAGCAGAATCTATCGTATTACTCACAGTGCATGGATAAAATACAATAGAGAATATATATAGTGAAGCTTCACAGAATAGAATCTCATCAATAAAACTTCATAATGGTTGAATGCAACATCTGAATATTCAATACATCAAGCCTCACTACATATCACTCAGAGAATTATACAAAGCAGCGGAACATCCAGTACATATAGTAAGAAAATAATATGCAAGCCTCCAGCTCGTCTTCGTCATCAGCATCGTTGGAAGCAAGAACAGCACCTGTCACCTGCTACCTAGTCTGCCCATCCCAAAATGGACGAACAACCCAAGGCAATAAGAGTTAAAACATAAAGCCTTGAGTCAGACAATAGTCTTAGTAAGCGGTAAATTAACTAACAACATTCCAAAAGAGCATAAAGGAAAAAGGAATAGGAATCCAACCCTCCCACTCCACCTCTTTCTACAGTGATAGCCCCTAGACGCACACTAAGCAGAAACAAACATAGCAAAGCAAACATTTAAAGTAAAGCAATTATCACTCAAGTCAAGGGCGATGTTTTCCAAGTACAAACCCCCAAGGCGTAAACCAAGATCAGATAAGCACCCAGAAAATACCACTCTTGAGACCGAATGACGATACAACCAAACATCCATGACTCTGGCTATCACTGTTATCGTTGCTTCGATATCACCGTTAATTGAATGACCGACACATTCTTTCAGCCGTCCGTCAAGGGCTAATGGAAACCCCGGTTCTAGACATAACTCCGCACGTTGTCGCAGCCCGTGACTAGGACTATCGAATCTGCCTAGAGTACTCGACTACCAATCAGTAGTCTTTTGGGACTATCGAATCTGCCCAGCATACTCTTGCTTTGAGCATGCTAGAACCTTCAACAACGATGACATCTCAGCCTTCTAGTCATCCTCCTCGACGACTATTTCCATACTAGCTCAAGCGCCTCTCGAGCAAACCATTATCCTCAAACCCGAACCATTTCACCGAGTTATCAACATGCTTGGAATGATCCCGTCTGGATTAAACCAAGGCTATCTCATATCATGCCTCGCTTCATCTTAACCAAGGCTATCTCATATCATGCCTCGCTTCATCTCATCATAGCAAAGCCTCATCTCATCATCATCATCAAACCTATCCATATGAGCTTCATCATTCGCCACATATGCCACGAGCAGCTTTTCCAATTCAAGAGCCTTTCACTTACACTACAAGAAAACCTACCTTTAGTTGCAATTATTGGTAGCGTTTGTAGTGTATGTGCTACAAATATTATATTATTTTTTTCCCGGTTTAATTTTAGGGTTGCCGCTTCTTAAACCCTTGTCACGTTTTTTCCTCCTGTCTCCCTCCACTGCCTCCTTTTTCCCTCCACCATTTCATTTTTCCCTCTTTCACCAAAATTTCCATCTCGCTCAATTCAACCGTCCTCTCGCTCAATTCAACCGTCCTCTCGCTCGAACAATCACCGCACTTCGTCATCAGCTCCTCATCATCAGCTCCCATCCACTTTGTCAATATGGATCTCCTCCACTTCATCGAATCTGCTCCCCTTTGCTTTGTTCACAAGGCCCGAATCTACAAATCGAGGTAATCGATGTAAAGAGGATTATTACTTTAAATATTTATCAGTTTGTTCGCATACTTTGATTTTAACATGTTCAGCTTCATATATACATATACAAGTTTTAATATTTATCAGTTTGTTCGCATCGGTTTGTTCACGAGTTTTGGCGATCTCCTCCACTTCGTCGAACCTAACATGTAGATACATCTATACACATACTTTGATTCTTAACATGTACAACTTCATATATATACTTGAGTTAGAATCTGATTTTTAATGAATATAGTTTTATATATGGCTCTGAATGTGTATGGTGTATTTGTACAAATGTAAATGAATCAAGCTTTTGACTGTTTGCTAAAAACCAAGTGTAACAGTTTTGAATGCCAGGTTTTTGAAAAAATATGAAACCTTTTGTATAAAAAGGGATGTGTTAAAAGTTGTGAATGCTTTCCTAATTTTCGATCTGTTGTGTTAGATATATGGTTTCTAAAGCATTAAGATTTGTGTTCATACGAATATTGAGTAAATGATTTCTCTGTCATGGCTTGGTGTTGTTAGGACTGTATATTAGGTTTTGAATACATATGGATTTTGAGTATTTCTATTTTCAAATATAGCACCGCTAGAATTAAAGCACTTAAGATGTTATACACACACAACAGTTTCATAGTAATCAATGCTGAATGTTGGTTTTAAAGGCTTTTTGGATATTTTGACAAAGGCAAAAAAACTTTGAACTTATTGGACTTCAATATGCATAACTTTGTGTGTATGAGGGTTCATAAAAGAATATCTTTATTTGTGCATAAATTTTGAGTAAGTGCAAACTTCAAAATACAAGTTTGGTATGTGCAGTCTTGTGTGCATTAAGGTTTCAAGTTTTACAAACTTTGAACATATGACAAGTTTTAAAGGTGTTGAATTGCAAATAGGCAGTGATGTCAGTTTTTATAATGCATTATTTTAGTGATTTTTGTAGAAATAATTTTATAAAATCCCAAAGATTTAAGGCTTGCACCAATTCTATTTCAATCAATATTTCAAACCCTTGTTGCAATAATAATAGTAACTACTTGCACCAATTCTATTTCAATCAATATTTCAATCTCAACACCTGATTACAATATAAGAATCAATAAGTTATTAAATATTATAGGATTAGTAGCCTCCTTAAATTTATAAAAAAATCTATGACAAAACTGTTTTGCTCGAAATTTCCAATTTACCGAGTCTTTTTTTTCTAAATTTCGCTATACACCTACTTTGTTACCCATCCAGTGTAATATATATTAAGTAATATACTTCAAAAATGAGAAGATACAAAAGTCTGGTGCTTATAATCGAATTTGAACCAATAACCAAAATTCAGAGCAAAGATCGTTCATAGTCCTAACATCTGGAGCACCTATTCAGTGATACAACTCATTTGGTGCACTTTAGCACACCCATCCCCTTAAATAGTTTTAAAATGCACTGATTTGAACTATTAGAATTTTGATATATCAGCTTAGACCAAGGAGAAACCTTTTTTTCACTTTCAACTGGAGTAGGTGATCCAATACTTTTTGAATCACTCTGGGTTAGGGATCCTAAGCTATATCATTAATACTGAAACCATAATGATGAGTCTATGGTTCATAATATAGTAGCTTGGGTAAAAAAATGTCCTTGTTGTGACAGCGTTGCCGGCCAGAATCTTGAAAATCATGATGTCTACTATCTTCATGACATAATCTAAGTAAATTTTAACTTCAAAACTAAAATATTTTAACTGAACAATCATTTATCTTATTTATTGGTAGACACAGGATATTCTTTAGAGTTTTTAAGAATTCTAACTACATTTCTCACACAAAAAGCATGAAATATAAATGTTAGCTGTTGCAGTTTGATTGAGCCACCTCCTGGCTTCAAACTACATGGCACGTTCTCTTTTCATTCCATTCCAGATAGGAATTCAAATGTTGTTAGTACCTGTTAATAAGTTTAATTCGTACTATTAATAAATTAATTTATTTTAAATACTTGGGATATAGACCAACAATATTTGTTCAATATTCGGTTTATTTGACTACTTTGTGTAAATTTCAAATTTTATTAAAGCAATTGATTATGTTCGATTCCTTATTATAATTTGAAATCTTGATTCATCGAGTAAAATTCGCTCGAAGAAAGATACAAAATAAGATTGCTATAAAAAAAATCATTCAATCAATTTTCAGTTGAATTCTATTTAAACCTTTTTGAATGTTTTTTATCATCATGCTTGGATTATCTTTTAAATTGGGGAAAAATTATATTTTTCTACAAGTGCTAAAATTCTATAATTTTTTTTAAAATACTTAAATATTAATTAAATAAATTGAGTTCCGTCGAATAAAGATGATCTTTTTGAGGAAACATGAGCTTTGAGCAATATTTAAACCTTTTTTAACAAATATCTGAATGTTTTTAATATAATCGGACTTTTTGCAAAGTGAATACTTTTGATAAATATATCATTTCTTTTCTACACTTTTAAAAGGCGCATCCTATTTCCATTTGTTTGTTACAAAAACAATCAATTTGTTGGAGTTTTTATTTTAAATGATAGCAGTTGAAACTTCAAGAATGCTTAAAAATATTTTAGAGAAAAGCAATCTTTTATTTACTTGAATCCTTTCGCGTTTTTTCTAAAACAAAGTTTAGTTTTATTCAATTAAAACATGCACATTTTGGTTGAAAACAATTGGGTTTTAAAAAAGTTGAACTTTTGACAACTTTTTTGCTGTGACACAACCATAGATTAGGTCCATAATGATATATGCTTAAACATTTGACAACTTTTAAACATGAATACCTTCATAAGTGTCAGCTATGGACATCCATCTCATTTTTAAAAACAACTCCACTCACTTTCAAGTAAATTAACATTCTGATCTTCGTTGATGAGGATTGATTTAAGTTAACTTCTGTTACACATAATAATGATATATGTGTTAAGAGTAGAAATGACATTGTAATTTCCAAAACATCTTCGATTGGAATCAAAACAAAAAATATTTCAAACCCTTGTTGCAATAACTTATCCTGTCACCATAGTTAATATCCATGGAACGTCCTGTCTTGATGAAACGCATTTACTTGTCCAAATCACCTTCTTTATAATTATTACCACTATCGAACTTATTTATACTTTTATGTTTTGGTTAATTTAATCTTGTCTGATCATTATCTCTTAAGTTGATTTTATCTTGTTTGATCATGTTTCCTAGGTTAGTTTGAACTTTCTAAAGCCGTAACTTCTTTTATATATGATACTGGTAAGTCCGATTGAGAACATATCTTTTGCAAGTGCAGGCTCTGTAGTCCGTGTATTTCGTAGCCAAGATGAGGTATATATTCACTCCATGGATTTTCGTTATTGTATATTTTAAGCTGTAAATTATTTCTAGCTTTATAGATCATATTTATATGATGACATAATGGAAAATTGCAACATTTTCTCTGGAAATAATAATTTTTTGATTTTATCATATACTAAGATTAAGAAGAGAAAAATAGCATGATTAAGATCTTGGTATGTGAATAACGGTGGCAGTAATTATGAATTTATTAGTTTCTAACTGCAAAAGTAGTTGTCAATGAAAGCTTTTGTTAAAGTATTTCAAACGAGTTTGCTGTAATATATGCAGTAGAAAGGGACAAAGCTCGGAATTGTTTATGAATTATGATTGCGCTCCCACAAGGGCCACAACGACTACCACTGCTATATATGACAGCGGCATGATCAAGGAAAAATCCCATGACATATTCACTCCATATTTGGGATCCATCTTGAATTACTTCGGGATGGGGAATTAAGGCTTCTACATTGAAGGATAAAAGAACCTGAATAGGAGTGTACCTCCTTGCTCTTCTCGGCAAATTCTTAAAAAGGAAAGTCCACGATTGTTCAAGCTAGGGAGGAGGAATCAGCGATGGCAAAGAGAGGGAATCATTGTGCTTGGTAGAGGAGGAATCAGATAAAGGAAGGTGAGTAGAGGAGGAGGAAGAAAGATTAGTAGGAGGGCTAGGGGGAACTGATGGAGGAGGAATAGCATAGAAGTTGATAGGAAATACCGCGGTTGTAGGAGGAATGGTACAAGAAGGGGAGGAAACGAGGAGAGGGGACGGTGATGGGACCGAATCAGGAAAAGAGGAGAGGGAGGGAGCCTGCATATTAGGTTCTTTCAAATTGATTCTTTTATTGTTTACCTTCCTCCATATTTGTTTCTTTGTGTAGCTTTCCTACCAAACGATAATCATTATTCTATTTTCTAACTCCTTTTCTTTTCCTTTTTCTCTGTATATTTCAGCCTCTTTTTTATTTACACCTTATTCCCCTGTTACCACACTTTTACAATGTTTAGTTGAGTGCCCAAACTCCTTGCAATTAATGCACATTTTAGGCTTCCATAGGTAGCTTACATAAATAGTTTGATAGTTTCCATCAGGAGATTGGACAGTAAATAATTTGATAGTTATTACTTTTAATCTGATCAGTATCAGAAAATTAAAATAATGCTTGCTACGAGTCTGATAACTGATCAATACTGCAAGACTATCAAATATTTGATATTTTTACCTACAAATTTCTAGTTAAACTATATACATATGGTACTCTTCGCTGCTTTTAAATTTTGAGCATTTATAGTTCTGTATTCATTTAAGATATTTCAGTATGAGTATATTTTGCTTTACATCCGTAGATGTGGCCGGAGAAGTAATTAAACCGAGTTGCTAGAACTGAAGGGATGAGATCCAGATATGGTGGACAGCAGCCATGTTCAACGTGGCATTGGAATTGATGGGCCAACGGCGATGGCTAAGAGTTCTTAATTTAGGTAATGTGACCTTCCAATGCTTATCTAGTTATTTTGTATTTTACCGCAAGAGAATTTGACCTTATGTTCTGTACTATTACTAAACTCGATCCTGCAATTTTGTTCTGCAAACATCTTCGTTTATAAGTTTGAGATAATAGAGTTTAAGTTATTTGGTTAAAGCACACGACTACATGTGAAATCCGACTCTTCTTTTACATTATTTGGTTAAAGCATTCAATCATTTATATACATCTGAAAATTATGTATTCGTTGGGGAACTATATAGGATGCATATAAAAATAGAACAATTTTTGTTAATATGTGTTAATATAGAATACCGTGTTATAGATTACATGATTTTCATATATACATACATATATATATATACACATACATACATATATATATATACATACATATATATATATACATACATACATATATATATATACATATATATATACACACACACATATATATATATATATTGTTGATTGTTAAACTCGTTTGCAGGTAATTAGCTATTTCGAAGCGAAGACTGTCGACAACAAAGAACTATTGGTAATCAAGAAACGAACATGAATTTAATTGTTATATATGTTGTCGTATTTTGTTAGTACCATTTGTGGAAACTTGTCTATGAATGCTTGTAGTATGTGACTTATTTTGTTGAAAAACTACTATCGAATTGATTATGAATATTATATTTGATTGTGAGATTGGCATGTTTTTGCAATTTTTTGAATATGATTGATTGTTTGTATATGCTAATTATGTGATTTAATTGTTTGTTTGAATATATGAAAATTATGCGATTGATCGTTCGTTTTAATATGAATAGTATATAAGCGATTGCTGGAAATGGTATAAACCATCAACCGTAAATAGTAGCATTTAAAATATGCTACCAAATGAAGACTTATGGTAGCGTTTTTTTAACCCTACAGAAAAAACCTATAGCTGCATTTAAAAGTGACTTTTGGTAGCGTTTTTTAAATCCTATAGAAAATACCTATAGTTGCATTTAAAAGTGACTTTTGGTAGCGTTTACTACAATGCAACAAAAAGTTTTAGACTTTTAGTTGCAAGTCGTATAGCAGCGTTCTCTAAAACGCTACCATAAGTTATGGTAGCGTTTTTTCAACGCTACCAAAAGTCTTTTCTGGTGTAGTGTTAGCTTTTGAATCATCTTCGACCATCTTGTCTAAATCAAATCAGCAATCAACTAATTCATAACAATCAATCAAGTCAATCATTAATCCAAGTAATCAAACATTCAAACATGATCTAATAAACAATTATAACAATAATGGCAATCTTGTAAATAAAGAGTCGAAATCTAACAAGCATGAATTATGAACAATATCTCTATAACTTGATGTATGAACTTGCATAGGTTAACATGTAGTAAAATGGATGTCAAATCATCATGAACAATGGATCTATACTTAAGTTTAAGAAAATGCATGGAAATCACTACTTTAACACAAAATCAAGCCAACGATCCGATATACTCCTTTGGATCCGTGTGAGAGATAATCACCACTCACCAAATCACCTAAACAGCTCAAAAGCAACACACTTCAGATCTGGACAGTGAAGGATCTAACTCGATCTATCACAAATCCGCTTCAAATGATGAAATCTCTCTTCGATGGATGTAGATCTTCAATCTAAGCTCTTGGATCTTCGATTTGGATGGAAGGAATCACAAGATTAAAGTGGAGAAAAGAAGTGAAGAAGTGTAGAACTCGAGCTCTCAAAATGGCAGCACTTCGTCGCTTCAAAATCCGGATCCCAAAAAGTGAAGAAATGGACGTGTATTTATAGGCTGGAAAAATCTTAGGTCATCCGCCCCCTTAGGTCGTCCACGACCTAACTATCTCCGACCTACTCATCTACGCGACCTACGACCTAACGCATATGCGCTTCCACGACCTAACGACCTACCACATATACGCATCCACGTGACTTACGACTTAACTATACACAGGGTCCTACGACCTAACCCTGCGCGACTTAACCCATATGTGCGACTTAGCGACTTAACGCTACACGACCTAACCCCTTAAGCCTCCATGCGACCTAACATAAGTCGCGACCTAATTGGGATACGTCCTAACGACTTAACACCTTAGGTCGTCTAACGACCTAACTATACGCAGGATATTCCGACCTAACTCCTAAGTCGTCTGAACGACCTAACTGCTCCTTCCTTAGGTCGTTGCCGACCTATCCTCCTTAAGTCGCTAACTCGCCCAGTTTCTTATACTGCTAACTCTTAGGTCGCCGTCTTCCTTAAGTCGCCTATTCCTTAGGTCGGTCAAATCCTATAGGTCGTCCCAAACTAGCATACGACCTAAACCAGTACGACCTAAACCAATACGACCTAAACCAATACGCTAACTACTAGGTCGTTAACTCTTAAGTCATTCACTCAACCTAAGCCACCACACGACCTAACTTCTACACGACTTATCCCATAATCCTTAGGTCGCCAACTTCCTTAGGTCGCTCCACTTCCTTAAGTCGTCTACTCCGACCTAACTACTACACGACCTAAGCCTTATCTCGTCCACGACTTAGACTTTGGACGACTTATCAACATTGCGACCTAATGACAACTGTTTTACGATGTTTCGATCCATAAAAATACGGGTCGTTACACATTGTATAAGTATATATGTCCTGACTCGAGTGTTTTGTGTTTTTCTTTACGCTCGGGTCAGCTTGAGAATAACAACTTTGGATTCACCTTCTGGAGCTAGAGATCCGTTGGAGCTTATTTATCTATCGGTTCATCGACTTCTATTCTAGTTATTTCTTATTCAGTATTGTCTCGGTATTATTGATTTATGTATCCTGACTTCTATTATATTTATTTTGACTATGAAATTTTGTATATGTTTTGAGAGTTTGTATATAGTAGCTTCATGAACTACTATGGTATTTTATTTCCGCTGCGAGTTATTCTGATATTCTGTGTCTATGATTCTGTATTTGATTTTATTTGTTCCAAATTTTATTACAATTTGTTATTTTGAATTATTCAAGTCAGACATGTGTGGATTATTGTCGATTAGAATGGTCCAAAATAGTGGGTCATTACATTTGGTATCAGAGCTTTGGTTTAAGGCAAACCTTAGCCTGCGGAGCAAAAAAACTCATTAGAGATAGGGTAGAAATACCCTAGAATGAGTGAAATCAATCTCAGAATCATTCCTTTGTGAGAGAACGTATTTTCGAAGTATAAAATGATTTTCAAATGATTTTTAAAGGATTTTTAAAGATTATTTTGACATAAAATTTTCTTGTTTTGAAAGAAAATTTTCTGGACTTTATCCCTTTCGTATCCACCTTGTTAGTAATTTCTTTGATTAGGATTTCCTTAAAATTCTGAACTTCTATCTTAGTTGGGATTTCTTCGATTAGGGTTCCTTTGAATTTTGGAACGCTCCCACTTGTTCTGAAATCCATTCATGTCTCCCATAATTGTATTCTTTTGATTTTTGGAGCATTCCATAAATCCACTTTGAATGACCTCTATAAAGACTGGCGATTCCGCCAAACTTTGAATGATTTGTAAAAGGGTGAAACTCCTTTACAATTGGCATTGATTCACCGGAGATTTCTGTATCCTCGATTTACGATGTTTTCTATCTTCTGCTATACTTGGATTCTATCTCTGGCGATCGAAGGACGATTTGCCTTAGATTTTCGCATTGATTATTCCTGAAGTCACGGTTGATCGGTTAAGGTCGCCCGCGATTTATATGAGCTTATCCATCTTCTATTGGTAATTTAATTATCTCATCTTTGTTCGAGCTTATCTTTGAATCAGAATTCTATTGATTAGAGTTCCTTTAAAAATTTGAATCTCTGTTTTGCTTTAAATCCATCCTTGAATCGTCCCTTGGAAAGTTTGTGGTTGATTGTCTTTTGAAAATTTTGTATTCACCGAAGTTGTTGTTTTGATAAGGATGACCATATTATATATAGAAGTGAAATGTTTTCAATAAGGATTATATACCTTTTAAAAATGAAAATTTGAAGTTTCGAAAGGATTTGAAATTTTGAAATTTATATAAGAAATGGTTTCATATAAGATGATTTGTAACTGAATGTTTTGAATGTGAATTTGAGTGATTGAACTCTGGCATTTTGAAATTGGTTTAAGATTTTGGAATATATATTAATACGATTTGAAAGTATTTTCCGAATAAGAAATGTTTCAAATGATTTTAATGAGTTTCAAATGATTTCAAAGAAATTTCAAAACAAATTTGAGAAAATAGAAGTCCAGAACCCATATATGTCGCTGGAAAATAATTTTGGTGATGAATGCATGCATCATCGACATTGATTTTCGAGTTTCAAAGTGGGGGAGAGGCCACTTCGGTAGCTTTGCTATGCGATTGATTTGTGAAACCAATTTTTGATTTCAAATTCCGAAGTGTGATGTGATATTCGAAAGATATATGTATATATATTTGAACAATTTGAATTGAGCCGGTGTTCAGTCCTCGAGTTTTGGATTTGAAACCTATCTTTTGAAATTGATTTACTGATTTGTTGTTGATTTCCAACTCTTGAATTTGAAAATGATTTCTTCAACTATTTTGAAGGTTCGAGCACTTCCAAATCAAGGTTAACTTTTCAAAGCTAAGTAATTTTGAAAAGTATAAAGTATATAAGTTTGGTATGTATGTTTAAAGTATGTAGTAATATGATTTAAATAGGTTGAAACTGTTTTGTTAAGTAAATGAATAAGGTTATTTTGAATTTTTCTAATATGAAATTTAGATTTGAAATGTTTTGAAAAGAATTTGGTCTTCAAAATATTTTGAATAAAATTTAGTTTAAATGTTTAACTTAGTAACATCTTTATGAAACTATATATTTAAAAAGTTGGAATAGATACATAAGTTGTACGTATGCTGTTTTATTTGCATAATTAAATTGATCCAAGTTTGAGTACACAAGTTCGAGGTGAATTACACCATTTCGTGTTAGGATTTTTCATTTGATTCTTGATGGCGAATATTTGATATGGATTTTGGGCTTGATTCTAGAATTCTCTATCGTAGTATATGGCTATGCAAGGAGACTGATGGTTTCTAGTCAAGAAACCATATCGAAATCCGCATTAGGGAAGTCGAATGGACAATACTAGTTCGAAAGCGAACTTATGTGATCGAGCGAGCGATCGAATGTGATTTTTGCGAAATGATGACATATGTACATCTTATATTCTAATATCATTGATATACTTGACGCTGAAATTGGAAGTTGTTGGGTTGGATATCTTTGTAATTTAATTGGAATTTTTCTTTTATGCAAAACTACTATAAATTTAAAATCATTTTTCAAAACTAATTTTCCTTTATTTCTTCTTAAACAAACTATTTTATTCTATTTTACATAAAAACTATTTTATTTAAAACCATTTTCAAAAAAAAATTATTTTATATACAAAACTATTTTTTTCAAAACTATTTTATATGCACACTATTTTACAAACTATTTTATATACAAAACTATTCTAAATACAAAAATCTTTTATAAAGCAAAGATGTTCAATCCCATATGACTCTTCATGCAGCGAAACTGATTTTTGAAAAAAAAAAATTGATCCTTATATAAGATGGACTTTTTGTAAATATAAGATGATTTTGGAAATGAATTGTTTAACTTAAATTATATTGATTTGGAAATTTGGATTTATTTTCTAAATTTATTATTTGAAACTTTGAAACTGAAGATATTTAAATTGAGAAGAAATAATTTGGTGAAATTGTATATGATTTTGAAACTGAACTGATATTGAAACGAATTGAAATTGAGAACCTTATTTTAAATACTTGATTTGGGAGTTATCGAACTTATATAAAAATTTGGTTTGTATAAGTATGATGTTGATTCGAAAACTATGGATTTGAAAACGTACTCAATTTGAAAAGTGAAATCTTATATAATCGAAGTCTATATAAGTGTGATTTGATATACTTTTGATTTTGGAAAGGTATTTGATTTGAAAATGAAATCTTATATATAATGGACTTTATATAAGTATGATATTTGAAAGTGATTTGAAAAGGTACTATACGATACATATTTTCGAAGTAAAGATATGGAAAGTGCCTTCTGCTTGATATCCGCTTTGTGGCCACATTGTGGATTCATTCTATCGATATTTCTCTGATTTTTGGTTTTCCGGATATGATACTAGAGTGTCCATCGAATTCCATGGCGTTACCCATGGTCTTACGAGCGCGACTGCATAACGTAATTCACCTGGCTGGATGGCCCAGGGGTACGGATGTTTCCTGGGGGATTCAGGCGTAACCATTGTGTATCTTGTGATCTATGTAGGTCGTATTAGTAGCAAAATCCGCAGGGCTGAAAAAGCTTATGGATACGGATGTTTCTTGGGGGATTCAGGTGTAACCATTGTGTATCTGCGGTCTACTAGTCATCATGGCGCAATTCGCAGGGCTGAGAAAGCTTACAGATATGGATGTTTCCTGGGGGACCCAGGCGTAACCTTTGTGTATCTGCGATCCATGGTTAGACAAAGGTTTTGTTTGTTTTTTTGTTTGGATTGTACTTTCCATATCTGTTTTTTTTTGTTTTTCCAGTATTTTCACTAGGTGTTGAAATAAGTCTACTAAGTACCTAGAGAATTCTAGCTTTGCGCATTATCAACGCACTGCCAGAGTCTGCAGGAACGACGATAAACTTGTTAAGACATCGAGTTATAAGAGTATTTTGATAAAATATTATATAAAGGATATTTTGATCAGTTATTTCCTTTCTAAAAAGATTTTAAAGTGCTTTAAATATTGTTTACTTCTCTACTAACAATTTGAATTTCAAAGGACTTTTATGGATATAATAAAATGGATTTAACTAGGATACTAAACATTAAAGAGTTCTAATTGAATTTATATGGTTTTAAAGTAATGGCTCATCCTTGTCTTTCGACCTATTTTCCCTCCTAGCTATCCCGATTTACCATTTATCCTACTTGTTATTCCTATTTCGCTTATTTTTTCCCGTTGGCTATTCCTATTCTACTGTCTTCTTCCTTTTCGAGGACGAAAAGTTTTGAGTGGGGGAGAGTGTAACAACCCTGTATTTTGTGATTATTTTAATCGTATATTTTAATTATTTTAGTTGAATTTCATGATTTGAAAACTTTATTTTATTTATTAAAATGAATAAATTTTGTTATTTTAAATATAAATTTTGATTTTGATTTGAATTAGAATTCCAAATATGACTAAATAGAATATTTTCCAGAAAAGTGAATTTTGGTCAATATGGTCAAACTTTGACTTTTAAATTTAAAATTTGAAAGTTTGAAAATTTGAATTTTATCTTTTATTATGAAAGTAAATAAAATTTTAAGAATAATGCTTTTCGTTTCGTTAAAATCTGATTAATATTGTGAAAGTTATGCCTTTTTAACTATTGAGTGTAATTTGCTATATTTAACAAAATTGTTTATTTTAAATTATATAAATAATATTTTATTTGGTCATGTAATGTTCTAATTTATATTAATATGGGTAAAATAACATGTTATGTATATATTTTGGTTTTAAAACATTTTTCAAAGTATAATTGACATTTCCAATGTCAGTTGTATTCTGTTTATAATTCCTAATTTCCAGTTTCATTTAATTAAAGAAATTCTTTGTTTATTTTCTATATCCTTAAGACTTTATTTTATTTTCATTTAAAATTCATTTTGTTCAGCATTTATTTTATTTTACTGGACTTCTATTGGTTTAGAAGTAAAGTTATAATTTTTCTAAAACTACTGATATTCTATTTGAAATTTTTAAGTCCTATTTTGAATTTTTAAACAATTTCTTTATTCTTTTTCTATTTTCTCTAAATTTAATTATTTATTTCACTTTATAAATGATAAATGAATTATTTATTTCAAGGTTTTGCTTTAGAATATTTTTAAAATGAAGTAGAAAATTTTCCAAAGCCAATGATGATTTATTTGTAATTTTTTGAACCCTGTTTTCAATTTTTAAGTAATTTCTTACATTCTTTTTCCATTTTCTTTAAAATTAATTAATTATTTTTGTTTTATATTAATTTGTTTCGGTTCTAAAGTCGAATTACTAATTTTATTTTGTTTTACTTGAATTAAAGAAAAAGAAAATATGAAATAGTTTAAAATGCTTTAGAAATTGAAGTCTTTTCATCTCCTATGTCATTTCAATTGCCACAACTCCTCATTTACTTCTTTTGGCTGTGTATTACTTTGTTTGGCCGTGTATTCCAGTGCTCATTCCTGCAAAAGAACATTTGTTCCTCATTCTATTCATGGCTTGCAAAAAAATTTGGTAATGGCTACTTTTCCCTTCTTCTTCTTCTCATTTTTCATGGTTTTTGCCTTGTTTCTTGGATTCTTTTGCACTTCCTCCTCCTCATATCCACAGCCACCACCTCCTACACCTCTTCCTTGCCATCATTACCAACTATACTCCAGGTGATGACCATGGCCGAATCCACCATGGTGACCAAACCCCTTAAAAATGCAACCTAGGCCTTAAAAACAATGTTGTGACCACTATTTGCATCACCACTTCATTTTCCACCACCACCACCACCTTTGGCCGTCACCACCACCTCTGACCAGACCACCACACACCCCTATAGCCTCTGACCTGACCCACACTCCACTGGCCGACCCCAAACACCCCATGGCGTAGCCTCTTTGTTGAACCAAAACTCCTCTTTGTTGCCTAAAACCTCTTCACCTTCCTATGTTGTAACTTCCTCCACTTGTTCTAGCCTTTATGCCATACATTCCTATGTTCAAACCTGAGCCAAAGTCATGCCAAACCTGAGCCAAAACATCCCCTATGCTGTGCAAGCAAATGTAGAAAGCAAGGCAAAATTCGTTTCATTCATATTTATAATTTGTTTGGTTTTGTTTTGGGTTGTAACACAAGATCTATAGATTGGATCTCGCTCTCCACTCAAATTCTAGTCTTGTCATCGTGCTTTTGATTCCGTTGTGTCATTTGTATTGCAATCTCCAGCCATAGAGGTGAGTAAATCTCACCTGACATTTTATACTTATGCAAATGTGAATTGACAACAATTGAATGTGTAGTACTATTATGTTATGCTATAACTGCCTGTGATTATTTATGTATGATGTTAAACCTATAAATTACATGTCATATCATCTGTTACTGTTATATAATGCTATTCTGTTTATTTATATCAGTTTATCACACTGCAAGTTCCCTGTAGAATAGAATCACTATGGATTGAAATGATACATACCCGAATGGACATTAGAATAAGGAAAAATCGTTATGAGCTGAAATGATAGGCCTGAACGATTTTTTATTTCATTTAACTTGGGATTGCGGGTTTGAAATGATAAAACCTGGATTTTTTCTTTGTTAATTACGGATTGAAATGATATATTATCCGTATCATTTGACTTATGTTAGAAAAATTTATACAGACTCGTGGTTAATATATATATTTTCTTGAAATTATAAAATATGTTAAAAATGTAAATATTATGATAATTAGATTTTTATTTTAATTTAAAATGATTTTATAAAGTGTTATTGATTTTTCTATAAATTAAAAATAGTTAAAGAAATAAATGTTTAAAAGTTGAAATTTGAAGTATAACTTAACTTGGAAAATGTGAAAGTGTTTTAAAATAAATGTTAAGTTAAGAAAATAAAATGGAAATTAAATAAAATATGAAATGGTAAACTTAATTAAAATGTTAAGTAAATGAAATATTATAAATTTTACATTTATTTTATAAGTGAATTATTACAGATTTGATAATTGTTTGTGAAACTTTCACTTTGTAAAATCATAAATTAAGGGTTATTTAAATGATTGTTTTTAAAGTAAGAAAATATGATTTTTATAAGTTAAAATGGATTTAAATAAATTTTAATTGTTTATGAAATTGTAGTGAAAGTTTGGAATTTAAATTGACAGCATTCCTGAAATGCTATCATTTCTAAAGTTAAAGATATTACAACATTTTGTAAATGTTGTAATTGATATAAATGAACTAAATGGCTAAAATGAACTAAGTGCTGTAGTTGCTGAATTTAACTAAAGTTTTATTTGAAATCTAAACCTATTACAGCATCCAAATGCTATCTTTTGCTAATTAAATTGTTTTTAAACATAACTTTCCGTAGCATTTTCTAAATGCTGCAAAAGTTGAAATTTCACTGTTTTAATAAATTTAAGTGAATAAATGAATTCTGAAATGGTAAAATTTTGAGAATTGAATATTGACTATTAAATATAATAACTTCATTTTTAAATGATTTAAATGGAATAATTTGATTTGAAATATTTTGATATTTTGAAATGGATTTGAAATGATATTTGATTTCGAAGTATAAATTACCATTTTGGAATTTTAACCACGAGATGTAATTAAATTGATGGTTTTATGGATCCTTAAAGGATGGGCGATCCCAAGCATCCTTTAAGTTATTATGCATTGCTATTACAGTTCACTTGAGTTAGTTTACATTGTATAAGTATATATTTCCTGACTCGAGTGTTTTATGTTTTACTTTACGCTCGGGTCAGCCTGAGAATCACAGCTTGGATTCACCTTCTAGAGCTAGAGAACTGTTGGAGCTTATTTATCTATTGGTTCATCGACTTCTATTCCAGTTATTTCTTATTCAGTATTGTCTCGGTATTATTGATTTTTGTATCCAGACTTCTATTATATTTATTTTGACTATGAAATTTTGTATATGTTTTGAGAGTTTGTATATAGTAGCTTCATGAACTACTATGGTATTTTATTTCCGCTGCGAGTTATCCTGATATTCTGTGTCTGTGATTCTGTATTTAATTTTATTTTCTCCAAATTTTATTACAATCTGTTATTTTGAATTATTCAAGTCAGACATGTGTGGATTATTGTCGATTTGAATGGTCCAAAATAGTGGGTCGTTACAATATGATTATGGCATAAGAAAGTGATTTGAAATTCAAATTTGATGGTCTATATTTCTTATTAATAGTTAATTGGACATACTTAAAATAGATTTCATTTTTAACTTTGTTGTCATTTTCATGAGAGTAGTAAGTGGTTTAAAGGTTGTGTTATGGTTTGATGGCTTATGTTGAGCTAATCACTACAAGAAAAGGGCTCATTTTGTGTCGGATGGTTGCAACGGCTGGCAACGGCTAAATAATGCGGCCGTTGCTAGCCGTTGCATATCGTGATTACAGATCTGGAACTCGCGAACAGAATCTTATTTCCCACAAAAATCATTTTCTCCCTAAAACCCTCCTCCCCGTCGCAATCCGCCGCCTCTCCAACTCCAGCCGTCGCTCGTTGCCTCCACGTCGCTCAAACACCTCCAAAACTCGCTGGTATTTCTTCTAAACTTGATTTGGCTTTGATTTAGGTTTAATTTAGGATTAATTGGAAAACCCTAATTTCGAAAATAATTGTATTAGTTGATCATAGTGATATTGGGTGATGATTATAGTTATATTGGGTGATGATTATAGTGTTTTAAGTTAGGTGGAAGTTAAATTAGTTTATGATTATGTTGAAAATGATGATTAATGCGTATTAGTTATGGTAATATTTGTATTAGTTGATTTTGATTGGTGGTTTGATTTTAAAATTAGTGTATATTATTGATGAACATGCTTGTTGATATTTAAGTTTATCATAATATTTGTTTTTATTTAAAATAATGTGTATAGTTTATGCCTAAGTTAATTGTATAGTAATTAATACATATCTTGATAGATTGGTACAGTTAACGATAATTTAATTCAGAAGTGCTAATTATAACTGTTATCGTGGTTTAAAATAAATATAATTCGTTGAATGAATTATAAAATTTTGAAATGAGCATAATAACAATGAGCTAATTATTCAGTGAAAGTTAAAACACGTTTTAAAATTTAGTTAATAAATATAATTAATTAATTAATTATAAAATATTTTGTAGTTGTTAGAAGAATAATTAGAAAATATGTTTTATTTCTGTAAATCCCTTAGAGATATTTTGGCCCCGTCTGACAAGTGTTGTATATGATCGTTATATGGATATTCGTTTTTTCCAAGAACAGACATTTATATTCATCTGATACAATATTTGTTGGATTTGTCCTAGTATTTGGACAAGTTACAAACACAATAAAGTAATCACATTTTGTGAATCATTTCAGTTTAAACGGTTTACAAAATTTTGGTGGCACTTCCTTTTTGTTCCATGTGTACATGCATTTTGTGTACGATACAGGGAATAAAGGGAAGTGCTGCCGAAATTTTGTTGAATCGTTTAACCTGAAATGATTTATAAAATGTAATTACGATATTGTGTTTGTAATGGGAAGTAGGATGACCGGCCGTCAATGAATTATAAAATGTTTTTCAATTGTTAAATAATTGATTTAATGACAAATTATAAATCAATCGTAAAATACTGTAATATGAAGTGAAGTGTTTAGTTGAATCTTCTAACATATTTTATCAAATCAGGAAAAATGTTCGATTATTTTCTCGATCGTAGTTGGATGTATGAAGTCCGAACTGGTATGAAAGGATCAATAGAGGAACATTTCTGTAACGGTGTACATGAATTTATTAGATTCGCTAAATCTAATAATCGGAATAACGATGAAATTCGTTGTTCGTGTAGTAAGTGCAAACATCTAAAGCATTGGAAATTAGATGTAATAGAAGTACATCTGTATAAATTTGGTTTCATGCCGAATTATTACTTATGGGATCGTCATGGAGAACTTGTTGAACGTACACCTAATCCTGTAGTGTTAGAGGACGATAATATTATGACGAATCCAATAGAAAATATGGTGCAAGATGCAGCACGGTCGATGTTTCCTACCATTGATCAGGGCGATGATGACAATGATAACGTTGAAGAAGAACCGACCGCGCAAGCTAAATTTTTTTATGATTTATTGGATTCTGCTAAGAGGCCCTTGTGGGATGGTTGTAAAAGCGGAACCGAATTATCCGTAACCACCGAATACATCACTATGAAATCAAAATTCAATCTTACAGAAGCTGAATTTACAGCAGTTGTACAAGCTGCAAAACGACACATGCCACCCAATAATTTGATGTGCGATAGTCATTATAAAGTGAAAAAACTTATGTCTGCTTTTGGATTGCCATACCAAAAGATAGATACATGTATAAAAGGTTATATGTTGTATTGGAAAGATGACGTTGACCTTAGAAAATGCAGAATATGTAACGAGGAAAGATTCAAACCGAGAAAAAAAGGAAAAGAAGTTCCATTACACTGTTTTTTTAATGTATGCATGTATGATGTTTTATTTTGAGTAATGTATTAAGAATAATGAATGCGTTCTGTATTATTCTGAGCTATGTAATAATAATGATTTTGTTATGTATTATCATTCTGTTTTATTTTGACCTATGCGTTATTCAGAGCTGTGTAATAATAATAATGATTATGTTCTGCATTATTCTGAGCTATGTAATTACAAAGAATGATTATATGATTAATGGAACATGTGTTGTAATAATAATTTGTTTTCTTTTCATTATATGATATGATTATGTTTGTGGAAGATATGTCTCACAGAAGGCACAGTACATCTCAGCCTTCTCCTTCGCCTTCTCATGGCGCAGGTCCCAGCGGTACGGCTCCGGACTTACGTCGTGAGATAGAGATAGTTCCCAAGAGTGTTGGGTAAGTATCTAATTAATTTCAATTATATTATTTAAAATATATTAATTATATACATCAACATTTATACAGGGGTTTCGAAATAGAGCCGGCGGATTACATTCTTCAAGTTTCAAAGCAATCCTATAAGAGTAGGCTGTTTGGTTGCTGGCCTTATTGGGACGACATCCCAGGCGAAGTGATTAACGCTATAGTTGCTGATTTGATGGTAAGTGAAATTTTATATTTCAATTTAAAATTAGTATACTGTATATAATTCAAACTATTTTCAATAAGTAGGCTGCAATACGTGTCCGCCCGGAAGATAAGAATGTCTTCTTCAATCATTGGAATAAGAGGATGCGGAAAAATTACAGGGAGACTCTTTCGAAGGCCAAGCTAAGCAGAAAAAAACCCAGTTGGATGGGTAATGATGTTTGGGTTGCATTTGTCACCCACTGGGAAAGTGAAGCTGTCAAAGTAAGTTATGTATTGCTGTATTGTTAGTATTATTTATTTAAATTATGTATGTTAGTTGCATTTTTAATTTAATTAACCGTGTATTTAAATTAACCAGAAATAGCAAAGCGAAATAGCGCGAACAGAAATAAAAATCCAGCGTTACACCGTGGTGGGTCCAAGTCATTCCAACAATGGCGGAGGGAATTGGTAAATTTGTAATTTGAGTTTATAAACTGTAATATTATTTAATCATATTAGTAACATTTTTTATTCATGTATAATTTCAGCATTCAAGAACCGGACAGGAGCCTACAATGGCCGAGGTTTTTAAAGTCACCCATGCGGTGGAGCAGACCGATGATGATGGGAATGCCGCCTATGAGTGGACAGATGCGAAGGCTGAATCTGTTATGGTAAATATGTTTATTCGCAATGACAACGTTTCACATTCCTTTAGTAGTGTATAAGTAAATTGTATAGCTATATATTGAGTCAAATTTGTATTCGTAATTGTAGGGTAGATATGAAGCGGAGCGGGCAGCGATGGCGCAAAGAACTGGACGGGAGGATATTACGCTTCAAGAGTCCAATCAAATATGGGATAGAATTATTGATCCACCTTCTCGCAATAGGCGTTATGGATACGGCAATCAGGAGGTAAACTGTTTTAATAACTTATATTTGAATTTAATATAGCCGTTGCGAGCGTGAATTAGAACTAGTTTGTTTGATCGTTTTACAGGCTCTTAACTTCCAGAGGGCTTACAAGAAATCTATGGCCGAGGAGGAGATAGCCCAGATGCAACGACAGTTGGACGAGATAAATGATTGGCGACAGAGCTTCTTGTCTCAGCAGAAAGATGAGCGCATTGCCGCATTCGTTTCAGAGCATGGGACCATGCCTGGGTTTGGTGGTGGTGGTGGTGATGACGATGATGCTGATGATGATGCTGATGATGATGATGAGTAGGTATGTTTTGTTGATGGTTTTTTTTGGGCAAGATTGTGGTTTTAATGGATATTTGTTGGACTTGTGTACTTATGTTGGTTGATGGACTTGGTAGTTTGTTTGGTGTTTTGTGTACCTATGGTGTTGGTGATGGATATTATGTGTGATGGATTTGAGATGTATTTTGTTTGGTTGATGATGAAATATTTGTGTTAGTTGATTATATAGTTGTGTGATTATTGATATATATGTGTTTTATTTGATTATTTGCGATGTATTTGGTTATATGATGGTTGGAATGGAATGTATACGATGGATTGGAAGTGATATTGTGATGTGGAATGGTTTGCGACAACAGAGGTTGGAAGAGTGAAAGCTAGCTGCTGGAAAACAAAAAAAGTTACAGGTTTGCAACCGCTCGCAACGGCTAGCAACGACTCTCTGGTTCAGTCTAGCAACGGCTATCTGGTTCCAGGCTTGCAATGGCTCGCGACGCCACGGGACAACAAGGATTGGAACTAACTGTTGCCATGTGGACAACTTGTCGTCGCTAGCCGTTGCTAAATTGGTAACGGAGCCGTTGCTATTGCCGTTGCTGGAACAAGTAGCAATGAGCTTAATTGCAACGGCTTTTAGCAACGGCCACCAACGGCTATTTGCCGTTTCTATGCCTTCCGTTCCTTGTAGTGAATTAATAGCACAAATGAACCATACTTATAATAAACACATCATTTAAATTCACTTATGACCAAAAAAGATAGATCATAATTTCATATTTGGTTGAACTATATGATCTAGAGAGTGGAATTATCTCTAAATTGCCTTCACACTCTCATATTTTTATCAATTTTCATTTGCTAGTTTTCAACATTTTTAGCTAATCACATTTTCAACTTTGGTTAATTTGATTGAATAGAGATTTAAAATCATCAATTCCCTACGGATCGACCCGTATTCGCCACATACTACAAGTGTACGTCGTGCGCTTGCGGTTATTTTTAATTTAAATTCGTTCGACGGTTTTCTAAACCGATAGAATTTCCGTCGACGAACAAGTTTTTGGCGCCGTTGCCGGGGAATAGTTTTGATTTTGATTTTCTATTCTTCGGATTAGTTTTATTTTGTTTTGTGTGTGTTTGCATAAAAAAAACATTGTGTTTGTTGTTTGATTTTTGCTTGCATTTTCATTTGTGTGTTTGTGGTTGTTCTATTTCCATTTGCATTTGCATTTCATATAAAAAAAATCATACACATTGCAAAACAAAATAATTTTGTATTTCATTTTTCCTTTTTCATTTCAGTTTACATTTTACAGTTTTTGTTTACATTGCATCACCACTGTTTGTAACCTCTCCACTGTGCACATTTCTGTGCACTATCACCACAATACTTCTTCAACCAACATTTCACTACTGTGCTGCTTCACCAAGTTCCCTGCCTTCTACATTTGTACACACATTTGCACTCCACTAACATCCTCACTGCCTCATTCAAATTATGACCACCAAGCTTCACCACCTAGCCCATCAAACTCCACCAAAACAGCCGCAACCTTACTGCCTCGGCCAAACACACTGACAGTCTAACTGCTGCAATCCACTTCAGACCATAAAATCAACCACAGCGACCATCCTCAATAACCCATCGTCTACTGTCAATCACTACCCAACCATTCTCACTGCCTCTACATCACAGCACAAACAAACTGCCATGCCTTAGCCATTGTCATTTCCTCACACACCAACTACTGACCACCAAGCTTCATCTTCAATTCACTGTGCACACTGCCTTCATTCACTGTCATACTCCATGTCACCATCACCACAATAAACAACCCACCTGTCGACTGTAACACAACCCAGCCCATACCCTTCCACACTCCACCCTCCAGCACTTCTCACGCAGCACTGACAACGGCAAACTCCTCAACATCCAATATCGATCTCACTTCCATCAACAACTTACCCATTGCACTTCAACTCGACACTGCAAACAGTCTTCACATTCAACAAACAACACATAACTAGACTTCACCGTATCACCTTCCAACTTCCACTGTCATTCAAGACGTCGCCATATCAACAATCTTCCTAACAGCCTCCCTACCCACGGCTACCACTTCACTGACATATATCATCCAACACTGTTTAGACGTCAGTGCAAACTCCACAGCCTCTGCCTATATTCAAAACTGGCCACAACAAATACTTCAACACTCAACTTCCCTTACCATACAACATCCCCTGACCACAACATTTCATAGAAACAGTCGCCACAACACCACCATCGACATTAAAAAACATTACTGTCTACATTCACTCAAAGCAACTTCACCATCAAACTTCCACTGCTTATAGCCTATACACTTCTCCCGGACCTCCACACTTCATAGCTCACCACCTTGTGCACTGCTTTACCCTTGCCTGCATTGATCAACCACCCACAATTCCCACATTCAACAGTCAAACTGCACTTCAACTTGCAATTACCCATCAATCAGTCATCCACAACTCAAAATACCCCGCATACATTTTCTAACATTGCAGCCCTTTCAACACTAACCACCAAAGCACCATCACCAGTGCCTGACTGCAGTGCATACTCATCACTGTTCACCAGTCCATACATAACACTGTCATCTCATATAACTGCCATACAAAACCTGATTACAGCCCCGACCTACTTCGCAAATAACACAACCATTACAAATTGTGCCACCCCACCTGCCACTCTTCCAAATCAATACTATCCTCTACCTACCTTTCTGCTCACCACTCCACACAAAACCACCAATCTTCACTTCCAAACTGCAAATTGTTCCATACAGCAACCTTGCCTACTGCCTTCTTGCTTGCTTTCATCTATAAACTACCTGTCAATGGCCTGTCGCCATACTGCAATACTGCTCACTACCCCAACCTGAAACTGTCGCCGGCCAACTTCCCCAAAATCGCCTCAACGCTGATCACCGCAGCTCAATTCGACAATCGCCAACTTCAAAGCCACCAATCGAAGCAACCCAAACTTCCTCAAATCGAAATCAGTAACCAACCAAATCCACCGCATCCCTAAATCACAACTCGCCTTCACCGAAACAAAAAAACCAAATCGAGAATTACCTTAACTCGATAATTGCCAAAACATAACTGAACGCGATAATCATCGAAATCAATCGAATCAGTCTTGGGTTTGGAATCGCCCTTCTCGTTTTTTTTTCTTTTTGAATTTTTGGAGGATAAGTTTGGTTTCCACAGAGAATTTTTTTATGAACAAAGTAAGTTTTTAATAATTATTTTGTTTATCTGCAAGGATATGTTTCAAGAGGGAAGTGGGCCGGGTTATGAATAATTAATACGCTTGTGGGTTGGGTGACTTGTGCATTTTTCTTCAAGTATTATTCTGTTTTTAGTTTGAATTTTCTCTTATGGGTTGAGTGCCTTGTGATAATTTTTAAAAAAAAGCAAAGGTTTTGATTTGCGAAATTGTGGTGCTTTGCAGAGTTTATTTGATCGAAGAGTTTTGAGAAGTTTTTATAAGTAGAAAATTGTTTTAGTGAGCTGGGTTAGAAGCTTTGAAGGCTTGAGTAAAAAAAATTGAGTTTTACAATTTGTTTTGTTTTAATTAGGTTTGTTTTAATTTGTTATTTTTTTTACTAAATTTTTTTTAAAGTAAAACCTCACTTTTAAGTTTCCTTTTCAAAAAAAAAAGAAAAAAAAACAATTGTATATATCTTGTTTTAAATTTTAGGTTGCCAAAGCAGATTGGAAAAGTTGCTTGCTTCGCTCAACTGTTGCCCAAAAATAATTGCTTCGCTTCGCTTTATAAAAAGAAAAACAAACTGCTTGCTTGATATATCCATTATTTTTATTTGCCTTGCATTGTATATATCTCTTGTTTTCATTTTAGTTGCATTGTTGATTGCTTGCATTTGCATATATACATTTAAAAAAAATTCAAAAGTTAAAAAACAAAAAAATTACATTCGTAGTTGCATTGTTAATACACGTTTTTTTTCTACTTTGCATTTCTTCCTAGATTTTGATTAATAATAACGATTATACATCGATAACTCTTAATTGTATATTGACAAGTTGTCTTCTTTGAACAATTTAATTTCTTGGTGTCTAGGCTACGGTAGAGCAATAACCATTTATAAATATTACAGTGATTCGTAAATATTATAGTGGTTGTTCCTCTGAAGGTACTTAAATCTTCGGCTGCATTGCTACGGTGATTCGTGGTGCACCGATAACTCCTGCCCCTTACCTGGCTGAGAACTATCTTGTTGAACTAAGACAATGTGTAATTATACAATTTTGGGCTAACTTAGGATAAATCATTTGTAATTAACCCTTGCATTCATTTAGTTGCATTAGTTCATGCATATTTAAAAAAAAATGAAAATCCAAAACTAAAAAAAATTGTAAATATTCCATTTCCTTTGAAATTTTTAAATCCTTTTTCCTTGAAATTTCAAAAATCCAACAAATTTAGAAAAATCAAAAATCCAACAAATTTAGAAAAATCAAAAATCCAAAAAAAAAAATATATAAAACCTTTTCAAAAAAAAATTGAAAAACTAGAAAACAAAACAAAAATCAATTTCCCTTTTGAAAAATAAATTTTATTTGTAAATATTTTTCCTTTATAAAAAAAACCAAAAACATTCTTGAAAATGTCCGAATTTCCATATTCACTTGAATTTTACAATAGTTGTGAAAATCAATATAATCCATATTATTTCACTCCAAATTCGTATGGATATTTTAACAACTATTGTTTAAATGATTCAAATTTTGAACCACAAAATTTTCAAAACGATGACCAACCCTCAAATCATGAAAAGAGCATTTCGTATTTACTTGAAATCTCTACACAACAAAATCAAAATGATAAATGATTTGTGTAATTCATATTTGGGAAATGATTCAAATCAAAGTTTTCAAAATAATCAACATTTGAATTCAATTCAAAATTCAAACAATTTTGATTATAACCCATGCTAATTCAATTTCGAACTCCAAAATGAGTTTCAAACTCAAAATGAAAATGGAAACAACTTTTCAAACGAATTTGGCAATGGGAATACTCTTAACCACGCTACGACTGAAAATCTCTGTTCTCAACAAATTCAAAGTGAAAATCCTCATGCTAATAACTATAAATTGGATTTTGTTGAGCAAATGAATGAAATTTACAATGATCACACGGATTCGTTGTTTGAAACATATATGAAACAACGTGAAAAACAAAATTAAATCCCAACGTGTGACGAGTCAAATAACAATCCATCTTTTACCACAATTGACGATTTTCAAATAACAACTTTTGAAATTGAAAACCACAATCTTAATAAAGTTGTTGAAAATTTGGTGATTGACTTGGATTTAAATTCTTTTGAGGGTGTGGAACCAAATTTGAAATTCGATCTTCCTTTTCTTGATTTCAAAATTTTGAATACGACAACTTTGGACTTTGAACTTAATATATGCGATGAAGTTGTTGATAATCAAACAAAGGAAGACGAATTTAACGAACACGATTTCTTTGGACTTTTTGAAAACGAGTTGTCGAATTCTGAAGGGGATGATTTAAATCACCATTTTGATTTTGAATTCAATAATTTTGAAGAATTTTCAATGAACAGCTTGAATTTCAATTTGGTGAAAATAAACTTGAACTTCAATCAATCGTTTTATCAACCCCAAAAATCATCGAAAAGGAAACAACTCGAACGATTTTCAATAAAACGACATTCGTTTTTCCAAATCAACATTCAACTTTAAAATCTTTTACGGTTTGGTTTTTCGAGCTTAAACTGCGTCTCGTATATTTGATGAGACAAATGAATCGGTTTTTGGAAGACCGTTTCATTTACACTTTGACGGTATACTTTCTAATCCCGTGTAAATACCGTTCATTTTCATATAAATAAAGGCCATTTTTATGTTTATTTTTATTTTTCTCCTTTCACTTGGGTTAACTGTGGAGACACAGTCAAAATCAAGTGTGGGGGGAGACTCGTCATCATTTTCGATTTTTCATGGTTTTTTTATTTTTATTTTCTTTCCAAATTTTTTTTAAAACAAATCTCAATAAAAAACAAAAAAAAAATTAAAAAGTATTTTGATTTATTTTTAAAGAAACACTATAGGATAAATATATGGTTTTGGCTTATTAAATTGAAATTTTTGAAATTTAATTTATCTTAACAAAAATAAAAATGAAGTTTGATTACAAATAAAATGGTTTAACTAGTATATAGGAAGATTCCTACGTGATAATTATGAAATATACCCAAATTGAAAATCTTTGTTTTAAAAAGTGGTGAATTTAAAGTAAGGATATAACATTTTTTTGTCTTCCAAGTTAAATGGTGCTAAGATGATTTTGCAAAACTATCTCTTCGAAAAAAAACAACAAAAAACAAAAAAAAACCAAAAAAAAAACAAAAAAAAACATTTGTATATATGTATATATTTTTTAAACACCTAGAGTCATGTGTTCACACTCGTGTGTTCACTCACCATGCTCTGTACCCTTCTCACATAAGTCCGAAAGGCAGTGCACGATCGGTATATCTGGCCTTAGTTTATCTGAGTTAGGTGTATATATATAAAAATTCTTTTTAATAACGCCTACAGTCAATTGGTGTTCACATTCGTGTGTTCACTCGCCATGCTCTGTACCCTTCTCATGTAAGCCCGAAAGGCAGTGCACGATCGGTATATCTAGCCTCAGTTTATCTGAGTTAGGTGTATATGTATAAAAATTCTTTTTAATAACGCCTAGAGTCAATAAGTGTTCAGATTCGTGTGTTCACTCGGCATGCTCTGTACCCTTCTCACGTAAGCCCGAAAGGCAGTGCACGATCGGTATATCTGGCCTCAGTTTATTTGAGTTAGGCATATGTAAATATTGTAAATATCAATAAAAAATTTAAAAATTGGAGAGAGTAAGCAAATGAAATCCAAGCACTATTTTAACTTATTTGATTTGATTTGTTATTGAAATGAAATGAAATACCACTTTAATAAACTTTGATAATCAACTAAGGACCTATTTCATGGTTACACTTTGTTATCAACTGAAACAACGAGTTAAAATATTGTCTATTTGTTATGATAACTTAATTTTTGTTGGAAATTTTAACGAGTAAATGACTTAAATTTCAAGATAATGACCAAACCTATATTTAACTTATTTGTGTTAATTTAAAAGTAAATCCTTCATTCGTAAATATTTTCAAAAACTCGCATTCACCTCTTTGAAAATAAATCTTGCATTTTGTAAATATTTTCATCCTGCATTTGGATTTTGTCGGTAGTATCCGCTGAAAACCCTCACGAGACAACACTCATCCTACTGGGGACACCCAGAGATTTAACGGCTTGTTGCATACGCTCAATGCAATCGTGCTCCCTACGAAAACGGATTTATCTTAGTTTTTCTTTATTCGAGGACGAATAAAAAGATAAGTGTGGGGGTATTTGATGTGCACGTAAATATGCATATTTTAACCACCATATTTAATCTATTTAAATTAAATAAATGATCATATCGGGTATTTTAACTTGTTTAAACCAAAATTCAAATTATTTGAAATTGTCACATATTCATCTTCATATAGGGGCAAAATGGTCATTTTTATGCATTTATTAAATTGTGAAAATTTACTTGAAATTTTCTATGTTGTTTTGTAGGAAATTTGGTGAATTTTACAAGTGGTTACATGATAATATATGCATGCACAAGAGTGAAGAGAACAAATGAAGATGGAAATAATTCAAAGTGAAGATAATGGAGGACCCCACCTACCCACCTACCTTAATGTACAAATTAGAGGCTAATGCACATGCTTATGGAATTAATGGCTTCATGTACACTTAAATGAGGATTATTTGAAGCTAATGATTACTTGGCCTCCACACTTCCTAAGAGGGTATTTTGGGCATTCCCAAAAAATATGAATTAGGGTTTAACACATGTATAAAATCCCCTTATGTTTTATGTAACCCTCTCTCTTCTTAGTCTCTCTTTAGATTAGTTTAGGCTCAAAATAAAAGAAAGCTTCTCTTTTCTTTTCATGGCTACTTAGAAATTTCTTCTTTCATGTAATTTCTTTTTATGCAACTTTAAATACATGCTCTTTTCTTCTTTTCTTGTTTATTTCCTTTCATGTTGTAGTGTAGATTTCTTTTATTTTTCATGCAAGTAGAATAGTAGTTCTATTTTCCATTAGCTTTCATTTTCCTTTTCTTTTGCTTTCATGTTGCTAGCTACATTTTTTGTTTTGATAATAAATATGAGAGGCTAATCCCTTCAATTTAGGGGTAATGAAGCCTCTAATCATGTAGCTTCAACATTTTGATAATTATAGCTCTCATTTTGTGCTTAATGACAATGCTTGAAGTGGTTTAATTTGTTGTTTTTGTTTTGAATTTGATAGCCTATATTGTTGACACCAAATAGGCTATGCTTAAACAATCACTAACATAAATGCCTCTTCATCAAAATATGATTATGGCATAAGAAAGTGATTTGAAATTCAAATTTGATGGTCTATATTTCTAATTAATAGTTAATAGGCCATACTTAAAATAGATTTCATTTTCAACTTTGTTGTCATTTTCATGAGAGTAGTAAGTGGTTTAAAGGTTGTGTTATAGTTTGATGGCTTATGTTGAGCTAATTAATAGCACAAATGAGCCATACTTATAATAAACACATCATTTAAATTCACTTATGACCAAAAAAAAGAGAGATCATAATTTCATATTTGGTTGAACTATATGATCTAGAGAGTGGAATTATCTCTAAATTGCCTTCACACTCTCATATTTTTATCAATTTTCTTTTGCTAGTTTTCACCATTTTAGCTAATCACATTTTCAACTTTGGTTAATTTGATTTAATAGAGATTTAAAATCATCAATCCTCTGCGGATCGACCCGTATTCGCCACGTACTACAAGTGTACGCCGTGCGCTTGCGGTTATTTTTAATTTAAATTCGTTCGACGGTTTTCTAAACCGATAGAATTTCCGTCGACGAACACTTTCGACGACGTCGAAAGGTCCAAACCAAGAATCAACAACAAGAAAGCTGAATATAAGGGTAATTCTTAGGGGTATCAAGCCCTTCATTCAAACAAGTCTTTCCATTCCTCTTGAAATAACTTTTGGGGTGTTGACAAGAAATCTTGTTAACAAATAGGTTTTCTAATATATATAAATTTCAGACCCAAAATCATTATATAATTGCCTTAAATAATTTAAACCCAATATTAACTATATTCTCTCATAGAAAATTGATAATAAATTCACAATTACTTAGAAAATTATGAAACTTGAAATCCACTTCTAAAATAATATTTTTGATCTTACATCAAAAACGCAAATCATATGGATGTCATTTAATAGGTTTTCCTATCTAAACTTGTCATAAAATCTATATGAAACAATATAAATCATCAACAAACATATATATCCATTTAAACAAACATAACATGGCATATTACCTGCAAAATAGTTCAGATCAAACCTTGAAACCGAAATCATTATCAAAAGTGAGATGTAAGTCAATTATTCATCTTAGCTTTGTGTTGAGAAGGTTGAGATTTGCCCTTTGATTGATTTGCTTAAGCTTTCTACTTGAATCCTAGCTTTTCTTCTTCTTGAATCTCCTTTATGGTTGTCGGTGGAACTCAATTGTGTTTTATTTTTGTTTGTGAATGTTAAAATGAATAAGGAATGAAGAATAGAAGGGTTTAGGGTATTAGAATGAAGGATGTTCTCATTTTACCCTTACCACATTCCTCCTACTCACTTATTTTAAATTTTCTTTTGCTTATACAGTCATTAAGGCATGGCTCCTTCTAAATTAACAAATCTCAATCCCTTAACTATCTACATTATTTCATTTAATTTATCTAATTAAATGTTCTAAATGATGTTAGTCAAAACTAGGGTCATTAGATACGACCCACAAATTTTTACTTTGTATAGAAAATGTTATAAGGAATGAAAAGATTGATGTTTCTATCATCTCTTCCATATTCTTCCTTATTTATCACATACTTAGCTTGTTTTTATACTACTTATATGTGCACATGGCTCGATTGCTTGTTTTGCAATTTCTATACTTCACATTGTTGTGCCGTGTTTCACAGTATAGATGCCTTTATTTTCGTGATTTCACGCATTGTGTGCATTTTTTAACTTTATCACTATATCTGTTGTGATTGCCAAAATTCTTTGTTCGGAGAACTGGGCCTGTGAAGTAGTTTTCCTTTCAACTAAATTTCGGCATGTGTGTGCCCCCTACATTACACGGTTGTTTTCTTCGAACACTTGACAAATGATCGGTCGATTCGAACGATTCCTCGGATTTCTGTAACCGAATCTAATTTGCAGTTCCTATCCTCGGGACTTGTGACTCGAGTGTCTCGATTACAGAAATTTTATCGGTCAACGATTAGAATTCTTTGTGGATTTCTAGTTGTGCGACATTGCTGGATTCATGTCAATTATTTTTTATGGTGGGAGTGGATTCTTGTTAGTCCTGCAATAGACGAGTTTCTCGAAATTGTTAGGACAATACCAGTACTTACAAGATCTTAATGGTTTGCTGATGGTGCCGGAGCAACATCAATTAGTGCTTGTGCGGAATGCGCGACTTTCAAGAGTGCGCAGCTTACGAAATGCGCGATACCTTGAAAGTGCACGGCTTTTAAGAGAATTCTTGGCTCACAAAATTCACAACTTTTTAGAGTGCGCGGCTTAAAAAATGCACGGATTTTTGAGAGTGCACGGCTTACGTAATGTGCGACTTAAGTAATTATATATTTTTTGGGCGTGATTTCACAACCTAAGAAGCGGTGCACGGCTTACGAAATGCGTGGCTTTGATTTGGGCCTCCCGGTGTTGCGGAAGCAACACCGGTTCTTAGATGGCAGGGATTGAGTTGCGTTGATCAAACGGTTTGAGCCGATTTGCTTAATGGGGCATACATGGGCGTGATTCCACTATCTCAAGCAATGATTGGATCGTTTTGAGTCAATTTGACCCCGCCGACTCAGCAGGTTACTTTTGTGAACACAATTTTATTAGTTCATAAAGCAAAGCCATTTTATTAATAAAAGTTAGGCAAGATCTGCATATATACAATGCCTCCGGCATTTAGGAATGGATTATTTATGGAAAATTGGAAATATGTAAGGTAGTCTTAGGTAAAGTAACGACACAACGATTCGTTGTTCCAAGCTCGGGGAATTTGGGTTCCATCAACGGTTGTTAGCTTGAATGTGCCATCCCGTAGCTTCTAGCCAATCACATGAGGCCGTTCTCAGTTTGGTCCGAATGTTCCTGGTACAAGGTAGACCCATTTGAGGACAAGGTCTCCCACTTTGAAAGTACGGCTACGGACTTTGGAATTGAAATATCGTGCGACCCTTTTCTGGTGAGCAGCATTCCTTAACTCGGCTTCTGTAACACCCAGGATTTTGATAACATTATTTAGGAAATTTGGTTAGATAAACTAAATAAAATAATGTGTTGATTAGGGGATTGAGATTTGATTTATTTAAGGTAGCCGTGCTTTTTAAACTAATGAATTAAAAAGGGTATAAAATGAATTAGAGGAGGGGTATTATGGGAAAGAGGCCATTCTTATATCACCTTCCTTAGGCCGTGTATCTTAATACATGTTCATTCTCATTTCTAAAAATTAAAAGCAAGGCCGGCTACCATTAACAAGGAAAGAAGAAGAAGAAACTAAATAAAAGCTTAAGGATAAGCAAATTCAAATCAAACTCATTCAAATCTCAAGCTCCTTAATCTCTAAAGCAAAGGTGAATTATGTTTACATCTCTAAACTTTTATGGTTTTGGTTTTAGGGTTAAATCTGAATGATTTTGCAAAGGTTTGCCAAGTTTTTGATAGATAAAATAATTTTATATACATGTTGATGATTTATGTATGTTCATATAGATTTTATGACATGTTTTAAGATGAAAACCCTATTAAATGACATTCGTTAGCCTTGCGAATTTTTATGATGATCCAAAAAGTTATTTCAGAGATGGGTTTCAATTTTTAGAATTTTCTAATTTTTTGTGGAATTGTTATGAATTTTCTAAGGAAGAAAATGGTATTTTGGATTATTAAATTATTTACGGGAAAAAAATTATTGTTTGGATCCGAAAATTTTATATGTTGAAAAGAAATTATTAATTGATTTTCGGGAATTTTTCTAGAATTTTCCAAGGTTTTTTAATAGTTATATAAAATTATTTAAGGAATTAGACTTAAATGTTTAATATAATTATAAAGGAGAAAGGTGCTTTTTCAAAATTATTTAAATTTCCAAATAAGGAAGTTCGCAGCATTTTTGATTATAAAATTCTGGCAACCAATCAGATTTAAACAAACAAGGCGGGTGGGGTACAAAAGAACTGTACAAATAAATATTTTTTCTACTATTTCAACTCTTTCGGCAAGAGCTTCCGCCTCCATTCCAAACCTTTTGACAAGGTCGAAAGGTATCAAACCTTTCGACTAGGTCAAATACCAGTGCACTTGGTATCGGGCAATTGGTACGTAGTGAATTGGATGAAGTCGAAAGGTTTAGGGACAAAAGGTTAAAGCTTTTGAAGGAGATGAAGTTTTGTTTTGGGTTTAAAGAAAATACACCTACTAGCTTTCGCCAAAGAGCTTTCGACATTGTCAAATGGTTTAAAAGAAAAGGATTTCGATTGGATAGCTTTCTTATTTTAATTGAAACCTTTCGACAAAGTCGAAAGGTATAGCTTTCGACAAGATTGAAAGTTTAGTTGCCGCTTCCAAACCTTTCGACACAAATGGAGTCAAAGGTTATCTATTGTTTTATAAAACTTGCCGCCTCTCTCCATTGATTTCGAAGGGTTGGTTCCAACACCAACACTTCATTGTTTTCGAACGATTTCAAAAGGTTTTATAAAGGCTTCGACTCCAATGTTTTTTGATACTTTTGCTCTTCTTGAAGGCATAATCCAAATGTTTTAAGTCGAAACATTTTAAAGGTTTCAAAATAGTTAACTTTGAATGGTTTCAAAAGGTTTCCACTTGTTTTAAATTGAACCCAATGTCTTCGAAAGTTTTTGAGTTTCATTGCTTTCGAAAGGTTTATAAATGATTTATAGGGGAGGTACCCCAAGCTTTCGACCAAGTCAAAAGGTGAAACCTTTCGACTAGGTCGAAGAGAAACCTTCCGACTAGGTCGAAAGGAAGGACCTTTCGACATGGTCAAAAGGTATGGTTTCAATGTTTTCGAAAAGCTAAGGTTTAAAGGATTTAGAAGTTGGATGTCATATGTTTTAAAGCTTGTAAAAGGAAGGCCTTTTAAAAGTTTTTGAAGGAGTTACCTTCAATGATTTCAAAAGGTTTATTAAAGTATATGAAGGAGTTACCTTCAATGCTTTCGAAGGGTTTTATTAATGGTTGTGATGGTGTTACCTTCAATGTTTTTGAAAGGTTGTTTAAAGGTTTTACACAAAGGTTTCGAATGGAATGACTAGGCAGACAGCCTAAGTGTTTTAAGTTATAAAGGACTTTAACTTATTTTAAAAGGTTAGATGATCCTTATTGAATCATCAACATTATTTTGAGTAAAGTATATATAACATGGAAAAAAATAGCTTAGAGTAAAGCTAAAGATATATTTTCCTTGTATATATATGATTTGACGGATTAAATCATTTTGAAAAGTTTTTCAAGTAAAATTTGAAGGGCAGTTAGCCTAAATATTTTGAAAGGTAGTTTACTAAAAATTCGGGCAGTTAGCTCATTTAAATTCGAGTAGTCGGTCCATTTTGAGGGCAGTCAGCCTAGAGGACAGTTAGTCCCGAAAAGAGCAGTTAGCTCTGATATGAACAGTAAGTTCATTTATTAGCATAACGGACCTTGCTACTTTTTAAGGATAGTTAATCCAATCTTTTTACCTATTTTAGGCAGATAGCCCATTATCTAGCATAAAAGATATTGTTATTTTGGTATAATCAGTTTTAGGACAGATAGTCCAGAATAGAGCAGTTAGCTCAGAATTTAGGACAGATAGTCCAGTAAAGAACAGATAGTCCAGATTTTAGACAGTAAGTGTTTGTACCAAAATTGGGCACAACACTCTTCGGAAGTTTTTGAAGAGATAAAATGAAGAAATTAAATGGAAAAAGAGGACTATCTACCAAAAACTCCAAAAACAGGTATGAAAGTAATAAGAATGCACAGAAACACAAGAATTTAAAGTGGTTCGGCGTGTTGCCTACGTCCACTATGAATTTGATTGCTTTATTGATGTTTCTTTGATGACTACAATTGATTTCCGTGGGTTACAGCGGATAATAATGATTTACAGCAGTGAAATTCGTTAGTAGCAACAGCAATGGAGTTTAGAACTGGATCCGACAGAGTCTGGGCGTTGGAGAATTCAAAGAAGAAGAAGATCCCTTTTCTGTCGGCTCTAGGGGTCCATATATAGGTGTGGGAGGCGGATATCTCGCTCAGATCTTGGGAGACTACTTCTGGTACGTGAGTAGGCCTACGCGACCAAACCCGTGAAGTTTCGTCCCGATCCATGATCGATACGAACGGATTTCGTATCGATCAAGATTGCATCCGATGGAGTCGAAATTTGGCGTAGACATTATTTAGCATGCACGTAAGCTTCTGTGAAAATTTCATAGCATTTGGACTTGTGGATCTCGAGTTATGATCGATACAAAATGGAGACTTTCGGTAGGTTGTTTGGTTCATATCGATCGAAACTATGTTGTTCGTATCGATAGTCTTGCTCTGTTTGCATCGATAGAGGCAGTCCAATTCGTATTGACAGAAGTAGCTCAGTTTGTATCGATGGAAGTGGCTCTGTTCATATTGATGAAAGTTCCTTAGTTCGTATCGATGGTCACGTTCTATTCGTTTCGATGAAGGTGGTGTAGTTCGAATCAATGGAGGTTGGCTTGTTCGTATCGATGAAAGCACTCTAACTCGATGGATACGAACAGTGGTTCGTTGATGGTTGCGAAGTTGACACTGGCTGATCAATACGAAGTGTGCTGTCCCTTGATGGATATGAAGTCGATCGGTACGAAGTAGACTTCTGGTGATGGACACGAAATCGATCGAGTCGAACAGAGGCTTCCTGATGGATTCGAATGAGATCGAGTCGAACAGAGGCTTCCTGATGGATTCGAATGAAATCGAGTCGAATAGAGGCTTCCTGATGGATTCGAATGAGATCGAGTCGAACAATGGACAGTCGATGGATTCGAATGAGATTGAGTCGAACAGTGGCCAGTCGATGGATTCGAACTCGAGGCTGTTCTTCATCCAATCTTGCATCGATCAAAACTTGAGCATATGAACTCAGATTGACTTGAAATTTGGAATGTTGACTTTCATTGCTTCGCTCGTCGTGTCTTGTCGATTGTAGCTTGATTCAGACTTGGACAAAATTCATCGATATCCATGGTGATTCTGCGTATAACCGATCTCTAAGACGAACCGTCATTGGTTTCTACTCAAGTTCTTGGTGTCACAACCTTGCCAAAAGGCGGGATAACATTTGCCCCCAAAGTACGTCTTGTGGAAACATGATGTGCTTTGAAGTGCTGCAATCTTCATCCTGAACAGTTATCGTATTTTCGATGAAAGTTGTAATTTTTGACTGATTTCCTCGGTAATGTAAACTATTGACTGCCAACTGTTGTACCCTGTATTGTTGTAACTGATTGCTTCTTGACTGAGATTAGCCATTTGTTGTTGTAATCGTTATCAGATATGTATCCAATTCCTGTGAATGTCAAAAATTGAATATTAGTCTGACGTATATGCATATACGTTAATCTGACTCTCGTTGATGTTCACGGGTCGTTATCAGTTTATCTCGTATTGAATTCCGTATCGATCCTCTCCTGAACCGATGTGAAATTCGAATTGTAACAATGCTCGATGGTTGTTTTTGAATGTTCCTTCGTAACGATCCTCTCCTGAATCGATGTAAAAGGTTGAAATATTGTCTTTGCGTCGGTATTCATCGTATTGATGGATACAAAATGAGCATTTCGAATCGATGATGGATACGAAACGATCATTCGTATCGATGGATTTAAATGCTTTCAGAATAGCCCTTGCTGTGTATTTCGAATCGATGGACCTGGTGTTATTGGATACGAATAGACAATTCGTATTGATGGGTACTGGCCTCTGAGAGCAGTGATTCGGTGGATTCGAACTGCACAGTTCATATTGTTGCACTGGGGATGGGGTTGAAAGTGACTGATACGAATAAGGGCTTCGCATCGATGGATTTGGTGACGACATCGTATCGATACAGACTCGAGTTCATGGGTTCGAATAGTTGTTTCGAACCGATTCAGAGGTGACACATTGCAACCGGTCGAGTTTACTGGAATGCGTATCCTTTTTTACCTTCGCACTCGAGTCCATATAAATACTGAGGACTTAGGCGTTTTTAACTTTTTACTTTTTACTCACTCATTTCTTCTGTCTTGCCTTCGTATCACTCCAGAGCCTCGGAAAAAGAAAAGTTCCTGCCTTCGAATCAATTTAGAAACCTTTAACCCCTTTAACCAGTTATCAATATCAGGTAATTAATTGAACAAAGTCACTCCTAAAATGATGAGATCCAAATTCTCATGCCATTCCATTCTAATTCATGTCCGGACGTGGTTTGGGGAAGTAGGTATTGCGCGAGGTCGAGGAAGGAGAAGATGGAGTTCGAATCGATCTGAGGAAGGAGTGTGGAGGAAGATGGTTTGGTCCTCGTTTTCGTGTCGATCTGGAGTCAGGGCTTCGAGATGATGAGATGGAGGCCTTCGTATCGATCGATGGCTAAGCTTTTGCATCGAGTCA
Organism: Allium fistulosum; assembly: GCA_030737815.1. NCBI lineage: Eukaryota > Viridiplantae > Streptophyta > Magnoliopsida > Asparagales > Amaryllidaceae > Allium > Allium fistulosum. Next base: position 739,341,366 of record CM060908.1, on the reverse strand, counting down.
GGATGATCGATGCGAGTGTCTCGAGCATGTTGATCGATACGAAGGGGTTGCGTCTGATGGATTCGAAACCCATAGTTTTTGATCGATTCGAATTATGCACCAGGGATCGATACGACGGCGACCCAATTGATGGATGCGAAATGATCACCCTAGATCGATTCGAAGTCTTCATCTTTTGACAGAGTCGAACTCGCACGCAGATGAATATGAATTATCGATGCGAACAAGGCTCTTATGATCGATACGAATTGAACATTAAAGGACTTGTAATCCCCTGCACACCTAAAAAACTGACTCCGACGAGCTTCAAACTTGCATAATTGGACTTGACCTTTGAATGGCACATTTGACTGTCTTGCGAAGCTCGTCGATGGAACTATAATTTAACAAAATGATAACAAATTTTAACTTGGACCGATCCCTAACATCTGAATGGCACGGTAGTGACGGTTAGCGATGACGGTCATTCCGACTGAATTTCGAAGTTTCATTGTTTACATGCTTCCTCCAATTTTGTAGAATTTCTCAAGTGATATACAGTACTGCACTGCACAACACACTCACACACATTACACTGGGGGATGCACGAGCGTTATTGTCTGTTTAACAATGATTTTTCATAAGCTAGTTAGTCATGGAACCTTCAAGTTCACAGCAGCAGGAACTCCCGAGTTCAATTCCTACAACCATCAAGATACCGGTCATCAAAGCCGAAGTCATAGATCCAGCTCCGGACGAGTTTCCAAACGCCTGGTTCATTATGAATCCACAAGATTTTGTGTCGTCCGGCATTTCTGAAGATATGCTGGGACGGATATGCTTAAGACATGGCTTGTCGCTTTACGACGTATTACTCCCAGGGCCAAATGATAGACCACATGCTCCCCCGGAGGGGTTTACTACATTCAACCGTCATGCTTGCACAGCGGGGACACTTCCTCCTTTTAATCGATACATAAGGGAAATGCTGTCATTCCTTTGAATCGGCCCGTCCCAGCTACACCCCAACGGATACGCCTTGTTGAATAGTACTTTCATTATGTTCATGGAAATTCTCTTTCGACCATTGAGGCCGATCGAGATTAGATATCTCTTCAACATCAAGAGCCACGGAGATAGCCCTTCTTTCACATTCTTGGAAGCGGTCAGGAACTGTCAAATTGTAACGGGATCCTGGGGAAGACTAAGTTATTTTAAAACGGAATGGTTCTACGTTCGATGCCCCCTAGATTCGCTAGGCGATGGTTGGATAGACGTAAGTGTTGCAGTCTCTTTCGTGAATTATTGAGATAATAATAATCATTCTCAAAACTGACATACTTCTCTTATTTTACAGCCGTAATTTCTTGACCCGATGGTGGATATTTTAGAGAGCTAGTTCGGATCCTCCAACCGGTTCCGGGTGAAGAGAGGCACATTGACTTGGTTCTGACTGACAGAAACTTGAGAATTGTCGGGCTGATTGAACGGAGGCAAAGCATAAGGCTGGAAGGGACACTTAGAGCGGTCTCAAAGAAGCGGGTGAAACGCAAGGCGCCCGGAGTCGTAATAGCTGAAGAAGTTGATCCGTAGAGAACGAATACTGATAACGAGCTCCAAGCCGGGCCTTCTTCCGATGTCCAGGATTCAGGAGGAAGGAGAAAAGGCAAGGAAGTTGCTCACAAGTGTTCTAAATCCATGAGATTGAAATCCGTGGTTATGTCTTTGCCTGTTCAGGGGATTAGAATTTCAGAGGCTCCTTCCCCGCAAGTAGAGAATCCTTTTGAAGGGCTTGCTGATATTCCAATTCCGGATTATGTGTCGTTTCAACACGACACCGGGATGGAGCAGCTTGATAATGCTCTTGAACTGAGCGGGTCGCTTGCTATGAGTGTGGCCGACATCTCCGGTTGGTCGGGGGGTTGCACATACATACACTTCACTGCACTGCATGATTCATAATCGTAAATCGTCCAGTCCAAGAGATCACTAACTTTTCCTTTGTTTCTCATTTTCAGGTACAATGTCCAGGAGAGGATCAATGCTTGGGAGCCTTCGCTCGGCCCGAAAGTCTTCTACCTATTATGATTCCTGCAGGAGAGACTCTGATAGAGACCACGATCGCGGGTACTCTAATCAAGAGAGGTACGAGCGGGCCTGGGACAGAGAATACAGGCATCGATCTAGATCTCACTCTCCTCCTCTTATACTTCCGTCTCTACCTCCTGTTCATGTTCCACACCCGCCAGAGCCTCCATGACATAGACCATCCTCTCAAACTTCAAGGTCCGAAACTCATCACCAGCGAGTTGACACCGTGCCCCCCATAATTACAGAGCATGCCATTACTGAGCCCACGGGGGAAGGGGCTATTAAAATTTCTCAGGTGAGGAAGGAGTTCCCGAACATATGCTTCGATGACTACGTCTTTCCACCTCACTTAACGAGGATCCCATCTGGAGTGGAAAACATGATGCATGATTACATTCATGATATCTACACCCAATATAGAGAGTGGGTAAAGGTTGCGGAGAAAGCTTCCAAGTTGGCCTTTGAGCGAGCCAAGACAATTGAAAAAATGGAGACCGAGATCGCTCAAAGGGACCGGATCATTCAAGTGCTCACTGCTGAGGCCGAGTCTTCTCGGAAATCTGAAATTGATGCCACCAAAAAAGCTGATGAAGCGAACTTGGCAATGGAGAGGTTGAGGCAGACTCATGTTTCCTTGGTGGAGGTGATGGGCCACCGGAACACTACAGTCACCGCCGAACGGGATGCGGCGGTCAAGGAACTCAACGAGCTTAAGGCCAAATTCTCCGACATGGCCAAGGAAAAGGACGATGCGAACGACATAGCCCAGGAGGCGAGCGAACAGGCTGTCTTGCTCAAGGGTGAACGGGATGCGGCCATGGCTAAGGTTTGCAAGGTGGAGACTGAGGTTGAGGAGAAAGTGTGATCGGCCGAGTCCAGGCTAGAGGCTGATATTGAAGACCTTCTCGTTGTTTACAATGCTAACGTGCTGAGGCACAGGGGTCTAGCCTGGCTCGATGATTATCCAGCGCACCTATACAACGCCTGGGGCCGATTAGTTGAAGAAGAGAAGGAGGCGCATCTGGGTGAGTCTGTAGATGAATTTCAACTCGAGAATCGCATTCTGAATGAAGATGAAAGGACGATTCTCCACGAGTCAATGATTCTGCATGAAAAGGAAAGGCTCGGCACCCAACACTTCGAAGTAGGAAAGGGTTCAGGGGTTTACCATCATGAGACAAGTCTTGAAGTTCCAGCGTCAACCCAGCCCGAATCCTCGTCTGCGGTCGATCACCAAGCTGTTCCTGCCTACAATCCGGATCAGCCACAGATGTAACAACTCGAGATTTTGTAAATGTTAGATATCGTCGTTAGACGATTATAATTGCTAACATATTGTTATTGGAAATTTAATCGATTTGGAATTCTTTTAAAACAAATTGTTAAATGATAGAAGTGGGCTTTATATTTGGAATCTAGCCCACATTTGCGTTGATCAGAGGCCGTTCTCTTTAGTTGATTCAAAAACCGATCCCTCTTTTTCATTTTCATTGATTCATAACCCTAGTCCAAAAGAAATCGAATGAAAAGAAAAATGGCGGCTCGTTTCCCTCGCTCCTACTCGTTCGTTCTCTCGGCAGATTTAGGGCTTGCTCGTACGTTTCCCTCGACAAAGTTAGGGCTTTGCAAATGGAGTGCAGTGGTATCCAATTGATTCCTGGAGCTTCGATGTTCGCTAGAGTTAACTGGTCGAGGCTACTTCAATTCGCGCCGTGATTGATGCTCGAGATGATTGTGCAGTTCGTCTTCGTGTATATCTTTTGATTCGACACCACAGGTGAGTAGTATACTCACATCTAATTCCAACTTGAGCTTATTAGTGTTCGAATTTGATGATTCTCGTTCGTATATGTTTTCTGAGTTTGTTGTTTACTGTTCGATTTCGTTTGGAAATTAATGTTGCTATGTGAACCTCTTACGTGACTTTCGGGTTTGATTATTTGAAATAATTGAATGGTTATCTCGGCCATTCGATTTTCTTGGCTTCATTTCAGCCGCGTGATTATGCTTGGATGTAGATGATTTATCTTTGGCCTTGACTTGAATGGCTTCGACTTTGTTTTTGAACTTGGTTATTGTTTTCCTCTGTGACTTCGTCCCTGTCACTACTGACTTGGGTTATGGTGATTTTTATCTCTGGTAACATTGACTTCAAAAACCCGACTTTGATTTTAGACTGCATATTTATTTCACATAGTATTGGGCCTTGCTGCGCTGCCTTGTCTTTGGTGTACCGCCCAGTTCATGATGTTGGCATTGATTTGTGTCATCCCTGTCATGTTTACACTCCCTGTCGCACACCGTGCATTCCAAAGTATACACCGTGTTGCTCTTTGTACATGTGCATTTGACATATCTCGCAGTTGCATCCACATGAGTTCGTTATAACTTGGTCACCATTGTATGTTGTCACCGCCTCATATTCTGTTATTGGCTGGGCATGGTAGTGTTACCTTACCTTTAGTATACAGTCCAGTTTCACTGTTGCATCTCCATTTATTGTACTCGGGTTATTCTAGTGTGCTATGACATGCCTGCTCGAGTTTGCACTAGATTGGGTCATGTTGTAGTGGTATTGCTTTGAGATAGTTTGGGTTCATATGCAGTTAGTCTATTCTCTATCACTGGTGCAAGCTTTAGTCTCATTGATGCATTCCATTTTTCTTGAATATTGTTCATGTCTCCACTGAAATTCGAGTTCATATCCACTGTTGTCATCTAATGCAGTATATATATGAGTTGATTCATACTTATGCTGTGCACTATTTACATTGTCCACTGATGCTATCAGATGTATATCACTGATTTATGCTTCACTTGAGTTTTCAGTTGATAATTGGAATTTGTATTTGAGTACTGGTGTTATTTTCCACCACTCCCTGATGTAAGTGTTTAAACTTCATATTGGGGCTGCACTTGCTCTTGTTCAACTGCCCTTGTGCATTCGTGTTGTTTGGATCTGGAATACTGTGCACTTTACTTGTATCATTTTGTATCCACACTTCATGTTTAGTTGTTGAATTACAACTGTCTGGTGCACTGGTCTCTGGTCTTTGACTTGTGTACTGTCTTTGCTCCTACCAGTTCATTTTTGAATTGGTTTAGACAGTCAAATCTCTGTTTCATTTTGCATGTTAGTGTAGTAATTTGTGCACTGACATGAGTTAGAACCTTTTTCACACTATTGGTTCTTGTTGCACCATTTTGTTGCAAATATTCATGTACATTTAGGAGAGATGCACTTGTCTCTATCGATTGCCATTTTGAACTGCTGCACTGCCTTTGTTCTTGAATTTGATACATTGCATTGATGCTTTGTATTCATTTGCATTTGGTCACTGTGCTTCTCTGGTGACATTATTTTCCTTTGCAGTTTGTTTTGAACTGCATCTTTCTGTTGGCATATTCCAATTGGGTTTGTTTTTCGAAATCACTTGAGTTGAATCCAGCTAGTAGCTCGGATTTGACCTTGTGTTGATTCCTATCTTATACTGTAGTGGCGAGGCAGTACACGCGTGCGTGTACTGCAGCCACACAGAATTGACGTTTTAATGTTGTAAATTGCCGTTTTGGCAATTCTGTTGTTTTCTAAATTAACCTTATTAATAATCATTTCATTTATCTTTGTTGATATTTTGAATCTATTGATTTGCTGTTTAACACTATTTAGTGTTATATTTGCCGTTATCCAATTCTCGTATCGAGAGTTGGATATACGAGATTTCTGGGATTGTCGTCTATTTGACTATTTGATTATTATTGCTTCTGTGCATTAATAACTGAGTTTGAATTAGACTGACCCGTGTATTATTTTCTTTTGAATTTAATACTCGGGTCAGACCTGAGTTATTTCAGGTTGTAGATTTCCTTCTTTGAGTTGCTGTTCGGGATTTGAAGACTTTTCACATCTTCTGAAGTTGTCAGTGTCATTTTGTAGTAGTCGTGTCATTGTATAGAACGATATGTATTCATGTATATTAGTCGATAATGTACTTGTATATTTAACTTCTAGAGTCGACAGTTGTAGTTGTATCATATGTATCGTGTCAACTATATTGTAACTGACATCGGTTATATATATATGAGATTTTTGTTAATCTGTGTTCCGCATTTATATTATCTGTGTTATTGTTATATCTAATGTCCTAAACTATTATGAACTATCGTAGTTTGTTTTATACTGATAATTGGATATGTCGATGGGAGTAAATAAATAATAGATGAAAAATAAAAAGTATATACCACTCCTATCGAGATAACCAATATTAGTGTAAGGCCAATTACGGATGGTCGCTCCTATCCAGCCTTATTCTTCGTAATAATAGACAGTATTTCTTTTAATACTCTTTGTTATTATGAGCATAGAGGTGGGGCGTCACAGTTGGTATCAGAGCTTGGGGTTTATGGACATAATATAAAACATAACTTGGATGGAACATATGTTACAACTATTAGTCGACGTTTTATCTGTGATTTGAGTCAAAACTAAAATTTTGAAATTTTGATGAAATTTTTAAATATCGTTATTTAAAAATAAAAGTGGAATTGTGTTTTGTTGTTTGGATGAAATTGTGTTCTATTTATCAGAGTGCGCAGCGGAAACCGTGAAACTGTTTTCGCTGAGTACAACTGATAATCTTTTTGATTTAAGAATCAAAATACGAAATTGATATGAATTCCAATTGTTGTTTACATAGCTGTAATTATTTGTTTCTTTGAGAATTTCGAATCCAAATTGAGGGTTCGAAGAAATTGCAGATATGTGATCTTTGTTGAAATTTCCGTTGGCTTTCTTTTGTACTAATCGTCTATTGATTAGATTTTGCTGTTTTGAATTGTCTTCATTGAAGATACCTTCGAATGATTTCTTTGTTCATTCTGTAGTACGTGCAAAAATTTGAATTGCGCGTTACTGCATTTATTTTTACGTTGAACCGATGCTTGGTTATGAAACGTATTTTGTTGCCGTTATTTTTATAACGGGATTTTTACACCAATGCTATATTTTGAAGCACGGTGTTTTGTGGCATTTTGATGAATGAAAATTCACTGACATTACATTTTGATGTAGATTGTTTTGATGTGATTTTGACGTTTTAAAACTACTGTCGCTTTGGCTTCAGTAACCTCCAAATTTTAAAAGTGGATTTTCAAGCGGTTATTCCGCAATACTGATTTGTAACCGTTTTTACGGTATTTTGAGAAGTACAATTTCCTTATCGAAATTGTTACTGATTTGCTGTTTTAATCACGTGATTGGAAAATCGTTTTAAAATGAAAATTGTTTTATAAAATTGTAACAGTTTGCGTTTTCAAAAGAATGAGAAAGCGACTTAAACGATTCAGCAAAATCGAGGATTATGACCCCTTTCTTTTACTGATTCGCTTAATTCCGGACTTGTCCGTTTGAGAATGTAAAGTGTATTTTTACAAAATACACAATTTTGCACTTTCAAGGAAACGATGAAGAGATTTAAACGATTTAGCAAAAGTGCGGAGTATGGAACCACACTTTTACTTTTTCGGTTAATTCCAGACTCGTTAATTGAATATCTGTTGTTTTGATGATTTTGATGAATTTTACACTTTCAAGGAAACGATGAAGAGAATCAAACGATTTAGTAAAACACGTGGTATGGGACATGTGCGTTTGCTATTTCGGTTAATTCCGGACTCGTTAATTGAAACATTTTGATGCTTTCGTGTGCTTTCGAGCCATTATGAGGACCTTCGGGTCATTTGTTGGGCTTTCGGGCCACTCTGCGGACCTTCGGGTCAAATACCGGTACTAGACCTTCGGGTCACTCTGCGGACCTTCGGGTCAATCTGATGGGCACCAAAAATTATGTTGAGTACTTGGTAGGCTTCGGCCATTTGTTGATGCACGTGCGGCGAATTAAAAACTCGCCATCTGATGGGATCGATCCAAGCTTTTATGTTGATTTTCTAGTCTTCTTAATTGATTTCTAGATATTTGTTGTTTCCAATTATCTGCAGGTAATTGGATATTTGTTGATATGAGTTCTGATTATCGTTTTTGATAATCAGATAATTGTTGTTTCTAATTATCGCCTGTGATAATTAGATATTTGTTGATATGAGTTCTGATTATCGTTTTTGATAATCAGATAATTGTTGTTTCTAATTATCGCCTGTGATAATTAGATATTTGTTGATATGAGTTCTGATTATCGTTTTTGATAATCAGATATTTGTTGTTTTTAATTATCGCTTGAGATAATTAAATATTTGTTGATTTGAGATTTAATTATCGCTTGAGATAATTAAATATTTGTTAATTTTAGATTTAATTATCGCTTCAGCTAATTAAATATTTGTTGATTTTAGATTTAATTATCGCTTGAGATAATTAAATATTTGTTGATTTGAGAATTAATTATCGCTTTAGATAATTAAATATTTGCTGATTTCGAATTTAATTATCACTTCAGATAATTAAATATTTGTCGATTTCGAATTTAATTATCGCTTGAGATAATTAAATATTTGTTGATTTGAGATTTAATTATCGCTTCAGATAATTAAATATTTGTTGATTTGAGATTTAATTATCGCTTGAGATAATTAAATATTTGTTAATTTTAGATTTAATTATCGCTTCAGATAATTAAATATTTGTTGATTTTAGATTTAATTATCGCTTGAGATAATTAAATATTTGTTGATTTGAGATTTAATTATCGCTTTAGATAATTAAATATTTGCTGATTTCGAATTTAATTATCACTTCAGATAATTAAATATTTGTCGATTTCGAATTTAATTATCGCTTGAGATAATTAAATATTTGTTGATTTGAGATTTAATTATCGCTTCAGATAATTAAATATTTGTTGATTTTAGATTTAATTATCGCTTGAGATAATTAAGTATTTGTTGATTTGAGATTTAATTATCGCTTCAGATAATTAAATATTTGTTGATTTTAGATTTAATTATCGCTTGAGATAATTAAGTATTTGTTGATTTGAGAATTAATTATCGCTTGAGATAATTAAATATTTGCTAATTTGAAATTTGATTATCGTTTTTGATAATCGAATATTTGTTGAATTTGAAATTTGATTATCGTGTTTGATAATCGAATATTTGTTGAATTGATGATTAGATATTTTCTGATTATCGTTATGATAATTAGATATTGGGTGTTTGCTGCTTTTATGGATATGAGATTTTCTAGTCTCTAATTGAGTTAGATTATGTTGATTTTAGTGAATTGCTATTTTCTATCTATCACTGTTGATAATTGAATGTGCTGATAATTGTATTTATTCAGTTCTGCTGTTTTCTGATTATCTATTTAATAATCAGACTTTGTTGAAAATTTGTGAATCTCTTTTATTGGAATTAAAAGATTACTTTGGCATTTGAATTCTTGACTTTTATTTTCTAACTTAACCAGTTTATGTTAGAAGAATAATAGGGGTTGACGACCTTGATTATGAAAATTGCGGGGACGCAATTTTTATAAGGAGGGGAGTCTGTAACAACTCGAGATTTTGTAAATGTTAGATATCGTCGTTAGACGATTATAATTGCTAACATATTGTTATTGGAAATTTAATCGATTTGGAATTCTTTTAAAACAAATTGTTAAATGATAGAAGTGGGCTTTATATTTGGAATCTAGCCCACATTTGCGTTGATCAGAGGCCGTTCTCTTTAGTTGATTCAAAAACCGATCCCTCTTTTTCATTTTCATTGATTCATAACCCTAGTCCAAAAGAAATCGAATGAAAAGAAAAATGGCGGCTCGTTTCCCTCGCTCCTACTCGTTCGTTCTCTCGGCAGATTTAGGGCTTGCTCGTACGTTTCCCTCGACAAAGTTAGGGCTTTGCAAATGGAGTGCAGTGGTATCCAATTGATTCCTGGAGCTTCGATGTTCGCTAGAGTTAACTGGTCGAGGCTACTTCAATTCGCGCCGTGATTGATGCTCGAGATGATTGTGCAGTTCGTCTTCGTGTATATCTTTTGATTCGACACCACAGGTGAGTAGTATACTCACATCTAATTCCAACTTGAGCTTATTAGTGTTCGAATTTGATGATTCTCGTTCGTATATGTTTTCTGAGTTTGTTGTTTACTGTTCGATTTCGTTTGGAAATTAATGTTGCTATGTGAACCTCTTACGTGACTTTCGGGTTTGATTATTTGAAATAATTGAATGGTTATCTCGGCCATTCGATTTTCTTGGCTTCATTTCAGCCGCGTGATTATGCTTGGATGTAGATGATTTATCTTTGGCCTTGACTTGAATGGCTTCGACTTTGTTTTTGAACTTGGTTATTGTTTTCCTCTGTGACTTCGTCCCTGTCACTACTGACTTGGGTTATGGTGATTTTTATCTCTGGTAACATTGACTTCAAAAACCCGACTTTGATTTTAGACTGCATATTTATTTCACATAGTATTGGGCCTTGCTGCGCTGCCTTGTCTTTGGTGTACCGCCCAGTTCATGATGTTGGCATTGATTTGTGTCATCCCTGTCATGTTTACACTCCCTGTCGCACACCGTGCATTCCAAAGTATACACCGTGTTGCTCTTTGTACATGTGCATTTGACATATCTCGCAGTTGCATCCACATGAGTTCGTTATAACTTGGTCACCATTGTATGTTGTCACCGCCTCATATTCTGTTATTGGCTGGGCATGGTAGTGTTACCTTACCTTTAGTATACAGTCCAGTTTCACTGTTGCATCTCCATTTATTGTACTCGGGTTATTCTAGTGTGCTATGACATGCCTGCTCGAGTTTGCACTAGATTGGGTCATGTTGTAGTGGTATTGCTTTGAGATAGTTTGGGTTCATATGCAGTTAGTCTATTCTCTATCACTGGTGCAAGCTTTAGTCTCATTGATGCATTCCATTTTTCTTGAATATTGTTCATGTCTCCACTGAAATTCGAGTTCATATCCACTGTTGTCATCTAATGCAGTATATATATGAGTTGATTCATACTTATGCTGTGCACTATTTACATTGTCCACTGATGCTATCAGATGTACATCACTGATTTATGCTTCACTTGAGTTTTCAGTTGATAATTGGAATTTGTATTTGAGTACTGGTGTTATTTTCCACCACTCTCTGATGTAAGTGTTTAAACTTCATATTGGGGCTGCACTTGCTCTTGTTCAACTGCCCTTGTGCATTCGTGTTGTTTGGATCTGGAATACTGTGCACTTTACTTGTATCATTTTGTATCCACACTTCATGTTTAGTTGTTGAATTACAACTGTCTGGTGCACTGGTCTCTGGTCTTTGACTTGTGTACTGTCTTTGCTCCTACCAGTTCATTTTTGAATTGGTTTAGACAGTCAAATCTCTGTTTCATTTTGCATGTTAGTGTAGTAATTTGTGCACTGACATGAGTTAGAACCTTTTTCACACTATTGGTTCTTGTTGCACCATTTTGTTGCAAATATTCATGTACATTTAGGAGAGATGCACTTGTCTCTATCGATTGCCATTTTGAACTGCTGCACTGCCTTTGTTCTCGAATTTGATACATTGCATTGATGCTTTGTATTCATTTGCATTTGGTCACTGTGCTTCTCTGGTGACATTATTTTCCTTTGCAGTTTGTTTTGAACTGCATCTTTCTGTTGGCATATTCCAATTGGGTTTGTTTTTCGAAATCACTTGAGTTGAATCCAGCTAGTAGCTCGGATTTGACCTTGTGTTGATTCCTATCTTATACTGTAGTGGCGAGGCAGTACACGCGTGCGTGTACTGCAGCCACACAGAATTGACGTTTTAATGTTGTAAATTGCCGTTTTGGCAATTCTGTTGTTTTCTAAATTAACCTTATTGATAATCATTTCATTTATCTTTGTTGATATTTTGAATCTGTTGATTTGCTGTTTAACACTATTTAGTGTTATATTTGCCGTTATCTAATTCTCGTATCGAGAGTTGGATATACGAGATTTCTGGGATTGTCGTCTATTTGACTATTTGATTATTATTGCTTCTGTGCATTAATAACTGAGTTTGAATTAGACTGACCCGTGTATTATTTTCTTTTGAATTTAATACTCGGGTCAGACCCGAGTTATTTCAGGTTGTAGATTTCCTTCTTTCAGTTGCTGTTCGGGATTTGAAGACTTTTCACATCTTCTGAAGTTGTCAGTGTCATTTTGTAGTAGTCGTGTCATTGTATAGAACGATATGTATTCATGTATATTAGTCGATAATGTACTTGTATATTTAACTTCTAGAGTCGACAGTTGTAGTTGTATCATATGTATCGTGTCAACTATATTGTAACTGACATCGGTTATATATATATGAGATTTTTGTTAATCTGTGTTCCGCATTTATATTATCTGTGTTATTGTTATATCTAATGTCCTAAACTATTATGAACTATCGTAGTTTGTTTTATACTGATAATTGGATATGTCGATGGGAGTAAATAAATAATAGATGAAAAATAAAAATTATAAACCACTCCTATCGAGATAACCAATATTAGTGTAAGGCCAATTACGGATGGTCGCTCCTATCCAGCCTTATTCTTCGTAATAATAGACAGTATTTCTTTTAATACTCTTTGTTATTATGAGCATAGAGGTGGGGCGTCACAACAGATGTCTCCAACTACAGTGCAAGTTACTGAAGTCTTTCAACCGCTTACAAGTCAAACTGAGGAAGGTATTCTAAACATTCCACATATCTGTCTTAAGTCGGAATCCTCACTCAAATTAAGTTCTAACATTTCTCTTATTTTTTGTCCAGTGATTGACGTTGCACCGGCCCTTCTTCCTGCTACTCAAGAATCATATCAGACGCAGGGGGCTATAGTTTCTGAAGCGACCGCCGTGACTACAACTACGCCTCTTAACGATATGCATGGAAGCTCACTTGTTTTTGATGAGCAGTTGATGGAGGAACTCTTTCGCCGTCATGGCGATCCTTTAGCTGACTTACCATTTGTCATGGGCAGAGGCGTTCCTGCTACAAGCTTTTTGATGCCAACCGTTGATGCTCCCAGCGAGGCCCGAATGATTACTGAAGAGGAGATTTTGGCCGAAATCAACGCTGAAATGGCAGCAGCGGCTCATGGTGGCAGTTTTGGAGGTGGAACGGCGGCACTTGGTCCAGCTCCGCTTAGAATGATATCGCCTGGCGGTACAGTTTTTGACACCAGTGCGCCCATTCCATCTTCTACACTTGATCATGTTCCTCCGACTCCGCCAATAGGAAGCATCCCTGTTCACTCGAGCTCGGAGGAGGATGTCGAGATCATGCCCCTGCCTGGAGATCGACCACCTAAAGGAAAAGGCTCAAAGAGGAAAGGTAGTGGCGGTTCCAGTGGGTCTACACCAAAAAGGAAGCCGAGGAGGAAGAAAGATTAGACATGCTTCCTTGGTTTACTTTGACTTTCATTTTGTTGGCCGTGTATAGAGGCGGGTTCGGCCCCTGCTAGTAGGAAATTTTGGGAACAAACTTGTACATGAATTTCTTTCATAAATAGTAGAAATGAAACTTTTCTTTTATAGCTTCTTGTGTATTTGCTTAAGTGTTTCAATGTTTGAAATGCACATGTAAAGTTCCAACTTCCGAGTCAAGTTTGTCTTTTTTCGCTAGGTCTGGAAATTGTGGACATGGTTCGCGACCGAGAAGCGAGTTGAATCTTGACGTCGTGCCGCTTCAGTCAATGGTCGATGCTTATGTCCTGCCCCTCAGTTTTGGGGATGAGTTGTTGAACATCAGCCAGCGATTTCACTTCACTTACAGTACGTTGAGCCTAGCGCCGCTGAACAGATGTTTGGAACAAGTGGAGATTGAGCGGTTCAACCCCACTTGTTTAATTATCGGTGATCATATCCACACTCTGGGGATTTTCATTTGTTCACCGGTGGTCGATCACGCCGGTTTAAGCTTTAGTTGTATGTCCGCACTCTGGGGACTTGGAGTCGATATTTATACTTCGACTCGCACTCTGGGAGTTCAGAGTTGGTGTTTATACTCCAATTCGCACTCTGGGAATCTGGAGTTGATGTTTATACTCCGACTCGCGCTCTGGGAGTTCGGAGTTAGTATTTATACTCCAATTCGCGCTCTGGGAATTTGGAGTTGATGTTTATACTCCGTTTCGCACTCTGGGAATCCGGAGTTGATGTTTTATGCTCCGACTCGCACTCTGGGAGTTCGAAGTTGATGTTTGTACTCCGACTCACACTCTGGGAGTTCGAAGTTGATAAATAGACGGTCAGTCACATCTGCTGTGTGTTTTGGATTTCGCTCACACTCTGGGAGCGAAAGGTGTATCAGGATCATGGATGGTCGGATCACATCCACCCCGAGTTAACAAGCGAGGTCGTTAGATGGACGGGTCCACCCTCCTCAAACTTGGTTCAAATACGGACGAAGTCGTTAGGCGGACGAATCCACCCTCTTCGTAGACGTATTTTTATACTTCAGTTCGCACTCTGGGAACCTGGAGTTAAATGAAGGATTGTCGTGTATCAATCTTTTTTTAACCTTGGTGTGATGGCTTGTCCCCGAGCTTGGGTTTCACTTAGCGAGTGACCGGTTGCATCACAATCACTCCCTATTTGAATAAATCCCACCGTATGGTGAGACTTAGCTCTCTGTGCATAGTGATGATCATATGAAGCATTTCAAGTAAATCATAGCTCTGGCTCGAAGAGATTGCATTTTATTGCTGAAATAAGAAAATATGGCAAAGTCAGTTGCCTTATTACAAATTCTAATTTTGAAATGCAGAAACAAATTGCAAAATGGAAAATAAACTAAATGAATAAGCATGGCCTGTAATGTGTAGTAGCGACGAAGACTCTCGCTATTCCAGGCTCTTGGCAGAGTAAGACCGTCAACGGTCGATAATTTGAATGTGCCATCTCCGAGCCTTCGTTCAATTACATACGGTCCTTCCCATGTTGGCTTCATATGTGAAGGAACCGGATAGATTCTTTTCAAGACAAGATCACCTAGTTCAAAGGTTCGCGGGCGGACCTTGGCGTTGTACAATCGGGCGACTCGACTTCGATGCACGGCTGCCCTCAAATCAGCCTCTTCATGCTTCTCATATAGTAGATCGAGAGATTCAGCAAGTAATATAGCATTTGTCTTTGGATCATAGTATGTCACACGATGAGAAGGTACTTCTAGCTCAACTGGAATAACGGCTTCTGAACCATAAGAGAGCGAGAATGGAGTGTGACCGGTCGCGGACTTGTGGCTTGTTCGGTAAGCCCATAAAGCCATAGGAAGTTCATCGACCCACTTGCCCCCGACCTTTTCCAGTCATTTTTTCAGAATGGACTTTATAACTTTTTTAACCGCTTCGACCTGTCCGTTCGCCTGAGGGTGTGCAACTGTAGAGAATTTCTTTTGGATGTGAAATCATTTGCAGAAATCTTTAAATTCAGCACTGTCGAATTGGGTTCCGTTGTCCGTAATAATGGTGTGAGGGAGACCGAATCGACAGATGATGTTGCGGACTACAAAGTTGATTACCTTCTTCGTTGTTATGGTAGCAAGAGCTTCAGCTTCAGCCCACTTTGTAAAGTAATCAACCGCGACGATGGCGTATTTCACACCACCTTTAGCCAGAGGTAGAGTACCAATGATGTCGATGCCCCACATTGCAAACGGCCATGGGCTGACCATTTACGCTATCTCGGTAGGTGGGGCTCTGGGAATTCGGGCATTTGACATTTATCACATTTCCTTGCATAATCCGATGCATCGCGATTCACAGTCAGCCAGTAATATCCATACCGAAGTATCTTCTTAGCAAGGGCTTGCCCCCCGGTGTGATCGCCACATTCTCCCTCGGGTACATCGTGTAAGACTCGTTTAATTTCATCGTGAGAGATACACCGGAGTAAAGGAACAAAGTAACCTCTTATGTACATGATTCCATTCTAGATGGTAAATCGTGAGGCCTTCCGAAGAACTTGTCTTTTTTCACTCCTGCGTTCCGGCAGGATTCCGTGCTCAAGGAAATATCTGAATGGAGTCATCGATGACTCCTTATCGGGAACGGTTTCACATACCCAATCTATTTCTGCCCGGTCAATGCTTGGGAAAGTTAAAGTCTCTATGGGAACGAGTCCCATTTGCTGAGCTTCACCTATGCTGGCTAACTTCACCAATGAATCGGCTTTTTGATTGCATTCTCGAGGTATACAATAAATGGCATAATAATCAAACTGATTCAGTATTTCCTGAACTCGAGCTAAGTAGGCAGCCAGCCTTCGATCTCTCGCCTGATATTCTCCCCGAACTTTACATACAACTAATTGCGAATCACAATAAATTTCCACAGCGATAATTCTCAAATCTCTGGCAAGCTTCAATCCGGCTAAGAGGGCTTCATATTCAGCTTCATTATTGGTTGCATAAAAGTCAAACTTCAAATCATAGCATATAGATCGGTCTTTGGGGGTTTCGAGTACAACTCCAGCGCCTGAACATCGGTCGTTTGATGCACCATCAGTATACAGCTTCCAGGCGTATTCGGGGGATTCACTGGTTTCGGGCAAGTCCTCTCGAACGGTAAATTCAACTATGAAATCGGCTAGGACTTGTCCTTGAATGGCTCGTCTTGGAGTGTAAGTGATATCAAACTGGCTCAGTTTGATGTTCCACTTGAGTAACCTACCAGACGTCTCAGGTCGCGTAAGGACCTGTCGTAACGGCTGGTCGGTGTAAACAATAATGGGATGTGCCTGGAAATACGGTCGGAGATTTCTTGATGCAATAACAAGGCAATAAGCCAACTTCTCTGATTACGGATAATTCCTTTCAGCCCTAGTCAATCGCTTGGTGACGTAGTATACTGGCTTCTATATCCTGTCTTCTTCTCGAACTAAGGCAGCACTGATATCGTTTTCTGATATCGCCAAGTATATGTACAACTTCTCATGATCAATAGGCTTTGACAGGATAGGTGGTGTGGATAGATGCTGAACTAGTGCTTGGAAAGCGCCCTCACACTCCGTGGTCCATTCAAAGTTTCGTTTTCCTTTTCGGATCAGATCGAAGAAGGGAATGCATTTGTCGGTGGACTTTGAAATGAACCTACTCAATGCTGCTACTTTCCCATTGAGACTTTGGACCTGCTTTATAGTTTTCGGAGTTTCAAGATTTCTGATTGCCCAAATCTTTTCAGGATTAGCTTCGATTCCCCAAGCGTTGACGATAAACCCGAGGAATTTTCCGGATGCAACTCCAAAGTGACATTTCAGTGGGTTAAGCTTCATTCTATATTTTCAAAGTATGTTGAACATAGTTTCCAGGTTTTTAATATGGTCAGTGGAAAATCGTGACTTCACAAGCATGTTGTCTACATATACTTCCATGATTTTCCTGATTTGATTGGTAAACATCCGATTGACCAATCGTTGGTAAGTAGCCCCAGCATTCTTGAGTTCGAATGGCATAACTTTGTAGCAATAAAGTCCCAAATTGGTTATGAAGCTGGTATGTTATTGATCGGGTAAATGCATCGGTATCTGATTGTAGCCAGAATACGTCTCCATGAAGGATAAGAGTTCATGCCCAGCTGTCGAATCTACTAGCTGATCAATTCTGGGAAGCGGAAAACTGTCTTTGGGACAAGCTTTATTCAGATCGAAATAGTCGACACATGTTATCCACTTTCCGTTTGACTTTCGGACGAGCACGGGATTCGACACCCATTCTGGATATAATGCATCTCGAATGAACCCATTCGCTTAAAGCTTTTCTACTTCTTCTTTAAGGGCGGCAGATCTCTCTGGATCCATACCGTGCCTTTTCTGCTTGACCGGGACATGCCGTGGGTCAATATTCAGAGTGTGGCTCGCGATGTCCGGTGAGATCCCACACATATCAGAATGCGTCCAGGCGAATACATAAAGATTCGCCCATAGAAATTCAACCAATTCCTTCTGAGTCTGCTGGCTTAGCTGAGAGCCAATCTTTATCATCTTCGAATCATCATCATTGTCGATTGGGACATCAATCGTCAATTCGGCCGGGGATGCTTGACTTTCTTTAGATTTTCCTTCATCTTCAGTTTCTCTTGGGTCAAGATCCCTTTGGAATTGGTTGGGGTGCCCGGGCCTAGGCCCAGGCGTTAATTGTCAATTATCAGCAAAACGGATGCAGAGAGATTCCTCTACGCCCTTTCCTTTCTCCTTTCGCTGCGCCTCCCGCAGCTCGACAACATAATAGGCTCTCCCAGCAGCCTGATCTCCTTGAATGATTCCCACTCCACAATTAGTGGGAAACTTTAAAGTCAAACACCACGGGGGCAATGGCGGCCTTGAATTCAGCGAGGGCCGGTCGGCCCAAGAAAGCATTATAAGGGGAGTCTATGTCCAACACAACGAACTACAATATCCGCACTCTCCAGCATTCTCCAACTCCCAACTCCACTGGCAGCTCCACTACCCCAGTGGGTATAATAGCACTTCCATTGAAACCATGGATTCAAGATTGACAAGGTTTCAAATCTTTGGCTTCCATTCTCATTTGATCATAAGCTCGTTTAAACATAATATTCACAGAGCTTCCACTAACAACTAAGATCCTCTTCATCCAAGCAGGACCTACTTGCGTTGAGACGACCAGTGGATCGATAGTGGGGGCTTCGACTTTATCAGCGTCTCTGTTTCTGAACACAATGTCATCTATCATCGTCTTCTGCTGCTTGGCCGGAGCCCCTTCATCAAAACTACTACAACACTCGAAGTCCGCATGCCTGATAGAGCTGGCATACGACTACATTTCCTTCCAGCTTCGGTCTGCTGGATGAGGACCACCACTTATTGTATTGATAACCAACCTCCCGCCAGTACGAGCGGGTTCCTCCTGTCTTTCTTGATTTGGCGCACGATTCTGATTCGATGGGCCTGCACCTCCTGACTACGGCGCCCGCACATACTGATCCAACTTTCGCTCACGTATCAACTTCTCAATGAGATCTTGTAAATGACGACACTCATTTGTATTATGGCCATAACTTTCGTGGAATCTACAAAACTTCCCTATTTGGACCTGCCTTTCTGTCGACGGCTTCGGGGCAGGTTTCTTGTATTGCATGGTATTGCAGGTCTGCAAATACACATTTTCCAGTGACGTATTCAATGGAGTATAATTGTCAAACATGGAAGCTCTACGTCATGGACCACGGCTTTGATCTTGCTTCTTTCCCTGATTTCCATTCTCCCTCTGCTGATTCTGTTTATTTTGTATATTCAACTGAACTTTTCCAGAACTCTCCCCGGATTGTTTAACGGCGATGTTACTCTGAATTCCTTCAATGTTGGGCCCTGCGTCATCCTGCTTCCTAGACTGTTTCGCATCCTCCCTTCTCCAGAATTGGGCTGCCTTGGAATAGAAACGGTCCAATGACGCAGGCGGTTTCCCAGCTAACCAATTTCCAAACTCGAAATCAGGATCTATCCCCTTAGTCAATGCCATTAGGATAGAGTTGTCATTGGGATTGCTTATTTTTGCACACGCAGCATGGAATCGCTCTAAGTAACGTCTAAGTGTTTCTCTGGGAACTTGAGTAACACTAGACAAAGTGTTAACATCTTTAGGCCTTGCTACGTGCATACGGAACTGTTCAACAAACTTGGTGGCCATCTGGTCTTAGGAATGGATCGTGGGGGCAAACGAGTGAACCGCATAGTTGCAATGCCCCCCAGGGAAATGGGGAAACTACGGCATTTTACTGCGTCATTAGCTCTCGTAGCGTTCATCATCCATTCATACTTCAGGATGTGTTGGTTGGGATCAGAACTTCCTTTATAGACTGGTAAAGTTGGCATCCTGAAGCTCCGAGGTGGTTCAGCATACAATATGTCATCGGTGAAAGGGATACGACTCCGGGAGATTCCCAGTCGTCATTAGTGAGACCCTGACTTTCACGGATAATTTGACGAATCATCGTTGGTATATCCAGCATCCGGATATTAGGAGTGTGCTGTGCCAAGGTGTGGTCGGGTTCCACAGCGCGAGTCTGGACCGGACGCGGTCGACGGTCCGTGCCTCGCCTCCTTGGTTCAACATTTTCTAGGACATAAGGCTCGGGAGTCTGCTCTCGTTGGTTACGATGAGGATTAGCTTGATTTCTAGCATCACCTCCTTGTTCGGTAGTGGTGGTGGTAGCGAGGTTGCATGTGACGTGATAAGGAGCAGCACCTCCTCGGGACGAAGGTCCTGTATGATGACTAGTGGATGGTCCAGTTCTGGGTTGTCCAAGGTTCGAGGCAGGTTGGTATCCTGTGGCCTGGGTGTAGCTTACATCCAGCCGTGGGCGTTTGGATCTCTGATGATCGTCAGATGAGGCTGAACTCTCTGTGGAAGAATAAGAACCTTGGTCTCTTCTGGATCTTCTTCGCCTTTAGCGATTTAGCTGGTTGGTCAACTCTGTGTTGGCGCGCAGTTGTTCAGTTAGCTGTTGCCGAATCTGTGTCAATTCTTGGAGCAGCATCTGAAACTCTTATCTGGTAACCGGACCTAATGGATCTAAAGGTCTGGAGGCATCTTGGTTGGATGGAGGCAATTGCACGGGATTCTATCAGTCCGTCCTTCTTGATCAGCAGCTGTAGAGGTAGTTCGTGTACTCACCATGATGAAATAATGAAGTCCTTTCCTAGATCTGGTTGCAAATCTAAATAGTATGGAAGGGCTTCTAAGCTTGAGATCTTCTTGGACTTATGCACTCCGGTATAGATAGGAGATCCGAAGAGCAGGAGAAAAATTGGGTTTTTTCTCAGTGAAAGCACCAAAGTGTTTGTACCAAAATCGGGCACAACACTCTTTGTAAGTTTTTGAAGAGATAAAATGAAGAAATTAAATGGAAAATGAGGATTATCTAACAAAAAATCCAAAAACAGATAATGAAAGTAATAAGAACGCACAGAAACACAAGAATTTAGAGTGGTTTGGCGTGTTGCCTACGTCCACTATGAAGTTGATTGCTTTATTGATGTTTCTTTAATGATTACAATTGATTTTTGCGGGTTACAACAGATAATAATGATTTACAGCAGTGAAATTCATTAGTAGCAGCAGCAATGGAGTTTAGAACTGGATCCGACAGAGTCTGGGCGTTGGAGAATTCAAAGAAGAAGAAGATCCCTTTTCTGTTGGCTCTAGGGGTCCATATATAGGTGTGGGAGGCGGATATCTCGCTCAGATCTTGGGAGACTACTTCTGGTACGTGAGTAGGCCTACGCGACCAAACCCGTGAAGTTTCGTCCCGATCCATGATCGATACGAACGGATTTCGTATCGATCAAGATTGCATCCGATGGAGTCGAAATTTGGCGTAGACATTCTTTAGCATGCACGTAAGCTTCTATGAAAATTTCATAGCATTTGGACTTATGGATCTCGATTTATGATCGATACGAAATGGAGACTTTCGGAAGGCTGTTTGGTTCGTATTGATCGGAACTACGTTGTTCGTATCGATAGTCTTGCTCTGTTCGCATCGATTGAGGCGGTCCAATTCGTATTGACAGAAGTAGCTCAGTTCGTATCGATGGAAGTGGCTCTGTTCATATTGATGAAAGTTCCTTATTTCGTATCGATGGTCACGTTCTGTTCGTATCGATGAAGGTGGTGTAGTTCGAATCGATGAAGGTTGGCTTGTTCGTATCGATGAAAGCACTCCAACTCGATGGATATGAACAGTGGTTCGTCGATGGATGCGAAGTTGACACTGGCTGGTCGATATGAAGTGTGTTGTCCCTTGATGGAGACGAAGTCGATCGGTATGAAGTAGACTTCTGGTGATGGACACGAAATCGATCGAGTCGAACAGAGGCTTCCTGATGGATTCGAATGAGATCGAGTTGAACAAAGGCTTCCTGATGGATTCGAATTCCTGATGGATTCGAATGAGATCGAGTCGAACAGAGGCTTCCTGATGGATTAGAATGAGATCGAGTCGAACAGAGGCTTCCTGATGGATTCAAATGAGATCAAGTCAAACAGTGGCTAGTCGATGTATTCGAATGAGATCGAGTCGAACAGTGGCTAGTCGATGGATTCGAACTTGAGGCTGTTCTTCATCCAATCTTGCATCGATCATAACTTGAGCATATAAACTCGGATTGACTTGAAATTTGGAACGTTGACTTTCATTGCTTCGCTCGCCGTGTCTTGTCGATTGTAGCTTGATTCGGACTTGGACAAAATTCGTCGATATCCATGGTGAGTCTGCGTATAACCGATCTCTAAGACGAACCGTTATTGGTTTCTACTCAAGTTATTGGTGTCATGGCCTTGCCAAAAGGCGGGATAACAGTTAGTCTATTTTATTTCCTATTTTAGCATAATGAATATTGCTATATTATTGTTATAATCATTCGATTAACCAGTTTGGTTGCAGGAAAGGATTTGCAAAATATATGGTTTGAAAAGAGATATTAGTGAGGGGAAACCCATTCCGCTATGTGGCATGGTCTCACTATATATCAGTAAATAGAGATGTAACAGAAATTATTCATACCAGGCTTTATGTCTGACTCAAAGTTTTTGTTTCCCCTTAAACTCTCGGGTGCTCAAAATTTGATTTGAATAGGCTGAGGGTTTAGGTTTACAAGTTTTAGCGGATTTTGGTGAATAAAGCATCCGAAGACGAGCAGGTGGCTAACGGATAGCTAATTCAGGAATTCTATTTTAAAATTGTTTCCACTGTGTATTAAGACAAATATGTCTATATTTCTTTGATCATTCAAGGGGGCATCTTTATATGTCGCTCTTGGCGTATTGTTGTAACTTCTATTTGATCAATGCTTGGAATACGTTTGGGGATTTTTGTAACCTGGAAATGATATTATTTGAAATGTAATCCCTTAAAATTATTGTTTTTGGAAATCTGTGGTTTTGTTCATATTCAAGTGCTTCTGATATTATGGATACCATTAACATTACCGTATTTCGTCAGCAGAAGTTAACACTGTGGATGACTGCATAATCCATAGCGCTTAGCTTTTGGCCTCCAAATACGGGATGTTACAGCTTCATTCCTCTTCACTTTGACCATATCTAGCAACTCGAGTAGGAGCTGCTCGTTTTCCCCTAGATTGAAGTTTTGCCTTCGATAAGAGGGGACTTCTAGCTCAACTGGGATCATTGCTTCTGAACCATATGCCAGGCAGAAGGGGGAGTGCCCGGTTGTAGATTTGTGTGTTGTCCTGTAAGGCCATAGCACGAGTGGAAGTTCATCAACCCAATTTTCTTTAGTTTTAGTTAGCCACTTTTTGATGGTGGACTTAATGATCTTGTTCACTACTTCCACTTGCCCGTTTGCCTGCGGATGTGCAACATCAGAAAACCTTTTCTCGATTCAGAAGCGTTTGCAAAAGTATTTGAATTCAGCGTTTCCGAATTGAGTCCCGTTATCCTTGATAATTTTGTATGGCACTCCAAACCCACAAATAATTATTTTTGTGACAAAATTTGTAACTTTCTTTGGGGTAATATTGGCCAGTGGTTCCACTTTGGCCCATTTGGTGAAATAGTCAACGACAAGAATAACATATTTGGCTCTTCCTTTGGCCATTGGTAATACACCAATCAGATCGATTCCCCAGATCGCGAATGGCTACGGGCTAACCATCCATATCAGCTCTGTCGAAGGAGTTCTTTTGATCTTGCTAAATCTTTGGTATTGGTTGCACCGTCTGACATAATCTACTGCGTCATGGTTTACTATTGGCCAAAAATACCAATATCGGAGAACTTTCTTTGCCAAGGTTTGCCCCTGGTGTGATCTCCGTAGTCGCCTTCATAGACATCTCTGAGGATTCTTCGAGCTTCGTCGTTGGTCACATACCTAAGCAAGGGGGTAGAGGTAGAGCATCCCATCATGTACTACAAACCACGGTGCCATTCGAAGGAGGTTTTTCCATTGATTCTTGTTTGCATGGAGTGTTCCTCTGAGCATGTAGTCCTTGATTAGTGTCATCCACGTTTTCGTTTCTTCAGTTATTTCAAAAATCCAATCGTTATCCATCTCGCTTATGCTTTGAGTAATTAGGGTTTCGACTGGGACTAGCCCCAAGGATTGAGCATCTCCAGAACTGGCCAGTTTGGGTAGATAGTCTTCATTCATGTTTTGTTCCCTCGGGATATGAGTTATGGTGTAATGATGGATGTCATTCAGTAGTTCCTACACTTTAGATAGATATGCGGCAAGGCTCTCTCCTCGAGCTTGGTATTCGCCTTTTACCTGGCAGAGGACTAGTTGAGAGTCGCTATAGATGTGTACAGATTTTAGCCTGGGTTCCTTCACAACTTTCAACCCGGCTATGAATGCTTCGTATCCTGCTTCATTATATGTTGCAGAGAATTCCAAGTGTAAGGCATAGCAAACGGATCGTCCTTCGGTAGTTTCGAGCATTACTCCGACCCTCGAGTAAAAGTTGTTAGATTCATAGTCGACGAACAACTTCCAACGTGTCTCCACTTCCGGAGTAATTTCTTCTTCGTTATCACGTATCGTAAACTTAGCAATGAAGTCTGCCAGTGCCTGCCCGTTGATCGCCCTACGGGGGTGGTAAGTGATTTCATATTGACTCAATTCGATGTTCCATTTGACAAGCCATCCAGAGGACTCAGAGCGGTACAACACTTGCTTTAAGGGTTGATCTGTTAGTACCTTGATTGGGTGTGCCTGGAAGTATGGTCGTAAGTTCCTAGATGCGATCAAGAGGCAATACACTAATTTTTTTTGAAATTTGGATAGTTCTTCTCGGCTCCAATGAACCGTTCAATGATGTAATATGCGGGTCGTTGGATCTTTGCTTCTTCTCGTATGAACATGACACTTAATGCATGGGGCAATCCGTTAAGCAAATAAACAAGTCTTCTCCGTCAACCATCTTGGACAGGATTGTTGAGTTTCCATATGTCGCAGAAGTTATTCGAATGCAGTTTGGCAAGCTTGATTCCATTCGAAGTTCTTCTTTCCTTTCTTTAGTGCGTCAAAGAATGGTATACATTTGTCGGTTGCTTTTGAGTTGAACCGGCTTAGTGCTGAAACTTTTCCATTCAAGCTTTGTAACTCCTTCTTGTTCCACGGGGCCTACTTCCCGTAAAGCAGTAATTTGTTTGGGATTTGCTTCGGTGCCTCTAGCGCTTACAATGAATCCCAAGTACTTTCCAGAGGCTACTCGGAAGTGACATTTAAGTGGATTAAGTTTCATTCCATATTTGTGGAGTATTTCAAACATTTCGACGAGGTTCTCCAATTGATTTACATCCATGCGTGATTTAACCAACATATCGTCTACATAAACTTCCATAGTCTTCTCGATCAGACGCTTGAACATGGCGTTAACTAGTCGTTGGTAGGTTGCCCCAGCATTCTTTAAGCCAAATGCTTCACTTTGTAGTAGTATAATCCCAGATTAGTAATGAAACTGGTATTTTCCTAGTCAGGTTCATGCATTATGATCTGGTTGTACCCCGAGTAAGCATCCATAAATGCTAGTAGTTCATGTACAACTGTCCTGTCCACAAGTTGGTCGATTCTAGGCAGAGGAAAGCTGTCATTTGCGTAAGCTTTGTTAGGTCCGTATAGTCGATATAAGTCGCCATTTTCCATTAGACTTCTTGAAAAAGACCGGGTTGGATACCCATTCGGGGTAGGCTACATCGTGGATAAAACCATTCGCCATCAGCTTATGCACTTCTTCTCTCAGCACTTTGGACCGTTCGGGTCCTAGGCCATGTCCCTTCTACTTCACTATACTTGGGATCAATATTAAGTGCGTGGCATGCAATTTTCGGCAAAAGTCGGCACATATTTAAATGTATCCAAGTGAATATCTCTAGTTTGGCATGAAGAAATTTGATGAGTTCCAATCGCATCTTCATTCCAAGATATGATCCAATTTTCAGGATCTGTATTGGGTCATCCATATCGATTGGGACAATAGTTCGGTAGGCACCGTCTGGACTGTCCTCACTATCTCTTTAAACTTTGCTCCTTCGGGCCGTGGAATAGAAGTTGTGAAAGAAATACAGTAATGGATTCAGCATCGATTTATATTACCCAGTTAACCGACGAACAAGTTAACATATTTACGTCTAACCAACCATCGTCTAGCGAACCCCAGTGGGCATCTCATGTAGAACCACTTTGTCTTGAAGTAGCTCAACCTACTCCACGCACCTGCCACCATTTGGCAGTTTCTGACCGCTTCCAAGAAAGTGAACAACGGATTATCTCCCCGACTCTTGACATTGAATAAGTATCTGATTTCATCGATGGTCGGGGGTTGAAGGAGATGCTCCATAAATATGATATATAGGCTGTTGAGAAGCGCGTATCCATTGGGGAGGAGCTGAGAAGGCATGATCCTCGGAATAAATAGCACATCCCAAATAAACTGATTGAATGTGGGCAATATTCCAGCCACGCACATGAATCTATTGCATGCGGTGAGCTCTTCCAAGGGATTATGCGCTCTATTTTCTAGCCCTGGTAATTGAACTTGTTCCAATGAAAGTCCATGCTTAAGACAAATTCTGCCCAGCATTTCTTCTGAGATCTTGGACTGGACGGAGTCCTCCGGATTCATAACCAATACTGCATCCGGTAGTTCATCCGGTGCAAGGTATACTGTATTTTCCGCGATGTCTGGCACTTCGATTCTAGGAAATGGAGGACTTTGAACTTCTTGTCGCTCAGAGCTCCCAGGATCCATAGCTATTGAACTCAATAAAAACCATTATTAGGTGGCAAGAAACCCGTGTCCCCCCGGTGCAAAGTGAGTGATTGTGCATTGCGTAAAGTGCCACATAATACTCTGAATTTCTACAAGTTTGAAAGATGGTAAAATGAAAAGACTCGAGATTCGACCCGAGTGACCGTCATCGCTGGCCATCTAAACCGTGCCATCCTGACTTCGAAGAACGATCCATGTTAAGATTGGCTATGTTTATCAAGTTACGGTTCCATCGACGAGCTTTTAATGGTAGTCATATATGAAGTTCTACAATGAAGTCCAAATATGCAAGGCTAAAGTTCATCGAAGTTAAGTGTGTGAGTATGCAAAAGTGATGGATTTCGTATCAATCATGGTTCACTTTGGATCATTCCCCTAAAACCTATGTTCATATCGATCCAAGACTTAGACCAATAGCCTTCTCGTATCGATATAGCCTTCGTATCGATCTCTGGTTCGAATCGATCACACACTCGTATCGATCACTCCAAGTATCTGAAAGTGTTTGTGCTATAGAATCGAGTAATATGGAATATAATAAATAACTAGTGCGGAAAATATTAGCAGTAAAGTAAAATGACACTAGGAATTTCTGTACTAGTTCGAACTCCCGTTCTACGTCCAGTCCCAGACTCCTTCTGGAATTAAAGCTAGAAACCCTCACTTAACCCGGTGGAATAGGTATTACACTGCCTGAGAAACCGAACAGGACTTGACCGCCTGAGCAACATAACAGGACCTGACCGCCAAAGCAACCGAACATGACTTCTTACAAACTGGATTAACTTGACTTTGTGTGTTCTGAATAACACGGATTTGTCACTTGTAGTACACCCTTCCTATTAGCTTTTCCTCAAGAATGATGTGTATAAATGTGTCTGTATGAAGAATAGGAAGATTAGAATTGCTTATAAAATATGGAAGTGGAATTGTAAGCAATGATTGTATAGAATTTGGTAAGCAATAGAATCAAGAAAGCTATGCACTATAGATCAAGAAAGATAAGAAAATTCGGTTATTTGATCATTGAAACTTGAGTGCATTTATAGTGTATCAAGAGTTACATCCTCTGGTAAGAGTTTCTATGAAAAGCTAACGGATGCAACACTTGAGAAAGGAGATATCCTTTAGTAATGAGAAGCGTCTTTTCATAATATTGGACTGTTACAGGATTCAGTCGACTGAATTCAAAAAGTGCACAAGTCATATACATAGAGTCGGTCGACTGACCGGGTGTGTCCACTTGACTGGTCTGTGTTATATATAAAAATATAACTACTGATTCAGTCTACTGAATATACCTGGTTCGTCGACTGAATAGTGCAGTTTAGTACATTAAAGAATATTTGTGTATTTTGAATTCGATTAAAATATGCATGCAAATTTATTTGAATGTGAATGATGATTCTTGAGGAAAGATTTTAACAAAGCACTAAACTAGAATCTATATACATATTTGATGACTCTTGTTAAAATATATAACCATATGAACCATATTTTGAGTCGTTGAGTCCGGATGTTGTCGTAGTCGTAGATTCATGAATTGTTTTTTCATCAACAATCAAAACATATGATCGAACATTCTCCCCCTTTTTGATGATGACAACTCCATTTGCTACGGACGAATCTTCGACAAGCTTTGTTGACTTATCTCTCCCCCTGAATATATTCATGCAATTGTGCTATAGTTTTCTCCCCCTGAATCTATGCTATATATTCCTATAAATAATTAATGTTTTCTCCCCTTTGTCATCGACAAAAAGTAGAGTTCTCAAAGCAGAAAATATTATATAAACAATGACAAAGATGCATAGCATTTAACAAAGATACAAATGATGATAACTCGGAAATTTAGCATACAAAACAAGAATGCATCATCAATGTTTAAATATTACATTGTTAGTTTAAAATAACCACCACAGAAACACATAACCATATAGACATTGTTTGAAATAAAATAACATACAAGTTCATCAAAAAAACAAAGATTGAAATAACCTTACTCTTCACCATCTCTACCTTCATTGGAGCTTTCTCCTTCTTCATCGCCTTCGGTCTCTTCATCGCCAGATTCACCACCAACTTCTTCTCCTTCTTCTTCTTCTTGTTCTTCATTTGATGTCAACCATGTTAAGTGCTCAGCAGGTCGTTTTCCATGAGAAGTGGGCACGTGAACAGATGCGGAAGAAGGTTGAGAGCAAGTGATAGCTTCCCAAATATTTTTGAGAAATCCCTTTATATGATTGAGTTTCTTATTGACCTTTAAGACAGATTTTTTAACGCGAAATACATTTGACTTTACTCGAGATAGACGTTGATCAAGAAGTCGTTGGTTTTGGGAAAGAATAGTCACGGCTTCTTGAGGCCGAGCTCGAGTATCGATCTCTTGAATCTCGGTGATTTCTCTTCGTGGTGGAGGAGGTTGAGATGAAGTGAAAGCTTGAACATGAGAAGTTTGTTGTCAAGAGGAAGTTTGTGCTTAATCGGAAGATTGATTTTCAAGCCAACGATCATGGGTAATGATAGTATGGTCTCGATATTGCTTAGGTAGATTCATCAAGCTAAGCGTCTTGGTATTCAAGGAACCAATGGATGAGTAGTCTATGTCGGAAAAAGGAACGTCAAAGTGTTTTAGAATATGCATAATATATGCGCCATAGTGAATCGTTCTCATGCGACCTTGGTTGAAGGTCTGAAATTCATTCAAGATTACTTTTGCCCAGTTCACACGACGACCTCCCCAAATAGCATACAAAGACCGAGAATCCCTCCTATAAACTTTCTCATTGCTCTTGGTTCTTGGGTTGATGGTATGGGTTAGTGCACGATGCATGATTCGAGCCTTGGGTCGTAGCGCAACTGCTTTTAGTTCGGTTAAGTCGTCGGAGAGAAACATATGACTAGTACGATCTCGAGTTTCCATATTAACGGATATTTCGCCCAATTCTTCTCCTTCGTCTGGGCATATTAGAATTCTAGCAAGTCGTTGAAGGGGAAGAAAAATCTTGATGCCATATACCAAAGTGCAAATGGCATCGTCTGGGTTTTAAATGGTATGGTGGTCGAGATTTAGATTGGCGTAGAAAAGCTTCACGAGGAGGTTATTGATTTTGTTGTTATTTGTAGCAAAATCGACTAAAGATTCTTGGCCGCTGCAATGAGCTAACTCTTGGATTGCATACGGAGCAAAATCAGGAAATTTGACAAACGAACCTTCGTAAAAACGAGAGTTTTTCATTTTGTCGAATCGTTGTGCTGCTCGTTCATTGTGCAACCATCCTCGAATCTGAGATTCAGAAGGACCGACTGTAGAATGGGATTACCTACCTCTTTTGGGTGCCATTAAGTAGATAAGGGTTTGGATTTTGAAGAGTAGGCTTTCTATGTGAAAGAGTTGAGATCTTTTTTGAATGAATTTGAAGTGAGAAGGAGGAGTAATGGCAGAAATTCAAAAAAAATGAAGTAAAAGGTGAAAAAACAAGAGTTTGAATAAGTATTTTAAATGTCGTTTGGCCAGAGGAAACCTCGATTACCAGTTTCAGTCGACTAGATATTCAAGACCAGTCGATTGACTGGGTATTTTAAAAAGATTATACTGGCCTCAGTCGATTGACTTCAGGGGTTCAGTCGACTGAAGTCATCCCTAGAGTTTATAATTCAAATAGCAATTTCAGTCGACTGAAGTCATCCCTAGAGTTTATAATTCAAATTTAGCAATTTCAGTCGACTGAACCAAGAAGCTAGTCGACTGACTTCAGGAAAAATATAGTGATCAAAAACCTATCTCAGTCGACTGAATCTATATTGTCAATTGACTGATTCTGGAAAAATGCAAGACTTTGAGAATATTGCATTTGTTTCTAGTGTTTGAGATGGAGAACATTTAAATATAAGTTTTATTAATAAAAGGACATTCAAATACACAAATCATTCAAACAGAAAATTAAAATATGATATATATATATATATATATTTGTAAATGGGTAAGAATTTTATTAAGGCATTTTAGCCCATAGCGAAAGCCCAAAATGGTTCAATACAAAAGACAAGTCCGACAAAACGATCTTAAAGTAAGAACTTTCCAGGAATACAGCAGTTTCTTCCTCTTTCCTTCGTTCATGGCGGCTGGTGAAGGTAAATCGTACTTGGGATTTCTTCCAATGGAAAGCTCGGATCCTCTACTGCAATTCGAGCTTCATCTCGTGCCAGCTTGGTAACGGAATTATTTTTAATTCTCCTTTGAATTATCTGAATGTCTCCATTTGCAATCTTACTGACCTAAGAATGACTTCTTTCTTTGTTTTGAAATACACGACGATTTCTCTCTTT
Organism: Allium fistulosum; assembly: GCA_030737815.1. Taxonomy (NCBI): domain Eukaryota; kingdom Viridiplantae; phylum Streptophyta; class Magnoliopsida; order Asparagales; family Amaryllidaceae; genus Allium; species Allium fistulosum. Next base: position 739,310,224 of record CM060908.1, on the reverse strand, counting down.
CCAAATACTCCAAACAACCACATCTATGGTGATTTTATTCAATTTAGCTTCCAAGTTTTTGCTGTGTACTCTCCGAATCAGGTATGCGATCTCTTCTCCTAAGCTATTAGAATGGGCTGATGAATTTTTCAACGATTTCCACACCAATTTGGAGAAATTACAGTCAAAAAACAGATGCTCATGTGTTTCAGTGTCATGATTACACAGCACACAAGCAGTTTCGTTTATCACTCCCCATTTTGATAGCCTATCTCTGGTTGGTAATCTTCTCATTATAGCTTTGTAGGTTGTGAAGGCCATCTTCGGGCTATTTGCATGGTCCCATATGATTTTGCTCCATTCTGTTTTATTATATTTTTGTCTTACCTCGTTCCATGCAGACTTTGTGGTAAATTCATTACCAGTAGAATTCCACAGCCGTATGTCATTATCTCTCCCACTGCAAATTTGCATAGATTGGATGTTTTTCTTTTTTATCTTGGTTTACTGGTATGGAGGAGCAGTTCCAAGCATTATTATATATCATATCTTGTCCACTTTTGTCTGGACAACCGAAATCAGAAAAAGTATTAAGCCCCAAGATATCTATCAAGGATTTACCATGAATCCTGGGGTCTCTCCATAGGTCTGTATCCCTCCCTATGGCTATTTCAAGAGTACAACACGAGGCTAGTGTATTTCTTGCTTTCATAATTGCTTTCCAGTTAGATGAAGCATTGTTATCTATTGACATTTGCCAAAAATTTCCTTTGATGTATCTTTGTCTCATCCATTTGCCCCCATAGACTCTTACCATTGATGATTCTCCACGCTTGTTTCAATGTATAAACTGTTCTCATGTCTTTAAATCTTCTGAGGCCTACACCTCCTTCATCTTTTGGTCTGCAGAGATTATCAATTTTGATTTTGTGGATACCTCCCTTCCATATGAAATCTGCATAAACTTTTTCAATTTTATGTATTGAAGCATCAGGCAATTGAAAAGTTTGCATCCAAAAATTGACTTTAGAGTGTATCACAGTATGCAACAATTCAATTCTACCAGCAAGGGATAGAAGTTTGGAGCTCCGACCCTGTAGTTTGTCTCTAATGGAGGATATCATAGTTGCACATTCCCTATCAGTGATTTTATTGGAAGATAGAGGGACACCTAAATATTTCACAAGAAGAGTACCTTCTTTCACATTCAAGAGATCCAAAACCTCTGCCTTTCTGTCACATGTTTTGTTGAAGTAGCATTTGGTTTTTTGCCCATTTACTTTTAGACCAGCATATTTTCGTAAGCTAAGAAAAATGCTTTTAATTGTTTTAGTTGATTTATAGCTGGATTTTATATAGATGATCAAGTCATCCACATAGAGTAGGTGACTCGCGATAGGCTGGATGTTAAAAATAGGCTGGATAGTCTTGTTGTGGATAGCCAGCTCCATTTGTAGTGAGAAGTATTCCATAGCAATTGCAAACAAGTAAGGTGATAAAGGGTCATCCTGCCTGATACCTCTGTTGGATCCTATAAAACCCTTTGGTATACCATTGATCAGGATAGAAAAGGTTGGCGTATAAATACATTCTTTTATAAGATTCGCAAAGTTTACTGGAAACCCCATAGAGTTAAGCATATGAATGATAAAGTGTCTATTAATTTTATCATATGCTTTGTGGAGCTCAACCTTTAGACAAAGCTTATTAGTTCCAGGTTTGTTAAAATTTCTGACTAATTCATGTGCCATTAGAGAGTTTTTAGAGATACTTCTACCTTTGATGAGAGCACTTTGACATTCAGAAATAAGATTTGGTAAGATAAGCTTCATTCTATTGCATAAGATCTTGCTTAGAATTTTGTATAACACATTACAGCAAGCAATAGGTCGATAATCCTCGATTTTTGATGGACTGTCATTTTTAGGAATAAGGCAGATGATGGTGTGATTGATTTCTTTAACAAATTTACCACTTTGAAATATGTCTTGCATAGCTAGTATGATATATTCTTTCACGTCACTCCAATGGAGGAGGTAGAACTTGGATCCAAGGCCATCTAGACCGGGACTGGAATCAATGTGGATGGATTGTAGAGCTTCCAACACTTCAACTTCAATTATTTGTCTGGTCAGCATTCTCCTGCCCCTGGAGTTTACTTGCCTTCTACATTTAATGTCTGATAAGTTGGTATTATCTTCCCCATTGAACATGTCATAATAATATTTGATAGCTTGTTCCTCAATGTCCTCTACATTGGATACTACATTTCCATTCTGATTAACCAGATGAAAATTGTTGTTCTTGTTACTTCGAATTGCCATTTTAGTGTAGAAAAATTTGGTGCATTCATCCCCTTCGGTAATCCATTTCTCCTTGGCTTTTTGTTCAAGTTCATTAGCTTTAATTCTGAGAGCCTCTTTTAGATTACCCTGGGTTTGGTAGTATTTCCTCCATGTTTCATCAGTGGCAGTTCCATTGTCCATCATTAGCAATAATTCCTCACATTGTTCCTGCATGTTGGATATATGATCACCTTCTTTGGGTCTGCATCTATTCCAGTTTTTAATGTTGCATTTTGCTATTTTGAGAATATGAAGTAGCTTGTAACATTGAGATCCCTCTACCGGGGGTATGTTATTAATTTGTATGGCCTGGTAGTATCCCTCTATCTCATGCCAGTGATTAGCGTATCTAAATGGCTTACCTTTATCATTCATTCCTTTTTCTACTAAATTGACAAGGATAGGGCAATGATCACTAGTAGATGGGGGAAGGATATTAACCTTAATGTTTGAAAGAATATTAATGCGGTTCACATTAACTAATGCTCTATCTAATTTACATGAAATTTTCTTACTTTCTCCGCTTCTCCATGTAAATTTCAGGCCACAGTAGATGGGTTCTAGCAGTCCCGCTCCAATGATGCTGTTGTTAAATTCTTCCAGCTGGGATACTCTCATGGTGAAACCACCTTTTTTCTCTTCTGCCCTTAGCATAGAATTAAAATCCCCAAGAACAATCCAGGGATTTTTAATAGTTTTGCCAACATCTTTAATGGCTTGCCAGAGGTAAGTCCGATGAGAAGCCAAGTTACCAGCGTAAACACAACTTAAAGTCATATTGAGCCCACCTACATTAGATGCACTAATTGTAATTTGTTGATCATCCTTCACCAAGAGATTTAAATTCCAAATTAGTTTATTCCATAAAAGTAATATACGACCTTTACCTCATACATCATTATTATGAATGTAGTTCCACTCTTCACGTAATGAATTAATAAAGAATGTTAAATTTCCAGTGGTGAATTTATTTTCTAAAATACTCAAAATGGAAGGAGAATGAATTCTCCTAAGATTTAAGAGGTCTAAACGTCTAGTATCATTGTTTAGACCTCTTACATTCCAACTAATTATTGTCTTTTCGACTGTGGAGGTCTGCTCCTCAATTTCAAAGGAGAAACCTCATGATTCAAAATCACCTTTCCTTTAGTGTCTGATTTTTTAAATTGATTTGAGTATTCCTGATTAGATTTTCTGAACTTGTTTGGGTTACTATCCTCTATATCTGTATCTGAGTCCAATCTTTCTAAGACAATATTATTAATTTCATATTCTTCTTCTGGTGTAACAGGCACACATGTTGATGAATTCTCATTCTAATTTTGGGCAGATTCATTATCCCCAAACTTTATATCCAATGATGGACCAGCTGTCATATCTTTATCCTCCAAGGCATAATGTCTATCTGACTGGTTATTGTTTCCTGGAGATTTGACCAGGCAACTGAGTGCTCGGCATTGGCCACTACTCGGCATGAAGGACTGTTCGGCATCCAGGAGGACTCGGCGAAGCGCGCGGCATCCAGTGGAACTCGGCATCCATAGCGTTCGGCATCCGTAGTGCTCGGCGTCAGTTAGTGTTCGGCGACAACCAATGCTCGGCGCTAGCGTTCGGCATCCAGTGGAACTCGGCATCAGAGAGTGACCGGCATCCAGGAGTGTTCGGCGAAGCACTTGACATCCAGGAGTACTCGGCGTAGTACTCGGCAACAGGAGTACTCGGCATCCCAAAGTACTCAGCGTCAAGTGGTGTTCGGCATCAGGAGTGCTCGGCATCACAAGGTACTCGGCGTCAAGTGGTGTTCGGCATCAACTGGCACCCGGCTGCAAGAGCGCTCGGCGTCCCCTGGCACTCGGCACCCAGAGGTACTCGGCGTAGTACTCGGCAACAGGAGTACTCGGCATCGCAAGGTACTCGACATCAGTAGAACTCGGCGATAGGATAACTTGGCAACGAGAACGCTCGACATTCAGAAGGCATTCAGTATGCACAACTTCACAAGGACCGTTCGGCATGGAAAGCATCGTTCGGCATGGGAAGGGCTGCTCGGCATCAGAGCGTTCGGCATACCAGGGTCGGCATGCAGCGACCACTGTACTGAGGCTTGACCGTTCGGCTATCCAGCCCACTTGGGAAGTCCAGCCCATATTTGCCTATAAATAGAGGGGCAGGGTCACAGTGAAATGGATTCTTTTTTTTGGAGAGAAAAATACGGGGAGACTCTGCCATTTTCAAGACTCATCTTCTCTACTTAAACAACTTCATTCAAGCATTTGATTCACGAATTGTATTTGTAATCAACCATAAAGGAAATCAATAAAGTTGAGCAAAGTGGACGTAGGCAATTACGCCGAACCACTATAAAATTTGGTGTTCTTACTTTCTGCATTTAAATTAGCATTGCCTTCTCTGTTTAATTTGCTTTCATCACTTATATCTCTACACAATCTTTCTGAACGAGGTTAGTGACCAATTTTGGTGCTAACACTTTGGTGCTTTCACTGAGAATCGAATTCTCAGACCTCAAGGATCTGCTTTGAAGCTACTGGATTGAGCAAATCCCCCAAAGAAGATCCGACTTACTGATAGAACATCTGCTGATCCTACTCAGAGTTCATACCAATAACTCTACAATGGCAAGACCACGTACCAGGTCAGCTTCTCTTAATGCGGATGCCCGAGAGACTGCTAGCGTGCAACAAGCAGGACCTAGCAATCAACCAGCAATCCCGAGTGCAGGGATTGCCGCTCAAGAACAGACTCCAGTTGTCACCAGAGTGGAGTTCAACGACTTGATGAGAGAACTTAGGGAAAGCAGGAGACAACTGGGAGAACAGATGCAGGCTAATGCCAACCTGATGGCACAACTCACTCAACAGCAGCAACAGAATGCTGGGGGCAATCCAGCTGCTTATTCCTCTTCTGACAGCTCAACTTCTTCTGATGAGCCACCCAGGCGCAGACGCCGTAAGACTGAAACTGCAAGGGCAGATGCTGCTGTTCGAACAACAGGAGACCGCGACCAAGCCAGAACTGGAAACTTCCGAACCGGAGTACAGGTGGAGGAGGGAGCTCCAGATCATCAATATGTTAACAATGTTGAACCTCATGACGCACGATTGGCAGATCGCCAGGAAAGGAGGCATCAGCATGGACATGCACGTAGAACTGACTCCAACCTCCCAGCTTCCATACAGACACCCGATCTGACAGCCATGATCAGGCAACTGATGAAAGAAAATCAGGGCTTATCAAATGACGATTGGGGAGTGTCAAGAAGTTATACTCCGTTCATGGATGTTGTGCTGCAAGCGTCCTACCCCAAGAAGTTTAGCATGCCAACCATTCCTGCATACGAAGGAAAGACTGACCCCAGACAACATGTAATGAGGTATGAATGGATGATGGATTCAGCCAGAGCAAATGATGCCACCAAGTGTAGGTGCTTTCCGATTACTCTATCTGGGATCGCTACTATGTGGTTCACCCGACTTCCTCCGCGATCCGTATCAAATTTCGAGGAGTTGGCAAAGAAGTTTATTGAGCAATTCAGGATACACACTACACGACCGAAGGACGTGATGTCTCTGTCAAGTGTAATCCAAAATCCCGGAGAGTCGCTGAAGGAGTACTTATAAAGATTCCACGTTGCGGCAACTGAAGTCAGTAATCCCAACGACCATGCAATTCTAATGGCTGTGATGAGAGGTGTAGATCCGGATTCTGAATTCGGAGATTAGCTGGCAGGAAAACCTCCGACTACGCTAGAGCGTTTCTACTCCAAGGCGCACCAGTTCATAAGAAGAGAGGAAGCTAGGTGGGTACGACGAGACAAGGCACCGGGACCTGCCCAAGAGTCAATTAAGAGCAACATTGCTGTGAAGCAATCTGGAGACAATTCAGGAAAGGTCCAAGTCAACGTCCAGAATAAGCCTGTGCAGCCCAAAGAGTCCGGAGGAAGAAGTCAAGGAAAGAGGAAAGAAGCGGGAAAGTGGAAGTCGAGAATTCCAAGCTACAGCGAGTACACTCCGCTAAACGCCCCACTTGAGAACATTTACCTATCCACATCCAATACTTTTCAATACAGAAAACCACGTCCGAAGGAATCAACTGAAGAACAGAAGCGGACTGGGAAATATTGCCGCTTCCATGAAACCTATGGACACAACACGGAAGAATGCAGACACCTGCATGACGCTATCGAGAAATTGATTAGACAAAAGAAGTTGCAAGAATTTGTGAAGGATCCGCAGGAAGGAGGACAGGGAACGTCCGACCCAGGTCGTGCACCGGTTCCACGTCATCCAGAGGAACCTGCCCGGACTGTTGGAAGACTGGTTATAAATACGATTATCGGCGGACCTCATCCCGCAGATAAGAACTGGCAAGAGATGGAACGATATGCGAGCTCCTTGAAGCATGCAGATTTTGAGTGCTGTTCGAACGTAGAGGACGGGGCCCCTGCTAAGCAGCAGCGCGTGATGACAGACGATATTGTGTTCAGAAACAGAGACGCTGATCAGGTGGAGGCTCCGACCATCGATCCCATGGTCATATCTGCAACAATCGGACCAGCATATGTAAAAAGAATTTTGATTGATTGTGGAAGTTCAGTCAATCATCTTCAAGAAGGCCTATGATCAGATGAAGCTAGAGACAAAAGACTTGAAACCATCCAAAGCTCGTATCCACGGCTTTAACGGCGCTGCGACTGATGCAGTAGGATATGTCGAGTTACCAGTTGAACTGGGACAAGGCGAACGTCGGAGGGTACGAATTCTACCCTTTGTAGTTTTGGATGTGGACTCTCCGTATAATGTTTTCTTGGGCCGGCCGGCCCTGGCTGAATTTAGGGCGGCACTAGCCCCGTGGTGCTTGACTTTGAAGTTTCCGACTGACAAAGGAGTAGGCATTGTTCACGGTGACCAAGCAGCTGGTCGTTCTTGTTATGTGGCCGAGCTCCGAGAAGCCCACCGGAGGGAGAAAGGAAAGGTTGCGGACAATCCCGTCCGCATCCCCAATACGAATAATTGACAAGTAGTGCCCGAGCCCTGGCTCGGGCATAGTTCTCGGATCTACGGAGATATAGATCCGAGAGACGACGATGGGAAACCCAGGGAAGAGAAGGCGGCACCGGCTGAATTAACAATTGACATTTCAGTTAGCCGTGACGACCCTTCGCGAATACTGAAGATCGGATCACAGTTAGGCCCCGCAATGACAGAAGACCTTAGCGACTTCCTCCGAGCAAATCTTGATGTTTTTGCCTGGACGCATTCTGATATGTGTGGGATTTCTCCCGCCATCACAAGTCATATGTTGAACGTAGACCCGAAATACGTCCCAGTCAAGCAAAAAAGGAGAGGGATGGATCCAGAGAGATCCGCCGCTCTTGGAGAGGAGGTGGACAAACTCAGAGCAAATGGGTTCGTCCGCGACGCCCTCTACCCGGAGTGGGTCTCCAACCCCGTGCTAGTAAAGAAGGCAAATGGGAAATGGAGGACTTGCATAGATTATTCCGACTTGAACAAAGCATGCCCTAAGGACAGTTTTCCATTGCCTAGGATCGATCAGTTGGTCGATTCCACAGCAGGACACGAATTATTGTCGTTCATGGATGCGTACTCGGGATACAACCAAATCCCAATGCATATTCCGGACCAAGAACACACCAGCTTCGTTACAAATGTCGGGCTGTATTGCTATGTAGTGATGCCCTTTGGATTAAAGAATGCTGGAGCAACTTACCAACGTCTGGTGAATCGAATGTTCAAGGACCAGCTGGGCAAAACCATGGAAGTCTATGTGGATGACATGCTCGTGAAGTCACGGCAGTCAAACGACCACATTCAAGACTTAGCTGAAATGTTTAACATACTCAGGTCCTATGGAATGAAGATCAACCCGCTGAAGTGTTCTTTCGGCGTTGCATCAGGGAAGTTTTTAGGATTCATCGTCAACGCTAGGGGAATCGAAGCCAACCCAGAAAAGATCCAAGCCATTCGATATGTACAAGCGCCCAGGACTATAAAGCAGGTACAGAGCTTGAACGGAAAAGTGGCTGCGCTGAGTCGATTTATATCCAAGGCAACGGACAAGTGCATCCCGTTCTTCGACATAATAAAGAAAGGAAAGAGGAATTTTGAATGGACGTCTAGCTGCGAGGAAGCTTTCCAGAACCTGGTAAGGCATCTGGAGAGCCCACCAATGCTATCTAAACCAGTTGACCATGAGATGCTGTACGTTTACTTGGCTATATCCCCTCATGCGATAAGCGCAGCTTTGGTCCGTGAGGAGGATCGAGTCCAGAAGCCGGTATATTATGTTAGCAAGCGTTTAACGGGGGCAGAGAAGAATTACCCCAAAATTGAGAAATTGGCTTATTGCTTGGTGATTGCATCACGCAAGCTACGCCCGTACTTTCAAGTGCATTCAATCGGCGTTTATACCGATCAACCCCTGCGGCAGGTACTTCAACGACCGGAAACTTCTGGAAGATTGCTAAAATGGAACATCGAGTTGAGCCAATTCGATATCGCGTACTTACCATGGAGGGCCATCCGAGGGCAAGCGTTAGCAGACTTCATCGCTGAATTTACCATACCCATCAAACCGGACGATCACGATATCATTCCCCCCATTCGATGGAAATTATACACTGACGGTGCATCAAACGACCGTTGCTCCGGCGTAGGCGTAGTTCTCATAACTCCGGAAAACCGATCAATCTGTTATGCCCTGAAGCTCGATTTTCCGGCTACAAACAACGAAGCTGAATATGAAGCGTTGATCGCTGGCTTGAAGCTTATCAAAGAACTCGGAATCGAATCAGTCGAAATCTTTTGTGACTCGCAGTTAGTGGTTTACCAAGTACGAGGAGACTACCAAGCAAAAGGACGAAAGCTTGCTCCGTACCTCGTTCAGGTCCAGGAACTACTATCAAATCTTGAGCGTTATGACATTTCACATATCCCGCGAGAACAAAACAAAGAAGCCAACTTGTTGGCTAAGTTCGCAAGTACCGACGATGTTCAACAAATGGGATTGTATCCCGTGGAAGTCTTGCATGCCCCGAGTGCAGACGAGATGAAAATCGATCTTGTGTTGGAAACAGAGATCGAGAAGGACTCGTGGATAACCCCATTCAAACTGTACCTGACAACCGGGGCTTTACCAGAAAGAAGAAGCGAAAGACGACAGGTCCTTCGAAAGGCTGCGCGGTACGTAATGCAGGATGGATCCATGTACCGGAAAGGATTCTCAATCCCATTGTTACGATGCATCGCTCATGATGAAACAAAGCGAGTCTTGAGGGAAGTCCACGAAGGGGAATGCGGCGACCATACTCGGGGGCAAACGCTAGCAAAGAAGATCCTCCGCTATGGGTATTACTGGCCCACCGTAAACTGGGATGCCGCGGACTACGCAAGAAAATGCGACAAGTGTCAAAGATATGCAAAAATCCCGAGGGCTCCGTCGACGGAACTCACACAAATGATCAGCCCTTGGCCATTCGCGATCTGGGGAATCGACATAATCGGCTCTTTGCCTCTATCCAAAGGTGGTGCGAAATACGCGATAGTTGCAGTCGACTATTTCACGAAATGGACTGAGGCAGAACCTTTGGCCACTATCACCTCTAAGAAAGTCATTAACTTCGTTGTACGAAACATTATATGCCGCTTTGGCCTTCCACGCACCATCATTACAGACAACGGAACGCAATTCGAAAGTAGAGAGTTCAAAGAGTTCTGTTTAAAGTACGGCATCGAGAAAAAGTTCGCTGCCGTTGCACACCCAAAAGCTAACGGACAAGTCGAGGCCGTTAACAAAATAATCAAGTCCATACTAAAGAAGCGTCTGGAGAAGGTTGGAGGCAAGTGGGTAGATGAACTCCCGACAGCATTATGGGCATATAGAACTACCCACAAGTCCGCGACCGGCCACACTCCGTTCGCCTTGGCATACGGCTCTGAAGCCGTAATACCCGTGGAGCTTGAAGTTCCATCGCACCGAGTGACATACTATGACCCCAAGACGAACCAAAACCTCTTGCTGGAATCACTGGACTGCATCGACGAAAAGCGTGAAGAAGCTGAGTTAAGGGCGGCGGCGCACAGACATCGAGTCAAGCGCTACTACGATGGCAGAGTCCGCCCAAGAATCTTCGATGTGGGTGATCTCATTCTGAAACGAGACTTCCCAGTGCCATCACGCATGAATCCCAGCTGGGAAGGTCCATACGCCATTGAACGGAAGCTTGGAGAAGGAACATTCAAGCTAGCGACCGTTGATGGCGCGACACTCCCCCGAGCATGGAACAGTGAACATTTGCGGCACTATTACATTTAGCATGTTTCCCTTTCTTGTTATAGGCACTATTGTTTTCTGCATGTTTCCATTCAATAATGACTTAGTTTCCTTTTGAGGTTGTAATCGAGCAATTTAGTTGATTTTCATTAATAAAGGCTTGAAGCCACATTTTCTATGAAGTTTCTATATCTCTTAATTGGATGATAAATTACATTATTCTGTGCGGCGTACAGACTCGTACAAACGATTTCCAATCTCCGAATCCCCAGAGTGCGGAGCGGAGTACTCTAAGTCCCCAGAGCGCGGACTAGAGTATAAACGATTTCCAATCTCCGAATCCCCAGAGTGCGGAGCGGAGTACTCTAAGTCCCCAGAGCGCGGACTAGAGTATAAACGATTTCCAATCTCCGAGTCCCCAGAGTGCGGAGCGGAGTACTCTAAGTCCCCAGAGCGCGGACTAGAGTATAAACGATTTCCAATCTCCGAATCCCCAGAGTGCGGAGCGGAGTACTCTAAGTCCCCAGAGCGCGGACTAGAGTATAAACGATTTCCAATCTCCGAATCCCCAGAGTGCGGAGCGGAGTACTCTAAGTCCCCAGAGCGCGGACTAGAGTATAAACGACTTCCAATCTCCGAATCCCCAGAGTGCGGAGCGGAGTACTCTAAGTCCCCAGAGCGCGGACTAGAGTATAAACGATTTCCAATCTCCGAATCCCCAGAGTGCGGAGCGGAGTACTCTAAGTCCCCAGAGCGCGGACTAGAGTATAAACGACTTCCAATCTCCGAATCCCCAGAGTGCGGAGCGGAGTACTCTAAGTCCCCAGAGCGCGGACTAGAGTATAAACGATTTCCAATCTCCGAGTCCCCAGAGTGCGGAGCGGAGTACTCTAAGTCCCCAGAGCGCGGACTAGAGTATAAACGATTTCCAATCTCCGAATCCCCAGAGTGCGGAGCGGGGTACTCTAAGTCCCCAGAGCGCGGACTAGAGTATAAACGATTTCCAATCTCCGAATCCCCAGAGTGCGGAGCGGAGTACTCTAAGTCCCCAGAGCGCGGACTAGAGTATAAACGACTTCCAATCTCCGAATCCCCAGAGTGCGGAGCGGAGTACTCTAAGTCCCCAGAGCGCGGACTAGAGTATAAACGATTTCCAATCTCCGAATCCCCAGAGTGCGGAGCGGAGTACTCTAAGTCCCCAGAGCGCGGACTAGAGTATAAACGACTTCCAATCTCCGAATCCCCAGAGTGCGGAGTACTCTAAGTCCCCAGAGCACGGACTAGAGTATAAACGATTTCCAATCTCCGAATCCCCAGAGTGTGGAGCGGAGTACTCTAAGTCCCCAGAGCGCGGACTAGAGTATAAACGATTTCCAATCTCCGAATCCCCAGAGTGCGGGGCGGAGTACTCTAAGTCCCCAGAGCGCGGACTAGAGTATAAACGACTTCCAATCTCCGAGTCCCCAGAGTGCGGGGCGGAGTACTCTAAGTCCCCAGAGCGCGGACTAGAGTATAAACGATTTCCAGTCTCCGAATCCCCGGAGTGCGGAGCGGAGTACTCTAAGTCCCCAGAGCGCGGACTAGAGTATAAACGATTTCCAGTCTCCGAATCCCCAGAGTGCGGAGCGGAGTACTCTAAGTCCCCAGAGCGCAAACTAGAGTATAAACGATTTCCAATCTCCAAGTCCCCAGAGTGCGGAGCGGAGTACTCTAAGTCACCAGAGCGCGGACTAGAGTATGAACAGTCTCAAGTCTCCAAGTCCCCGGAGCGCAGTGTCAGCAAACCAAATAAAGACAAGAGAATCATTCAAACAAGAAGAAACTAAAATTTTATTCGATAAGTCCAAAATAGGGATACAATATCACTCCTACAAAATCCGGGCCTATACAAACTACAAGTTATGAAAGATAGAAACTGTTACAAACTTAAGCGAAAACTTGTTGAACAAGTGCATCGATCATTTCTTCGACTTCTTCTTCTTGTCTGCCTTCGGTGTTTCCGACGACTCCTCTTCCTCACGTTTCTTCTTGGACTTTTTGCTTGCTAGAGAGACGGAGTCAGGAGTAGGAGACGGAACATCTAATGGTTTGGACCTGCCCGGGAGAATGATTTTCAAAGGTCTATTCCGCGGGTCAGTAAGTTCCAGGACTTCAGATTCAACTTTGACTTTGACCTTTCTCTTCTCCTCGTCGGCAAGACGATCCTTCATGCTCATCTCTGAAGTATGTTCAGAGGCGCCAGTGATTTTAACTTCGTCGCTTCCTTCGGCAGGAGACGAGGTATCAAGTTTGTCATCATCAAGCGCCCCGATCACTTGAGCGTCTGGGCCGGGAGTTACCCCTGCGTGAGCAACGTCGCTTGTTTTCCCCGCTTCCTCCTTGGCGTCATCGCTCCTCGGAGTTAGCTCAGTGTCAGAACAACCTGTGAGAAATATAAGAAGTGGGCATTAGAACGAATAACCACTGCTAAAAAATGACGGATCACTTCGACTTCTAGAGAAAGAAGAATCTCCTACCAGGATCAGGTTGGCTGTCGGTGGCGCGCGGGGTTTCACCCTCCAGGATAGGTGACAGCACATGAACGCCGAGCCCGGGATCTTCGGGGTCGTAGCTGGCATGCTGCTCGAATGGATCAAGCGTCGACCGACCAGCCGATTGAGCAGCATAAGGAGCGGCAATGTGAGGAGTAGTAGTGTCGGCCTCTGACGGGCCAGCCTCGTTATTCTTCTCTTTCGAAGGGGAAGAGCCTTTGCCATAGAGAGCCAATGCTACGGATAAATCCGATGGCTCATTCCCCCTCAGGAACTCCTTCACCAGTGCATCCTCGTCGATTTCTTCGGAGCCTGATTCGACTTTCTTGATCTTTATCAGAGTCTCCCATGCCTCAGCCAGGGATTCATGGTAGCCGTCGCCCAAGAATGTTAGGTCGCGGTGCATAAGGACGCGGGCTCCGTACTCGGCGATCAACGGGTCAAACATACTTTTGACTTCTTCCCTGCCGGTCTCTGCGGCCTCCTCCAGGCGAGAATCAAGCTCCTCCTCAGCCATTCTTTTGCCCTCCTCACGGGCCTCATCCTTCATTTTCTCGACCCCGGCAAGTTCACCGTCAAGCTTTGCCTTCAGGAGCCGGGTAGCCACAATCTCATCACAATACCGCTGTGATTCTTCCTGAGCGGCTATTTTGTCTTCTTTCTCCTTGGAGAGTTGTTCTTTCAGCTCTTTGACTTGAGTAGCGAGCGCGTCCCTTTCTTTTTGGACAGAGTCTTTTTCTAGGGCAAGGGCGCCGCTACGCTGAACTGCTTCGTCAAGCTCCTTTTTGTGAGCCACCTCTAAGCGAGTAACTGCCTCGGCAGTATCTTTTGCACCTTGTTCAGCGGCTTCTAGCTTTAACTTATAAGAGGCGAGTTCTTCGTCTTGGAGTTTGATGATTTTCTTATCACTGTCAGCCTCCAGAGTCAGACGGTCAATCTCGTGTTGACGCTCAACAGATACTTCTGATATCTTCTCCACCAAGTGCACGAATGCGTCATGTTGAACATAGACGTCATTGTTGCATGCAATGGCACTTTGCTTCACGTGCCCAGGAATGTGATGGATGGCCGGGAGGAATTTCAAACCGTCAAAACAAATTTTCGGAAACTTGGCCTTAAGGTCGACCATCTTTTCTACAACAGTCGGGTCCACGGCAGGAGCAGGAGGAGGAGGCTTAGAGAATTCCGTTCTTTTACGCGGCTCTCGAACTTGCCTCGTACTCGATGAACTGGAATGTTGTTCTCGAGCAGCATCAGACTGATAACCCTTCTGCAAAGACTTTTCTTTATCCAGCTCAGCAGTAGGAGGAAGATCACGGGACTGAGAAGATTGATAGTGCGCTTTCTTGCGGTGAGACGACTCGCGAGGGCGATTGTCCCTATCTTCGTAATCACCTCGGTCCCGGCGTCTTCCTGAACCAGAATCCCGTCCGAAGTGATGAAATATTGAAGACCCCTGAAGGCGATCAAGTCCGTGGGAGCGGCCCATATCACCTGCAAAGAAGGAAGATAACAACGAATTAAGGAGAATTCACGAATTAAAAAGACTTGAAGTATGTTATGGAATGCGCATGTGCGTGTGTGTCCTAAGTGTTCCCCCCGACGGACCCGTTCGTTTGTCTTTGCTAATCGGAGTATTGTCTCTGTGAGCCGGGAGTTGAACTCCTACATTGCCTCTAGCGGGCGAGGAGAATTTGAGAGCTTCAGGATCATCGAACCCGTAATTAAGTATGTCTTCGGGAATAGAGAGGTTCGAGAGACCCCTCAGAGAACTCTCCAGACGCTGCGAAGAAGCCTCTTTTTCAGGAGGGATAGGCGTAGATTTTGAGGTGTCGCCAACTTTCTCTTTCTGAACCGTATATTTCAGCTTTTTCTTTCCCTTCGAAGGGGAGGATGACGTCTCAATGTCCTGAACTTCGATTGCCGGATTCCAAGCAGGACCCACGTTCTCGCCCTGAGTGTCGGGTGCATCATCCTCTCTACGCTCGCCTTCTTCGTGCGCGTCGGGAGCGCGACGCGACGACGGGCCGGCAAGTTTTTTCCCTTTACCAGATGGAGGTTTGGGAATTGTAACACCTTCTGGAAGGCTGACCCGACGATCAGGAGCTAGCAAGCCGAACCCCGACAGCGATTCATTTGAAATGATAGCTCGAATATCTCGATCCTTGGCCGGAAGAGCTCTAATCGCGTCGACAACATCAGAATATCCTCGGCCTTCCGGACGCGGGTTAATACCTGAAAAGAGGAAATGAAGAGTTAAGAAAAACGTGACTCCCATTAAGTACGAGTAACGGTTCAGCAGAGAGACTTACTGCCTTCAACCCATCTCCTAGCAAAACCATACGGGCATCGCACATAGAACCATTCCTGTTTGTATAGGGCGAACTTGCTACAGGCCCCTGTCAAGATCTGGCACCTGTGATACGGCTCGAGGAAAATGAAGGAAGGGCTATCTTTCCGTCTCTTGAACATGTAAATGTATCGAATATCACCGGGGGTTGGAGGTCTGGAGAAGACAGCCATGAAGAGTAAGTAAGTCCCATATAGGAACGCATGACCATTCGGGTGCAGCTGCGATGGAGCGATGTCTATATACTGCAGCACATCCCGGAGAAATAGGTTAAACGGAGGCACGCTGCCCATCCAGCACATGAACTTGTTGCAGGCCGTGTACCCGACTGGGGGCAAATGAGGACGGTCGTGTCTCGAAGGAACTAACACGTCAGTAAAGGGAATTCCGTGAATGGAACATATCCGTCGCAGAGCGGCCTCATTGATCCTCGAGGCTTGAGAATCGACCGGATTGTCCAGTAAGATGGTTGACTCCAGAGCATCGGGCGCCAGATTATGAGCGGGAGAGATTGACGGGTTGGAAGCATCTGCGGCTCCTTGCTTTGCTGACGGCCCAGGCCTGTCAGATATGGTGGCAGAACTAGATTTTCCTGACATCCCGAATAAATAATGAACCTGGCTAAATGCTTGAGAAAGCTATACTTGAAAAACGTTGAGCGTTAGAATTAGCAACACAAGTTTTCCCCCCACGTGGTGTGTGAACTAGTGCAAGCAATTATGTACAAACAATAAGAAGGTTTTTAAGATATAATAATTAGCTTCGAATCATCGCCTTCGAAGACCGTCATCGCTGACCGTCTCAAAAAGCTTGCCTTGAGGTGATTACAGTTCAAGATTCAGAAAACATGTAATTTATGAAGTATCCGGCTTAAGTCTAATTTGACATTTATATCGTTCGGCATTTAAATGTCGTTCGGCGGTTACATTGTTCGTCCCGAGAAGAGTTCGGTGTGCATCTTGGTTCGGTTGAGTCATTGTCAAGTGTTCGGCATTGAAATTGTTCGGCATATATATGTTTGTTCGGCATTTGAATGTTGTTCGGCTTGAGTTATTGTGCGACAATTTTATTGTTCATCCTAAGTATAGTTCGGCATTTTTGACGTTCGGCGAATATAATGTTCGGCACGTACATTGTTCGGCCTAGGTATTTATATTGTTCGGCATTTTTGATGTTCGGCGAATATAATGTTCGGCACGTATATTGTTCGGCCTAGGTATTTACATTGTTCGGCATTTTTGATGTTCGGTGAATATAATGTTCGGCAGTTATATTGTTCGGCAGGTATGTAACTGTTCGGCATTAGTTCGTTTGGCTAAGGCAGTGCTCCGCCCTCGACCATAACTCCGCCCTGCTCTCCCTCCATTTACGACGAACGACAGAGACAAGATCGCCCGGCGAAGGTTACGCCGTTCGACACCCCATCTCCCTTTTTTCTTCCAATCTTGATCAGCACAGAGGAGCTAGGTCTAACTACCATGCACCGTTCGGCGACTCCAAACGTGCGAACCACTTCTACTAGTGAACCTAAAGTTGAAGTAATGTAATCGTCGAGAGAATGATACCTAGTTCGACGATCGAGGTTGAGGAAGGATCAACTAGACTTTATATCTGATAGAGTGGCAAGAATTGCAAATCTCTGGGAATAACAGAAGAGAAAGCGTAAAGGGAAAATGGTGGAAGGGCGCCTGGTTATATAGAGGGAGGTAGAAGTCGAAAAGGCCATGACCGGTAGAACCGGTCAAGGTCATAGCGTTCGGCGCATAACGGTTCGGCACTGAAGCATCGCTCGGCAAGGAAGCACCGTTCGAACGCGCATGTCTCGTTCGGCATTTGGAACACGTCCGGCACACATCGATCCCACAAAAGGGGCGTCTCCGTTCGAGGTTAGCCAAGGGTTTAAGACGTGACGAAAAGGTTGCACGGTTCAAAGCGTACCACGTTCGGCCACGCGATACACTTTGGGGGGCAAGTGTTTCCTGGAGATTTGACCAGGCAACTGAGTGCTCGGCATTGGCCACTACTCGGCATGAAGGACTGTTCGGCATCCAGGAGGACTCGGCGAAGCGCGCGGGATCCAGTGGAACTCGGCATCCATAGCGTTCGGCATCCGTAGTGCTCGGCGTCAGTTAGTGTTCGGCGACAACCAATGCTCGGCGCTAGCGTTCGGCATCCAGTGGAACTCGGCATCAGAGAGTGACCGGCATCCAGGAGTGTTCGGCGAAGCACTTGACATCCAGGAGTACTCGGCGTAGTACTCGGCAACAGGAGTACTCGGCATCCCAAAGTACTCAGCGTCAAGTGGTGTTCGGCATCAGGAGTGCTCGGCATCACAAGGTACTCGGCGTCAAGTGGTGTTCGACATCAACTGGCACCCGGCTGCAAGAGCGCTCGGCGTCCCCTGGCACTCGGCACCCAGAGGTACTCGGCGTAGTACTCGGCAACAGGAGTACTCGGCATCGCAAGGTACTCGACATCAGTAGAACTCGGCGATAGGATAACTTGGCAACGAGAACGCTCGACATTCAGAAGGCATTCAGTATGCACAACTTCACAAGGACCGTTCGGCATGGAAAGCATCGTTCGGCATGGGAAGGGCTGCTCGGCATCAGAGCGTTCGGCATACCAGGGTCGGCATGCAGCGACCACTGTACTGAGGCTTGACCGTTCGGCTATCCAGCCCACTTGGGAAGTCCAGCCCATATTTGCCTATAAATAGAGGGGCAGGGTCACAGTGAAATGGATCCTTTTTTTTGGAGAGAAAAATACGGGGAGACTCTGCCATTTTCAAGACTCATCTTCTCTACTTAAACAACTTCATTCAAGCATTTGAATCACGAATTGTATTTGTAATCAACCATAAAGGAAATCAATAAAGTTGAGCAAAGTGGACGTAGGCAATTACGCCGAACCACTATAAAATTTGGTGTTCTTACTTTCTACATTTAAATTAGCATTGCCTTCTCTGTTTAATTTGCTTTCATCACTTATATCTCTACACAATCTTTCTGAACGAGGTTAGTGACCAATTTTGGTGCTAACAGTTATTAATCTCTATATTAGATTGCTTTGTGTACATATTTATCTTTTCAGTGATAGGCTCCTGAGCCTCATTTTGTTGCAAATTTTGTGATGGTCCAGTCTGACTCTTCTCAACCATACTTTTTTGCCTCCACACTTGTATGATGGGAGGGGACACGATCTCGCATTGGTCTGTGGAATGACCAAAGCACTTACAATTGTTGCAAACTGGCTGGAAATGTTCATATTCTATCTCCTGTATGTAAATATTACCATTTCTGTCCTTAGCGCGCACCTGTTTTTTAATTAATTCACTTGCTTTAATTTCTACAAGAACTCTAGCATATTTTAGTCTACTGACATTTCTGGTGAAATCATCCATTGCCAGAGGTGTTCCAATAAGGCTAGCAAGTTTGCTAATACCACGAGCATTCCATAAGGATAGATCCAGATTCATTAGTTTAACCCAGACAGGTTGTGATTCAAGCATATCCCTCTCAAGTCTTAAGTTTGGTTCCTATTTTTTAGTAAAGATAAGTTTACTATCTATAAACCAAGGCCCTCCATCCAGCACTTTCTTACAATCCAGTTCATTACTGAATTTGATGAGATAAAAACCATTTTCCCAAGGAAAAACATCGCAGTTACCAGTCGGTTGCCATACTCTTTTAATGTAAGCTTTAACATGTATGTAGTAAGGTCTTTTTCCAGCTACATAGATATATATAGAATTACCCTATAGACTTTTTGTTGAATTAAATACCTTATCGTCTAGATCAGCATAGGCCCCATCTGCATCTTCTAGATGATCGAATTTATTAACTCCACCATCAATACATGTGTTTCCAGCAATTGCTTCAGCCCACGATCTTACACCTGCCTTAAATTCTGGTTTCTTAGGCATAGGACCCACAGGCGCAGATTGATTGGTGTATTCTCTCCATTTATTCTATAGATTAACCCTTATTTGCTTCTTTCCCTTGTCTTTGTATCTTACCTCTTGCCAGCCCATGTCATCCGCCTCATTAACCATAGAATTTTCTACAGTCGCCACGGGATTAGGATCGCTTTTAAGGTTTCCTGCAGTCGCCATTATTTCTACTACATCACAACTCATATATAAGCACACACACGTATATATATATATATATTAAAAAATTAGGTAGACTTGGAGGAAGAGGAAGGAGTGTGGTATTCGTTTGGTTTTACTATGATGTTCTCCTACAGTGGTCTCAATGGTGACCATCCATTTTTGCGTTCCCATGAGTTTGGAGAGATAGGGGACATTGAGGTGATGGTTCCCATGAGTTACGTTGTGAAGGAGAACTTGGTTGTTGAACCGTATTGTGAGATGACAATCCACAAAATTTTAGAGCCACTTGTTTTAGGAAGCTTAATCGCTTCGCATTTACCTTTTGCTTATAATACAGCTCTCGCTGTAATTCCAGTGTCTCCCGTTGATAATGGTGGATGTCGTCTATCTTATCTTTGGTCGACGGCGACCCAAAAAATAAAGATCGATTAGCACTTTTACTGGGAGGAGTGTAGCTAGTGTGAGTGGAAGGTGGTACTATTGGAACGGGCTCGTAGATAGGGGTTGGTGTAGGTAGATTGACAGAATCCGAGCTTATTGAGGTATAGGAGAGGAAAGAGAATTTGGAGTTGTGTTGTGAAGACATGGTAAAAAAAATTGAAGAGGTTGAAGCTTTGATTTTGAATTTAAAGAGATTGTGTGAAAGAAAAATAAAACAATCTTGAATTTATAATAAACAGGAGCCTTAAAATAGATGGGAATGAGTGATAACAATAATCAGAAAAATGAAAGCCAATAAATTAAAAGAAAAATAACTAACAACCTTAAGAAGGAATGGTTGTAAAAATGTAAAACCAAAATGAGTGGTGATTAGAAAAAGATCAGAAATAATATGAACTCAAAAATAAGTATAGATAAGAAACAAAATATAGTGAAGTGGTAGAAAACCATCTTGTGAAGTTAGAGGTCTAATGTTCGAGTATGGCAATCTTCAAATTTTTGAGAAAATTTTATTTTTGAAAAACTTTTTACAAAAATAATTATAGATCTTTTGAAGACATAATTCCTAATTCTCTTCTAAGTTTAATAAAAATATTTTCATTCAAAGGTTTTGTAAATATATCAGCCAGTTGATTTTCAAAGGATACGAATTCTAATCTGACTAAATCCTTTTCAATATTATCATGGAGAAAATGATGACGTATGTCAATATGTTTAGTTCATGAGTGATTGACAGGATTTTTAAATAGATTTATAGCACTTGTGTTATCATAGAAAATAGTTGACTTTGATAAATTTATACCAAAATCTTGAAGTGTTTGTTGCATGTAAATGACTTGAGCACATGCTAAAGCAGCAGAAATGTATTCTGCCTCACAAGTCGAAAGTGAAACACAATTTTGTTTCATGCTAAACTAAGATACTAAGGATTGTCCAATGAAGTGACAAGTCCCACTAGTACTTTTTCGATCCGTCCGACATCCTCCAAAGTCAGCGTCACTATATGAAACTAACTTGAAAGGACATTCTTTCGGATAGAAAAGTCCAAAATCTTTGGTATTGCTTAGATAACGCAATATTCATTTCACCGCTCGTATATGTGATTCTTTAGGATTTGCTTGAAATCGAGCACATAAACAAACACTCATCATTATGTCGGGTCTACTAACAGTTAAATAAGGTAACGATCCAATTATACTACGATATAATTTTTGGTCGACACTTTTGCCATCTTCATCTCTATCGAGATGTATTGTTGTACTCATTGGAGTTGGCTTGGCAGAAGTATATTCCATACCAAAGCGTTTAATTAGATTATTACAATATTTTTCTTGATTAATCAAAATTCCATTTTCTAATTGTTTAATCTGTAAACCAAGAAATTAAGATAATTCTCTCATATGTGACATTTCAAATTCTTTGGTCATTATTTTAGAAAATTCCTAACATAACTTTTCATTTGTAGAACCAAAAATAACATCATCTACATAAATTTGAATAATTAAATATCCTTTTTAGTTCTTTTAATAAAAAGAGTTTGTTCAACCTTCCCAATTTCAAAACCAGAATCTATTAGATAGCTCTTAAGACGTTCATACAAAGCACGGGGTGCTTGTTTTAGACCGTATAAGGTTTTCTTAAGTTTATAGACGTGGTATGGAAATTTTTCCTGTGTGAATAAAGGAAGTTGTTTAACAAAAACATTTTATTTTATATAACCATTTAAAAAGCACTTTTAACATCCATTTGATAAAGTTTTAAATTATGAAAACATGCAAAGGCCAGTAAGAAACGTATTGCTTTAAGTCGTGCGACTGGAGCAAACGTTTCTTTATAGGCAATTCCTTCTTCTTGATTATATCCTTGTGCAACTAATCTAGCTTTATTCCTAGTTATATTATCATGTTCATCTGCTTTATTTTTGAAGACCCATTTAGTACCAATGACTGTTTGATCACTCGGTCTAGGAACTAGTTCCCAAACTTCATTTCGTTCGAATTTGTTTAGCTCTTCTTGCATAGCTATAATCCAATAGTCATTCGTAGAGGCTTCTTTTGCATTTTTAGGTTCAATATTAGAAAGAAATGCTACATGGCCCATTTGATTAAGTTGATTTCTAGTTCTAACATGTGAATCAATTTATCCTATGACATTATCTACTAGGTGATCTCATAAAATCCTAGGAGGAGATCTTAATTCATTTTCATTATGAACGATGGTTTCATCTTCTACAAAATTATGAACATTGTTTTCATCTTCTTCAAAATTATTTTGAGTAAATGTATTTGTGATCGTCTTAGGTATTATTTCATCATCCTCAAAAAATTTATTGAATTTCAAATTTTCGTCGAATGAAACATGAAGTGTTTCTTCGATTCTTTTAGTTCTTTTATTAAAAATTCGATAAGCTTTGCTTTGTTCCGAATATCCTATGAAGATTCCTTCATCGGATTTTGGATCGAATTTTCCAAGCTGATCTTTTGTGTTTAAAATAAAACATTTTGAACCAAAAGTTTTAAAATATGAAATGTTTGGTTTTCTTTGATGAAAAAGTTCATATGGAGTGTGTTTTGTTAGTGGTCGGATGGAAACACGATTCAGACCATAGCAAGCAGTTGCTACACCTTCTGCCCAAAAATATTTTGGTAAAGTGCTTCCATTCAATAAAGTTCTTGCACATTCTTGTAAAGTTCTATTTTTCCTTTCTACAACTCCATTTTGTTGTGGTGTTCTAGGAAAAGAAAAATTATGATAAATTCCCTTTTTATTACAAAAATGTTCAAAAGCTTTATTTTCAAATTCACCTCCATGATCACTTCTAATATTTTAAATTTTTAAATTTTTGAGATTTTGAATTCTCTTTGCAAAATTTTTGAAGTTTTCAAAAGTATCACTTTTATTTTTCAGAAAAATAGTCCAAATTTATCTTGAGAAATCATGTACAATAACAAAACACGTATTTTCTATGATTTATAGATTGAACTTGAGTTGGATCAAAGAGATCCAAATGCAATAGTTCTAGTGGTTGTACAGTAGAAATATTTTTATTTGATTTGAAGGATGATTTTGATAATTTTCCTAATTGACAAGCATTACAAATATTGTTTACTTTAAAATTCATTTTTGGTATTTGGTAAACCTTTGACTAAATCATATTTAGATAATTTATTTATAGCTTTGAAATTAATATGACAAAATCTTTTGTGCCATAACCAAGGTCATTTTCTTTGGCTATTAAACACATGTTTGTATTTTAATTTACATTCATATTCAAAATACAAATATTTTTTTCTCTAAAACCTTCAAAAATAAGATTTTTATTTTGATCAAAAATGCTACACTTATTTTTAGAAAAAGAAATATTGAATCCTTTGTCACATAATTGGCTGATACTAAGTAAATTATGCTTCAAATTTTTAACTAATAAAACATCTGTAATAAGAGGTAAATTAGATATACCGTTATTGCTCACATCGCCTTTGTCGATGACATATCCTTTGGAATTATCTCCAAATGTGACAGAACCTCCATCTGAGTAGATAACATTAGTTAGCATCCCTTTGTTTCCTATCATATTTTTTGAGCAACCACTATCTAGTATCCATTTTCCTCTCTTTTTCGGTGGTACCTGTAAAATATAGAATTAACATTGGTACCCAGAATTTTATTTGGGTCCTATGAGTTAGGTCTTAGGAAGCCAAACCCAAGAGGGTTCAGAATTCATTTTGAAAATAAAATCTTTGTTTTTATGAACATTTTTTATAAAATTTTTTATATACTTATCTCTAATCAAAGAATTATTTGTTTTAGGAACCCAAATTTTAATTGATTTAGAAAATTTTAAAACTTTTGAACTAGGTTTTTCAACTTTATTATTATATTTTTTATATGAAAAATTCTTTTTCTTTGGAACAACTTTAGAAGATTTCTTATATCCTAGTCCTCTTTTATTTGAAGCATTTTGAGAGTTTTCTATAATTTTGGAAAGATTTCCCTGCCTTTATTAAAATTAGAGACATTTTTAGAAATATCATCTAACTTTGTTTTAAGCCTAGAGTTATCTAATTTTAAAATCTTGACATTAGGTTTAAAATCATGATTTTCAATTAGTAGAGCATTATTCTTTTCTTTTTGAGTTTCCATCTCTTGACTTAACATAGAGAGTTGAGATGTCATATTAGAACAAGATTCTTGAGTAACTCCAAGTTCTTCTTCTAAGGTTTGTTTCTCATCTCTTAGCATATCTACTTCGATTTCAGTTCTATTCAGTTTTTAAAGAGATTCTTTGTATTTTTTTTGATGTCTTTTAGTGAAAGTTAGATCACTCACCTCATCTTTTGTGGCCATCAAACATACGTTTACTTGTTCTGCATCACTGTCTGAGTCTCTATCTAATGATGAAGATGATTCTGAATCGTCCCAAGTGACAGAGAATGCTTTCATCTTGAATCTGTCTTTCTTGTGCTTATGTTTGTCTTTCTTTTTCTCAAGACAGTCTTTTTTGATGTGGCCTTTCTTATAACATTCATAACATTCTAGAGCAGATGATGATGATTTGTTGGTGTTGTTATTGTTGTTGGAGCTGTTCTTGTTATTTCTAAATTTGTTGCTCTTTCTAAATTTCAAAAACTTTTTGAAATTTTTAGCAATGAATGCCATATCTTCTTCATCTGAATCTGATTCATCGTTTTCTACCCGGAATGTTATATTCTTCTTATCTTGAGCCTGTACTTGTTTTGCCTGAGATTAACTTTATAAGACATTAGATTTCCTATCAACTCTTCTGGTTTTATGGTTGAAATGTCGTTAGCTTCTTCGATTGCTAAGACTTTTCGTTCCTACTCATCCGTTAAAGAGTTGAGGATTTTTGAAACAATATCAAAATCTACATAAGTTTCTCCTAATGCTATCAAATAATGATATATATCTTGAAATCTAGAGTACATTTCATTTATAGTCTCATCTTGCTTCATTTTAAAATTCTGGAACTGATTTTTGAGCATAAAATTTTTACTCTGTTTTACTTTATTAGAACGTTCATGTGTAACTTTAAGTGTACGCCAAATTTCATGAGCAGTTTTACACATGCTTATTCTATTAAACCCATTTTTTTCTAATGCACAATATAACATATTCATAGCTTTAGCAATTGCAGTAGCATCCAATTTTTAAGTGTTAGACCATGATGAATATTCATTGGTAGGTATAGTATATTCAGATTGCATAATGTTCCAGGTTTCATAACTACTTGCTTGTATATAAATTATCATTCTAGTAGCCCAATAGTTATAGTTCATTCCATTAAATAGAGGTGGTCATGCAGTCGATTGGCCTTTAAGAAAGATAGTGTTAGCAGTAGTGCTAGTGTTGTTTTCTATATTAAAAAAATCAGATGACTATGTTACGGTTAAATGATAACCTTGCTCTAATACCAAATGAAAGTGTTTGTGCTATAGGATCAGGTAATATGGAACATAATAAATAACTAGTGCGGAAAATAATAGCAGTAAAGTAAAATGACACCATGAATTTTTATACTGGTTCGAACTCCCATTCTACGTCTTGTCCCATACTTCTTCTAGAATTAAAGCTAGCAACCCTCACTTAACACGGAGGAACGGGTATTACACCGCCTAAGCAACCGAACAGGACTTGACCGCCTGAGCAATAGAACAGGACTTGACCACCTGAGCAACCGAACAGGACTTTCTTACAAACTGGATTAACTTGGCTTTATGTATTCTGAATAACATTGATTTTTCACTTGTAGTACACCCTTCCTATAATCTTTTCATCAAGAATGATGTGTATAATTGTGTGTGTATAAAGAATAGGAAGATTAGAATTGCTTATATAATATGGAAGTGGAATTGTAAGCAATGATTGTATAGGATTTTGTAAGAAATAGAATCAAGAAAGCTATGCACTATAGATCAAGAAAGATAAGAAAATTCAGTTATTTGATCATTGAAACTTGAGTGCATTTATAGTGTATCAAGAGTTACATCCTCTGGTAAGAGTTCTCTGTGAAAAGCTAATGGGTGCAACACTTGAGAAAGGAGATATCCATTGATAATGAGAAGTGTCTTTTCATAATATTGGACTGTTACAGGATTCTGTCAACTGAAAGTGCAAGGTCAGTCGACTAAATTCAAAAAGTGCACAAGTCATATACATAGACTTAGTCGACTGACTAGGTGTGTTCAATCGACTGGTCTGTGTTATATATAAAAATATAACTACTTATTCAATCGACTGAATACACCTAGTGAGTCGACTGAATAGTGCAGTTCAGTACATTAAAGAATATGTGTATATTTTAAATTCGATTAAAATATGCATGCAAGTTTATTTGAATGTGAATGATGATTCTTGAGGAAAGATTTTAACAAAGCACTAAACTAGACTCTATATACACATTTGATGACTCTTATTAAAATATATAATTATACGAACCAAACTTTGAGTCGTTGAGTCTGAATGTTGTCGTAGTCGTAGATTCGTGAATTGTTGTTCCTTGTCAACAATCAAAACTTATAATCCAACAGTATCTATTCTCTTCGTATCAATTCCAAGACCTTGGTTTCGGATCGATCACCATGCCTCTTCTAATGACACAAATTGCTTCATCCTAGATCGATCGATAAACTACTGCCTTTCGCCTCGATCATAAAAGTTGCCTACAAACTACTCCAAAGCATTCTGATCGATCCACATCTCGCATCGATACGAGTTCAAGAGAGACTTGGAGTCAGTGACTCCATCGATTCTTCCTAGTTATTCTCCTTCTTCCCCAAACCTCCAAATCGCCATTAACTACATCCTCGACCTAACCCTAGCCCCACTCCAGCACCAACAACACCAGAGATGGCCATTGACATGAACGAAATGGCACGAAAACTCGAGTCTCATCGCTTTAAGAACGGTTCTATTAATCGATTACCTAGCTCGAAGAATCTGGACTTAAGATTAAAAAGTTGGTTGTTTGGAAGATGAGAGTTCAACCGTGCATTTGGACCAAACGATACGAAGTAATAATAGAAGCAAGTGGAAAATATTCTAAGTCCAAAATATATTTATACTCCTTCGTATCCAAAGAAAAACGATTCGTATATTTAGTCACGTAACCGATTGAAGCGGTCAACATCCATCGATACGAAGAGCGTTGCATAATTATGCCTGGATCGTTTGTGCCCATCGATACGAAGAAAGCATTTCATATCCATCGATGTGAAGCCATCATCTCGTATCCATCGATCCAAGGCCCAATATATCATATCGATCGATACGAAGCACTCTGTATGTCAGTCTATCTCGTATCGATAACCATCGATACGAAGCCTACCTTCATACGTCCAAGATTGATCCAGGAGAGGATTGATACGAAGAAATGGATCAAATTAACCATCGACCATTGTTGCAACTCGAATTTCACATCAATCCAGGAGAGGATCGATACGAAACTCGATCCAAATAAGAAAAAAGAACTTGACAACGACCCGTGAACGTGCAAACATGAATGGGAGTCAAGTTAACATACGTACATGTATGCCATATTAACATTTGATTTTCAAAGTTAACAGGGATTAAATGCTTGCCTGGTGACAATCAAAGCAATGAACAACAAATTGCTAGCACTCGACCTTCAGTTACAATGAAAACTGCATGATCCTTGGCAGTCTACAGTTCAACATTTATGCTACTGGAAATTAATCGAGGTTACATATATCTCTTGATGAATGGACAACAACTATTCAGCAAATTGGATAGAACTTTTTCAGAATGAAGATTGCAGCTTTTCAAAGCACGTCATGTTCACATAGGACGTACTTTAGGGGGCAAATGTTATCCTGCAATTTGGCAAGGTCGTGACACCAAGGACTTGACTAGAGGCTGAAGACAATCCGCCCCGGAGATCAGTTATCTACAGGTCCACGATGGATACAGGCAAACTTGGTCCAAGTCCGAATCAAGCTACAATTAGCATGGTATGACAAGCAAAGATATTGAAGTCAACATTCCAAATTTCAGGTCAATCGGAGTTCGTATGCTCATGTTATGGATCGATCAAGATTCATATGAAACATGTTCATTTCGTATCCATCCATTTCGTATCCATCCGTTTTGTATCCATCAAGATTTCAATGGACCTTAGCACTTCCCGGATCGATTATAGTTCACTTGTTCAACAACTACACATTTCATATTGGTTACACTTCATTCAACCAACAGCTACATATTTCGTATCGATCAACTACTCGATCGATATGAAGAGAGGGGCCAGAGATTGATACGAAGGAAAGAGTTCATCATCGATATGATACCATAGACAAAGAATTGATACCAAAGCAAAGACAAAGCATCGACACGAAATCAAAGACATAGCATCGATACGAGGAGCAATGTATAGGATGGATAAGAAGGACGAGGTCATCTCGAAGGAAACGGTCTCTAAGCATGAAATATGGATCTCCACAAAACACTCACGTCACGTCATCGATGCGAAGAGTATCGATACGAACCCATCGATACGATGGCTTCAACCTAACTAGCAAACTCAACATTGGATCAATTATATCTCTCAAACTACAAGTCCAAATACCATGAAACTTTCACAGAAGCTTGCATATCAACTCAAGGACGTCCATGATCAATCGCAACTCAATTGGAGCCATTCTTGATCGATACGAAATCCACATGGATCGATCAGGATTGATCCCAAACAACTCCAGATCAATTTTGTGGGCCCACCTACGCATGAGAAAGGGTATTAAAAGTTTTGGGGCAAATTTCCAGCTCTACGCTTGTAAATAGCACCTCCACGCCAACTAAAAGAGGACCTTTTATGCTACTGCTCTGCTGAAACTCCATTGTAACTTTAGTGTTAGCCATTGTACTACGGTAATTCAGTTTATAATCAGCAATAAACAACAAATCTTTCAAAGTGGACGTAGGCTACAACGCCGAACCAATATAAATTCTTGTCTCCTTTTACAACTATTCATTTTTCTTGGTGTGATTGTTAGATTAGCCTCGTTTTCCATTTTATTTCTTCATTCTAATCTCTTCAATTACATCTGAAGAGCATTGTGCTCATTTTTGGTGCAAACATAACGTACCAGAGAATTCAATAATCATGGCACAAATAATATAATGTAGAAAACTAATTACAATATTAATATATTCTAATAGAGGAAAATCATTAAGAGTACTCTTAGATTGAATATCTAAGGAATCTAAACTTATATTTATATTATTATTACTATTTGGAAAAAATGATTTCCTAAAAAAATTTATACGAAATTTTATTTTTCTAGGAAACTCCTTAAATTTTTATTTAATTTATAATTAGGATTTGAAATCCAATTTAAATTAAATAAAGAAATAACATATATTAAGTTATCCAAACCTAAATTAGTATTATTAAAAATACGTTGATTTCTAACAAACCAAATATACCAACATATAATTGTGAAAATGGTATCTAATAAAAATCTATTTTGACCCTTATAATGAAATCTAATATCATTCCAATATAACTCACTAGTTATATATGTAAAATTTATATTACAATCAAATAAATTTGAAGTTTTTACAAGGATAAATTTAGTGTTATTACATTTAAAATATAAATGCATAATATCTTCCTTTTTATTACTACAAAAATAACATTTTTTATCATTAAATATATTTTTCTTTTTTAACAGTTCTATAGTATTTAACTTCTTGTGTAAAATTAACCACATATGCACCTTAGCTTTAGGTGGAGCGCTAACTTTACAAATGTATTTAAATATTTTCATTTTAATACCTAAAAAATTAATAAACTTATAAAATGAATTAGATGTGTATTTCTAACTAATGTTCCAACACCATGTTATAATATTTTTTCATTATCTATATTATATAATTCTAATTTAGCACACAATAATGCAAATTGTGCAAAAGTACTACCCATTAACGTACGAATAAAATTAGATTCCTAAGGAAAATTTAAATTAGGTCTATATATATAAGAAATTAGAACATATTTTAAATTACAAATTTCATACAATTCTTTAAATTCCACTTTAAGAGGAATAATCGATAGCCAAAAATCATGCCAAAACGAGGTATTATTACCAGAATGTACAATATTATTAATTCCTAGTTTATATATGTTTAAATTTCAAATTACTGATTTCCAGAAGTGAGATATATTATTTGTGTTACTTGTACACGAATGAAACAAATTAAAGGTACCTCCATACCGCTGATTTGATATTAATTCTTTCCATAAAAGATTTCATTATTATCCATAAATTTCCAAATCCATTTTACTAAAAGTGATATATTTAAGTTATGCAAATTTATAATTCCTAGACCTCCTTCATTTTTAGATTTACAAACCATTTCCCAGCTTACAAGACATTTAGAGCTACTATTTAAATTATCTCCACTCCATAAAAAGTCTCTTCTCATTTTATCAATTTTATCTATTACCCAATTAGGAAAATGATAAAACGACATCAAATAAATTAGTAATGCAGATAAAACCGGATTAATAAGAACAATTCTACCTGCTCTCGATAGGAATTTGCCGTTCCATTTGGACAGTCTTTTATTAATTTTATCTATAATGGTATTCCAATCATCATGTTTAAGTTTTTGCGGCCTAATTAAGAAACCTAAATATTCTATAGAAAATTTCATTATTTTACAGTTTAAAGTGTATGCAATTTGATTTTCAATATTGTCTGTATCATTTAATACTAAAACCGAGCTTTTGTCAAAATTAATCTTTAAACCAGAGAGAAGTTCAAAACTATATAAAATAAATTTAAGTGCAATAATATGTTTAGGAAAATGAGATGTGAAAATCATGGTATCATCTGCAAATTGTAAAACAGAAAGACCATTGCTAGTAATCCCATTACCAATACAATCTAATAATCTGTTAGTGGTAGCTATTTTAATGATTCTAGAAAACACATCTGCAGCTAGATTAAATAATAAAGGTGACAAAGGATCCCCTTGTCTAAGTCCACGTCTAGATTGAATATTTTCTCCTAATATTCCATTAACCATAATACTAGAATTACCCGTTTTAAGCAATAACATAATCCAACCAATCTATCTAGTACTAAAACCCCTAGCTATTAATACATCTTTGAGAAAAATCGAATCAAGAGAATCAAAAGCTTTAGCAAAATCCAGTTTTAAAAGTGCACAAGTAATATTCTTGCAACAGTAATTAATATATTATGGAACTACTGTTGTACCATCTGTGATATTCCTACCCTTTATGAAGGCTGTTTGAGTGCTGTCTATTAGTGCATTCATTATAGTATTTAATTTGTTAGCTAAAACCTTAAATATGATTTTAAAAGAACAATTTAGTAAAGAAATAGGTCAAAAACCTTTTAATTGATTGGCACCTAATTTCTTATGTAATAAAATTACATTTGCGTAATTAATCTCCCTAACTGTGATGAACTTTCATAAAATTCATTAAAACATTTTTGTTATATCTACTTTAGCACGTTCCAAAAATTTTCATAAAATAAAATAGGAACACCATCCGGGCTAGGAGCTTTATCATTAGGCATATCTTTTATAGCCTTTACAATTTCTTCCTCCTTAAATGGATCATCTAATCCTACTAAGTCTACCCTAGAGACTTCCTTGTAAAGCATGTCCCAATTCGCTTTAATCCTATGCCTATTTTTAGTACTAAAAATATTTCTATAATAATTAGTAAATTCCTTATTAAGTTCTACTTGATCAAATATCTCTACATCGTTAATTAAAATGGAATTAATGGTATTACTATGTTTTCTACCATTAGCTGTTTTATGAAAAAAATTAGTATTCATATCTCCTTCCATCCATTGAATTCTAGAACTTTGTTTCTACATTATTTCTTCTTGAACAATAATTTTATTTAATTCTTCTTTTAAATTATAAAGCACATTTTTTTTGAAATATTTAAATTTCTTGTTTCTTCAATATTATTTAATTTTAGAATTTCATTCATTAGCTTTCCCTTTTTAATTCTAATGCTACCAAAAACGTCTTTACTCCATTTTTTGAGAAATTACCTTAAATATCTTAGTTTTCTAACCCATACTTTTGCTATATTACCTGGAAAACTGCAATTGTAGTTGATCATAGAAAGCCATTTATTTTCCACTAAATCCTTAAAGTTATATTCTAATAACCACATTTTTTCAAATCTAAAAATTTTATTTCCAAAATTCGCATTGGAACAAGATAAGACAATTGGACAATGGTCCAAATAAATATTTGGGAGCCCTACAACCTTACATGAAGGAAATTTGTCCTCTATTTCATCGCTAATAAAAAAACCTATCTAACAAAGCCATTGATGGAATTTCTCTATTATTTGACCAAGTAAATTGTCTATTACTTAATTTTATTTCTATTAAATTACAATTAATAATAAAACGATCAAATTCTTCCATAGCATCAAAATCAACTTCCCTAGGGGATTTTTCATCCAAAAATCTAGTTACATTAAAATCTCATGTTATAATCCATGGACTTAGGAGCCAATGTTCTAAAATCTAAACACTCATTCCATAGAACCCTGTGACCTATTTTTGAATTAGGTCCGTATACATTTGTAATATTAAGAACAGAATCATCATTAGTGTCAGAAAATATCAAATGCATCGAATGTTCCTTAATAATAGATTGTAAAAGTTTAACACGGTTATCTTTCCAACCTAACATAAGACCTCCTGCACTACCTCTAGCAGGGAGATAAGCCCAATGGTCAAAATAATGACCCCCTAGGCATCTAAAAATACGATAGTTAGGAAATTCAATTTTAGTTTCTTGAAGTAAAACTATATCAATATTATTATCCTTGAAAATAGATTTGATTTTTCTACACTTCCCTAAATCATTCAGTCCTCTTATATTCCAACTAATCAATTTCATTTATCTAACGATATAACCCATTATAATTCTTTATTTTTGATATAGTTGAACTTCTAAGTGACTATCATCAAAAATTAAACCTGAATTCTTAGCTAAGAAATGCATTTCATTAGTAGAGAAGTTATTCAACGCACATGCACTATAAGTTCTACCCATAAGAAAATTCATACCTGAGCTAGAGCTATCTGAAGCTCTAGAATCCACTCTAATAAGATGTGCACTTCTTATAGTTGTTTTAGGCTTGAGCAAACAAGAAGTATAATCGATATTACTCTTTGTATTAGCCTTTTTCTCCCTTCTTTTATCTTGACTCTATCAATAGAATGAAAGACAGTCTGACCTGAACTGCTTTTTAACTCTACAGCTATCCCATTAGTCTTCAAATCATTTAGGCACCCGAAATTATTCAAACTAGAAGAAGCTAAATCTCCTGCCCATGAAATAATATTTTCTAGCCACATTTTCAAATCAGTAAACAAAATAATTTGATTATTATTTGTTTCCTCAAAATTTCACATCATATTCGCCATATCATCATCACCGGGAGATGAAATGACCCTATTTATTTTACCTAATTTTTACTAGGATTTTTTTTACATTAATAAATTTCCTAGAGTCATTTAGCCTTTCTACTAAATTATCCAGAATCCTAATTTTTCTACTAATATATTTATATCAGTTCATTAATAAATATATTCACATACATGTGAAGATGTATGTGACCCTCTTGCTTGGATCAGAGTATTGGTAAACAAGAGTGCATCCCGATTGAATTTGAATTTCTAGTCAACCAGTACATAGCTAATTTTCCTTTGTTTGATATTTGAGTCATGGGAGTGAATTCCCATAATCATATATAATTTATACCTATAAATTTTGATCATTCTTATGGTGATTGTCTGTTAGTTTGACTTAGCAAAGTGATCTCAGAATATATATAGCAATCCATATAATTTTAGTTTAATTATTTGATATTTGATTAAAGTCAGAAAGGAAAAATGATATACACATTTATCATTTTCAACATAAGTGATTTTATCACAAATTCCTTTACTTATAACCAAGTCAGTTGAGTAATTCTTTCACAATTTGTATAGTTTTTTTTCTCTGAATCAAATCCATTCCCTAATCCCTGAGTTACCTCAGCTTGCATCCTAATTTAAAGGTTGCTTTACTGGATTTAGAAAATCCAGATTTTATGGTCATTTAACAAAAGTAGTTTTTAAGTAATATGTGTGCATATCAGATGTATTATGCTCTCTGGACTAAGAAAGTTACTCAAAATAAAAGTGAATTGCTCAAGTATTTGAAAATGTCTTTGTACATGCATTTGCAAAGAAAGATTCAGATTTTACAAATGCATTTTCTTCCTTTAAACCCAAAAATATGGTCATCTTGATCAACCCAGACCTCACTCCTTTTGAAGTGGGTTAACCTTATGACTAGGTCATCAAAACATTAGTGCCTGGCTATTGCAATGTGAATTCAGATACAAGATACTTGAAATATCACTTAAAACATGTACACATCTTTATACAGTGCACAAATATATATATATATATATATATATATATTCTTTTATCAAAACACTTCTGTATATTATCACAAAATTCTTGAAATATTACTTCTAGCTAAAACTCAGATTTTTAACCTTCAAACTTAAAGCTTTTGAGTAACTCAAAATTAACTAATACAATATATATATTCATTACTCACGTAGAGGCGTATATCATCTACAGATTTCTACCATAATACTCAAATATATTTTCTTGCATAGATTCAACTAAGTCTTTGGTTTTTCCCAACCTTAATACATTACCAGATTCAATTGAAACAACTAAATAAAATCCAAACATTCAAGATCATTACATAACAACTAAAGCAGAACTATAAAACTTCCAAGATTACATGCAAATAATTCATTCTAAGCTCTTATTTAATTTTAATTTAGCATGCTTATCCAATCATTCTCATTAGCCATAGCAGCATCCTATTTAGAACCAGCATTCCCTGAAAGAGCATTAGAGGCTGCCCCATTTTAAATGAGACACCCCAGATGCCATAAGCAAATAAGTTAGATACAAGATCTGGTATGAGCAATATCAAAAATTCCATGATATTAAGTAGATAAGTGAAACATAAGCATTTTGTATGGGTTGGCATAATTTCTTTAATCAATTTGCCTGACTTGTTTCTGAAATATTATGCATATATGATCAGCATTAAAACTAATTATGTACACACTTTCAACTATGCAAACATGCATGTCAAACAAAGATACTCAGGAACTATCATAGCTCCAGTCCAACCAACCTAGGAATAACTCAAGTTCCTACTTCATTAATTTAAGGTTGCATTTACCAAATTACTTCCTAGCCTCATCTGCCATAAAGGAATCACGGGGACACATTGCAATAAAATAATTCACAATATTGCACAAAGATCTCAGGGCTTAAACAAGCCATGTGCCAACTTGCATACTTTAAATACAACAAGCATTCCAGCAGTCTTCTTGGCTCACAATCCTTAGTTTATTTACTAAGTGTTCATGTTTGATCCTATCATGAGATAACTAGGTGATTGAATCATAGTGTACATGAAACATTACATAGAACTTACAAGCATAATTCAAAAACAAGCTAACATTCATATCCAGGGGAAATCATATTTTCAAATATTCCGGCTTAAAGAAAATACAAGAATATTTACAACTGGGAATAGAGACAAGGAATGTGGGTTATTATTGTTTCATAAGCAACCATGTTTGAACTAAACTCAAGATCTAGCTTAAACAAGATTTCTGGCTCATGGGTTTTCTTTTTGATCAAGGGTTCAGCACTTTTGGATATTTCCATTACAACCTTGAATCTTTCATTTGTGCCTCAGCACTTACACAAGTGTAATGCAACTCATATACATTTTGATTTCTATATTTTTCATGCCATATCTAAACCAGTTACAAGTATTCTCTATTTACTTTCATGATTTCATACTTTAACATTTCTGGGTGTAACCAAATAGAGTAAAATACTCAACCATCAAAGCAATCAAAAGCATTCATAAACACCCATTAAAGCATCCATTAAAACCATAGTAATAAAATCAGAAATATGTAGAAAAATAACATAAGCTTGGCTGCCTCATAACAGGACTTAATGCCATGGGTTTAGTGAGATTACTCATAGAAAAATGCTTCTCTTGCCTAATCCAGAAAAGAAACCTTTTAAAACTTGCCTTTCTGCTTGCAAATATTTTTCTTCTTTGTTTTCTTAAATGTCTTGGGTAGAAAATGATTTTTCTGGTTTATACTTGGATTTATAAGAGAGGTTTTCTAGGGTTTTACAAATGTAAAATCTCATTCCTACCCTGGCCAATACTCATGCATTTTGCATTTCAGATTTGCTTATTTTCACCCTTAATACCCCGGCCATATGTGATACTTACCTCCCCTTTTACTTTTCCAGAATATATTATATTCTTCTTAAGTCATGATAATTGTGTGACATTGTCACTTGTTTATTTTCTAAAAATCCTCCTTTCTATTTTCTGCCTAAAGCAATTGTTTTGCTTGCAACATGTCTTTTGCTATTTTAATGTTATACTTTCCCTTGCTTATTTCTTTTTAATACTTTCAGTACTTATAGAAATGTACATATGCATACATATCTTATCTAGGCTTATTTAACTCCTCCTTAATTTCAGAAAGACATGCACATATATGTGCATACATGTTTCAAATCCTTATCTAATTTATCCTGGGTTTAAATTAAGTAAAATTTGTTTACTGATTCAAAACAAAACTTGCTTTTTCTTATTTTCTAAAATAATTCATATAATTTCAGAAATCAAATATCCATATTTGGTTTAATAATTTTCATTACAAAATCATGTATGTAATGCTTTTTAATTCTTGTTTTATTTATGTAAATTAATAAAATTATTCCTAGAATCCACACTATCATTTCATGCAGATTAAAGATTATTACATTATAGGTTTTCACTTGGCGTTTATTATCAAATTATTACATAAATCATACATTCAATGGTTCAAAGTGTTGTTAACACTATTTCTACGTGTCGATTTATTTAACATTTAAAGGGACAAGTTCAACATATATAATCTATTTTAAATTTTAGACTATCCTATATCAATTTCAATTTCATATTAGTCATCACTTATATTAACGACTAATTTCAACATCACATAACAATTTAGTGTCACAACTATTTTCCATAACTAACTTCAAATCACAATTTAACATCAACCATTTAACATTCAAATTAATATCAATAACATCTATCACTTGATTATCATAGCATAATAGATTGAGTCGTGAATGAAATATTCACCTTGCGTGGTTGAAGAAGATGACGACGAATCACGAAAATGAATAGACTAGAATGGACGACACGAGCACGAATACGAACTATAAATCAAACAAAAGATTATTCAACAATAGCTTAATACGATGTATATATATTGATTTGTATATATATATATAAACCATACCAAACAACTAGATGCAAATAAGGCGGATGGAAGCTTAGATCGCTGGATTAGCCTCCACTAGAACTGCGCATACAAGGCATAAGTGAGTCCGTAGGTTACAAATTGTAACTGATATAAAATGTTATCAAAAAAAAAACAAAAAAAAACAAAAAGTGGCAGCGGACGCGGGAGCAGGCTAGGCGGACTGGGGTGCTGCATGGGCAGTGGGTCGGTGGCAAGCTGGAGTGCTGCATGGGCAGTGGGGTCGGTGGCGGGCTGCTGGGCAGTGGGGTCGGTGGTGGGCTGCTGGGCAGTGGGCGTCGGTGGCGGGCTGCTGGGCAGTGGGGTCGGTGGCGGGCTGCTGGGCAGTGGGTGTCGGTGGCGGGCTGCTGGGCAGGCGGTGGGGTTCCGGGTGGGTACGGCGAAGGCGAAGGGGACTGGCAGAGGGGTGGCGGGGCTGGTCGTGGCGAAGGCGGGGGGATGTGGGACTGGGTAGGCAAAGGGCAGGGGACGGGGTGACGAAGGGCTGGCGGAGGGGACGGGCGAAGGGCAGGGGACTGGGTAGGCGGGTTCGGGAACTGGCGAAGGGGACGGGGACGGGCAGGCGGAGGTCTGGGCAGAGGGGAGTGGGCAGGTTGGACAGGGCAGGCGGAGGGTTGGGCGGGCTGGACCGTGGGCTGAGGGGTTGGTGGGCTGGCAGGGAACGGCAGGCGGTGGCTCGGCAGGGCAGGCGGCAGGCGGTGGGATTGGTGGGAGGAAGGCTGAAAGAGCTTGAAAATATAAAATGTAAGGAAGAGGAGAGAGAGAGGCAGAGGAATACGTACCAAATGATTTTAGGGAATGCAAACCAAGGAAATAGAAGGAACCAGCTAGTTATATAAAATGGTATTGGGATTTCAAAAGCCACAATTTATTGTCACGGTAACCGAAAGGCTGTTGGGTTTCTAGGCAGCTGAATAGTCCAGGACCCCTAGAATTGTGAACTGAGTAGGTAATTGGGTACCGGTCTGTGCTGCGTAACAGACCAGTTTGTAATCCGTTAAACAATTATAATTCGCAGCGCCGAACTCCGATTGACACAAACAAATATACCTTTTTGATCAGCGCGACGAGGCGAACGCAACGGTATACAGATATCAGTGGTACGT
This sequence comes from Allium fistulosum, assembly GCA_030737815.1. Taxonomy (NCBI): domain Eukaryota; kingdom Viridiplantae; phylum Streptophyta; class Magnoliopsida; order Asparagales; family Amaryllidaceae; genus Allium; species Allium fistulosum. Next base: position 739,271,572 of record CM060908.1, on the reverse strand, counting down.
TTAAATTATAAAATTCGAAATTTTTCTATTGAGGAAAATGCAGCAAAAACGCCGAAGAATAAGATCGACGGAGCTGAAGATGTCCGAAATTTGAAAAACGAAAAATGACGTCTTGATCAGAAGATGGTTTAGAATTTTTCTATGTAAAAATATTCCGGTTCAGAAGATAAAAATTTTCGCGTTTAAAATGAACTGATGTGAAATAAACGCGAACGTAATTTACTGCGGTATTTTCCGACGAAACTTTTCCCATATCTAAAACCATCTAGGCGCAATTTATAAACAAAATTTGGACGCTAATTGGAATCGTATGAAAGTTCCCTATTTTATATTAAAATAATGGATTCAAAATAAAAAAATTGGGTCGGAATTTCAGGGTCATTACATTCTCCCCCACTCAAAACTTTTCGTCCTCGAAAAGAACGAGACGGTAAAGTAAGAATGGAGTAAGCGGAAAAGTCAAGATAGATTTTTAAGAAAATTTGATTTATACCTGAAATCAGTAATTCGGGGTTCGAATCCCAGATACTATCCCCAGTTTCTCATGTGCAATCTCACTCATCTGCACTCCATTGGACTTTGACGAGATTTATAGACTTCCTTCTTAGTTGCCTTGTTTCCCGATCGACTATTCGAAGTGGTCTTCTTTCGATAGTCAAATCTGGCTCGATATCTACTTCATCTAACTGAGCAATTGGAATGGTTATGGATGGATCACGCACGACTTTCCGGAGATGTGAAACATGGAATACGTTGTGCACGCCCTCAAACTTTTCTGGTAATGCAACTCTATAAGCTAATGTGCCAATTCTCTCGGTGATAGTAAATGGTCCAACAAATCTTGGAGCAAGCTTCCCTCTACGACCAAATCGGATAACATTCTTCAAAGGTGATATTTTCAAAAATACCTCATCCCCAACCTGGAATTCCAAATCTCTTCTACGCCTATTTGCATAGCTCTTCTGCCTATCCTATGCGGTCTTCATCTTCCTTTTGATCTCATTAACCTTCTCGGATGCTTCCATAATCATATCTGGGCCAAGAACCAATCGATCACCAGGCTCAATCCAACAAGCTGGCGATTTGCATGGCCGTCCATATAAAGCTTCAAACGGTGCCATACCGATACTCGCCTGAATATAAAGATGGTTAAATTTCAATTCAGATTTACTTATTCAAACTGAAATTTTTGATTTACCTGAAAACTGTTATTATAAGTGAATTCAACCAAATGGAGATGGTCTTCCCAAGATCCACCGAAATCAATAATGCAAGCCCGGAGCAGATCCTCCAAAATCTGATTCACCCTTTCAGTTTGGCCATCTGTTTGAGGATGATAAGCCGTGCTCAGGTTCAGTTTAGTGCCCAAGACGTCTTGAAATGCCTTCCAGAATTTACTAGTGAATATAGGGTCTCGATCGCATACAATACTAGATGGAACCCCATGAAGTCTAACAATCTCTTTCATATAAATCTCTGCCAAACTTGAAGCAGTACGAGTGGTCTTAACAGGAATAAAGTGAGCAGATTTTGTCAACCTATCAACGATCACCCATATACTCTCGTTACCTTTTCTGGTCCTTGGTAATCCATCGATGAAGTCCATAGAAATCTGATCCCATTTCCAACAAGGAATCTCTAGGGGTTGAAGTAAACCGGCAGTCTTCTGGTGATCGGCCTTGACTTGTTGGCAAGTGGTGCATCTACTGACATATATAGAAATATCTCTCTTCATCCCACTCCACCAATATAAACGCTTCAGATTACGATACATCTTAGTGACACCAAGATGAAATGAAAGTGACGACTGATGATTCTCCCTAAGTACTTCTTGCCTCAATCCATCGACATTAGGAACACAAATACAGTTTTCGATCCTTAGAATTCCATTACTATCAATCTGCGCTCCAATTTTACCGTCAACATTTCCGACTCTACCAAGAACTAACTCCTTCATACGATAAAGCAAAGTGTCCTCATATTGTTTAGCTTTTATGCGATCCATAAGAGAGGGAGAGATGACAAGCTGAAATAACATGCCTTCAACAATATTACAGCAAGACAATGCTTTGCTACGACTCAATGCATCGGCTACAACATTTGCTTTCCCAGGAGTATAAGTGATGTCGAGATCATATGCAGCTAAAAATTTGAGCCATCGGACTTGCCTCTAGTTCAAATCCTTCTAGGAAAAGATATATCTCAAGGACTTATGATCAATGAATAATTTGAATTTTGTTCCCAAAAGATGATGCCTCCATAGTTTCAGAGCAAATACAACGGCAAGAAGCTCTAGGTCATGTGTGGCATAGTTTAATTCATGGGTCTTCAACTGACGGCCCGCATAGGCAATAACCTTTCCATTTTGCATAAGAACAGCGCCTAAACCTTCTCGACAAGCATCTGTATAGACAGTTAATCCTTCACTTCCATCGATTACCGCAAGAACAGGGGCTGAAGTTAACTTACGCTTCAACTCATTAAAGGATGATTCACACTTCTCACTCCAAATAAACTTAACATCCTTCCGAGTTAAAGCAGTAAGTGGGGCAGAAATCCGGGCAAAGTGCTCAATAAATCTGCGATAATAACCGGCTAAACCCAAGAAACTACGAATATCTATAGGAGTTTTAGGAGTCTCCCAATCCTGTAGATAAATTTCAAATTAGACAGGGATAAGAGGAATTGAATAGAAATAACGAATATGATAGAACTTACATTGATTACGGCGATCTTAGCTGGATCGACCAAAATCCCATTTTCAGAAACTATGTGGCCCAGGAATCTCACTTCGTCACGCCAGAAGTGGCATTTAGAGAATTTGGCCTTAAGTTGATGATTTCGGAGAGTTTCCAGAACATAAGCAAGATGTGTCTCATGCTCCTTCTTGTCTTTGGAGAAGACGAGAATATCATCAATGAAAACAAGAACAAACTTGTTAAGCACATCACGGAAGACTCGATTCATCAAGTCGACGAAATAAGCAGGTGCGCTGGTCAAACTGAATGGCATAACCAACCATTCATAGAATCCATTCTCGGTATGGAAAGCTGTCATATGGATACTATCTTCAGCAACTCTGAGTTGGTGGAACCCAGTGGTTAGATCAAGTTGTGAGAAAATTTTAGCTCCATGGAGCTGATCGAATAAATCGTTGATGCGAGGCATCAGATAGCGATTCTTGAGAGTGCGTTTGTTCAGTTCTCAGTAATCAACACACATGCGAAGAGATCCATCTGATTTGGTGACAAATACAACTGCGGCGCCCCATTCAAAGCAACTTCTCCTAATCAAGCCTTTAGCAAATAGATCATCAATTTGGGTTTTTAGTTCAACTTTTTCTTTAGGAGCCATCCTTCGGTGTAGGAGAACTACGGGAGTAGCTCCAGGAATAAGATCAATATGGAAATCGATTTCCCGTTTAGGCGGTAGAGAGTTGACATCTCCAAATACATCGGGAAATTTCTGAACGATAGGGGTAGTACTAAGATCATCCGGGTGAGCATCAAGAGAGAATATGAAGCTTCCGGCATATTTCTGCGGTGATTTGCATTCAATGACAAGTGGTAGGCCCTTGTCATTGACTAGAGAAACAGAACGAGCCTTGCAAGAAATAACAGCATCGAATTTCCTTAACCAATCAGCACCTAACAAGATGTCAAATGCTGTGAAGCCAAGCACATAAAGATCCCAAGTGAATCGATATCTTCCATACAAGAGCACAACTCTTTACAAATTCTACTGAGATTGGCAAGTCCTCCAATAGGGTTGGAGACGCATAAGGAAGTAGTAGTAAGAGTAGGTTCTAATTTGAGCTTATTACAAAGATCAATAGATATGAAGCTATGAGAAGCACCAGTATCGAATAATACCCTAATAGGTAAATCATGTAATGAAAAAGTACTTCGTAAGGTACCTTGGTCATCCTGGGTGGGTGGTGCAGGGGGTGCAGGTGTGGTGATAGCAAATACTCCAGATGGTGTGCCACGCTTATACAGTGGGCAGTCTTTCTTGAAATGACCCGGCTGGAGGCAGACATAGCATAAATCTTTCCTAGTCGTAGAAGGTGGTGGAACAGCAACTCCGGTAGATGAACAACTATTAGCATAATGGCCTTTCTTATCGCATTTGAAGCAAGTGATATTAGCAAGGTCGATTGGGCTTTTCTGAGCATATCCCAATCCTGTAGTCTTCTGCCAAGCTTTCTTTTGTTGATCAAAGTTCATCTTCCTTTTCCCGGGCTGGCTAGAAGAGGGCTGAGTAGGAGTGGCCTTGGCAGTAGGTCCCTTAGGCTTTGCCTCATATCTAAGAGCATAGTCAACAAGCTCTGTGAAGGTGCAGTGGGTGTGGCCAGTAAGCAAGTCATAATACTCTGGTCTAGCTCCCAAAATGAATTTCTCGTTCTTCAGAAGTGGTGTATCGATTAAACCTGGTCCGAATTTTGAGAGTTCGTTGAATTTCCTCTCATACTCAGAAAAAGTCATACTGCCTTGCTTAAGATCCATGAAAGCTCTATAAAGCTGGGTTTTCCCAGCAGCTGGCATCCATTGTGCCGAGAAAGTATCCCTAATCAAAAGATAGACAAGATGAATAACATTCCAAAGGTTAAAGAAGAATTTAGACTACGGAATCCTAATTAAATTTTATACCTAAACTGGGCCCAAGTGATGGTGTTCTCCTCGATACGAGAAGTAACTGATTCCCACCAATCTTGCGCGGCATCCTGAAGTTGCCAGGCAGCAAGCTGACGGTTCTGAGCATCAGTGATCTCTAGACCCGAAAATATCTTCTCTAAGCCTTTAAGCCATTGCTGAGCCTCAATAATGTTCTCGGATCCAGAAAACTTAATACCTTCAAGCTGTGAATACTCCTTACTAAGAATGGTGAATTTGACAGGAGCTGGAGCGACAGGTGCAGCCTGAGCAGGACCATTGCCTCTTCCACCTCTATTATTTCTTCTGGCACTCATCCTGAAATACCAAAAGAAATTTAGAACCAAGGATAAAATCATAGAACTCAAAGAAACTTCAATCGATGAATCAAAGAAGTTTGAATAGAAAGGATTTGGATATTGAATTGATTCTCCTCATTCTAGGGTATTGCTACCCTATCTCTAATGAGTTTCATAATCCCGAACTAAGGTTTTTAGGGAAACCGAAGCTCAGATACCAACTGTAACAACCCGTATATTTGGACCATTTAAATTGACAATATTTAACACATGTCGACTTAAATAATACAAAACATGAATCATTATGGGATTATGAATACATATATGTAAATGAGAATCAATACAACATCACAGACACAGAATAGTCACAGAATAATGCAGCGGAAAAGTACATCATCATAATAGTAGTTCATGAAGCTACTACAGGAATACAACAATGTCTCAACATAAAGTGACAAAGAGAAATACAAGATGTTCAATACATAAGTTCATCAAATACTAGGAAGGAAATAACTGATAAAGATAAATGCTAAGTCTTCAGCATCTTCAACCAACTTTGATCAGCAACTGGATAGCTTCAGGCTGACCCGAGCATATACAAAAGAAACACTCGAGTCGGGACTCAAAATCTTATACAAGATAATCAGGTGCAATATAATAAAGTTCATAACTCAAAGATGAATGTGATACACACCTTTAAGGATCCGATAAACTATCTATATATACAATAGAATACGCTAAATAGGTAATGTCTAATTAGTAAAGTATGATATCAAAATAGTGTTAAGTCATGGCCCATTCCACCCTCAACATATTTTTATTCCCAAGAGCATATACAAAACCGTAGTTTCCCCAAAACCGGAAGTCACCAGAGGGCAATCCATATACTAGAGGTACAAAACAAAACGTAGTGGTCGCGAATAGGATAATCAGTATGACAAGGTACATGAGGCGATACCAACTAGGATACTAGTAGTTGCATGATCCGGACTGATGTTGAGCATAGTAGCTACTACCTCAACACCGCGAAACAACACTCCCAAATCAAGGGGTGCACCCAAATCGAATCACATAAGTAATAGATAAGGTATCGAAGAAGTGTGTTTGCTAGAGATGGCGATCCTCAATGGCCCGGCGCGGCTCCTGTTTTAGTCATGTCAGGGGTCATCCAAAATCGTTCTCTTTCTTCAGTCAACGCGTTCACCCAAACCATCCACTTCATTCTGGATCAACACTCCGCGTATATTAGTTATTAAAGTGGTTTTCGGTATCGACAGAGAGTATGTCCATATCCGATCCCGGTCTCTTTAATAACTACGCATTAATTACCCGATGGTCATTTTATATTAAAGTTTAAAACAAATCAAAGTCCAAAAGTCAAGTTGCAAGTTTGACTTTCAAAATTTGACACTTCACAATTCAATTTATTTCAAACATTTAAAATCATATTTCCAAATGAAGTTTTAGTTCAAGCCCTTGAGTTAACAATACTCAAGTATTCAAGTTCAATTTTATTCCTATTCCCATTCATCGTTACATTAAATTTAATCAAAACTTTATTTAATCAATTTCAACAGCTCAGTCAAATCCTTAACTTTAGTTGGTTTTGCATTCCCTTTAAGTCACTTTGTTACTTAATCTCAAATTAAATTTATAACAAATTCCAAATTTATTAAATTTATCCAAATTAGATTTAATTTTGAATCTAATAAATTCAATTTATTAGATTCTAAAACTTACTAATTCAAATCTCATTTCAATTAAACGTGTCCATCCGTTTATCTAATTAAATAGATTTATTAATCCGTTTCAATTTAATCCATTAATTTATTTCAATTAGGTCCACTTATTTTTTTTCATTAATTCATTGCAATTAAATCCATTAATTTATTATAATTAAGTCCATTAATTTATTATAATTAATCCTATTAATTTAATACCATTAAATCCATTGATTTATTTCAATTAAATCCATTCATTTATTACAATTAAATCTATTGATTTATTACAATTAAATCCATTGATTTATTACAATTAAATCCATTCATTCATTACAATTAAATCCATTCATTTATTACAATTAAATCTATTGATTTATTACAATTAAATTCATTTCTTAATTTCAAATAAATTTTAATTCCAAAATGATTTTTTTGTCGACCAATCGGGTTTCTTATTTTTAATTATCTATCCTAGGCCAAAGTTTTTCAATTGGGTATTTATCCTTTCAACCCAATATCAATAAATAAAACAAAGCATAGCAGAGGGAACTTGCAGTGTGATAACTGGGATAGTGTCAAAGTAAATAAACAATCAATAGCAACCATACATAACAATTCAACCGTTTATTTTAAATAATCCCGAAATAATCGTATTTAATTTACATTTATTATTTATGTAAATTAATAAAATTATTCCTAGAATCCACACTATCATTTCATGCAGATTAAAGATTATTACATTATAGGTTTTCACTTGGCGTTTATTATCAAATTATTACATAAATCATACATTCAATGGTTCAAAGTGTTGTTAACACTATTTCTACGTGTCGATTTATTTAACATTTAAAGGGACAAGTTCAACATATATAATCTACTTTAAATTTTAGACTATCCTATATCAATTTCAATTTCATATTAGTCATCACTTATATTAACGACCAATTTCAACATCACATAACAATTTAGTGTCACAACTATTTTCCATAACTAACTTCAAATCACAATTTAACATCAACCATTTAACATTCAAATTAATATCAATAACATCTATCACTTGATTATCATAGCATAATAGATTGAGTCGTGAATGAAATATTCACCTTGCGTGGTTGAAGAAGATGACGGCGAAGCACGAAAATGAATAGACTAGAATGGACGACACGAGCGCGAATACGAACTATAAATCAAACAAAAGATTATTCTATAATAGCTTAATACGATGTATATATATATTGATTTGTATATATATAAACCATACCAAACAACTAGATGCAAATAAGGTGGATGGAAGCTTAGATCGCTGGATTAGCCTCCACTGGAACTGCGCAGACAAGGCATAAGTGAGTCTGTAGGTTACAAATTGTAACTGATATAAAATTTTATCAAAAAAAAATAAAAAAAAATAAAAAGTGGCAGCGGACGCGGGAGCGGGCTAGGCGGGCTGAGGTGCTGCATGGGCAGTGGGTCGGTGGCGGGCTGGGGTGCTACATGGGCAGTGGGGTCGGTGGCGGGATGCTGGGCAGTGGGGTCGTTGGCGGGCTGCTGGGCAGTGGGCGTCAGTGGCGGGCTGCTGGGCAGTGGGGTCGGTGGCGGGCTGCTGGGCAGTGGGCGTCGGTGGCGGGCTGCTGGGCAGTGGGGTCGGTGGCAGGCTGCTGGGCAGTGGGCGTCGTTGGCGGGCTGCTGGGCAGGCGGTGGGGTTCCGGGTGGGTACGGCGAAGGCGAAGGGGACTAGCAGAGGGGTGGCGGGGCTGGTCGTGGCGAAGGCGGAGGGAAGTGGGACTGGGTGGGCGAAGGGCAGGGAACGGGGTGGCGAGGGGCTGGCGGAGGGGACGGGCGAGGGGACTGGGGACGGGCGAAGGGCAAGGGACTGGGTAGGCGGGTTTGGGAACTTGCGAAGGGGACGGGGACGGGCAGGCGGAGGTCTGGGTAGAGGGGAGTGGGCAGGTTGGACTGGGCAGGCGGAGGGTTGGGCAGGGCGGGCTGGATCGTGGGCTGAGGGGTTGGTGGGCTGGCAGGGAACGGCAGGCGGTGGCTCGGCTGGGCAGGCGGTGGGATTGGTGGGAGGAAGGCTGAAAGAGCTTGAAAATATAAAATGTAAGGAAGAGGAGAGAGAGAGGCAGAGGAATACGTACCAAATGATATTAGGGAATGCAAACCAATGAAATAGAAGGAACCAGCTAGTTATATAAAATGGTATTGGGGTTTCAAAAGCCACAATTTATTGTCACGGTAACCGAAAGGCTGTTGGGTTTCTAGGCAGCTGAATAGTCCAGGACCCCTAGAATTCTGAACTGAGTAGGTAATTGGGTACCGGTCTGTGCTGCGTAACGGACCAGTTTGTAATCCGTTAAACAATTATAATTCGCAGCGCCGAACTCCGATTGACACAAAAAAATATACCATTTTGATCAGCGCGACGAGGCGAACGCAACGGTATACAGATATCAGTGGTACGTTTAAATTATAAAATTCGAAAATTTTCTATTGAGGAAAATGCAGCAAAAACGCCGAAGAATAAGATCGACGGAGCTGAAGATGTCCGAAATTTGAAAAACGAAAAATGACGTCTTGATCAGAAGATGGTTTAGAATTTTTCTATGTAAAAATATTCCGGTTCAGAAGATAAAAATTTTCGCGTTTAAAATGAACTTATGTGAAATAAACGCGAACGTAATTTACTATGGTATTTTCCGATGAAACTTTTCCCATATCTAAAACCATCTAGGCGCAATTTATAAACAAAGTTTGGACGCTAATTGGAATCGTATGAAAGTTCCCTATTTTATATTAAAATAATGGATTCAAAATAAAAAAATTGGGTCGGAATTTCAGGGTCGTTACAATATTCTTCTTAAGTCATGATAATTGTGTGACATTGTCACTTGTTTATTTTCTAAAAATCCTCCTTTCTATTTTCTGCCTAAAGCAATTGTTTTGCTTGCAACATGTCTTTTGCTATTTTAATGTTATGCTTTCCCTTGCTTATTTCTTTTTAATACTTTCAGTACTTATAGAAATGTACATATGCATACATATCTTATCTAGGCTTATTTAACTCCTCCTTAATTTCAGAAAGACATGCACATATATGTGCATACATGTTTCAAATCCTTATCTAATTTATCCTGGGTTTAAATTAAGTAAAATCTGTTTACTGATTCAAAACAAAACTTGCTTTTTCTTATTTTCTAAAATAAATCATATAATTTCAGAAATCAAATATCCATATTTGGTTTAATAATTTTCATTACAAAATCATGTTTGTAATGCTTTTTAATTCTTGTTTTATTTTCAGGAAATTTGGAGTTCTTCCTTGTGCCATATCAGTGTGCACGTGCACACATGCACTCACACTCGCACACAATTAATTCCATACATTCCTATACAAATAAATTCATATATTTTCAAAATTCAACCAAAATAAGATTCCATGAATTTCTGGGGCATTACAGGAGAATGTTCTTAGCTCACTAACTTTCTAAAAACAAAAATAAGTATTTAAAACTAAAACAAGTTTAAATCTAACCAAATATTCGATTTTTAAAAACTAAAACCATAACTTTCTTACACAAGATTCCAAATTCTCCAATACCCTACAAACGTACCAATTTCTTCTTAGCTTATATATTACATACCCAAGTCCATACACAACCATAACATCCAGGATAACATCATGCCACAAACATAAGCAAGATCTAATCTTTAACCATTTAGACTTCACATTCAAGTCTAATGTCCTTACATATCCAAGCAACAAGTATATGTGTGTGTATATATATATTATAACCATCATATGATAAACTAACCAATACTAACCATCACATCAAACAATATATTAACTAATAGAAAAGTAAAAACTTTTCCAAAAATTCATAGTTTACACACCGAAAATCCTTTGAAAACTTGACACACTTTGAAATTCAGGAAGCTTGGAAAACCACAAACTCTGCTAAAAAATAAGTCAACTTCTAGTCTACTTTTGGACCTTTTTCTCTCTGATTTTGGTAAAGTTTTCAAAAGGAAAGTTTTTGAATATTCTTTCCTCTTTCATTTAAAAGAAAAATTACTCAAAAAAGTTAAATTTTGAGGATGTTATGGCCAAAACAATAAGAGGTATTTTCGAACATCAAAATCTTGGTTCAAAAACACTATTGCAAAAAATGAATTTTTGGAGCATCTAACCTCGAAATAAGAAAAAGTGGTAAACTAAAAAATTGTAGCAACTAGAAATATACATGGTTTGAAAAAAAAAATGTATTTGGAGTTGTTTGTAAGAAGTTATAGCCGAATCCATTTCGGGCAAAATGGAAGAAATTTTGAAATTGAAAAGAGGAGTTTTAAACAAGTTTCTACTAAGATTTTAAATGGAAACGAAAGATTTTTATAACTTAGAACATGTAAGAGAAGCCATTAAAATTACCATAGAGCTTATGAATTTAGAAAATGGAAGAGAGAAAATGAGAAAATGGAAAAGGAATTTGGAAAAAAATAGTTTTTATAATATGTAAACAAGTGAGATTACCAAAATACCCTTGTACTTTACGCTCCTCTCATTACACGCCACCTCACCCATGCATGCATCCATGTATCCTCCTAACACTACATGCATTTGTGAATATAAGTACGTGAGTTGCAATTATGTCATTTCATGTCTCTAATGAGATGACTTTTAATATTTTAGTTTCCAATGTGTCACATTGATGATTATCTTAATTTGATTAAGTTTTTAACCTTAATATATATTATTAATCCCACATTATATACTTAGTATATGTGTGCATATATATATATATATATATATATAAAAGTGTACACAACATTACAAATAACTTTATACGATGAAATGTCGAAAATTCGGAAAATAGTTTCCGGTCACATTTTCTGTTTTTCATCGAACTATATATTTATGTAAACAAATTTTAAAAACTATTTCACCATTATTATTTATTATTAAAAAGAATTTTATTTTCATTATAAAACATATATATTGAATACTTAAAATTAATTAAATATTCACAAATCAAAGAAGTGAAATTTCGGGTCGTTACAGCAAGAACCACACTTGAAGCATCTAACTGGATTATTACAATCTTTAGCCAGATGCGAATAATCTCCACATCGAAAACAAATCCTCTTCCCCTTTCTGACCTCAACCCAATTCCTGTAATCTACATAACGACTGCAAGTCTGAAAAGGCAAGACCTTTGAATTTTTCACCACTTGAGCGTACGTACGCACTTGATTTCTTAAGAAAGGAATAAAGGAAGAATTGGGAGTAGAATTACAGGACGTAGAAGAAAGAGGCGAATTGAATGTTGTCGCTGATTTGGTATAAGTGGATTGAAAAGTGGGCGTAAAAAAGAAGGTGGGTAGATCATTTGTAGACAATTCTTGAGAGGAATGAAAGTTTGGACGATGGTTGTATGCGTACGAGTTTGACAAGAGAGAAGAAGACGCCAAATATCTATACATTTGTTGTTTGGAAAAAAAAGGGTTATAAATTTACTTACCAAATAACTGATTTCATTATGTATTTTATAATTTAATAATCATTTTTATATTCAATATTTTGGTTTTTGCAAGTATTTAAATATTTAAAACATATGTAAAGAAAACAATCTGAATCTTTGTCAAAAGTATGCCTGTTATAAATTTAACTTTATAAGATGTAAAACATATTTTATAATATATAAATATGATATGATATTATTAATTTGTGGAATTAATTGATTTAAATAATATTTACATAATATATGTATATATATATTATTTTATTTATGTCGAAAGTCTTTTAAGTACGACGTTATGTTTATAAAATTTTAAAAACCATATTTTATATCGTATAAGATTTAATATTTAAATTATGAAGCTTATATAATTTAAGTAATGTATATTAAATTCATTTATATTAAAAAATCAAAATTTTATTTTATTTTATTTTGAGCCATGATTATCAAAGGCATGTACATGTCATAGTTTTTTTTTAAATTGTATGTAAGCATATAAACATACAACCATTCTGAATGTGACAATATATTAATATACTAGATTCGTCACCAAACTAACAAAGTAATATATGATATATATAAATTATCTAAACATTAATATATAGGTGTAGATCACAAAATTAACTTATCTCTGAAATGAAGATACGGAATGAATAAGATTCCAATTCAGCAAGGTGCCAGCCCTTGAATTGATGACCACCAGATATCGAAAAGAGATTGTTTTAATTTGATTTGAGGTTGGAAATGGAAGAGGGAATGAGGATGTATTTTGGCCAGAAGAGAGGTAGATGGGGGCTCCAAAAGTTGGTAAATTAATATGGGTTATGATGTATTTATAGAGTAGAGACTAGAGAGATAAGTTAGGATCAAGATCCATATTTCTCCTTTACCCATTTTTTTCCTCTAATCCAATCAAAACCCTAGCCTATTAGCCATCACATGACTGCCCCTACTTGGTTCATTCATGGTCGAAAATTCCCTTGCCCATATGGGTTTCAAATCAAATTTTAGCCCAAACAATATTCATCACATTTAAATCCAATTTAAAGGTGTATCGATATCGTATATCGATTATGTGACGACGCACCTTTTTCGATAGTTTAAATCGATAATAAACCACACATGTCTAAATCAACCCATTCAAAAGGGAGGATTGTTAATGGGGTTTAATAATAAAATAAGAGAAAAGAAGGAAAACAAAACCCAGAATCTCGCAGCGGAATGACAAAATATAATAATCAAATAAACAGTTCATGAAGCTGTTTTACAATATACATTTGATTACACAATTTTTACAGCATAATCAGAGTACAATCAACAACATACCAAATTGATGCAACGGAATAATACTAATATATAATATACCAAACTCTATCTTTGTCCTCCAGAAATAATGTCTTCAACACTGAAATGCTCAGGCTGATCCGAGCGTAATGAAAAGACAAAACACTCGAGTCGGAACTAAAAGTTCTTATGTAAGTAAATCAACAACAAGTAAATATGAGTGTAATAGCTTCAGAGATGTTTACGGGATTTTCCATCTCCTAAGGATCCGCTAAACTATCTATATGTAGTAAGATACGCTATATAAGTAGTGTCTATCAGTAAAGTAAAGCTTTAAAATAACGTTAAGGCTTTACATTGATCCCCCTTAACACATTTTTAAGCATTGTCCTACAGTTTGCCTTAGTAGCATCACCAGTAACGTCGGTAGCCAGGGAGGCACCGTGATAAGACAACACTAAAACAAAGTCGTAGTGGTCGCGTATAAGGATAAAAGTATGACAAGGCACATGAGGCAATGCCCAAGGTAGGATTCGACCAGTTTACCCTTTTTGGCTGGTGGTAACGCTTCGTACCACGACCGCCCACCGAGTCCACCACCTCCAAAATCAAATCAAGGTGCACCAATCGAGTCCAAAATCAATATAATAATATGAAGGGGTGATGGCCCCTAAAGTTTACGAACCCCTTGGCCAGATATAGGCACATGTTTTAGTCATTTCCAATTGACAAAAGTGTCGGGGTCATCCATCATCGTTCAATTTCTTCAAATCCAGCAAACGCCTCCAATTCAACCACTTCATTCTGGATAACATCCATCGCATACACAGTTGTTAAAGTGGTTCCAGTATTACCTGAAAGTATGCCAATAAGAGGCCTCGGTCTCTTTAACAACCAAACGTCATTTTACATACCGGCTGGTTCTTTTACATTTCGAAAATGATTCATATTTGATATCAAAATATCATATTCACTTCAAAAATATCACTTCGTTTCAAAATACCATATTTACTCAAAATATGTCATTTTCACTTGAAAATATCATTTCAAATTCCAACTTGGGTTATAACCTCATTTAACCACATTCGCGTTTAAATCAACGATTTAAATATAAACATTCCGACTTTGCACATTTTGTATTTTTAGAAAATAGTTTGAATAGTTTAAAGATTTATAACAGTTTGATATAAAATGGTTTGAGTATTGAAAATGGTTTATATAGTAAAAATAGTTGGGAAAATTGAAATAATTTGAATATTTTAAAGGATAGATTTTAAACAGTTTATATTAAAATAATTTATTTTGAAAATAGTATCAAATCAAACTATTTCCTTCCATTTCAACAAATCTAGACTCATGTCCAAATTCCAAATCAACAAAACTCAATTTCCAATCTTTCAATTCAATTGACTCAATTTTGATTTAGTTTCAAATCAACTTGATTTCAATTTGAATTAACTTCAATTTTAAAAACGTTCATTTTTAACTTCAAATTCGATTCAACAATTAAATTCAATGATTTAAATTTCAATTCAATTCTTATTTTAAATCATTTCAATTTATATCGATTTCAAGTCCAATTTCAATTTACTAATTCAATTCCCCTAAATCGATTTAAATTTCATTGTTCAATTTGAGGTTCAAATTTTAAAATAATCAATTTTCAAAATTAAAGTCATATATCGATTATAACTTCACGTTTCAATTTTAATTCGTTAAAACAATCTCTTTTAACCAATTTCTATTCCAACATTTCAAAACTTGAATTTGAAATAATTCAATTCATATAAATCCAAAATATATTTCCTTTAAAACAAAATCCTTTAACCAAAATCCAAATTTAAGATTTTAAAACCATTTAATTTAACCAATCTGATGTCCGTATATAATTTTCTACCCTATGGACAAGTGAATAGTTATTTCAATTTTTAATTTCAGGGATGGATATATATCATTTCAATCCAAATCAAAGTGTCATAGGTATGTATCATTTCAACCTATTTCTTAATTTATTCGAAATAATTCCAATAACAGTTTATATGCTGTCACTTAATATACTGTGTGATAACAGGGAAATATAAAAACTAATAAACATCCAATCATCCAAAATGTCAACAAATAGACATCCATCACAGTCAACATCCAAATCAACCAATAAATCACAACAATTATCTAGTTATCAATATCCGGTATTTAACTAGCAATTCAAATTCAATTTCAAATTTAATTGTCAATTTACTTCAATATAAAATTCAATTTCAATTAAAATGCCAATTTAACTACCAAACGGCAATCAATAAAATTCTTATCACTTCATAAATTTAATTTAAGTAACATAATAAGATTCAGTATTGGTGAGCGGGTTTAATCACTCACCTTTGATTTATAACCCATTAAAAATCCAAAAATAGCCCAAAATTTGACCAATCTCCAAATTTAACCAATCCTGTTCCATGTTGTCCGAAATTTCGATACGAACCAAACGGAAGAAACCGCGTGTCAATCGGAGTTCGTATGCAAAAGTTATTCACGTTAGAAGATTGAAATTTAAATTAAAATTAAAATAAAACAAAGGGTAAAAAGGTAAATAACTTTTCCTTCCCCAAAACCCTAACAACCATGATCGAGCAACCCACTATCAGCCGCGACCTTTAACCTCGACGCCACCACACTTACATGCCTCTAACCTCTGATTTGACATCACCATCGCGCTACCCAGGCCAAGCCACGCCCCCTATGGTCACGCGACCCTCCCCCTTGCCAGAGAACGAACCGCCATCGTCGTGTTTGTTCGCCAATTTTGGCAAATTCGAGCACGTATAACACGATCGGTCACCATAGATGAATGCTGCTCCTCCTCCTCTACATGCCAATGCTTCCCGATCGTCGATTGTTCGACGATCCACCATTGAATTACAAACCCTACAATGGACAACCGAGACTGCTTAACCAATTTCTGGACAAATGGAACCTCCAATCGAAAAATGAATTACAAACACTGATTCCATTCGTCGAGGCTTCATGATGATATATTATATGATAAGATTTGAGCAGTTTGGATTTTTCGATTTGATTTGGAATTGTAATTTAGGGTTTTGAGATGTCTGCCATTGGGAAGGAGCAAATGAGAATAACAAGTCCATACAGAAATTAGAATAGAAACTGCTAGGGTTTATAACAATATATATATATATATATATATATATGCAGAGATGGATAAGAATGGATGGAACAGATTGAATGGGTCGAAGCAATAACAAAGACCCGAAAAGCCCGTTTCGTTCCCGAAACGAAAATAGGTCATCCTCTATGTCGAAATATAGGTATTCAATATTTTTAAACTCAATGAAACTAGTTTCAAACCATAATTCCATTGTATATAGAAGTTATGTAACGACCCAGAATTTTGAACAAATTTAATTAAGAATATTTAATTAATTTTAAATATTTGAACGACGATTTAATTTGTATTCCGGATATAATTTTGGAATCAGCGATTAAATTATAAAATTTAATCGATTGAAGTTGAATAAAAATTTGTATCTTCAATTTAAAGCTAAAGAAAAATATTTCAAACACTTGTAAAATATATATTGATGACACTGAAGATAATAGAAGCTTCAGAATCGAATTTGAAATTGATTTGATCAGTTTTGAAATTAATTGTTCGAATCAATATTTAAAAATAGTCATTTTTCAAACAGTCTCGGAATTCGACGAAACCAGTTCCATTGGGTCCGTAACGTTGAATTATTACCGGATTTCAATTTTCGTATTTTTCGGAGTTAATATGAGAGTGTATGACGTATAAACGCGTCGAAATTTAAATCGAACTCGATTGAAAATTTTAATTTGAATTTTGGTCATCAGTTGCTTTTTCGTCCCGTTAAACACGCCTACAATCACGCAGACAATTACGAAGAGATCGTGCGACCCATACCTCTCTGCAAATTCACGAAATTTGGTTCCCTCTGTTCTTTCTTTTTAAATCTACCCATCTCGTTCAAAAGAAAACTATCTCGTCCTAAAACAATTCAATGGCCGAAAGAAAAACAAGACGAAATCCTCGTTCATTCTACAACTCAAAAAAATCAAATGGCTGTTTCCCCTCTCAGCTTCTGTTTCGTTTCCAGCTCGAGCCCCCATTTCTTAATTTTCCAATTCAAATCGAAAGGTATTGATACGAGAAGGAAGTCGAACCCAATTCGTTCGATCGAGCTTGAAAGGAAAGCGTCGCGTGTGGAACTGGAGGCGTTCGAACGGGATGGGCGAGTTCGTTTTCGCGAGGTAGTGGCTCGAAGTCGAGCAAGCGCGCGCGCGTGGCAACGGCGAACGAGGTGAAGGGTGTGCTCGCGATTTCTGTCTGGGTTTCGTGTGCTCGATTGGGGCCGCGATTCAAGGGGGGCAGGCGCACGCACTCGCGAGTGACGGCGATCATCGAAGCTCGGCGACGACGTGGATTTGGGGTTTGCACGCGATGAAGCCATCAAATGCGATGGAGTGCTGTTCGATTTAGGGTCCGGCAAGCGTAGTTGGTCACTGTAGTTTTCAGATTTGCAGAGAGGTATAACTAAATTATTTTTAATTTCAATGAATTTTACAGTGAAGAATAAATTGATTTACAGTAAGGGATTTCCAGTTATTTTATTTAACTTCATATGCATGAATGTATGATAGAAAGAAAAGGAAATATATTTTTAAGAAAGATATATAATCAACTTTGTTCTATTTTACGCTAATAGATATATACATATCTGGTCTAAAAGGAATTTTATCATATTAGTATTTAATGTATATATGTTAAACAGTAAAGAAAAAAATATATAGATGTCCCAGTATTTAAAATACAGTAAGTTATAAAATATTTGATTTACAGAAATATATTTACTGTTTAGTTTAAATTCGCAAAGTTTAAATTCATATATACGTAGATAGAAAGATTTTTAATAGTTAGAAAAATTTATTAAACAGAATTGGATAATTTAAATTTTTAAAGGAAGATTAGTTTTGAATTTAAATTTTTGTTAAATAAATTTATTTAAGAGGGATTTGTTTAAAATTAAAAGTACTAATTTAAGTTAAGAAATATCTATTTTAATTTAAAAAGAAATTGGTTAAAAAAATAAATCATTCGATAAAATTAAATTTTTGGTTTAAATAAATTGACAGATGATAATTCATTGTAAATTGATTCAAAAATTAATAGAATTGTATAAATTGTTATACAAGGTTAGGCCGTGAAGAAATGATCAAAAATGGAAATGGGATTGCAAATTAAAAGCAAAGGTGAGATTATTTTCTCACTCAGATTTAATTTTGTTTGATAGTTATTGATTGTTTGATATGATTGCTATGTTGATTGTGATATTAGATATAGTAGGATATATCTATTATATATAGCAATATATACATATTGGCATATGTATATATTGGATTGATTGATTCCCGCCTCGTATAGCGGATGAGACCCTATTGCGCCGTTAGTAAGCGGATTTAAAAAAAACCTATATACCGCGATAATTCCGTACTGGAGCGGAATTGGTATTGTGCTAACATCTTTGGATGCAGGGAAACAGGTTGGAGGGATCCAACTGGATTCCTCACCAGTAGTTATTTATCTACAGATATTGATATATATGCTGTTATCATATTGATATATGATATTGACTGTTGTGATTGACTGATTGATGCGTTGCATCATCGGATTCAAATTTTGAAGTTTAGAAATAACGATTTTAACTTTAAAAAGAGATTTTAAAAGTGATTATTTGAAAGTATACGTTTTATTTGAATCTTTGAATTGGTTTACTTTAAATAAATAAATGTTATAAATTTAAAGTTATGAAAATTTTAAATTGTGAAATATAACTGAAAGGTGATTTTGAAATAAATAGTCAAGTAATTTATAAAATAGTTTAAGTTTGGATTTCTTTTGAATTACTAAAAATGATGTATATAAAAGATGTACATAATTGATATTTATCAATTTAAAGTATTGGAATTTTAAAACGAGTGTTTATAAGTGTTAGAGATTTATAGAATTTTAAAATTGTGAAAATATGAAGTTTATAGATTTATAAAGTATGAAGTTATAAAATGAATGAAATTGTATAATAAAAAAAGATTTATAAGAGATTCACTTATAAATTGGATTTTTGACCTTAAGTGGAATATTGATCGAGTTGATAAAAAGAAGATTTATAAGTCGAAGTTGTTATTAAAATAGAAATAGAATTTATAACAGTGTTATAAATTCGAAAGCGATGGAATTTGATAAATTAAATATAGAAGATTATCAAAGTAGATATATTCGCGATTTTGGGATAACGAATTTCTATTGAAATGAAAATGTGTAGAAACGATTGGAATTGGGTTAAATGAAGTATATTCACGATTTTGGACAGTGAATATATTTTTAAGTAAAAATGGTTATGTTTGGAGAAGCGATATTATAAATGAAGTTAATTGTTTTAAAAGATGTTTTAAAACGTGTTAAATATCGAAATCATAGATTTCAACATTTATTGTGGAAATAGACGTTTTCGAAAATATAAGGAAATGGTGGACTATAACACTGTTGTTATAGTAAATGATTTCCGAAAGGAAATGTTTTGATGTAGTATTGGGATTTATATATCTATAAAAATTCCGAATCCCTATACTAGTGATTTCGAGTCGTCGTAACGATGTTTTACGCAACATTCGTTTTGACTCAAATAAATGTGATTTAAGAATGATTTCCTTAAAGAATGAGATATATACTTAATTTTGATTTTAAGTATATCGAATATTTTCAAATGTTGAAAATAAATAGATTTGTGAAACACTTATTTTTAAAATAAGTATGGAATTGCTTTTCCAATATGAAGTGAACGTTTGAGAATTTACCTTTGTAAAGGTAAATTGAAATTGAATATATTTGAAATCAAATTGAGAATTGTATATCAGTAGATATTTTGAAGATATAAATTCACTATGGGATTTATAAATGGAATGTGAAATTGTTTTTAAAATAAACGTTGATTTATTTTTAAAGTGTGGAAATTTTATATCTAGTAAAGATATTTTTGAAGATAAAATAATTTGGGAAAATTATTTGGAATCTGATGATGTTGCGCATCTTTATTGATAGTTAAATAACCGACTATCAATAATTACCTTTAGATAGGTATTTGTTGTGATTGGATGAATTTGAATGCCACACTTATTTTTGAATAAGCGCTCACTATTCGGGTTAGCCGGGAAAGGACCATGGGGTCGTATAACCCATTCCGAATATGTGATACGTCGTTATGAATCGCATTTGAAGACCGGTGTTGAAGACCGGATATTTTTGAAAACGGAAGGATTACCGTCGAGTTACTCTACATCGACTGATCTTCGATTTAGAGGTTTTATCACCCTTAGTGACGGGAAGTCCTGACGTGATTGAAAATTATCCGGAATTGCAAGGGCTTCGTGAGAAGTGCCTTCGGTTCTGTTCGATCCCAGAACAGACTTGTATGGATTGTGTGTCTGACGTTACAATTTGAGATATAAAGCTGATTTCTTTCAAATACATTTCTGTTGGTGGCGGAGAATTTATTCTCTTAGCTTAACACCCTTCTCTGAGACGTACGAGCTCAGAGGTTATGTAGTTGAAATTTATCAGCGATATATCCCAATTTGGTAACGTGGCATACTGAGTGTTGCTGTGAAATGATCAGTGTTTGATCATTTGTGATATGATCATTTGTTTGATCTTATATCTTTGTGATCATAGGTTGATCATTTTGTTTGACCCGAAGCAGGGCTTTTTGAGAAAGCGTAGCTTTGCGGACGAGACTTCGTCGAGCCTCACACCCCGGAAATGGTCGAAACAGGAAGGATGCAGCAAGGTTCTAGGTAGTAGCGCCCCTTAGTGTATGTCATTCCTTCTGGATAAAGGTGGTATCATGGTATGGAGCCCAGATACTTAACCTCTGTGGTTACTGCATTATTATTATCTATGTGGTTTGTTGCGAATCGGGGATCCTCGGGAAGATCGGTGACGATCGGGGGATGGCATACGCGTGTCAGTAGTTACCTATTTTTGCAGAGGTAACCCGGCCTTGTGTTGGCAGAGATCTAACCGTAATGTTAGGTTATTTCTCGGGTCGTCTATTCCAGGGACGTACCCATCGTGGATAGGAAGTTCCTTAGCCTGACCATTTGTTGGAAATCCAAAGAAACAATACGCGACGTGTACGGTTTTAGTTGTATTACCTGCTATGGAATGTGGCGGTAACCTGCTATTGAACATAGTAGCTATAGTAGGCATACGATACTGGTCGTATGTTGGCTAAGATTAATATTATACTTTCGAAATGTTTTCTACACTATGCACTAATAATAATATAAAAAAAGAATTTGATTTTGCGTAGTAAGCATCTTTGGCTATCATAAGAAGAAATCTCCTCCAAGTCTGCGTTTGCATTGTGTGTGTGGCGGGAGGTCTTATGGTAGTTTCATTTTCTAAAAGCATTGCGAATTGACTTTAAAATTCTCTGCTGTTATTTTTAAAGATAAACTGTTTTACGATCTCACACCAGTCACCATGACTGACTCGGAGTTTATTGTTCCCTTCTAAACTCTGGGTGCCCACCAATTTCCACACGGGCAGCCTAGAGTTATATTATCAGGATGTTCTGGATATTCTGGAGCTTTGGAAGCAAGCTGGATGGCGAGACGTAGTATTTGTATCTGATAGTATTTATTCCGCTGTGTATTCTGTATGAGGACAAGTTTATATAACTGTCCATTGTTGTTTATTGACTCTGATGATTGATGTATGTATAAAAACTGATATAGCTCTTTGATTTAAAAGACTAGTGTTTAATTATCATATATTGTTCCGCTGCGATGTGTAAGATTCTGATATTGTCTCTGTTTCCTGTTCTGATGTTGTTCAGTTGTTCTTTCTTTCTCTTCTTCTTCTCTTTTTCTTCTACTTCTTCTTTCTAAAACCCTCACTATTGGAGTTTCCGGCAGTCGATTTCTCGGCAGTCGATAAAGTGAGTATCGATGTCGAATTTTCGAAAGTCGAAAATTCTAGGATGTGACCAAGTGGTATCAGAGCATATGGTTAAGCGACAACCCTGCTCTGTTGGGTGTTACTCATTAGAGATAGAGTCAGTAGTACTCTAGAATGAGTTTGAGTGTAATAATAGATACGAGTGCGTATTTGTTAGTGAATATAAAATTGTTTTGTATTGTGTTGACTTATCGGTTGATTGTTTATGGATTCTGGTCGGTGCAGTCTAGCTAACTGTAATCGATAGGGGTTTCTAAACTCTTAAACAAGATAAACCGACACAGTATTGTTTTAAATAGGGTAAATGAAATAATTTTGCCCAAAACTGTTTTGTATAGAAAAGAAATGTTTTCTATGAATTACTATAGTATATGGTTGCATGGTTGTTAGAAGTGATAATATTAATCTATTATCATTGAAATTGAATAAGAAATTAAAAATCGTAACTCCAAAGTTAAGAAATTAATTCACATATAAATGAAATTTAAGAATGTAAATTATAAATGTGAATTGTAATTTAAAACGGAATTCCAGAGAAGTTTTTGGAAATGTTTTGAAAGGAACTTGAAATTTTTGGAGATTTGGAAAGTTAAATCATTTTTGGAGTTGAGAATGAATTTCGAAGGTTTTGAAAAATATTTTGAAGAGATGAAAAGCTCTAAACTCTTTTCGGTCGCTGGAAAATAATTCCGATGATGATCGCGACATCACCGGTGTTCATTTTCGGGTTTCCAAAAGAGAAATTGCTGCCAAATTGTTTTAAATGGAAGTTGTTTGGAAAATTTGGATTTTTGTTTTGGAGATTCGAAGGAAAATTTGAATTGTTTTCAAATGATTTTGAAATGTTGGTAAGATTCTGGAATACCATATGAAAGTAAAATTGAAAGTTGAGATTCATTGTGAATCTGTAAGCGATAGAATTGAAATTGAAAATGAAATGAGACTTGAATCCGAATAAGCTACTTTGATAATTTATTAATTCACGAAATACAGAAATGGAAGTTGAATTAGTTAAATTGAAACTTGAATTGTGAACTAAATAAAAGAATGGTTCGGAATTGCAAATAAATTCAAGTAAGAAGAAATAAATTTCAAATGAATGGAATTTACAATTGTAAGTGAATAAAATTGAAACTGAATGTTGAAACAAATTTGAATTGTGTGAAATAAAATGAAGCTTTAAGATTAGTTTGAAGTGAACTAAAGATGATATAAGTAGTTTATATTGAAAATTTGTAATCGAATTTGCAAAATGATTTGAATGTGTAACTAGATATAATGGCTAGTAGGATATACAGGGGTATAAAGGAATTGGAAAATTTATTTCACAGATAATTCGAATTGCTCGAAAAAGGTATGTATTTAAATTTGAATATGAGTTTTTGATGATTTCTTGCCTAGCCGCTTGGCTTTTTCTTTTTCTTTTTGAAATCTGAGAGTCCGTAGGGACGTTTTGTAGTCGTACCGTATTAGCCGCGCAAAGGAGACGCTGGCGAAATTTTTCGGAAATTTAGGGCGTTAGAAAATTTTTGAGAAACTTTGAAAGTTTAAATTTGAAATTTGAATTTAAATTTGAATTGAAGTAAAGCAATGTTGTTTGAAACCTATAATTGAAGTTGGAAATTTAGTTGAATTGATAACGAATCTTTAGTAGAAGATTTGTTTTGAAAATTGATAAAACTATTTAGGTTGTGAAAAAGAGTAGACGAGTTAAGGACCACTTTTCCTAACTTGTAATTTCGAGGACGAAATTCTTTTAAGGGGGGAAGTTTGTAACGACCCAGAATTTTGAACAAATTTAATTGAGAATATTTAATTAATTTTAAATATTTGAACGACGATTTAATTTGTATTCCGGATATAATTTTGGAATCAGCGATTAAATTATAAAATTTAATCGATTGAAGTTGAATAAAAATTTGTATCTTCAATTTAAAGCTAAAGAAAAATATTTCAAACACTTGTAAAATATATATTGATGACACTGAAGATAATAGAAGCTTCAGAATCGAATTTGAAATTGATTTGATCAGTTTTGAAATTAATTGTTCGAATCAATATTTAAAAATAGTCATTTTTCAAACAGTCTCAGAATTCGACGAAACCAGTTCCATTGGGTCCGTAACGTTGAATTATTACCGGATTTCAATTTTCGTATTTTTCGGAGTTAATATGAGAGTGTATGACGTATAAACGCGTCGAAATTTAAATCGAACTCGATTGAAATTTTTAATTTGAATTTTGGTCATCAGTTGCTTTTTCGTCCCGTTAAACACGCCTACAATCACGCAGACAATTACGAAGAGATCGTGCGACCCATACCTCTCTGCAAATTCACGAAATTTGGTTCCCTCTGTTCTTTCTTTTTAAATCTACCCATCTCGTTCAAAAGAAAACTATCTCGTCCTAAAACAATTCAATGGCCGAAAGAAAAACAAGACGAAATCCTCGTTCATTCTACAACTCAAAAAAATCAAATGGCTGTTTCCCCTCTCAGCTTCTGTTTCGTTTCCAGCTCCAGCCCCCATTTCTTAATTTTCCAATTCAAATCGAAAGGTATTGATACGAGAAGGAAGTCGAACCCAATTCGTTCGATCGAGCTTGAAAGGAAAGCGTCGCGTGTGGAACTGGAGGCGTTCGAACGGGATGGGCGAGTTCGTTTTCGCGAGATAGTGGCTCGAAGTCGAGCAAGCGCGCGCGCGTGGCAACGGCGAACGAGGTGAAGGGTGTGCTCGCGATTTCTGTCTGGGTTTCGTGTGCTCGATTGGGGCCGCGATTCAAGGGGGGCAGGCGCACGCACTCGCGAGTGGCGGCGATCATCGAAGCTCGGCGACGACGTGGATTTGGGGTTTGCACGCGATGAAGCCATCAAATGCGATGGAGTGCTGTTCGATTTAGGGTCCGGCAAGCGTAGTTGGTCACTGTAGTTTTCAGATTTGCAGAGAGGTATAACTAAATTATTTTTAATTTCAATGAATTTTACAGTGAAGAATAAATTGATTTACAGTAAGGGATTTCCAGTTATTTTATTTAACTTCATATGCATGAATGTATGATAGAAAGAAAAGGAAATATATTTTTGAGAAAGATATATAATCAACTTTGTTCTATTTTACGCTAATAGATATATACATATCTGGTCTAAAAGGAATTTTATCATATTAGTATTTAATGTATATATGTTAAACAGTAAAGAAAAAAAAATATAGATGTCCCAGTATTTAAAATACAGTAAGTTATAAAATATTTGATTTACAGAAATATATTTACTGTTTAGTTTAAATTCGCAAAGTTTAAATTCATATATACGTAGATAGAAAGATTTTTAATAGTTAGAAAAATTTATTAAACAGAATTGGATAATTTAAATTTTTAAAGGAAGATTAGTTTTGAATTTAAATTTTTGTTAAATAAATTTATTTAAGAGGGATTTGTTTAAAATTAAAAGTACTAATTTAAGTTAAGAAATATCTATTTTAATTTAAAAAGAAATTGGTTAAAAAAATAAATCATTCGATAAAATTAAATTTTTGGTTTAAATAAATTGACAGATGATAATTCATTGTAAATTGATTCAAAAATTAATAGAATTGTATAAATTATTATACAAGGTTAGGCCGTGAAGAAATGATCAAAAATGGAAATGGGATTGCAAATTAAAAGCAAAGGTGAGATTATTTTCTCACTCAGATTTAATTTTGTTTGATAGTTATTGATTGTTTGATATGATTGCTATGTTGATTGTGATATTAGATATAGTAGGATATATCTATTATATATAGCAATATATACATATTGGCATATGTATATATTGGATTGATTGATTCCCGCCTCGTATAGCGGATGAGACCCTATTGCGCCGTTAGTAAGCGGATTTAAAAAAAACCTATATACCGCGATAATTCCGTACTGGAGCGGAATTGGTATTGTGCTAACATCTTTGGATGCAGGGAAACAGGTTGGAGGGATCCAACTGGATTCCTCACCAGTAGTTATTTATCTACAGATATTGATATATATGCTGTTATCATATTGATATATGATATTGACTGTTGTGATTGACTGATTGATGCGTTGCATCATCGGATTCAAATTTTGAAGTTTAGAAATAACGATTTTAACTTTAAAAAGAGATTTTAAAAGTGATTATTTGAAAGTATACGTTTTATTTGAATCTTTGAATTGGTTTACTTTAAATAAATAAATGTTATAAATTTAAAGTTATGAAAATTTTAAATTGTGAAATATAACTGAAAGGTGATTTTGAAATAAATAGTCAAGTAATTTATAAAATAGTTTAAGTTTGGATTTCTTTTGAATTACTAAAAATGATGTATATAAAAGATGTACAGAATTGATATTTATCAATTTAAAGTATTGGAATTTTAAAACGAGTGTTTATAAGTGTTAGAGATTTATAGAATTTTAAAATTGTGAAAATATGAAGTTTATAGATTTATAAAGTATGAAGTTATAAAATGAATGAAATTGTATAATAAAAAAAGATTTATAAGAGATTCACTTATAAATTGGATTTTTGACCTTAAGTGGAATATTGATCAAGTTGATAAAAAGAAGATTTATAAGTCGAAGTTGTTATTAAAATAGAAATAGAATTTATAACAGTGTTATAAATTCGAAAGCGATGGAATTTGATAAATTAAATATAGAAGATTATCAAAGTAGATATATTCGCGATTTTGGGATAACGAATTTCTATTGAAATGAAAATGTGTAGAAACGATTGGAATTGGGTTAAATGAAGTATATTCACGATTTTGGACAGTGAATATATTTTTAAGTAAAAATGGTTATGTTTGGAGAAGCGATATTATAAATGAAGTTAATTGTTTTAAAAGATGTTTTAAAACGTGTTAAATATCGAAATCATAGATTTCAACATTTATTGTGGAAATAGACGTTTTCGAAAATATAAGGAAATGGTGGACTATAACACTGTTGTTATAGTAAATGATTTCCGAAAGGAAATGTTTTGATGTAGTATTGGGATTTATATATCTATAAAAATTCCGAATCCCTATACTAGTGATTTCGAGTCGTCGTAACGATGTTTTACGCAACATTCGTTTTGACTCAAATAAATGTGATTTAAGAATGATTTCCTTAAAGAATGAGATATATACTTAATTTTGATTTTAAGTATATCGAATATTTTCAAATGTTGAAAATAAATAGATTTGTGAAACACTTATTTTTAAAATAAGTATGGAATTGCTTTTCCAATATGAAGTGAACGTTTGAGAATTTACCTTTGTAAAGGTAAATTGAAATTGAATATATTTGAAATCGAATTGAGAATTGTATATCAGTAGATATTTTGAAGATATAAATTCACTATGGGATTTATAAATGGAATGTGAAATTGTTTTTAAAATAAACGTTGATTTATTTTTAAAGTGTGGAAATTTTATATCTAGTAAAGATATTTTTGAAGATAAAATAATTTGGGAAAATTATTTGGAATCTGATGATGTTGCGCATCTTTATTGATAGTTAAATAACCGACTATCAATAATTACCTTTAGATAGGTATTTGTTGTGATTGGATGAATTTGAATGCCACACTTATTTTTGAATAAGCGCTCACTATTCGGGTTAGCCGGGAAAGGACCATGGGGTCGTATAACCCATTCCGAATATGTGATACGTCGTTATGAATCGCATTTGAAGACCGGTGTTGAAGACCGGATATTTTTGAAAACGGAAGGATTACCGTCGAGTTACTCTACATCGACTGATCTTCGATTTAGAGGTTTTATCACCCTTAGTGACGGGAAGTCCTGACGTGATTGAAAATTATCCGGAATTGCAAGGGCTTCGTGAGAAGTGCCTTCGGTTCTGTTCGATCCCGGAACAGACTTGTATGGATTGTGTGTCTGACGTTACAATTTGAGATATAAAGCTGATTTCTTTCAAATACATTTCTGTTGGTGGCGGAGAATTTATTCTCTTAGCTTAACACCCTTCTCTGAGACGTACGAGCTCAGAGGTTATGTAGTTGAAATTTATCAGCGATATATCCCAATTTGGTAACGTGGCATACTGAGTGTTGCTGTGAAATGATCAGTGTTTGATCATTTGTGATATGATCATTTGTTTGATCTTATATCTTTGTGATCATAGGTTGATCATTTTGTTTGACCCGAAGCAGGGCTTTTTGAGAAAGCGTAGCTTTGTGGACGAGACTTCGTCGAGCCTCACACCCCGGAAATGGTCGAAACAGGAAGGATGCAGCAAGGTTCTAGGGAGTAGCGCCCCTTAGTGTATGTCATTCCTTCTGGATAAAGGTGGTATCATGGTATGGAGCCCAGATACTTAACCTCTGTGGTTACTGCATTATTATTATCTATGTGGTTTGTTGCGAATCGGGGATCCTCGGGAAGATCGGTGACGATCGGGGGATGGCATACGCGTGTCAGTAGTTACCTATTTTTGCAGAGGTAACCCGGCCTTGTGTTGGCAGAGATCTAACCGTAATGTTAGGTTATTTCTCGGGTCGTCTATTCCAGGGACGTACCCATCGTGGATAGGAAGTTCCTTAGCCTGACCATTTGTTGGAAATCCAAAGAAACAATACACGACGTGTACGGTTTTAGTTGTATTACCTGCTATGGAATGTGGCGGTAACCTGCTATTGAACATAGTAGCTATAGTAGGCATACGATACTGGTCGTATGTTGGCTAAGATTAATATTATACTTTCGAAATGTTTTCTACACTATGCACTAATAATAATATAAAAAAAGAATTTGATTTTGCGTAGTAAGCATCTTTGGCTATCATAAGAAGAAATCTCCTCCAAGTCTGCGTTTGCATTGTGTGTGTGGCGGGAGGTCTTATGGTAGTTTCATTTTCTAAAAGCATTGCGAATTGACTTTAAAATTCTCTGCTGTTATTTTTAAAGATAAACTGTTTTACGATCTCACACCAGTCACCATGACTGACTCGGAGTTTATTGTTCCCTTCTAAACTCTGGGTGCCCACCAATTTCCACACGGGCAGCCTAGAGTTATATTATCAGGATGTTCTGGATATTCTGGAGCTTTGGAAGCAAGCTGGATGGAGAGACGTAGTATTTGTATCTGATAGTATTTATTCCGCTGTGTATTCTGTATGAGGACAAGTTTATATAACTGTCCATTGTTGTTTATTGACTCTGATGATTGATGTATGTATAAAAACTGATATAGCTCTTTGTTTTAAAAGACTAGTGTTTAATTATCATATATTGTTCCGCTGCGATGTGTAAGATTCTGATATTGTCTCTGTTTCCTGTTCTGATGTTGTTCAGTTGTTCTTTCTTTCTCTTCTTCTTCTCTTTTTCTTCTACTTCTTCTTTCTAAAACCCTCACTATTGGAGTTTCCGGCAGTCGATTTCTCGGCAGTCGATAAAGTGAGTATCGATGTCGAATTTTCGAAAGTCGAAAATTCTAGGATGTGACAAGTTAGCTCTTAAAATCAAATTATATCCATTTAAATTACTTTAATTGATTTCTACGCATTTCGAGCTCGCACGATCAAACGATAAGTCTGAACGCTACAAAACTTGAGATCCTATAATAATTCACTATTACGGATCCGATGAAACTGGTTTCGTCTAAATCTGAGACAGTGACCAAAAAGACTAATTTTACACGTTAATTAAAACAATCTAGTTTAAAATCAATTTAATCACTTTTAAAATTCAAATTTAAAAGTTAACAATTTTAATCATTCTTTATTACATAGAAATTTAATGATCTTTTGAAATTCAATTTTCCATGTTAATTTCAAGATTTAAATATTACATTAATTTCAACGTTAAATTACAATAGTAATAAAACACTAGCTCCTTATATTTTAATTTCAATCAAATTCTTTTATTTTGATTTACAAGTTCTTTATATTAAATCAACAGTTCTCTTATGTGTAATTTATTTATTAACATAAGTTTCCATTTTATTTCACTCAACTCTATAGTTAACATCTTTTACCATATTAATTGCAATATTTCAATTACATTAAATTCCATTAATTACTAATTTAATATTCAAACGGATTAATTAATGAGATGAGGAATAAACCAATTGTTACAACTTAGTAATTCATATATAATAATTTATTGTTCACCATAAGGAGTATAAATCTACTTACCAAATAGCTGATTTCAAATTCTATATTAAAACCAATTCCAATTAAATAACATATAATTTCACCATTAATACAACATTTAATTTATTCCTTATTAACCTTTATTATTACCAATAATTCGAATTAAATTAAACAATTGTCAATTTTATTCAAATAACATTATTAAATTATATTCTAATAACTTTTTTTTCATTTATAATCATAAATTTTAATTTTCCACAATATTAAATTCCAAAAATCTTATTTAATTTAATATTTTTAATTATCAAAAATACGAGTCGTTACAATCTCCCCCACTCAAAACTTTTCATCCCCGAAAAGGAATAAGAAAGAATCAAGGAATTTGATATATTTTATTTAAAATAGTCAATTTATAAACAATCAAACTTACAAGTTTAAGTTTAATATAAATTTGAAGATAACTCAACTTTTATGGAAAACTTTCTAAATCCTTAATTTACGGAAAATTTCGGCAACATCTCCTCTGCGTGGTTAGGTCCGGAAAAATAACAATATTAATAATTACATTGTATATATCTTATTTCAATTAAAAAGCATCCCAAACCATGGAAAAAATAATAAAATACCATTACAAAAACTGTAATCCAAAAACGTATATATTTGTCGAGCAAACAAAGTTTATTTATGAAACCAAAAGCAATAGCTATTATTTCCATAAATCTGTATTCCACTTACTGTTTGCAGTAAAAATGGACAAACACCTCAAAATCGTATGATTTAATTGATTTTAGGTTGTTCTTAGTGATTTGGGTGATTTATGCAAATATATTAAAAGCAGGGACTAAACTGTAAAAGACACGCAGATTTATAGTGGTTCGGCCAGAATGTGCCTACGTCCACTTTATAGGTTATTCTCCTTTTCTATTCAAATTACAAGTACAAAGCTTTGATACAAGTATGTGAAAGTTGTTTGAAAGTTCTATCCGTGCTTGAGCTCTCAAACTTTTTTCATTGTTGTACCCCTGCCCCCTTTATTTATAGAGTGAGGTTGGGGGCAGGGGCCTTGGATGTATATAGCAGCTGGCGGGTCTGGGCTGATGTAATCTGGCCTGATGGAGCTGGTCCGGTTTTCCTTGGTTCGGTGGTAGGTGTATGGTGGACCGGTGTACCTTGGTTCGGTGGTAGGAGTGTGGGTGGATCGACGTACTTTGGTTCGGCAGCGAGGAGATGAGTGGACCGGTGGCCTTTAGTTCGGTGGTAGGAGTGTGGGTGGATCGGCGTCCTTTGGTTCGGTGGTAGGCGTATGGTGGATCGGCGTACTTTGGTTCGGCAGCGAGGAGATGAGTGGACCAATGGCCTACTCTTCCTGGATCGGTGGTGTGTAGGAAATGTACCCAACAATTGCCCCCCCAAAGTAGGGCATATTCCTGTATATGGCGTGCTTTGTTTTAGCGTGGTTATTTCCATCCGGTCTCTGACGCCGAGTCATCCGGTTTGCTTATAAATAGGGACCACATGCCTTCGTTATTTCTCACTAACCGAGCCAAATCTTTTGCCGAATCAAACTCTCGTTTTCGCCCAATCAAAGTGCTAGCCGAACCAGGTGAGACCTCTTTGCCGCCGAATGAAATTTTTTTTTTGTACTACCAAATGGGCTTTAGCGTTCTGAGTACCGAATGGCACTCTTACACTTGATTTGCCGAATGGAGATGGGTGTTTGGACCACCGAATGACACTGAGAGTTGGGATGCCGAATGAGCTCTTGGTTCTGAGTTCCGAATGACACTCTTACACTTGAATTGCCGAATGGAGATGGGTGTTTGGACCATCGAATGAAACTGAGAGTTGGGATGCCGAATGAAACTCGTATTTCGAATTACAAGTGAGATTCCAAACTATACTATTCGTATGTTTTAACGATGTACTTTCTTGTGTCTGTAGATAAATGTCTCAAACAGTGGAAACCCGATTAGAGAAGAAAAGATCTCAGGATAGAAAAGAGCCTTCCTCAGTGCCCCCAGCTCAACCAGGACCTGCCCGTCATGGGCCCACCCCGAGATCATTGGTGGATGGATACGGTCCTCAGGATCTTCTTAACTTGCCTCCTGATTGCTTCCCTAGCTTACTCAAGGGCGAGCAACTTGATGTTATATCTCGCTCTTTCGGGATCAACCGAGCACGCATGTTATTGCCGGATGTGGGAGTGATGCCGTATGATCCTCCCAAAGGATATTTTGCCTACAACCGATACCATTGCATATGTGGTGCCATTCCGCCTCTCAACGCCTGGGTAGTCAGCTCTCTCACATATCTAATGGTAGCTCCATTCCAGCTTCAGCCCAACTCTTATGCCATTCTGTTGAGTCTCTTCGTCATCTTCCAGAGGAGATATGGGCGTCCTCCTTCCAACCGGGAGATCCGGTATTTGTACAACTTGAGAGGCTACAAGAAGGGGTCTCCCTACATCAACTTGGAATCGGCCGTATCCTTTAAGCCGGTCCTGGATTTATACTCCAAGTACAGCATGTTCAAGAAGAAATGGTTTTTTGTCAGGGATGATTCCGTTTCTATTCGGCGCTTCACCTCCGGATGTAAGTCAAAGCTTTATTTTCAATTCCCATTCTGGTTGCAACACTCTTTCTTATGTGTTTTTATTTTTTGCTAGCTACAGGTGGTTTTGCGGTCGTCAAGAATGATCGCCTGGTTCAGACGGCAGCAGAAATAGAAGCTATTACTGGGAGAGATAGGTCAGCTGCCTACCTGATCAGGTTCGCTACACTCTTGGAGTAAAACTTGATCCTTCCACAGCAGTCCGTGGTCAAGCAAAGGGACACGGCTGAAGAGAAGGCTGCCCAAGCTAAAGAAGGGGCCGAGTCGAAGAGCAGTAAAAGGAGGCCATTTCCGAAACACCCAGTTGCCGGGGGGAATAAGCTCAAAAAGTCTGACGGTCCCTCTCCCAGCACATGTCCAGATATCTCGGAGGAGGGAGAGGTGGAGGAGGAGCGAGGCGAAGATGGAGGAGAAGGCGCTGGAGGTGGCGACGGTGTCGGGGCTTTGTCTTCTGGGCAAGTAGGCAAGATGCAAGATTGGACGGATGACGCTTTCCGCCAAGCCTTCGAAGGTTTGGAGGGGACGGAGAAGTCCAAGAGAGCCGATAAAGTTGGGACCGGCGTTGATTTATCTTCCGGGAGCGCCTCTACTGAAGCAACTTCGGCGGTTCAAGGTGAATTTCTCTTTACTCTTTTAATTCTTGAATGATGACTTAATACAGATTGGTGACACTTGGTTTTCATATCAGGAGCGGGTAAAACGGCCAAGTCCTCAGATCTTCGGCACAGGCTTGAACAATACAAGCTCTCCAAAGTTTCCGCCAAGCCGAAGCCTTCTACTAACCGCCCGGGAGATATAGTCGGCTATCGTCCTCTTCTCGGAGTTATCGAAGAAGATATACAGAAGAGGAAGAGGAGTCGATCTTCGTCTGAACCTCTTCTTGAACCCCCGCCCCCACTCCAGCTTATCTACGACATTATAGAGGAGGATATCGAGCTTATGTCCTCTCCCCATCCGTCTGAGAATCCAAACGTCATCCCGATAGATCATCCTGGCTTAGCACGCAATCCGTTTGCGGGTCATCCGGACCTGGACCCGGCATCTCATGACATCTCTTTTTATGAGGTTACTGGCGAGCACCTTCTTCCTCGTAATCCTATGGTAGGGTGCTTGATGAGGCTAAGTCCCTGGACCTTGATTTGCTTACTACTCGGGTTGTCGCTATGGGGAACGAAGCTAAAGCAAATATCGACCGGGTTGCTGAGGAAACCAGGAAGTTGATGGGGCATCATGCCCGATTGGTCAAGGCCGAGGAGGAAATTGGGAGTGCCAACATAAGACTGCGGTTAGTGGTTTCCGACCAGGCCAAGCAACTCACTGATCAGGCCATCTAGATCTCTCAGCAAGAGGCCGCCTCCGGACGTCTAAAGAAAACTATGGAAGAGGCTAGCCGGGCCGAACTGCGGAAAATGGAGGCTACTTGCAAGGAACAGATCGATATGGCCATTGCCACGGTGGACGAGGTTCGGAAAGCGGATCTTGAGAAGATAGAGGAGTTATCTGGGAAGCTTGAGGCTACAGAGCTTACTCAAGCCAAGTTGAGGGAGGAGATGGAGGCGATGCGGAAATCCCTTCAGGCTGACTGCTCGAGATACCAATTGGAGAGAGATGCTGCGGTCGTAAGGTTGTCGTATTCCGAGGCCCGGACGAGGGAATTTGAAGAGAACGAGGGGCTGATGGAGGGGATGCTCCAGGATATGTACTTCCGTACTTGGAGGCAGGGTAACTTGTCCTGGATGGATGATTACCCCCGGGTTATGGCTAGGATCTATCTCAGGGCTCTAGAGGAGACCCAGGCTGAGGCAGATAAGGAAGGTGGTATGGCCTTTAGGATGGATGCTGTTACTGCCCAGTTTACCAAGGAGGAGAAGGTGGCGGTGAAGGAGGGCATGTGGTTGCTTGCAGCTGAGGAGGCAGGTGTGCAAGTGGAGGATGATGATTAAGTTGATCAAGGAGCAGATGCTGGTAAGTCTTCCTTTCTAGTCTTTCCGTTAACTTGGTTGCTATCACTAATGAATTCTTTCTCTGACCGGACAGGTGGGAAACAGGACAAGGATAAGACTCCGACGCAGCCGGCTCCTTGATTCGACCTGGAAAGTTTTTATTTTGTGGACTTGACATGGTTGTATATGTTAGTCTTAAAACAGTAAAGTAACTCTTAGGTTGTAATTTTTGCTACTTGTAATAAATAGCTCTATTCTTGATGTGTAATTCTTTAACTTAAGCTGATTCTGTTGTCTTTTGAATGTTTTTGCTATTTTGACATGTTGTATGAGAAATATAGCTATGCATATTCTTGTAATTAAATTTTGTTTGATGTCAGGTTCTTGTTTAAAACATAATTTCATGACTTGCAACGTTAGCGTGAGGTGTGAATAAATTACAGTCATGTGTTTACACATGAAAGAAGGAAATACCGCCCTTTATATTTTGCTTGTGGATGGCAGCTTTGAATATCCTGTGTGACCGAGTAAGGGGTGTGGTCCAGTATCTTGCTATGAGTATCCGCTTCTAT
Organism: Allium fistulosum; assembly: GCA_030737815.1. Lineage (NCBI taxonomy): Eukaryota > Viridiplantae > Streptophyta > Magnoliopsida > Asparagales > Amaryllidaceae > Allium > Allium fistulosum. Next base: position 739,235,817 of record CM060908.1, on the reverse strand, counting down.
TAGTGAATGTCTCCTATTCTGTGTCCTGTACTTCAGGGATTGTTACAGAGGATAGGAGAAAAATTTCTTAAGTAAAATTGAAATATGTGAAAAAGTAAAACTTCCAATCATGAAAGGCCTTCGATGTGCTTAAGTTCGTGGCAAACGGGCTTTGTAGTCACTTTCCCTAGCTGTGGGTCTTGGAGACATTCGTCACCCATCTTACGCCTCCACGGGGAGTTAATTCTTTTTTACCACAGCCGCACTTAAGACACATCGGAGCCGAGATCGCGCACAGTAACTACCCGGGCCATTATGGCCCGTAACCATGGGTATTATTCGATTTACTGTGGCCGGCTAGCGTGGGTGCCGATCGTCAACCGTGAACTGCCCCTGGCTGGCCACACCTTATGTTGGAGCTTATAGTCGGTTCACAGTTGCCGGCGAGCCGAACGCCGTAATGAGCTGCCTCGGCTATAGTCGGCCTTCTCGGTGGCTTATAATCGGCTCATTACAGTTGGCTTTAAGGGTCGTCGCGAGCAATGAGTTAACCCGCAGCAGAGGGATGCTGGAGCGAAAGTGTCTCATTGGCGAGGGCATAGATTCGCATAGTACCTGTTGGGTCTTGTCCACGGGAAGTTGCATTGTGGAGTGCTTTGAATAGAAATGCTATATACTCAGGATTTTGTTCAACAGAAAAGGATAAAGTTAACAAGCAGCCAAGATATAAAGGAACAAGTTAAAAAAGAGACAAGGTTTTTAAAGTGGTTCGGCACGAAAAGGCCTACGTCCACTGATTCTCTTTGTTAATTCACTTCATATGGGCAGTACAAGTTAGGAAAAGTATCGACGGAGGTGTTGGATGTTCCATGCCCTCTGGAACACCTCTCCGTCCACTGTTGACAAAATATAAGCTCCATTGTGGAGATCTTTATGAATTACATATGGTCCATCCCAGGTTGGATCTAGTGCTCCGGGGCGAGGGAAAATTCGCTTGAGGACAAGATCCCCTTCTTGTAAGGTACGATGCTTGACTTTGGAGTTGTATTGTGCTGCCACTTTTTGCTTGTGGGCCGCTGCTTTAAGGACTGCATCATTTCTTCTCTCCTCAACTAGATCCAAAGACATGTGAAGGAGTTCTTCGTTCTCTTCTGGGTTATAGTGGATCCTACGGTGGGAAGGCACAATGGTTTCAACTGGGAGCATAGCCTCCGATCCGTATGCCAAAGAGAAAGGAGTATGCCCCGTTGATGTTCTAAAGAATGTGCGATAGGCCCACAGTGTCGTCGGGAGTTCATCCACCCAAGCGCCCTTCGACTTTTCGAGTTTCTTTTTTATTAGAGTTTTCAGAATTTTGTTGACGGCTTCGACTTGTCCGTTTGCCTGGGGATACGCTACGGATGAGAAGCTTTTGTGAATTCCGTGCTCTCGGCACCAGTTGGCGAATTCCTCGCTGTCAAACTGAAGTCCATTGTCTGATATGATTTTGAGTGGGACTCCGTACCTGCACAGAACATTTTTGATCAAGAAGTTAATAACTTTTGCTGAAGATACTTTATTCAGAGGTTCCGCTTCCACCTATTTGGTGAAATAGTCGACTGCCACTATAGCATATTTGGCCCCGCCTCGGCCCATTGGTAGCTCGCCAATTAAGTCAATTCCCCATATTGCGAAGGGCTAAGGGCTGGTCATTTGAGTAATCTCAGTTGTTGGTAGCCGTGGAATCTTAGCAAACTTCTGGCATCTGTCACACTTCTTGACGAAATCTAAGGCGTCCTTGCTTAAGGTGGGCCAGAAATATCCATATCGGAGTATCTTTTTTGCTAATGTTTGCCCTCTGGTGTGATCTCTGCAGCTTCCTTGATGAATGTTGGATAAGATTTCCTTGGCTTCCCTCCCAGCGACACACCTTAATAACGGGTTAGAGAATCCGCGCCGATAGAGGATGTCTTCTTGTATTGTGTAGCGGGAAGCTTTCCTCAAGATTTTCTTGACTTTGTTACTCCCGTTGGGTAGTGTACCGCTTTGTAGGTAGTCTCGGATGGGAGTCATCTAAGTTGCTTCTTCGGTTGCAGCTATCAGATTCACTTGCTCAAAACTTGGGGTCAGTTGCTTTGAGATGGTTACTGCTCCGAAGATGGCACTGTCTCTCACACTTGCTTGCTTTGCCAATTTGTCGGCCTCTTGGTTCTCTTCCCGAGGGATGTGTTTGACTAAGTAGTGGTCCAATCGGCTGAGAAGTAACTTGGTCTTCTTTAAATATGCTATGAGTCGTTCTTCTCGAGCTTGGAATTCTCCTAGTATTTGATTAACAATAAGTTAAGAATCGCTATGAAGAAACAAAGAATTGGCTCCGATTTCTATGGCAAGTTCTAATCCAGCTATCACTGCTTCATATTCTGCATCGTTGTTGGTGGCAGCGAACTCTAACCTTATAGCATAGTGCAGCTTATTTCCCTTGGGAGTGATTATTACCACACCTACCCCCGAGCCTTGTTCGTTTGATGCACCATCCATAAAGAGATTCCACTTGATGTCTTCTGCTATTTCCAATTGCTCCTTATCTTCGTTGGTAGTGAATTCTACAATGAAATCAGCCATGGCTTGTCCCTTGATGGCGGTGCGAGGGTGATAGGTGATATCATACTGACTTAGTTCAATGCACCATTTAAGTAGTCGCCCAGAAGTGTCGGGACGATGGAGTACCTGCCTCAGTGGTTGATCGGTCAGAACTTTGATGGAATGGGACTGGAAGTAGTGACGCAGTTTCCGTGATGTGATTAGTAAACAGTATGCTAGCTTCTCAAGTTTAGGATATCTGACTTCTACCCCCGTAAACCTCTTACTTACGAAGTAAACTGTCCGCTGCGTGCGGTTGTCTTCCCTTACCAAGGCAGCGCTTAGGGCGTGAGATGACACAGCAAGGTATATGTATAACTTTTCGCCTTTGCTTGGAGTCGAGAGTTCCGGTGGTTTCTGGAGGTGTTCGATTAAGTTAAGGAAAGCGGTTAAGCATTCGTCAGTCCATTCGAACTTTCCTTTGTCTTTCTTTAAAGCTTCGAAAAAGGGGACGCATTTGTCCGTTGCTTTGGAGATGAATCGGCTTAGGGCGGCCACTTTTCCATTCAGGCTTTGCATTTCCTTTCGAGTGGAAGGTATCTTGATATCCCTTAGCGCTCGGACTTGTTCAGGGTTTGCTTCAATCCCTCTGGCATGGACGATGAATCCTAAGAACTTTCCTGATGATACTCCGAAGGAGCATTTTAGAGGATTCAACTTCATTCCATACTGGCGAAGTACTTGAAACATCTCGCCTAGGTGGCTTATGTGATCGTCGGCTTTCCTTGACTTTACCAGCATGTCATCCACGTATACTTCCATAGTTTGCCCTATTAGCCCTGCAAACATCTTGTTGACGAGGCGCTGGTAGGTGCCTCCTGCATTTTTAAGTCCGAAAGGCATTACCTTATAGCAGTATAAACCCCGGTCAGTGATGAAACTAGTGTGGTCTTGATCGGGAGCGTGCATAGGAATTTGGTTATATCCTGAGTATGCGTCCATAAAAGATAAGAGCTCGTGCCCGGTTGTGTTGTCTACAAGTTGGTCGATTTGGGGAAGTGGGAAGCAATCCTTTGGGCAGGCGTCGTTTAGGTTGGAGAAGTGAATGCATGTTCGCCACTTCCCATTAGCCTTCTTTACCAGCACCGGGTTAGCGATCCATTCCGGGTAGATGGCTTCTCGTATGAAGTCATTGGCGAGTAGATTCTTTACTTCTTCATCGAGGGCTGCTGATCGTTCTGCCCCCATACTTCTCTTTCTTTGTTTTACGGGCGCCTTGGTAGGATCAATGTTTAGTACGTGGCATGCTACGTCGGGGGAGATTCTGGTCATGTCAGCGTGTGACCATGCGAATACATCCAAGTTGTGGCGGAGAAAGTCGATGAGTTGCTCCTTCAACTCTGCTTTTAGTTGGGACCCTATTTTCAATAGTCTACTCGAGTCGTGCTTGTCTACAGATACAAACTCCATAGCCTCTGCAGGCTCGGCGGTGGCCTCCTCCTCTTTGTCCCTGGGGTCTAATTCATTGAAAGGGTCGCTGGTATATCGAAGAGGAGGGGCTTTCTTTAGTTGCTATGCTTCTAGGCTTTTCATGCAGAGGGAAACCTCTACACCCTTCCCTTTTATCCTTCCTGAGGTTGTTGTGAAGTTCAGTCACATAGCAGTCTCGAGCAACGTCCTGGTCCCCTTCTACTTCCCCTACTCCATTGTCCGTTGGAAATTTCATCTTTAGGCACCATGGGGCTAGGAAAATTTGGAAGTCAGACAAGGCTGGCCTTCCTAAGAAGGCGTTGTAGGCCGAGTGGTTTTCTATTAGCACAAACGTCTGTTTTCGTACAACGGAGCGGGGATGGCTTCCAATTTCAACAAAGAGGTCCAGTTGCCCGAGGGGCATCTTCGCATCTCCAGTGAAACCGTGTAGTGGTTTATTGCAGGGAGATACATCCTTCATTGATAGTTTCATTTTGTCGAATGCATGTTTGAACAGGATATTTACTGAGCTTCCGGTGTCTATTAGAATTCGGTAAACTTCGGCGGGACCTAGCCGGGCAGAGATAACCATGGGATCCATGTGAGGGTATCGCCTTCCTTCTAGGTCACGCTTACCGAATGTGATGTCATTACTTTCTTTCCGCTTCGGGGGGCGCTCTTCTATAACCGAATTGACACAGTCTTTATTGTCTCTAAGCGACTTTCCATATCTTTCCATCTCCTTCCAGCTTCTGTCTACGATGTGCGGTCCTCCTGAGATGGTATGGACCACTATTTTCTCTTGACTAGAGCCGCTAGTGTTGTGGTTTCCTCTGCCGATCTCCGGTGAGGGCAGCCTTGGGTTCTCATTGGAAGGAGCTGGAGTCCTGTCCTGACCTTTTACATAGCGTTCCAGTTTCTTCCTTCTGATGTGTTCTTCAATCAAGTCCCGGAGATGATGGCACTCATTGGTATCATGCCCATGAGATTCGTGGAAGCGGCAGAACTTTCCGGACTTCTGCGCGTTATCTGATTCCTTCTTGTATGGTGGGCGTTTGTATCTAACTTCGCCTTAGGTGGCAAGGAAGATGTTTTCGACGGTTTCGTTCAAAGGAGTGTAAGTGTCGAATCTCGGTCCTGGCCGATATAAGCGCTTTTCTCCTTTCTTGCCCCCAGCATTGTCTCTGGAATCATTTCTTCGAACGTCCCTTGCCACAGCAGGCGCGTTGCTGTGAGTTGCCTTATTTTGCTGTCCTGACTGCCCCTCAACGGCAGCATCCTCAAGCCTCATATATTTCTCGGCTTCATGGAAGAAATCGGGTAAAGTAGCTGGTTTTTCTTTTGTCAACCTTCTAGCAAATTTAGTGTCCGGATGCACACCACTACAGAGGGCCATTAGGATAAGCTTCTCATCGGCATCTTGAACTGCGGCCGCTGTGGCATTGAATCGGGTTAGGTATTGCTGCAGTTTCTCTCCAGGTTTTTGTTTGACGCTGGATATGGAATAAGCGTCCTTAGGTTGTTCCACATGAATGCGGAACTGACTGATAAACTTTTCTTTCAACATTTCCCACGAGCTGATGGATCCCTAGGGTAGATGACAGAACCAGGAGGTAGCGAGATCTGCTAAGAATAGTGGAAAGCATTTGCACAGTACTCCCTCTATCGCTCCACTCATGAGCATATGTTGTGTGTATCTCTGTAAGTGTACAACGGGGTCGGAGGTTCCTTTGTAAGGTTCCATTGTTGGCATCTTCCATTCTCGGGGGGTGATAGCAACTTCGATATTGCGGGCGAATGGGCTGGTTACCCTAGCGCCTATCCCTCGATCTCTTTGCTCCTATTGGACGCACTCTCTAAATAAGTGTGCCATCCTTTCATCAGAATTTGGAGTAGATAGAAATGAGTTTGGTTCTGTTCTGTGGGATTGATTCTGTCCAGATGACCTGTAGGGATGGTATCGTCTATCATTCCTCATATTTTCCAATGGCTGCCTTTGGTCTTCTGGGAGCATGCTAGGGTCAGCTACAGTTGGCCCTTGCCTTGATCTTCCCCTGTTGGGTTCTGATCTAAGCACTTCCTCGGGTCCAACTTCGGGCTAGACTCTAGCTCGGCCCCGTTCACTGGCGTTTCCGTGGTTAGGCAGTATGACAGGCTCAGCTACAGTTGACCTCCGCTCGGTACCTCCCCCGTTGGGTTCGGTTCCAAGCATTTCCTCAGGCCTAACTTCGGGCTGTGCTCGATCTCGGCTCCTACCATGGCTGCTTCTACCGTTAGCTCCTTCGAAGAAGGAAGATCTTTGTTGTCTCTGAGATCCTCCAGACTGGGACTCGCCCCATGATTCAGTGTTGCGGTTGGACTCTTCAGCATCCCTTAAGCGTGACATGAGATGGTCCACCAAGGCTTCCTACTGGGACGTGAAGCGGTTAGTTACTTCAACTACAACCCTGTCTAAATCTGCCCTAGTAATTGCTGCGGGCTGTTCTGTGGCAGGAGTGGTCGGATTAGCCTGTCCTTCATTTGGTACTACTGCTAGAGGAGGACGATTTACTTGATCCGTGACCGCTGGATCTGGAAGATTACTGGATGCGATATTTTTTCCTTTGTTAACATCTTTTTTCTGCTTGGGAGGCATGTTTTCCAAACGATGAATGATGCTGTTAGGAAAAAGATTAAGTGGAAGAAGCTGAAGCTTCGAGCTTCTAGTTCTCAGTGAAAGCACCAAAAATGTTTGCACAAAAAATGGACAAACACCTCAAAATCGTATGATTTAATTGATTTTAGGTTGTTCTTAGTGATTTGGGTGATTTATGCAAATATATGAAAAGCAGGACTAAACTGTAAAAGACATGCAGATTTATAGTGGTTCGGCCAGAATGTGCCTACGTCCACTTTATATGTTATTCTCCTTTTCTATTCAAATTACAAGTACAAAGCTTTGATAAAGTATGTGAAAGTTGTTTGAAAGTTCTATCCGTGCTTGAGCTCTCAAACTTTTTTCATTGTTGTACCCCTGCCCCTCTATTTATAGAGTGAGGTTGGGGGCAGGGGCCTTGGATGTATATAGCAGCTAGCGGGCCTGGGCTGATGTAATCTGGCCTGATGGAGCTGGTCCGGTTTTCCTTGGTTTGGTGGTAGGTGTATGGTGGACCGGTGTACCTTGGTTCGGTGGTACGAGTGTGGGTGGATCGGCGTACTTTGGTTCGGCAGCGAGGAGATGAGTGGACCGGTGGCCTTTGGTTCGGTGGTAGGAGTGTGGGTGGATCGGCGTCCTTTGGTTCGGTGGTATGCGTATGGTGGATCAGCGTACTTTGGTTCGGCAGCGAGGAGATGAGTGGACCGGTGGCCTACTCTTCCTGGATCGGTGGTGTGTAGGAAATGTACCCAACACTTACATAATCCAAAGTTTAAACTATGTAAACAGAGTAATATATTAGTTGTTCTGATTAGTAGTACAAGCAACATAAAATATTTAATAATCATATGCAAACAAAAGTAGTACAACCATCATATGCAACAAAGGAATCAATCATACATCCATAGTAACCAAAACTAATGGTTTGTCCGGGTTCAGACACTTTTCATCACACAAGGGTGATAAATAAACTAACAAGTGTACCTTACGCTCAATAGCCTTAGATAATTACTAAATAGATTATTCATCCAACCTTAAACAATTTGAAGTATCATTTCCCAAACTTCCTAAAAGCCAAACAACATAGAATTTAAATATTATTTATGTTTATTCTATAGGTTTCTTTAACACATCATTTACTTTCCATTTATTTTACTTCATTCATACAAGGTTATCTCTTATTAAATTACATTCATTGACATACATAGATTATTTCCCATTCTATTATTTAGAACATCAATAAATCAATTCTTAAAATATTATATAAGTTTCTTTGCAATTTAATTCACACTTATTATTTACTTATATAACTGATTTCCATTTAATATTAATATTCATAAATGAATCATTTCATACTTAAGTGTTTCTACCTTTTAATTCACATTTATCCTTTCTTATATAGTATCATTTAATATTAAATACATTTATGAATCATTTTTGTTACTTAAGCTTTCAGTTGTATAATATTCTATTACATATTCATATTTAACATTTCAACTTTTTTTTAACATTTCTGGTAAGTTTTATATATGTTTTTAGAACAAAATTGAGTGTTATACAAATTAATCTTATTCATTTTAGTTAACAAAAATGTTCAATAGTTTACATCTTCTTAATTTTCATTACCTTTTAATTTACCAGTTACAAATCTCCAATTTCATTACAGTTTCATTAAATACTTAGCTCCTAATTTCTTATTTCTCATTTTAGAAGTTTCCAACTATTAGAATTCCACTTTATTTCTACAACCGAAAATCATTAATTAACAGGAACTTAAGAATTCAAATACCGGGTTCATTTCAAATCATTTTTAAATAATATATTTACTCATATCTTTTATATATCAAATCATATTTATAAATTTTAAATTAAAATCTGTTTATCAAATCAAATGCGTAGCAAAGCTACTAAATGGTCTCCCCCACTTTGAGACTCGAAAATGAATGTCGATGATGCGGCCATCACCACCGAGATTATTTTCCAACGATAGAAGAGAGGAGTACAGAACTATTTCCTTTTTAAAATTCTTTTAAAACATTTCTTTCAATCTTATTGAAAATATTCCTATTTGAAAATACATCTAAATAATAATAATATTATTTTTCAAAATCTTTGAAACCCAATTTCAAAACACTGGAATTAAAGTTCTCAAACATTCAATTTAAATTCATTTTATTTGTAAATTTACATTTTCTTATAACATATAATAGTCAATAGTTTTAAGAACCTTGACTAACCAAGCAATAAATGACAATAATTAAATATTATCATTTACTAACATCCAACACAACAAAAATAACAAAATCAATATATGAAAAATTATATATATATATATACACAAAATACAATACTAGGTAAAATTATTTCATTTACCTATTTCAAAAACAATATTGTGCTCGTCTACCTTGTTCAAGTGTTTAGAAACCCCTATCGATGCCATAGCGTCTTATGTACCGACCAGAATTCATAAATACTCAACAGAACAAATTAACACAATACAAAAAAAAATTATATCACTAACAAATGTGCTCTCTCATATATACACTCTCAAACTCATTTTAAGGTAACTAACTGTATCTCTAATGAGTTAACCCCCAAATCAGGCTAAGGTATCTCTAAACCTAACTCTGATACCAATTGTGACGACCCACCTTTTTGGACGGTTTAAATCGACAATAAACCACACATGTCTAACTCAACCCATTCAAAAGGGAGGATTCTCAATGGGGTTTAATAATAAAATAAGAGAAAAGAAGGAAAACAAAACGCAGAATCTCGCAGAGGAATAACAAAATATAATAATCAAATTAATAGTTCATGAAGCTATTTTACAATATACATTTGATTACACAATTTTTACAACATAATCAGAGTACAATCAACAACATACCAAATTAATGCAGTGGAATAATACTAATAATATAATATACCAAACTTCATCTTTGTCCTTCAGAAATAATGTCTACAACACTGAAATGCTCAAGCTGACCCGAGCGTAATGAAAAGACAAAACACTCGATTTAGAACTAAAAGTTCTTATGTAAGTAAATCAACAACAAGTAAATATGAGTGTAATAGCTTTAGATATGTTTATGGGATTTTCCATCTCCTATCAAGTGTACAGCGTGGGTGCAATAACTTAAGAGATGTTACGGGATTTTCCATCTCCTAAGGATCCGTTAAACTATCTATATTTAGTAAGATATGCTATATATGTAGTGTCTATCAGTAAAGTATTAAAATAGCATTAAGGCTTTACATTGAGCTTAGTCAGGTTCGTGTAGCAAGAGAATTTGCAGATGTATTTGAGTCAGTCACTGGATTACCACCGAAACGAGCTGTAGATATTCGGAAAGACCTTGTACCGGGAGCTGAACCTGTCAGTGGACCACCTAGCAGAATGACACCGATAGAGATGAAGGAATTGAAGGTGTGGCTAGTGGACCTTGAGAGAAGGAATTTTATTAGACCAAGCAGTTCGCCTTGGAGAACGGCCGCGATGTTTGTAAAGAAACCCAATGGGTCGTTAAGGATGTGCGTCGACTATCGTAAGTTAAACGGAAGGATGATCAAGAATAGGTACCCTCTGCCGAGGATAGATGATCTGTTTTATTAGTTGAGTGGAGCCAGAATATTTTACCTATTGGATTTGGCGACAGGGTTCCATCAGTTAAGAGTGGCGGAGGATAGCATTCCTTTAACGGCATTTCGGACTAGATATGGCTCGTATGAGTGGTTGGTGATGCCATTTGGATTGACAAATGCACCAGCTTTCTTCGTTGATTTGATGAACCGGGTTTCCCGAGAGCACTTGGATAGGTTCGTGTTGGTATTCGTAGATGACATTTTAGTATACTCAAAAGATGAAAGAGAGCATGAGATTCATCTTAGAGTGGCGTTGGAGACGCTGAGGCAGAATCAGCTGAAGAAGAAGTTTTCCAAATGTTATTTTTGGAAGAAAGAAGTTAAATTTCTTGGTCATGTGGTTTCAGAGGATGGATTGTCAGTTAAGATCGAGGCAGTCAATAATTAGAAGAGACCAGAGATGGTAACCGAGATCGGGAGTTTTCTTGGACTTGCTGGCTATTATCGCAGATTCATTAAGGATTTCTCGCGGATAGCAGCACCTTTACTAAGTTGACCAGGAAGGATGTGAAGTTTGTTTGGTCCAACAAATGTGAGGAAGGGTTCCTTAAGTTAAAGCATTTGCTAACCAATGCGCTAGTGTTAGTAGTTCCAGATGGTAACCGAGTGTTGGTATTATACACTGATGCATGTGGTACTGGATTGGGAGCAGTATTGATGCAGAGGGGCAAGGTCATTGCTTATGCATCTAGGCAGCTTAGATCGCATGAAGTTAGATATCCTACTCACGACTTGGAGTTGGTTGCGGTGATTTTTGCCTTGAAGATTTGGAGGCATTATCTTTTAGGAGAGAGATTTGAGTTATATACTGATCATAAGTCATTAAAGTGTTATTCTCTCATAAGGAGTTGAATATGAGGCAGCAGAGATGGTTAAACTTTTTCGCTGCTTATGATTTCGGTATAGAATATACTCCTGGAAAAGGTAATAAAGTAGCGGATGCTCTCTGTAGAAAACAATAGAATATGGTGTTAGCGATGTTGGCAGAATGGAAAGATCTAGAAGCTTTAGCCAGTTGTGGTGTGCAGTTGAGATCTATTGCTAGTTCTAGTTAGGGTACTACCATGTTAGTTTGTTTAAAAGTTCGACCAGTGCTGATCGAGAGGATAGCTTCTAAGCAGAGAGAAATCAAGTTTCAGCCGAGAGGATTAGAAGGCTTGAGGTAGGATCTGAGGTTAATGACCTAAAGGATTTTAGTCTTGAACAAAGAGGATGGTTGAGATAGAAGGGACGATTATGCATTTCGAATGTGGAGAACTTGAGAAGAGAAGTTCTTGAGGAACGTCATCGATCCAAGTTTATGATTCTTCCTGGAGGGACTAAGATGTATCAAGATATGAAGAGGAGCTTCTATTGGGAAGGCATGTAGAGGGATGTTGGCTTGTGGGTTAGGCAGTGTGTTAACTGTCAACAAGTGAAGGCCAAAAAACAAAAGCCAAGTGGGTTACTTCAGCCTTTAGATATTCCAGTCTGGAAATGGGATTCGATATCTATTGATTTTATAGAAGGGTTGCCAAGGTCAAGTAGAGGAAATAAAAGCATATGGGTTATTATGGAGAGGTTGACAAAGAGTGCCCATTTCATTCCCGTAAAGTCAACCAGAATGGCACCTGTCTTAGCAAAGTTGTTTATGAAGAACATAGTTAGACTTCATGGAATTCCTAGTAGTATAGACAGTGATAGAGATGCATTGTTTACCAGCAAATTTTGGAGGAGTCTACAAGAGGTATTAGGTACCAAGCTCAAGATGAGTATAGCTTTTCACCCACAGAAGGATAGGCAGACTGAAAGAGTCAACAAGGTACTTGAGGATTTGTTGAGAGCTTATGTGCTAGATTTTGGTTGATCTTTGGAGGATCACCTAAATCTGATTGAGTTTTCCTATAATAATAGTTATCAAACTAGTATAGGAATGGTGCAATTTGAAGCTTTGTATGGAAGGCCATGAAAATTGCCAGCATGTTGGTTGGAGACTGGAGATAGATTGGTCTTAGGTCCAGATTTGGTTAGAGAGGCGTCGGAAAAGATTGAGTTAATCCGAGGATGGATGAGGGAAGCTCAATCCAGGCAGAAGAGTTACGCAGATAAAATGCGTAAAGACCTAGAGTTCTCAGTGGGAGACAGAGTTTTCATTAAGGTATCACCGATGAAGGTTGTGGTACGGTTTGGAAAGTCGGAAAAGTTGGCCCCGAGGTATGTTGGTCCATTTCAGATTATAGAAAGGATTGGAAAGCTCGCATACAGAGTAGAGTTGCCGAGCAGTATGGCAGATGTCCATAATGTATTCCATGTGTCTCATCTTCGCAAGTATGTGCATGATCCAGAGGCTACTATTCCTCAAACAGAGTTGGAGGACTTGGTAGTAGAGCATGATTTGACTTTTGTTAGACAACCAGTTTGGGTTGTAGCGAGAGATGAGAAAAGATTGAGGACCAAGGCAGTCAAGTTGGTGAAAGTTTAGTGGAGCGACAACGAGAAGGAATGTACTTGGGAGACAGAGGACAGGATTCGAGATGCGTATCCTGATCTGCTTTGAGGGTATGCTCTATATTTGTTTTATATAGACTTATTAGCTGGTAGGACATACTAGCTTTTATTTGCATGGTTGTTATGCCTGTTTGTAGTCCTTACTGAATTTCCAGGACGAAATTCTTTAAGGGGGGAGCCAGTAACATCCCTAATTTTTGTTTAACATTATTCAGAACATTTAATTGGATAAATTAAATAGAATAATGTGGTTGATTAAGGAGTTGAGATTTAATTGTCAATTAACTTGGCCGTGGCTAAACTAATGAATGTATAAGTATGGTTTATAATTTATAAGTTAGGAAAATAAGAGGAGTGCAATATGGGAATAGCCACACCCATATACCCTTAAACCCTCCCTTATTATCACCTACCATTTCATAAATCAAAATACACATAAAAGAGAAGATATAGCCAGTCATTAAAACACCTTAAGAGATCAGCAGACTTGCAAGATCCAAGAGAGAAAGCTAGAAGATTAAAGCTAGGACAAATCTCAAACTCCAACAACTTAATCAAGGTGACTAATAGTGTAAATCATCTCATTTTTTCTTGTTTTGGTTTGGTTATGGATAGTAACCGAATGTATTTTGATGTGTTGATCATGTTTGGATCTAATAATCATTGTTTGGATAGAATAATGATTTATGGTGATTTATTGGAATTTTTATGGAATTAAAATGATGGATTTTAAAGTAAAAACCTTAGTAAACGACCTCCAAACGACTTGATTTTTGGATATATTATGTAAAACGTAATTATGGAGATGGTTTTTAATTTTATAATTTTCGAAGTTAATAAGAATATTTTATGAATTTTCTAAGGTGAAAAAGACATTTATTTCAGGTTTTAATTATTAAAAATAATAAAATAATGAATTCTGAAATTTTTATATGATGTAGAAAATGTTATTTAGATTTTTGGTGAAATTTTGGGATTTTTCCTAAGTGAATTCGATTTATTATGAATTTTCTGAGCTAAAAAGGCTTAATAATTATATTAAAATATTAATATAATTAATTATTTTGAAAATAATTTTGGAAATAATAAAATCTGAGTTATAGCAGTTTTTCTGCAAAGCAAGCGTTAAAGTATGTCATTAACCAATAGAAATTTGACAAAGAATAGGAGTTGGTGAAAAGAATATAATTTAATTAGAAAAATAACAGTTTTCGAGTTATTTACGACTCTGCCATTCGACCTTGTCGAAAGCACCTTTTGACTGCATCATTCTGCAGCAGTTCTGGACCCTTCTGTAGCATTTTTGTTAGCACCTTTCGACTTAGTAACCTCTCGACTGCATCATTCTACAACAGTTCTGGACCCTTATGTAGCATTTTCGTAAGCACCTTTCGACTTAGTAACCGTTCGACTAGATCATTCAGCATTTCTGGACCCTTCTGTAACATTTTCGTAAGCACCTTTTGACTCAGTCACATTTTGACTCCGTCGAAAGCTCCCTTTCGACAGTAGTTGTAAATGTAGCGGAAGCTCTTTTGTAGCAGTTTTCTCGAGCTTTGTTTACAAACTTTAAATAGGCATAACTCTCTAACCGTAAGACCGTTTTTCTATTATGACCACTCTACGAAAGGGAAACCATCATTTGAACACAATAGAATAGGTTGGAGACCTTAATTCTACACCTATAAAAAGTTATAGCTAAAACATATTTTTATATTTCTTAAGGAGTTGAGTTCTTTGCTTTCGAATATGCTTGCTTGGTTTTCTTTGCCTTCAAAGGGGATACTTTCGAAGGGGTTGTAAAATTATTTTCTTTTAACCAAGTTTTATACTTTTGAAAGGAGTACTTTCAACTGGTTTCGAAGCTAAGCTTCTAAAGTTAAATGCTAATACTTTAATATATTCGAAAGGTAGAATTTAATGTATTATAAGGCAAGAGCCTAATGTTTTTAAGAGCTTTCGAATGAGGTTTTCCTATGAAGTCGAAAGCTAGGTTTCGAAGGTATCGAAAGGTTTTATGACCCAAACTCTATTAAGGAAAACCCCATGGCTATATTAAAGGAGTTTTTATAATGGTTTAAGAAGAATCTATCTTTGATAAATTAAACCCATATGAGTGGTATCACTACAATAAAAAGGACATTTTATAGTGTGTAAAAACTGCTATAAAAGCTTTCTATAGCGATTCTATAATCGATATAGATCAACATGTTGTAAAAAGTCTAGTAGATACTATAGCGTGTCATACTTGCAATGGAAAACGTATTTTTCTTGCCATCTAAAATAGGCCATATTGGTGAACTTCTTTTCTATAGCATTATGAAACGTGCTATAGAACTTTTTATGACGCATTTTAGTTGCTATAAATATGTCGACATGCTATATTATTATAGCATTTGAACGCGCTATGGAATCATCGTGTCAACCTTTTATGACACATTGAAATGCTATAGAAAATTCATTACTATCTATTATAGCACCGTCTTATTGCTATGAAAACTATTTACTCTTTGCAAAATATTTTGTATAGCACTAACATGATGCTATAGTATAACAAAGCTGAACAATTTTTCTTTTTATTGCATAGTTAGAACGCTATAAAAAAATTCTATTCCACATTTTTTGCTGCCATAACATTCAAAGCTTACAATTTTCAATTCTACTTATATATTATAACTCAAAAAACCACATTCATCACATTAACATAAGTACAAAAATTGAGTCATAAGCCAAATCACAAAATATATATATATCCATAATATTTAATACATGAAGAATTAAACATAAATATTTGTGATAAAAATTAAACATAAGTACACAAATTGAGTGTAGCATACCAAAACGATACATACTAAATATTTTAATGACCGTCGATAAGCATGACTGATTTAAAGGAGAAAGAGTGCGACATCATGTATCAACCTCAAAAGCATCATACAACACCTATGAAGAAGAAACACAAACATACATATGTTAGTCAATATATACAAGTATGTATAAGTACAAAAGATGCATCGCCAAAGACTAAGTTACTAATAGGCTTTTCTGTGCAGGTCAAAGCCGAAAATGAATTTAAACGAGGGACAAAATTTTCATTTTAAGATATGTTCATTGACGTATCTTCTTGCTGGTTAGCACTTGAGTTAAATGATTCCTCATGTTTCACATTACTACAATGCTCATCTCCCTTATCCTTATTATCAGATAAAGACCATATCATTTCAACTCATAGGGAATTCTATACTAACAGGGAACTTGTAGAGTGAAAACAGTTATAATAATATAACATATCAGTACAAGCATGTCATCAGTGATAAATTAAATAAAATATAAACAGCAGGATATGGTGTCATATCTCACAGTTGAATAGTTACAGATAATAGCATATCATATATAGCAATTATAAAATTAACAGTTCAATTTAGCAGCATATTTCAATTGTTGTTTCAAATAAAATCAAATCTAAAAATACAATAATGTTAATCATGAGTGATTGCTCACCTTTCGAGGCTAGATGAATTTGATACACAACAAGCTACGAATTGGATCACGATCTAGGCAAATCGACCAATCCAAACAAAAATCTCAAGGCAAAGTAAGCTGAACACGGATTTGACGGACAAAGCTGATAAATAGGAATCGATGAGAATGAATCAAATTAGTTGGATATAAGCTGAACAAAATATACGTTATAATTTTTCTCTAAAACCAATTTTTAAAATATATATATAAAATAAAATCTATACACATAAATTTCAAACCAATATTAAATTTAAACACATATAAAATAAAATCTCTATATTTATATTTGAAACCAAACCCATATATTTTTAAACACATCAAATTTACTGTAACATGTAGTTAGTGTAAACATATATATATATATTTAACTAATATATAAACTAACCTATAACTCATATATATATAATATGAGAAATATATATATATATATATATCTTATTTTTAGAACGGAGAAAACATAGACTTTATAATGCATACTATATGCAGATCACTCAAATTATATGCAGGTTTACTCACAACAATATATACTTAGATATTTATATACACCTAAACTTTATAAACTGATACATAAAACCCCAACAGTTCATATATATGTAAACTATTATATATATAACAGATTATACAAACTTATATAGCTTTTACATATAAACAGATCTTATATACATATAAAACTATTATAGACATATACAACAAACCCAACAGATCATTTGTACTATGTACTACTGGCATACACTCTATATCTACCAACATATATATATAAGAACAGTATAGAACATATATAATAAAAATATCAACTTACATAACTTATATATACAAGACGAAATTTGATAGAACTGGTTCTCTGTAAAAGTACATATATAAACAACCTTATATATCTGTATATATACAGAAAACAATAATTAAATAAACAAATAGATTTTCTTTTAACACATCACATAAATATGTATATATATTACACATACTGCCCTGATTATATACCTCATATATTCTATAATATTAACAAATATATATACACACACACACACACCGTAGTCGAATATATTTTAATATACATACAATACAAACAATATTGATAACAAATATTTACCTTTAAAATATCATACTCATATACGCATAAGCATGTATATTTGTGAGTTACCCTCGGCTATGCTTGGATGCGATGCTCGAAAGAGAGGGGATGAGGATAGAGAAAAGGCGGCACTTGCTGGGTGGTGGGTGCTTTGGGTGGAGGCATGGCTGTCGAGTTCGGCAATTGGGGTTGCAGCATGGTGGGGAGAGAGGCGAAGGCTAGCGTTGGGACGAAGAAGATGGTGAAGCTGGGGTCGGTTGGGTCGTGTGTTGTTATGGAGTGGTCGAGATGGGTGGTGTGGCGTTTGGGAACGGGTACATGGCTACAAGGTTGGTGGAGGATAAATGGGTTTGCATGGTGGGTTTGCGTGCAAGGAATGGTGAGGGCAGGCGAAAGGCAAGGGGAGGAATGGTGAGCTGATGTCACAAGTCGGGAAGAGGATATGAGCAGTTTTCAAAGGATCTTACTTTATATATACTTGTATATTTCATATATATAATTTCTTTAAGAAAATTGGAACTGAAAGAGGATGGGAGTGGAAAGAAAGTGAGCAGTACGAAACAAATATATACACACACGAAAGAACAAGCAAAATATAAATTGAACGGTTGGGATTTGGAATAATAAAAGTCAGCTCGTGAATCCTGGAAAATAATTAAAGGCTGGTGAACAGTTCGAACAGCAAATAAATTTTAACTTTGGGAATAGAGGAAGTCAATATGCTTGAATTCAAGGCTAATAATAAAACTGATGACCGTTGATTTTTAACCAGTGGAAAATTTGAATAGTCACGGAACACAAATAGACTCGAACGGGTACCGCTACGGCTGACCGTTCCACAGTTTTCCGCGACTTACCGGACTCCGAAACACACAAATGAATACACTGTTGAGATCAGTACGACGCGATGATCAAAAAGGTATACAGATATCAGTGGTACGATCATCCTATCAAAAGTCGATAATCGGTACCGAAAATGTTGCTAAACGCCGAAAATAAGAGCAATAGCGGTCCAAATTTGACGAAACGAAATATAACGTCTCACTCAGAAGATGATAAACATTTTTATTATATAAAAATATTCAGGTTTCGAGAATATTTAATTATCATCAAGTATTAACTGATTTAAATTTAAATAAAATTACACAAGAAAATAAACTTCCATATTTTCTAACGAAAATTCACCATTTACTATGTTTATATAGACGTGTTCCAAATATCAAATTTTCATTTCCAAATTTAATTATTTAAAATTTCACAAAATTCAGTTAACTACGTTATTAAAACAGTTAAAATTTACGGGTCGTTACATCGCCTAAGTTCGATTCTAGGCTTTTGCTAATTTTCCCATTTTATTTTTTCACTTACTCTATTCTTGATAATGCTACAAGTTTTTAGTCAAGAACCAATGTAGGTAGTTTTCAAACTTGTCAATGATTGCACTATGTTTTGCTTCTTTTCTTTAATATAGCTTATTTAAACTTCATCATCCATCATATGGCTACTTGACCTAAAATCACTTAACAAACACATTATTAGCATTGTCATACTGTTGTTATCATCAAAGCACTAAATTTGTGTTTTCAACAATTTATTTTGGTAAAATCAAATTTTACTTTGTTAAGCATTACTCGATTGTGACTATTATTTACACTAATTCTCTTCATCAAAATTATATCACATTAGACTTATGGAATTTTTTAACGGTCAAAATTCTAATATCATCTATATTATACTCTATAGTCTAAACACAAAGTCCTTGGTTCAATAATAACAATTATTATTAACGAACTACTCTGACAAAAGATTTTGACTTTGAGTTGACTAGAGTTGACTGTGATACTAACCCCATATAATTGAGGAGACGAATCCTCTCTTGAATAGTGATTCACTTCCAATACTTCCACTCGACCCAACTATAGCCACTTGATGAATGTTGTGCCATTATTTGAATTTAATTAAAGCAGAGCTTTCATATTGAAGATCAATGGAATTCTTAAGTCGAGAGAACTATGTAAATTAGTCACATCGATATTTTTTATTTGACCTTAGTTTTATTAGCCAATAGAAAACTATCGAGTGAGTCATTCCAAAGTTATCCAATAACTGTCATTATGTAACCCCTTGGTGCCCCAGCAGTCATGAGTAATACACTGTCTAACATTTGGAGAGCATTACGTACTCTAGTCTCAACGGATGCATCAATATCCTGTCTCGATGCATGTTAACTAGGAATATTTAAAATGATGTGTTTATTATATTGTGATACAGTACTCGTGATTACAACTATTTGTAATTACTATCACAAACATACCATTTATGGATTTTCTATTAAATATATTTTAATTAAATATTTAATTATTCATAGCACATTATAACCGATATATCTTGAAAAGAAAAATCGCCTTTATTAGGAATGAGAATTGATTACAAAGCTTATTGATTTACAATACATTATAAAATTGCCCCTAGGGCATACCCCTAACTGTATCCCAGTCCCATGATATCCATACAGAATTTCACTACCAATAACTTGCTTTCACCGACAAGAAAGGACTTACAAAATTATTCTTCATGAAAGATCATTTCCGCCTTCTTCCTAATGGACTTTCAATCAGCATCTTTTCCTCGAAGGAATTTTCAACTTGTCTTCTTCCAAAAGGAGTTTTCCAATAGCAGTAGACCAAGTTTGTGTATTTTAGAATACAAATCTTGCAGTTTTAATATGTCAATGCGGTGGCCTCCATAAATAATTATATATTTTAGTTTGGTGAGAAATACATTGGAGTTGGAGAGAAAATAAATAGGGATTCAAATATCAGGCCTTTGATTTGGAGATTGTAAAATATAACGAATATGAACCAAAGAATAGTGCATGTGCAATGAGTATAAGAGAGTGTAGAATACATTAAGCATTGTAAAAGATTAAGAATGATACATTAATTATCAAGGAGAGAATTAGTGATGAAAGGATGCGATAATTGGTTAATCTTTTAGGGCCAAAACCATCTATGTTTAAGTTGAAATTCTAAAAACTTTCATGTATGTCGACATACTCTCAGGCAGGTGTCAACATACTGACCGTTGAAGTGGTTCCATAGAACTGTAATGGAATAAAAGAATTCCAAAAGCCCAAAGACTCTTAGAGCTAATATTTGTGCATCCTTTTAAGGTCAGATGAGTATGATTTTCAAGTACATATTATTACAAAGAATTTTAACAAAATTTCCATGACCATAAGACTACTTAACAAATCCTATGATCTTGATTAAACTTAAAGCGCATGTGTTTCTCGAGTGCCTTAATATCATACTTTACACTATTGATATATGCTTGGTATATTTTTATTATTGCCCTTTATATTCCCACATCATATCTATAAAATCTACCCAACTAGAAGAATTATTGGTGGTACCATTTATATGGTTATTGTCATCAAATAAAATATATGGTCTTAACAACTTGCACTAATTTTAGAAGTGGAGAGTAAAATTTTTTAAGACTTCGCCAATGAGTTCCCTTCCTACCCATAGTGAGAAACAGGTCATTGCTAATATTGGTCAAGTTAATGATGCTGGTGCATTAGATATTGGTAATACGATATTTCCATATTGAAAATGGTTTTGGAGATACTTTGAGTTAATGTGAAATTATGATTCATATATATTGCTTCTTTTATTACATTAATAGAGGCAAGGAATTATCTAAATGAGAATGAGTTATTTTGAGAGATTGAAGTAATCAATCAATTATCTAATTAGCTAATTAAACAAGGAATTTTATCAGATGCATGCATATTAGAGGAAAGTGGAAAAATCAAGTAGATAAACATTTCCCGTATGAATCAATGAATTGACAAGGCATTGATTTATTACCACAAATTAATTACTTTATCCCTAAGAAATAATCACTATATAAAGACAGTTGTACTTTCGAGATTGATTAATCCACTTATGTTGTATTTTTTTTATGTTCTTCTTAGCTTCATTATCAATCTTGTAATTTTTTCTTTTCTCAGAAAATAATAAAATCTCCTCTTTCGAAGTGAATGTACACTAACTCGCGGTAGAGGAGCCACTATAAATCCTATGTATGTTTTTCTTTCTATTTGTGCATCTATGATCTATGATTACTTATTTATGGATATTAGTTTTCTATTTGTTCTACATCACCATCAATACAATCCTATCATTTCCACTACGTTTGGGGTGTTAATCTAATTTTTTGCAATAGTATGGTATTAAAGCTATTTGGTTTGTTGAAGGAAGGTCTTAGACAGTATGGCAAGAGATGAAGGTACCCAATTGAAGCAAGTCCCTATGTTAGGGGATCTTATGTGGCATTAAGATCTTAGTTGGTGATAGAGAGGTAGAACGGGGATAATGACTTCGAGGAGTGAAAAGGAAGATGAAGGTTGCTCTAAGGGGGAATAGAGTTCATCAGGTGGTGTTTGACGCTGAGAAATTGCCCGTTGATATTTTAGTTGTGGAGAAGAAGGAGACGAAAGAGTGATCTTTTACTACTCTACAGTTGGCTAAAGGAGAGAATGTTATATCGGATACTAGCGGTGAAACCACCTCTAAAGGAATTTAAACCAAGCTAGTGAATCTCTACTTAAAGAATCACTCACTAACCATCTGATTTTGCTTAAGACATTTTTTCCATAAAGATGAGAGAGGGTACTTCAGTAAAGGTGCATCTTAGTTTCTTCGATGACCTTTCAATGAAGATGAAGACTGTGGATTTAAAGGTGGATGAAGAGCATAAGGCAATGGCTATTTTGTGTTCCCTTCCAAACACAGGTTTCACTAGCAATCTGATATATATATATATATATATATATATATATGCGGCACTTTGATAGTAGAAGATATGAAGTCATGTCTTTCTATATGAAGACTTAAGGTATCAAATGAAGGAGATGAGTGAAGATAGATGAGGGAGTAGTAGTCAGGGTCTATTCATTGAGAGAGAAATAGGAGAGAAGAGAAGAAAAATTGGAATCCTAATGGACATTGTAAATTTAGGAAGCTCGAAAATAATTGAAGAAGAAAGTCAAGAGATGGGAAGTGCCACGATTACAAGAAAATAGGTCATTGGAAGATAGATTGTCCGGACTTGAAAAGGAAAACTGAGGATGGATCTTCATCCATTGTGGCGCAAAAGACTTTATCTGATGATGTGTTGACCCCAGCAACATCGGATGTATCAGACCACTAGGTGCTTGATTCAGGGGAATCATTTCACAAGACACCAAATAGGGATTACTTCAGTTCTTTTATTGGAAAGGATGGAAGTGCAATTATTATGGGAAATGATGCTAGTTGTAGAGCCATAGGATAGAATACAAAATGGATTCATATGTCTGACAGAGTGATTTGCACTTTGATAGGTGTCCGCTATGTTCCATATCTTTGGAAGTCTTTAATCTCCTTGTGGCAGTCAGCATCCATGGGATGTAAGGTGATTATGAGAAGGATAGTTTAAAGGTTTCTATAGGTGTACTAGTTTTGATGAAGGGTGATGTATTCTAGAATCTGAATATGTTGAAAGGAACACTGTGCTTGGAGATTCTTGTGTTGGAATTGATAGTTCTCGTGCTTTGGATGCTATTAGACGTTGACATCTCAGATTGGGTCATATTTTAGAGAAGGGCTTGGATTTGCTTCGTAGATGGAAGGTGAACAAAGGAGAAAACTTCAATAAATTATATTTCTACCAGGAGTGTGTATTGAAAAAGAAGAAGAAGGTATCTTATAGAGTTAGACTTCACAGGTTGAAGAGAGCACTTGATTGTGCACATATGGATATCTAGGGACTAGTAGTGACTGCTTCCATTGGGGGAGTGAAGTATTTTATTTCCTTCACTAATGACTTTTCTTAGAAGGTTTGGGAGAATGTGATAAAGGCCAAATAAGAAAGCTTTGAGAAGTTTAAAGCTTGGAAGGCACTAATTAAGAACCAATCTGGTTGCAAGTTGAAGGTGCTTAGGTCTGATAATGGTGGCGAATTTATTTGTAAGGATTTCCTTGATTTTCGTAAGCATTATGGTATCAAGAGAAATTTCACTATAGTAGGTGATCCACAATCTAATGGTGTTGCTGAGAGGATGGATTAGACTCTACTTGAGAAGGCCCATTTTTTGAGATTGGTAGGAGGCTTATCCAGAGGCTTTTGGGCTAAAGGATTGTCAACTTCGATGCATATTATAAATCAAATTCCATGCTTAATCTTAGATTAGAAGATTCCAGAAGAAAATTGAAGAAGTGAAGTAGTGTAACTAGGCTATTTTCGCATTTATGGTTGTCCTATGTTTATGCACTATACAGGTGATGATAAATTGGAAACTAGAGCGTACATGGGCCTATTTATGGTTTATACAAATGGAGTCAAAGGTTATTTCATTTTGAACCATATTGATAGGAAGATTGTGCATTCTAGACATGCTACATTCGATGGGCTATAATGTTCGAGTCTAAAGAAGATTTACCTACCATATCGGTAGATTCTGATAGGCCTAAGGAGATGGGTAACAAAAAAAATGTCTTCATCTACCAACTTCATCTCTCCATGTGCCACATGGTGGCACTTAGCTCCTCAATAAGCAGATTAAGTTTGAGAAATGCTTGAACTTTGCACCAGGAAAGGAGTTGGTAAACATATCTATAACAACCTTCATTTTTAACGATATGATAATTAAATAATTAATTTAAATATTGTATCGTTGATTAATTAAATGTCCAAAAATCTAACTTTTTACATATGGTAAGAACTCAAGACCACTTTCGCTGAGTCTTGATTGACGTTGCAAATTTATGAATATCATAATATTTGGAGTCATGGTATTTTTATAATTTATGTACCATTATAGCATTTTATAAAAATATGTGAGTAGACGGTTCTAGTAGGATCTCGACTAATGGCCTATGTTTTTGGGATGAGGAGTTCATTATGAGATGTGTGGTTAAAGAGTTTTTCGAATCAAGTGATCTAATAGCCAAAACGACCTCGAAATGCATGAAAATATCATCTCAGGGCACCGTCTTGGATAGCAACAAAATTATACCATTGGAACCAGAAAAATGAGGTAATGTGCGCCGACTAATTTGTTACAGTATGAGGTAAGGGAAGATCCACATAGTTGTGGGACAGAAGGTGAAGCTTGGGATTCAGATGATATTAGTTTTGTAAAAGAAATCTATTGTATCATTGAGCGCACAACCTGCAGATATGGTCCTGGAGTAGGGGTGGAGTGAGATTGGAATGCCAATCTAGAGTAGGTCATATAATATTTTGTAGTACACTTAGGTGCTACGACAAGACTTATAGGCCAACTTCTTTTGAGGTGTTGGTTTTCAAAGGAGTCCACAATATAGTTGTGGTTCTCGATAGGTCTCTTTGGTAGCTAATGGAAATTCGACATGGGTATTGGTTATAGGTATTCAAATTTTGGTATAGGATATGGTGAGATCTACACGAGATTGATCACAGTGGATGCCACTTGGGGTCTATGGTACGATTAGGTAATGACTCTGTTCATTTTGGACCCTAGATGGGGATCATTGGACCATGTTAAATATTCTTGATGGTCACCACTCATCAGCAATGATGTGTGTTAATCCGTTTTCTTTTTTTGCTGTTTCTTGTTAGGATTTTGCGTCTTAGTGGTTAATTGCTTAGTTGTTATTATTTCATATTGTGTCCTAGACTTATATTGTGATATATTTATCACCCTTTCACTGGTATATTGGGTTACCTGTATCATAGTGTATTATTACGTAGCGGTCATATTATTTTAGTTGTGCTGACTCGTTAATGAAAGAAGAAAAGAAGGTTATCGTATGATTTCCTATCTTTTGGATGGGTTTGCTTTATTTATTTATAGATAGTCTGGATTACAACTTACCCACGTTTATGGAGAGACCAGTCGTGCCTTAATAGTTTCATGTTCCTTTGTATATAGTTCTGATATATAGTATTTTGAGATAGTTCCCCTCACACCAGACTTTATGTTCAAACTTTTGTCTTGTCCTTGTCCGTTTATGTCATGACAACACTCGGGTACTAGATTGAGTGGTTTAGGAGTCAAGTGCTTTGGGAATAGGCTTGTAAGACGGGAGGAACATTCTGGAGGTGTGAAGTCATCGTATGGGATATGTGTTACTTATTGTTGATGTAGTACATGACAGACATGCTATTTTTTATATGAGACTTGTGATATTAGATAGGTATTATGTCTTTCTATATTGATATTTATTTATCAACTGCTTCCGCTAGTGCAGTCTCTTGTATATCTTTTATCCTATTATGTTCATATATATTCAGTATATTATATGTTATCTTCTATTGCGAGATTGCATCGATGTATTTTGGTATGATGTTTAGTTTTATAATTTTTACCCCGACACACTAGTACAAAACTGGTCATTTGTGTCGGTTGTGTAACCCCTGTTGTGTCGGTTTTACAACCGACTCAAATGAAGACGACACAAAAGACATTTTTCTGTTGTGTCGGTTGTACAACCGACACAAATATCAATTATTTGTGTCGGTTGGTAATAGAGAACCGACACAAAACTATGAACAGTTGTGTCGGTCTTTCTAATAGGACCGACACAAATCAGCTTGTATAGTGAAGCAAACCGCCGTTTATTGTGTCGGTCCTTTAAGAAAAACCTTTTCAACCGACACAATTGATATGTAGTTGTATCGGTTCCCTTTGAAGTAACAACCGACACAAATTATATCTGAAGCAAAAAAAATATATTATTACCGTTTAAGATTATAAAAACAGTATGAAATTGAATTTTAATTTTTTATAAACGAACGTTACTATGAACTGATTGAACAAAAAATATAATTATATTATCCATCAACATAATTCTTGTTTACAGAACAAAATAGAATATAATCTATCACAAACATAACGTACATAACAAAATACCAACGTACGTTACAAAAGATCAGCGTACACAACAAAAAACAACTACATCCAATTATACATGATATAACTAGCTAAATTCTCTCGAACCTCGTCTATCTCTTGTTGGTTATAAGAACCGTCTCGTACAAAGTCCTGCAATTAAGAGAATTGTTATACAAAAGACAATAATTAAATCAGGAATGCTCTGCATAAAAGAATCTGAGAGTGTAATTCAAACACAGGTTGAACCATAAGTTGAATATATTATGTATTATCCCCAATCCATATCATACAATCCATTTAATAATTGATTTTCGTTTCCAATTTGTCAAGTTCAATATTTTACTCGATTATAAACAAATATATTTACTATTTATTTCCAATTAGAAAATATAATCCAATTCCTAATTTTTCAAAAATATATCAGTTATGATTTCAGATTCATCTACTTTGCATTATAGCACAATAGATACTGAGCAACCATATAGCAATATATAAGTTTTACGTGGAAAACAAACCATGTACCATGAAACAAGGAGTTGAAGTCAAAATTTGCTACACACAGCGGGAAAATAACACTGGTAAAATGTGAATGTACCTGATTAAACTTCAAACTAACAATTATAAAACATTTGGTGGTCAGATGTATTGTAGTTCTCATGTTATAATCAAGCAAGCAGTAACATATAATATCATCTTCTTGTAATAGTGAACCTGCAAGATGCAAGAAAAAGGAAATTGATCAGGTGCAAGTATAATCATACATAGAGTAGTAGCGTAATAATAATTTGCAATTGCTTAAATAAATATTAACCTTCAGTAGTTTTTCAGACATTCTTCCAAATAAGAAATTCGGCAAACATCCAGATTGAACCCACTGAAGAAGAAGAAAGCAACTGTACTGCAAAAATTCTAGGCTATGGATAAAATTTACCTCCAAATTCATAATACGTAATTAATACAAGCCTACTCAATCAGCAGAAGATGTACACATCACAAATAGTATTACATCTACATGCAAGCTATACCGTCGTAGGAAGTAAATCACGAAAGTATTCCAAATCGATGCTTAATGTTGACACTGAAAAATTAAACTATTTTTAAACCCATTTTCAAGCAATACAGGCTGAAATGTATACATTAAAAGATAAAATTTGAAATATGTACCAAAATTGCTCCTTCTGTTTGTGGATTTTCTCCCCTCCAAGAGTTCTTTTTTTCTTCTTTTCCACTGCACAACACAATCACAAAGAGACACTTTGTCGCAAAATAAAAGGGATCTATTGGAGGAAGAAAAAGGTAATGATCTGAAGAACTTGTAAATTTAACATCTCCCAATTTTATTTTAAAAGAAGAAATTTAATGAATCCATCATAACTTGGTATACAAAGAAGAATCATAGATTTAATTACTTCACAAATTAAATAATATTGAAAAAGATGTTGATTTAATACTTGTTGCACCATCAATTGGATTTCAAGCAACTAAGATTTTGTTAATTTTCTCAGATCCTGAAACAAATCACTACATATAATTGTAGCTCATATGCTAGTATTAAGAGAATAAATCATAAAGACCATATTTGCAGGCTCGGCAAAGAGGACAGCCTACCAAGTACATGGACTGGGGCAAACCCACTGGGCTTTGGTAAAAGAATAAAATGATAATGATTATAACAAGTCTTATGTATATTTCCTTGAGTTCATTCATTTGAGAACAATCCGCTAGTTCAGTGATAAGTGGTACAGTTACAATGTGTTTGAGCATGGTTCAAATCCTGTAGAGACATTGGAATAATCATTCATGTGAATACATTAGTCAAACCAAAAATTGGATATTGAGACTGGTGGTTATTTTTATATTTGTATTTATGTACAAGGAAAATTAATTTATATTTATAAGTAGAGCTGTAAATAGAATCATACGAATTTGTTATAAGATTGTAGAGCTACAAGGGGTCTCTAGAGTATTTGAACAAGTTTATTTTTATATAAAGGTAAGAGATAAATTGAAGAGAACAGACTTACCCTTTTTAAATCAAGCTGAGTCCCGGGTAATAGCTTCAGTATCTCTTCAACAATCGCCTGCATTAAGTTTTCATCAAAAAACAAAATTACATATAAAAATGTATATCATAAAGAAATGAAATGTTAAAATAGCTTAATGATGTATATCAGTATTCTTGCATGTACACCTCCTAAATGATATAATTAACAGTAATTAACAATTAATTAGTGCATAATGTATAGAGGTAAAGCACTCACAAAACATCCACCATGAAGTGCAATCGATGCAGAGTACAAAGGATGATGAGGGACAGGACATAGTATACCATCATCATCCGACCTTATTAACAATTGCATCATCATGTGGACCTGAACGATAAAAGTATTGATACTACAGGAAGACCAAGTAAATCAGAATTAACAAAAGAAAAGAGAGAAAACATTTACAGCCTGAGTTGCTCCATCGGTCATGAAAATATCATCGGCGTTTGCTGGATATCCATCATGCTCGTGAATTGCAGCTGCAACTAATTCTCTCAATCCTTTTACGCCCTGTTTCAAAATATGTGTTGGAAGGAGAAATTCCATTATAAGAGCTTTTTAAACAATTATAATAATTGTATAAAGTGGGACTAACATCCTGATGTCGTAAAATAATAATGAAACATGAATATACCTGGCAATGACTATAGGCACCAGTTGATTTTTCAGGAATAAGATCGACGATTTCACGTGCTCTTACAATGGCATCTGGACTGCAATCACACCATAATTTGTGCTATAAATTTCAGAAGTTTATATCCATCACTTTCAAGTTTCACCATTCCAAATTTTCTGCAGATTAATTATATTCTAGTGTTTGGTCAGATCAACGTTGGTCTTTTGAGAATTCACTTTTAGATAACTTTTTTCTATGTAGCGTCTCTCAATCATTGCCCAATGTGTCTACTGCTGAATATCAGGTTGTGGTAATTGTTAATTTAGTCCGACCTTGCTGAAAACGTGAGATGAACTCCAAACTTATGCCTGTATAAGGAGCAATATACTCTATCGTTTTATTCAAGTCCAAAAAACTGAGTTACGCAACTGGGATTTGTGTATATTTTCCTAAATACACACTGTGATATACCATTGATTAAATAAATCAGACAAGTTTATATCCATTGACCTCTCGTCAAGTGCATTTCATCCCTGTCAGCTTCGTTGACTCGTAGGAGCTTTCAACGCAACATTTTTCTCAAGTGCATATTTTTACTTTGCTCTCAATAGGACGGAGGATTTCATGTAAAAAAACTAGGACAAATAGCTTGTCAAATGGGAGGCAATGTACCTGAATAAAGAACAAGTTTCCTCCCTATTCAATAAAACTAGACATTCGCACAGTGCAAGAACCTGCAAGAAAGAAAATGTTTAATAGCTCCAGCCATGCTTTCAAGGAGAAGTCATGACTCTCGGAAATTATACATTCCTCACGAAAAAATGATATTGGTTTCTGACCAAAGCCTTGTGGATTTCCGATGTTGCAATAGTGTATTTGGATAAATAAAATTATAAACAAATATAATGAAGGGTTGTAGGGATATTTTTGTAATTTTACAAAGAAAATATGGATGAAAGTACTTCATCATAAGGTTGTGAACTAGGCTTTTCCTTCATCTCTTCCTGCACTTGCTACAATCAGAAAAAGTGAAGATGGCTCTCGGTTGAAATAAAATACTTACCAGCCAATAGTGTATTTTAAGCTAGGCATGTAAATAATAAACCGTCATGTAAACAACATATATGTCAAGATATCAAAATCACTTTAACCAAAATTTTCAAGCATGGAAACTCAAAATGAACTTTACATTTTTCGTCGGTTGAAGTTTCAATGTGCAATATCGTATTATTCTTAGACTGGATCTGATGTACCTGGGCATGGTTAACGATTCCTCCTCGTATTATAATATATTCACATTTTCTCACCTATAGGGAAATCGATTAATCAAAAGGAGAAGTATCAGCCTTTCATGTGTTAATATCAGTTATATTAAGCCGAAAATAAGCATTAAAAACTATATCAGAAATATATTATAGCATTTAATGTTAGAGATAAGAACATAATATGAGTTGATCCCGAAAACTTTAATTTGTGTAGTTTGCACACTGATCAGATGGAGCAAAATCAACCACTTGCATACTGTAAAAGGCCACAATAATCCTAAATCTGAAGTCGTATACTTTCGGTCAAAATTATACTAAAATTTTTAAGAGAAAAAAGAAAGAAAACCTACTAAAATCTGAAGTCGTATACTTTCGGTCAAAATGTATATATCATTAAGCTTCTACTTCCGTCATCTCTCTTCTCACATCTCACATAATCAATTCACCTATCTTCTCCTACCACATCCCATCTCCACAGTTTCCTCCGCATGAATCTTTATTATAATGTCTGCTCACAAAAAAGCTCTAGCCCATTGTCGATGCGAGGTTGCCTCACCTAAGCTGCTAATCTATACTTCGGTTGCATCTACAGGAAGAAAATCATCTTTCCTCATTTATTTGTTATTTGTTTTGATTTTTTCCTTTTTTAGAATCATATTTCGTTATTTATGTTAAAGATTGAGAGTTGGTCGGCGTGAGGAGCAACCGAGGTGGAGGGGACGAAAGCAGTGGGTTCGTGGCTACTGGTGGCTGCTTGACGTAAACGGGGACGGAGACGTGGAGCTTGAAAGCTGGGTCTAGTGTTCGGGAGAGGGACTTTTTGAGGGAGGAGGGGAGAGTGAGGAAGGAGTCGTTGGCGAGGCGGAGATTAGATTTAGGGTTTGGAAGAGGAGAAGAATGAGAATTAGGATTTCAGACATGATTTACGAATTAGTCAGGAATTATTGGGGTTCGCGGGAAAAGATGGGGCGGCTGAAATGGATTTGGGGGGAAAAGTTGTGTGCCTATGGTGTCGGTTTTTGGACAACAGATGCTATTGTATTTAATTGTGTCGGTTGTTCAAACAACCGACACGAGTAAATCTATTGCTTCCCTTCAATTGTGTCGGTTTCTTAAGAACAACAGATACAAATTACATTTTTAACATTTTCCTCTTACCCCATAAGTCAATAGTTTCGGTTGTTAATAAATAACCGACACAAATTACACTATTTGTGTCGGTTTTATGGACAACCGACACAAATGAGGCGAAGCAACTGATGGGCCTATTTATGGTTTATACAGATGGAGTCAAAGGTTATTGCATTTGGAACCATATTGATAGGAAAATTGTGCATTCTAGACATGCTACATTCGATGGGCTATAATGTTCGAGTCTAAAGAAGATTTACCTACCATATCGGTAGATTCTGATAGGCCTAAGGAGATGGGTAACAAAAAAAATGTCTTCATCCACCAACTCCATCTCTCCATGTGCCACATGGTGGCACTTAGCTCCTCAATAAGCGGATTAAGTTTGAGAAATGCTTGAACTTTGCACCAGGAAAGGAGTTGGTAAACATATCTATAACAACCTTCATTTTTAACGATAGGATAATTAAATAATTAATTTAAATATTGTATCGTTGATTAATTAAATGTCCAAAAATCTAACTTTTTACATATGGTAAGAACTCAAGACCACTTTCGCTGAGTCTTGATTGACGTTGCAAATTTATGAATATCACAATATTTGGAGTCATGGTATTTTTATAATTTACGTACCATTATAGCATTTTATAAAAATATGTGAGTAGACGGTTCTAGTAGGATCTCGACTAATGGCCTATGTTTTTGGGATGAGGAGTTCATTATGAGATGTGTGGTTAAAGAGTTTTTCGAATCAAGTGATCTAATAGCCAAAACGACCTCGAAATGCATGAAAATATCATCTCAGGGCACCGTCTTGGATAGCAACAAAATTATACCATTGGAACCAGAAAAATGAGGTAATGTGCGCCGACTAATTCGTTACAGTATGAGGTAAGGGAAGATCCACATAGTTGTGGGACAGAAGGTGAAGCTTGGGATTCAGATGATATTAGTTTTGTAAAAGAAATCTATTGTATCATCGAGCGCACAACCTGCAGATATGGTCCTGGAGCAGGGGTGGAGTGAGATTGGAATGCCAATCTAGAGTAGGTCATATAATATTTTGTAGTACACTTAGGTGGTACGACAAGACTTATAGGCCAACTTCTTTTGAGGTGTTGGTTTTCAAAGGAGTCCACAATATAGTTGTGGTTCTCGATAGGTCTCTTTGGTAGCTAATGGAAATTCGACATGGGTATTGGTTATAGGTATTCAAATTTTGGTATAGGGTATGGTGAGATCTACACGAGATTGATCACAGTGGATGCCACTTGGGGTCTATGGTACGATTAGGTAATGACTCTGTTCATTTTGGACCCTAGATGGGGATCATTGGACCATGTTAAATATTCTTGATGGTCACCACTCATCAGCAATGATGTGTGTTAATCCGTTTTCTTTTTTTGTTGTTTCTTGTTAGGATTTTGCGTCTTAGTGGTTAATTGCTTAGCTGTTATTATTTCATATTGTGTCCTAGACTTATATTGTGATATATTTATCACCCTTTCACTGGTATATTGGGTTACCTGTATCATAGTGTATTATTACGTAGCGGTCATATTATTTTAGTTGTGCTGACTCGTTAATGAAAGAAGAAAAGAAGGTTATCGTATGATTTCCTATCTTTTGGATGGGTTTGCTTTATTTATTTATAGATAGTCTGGATTACAACTGACCCACGTTTATGGAGAGACCAGTCGTGCCTTAATAGTTTCATGTTCCTTTGTATATAGTTCTGATATATAGTATTTTGAGATAGTTCCCCTCACACCAGACTTTATGTTCAAACTTTTGTCTTGTCCTTGTCCATTTATGTCATGACAACACTCGGGTACTAGATTGAGTGGTTTAGGAGTCAAGTGCTTTGGGAATAGGCTTGTAAGACGGGAGGAACATTCTAGAGGTGTGAAGTCATCGTATGGGATATGTGTTACTTATTGTTGATGTAGTACATGACAGACATGCTATTTTTTATATGAGACTTGTGATATTAGATAGGTATTCTGTCTTTCTATATTGATATTTATTTATCAACTGCTTCCGCTAGTGCAGTCTCTTGTATATCTTTTATCCTATTATGTTCATATATATTCAGTATATTATATGTTATCTTCTATTGCGAGATTGCATCGATGTATTTTGGTATGATGTTTAGTTTTATAATTTTTACCCCGACAGACTATCTTTTATGGTATTTAGGAGTCAAACGTTGTCATTCGATTTTGATTCAGAGTATTACAAAGGGTGGGTCGTTACAATATCTGGTGCATTTTCCTCTATGTGAATCTTCTGAAGATGAACTTGCTTTTCTTCATTCATCAAGAAAATAAAGAACCCTCTCACCTCTATATGCTTTGTCCTAGAGCTGAAAGCTATTTTTTTTAGCTATGTGAATTGCACTTTGACTATCATAACTCACAACAACTCCATCATATATGAAGCCTAAATCACACATCAACTAGTTCAAGTTGAGTGCCTCCTTAGCTACTTCAATAGCATCTGTTAGCTCTACCTCTATAGTAGACAAAGAAACTGTCGTCTACAACATCGCTCTCCAGCTAATAGATGACCCTTTAAGAGTGAACACCTAACCTAAGGTTAACTTCCTTCAATCTCTATCTTCGGCATAGTCAGAACCATAAAATCCAACCAAGCAGGATCTCTATCTCTACCATCAAAAACAAGGCCACAATCCGGAGTTTCTCTAAGATGTCTAAAACTATACTTCATTGCCTCCCAATGCATCTTTCCTAGACTTTCCATATATCTACCAACCAAACCAACAGCCAGTGCAATGTCAGCCATAGTGCACACCATATTATATGTCCAGCTACCAACTACACTCACATAGGACATTATCTCCATGTTAGCCTTGTCCTTCTCTGGGATCAAAGAGCCTTTACAAGAAATATGTATGTGCAAAGTCATGGGTGTACCGATTGCCTTTGCTCCTCTCATGCTAAACATAGCGAACACTTTCTGAATATATTCCTCAAATGTCCGAGCTTTCTATCACTTCGGATTTCCATACCCAAAATTTTCCTTTGCTCCCTCCATGCTAAACAAAGCAAGCACCATTCGAATATATTCCTTTTGAGTGAGCCTCAAAATTCTAAGTTTTTTGTCTCTTTGGATTTCTATACCTAAAATCTTCCTGCTTCCCCAAAGTCTTTCATCTCGAATTCTTCTTCTAACTTCAACTTCGATTTATTGATTTCATCTTTATCCTTGGAATCAATCAACATATTATCCACATACAAGAGCAAACACCCAAATTATCATTCTTTAAATGCTTGAAATAAACACATGCATCTTTAATACTACGATTAATACCAAGTGAAAGCATAAAAAAATCAAGCTTCTTGTACCACCTATTAGGCGACTGCTTAAGTCCATAAAAAAATTCTTCAACTTGCAAACCCAATTTTCCTTCCCACTTAAAATAATCATTTTGGTTGCTTCATGTAAATGCCTCTAAGTCACAATGCAAGGAAGCGGTATTCACATCAGGTTGCTCTAACTTCAAGTCATGAATAGCAATTATGGCAAGCAAAATCCAAATGGATGTATGTCACACTAAAGGAGCAAAAATCTATTCATATTCTATGATATCTCATCAACCACATCTTCACCTCTACCAACAACAGCTACAACTCTACTGCTGTGCTAAAATGTAAGGACCTCAAGATTGATATGTCCTATATGGAGAGTGTATTTTCAACACTTGGTTGGTGAGCGGTGACCTTGTTGGAGTTCATTGACAAAGTGTAATGGGTGATGGCCATGCCGAAACTCATTAGGAAAGTATTCACGGTGTCCTATCCGAGAGTCGCTAGGAGTATGAGGATGTAAGTGGACTTGATAGGCTTGCATTGGAGATTGTTAAATTTCCATGATA
This sequence comes from Allium fistulosum, assembly GCA_030737815.1. NCBI lineage: Eukaryota > Viridiplantae > Streptophyta > Magnoliopsida > Asparagales > Amaryllidaceae > Allium > Allium fistulosum. The sequence goes on along the minus strand of CM060908.1, from coordinate 739,200,570 downwards.
TAATATTTCCATATTAAAGAAGATTTTGGAGATACCTTGAGTCAATGTGAAATTATGACTTAAATATATTACCTCTTTTATTTCATTAAAGAAGCAAGAAATTATCTAAATGAGAAGGAGATATTTTGAGAGATTGAGGTAATCAATCTAAAATCTAATTAACTGATTAAAGAAGGCATTTTATTTGGCGCATGCATAGTGGAGGAAATTGGAAAAATCAAGTAGATAAATGTTTCCCATATGAATAGACGAATTGGTGGGGCATTGATTTATTACCATAAATCAATTACTTCAACCCAAAGTAATAATCTCCATATAAAGACAGTTATTCTTTAGAGATTGAATAATCCTCTCATGTTGTATTTCTTCATATTCTTCTTCTTAGCTTCCATTATCTATCTTATAAGTTTTTCTTTTCATAGAAAGTAATAAAATTTCCTCTCACTAAGTGGATGTACACTATTTCGCGATAGTGGAACCCCTATAAATCTTTTGTGTGATTTTCTTTTTATATTTGTGCATCTATGATTACTTATCTTGGGACTATGCAGTTAATATCGGATAATATCGCTGATATATCATCGATATATGTCATATCACTCCTAAGCTGATATTTTTTTCAAAATATCATTTGAAATATCATTACCGATACATCGCTCGATATTTGCCGATATATCGCTTCGATATTTCGTGTAGAATACCCAATATATTTTAAGAATATCATTTATTGTATGTGTTGGAAAAATATATTTACAAATAAATATATTCATATTTTCAATATATTTTTTATACGGTGAATGCCAATATATTGACCATATTAGGAATCACAGTGCAGAAAATTTTCAGTTTTAACCATACACCTTCAGTCTTCTTCATTAGTCTTTGAATAAAGAAAATTCTACTTATTCCATTATTTTATATGTTTTATTTTCCATGAAGACTTTACCACTAAAAATAAGGTCATGTGAGAGCTACTTCTCTTTTTAGTTATTTCTTTGTTTACCATTTCTAATTGGTAATTTATCTTATGAAAAGTTATTTTATTAGTTAGTATCATACACCAAGAACTAAAAGTTAAAGAGCGGTAAAGTTATATATTTGACATATCGATAAGTAACGAGCTAAAGTATTAATTGGTTTTAAACCAACATTTCTTAATTAATAAATTAAGTGAAAATGAAAATGAAGAAACTATAACTATGGAAAAATTAGGAAAGTAATATTAATGGTTGGATGACTAAAGAAACAATGAATATAGTATAAAAATGAAGAAATGATAAAGATGCACATTATATGAATTTCTCAATTTTTATGAGCCCATATTATGATTTGTATTTAGTAAAATATCCATTAAAATAGACTGTAATCTATAAACTATATGCAATCAGTCTGATAGTAATTTGGCATTATTGATCCAAATATTTGGAAAATTAATGTTGATGTAACGTTATAACATAGTACAATATCGTTGATAACTTATTCTACATATACCTGAAATTTTATCGATATTATCTGATATTATTACAATATTTCAAAAGATTTCATATCGGTACTTGACCGATCTGTACATGATACCAATATTAACTACTTAGTTTTAGGATAATAGTTTTTTGTTTATTCTACCTCGCCATCAACACAATCATATTATTTCCATTGCATTTGGGATGTTAATCTAAAATTTCCCCAACATGACACTATTAGTGATTGACATGTGGTTGTCTCCACTCCAAACACCCATACCCTAATGTTGGTTCCCTCCTCTTCCATTCCTATGTCTCTAATTTGTAGAATCCATAGGTAAGATATTGAAGCTATGAAAGAAAACCCCATGGTAGTGGAAAGGGTGACGACCTAAATCGTTGGTGTGCAAAACAAGGAATTTGGAATCATTTAGAAATGGGGTATGTTATAACTCTAGGATAAATATATTTGCCAAATCGATTTTGAAGACGAGTTCGATGGAAGAAAGCTATTCTACAAACTTGATGGGGGTAATCTTATTCTATGCACATTAAGTGAATTTGGGCTAACAATGTCATTGTATTGGTAGACCCGAGCTAGGATTGTAACTTCGTATTTAGCGATATAATGCTAGCTAATCCCTGAGTATGTTGGCTCGTTACATAAGCATATTGGCATCTTAATGTTGCATGTCTTATTTTAGCATGATGTACCATGTAATGTATATATGTGTGTTTGATAAGCTAGTCAAGTTGACAATCACTGTATTATTTGTGTCCTTTATACTTAAGAGTTATACATTAGGTGGAGTTCTTTTATCTATCAACATACACAAATATATGTATGTGTGTGTTAGTATAACTAGGTATCTCCATGGAAATTTACACACTTTTTTGAAAAATTAAAGTTAAATTTTGGTGTATGAGATGTTGTGATGAAAATTTTGGTTTGAGGTTTGGATCTTGTTAGTATTTTGTAATTTTATAAATTTGTTATTGATGATCGAGAGAGCAGTGTGCTTAACCAGTTAGATTGTTGTGTATCATGTAGTTATACACAAGTGGTTTCAAAGTGAGATCGACCAATGAAATTCATTTTTGTTGGTAGAACATTTATGGATTTGCGCGGAGATTACTTGGATGTATAATGGCAGTTCTTTGTTCAAGAAGCTGATTTGCATGGAAGCATTTTGTGTGCAGTAGATTGTTGGTAACTTTGAGAATTCTAGTAACAATCTGCATCTTAATGGGCCTAAATTTCAACTAAATCGAAACCCAAGTCTATTAGGGCATGTATCACAAGTTTTGGTAACCTGTAATAAACACAAATATATTAAAGTACAAACAATATAAACTCATAGAGAAATAGAAAAATATAATAGAACATAAATACCGACTAAGGCTACTACCTTGTAATCAATGGTATTTCTTGGATAAGTAATTGCATTATTAGCGTCGAGCATGAATAAGAAGACCTCTGCATCCACCATTCCTATTTTGCACTAGTAACCTGTCCCTTTAATTTATCATGTCGGTAATTATGAGGAGAGGTCAGAACAACATTCTACTGAATGGAAAAATATATACTTTACCCATAACACTAATTTATGCCGATTTATTTCCATTTAAGTGTTATGTTTTTTGTTCACGGTTAATCCGTTAAAAACTATGTGCGTGTACGATATGCCTAACCTCCCTCGAGGTATAACTTTTTATATATATATATATAGAGCCGTATACTATCCAAAACCTCGACCACTTAATACTTCTTAAATAGGGAGGATGCAGACCAAATAGTCATTTAATACATCAACCTTAAACGGGCCCTCCGCAACGTAAACACTAGGCAATCGGTCCTAACTACAAAGACCGATGACCCATAGATATGGATTTATACTAGAATAGTCGTATAACTAATGCACCTTAAAGACTCATCTAAAGGTTAACTAGCTCACCTACAACAAACAAACAACTAATTAACCAACTTTGAGGTCTGTGCGTATCGCATACGACTTCTACACTAGTAGAAAGCGAAATTTGTTAGGGTATAACCCGAGCCTTTGCTACCAACCACTCGGTACCGCTGGTGGTCATATCCTATATGCCAGCCCTACTACTAAATACCGATCCAACAACAATACTAACATAGCCCGCCGAACTTCCACCGCTGAAATCCTGTTTAGACTAACTTAATGTATGTCAAGGAAAATACCCCTTTTCGGTTACTTAATACCTCTTATTAGAAATGAAGCAGTCCTCGTTTCCTTAAAAGTACTAGGCCATTTAATACTACAAATCCAAGGTGAATCCTTGGTATATTTTCCCCTACTATACGCAAATGCATACCCCTTTCAACAGGTCCTATAGTTAGAGATGTTCCATATTACTAGTAAGTATACACAACTGCTTGTAGCCTCTAAGTGAAGGGCGGATTTTATGCAACTCTATTGACTTCGCATTCCAACCCACTAAACAATACCAATTATCTTAGGTTAATTATTGCACTAGGCCCACTAATTCACACTTATCCTAAACGTATAATTAAAGCTTTATAATTTCCCACTATGAAAATTATATTGCCTCCTAGTGTTAAATTCCTACCTTATCCGCGTATTTCCTATATTCCATAATGCAATTCTCCGTAATAAGTGGTCATTATTATTCTATTTGGACAATCTCTAATAACATTTATTTATTCATTATAATTCAACCTATTATGCCTATTTCATTTCCCTATAAATGCTATATTAAATCCATTAACTAGTCCCGTTAAACACATTTATTTCCCCATTTAATTCTGTAACTCCCTATTAACTACACATTTATTGCCCAATTAATTTTGGAGTTATTATCTCTTTTCCACCTATACCTCCTAATCCTATAATTTATTACGCTATTTATAACAAGATGTCCAAATTATAACTAACGAATATTGATGTGTATTGCGCTATATATTTAAAAAAAATTGATAGGCGTAGTTATACGTGTGAGCGCACGTGTATGTATGTGTGTCCATATGTATGTGTATTTATTCCTAACACATTAATTTCTATGCTTAGGAATTTCAGAATATTAATTTCAACATTTCAATTTATTAGAGTTATCCTTCTCACAAAGGATTACCATTACAATTTTCCATAAAATGCCCAAAAATGAGACTTATGCTTCGTTTGAGATTACAATAGATTATCTTTTTTTTCTTTTATTGAAATAGACAATGCAATTACGGAGAAGAATATTCATGCTTTACACATCTCTTTTCTTTTTGTTATATTCTTTATTGTTTCAAACAATGAATTTTTTATACATTTGTGGAATTAGATAATTTATAGAGATTACATCGAAATAGATACAATTGATTTATACCCACTTCCAATAAATTAAAACACGGAAATTCACATTACATGTCAAATTAGGACAATCTAATCTAATGCTAACATTGTACAACCCAACTATAAATCTGGAATAAACTTTACAACTTTATCAACATTCAACTTTAGCAAATTTAGGGATTGATTTTCAAATTTCAAGATTAGGGTGTAACAACACTCTATTCCAATTATCTATTTATATGTAGGAAATATTCTTATACATTCATTTTAAGTCTACAACTCATCAGATCTTATATAGGCATAAATTCAGCGATATAAATTCCAATGTTATAAATAAATTATATAATTACTTTCTCACCTTTCAAATTTTCCAAATCTCCCGAATCCAAATTCATCTTTTTACTTGACTACTTTTCCATTCTAATCCAAAATAATATGTATAATGAGGTATATACATACTATTATAATTACAGATCTAAGAAGAAATTTGGGGTCAAGGGGAATACAGATTTATAATTATGAAATTTATCTTTTTCTGCAGTATTGTTTCTTCTTCTCTTCTAATCTTCTTTTTCTCCCTTCTCCGATTATATATAATATAATATAATATTTTATAATTAATAAAAATAGTTTAGAAGAGAAAATGGCAGAGCTTCACTACTTTGATCAGAAAATATGAGAAGAAAAATAAGGGGTTAGACTTGTATTTATAGGTGCTCGAATCAATCGTATCTGTTAGATTAAAATAATTGAATCCGGGCCGTTTGGTCAAGGTTCAACCCCAGCACTACGCTCTCGACCGGCCCTAGTAAGGGGGCGACTGGTTGGGTTCGCATTTAATATTATTTATTTCCTTTTTTTAGATCATTTCCGTTTCGAAAACTTCAAACGCTAATAACTTCTTCGTTTGAGTTTCGATTGCAAAACTCCAAATATGAAAGTTGCTCGGAAAATCACCATGAACACAATGGTGCAAGTTTCATGACCAAATTCCGACATTTGCTCAAATTCCATTTTGGAGCCTTATGAATTATTTATTAATTACTGTTAATTTTTACGGGGTGTTACATTCTTCCTCACTTAAAAGAATTTCGTCCTCGAAATTCTCTAAGGGTTGAATCATGTAATATAGCGTGTAACCAATCAAATCTATCCAACCAATTAATGTACAACCAATTTTGTAGCCAAATGTGTACAATTGCACGATGTATCGCAACATATAAGGCATGCATGCTGAATGATGTTAAATCGACGCCTCCTATATGAATGCACTCTTTTAAAAACATTTTGAAAATATGATGAAAAACAACCTATATGTACTAGCAGTTCTACATGTATGCAAGTTCTTTTAACATCAAAAATTCTTTTTCACACAACAATTTCCACATGCTTACGAGTAGGAGTATGGTTCAACCAATTTTGCAGCTAATCCCTATCATCCAATACCTACTACACAATTTCTAACATTCACAATTTTTGAACATCCATTTTTCCTAGATGTATACTCCTGTACCGAAAAAGGAATTTAAATGGAGAATTTTTCATTTTCACCCTTCTTTCGGATACCTATTTCATTATACGTTGGAACCTTCTCTTTTCCCCCAATTTTTATCCAATTTTTCCAAGTACAATTCGACAAGGAGGTTTATTTTTGGATGTTAAAATGGAATTATCGTAAATGCAAGCTTCGTTTCACTATCAACAAGGTATGAAAATAGAAATTCCAAAGATAAAGCAACTTTTCCCTTGTTATTACCTATGTTTAGTATACTGACACCTTTATTGGACAGTAAAATTCATATTCACTAACATGTCGACCCTCTCTACACTAAGCATATGGCATTAGAGAATTTGATATTTTCATTTTTTGGTAAAAATCTTTTTCCCCCTTTCAGTTAGCTTGCAAAATAGTTTGAAAATTTGACTTTCCAAAAGCATTTAAACACCAATTTTTTTTCAAAAGAACTTGAACAAAATTTGCCAAAAGCATTTGAGCCTAACTTCTCGAAAGCATTTAAACAAAAAATTTCAAAAGCATTCGAACACAACTTTTCAAAACATTTTACTTTCCATTCTTAAAACAAATCAAGCCACATCTTAACATAATCGGGACTCAGTCAATGAGTTAATGTATATGATTGACCATAACATTGTTCAGTTAATCCAGATTTGGAGAACCTTTTATTTTTCTTCAAAACAACGAACAACACTCAAGCATGTTTATAAATTGTAGCTTTTAAGGCATAGGTATAATGACCCATGATTTTGCAACAACCTTTCCCTATCATGCGCTTGATAAAATTTATTTCTCCTAAAATACTAAAGTTTTGGTATCTATGCATTCTTTATTTCTAGTTGCTGATCTAATTTACTAGTTAACTTCCAGCTTTAACTACATTTTATCCCTAGTTAAGCGTCCTTATGATATCTCCTTATTTACACTATTTTTAGATATATATATATATATATATATCTGTGTGCGTGTGTGTGTATGTATGTATGTACGTACGTATAGCGGTCTAAGCTCGTCAACATAGTAATAAAATAGGAATATATATCGTATCATACGCTTTTTCAATAATCGAAGAAAGACAACTAGCGATTACAACCCAAATAACCAAAAAGAAAACTATTGCTAGAAGTTGCTCTTCATCATCAACTGGTGTTAATGATATTGAGGATTTATCACTCCTTACTCAATTAAGATGGACATTCCTAGTATGTCATTCTACCTTAACGCACATGTCTTAATTCACCATCTTAGCTTCCAATAAATATGGTTCATCCATTACTTTAACCATTACACCCTATTATGGGGTAAATTGTGCATTCCCCACTGTAGTGGGTAAGAAATATAAACTATACACATATAGAATAACTCATAAATTGACTTGGTGGAATAACTTCTACCACCTATCTTGCTTTCTTTAATCTTGAGTCAACCAACATTCTTTAAGTGTGTTTGCCATCTTATTGCTCTCTTCACCAATCATACTACTATATTTTCTCAATCAAAATCACTTGATAGTATCCTCAAACTTCGGTATTTACTTCCTCTATCCTTGATCTTTCATGTGTGCATACCCTAGGACTCGTAGAATTGTACATTGATACCATTCTCCATTCCTTTGAGGGTTCTTCATATGGCTTCCACACATCTCTAATAAAATATTCCTAGGTTCGTACAAATATTTCTTATATTCAATAGGGATTCCTTGTTGCCACCCTACGAGTATCCATAGTTATTTTATTTATAGCCTAAGTCTTTACCCCATCTTAACTAGGCAATCACTCTTTAAAAAAAACTTCACTGTTATGAAGTACCTAATCCAAAACCTTTATTTTTGAAATATAAACTTAGAAACCTTTTAATCACATTCAAACATTGCTTGTTTTCTAAAAAGGAGCCATGAAAACTTCCCTCTTTAAAGACCTTCTACAACAAATACTTACTTCCTCAAAAGTAAAAAAATTAACTCAAAACATGTTTAAAACCCTAATTGTCATACCAAACCATTTTTCAAAAATGTTTTTTATACTTTAAACAATTAAAACTAGTGTAGACAAGGATAACTTACATCCTATTATTTTTTTGCTACTCATGTTATTTCCACTATCAACTTTGGCGGAAATTTTAATAGCATATGAGGGGGGCTTCTAAAAGATATGTGTAATCACACCATCTATCTAAGTGCCTATCTAAAATATAGGCCCAATTACTACACATATCTACGGAATTTATCCATTCTTCGTATCATATTCCTATGGATTTTCTCCTATATTATTCCTAATTAGATTACTAACCATATTATAAATTACAAATGATGTTTCTACCTAAATTTCCCAATATTGATTCATTGTAGTGCATTCACGTCCTGCATTAGTCATTAGGCCATTCCTCATTAACATGATAAGAGATATTTATAAATCCATTTCAGCTATTGTAACACCCCGATATTTTACGGGAAATATAATTAAAAAGAAATTAAAAGCGCATTTGGTACAGAGGTAAAGGCACATGTTGACTTCCTTAGTGACCAGGGATCAAGTCCCGTTGTCGCCCAAAATCTGGAGCAAAGTTTTTTTAGCTGGTTCGTTTCCAACGATATTCCTATGTATTTCAGTGTTGTTTCTGACATGTGGAGGCTTCCCATTCGCTCCAGTGATATAATAGGATGAGATGGCTAAATTTTATTGGTTGAGTGATGTGTATGGGCTAGAATGGATAGCCATTAAGTGTATGAAAGAACCAAATTTAATCTAAAATGATCTAATGGATTATATTCACTCAAATAATCTATAAATAAATTAACCATCTAACCTAAACCTTCTTATTCAGCCGTCACCGTAATTCTACAGTAAAATTAGTGTGTATTATTCTTCGTCCTTTTCTCTACTAAATAAACAAATATCTACCAAATTAAAATATCTATATATATTCAAGCAATTTGGGGAATTTAGAAGAATCAAAGGAAAAAGATTAAAGCAAAGCTTTTTTCAAATTTATCCAAGCTCAAGTGCTAGGTGAGTGGGAATTAATATAAAATAGAAAAATAAAGTTATTCAATTTCAGTTCTTTTCTGGAACGTTAATATGAATTAATTTCTGCTATTAAATGAGAATAGATGTAAATTATTTCAACTTCTTCTTTTTCTTCCACTTCTCAAATCTAATTCATGTTTGGTTTAAAATATGGGACATATAAATTGTCTATTCACGTTTTATGGCATAAATAAGATTGAAATTTATGTAAATTATTGTATCTTCTTCTTCTTCCACTTCTCAATTCTAATTCATGTTTGAGTTGAAATTTGGAATAAACAAATTGTTATTTACGTTTCATGGCGTAAATAAGATTGGTTTAATTAAATTGAATTAGTATTCAATTTCTAATGGTAGAACAGGTTAGTTGAATAAATTCAGAATATGTTACTTGAATAAAATTATGGTTTTGATTGATATAATTACATAAGTCTGAATATGGATTTGGAACAAAATTGGGAAGTCTAATTGGCATAATTGTTTGTTTCATATGTGGCCTAAAAATGTAAAAGTAGAATTTTGCGTAATTAAATGGTTTGTGGCTATTGGATAAAAAAATTGTACAGATTAAATCTCTAAAAGGAGAACGTAAATTAGGATGGAAAAAAATGTAGATTAAATGGACCCTAAAGGCTAGTGTAAATCTGTAACAAAATGGCATAAAAATTACAGATAAACCTTACAGACTGAACGGACGTGAAATTGAAATACCATTTATGTAAGAAAAAGGGAAATCGTGAAATAACCAAATCGGATGTAAAAATGGCCTAAAACATATTAATGGAAATAAACAGTACGTAAACTATAACGGTAAAATTAATTAATCTGGAAGCGATTTGGTAGGCAGACCTAGTAAAGGTGTGGATAGGTGTTTCATGCAGTTAAAGCCAAAATATAGTTTTGGTTGTACGTACTAGGAGCAGGCAAGTAGGTTCACAAGGATGTTTGTTACCTTTCATAGGTTGCTAGTATGTAGGATAGATAACATCCGCAATCGTAGGCTTCTTCAGGCAGATCGACGCGGACGGAACAGGACAAGTGTGCTCCGACGTAGGCTTCTTTAGGCACATCGTTGGAGGATTTTGCATAGCCGATCTAGCTACGGGCCCTCATTCTGAGGACCGACACTTTGGATAGGGGCAAGTCCACGTTGGTGATCGAGGAGACAGGAGGATAGGAGTTTAGTTTGGCGGCGCCTGAGCACATCTTCGGGTTCCTGCGAGGTTGTTTGAGTCGGCGTCGGTCAGACGTAAGAGGCATTTGGTTACAGTGCATGGGTGAAGAGCATGAATTTCATGATGTAGCACGTGGATACGTAAGGACAGCAGGTCCGATAGGTCGATTGACGTTTAGTATTACTGCATGGTTGACTTCCCTAGAGTGAACACGAACTTTGGCTTCTTAGGAACTGTATCTAAGAAGGATTCACTGCATTATATTATTCACCCTCTGTGATATCCGGGAAAAACCAAGAATTAAACTATTTTATTCTTTCTGCTTCATTTTATTTCTCATTCACCAGACTTTATGTCCGACCCATTCCTATCTTTCCTATTTTCCCCAAATCACAGGAGGACAGGTCTAGGTTGCAGTTCTTTGCAGCTTGGAGGGTCATTGGAGCAGTTGTTATCTTCAGCTTTTGTTTCTTTTGTTTCATGTACTTCGTTTCCCTTTTCCGCATTTTACTCTATATATTGGGACCTATATTATGAACTTTGTTATGTTTTATATTTTGGTGGAGACTACTTGGTACTTTTGGTTTCAGAAATAAATTTGGGATAATGTTGTTTTTAATGAAGCTATTTTGCTATTAATTTATAATTAGTGAAAGTTTCCTTCCGTTGTAATATTTTAAACATTTTATGTTGTTTCCTTAGTCTTTGTGCTATGTTATGGAATTTTATTTCACCCGACCACCCGTGTTTCTAGTCATGTCCAATTTTCGGGGTGCCTAGAGGTGTAGGGTGTCACAGTTGGTATCAGAGCTAAGGTTTCGATAATCCTAAAAATATAAAGGTTTTCAAATAATTTTTAAAGGGTATTCCAAATAATACTTTTAAAAGTATATGTATATATTTTGGAAAAAAAAAAGAAATTTAGAAATGGGTCCCATATATCTCTTCCTCCCTATATATTGAACTATTTGTGGAGTACCTAACCCCATCTTTTTAATATCCACAGATAGAAATGTCTGAATCATAAGATATCCTCGAAGTTCCAGGCCTTAATATGCATGCTTGGTTCAGACGTTATTTGCAAGCTACTGCATGAGCAGAGCCACCAGCTAGGGAAGCTGCTCCGACGGAAGGGGCTCCAGCCCGTCCGCCAGGCATTCTCAATTTTCCCAAGTTATGCAAGGACTACACCAGCTTAGGTGGCAAGCCGTTTCTTGGCACCAAGTCATATACTGAGGCGAGAGCTTGGATCCATAGTTGTGAGCGGATATTTGGACATATGGGATTGGAGGACTTGGCTCGGAGGTAGTTAGCTTCATGGCAGTTGCAGGGAGAGGCACTTTGTTGGTGGGAGATCGTGGAGGCCGAGGCTGCTAATTTGACTTGGGCGGATTTTTGTACTAGGTTCGGGAGGAAATTCTTATCGCAGACTGAAGAGGGAGTGCAACTAGAGAAATTTATACAGCTCAAGCAAAGGGATATGATAGATAAGGAATATGTTAATCAATTCAATGAGCTTGCCAGATTTGTACTAGACCTGATCAATACTCCTCACAAGAAGGAGCTAAAGTTCGCTAAGGGTTTGAGTCAGCCACTGCAGAGTTTGGCGGTGAGCCACATTCCGATGGGAGCCACTTTTGAGGGATTGGTAGAGATGGCTTTACTTGCTGATACTGAGAAGAAAGGAGATATGGCGTAGAAGAGTGATGGGAAGAAGCAGTGGAAAGGAAAGAGGAGAGGAGGAGGAGGGTTAGGTGGAAAAAGGAAAGTTCCAAGGAAGGGCTGGAAGTGCAATACTTGTGGGAAACCAGGTCATCTTGCTATGGATTGTAGAGGGGCAGGAGAGCGACCGAGACTGAGGTGATATCTTTGCGATCAAGTGGGGGCATATGAAAAAGGACTGTCTGTCGAAGCCCAAAGACAGTTCATAGACACCTTCATAGCCTGCTCAGGCTTATGCTTTAGAGTCAGCTCCTTCCTCTAGTACTCGTCCGGTTGTGGACAAGGGAAAGAAGGTGATCATTGAAGGTGTGTTATCTATCTCTGATTTTCCTGTTCATACCCTATTTGATTCTGGAGCTTCGCACTCTTTTATATCTAGTACTCTGGTAGAGGGTCTTGGTCTTAGTCTTGATGCTTGCTTAGTGACCGACCCAGTAGAAGTATCAAATCCCGTAGGAGGATCGGCCTATTTTTCCATGTTATGTTGGGATTTGAAATTGTTTATTTTAGGGGTTGAGTTTGACCGTAGTGCGTTTGTATTCGGCTTTTCTAGGTTCGAGTTGATTCTTGGTATGGATTGGCTATCCATGTATGGTGCTGTTCTTGATTGCGATAAGAGGGTAGTGAGGTTAGGCACTTATAGTAGACGTACCTTGGAGGTATCTTGTGATCCTAGAGGATCAGTCATGTTGAGCTACCTTTATTCTCTTGACTTATCGCCCGATAGTTTGAGTTCGGTACCCGTTGTTAGAGACTTTCCAGATGTGTTCGAGGAGGTTGCTGGCCTTCCACCTCGAAGAGAGATTGATTTCAAGATTTATCTTGTCGATAATGCCAAACCGGTTGCTTTACTAGTAAGGCATATGGCTCCTAAGGAACGTCATGAGTTGAACAAGCAGATTGGAGAGCTTTTGGAGAAGGGCTTCATTCGTAGGAGCATTTCTGAGTGGGGCACACCCTACTTTGCCACTAAGGTGGATGGCTCTCTCAGGTTTTGCGTGGACTATAGGGAGCTTAATAAGCTGACGAAGAGGACATAAGTTGATTTGGACAAGGGATTTCATCAGCTGCGTGTGGCGGAGGATAACATCGAGAAGACTGCGTTTAGGACTCCGGATGGGTTATTTGAGTGGTTAGTCATGCCATTTGGGCTAACCAATGCTCCATCATATTTTGTGGACCTGATGAGTCGAGTGTTTCGCGAATCGTTGAACAAGTTTGTGGTGGTGTTCGTCGACGACATTTTGGTTTATTCACGAAGCAAGGAGGAGCATATTGTTCACTTGGAAGAAGTGCTTAGGACCCTGCGAGCACATAAGTTGAGGGCAAAGTTCTCCAAGTGCCACTTTTAGAGGGATGAGGTTCGCTTTTTGGGACACATCGTTTCGGAGGATGGACTTGTAGTAGATTCGGCGAAAGTGGCAGTAGTACAGGACTGACAGACCCCTAAGAATGCCACGAACATAAGGAGTTTCCTTGGTCTTGCGGGCTATTATAGGAAGTTCGTTAAGGACTTCGCTAGGATATTAGCTCCACTTACCCGCCTTACCAAGAAGAACTCAGCTTTTGTTTAGGATGCCAAGTGTGATGATGCCTTTGGCCAATTGAAGGAAGCTTTGACTACCACGCCCATATTGGTATTACTGGATGGAACCAAACCTTCTCAGTTTATACGGATGCTTGTGGTACGGGGCTAGGGGCGGTACTGATGCAAGAGGGTAGGGTAGTGTGCTATGCGAGTAGACAGTTGAAAACGCCTGAGAAGAACAACCCGACACATGATCTTGAGTTGGCAGCTATAGTTTTTGCTCTCAAGCCTTGGAGGCACTATCTCTTAGGAGAAATATTTGAGATTTTCACGGATCATAAGTCTTTGAAGTATCTATTCTCTCAGAAAGACTTGAATTTGAGACAGCAAAGTTGGATGGAGTTTTTAGCCTCTTATGACTTTGAGATTTCCTATACCCCTGGCAAGGGTAATGTAGTGGCAGATGCGTTGAGTAGACGCAAAGTGGTTTTAAGGCCTCTATTTGTGGAATGGAAGCATTTGGAGTACATTGCTACCTTTGATTTTAGAACACCTTCGGATTTAGCTCCGGGATTATTAGTAGCCCTCGACGTCCAACCTATTTTGATGGAGCAGATTGGAGCAAGGCAAGGTGAGGATGAAGAGTTAAAGGACATTTTAGATAAGCTTGGTAGAGGAGAGTCATCACCACATCTTAGGCGCTATACCATTGACAATAGGGGATGGCTTAGAATGGATGGTAGACTTTGTGTTCCCCGTAGTGAGGATTTAGTAGATGTAGTGTTGGCCGAGTCACATCATTCTAGGATGACAGTGCACCCCGGTGGTGATTAGATGTACCGGGATATGAAGAGGGTATTCTATTGGCCCGGAATGAAGAAGAGGGTGGCAGAGTATGTATCGAAGTGCATCACTTGCCAAAGGGTAAAGGCGGAACAGAAGAATCCCGGAGGACTGTTGCAGCCATTGGATATTCCATTATGGAAATGGGATAGCGTCTCTATGGACTTCGTGGATGGATTACCAAGGTCACGGAGAGGGAACACAAGAATTTGGTTCATTCTGGATAGATTGACAAAGAGCGCTCATTTTGTACCCATTAAGGGTAATAGGACGACAGCTTCTTTGGCGACTCTTTATGTAAGGGAGATAGTTAGGCTTTATGGAGTTCCCGCCAGCATTGTGAGAAACAGAGATCCATTATTCACCAGCGAGTTTTGGAGGAGTCTTCAGCAAGCCTTGGGAATGGAATTGAATATGAGCATGGCATATCACCCTCAAACAGATGGATAGACTGAGAGGGTAAATAGGGTTTTGGAGGATTTGCTCAGATTATGCATCATTGACTTCGGAGGCTCTTGGGAAGACCACCTACCTTTGGTGGAGTTCACGTATAATAATAGTTATGAAGCAAGCATTAGGATGGCACCGTTCGAGGTCCTCTATGGTAGACCAAGTAGATCACCAGCCTATTGGTGGTATACCACCAATAGGATCTTGCTTGGACCAGACTTGGTGAAGGAAACTTCCGAGAAGGTGGATTTGATTCGCAAGAGGTTGAAGACTGTACAAGATAGACAAAAGTCATATGCCGACATAAGACATTCAGATTTGGAGTTTAAGGTTGGAGATATGGTTTTTGTCAAAGTTACTGCTCTGAGAAACGTTATGATATTTGGCTCAGTGGGTAAGTTGGCACCGAGATTTGTAGGACCCTTTCCTACTACCATATGGATTGGAAAAGTGGCATACAGAGTTGATCTTCTAGATAAGTTGGCAGGAGTTCACAATGTTTTTCATGTTTTGTATCTGAGGAAGTGTCTACAAGATTCTGCAATAGTAGTAGAACCCGATCAGTTAAGGGAAGTGGAGGTAGAGCACGAATCACTTGTGCGTCATACACCCACCCGTATATTGGAACACGGCGTCAAGAGATTACGCAACAAGGAAGTTCGTCTAGTGAAGGTTCAGTAGGGAGATGACCCCAAGAAGTGCACATGATCTGAGGAGAGAATTCGAACTTCTTATCCTTTTATATTTGAAGGTACACTCCAAATATCCTATCTTTGATCTTTGATCTTTGATCTTTCCTTAGTTAGGGTCTTTTCGATGATCTTTAGATGAAACCTATGGATGGTAACTTGGTTGTAAACATGTCATTAGGGCATGTTATGTTTGATGGATGAAAATGATTGCAAGTGGATTCCAATGTTTGCAAATGGATGCATTGCATGCACTAGATAGATATTTATTAGGATAATCGGCCAACTAGGTACATACACATGCATATGCGTGCCTATTATCTATTGCATTTGCACATGGTTGTATATATATGTGTGTGTATATATAAATAGATGTTGCATATGGATGGCGCATTTGGGTGAATGATTGAAACATACATATAGAATTATCAATTATACTAGGGTAATTGCATACATTTGGTTGCATGGCATAAGCTTACTTGCATTACAGGAGGTCAACTGAATCAGTAGACCGACTACCTTTTCGCATTAGGTAAGTTCATATGCATTTCACTTTGCATAAATCATAAACTGCATAAGTTAAAAATAAGGAAAATGGTAGAAATGGATGATGGTTAAGTAGATGGATGTAGTTCTTGGATGTTGGTTGTTAATTACGTTCTTTCGCCTTTGGAGATTTTGGGGATGAAATCCTTTAAGGGGGAGAATGTAACACACCGATATTTTACGGGAAATTTAATTAAAAAGAAATTAAAAGCGCATTTGGTACAGTGGTAAAGGCGCATGTTGACTTCCTTAGTGACCAGGAATCAAGTCCCGTTGTCGCCCAAAATCTGAAGCAAAGTTTTTTTTAGCTGGTTCGTTTCCAGCGATATTCCTACGTATTTCAGTGTTGTTTCTGACATGTGGCGGCTTCCCATTCGCTCCAGTGATGTATAGGATGAGATGGCTAAATTTTATTGGTTGAGTGATGTGTATGGGCTAGAATGTATAACCATTAAGTGTATGAAAGAACCAGATTTAATCTAAAATAATCTAATGGATTATATTCACTCAAACAATCTATATATAAATTAACCATCTAACCTAAACCTTCTTATTCAGCCGTCGCCCTAATTCTACCGTAAAATTAGTGTGTATTATTCTTCGTCCTTTTCTCTACTAAATAAACAAATCTCTACCAAATTAAATTATCTATATATATTCAAGAAATTTGGGGAATTTAGAAGAATCAAAGGGAGAAAGATTAAAGCAAATCTTTTTTCAAATTTATGCAAGCTCAAGTGCCAGGTGAGTGGGAATTAATATAAAATAGAAAAATAAAGTTGTTCAATTTTAGTTCTTTTCTGGCATGTTAATATGAATTAATTTCTGCTATTAATTGAGAATAGATGTAAATTATTGCAACTTCGTCTTTTTCTTCCACTTCTCAAATCTAATTCATGTTTGGTTTAAAATATGGGACATATAAATTGTCTATTCACGTTTTATGGCATAAATAAGATTGAAATTTATGTAAATTATTGTATCTTCCACTTCTTCCACTTCTCAATTCTAATTCATGTTTGGGTTGAAATTTGGAACAAACAAATTGTTATTCACGTTTCATGGCGTAAATAAGATTGGTTTAATTAAATTGAATTAGTATTCAATTTCTAATGGTAGAACAGGTTAGTTGAATAAATTCAGAATATGTTACTTAAATAAAATTATGGTTTTGATTGATATAATTACATAAGTTTGAATATGGTTTTGGAACAAAATTGGGAAGTCTAATTGATATAATTGTTTGTTTCATGTGTGGCCTAAAAATGAAAAAGTGGAATTTTGCGTAATTAAATGGTTTTGGCTATTGGATAAAAATTTTGTACAGATTAAATCTCTAATAGGAGAACGTAAATTAGGGTGGAAAAAATGTAAATTAAATGGACCTTAAAGGCTAGTGTAAATCTGTAACAAATTGGCATAAAATTTACAAACAAACCATACGGACTGAACGGATGTAAAATTGAAATACCATTTATGTAAGAAAAAGGGAAATTGTGAAATAACGAAATAGGATGTAAAAATTGTCTAAAGCAGGTTAATGGAAATAAAAAGTATGTAAACTGTAACGGTAAAATTAATTAATCTAGAAGCGATTTGGTAGGCAGACCTTGTAAAGGTCTGGATAGGTGTTTCATGCAGTTAAGACCAAAATATAGTTTTGGCTGTACGTACTAGGAGCAGGCAAGTAGGTTCGCAAGGATATTTGTTACCTTTCATAGGTTGCTAGTACGCAGGATAAGTAGCATCCGCAATCGTAGGCTTCTTCAGGCAGATCGACGCGGACGGAACAGAACAAGTGCGCTCCGACGTAGGCTTCTTTAGGCACATCGTTGGAGGATTTTGCGCAACCGACCCAGCTGCGGGTGCTCTTCCGGAGGACTGACACTTTGGATAGGTGCACGTCCATGTTGGTGACGCAGGAGATAGGAGGATAAGAGTCCAGTTTGACGGAGCTTGAGCGCAACTTCGGGGTCCTGCGAGGTTGTTTGAGTCGGTGCCGGTCAGACGTAAGAGGCATTTAGTCACAGTGCACGGGTGAAGGACACGAATTTCACATTGTAGCATGTGGATAGGAAAGGACAGCAGGTCCGACGGGTCAATTGACGTTTAGTATTACTGCATGGTTGACTTCCCTAGAGTGACCACGGACTTTGGCTTCTTAGGAACTGTATCTAAGAAGGATTCACTGCATTATATTATTCACCCCTGCGATATCCGGAAAAGACCTGGAATTAAACTGATTTATTCTTTCTACTTCATTTTATTTCTCATTCACCAGACTTTATGTCCGACCCATTCATATCTTTCCTATTTTCCCCAAATCACTGGAGGACAGGTCTAGGTTGCAGTTCTTTGCAGCTTGGAGGGTCATTGGAGTAATTGTTATCTTCAGCTTTTGTTTCTTTTGTTTCATGTACTTTGTTTCCCTTTTCCGCATTTTACTCTATATATTGGGACCTATATTGTGAACTTTGTTATGTTTTATGTTTTGGTGGAGACTACTTGGTACTTTTGGTTTCAGAAATAAATTTGGGATAATGTTGTTTTTAATGAAGCTATTTTGCTATTAATTTATAAGTAGTGAAAGTTTTCTTCCGCTGTAATATTTTAATCATTTTATGTTGTTGCCTTAGTCTCTGTGCTATGTTATGGATTTTTATTTCACCCGACCACCCATGCTTCTAGTCTTGTCCGATTTTCGTGGTGCCTAGAGGTGCGGGGTGTCATAGCTGTTATTCCCCGTATTTCCTTATACGGAAATGTTCGTCCTACTTCATTATCAAGCATTCTTACCCTCTATTCTCTTTACCCCATTTCAATGAAGTTCCATTTTCATTTATCAGCCCCTTAGAAAGAACTTTTGAAAAGGAACTTCCAAAATTACAAAATTAGGAAAAATCATCGAGCTAAACCTACGCTCTATTTTCCATTTACTTAAAATGAAAAATCCATTTACCAAAAACCTTTAAATCCAACCAATTTTTATATCAAGAATTTCAAATTCCTTTGGTTTTTCAAAATAACAACTTCTCATTAAATTCTTTGAAAAATCCATTTAAAATGTTTCAAAGAATTTGTAAAAAAAATTTGTCAAATTATTTCACATGGGGTGGGACTTAGAAATGACTTTAATTGCTCCTTCTTTTGGACTCTCCTTCTTTTCTACTCATCCTTAACTCATCTTCATTAAAAATTTGGCTTATCTACATATGGTGATCAATGTACACCTTCATGCAGGAACTTGATAATTCCTTCTTCACCTCTTGCTTTCGGATTCTTGCAACATATAGTTTCTTATGTTCCATCTGTCTGGATATAATGTACATCTTCAATCTGCAATATATCGAAATCCGCAATCATAAGGTAGCATAAGCCCAACAAAGGAGCTAAGTACCATCCAACTTTGGGGATTCTTCTATATATCATGCTCAAGCTCTTCTTGATCAATGTCTTGCAGTATAACCATCACTCCATGAGGTAATTAGGGTAGGTTTATAAAATTAACATTATTTATTAGCCCAACTCATAGTTGCCTCATCCATCCATCCGGAATATTGTCGCAACTACTTCTATAGTCGAAACTTATAGAGTTTGGCATATAACACACACACACACAGAAATATATATATATATATATATATATATAATTATAGATAAAAATACAAATACGTTCTCTCAGCGTATCCTAATTGCTATAATCTACTAACCTAAGCTTTGATACCAAATTTAACAACTGGCACCTTAATGGGTGTAAATTTCGACTAAATCTAAACCAAAGTCCATTAGGGCATGGATTGTTGGTTTTGGTAACCTGTAATAAACACAAGTATATCAGAGTGTGATCAATATAAACTCACAGCC
This sequence comes from Allium fistulosum, assembly GCA_030737815.1. NCBI lineage: Eukaryota > Viridiplantae > Streptophyta > Magnoliopsida > Asparagales > Amaryllidaceae > Allium > Allium fistulosum. Next base: position 739,180,419 of record CM060908.1, on the reverse strand, counting down.
GAATAGAAAAATATAATAGAATATAAATACTGACTAAGGCTACTACCTTAGAATTAATAGTATTCCTTGGATATCTAATTGCCTTGTCAGCACCGAGCATGAATAAAAAGACTTCTCCATCCACCATTCCCGTATTGCTCCAGTAACTCGTCCCTCAAATCTATCTTGTGGGTTGTTATGAGGAGGGGTCAGAACAACGTTCTGGTGATTGGAAAATTATACATTTTACTCATAACACTAATTTATGCCGATTGATTTTCATTTAAGTGTTAGGTCTGTTATTCATGGCTAGTTCATTAAATCCTATGTGCACGTACGACATGCCTAACCTTCCCCGAATTTTAACTATATATACATATATATATATATATATATATATATATGTTTGTGTGTGTGTATAATCGTATACTACCCAAAACCCTGGGTACTTAATACTTCTTAAATAGGGAGAAGGCAGACCCAATGACCATTTATTGTCTCAACCCCGAAGCGGGTCCTCTGCAATGTAAACGCTAGTCAATCAATTATAACTATAGAGACCGATGACCCCTAGATACGGGTTTATACTATAATTTCCATATAACTAGCGTACCTCAAAGATTCATCTAAGGGATAACTATCCAACCTCTGACAAACAAAAAACAAACTAACTAACTTTGGGGTCTGTACATATCTCATATGGATTCTACATTAGTAGGAAGCAAAATCCATAAAGGCATAACCCGTGTCTTTGCTCCCGACCGCTCGGTACTACGGGTGATTATAGCTTATATGCCAGCCTGACTACTAAATAACAGTCCAACAACAATACTGACATTGCCCGTCGACCTTCCATAGCTGAAATCCCGTTTAGACCAACTTAATATAAGTCAAGGAAAATACTCCTTTTTTGTTACTTAATGTCTCTTATTAGAAATGAAGTAAACCACATTTTCATAAAAGTGCCGGGCCATTTAATACTTCAAATCCGAGACGAACCCTTGGTATATTCTCCTCTACCTATACGCAAACGCACATCCCTTTCCCATGGTCCCGTGGTTTGAGATGTCCCATATCACTAGTAAGTATACACAACTAGTGGTAGCCTCTAGGTGAAGTGCAGACTTCTGTTTTGTAACTCTACCGACCTCGCATCCCAACCCACTAAACCAAACAAATTATCCTAGGCCTAAATATTGGACTAGGCCCACTAATTCTCGCTTATCCTAAACGTATAATTAAAGCTTTATAATTTCCCACTATGAAAATTACATTGCCTCCTGGTATTTAATTCCTACCTTATTCAATTATTTCCTATATTCCATAAATGTCAATTGCCCATAATAAATGGTCATTATTATTCTATTTGAACAATCTCTAATAACATTTGTTTATTCATTCTACTTCAACATATTATGCCTTTTCATTTCCCCATAAATGCAATATTAAATCCTTTAACTAGTCCCATTAAACACATTTATTTCCCTATTTAATTTAGTAACTCCCAATTAACTACACATCTATTGCCCTATTAATTTTAGAGTTATTATCTCTTTTCAACTTACACCTCCTAATCCTATAATTTATTACGCTATTTATAACTAGACGTCCTAATTATTACTAATACAAATATCAATGTATATTATGCAACAAATATTTATATTTTTTTAATCGGCGGCATAGTTATACCTATATGTATATATGTATGATATATTTATTTATTTCTATTATTAACACATTAATTCCTATGCTTAGGAATTTCGGAATATTAATTTCCATATTTTAATTTATTACAGTTATCCTTGCCAAAAAGGATTACCGTTATAATTTTCCTTAAATTACCCAAAAATACAAAAAATGAGACTTTTTCTTTGTTTGAAATTACAAAGAATTATCTTTTTTTTCTTTTATTGAAATAGATGGAGCAAACCGTGGAGAAGAATAACAGTACTTTACACATCTCTTTTCTTTTTGTTATATTCATTATTATTTCAAACGACGCACTTTTTATACATTTCTGGAATAAGATAATTTATAGAGATTACACAGACAATTAAATTATATCCGCTCCGAGTAAACTGAAGCATGTAAATTCACATTCCAAGTCAAAATAGGGCAATCTAAACTAATGCTAACATTTTACAACCCAACTATAAATCTATAATAAACTTTAGAATTTTGTCAACATTCAACTTTAATAAATTTATGGACCGTTTTCCAAATTTCCAAATTAGGGTGTAATAACATTCCTATTCCAATTAGCTATTTTACAGAATATGTAGGCAATATTCATATACATTCATTTTAATCCTACAATTCATCAGATCTTATACAGACATAATAATTAAATAAAATTCAACGATATAAATTTCAATGTTATAAATAAATTATATAATTTCTCACTCACCTTTCAAGCTTTCCAAACCTTCCAAATCATAATTCATCTCTTTATTTGACTTCTTTTCCATTCTGATCCAAAAGAATATGTATAACAAAGTATATACAAAATATTAGAATTACAAATTTGAGAAAAAATTTGGGGTTAAGCGGAGTATAGATTTATAATTATGAAAATTGTCTTTTTCTGCAGTATTGATTCGCTCCTTCTCTTTTTTTCTACCTTTCTTCAATTATATATATATAATATAATATTTTATAATTAATAGAAATAGTGGAGAAGGGAAAATGGCAGAGCTTCGCTGCTTTGATTAGAAAATATGAGAAGAGAAGCGAGGGGTTGGACCTGTATTTATAGGCGCTCGAATCAATCATACCCGTTAGATTAAAATAATTAAATTCAAACCGTTTGGCCAAGGTTCAACCATAGCCTCCACGCCTTCGATCGGTTGAACTCCCCTTATAAGCGGTCGACCGCTTTTCGACCGGCCATAGTAAAGGGGTCGACCGGTGGGGTTCGCATATAATATTTTTTGTTTTTTGTTTTTTAATTATTTTCATTCTGAAAATTTTAAACACTAACAACTTCTTCATTTGAGCTCCGATTGCAAAACTTCAAAAATACGAAAGTTGCTAAAAAAATCGCCATGAACAAAATGGTGCAAGATTCGTGGTCAAATTATGAAATTTTCTCAATTTTTATTTTGGAGCCCTATTATTTATTTATTTATTACTGTTAATTTTTATGGGGTGTTACAATTCCTTTCATATTTCAAATGACAACCCTCCGTACGAGAAGAATTCTTCGTTATAAGTAAAAGTTATTTTATGTTGAGATGCAAGCAAGTGTGCTAGCGATCGGTTTTGTAGATTTTTGGCTCAAGCACCTTGATCGCCTTGGATCCGGGCCAGCCAGCTTATCATCTTAACAACCACTAATAAACCATTTAGACATTAGACATGAGTAAAATTTACATGCAATTATACGAGAAAGACATTAGCTTATTGAGATAAAGTTAAGTTGTGACATTCACATAACAATTATTTATGCATATTGTGTTTCATAACTACTTATGTAATATATAATGCAAGTGGTTAGGAAAATAATAGAATTTAAAGATCAAGCTTGCACTGTAAATTCTAAGAAATGGTGCATTAAGAACACCAAATAGTCTAATTGAATCTTAAAATGTTATAACTACCATGGAGCTCAAACTCTCGAACTCTTGTAAGAAAACATTTTGAAAGTATGCTTTTTTCAAAAAGTACAATTTTATTGTTTGTTATAATATTTAAACTATACATTTGGGCAATGCCAATTGAGAATACAAATAATAAATATGTAACATTAATGAACAATGCCAATGAAGTAAGTTAAGTAACAATATACTCTTCACGGACGAATCTGAATTGTATGTTTACCCTTAACTTATTTTATTATGAGGATCAACAAAATGACGTTCTTTTCAATGGCTGCAAAAGGATAGTTTGTTCATCATACTACGTCTGCTATGAGCGAACAAAGGTACCAACATAACCAAGACCCATGATAAAAAAAGCTATAGATTGAGGGTAGATGTAGAAGTAGTAACTCTTATTTCCATATTTAAAGTCATAACTGGCGCATGCAAAAAGGTATATCGACATCACCAGCTCTGAGTAGAAAAATCTGCAAAAATGAGATATTCACATTCTTAACATATTTGATATAACAATGTAGTATGTATGTATATAGTGTACATAAAAATAGAGTCCGTTTAGAGCAACATGTACCTCTTTGAAATTTTATTTTGAGCTTTCTTGATTGAGTTCTTATTTGGGAGTTTTTCTGTATTCCCATTAGGAGCGCTTCCTAATTTCTCAGTAACAACCCATCCATTCACTTCACCAACTTCTAGTATTCCACTTATAACTGCTCGCGTCCGTAGCATTGCCATTACATTCTCAAAGAGGATCCAAAATGGAAATAAATGTAAAGACCTACAATATAATGGAACGGAGTTAGAAGTATAAAAAATGAAAATAGAATTATTACATAATTAAAACTAAAAATTGATAATAGAGTTACTACCTAAAGAAAAACATATATTATAGCTTTAAATCGAGGACAATTAGTTCGACCCAATCCAAACCCGGCTATGTCTAGTAGGTAAAGTACTGGATACCTATTCTTAAAAAAGGCCATGCTTCTGCTTAATTTGAAAGCTTGAATAAAAGTTTAGAATTCTAATCGATCTTCCCACCATGTTTAGAAGTGAAAATGTGATGTAAGAAAACTATACCTAGGAGTTCCCACTAAGTTTAGAAGTGTAATAGTTGTAGGGATATAAATGACCCCCCATTTTGGAACTGTGACCTCAGGAATCAGAACTGAAGTTGGAATCACAATACAGTAAAATGTAAAGGTGACGATATGAGCTATGATTCTTCGAACAAGGAAGAAGTTGTATATCAAATGGATCTTCTTCCAGAAAGATACTTTCTACGATATAAGATACATTAAACATCGGTTAGTTGTACTACGACATAAAAAAAGTAGAAATAAGCAATAGAAGAGAGTTAACACCACCTTTGCTTTTAGTATCTCTATTGACATCTTTCTAAATAGATTTCCTGGGCCACAAGACCATCTATACTGTTGATTTCGATATGCCTTAAATGTACTTGGTAATTCACTACTAACCTATACAAATGGTTGAGCTTGTAAATGAAAGTGTGGTAAGTTACTTTGAACTTAAATTTGAAAAGAGAGTAGGTATGACAATATTACCATAATATTTCCAACATATATGAATTTCCAGTTGCTTAGAGCGGCCCGAACTGCTAAATCCATGTCTTCTACAGTTGTTCGATCTTTCCATCCTCCTGCTTCGTTTATTGCTGCTATTCTCCATACACCAGCAGTCCCTATATGTTTTCAATGTTTAAGATATAACTATACTATGTATAAACTTCCAATAAAATGTATGCAATACACTTGTGAGTTTTGAATTTTTTTTTATGTTTATGCTTACCGTTGAAACCAAATAGCTTGCACAAGGTAGAACCGGATTCTTGTTCAACTTTGAAGTGATAATCCATTGACATCTCCTGTACCCTCGTCATCAAACACTCATTTGCGTTGACTGAAATACCGGACAATCATTTATGAGAAGAAGAAAATATGATTAATACATTCTTTATTCAAATGATTCAGAAACTCACCAAATTTCCATCTGGCTTGAACAAGACCAATATCATGGTTATGGACTAGGAATGGAACAATTCGAACAAGGAAATCGGACTCTGGTTGAAAATCAGCATCGAAAATGGCAACATAATCACAATGTTGAACGTAATCATGCTTCATTCCTTCTCTTAGAGCACCGGCTTTATACCCAAATCTATTATTTCTTATCTCATACTTAATGTTCACACCAGCGCTTCTCCATTGCTTACATTCTACCTCCACCAAATTCTTTCACAGTTTAAGATAAGACTCCTCAGTCATTTTTTTTTTCAATCCCTTAAAAAATTAAACTATTTTTGATAATAAAGACAATATGAAATAAGTGAAGGTGAAATAGTGGCAAAAATTTTAGTTACAACCGCTTCAATAAATGGAAGACTCATGGAAGTTGTCGATTGCGAGCGAGAAGGAAACAAAGAATGGGCCTAATTGATTTGTTAGTGAAGGAAACCATCAAGAAGTAGTTTGGTGATTCAAAGTCCGAAGAATCCTTGTAACAGAATGATAGACAAAGCTCGTGGCGATGAAGGGGAGGGATCCATATATCATCCTTGCAAGAGTCGTGTGAGGTTTTCAGCTTTAGACATGGAATGCAAACAAGCTCTGTTTAGCAATCCCGATTCGAAGCGAACACGATTAATAATTCCTCAATGTACGATACACGTTTGCATGCTTTAATTGTATGCCTTTTTTTTTGCACGCCTTGTGGAATACGCTTGTTTGTTGGGTCCTACTTTCATCACTGTAGAATTTTTTGTAAACTTTGTTTGTACATTATTTTAAAAAAAAAACGAGTTAAAGTTGATGATTTAAACGTTCATATTTTAAGTAAGGCAAAGTAAGTATTTCATAATGTCTTACATGTCATGGTTTGGTAGTGATTTAAGATACTGACCGGCTGTGGATCGAGATTAGTTTAGTAGCAACTATAACCAGCTCGAATTTAAAATCTTTTCCTATCCAAACCCGATCTATTAGCATGTAAATATAGGTATATTATAAAATACATTCTTTTTGCCAATAGGCTCAGCATGTAAATATATGTATAATGCAGCCAAAAAATTTCTATTGTCCGAAGTTCTATCTTCTTTGTTATCTACTCAAAGGATTTGGTTCCGTTTTCAATTAGTTATGTTTAATTTCAGTTTACCATTTTTGTTATAAAATCAAACAAACTAACCAAACATTTACCACCAACTCAGAGCGTGATTTAACTTCCTTTTCCATCTCCAAAGATATTTTAACGTCCTTCCCAGCCTCCCAAATGCAATTTAACAACCTCCTCAACATCAAAATGCTATTTTTTCTAAAAAGTTACAAACAGAACTTTACGTTTATCTTTAACCATCAAAAATACTGAACTTACAAAATATTTTTTTTCTGAGAAACTACAAAACTGATATGTGGTAATATGTTCCAATCTATTCACCACATTTTCTTTTTGGAGTATTGATGAATCCACCGTATTGATCTGTAACTACTTATAAAAAATGCATATCCTAACAGCGCCCTACTTAAAAAATCAACTCAAGTTTTCACAACGAAAAGGAAGAACATCCTAACTTCACTTTCAATTTTGAAAAAACAAATAAAAATGATTTATAATGATAACAAATAAATAAATCATTTTTTTTATATAAAATGTAAATATGTTGAATCTCATGATGGGGACATCTTATGCCCCCCAACCAAATGATAAGCAGAATATTTCAATGATTGGCTGTCAGGGTACATACTTTGATTTCTGGATCTGTAGAATCATCAAGCACTTGCACTATGAGCCTGTCTGAAGGCCACTGAAGTCTGCAGGCAGCTTCTATAGACAGCTTGTACACCTAAACAACACAACATTTTTCATAGCGCAATCTTAAATATTGTAATAAAGGAAGTCACTTTTTTATGTTATTAGTGAATAAATAAACACACACAACATTAGTGAATAAATAAACACACACAACTAATTCGCTGTTATTTTTAATTAGTTAGAAGTTTCTGATATATTCAATGTTTTGTGCAGATGTTCTTGGTGTCAAACAGATTATATCTTCAATTTTTTGTTTCATTTCATATGTATATATGTAATTAGTTGAGAAACATCACAATAGTGGTCTGAAATCCAAAATATACCTGTCTTTCATTGTACATTGGAACCTGAACAAGCACCACAGGATAGACAAGATTACCCAACTCTTCATCTGCTTGAATTGGTTTCCATTCATATATTCTATTTGGTCTCCATTTAAAAATCTTTGCAAAAAGACTAATACTTCCCATAAACAATTTCTCTGCTAGTAACATAACCGACATTATCATGCACAAAGCTACAGCCAACCATAACAATGGTGCCAGTACATGCACTCTTAACTCAATCCATTTCTCTTCAATATGGTCCAACTGATAATTTGAACTTGAAAACGTAACCATGTCTAAAATCTGAAGAAGAAGACCTTGGGCCACATTGCCTAATTAACAGAATGTCAATAGCCAGTTAGTTATAAAAGTAGGACAATACTTAAAAAAATTCATATAGATTATAGACTGAAAGAGTGAAAGGTAGTAAAGCTACCTGTTGAAGCCATAGAAGATCAATGGGAAAATTTTGATGTTATATGTTTCACAGCAAGTAAGGGCTCTATATAACGATTTCAGCACGAAGGAACGCATGGTTTAAAATTTCGGATGGAAACAGCTATAAGAAGACAGTTTATTTACCTATCGCAATTGAGAAACACATGTGTATAATTGCTAAAAATATTTTATTATATGATTATAGCACAAACACGTGGCCATACACCAGTGTAAATTCACATGCATGGTGATATTGCAAATTAAACACTCCATGGACACCATACTAGTATGGGTAAAGATTTTGATAAGATTGAGAAGATGAAAATTGTGATTGTATTAACTTTTTGTAAAAATGTTACAAGATACAGTGTACAACAAACTGTATTTATACAGGTTTTACAATACAAGATAATACTGGGCTTTGGGCCATATTGAGACCCGCTACCGCATACACAAGATAACATAAACATTTCAGTTTGCTGCGGTATTATCTCTTTTACTCCCCCGCAAACCCTAGTCTCTTTAGGGTTTGAAGCGAAACAAAAAAAAATGGCGATTCTGAGCGGCGACACTTGCTTTGAATTCGGAAAACCAAACTGATAAAGTGATCGCCTGCAGTGTTATCTCTTTTACTCCCCTGGAAACCCTAATCTCTTTAGGGTTTTAAGCAAAGCAGCAAAAAGGTGATCTTCATTTTGACATCTGAGCTAAGCTACTAGAAGTCAACTGTTTTCTTAGCGAATAGGCTCGATCTTTCATGATGTTATCAGGTAGGTCAGGTATGGCTTTATTACTCTTGCTACTGTCATTCACCTGCAATTGCTCTCTGAATCTAGTAAAGTTTGGTTTGGAGAGTGATTTAGTGAGTATGTCAGCTATCTGATGTGTAGATGGTAAATGATTGACATTTAGCTTTCCACAGTTAACTCGATCACGAACAAAATATAGATCCAGTTCTACATGTTTGGTACGAGAGTGTAAAATAGGATTTGCAGATAGATGCACTGTACTCAAGTTGTCACACCATAAAGTAGGTTTGTTTTCTGATTTAACTTGTAGTTCAGATAGCAGTGACTCGATCCACATGATTTCAGACACAGCATTAGCTACACTTCTGTATTCCGCTTCACTGCTAGATCTAGCAACTGTGTTCTGTTTCTTTGAACACCAGGAAACAGGATTTTTTCCTAAAAATATGCAGTAGCCACTTGTAGATCTTCTGTCATCTGGGTCATTGGCCCAGTCTGAGTCAGCATAACCAGTTATATCCAGTGTTTTACTTGCTTGCATAGTTAATCCGAAGTCTATTGTGCCCTTGAGGTATCTTAGAATTCTTTTGACAAGTTTCCAGTGGTCAGTTGTAGGGTTTTGCATGAATTGGCTTGTCTTGTTGACACTGAATGTTATTTCTGGTCTTGTGATAGTTGCATATTGTAGTGAGCCAACTATGCTTCTGTACTGTTTGTCATTTGATATTGCATCTCCTTGATGTTTAGATATTTGGACATTACTGATCATGGGAGTTGATATTGAGTTTGCTTTGTCCATCTTAGCTTTGCAGAGAATATCTGTGATATATTGCTTTTGACTTAGTTGAATGGAATTGTTTGAAAGCCTTTTAACTTCTATGCCCAAAAAATAGTTTAGATGGCCAAGGTCTTTGATAGAGAATTCTTGACCTAATTGCATGATCAGCTTGTTAATTTCAGCCTCACTGTTGCCTGTAACAATAAAATCATCAACATAAATCAGTACATATATTGTGACATTGTTATTGAATTTAGTAAATAGTGATATGTCAGATTTTGTTGAGTTGTATCCCAGTTTGACAAGTGTAGCTTTTAGCTTTTCAAACCACACTCTTGGTGCTTGTTTCAGGCCATACAGTGCTTTGTTCAATTTGCACACAAGTCCTTTGTTTTCTTCTTTAACAAAACCATGTGGTTGTTCCATGAAAACTTCTTCCTGTAAAATACCATTTAGAAAAGCATTAGAAACATCAAGTTGCTTGATGGTCCAATTCTTGCATAAGGCAGTAGTAATAACTACTCTAATAGTTGTGGGTTTCACAACATGGGAGAATGTCTCTTTAAAATCAAATCCTCCCTGTTGTGAATAGCCTTTTGCAACTAATCTTGCCTTATACTTAGATATTGTACCATCTGCATTTTTCTTTAATCTAAAAGTCCATTTGCACCCAACAATATTTTTGTCCTTGGGTGCTGGAACTAATTTCCATGTGTTATTTTTTATTAGAGCATCATATTCATCTGTCATGGCAGATTTCCAGTGTTCATTTTCTAAGGCCTGAAGATAGTTGCATGGTTCTTCAGTATTTAAGTTAGCACTGTAGACTTTTGGCTTGAAGATTCCACTTTTTGATCTTGTCATCATGTGATGTCTTGTGACAATGTTGTCCTGCTGTTGATTCACAGTTTCATCATGTTGTTGTTTGTTTTGACTTTCTGATCTTTGAGCTGATTCATCAGGTTGCATTCTAACTCTTTGTTGAGATGAATGATCAGGTGTACAGATTGTGTTATCCTGTTCTTGACCTGGTCTGGTGCTGGATTGACTAGTGCCAGACATAGTGAGTTGAGGACCAGTGTTGTTATTGCTGACTTGATCAGTATTGGATTTGGCAATTTGTTCTGATATAACTGGCACAGCAGGTATGGAGTCTTTTGGATTGTATATCTTTGTAGTTGTTATAACCTCTGTTTCTTTGAATGGAAATATTTTTTCATTGAAAACAACATGCCTTAATATGAAAATTCTTTCATTTTTATCTAAGCACTTATAACCTTTTTGATTTGTAGCATATCCCATAAATGTACATGGGGATGATCTATAATTCAATTTGTGCTTATTGTAAGGTCTAAGATAGGGAAAACATAAACAACCAAAGACTTTTAGATGTAGATAGTCTGGCTTGACATTAAACAGTGTTTCTAATGGACTTTTCATTTTTAGTATTTTAGTGGGTAGTCTGTTTATTAGAAACACTGAAGTTGAGAAAGAATCTGGCCAAAATTTTTGAGGCATTGATGATTGTGCTAATAAAGTCAAGTCAGTTTCTACAATTTGTCTGTGTCTTCTTTCAATTACTCCATTTTGTTCAGAGGTGTGTGGGCATGTGATTCTGTGTACTATTCCTTTACTTTTAAAATAGTTTTTTAGTGGTAGAAACTCTGTTCCACCATCAGACTGAAACACTTTAACAGTATGGTTTGTTTGCTTTTCAGCAGTGTTTATAAATTGTATAACAACATTGTATGTTTCAGACTTTGTTTTTAAGAAATATATCCACACATATTTAGAATAAGCATCAATAAAGGATATGTAGTACTTGTAACCATAGTCTGTACATATTGGTGCTGGTCCCCACAAGTCAGTGGCTACCATTTCCAGTGGATTGTTATATATGGTTTGAGAGTCTGGAAAAGGTAGCTTGTGACTTTTACCCATTTGACAGTATGTACAGATGTATGGTAAAGTACAATTAACAGAAGAGATAGCATTGTCATTCATCACATGTTTCACAATTTTTACATTGGGATGACCAAGCTTGCTATGCCACAAGTCAAAAATATTACAGTTTTCAGTCTGACTGTTTTCAACACTATTACACCATACTCTTTCATTTTCACAATGTCTTGGTTTAGCCAAACAGAATTTGTATAGCCCTTTATGATTTTTACCCCGCAGAAGATGTTCTTTGGTTAGAATGTCTTTAACAACACAATGTTCAGGGTAAAATTCAAAATACACTTTGTTGTCCTTAGCGAATTGTGATACACTTAGTAAATTCCTTTTAATTAAAGGAGCTCTAAGTAAATTGTTTAGATATAGTTTTCTTTTTCCTGGTATAACAGACCTACCAGTATGTGTAATAGCAATAGGGTTACCATTACCCATGTGAATAGAGTTTGTACCTTTGTATTCTTTTCCACCAAGATTTAGGTTATTCAGATTGTTGGTAATGTGGTTGGTTGCTCCTGAGTCTGGGTACCAGCTGTCTTCACTTGCTGATTCAGTGTTCCCTGATTCATTGCAGTGTATTGTTTGATTATCTGAATCCTGTTGAACTTGAGCCATACTTGCACTTGAGTTTGAATTCTTCTGATTGTTGGAACCTTGACCTGGCACATAGTTTAAGTTCAGCCTGAAGTAACACTTGACAGCAGTGTGACCAACTCTTTCACAAATTTGACACTTTGGTTTGTAATTATTATTGAATCTTCCTCTGCCTCTTCCTCTGTTAGAGGCTCCACCTCTTTGTATGTTCTGGCCACCTCTGTTGTTATTTTGACCTCTGCCTCTGTAATTAGCAGCATAATTTGCAGTGATATCTAGTTCTGTTGATTTCTTTATGTCTAATCTTGTTTCATGAGATAGTAGAATAGAATGAATGTCCTCAATAGATGGTAGATCTTTTTGTGATGTTAGAACAGCAACTATAGCTTCATATTCTTCATTTAGACCATTAAGAATTGTCATTACATGTTCAGAGATAGACACTTTGTGATTAGCTGCTTCCAAGCTGTCACATATTGACTTGATCTTGAATAGGTATTCTCTCATATTCATGTTGTCCTTTTTTATCAGATGTAACTGCCTTTTATATGATAAAATCTTGGCAGCAGATTGTGAATTAAAAACTCTTTCAACAGTTGACCAAATTTCAAAGGAACTTTTACACCCTGTAATATGAGATAATAACTTGGCAGTGATAGAGGAAATTAACCATGAGCAGATCAATCTATCTTGTCTGTGATATCTTGTATATTCATCATTGCTTACTACTTTTCCTTCTTGATTTGTGATACAATTAGGAGGAATTTGAATGGTGCCAAGAATATATCCCTCAAGGCCGTACCCTTCCAAGGCAGTTTCAACTTGTAGTTTCCAAAGCAAGTAGTTGTCTTCAGTGAGATGGATATTGACCAATTGACTTTGTGGGCTGATTCCAGATTTGACAAGACTCTCAGCAGCAGTGGCTTGTTGAGGGTTGATGGTACTGGTGGCAGTGGCTGAGTTGTCCTCTTCAGTCATAGTGACAAGAAATGGAGGAAATATAAAGGGAGTGATCAAGAAAATGAGGGATCTTACAGAAATTTTGATGTGCTGCACTTTTCAGGTAATGCAACCAGAAATGCTTATATGATGATCTCTGATAAGCTTTCTTTGGATGGCAGTTTCTTGAAATTTGATTGTGCACTTTTGAATTTCTTGATGAGATTTCGATGATTTGTTGCTTTTCTTTACAGTTTGAATCTGAATCTGAGAAGTTGCAGCCGAACTTTGTTCTTGGCAAGGCACCCTCTGTTTGATTTAGAATTTATCCTCAAATGAGAAGAACTTTTGTTCTTAGATGAGGATTTAACCCCAAATGATGAAATTCTTCTGATGGGTCTGATTTCAACAAGAAAATCTTTTTGCTGTGAAGCAATATGTCTCTGATACCATGTAAAGATTTTGATATGATTGAGAAGATGAAAATTGTGATTGTATTAACTTTTTGTAAAAATGTTACAAGATACAGTGTACAACAAACTGTATTTATACAGGCTTTACAATACAAGATAATACTGGGCTTTGGGCCATATTGAGACCCGCTACCGCATACACAAGATAACATAAACATTTCAGTTTGCTGCGGTATTATCTCTTTTAGTATGCATGATTGGATATGCCCAAGAAAAAAATATATGCATATGAAAATATGCACAAGTAATATATGTGTGTGCAGACATGTTATATAGCATTCTTCAGCCTGACAACGTCTTTTTCCATGATTATATATCCTTCAGATCAACATTACAACAGTTGTAACTAAATTGATTTGCTGAAGTGCAAATGGGTTGTTAAATTTCGGTGATGCATTAATACCTATGTACGGTTATAGTCAAATCGACGATAATTAAGCAATGTCCCCATCCAGCCCAGTAGACTGCTTCAACAGTCAGAACTTAGCATTGTGGTAAATTAGTTCAAGAAACTAAACAAATCTCATCTGAGTGCCCCTTCGTTTGTTCGGTGATCAAAAACGAATTGAACAAAAGCCGTTGTTCAAAATGCATTGACACCACCCGCCGTTCGTAGCTCGGTTGGTTTGGGAGCTGGGAGATGTGAACCAAAGGACTGCGTCCGGGCAGGTTCGAATCCTAGAGCCAAACCATCAGTGGGAGTTTCAACATTAATCATCCGTGTGCGACGACTAAATAAAAGCGGTGTACACACACGGCATGGTTTACTTAAGTGAGTATCATTGAATACCATAATCTTAAGGTTTCCCATGAACTCATAAAAAAAAATGCATTGACACCGAAATAGAAATTGAAGGAAAAAAGTAAAGCAAAATTTAGAAAGATTGGCTACGGACAGTAAAGTCGTTTGTATTGAGCATAGCATTGAAGTCCGAACAGTGAGTTAAATCGTGCTCATACAAGATCAAAAGTTACATTGGTTCGATCGATCAGATCATGGAAACAATGTTGATCGTTAATTTTTTTATTTTTTTTTGATTTAAATGTAAAGCTATCTCAATTAATATAAAATTTTAATTAATTATAATTAATATGTTGACTTTTAAAAATAATTATTTGAACATTTGATAGTAAAATATTAATTAAAAAATTCTCTATCACTTTTAAAACAAACTTTTAAATTTTCTAATTTTGCAAGATAAAAGTTGTTCAATTCAAGAAATTAAGGTTCATAAAAGTTATATTAATGATATAGCATATCATACAAAAATTGATAGATATTCCAATAATTTGGTATTTAATTAAAATTATAAAATTATTTGTTAAGTTGATTATGCGAAAAAATAAATGACAAGGCGATAGAATTTTTTCTCAAATTTAAAGATTTATGTGGTTAAATGGAGTCTATAAGTCTTTTTCAAGATTTTGACGTTAGTCCATTGCTTATGCATGTGAGTTCAATTCCTCTATCCTTCTATACCATAAAAATCACATCCATCCATAACAATAAATTAATAAAGCGGTGGTACCTACCATTTTTAATGTATGGTTGTTGGAAAAAAAAAATTGAAAAAAAAAATTGAAAGACCGAGATACATGTGACACACCAGAACAGAAAAGAGCAGAATAGAAGATTTGGGCTGAAGCAATGTTATTTCATTCTGAACCGTTTTACGCTCGAAGGTTAATTGTAATCGAACCGGTTGAGATCTTCAAAACAGTGATATTAAGTCTCCGTACCTGACTGATGCACTGTCTCTTCAAATAGGACAACATACGTCAAACATCTCATGTGCAAAATTAAACACATAAAGAACAAAAAAGTTACAACCTTGTTTTCTCCAAATCACAGGGTAAAACTAGTCTGATTATCCCTTGTAGTTACCTGAAGCCAGAAGGCTTGGTTTTCATTACTTAATTGCAGGTATAAGACTGTTTTGACGTTTGTGATTTGACAGGAGGTTTGAGCAAACAAGACCAAAGTTATATGTGACTCAGATACAATGTTTAAATTCACCAAGTCATGGGCAATCGACGGTCACGTGTTCACAATAATTACTTTTGTCATTGACGAACAAGAAGAAGGAGTACAAATAAATTTAATACATACAATGGAAGTTAACATAGAAGAAACAGAAGATAAATTAAAGTTGAAAACAAAAGGCACGTTCCCTGTTTAAGTAGGATGAAAAATACGTGAAAAAAAGACAAATGTTGATTAAATACACTTTGTTCTTGGGTACAATGGGCGCAGTCACAGCAACCGACATTTGACATAGCTCAAGGAGTCAAGAATATGCATGATGATGTACTTTCTACCTTAGGAATCTCGATTGATACTTCAGCTTTTACATTTATATGTTAATGAGATGGTTACTGCTTAGAACGTTGAACGAACAAAACTACTAGAACTAAGGTCTGTCTCTCCAACCGTTTCAGCCTTGTACCACAGTACTTAGAGCGAAAGAAATCTCGAACCTGCAAGCCTTTATTTTTCCAACCTATTTGTCTGCAGACGGTTGTATATTAATTATTTATTTTCATTTTTTTCTTTAAAAAAAAAATTTTTTTTAGAAACATTGTATCAATCTAACTTGTGTGCTCCCCTATTTAATTTATTGTTCACTCCACCTTGGGATCATCTAACACTGCATAACTAACATAGTTGATTCCTCTAATAAAATGATATTTGATAGCAATATGCTTTGTAAGGTCATGGTTGATTGGATTTTTGCCAATAGAAATTGCCGGTTCAATAGTTGCATAGTCTTATTTTTCTCCAATATCTCTAAGAATTCTTCGTAGCCATATTGCTTGAGTTGTTACTTCGGCTACTGCAACATAGTTTGCTTCTGCAGAAGATAATGGTGCTATTTTTTGCTTTTTTGAAGACAATGAACAACCACTGGAACCATGAGAAAATACATAGGAAGAAGTGATTTTCCTGTCATCATGACATCCAATCCAATCGCTATTAATGCTTCTCCGGACTTGTAAAGAAAACCATAGTCCATCGTACCTGCTAAATATATCTAAGAACTCTTTTTGCAGCATCAAAATAAATTTGACTTGGATCTTGCATATACCTGGATAGCATACTTGTTGAAAATATTATATCCGGTCTTGTAGCGGTGATATACATTAGACTGCCAATCAGACTTCTGTGTCTTGTAGAATCCACCTTTTTACTACCGTCTTCTTTTTTAAACTTCTTATTTACTAATGGAGTATCAACCGAATTACATCTAAGTAAATAAACCTTTTTATGATGTTTTCTGCATATTTTTGCTGCGAAATAAATATTCCCGACTTGGATTGAGTGACTTATGTTCCCAAAAAGTAACGAACAAGCCCTAAGTTTATCATCTCATAAATTCTCATCTTGTCTTGTTTGAATTCCTAAGTAAACACATTCATGTTTTTTTTTAATATAAAGAGTAAGTTCTTGAACTTTTTATGAAATCTTCCTTTGCAAAGTAATTACCAATTTCTGCTCACCATATCCAAGGTGCTTGCTTAAGCCGATAAAGAGCCTTTTTAATTTGTAAACTTTATTTCTCCTCCTTCAGTAATAAATCCTTACGAATGTTGCATATAGACTTCCTCTTTCAGCACTACGTTTAGAAATGCCGATTTAACATCAAGTTGATTAATTGGCCAACTCTTTTGTGCAGCAAGTGCAATCAGCTTTTAGCCTTGAAACAACCGCAAAAGTTTATGAAAAATCAATATCTGGTTTTTGAGAAAAACCTTTAGCCACCAATCGTGCTTTATGCCTTTGAATGCTACCATCTTGTTTCAACTTTATTCTATAAATCTATTTCACCCTATTATGATTTGATGATAATTTCTATTGTCGAAATCGAGAGATTTGAAAGGAGCAAATATCTCACTACCAATTTTATGATTATTAGGGACCTCAAATTAAAGGCGAAGATAAATTTCTGCCCTTGCTAATTACAATTAAAGGCAAAATAATAAATAGCCCCTGTTGTTATTACCCGTGGCATAAACAACTGCCCCTAGTATTTTTGCCAAAATTCTGGTGCGAAAAGGTAAAGTGCCGCCATATTTTGCTTAGCTTGCATCACGTCCACTGTAATCAATATTTCTAGAATTTATTAAAAGAGGAATCTCACTATCCTTGCGAGGCAGCATTCGTTTCTAATTTTCTACAGGTCCGTCGATCTTCTCAATTTTTATTTATTTCGTTAAATTAATGCTTTATCTTCTCTTTTCTACTCTAGGGTTTCTATTAGGGTTTTGAATTTAGGAATTCAATGTAAAATTTCAAACTTTTTATTTAGGGTTTAACGTTTCATATGACTTTTGATGAATCGAATTTTATTCATATATTAAACTTTTCGTCAGGTTGTCCTATTACTAATTTCAAATCGTTTGTTGGCATATGATTTGAAATTTTCAACATGATGATTTTTAATTTTTAGGGATTTTACGTGTATACCCTATACACCTCAGAATTAGATCGCAAGACAAAGACATACTATTATGATACTTCAGACTTGTTTTTGATTCACATACAAATCGGATTAGTTAGTGTTCAATCCTTTATTTTGATGGTTTTCATTATTGATTTATAAATAAAATTTCATTTCTAGGTAATTTGTTAAATAAAATTGTGGATGAACTAAGCAACAAGTACTCAAATTATTTCATCACTTTGAGTCTGTGCATAATTGCTAGCTAGCTAATTTCCTGGTCCAAATTTGCAAGTTGTGCAAGTTTTTAATTGGTATACGCCTTCGCATTATTCAAATACATCTTTGGGTAATTTTTTGGGTATTAATTATTGACATTTTAACTGGATGATAATGGATACTATTATTCAAGACTGAAACTAGGCCGTACATGTCAATTTTCATTACTACATCAATGCATATTGGCGTTTGAATTATTGTGTTACGAATTACCCCTGTATTAATGTTTTTTTGGACTGGTTTTGATCAAATATGAGTTTATTTTTGTGTTCATTTATACTGACCCTTTTTGATTCTTTAGTAGATTATCAATTTTATCAAAAGAAATAGCTGATCTCACAAAAAGAAAGTTTTTCCACAAACATTTTAATATCACGAAGTTGTTTTCGAGGATATGCAAAAAAGAAATATTTAACATGCAAACCAATCGTTCTCTAGCCATGCTTGGGTGGATTCATGCAAGTGCATAAGCTTACATATTGCTTAAACTATCAGAAGTTCATTTGTGAATTTGTGTATTTTTTTAGTAATATTTGAAGTCAGATCTTACCTCATTATTGTGACCATAATTGACCCATTGGTTTGATGAAGTGTCTATTCTTGAGCCTACATACTACATGCTTGTGGTACAAGAATTCTCAATCATTCCTCTCCTTGAAGTGAAGTGTTTATTCTAATAGTTTTTGACAGTAATACACTATGATATTTTAGTTTCTATTTTTGGTTTCTTTGTTATGTTTTTAAACAACAATTTTTTACTATTCTACTCATATTTTTGTTTGGTTAGTAATTTGCATGTTACTTTAAGACTAATTCTTATCTTTGCGTTTCCTCCTTTTTGTTATAGGTTTTCTATAACAAAAAAGCAATGATTAGCATAACTTTTTTTGTATAAATTTACATCAAGTCGGTACTAAACTAATCTCTATTTTCTTATATATAATTCGATAGTTCATTTACACTGGAAGGCATATCATGCTTTCATGTCTCTAATGAAGAAAGAGAGGAAAGCTCGTATTCTCAACATGCTTATGTCAAAGTTTTTGTCGTTATTATAATTTTCTACAATGGATAACTATGATTTTTTTTATCAGCATATTAGATTGAATGTTGTTTTGAACCGACTCGTTTTTTTTGGTAATAAATAGTTATAAACTTTGAGGTAAGTGCCGTTTTGAAGCAATACGCAAAAGTTTAATGTTAACTGTTTTGCTTGGTAGAGTGTAATGAAATCACGTGGTTTTATTTTGATGGAGTTGCAGTAAAATAGAAACGATGCGGTAATTATTCAATAAATTTGTTAAAACTGCATATTTGATTTAAATGGTGTTTTTGCATTTAATAAAAATTCATTGGTTTGTTTCAAACTAATTCACATTGAACAAGTGATTCAAGAATCAATTAATTCCGTTGTTGCAAAATTTAACTATTAGTGGTTCTAATTTAGTAGGGGAAGAAGTGACATCCAATTTTATTATTTTTCCTAACGTGGATTAGTTGCTTTTATTTGAGTTCTAGCAGGATCAACAACTGAATTGCTGAGACGAACTTGTAAGCGCCAGTTCATGGACGATGTATGCCAGGTAATTATATGTTTCATTATTTTCAATCCTATAATGATTATGTTCCTATTTAACATAATTTAATTTTAGAAACTGCCAAGTTTTACATGAATTTTTCATATCTTCTAGCTATAGGCAATTTTATCCCACCTGCCACAACTATCTGCTAAGCAATATAGCTAAATCACTGTTTTATTTTTCTTTGTAAGTTGTGAAATATACATGAAGAAAAAAATTAGTACTCACGTTCATCAAATACTGTTTGGTACTAAAATTTATTCTACGTGCTATCTTTGTTTAACTCAACGATTTATTTGATTTGTAATATTGTGCTTTGAATTTGTAAATGCGTGCTTACAAGGCCATTTAGCGTTCTCTATTTACAGTTGAAAGTTGGATAAACATTTTCATTAACTTTTAAAATTTTCTTATTTTAGTATATAATAAGAGAGCACATTTTAATGTTCTTTTTTTGAGATTGTCTATCTATGATATAACAAGAAAAAATACTTCGTTTTATTTAAAAAAAAAAGTGAGGAATCAACCATTTAATTTATTTCAACATGGTTATAACTTAATATATGCCTCAATATTCTCAACCAACTTCTAAGATTTTCTATTTGTCTTTTATAAAAAATATATTTAACCATTCTTTATAGTTTAAGTGCAGCTTGATCCTCTGTATCTTCAAATAACCATTTAATTAGAATTTGGTTCAAAAGAATTATTCGGTAAACATGGTAGATGATAATACCTCAATTATTAAACAATTTGTGATAATTTATAGTTTCTTACATTTTATTTTCTTGAATTCTATAGTCGATGCAACTAATCGAGCAAAATGTGACAGATTGGAACAGTTCTTGCTATCTTTCATTGTTTCGATTGTAAAATTATTAATATACAAGCCATAATATGTCAGTTCCCTAACAAAAAAGCTAAAAACCTAAAGCAGCAAAAGCATTTCACGTCCCGCTATTCTTACCCACATCAAACTCGATTTTCCATGCCTTCCCTTGTAAAATCGTAATTTCCTTGCTTCTTTGCAACCCTATAGTCCTATCTTTTTACCATTCTGATCTCCACTTTATCCCATTCGAGTTCTCATAGGCCAATGGTTATCCGTTTTCCGGTAAACTACTTCCATTATTAAATTTTTATTACTTATCAGTTTGATTTAATCACTGAAAGATAAATCTCGAGTTAAATTCCTGTTAAGTGATTATTATTGTTTGATTTCATGTCAGTTGATGTAAAATACGATTACAGTGCGCTTAGAGAAACCATATTTTCCTAATCTTTTCCAACTCCACCTCCACCTCATTCCATCTGAGTTTTCTTTGATCAGTGGTGATGTGTTTTCAGGTAAACTACATTTGTTTCACAACTTTTATTATTTATCAGTTTGATTTTATTCCTTGGAAGCATTTAAAATCCATGTTAGCTGATTATTATCGGTGTTTGTTATTCTTAAAAATAGGATTAATATCCAGTCTTAAAATTATTACTTTCGGTACTTTAAATTACTACTGGATTACCTTCACTAAAAAAATTCAGGGCATAATGATCGTCATTTGCTTTTTATGTCATATTCAATACACATTGTTGACCAAAAATTATTTATATCTATCACTTCAAATATCTTTTATTATAGTTAGCATAGATTGAGGATTAAACTATGTAATTTTATATAGGCATTCTCCAATAAATATAATTTTTCGTTGGATAATTTGAAAAGGGTGCAAATAGTAGTACTATTTGCGTCTCTCTTGCACAATAATAAGTCAGTGGTGCAACCTTCATCATATATAGTACAAATTATTTTCGATTCTGGTAAATTCGGAAGTAAGCCTTTATTTATTTATATAATTTACAATTGCAGCTGATTTTCCAGTGATACTGTCATTGCAGTATTGTATGGAGAGAAAATTGGTACCCTTCTTCACCAAGATGCATATTTATGGGTTCTACCTAAAGAAGCTGGTGCTCAAAACATGGTTGTGTCAACAAGCGAATGCTCCAGGTGCCTTTAGGTACACATTAAATCCATTTTATCGATCAATTGGTACTTTCTCTAAACACTTAATCTACCAAATCATTTATAGAATTATGATTCGTACTCTAAGTTTTATTCTCTTAGTTTCATTTTGTGTTATAGTCAAGACCCTACTATCTCAATTTGGGACAAAAAAGCTATAATCTTGTCCAGATCTGATACTTGGAAGCATATAAGTACTAACAGCTTTTAAGTGGTTTGTCTTTTAAGGCTAATCTTCAGGAGATAGAAGGAAAATCTTACTGGACATAACATAGCTGATGCTTTGGAAGAAAATGAGGAGTCGATTAGAAGTGAAAATGAGGCTGAAGTTGCTGCTGCCCAGTTTGTAGGCTATCAAAAGGTGCTGATATCTCGCCTCACTTTGAAGCTTGGAAGGTATAGAAATATATTCATATGAGTTGTAGCTGCATGTTTCTGAGACCTAAATGTTAATGCATTTAATTACATGTTATATATTGATAAAACTATAAATTATTACTGTCATTTTCAGTATCTGTTCTTCTATACGTAAAGGTTGATTGATTGTAACTGATTGATCATGTAGATATTGAGCCTTGCCAACTCTGTATGCGTACTTGCAAAGATGGAAGATCCTATTGGAAATGATCTTAAACAAATCGAGGTTAGACATACATTTTTCAATGAACTTGTTGAATTAGCAAATTTTATATCACACTTGTATGTTATCACACTATAAATTTATATGATGGTTTATGCTATTAAGTTGCTTATATTTTTGTGACTCACATCCTTGATTTGTCTACTTTCTTTGCAATACAACTTACTACGATGGTCTGATTGATTTTTTTGTATGTGCTACTCATTTAGGTAGCAGATTGCTTAATTTTGGAAAAAATCTCTTGTCCCTTATGTATTTTGCTGGTAGTTTTTGAATCATGACTTGATGCACTAGTTCAGGTAAAAAGAGACTTTAGCTCTTTCTTTTGATTATACATTGGTTATATTTTTTTCCTCCTCAAAATTGTCTCCTTGTAAAAACCTATTAGGGAACTCTTTGTAGGGGATCTTGACATAATTCTGTTAATCTTGGGCACCCTACTACAATTTTTAACAATGTACAATACTTGCATGAATTTTGAAATGATGTGGATACTTTTTTTAGTAAGAAATTTTTACATTTTATTCTACTATTTTTCCTGATGTAGATTATTTATACATTTGCATTTTTCCAGGATCAATGACTAAAATGTTGAAATGAACTTATAAGCACCAATTCATCATTGACGGTGTATGTCAGGTAATTACATGTTTTATTATTTTCAATCCTATACTGATTCTGTTCTTATTGTAAGATAATTTAACTCTTAATATTGCCAGTTTGTATATGAATTCCTTATATTTTCTAACTATAGACCAGTTTATCTCACCTAACAACAAATATCTGCTGGACAATATGGTCAAGTCTATATTTTCATCTTGTTTATAAATTATAACTTGTGAAATATACATGAGGTGTACAGTTTGCTACTAAAAGTTAGTTTATGTCCTATCTTTGTTTAACTAAATGATTCATCCGATTTGTAATATTTTACTTTGGAATTGTAAGTGCTTAATTAAGAGGTCCTTTAGTATTTTTTATTTAAAGTTGGAAAGTTGTATAAATTTTCAATCATTTATTTATTTTGGTACATGAAAAGAGTGTATTTCTCTATGTTTTTTTATTGACTATGCCTACCTATGATATAGCCAAAGAAAATACTTCTTTTTTGTTAAAAAAAAGAAAGGAATGAACTATTTATTTCAACTTGGATTATATACCCCTCAACTAAACAAGAAATATTAACATATAGCTTAAAACAAGAAATAATATGAACTCAGTTCAAGATAAATAATATGAACTTAGCTTTAAGATTTGATATTATTATGTTATAAAAATATGTTTAATCTTCCTCGGAGTTTACAAGTGAAACTTTATTCAATGAGTCTTTAAAAAAACAGTTAATAAGAATTCAGTTTGAATGAATTATTTGGTTAACTGGTGCACACATCAATTATTAAAGAGTTTGTGATATACTTTACAGTTTTTCATGTTTTATTTTCCTGAAATCTACAGTTAATGCAACTGATGGAGGAGTGAATATTTGGGACTGGAGTTTCATCAAACATTACCTACAGGCAAAATGTATCCTAAGAAGCTACCAAAAGCTCCGAAGGAGATAACAAGGATAGCAACGATGAGCATTGCTTTATAGTATGCTATAGAAAAATACATGGTATGTTGTATTTATATGCATCTAGTATTGCAGTTAATTTGTTGATATAATTTTATGTACCGTAATGTATTTTAATCTGTTGATATGATTGTATATTACATCATAATTGTATATGCACTGATAATTTATGTTTGTTGTATAATTAAATGTCTGTAATTTATCTAATATATGATTACATATGTTCGTTTGAGTGTATAATTAATTTTTTTTAATAATATAATTGATAATAAGGGCGCTTATTAGTGCCTCTAAT
Organism: Allium fistulosum; assembly: GCA_030737815.1. Classification (NCBI taxonomy): domain Eukaryota; kingdom Viridiplantae; phylum Streptophyta; class Magnoliopsida; order Asparagales; family Amaryllidaceae; genus Allium; species Allium fistulosum. Next base: position 739,155,931 of record CM060908.1, on the reverse strand, counting down.
CTTTTTTTTATTTACTTAACCTACATTGCAGGTAAAGTAGTAGGGGCAGAATTATGGTTGGATTTGCCTGTAATTGTTATTAGGGGCTTTGCTTATAGGGGCAAATGCTAAATTGCCTCTCATTCTTTTAGTGGCAGAATAGATATTTTTTTTGCCTCTACTTTAACTAATAGAGGCAAACCTATTTTCCATTAATATTAAAAATTTCAGTAGTGGATTGTTGTATATTGAATTGTATTAAAACTACAGTAGAACGGACTATATTTATACAGTCATTACAACACAAATAAAATGGGCTATTGGGCTTTTCATACCCGCACCGGTTATTACACAAATACAATACGAGATAACCCTTATCTCAATCATTATGTTGCTTTAACTCTCCCCCTCAAAAATGTCTAGGGTTTGTCTTCCTATGGTGGCCCCACTCCGATCTCTTCAATCTTCAATTTCTTTCTTCAAAATTGAGTGCTGTTTGAAAGTAAATCAACAGCTTGTTGAGTATATCTCACTATTTCTCCACAATCACTGAGAATCGAGCAAAAGTGAGAGATGTCATGAAAAGCTTCTGACTTTGCTTTGTATGCAGTCAGATCTTGTGTTCGTCTTTGTGAAGAGGACCTTTGAGCACCAACCAGAGGAGACTCGATGTAACGACCTAGAATTTTGAACAAATTAAATTGAGAATATTTAATTTATTTTAAATATTTGAACGATGATTTAATTTGAATCTCGAATATAACTTTGAATTTGACGATTAAATTATATAATTTAATATATCGAAAGATTGAATAAAAATTCGAATCTTCAATTTTACGTCGAAGAAAAATATTTCAAAAGCTTTTAAAACTCGTATTGATATTACTGAAGATAAAAGAAGCTTCAGAATTGAAATTTAAACTGTATTGTTCAGTTTGAAATTATATTGTTCGAATCGATATTTAAAAATAGTCAATTTTCACACAGTCTCGGAATTCGACGAAACAAGTTCCATTGGGTCCGTAATATCGAATTATTACCGGATTTCAATTTTCATATTTTTCGGAGTTGTTTTGTGACCGTACGGTTACAAAACGCGTTGAAATTTTGGTCGAAAATAAATTGAATTTAAAATAAAAAGATAAATAATATGATAATCACATCAGCGTGTTGCCTGCCTAAAATCACTCCTAGAATCGGGAAGAAGATCGTGCAACCCATATTCTTTCTATTTTAAAATTACCATCTCTCCCCGTTCAAAGATTCACAGTCGAGAAAAAAAAATATAAACGAAACCATTTTTCTCTCGTTCAAATTAACAATGGCCGCCTTTCATTTTAAATCCACGAATTCTTAAGAACCCAAATCGATCGCGAGTTCGTTCGCAACTCGATGGCGCAGGTTGGAGGAGATCTCGCGCACGGCAATGGCTTGCAAATCGATCGAAGTGGCGCCGCGATTTGGGGAGAAGGACGGCTCGTTGAGGAGGAATGTTAGTCTTCGACCTAGAGGCGTGCAATTGTCGCGACCTGGTGGAAGCGAGGCGGCGACCGGAAGTTAGCAGCAGTGGTAGCATCGCGTACGATGGCGCGATGTCGAGGGCAGCGCGATGCGATGGCGACGTGTTAAATCAATGGTGGTTCGCGAGGCGATCGAAGTTAGGGCACGGTAAATTTCTGGTGGTGGTCGAATTCGATGGCGTGGATGCTGGCGATGGTTTGGAGCTCGCGTTCGATCTGAAGTCAGTTAGGTATTGTTTTGAAATTTCTTTAGTTTAAAATCTCTGAATCTGGAGTTAATTGATTTAAATTCAAGGTAGGGTAAATCAGTTAAAGAAAAAATAAATGATGAGGATAAATATACATAAATTTAATTGGCTTGATTTTAAAACATATTGATTAAATTTAAATAGTTAACTAATTTATTTATTTGGTTACAAGAAAAATAATAATTTAAGGGAAATTGTTTGAAATAAAATTTGATTAGATAAAGTAAAATTTTATTTAAATGAAATTTAATTATTCGATCTATTTCGAATATTAATCGGTTGTATAAATTGTCTATACAAGGTTAATACAATGAAGCAATGATCAAAACGGAAAATGGATGGCAAAATAAAAGCTAAGGTGAGATTATTTTCTCACTCAAAATGAATTGCAGTTATTGATTGATTTGTTTGATTGCTATTGGATATGATATTAGATATAGTAGGATATATCTATATATATAGCAATATATACATATTGGCATATGTATATATTGGATTGATGATTTCCCGCCTCATATAGCGGATGAGACCCTATTGCGCCGTTAGTAAGCGGATGATATTTTTATAAAACCCATATACCGCGATATTCCACCTCGAAGTGGAATTGGTATTGTGCTAACATCTGTGGATGCAGGGAAACAGGTTGGAGGGATCCAACTGGATTCCTCACCAGTATTTATTTATTTACAGATATTGCTGTATATTCTGTTATCATATGTTGATATATGATGTTTGTTGTTGTGATTGACTAATTGGTGCTGTTGCATCATCGGATTCAAGTTTTGAAGTTTAAAAATAACGACTTTTACTCTAAAAGGATTTTAAAGTGATTTTTGAAAGTAGACGTTTTATTGAATTTTTGAATGGATTTATTTCAAATAAATAAACGTCTAGAATTTTAAAGTTATAAGAGTTAAGATTTTTGGTGAAATATAACCAAAGTGTCGTTTTTGAAATAAAAGTCAATTTATTTATAAAATGATTTGAGTTAGGATTTTTGAATAACTATAAACGATTTGTATAAAAGATTTATAAAATTGATATTTATAAATCAAAGTATTGGAATTATAAAATGAGTTTTTTTTAGTGTTAAAAATGAAAAAAAAATTATGGAATCCGTAAGTGAATGAAATTTATAGATTTATAAATTGTGAAGTTGAAAATGAATGAAATCGTAGAATCAAAGATTTATAAGAAATTGACTTATAAATTTGATTTTTACCTTTAAATGGATCTTGATTTAATTCGTTAATAAAGGAGATTTATAAATCAAAGTTGTTAGAAAATAGAAATAGAATTTATAAACGTTGTTTTATAAATTCGAAATCAATCAAAATTGAGGAATTTAATATAGAAGGTTATTAAGGGAATTTTATCCACGATTTTGGATAGTGGATAATTATTGAAATAAAAGGTGTAGAGATTATTGAAAATTGGTTAGTGAAGTATATTCACGATTTTGGACAGTGAATATATTTTTAAGTAAAATGGATATGGTTTTGGGAAAGTGATATTTGAAATGAAGTTAATTGTTTTAAAGATGTTTTCAATATAATGAATATCGAATACATAGATTTCAACATTTTTATTGTTGAAATAGACGTTTTCGAAAAATAAGGAAATAGTGGACTATAACACTGTTGTTATAGTAAATGATTTCCGAAAGGAAATGTTTTTATCTAGTATTGGGATTTATAAATCTATTAAAAAAAATCTGAATCCCTATACTAGTAATTTTGAGTCGTCGTAACGATGTTTTACGTAACATTCGTTTTGACTTGAATAAATGTGCTTAAGAAAATGATTTCCTTAAAGAATGAAATGTATACTTAATGTTGATTTAAGTAGATTGAATATTTTCAAATATTGAAAATAAAAGAATTGTGGAATACTTATTATTAAATAAGTATGGAAATGCTTTTCCAATATGAAATGAAACGTTTTGAGAATCTATCTTTGTAACGATAAATTGAAATTGGATATTTGAAAACGATTTGAAAATCGTATATCAGTAGATATTTTGAAATATAAATTCACTATGGAATTTATAAAGGAAAGGGAAACTGTTTAGAAAATAAATGTTGATTTATTTTTGAAGTGTGGAAATTTTATATCTAGTAAAGATATTTTGGAAGATAAATAATTTGGGAAAATTATTTGGAATCTGATGATGTTGCGCATCTTTATTGATAGTTAAATAACCGACTATCAATAATTACCTTGAATGGTATTTGTTGTGAATTGGATGAATTTGAATGCCACACTTATTTTTGAATAATCGCTCACTATTCGGGTTAGCCGAGAAAGGACCATGGGGTCGTATAACCCATTCTGAATATGTGATACGTCGTTATGAATCGCATTTGAAGACCGGTGTTGAAGACCGGATATTTTTGAAAACGGAAGGACTACCGTCGAGTTACTCTACATCGGCTGATCTCCGGTTTAGAGGTTTTATCACCCTTAGTGACGGGAAGTCCGGACCTGATTAGAAAATTATCCGGATGTGCAAGGGCTTCGTGAGAAGTGCCTTCGGTTCTGTTCGATCCCGGAACAGACTTGTATGGATTGTATGTCTGACGTTACAATTTGAGATATAAAGCTGATTTCTTTCAAATACATTTCTGTTGGTGGCGGAGAATTTATTCTCTTAGCTTAACACCCTTCTCTGAGACGTACGAGCTCAGAGGTTATGTAGTTGAAATTTATCAGCGATATATCCCAATTTGGTAACGTGGCATACTGAGTGTTGCTGTGCAATGATCAGTGTTTGATTATTTGTGATATGATCATTTGTTTGATCTTATATCTTTGTGATCATAGGTTGATCATTTGTTTGACCTGAAGCATGGCTTTGTGAACAAAGCGTAGCTTTGTGGACGAGACTTCATCGAGCCTCACACCCCGGAAATGGTCAAAACTGGAAGGATGCGGCAAGGTTCTAGGGAGTAGCGCCCCTTAGTGTATGTCATTCCATCTGGATAGAGGTGGTATCATGGTATGGAGCCCAGATACTTAACCTATGTGGTTGCTGCATTTTTACTATGTGGTTTGTTGCGAATCGGGGATCCTCGGGAAGATCGGTTACGATCGGGGGATGGCATACGCGTGTCAGTAGTTACCTATTTTTGCAGAGGTAACCCGGCCTTGTGTTGGCAGAGATCCGGTTAGGTTCTCGGGTCGTCTATTCCAGGGACGTACCCATCGTGGAAAAGGAAGTTCCTTAGCCTGACCATTTGTTGGAAATCCAAAGAAACAATACGAGCCTTGTACGGTTTTAGTTGTAGAACCTGCCATTTAATATGGTAGCTATAGCAAGCATACTATAATGGTACCTATGCTGGCTAAGATTTATATTCTACTTTCGAAATGTTTTCTACACTATGCACTAATAATAATATCAAAAAGAATTGATTTTGCGTAGTAAGCATCTTTGACTATCATAAGAAGAAATCTTCCCCAATTCTGCGTTTGCATTGTGTGTGTGGCGGGAGGTCTTATGGTAGTTTCATTTTCCAAAAGCATTGCGAATTTGTTTCATTTTCTTTGTGAAAAATAACTGTTTTACGATCTCACACCAGTCACCATGACTGACTCGGAGTTTATTGTTTCCCTTCTAAACTCTGGGTGCCCACCAATTTCCACACGGGCAGTCTAGAGTTAGATTATCAGGATATTCTGGAGCTTTGGAAGCAAGCTGGATGACGAGACGTAGTATTTGTATCTGATATTATTTATTCCGCTGTGTATTCTGTATGAGGACAAGTTTATATAATTGTCCATTGTTGTATTGAGTTGTATATTGACTCTGATGATTGATGTATGTATAAAATGATATAGTTCTTTGTTTAAAGATTATTCAAGTATCTATTATATGTTGTCCCGCTGCGATGTGTAAGATTCTAATATTGTTTTCTGTTTCTATTGTTGTTCTGCTGTTCTTCTTCTATACTTTTCCTCTTTTCTTCTTCTTCTACCTTTTTCTTCTTTTTAAAACCATAACTTTTCGGGTTTCCGGCATTCGATGGCTCGGAAGTCGATAAAGTGAGTATCGATGTCGAATTTTCGAAAGTCGAAAATTCCGGGATGTTACATTTGGTATCAGAGCATATGGTTAAGCGACAACCCTGCTCTGTTGGGTGTTACTCATTAGAGATAGAGTCAGTAGTACTCTAGAATGAGTTTGTGTGTAATAATAGATACGAGTGCGTATTTGTTAGTTAATATAAAAATTGTTTTGTATTGTGATGATTGATTTATTGAGTGGCATATGAACCTTCGTCGGCACAGTCTGCGCAACTGGATCGAAGGGGTTTCTAAACACTTGAATAGAACAATTCGGCACAGTATTGTTTTTGAATAGGGTGAATGAGATAATTTTGCCCAAAACTATTTTTGTATAGAAAAGAAATGTCTTTCTATGAAGTACTATAATATATGGTTGCATGGTTGTTAGAAGTGATAATATTAAACTATTATCATTGAAATTAAATGAGAAATTGGAATTATAACTCCAAAGTTAAGAAATAAAATTCACATACAAATGAAATTCAAGAATATAAATTATAAATGTGACTTATAATTTAAAACGGAATTCCAGAGAAGTTTTTGGAAATGTTTTGAAAAGAATTTGAAAATTTTGGTGATTTGGAAAGTTTGAATCCTTTTTGGTTTGAAAGTGATTTTCAAAGGTTTTGGAAAGTACTTTGGAGAGATGAAAAGCTCTAAACTCTTTTCGGTCGCTGGAAAATAACTTCGATGATGACCGCGGCATCATTGGTGTTCATTTTCGGGTTTCCAAAAGAGGAATTGCTGCCAAATTGTTGTAAATGGAAGTTGTTTGGAAAATTTGGGATTGGTTTTTGAAATTCAAAGAATAATTTGAATTGATTTCAAAAGAAAATGGTTTTGAAAAGGTTGAAAAGACTCTGGAATTGAGTATTGAATTATGAAAATAAAATTTTGAATGAATGAATCAATTTGCAATTGCAAGTACATGAATGTAAATTGAATTCGAATTGAAATCCAGTTTAATATAAGTGGTTATAAACCAAAATAGTGAGTTGTAAATAAATTTTGGGAGCGAACGAAAGTGAATAAAACTGGAATTGAAACTGAATGTTGAAGACAAATTTGAATAAATGAATTAAAATTTGTGATGAATTAGTAACTGGAACTAATTTAAAATAGTATAGTTGTAAAGGAAAGTAAATCGATAAAATTCAATATTCAGGAGATAAACCGAATCCAAATTAGATTGGAATTGTGAATTGAATTCAAATGAATTTGAAATGTAAAATTGAATAAGAAATGAATATGTGTAACTTCAATAGTGAATTAGAGATGATATAAGAAGTTTATATTGAAAATTTTGTAATAGAATTTGCAAAATAGTTTGAATATATGTAACTAGATATTATGGCTAGTAGGATATACAGGTGTTATAAAGGATTTGGATTTGATTTCAAAGATAATTTTGAATTGCTCGACAAAAGGTAAGTATTTGAATTTCTATATGAGATTTGATGATTTCTTGTCTAGCCGCTTGGCCTTTTCTTTTCTTTTTGAAATCTGAGAGTCCGTAGGGACGTTTTGTAGTCGTGCCGTATTAGCCGCGCAAAGGAGACGCTGGCGAAATTTTTCGGAAAATTCGAGTGAGAGAAAATTTTGAGAAAATTTTGAAAGTTAAAATTTGAATTTAGATTTGAATTTGAATTAAGAGGTTAAACAATGTTGTTTGAAACTTTAATTGAAGTTTGAAACTAGTTGAATTAATAACGAATCTTTAGTAGAAAGATTTGTTTTTAAAAATTTGATTAAACTATTAGATGTTGAAAAAAAGAGTAGACGAGTTAAGGACTTTTTCTTCCTGACTTGTAATTTCGGGACGAAATTCTTTTAAGGAGGGAAGTTTGTAACGACCCAGAATTTTGAACAAATTAAATTGAGAATATTTAATTTATTTTAAATATTTGAACGATGATTTAATTTGAATCCCGAATATAACTTTGAATTTGACGATTAAATTATATAATTTAATATATCGAAAGATTGAATAAAAATTCGAATCTTCAATTTTACGCCGAAGAAAAATATTTCAAAAGCTTTTAAAACTCGTATTGATATTACTGAAGATAACAGAAGCTTCAGAATTGAAATTTAAACTGTATTGTTCAGTTTGAAATTATATTGTTCGAATCGATATTTAAAAATAGTCAATTTTCACACAGTCTCGGAATTCGACGAAACCAGTTCCATTGGGTCCGTAATATCGAATTATTACCGGATTTCAATTTTCATATTTTTCGGAGTTGTTTTGTGACCGTACGGTTACAAAACGCATTGAAATTTTGGTCGAAAATAAATTGAATTTAAAATAAAAAGATAAATAATATGATAATCACATCAGCGTGTTGCCTGCCTAAAATCACTCCTAGAATCAGGAAGAAGATCGTGCAACCCATATTCTTTCTATTTTAAAATTACCATCTCTCCCCGTTCAAAGATTCACAGTCGAGAAAAAAAAATATAAACGAAACCATTTTTCTCTCGTTCAAATTAACAATGGCCGCCTTTCATTTTAAATCCACGAATTCTTAAGAACCCAAATCGATCGCGAGTTCGTTCGTAACTCGATGGCGCAGGTTGGAGGAGATCTCGCGCACGGCAATGGCTTGCAAATCGATCGAAGTGGCGCCGCGATTTGGGGAGAAGGACGGCTCGTTGAGGAGGAATGTTAGTCTTTGACCTAGAGGCGTGCAATTGTCGCGACCTTGTGGAAGCGAGGCGGCGACCGGAAGTTAGCAGCAGTGGTAGCATCGCGTACGATGGCGCGATGTCGAGGGCAGCGCGATGCGATGGCGACGTGTTAAATTAATGGTGGTTCGCGAGGCGATCGAAGTTAGGGCACGATAAATTTCTGGTGGTGGTCGAATTCGATGGCGTGGATGCTGGCGATGGCCTGGAGCTCGCGTTCGATCTGAAGTCAATTAGGTATTGTTTTGAAATTTCTTTAGTTTAAAATCTCTGAATCTGGAGTTAATTGATTTAAATTCAAGGTAGGGTAAATCAGTTAAAGAAAAAATAAATGATGAGGATAAATATACATAAATTTAATTGGCTTGATTTTAAAACATATTGATTAAATTTAAATAGTTAACTAATTTATTTATTTGGTTACAAGAAAAATAATAATTTAAGGGAAATTGTTTGAAATAAAATTTGATTAGATAAAGTAAAATTTTATTTAAATGAAATTTAATTATTCGATCTATTTCGAATATTAATCGGTTGTATAAATTGTCTATACAAGGTTAATACAATGAAGCAATGATCAAAACGGAAAATGGATGGCAAAATAAAAGCTAAGGTGAGATTATTTTCTCATTCAAAATGAATTGCAGTTATTGATTGATTTGTTTGATTGCTATTGGATATGATATTAGATATAGTAGGATATATATATATATAGCAATATATACATATTGGCATATGTATATACTGGATTGATGATTTCCCGCCTCGTATAGCGGATGAGACCCTATTGCGCCGTTAGTAAGCGGATGATATTTTTATAAAACCCATATACCGCGATATTCCACCTCGAAGTGGAATTGGTATTGTGCTAACATCTGTGGATGCAGGGAAACAGGTTGGAGGGATCCAACTGGATTCCACACCAGTATTTATTTATTTACAGATATTGCTGTATATTCTGTTATCATATGTTGATATATGATGTTTGTTGTTGTGATTGACTAATTGGTGTTGTTGCATCATCGGATTCAAGTTTTGAAGTTTAAAAATAACGACTTTTACTCTAAAAGGATTTTAAAGTGATTTTTGAAAGTAGACGTTTTATTGAATTTTTGAATGGATTTATTTCAAATAAATAAACGTCTAGAATTTTAAAGTTATAAGAGTTAAGATTTTTGGTGAAATATAACCAAAGTGTCGTTTTTGAAATAAAAGTCGATTTATTTATAAAATGATTTGAGTTGGGATTTTTGAATAACTATAAACGACTTGTATAAAAGATTTATAAAATTGATATTTATAAATCAAAGTATTGGAATTATAAAATGAGTTTTTTTTAGTGTTAAAAATGAAAAAAAAATTATGGAATCCGTAAGTGAATGAAATTTATAGATTTATAAATTGTGAAGTTGAAAATGAATGAAATCGTAGAATAAAAGATTTATAAGAAATTGACTTATAAATTTGATTTTTACCTTTAAATGGATCTTGATTGAATTCGTTAATAAAGGTGATTTATAAATCAAAGTTGTTAGAAAATAGAAATAGAATTTATAAACGTTGTTTTATAAATTCGAAATCAATCAAAATTGAGGAATTTAATATAGAAGGTTATTAAGGGAATTTTATCCACGATTTTGGATAGTGGATAATTATTGAAATAAAAGGTGTAGAGATTATTGAAAATTGGTTAGTGAAGTATATTCACGATTTTGGACAGTGAATATATTTTTAAGTAAAATGGATATGGTTTTGGGAAAGTGATATTTGAAATGAAGTTAATTGTTTTAAAGATGTTTTCAATATAATGAATATCGAATACATAGATTTCAACATTTTTATTGTTGAAATAGACGTTTTCGAAAAATAAGGAAATAGTGGACTATAACACTGTTGTTATAGTAAATGATTTCCGAAAGGAAATGTTTTTATCTAGTATTGGGATTTATAAATTTATTAAAAAAAATCCGAATCCCTATACTAGTAATTTTGAGTCGTCGTAACGATGTTTTACGTAACATTCGTTTTGACTTGAATAAATGTGCTTAAGAAAATGATTTCCTTAAAGAATGAAATGTATACTTAATGTTGATTTAAGTAGATTGAATATTTTCAAATATTGAAAATAAAAGAATTGTGGAATACTTATTATTAAATAAGTATGGAAATGCTTTTCCAATATGTAATGAAACGTTTTGAGAATCTATCTTTGTAACGATAAATTGAAATTGGATATTTGAAAACGATTTGAAAATCGTATATCAGTAGATATTTTGAAATATAAATTCACTATGGAATTTATAAAGGAAAGCGAAACTGTTTAGAAAATAAATGTTGATTTATTTTTAAAGTGTGGAAATTTTATATCTAGTAAAGATATTTTGGAAGATAAATAATTTGGGAAAATTATTTGGAATCTGATGATGTTGCGCATCTTTATTGATAGTTAAATAACCGACTATCAATAATTACCTTGAATGGTATTTGTTGTGAATTGGATGAATTTGAATGCCACACTTATTTTTGAATAATCGCTCACTATTCGGGTTAGCCGGGAAAGGACCATGGGGTCGTATAACCCATTCCGAATATGTGATACGTCGTTATGAATCGCATTTGAAGACCGGTGTTGAAGACCGGATATTTTTGAAAACGGAAGGATTACTGTCGAGTTACTCTACATCGGCTGATCTCCGGTTTAGAGGTTTTATCACCCTTAGTGACGGGAAGTCCGGACGTGATTAGAAAATTATCCGGATGTGCAAGGGCTTCGTGAGAAGTGCCTTCGGTTCTGTTCGATCCCGGAACAGACTTGTATGGATTGTATGTCTGACGTTACAATTTGAGATATAAAGCTGATTTCTTTCAAATACATTTCTGTTGGTGGCGGAGAATTTATTCTCTTAGCTTAACACCCTTCTCTGAGACGTACGAGCTCAGAGGTTATGTAGTTGAAATTTATCAGCGATATATCCCAATTTGGTAACGTGGCATACTGAGTGTTGCTGTGAAATGATCAGTGTTTGATTATTTGTGATATGATCATTTGTTTGATCTTATATCTTTGTGATCATAGGTTGATCATTTGTTTGACCCGAAGCATGGCTTTGTGAACAAAGCGTAGCCTTGTGGACGAGACTTCATCGAGCCTCACACCCCGGAAATGGTCAAAACAGGAAGGATGCGGCAAGGTTCTAGGGAGTAGCGCCCCTTAGTGTATGTCATTCCTTCTGGATAGAGGTGGTATCATGGTATGGAGCCCAGATACTTAACCTATGTGGTTGCTGCATTTTTACTATGTGGTTTGTTGCGAATCGGGGATCCTCGGGAAGATCGGTTACGATCGGGGGATGGCATACGCGTGTCAGTAGTTACCTATTTTTGCAGAGGTAACCCGGCCTTGTGTTGGCAGAGATCCGGTTAGGTTCTCGGGTCGTCTATTCCAGGGACGTACCCATCGTGGAAAAGGAAGTTCCTTAGCCTGACCATTTGTTGGAAATCCAAAGAAACAATACGAGCCTTGTACGGTTTTAGTTGTAGAACCTGCCATTTAATATGGTAGCTATAGCAAGCATACTATAATGGTACCTATGCTGGCTAAGATTTATATTCTACTTTCGAAATGTTTTCTACACTATGCACTAATAATAATATCAAAAAGAATTGATTTTGCATAGTAAGCATCTTTGACTATCATAAGAAGAAATCTTCCCCAATTCTGCGTTTGCATTGTGTGTGTGGCGGGAGGTCTTATGGTAGTTTCATTTTCCAAAAGCATTGCGAATTTGTTTCATTTTCTTTGTGAAAAATAACTGTTTTTCGATCTCACACCAGTCACCATGACTGACTCGGAGTTTATTGTTTCCCTTCTAAACTCTGGGTGCCCACCAATTTCCACACGGGCAGTCTAGAGTTAGATTATCAGGATATTCTGGAGCTTTGGAAGCAAGCTGGATGACGAGACGTAGTATTTGTATCTGATATTATTTATTCCGCTGTGTATTCTGTATGAGGACAAGTTTATATAACTGTCCATTGTTGTATTGAGTTGTATATTGACTCTGATGATTGATGTATGTATAAAATGATATAGTTCTTTGTTTAAAGATTATTCAATTATCTATTATATGTTGTCCCGCTGCGATGTGTAAGATTCTGATATTGTTTTCTGTTTCTATTGTTGTTCTGCTGTTCTTCTTCTATCCTTTTCCTCTTTTCTTCTTCTTCTACCTTTTTCTTCTTTTTAAAACCATAACTTTTCGGGTTTCCGGCATTCGATGGCTCGGCAGTCGATAAAGTGAGTATCGATGTTGAATTTTCGAAAGTCGAAAATTCCGGGATGTTACACTCGAGCATGCAAACACCTTATAAGTATAGATCTGTCACTTTAGTGGAAAATCTATACTTGATCTGGTCAAAAGATCCTTGCTTTCTGAAGATCTGACACTATTGTCACTTGAATGCAAATCAGAGACACTTTTGTTGCTTTGAGTTCGAACCAGAGAGAGCTTTGAGCATGCAGATGACCTTATTAGTGTAGATCTGTCACTTTAGTGGCAGATCTATGCTTAATCTGGTCCAAAGATCCATGCTTTTCATTCACTTTGAGCTCGGTTCTAAGTCTAGTAAAGTTATTTGTAGACAATACTTTTATGAATATGTCTGCAATTTGGTAAGTCGAAGGTATGTGATTTACATGCATTTTTTCCTTCATTACTTTCTCTCGAACAAAATACAAGTCTATTTCCATATGTTTTGTTATGGAATGTAGAACTGGATTTGCAGACAATGAAATTTCACTTTGATTATCATTTCATATCACTGGTACAGTGTTAATATTCACTTTCAGTTCACTTAATAGTGATTGTATCCATAGAACTTCTGTTGTTGCACATGCTATGCTTCTGTACTCTACTTCAGTGCTTGATCTAGATACAGTTTGTTGTTTTCTGGAACACCATGATACTGGATTATTTCCTATATATATGCAATGACCTGTTGTTGACCTTCTGTCATCAGGATCTGTAGCCCAATCTGCATCAGCATAATCAACTATGTTTAGATGTATGCATGCTTTAAACTGTAGTCCATAATTGATTGTTCCTTTTAAATATCTGAGAATCCTCTTTACTGCTTTTCAGTGTTCATCTTTTGAATCCTGCATAAGTTGACACATTTTGTTAACACTGTATGATATTTTTGGCCTTATAATAGTTGCATACTATAAAGCACCAAGAATACTTCTGTATTGTTTAGTGTTAAATATAGGTTCTCCCCTGTGTTTTGATAGTTGATGATTTGTCACCATTGGTGTTGGTAGTGAATTTGCTCCTTCCATTTTTGCTTTGGTTAAAATTTCCATAATGTATTTTCTTTGACATAAGAACAGTTCTGATTCAGACATTCTTGTAACCTCTATGCCCAGAAAGTAGCTTAAGGCTCCAAAATCTTTTATTGAAATTTTTTGATCTAAGAACTGGATAATATTGTTGATATATGTCTCATCATGTAAAGACCTGAAATTTTCAACCATTCGCATCCATACATGTCGGATTTGAATTGCTCAAAATATCATATTGTTAATTTAAATTTGGCAAAACTCAGCATATACAGTAAATAAATATAATCACAGATCACAAACACAGAGTAATATAACAATAATGCAGCGGAAACAAAAGAATAGTAGTTCATGAAGCTACTATGTATATATATAACAGAGTTAAACGAGATACAACAGAATTCACGAATACATAGATGTCTCAATACAATAGTCAAATACAAGATCTGAATACATCACTGGTGTAACGACCCGTATTTTTCACGGATCGAAAAGTTCGTCAAATCTGGAATTTTTGCATTTTTAAGTCATTTCAGATTTTTGGGGAAATTTGTCTAAGTCCTAGGTCGTGGACGACCTAAGAGCTAAGTCGTGACCGAGTTAAGGACTTGCGAGTTAGTGTTAGGTCGTGGGTTAGTTGGAGCGACCTATAAAATTGTGCAACCTAGGATTTAGTTAAGTAATTAGGTCGGCAGGGCGAGTTAGCGACCTAGTAGTTGCCGAGTTAGCGACCTAGTAGTTGCCGAGTTAGCGACCTAGTAGTTGGCGACCTAAGGACCTAAGGAGTTAACAAGTTGGCGACCTTAGGAGTTAGGCTAAGTGTTAGGTCGCGTGGAGGCTTAAGGAATTAGGTCGTAACCTGTTAAGTCGTAGGTCGCTGGGTTTCGTCTAAGTGTTAGGTCGTAACCTGTTAAGTCGTAGGTCGCTGGGTTTCGTCTAAGTGTTAGGTCGTAACCTGTTAAGTCGTAGGTCGCTGGGTTTCGTCTAAGTGTTAGGTCGAAGTATGTGTTAAGTCGTAGGTCGACTTAATAGTTAGGTCGTATGCGCAGAAGTGTTAGATCGTAGGAGTTGAGGCGCGCGTATCTGTTAAGTCGTGGGGGTTTTTAGGTCGTAGGTCGGCATATGTTAGGTCGGCAACGACTTAAGGAGATAGCCGAGTTACGACTCAGGCAGTTTTCAGCTATAAATAGAAGGGGTTGTTCTCACTTTTTGGGATCCGGATTTTGAAGCGACGAAGTGCTGCCATTTTGAGAGCTCGACTTCTACACTTCTTCACTTCTTTTCTCCACTCTAATCTAGTGCTTCCATCCATCCAAATCGAAGATCGAGATTGAAGATTCAAAAGCTTGGATTGAAGATCTTCATCTTTTCAAGAGAGATTTCTTCATTTGAAGCGGATTTGTGATAGATCTAGCTTCATCCTTCGCTGTCCAGATCTGAAGTGTGTTGATTTGAGGTTGTTTAGGTGATTTGGTGAGTGGTGATTATCTCTCACACGGATCCAAAGGAGTAGATCGGATTGTTGGCTCGATTTGGTGTTAAATTAGTGATTTCCATGCATTTTCTTCATCCTATGTGTAGATCCATGTAGATCCATTGTTCATGATGATGTTGCATCCATTTTATCATATGTTAACCTATGCAAGTTCATTCATCAAGTTTGTAGAGATATAACCCATGTTTTCATGCTTATTGGACTTTCAACTCTTTAATTACGAAAATGCCATTATTGTTATAATTGTCTACTTAGATCATTTTTGAATGCTTGATTGCTTGGATTGATGTTTGATTTGATTGATTATTATGAACTAGATGATTGATGATTAGATTTAGACCAAAGGTGATTCAAAAGCTAAGGGAAAGGCTCTTGGATTGGGAAAGCTGCTCGTGGCATATGTAGCGGGATGATGTAGCTCTTATGCATAGATTTGACGATGTGATGTTGAGATGAGGCTTCGCGAGGATGTTATGAAGCGAGGCAATCATATGATGAAGACTTGGTCTAATCCAGGCGGGATCATTCCAAGCATGTTGATAACTCGGTGATATGATTCGAGTTGAGGATAATGGATGCTCGAGAGGCGCTTGAGCTAGTATGGCAATAGTCGTCGAGGAGGATGACTAGGAGGTTGAGATCTCATCGTTGTTGAAGGTTCTAGCATGCTCTAAGCAAGAGTACATGGGGACGCCCAAAAGACTAAGTTGATGGTCAAGTACTCTGGGTAGATTCGATAATCCTAGGCACGGGTCACGATGACGTGCGGGAGTTATGTCTAGAACCGGGGTTACCATTAGCCCTTGACGGACGGCTGAAAGAATGTGCCGGTCATTCAATTAACGGTGATATCGCAACAATGATAACAGTGATAGCCGAGTCATGGATGTTTGGTTGTATCGTCATTCGGTCTCAAGAGCGGTATTTCCTGGGTGCTTATCTGACCTTGGTTTTAGACCTTGGGATTTGTACTTGGAAAACATCGCTCTTGACTCGAGTGACAATTGCTTTACTTTAAATTGTATGCTCTGCTATGTTTGCTTCTGCTTAGTGTGTGTCTGGGGGCTATCACTGTAGAATGAGGTTGGGGTGGGAGGGTTGTATTCCTATTCCTTTGCCTTTATGCTCTTTTGGTATGTTGTTAGTTAATTTACTGCTCACTAAGACTGTTGTCTGACTCAAGGCTTTATGTTTTAATTCTTATTGCCTTGGGCTGTTCGTCCATTTTGGGACGGGCAGACTAGGTAGCAGGTGACAGGTGCTGTTCTCTTCTTACGATGTTGATATCGAAGACGAGCTGGAGGATTGCATATTATCTTCTTATTATATGTACTGGATATTCCGCTGTTTTGTATTCTCTGAGAGATATGTAGTGAGGCTGGATGTATTGACTATATGGATGCTTGTATTCAACTATTATGGAGTTTTATATGATGTCATTTTGTTCTGTAAAGCTTCACTATACATATGTTCTATTGTATTTTGTCCATGCGCTGTGAGTAATACGATAGATTCTTTTGTTTTAAATCTTACCTTGACAATCGTCCATGGTCGCCTGGCACACTTTACAGCGCACTATCTCTAGATTCGGTGCAGGGGTCATGGGCGGTCGTCACATTTGGTATCAGAGCATTGGTTAATCGATTTTACCCAACGCTCGCCGTCGTAACTACGTATGAGAGACGTAATTGTATTTTTGATGGATGAATACTATATATAATATAGTAGCTTAGTAGAGTTTGAGTCCTTTATGCAGTTGTTTCTCTAGATGTTCTAATCATTTCTTTTTATAGATATTGAGAATGAGTCAAAAAGGGAAACCAGCTGCTAGGGAAGGCCGTGCTACTGAAGGGGCTGCTGATTATGTTGCTATGTTCGAAACCATGATGACTTCGATCAGGAGAAGGATGTCAGCCCCGGGGCCATCAGTAGATGTTGGGGATCAAGTACAGGCTCCAAGATTGATGGATCACTTGGACGATTCATTTAGGAAGCTTGTGGAGGAAGCTCTCAGACACGAGAATCTGTTTCCTAAGGAAGGATCTGTTGTTGCTGTAACCAGGGAAGAGTCTAAACCCCAGCAGGGTAGAAACAAGAAGAGGAAGCAGCAGCAGCAGAAGGGTAAAGATGGTCAGAAGAGGCCGAAAGGCGAAGTGACTTGCTACAACTGTCAGCAGAAAGGCCATCTCTCCAAGGATTGCAAGAATCCGAAGGCGCCGGCAAAGTGCCACAACTGTGACAAGCCAGGGCATTTCAGGAAGAATTGTCCAGAACCGAGTAGGGACAAGCAGATTGTGCAGGCTTATACTTTGGGAGCTGTTCCGTCGTCTTCGAAAGCTCCTACCGCAGAAGAGAAGGGAAAGAGTGTGGTGGTTCAAGGTACTCTTTTCCTATGAGGTGTTCCAGTTAGAGTCTTGTTTGATACCGGAGCGTCGCACTCGTTTGTATGTAGTGAACTTGTAGGCCGGTTAGGCTTGGAACCGGGTATTGTTGATAGGCCATCGGTTGTGACTAATCCAGTTGGGGGTTCGTCTTGTTTGTGTATGTTATGCCGTGGTCTAGTTGTGTCGAGTCATGGTTGCTCTTTTGTTTGTGATTGTTTTGTTCTGAACTCTGCGGGGTTCGGAATTATTTTGGGTATGGACTGGCTTAGGAAGTATGCGGCTGAGGTTGATTGTGAGAGGCTGGAGGTGACAGTCGAGAATGTGGAAGGGCGAAAGATAGTGATACGATGTAAGCATGAGGAAGGCGTCTTCATGAGCTTCATGTATTCGCTAGTTGTTCCACGGGATGGACTGTCTTTAGTGCCAATCGCAAATGGATTCGAGGATGTCTTTGACGAAGTCAAAGGGTTGCCGCCGCATAGAGAGATCGAGTTTCGTATAGATCTAGTTGAAGGAGCCAGACCTGTTGTGATGCCTCTTAGGCGGATGGCGCCTAGGGAACAGCAGGAGTTGAGGGTGCAAGTTGATGATCTTTTGTAGAAAGGATTCATTCGGCGTAGTGTGTCCGAGTGGGGTGCACCAGTTGTGTTTGCAACCAAGGCAGATGGGTCGTTGAGATTGTGCGTCGATTATCGTGAGCTGAATAAGGTGACTAAGAAGAACAAGTATCCATTGCCGAGAATAGATGACTTGTTTGATCAGCTTCACGAAGCTAAGGTGTTTTCTCAGATGGATTTAGCAACGGGATTTCACCAGTTGAGAGTGGCTAAGGATAGTGTGCCGAAGACTGCTTTTAGGACACCATCCGGTTTCTTTGAGTGGCTGGTAATGCCGTTTGGATTGACTAACGCGCCAGCATATTTTGTGGATCTTATGAATAGAGTGTTCAGAGATCAGTTGAACAAGTTCGTACTTGTGTTCGTGGATGATATTCTGATTTATTCCAGAACGGAAGAAGAGCACAAGACGCACTTGCGTATTGTTTTGGAAATCTTGCGGAAACATCAGCTGAAGGCTAAGTTTTCGAAGTGTCACTTCTGGAAGAGTGAAGTGAGGTTCTTAGGCCATGTGATTTCTGGAAATGGAATAGCGGTTGATCCCGCTAAGGTGGCAGCAATCCAGGATTGGGTTAGACCTAAGAATGCATCTGATGTGAGAAGTTTTCTTGGATTAGCAGGATATTATCGACGGTTTATCAAAGACTTCTCCAAGATAGCTGCACCGTTAACAGGATTGACGAAGAAGAACCAAGTGTTCAGTTGGGATGCTAAGTGTGAGCAAGCTTTCGGAATCCTGAAAGAGAGATTGACGAGTGCTCCTGTTTTGACTATTCCAAGTGGGAATGATGAGATGGTGGTTTACACCGACGCATGTGGTACGGGACTTGGAGCAGTGCTGATGCAGAGAGATAAAGTGGTTGCGTATGCCAGTCGACAACTGAAGCCGCATGAAAGGAATTACCCAACTCATGATTTGGAGTTAGCGGCGATTGTATTTGCTCTGAAGATGTGGAGGCATTATCTGTTGGGAGTTCGATTCGAGTTGTTTACAGATCATAAGTCGTTGAAGTATCTTTTCTCCCAGAAGGATTTGAATCTTCGGCAGCAACGTTGGCTAGAGTTTTTGGCATCATATGATTTTGGTATAGCTTATACTCCGGGAAAAGGTAACGCAGTGGCAGATGCGTTAAGTCGAAGACATGCAGGATTGGGAGCCATGTTTTCAGAATGGAAGAGTCTCGAGTATTTAGCTGGATTCGACTTCAGGCCCAAATGCGAATTGGAATCCGAGATGCTGGCAAACTTATCAATAAGACCGACTCTTGTGGAAAGGATTGGCGAGAGTCAAAAGCGAGATGATAAGATTGTCAAGATTATCCGTGATTTGGAATCTGGCTTGGATCCAGTAAAGGATAAAGGATTCGAGGTCGATCGAGAGGGTTGGCTTCGGAAGCAAGGACGACTAGTTGTTCCCGATATAGATGAATTGAGGAGTGAAGTTTTGAGGGAAAGTCATCACTCGAAGTTGACAATTCATCCAGGTGGAAATAAGATGTATCGGGATATGAAGAGAACCTACTACTGGGAAGGTATGAAGAAAGATGTTGGAAATTTTATTTCCAAATGCATGAACTGCCAGTTGGTAAAAGCCGAACAGAAGAAGCCAAGTGGATTGCTTCAGCCATTAAAAGTTCCTACATGGAAGTGGGAGCAGATATCGATGGATTTTATCGATGGATTGCCTAGAACCAGAACAGGGAATGAAGGGATTTGGGTCATTGTAGATCGTTTGACCAAGAGTGCACGATTTATTCCTGTTCGATCGACTAGGACTGCATCAAAGTTAGCTGAGTTGTATGTTAAGTGGATAGTTCGATTCCATGGTATTCCGAAGAGTATAGTGAGCGATCGAGACCCATTGTTCACTAGTGGATTTTGGAAGAGCTTCCAGGAAGTTTTGGGAACCGAGTTGTGTTTGAGTACAGCTTATCACCCTCAAACAGATGGTCAGACTGAGAGAGTCAACCGAGTTTTGGAAGATCTCCTCAGAGCTTGTGTTTTGGATTTCGGAGGATCATGGGAAGATCACCTTCATTTGGTGGAGTTTGCGTACAACAACAGTTACCAGTCAAGCATTGGTATGGCACCATATGAGGCATTGTATGGAAGACCGTGTAACTCTCCGACATGTTGGTTGGAAACTGGAGAAAAGCTGATGCTTGGGCCAGAGATGATTCGACAGACTTCGGATTGCATAGAGATCATTCGGCAACGGATGAAGGCAGCCCAAGACCGTCAGAAAAGTTATGCCGATAAACGTCGTAAGGATTTGGAATTCGACGTTGGAGATATGGTTTTTGTGAAGATTTCTCCACTGAAGAATGTTATTCGATTCGGGAAGAAAGGAAAATTGACTCCGAGATTTGTTGGACCATTCCCGATTATCGAGCGAATTGGAAAGCTCGCTTACAGATTGGAGTTACCAGAGAAAATGTCGGGTGTGCACAATGTTTTTCACGTATCGTATCTACGGAAGTATGTGCACGACTCGAGTACGGTGGTTTCTGCTGATAGCTATGAAGACTTTGAAGTTGATCCAGTTGATAGAAGACCTCGTAAGCCACTTCGTGTTGTGGAAACCGACACGAAACAGCTTAGGAGGAAGGTAGTTAAGTTGCTCAAGATACAATGGAGTGATGATGATAACGACTGTACGTGGGAGGTGGAAGAGAGGATGAAAGCAGCTCATCCTGAACTCTTCAAGGTATGGCCCTAAGGTGTCGTCTCATCTCGCGATATTGTAACTTGTTCTAAGTTTTAGAATTCTGTACGCTAAGTTAGAATTGGATGCATGATTTGTTGATTGCTATGGATGGTAGGCGTACAGAATAGTCTTTGATTGATTTGTTTGCTTGGAATTTCGGGGGCGAAATTCCTAAGGGGGAGAGAATGTAACGACCCGTATTTTTCACGGATCGAAAAGTTCGTCAAATCTGGAATTTTTGCATTTTTAAGTCATTTCAGATTTTTGGGGAAATTTGTCTAAGTCCTAGGTCGTGGACGACCTAAGAGCTAAGTCGTGACCGAGTTAAGGACTTGCGAGTTAGTGTTAGGTCGTGGGTTAGTTGGAGCGACCTATAAAATTGTGCAACCTAGGATTTAGTTAAGTAATTAGGTCGGCAGGGCGAGTTAGCGACCTAGTAGTTGCCGAGTTAGCGACCTAGTAGTTGCCGAGTTAGCGACCTAGTAGTTGGCGACCTAAGGACCTAAGGAGTTAACAAGTTGGCGACCTTAGGAGTTAGGCTAAGTGTTAGGTCGCGTGGAGGCTTAAGGAATTAGGTCGTAACCTGTTAAGTCGTAGGTCGCTGGGTTTCGTCTAAGTGTTAGGTCGTAACCTGTTAAGTCGTAGGTCGCTGGGTTTCGTCTAAGTGTTAGGTCGTAACCTGTTAAGTCGTAGGTCGCTGGGTTTCGTCTAAGTGTTAGGTCGAAGTATGTGTTAAGTCGTAGGTCGACTTAATAGTTAGGTCGTATGCGCAGAAGTGTTAGATCGTAGGAGTTGAGGCGCGCGTATCTGTTAAGTCGTGGGGGTTTTTAGGTCGTAGGTCGGCATATGTTAGGTCGGCAACGACTTAAGGAGATAGCCGAGTTACGACTCAGGCAGTTTTCAGCTATAAATAGAAGGGGTTGTTCTCACTTTTTGGGATCCGGATTTTGAAGCGACGAAGTGCTGCCATTTTGAGAGCTCGACTTCTACACTTCTTCACTTCTTTTCTCCACTCTAATCTAGTGCTTCCATCCATCCAAATCGAAGATCGAGATTGAAGATTCAAAAGCTTGGATTGAAGATCTTCATCTTTTCAAGAGAGATTTCTTCATTTGAAGCGGATTTGTGATAGATCTAGCTTCATCCTTCGCTGTCCAGATCTGAAGTGTGTTGATTTGAGGTTGTTTAGGTGATTTGGTGAGTGGTGATTATCTCTCACACGGATCCAAAGGAGTAGATCGGATTGTTGGCTCGATTTGGTGTTAAATTAGTGATTTCCATGCATTTTCTTCATCCTATGTGTAGATCCATGTAGATCCATTGTTCATGATGATGTTGCATCCATTTTATCATATGTTAACCTATGCAAGTTCATTCATCAAGTTTGTAGAGATATAACCCATGTTTTCATGCTTATTGGACTTTCAACTCTTTAATTACGAAAATGCCATTATTGTTATAATTGTCTACTTAGATCATTTTTGAATGCTTGATTGCTTGGATTGATGTTTGATTTGATTGATTATTATGAACTAGATGATTGATGATTAGATTTAGACCAAAGGTGATTCAAAAGCTAAGGGAAAGGCTCTTGGATTGGGAAAGCTGCTCGTGGCATATGTAGCGGGATGATGAAGCTCTTATGCATAGATTTGACGATGTGATGTTGAGATGAGGCTTCGCGAGGATGTTATGAAGCGAGGCAATCATATGATGAAGACTTGGTCTAATCCAGGCGGGATCATTCCAAGCATGTTGATAACTCGGTGATATGATTCGAGTTGAGGATAATGGATGCTCGAGAGGCGCTTGAGCTAGTATGGCAATAGTCGTCGAGGAGGATGACTAGGAGGTTGAGATCTCATCGTTGTTGAAGGTTCTAGCATGCTCTAAGCAAGAGTACATGGGGACGCCCAAAAGACTAAGTTGATGGTCAAGTACTCTGGGTAGATTCGATAATCCTAGGCACGGGTCACGATGACGTGCGGGAGTTATGTCTAGAACCGGGGTTACCATTAGCCCTTGACGGACGGCTGAAAGAATGTGCCGGTCATTCAATTAACGGTGATATCGCAACAATGATAACAGTGATAGCCGAGTCATGGATGTTTGGTTGTATCGTCATTCGGTTTCAAGAGCGGTATTTCCTGGGTGCTTATCTGACCTTGGTTTTAGACCTTGGGATTTGTACTTGGAAAACATCGCTCTTGACTCGAGTGACAATTGCTTTACTTTAAATTGTATGCTCTGCTATGTTTGCTTCTGCTTAGTGTGTGTCTGGGGGCTATCACTGTAGAATGAGGTTGGGGTGGGAGGGTTGTATTCCTATTCCTTTGCCTTTATGCTCTTTTGGTATGTTGTTAGTTAATTTACTGCTCACTAAGACTGTTGTCTGACTCAAGGCTTTATGTTTTAATTCTTATTGCCTTGGGCTGTTCGTCCATTTTGGGACGGGCAGACTAGGTAGCAGGTGACAGGTGCTGTTCTCTTCTTACGATGTTGATATCGAAGACGAGCTGGAGGATTGCATATTATCTTCTTATTATATGTACTGGATATTCCGCTGTTTTGTATTCTCTGAGAGATATGTAGTGAGGCTGGATGTATTGACTATATGGATGCTTGTATTCAACTATTATGGAGTTTTATATGATGTCATTTTGTTCTGTAAAGCTTCACTATACATATGTTCTATTGTATTTTGTCCATGCGCTGTGAGTAATACGATAGATTCTTTTGTTTTAAATCTTACCTTGACAATCGTCCATGGTCGCCTGGCACACTTTACAGCGCACTATCTCTAGATTCGGTGCAGGGGTCATGGGCGGTCGTCACAACTGGAATCAACTGAATAACTGAAAGCTGGATAGATAGCTGGATCTCCAAGCGAAGCTCCAACTCCAAAGGTGAGTCTCGAATACTGGTACACTCAGTCTGACCCGAGCGTAAAGCAAAACACAAAACACTCGAGTCAGGATTAACATTCTTGTATCAATAAATCCAACTCAAGTGAAATAACAACTGAAAATACAAGTAACTCAAAGGATGTTTTGGATAACCATCCTCTAAGGATCCATTAAACTATTTATATATAGTAATGTACGCTAAGTAGATAATGCCTATCAGTAATATTGATGCAGCGCAGCCCTCATTTGTCGAAGGCATAAGTCGTGACCGAACTGTGCGACCTAATGTAGAAATTGTAGGTCGTCTACGACCTAAGGAGCCACGTGAGGAGAAAAGGCTACGACCTAACAAAGAGGCTAGCAAGTTAGCAGTGTGTGAGGATTGGCTGGGAGCTGAAGTGTTAGGTCGCGAGCGACCTAACGTATTTTTTAGGTCGGAGCTACGACCTACCAGTCTGAAGAAAAAAGAGATACGACTTAACTTGTTTTTAACTCGTGTACGACTTAACGAGTTGGAACTAAGGTCGCATGAAGAGGGTTCAGATGCTATGTTCTTAAGTCGCGAAGTTTTAAGTCGTACAGACTTAGGTCGCGGAGTTAGGCTTCTTAAGTCGCAAAGTCTCATCTTAAGTCGCGAAGCCCTGGATGCCGTTGATGTGTCTGCCGAGTTAATCTCTGCCTTTGATTTCCTTAAGACGTTGATTCCTAATGCCTCTTTTGTTTTAGGTTGCAAAGCTCTGGATACCGTTGAATCTTCTAACGAGTTAATCTCTGCCATTGATTTTCTTAAGTCGCGTGAAGATGCTTTGGTCTTAGGTCGCGAAGTCATGTTTCTTAAGTTGCAAGGTCTTATCTTTAAGTCGTTACAGTTGGATGCCGTTGATTCTTAGACCGAGATAATCCCTGCCGCTGATGAAAGCTGGATCTATTGATAAGCCGTATACGACTTATACTAAGTCGTAGGTCGCAACTGTTATAAGTCGTAAGTCGTCTGTTTTCATATGTCGTCTGTTATAAGTCGAATGGTCTGTTTTGTGAGTTGTAAGTCGTGTACGACTTATGTTAAGTCGGAGACGTTGTTAAGTCGGAACCGACTTAGGAGTTGGTGAATTTTTTGTTGTGTTTTTTGTGTGAGTTGTAAAACGCCTATAAATAGGCCGGGTCTCTCATTTGTAAAAAGGTTGTTGATTTTTGAATAAAATTCCCTTTTGTTAGCTTTGTGCTTTCAATTTCAATTGGTAGTCGAGTGTATCTCCTATCTCCTCTTTCGGTTAATCGAGTGCGCTCGATTCAACGATTGCAGAAGCCGATTCGCGGAATCAAGTGCGCTTGATCAACGCTTGAAGAATTGAAGATCTTTGAACCCGGTATCGTGCGCGATCAACGAGTTCGGGATAGCTAGAATTCGGTATCTTCGGATCAACGAATTTGGGCATTTCAGTATATTTAAATCCATCGACTACTACATTCATCGAACTACATTGTTTTTGTAATATCCGCTGCGTCATTTGGTATCAGAGCTTGTTCTAGCCAATCATAGCTAGATCGAGACTTGGAGCCTAATCATTTTGAAGAATTTGAAGAGAAGCCGAGCTAAGAAGAGTGTAGATTGAGCATCATTTCATTGTCTAGCCGAGAATTGTGTTCATCGTGTTCATCGCAAATTGCAACAAAGTGGAAGTTTTCGATCCATTCCATTTTGGATCAAAGTTCGAATTGTGTTTGAATTTGAAGAGTTTGTGAAGTTTTCAAGTATGCTGCCGAGAAGAGCAAATCGTCACCAAAACGTAGAAGCTTTGTATCGAAGAGAAGAAGCTGATGAGATGGAACAAAGAATCAATGAAAACTTTAGTGAAAAGCTTAATGAAGGAATTGGACGATTAGAGAAGATGATGTTAGAAATGAATCAAAATCGGAGAAGGGTTTCACCAGAATCTAACCATGGGGGTAGTAGAGTCTCGCCACATTCCAATCGAGACAGAAGTGTTGAAAATGATCAAGGGCATGGGAGGAATGTGAATGATCGTGAACGGAGGAATGTAGATAGAAGGGATGATGGGGGAAGACGTAATGGTAGTAGAGATGTGGGTGGACGAGATAGACAACGATATACCTCTGATTTTGAAGAAGAGTATGATGGTGGTAGTGTTCGAGGACAAGGACAAGGACAAGGGAGAAATTACTCTGAGTATGATCACAAGTGGGAGTCGGGGATGAAGACTGAAATTCCTGAATTCAAGGGTGGTATGCAAGCGGAGGAGTTTCTAGATTGGATGGCTAATGTAGAAGAGATTTTTTACTTCAAAGAAGTTCCAGAACATCGTAGATTGAAGTTGGTTGCTACAAGGTTGAGGGGTAGAGCTTTGGCATGGTGGAAGCAAACCAAACTTACACGTGAACGAATGGGGAAGTCAAAAGTTGAATCTTGGGAGAAGATGAAGAAATTGATGAAAGCAACGTTCTTACCTTACAATTATCAATCGCTTATGTATCAGAGGTTGCAAAATTTGAGACAAGGAACGAAATCTGTGAACGACTATGCTGACGAATTTTACCAACTGATAGCAAGGAATGATATTATGGAGACAGAAGAACAATTGACATCTAGATTCATTGGGGGATTGAGAATGCAGATTCAGGATATGGTTAACATGTTCGATCCTAGATCTGTAGCGGAAGCACATCAGAAAGCGTTGGCTTGGGAGAAGCAGGGTAGACGAGCAAGTGGTGTGTTTACTAATTCTAACAATCAAGTGAAGGGTGTTGGTGGAAGTTCTAATGTTCCTAAACCTATCAGTAGACCAGTAGTGAAGGAGGCTGAGAAGACAAAGGTTAACAACGGTTTCAAATGTTACAATTGTCAGGAATTTGGTCACAAAAGTAGCGAATGTCCAAAACCGAAGAAGAGAGCTATGAT
Organism: Allium fistulosum; assembly: GCA_030737815.1. NCBI lineage: Eukaryota > Viridiplantae > Streptophyta > Magnoliopsida > Asparagales > Amaryllidaceae > Allium > Allium fistulosum. Next base: position 739,129,064 of record CM060908.1, on the reverse strand, counting down.
AGCAGAGGTTGAGGATGAGGATGAAGAAGCTGAATGTTCCAATTCACCACCTGATGAGGAGGAAGAAGAAGTGTCGGGAGACGAAGGTTATAATCTCATGATGAAGAGGTCCTGTTTAACACCAAAGCAAGAGGAGAATTGTAGTTGGTTGAGGAGCAATATTTTTCAGTCGACATGTACTATTCTGGGAAAAGTTTGCAAATTTGTTATTGATGCTAGAAGCTGTGACAATATAATTTCTTCGGAGGCTGTGAGGAAGTTGGCGTTGAAGACTGAGAAACATCCGAAACCATACAAGCTAGCTTGGTTGAGGAAAGGCGGGGAGGTGAAGGTTGGACGAAGGGCTCGTGTGAATTTTTCAATTGGAAAGAAATATAAAGACGAAATCTGGTGCGATGTGGTAGATATGGATGTCTGTCATTTGTTGCTGGGGAGACCGTGGCAGTATGATAGGGCGGTGCAACATGATGGGCATACCAACAGTTACAGTTTCATGTTTGAAGGCACAAAGATTACTCTAATTCCAAAGAAGCGACAACAGGAGGAAAACAAGTTGGAGGAGATTGAAGAGCTCAAAACTTTGTTATCGTTGAAGGAGTTTGTGAAGGAAGTAGAGGAGGAACCTGAAGTGTTTTTGTTAATTGGGCGAGAGAGCAGTGAAGAGGTTGAGATTCCAGAAGAAGTTAAACCAGTTTTGAAAGAATTTGACGATGTATTTCCAGAGGAGTTACCAACGGAGTTGCCACCGTTGAGGGATATACAACATCAGATAGATCTTGTTCCAGGTGCTGTGTTGCCACACAGACCACATTATCGAATGAGTCCGAAGGAACATGAAGAGTTGCGGAGGCAAGTGGAAGAATTGCTTGAACAGGGGCGTGTGCAGGAGAGTTTAAGTCCTTGTGCTGTACCAGCTTTATTGGTACCCAAAAAGGATGGATCGTGGAGGATGTGCACTGACAGTCGAGCATTGAATAAGATTACGGTGAGATATAGATTTCCAATGCCGAGGTTGGATGACTTGTTAGATCAAATAAGCGGAGCTACTATCTTTTCGAAGATTGATTTGAAGAGCGGATATCATCAAATTCGTATCAGACCAGGCGATGAGTGGAAAACTGCTTTTAAAACCATGGAGGGTCTATACGAATGGTTGGTCATGCCATTTGGTTTATCCAATGCACCGAGTACTTTTATGAGGGTGATGAATCAGATTTTTCGATCGTTCATTGGGAAATTTGTGGTGGTGTATTTTGATGATATTCTGATTTACAGTGGGAGTCCAGAGGAACATTTGAATCATCTTAAAGAAGTGCTAATGGTATTGCGACAAGAACAATTCTATGCTGCAACAAAGAAATGCGTGTTCATGATGCATAGTGTTTTATTTCTGGGATATGTTGTATCGGAAGAAGGAATACGGGTTGACCAAAGTAAAGTCGAAGCAATTAGAGATTGGCCGCAGCCCAAGACGATAACGGAAGTTCGTAGGTTTCACGGGTTGGCTTCATTCTATCAAAGGTTTATACCACACTTTAGTAGTGTGATGGCACCTGTTACTGATTGCATGAAGGGTAAACAGTTTGCATGGACGGAGGAAGCCGGGGTTGCTTTTGAGCGAATCAAAGAACTTTTGACGTCTGCACCAATTCTAATATTACCAGATTTTCAGTTAGTGTTTGAACTACATACTGATGCATCCAAGGTTGGAATTGGAGGAGTGTTGAGTCAGAAGGGACGTCCAATTGCATATTTCAGTGAGAAGTTGTCAGGAGCGAAGATGAGGTACAGTACGTATGATGTGGAATTCTATGCTGTTGTACAATTTATTAAACACTGGAGACACTATCTATTTCAGAAGGAGTTTGTTCTGTATACTGATCATGAAGCATTGAAGCATTTGCAAGGGCAAGACAAGATTTCAGCGAGACATGCATCGTGGATTGCATATCTGCAACAATTTACATTTGTTGTGAAACACAAGTCGGGAGTGACGAATCGTGTTGCGGATGCGTTGAGTAGAAGAAATCACTTGTTAACTACATTGAAGGTTGAAGTGACGGGGTTTGAAATATTGCCATAATTATTTACCGATGATCCTTACTTTGCAAAGTTTGTTGATAAAGTCAAGGAGGGAGAGACGGATGAGTTCGCGATGGTAGATGGTTTTCTTTTTAAAGGAAATCGATTGTGCATACCGGAGGGTAGTCTGAGAATGAAGATTATCAAGGAGTTACACGAAGAGGGACATGTTGGGAGAGACCGTACCTTACAGTTGATTTCACAGTCCTACTTTTGGCCATCAATGAGGAAAGAGGTAGAGAAGTTTGTGGAGCGTTGTCATATTTGTCAGGTTTCGAAAGGAACTGCGACTAATGCTGGGTTATATATGCCGTTACCCGTGCCTGTAAAACCATGGGTGGATATCAGTATGGATTTTGTTTTGGGTTTACCTAGAACTCAAAGGGGAAATGATTCTATATTCGTTGTGGTGGATAGATTTTCGAAGATGGCACATTTTATTGCTTGTAAGAAGACGGCGGATGCTGTTCATGTTGCTCAGTTGTTTTTCAAGGAGATCTATCGACTTCATGGATTGCCAGAATCTATTGTGTCGGATAGAGATACTCGATTTCTGAGTCACCTTTGGTTGAGTTTGTGGAAAATGGTGGGAACGAGGCTGAAATTTAGTAGTGCTTATCATCCGCAAACGGATGGACAGACCGAGGTTGTGAACAGATCATTGGGGAACTTATTGAGGTGTCTCATTCAAGATAATCTGAAGAGTTGGGATGTGAAGTTATGCCAGGCAGAATTTGCTCATAATCATGCTGTGAATCGAAGTACTGGGTTCAGTCCATTTCAGATAGTATATTCAAGTTTACCGAAGGGACCATTGGATTTAACGGTAGTACCACAAACAAAGAAAACAGTTAAGAAAGCTACTGATTTTGTTGGGGGATTGACGGAATGTCATAAAATCGTTCAGGAACGATTGAAGGAAGCAAATGAGAAATATCAACGTTCTGCAGATTTGAAACGAAGGAGTGTTGAATTTCAGGAAGGTGATTTGGTTTATGCAGTGTTAACAAAAGATCGTTTTCCAGTGGGCGCGTATAACAAATTGAAAGCCAGAAAAATTGGTCCGGTAGAAGTCGTGAAGCGAATTAATGAAAATGCTTATAAATTGAAGCTGCCAAATGATGTGTATACGTCTGACGTGTTCAATGTTAAACATCTCGTACCATATCACGGAGATGAACGAGCTGATGGAGAAGAATTTACAAATTCGAGGTCGAATTTTTCTCAACCTGGGGAGGATGATGCAGCGCAGCCCTCATTTGTCGAAGGCATAAGTCGTGACCGAACTGTGCGACCTAACGTAGAAATTGTAGGTCGTCTACGACCTAAGGAGCCACGTGAGGAGAAAAGGCTACGACCTAACAAAGAGGCTAGCGAGTTAGCAGTGTGTGAGGATTGGCTGGGAGCTAAAGTGTTAGGTCGCGAGCGACCTAACGTATTTTTTAGGTCGGAGCTATGACCTACCAGTCTGAAGAAAAAAGAGATATGACTTAACTTGTTTTTAACTCGTGTACGACTTAACGAGTTGGAACTAAGGTCGCATGAAGAGGGTTCAGATGCTATGTTCATAAGTCGCGAAGTTTTAAGTCGTACAGACTTAGGTCGCGGAGTTAGGCTTCTTAAGTCGCAAAGTCTCATCTTAAGTCGCGAAGCCCTGGATGCCGTTGATGTGTCTGCCGAGTTAATCTCTGCCTTTGATTTCCTTAAGACGTTGATTCCTGATGCCGCTTTTGTTTTAGGTTGCAAAGCTCTGGATACCGTTGAATCTTCTAACGAGTTAATCTCTGCCATTGATTTTCTTAAGTCGCGTGAAGATGCTTTGGTCTTAGGTCGCGAAGTCATGTTTCTTAAGTCGCAAGGTCTTATCTTTAAGTCGTTACAGCTGGATGCCGTTGATTCTTAGACCGAGATAATCCCTGCCGCTGATGAAAGCTGAATCTATTGATAAGCCGTATACGACTTATACTAAGTCGTAGGTCGCAACTGTTATAAGTCGTAAGTCGTCTGTTTTCATATGTCGTCTGTTATAAGTCGAATGGTCTGTTTTGTGAGTTGTAAGTCGTGTACGACTTATGTTAAGTCGGAGACGTTGTTAAGTCGGAACCGACTTAGGAGTTGGTGAATTTTTTGTTGTTTTTTTTGTGTGAGTTGTAAAACGCCTATAAATAGGCCGGGTCTCTCATTTGTAAAAAGGTTGTTGATTTTTGAATAAAATTCCCTTTTGTTAGCTTTGTGCTTTCAATTTCAATTGGTAGTCGAGTGTATCTCCTATCTCCTCTTTCGGTTAATCGAGTGCGCTCGATTCAACGATTGCAGAAGCCGATTCGTGGAATCAAGTGCGCTTGATCAACGCTTGAAGAATTGAAGATCTTTGAACCCGGTATCGTGCACGATCAATGAGTTCGGGATAGCTAGAATTCGGTATCTTCGGATCAACGAATTTGGGCATTTCAGTATCTTTCAATCCATCGACTACTACATTCATCGGACTACATTGTTTTTGTAATATCCGCTGCGTCAAATATGAAGTATCAAAATAGCGTTAAGGCGTTACCATTATCCCCCTTAACACATTTTATATAAGCATCATAGTCTATACAGCACTGTAAACTCCACCGTAAACTAGTGGGTTATCAGGGAGTACTCCATAGGTATAGCACGAAACAAATCGTAGTGGTCGCGCATAGGGATACGAGTATGACAAGGCACATGAGGCAATACCCAAGGTATTGAAACTGCCGTTTGCCTGATCCGGACTGGTGAGAACGCATCGCTACAACGATCGCAACACCGCGAAACAACACTCCCAAATCAAGGGTGCGCACCAATCAAAAACAAGTAATGAGTAGTTTACGAAGAAGTGTGTCCGCTAGAGGTAGCTAACCTCACTGGCCCGGCATGGCTCCTTTAAGCCATTTCCAATTTGACACAAGTGTCAAGGTCATCCATTATCGTTCTCTTTCTTCAAATCCAGCAACGTCATCATTCCAACCACTTCATTCTAGATCACACTCCGCGTATAATAGTTATTAAAGTGGTTTTTGGTTTGGACAGAGAGTATGTCCCTAACCGATCCCAGACCCTTCAATAACTACGTAATTATTTCACCGATTGGTCATTTAATAAACTTTCAAAATAGATTATATTTCAAAACCGAAATATCATTGCCATTTCAAAACCATATCCATACGATATCAATTTCACTTCAAATAAATCCATTTCCAAAATCATATCAGTTTCCAAAGTTATATCGCTTTCAAAATCGTAAGTCTTTAAAAATCAAAACACTTTGGAAATCAAAACCTTGAAATTCATAACACTTTGAAACTATAGTTTGAAATCATAACATTTTGGAATTCATAACACTTTCCTCTTAAAGAGTTAAGATATTAAAATTAGTGTATATAATAAAATAGTTTATAAAATAAAATTAGTTTATATAAAATAGTTATAAGTTAGAATAGTTTATAATAAAATAATATATATTGAAAATGATTTATATAAAATAGTTTATATTAAAATAATTTATAAAGTAAAATATAAATAGTTGTAGATATAGTTTAAAAATACTTTATAAAATAAAATAGCTTCCACAAATTCACAAATCGATTCAAATTAACTCAACTTCCAAATTCAACTTAATTCAATCTCAATTCATAAATTTCAACTCAATTCAATTTCTAAATAAATCATTTCGAATTATAACGATTTCAAATACAGATTTGAAACACAGAATAAACCATTAAATTTCAATATATTTCAAAGCTTTAAATATTCCACATTTCAAAACTAATTTTGCTAATTCCATTTATATCTCACTTTAATTTCATTTCATTTAGTTTCTGAGATATTTCTTTAATCATTTCAATACATCTGAATACAACTTCAATTTACAATTTATATAAACAAAATATCCCATTTAAATTTATATAAGTTTGAAATATTCATTTAAGCCACTTTTTAATCAAATTCTAGTTATAAAACATATCTTAAAATTTCAAATTTAATAGATTTCAAATCAAAGTTATTTAAGTATAATTATTAAATAATTAAGAATTCCAAATCAATTTCAATTTTATCTTTCAACCTGAAAAATTATAACTCTATATTTGAAAATATAAATTTTACATAAATACTCAAACATATTTTTATATTGATTCAAATCAACTTTAATAAATCTTTAAAATCAATATTTATTAAAATTATATATTTCTTTTCAAAATCATAGAAATTATTTTTCAAAATATTTATATATATAGACCAACGGTGTTTGTATAAAATTTTCTACCCTATGGTCAAGTGATACAGATATTTATCATTTCAATCCGTAAGTTAAATTATATACGGGTATATATCTTTTCAACCCGTAATCCAAAATTTAATTCAATGAAAATCGCTTGGGTTTATCATTTCAACCCATAACGATTTTCTCCTATTCTACAGATCGTTCGGGTATGTATCATTTCAACCCATAGTGAATTCTATACTAATAAGGAACTAGTAGAGTGATAACAAATATGATAATAATATAACAGACATATATATCATCAATATAAATAACATATAATGGTGTCAGGTGTCATAGGTGAACAGATACGGATAATGGCATATATATAGCAATATAAATAATTGATAATGGTGTCAGATGTCACAGGTGAACAGATACAGATAATGGCATATATATAGCAATGCAAATAACTAGCAGCAGCATATTTCAATTGTCGTTTAATTTGAAATCAAATTTAATAAATAAAAGAACGTTAATCGTGAGTGATTGCTCACCTTCCGAGGCTAGAGAGGAATTTGATAACGAAGTGAGTTACGAATCCAGGCGCGAATTCCAAAGCAAAGTGAGATGTGCACGAATTAGACAAACAAAGCTGATAACAATGAATCGATGAAATAAATCGAATAAGTTTGATAGAGACAGAAATATATGTATTATTATTATTGTTATTGTTACTATTTATAAAAAACAATATTAAATTTAAAATACTTATTTAAAAATCTATGTATATTCTCTCTCAAACAATACTTATATAAACAGATAGGTATATAGACTAGAATATAACTTATGCACACATTATATAATATAAAAAATGGCTTTATATAAAGGAATAACATCCAAATATCCATATACTGATATATCTAAAATATGATAAGCAAACTTAAACAACAGAACACATTCATATAAACAACTATACATATCCATACACGTATACCCAAAATCCAATATACCTTTATAAACTTATGTGGTATACTATCAAATCTTATAATACCAATGTATACAGACAATAGGAAATGAACTAACAAGTAAACTTATAATATAATATATATAAAAGCTAATAAAACAGTATATATTATTATACCCATTCAAAATATGTAAACAAGACATACATCATTTCAAGATTTCAAACATATACTATAGCTTTTATAGACTTATATACCCATACATAACTTACTTTATATTTATAACTTACGGTACAACAACATATACTTTATATACAAATTTACTTAAAGTCATACAGATACATAGTTAACATATATTTTATACTAAAATTGATATAAATATAACTTGTATGCAAGACAAAATGTACTGACTTACATTATATATATACTTTGTAAACATATCATATAATTGTTATATTATACAAATATATACAGTACACATAAAATAGAATATATGTAAACAACACACATCTACTATATTTTTACAGGTCACTATTTTACATAACTATCTCGCATATAAAACATATAACATATATATACTATATATATATACACATATCATCAATACATATAGCATCAGCCAAACATAAATATATGTATATACAAACAAATAAATAAAATAATTATATAAACCTATACCTTGCCGAGGCTTATGAGAAGAGGAAGAAGCGGGTCTGAGCTGTGTGGTGAATGGAAGAGAGGAGGTCGAGAACGAGCTCGGGTAAGGCTGTGGCACTTGCGTGGGGAAGATGAGGCCGTGAGGGGAGAGGGAGGCTGAGGGGAAGAACGGTGGCCTTGGGGTTTGGCTATGCTGGCTTGGGGTTGGATGTGGCACTTGCTGGGCTCGGAGGTGGTTTGGTGGAGGCCTGGTGGATGAAGTTTTCGGTGGTGAGTGGTTGAGAGCGGAAGATGGATTGGAGGATGATGTAATTAAAAGGAGGAGGCAGGTTTCTCAAATGGAAGAAAAGAAATGTGAGCAGGTTTAAGAAGCTTTAAATAAAATATTATACTATTTGTGTAAAGGCCTGACCGACCGATAAAGGAAGAGACACAGAACTATGTTGGAACCAGCAAATATAATTATCAACCGTTGGGAATGGTGAAGGTCAGACATTGAATAAATTCTTAAGGCAAGTGGCTTCTGGAATAAAATAATAACAAACGGCTATCAGGTTTAAACGTTGGAAAATGGAAAGGCATAAGGACAAAAAAAAACTGAAACGATTATCGGCATGGCTACCTATCACCGGTTTCACCGCGAACTGGACACCGTTACACACAAACAAATGTACCGTGCAGATCAGTATGCCAAGACGATCAAAACGATATACTGATATCAGTGGTACGATCGAATTATAAAAATTCGAATTTTCTACTAGCGGAAAATGCAGCAAAAACGCATAAAAATAAGATCGACGGAGCTAAAGAAGTCCGAATTTGGAAAAACGATAAATGATGTCTTAGTCAGAAGATGAATTAGATTTTTCTATGTAAAAATATTCAAGTTTGGAAAACATTTTATTATCATTCAATTTTAACTGATATAAATTGGAATAAAATTATACTAGAAAATAAACTTCCAAATTATCTGATGAAAATTTACTAGTTGCTATGATTAATTAGACGCATTCCAAATATCAAATTTTTATTTAAAAATTTTATCGTTTAAAATTTCACAAAATTTCCACTAATTACGTTATTAAAACAGTTAAAATTTACGGATCGTTACACTCTCCCCCACTCAAAACTTTTCGTCCCCGAAAAGGAAGGAGGTAGGAGAATAGAAACAACCAGAAAGAAAATAGATTGGAATACAAGTAAAACAATTAATTTAAACCATATAAATATCAATTTAAATTAATTAATATTTAACAATTTGGTTAAATCCCTTTGAGTTCACTTAAGTTAAATCAATCTTATCTATTTCCAAATTCATTATCTTATTATCTAGTCATCCACAATTAACAATTTCTAAATCACCAATTTGTATAATCATTTATTGTACTCATATTTTATTCAACAAATTGAATTCTTTTATTCTAAATTATTATTAAGTTTATTTCACTTAATATATCTTATTACATATATTTAAACCATATAAATTAATTTAAACCATATAAATTTCAATTTAAATTAATTTATATTCAATAATTGGTTTAAATTTGAGGTATTTCCATAAGTTGATCTAATTTCAATTTGTTAATTCTTTCAAAACAAAATTTATTATATTCATCTCATTCAATTAACTTATTATTCTATCATCTTTATTAGCATTTTTTATAATTAAAATCTAAGTGTATAACATTTATTATAAACACTCAAATTTTATTTATAAAATCATTTTATATTGTATATTATCCAATTACATTTTAACTTCTGAATAATTTAGGTAAGTTATATTGAATGCAATTTAGTACTATACAAATAAAATTTTCAAATTCAATTATTTCAAGTTTAAATATTTATCCAAAATTTTTGACTTCAGTTTATAATTGAAATCATCTTTAAATCATAAACATAAGAATTTAAATCTCTGATTTACTTCAAACAATTTTGAGATAAATATATATAGTATATATCAGATCAAAATTAAATCTTTATATATATAATAAATCAGGTCATACCATAGAAATTCAAATCAAATTAAATTTCCAAACAAAGTGTAGCAAAGCTACTGAATGGTCTCTTCACTTCGAAACTCGAAAATGAATGTCGATGATGCGGCCGCCATTCCCGAAATTATTTTCCAGCGACAAAAGAGAAGAGTACTGATTTAAACATTAAAATTCTTTGAAAATCATTTATATTCGAAAATACTTTATATAATATACATTTAAAATTTTAAAACCAGAGTTTGGAATCATCAGAAATTAAATTCTCAAATTCCTGATTTAAATTTATTTAAATTCCAAATCAATTTATACCATGTTTATAAATTCATTTATAACAATAAATGATAATCAAATATTATCATTTCAAACAACCAATTAATTAACCCCATTTTTTTATTCCAGAAAATTTTACTTATATATTTATAATATAATCATACAAAATTATTTCATTTACCAAATTTGAAATCAATATTGTGTTAGTTTGCTCTGTTCAGTGTTTTGGAAATCCATCGATAGTGTTGATCAGACGAATCGATCGAAAATCCAAACCAACATCAACAACTCAAACAACACACTATAAACATAAAATATTTTATATTAATTACAAATACACTCCCTCACTCGGATATCATCGAATGGATTTCAAAACAAAGATAGAGATTCAGATTAGAGAAACTCTAACTAAAAGAATTCAACTAAAAGGTAGATCCGATTGGGAGATAAGATAATTGAGTTTTCAAACAGAAGATGGACAATCTTATATAAATCGCGGGTAACCTTAACCAGGTCAACCATGATTCCAAGAATAAATTCATTGTAGAATTCTATGACAAATCGACATTCGATCGCCAGAGATAGAATTCGCGTATAGCAAAAGATAACAGCATCGTAAACCGAGGATACAGAAATCTTCGGTGAATCAATGCTGGTTGTACAGGAGTTTCACTCTTTTACAAATTATTCAGATATTGGCGAGACTGTCGATTTATTATAGAGATCATTCGAAGTGGAGTTATGGGATACTCTAGAAATAAAAAGACACGAATAGGGGAGACACGAATGGACTTGGAACCGAAGGGAACGTTCTAAAATTAAAAGAAACCGAGTCAAAGAAGAAGGAATTCAAGCTCGAACGAACGTGATTCTGTAATTGAATTTACTCTATATGCTGAGTTTTGCCTAAAACCAGAGCTCTGATACCAACTGCAACGACCTGAAATTTTCAACCATTCGCATCCAGACATGTCGGATTTGAATTGCTCAAAATATCAGATTGTTAATTTAAATTTGGCAAAACTCAGCATATACAGTAAATAAATATAATCACAGATCACAGATACAAAGAAATATAGCAATAATGCAACGGAAACAAAAGAATAGTAGTTCATGAAGCTACTATGTATATATATTACAGAGTTAAACGAGATACAAAAGAATTCACGAATACATAGATGTCTCAATACAATAGTCAAATACAAGATCTGAATACATCACTGGAATCAACTGAATAACTGAAAGCTGGAAAGATAGCTGGATCTCCAAGCGAAGCTCTAACTCCAAAGGTGAGTCTCGAATACTGGTACACTCAGTCTGACCTGAGCATAAAGCAAAACACAAAACACTCGAGTCAGGATTAACATTCTTATATCAATAAATCCAACTCAAGTGAAATAACAATTGAAAATACAAGTAACTCAAAGGATGTTTGGGATAACCATCCTCTAAGGATCCGTTAAACTATTTATATATAGTAATGTACGCTAAGTAGATAATGCCTATAAGTAATATAAAGTATCAAAATAGCGTTAAGGCTTTACCATTATGCCCCTTAACACATTTTATATAAGCATCATAGTCTATACAGCACTGTAAACTCCACCGTAAACTAGTGGGCTATCTGGGAGTACTCCACAGGTATAACACGAAACAAATCGTAGTGGTCGCGCATAGGGATACAAGTATGACAAAGTACATAAGGCAATACCCAAGGTAGTGAAACTACCGTTTGCCTGATCCGGACTGGTGAGAACGCATCGCCGCAACGATCGCAACACCGTGAAACAACACTCCCAAATCAAGGGTGCGCACCAATCAAAAACAAGTAATGAGTAGTTTACGAAGAATTGTGTTCGCTAGAGGTAGCTAACCTCACTGGCCCGGCACGGCTCCTGTTTAAGTCATTTCCAATTTGACACAAGTGTCAAGGTCATCCATTATCGTTCTCTTTCTTCAAATCCAGCAACGTCATCATTCCAACCACTTCATTCTGGATCACACTCCGCATATAATAGTTATTAAAGTGGTTTTCGGTTTGGACAGAGAGTATGTCCCTAACCGATCCCGGACTCTTCAATAACTACGTAATTATTTCACCGATTGGTCATTTAATAAACTTTCAAAATATTTTATATTTCAAAACCAAGATATCATTGCCATTTCAAAACCATATCCATACGATATCAATTTCACTTCAAATAAATCCATTTCCAAAATCATATCACTTTCCAAAGTTATATCGCTTTCGAAATCGTTAGTCTTTAAAAATCAAAACACTTTGGAAATCAAAACCTTGAAATTCATAACACTTTGAAACTATAGTTTGAAATCATAACATTTTGGAATTCATAACACTTTCCTCTTAAAGAGTTAAGATATTAAAATTAGTGTATATAATAAAATAGTTTATAAAATAAAAATAGTTTATATAAAATAGTTATAAGTTAGAATAGTTTATAATAAAATAATATATATTGAAAATGATTTATATAAAATAGTTTATATTAAAATAATTTATAAAGTAAAATATAAATAGTTGTAGATATAGTTCAAAAATACTTTATAAAATAAAATAGCTTCCACAAATTCACAAATCGATTCAAATTAACTCAACTTCCAAATTCAACTTAATTCAATCTCAATTCATAAATTTCAACTCAATTCAATTTCTAAATAAATCATTTTGAATTATAACGATTTCAAATACAGATTTGAAACACAGAATAAACCATTAAATTTCAATATATTTCAAAGCTTTAAATATTCCACATTTCAAAACTAATTTTGATAATTCCATTTATATCTCACTTTAATTTCATTTCATTTAGTTTCTGAGATATTTCTTTAATCATTTTAATACATCTAAATACAACTTCAATTTACAATTTATATAAACAAAATATCCCATTTAAATTTATATAAGTTTGAAATATTCATTTAAGCCACTTTTTAATCAAATTCTAGTTATAAAACATATCTTAAAATTTCAATTTAATAGATTTCAAATCAAAGTTATTTAAGTATAATTATTAAATAATTAAGAATTCCAAATCAATTTCAAATTTATCTTTCAACCTGAAACATTATAACTCTATATTTGAAAATATAAATTTTACATAAATATTCAAACATATTTTTATATTGATTCAAATCAACTTTAATAAATCTTTAAAATCAATATTTATTAAAACCATATATTTCTTTTCAAAATCATAGAAATCAGTTTTCAAAATATTTATATATATATACACCAATGGTGTCTGTATAAAATTTTCTACCCTATGGTCAAGTGATATAGATATTTATCATTTCAATCCTTAAGTTAAATTATATACAGGTATATATCTTTTCAACCCGTAATCCCAAATTTAATTCGATGAAAATCGCTTGGGTTTATCATTTCAACCCATAATGATTTTCTCCTAGTCTACAGATCGTTCGGGTATGTATCATTTCAACCCATAGTGAATTCTATACTAATAAGGAACTTGCAGAGTGATAACAGATATGATAATAATATAACAGACATATATATCATCAGTATAAATAACAGATAATGGTGTCAGGTGTCACAGGTGAACAGATACGAATAATGGCATATATATAGCAATATAAATAACGGATAATGGTGTCAGATGTCACAGGTGAACAGATACAGATGATGGCATATATATTAGCAGCAGCGTATTTCAATTGTCGTTTCAATTGAAATCATATTTTATAAATAAAAGAACGTTAATCGTGAGTGATTGCTCACCTTCCGAGGCTAGAGAGGAATTTGATAACGAAGTGAGTTACGAATACAGGCGCGAATTCCAAAGCAAAGTGAGATGTGCACGAATTAGACAAACAAAGCTGATAATAAGGAATCGATGAAATAAATCGAATCTGTTTGATAGAGACAAAAATATATGTATTATTCTTATTGTTTTTATTACTATTTATAAAAATCAATATTAAATTTAAAATACATATTTAAAAATCTATGTATATTCTCTCTCAAACAATACTTATATAAACGGATAGGTATATAGACTAGAATATAACTTATGCACACATTATATAATATAAAAAAATGGCTTTATATAAAGGAATAACATCCAAATATCCATATACTGATATATCTAAAATATGATAAGCAAACTTATACAACAGAACACATTCATATAAACAACTATACATATCCGTACACGTATACCCAAAATCCAATATACCTTTATAAACTTATGTGGTATACTAACAAATCTTATAATACCAATGTATACAAACAATAGGAAATGAACTAACAAGTAAACTTATAATATAATATATATAAAAGATAATAAAACAGTATATATTATTATACCCATTCAAAATATGTAAACCAGACATACATACCATTTCAAGATTTCAAACAAATACTATAGCTTTTATAGACTTATATACCCATACATAACTTACTTTATATTTATAACTTACGGTACAACAACATATACTTTATATACAAATTTACTTAAACTCATACAGATACATATTTAACATATATTTTATACTAAAACTGATATAAATATAACTTGTATGCAAGGCAAAATGTACTGACTTACATTATATATATACTTTGTAAACATATCATATAATTGTTATATTATACAAATATATACAGTACACATAAAATAGAATATATGTAAACAACACACATCTACAATATTTTTATAGGTCACTATTATACATAACTATCTCGCATATGAAACATATAACATATACATACATACATATATATATATATATAGACACACACACACACACACATATCATCAATACATATAGCATCAGCCAAACATAAATATATGTATATACAAACAAATAAATAAAATAATTATATAAACCTATACCTTGCTGAGGCTTATGAGAAAGGGAAGAAGCGGGTCTGAGCTGTGTGGCGAATGGAAGAGAGGAGGAGGAGGTCGAGAACGAGCTCGGGTAAGGCTGTGGTACTTGCGTGGGGAATATGAGGCCGTGAGGGGAGAGGGAGGTTGAGGGGAAGAACGGTGGTCTTGGGGTTGGATGCGGCACTTGCTTGGCTCGGAGGTGGTTTGGTGGAGGCCTGGTGGATGAAGTTTTTGGTGGTGAGGGGTTGAGAGCGGAGGATGGATTGGAGGATGATGTAATTAAAAGGAAGAGGCAGGTTTCTCAAATGGAAGAGAATGAAATGTGAGCAGGTTTGAGAAGCTTTAAATAAAATATTATACTATTTGTGTAAAGGCCTGAACGACCGATAAAGGAAGAGACACAGAACTATGTTGGAACCAGCAAATATAATTATCAACCGTTGGGAATAGTGAAGGTCAAACATTGAATAAATTATTAAGGCAAGTGGCTTCTAGAATAAAATAATAACAAACGACTATCAGGTTTAAACGTTGGAAAATGGAAAGGCATAAGGACACCAAAAAAAACTGAAACGATTATCGGCATGGCTACCGATCGCCGGTTTCACCGCGAACTGGACACCGTTACACACAAACAAATGTACCGTGCAGATCAGTATGCCAAGACGATCAAAACGATATACTGATATCAGTGGTACGATCGAATTATAAAAATTCGAATTTTCTACTAGCGGAAAATGCAGCAAAAACGCAGAAAAATAAGATCGACGGAGCTAAAGAAGTCCGAATTTGGAAAAACGAAAAATGGCGTCTTAGTCAGAAGATGAATTAAAATTTTTCTATGTAAAAATATTCAGGTTTGGAAAACATTTTATTATCATCAATTTTAACTGATATAAATTGGAATAAAATTACACTAGAAAATAAACATCCAAATTATCTGATGAAAATTTACCAGTTGCTATGATTAATTAGACGCATTCCAAATATCAAAATTTTATTTCAAAATTTTATCATTTAAAATTTCACAAAATTTCAACTAATTACGTTATTAAAATAGTTAAAATTTACGGGTCGTTACACATCACTTCCTATAATAATTAGATCATCAACATATATTAGTATATATATAATAAAGGCATTGTTGATTTTTATGAAAAGAGAATTGTCCGACTTAGCAGGTTGAAATCCCAAATTTGTTAGTGTGGATTTCAACTTGTTAAACCAGACTCTGAGAGCTTGTTTAAGACCATAAATAGCCTTATTTAATTTGCAAACTAAGTCTTTATTTTCTCTGTATCCTTGAGGCTGCTCCATGTAGACCTCCTCTTTTAAGTTTTGCATTCAAGAAAACATTGTTTACATCAAGTTGTCTGGTTTTCCATTTGTTGTTCAATGCTATAGTAAGTACAACTCTGATGGTAGTTGGTTTAACAACTTGCGAAAAGGTCTGATCAAAATCAAATCCCTGTTGTTTGTATATCCCTTGGCCACAAGTCTTGCCTTGTATCTAGCAATAGTTCCATCTGGATTTTTCTTTAGTCTGAAGGTCCATTTGCATCCCACAACATTTTTGTTTTCTGGTAAATGAACTAAAGTCCATGTTTTATTTTTTATAAGAGCATCATACTCTTTATCCATTGCCTTTTTCCAGTTGTTGTTGTTCACTGCTTCATCAAAGTTGCTTGATTCTTCTGATATGACTGTTGTATCGTATATTTTTGGTTTGTAAATCCCACTTTTTGATTTGGTAATCATAGGATGTCTGCTCTCTGTTGGTTGAGATGTACATGCTTGTTAACTTGTGTTGTCTTGTTGTACATTATTTTGATGCTCATGCTCTCCTTCTTGACTTGTTCTGTATGATTGACTGTGTGTAGGAGTGTGATTGGGTTGATCATATTGCTCTGCTTGTTCATGACCTGGTTCATTGAGCTCTGTGTGTCATGGATCATAGTAATCTAAGCCTTCTTCAATCCATTCCTTCCTTACTTCATTCTGATATAAAGGTTAATCTGGTATTGAAACTTTTGGATTATATACTTTCAGTGTTGTTTTTACACCTGTGCTAGAGAATGGGAAAACACTTTCATTAAAGACAACATGCCTGCTTATAAACACTTTACCATTGCTGTCCAGGCACTCGTAACCTTTTTGATTGCTTGCATAGCCTAAAAAGGTACAAGTAGTAGATCTAAAATTTAGTTTATGACATTTTAAGGTCTTAGATAAGGGAAACACAAACATCCAAAAATTCTTAATCTATGATAATTTGGTTTTGTGTTGAATAAAATTTCTAAAGGACATTTATTCTTCAACACTTTTGTTGGTAGCCAATTTATTAGATAGACAGCAGTGCTAAAAGCATCTGGCCAAAATTTTATAGGTAAAGACCCTTGAGCTAATATAGTAAGACCACACTCTACAATGTGCCTGTGTTTCCTTTCAACTAGACCATTTTGTTCTGAAGTGTATAGGCATGTTATTCTATGAATAAATCTGTTTTTTTTGAAATAAATCATTAAGTGGTTTGAATTCTGCACCACCATCAGTTTGCAGAGTTTTTAACTTGTGATTAGTTTGTCTCTTTGCTTGTGTTATAAAATGCACCGCAGCCTTACAAGTTTCTGATTTGGTTTTAAGAAAGCATATCCAAGTGTATCTGGTGTGTGTATCAACAAATGATATGTAATAATTAAAACCATATTCTGAATTGATTGGTGCTAGATCCCAGAGATCAGCTGTAACCAATTCAAGTGGTTTTTCAGACTCAGTTTGTGAATCAGTGAATGATAACTTGTGGCTTTTGCCCATTTGACAATAAGTGCATACATATGGTAGAATAACATTTTCAAAAGAATTTTTATTATCCATTAGAACCTGTTTTACAATATTGATATTGGGATGCCCTAACTTGCTTTTCCATGAGTCAAACACGCTATTTTTCTCATCAGTAACAGTAGACAGATTACAGGATTTTTCACAACTTCTGGGTTTTCTTGAGTTAGCAAGATTAAACTTGTATAATCCTTTATCAAGATTACCCTGCAAGAGAATATCCTTAGTGAGTATGTCTTTGACAAAGCAGTAATTAGGATAAAATTCAAAATAAACATGGTTATCACTTGCAAATTGTGATACAGTTATGAGATTTTTCTTTATTTGTGGCACTCTCAACAGATTGTTGAGATACAACAGCCTTTGACCTTTTATGCAAGTGAGCTCAATGTGTGTGATTTTAATACTCTTACCATTGCCCATATGTATGGACTCTTTACCTCTGTATTCTTTTTGCCCCAAGTTCAGATTTTTCCAGATTATTTGTGATATGATTGGTTGCCCCTGAGTCTGGATACCAGCTTTCATCAGTTGCATCATCTGTCTTTATAACTATGTTTTGCCGACCGTCTCTTGATGCTTCTGATTGATTGCTTGAGTCAACTTGTGCCATGTTAACATTTGGATTAGCTCTTCTTTGACTATTTTGATTTTGATTTGCTGTATAATTTGCACTGAATCTGAAGTAAGCATTTGACTACACTGTGGCCAACCTATTCACATATTTGGCATCTTGCCTTGTTATTATTGTTCCATCTGCCTCTGCCTCTTGCTCTATTGTTGTAGTCACCTCTTTGATATGTTTGATATGTTTTACTATTGCCTTGACCTTTGCCCTTGTAATTAGCTGCATGGTTAATAGACATGTCTGAATCTTGTGGCTTTTTATGGTCAATTCTTCCTTCATGGGCAAGAAGAGTGGAGTGAATGTACTCTAGTGATGGCATGGTTTTCTTTGATGTGATAACTGCCACAACTGATTCATACTCTTCACCAAGACCATTTAGAATGGTTAAGACTTGTTCTGCATTTGATACCTTGTGGCCTGCTACTTCTAACATATCACATGTCACTTTGATCTTTGATAGATAGTCTTTCATGGGTAAGTTGTCTTTCTTGATATTTTTCCACATTCTTTTGTAGTGCATCACCTTTGCAGCTGATTGAGTATTGAAAATTCTCTCAACTGTACCCCATATTTCATTAGTTGTTTTGCAGCCAAGAACCTGAGACAATAAGTTAGTACTGATAGATGATAATAACCATGAACTTATAAGTCTGTCTTGTCTATGATATTTTGTGTATTCCACATTACTAATCACTTTGTTTTCTTGACTAGTTATAAATTTTGGAGGGACAGAGATGGTGCCAAGAATAAACCCCTTAAGGCCGTAGCCTTGAAGTGCAGTTTCAATTTGGAGCTTCCATAATAGATAATTGTCATCTTCAAGATGAATAGTTATCAATTGGCTTTGAGGACTGATCACTGTTTTGATGAGACTTTCGGTTGTAGTTTCTAACTGCTATGTGTTGGCAGAGCTTTCAGATGTTTCAGAGTTGTTGTTGTCACCAGTCATAATGAACTTTGGCCAGAATCAGTATAAAAAGAGAAAATTAGGAAATGAGCAGATGCGAGAACTTCTTTGATGGTTAAGAACCAGGTTAGATGCAGCCAAGCTTAAGTGATGAGGCCTTTCTAATAAGCTTCTGGCACGACACTTGCTTTTCTTGATAATTTTATTGAGTTCTTGATTTTGCTTTGATTTTCCTTCTTGAATCTCTAAGTTTGTCAGAGTTTGTTTGCAGCCAAGACCTTATGTTTCAGGCATAGCACAAAACTATGGCAGATTCTTGATAAAAACCAAATGATGAGATTGATCTCAGATGGGTTCTGATTATCAGATGATGATGATTTACCTGATGATAATCAGTTTCTTCTTTAATCAATGAGATGAATTTTGATGCTTTTAAGCCCTAAATGGCTCTAATACCATATTATGATTTGATGATAATTTGTATTGTAGAAATTGAGAGATTTGAAAGAAGCAAATGATTGTTGTATATTGAATTGTATTAAAACTACAGCAGAACAGACTATATTTATACAGTCATTACAACACAAATAAAATGGGCTATTGGGCTTTTCATACCCAAACCGGTTATTACACAAATACAATACGAGATAACCCTTATCTCGATCATTCTGTTGCTTTAACTCACACCAATGATTTAATGGTCTTTCGGTTAATCTACAAGCTCCCAAATTTGATTTTTCTCTATCATAGACATCTCTTCCTTTATCGCATTTATCAAACTTCTTGGTCTTTGGCTTGTTCAAAATTTTCTTGTTCAATACTGGCGAAGTTGCATAAGTTATATATGTTACTTAGCCTTCGTAATTTTAAAGGACAACTCTCTAATGATGAAGTAGCTAGTGAATGACTTGCATCTACATTGGTTGTCAGAGTTGTAGGAGTTGGAGGTGTTATTAGATTTTTGAGAAGTAATTTTTTTCATCGTCTCATTGATTTTGCTTTCTTGTATGTTCCTGAATAATACATATTGCTCTTTCCACACTTCACTTTTATAAAAATCCCAACTTTCTTTTTCATTAAAAATAACATCTATGCTAATGATTATAGCTTTTTTTAATATTATAAAGATGATAACCATTGGTGTTGTCGCTATATCCAACAAAAATGCATTTTTGACTTTTTCATCCAAAAAATTTCTTCAGTTGGGATGTGAACATAAAAATTCTACCAAAAATTTTAAAATGACTTATAGGGGTTTTAGATCCACTTTATACGTTGTACATAATTTTGTTCTTAGTAGCCGTTAACCGGGTTTTTAACCCAGCAGAATTCAAAAGGAGTTAGAGCATTCAAATTAGGCCAGAACAACTTGAAACTTGACCGGAAGGCCTAAAAGGACAAGAAAGAGGAACACAAGAAGTTCAAGCCAAAAATACACCAACTCTTTGGATCGATACCGATCCGATCCAATTGGATCAGTACCGATCCAAAAAGTTGGCTTGTGGTTTTTTCTAACCACTTGCATCATGATCATATATCTCTCCCAAGCCTATCTACCAAGTTTGGTGATATTCCAAGCATCCGAGTTCAAGAAGCAAAGACTTATCTAATTCAAACTACAAATCAGTCAAGTTCATAGGTTAATCGTCGTCAAAATAAGTCAACAAGCTATGAAATTACATGGAGGGCATCATAATCAAGCAAGGAATCCAACTGGATGGAAGTTGTGCAAAAATTGCACTACTATTTGGATCGATACCGATCTGATCCAATTGGATCGGTACCGATCCAAATACTTAGCTCAAAATTGCTCTAAACTTTCTATGTTACTTCCTATTCTCTGCTACTTGCTTCTAGTGTAATAACTGTGGCCCAAGTGCTCCCTAAGTCTTATAAATACCATCCTACCTCAAATAGAAAAGGAGGTTCCAAACTTGATCTCTGCTGAAGCTCTGCTATTCTTTCTTCACTACTCTTCTCCCACAGAACAACCATTAAGAGACAATTCAGATCCTCCTTTTGTTTCTAACAATGGTGGCTTGACCTAACTTAAGAAAGAAGAATCATACTATAATTCAAAAATGTTTTGTAATAGCAGTTGATCAATAAAAGCTATAAAGTAGACGTAGGCTTCGTTAACCGCCGAACCACTATAAAAATCTCTTGTCTCTTTACTTTTTTCCAATTTACTATTTTTTTCCTATTTTATTTGCATTGATAAACATGGCTGGTGCTTTCACACTCAATCCAGGGTGTTGATCCATTTTTTGGGTTAAAATTTTAGTGCTTTCAATGAGAACTGAACTCAGGCTTAGATTTAGCTATCTACTTTGGATTAGACAGGTTCAGAAGTTAGATCCGTAATCCATTTCTTAGAAAATTAGCTGTTGAGAGTCAATGGCACCAGGAAGAAAGAGAACTACTTCCGGAAGATCCATAGGAGATGTAATAGCTGGAGAGGAAACCATCCACATCAAGTTGAAGTCAATAGCGCCAACAACCCATTAGCCTGACCAAATTCTGGCGCAAACATAGGAGATCAGGTGCCGTGATCTTCTATTCAGCATGAAGTTGTCGTTGAAGATGAATTAAATAAGATGGTTGATGAAATTAATCAGAAGATGGAAAACAGCCAAAAAGCCCTTAATGGACAAATAAAATGCCCTCTTGACCTTACAATCACTTGCTGCTCCAAGAACTATGCCAAAACCAACGGCCGTCATGGAGCAAGAAAATTCTTCCATTTCTGGCCTAAATAGGAGAAACGGAAAGCAGCAGCAAAAGTGAGTAGTAGGCGGAGCTGCAGGAATCACCACAGAAGGAAATGCGAGCACTCCACCAACTGCAAAGCAGCCCACCATAAACTTGAATCTGGGGATGAAAACCCCACGGGAAGATATAGCATTGGATCTCTCTGACTCTGAATATGGAGAACAACTTGACAACGACGAGTTGAAAGAGAACACTAACGTACTAAATGCCGGCAGAGAGGTCCAAACTGCCACATACGACAACTGCAAGCCAACGGAACTCCGAGGGTGTGGCACTCCTAAAGATAGGAGAGCCTAGGCTTTAGCCCACTAATATAGATTGTTTGCAAAATCAAACACTTGGTACAATCACTAACAGCCAACCCATGGTTTATCAGACATCCGAGGCATATACTACGGGCATGGTCAAGGGTCTATTGGACGAAAGTAAGAATATGAGAGATGATGAATAGGGATCCGCTCCAAGACGTACTCCCTTCACTGATGACATTTTGAATGAATGATATCTTAAAAAGTTCACTATGCCAACTATCTCGTTCTACGATGGGACTAGGGATCTGAAACCGCACTTGTATAAGTATAGTTGGTATATGGACGGAGCGAATGCTTCAAATGCTGTTCGGTGTAGATGTTTTCCAATCTTTCTAAAGGGATTCACTTTCATGTGGTTCACTAGGCTCCTACCTAAATCCCTCTCCACTTTCGGTGAATTAGCAACGAGGTTCCTTGATCAGTTTAGGCTTCACAATGTGCAACCAAAAAACGTGATGTCCTTATTGGACCTATTCTAGGGACGAAATGAATCTTTGAAATCCTTCATGAGTTGGTTTAACACCGCAGTCACTGAAGTAAGTAATCCAAACAAAGATATGGTCTTCATGGCTCAGGTCCTCGCCATCCTTCCCGACAACGAATTTGGAAAATGGATCAAAATGAAGCAACCTACCACTAGGAAGTACTTTAATTGAAAGGCAAGCCAGTACTTGAGATTGGAAAAAGCAGAAGAGCTAGAAAGAAGACTTGCTAACCTGCAATCAACCAATGTTGGGCAGCATGGTATGGCGGCAAACCAAGACGTAAATACCTCCGGGACTTCCACCGGAAAGGTGGGAAAGGACGGGAATTAGAAAATGACGAATCAGAATTCTAATAAGCAGAACGGAAGTAGCAAGCGGCTTAAAGGCTTTAGACCTGAAGACTATACCTCGCTCAATGATACTCCAAAGATATCTACCTTGTGATACAAGGGACGGAGGAGTACAAAAAGCCGCCTAAAAAGAAAGAGACTGAACAACAAAAATGCTTAGGAAAGTACCACCGTTTCCATGGAACACATGGTCATAACACAAATGAGTGCCGTCACTTGATGAACCTGATCGAAGAACCGGTTCGAGAAAACAAGCTTTAGTATTATGCGAGGAAGCCAAAAAATCCTGACCATCCCGCAGCACTCCAAGCTCCTAGAGATCGGTGGAAACCAAACTGGAACCAGCGAAGAGTGATCCAGACGGACTGACTGGAGACTTATAATCGGAACAATATCTAGAGGACCTCATCCCTTGCAGAAGAGTTGGAGAGAAATGAAGCGATATGCAAGCTCATTAAGACATGTTTCCAAAGATTCATGTTTTGTGCTCGAAGATGGAACTCCGGCCAAGCAGCAGAGGACCCTAAACGATGACATAGTGTTCCGAAATTGAGATACTGAAGGAATAGAAACTCCGACCCTTGACCCCATGGTCATGATAGTAGGAATCAGACCAGTTGTGGTCCGACGAGTATTAGTAGACAGTAGCAGTTCTGTGAATATCTTTTTCGAACACACATTTGATCAAATGAAGATCAATATGAAAAACGTATCTACTTGCCTAATGAAGATCCGGGGATTCACCGGTGAACCTAAAAAACCCGTCGGAACGATCGATTTACCAATAGAACTCGGAGAAGGTGACCGAAGAGTCATCCTCATCCAAACCTTTGTGATTGTAGATGAAATATCCGCCTACAATGCTTTCTTGGGTCGGCCCTCTTTGGCAGATTTCAAGATTGCTTTAGCTCAGTAGTGTCTTACCACGAAATTTCCGACAAAGAATAGAATTAAGGTGATCAAAGGAGACCAAAGTGCCGCTAGAGAGTGCTACATCGTGGAATTATGCGAGTCTAGAAGAAAAGAAAAGGAGAAGAATGTGGGGAGAACTCTCCACATTCGTGAACCTATCGAATAGCAACTACAGTGCCGCCTTTGGCTTGGGGACCATAGCCGATTCGATAAGGCTTTAAACCTTAGAAAGAATAGTTCAGGACAGGAACGGGCAGCACCGGCAGAATTGATGGAGTCTGTCCCAGTCGATATGGATGACCCAACATAGGTCCTAAAGATTGGATCACATCTTGGAAACAAAATGCGACTGGAACTCATCAAATTCCTTCACGCCAACCTGGATGTATTCGCTTGGACACATTCCAATATATGCGGAGTTTTGTCGAAGATTGCATGCCACGCACTTAATATCAATCCCAAGTACACACTAGTGAAGTAGAAGAGATGCGGCCTAGGACCCGAACGGTCCAAAGCGTTGAGAGAAGAAGTGGATAAGCTAATGGCGAGCAGCTTTATCCTGCAACGTACCCCGAATGGGTATCTAACCCGGTCTTAGTCAAGAAGTCCAATGGAAAATGGCGAACCTGTATCGACTATTCCGACCTAAACAAAGCTTGCCCAAAAAACAGCTTTCCTCTGCCTAGAATCGACCAACTTGTGGATGGGACAGTTGGACATGAACTACTATCATTTATGGATGCTTACTCGGGTACAACCAGATCATGATGCATGAACCTGACTAGGAAAATACCAGTTTCATTATCGATCTGGGATTATACCGCTACAAAGTAATGCCATTCGGCTTAAAGAATGCTGGTGCAACATACCAACGACTAGTGAATGCCATGTTCAAACAGCAGATCGAGAAGACTATGGAAGTTTATATAGACAATATGTTGGTTAAATCCCGCATAGCTACAAATCACTTGGACAACCTCATCGAGATGTTTGAAATACTCTGCAAATATGGAATGAAACTCAATCCACTTAAATGTCACTTCGAGGTAGCCTCTAGAAAGTTCTTGAGGTTCATTGTAAGTTCCAGAGGCATCGAAGCAAATCCCGAGCAAATTACCACTTTACGGGAAGTCGAAGCCCCAAGGAATAAGGAGTTACAAAGCTTGAATGTAAAAGTTGCAGCACTAAGCAGGTTCATATCAAAAGCAATCGACAAATGTATATCATTCTTTGACATGCTAAAGAAGGGAAAGAAGAACTTCGAATGGAATCAAGCTTGTCAGATTGCGTTCGAAGAGCTGCTATGACATATGGAAACTCCACTGATCCTGTCCAAGCCGGTAGATGGAGAAGACTTGTTCATCTACTTAGCAGTTTCACCCCATGCATTAAGTGTTGCAGTTGTACGAGAAGATGCTAAGATCCAGTGACCCATATATTACATCAGTAAACAATTTACTGGAGCCGAGAAGAATTATCCAAAATTGGAAAAAATAGCATATTGCCTCTTGATCGCATCCAGAAAGTTACGACCATACTTCCAGGCACACACGATCAAAGTGCTAACATATCAACTGCTGAAGCAAGTGTTGTACCGCCCTAAGACCTCTGAGCGGCTTATAAAATGGAATATCGAGTTGAGTCAATAAAAAATTACTTACCATCCATGAGGGGCGATCAACGGGAAGGCGTTGGCGGACTTCATTGCCGAGTTTATGATATGAAGTAACGAAGAAGAAATAGACCCGAAAGTGGAAACATGTTGGAAATTGTTCGTCGATGGTGCATCTAACAACTTATGCTCGGGGGCTGGAGTAGTTCTCGAAACTCCCGACGGGCGATCCGTTTTCTATGCCTTAGACATGGAATTCCCTGCAACAAATAATGAAGTGGAGTACAAAGCATTGATAGCCAGGTTGAAAGTGTTAAGTAACACGGGATAAATTCCGTACACATCTATAGCGACTCTCAGCTAGTCGTTTGTCAGGTGAAAGGCGAATACCAAGCTCAAGCAGAGAACCTCACCTGTATCTATCTAAAGTGCATGAATTGCTGAATGACATCGAAAATTACATCATAACTCGTACCCTAAGAGAACATAACATGAAGCCAGACTAACTAGGCAAACTGGCCAGTTCTAGAGAAGCCCAGTCCTTGAGGCTTGTCCCAGTCGAAACCCTGACCACTCCAAGCATAAGTGATATGGATATAGATTGGATTTTGGTGGCAATTGAAGAGCCAGAATCGTGGATGACTCCAATCAAGGACTACCTGCTCAAAGGAACACTCCCCACAGACACAAATCAATGGTAAAAGCTCCTTTGGAAGGCATCGCGGTTTGTAGTACAGGATGAGATGCTCTACCAAAGGGGATTCTCTATCCCCTTGCTTAGGTGTGTGACTAACAATGAAGCTCGAAGTATCCTAAGGGAAGTTCATGAAGGCGACTGTGGAGATCACACTGGGGGCAAACCCTCGGAAAGAAAGTCCTCCGATATGGGTATTTTGGCCAACAGTAAATCGCGACGCAGCAGATTATGCCAAACGGTACGACCAATGCCAAAGATTCGGCAAGATCAAAAGAACTCCTTTGATAGAGCTGACACAAATGGTTAGCCCATGGCCATTCGCGATCTGGGAAATTGATTTGATTGAGATATTACCAATGGCTAAAAGAGGAGCCAAATATGCTATAGTTGTTGTTGACTATTTCACCAAATGGGCCGAAGTGGAACCGCTGGCCATTATTACCATAAAGAAAGTTATTAATTTTGTCACTAAAAATATTATTTGTAGGGTTGGAGTGCCACAAAAGATCATCACTGACAACAAGACTTATTTCAAAAGTGCAGAGTTCAAAGACTTTTGCAAATGCTTCTGAATCGAGAAAAGCTTATCCGCTGTTGCACACCCATAGGAAAATGGGAAAGTGGAAGCAGTGAACAAGAACAACAAGTCCACCATCAAAAAGCGGCTAACTAAACCTAAAGAAAATTGGGTTGATGAACTTCCACTCGCACTATGGGCTTACAGGACAACGCACAAATCTGCAACCGGCCACTCCCTGTTCGCCCTGGCTTATGGTTCAGAAGTAATGATCCCAGTTGAGCTTGAAGTCCCCTCTCATCGAAGGAAAAACTTCAATCAAAGGCAAAATGAGAAACTCCTACTCGAGTCGCTCGATCTGATCGACGAGAAGAGGGAAGAAGCCGAGTTAAGGACTGCTGCTCACCAGAAAAGGGTCACACGATAATTCAATTCCAAAGTCTATAACCGCAATTTCGAAGTGGGAGACCTTGTCCTCAAACAGGTCTACCCTGTACAAGGAACATTCAGACCAAACTGGGAAGGGCCTTATGTGATCGGCCTGAAGCTAGGGGACGACATATTCAAGCTAAAAACCGTTGATGGAACCCCAATTCCCCGAGCATGGAACAATAAATCGCTGCACCGTTACTTTATCTAAGACTATTTTATGTACTTCCTATTTCTAGCAAATAAGCCATCCCGGAATACCGGAGGCATTGTAAATAAGCAGAAATTGCCCAACTTTTATTAATAAGATTGCTTTGCTCTCTGAACCAATAAAACTGTGTTCACAAAAGCAACCTTCCGAGTCGATGGGATCAAATCGACTCAAAACCATCTAATCGCTACTTGTAATAGTGGAACCACACTCAAGTATGCTCCATCTACCTACCGAGTCGACGGAAGAAAATCAACTCAAACCATTGGATTGACTGAACTCGATCCCTGCCTTCTAAGAATCAGTTTTGCTCCAACAACATTGGGAAGGTACCAATCAAAGCTGCGCACCCCATAAACTGCACATTACTCCTTATGCCATGGAAACACGCTCTCAAAGCACGAAATCCTCACCTTACCCAAAGATTGGTAACGTCGAGAAATTCCAAACCGTTTTGGATCGATGGGTCATATCGATCCCAAAAGCCGTGCATCCCATAAGCCGCATACACTACTAAAAGACGCACATTCCATAAGCCGTGCACATTCCATAAGCCGTGCACACTCTTAAAAGCTGCGCATATCATAAGCCGCGCACACTCTTAAGTACTGGTATTGTTCCGGCAATGTCGTGAAACTCGTCTATTGCAGGACAAACAATAATCAATCCATTCCCACTATCAGAAGTACTGGACATGAATCCAACAATGTCACACAACTACGAATCGGCAAAGGATTTTGATCATTGACCGACAAAATCTCTAGAATCGAGATGCTCAAATCACAAGTTCCTGAAGATAGGAACCGCAAGTTATAGACATCCGAGGAATCGCACGGATCACCTAGTTATTTGTCAAGTGTTCGAAGTGAATAGTCCTGTGAACTAGGGGACACACACCGACACTCAACCAAAGTAGCAAATACTTCACAGCCCTGTTACTTTAGACAAAGAATTTTGGAAGTAATTACGAGGCTAAATAAAATAGTAATGAATAAAACTAGCATAAGTGCATGAAACATAGATAAGTAGACAAAATAAAGCTACAATTAAAATTTCAACAGTTTTATTACTTATAACGTTTTTGTTGTACAACAACAAACAAGGTGGCCCGTGCCCGCACAATACTGGCCAAGAATGAGAAAATACAAACAACACTGTAGCAAAAACAAAACAAAAGGCTAAGTGCAGACTTTGTATGTGTTCAAAAAGTAATCAAAAAACAAAAGGAGCAAAAGAAATCAAGTCTTCTTCTCACCGATTCCCCGGTCGCCTTTCCCACCTCGGATCTGCAACTTCTTAGGCTTGTCCCCTCCCGGGGCAATCTCGCTCTCTGAAACATGGCCATTGGTGGACCCTCCTTTGCCTTTATTTTTATAAGGCTTGTGAGAACTCTTTGATGACCACTTCCGTTCTTCAACCGTCTCCTTCTTCACGGCTATCATCTATTGCTCGGTCGTCGGCTGCTCGGCCTTTGCTTTATCTAGTTGAATAGCCTGACCTGCCTGCTCCACTATATCAGTAGCCACCAAGCCATCCTCCTGACATATTTAGGGTCCATCCAAGCCATGAAGCATGGCAATCCGCTCGTATTGCGAACCGGGTTGCGAGCCGGATGTCGGTTGACGCAGTAGAAAGGCAGCAGATCCAACATCGTGATGATTTGGCAACTCAACAAGAAGAGAAGGTAGATCTACAATGTCAGAATAAAGGTGGATATCTCGGCAATTTCATCAGGCATGAATTGAAAGTCTTCAAGCATGGGAGAGATAGGAAAATTACCTGCTGTAGGGGTCTGTTCGTGCGTCACAACTTCGACGCCTTCGTCATCACCCTCCTTTGCCATCTGCATAATTGTGGGAGGAGTGGGAACGATCCTCTCACCAGTATGAAAGTGCAAAGATGGCCCACCGGGCCTGAAGGAAAATACTCAATAGTATCTTTAGTAGTGCCCGTGACATCAATGGCTTCGTGTTCCCTCTCCAGTCTTAAGGTTTTCTGGCCTTCCACTAAAGCTCGGCGAGATTCTTCGTTCAGGTATGTCTGAACCAATTCTTTTCGGTATAGCAGTCGCTCCTATCTTCAAATCGGGACAGAACCTCTTCCCAGACTACAACAAGCGTGCGACGGAACAACAGACCCAAGTAACTAAGGCTCCCCTAATGCCGCACAGAGTTAACATAGAAACCTAAAATAGTAGCATCCAAGCCTTCCATCTTCTCTGCGAAGATATTTTGAAGCTCTGAGAAGCATGCTTTCGTGCTAGCCTTCTACACCGCCAGTTGACTTTTCCCGGCATCCAAAGTCGAAATTCGCTCACGAAGAGAGGCAATTTGTTTGGCCTGTTCGGTTTTGGCTTTCTTCTCCGTCTCGACCATCATCTCACTTATCCTCGGTTTTTCCTTTAAAGCCGCCTCATCAGTGTTGCACTTCTTTGTTTCATCTCTGAACATGTGCGGTCCGGTTGGTGGACTCCTTCAGCTCCTTAAACAAAGAAGCACTTTTACTTTCTTTCTTAAGGGCATCATCCCTCTCCTTCATCAGCCTCTCAATCTCCACGTCACCATCCGTAAGCTACTTTTCATACTCATCTTTTTCAAACTCAAATGAGAGAATTTCTTGGTAATTGTTTTGATTAAAAGTGGAAAGATGCATGCATATTTTTTCCCACTTCTTGGCTTGCTCCAAACCGCTCTGAATTGAGTAGAGATGAGGGTAAATAAGACTATACACGGACCGATTTCATATTTGGCTTATTGAAAATAACCTCCTTTAAGAACAAGTTAGGGAATGCAGCCTGCAGGTGTAGGAGACCAGCGGGGAGAATGTAGGGAGCATGCCTAGAAACTGGGAGAGAGGAGGCCATAGCACCATAAGTGGAGGAAGTCATAACCCCGGAAGCAGAAACGGTTATTCCAGTAGAAGCAGGAAGTTGTGAAGTGGATTCCTGCCCTTGGTCTTTTTTAACTTCTTTGATAAATCCTCTCGCTCAATCGAGCTCTTTCTCTTCTCATGAAAACTTGCCCTATCGTGACCTTGATCTTTCTCAGCACGGTGACGCTCTTCCACCTCCTTATCCTTCCTCTTCTTCCTTTCTTCATCAGTCTCTCGGGAAGCATGATACCTAGAATAATGTCACTGTGAACGTTGGGACTCCAACACTCGATCAAGATCATTGTAATAACAACAAGATATGATTCCTGCAACAAATGATGTAAATGACTTTAGGAAAGAGGCATCCGACAGACTAAAACAACCTATAAAATAACAATAACATAAAGTGTGCGATCCTAGTGAAGTGTGTGCTATAATTGAACGACCTCAACAGAATACAGCAACCAGATCAATCATCGACTAGTGCCAGGGCATCTGTTCCTATAGGGATGATTTGAGTAAGCTGGGAAGACAACCCTTCCAAGGAAAAATCTTCCATCAAATCACCTATATTTACAAAAATGTCGCTCTTATCACCTAAGTCAATATCGGCACCTTCCGGCAAAGGGCTGGGAACGGGTTCGTTCTTGTGAGAAGCCTCTTCAGTACATTATTTCAAAGGAGGAGATTGAGTATGTTCGGGGCTCAACTCCGAGGCCTCAACGCCTAAATGGACATCACCCTCTTCGGTGTTGGTATCCAAATCTATTTCTTCTTGATTTAGAGGGTGCAACTCTCTGATCTCTCCATTTCTTCTAGATTTAGAGGGTGCCTCTCTCTGATCTCTCCTTCCTCTTTCCCTTCAATCAATGGAGCATTGCCCGCTCGTTGAACAAACTCTTATTCTTTCTCCTTCGGGATCGGTGGCATTTTAAGCGGACTGCCAACCCTGAATTGAACGTGGACCTCTTCCGAAGTCTTCTCTGACCTATCAGATTGGTCACTTTCTTCTTCCTCATCATCATCATCTCATTATCATCTTCATCAGAATCACGAGAAGAGGAAATAGAGCGGTTCTGGACTCTGGAGCGGGAGGAAGCGGTAACAAATCCAACAGACCTCCCAGGGGTGTAAGAGCCCACATCGACGGAGATTTTCTTCTGTGAGCAAGAACCTGATTGTGCGCTCCAAAGCATTGATTGATTTTAGGGCGCTAAGAATGGCGCCAAGTGTCGGATCCTTGTTAATCTTTGGAAGAACTATAAGGAAGATACGATTAATCGGAAGACTTGTAGCAATTGGAGGAAGTTCCAAGCATGGTGAAAGAAACTTACCCCCCGTGGTCCATAGACTGGTGAATCCCTCTAGACATTTAGCGATGAAGAACCGATTCTTGAATGAGGGAACCTTGCCGAGAATATCCAGTATGAGTTTTTTGCTGCGTTGCACCTTAATATAAACGAGCAATGGGTTAGCCTCTCTCTTTTTAAATAATATGAGATACTGCAACTCGACAAAGCTTGAGGCACGATTAAGCGACCGCATAAACAGAACGTACAAGCACATCAGCATGGCGTACCTGTGTGGAAGAATTTGGAACGGGGCTAACCCTATATTTTGAAGCATTGTCATTAAGAAATGATTGAACGGGGGAACTACTCCGTACATACACATATAGTGATGACAAGCCACATATCCTGAAAGCAGCCTATGAGCGAATTCCCCTCTCGACGACAGAAGCATGTCATCCTATCGGATACCATATTATGAGCAAATGCTTCACAACATCTTGTGTGCAAGGATAGAAGAAGCTTTCTCCAAAGGATCGAGCAGGACTCTGAAGTTAGGGGGAGTGCGATCGATAGTAGGGCCAACTGGAATTAAGCGACCATATTGACCCGAAGTTATGGGTGTAACATTCCGTATATGGAGGTCAAAAGCTAAGCGCTACAGATGCTGCAATCATCCATAGTATTAACTTCCGGTGACAAAATACGATAATGCTAATGGTATCCATAATATCAGAAGCACTTGTATACGAACAAAATTACAAATTTCCAAAAAAACAACCTTTTACTGATTACATTTAAAAACCAATTCATATCCAAATTACATAATCCCATACCATTTCTCAGGTAAAGATTAATTATAATCATTACAAAAATACGCCAAGAGTGACATATGACGATGCCCCCTTGGTTGATCAAAGAAATATAGTCATATCTGACTTAATACACAGCGGAAATAAACTAAACAATCTTTAACTCCTAATTAGCCATCCGTCAGCCACCTGCACATCTCCGGAAGCTTTATTTGCCAAAAGGACTAAAACCTTAACCCTCAGCCTACTCAAATCAATTTTGAGCACTTGAGAGTTTAAGGGGAAACAAAAACTTTGAGTCAGACATAAAGCTTGATAAGAATAATACTGTTACATCTCGATTTACTGATATTAAGTGAGACCATGCTGCTTAGCGGAACAGGTTTCCCCTCACTAATATCCTTTTCAAAACATATATTATGCAAATCCCTTCCTGTAACCAAACTGGTTAATCAAACTGATATAATAATGATAATAATAACTAAGCCCGTTAAGCTATAATCAAGTAACTAATGAACTATCTTTCCATAAGTACTAGACGGACTATCTGTCCGATAACTGAACTGGACTAACTGTCCGCAAACTGGCCTAACTGTCCAAATCAAAATAGACTATCTGTCCAAATTATTTTCTTTGGGTTAACTACCCTTCATCTTTTTCTTTGAAAACCTTTTCAAAATGATTTAACCTTTTAAATCAACTTATAAAAGGAAAATATAATCTTACTTTATTTTAAGCTATTTTGCCATGATATATATACTTTACTCAAAATAATGTTGATGAATTTTAATAAGGATTAACTATCCTTCCAAAACAAGTTAAAACCCTTTTTAACTTGAAAATACTTAGGCTATATTGCCTATTTAATACATTCAAAACCTTTGTTTAAAACTTTTAAACAACCCTTTCAAAATCATTGAAGGTAACCCCTTCGAAATCATTGAAAGTGACCCTCTCGAAACCCGTAAAAGCCTTTCGAAAACATTGGAAAAAAATTTCCTTTCTTTTCTCCGAAAGCTTCAAAACATTAGACATCCCACTTTACAACCTTTAAAAAATTGCCTTTCGAAAACATAGGAAAAACCCTACATTTCAACCCTTTCGAAACCTGGGGAACCAGCCATTTCGAAACCATTCATTAAAACCTTTCAAAACAGTCAAAACTGAATCCTTTCGAAATCACTTTGGGTTCAATTTAAAACATGTGGAAACCTTTTGAAACCATTTGAAAATCTACTCCTTTGTGACCTTTGAAAAACTTTTCAGTCGGAACCATTTGGATTATGCCTTCAAGTAGAGCAAAAGGATCAGAAACCCATTAAAGTCGAAAGCTTCTGTTTTGAAACCATTTGAAACTATCTCTTCCGAAACCATTTGGGTTTTACTTCAATCATAGAAAAAGGGTCTTAAAAACATTTAAGTCGAAAGCATCTGTTTTGAAACCATTTCCTAAGTAAAGAAGTGATGGTGTTGAAACCATCCCTTCGAAAGTAATGGAGAAGTGGCCATATTTTAAAAACAAAGCAACTCTTTTGAAACCATCTGGGTCCAAAGGTAAAAAGGCGGCAGCAAAAGGTTTCGACTTAGTTGAAACTATTTGTTTAAAAACAAAGGCGCAACCCAAGCGGAACCATTTCCTTTAAATCCATTAAACCCAGTCAAAAGCTAATTGAGTCGAAAGCTACGCAGTCGAAATCCATTTAGTCGAAAGAAAGCATGCACATTTTTAATTTAAAAGCAAAGTAATGCCTCAAGCCCTTAGGAGCCCCTAGTTTTGACTCCGTACCTTCCGCTAACATCCAATTCACTACGTACCACTTCCCTGATAACATGTGCATTGGTTTCAACTGTGTCAGAGGCGGAGCTAAGGAGGCAGAACCTAGTACCAAAAGCATCGAAACAGTGAAAACATGTAGCAAATAGTTCTTTTCACCTAACATGCTTTACGTGTCAAATTTTGATATGTTGCCTCTTTCTTTACCAATAAAAAGTACTGCAATTTTCAGAACTAATTCTTTTGAATTATTTGCAAAAATCCCCTTCTCCTTTTATAAATATATAAAACATTTAAATCCCATACCTTAAATAATTTTATATATATCCATTAAAACACTTAGGAAAAATCTACAAAAATTCCAGAAAATCTCTTTTAATATGTTTTCCAACATATAAAAATTCGGGACCCAAATCTTTTATTATTTAATCGTAAACAATTATTAACCTCAAATTAACATTTTTTTTACTAGAAAATTCATATACATTCCATAAATATTCAGAAAATTCTAAAAATTGAAACCAATATTTAAAATATCATTTAAGATCTTCATAAAAATTCGCAAGGCATTTATGAACAACCATAATTCATTAACAAGTATATATAATCTTTCCATCATTCAAAAACATGGAATATCAATGCAAAATATTCGGAATTCATCTTAAAACTGAAAATAACAAAAATTTGAGATGTAAAAATTATTCACCTTAGCTTTAGAGATTAAAGAGATTAAGATGTGAATGGATTTGATTTGCTTAAGCTACTTCCTAGCTTTTCTCTATCTTCTTCCTCTTTCTCTTGTTAATAGTGCCCGGTCTTAGTTAATTTTTTTTGATAAAATGAAATGGACGTGTAGGGGGTACACGGCCAAGGGTTTAGGGTATAAGAATGACCTCTTTCCTATTTTACCCCTCCTCTACTTCAATTTAAACTCTTCCTTTAATTCATTGTTTAAATGGAAGGCTACCCCTTAGTTAAATAAAATTTGAATCTTCTTGTCAACACATTATTTAATTTAATTTTGGTAATTAAATATCCTAAATAATGTTACCAAAAATCTGGGGTGTTATAAACTCCCCTCCTTAAAGAATTTCATCCTCGAAATTACGATAAGGTACCCAATAAATCAAACAAGAAGGTAAGACATACCATCAAATAAGTCAGGATAAGTATCTCTAATCCTGCTCTCAATCTTCCAAGTATAGTCCATTTCATCGTCCCTTCATTGGACTTTAACTAACCTGACCGTCTTGGTTCTAAGCCTCTTCTCATCTCTTGCAACAATACGAATAGGTTTCCTCACTATAATCAAATCTAGTTCTACTACTAAGTCCTCTAGCACAGTCGGTGTAATATTAGTCTCTGGGTCTCTAACACACTTTCTGAGATGAGAAACATGGAAAACATTGTGGACTCCTGCCAAACTGCTCGGTAACTCAATTCTATACACGAGCTTCCCGATCCTCTCAACAATAGGAAAAGGTCCAATGAATCTCGATGCTAACTTTCCTAATTTCCCAAATCTAATCACACCCTTCATCG
The DNA here is from genome assembly GCA_030737815.1 of Allium fistulosum. Lineage (NCBI taxonomy): Eukaryota > Viridiplantae > Streptophyta > Magnoliopsida > Asparagales > Amaryllidaceae > Allium > Allium fistulosum. The sequence continues at coordinate 739,093,040 of CM060908.1, read as the reverse complement.
GTGACACCTTAACGAAAACCTGATCTCCAACTGAGAACTCTAAACCTTCCATCTCTTATCTGCATAACTCTTCTGCCTAAACCGAGCCTCCTTCATTCTAGCCCGAATGACCTCAATCTTTTCTACAGCCTCTCTGACCAAATCTGGACCAAGAATCAACCTATCCCCGGTCTCTAACAAACATACGGGAGATTTGCATGGCCTTCCATACAAATCTTCAAACGGTGCCATCCCAATACTAGTCTAATAACTGTTGTTATACGAAAACTCGACTAAATGCAGATGGTCTACCCATGATCCCCCGAAATCTAGAACACAAGCTCTTAACAAATCTTCCTAGATTTGTTAACTCTCTTCGTTTTCCCATCTATCTAGGGATGGTAAGCGGTACTCATCTTGAGCTTGGTTCCTAAAACTTCCTGTAGACTCTTCCAGAACTCGCTAGTGAATAAGGAATCTCTATCACCAACTATGCTACTAGGAATTCCATGCAGTCTAACCACATTCTTCATAAACAACTTCGCTAATACAGGTGCCATTCTGGTTGACTTAACTGGAATGAAATGGGCACTCTTGGTCAGTAAGTCCACTATAACTCATATACTATCATTTCCCCCGTTCGACCTTGGCAACCCGTCAATAAAATCCATAGAAACAGAATCCCATTTCCATACCGGAATATCTAATGGCTGAAGCAACCCACTTGGCTTCTAGTGTTCGGCCTTGGCCTGTTGGAAATTCAAGCACTAATTTACCCATAAAACAATATCCCGCTTCATACCTTCCTAGAAGAAACTTCTCTTCATATCTTGATACATCTTAGTACCTTCTGAATGAATAGAGAACTTCGAACAATGGCATTCCTCTAAGACTTCTTTCCTTATGTTTCCTACACTCGAAACACATAATCTTCATTTCTTTCTCAACCTCCCATTCTAGTCAAGACTGAAATCTTTCAAATCATCGCTCTCGGTTCCATCTCTTAATTTCCTGATCCGCTCAGCTAATACCACATCTTCTTCTTGTTTAGAAGCAATCTTTTCAATCATCACTGGTCGAACTTCCAAACAAGATAACACTGCGGTTTCTCCACTAGACCCAACTTCAGATCTCCACTACACTCTGTAATCTGCTAATGCTTCCAAATCTCTCCACTCAACAATCATTACTAACACTGCATTCTGATGTTTCCTGCTAAGTGCCTCCGCAATCTTGTTGCCATTCCCTGGTGTGTACTCAATCCCAAAATCATAAGCGGCAATAAACTCTAACCATCTCTGCTATCTCATGTTCAGCTCCTTCTGAGAGGACAAATACTTCAGTGACTTTTGATCGATATATAACTCAAACCTCTCTCCCAAAAGGTAATGTCTCCACACCTTCAATGCAAAAATCACTACAGCCAATTCCAAATCATGCGCCGGATACCTGACCTCATGCGGTCTATGCTGTCTAGAAGCATATTCAACCACTTTACATCTCTGCATCAGCACAACTCCTAACCCTGTTCCACACACATCTGTATAAACCACCAAATCCTGATTCCCTTCTAGAATAACCAACACCGGTGCGTGGGTCAATAAGTGTTTCAAACTCTGGAATGCTTCCTCACACTTATCGGTCCACACAAACTTTACATCCTTTCTCGTTAGCTTGGTCATCGGTGCCACTATCCGTGAAAAATCCTTAATGAAGCTTCGATAATAACCAGCCAACCCAAGGAAACACTTTATCTCCGTCACTGTCTCGGGTCTCTTCCAACTATTCGCCGCTTCAATCTTAGTCGGATCTACTGACAACCCTTTCTCTGAAACTACATGACCCAGAAACTTCACTTCCTTCTTCCAGAAATGACACTTCGAAAACTTTGCTTTTAGCTGATGCTACCTCAGCGTCTCAAGCACCACTCTAAGATGAACTTCATGCTCTCTTTCATCCTAAGAGTATATCAAGATATCATCTATAAAAACCAATATGAACCTATTCAAGTGCTCTAGGAGAACTCGATTCATCAAATCCACAAAGAAAGTCAGCGCATTAGTCAGTCCGAACGGCATAACTAACCATTCGTACGACCCATATCTGGTTCTAAACGCCGTCAAAGGTATACTATCCTCTGCTACTCTGAGCTGATAGAAACCTGTCGTGAAATCCAACTGCGAGAATACTTTGGCTCTACTCAACTCGTCGAACAAGTCGTCAATCCTCGGCAATGGATATAGATTCTTTATCATCCTCTCATTCAACTTACGATAATCGATACATAGGCTCAACGATCCGTCCGGCTTCTTAGCAAACACTATGGCTGCTCCCCAAGGCGAACTACTCGGCCTGATAAAATTCTTGCCTTCCAAATCCACCAACTACACCTTTAACTCCCTCATCTCTATTGGGGTCATCCTACTTGGTAGCCTACTCACTGGTTCTGCCCCCGGAACAAAATCAATCTAAAACTCAATGGCTCATTTCAATAGCAATCCAACTACAAGATCAAAACATCTACGAATTCTCTAACCACGAAAACTCGATTCAACTCATATTCCAACTCCATAACACCCACCAAAACATTCACCTCACTATTACAAACATCTACGGTATAAACAATCTGATCACAACAATCTGGGTATCTAAGCGATATTTTCCTATCTTGGAAAAATATCCTAGCATCATACTCACTTAACCAATCCATCCCAAGAATAATCCCGAACCCCAAAAAATCAAACATATGCAAACTTCAAACAATAGTATTACCTAACAGGTCAAACTCTAACTGGTCACATCTCAACCCTAGAGTTGCATACTCTCCTATTGGATTCGCAACCCATAAGGAAGTAACTAAATATGTGGGTTCTAGGTTAAGCTTATTTATCAAATATCTAGATATAAAAGAATGTGATGCACCAGTATCAAATAGAACGCTAACAGACATACCATGAATCTGAAGTGTATCTCCCAAAACTGCCTTTCCTTTCTCCTGAGCTATTGGCTTTGAAGTAGCAGGTTCTAATGCTTACATCTTACCCTTTCCATTCTTAGCGGGCTCCTTGCACTTGTTCCTATAATGGCCAATCCAGTCACTATTGAAGCACCTAACACTCTTCTTCCCGGTTACTTCCTTTGTCTTCCCACACGACTCTCATTGGCAAAGTGGCCCTTTTTGTCGCACTTGAAGCAAAGAATCTCAGACTTCCCCTTCTTAGCTGCTCCACCCTTCTGAGCACCTTTCTTAGGAAAGAACTTCCTCTTCCGATTCTACCCAACCTGGACCCCCTTAGCCTTACTCTTCTCCAGTGAATCAAGAATCTCTTTATGCCTTAAGGCCATCTCCACTACAAAGTCAGAAGGATCTCTAATATGATGTAATGTAGCCTGCCTAACTCAGGCTTCAACCCTCGATAAACTTCTCATTCCTTTTCATTACTATATCCACTGAAGCATACCCATACCTGGCCAACTCCTTGAACTTTCTAGCTTACTCCAGAACAGACATCTCTCCCTGCTCTAACTCGGCAAATTTTCCAATCAGAGCAGACTGTGCCATCGCGGACATAAACCTCTCCTGGAACCTTGACAAAGTTTCCTCATCCACACCGGCTATCACACTGTTCCATCAAAACAAAGCGGCTCCATGAAGCTATCTCGATGCCAACCTCCTCTTCTGCTCATCATTGAGCCCCAAGTCTGCAAAGATTATCTCACAGTGCATCAACCAATTTTCCACTTCTATAGAATCCTCTTTCCCAAAAAGGCTTCCCTCCAAGCTTAGCGTAATCTCCGCTCAGCTTAGCGTAATGGTTTACTACTGGAACTCCTGCCCCTGCAGCATCTCCTCCTAACACTCCAGCTACAACTTCCGCTTGCATCATATTCATGAAAAACTGATATATAGCTTTCATTCCAACTTGCGGGACTTCAGACCTACATTCTCTGCTTGTGCCGGACCTTGGGTTCTACTTGTACTAGATCTGGCATTCCCATCTGTGTCCTCCCCTCCTGGGTTAACTCTTCCTCTTCTACCTTCCATATCTGTATTCAAACCTCATGGGATACAGAAAAATTACCTAACAAGGATAGGAGACTAGAGATAAAGCGTATACTTATATATAGAAAATACAAGTATGTTAATATAGCGTTATCCCATACCCCAATCTTACTATAATTCCTTAGGATTATGTTTTAAAAACCATTTTTTAGCTTAAAGTTTTTCATAAACCATGCTCTGATACCAAGCTGTAACATCTCGTTTATGGAAGCCAAAAGCTAAGCGCTACAGATGCTGCAGTCATCCATAGTATTAACTTCTGTGACAAAATACGGTAATGCTATTGGTATCCATAATATCAGAAGCACTTGAATATGAACAAAATCACAGATTTCCAAAAAAACAACATTTTACTGATTACATTTCAAAACAATTCATATCCAAGTTACATAATCCCATATCGTTTCCCAGGTAAAGATTAATTATAATCATTACAAAAATACGCCAAAAGAGACATATGACGATGTCTCCTTGATTGATCAAAGCAATATAGTCATATCTGAGTTAATACACAATAGAAATAAACAAAACAATCTGTAACTCCTACTTAGCTATCCGTCAGCCACCTGCTCATCTCCGGAAGCTTTATTCGCCAAAAAGACTAAAACCTTAACTCTCAGCCTACTCAAATCAATTTTGAGCACCCGAGAGTTTAAGGGGAAACAAAAACTTCGAGTCGGACATAAAGCCTGGTGTGAATAATACTGTTATATCTCAGTTTACTGATATTAAGTGAGACCACGCCACTTAGCGGAACAGGTTTCCCCTCACTAATATCCTTTTCAAAACATATAGTTTGCAAATCCATTCCTACAACCAAACTGGTTAATCAAACTAATATAATAATGATAATAATAGCTAAGTCCATTAAGCTATAATCAAGTAACTAATGAACTATTTGTCCGTAAGTAATAGATGGACTATCTATCCGATAATTGGGCTGATGGGATGATGGGCTAACTGCCCGCAAACTGGACTAATTGTCCGCAAACTGGACTAACTGTCCGATTCAAAATGGGCTACCTGTCTGAATTATTCTTTTACGGTTAACTACCCTTCATCTTTTTCCTTGAAAACCTTTTCAAAATGATTTAACCTTTTAAATCATACTTATACAAGGAAAATATAATCTTAGCTTTATTCTAAGCTATTTTTCCATGATATATATACTTTACTCAAAATAATGTTGATGAATTTTAATAAGGATTAGCTTTCCTTCCAAAACAAGTTAAAACCCTTTTTAACTTGAAAATACTTAGGCTATATTGCCTATTTAATACATTCGAAACCTTTGTTTAAAACATTTAAACAACCCTTTCAAAATCATTGAAGGTAACTCCTTCGAAATCACTGAAAGTGGCCCTTTCGAAACCATTAAAAGCCTTTCGAAAACATTGGAAAAACCTTTCCTTTCTTTTCCCTGAAAGCTTCAAAACATTAGATATCCCCCTTTAACACCTTTTAAATATTACCTTTCAAAAACATAGGAAAAACTCTTCCTTTCAACCTTCGAAAGCCTGGGGAACCACCCCTTTCGAAACCGTTCATTAAAACCTTTTGAAACAGTCGAAACTCAATCATTTCGAAAGCACTCGTGATTCAATTTAAAACATGTGGAAACCTTTTGAAACCATTAGAAAATCTACTCCTTCGAAACCTTTGAAAAAGGTCTCGGTCGAAACCATTTGGATTATGCCTTCAAGTAGAGCCAAAGGATCCGAAACCCATTAAAGTTGAAAGCATCTGTTTTGAAACCATTTAAAACTATCTCTTTCAAAACCATTTGGGTTTTACTTTAATCATAGAAAAAGGGTCTTACAAATTTTTTTGTCGAAAGCATCTGTTTTGAAACCATTTCCTAAGTAAAGAAGTACTGGTGTCGAAACCATCTTTTCGAAAGCAATGGAGTAGTGGCCATATTTTAAAAACAAAGCAACTCTTTCGAAACCATCTGGGTCGAAAGGTAAAAAGGTGGCAGCAAATGGTTTCGACCTAGACAAAAGCAGTTGTTTAAAAACAAAGGCGCCACCCAATCGAAACCATTTTCTTTAAATCCATTAAACTCAATCAAAAGCTAACTGAGTCGAAAGCTACTCCGGCGAAAGCCATTTAGTCGAAAGCAAGTAGGCGCATTTTTAATTTAAAAGTAAAGTAATGCCTCAACCCCTTTGGAGCGCCTCGTTTCGACTCCATACCTTTCGCTTACATCCAAATCACTATGTACCAGTTCCTTGATACCATGTGAATTGTTTTCGACTGTGTCGGAGGCGGAGCTAAGGAGGCGGAACCTAGTATCGAAAGATCGAAACAGTGAAAATCATGTAGCAAATAGTTCTTTTCACCTAACCTACTTTACGTGTCAAATTTTGATTGGTTGCCTCTTTCTTTACCAATAAAAAGTACTGCAATTTTCCGAACTAATCCTTTTGAATTATTTGCAAAATGCCCCTTCTCCTTTTATAAACATATAAAACATTTAAGTCCCATACCTTAAATAATTTTATATATCCATTAAAACACTTAGGAAAAGTCTAAAAAAATTCCAGAAAATCTCTTTTAATACGTTTTCCAACATATAAAATTTTAGGACCCAAATCTTTTATTATTTAACCGTAAATAATTATTAACCCCAAATTAACATTTTTTTACTAGAAAATTCATATAAATTCCACAAATATTCAGAAAATTCTGAAAATTGAAATCCATCTCTAGAATATCATTTATGATCTTCATAAAAATTCGCAAGGCATTTGGATGTAATTTTATAGGGTTAACACCTTAAAACATATCATAAATTCAATATGAACAACTATAATTCATCAACAAGTATATATAGTCATTCCATCATTCAAAAACATGGAAAACCAATGCAAAATATTTGGAATTCATCTTAAAACCAAAAATAATAAAAATTTGAGATGTAAACATTATTCACCTTAGCTTTAGAGATTAAAGAGGTTGAGATGTGAATGGATTTGATTTGCTTAAGCTTTTTTCTAGCTTTTCTCTATCTTCTTCCTCTTTCTTTTGTTAATGGTTGCCGACCTTAGTTTAAAATTCTTTTTTTGATAAAATGAAATGGACATGTAGGGGGTACATGGCCAAGGGTTTAGGGGATATGAATGGCATCTTTCCTATTTTACCCCTCCTCTATTTCAATTTAAACTCTTCCCTTAATTCATTGTTCAAATGACACGGCTACCCCTTAATTAAATCAAATCTCAATCCCCTAATCAAAATACTATTTTATTTAATTTAGCTAATTAAATATCCTAAATAATGTTACCAAAAATCTGGGGGGTTACAATGGGAGCAACAGACCCCGCTGGGATCGACTAAGACTCCACCTCAGAAATAGGTGAGCTTCCCTCAATTAACTTGTGCTGGGAAGATTTATGCAGCATTCTATATAAGAAAGCTTGTGTTCAAAAAAGTCAGGTGCGCCAAATCTCTAAACTATAAACCCTAGCATAGTTGATACTTGAAATTCAGAAGATAATGGACGTGTATCTACTACCGATTGGATTCCAAGTATTAGCCGTGGGTGTGCACGATGTGTAATCTAAGTGAGAATGGGTCTAGTGTCCTAAACGCTATGAATGAACCATTCCGCGCAGATGGCTCACTCACACCGGAAAGAGCGATCCATATCACTTGTTAATGTCTTTTCTTCCATACTTACCCGTTATCGACCAATGATCGATAACAGATTCGTTATCAGAAGCGACGTGAAAAGCTCTTCCTATTTCAGGTACACCGGCTGTGCCATGACATGACCAATCCAAAGCGAGCAACTGTTGATCGGTAGGTCTGAATTGGGAAGAGAATTCTCAACATAAGTCGGATTTAGTTCTCTGGAAAATGTAATAGCCTGAGATGCATTCAAAACTCTACTCTAAGCTATTATCACCTCCTAGGAAAACCAAAATCAATCCATAAGACATCGTGTCGGGACCGACTGTGCAACTCGGTGCAAATTAATTCTGATTCCGTGGATGAAGATAACAAAACATGTCGAGCACCAAGGAAAAACCCTAGCTTCGTTCCGTGAAGAACTTAAGAATCGATTTACTATATTCTTCCACAAAGTCACAACCAGCTTGAATCTTCCACTCTATCCGTCGCTAACACAACTTCATCGCTAATCGTTGATAACACGCAAAAATCTGCATCACCAACCTTCAAAATGGAGAGAAGTGAGCTGATCTTTGATGCAAAGCAACCCAAATTAGTGTATTGATGGATCAGATCAGTGACGCCTAGAGACAGAGAAGGCACAACAATGGAATGGTGGTGATAGCTTCAGTAGGCAGCGGCTAGTGGCACTAGAGGCGAAGACCAATGGCGATGGCTCTATGGAGATGGCAGGAGATGGATCGGTGGCAACTTACGAAGCTTGGATCGGCTTGACTCGAAAGGGTAAAGTGAGAGAATGGAAGAACCGATCCCACATATATATAGAAAAAAGAGAGAAAATGGGAAAAATTTGCTAAGTACTTGGATATGTACCGATCCGATCCAATTGGATCGATACTGAGCCAAATATACTCCTCTGAAAGACTTCAAATTTCATTTGCTTAGCCTAATCGATGTTTGTATTTGTCCCGAAATTTATAAAATCAAGACCACTCCATAATTGCGAATAATGAACTTTCACATCTAAGGACAAGACAATTAGCTGGTATGCCATAAATGACTGTTCAAGATGGCTAGATACGGCCAATGAAACTCCATAAAACAGAAACCGAAAGATGAACAATTCTAGAGAAGACCTTGTTTCCAACAAAAGAGCGCTCTGGAGGGCAAATGTTAATTAGGTTTTTAACCCAGCAAAATTGAAAAGGAGTTAGAGCATTCAGATTAAGCCAGAACGACTCGAAACTTGACCGGAAGGCCTAAAAGGATAAGACAAAGGAACACAAGAAGTTTAAGCCAAAAATACACCAACTCTTTGGATCGATACCGATCCGATCCAAATGGATCGGGACTGATCCAAAAAGTTAGCTTGTGGTTTCTTCTAACCAATTGCATCATGATCTTATATCTCTTCTAAGCCTATCTACCAAGTTTGGTGATATTCCAAGCATCCGAGTTCAAGAAGCAAAGAATTATGTAATTCATACTACAATTCAGTCAAGTTCATAGGTGAATTGTCATAAAAACAAGTTAACAAGCTACGAAATTACATGGAGGGAATCACAATCAAGCAAGGAAGCCAACTGGATGGAAGTTATGCAAAAATTGCACAACTATTTGGACCGACACCAATCCGATCCAATTGGTTCGGTACCGATCCAATTGGTTCGGCACCGATCCAATTGGTTCGGTACCGATCCAAATACTTAGCTCAAAATTGCTCCAAACTTTCTGTGTTGCTTCCTATTCTTAGCTACAGGCTTCTAGTGAAATAGTTCTGGCCCAAGTGCTCCTTAAGTCCTATAAAATCCATCCTAGCTCCAACACAAAACGAGGTTCCTAACTTGATCTCTGCTGAAGTTTTGTTATTCTTTCTTCACTCCTCTTCTCCCATACAACCGCCATAAAGAGACAATTGAGATCCTCCTTTTGTTTCTAACAATGGTAGTCTTGACCTAACTTAAGAAAGATGAATCATACTATAATTCAAAAAAAAAATTGTAATAGCAGTTGATCAATAAAAGCTATAAAGTGGACGTAGGCTTCGTTAACAGCCAAACTTACTATAAAAATCTCTTATCTTTTTACTTTTTCTGTAATTTACTATTGTTTTTCCTATTTTGTTTGCCTTGATGAACATGGTTGGTGCTTTCATACTCAATCCAGGATGTTGCTCCATTTTTTGGGTTCAAAGTAGCCTTTGTTAGACATCTATTGAGAACATAAAGTGTATACACTTGTGAGGATTGCCCTACATAACCGACACCCAATATACCTAAAGTGTGCACTACTGTCGTTCCCGACCGATGTAGAACGGTTGTCAAGGGTTGAAAAGAAGATAAATAATCAGAGAACAAGTCATATTCTCACAACATTGAATAAAATATAATATACATCATAGATATAAAATAGACGTGACAGTAATAACTAAGATGAACCACAATATCAGAGTACACAATTTCATAAAATTATAAAAAAATGAAATATAGAGTTTATGCAACCGATAATAAACTAAAAATATCTCTAATATAATAGCCTCACTTTGTCTAGGCTACATAATGCAACATAGCGGAATAAGCATAAATATCCATATATAATACGAGAAAGCTCCATCATGCTCGTCCTCCGCATTTCCACCGCATACCACCTACACCTACTATTTAGTTCACTCATTTAAGAGTAGCCAAGATAATAAGAAGCAAAACATAAAACCTTGAGTTAGACAACATTTTGGTGTAAGCAATAAGAAATATCAAAATACTATACAAGTCGATATAGTAAGGAACAAATGTATACGACCATACCTGACCCATCCTTGCAACTAAAGAGTTAGAACATAATAAACGTAATATGCTAATCTACTATCATCGCGAAGGTGTAATACATCCTAAGTACAATATTGTTGACGCCAAAAATGGGCATCAACACCCGTAAAATCTCATGGAAATTGAGCAATGAGTGAAATTGAAAACAAAGCATAAAAGTAAACGAACATACATAATTTTATGGTGGTTCGACAATCTTGGCCTACATCCACTTCACACTTTTATTAATCATTCACTGGATTACAATTATAAGAATATTTGGATCAGCTAGGATCCATTAATACAAGATTCGAGAATAAAAACGGCAGAGCCTCCGGAGTAGGCAGAAGAAGAAGAAGGGTCCCACGTGCGACCGATGTTGGATAAAATTATAAAAAAAAGAAATATAGAGTTTATAACTTCAATAGTCGATCCTTTTTCTTAGCCCCAATCACTATGCGATCGATGTTGGAGGGTCCCACATGCTCCATGCTACTAGATGTTGCTCCTAAAATATGGGATTATTCCGAATTATAGATAGTGAAATATGGATCGATCCTGGTCGAAGCTAGAAGGTAAACTAAAGTTCGCTGTTTGATGGCAAATTTCCTATCGGATTAGAAAATCATCGAAAAATTTAAATTAAAAATAACCGCAAGCGCATGGTGTACAATTCTAGTACATGGCGAGTACAGATCGATCCACAGGGAACTGTTTATATTTTAAAATTCTATTCAGTCAAATTTACCAAGAGTTTGAAATTGTTCTACGCTAAAAAGGTAGAAAACTAACAAAAGAAATTGGATAAAAATATGAGAGTTTGAAGGCAATTTAGAGGTAATTTCCTTCTCATGATCACATAAATCAACAAAATGAAATTATGGTCTCTCTTTTGGTCATTAGTGAATTTAGTTGATATGCTTATCATAAGTATGGAATATTTGTGCCATTAATTAGCCCAACATAAGCCATCAAACTATAACACACCCACTAAATCACTTTTTAACTCTCATGAAAATGACAATGAACTTGAAATCAAAATCTATTCTAAGCATGATCTATTAACTATTGATTAGAAATATAGACAATCAAATTTTGATTTGAATATTCACGTCATTACCATAATCATATGCATATGAAGAGGTAATTTGTGTTTGTGTTTGTTTAAGCATAGCCTATTGGGTGTCAACAACATAGGCTGTCAAATTCACAGCTAAAAAAGCAAAAAATTTACCCATGCAAACATTGTCATTAAGCACAAAAGGAGATCAAAAATTAGCAAAATGTTGAATCTACATGATTAAGAGAGCTTCATTACCCCTAAATTGAAAGGGTGTAGCCTCTCATATTTGTTATCATTTTAATAAATGCAGCATTTAATATGAAATAAAAATAAAAGGAAAATGCATGCTAAGAAAAAAGAGAGGTAATTAAAATAAAAAGAGAATTAATCTACTTGCATAAATTAAAACTAACTACTAACATAAAAGGAAAAAGAGCATGTAAATAGAAAAGAGAATGAATTAAAATTGCATAAAAAAGAAACTTACATGAAAGAAGAAAATGACTAAGTAGCAATGAAAAAGAAAGAGAGCTTATATTTTTTGAGCCTAAAACTAAACTAACTAAAGAGTAGCTAAGAGGGGGCTCAAAGGAGGCTCAAAGGAGGTTAAGAGATTAATTACATGAACATATGAGGTATTTATACATGTTTGGAAAACCTAATCATATTTTTGGGAACTACCCAAATTGCCCTTTAGGAAGTGTGGCCACCAAGTTATCATTAACATGAAATAATCCTCCATTAATTGTGCATGTAACTTTAATGGTCATTTAACATGTGCATTAGCTCCTAATTGTACATCATGGTAAGTGGGTAGGTGGGATCCTCCATGATTCATGAAATGAATTATTTCCATCTTCATTTGCTTGTGTTCTCTTGTTCATACATATTTTCCACGAAGCCTTCATCAAATTTCTATTCAAATTCCTATTTTAACATAAAAATGTCGAAGTAAATTTTCTCAAATTAATATATGCACAAAAATGACCATTTTTCCCCTATATGAAGATGAATAAACGATGACTTGAATATAATTTGAATTTTGGTTTAAACATGTTAAAATACCCGATATGCTCATTTATTTAATTAAATTCTATTAAATATGGAAGTAAAAATATGCATATTTACGTGCACATCAAATACCCCTAAACTTATCTTTCTATTCGTCCTCGAGAAAACTAAAACTAAGATAAATCTGTTTTCGTAGGGAGCACGATTGCATTGAGCGTATGCAACAATTCGTTAAACCTCTAGGTGTCCCTAGTAGGACGAGTGTTGTCTCGTGAGAGTTTTCAATGGATACTACCCAGAAAATCCAAATGCAACATGAAAATATTTACAAAATTCAAGATTTATTTACAATGAGATGAATGCAAGCTTTTTTGAAAATATTTACATACGAAGAATTTACTTTTAAATTAACACGAATAAGTTAAATATAAATTTTGGTCATTATCATGAAATTTTAGTCCTTTTACTTGTCAAAACTTTCAATAAAAACTAAGTTATCATAACAAATAGACTCTAGTTTGGCTAGTTGTTTCGGTTGATAACATAGTGCAACTTTGAAATGGATCCTTAGCTGATTTTCAAAGTTTATCAAAGTGCTATTTTCATTTCTTTTGAATAAAAAGTCAAATCAAATAAGTAAAAACAGTGCTTGGATTTCAATTGCTTACTCTCTCTATTTTTAAATTTTTTATTGATATTAACAATATTTACATATGCCTAACTCAGATAAACTGAGGCCGGATATACTACCAATCCACTAAGAGAGGGCTCAAAGGAGGCTCATAGGAGGCTAAGAGATTAATTACATGAACATATGGGGTATTTATACATGTTTGGAAACCCTAATCATATTTTTGGGAACTACCCAAATTGCCCTTGAGAAAGTGTGGCCACCAAGTTATCACTAGCATGAGATAATCCTCCATTAAGTGTGCATGTAACTTTAATGGCCATTTTGCATGTGCATTAGCTCCTAATTGTACATCATGGTAAGTGGGTAGGTGGGATCCTCCTTGATTCATGAAATGAATTATTTCCATCTTCATTTGCTTGTATTCTCTTGTGCATGCATATTTTCCATGAAGCCTTCATCAAATTTCCATTCAAATTCCTATTTTAACATAAAAATGTCCAAGTAAATTTTCTCAAATTAATAAATGCACAAAAACGACCATTTTACTCCTATATGAAGATGAATAAATGATGATTTGAAAATAATTTGAATTTTGGTTTAAGCATGTTAAAATACCCGATATGCCCATTTATTTAATTAAATTCAATTAAATATGGAAGTAAAAATATGCACATTCCCATGCACATCATTCGCCAATCGTTATGTTGAACCATTCAATTACGATCGGTGAATATCGATCGGCCTTCCTTCCCCTACGACTTTGGGATGCGCGATTGTCATGGTATGCTCCACTTACCACTCCATCGATGTCCTGAAAGTCTCACATGGATTGGCTTCATGGATCTCAAAATATTGAACATTCTCTGGTCAATCCAAGCAAATCATGTTCTCATCCGTAGATTGCGCATATAAATTTCAATCAACTCTAAACTTGAGATATAACTTCACAAGGCCAGGTTCATGCTTGCAATACTTCGATTTGGTCCTGGTTCAAATATGTTTGACTATCGTCTATAGTAATGTACGTAACTGACTCTTCAAACTTTCGACCATTCTTTCCTGGTCGAATCGATGATATCACGGTTTTACCAAAAGGCGGGATAACATTTGCCCTCCAAAGTTTGTCTTGTGAAAAACGTGATGTGCTTTGAATCAAAAAAGTCTGAATTACCGTAAAGAAATCCATTCAACTTCCTGATTGAGTACTATTTCTTTATTGTCTATCGATAGTGTAAATTCGGAGTCATATTCTGTCTGCATATACAAATTTGGTCACGTGGGACCAACAAGCCCTCTTTTATCTGATCTAATCTCAAACTTGACAGTTCCAGGTTTGATTAGAATCTTTTATTGATTTCAAAAGATTGAACTAAACTATTTTCATGCATATTCATACAAACGTTTATGTTGTTGTCTCCAGGCTGTGTTCGAATGTTCACAGGTCGTTGCCAACTTTTACGATATACCGAATGTTTGCCTTTGTAATCGAATTTCTACGTCATTCACCATTCCTCTTTTTATTCACCACATTTTTCATTCACTTCATCAATCTTTCATTTTTTATATATATATATCTAAATTTCAAATTATTTTCGATCACGGAATTGAGTGTCGTAGATTAGGTAGTGAAACGATCATTCTAAGGCATAAATAAGTGACAAAAAGGATCGATCGACATAAAGGTTGGAATGGATCGACACACGATGGAATGGTTGGCAGATGGTTAATAAATGGATCGGTGAACATATCGCTCAGAGATGGATCGACATTGTCCTTGGTTGTCAAACGATCGGCTAAACCCTTCACAACGAAAACGACCGGCCAAACACGTTTTCTATATAAGGCTTTAGACTTATAACTTTTCCTTCGCTTTACTCTTTACATTCTTCCCGAAACGAAGACACAAAATGAAACACTCCCCTCTTTCTTCTGCCGATCCTCACATCAATTATTATCTTCCTCCATACCTGAGCTTCGAATTGACTTCGAATCCTCCCCTTTTAGATCTCGAACTTAGGTAAAACATCATCTAAATTTGCCGCATGACTCTTAGAACAAATTCGAACCTATGATAGTCGACCTGGATCTTTTTCCCTTTCTTTATTTACGATCGTATAGGATGAAGAAAGAGATCACTTTAATGGGGGTCGATCAAATTGTTAGGATAGTCAGTCGTTTCGTGAGGGAGATAAAGCGGTGGAGATGGAGGAGTTGTAGACGATCGGTGTGGTTTTGGTTCAAAAATGGAGGAGTTCAAAAATGGCTTGCGAACAATCGGCTATCTCTTGGGCATAAGAAGGATCGGTGGGTAGAATCGATGTTGGACGATCGGTGGACGTTGCCTCAGGAGACGATCGGCATACCCAGAACGTTCGACCTACGTGAAACTTAGAATGATCGATCCACGCAACACTAGAACGTTCGGTCTACACTTGAACTTAGTGTATTTTTACCCCACATATGAACCATTATTCCCCTTTTCTCATAAAATAGGATATAAATAGATTAACTCAAACTAAACAACGAGCTCCGGTTCCTCGTACACACTTTAACATGACCATGACTAGCATACGACATGACCTCCACGAATAATAGTATATTGCCTTAGAACATGTGTCATGAGTTAAAAACTTTAATTACCATATTAAAACATATCTGTAACTTAGACAATAATCTGATTTCAGTTGGCTAACAATTGTCTATGAAAGTCAATCTGCATCTCTCTGAACAAATCTTTAAATCTTGTTGCCTCTTTTGTCATTAGTTTTATATAATTTATGATTGTACTGAACACCACTTTATCACACTGCACTTACACTCACTATGCACCGAGGGGGTACAGGTTATTTCTTCTAACTATAATTTTTACTAAGTTTGATAGCAAGAGAATCTAGACACTTCGGGCACTCCGTAATCATGCCAATTGGATCATCTTCGTGTAGGTCTAATTCCGACGTAGAGTCTAGTTCAGCTACTGAGTTCGATAGCCTACCGCTTGGTCATAATTCAAAACAGCTAGAAGGCTTGGGTTCCTAGCTTGATCTTTCCGAGATTGTCCTCGTCTTTCTACCAGAGGTTATCGAACCAGCACCATATACTTTAGAGGATGCAATCCTCTTGATTCAGTTGCTTCAAAGATTAAAGAAGACGCTCTCTAGAGGATTTGCACAAGGCATGGGATTCCTTTTGGCGATGTGTTAGTTCCGTCATGAGACGACAGGGCTCATAGACCTCTTGAAGGGTACACAACATGTAACAAATTTTTGTGCTGCACGGGATGCATCTCGCCGTTCAACTCATATATCTGGGGGATCTCACACTATCTAAGGATTGCTCCTACACAACTCCATCCAAATGGCTATTCGCACCTCAACTTTACATATGTGGTATTTATGAAGTTTATGCACCGTCCGCCCACTATTGAAGACATCACTTTCAAACGGTGGACCAGGAGTTTATTGTTCACATTTCTTGAATCGGCAAAGAGATGCCAAATCTTGATCGGCACGTGGAATAAATTAAGTGCCTTCTAGAGCGAGTGGTTCTTCGTTCGCTGCCCGCCTGGCTTCGCTCGGTTATGGCTAGAGAGGCATAAGTGTTTTCCACCAATTTCATAATAGGATAGGAAAATAATATCCAAGTTGCATTCTGACAACATTAATCATTTCCAGGTGTCGTTACCCGGCCCAGCGGCGATGTTTATGAAGAGGCAGTCTCTATTTTGAAGAATGCTCCATCCGGGGATAGAAATATCGAATTCCTGCTCAAGGACGAATGTCTCGTTGTTTTTGGCTTGAGAGAGGAGGGCCTCAGCGTGGGGCTTACCAAAACTGCCCAGACAGCTGGGATCAGATCACGGGCCGCAACCGGTCAAAGAGATAGTCAATCCGACCCCATGGTGCCTCCAGTCACAAGCACCCAAGAGTTTGCTGATATCGGCGTTGGAGGACATAGTGAACATGCTCCTTGCCTCGATGATGATAGAGTTGACCCTGGGTTTGGTGTCGGACCCTCACAAGTTTATTAATCCCCGGTCGCGGTTAAAAGGAAAAAGAAAACATTCGCACACAAACCTCCAAGATGTCATCTTTCCGACCCAACTAAGTTGTCGACGAATTTACCACTAGATCCTCTGTCTGGTCTACAAATTCGACATGATCTCAACGCTTATCATTTCATTGATGTGAGCATTGGAAGATCAGAGTCTCCCGTCAGAATTAGCTCGAAGATCCCTGCTTCCGGTGGGGAAGTTACACAGATGAGCAAAGCTCCTGCACCTGGTCTGTCAAGGGGTTGCACTAGGACACTTACACACACTCGCACGTTCAACACTGCACCATGCTTAACTAGTACCTCCTAATATTCAAAGTTGATTGATATCCGCTTTTCTTTGTAGAAACGATGGTGAGGAAGAGGAGCATGTTTGATTCCCTACGTGATGTAAAACATCAATCATATGGATCGCGATCCGGCTCCTACCGTGGCAGTCGTGAATATTATGACTCTAGCTATCGCCCCAGCAGCGATCAAGGTTATCAAGAGAGATATGACAGGGACAGGCTTGCTCAGGATATCCATAGATCGAGGTCGAAATCCCCTCCTCAAAAAGGTCCTGAAAGACCAGCTGAACGTAGGGATTTGCCTACCGATCCCCCTTGCGGCCCTTCTACAGTTCCAATGCCCCCAAGATCCTTAGTCCTAACTCAGTCTCATCAGCTGAGCGATCGCCGCTGCTATGGCAAGCATACTGCAGTTCACATGCCTGGGAAGGAATGTATTGAGGTTAAAACTATTTCTAAAGATATCCCAATTGATCCAAATGTTCGTATGGCCCAACTTTGAGATGAATTCCCAAACTTATGCTTTGATGGATTCTTCTTTCCTCCTAATCTAAAGAGGGTTCCAAACGACGTTCAGAAAATGACCATTGACTGCGTCACCGACATCCACATGCAATATCGAGAAAGGATGAAGGCTGTAAAAAAATGTCAAAAGTATCCTTTATGCTCTTTCCCGTCAAATTGTGGGATCATGTTTGTGGATAGAAAACTGAGTCGCGTATATTCTGGTCTTTAGCAGTCTGTATTCCTCCTGTCGACTTTAGGTTAGAATTACTGGAATTGTGAATGGTCAAATCCACTCATCTATCCATGGAGTTTGCATTCCAGTCCGCACTCTGGGGACTTAGAGTGATACCGTGAGCGGTCGGTTCACGCTCAATTTGTGCTCATATTTTAGTCCGCACTCCGGGGACTTAGAGCTTCTTTGTGAGCAGTCGCGTTTTAGCCGAATTGTTTATATTCCAGTATGCACTCTGGGGACATAGAGTTTTTCTCATGGGTAGTTGTGTTTCCTCCCGTGGCAATCGTTTTTCCGCCAAATTGTTTATATTCCAGTCCGCACCCTGGAGACTTAGAGTTTTTCTTGTGGGCAGTCATGTTTTCGGCCGTGGCAGCCGTTTTCCCGTCGAATGAATTATACTCTAGCCCGTAGTCCGGCAACTTAGAGTTCTGTCGTGGGCAGTCATGTTTTCGCCCGTGCTAGTCATTTTTCCACCAAATAGTTTATACTCTAGCCCGTAATTCGAGGACTTAGATTTTTTTCATGGGCAGTCATGTTTCCACCCGTGGCAGTCGTTTTTCCGCCAAATGGTTTATACCATAGCCCTCAGTCGGGGGACATAGATTTTTTTCATGGGCAGTCGTGTTTCCGCCCATGGCGGTCATTTTTCTGTCAAATGGTTTATACTCTAGCCCGCAGTCGGGGGACTTAGAGTTTTCTCGTGGGCAGTCATATTTCCTCCTGTGGTAGTCGTTTTCGGCCAAATGGTTTATACGCAAGCCCATAGTCGGGGGACTTAGAGTTTTCTCGTGGGCAGTCGTGTTTTCGCCCATGGCAGTCGTTTTTCCACCAAATGGCTTATTGAGTGACTTAGAGTTTTCTCGTGGGCAATCGTGTTTCCGCCCGTTTGATTTGTACTTCATCTGCCGCGTCGAAGTGAAAGTTGTCAAATGAACGGTCGAACCACATTCATCCATGGAATGGGATTCTGCTCCCAGCATTCTGGATGAAACTTGGCAAATGGACAATCGATTCTCGTCCACTTGGTAATTGTAGCTCTTCCAATCAAGTCGAGGAAGGAGGTAGGTGATGGATGATTGAATCACATCCATGCTATTGTGGGATAATCAAGTCTTACACAATTTGCTTCGTATTCTTTCTAGCAAATGAAGATAATGAGTTATTGAGCAGGCAATTAAGTCGCACCAGTTTCAAGAAGCAATCATGTCCATTTGTCAAAATATGTGGTTGATAAGTATGCAACCAATCACGGCTACTTCAAGTCTAATATGAAGGTTGCTAAATGGACAGTTAGTTGTATCCACGTTCTATTGGATCCTGATCTTATCGGGTTTTTCCATTCTGTGCCTCGGTGTCCTAAGTCAAGGGCATATGGTAGCTGATGAACGATCGAATCATGCCTGTTTAGATAAAATCTCCATAGGTTCTGTCACGTTCTACGGAGATTGGTCGACGCCAAACTCTAGGCACTTGGTTACTTGCATCGTATGCATGTAGTTTAATTCAAGTTGGTCGTAGTTCACAACATAATTGAAATTGAATTTAAAATAAAATAATTGAAAGAAAATCAGAATAAATATCATTGATAAGTGAAGCATCGTCGTGTGCTTGATATTCCACTTTGTCCATAGCTCCTTTCTTCGGGATAACGTCAACGGTCCAGTTGATAATCAGAGTTCTTTATTGATCGGGTTCAGATGTTTTTGTCGTCGTCGATACGGTACATTCTTAGGACACAACTACTTATTATGCTTGTGAGTAATATATGCATGTCCAAGATACAAAGTGAGATGGACCAGAATTTACAGAGTAGCGATAAATTACTTGGAGGCGGACCCGAGAAATCTGATAATCGCTTGGAGTCAACCATGGGACCGCTTGGAGTCAACCACTGGATTACTTGGAGTCAGCAAATTCGAAGACCGGATAATTGGCGCTTGGGGTTTCTTTGAGATTTGCTTCGGGAAATACTCTGTCTTACCCAAGCCTTGCTTCGCGTTAGAGCCAGGTTTTAAAATCTCGCTTTCCTTTATACTTGTCAAAATTCACACGCCACTCACTCATGCATGCCTCCCCACAAGGATCAAACATACCATCCCCAGCATTGAAAAACTCGAAGTACTTTATCGGGAAGATGCTAAGACTGTCAATTTAGAAAAGTGAAAGAAGTTCCAATTGTTGCTAGATCGAGCTCGAAGCATAAGACCATGGGCAAAAGTTTACAGATGGATATGCAC
The DNA here is from genome assembly GCA_030737815.1 of Allium fistulosum. Classification (NCBI taxonomy): domain Eukaryota; kingdom Viridiplantae; phylum Streptophyta; class Magnoliopsida; order Asparagales; family Amaryllidaceae; genus Allium; species Allium fistulosum. The sequence goes on along the minus strand of CM060908.1, from coordinate 739,072,531 downwards.
ATAAAAACGACCGGCTGTGCTTTGCGACCATGGAACGATCGTACTAGGTTGATCGTATGGGAGCGACAATAATTCCATCGTAGACTAGTGGATAGGCTAACGGAAAATGATAAGTTATAAGAATGAGTGTGGAACGATCGTACTAGGTTGGCTATTGGAACGATCGTATAAGAAACGATCGATTAGGATCAATTCATGAGGGGACTCACTGAAACAATCATGTAAAAACTATCGTATAAGGATGATGGGTTGCGTTCATTAGGCAGAAGTGTCAATATAGTACGATCGGTTATACACAAATCAAAACGTTCTTCCAAAGATGGAGCTGGAACGATCGGATAAAGGACGACCGTGTAGGGATGACCAGACATAAGTGATCATGCAAAAATGCTAGTAGCCTCATTCATGTTGGTGGAATGACCGATGTAGACCATCATAAAGAACGATCAGGTAGGGTGGTGGAGCGCATGAATTCATGGTGAACGACTGTTCACCTAGTGTTTATGGTCTATAGACAAATGCCGATCGTTACCCCTTGCTCTAAAACTTGCAAATGTATTAACATTCATGAATCATATGGCTACTTGGTCATCGATCTTATCATTTCCTTCCTCTGCAAGGGTAGTGGACATGGTTTCATGGCCTTGTGAAATAGTATTCCATCTAGATTTCTTTCAAATCTGAGTAGAATAGGAAACTTATCAATCAAAAGCTGGATCTATCTCGCAAACATGGAAATTCGCCAGTAGAAAACGAGATCCAATCGAGCTAACAATTCATTTCTCTATGAAAGCACCAAAATGTTGATGCCAAAAATGGGCATCAACACCCGTAGAATCTCAAGGAGATTGAACAATGAGTGAAATTGAAAACAAAGCATAAAAGTAAATGAACACACAAATTTTTATAGTGGTTCTAGAATCTTGGCCTACATCCACTTCACACTTTTATTAAACATTCACTGGATTAAATTACAAGAATATTTGGATCATCAAGGATCCATTAATACAAGATCCGACAATAAAAATGGCAGAGCCTCCAGAGCAGGCAGAAGAAGAAGAAGCCACCTTTTCTGAAGTTATGCTCGTTGTATTTATAGCAGGACGCATGGATCGGGTTGAAACTTTCCAAGAAGGCTCCCTAGGTCCAGTAAAGCCCATCATATCGATCGGTCATAATAACTCGATGATCAAGAACCATCGGTATACATATAGCAGATCCATTTTCTTAGCCCCAATCACTGTGCGATCGATGTTGGACGGTCCCACATGCTTTTAGATGTTGCTCCTAAAATATAGGATCATTTTGAATTATAGATAGTGAAATATGGATCGATCCTGGTTGAAGCTAGAAGGTAAATTGAAGTTCGCCGATCGTTATGTTGAACCATTCAATAACGATCGGTGAATATAGATTGGCCTTCCTTCCCCTACCACTTTGGGATATGCGATCGTCATGGTATGCTCCACTTTCCACTCTGTTGATGTCCTGAAAGTCTCGCATGAATTGGCTTCATGGATCTCAAGATATTGAGTGTTCTTTGGTCGATCCAAGAAAATCATGTTCTCATCCGTAGCTTGCGCATATGAACTTCAATCAACTCCAAACTTGAGATATAACTTCATGAGGCTGGGTTCATGCTTGCTATACTTCGATTTGGTCCTGGTCCGAATCTGTTTGACTATCGTCTATAGTACTGTACGTAACCGACTCTTCAAACCGTTGACCATTCTTTCCTGGTCGAATCGATGATATCACGGCTTTGCCAAAAGGAGGGATAACAAATATTGAGTGCCTAGGTATCCACTCCATAGTACTTACCACATGTGACATCCCTAGAGTGACAGTTTACTATTAAAGCAACTAGCGAACATAACATCCATCAAACATTCCTCATTGTCACTCAATGTGTCATGGATATATAATAACTCGTATGACCATTCCTCTACCAGGGATTAATGGAAACCCATGGTTTTTAGTGTACTTGCTCGCATCCCAAAGCTAATACTAGACACCTGCCATCAATCCAAGTTACATGGATCCATTCCATCGATCCGGGATAGCCATTCAGAGTACCTAATGAGCGTCCTCACAATACCCATTCTTTCGAGTATAATAGAAAACACTTTGAGAATCAACGATTCCTTAGCATGCGTATTTGAGTCCTTTCCTTGTCTCATCTAGTTTTTATTCATCTTTAAGGAACCATTCCACATTCCTTTTTTCCATGATAGAATCATTCAAATTTCTTCTTACAGGCTAAGTAGTTAATATCATATAATATCACTGATATATTATCGATATATCTAGTATCACTTGATGTGCATGGAAAAGTATATATTTATACTCACATATTTAATCTTCTTTTAATTAAATAATGGTCATATTAGGGTATCTTTACATATTTTTACCAAAATCCAAATGTCATCAAAATCATCATGAATTCATCTTCATTTAGGAGCAAAATGGTAAATTTGTGCATGTATTAATTTTGAGAATATTTATTTACACATTTTAGTTTTATTTGTAGGAATCTGGATGGAAAATGGAAGAAGCCTTCAGGGAAATATGCATGCACAAGAGAAGAAGGCAAATGAAGATTGAAATAAATGAATTCATGTAATCATGAAAGACCCCACCTACCCACTTACCATAATCTACAATTAGGAGCTAATGCACATGTTAGTGGAGATTAAAAGCACATGCACATTTAATGGAGGATTAATTCATGCTAATAATAACTTGGTGGCCACAATTCCTAAGGGGCATTTTGGGTAGTCCCCTAAATATGGATTAGGGTTTTATGCATGTATAAATACTCCTTATGTTTCATGTAGAGAGCTCTTCAACCTTCTCTTTAGTTTAGTTGTAGCATGTAAACATAAACTCTCTTTCTCTCTTTAATGGCTTCTTAGCCTTTGCTTATGCTATTTATTTTTTTATGCAATTTTAATTCATGTTCTTTTCTTTGTTGTTTCTTATTATGTTAGTAGTGTAGATCTCTTTATTTTATGCAAGTAGATTAGCTCTTATTTACATGTAATTTAGTTAGCTCACTTTTTCCTCCTGTTTATGTTTATGTTGCAATCTATATTTGTTGAAATGATAACAAATATGAGAAGCTAAACCCCTTCAATTTAAAGATAATGAAGCTCTCTTAATCATGTAGATTCAACATATTTGCTAATTTGTAATCTCTCTTTATGCTTCATGGGAATTTTGATTTGGTGAAATTTTGTTGTTTAACTTTGAATTTGATAGCCTATGTTGTTTACACCAAATAGGCTATGCTTAAACAAACATAAACAACAATTACCTCTTCATCTACATATGATTTTGATAGTGAAGTGGATTTTAGAATCAAAATTTGGTTGTCTATATTACTAATCAATAGTAAATAGATCATGCTTAGAATAGATTTTATTTTTAATTTCATTATCATTTTCATGAGAGTTAACAAGTGGTTTGGATGGTGTGTTAAAGTTTGATGGTTTATGTTGGGCTAATTAATAGCACAAATAGACCATACTTATGATAAAAACATTAACTAAATTCACTAATGACTAAAAAGAGATCATAATTTCATTATGTTGATTTATGTGATTATGAGAAGGGAATTGCCTCTAAATTGCCTTCTACTCTCATATTTTTATTCACTTTCTTTTTGTTAGTTTTTTACATTTTTAATGTAAAACAACTTCTAGCTTTGGGTTAATTTGATTGAGTAAAATTTAAAATAAATTCAGTTTCCTACGGATCAACTCGTACTCGCTACGTACTAAAACTATTCGCCATGCGCTTGCGGTTATTTTTATAACAATATTTTTTCGGCAGTTTTCTAATTCAATAGAAAATTTGCTGACGAACAAAAGGCATGTAGGACCTCCTACAAACGATCGCATGGCAATCAGAAGCAAGAATAACAATCGGTATGGTTCGTACCGATCATTCCAAAATAATGAATTACGACTACCGATCATTCTAGTGGGCCCTTATGGATCTGGAAACTCTTCTGTCGAATTTCTAACGAGATATTTTGCCATCTTCACTTATAAATACAATAGACATGCCATCAGAAAAGGACCTTTTCTTTCTGCTTCTCTTCTCCTTCAACCTAGACTATTCTCTGCTAATTTTACTCTTGGATTTCAAATTGTAACTGTAAACAAACTATAGTATAAATAAAAAGGATTATTCTAGAATGGACGTAAACCAGAGTTAGCTGAACCATTATAAATATGCGTCTCTCTTTACTTGCTTTCATTTTTAATTTTGTTTGTTCTTGATTTTATATTCTTTACACTATACTATTCTATGATCTATGACTGGAAATTGGTGTGCTTTCACACAACTAAGTGTTTGTGACGATTTTTGGCGTAAACATTTTGGTGCTTTCATTGGGAGGGACTAGCACTCACTGATTTGGAGAAGATTCAGAGCTTAGATTTGGATCAATGGTAAAGCAATCTACTAGAAGCGCAAATCAGGAGAGGAGCCACCATGAAGGGAGTCAGGAGGCTTCCTCAGGACTAAGAGCAAATCATGCAGCCGTCTACATCACAAAGGACAAGATGGATGCATTGATGGGTAATATGTAGGTGCAAGTAATGAAAAGGCATGGGGAGATGATGTAGGAATTCCTTAGGCAACTTGGACAGGCTAGAGCGGTAAGAGCTACTGGAACACAAAACCATGGAGTTTGAGCAACAGAAACTGCTAGGAATTTGGATCAAGGAAATAGTGCAGAAGAAGCTACTTTGAATCAGAATGGAGCACACGGAAACGAACCTAACAGATAACAAGATGGAGTAGTACAACCGGGGGCAATCCTCAGTCGACATATAACATCGGTACCGATCGTCCCAGAATGATTGGCATCGATCGGTCGAGACTTAGAGGTGCTAGATCGATCCCTGAAGGGATACTAGGTGGTGTTGTGCAGTATGGTGTCAATCGAAATGCAGATATGCATTGTAAGGACCGTATACCAGGATTCCCTCTTAGACTCGAGGGGCAGTTTAGAAATGATGATCGAAGGCTACCTTTGGAAGATATTGATAGATTTGCAGAGATAATCAGTCGAGTAATGCAAGGAGGATTAGCAAACAGGGATTTGGAGGATGTGAATAGGATAGCCCCTTCACTCCCAAAATCAAGCAAGCTAGGAACCCACTAGAATTCAAATTACCAACAGTGAAGATATATAATGGAAAAACGGATCCTACAAATCATCTGATGAGATATATGAGACATATGGAAGTACTGGGGGCTCCAAAGGAAGTCATGGCACGATGTTTCCACCCTGTACTTCGGACATAGCTACGCTATGGTTCAGGCAGTTGGAAAGTGGTTCTATTAGTACATGGACGAGATTGATCGAATGATTTATAAGGCAGTTTTGGGTTCACATCACGAGACTAAAGAATGTGATGACATTGACATCGATAATTTAGTGGGCTAAAGGATCACTCGGAAATTTCTTAACCAGGTTCAATGCGGTAGTTGCTTCGATGGATCGGCCAGATCCATCAATGGTTTTAATGGCAGCAATGTTGGGAGTTGTGGATAATTCAAATTTTAAGATATTACCAATACGGGATGCACCGATGGATCTCGGAGAATTTTGTCATGAAGAAGAGAGGTTTTTGTGACAAGAAGATGTGAAATCTGACAGAGATGCAGTAGAAGTTAATGTGATTAAAGGAAGAAGATCACTTGTTGAAAGCTCAGGAAAGGACAAGGATAAGGGAAAAAGGAAAGCGAACGATGGCTTTAATAAGTTGAAGAGGCAATGGAGAGAACCAAAATTCTCTTCTTATGCGGATTGACTGAATCTATGGAATAATTTATTTGGATACTCGAGGACGCCTTCAGTACCGAAGGCTGGCAAGGAAGGAACCCTTCGAACATGAGCGTGCATTAGGAAAGCACTGGCTATTCCATGAGCTGGATGGGCATAATACAAATGACTGCTGGCATTTAAAGGATATAGTTGAGGAATATGTGAGGAATGGTCAGTTACAACAATACATGAGGACACAGTCTGCAATGGTGGAATAGGAGCTGTCGCCGTCAACCTTGAATGAAAATGGACCTTGATCTAGGCGTCATGGTCAACTTGTCATCAATTGATCGGAATGGCATGAAATAAGTAAGAAACTCCATAGTAGTACTGCTACGTCACTTACACATGTACAGGATTGGGGATGGTCCCTAAGCATGCTCTAAGATGATGATGAACCGTAACGCTAGTTTTTGTGAAATTTTGTTTTTTCTTGTTTACTTTGAACTCTGGTTTTTCTGATATTTTGGTTTATTAGTTTTTCGTTTCTAAGGACTCTTATATTATATTTTAGCAAATGGACTTTGGAATGCTTAAATCTGCATTAATGTAATAAATAAAAATAGGTCGCGGTTGTGGTCGAAACCGGAGAGACGGGGCCATAACCGTAAGGTGCGAGTCCCTTCGTCGGAGAGCGACCGAATAGACTCGTACAAGAATTAAGTCCTCGCCGGCGGGATCGAGGCCAAAGAAGGATACCCTATGGATAAAGTCTTCGACCGGGGATCAAGGCTGGTGTAGGATACCCCATGGATTTTGTCCTGGACCAGAGAGTCGAGAACGGAGAATAAAACCCAACAGGTCGTCAGGTATGGATTATGCATGGCAAGGAGTAGGTTGCTTCATCCGAGAGCGATAGGATCCGCCTACTCAGTTCGTTGGGTATGGATTATGCCTGGCAAGAAGTAGGTCACTTCATCGTAGAGCAACCAGATCGGCCTACTCAGGTCGTCGAGTATGGATCATGCTCGGCAAGGGTCTGGAGAGACCACGAACTCGGATAACGATCCAAAGAGATCACAGATTGGCTTATTGCCTTTGTAACACCCCGATATTTCAGGGGAAAAATAATTAAAAAGGAATTAAAATAGAAGAAGTTATTATTAATTTTTTTAAGGAAACGTGTAAATTAAAGTACACCTCACATTTTTTACACTAATTAATTAATGGAAATATAATTAATAAACTTAGACAACTTTGAAAAATGGACATTTTGCAAATAATGGAATTTGGCCACATAACTTATACCATTGGGTTCGTGGTAATTTTCTGATTAATTTTCATATATAATGTTTTCAAAACGGAGTTCAAACGAAGAAGTTACGACCGTTTGAAGTTTTGGCATCAAAAACAATTACACGTATGAAATTAGTAGCTTACATTAATTATAATTGATTGATTGATTGCTGATGTGTGTTAAATTACATATGTACACAGTCAGCAATGAGTCAGTAGAATTTATTAAAAAGAGAAACATATTATATACACAAAGTTTGAAATTATTTCAATAGCTTACGTATTTATGCGCACATTTAAACGTTTGAATTTGATTAATGAAATTAATTGGAAACAAGAGTATTGTATTATTATATATGTATACATATGTATATGGAGATAAATGGTAAAAAGATTTATTGACAATAAATGCACATTATTAGTAATTATTGTATGTTACAATTGTAATTAACATGCGTTACAACATTTACTAATGTACGTTGTTTGGAAATTAACATAGATTGTAAACATGTAAGATAAGGAAACTAAATTTGTTTCTAAAATATATATTCTTCAAGTTTAAATATTTAATGTTTATAAACAGAAGATTTAGAAAGGAGGATAAAATGTTAACAAATAAACGTTGTGACGGACAAGAATCAATGGAGAATGGATAAAATACTAAGCAATCAATTAAGAAAATTAACAATGAATGAATAAAATTAACCAAGGGATTGATTAGTTTAAATTGTACATGTATATATACATATATCCTAATTAATTTTACACATTCAAAAGTGTAAATAAATGTGTAACATACCCAATTGATGGATAGAAAAGGATTGGAAATAAATTAATTGGCTGAATTGATGACATAATTGACATTAATGAGAATGTATAACAAAGGAAATTATTATGGATGTAAATTTGGCAAATTAAGATGGATTGATTGCTAACAAATGCAAATATTTAAAATAAAGATCTAACGAGATTTATAAAATGGAAAACAATTTGTAAATTCGATTAAGAGGGGGAGTATAATCTCTCAAAAAGTGTAATGTATACACAGAAACTACAAAAATGGAAATTTTGCAATGCAATCAATTAATGGGAATAATTAATGAACGCTGATTTATTTTCTAACGTGGTGGTTTTCTATTGGACTGAGTGATGTGGTTTTTGATTTTCGAGTATTCTATTGGTCCATTGACGTGTATGAGCTAGAGTGGATAACCATGAGATGTTCGGATGAACATGATTTAACCTAGGAAAATCTAATGAATTATATGCACTCACACTATCTATAAATAAACCATCTAACCTAAAACCTAATCTTTTATTCAGCCGTCGCCATAAGTCTACATAAAAATTTGTGTGTGTTCTTCTTCCTCGTTTTCTCCACTAAAAAAATAATTCTCTTCCAAATTAAATTAATTAAATAAATATATATATATATATATAAGTTATTTGAAGAATTTAAAAAGAGGAAGATAAGAAGAAGAAAAGCTTTTTAAATTTATACAAGCTCAAGTGCTAGGTGAGTGGGAATTAATATGAAATAGAAAAATAAAATAGTTTAATTTTAGTTCTTTTCTAGCACGATAATATGAATTAATTTTTGTTAGTAATTAAGGTTTGATGCAAATTATTGTAACTTCTTCTGCACTTCTCAATTCTAATCATGTTTGGTTTAAAATATGGAACATATAAATTGCCTATTCATGTTTTATGGCATAAATGAGATTGGTTTACTTGAATTGAATTAGAATTGTTATTCAATTTTTAATGGCATAACTGGTTAGTTGGGTAAATTCAGAATATGTTCTTTGAATAAAATTGGAAATTTGGTTGGTATAATTACATAATTTTGAATGTGGTTATGGAACAAAACTGGGAATTATAGTTGGTATATGTGTTTATTCCACATGAGGCCTTAAACGTAAAAAGTGGAATTTTTTGTAATTAAATGGTTTGTGGCTATTGGATAAAAACTTTGTACAGATTAAATCTTTAAAAGGAGAACGTAAATTAGGTTGGAAAAAAATGTAAATTAAATGGACCCTAAAGGCTAGTGTAAATATATAACAAAATAGTATAAAATTTACAGACAAACCATACGGACTGAACGGACGTGAAATTGAAACACCATTTATGTAAGAAAAAGGGAAATTGTGAAATAACCAAATTGGATGTAAAAATGGCCTAAAGCAGATTAATGGAAATAAATAGTATGTAAACTGTAATGGTAAAATTAGTTAATCTGGAAGCGATTTGGTAGGCAGACCTTGTAATGGTTTGGATAGGTGTTTCATGAAGTTAATACCAAAATATAGTTTTGGCTGTACGTACTAGGAGTGGGCAAGTAGGTTCGCAAGGATGTTAGTTACCTTTTATAGGTTGCTAGTACGTAGGATAGATAGCATCTGCAATCGTAGGCTTCTTCAAGCAGATCGACGTGGATGGAACAAGACAAGTGTGCTCCGACGTAGGTTTCTTTATGCAGATCATTGGAGGATTTTGGGTAGCCGACCCAGCTGCGGGCGCTCTTTTGGAGGACCGACACTTTGGATAGGGGCAAGTCCACGTTGGTGACCGAGGAAGCAGGAGGACAGGAGTCCAGTTTAGCAGAGCCTAAGTGCAACTTTGGGGTCCTTTGAGGTTGTTTGAGTCGGCACCGGTCAGACGTAAGGGGCATTTAATCACAGTGCACGGGTGAAGAGCATGACTTTCATGCTATAGCACGTGGATAGACAGTCACAGTGCACGGGTGAAGAGCATGACTTTCACGCAGTAGCACGTGGATAGACAGTCACAGTGCACGGGTGAAGAGCATGACTTTCATGCTGTAGCACGTGGATAGGTAAGGACAGCAGGTCCGACAGGCCGATTGACGTTTAGTACTATTGCATAGTTGACTTCCCTAGAGTGACCATGGACTTTGGCTTCTTAGGAACTGTATCTAAGAAGGATTCACTCCATTATATTATTCCCCTCTACTATATCTGGGGAAGACCTGGAATTAAACTGTTTTATTCTTTCTGCTTCATTTTATTTCTCATTCACTAGACTTTATGTCTGACCCATTCCTATTTTTCCTATTTTCCTCAAATCACAGGAAGATAGTTTAGCAACTATGGGGATTTAGTAAAAAGGCAAGTTTCACTCCTAGGTTCAACACTGTTAGGGAAAGTAGCCTAATCCTGGTTAGTAACATATGTTGAATATTTTACCATTATTCCGATGTGAGATTTTATAAACATTACTCTGACTTGCCTTTGTTATTTGCAGGATACCAAACCAGCAATTCATGCTTTAGTGGACTTGGATTTTTGGTTCATCGAAAATTTAAGCCAACTTACATTTGGTATCGGAGCTTAGACTAGCAGATCCTAAAAATTAGGAAGTACGAGTGAATGTATTTACAAAAATAAATACTAAAATCCAATTAATCCCAATTATAGATTAGTAACATATGAAAAGTCCATGGAAAGGAAAGAAATTTGTGTAATTGAGGAATAAGTCTGTTGAGGAGCGACCATCTGTGTAGTTGCTTTATGCGAGTATCGATATGTTAGATAATAGGTCATGCATTTCATTTCAAGAGGAAGTCTAACATATCAAATACAAACTCAAAGCTACTACACAGTGGCTATGTGGCCTTTGGAAACACATATAAAATAAGCATAACGCAAATCAGTCACAGATATTCATATCACTAAGGCGGAAACAGATATGAATATAACACATAGAAGTGTACATCAAAGTAGTGGTCATACAAGATCCACTACATCACAAAAGAATAGGTACAAGTGTTAGACAAAAGAATATGTATATATCAAGGAGTCTCTATCTCGAATGTATAAAAACAAAAACTACTAAGCTAAAGTAGTTAGCCAAAAGTCAGAAGATAGTCCCTGCTAAGAAGTCAAGTGGAAGCACCTGAAACACCTTGGTCTGACCTGAGTATTATTTAAGAAGAAAAATAATAAACGGATCAGTCTAGCTATAATTATCATGTAAGTAGAGATAGGATAAGCGATATGACAAATATATATGATACCCAAAAATCATACAGTATCTCAAGTTTTCTCAAACACCAAAAAGAATGTCATATTCTTTAGCTTATTCACCAAATCACAAATATTGATAGAGCTTATCAATGCAATCACAAATATTGGTGAAACACAAATTCTAGAAATCAACAATTAGAAATCCAGAAAACATAAAAAGAGATAGGCCTGCCATAAACGAGAGCATGAAAACTCACCAACACGAGTATCACAAACGGGACGCTATCCCATGGGTCGCTAACCCATAGAGCCGGTGCAACGACGTAGTACAATGGTACGGCCAAGGAACCTGAAACTCAAATAAGCCAGAATAATGACGTAGTACAACGATACGCCCGATGAACCGAACTCCATAAATCCCATAGGTTGCTGGCCTATAAAAATGAGATGAAACTTGACAGAACAGGGTACAGTTTCCCTCGCGGACAATAAGACATCGCACATCGCTAGTCTAAACCTCAAAATGATCGTCATAGATCAATAAAAGTGTAAATTACACCAATCTAGTAAATAAATGAGTTTAGCTTCATGTCCAATAACCACTGGCTTAACTTAAATAAATACGAACAAATTGTAGATTTCCACTCGAAAATTGTCACAAGATTTCAATCGAACAAGTCTAAGAATTAACCGACGAAGTAAACGCAAGCGTTTCATACCACTTATTTTGCTAAGTCGTTTAATTGTATTTCTTATACGAGTGGTATGAAACGCTTGCTAAGTCGTTTAATTGTATTTATTACTAATATAGAAACCTTTGTATTTTAAAGTGACAAATCACAGAAACGATTGTAAAAACAATCTATCACCAAAAATTCACATTCGACGACGTGAATTAAAACCATAAAAATCAAAATCAAATCCATCAAGTGGATATTCCCAAAAATCTAGAAAAGAAGTCATCAAAGTCGATAATAAATGACAACAACCAACCGGATCAACAAAAATCGATTAAAATGGAAATTTGCATAAAAACAAACAAATTGGCTGATTTTAACAGCGCCATACGTATGGTGGTTCTCCCAGATGTCTGAGCTGAAGGTCTAGAATTTTTCCAGATCACTCAGATGTCTGAGCCGTAGGTCTGGAATGTTTATTCCTTTGCCTCAGACGTCTGAGTGTTTTACCAGACGTCAGAGCTGAAGCTCAGGGCAAAATTTTGCCTAGGCCATTGATGGCCAAATCAACTTGGAAGCGATCGAATGAGCGATGATAGCTAGGGATTTATGCCAAGCGACAACCCAGCCCTATAGGCTCTTCAATACACTCCAAACAACATGCCAAACATCCATAATAGGATTTTCATAGATTTTTACTTCAAAATACCAAATTTGGAAAATTCACCAAACTAATTCAATTCAAAAGCAACTAGACAGGAAATAGATGTTAGGAATTCATACCTAACAACAATAAAAGCTATAGACATAGATGTGAGTTCAAGAACTCACCTTTAAACTCAAAAACAACAATTGAGAAGCTCTAAAACAAGGCAAGATCAATCTCTCTTCAACTTCAACTCTAGAAGCTCCAATCTATGGTCATATGAAAATATTTCCTAAGTTAGGTTATAGGAAATTATAAAAATTGGAGAGGGATTGAGATGGAGAAGATGAAGAGAATGCTTACCTAAGCTTCTCCTTGATTTTTAGAACTTGAATTTGAATTTCCTAAGAACCTAGGGCTTAGGAATTTTGATTTCCCCTCTTTTCCCCCATTTTTCCTTTTGCTTTGAGAGTGTTAGGAAATTATCAAAGGAATGAATGAAGGGTAGAGGAGTTAGGGTATTTGGTAGAAGAGTTTGGATTAGCTTATTGGGTTAATGGGCTAGAACACAGCCCAAAGCCCAAATGAAAATACCAAAATCCTAATCAACTCCAAACATAACAATGTTTATACTCAAAAAAGTTGTAAACATCGTTTTGAACTCAATGAAAGTGGTCTCGAGTCCGGATTCGACTGTTTACAAAAAGTCACATTTCAGACTTTAAATTCAACTAACGATGCTATATTTAAATGAAACATTTAAATATATAATCGTAAAATATGCGGGTTGTTACAGACTCCCCTCCTTAAAGAAATTGCGTCCTCGTAATACTTAAGAGGAAAATAAAGAGTAACAACCATTCTAAGGCATAACAACACAAAAGAAAATTTTGAAGCGAGAAGTTCACCTTAAAGAGCATGAGTGAGTAAGTCCGGATGTGTTCGCTCGATGAATTCTCTGGATTCCCAAGAACAATCCTTAGGATTTGCGGACCATTGAACTTTCACAAGCGGAACATCTTTGTTACGAAGGCGTTTAACCTTCGTATCCATGATACGAATAGGATGTTGCTCATAAGTCAAATTAGGTGAAACTTCAATTTCTTCAATAATACCGGGCTCAAGAATAGAATCGGAATATCCATGGCATTTTCATAGTTGAGAGACATGGAATACATCATGAATAGTATAAAATTGAGCCGGTAATAAAAGGCGATAAGTCATGGAACCAATGCGTTCAGTGATGGGAAATGGGCCAATATAACGAGGTGCTAATTTTCTCGAATGACTGAAATGCACAACACCTTTCATAGGTGAAACATGAATGAACACCAAATCTCCCATAGAAAATTCTAATTTCCTTCTTCGGTTATCGGCATAGGATTTTTGTTTACTTTGAGCTTCTTTCATCCTATGATGAATAAGGCAATCTTTTCTTTGGAATCACGAACAAAATCTGGACCTAAAACCAGCTTCTCACCGGCTTCAAGCCAACACGAAGGGGATCGGCATGGCCTTCCGTATAGTGCCTCGAAAGGTGCCATCCCAATACTAGACTGGAAGCTATTATTATAAGAAAACTCAAAAAGAGAAATATGATCTTCCCAACTTCCACCAAAATCAAGAACACAAGCACGAAGGAGATCTTCAAGAGTTTGATTCACATGCTCTGTTTGTCCATCGGACTGAGGATGATAAGCGATGCTAAAATTAAGCTTCGTTCCTAAAGATTTTTGAAGACCCTTGCAAAATCCACTAGTAAATAATGGATCTCGATCACTAGTAATAGAAGTAGGAACCCCATGCAATTTAACAATTTCTTTAACATAGAGTTTGGCCAAAAGAGGTACGGTCCGACTGGACCGAACAGGAATAAAATGGGCGGATTTTGTAAGTCTATCTACAATCACCCATAGACTGTTATGACCCGAACGAGAATGACGAAGACCTTCAATAAAGTCCATGGAGACTTGATTCCACTTCCAAATTGGAATGTCCAAAGGTTGCAATAACCCATCGGGCCTTTGATGCTCGGCCTTTACAAGTTAGCAAGTCATGCAACGCTTAATAAAGTTAGCAATATCAGATCTCATTCCATCCCAATAATAATGTCGCTTCACATCCGTGTACATTTTACTACTATCGGGATGAATTGTAAATCTAGAATGATGAGGATCTTCTAAAATATCTTTACGAAGATCACTAATATTTGGCACAATAAGTCTTCCAAATTTTCGAATGCCTCCACGAGCATCAATATCAAAGTCTTTTAAACCATCAATATTTCTATCCCTACAACTTTAGCTAAGATGAGCCAATTCGGGATCATGCTTTTAAGCTTCAAGAATGCGGTCTAAAAGAGAAGGATGAGCCTCAAGGTTACATAAAACAAAAGATGAACATGAATCGGATTCACGATCTCGAATCTCATAAGTGGAAAAAGTCGTGAGATCACTCCATTCGGATATCATCATGGAAGCAACTGCTTGTTGCTTACGACTAAGAGCATCGGCAACACGATTTCCCTTTCCAGGAGTATAAAGAATATCAAGATCAAAAGATGCAAGGAATTCGAGCCAACATTGTTGATGCAAATTAAGTTCCTTTTGAGAGAACAAATACTTCAAAGATTTATGATCAGTGTAGAGAAAAAAAGTTTCTCCCAAAAGATAATGACGCCAAATTCTAAGAGCGAAACAATGCCCGCGAGCTCTAAATCATGAGTGGCATATCTAGTCTCGGCAGATTTTAATTGCCTAGAAGCATAAGCGATAACACGTTCCCTTTGCATGAGAACGGCTCCCAAACCAACATGACTAGCATCGGTATAAACAATCATGTCTTGGTTCCCTTCGAGAATCACAAGAATAGGAGCATAGGAAGGAGTTCTTTTAATTTCTGAAAAGCAGCTTCATATTTGTCTGACCAAATGTACTTAACTACCTTCTTTGTCAAACTAGTAAGAGGTACGTAAATTTTAGAAATGTCTTTTATGAACCGACCGTAATAGCCCGCCAATCCAAGAAAGCTACGAATTTCCGTCACACTCTCCGGTCTCTTCCAATTTTGAATCACTTCAATCATTGAAGAATCCACGGAAATTCTGTATTCATAAATAATAGGTCCTAAAAATTTCACACAAGATTGCCAAAAGTGGCAGTTAGAAAATTTTGCTTTCACTTGATTGCTCTTAAGAGTTTCCAACACAATCCGAAGGTGTTTTTCATGCTCTTCCTCGGTTTTAGAATAAACAAGAATATCATCAATAAAGATGAGAACAAATCGATCGAGGAAGTCTTTGAAAACTCGATTCATATGGTCAACGAAATAAGCTGGAGCATTCGTTAAACCAAATGGCATAACAAGCCATTCATAAGATCCATAACAAGTATGGAACGACATCAAAGGAATACTATCCTCTGCAATACGAAGCTGATGAAAACCGGTTGTTAAGTCTAACTGTGAAAAGACTCTAGCACCGCTAAGTTGATCGAATAGATCATCAATCCGAGGCAAGGGATATTTATTCCTAATGGTAAGATCATTAAGCTTGCGGTAGTCAACGCAAAGCCGGAGTGTACATCGGATTTCTTCACAAAGATAGCTGAAGCTTTCCAAGGAGAGGAACTAGATCGAATAAACTATTTTGCTTCCAATTCGGATAATTGTTTACGCATCTCTTCATTTTCCTTATTGGACATACGATAAGGAGGTCGAGTGATAGGTAGAGCTCTAGGGATTAGATTAATTCAGAACTTAATTGCTCGCTTTGGTGGTAACCCTAAAACGGGCTCAAATATATTTGGAAATTCACGAACAACGTGAATAAGGGAAATGACATCTTCCTCATCATCATTATCGTCATCATGCATATTTAGAGAATTAATATAAGGATGCTACTGAATTGGAATCTGAATCTTTAAGAACAATAGAAATCTTCTTAACAGATTGAGGATGTCGAAGATGGATAGTCCTCTTGGGACATAGGATGTGGGCTTCATAACGATTAAGCCAATCCATTCCCAAAAACATTTCGAAACCTAAGTAACGCATAACATGCAAATCGGCTCGGAAAGCATAATCACATAAAATAATATCGACATCTTTACAAAAAAACTGAGTGTTGCGGATCCACCAACCGGATTCGCAATTCTCAATGAAGTCATCAAGCCCATAACATTTAAAGACAAAATATCAACAAGTTCCTTTGATATAAAAGAGTGGGATGCACCCGTATCAAAAGAACTCGAATAGAATGATCATGAAACATAGTAATGCCATCAAGGGTACAATGAGAAATACCTTGACCAAGAGAAGTGTTACTAGGGGCTTGCATAGCATTCAACTTTCCCTCTATATTACTTTAAAGTTTGAGACATGAAGATATAAGATGACCTAAACTTTTGCAATAGCGACAATAAAGGGGTTTCAGACACCTATTTGCATAATATTTCTTAGAACCACAAGCATTCGCCACGACTAGAGGTAGGAGTCTTTGCTACAAAAGTTGCTTGCTTCCCTTTCTTGTTGGGATTATGGCCCTTGAACTTATTGTCGAGTTGCCTCTTCTTGTTGTTATTGAAGTTCTTCTTGGCACCAAAAACTTCAATATCACTTTCTTTATCGGCCTCTTCAAGAAGAGCGATATTTACAAGCTGGTCGAAAGAAACTTCTAGTTTCAAAAGTAAAGGCTTTTTGAGGTTTTTATTCAACCTATAGATAAACCTCTGATTATTCTTCAATGGGGTATTAGTATATTCGACCCCGTATTTAGAGAGGGATTCAAAAGATGCGACATACTCTATCACAGAAGATTCACCTTGAACAACGTCAATAAAGCATCGAGCTAAAGTTATCTTTTCAGCTTCCGGCACAAACTTTAACTCGAACCTTTCCCGAAATTGCTCCCAAGTAAGATTTGCTTCGATAATTTCCAAAATCAAAAGCTCATACCAATCTAATGCTCTCTCCTGGAGCATGCTAGAAGCCACTTGGACTCGATATAGATCCACAAGATTCATGCGAGAAAACATGCGGTCGCATGTTCTAAGCCATGTTTGGACTTCTATAACGCTTTCGGAACCCTTGAATGGCCTTCCACCCAAATTGGTATAATCACTACACAAGCGTGCAAACCCGGATTTAGGGTGAGTAGGCTCTGGAATGGGTCCGGCAGCTTGGGCATTCTTTACAAGATCCAAAAGCTGTTGGGCAGACGTAAATACACCATCCTGAGGAGTAGCACTGGATTGACCGGCGCTAGGACGGCTGGGTTTAACCATTTCTCTTCTTTAAGAAAGAAAGAAAGAAGAGGAAAAATGTTATCCTCAGAATGAATATCAAACAAACTTGATTGATAAAACAAGGCATCATAAAAGGAAATAGGATAGAACGGGTCCTAAGACTCGAATTAAATACTAAGGCACGATTCCTAAGAGAGACTTAGGACAATGATCCTTGCTAGATTATTCTACATTGTTCTGAAGTTTGGCTCCGATACCAAGCTGTGACGCCCCACCTCTATACTTACACTAGCTAATGACACTACGGGGTAATGCCGTCGGCTAGCACAAAGAATAAGGCTATTGAGGAGCGACCATATGTGTAATTGCTTTGTGCGAGTAACGATATGTCAGATAGTAGGTCATGCATTTCATTTCAAGAAGAAGTCTGACATATCAAATACAAACTCAAAGCTACTACACAGTGGCTATGTGGCCTTCGGAAACACATATCAAATAAGCATAACACAAATCAGTCATAAATATTCATATCACTAAGGCGGAAATATATATGAATATAACACATAGAAGTGTACATCAAAGTAGTGGTCATACAAGATCCACTACATCACAAAAGAATAGGTACAAGTGCTAGACAAAAGAATATGTATACATCATGGAGTCTCTATCTCGAATGAATAAAAACAAAAACAACTAATCTAAAGTAGTTAGCCAAAAGTCAGAAGATAGTCCCTGCTAAGAAGTCAAGTGGAAGCACCTGAAACACCTCGGTCTGACCCGAGTATTATTTAAGAAGAAAAATAATAAACGGATCAGTCTAGCTATAATTATCATGTAAGATGAGATGGGATAAGAGATATGACTAATATATATGATACAACAAAAATCATACAATATCTCAAGTTTTATCAAACACCAAAAAGAATGTCATATTCTTTAGCTTATTCACCAAATCACAAATATTGATAAAGCTTATCAATGCAAATCACAAATATTGGTGAAACACAAATTCTAGAAATGAACAATTAGAAATCCAAAAAACAAAAAAAGGGGGAGGCCTATCATAAACGGGAGCATGAAAACTCACCAACATGTGTATCACAAACGGGACGCTATCCCATGGGTCGCAAACCCATAGAGCCGGTGCAAGGACGTAGTACAATGGTACGCCCGAGGAACCTAAAACTCAAATAAGCCGGAACTACGACGTAGTACAACGGTACGCCCGATGCACCGAACTCCATAAATCCCATAGATCGCTGGCCTATAAAAATGGGATGAAACTTGACAGAACGGGGTACAGTCTCCCTCGCGGACAATGAGACATCGCACATCGCTAGTCTAAACCTCAAAATGATCGTCATAGATCAATAAAAGTGTAAATTACACCAAGCTAGTAAATAAATGAGTTTAGCTTCAGTCCAATAACCACTGGCTTAACTTAAATATTTACGAACAAATTGTAAATTTCCACTCGAAAATTGTTACAAGATTTCAATCGAACAAGTCTAAGAATTAGCCGACGAAGTAAACGCAAGCGTTTCATACCACTTGTTTTGCTAAGTCGTTTAATTGTATTTCTTATACGAGTGAGGTAAAGGTTTGTATATACTAATAATTTGGAAAATGATTTTAAAAACGAGCTTTGTATTTAAAAGTAGTGTTGAAATCATTTTTGTGAAAGAGTTTGAGTATTTACTACTAGTATAGAAACCTTTGTGTTCTAAAGTGACAAACCACAGAAACGATTGTAAAAACAATCTATCACCAAAAACTCACATTCGACGACGTGAATTAAAACCATAAAAATCTAAATCAAATCCATTAAATGGATATTCCCAAAAATCCAGAAAAGAATTCGTCAAAGTCGATAATAAATGACAACAAACAACCAGATCAACAAAAATTGATTAAAACAGAAATTTGCAAAAAAACAGGCAAATTGGCTGATTTTAACAATGACAAACGTCTGGTGGTTCTCCCAGACGTCTGAGCTGAAGGTCTGGAATTTTTCCAGATCAATCAGATGTCTAAGCCATAGGTCTGGAATGTTTATTCCTTTGCCACAGACGTCTGAGTGTTTTACCAGACGTCTGAGTTGAAGCTCTGGGCAAAATTTTGCCTAGGCCATGAAGCCCAAATCAACTTGGAAGCAATCGAATGAGCAATGATGGCTAGGGATTTATGCCAAGCGACAACCCAGCCTTATAGGCTCTTCAATACACTCCAAACAACATGCCAAACATCCATGGTAGGATTTTCATAGATTTTGACTTCAAAATACCAAAATTGGAAAATTCACCAAACCAATTCAATTCAGAAGCAATTGGAGTGAAATAGATGTTAGGAATTCATACCTAACAACAATGAAAGCTATAGACATAGATGCGAGTTCAAGAACTCACCTTTAAACTCAAAAACAACAATTGAGAAGCTCTAAAACAAGGAAAGATCAATCTCTCTTCAACATCAACTCTAGGAGCTCCAATCTATGATCATATGCAAATATTTCCTAAGTTAGGTTATAGGAAATTATGAAAATTGGAGAGGGATTGAGATGGAGAAGATGAAGAGAATGCTTACCTAAGCTTCTCCTTGATTTTTAGAACTTGAATTTGAATTTCCTAAGAAATTAGGGCTTAGGAATTTTGATTTCCCCTCTTTTCCCCCATTTTTCCTTTTGCTTTGGGAGTGTTAGGAAATTATGAATGGAATGAATGAAGGGGAGAGGAGTTAGGGTATTTGGTAGAAGTGTTTGGATTAGCTTATTGGGTTAATGGGCTAGAACATAACCCAAAGCCCAAATGAAAATACCAAAATCCTAATCAACTCCAAACATAACAATGTTAATACTCAAAAAATTTGTAAATGTCGTTTTGAACTTAAGGAAAGTGGTCTCGAGTCCGTATTCGACTGTTTACAAAAAGTCACATTTCGGACTTTAAATTCAACTAACGATGCTATATTTAAATAAAACATTTAAAAATATAATCGTAAAATATGCGAGTTGTTACATAAAGTATAAAATCTTTAAGTATAATTAAAAGTGTAGTAATTGGAATAAATGTTAGTAAGTGTAGTAGGAAAAAGTCAAGGAACTCTTGAGAGATTCGTTGTTCTTATCTACTCCAGATTTGTAATATGAAAATTATGAAAGAACATTTTGAAAACAAATAAGATATGTCTTTGGAATAAATGGTTTGGTGAAAATAAATAAGGTTTTAAAAAAGAAAAAATTAATGAAAACTTTTCCAATTTTTAGAAATTTATAAAGGTCTTTAAAAGGAAAAGCAGGTTAAATTCTAAACTTAGAATTGTTGGTATTCCTATCTAGGTTTAGGGGATATTTTGAATTCAAACACCGTAAGAGTGTAAGGTAAAGCCATCAAGTATTTATCGATTTAATAAGAAGTTTTAAGTAACACTTTTAAAGGCAAGAATTTTGGGATTTTGAAATGTTTTTTTTGAATGGAAGAAATAAATGCCAAACAAGTTTTAAAATATGGAGTAGATAGGAAATGGTGCCTAGGGTTAAGGATTCCTTAGGATTAAGACACGTATTGAGAGAACGTACTTGAAAAAAATGGTTTTTCAAAGAGTCTTTCAAAAAGTTTTTAAAATCTAGTTTCGAAAGTATATATTTATATATATGTATATGATAAAAGTTTTGTTAAAAGTAGTTTTTAAAGGTTTTATCTATATATGTCGGAATTCCTTTTATTCATGCCTACCCTATCTTTGGGAAAGTGAATTAGAACAAGTTTTAGGAGATAGGATGGACTTTCCCTAGTTATTCTTGTAGAAATGCTAATGTTTGTTTCTTATATAAGCTAGTAGTAGCAGAGGAATTTTGGGCATGAAAGTAAATCAAGGAGATTAGCCTAGTGCGACGTTTAGGAGATGGATAGGTTGGAAATAAATATGAGGAAAAGGCTTTGCAACCATAAGGAAATTTGTGCATTTTTAGTATTGATGCATAAAAGTGGGCTTATGCTATTAGGTTTCCTATTATCTACTCCGATTTAAATGGTAAATAAGTGAAAGTGTTTTCTCAAAACAAAAATAGTGGAAATCTTATATTTAAAAGAGAAAGGAAAATGATATGAAATTTGTCAAATAAATTTTATGGAAATTGTGTAAGAAGTAATTGTTATAGGTTATTTTCGATAACCATCGTAGAACTTTTTAAGCACATTGTTATATTCACCCTCAATGTGTATTTTGCTTTTAGTGGAAGCAGTGGATGTTTGATATTTTAGTTCAATAAAATAATCAGATAAACCACTTAAATTTCGTTAAAAAGAAAAATTGAAAGAATTTGACAAAAATAGGAGGAAAGCTATTTTTTCAATAATTGTTAACATTTATTTTACACATTGTTGCACTTATCTCCAATGTGTATTTTACTATTAAAATGGAAATTTTGAAAAAAAAGAGAATTTAAAAAGTCTATAAAGCACTACTTCTGAACTTTTTTTCTGAAATAAATAATATTTGGAAATATACGGTTAAATGCTAGTAAGTTAAAAATTTAAAAGGGAATTTAGCAGTTTTAAAACTTACTAGCTTTGTGAAGTTTGAAAATATGAAGATTTTAAAATCTTAGGCGACTTACTAGTTGTATGGAAATGGTAAAAATTAGAAGTAACTAAACTATAAAAGAAATGAAAAAGCAGACTTTATAGTTGTAAAGACTAATTCGCTTTGAGAAATTTATGATCTTTGTTGAAAAGACGAAGTAAAAATATTTTGATATTCATTTAGAAAGGGAAGAAATAAATTTGGAGTTAGATAAATAGGATTAAGTAGCCCACTAGGATAAGGTTGATTGTAGAGTTTGAAAAACAAATGGAAGGGTATAAGAAAGTTATGGTGGAAGGTTTGTGTTCCATTTCTGATATTTCAGTACACACCTTGTTTGATTCAGGAGCATCTCATTCCTTTATCTCTAGTTCTCTTGTTGAGGGACTTATTCCATCATTTCTGATCAGGTAGTGGTCTCAAACCCAGTTCGAGGATCGGCTTACTTGTTGATGCTTTTTCGAGGTTTGAAAATTTTGATTCTTGGAGTAGAGTTTGACTGTGAGGTATTCGTTCTTGGTTTCTCTGGTTTTGGTCTTATTTTAGGTATGGACTGGTTGTCAATGTATGGGACGATCTTAGATTGTGACAGGAGGCTTGTTAGGTACATGAAGTGGGCGTACCTTGGAGGTTTCATGTGATCCACGAGGGTCTGTTATGCTTAGCTACCTTTATTCTTTAGACGTATCGCCTGATGATCTTAGTTCTGTTTCAGTTGTTTCTTTGTACCATGATATTTTTGAGGAGATCACTGGCCTTCCTCCATGGAGGGAGGTTGATTTCAGGATATATCTTGTTGATAATGCTCGGCCAGTTACTCTACCGGTTTGGGATATGGCCCCGAAGGAGAGGATTAGGATTTCATATCCACATCTTTTGTTGGTAAGTTTTCTTTTGAACATCCTATCTTTGATCTTTTCCTAGTTAGGATCCTTCGATAGATATTTTTAGGTGACACTTTGTGTTGGTAGGGATGTTCGTAAATATGCCATTAGGACATGTTATGTTTGATGGTTGATACCAAATGTAACGACCCACCTTTTTGGACGGTTTAAATCGATAATAAACCACACATGACAAACTCAAACCATTCAAATGGGAGGATTGTTATGGGGTAAATAAGAAAAGAAGAGAAAGGAAAGAAAACAAAATAAAGAATCTTATAGCGGAATGACAAAATATAATAGTCAAATAAACAGTTCATGAAGCTATTTGCAAATAATACTTGATTTCACTTTTACAATACAGATCAGAGTTACATACAACAAAAATA
The DNA here is from genome assembly GCA_030737815.1 of Allium fistulosum. Taxonomy (NCBI): domain Eukaryota; kingdom Viridiplantae; phylum Streptophyta; class Magnoliopsida; order Asparagales; family Amaryllidaceae; genus Allium; species Allium fistulosum. Next base: position 739,049,044 of record CM060908.1, on the reverse strand, counting down.
AATAAATAATGTAGCGGAACAACATGATGCAGTGGGAATAATACAATAAATAATAATAGTACTAAAGCTCCGTCTTCGTTCTCCAGAAAAGCAGTCTTCAATACACTGAAAAGCTCAGATTTAACTAGAATGACAATTTAATATACCAAACATCAACCAATCAATGTCTAATCACATCATAAATTCAATTTAACTAACATAAGATAATCTAGTAGTTGTGAGTGGGATAAAATAACGACCCGCCTTTTTGGACGGTTTAAATCGACGATAAACTACACACGTCAGACTCAAACCATTCAAAAGGGCAGATTGTTATGGGGTAAATAAGGAAAAGCAAAGAAAGAAAGAAAACAAAACACAGAATCTCACAGCGGAATGACAAAATATAATAATCAAATGAACGGTTCATGAAGCTGTTTTACCAATAACATTTGATTACACCTTTACAATACAGAATCAGAGTACATACAGCAGTAATAAATAAGTAATGCAGCGGAACAATATGATGCAGCAGAATAAATGAAATAAATAATAGTAGTACTAAATCTTCGTCTTCGTTCTCCAAAAGCAGTCTTCAATACACTGAAAAACTCAGACTGATCCGAGCGAATTGAAAAGACAAAACACTTAAGCGTGCCCTCATCTCACTTTAGACTAATATGAGACACCGTTTTGTCTAATAGGGAATGGTAGTAATTGGTTAAATATAAGTCCAAATCATGGGGGATTTGGATAAGGGGCGCAACTTGATATTGTTTGGATGAAGGGTCAATACCAATAGCATTTCCCCTATAGTTTCTATGGAGTAGCAGGCCGATCAAAAAGGGTAGAATTAGGGTTACATCCTAATTACAGGATTATGAATTCAGCCTAACCACAGCAGAAACCAAGGACAAGTGCAAGCAATCGAAATTAACCTATCTTATAGTTAATCATATTTACTTCTAGTTTATCACTTTCTTGTTTCCTTTGTTTCCTCTTTATATACTAGAACTATTGTAGAGTCTATTACTTTTATTTTGCTTAACGACTCTAGTAATTACTATCATTCACCAGACTTTTAGTTTGACTCACTCCTCTATTTCCCCCTTCCCCCTCCTAGGCAATCAAGGGAGAGGGTAGTAGATTGCAGTTGCTTGGAGATTTCTTGGAGGAGTTTGCTACTGTGTATTTCTTTTATTTTCAGCTTTTTGTTCTTTCTATGTACTGGCTTATTATAAGGGATATTATGTACTCTGATTTTTGAGACTATGAGTTTTTGTTTCATGAGACATATTGGATTTTTAGACATGTATGTGGTATTTGGTATTTGACTTATTTATGAAGCAATTATGAAGTTTTTTTAATTAAGTCATTATTTTATGTTTCCACTGTTTTTATATATTTTTGTCTTATGAATCTTAGTCTCTGTTAGCTTTAGTTATACCTACAACGCACCACGCCTTTTAATGTATCATTTTGGGTATATTACGGGGTGTGGGGTGAGCTGTTTATTTGATTATTATATTTTGTCAATCCGCTGTGAAATTCTGTGTTTTGTTTTTCTTTCTTTTCTTTTATTTTCTTATTTATCCCATTGACAATCCTCCCTTTTGAATGATTTGAATTAGACATGTGTGGTTTATTGTCGATTTAAACCGTCCAAAAGGTGGGTCGTTACGGTTGATGTAACACCCCACACCCTTTAGTATACCCAAAAGAGCACACTAAAATGTGTGGTGCGTTGTAGGTATAGCTAAAAACTTACAGAGACTAAGATTCACAAGACAAAATAAATAAAACAGCAGAAACATTTAAAAACAATAACTTATTATTCAAAACCAACTTTATAAAGTAGAGTCATACAACCAAATACAAGGTGTCTCAAAATACCAAATACATGTCTCATGAAAAACCATAATCTCTTTCATAATATCAGAGTACATAAAAACAAACATCCCTCTCAAAGAAAAGCAGTACATCAAATGAAATAGAAACTTAAAAAAAAGAAGTAGAATACATAAGGAAAGATCTCCGCAGCTGAACCTCCAAAAGAATCCAAAAGCTACTATCTCTACCTTTGCTGGCCTATGGGGGGAAAAGGGGGAAAAGGGTAAATAGAGGAGTGGGTCAGACCGAAAGTCTGGTGAGTGTAACGACCCACCTTTTTGGACGGTTTAAATTGACGATAAACCATACACATCAGACTCAAACCATTCAAAAGGGTAGATTGTTATGGGGTAAATAAGAAAAAGCAGAGAAAGAAAGAAAACAAAACACAGAATCTCACATCGGAATGACAATATATACTAATCAAGTAAACAGTTCATGAAGCTGTTTTACAAATAACATTTGATTACACCTTTACAATAAAGAATCAGAGTACATACAGTAGTAATAAATAAGTAATGCAGTAAAACAATATGATGTAGCGGAATAAATGAAATAAATAATAATAGTACTAAATCTTCGTCTTCATCCTCCAAAAGCAGCCTTCGATACAATGAAAAGCTCAGACTGACCCGAGCGAATTGAAAAGGCAAAACACACGAGTCAGAACTAAACGATCTTATGTAAGTTAAATCAACAGTAAATAAATATGAGTGTAACGGCGTCAGAGATGTTTACGGGGTTTGACATCTCCTATCCAGTGTCTAACGTGAGTGCATTAACTTAAGAGATGTTCGGGATTTCCATCTTTTAAGGATCCGTTAAACTATCTACATACATAGTACAATACACTATTATAATAGTGTCTACAGTAAAGTAAAGTATTAAAATAGCGTTAAGGCGTTTCCCATATCCCCCTTAACACATTTTATATATTCCCATAGTTTATACAATACCGTAAGCTCCTTCGTAAACTGAAAATTTACCCAGAGGGCACTCCATAGGTATGGTACAAAATAAACTCGTAGAAGGCGTGATAGGGCATGTGAACACGGCACTCGAGGCAATGCCATGGTAAGACTCTACCGTTTTGCAAAACCGGGCTGGTGGTAACGCATAGCAGCTACTACCGTCCACCTCGGAACACACTCCCAAATCAAAAACAAGGGGTGGCCACCAAATCAATCACAAAGTCAAAATATGGTATCGAAGAAATGTGCCTAATAGGAGGAATGACCTCACTTGGCTCGGTATAGCTCCTGTTTTAGTCACATCTAAGCTGACTCACGGGAGTCAGGGCTATGTAAATACCTCATACAGAATCGTTCGCCAAACCATCCTACTTCATTCTAGAATCTCCACCACGTACATAGTTGTTAAAGTGGTTTTGGGTATTGGCAGAGTGTATGACAATATCCGATCCCGGTCTCTTTAACAACCAAACGCTTATTTCACACCGGATGGTTCTTTTACGTTTTCAAAACTGATTTATAATTTATATCAAAATATCATATTCTCAAAACCATATCATTTTCGAAATCATATTTACTTTGGAAATTATATCACATTTGAAATCATATCACTTTCGAATTCATATTTCCAAAAATAAATTAAATCCTCATTTAAAATCATCATATTCCTCAAAAAAGTCATCTAAATCCCTACTTATGGTATAACATCATTTAATCGTATTCTACTTAAAAATCAAGAATTTAAATATAAAATTTCTACTTTACAAAACCCGAAATTCAGAAAATAGTTTAGATAGTTTAAAATAGTTTAAAAAATATAGTTTAAGATAGTTTAAATAGATTTAAAATAGATTAAAATAGTTTAATATAGTTTAAAATAGATTAAAATAGATTAATACAATTTAAAATAGATTAAAATAGTTTAATATAGTTTAAAATAGATAAAATAGATTTATAATATATTAAATGGGTTAAAATACTTTAAATAGATTTAAAATAGATTAAAATACTTTAGAATTTCGATTTAAACCAATTTCCAATTCCAACCTTCAAACTTGGATTTTCAAAGTAATTCAATTTATATTAATCAATTTCCTTCAAAATATCATTTAATCCAATTCAAGATTTAAGGGTTTTAAAATCGTTTAATTTAACCAATCCGGTGTCCGTATATAATTTTCTACCCTATGGTCAAGCGATACAGATATTTATCATTTCAATCCGCAAAAATTTAAATTTACGGATATATATTATTTCAACCCGCAAACCCGAATTCCAAATCAATGAAAATTGCTTGGGTTTATCATTTCAACCCATAACAATTTTCTCCTATTCTATATGATCGTTCGGGTATGTATCATTTCAACCAATAGGGATTTTCTAACAATAACTAAGGTAACTTGCAGTGTTATAACAAGATAAATATAACATCAAATCATCCACTATCAACAATTAAACATACATCACAATCATTACCCAAATCAACCAATAAACATCAATAGATAACTGATTATCATCACCTGGTATTAAATTGACAATTAAATTCAATATTAAATTAAACGATGATTAAATGCAATAAAGGTTAAATTTAACTAGAATGAAAATTTAAATATACCAAACATCAACCAATCATTTCCAAATCATATCATAAATTCAATTTAACTAACATAAGATAACTTAGTAGTTGTGAGTGGGCTAAAACACTCACCTTTGATTTTAGCCCATAAAAATCCAAACAGAAGCGTAAAAACTCAACAGTCTCCAAATTCAACCAAATCAATTTCATGTTGTTCGGAATTTAAATATGAATCCAACAGAAGAAATCGCGCGGGAATCAAAGTTTATATGCAAAAGATATTCATGTTATAAGAAATATTATTAAAATTAAAATTAGTACGCATTAAAAAAATTAAAAAAATTAAATTTTTTTAATACTTACGTTTTTCTCAAGATGAGGCTTAAGGAAAAGATTGAAGAACAACTAAGATGAGGACAGGACGCGTACGAAAAATGAAAAAAAACATGTTTCATAAAAGAAAGCTTTTGGATTTGCAAGAATAAGAGCTTTTGAATATGAGGTGTCAAGAGAAACAAAACGCAAATGAAGAAATAAGCTGCAGGTTATTTATAATTAGGAAATGAAGGTGGAGAGACAAAAATAAATGTCACATTTTATTTTGAAAGCTCTAGGCATTAAAAATGCATAAAGAAATGTACATAGGAATGGAAAAGTTTGCAAACCAAAGGAAAGTAAATTTTGTATACGTGAAAATGGTGTGGCAAGAATTAAATACAACCTAAAAGTCTAGGCTCGGGTATTAAATAGAAGGAGAAATGAACGGATTAAGTATTAATAATAAGGTAACTATTTTAAAACGTTAATGCAACAATTAATAACAAAAGAAATAAAGGGACCATGTACATCGCACAATCTTTTGAAATTCAATTTTTTTTTCTGAAACGTAACCAAATTAACTTCATTAACTCAAATAATATTTAAATTTGTATGCATTTAGGTTTTTATCTACGCATAATATTTTTATACTTACCTTAAAATGAAAACGTTCAAATTGGTTTTCCCAAAATGATCTTTTATTTCCATTAAAACACCCTTTTTGTTTAACACAAAACGTGCGTTTCTTTTATTAAATCTATTAATTGCAATCAACATTTTCTTTCCTTTTAATTGATATATTTGAATTACATTAATTGCAATTACTTATAAAGTTAAATTTCAAAACAGACAACTAAAATGGATGAAAACTAGAACAATTGTTTATTTAAACACGTTTATAAATTTGTTGTTTATACATGAGAGTAATAAATAACTTACTGAAATAGATTATTTTCCTATTTGTTTGTATCAAAATTGGGCACAACACTCTTCGGAAGTTTTTGAAGAGATTAAGTAAAGAAAGTAAAATGGAAAAAGAGGATTATCTAACAAAAACTCCAAATTTCGGATACGAAAGCAATTAAAATCAAGGAGACACAAGAATTTAGAGTGGTACGGCATATCGCCTACGTCCACTATGAAGTTGTTAGCTTTATTGATCTTTCTTTGAAGATTACAAGTGAATTCAGTAAGTTACATCATGTAACTATGATTTGCAGCAGTAAATCTCGTTGGTAGCAGCAGCAATGGAGCTCAGATTTGGATCCGGCAGAGTCTGGGCGTTGGAGAGCTTGAAGGAGAAGAAGAACCCCTTTTCTGTTGGCTTTGGGGGTCTATTTATAGGTGTAGGAGGCTGGTATTTCGCCTAGATCTCGGGGGACCCTCTCTGGCACGTGACCAGGCCTGCGCGCCCAAGCCCATGAAGTTTCGGTCCGATTCGTGATCGATACGAACAAATTTCATATCGATCAAGATTTCATCCAATGTAGTCGAAATTTGGCGTGGACATTCTTTAGCATGCACGTAGCCTTCTGTGAAAATTTCATAGCATTTTGACTTGTAGATTAGGAGATATGATCGATATGAATTAGGATTCTCGGTTGGCTGTTTCGTTCGACTCGCTCTTTGTTCGACTCGGTTCTGTTCGACTCGGTGACGTGGCGTTTATTCGTATTGACTGCTGTGCCTTGCTTCGCATTGATGGATACGAAGTAGAAGTCTTCGGATGGATGTGAAGTTGACGAAGTGGAGCGAGGCGAAATGTGGCCCTCTGATGGAGTCAAACTAGATGGAGTCGAACAGTGGTCCTGCGAAGGAGTCAAACTAAATAGAGTCGAACTGTTGTTTTCTGAAGGATGCGGAGCGAGTCGAACAGAGGCTCTGAGATGGAGTCGAAATGGAGCAAGTCGATGTGGAGCGAGTCGAAGTAGGCTTCCATGATGGATTCGAGCAGAGCGAGTCGAAGTGGGCTCTTCTGTGGGATGCGAACTGAGCGAGTCGAAGAAGGCTATTTTTAATCAATTTTGCATCGGTCATAATTAAGCATACGAACTCGGATTGACTTGAGATTTGGAACGTTGACTCTCATAGCTTAGCTAGTCATGTTATATTAATTTGAGCTCGATCCGGACTCGGACAAAATTCGTCGATATCCATAGTGAGCCTGTGTATAACCGATCTCTGGGACGGATCGTCATTTGTTTATTAGTCAATTCCTTGGTGTCACAGCCTTGCCAAAAGGCGGGATAACATTTGCCCCCCCAAAGTACGTCTTGTGGAAACATGATGTGCTTTGAATCGCTGCCATCTTTATTCTGAATAGTTATTGTCATTTCGATGAAAGCTGTAATCTTCGACTTATTTTCTTGATAATGTAAATTGTTGACTGTTAACTGCTGTACCCTGTATTGTTGCAACTGATTGTTATACGCCAGTGATTAGCCGTTTGCTTATGCATATATGTTAACCTGACTCTCGTTGACGTTTGTACGTTCGCGAGTGATTGTCGGTTTACTTTGTATTGAATTCCGTATCGATGGTTGTTTTTGAATGTTCCTTCGTAACGATCCTCTCCTGAATTGATGTGAAGGGTTGAAACATTGAAGACGATTTTCCTTGACTTTATGGATGCGAAATGAGTATTTCGAATCGATGTTGTTGGCCCCTGGAGCCGTGATTCGATGGATTCGAACTGACTGTTCGTATCGATGCTTTGGGGAAGGAGTTGGAAACTATTGATACGAACAAAGATTTCGTATCGAGGGATGCAGGGTTCGATGGATATGAAGTGCTTGTTTGACTCGATGATGGACACAAAGCGCTTGTTCGACTCGATGATGGACACAAAGCGCTTGTTCGACTCAATGATGGATTCGAACTGAACGAGTCGATAGGCATTCCTATGTTGCGAACTGAGCGAGTCGAAGTGGAGCGAGTCAAACAAGGTTTCCCGATGGATTCGAACTACTTGTTCGACTCGATTTTGTGGTGACACTTCGTTGCCAGTTGAACTCACCGGGGAGGCGAATCATTTTTTACCTCTACGCTCGAGTTCATATAAATACTCTGTACTTAACCATTTTTTCACTTTTCACTTTTCTATTCTGGCGCATTGTCTTCGTATCGCTCAAAAGACTCAGAAGAAGAAAACTGCTTCGACTCGAATCAACTCCAATCCTTCAATCCCTTAAACTAGTTATAGAACATAAGGTAATCAACCGAATAACACCAGCCCTAAAACGATGAGAATCAGATTCTTATGCCATTCCACTTGAACTTCGCGCCTGATCGTTGTTCGAGGACGTAGGTCCTATGTGAGGTCGAAGGTGGAGAAAGATGTTGTTTGAATCGGTCTGGGGAAGAAGGAGTGTGGAGATAAAATTATTATTTCGTATCGCTTTCGCATCGATCCGGAGTCAGCGTTTCGAGATGAGACGGAGGCCTTCGTATCGATCGATGGCTAAGCTGTGGCATCGAGTCGATCAGTATCGATGAGTGTCTTGAGCAGGTTGATCGATACGAAGGGGTTGTGTCTGATGGAGTCGAAACCCAGGGGTTTCGATCGATTCGAATTTGGCGACCGGGACCGATACGAAGACGACTTAATTGATGGATGCGAAGTTAACGCTCTGGACCGATTCGATGTATGCACTCTTCAGACTGAGTCGAACTCGCACATGGATGAACGAAATCTCCAATTTCAAGACCGATTCGAATTTGAGCATGGATGAACATGATTTACCGATGCGAACAAGGCTCTTGGGACCGATACGAATTTGAATGTTAATGAATTTTGTAATTCCTTGCATACTTGAACAACTGACTCCGACGAGCTTCAAACTTGCATAACTGGACTTGACCGTTGAACTGCATATTTGACTTCCTATCGAAGCTCATCGATGAAACTGGAACTTATCAAAATGACAACAAACTTTGACTTGGAATGATAGTTAATAGCTGGATGGCACGGTTGTGACGGTCAGCGATGATAGTCCTTCCGACTGAATTCCGAAGTCTCGTCGTTTACATGCATTCTTCAATCCTGTAGATCTTCTCAAATGATATACAGTACTGCACTGCACAACACACTCACACACTTTACACTGGGGGATGCACGAGCGTTATTGTCAGTTTAACAATGATTTTTTATAAGCTAGCTAGTCATGGAACCTTCAAGTTCTTAGCAGTCGGAACTCCCGAGTTCTATTCCTCCAACAATAGAGATACCGGTTATTGAAGCCGAAGTTATAGAGCTAGCTCCAGACGAGCGTCTAGGTGCTCGGTTCATTTGTCGTCCGCAAGATTCTGTACCGTCTGGTATCTCCGAGGATATGCTAGGACGGATTTGTTTAAGGCACGGTTTGTCGCTTGACTACGTGTTATTGCCTGGGCCAAATGACAGGCCACATGATCCCCCGAAGGGGTTTACTGCTTTCAACAGTCACGCTTGCACAGCGGGGATGCTTCCTCCTTTCAACCAATATATAAGGGAGATATTACCATTCCTTGGGATAGCTCCATCCCAGCTGCACCCCAACGGGTATGCTTTGTTGAACAACACCTTTATTTTGTTTATGGAGATTCTCTTTCGACCGCCAAAGCTGATCAAGATCAGATATTTATTTAACGTTAAGAGCCGTGGAGATAGCCCTTCTTTCACCTTCCTAGAAGCGGTCAGAAACTGCCACATTGTAATGGGCTCTTGGGGAAGGCTAAGTTATTTCAAGACCAAATGGTTCTACGTTCGGTGCCCACCTGGATTTGCTAGGCAGTGGTTGGATAGACGTAAGCGCTGCAATCTTTCTCTTGAATTATCGAGATAACAATAACCGATTTCAAAACTGACATGTTTCTCCTCCTTTCACAGCCACAATTTCTTGACCTGACGGTGCATACTTCAGAGAGCTAGTTCGGATTCTCCAAGCGGCTCCGAGCGAAGAGAGGCATATCGACTGGGTTCTGACCGACAGAAACTTGAGGACTGTCGAGCTAATTGAGCAGAGGCAGAGCATACGGCTAGAAGGGACACTTAGAGTGGTCTCGAAAAAATGGGTGAAGCGCAAAGCTCCCGCAGTCGTGATAACGGAAGAAGTTGATCCGGAGAGAACACCTACCGATACCGAGCTCCCAGCTGGGCCTTCTTCTGATGTTCAAGATTCAGGAGGAAGGAGAAAAGGCAAGGCTGCTGCTCACAAGCGTTCTAAATCTGAGAGATTAAAATCTGTTGTTATTTCCTTGCCTGTTTAAGGGATTAGAATTTCAAAGGCTCCTCCCCCGCAAGTAGAGCATCCCTTTGAAGGGCTTGCTGATATTCCGATTCTGGATTATGTGTCGTTTCAACACGACACCGGAACGAAGGAGCTTGACAATGCTCTTGAGCTGAGTGGGTCTCTTGCTACAAGTGCGGCTGACATTTTCGGTTGATCGGGGGGTTGCACATACATACACTTCACTGCACTACACGATTCATAACTGTAAATCGTCCAACTTGGGAAATCGCTAACTTTTCCTTTGTCTCTCATTTTTAGGTGCTATGTCCGGGAAAGGATCGATGCTCGGGAATCTCCGCTTGGCCCGAAAGGCTTCTTCTTATTATGATTCCCGTAGGAGGGACTCAGATAGAGATCGCGATCGCGAGTACTCTAACCAAGATAGGTACGGGCGCGATAGGGATAGAGAATACAGACATCGGTCTAGATCACGCTCTCCTCCTCCTAGACTTCCATCTCCACCCCCTATTATTGTTCCACACCCGCCAGAGCCTTCCCGTCACAGGCCATCTTCTCATACTTCTAGATCTGAGACTCATCTTTAGAGAGTTGAGACCACGGCCTCCATAATTGCAGAGCAGGTCCCCACCGAGCCCACAGGAGAAGGGACCCTTAAACTGGCTCAGATGCAGAAAGACTTTCCGAACATTTGCTTTGATGGTTATGTCTTCCCACCACACTTGAAAAGAATTCCGTCTGGAGTGGAGAACACGATGCTTGAGTACGTTCATGACATCTACACCCAGTACAGGGAGTGGGTAAAGGCTGCGGAGAAAGCTTCTAAGGTGGCCTTTGAGCGAGCCAAAGCGCTTGAGAAAATGGAGACCGAACTCGCTCAAAGGAATCGGATCATTCAGGTGCTGACTGCTGAGGCCGAATCTTCTCGAAAATTGGAAATTGAGGCCACCAAAAAAGATGACGAAGCGAAAGTGGCCATGGAGACGTTGAGGCAGACACATGTTGCCTTGGTGGAGGAGATGGGCCACCGGAACACTACAGTCACCACCGAGCGGGATGCGGCGGTCTAGGAGCTCAATGAACTCAAGGCCAAATTCACCGACATGGCCAAGGAAAAAGATGACGCGAACAACGCAGCCCAGGAGGTGTGCGAACAAGCTGTTCTGCTCAGAGGTGAATGGGATGCGGCTGTGGCTAAAGTCCATAAGGTGGAGACTGAGGTCGAGGAGAGAGTGAAGTCGGCCGAGTCCAGGCTAGAGGCTGACATCGAAGACCTTCTCGTTGTTTACCACGCTAACGGGCTGTGGCACAAGGGTCTAGCCTGGCTCGATGAATTTCCGATGCATCTTTACTGCGCTTGGGGCCGACTGGTTGAGGAAGAGAGGGAGGCGCATCTGGGCGAGTCTGTAGATGAATTCGAACTCGAGAATGGCATTCTGACCGAAGATGAAAAGAAGATTCTTCACGAGTCAATGATTCTACACGAAAAGGAAAGACTTGGCGGTGCCCAGCACTTTGAAATAGGAGAGGGTTCAGGGGTTGAACATCATGAGGCGAGTCTTGAAATTCCAGTGTCAACCCAGCCCGAATCCTCGTCTGCGGTCGATCCCCACGCTGTTCCTGCTTACGATCCGGATCAGCCGTAGATGCCTCCGGCTACAGTGCAAGTTACTGAAGCCATTCCGCCGTCGTTAAGTCAAACTGAGGAAGGTATTCTGAACAATCCACATATCTTTCTTAAGTCAAAATCTTCGTTCAAGTTAAGTTCTAACAGTTCTCTTATTCTTTGTCCAGTGATTGATGCTGCATCGGCCATGCCTCCTGCTACTCAAGAATCATATCAAACGTAGGAGGCTATCATGACTGAAGTGATCACCATGACTACAACTGCCCCGCTTGACGATATACAGGGGAGTACGATTGTGTTTGATGAGCAGCTGATGGATGAACTCTTTTGCCGTCACAGCGATCCTCTCGCTGACTTGTCATCTGTCATGAGTGGAACTGATCCTGCTACAAGTTCTTCAATGCCGACTGTTGATGCCCCCAGCGGGGCTCGAGCAGTGACTGAAGAGGAGACGTTCGCTCAAATTGACGCTGAAATGGCAGCAGCGGCTCATGGTGGCAGTTTTGGAGGTGGGATGGCAGCATCGGGACCTGCTCCGCTCAGAATGATATCTCCTGGTGGTACTGTTTTCATCACCAGCATGCCCATTCCACCTTCTGTACTTGATCTAGTTCCTCCGACTCCGCCCGTAGGGAGCATTCCTATCCACTCGAGTTCGGAGGAGGATGTTGATATAATGCCCTCGCCAGAAGACCAACCGCCGAAAAGCAAAGGCTCGAAGGGGAAGATTAGAGGTAGCTCCAGCGGGTCTACACCGAGGAGGAAGCCAAGGAAGAAGAAAGATTAAACATGCTTCCCCGGTTTATTTTGACTTTCATTTTGTTGGCCGTGTATAGATACGGGTTCGGCCCCTGCTAGTAGGAATTTTTGGAAACTTGTACACGAACTTCTTTATAAACAATAGAAATGGAACTTCTCTTTTTTGACTTCTTTTCTATTATTGTGTATTTGCCTAAGTGTTTTAATATCTGAAATGCACTTGTGAAGTTTCAGCTTCCGAATAAAGTTTGTTTTTGTTTGCCAAGTTCGGGTACTGTGGACATGGTTTGCGACCGGGGAGCGAGTGGAATTTTTACGCCGCATCGCTTCAGTCGATGGTCGATGCTTAAGTCCTGCCCCCAGTCTTGGGGATGAGTTGTAGAACATCAGTCAGTGATTGCTTCTCATTTGTTTATCGGCGGTTGGTCACACCGGCTTGAGTTTAAATCATACGTCCACGCTCTGGGGACTCGGAATTGACATTTGTACTCCGACTCGCGCTCTGGGAGTTTGGAGTTGATATTTATACTTCGATTCATGCTTCGAAATCTTGAAGTTGGTGTTTACGCTCCGTTTCGCACTCTGGGAATACGGAGTCGATGTTTATACTCCGACTCGTGCTCTGGGAATTCGAAGTTGATGTTTATACTCCGTCTCGCACTCTGGGAGTTCGGAGTTGATGTTTATACTCTGTTTCGCACTCTGGGAATCCAGAGTTGATGTTTATACTCCAACTCACACTCTGGGAGTTCGGAGTTGATGTTTGTACTCTGTTTCACACTCTGGGAATCCAGAGTTGATGTTTATACTCCGACTCGCACTCTGGGAGTTCGGAGTTGTTGTTTATACTCCGTTTCGCACTCTGGGAGTTCGGAGTTGTTGTTTATACTCTGATTTGCGCTCTGGGAATCTAAAGTCGATGTTTATACTCCGACTCGCACTCTGGGAGTTTGGAGTTGAATGCAGGATTTTCGTTTATCAATCCTTTCCTGACTTTGATGTGATGGCTGGCCCCCGAGCTCAGGTTTCACTTAGCGAGTGATTGGTTGCATCCTAGTCACTCCCTATTTGAATAAATTCCACCGTATGGTGGAACTTAGCTCTCCGTGCATAGTGATGATCATATGAAGCATTTCAAGTAAATCACAGCTCTGGCTCGAAGAGATTGCATTTTATTGCTGAAATAAGAAAATATGGCAAAGTCAGTTGCCTTATTACAAATTCTAATTTCGAAATGCAGAAACATATTGCAAAATGGAAAGTAATCTAAATGGGTAAAGTTAGCCTGTCATGTGTAATAGCGGCGAAGGCTCTCGCTATTCCAGGCTCTTGGCAGAGTAAGACCGTCGATGGTCGATAATTTGAATGTGCCATCTCCGAGCCTTCGTTCGATAACATACGGTCTTTCCCATGTCGGCTTCATATGCAAAGGAACCAGATAGATTCTTTTCAAGATGAGATCGCCTAGTCCGAAGGTTCGTGGACGAACCTTGGCGTTATACAATCGGGCGACTCGACTTCGATGCGCAGCTGCCCTCAAATCGGCTTCTTCACGCTTCTTATCTAATAGATCGAGAGATTCAGCAAGTAATATAGCATTTATCTTCGGATTATAGTATGTCACACGATGAGAAGGTACTTCTAGCTCAACTGGAATAACGGCTTTTGAACCGTAAGAGAGAGAGAATGGAGTGTGACCGGTCGCGGTCTTGTGGGTTGTTCGGTAAGCCCATAAAGCCATAGGAAGTTCATCGACCCACTTGCCTCCGACCTTTTCCAATCGTTTTTCAGAATGGATTTTATAACTTTATTAACTGCTTCGACCTGTCCGTTTGCCTAAGGGTGTGCAACTGCAGAGAATTTCTTTTGGATGTGAAATCGTTTACAGAAATCTTTAAATTCAGTGCTATCGAATTGGGTTCCGTTGTTCGTAATAATGGTGTATGGAAGACCGAAATGACAGATGATGTTGCGAACCACAAAGTTGATTACTTTCTTCGTTGTTATGGTAGCAAGAGCTTCGGCTTCAGCCCACTTTGTAAAGTAATCAACTGCGACAATGGCGTATTTCGCACCACCTTTTGCCAGAGGTAGAGCACCAATGATGTCGATGCCCCACATTACGAACGGCCATGGGCTGACCATTTGTGTTATCTCGGTAGGAGGAGCTCTAGGAATTCGGGCACCTATATATCACATTTCTTTGCATAATCCGACGCATCGCGATTCACGGTCGGCCAGTAATATCCGTATCGAAGTATTTTCTTGGCAAGTGCTTGCCCCCCGGTGTGATCGCCACATTCTCCCTCGTTCACATCGCGCAACACTCGTTTAATTTCATCATGAGCGATACACCGGAGTAGAGGGACTGAGTACCCTCTTCTATACATGATTCCATTCTGGATGGTAAAGCGTGAGGCCTTTCGAAGGACTTGTCTCTTTTAACTCCTGCGCTCCGGCAGGGTTCCGTGCTCAATGTAATTTCTGAGTGGAGTCATCCATGAGTCTTTTTCGAGGACGGTCTCGCTTGCCCGGTCTATTTCTGCCCGATCAATGCTTGGAGAGGATAACGTCTCTACGGGAACGAGTCCCATTTGCTGAGCTTCACCTGTGCTAGCTAGCTTGGCCAATGAATCGGCTTTTTGGTTGCGTTCTCGAGGTATACAATAAATGGCATAATAATCAAACTGATTTAGTACTTCCTGAACTTGAGCTAAGTAAGCAGCCAACCTTCGATCTCTTGCTTGATACTCTCCCCGTACTTGACACACAAGTAGTTGTGAGTCACAATAAATTTCCACTGCGATAATTCTCAAATCTCTAGCAAGTTTCAAGCTAGCT
This sequence comes from Allium fistulosum, assembly GCA_030737815.1. Classification (NCBI taxonomy): domain Eukaryota; kingdom Viridiplantae; phylum Streptophyta; class Magnoliopsida; order Asparagales; family Amaryllidaceae; genus Allium; species Allium fistulosum. The sequence continues at coordinate 739,033,855 of CM060908.1, read as the reverse complement.
AAGAGGGCATCATATTCAGCTTCATTATTAGTCGCATGAAAATCAAACTTCAAAGCATAACATATGGATCGGCCTTCGAGAGTTTCAAGTACAACACCAGCGCCCGAACACCGGTCATTTGATGCACCGTCGTTATAAAGCTTCCAGACGTATTCGGGGATTCGCTGGTTTCGGGCAAGTCCTCTGGAACGGTAAATTCAGCTATGAAATCGGCTATGACTTGTCCTTGGATTGCTCGTCCTGGAGTGTAAGTAATATCAAACTGGCTCAGTTCGATGTTCCACTTGAGTAACCTACCAGACGTCTCAGGCCGCGAAAGGACCTGTCGTAACGGCTGGTCGGTGTAAACAGTAATGGGATGTGTCTGGAAATACGGTCGGAGTTTTCTTGATGCAATAACAAGGCAATAAGCCAACTTCTCTAATTTCGGATAATTCCTTTCGGCCCACGTCAATCGCTTGCTGACGTAGTACACTGGCTTATGTATCTTGTCTTCTTCTCGAATTAATGCAGCGCTGATAGCGTTTTCTGATATTGCCAAGTATATGAAAAACTTCTCATGATCAATAGACTTCGACAGGATAGGTGGTGTAGACAAATGTTGAACTAGTGCTCGGAAAGCGCCCTCACACTTCGTGGTCCATTCAAAGTTTCGTTTCCCTTTTCGGATCAGATCGAAGAAGGGAATGCATTTGTCAGTGGACTTTGAAATGAACCTGCTTAATGCGGCTGCCTTTCCATTGAGACTCTGGACTTGTTTTATGGTTTTTGGTGTTTCAAGGCTTCTGATAGCCTAGATCTTTTCAGGATTAGCTTCGATCCCTCGAGCGTTGATGATGAATCCAAGGAATTTTCCGGATGCAACTCCAAAATGGAATTTCATTGGATTTAGCTTCATTTTGTATTCTCGAAGTATGTTGAACATAGTTTCCAGGTCTTTAACATGGTCGGTGGAGAGTCATGACTTCACAAGCATGTCATCTACATATACTTCCATTGTTTTCCCGATTTGATTGGCAAACATCCGATTGACCAATCGTTGATAAGTAGCCCCGGCATTCTTGAGTCCGAATGGCATAACCTTGTAACAGTAAAGTCCCAGATTGGTTACGAAGCTGGTATGTTCTTGATCGGGTAAATGCATCGGTATCTAATTGTAGCCAGAATACGCGTCCATGAAGGATAAGAGTTCATGCCCAGTTGTCGAATCTACTAGCTGATCAATTCTGGGAAGCGGAAAACTGTCTTTGGGGCATGCTTTATTCAGATCGGAGTAATCGACACATGTTCTCCACTTTCCGTTCGGCTTTCGGACGAGCACGGGATTCGACACCCATTCAGGATATAGCGCATCTCGAAAGAATCCGTTCACTTCAAGTTTTTCTACTTCTTTTTTAAGGGCGGCAGATCTCTCTGGATCCATACCACACCTTTTCTGCTTGACCGGGACATGCCGCGGGTCAATATTCAAAGTGTGGCTCGCGATGTCCGGCGAGATCCCACACATGTCGGAATGTGTCCAGGCGAATACGTCAAGTTCGCTCGTAGAAATTCAACCAATTCCTCTTGAGCTTTCTGGCTTAGCTGAGATCCAATCTTTATCATTTTCGAGTCATCGTCATTGTCAACTGGGACATCAATCGTCAGTTCGGCCGGGGACGCTTGACTTTCTTTAGATTCTCCTTCGTCTTCAGTTTCTCTTGGGTCAAGATATTTGAGGAATTGGCTGGGGTGCCCGAGCCTAGGCCCGGGCGTTAATTGTCAATTGTCGGCAAAGCGGACGCAGAGAGATTCCTCCACGCCCTTTCTGTTTTCCTTTCGCTGCACTTCCCGCAGCTCAACGACATAACAGGCTATGGCAGTAGCCAGATCTCCCTGAATGATTCCTACTCCGCGATTAGTGGGAAACTTTAAAGTCAAACACCACAGGGCGATGGCTGCCCTGAATTCAGCAAGGGCCGGTTGGCCCAAGAAAGCATTGTAAGGGGAGCCTATGTCCAAAACAATGAACTGCAACATCCGTACTCTCCGACGTTCTCCAACTCCCAACTCTACTGGCAGTTCCACCATTCCAGTGGTATAGTAGCACTTCCATTGAAACTATGGACTCGGGATTGACAAGGTTTCAAGTCCGTGGCTTCCATTCTCATTTGATCATAAGCTCGCTTGAACAAAATATTCATAGAGTTTCCACTATCAACTAAGATCCTCTTCATCCAAGCGGGACATACTTGTGCCGAGATGACTAGTGGATCGATAGTGAGGGCTTCGACTTTATCAGCGTCTCTATTCCTGAATACGATGTCATCTGCCATCGTCTTCTGTTGCTTGGCCGGAGCACCTTCATCAAAATTACTATAACACTCGAAGTCCGCATGCCTGATAGAACTGGCATACGACTCCATTTCCTTCCAGCTTCGATCTGCTGGGTGAGGACCACCACTTATTGTATTGATAACCAACCTCCCGCTTGTATGAGCGGGTTCCTCCTGTCTTTCCTGATTCGGCGCACGATTCTGATTTGATGGGCCCGCACCACCAGATTGCGGTGTCCGCACATACCGATCGAACTTCCGTTCACGTATCAGTTTTTCAATGAGGTCTTGTAAGTGACGACACTCATTGGTGTTGTGGCCATAACTCTCATGGAATCTACAAAATTTTCCTGTTTGGATTTGTCTTTCAGTTGGTGGTTTTGGGGCAGGTTTCTTGTATTGCATGGTATTGCAGGTCTACAAATACACATTTTTCAACGACGTGTTCAACGGAGTGTAAGTATCGTACATGGAAGCTCTACGCTGTGGACCACGATTCTGATCGCATTTTTTGCTTTGATTTCCATTGTCCCTTTGCTGATTCTGTTTATTTTGTACGTTCAACTGAGCTTTTCCATAACTATCTCCGGACTTTTTAACAGCGATGTTACTTTGGATTCCTTCGAGGTTGGGCCCTGCATCATCTTGCTTCCTAGACTATTTCGCATCCTCCCTTCTCAAGAATTGGGCTGCCTTGGAATAGAAACGGTCCAATGACGCAGGCGGTTTTCCAGCTAACCAATTCCCGAAGTCGGAATCGGCATCAATCCCCTTAGTCAATGCCATCAAGATAGAGTTATCATTGGGATTGCTTATTTCTGCTCACGCAGCATGGAATCGCTCCAAGTAACGCCTAAGTGTTTCTCCGGGAGCTTGTGTAACACTAGACAGAGTGTTAACGTCTTTAGGCCTCGCCATGTGCATACGGAACTGTTCAACAAACTTGGTGGCCATCTGGTCAAAGGTAGAGATAGATCGTGGTGGCAAACGAGTAAACCACATGGTAGCGATGCCCCCTAGGGAAATGGGGAAACTACGTCACTTTACTGCATCATCAGCTCTCGCAGCATTCATCAGCCATTCGTACTTCAGGATGTGTTGATTGGGATCAGAACTCCCTTCGTAAACTAGCAAAGTTGGCATTCTGAAGCGCCGAGGTGGTTCAGCATATAGAACGTCATCGGTGAAAGGGGTATGACTCCGGGAGATTCCCCATTCGTCATTAGAGAGACCCTGACTTTCATGAATCATTTGGCGGATCATTGTTGGTATATCCGGCATACGGATACTAGGAGTATGCTGTGCCAAGGTGTGGTCGGGTTCCACAGCGCGAGTCTGGACCGGATGCGGTCGACGGTCCGTGCCTCGCCTCCTTGGTTCAACATCCTCAGGAACATAAGGCTCAGGAGTCTGCTCACGTTGGTTACGTTGAGGATCAGCTTGGTTTCCAGCATTACCCCCTCATTTGGTAGTGGTGGTAGTTGCAATGTTGCCGGTGATATGGTAAGGAGCAGCACCTCCTCGAGTTGAAGGTTCTGTATGGAGACTAGCAGATGGTCCAGCTCTAGGTTGCCCAAGATTCAAAGCATGTAGGTGTCCCGTGGCTTGGGTGTAGCTTACACCTAGCCATGGACGTGTGGATCTGGTTTGGCCATCAGAGGAGGCTGAACTCTCAGTGGAAGAATAGGAACCTTGGTCTCTTCTGGATCTTCTTCGCCTTTGGCGATTTAGCTGGTTGGTCAACTCTACGTTGACGCGTAGTTGTTCAGTTAGTTGTTTTCGACTCTGGGTCAATTCTTGGAACAGCGTCTGGAACTCTTGTCTGGTAACCGGACCTGTTGGATCTGCAGGTCCGGCGGCATCTTGGTTTGATGGAGGCAATTGCACGCGAGTCTGCCTATCCCATCCTCCCTAATCAGCAGCTGTAGAGGTAGTCCGTGTACTTACCATGGTGAGGTGATGAAAGTCCTTTCCTAGATCTGATGCAAATCTGAATAGAATGGAAGGGCTTCAAAGTTCTAGATCTGGATCTTCTTCTTGGATTTATGCAATCCGATATAGATAGGAGATCGAAAGAGCAGGAGAAAAATTGAGTTCTCTCAATGAAAGCACCAAGGTATTTGTACCAAAAATGGGCACAACACTCTTCGGAAGTTTTTGAAGAGATTAAGTGAAGAAAGTAAAATGGAAAAAGAGGATTATCTAACAAAAACTCCAAATTTCGGATATGAAAGCAATTAAAATGCAAGGAGACACAAGAATTTAGAGTGGTTCGGCATATCGCTTACGTCCACTATGAAGTTGTTAGCTTTATTGATCTTTCTTTGAAGATTACAAGTGAATTCAGTAAGTTAAAGCATTTAATTATGATTTGTAGCAGTAAATCTCGTTGGTAGCAGCAACAATGGAGCTCAGATCTGGATCCAGTAGAGTCTGGGCGTTGGAGAGCTTGAAGGAGAAGAAGAACCCCTTTTCGGTTGGCTTTGGGGGTCTATTTATAGGTGTAGAAGGCTGGTATTTCGCTCAGATCTCGGGGTACCATCTCTGGCACGTGACCATGCCCGCGCGCCCAAGCCCATGAAGTTTCGGTCCGATCCGTGATCGATACAAAAAAATTTCGTACCGATCAAGATTTCATCCAATGGAGTCGAAATTTGGCATGAACATTCTTTAGCATGCATGTAGCCTTCTGTGAAAATTTCATAGCATTTGGACTTGTAGATTAGGAGATATGATCGATACGAATTGGGATTCTCGGTTGGCTGTTTCGTTCGACTCGCTCTTGTCTCGACTCGCTCTTTGTTCGACTCGGTTCGGTTCGACTCGGTGACGTGGCGTTTATTTGTATTGACTGTTGTGCCTTGCTTCGCATTGATGGATACGAAGTAGAAGTCTTCGGATGGATGCGAAGTTGACGAAGTGGAGCGAGGCGAAACATGGCCCTCTGATGGAGTCAAACTAGATGGAGTCGAACAGTGGTCCTGCGAAGGAGTCGAACTAGATGGAGTCGAACTGTTGTTTTCTGAAGGATGCGGAGTGAGTCGAACAGAGGCTATGAGATGGAGTCGAAATGGAGCGAGTCGATGTGGAGCGAGTCGAAGTAGGCTTCCATGATGGATTCAAGCAGAGCGAGTCGAAGTGGGCTCTTCTGTGGGATGCGAACTGAGCGAGTCGAAGAAGGTTGTTTTAATCAATTTTGCATCGGTCATAACTTGAGCATACGAACTCGGATTGACTTGAGATTTGAAACGTTGACTCTCATAGCTTAGCTTGTCATGTTATATTAATTTGAGCTCGATCCGGACTCGGACAAAATTCGTTGATATCCATAGTGAGCCTGTGTATAACCGATCTCTGGGACGGATCGTCATTGGTTTATTAGTCAATTCCTTAGTGTCACGGCCTTGCCTAAAGGCGGGATAACACTATTCTTGTAATCAATCTGTAAGCTAAAACACAGTTCAAATAAACATTTATTTCTTCCTTTAAAATCAATCATTCTATTCTTTATTTTAATGAAATTAAACCTACATTCACAAATGAAACATTCATTTTATTTGATGTAAATGTTCTTTTCATTAAATCAAACTTTCCTTATATTTTCACAAAACATAAGCTACTTTTAATTACACCTATTAATTTACAATTTAGTATTCTCTCTCCTATTAATTGAAAATTTTCAATTACATTAATTTTAGTTGATTAAGTTTCAAAATGGACTAAATGAAAGTAATGAGAAGTAGAACAATTATTTCCTACCTAATAGTAATTTAAACATATTTATACACTATTGGATACAAACAGTAATTATACATTTCGTACTAAATAATAGTTCCTCGTCTCTACAATCAATCTTTCAGCTACTAAATATTTCAAATAAATAAACATATATTTACTCCTTTACTAAACTTATTCGTTTTTATTCTTTTATTTTTATTTACACTCCTACTATTAAATCAACCAATACCTTATGAAATTATCAACATAGGTTTCTATCTTGTTATCCTTATTTTCTACAATTGACGTCTTTTCTTACATTAACCACAATATTTAATTACATTTAATTCCAATTAATTATATTCTAATTCCAATAAATTGATTTAATTAGATTTAATCTTTTTATTCAATCAAACATTACTCTATGGACATAGTTAACATTTGTTTACATCTTATTACATTAATATTCTACAATTATCATCTTTTACTATATTAGTTGCAATATTTCAATTATATTTAATTTTTTTCGATTTTCACATTAGTTATAATTTAAAGTCCCAATAAGTTCATTTATCTTAGTTTCACTAAATAAATTATTACCTTAAGAATATAATTTACATTTCTGTACATTTTATTACCTTCACATTTTACAGTTATCGTCTTAACTCATATTAACATAATATTTAATTACATTTAATTACAATTGATTTCCAACTTAATTCAACATATTAAATAAATTGGTAACAAATAACACTTGTTACCTTTTCTTAATTTAATCACATTTATAAGTTTGTTATCTACACACAAATGTTATAACTACTGACACAACACAAATTTTTATCTAATTTCAATTTATTACATATTATTTCATCAATTAATATAACATTTAAATTTATTTCCTTATTTTAAATTAATAACCAATTATAACTTACAATTATTACAATTACTTGAGATTACATTCAAATAGTCATCTATTACATTAATTTACACTATTAAACTTCATTCTAGTTATTTTCTCATTCCTACATCATAAATTTTATTTTCTTCCAACATTAAATTACAAAATCTTATTCAATTCAATATTTTAATTATCGTAAAAAATGCAGGTCATTACACTTGTGGTTGCAAGTGGATGCCAATGTTTGCAAATGGACTCATTGCATGCACTAGATAGATATTTATTAGGAGAACCGGCCAACTAGGTACACACACCTGCATATGCGTGCCTGTTATCTATTGCATTTTCACATGGTGTTATATATATATATGTATGTATGTATGTATGTATGTATGTATGTATGTATGTATAAATGGATGTTGCATATGGATGGTGAATTTGGGTGAATGATTGAAACATACATATAGAATTATCAATTATACTAGGGTAATTGCATACATTTGGTTGCATGGAATAAGCATACTTGCATTACAGGAGGTCAACTGAATCAGTAGACCGACTACCTTTTCGCATTAGGTAAGTTCATACACATTTCACTTTGCATAAATCATAAATTGCATTAGTTAATAATAAGGACAATAGTAGAAATGGATGATGGATGAGTAGACGGATGTAGTTTTTGGATGATGGTTGCTATTTACATTCTTCCGTCTTTGGAGATTTCGGGGACGAAATCCTTTAAGGGGTGTGGAGAATGTAACACCCCGATATTTCAGGGAAAAATAATTAAAAAGGAATTAAAATAGAAGAAGTTATTATTAAAAGAAAATTTAAAGGAAACTTGTAAACTAAAGTACACCTCACGTTTTTTTACACTAATTAATTAATGGAAATATAATTAATAAACTTAGACAACTGTGAAAAATGGACATTTTACAAATATTGGAATTTTTCCACGAAACATATACCATTGTGTTCATGGTAATTTTCTGATTAATTTCCATATATAATGTTTTCCAAACAGAGTTCAAACGAAGAAGTTATGACCATTTGAAGTTTAGGCATGAGAAACAATTACACATATAAAATTGGTAACTTACATTAATTATAATTGATTGATTGATTGCTGATGTGTGTTAAATTACATATGTACATAGTTAGCAATGAGTCAGTAGAATTTATTAAAATAGGAAACATATTATATACACAAAGTTTGGAATTATTTCAATAGCTTACGTGTTTATGCACACATTTAAACGTTTGAATTTGATTAATGAAATTAATTGGAAACAAGAGTATTGTATTAATATATATGTATACATTTGTATAAGGAGAGAAATGGTAAACATATTTATTGACAATAAATGCATATTATTAGTAATTAATGTACGTTACAATTATAATTAACATGCGTTACAACTTTTACTAATGTACGTTAATTGGAAATTAACGTAGATTGTAAACATGTAAGATGAGGAAACTAAATTTATTTATAAAATATATATTCTTTAAGTTTAAATCTTTAATGTTTATAAATAAAGGATTTAGAAAGGAGGATAAAACATTAATAAATAAATGTTGTGACAGACAAGAATCAATAGGGAATGGTTAAAATTAGTAAGCAATCAATTAAGAATATTAACTATGAATGAATAAAATTAACCAAGGGACTGATTAGTCTAAAATGTATATGTATATATATATATATATCCTAATTAATTGTACACATTCAAAAGTGTAAATAAATGTGTAACATACCCAATTGATGAATAGATAAGGATTAGCTGAATTAATGACATAATTGACATTAATGAGAATGCATAACAAAGGAAATTATTATGGATTTAATTTTGGCAAATTAAGATGGATTGATTGCTAACAAATGCAAATATTTAAAATAAAGATCTAACGAGATTTATAAAATGGAAAACAATTTGTAAAGCCAATTAAGATGGAGAGTATAATCTCTCAAAAAGTGTAATGTATACACAGAAACAACAAAAATGGAAATTTTGCAATGCAATCAATTAATGGGACTAATTAATGAACGCTGATTTATTTGTTGACGTGGTGGTTTTCTATTGGACTGAGTGGCGTGGTTTTTGATTTTCTAGCATTTTATTGGTCCAGTGACGTGTATGAGCCAGAGTGGATAACCATGAGGTGTTCGGATGAACATGATTTAACCTAGGAAAATCTAATGAATTATATACACTCACATTATCTATAAATAAACCATCTGACCTAAAACGTAATCTTTTATTCAGCCGTCGCCATAAGTCTATAGAAAAATTTGTGTGTATTCTTCTTCCTCCTTTTCTCCACAAAAAAAATGATTCTCTTCCAAATTAAATTAAAAATATATATACGAGTTATTTGAAGAATTTTGAAGAATTTAAAGAGGAAGATAAGAAGAAGAAAAGCTTTTCAAATTTATACAAGCTCAAGTGCTAGGTGAGTGGGAATTAATATGAAATAGAAAAATAAAGTAGTTTAATTTTAGTTCTTTTTTGGCATGATAATATGAATTAATTTCTGTTAATAATTGTGGTTTGATGCAAATTATTGTAACTTCTTCTTCTACCACTTCTTAATTCTAATTCATGTTTGTTTTAAAATATGCAACGTATAAATTGCTTATTCACTTTTTATGGGGTAAATGAGATTGGTTTAATTAAATTGAATTAGAATTGTTATTCAATTTTTAATGGCATAACTGGTTAGTTGGGTAAATTCAGAATATGTTCTTTGAATAAAATTGGAAATTTAGTTGGTATAATTACATAATTCTGAATATGGTTATGGAACAAAATTGGGAATTCTAATTGGAATATGTGTTTATTCCATATGCGGCCTCAAACGTAAAAAGTGGAATTTTGTGTAATTAAATGGTTTGTGGCTATTGGATAAAAACTTTGTACAGAGTAAATCTCTAAAAGGAGAACGTAAATTAGGGTGGAGAAAAAATGTAAATTAAATGGACCCTAAAGGCTAGTGTAAATCTGTAATAAAATGGTATAAAAATTACAGACAAACCATATGGACTGACGTGAAATTGAAACACCATTTATGTAAGAAAAAGGGAAATTGTGAAATAACCAAATCGGATGTAAAAATGGCCTAAAGTAGATTAATGGAAATAAACAGTATGTAAACTGTAACGGTAAAATTAGTTAATCTGGAAGCGATTTAGTAGGCAGACCCGGTAAAGGACTGGATAGGTGTTTCATGCATTTAAGACCAAAATATAGTTTTGGCTGTACGTACTAGGAGTGGGCAATTAGGTTCTTAAGGATGTTTGTTACCTTTCATAGGTTGCTAGTACGTAGGATAGATAGCATCCGCAATCGTAGGATTCTTTAGGCAGATCGACGCGGATGGAACAAGATAAGTGTGATCCGACGTAGGCTTCTTTAGGCAGATCGTTGAAGGATTTTGTGCAGCCGACCCAGCTGCGGGCGCTCTTTCGAAGGACCGACACTTTGGATAGGGGCAAATCCATGTTGGTGACTGAGGAGGCAGGAGGATAGGAGTCCAGTTTGGCGGAGCCTAAGCGCAACTTCGGGGTCCTGCGAAGTTGTTTGAGTCGGAGCTGGTCAGACGTAAGAGGCATTTAATCACAGTGCACGGGTGAAGAGCATGACTTTCATGCTATAGCACGTGGATAGACAATCATAGTGCACGGGTGAAGAGCATGAATTTCATAGTGTAGCACATGGATAGGTAAGGACAGCAGGTCCGACAGGCCGATTGACGTTTAGTACTATTGCATAGTTGACTTTCCTAGAGCGGCCATGGATTTTGGCTTCTTAGGAACTGTATCTAAGAAGGATTCACTGCATTATATTATTCACCCTCTGCGATATCCGAGGAAGACCAGGAATTAAACTGTTTTATTCTTTTTGCTTCATTTTATTTCTCATTCGCCAGACTTTATGTCTGACACATTCCTATTTTTTCCTATTTTCCCCAAATCACAGGAAGACAGTTTAGCAACTATGGGGATTTAGTAAAAAGGCAAGTTTCAGTCCTAGGTTCAACACTGTTAGGGAAAGTAGCCTAATCCTGGTTAGTAAACATATATTGAATACTTTATCATTATTCCGCTATGAGATTTTCTAACATTACTCTTACTTGCCTTTGTTATTTGCAGGATACCAAACCAGCAATTCGTGCTTTTGTGGACTTGGATTTTCGGTTCATCGAAAATTTAAGCCTACTAGGGTGCGGGTTGTTACAGACTTCCATGATGTCAAATGGCTATGGATTGGATATCGACCTGGAGAAGTCACGGATTAGGATATGGACCAAAAGCGGTCCTAGATTTGGCAAATGATCCGGAGAGGTAATGGATTCGGATATCAGCTTCGAACAGCAATGAATTTGGCCTTTAATGGATAAGGATTTGGATAAAACAATTCAGAGAGATATCGAACTTGGTTAATGAATTTGGAATGCATTCAGAATTGGATATCGACTTAGAACAGTTATGGATTTCGCTAAGAATCTGGAGATATCAAGGAATTGGATTGGCAACAGATTTGATTCTGGATTGGATAATACGGCTATTGACGGATTATGGACTTCAGATTTTGGATTCATGGTGATTCAAAATACGCCTTCTTACCACAAGGCATGTTTTGGGGGGCTAATGTTATTCTTCCTTCTGATCGGGCCAGGATATCATGGATTTGGCTAAAGTGGATTGATCGAAAATCGATTACAGTTGAAACTATGGACGATAGTTGAATGGATACGGATGGACTACACTAAAAAATGGCTAAGTACCCAATCATGGTGCAATCTGTATAAAGTGACAAGGAAGGCCTCATAAGGGTACATTTCAAATTTCAAGTCAATCGGAGTTCGTATGCTCGTGTTATGGACCAAGGAAAATTTTATATGGATCGATCGGGAACGATCCATAAAACCGTCCAAAGCAACGATGATCGATCGATATCTCAAAATCAAAAGGCCAATTCACTTGAAACTTTCAAGGCATTAATTCATTGAAGAGTGGAGCCCACACGAACAATCTCAGGACAAAACTCATGAAAATTGGAAATTACTGATCGTTCTGTACTGATCGTTCCCAACGATCGGTATAGAATTGCCAACATGCTATATTCAACAAAGTTCAGTCCATATCTCGCACACTACAACTCAGAATGTCACTCTATTTTTGGATCAAGGTTTATAGGCATGTGGGACCCCCTAAATCGATCGCAGGACAAAACTCAAAAGAATCAAAACACACCGATCGTTACTTACCCATCGTTCCTAATGATCGGTGTAAATCAGCCAATATTCCATATTCGACAAATTGATCCATATCTCGCAAAATACAACTCAGAATGACACCATATTTTAGTCAACGTTTAGAGGCATGTGGGACCCCCTACAAACAATTGCATGACAATCAAAAGAAAGAATAACGATCAGTATGATTCATACTGATCGTTCCAAAATAATGAATTACGACTATTGATCGTTCTAGTGGACCCCTACTGATCTAGAGACTCTTCTGTCGAATTTCTAGCGAGATTTTTCCATCTTCGCTTATAAATACAATAGGCATGGCATCAGAAAAAGGATCTTTTCTTTTTGCTTCTCTTCTCCTTCAATCTAGGCTATTATCTGCTAATTTTACTCTTGGATTTCGAATTGTAACTGTAAACAAACTACTTTTTAAATAAAAAGGATTATTCTGGAGTGGACGTAGGCCGGAGTTAGCTGAACCACTATAAATTTTTGTCTCTCTTTACCTGCTTTCGTTTTTAATTTTTTTTTGTTCTTTATTTTATATTCTCTATGTTATACTATTCTGTAGTCTGTGGCTGTAAATTGGTGCTTTCACACAACTAGGAGTTTGTGACCATTTTTGGCACAAACAATACTTATACAGTTGAGATAAGTATATCAATATTTTTCAAGTATTGAAAAGAAAAGAGAGGTTTTGTAAATATATCATTGTAAATATATCTTGGTAGTGTTTATGTCCTTAACCAGTGTTAGTTTCCTTATGGAATTAAATCTTTGGTTGAATTGTTGTTTATTTGATAGTTAAATAACCGACTATCAAATATTGGCCCATTTTTAAAATATCATTGTCGGTTCGTGGAGACTAGGATGAGACATGTTATTTGAAAACCACTTCAAACCGACATAAGCATTCAAATGAACGACATCTTAAAGATGATGCTTTCGAAGGCAGAGTTCTTTAAAGTGCAAGGGCTACTAATCCTCAGGGTGATTCCAAAATGGATGTAGTAGAAGTAGCGCCTTCGGTTTCATTTAGACATAGAACGAACTTGTATGGATGAATGCTGGCATTGCATTTCTGCTTGGAGGACAATGTTCACATTCCAAGTGGGAATTGCTAGGAGGAATAAGGTAATCGTTACCTCACTTGTAACGACCTAGAATTTCGAACCATTCAAATCGACAATCATCCACTCATGTCAGACTTGAATTGCTCAAAACAACAGATGGTTAATTTAAAATTGGCAAAACTCAGCATATACAGTAAATAAATCAATCATAGAATCACAGACACAGAGTAATACAATAATAAGCAACGGAATAGATAAATAGTAGTTCATGAAGCTACTATATAAACATCAGAGTTTGAAATAAAATACAACAGAATATCTCAAATACAATGTAGTCTCGAATACAAACAGATGACAAGTCTAAACAAAATCAACTGGAATAAACTGAAATAATAGAATAGCTGATTAGATGAAGATAGATCTCCCAGCGAAGCTCCAAAGCTCCAAAGGTGAGTCTCAAATGTTGTGACACTCAGTCTGACCCGAGCATAAAGCAGAACACAAAACACTCGAGTCAGGATTAACATTCTTATATTAGTAAATTTAACTCAAGTGAAATGTCAACTGAAATACAAGTAAGTTAAAGGATGCTTAGGATTTACATCCTCTAAGGATCCGTGGAACTATCTACTATGTAGTAATATACGCTATTATAATATGTCTATTAGTAAAGTAAAGTATTAAAATACCATTAAGGTGTTACCCATATCCCTCTTAACACATTTTATATATTCCCATAGTCTATACAATGCTGTAAGCTCCACCGAACCGGTGGTTTACCCAGAGGATAACCCATAGGTACGGTACAAAACAAACTCGTAAAAGGCGCGATAGGGCATGTGAACATGGCACGCGAGGCAATGCCAGGGTAGATATACCGTTTGCGGATCTGGACTGGTGGTAACGCATAGCAGCTCCTACCGCCCACCTCAAGACACACTCCCAAATCAAAAGGTGCACCAAATCAAATCACAAAGTAATAGAATGGTATCGAAGAAATGTGTCCGATCGGAGGAATGACCTCACTTGGCCCGGCATGGCTCCTGTTTTAGTCACATCTAAGCTGACTCACGGGAGTCAGGGCTGCGAAAATACCTCATATAGAATTGTCGCCAAACTATCATACTTCGTTCTAGAAATCTCCACCACGTACATAGTTGTTAAAGTGGTTTTTGGTATTGGCAAAGAGTATGACAATATCTGATCCCGGTCTCTTTAACAACCAAACGCTTATTTCACAGCGTGGTTATTTTTAAAAAAATCGCTTTTATATTCATTTTAAACAATTCGTACTTCATATCAAAATATCATATTCTTTTCAAAACATATCGCTTCCGAAATCATATTCACTTCCGAAATCACATCACTTTCGGAATCATATTCATAAATAGTTTAGACCATCATATAAAAATATTAGTATTTAAATCCGTTAAGTCTAAATCATAATAGTTCCAACTTATATAGTTTAAACATTGAAAATAGTTATATATATATATTAAATAGTTATAAATTAAAATAGTTTATATTTAAAAATAGGTATTGAAATAGTTCATATACTAAAATTAGTTTATATATTAAAATACTTTATATATAAAATTAGTTTCCTCTAATTTCACAAATCGATTCAAATCAACTTAAATTCAAAAATTCAATTTAAATCAATCCCAGTTCAACAATTTCAATTTCAATGGTTAAAGATTTAATTCAATTCTCAATAAACCATTTCAATTTATATCGATTTCAAATCTCGGTTTGAACTATCACTCCAATTCCAATAAGATTCAAAGTTTAAATATTCAAACATTTACAATATAAGTTTCATTTATATTTCAACATTTAACTTTAATTTTATTCAAATTGGAAAATATTCACTTAATCATTTAATAATAATTAAATAAAACCTAAATTTATAAATTTGAATCAATATTAAATATTCAGTCTCAATTTATTTAAAGTTGAGCATATTCATTTAATCATTTTTTTATCAAATCAAGTTATAAATCATACCTTTCAAAATCTCAAAATCAATAAGTTCAAATCAATTCTTATTTAAATTCAATTATTAACCAATTTAAATTCCAAGTCAACATTAATTTATCTTCCCGACCTCTATTATTTAAGTTATAATTTTTTTAAAATAATAATATAAATTTAAATAAATGCTTAAACATATTATATACTAATTAAATTAAATTTTATTAAATTAAATCTTATTATTAAATTTATTTTTTTATTAAATCTTATTTTATATATTTTTAAAATAATAAAATTATAAGTAAAATCTTAAAATTTATATTTTCCAAAACTAACTTATAAATTAAAATTTCCAAAACATATTATTTTAAAAATCTAAATTTGTACATATATAAAAATAGCATTTATATATTATATTTTAAAAATCAATATTCATTAAAACCCATATACTTCCTTTCAAATTGTGGAATCATTTTCAAAATATAGACCAACGGTATCCGTATATATAATTTTCTATCCTATGGTCAAGTGATACAGATATTTATCATTTTAATCCGCAAATTAAATTTTTACGGATATATATCATTTCAACCCGCAATCCTAAAATTTCAAAATCAATGAAAATCGCTTGGGTTTATCATTTCAACCCATAACGATTTTCCCCTAATCTATAATATCGTTCGGGTATGTATCATATCAACCCATAGGGATTTCTAAACTAATAGGGAACTTGTAGAGTGAGAACAATTATGATAATAATATAACATATCAACAACATACATATATCATCAGTAATAAATTTAATATAATATATACAACGGGTTATGGTGTCATATGTCATAGGTAAACAATTGCAGATAATGGCATATCATATTAAATAACTTAACAATTCAAATTTAACAACGTATTTCAATCGTCATTTCATGTGAATTAAATTTACTAAATATAATAATGTCAATCGTGAGTGATTGCTCACCTTTCGAGGCTAGAGAAAATTGATAGAGAACTGAGCAGCGAATCCGAGCAACAATTTCCAAAGTAAAATACGATGAACACGAATTTGACGATCAAAGCAAAGCTAAAAGTTTGGAATTGACGGAGAACTAATCAAAACTTGCTTGATAATAAGGAATCAATGAAACATAACAGAATCAGCTTGATATAACTGAAACGAAATGTATATTATATTATATATATATATATTATTTTTTTACCAATATTCAGTTTAAAATTTTCATATTTAAAATAACATATATATATATATATACATTTAAATTTAAAATCAAAACATATATTGAAAAATATATTGATTTGCAGACTAATATATATATGCAGACACAATATACAACCAAATATACTTTTAAATTATACTTAAAAAAATGAATTTTATGTTAACATATATATAATATCTAAACAAATCATATATAGGGACTTATATATAATACCATAGATCTCATAACTTACGTATATATAGGAACATAATATATAGGAACTTATATATACAAACAGGCCATATGTAGCTTATATAAATTTATATATATATATATATATACAAACAGAATATATATAACTTATATTTTTTCTTAGATATGAGAACTTAAATTATATAATACACTTTCTAAAAGCAACAATGTAAAGAAAGAAAAAGGAGCAGACAAAAATATGAACATGCACACTTTCAAAGCTTTTGAATATATACTTACTATATTATTATTATATATATATATATAAATAAACATCAATATGCAAACTTACCTTATATAAAAGAAGGTTGCAAAGGGAAGATATGCTGGGAGCAAGTAAATACAACATATATAAATATATACAACGTATATATGTGTGCATATCCCTTCAAATATGCAATCGTATATTTGCTGCTACTAACCTACATGCGTTTCAAGTCTCGGCTGCATTGCTATGGTGGACGAGGCAGAGGTGGCTGTTGGCCAGAGGGAAAAAGGAAAGACCGAGCTACTGTGCATGGTTGGCGACTCTTGCTAGGGAATGGATGGGCCTTGGTCGGCTGCTAGATCAGGGGAGTTTTTTGTGGTGGATGGGAGGAATGATGTGGCATTTAAGGCTGGAGATTGAAGTGAAGGGTGGAAGGCCAACTGGGTGACGAGGCTGCTTCGTTGATGGGCGTGGGTTTGTCGTGTGACTGTCGTGTTAGTGTTCGAAGGGAAAGAAGCTGCTGTTCGGTTTCAAGGTGGTGATGGGCTTGGGTTGCGGGCGTAGAAAGGTTGGCAGAGATGGAGGGGAAAGTGGGAGGATGTGGCAGAGAGGCGGACTTGGCAGGTGGCGGGTTTGTTGTCGGAGGTGATACGGATCGGTGGAAGGTGGTTTAAAGGAGTAGAGGAAGGTGCGTTGTTTGCGGATTGCAGTCACAGTGGAGAGGTTCAAGGCGGAGGAAGGGAGGTTACTGGCGGCGCTCGGCTGGGTCGATGAAGGTGGGACCGGAGGGAGGCGGTCTGGTGATTGAAAGGCCGGGTTTGAGCCGAGGAAGCTAGATGGTGAGCGAGAGGAAGGAAGCGGTTCTCAAGCAAAAGAGAAGAAAGAAAAAAACGAGTAGAAAACTGTGGGAAGAAGCAAATATAACTTTATGTATATTATAATATAAAAAAATTTATACGAAGAAGAAGTCAGAACATATTATAAATTTTAAACAGTGGAACATCAAACATCAAGCACGATCTGAATTCAGGGAGTTATATAACTTTTCCCAGTTGATAAGTGAATGGCCACATTAACCCAAAAGACTCCAAAAGTGGATATCGATACGATTAACCGTTTTGCCGATTTCGCCGCGTACCAGACATCGAAATGCACAAATGAATATACCACAGAGGTCCGCACGACGAGCCAGACAGAATGGTACATAGATATGAGCGATACGATCATCCTATCAAAAGTCGATATTTTGCTACTAAAAATGCTGCTATAATGCCAAAAATAAGGTAAACGGAGCTATAGCAGTTCAAATTTAGCGAAACGAAATACGACGTCTTACTCAGAAAATGATTTACATTTTTATTATATAAAAATATTCAGGTTTCAAAAATATTTTAATTTCATCAAATTTTACTGATTTAAATTGAAATTGAATTTACACAATAAAACCAACTTTCATATTTTCTGATGAAAATTTGCCATTTGTTATGTTTAAATAGACGCATACCAAATACCAAATTTTCATCGCAAAATTTATTATTTATTTTCAAGAAAAATTTCAGTTAATTACGTTATAAAAACCGTTAAAATTTATGAGTCGTTACATCACTGTCTTCACACTCGATAAATAACTAAAGTAGGGACATGCGGCAGAGCTATGTGGGTCACTCCCATTAGGTTATGATCATTGATAAATCTAGAGCGATATCTATGATTTCATGTATGTTTTGGGCCTAGTATGGTTGTTTGGTCGCAACCAAGGGGTGATCTTATTCAACGCAATCCAGTAAGGCGTTGGGCTGTTACTAAGTAGCAAAGGTGCAATGTGTTGTAGCCTCCAGTACATTTTATCTAGAGGTGTACAGATTCGGAAGATAGACCCTTACATTTTCATAGTTGGAATCCATTTTCCAACACGAGCCTTCAGGCTAGATTGTATATCTATTATGCTGGAATTTAATTCTTGTAATTTTTTTAACTATGATCCAATATTTACTTTAACCCTTGTTATTGCTATAATATCACTGGATTTTCCTATGAAATGGTTTGGTTATCGTAAGGTAAAAACTCGTCCATGTTTATGTGCGACGTGGTCTTACGAGATACGGTTTATTCTTGAAACATTTTACAATATTAAAAATCCATATGATTTGAGTTTCTCACACTGGTTTACTAAATTGATCTGAGCCTTATTTCATATAATGCTCGGGTCAGCTCGAGTATGTTTCAAATTTAGTTATGGATGCACTGGATCTTCAGGAGACGAGCCGGATGCCTCTAAGAAGTATTCATGTATCATTTTATTTCCACTGCATTTTCTTGTATATTTATTAGCAATTATAAGGATAGGCTGTTATAACTGTCTGAGCTGATGGTAGGATTGATCTACTCTGATGTATATTACATTTTTCCTTTTGTAAAGATCATTGTGTATATTATAGATTACTCATTACAATGTGTGATTCTGTTCTGTCTTTTATTTTCTTCCACCCCAACAATATGTTTTTCCAGCACTTGGATGCTCATCACATGAATACCATGGATGTATTAGTGTAGACTTTTGAGGGTTAAAAAGGTAGGTCATTACATGTGGTATCGGAGCTTAAGTTGAGCGAACACCTAGGCTTTTGTGGGGTAAACTCACTAGAGATAGGGTTAATAATGCCCTAGAATGAGTAACTCATTAGAGATAGGGTCAGTAGCACTCTAGAATGAGTTGAGAGTATATATATAAGAGAGAGCGTATTTGTTAATGAATATAAAAATGTTTATATTTTGTTGTTTGATTTGTTAAGTTTGAATTTTGGATTCTTCTCAATACGAGTAACTAACATTATTAATAGGGATCTCAAAACACTTGAACTAAGCAAATTGACATAGTATTGTTTTTGAAAATTTGTAAAGGAAATAATTTTACTAATATTTTATATTTTATATATAAAGGAATGATAATATTTAATTATTAGTGTATTTGTTGTTAGGAAATGATAATATTTAATTATTATCATTTATTGTTTGGTTAGCCACGCTCACCTAGTTAGGAGCATTAGCTATTGTTTGTTGATTGAGTAATTGGGCCCAACCAATTTATGTGCATTGTCTATTGTGTTTGATTAGGAGTAGTTTTACCCTTTTTAGTGCATGGGCTAGTTGAATAGTAATTCTGGGAACATTGTAACGAACACCCTGTGAATTCAGTTTCACAATTTGACTATAAGGAGTTCAGTGATAATATTGGGTTAAAATTTAACTTTAATAAAAGTTGTTAATTATAATCTAAATAAAGATATACATTTGTGAAATGGTTTTATATAAGGAAGTAAAAATTATATAAATATGATTTATAAATCTAGTTTATAAATAAAAGGAATTTAAGCTAAGAATTTGAGAATTTAAATCCAGTGTTTTTGAAAATGGTTTTTTAAAGTTTTAAAAGAAATAATAATAGTATTATTTGGAATAGGAATATTTTTAAAAGGATTTTAAAGAAGATAGAAAGCACTGAACTCACTTCGACCGTTGGAAAAAAATTCTGGTGATCACTACAACATCATCGACATTCATTTTCGAGTTTCTAAGTGGGGGAATGCTACCATAGTATTTTGTTATAAAGATATTTTGATAAAATAGATCTTGATTTAAAAATACCAAAGGTATGATTTGAGATTCAAAGAGATATGTATATATAATATTTTTTCAAATGTTTTGAAATAAAACTGGGTGTTTAATTCTGAAGTTCTCAGTTATGTCATCTGATGGCTTCATGTATACTATGCATTAGGGTAGTCTGGTCAGTGCATCTCAATATAATATGCTAGTTGATAGTTTTCATTTTTTGAAATGAAATGGAATTTTCGATGATTTTGGACAGTCCGAACTTCCAAATTTGTTATAGAAATTTGAAGCTAGGTATTTTAGTCGAAAAATAAGGAAATAAGTTTTTCTAACTTACAAATTTGAAGAGATAGTAAGTTAAAAGAAGTTTTAAATTTGTTGAACATTTTAGTTATGTAAAATAAATCTGAGATTGTATGTATACTCTTATGACGTAGATGAGTGTAATACGAATATAAAATTTAAGTTGTGAAATATTTATACACTTAAGTTATATTTTTTTGTGATAGTCCAATAATAGATTTAGTATGGAATGGAAAGTTGTTAAATAAATTTGAATGCAATTTAAAATAAAAGGCAATTGGTGTAGTTAAGAAACCAATGAATAAATACATAAGGTTTACATAAATCATTTTATTTGCATAAGGATCTTTGATCCTGATTTGGGCACATGAATTCGAGGTGATTTACTCCGACTCAAACAAGGATTTTTCACTCGATTCTTGATGGCGAACATTTGATACGAATTATTGAGATGATCCTGAAGTTCTCTATCATAGGATATGGCTATGCAAGGAGAACAATGGTTTCTAATCAAGGAACTGGATCAGAGTCCACAATAGAGAATTCGAGTGAGCAATACTAGTTCAAAAGTGAAATTTGTGTGATTGAATGAATGATCAGATTTGATATTGTGCACAGATGACTTATGTACATCTTGCAGGCTTTAATGTAATTGTGTGCTTTTGACATTAGAAATGCAAGTCACATGATTTGATATGACATATTGGTTTGAGCTGATTGTTATTTATGGTTTGGCGTGGTTAGATTCATGTTATATGTTGTTGAGTTGTACTATTTCATGTCATATTTAACTCTCTTTTGGGTTATATAAGTGAGTTTTAGGTACATTGAAGCAAAGGCTAGATTGATGCTTGTGGCTTCATCTGTATAGTTTGTTACCCGACAAATAGGTATGTAGTAGATTTAGAGTTTGGGATTTGCTTGGTGATTTTATGCCCTAGATATGGGAGGCCACTTTTGGATATTGTTTTCTTTTGTTGGTTTGGGGCCAGTTGTGGCGAGATGTAGTTTTTCGGATCAAACTGCGCAAAGAAGGTGCTACCAAAATTTTCAGAAAACTTAGGCCATAGTTGATAAGAAGTTAGAGCGTGGAAGTTTAGATATGACCAATAGTTATAAGAATCGGTGTCAGAAATTATTGGAAATGGCTCTAAGTGACTTAGGAATATTAGTGACGATATGGAAAGTTGTCGCTATAGATGTTGTTGTTGTTACTTATTCGTTTCAAGTGTTTATATCTCGATTCGAGTAAGAGTGCCATGTTGGCTGACATGTGCGCGTGTAGGTGGGATAGTGTAGGACAGATTAGTGGGGAGTTTGCTGATTTGGAATAAGCTGAAAATGATTTTGATATCATCAAATATGCTTGGGTGTTTGGGATTGTTGCTTAGTCCTTTAGGAATTCGAGGATGAAATATTTTTAAGAGGGGAGAGTGTAATAACCTGTATTTAGCTGCCCTGAATATTTAAAATTTGGATATTTAAATATTTAATTGATTTATTTTTATTAATGAGCTGAAAACTCGATTTTCGCAAATGGAATTTTAGGACTTGGAATTATTTCCATTGGGCCTGGATAGTCCAAGCGAGCTAGAATGTGTATAAGCATCGATATATTTCGACTGTTTGGTTTCGAGTTAGGAGGTTGGGTTCAGTTCATAAATTGAGCGACTCGAAAAGTTAACTTTTGTATATGTTGGAATTAGGTTCCAGAAATAGTTTCATTGAATTTGGAATAGCGGTATTTGCTAGGAATGCCAGTAAGCCCACCTTGATTTGAGTTCATGAAATTTCAGGGTGAATAGGGTCGAATATTTGCCTTTATATAGGACCGACACCCCTAATTTTATTCCCCAAACCCTAAATGAAAACCTAGTCGTCGAATTCCCAAACCCTTCATCCAAAGGCCAATATTTCTCCAACCACCAGAGTTTGTTTCAGGCGAAGGTTCCAACTAGGAAGTTGTTCGGCTAGGTGAATTGGGCACGATAATCGATTGGATCATTGTTTGGAGGAGCGAGGCGGCGGGTATCTTGGGTTGATCGAAGTTAGGTAAATGGGTTTATGGGGGAGCATCAGGCGGAGTTGGGTGGCGTTGGTGGTGTCGTTGGGTAAGTCTTAGTCGGGGACTCATGTGGTGGATTGCGGTGGCGTGACGTGACCCATGGTGGCGGCAGCAGTGGCCGAAGAAGTAGGAGATGTCGGGGTTTCGAGGTATATAGTCTAGGTTTAACGAAGTTTATTAAGCGTTTGATGTGGATTAATTAGTGTTAATGATGTAATTAGTAATATAATAATGTTATTTAATTTTAAAGTCTTATAAATCCAAAATCTATCTCATATGAGGCCAGATTCAAACGCGGTCAGTTGCATTGGACTCGTATCGACGATATCTACACTTTAGAACTGGGTTGGTTGAGATTTGAGCTAATGGAATTTCATGCTAAAATTGGACGTCGTTCGATATTAGACGGAATCAAAACACTTGATTTACTATTTGTATTAGGTTGAAATTATTGTCTAATTGGTTAAAATATCCGCTTTGAAAAGTAGATTGTATTTGAAATGGAAATACAGAAAAATTTGTAGGGAAATCCAGATTTCTGGAAATTGTGATTATTAATATCCAGTTATATTTGTATTAAATAGATTATTAAATGCTGAAATTTGACTATTTGGCCATATTGGATGTGACACCGACATATGTGAAAAGTAAAACCTTTTTGAAAATGGTAATAATTGCACCGGCTAAGAGCTATAGTAATTTTTGGCATCATTATAGTATTTGAAAAATACTATTAAATTTTTGTTTGATTCGAAAATGGTTCCCATTTGGAAAATGAGATTAATAGCTAACTCTTTTGGGATTTTTGTGATATTTTAAATTAAAATAAGTTTTTGAATTCTCTATTTTATTACCACTTCTTTTATTATTCTTAATAATAAATATAAGTAAATGTTTTAAAATTATTTTGGAAAGTACTGATCTTTATAAAAGTTACTATAATAAGTAATTTAGTTTAAAGGAAATAGAAAGGGTTATCTTGTATTTAAGTGGTTTTTATTTAAAAAAGAAGATAGAAGTATTTTGGTTTAAATTTTTGGAAAATAGTTTATATAAAATGATGCAAATAGAAAGACAAATTTACAAATGGTATTTATAGATTTAAGGAGATTTATAAGCGGTATCTTATAAATAAAAGGAAATAATATAATTTTGATAAATTAGAGTAATAAATCACAGTTGTGAATTTATTAAATATATGGAACGATCGTGTTATAGGAAAGAGATGAATTTACAGTTAAATTTAGAAATTTATAAAAGGAATTTTATAAATGAATTTGGAGTTTTATAAAGAGTTGAAAATAAGTTAGAAATTTCTAAAATGAGCATTATAAATGATATTTTATAAAGGAAGTTTTATAAAAGAGTTTATAAATAATATAAAAGATGTTTAAAAAGGATTTATTAAATAAATTTGGGCATTTATAAAAGAAGGCTAAAACTATGTTTTAGATATTTATAAAGGAATTTATAAATAATATTTCATAAAAGGAGTTTTGTAACTCTAAGGAGTTTATAAAGGAATTTTATAAAAGAGATTTATAAAAAAACGAGACCCGATTTCTATAAACGATCATTTCAACTTACGATGATATGGAAAATGTTCTTTTCATACTTAACAAAAAATTCCGAGGTATGTGAAATCGTCTCTCTCTTGAGAATTAAGAATGTATATCGAGGCAAGGTTAGTTTTCTAACTTGTCTGATTTCATTGTTAATCGAGAGATAGTACTGTTTTAAATCGAGAAGTGATGGTAATTATATTTGGTCTAATTTCCATACGACCCGTTTACTTACACCAAAAGTGTTTTGGGTTTGTTTCTATAAATGTTTAAGTTACATTGTTCTAACCCAAATAATATGTTTCGGAAGAGAAATCTTTCTAACGATTTGTGAATATACTTATACCGTTGAGATAAATATATGGATACATTTTACTAAGTATTAGAAGTGTAGTGTTTTGTGAATATACTTAAACTTGGTATAAGTATATGGAAAGGTTTTCTAAGTTTTGAAAGTGAAATGTTTTGTGAGTATACTTATACAATTAAGATAAGTTTATCAACATTTTTCAAGTACTGTAAAGAGTAGAGAGGTTTGGGAATATATCTTTGTAAAAGTACTTTGATACAAGAATTTACAAACTATTTTTAATTAATGAAACGATTAATTAAAGAGGCTTAGTGGTGCTTATGAGCTTACTAGTGTTATTTTCCTTATGGAATTAAATCTCTAGTTTGAATTATTATTTATTTGATAGTAAAATAACCGACAATCAAATATTGGACCGTTTTTAAATTATCGTTGTTGGTTTAGGGAGACCGGGATCACATATGTTGTTCGAATATTACTTGGAACCAGCATAAGCGTTCGAATGGATGGCACCTTGAAGATGAATTTTTCGAAGGCGAAGTTGTCTGAAGTGTAAGGGCTACTAGCTACTAATCCTGAGGGTGATTCCACAATGGATGTAGTAGAAGTAGTGCCTTCTGTAGTGACCCGGAATTTAACCGCTTTGATTTTCGATTGTTTAATTAATTTCAAATATTCAAGTAATAGACTTTATAACCAAAATAATAAAATTTTAAAAAATAAAAAGTGATGGAGAAATAGTTTTCCAATTAGTTTACAAAAATATTGAGTTCGAAGAAAAATTGAAAATGTGACTGGAATTTGTTTTCCGAATTTTCGACTTTTCATCGAATAAAAGTTGTCGGAAATGTTGTAACACTATTATGTACATATACACATTCATTTATAAATAATTTAGAATCATATATATGTATATATACATATATGTGTGCATTTACGTAAGCTAATATAATGTTGATGTGACATTTTCCTAAGCATTTAAAAATAAATGCCTTCATATATCCAATCACCTAAGACATTAAGAAACATAAGTACACTTGAGTTATTAATGCATGTTGGCAAAAGGGGTGGGGCTTGTCTAGGCATCAACACAGAGGGAGGGGATAGGCTTGATGATGTGGCACTTAATGAGAGGAGGGTAGGTGATTTAAGAGCTTTTTGGTAATTTGGTTATTTTAGTTTATATGAACACAAATTCCTGATTCTTTCTCTTTCTTGTTTTCATTTTTTCCTCTATTTCAAGAACTTACTTCTCATTTCAAAACTCCATTTCTCATTGCTTCCGTAGTTTAAAGTTTTAAAAATTTTCATCTTCTTCCACTTTCAAATTCTTAAAGCTTGGTAACATACTTCCTTTTTCTTTCTACAACTCCTCCTTGCCAAAACAAGTCCTCATCCATCCCATTCAACCTATGGCCGAGCCATGCTCCACAATGACCAAACCATACTTAAGGCCTCCAAAGATACATTTTTGCTAAAGAAAAGTAAAGTTCTAGGTGTCTTTCTAAAGTTAGTTAAGGTTTGGTTGGATTTGATTAGCTTTTATGTGAAAAAACTCTCTTTTTACTTAAGTTTTGAACTTAAATGTTAATGATAATTATTGCCTTTAATTTGTTGCAAAGGTGTTGCTTGTTTGGATAATATTGACGTAGATAGTATGTGTTTGGATGTGATGCAATATTAAAATGAAAATGTAAATTAAATGTTAGCAAGGTTTGAAAGCTAGAATCTTGACTTGTTAAAGCGACAATGAGATACTTAGTTCAAAACTCGTTTTTCTTAGATTATGTATTTGAAATTTTTTGTACAGTCCCAAAAACCTACTTTTATTTTTCCAAAACATTTTTTTTCTAAGGTTATATGGTGGTTAAAGTATTAAAATAAGAATTTTGAAGCTATATAATATAATAAAACAAGTTTTCAAATTGTGGGTCGTATAGCGATGTTGATATGGAGGCAGCTCGTAAAAACATACTCTTTTACAAATTTAATTTTTGTTCTCATCTTGGATATTTTTGAAAAGTGTTTCAAAACATATTTTAAGTATTAAAATGTAATTATAATTATTTATTTATTTATTTATTTAAATATTGTAATTAGTACTTAGTTAACATGGTAATTAGTTCTTAAGTATTTATCAAGGAAGTTAATTATAATTAGTTAATTAATTAAAGGTTAATTATTATTCAATTAATTAATTAAGGATTAATTTTTATTTAAATGATTTACTAAAGATAATTTAATAATTAATTATTTATTATAAAACGATTTAATTATTAATTAATTACAAATTAAGTAAAATTAAATTAAGATTCAATTAAGTTTTAAATTTTTATTTAATAAAGGTTTAATTTATTAATTAATTACGAATTAAAGATTAATTATGGTTTAATTATTTATTAAAAGGTTAACTATTATTTAATTGTTTATTCAAAGTATAATTATTATTTAATCATTTATTTAGAAGTTAATTATGGTTTAATTAATAATTAAATGTTTAATTATTATTAGAATAAAGAGTTTAAATGTTATTTAATTATTAAGTAAAGGTTTTAAAGTTTTAAGCTACTTTATTTCTAAAGATCGGTCTTCTTTTTAAAGCAACTCTCTTTTCAAAGAATATTTTTAAAATCCAAGGGATTTCTTTATTTATTACCTTTAAGTAACTCCAATTGAATATGAAACCCAATGACATCTGTTTAGAGGAATAAAATACCGTTCTGCTAATCAAGTTATATTGGACATCTATTTGGTGGAATAAATCATAGTTATGCCGCAATTCACTAAGTATATTATGTTGACATCTATTTAAGCAGAAATTAAACCCAGTTCTACTATTGTAGTAACTTGGACACTAACCTATAAGTTGATTAATTGTTATTGGTTGATTCCCTTTACATATTTTCTTATTATGTAAATATCCATGTCATTACTTTGATATATAAACTCAATTAAATGAGAACCATTATGTCGTCAAGTTCTAGTGGTCCAGTGGTTAAGACATAGTGGAGTTGCTACATTGTGTTGTAGTGGCACCGGTTCGATACCCAGCGGCCACAATAATGAGACATAGTGCACGGCCACTTATAAAACCGGTCTAACCGAAGGCAATGGAATACAAATGTATCCATGGCCCCAAAGTTTATGTCAAGTTCTAGTGGTCCAGTGGTTAAGACATAGTGGAGTTGCTACATTGTGTTGTAGTGGCACCGGTTCGATACCCAGCGGCCACAATAATGAGACATAGTGCACGGCCACTTATAAAACCGGTCTAACCGAAGGCAATGGAATACAAATGTATCCATGGCCCCAAAGTTTTTGTCAAGTTCTAGTGGTCCAGTGGTAAAGACATAGTGGAGTTGCTACATTGTGTTGTAGTGGCACCGGTTCGATACCCAGCGGCCACAATAATGAGACATAGTGCACGGCCACTTATAAAACCGGCTTAACCAAAGGCGATGGAATACAAATGTATCCATGGCCCCAAAGTTTTGTCAAGTTCTAGTGGTCCAGTGGTTAAGACATAGTGGAGTTGCTACATTGTGTTGTAGTGGCACCGGTTCGATACCCAGCGGCCACAATAATGAGACATAGTGCACGGCCACTTATAAAACCGGTCTAACCGAAGGCAATGGAATACAAATGTATCCATGGCCCCAAAGTTTAGTCAAGTTCTAGTGGTCCAGTGGTTAAGACATAGTGGAGTTGCTACATTGTGTTGTAGTGGCACCGGTTCGATACCCAGCGGCCACAATAATGAGACATAGTGCACGGCCACTTATAAAACCGGCTTAACCAAAGGCTATGGAATACAAAGTATCCATGGCCCCAAAGTTTTCAAATTCTTATAAATTAAGATATGTAATTGGCAGCCTCTCTCCCCTGTCATGGCAGCCTCTCTCCCCTGTCACATCCCCACCATTCCTTCATCGTACCTCAATCCTACCTCGAGCCATGCTCCCACCAGCCCATCGCCATCCCAACTCCCTCCCTCCCCACCTAGGCCTCCTGACCCCTCCTCGGACCATTCGACTGCCACGTTCTTGACCCCCAACCCCTCAGCAGCCCCCTCCACGTCCACCCCATCCCAACCAGTCTGGACTTCTTTGTTCAAGCAGAAACCCAGGAATGCTGGGAAGTACACGCCGGTTGAGATGAAGCCTACTTACTCTGACGGTGCCTTAGACCTTCCGGCTGGCATAGTTGAAGCAGGATCCCAAATCTGGAGCGAGTATCTCGTGGGTTTCTTTTTAGACACGCCGTTGTCCTTTACTTCAGTGGTGCAAAAACTCAAGCAGGTTTGGAAACTTAAAGGATCTGTGAAGATCAAATCTGATGGTGTCATCTTTCTTTTCCTGCTTTCTTGCGAAGAAGACAAGCTAAGTATTTTAAATGGGGATCCAATTATTATGAAGAACAAACTCTTTATTGTCAAGCCTTATGATTCCAAAATTAGTAACGTATGTGGTTCCGTTCACTCTGTTCCAATATGGGTTCTGTTCCACAACATCCCCCTGTTTGCCTGGACTCATGTTGGCATCAACTGGCTTTCGAGTAGGTTAGGAAAACTACTGTGTATGGACTCGATGACTGAAAGCCTTGAGAGACTCCATTTTGCTAAATGTTTAATTGAAATACGCCCAGACAACGTTTTAGTAGATGAGTTTCTAGTAAAGCTTGCTGATGGTGGAACCCAAAAAATCAAAGTTACTTACATGTGGAAACCTTTAATCTGTACAAACTGTGTTTCTTTTGGACACTCTAATGAGAAGTGTGAAATGCAAGTGCCTCCTGACCCTCACACAACCCATATGAACCATACCAAGCATGACAGAAATGTAGCTAAAGTCCTAGTGAAGCATAAAGAAGTGTATACGGAAAAGGCGCCTTTAAGGTGGCATAAAGTAGGCAGATTTAACGGTAGAAAAACGCATGTTCCTCCTACTTTCTCTGCTAATCCCGTAGTGGTTACTGTTAGAAGTCCATTTAAGGCTTCTAACATGGTTGGAGCCTCTAAAGCTATGGAAGGTGTCGATGAAGATGTTTTCTTGGAAACCAGTAAGGAAAAACAAAAGAAGGAGGTCATCACAACTGGAATAGAAAGAATAGAAAGCAGTTCAGAACAAAATGATAAGTCCATAACTCAAAAGCCAAAAGAAAACGCACGTGCAGAGGAGCTCATGATCATAACTCATAATAAATTTGACATTTTGAACGACCAGGGTACTGTGGAAACTGAAGAAATAATGCAAGCTGTTCCACTTAAGGAAATTGCAGCAAAAAGTTTGTGTTCACCGAAAATAGCAGTAGCAAATTCATTAAACAATCTGGGTAATGTTAATAATCATGAAGAGTATGATTCCAACGCTATGCATCTACATGAATCCACTGTGTTCGGTCCAATCCCAAACCAGCTTTCAAGTTTCACTGATGCTTCCAACTCATCTTCCAGTGTCATTAACGCCATCCCCCTTCCTATCCCACCTGCCTCAAGCTTTAAATCTAACTGTCCTTCTTATCTTGTCTCCCCTTCCACTTCTAGCGAAAATCAAATAACCATGCAAACTTCCCCATGCAAATCACATTTCATTGTCACTTCTCTCCCTAACTCAGCTCTCCATCTCAACGCCTCAGACACGTCATCTCCCTTAGCCTATGAAGCCAAATCTATCACGCATGATTGTGTGCACGTGCACACGAAAAACCCTATCTCTACTGACACAGCTCCTCTTGTCCTCTCGCAAGCTACCGATACATCTTCCACTTCAGTCCCTCACCTCTCTGTGATTGAAGTTCCTCAAACCAACGCGATTGATAACTCTCATCAAATCCCTTCCCCTACTGGTGGGTCTTCCTCCATCGCCGTGTTACTGCAGGCTGTGCACGGTGTGCCTGACAAGGATAACCCCTACAGTCATATCTCCCCTCCCAAAGCCTTCAGCCCGTTGCCTGATTCCTCCTCCTCTATTCTTGGCCCCCCACCATCCTCATCCAACTCTGTCCCTACTGCCAACAACATGAATTCCCCCCTATCTGCATCCATCCCCGATTTTACGAAAACCTCTGGTGCCCTGACAAGGCAAATGAAGAAAGCTTTAATAGAATCCCTTGAGTTTACTCAATGACACACAATATATGCGTTTGGAACATCCGTGGAGCTCATGATGACTCTAAAATCCATCTTTGTAAAGAATTGATTACTCAACATGACCTGAGTATTCTAGCAATCCTTGAAACCAAACTGAACTCTGCTCTTTCTCGTAGAGCAGCCAACCTAATTATGCCAAACTGGAAGATAGTTCACAACCTCGAACAAGCTCCTTTTGGTCGCATCTTAATAATCTTTGATCCGGCTGTCCACCTCCTAACCCCCATCGTCTCCTCTACTCAATTCATCCACTGCCATAGTAAATTCATCCCCAATAACACCTCATGCTACCTAACCTTTGTTTACGCTGAGAACGCGGCTAACTCCAGGGCCACCTTCCTTGCAACCCTGCCTAGTTTAAGACAGAATACCCATCCTTGGGTGGTATGTGGCGACTTTAACTGCTCCCTTAGCCTTCTGGATAGAACTGGCGGCTCTCCCCTCTCCCTTGCTGAAATTAAACCTCTCAATGACGCTATCGAAGATGCTGAATTGATTGAAACTAAAGTCTCTGGCGCTAGATACACTTGGAACAACAAGAGAAGACATGGTGTTAGAACTTATTGTAAAATCGACTACGCATTCTCAAATCATGTTGCTTTGACTGCCTGGCCTGCCATATTTAACCACATCCCCAATCCTTCCCTGTCCGATCACTCGCCCCAAATCATCCACATGGGTGGCGCTGTCATGAGAGGAAGTCCTCATTTTAAATTTTTTAACTCCTGGACTAAAGAACATGATTTTTTTGATATAGTGCGCAAAGTTTGGTCCTCTCCTAACTTTGGTAACCCTATGCTTGTTTTACAGAAAAAACTCAGGGCTACGAAAGAGGCTTTGAGAGCATGGGCCAAATCGAGATTTGGGGATGGCAGCAAGCAATCGACCATCTGGAAACATAAACTTCTGAAGATTCAAACAGAAATGCAACAGGATCCCAACAACGTTAGCTTGGCTTCTCTTGAAACTACCACAGCAAAGCAATATCAGCTGGAACTTCAGAAAGAGCTGGCCATGATCAAGCAAAAGACGCGCTCTCGATGGAATGAGGAAGGCGATCTAAACACTGCTTATTTCCACGCAACTCTTAAAGCGAAACACAGTCGTGAGAACATCCATAGAATTGTGGACTTGAATGGTAAAGAACAAACGAACAGAACTGACATCGACAAAGCGTTCATTGATTTTTTTGCTCAACTCCTTGGTAACGATGGAAATTTCAGCCCTAGTATTGACGATATAGACCCCCTGATCCTTCCGAAGCTCAATCAACATGACCATGCATATCTTTGCAATACAGTTACTGAAACTGAAATTAAGGATGCCATGTTTTCTCTTAACTCATTCTCTTGCAGTGGTCCGGATGGCCTCAATGCATTTTTCTACACGTCTACCTGGTGCATTGTAGGTCGAGATGTGTGCCGAGCAATTAAATCAGTCTTCAAGAACTCAAGGATTATGGACACATACAACAACACTAATATTGCTCTCATTCCAAAATCTCCCACTGCCGAGACTGTTGCTGATTTCAGGCCAATCTCCTGTTGCAACGCGATATATAAGTGTATTTCGAAGATTATAGCATCTCGCCTGAAGGCGGTTCTCCCCAACATCATTTCTCAGAATCAATCCGCTTTCCTCCCGGGCAGAAACATATTAGATAATGTCTTACTATCTCACGAACTCCTCAGAGGGTATGGGTGTAAAAACAAGTCCCCTAGAGCGATGATGAAATTTGATATCAGTAAAGCTTTTGATTCTTTGCAGTGGGATTCGCTGGTCAGAATTCTTGGTTACATGAACTTTCCGGCCCATTTTATTGCCTGGATATATACTTGCATATCTACGGTTAACTACTCCATCGTCATAAATGGTTCTGCGAAAGGATTTTTCAAAGGAAAGCAAGGCGTTCGTCAGGGTGACCCGATGTCCGCATATCTTTTCATTACAGTTATGGAACTACTAACCCGCATGCTCGACAACTTAGTTACCAATGGATTGTTCCAACTTCACCCAAGATGTAGAAAACCACGCATAACCTCCCTTATGTTTGCCGACGATCTCGTTGTCTTTTGCAAACCCGATCCTATTACCATTCACTCCATTATGCATGCCTTGGAAACTTTCTACAGACAAACTGGTTTGAAAATTAACCTGGTCAAATCTGAGATTATGCTAGCTGGCCTTAATGACGAGCAAACTCTCTCCATTCTCAACACCACGGGATTGCAGCCCAACGTTAACACGGCAACCTATCTTGGAATCCCTCTCGCAACTTCCAGGATCTCTTCCAGACAATGTTCCCCTCTATTTGCTAAAATCATGTCTAAACTGGAGTGTTGGACCTCCAGATCTCTGAGTCAAGCAGGCCGTGTTACCTTAGTCAAATCGGTTATTTTCGCAATGCAGGTCTATTGGGCTAAGACATTCATTCTTCCTCTAAAACTAATCAATATGATCAGAACTGCTGCCATGAGATTCATATGGAAAGGATCCATTCACGGGAGGTTCACCACCCCGATATCATTCAATCTTATTGAGAGACCCCTTCGTAAAGGTGGTCTAGGAATCTATAATATTGCAGTCTGGAATAAGGTAGCTCTAATTAAACACTTTGATAACTTCTTAAACAAGCGAAACAGCCTCTGGGTCCTATGGTCAGAATATAACGTTATTAAAAGAAGGGATTTCTGGAGTATGCAACCCCCTCAAAACATAAGTTGGACTTGGAGATCAATCTTTAAGTTGCGTAATTGTATCATCCCCTACGTCCAATGCGGCATAACAAGCAGTGTCCAATTCTGGAACGATCCTTGGCTTGAACACGGTTGCATCCTTCGCACGAAGCTTACGTATAGTGACATCATCCAATCTGGCATTCTCCCAGATTCCAAGGTCATGGACGTGTTTAGCAATGGTCATTTTACGCTCCCCAACACCTCGAATCAGGCTGTTCGTTGCATATGGAACCAGATCATAGCCTCTGAGGTCCCCCTATCCCGCAACCACAATGTTCACTGGAAAGGTATAGGTAATGTTTTCAAAAACAAGCCCATGTACATGTTCATGAACGGGCATGACAATCTGGTTGATTGTAAATGGCACAAAAGAGTTTGGTTCAGGGATAACAATGCTAGAGAAAATCTCCTATTCTGGAAAGTAATCAATAATGCTTTGCACACCCGTGTTAAGCTGTTTACCCGAGGTATGGACGTGCCAATTCACTGCGCTTTCTGTAACTCTGAACCGGAGACAAGAGACCATATATTCTTCGAGTGCTCTTTCGTCTTACGGATGTGGTCTAAGTTATTACAAAGGTTAGGTTATTCGGATGATCAGCTGTGGTGTGGGAATATTTGGAATGCACTTCTCAAAATCTCAGATATGAACGTTAGCAGGAATAGGTTTCTCTTCTTTGTTCTAAAGAAATTCCTAACTAATCTCTGGAATGAAAGAAACCATCGTATATTTCAGCCAGAGAGTGTCCGGAATGAAGAACTAATCTTCTGTCATCTCTTCTCCAATTTGAAAGCGGGGTTGAGCTCTGCGAAGTATGCTATCGACCCGGGGATACTAGCTGCTTTTTGATCGGTGTGCAGTCCTGTTACTGCTCTATTTGTTTGCTGTTTGTGTTTTTTTCCCCTTTTCTTTTTTCTTTCTTGTCCTGTATTGGTGCACTATGTTGCCTCTGTCGTTTGCTTTGTTCCTCGCTCGTGTGTGTGGCATGTCCTTTTTCTTCTTGTATGTTTTCTCTACAGTGCATTAATAAAGTGGTAGGGGTCCACTCAACCCCGTCGGCTATGCCAAAATGAGAACCATTATGGTCACTAAGCCTCCTTCTGAACTTATAAAGTCAAATATTTGAATCTTATCCTTTTAAGTTTATTACCATTTTAAATAAGATATTTAAGGCATAATTAAGCAATTATTTTATTAAAGGTGTTTTAAAGTAATTTAATGCTTTTTAAATAATTGTTTAAAGACATTTTTTTAATGCGATTTAAAGGTAATTTAATAAAGGATGTTTTAAATAACAAATTGTTTATC
Organism: Allium fistulosum; assembly: GCA_030737815.1. Taxonomy (NCBI): domain Eukaryota; kingdom Viridiplantae; phylum Streptophyta; class Magnoliopsida; order Asparagales; family Amaryllidaceae; genus Allium; species Allium fistulosum. The sequence continues at coordinate 738,998,901 of CM060908.1, read as the reverse complement.
TAATGGTATTTTAAATAATTGCTTTTTTCATCAAAGGAACTTTTTCGATTAAGATTTAATAAAGGAGTTTCGTTTTACATAAGGAAATTTTTGAAATTTGTTTGTAAATTGAAAAGAGATTTTCCAATTTGGAAAGAAGTTTTATAAATAAACTTGAAGATTTGTAAAGAGTTTTCATAAATGGATTTGGAATTATAATATAGGAGATTTCATAAATGAAAAGACTTATCTAAAAAGGATTTATAAAAGATGTTTATACAAGAAATCCAGATGTTATTTCCTTAAACTGACCATCTTAATTATGGTGGTATGGAACATTCGTTATAAATTTAATACCAAAGGAATAACATTTAGGGTTATCCTTATCTCCGTTTCTTTTTAAATAAGTTTTGTTTCATCCTTTAACATGATTTTGGACTAAAAATCTTTTACAATCTTTTGTGAATATACTTATGCCAGTAAGATTAGAATAAGAATATTTTGATAAATATTTTGGAAAGGGATTTAATAAATGAAAGATTTATTTAAATGGGGCTTATTGGTTGCTATGAGTAGTTAAATCTCTGAATTGTTGTTGTTTGTTCATTTGATAGTTAAATAACCAACTACCAAACCTTGGCCCGTTTTGACTTAGGAAGTAAATAAGAGCTTCGCGTGTTCATACAGTTTGAGATCCCTTGGGAGAACTCATTTTGGTGACATCTCTAGCTTTAAGGGATATATTAGAGATCCCTTTAGGACTCTAATGTAGTCTGCTTACTCCTAAAAGAACTAGGATTGAGTCAACCGGAAATTATCGATTGTTGGTTCAAAGAGACCGAGATCGGGTATGTTATCCGAAAACCACTTCGAGCCAACATAAACGTTCAAATTGAATACATAGTGAAGATGATCAAAGATGGAGTTTTTTTGAAATGAAAGGGCTACTCGCTACTAATCCTGAGGGTGATTCCAAAATGGATGTTGTAGTGGTAGTACCTTCGATTTTGTTTAGATCCTGAATGAACTTATATGGATGAATGCTGGCATTGCATTTTTACCTGGTGGGAAGTGTTAGCATTCCAAGTGGGAATTGCTAAAGGAAGGTAAATCGTTACCTCATGAGCCTCACACCTTGGAAATGGCTAAAGCAGGGTAAATGCATTAGGGCTATGTGGGTCACTCCTGTAAGGGTGTGTCATCACCTTTCTAGATTAGCATATTATGTATTTGGTTGGGCATGAGAGCTCTCTATAAAGATTGGGGACAACCGGTGTAATGACATATTCAATACTATCTAGTAAGGAGTAGGCTGGTTCTATGCTGGTAGAGGTCGAAAGGTTTTCGTCCTCAGGTGCATTTTATCTAGAGGTGTGCCATTTTCGAAAGGTAGTCCCTTATCTTTCCATTTGTTAGAATCCATTTTATTATAAGCACCTTCGGTTTTCGATTGTACACCTGTTATTGTTGTGATGTACACACATCCCAGCTACTCGATTATTGGTATTTTAAACCCATATACATTATTATAATATCACCGGATTTTATAATATAAAATGTTATGGTTATCGTAAGGTAAAAACCCGTTCGTGTTTATGTACGGCGTGGTCTTACAAGATACTTTTTATTTTGAAAAGGGTTCCAAATGTAGAAATCAATATGATTGATGTGATTAAACTTTCTCATGCTGGTTTACAGGACTGATCCGGGTGTTATTTTCTTATAATGCTCGGTCAGTAGGAGCATAGTTTCCAGATTTAGCTTGATTCTTTAGAGCTTTCAAGAGACGAGCTAGATCCTCCAAGATGTATTCACGTACCTTATATTCTTCCACTATTCTATTTTGTTTTGTTCTTGTCTATATTTATCAGCAATTGTAAGGACATGATATTTTAACTGTCCAAGCTGATCATAGGTTAGCGTACTCTGGTGTTGTGTATAATAAAGGCAATTTTTGTTTGTAAAGGTCTTGTGTATATCATATATTTCTCGTTGTGATGTGAGAATCTGTTTTGTCATTTTCTTTCTTCACCCCAAGTGACCTGTCTTTTTGACACTTAAATGATCGATACACGAATATCAAGGATGTATTAAGTGTCGTCTTTAGGTGTAAGAAAGGCAGATCATTACAATTGGTATCGTAGTTAGGTTGGGCGAACAGCTAGGCTTCGTTGGGTAAACTCATTAGAGATAGGGTTAGTAATGCCCTAGAATCATTATCTCATTAGAGATGGGATTAGTAATATCCTAGAAAGAGATTGAGTGTATATATGAGTGCGTATTTATTACTGTATAAAAATGTTTATTACTGTGTTGTTTGATCTATTAAATTTGAATTTTTTATTCTGGTCAATACAAGTAACTAACGTTATTGATAGGGATCTCGAAAAAACTTAAACAAGGCTAATCGACACAATATTGTTTTAAAAGTGGTAAATGAAATTTTTTTACCTAGGAATATATTTTATATACAAAGGAATAATTTTAAAAAATTTATATAGTTTTCTATGATGTGTTGTTGTTTGAAGTTGATAATATTTAATAATTGTCATATAGGGTTTGTCTAGTCATGCTTATCCAGTCTTGAGCGTTGACTATTGTTTGTTGATTTTCCTTTTTCATCGTAGAATCGTTAGATAGAATTTGTGAGAACATTGAGACAAACATCTTGTGAATTAAGTATCACAGTTTGACTATAAGACATTTGATGATACGTTGGGTTAAAATTGTATTTAATATAAGGTGTTTATTAAAAAGAAATATTTTAGATGTTTTTATAAAAGGTTAATTTAATGAATTGGGATTACAAAATAAATTTGAAAAATAAAATGGATTTTCGGAGAATTTTAATCCTAGTGGCTTTGATAAAGTTTTCAAAAGATTCTTGGAAAAGTAGTAGTAATTTTACTTAAAAATAGTTTAAGGTATAAATATTTTGAAAAGGAAGTTGAGAGCAAGATTTTCCTTTGGACAATTCAGGGAATGAGTTTCGATCCATTTTATGATCATCTGATTAATCTTCTAAGTGACAATCGGATGTTTGCTTTGGCATATGTGGTAGTTCACTTAGGAAATTATTCTTTTTATCATTGTACGATCAAAACGAGTTTGAATCCAAATGAATCCAAAGCAAGTGGATGATAAATATTTTATTGAAAACTATTTAGTGGGAAATATATATACATAGAATTGTTTCAAAAAAGGATTTGAAAAGAAGTATTTTTATAATTAACTTGTTCAAGTGACTCGAAAGTGACTAAAAATGGATAGGAGTTGTGTTCATACGATAAATACTTATCTTGAGTATTACCTTTCTTAGTAAAGGGATATATGATACTATTTGATAGTATTGAGTTCCTTGATATCATTTGGAGTTACTCGGGCTATATGTATGTTTTCTATTGGTTAAATATAAAGTATCATTTCAAAAAGTTCTTGAATAAAACCTGAGCATTTAGCTCTTAAGTTTCCATAATACAAAGGTATTTTGATTAAAGATTGGGTTAATAAATGAAGTTTTAATTGAGTTAAATTTAATAAAGAGGTTTAGTAAACTTTGTTTTTATTAATAGCGTCTTTTGAGTTTAACATTTAAGAAGTGAAATTAGTTGATGTTATTGGGTCTGCTAATAAACATTTTTACCTTAAAGATGTCTAAGAAAAAGTAGACTTGTAACGACCCGTAAATTTAAGTGGTTTTATTAATTTAATTAATTGAATTTTTGTGAAATTTTAAATAATAAAATTTTGAATTGAAAATTTAATATTTGGAATACGTATATTTAAACATGGTAAATGGTAAATTTTCATCTGATAATATGGAAGTGTATTTTTCTTGTGTAACTTTATTTCAATTTAAATCAGTTAATATTAGATGATAATAAAATGTTTTCCAAACCTGGATATTTTTATACAATAAATTTTTAAACCATCTTCTGAGTGAGACATCATGTTTCGTTTCTTCAAATTTGGACTATTATTGCTCCGTTTATCTTATTTTCGGCAAATTAGCGGCATTTTCGGTACCGATTATCGACTTTGGATAGGATGATCATACCACTGATATCTGTATACCGTTTTGATCATCTCATCGTGCTGATCTCTGCGGTATATTCATTTCTGTGTTTTGAGGTCCGATGCGCGACGAAGCGATTGAAGAGTTCGATGTAATGGTACGCATTTGGACCCTTTTGTTTACTTTGTCTATTTAAATTCTTTCAACGGTTGGCTACCTTTATTACTTCCTGAATTATCGAGCCTACCTTCAGCTATTCCCACTGCTAATTTATATGTTTGTTTCGTTTGCACAGAAGAGAAAATTCATATCAAATATACAAGGCTATTCACATTCTTATATTCAACTAACACCCTGTTTTATACTGAAAAACATTCCTGTAGCCTTTATATTTGGATCTACTCATTCCTTCTTCCTCCTCTTCCCATTTTTAAATTTAAACCGTTCCTATTTTTTCCATTTATAAATAATAATAATATACCATAGTTCAATAGGCATCTGTTACTTACCTACCCGAGCAAGTTTGCTCGTCCTATGTTTCGGCCTCACCTCAACAAAACCCCGACCAACCACTCCTCCAACCTGCGTCCACCTCACGCAACCCCTCACCGGGCAGCACCTCCGCCCTCTTCCACACCGACCCGTGAGCAACACCAAAGCTCCAAGTCCCTCTGCAACCCAAAGCCTTCACGCCCCGCCTTCTTTCCATTCACCATTACCGCATGGCACAACAACAACCACATTTTTCCATTTTGCCGAGCTCACCTCCAACACTTCGTCCCCTGGCCTTCACCACCGTACTGCTTTGCACCACCTTCGCCTGGCCCTTCCAAGCACCACCTCCCACCATCAGCGCACCGTTTTTCCGTGCCTCCTCTGCCTGGCTTGCAATCCAAGACCGAGCACCTTTCTGTTGAGGTATTAATGTGTGTATGTTTTGTTATTTATAAAGGCATATACTTTATTTGGTTTAGCTATATATTTGTTAAAAAGAGAACCTGTGCATAACTAAAGAATATGTTTATATATATAATTGTTAATATATATTTTTTGAGTTTTATATATGTGTGTTTCAAAGAATATATATATTTTAGAGTTTGGTAAAAATTTGCAGTAAAGTATATAGGTTATTGGATGTTAAGGCATATGTTAATTTATATATATATATTTAGATTTATATACTATGTTGTTATAAAATACAAATATGTTTATACAAGTTCCATATTACCTGTTTAAGTCCAGATATAAGCATATACTCTATATAGGTTATACTGCTACATATATATCTCGGCTGCTTATATATATATATATATATATATATATATGAAAATTTTATATGTTATGATCTGACATATGCATAGTATACAATGTTTGTATATAATAATTTATATATGAGCCATGATAGCTAATGTTTTACACTCTACTGTTATATATAAGTATATCTTTATATTATTTAAATAATATGTTTACAATATATATACTACAAATAAAGTTACATTCGTATGGCAGTACTGTTATAAGTGTATATAGGTCAGATTTATATTATGCTAGTTTTATATATATTATATATATGCCGTTATAGTGTTCATTTTATTATATATAGCTGTGGTGAATATGTACAGCAGTATATATATGTTCATATCAATAACATTCAATCGGTTGTATATATATAAAGCATATTTTGATCTTAAGATATTATATGTATGTACTGATCGTGTATTTATATATATACATACATACATACATACATATATATTTTATAATATTATATTTTATTTCAATTTGTAATAAGTTTGTATAAGTATTACATAAATATATGTGTCAAACTGTTGTGTTGTAATATACAATCTGGTAGTGTATATATATATATATTTGTATTTCACCTATATAATTTATGTTGTTATGTGTATATAGTGAAGAGAAATAATATTGTATATATATTATTTTAAAGATGTTACCTATTGTTCTTTTGTTAGGTTTAAAGTAAGTAGGATACGTATTTTGTGTTGTATGGTCATATATATTTGTTAGAAATATGCTTGCCTATATATATGTGCTTCATTATACATTATGATATTTGATTTTTAAATACTATATATATAGATTGATGATTTATCTTAAATATATATAGATTTCGAAATATAAAATATTGGTAGATATTTTGATTGGGGTGTTTAAGAAATAATGATTTTGAATTATTTATTTATTTGTTTATTTATTTATTAGGTGGTAAAGTTAAATATTGATTTTTAAAAATAATAATATATATATATATATTAGTTATATCCAAAACTGATTCGGTTTGATTTCGTCTATTCCTATAACTCAGCTTTGTTTGTCAAAATCGTGCCAATCTAGCTTCATTTCGGAATTCGTGCTTGGACTCATAACTCATCTCACTCTTGTTCACCTCTAGCCTCGAAAGGTGAGAAATCACTCACGATTAACGTTCTTATATTTATTAAATTTGATTTCAATTGAAACGACAATTGAAATATGTTGCCGCTAGTTATTTACATATTTATATATACACTGTTATTTGTATTTGTTCACCTGTGACATCTGACACCATTATCTGTTATTTATATTGATGATATGCCTGTTATATTATTATCATATCTGTTATCACTCTGCAAGTTCCTTATTAGTATATAATTCACTATCGGTTGAAATGATACATACCCGAACGATCTGTAGAATAGGAGAAAATCGTTATGGGTTGAAATGATAAACCCAAGCGATTTTCATTGAATTGAATTTGGGATTGCAGGTTGAAAAGATATATACCCGTATATATATATTTAAAATTACGGATTGAAATGATAAATATCCGTATCACTTGACCATAGGGTAGAGAATTATATACAGACACCGTTGGTCCATATATATATTGAAAATGATTTATATGGTTTTGGAAAGAAATATATGTTTTAATAAATATTGATTTTTTTTTGAAGATTTATTGAAGTTGATTTAATAAAGTTGATATATAATATGTTTAAGTATTTATACAAAATTTAGATTTTCAGATATAGTGTTTATAATGATTCTGGGTTGAAAGATAAATGTGAAATTGATTTGAAATTATATTTATCTATGAATTTTACTTAAATAAGTCTGATTTGAAATTTATTAAATTTGAAATTTTAAAGATATGTTTTATAACTTGAATTTGATTAAAAGTGACTTAAATGAATATTTCAAACTTATATAAATTTAAATGGGATATTTTGTTTATTTAAAATTTGTAAATTGAAGTTGTATTTTGATGTTATTGAAATGATTAAGTAAATATTTCAAAACTAAATAATAGTAAAGTGAATTTGATATATATATATATATATATATATATATGTATATGAAATTATTGAATTTAGTTTTGAAATGTTGAATATTTAAAGCTTTAAAATATATTGAAATTGAAATGGCTAATTTAAGGTTCAAATATGTATTTGAAATAGATAATTTGAAATGATTTATTGAAAAATTGAATTGAGTTGAAATTTATGAATTGAGATTGAATTAAGTTGAATTTGGAAGTCAAGTTGATTTGAATCGATTTGTGAATTTGTGGAAACTATATTTATTATATAAAGTATTTTAAATTATATTTAAAACTATTTTATATTATTTTATAACTATTTTTATATAAACTATTTTAATATAAACTATTTTAATATAAACTCTTTTAATATAAACTATTTTAATTATACTAAGTATTTTAATATATATTGTTTAACTTATAACTATGTTATATAAATTATTTTATTTTATAAACTATTTTATTATATATATTATATTATTGATATCTAAACGGTTTAAGGGAAATGCTATAATTTCAAAGTGTTACGATTTCCTAAATGCTATAATTTCAAAGTGTTATGATTTCCTAAATGCTATAATTTCAAGGTGTTATGATTTCCGAAGTGCTGCGATTTCAAAATGTTGTGATTTCCAAAGTATTATAATTTTAAGCGTTTTGATTTCGAAAGTGGTATAACTTTGAAAGTACTATGATTTTGGAAGTGAATATATTTGAAATGGAAATGATATCGTTTTGATATGATTTTGAAATGGAAATGATATTTTGTGTAACGACCCGTAAATTTTCAATAATTAAATTTGTTAATTTAATAAGATTTTGGTAAATAAATTTGGAAGAAACAAAAACTTTGTAATTTAATAATGAAATGAATGCCAAAAATGAAATGTAACAATGGTATTTAGAACTAATTATTAATAATTGAAATGAAACTCCAAAATGAAATAATACAAATGTTATACTTAGCTATAAGTGTGTATATGAAAACAAATGTAAGTATTAATTGATCAATGAAGTACCGCATAATTAATGATAGGTGAATAGAATTTGTGTTGGGAAAATAATTATAACATTTGATTGTAAATAATAATGGATTCATAAGTGCAATTAAAGGTTATGGTAACAATTATTATAAGTGCCTATTTATTTGGTCTATAAAAATTGATTGGAAATCAATTATATTTAAATATAAATAAATGTTCATTAATGAGAGTTAGGACAGTAATTGTAAAGTGTGAATGTAATGAAATGAATGGAAATGTATATTTTATTCATAAGATAAAATAGAAGAATGAAACCAAGTTGAATAAATTTATTGAGATTTTAATTATAATAAATGTATATATTTGACAAATTCAATATAATTGAAATAATGGTTAATACAAAGGAGAGATGGAAATTTGAATATATTTGTGTAATGAAAGACAAACAAATACTAACTAGGGTTATATAGTAGTAATAGACTTAATAAAAAGATTGGAATTGAATCAAATCAGTTTATTTGGAATTAATTAAAAATTAATTGGAATTCAATGTATAATAAATGGCTTTATTGTAAGTAAATGAAATTAAATACTATGTTAATTGAACAAATGAAATGCGAAGTATTAATGTAATAAATATAAACCAATGGTAATTATACCCATGAGATGACATTTGGTTGAATAATAGGATTTAAAACCAAATAAATGGATTTATTGGAATTCCAATTGATAATTAATGAATTTACTGAAATTGAAATTTGATACTGTAATTGGTGAATAAATTAACTTTAAATTGATATAGAAATTTGTTATAAAGGATTTTAAATTACTAAAGTAATCCAAGATGATAAAAATTATAAATTATAGAATCAGAATTGAAGAAGTGATTTAATTAATTAATTTTTAATTTATTTAATATATGGGAAAATAGCCATTTTGGCCATTGACTCGGATTTCGACGAAACTAGTTTCATCGGATCTGTAACGGTGAATTGTTGTAGGATTACAAGTTTCGGAACGATCGGACTTGTCATTTGATCGTACGGGCTCGAAACGCCTTGAAATCAATTTAATTGAAATCAATTGAAACCAATTTGAAATAAATTGATTTTACCATAACTTCTTCATATGATAGAATAAGGACTCGAAACCTCTTCCATTGAATTTGAAATCATCAAAAATATCTATTTTGATATATGGGATTATCCATTTCGTTTCAGGGACAGAACGGGCTTTTCGGGCCATTTATCGTTCAACGTCATAATCAAATCTTATCCGTTCTTTCTATTTTCTGACCTACCTATAAATAGCTCATTATAAACCCTAGCCACTCCTTATTTTCATTTGTCTGTACGTACATTTCAGTCCTCTCCTTCTTCTCAATGGCATACAAACAAATTCCCAGTTCCAAATCCAATTGCAATTCAAAATCAAATCAAAATTTCAAACTCCTCAACACATATCGAATTATATATCGATTTGAAGCTCTCGACGAGCGCATCTCAGATTTGTAATTCATTTTCCAATTTGAACCTCTATCTGGCCAGAAATTGCAGAGCAATTCTCGGCCGTTTATTTCGTCACGATCGTATGCGGCCGATCGACGAATCAAAGTTACAGCTTGGTAGAGTGTAGAGAGTGGAGTCCATCTGTATGGTTCGTTCGTCGATTCGACGGTTTGATCAGCGACTTTAATTCGATTAGGTTTTATAATAGGCGGCGACTGCCCTATGATTTTTGGTCGAGATGGCCGACTGGAGTTCTTGGAGGTGGGGTTCTCTGGCAGGCGGAGCGAAGGAGGGTGGTCGTGGCGTTCCCGAAGGTCGTGGTGAAGGGGCGATCGTGGATCGGAGTGATAGTCTTCTTCGTGCTCGAGTTTCCTGAACGCGTTAGGGTTGATGGTAGAGCATGCTGAAGTGGCGTGACACGGTAGGCTGTTTATTTTATTTTATTTTTATTTATAAATTTTGATTTCAAATTTTCTAATGCGTATAACTTTCGCATACGAGGTCCAATTCACGCGTGGTTTGATCCCCTGGCATTGTATTGAAATTATGGACATTTTGACGCTGGTTTGGACGAATTCTGATACCGTTCAAATTTAGGGCTTATTTTGAATTTAAATTCAATTTAAATTCAAAGGTGAGTGTTTTAACCCACTCGCAACTTCTAAAATTTCTTATGTTTGTTAAATTAAATTTATGATGTGATTATAAATTTATTTATGACTGTTTGGTATATTTTAAGTCATCATCTCAGTTAATTTGAATTTATTTGAATTAAATCGTTATTTAATTTATTATTGAATATAAATTGCCAGTTAAATACTTGTTATTGATTATAAGTTCTATATTGATGTTTGTTGATTGATTTAGATGATGATTGTGATGATGTTTGATTTGTTGATATTGGATGTATGGATGTTGCATTTTATATTTTTATAATATTGCAAGTTCACTATGGGTTGAAATGATACATACCCAAATGATTAATAATTAAGGCAAAATCGTTATGGGTTGAAATGATAGACTCGAGCGATTTTATGGATTTTTCGGGATTGCAGTTTGAAATGATATATAACTGTAACATTGTAAACTGTGGATTGAAATGATAAATATCCGTATCACTTGACCCTAGGGTAGAGAATTATATACGGACACCGGATTGGTTAAATTAAATGATTTAAAGCTTTAAATTTTGAATCCTTTTAAATGATATTTTGAAATAAAAATTTGATTTATACGAATTGAACTATTATCGAAATTCAAGTTTATGATAAATTTGAAATTGGTTTAAAGGTATTGTTAAAAAGGATTTAATTGAAATTTCAAAGTTGAATTTGTAATAAAAAGTGAAATTTGTCAGAATTGAATTATTTTAAATTGTTTGAAATATAACTTTGAAATATATTGAATTTGGAGTAATTTAAATTGATATTTCGAACATGGATTGGATTTTGGAAATTTTGAGACTCGGTTTTGGGATATTGAAAGGGTCCAAGTGTATTGGAATGAAACAAATAGTTTAAATTGATATAAATTTCAAATTCATATTTTATATAAACTGTTTTTAAAATATATTATTTTAAAGACTTTAAATTTTAAGATTTTCAACTTTTAAACTAATTAACATGTTTTAACTTATTTTAAATCTAATTAATCTATTTTAAAGCTATTTAATCTATTTTAATTATATTTAATCTATTTTAAATCTATATTAACTCTTTATATCTATTTAAAACTATTTTCTTCTAAATTCCAAACTAAGTAAAATGGATGGGTTTATATTAAAATTCTCGATTTTTAAAGTGAATGTGGTTAAGCGACATTATTGTTTGTACCAAAAATGGGCACAACACTCTTCGGAAGTTTTTGAAGAGATAAAAATGAAGAAAGAAAATTAAAACTGAGGATTATCTAACAAAAACTCCAAATAACAGAAAGTAAATTGCACAGGAGACAACAATTTAGAGTGGTTCGGCGTTTCGCCTACGTCCACTATGAAGTTTGATGATTTTATTGCTGGATACTTGAAGATTACAATTTCTTATAATGTAGCACAACTGATTTTATGAGCTAAGTCTGAATCTAAGGCAACGGTGGTGATTTTGAGTAAATCTGGTAGAGTCTGGGTGCTCTTTAGCTCTTAAAATTGTCCGACCCCTTTTCTGAATGACCAAGGGTTCTATTTATAGGTGTAGGAGGCTGATATTTCGCCTAAATTTTGGGAGACCAGTTCTGGCACGTGAGGGGGCCCACATGCCCGCACTCAGGAAATCCGGGCCCACTTTGGGATCGATTCGAAGTCCATTCGAATCGATCAAGAAATCATCCAATCGAGCTGAAATTTGGTGTGGACATTCTTCAACATGTGCACAAGCTTCTGTGAAAATTTCATAGCATTTGGACTTATAGAACTCCAGATATTGTCGATTCGAAATGGTATTCTTTGTTAGGCTGTTCGTTCGAATCGATTCATTCGAATCGATTGCTTTGAATCGATGGTGGAGCATGCTTCTGTGATGACGTGGAGCGCGAACTTCGCATCGATCCGCTTTTGTCGCCAGTTTGATCGAGTCATCCCGGAGACTTCGCCGCTTTGACTCGATGGATTCGAAGACACCAAAAATCCCTGGATTCGAATGACGCCTACTTCATATCGATAGCCAAAGTGTCTCAATCGATACGGAGTCAATCGTAGCTGGATGGATTCGATGGAAGGCACTTCAATGGATTCAAACACGCCACCCATGCATGGATTCGAAGCAGAGCATCTTGTTGGGTATGAAGCAGGATGTCTTCATGGATTCGAACTAAGGATAACTAAAGGATTCGAATATGGATTCGAGTGATGGATACGAAGCTTGACCATCTGATGGATTCGAACAAGGAGGTAGCGATCGATTCGGAGCAAACAGATGTTGATGGATTCGAACATAGGTCCCACCTATGGATTCAAATCAGGGGGGATCTCCTTCATCTTGTATCGATCATAAGTTGAGCATATAAACTCGGATCGTCTTGAAACTTGGAACGTTGGCTCCCTGGCTTTGCTTGTTATGTCTTGTTAATCGTGGCTCGATCCGGACTCGAACAAAATTCATCGGTATCCATAGTGAGCCTGCGTGTAACCGATCTCCAAGACGAACTGTCACTGGTTTCTAGTCAAGTTCTTGGTGTCACGGCCTTGCCAAAAGGCGGGATAACATTTGCCCCCCAAAGTACATCTTGTGTAAACATGGCGTGCTTTGAAAAGCTGCAATCTTTCATGCCGAGTATTTCTGTTCAATTGGTTGCTAGGCAGTCGTCTTTTAATCGTTTTGTTGTAATATTCTTTTAAACAAATGTTCAACCAGTGTGCTTTGCTTTGATAGACATAAAAATCTTTTAATGGATATGAAACCTCGATTCGCATCGATAAGTCTTTGTTGCTGTGGGTCCAGTATTGATGGATTCGAAGTGATGGTTTCGAATCGATGGAGTCGAGTGTCTCCAGAGCTACCTCTCATTTAGATCGTTTCGTATCGATGAACTCGAAGCATTCGGGATGGATTCGAATCGATGGTCCTGAACTAGTGGACGCCGGTGTTTACTTCGATTCGATGGAGGCAAAAGGTTGATGGATTCGAATAGGACACTTCGAATCGGTCTCTGGTTGTCTTTGGCTGGCTACGAGCGGTCACGTAGACCGGGAGACGAATCGACCCGGTTGCCTTCTGGGTTTCATATAAATACCAGGTACCTCGTCATTTTTTACTTTTTACTTTTCACTATAGCTTCCAGTGCCTTCAAATTGATCCTAAATCTCAAGAACAGAGATGAACATACTGCCCTTATCTTCTTGAGTTCTCGAATCGATCCCTAATTTTCGAGAACGAAATCAACTGTTCTCTCCTTCGAATCGAGCCAGCATCCTACTCCTTTTAATCCTACTTCATATTTAGGTAGGCAATTCGACTAAGTCTTTTAAGTTCCAGGATCTGAAATTTCCCTTATTTCCATTCGTGTTCGAATCGGTCTTGATGGAGTCGAAATCGAGGATAACAACTAGAAAGACGAAATAGAGGAGAAGTATGGGAGGGAAAGTCAGAGTCTTCCCTTCGTGTCGATCTGGAATAATGGCGATCGAATCGATCTGGGAGATGAGATTCTTCCGTGGCTATCATATTGATCTGGATGTACGAAGTGGGGGTTTGCGTTGGAATCGATCACAGATGGTGCATCCTCGTATCGATCTATAATGATCGATACGGGAAGTTGTCCCTAATCGATCGATTCGAAGGTTTTGGGTATATAATCGATACGAAGCTAGAGTTACTTAGCTATTTCAGAGTTTTATTTTCGGAGATTGATTTGAATGCAGGTCTGATGATGGATGCGAAGGAAAGGTCTCCCGATCGATTCGAAAGCCTAGGTGCGATAGATTCGATCTGTGTCGATTCGATCAGAATTGATTCGAAACTGTGCCCTTCTGATCGATTCGGAATTGTTGACTCCAACTTTGATCGATACGAACCAACTTTCATGGATACGTAAATTTCACATAATTAATGGCATGACTCCGACGAGCTTCATCTCTGCATATTTGACTTGAACTTTTATACCGCATACTTGACTGTCCTTCGAAGCTCATTGATGGAACTGTTCTTTGACAAATAAATACTAACCAACCACCATGAATTCTGGACGATATGGTTTAAGACGGTCAGCAATGACGATCACTCTAACCAACTTCATAATTTCCGAAGTTTCCATCTTGTCTTTGGTTTCGTTAAACTTACTAAGTATTAGCTGCACTGCACTTCATACACTTTAAACTGCGGGATGCATGGGTTTATTGTTTGTTTTAACATTGATTTCTGATAAGTAGTCAGTTATGGAGTCTTCGAGCTCTCAACAGCAGGAGATTCAGAGTTCTCCCCCTCCGGTCCTTGTAATTCCAGATATCCCAGCGGATATAATAGATCCAGCCCCTGACGAACTACAAGAGGATATATTTATTGAGGACCCGGTAGACTCCGTTCAGTCCAATATTTCCAAAAACTTACTGGGCAGGATATGCACCAGACATAATATCTCTTTGGACGATGCACTATTGCCGGGACCTAGTGACAGACCTCACTGTCCGCCCGAAGGGTATACCGCCTTTTATCGACATGCTTGCGCGGCCGGAACACTCCCTCCATTCAATCAATACATTAGGGAGATGCTATCATTTCTTGGAATCGCTCCTTCTCAATTACACCCCAACGGGCACGCGCTAATGAACAGTGTGTTTATTGTATTTATGGAACACCTTTTCCGCCCTCCAAGGCCGACGGAAATTAGATACCTATTTAACTTCAAGAGCAGAGGCGATAGTCCATCTTTTACATTCTTGGAGGCAATGAGAAACTGTCAAGTTATTACCGAAGCCTGGACCAGACTTAGTTACTTCAAGAATGAATGGTTTTATGTCCGGTGTCCTCCTGGTTTTGCTAGGCGATGGTTGTCTAGACGTAAGTGTCGTAACCTGTTGACGATTTCTTTGACTAATAGCTTTTTGGCATTGGTATTGACATCCTGTTTTTCTTATAGCCATTATCTCCAGACCCGACGGTGGGTATTACAAGGGCATGATTCGGAGCCTTCAAGAGATCCCGAGCGATGTGAGACACATCGACTTGGTGTTGATTGATTATAACTTAAGGACTCTCGGCTTGATTGAAAGGAATCAGAGCATAGTCACCGAAGAAATGCTAAAGCCCGTCTCAAAGAAGAAGAAAAAGAAAATGGCGAAGAAAACGCTCGGCGTTGTAATAACTAAAGTGAGCGACGAGGAAAGTACTCACACAGACGTAGAGCCGATGGCGGATCTTTCGGGAAATTTTGAAGAATTGGGAGAAAGACGGAAAAGCAAGACCGTCATTTCTAAAAAACTTAAATCTAAGGGGTGGAAGTCTGTAGATGTGTCTTCTCCCACTTTCGAAGCTATAATTTCTGAGGCCGCCCCTTCTCATTCGAGAGATACTTTCAAAGGGCTTGATGATATTCCCATCCCGGATTATATATCGATTCATCACAATTCCGGGTTGGAGGAATTTCAAGATGTTTTAAATATGAGCGAGCCCTTCCCTTTGAGTGCGGTCAACACTTCCGGTTGGTCTGGGGGTTTACACATTTACACACACTTCCACAGCACTACATGATTTCCGCATATTGAATGTCACTTTTGTAGGATTCTAAACTGCAGTTTCTTCTTATCGCAGTTGAGATGTCAGGCCGTGGATCCACTTTGGATAGGCTCTGTAATGTACGCCGATCTTCCTCATATTATGAGTCCCGCTGGAGGGAATCAGATAGGGATCATGGACGAGGCTATACCAATCAGGATCGCTATGATAGAGATCGAGATTATTGGCGTAGCCACTCTAGTCAAGATCGTACTGACAGAGATAGGAGCTATCAGTACCGACCGCGATCTCGTTCTCCTCCGCCTCCTAGGGCCCCTATAGATCCTCTTGAGTCTTCGCAGCAACAACAACCTTCTCAATCTTCCAGGCCCGAAACTCAGCGGCAAAGGGTTGAACCGCAGGCAGCTTCCATTGTTGAACAGGCTCCGGCTGAATTGACAAGTGAAGGAGCCATCCAGCTTGCCCAAATGAAGGACTTCCCAGAAATTTGTCTGGATGCATATGTCTTCCCTCCCCATCTCAAGAGGATTCTTCCGGATGCCGAAAATATGGCGCATAGCTACATCCGCGACTTTTATGCTCAATACAAGGAGTGGTACAAAGCAGCCGTGAAAGCTTCAAAGGTAGCTTTTGATCGGGCAAAGGTTATTGAGGAGCGCGATGCTGAGATTGTCAAGAAAGATCGCATCATCCAGGTTCTTCAATCTGAGATGGAGTCATCTCGAAACTCTAAACTCCAAGTGCTTAAAAAGCATGACGAGGCTGTGGCGAAGATGGCAAGGATGCAGCAGGCACACTGTGCCTTAGTAGAAGGGATGGGCCACCGCTACACCACCGTCGTAGCTGAGCGGGACACCGCCGTCAAAGAGCTGAATGAGCTTAAAGCCAAATTCGCTGAGGTGGTGAAAGAAAAATATAATGCAAACACCACCGCTCAGGATGCATGTGACCAAGCCGTATCACTTCGAGCTGAACTTGCTGCGGCGGTGACCAAGACTAAGTCTGTGGAGGCAGAGGTTGAGGAAAAGATTACGGTGGAGCAGTCCAGGATGGAAGCTGATTTCGATGATCTCCTGGTTACCTATAACGCCAACGTGCTGGAACATAGAAATTTATTTTGGCTTGAAGATGACTCTATGATTCTGTACAACGCCTGGACTAGGCTGGTGGCGGAGAAGAAAGCAGCGGATCCGGATGAAGCACTGGATGATTTCGAGCTTGAGACGCGCTTGCTTTCTGAGGAAGAGAGGAAGGTTCTCCACGAGGCGATGATTTCCGTGGAGAAAGAGAGACTTGGAGCTCGACAGACAAAGATCGGTGAGGGCTCGGGGATTGAGCATCATGAAGCAAGTGTCGGAGCTGTAATTCCGAAATTGCCTTAGACCACTAGCGCGATCGATCTCCAGCCTGTCCCTGCTTATAATCCTGACCAGCCGCAGCTGTCTCCTGTTGATCCTCCCGTCTCTGCACATGCCCTTGCTCCGGGTCAGGCTAAGGAAGGTACTTGAACGCTTCCCGTATACACTTAGTGTGGTGAATCTGAAGCAATACATTTAGCTAACAATCTTCGCTTTTTCACATTTTAGTGACCGAAGCCGTTGTCTCTACGCCTCCTGCATCACAAGTTCCTTATCAAGCGCAAGGGGCTATCGTCACCGAGGCCATTATGACATCCACTGTGGTCGGCGAAGAGGGAGAAGCGAGCATGTTATCTTTTGATGCTCAGATGATTGAGGAACTCCTTAGCCAACCCAACGACCCTTTCGATCCATCTTTTGCCATGAGCGGGGTCGCTCCAGCTGTTAGTTCTTTTATGCCAGCCACTAGCACGTCCAGCGCGGCCCGAGCATCTAGTGAGGATGAAATTTTGGCCGACATCAATGCTGAGATGGCATCAGTGACAGCAAGCATGAATCCATCTGGCCATGCCCCACTAATGATGATATCACCGGGTGGCACTGTGGTCATTGCAAGCGCTCCTGCCCCACTTCCTGTCATAGCTCATATGCCTCCAGTTCCATCCTCTAAGAGAATGTCCGTCGCCTCAAGCTCCGAGGAGGATATTGATATTATGTCACCATCGGAGGACAAACCGGAGAAGAGTAAGAGAGTGAGGAGGAAGTCGGGTGGCGGATCCAGTGGGACTACCCCGAAGAAGAAACCGAGGAAGAAGAAAGATTGATCTCTTCCTTTAGTTTGTTGTCACATTCGGGGATAGTGTTTCATTTTGTTGATTTTTTCTATAGCCGTGTATAGATGTGGACTCGGCTCCCACTAGTAGGAATTTTTTGAACCAGCTTGTAATCAGATTCTTTTTGTTGATAATGGAAATGAAAACATATTCTCTTATGCCTTCAATTCAATATTTGTTTTGGTTCTACCCCCAGCCTTGGGGATAATGTCGCAATAGTTGCTAACGCTTATACCCAGCTCGCGCTCTCGGAGTACTCTGGGGTTTGTTTTATGTTTGTACTCCGTCTAGCACTCTGGGAGTACGGAGTTGATTAATGTTTATAATCCATCTCGCACTCTGGGAGTACGTAGTTGAGTAATGTTTATACTCCATCTCGCACTCTGGGAGTACGGAGTTGATTAATGTTTATACTCCGTCTCGCACTCTGGGAGTACGGAGTTGATTAATGTTTATACTCCGTCTCGCACTCTGGGAGTACGGAGTTGAGGTATGTTTATAATCCGTCTCGTACTCTGGGAGTACGGAGTTGAGGTATGTTTATACTCCGTCTCGCACTCTGGGAGTACGGAGTTGAGGTATGTTTATAATCCGTCTCGCACTCTGGGAGTACGGAGTTGAGGTATGTTTATACTCTGTCTCGCACTCTAGGAGTACGGAGTTGAGGTATGTTTATACTCCGTCTCTCACTCTAGGAGTACGGAGTTAAGGTATGTTTATACTCCGTCTCGCAATCTGGGAGTACAGAGTTAAGTAATGTTTATACTCCGTCTCACACTTTGGGAGTACGGAGTTGAATAATGTTTATACTCCATCTCGCACTCTGGGAGTACGGAGTTGTGTGAAGGATTGTCGTGTATCAACCCATTTTTAGCTTGACGTGATGGCTTGCCCCCGAGCTCGGGTTTCATTTAGCGAGTGGCCAATCGTATCATAGCCATTCCCTACTTGAATAAATTCCACTACGTGATGGAATTTAGCTCTCTGTGCATCGTGATGTTGTACATTGTATTCAATGAATCACAGCTCTGGCTCGAAGAGATGGCATTTTATTGCCGAAATAAGAAAATATGGCAAAGTCAGTTGCCTTATTACAAATTCTAATTTCGAAATGCAAAAGTAAATTGCTAAATGGAAAAATGTAACAAAATAAATAAAGCCTATCATGTGTAGTAGCGACGGAGACTCTCGCTGTTCCAGGCCCTTGGCAAATCAAGACCGTCAACAGTCGATAGTTTGAATGTGCCATCTCCGAGTCTTTGTGTAATCACGTAGGGTCCTTCCCAATTTGGTTTCATGTGTGAAGGAACCAGATAGGTTCTCTTGAGAACGAGATCGCCAAGTTCAAAAGTTCGAGGTCGAACCTTGGAATTGTACAATCGGGCGACTCGACTCCGATATGCAGCAGCTCTCAAATCCGCCTCTTCCCGTTTTCATCCAGTAGATCCAAAGATTCAGCAAGCAATATAGCATTTGTTTTCGGATCATAATAAGTCACGCGATGGGAAAACACTTCCGTCTCGATTGGAATGACGGCTTCTGTGCCATAAGATAAGGAAAACGGGGTATGTCCGGTTGCGGTCTTGTGAGTCGTTCGATAAGCCCATAAAGCCATAGGGAGTTCATCAACCCATTTGCCCCCGGCCTTTTCCAGTCGTTTCTTTATGATGGATTTTATAACTTTATTGACAGCTTCGACCTGACCGTTTGCCTGAGGATGTGCAACCGCCGAGAATTTTTTATGGATATGAAATCGTTGATAGAAATTCTTGAATTCTGCACTTCGAATTAGGCTCCATTATCAGTGATGATGGTATGCGGGAGTCCAAATCGACAGATGATGTTGCGAACTACAAAATTTATTACTTTCTTTGTCGTAATCATTGCGAGAGCTTCGGCTTCAGCCCACTTTGAAAACTAGTCAACGGCGACGATGGCGTACTTCGCACCACCTTTTGCCAGAGGTAGAGCATCGATGATATCGATGCCCCACATAGCGAATGGCCAGGGACTGACCATTTGAGTTATCTCGGTAGGTGGGGCTCTTGGAATTCGGGCGTGTTTCTGGCACCTATCGCACTTTCTGGCATAGTTTGCTGCATCTCGGTTCACCGTCGGCCAGTAGTATCCATATCGGAGTATTTTCTTAGCAAGAGCTTGTCCACCGGTGTGATCGCCACATTCTCCTTCGTGTACGTCATGTAACACTCGTTTGATTTCATCGTGCGCGATACACCGGAGGAGAGGAACAGAATAACCTCTTCTATACATGACTCCGTTCTGAATGACAAACCGTGAAGCTTTTCGTAGAATTCGTCTCTTCTCATTTCTATGCTCAGGCAATGTCCCATTCTCAATGTAATTTCAATACGGAGTCATCCACGACTCTCTACTGGGAGCGGTTTCAAGCACAAAATTCATCTCTATTTGATCGATGCTTGGGGAGGACAAAGTTTCGACGGGGACAAGCCCCATTTGCTGTGCTTCACCTGTGCTGGCTAACTTCGCCAATGAATCGGCTTTTTGATTGCATTCTTGAGGTATATAATAAATGGCATAATAATCAAACTGATTCAGTACTTCCTGAACTCGAGCCAAGTAAGCAGCCAACCTTCGATCTCTCGCTTGATACTCTCCCCGTACTTGGCACACAACTAATTGTGAATCACAATAAATTTCCACGGCGATAATTCTCAAATCTCTGGCCAATTTCAGCCCAGTTAAGAGGGCTTCATATTCAGCTTCATTATTGGTTGCGTGAAAATCGAATCTCAAAGCATAACATATAGATCGGCCTTTGGGAGTTTCAAGTACAACACCAGCGCCCGAACACCGGTCGTTTGATGCACCATCAGTATACAGCTTCCAGATATATTCGGGGGATTCACTGGTTTCGGGCAAGTCTTCTGGAATGGTAAATTTAGCTATGAAATCGGCTAGGACTTGTCCTTGAATGGCTCGTCTTGGAGAGTAAGTAATATCAAACTGGCTCAGTTCGATGTTCCACTTGAGTAACCTACAAGACGTCTCAGGCCGCGTGAGGACCTGTCATAACGGCTGATCGGTATACACAGTAAGAGGATGAGCTTGGAAATAAGGGCGAAGCTTTCTTGAGGCAATGACCAGGCAATAAGCCAATTTCTCCAGCCTTGGGTAATTTCTTTCAGCTCCCGTTAACCGTTTACTAACATAGTAGACCGGTTTCTGCACTCGGTCTTCTTCCCGAACCAAAGCAGCGTTGATTGCATGCTCTGACACTGCCAGATAAAGATACAATTGTTCGTGATCGACCAGCTTTGACAAGATCGGTGGTGTGGAAAGATGTTGAACCAGCGATCGGAATGCACCTTCGCACTCCATGGTCCATTCAAAGTTTCGCTTTCCTTTTCGGATCAGATAAAAGAAAGGAATGCATTTATCAGTGGATTTTGAAATGAACCTGCTTAGTGCTGCTACCTTCCCGTTGAGACTCTGGACTTGTTTTATGGTTCTTGGAGTTTGTAAGTTCCTTATTGCCCAGATCTTTTTGGGGTTTGCTTCTATCCCTCGAGCGTTAACGATGAACCCGAGGAACTTTCCGGAGGCGACACCGAAGTGACACTTTAATGGATTGAGCTTCATTCCGTATTCTCGAAGGATGCATAACATTGAATCTATATCTCTTACGTGATCTGTAGAGAATCGAGACTTTACTAGCATGTCGTCCACATAGACCTCCATGGTCTTCCCGATCTGGTTGGCGAACATTCGGTTGACCAAGCGTTGATATGTTGCTCTGGCATTTTTAAGCCAAAAGGCATGACTCTATAGCAGTAGAGTCACAGATCGGTCACGAAACTGGTATGTTCTTGATCAGGCAAATGCATAGGTATTTGATTGTAGCCAGAATAAGCATCCATGAAAGATAATAATTCGTGTCCAGCCGTGGAATCTACGAGCTGGTCAATTCGGGGAAGTGGAAAACTATCCTTTGGACAAGCCTTGTTTAAGTCAGAATAGTCGACGCAAGTTCTCCATTTCCCGTTCGGTTTTCGAACCAATACTGGATTTGACACCCATTCTGGATACAAAGCATCTCGGATGAACCCATTTGATTGTAACTTATCAACCTCCTCTATAATGGTGGCAGATCTCTCTGGATCCATACCGCGCCTTTTTTGTTTGACTGGGACATACCGCGGATCAATATTCAGGCAGTGACTTGCGATATCCGGTGAGATCCCACACATATCAGAGTGTGTCCAGGCGAAAACTTCGAGATTCGCCCAGAGAAATTCAACCAATTCCTATTGCGTCTGTCTTCCTAGTTGAGATCCAACTTTTAGTACCTTCGAATCATCATCCTCACTGACTGGGACGTCCACAGTCAGTTCGGCCGGGGAAGCTTGATTCTCTTTAGATTCGTCTTTATCTTCGCTGTCTCTAGGGTCAAGATCTTTAAGGAATTGGTCGTGGTGCCCAGGCCGGGGCCCAGGCACTAATTGTCAATCATCAGCAAAACGGACGCAGAGAGATTCCTCTACGCCCTTTCCTTTCTCCTTTCTCTACGCCTCGCGCAGTTCAGCAACATAACAGGCTCTTCCTGCTGCCTGATCTCCTTGAATGACTCCAATTCCGTGATCAGTAGGGAATTTCAGAGTTAAACACCATGGGGCAATAGCTGCCCTGAACTCGGCAAGGGCCGGTCGGCCCAAAAACGCATTGTGAGGTGAATCAATATCTAAAACGACAAATTGCAACATCTGGACTCTCCGGCGTTCTCCAACTCCCAACTCCACTAGTAGTTCCACCACTCCAATGGGTATTATAGCACTTCCATTGAAGCCATGAACTCGAGATTGACAAGGTTTTAAGTCCTTTGCTTCCATTTACATTAAATCATAGGCTCGTTTAAGCAAGATGTTTACGGAGCTCCCACTGTCAACCAGGATCCTCTTCATCCAAGCAGGACCTACCTGGGCAGATATGACCAGTGGGTCGATTGTTGGAGCTTCGATCTTATCAGCGTCTCTGCTTATAAATATGATATCATCAGACATTGTTTTCTGTTGTTTAGCCGGAGTTCCATCTTCACAATTACTGCAGCATTAGAAGTCCACATGCCTGATAGAGCTGGCATATGACTCCATTTCCCTCCAGCTTCTGTCTGTTGGATGGCGACCACCACTTATCATATTGATAACTAACCTTCCGCTCGTATGAGCGGGTTCCTCTTGTCTTTCCTGATTTTGTGCACGGTTCTGATTCGACGGGCCCGCACCACCAGGCTGCGGCGCTCGCACAAACTGATCTAACTTTCTTTCCCTGATCAACTTCTCGATGAGGTCCTGCAAATGTCGACACTCATTGGTATTGTGGCCATAACTCTCCTGGAATCTACAGAACTTCCCTGTTTGAATCTGCCTCTCCGACGATTGCTTCGGAGCAGGCTTCTTATATTGCATAGTGTTGCAAGTTTGTAGATATACATTCTCCAATGATGTATTCAATGGCGTGTAATTATCGAACATTGGAGCCCTACATCGTGGGCCTCAGTTCTGATCTCTCTTTTTATCCTGACCATTGTTGCCTCGCGGCTGAGTCTGTTTGTTCTGTATATTCAACTGAACTTTTCCGGAACTCTCACCGGACTGCTTAACTGCCACATTACTCTGTATTCCTTCAGTTCTGGGCATCGCATCGTCCTGCTTCCTAGACTGTTTCGCGTCCTCTTGTCGTAAGAATTGAGCGGCTTTGGAGTAGAAACGGTCCAACGATGCGGGTGGTTTCCCAGCTAGCCAATTTCCAAACTCAGAATCGGGATCGATTCCTTTGGTTAATGCCATCAAGATTGAGTTGTCGTTTGGATTACTAATCTCTACACATGCCATGTGGAATCTTTCTAAATAACGTCTGAGTGTCTCTCCCTTATCTTGGGTGACGCTAGATAGGGTGTTAACGTCTTTAGGCCTGGCGACATGCATATGGAACTGTTCGACAAATTTCTTAGCAAGTTGATGGAACGAAGAGATAGATCTAGGTGGCAACCTTGTGAACCACATTGTTGCGATTCCTCCCAAAGAGATGGGGAAACTTCGAAATTTTACTGCATCATCAGCCCTTGCGGCGCTCATTGACCACTCATACTTCAAAATATGTTGATTGGGATCTGAATTTCCTTCGTACATAGGGAGAGTTGGCATTCTGAATCGCCGAGGAGGATCAACGTATAGTGTTTCGTCTGTGAAAGGAGTATGACTACGGGAGATTCCCCAGTTGTCATTGGTAAGCCCTTGGCCTTCGCGAATCATATGACGTATCATGGTTGAAATATCGGGCATAGCCACATTCTGTGCATGCTGAGCTAAGGTGTGGTCGGGTTCCACAGTGCGAGTTCGGACCGAACGCTGTCGACGGCCTATGTTTCGCCTCCTTGGCTCCACATCTTCTGGGACGTATGGTTCAGGAGTATGCCCACGTTGTTGATTATTCGGATCTGATAGATTCCGGGTATCAACCCTTGTTTCTACCGCGGCGGTTGTAGTGCGATTGTCTGTGGTATGCTGTGGAACAACACTTCCTCATGACGAGGGCCCGGCCTGGAAGCTAGTTGACGGTCCGACCCTCAATTGTCCTACAGTTAAGGCGGGTTGATATCCGGTAGCTTGTGTATGACTAACGTCCAATCGGGGATGTGTAGATCTGCCATGATAGTCAGATGAAGTAGAACTTTCAGTGGACGAGTGGGAAGCATCATCCCTCATGGTCCTCCTACGCCTTGGCGGTTTAATTGATTGGTCAATTCAATATTAGCATGCAACTGTTTGGCCAGCTGTTGCCGACTTTGAGTCAATTCCTGGAGCAATACATGGAACTCTTGTTTGGTTACTAGCCCAGACGGATCTGAGTGAGCAGTGTTGTCTTGATTGGATTGTAGCTGCTGTGTAGGATTCTGTCTATCTCGACCTTCTTGATCAGCAGCCGTAGAGGTAGTTCTTGTACTAACCATCGTAAGTAGTGGGTTCTTTTCCTAGATTTTATGCAAATCTGAATATAATGGAAGGATTCTGGATTCACTACAACAAAAACACCCTTTAATAGCGTTGAAAAAACGCTATTACAGGCTACTATAGCGTGTTTTGGTACGCTGTATATTAACATGTTGTAATAGGTCAGTGACCTATAATAGCAACATAAAAAACACTGTAGAGACGCTATGGTCAAGGACTTTTCATAGCGGTTTAAACGTGTTATAAACATGATTTGTAATAGCCTTGAAAAATCGCTATGTAGTAAAAGTATAGCGTTTTTATGAATGCTATAGTTGTCATACACACGAAATATACAATAGCATCCAAAAACGCTATACAAAACAAAATTCAATAGCGTTTTGGGCTGCAATAGTAAATTGTATGCATAAATACAACTACTTTTTATAGCGTTTAGCTGTCTTTTATAGCATTGTTTATTTGCTATAAAAACTATTTATAGCACTATCATAATGCTGTAGTATGTTAAAACTGGGAAAACCATCTTTCCATAGCACAATTAAAACGCTATAAGTTTTTATCATTGCTGCTACATACATTCCAGCTTACAATTTATAATTCTACGAATATATTATAAAATTTCAAAAAAAACACAATTATCACATTGTGATATCTGTAATCAAATGGAGACATAAGCCAAACCACAGTATATATATATATATATATCCATAATATTTCGTAGACAGTTTCAAACATTAAATATTTGTGATCTAAAAAAAACAATAACAACTGTAGCTAACCAAAACGATACATACTAAAAGCAAAGATATACGTCAATACAAAATACATTAATCCAAGCTTTAGACAGATTTGAAAGAGAATGAATGCAGCAAAATAATTTTTCCTCCCTTGCAACTTGTAGTAACCCCGGTATCATCATACTGCACCTGTCAAAACGAAGCACATAGGTTAATTTTCAATCTAAACATCATCCGCAAGTTATATAATTTTTCATAACAAAAAAAGAAAAGGACTGTATATGAGCTGATTGAGCTCATGAACTCAGCCTACTAAATGAACTAGTATATGAGCTGGGAATACTTTAGTTGAAAAAAAGAAAGAAAAATCAAAATCAAAATTTTGATCATGCAAATAAAAGAATAATATAACTCTCCATAACGAAATATTACTTCAGTGATCATGCAAATAAAATGCAAAATTTTGATCATGCAAATAAAAGAATAATATTTTTACTTCAGTGATAACGAAATATAAGACTGGGGCGTATTCTTTTGCACTGTCGGCTCAACTATTACAGTACCCTAAAGGAAAACATTATCTGCATGTAGGACTTAAACTTTTGCACTGGGGCGTAATATATTAGTGAAGGTCTCGTGCTTACTTCATGTGTACTACACACAACCACTTCAGCAAGAATAAAACCTTTCTTGCCAGCCTAAAATGCAAACTATAACAGAAATAAAAATGGTGAAAATGACAAGCTGGTTGCTCGAAACCATTATGATATGTATCTTAGTTTGATTTTGAACTGGTGAACGAATAGTGTGTTATGAGCTTATATTGAGTTGGGCTGGCATTTTCTTGCAGGATTGAACAATTCTATTCATACAGTATGTGCCCATAGGGTACTTTTTTTTTCAAGCGAGAGAAAGCAGGACATGAGTCTACTCCTAACAAACTCAAAATAGGGAGTACTTCCATGGCTACATCTTAAATCATCTGAACCTAACCACATCATCACAGTTTAACTCCCTCATTGTCGTCTACCCACAAAACCGTGCATATACAACCCATATCTTCATCATAATCCTCATTTTATGTCAACTCCTCTGCCATATCTCCTACACTGCCATTTCCTTCCACTCCTACACCGCCACTTCCTTCCACTGCACATTCAATTGTCACCTGAAACTTCTTCCTTCCACCATTCATCACCATCATCACCTCTGCTTAACTCCTTCAACTCGTCTCTGTTCATCCACTACACCAAAACTGTCACAATCCATTCACTTCCACCATACAACTACTGCTGCCATTACCCTCTTCACATCTTCCTCCACCAATATTCAACAAACAACCATCATTCCACTTATATCCGCACTTACAAACTTCCTTAACCTCTGCCTGCACATTCATACAACCACCCATTGCTTGCAAACCAATACTTCATCACCCACATTTCAGTCCATCCACCACAACTCCTCCTGCAACCTTGCCAACTTCAAACTTCTCCTCTTCATCAACTCCTATGCACTGCCTTCCACAAAACAAACAATAACTCAACCACTCAACCATTATTCAATTCATCCTCACTGCCTCTAATCCATCCCATTAGCTACTGATACTCTCATTAACAACCTGAAACAACTTATGCCATTTCTTCAAACTTTGGCCTACACCACACTTCGCTGTCAACTACACCACTACATCCTCCTTATTACATTGCTACTACACATCCTCCCTGTTACACTGTCTACTACACCACTACATCTCCTATATACTTCTACCACATCCACTGTCAATTGCAACATACAGTATGTGCCCATAGGGTTGATTTGCCTACTACTGAAACCGAGAATGATGTACAAGATGATTTTCAAACCACTGCATCAAATCTCGCTTCAGAATCCAGATAACGTTAGGATAAAGAAGCTCACTTTGAAAATATTGAATTTGAATTTGAATTTTCATTATTAATTATTAAATGTTAAATATAAAATATAAAACATTAATTATTAAATGAAAATAACAATTAAATTACTTTTGCATTACTTCCTACCCAGCTTCTAACCAATCTCCGATCGACTTTTATCCACAAATGTCATAACCTCTAATCTGTTATATCTATGATGTGGTCTAAAACTTTTCAGAAAATTTTCCTCCACGAAAATGAGATAAAAGGTTTCAAACAAGAAGAATCAACACCATACAACCATTAATTCCTCTTTGATATCCACTGTCATTTAGAGCTTCGTTAATATTTGTTCATAGATTTTGGTTCCTGTACAAAACTTTTACTTTTAAATTTCTTTTTCTCCTCTCGCTTCTCTGCAACTTTTATACAGAGATAATTATAGATAGTTGCCTTGAATTAAACTGAATATAAAAGATGAATTAAACTTTATAGTGCTATGTAGTTGTATATAACTGGACAAGCTCTTCTCCTCTAGTGGAAAAATGGGAAGTGTTCACCGCTCTAAAGATTTAATGGTTCAAACCAGGGTGAGCATTGTTCATTTCAAACCAAATTAACCAATGTAAAGATACCTGCAGAGCATAAATTGTACTGTGCCAAAAGAAGCAAAATTCCTGCAAATAGCACATGAAAAGCCCTCTCATCGATGACTTCCTCACCACTATCTTGAAGACTTGCTAAACCACTATGTGCTAGAGAAAATATAAAAATGAGAAGCAACATAGTAACCTGCAAATAAAAGAAGTTAGTTATCATTACCAGAATGAAAACACTTCCTGGTAAGAAACTGTATTTTAATCATAGAAAAATTCATCACGGCATGGAATTGATGATGTTACTGTTTTAAGACATTGAGTGAGTACACTAATAAATTCAAGCATAGAATAAGAAGCTATCCTTAAAAAATTGTTGCTATAATCATGTATATCTGCACATCCATGATTTCTCAATACCAAGCATGAAAATTTCTCACAAGATCGCAAAAATGTCCAAAATACTAATGTGTCCACACAAAAAATTCACGAGTCCAATCCCAAAAAATGGCAATGAATGCATATTGTAAACAATGAAGGATGTTATTAATTGTTTATGCTAAGCAAAACAACAGTTACTGGTTGATACAACCATACAGAAGCATTTAAAATCAATCAACCAGCAATAGATAGGGCTCACGGTCGAATATTCTTGAACAAATAAAATAAGAAACTTAAAACAAATTAATAACCACCATTTTTATTTATTATCATCACACACAGCACCGCAAAACTTTACACACACAAATTTTGTAATTTGGTGGAAAGAGGAGACTGATTTCTATAGTGGGAGATTATAGAGATAGTCAAATTGAAATATTAAAGCATAACAAAAGGTCAAAATTAGAAGAGCACATAGCCAGCTTAGATGAATCGCTATTTGGCAACCACACTCGAGCTTCTTCGGCTTCATTCAAAGACTGGGCCTTTACTTTGATTTTATTGATAATATACTTTGTCAACAAGCCATATGGATCTCACATGTGAGTTTCTCTCTTGTTTGTAGAATCTACCAAACAATTACTAAGATCAAAATATAACCTGACTCTGATATTCAATCTTTCATCGATAAAATTATGTAAATTTTCCAAGTGGTCATTTAGTCCAACTTATTTTTAGGAAAGCCATTTTATAGATCCTGTCGTTTTGCTTCTATTTTCCAAAACTATATTCGTTTTCCTTTTCTTTTTTAATACGACTACTGCACTACTATTATTCTCTTTGGAAGTATGAGTAGTCATCCACTGTTCAATCATTAATTATTTTAAAACTAAAATTGTTCCTTTTTGTTATTTTATTCTATATTTGTGACTTTAAACGAAGAACGAGTTATATTTGTAGTGTAAATATTTTGCACTGACCTCATTTTATACAAAAGTTTAAGTATCATTTTTGAATACTTTAGCAAGTAAATATGCATTTTGCAACGTAATTGTGATATGCAATTAATCGTGAAAAAAAGTTATCAACTTACAAAAGGAATATTAAACTTCGAAGCTAAAAAAGTGAAAGAAAAAAAGGTTTTTGATGCTTAATTTACAGTTTCTCTTTATAAGTTTACAACAAGCATAAGTTATCGATGCTTCTTTGAGGAGTTATAAAAGATTTTATGTTAGCTCAGCAGCTAGAACAACCGCACTTTTAGCATTAATACCAAATTTTGATAGAAAATTAGATAGAAATGGCATTTGATATAATAATCTACAAATATGTTTCGGTTAAGAATGTGAAATTATGAGTATATAGGAATAATACTAAGTACGCCATCTTTGAAATACTATATAACCAGCTGTAGTGTAATATGGTCACTACAATAAGACTTCATAAGAGGAATAAAATGTTACGAGACTTCTCAATGAAAAAATTCAGATTAAGATAAGCATTGGTCCATGTTAATGCAAATCGCAAATAACCGTAATTAAACCTTAAACTTTCCAAACATTGAGGATATTCAAGAACCTTAATTTAAGAACAGTATTGACCAAATATTTTCGAATTTTACTGACTAAATACTCACTAGTTAAGTAGAATACTTTTGACTATAACTCCCAGTTTTAAGCATTGTGTAATTATAAGATAAGTGATGGTATAAAAATCCTATGTTACTTAAAAGATGTGTAGTAAATATGACAGGAAAAACTTTGGTCCCCAATTTAAACTCGTTTTAAGGAAACAGATATTTCGGTATTTTCCATGTTATAAAAACATGCTCAATTTTATCTAAATTTCAAGAATTTAGAAAACATAAAATACTCATAAAACTGTATTTGCAAAGAATTGCCCAGTATTCTCTTTCAAACATAATTATTCAATGAACAAAGGACTTTTAAATCAACCAATCCAAAAAGCATTAACAATCGTATATTAAATTTAAAAGACATTGCAGGATAAATGTAGGCAATTACAGCCAAAACTTACTTATAGTGATCACCCATTTAATGGTATGTTGATTTGGCACAAGCTTTTAGCACGCAGAACTTATGATAGATGTCCACTTCTGTATTGAAGAAACATGTCAATCAAGCCCACCTGCATGGCACAAAATTCTAAATCAAGTACACTTATGCAAAATCGTTCCAGTTATAGATATCACTTTGTAATGTATTTATTTTGTCATTTGTGCAGAAATATATATTTTTTATGTCTAAATGAAGTTATAACTTGGTGTTAGTCCTGAATTAGTATCCTTGTCAGTCATTGACAGACTCAACCTATAAAAGCAAACTTGCTGCTAGCTCTAAGTATTTCAACATCATACCATATCCAAGAGTGCAACAACAACAGCAAATAATGCACTTGGCTACGCCCACAGTATCATGCTTCAGCCAATAAAGATTGTAGCTTGGTTCGGAACTTGGGGATATCATCTGCGTTTACAACCATCACAAGTCCCTTTGCTTTATATTCCTTTAACTGCACATACCATAGAATAAACATTGTTAATGTAACGACCCGTATTTTTAACGGATCGACAAGTTCGTCAGAATCTGGAATTTTAGAGTTTTTGAGCCATTTCAGATTTTAGGCGAAAATGGCTAAGTCCTGAGTCGTGAACGACTTAGTGTAAGTCGTGAGTCGTATACGACTTAGGGGATAGGAGCAACTCAAGGATTTGGCTAGTTAAGGGTGTAAGGATAAGTCGTTTGAACGACTTAAGGGGTAGGCGCGACTTAAGGACTGGGCGAGATAAGGCTTAAGTTGTAACAGTTAAGTCGTGACCAAGTTATCTGATGAGTCGTACCCAAGTCATCTGATGAGTCGTACCCAAGTAATCTGATGAGTCGTACCCAAGTCATCTGATGAGTCGTACCCAAGTCATCTGATGAGTCGTACCCAAGTCATCTGATGAGTCGTACCCAAGTCATCTGATGAGTCGTACCCAAGTTATCTGATGAGTCGTATCTAAGTTATCTGATGAGTCGTATCCCTGTTGTTTGATGAGTCGTAGAATGGGTTATCTCGTCTAACCAGTTAAGTCGTGGACGAGTTAAGGGATGAGCCGTAAGCTGTTGAGTCGCGCGTAGGTGATAACTCGCGCAAGTGGATGAGTCGTAGCCTTTGTGATAAGTCGTATACGAGTTAGTAGTTGAGTCGTCTAACCAAGTAAGGCGTGCGCATTTAAGTCGTAGACAGGGGGTCTGGTGAGTCGTAGGCGCATGCTATAAGTCGGAGACGACTTAGGAGATAACTGTTTTGTCGTGAGTCATAGGCAGAAGTGTGTTAAGTCGTTGAGTCGTAGGGCTTTGAGTCGTGAGTCGTAAACGACTCATGGAGGCAGACGAGATAGGGATTTCAGCTATAAATAGGAGAGTTTCTCTTCATTTTTGGGATCCGGATTTTGAAGCGACGAAGTGCTGCCATTTTGAGAGCTCGACTTCTACACTTCTTCACTTCTTTTCTCCACTCTAATCTAGTGCTTCCTTCCATCCAAATCAAAGATCAAGATTGAAGATTCAAGAGCTAAAGTTGAAGATCTTCATCTTTTCAAGAGAGATTTCATCGTTTGAAGCGGATTCGTGATAGATCAAGCTTGATCCTTCGCTGTCCAGATCTAAAGCGTATTGATTTGAGGTTGTTTAGGTGATTTGGTGAGTGGTGATTATCTCTCACATGGATCCAAAGGAGTATATCGGATTGTTGGCTCGATTTGGTGTTAAAATAGTGATTTCCATGCATTTTCTTCATCCTAAGTGTAGATCCATATAGATCCATTGTTCATGATGATGTTACATCCATTTTATCATATGATAACCTATGCAAGTTCATTCATCAAGTTTGTAGAGATATAATCCATGTTTTCATGCTTGTTGGACTTTCAACTCTTTAATTACGAAAATGCCATTATTGTTATAATTGTCTACTTAGATCACATTTGAATGCTTGATTGCTTGGATTGATGTTTGATTTGATTGATTGTTATGAACTAGATGATTTATGATTAGATTTAGATCGAAGATGATTCAAAAGCTAAGGGAAAGGCTCTTGAATTGGGAAAGCTGCTCGTGGCATATGTAGCGGGATGATGAAGCTCTTATGCATAGATTTGATGATGTGAGGTTGAGATGAGGCTTTGCGAGGATGTAATGAAGCGAGGCATCATGTGATGAAGACTTGGTCTAATCCAGACGGGATCATTCCAAGCATGTTGATAACTCGGTGATATGATTCGAGTTGAGGATAATGAATGGATATGAGAATAGTCGTCGAGGAGGATGACTAGGAGGTTTGGATAGCATCGTTGTTGAAGGTTCTAGCATGCTCTAAGCAAGAGTACGTTTGGGCAGATTCGATAGTCCCAACGACTAACTGTTGATGGTCGAGTACTCTGGGCAGATTCGACAGTCCTAGGCACGGGTTGCGACGACGTGCGGGAGTTATGTCTAGAACCGGGGTTTCCATTAGCCCTTGACGGACGGCTGAAAGAATGTGCCGGTCATTCAATTAACGGTGATATCGAAGCAATGATAACAGTGATAGCCAGAGTCATGGATGTTTGGTTGTATCGTCATTCGGACTCAAGAGCGGTATTTTCTGGGTGCTTATCTGATTTAGGCCTTGGTACTTGGAAAACATCGCCCTTGACTCGAGTGATAGTAGCTTTACTTTAAATTGTATGCTCTACTATGTTTGCTTCTGCTTAGTGTGTGTCTAGGGGCTATCACTGTAGAATGAGGTTGGAGTGGGAGGGTTGTATTCCTATTCCTTTTCCTTTATGCTCTTTTGGTATGTTGTTAGTTAATTTACTGCTCACTAAGACTGTTGTCTGACTCAAGGCTTTATGTTTTAATTCTTATTGCCTTGGGCTGTTCGTCCATTTTGGGACGGGCAGACTAGGTAGCAGGTGACAGGTGCTGTTCTCTTCTCACGATGCTGATATCGAAGACGAGCTTGAGGGTTGCATATTATCTTCTTATTATATGTACTGGATATTCCGCTGTTTTGTATTCTCTGAGAGATATGTAGTGAGGCTTGATGTATTGACTATGTGGATGCTTGTATTCAACTATTATGGAGTTTTATATGATGTCATTTTGTTCTGTAAAGCTTCACTATACATATGTTCTATTGTATTTTGTCCATGCGATGTGAGTAATACGATAGATTCTGTTGCTTTAATTTACCTTGACAATCGTCCATGGTCGCCTGGCACACTTTACAGCGCTCTGTCTCTAGATTCGGTGCAGGGGTCATGGGCGGTCGTCACAGTTAACCCTGAAATTTAAAGCTGAAAACAATAATTATCATTTTATAAGTTTTTTCCTCTCCCCAAATCCATTCTGAGGGTAAAAGAGCTTTACAAATATAATGATATGGTGAAATCTACAGTTATGAGCATATATATCATAAGCTTGGAGAGTGAACTTGTATTTTGTATGTATAATAACAGTGGCAAAAATCTTCTACCCTCGTTGGCATGCAATAAAGGTAAGTTAATATATACAAGAATTTGCTTCCATAATTGTCAGCTATTAACACAACCAACATCATTGCTTCTTCCTATCCTCGGTTTTTCTATCGAAAGAAACATAATTGGCTGGCACTGTTCCCCAATTGAATTGGAGCATAAATGACTACTTTGATAGGTAAACATAAAAAATCATTTAACATCGTTCAAGATTAATCAACTACTCATAGTTGATTTATGTTTGCTCAAAAGTCAAAAAATGATTGCATACCTCACGAGAACGCTCTTGCTCTCCATGCAGATAAAATGTAAAAGACAACAAACTGACCTGAAACGAGATTTTATTATGTTATTTATTAGTATAAAAAAATAAAAAATTATTATGCAATATGATAATTAAAAGTTGAAACATATAAGCAATGTAATATAATAATTAGACACTGAAACATATAAGCAACTGTCAATACCGTTACTCTATACCATGTAAGAAGCATTGCAGGACACAAAGTTGGAAAGCTATGTATTGCTTCTTGGGTGCTCTCAGTACCTGAATGAACCACCTGTTATGAGAGGAAAATATTGCATTGGCATCAGCCAAGATTGACCCTAGTCAATGGTTGTATAAAAATGTATAAAGAATTCCAGCTTTAGATAAATGATGCATAAAGCAAATCGTTTCTGCTAATTTAGTTGAGGAGAAGACTACTCAAAATAATCAAGATCCATGCAATGTCTGCTAAAATATGAGCATTAGCATTCGTTAATTAAATACTACAAAAAAAACAAGTCATTCGTTTTATACGCCGGCTTTTCTCTTCGTTAATGAATGTAGTGCAAATATAACTTTTTTTTCTTCTTCTGAAAATTGGTATTTTACTAAATGATAAAATGGAATGAGTACAGTGCTGTAGAAAAGTGGAGAAAATAATACAAGCATATACATAATACCACCCAAAAATAACTACAGCCACAAACAACATCACTCTTGGCCATAACAATAAGCAAAACTATTCACATAATATTAAAGGTAGAGATGCATCGACAAAAAAGGTTCATAATAAACCATGAGAGTGCCAGGTGAATAAAGACCGACATCTGTCGCACGAAGACCTATTTCTTCCATGTCTAACTAGAATTCAGAAGCAAAATTACACACTCCAATGCTTTGAGAGAGTCAATAATGGTCGATATAGAGAAAGTAACAAAATTTTTCAATATTCCAAGGAAAGCTTGAAATCTTTTAAGGAGACTACTAGAAAAGAAGAAAATTATAATATGCATCTTCTTCATCCAAGAAAGAAGGCAAGAGCTGAGAGAAAGATATGTTCTTGCAAATCAAAATTAATCAGTGTATGTTCGCAAGGAAGGGATCTGGGCTTTCAGCGGGTAGAGATAATGATTCTGTTCTACAGTCAACCAAGATGAAGTTAAGCAAGATACATATTACAAATGCAACAGAAGAGCAAGTGGAGAGAATAATGCAACTAGAACTTAAGCCATGACAATTCTAGAAAACCTCCAACGGATTCAACATATCAGGAAAAAATTGTCTTGCATACCACAAATCAGAAGCTAGAAGGAAAAATCGGATAAGTTTTATACCGTGAGCACAATTTGCACCGCAATACAATATGCATAGTCTATAGTCATTTCAACGTAGAATAAAGCATTTGATATACATGAATGTAATCTTATACCGTGAGCACAATTCGGTTAGCTGTCAAATATTAGGGGTTAACCTCACTTTCATACTGGAAAGTACATGTAAAATAAATAGGATGCATAGTAATTTGTTTGTTATTATTCATAATGAATTAGTGAGGCTAACCTCCAAATTTATATGAATCAGAAAATATTTAAGCCAATCTAAAGATTCAATGTGCATGTTTCTTTAATGGAGTGGAATCTATTTTTTAAACGTCATGTAGTTTTTCCTAAATTGAAAATATGTGTGTATATTGTATATCATATATGGTAAATTTGGAAGACTACATTTCTAAAATATTAATTTCATCTTAATGACATTGTATTTGAAAAGATAACAGTAGTGTAGTACCAATCTACGAAGGCATTGCTATGTAACCTTAATCATAAAGTGCTTATACTAATATATGAGATAACGTTCTTAATGCCAGAAGCTGAATATTAAACAAAAACTCCAAGTTTAGTGTGAGCAGGGACATATTATAGTAAGAACACATAGGGAAAGCAATTGAAAGATACATAATCTTGGATGTTAGTAGCAAGCCATCCTCTCCAACTTTGGTAGCATCTAATCGATATTTTAAAATATAAACAAAATATTGATACAAAATGTAGTAGTAAATAATCACACTCAAATGATCTTGTACTTTTACTTCAGTAAAATGGCTAGAGTGTATAGAATAATAAACACTTCATTTAAAAATTATATTACTCTTATTAGAAACAATAAGCTGTATGTCCATGTAATTAGATAATCCGTCATTACCTGAGTATCAAACACTTCGTATAATGACTTGGATATTAATCTATACACATAATTTACCATTTGCAAAATACAATCAACTAACTCGCTTACGATAAATAAACATCGAAAATATCAAACTAAATAAACCGATGATGTAAATATAAGGCAATAAAAGATATAACCAGTTGGCAATGTTTATGATATTATGTTCCATGTGAATTGTTTATGGCTGTTACTTTAGTTCAAAATATTTTTATGA
This sequence comes from Allium fistulosum, assembly GCA_030737815.1. NCBI lineage: Eukaryota > Viridiplantae > Streptophyta > Magnoliopsida > Asparagales > Amaryllidaceae > Allium > Allium fistulosum. Next base: position 738,961,909 of record CM060908.1, on the reverse strand, counting down.
AACATTTGTTATTAAATTCTTATAATTAAAAGTGACTATTCGTGACCAGATGATCCCATGCATCATATAATCATATGCAATAACTTTGTTCAGCATAATATCATTTGAGATTGTCAAAGGATTTCCCTTTTATCTATTTTATGAAAGAAGAATGAAAAAAAGTATTCAAGAAACTGCCATATTGATGCATATCATATCTTTATTACTATTTTTCTTTTATGTCATTCTTCATTCAGTACTTCCAACTACTCTAAAACTCTGCCCATTAAAATTCATTGAAAACATATTGAAACTTCAGTATAAAAAGTAGAAATTTGATCTCTGATTACAGAATGGATTAAGCGAAGATACACAATCTTTCACGAATTCATCAAATAACAAACTCTTATGAACGGAGTAGTTTCAAAAACCCTAAAACCAACAAAAGTTTGATACGTTTGTTTAACAAATTCAGAAAAATTTCAAACACCAAATCCTAGAAATCATCATAAAAATTGAAATATAAATGAAAGTAGCATACCTCAATAATAAGAGGCCAATACTGATCCATTCAAAGCATAAATTATGCTACAGTTAAAACTACGAAAGCATCATTGAGGAATTGAGCTTGGTTGAGTAATCGATCACCGAATAGTGTTTAAGCTGCCTGGAAGAATCACGCTTCAGCTTCTTCAATGATTCCCACTTCGGCTTCCTAGAGAGTTGCAACAATTGATCGCCAAATTTGAGAGGGATTCGTGGGTTGCCGATTGGATTTGAGAGGGATTCATGGGTTGCGAATTAAATTTGAGAGGGATTTGTAGGTTGAAGTGGGGATTTAGGGTTAAAGTAGGATTTAGGTTTAAAGCGGGGTTTCTTTGGAGAGAAGTGAAAAGAGAAATTTAGGCGGCCAAGAATAAGGAAGAGGAAATAAACCGCGAAATTAAGTTTTTCTTCTAATTAATTACGGTGAAACACGTCATCTATTGACCTAAAAATGGGGTAAGTACCAAACCATAGCAAGTCAATTTTGTATGCAATCCCTACTTGTTATTAAAACAACATTTTCTTGTAGTGATTAGAGATCTGGATCTTCCTCTTGGATTTATGCAATCCGGTATTGATGGTAGATCCAAGGAGCAGGAGAAAAAGCTGGTTTTCTCGGTGAAAGCACCAAAGTGTTTGTACCAAAAATGGGCACAACACTCTTCGGAAGTTTTTGAAGAGATAAAAAAAAAGAAAATTAAAAGTGAGGATTATCTAACAAAAACTCCAAATAACAGAAAGTAAATTGCACAGGAGACAACAATTTAGAGTGGTTCGGCGTTTCGCCTACGTCCACTATGAAGTTTGATGATTTTATTGCTGGATACTTGAAGATTACAATTTCGTATAATGTAGTACAACTGATTTTATGAGCTAAGTCTGAATCTAAGGCAGCGGTGGTGATTTTGAGTAAACTGGCAGAGTCTGAGCGCTCTTTAGCTCTTAAAATTGTCCGACCCCTTTTCTGAATGACCAGGGGCTCTATTTATAGGTGTAGGAGGCTGATATTTCGCCTAAATTTCGGGAGACCAGTTCTGGCACGTGAGGGGGCCCACATGCCCGCTCTCAGGAAATCCGGGCCCACTTTGGGATCGATTCGAAGTCCATTCGAATCGATCAAGAAATCATCCAATCGAGCTGAAATTTGGTGTGGACATTCTTCAACATGTGCACAAGCTTCTGTGAAAATTTCATAGCATTTGGACTTGTAGAACTCCAGATATTGTCGATTCGAAATGGTATTCTTTGTTAGGCTGTTTCGTTCGAATCGATTCATTCGAATCGATTGCTTCGAATCGATGGTGGAGCATGCTTCTGTGATGACGTGGAGCGTGAACTTCGCATTGATCCGCTTTTGTCGCCAGTTTGATCAAGTCGTCCCGGAGACTTCGCCGCTTTGACTCGATGGATTCGAAGACACCAAAAATCCCTGGATTCAAATGACGCCTACTTCGTATCGATAGCTAAAGTGTCTCAATCAATACAGAGTCAATCGTAGCTGGATGGATTCGATGGAAGGCACTTCAATGGATTCGAACACGCCACCCATGCATGGATTCGAAGCAGAGCATCTTGTTGGGTACGAAGCAGGATGTCTTCATGGATTCGAACTAAGGATAACGGAAGGATTCGAATATAGATTCAAGTGATGGATACGAAGCTTGACCATCTGATGGATTCGAACAAGGAGGTAGCGATCGATTCGGAGCAAACAGATGTTGATGGATTCGAACATAGGTCCCACCTATGGATTCGAATCAGGGGGGATCTCCTTCATCTTGTATCGATCATAAGTTGAGCATACAAACTCGGATCGTCTTGAAACTTGGTACGTTGGCTTCCCTGGCTTTTCTTGTTATGTCTTGTTAATTGTGGCTCGATCCGGACTCGGACAAAATTCATCGGTATCCATAGTGAGCCTGCGTGTAACCGATCTCCAAGACGAACTGTCACTGGTTTCTAGTTAAGTTCTTGGTGTCACGGCCTTGCCAAAAGGTGGGATAATGATAAAACAGGAGCGATTCCGGGCTAATGAGGTAGCTCCTCTTATCGGACACATTCGATCGTATGCCATTCTATTACTTTATGATTGATTTTGGTGCGCACCCTTGATTCGGGAGTGTGGCTCGAGTTGGGCGATTGCTGCGGCTTTGTGTTACCAACAGTCCGGATGCGTAAGTGGTATATCTACCCTGGCATTGCCTTGTTGTGCCGTGTCACCTGCCCTAGCGTGCTTTACTACGAGTTTGATTTATGTCATACCTATGGAGTATCCTCTGGTAGCTCCAGTTTACGGGGTATTACGGTACTGTATAGACTATTGGCACACCTAAAAATGTGTTAAGGTGGAAAATGTAAAGCCTTAACGCTATTTTTAAATAGCATACTTTACTATAGACATATTATAATAGCGTATATTACTACATAGTAGATAGTTAACGGATTCTTAGAGGATGGTTATCCCAAACATCCTTTGAGTTACTTGTATTTCAGTTGATATTTCACTTGAGTTGGATTTATTGACATAAGAATGTTAATCCTGACTCGAGTGTTTTGTGTTTTGCTTTACGCTCAGGTCAGACTGAGTGGCTCGGTGTTCGAGACTCGCCTTTGGAGTTGGAGCTTTGCTTGGAGATCCAGCTATCTATTAAGCTTTCAGTTATTCAGTTGATTCTAGTGATGTATTCAGATCTTGTATTTGATTATTGTATTGAGACATCTATGTATTCGTGACTTCTGTTGTATCTTGTTTAACTCTGTTATATATATATAGTAGCTTCATGAACTACTATTCCTTTATTTCTGCTGCATTATTGTTATATTACTCTATGTCTGTGATGCTGTGATTATTTATTTACAGTATATGCTAAGTTTTGCCAAATTTAAATTAACAATCTGATATTTTGAGCAATTCAATTCCGACATGTATGGATGCGAATGGTTGAAAATTTTGGGATGTTACAGTTGGTATCAAAGCTCTGGTTTTAGGCAAAACTCAACATATAGAGTAAAATTCAATTACGGAATCACTTTCGTTCGAGCTTGAATTCGTTCTTCTTTGACTCGGTTTTCTTTGAATTTTGGAACGTTCCCTTCAATTCCAAAGTCCATTCTTATCTCCCCTATTCGTGTCTTCTTGATTCTGGAGTATCCCATAACTCCACTTCGAATGATCTCTATAATAAATCGGCGGTCTCGCCAATCTCTGTAAGATATGCAAAGGAGTGAAACTCCTTTACGATAGGCATTGAATCACCGGAGATTTTGTATCGCCGGTTTACGATGCTGTTATCTTTTGTTATACCTGAATTCTATCTCTGGCGATCGAATGTCGATTTGCCTCAGAATTCTACCTCGATCTTATTTTGAAGTCACGGTTGACCCAGTTAAGCTTGCCCGCGATTTATATAAGTCTACCCATTCTTTTCTCTCTTTGAAATCTGTTTATCACCCTATCGAGCCTTAGCTGAATTCTTTTAGTTGGGATCCCTCAAAATTTGAATCTTTATCCTTGTTTTGAAATCTATTTTGTATTATCGAGTGAGGGAGTGTATTTGTAAATTTATATTAAAAATGTTTTATACTATGTTGTTTGAGCTGTTGATGTTGATTTGGGTTTTCGATCGATTCGTCTAATCAACGCTATCGATAGGATTTCCAAAACACTTGAATAGAGAAAACTGACACAATATTATTTTCAAGTTTGGTAAATGAAATAAATTTGTATGATTATATTTTATATATATATATGTATATGAGTAATATTTTCTAGAATTTAATAAGTTAATTAAATTGGTTGTTTGAAATGATAATATTTGGTTATCATTTATTGTTCTAAATGAATTTATAAACTTGGTTTATAAACTGATTTAGAAGGTGAAATGAATCTAAAACAGGAATTTGAGAATTTAATTTTCGGTGATTTCAAACTTTGGTTTTAAAGTTTTAAAGTGTATATCATTCAAAGTATTTTCAAATAGAAATCGTTTCAAAGAAAAAAATTTCGGTTTAAATCAGTACTCTCCTCTATTGTCGCTGGAAAATAATTTTGACGATGACGGCCGCATCATCGACATTCATTTTCGAGTTTCGAAGTGGAGAGACCAATCCGTAGCTTTGCTACACTTTTGTTTTGGAAAAATGAATTTGATTTGAATTTCTAAAGTATGACTTAATTTATAATATATAAGTATATGAAAAATAGATTTGATTTGAAAACATAGTATATATATTTATCTCTAAATTGTTTGAAGTTAATCGGATATTTAAATTCTTAAATTTTCTTAAAGGTTGATTTCAAAATAAAGCTAAAATTTTGAATGAATATTTAAACTTTGAATAACTGAATTAGAAAATTTTTACTTGTATAATACCCAATTACATTCCAATATAACTTACCTAAATTATTCAGAAGTTAACTATGTAATTGAATAGTACACAGTATAAATGGTTGTAATGAAATTTTAAATAAAGATTTGAATGGTTATAATAAATGATTTTACACTAAATCTATGATTATTGAAAAGGTTAATTGAGGTAATTGAATAATAAGATAGTGAATAAACAAATAGTTAAGATTTAATTATAAGGGAAATTAACTTAAGTGAAAATCAAATAGATTAAATAAATGAGATAAATAGATAAAATTTTGTTTGAAAGAAATTTAGTAATAAACATTTATAAATTTGAAATAAATCAACTTAATGAAAACCTTGAATTTAAAAATCAACTATTGAATATTAATTAATTTAATTTGAAATTTATGTACTTTTAAATTAATTTTATTTATTTGTTTTGTTTTAAATCTATTTTCTTTTTGGTTGTTTCTATTCTCCTACATCCTTCCTTTTCGGGACAAAAAGTTTTGAGTGGGGGAGAGTGTAACGGCCCGTAAATTTTAGTGGTTTTATTAATTTAATTAATTGAATTTTTTTGAAATTTTTAATAATAAAATTTTCATTTGAAAATTTAATATTTGGAATACGTATATTTAAACATAGTATATGGTAAATTTTCATCAGATAATATGGAAGTGTATTTTTCTTGTGTAACTTTATTTCAATTTAAATCAGTTAATATTAGATGATAATAAAATATTTTTCATACCTAGATATTTTTATTCAATAAATTTTTAAACCATCTTCTGAGTGAGATGTCATGTTTCATTTCTTCAAATTTGGACTGTTATTGCTCCGTTTATCTTATTTTCGGCAAATTAGCAGCATTTTCGGTACCGATTATCGACTTTGGAAAGGATGATCGTACCACTGATATCTGTATACCGTTTTGATCATCTCGTCGTGCTGATCTCTGCGGTATATTCATTTCTGTGTTTTAAGGTCCGATGCACGACGAAGCGATTGAACAGTTCGATGTAACGGTACGCATTTGGAGACTTTTGTTTACTTTGCCTATTTAAATTCTTTCAACGGTTAGCTGCCTTTATTACTTCCTGAATTATCGAGCCTACCTTCAGATATTCCCACTGCTAATTTATATGTTTGTTTCGTTTGCACGGAAGAGAAAATTGATATCAAATATACAAGGCTACTCACATTCTTATATTCAACTGACACCCTGTTTTATACTGAAAAACATTCCTATAGCCTTTATATTTGAATCTACTCATTCCTTCTTCCTCCTCTTCCCATTTGAAATTGAAACCGTTCCTATTTTTGCCATTTATAAATAATAATAATATACCATAGTTCAATAAGCAGCTGTTACTTTCCTACCCGAGCAAGTTCGCTCATCCTAGGTTTCGGCCTCACCTCAACAAAACCCCGACCGACCACTCCTCCAACCCGCGTCCACCTCACGCAACCCCTCACCGGGCAGCACCTCCTCTCTCTTCCACACCGACCCGTGAGCAACAATAAAGCTCCAAGTCCCTCCGCAACCCAAAGCCTTCATGCCCCGCCTTCTTTCCCTTCACCATCACCGCATGGCACAGCAACAGCCGCATTTTTCCATTTTGCCGAGCTCACCTCCGACACTTTGTCCCCTAGCCTTCACCACCATACTGCTTTGCACCACCTTCGCCTGGCCCTTCCAAGCACCACCTCCCACCATCAGCGCACCATTTTTCCGTGCCTCCTCGGCCTGGCTTGCAATCCAAGGCCGAGCACCTTTCTGTTGAGGTATTGATGTGTATATGTTTTGTTATTTATAAAGGCATATACGTTATTTGGTTTAGCTATATATTTGTAAAAAATAGAACCTGTGCATAACTAAAGAATCTGTTTATATATATAATTGTTAATATATATTTGTTGAGTTTTATACATGTGTGTTTTAAAGAATATATATTTAAGAGTTTGGTAAAAATTTGCAGTAAAGTATATAGGTTATTGGATGTTATGGCATATGTTAAATTATATATATAAATTTAGATTTATATACTATGTTGTTATAAAATACAAATACGTTTATACAAGTTGCATATTACTTATTTAAGTCCAAATATAAGCATATACTCTATATAGGTTATACCGCGACATATATATTTCGACTGCTTATATATATATGCGAAAATTTTATATGTTATGATCTAATATATGCATAGTATACAATGTTTGTATATAATAATTTATATATGAGCCATAATAGCTAATGTTTTACACTCTACTGTTATATATAAGTATATCTTTCTATTAGTTAAACAATATGTTTACAATATATATACTACACTGAAGTTACATTCGTATGGCAGTACTGTTATAAGTGTATATGGGTCAGTTTTATATTATGTTAGTTTTATATATATTATATATATACCGTTATAGTGATCATTTTATTATATATAGCTGTAGTGAATATGTACAGTAGTATATATATGTTCATATCAATAACATTCAATCAGTTGTATATATATAAAGCTTATTTTGATCTTAAGATATTATATGTATGTATTGATCGTGTATTTATATATATACATATATATATATATATTATAATATTATATTTTATTTCAATTAGTAATAAGTTTGTATAAGTATTACATAAATATGTATGTCAAACTGTTGTGTTGTAATATACAATCTGATAGTGTATATATATATTTGTATTTCACCTATATGATTTATGTTGTTATGTGTATACAGTGAAGAGAAATAATGTTGTATATATATTATTTTAAAGATGTTACCTATTGTTCTTTTCTTAGGTTAAAGTAAGTGGGATACGTATTTTGTGTTGTATGGTCATATATATTTGTTAGACATATGCTTGCTGTTTGTACCAAAATTGGGAACAACACTCTTCGAATGTGTTTGAAGAGATAAAATGAAGAAAACATATATAAAATGAAGCAGATAACAAACACACCAATAAACAGATAAGAAAATGCATAGAAACACATGGATTTAGAGTGGTTCGACGAATTGCCTACGTCCACTATGAAATGATTGATGTTTATTGAAATTCACTCGCTTTTTACAAAAGATTACAACAATACAACTGAAGTTTGATAATCATTTCCGCATAATATCGGCGTAGAGAGGCCAAAAGTCCTTCTTATGTATGCCCTGGGGCTCTATTTATAGGCGTAGGAGGAAAATATCTCGCTCAGATCTCGGGAAACTTCTTCTGGCACGTGGGTCGGCCCACGCGATCGATCCTAGGCGATTTCGACTCGATCCGTGATCAATACGAACGAATTTCGTATCGATCAAGACTTGCTCCAATCGAGTCGAAATTTGGCATGAACATTCCTTAGGTCATACGTAAGCTGCTGTGAAAATTTGGTGGCATTTGGACTAGTATATCTCGAGTTATGATCGATGCAAGTTTGGATTTCACAACCGTGATCAATCAATATCTTGAGCATACGAACTCCGATTGACTTGAAATTTGGAACGTTGGCTCTCATAGCTTCGCTTGTTGTGTCATATCAATTTTAGCTCGATCCGGACTCAGAGATAATTCGTCGATATCCATAGTGAGCCTGCGTATAACCGATCTCTAAGACGAACTGTCATCGGTTTCTAGTCAAATTCTTGGTGTCGCGGCCTTGCCAAAAGGCGTGATAACGTTTTCCCCCCAAAGTACGTCTTGTGTGAACATGATGTTCTTTGAAATGCTGCATCCTTCATTCTGAAAAAGTTTTATCTGATTCGTTGAGTAGTTGCTATCTTTTCGTCAAAAGATGTAACCTTCGATTGATTTCCAGTTATATAAATGTTGATTTGTTGACTGCCAATGATTACGTAGTGCGTTGTTGTAACTGAGTGTCGAGTGCTAGCGATTTGTTGTTCACTGTTGTAATTGTCATCAGGTAAGCATTCAACTCCTGTAAATTTTGAATATTGAATGTTAGTCTGTCATACATGCATGTATGTTAGCCTGACTCCCGTTAATGTTTGCACGTTCATGGGTCGTTGTCAAGTTTTTTTTATCGAGTTTCGTAACGATCCTCTCCTGGATCGATGTGAAATTCGAGTTGTAACAACGTTCGATGGTTTTTTAATTCCTTCCTTTGTATTGATCCTCTCCTAGATCGATCTGAGATGTTGGAATGTATGCTTCGTATCGATGGATACGTAATATTGGGTCTTGGATCGATGGATTCAAAAGTAATGCTTGGCATCGATGGAGTCGAACCATCCAGACATAATCATGCAGTGATGCTTCACGGAGGATATGCCATTTCTTATTCCTTTATTCAATAAGAATCCCCGATTGTGGATAATCTTTGATAGGAGTCATCCATGACTCATTTTCTAGATCCACCTCCAAGATCTAGTTGACCTTCATATGTCAATGCCTGGAATAATAAGCATTTCAATTGGGACAAAGTCTATTTGTCGTGCATCCCCAAAAATGGCTAGCTTGGCGAGTGATTCGGCCTTTTGTTTAGTTCTATGAGGATTTGTGTGGTGGTGTAATAGTCGAAGCCGGCTATTAGCTTTTGGACCTGGTTGAGATAAGGAGCAAGACGTTGCCCCCTAGTCAGATAATCTTCCCTGACTTGGCGTACTACTAACCAGTAATCACATAGGACATGTAAAGTTTCCACTCGTAGTTTTCTTGCAAGTTTTAGCGACAAGGCTTCATACTTAGCTTCGTTATTTGTTGTAGGGAAGTTGAGTTTCAGGGCGTAGCAGATCGTTCGTTCCTCAGGAGTCATTAATGCAACTTCGATGTTAGAAAGCCGATTATTGGAAGTTCCATCGGTGTACGTTCTCCATCAGTTGGATGGTTCTCCATTGTTCTTCGGATAGTCGTCTGATGTGGTGGATTCAGATATGAAGTATGCTAATGTTTGACCATGGAGAGCTCTTCGAGGGAGATACGTGATATCAAATTGGCTTAGTTTGATACTCCATTTGAGTAACTTTTCAAACATCTAAGGTTTCTATTGGACCTATCGTAAAGGTTGGTCGATATGGACGTTAACGGGGTGAGCTTGCCAATAGCCAGCCTTCATCATATACTGGTCTTTGGATTCGGTTCTCTTCACATAGCATTGCGACGCTTATGGCGTGTGTTGACACGGCCCAATTGATGTATAAATCTTCGTGATCCAAAAGTTTGGGTAAAATAGGAGGTCTCTTTAAGCGATCTATCAGAGCTGGAAGTGCATCAACGCAGTTGTTAGTTCATTCAAAAGTTCTCTTCCCTCTCTTGGTCAGGTTGAAGAAGAGAATTCACTTTTAGATGGTCCTAGATTCAAATCAACTTAGGACGGTAATCTTTCGACTTAGGCTCCGTACCTGCTTGGTTGTCTTCGGTACATGGGTGTCTCTAACTGTCAGAATTTTCTAGAAATTAGTCTTGATTCCATGAGAATTGATGATGAAAACAAAGAATCTTTCTGATGTAATGGTGAAAGAGCATTTCAAAGGATCGAGTTTCGTCCTGCATTTTTTGGAGAGCGCTGAATACCTCTGCCAGGTCATCGATATGGTCGTTTGATAGTCGTGATCTCACGAGCATATTAACCACATCTACTTTCATCGATCGATCGATATGATTTTTGAATGATCTTTTAATCATCTTTTGGTAAGTAGCATAAGCGTTCTCAAGTTTGAATCCAGGGATTTCTGCATAGCACTGTAGGCCCAAGTCAATAATGAAACAGTTGTATTCCTAGTCTAGGACATGCTTCAGTATCCGATTGTATCTGGAGTTTGCATCCATGGATGTGAGTAATTCATGTCTGATGGTCAGGTCCATCAGTTGGTTGATCATTGGAAGTGGAAAGCTGTGCTTTGTCATAGCCCATGCAAATCTGAGTAGTTGAAGTATGTCCTCCACTCTCTGTTCATGTTTCTTATAAGTAAAGGATTGGATACTCATTTTGGTTGGAGGGCATCATGGATATACCCACTGGTTTTGAGCAGATTCGCCTCCTCTTTAAGTGCAACAGATCTCTCTGGATCCATGTCGCATCGTTTTTGTTCACCGAGACATGCCTCGGGTCGACATTTAATGCAGGGTTCTTCATGGCTAGCGAGAGTCCATATATATATATATATATATATATATATATATATATATATATATGAGATCGAGTCCAAGCAAACACATCAAGATTCACCTGAAGTAAAACAGTTGACTCTTTTTTCATCATTGCGTAGAGTTGTGATCTGGTCTACAATACTCATGATGGGTTGTAGGCGCCTCATGTGTTTATTTGCAATGGTAAATGATCATGCTTATAAGGATGTTGAATCAAAGGATTAGTAGAACTTAGCCTTGTACTACATGCTGCTACACAGCTGGCTCCAGCTTTGAGATTGAATTTACTTGTGTTTCTGAATGATGCGCTTTTCATTCAATGTACTCGTAATCCATTGCTCATTGTAAGGGTCAGAATGATGATCGGTTGCCCATGAGTTCGGGTATTGATCCGATGATTCTATCTCTAGGCATCCTTTCGGTCATAACCTAGAGTTGTTATGAATATCAGGCATGGGTCATAAGTTCAAATTGTCATAGTCAACTCTCAGATAATCACTCTTTTGCCCCCAGTCTTGGGTTCGCGGATGCACTACGCGGACGGTCTAGTCTCGTCCCAGCTGTGTTTATACTGTAGTTCAAGCTTTAAGAATCAGAGTTGATTGATGAATGGTTGAATCATATTAATCTTATCTTCTTGCTCGTGCCCCCAAGTCTGGGGAATATCTCGATAAGTGGCATGGTAGATAATGTCCGCTTCAATTTTGTATTCTATCCCATTGAACCATGGGATCGAGTTAACCGATGGAGGGCTAAGTCGTGCCTATCCTGCATTATATTCTAGTTCTTTCCTCTAGGTGGGATACATTGTTACTTTGCCGACATTCGGACATAAGCTAGGTTCTGGATGGTCAATGACATTCACTTCGCTGCTTATGTCACCATACTTTGGGCAAAAACTGAAGAGTGAATCGTCCAGTCAGATCCAATGCAGGATTGACGCTTTCCTTGTCGAATCTAGAGTAAGAGTCAATGTGCAAATATTTAGGTTGCACTTGTTTTGAATTGTTCTTTTAATCGAATCATGGTAAAAGTCAGAAAATGAATGGTCACATTGCATTCTCTGGGAGTTAGGAAATTAACTACATCCATTTCAGTTTACATTCTCCCGTCGGAACTTGGGATAATGTCAGCTCAAACGTAGTCAGGTCATGCCCATCCGGTTTCACGCTTTTCCAAACAGATAAAAGGAAGGCGACGGAGGACGAATAGTCAAGTCACACTCACTCGTGGTTTATTCTTCTATCCATGCTCTGTTGGTCAAAGGTATTCGATGGACACTTGTATCATAAAGATTTGTAGTCGAAGAGGATCGATATTGGCCGTTGATTCAACGACACGATGTAGAATGCTCGGACCTCATTTCCTATCGATCCAATGGTCTGATATGAAAGGTGCAGATCAATATTGCCCGTCGATCCGACGGTACGATATAATTGGTTGCCCAGGACTTCGGGCATCATTCTAATTGGTTAGCATTCGGGTCTCCTTGTAGTCGTTGCCTTAAGTTGTAAAGGACGCTAAGCTGGAGATGTAGCGAGTCACCTTTCTCTTCTTTCGGTGATTTGTACTTCTGCCCCCGGTCTTTGGTTAGCAGAGTCAGTTCGTGGATAGTCTAATTGCACCTGTAGTGAGTTTACACTCCTCACGTCGAGTTCAGGTCAGAGTTGGTGAATGAATGGTCGAATCACATTCTTTCATTTGTCTATTCTTGTAGCCACACTTTGGGGATCAGAGTCAGTTGATGGGCCATTCATCACACCTATTTGATGTTTATACCCCTGTCCACACTTTGGGAACTAAGTTTTTTTGTAGAAAATGGTCAGACCGCGTTTTCCTCGGTCAATTCCTCCGCCCCCAGTCAAGGGCAAAAGTCGAAGTGTGGTCAGTCAAATTACAACAACTTTAGCTTGATGCTTCTCCCACTGAACTGTAGGAAAGAATTGATTGGCGAATGGTTAGGTCACATCCATCCATGTTGCACGCGCAACCCGTCAGATCACAGGCGAGAGTTAGCAGATGAACGGTCATGCCACGTTCATTTGCAGTTGGATGATAGTAATATCAATTCAGAATAGGACATCCAGCTAGGTCCGTTTTTCGAATCTACGCCTCCCTGTCGAATCAAGGAAGAAATTTTGTCTTGTAGGGTTCGAGTGCATCCCTATAAATTTACGTTATGGGTCCCGTGCCGGGAACAAGAGTTGATGCATGGACGGTTGTGTCATGCTCGCTTAGTGCTGGATGGTTGGATCGCATCCAATTTTGTGTGTTAAGTATGCCCCCATGTCAGGGGAAGATTGGAAAGCAGATGGTCGAACCACATCCGCTTTTTGTACTACAGAACTTGATAAGGACCATAGTCGATAGATGGACAGTCGAATCACATCCCTTTTGGTATTCATATTCCAAACCATGCTTTGAGGACTGGAGTTGGTTAATGGGTTGTTAGGCACACCCATTTGGTGTTTATACTCTAGCCTACGCTCTCGGGACCGAAGTAAGTTGATGGGTGGTCATTCGCACCCAGTTGGTGTTTATACTCCAGTCCACACTCTGGGGACTTAGAGTTAGTTGATGTTTATACTCCAGTTCGCACTCTGGGAATCTGGAGTTAGTTGATGTTTATACTCCAGTTCGCACTCTGGGAATCTGGAGTTAGTTGATGTTTATACTCCAGTTCGCACTCTGGGAATCTGGAGTTATTTGATGTTTATACTCCATTTCACACTCTGGGAATCTAGAGTTAGTTGATGTTTATACTCCAGTTCACACTCTGGGAATCTGGAGTTAGTTGATGTTTATACTCTAGTTTGCACTCTGGAAATCTAGAGTTAGTTGATGGGTGGTCAGTCACACCCATTTTAGTGTTTATACTCCATTCCGCGCTCTAGGGACTTAGAGTTATTTAATGTTTATATTCCAGTTCGCGCTCTGGGAATCTGGAGTTAGCCGACAGATGGTCAGTCACATATGTTTAGGATTTAAGATTTTGTTCACACTCTAGGAACAAGAAGTTGATCAGGTACGTGGATGGTTGTATCATATCCACCTTGAGTAGGAAAGCGTAGACGTTAGATGGACGGATCCATCCTCCTCGAGCTTGTAAATATGGAAGGCGAGGTCGTTAGATGGACTGATCCATCCTCCTCGGGTTTAGGTTGAACACGGGCAAAGTCGTTAGATGGACGGATCCATCCTCCTCGAGCCCATGTCCGTAAGTTTATACTCCAGCTCACACTCTGGGAGTCGGAGTTAGTTAGAGGATTGTCGTGTATCAATCCCTTATTGTCGTAGTGGGATGGCTTGTCCCTGAGCTTGGGGTTTCACTTAGCGAGTGATCGGTGGGATCCCGATTAACTTCCACTTATATGCCCCTCAATGAAGGATGAGATTTAGTTTATGGACGGTTGGATCACGTCCATGTTCATTTGGATTCCACTTTTGCTAAGCCTAAGGAGTAAGATTAGTGTTCTGGCAAGCTTTGTGCTCGAGCATAGGAAAGGATGGTCGAGCTACATCCACTTTGAGTTGTGTATTTTCCCTTAAGTCGGGTGCAAGAATTGGAGAGCAGACAGTCGAGTCACATCCAATTTATACTTTCCATTCTTTCGATCGAGCTAAGGAAGAGAGTTGAAATGACAGCTCGTGATGGTTAGCGAGTAGGCAGTCAGTCATTGATGACTTTAAATTGAGGGTTGGACCCTGATGAAGTTGGTTTAAGGCATGACTGTTTTGCTGAATTATAGAAGCAAACTGGAGAGTGATCGGTCAAATCATATCCACTTTAAACATGTGTTCTCAAATAATCCCAAGTGTCTAATGTAGGATTGGATGCATGGATGGTGACGTCATGTCCACCCTTGGTGTTATTCCGATTTTATCAGGCATCAGAAGAAGCATAAGTATTTTGGCGAACTTCAAGTACGAGATGGAGAGTGCATTGTTGGGACATATAACTCCAAGTCTTTCTTACTTCTCCTAATTAAATTGCATAGGCGGATGAGTGGATGGTCGGTTGCATCCACTTTCTACTAGAGTCCTGACCTTGTCGGTCTCTTCCGCTTTGATGCCTTGCCCCCAGTCAGGGGCATATAGTAGCCGATGAGTGGTTGAATCATGCTCGTCATGATGATACCTCAATGATTTGATCATAGTCCGCAGAGGTTGTTTTGCACCCAATCTTAAGTACTCGGTTACCTGCATCATTTGCAACTAGTTTAATTCAAGTAGGTCATATTTCGCAACGTAAATGAAGTTGAATTAGAAATAATTCAAAAGAGATCATATCAAATCTCATTGATAAGTGAGGCAGTGTCATATGCTCACTATTGCACTTCAGTCCAGCCCTTCTCAGTTGGAACTCTAACGCAAATGGTTCAATTTGATCAAAGTCCTTGATCGATAGGGGTCGGATGTTCCCGGTCCTTCATTTTATGGGGCTTGCACATATTGTCGGAGCTATCCTTCCCAGAGCAGCCTTATGGCATTGGCATTCACGGTAGCCATCTAGAGAAGAGGAGGTTTCCAATCTAGAGTATGGAATAGGTCCCCTCCTTATCTTACTATGTTGATCCTTCATCTGATTCATCAACTCAATATTGGCCTAGACATGTGGGTGTAGTCGTCGGCGGCTATCCACCAGTTCTCTTATAAAAATATGGAAATAAGTGATAATGATGAATTCATTTATGGGTATTGGCAGCAACTGGATGTGGGCTTTGGATAAATTCATTGGCTGCCAGCTTCTTTATTCCCTTCAACAATATGAGAAGTAGAACTGGTATGTATAACCATGAATGATAGTGTTCTTTGAGGAATGGGGGAAGACATCTGCATTTGATGGCATTCATCACTGTTGGTGTAAGCCATGCGCAATTCTCAGTTCATGAGGTAGTGCCGGGGGTTATATTTCCAAAGTACACTGACGTAGTCAGCATGTTGAATTTTTGCTGGAAAATCTGCATGTAGGATGGTTTCAATAAATAGGTCTGGACTGGGAAAGATACTTCTATCAACATTATCAGGTCCATTTTAAGGCTACGGGGTCTTGTAATACTGGTGAATGATGTATGCACGATTTCCCAACGTTCGAGTGGTTGGTAATGCTGATTGGATGGTGAGTTGGTTAAGATGGGCTCATAGGTTGGTGATTATTTCTAATTTTCACCCAGGTAGGAGGCCCATATAAGATAATGAGGAAGTCCTCTTAAGGTTGTATGTCGTGCTTCTAGTCATATGGACATGGTATGATTAAGATGCGGGCATTTGAAGATGGTTCAGCGGTGACCAGCTATGTTTTGAGTTAGCAGAGTAGACAGTGTTGGGCAGTCGTCATATTAGCCATAGTACCATAGTTGTCAATTCAGGAGTTTAAAAGCTGGTCAATTGGGGAAAGTTGCAGTTCACCTTGGAAGCATGATATATTAACCAACTCTAGTTCTTGGTGTATTAGCTAGGTTCTCCAGCCTCTAGGAGCACCGGTTGAGTAGTATTCCTTTACCCATTCCTTGATTGCAATTCAGCATTTTTTGCTGTGATCTCCTATGTCTTGTTCAGTCATGGAACAATTAGAAGCGTGGATGAAATGTTCCTTCATTAAATTGAGCTTTGAATTCACTATGCGGGTGCTCTCAGCAATGTTAGAACGATACAAATGTTGGTGAAATTGAACGATCTGAAAAGTGGACAGTTGGATCGATACGAAATGCACACGGTTGGATCGATACAAACTGGATGTGAGTATCGATACGAATTGGACGCAGATGGATCGATATGAACAGCGTGTGAGTATCGATATGAATTGGGCGCAGATGGATCGATACAAACAGCATGCGAAAATCGATATGAATTGGACGCAGATGGATCGATACGAACTGCGTGTGAGAATCGCTACGAATAGGACGTAGATGGATCGATACGAACCACGATCGATACGAACAGAGCAGTTGCGATCGATACGAACAGCGCATTTGCGATCGATACGAACAGAGCAGTTGCGATCGATACGAATAGAGCATTTTCGATCGATACGAATAGAGCAGTTGCGATCGATACGAACAGGATGTGAGTATCGATACGAATTGGACGCAGATGGATCGATACGAACTGCGTGTGAGTATCGATACGAAAAGTGATCGATACGAAAAGTGATCGATACGAAAGGTGATCGATACGAAGTTCGATCGATACGAATGTTGTCATATTTTCTGGATGTGAACACATGGATACGAAAATATGGATACGAAATTCACCATATTTTCTGGATACGGAAACATGGATACGAAATTCATCATATTTTCATGGATACGAAAATATGGGTACGAAATTCATCATATTTTCATGGATACGAAAACATGGATATGAAATTCACCATATTTTCTGGATACGAAAACATGGATACGAAATTCACCATATTTTCTGGATGCGAAATTCACCATATTTTCTGGATACGAAAACATGGATACAAAATTTATCATATTTTCATGGATACGAAAATATAGGTACGAAATTCAGCATATTTTCATGGATACGAAAATATGGATACGAAAATATGGGAACGAAATTCATCATATTTTCATGGATACGAAAATATGGATACAAAATTCACCATATTTTCTGGATTCGAAAACATGGATACGAAATTCATCATATTTTCATGGATACGAAAATATGGGTACGAAATTCATCATATTTTCATGGATATGAAATTATGGATATGAAATTCACCATATTTTCTGGATTTGAAAACATGGATACGAAATTCATCACATTTTCATGGATACGAAAATATGGGTACGAAATTCATCATGAATGTAGTTCCTCTTAGATCTGGAGCAATCTGAATAGAATAGAAGAAACCACTGGAAGGCAGATCTGGATCTCCTTCTTAGATTTTTGCAATCCAACGATGGTAGTTGATCAACAGAGCAGGAGAAAATTTGGGTTTTTCTCAGTGAAAGCACCAAAGTGTTTGTACCAAAATTGGGCACATCACTCTTCGGATGTGTTTGAAGAGATAAAATGAAGAAAACATATATAAAATGAAGCAGATCTAACAAACACACCAATAAACAGATAAGAAAATGCATAGAAACACACGGACTTAGAGTGGTTCGGCGAATTGCCTACGTCCACTATGAAATGATTGATGTTTATTGAAATTCACTCGCTTTTTACAAAAGAGTACAACAATACAATTGAAGTTTGATAATCATTTCGGCATAATATCGGCATAGAGAGGCCAAAAGTCCTTCTTCTGTATGCCATGGGGCTCTATTTATAGGCGTAAGAGGAAAATATCTCGCTCAGATCTCGGGAGACTTCTTCTGGCATGTGGGTGGGCCCATGCGATCGATCCCAGGTGATTTCGACTCGATCCGTGATCGATACGAACGAATTTCATATCGATCAAGACTTGCTCCAATCGAGTCAAAATTTGGCACGAACATTCCTTAGGTCATACGTAAGCTCTTGTGAAAATTTGGTGGCATTTGGAATAGTAGATCTCGAGTTATGATCGATGCAAGTTTGGATTTCTCAACCGTGATAGATCAATATCTTGAGCGTACGAACTCCGATTGACTTGAAATTTGGAACGTTGGCTCTCATAGCTTCGCTTGTCATGTTATATCAATTTTATCTCGATCAAGACTCGGAAAAAATTCATCGATATCCATAGTGAGCCTACGTATAACCGATCTCCAAGACGAACTATCATCGGTTTCTAGTCAAGTTCTTGGTGTCGCGGCCTTGCCAAAAGGCGGGATAACACTTGCCTATATATATGTGCTTCATTATACATTATGATATTTGATTTTTAAATACTATATATATAGATTGATGATTTATTTTAAATGTATATAGATTTCGAAATATAAAATATAGGTAGATATTTTGATTTAAGGTGTTTAAGAAATTATGATTTTGAATTATTTATTTATTTATTAGGTGGTAAAGTTAAATATTGATTTTTAAAAAAAATTAATATATATATTTATATTACTTATATCCAGAACTGATTCGGTTTGATTTCGTCTATTCCTATAATTCAGC
This sequence comes from Allium fistulosum, assembly GCA_030737815.1. Taxonomy (NCBI): domain Eukaryota; kingdom Viridiplantae; phylum Streptophyta; class Magnoliopsida; order Asparagales; family Amaryllidaceae; genus Allium; species Allium fistulosum. Next base: position 738,942,868 of record CM060908.1, on the reverse strand, counting down.
TTTGTTCGTCAAAATCGTGCCAATATAGCTTCATTTCGGAATTCGTGTTTGGACTCGTAACTCATCTCACTCTTGTTCATCTCTAGCCTCGAAAGGTGAGCAATCACTCATGATTAACGTTCTTATATTTATTAAATTTGATTTCAATTGAAATGACAATTGAAATATGCTACCGCTAGTTATTTACATTTTTATATATACATTGTTATATGTATATGTTCACCTGTGACATCTGACACCATTATCTATTATTTATATTGATGATATGCCTGTTATATTATTATCATATTTGTTATCACTTTGCAAGTTTCCTGTTAGTATAGAATTCACTATGGATTGAATTGATACATACCCGAACGATCTGTAGAATAGGAGAAAATCGTTATGGGTTGAAATGATAAACCCAAGCGATTTTCATTGAATTGAATTTGGGATTGCGGGTTGAAAAGATATATACCCGTATATATATTTAAATTACGGATTGAAATGATAAATATCTGTATCACTTGACCATAGGGTAGAGAATTATATATAGACACCGTTGGTCCATATATATATATTTTGAAAATGATTTATATGGTTTTGGAAAGAAATATATGGTTTTAATAAATATTGATTTTTTTAAAGATTTATTGAAGTTGATTTAATAAAGTTGATATATAATATGTTTAAGTATTTATATAAAATTTATATCTTCAAATATAGTGTTTATAATGATTCTGGGTTGAAAGATAAATTTGAAATTGATTGAAATTATATTTATCTAAGAATTTTACTTAAATAAGTCTTTGAAATTTATTAAATTTGAAATTTTAAAGATATGTTTTATAACTTGAATTTTATTAAAAGTGACTTAAATGAATATTTCAAACTTATATAAATTTAAATGGGATATTTTGTTTATTTAAATTTTTTTAAATTGAAGTTGTATTTTGATGTTATTGAAATGATTAAGTAAATATTTCAAAACTAAACAATAGTAAAGTGAATTTGATATATATATATGAAATTATCGAATTTAGTTCTGAAATGTTGAATATTTAAAGCTTTGAAATATATTGAAATTGAAATGGCTAATTTATGGTTCAAATATGTATTTGAAATCGATAATTTGAAATTATTTATTGAGAAATTGAATTGAGTTGAAATTTATGAATTGAGATTGAATTAAAATGAATTTGGAAGTCAAGTTGATTTGAATCGATTTGTGAATTTGTGGAAACTATCTTTATTATATAAAGTATTTTAAATTATATTTAAAACTATTTTATATTATTCTATAACTATTTTTATATAAACTATTTTAATATAAACTCTTTTAATATAAACTATTTTAATTATACTAATTATTTTAATATATATTGTTTAACTTATAACTATTTTATATAAATTATTTTATTTTATAAACTATTTTATTATATATATATTATTATTGATATCTAAACGGTTTAAGGGAAATGCTATAATTTCAAAGTGTTATGATTTCCTAAATGCTATAATTTCAAGGTGTTATGATTTCCGAAGTGCTGTGATTTCAAAATGTTGTGATTTCCAAAGTATTATAATTTTAAGCGTTTTGATTTCGAAAGTGGTATAACTTTGAAAGTACTATGATTTTGGAAGTGAATATATTTGAAATGGAAATGATATCGTTTTGATATGATTTTGAAATGGAAATGATATTTTGGTTTTGAAGTAAAAACTATTTTTAAATGACCGCGGTGTTATAATAACGATTGGTTGTTAAAGAGACCGGGATCGGATATGGGCATACTCTCTGTCGATACCGAAAACCACTTTAACAACTGTGTACGCGGTGGAGATTCCAGAATGAAGTAGGATGATGGCGATGATCCTAAGGTATATTTACGTGGACCTAACTTCCGTGAGTTAGCATAAAGTGGCTAAAACAGGAGCGATTCCGGGCTAATGAGGTAGCTCCTCTTATCGGACACATTTCATCGTATGCCATTCCATTACTTTGTGATTGATTTTGGTGTGCACTCTTGATTCGGGAGTGTGGCTCGAGTTGGGTGATTACTGCGGCTTTGCATTACCAAAAGTCTGAATGCATAATTGGTATATCTACCCTGGCATTGCCTTGTTGTGTCTGTCACCTACCCTAGCGTGCTTTACTATGAGTTTGATTTGTGTCGTACCTATGGAGTATCCTCTGGTAGCTCCAGTTTACGGTGTATTACAGTACTGTATAGACTATTGGCACACCTAAAAATGTGTTAAGGTGGAAAATGTAAAGCCTTGATGCTTTTTTTAAATAGTATACTTTACTATAGACATATTATAATAGCGTATATTACTACATAGTAGATAGTTTAACGGATCCTTAGAGGATGGTTATCCCAAACATCCTTTGAGTTACTTGTATTTCAGTTGATATTTCACTTGAGTTGGATTTATTGATATAAGAATGTTAATCCTGACTCGAGGGTTTTGTGTTTTGCTTTACACTCGGGTCAGACTGAGTGGCTCAGTGTTCGAGACTCGCCTTTGGAGTTGGAGCTTCGCTTGGAGATCCAGCTATCTATCAAGCTTTCAATTATTCAGTTGATTCCAGTGATGTATTCAGATCTTGTATTTGATTATTGTATTGAGACATCTATGTATTCGTGACTTCTGTTGTATCTTGTTTAACTCTATTATATATATATATATAGTAGCTTCATGAACTACTATTCCTTTGTTTCCGCTGCATTGTTGTTATATTACTCCGTGTCTGTGATGCTGTGACTATTTATTTACTATATATTTTGAGTTTTGCCAAATTTAAATTAACAATCTGATATTTTGAGAAATTCAAATCCGACATATATGGATGTGAATGGTTGAAAATTTCGGGATGTTACAAGACTCTAGGATGGAGTTTAGATATCAACATCCTACTCTTCTTAGCTACTTACCAAACCAAATAGGTAAAGAAGCTGTATTGGTTGACTCGGTTTTAAGGCCCAAATTAGTTTGGACCTATAGCTAAATAATTAAAAGTGAATAGAATTAAAATTCTAAAGTTTTGTATATATTCTTAGGATGTAGGAGAGTATTATAGAAGTTAATAAGTTAAATTGATTTTATGAAAGTTTTCCTAAATAAGTTGTATCATTTTAAATGTTGAACCTATGTTTAAATTTCTATGAAATGTTTTCATAAATCTTTAAGGAGGGAAAAAGGTAATTGGGTAAATAGGAACCTTTAGATGAGTACATAAGTTGCACATAGATCATTTTCCCTTCTCACATAGTTCTCGATATAGGATTCGAGCACATGACTTGAGGTGTCCTACACCATTCCAAATACGGATCCATCACTCAATTTTTGACGGTGAACACTTGGTGAGGATTCTTAATGTGGAACCAAAATTTTTCTATCATAGTATATGGCTATAAAAGGAGAATATAGGTTTCTAATTAAGAAGCCTGATCGGAGTCCGCACTAGGGAGTTGGGTGAGCGATACAAGTTCAGAAGTAAAGCTATGTACTTGAGTGAGTGATCAAATCATATTTTTCATAGGAATGATCTATGTACATCATATGGACCGATGAGGAGTGTAAAGTATTCCTAAGTTAGGGTTGTGGTAAAATTTCGGGGTCGAAATTCTTTCAAGTTAGGGTTGTGGTAAAATATTTAATTAATTTGAAATACTCTAATAATAGACTTTATAATTAAAATAAAACACTTTTAAATGATAATTAGTAATGGAGAAATATTTTTCCAAATTAGTTTACAAAAATATTAAGTTCGAAAAAAATCCAAAAATTGACTGGAATTTATGTTTTGAATTTTCAACTTTTCATCGAATAAAAGTTATTGAAAATGTTGTAACACTATTGTGTAGATATACACATTCATTTATAAATAAGTTAGAATTATATATATGTATACACACACACATATATGTGTGCATTTACTTAAGTTAATATAATGTTGATGTGACATTTTCCTAAGCATTTAAAAATAAAAGTCATAATACATCACATCACCTAAGACATTAGGAAACATAAGTACACTTGAGTTATTAATGCATGTTGGCAAGGGGGATGGGGCTTGTCTAGGCGTGAGCATAGAGGGAGGGGACAAGCTTGATGATGTGGTACTTATTGAGAGGAGGGTAGGTACTTTACGGGCTTTTTTGTAATTTGGTTATTTTAATTTATATAACACCAAATTACTAATTCTTTCTCTTTCTTGTTTTCATTTTCTCCTCCATTTCAAAAACTTACTTTTCATTTCAAAACTACACTTCTCATGGCTTCCATAGTTTAAAGTTTTAAAATTTTCACCTTATTCCACTTTCAAATTCTTAAAAGCTAGTTAAAATACATCTTTTCCATTCTACAACTCAGCCTTGCCAAAACAAGTCCTCACCCACCCTATTAAACTTATGGCCGAGCTATACTCCACCATGGCCGAACCATGTAGCCACTTAAAGCCTCCAAAAGCACATTTTTGCTAAAGAAAAGTAAAGTTCTAGGTCGCTTTCTAAAGTTAGTGAATGTTCGGTTAGATTTGGTTAGCTTTTAGGTGAGAAAAGCTCTCTCTTTACTTAAGTTTCAAAATTAAATGTTAATGATAATTATTGCCTATAATTGGTTGCAAAAGTGTTGCTTATTTGGATAATACTGATGTTGATGGTATGTGTTTGGATGTGATGCAATATTAACATGAAAATGTCAGTTAAATGTTAGTATGGTTTGAAAGATAGAATCTTAACTTGTTGGATGTTGTGATGGCATGTATATATGGTTGTGACTTTGTTTTAGGGTGTTAACCTAATAAAGTTAGTATCTTGACTTGTTAAAGCGACATTGAGATTCTTGGTACAAAACTCGTTTTCCTTACTTTATGTTTTTGAAATGATTTTGTAAAGTCCCAAAAACCTATTTTTGTTTTTCCAAAACATTTTTTTCTAGGTTTATAAGGTAGTTAAAGTATTAATATAAGAATTTTGAAGCTATTTGATATAACAAAACATGTTTTGAAATTATGATTCATATAGCGATGGTCGATATGGAGGCTGTTTGCAAAAACAAACTCTTTTACAAATATAATTTTTTTCATCTTGGATATTTTTGAAAAATGTTTCAAAACATATTTTAAGTATTAAAAAGTAATTATATTATTTATTATTTATTTATTTAATTAATTAGATAAGGTAATTAATACTTAATCATTAGTTAACAGTGTAATAAGTACTTAAGTATTTATCAAGTAATTTAATAATAACCTGTTAACTAATAAAAGGTTAATTAGTTGCTTCGCGTAAATACCATACACCTAAAATTTGTATTGACTCAAAATTATGGTAAGAATGACGTATCAATGTTTGCTCAATGGAAGATTTATGTTAGATCACTCCTAACAAACCTTATTCTCCATATTACTAGAAAAAATTACCTTATAATGTCCTTTAGCTGTATAAGTATGGAGGCATGGCATTACAGCATGGTCAGAGCAACTCAGAATGGTATAAAATATATGAGACATGGATCTTTACCTAGACAGACTTAGAGTCCCTTCCCATAGGTTGTAAGGATATAATATAGAATTCATATCCTATTTAAGTTAGGATTATAAATGATTATTTGGTAAATAATCATCGGGACGTATTTGAATTTTTTTTTGCAATACTATACAAATTATTTCTATGAGATATTTTACCAAATATTGAAACTCACTTTTTTCAAAAGTAAGATTTAGTGATAGTGTATACTAGACCTCAGATGGCTTAGGATTGAATTGTTTGTGTACTGATCTACTAATGATCAGAGTTGCGCAACGGGAATAGATGGACTGCTTTCCGCTAAGCACATTTATTAGTTATTCTTGTGTATATGGTTGTTTGGTTGATTGATACATAGATGTTTTGAAATTATAAGTAATTGTTTAAAATTAGTATTGAGTAGGAATTTTCATTTAGAATTAGAAACCTACTTAATATTAAAAAATAAGAACTTGCGGTATCTTCACTGTTGTAGCTACCACAAGAAATACTAAAAAGTTATATTTGTGTAAAATGAATTTTTATTCATAGGCTTAATTAACCATAGGTTAAGATGAATTAAAAATTTGATGGTTTCGTGAAGTAACTATGGATGCACGAGTGTGTTATGGAATTGTTGTCTTTGAATTATTCTTATATGTAAATAATAAGATAAATTGAAAGAATTTTAATAAAAGTAAACATCTATTTTAATTAAATATTTTGACAAAGGATATACATATGTGAGAATTTTGATTATGTTTATGAAGGTAAGCAAATATTTTATAAAGGTATATAATACTTAAACATATATGCATATCATACGGAAATTAATTTTGTGTTAAAATTGCTCAATGAGTGGTTTAAGAATTCTTGTCGATGCGCCTAAACAACGTTATCGATAAGAATTTCCTAAACACTAAAACAAGACATTCGAACGTAGTATTTTGAGTATAAAATAATTAGTGAGTATGTAATATTTCGAAGATAAGATAGAATTTTGAAACAAGCCAAATATTATGAAAAAATAAAGTGGATAAATTAGAAATTTTGTTTTGCCAAAAAAGTTAGATTTTGTAAAAGTATATATAATTTATATTTTGGGAATAGGATACCATATGATATTTTGATAAATAAAATAGAGTATTATATCTTTTAAATGAGTTTATGTAAAACTCATAGTCCTTAATAATGAAGAAATGGGCAATAAAGATAATACTAAGTTTTGAGTAGCCAGCGATAAATGGGTCTAATAGTTGTTCCAGATTACTTTATTTATGCTTGATGGGTCAAAGCATATACCGATTCATGCTAAACCAATAAGATAAAGGTGGAGCTTTATAAATTAGTGGTTGTGTACAATTTTAATATGAAACCGTTTTATGGTTAAATGTAATGTGTGTAATGGATAATGGATTGCTTATAGTAGTCTATTTACTTTGTACTTTTCTTTAAAGTCGAATTGCGGGGATGCAATTCATAAAGGAGGGGAGTTCTATAACAACCCTCTTTATTCAGTACCTTGATTTGTATTTAATAATAATAATTCGAAGAATAATAATGGGAAATTAAGATTTTTATTATCTAAAAATTAGGCAATTTGAAGATTTCAAGTTGTTTAAAGAAGGTAATCTATTTTAGAATGGTAATTCTAAATTAATGAGAAAATTGGAAAGTTGTAGTTATATCTTCTTGTGTAAATTTACTTTGATAAGTAAAGTGTAGAGTTTTGGTTGGAAAACCTTTTGTAAAGTATAAAAGAAATTTTAAAGTATAGAAACCACTTTTAAGACAATATTGGAATTTTATTTCATGATGATAGATATAAAAATATGAGTAGTATTAAAATTGGTTTCTAAATAAAAAGTGTTCATTTTGTGTAACGACCCGCTATTTTGGACCATTCAAATCGACAATAAATCCACACATGTCTGACTTGAATAATTCAAAATATCAGATTGTTAATTTAAATTTGGCAAAACTCATCATATACAGTAAATAAATCAATCACAGACTCACAGACACAGAGTAATACAATAATACGCAGCGGAATAGATAAAATAGTAGTTCATGAAGCTACTATATAAACATCAGAGTTAGGAATAAAATACAATAGAATATCTCAAATGCAGTGAAGTCTCCAGTACAACAGATGACTTCTCTGAACAAAACAGCCAGAAGAGCTGAAAGCTGAGGCGATAGTTGGATCTCCAAAGGAAGCTCCAAACTCCAAAGGTGAGTCTCAAATGCTGTATCACTCGGTCTGACCCGAGCGTAAAGTAAAACACAAAACACTCGAGTCAGGATTAACATTCTTATACTAATAAATCCAAATAAAGTGAAATATCAACTGAAATACAAGTAACTTAAAGGATGTTTGGGATAACCATCCTCTAAGGATCTTCAGAACTATCTACAAGGGGGAAAATATACATTTTAACACCGTGGTCATTTCAATTTAATTTATACTTCAAACCCAAATATCATTTCATTTCAAATATATCTATTTTCTAAAATAGTATATATAGGTTAAATAATTTATAAAGTAAAGTATTTATAATCTCCTCAAGTTTCACAAATCGGTTCAAATCAACTCAATTTCCAAGTTTCAATTTTATTCAATCTAAATTTTCCATTTTAATTCAATTCAGTTTCTAAATAACAAATTCAAATTATATTGATTTCAAATACTGATCTGAATCACAAAATAAACCATTTAAATTCCAATATATTTCAAAGCTTTAACATTCAACATTTCAAAGTTAAATTTAACAGTTTCATATAGCTCTTGATTTAACTTCATTTATTATTTAATCAGGGAATATTTACTTAATAATTTCAATATCATTTAACTAGCCTTAAATTACATTTTACTAAATACTTCCTTAACTTTATTTAAACAAGAAATATTCATTAGATTACTTATAAATCATACTCAAGTTATAAATCATATCTTACATCTCAATTTCAATAAGTTTCAAATCGGTTTAATTAAATAAAATTCTTTATTGAATACAATTTCAACTAAATTCAAATTATCTGTCTAACCTTAACTTATTCAAATTATTACCAAAATCTATTTTGAAATATATTTTAAACACTCAACATAATATATGTATTTAAATCAATAATTTAAGGCTCAACATTTATTAAAACCATATATTTCTTTCCAAAACCATAGAATTCATTTTTAAAATATTTATATATATGGACCAACGGTGTCTGTATATATATTTATCATATGGTTAAGTGATACGGATATTTATTATTTCAATCCGAAATTTAAATATATACGGGTAGATATCATTTCGACCCGTAATCCCAATTTCAATTCAATTGAAAATCGCTTGGGTTTATCATTTCAACCCATAACGATTTTCTCCTATTCTAAAGTCCGTTCGGGTATGTATCATTTCAACCCATAGTGAATTCTATACTAACAGGGAACTTGCAGAGTGATAACAGATAATATAAAATATAACAACAGGCATATATCATCAATTTAAATAACAGATACTGGTGTCAAATGTCATAGGTGAACATATACAGATAATAGTAATAACAGGCATATAAATACTAGATACTGGTGTCAAATGTCACAGGTGAACATATACATATAATAGTAATAACAGGCATATAAATACTAGATACTTGTGTCAAATGTCACAGGTGAACATATACAGATAATAGCATATATAACAATTTAAATAACTACAGCATCATATTTCAATTGTCGTTTCTATTGAAATCAAATTTAATAAATACAAGAATGTTAATCGTGAGTGATTACTCACCTTTCGAGGCTAGAGACGAACGAAATTGAGAAGAGTTACGAATCCAAGCACGAATTGCAAAGTAAAGCTAGATTGGAATGAATTCGACGGACAAGCTGATAGATAAGAAACCGATGAGAACAAATCAAAATCAGTTTTGATATAAACTGAAAATATGTACATTATTATTATATTATATATATACACACACATATATTTTATTTTCCTTCTAAAATAAATTTCAAAACATATTTATTTAAACATGTGTATTATATTAAAAATTACAGTACATGAATTCGCTTCTTAAAACCATTATATTATACATATACATAGGTTACATAAAACAAATACATTGGTTACACTACCCTAAGATATAATGTATAAATATACATCAGGTTCCAAACAGCTCAGGAATACCAACATACGGCTCATATTAAATATTAAATAAATAACTTTAAATTTAGCATATAAACATATATATAATAACTTCCATACGTATAAAATCACATATACAACTTCTGAAAATAACTATTATATATTAAAATTTTAAAGAAATACTTTATATAGACTAATATATATAAAACCTTTATTTATATAAACACGTACCAAATTTATATAGTATATATATTAAAATAACGTAACGTATTCTATACGATTCATAGATTGAAACATATTTCCTTTATAAACTGTAAACATATTTTTTATAACAAACACAGTATGCTACATATATATAAACTCGCGAAAAAAAAGAAAAAAAAAAGAAAGAAGGTAACATAACTTATAGAAACCTTTATATAACTTTATTGTATAAAAAAAGTTGAAACACGTATACAAAGCAGCTCTTTTTTTTCCATACAAACGTGTGTATATATATCGACAGACCTTACTATATATATATAAAGTAATATAGCTTAAGCATATACTGTTACTTTTCAAGGCAACACAACGAACGAACTGGAAAAACATATATACATACTTCCGTATATAAACTATATTTGGGATATACAGAGGAAAAAAAAACAAAAACTGTATTTTATAAACATTATCTATAAACTGATATATAAACTCACCTATATAAATGCAACACAGGGATGAAGGTAGCCGAGCATGTACATGGAGGATGAGTGAGGGAAGAGGGGAAGACTAAGGAACGGTGAGGCTGACGAGAGGAAGGGGTGGAGGCTGACACCAGGCGGTATGGGTTGCACGCACGAGTGATGCTGGTAGACGAGGCGGTTTCTAGGGGAGGCAGCTGGGTCCGCTTAGGGTCATTTATTGTGATGCTTCGGGTTCAAGGACAAGGACGGAAGATCTGGAAACAAGGGGGTGGTTCTGTGGTTCGGCTATTGGAGGGGATGTAGACTGTTCGGTTGTGACAGGGATTGGCAGGCCCGCGTGGGTGTTCCGGTTGGGTTTTGGTGGAAGCAAGGTTGCGTGGGGTTTTGGGCGCGGGTTGCCGACTGCGTGGCACAGTCGATGGTGGTTGCGTGAGGTTGGCTCGGTGAGTTTCAAAATGAACAGAGGAATGGGAGCCACGAGACAAGAAGAAAAAGAAAAAGAAAAAGAAGAAGAAAGAAGGAAGGAACTGAGAGAGAGGGAGAGGCAGAGAAGATTTGAAATAAATATAAAGCTAGAGAAGTGCAATAGGTAGAAGATTAATTAAATAGCTGCAGCACGTGAATCCAGAAACGTAAATGCAGGGAGTAAATAAAGGTAAGCTATTGATTTGCTTTGTAACTGATGGAAAATTTGAATGGATAGAAAATTTAATCAATTTTAACAGTAAATTCCCTTGATTTCGTCCAAATTGTTGAAGCAATTAAATATTTATTTGGGCTGCACGTTATAGATTTGGAAACAAGGGAAAGTGTAAAATCAAAATGTGGTACCGTTACGGTGAACAGTTTATTGTCTCCGTCGCGTACCGGACCTCAAAATACAGAAATAAATATACTACGGAGATCAGCACGACGAGACGATCAAAACGGTATATAGATATTAGTGGTACGATCATCCGATCGAAAGTCGATAATCGGTACCAGAAATGCTGCTATTTTGCCAGAATTAAGATAAACGGAGCAGTAGAAGTCCAAATTTGAAAATACGAATTTCGCAGTCTGATTCAGAATAATCTGAATAAATTTTCTCCTGTTGACATATTTTGGTTTCGGAAAACTTTTAAATTCACTGTTATTAACCGGTTTGATTTGAAATGAAATTTCACAGGAAAATAAACTTCAATATTATCAGATGAAAATTTACCAGTTGCTATATTAAAATAGACGTATTCCAAATAATAAATTTTTAATTTCAAATTTTATTGTTTAAAATTTTACAAATTTCTAATTAAATATACTTTTAAAACCATTAAATTTTACGGGTCGTTACACTCTCCCCCACTCAAAACTTTTCGTCCCCGAAAAGGAAGGAGGTAGGAGAATAGAACAACCAGAAATAAAAGTAGATTGAAAGTCAAAATTAAACAATTAATTTGAACTATATAAATTTTACTTAAATTTGAAAACTTCATTTGCAATTCAATTGTCTTATATACTTTAAAACTTCCAAGATCCATTTGCAAAATTTCTTGCTTCCTTTACAATTACCATTTATATGCTTAAATAACAACTTTATAAATATATGAAAACTATTTGAAAACAGTTATTTACATTATTACTTATATTTACAAAGAAGCTATTTGAAAACATTAAATCCATAATTCATAATTTATTAATTTTTTTTATCTCAAGATACTTTTCAAATATTATTAATAATCAATAATCATTTACTTTAAATATGTATTATTAAATAAATAACTTCAAAAGTATTCATAATTTACTATTAAACCATGTAGTATATAAATAAACAATATTTAAGAAGGATATAGTCAACAAGAAAAAAGGAGGACTTGGAAAAACAGAATATAGGTGAATAAATAAAGCTGAGCAGATAAGGTAGATTCAAAAGAATAGTATCGGGCACGAATAATTAATTTAGGACCATAAGAATTTCAATTTCAAATATTAATACAAAATTTCTTTGTTGGAAATACTTTTATAATAAAATACCTTTATAGTCGAAACAAATTTTCTTTCGAAAATACTTTTATAACTCGATGTTTCAACAAGTTTATCCTTGTTCCTGTAGACTCTGGTAGTGCGTTGATCAGGCGCAAAACTAGAGTTCTCCAGGTACTTAGTAGACTTGTTTCAACACCCAGTGAAAATACTGGAAAAACTTTTAAAAACAGATATGGAAAGTACAATCCAAACAAAAACGAACAAAACCTTTGTCCAACCATGGTTCGCAGATACACAATGATTACGCCTGGTTCCCCCAGAAAACAATCTATATCCGTAAGCTTTCTCAGCCCTGCGAGTTACGCCATGATGACTAGTAGAATGCAGGATACACAATGGTTACGCCTGGATCCCCCAGGAAACAATCCGTACCCCCAGGCAAGACTCAGCCAAGCATTTGCGCTACTATTCGCGACCTACACATATTGCAGGATACACAATGGTTACGCCTGGATCCCCCAGGAAACAATCCGTACCCCTAGGCAAGACTCAGCCAGGCAGTTGCGCTATGTAGTCACGAGAGAAAAATAAGACCATGGGTAACGCCATGGAATTCGAAGGACACTCGAGTATCATATCCGGAAATCCAACAACCAGAGAAAATAATATCGATAGAATGAATCCAAGATGTGGCCACAAATCGGATATCAAGCAGAAGGCACTTTCCATATCTTTACTTCGAAAATATGTATCTTATAGTACCTTTTCAAATCACTTTCAAATATCATACTTATATAAAATCCATTATATATAAGATTTAATTTTCGAATCAATTGCTTTTCCAAAATCAAAAGTATATCAAATCACACTTATATAGACTTTAATTATATAAGATTTCACTTTTCAAATTGAGTACCCGTTTTCAAATCCATAGTTTTCGAATCAATTTCATACTCATACAAATCAATTTTATATAAGTTCGACAACTCCCAAATCAAGTGTTTAGTAACATAAGGTTCTCAAATTTCAATTTGTTTCAATATCAGTTCAATTTCAAAAATCATATACAATTTCACCAAATTATTTCTTCTCAAATTAAATATCTTTAGTTTCAAAGTTTCCAAAATAATAGATTTAGAAAATAAATCCAAATTTCCAAATCAATATAATTTAAGTCAACCAATTCATTTCCAAAATCAAATGTTTTCAAAATCATCTTATACTTACGTAAGGTCTATCTTATATAAGGATAAAAAATTTTACAAAATAAATTTCGCTGTATGAAGAGCCATATGGGATTTAATATCTTTGCTTTTATAGGTTATATATCTTTGTAATTTAAATTGGAAATTTTCTTTTAGTAAGCAAAGTTATTCTAACATGACAGCTTTCAATTTCAGCGTCAAAATATATCAATGATATTAGAATATAAGATGTACATACGTCATCATTTCGCAAAATCACATTTGATCGCTCGTTCGATCACACAAGTTCGCTTTCGAACTAGTATTGTCCATTCGACTTCCGTAATGCGGATTTCGATATGGTTTCTCGACTAGAAGCCATCAGTCTCCTTGCATAGCCATATACTACGATAGAGAATTCTAGAATCACGCCCAAAATCCATATCAAATATTCGCCATCAAGAATCGAATGAAAAATCCTAACACGAAATGGTGTAATTCACCTCGAACTTGTGTATTCAACCATGGATCAAATTAATTATGCGAATAAAATAGCATACGCACAACTTATATATTTATTCCAACTTGTTAAATATATAGTTTCATAAAGATGTTACTAAGTTAAAACATTTAACTAAATTTTATTCAAAATATATTGAAGCCCAAATTCTTTCAAAACATTTCAAATCTAAATTCCATATTTAGAAAAATTCAAAATAGCCTTATTCATTTACTTAACAAAACAGTTTCAACTTATTTAAATCATATTATTTCATACTTAAACGTTCAAAACAAACTTATATACTTTATCAAAATACTTTTCAAAATTTCTTAGCTTTGAAGAGTTAACCTTGATTTGGAAGTGCTCGAACCTTTAAAATAGTTGAAGAAATCATTTTCAAATTCAAGAGTTGGAAATGAGCAACAAATCAGTAAATCAATTTTAATAGATGGGGTTATATCAAATCCGAAACTCCAGGACTGAACACCGGCTTACTTCAAATCATTTCAAATATATATACATATATCTTTCGAATATCAAATCTTACTTCGGAATTTGAAATCAAAATTGGTTTTGCAAAATCACTCACGTACCAATGCTACTAAAGTGGCCTCTCCCCCACTCTGAAACTCGAAAATCAATGTCGATGATGCGTGCACTCATCACCGAAATTATTTTCCAGCGACATAAGTGAGTTCTGGACTTCTATTTACTCAAACTTCTTTTGAAATTTCTTCGAAACTCATTAAAATCCTTTAGTCATAAATCATTTTTTTAGATGAATCAAATTTGTTATATAATTTTTCAAAATTACAAATCCTTTCGAAACCTCAAATTCTCATTTTAAAAAGGGTTTATAATCTTTATCGAAAACATTTCACTTTTATATATAAAATACAATAATTTCGATATATAAAACAATTTCTAAAATATAAACAAGCCTGAATTTTCAAAGGATGGTTCAAGAATGGATTTCAAAACAGAGATAGAAATTCAACTTAGAGGGACTCTAATCAAATAGGATTCTGTTTCGAAGATAGGCTCGAACGAAGATGAGATAATTAATTTCAAAACAGTAGATGGATACCCTTATATAAATCGCGGGCGACCTTAACCGGGTCAACCGTGACTTCAGGAACAAGATCGATGCAGAATTCCAAGAAAAACCAACATTCGATCACAAGAGATAGCGGCATCTAAACCAAAGATATAGAAATCTCCGGTGAATCAATGCCAATTGTGAAGGAGTTTCACCCCTTCACAAATCATTCAAAGATTGGTGGGATCCTATTCTTATAGAGATCATTCGAAGTGGAGTTATGGGATACTCCAAAATCAAAAGAATACAAATAGGGAGAGACAAGAATGAATTTTGGAACCGTAGGGAACGTTCCAAAGTTCAACGGAAATCGAGTCAAAAGGAAGAGATTCAAACTCGAACGAAAGTGATTCTGTAAATAAATTTACTATATATGCTAAGTTTTGCCCAGAGCCAAAGCTCTGATACCAACTGTAACGACCCGCTATTTTGGACCATTCAAATCGACAATAAATCCACACATGTCTGACTTGAATAATTCAAAATATCAGATTGTTAATTTAAATTTGGCAAAACTCATCATATACAGTAAATAAATCAATCACAGACTCACAGACACAGAGTAATACAATAATACGCAGCGGAATAGATAAAATAGTAGTTCATGAAGCTACTATATAAACATCAGAGTTAGGAATAAAATACAATAGAATATCTCAAATGCAGTGAAGTCTCCAGTACAACAGATGACTTCTCTGAACAAAACAGCCAGAAGAGCTGAAAGCTTAGGCGATAGTTGGATCTCCAAAGGAAGCTCCAAACTCCAAAGGTGAGTCTCAAATGCTGTATCACTCGGTCTGACCCGAGCGTAAAGTAAAACACAAAACACTCGAGTCAGGATTAACATTCTTATACTAATAAATCCAACTAAAGTGAAATATCAACTGAAATACAAGTAACTTAAAGGATGTTTGGGATAACCATCCTCTAAGGATCTTCAGAACTATCTACAAGGGGGAAAATATACATTTTAACACCGTGGTCATTTCAATTTAATTTATACTTCAAACCCAAATATCATTTCATTTCAAATATATCTATTTTCTAAAATAGTATATATAGGTTAAATAATTTATAAAGTAAAGTATTTATAATCTCCTCAAGTTTCACAAATCGGTTCAAATCAACTCAATTTCCAAGTTTCAATTTTATTCAATCTAAATTTTCCATTTTAATTCAATTCAGTTTCTAAATAACAAATTCAAATTATATTGATTTCAAATACTGATCTGAATCACAAAATAAACCATTTAAATTCCAATATATTTCAAAGCTTTAACATTCAACATTTCAAAGTTAAATTTAACAGTTTCATATAGCTCTTGATTTAACTTCATTTATTATTTAATCAGGGAATATTTACTTAATAATTTCAATATCATTTAACTAGCCTTAAATTACATTTTACTAAATACTTCCTTAACTTTATTTAAACAAGAAATATTCATTAGATTACTTATAAATCATACTCAAGTTATAAATCATATCTTACATCTCAATTTCAATAAGTTTCAAATCGGTTTAATTAAATAAAATTCTTTATTGAATACAATTTCAACTAAATTCAAATTATCTTTCTAACCTTAACTTATTCAAATTATTACCAAAATCTATTTTGAAATATATTTTAAACACTCAGCATAATATATGTATTTAAATCAATAATTTAAGGCTCAACATTTATTAAAACCATATATTTCTTTCCAAAACCATAGAATTCATTTTTAAAATATTTATATATATGGACCAACGGTGTCTGTATATATATTTATCATATGGTTAAGTGATACGGATATTTATTATTTCAATCCGAAATTTAAATATATACGGGTAGATATCATTTCGACCCGTAATCCCAATTTCAATTCAATTGAAAATCGCTTGGGTTTATCATTTCAACCCATAACGATTTTCTCCTATTCTAAAGTCCGTTCGGGTATGTATCATTTCAACCCATAGTGAATTCTATACTAACAGGGAACTTGCAGAGTGATAACAGATAATATAAAATATAACAACAGGCATATATCATCAATTTAAATAACAGATACTGGTGTCAGATGTCATAGGTGAACATATACAGATAATAGTAATAACAGGCATATAAATACTAGATACTGGTGTCAAATGTCACAGGTGAACATATACATATAATAGTAATAACAGGCATATAAATACTAGATACTTGTGTCAAATGTCACAGGTGAACATATACAGATAATAGCATATATAACAATTTAAATAACTACAGCATCATATTTCAATTGTCGTTTCAATTGAAATCAAATTTAATAAATACAAGAATGTTAATCGTGAGTGATTACTCACCTTTCGAGGCTAGAGACGAACGAAATTGAGAAGAGTTACGAATCCAAGCACGAATTGCAAAGTAAAGCTAGATTGGAACGAATTCGACGGACAAGCTGATAGATAAGAAACCGATGAGAACAAATCAAAATCAGTTTTGATATAAACTGAAAATATGTACATTATTATTATATTATATATATACACACATATATTTTATTTTCCTTCTAAAATAAATTTCAAAACATATTTATTTAAACATGTGTATTATATTAAAAATTACAGTACATGAATTCGCTTCTTAAAACCATTATATTATACATATACATAGGTTACATAAAACAAATACATTGGTTACACTACCCTAAGATATAATGTATAAATATACTTCAGGTTCCAAACAGCTCAGGAATACCAACATACGGCTCATATTAAATATTAAATAAATAACTTTAAATTTAGCATATAAACATATATATAATAACTTCCATACGTATAAAATCACATATACAACTTCTGAAAATAACTATTATATATTAAAATTTTAAAGCAATACTTTATATAGACTAATATATATATAACCTTTATTTATATAAACACGTACCAAATTTATATAGTATATATTTTAAAATAACGTAACGTATTCTATACGATTCATAGATTGAAACATATTTCCTTTATAAACTGTAAACATATTTTTTATAACAAACACAGTATACTACAAATATATAAACTCGCGAAAAAAAAAGAAAAAAAAAAGAAAGAAGGTAACATAACTTATAGAAACCTTTATATAACTTTATTGTATAAAAAAATTTGAAACACGTATACAAAGCAGCTCTTTTTTTTCCATACAAACGTGTGTATATATATCGACAGACCTTACTATATATATAAAGTAATATAGCTTAAGCATATACTGTTACTTCTCAAGGCAACACAACGAACGAACTGGAAAAACATATATACATACTTCTGTATATAAACTATATTTGGGATATACAGAGGAAAAAAAAACAAAAACTGTATTTTATAAACATTATCTATAAACTGATATATAAACTCACCTATATAAATGCAACACAGGGATGAAGGTAGCCGAGCATGCTACAGGGAGGATGAGTGAGGGAAGAGGGAAAGACTAAGGAACGGTGAGGCTGACGAGAGGAAGGGGTGGAGGCTGACACCAGGCGGTATGGGTTGCACGCACGAGTGATGCTGGTAGACGAGGCGGTTTCTAGGGGAGGCAGCTGGGTCCGCTTAGGGTCATTTATTGTGATGCTTCGGGTTCAAGGACAAGGACGGAAGATCTGGAAACAAGGGGGTGGTTCTGTGGTTCGGCTATTGGAGGGGATGTAGACTGTTCGGTTGTGACAGGGATTGGCAGGCCCGCGTGGGTGTTCCGGTTGGGTTTTGGTGGAAGCAAGGTTGCGTGGGGTTTTGGGCGCGGGTTGCCGACTGCGTGGCACAGTCGATGGTGGTTGCGTGAGGTTGGCTCGGTGAGTTTCAAAATGAACAGAGGAATGGGAGCCACGAGACAAGAAGAAAAAGAAAAAGAAAAAGAAGAAGAAAGAAGGAAGGAACTGAGAGAGAGGGAGAGGCAGAGAAGATTTGAAATAAATATAAAGCTAGAGAAGTGCAATAGGTAGAAGATTAATTAAATAGCTGCAGCACGTGAATCCAGAAACGTAAATGCAGGGAGTAAATAAAGGTAAGCTATTGATTTGCTTTGTAACTGATGGAAAATTTGAATGGATAGAAAATTTAATCAATTGTAACAGTAAATTCCCTTGATTTCGTCCAAATTGTTGAAGCAATTAAATATTTATTTGGGTTGCACGTTATAGATTTGGAAACAAGGGAAAGTGTAAAATCAAAATGTGGTACCGTTACGGTGAACAGTTTATTGTCTCCGTCGCGTACCGGACCTCAAAATACAGAAATAAATATACTACGGAGATCAGCACGACGAGACGATCAAAACGGTATATAGATATTAGTGGTACGATCATCCGATCGAAAGTCGATAATCGGTACCAGAAATGCTGCTATTTTGCCAGAATTAAGATAAACGGAGCAGTAGAAGTCCAAATTTGAAAAAACGAATTTCGCAGTCTGATTCAGAATAATCTGAATAAATTTTCTCCTGTTGACATATTTTGGTTTCGGAAAACTTTTAAATTCACTGTTATTAACCAGTTTGATTTGAAATGAAATTTCACAGGAAAATAAACTTCAATATTATCAGATGAAAATTTACCAGTTGCTATATTAAAATAGACGTATTCCAAATAATAAATTTTTAATTTCAAATTTTATTGTTTAAAATTTTACAAATTTCTAATTAAATATACTTTTAAAACCATTAAATTTTACGGGTCGTTACACTCTCCCCCACTCAAAACTTTTCGTCCCCGAAAAGGAAGGAGGTAGGAGAATAGAACAACCAGAAATAAAAGTAGATTGAAAGTCAAAATTAAACAATTAATTTGAACTATATAAATTTTACTTAAATTTGAAAACTTCATTTGCAATTCAATTGTCTTATATACTTTAAAACTTCCAAGATCCATTTGCAAAATTTCTTGCTTCCTTTACAATTACCATTTATATGTTTAAATAACAACTTTATAAATATATGAAAACTATTTGAAAACAGTTATTTACATTATTACTTATATTTACAAAGAAGCTATTTGAATACATTAAATCCATAATTCATAATTTATTAATTTTTTTTATCTCAAGATACTTTTCAAATATTATTAATAATCAATAATCATTTACTTTAAATATGTATTATTAAATAAATAACTTCAAAAGTATTCATAATTTACTATTAAACCATGTAGTATATAAATAAACAATATTTAAGAAGGATATAGTCAACAAGAAAAAAGGAGGACTTGGAAAAACAGAATATAGGTGAATAAATAAAGCTGAGCAGATAAGGTAGATTCAAAAGAATAGTATCGGGCACGAATAATTAATTTAGGACCATAAGAATTTCAATTTCAAATATTAATACAAAATTTCTTTGTTGGAAATACTTTTATAATAAAATACCTTTATAGTCGAAACAAATTTTCTTTCGAAAATACTTTTATAACTCGATGTTTCAACAAGTTTATCCTTGTTCCTGTAGACTCTGGTAGTGCGTTGATCAGGCGCAAAACTAGAGTTCTCCAGGTACTTAGTAGACTTGTTTCAACACCCAGTGAAAATACTGGAAAAACTTTTAAAAACAGATATGGAAAGTACAATCCAAACAAAAACGAACAAAACCTTTGTCCAACCATGGTTCGCAGATACACAATGATTACGCCTGGTTCCCCCAGGAAACAATCCATATCCGTAAGCTTTCTCAGCCCTGCGAGTTACGCCATGATGACTAGTAGAATGCAGGATACACAATGGTTACGCCTGGATCCCCCAGGAAACAATCCGTACCCCCAGGCAAGACTCAGCCAAGCATTTGCGCTACTATTCGCGACCTACACAGATTGCAGGATACACAATGGTTACGCCTAGATCCCCCAGGAAACAATCCGTACCCCTAGGCAAGACTCAGCCAGGCAGTTGCGCTATGTAGTCACGAGAGAAAAATAAGACCATGGGTAACGCCATGGAATTCGAAGGACACTCAAGTATCATATCCGGAAAACCAACAACCAGAGAAAATAATATCGATAGAATGAATCCAAGATGTGGCCACAAATCGGATATCAAGCAGAAGGCACTTTCCATATCTTTACTTCGAAAATATGTATCTTATAGTACCTTTTCAAATCACTTTCAAATATCATACTTATATAAAATCCATTATATATAAGATTTAATTTTCGAATCAATTACTTTTCCAAAATCAAAAGTATATCAAATCACACTTATATAGACTTTAATTATATAAGATTTCACTTTTCAAATTGAGTACCCGTTTTCAAATCCATAGTTTTCGAATCAATTTCATACTCATACAAATCAATTTTATATAAGTTCGACAACTCCCAAATCAAGTGTTTAGTAACATAAGGTTCTCAAATTTCAATTTGTTTCAATATCAGTTCAATTTCAAAAATCATATACAATTTCACCAAATTATTTCTTCTCAAATTAAATATCTTTAGTTTCAAAGTTTCCAAAATAATAGATTTAGAAAATAAATCCAAATTTCCAAATCAATATAATTTAAGTCAACCAATTCATTTCCAAAATCAAATGTTTTCAAAATCATCTTATACTTACGTAAGGTCTATCTTATATAAGGATAAAAAATTTTACAAAATAAATTTCGCTGTATGAAGAGCCATATGGGATTTAATATCTTTGCTTTTATAGGTTATATATCTTTGTAATTTAAATTGGAAATTTTCTTTTAGTAAGCAAAGTTATTCTAACATGACAGCTTTCAATTTCAGCGTCAAAATATATCAATGATATTAGAATATAAGATGTACATACGTCATCATTTCGCAAAATCACATTTGATCGCTCGTTCGATCACACAAGTTCGCTTTCGAACTAGTATTGTCCATTCGACTTCCGTAATGCGGATTTCGATATGGTTTCTCGACTAGAAGCCATCAGTCTCCTTGAATAGCCATATACTACGATAGAGAATTCTAGAATCACGCCCAAAATCCATATCAAATATTCGCCATCAAGAATCGAATGAAAAATCCTAACACGAAATGGTGTAATTCACCTCGAACTTGTGTATTCAACCATGGATCAAATTAATTATGCGAATAAAATAGCATACGCACAACTTATATATTTATTCCAACTTGTTAAATATATAGTTTCATAAAGATGTTACTAAGTTAAAACATTTAACTAAATTTTATTCAAAATATATTGAAGCCCAAATTCTTTCAAAACATTTCAAATCTAAATTCCATATTTAGAAAAATTCAAAATAGCCTTATTCATTTACTTAACAAAACAGTTTCAACTTATTTAAATCATATTATTTCATACTTAAACGTTCAAAACAAACTTATATACTTTATCAAAATACTTTTCAAAATTTCTTAGCTTTGAAGAGTTAACCTTGATTTGGAAGTGCTCGAACCTTTAAAATAGTTGAAGAAATCATTTTCAAATTCAAGAGTTGGAAATCAGCAACAAATCAGTAAATCAATTTTAATAGATGGGGTTATATCAAATCCGAAACTCCAGGACTGAACACCGGCTTACTTCAAATCATTTCAAATATATATACATATATCTTTCGAATATCAAATCTTACTTCGGAATTTGAAATCAAAATTGGTTTCGCAAAATCACTCACGTACCAATGCTACTAAAGTGGCCTCTCCCCCACTCTGAAACTCGAAAATCAATGTCGATGATGCGTGCACTCATCACCGAAATTATTTTCCAGCGACATAAGTGAGTTCTGGACTTCTATTTACTCAAACTTCTTTTGAAATTTCTTCGAAACTCATTAAAATCCTTTAGTCATAAATCATTTTTTAGATGAATCAAATTTGTTATATAATTTTTCAAAATTACAAATCCTTTCGAAACCTCAAATTCTCATTTTAAAAAGGGTTTATAATCTTTATCGAAAACATTTCACTTTTATATATAAAATATAATAATTTCGATATATAAAACAATTTCTAAAATATAAACAAGCCTGAATTTTCAAAGGATGGTTCAAGAATGGATTTCAAAACAGAGATAGAAATTCAACTTAGAGGGACTCTAATCAAATAGGATTCTGTTTCGAAGATAGGCTCGAACGAAGATGAGATAATTAATTTCAAAACAGTAGATGGATACCCTTATATAAATCGCGGGCGACCTTAACCGGGTCAACCGTGACTTCAGGAACAAGATCGATGCAGAATTCCAAGAAAAACCAACATTCGATCACAAGAGATAGCGGCATCTAAACCAAAGATATAGAAATCTCCGGTGAATCAATGCCAATTGTGAAGGAGTTTCACCCCTTCACAAATCATTCAAAGATTGGTGGGATCCTATTCTTATAGAGATCATTCGAAGTGGAGTTATGGGATACTCCAAAATCAAAAGAATACAAATAGGGAGAGACAAGAATGAATTTTGGAACCGTAGGGAACGTTCCAAAGTTCAACGGAAATCGAGTCAAAAGGAAGAGATTCAAACTCGAACGAAAGTGATTCTGTAAATAAATTTACTATATATGCTAAGTTTTGCCCAGAGCCAAAGCTCTGATACCAACTGTAACGACCCGCTATTTTGGACCATTCAAATCGACAATAAATCCACACATGTCTGACTTGAATAATTCAAAATATCAGATTGTTAATTTAAATTTGGCAAAACTCATCATATACAGTAAATAAATCAATCACAGACTCACAGACACAGAGTAATACAATAATACGCAGCGGAATAGATAAAATAGTAGTTCATGAAGCTACTATATAAACATCAGAGTTAGGAATAAAATACAATAGAATATCTCAAATGCAGTGAAGTCTCCAGTACAACAGATGACTTCTCTGAACAAAACAGCCAGAAGAGCTGAAAGCTGAGGCGATAGTTGGATCTCCAAAGGAAGCTCCAAACTCCAAAGGTGAGTCTCAAATGCTGTATCACTCGGTCTGACCCGAGCGTAAAGTAAAACACAAAACACTCGAGTCAGGATTAACATTCTTATACTAATAAATCCAACTAAAGTGAAATATCAACTGAAATACAAGTAACTTAAAGGATGTTTGGGATAACCATCCTCTAAGGATCTTCAGAACTATCTACAAGGGGGAAAATATACATTTTAACACCGTGGTCATTTCAATTTAATTTATACTTCAAACCCAAATATCATTTCATTTCAAATATATCTATTTTCTAAAATAGTATATATAGGTTAAATAATTTATAAAGTAAAGTATTTATAATCTCCTCAAGTTTCACAAATCGGTTCAAATCAACTCAATTTCCAAGTTTCAATTTTATTCAATCTAAATTTTCCATTTTAATTCAATTCAGTTTCTAAATAACAAATTCAAATTATATTGATTTCAAATACTGATCTGAATCACAAAATAAACCATTTAAATTCCAATATATTTCAAAGCTTTAACATTCAACATTTCAAAGTTAAATTTAACAGTTTCATATAGCTCTTGATTTAACTTCATTTATTATTTAATAAGGGAATATTTACTTAATAATTTCAATATCATTTAACTAGCCTTAAATTACATTTTACTAAATACTTCCTTAACTTTATTTAAACAAGAAATATTCATTAGATTACTTATAAATCATACTCAAGTTATAAATCATATCTTACATCTCAATTTCAATAAGTTTCAAATCGGTTTAATTAAATAAAATTCTTTATTGAATACAATTTCAACTAAATTCAAATTATCTTTCTAACCTTAACTTATTCAAATTATTACCAAAATCTATTTTGAAATATATTTTAAACACTCAACATAATATATGTATTTAAATCAATAATTTAAGGCTCAACATTTATTAAAACCATATATTTCTTTCCAAAACCATAGAATTCATTTTTAAAATATTTATATATATGGACCAACGGTGTCTGTATATATATTTATCATATGGTTAAGTGATACGGATATTTATTATTTCAATCCGAAATTTAAATATATACGGGTAGATATCATTTCGACCCGTAATCCCAATTTCAATTCAATTGAAAATCGCTTGGGTTTATCATTTCAACCCATAACGATTTTCTCCTATTCTAAAGTCCGTTCGGGTATGTATCATTTCAACCCATAGTGAATTCTATACTAACAGGGAACTTGCAGAGTGATAACAGATAATATAAAATATAACAACAGGCATATATCATCAATATACATAACAGATACTGGTGTCAGATGTCATAGGTGAACATATACAGATAATAGTAATAACAGGCATATAAATACTAGATACTGGTGTCAAATGTCACAGGTGAACATATACATATAATAGTAATAACAGGCATATAAATACTAGATACTGGTGTCAAATGTCACAGGTGAACATATACAGATAATAGCATATATAACAATTTAAATAACTACAGCATCATATTTCAATTGTCGTTTCAATTGAAATCAAATTTAATAAATACAAGAATGTTAATCGTGAGTGATTACTCACCTTTCGAGGCTAGAGACGAACGAAATTGAGAAGAGTTACGAATCCAAGCACGAATTGCAAAGTAAAGCTAGATTGGAACGAATTCGACGGACAAGCTGATAGATAAGAAACCGATGAGAACAAATCAAAATCAGTTTTGATATAAACTGAAAATATGTACATTATTATTATATTATATATATACACACACATATATTTTATTTTCCTTCTAAAATAAATTTCAAAACATATTTATTTAAACATGTGTATTATATTAAAAATTACAGTACATGAATTCGCTTCTTAAAACCATTATATTATACATATACATAGGTTACATAAAACAAATACATTGGTTACACTACCCTAAGATATAATGTATAAATATACATCAGGTTCCAAACAGCTCAGGAATACCAACATACGGCTCATATTAAATATTAAATAAATAACTTTAAATTTAGCATATAAACATATATATAATAACTTCCATACGTATAAAATCACATATACAACTTCTGAAAATAACTATTATATATTAAAATTTTAAAGCAATACTTTATATAGACTAATATATATATAACCTTTATTTATATAAACACGTACCAAATTTATATAGTATATATTTTAAAATAACGTAACGTATTCTATACGATTCATAGATTGAAACATATTTCCTTTATAAACTGTAAACATATTTTTTATAACAAACACAGTATACTACAAATATATAAACTCGCGAAAAAAAAAGAAAAAAAAAGAAAGAAGGTAACATAACTTATAGAAACCTTTATATAACTTTATTGTATAAAAAAATTTGAAACATGTATACAAAGCAGCTCTTTTTTTTTCATACAAACGTGTGTATATATATCGACAGACCTTACTATATATATATAAAGTAATATAGCTTAAGCATATACTGTTACTTCTCAAGGCAACACAACGAACGAACTGGAAAAACATATATACATACTTCCGTATATAAACTATATTTGGGATATACAGAGGAAAAAAAAACAAAAACTGTATTTTATAAACATTATCTATAAACTGATATATAAACTCACCTATATAAATGCAACACAAGGATGAAGGTAGCCGAGCATGCTACAGGGAGGATGAGTGAGGGAAGAGGGGAAGACTAAGGAACGGTGAGGCTGACGAGAGGAAGGGGTGGAGGCTGACACCAGGCGGTATGGGTTGCACGCACGAGTGATGC
Organism: Allium fistulosum; assembly: GCA_030737815.1. NCBI lineage: Eukaryota > Viridiplantae > Streptophyta > Magnoliopsida > Asparagales > Amaryllidaceae > Allium > Allium fistulosum. Next base: position 738,916,157 of record CM060908.1, on the reverse strand, counting down.
TGGTAGACGAGGCGGTTTCTAGGGGAGGCAGCTGGGTCCGCTTAGGGTCATTTATTGTGATGCTTCGGGTTCAAGGACAAGGACGGAAGATCTGGAAACAAGGGGGTGGTTCTGTGGTTCGGCTATTGGAGGGGATGTAGACTATTCGGTTGTGATAGGGATTGGCAGGCCCGCGTGGGTGTTCCGGTTTGGTTTTGGTGGAAGCAAGGTTGCGTGGGGTTTTGGGCGCGGGTTGCCGACTGCGTGGCACAGTCGATGGTGGTTGCGTGAGGTTGGCTCGGTGAGTTTCAAAATGAACAGAGGAATGGGAGCCACGAGACAAGAAGAAAAAGAAAAAGAAAAAGAAGAAGAAAGAAGGAAGGAACTGAGAGAGAGGGAGAGGCAGAGAAGATTTGAAATAAATATAAAGCTAGAGAAGTGCAATAGGTAGAAGATTAATTAAATAGCTGCAGCACGTGAATCCAGAAACGTGAATGCAGGGAGTAAATAAAGGTAAGTTATTGATTTGCTTTGTAACTGATGGAAAATTTGAATGGATAGAAAATTTAATCAATTGTAACAGTAAATTCCCTTGATTTCGTCCAAATTGTTGAAGCAATTAAATATTTATTTGGGTTGCACGTTATAGATTTGGAAACAAGGGAAAGTGTAAAATCAAAATGTGGTACCGTTACGGTGAACAGTTTATTGTCTCCGTCGCGTACCGGACCTCAAAATACAGAAATAAATATACTACGGAGATCAGCACGACGAGACGATCAAAACGGTATATAGATATTAGTGGTACGATCATCCGATCGAAAGTCGATAATCGGTACCAGAAATGCTGCTATTTTGCCAGAATTAAGATAAACGGAGCAGTAGAAGTCCAAATTTGAAAAAACGAATTTCGCAGTCTGATTCAGAATAATCTGAATAAATTTTCTCCTGTTGACATATTTTGGTTTCGGAAAACTTTTAAATTCACTGTTATTAACCAGTTTGATTTGAAATGAAATTTCACAGGAAAATAAACTTCAATATTATCAGATGAAAATTTACCAGTTGCTATATTAAAATAGACGTATTCCAAATAATAAATTTTTAATTTCAAATTTTATTGTTTAAAATTTTACAAATTTCTAATTAAATATACTTTTAAAACCATTAAATTTTATGGGTCGTTACACTCTCCCCCACTCAAAACTTTTCGTCCCCGAAAAGGAAGGAGGTAGGAGAATAGAACAACCAGAAATAAAAGTAGATTGAAAGTCAAAATTAAACAATTAATTTGAACTATATAAATTTTACTTAAATTTGAAAACTTCATTTGCAATTCAATTGTCTTATATACTTTAAAACTTCCAAGATCCATTTGCAAAATTTCTTGCTTCCTTTACAATTACCATTTATATGTTTAAATAACAACTTTATAAATATATGAAAACTATTTGAAAACAGTTATTTACATTATTACTTATATTTACAAAGAAGCTATTTGAATACATTAAATCCATAATTCATAATTTATTAATTTTTTTTATCTCAAGATACTTTTCAAATATTATTAATAATCAATAATCATTTACTTTAAATATGTATTATTAAATAAATAACATCAAAAGTATTCATAATTTACTATTAAACCATGTAGTATATAAATAAACAATATTTAAGAAGGATATAGTCAACAAGAAAAAAGGAGGACTTGGAAAAACAGAATATAGGTGAATAAATAAAGCTGAGCAGATAAGGTAGATTCAAAAGAATAGTATCGGGCACAAATAATTAATTTAGGACCATAAGAATTTCAATTTCAAATATTAATACAAAATTTCTTTGTTGGAAATACTTTTATAATAAAATACCTTTATAGTCGAAACAAATTTTCTTTCGAAAATACTTTTATAACTCGATGTTTCAACAAGTTTATCCTTGTTCCTGTAGACTCTGGTAGTGCGTTGATCAGGCGCAAAACTAGAGTTCTCCAGGTACTTAGTAGACTTGTTTCAACACCCAGTGAAAATACTGGAAAAACTTTTAAAAACAGATATGGAAAGTACAATCCAAACAAAAACGAACAAAACCTTTGTCCAACCATGGTTCGCAGATACACAATGATTACGCCTGGTTCCCCCAGGAAACAATCCATATCCGTAAGCTTTCTCAGCCCTGCGAGTTACGCCATGATGACTAGTAGAATGCAGGATACACAATGGTTACGCCTGGATCCCCCAGGAAACAATCCGTACCCCCAGGCAAGACTCAGCCAAGCATTTGCGCTACTATTCGCGACCTACACAGATTGCAGGATACACAATGGTTACGCCTAGATCCCCCAGGAAACAATCCGTACCCCTAGGCAAGACTCAGCCAGGCAGTTGCGCTATGTAGTCACGAGAGAAAAATAAGACCATGGGTAACGCCATGGAATTCGAAGGACACTCGAGTATCATATCCGGAAAACCAACAACCAGAGAAAATAATATCGATAGAATGAATCCAAGATGTGGCCACAAATCGGATATCAAGCAGAAGGCACTTTCCATATCTTTACTTCGAAAATATGTATCTTATAGTACCTTTTCAAATCACTTTCAAATATCATACTTATATAAAATCCATTATATATAAGATTTAATTTTCGAATCAATTACTTTTCCAAAATCAAAAGTATATCAAATCACACTTATATAGACTTTAATTATATAAGATTTCACTTTTCAAATTGAGTACCCGTTTTCAAATCCATAGTTTTCGAATCAATTTCATACTCATACAAATCAATTTTATATAAGTTCGACAACTCCCAAATCAAGTGTTTAGTAACATAAGGTTCTCAAATTTCAATTTGTTTCAATATCAGTTCAATTTCAAAAATCATATACAATTTCACCAAATTATTTCTTCTCAAATTAAATATCTTTAGTTTCAAAGTTTCCAAAATAATAGATTTAGAAAATAAATCCAAATTTCCAAATCAATATAATTTAAGTCAACCAATTCATTTCCAAAATCAAATGTTTTCAAAATCATCTTATACTTACGTAAGGTCTATCTTATATAAGGATAAAAAATTTTACAAAATAAATTTCGCTGTATGAAGAGCCATATGGGATTTAATATCTTTGCTTTTATAGGTTATATATCTTTGTAATTTAAATTGGAAATTTTCTTTTAGTAAGCAAAGTTATTCTAACATGACAGCTTTCAATTTCAGCGTCAAAATATATCAATGATATTAGAATATAAGATGTACATACGTCATCATTTCGCAAAATCACATTTGATCGCTCGTTCGATCACACAAGTTCGCTTTCGAACTAGTATTGTCCATTCGACTTCCGTAATGCGGATTTCGATATGGTTTCTCGACTAGAAGCCATCAGTCTCCTTGCATAGCCATATACTACGATAGAGAATTCTAGAATCACGCCCAAAATCCATATCAAATATTCGCCATCAAGAATCGAATGAAAAATCCTAACACGAAATGGTGTAATTCACCTCGAACTTGTGTATTCAACCATGGATCAAATTAATTATGCGAATAAAATAGCATACGCACAACTTATATATTTATTCCAACTTGTTAAATATATAGTTTCATAAAGATGTTACTAAGTTAAAACATTTAACTAAATTTTATTCAAAATATATTGAAGCCCAAATTCTTTCAAAACATTTCAAATCTAAATTCCATATTTAGAAAAATTCAAAATAGCCTTATTCATTTACTTAACAAAACAGTTTCAACTTATTTAAATCATATTATTTCATACTTAAACGTTCAAAACAAACTTATATACTTTATCAAAATACTTTTCAAAATTTCTTAGCTTTGAAGAGTTAACCTTGATTTGGAAGTGCTCGAACCTTTAAAATAGTTGAAGAAATCATTTTCAAATTCAAGAGTTGGAAATCAGCAACAAATCAGTAAATCAATTTTAATAGATGGGGTTATATCAAATCCGAAACTCCAGGACTGAACACCGGCTTACTTCAAATCATTTCAAATATATATACATATATCTTTCGAATATCAAATCTTACTTCGGAATTTGAAATCAAAATTGGTTTTGCAAAATCACTCACGTACCAATGCTACTAAAGTGGCCTCTCCCCCACTCTGAAACTCGAAAATCAATGTCGATGATGCGTGCACTCATCACCGAAATTATTTTCCAGCGACATAAGTGAGTTCTGGACTTCTATTTACTCAAACTTCTTTTGAAATTTCTTCGAAACTCATTAAAATCCTTTAGTCATAAATCATTTTTTTAGATGAATCAAATTTGTTATATAATTTTTCAAAATTACAAATCCTTTCGAAACCTCAAATTCTCATTTTAAAAAGGGTTTATAATCTTTATCGAAAACATTTCACTTTTATATATAAAATATAATAATTTCGATATATAAAACAATTTCTAAAATATAAACAAGCCTGAATTTTCAAAGGATGGTTCAAGAATGGATTTCAAAACAGAGATAGAAATTCAACTTAGAGGGACTCTAATCAAATAGGATTCTGTTTCGAAGATAGGCTCGAACGAAGATGAGATAATTAATTTCAAAACAGTAGATGGATACCCTTATATAAATCGCGGGCGACCTTAACCGGGTCAACCGTGACTTCAGGAACAAGATCGATGCAGAATTCCAAGAAAAACCAACATTCGATCACAAGAGATAGCGGCATCTAAACCAAAGATATAGAAATCTCCGGTGAATCAATGCCAATTGTGAAGGAGTTTCACCCCTTCACAAATCATTCAAAGATTGGTGGGATCCTATTCTTATAGAGATCATTCGAAGTGGAGTTATGGGATACTCCAAAATCAAAAGAATACAAATAGGGAGAGACAAGAATGAATTTTGGAACCGTAGGGAACGTTCCAAAGTTCAACGGAAATCGAGTCAAAAGGAAGAGATTCAAACTCGAACGAAAGTGATTCTGTAAATAAATTTACTATATATGCTAAGTTTTGCCCAGAGCCAAAGCTCTGATACCAACTGTAACGACCCGCTATTTTGGACCATTCAAATCGACAATAAATCCACACATGTCTGACTTGAATAATTCAAAATATCAGATTGTTAATTTAAATTTGGCAAAACTCATCATATACAGTAAATAAATCAATCACAGACTCACAGACACAGAGTAATACAATAATACGCAGCGGAATAGATAAAATAGTAGTTCATGAAGCTACTATATAAACATCAGAGTTAGGAATAAAATACAATAGAATATCTCAAATGCAGTGAAGTCTCCAGTACAACAGATGACTTCTCTGAACAAAACAGCCAGAAGAGCTGAAAGCTGAGGCGATAGTTGGATCTCCAAAGGAAGCTCCAAACTCCAAAGGTGAGTCTCAAATGCTGTATCACTCGGTCTGACCCGAGCGTAAAGTAAAACACAAAACACTCGAGTCAGGATTAACATTCTTATACTAATAAATCCAACTAAAGTGAAATATCAACTGAAATACAAGTAACTTAAAGGATGTTTGGGATAACCATCCTCTAAGGATCTTCAGAACTATCTACAAGGGGGAAAATATACATTTTAACACCGTGGTCATTTCAATTTAATTTATACTTCAAACCCAAATATCATTTCATTTCAAATATATCTATTTTCTAAAATAGTATATATAGGTTAAATAATTTATAAAGTAAAGTATTTATAATCTCCTCAAGTTTCACAAATCGGTTCAAATCAACTCAATTTCCAAGTTTCAATTTTATTCAATCTAAATTTTCCATTTTAATTCAATTCAGTTTCTAAATAACAAATTCAAATTATATTGATTTCAAATACTGATCTGAATCACAAAATAAACCATTTAAATTCCAATATATTTCAAAGCTTTAACATTCAACATTTCAAAGTTAAATTTAACAGTTTCATATAGCTCTTGATTTAACTTCATTTATTATTTAATAAGGGAATATTTACTTAATAATTTCAATATCATTTAACTAGCCTTAAATTACATTTTACTAAATACTTCCTTAACTTTATTTAAACAAGAAATATTCATTAGATTACTTATAAATCATACTCAAGTTATAAATCATATCTTACATCTCAATTTCAATAAGTTTCAAATCGGTTTAATTAAATAAAATTCTTTATTGAATACAATTTCAACTAAATTCAAATTATCTTTCTAACCTTAACTTATTCAAATTATTACCAAAATCTATTTTGAAATATATTTTAAACACTCAACATAATATATGTATTTAAATCAATAATTTAAGGCTCAACATTTATTAAAACCATATATTTCTTTCCAAAACCATAGAATTCATTTTTAAAATATTTATATATATGGACCAACGGTGTCTGTATATATATTTATCATATGGTTAAGTGATACGGATATTTATTATTTCAATCCGAAATTTAAATATATACGGGTAGATATCATTTCGACCCGTAATCCCAATTTCAATTCAATTGAAAATCGCTTGGGTTTATCATTTCAACCCATAACGATTTTCTCCTATTCTAAAGTCCGTTCGGGTATGTATCATTTCAACCCATAGTGAATTCTATACTAACAGGGAACTTGCAGAGTGATAACAGATAATATAAAATATAACAACAGGCATATATCATCAATATACATAACAGATACTGGTGTCAGATGTCATAGGTGAACATATATAGATAATAGTAATAACAGGCATATAAATACTAGATACTGGTGTCAAATGTCACAGGTGAACATATACATATAATAGTAATAACAGGCATATAAATACTAGATACTGGTGTCAAATGTCACAGGTGAACATATACAGATAATAGCATATATAACAATTTAAATAACTACAGCATCATATTTCAATTGTCGTTTCAATTGAAATCAAATTTAATAAATACAAGAATGTTAATCGTGAGTGATTACTCACCTTTCGAGGCTAGAGACGAACGAAATTGAGAAGAGTTACGAATCCAAGCACGAATTGCAAAGTAAAGCTAGATTGGAACGAATTCGACGGACAAGCTGATAGATAAGAAACCGATGAGAACAAATCAAAATCAGTTTTGATATAAACTGAAAATATGTACATTATTATTATATTATATATATACACACACATATATTTTATTTTCCTTCTAAAATAAATTTCAAAACATATTTATTTAAACATGTGTATTATATTAAAAATTACAGTACATGAATTCGCTTCTTAAAACCATTATATTATACATATACATAGGTTACATAAAACAAATACATTGGTTACACTACCCTAAGATATAATGTATAAATATACATCAGGTTCCAAACAGCTCAGGAATACCAACATACGGCTCATATTAAATATTAAATAAATAACTTTAAATTTAGCATATAAACATATATATAATAACTTCCATACGTATAAAATCACATATACAACTTCTGAAAATAACTATTATATATTAAAATTTTAAAGCAATACTTTATATAGACTAATATATATATAACCTTTATTTATATAAACACGTACCAAATTTATATAGTATATATTTTAAAATAACGTAACGTATTCTATACGATTCATAGATTGAAACATATTTCCTTTATAAACTGTAAACATATTTTTTATAACAAACACAGTATACTACAAATATATAAACTCGCGAAAAAAAAAGAAAAAAAAAGAAAGAAGGTAACATAACTTATAGAAACCTTTATATAACTTTATTGTATAAAAAAATTTGAAACACGTATACAAAGCAGCTCTTTTTTTTTTCATACAAACGTGTGTATATATATCGACAGACCTTACTATATATATATAAAGTAATATAGCTTAAGCATATACTGTTACTTCTCAAGGCAACACAACGAACGAACTGGAAAAACATATATACATACTTCCGTATATAAACTATATTTGGGATATACAGAGGAAAAAAAACAAAAACTGTATTTTATAAACATTATCTATAAACTGATATATAAACTCACCTATATAAATGCAACCCAGGGATGAAGGTAGCCGAGCATGCTACAGGGAGGATGAGTGAGGGAAGAGGGGAAGACTAAGGAACGGTGAGGCTGACGAGAGGAAGGGGTGGAGGCTGACACCAGGCGGTATGGGTTGCACGCACGAGTGATGCTGGTAGACGAGGCGGTTTCTAGGGGAGGCAGCTGGGTCCGCTTAGGGTCATTTATTGTGATGCTTCGGGTTCAAGGACAAGGACGGAAGATCTGGAAACAAGGGGGTGGTTCTGTGGTTCGGCTATTGGAGGGGATGTAGACTATTCGGTTGTGATAGGGATTGGCAGGCCCGCGTGGGTGTTCCGGTTTGGTTTTGGTGGAAGCAAGGTTGCGTGGGGTTTTGGGCGCGGGTTGCCGACTGCGTGGCACAGTCGATGGTGGTTGCGTGAGGTTGGCTCGGTGAGTTTCAAAATGAACAGAGGAATGGGAGCCACGAGACAAGAAGAAAAAGAAAAAGAAAAGGAAGAAGAAAGAAGGAAGGAACTGAGAGAGAGGGAGAGGCAGAGAAGATTTGAAATAAATATAAAGCTAGAGAAGTGCAATAGGTAGAAGATTAATTAAATAGCTGCAGCACGTGAATCCAGAAACGTAAATGCAGGGAGTAAATAAAGGTAAGCTATTGATTTGCTTTGTAACTGATGGACAATTTGAATGGATAGAAAATTTAATCAATTGTAACAATAAATTCCCTTGATTTCGTCCAAATTGTTGAAGCAATTAAATATTTATTTGGGCTGCACGTTATAGATTTGGAAACAAGGGAAAGTGTAAAATCAAAATGTGGTACCGTTACGGTGAACAGTTTATTGTCTCCATCGCGTACCGGACCTCAAAATACAGAAATAAATATACTACGGAGATCAGCACGACGAGACGATCAAAACGGTATATAGATATTAGTGGTACGATCATCCGATCGAAAGTCGATAATCGGTACCAGAAATGCTGCTATTTTGCCAGAATTAAGATAAACGGAGCAGTAGAAGTCCAAATTTGAAAAAACGAATTTCGCAGTCTGATTCAGAATAATCTGAATAAATTTTCTCCTATTGACATATTTTGGTTTCGGAAAACTTTTAAATTCACTGTTATTAACCGGTTTGATTTGAAATGAAATTTCACAGGAAAATAAACTTCAATATTATCAGATGAAAATTTATCAGTTGCTATATTAAAATAGACGTATTCCAAATAATAAATTTTTAATTTCAAATTTTATTGTTTAAAATTTTACAAATTTCTAATTAAATATACTTTTAAAACCATTAAATTTTACGGGTCGTTACATTTTGAGTTTGAGTTAAGAATGGGTTATTCTTCTATTTTATTGTAAAGATTTAAAATTCAATAACAGAGGAGTTTGTATTATTGGATTTTTGGAATTCTTATAAATTAAAATTTTGGTTTCAAATGGTGTTTGTGTAAAATAGTGAGCTAGAATCTTTTAAAAAAAATTGAATAATAATTTTAGAAGTAGGGGTAGTATAAGGCCTTTTGGGGTTGGTTGCGACTCGAGAGGGTGGCCGTAAAAGCAAACCCGAGGTATCACTGTGAGCCACAGCTGGGCTGGGATGGTTGAAAAGCCTACCGGTCGTGAACCGTTACTGAAGGTTGAAAAGCCTAGGACGTCACATTTGGTAATTTATAGAATTTATAATGAAGAGAGTATATTTAGTTAACCAAAATAGCATATTTTCTATTAATAATGAATTTGAGAAATATTTGTGCAAATGCAAATTTATGTTGTAAATTCTTATGTTAAAACTTGTTAAAGAATGTGTTAGTAATTTCTATACATTGTGTAAATTTATTTTGGGTAAAATTGAGTTTATTTGTGTTAAAACAATAAAAGTGTTATATTTAGCCTTTTATTGAAAGTAAAACATTGTCATGGTATAAATATTAAAAGAGAGGTTAAAATAATTGTTTACATTATGTTACTTTCGTTTTAATGAAAAGTTAAGAGATTGAAATATATTGTAGTATATTAGTGTAAATTTTTGGAGATAAAAATCAATGTGCAAAATGGTGTTTAATAGTGAGAAAAGGAATGTAAAATAATGAAATTATTTTATTTAATTGTTGAGTTTGGGCTTAATTTAAACTTCAACCCATTTGTGTGTGTAAAGGAGAAAATTATTTCTCATTTCTGAACTTAACAAAATGAACTGTGTTCATTTTCTTTTTACTGTAAGAAATAGAAAGTCCAACTTCTTCATTAGCTTCAAAATCCTACCTCTAGCAAACTCCAATTTTTAAAATCAAATAAAATCGGGAAAAATCCAGGAAAAAATGGGTAAGCTCGTGAACTCTAACTACATCTAAAGTGGAAATCGTTTATTTGCTTGTTGTGTATAATTTTAGTTTTTGTGCATTTTTGTAAAACAGAGTTTTAGGTTTAAAATTGGGGAAAACTAATTCTAGCATGAAGATGAAGGCAAGGTAGAGTTGTAACAAGGCTATAAAGGTGAGTTAAACTCACATTCATATAATTATAGATTTCATGTCATATTTGAGTAGTGGAATTTACTAACTAATAGTAAATATTTTAGTAACATCGAGTGGTTATGTGACACACGGTTGTTACTTTAGTGATACTATTTAATAAGTTTATAACATAGTGAGACCAAACTGCTAGTTTAATGTTAACAACTGGCCAAACTGCTAGTGTGTTGTTAGCGATCGTCCAAACTGCTTGTGTGGTGTTAGCGAATGACCAAACTGCTAGTGTGGTGTTAGCGACCGATCAAACTGTTAGTGAGATGTTAACGACTGACTAAACTGCTAGTGAGGTGTTAGAGACCGACCAAAATTCTAGTGAGGTGTTAGCACTTGATCAAATTGGAAGAGACTATCATAACCTATTAAGTTCCAAAGTTAAAAGTATTTATTAGTGTAGTTGGGCATCCATTCCCACGTGTTCTTCGTAGCGTTTTATGTTCGGGTATGAATTCCTTTTTTGTGCTTCGAAAATTTTGATAAGTTAACACTATATTTAAGACGATAGACCATGAGATACTTGATGTGATTTTGTGACATGGTGTATGCTGTTGATTTGTTCGTCTTTTTGTGATTTGTCCAGAAGGGGACTGAACCTCTATATTTGGTCCACAAAGAGGATAACACCTTTGTTTAGCGATATCCTTATATGGATGTATTTTAGTTTCATTGATTTGAAATGGCTATGTGTGAATTGCCATATTTGTGTATGATAGTCTATAATAGACTTGAGTATTTTTATGAAATGGTGAATATTGTTTAGGAACATATTACTTTGTTGAGACCCTCGTATACTATGTATTGGCGACATGGCGATTTTACATATTATTTAATTTTGCTTTTATGCATGGTTGAATTATTGGAGTTTTGAGTACTAGATCTATATCATTTGTTATGGTGTATCATTATTAGCATAGCTAGACTCACCCTTTTGTTTAGATAAAGTCTAACCCGCTTATTATTTTTATAATACTTGGGTTAGACCGAGACATTTCAGGCATTTGGACACAATGACTATGAATACTTGGGTTTGTATGTAGGTTGGAGAAACATTTTATCATGTTGCTAGGTGTTATCTCTGTGAGATTTTCTTGTTGTACCTCTTTATTTAATATGTAGTGCCCTATGTATGTATATATGATGTTTTGATTTGGGTATGTTGATGATACTATATGGTGTATATTTTGGGTTGTGAGCCTTGTACCATATTTCGTTGAGACTCACTTTATATAGTTATGACATGTATCATATTTTCCGCTACGATATGATTCTGTGTCTGTGTATTTATTGTATATTGTTCTACTATTTAAACCTACGTATTTGTAGCATCGCGCAAATACCGCATACATAAAATTTGGGTTGACTCAAAATTAATGTAAGAATGACATATTGGTGTTAACTCATGTCAGGATTTACGTTAGGTTGCTCCTAACAAACATTGTTCTCCATAATGCTAGATAACATTACCTTGTAATGTCCTTTAGTAGTATAGGTATAGAGGCAGGGCATTTCACTAAAGCTCGATACGTGTCCCATAGCCCAAATCTAGCCACTAAACCCAAAGCCATTGGTCTAAGGTATATAATTCCTTCCGTTGATCCATAGGCATCCACACTTATAATAACCTTGCCTTTAGAACAGAAACTGCTCCAATTATCAATGATTCCTTAGCACATATACATCGAAGCCCTCCTTTGCTCCATCCAAATCTAAGCCCTTCTCTTGGTCAATCCAGTTTCCATTATCCAAGAACCCCACACGTTCCCCATTCTATGGCTCTCTCCTTTATCGAGCCGCTATATTCGGTACCTACTCCCTTCACGAGTCACAATCCGAAGATACATAGCTTTCAACATGTTGTTACATCTCCATCCAACCTGGTGTGAACGAGCCAACACCTCCAACTCAAGCTACATAACCACTACTCCATTGCCTTAGAAGTTCCACCACCATTAGATCCATCAAAACAACTCGGTACCAATTTAAAGAAGTCGGCACCGACTTGTTTGCTTAGCTAGTTATTGGCTAACTCTTCTTCCTTGCTTTTAGTACTCCATTCTCAAGCTCTTAGAACCTCGACCCATCTAGCGAAATGTGACGACTGCCCATGACCCCTGCACCGAATCTATAGATAGTGCGCTGTAAAGTGTGCCAGGCGACCATGGACGATTGTCAAGGTAAGATTAAAACGACAGAATCTATCGTATCACTCACAGCGCATGGACAAAATACAATAGAACATATGTATAGTGAAGCTTTACAGAGCAAAATGACATCATATAAAACTCCATAATAGTTGAATACAAGCATCCACATAGTCAATACATCAAGCCTCACTACATATCTCTCAGAGAATACAAAACAGCGGAATATCCAGTACATATAATAAGAAGATAATATGCAACCCTCCAGCTCGTCTTCGATATTAGCATCGTGAGAAGAGAACAGCACCTGTCACCTGCTACCTAGTCTGCCCGTCCCAAAATGGACGAACAGCCCAAGGCAATAAGAATTAAAAACATAAAGCCTTGAGTCAGACAACAGTCTTAGTGAGCAGTAAATTAACTAACAACATACCAAAAGAGCATAAAGGAAAAGGAATAGGAATACAACCCTCCCACTCCAACCTCATTCTACAGTGATAGCCTCCAGACACATACTAAGCAGAAGCAAACATAGCAGAGCATACAATTTAAAGTAAAGCTACTATCACTCGAGTCAAGGGCGATGTTTTCCAAGTACCAAGGCCTAAATCAGATAAGCACCCAGAAAATACCGCTCTTGAGTCCGAATGACGATACAACCAAACATCCATGACTCTGGCTATCACTGTTATCATTGCTTCGATATCACCGTTAATTGAATGACCGGCACATTCTTTCAGCCGTCCGTCAAGGGCTAATGGAAACCCCGGTTCTGGACATAACTCCCGCACGTCGTCGCAGCCCGTGCCTAGGACTATCGAATCTGCCCAGAGTACTCGACCATCAACAGTTGGTCGTTGGGACTATCGAATCTGCCCAAACGTACTCTTGCTTAGAGCATGCTAGAACCTTCAACAACGATGCTATCCAAGCCTCCTAGTCATCCTCCTCGACGACTATTCTCATATCCATTCATTATCCTCAACTCGAATCATATCACCGAGTTATCAACATGCTTGGAATGATCCCGTCTGGATTAAACCAAGTCTTCATCACATGATTGCCTCGCTTCATTACATCCTTGCAAAGCCTCATCTCATCATCACATCATCAAATCTATGCATAAGAGCTTCATCATCCCGCTACATATGCCATGAGCAGCTTTCCCAATTCAAGAGCCTTTCCCTTAGCTTTTGAATCGTCTTCGGTCTAAATCTAATCATCAGTCATCTAGTTCATAACAATCAATCAAATCAAACATCAATCCAAACAATCAAGCATTCAAAAATGATCTAAGTAGACAATTATAACAATAATGGCATTTTCGTAATTAAAGAGTTGAAAGTCCAATAAGCATGAAAACATGGATTATATCTCTACAAACTTGATGAATGAACTTGCATAGGTTAACATATGATAAAATGGATGTAACATCATCATGAACAATGGATCTATATGGATCTACACTTTGGATGAAGAAAATGCATGGAAATCTCTATTTTAACACCAAATCGAGCCAACAATCCGATATACTCCTTTGGATCCGTGTGAGAGATAATCACCACTCACCAAATCACCTAAACAACCTCAAATCAATACGCTTCAGATCTGGACAGCGAAGGATCAAGCTTGATCTAGCTCGAATCCGCTTCAAACGATGAAATCTCTCTTGAAAAGATGAAGATCTTCAACTTTAGCTCTTGAATCTTCAATCTTAATCTTCAATTTGGATGGATGGAAGCACTAGATTAGAGTGGAGAAAAGAAGTGAAGAAGTGTAGAAGTCGAGCTCTCAAAATGGCAGCACTTCGTCGCTTCAAAATCCGGATCTCAAAGAATGAAGCCAACCCCCTTCTATTTATAGGTAGAAAATTCGCTAAGTCGTAACTCGGCTAACTCCATAAGTCGTCTCCGACTTATCCCTATCCTCGACTCAACACTCAGCCGACATACGACTTAACAGATCAAGTCCCTACGACTTAAGACAACGCTATCTCCTTAACTCGGCCACGACTCAACCAGGTTACGACCTAACTGGGTCTCCGACCTATGACTTACGAAGGAGTACGACTTACGACTTAACTCTTTAAGTCATCTACGACCTAACACTTTGGCCTAACCCAGCGACCTAACAAACTTACGACTTAACACTTAACTGGGTTACGACTTAACCCCATACGACTTAAACAACTGCCGACTCAAAAACTCACTTGTCTAACTTCTAACTCGGTCACGACTTAACACAACAGCCTACCTACGACTTAACATAGCAGCTTTGCCGATCTATCAGGATAAGACTCAACTCCTAAGTCGTCCAGGTCTTAAGTCGACCACTACCTTAACTCGTCAGCCGACTTAACACTTAACTCAAAACCTTAAGTCGTCTACAATAACATAAGTCGGTCACTTCCTTAGGTTGTCTATCCCTTAACTCGGCAACAACTTACAACCTACGACTTAACACTTGCCGAGTTAACTTCAACCTACTAACCTAGCCCAGCTACGACTTATCTCCTTAGGCCGTCGCCGACTCACCCTTTGAGTCCTTAACTCGCCCAGACTCATCACTAACTCGTCCAGAACTCCCATCTCCTAAGTCGTATACGACTCACGGCTTATGCTAAGTCGTGAACGACTTAGGACTTAGGCAAAATTTGCCTAAAATCTGAAATGGCCCAAAACGCTAAAACTCCAGATTTGACGAACTTTTCGATCCGTGAAAATACGGGTCGTTACATTCTCTCCCCCTTAGGAATTTCGCCCCCGAAATTCCAAACAAACAAAGCAATCGAAGACTATTCTGTACGCCTACCAACCATAACAATCAGCAAACCATGCATCCAATTCTAGCTTAGCGTACAGAATTCTAAGACTTAGAACAAGTTACAATGTTGTTAGATGATACGACACCTTAGGACCATACCTTGAAGAGTTCAGGATGAGCTGCCTTCATCCTCTCTTCCACCTCCCACGTACAGTCGTTATCATCGTCACTCCATTGTATCTTGAGCAACTTAACTACCTTCCTCCTAAGCTGTTTCGTGTCGGTTTCAACAACACGAAGTGGCTTACGAGGTCTTCTATCGACTGGATCAACTTCGAAGTCTTCACAGCTATCAGCAGAAACAACTGTATTCGAGTCGTGCACATACTTCCGTAGATATGATACATGAAAAACATTGTGCACACCCGACATCTTCTCAGGTAACTCCAACCTATAAGCGAGCTTTCCAATTCGCTCGATGATCGGGAATGGTCCAACAAATCTCGGAGTCAATTTTCCTTTCTTCCCGAATCGAATAACATTCTTCAGTGGAGAAATCTTCACAAAAACCATATCTCCTACGTCGAATTCCAAATCCTTACGACGCTTATCGGCATAACTCTTCTGACGGTCTTGGGCTGCCATCATTCGTTGCCGAATGATCTCTATACAATCTGAAGTCTGACGAATCATCTCTGGCCCAAGCATCAACTTTTCTCCAGTTTCCAACCAACATGTTGGAGAGTTACACGGTCTTCCATACAATGCTTCATACGGTGCCATACCAATGCTTGACTGGTAACTGTTGTTGTACGCAAACTCCACCAAATGAAGGTGATCTTCCCATGATCCTCCAAAGTCCAAAACACATGCTCTTATAAGATCTTCCAAAACTCGGTTGACTCTCTCGGTCTGACCATCTGTTTGGGGATGATAAGCTGTACTCAAACACAACTCGGTTCCCAAAACTTCCTGGAAGCTCTTCCAAAATCCACTAGTGAACAATGGATCTCGATCGCTCACTATACTCTTCGGAATACCATGGAATCGAACTATCCACTTAACATACAACTCAGCCAACTTTGATGCAGTCCTAGTCGATCGAACAGGAATGAATCGTGCACTCTTAGTCAGTCGATCCACAATGACCCAAATCCCTTCATTTCCCGTTCTGGTTCTAGGCAATCCATCAATAAAATCCATCGACACTTGCTCCCACTTCCATGTAGGAACTTCTAAGGGCTGAAGCAATCCACTTGGCTTCTTTTGTTCAGCCTTTACTAACTGGCAGTTCATACACTTGGAAATGAAATTTCCGACATCCTTCTTCATGCCTTCCCAGTAGTAGGTTCTCTTCATATCCCGATACATCTTATTTCCACCTGGATGAATTGTCAACTTCGAGTGATGACTTTCCTTCAGAACTTCACTCCTCAATTCATCTATATCGGGAACAACTAGCCGTCCTTGCTTCCGAAGCCAACCCTCTCGATCGACCTCGAATCCTTTATCCTTTTTTGGATCCAATCCAGATTTCAAATCATGGGTAATCTTGACAAGCTTATCATCTCGCTTTTGGTCCTCGCCAATCCTTTCCACAAGAGTGGGTCTTATCGATAAGTTTGCCAACATCTCAGGCTCCAATTCACATCTAGGCCTGAAGTCAAATCCTGCTAAATACTCGAGACTCTTCCATTCTGAAAACATGGCTCCTAATCCTGCATGTCTTCGACTTAACGCATCTGCCACTGCGTTACCTTTTCCCGGAGTATAAGCTATACCAAAATCATATGATGCTAAAAACTCTAGCCAACGTTGCTGCCGAAGATTCAAATCCTTTTGGGAGAAAAGATACTTCAACGACTTGTGATCCGTAAACAACTCGAATCGAACTCCCAACAGATAATGTCTCCACATCTTCAGAGCAAATACAATTGCCGCCAATTCCAAATCATGAGTTGGGTAATTCCTTTCATGCGGCTTCAGTTGTCGACTGGCATACGCAACAACTTTATCCTTCTGCATCAGCACTGCTCCAAGTCCTGTACCACATGCGTCGGTGTAAACCACCATCTCATCATTCCCACTAGGAATAGTCAAAACAGGAGCACTTGTCAATCTCTCTTTCAGGATTCCGAAAGCTTGCTCACACTTAGCAACCCAACTGAACACTTGGTTCTTTTTCGTCAATCCTGTTAACGGTGCAGCTACCTTGGAGAAGTCTTTGATAAACCGTCGATAATATCCTGCTAATCCAAGAAAACTTCTCACATCAGATGCATTCTTAGGTCTAACCCAATCCTGGATTGCTGCCACCTTAGCGGGATCAACCGCTATTCCACTTCCAGAAATCACATGGCCTAAGAACCTCACTTCACTCTTCCAGAAGTGACACTTCGAAAACTTAGCCTTCAGCTGATGTTTCCGTAAGATCTCCAAAACAATACGCAAGTGCGTCTTGTGCTCTTCTTCCGTTCTGGAATAAATCAGAATATCATCCACGAACACAAGTACGAACTTGTTCAACTGATCTCTGAACACTCTATTCATAAGATCCACAAAATATGCTGGCGCGTTAGTCAACCCAAACGGCATTACCAGCCACTCAAAGAAACCAGATGGTGTCCTAAAAGCAGTCTTCGGCACACTATCCTTAGCCACTCTCAACTGGTGAAATCCATCTGAGAAAACACCTTAGCTTCGTGAAGCTGATCAAACAAGTCATCTATTCTCGGCAATGGATACTTGTTCTTCTTAGTCACCTTATTCAGCTCACGATAATCGACGCACAATCTCAACGACCCATCTGCCTTGGTTGCGAACACAACTGGTGCACCCCATTCGGACACACTACGCCGAATGAATCCTTTCTGTAAAAGGTCATCAACTTGCACCCTCAACTCCTGCTGTTCCCTAGGCGCCATCCGCCTAAGAGGCATCACAACAGGTCTGGCTCCTTCAACTAGATCTATACGAAACTCGATCTCTCTATGCGGCGGCAACCCTTTGACTTCGTCAAAGACATCCTCGAATCTGTTAGCGATCGGCACTGATGACAGTCCATCCCGTGGAACAACCAGCGAATACATGAAGCTCATGAAGACGCCTTCCTCATGCTTACATTGTATCACAACCTTTCGCCCCTCCACATTCTCGACTGTCACTTCCAGCCTCTCACAATCAACCTTAGCCGCATACTTCCTAAGCCAGTCCATACACAAAATAATTCCGAACCCCGCAAAGTTCAGAACAAAGCAATCACAAACAAAAGAGCAACCATGACTCGATATAACTAGACCACGGCATAACATACACAAACAAGACGAACCCCCAACTGGATTAGTCACAACCAATGGCCTATCAACAATATCCGGTTCCAAACCTAACCGACCTACTAGTTCATTACAAACAAACGAATGCGATGCTCCAGTATCAAACAAAACTCTAACTGGAATACCACATAGGAAAAGAGTACCTTGAACAACCACACTCTTTCCCTTATCTTCAGCAGTAGGAGCTTTCGAAGACGACGGAACAGCTCCTAAAGCATAGGCTTGCACAATCTGCCCGTCCTTCCTCGGCTCTGGACAATTCTTCCTGAAATGCCCCGGCTTGTCACAGTTGTGACACTTCATCGGCACCTTAGGATTCTTACAATCCTTCGAGAAATGGCCCTTCTGCTGACAATTGTAGCAAGTCACCTCGCCTTTCGGCTTCTTCTGGCCATCCTTACCCTTCTGCTACTGCTGCTTCCTCTTCTTGTTTCCACCCTGCTGGGGTTTAGACTCTTCCCTGGTCACAGCAACAACAGATTCATCCTTAGGAAACAGACTCTCATGCCTAAGAGCTTTCTCCACAAGCTTCTCAAATGAATCATCCAAATGATCCACCAACTGCCTCCCAAGATAACTATCCAAGCCTGTCACAAACTTCTCATTCTTCTGATAAGCAGATTCAATATATGACCGGGCATACTTGGACAAAGCCTCAAACTCAGAAACATACTCAAGAACAGATCTTCCACCCTGCTTGAGTTCTACAAACTTCTTGAACAGAACAGACTTCTGAGCTGTAGAAATGAACTTAGCTTCAAATCTAGCTTGGAATTGCTCCCAAGTAATCTCTTCCTCCACAGTATTGATGGTAATAGAGTTCCACCAATCAGAGGCTCTCCCTTGAAGCTGCCTTGATGCCAACTTCCTCTTAGTTGCATCATCAATTCCCAAATCACCAAAGATCCTTCTACAAGCATCTATCCACCTCTGGACCTCAATAGTTGATTCTGTTCCCAAGAAAACCTTTCCTCCAAGAGCAGTATAATCCTTGCACAACTTAGCAAAATCCACTGGATTCGGAGTTTGGACTTGAACTCCAACATCAACTGCTGCCCCCGGAACTGGTATCCTTCTCATGATCGAAGTCATCATAGCTTCGAACATGGCTGCATAATCAGCAGTCTCTTCAGTAGCACGGCCTTCCCTAGCAGCTGGTCTCCCTCTTCGACTCATTCTCAATATCTATAAAAAGGAATGATTAGAACATCTAGAGAAACAACTGCATAAAGGACTCAAACTCTACTAAGCTACTATATTATATATAGTAATCATCCATCAAAATACAATTACGTCTCTCATACGTAGTTACGACGGCGAGCGTTGGGTAAAATCGATTAACCAATGCTCTGATACCAAATGTGACGACTGCCCATGACCCCTGCACCGAATCTATAGATAGTGCGCTGTAAAGTGTGCCAGGCGACCATGGACGATTGTCAAGGTAAGATTAAAACGACAGAATCTATCGTATCACTCACAGCGCATGGACAAAATACAATAGAACATATGTATAGTGAAGCTTTACAGAGCAAAATGACATCATATAAAACTCCATAATAGTTGAATACAAGCATCCACATAGTCAATACATCAAGCCTCACTACATATCTCTCAGAGAATACAAAACAGCGGAATATCCAGTACATATAATAAGAAGATAATATGCAACCCTCCAGCTCGTCTTCGATATCAGCATCGTGAGAAGAGAACAGCACCTGTCACCTGCTACCTAGTCTGCCCGTCCCAAAATGGACGAACAGCCCAAGGCAATAAGAATTAAAAACATAAAGCCTTGAGTCAGACAACAGTCTTAGTGAGCAGTAAATTAACTAACAACATACCAAAAGAGCATAAAGGAATAGGAATACAACCCTCCCACTCCAACCTCATTCTACAGTGATAGCCTCCAGACACATACTAAGCAGAAGCAAACATAGCGGAGCATACAATTTAAAGTAAAGCTACTATCACTCGAGTCAAGGGCGATGTTTTCCAAGTACCAAGGCCTAAATCAGATAAGCACCCAGAAAATACCGCTCTTGAGTCCGAATGACGATACAACCAAACATCCATGACCCTGGCTATCACTGTTATCATTGCTTCGATATCACCGTTAATTGAATGACCGACACATTCTTTCAGCCGTCCGTCAAGGGCTAATGGAAACCCCGGTTCTAGACATAACTCCCGCACGTCGTCGCAGCCCGTGCCTAGGACTATCGAATCTGCCCAGAGTACTCGACCATCAACAGTTGGTCGTTGGGACTATCGAATCTGCCCAAACGTACTCTTGCTTAGAGCATGCTAGAACCTTCAACAACGATGCTATCCAAGCCTCCTAGTCATCCTCCTCGACGACTATTCTCATATCCATTCATTATCCTCAACTCGAATCATATCACCGAGTTATCAACATGCTTGGAATGATCCCGTCTGGATTAAACCAAGTCTTCATCACATGATTGCCTCGCTTCATTACATCCTCGCAAAGCCTCATCTCATCATCACATCATCAAATCTATGCATAAGAGCTTCATCATCCCGCTACATATGCCACGAGCAGCTTTCCCAATTCAAGAGCCTTTCCCTTAGCTTTTGAATCGTCTTCGGTCTAAATCTAATCATCAATCATCTAGTTCATAACAATCAATCAAATCAAACATCAATCCAAACAATCAAGCATTCAAAAATGATCTAAGTAGACAATTATAACAATAATGGCATTTTCGTAATTAAAGAGTTGAAAGTCCAATAAGCATGAAAACATGGATTATATCTCTACAAACTTGATGAATGAACTTGCATAGGTTAACATATGATAAAATGGATGTAACATCATCATGAACAATGGATCTATATGGATCTACACTTTGGATGAAGAAAATGCATGGAAATCTCTATTTTAACACCAAATCGAGCCAACAATCCGATATACTCCTTTGGATCCGTGTGAGAGATAATCACCACTCACCAAATCACCTAAATAACCTCAAATCAATACGCTTCAGATCTGGACAGCGAAGGATCAAGCTTGATCTAGCTCGAATCCGCTTCAAACGATGAAATCTCTCTTGAAAAGATGAAGATCTTCAACTTTAGCTCTTGAATCTTCAATCTTGATCTTCAATTTGGATGGATGGAAGCACTAGATTAGAGTGGAGAAAAGAAGTGAAGAAGTGTAGAAGTCGAGCTCTCAAAATGGCAGCACTTCGTCGCTTCAAAATCCGGATCTCAAAGAATGAAGCCAACCCCCTTCTATTTATAGGCAGAAAATTCGCTAAGTCGTAACTCGGCTAACTCCATAAGTCGTCTCCGACTTATCCCTATCCTCGACTCAACACTCAGCCGACATACGACTTAACAGATCAAGTCCCTACGACTTAAGACAACGCTATCTCCTTAACTCGGCCACGACTCAACCAGGTTACGACCTAACTGGGTCTCCGACCTATGACTTACGAAGGAGTACGACTTACGACTTAACTCTTTAAGTCATCTACGACCTAACACTTTGGCCTAACCCACCGACCTAACAAACTTACGACTTAACACTTAACTGGGTTACGACTTAACCCCATACGACTTAAACAACTGCCGACTCAAAAACTCACTTGTCTAACTTCTAACTCGGTCACGACTTAACACAGTAGCCTACCTACAACTTAACATAGCAGCTTTGCCGATCTATCAGGATAAGACTCAACTCCTAAGTCGTCCAGGTCTTAATTCGACCACTACCTTAACTCGTCAGCCGACTTAACACTTAACTCAAAACCTTAAGTCGTCTACAATAACATAAGTCGGTCACTTCCTTAGGTTGTCTATCCCTTAACTCGGCAACGACTTACAACCTACGACTTAACACTTGCCGAGTTAACTTCAACCTACTAACCTAGCCCAGCTACGACTTATCTCCTTAGGTCGTCGCCGACTCACCCCTTGAGTCCTTAACTCGCCCAGACTCATCACTAACTCGTCCAGAACTCCCATCTCCTAAGTCGTATACGACTCACGGCTTATGCTAAGTCGTGAACGACTTAGGACTTAGGCAAAATTTGCCTAAAATCTGAAATGGCCCAAAACGCTAAAACTCCAGATTTGACGAACTTTTCGATCCGTGAAAATACGGGTCGTTACACGAAACAACTCAGCCCTATGCCAAAGTCTTCATTTTCAAGTTCTAGAAAACAAGTCGGTATGACCACCAACACTTAGCCAATCTCTTATATCTTGCCCCGGTCCACCTCTACTAGCCATGCTCTTGAGTTCCTCCCACAACCATGGAGCTATCTGACCAACAGGAACAAGTCTGTACCGATATAAACAAGTCGGTGTTGACTAGTCAACTAAAAAATTTGGACATGCGACCTGGACCCTAAGCTCTTTCCATACTCCAGAGCCTCGGCTCCAAGTTTCGTACAATTTCGATCATCTTTGCCTCTGATTTGCCAAATTCTCCAATCTATTTTCCTAAACATCCAAAAAAACTAGCAAATAACATCAAAGCATAATATACAAACATGGAATAACATGAAATTACATCCATTCAAATAAGCAAAACATAGAATTATAGCAATCATACAAATTCTAATCCAAATCAAATCAATCAATGAACATATGAATATAAACAAGGTGAATTACAAAGCCATTTCTACAAATCATATTAGAATTTATCAGCTTAGGTCATAAACATATGTTAACATGCGATTAAATTTAGAAAAGGATTTTAAGATAAAAAATCATGTTAAAACCTATAATTTTACCACAAAAAACATGCATAGGATAGTGCGTAGGCATAAACCGCTCACCAATCACCAAATTCAACCGATTTGTGTCCCGATTCAAAGTGGACAACAATGAAAAGCAATTCGAATCAACGGAAATAATGATCTTTATCTTCTAATCAATGATCTATTCACTAATCTTCAATTTAGTTTGATTTAGATAGTAAGAGTAATTTGCGTGATTTTGGATGAATCTAGGGTTAATGGTGGTTTAGATCTGATTTGGGAGAGAGGGATAACTTTTAATTTGACTCCGACAGCCCTTATTCATAGTAATCTCGAATTATACTAATGCTCCTAATCATAAGCTTAGTCAATTACACCCTAATTTTGGCTAGCAACTGTCTAAATTTAAAACAGACATAACTTCCTATCAATAAATCCACTTTTCTATTATGACCACTCTATGGAATTGGAAACCATCATCCTGAAGCAATGAATCTAGTTCAGGACCCTAATTTAGCTCGTATCAAAAGTTATAGCTCAAATAAGATTTCTAGGGTCAAAATGGTCATACAAACATTCGAGAAAAAATGACAAGTGCGTAAAACGTCACTAAGAGTCATATCCCAAAGTTATATAATCATACGACCTTATATGAATGAAATAAAAAATATTTTATGATCCTCTAAAACGTAAATTACGAGTCATTACACAACTACTATGCAAAGCAGTTGAGAGAATATCTACTAAATGAATGCAATGCTTCGAGGCAATTCTTAAATGGAAAACTAGGATAGGGAAGTAGCAGTTAATCTTAGCTTGTTCCAAAGCATGCTTTATTTTCAATGAAAGCATATTCTGGGGGGGCAAGTGCTATCTGGCTTTTTGACCAACAAAACATTCATTGGAATTGAAACAAGATGAAGACGAAGCGACTCACGAACTTGGAAGCATGCTTAGAGAGGAAATACGATCATAACTAAGGAGTCTCAATGGCATATGATAGAAGTGTATAGCTCAATACCGATCCCTACATCTTGGTAAGTAGTGCTTTTTGTTAACCAATGTCCCTCCAGAACCACTTGCACTTTAAGCACTAACTCAGGTGATCGTGATGGAGTGCTTTTCTCAAGGAATAGATAAGCAATTCTAAGGATTCTCGAGAAGAAAGCAAAGGAAGGAGAGATGAACAAAGCAGTATCAGGAATTGTAGGAAATAACTCAATTTCTTAGGAAAAGTGCTCAGAACACGAAGGATTGATGATGAAATACCAAAAGGAAGAAGTAGTGGACAATTCTTCCCATAAAAACATATCATTACCGAGTGGTTTTACTAGAATTATTGTTATCCGACTTTTTAACCAAGCAAACTTTCATTGGAATTGGAAGGTCGAGATGAAGACGAAGCGACTCACGAACATAGGAATTTGCTTAGAAGGGCAATATGATCATACCCAAGGAGTTTCAAAGGCATAGGACAAAAGTATATTGCTCGGTACCGAGTGCTTTTTGTCGACCAATGTCCCTCCAGAACAGCTTGCACTTGAAGCTCTAACTCGTGTGATCGCTATAGAGTTCTTTTCTTAAGGAATAGATTAGCAACTCTAAGGATTCTCGAGAAGAAAGCAAAGAAAGCAGAGATAAACAAAGCAGCATTAGGAATTGCTGGAAATAACTCAATCTTATAGAAAAAGTGCTCGAAAGATAAAGGATTGATGATGAAAGACCAAAAGGAAGAAGTAAAGGAGATTTCCACCCCACAAAAACCGGTTGGTACCGAGTGGCTTCACTCGGCACCATGTGGTTTTGTTGGAGTTTAGGCCCTATTCCAACCTTCTACATGCGTGACCTTGAATGTGGACCTAATGCTTCGTAACCTTTACTTTTACTAGATGGTTTCCCTTATAAATACAGACCCTATGGCTAATAGAAAATGACTTTTTGGCTCTTTTGTTTTCTTTACTTCCTATCTCTCCTCCACATAGTCATGTAGAGAGACATTGTTGGTTATTCTAGGCTTAAAGAACTTGTCAATCACTTGTACTAGTTATTTGGACATAGGCTAAAGATTGCCTAACTTCTATAAAATTTTGCTGCTCCCTTTACTTTTCTGTTAATTTTTACTAGATCTCAATATTTTTACATTTTCTTGGGTGTTAATCCATTTTTGGTCTCAAAAATTATCCAATCAAATTGTTAAAAAAATCCTACTTATTTAAAATTATTTTATATTTATTAATTAATCATACTAATTAATTTAGTTAAATATTTATACGAATGTATCATGTATAAATTCAATAACATGACAAAATAGTATAGTGAAGTATAAACATGTGTGTAACTATATATACACATATAAATACTAGGATTATGTCTATTATATATATACATATATTATACTTAGATATGCATGTGTTAAATTCAAATGCATATCAAGAATATAAATGCATAATTATATACATATGTTTAAATATACTATGATATTTGTATATGGTTTGTATATATGTATTAATAGTACTAGATACACACACGAATATATATATATATATATATATATTTCAAGGTCAATGACATCCCTTATTTAGCACCATCTAGTGGCCCTTTGATATCAGCCACAAGTTTCTATTTAAATATTTCTTATTTCTCTCTACTATCACATGTCATAAATATTTAAATCGGAACTTGTGGATGATATCAAAAGGCTACTACATGGTGCTAAATAATGGGTGCCATTGAAACTAGTCATATATATATATTATATACGTATATATTATACTTACATATGCATGTGGCAAATTTAAATGCATATGGGGAATATAAAAGCCTAAGTATATACATTTATTTAAATATACTATGATAAGTGTATATGGTTTGTATACACATATAAATAGTATCACACACACACACACACACACACATATATATATATATATATATATATATATATATATATCTGTGTGTGTGTGTATAGAGAGAGATTAGGCATTTATATGTTTATATCATGTATTGCCAATTATTTGTTTATAAACATGGTTTGGAATTGAAAACATATGTTTTCAATTAGATATCATAGGCACAATTGAAGATTTGTTGATTGAAAAAAAGGAAAGAAAATTGTTAAATTAGACATTTTATGTATAATTGATGATTTGGTGATTGAATAAAATAGAAAGTAGAAATGACTTTTATCACGTACAGTTTCTTAATTAAACAAGATCTAATCTTTAAGTCAAAATAGAATATAATTTCATATATCCACAAACGAAATTGTTTTAATACTAAGCATATACATTTAAAATATTATTTAAAGATTTGGAAATCAAATCACCATTCAAATAATAATACAACTGAAATCATTCAAACATCTGAGATGCAATACGAATATTCATATTCAACTTCAACTCACATTATATATATCAAATAGTAAATATATTTCAAATCAAATAAGGAATTAAATAAAGGTTTCAGATCTTAACATGTGAAATAATATTGGTTGCAATATAACTTAGAATAACTTATTATAATAGCATATATAAATCTTTAGGTATATTAACCATACACACACATAAATTTTTTTTTTAAATCAGATCTAAATAACCTTAGGCCTAATTTAAAACATAACCAAAACAAAAAAAGTGATACAAGTCTACAATCAGCAATCATAATTTATAGAAATTTACAATTTATAAGGTATTAAATGCTACAAACAATCTCAATAAATTAAAATTCTCACAAATATATAATTTGGCAATATAGATATATTGATTGGGTGGATGACATATTGAAATTGGAGAAGAGAATTTACCTTTATTAGATCAAGCCCATTATGACATCTTGATTTGTAAATCGACTCCTAAATTCCTATAATCACCACCCGATCTTGTTTGAATCAAATGAACCACTTTTATTTTGTTATGTTTGATGTTATTTGAGGTGAAATATTTTAGCCACAAGGGAAAAATAAGAAAATGTGGTGGCCCTAAAAGTGGAAGAAGAAAGAGCAAAGATTAAGTGGATGAATTAATGAAATTGATTTGTTTTATGAAGACAATGAAAACATTTCCCATTCTTACTTTTAAAACTTTCCTCCTTTATACCTTAATTAAATGTAAATCAATATTTACATCATTTCTTTCTTTCTTATGGCCGTCCATGATTTTATCCCATGTCAACCAAAATATCCCAAGGCATGTTTGGATAAATAATTTTATTCAAAGCTTGTTTATATATATATATATATTGTATATATATGTATACATCTATATAATATATCAATACGCTTATATATAACTCATATATATGAACCCAAATAATTAATAATAGTTCCAAAAACGTTTTTAGGAGCTACACCACTTACTAATAACAACTCAAACATCAATTACATTAATAATTAATATTTCTTAAATATTAATTATATTAATTCATTAATATTTTATAAACCAATTAAATGGTGTTCCTTTTTCTAGAGAAATTATGAACATGATTCTAAGCCTCAAAGAGGTGAATTCAGTCACCAATTATATTGAAAAAATCAAATATTAATGGTCTTATGTCACATTTGCTAGTGATGTGATAGTTTGGTCGAATTCAGCGCTTATGGATCTTTTCGATAAAAATCATATTTTATATTGACTTAAGTGGTACCGATAGTGACAATAATTTACGCACATTCTCTTCACCAACACTATATCACATTAGGATTTATGAAGTCGGGTATGGTCAAAACTTCAATATTATGCACATTCTACTTGATACGTCAATAAACAAACTCCTTGGTTTAAAAATAGTATTTGTTTTTAAATGTTCTATACCAGCCATTGATTTTTACTTTGAGTTGACTATAGTTGACCGTGATACTAAACTCATACAACTAAGGAGGTGAATTATATAATGAATAATGTTACACTTCTAATTCTTTAACTTAGACCTAACTATAGTTGCTTGATGTATCGTAATGCCATTATTTAACTATAATCAATGTTTAGTATTCACATTGAAATTTGTAGTTTCTTTAAGTTGAGGGAACTATGTAACAACATTACCATGGGATTTCTTGTTTGACCTAGTTGTTGTTAACCAACAAGAAACTTTCAAGCGAATCATTCCATATTTATCCAAGAACTATGAGTAAAACCATGATGCCCCAGCAGCTATGAATAATACATTGCTCAACATTTGAAGAGCGTTAGACATTGTGGTCTCAATAGATCTATCAACCTTTCTCGAAACATATTAACCAAGAAACTTTGGAACAAAATGTTATTTCATTGTAATTAATTATTCATGATAGCAACTATTTCAACTACAATCATAAAAAAATTTATTCAAGAATTTTCTTAATTATATACCATAAATTAATTACTTAATTAATTATACCACAATGTAATAAAGTATAAAAAGAAAACAAACACCTTTGTTACAAACAAAATTGATTTTAAAGTTAGATATATGTAGAAAATTACATGATTGCCCCTAGGGCATACCACTAACTCTTTCAACCTCCTGCTTGCAATTGAGGTCAATTATGGAATATTAATCTCATTCCTCCTATTGGTATAAAATCCGATCAAGCTATTGCTTACTGAATGGATCCACTATATTGTTTTACCATCTACCCTGTTAGCCCACATCCCTCCACCGTTAGTAAACTACCTTTATCATGTGGAAATTTCGGAGCATGTGTCTATATATCTTATGAGCCCTGTGTTCTTTTGCGATTTGTATTACGATTTTTTCATATAAAAAACAATGTCATAAGATTCCTAACGTTTGGAATCACCCCAATCGAGTTATTGATTTGTGCATTTATGTATATTACTTTTATTGCGGTGCTACTCAATGTACTTAGCCGTTGAATTGCATAAACAACCACCACTTGTTTGGAATATTCCAACTTAAAGCTCCTTAACTAAGGTTGAACCTAAATTTAGGATTGATGTACTATATTTGATATCACTTTTGTAGTTTGAGGTGATCACTCCTTCATAAGGAGTTCGCTGTTTCTATAGACAATTCCCTAGTATTTTGTAAATACTCAAGAATATTCATAACCACATTTGGCAATGTTAATTCGGGTTTTATACTCTCTTAATGCATAAAACACAAAATGAATAGCAATATATTAGACAACATGGTCTATATGATAATTCCTATTGCCAATGCATAAAGAATCCATATCATAAGCTCCATATTATACATTTTAATATGGTGTCTTCATATATCATGCGGGACAATCCCAACATCCTTACATATAGTTTTATAAATATTTTAATACCTCTTAATGTTGTTTCTCAAAACACACTCTTCCTCTACCTTTTGACTGATAATCCAAATATTTTATTTCTCAATCAAAATATGCTTAATTTTGATACTTATCAAATGATATTGTCGTATAAGTTATTGGATCTTATCTGATAGTAACAGATTACGATATTGTTATCACTGATGTCATGACATTTTGGTTATCATATCTATTCTAAATCATTATTCACAATTTCTTTTTTTAACAAAGATGTACTAAGGTTCAAAGTAGTGTTGGGCGATATTCTGTGAGTATAATCCAAATTAGCTCAAGAACGTTGACTAACAATTCTACAACGCTAAATTCAGCATTCGAAATTTTTGAGGTCATTCTCATCAATGTTGATTACTATATTCTCATCAATGTTGATTACTATATTCCAACTACATCGATCTTTCTTTTAAAGACACATATATGGCCAATGGATCATATCCCCTTCGGTACAACTATTGAAATCATATTTTGATAATGTACTTCAGATACATTAAAGATTTAATGCATCCTTCCATATGGCAGAATCTATCTCTTCATGGCATATTGATGACTAGGGAAATTGTTATTACTAATAGTGCTTTTTGTGACGACCCACATTTCGAAAGGTTTAAATCGACAATAATCCACACATGTCTGACTCAAACAATTCTAAACATAGATAATCAATGGGGTTAATTTAGAAAAATAAGAAAGGAAGAAAACAAATACAGAATCTCGTAGCGGAATAACAAAATAAAATAATCAAACAAACAGTTCATGAAGCTGTTTATAATATATATTTGATTATAATTTTATAATATCTATTAGAGTTATATATACAATAGAACAAAATAAACAATGTAGCAGACAACATGATGTAAGGAATAATACTAGTAATAATATACCAAATCTTCATCTTCGTCCTCCAGAAAATATCTTTAATGCGCTGAAAACTCAGAGCCGACCCGAGCGTAATGAAAAGACAAAACACTCGAGTTAAGATTAAAATATCCTTATGTGAGTCAAATTAATATCACATATAACATGAGTGTAACAGAGATGTTTACGTGGTTTTACATATCATATCCAGTGTATAACGTGCCCGCAATAACTCAAGAGATGTTACGGGATTTTCCGTCTCTTAAGGAGCCATCAAAATATTTATATATAGTAGAATACGCTATACATATAATGTCTAATCAGTAAAATAAATATTTTTCTTAGCGTTAAGGCTTTACATTAATCTCCCTTAATGCCTTTTTAAGCATTGTCGTACATGTTGCATATAATGCCCCAGTAGCACGTCGGGGGACAGGGATGCGCCGTGATACGACAACACTAAACCAAAATCATAGTGGTCTTGTATATGGATAAAAGTATGACAAGGCACGTGAGACAATGCCTAAGGTAGGATACTACCAGTTCTGGTCGTAGGGCTGGTGGTAATGCATCGTAGCCGCGATCGTCCACCACGTCCAATCATCCCATATCGAGTCAAAGGGAGGTTATCCCAAATCAAGGTGCACCAATCAAAACCAACAACAAGAGTAATAGTGTGGACCAAGTCAAAAAAATCGAAGAACGGATGTCCGCTAGAGGTAATTAGCCTCATTGGCCCTATCAAGTCGTCATGTTTTAGTCATTTCAAATTGGCAAAAGTGACGGGGTCTATCCATCATTGTTCCCTTTCTTTAAATCCAACAAACAAAGCCAAATCCAACCACTTCGTTCTGGAGTCTCCTCAGCGCAGCAGTTGTTAAAGTGGTTCCAATATTGACAAAGCGGATGCCAATAAGAGGCCTCGGTCTCTTTAACAACCAAACGTCGTTTTACACACCGGTTGGTACTTTAACTTTCGAAAATGATTCGTACTTGATATCAAAATATCATACTCATTCAAAATATCATATTTACTTCAAAATATCATATTCAGTTTGATATGTCCTTTTCACTTGAAAATATCATTTTACTCCAATATCTCGATTTCACTTTCAAAATCGTTTCGAATTTCAATTTAGGTAATAACTTCATCTTAACCAAATTCACATTTAATCCATGATTTAAATATAAACAGTTCCCACTTTGACCAATTTGAATTTCTAGAAAATAGTTTGAATTTTTTTAAATAGTTTGATAAAATGGTTTACATATAAAAAATGGTTTATATAGGAAATAGTTTGGAAAACCAATTTAATTTGAATATTCAAAAAGATAGGTTTTAAACAGTTTATATTAAAATAATTTATTTGAAAATAGTTTCAAAGTCAAACTGATTAAATTCCAAACCTTCCAATTCAAATCATTCAATCTCGATTCACTTCAAATCGACCCAATTTCAATTTCAATTCGAATTAACTTCGATTTCAATTCCAATTCAAATCAATTTTAATTCTGATTTCAAATTAATTAAATTTCAATTTTGATTTCGATTAATTTCAATTTCGATTCGAATTTGAATTGATTTCAATTCAATTCTCAATTTTAAACCATTTCAATTTATATCAATTTCGAGTTCGATTTCAAAATATCGATTTAGATCATTTAAATCAAATTAACTTCAATGTTTAATTTAATGTTCAAATCTTAAAAGTAACTCAATTCCGAGCTCAATTTTGATATATTCATTTCTATCACCTTAACCAAGATGAATTTCCAAAGTTCGAATAAAGTTAAAATCATTAAACAATTCAATTTCCATAGTTCGAGTCATATGTCAATTTTAAATTCATATTTCAAATTTAATTCTTTGAAACAATTTTAATTAACAATTTTAATTTCAACATTTCAAGCTCAAGTTTGAAAATAATTCAATCATTATAAATTCGATTATTATTTCTTTAAAACCAACTCATTTTAATAAATTCAAAATTTAAGAATTTAACATCAACTAATTTAACCAACCCGGTGTTCGTATATAATTTTCTATCCTATGGCCAAGTGATCAATTATTTCAATTTAATTTCAAGGATGGTTATATATCATTTCAATCCAAAATAAATGTCATAGTTATATATCATTTCAACCTATTTCTTAATTTATTCGAAATAATTCAATTAACAATTGTATATACTTTCAAATAATTTACAAGCAATACATGATGTATATAAAACAAACAAACATCCAATCATCCAATCATCCACAATATCAACCAAATTGGCATCCATCACAATCAATAATCCAAACAGACAAAATATTACAACAATTGACTATTTATCAACATTGGAGGTCTCACTGGCAATTTAATTTCAATTTCAAATTGAATTGTCAATTTAAATGTCAATTAACTTATCAACAACAGTCGATAAAATTAAATTACTTCATGATATCAATTTAACTAACATAAAAATTATCTTAATCATTCGTGAGCGTTATAAACACTCACCTTTATTTGAAACTGAAAATATTTCATCTTCAAATAAACCAATTTGCCTCCATGTTGTAGACGACGTCAATACGGTCGCATCGCGACTCGTTTTACTCGAAATGGACCTCGTATGCAAAAGTTATACGATAATTAATATACAATATAATTTAAACTTAATTAACAAGATTAATTAAACAAATAAATAAAAAAAACCTTTCTTCCTCACATTCCCTTGTTCAGGCCCATGCTTCCGGTCGTGACATTGTTTCATCATTTTTTCAATTAACAAACGATCGCCGCCTAGCTCCGACACGCCGCCAACCACCTTAGACCTGCGCTGCCCCAGCCTCCATCAACGCCGACGTCGGCCAGCTCCCTCCGGTCATCTTCTGGTCGCGCATGCAAACGATGCGTGAAAACCCTAAAACTGCTCGTGACGAACAAGGCCCAACCAACAACTGCCCGCCCCTTCAACCACGCCACGTGCTCCTCCAGGCCCTCGAGCTCGCCATTTTTTCCTTTTATTTTTTGTTTGTCTACAAAGATTTGAAATGAGGGGGAAAAGATGAGGTATAGGGTAGACAAGATTTTGGCTGAGCGTACAACGTGCTGGGAGATGGGTAAATATATATATATTATAATGATAAAATATCTAGCTTCTTAACGTCCAAAATTCTGCAATTCCAAACGAAGCATGCCGCTTGACATTCTATATGTTATACCCATATTTCGAACACAATGGAACTAATTTTGGGAGCCAATTCCATCATATTCAGAAGATAGCATTTCAAAATCAATTTATTTTAATTAAATTCCTTTAATTAATTTCTACGCGTTTCAAGCTCGTACGGCCAAAGGATAAGTCTGATCGCTACGAAAATTGAAATCCTATAATAATTAAATATTACAGATCCGATGAAACTAGTTTCATCGGAATCCGAGACAGTGGCTAAAATGGCTATTTTCACACGTTAATTAAAACAATAAATTTCAAAATAATTTTAATCACTTCAAATTCAATTTTAAAAGTTTCCTATCGTCATTCTAGTTTAAATAAAATTTAAATCAACTTTAAAAATCATTTTCATTCGTATTAAATTCAGAATTCAATTATTTAAATAATTTCCAATATTAAATTTAAACAATTTTAGTCATTCAATAAAATATATTAATAATAATTAAATTTCTAACGAATTTTTGTTATCAAATAATTATTTTATTTTCATCTAAATAATTCAACATTTATTATTTAATTCCAGCTATTGATTATAAACACATTCAATACATAGAATTTTATTTCAATACCTGTTATTGCCAAAATCTTCGAAATTGGTTATTTCAAGATTTATTCAAATTCATATTCAATAAATTACATAAATAAAACATAAATTTTTATTTCTAACCATTTTTATTCAATAATTATATTAAATTCAATAAATTAAAATACTTAAAAATATGGGTCATTACATTCTCCCCCACTCAAAACTTTTCATCCTCGAAAAGGGGTTAAGTAGGGAATTTAACGTTTTATATATTTTATTTAGAATAATTAACATACAAAACATTAAAATCTTATTTACAAAACCTCTACCATGCTTCTACTACGCCTCTTCGATATCGGGTTTAAGGAAATTGCAACTTATTTCTAAAACAAGTTATAAAATTTTAAGACATCAAAATTTTTCTAACACCCAGATTTACGGAAAATTTCGACAGCGTCTCCTTTGCGTGGCTCAATCGGAAATTTTTACAATACAAATATATATCACAAATATACATTGCATCTCTATGATGAGGCATCCCGTAGGGAAAAATATAAAAGTGTGGTATGTAATCCGAGATATGTACCTTATTATTATTAATACGAGCGAGTTCGCTCATATTAAGCAAGCAAAAGAAAATCAAATCTACGTATACATCCAAACGGTCTTCGTATGTACCTATCTCAACTCAATATAGAATATTAGTCACTTATTAAAGAAATAGAACATGTATAAGTTTAATAGAACCATATAACTTGAAATTTTGAATCTAAACCATAAACACAAGCATTAATACACACCATACAACAATCATATGCAATCAAAAAAAATATTAAAACAATGATTTACAACAAAAGAAACCATACAACAATTAATATTTTTTCAACTAATCCATAATCATCACGATTTACATTTTTCAATGTCAATAATTAAGTTATACCCTATCATTTCTTATTAACATCCAATTTTTATTAACAGTTACATCTATTTCATTTATATTTAATTTATTCAAATTTCAATTATTTCACTTTTTTTTAACACACCTCATATCAATTCATTTATGGACCATTTTATAAATCACTTCATTCAACCTTGTTTAAGTTAAATTTTATTTTATTACCACTTAGTATATTCTTTTTAATACTAATATCATTTATAAACTGTTTTATTATAAACATTTTATAAAACACAATTCATGTTTATTATTACTTCATAACTTAAGTTCGTATAATTCATTAATTCACTTCATTAGTTCATTTCATTAATTCAAACTAATATTAATAATTTTAATTAAGTAAATTTTATTTATACTCAAATTCATATTAATAAATTTTTCTTTTTATCACAATCAATTTCATTCAACTTATTTCATATTCAATCAGTTACCATTCAATTTATTAAAACTCATTCCATTTGCAATCAATTTATTTATATCCAATTTAAATCAAATTCAATTACTTACACTAATGTTTCTTACACTCATTTATTCACATTCAATTCCTTTCACAACTCAAATTGCATTTTATTTTGTAACTCAAGTTCGTATTCATTTCTATCACCTTAACCAAGATGAAATTCCAAAGTTCGAATAAAGTTAAAATCATTAAACAATTCAATTTCCATAGTCCGAGTCATATGTCAATTTTAAATTCGTATTTCAAATTTAATTCTTTGAAACAATTTTAATAATAATTTTAGTTTCAACATTTAAAGCTCGAGTTCGAAAATAATTCAATCATCATAAATTTGATTTTTATTTCTTTAAAACCAACTCATGTAAATAAATTCAAGAGTTTAAAATCACCTAATTTAACCAACCCGCTCTCCGCATATAATTTTCTATCATATGGCCAAGTGATAAGTTATTTCAATTTAATTTCAGGGATGGATATATATCATTTCAATCCAAAATAAATGTCATAGGTATATATCGTTTCAACATATTCTTAATTTATTCGAAATAATTCAACTAAAAGTTTTATATACTGTCAAATAATTTACATGCGATACATGATGTATATAAAATAAATAAACATCCAATCTTCCACAATATCAACCAAATTGACATCCATCACAATCAATCATTCAAACAGACAAAATATCACAACAATTGACTATTTATCAACATCGGAGGTCTCACTGGCAATTTAATTTCAATTTCAAATTGAATTGTCAATTTAAATGTCAATTAACTTATCAACAACAGTCGATAAAATAAAATTACTTCATGATATCAATTTAACTAACATAAAAATTATTTTAATCGTTCGTGAGCGTTATAAAACACTCACCTTTATTTGAAACTAAAAATATTTCAGCTTCAAATAAAGTCCAATTTGACTCCATGCTATAGAAGACGTCGATGCGGTCGCATCGCGACCAGTTTCACTCGAAACGGACCTCGTATGCAAAAGTTATACGATAACTAATATACGATATAATTTAAACTTAATTAACAAAATTAATTAAACAAATAAATAAAAAAAACCTTTCTTCCTTACGTTCCCTTGGTTAGGCCCGTGCTTCCAATCGTGACATCATTTCATCATTTTTTTATTAACAAACGATCGCCGCCCAGCAACGACACGCCGCCCAGCAACGACATGCCGCCGACCACCTCAGACCTGCTCCGGCCCAGCCTCCATCAGCGCCGACGTCACCCAGCTCCCTTCGGTCATCGCCTGGTCGCGCATTCGAACGATGCACGAAAACCCTAAAACTGCTCGTGACGAATGCGGCCCAACCGGCAACTGCCCATCCCTCCAATCGCGCCACGCACTCCTCCAAGCGCTCGCGCTCGCCATTTTTTTTAATTTTTTTTTCGTTTGTCTGCAAAGATTTGAAACGAGGGTGTAACGACTCGTAATTTTCGACAATTAAAAATAGTTAATTTGATAAAGGTTTTGTGATTTAGTGTTGGAAGAAATAAAAAATTTGCGATTTAATAATAAGAAGATAACTGAAATGAAATGTAATAGTATTAATTTAAGATGATTGATAACTACTTTAAATGTAATTCCAAGAATTAAAATGGTTAAAGAGTTATAATTAGGTATAGATTGTAATTGTTGTAATAATATGTGAATTAATTGATAATTGGATTTAAAGAGAAATTGATAATTTAAAGGGTGTAAATTAATGAAATAAGGTGTAATTAATTGTAATTGATAAAAGTAGTGTTGTATAAGTTGTTATAACAATTAGTGGTAAATAATAAACTTACAAATGTTATTAAATGTAGAAATGATGACAATTGCTATTTGTTACCAATTTAATTAACCAATTACAAATAAAAGTAAATAAATGTTACATTAATGTGTGTTAATACAATAACTGCAAATTGGAAATGTAATGAAATGTACAGAATTGTCAATTACACTCATAAGGCAATAAATTGATTTAATAATAAAAATGAAACTAAGAAAAATAAATTAATTGGGATTTCAAAATTTAATTAATGTGAAAAATCGACAAAATTCAATATAATTGAAATATAGCAGCTAATACAAATAAAAGATGGTAACTGTAGAATATTTGTGTAATAAGATATAAACGAATGTTAACTATGTCTATAGAGTGATAATTGATTGAATAAAAAGACTGAAATCAAATTAAAAAAATTTATTGGAAGTTAATTTTAATTAATTAGATTTAATTACAGTTGAAATTGAACAGTGTAATTAGTGAAATATTTAACACTGAATTTGAAATGTAAATTTGCTTTATGTTATTATAAATGTCTATGTAATCCAAAATGTTGAAATTTGTTAGTTTATAAATATTGAATTAAAAAGTGATTAATTAATTTAATATTAATTTATTTAATTAATATGAAAATAGCCATTTTGGCCACTGTCTCGGATTTCGACGAAACCAGTTTCATTGGATCCGCAACGGTAAATTATTGTAAGGTTTCAAACTTCGTAGCGATCGGACTTGTCGTTTGATCGTACGGACTCGAAAGGCGTAGAAATCAATTTGAAATAAGTTAATTTTAAGCTAACTTCTTCATACGATGGAATTAGGACTTGAAACCTATTCCATTGAGTTTAAAATTATCGAAAACATCTATTTTATATATGGGTTGACCCATTTTTGTTTCGGAGTCAGAACGGGCTTTTCTGGTCATTTATCGTTCAACTTTCAAATCGATCTAGCCCATTCAATTCTATTTCTGATCTGCCTATATATAGCCTGTTATAAATCCTAGCTATTTCTTATTCCATTTGTTTGTACGTATAATTCTTTCTGCTTCTCTCTTTTCAATGGCCGACAAACCAAAACCAATCCCAAATTCAATTGCAAATCAAAATCAAATCGAAAAATCAAACTCCTCCAAACCATATCAAATTATATATCGATTTGAAGCTCTCGACGAGCGCAAGTCAAATTGGTAGTTTGTTTTTCGATCTGGGTTGCTACGTGGCCGGAATTGGGTGATTAATTCTCAGTCGTTCATCGTGCGTCGATCAACTTCGACCGATCGTCGAATTGCGGGTACCATGTTGTGGAGAGTGTTGAGGGGAGTTCATCTAGGTGTGTCAACATTGAATTATTTTTGAGTTTATGAACCCTGTGTTCATAACATAAATTAGTCCTTTACACATCTTAAATAATATAAAATTGGGTTTCTTATCGATTCATACTTATATGATTTCGTAAATAGTGCTTTAGATTAAACTAAATTCAACTTATGTAGTTACTCTTAATTATATATCTTTATAGAAAGAAGTTAACTCAACATCACTTATCATCAGTTGAACTTTGTCCATGATTATGCATCATAAAAGGAGTGACTTTGAGATTTAACTTATTTGTTTATAGGTACTTTTAAAACCCTTTCCAACATATACTCAACTATTCGATCAAGTCAAATTGTTTTATTTCCTCTTCATGTTATGTTTTCTGCTTCCATTTTATATTCTATAAACTTATCAAAGATATACTTCTTATGCACGAATACACATGTTCATGTCTCTGATAAGTCATTGGTGAATTTACCGAAGTAAGTGTATTCGTTTTTGTACCACTAGACCTTGGACTGAATAAATCAATGTGTATAAATTTGAAGAGTCCGTTAATCCCTTTTCACATCCACTAAATAGGTGCTTTTCCCTTAATCTTTTGAGGTACAATTCATGAATATAATGGGATTCAACATATGATTCAAGATTTGTTTCTCAAAAATATGGCTTAGTCCATAATTTCAAAATAATTATAGAAAATTTTAGATACTTCTTTATTTTATGTAGCTAATGCATCACTACGGTTGTGAAAGAAAATATTATTATTATAATAGATTTTTTTATAATGGATATTCATAATATTTATATTAAAATAAAATTATATCTACTTTCAGTCCGTACTAAAAATGGTTATTAGTTCATAAATAATACTTGATATATGTACGGAGGAAATCTAAGGTAATTTGATGCATCCACTAATAAGTGTCATATGGTGCGCTCCCACTATTTCTGTCATTATTATAATGGTGTGTAACATGTGACGCTCCATTCAACCACTCGTTATGAGCAATTTATTTCTTTAATTGTATCTATTTTACAGTCGAGAGTTTCAGGTCAAATATCTCGAACTTAAAGAAATAACACTTATAGAAAACAATTTCTACAAAAATAAACATGGAATATAAATTAGATTTCTCATTGCATATTAAGTATCTACTAGTATTTCACATAATTCTCATTTTCGATGTTTCTTCATAAAGTAGGTGTAACATCCCTAATTTTTGATAACATTATTCTAAAGATTTAATTAGATAAATTAAATAGAAAAATGATGATAAGGGGATTGATATTTGAATAAATTACATAATGGGCCGTGCTTAATAATAAAGAATTAATGGGTTTTAAATTGGTTTATAAGATAATTAAATTACACATGGGCATATTAGTAAATTAGCCAATCCATTATACACGGCTATACATTCTCACTATTGTCCATTCATGTTCATTTCTCTTAAATAAAAAATAAAATGCAAAACCCTAAGATAGGCGGCCATTAACAAGGAAGAAAAGAGGAAAAATTCAATCAAAAGCTAAGGATCAAAGCTAGGAAGGATTAATCAACAACAAATCTCAAATTCCTTATCAAATCTAAGGTGAATAATAATTCATTCCATCTCTTTTTGGTTTCTATAATCCTATGATTTTAGATTTGAGTATTTATTTTGTTCCTAATATATATTGAATGACGATATGCTTAATTTATGAATTGTTTGATTTTAACAATTTAATTGTGCGTGAAATTCGTACGGTTTTAAGGGCAAAACCATGGGATATTGATTTTAAAATGCCATAGGAAATTTTTATGTTAAGTAAAACATGATTTTGGAGATGGGTTTTAATTTTAAGAATTTTCCCAGCTATGGATATTTTATTATGAATTTTTGACGTTAAATAGGATATAATTGGGTTTAAAATTTATTTCGAGTATTCTAGGATGAAATTGGGCCTAAATTTTTAACATGTTTGACTACATGATGAAATCGAATTTCTGTGATTTTTGGGGATTTTCTCGATTGATTTACAAGGGAAAATAAATTATTTTAAAAGAAGGAATTTTCTGAAATAATTGATTTTGGTATATGGAAGGGCTAAAAACATTACATTTATAAGGGTTTAAATCTAGTATAAGTGCGGCAGTTTTAGAGATAAAGTATTTGAAAGTTTTGTGGCAGCCAATCAATGGTTTACAATTTGACAAAGCTGTTATAAAGCAATTACTAAAAGAAGCAATGTTTCGATCTTTAATTCATATAAAGGTGTTTCGCCTCAATTAATACCCCTTTCATCTCCAATGATTCCGCTCCATCCTAGTCGAAACCTACTTAATCAAAACCATCATAGTCGAAACCGATACACAAAGCATCACCTAGTGGTTCATAGTGGATTGGAAGGATGGCGAAAGCCTTGGTGTCGAAATGTAAGCTTCCGATGGGGTCAAAACCCTGCCTTGTTTTCAAAAGTTAAAAGTCTTGCCTTGTTTTTTTTAAAGCTTTCGACATAGTCAAAACACATGCTTTGAAAAGGGTTTTATAAATGGCTTTCGAAGAAGGTTGCTA
This sequence comes from Allium fistulosum, assembly GCA_030737815.1. Taxonomy (NCBI): domain Eukaryota; kingdom Viridiplantae; phylum Streptophyta; class Magnoliopsida; order Asparagales; family Amaryllidaceae; genus Allium; species Allium fistulosum. The sequence goes on along the minus strand of CM060908.1, from coordinate 738,874,714 downwards.
TAATATATAAAGAAGTATTGCTTTCGAAGGGGGTGCCTTTTCATTTAAATAAGAAGCTTTCGAAAGGATAGGTTCCGACCTAGTCGAAACCTAGCTGCTATTTTTGTTCCGAAGTATTGAAGTCATCAATACCTTCGAAAGGTTATCTTTGTTTTTACCTATGCTAAGCCGCTTCCTAATTGCTTTCGAAAGGGTTTGAGGGTTTCAAAGGAGACGAAGTCGAAAGGGGGTTTCGACTCCGTCCTTCGAAGTTTTAAGTTTTAAGATCTTTGCTTTCGAACTAGATGGTTCTGACACCATCAACTTTTGCACAAATTTATTTTAGTTGGTTTTGAAAGAGATACTTTCATATATAACCAATTTGACCCAAATGATGTTTTTAAATAGTAAACCCAATGCTTTCGAAAGGGTACTTTATTTATTTCGAAGCCATGTTTTAAAGAATGTTTTCTTGATACCATCGAAAGGCTTCATTGGTTTCGAAAGTTATATACTTAGAGTTTTGAAAAGAGGTTTTCTATGCTTTCGAAGGAGGTCATCCAGGGGTTTCGAAAGTGATATTTGAAGGTTTCAAAACAAATAAACCATTTTCATTTTTCAGGACAAACCCTAGCATAAATAAAGGTTTTGGAGATATTATTCACACTATTATTAACTCATAATTGTATTTTGGGGAAAGGGTAGAATAACCAGTTAGGTTGACCCAGTAGTGAATATAACTTAACAGATGTTAAAATCTTAATTAAAGATATTGGAGGGGCCAATAGGTTTACAGTAAGCCCATGAAAATTGCATGATATTGGCAGGGGCCAATAGGTTCATAGTCAGCCTATGAAAACTATGATTTGATACTGGCAGGGGCCAGTTGGTTTGTAGTTAGCCATGAAAACTATATTCGGATTAAGATATTGACAGCCAGTCAATAGGTTCCTAGTTAGCCCATGAAAACTATGATAAGAGCTAAGATATTAGAGTTACCAATAGGTTCTTAGTGATCCCATGAAAACTATGATATTGGACAGATAGTCCTTAAAACATTTAGTAGGTTGATAGTAATCCTAGAAACTATAATTGAGATAGATAGCCGGAATGAATTGGGATGGGTAATCCAGATTTGATTTACTTGTTTTGCGTATCATCATAAAGTTTTTGAAATACTATGTTTTAACCATTGTGGATGTAGGAGCATAGTATATGGTTTTATAAATATTTTAGGATACTAGTGAGGGGAAAACCCGTTCCTCTAAGTGGCGTGGTCTCACTAGATATCTAAATGGTTTGAGATGGTAAATTATTATTCATAACAGACTTTATGTCTGACCCGAAGTTTTTGTTTTCCCCTTAAACTCTCAGGTACACAATTGATTTTGAGTAGGTTGAGAGTTATGGTTTCTAGGTGTTCTTTTAGACGAATAAAGCTCCCGAGGACGTGCAAGAGGCAGGCTAGTTATTAGAGTTCTTTTTTTTTCGCTGTGTGTTTTGTTTGTAAAGGAAAATTGTTTTCTTGCCTATTTATATACTCTTATCTACCAAGGGGGCATCTTCATATGTCACTCTTGGCGTATTTTGTAATAATTATATTTATCTGAACATGGTCTGCGAATTGGAATTATGTAATCAATGTGGAATATTTTGAAGTGAAATGTGGAATTTGTCTGCTATTTAATTTTTTTCCATATTCTTGTGTTTTTGTGTATCAATGTATCTAATGTCGACGTATTTGGTCGCCGAGGATTAATAACTATAGATGACAGCAGCATCTGTAGTTGTTAGTTTTGGGCCTCCAAATAGGGGATGTTACAAGTTGGTATCAGAGCATAGGTTTATGAAACTTTAAAAGAAACTTAAACTTAAAAGAATTTCCAATCATAATCCAATGAGTCAGAAAATAAGATTGGGGTTTGGGTTAATATTATAGTAACGTACTTGTATTTTCTATATATAGTTATATATATATATATACGTATTCCACACTCTCTTAGGCCATTCTTCTGTATCTTACTAAGGCTTATATGCAGATTTACGAGAAAGGGGATATGGAAGCAAGAAACGGAAGTGGAAATCTCGGTGGAGGAAGCACCACAACTAATGGAAATGTTCGACCCACTACCAGGAGAAATCCGGATCGACAGGCTAATGCTAGTAATCAAAATGCTGATGCCAATGTGAGTGCTTGAAATCCACCAGTAGATATGGGGGTGATGTATCAGTTCGTTGCCGATTTAATGCAAGCTGGAGATGCTGCTGGTGTTGCTGGAAATGTAGGAGGAGCTAATCTTGTGGCTCCAGTTAGGAATATTGCTTTGCTAGGTAGAGATTACACCAGTTTAGGTGGGAAGCCATTCTTGGGAACAAAGAGTGCCATAGAGGTTCAGAATTGGGTATTGCATTGTGAGCTTATATTTTCTGATTTGGATCTGAATGACGGGCAGAAGAGAAGGTTGACCTCTAGACAGTTGCAGGGGTCAGCACTACGTTGGTGGAATAGTGTCACTGCCGGAGTGCTGGAAGAGCAGTTAACTTGGGCCGATTTTTAAACGAGATTTGAGCAGAAGTTTGTATCTGAGTTTGCCAAGTCTGAGCTGATGAGGAAATTTATGGATTTAGTGCAAGGAGAGATGTCAGTAGTCGAGTATGCTAATAAGTTTGAAGAGCTATCTAGATATGGATATGCTATTATAAATACTGACATTAAAAGGAATGAGAAGTTCATTCGTGGACCGAGGCCCGAGCTTGCTAGAATGACCATGACACATGTCCGTGATCCTTGTAATATTGTGATGGAGATGGCCATTCTCCATGAGGAGTTACTTGCTGATTTAGCTAAAGAGAAGGCAGTGGAAACTCAGGGTTCTTAGGGGAAGAAGAGGAAGTTCTTTAAAAAGAAGAGATCCCGGAAGGGGGATACAGCTAAGAAGTCAAAGGCTGAGGTAGTTTGCTATAAGTGTGAAAAGAAGGGTCACTTTGCTAATGAATGTCGGTCAGGAAATGGGAAGAAAGCTGCAAGTAAGAAGAATGTGAAATGCTTCAACTGTGATTAAGTTGGGCATTACAAGAATCATTGTCCAGAAGCAGTTAGGGAGGACAAAGGAAATTTTTTTGCTATAAGACCAGCTAGGTCTACTGCAGCAGATAAGGGAAAGACTATGATGGAAGGTACGCTTATGATTCAGATTATTCCAGTTAGAGTACTTTTTGATATCGGTGCATCACATTCATTTATATCTCAGTGTTTGGTTGATAGATTACGCTTAGTACCCACCTACTTTGTTACTTTGTTAAGGGTTGCGAATCCAATAGGAGGGTATGCAACTCTAGGGTTAAGATGTGACCAATTAGAACTTGACTTATTAGGTCATTAGTTTGCATGCAGTTTGTTTGTTATTGATTTTGTAGATTTCGAGATCATTTTGGGTATGGATTGGTTGGGTAGGTATAAGACTAGAATATTTTGTCATGATAGGAAAATATCACTGAGACACCCTGATAGTCATAACCTAGTGATATTCTTAGTAGAGAATACTGAAGAGAGTGTTAGCACTATGCTTAATGCTATGGATGTAGGAAATGAGTTAAGTCAGGTTCGAGTAGCAAGAAGGTTTGCAGATGTCTTTGAGCTAGTCACTGGACTACCCCCGTAAAGAGTTGTTGAGTTTAGAATAGATCTTGAGCCAGGAGCTGAGCCTATAAGTAGACCACCTAGAAGGATGACACCAACTGAGATGAAGGAATTGAAGGTGTAGCTAGTGGATCTAGAAGGAAGGAATTTTATTAGACCAAGCAGTTCTCCTTGGGGAGCGGCCGCGGTGTTCGTAAAGAAATCGGATGGGTCATTGATAATGTGCATTGACTATCGCAAGTTAAACGAAAGAAAAACTAAGAATAAGTATCCTTCTCCAAGAATAGATGATCCATTTGATCAGTTGAGTGCAGCCAGAGTGTTTTCCTAGTTGGATTTGGCAACAGGTTTCCATCAGTTAGGAGTGGCGGAGGACAGTACTCCTTTGACCATATTTCAAACTAGGTATGGTTCGTATGAGTGGTTGGTGATGCCATTTGATTAACAAATGCACCTTCTTTCTTCATAAATTCGATGAACCGAGTTTTGCGAGAGTACTTGGATAGGTTTGTACTTGTGTTTACAGATGACATTCTAGTCTACTCTAGGGATGAGAGAGAGCCTGAAGTTCATCTTAGAGTGGTACTTGAGACGCTGAGATAGAATCAGCTAATGGCGAAGTTTACCAAGTGTCATTTCTGGAAGAAAGAGGTAAAATTTCTTGGTCACATGGTTTCGGAGAAAGGATTGTCTGTCGATCTAGATAAGATCGAAGCCGTGAATAATTGGAAGAGACCAGAGACGGCGACTGAGATCAGGAGTTTTCTTGGACTTGCTGGCTACTGCCAGAGATTCATTAAAGATTTCTCGCGAATAGCAGCACCCTTAACTAAGCTAACCAGGAAGGAAGTGAGATTTGTTTGGTTCGACAAATGTGAGGAGGCATTCCTTAAGTTAAAGCATTTGTTGACCAATGCACCCATGTTAGTAGTTCCAGACAGAAACCAAGGATTGGTGGTGTATAATGATGCATGTGGGACTGGATTAGGAGCGGTGTTGATGCAGAATTGTAAAGTCATTGCCTATGCATCTATGCAGCTTAGACCACATGAAGTTAGATATCCTACTTATGATTTGGAAGTGGCAGCTGTGATCTTCGCATTGAAGATTTGGAGACATTATCTCTTAGGGGAGAGATTTGAGTTATATACCGATCATAGGTCTTTACGGTATTTATTCTCTCAGAATGAGTTGAATATGAGACAGAAGAGGTCGCGGGAGTTTTTGGGTACATATGATTTTGGTATAGAATATACACCAGGAGAAGTAATAAAGTGGCTGATGCTCTTAGCAGGTAACATCAGAATGTGGTGTTAGCTATGTTGGCAGAATGGAAAGATTTAGAAGCTTTAGTCAGTTGTTATGTGCAGTTAAGATTGACTGCCGGTTCTAGTCAGAGTTCCGCCAGGTTGTCTTGTTTATAAGTTTGGCCAGTATTGATTGAGAAAATTGCTTCTAAGCAGAAGGAGGATCCACTACTAGCTGAAAGGATCAGAAGACTGGAGGTTGGAGTAGAGATCGATGACTTAAAGGATTTTAGCCTTGACCAGAAAGGTTGGCTAAGAAAGAAGGGACGATTGTGTGTTGCGAATGTGGAGGACTTGAGGAAAGAAGTTCTTGGAGAATGTCATCATTCCAAGTTTACGATTCATCCTGAAGGAACCAAGATGTATCGGGATATGTAAAGGCGCTTCTATTGGGAAGGCATGAAGAGGGATGTTGGCTTGTAGGTTAGGCAATGTGCAAACTGTCAACAAGTGCAAACTGAACATCAGAAACCGAGTGGGTTGCTTCAACCCTTAGAGATTCCAGTTTGGAAATGAGATTCGATATCTATGGATTTTATAGATGGGTTGCCAAGGTTAAATAGAGGTAATCACTACAAGAAAAATATCATTTTACAACATTGTATAAATGTAGTTAATGTATTATAACAACATTTATGGTTATGTTGTTACATCCACAGTTGTGAAAGATGGGGTATCTTTTACAACGTTTATTTAAATGTTGCATAAAATGTTGTAGAAAAGTTAGCTATAACAAAACATAAATATTGTGAAAACACCAAAAAGTAATTAAAAGAACTTTTTACTACGTTTTTTGAATGTTTTAAAATAGTCAATTACCATATATTTCATATGCTATAATAAACTTTTTACAATAATATTTACATGTTGTCTGCATACATTTTCAATGATTTCCAAATGTTGTATTTTATTTCGACAACGTTATTCACTTATTGTAGAAACATTATCCACGTCATCTAATAAAAGTTGTGTATTGGTTTTATACTACTATTTTCAAATGTGGCATTTTATGTTTCAATCATATTTAATAAACGTTGCAAATACAAGTTAGACAACATTGTTTAAATGTTTCTCTAATTTCATTTGCATCATTCGTTAAACATTGCAGAACAAAATTCCCACAACTTTTTTTACCTATTATACTATGTATTACCACCACGTTTGTGAATGGTTGTAAATAATTTTTCTATAACATTGCTCTAATATAACAAAAAATACATTTGATTCATACAATAAACGTTGTGCACAAGTATTTTACAATAATTGACAAACATTGTAAATTGTACCAACATTCTCCGTATATTGTATTGTACATTTCAACCATATTTATATAGCATCACAACAGTTCAAAGATTGTTATTAAATGTCAAATCACAATTGCTCATTTCAAAAGGAATAGCATATACAGAACAATATGTTAGATCAACACATGATTTAATAATAATAAAACATCATGAGTCACATCAGAAAGTATTTTGACAGCGACATGTATCAATGCAAGTTATGGTATGAAATACAAATACACTGCAAACAAGAGCCTAAAAACTAGAATAGAAATGCAACTTGTTTGAAGTTTCCAAAAAAGATTTTAGTTGGTAGAGCAAGCTTTCGAAATAACAATGTAGCAGCTGCAATAACCTTCTTCATAAGAGCGCCTTTAGTTCCTGCAGCATGGGTAGCATATATTTTAATTAAAACTAGTTACTGTACTGTACTATGATATATAATAAAGGAGATAAACTCATATTAAAAGCTAGGTCTGTCATAATGTAACCCGAACCTCTAACCTAACCCATTTAAAATAATTTTAACAGTGTCAGGTCTAACACGATAAAAATTCCTTTTTTACTGGGTCAGAACACGTGCATTTAAAAATAAATTCCTGTTGACCCTATTTACCTAGCTATCATTTCAATGTCCCTGTAAGAAAATCTATGTTGACCCTGTTTCGCTCTGCAACACATAGGACTGGGAATAGAGGATCAGGCCTTTACCTGAGTTAAAATGGTACGACCCTACTGAGATGCAAATAATCTCTACTTTCATCATGTGGACTTCATACAAGTATAAGCTAACAATTTATCGAAATGATTCAAATGATGTGGAGCAGTTTTACCTTGTTAAGTTATGCTTCAAATGATGTACAAAATCAAATGATGTGGAGCAGTTTTATCGAAATGATTCAAATGATGTACAAAATCATTTGAAGTACACCAAAGGTAAATCCCAATATGTTCGGTATCTATTCAAAGTGATCATATCTCATATAATCACATACTCATATAATCATATTGAAACACATAATCAAATACTCATATTGAAACCAGTGTATATCTGTACTTTGCTTACAAGCAGGGTACTGTTTACCCATGTTATGTTCTGTTTACAACCAGTGTATATCTGTACTTTGCTTCAGAACAATATGTAAGTTCTGTTCTGTTTACCCATGTTCTGTTTATTCTTGGATAATATGGTTTTTCATACTTATATACTCATTTATTCGTTTAATAATTGTGTAGCTAAATAGCAACCCATTTAGTTGTGTACTATATATCTATTTATTTCCAAAAATGTAACCTGCAACATTATTGCAATGGTTTTTTAGGATATACAAAGTTAAGCATAGCTTGAATATGTACTAATTAACAAAAATTACAATAATGTGTTTCTCACAATTAAAGGTAGACAAACTAAACTACAAATTAGGACTACATAAAAATTTAAGAATGGTTAAACATAGGAAAGTATATAAATAGGCAGCTGCCACAAGCATATACATCAACTTTTTTCTAATTTACAAAGTAGGATATAAAAACCAATCATGGGTAGAACAAAATATACAAATAATATGTCCGAAAAGCATGCAATTAAAGATATAATATATGAATACGATGCACCAAAATGTTCAAATACTAAGATGATCAAATACTGAACAACAAAACATTAAAAAAAACTATTTTTGGAATCGAAATTCATAACAACATTTAATTTATGTAGTGCAGTATAATATTTGCACTTTTGTGAAAAAATTTATAATATTGATGAGATGTCATGCCTATATATTTTCTTTGATGGAAATAGGAAGGCACCCTTATTTCAAACTTATACACAGTGATCCTTTCTCAAAAACATGTTTCAACTTGCCACTTAGAACTATTTTTGGTTTCTTTTTTCTGAAATATAAACTTGATTTTAACCAAGAGTTAATATATGGTTTCCGAAAAGAAAAAAGTAGCTTATTTAAGTCGATTAAAATGAAGAGTAAATTTACGCTTTCATTTTAAAAGCATAGATGAAGATGAGAGCTTATTAAATAAGAACATGACCCTTAATATATAAGAACTTGATGAGTGAACGTTTATTAAATAAAGGCTTGGTCCTTCAAATAAAGTATTACTCATTTCTAAATAAAAATGGCAGTGCTTGATCTTTTGAGGATTTGTCGGTTACATAGGCTACACATATTTTTTACGGTGTGCCAAGTTGTTTGAAATACCCTTAGCACTTGATCATGTAATAAGAAAATATTTATTGTTGAAAATATTGAAAATAATAAACCATGACATGAGTTTGCACATGTATATACTATTTTACTTCATATAGAATTGATTACGGAACTATAATATTTTTAGACTGTCTATCTATGAGATCGAGTCTCATTTGATTTAGTTAACTGTCTTTTCTATGTATAATGGGAACCGCTTAAAATGAAGCTTATTGATATTATAAAATTATCATCACATCTTTAATCCCAAAATTATCAGTTTTTTCCTAGATATTGATTGTAATTTATTTCATAACAAAATTAGGATTTAATCCCAAAGCTAATCTTTAATTTGACCTCTAAATTGGATTATTTAATCCCAAAGTGAATTCTTAATTTATTTGAAGCACTAAACTTGAATTGTGGCAAAAAATAATAGCTATGTGGTTGTAAGAACTTACAAAAAGAGGTCTTTAGTTTGTATCGATATCCATTTTTCCAGCCGTCCTCGCATTGACATATAGCAAGCCTACAAACATGAAATAAGAAACGCATAAGTACAAACAATAATAGCTATTATTGCTACACCAGTACCTAGGGAATCAGATATAGCAAGTATTTGATATGACAAAGGTTACATAAAATTTACTTAATTTTTGGCCAAAAAGAACACGAGGAACTAAATGTACAACAAATAAACAAATTTCTCATGTATATCACAACAATTTGAGTTGAATAAATAAATCATTGTCATATCAATGCATAATGATACAGGATTATTAAGTTTTGAACTTGCTAAGATAAACCATTACCTAAACAATGGAAATAAGAGAAGCTACACTAACATGCCTTCATGACCCTTTCTTTCGAAGCCATCGTCATCCTCCAAAACTTCATCAAGTTGTGATACATCCAAAGGTTGACAGTTGATACAGATATCTTCGTAGCACATTTCTAATTCAAGAAAACCTCTAGATGGCGGTTTCAACACAACATACCAGTTAGAGACATCAGAATCTCTTGAGTAGAAAACCTGTCGAGCTTGTGAAGCTAAAATAAAAGGATCATTCTGGAATTGATTCTGGAATTGGTGTAGATTAGCTAATATAAAACCATCTTCCATCTTAATACCACGATCGATATTAGCCCAAATACATTTAAATATAGGAATTTGCATAATATGATAGTCTAACACAATAATTTCCTGAAGAACACCAAAGTATGCCTTTGAAGCTGTATTATTATTTAAATGTGAATCGCTCATGTTATTTGCTTCAATCATTATACCACTGTTTTGAGTCGATCTTTCAACATATTGGGTATGAAATCTGCATCCATTTATAATATAACCAGTATATGTAACAGCTTGCTTTTCAGGGCCAAATGATAACCACTTTATCTTCTCAGGAACATGATTTTTTGACTTAATTTCCATTTCAACCTACATAGTAAGTTAAAATAGGCTGCAACAATCATGTACGTACATGTGCTTTTTTTAAGTAAGGCACACTGACACAAAAGTAATTGAAATCAAACTCATATCATCGTATATAGAATACCTTTTTTTGAAACCAATCACAAAAATTGGCAGAATGTTGATTCCAAAGCAATGTTTCATTTTTGATGAAGCGAACATCCGAATGCTTCAGCTCCTCCATGTGTAGTCTAAAGTATAACAAGAAGATATATATATATATATCACAAGTATTACACTTTTTTAGCTATAATTGTAGCTTGGTAGATCTTATTATACTTACTTTTCATAAGACTGCACTTCTGCCATATTAAAAAGCACATAACGATGTGCAATTTTCAGCATTTCATTGGACATGGTAATATGTTTCTCTTTACTGATTGGACACCCGATGTGAGAAGCATTATTTTCAACCTCTTCATTTCTACCATGCTTCTCACATATTTCAACATTTTGTTTCATATAACTAGCACAATACCTCATGCACTCTTCAGCAAGATAACTTTCTGCTATGCATCCTTCGGGACGTGAGGGATTTTTAACATAGCCTTTTAGTATTTTCATATATCTACAAAAAAGAAAAATTACAAGTAAATGTTGTTCCAGTATATTATGTACATAAATTTATTCATTCAACTAAAAATTATCTTTCCATATGAACTGCATCTCTTGCTTTCTGTTTTGTAGGTGTAATTTAAAGAACTTCATATGACCTAAAATTGATATGCCATTTAACTTATATAAAACAACGGGGTTCAAATAATAAAGTATTTCTCAAGTTTAGCTTCATATGACAAAGTTCATTAATAATTGATTTTCAGTAACTCAATATGATAAAATTCAGTAATAATTATGCTCTACAAATCTTTGGCAATAGTATAGTTTATTCATATTTCTAAACTATATGATCATGCATCCAATTATGGAAATTAGATATTTTTCTCATTTTCATGGACTAAAAAGGAGTTTAATTTAAATATGAATCACACAAAGTAGCTAAGAAAAAAAAAGGGGTAAAAAGTCACCTTTCAAACGGATACATCCAACGATATTGTACTGGGCCGCACAGTCTTACTTCTCTCGTCAAGTGAATAGTCAGGTGCACCATAATATCAAAAAATGATGGAGGGAAAAACCTTTCAAAAATGCATAATATCTCAGCAACTTCATTTTCAAGATGTTCCAACCTCTTTCGATCTATTACTCTTGGCACAGTTCATTAAAAAATATACAGAGCCGAAATATTGCATTTCTCGGCCACTTTGGTAAGAGCCCTCTCAAAGCCACAGGTAATAATTGTTGCATTAAAACATGGCAATCATGAGATTTCAGTCCTATTATATTATCATCCTTTGAAAAACAGTGTCGAATATTAGAACTATAACCATCAGGCACCTTTAATTTTCTGAGTCGATTGTAGAAAATTAGTTTTTCTTGTTTTGTTAATGTGTGTTGTGCTGCAGGAAGGTATGTCTTTCCACCTACATCTTGCGGATGCAACTCTTTTCTTATTCCAATATGTTGTAGATCCTTACGAGAATTTAACCCATCTTTGGATTTTCCATTTATGTTCAATATTGTTCCAACTAGACTTTCACATACATTTTTTTCGATATGCATTACATCCAAGTTGTGACGTAACAGCAATTCCTAAAAGTCATATCATAAAATTTTAGCACCCACTATTGTATGAGAGAATTAAATCAAAAAAATCATAAATCAAAAATACATATAATATTAACTAATATTTTGTACCTTCCAATACGGCAACTCGAAGAAGATTGACTTCTTCTTCCACATATAAGTGTTTTTATCATATGCAGCTTTTCTCTTCTTTTGGTTTTGTCTCTTCCTCTTAGCAACTATATTAGTTGTTCCTTTCTCTTCTTTTATTTTCTTTCCCCAGTCATTTTGAATATTACTTATAGATTTTAGCACATTTATACCACTCATTACTGTTGGTTTACCTCGTTCTTCATTTTTACCATCAAACCAACTTTGTCTTTTTCGAAAAGGGTGATCTGGAGATAGAAACCTTCTATGGTGCAAATATACACACTTACAAATAAAAGGTAAGCAATTCGATAATGTATTAACCCCACAAATTGGGCATCCTGTCTTTCCTTTTGTTGTGCAACCAGCTAGATTACCATAAGCCGGGAAATCATTTATAGTCCACAGTAAAACAACATTTAACTTGAAATTGGAATTACTAAACGCATCATATACCTCCACGCCGTTATTCCATAACTCTTTCAAATCGTCTATGAGTGGCTCTAAGTAAACATCAATGTCGTTTCCTTCTCACAAAAATAAATAATTTTAGTTAGGTTATTTAATTTGAATAACAAGTGAAAAATAAGATATGCACAAATTTTATACTTGAAAATCTATATTCCTTGATCTGAATATAGTAAAGAATACGATGTGTATAGCAAACAATACTGACCTTATGTGTTAGAAATTAGAATACATCTAAATGATTCTACTTTGCTCTTTTTATTATTATGGTATTTATAGAAATATGATATTTCCTAGGTCCTTAAGTTGCACAATAATTATGTGCTATGAATCATGAAAGCAACATATAACCATTGTTTACGCTTAAAAATGAGAGCTACATGCAATTAATTAGCAGAATGAGAAAGTTGACGTTCATGGGATATAAATAAGATTTTGAAAGGATATCTGTATGAAATGAGTACAACTTTTTTAAAATAATAATTGGTTATGAATACGACAAATTTTGATAAATGTAATGACTAACAACATTGCCCAAAATATAAATGCAAAAAGAAGTCGATTGAGATGTAGTTATGAATTTCCATGATATATGCCATTGAAAATGTCACGATGAAAATATGCAATTCTAGTTCTCAACTTACCAAAGATATGATCAGGTCACGTGACCTTATGTTGATGAAAAAGTACGAACTTTAGAAGTGAAAAAATGAGGTTAAAATAAAAAAATTCTTTGAAATATTTGTGTAACATGTTAATGAAAAATTAGGGAATCTTAATAGTAACATAAAATATGTAGCATAAATTTGGAAGAAATTAATATGTACACGAACTATAACAATCCATGAGAATAATATGAAAACATAATTATGATTACCTGGTTGCCTGGGGCCTGGAATCAACAAAGACAACATTAGATTTTCCTTTTTCATACACAACCATGGAGGAAGGTTGTATGTAACCAGTAGTACGGGCCAACAACTATAAGTCAACCTAGGATCGGTAAAAGGACTATATCCATCCGTCGCAAGTCCAAATCTCAAATTTCTTGGATCAGAAGCAAAACCAGGCCATTTTTTGTCAATTTTCTTCCAAGCTAAAGAATCAACTGGATGTCGTAATTTTCCATCTTCGCTTTTATTCGCATCATGCCACCTCAATTGCTCTGATGTTTCTTGTGATTTAAACATTCTTTTAAGTCTAGGTATAATTGGAAAATATCTAAGTACCTTAACAGGAATATTTTTCTTCCTCTCGTTATCATTGTCACCTTTTTTGTACCTAGAAAAACCACACTTCGGACATTTATCTAGATTTGCATTCTCTTTTCGAAAAAGACAGCAATCATTCTGACATGCATGTATTTTCTCATAATTGAGATTAAAACACTTGAGAAACTTTTTTACCTCATAGTTGCTTTTAGGAAGCAAATTTTCATCTGGTAGCATGTGCTCATGTACTGCCTTTAACAGTTCATTAAAACTTTTAGTTGATAATCCATTCTCGGTTTTGATTTGGTATAAAGCTAATGTAGTAGAAATCTTTGTAGACTTTTTAAAGCCAGGGTACAGTGGAAGTAAAGAATCTCCTACCACATCATCTTCTATCACGCTTGTATCATTCATAATCACTTCATCATCAAAAGCATCGGCATACATTCTATATGTATTAAAAAATTTATTATCTTCATGAAAATTTTGTACATTAGTATGTCGTTCTCCATGCAAAATCCATGTAGTGTAAGTAGGATCCATACCATTACAGACTAGGTGCTCAAATACAGCAAAACCAGATAGATGAGCACCCAAGTTACAACATTTTGAGCACGGACAACTGATTTTATTAAGTTGTTCAGTGGTTTTAGAATCAGCTTTTGCATTCATTTTCTGAACAATTTGTTCATTGTACTTTAACGCTTTGTTTATGAAATTCCATGCCCCTTCTCTATATTCCCTTGTGACTCTGAATACATAAATTACTATTTCTAATACGTGAAACAGTTTGGAAAATGTTCAAAATTCAACAATATAATGAATTTGTATAGTACGGACCTTGGTAGATAAGCCCATGATTTCTCTAATCCATGGTAAATCTGTGGCATACTTTCTTCTGCTGCAAAAATAGTTGAGAAATTATTTAGATGTTATGTGATATTATAACCTACAAAATATAAACAAAATAGTAACGATAGAACAATTAAATAGTATAACAAAAGTAGAATAGTGATATTGATTGCTGCAATATTGATTGCTACAGAGTAAGTTTACATTTTTTGATTTCATAAATTACCATATATTTATCATGCGTATTAAAACTAAATTACCATATTGATTGCATTGTCATTTTCTTATGTTGCAGCTTACAATTACAGTACAATTAGAGAAAATGGAAAAATTACAATAAATAAAAATACAAAAATAGCCATTCTAATGAACCTAAGCAAACAAATAATATATAGGACATTTTGATCTACGTCTTTTACCCATGTTCTGTTTATCAAAGGAAAACCTGAGCCTTTTACCCATGTTCTGTTTACCCATGTTCTGTTTATTCTTGGATAATATGGTTTTTCATACTTATATACTCATTTATACGTTTAATAATTGTGTAGCTAAATAGCAACCCATTTAGTTGTGTACTATATATCTATTTATTTCCAAAAATGTAACCTGCAACATTATTGCAATGGTTTTTTAGGATATACAAAGTTAAGCATAGCTTGAATATGTACTAATTAACAAAAATTACAGTAATGTGTTTCTCACAATTAAAGGTAGACAAACTAAACTACAAATTAGGACTACATAAAAATTTAAGAATGGTTCAACATAGGAAAGTATATAAATAGGCAGCTGCCACAAGCATATACATCAACTTTTTTCTAATTTACAAAGTAGGATATAAAAACCAATCATGGGTAGAACAAAATATACAAAAAATATGTCCGAAAAGCATGCAATTAAAGATATAATATATGAATACGATGCACCAAAATGTTCAAATACTAAGATGATCAAATACTGAACAACAAAACATAAAAAAAAAACTATTTTTGGAATCGAAATTCATAACAACATTTAATTTATGTAGTGCAGTACAATATTTGCACTTTTGTGAAAAAATTTATAATATTGATGAGATGTCATGCCTATATATTTTCTTTGATGGAAATAGGAAGGCACCCTTATTTCAAACTTATACACAGTGATCCTTTCTCAAAAACATGTTTCAACTTGCCACTTAGAACTATTTTTGGTTTCTTTTTTCTGAAATATAAACTTGATTTTAACCAAGAGTTAATATATGGTTTCCGAAAAGAAAAAAGTAGCTTATTTAAGTCGATTAAAATGGAGAGTAAATTTACGCTTTCATTTTAAAAGCATAGATGAAGATGAGAGCTTATTAAATAAGAACATGACCCTTAATATATAAGAATTTGATGAGTGAACGTTTATTAAATAAAGGCTTGGTCCTTAAAATAAAGTATTACTCATTTCTAAATAAAAATGGCAGTGCTTGATCTTTTGAGGATTTGTCGCTTACATAGGCTACACATAATTTTTACGGTGTGCCAAGTTGTTTGAGATAACCTTAGCACTTGATCATGTAATAAGAAAATATTTATTGTTGAAAATATTGAAAATAATAAACCATGACATGAGTTTGCACATGTATATACTATTTTACTTCATATAGAATTGATTACGGAACTATGATATTTCTAGACTGTCTATCTATGAGATCGAGTCTCATTTGATTTAGTTAACTGTCTTTTCTATGTATAATGGGAACCGCTTAAAATGAAGTTTATTGATATTATAAAATTATCATCACATCTTTAACCCTTAATAATAAATAAATCAGGGTGATTTTGTACTTTATGTGATCCCATAACATTATTTCCCATTGCACGGTACATCTCACTTCCTTCCCAAACTCATTGCATTTTCAATCATCTTGGTAATTTATTAAAGAATAAATCTACAATTTCCTAAGAAATTTTATAGTAATCACTCAACGAACAAAATTAAAATTTATTAAGATATGTAATTCTCATTTCTCCGTTCTTACTTTTGTTCTTAACCATAACAAGCTTAAATTTCCTCATGGTTTTTTACCCTCATGAATGCTGCAACACTTGTTCTGCTACTATGTTATTTTCTTCATTTGAATTTTTTGATTATCGACTGTATGCTAGGTTGTATCAGCCCAAATAGTTTCTTCACATATATGTACGCATGTTTTCTACGTTTGATCATCCTTATAATGAAAACAAACCACTTCAACAAGCCATGCTAAAAAATATTAAAAAAAACCCACTAAAGTTGAATAAAGTAAACCCTCTGGCAAAGTAATAGACTGAGAAAATGAACAAGCATCCACCAAAGTAGCAAACCGATATACAGTTTAAAAAAAAATTAGTCGATTTATGTAAGCAAGTAAGATATGAATATTAAAACCGCAAGTTACCTTCAACTGAAATTGTAACAAAATCGAGATGTCGGAATTGCAGTGGACTCGAGATGCGAAGCGGAGCTTAAGCGGAGGAGTTCGAATGGTCACGCGGCAGCGGTGCGATGCAGCTGAGCCAATCGTTGTTCGCCTCGATTTGAGCTGCTGATGTAGCGTCGATGGTTTTCGAGGCAGTAGTAAAGCCAATCGTCGGTCGCCTAGATTTGAACTGCTGATGGTAGCGTCGATGGTATTTGGGGCAGTGGGTTTACGCAGACAAAATTAGGTCAAAATTTGGGAAGGAGCAATTAATTTGCGAAGAGAAGCGGCAACTGAAAAGATAAGATGCTTCGGGTCACTCGGCAACTTTCTGGAAGAAAGCCCGAGAAAGTCCTTCTTCGAGTCAAGCATGTGAAAATGCTAGTGTGCTTCGGGTCATGCGGCATCATACCCGTAGCTCGCCCTGGACAATATTGCTCCGAGAAAACACGAAACTTGCTTTGGTTCGAGCATTTGAAAATTTGAAGCTGGGTCACGATCGAGCATACGAACGTATGAAGCATGCTCCGAGTCGAGTCGAAAGTTAAGTCGACAAATATGTCCGCTATCATCCATAACCGTGCACTCGATCGTGCGTTCGGAAAATCGATACGCTTTTATGAACCATTCGAGTTGGCAATCGTCTGACGCTTGCCCCGGTCCGGCCCGATGTTTGGTTAAAGGGCGCATCAGAGTCGGAGCGCAACTTACACGAAGCATGCCTGACGATGGCCATGCTTCGAGTCGAGCATGCGGAAACTCGGTACATGCTTCGGGTCACTCTGCTACTTACTCGAGGCACGCACTTGGATGCAGTTGCTTCGAGTCACACATAGGAAAACACGGTGCATGCTTCTAGTCACTCGACAACTTTCCCGAAGCAATCCCAAAGAAGTCCCTACTTCGAGTCGAGCATGTGAAAACTACTATAGCATGCTTCGGGTCATGCGGCTACATACTCCAAAGCTTGCCTTGGACAATATTTCTCAAACAAAACTCGGAACAAGGGTTAGGAACGAGCATACGAACATTTGAAGTGTGCTTCGAGTCGAGACGAAATTCGAGTCGAGAAATATTTCTACCATCATCCATAAACGTGCACTTGGTCGTGAGTTTGAAAAATCGATACGCTTTTGGGAACCGTTCGAGTTTCCAATGACCCAGCGCTTGCCCCGGTCTGGCCCGATGTTTAGCCGAAGGGCGCATCGGGGTCGGAGAGCAACTTACACGAAGCACGCCCAACGACGGCATTGCTTCGAGTCGAACACGTGGAAACTCGGAGCACGCTTCGGGCCACTCGACAACTTTCTCGAAGAAAGCCCGAGAAAGTCCTTGCTTCAAGTCGAGCATGTGAAAACTGCTAGCGTGCTTCGGGGCATGCGACATCATACCCGTAGCTCGCCCTGGACAATATTGCTCCGAGAATACACGGAACTTGCTTTGGTTCGAGCATTTGGAAATTTGAAGCTGGGTCACGATCGAGCATACGAACATATGAAGCGTGCTCCGAGTTGAGTCGAAAGTTAAGTCGACAAATATGTCCGCCACCATCCATAACCGTGCACTTGATCGTGCGTTCGGAAAATCGATACGCTTTTAGGAACCATTTGAGTTGGCAATCGTCCGACGCTGGCCCCAGTCCGGCCCGATGTTTGGTTAAAGGGCGCATCGGCGTCGAAGCGCAACTTACACGAAGCACGCGTGATGATGGCCATGCTTCAAGTCGAGCATGTGGAAACTCGGTACATGCTTCGGGTCACTCTGCTACTTACTCGAGGCACGCACTTGGATGCAGTTGCTTCGAGTCGCCCGTAGGAAAACACGGTGCATGCTTATGGTCACTCGGCAACTTTCCCGAAGAAATACCAAAGAAATCTCTACTTCGAGTCGAGCATGTGAAAACTACTATAGCATGCTTCGGGTCATGCGGCTACATATTCCAAAGCTTGCCCTGGACAATATTTCTCAAACAAAACTCGGAACAAGGGTTAGGAACGAGCATACGAACATTTGAAGCGTGCTTTGAGTCGAGACGAAAGTCGAGTCGAGAAATATGTCTACCATCATCCATAACCGTGCACTTGGTCGTGCGTTCGAAAAATCGATACGCTTTTGGGAACCGTTCGAGTTGCCAATGACCCAACGCTTGCCCCGGTCCGGCTCGATGTTTAGCCGAAGGGCACATCGGGGTCGGAGAGAAACTTACACGAAGCACGCCCGACGACGGCCTTGCTTCGAGTCGAACACGTGGAAACTCGGAGCACGCTTCGGGCTACTCGACAACTTTCTCGAAGAAAGCCCGAGAAAGTCCTTGCTTCAAGTCGAGCATGTGAAAACTGCTAGCGTGCTTCGGGTCATGCGACATCATACCCGTAGCTCGCCCTGGACAATATTGCTCCGAGAAAACACGGAACTTGCTTTGGTTCGAGCATTTGGAAATTTGAAGCTGGGTCACGATCGAGCATACAAACATATAAAGCGTGCTCCGAGTCGAGTCGAAAGTTAAGTCGACAAATATGTCTGCTATCATCCATAACCGTGCACTTGATCGTGCGTTCGGAAAATCGATACGCTTTTAGGAACCATTCGAGTTGGCAATCGTCCGACGCTGGCCCCAGTCCGGCCCGATGTTTGGTTAAAGGGCGCATCGGCGTCGGAGCGCAACTTACACGAAGCACGCCTGACGATGGCCATGCTTCAAGTCGAGCATGTGGAAACTCGGTACATGCTTCGGGTCACTCTGCTACTTACTCGAGGCACGCACTTGGATGCAGTTGCTTCGAGTCGCACATAGGAAAACACGGTGCATGCTTATGGTCACTCGGCAACTTTCCCGAAGCAATCCCAAAGAAGTCCCTACTTCGAGTCGAGCATGTGAAAACTACTATAGCATGCTTCGGGTCATGCGGCTACATACTCCAAAGCTTGCCCTGGACAATATTTCTCAAACAAAACTCGGAACAAGGGTCACGATCGAGCATACGAACATATAAAGCGTGCTCCGAGTCGAGTCGAAAGTTAAGTCGACAAATATGTCCGCTATCATCCATAACCGTGCACTTGATCGTGCGTTCGGAAAATCGATACGCTTTTAGGAACCATTCGAGTTGGCAATCTTCTGACGCTTGCCCCAGTCCGGCCCGATGTTTGGTTAAAGGGCTCATCGGGGTCGGAGCGCAGCTTACACGAAGTACGCCCGATGACGGCCTTGCTTCGAGTCGAACACGTGGAAACTCGGAGCACGCTTCGGGTCACTCGACAACTTTCCCAAAGCAAGGTCAAAGATGTCCCTGCTACGAGTCAAGCATGTGAAAACTGCTAGCATGCTTCGAGTCATGCGGCTACATACCCGAAGCTTGCCTTGGACAATATTGCTCAGAAAAAACTTGGAACTTGGATCAGGAACGAGCATACGAATCAAGCATATGAACATTTGAATTTCAAAGTTCAAATTTGGGAAATTTTAAAATTTAAACTTTGAAAACGTTTATTTTGAATATCCAAAATTTAAATCAGAGAATTTCAAATGTGAAATTTGAGATTGAGTCTTAGTTTAAATATTTAATCAACTATTCTTTTGTATAATTCCATAGTTAAAGTTATATACTAGTTCAATATATAAATGTATATTAATTTTTGTCATTTCTACGCATGCTCGTTAATGTCAGTTAACTCATTTCTATTTTTCGCGGCAAACGCTTCTGCAAAAATTCAGTAACTGCGTGAAGACCATCTCAACAAAATTAAAGGCGGAATATTTTGGCGCGTTGCGGATGCATAAACAACGCTTAATTCGGCCACTCAATCATGTTCTCTATTGCTATAAAGTTGGCTTCTTGAAAATGAACGCTGCTAATGCTCTCGTAAGCCTGCTCGATCTCTCATCAATACTCGAGGCGCAAACTTGGTAAATTTGATTATTCTTCCTTCTTTGACAAGGTTTCTAGGTTAATCTTGATGTTAACTTACAGCCGTATTAATTGATGTTTACTTTTTTATAAGGTTTATGATTGATTTGTTATGCTTTTCTTAGAAGTTTATGGCAAAGTTTTACAAATTTATTTTGTCCGATTAAATTCCTGTGTCACTAATTAGTTGTTTTCCATCACGGTTTCCTTAGATTTTGAGTTAGGGAAATGAAACATTTCTCTTATTTTGCACTTATATCATTCAGTATTTGTTATTTTCCAACTCAATCTTCTAAATAGTGTTATGTACATGTTGTATCTTAGTACTTTAGATATATCTGAATTTAAGAGACTAGATATGATCCTCTGTTTTTTTTTAAGTTTGCCGAGCTGGAATACGAAATATTTTATGTGAAGCACCAATTGGTAATTTCAAATTATTATTCAACTCACACGCAACTTTAATATGATTTTGTTATATGATGCAGATTGTTAACGAGTCATAGGTTCGTATGTGATAATCGTTTAGTACTAATATTGTTTAATGGTTGTTATATCAGATATTCAGTTCTTTGAGAAACTTTCTGTTACTATGAATTCTTGAGACACTTTATTGATAAGCAATTTCTGATGAAATTTTTGTTAACATGGAAAACCTATTTCAAGGAGTGATTACTTTTAATTTGGATTAAGGACCGTATTTTTCATGCAGAAGCATATGGAGGTACGTACAATTTTAATATGTTAAGTTATATTTATATTTATCTCACTTACTACGGATACAAATATTGTAATGTTTTAAGCTCCCGAAAAAGATAACTCGTTCATCAAAAAGACTACAACCATCACCCGTAGACAATATTGGAGTCCAGGATGGCAGCAACCAAGATTTGTGCTTAGAAGCCTCACTTGAAGTAAAATACAAAGACACCAAACAGCACTTCAGTTTGTTACTGATTTTTGTATTCAAAGTTTATTCAATATCTATTGTTGCAGAAATCGAAAAGTACCGAAAAGCGGACAAAAAGACCACAGCCTTTGCAATCATATTCTGGTTTGCTTGATGATGATAATATTCAAGAATCCTGTTTGAACGATTCACCATTGCCAGATGACACAGTGGGAAAAAATGACCATAACAACAAAGACAACAACCCTGAAGTCAAAAGGAAGAAACGTGGCATAACAAAACTCAAGGGTTTGGGAATCCGAGATGCATGCTGTGCAGGCATAGACGTGGATTTCAATGAAAAGGGGCAGCCAATAGGTGATAACTCTGTTAAGTTAGCCTCTTTCATAGGTGCACTAGTTCGTGATAAGGTTTCGATACTTTATGATGATTGGAGAAAGGTTCCTTCAGATCATAAAGATAACCTATGGGCACTTGTGTTGGTATGCTTAAAACTATCTCTCACCTTTTTTTTCCTATAGGAATGCATGTTCGTCTTGATTTTATACTTGATGTTTGTTACAGCTAAGGTACAACTTGGATGAAACGCACAAGGACTACATATTGCAGAAAATGTCAAACTCTTTGAGAGAGCATAGATGCAATGTAGGGAATGGTGTGGCAAAAGCTCAACTGTTGGGCGAGGAAGAAAAATCCAAAAAACTTGCTGAGTTAAAGCCTTTAAACTTGACTGATAATGAATGGAGCGAATTCATAAAGAATAGAATTTCGGTGAAATTTCAAGTAAGTTGCAACCATCCATAAATTTATACTAAAACAAATGCTTTTATTAGGCATGAATATTTATAGTATAAAGCTATTGAGTATAAGCTGTAGTAGTAAAACGGGAATTTATCTCAAAAGAATTTGTTGGAGAAAAAGTAATACAATAATTTCTTTTGATACAGGCCAAAAGTGTTTTGATGAAGAAAGTAAGGGAAAAACATACTCAACCACACACGATGAGTCGGCAAGGTTACGCAAGATTAGAGCAAAAATTGGTAAATAAACATTTATATACTTTCGCAGTTAATATTGTATGATTAATACATATATTTGGCACAAGATCACTAAATCATATTGCCAATTAAGAGAAGAAAGAAAAGCCAGATCACGAAATAACTAGAGTCCTCTTATGGACTGAAGGGCGCTTAACCAAGGATCGAAATCCTACAAATAAAGCTGTTGAAGAATCGATGGTAGGAAAAACACATACATTTATAACATAAAGTAAGATAAAAGTAAAATTAGTTCAAAATAGTATGTTGATATTTTTTATCAAAAGCTAAAAGAAATAATGTAAATATTAGTTAAACTGCTCATGTAACACCCTTCCTATTTTATATGCATAACAATCACTTGATATTCTCCAGAAAAAAATACAGCAATTTAACAACTTACAATCCAAAAATCCAAGACTGCCACTCAAAGATGATGCCCTTTCAAATGTTCTTGGTAAAGACCGACCTGGTAAAGTAAAAGGGCTTGGTTTTGGTGTTACAATGTCAAAATTAAAAGCTCAAGCGCATACCAATAAAATGATGCTTACACTAGAAGAAAACGTGAGGGAACATCAGACTAAAGTAGATATACTATTGCAGGTAAGCGCTATTAGATTTTTTCCACACTTTTTGCATAATTTATTAAAATCCATGGTCTAATTTGTTGTGTTTACCATGCTCATGACAGTCAAACATTCAAGCTGATAATGTACACTCTCATGAGTTTGACAATTCCATGGTAAATGTGATACTACTGCAAATTTGTTCCACTCTACTTTGAAGTGTTGTCATTTGGTTAACTAGTTTAATTTATTTTATAGTCCAAGCAGTCAAACGATGCTGAAAACCATGTCAGCTATGAAAAAGTTGGAATTGCCGTTTCACATGATCCAGCGATTGGAACTAAATGCAAATTGATGAGCTGGTATAAGAAAGGGGAAGTGGTGGCCGAAGGTGTAATTTTTTCCACAAATCCTTGTGATTTGGTTCACTTCAAACCTCTAGGACTGAATGCTTGGAAAGTATCTGTCGAGTATGCTATGGATGAAGAGGCCTACTTGTGGCGAAGTACAGATGAATTTAAAGTTATTGGAGATGCTATAGGCTCTACAGTTGCTTGGAGCAAGGAGTTCATCAATTTAGACCTTTCTTAACAATCAAATAGTAGTGCAGTTTTCGTTATAACGTACTTTGAATTAGGATGTTTGATTTAGTTTTTCACTCTAAAATGTTTGTACTGTTTTGAAGTTTTAGATGTTCAGTCGACTATTTGAATAATTTTGTTTCTTGGGTTTTTCAGCTATTTGTTTATGGCTTGTCTATTTTGAGTAATTCATCTCATAAAGGTAGTATTGAATAGCATCAGTTCCTTTTGTTGTCATATGCAAATATTTACCCAATGAACTGGAATTTTGATGGAAGTCTTATGCAATTGTTACCCGATTACTGGAAAAGTACTGAAAGACGGTAGATAGGACATCATGGAGAAGGTAATTCACCATTTCTTTTACTTTGGATAAAAATATGACTTTTATCCACATATCAAATCCTATTGTGAAATTTTATTTCTGTATGCTTTAATATCAAAATACATATAACTAAGAACCAAACTTACCACAATGCAAATTCCTATGTTTTTTGTCGAATTCTTTTCAATGCAACTATGTGAAAAGTTCTTTGGATGTTCAATCATCATGGAATGCCATATTTACATCGACCTTTCGATTAAACTGGCTTTCATTTAATAAGGGTGAGAGCTTTCGAAGATTGCTCCTGATAATTTTATATTTGTAGGAGATGTCACGGACTCAATGTCGCAAGGCTGATAAAGAAAAAGCATAAGCAACGGGTGTTTTCAATGGTTTCTCTGAATCCTGATGTAGCAGAACAATGTGTATTTGTGTTGCAATTCCAAGAAACTCAGGTACGATAACTGTAGTTGAATTGTACATGTAAATGCTGCATGGTGTCCCTGAATCCTGAATTGTACATGCACTGTTGCCTTTAAGTGTATAAGCTTTTGATCTAATTTAAGACTAAACTACTATACTAAGTTTTATTTTTTTTACATAATCGGTTATGTATTATTTACAAATAGATTGAAACTTCAATCACAAAATTTAATGACCCAAATTCGTTCACTGGTTCATTCATTGTTTAATTCACTGTTTTTTTGAATACTCTGTCGTATGTATATATGAGTTTGTAGGAGGTTGTTCTAGTGATAGAAACTTGTTTGGAAGTGTGCAGTTGTGGTTGTATATGGCAGGTTGATGAGGTTGTTGCAGATTCAGGTGGCAGAGGAGGATGAGACGGGGACTGTGTTGGTAGAGGTGAAGCAAATTTGCTGTTGTTGGTAGAGACAATTGAAAACAGAGACTGAGAAACAAATGTAATGAAAACAGAAATTGACATGGCGACGAGGCACGAACCGACGGCTTGGCAGCGGCAATTTAGGGGATTTACGATGTGGTTTGCTGGCAGTGAAGATAGTGCTGACGATATTTGAGGTGAGGGATTGATTGCGTAAGTTTCTATTCATATTTCAAAATACTATAATAGCTGATTGTAAATTACCTATAAAATAGAGAACTGGTATTCAGTAATATTAATAGAACTAGTGAGGGATTTAAGAGTTTTAAGTCCAGTGTCTAAGATCACAAAATTGTATGGTAAGATTATATGTTAGGCTCTATATGGAACAAAGGCATGGTATAAGCTAACATTTTATCGAAATGATTCAAATGATGTGAAGCAGCTTTACCTTGTTAAGTTATGCATGTCTGTATCGTTTTCCAGTTTGATAACTTTGTTTTTGTTATTTGAAATATACAAATCTTGGTTTTCATTCCAACATGTATATTTGGTATTTAAATTTAGTCATGAAAACTATGTCAACTTATCCATAATATTCAAGTTGCGGATGATCTTCATACAAGTATACAAATGAATTTACCACTGAACACTATGCTTTTATGGAATAACAGGCTTTGGACAAAATCAGATTTGAGAGCCTTACGGAAAAGAGCAAGCTGGATGCACAGCCTGAACTGTTCATCCACATCATTCCTGACAAAACAACAAACACACTGACGATCATTGACAGTGGTATTGGAATGACAAAGTCCGATCTAGTGAACAATCTCGGTACCATTGCCAGATCAGGAACAAAAGAGTTCATGGAGGCTTTGGCTGCAGGTGCTGATGTTAGCATGATTAGTCAATTCGGTGTTGGATTTTATTCCACTTATCTTGTGGTTGAGAGAGTTGTGGTGACCACCAAGCGTAACGATGATGAACAGTATATTTGGGAGTCACAGGTTGGCGGTTCATTTACCGTCACCAAAGATTCGGGTGAAAGCCTTGGAAGAGGAACCAAGATCACCCTTTTCCTAAAGGAGGACCAGGTAATCATTTCATCCTTGAATTTCCATCCTTTTGTCAATGAAGTGGTATATTTGTTGCAATTGAGGATATATTTTCAGTAGAATTGTAAAAATTCGCAGTACTAAAGCATAACTTGAGCTGGTACCGTTGATCCGAGTTTGAACTGTTAACATGTTTAATGATGATTGTTATTTTATTTACAGAAAAGTTGATCCTTTAAAGTTGTAAGAATTGAACCAACTATAAAAAATCTTATGGTGAACTGATATTTTGAATATTTGACAATCATATTAGGCTAGAAGGCTTAGAAAACGTTGGGAGGAGGAATGAGGCAAGTAGGAGTCATAACCTCAGCAGCCTATGTTGCTCTTAGAGATAATGCAAGCAAACTTAAAGATGATCATAAGAATGCCAAGATACTTGCAGGTATCTATCAATATACCCTTTTATATGGTTTTTTTTTACTAAAAAAATAAGGGGAGTCAAGGTAAAAGACTAAACAATATGTTTGCATCTGTTTTACTTGGCTGGGAGCTTGGGAACTGTGTTCTATTCTTTGCTTTCTCCCAAAAGTATAATTAATTACTGTACTTAAATGATTAATTTGAATATTGAAACCAGTGTATATCTATACTTTGCTTACAAGCAGGGTTATTAAGTTCGATTACGCTATGGTCAATAAATATGTATTTTCTGCAGATGGGCTGAATCAAATCAAACAACTGTTTGTAGATACATCTACAGTTGAATCCAATATGGTTAGTGTCTATGATATATATTACTCCATTTCCATGACTACTTATGCACATAAAAGTTAATGTATTTATATTAATTAGATCAATATACAAATAAGTTGAGTTCAATTATTGATCCTTAGCTCAATTGAAGTACTTGTTCAAATTTACTTGTGTGCTATGCAAGAGGTTATTTGAACATATTGTTCTTTTTGTTAAATTAGTCCATAGGAGAGAGCTAAGACCATAGATTAATCAATGCATATCTGTTGATCGCCATGGTATGTGAATGTTCATACAGTGATGACTGCGTCTTGGTTTGTAAATAAGGAGTCACTGCAGCTAATTTTTTTTACTGGAAAAAAATGAAATGTCTTATGATGTGGCATCGTGTATTAGATAAACGTTCATAACAGTTGAATTATATCCTTGGTGGGAAATTTTATGAACTCCAATTGTATTGAACACCGGAAACAGAGTTAGCAATGTATGTGAGGGTAGAGCAAACCAGATCATTATTTTTGTCTACCTTCCAAAAGATGCATAGCAGTTCAAACCATTAAGTTTTCCCTACCTTTTTGGGGTCAGGTATTTTTCAAAATTTTGAAAGGCTCGACGATAACACCTGAAAAGCTTTGCCAAGTGCTGGAAAAGCTTGGTGTGCTTGCAATGCCTTCCAGTCCAACCAGGTAATTCATTCACTCCGGTTTTTACTGTTATATCTATTAAATATGTATTCTGTGATATATGCAAATAGAGCAGACTGAATCTATGTAATTCCCCACAATGAGATGTTAAATTTACCTATATCCCATAATTAAATCAAAGGATTGGACAAGCGTAATTTTATGACTTAAGGTGTTATACTAACTATATCAGGTAGTGCAATGGACATTCTTTTACTACAATAAAGTATATTGATAGAACTCATGTGGGTAAAAAGTATGCAGCCACTACAATGAAGTGCAGTTACTTATTACATTTATCGATCAGTTTTGAAGGTAGGAGGTAGGGAGATGGACTGTGTATATGGTTGTGAAGGCAGTTGAGGTGTTGTTATCAAGTAGGGTGTATGGCAGAGGGGCGTTGTCAGAGGCAGTGCACAGTGCACGTTGGCAGAAGGGCGTTATCTGAAGTTTATAAAATTAACCAAGTTTATATTAATAATAATACTAATAATAATAATAATATAATTAATTTAACCTTGTTTTTTATTATTAATAATAATAAATTAACTAAGTTAACCAAGTTAATAAAAATTAACTAAGTTTTGTTAAAATTAAACAGGTTTTATAAAATTAGTTAAGTTTAAGCTAACTAAATTTCATAAATAATAATATAACTAATTTAACAAAGTTTTATAAATAATAACAATGATTATGATGATGATGAATTAACTATGTTTATAAAAATTAACTAATTTTATAATAATAATAATAATATAATTAACTTAACCGAGTTTTAGCAATAATAATAATAAATTAACTAAGTTAACCAAGTTAATAAAATTAACTATGTTTTGTTAAAATTGACTAAGTTTAAGTTAACTAAATTTTATAAATAATAATAATATAACTAATTTAATAAAGATTTATACATAACGATGGTGATGATAAATTAACTTAGTTTATAAAATTTGACTAAGTTTATAATAATAATAATAATAATAAAATTAAGTTAATCGAGTCTGAATAATTTAATAAAAATTAATTAGGCTTTGTTAAAATTAAACAAGTTTTATAAAATTAACTAAGTTTAAGCTAACTAAATTTTATACATAATAATAATATAACTAATTTAACAACATTTTATGTATAACTATAAGATTGGACTTTATTTATTTCATTTCGTTTATAACTTTGATTATTTATATGACATTATTTATAATATGATATACTCGTACAATGTTGTAGATGTTTGATATTAGATTTGAAGTCCTACGAATTAACATAATTGTTTGACTATATGTTGTGCTTTCACTTGTGCAGGCATTGGATTTCTGAAGAGAGCAAAGTTGAAATTTTATGGTGCTAGCTTTCACTTGTGCATGCGATAAAAAATTATGGGTAATCAAGCGTTTTGTTAGCACTAGTTTGGTATAACATTTTATTAATACTAGGTGTGTAAATTTGTATACAAATTGTTATTGTATGTGAGTTTGGTCATTTGATCAAAAAACTATTGTATTCGAATGGTTATGGATATCTTATTTGATTATATGATTAATATGTTTTTTTAATTGTTTGAATATGATGATTATGTAAGTGATTGTTGATTGATATAGTTGGAACAAAATAGACCTTGAACAAGAAATAATAGTATGAAAAAATGATGCAAAATGATCAACAACTTTTAGTAGCATTTCAAAAACACTACCGAAATACATATAGTGGCGTTGAGTAAACGCAACCGTAAAGTAGGGGTAAAATGTTACAAAATTATTTTTGGTGGCGTTTAAGAAACGCTACGATAAAAGGATTTATAGTGGCGTTGAAATAAATGCAACTAAAAACCATGGATTTTTAGTTGCGGGCTTTATCACGGCGTTTATCAAAACGCTACCATAAGTTTTGGTAGCGTTTTTTGCGCACCACCAAAAATAAAATTTCTTGTAATGTTCATTGTTGTTTATATGGTGTTTGATGATGCTCAACTTGGATTAGTTGTTGAAATGTTTGATTCAAGTTCATCAAAGTTAGACATTTTATGTTTGTCAACTGCAATAGGTAAATGAAAAGTTGTAATTTCATATAAATATATGAGAAAATTGTTAGAGTATAGTTTAATAATGCTCATGCTATAATACATTCAAGTAAGCTCAAATATAGTTTAATGTAACGTCCTTCAACTTCTGAATAATGGTACCTTGATATGGATTGAAGGGGTTAGCACTAGCCTACTTAAATTGAATATTCGTTATGTCCTAGTCGAAAAATTGAGAGTTAAACAGTGTTAAAGCACAAAAATGCATATTGAACTATACAAATCAATAATAAAACATCCTTAGTAAAATATTTTACAATATCAATTAACTTCATTAACTGTGATGTACTTTACGATATCAAACAAACATCATTAAATGCAAAACTTTTTTAAATTTTACCAAAACTTTTTTCTTTGGAACGTGAAATTACAACGTCAAGTTGAAGTTATTACACGTTTTTTAAACATAATATTCACAGTTTGTTGTCTTTATTTAGACCTTCAACAATGCCATATAAAAGTTATAAAGCATGCTTTTGACAATGTTACTAGAATATTGATGAAATTGGAGAATTAATAACATCAATCATATGTTGTTAAATATAATGTCAGTAACAATGAAAAATAAACATTGCCCTAAATATGAATTGTGATAACATTATGTAGTTGTTGTAAAATAAAAAATAAATACATTTTACAACTATTTTTTGTTGTTGTTTTTCTTCGAGTTTACAACATTTGATAAATATTGCTTAATACTATAAACTTACAATGTTTAAAAAACGTTTTTTTATTCGAATGTTTTAATAACATTACATATATGTTATGAAAAAGCAATCATACTACAATGTAAGAAAGTCATTGTTAAAAGTTGTTTTTTAGGACAGTTTAAACAAACGTTGTAGATAGTTTTTGTTTCACAACATTTGTACATAAAATGTTGTTTAGAAAAATCTATTACAACGTTTTCCTTAACAACTGTTGTGAAAAGTCTACCTTTTTAACAACACTTTGGTGAACCGTTGCAGAATCAGTGTTGTAAAATGGTATTTTTGTTGTAGTGAATGAAAGTATATGGGTTATAGTGGACAAATTGACCAAGAGTGCCCATTTCATTCCAGTTAAGTCAACCAGAACGACACCTGTTTTAACTAAGTTGTTCTTGAAAAACATAGTTATACTGCATGGAGTTCCCAGTAGTATAGTTAGTGACAGAGATGCTTTGTTCACTAGTGAATTCTGGAAGAGTCTGCAGGAAGTGATGGGTACCAAGCTTAATATGAGTGTTACATGTCACCCTCAGTTGGATGGACAGACGAGAGAATCAATAAGGTACTCGAAGATTTATTGAGAGCTTGTGTATTGGACTTTGGTGGATCTTGGGAGGATCACCTACATTTGATTGAGTTTTCCTATAATAATAGTTATCACACTAGTATAGGAATGGCACCGTTTGAAGCTTTGTACGGAAGGCCATGCAAATCACCAGCATGTTGGTTGGAGGCTGGAGACAGATTAGTCTTAGGTCCAGATTTGGTTAGAGAAGCGTCAGAGAAGATTGAGTTAATCCGAGGAAGGATGAAGGAAGCTCAGTCAAGGCAGAAGAGTTATGCAGATAAGAGGCGTAAGGACCTAGAATTCTAATTTGGAGACAAGGTTTTCATTAAGGTGTCACCTATGAAGGGTGTGATACGATTTGGAAAGTCGGGGAAGTTAGCCCCAAGATATGGAGGTCCATTCCAGATTATAGAGAGGACTGGAAAGCTCGCATACAGAATAGAGTTGTCGAGCAGTTTAGCAGGTGTCCATAATGTATTTCTTGTGTCTATATTAGATTTATATAGATAGTTGCTAGTCAGTTAGTTGCTAGTCAGTTAGACTAGTATGGTTGTTAGGTGTTGTTACAGATGATTGCAATGTTTAGTATTTAGTCCTTACCGAATTTCAAAGACGAAATTCTTTAAAGGGGAGCCTTTAACATCCCTATTTTTTTATAACATTATTCAGAAGATTTAATTAGATAAAATAAATAGAATAATGATGATAAGGGGATTGAGATTTGAATAAATTACATAATGAGCCATGCTTAATTATAAAGATTTAATGGGTTTTAAATTGGTTTATACGATAATTAAATTGCACATGGGCATATTTGTAAATTATCCAATCTATTATACACGACTATACATTCTCACTATTGTCCATTCACGTTCATTTTTCTTAAATAATAAATTAAAACGCAAAAACCCTAAGATAGCCAACCATTAACAAGGAGGAAAAGAGGAAAAATTCAATCAAAAGCTAAGGATCAAAGCTAGGAAGGTTTAATCAACAACAAATCTCAAATTCCATATCAAATCTAAGGTGAATAATAATTCATTCCATCTCATTTTGGTTTCTATAATCCTATGTTTTCAGATTTGAGTATTTATTTTGTTCCTAAGATATATTGGATGATGGTATGCTTAATTTATGAATTGCTTGATTTAAACAATTTAATTGTGCATGAAATTCGTATGGTTTTAGGGGCAAAACCGTGGGATATTAATTTTAAAATGTTGTGGAATTTTTTTATGTTAAGTAAAACATGATTTTGGAGATGGGTTTTAATTTTCAGAATTTTCCACGCTATGGAAATTTTTTTATGAATTTTTGATGATAAGTAGGATATAATTGGGTTTAAAATTTATTTCGAGTATTTCAGGATGAAATTGGGTCTAAATTTTCAATATGTTTGATTACATGATGAAATCCAATTAATGTGATTTTTGGGATTTTTCCCGGTTGATTTACTAGGGAAAATAAATTATTTTAAAAGAAGGACTTTTCTGAAATAATTGATTTTGGTATATGGACGGGCTTAAAACGTTACATTTTTATGGGTTTAAATCTGATATAAGTGCGGAAGTTTTAAAGGTAAAGTATTTGAAAAGTTTTTTGGCAGCCAATTAATGGTTTACAAATAGACAAAGTTGTTATAAAGCAATTACTAAAAGAAGCAATGTTTCAGCCTTTAATTCAGATAAAGGTGTTCCGCCTCAATTAATAACCCTTTCGACTCCAATGATTCCACCCCATCCTAGTCGAAACCTACTTAGTCAAAACAATCATAGTTGAAACCGATACACAAGGCATCACCTAGTGGTGCGCAGTGGATTGGAAGGATGGCAGAAGCCTTGGTATCGAAAGGTAAGCTTCCAATGGGGTCGAAACCCTGCCTTGTTTTCAAAAGTTAAAGTCTTGCCTTGTTTTATTTAAAGCTTTCGACATAGTCGAAAAACATGCTTTCGAACAGGATTTTACAAATGGCTTTCGAAGAAGGTTGCTGTAATATGTAAAGAAGTATAGCTTTCGAAGGGGGTGCCTTTTCCTTTAAATAAGAAGCTTTCGAAATGGTAGGTTCCGACCTAATCAAAACCTAGCCACTATTTTCCTTCTGAAATATTGAAGTCATCAATACCTTCAAAAGGTTATCTTTGTTTTACCTAAGCTAAGCCGCTTTGTAATTGCTTTCCAAAGGGGTTGAGGGTTTCGAAGGAAATAAAGTTGAAAGGGGGTTTCGACTCTGTCCTTCAAAGTTTTAAGTTTTAAGATCTTTGCTTTCGAACTAGATGGTTCTGACACCATCAATTTTTCCCCAAATTTGTTTTAGTTGGTTTCGAAAGAGATACTTTTGTATATAACCACTTTGACCCAAATGATGTTTTTAAAGAGTAAACCCAATGCTTTTGAAAGGGTACTTTATTTGTTTCGAAGTCGCGTTTAAAGAATGTTTTCTTGATGTTGGATCATAAGGTTATGAATGCTAACAAGAGATGAAAGTTCATGAATCTACAACTACGGCAAATCCAGACTCATCGAATAAAATATGCTTCATATTGATATTGATGTTAACTAGAGTCAATAAGTATATAGAGTCTAGTATAGAGAATTGCTAAAATCTATCCTCAAGGTTCATCACCCACAAATTCATTTACAAAACTAGCATTTGTTTTATAAAATTTCATATACACATACAAAATACTTTCACTGCACTAAAACAACAGCATCTGTCGACTGACCCATATAAGACAGTCGACTGAGGCTGTGTACAAAATTTTAATATATACAGTAAACAGTCGACTGACACTGTACATTTTTTATGTATGTTTGAAATTCAGTCGACTGCCCAAGCAAGCTCAACCGACTAAATCTGCAACTGTCATTTTTCTCCAAAAGACACTTCTTTTGATCAAAGGGTTCTTTCTTCCTGGAAGGTCACCACTCCTAGATTCTAATGGATGTCAATTTCCAGAAGTCATATCTCATCACACACTATATATATACTCAAGATTCATAGATCCAATCACCTAATTTTCTCTTCTCTTTTGATCTATAGTACTTAGCATTCTTGAGTTCAATATCTACAAGCTTTCATACAATCATTGCTTACATATTCATTTCCATATTCTTCAAGCAATATTAAACTTCCTATTCTTCATACACACACAAATAAACACATCTACTTTGAGGATAAGATTATAGGAAGGGTGTACATTATTGACTTATCAGTGCTATTCAAGAGCATACTCAGTCAGAAACAACTTTACTATTTGTATTGGACGTCCTGTTCGGTTGCTCTGGCGGTAGAAGTCCTATTCGGTTTTCTAGGCGGTAGAAGTCCTG
Source organism: Allium fistulosum (assembly GCA_030737815.1). Taxonomy (NCBI): domain Eukaryota; kingdom Viridiplantae; phylum Streptophyta; class Magnoliopsida; order Asparagales; family Amaryllidaceae; genus Allium; species Allium fistulosum. Next base: position 738,840,751 of record CM060908.1, on the reverse strand, counting down.
TTCGGTTGCTCAGGCGGTGTAATACTTGTTCCTCCGGGTTAAGAGAGGGTTGATAGTTAAATTACAGAAGGAGTCTGGGACTGGACGTAGAACGGGAGTTCGAACCAGTATAAAAATTTCTGGTGTCATTTACTTTACTATTTACTTTTTATACTCATATTCTGCATCAGTAGATAACTTAGTTTATATCGCACTACCACTGCATTTACACTGTTTACCACTGTTGGCCATTTCGATCCTATAGCATTGTAACCTTCATTTGGTATCAGAGCAAGGCCATCATATAATCGTAACATAGTTATCTGATATTGTTTTAATATGGAAAACAACACTAGCACTGTTGCTAACAATACCTTTTTAGAAGGTCAATCTACTGCACGACCACCTCTATTTAATGGAATGAACTATAACTATTTGGCTACTAGAATGAGAATCTATATACAAGTAAGTAGTTATGAAACCTGGAACATTATGCAATATGAATATACTATTCCTACTACTAAATATTCAACATGGTCTAACACACAAAAATTAGACGCTACTGCAAATGCTAAAGCTATGAATATGTTATATTGTGCATTAGACCAAAATGAATTTAATAGAATAAGCATGTGTAAAACTTCTCATGAAATTTGGCGTACACTTAAAATTACATATGAAGGTACTAACAAAGAAAAACATAGTAAAATTTCTATGCTCAAAAATCAGTACCAGAATTTTAAAATAAAGTAAGATGAGACTATAAATGAAATGTGTTCTAGATTTTAAGATATATATCATTCTTTAATAACATTAGGAGAAACTTTTCAGATATGATATTGTTTCAAAAATCCTCAACTCACTAATGGATGAGTGGGAACGAAAAGTCTTAGCAATCAAAGAAGCTAACGACATTTCGACCATAAAACCGGGGGAGTTGATAGGAAATCTAGTGTCCTATGAAGTTAATCTCCAAGCAAAACGAGTATAGGCTCAAGATAAGAAGAATATAGCATTCTAGGCAGAAAATGATGAATCGGATTCAGATGAAGAAGATATGGCGTTCATTGCTAAAAATTTCAAAAAGTTTTTGAAATATAGAAAGAGCAACAAATTTAGAAATGACAAGAACAGCTCTAGCAACAATAACAACACCAACAAACCATCATCATCTGCTCTAGAATGTTATGAATGTCTCAAGAAAGGCCACATCGAGAAAGACTATCCTAAGAAATAGAAAGACAAACATAAGCAAAGAAAGACAGATTCAAGAAGAAAGCTTTCTCTGTCACATGGGACGATACAAAATCCTTCATCATTAGAAAGTGACTCGAACAGTGATTAAGAACAAGCCAACGTTTGCTTTATGGCCACAAAAGATGACGTAAGTGATCTAACTTTTGATGATCTTTTAGAGATCAATGTAGAATTACCTGATAAATTGAAAGGAAAGAATAGAAAGTACAAAGAAACTCTTGAAAAATTGAATAGAACTAAAATTGAAGTAGAAATGTTAAGAGATGAAAAGAAAATTTTAGAAGAAGAACTTCAAGTTACTCAAGAATCTTGTTCTAATATGACATCTCAACTTTCTTTGCTAAATCAAGAGATAGAAACTCAAAAAGAAAAGAATGATGCTTTATTAATTGAGAATCATGACCTTAAAGCAAATTTCAAAATTTTAGAGTTAGATAATTCTAGCCTTAAAACAAAGTTAGAAAACATTACTAAAAATGTCTCTAATTTTAATAAAGGCAGAGAAAATCTTTCCAAAATTATAGAAAATTCTCAAACTGTTTCCAATAAAAGAGGACTAGGATATAAGCATTCCTTTGAAATTATTCCTAAGAAAGAGAATTCTTCATATAAAAAAATTAATAAACTTGAAAAACCTAGTTCAACAATTTCAAATTTTACTAAAACAATCAAAATTTGGATTCCTAAAACAAATAATTCTTTGATTAGAAATAAATATATAAAATCTTTTATAAAAACTGTTCACAAAAACAAAGATTTTATTTTTAAAAGGAATACTAAACCCACTTGGGTTTGGCTTCCTAAGATCTGACTCTTAGGACCCAAAATACAATGGTTGGTACCAATGTTAATTCTTTATTTTGTAGGTACCACCCAAAAAGAAAGGAAAATGGATACTAGATAGTGGTTGCTCAAATCACATGACAGGAAACAAAGACATGCTAACGAATATTATCTACTCAAATGGAGGATCTGTCACATTTAGAGATAATCCCAAAGGATATGTCATCGGCAAAGGCGATGTGAGCAATAATGGTATATCTAATTTACCCTTTATTACTGATGTTTTATTAGTTAAAAATTTAAAACACAATTTACTTAGTATCAGCCAATTGTGAGACAAAGGGTTTACTATTTCATTATCTGAAAATAAGTGTAGCATTTTTTATCAAAACAAAAATCTTATTTTTGAAGGTTTTAGAGATAAAAATATTTATGTTTTGAATATGAATATAAATTACAATACAAATATGTGTTTAATAGCCAAAGAAAATGATCCTTGGTTATGGCACAAAATAGTTTGTCATAAAAATTTCAAACCTATAAATAAATTATCTAAAAATGATTTAGTTAAAGGTTTACCAAAAATGAATTTTAAAGTAAACAATTTTTGTGATGCTTGTCAATTAGGAAAATTATCAAAATCATCCTTTAAATCAAAGAAAAATATTTCAACTATACAACCACTAGAACTATTGCATTTGGATCTCTTTGGTCCAACTCAAGTTCAATCTATAAACCATAATAAATATGTGATTGTAATAGTAGATGATTTCTCAAGATATACTTGGACTATTTTTTTGAAAAATAAAAGTGATACCTTTGAAAATTTCAAGATCTTTGCAAAAAGAATTCAAAATTTCAAAATTTTAAAAATTAAAAATATTAGAAGTGATCATGGAGGTGAATTTGAAAATGAAGCTTTTGAACATTTTTGTAATAAAAAGGGAATTTACCATAATTTTTCTTTTCCTAGAACACCACAACAAATTGGAGTTGTAGAAAGGAAAAATAGAACAGTACAAGAATGTGCAAATACTTTATTAAATGGAAGCACATTACCAAACCATTTCTAGACAGAAGCTGTAGCAACTGCTTGCTATGTTCTAAATCGTGTTTCCATTCGACCTCTAACAAAACATACTTTATATGAACTTTTTCATCAAAGAAAACCAAATATTTCTTATTTTAAAACTTTTGGTTCAAAATGATTTATTATAAACACAAAAGATCAGCTTGGAAAATTCGATCCAATATCTGATGAAGGAATCTTCGTAGGATATTCGGAACGAAGCAAAGCTTATCGAATCTTCAATAAAAGAACAAAATCAATCGAAGAAACTCTTCATGTTTCATTCGACGAAAATTTCAAACTTAATAAAAACCTTAAGGATGATGAAATAATACCAACACAATCACAAAAACAGCTTTTCAAAATAGTCTTGAAGAAGATGAAAACATTCTTTGTAATTTTGAATAAGTTGAAAACATTATTCATAATGAAAATGAATTAACATCTCCTCCTAGGATTTTACGAGATCACCCAGTAGAAAATGTCATGGGAGAAATTGATTCACATGTTAGAACTAGAAATCAACTAAATCAAATGGGCAATGTAGCATTTCTTTCGAATATTGAACCAAAAAATGTAAATGAAGCCTCTACTGATGACTATTGGATTATAGCTATGCAAAAAGAGCTAAACCAGCTCGAACGAAAAGAAGTTTGGAAACTAGTTCCTAGACCAAGTGATCAATCAGTCATTGGTACTAAACGGGTCTTCAAAAATAAAGCAGATGAACAAGGTAATATAACTAGGAATAAAACTAGATTAGTTGCACAAGGATATAATCAAGAAGAAGGAATTGACTATGAAGAAACATTTGCTCCAGTCACACAACTTGAAGCAATATGAATCTTATTGGCCTTTTCATGTTTTCATAATTTCAAACTTTATCAATGGATGTTAAAAGTGCTTTTTTAAATGGTTATATAAAAGAGAATGTTTATGCTGAACAACCTCCTCTATTCACACATGTAAAATTTCCTGACCACGTTTATAAAAAGCCTTATACGGTTTAAAACAAGCACCCCATGCTTGGTATGAACGTCTTAAGAGCTATCTAATAGACTATGGTTTTGAAATTGGGAAGGTTGATCAAACTCTTTTTATTAAAAGAACAAAAAAGAGATATTTTAATTATTCAAATTTATGTAGATGATATTATTTGTGGTTCTATAAATGAAAAATTATGTCAGGAATTTTCTACAATAATGAACAAAGAATTTGAAATGTCACATATGGGAGAATTATCTTATTTTCTCGGTTTACAAATTAAACAATTAGAAAATGGTATTTTTATTAATCAAGAAAAATATTGTCATAATCTAATTAAATGCTTCGGTATGGAAAATATTTCTGCCAAACCAACTCCAATGAGTACAATAATACATCTCGATAGAGATGAAGATGGTAAAAGTGTTGACCAAAAATTATATCGAAGAATAATTGGATCAATAATTTATCTTACTACTAGTAGACCTGACATAATGATGAGTGTTTGTTTATGTGCTAGATTTCAAGCAAATCCTAAAGAATCACATATGCGAGCAGTGAAACGAATATTGCGCTATCTAAGCAAAATCAATGATTTTGGACTCCTCTATCGGAAAGATTGTCCTTTCGAATTAGTTTCATATAGCAACGCTGACTTTGGAGGATGTCATATGGTTCGTAAGAGTATAAGCGGGACTTGTCACTTCATTGGACGATCCTTAGTCTCCTGGTTTAGCAAGAAACAAAATTCTGTTTCACTTTCAACTTGTGAAGCAGAATATATTTCTGCTGCTTTAGCATATGCCCAAGTTATTTACATGCAACCAAAAACTTAAAGATTTTTGTATGGACTTATTTAAATCTACTATTTACTGTGATAATACAAGTGCTATAAACTTATCACAAAATCCTGTCAATCATTCACGAACTAAACATATCGACATACGTCATCATTTTCTTCGTGATAATATTGAAAAGGATTTTGTTAGACTGGAATTTGTATCCTCTGAAAATCAACTTGCTGATATATTTACCAAACCTTTAAATGAAAATACTTTTATTAAACTTAGAAGAGAATTAGTAATTTTGTCTTTAAAAGTTTATAATTTCTATTTTCTACAAAAAGTTATACTTTTTAATACAGTTCAGTTCATTCACTTTAAAGTCTGTCATTTTGATATTTACTATACAATATCCTATCTGTTTACTAAAAATAAATTTAGTTAAAAAAAATTTGTGGTTCTCCTTCTTATTTAGTCTAATCCATTCATTCTTAGGAAATTAAAGGCTTATATTTAAAACTGTTGCAATCCACTCTTTGTTTTGTCAATTTTTACAAATCTTTATCCTATAAAAGCCTGTCTTTTTCACTATCTTATCACCATATTTTTTTAAAAAAAAGGAGACAAGCAACAAAAGTTTTTTTAATCGATATGTCTTTAGAAAACAATATTGTCTCATCCTCACTTTCTTATACCTTCATTAGCTCAGAATTAGTGAATCTTCCAACACCGACTCCTATATACGAACCCGTTCCTATTGTTCCACCATCTAACATTCACACTGGTTATACCCCTCCCATCAAAAGAGCTAAACGTTCTCTATTTTTGGCTCGCCGTCTACCAAAGAAAAGATAAACAAAATCCATCACTATCAACGGGAGACTCTCGAGTTACAACGAGAACTATACCACGAGCAGAAGGTGAATGCAATGCGGCTAAGCTTCCTTGAACAAGTGGCTCTTAAATTCTGTGGTTTTTCTTCACACAACATGGTTCATCAACCAACGACTCCTTCATATGGTAATCCACGGGAACCATCACTTTAACGTCCAACGATTTCTCCAAATTCTTAGGAACGTGGACAAGGCTGGTCACCATTACAACCTCTGCAAGAGAATACGAAAGTGGAACCGGAAGACTACCACACTCCTTCCTCTTCCTCAAAATCTACTTAATTTGTGTTCTTATGTTTTTTGTTCTACTATATTTATATTTTGTTTTAAATAATATATTTCTTGTTTTAAACTGTGTTATAAACCTAAACTTCTATGCTCAAAACAAAACTTGTTGCATTTTACCTAGAAAACTGTCTACCTAAAAAATTCATCAAATTCAGTCGACTAAACCAGGGAACTCGGTTGACTGAAACAACATTCCACTATAATTTCGACCCTGAAGTCAGTCGACTGACACTCTCAGATAGTCAACTGAATTGGTAGAATTTACATGCAAATCTTTCAGGATAGGATCCGTCGACTAAACTCCTATATTCAGTCGACTGACCATTACAATTTTCAACAATTTGGCCTCTGCACTTAGTCGACTGAATACATAAAACAGTCGACTGAATTTATCTTTTTTGAACATAAAAAACTCGGGATACGTTCAGTCGACTGAACCTCTGTATTCAGTCAATTGGCTCCTTTAAATTTGATTTCTGTATACCAAATCAGTCGACTGATACCGGGTACCGACTTTTACCTACTTCCGGCCTCTACAAATTTACTACATACCTTTACCAAATTCACTTTTTACCTTCAATCTTTTTAACCTTATGCCATTAAAAAAATTTCCAACTTCAAATTCGCTCAGAATTTCATTAATTCTCTCATCTATTTGTTCATACTTTTCAATTCACAACCTCCCACTTCATCACCAAAACCTTAGTTCTTCAAATGGCTCCTAAAAGACCTCGACATTCTCAAGCTACAGCTAGTTCTTCGGATTCACAGATAAGAGCATGGCTACACAATGGCAAGGCAGTGCAACGCTTTGAAAAGATGCAAAGCTCCAGGATTTTTGAAGTCACCTTCTTGTTAAAATTTTTTACGCCAACTTAAGTCTAGACCACCACACAATTACAAATCCGGATGACTACATTTGGACGGTGGTATGTGGCAAAAAGATTTTTCTTCCACTACAACGACTTGCACAGATTCTACAATGTCCAGATGAGGGTGACGAGTTAGCTGAAATTGCCGTAAATATGGATACTCATGATCTTGTTAGTCATTTGTTTCTCTTGGATGACTTGACGGAGTTAAAAGCGGTAGCACTAAGGCCAAAAGCTCACATTATGCAAAGAGTGCTTACCCACACCATCAATCCCCGCACCGGAAGCTATAAGAAAGTCTACCGGCAAGATTTTCAATCCTTATATGCGATTTGTGGAAATAGACGAGTTAACTGGGAGAAGGTCATTCAAGATGAGTTCCAAAATTTAACCAAGGTCGAATGAGGATGATCTACTATGGCGCTTACATCATGCGTATTCTCAACCATTTTGAGGTTCCTAATGTCGATTTCGAATGTTCGACTATAGTTTCCTTGAATACTAAAACTCTTAGCTCAAGTCAAATCGGTAGTTTGTTTTTTGATCTGGGTTGCTACGTGGCTGGAATTGGGTGATTAATTCTCGGTCGTTCATTGTGCATCGATCAACTTCAACCGATCGTCGAATCACGGGTACCATGTTGTGGAGAGTGTTGAGGGGAGTTCATCTAGGTGTGTCGACATTGAATTATTTTTGAGTTTACGAACCCTATGTTCATAACATAAATTAGTCCTTTATACATCTTAAATAATATAAAATTGGGTTTCTTATCGATTCATACTTATATGATTTCGTAAATAGTGCTTTAGATTAAATTAAATTCAACTTATGTAGTTACTCTTAATTATATTTATTTATAGAAAGAAGTTAACTCAACATCACTTATCATCTGTTGAACTTTGTCCATGATTATGCATCATTAAAGGAGTGACTTTGAGATTTAACTTATTTGTTTATAGGTACTTTTAAAACCCTTTCCAACATATACTCAACTATTCGAATAAGTCAAATTGTTTTATTTCTTCTTCATGTTATGTTTTCTGCTTCCATTTTATATTCTATAAACTTATCAAAGATATACTTCTTATGTACAAATACACATGTTCATGTCTCTGATAAGTCATTGGTGAATTTACCGAAGTAAGTTTATCCGTTTTTGTACCATTAGATCTTGGACTGAATAAATAAATGTGTATAAATTTGAAGAGTCCATTAATCCCTTTTTCACTTCCACTAACTAGGTGCTTTTCCCTTAATCTTTTAAGGTACAATTCATGAATATCATAGGATTCAACATATGATTCAAGATTTATTTCTCAATAATATGGCTTAGTCCATAATATCAAAATAATTATAGAAAATTTTAGATACTTCTTTATTTTATGTAGTCAATGCATCACTATGGTTGTGAAAGCAAATATTGTTATTATAATAGATTTATTTTATAATGGATATTAATAATATTTATATTAAAATAAAATTATATCTACATTCAGTCCGTACTAAAAATAGTTATTAGTTCATAAATAATACTTGGAATATGTACGAAGGAAATCTTAGGTAATTTGATGCATCCACTAATAAGTGTCATATGGTACGCTCCCACTATTTCTGTCATTATTATAATGGTGTATAACATGCGAAGCTCCATTCAACCACTCGTTATGAGCAATTTATTTCTTGAATTGTATCTATTTTACAATCGAGAGTTTCAGGTCAAATATCTTGAACTTAAAGAAATAACACTTATAGAAAACAATTTCTACAAAAATAAACTTGGAATATAAATTAGATTTCTCATTGCATATTAAGTATCTACTAGTATTTCATATAATTCTCATTTTCGATGTTTCTTCATAAAGTAGGTGTAACATCCCTAATTTTGATAACATTATTCTAAATATTTAATTAGATAAATTAAATAGAAAAATGATGACAAGGGGATTGAGATTTGAATAAATTACATAATGGGTCGTGCTTAATAATAAAGAATTAATGGGTTTTAAATTGGTTTATAAGATAATTAAATTACACATGGGCATATTAGTAAATTAGCCAATCCATTATACACGGCTATACATTCTCACGATTGTCCATTCACGTTCATTTCTCTTAAATAAAAAATAAAACGCAAAAACCCTAAGATAACCGGCCATTAACAAGGAGGAAAAGAGGAAAAATTCAATCAAAAGCCAAGGATCAAAGCTAGGAAGGATTAATCAACAACAAATCTCAAATTCCTTATCAAATCTAAGGTGAATAATAATTCATTCCATCTCCTATGATTTTTTATTTGAGTCTTTATTTTGTTCCTACGATATATTGGATGATGATATGCTTAATTTATGAATTGTCTGATTTTAACAATTTAATTGTGCGTGAAATTCGTACGATTTTAAGGGCAAACCCATGGGATATTGATTTTAAAATGCCATGGGAAATTTTTATGTTAAGTAAAACATGATTTTGGAGATGGGTTTTAATTTTAAGAATTTTCCAAGCTATGGAAATTTTATTATGAATTTTTGATGATAAATAAGATATAATTGGGTTTAAAATTTATTTTGAGTATTCCAGGATGAAATTGGGTCTAAATTTTTAACATGTTTGATTACATGATGAAATCGAATTTCTGTGATTTTTGGGGATTTTTTCCAATTGATTTACTAGGGAAACTAAATTATTTTAAAAGAAGGAATTTTCTAAAATAATTGATTTTGGTATATGGAACGGCTAAAAACGTTACATTTTTAAGGGTTTAAATCTGATATAAGTGCGGTAGTTTTAAAGATAAAGTATTTGAAAAGTTTTGTGGCAGCCAATCAATGGTTTACAAATTGACAAAGCTGTTATAAAGCAATTACTAAAAGAAGCAATGTTTCAGTCTTTAATTCATATAAAGGTGTTCCGCCTCAATTAATACCCCTTTCGACTCCATTGATTCCGCTCCATCCTTGTCGAAACCTACTTAATCTAAACCATCATAGTCGAAACCAATACACAAAGCATCACCTAGTGGTGCACAGTGGATTGGAAGGATGGTGGAAGCCTTGCTGTCGAAAGGTAAGCTTCCGATGGGGTCGAAACCCTGCCTTGTTTTCAAAAGTTAAAAGTCTTGCCTTGTTTTATTTAAAGCTTTCAACATAGTCAAAACACATGCTTTGAAAATTGTTTTACAAATGGCTTTCGAAGAAGGTTGCTATAGTATATAAAGAAGTATTGCTTTCGAAGGGGGTGCCTTTTCATTTAAATAAGAAGCTTTCGAAAGGGTTGGTTCCGACCTAGTCGAAATCTAGGTGTTATTTTCCTTCCTAAGTATTGGAGTCATCAATACCTTCGATAGGTTATCTTTGTTTTTACCTATGCTAAGCCGCTTCCTAATTGCTTTCGAAAAGGTTTGAGGGTTTCGAAGGAGATGAAGTCGAAAGGGGGTTTCGACTATGTCCTTCGAAGTTTTAAGTTTTAAGATCTTTGCTTTTGAACTAGATGGTTCTGACACCATCAACTTTTGCACAAATTTATTTTAGTTGGTTTCGAAAGAGATACTTTTGTATATAACCACTTTGACCCAAATGATGTTTATAAATAGTAAACCCAATGCTTTTCGGAAGGGTACTTTATTTTTTTCGAAGCCATGTTTTGAAGAATGTTTCCTTGATACCATCGAAAGGCTTCATTGGTTTTGAAAGGTATATACTTAGAGTTTTTAAAAGAGGTTTTCTATGCTTTCGAAGGAGCTCGTCCAGAGGTTTCGAAAGTTATGTTTTAAGGTTTCAAAACAAATAAACCATTTTCATTTTTTAGGAAAAACCCTGGCATAAATAAAGGTTTTGGAGATATTATTCACACTATTATTAACCCATAATTGTATTTTGGGGAAAGGGTAGAATAACCAGTTAGGTTCACCCAGTAGTGAATATAACTTAACAGATGTTAAAAACTTAGTTAAAGATATTGGAGGGGCCAATAGGTTTACATTAAGCCCATGAAAATTGCATGATATTGGTAGGGGCCAATAGGTTCATAGTCAGCCTATGAAAATATGATTTGATACTGGCAGGGGCCAGTAGGTTTATAGTTAGCCATGAAAACTATATTCGGATTAAGATATTGACAGCCAGTCAATAGGTTTCTAGTTAGCCCATGAAAACTATGATAAGAGATAAGATATTGGAGTTACCAATATGTTCTTAGTGATCCCATGAAAACTATGATATTGGATAGATAGTCCTTAAAACATTTAATAGGTTAATAGTAATCCTAGAAACTATAATTGAGACAGATAGGCAGAATGAATTGGGATGGGTAATCCAGATTTGATTTACTTGTTTTGCGTATCATCATAAAGTTTTTGAAATACTATGTTTTAACCATTGTGGATGTAGGAGCATAGTATATGGTTTTATAAATATTTTAGGATACTAGTGAGAGGAAAACCCGTTCCTCTAAGTGGCGTGGTCTCACTAGATATCTAAATGGTTTGAGATGGTAAATTATTATTCATAACAGCTTTATGTCTGACGCGAAGTTTTTGTTTTCCCCTTAAACTCTCGGGTATTTAATTTATTTTCAGTAGGTTGAGATTTATGATTTCCAGGTGTTGTTTTAGACGAATAAAGCTTTCGAGGACGTGCATGAGGTAGGCTAGTTATTAGAGTTCTTTTATTTCCGCTGTGTGTTTTATTTGTAAAGGAAAATTATTTTCTTTCCTATTTATATACTCTAATCTACCAAGGGGGCATCTTCATATGTCACTCTTGCCTATTTATATTTATCTGAACGTGGTCTACGAATTGGAATTATGTAATCAATGTGGAATATTTTGAAGTGAAATGTGGAATTTGTCTGCTGTTTAATTTTTTTCCATATTCTTGTGTTTTTGTGTATCAATGTATCAAATGTCGCCGTATTTGGTCGCCGAGGATTAATAACTATAGATGACTGCAGCATCTGTAGTTGTTAGTTTTGGGCCTCTAAATAGGGGATGTTACAAGTTGGTATCAGAGCATAGGTTTATGAAACTTTAAAAGAAACTTAAACCTAAAAGATTTTCCAATCATAATCTAATGAGTCAGATAATAAGATTGGGGTTTGGGTTAATGTTATAGTAACGTACTTGTATTTTCTATATATAGTTATATATATATATAAGTACGTATTCCACACTCTCTTAGGCCGTTCCTTTGTATCTAACTAAGACTTATATGCAGATTTACGAGAAAGGAGATATGGAAGCAGGAAATGGAAGTGGAAATCTCGGTGGAGGAAGCACCACAACTAATGGAAATGTTCGACCCACTACCAGGAGGAATCCGGATCGACGGGCTAATGCTAGTAATCAAAATGCTGATGCCAATGTGAGTGCTGGAAATCCACCAGTAGATATGGGGGTGATGTATCAGTTCGTTGCCGATTTATTGCAAGCTGGAGCTGCTGCTGGTGTTGCTGGAAATGTAGGTGGAGCTAATCCTGTGGCTCTAGTTGGGAATATTGCTTTGCTAGGTAGAGATTACACCAGTTTGGGTGGGAAGCCATTCTTGGGAACGGAGAGTGCCATAGAGGTTCAGAATTGGCTATTGCATTGTGATCATATATTTGCTGATTTGGATCTGAATGACGGGCAGAAGAGAAGGTTAACTTCTAGACAGTTGCAGCGGTCAGCACTACGTTGGTGGAATAGTGTCACTGCCGGAGTGCCTGAAGAGCAGTTAACTTGGGATGATTTTAAAATGAGATTTGAGCAGAAATTTGTATATGAGTTTTCCAAGTCTGAGCTGATGAGAAAATTTATGGATTTAGTGCAAGGAGAGATGTCAGTAGTCAGTATGCTACTAAGTTTGAAGAGCTGTCTAGATATGGATATGCTATTATAGATACTGAGATCAAAAGGAATGAGAAGTTCATTCGCGGACTGAGGCCCGACCTTGCTAGAATGACTATGACACATGTCCGTGATCCTTGTAATATTGTGGTGGAGATGGCCATTCGCCATGAGGAGTTACTTGCTGATTTAGCTAAAGAGAAGGCAGTGGAAACTCAGGGTTCTTAGGGGAAGAAGAGGAAGTTTATTAAAAAGAAGAGAGCCCAGAAGGGGGATACAGCTAAGAAGTCAAAGGCTGAGGTAGTTTGCAATAAGTGTGAAAAGAAGGGTCACTTTGCTAATAAATGCCGGTCAGGAAATGGGAAGAAAGCTGCAAGTAAGAAGAATGTGAAATGCTTCAACTGTGATTAAGTTGGGCATTACAAGAATCATTGTCCATAACCAGTTAGGGAGGACAAAGGAAAAGTTTTTGCTATAAGACCAGCTAGGTCTACTGCAGCAGATAAGGGAAAGACTATGATGGAATGTACGCTTATGATTCAGATTATTCCAGTTAGAGTACTTTTTGATATCGGTGCATCACATTCATTTATATCTCAGTGTTTGGTTGATAGATTACGCTTAGTACCCACCTACTTTGTTACTTCGTTAAGGGTTGCGAATCCAATAGGAGGGTATGCAACTCTAGGGTTAAGATGTGACCAATTAGAACTTGACTTGTTAGGTCATTAGTTTGCATGCAGTTTGTATGTTATTGATTTCGTAGATTTCGAGATCATTTTGGGTATGGATTGGTTGGGTAGGTATGAGGCTAGAATATTTTGCCATGATAGGAAAATATCACTGAGACACCCTGATAGTCATAACCTAGTGATATTCTTAGTAGAGAATACTGACCAGAGTGTTAGTACTATGCTTAATGATACGGAGGAAGGTAATGAGTTAAGTCAGGTTCCAGTAGCAAGAAGGTTTGTAGATGTCTTTGAGCCGGTCACTGGACTACCCCCGTAAAGAGTTGTTGAGTTTAGAATAGATCTTGAGCCAAGAGCTGAGCCTATAAGTAGACCACCTAGCAGGATGACACCAACTGAGATGAAGGAATTGAAGGTGTAGCTAGTGGATCTAGAAGGAAGGGATTTTATTAGACCAAGAAGTTCGCCTTGGGGAGCGGCCGCGGTGTTCGTAAAGAAATCGGATGGGTCATTGAGAATGTGCATTGACTATCGCAAGTTAAACGAAAGAACAACTAAGAATAAGTATCCTTCACCAAGAATAGATGATCTGTTTGATCAGTTGAGTGCAGCCAGAGTGTTTTCCCAGTTGGATTTGGCAACAGCTTTCCATCAGTTAGGAGTGGCGGAGGACAGTACTCCTTTAACCGCATTTCGAACTAGTTATGGTTCGTATGAGTGGATGTTGATGCCATTTGGATTAACAAATGCACCTTCATTCTTCGTAGATTTGATGAACCGAGTTTTGCGAGAGTACTTGGATAGGTTTGTACTAGTGTTTACAGATGACATTCTAGTCTACAATATGGATGAGAGAGAGCATGAAGTTCGTCTTAGAGTGGTACTTGAGACGCTGAAATAGAATCAGCTAAAGGCAAAGTTTACCAAGTGTCATTTCTGGAAGAAAGAGGTAAAATTTCTTGGTCACATGGTTTCGGAGAAAGGATTATCTGTCGATCCAGATAAGATCGATGCCATGAAAAATTGGAAGAGACTAGAGACGGCGACTGAGATCAGGAGTTTTCTTGGACTTGCTGGCTACTGCCAGAGATTCATTAAGGATTTCTCGCGAATAGCAGCTCCCTTAACTAAGCTAACCAGGAAGGAAGTGAGATTTGTTTGGTTCGACAAATGTGAGGAGACATTCCTTAAGTTAAAGCATTTGTTGACCAATGCACCCATGTTAGTAGTTCCAGACGGAAACCAAGGATTGGTGGTGTATAATGATGCATGTGGGACTGGATTAGGAGCGGTGTTGATGTAGAATTGCAAAGTCATTGCCTATGCATCTAGGCAGCATAGACCACATGAATTTAGATATCCTACTCATGATTTGGAGTTGGCAGCTGTGATCTTCGCATTAAAGATTTGGAGACATTATCTCTTAAGGGAGAGATTTGAGTTATATACCGATCATAAATCTTTATGGTATTTATTCTCTCAGAAGGAGTTGAATATGAGACATAAGAGGTGGCTGGAGTTTTTGGTTACATATGATTTTGGTATAGAATATACACCAGGAAAAGGTAATAAAGTGGTTGATGCTCTTAGCAGGTAACATCAGAATGTGGTGTTAGCTATGTTGGCAGAATGAAGCTTTAGTCAGTTGTTATGTGCAGTTAAGATCGACTGCCGGTTCTAGTTAGAGTTCATCCAGGTTGTCTTGTTTAGAAGTTTGGCCAGTATTGATTGAGAAAATTGCTTCTAAGCAGAAAGAGGATCTACTACTAGCTGAAAGGATCAGAAGACTGGAGGTTGGAGCAGAGATCGATGACTTAAAGGATTTTAGCCTTGACCAAAAAGGATGGCTAAGAAAGAAGTGATGATTGTGTGTTCCGAATGTGGAGGACTTGAGGAAAGAAGTTCTTGGAGAATGTCATCATTCCAAGTTTACGATTCATCCTGGAGGAATCAAGATGTATCAGGATATGTAAACGCTTCTATTGGGAAGGCATGAAGAGGGATGTTGGCTTGTAGGTTAGGCAATGTGCAAACTATCAACAAGTGCAAACTGAACATCAGAAACCGAGTGGGTTGCTTCAACCCTTAGAGATTCCAGTTTGGAAATGAGATTCGATATCTATGGATTTCATAGATGGGTTGCCAAGGTTAAATAGAGGTAATGAAAGTATATGGGTTATAGTGGACAAATTGACCAAGAGTGCACATTCCATTCCAGTTAAGTCAACCAGAACGACACCTGTTTTAACTAAGTTGTTCTTGAAAAACATAGTTAGACTGCGTGGAGTTCCCAGTAGTATAGTCAGTGACAAAGATGCTTTGTTCACTAGTGAATTCTGGAAGAGTCTGCAGAAAGTGATGGGTACCAAGCTTAATATGACTGTTGCATGTCACCCTTAGATGGATGGGCAGACAGAGAGAATCAATAAGGTACTCGAAGATTTACTAAGAGCTTTTGTATTGGACTTTGGTGGATCTTGGGAGGATCACCTACATTTGATTGAGTTTTCCTATAATAATAGTTATCAGAATAGTATATGAATGGTGCCGTTTGAAGCTTTGTATGGAAGGCCATTCAAATCACCAGCATGTTGGTTAGAGGCTGGAGACAGATTAGTCTTAGGACCAGATTTGTTTAGAGAAGCGTCATAGAAGATTGAGTTAATCCGAGGAAGGATGAAGGAAGCTCAGTCAAGGCAGAAGAGTTACGTAGATAAGAGTCGTAAGGACCTAGAATTCTCAGTTGGAGATAAGGTTTTCATTAATGTATCACCTATGAAGGGTGTGATACGATTTGGAAAGTCGGGGAAGTAAGTCCCAAGATATGGAGGTCCATTCCAGATTATAGAGAGGATTGGAAAGCTCGCATACAATATAGAGTTGCCGAGCAGTTTGGCAGGTGTCCATAATGTATTTCCTGTGTCTATATTAGATTTATATAGATAGTTGCTAGTCAGTTAGACTAGTATGGTTGTTAGGTGTTGTTACAAATGATTGCTATGTTTAGTATTTAGTCCTTACCGAATTTCGAAGATGGAATTCTTTAAGGGGGGAGACTTTAACATCCATATTTTTTTATAACATTATTCAGAAGATTTAATTAGATAAAATAAATAGAATAATGATGGTAAGGGGATTGAGATTTGAATAAATTACGGAATGAGCCATACTTAATAATAAAGATTTAATGGGTTTTAAATTGGTTTATAAGATAATTAAATTACACATAGGCATATTAGTAAATTAGCCAATCTATTATACACGACTATACATTCTCACTATTGTCCATTCACGTTCATTTTTCTTAAATAATAAAATAAAACGCAAAAACCCTAAGATAGCCAACCATTAACGAGGAAAAGAGGAAAAATTCAATCAAAAGGTAAGGATCAAAGCTAGGAAGGTTTAATCAACAACAAATCTCAAATTCCATATCAAATCTAAGGTGAATAATAATTCATTCCATCTCATTTTGGTTTCTATAATCCTATTATTTCGGATTTGAGTATTTATTTTGTTCCTAAGATATATTGGATGATGGTATGCTTAATTTATGAATTGTCTGATTTAAACAATTTAATTGTGCATGAAATTCTTACCGTTTTAGGGGCAAAACCGTGGGATATTAATTTTAAAATGCTGTGGAATATTTTTATGTTAAGTAAAACATGATTTTGGAGATGGGTTTTAATTTTCAGAATTTTCCACGCTATGGAAATTTTATTATGAATTTTTTATGATAAATAGGATATAATTGGGTTTAAAATTTATTTCGAGTATTTCAGGATGAAATTGGGTCTAAATTTTCAATATGTTTGATTACATGATAAAATCGAATTTATGTGATTTTTGGGATATTTCCCGATTTATTTACTAGGGAAAATAAATTATTTTAAAAGGACTTTTCTGAAATAATTGATTTTGGTATATGGAAGGGCTTAAAACGTTACATTTTAAGGGTTTAAATCTGATATATGTGCGGAAGTTTTAAAGGTAAAGTATTTGAAAAGTTTTGTGGCAGCCAATTAATGGTTTACAAATAGACAAAGTTGTTATAAAGCAATTACTAAAAGAAGCAATGTTTCAGCCTTTAATTTAGATAAAGGTGTTCCGCCTCAATTAATAACCCTTTTGATTCCAATGATTCCGCCCCATCCTAGTCGAAATCTACTTAGTCGAAACCATCATAGTCGAAACCGATACACAAGGCATCACCTAGTGGTGCACAGTGTATTGGATGGATGGCGGAAGCCTTGGTATCGAAAGGTAAGCTTCCGATGGGGTCGAAACCCTGCCTTGTTTTCAAAAGTTAAAGTCTTGCCTTGTTTTATTAAAGCTTTCGACATAGTCGAAACACATGCTTTCGAATAATGTTTGATAAATGGATTTCGAAGAAGGTTGCTATAATATGTAAAGAAGTATAGCTTTCGAAGGGGGTGCCTTTTCCTTTAAATAAGAAGCTTTCGAAATGGTAGGTTCCGATCTAGTCGAAACCTAGCCGCTAATTTCCTTCCAAAATATTGAAGTCATCAATACCTTCGAAAGGTTATCTTTGTTTTTACCTAAGCTAAGCCGCTTCGTAATTGCTTTCCAAAGGGGTTGAGGGTTTTGAAGGAGATGAAGTCGAAAGGGGGTTTCGACTCTGTCCTTCAAAGTTTTAAGTTTTAAGATCTTTGCTTCCGTACTAGAAGGTTCCGACACCATCAATTTTTCCCCAAATTTGTTTTAGTTGGTTTCGAAAGAGATACTTTCATATATAACCACTTTGACCCAAATGATGTTTTTAAGAGTAAACCCAATGCTTTCGAAAGGGTAATTTATTTGTTTCGAAACCATGTTTTAAAGAATGTTTTCTTGATGTTGGATCATAAGGTTATGAATGTTGACAAGAGATGAAAGTTCATGAATCTACGACTACGGCAAATCCAGACTCATCGAATCAAATATGCTTCGTATTGATATTGATGTTAACTAGAGTCAATAAGTATATAGAGTCTAGTATAGAGAATTGTTAAAATCTATCCTTAAGGTTCATTTCTCACAAATTCATTTACAAAACTAGCATTCGTTTTATATAATTTCATATACACATACAAAATACTTTCACTGCACTAAAACAACAGCATCTGTCGACTGACCCATATAAGACAGTCGATTGAGGCTGTGTACAAAAATTTTATATATACAGTAAACAATCGACTGAACTGCCTAGGTTAGTCGACTGACACTGTACATTTTTTATGTATGTTTGAAATTCAGTCGACTTCCCAAGCAAGCTCAATCGACTGAATCTGCAACTGTCATTTTTCTCCAAAAGACACTTCTTTTGATCAAAGGGGTTCTTTCTTCCCGGAAGGTCACCACTCCTAGATTCTAATGGATGTCAACTTCCAGAAGTCATATCTCATCACACTATATATATATACACACACTCAAGATTCATAGATTCAATCACCTAATTTTCTATTCTCTTTTGATCTATAGTACTTAGCATTCTTTAGTTCAATATCTACAAGCTTTCATACAATCATTGCTTACATATTCATTTCCATATTCTTCAAGCAATATTAAACTTCCTATTCTTCATACACACACAAATACACACATCTACTTTGAGGATAAGATTATAGGAAGGGTGTACATTATTGACTTATCAGTGCTATCTAAGAGCATACTCAGTTAGAAACAACTTTACTATTTGTATTGGACGTCCTGTTCGGTTGCTTAGGCGGTAGAAGTCCTATTCGGTTGTCTACGTGGTAGATGTCATGTTCGGTTGCTCAGGCGGTGTAATACTTGTTCCTCTGGGTTATGAAAGGGTTGATAGTTAAATTCCAGAAGGAGTCTGGGACTGGACGTAGAACGGGAGTTTGAACCAGTATAAAAATCTCTGGTGTCATTTACTTTACTATTTACTTTTTATACTCATATTCTGCATCAGTAGATAACTTAGTCTATATCGCACTACCACTACATTTACACTGTTTACCACTGTTGGCCATTTCAATCCTATAGCATAGTAACCTTCATTTGGTATCAGAGCTAGGCCATCATATAACCGTAACATAGTTATCTGATATTGTTTTAATATGGAAAACAACACCAGCATTGTTGCTAACACTACCTTTTTAGAAGGTCAATCTACTGCACGACCACCTCTATTTAATGGAATGAACTATAACTATTTGGCTACTAGAATGAGAATCCATATACAAGTAAGTAGTTATGAAACCTGGAACATTATGCAATCTGAATATACTATTCCTACTACTAAATATTCAACATGGTCTAACACATAAAAATTAGACGCTACTGCAAATGCTAAAGCTATGAATATGTTATATTGTGCATTAGAAAAAAATGAATTTAATAGAATAAGCATGTGTAAAACTGCTCATGAAATTTGGCGTACACTTTAAATTACAAATGAAGGTACTAACAAAGTAAAACAGAGTAAAATTTCTATGGTCAGAATTTTAAGATGAAGCAAGATGAGACTATAAATGAAATGTGCTCTAGATTTCAAGATATATATCATTCTTTAATAACATTAGGAGAAACTCATACAGATTTGACATTGTTTCAAAAATCCTTAACTCACTAATGGATGAGTGGGAACGAAAAGTCTTAGCAATCGAAGAAGCTAACGACATTTCGACCATAAAACTGGGGGAGTT
Organism: Allium fistulosum; assembly: GCA_030737815.1. Lineage (NCBI taxonomy): Eukaryota > Viridiplantae > Streptophyta > Magnoliopsida > Asparagales > Amaryllidaceae > Allium > Allium fistulosum. The sequence goes on along the minus strand of CM060908.1, from coordinate 738,820,654 downwards.
GATAGGAAATCTAATGTCCTATGAAGTCAATCTCCAGGCAAAACGAGTACATGCTCAAGATAAGAAGAACATAGCATTCCAAGAAAAAAAATATGAATCGGATACAGATGAAGAAGATATGGCGTTCATTGTTAAAAATTTCAAAAACTTTTGAAATTTAGAAAGAGCAACAAATTTAGAAATAACAAGAATAGCTCCAGCAACAATAACAACACCAACAAACCATCATCATCTGCCCTAGAATGAAGGATCTGTCACATTTAGAGATAATCCCAAAGGATATGTCATCGGCAAAGGCGATGTGAGCAATAACAGTATATCTAATTTACCCTTTATTACTGATGTTTTATTAGTTAAAAATTTAAAACATAATTTACTTAGTATCAGCCAATTGTGTGATAAAGGATTTAATATTTCATTTTCTGAAAATAAGTGTAGCATTTTTTATCAAAAAAAAAATCTTATTTTTGAAGGTTTTAGAGATAACAATATTTATGTTTTGAATATGAATATAAATATAAATTGCAATACAAATATGTGTTTAATAGCCACAGAAAATGATCCTTGGTTACGGCACAAAATATTTTTTCATATAAATTTCAAAACTATAAATAAATTATCTAAAAATGACTTAGTTAAAGGTTTACCAAAAATGAATTTTAAAGTAAACAATTTTTGTGATGCTTGTCAATTAGGAAAGTTATCAAAATCATCCTTTAAATCAAAGAAAAATATTTCTACTATACAACCACTAGAACTATTGCAGTTCGATCTCTTTGGTCCAACTCAAGTTCAATCTATAAACCATAATAAATGTGTGATTGTTATAATGGATGATTTCTCAAGATATACTTGGACCATTTTTTTGAAAAATAAAAGTGATACCTTTGAAAATTTCAAGATCTTTGCAAAAAGAATTCAAAATTTCAAAATTTTAAAAATTAAAAATATTAGAAGTGATCATGGAGGTGAATTTGAAAATGAAGCTTTTGAACATTTTTGTAATAAAAAGGGAATTTACCATAATTTTTCTTTTCCTAGAACACCAAAACTAAATGGAGTTGTAGAAAGGAAAAATAGAACAGTACAAGAATGTGCAAATACTTTATTAAATGGAAGCACATTACCAAAACATTTCTGGACAGAAGCTGTAGCAACTGCTTGCTATGTTCTAAATCGTGTTTTCATTCGACCTCTAACAAAACATACTTTATATGAACTTTTTCATCAAAGAAAACCAAATATTTCTTATTTTAAAACTTTTGGTTCTAATTGTTTTATTATAAACACAAAAGATCAGCTTGGAAAATTCGATCCAATATCTGATGAAGGAATCTTCGTAGGATATTCGGAACGAAGCAAAGCTTATCGAATCTTCAATAAAAGAACAAAATCAATCGAAGAAACTCTTCATGTTTCATTCGACCAAAATTTCAAACTTAATAAAAACCTTAAGGATGATGAAATAATACCTAACACAATCACAAAAACAGTTTTTCAAAATAGTTTTGAAGAAGATGAAAACATTGTTTATAATTTTGAAGAAGATGAAAACATTATTCATAATGAAAATGAATTAAGATCTCCTCCTAGGATTTTACGAGAACACCTAATAGAAAATGTCATAGGAAAAATTGATTCACATGTTAGAACTAGAAATCAACTCAATCAAATGGGAAATGTAGCATTTATTTTGAAAATTGAACCTAAAAATGTAAAAGAAGCCTCTACTGATGACTATTGGATTATAGCTATGCAAAAAGAACTAAACCAGATCGAACGAAACGAAGTTTGGAAACTAGTTCCTAGACCAAGTGATCAATCAGTCATTGGTACTAAACGAGTCTTCAAAAATAAAGCAGATGAACAAGGTAATATAACTAGGAATAAAACTAGATGAGTTGCACAAGGATATAATCAAGAAGAAGGAATTGACTACGAAGAAACATTTACTCCAGAACTTGAAGCAATACGAATCTTATTGGCCTTCGCATGTTTTCATAATTTCAAACTTTATCAATGGTTGTTAAAAGTGCTTTTTTAAATGGTTATATAAAAGAGAATGTTTATGCTGAACAACCTCCTCTATTCACACATGAAAATTTTCCTGACCACGTTTATAAAAAAGCCTTATACGGTTTAAAACAAGCACCCCGTGCTTGGTATGAACTTCTTAAGAGCTGTCCAATAGACTCTTGTTTTGAAATTTGGAAGGTTGATCAAACTCTTTTTATTAAAAGAACAAAAAAATGTATTTTAATTATTTATATTTATGTAGATGATATTATTTTTGGTTCTACAAATGAAAAATTATGTCAGGAATTTTCTACAATAATGACCAAAAAATTTGAAATGTCACATATGGGAGAAATATCATATTTTCTCGGTTTACAAATTAAACACTTAGAAAATGGTATTTTTGTTAATCAAGAAAAATATTGTCATAATCTAATTAAACGCTTCGGTATGGAAAATATTTCTGCAAACCAACCCCAATGAGTACAATAATACATCTCGATAGAGATGAAGATGGTAAAAGTGTTGACCAAAAATTATATCGAAGAATAATTGGATCATTACTTTATCTTACTGCTAGTAGACCTGACATAATGATGAGTGTTTGTTTATGTGCTAGATTTCAAGCAAATCCTAAAGAATCACATATGCGAAACGAATATTGCGCTATCTAAGAAAAATCAAAGATTTTGGACTCTTCTATTGGAAAGAATGTCTTTTCGAATTAGTTTCATTTAGCAACGCTGACTTAGGAGGATGTCAGATGGATCGTAAGAGTACAAGCGGGACTTGTCACTTCATTGGACGATCCTTTGTCTCATGGTTTAGCAAGAAACAAAATTCTGTTTCACTTTCGACTTGTGAAGCAGAATATATTTCTGCTGCTTTAGCATATGCTCAAGTTATTTACATGCAACCAAAAACTTAAAGATTTTGGTATGGACTTATTTGAATCTACTATTTACTGTGATAATACAAGTGCTATAAACTTATCAAAAAATCCTTTCAATCATTCACGAACTAAACATATCGACATACGTCATCATTTTCTTCGTGATAATATTGAAAAGGATTTTGTCAGATTGGAATTTGTATCCTCTGAAAATCAACTTGCTGATATATTTACCAAACCTTTAAATGAAAATACTTTTATTAAACTTAGAAGAGAATTAATCATTTTGTCTTTAAAAATTTATAATTTCTATTTTCTACAAAAAGTTATACTTTTTAATATAGTTCAGTTCATTCACTTTAAAGTCTGTCATTTTGATATTTACTTTACAATATCCTATCTGTTTACTAAAAATAAATTTAGTTAAAAAATTTTTATGTGGTTCTCCTTCTTATTTAGTCTAATCTATTCATTCTTAGGAAATTAAAGGCTTATAATTAAAACTGTTGCAATCCACTCTTTGTTTTGTCTATTTTTACAAATCTTTCTCCTATAAAAGCCTGTCTTTTTCACTATCTTATCACCATATATATTTTTTTTAAAAAGGAGGCAAGCAACAAAAGTTTTTTTCATCGATATGTCTTCAGAAAACAATACTGTCTCATCCTCACTTTCTTATACCTCGATTAGCTCAGAATCGGTGAATCTTCCAACACCGACTCCTATATGCGAACCCATTCCTATTGTTCCACCGTCTAACATTCACACTGGTTATACCCCTCTCATCAAAAGAGCTAAACGTTCTCTATTTTTTGGCTCGCCGTCTACAAAAGAAAAGATAAACGACATCCATCACTATCAATGGGAGACTCTCGAGTTACAACGAGAAATATACTACGAGCAGAAGGTGAATGCAAAGTGTAACGACCCGGCTTTCTGTGCCCAGAAAGTCGTATCATCATGAAGAAAGAAAGGGATAGAAGAAGAAAGGATAGAAAAGAAGAAACAACAACACAAAAGAATCTCACAGCGGAAACGAATGAAATATAATATATCATATAGAATATTACATAGTATCATATACATCGGAGTTACACAACTTATACAACACATATTAGACAGTTATAAACATCTGTCTAATTCATACAACTCAAGTATCACAGATACAGACACACCATATACACAACGGAATCATCATATATCTACACGGTGAAGCCTCCTGCTCCAAATCTCCTCCAGAATTCGTCAAAACTAACCTGAATCCCTCGACTACTCAATACAATATTGAGTACCCAAGAGTTTAATAAAACAGAAAATAAACACTTGGGTCAGACATGGGTCTGGTGTGAGTAAACGGTTAGATTGCTTAACTTTGAAAACTTTTGAAAACAAAAGTATCACGTAAGACTCCCCACAAATAAACATGGGTAAGTTTTTACCTTACGCTAACTAAAACGTTTGATAGGAAATCTGATTGTATTATAATAGGGTCTAGGGTTTTCAAGTAAAATACAGAAATAGCTGAAATGCTTACATCTCACATTCCAACATAGTTGGGCACAACTAATACGTACGGCACTTATTGAAGTTTGGATTCCATACAATGGCAGGGCTACTGGGGTACCGCCCGTCACAGTACGTGGCCTAGATCACCGTACCGAGGAGTACGCCCGCTCCCCTGCAACACAAAGCCGGAACCATCCCTTACTGGATAATCCCGAACAAGACAATCCCGTAGTTGGCGCGACCAACCACACACTAAGCCGAATAAAAGAAAAGGGACCTCTAGACAGGGATCTATCTTGCTCTCAGTGGGTGCTACCCACGAAGCCTTGCTGCACCTCCCCTGTTTTAGCCATTCCCGGTTGATGAGGCTTGAGGTTACGATTACCTTTAATCAGAACATATCACTTAGAATGCTCATCGTCCGCCTGACGATGTGCTGAAAGCATTCAATCCATACAAGTTCGTTCCGGGTTCGAACGAAACCGAAGGCATTATCTCGTTACACTCGTTTTGGAATCACCCTCAGAGTTAACGACAATAACCCTTGCACTCTGAATCTTCATCTTCACTTGAGATTCACGACCTATCATTAATTTGGATCGATGTGGTATTCGGGTCTCCAGACCTGGAATCCCGGTATACGGAAACCCGATCCCGGTCTCATCGAAATCCAAAACGTATCTTTTAAGGGCCAAGTTGTTTTAAGGTTAAAACAATTTAACTTATCTATATTCATACAGATAGATAATTCACAAGTCACAATTGATAATCACATTATCAAATAAACAAATGATCCATAACAAAATAGGTAATCCATATCAACATCACAATAGTTAATCTATATTACCATCATAATGCAAACAAGCATTTATACCACACAACATTACTTATCTCATTTCTGAGATTACATCCATTCAAGACAATCAATGTCATCCATTCATACATAAGCAATGATTTACTTAATCACAACATAATTAATTTAAAATGAATTAAATTAACTATCTCTATCTTTAATTAATTTAAAGTGAATTAAATTAATTACTTCACCTCTTAATTAATTTAAAATAAATTAAATTAATTACTTATCATTATAAATCTTACTTATATAATCATTAATTAATTACAAATAAATTAATTAATCATTCTCTAATTATCCATTTCAATTAATCACCCTGATTAATTATACTTTAATTACATTTAAGTAATTATCTTTAATTAATTTCACAAATTAATTATCCTTAATCAAATATAGTAATTAACCTTTAATTACTTCATTAATTAATTATAATCAATTACTTTAATCCTTAATTAATTACAATTACTTAGTTATTCTATAATCTCTTATCATTTGATTAATTAATCTTAATTAATCAATCCTTAATTACATCATTAATTAATTATAAACTAATGATCTCTAATTACATCTTTAATTATTTATTCTTATTTAAATTAATTACATTAAGTAATTAATCTTAATTAAACCACAATTATTAATCATCTTTGATTAATCTAATCCAGTAATTAACTTCCCTTAATTACTTCCATTTATTTAATTACTTTTTAATTAATTACCTTATTAATTAACCTTAATCCTTTAATTAACTTTATTAACTAAATTATTTAATTAATAACACTAGGTAATTAACTCTTAATTACTTCCATTAAATTACTTTCATAATTAATTTCTCTTTTCTTAATTACATTTAGTAATTATCCATTTATTACTTTACTAAGTAATTATTCTTAATTAATCATAAGTGATTATCATTAATTAGACTAATTAATTAACCTAAAATTAATTGCATTAATTAATTAATCAATAAATCATCCCTTAATCTTTAATTATCCATCCACTAATTACTTCATTAAGTAATTATTCTTAATTATAAATAAATAATAATCTTTAATTTATTTTACTCATTAACTATCTTTAATTAATTCCAATCTTTAAAGATAAACTCATCATTTGAATTAAATAATTATTTCTAACATTATATTTCATTTTAAACAAGTTTAGAAATCAATTATATATTTAAATATAATTATACTTTAAAAACAAAACAATTTAAACCCTTAATTTTTAATACATTTAAAATCTTGAAAAATCCTTTTTAAACATGTTTTATTTAAATTAACCCAATATTCATCTTCGAAAACTTGATTATCATATTTTTTTAAACTTATTCACTTTAATTATATTTTAAAACTAATTAAAACATTCATCTTTGAACGGATTACTTCCTTAACTTAAAAACTTGTCTTAACTTGTTTAAGAATTTACAAACTTGATTCTTTACAAAACTATTGCTTTTGAACTCGAAACAAATTGAAAAAAAACAAACTTCCAGTTTTAAAAACAGAATAACCCGAGTAAACTTCACAAAATCACTAGCCTTTCCCGAGTCTTCCATCACTCTTATCTACTTCGAGTCGTCATGCAACAATCACGAGACTAAACCCGAGACTCCTTCTTCTTCTCCAACAAACCCATCCAGATACACGCGAACGTAACCAACGTGCACGTGCACACCTCATCCACGTCGCTCTGACCATTGATGATCATGCCGGCAAGACGACCACTATCCTCTCACACGATTCCGACTACCCCGATCATAACAACGATCGCGAATACGATTTCGACCCATAGGAACGAAACTGGACAGAAGCTATGATCAAAATCCTGCTCGTCTCGATGACTTCGACCACCAGAGATCATGAGTCTCCGCCTGAAAATTCGCCACGAACCTCCTGCAATGATCCCTCCCATCGCGATTGACTCAAAAGCGACCACGACGACGCATCGCCCTAGAAAACAATGTCGACTAAAACAGGCTTCAGAGCCCTAGATCGCCGTTGACAAGCCACCACGGTGATCTAAAAAATCACCCACTATTTTTCTCTTGACCCCCGACCTTCACACTACCTCCAGTATCAACCCGCGACTCCATCCATCATCGATTGTCGAGAAATCAAACAAAATTCAATTTCCGTTCATCTCGCAAGTTCTATCCAAATACATACTTAAAATTTGTGATTTTTCTTTTAAAAATCCTAGTTTTCAAAGACAATTTAGATTATACACAAGTAACACTGAATTGTTGAAATTGAATTTTGCCAAACTTTGGGTTTTTACTGTATATTTAAATTTTCCAGAAATCTTTAAACTATTTATACTTAGAACTATTTTTAAAATTTAAATCTTACAAATTTAAACAACTTTTGTTTGAACAACAATGTCTAAAAAGAATCAGGGAATGAGATTTTTGATTTTTGAATAAGTTTGAATCTGTAAAACAGAAACAGAACAAGCACAAACATGCACACTTATATCACATACATATATTTGCAAATCCAGATAAGTTTAGAAATTCAATTCAATCCAACATCATCACATGCACTTAAGTTAAAACAAGATTAACTGTTTTTAAAAAATATTTACTCACCAGAAATTATAAAACAGAGAACAGAGAACAGATTTTGTCCCAGGCTTGTTCCAGACTGATATTGATTTTGAACTTGCATTTCTATTTGCTTTGTTGAATTTAAACTTGCTGTTGATCCTTGAAACTGATTTGTATTTGAGAAAATTTGAAACTGATGTTGCCTTTGATCTCCTTTTGCTTTGCATGTTCAGATTTACATTTCTTTTGAATTTGATTTCCAGGTTTTCATTCTTCTTTGATTCCAGATTTTATTTTTTTTCTTTAGATTCGAATTAGTAGAGAATGAAGAAGTGAAGATAGTTTAGAGCTGAAGAAAGAAAATTGCAGATCTTTCTTCCATTTTTAAAATTTTAAAACTTTAATTATCAAAAAGAAAACAAGATAAAGCCACTTGTCTTTTAAGTATATTATCTAGCTTACACCTATGCATACAAATTTACAAATGTCTTTAGACCTCCTTAATATGCTAACAAGTGTTACTCTTGTTTTAATTAATTTATTTAAGTTATACATATGTATTTATGAAATATTTACATATATATAATGTATTTACCTTTTATAAATAAGCTTTTAGATCCTATATAAATATACAAATATGAATTCATGTAAAAATTTATTTATAATAACTTATGCTTTGATCAAATAAATATAACATATTTTTATATGCTTGAGAAACTTATTTTAACTTTATATATATTTTTACAAATCAATTTATCTTATGTTTGAATTTTATAACATAACTCCAATCACAATATATACACATATATATTATAATTTGAAAACATATCCTTTATTAAATTAAAGACTCCCTATTTATAATATATACATCAATATATATACATTATAAATAGAAAACATTTATATAAGCTTTGGAAGATAAATCTTACCAATTTTAAATTGTTTAGAAAAGATATTAATAAATATTGCCAATTTAAAATATTATTAACTTTTAAAAGAATTAAACTTGTCAATTTATAAAATAAAATCAACAAATCAATTTAATTATTAATAAAGATTATTAAATTGATATTGCCAAAATTCCGGGATATCACATTCCTTCCCCCTTAAAATAATTTCGTCCCCGAAATTTAAAAGCAAAGATAATTTAATAACCCAGCAAATTTTTAATTTTAAACAGCAATCATACATATCAATCATATTCTAATAACCATAGCAAACAATTTAATCAAACAAATTTAACTATCCAGTCAAAATCTGGATAGAATTTACTCGAGTTTCCCCAAGTATATATATATATATATACCGGGAGACTCGTTCTACAGGATCTAAACTAACTATCTACAATAATCTAGAAGTCCTTCCTTTCTAGATCACAAATCTGAACAAGATATCAGACTAACTCAAAACCATCCCAACTATCCTTCTGAACTGCTGATTCCATCACTCGATGAATCATACACATATTCCTCAGAGATATGTGAAATAAAATGAATTCCAGTTATCCGAACTGGCAACTCAATCCTGGGGATCAAAATCTAATCTCCAAAGAACACAGAAAAAATCTCATAATACTTCTGGAGCTTACTCTCCAGTCTTACCAAATCTTATATCTCCTTTGACGATCCTGAGTCACTTCATTCTTCCTGATCAGCTTAACCCTTGCTGATGCTTCTTGAAACAGATTAGACCAACATCAAACCAATTTCCGGATCCTACTCAACAAAATGGTTTCTCAAAAATATGCCGAAATCCAAAACACAACTCTACTCTACAAACATTAGAGAACTTCGCACTACCTCTCCTACCTGAAATAGTCAAAACAGTTGCACTTGACAACTTTACCTCCAAATCCCGAAAATTTCTTCACACTTAGAGATACACTTGAATTTCCTATAGAAATCCTCTACTCGAAGAAAATTACAACTCTCGGTTGCTTCCACTCTAGAATAGCTGCTATCTTGCTTCCGCTGCACAACTCTGATCTGGAATAGATGAGAATGCCATCGGAGAAACTCGAGCACAAACTTGATCATCCAAAGTTCACCATACCATAAAATCTTAGTGAACCATTCCACTTGGTCAAAAACATCCCAGTAGAATCCCCTCCAGAAAATTAGGACTGATCAATCCTTCTCCAAAGAATCCTGAGCTGCTTCACCAAATTCTTCTCTAGAAGACATCCTTCTACTAAGCTGAACTTCCGGTAACTCCATGAATCAAGTCGATACGGAATCTCAATCTCTAATAATCCCAAGAGAATTCTCAAACAATCGCAAGTCACTTTTGCGATCAGCCCAACATAATTTCAAAGATAACTGTTCTCTCTTCACAAATTAGAACAGCTCATACTTAACTATCCAATTCATCGAAGAAATGGATTCACTCAGCTGCTTCTGGACTCCAACTTCAGAAAAACTACTCAGCCAGAAACTTACTGCTAACACACAGAACACTCCGAGCCGCACTACTGTCACAGATACCAAAGACTTCTTATCCGAAACTCTTTGAGAAACTCGGACTTCAAAGCAAAAAGAAACACCCCGCTGGACCCAGCCACAACACCGAAACAGATCTACTTCCTTAAACTTGCTTCAGAAGAAACATCTTCAGAAACGTCCATAGTCACCGTGTCTCACCACACAGCTACTACATCCTGAAGTTGCCAAGATACCATCACTTGCTTCAGCTCATCCAATAGATCTAACTCTATTCATCCAACTTCAAAGACAAACTCCGAACCTTAACAGGTTTCCTTCAGAGATCGGTGAAATCTTTACACCACAACAAAGTTCACTCGAGACAGTATTAGGTCTACAGTCTCGTCAGATATACTTCCAACCTCAACACTCAAATTCTAACTATTGGTAGTCGTGTTACTCACACTACCACCTTATCTACCTTTATAACTTATATTGGAAAACCCGAACAGGTAACCCAACAAATAGGTAGAAATATATATATTTAAAATGATACTTTTTATATAGAAATTATTTCTGGGTAAAATTATTTTAGAGTTTCATTTACCTCTTTAAAACAATATTGTGTCTGTTGGCCTGGTTCAAGTGTTTAGAGATCCCTATCAATAACGTTAGCTACTCGTATTGACCAGAATCCATATACCACTCAACCGATCAATTAACACAATATAAAACCATTTTTATATAACTAACAATTACGCGCTCTCAAGATAGACACCACTTCAGAGCCTAGGTATTCACTCAACCTACTGCTCTGATACCACTGTAACGACCCGGCTTTCTGTGCCCAGAAAGTCGTATCATCATGAAGAAAGAAAGGGATAGAAGAAGAAAGGATAGAAAAGAAGAAACAACAACAAAAAAGAATCTCACAGCGGAAACGAATGAAATATAATATATCATATAGAATATTACATAGTATCATATACATCGGAGTTACACAACTTATACAACACATATTAGACAGTTATAAACATCTGTCTAATTCATACAACTCAAGTATCACAGATACAGACACAACATATACACAGCGGAATCATCATATATCTACACGGTGAAGCCTCCTGCTCCAAATCTCCTCCAGAATTCGTCAAAACTAACCTGAATCCCTCGACTACTCAATACAATATTGAGTACCCAAGAGTATAATAAAACAGAAAATAAACACTTGGGTCAGACATGGGTCTGGTGTGAGTAAATGGTTAGATTGCTTAACTTTGAAAACTTTTGAAAACAAAAGTATCACGTAAGACTCCCCACAAATAAACATGGGTAAGTTTTTACCTTACGCTAACTAAAACGTTTGATAGGAAATCTGATTGTATTATAATAGGGTCTAGGGTTTTCAAGTAAAATACAGAAATAGCTGAAATGCTTACATCTCACATTCCAACATAGTTGGGCACAACTAATACGTACGGCACTTATTGAAGTTTGGATTCCATACAATGGCAGGGCTACTGGGGTACCGCCCGTCACAGTACGTGGCCTAGATCACCGTACCGAGGAGTACGCCCGCTCCCCTGCAACACAAAGCCGGAACCATCCCTTACTGGATAATCCCAAACAAGACAATCCCGTAGTTGGCGCGACCAACCACACACTAAGCCGAATAAAAGAAAAGGGACCTCTAGACAGGGATCTATCTTGCTCTTAGTGGGTGCTACCCACGAAGCCTTGCTGCACCTCCCCTGTTTTAGCCATTCCCGGTTGATGAGGCTTGAGGTTACGATTACCTTTAATCAGAACATATCACTTAGAATGCTCATCGTCCGCCTGACGATGTGCTGAAAGCATTCAATCCATACAAGTTCGTTCCGGGTTCGAACGAAACCGAAGGCATTATCTCGTTACACTCGTTTTGGAATCACCCTCAGAGTTAACGACAATAACCCTTGCACTCTGAATCTTCATCTTCACTTGAGATTCACGACCTATCGTTAATTTGGATCGATGTGGTATTCGGGTCTCCAGACCTGGAATCCCGGTATACGGAAACCCAATCCCGGTCTCATCGAAATCCAAAACGTATCTTTTAAGGGCCAAGTTATTTTAAGGTTAAAACAATTTAACTTATCTATATTCATACAGATAGATAATTCACAAGTCACAATTGATAATCACATTATCAAATAAAAAAATGATCCATAACAAAATAGGTAATCCATATCAACATCACAATAGTTAATCTATATTACCATCATAATGCAAACAAGCATTTATACCACACAACATTACTTATCTCATTTCTGAGATTACATCCATTCAAGACAATCAATGTCATCCATTCATACATAAGCAATGATTTACTTAATCACAACATAATTAATTTAAAATGAATTAAATTAACTATCTCTATCTTTAATTAATTTAAAGTGAATTAAATTAATTACTTCACCTCTTAATTAATTTAAAATAAATTAAATTAATTACTTATCATTATAAATCTTACTTATATAATCATTAATTAATTACAAATAAATTAATTAATCATTCTCTAATTATCCATTTCAATTAATCACCCTGATTAATTATACTTTAATTACATTTAAGTAATTATCTTTAATTAATTTTACAAATTAATTATCCTTAATCAAATATAGTAATTAACCTTTAATTACTTCATTAATTAATTAATTAATTATAATCAATTACTTTAATCCTTAATTAATTACAATTACTTAGTTATTCTATAATCTCTTATCATTTGATTAATTAATCTTAATTAATCAATCCTTAATTACATCATTAATTAATTATAAACTAATGATCTCTAATTACATCTTTAATTATTTATTCTTATTTAAATTAATTACATTAAGTAATTAATCTTAATTAAACCACAATTATTAATCATCTTTGATTAATCTAATCCAGTAATTAACTTCCCTTAATTACTTCCATTTATTTAATTACTTTTTAATTAATTACCTTATTAATTAACCTTAATCCTTTAATTAACTTTATTAACTAAATTATTTAATTAATAACACTAGGTAATTAACTCTTAATTACTTCCATTAAATTACTTTCATAATTAATTTCTCTTTTCTTAATTACATTTAGTAATTATCCATTTATTACTTTACTAAGTAATTATTCTTAATTAATCATAAGTGATTATCATTAATTAGACTAATTAATTAACCTAAAATTAATTGCATTAATTAATTAATCAATAAATCATCCCTTAATCTTTAATTATCCATCCACTAATTACTTCATTAAGTAATTATTCTTAATTATAAATAAATAATAATCTTTAATTTATTTTACTCATTAACTATCTTTAATTAATTCCAATCTTTAAAGATAAACTCATCATTTGAATTAAATAATTATTTCTAACATTATATTTCATTTTAAACAAGTTTAGAAATCAATTATATATTTAAATATAATTATACTTTAAAAACAAAACAATTTAAACCCTTAATTTTTAATACATTTAAAATCTTGAAAAATCCTTTTTAAACATGTTTTATTTAAATTAACCCAATATTCATCTTCGAAAACTTGATTATCATATTTTTTTAAACTTATTCACTTTAATTATATTTTAAAACTAATTAAAACATTCATCTTTGAACGGATTACTTCCTTAACTTAAAAACTTGTCTTAACTTGTTTAAGAATTTACAAACTTGATTCTTTACAAAACTATTGCTTTTGAACTCGAAACAAATTGAAAAAAAACAAACTTCCAGTTTTAAAAACAGAATAACCCGAGTAAACTTCACAAAATCACTAGCCTTTCCCGAGTCTTCCATCACTCTTATCTACTTCGAGTCGTCATGCAACAATCACGAGACTAAACCCGAGACTCCTTCTTCTTCTCCAACAAACCCATCCAGATACACGCGAACGTAACCAACGTGCACGTGCACACCTCATCCACGTCGCTCTGACCATTGATGATCATGCCGGCAAGACGACCACTATCCTCTCACACGATTCCGACTACCCCGATCATAACAACGATCGCGAATACGATTTCGACCCATAGGAACGAAACTGGACAGAAGCTATGATCAAAATCCTGCTCGTCTCGATGACTTCGACCACCAGAGATCATGAGTCTCCGCCTGAAAATTCGCCACGAACCTCCTGCAATGATCCCTCCCATCGCGATTGACTCAAAAGCGACCACGACGACGCATCGCCCTAGAAAACAATGTCGACTAAAACAGGCTTCAGAGCCCTAGATCGCCGTTGACAAGCCACCACGGTGATCTAAAAAATCACCCACTATTTTTCTCTTGACCCCCGACCTTCACACTACCTCCAGTATCAACCCGCGACTCCATCCATCATCGATTGTCGAGAAATCAAACAAAATTCAATTTCCGTTCATCTCGCAAGTTCTATCCAAATACATACTTAAAATTTGTGATTTTTATTTTAAAAATCCTAGTTTTCAAAGACAATTTAGATTATACAAGTAACACTGAATTGTTGAAATTGAATTTTGCCAAACTTTGGGTTTTTACTGTATATTTAAATTTTCCAGAAATCTTTAAACTATTTATACTTAGAACTATTTTTAAAATTTAAACAACTTTTGTTTGAACAACAATGTCTAAAAAGAATCAGGGAATGAGATTTTTGATTTTTGAATAAGTTTGAATCTGTAAAACAGAAACAGAACAAGCACAAACATGCACACTTATATCACATACATATATTTGCAAATCCAGATAAGTTCAGAAATTCAATTCAATCCAACATCATCACATGCACTTAAGTTAAAACAAGATTAACTGTTTTTAAAAAATATTTACTCACCAGAAATTATAAAACAGAGAACAGAGAACAGATTTTGTCCCAGGCTTGTTCCAGACTGATATTGATTTTGAACTTGCATTTCTATTTGCTTTGTTGAATTTAAACTTGCTGTTGATCCTTGAAACTGATTTGTATTTGAAAAAATTTGAAACTGATGTTGCCTTTGATCTCCTTTTGCTTTGCATGTTCAGATTTACATTTCTTTTGAATTTGATTTCCAGGTTTTCATTCTTCTTTGATTCCAGATTTTATTTTTTTTCTTTAGATTCGAATTAGTAGAGAATGAAGAAGTGAAGATAGTTTAGAGCTGAAGAAAGAAAATTGCAGATCTTTCTTCCATTTTTAAAATTTTAAAACTTTAATTATCAAAAAGAAAACAAGATAAAGCCACTTGTCTTTTAAGTATATTATCTAGCTTACACATATGCATACAAATTTACAAATGTCTTTAGACCTCCTTAATATGCTAACAAGTGTTACTCTTGTTTTAATTAATTTATTTAAGTTATACATATGTATTTATGAAATATTTACATATATATAATGTATTTACCTTTTATAAATAAGCTTTTAGATCCTATATAAATATACAAATATGAATTCATGTAAAAATTTATTTATAATAACTTATGCTTTGATCAAATAAATATAACATATTTTTATATGCTTGAGAAACTTATTTTAACTTTATATATATTTTTACAAATCAATTTATCTTATGTTTGAATTTTATAACATAACTCCAATCACAATATATATACATATATATTATAATTTGAAAACATATCCTTTATTAAATTAAAGACTCCCTATTTATAATATATACATCAATATATATACATTATAAATAGAAAACATTTATATAAGCTTTGGAAGATAAATCTTACCAATTTTAAATTGTTTAGAAAAGATATTAATAAATATTGCCAATTTAAAATATTATTAACTTTTAAAAGAATTAAACTTGTCAATTTATAAAATAAAATCAACAAATCAATTTAATTATTAATAAAGATTATTAAATTGATATTGCCAAAATTCCGGGATATCACACAAAGCGCCTAAGCTTCCTTGAACAAGTGGGTCTTAAATTCTGTGGTTCGTCTTCAAACCACACGGTTCATCAACCAACGACTCCTTCACTCGTAATCCATGGGAACCATCACCTCAACATCCACCGATTTCTCCGAATTCTTAGGAACGTGGACAAGGCTAGTCACCATTACAACCTCTGCAAGAGAATACGAAAGTGGAAGCGGAAGACTACCACACTCCTTCCTCTTCCTCAAAATCTACTTAATTTGAGTTCTTATGTTTTTTGTTCTAATATATATATTTTGTTTTAATAATATATTTCTTGTTTTAAACTGTGTTATAAACCTAAACTTCTATGCTCAAAACAAAATTTGTTGCATTTTGCCTAGAAAACTGTCTACCTAAAAAATTCCTCAATTTCAGTCGACTAAACCAGGGAACTCGGTCGACTGAAACAACATTCCACTATAATTTCGACCCTGAAGTCAGTCGACTGACACTCTCAGACAGTCAACAGAATTGGTAGAATTTACATGCAAATCTTTCAGGATAGGATCAGTCGACTAAACTCCTGTATTCAGTCGACTGACCATTACAATTTTCAACAATTTGGCTTCTGCACTCAATCGACTGAATACATAAAACAGTCGACTGAATTTATCTTTTTTGAATGTAAAAAACTTAGGATGCGTTCAGTCGACTGAACCTCTGTATTCAGTCAACTGGCTCCTTTAAATTTGATTTCTGTATACCAAATCAGTCGGCTGATACCGGGTACCAGCTTTTACCCTCTTCCGGCCTCTACAAATTTACTACATACCTTTACCAAATTCACTTTTTAGCTTCAATCTTTTTAACCTTCTGCCATTAAAAAATTTTCCAACTTCAAATTCGCTTAGAATTTCATTAATCCTCCCATCTATTTGTTCATACTTTTCAATTCACAACCTCCCACTTCATCACCAAAACCCTAGTTCTTCAAATGGCTCCTAAAAGACCTCGACATTCTCAAGCTACAGCTAGTTCTTCGGATTCACAAATAAGAGCATGGCTATACAATGACTAGGCGGTGCAACGCTTTGAAAAGATGCAAAGCTCCAGGATTTTTGAAGTCACCTTCTTGTTAAACTTTTCTACGCCAACTTAAATCCAGACCACCACACAATTACAAATCCAGTTGACTGCATTTGGATGGTGGTATGTGGCAAAAAGATTTTTCTTCCACTACAACAACTTGCACGGATTCTACAATGTCAAGATGAGGTTGACCAGTTAGCTGAAATTGCCGTAAATATGGATACTCGTGATCGTGTTAGTCATTTGTTTCTCTCGGATGACTTGACAGAGTTAAAAGCGATAACACTAAGGCCAAAAGCTCACATTATGCATAGAGTGCTTACCCACACCTTCAATCCCCGCACCGGAAGCTATGAGAAAGTCTACCGGCAAGATTTTCAATCCTTATATGCCATTTGTGGAAATAGACGAGTTAACTGGGATAAGGTCATTCTAGATGAGTTCCAAAATTTAACCAAGGTCGAATGAGGATGATCTACTATGGCGCTGACATCATGCACATTCTCAAGCATTTCGAGGTTCCTTTTGTTGATTTCGAATGTTCGACCATAGTTTCCTTGAATACTAAAACTCTTAGCCTCATGAACCTACCAAAGCAATATCTTGACCACACTACAATTACTTATGAACATTGGCTTGAAAACCAAGCCGCGGGTCTAGCTCAACCATCCTCCCAACAAACTCCACATATGCAAGCCTCTTCTTTATCCCAACCTCCTCGACCTACTCGAGAAGTCTACGAGATTCAAGAAATAGACCCTTAAGCTCGGCCCCACGAAGCCGTGACTATCATTGCTCGTAATCAAAGACTTCTCAATAATCATCCATCTCAGGTTGAATCGATTGTTCCTAAAGTCGATAAAAATGCCACCAAAGTCAATAAAAAGCTTAATCATATTAATTCCTTCCTCAACAATATCTAGGAAGCTATCACATGCTCCCAACAATCTTCTACCTTTGTTCACGTACCTATATCACACGAGAAAAAGGTCGGTAGAACAATTCACTTGGTCTACATCAATTGAAGACTAGGAGGAAGAAGGTGAAGAGGTAGGTGACGAATCAGATGATGAAGAAACTGATTGTGACGAACAAAGCTCAAACAGCAGAACTCAAGGTGATGAGTAAGAATGTCTTTTAATTTCCTATTTCTAAATTTCTATAATGTTGTTAAACATTCCTTTCAGACATTTTTGGTCTTTAAGTTCTTGTGGTATTTTGTAAGTGTTTAAAACTCTATGTTTACTATGTGTATGTCATGTTGTACTATTATTCTCGGATGATGTGACTGTTCTGTTTCTATGTTATATGCTAAGTCTTAGTTTTATATATATGTGTGTTCCTGTGCTATATTACTCATAGTTTAACTGTCCTATACCTTGAGTACTCTCATTTTTGTCGATGACAAAGGGGGAGAAAAATGTAAATTGTTTACAGGAAATATAGCACAGATTCAGGGGGAGAATACAATATCAAATTTGCAAGCATATTACCAAGGAGGAGAGATATTTTAACAAATCTTGTCGAAAATCCACTCGTAGCAAATGGAGTTGTCATCATCAAAACGGGGGAGAGTGTTGGATCATAAGGTTTTGAATGCTGACAAGAGACGAAAGTTCACGAATCTACGACTACGGCAAATTCGGACTCATCGACTCAAATATGGTTCGTATTGATATTGATGTTAACTAGAGTCAATAGGTATATAAAGTCTAGTGTAGAGAATTGTTAAAATCTATCCTCAAGGTTTATCACTCACAAATTCATTTACAAAACTAGCATTCGTTTTATAAAATTTCATATACACATACAAAATACTTTCACTACACTAAAACAACAGCATCAGTCGACTGACCCATATAAGATAGTCGACTGAGGCTGTGTACAAAATTTTAATATATACAGTAAACAGTCGACTGAACTGCCTAGGTCAGTCGACTGACACTATACATTTTTTATGTATGTTTGAAATTCAGTCGACTGCCTAAGCAAGCTAAGTCGACTGAATCTGCAACTGTCATTTTTCTCCAAAAGACACTTCTCTTAATCAAAGGGTTCTTTCTTCCTAGAAGGTCACCACTCCCAGATTCTAATGGATGTCGATTTCCAAAAGTCATATCTCATCACACACTATATATATACTCAAGATTCATAGATCCAATCACCTAGTTTTCTATTCTTTTTTTATCTATAGTACTTAGGATTCTTGAGTTCAGTATCTACAAGCTTTCATACAATCATTGCTTACATATTCATTTCCATATTCTTTAAGCAATATTAAACTTCTTATTCTTCATACACACACAAATACACACATATACTTTGAGGATAAGATTATAGGAAGGGTGTACATTATTGACTTATCAGTTCTATTCAAGAGCATACTCAGTCAGAAACAACTTTACTATTTGTATTGGAACTCCTGTTCGGTTGCTCAGGCGGTAGAAGTCCTATTCGATGATCTAGGCGGTAGAAGTCCTGTTCGGTTGCTCAGGCAGTGTAATACCTTTTCCTCCGGGTTAAGAGAGGGTTGATAGTTAAATTCCTGAAGGAGTCTGGGACTGGACGTAGAATTGGAGTTCGAACCGGTATAAAAGTCTTTGGTGTCATTTACTTTACTATTTACTTTTTATACTCATATTCTACATCAGTAGATAACTAAGTTTAAATCGTACTACCACCGCATTTACATTGTTTACAACTGTTGGCCATTTCGATCCTATAGCAAAGTAACCTTCACTTGATACCATCGAAAGGCTTCATTGGTTTCGAAAGGTATATAAGAGTTTTGAAAAGTGGTTTTCTATGCTTTAGAAGGAGGTCATCCAGGGGTTTCGAAAGTGATGTTTTAAGGTTTCAAAACAAATAACCCATTCTCATTTTTAAGGAAAAACCATAGCACAAATAAAGGTTTTGGAAATATTATTCATATTGTTATTAACCCATAACTGTATTTTGGGGAATGACAGAATAATCAGTTAGGTTGACCCAGTAGTGAAGATAACTTAACAGATGTTAAAATCTTAATTAAAGATATTGGCAGGGGCCAATAGGTTTATAGTAAGCCCATGAAAACTGTATGATATTGGCAGGGGCCAATAGGTTCATAGCCAGCCCATGAAAACTATGATTTGATATTGGCAGAGGCCAGTAGGTTTGTAGTTAGCCCATGAAAACTATATCCGGATTAAGATATTTACAGTCAGTCAATAGGTTCCTAGATAGTCCATGAAAACTAGGATAAGCGATAAGATATTGGACTTACCAATAAGTTCTTAGTGATCCCATGAAAACCATGATATTGGACAGATAGTCCTTAAACATGTAATAGGTTAAAAGTAATCCTAGAAACTATAATTGTGATAGATAGTCAGAATGAATGAGGATGGGTAATCCCGATTTGATTTACTTGTTTTGCATATCATCATAAAGTTTTTGAAATACTATGTTTTAACCATTATGGATGCAGGAGCACAGTATATGGTTTTATAAGTTATTTAGGATACTAGTGAGGGGAAAACCCGTTCCGCTAAGCGGCGTGGTCTCACTAGATATCTAAATGGTTTGAGATGGTAAATTATTATTCATAACAGGCTTTATGTCTGTCTCGAAGTTTTTGTTTTCCCCTTAAACTCTCAGGTACATAATTGATTTTGAGTAGGTTGAGAGTTAAGGTTTCCGGGTGTTCTTTTAGATGAATAAAGCTTCCGAGGACGTGCAAGAGGCAAGTTAGTTATTAGAGTTCTTTTATTTTCGTGGTGTGTTTTGTTTTCTTGCCTATCTATATACTCTGATCTACCAAGGGGGCATCTTCATATGTCACTCTTCGCGTACTTTGTAATAATTATATGTTATCTGAACATGGTCCACAAATTGGGATTATGTAATCAATGTGGAATATTTTGAAATGAAATGTGGAATTTGTCTGCTGTTTAATTTTTTTCCATATTCTTATGTTTTTGTGTATCAATGTATCTAATGTCGCCGTATTTGGTCGCCGAGGATTAATAACCATAGATGACTGCAGCATCTGTAGTCGTTAGTTTTGGGCCTCCAAATAGGGGGATGTTACAGTATGGGTGACCATTCACTCTCATCATCCTAAGCCTACTTATGTTACATTCACTCCCGGACATTCGCTTTCCTTTCCAAATGTCGAATCGTTCATAAGGTTACCACAAGACTGCATTGAATTCTTGACAAAATGTATTTAGATAACTTTAATATTTTAAGGGTATCATATGGGTTGCACTTAAATGATCTGATCAAGATTGACATTTTAGTGATAGAATTCCTAGGATTTATCGTTTAGTCCTTGATCTAGTGTTGTTTTCAACACTACAAGATTCTCACTATAATAAATCATAGTACATACGATTTTCCGTAATGGTTTACTTCCTCATTTTGATTGAACAAATTTCATCAACTATTCACATATTACAAATGCGGTTGTTCACCATACAACTTTTGTATGCGACCTAATATGGATCAAATATCAATATTCTTGTATTACTTTAGTATTAAAAATTTAGATGATAATATATAGTCTTGAGCAAATAAACACTTAAGTTATGTAGGTAGAGATGTGTTTAGTAGTTGTATAATTTTTCTCTTACATGGGTCATGAAGCACAACATGCTAAAGGATTTATGGTAAGTATGCTTTATATTTCTTTCTCAGTCTTAATTCAGTTCATCTGTATATTTCAATTGATAAACAATTTTATCAATTAAACTAGTTGCATGTATTTATTGAAGTATATAACTTTAAATTTTTTATAACATGTGTTCTTATAGTAATAGAATGGTTAAATGTAATCATTTTAATTTTATAATAAAGCCTTGCTAGATTTTTATATTCCTCAAAACCCTAAAAGAAATATTAAAGTCATTTGATTTCTCCAGTGAGTTTTAGGACTTGCTTGCCTTGGGTTCCGACATTGAGTTTTCTCAACAAATCATGGGCATGCAAGAGATTGATTACTCTTTATCGATTGTATCATATACAACTCCAAACCATCGTCCTTTGCCCTGATCGCGATCTTAACCTTTTGTTTGCTCAACAAATAAAAAGAGATTATTCACTCTTATCTAACTATAATGTATGTACCTTGAGTTTTCTCGACAAATATAAGCATGTCTCTTACCTCATCTAGGCAATATATTAATCGTACTATACATAATAGCTCTAGATTGAGTTTGCTCAACTATTAGTGTATATGCATGTAATCTATCAATATATAAATGATAGAAGGCAACCATATTAAAGATTCGTAATCTTTGATATATTTTAAGTGCTATCAATTTATGGAGTAATAAGTTTCTTTTGAAATACCCATGTGGTTGAAGTGTCGGACACATATAAATCAAGGTATACATACCGTACACATGCATTTATTCCAAAAATTTATTTTAGGTTTATTTCAGTTCCACTTATATTTTAATTACACATATTATTATTTATGTTCGGCTTATTTATAACTATTATAATTTAATTAACTTATATATTATTTATATGTATCTTATTATTTAAGTCATATTTAATTGATTTTAGTTCTTTATATAATTAACTGATTCAATTTAATTTATTTTATTCATTTTAAAATACTTGAGAAGAATATTTAACTATAACATATGTAGTTTTATATCTATCATATATGTATGTATGTACATTAACTATTTAATTAATTAGTTATTTAATTAAGCATTTTAATCAAAAGTTCAATAAATTTCAAAAATTTATTCAACTTAAATTCTCAAAACAATCATGAAAAAATTAAAACATTTTAAATTATTAAACTATGAACTTCATATTTTTACTTACATAGATATTAGTATGTGTATAAATATACCAATTTTTTAACATTTAATTAATTAATTATCAAATAAGTTGTTTATTTAATTAAACATTTTTAATTAAATATTTTAAAAAAATTCGTAAATTTTATTAAATTTATCTTGAACAATTAAAGGTTAATTTAGAACTATAACCCTTATAGTTAATTATACACATATCACTATATATATGTATTTTAATTAATTGAATTTTAATTAATCAAAGTAACTAAATATTTATATAAATTTCAAATTTATTACATTGATTTCTTTAAACAGTTCAGGAAATTTTTAAATTTATTGTGTAACATTTATAAAATTTCCTTTTATAATTTAAACTTAACATTTAACTTTTAAATTTATTTTAAATGTTCAAATCTTAATGTGAAAATTAGCCCAAGCCCTAAAATAAACCTAGCCCTTGCTTAGACACAACTCCACCCATTGGGTCAGCACCTAGAGAAAGGAGAAAACTTCTTATCTAACTCCAAGCTTAGACACTACTATTTTAGACACCCATTCGATAGGAAATTTTATTAGTTGGCCCCAAATACCGGCTGATTTGACTGCATAAACTATATGGGCTCTAATACCATTAAAAGAACTAGTCCATTTCATAGTTGGTGAAATGTGTAAATTTTACAAAAATTCTTTATTTAGATCGTAATGGACCTATGAAGTCTATTAACTAACATTCGATCTAATTTTATTATTAAATAAAATCATAAATTACTTAAAATTATTTTATTTCTATTAATTAATCATACTATTTTATTTTATTTAATATATTTTGATTACATCATATACACATTTAATAACATGACAAGATAATATAATGAAGTATAAACATGCATATAACTATACACACACAGTTACATGCATAGATATACAAACACAGACACACGCACATACGTACATACGTGTATATATATATATAAGGCATTATATATATATATCATGTATTGCCATTTATTAGTTTATGAACATAGATTGAAATTTAAACCATGTGTACTAAATTAGATATCCACAACACGATTGAAGATTTGTTAATTGAACAAAAAAGAGAAAACCAAATTATTAAATAAGAAATCTTAGGTATAAATTTAAGATTCGGGGGTCAAAGAAAAAGGGAAAACAAAAATCACCTTCCTTATATAAAGTTTCTTAATGAAACAAGGTATAATCTTTGGGTCAATACGGAATATAATTCCAAATATCTATAGAGAAAATTTGTTAAATTATAAGCGAATTATAAGTGAAATATAATATCCCATAAAAATGTTAATTTTTTGTTCACGCGAAAACCTTAGCTAGGGCAGCTTAGCCGCCAAGCACTATTTCATTCAATATTTCCTAATTTCTCTCTCAAATCTTCTCTCTGATTTTTGTTAATCTACTCTTTATTTCAAGCTTATCATGGAAATTGAATAACTGAGGAAGGCTGCACTAAGGTGACTATGAGGAAAGGTAAAAGGCCGCTGGGTGATGAGGTATGAAGGGGAACGCTGGGGCGAAGAAAGGAAAATATGAATTACTAAATTTGATGAGGTGAAAGCTCAAAGGAAAAATAGATTTTTTGAAAGGGGCTAGAGGACCTAAAAGGAACCAAATCTGATTTATAATACCAAGTAATGGAAAAAAACCCATCAACTCGGATGCGGTAAGGGCGAATGGAACTATAGGCTATTGGATGCTAGATATGGAGTATATTAAGCCACTAATGGAGAGAGATAAATCAGGGGAAGTGTTGACAAGGGATGTTGTCAAAGAAATAGAGAATGGATGAGAAAATTGCATTATACTATGTTGTTGAACAAAATCCATTATGTAAGACCTTTGAATCATTAGCGAAAAGAGTATGGAAGACAAAAAATAATTTTGAGGTGCACACTAGAGAGAATGGCTCTTTTGTGATTAGATTTGGTTGCGAAGCGGATATCATAAAGATAGAACCAAGACCATGGATTTACTTGACAAAATTTTAATCATAATGAAAAAACAAACCCCTTCCATGCGAACTAATCAAGACTTATCATCAACTATGCGGGTTTGGGTTAGGCTACCAAGATTCTGCTTCAGATTGTGAGGTCTTAAAGAGATTAATGTCCCAGTTAGCACTATAGGAGCACCTATTAGGATGGATGAAGCTACAAAAAATAGATCAAGGATTCCCTTTAGTAGAGTATGGGCGGAGATAAAAGCGAAAGGGCCTTCCCAAACAGTATAAAAGCTATTGATTAAGATATGAATTTATTTATCCGATAAATCACATTTGAAAACCCCCCACCTCACCGTGAAAATTTCTATTGTCTTGGACATTTGGCACATCAGTGCTCATTGAGTAAAGTACGGGTACCAAAATATAATAAGATGGTTGAAGTAAATACAAGTGTGGGGAAAGATAATGAAGTAAGGGTGAATTCAGATTTGAAATATGATGGAACACATCAAGAATCAAAGGAGGGAAGCAAAAGAAACAATGGTAATAGTGGATTGAATCTCAAAAAAAGAAGGAAGAGGAACATCACCTATGAAAGGATGAGAACATGGATACCAAAGGAGATGATCAAACTTTGAAGGAGACAGAGGATGTTATGGAACAATTGAATAAGGCAAAACAATAAATTTTGTTAAAGAGGGGTCAAAGAGACAAATCAGATATATCATGTAGGAAGATAGAGAAAAAAGAGATGGAGGAGAGTTTGATATCTAAGGGGAAGGGGAGAGTGCTTAGTAAAACTTTTAGAGAGGCCAACCAATCTACCAACTATGTTAACACATGTTACTTCCACCTTGAAGGTCAAGGGAGCCATATAATCAATACAAAGGGAAGAAAAGTCACCAATATCTCCTACTATCCTACTTAAACACCGTTATTCATCATCGAGCTGTAAGGCCTCAAAGGAGTTTTCTAAACTCAAACTTTTTCATAATGATGCTTTGTTAATAATGTCTAATTCCAGTAACAAATGGACTGACAATAATAATTTAATACTTTGCAAGAGAAATCACCAGAGCTAAAACAACATGGGGAGTCAGAGTCTAGAAGAAAGATAGTTCATGCCAGTAGGAGAAAGTGCGATAGCAAACAAACTTCCTATGACAAATGACGGACCTGATCAAACCACTAAAAGGATGCAAGACAAAGTAAAAGAGGTGGTTGTTAAAATGGCCAGAAAGTACAAAAGCTAAGACAGTTTGGCTAACAAATCTGACCTGATCAAGAAATACCATTTGGTAGCAAAGAACCCAGAGTATGAGGAGAATGATAAACATAAAAACGCAGAGAATAGTCAGGCTAAATGAGGCAGGGCATCACGAGGCTCAACTAGAACAAAATATTGATGATAGTTACTTGGAATGTAAGAGGCTTTCATAAGCCTAACAGAATCATAGAGGTATGGAGAATCACTAACAAATATAAAGTTACATGTTTGGGAATACTTGATAATAAATTAAAGGACTATGAGTCAAAAAAAGTCAAGTTGAAATTTGGGAACAAGTGGGAATTAATAAGCAATGTTTCTTATTACTTCAAATGCCGAATTTTTATACTTATTAATATGGAAATGTAGGGTTATAACTTGATCAATATTAGTGATCAACATATAACGTTGGATTTATTGAATGTGAGAGGAGCAAGATGTAATTGTACTTCCGTATATGCCGATAATTTTGATAGAATGTGTGGAAAAAATATACTTAAATCTAGAAGAAGATGCTTTTAGGATTTTTAGGGCAAGGTTAGTTCTTGCTCACTTTAACTACATTTGTCTTTCTAAAGAAAAATTAAGGGGGTAATCCATTGCTATTTGGTAAACAAAGAGCTTGATACATGGATGAATATGATTTGCATTTCTAATATGCATGTCTAAGGCTTTAGTTTCTCATGGTGGTCAGGAAATAAAAGAAACATTCGGACCTACATTGATAGGGTTTTAATGAATTTAAATGGATGCAAATTTTCAGTAACACAACATCCAAATATCTGCCTTCAGGGGTAAGCAACCGCAACCCAATAGCAGTCTCGCTAGTTGAACAAAAACAGCATATGCCAAAACCATTCAGTTACATGAATCATCTGTGATGCCCCACCTCTATACCCACGCTAGACAAGAACACTACGGTGTAATGCTGTCGACTAGCACGGAGAATAAGGCTGTGGAGGGGCGACCATCCGTGTAATTTCTTTGTGCGAGCACCTATATGTCAGATAGTAAAACATGCATTTCATTTAAGGAGGAAATCCGACATACCGATACAAACTCAAAGCTATCACACAATGGCTATATATAATCTTCGGAAACAAACATAGAAATAAACGTAACACAAATCAGTCACAGACATCCATATCGCAAAGGCGGAAGAAGATATGAATATAACACATAAAAGTGTACATCAGAGTAGTGGTCAGAAAGATCCACGATAACACAAAAGGATAGCTACAAGCTACACAAAAGAATAAGCATACATCATGGAGTCTATGTCTCAAATGTATACAACAAAAACTGCTAATCTAAGTGGTTAGCCAAAAGTCAGAGTAGTAAATCCCTGGGGAGAAGTCAAGCAGAAGCACCTGTAACATCTCGGTCTGACCCGAGTATTATTTCATAAGAAAATAATAAACGGATCAGTCTAGCTATAAATATCAGATGACATGATATAAAATAAGAGATATAGCATAAACGTATAATAACCATAATGGCATACTACTATAAGTATGTAAATGATAATCAACAAGAGATTAATCAATATTACAAGAATCTTCTCAAAGATCCAAATCCACAAAAGGGTAATGACACACGAATTCACCAATGCACAAAAATTGATAAAACTTATCAACGAAAATCACGAAAATTGGTGAAGCACAAATTCCAGAAATCAACACACAAAATCCAGAAATCACAAAAAGGGGGAGGCCTATCACAAGAACGGGAGCATGAAAGCTCACCAACATATGTATCACACGAACGAGATGCTATCTCATGGAAGCTAACCATTAATTTTGAGCCGAGGCTCCACACGAACGGCCCGAAGACCATGGGGCGCTACCCCACATATGTGAGTAGAAACATCACACAAACGGGGTCTAGTCTCCCTCGCAGACAAAGAGACATCGCTCAATCGCTAGTCTAAATCACAAAAATGATCGTCATGATCATCAAGAAGTGTCAATTACACTAAGCTAGTAAATATATGAGTTTAGCTTCATGTCCCATAACCACTAGCTTAACTTAAATATTTACGAACAAACTGTAGATCTTCACTAGGAAATTGTCAAAAAGGGTTCAATCGAACAAGTCCAAGAATTAACCGACGAAGTAAACGCAAGCGTTTCATACCACCTATTTTACTAAGCCGTTTAATTAGATTTCTCATCCGAGTGAAGTAAAGGCTTGTATATACTAATAGATTGGAAAACGGTTTAGGAAAAGAGCTTTGTAATAAAATAGAGTTGAAATCGTTTTGATGAAAGAGTTTTGGTATTTACTACTAGTATTGAAACCTTTATGTTTTTAAAATGGTAAATCACAGAAATTGATTGTAGAATCAACAAGTCACAAAAATTCACGTTCGGAGACGTGAATGAAATCCAAGGAAATCAGTTCCAAATCCATCAAAGTAGAAATACCCATGCGACCTAAAAAGGCCGAGCTAAAGTGCAATGGAACGACCTAAAGTAAAATAGTTCGAACGAATTAAGGATAACATGCCGAGCAACCTAGGTGAGCGACCTAAGCATGAGGCGCGACCTATAAGGACTGAACGACCTATAGTAGGTGTGAGTTATATAGGTAAAACGACTTAAGGTCTAACGACCTAAGGGCGAACGAGTTAAGGCATTAACGGCCTAATAAGGTAGATGTAAGCAGTGGTACGACCTAATAAAGGGAAGCGACCTAACAAGGTTGCATATGCCGAGCGACCTAACCATCTAAGGCCGAACGACCTAATTAATCTCGCAACCTAAGAAAGTGACGAGGCCAAGCGACCTAACCATTTAGGGCCGAGAGACTTTAAAGTGGAATGGGGTTAAGCGACCTAACTAGGTGAATGGTCGAGCGACCTAAAGTGGTGAGCGACCTAATATGGCAACAGGGTCGAGCGACTTAAAGGTGTAAGGCCGAGCGACCTAGGAGTTGCGACTTAACTTGGTAACCTGGCCGAGCTAAGATAAGGCGCGACCTAACGAGGTGCGACCTAATAAATAGGTAAGGTCGAGCGACCTAGTGGAGTGGGCATGAGGCCAAAGTGGTGCGACCCAAGGGGTACGCGACCTAAGGAGGCGTGGGTTAAATAGGTCGAACGACCTAAAGCTTCGAACGACTTAAGGTCTAACGACCTAAGGGGAAAACGACCTATATGCCGTATGCGACTTTTCCACGCCATAGCGACCTAAGGCCCAACGACCTAAGTGGGACGAGAAAATTCCGAGGCAGAACGACCTAAGCCCAGAAATTCACCAAAAACTAAAGTTTTTCGCCAATCCAATCCAAACCAAATGCAAATGTACATGCTAAAGTGATAGGAATTCATTCCCAACAATCCAAGATAGTTATAGACAAGAATGTGAGATAAAAATCTCACCTTTTCACGGAAATTGATGGAGATGAAGCTTGAAAGCAAAGCAAGAACAATAACAAGCTTGAATCAATGTCTTCTTCTTGAATTTGGAGTTTAATGATGGATTTGCAAGAGAACTTGAGCTTGGAATTTTAATTTCCCATTCCCTCCTCCATTTTTGATGAAGCTTATGTTGTTAGGAAATTATGAAGAAGGAAGTGATGAAGAGGAGATGGGTTGGGACTAAGTTAGCAAGTGGTTCAGCCCAAACCAAAGCCATAAGCGAAAAAGTGACAAAATTCCACTAACTCCAAACATATCGAAGTTTATACTCAAAAAGATCGCAAACGTCATTTTGAACTCAATGGGGGTGGTCTCAAATCCTAATTTGACCGTATGCAAAAAGTAGCTTTTCGGACTAAGATCCGATTAACGATTAAAATATTTAAATAAGATATTCAAATACATAATCGTTAAATATGCGGGTTGTTACAGACTTCCCTCCTTAAAGAAATTGCGTCCTTGCAATATATAAGATGGAAATAAAAAGTAACAACCATAAAAGCATATTAACACAAAAGAAATTTGAAATAAGAAGTTCACCTCAAAGAGCATGAGAAAGTAAGTCCGGATGTGTTCGCTCGATGAATTCTCTAGATTCCCCAAGAGAAATCCTTGGGATTTGAGAACCATAGAACTCACACAAAGATAACATCTTTATTTTCGAAGACGTTTGACTTCCGAAGCAAAAATACGAATAGGATGCTGCTCAAAAGTTAAATTAGGCGAAACTTCAATTTCTTCCACAACGCCGGACTCAAGAATAAAATCGGAATCTCGAAAGCATTTCCGTAATTGAGAAACATGAAACACGTCATGAATAGCGGAAAATTGAGTCGGTAATAAAAGGCGATACGCCATGGAATCAATACGTTCGGTGATAGGAAATGGCCCAATATATCAAGGCGCTAATTTTTCTCGATCGACTGAAACGTACAACACCTTTCATAGGTGAAACACGAATAAAATCTGGACCTAAAACCAGCTTCTCACCGGCCTCAAGCCAATAAGAAGGAGATCGGCATGGCCTTCCATAGAGTGCCTCGAAAGGTGCCATACCAATACAAGATTGGAAGCTATTATTATAGGAAAACTCAACGAGAGAAATATGATCTTCCCAGCTTCCATTGAAATCAAGCACACAGGCACGAAGAAGATCTTCAAGAGTTTGATTCACACGCTCGGTTTGTCCATCGGACTGGGGTGATAAGCGGTGCTAAAATCTCAAAGACTTTTCCAAAATCCACTATTAAACAATGGATCACGATCGCTAACAATAGAAGTAGGGACACCATGCAATTTAACAATTTCCTTGATAAAGAGTTTGGCCAAAAGAGGAACGGTTCGGTTAGACCGAACGAGAATAAAATGGGCGGATATAGTAAGTTTATCAACTATCACCCATAAGCTATCATGACCCGAACAAGAACGGGAAAGGACATCTCTAAAATCCATGGAAATTTGGTCCCACTTCCAAATTTGAATTTCTAAAGGTTGCAATAACCCACCAAGCCTTTGATGCTTGGTCTTTATGAGTTGGTAAGTCATGCAACCCTTAATGAAGTTAACAATATTAGATTTCATGCCATCCCAATAATAAAGTCGCTACTATTACCGGGATGAATGGTAAATTTAGAATGATGAGAATCTTCTAAAATGTCTATACGAAGATCTCAAATATTTGGCATAATAAGTCTACCAAATTTTCGAACGCCAATACGAGCATCGATTTCAAAATCTATCAAACCATCAATCTTATTTGGATCCCTACAACTTTGGCTAAGAAAAGCCAATTCAGGATCTTAATATTAAGCTTCAAGGATGCGGTTCAAAAAGAGAAGGATGAGCCTCAAGGTTACATAAAACAAGAGATGAACATGAATTGGAATTCACGATCTCGAATCTCACAAGTGAAGGAAATCTCAAGATCATTCCATTCAGATATCATCAAAGAAATAACCGCTTGTTACTTAAAACTAAGGGCATCAGTAACATGATTCTCCCATCCGGGAGTAAACAAAGAATATCAAGATCATAAGATACAAGGAACTCGAGCCAACATTGTTGACACCAATTAAGTTCCTTATGAGAAAATAAATATTCCAAAGATTTATGATCAAGGTGGAGAACAAATTTCTCCCCCAAAAATGATGATGCCAAACTCTAAAAGCAAAACAATAGCAGCGAGCACTAGATCATGTGTGGCATACCTAGTCTCGATCAGCTTGAATGATTTAGAAGCACAAATGATAGCACATTCTCTTTTGCAAGAGAACGACATCCAAACCAATACTATTAGCATCAGTACAAAAGATAAAGTCTTGGTTCCCTTCGGGAATCACAAGAATAGAAGTATTGGAAAGGTGTTCTTTTAAATAATCTTCTTTCCCAAAAAAGCTAAAACTTTCAAAATTAAATTATCTTTATGAAATTATCTTTTCAGAAAAATTTACATTTTATAAGTCAAATTAATGTGTCAAATTGTCTCATCAAAGCGTTTAGGAGATTCCTATCGATAACGTTGATCAAGCGCATCAACCAGAATTCTTAAAGCACTCAATGGGCAATAAAATCATAAAATCATAATCCATATGCTAAAAATATCTCTTAGAAGTTTTAAGAATATTCTTTGCTCATTTAAGATTAAAATCAAATTGTACTTATAAATAAATCTTATGAAAAGATTTGCAAAATTTTAAATTTCTATTTTCATCCAAAATTAATAAATACAAGAATGGAATTATCGAGATATTCATAGAATACTCTATTTATAAAATGGATGAAATAAGCTGAATAAACCGAATGACATAAATAGTCATTCATAAGAATCATAACGAGTGCGGAATGTGGTAAGTAGAATGCTAACTCCCGCAACTCGTAGCTAATGAAAACCGGTGGCAAGGTCGAGCCAAAAGGACCTTAACACCACTAAAAAGATTGCTTAGGTGATGATCCTAAGACAAGTTCAAAGATTTCGGAAAATTCACAACTACCCAAATGAGGGAAATAACACTTTACTCAACATGTGAGCTTAAAGAATAAAATCATGCCATCAATTTGGAATCGAAATCACAAAGGAAAAATATGAATTTGCTTAACATATTGAAAATGTCGAAAATGAATAGTCCATTCGGAAAAATAGGATATGGGCTTCATAATGTTTAAGCCAATCCTTTCACGCAAATTATTTCCAAAGCCTAAGCAACGCGTGATATGCAAATCGGTTCGGAAAGAAAAATCACATGAAATAATTTCGACATCAATAAAAAGCAAGCTGAGTGATGCGGATCCACCAACCGGATTCGCAATTCTCAAAGAAGTCATCAAGCCCAAAATGTTTTAAAGAAAAAGAATCAACAAGTTCTTTTGATATAAAAATGATGAGATGAACCCATATCAAAAAGAACTCGAATAGGATAATCACAAACAAATGAAATCAAGGATTGAATGGAAGATACCTTGACCAAGAAAAGTGTCACTAGGAGCTTTTAGCTTTCCCTCTCTCCTACTCTGAAGTTTGGGACATGTAGATAAGTAATGACCCGAGCCTTTGCAATAGCGGCAATAAAGGGGTTTCGGGCACTTAATAACATAATGGTCCGTGGAACCACAATTATAGCATTGTTTACGACTTGGGGTAGGTGTCTTGGCTACCGAAGTTTCTGGTTCCATTTTCTTCTTGCTCAGGAGTATGGGGCAGATAGAAATATGATGACTTGAATTTTTGCAATAACGACAAAAGAGTGGTTCCGGGCACTCCTTTGCATAGTGGTCCTTAGAATTACAATTGTAGCATCCTCTACAAATAGAGTTTGGAGTCTTTGCTAACAAAATAGGTTGCTTCACCTTCTTATTGGGATAAGGGCTTTTGAACTTAATAAGCCTCTTCTCGGAAATCCCGATACCACTATCAATTCCTTTGTCGGCCTCTTCATGTCGAAGAGTGATATCCACAAGCTGATTGAAAGGAACTTCAAGTTTCAAAGGTAAAACCATTTCGAGGTTCTTACACAAAGCATAGATAAACCTTTGATTCTTAGCAAGATCCAAAAGTTGTTGGGCAGACATGAATTCGCCATCCAGAGAAGGGCTATTGGATTGACTAGCACTAGGACTGCCAGAACTAACCATCTCGTCTTCTTTTAAGAAAGAAAGGAAGAAGAATAAAAAGGTTATTCTCATAATGAATATCAAGCAATCTTGATAGATAAAACAAGGAATCATAAAGAAAACAGGATGAATCGGTTCGAAGACTCGAACTAAATCCTGAAGCACGACTCCTAAGGTGGACTTAGGACGATGATCCTTGTTAAGTTATTCTACATTGTTCCAAAGTTTGGCTCTGATACCAAGCTGTGACGCCCTACCTCTATACCCACGCTAGACAATAACACTACGGTGTAATGCTGTCGACTAGCACGGAGAATAAGGCTGTGGAGGGGCGACCATCCGTGTAATTTCTTTGTGCGAGCACCGATATGTCAAATAGTAAAACATGCATTTCATTTAAGGAGGAAATCCGACATACCGATACAAACTCAAAGCTATCACACAGTGGCTATATATAATCTTTGGAAACAAACATAGAAATAAACGTAACACAAATCAGTCACAGACATCCATATCACAAAGGCGGAAGAAGATATGAATATAACACATAAAAGTGTACATCAGAGTAGTGGTCAGAAAGATCCACGATAACACAAAAGGATAGCTACAAGCTACACAAAAGAATAGTATACATCATGGAGTCTATGTCTCAAAGGTATACAACAAAAACTGCTAATCTAAGTGGTTAGCCAAAAGTCAAAGTAGTAAATCCCTGGGGAGAAGTCAAGCAGAAGCACCTGTAACATCTCGGTCTGACCCGAGTATTATTTCATAAGAAAATAATAAACGGATCAGTCTAGCTATAAATATCAGATGACATGATATAAAATAAGAGATATAGCATAAACGTATAATAACCATAATGGCATACTACTATAAGTATGTAAATGATAATCAACAAGAGATTAATCAATATTACAAGAATCTTCTCAAAGATCCAAATCCACAAAAGGGTAATGACACACGAATTCACCAATGCACAAAAATTGATAAAACTTATCAACGAAAATCACGAAAATTGGTGAAGCACAAATTCCAGAAATCAACACACGAAATCCAGAAATCACAAAAAGGGGGAGGCCTATCACACGAACGGGAGCATGAAAGCTCACCAACATATGTATCACACGAACGAGATGCTATCTCATGGAAGCTAACCATTAATTTTGAGCCGAGGCTCCACACGAACGGCCCGAAGACCATGGGGCGCTACCCCACATATGTGAGTAGAAACATCACACAAACGGGGTCTAGTCTCCCTCGCAGACAAAGAGACATCGCTCAATCGCTAGTCTAAATCACAAAAATGATCGTCATGATCATCAAGAAGTGTCAATTACACTAAGCTAGTAAATATATGAGTTTAGCTTCATGTCCCATAACCACTAGCTTAACTTAAATATTTACGAACAAACTGTAGATCTTCACTAGGAAATTGTCAAAAAGGGTTCAATCGAACAAGTCCAAGAATTAACCGACGAAGTAAACGCAAGCGTTTCATACCACCTGTTTTACTAAGCCGTTTAATTAGATTTCTCATCCGAGTGAAATAAAGGCTTGTATATACTAATAGATTGGAAAACGGTTTAGGAAAAGAGCTTTGTAATAAAATAGAGTTGAAATCGTTTTGATGAAAGAGTTTTGGTATTTACTACTAGTATTGAAACCTTTATGTTTTTAAAATGGTAAATCACAGAAATTGATTGTAGAATCAACAAGTCACAAAAATTCACGTTCGGAGACGTGAATGAAATCCAAGGAAATCAGTTCCAAATCCATCAAAGTAGAAATACCCATGCGACCTAAAAAGGCCGAGCTAAAGTGAAATGGAACGACCTAAAGTAAAATAGGTCGAACGAATTAAGGATAACATGTCGAGCAACCTAGGTGAGTGACTTAAGCATGAGGCGCGACCTATATGGACTGAACGACCTATAGCAGGTGTGACTTATATAGGTAGAACGACTTAAGGTCTAACGACCTAAGGGCGAACGAGTTAAGGCATTAACAGCCTAACAAGGTAGATGTAAGCAGTGGTACGACCTAATAAGGGGAAGCGACCTAACAAGGTTGCATATGCCGAGCGACCTAACCATCTAAGGCCGAACGACCTAATTAATCTCGCGACCTAAGAAAGTGACGAGGCCAAGCGACCTAACCATTTAGGGCCGAGAGACTTTAAGGTGGAATGGGGTCAACCGACCTAACTAGGTGAATGGTCGAGCGACCTAAAGTGGTGAGCGACCTAATATGGCAACAGGGTCGAGCGACTTAAAGGTGTAAGGCTGAGCGACCTAGGAGTTGCGACTTAACTTGGTAACCTGGCCGAGCTAAGATAAGGCGCGACCTAACGAGGTGCGACCCAATAAATAGGTAAGGTCGAGCGACCTAGTGGAGTGGGCATGAGGCCAAAGTGGTGCGACCCAAGGGGTACGCGACCTAAGGAGGCGTGGGTTAAATAGATCGAACGACCTAAAGCTTCGAACGACTTAAGGTCTAACGACCTAAGGGGAAAACGACCTATATGCCGTATGCGACTTTTCCACGCCAGAGCGACCTAAGGCCCAGCGACCTAAGTGGGACGAGCTAATTCCGAGGCAGAACGACCTAAGCCCAGGAATTCACCAAAAACACTAAAAACTGGAGTTTTTCGCCAATCCAATCCAAACCAAATGCAAATGTACATGTTAAAGTGATAGGAATTCATTCCCAACAATCCAAGATAGTTATAGACAAGAATGTGAGATAAAAATCTCACCTTTTCACGGAAATTGATGGAGATGAAGCTTGAAAGCAAAGCAAGAACAATAACAAGCTTGAATCAATGTCTTCTTCTTGAATTTTAAGTTTAATGATGGATTTGCAAGAGAACTTGAGCTTGGAATTTTAATTTCTCATTCCCTCCTCCATTTTTGATGAAGCTTATGTTGTTAGGAAATTATGAAGAAGGAAGTGGTGAAGAGGAGATGGGTTGGGACTGAGTTAGCAAGTGGTTCAGCCCAAACCAAAGCCCTAAGCGAAAAAGTGACAAAATTTCACTAACTCCAAACATATCGAAGTTTATACTCAAAAAGATTGCAAACGTCATTTTGAACTCAATGGGGGTGGTCTCGAATCCTAATTTGACCGTATGCAAAAAGTAGCTTTTCGGACTAAGATCCGACTAACGATTAAAATATTTAAATAAGATATTCAAATACATAATCGTTAAATATGCGGGTTGTTACATCATCGGTCGTTATATGAAGACTATTTTGAAAATTTTAGACAAGGGTTGCAAGTTGAGATAGAGGATTGACCAATGTATTATTTCATACACAAACTAAATGTAATAAAACAAGTTCTACAATAGTGGGCCAAA
The DNA here is from genome assembly GCA_030737815.1 of Allium fistulosum. Lineage (NCBI taxonomy): Eukaryota > Viridiplantae > Streptophyta > Magnoliopsida > Asparagales > Amaryllidaceae > Allium > Allium fistulosum. Next base: position 738,783,533 of record CM060908.1, on the reverse strand, counting down.
AGGAAGATTGAAACTCGAAAGGAAGTTGAAAATTTTCAAACTGAATGTGCCAGACTATAGAAAACACTAGAGACTAACAACTCTAAAGGAGTTAATAATGAATTATATCGTATGAAATGTAAACTAGAGAGAGCCATATAGTTAGAACTAATAAACATAAGACAAAAGGCAAGTGCAATTAGATGCCCTTAGATGATAAGGCTACGACTTTTTTCTATGCGAAATTGTCCAATAAAAGATGCTTGAGAAATTGGATTAATGACATTTCAATTAATGGATATCCATTAAATAATCTAGGTGACTTTGGAATTAAAGCTTGTAACGACCCGACTTTTCAAACCTCGAATGTCGACGCTAAATACATCCACGGTATTCGTGTGCTGAGCACCCAAGTGCCGAAAAGATAGAAAGTTAGTGTAAAAACTAAAAGAAAATTAATAGAACAAGAAAAGAATAACAGAATCAGAATCTCACAACATAATGGTAATATATAATATCCAAGGAATAGTACAAAGGGTTACTGTGAATATAAAAATATCAAAGTACTATCATCAACCTGGACAGTTATAACTGGCTATCCTCACAATGCTGACATATTCAATACAGAAATACAGTGGAAATAGGTATACTACGGAAGGCAATCGTCCAGCTTCTCTTCATAAGTTCCAAAGCATCCACAGCTAAATCCGGAAACATACACAGGGTTGACCCGAGCATTAAGAAATCAACACCTGGATCAGTGTGGGAAACCAGTTTGAGAAAACTTATGAAACATGCAACATGTAATAATAATCATTGAGACTGTATGGATTCCTATAACATATTTTCCTTAAATGAAACCAACCATTCATTAAGCTTAATATATAATGATATGATAGATAATGTCTAGACTGTAGCACATAAATCATATCAAATAGTTGCTGTGTGGACGCCACAACAGTGATATACAATCAATATCGCTAAGGTGCATTCGTATATGGATTGTTTTCCATGGAAACACCTCTAGTAAGTTGAAGAGGATCTCCATGACAAGGATCAGAACTTCCTTCCGAACATCGTATATCTCTAAATAGGATATACTCTAAGGTAAATAAAACTGGCCCAATGGTGAACTGCATGGCAACAAGTATAGCTAACTCCTTGCGCTTAATATTCGAAATCATACTCAAGATCTAGAGTTGATATACCTTCATTGGTAGGCTAAACCCGAGCTTGTGCATCCTTCTATGACTTTAGTCATTTTCGATGTCGAGGCTACGTTTGGCATCTTTCACATGAGTCTTCATCACTCAAACAGCACACGAATCCCCAATTGAATTCCTTCATCTCGGATAGATCATGAATCACTACATGGATTCAAGCATCTTGAATAGATCTCAAACCTCCATTTAGGTCCCCACATAAGTCCTATGACGAAAAATAATGCTTCCTTTCTCCTAAAATACTCCTCAAAATAGACAGTCACCCATGATTGCAACATTCAAAATGTTAACGCTGACCATTCCCTTGGACTTAAACGTAGGATAGATAGTTCAAATCTATAACATTCCACTTCACAACCGCTTCCATAGCATAGATCGTGTATATGGTTTTGAAGTGATTACGTGTTTTGGTAAGTACACTCTTCCCGCTTACCGAACAATCCAAAACCCATCGATGAATTCCCAATTAACTCAATTCAGGTTCTCCCTGAAGTAAGCGAAAGCTAGAGACATTTTGTACCAATGCCCCTCCCTGGGGTTTTTATTGGTATGAAATCGTGAAGCCTTTTGATAACTTCTTAAGCCAATATTTGGTCAAGTTCAATAATCGAATAATCGATTATCTAGTCAAAACAATTGCTTATGCAAATCACGATTCATATGCTTAACTTGTTTTTGACATTCCAACTTAACTGTTTCTCGCCCAAGAGCGAAACCAGATAAGTTTGAGCACTATGTTGCAGACACTTCATTCTTGAATCTCACAAATAAATAAGTCTACCTTGTAGGTTTTTAGTGTTAAGTATATTATTAATAATTTCCATAAACAATAAGCAATCGACACGACACATTTCCGACATTTTCTGACTTACTTTTCCTAAGTCAAGAGTGAAGCCCAGTAGGTTAGAGCACTATTGCTCCGTCTCTACTCTACATCAATCTTAACACTCATAAATAGATAAGCCCTACTTTTTCGGATTTTAATGTTAAGCATAGTTAATTACCATTCAAATAAATAATTAAGCAATAAACCATTTGGTCATTTAGCAATTCTAACCCCTTTTAAACCTTTTGTTTGTACTTTCAAAACCCTTTTAAAATGATATATATTATGTGCACGTAAATGTGCATGTTTTTACTTCCATAATTAATCTAATTAAATTAAATAAATGAGCATATAGGGTATTTTAACATGTTTAAACAAAATTTTCTATTATTTTCAAATTATCGTTTATTCATCTTCATATAGGAGCAAAATGGTCATTTTTGTGTATCATTTAATTTTAAAAAATTTACTTGAATGTTTTAATGTTATTTTATAGAAATTTGGATTCAAATGGAAGAGGGCTTCATGGAAATATACATGCACAAGAGTTATAAGGCAAATGAATATGAAAATAAATCAACTCATGATTTCATGGAGGACCCCACCTACCCACTTACCATGATGTACAATTAGGAGCTAATGCACATGTTAGTGACCATTAAAGTTACATGCACATTTAATGGAGGATTAATTCATGCTAATGATAGCTTGGTAGCCACACTTCCTCAAGGGTATTTTGGGTAGTCCCCAAAAATATGATTAGGATTTCAAAACATGTATAAATACTCCTTATGTTTCATGTAATGGGCTCTTAGCCCCCTCTTTAGTTAGTTTAGTTTAGGCTTAAAAATAAACAAAGACACTCTTTTCTTTTTAATGCCTTCTTTCATGTAATTTCTTTTTATGCAATTTAATTTCATGCTCTTTTAATTCTTGTTCTTTATTTTATGCAACTAGTATAGTTTTATTTCTTGAAAGTAGAGTAGATTTATTTCATGCAAAATTAGTTAGCTCTCTTTTTCCTCTTATTTTTGTTCTATGTTGCAATTTATATTTGTTGACATGATAACAAATATGAGAAGCTAAACCCCTTCAATTTAGGGGTAATGAAGCTCTCCTAATCGTGTAAATTAAACATAGTGATTTCATTTGATCTCATTTTATGCTTAATGGATGTTTTGATGTGGTAAATATTTTGTAATTTTAACTTTGAATTTGATAGCCTATGTTGTTGACACCAAACAGGCTATGCTTAGACAAACATAAACACAAATCACATCTTCATCTATATGCGATTATGGTAATGAAGTGGATTTGAGAATCAAAATTTGATGGTCTATATTACTAATCAATAGTAAATAGATCATGCTTAGAATAGATTTTATTTTCAACTTCATTGTTGTAACACCCCGCATTTTTATATAATTACATAAAATCAATTGAATTAACATAATTGCAAAACTGAATATAAATGTCAAATATATGCATTTAAGAATTAAGAGGTTACATAGATTTATGCAAGCAATGAGTGAGTGATTAATTGACGCATCAATCGATTAAAAGGGGAATTAATTAAGAGACATAGAGGCGTCAATTAGTCAGAGAATATGCCACTTTTATAATATTAATTAATTAAGGGATCTTCTAATAAAGGGAAATGTATGTGGGGAATAAATTAAATGATAACATACATATATTAATTTATAATTGATGCAATCAATTAATTAAGAAATTAATTAAAGACATTAAGTAGGCGTCAATTAATAAAAGAAGGAAACTTATATGTCAATTATTGGGTAATGAATTGGCGGTTTAAATATATACAACTAATAAATGCATGATTGAGTGACGCATAAGAATTAATTTGGATATCGATTAAAATGGGAAAACTTGTCAATTAATTAATTGAAAATTAGTTGAGCGTTTTAAAAAGGGTGTCAATTAATCAAAGAATATGCCCTTCTAACAATAGCTAATAATGTAAATTAATTATTTAGAAGAAAATGCTAGTTATAGGATTATTTGTTTCCAAGTTAAAAAAAAAAAGAATTGGAATGCGTACAAAAATCAAACGGAGTAATTAAGTTTATGATGAAGGTAAGTTAATAAGAATAAATTAAAAAAGTATAACTTTTATATACAATCAATTAATAGAGGTATTAAGTGACGTGTTCAAATAGGTAAGAAATTATAACGTATAAGAATCAATTAATATTGGATATACGTATGTATATATATATATGTATGATCTAATTAATTGGATAATTAATGGGAGAATCTTATTTAGAAGGAAACGTGAATTAATAGGGTCGTAGAACAAAGGAATAAATGAATAACATTGGAGAATTGTACGTTATGTGCTAACCTAAACAAATCAATAAATGATGGTGAGGGTTGTTTTTAGGGTTAATCGGATGGTTCATAGTTGTTCACTACACCTATAAATTAAATGTAACTTAACCCTAGCACACACTATTTTCTCTGAATCAGCTGCTGTCATTTATAGCAAACTCCTCTTCTCTTCTCCCTCTTCCTTTCTCCTCTATCAATCAAATCTTTCCCCAAACAAAAAAATAAAATTAAGCAAGGATATACATATAAGAAAATCAGAGAATTGCGCAAAACAAATCAGGGAATTTACAACGAATTAGAAAGCTGGAAAAGCGTAGCAATTTAAAAGGGATAGAGATTGAAGTTAAGGACGACATGTGAGTGGATTTAATTATATTCTTTTACGTTTACAATATATATTATCGTTGAATTTCCGTTGGATAATTTATTCTAGTAATTAATTCTATTAGTTATGCAAACACTGTAAATTTTATTTATATTTAATTAGGCTTGATAGTTAGAAAAGGCGTAGGCCTAATAGCAAGAAATTTATATTTATTTACATCTATTTTGAACGTCATAATTTACCCTTAATACTGGTCCTTTTATTCCCTTTTTACGCGAATAATATAGTTAGAAAGGGAATTTGCGGTTATGGATTAAAATGCTAGACTTTATAGAAGTAGATGTAAAATAAGAAAATTAGGAAATTGGAATAAAATTAGAAAAGTGGAATTCTGAAATAAATTACACTGAATGGAAACAATAAATTTATTTGATAATTTAATTTGGGGAGTAAGTAATAGATTAATTGGTTAGTTTAGAAACTAGAATACATTTCTATAATTTAATAATTAAAAGATAACGATAAACATCACTCCAAGAATAAAAAGAAAGAAAAAGGGAACTAGTGTAAAATAGAGGGACCACTGTATTTTACACTATCCCAAAATAATAAAAGTAATATCTTGAAGTTACGAATTATTGTTTATGGTATTGTTTAGTATTAAATTATGGAAATAGATTTTAGTATAGCTTTCACAACCAACCAAATAAAATAGAATTACTTCCTAGAATAAAAGAAAATAAAGTAGAGTATGAAATGAATCAAATAAATTATTAGATAAGAAATTAAGGCTGTGAACAATAAACGAACCTAGGTCTGCATTTACCACGCAGACTATATAAAAAGACAGTTATTATGATAAGTTAATTATATAATAAATGAGAATTAAAAAGAATTCTATATCATAATAAAAGAAGATAGACTAGAACAGATAAGAAACACTTGTAATTATATACAGATTTTAAATGAAATAATAGTAACAATTACAAGTAGAATTATAACATAAGTTATGATTAAGTAAAAGAATAGAAAGGCTTATTTGGGAACTTAGAATAAATAAGCAATGATAGCTAAGATAAATAGTAATAGCTTATTTTATATTTCTATTAAATTAATAAGCAAATAGAACAGAAGATGCTTATTTAATAAACTTAAGACTTAAATTAAGTTAATAAGTAAGAAGTGGCAATACTAATAGCATTCCCTATTAGATCAATAGTGGTCTAACAATTGCCAGAAGTGGGACGAGGGCAAGAATATGCTAATTAGGGTAAATAAGTAGCCAACAGAATAAGAAAAGTAAACTAAATGCAAATTAAAAGATTAGACTTAGGGTCTAATAAAAGAATTGAGATGCGTTTGGAGCAGCCCAATGGATGAAGTGCCTAACGAAGAAGTTCATCATGGATTTTAGAAATGGAGAAGCACGTCCAACTTAGTAATTTTGTGCTTCAAGGAAGTACAAGACTTCAATGGGACGTGAGAGTACTCTAGGATGGCCCTCTGGGTAGGCCTAACAAAGCTGCACCCCTGGAGGCAGGTCTGTAAGTGTTCCATCAAGAGAGTATGCATTGACTGCATTTGCATTGTAAGCCTAATGAAGTAGACCTTTGTAGGCAATTAGAAGGGCTTGGTGTTCGGAGTAGGGTATTCGTATGTCCACTACTTGCAAGTAAGTTTAAGGATAGTCGCATGCGCATATCGGCCAGCAACAAGACCAAGAGCGATTTCGGGAAAGACTGGAGTTAAACCAACATGCCAATGATTCTTTCATTATCGAGACATTGGATGGGGGCACCGCCAATTGGATGTTAGATTGTTTGCAGTAGGGGTCGACCACTTAACTCTTTAGAAGTCTTTTAGTTAGTTGAGGGGTGGCTGCGTGGGGCCATAGCCACGATGAAAAAGAGACAGACCAACTAGAATATCTATATTGTAGGCCTAACGAAGCAGTCGTTTACAGATATAGAAAATCACCGACTGAATTTCGTACAAGGTAGACCTTGTTGGCGGAATTCAGATAGTAGACAAAACGATTACGTAGTCCTCAATGTACGCATTGGGTGGTACATTATGGAGGTCCGAGAACTTGCATAGACTAGTGCAGACACGATTTACGTTTTCATAGTAAGTAGTGGAGCATCTGTATTGTAGGCCTTACGAAGCAGCCCTTTACAGATGTAGCTACGGAACGCTCGTGGAGCAAGATGATGGAGTATCTGTATTGTTGGCCTTACGAAGCAGTCCTTTACAGATATAGCTACGGAGCAAGACGATGGAGCATCTGTATTGTAGGCCTACGAACCAGTCTATTACAAATGTAGTTACAAAACACTCTCAAAGCAAGCCGATGGAGCCCTTTTCGAGGAGGATATGGAAGGTACCATGGGTTGTACGTAGGACCAATATGGTCATTAGGCATATAGCTACATATATGTATATATTAGTTATTAGGTTTTAATCTACTATGGAGTAGATGGGCACAGTTCACGAACAGAGGCGAGAGTATTGTAACCTAATGAACCTAATATAAGAGTAAATGGAAATAAAACGATATATGTAGAGTTAAGCCTAGTAGTATATAATTTATTCATTCGCCAGAAATTTTGTTCTGACCCCTCCTCATAACATCCTACAAGTTAGGTAGATGGTAGAGACTTCTCAACTTTATGACACTTGCTTAGAAAGTGTTATTATTTGGGTGAGTATTTACTTACTATTATATTTTAGTCAATTCCGCTGTGAGATAATTAATTGAGCTCTGATATATTTATCTTTGCCTATTTGCAAGATACTAGATACCCAACTCGGGCTTCAAGGGGCTTGGTTTTTAGCATATTTTCCAAAAATTCGGACCACTGGAATTCGGGTTGTTACATTTGGTATCAAAGCCTAGGTTTAGGATTCCTAGGTAGATACTTAGTGAACGTATTTGTATTTTTGAAAATAATAATAATATATTATGTACTAAAATCCAAATAGTCATCAATTATAGATTTTAACATATGGAAAGTTTTTGGATAGTTTGCTAGTTGGGTTTGGGATGACCCAATACGTTGTGCCCTATGTTAATTACTGATTTATAGCATACAAATAAGCCATGTTTTGAGAGAAGATTGGAATCCATATGTTATAGGAAGTGGAAAAGTTCCCTAGGTAGAGTAGGGAGAGTGTTTTTATTTTGGAAGGAATAAGAGGTTTTAGTAAGAAGAAAATCCACTTTATGTCTAACCCAATAAAAATGAAACTTTTGAATTGAAAATTTGAAAAATATAATGGTTAATATATTTGAGGAAGTAAATATTGGGTTTTTGAAAAAAATATAAGTGGTAAGAAATTTAAATTGGTTTTTATAGGATGTAAATTTTGTTAAAAGTGAATTTTTTTTAAAGAATTATAGAGCATGTATAGCTCGCTAGTTTCTTTGTAGGTAAACAATGATTTTAAATATAAAAACCTAGAGTGTGTTAAGTATCGAAAACGTAGGTTACAACATTTATTGTTGTAATAAATGTTTTCAGTAAAAATAAAGGAAGCATAGACTATGATACTATTGTTATAGTAGGTGACTCCCAAAGTAAATGTTTTTACTGTTTTTACATAGCATACAGGATTTATTAACGTTTATTTTAATCGAATCCATATATTAGTATTTTTGGGTTGTAGTAACGGTGTGTTACGCAACATTTGTTTTGACACAAATGAGTTTTGGAGATAATTTCTAAAGTGGGTTGTATGTACATTTATTATTTAAATAAGCACATGAAAATATTTTCTAGTTATAAAGAAGTTTTTAAAATGAGTTCTTTTGAAAAATAATGTACGATAAATTAATGAATTTAGTAGGAAATATCTTATGTAAGTAAATATAAAGTAAATATGCCTTAATCTATTGGAATAAAATGAATAATGATATAATTTCTATGAATCACAAATAAAGATGTTTTGTGCAAGCTATAAGGAATACGTGAAAGAGATGTACAAGGTATGGAAAGCACCATATTTTGTATAGCCTATTTCGATAAAATATAAAATAAATTCCTTATAATTTCACATAAACATGAAATCCTCCTTTAAAGGATTCATAGAAGGTTTTAGCGTTAATGGTTTCTCATAAGAGAAAGTAATTCCAATACATTAAGGTACAAAACCATTAAGTGTAGTAAGTTAGTAACTCCTTCAAGGTTAAGTAAATGGAAGAGTAGGAAAGTTAAGAGATTTTTGATAAAATAATTGTTTTATTTACCGTAGTTTTATTAAATTTGAAAAAAAAAGATGGTTTGATGGAAAAGTAAATAAGTTTTTGAAAAGATAAAATTTAGAAGTTTTAATTTTTGAAGAAAATTTGATAAATACCAAGCCAAATCAGACTTTTAAATATGGAGTATATAGGAATCATTTCCTAGGTATAATGGGAAAAGTATAAGGTTATAGTAGTAATTACTTTTAGTAATAATAAAAGTTCCCGTAAGGTGTATAGAACACTAGTGAAAACCTAGAAATGTTGCTTCATGTGTGTAGACTATAGAAGAATAGTGAAGTGATATTAGTAAGATAGTCTGACACAAGTTGTTGGAAAAGTAGACCTTAGTTGGGAAAAATGAAGGGTAAAGAGAAAATTTCCTCAAGCTTAGTTGTCTTTTTTGATAGAGACTGCATAGATTGAAACCCTTATCCATTGCAGTAAATGAGACTTAGTTATTCCTTTTTGAGCATGGAATAGAAGAGGTGAATAGATCTTATTCGTCATGAGTAATACAACGAAAGTTGGTAACAAGTAATAGGCGGCAGGAGGAGCATATGAGTTACTTGGATTCCTAGAGTAGGACCTTTCTACATCAAAGTGGACATGGTCCTATATCTCCTTGCCCTAGATGATAACTGTGTTAGCCTACTTGTGTCACCTATATAGTATTGTATTGTATTGTAGTAGGGTTTGTTTTCTCTTTTAGATATAAAATTGTACTCTTACGTAAGCATTTAAAAACTCTATTGTCGTAGATCAGTATTGATGCTTTTTCTCTGTGTTTTTGTGATATTTACAAATAGAGAATAAGGACATAAGACGTTATTATAAATAGAGTAAAAGCATAATAAGATAACTAAAAGAAAAATAACAAATTTAAAGACAGCGACAGAAACATCAACAGAAAAATTTAAAAAGAGATATTTTCTTATGTAAACTGTGCTCGGGGAAGTAAATAATTTTTTTTGAATAGTAGCCTAAATCCCAAGTATGGAGGAAGATGTGCCTAAAAGAAAATCGGAGAAATATGAAGTTTTTCCGTTTTCTACCTTCTTTCTGACATAAGAGATCGAATTCAGAAAATTAGATTTTTCTGAAAATCGAATCTTCAAAGTTGTATGGTAGGGTTTGGATGCAAAATTCGTGAACTACGCCCCTATTCAATAGGAGTGTGGGAAAAATTGGATGAAAAGTGTTTTAAATTTTCAAAAGATTGCATTCATATAGAAATTGCAAGTATATTTAGGATGTGTGCATCATGTTTTAAAAATAAACTTTTAAAGAAGCAAAGCATTCATATAGGAGGTACCGCTTAGATATTCATGTACATGCATATATTTTGTATTGAATAACACTTTTGCACAAGCGCACAGGTGGTCGAAAAATTGGACGCACACAAAATGGATGTGATTGATGCGAGGAATTACAAAATTTTACCCTTGTCGGGTTTCGGGGATGAAATTTCCTAAACGGTGGAAGAATGTAACACCCTGCATTTTTATATAATTAAATACAATCAATTGAATTAACATAATTGCAAAACAGAATATAAAATGTCAAATATATGCATTTAAGAATTAAGAGGTTACAAAGATTTATGCAAGCAATGAGTGTGTGATTAATTGACGCATCAATCAATTAAAAGGGGAATTAATTAAGAGACATAGAGGCGTCAATTAGTCAGAGAATATGTCACTTTTATAACATTAATTAATTAAGGGATCTTCTAATAAAGGGAAATGTATGTGGGGAATAAATTAATGATAACATACATATATTAATTTATAATTGATGCAATCAATTAATTAAGAAATTAATTAAAGACATTAAGTAAGCGTCAATTAATAAAAGAGGGGAACTTATATGTCTATTAATTGGGTAATGAATTGGCGGTTTAAATATATACAACTAATAAATGCATGATTGAGTGACGCATAAGATTTAACTTGGATATCGATTAAAATAGGAAAACGTGTCAATTAATTAATTGGCAATTAGTTGTGCGTTTTAAAAAGGGTGTCAATTAATCAAAGAATATGCCCTTCTTACAATAGCTAATAATGTAAATTAATTATTTAGAAGAAAACACCAGTTATAGGATTATTTGTTTCCAAGTTAAATATAACAAAAAGAATTGGAATGCGTATAAAAATAAAACTGAGTAATTAAGTTTATGATGAAGGTAAGTTAATAAGAATAAATTAAAAAAGTATAACTTTTATATACAATCAATTAATAGAGGTATTAATTGACGTGTTCAAATAGGTAAGAAATTGTAACGTATAAGAATCAATTAATATTGGATATAGATATATATGTATGATCTATTTAATTGGATAATTAATGGGAGAATCTTATTTAGAAGGAAACGTGAATTAATAGGGTCGTAGAACAAAGGAATAAATTAATGAATAACATTGGAGAATTATACGTTATAAGCTAACGTAAACAAATCAACAAATGATGGTGTAACAACTCGAAAAATTAACCTGTAATAATTAATTTTTTAATTAATTAAATAATAAAATAACTTTGTGAAATTATCAAAAATTGAGCCACGGAGTTGCACCATTGTGTCCTTGGTAATTTTCTGGTCAATTTCCATATATAGAACGTCAGAAACCGGGCTAATTTGACCAAGTTATAAAATAAACAAGATAAGAAGAAATAAAAAGAAAAAAAAATATAATACAGGTCGATCGGCCGGTCGACCTAGGCAAGTGGGCGGTCGACCGCCCGGTCGACCCGCCTCAGGTAAAGGAACGAAGAATCATTCCTTCGTTCCAGTATGTTCCATCAAACTGTTTGCATCTCATTTGCATCCTCTATTTCAATCCGGGCCTTCCAGTTTTGCATCCGATGGCTCCTATTCAGCCTATAACGTGGTTGCATCCTATTCAATCTCCAAATCCAATGGTCCGAGATTCACTTCTACACCTATAAATAGACCCTTGGACCTAACACTTTTTCTCATTCTAGGTTTTCTCCAATTGGGTTCACCTTTCTAGGAAGGACTATAAACGAAATAAATTTTCCAAAGGAGAAAATCGTTATAAACTAAATTTTTTTACAACTCTAAGTGAATTCGGGAAGACCAAAGCAAAAGCTTAGGACCGGAGGTGAGTGATTGTAATTATTTTTAGATTTTAATTATTTTTAGATTTCTTTAAGTAATTTAAACTAATAGGGTTTCCAATAGTAGTTTTACTACGATTTTTGGAATAGCGTTTTTAGTAGTTTATTTACAGTTTTTAGAATTATTTTCAGTCTATTTCCTTTCAGCTATTCTTTTTAGTATTTTTAATTTATTTCTGTTAATTATAGCTTTTTCGATTATTTACAGTTTATTTACAGTATTTTAGTTATTTTACTGTTATTTATAAGTTATTTACATCTTCTTTATACGTTTTGGATTTTCTTCTATTTTCAGTTTTCTTTTATTCCCCCTTCTTCTTCGCATTTAGATTAGAATAAGATTAACGCAAATACGAATTAAATTGTAAGAAAACTAAAACAATGGAATATAAGATGTAAATTTCAAAGACTGTAATATAAACGGAATTGGACTGCATTAAAAAGATTGGCCTAGTTATAACTTAGAATTATAACTAAAAAGAATAAAAAATGAAAGAAGCTTATTTTCACACTTAGACCTTGGGTTAAGTAATAAGCATGATTATAATGTAGGTTATAATAAGAAAAAGAACATAATAAGGCTTATTTTAAGACTTAGGATAAATTAATAAGCACAGATAGTAGAGAAAAATGTAAAGACTTATTTAAATAATTTACCTAAGTTAATAGGCAAAGATGAAAGTAGGACATGTACCAAATAGCATTCCCTATTAGAAAAAAAGGTGTCTCACATTAGTCTGAAGTGAAATGAGGGCACGCTCATGCTAAGAATGGTAGTAATTGGTCAAATAGAAGTCCAAATCATGGGGGATTTGGATAAGGGGTGCATATAGATATTGTTTGAATGAAGGGCCAGTACCAACAGCATTTCCCCTATGGTTTCTATGGACACACAGTGATCTCACATTAGCCTGAAGTAAGAAGAGGGTCACGCTATGCTGGAAGTTGGAGGTAATAAGAAGACCCATCAGGTGGAGCAAAAGGTAGCATGGGCATGGTGGCAGTTATGCGTGAGACTTCCATTTCGGGTGCTTAGTAATAGCTATGATTTCCAAGTGCTTAGTATGGGTGTCTTTCGTAGACACCATTGCCTTCAATGTAGGGAGCTATATATGTCGTCCGGATCCACAGTAGTTGCTATGTGCATCTTTCATAGATACCAATGGCTGCTGTGTAAGGAGTTATATAGCGGCTGGTCCGCAGTAAGGTCTATGGACTAGCAGGTCGATCAAAAAGGGTAGATTTAGGGTTACATCCTAATTATAGGATTAGGAATTCAGCCTAATCAAAGTAGAAATCAAGGACAAGTGCAAGCAATCAAAGTTAACCTATCTTATAAATTGAGCAATACTTAATCGTATTTATTTCCAATTTATCTCTTTCCTATTTCCTTTATTATCCTTATTTATGCTAGAACTGTTGTAGAGTCTATTACTTTATTCTTGCTTAAAGACTATAGTAATTACTATCATTCACCAGACTTTTAGTCTAACCCATTCCTCTATTTTCTCCTTTTCCCCCCATAAGAAATGAAGGAAAAGGTCAGTAAATTGCTGTTGCTTGACGGTTTCTTGGAGGAGTTCTCTACTATGTATTTCTTCTATTTCAGCTTTAGTTCTTTCTATGTACTGGCTTATTTTGAGGGATATTATGTACTCTATTTTTTTGAGACTATGAGTTTTTGTTTCATGAGACATATTGGATTTTTAGAAATGTATGTGGTATTTGACTTAATTATGAAGCAATTATGAAGCTTTTTTTTAATTAAGTTATTATTTTTAGTTTCCGCTGTTTTTATCTATATTTGTCTTGTGAATCTTAGTCTATGTTAGCTTTAGTTATATCTACAATGCACCACACATTTTAATGTGTCGTTTTGGGTATATTAAGGGGCGTGGGGTGTTTCACTTGTTATTAGAGCATAAGATTACAGGATTCCTAAAAATTTATTTTTTAAAAAAAGGTAAAAGTAAAGTAATGTATTTTCCAAAAATAACTTGTTTTAAAAGTATTTTTCAGAAAATAACTCTTAGAAATAGTTTTTAAGTATAAAAGAGTTTTTATAAAAATCCCTACAAAGTCCAGTTCAATCTTCTTTCGATTCTTTTGAGCCTAAGTTTCCTTTTCTTTGCATAGTATGACATGCTGGTTCTGTAAAGCTACGGTACCAGAGGTGCAAGGGAAAGCGCCCAATACAACACTGGTAGGTGGAAATCCCTTTAATCCACCTACACCAGCCGGTTTTTCTAAGATATGCAAGGACTTCACTAGCATAAGGGGCGGAATGTTTTCTGGCACGAAGGATTTCAAGGAAACACAAGATAGGTTGGAAGATATGGAGCGAAAGATTAGGCGGTTATGTTTGGAGGACCGACAGCGAATTCAACCTACTTATTGGAAGCTGAAGAAAGAAGAGCTTAAGGCGGTTCCTACAAGCTCTAAGAAGCCATGGTGAAAGGGCAAGAAGGATAAGAGGAAAAGGGAAGGCCCACAGAAGCGAATCAAGAAAAGTGGGAGATCTAACCGTTGTAGAATGACTAGTTTTTACGCAAGAGACTGCAATAGAGAGAAGGTGAAGAAGTGTTACAACTGTGAACAATCTGGTCATCTTAGTAATTTTTGTCCTTAGAAGATGGGGTAGGGAGCGAGTGCACCTACAGTGCAGGTTCAGGCTTTGGATGCAACACCTTCCAGTAGTGGACCGAATCGAGATAGGAAAATTTGGTTTCTATTTCTGATTTTCCCATTCAGACTCTTTTCGATCCTAGAGCATCACACTCTTTCATTTCTAGTTCTTTGGTAGATTGTTTGCACTTTAACATCTCTTTAGTAGCAGACCCTATTATTGTTTCAAACCCCATGGGTGGATCGGCACTCTTGTCTATGGTTTGTAGGGGTTTGAAAATTTATATCCTAGGCGTAGATTTTGACTATGACGCCTATATTTTGGGATTTTCGGGGTATGAGATGATTTTGGGAATGGATTGGCTATCCACATATGGAACTATATTAGATTGCGAGAGGAGAGTCATTAGACTAGAGGCATGCATCGGTAGGACTCTCGAGATTTCTTATGGCCCGTAAGGGTAAGTTATGTTGAGCTTCCTTTATTCCCTCGATTCATCATCATCAGGGTTAGATTCGGTTCCTGTCGTCAGAGATTTTTCCATACATCTTTGAGGAGGTTAGGGGACTATCCCCTAAGAGAGAGATTGACTTCAGGATTTATTTGTTAGCCAGTAGTATTAACCGTAGGGCAAATGACGCCTAGGGAAAGGAAGGGATTGAGCAAGCAGATTGTGAGCTTTGGAGAAAGGTTTCATAAGAAGAAACATATCAGAATAGGGAGCACCATTCGTCTTCGCTACCAATGCAGGTGGTTCTCTTCAACTTTGCATTGACTATAGAGAATTGAATAAGCTCACAAAGAAGAACCATTATCCACTCTCTAGGATAGATGATCTTTTTGACAATTAGTTGGCTCTTCGGTATTCTCCCAGTTTGATTTAGCTAATGGACTTCATCAGCTTAGGGTCGCTGATGATAGCATTGATAAGACCGCATTTAGGACACCAGACGGATTCTTTGAGTGGTTAGTCATGACTTTTGGGCTAACCAATGTTCCAGCCTATTCTATAGATTTGATGAACCATGTTTTTAGAGATGCCCTAAAATAAAGTTCGTGGTGGTATTCGTGGTCGACATTTTGGTGTTTTGCAAGAAGTATGGAAGAGCATGTTATTCATCTAAAGGAGGTTCTTTGTATGCTTCATTTCCATCAGTTGAGAGCAAAGTTCTTGAAGTATCACTTTTGAAGTGCGTTTACTGGGGCAAATAGAATGTCTACACATGGTAGGGAATTAAGAAACGGTTTTGTACATTTAGGATTGGGATCATGAAAATCCAAAGAGAGGTAGGCAAAGGTTAGAGATGTACGATAAAATTCAGTAGATAAGTAGAGAAGAAAGTCCATGTGTAGGTAATTGCAGAAATTATAATTGTCTCGCACAGGTGGATTTGACGGTGATGCTTTAGAATAAATATGAGTATACAAGAGGAATAGAAGTAAAAGCCTTTAGTTTAGGAAAAGTACTCTGAGGGTAGTAAGTAGGAAGATCCACCTTATGCTAAGCCCAATAAAATGAAAATTTTGAAATTTAAAAAAAAAGTTGAAAAAAAAAATTGTAATTGTGGGAATTGAAAATTTTCATTGTTAATATTTTCTTTCAGAAAATAAACACGGGGTTTTTGAAGAATGGTGTGAAATTTAAGTTGGTTTTTATATAATGAAAATTTGGAATTCTTTTTGAAGAATTATAGAGTGTATATATATAACTCACTAGTTTCATTGTAAGTAAACAAAGATTTTAAACATAAAAACCTAGAGTGTATCAAGTATCGAAAACATAGATTACAACTTTTATTGTTGTAATAAATGTTTTTGTGGAAAATAAGTGGAGCATAGGCTATAACACTATTGTTATAGCAAATGACTCTCAAGAGAAATATTTTTTTATTTATTTAATTGAATCCATACACTAGTATTTTTTTTGGTCGTAGTAACGGTGTTTTACGCAACATCCATTTTAACCCAAATAAAAATGTATTTTAAAAGGTAATTTCTAAGTATAGAAACAAAATGGTTTGTAAAGTACACTTATTATTAATATGTATAAGGAAGTGTTATTGCAGTTATGGAAATATTAAAACAGTTTTGAAGATGAGTTTTTCTGAAAGGAAAAATGTGTAAGTTAGATATTAGAAAATATTTATCATGGAAGAATATAATTGAAACATATTTTAATCTATTGGAATGAAAAGAATAATGATATGATTTTCTATGAAACCGATAAAAATGTTTTGTGCAAGTTACAAGGAATACATGAAAGAGATATACAAGGTATGAAAAGCACCATATTTTGTGTAGCCTATTTCGAAAAATATAAAAATAATTTCCTTGTAATTTCATATAAACATGAAATTCTCTTTTAAAAGTTTCATAGAAGATTTTAGCGTTAATAACTTCTCATAAGAAAAGGTAGTTACAATATATTAAGTTATGAGACTATTAGGTGTAATGAGAAGCTGTTTTGAAAACACATAAAGGAGATTTTAAAGATATTTCAAAAGAAAATGGTTTGGTGAAAAAGTAAATAAGTTTTTGAAATGAAAAACCTAATAAAAGTAGAATTTGAAATTTGAAATTTTTATAGAAAACTGTAAAAGTCTTTAAAAGAAAGAGAGATATAAGTTGTAGACTTAAAAATTTGGAAGTTTTTCCCTCTAGGTTTGGGAAATAATATTAAGTGACCAAGTATTTTTGAAATTAATAGACATTGGAAAGATAACACTTTTAAAGACAAAGATTTTGGGATTTGATGTTTTAAAAATTTTAGAAACCTTAGTTTTTAAAACAAGGTGATAAATACCAAACCAAACTCTTAAACGTGGAGTGGATAAGATTCATTTCCTAGGAGCAACGGAAAAGGTGTAAGAAGATTGCAGTAATTACTTTTAGAAGTAATAAGGGAAGTTTCCGTAAAGTGTATAGGACACTAGTAAGAACCTAGGAATGTTGATTCATGAAGAACAGTAAAATGAAACTAGTAGGATAATAAGACAAGCATGGTTGAGAATGAGTATTTTTGGTTTTTGAAGAACTTGGGAAAAGCATCTTTCTTTAGTGGAATTCATATGGTAGTAGTTTTCAAGCTAGCATTGGAATGGCGCCTTTTGAAGCTCTTTTTGAAAAGGCCATGTAAGATGTCTTCATGTTGGTTGGAGTCTATGGAAAGGTGGCTTCTTGGTTCAAACATGGTTAGAGAGATTTCGGAGAAGACTAATTTGATTGGGAAAAAATTCATATCTCACATCCATGTCTCTTTGATAATAGATTTTAGAATTTCCTTTTTCCATCTTTAGTTTTGAATATGTTTTTTCCTTTATTATCCTTTGGAAGGGTAGAACTTAGGATTTAACCTATGGATGGTAGGATTTGATGTAAACATGTTAATAGAACATGTTATGAATGATGTATGCTAGTGGTTGCAAGTGTTTGCTAGTGGATGCTAATGGATGCATATAGGTATACTAGGCACTATTATTCCTTAGGGATCGGCCTAACTAGGACACTAGAGCATATGCATATGGATGTGTGCGCATTTTTATTTTATTTCCGTGGTTTCTAAAAATGGATGTTTATAACATGATTGTTGCATTTGGATGACGTTTGTAGCACGCATATAGGATTATCAGTTATCATTAGGAAATTTGTGCATTCATTTGGATACATGGCACAGACATGATTGCATAAAAGGAGGTCAACTGAATCAGTGGACCGCCAAATCTTTTGCATTAGTTAGGGACATTTACACTACACTAATTTCATAAGTATCATAAATTGCATTAGAAAAAAAACATAAGGACAATGGATTAATGGAGGATGATTGAGTAGTTGGCGGTCGAGTTGGATGAAAACATTTAGTACATTCTTTTACTATTAGAGATTTCGGGGACGAAATCCCTTAAGGAGTGGAGAATGTAACAACTCGAAAAATTAACCCGTAAGAATTAATTTGTTAATTAATTAAATAATAAAATAACTTTGTGAAATTATCATAATTGAGTCACGGGAGTTGCACCATTGTGTCCGTTGTATTTTTCTGGTCAATTTCCGTATATAGAACGTCAGAAACCGAGCTAATATGACCAAGTTATAAAATAAACAAGATAAGCAGATATAAAAAGAAAAAAAATTATAATATAGGTCGACCGGCCAGTCGACCTAGGCAAGTGGGAAGTCGACCGCCCAGTCGACCCACCTCCGGTAAAGGAACGAAGAATCGTTCCTTTGTTCCAGTTTGTTCCAACGAACCATTTGCACGTCATTTTCATCCTTTATTTCAATCTGGGCCTTCCAGTTTTGCATCCGATGGCTCCTATTCAGCCTATGACGTGGTTGCATCCTATTCAATCTCCAAATCCAACGGTCCAAGGTCCACTTCTACACCTATAAATAGACCCCTAGACCTAACACTCTTTATCATTCTAGGTTTTCTCCAATTGGGTTCACCTTTCTAGGAAGGACCCTAAACGGAATAAATTTTCCAAAGGAGAAAATCATTATAAACTAAATTATTTTACAACTCCAAGTGGATCCGGGAAAACCATGGAAGAGCTTAGGACCGGAGGTGAGTGTTTGTAATTATTTTAAGATCTCTTTAAGTAATTTAAAATAATAGGGTTTCCAATAGTTGTAGTTTTACTACGATTTTTGGAATTGCCTTTTTAGTAGTTTATTTATAGTTTTTAAAATTATTTTCAGTCTATTTCCTTTCAGCTATTCTTTTCAGTAATTTTAATTTATTTCTGTTAATTATAGCTTTTTCGATTATTTACAGTTTATTTACAGTATTTTAGTTATTTACTGTTATTAATAAGTTATTTACGTCTTCTTTATACGTTTTGGATTTTCTTCTATTTTCAGTTTTCTTTTATTCCCCCTTTTTCTTCACGTATGGATTAGAATAAGATTAACGCGAATACAGATTAAATTGTAAGAAAACTGAAACAATGGAATATAAGATGTAAATTTCAAAGACTGTAATATAAATGGAATTGGACTGAAATTACGCCTAATTATGACGTTAATTGGACTGAATTAAAAAGATTGGCCTAGTTATAACTTAGAATTATAACTAAAAAGAATAAAAGTTGAAAGAAGCTTATTTTCACACTTAGACCTTGGGTTAAGTAATAAGCATGATTATAACATAGGTTATAATAAGAAAAAGAATAGAATAAGGCTTATTTTAAGACTTAGGATAAATTAATAAGCACAGATAGTAGAGAAAATGTAAAGGCTTATTTAAATAATTTACCTAAGTTAATAAACAAAGATGAAAGTAGTACCTCTACCAAATAACATTCCCTATTAGAAAAAACGGTGTCTCACATTTGTCTGAAGTGAGATAAGGGCATGCTCATGCTAAGAATGGTAGTAATTGGTCAAATAGAAGTCCAAATCATGGGGGATTTGGATAAGGGGTGCAACTAGATATTGTTTGATGAAGGGTCAGTGCCAACAGCATTTCCCCTATGGTTACAATGGACACACGGTGATCTCACATTAGCCTGAAGTGAGATGTGGGACACGCTATGCTGGAAGTTGGAGGTAATAAGAAGACCAAATAGGTGGCGCAAAAGGTAGCATGGGCATGGTGGCAGTTACGTGTGTGACCTCCATTTCGAGTGCTCAGTAATAGCTATGAGTTCTAAGCGCTTAGTATGGGTGTCTTTCGTAGACACCATTGCCTTCTTTGTAGGGAGCTATATATATCGTCCGGATCCACAATAGTTGCTTTATGCATCTTCCGTAGATACTAGTGGCTGTTATGTAGGGAGTTATATAGCAGATGGTCCGCGGTAAGGTCTATGGAGTAGCATGTCGATCAAAAAGGGTAAAATTAAGGTTACATCTTAACTATAGGATTAGAAATTCAGCTTAATCAAAGTAGAAATCAAAGACAAGTGCAAGCAATCAAAGTTAAGCTATCTTATAAATTGAGCAATACTTAATCGTATTTATTTCCAATTTATCTCTTTCCTATTTCCTTTATTATCCTTATTTATGCTAGAACTGTTGTAGAGTCTATTACTTTTATCTTGCTTAAAGACTCTAGTAATTACTATCATTCACCAGACTTTTAGTCTAACCCACTCCTCTATTTTCCCCTTTCCCCCATAGGCAATCAAGGGAGTGGTCAGTAGATTGATGTTACTTGGCGGTTTCTTGGAGTAGTTCTCTACTATGTATTTCTTCTATTTCAGCTTTAGTTCTTTCTATGTACTGGCTTATTTTGAGGGATATTATGTACTCTGATTTTTTTTGAGACTATGAGTTTTTGTTTCATGAGACATATTAGATTTTTAGACATGTATGTGGTATTTGGTATTTAACTTATTTATAATGCAATTATGAAGTTTTGTTTTAATTAATTTATTATTTTAAGTATCCGCTGTTTTTATCTATATTTGTCTTGTGAATCTTAGTCTCTGTTAGCTTTAGTTATATCTACAACGCACCACGCCTTTTAATGTGTCCTTTTGGTTATATTAAGGGGCGTGGGGTGTTTCAGATGGTGAGGATTGTTTTTAGGGTTAATCGGATGGTTCATAGTTGTTCACTACACCTATAAATTGAATGTAACTTAACCCTAGCCCACATTATTTTCTCTGAATCGGCTGTTGTCATTTACAACAAACTCCTCTTCTTTTCTCCTCTATCAATCAAATCTTTCCCCAAACAAAAAAATAAAATTAAGCAAGAAAATACATACAAGTAAATCAGAGATTTGCGCAAACAAATCAGGGAATTTACAATGAATAAAAAGCTGAAAAAGCGTAGCAATTTAAAAGGAATAGAGACTGAAGCTAAGGATGACATGTGAGTGGATTTAATTATATTCTTTTACGTTTATAATATATATTATCATTGAATTTCCGTTAGATAATTTATTCCAGTAATTAATTCTATTAGTTATGCAAACACTATAAATTTTATTTATATTTAATTAGGCTTGACAATTAGAAAAGGCGTATGCCTAAAAGCAAGAAATTTGCAGTTATTTACATCTATTTTGAAAGTCATAATTTAGCCTTAATACTGGTTCCTTTTATTCCCATTTTACACAAATAATATAGTTAGAAAGAGAATTCGCGGTTATGGATTAAAATTCTAGACTTTATAGAAGCGGATGTAAAATAAGAAAATTGGAATTCTGCAATAAATTGCGTTGAACGGAAATAATAAATTTATCTGATAATTTAATTTGGGGAGTAAGTAATAGATTAATTGGGTTGTTTAGAAACTAGAATACATTTCTATAATTTAATAATTAAAAGATAACGATAAACGTAACTGTAAGAATAAAAAGAAAGAAAAAGGGACTAGTGTAAAATAGAGGGACCACTATATTTTACACTATTCCAAAATAATAAAAGTAATATCTTGCAATTACGAATTATTGTTTATGGTATTGTTTAGTATTAAATTATGCAAAAATATATTTTAGTATAGCTTTCACAACCAACCAAATAAAATAGAATTACTTCCTAGAATAAAAGAAAATAAAATAGAGGATGAAATGAATCAAATAAATTATTAGATAAGAGTTTAAGGCCATGAAAAATAAACGAACCAAGGTCTGCATTTACCGCATAGACTATATACAAAAACAGTTATTATGATAAGTTAATTATATAATAAAAGAGTATTAAAAAGAATTCTATATCATAATAAAAGAAGACAGACTAGAACAGAAAAGAAACACTTGTAATTATATACAGATTTTAAAAGAAATAATAGTTACAATTACAAGTATAATTATAACATAAGTTATGATTAAGTAAGAGAATAGAAAGGCTTATTTGGGGACTTAGAATAAATAAGCAATGATAGAAAAGATAAATAGTAAAAGCTTATTTTATATTTCTATTAAATTAATAAGAAAATAGAACAAAAGATGCTTATTTAATAAACTTAAGACTTAAATTAAGTTAATAAGCAAGAAGTGGTAATACCAATAACATTCCCTATTAGATCAATGGTAGTCTCACAATAGCCAGAAGCGAGACGAGGGCAAGAATATGCTAATTAGGGTAAATAAGTAGCCAACAGAATAAGAAAAGTAAACTAAATGCTAATTAAAAGATTAGACTTAGGGACTAATAAAATTATTGAGATGCGTTTAGAGCAGCCCAAAGGATGAAGCGCCTAATGAAGCAGTTCATCATGGATTTCTGAAATGGAGAAAAACATCCAACTTATTATTTTTGGGCTTCAAGGAAGTATGAGACTTCAACGGGGCGTGAGGATACTCTAGGATGGCCCTCTGGGTAGGCCTAACGAAGCTACACCCCCGGAGGCAGGTCTGTAGGTGTTCCATCAAGAGAGTATGTGACGAATCGCAAATCCGTACCTTTTGAATCGACCATAATCCACACATGTCCGACCCAAAAAGCACAGATTGACAGAAAGTCATGAGAAAGAAAAGGAGAGAGAAGAAGAGAAGAGAAGAAAGAGAGAAGATAGAACCAAATAGAACAATACAGAATCTCACATCGCAGCGGAAAACATATAATATCATATCAATGATCTATACAAAACAGAAAATGTGTATACATACATGAATCAAAGTTCAACAATCAATCACACATCATTAGCCTGGACAATTATAATAACCTGTCCTCACAAATGCTGACAATATAAATAACAAAGCAGCAGATAATCAAAACACATACGTGTATACAAAAATGAAGATCTCCAGCTCTCCTACTGAAGCTCCAAAAGCACCAAATTTGAACCTGTAAATATACTCGATCTGACTCGAGCATTGAAAGGGAAGAACGCCCGGATCAGTCTGGTAAACCAGCGTGAGAAACACACTCAACTGAATTTATTAGATTACCAAAACTTTTCCTTTCAAAACAAAATTATCTCGTAAGACACGCCCACACATAAACACGGGCATGTTTTTACCTTACGATAACTAAAACATTTCATATCAAATCATCTGATATTATACTAGTGTCTAGTATACAAATAATATTAATCATAGCCGAAATTGTTACATTGATTAAATTCCAGCATGTGGCCAAAAATGGGTAATACAATCCAAATGGTAAGCACGTAGCAGAGTTTGGATTTCCATACAAATGACCAGGTGAACGGACTACCTTCCGAAGGGTACATCTCTAGAGGAATGTACCAAGGACCACACATGGGAACCTCTACCAACACAAGACCGACCTACCTATGTAACTATGTAGTACCGAATATATCATCCCTCGGTCATTGCCGACCTTTTCCGAGGGCCCTCATAGCATACAAAGCACAATAATTTACATTCCAAACGTCATAGCGGAAAGAAATATATCTAGAAGGGGACGATCATACCTACTTGGGAATGACCCACTTAGCTCTGCTGCATCTAACCCTGTTTTGGTCATTTATGGTTGATGAGGCCAAAGAGGTAACGATTACCTTTCACATATCACATATCACTTTTGAATGCCACATTCGCCATTTCCGTTGACTACTAATTGCCTTTCACAAAAATACAACCCTTGAGCTCCTACGTCTCAAGGAAGGGTGTTAAGCTAAGAGAAGTTGCCTTCTCCACCACCAAACAGATGTACGTTTGTAAAAACCAATGTACGTAATCATAGAAAATGCAATGTTAGACATTCATCCATACAAGTTGTCCAGGAACAGGAAAAACCGAAGGTACTCTCCTACCACATCCTATCGGGAAATCCCTAGGATTAGTAGCGAATAGTCCTTGCATTGGATATTTCATAATGAAGAGACTACTGCTACTATATGTATATTGGGATTTTAAGCTCAAATGATCGACAAGCGGTCCTTCACTGTGAAAATCCTAAACATCAATATCATCGGCCAACCTGCACAATCGTCGTATAAATGTTGGTCCGAAGTGGTTTTCAGATAAATCTGATCCCGGTCTCTTCGCACCAACAACGCAAAAGCATTTCTCAACCTCACACAGAAAATAAGTCTCATAGACTTATCACGTCTCCAACTTTCAACTTGCTATCCTTCGGCCAAGAAGGAAGCTCGGTAGATTGGAGTAATACTCCGCACTACACGAATCAAACTGACTTCCATAAAAAAAAAGCTTTCGATTTGTGAATTAGTATCGATTTGAGATTTTGACGGAGAGTTCTGTTTATTTTGATGGTTTGATTAAAGTGGAAATTAGATTTATTTTTTTAATATTAGTAAGCCGGGTTAGAGGTTTTGAAGGCTTTAAAAAAAATTCTTTTAGTTTGTTTTCTTTTGTTTAATTTGTTTTGTTTAATTTGTTTTTAGTTCAATCCTAATTTAAAAAAAAAGAGTTTGCTTTCTTTTAGTTTAGTTTTTTTTTATCCTTTAAGAAAGAAAATTTAATTTAAAATTTGTTTTGTTTTGTGTTAATTTGTTTTATTTTAATTTGTTTTAAGCTCCATCCTAGTTCGAAATTTTAGGTTGCCCAAGTAGATAAGAATAAAAAACAGTTGCAGCTCTGCTTGCCAAATAAATTGCTTACTTATAAAAAAATCGCCGCCAAAAAAATTTAAATTGCCAATAATTCTACACGCTTTGGTATCATGATTTCATCTCTAGTTTTATTTTAATTGCATTGTTGGTTGCTTGAATTTGCATTTATATATATATATATATATATATATATATATATAAAATTACAAAAATTCAAAAACAAAAACAAAATTCATTGTAGTTGCATTGTTAAAATCATATTTAATTTCTGCTTTGCATTCATTTCATCTTATGTTTTTTTCTAAGGGCAATACCCAAATCCACATAAGGTGGGGGATTCATCGCCCCTTCTTTGGCCTACAATTGCATTTCAACTTAGAATTTGTTAATAATATCGGTTAGACATTTGGCTTAAGGGTGTCACGAGCTCACCTAAGGCTTAATTGTATCTTGACAAGTTGTCTTCCTTGAACAATTTACCTTCTTGGTGTCTAGGCTACGGTAGAGCAATAATCGGTTATAAATATTATGGTGATTCGTAAATATTATATTGATTGTTTCTTTGAAGGTACTTAAACCATCAGTTGCATTGCTACAGTGATTCGTGGTGCACCGATAACTCATGTCTATTACCTGGCTAAGAACTATCTTGTTGGATTAAGACAAAGTGTGATTATACAATTTTGGGTTAGGAGCTGCTTAGGACAGAAAATTTGTAATTAAGTCCTTGCATTCATTTAGTTGCATTAGTTCATGAAATTTCAAAAAAAAATTCAAAATCCAAAACTAAAAAATATTGTAAATTTTCCTTAACTTAGTTTTTTTTAAATCTCTACCTTTGAAAATTTTCAATCAAAATCAAAAAAAAAAATTAACAATAATCTTTTAAAAAAAATGAAAATCCAAAAGAAACAAAATCAAATTTCCCTTTTGAAAAATAAATTCTTTTTGGTAAATTCTTTTCCTTTATAAAAAAACATTTTAAAAATGTCATAATTTCCCTACCCGCAAGAATTTTACAATAGTTGTGAAAATCAATATAATCCATAAAATTTCACACAAAATTCTTATGGATATTTCAATAAATGTTTATACAATTTGGATTTTGCAGAACAAAGTTTTCAAAATGATGAGCAACCCTCTAAACTTGAAAAAAATATTGAAACGATTTCTTTTTTACTTGAAATCTATACACAAAAAAATCAGATGATAAATGATTTTTGTAATTCATATCTATGCAATAACTCAAGTCAAAATTTTCAAAATAACCAAAATTTGAATTCACTTCAAAATTCAAATGATTTCAATTATAAGCCATGCCAATTCAATTTCGAACTTCAAAATGAATTTCTATATCAAAACAAAAATGGAAACAACTAGTTAAATGATTTTGGCAATGGGAGTTGTTTCAATGATGGTGAAAATTTTTTTTCTCAACAACTTCAAGTTGAAAATCCTCAAGTTAATAATTATGAATTTGATTTTGTTGAGAAAATGGAAGAAAATGAAAAAAATCACACGGATTTGTTGTTTGAAACATATATGAAACAGCATGAGCAACATAATCAAATTCCAACATGTGACGAGTCAAATAACAATCCACCTTTCACTCAAATTGACGATTTCAAGTAACAACTTTTGAAATTGAAAAAGACAGTCTTAATGAAGTTGTTGAAAATGTGGTAATTGAGTTAGACTTCAATTCTTTTGAGAGTGTTGAACCAAATTTAAAATTCAATCTTCCTTTTTCAGATTTTGAAAAATTGAATACAACAACTTTGGATTTCGAACATGATACAAGCAATGAAGTTATGAATAATTCAACAAAGGAAGACGAATTTTGTGAACACAATTTTTTTGGACTTTTCAAAGATGAGTTGTTAAATTTTGAAGGGGTAGATTTAAATCACCATTTTGATTTTGAAATCAATAATTTTGAAGAATTTGTTAATGACGAGTTTGAATTTAAATTTGGTGAAAATAAACTTGAATTTCAACTAATTGTTTTATCTACCCAAAAAATCATCGAAGATAAATCAACTCATATGATTTTTAATAAAACGACATTCGTTTTTCCAAATCAACATTCAACTCCGAAATATTTTATGATTTAGTTTTCTATGCTTAAGCTATGTCTCTCATACTTGACGAGACAAATGAATTGGTCTTTGAAGGACCATTTCATTTACTCTTTAACTGTATATTTTATGATGTCGTGTAAAAAATAACCGTTTCATTTTTCATGTAAATATAGGTCATATTTTCATTTTTATTTTATTTTTCTCCTTTCACTTGGGTTGACTGAGGGGACATAATCAAAGTGAAGTGTGGGGGGAGTCTCATCTTTATTTTTAACTTTTCATGGTTTATTTTTTGCATTTTCTTTCCAAAACTTAAAAAAACAAAAATTCCAAAACAAATTTTCTTTTAAGTATTTTGATTTATTTTTAAAGAAACACTATAAGATAAGTATAGGTTTTGATTATTAAAATGAAATTGTTGAAAATTTATTTGTCTCAACAAAAATAAAAATAAAGTTTGATTACAAGTAATTATGGTTTAACTAGTATATAGGAAGGTTCATGTTGATAATTATGAAGTATATCTTAATTGAAACTCTTTGTTTAAAAAAGTGGTTGATTTGAAGAAATGGATATAACATTTTTTATCTTTTAAGTTAAATAGTGCTAAGATGATTTTGCAAAACTCTCTCTTCTAAAAAACAAAAAAAAATATAAAAAAGAAAACAAAACAAACAGACAAAAGAAAAAAATATATAAAAAATATTTACATATATGTATATATTTTATTAACACCTAGAGTCATGTGTTCACACGCAAGTGTGTACACTCGCCATGCTCTATACCCTTTTCACGTAAGCCCGAAAGGCAATGTATGATCGGTATATCTGGCCTCAGTTTATCTGAGTTAGGTGTTTGTATATAAAAATTCTTTTATTAATAATGCCTATGATCGATAGGTGTACACACTTGTGTGTACACTCGCCGCACTCTGTATTCCCCTCACATAAGCCCGCAAGGCAGTGCATGGGTAATATATTGGCCTTAGTTTATCTAAGTTAGGCATATGTAAATATTATTAATATCAATAAAATTTTCGAATAAGAGTGAGTAAGCAATTGAAACCCAAGCACTATTTTCACTTATTTTGTATAACTTGTTATTCAAAAGAAATGAAAATACCACTTTGAAAAACTTTGATAATCAACTATTGATCCATTTCATAGTTACACTATGTTATCAACCGAAACAACTAGCCAAACTAGATTCTATTTGTGATGATAACTTAATTTTTGTGGAATTTTGGCAAGTAAAAGGACTTAAATTTTCAAGATAATGACAAGAATTTATATTTAACTTATTTGTGTCAATTTAACAGTAAATTCTACATTTGTAAATATCTTCAAAAACATGCATCTTTGTAAATAAATCTAACATCTAGGAATTTCACATTTCGCATTTGGATTTTGTGGGTAGTATTCGTTGAAAACCCTCAAGAAACAAACTCGTCCTACTAGGAACACCTAGAGATTTAACGGCTTGTTGCATATACTCAATGCAATCGTGTTCCCTACGAAAACAGATTTATCTTAGATTTAGTTTATTCGAGGACGAATAAAAAGATAAGTGCGGGGGTATTTGATGTGTACGTAAATGTGCATATTTTTACTTCCATATTTAATCTAATTTAATTAGATAAATGAGCATATAGGGCATTTTAACATTTTAAACCAAAATTTCAATTATTTTCAAATCATCATTAATTCATCTTCATATAGGGGCAAAATGGTCAATTTTGGGTATCATTTAAATTTAGAAAATTTACTTGGATATTTTAATGTTATTTTGTAGGAATATGGATTCAAATGGAAGAGGGCTTCATGGAAATATGCATCAACAAGAGTTATAAGGAAAATGAAGATGAAAATAAATCAACTCATGAAATCATGGAGGACCCCACCTACCCGCTTATCATGATGTAAAATTAGGAGCTAATGCACATTTTAATGGCTATTAAAGTTACATGCACACTTAATGGAGGATAAATTCATGCTAATGATAACTTGGTGACCACACTTCCTCAAGGGTATTTTGGGTAGTCCGCAAAAATATGGTTAGAGTTTCAAAACATGTATAAATACCCCTTATGTTTCATGTAATGAGCTCTTAGCCGCCTCTTTAGTTAGTTTAGTTTTAGGCTCAAAATAAACAAAAACTCTCTTTTCTTTTTAATGGCTTCTTAGCCTTCTTTCATGTAATTTTCTTTTTATGCAATTTAATTTCATGCTCTTTAATTCTTGTTCTTTATTTTATGCAATTAGTATAGTTTTATTTCTTGCAAGTAGAGTAGATTTATTTCATGCAAAATTAGTTAGCTCTCTTTTTCCTCTTATTTTTGTTCTATGTTGCAATTTACATTTGTTGACATGATAACAAATATGAGAAGCTAAACCCCTTCAATTTAGGGGTAATGAAGCTCTCTTAATCATGTAAATTCAACATAGTGATTTCATTTAATCACCTTTTGTGCTTAATGGAAGTTTTGATGTGGTAAATATTTTGCTGTTTTAACTTTGAATTTGATAGCCTATGTTGTTGACACCAAATAGGCTATACTTAAACAAACATAAACACGAATTACCTCTTCATCTACATTTGATTATGATAGTGAAGTGGATTTGAGAATCAAAATTTGATGGTCTATATTACTAATCAATAGTAAATAGATCATGCTTAGAATAGATTTTATTTTCAACTTCATTTTCATTTTCATGAGAGTTAACAAGTGGGGTTTAGTGGGTATATTAAAGTTTGATGGTTTACATTGGGCTAATTAATAGCAAAAATAGGCCATACTTATGATAAACATATCAACTAAATTCACGAATAACCAAAAAAGAGATATCATAATTTCATATATGTTGATTTATGTGATCATGAGAAGGTATTTGCCTCTAAATTGCCTTCAAACTCTCATATTTTTATCAACTTTCTATTGCTAGTTTATTTACATTTTTAGCTTAACACAACTTCAAATATTGGTTTAATTTGATTGAGTAGAAAGTTAAAAATCAATTTAATCCCCTACGGATCGACCCGTACTCGCCGCGTACTAAAATTGTACGCCGTGCACTTGCGGTTATTTTATCAGGGCGGTTTCCTAATCCAATAGAAAATTAGTTGGTTAAACAATATATGTATGTAACTTGTTTACCGAAACTTGATATTAAATAAACCATTTCAAAAGATATTTTGTTCCACGAGATATAAAATAGTTAATAAATTTTCTTAAAACTATATATATTTAAAAATACTTTTAAAACTTTATAATACTTATAATAGTTTATTTTTAAACATTTACTCAAAATACTACTAGAAAATAACTATTTTATAAAATCCTTAAAAACTTGAAAATGACATGTTTTCTATATTTTAATAAAATATCTCTTCTTTAAAAATTCGCAACTAATTCTTAAAAATTCATAAAGATCACAAACCACTTTTAAAATACTATAATAAGAGTTATTAAACCCTAATAAAAAGAATGAAACAAAATATGTAAACCTAAATATCTTTTCAAACCTTTTAAAGCCGAAAATTAAGGCTAAACGGGGCAGTTTTGCACTAGTGATGTTTTGGCCACTTCCTGAAATGTTACTCAACTTTTTATTAATTCAAGCTTTTAATAGCAGCAAACATACATATAAAAAATTATAAATATGGTGATAAACCCTTAAGGATCTCCCTATAAAGTTCCATAGCAATCGCCAAAAACAAGGCAATTCACAACTGCATCTATAGCGACTACCACTACAATTGCACTTTCAAATCTGTGTCCGATCTAAACCAAATTCCATCTATAACCTATGTTCTTTGTTCAAGGTCTTATTTCAAGTCATACAAGTCCACTCAATTCCGTTCCACATTCGTTCAAGTCCATATAATGGGTCACATATGTCACTTACTTCTGAAGTTAGAATTCAACCAATGTTTTACTATAAGTTAACAACAATTCAAACACAATAAAAACATAACATATATATGTATATTATATTTTCCATTCAAAGTGAGGTGTTAAATCACCTATAACCACACAAATACCCAAGATCCAAGAACTCAAGCTAGCAACACCTTCTTCCTTCCTTCTTTCCTCTTTCTCTTGATTTTCCCTTAATTTTGCTCCTCCCCCTACTATATGTCACGGCCTTCAAGGATGGTGAGGGTTTGGCTTCAATTCTTTAGGTTTTGGCTTGGTGGAAGGTGTTCTAATATTATACCAAGCCTTGTGGAAAAGTTTGAACTGATTTGGAGTTGATTTGCAAGAATTTTATTTAGAACATAAGAGATGAAGAAGATGAAGAAGCCATTGATTTTTAAATTATAAGCTTTGTGAATTTATGAATGAATACTAAGGGTAAGCCCCTTCTTGTATAGGCACAATAATGGTGCTCTTTAAGCTTGTATTCACCCACCCCCACACATGCCATGGAAGTTTCACCTCCCATCACTTCTCCTTTATGCTAATTATCATTATACCCTTCTCATAATATCTCTTATCCATATGGAAGCTTCTAGAACATTCCATGCTTTGTGAAGAGGTGAGTATGTTAATTAGTTGCTAATATGTTCAATTGATCATTAGACAAGTGCATAAGAGTTCGAACAATCTATATCCATAGAAAAGTTGTTTACCAATAAACCAATTCTTGGTCACATTACCGATTTTTCTTCGAAGAATATATTTTTAGCAAAAAAATTCAAAAACAAGTTTATTATCATTATTCATTAATTAAATAATGTCTAACAAGGCTATAAAATCATATTCATAACACTTAATTATACTTATAAAGGTTTCGATATTCGAAGACAAAGTGTTTGAATTTTCGGGTTGTTACATTCTCCACCACTTAGAACATTTCGTCCTCGAAATTCAAACAAGAACGATAACCAAAGAGATAGATGAAACAAGTATATATATATAGTACTACTGAAACTATATACAAACTAAACTGCAAATTGAAATGCATACTAAGTGACTTCTACTTAAGCGGTGAGTACACTACAAAAGATATACGATACTAAGATTAGAAGGAACGCCTACTCTATAAGCACACTGGGTAGAACTCCTTTAAATTATCCACCATCATCCATGTACAACCCCGAGCATCCTCGCTCCATGGTACTTCTAACCTTAACCATTGAACAAGCACACAAATATTCAAATATTATTCATAATTACTAGCAACCAATGCTCCTAGTTCGCTCAGGTTCAAAACTCTCCCTTCGTCCAAAGATGATAAACAACCTACTAAGCATATGTTACGCTCAACAGCCTTAGGTCATTAATTTGACGATTATTCATGCTACCTCAAAATAATTCTAAGAGTTATTTCCCAAACTCTTCATAAGCCAAAATAGCATATCATACAAATGTAATAAAGCTCTTACGATGTACATATATCATTTGTACAGAATATCCGATCCGATCACTTGCTTGATCACATAGATTTCACTTCCAAACAAGTATAGATCGCTTAACCTAGTGGACCCCGATTTGGTTCCTTGATTAGAAACCTATGTTCTTCTTAAATAGCCATATACTATCATAGCAAACATCAAGATTGTATCAACAACCCATAACAAGTGTTCGCCATCAAGAATCGAGTGAAAAATCCTTATTCGGACCGGTGTAACCTACCTTGAAAACATGTACTCGAATAATGGATCAAGAACAGTTATGCGAATAAAACGGTCTATGTACAACTTAAGTATTTATCCCATTGGTTTCTTAACTACACCAATATTTTTTAATCACATTCGTTTATACAAGTAGTAAGTCATTCAATACTAAATCGTTTATGTATCATTTCATAAATCATAACTTCAAGTTTATAATCATTTTATTCCTAAAGTTCATACTCGTATAATACTCCATTACATCCTAAGAGTATATACCAAAACATCAAATTTGTAACAAGTATGATTAACAAATTTAAAACTTGTTTTAACTTGCTATCTTCTCAAATTCAAGTATTATATAAGCTCAACTTTATATTTTCAAAAATACTTAGTTTGAGTTCAATAACGATTCAGAAGTTCCCGACTATCCAAAATCGTCGAAAATTCCATTTCATTTTTAACAAATGGAAAAGACCAAACAACGTATCATAACCTAACAAAGTTCCAATTTATTTACAGAAAACTTCTAAATACCCATTTTTCATTTCAAAAAAAAATTGAAATAATGTTTACATATACCTTTTATATATCAAATCATGCTTTTGGGATTAAATCAAAATCCTTTTTAGCAAAACAACTTTGTAACATTCCCCACTTAGAAACCCGAAAATGAATGTTGATGATGTTGCATTCATCATGGAAATTATTTTCAAGCTACATGAGTGAGTTCAGTACATCTAAACTATACTCTTGGTACCTAACCAAAATATTTTCAAAGCGGTATCAAATACTTCATATAATAATACTAAGTATCATGATCTCAATTTCTTTAATCAATTTTCCAAATATTTACTTTCGACTAATACTAACATTATTTCCTCAAAAATTTTGAAAAACATTTTTAAAGACACCGGGATTTAGGTTCTCAAATTCTTTGTTTAAATCTTTTTCGTTTATAAACCACATTTTACAAACCATGCTTGTACCGAATTACTTTCTTATATAAATCTTTTTATAAATATTTATTACCAAAATATTCTAACTTTTCTTTTTGATTATAATAAACATCTTTTACTAAATTTTAACTTCTAACCCGACATTATCACCGAATGCCTTTTAGTAAAACCGTGAAACTTAATTCACAAGGTGTTCGTTTCAATGTACCCATAATTACTGTATATCTAACCCATGATGTAGAAAGGTAAAACTACTCATAAACCGGTTGAGCATATATCAACATCAAACAGTACTCAATGTTCCTAACATGTCGACCATGATTAAACAATTAAGATTACGAGATATTGAATTATGAGAAGCACTAGAGTCAAATAAATGTGAATAGGTAAACCATGAACATATGGTATACCCTCAATAATTTGCTTCCCCTTCTCGGCTGCAGAAATAGCAAAGACCCTAGACTGCTCCCTTTTCCTAAGCATAGGACAATCTCTAGTAATATGGCTAGGCTAATGGAAATTATAACAACCCTCTGGTGCAAGTTTTGCTCCAAGCATCGGTGCTTTAGCAATCGGTGCCTCCAATAATGGCACCTTCGCCATTTGTCCTTCCCCTCCACACTTACACTTATTAGAAAAGTGTCTCTTATTACCACACTTGTAGCAGATGAGGGTGGTCCTATTCTTTGGCAACTTAAACTTACGCTTGTTTTCCCCAACTAGTGTAGAAATAGACCGCTTCAGAGTTAAGCTATCAAACCTCAAATCCATGTTCACCAAACCAACAAATGATCCCATGACATAATTAGCCATATCCCGCTGGAACTCGGGGTGCATAACCACAATGAACAAATCTTTCTTCTTCAGCGACGTTTCAATCAATCCTAATTCGAACCGAGACAGTGCAATGAACCGGTTTTCATACTCCGCCACAGTCATGGCCTCCTACTTCAGATCCAAGAAGCTCCTAAATAACAAAGTCTTTTTGGCTTCTGAAACAAACTTCATCTCCAACTCATCTTTGAATTAGGCCTAAAAGAAGTCGTTCTCTTGGACATCAGCAGTGATGGAACTCCACCAATCCATGGTTGTTTCTGTCAGATCTCGCGATGCCAACCTACGCTTCATTTCATCATTTAGCTCCATATCTCCAATATTCGATCACACAATTTGATCCAAGTCTAGACTTCTATAATTGCCTCCGTACTACCAAACCTCTTACCTCCCAACCTCTCATAATTATGGAAGAGAAAAGAAAAACTCATCTAAGGCCTGACCTTCACAACCTCCTCTGCGACATTCAACCTTGGTTCCTCAACTGGAGCAACATTCCTTGGTGCTCGATCCCCCTGATTCGTGACAGCGCTACTTCGACTACCCCTAACTCTACTTCCTCGAGCATTAACGACTCTAGCACTCATAGTTCTTACTACCTAATCAAAGCAAAATTTCTTCGGGGCTCGAAAGGATAGTGTTATTTCAAAAAGAGAGTTACGAAGAAAGAGACATCCGTAAGGAATAATTTAAAAGCCTAGTTTTTGAAATACAAATACTCTCTCATATGTATAATACACTTGACTAATTCTACGGTGTTGCTTACCTATCTTCAATGAGCCATACACAACCAAAGCCAAGGTGTTCGCTCAACCTTAGGCTTTGATACCAAATGTAACGACCTGACTTTTCAACCCTCGAATGTTGACACTAAATATATCCAAGGTATTCATGTGCAGAGCACCGTAATGCCAAAAAGACAAAAGTTAGGGTAAAATAAAAGAAAAATAATAGAATAGGAAAAGAAGAACACAATATCAGCATCTCACAACGGAATGGTAATATATAATATCAAAGGAATAGTACAAAGGGTTGCTCTGAATATAGAAATATCAAAGTACTAAAAACTAAGTATTATCATCAGCATGGATAGTTATAACTGTCTGTCCTCACAATGCTGATATATTCAATAAAGAAATACAGCGGAAGTAGGAATACTACGAAACGTAATCATCCAGCTTCTCTTGGTAAGATCCAAAGCGTTTGTAGCTAAATCTTGAAACATACACGGGGCTGATCCGATCATAAAGAAAATAACACCTGGATTGGTCTAGCAAACCAGCGTGGGAAAACTTATGAAACATGCAACACGTAACAATAACCATTGAGACTGTTTGGATTCCCATAATAGTTTTTCCCTCAAATGAAGCCGACCATTCATTAAGTTTGACATATAGTGATATGATAGATAATGTCAAGAGTGTAGCACATAAATCATGTCAAATAGCTGTTGTATGAATGCCAAAATAGTAATAGGTATACAATTAATACCGCTAAGGTGCATTTGTATATGGATTGTTTTCCACGGAGAAGCCCACAGTAGACTAAAGCGGATCTCCATAACTGGGATCAGAACTTCCTTCCAAGCATCGTATATCTCTAGATAGGATATACTCTAAGCTAAATACAACTAGCCCAATGGTAAACTACGTGGCACCAAGTATAACCAACTCCTACCGCCGAATAATCAAAAGAATACTCTAGATCTATAGTTGATATACCTTATGGGTAAGCAAAACCCGAGATTGTGCATCCTTCTTCAGTTTTAGTCATTTTCGATGTTCAGGCTACGTTCCGCATCGGTCACTCGCATCTTCATCACTCGAACATCATACAAATCTCCAATTGGATTCCTTCATCTTGAATAGATCATGAATCACTACATGGATTCAAGCATCTTGAACAAATTTCAAACCTCCACATAGGTTACCTGCATAAATTCTCCGATGAATACTAACTTTGTCCTCTTTCTTGGAATAATCCTCAATATAGATAGTCCCCCATGATAGCATCATTCAAAATGTTAACGCTGACCTTTCCCTTGGACTTAACCTTAGGATAGACGTTTCAACTCTATACATTCCACTTCACAACCACTTCCAGAACATAGATTGCGAATATGGTTTCGAAGTGATTACGGGTTTTGAGTCATCTCATATAAGTACACTCTTCCCGCTTACTGGACTCTCCAAAATCTATTGATGAATTCTCGATTAACTCTATTTTGGTTCTCTTAGAAGCAAGTGAAAGCTTGAGACGTTTTGTACAATACCCCTCCCCAAGGGTTCTTGTTGGTATGAAATCGTGAAGCTTTTTGACAACTTCTTAAGTCAATATTTGGTCATGCTCGATAATGGGCTAATCTATTATCTAGTCAAACAAACTACTTATACAAATCACGATTCATGCGCTTAACTCGTTTATGACATTCTAACTTAACTTTCCCTCACCCAAGAGTGAAGCCAGTATGTTTGAGCATATGTTGCATCAAGCCTTCCCTAGACATTTCATTCTTGAATCTCACAAATATATAAGTATATCTCGTCGGTTTTTCATGTTAGGTAGCATATTAATGATTTCCATAAATAATAAGAAATCAACACGATTAACATGTTTTCAACATTTTCTAACTTACTATTCCTCTGTCAAGCGGGAAGCCCAGTAGGTTAGAGCACTATTGCTCCTTCCTTACTGGACATCAATCTTAACTCTCATAAAAAGATAAGCCTTGCTTCATCGGCTTTTAGTATTAAGCATAGTTAATTACTTTTCATATATGTAATTAATCAATAAACCATTTGGCCATTTAGAAATTCTAACCCCTTTCTAAACCTTTAATTTGTACTTTCAATACCCTTTTAAAAATGATGTATAGTAACTTTGTTACCAAAATTGACATTAAATAAACCAATTCAAAGGATATTTTATTCCATAAGATATAAAATAATCAATATATTTTCTAAAATCTATATATACTTTAAAATTCTTTAAAATCCTTTATAATCCTAATAATAGGTTTTAAAGCATTTACTCAAAATATTACTTGAAAATAACAATTTTATAAAATCCTTAAAAACTTGAAAACGACATGTTTTTTATATATTTTAACAAAATATCTCTTCTTTAAAATTTCACATCTAATTCTTAAAATTTTATAAAGATCCCAAACCACTTTTAAAATACTTTAATAAGAGTTATAAACCCTTATGAAAAAAATGAAGCAAAATACATAAATCTGAATATCTTTTCAAACGTTTTAAAGTCCGAAACCTTGGATAAACGAGGCGGTTTTGCAATAGTGACGTTTTGACCAGTTTTTGAGATGTTATTTAACTTTTTACCATTAAAGAATTTAATAGCAACAAAAATACATATAAAAAATTATAAATATGGAGAGAAACTTTTAAGGATCTGCCTACAAAGTTCCAGAGCAATCGCCAAAAATAAGGTAATTCACAACTACAACTTTAGTGACTATCACTATAATTGCACTTTCAAATCCGAGTCCGATCTAAATCAAATTCCATTTATAGCCTTTGTGCTTTGTTCATGGTCCACTACTAGAAAATACTTCAATTTCCTACGCAAAATTTCCTACACCTTTCCTACGCCAATAAGCGGGGCGTAGGAAAGGTGTAACGACCCAGACTTTCTCTCCACAGAAAGTCGCGTCGTTAATAAGAAAGAAAGGGATAGAAGAAGAAAAGAAAAGAAGAGAGAACAACAACACATCAGAAATCTCACAGCGGAACGAGAAATATATTATCACATAAGATATTACATAGTATCATATACATCAGAGTACACGATTTATACATCACAATATAGACAGTTATAAACTTCTGTCTATTATACAACACAACTACATAAATACGATACATCATACACAGCGGAAACTTTATATCTACACGCTGAAGCCTCCTGCTCCATATCTCCTCCATAGATTCGTCAAAGCTAACCTGAATCCCTTGACTACTCGTAAAAATTGAGTACCCAAGGTTTAATAAAACAGAAAATAAACACTTGGGTCAGACATGGGTCTGGTGTGAGTAAACGGGTTAAAATTGTTTAATTTCAAAACCTTTTGAAAACAAAGGTATCACGTAAGACTTCCGACACATAAACATGGAAAAGTTTTTACCTTACGCTAACCAAAACATTTGATAGGAAATCCAGTTATATTATAATAGGGTCTAGGGTTTCCAAGTAAAATACAGAAATAGCTGAAATGCTTACATCTCACATTCCAACATAGTTGGGCACAACTAATACGTACGGCACTTATTGGAGTTTGGATTCCATACAATGGCAGGGCTACTGGGGTACCGCCCGTCACAGTACGTGGCCTAGATCACCGTACCGAGGAGTACGCCCGCTCCTCTGCAACACAAAGCCGGAACCATCCCTTACTGGATAATCCCGAACAAGACAATCCCGTAGTTGGCGCGACCAACCACACACTAAGCCGAATAAAAGAAAAGGGACCTCTAGACAGGGATCTATCTTGCTCTCAGTGGGTGCTACCCACGAAGCCTTGCTGCACCTCCCCTGTTTTAGCCATTCCCGGTTGATGAGGCTTGAGGTTACGATTACCTTTAATCAGAACATATCACTTAGAATGCTCATCGTCCGCCTGACGATGTGCTGAAAGCATTCAATCCATACAAGTTCGTTCCGGGTTCGAACGAAACCGAAGGTATTATCTCGTTACACTCGTTTTGGAATCACCCTCAGAGTTAACGACAATAACCCTTGCACTCTGAATCTTCATCTTCACTTGATTCACGACCTATCGTAAATTTGGATCGATGTGGTATTCGAGTCTCCAGACCTGGAATACCGGTATACGGAAACCCGATCCCGGTCTCATCGAAATCCAAAACGTATCTTTTAAGGCCAAGTTGTTTAAAGGTTAAACAATTTAACTTATCTATATTCATACAGATAGATAATTCACAATTCACAATTGATAATCACATTATCAATTAAACAGATGATTCATAACCAAATAGGTAATCCATATCAACATCATAATAGTTAATCTATATTATCATCATAATGCAACCAAGCATTCATATCACACAACATCTTATCTCATTTCTGAGATTACATCCATTCAAGACAATCAATGTCATCCATTCTTATATAAGCAATGATTTACTTAATCACAACATAATTAATTTAAAATGAATTAAATTAACTATCTCTATCTTTAATTAATTTAAAGTGAATTAAATTAATTACTTCATCTCTTAATTAATTTAAAGTAAATTAAATTAATTATTTTATTATAAATCTTACTTATATAATCATTAATTAATTACAAATAAATTAATTAATCTTTCTCTAATTATCCACCTTAATTAATCACCTTGATTAATTATACTTTAATTACATTTAAGTAATTATCTTTAATTAATTTCACAAATTAATTATCCTTAACCAAATACAGTAATTAACCTTAATTACTTCATTAATTAATTAATTATAATTAATTACTTTAATCCTTAATTAATTACAATTAATTAGTTGTCATCTGATTAATTAATTTTAATTAATCAATTCTTAATTACATCATTAATTATAACTAATGATCCTTAATTATATCTTTAATTATTCTATTAATTACATTAAGTAATTAACCTTAATTAATCCATAATTGTTAATCACCTTTGATTAATCTAATCCAGAAATTAACTTCCCTTAATTAATTCCATTAATTAATTACTTTAATTAATTACCTTCACAAATAATTAATTACATTATTAATTATCCTTAATTAAACCACCATTATTAATCATCTTTGATTAATCTAATCCTTTAATTAATTTAATTTAATAAATTATTAAATTAATAACAAATGATTAACTCTTAATCATTTTCATTTAATAAAATAATTATCCTCTAATTATTTTATTAAATAATTTACCTTTTACTTAATTACATCAAATAATCATTTCTTAATTAAATTCATTTCCACTAACTACTTCATTTAGTAATTATCCTTAATTACAAATAGTAATTAAGCTTTAATATAATTTATTAATTAATTATCCTTAATTAATCTTTACTTTTAAAGATAAACTCTTCATTTAAATTAAACTTATTTATATCATTATACTTCATTTAAAACCAATTTAGAAATCAATTATATACTTGAAATATATAATTTTACTTTAATAACCAACCTAAACATTTGCTTGGGAAAACTTGTTTAAAACCTATCAATACTTTGTTTAGAACTCAGTTCTATTTCTTTTGAACCCTATTACCTTTATAATCTTTTAAAACTTGATTTCATATATACTTGTTACAGGCTAAGCCAAACCATCATTTACCGAGTCAACCTCTGGTTTCTACCCGAGTCACCCAACCTCCACATCACCCCAACAAAACTCGAGATCATCCTCGAGTAAAACTCCCTTCTTCCCGAAGCACATCAACCCAACAGCAACAACTGACATGACTAAACGTGTGCACGTGCACAGTCGACTCGATCGTCGCCGACCAACCCTGCTACCTCCAGCACTTCGATATCATCCTAGTCGACCATCCTCCCTTCTCAGATCACCAGAATTGCTAGGGAAACCAAAATGAGCTGCCCAGACGAAAGCTGGAACCCATCATCGTGCCAAACTTCACCACCTCCGTCAATTCAGATCATCGAAGTCTGCGCGACCTTGACCAAAGTTACATCATCGACTTCCCCATCGTTTCCCCCACTCACGATCCATTCCAATACTCCAACGACCTCGCGATTTCCTTCATTACCAAATCGAACAAACGAGTGAGTTAAACCCTAGTTCACCAATGTCCGATCACTACAGTACTCGAGAATTTTTCCAAGTATTTTTCCTGATATCTCCTCCTCACAAGCTTCCTTCAGTGACACTTGCGACGCTCATCTTTCTCCTAGTTCATCAGAAAATGCCTAAACCCAAATTCCGTTCAACCATAAATTCCACATTCGAATCTAAACTAAAAATCCTAATTTAATTTTTTAAAATCTATGATTTCTGATGAGAAATCAGACTTTACTAGAGAATCAAGGAATTGGAGTGTTTGATTTTTTTTTTTTAACTTATAAAAAAAAATTCACTGTCTTTCCATTTCCAGGTGATATTTTAACTTATAAATCTAAATCATATTTTAAACTTAATTTATTCTCAAACAAACATAATTTATTTAAAAATCTAAAGCCTATCAGAGGTTATATAAAAATATATTAGGGAATTTGATCTAAATCCCTTTTCCTACAACCATGAAACAGAGTTTAACATGTGTATACAGACATGCATCCTGACAACTTCTTACTTTTAATCCTGTAACAAAATTTCAGACATGCCTACTACTAACACATCATTCTTTCCAAACATCATTAACAATATCAGTTTTAAATAGTATAGGCTTGATTTACTCACAGGTTATAAAACAGAGAACAGGGGCACTTTATATATATATACATGCATCTACACATATGAACACATGCAAATATTTTACAGAGATTCATCACAGACATTTAAGCCAATTCACAGATTTTAAAAGCTATTTTTAAAAGAATGTTTACTCACCAGTAAATGTTGAACAGAGTACTTTATTTTTGGAATGCCTTTGAAAACTTTGAACTTTAAAACTTTGAGTTGCTGGAAAGATGCTTTTGTAAACATAAATGTCTTTGCTTCTTTGTTTTGTAACTGGAATGCTTGAGTTGTTTATTATTGAAACATGCAGAGATGACTTGAAGCCTTGCTTTTGATTCCAGGTTGAAAAATAGGCTTTTTTTTTGAAAATCTCAGATTGAAAATGTACAGGCTTTGATTTGAAAACTTGAATTCTTGTTATTGAGACTTGATGAAGAGATGAGATTGT
This sequence comes from Allium fistulosum, assembly GCA_030737815.1. Classification (NCBI taxonomy): domain Eukaryota; kingdom Viridiplantae; phylum Streptophyta; class Magnoliopsida; order Asparagales; family Amaryllidaceae; genus Allium; species Allium fistulosum. The sequence continues at coordinate 738,741,028 of CM060908.1, read as the reverse complement.
TTTGATTTAAGTTGAAGAAAATGCTTGCAGACATTGTTATTCTCAGGTTTGAAGAAAATAGTCTACAAGCTTTGATTTTGATCTTGATAATGGTTATAGGGATTGCTTTTGAAGTTTAAAAATGAATTACCGAAATCTGGTTTGTGAATGTTGATTTCAGATTTTAATTTTGGGAAATTTTACAGGGTGAAGGTTTCTTAGTTTTTGAATTTGAGAGGATAGAAGAAAAAAAATGAAGATGAGGAGCATAGGTTTATAAATAGGCTGAAAAATGGTTTAATAAAAATAAAAGAAATTAAAATTAAAAACTTGACATTTGTCATATTGGCATGCTTATAAATTAACACATGTCACTTAAAGTAATTATGATTTGTGATTAAATGTTAATATAAGATTAGTATAACCTTAGGCTTAATTAATTAGTTAATATGTACTTATTTATATGTAGATAAATTATAAAATAAATAACCCAATTATATTTATAAATAAAAGTTTATACCAATATTTTAAAATCCAAAACAATTTAAATATCTATCTTTCTAAATTTCAAAACTTTAAATTCAAATCCAAATCAAATTTTAAAATCAAGTTATATATACAAAATTCAATTTGAAATAACAATTCTATTTATATTAAAAATCCACTTGTAAAAACAATAGAATGTTAATATTATTGGAAATAACACGTTTGTCAATTTTAACTAATTTATAAAAGAAATTATCTCTTTATCAAGCTATATTTAAAAAAAAAGAAATAAAACAAATCCTTTTGTAAATCTTATTTATTATTTAAACTTAAGTTATAACATAATTTAAACCATTATACATTTTCCTTAAGTATTTTAAAACTATATAGTTAATTATTTGATTAATCTTTGAAAATCTTTATTTTAAATTTAATTATAATTCCCAAATTACCAAAATATATTAGAAATTGAAAATTATGTTTTATTTGTTAAATTTAATCCAAAGCTTTTCTATTAACAACATATACAATTATATATACATTATAAATAGAAAACAATTTAATTAGTTTTTAAAAGATGAAATCTACAAATTAAATATTTATTAAATCTGGATTATTAAATCAATCCAACTCTTATTTAACAATAATTATCAAATCAATTTAATTTTTAATACAGATTATTAAATTGATATTGCCTAAAATTCCGGGATATCACATTCCTCCCCCCTTAAAAGAATTTCGTCCCCGAAATTTAAAACAAAGGTAATTTAATAATCCCATTAAGATTTTAATTCAAAACACAAGCATATACTATCATTCATATGCTAGCAACCATAGCAGTCAATCATCCAATCAAACAATTCTAACTATCTAGACAAAATTCTAGATAGAATTCCTCGAGTTTCCCCAAGTATATATACCGGAATACTCGCTCTACAAACAATCTAAACTACTAAGCTATAGATCTCCTACTCATCTAGATCTACAGAACTAAACAGAATATCAGACTACAGACGAGTCTGACTCAACTACCAAACTTCCAGAACTGCTGATTCTAAAACCAGAGATAGATCAAATACGTACTCCCTCAGAGATACGTAAAACTCAATGAATTCAAATTATCCAAACTGACAATTCAATTCAGAAATCCAAATACTTATCCAAATCAGAATACAGAAGAGATCCAAAACACAGCTCTACTCCACAAACATTAGAGTACTTCTAACTACTTCTCCTTTCTGGAATAGCCAAACAGTTGCACTTGACAACCTTATCTCCAAATCCTGAAAATTCCTTCAACTTAGAGATACACTTGAATTTCCTATAGAAATCCTTTACTCCAAGAAAATTACAACTCTCAGTTGCTTCCACTCTAGAACAGTTGCTATCTTGCTTCTGCTGCACAACTCTGATCTTGAATAGATGAGAATGCCATCGGAGAAACTCGAGCACAAACTTGATCATCCACAGTTCACCATATCTATAAAATCTTAATGAACCATTCTACTTGGTCAAAACACCTTAACAGAATCCTCACCAGAAAATTAGGTGTGGTCAATCCCTTTCCAAAGAATCCTGAGCTGCTTCACCAAATTATTCTCTAGGAGACATCCTTCTACTAAGCTGAACTTCTGGTAACTCCACGAATCAAGTCGATACGGAATCTCAATCTCCAATAATCCCAAGAGAATACTCAAATAATCACAAGTCTCTTTTGCGATCAACCCGACCTAACTTCCACAGATAACTGTTCTCTCTTCACTAATCAGAACAGCTTATATTTGACTAACCAATCCATCGAAGAAATGGATTCACTCTACTGCTTCTGAACTTCACTTTCAGAAAAACTGCTCAGCCTGAAACTTTCTGCCAACATAGAACACTCCGAGTCGCACTGCTGCCACAAACCAAAGACTTCTTATCCGAAACTCCTCGAGAAACTCGGACCTCAAAGCAAAATAGAAACACCCCACTGGACTTAGCCACAACACTGAAACAGACTCACTTCTTCAAACTTGTTCCAGAAGAAACATCTTCAGAATCGTCCATAGCCACCGTGTCTCATCAAACAGCTACTACTTCCTGAGGTTACCAAAATACCATCACTCTCTTCAGTTCATCCAATAGATCTACTCTATTCATCCAACTTCAAAGATAAACTCTAAACCATAACTGGTTTCCTTCAGAGATCGGTGAAATCTTTACACCACAACAAAGTTTACTCGAGACGGTATTTGGTCTACAGTCTCGTCAGATATACTTCCAACCTCAACACTCAAATTCTAACTATTGGTAGTCATGTTACTCACACTACCACCTTATCTACCTTTATAACTTATATTGGAAAACCCGAACAGGTAACCCAACAAATAGGTAGAAATATATATATATTTAAAATGATATTTTTTTATATAGAAATTATTTCTGGGTAAAATTATTTCATTTACCTCTTTAAAACAATATTGTGTCCGTTGGCCTGGTTCAAGTGTTTAGAGATCCCTATCAATAACGTTAGCTACTCGTATTGACCAGAATCCATATACCACTCAACCGATCAATTAACACAATATAAAATCATTTTTATATAACTAACAATTACGCGCTCTCAAGATAGACATCACTTCAGAGCCTAGGTATTCACTCAACCTAGTGTTCTGATATTCACTTAACCAAAAGCTTAGGCATTCGCTCAACCTATGCTCTGATACCACTGTAACGACCCAGACTTTCTCTCCACAGAAAGTCGCGTCGTTAATAAGAAAGAAAGGGATAGAAGAAGAAAAGAAAAGAAGAGAGAACAACAACACATCAGAAATCTCACAGCGGAACGAGAAATATATTATCACATAAGATATTACATAGTATCATATACATCAGAGTACACGATTTATACATCACAATATAGACAGTTATAAACTTCTGTCTATTATACAACACAACTACATAAATACGATACATCATACACAGCGGAAACTCTATATCTACACGCTGAAGCCTCCTGCTCCATATCTCCTCCATAGATTCGTCAAAGCTAACCTGAATCCCTTGACTACTCGTAAAAATTGAGTACCCAAGGTTTAATAAAACAGAAAATAAACACTTGGGTCAGACATGGGTCTGGTGTGAGTAAACGGGTTAAAATTGTTTAATTTCAAAACCTTTTGAAAACAAAGGTATCACGTAAGACTTCCCACACATAAACATGGAAAAGTTTTTACCTTACGCTAACCAAAACATTTGATAGGAAATCCAGTTATATTATAATAGGGTCTAGGGTTTCCAAGTAAAATACAGAAATAGCTGAAATGCTTACATCTCACATTCCAACATAGTTGGGCACAACTAATACGTACGGCACTTATTGGAGTTTGGATTCCATACAATGGCAGGGCTACTGGGGTACCGCCCGTCACAGTACGTGGCCTAGATCACCGTACCGAGGAGTACGCCCGCTCCTCTGCAACACAAAGCCGGAACCATCCCTTACTGGATAATCCCGAACAAGACAATCCCGTAGTTGGCGCGACCAACCACACACTAAGCCGAATAAAAGAAAAGGGACCTCTAGACAGGGATCTATCTTGCTCTCAGTGGGTGCTACCCACGAAGCCTTGCTGCACCTCCCCTGTTTTAGCCATTCCCGGTTGATGAGGCTTGAGGTTACGATTACCTTTAATCAGAACATATCACTTAGAATGCTCATCGTCCGCCTGACGATGTGCTGAAAGCATTCAATCCATACAAGTTCGTTCCGGGTTCGAACGAAACCGAAGGTATTATCTCGTTACACTCGTTTTGGAATCACCCTCAGAGTTAACGACAATAACCCTTGCACTCTGAATCTTCATCTTCACTTGATTCACGACCTATCGTAAATTTGGATCGATGTGGTATTCGGGTCTCCAGACCTGGAATACCGGTATACGGAAACCCGATCCCGGTCTCATCGAAATCCAAAACGTATCTTTTAAGGCCAAGTTGTTTAAAGGTTAAACAATTTAACTTATCTATATTCATACAGATAGATAATTCACAATTCACAATTGATAATCACATTATCAATTAAACAGATGATTCATAACCAAATAGGTAATCCATATCAACATCATAATAGTTAATCTATATTATCATCATAATGCAACCAAGCATTCATATCACACAACATCTTATCTCATTTCTGAGATTACATCCATTCAAGACAATCAATGTCATCCATTCTTATATAAGCAATGATTTACTTAATCACAACATAATTAATTTAAAATGAATTAAATTAACTATCTCTATCTTTAATTAATTTAAAGTGAATTAAATTAATTACTTCATCTCTTAATTAATTTAAAGTAAATTAAATTAATTATTTTATTATAAATCTTACTTATATAATCATTAATTAATTACAAATAAATTAATTAATCTTTCTCTAATTATCCACCTTAATTAATCACCTTGATTAATTATACTTTAATTACATTTAAGTAATTATCTTTAATTAATTTCACAAATTAATTATCCTTAACCAAATACAGTAATTAACCTTAATTACTTCATTAATTAATTAATTATAATTAATTACTTTAATCCTTAATTAATTACAATTAATTAGTTGTCATCTGATTAATTAATTTTAATTAATCAATTCTTAATTACATCATTAATTATAACTAATGATCCTTAATTATATCTTTAATTATTCTATTAATTACATTAAGTAATTAACCTTAATTAATCCATAATTGTTAATCACCTTTGATTAATCTAATCCAGAAATTAACTTCCCTTAATTAATTCCATTAATTAATTACTTTAATTAATTACCTTCACAAATAATTAATTACATTATTAATTATCCTTAATTAAACCACCATTATTAATCATCTTTGATTAATCTAATCCTTTAATTAATTTAATTTAATAAATTATTAAATTAATAACAAATGATTAACTCTTAATCATTTTCATTTAATAAAATAATTATCCTCTAATTATTTTATTAAATAATTTACCTTTTACTTAATTACATCAAATAATCATTTCTTAATTAAATTCATTTCCACTAACTACTTCATTTAGTAATTATCCTTAATTACAAATAGTAATTAAGCTTTAATATAATTTATTAATTAATTATCCTTAATTAATCTTTACTTTTAAAGATAAACTCTTCATTTAAATTAAACTTATTTATATCATTATACTTCATTTAAAACCAATTTAGAAATCAATTATATACTTGAAATATATAATTTTACTTTAATAACCAACCTAAACATTTGCTTGGGAAAACTTGTTTAAAACCTATCAATACTTTGTTTAGAACTCAGTTCTATTTCTTTTGAACCCTATTACCTTTATAATCTTTTAAAACTTGATTTCATATATACTTGTTACAGGCTAAGCCAAACCATCATTTACCGAGTCAACCTCTGGTTTCTACCCGAGTCACCCAACCTCCACATCACCCCAACAAAACTCGAGATCATCCTCGAGTAAAACTCCCTTCTTCCCGAAGCACATCAACCCAACAGCAACAACTGACATGACTAAACGTGTGCACGTGCACAGTCGACTCGATCGTCGCCGACCAACCCTGCTACCTCCAGCACTTCGATATCATCCTAGTCGACCATCCTCCCTTCTCAGATCACCAGAATTGCTAGGGAAACCAAAATGAGCTGCCCAGACGAAAGCTGGAACCCATCATCGTGCCAAACTTCACCACCTCCGTCAATTCAGATCATCGAAGTCTGCGCGACCTTGACCAAAGTTACATCATCGACTTCCCCATCGTTTCCCCCACTCACGATCCATTCCAATACTCCAACGACCTCGCGATTTCCTTCATTACCAAATCGAACAAACGAGTGAGTTAAACCCTAGTTCACCAATGTCCGATCACTACAGTACTCGAGAATTTTTCCAAGTATTTTTCCTGATATCTCCTCCTCACAAGCTTCCTTCAGTGACACTTGCGACGCTCATCTTTCTCCTAGTTCATCAGAAAATGCCTAAACCCAAATTCCGTTCAACCATAAATTCCACATTCGAATCTAAACTAAAAATCCTAATTTAATTTTTTAAAATCTATGATTTCTGATGAGAAATCAGACTTTACTAGAGAATCAAGGAATTGGAGTGTTTGATTTTTTTTTTTTAACTTATAAAAAAAAATTCACTGTCTTTCCATTTCCAGGTGATATTTTAACTTATAAATCTAAATCATATTTTAAACTTAATTTATTCTCAAACAAACATAATTTATTTAAAAATCTAAAGCCTATCAGAGGTTATATAAAAATATATTAGGGAATTTGATCTAAATCCCTTTTCCTACAACCATGAAACAGAGTTTAACATGTGTATACAGACATGCATCCTGACAACTTCTTACTTTTAATCCTGTAACAAAATTTCAGACATGCCTACTACTAACACATCATTCTTTCCAAACATCATTAACAATATCAGGTTTAAATAGTATAGGCTTGATTTACTCACAGGTTATAAAACAGAGAACAGGGGCACTTTATATATATATACATGCATCTACACATATGAACACATGCAAATATTTTACAGAGATTCATCACAGACATTTAAGCCAATTCACAGATTTTAAAAGCTATTTTTAAAAGAATGTTTACTCACCAGTAAATGTTGAACAGAGTACTTTATTTTTGGAATGCCTTTGAAAACTTTGAACTTTAAAACTTTGAGTTGCTGGAAAGATGCTTTTGTAAACATAAATGTCTTTGCTTCTTTGTTTTGTAACTGGAATGCTTGAGTTGTTTATTATTGAAACATGCAGAGATGACTTGAAGCCTTGCTTTTGATTCCAGGTTGAAAAATAGGCTTTTTTTTTTGAAAATCTCAGATTGAAAATGTACAGGCTTTGATTTGAAAACTTGAATTCTTGTTATTGAGACTTGATGAAGAGATGAGATTGTTTTGATTTAAGTTGAAGAAAATGCTTGCAGACATTGTTATTCTCAGGTTTGAAGAAAATAGTCTACAAGCTTTGATTTTGATCTTGATAATGGTTATAGGGATTGCTTTTGAAGTTGAAAAATGAATTACCGAAATCTGGTTTGTGAATGTTGATTTCAGATTTTAATTTTGGGAAATTTTACAGGGTGAAGGTTTCTTAGTTTTTGAATTTGAGAGGATAGAAGAAAAAAAAATGAAGATGAGGAGCATAGGTTTATAAATAGGCTGAAAAATGGTTTAATAAAAATAAAAGAAATTAAAATTAAAAACTTGACATTTGTCATATTGGCATGCTTATAAATTAACACATGTCACTTAAAGTAATTATGATTTGTGATTAAATGTTAATATAAGATTAGTATAACCTTAGGCTTAATTAATTAGTTAATATGTACTTATTTATATGTAGATAAATTATAAAATAAATAACCCAATTATATTTATAAATAAAAGTTTATACCAATATTTTAAAATCCAAAACAATTTAAATATCTATCTTTCTGAATTTCAAAACTTTAAATTCAAATCCAAATCAAATTTTAAAATCAAATTTTAAAATCAAGTTATATATACAAAATTCAATTTGAAATAACAATTCTATTTATATTAAAAATCCACTTGTAAAAACAATAGAATGTTAATATTATTGGAAATAACACGTTTGTCAATTTTAACTAATTTATAAAAGAAATTATCTCTTTATCAAGCTATATTTAAAAAAAAAGAAATAAAACAAATCCTTTTGTAAATCTTATTTATTATTTAAACTTAAGTTATAACATAATTTAAACCATTATACATTTTCCTTAAGTATTTTAAAACTATATAGTTAATTATTTGATTAATCTTTGAAAATCTTTATTTTAAATTTAATTATAATTCCCAAATTACCAAAATATATTAGAAATTGAAAATTATGTTTTATTTGTTAAATTTAATCCAAAGCTTTTCTATTAACAACATATACAATTATATATACATTATAAATAGAAAACAATTTAATTAGTTTTTAAAAGATGAAATCTACAAATTAAATATTTATTAAATCTGGATTATTAAATCAATCCAACTCTTATTTAACAATAATTATCAAATCAATTTAATTTTTAATACAGATTATTAAATTGATATTGCCTAAAATTCCGGGATATCACAAAAGGCGTAAGAAATAGGTAGAAAGAGGTAAAGGCGTGGGAAAGACGTAAGGAAATTTCCTACACCTTTCCTACGCCTCGTTTATTTTTCTACATATTGAAGTTGGCGTAGGAAGCGTAGGAAATTTCCTACACCAAAATTATAACGTAGAAAAGATGTAGATAATCTCCTACGCCATTTCCATGTCTCCGTTAATTTTCTACAAATCCAGACTGGTGTAGGAAAGACGTAGAAAATTCCCTACGTTAAATTTTGTCGTAGAAAAGATGTAAATAATCTCCTACATCATTTCCATGCCTCTGTTAATTTTCTACAAATCCAAATTAGCGTAGGAAAGGTGAAGAAAATTTTCGACGCCTTCCCAATGCCTCAGTACAACGAAAATATAGGTTTTTTAAAATTTAACCCTGTACGCTTCCTCCTAACCCCCAGTTATTCAACACATCAATAAATATCATTACACATCTCTTTTATTTCATGAATTTTTAATTTATTTTTATATTTTGTTTTTATTTAATAATTATCTATCTAAAATTAAAACGCTAAAAATATTACTCATTTTTTCATTAAACAAGCACTGTTTAATAAATAATTAACATTATTTATATTACTATACTATATATTTTAATTTATATAATTTTTTAGTTTATTCATTGTAGATTTTGCATACTGAAATTGCTTTTAGGGTGGTACAATCATATTTAAAACTGGAAAACTGTTAAAGTAAACATCGAAATGGTTGAGTGGACCGCTAGATATGGAGAGAATGGATGGAAACAGTGAAATATTTAGTTTAACACATCATGATTTCATTTAATTAGTTTAACACGTGCAAGTATAATCTTGCTACTATGATTTCTATTACCTCTAACATCAGAGGCCATCTATGAGTCTATTCGAAAAAAATTGTATGCACAAACTAGATGAAGATATAAGATTTGTACTAGCATTTTTAGATGGATGAAAATAATACAAATTTCAGCATCACCGACCAACCAATTTATTTAATTTTTTATTATCACACTACAAATACAGCTTATTACAACTGTTGTTGTACTACGTTTGTATTAAAAACGTTGTAAAAAACTTCTTTTACAACGTTTTCTGGAAAAAAGTTGTAAACAACATATTTTTTACAACGTCCTTTCAGGAAAAGTTGTAAAACAAGGCTTTTTACAACGTTTCATTGAAAAACATTGCAAAAAACGATTGTTTTACAACGTTTTTTCAAAACATTGTCACAATACCCTTTTAACAACAGTTTCAAAAGGTTATAAATCCAAAATTTTGCCACCCCTTCCAATTTTTTAACAGTATTTTTTTCCCTACTGCTCTGCTTCTCAACAGTATTCTTTTCAATAGTAGTCTTTTAATTATGTTTTTTAGGAAAAGGTTGTAAAAATCATGTTATTTACAGCTTTTCTTTCGCGTAAGTTATATTAACACTCTTAACAACTTTTTTCCTATAAAGTTGTAACTATTGATTTATAATAACCTTTTTAAAGTTGTTTTACTTATAAAGTTTTTAAGAACCGTTTTATTGAAAAGTTGTGATAGATATATTTCATAATTAATATCCAATAATTAAAAAGTAATATTTCATATTTAATAATTAATAATTACTAACAATGTTAAATAATCATCAATTAATAACTAATAACAAATATCAAATAATTATATTAATAATTAATAATTAATAACTAACATTAATATTTAACAACTAATATTGATTATTTAATAATTAATTATTAATAATTACTATTAAATATTAAGAAGCAATAACTAATATTTAGTGAAATAAATAATAATTAAGACTAATACTTAACATTTACTCCTTAATAATAAATTTTTAATAATTAATGATTAATAAGTAATCTTTAATAATTAAGAATTAATATTTACTAGTTAGTATTCAATATTTAATAATTATAATTGATAATTTTATTTAATATTTAATATTGCAGAAAAATTAAAATTTTGACATTTTCGAAACTAAATTAAAAATATCCATAAAATTTAAAAACAAAATTTGAAATTTTCATTAAATTCAAAGGTCAAAAAATTAAAAATGTAAATAAAATCAAAATTTCAGGAAATTCCGAAACGTTAAAAAAATATCAAATTTCAAATGATATAAACTTTATGTTGCAAACTATTAGTTCCATATAGATCTAAATGTTATTTTTTGTATCCATCTTCTTCTGCGTATACATTTTTTAGCATTACACAGTGGAAATTTTGGCTCCAAATTTTGGCTCCAATTGAAAGATTTTCCCTCCAATCTGAAAATCTTAGCTCCAAAACTAATTATTTTGCCTTCGCCCCCTTTGATTTTATATTAACTCCAAACACACTCTTTCTCCTTCAAAGAATCGAAACATTCCCTCCTCCAGAATTGAAATCCAGATCCAAATATAACCGCAACCAATTTCATCTCCTCCTCCAGATCTAGATGCAACCACAACCAATTTTGCCTCCTCCTCCATATCTAAATACAACCGCAACCAATTTCACTTCCAGATCTGAGTGCACCCTCAACCAAATCTAACTACTCCTTCACCACGTCGCGCAACATCCACTTCCAACAACTGCGACCACATCAAACCTACATACGTTTAAACCTAAATCACGCCGAAGTCCACCACCGCAACATTCTTGCTTCACCAGAAATTTGTGAACTCGCTGATGTTTTTTTTAGTTTTAGCTAGGGTATTTAAAGATAACTTTAATAAAAACTGATTCATCCTCTATCTGAAGTTGTGAACTTGCTGATGCGTTACTGTTAGGGATCCTGGAGTTACCTTAAAGCTTTAATGTCCATCAAACGTGGTAAGAAAGTTGACAAATGATGTTTGATGGGGATCAAGTACTGCAAATTAAGGTGACAACCTGCAATTAATGGTGTCCCACCTCACAAAATGAATTGCTGGAAATGTCCTATCTATTTGGGTGTTTTGGCATTTGACCTCAATTGAATCGTGGATTATATAGTGTTTATGTAGGAGAAGGTGAAGCGTTAAGAAGGGGAGATTCAAATGCTAAAGACGCAATATGAACACAGTCGTCGAGATGAGGGGTGAGGGTATTTTTATTATTCTAAGTGGTATCCATATGATGTAATGTATTATGAACATATTATCATATTGTTTAGACGTATGAGAACTTGTTTAATGTTATTTTGACTTTGTAACATGGTGGAGATATTTAAACTTAATTGCTGATGAATGATTTGGTAATTGGTATGATGTCTTTTTTTTTGAAATTTGTATAAATATTTTAATATGTTTAGATTAGTTGTTTAATGTTGATAGAGTGATGCAGATTGATATTGTGTTTAATGGAAAGAAACATAATAATAATATATTAAAATTACTTTAGAAAAGGCGTAGTAAAGACGTAGGCAAATCAAATTTTAATATAGTAAAAGAAATCGTGTGGATGCCGTAGGAAAAACGTAGGAAATAAAGGCGTAGGGAAGACATAAGTAATGAATGGCGTAGGAAAGGCGTAGGAAACAACCCGACGTACGGTGTAGGTAAGGCGTAGGTATATTTTTACCTACGCAGGTTTTACCTATGCCAGTATTGGTGTAGGCGGTGCGTAGGTATTGCGTTTCGCTACGCCCCGCTTACGCCATTTTGGCGTAGGTAAATTCCAGTTTTCTTGTAGTGGTCTTGTTTCAAGTCATACATGTCCACTCAATTCCATTCCAAGTTTGCTCAAGTCCATAACATGAATCACATATGTGACTTGCTTTTAAAGTAGGAATTTACCCAATGTTTTAACATAAGTTAACAACAATTCAAACAATTCAAACACAATCAAAATACAACAAACATTTGTTATATTTTCCATTCAAAGTGAGGTGTTAATTCATCTTTAACCACACAAATACCAAATATCCAAGAGCCTAAGCTAGCAACACCTCCTTCCTTCCTACCTTCCTCTTTCTCTTGGTTTTGCCTTGCTTTTGCTCTTCTTCGATCACTATAGCCTGCAACCTTCAAGGATGGTGAGGGTTTTTCTTCAGTTCTTTAAGTTTTTTCTTGGTGAAAGGTGTTCTAATATTATACTAAGACTTGTGGTGATGTTCGAAGTGATTTGGGGTTGATTTTCAAGAATTTTCTGTAGAACATAAGAGATGAAGAAGATGAAGAAGCCACTGATTTTTCAACTCAAAGCTTTGCTAATTTGTGAATGCATACTAAGCGTATTACCCTCCTTATATAGGCATAAGCATGGTATTCTTTAAGCTTGCATCTGCCCCCACCATGCCATGGAAGTTTCACATCCCATCACTTTCTCCTCTATGTTAATTACCATTATACCCTTCTCATAATATCTCTTATCTATATGAAAGCTTGTAGAACATTCCAAACTTTATGAAGAGGTGAGTGTGTTAATTAGTTGCTATTATGTTCATTTGATCATTAGACAAGTCCACAAGAGTTCGAACAACTTATATCGATCGAATTGAAAAGCTGTATACTGATAAACCGATTCTCGATCACATTATAGATTTTTCTTTAAAATAAAAAAAAATTGTAAAAAAATTTCACAAAAGTTTCTTATAATTATTCATTAATTAAATGATGTCTAACAAGGCTATATAATCATATTTATAACACTTAATTAAATTTCAAAACGTTTCGATTTTTGAAGACGAAGTTTTCGAATTTTCGGATCGCTACAAAGCTATTAATTTCTATGCTGAACTTTTTAACAAGAGGAAAAGCAAAGCAGTGCCAAGGGTGGTATGAAAAAATATCAGTACGGACTATGGAAGAGACCTTTTAAATGGTCGCATTGAGTTATATGAAATCAAGGAAGTAATTATAAGCATCAAAGATGATGCATCCCTAGGCCATAATGGGTACAATGCCAAATTTTATAAAATCTAGTGGAAAAACATAAATAACTTATTACACGAGAAGGTCAGCGAAACATTCCAAATGGGAAAGATACTGGAAGAAATTAACCATATCTCTATCCGTTTAATCCCAAAAGACCCGATACAACCACAATTGAACAATTCTGACCCATTGCATGTTGCAACGTGTCATATAAGATAATGGCTATGTAATAGATTAAAGATCTTTATGGATTAAATAATCTCCAAAAATCTGTGCGGATTTATACAAATAGAAGTATTGGGGATGACATTATGTTCATGCATGAATTTGTAAAGGAGTTTGGTAGGAAGGATAACAAAAACATTTATGTTAAAGTAGATCTACGTCAGGCTTATGATACTATGGATAATCTTGTTAGCCATATTTTCCATAGAAATGGATCAAATTAATTAATTAAGGATTTCATTAATTCTTCAACGTTCTTTATCATTTTCCAAGGCTCCTTGGTAGGATTTTTCAACAGTTTAAATGGGCATAGACAAGGAGACCCACTATCTCTTCTCCTCTTTACCCTCGTCATAGAATTTTTTACACTATTAATAGAAGATAGAGTGAAAAATGGAGAGATCAAACCAATTCTGACTGGTAGCAACAAGTTAACTAATATTATCTTTGCTGATGACATACTGATTTTTTTTCATGGGGACATAAAAGGGGAAGAAGCTATCAAAGATGTGTTTAAATGTATTTATGATTGTACATGTTTGCATCTGACTTATGAAATATCAAATGTATTGTTTAGTGAAGGCATTGCTTGTATATCAGAAAGAATTGACACATTAAAATCAAGCAAGGGACTTTGCTAGTAAAGTATTCAGGCATACCCCTCACAAGTGTTAATATTAAACAAACAGATTGTGAAAATATTTTTGACAAAACTAAACAAAGATTCTAGCGATGGGAAACATCAATTTTAAACATAGCTAGGCACATTAAACTCCTTAAATCATCAATCTACCTAATTGCAAGGTACTAGATGCAATGTTTCAGAATTGCAATTTTTATGAAAGGTAAGACAAGTATGTGTCATGGGAAGTTGTTTGTAAACATAAGACAGAAAGGAGGTACGGGTTTACTTAGATTTGAAGATATAAACAATGCAATGGGAGTAAGACTGGTATGGAAAGCCGTCAACTAAGAAGGCATTTGGGAAAAGTGGATGCACAAAAAATATATAAATAATAAATCGTTTTGGGAATTAAAAATTAGGAACCATCAATCAGAAATTAGGAAGCTTGCCTTAGGATTACGTCCTTTAACAGAGCAATGCATGAGAAAAAGAATTGTCGACGCGATGACAACATCGTTGTGGTTCGAGCTGTGGCTTTAAGGAGGATAATTAGTCAACAAATTAGGAAATAACCTTATATATCACAAGAAGCAAAAGAGTAGATATTATTGATAATCATCAATAGAGAGTAGTAATCAGAGTTTTCTAGGATCAGTACAACAAATAATTGAAAAGAAACACTTTTATAATGACATAAGTGAAGATTATTATATTTTGTCTTGTTCTAAATATAGTAAATATTTGTTTAAAAGTGTTTGAAACACAGTCAAATCATCATTTGAAAATAAAGCATAGGTAAAACATCACATCATCATCAGTCCAATATGTATTGGATGTTGTGGATAAGAAGGATTTGACCATTTGTATTTTAAGTGCAAGTACTCGGCGCTTATATGGAAGTGGTGCTGCAAAATCAAACGGCCTACACCCCAAACTAAACGGTTATCATTAAACATGGAGAATGATAACATCGAAAATATATTTTTAATTAATGTTAAAAGTAGCGATATTGCTAGAATGGTGTTATCAACCTCCGTTTGGTTTATTTGGCGTGACAGAAATAACAAAATGTTCAACCAAGTTCACAACACATAACGTAATATTTATGATCATATTTAGGACTATGTCAACATCGGATCGGCTAAATCCAAAAGTATGCATAACAGATCAAGCACTGTAGACTGGGAAATATGTAAAGAATGGGTTTCGTGAATCATATCAATCACTTAAAAGTGGTATTTGAAGGCAACACATGAACTGTTAGAAATGAATAAGCATTTCACAGGGAAATGTGAGGCATTAAATGTCTTGGATTATGAATAGTCCTACATAATAGAATGTAATAAACATAAATGTTTATATAGTAAGATGTGGTCTCTATTATAGTTACTATGAGTCAAAGAGAGACAAGAAAGTATGAACATCTTAGCGGGTGGTGAAATGCACAACCCCGCACACGTACAGCCGCGCTCATGCCTGTGCCCGAGCCCAAGCCTGCACCCCTAGTCGCACCCGCACTTGCGGAATGGGCAAATGAACATTTGAGGCATATTAGAGGCACTTAGACTTTGCAGTTGGTTGTGGGCTTAGTTGTTCAAACCAAAAGTTTTTATTTTTGATTGTTCAAAAACTCGTTTTTAATAATAGTAATAAAATGGCCGCTTCATTTGCTAAAGGGTTGCAACCTTTCCAAATGTCACAACCGTTCGAATAGGCACATATTATCAAATAGGCACCTCCCCATGCCTATATATAGGCAGAAGGAAAACGAGAAAAAACACTTAGCTTTCTGCACTTCTTCCTCTCCCACAAAACTCTATTCTTACTTAAATTCTTTTGAGTTCGTTGTTGCTCTGTGATTGTAGCACAACATCACAAAGACATGTCCTTTTCATCTTGGGAAACAATTGCTCGATATTCTTAAGCGCCATAGAGGGAGCAATATTATTTCGAGGATACATATTATTTTGGAGTCGGACAATCTAAAATAGTACTATATTTTCTTACATAATCTATTCTCTGTAACTCCCTGTTTACTGCAATTCTATTTGCATAACAATTTATACAACAAAGTCGAAAGAATATTGATTATTGGCTGTTTCTGTAGACGACGATGTCTTAGCATAGCAACAATTCTGCACCAACACAGAGTGTAACTACCAATCAGTCTGCAACTATGGTTTCAACAATGGCACTGTCTCAAGGACAGAAAAGTTCACAGGGATGGACATCAAGCGTTGGTAACAATAGATGCTGTTTTATCTTACGACATTGGGCCTTGCAAAGTTTCTTACTGAAATGCTCCCATGGTCACAGAACTGGAACCCGATACAACTAAAGTAGACGCCCTGAATGTCTGGAAGAGTTTAGATTTCATGTGCAAGAACTACATCCTCAATGGGCTCGACAACTGTCTATACAATGTATATTGTACTGCTCAAACTTCTAAGGAATTCCGGATAGCATTGGATAAGAAGTACAAAATCGAAAATGCTGGCATGAAGAAATTCATATCTAGAAAGTATTCGACTTCAAAATGATTGATGCGAATGCCGTAATCAATCACATTCAAGAGCTACAAGTCATTATCCACAAATTGCATAATGAAGGCATGACTCTAAGCGAATCCTTTCAGGTTACTGCTGCAATTGAAAAGCTTTCTCCATCATGGAATGATTTCAAAAACTACCTTAAGCACAAGCATAAGGAGATGACAATGAAGGAACTTGTAGTTCGATTGAGAATTGAGGAAGATAACAGGACATCTGAGGAGAAGACTTCGCATACCATGATTACCAAGGCAAATATAGTCGAGTCAGAGAAACCCAACAAAACGAAACATGAGCATGCTCCTAAGGAATCAAAGAAATTTCTGGGTTCATGCCATAATTGTGGAAGAAAGGGCACAAAGCCACTGAATGTCGTGTACCCAAGAAAAAGAAATCAGAAGCAAACAAGGCTGATATTTCAGAAGGCGTTTCTAATATGGACTTTTGTGCAATAGTGTCTGAATGCAACTTTATTGTTAACTCGAAGGAATGGTTTGTAGACACGGGAGCCACTATACACATATGTGCAAATAAGTGGATGTTTACAACATACAAAACTGCAACTAAGAACGAACAAGTTTTTATGGGTAATTCATTTACATCAAAGGTCGAAGGCAAGAGAAAGATTGTGCTGAAATTGACTTCTGGAAAAGAACTAACTTTAGCAGATGTTCTTCATGTTCCAGAGTTCCGCAAGAACCTGATTTTCGGAACGCTTCTTAGAAAGCATGTCTTCAAACTCACCTTTGTGTCTGATAAGTTTTTGTTTTCAAAGAATGGAGTGTATGTAGTTAAAAGTTATGTAAGTGATGGTTTATTTAAAGAAAATGTAACCACTATTGTACCAAACAATGACATGAATAAAACTAAATCTTTTGCTTATATCGTTGACTGTTATAACCTATGGCATTCTAGATTAGGCCACGTAAATTTTGATACACTGCGAAAATTGATTAATCTAGACATCGTACCAAAATGCAAAATAGATTCCAACTATAAATGTCAAGTTTATTCAGAAGTAAAATTGACAAGAACTTCATTTCACCATGTTGAAAGAGAAACCGAACCTCTAGAATTAATACATACAAATGTATGTGACTTAAAAATGTGTCAAACTAGAGAATGTAAAAGGTACTTCATCACTTTCATTGGTGATTGTACAAGGCACTATTATGTGTACCTTCTTAGAAGCAAGGATGAGGCATCTGACATGTTTAAACATTACAAAGCAGAAGTTGAGAATCAACTCAACAAGAAAATAAAAGCTTTATGAAGTGATAGAGGAGGAGAATATGAATTTCCCTTCGAGGAGTTTTATGCCGAACATCGTATTATACACCAAATTATGGCTTCATATTCACCTTAATCCAACGGTATAGCTGAACGGAAAAATAGAGCTCTTAAGGAAATGATGAATACCTTACTAATCAGTTTTGGATTGCCAGATAATTGGGGAGAAGCTATTCTTACAGCAAATCATATCTTAAATAAGTTACCACAAAAGAAAATAACTAAAACTCCTCACGAACTATGGAAAAGTAGACCACCATCCTACAAATACTTAAAAGTGTAGGGGTGTCTTGCGAAAGTGGATGTACCTAAGCCAAAGAAAGTCAAAATCGGACCAAAAACAATTGATTGTTTATTTATTGGATATGCACAAAACAGTGATGCTTATCGATTTTTTGTACCCAAATCCAAATTTGATGATATTCATGTAAATACCATCTTGTAGTCGAGAAATGATAGATATTTCGAACGTATATACCCTTTAAAATAGGGTGCTAAAATTTATGTTCAAAAGAGACCAAGGGAAACTGAAATCTCTAATTCACCTGAGGATACTGAACAAAATATTGACAATATTCAGCAAAACAATGTTGATCAATAAGTGGAGGAACCAAGTAGAAGCAAAAGATCAAGGATCTCAAATACTTTTGGACCATATTTTTACACATTTATTGTAGAGAACGATCCATTAACATACAGACAAGCCATGTCTACTACTGATGCCCCTTACTGGAAGGAGGCAGTTAACAATGAGATCAAATCCATTTTTTCAAACGATACATGGGAATTAGTTGATTTACCTCAAGGATGCAAGACCTTAGGAAATAAATGGATTTTTTTAGAAGAAATTGAAACTGATGGTTTAATAGACAAGTATAAGGATCGACTTGTGGTTCAAGGCTTTTGACAAAAGGAAGACCTGGATTATTTTGACACACACTCTCCAGTAACTAAGATAACATCAATAAGAATGTAAATAGCAATTGCATCCACACTTGATTTAGAAATACATCAAATGGATGTAAAAACAGCGTTTTTGAATGGAGATATAGAAGAAGAAATATATATGGAATAACCCGAAGGTTTCCTAAAATCGAAAAATGAAAGTAAGGTTTGTAGATTAAGAAAATCACTGTATGGGCTTAAACAAGCGCCTAAACAATGGCATGAAAAATTTGATGAAACTGTAATATCAAATGGATTTCATAAAAATGAATGTGGCAAATGTGTCTATTATAAACATACAAATATATGATATGTCATTATGTGCCTATATCTAGATGACCTACTAATTTTCGGATGTAGTAAGGAGAAAATGAAATCTACAAAAGATATGCTCTTTGCCAAATTTGACATGAAAGATTTAGGAATCGCTGATCTAATACTTAGCATAAAAATACATAAAATCGACCAAGGATATGTGTTGTCCCAATCATACTATATTGGGAAAATACTTGAAAATTTTAAACAACACAATATAATATCAGCAAAATCACCCGTAGATTTGAACCAAAACTGGGTTAAAAATAGTGGTGATAGCATTTACCAACTTGAGTACTCTCACATACTAGGCGGCATTATGTACATAATGAACTGCACTAGACCTGATATAACATATGCTGTGAGTAAACTTAGTAGACATACTACCGACCCGAGAAAGAATCACTGGAAAGCAATAATTCAAGTACTATGATACCTAAGGTATACACAAAATCATGGACTACATTATGGTAGGTACCAATTTGTAATAGAAGATTATTTTGATGCAAACTGGATAGCTGGTTCATCAAATACAAAATCCACTAGTGGATACATGTTTAACTTAGCAAATAGGACAATATCTTGGAGATCCTCTAAACAAAATTGTATAGCAAGATCTACCATGGAATCAGAGTTTATTGCCTTTGACAAAGCCGTAGGAAAAGCAGATTGGCTTCGAGGTCTCTTAGAAGGTATTCCTAATTAGGAAAAACCTATAACTCCAATAAGCATACATTGCGACAGCCAGTCAGCCATTGGCAGGGCCAATAGTAAACTTTACAATGCATGTATAGACATATTCATTGTAGACATAAAACTGTTAGACAACTTCTCTACAATGGGGTAATTACAATTGAATATGTAAGATCAAACAATAAAATTATGGATCCACTAATAAAAGGTTTACCTAGAGAGAAGTTTAATATCTTATCGATGGAAATGGGTTAAGGCCCATAAGCTAAAGGTTTCTCTAAAGTGAAAACCCTACCTAGTTCAAAGAGATCACTAAGTTTATGATAAACTTAATGGAACTAGTATACACTCAAACCATTCCTATGATAAGTCAGTGCACTACTCGCCGAAGAATAGGATAAGTTTTGATACTTTTAATGTTGTCTATACTTGGTAATATTAAGAACCAAGTGAGGTATTGCAAAATACCCTTTATAGAACTACCAAAGTGAGTGCGAAGGTGCCGCTTCAAGGAGAATTGTAAGGCCAAATTCTCCAAGCACTCATGAGACCAAGCTAGATGGAAAAAATGAACACATAAAGATAACCAAGGAAGATATGATGTGTTGTCTATTTAGGATTTACACAAAAGGCTTACAGTTCAAAGACAACCTAAGTCCACTGATTCGCTTGTAATTCAAAAGGATAAACACTAGGAAAGTTCAAGGCCAATGTGCTACTTTAACCGATACGATAAATGTTTCACAAAATTTAAGAACAAATCTTGCAATTACTCATTTATATGGGGATTGTTAGAAATGAGTGAGCATTTCATAGGGAAATGTGAGGCATCAAATGCCTTGGAATATGAATAGTCCTACATAATAGATCATAATAAATATCATGTGTTTATATAGTAAGATGTGGTCCCTGTTATAGTTACTATGAGACAAAGAGAGACAAGAAAGCATGGCCATCTTAGCGAGTGGTGCAATGCACTACCCCGGTTACGTGCGGCCGCGTCCGTGCTCGTGCCCGAGCCAACACCCGCACTTGTGGAGTGGGCGAATGAGCGTTTGAGGCGTACTAAAGGCACTTAACACTTTGCGGTGGGCTATTGGCTGTTGGATTGGTTATTCAGACCAGACGTTTTTCTTTTTGACTATTCAAAAACTCCTTTTTAATAGCAGTAATAAAACGGTCGCTTCATTTGGTAAAGGGTCGCATCCTTTCCAACTGTCGCAACCATTCAAACCGGCACCTATTACCGAATAGGCACCTCCTCGCGCCTATATATAGGTAGAAGGAAAACGGGGAAAACAATTTAGTTTTTCTGCACTTCTTCTTCTCCTACAAAACTCTGTTCTTACTTAAATGCTCTTGAGTTCATCGTTGCTCTGTGATTGTTGCACAGCATCACAGAGACATGTCCATTTCATCTTGTGAAACAAATGCTCGATATCCTTAAGCGCCGTAGTGGGAGCAATATTGTTTCGAGGAAACAGATTATTCTGGACTCGGACAATCTAAAATGGTACTATATTTTATCACATACTCTATTCTTTGTAACTCCCTATTTACTGCAATTCCATTTGCATAATAATTTATGCAACAAATTCGAAACAATATTGATTGTTGGCTGTTTCTGTAGACGATGATGGCTCAACAAAGCAACAATTCTGCACCAACACAGACTGTAACAACCAATCAGTCTACAACTATGATTTCAATAATGGCACTATCCCATGGAGAAATGCCAGAAAAGTTCATAGGGATGGTCTTCAAGCGTTGGCAACAAAAGATGTTGTTTTATCTTACGAGATTGGGCAATGAAAAGTTTCTTACTGAAGACGCTCCCATAGTCTTAGAACTTGAACTCGATGCAACTAAAGCAGAAGCCCTGAATATCTGGAAGAGTTACGATTTCATAAGCAAGAACGGTATCCTCTATAGACTCTATAATAGTATACACAATGTATATTGTACTGTTGGAACTTCCAAGGAACTCTAGACGGCATTCGATAAGAAGTACAAAACTGAAGATGCTAGCATGAAGAAATCCATAGCAGGAAAATTTCTCGACTTCAAAATGATTGATGCGAAGACCGTAATAAACCAGATTCAAGAGCTACAAGTCATTATCCAAGAATTGCATGATGAAGGTATGAATCTAAGCGAATCCTTTCAGGTTGCCACTGTAATTGAAAAGCTTCCTCCATCATGGAAAGATTTTAAAAACTACCTTAAGCACAAGCGCAAGGAGATGACAACGAAGGAGCTTGTAGTTCGATTGAGAATTGAGGAAGATAACAGGAAATCTAAGAAGAAGGCTTCGCATACCATGATTGCCAAGGCAAATATAGTCGAGTTAGAGAAACCCAACAAAAGTCAAATCAGAAACAAATATGGCTGATATTTCAGAAAGCGTTTCCGATATGGACTTATGTGAAGTAGTGTCTAAATGCAACCTTGTTGGTAACTCGAAGGAATGGTTTGTAGACACAGGAGCCACTCGACACATATGTGCAAAAAAGTGGATATTTACAACTACGAAACTACTACTGAGGATGAACAACTTCTTATGGGTAATTCATCTTCATCAAAGGTCAAAGGCAAGGGAAAGATTGTGTTAGAATCTCGTTTTTCATTGTTTTGATTATGACAACTATATAATCTATATTTGTGTACTAATCATTTATGCAGGAGATTCATTGTAGATTCGGATTTAGATTGTTTTGAAGTTGTTAGTCTATTGATTCGAGTCTGTATATTGTTAGAAATATGTTAAAATCTCTTCTATATGGTATATATATATTAAACATGCACACACATGCACAGATATGCACAAGCATGCTGAAAACAGCCGGCTGAATGAACAATTCAGCCGTCTGTTTGCTGAAATATTTTTAATATTTCACAAGATTCAGCCGACTGAATGAGTTCATTCTGTCGTCTGAATTAGGCCAAAAATTGCATATTTCTTTGCTGTTTCGAATTTAACAAATTCAGAAGGCTGAATTATAATTTCAACCGGCTGATTATTTATAACTGCTGGTTTTTATGAAAAGATGCTTCTCTTCAACAAAGAGAAACATCTTAAAATCAACAGTTGCATCTGTTTCTTTTCAACATTATCTTTCATTAAAGATTGCAACCTTTTAATCTATATAAATAGAGTTTAGAATTCAACAAACAATTCAACTAATTGATTTTAGTATTCTTGAATTCTTATCTCTTATTCTCTATTTTCAATTTACACTCAAACTTCATACAATCTTTGATCGTTGATCACTCTATCTTCCACATTTCTTAAGCACATTACATTATATATCATAAAGGAGAAGATTATAGTAAGATTGTACTTAATTGACTTATCAGTGCTATTTAAAGAGCACACTACAATCAGATACTTTTGCCTTGTTATAAAGAAGTCCTGTTCGGTTGCTCAGGCATAGAAGTCCTATTCAGTTGCTTAGGCGGTAGAAGTCATGTTCGGTTGCTCAGGCAGTGTAAACCTATTCCTCCGGGTTAAGTGAGGGTTGCTAGTTTAATTCCAGAAGGAGTCTGGGACTGGACGTAAAACGGGAGTTCGAACCAGTATAAAAATCTCTGGTGTCATTTACTTTACTACTTTAATTATTTACTTACTTAGTTATTATTCCGCACAAGTAGTTTATCCATATTACATGATCCTATAGCACAGTCACTTTCATTTGGCATCAGAGCGAGGTCATCTTATAACCATAACATAGTTATATGATATTTTAATATGGAAAACAACACTAGCGCTGCAACTAACACTAGCTTTCTTGAAGGTCAATCTACAGCACACCACCTCTATTTAATGGAATGAACTATAACTATTGGGCTACTAGGATGAGAATTTATATACAAGCAAATAGTTATGAAACTTGGAATATTACTCAGACTGAATATGACATACCTACTATAGAATATTCATAATGGTCTAACACACAAAAACTGGATGCTACTGCAAATGGTAAAGCCACTAACATGTTATATTGTTCATTAGACAAGAATGAGTTTAATAGAGTAAGCATGTGTAAAACAACTTATGAAATTTGGCGTACACTTAAATTTACACATGAAGGTACTAACAAAGTAAACAGAGTAAAATCTCTATGCTCAAAAATCAGTTCCAAAATTTCAAAGTGAAGCAAGATGAAACAATAAATGAAATGTACTCTAGATTCCAAGATATATAACATTCTCTTATAGTATTAGGAGAAACTTTGATATTATTTTAAAAATCCTCAACTCTCTAACGGATGAGTGGGAACGAAAAGTCTTAGCAATCGAAGAAGCTAACGACATTTCAACCATTAAACCAGAAGAGTTGATAGGAAATTTAACGTCTTATGAAGTTAATCTCCAGGCAAAACGAGTACAGGCTCAAGAAAAGAAGAATATGGCATTCCAAGTAGAAAAGGATGAATCAGATTCAGGTGAAGAAGATATGACGATCATTGCTAAAAATTTCAAAAAGTTTTTGGAATTTAAAAAGAGCAACAAATTCAGAAATAATAAGAATAGCTCCAGCAACAATAACATCAGCAACAAACCATCATCATCTGCTCTAGAATGTTACGAGTGTCACAAGAAAGGCCATATCAAGAAAGACTGTCCTGATAAAAAGAAAGAAAAATATAAGCACAAAAAGATGGATTCAAAAAGAAAGCCTTATCTGTCACTTGAGACGATTCAGAATCATCTTCATCATTAGATAGTGTGTGGTGACCCTCACTTTATAACACATAGATTTTTTTTTTACATTCAAGAGGAATTCACCACTAAACCTCATTACTTTTATATTTGAATATTTATATAATTTCCAAATATTTTTCCCAAGACCATAGTTTACCAATATAATCATATCAGTGTACAAACAAATTATGTCAATTATATATTTGATGATATACAATTGTTTTTTTATTATCTTGAAGTGATAAATCATAAAAGTGATTGTAGAAACAATCGATCATAAAAATTCACATTCGAAGACGTGAATAAAATCCAAAGAAATCAGTAACGAATCCATCAAAAATGGATATTCTCAAAAATAGGCAAATTAGGCAAAATCAGCAGTTCAGACGTCTAAATTTTTATGACAGATGTCTAAATTTGATCTCAGACGTCTAAATTTTTATGACAGATGTCTAAATTTGATCTCAGACGTCTAAATTTTTATGACAGACGTCTCAGAGGTTTAAAATTGAAACAGAGAGTAAAAAAACATTTTGAACTAATTCAGTGTCTTTTAGGTCTACTACTCTCATAGTTCTATTTGAAATTTAAATACTCAATTACATACAAATTTCCAGAATTCGTGCACATGCCAGTATCACTTACCTGCCATGCACAAATTCATTTCACTTGAGTATCCTACTAAATTTTTTTTTGAGAGTTCATTTCAAAAACCAACCCCCTTAGTTGTTTAATTTTCTTAAGACAAAATATAAGCAATAAAAATCAGAGATCAAATATATATGCACATATCATATGTATATAATATGTCTATCTCCTTATTTTTCTCCAAATCAGACATTCATAAAAGAAATTAGTAGTTAACCAAACATCATCAATGATCACTCACAACAGGTTTTACTTAAGTACATGTTTTCAACCCAAATACTTAGTAATCTCCTTACAAGGAACTTCAGTTACAACATAAAATTTGACTAATAAGTTCATTACAAAGCAACTACAGATTTTTAAAACTGGTTTTTTTTATTTATACTAGCAGCTAATTGCCATCTTCATTCATCAAGCCAACTTCATCTTCGTGCAAGCAAATCACTGAGCTGCCCCAATTTTAATGAGACATCCAGATGATTGCAAGGGCAACCAAAAGGGTCAGTTTTCACTGGTATGAGCATTTATCAATTTTGTATACATATTCATAATTTTTATTTTTTTGATAATCTTGCAGTGCCTTCCTAGTTTAACAGATTTTTATACTTAGCATGTTTTGGTTCATAAAGAGATACAAACACATTCATCCATTTAAACAATACACAGCAAACAGTTAAAATAAACATATATACAATTCTTAATTCATTCTCCCCAAATCTAGATAAATAAACTCAGATTTTATACTCCAAATTTTCACCCAGCAACTAATCAATGAACAATGTTTATCTTGATTAAATTAACACCATATCTGGATATTTATAACCCATATTTTTAAACCCCTATCCCCATTTATTTTATGGTCTTTAACTCCTTGTCAAATGAACACTATGTATGCATTGTGAAGGAAACTCCCAGGTTGTTTAAATTATTCCAACACACAAAGGCCTCAGGGTGCAGTTGCACCATGCATATACTTGCTCCCACCTGAAGTAAGCAGATCATTGACTAACTCCCAAGTGACCAATTTAGTTTTTCTTTCATTCATATTTCAAAAAGATATAACTGCTTGTATATTTTCTGGTTCAACCCCATGTTCCCCTATTTAATCTATATCCATGTTTAATGATGAGAAGATAGAACAAGAATGCTCAAAACATGTTAACTCTAAAAGCCCACTTACAGATTAATGCTCCAATCAAAAATGCACAAACAAACATCCATATCACCCATAACAAATCATTTCAGAGATTTAAATGACTCATAATATTTTAGGCTGCCTGCAATAGGACTTAATGCCATTGCATACAAAGGATAAATACTCACCTAATGTTTTCCTTTCACTGCCTTAATCCTTTGAACAGCAAATCCCCCAAAGCCTCAAGTTAGTGTTTCTCCTAGTTTATTTTATTTTTGTTTTGATCCCGAGAGAATGATGTATTTGGTTATGTGCAGTTATTTATAAATCCATTCTAGGGTTTAAGAAAATGGGTAATTCCCCTGATACCCTTAGGTGTTCATGTACATATCACATTCCTGTGTGGTCCTAAGTTGGAAATGCACACATTAGGTTGCTTTAATTAGTTATTTCGGGGATCATGCATTTTTAACACTACATGCTATTTTCTTGTCTCTATTTTATTCATGCCATATGCATGTGATCCTTTATTCATTTCTTTTTATAAGTTTAAGGAATCTGAAAATCTCCTTTGTATTTTCTACCTATCTATTATCTCCATTCAATCATGCATACTATCATACCTTATTATGTAATGTAAAAATCATTCACCCATATTATTTTCTTGAAATAAATATAAGATATGGAAATTTTTACTTGATTCTGTATGTATATATATATATATATTTCTGCCTCTTTGTCAAATCAGTAACTCCTTCTATATTTAAATAAAAATCACATATATTATGCTAATTATTTTTAGCACAATTATAAGACAAGTAAACCTTTTTATTAAACTTCATCTTATTCTATCTTTAAATAAAACAGAAAACACTCCATATATATATTAATGTATGTATTTATATAATTCTTTGGACATAGAGCTATATTTATTTTGAGCTCCAATTTTTCTTTTAATCACCTTAATCCCTTGCATTTTATCAAACAGAAGCTCCCATGCAAATTTTTATTTATTGCCAAATTTTTTTCTGTTTTAATGCATTATATATACATATTATAATTTCAGAATTTCTTAATATAAATGTATATTTTTCATTTTATTTTTATTTATTTTAGGGTCATTACATAGTGACTCAGACAGTGATACGAAACAAGCCAATGTATGTTTTATGGCCATAAATAACAAGGTAAGTGATCTAACTTTTGATGATTTATTGGAAATAAACTTTGAATTAGTTAACAAACTAAGAGTCATCAAAAGAAAAAATAAGAAACTTTTGAAAAATTAAATAGAACTGAAATTGAAGTAGATATGTTAAGAGATGAGAAACAAATTTTAGAAGAGGAACTTGAAGTTACTTAAGAGTCTTGTTCTAATATGACATCTCAACTCACTATGCTAAGTCAAGAGATAGAAACTCAGAAAGAAAAGAATGATGCTCTATTAATTGAAAATCATGATCTTAAAGCTAATGTTAAAATTTTGGAATAAAATATCTCTAGTCTTAAAACAAAATTAGATGATATTAATAAAAATGTCTGTAATTTTAACAAAGGTAGGGAAAATCTTTCTAAAATTATAGAAAATTCTCAAACTGTTTCAAATAAAAGAGGACTAGGATATAAGCATGCTTCTAAAGTTATTCCAAAGAAAAAGAATCCATTATATAGCAATTTTAAAAGGAATAGTAATAAAATTAAAAAACCTAGTTCAAAATGTACATATTAATCTAAATCAATTAAGATTTGGGTTCCTAAAACAGATAATTCTTTAATTAGAGATAAATATATAAAATCTTTTATAAAAACTGCTCATAAAAGCAAAGATTTTATTTTTAAAAGGAATTCTGAACCCACTTGGGTTTGGTTTCCTAAGACCTAACTCTTAGGACACAAATAAAACGGTGGGTACCAATGTTTATTTTGTATTTTGTAGGTACCACCTAAAAAGAGAGGAAAATGGATAATAGACTGGTTGCTCAAAATACATGACAGGAAACAAAAGGATGCTAACGAACATTATCTACTCAGATGGAGGTTCCGTCACATTTGGAGACAATTCCAAAGGATATGTGATCAGCAAAGGCGATGTGAGCAATAACGGTATATCTAATTTACCTCTTATTACAGTTGTTTTATTATTTAAAAATTTAAAACATAATTTACTTAGTATCAGCCAACCGTGTGACAAAGGATTCAATATATCTTTTTCTTAAAATAAGTGTAGCATTTTTGATCAAAATAAAAATCTTATTTTTGAAGGTTTAAGAGATAAAAATATATATGTTTTAAATATGAATATAAATTACAATACTAACTTGTGTTTAATAGCCAAAGAAAATGATCCTTGGCTATGGAACAAGATATTTTATCATATTAATTTCAAAGCTATAAGCAAATTATCTAAAATTGAATTAGTAAAAGGTTTACCAAAAATGAATTTTAAAGCAAACAATATTTGTGATGCATGTCAATTAGGAAAATTATCAAAATCATCCTTTAAATCAAAAAAAAATATTTCTACTATATAACCACTTGAACTATTGCATTTGGATCTATTTGGTCTAACTCAAGTTCAATCTATAAACCATAGCAAATATGTGTTTGTTATAGTAGACGATTTTTCAAGATATACTTGGACTATTTTTCTGAAAAATAAAAGTGATACTTTTGAAAATTTCAAAAATTTTGCTAAAAGGATTCAAAATCTCAAAAATTAAAAAATTAAAAATATTAGAAGTGATCATGGAGGTGAATTCGAAAATGAAGCTTTTGAACATTTTTGTAATAAAAAGGGAATTTATCATAATTTCTCTTTTCTTAGAACACCACAACAAAATGGAGTTGTAGAAAGGAAAAATAGAACATTACAAGAATGTGCAAGAACTTTGTTAAACGGAAGCACTTTACCAAAACATTTTTGGGCAGAAGCTGTAGTAACTGCGTGTTATGTTCTGAATCGTGTTTCCATCCGACCACTAACTAAACACACTCCATATGAACTATTTCATCAAAGAAAACCAAATATTTCATATTTTAAAGTTTTTGGCTCAAAATGTTTATTTTAAACACAAAAGAACAACTTGGAAAATTTGATCCAAAATCCGATGAAGGAATTTTCATAGGATATTCGGAATGAAGCAAAGCTTATCAAATTTTTAATAAGAGAACTAAAACAATCGAAGAAACACTTCATGTTTCCTTCGACGAAAATTTTAAATTTAATATTTTTTTAAGGATGATGAGATAATCACTAAGACGGTGACAAATACGGTTACTCAAAATAATTTTGAAGAAGTTGAAAACGTTGTTTATAATTTTGAAGAAGATGAAAACATTGTTCATAATGAAAATGAATTAAGATCTCCTCTTAGGATTTTACGAGATCACACGGTAGAAAATGTCATAGGAGAAATTGATTCACATTTAGAACTAGAAATAAACTTAATCAAATGGGCCATGTAGCATTTCTTTCTAATATTGAACCTAAAAATGCCAAAGAAGCCTCTACTGATGACTATTGGATTATAGTTATGCAAGAAGAGCTAAACCAATTCGAACGAAACGAAATTTGGGAATTAGTTCCTAGACCAATTGATCAGACAGTCATTGGTACTAAATGGGTCTTCAAAAATAAAGCAGATGAACAAGGAAATATAACTAGGAATAAAGCTAGATTAGTCGCACAAGGATATAATCAAGAAGAAGTAATTGACTGTGAAGAAACGTTTGCTCCAGTTGCACGACTATAAGCAATACGTATCTTGTTGGCTTTTGCATGTTTTCATAATTTTAAGCTTTATCAAATGGATGTTAAACGTGCATTTTTAAAAGGATATATAAAAGAAAATGTTTATGTTGAACAACCTCCTTTATTCGCACATGAAAAATTTCCAGACCATGTCTATAAACTTAAGAAAGCCTTATACGGTCTAAAACAAGCACCCCGTGCTTGGTATGAACGTCTTAAGAGCTATCTTATAGATTCTGGTTTTGAAATTGGAAAGGTTGATCAAACTCTTTTTATTAAACGAACTAAAAAGGATATTTTAATTATTCAAATTTATGTAGATGATATTATTTTTGGTTCTACAAATAAAAAATTATGTCAGGAATTTTCTACTATAATGACCAAAGAATTTGAAATGTCACATATAGGAGAATTATCTTATTTTCTTGGTTAACAAATTAAACAATTAGAAAATGGAATTTTTATTAATCAAGAAAAATATTGTAATAATCTAATAAAACGCTTTGGTATGGAAAATACTTCTGCCAAACCAAGTCCAATGAGTACAAAAATACATTTCGATAGAGAAGAAGATGGCAAGAGTATTGACCAAAAATTATATGAAGTATAATTGGATCATTACTCTATATAACTGTCTACTGTGTTTGTTTATGTGCTCGATTTCAAGCAAATCCTAAAGAATCACATATGCGAGCAGTGAAACGAATATTACGTTATCTAAGAAAAACCAAAGATTTCGGCTTTTCTATCCAAAAGAATGTCCTTTTGAGTTAGTATCATATAGTGACGCTGACTTTGGAGGATGTCGGACGGATCGAAAAAGTACGAGCGAGACTTGCCACTTCATTGCATAGTCCTTAGTCTCCTAGTTTAGCAAAAAACAAAATTGTGTTTCACTATCGATGTGGGAAGCGGAATACATTTCTGCTACTTTAGCATGTGTACAAGTCATTTACATGCAACAAACACTTCAAGATTTTGGTATAAATTTACCTAAATCAACTATTTTCTGTGATAACACAAGTGCTATAAACTTATCTGAAAATCCTGTAAATCATTCACAAACAAAACATATTGACATTCGTCATCATTTTCTTTGTGATAATATTGAAAAGGATTTTGTCAGATTAGAATTTGTATGCTCAAAAAACCATTTGGCAGATATATATTTACAAAACCTTTAAATGAAAATATTTTTATAAAACTAAGAAGAGAATTAGGAATTTTATCTTTAAAAGGTTTGTAATTTTATAATTTTTTGTCAAAAATAATTTTTTTTAAAAAATTGATGTTTCTAGGATTCAAACTCCGGTCTCTTGCTTGTAAGTTTGATGCACTACCACTTCGCTACAACATACTTCACAACAGAACCATACCCTAATTGTAACATCCCGTATATTTGGACCATTTAAATTGACAAAAATCCACACTTGTCAACTTAAATAATACAAAACACAGAACATTATGGGATTATAAGTACATAAATGTAAATGAGAATCAATACAACATCACAGACTCAGAACAGTCACAGAATAATGCAGCGGAAAATACATCGTCATAATAGTAGTTCATGAAGCTACTACAGAGAATACAAC
Source organism: Allium fistulosum (assembly GCA_030737815.1). NCBI lineage: Eukaryota > Viridiplantae > Streptophyta > Magnoliopsida > Asparagales > Amaryllidaceae > Allium > Allium fistulosum. The sequence goes on along the minus strand of CM060908.1, from coordinate 738,709,093 downwards.
AATGTCTCAACATAAAGCGACTGAAAGAGATACAAGATGTCTAATACATAAGTACATCCAATACTGAAAATAAAATGATATAGATAAAAGCGAAGCCTTCAGCATCTTCGACCAACCTTGACCAGCAACGGAATATCCTCAGACTGACCCGAGCATATGCAAAGGAAACACTCGAGTCAGGACTCAAAATCTTATACAGGATAATCAAATGCATATAATAAAGTCCATAACTCAAAGGTGAATATAAACATCATTAAGGGATCGATAAACTACTTACAGAATACGCTAAATAGATAATGTCTAATCCATAAAGTAAGATATCAAAATAGGGTTAAGCAGGGCCCATACACCTCTTAACCTGTTTATTCCCAAAAGCATATACAAGACCGTAGTTTCCCCAAAACCGGAAGTCACCAGAGGGCAATCCATATACTAAAGGTACAAATCAAAATCGTAGTGGTCGCGAATAGGATAATCAGTATGACAAGGTACATGAGGCGATACCAACTAGGATACTAGTAGTTGCGTGATCCGGACTGATGTTGGGCATAGCAGCTACTATCCCAACACCGCGAAACAACACTCCCAAATCAAGGGGTGCACCCAAATCGAATCACAAAAGTAATAGATAAGGTATCGAAGAAGTGTGTCCGCTAGAGGTAGCGAACCTCAATGGCCCGGCGCGGCTCCTGTTTTAGTCATGTCAGGGGTCATCCAAAAATCGTTCTCTTTCTTCAGTCAACGCGTTCATCAAAACCATCCACTTCGTTCTGGATCAACACTTCGCGTATATTAGTTATTAAAGTGGTTTTCGGTATCGACAGAGAGTATGTCCATAATCCGATCCCGGACTCTTTAATAACTACGTATTAATTACCCAACAGTCAACTTTTTATTAAAGTTAAAACAAATCAAGTCCAAAGGTCAAGTTGCAAATTTGACTTCCAAATTTGATATTTCATAATTCGGTTCATTTTATTTATAAAATCTTATTTCGAAAAGAAATTCTAGTTCAAGCCCTTTAGTTACCAAAATTTTAGTATTCACATTAAATCAACATCTCACTTATTAAATCAAATTCAAATTCAAGGATTACACGTAATAGTAAATCTTAGTTCAACTCATTAAATCAAGTTTTATTCTTTAAATTCGTATTTACATTCCTAGGTTCATTTCTATATCAACTTTGTCAAAACTTCGTTTATTCATTTATCAAACTCGAAATTTAATCACTTTATCTTCTAACCTATTTACTTCTTAAATCTCATTTCGATTAACTTTGTCAAAACACTTTGTTTAACCAAATAAATTCACAAATCCGTTTCAATTCATTACATTAATTCGTTCTCATTTATTTCAATTAAATTCTTTATTCCAACAAATCTAATTCATTTAATTCGATAAAATTTATTTTATTTATTTCAACAAGTTCATTAATTCATTTAATAAAATCATTTATTTATTTCAAAACAAATCATTTATTCAATTTAATAAAATCATTTTTTTTTCAAAACAATTCATTTATTCAATTTAATAAAATCATTTTATTTATTTCAAAACGATTCATTTATTCAATTTAATAAAATCATTTTATTTATTTCAAAACAATTCATTTATTCAATTTAATAAAATCATTTTATTTATTTCAACAAATTTATTTATATTTACGTTACCAAATTTCAATACCATTTTCTAAGTTCATTCCATGATTTCAAATAAGTCTCAATTTCAAAACGTTCTTTGTTGACCGTTCGGTTTCTTATTTTAATTATCTATCCTAGGCCAATTCATTCAATTTGGGTATTTATCATTTCAACCCAATTCTATTTAAATTCAAAATCAAACATACAAAGGGAACTTGCAGTGTGATAGCTGGGATGGTGTCAAAGTAAATAAACAAGCAATAGCATCCATTTGTAACAATTCAACAATTTCAAATAATCCCGAAATAATCGTATTAATTCGCGTTTGTTATTTACGCCAATTAATATAACTATTTCTAGAATCTACACTATCATTTCATGTAGATTAAAGATTATAACATTTCAGTTTCACTTGGTCGTTCAATTTCAATTACAACGGTTAATTCAATACGTTCAGTAGTCTAAAGTGACACTTATCAATTCCACAAGTCAAGCAATTTAAAGGGTCAATTTAACTATTCAATATTCATCATATAAGAGGTCAAGTTTAACATATGTCATTCGGAATTTTATATCTATTCTATATCAAATTCAGTTTCAAATTTATTATTAATTACAATAACAACAAATTTAATATCACATAGTAAATTGGTGTCATAACTATTTAACATACTAACTTCAATTCAAATTTTTACATCAATCAATTTAACGTTCAAATTACATTCATAACATCCAACATCTAATTATCCTAGTATAATAGATTTTGAGTCGTGAATAGAAAATATTCACCTTGCGTGGTTAGAGATTTGACGACGAAGCACGAAGACGGATAGATACGAGACACTAACAAGCTCAATGCAAAATGAATGCAACAACGATGAAGCAAGACAGATCTGATAAGCTGAAGGTAACTTAGGACTCCGAAGCAGTAGCTGGAAATAAAACATAGCAACAACGTGAGCAACTAGAATGCTAAGAATTTCATTGCTATGTAATATACAGTTTTCCATATAAACTCGTATAAAATAAAAACAAAATCAGTTATGGCCAAGTCGAAGTGGATGAAAGCGATGGTGCTGGTTGGCGGCGGAGCTGGTGAAGGCGAGTGGGGCAGTGGTAGAACTGGGCAGGGTAGGGGAGGCGAAATGGGTCTGGGTGGGGTCTGGGCGGAGCTGGGCAGGCAAGGGGAGGCGGGGTGGGGTCAGTGTGCTGTCTGGGCGGAGGGCGTGGCTCGGGGTCTGGGCACAGAGGTCGAAGGCGGGTCTGGGCACGGTCTGGGGCGGAGGATCTGGGGTGGCGGGTGCAGGTCTGGGCGGAACTGGTGCGGGTCTGGCAGGCGGAGGTCAGTCGGGCCAGGTGGGTCTGGGTGGCGGTAGGCGGAGGGCTAGGGGGTCTGGGTGGGAGGCTGGGCACGGGAGGCTGGGCACGGGTCTGGCACGGGAGGCTGGGCACGGGTCTGGCACGGGAGGCTGGGGTGGCAGGGACTGGGACGGCGGGCGAAGGCGACTGGGACTGGCGGTTCGGGTGGCGGGGTTCGGGCGGGGTCTGGGGTGGCAGGGACTGGCGGTTCGGGTGGCGGGGTTCGGGCGGGGTCTGGGGTGACAGGGACTGGCGGTTCGGGTGAAGGCGGGTGTGGGCGAAGGTCTGGCGGAGGCGTAGGGCAGTCAGGCGCGGGTCTGGCGGGTAGGGGAGGCGGGTCAGGTGGGGAACTGGGTTGGCGGGCTGCTGAGGCAGAGGCTGGAGTTTCATTAGTTGGTGGAGGAAAGAAATACAACAGAGAAGAAGAGGAACAAAATATGAGAGGAGGAAGAACGAACCAGAAAATGAAATGCTAAACAGTGAATTATGAATTGGAGCCTGGTTTATACGCAATAGTACAGAATTGAAAAGTCTTTAATTGATTGTATAGGTACACTAAAAGACTGTTGGAGTTTCAAGGAGTAATTACTGATCAGGAGATGTCTCGAATTCCACTCCCTAGGGAAGCCTAATGGACACAGGTTTAATATTGTAACGGACAGGTTCAAACCGTTAACAATTTGTAACTTTCAACTCCGAACTCCGAATGATGCAAACGAATATACCATTTTGATCAGCGCGACGGTACGCTTCCAACGGTATATAGATTATTGCGATACGATGATTTTATAAAATTTGCATTTACGCCGCTTAAATTGTGCGTTTTGCAAAATAAGATAAACGGAGCAGGCGATGACTGTTTTAGACGAAACGAATCATAAAATCTTGATCAGAATAATTTTTACAAGCGGACTGTGTAAAAATATTTGGATTAGGAAGATAAATTTTTCGCAGCTTTATATGGACTGATATACAGTAAAACGCGCACGGACTTTACTGTAATATTTTTCAACGAAACTTTTTCTATGTCCATATCTAACTAGACGTATGTCACAAATAAAGTTTGGACGTAAATTGAAATCGTTTAAAATTTCAAAATTTTTGTTGAAACGATGAATTTAAAATTTTAAATTGGGTTGAAAATTTGGGTCGTTACACTAATCTTTTATTATCTCTTTCTATTCCTATCAAATTCTTCCTACCATACATTTTTATCCATACAAATTTTTTTAACCAGACAATATTTCTCTAGTTAACATTCTTTTTCGCTCAAATCCAGTACCTATTTCTGACCTCTTATGCCTTATAAATACCTCTTCAACCAAGTCTTTTTACATCATCTTTACAGCAATTTACTTGTACAAGTTTTTCCTCCAAGTTTTAGTCATCAAAATGTCTTCACAACACAATTCTGAATCCTCCTCACTGTCATATACTTCTCTAAGTTCGAGATCGGTAAATTTACCTACTCCCACACCGATGTATGAACCAATCCCAATTGTTCCTCCTTCTACTCATACGGGTTACACTCCACCCGTTAAAAGAACCAAACGCTCTCTATTTTTTGGATTACCGTCTACCAAAGTAAAGATAGACGACATTCACCACTACTAAAGGGAAACGCCAAAATTACTGCGCGAACTTTATTACGAACAAAAAGTTAATGCTAAACGCTTAAGCTTTTTGGAACAAGTCGCCTTAAAATTCTACGGATCCTCATCCAAGAGCACAGTTCATCAACCATCTCCTATTCGTTCTCCTTCCTGGCACAATCCTTGGGAACCGTCACCACAACGTCCTCCAGTTTCTCCGAACTCTTGGGAACGTGGAGATGGCTGGTCTCCTATTCGTCCACTACAGGATAATACCAAGGTTGAACTGGAGGAATATCATAATCCAAGCTCCTCATCAAAATCTGTTTAAATATTTTTTCTTCATATAACTAAAATCTATTGTATACTATTTATTATTCCTATATTTATATATCTCTATATGATTTTCTTCCTAAAAATAATGTTATCAATAGGGTAACCATACTCTTACAGGAAATTCAGCCGGCTGAGCACATAGAAACAAAAGGCCGAATATTGTACTTGGAATAATTTTTGGGCCAGATTCAGACGGCTGAATACACTGTAAACAGCCGACTGAATCAGTTCATCTTTTGCCTATTTTCATGCGGGAACGAATTCAGACGGCTGTTTACAGTCAAACAGTCGACTGAATCACCCCTTAAGAATTTTTAATAAATGGTCCTACATTCCAACTACACATTCTACCCTTACTTTTAACCTACCTATATATTCATCTTCTCACTTTTTACCACCTTATTTCAGAAACCTAGCCTCCACTCTCTCATAAACTCAACTTTCAAATTTTTATTCAAAAATGCCTCCAAGATCCAAAAGGTGAAGGGAATCTACCTCCGGTCCTTCTGAAGACCAAATTCGTCGATGGCTATGGAATGATGTTGTAGTCTCCCGCTACAACTCCATGAAAAACTGCATCATTTTTGAAGGGGCCTCCATGAAATTCCCGTATTTCGCATCATATCGAATTAGAGAAATGTACGAGCAATTCCACTTTGATAATCTCATAAGGTATGCTCCCAATAATATTAAATTAAACCATCTTTTGATTAAACTTTTCCTTGCGAATTTGAATCTTGCAACCAAAACCCTCAAAACTGTGAAGATTGTGTTTGGTCTTTAGTTTGTGGTATCAAAATTTTCTTAACTTTGCAATGATTAGGAAATATTTTGAATTGTCCCTATCAAGTGGTCGATATAGGCGATATACAACTTGGTATGCTTCATAGAGATAAAGTTTCACATCGTTTCTTGTCTGATAACCTTGTCAACTTAAATGAGCTAAAGTCTAGTGCTTTAAGGTCGCAAGCACGTCTCATCCATCGAGCTTTCATTCGATCCTTGCAACCCCGTACGGGATGCTTTGAAATTTTTTACAAAAGTGATTTTCAAGCTCTCTATGCCATCTACTCCAATCAACAAGTAAATTGGGGTAAAATAATTTCAGATGAATTTCAAGATGTCACAATCCCAAGGAAATATAAGACAATTCATTATGGCATCTATATTATGCACATTCTGCTAAATTTTGGTGTTCCAATGCTCGATTCCGAGTACTCAACCATTAGCGAGTTAGGTGCAAAAACCTTGGGGTAATGGGTCTTCCTCAACGACCTCCTCCTCAACAAATTATCTCCATTCAAGAATGGGCTCACAATGTTGAACGAGGTGTTTCACAACCTCGTGACACTAATATTGCCTCCTGTTCACAAACCCGGCATGAAGAAGAAGAAGAGGAAGATGCCTCCATTCAAATTATTAGTCCCGACACCTCCTCTAGACAAGCTATCATCACCCTCTCTCGAAATCAATCAAAACTTCATCGGTAAATTAAAACTCTTAAAAAGAAGACGGAGAAAATTTTCAATTCTATAAGAGGGTTTCTTAATAGGATTTGGGATAAGATCTCTTGCTCGGGTTCAACATCTATCGAAGCTTACAATCCATCTCCTTTCCAATGGTCGTCTTCAAGTTCAGAAAATGATAACGATGGTAGCGATGACCCCTCTTATTTTATCTAGTTTTATCTTCTATGATTTATGAACTTTAGCATTTTGGTTTGTAATATTGTTTCAAAACTTCTATGGTTCTATTTTGGTTATGTATGTAATGTGGTATGGATGTTCTAACTTTATTTCGTAATGTTATCTCTAGTATGTGTTTGCTTTTAAAATATTTATATCTTCATGCTTTTATCTTCATTATTATTTTTTGAATATCCATTTTTTTTGTCGATGACAAAGAGGGAGAAAGCTTAGTATAAATTTGTTTAAATTATTGTGCATATTGACAGGGGGAGTATTTGTGTAAGTTTCGTGGTAATATATTATTTATACTTATATAGTTATCATCATCAAAAAGAGGGAGAATGTTAGAATCTCGTTTTTCATTGTTTTGATTATGACAACTATATAAATCTATATTTGTGTACTAATCACTTATGTAGGAGATTCATTGTAGATTCAGATTCAGATTGTTTTGAAGTTGTTAGTCTATTGATTAGAGTCTGTATACTGTTATAAATATGTTAAAATCTCTCCGATATGGTATATATATATTAAACATGAACACACATGCATAGATATGCACAAGCACGCTAAAAATAGTCGGCTGAATGAACCAATTCAGCCGTCTGTTTGCTGAAATATTTTTAATATTTCATAATATTCAGCCGGTTGAATGAGTTCATTCAACCGTCTGAATTAGGCCAAAAATTACCAATTTCTTTGCTGTTTCGAATTTAACAAATTCAGAAGGCTGAATTATAATTTCAGCCGTCTGATTATTTATAACGGCTAGTTTTTATGAAAAGATGCTTCTCTTTAACGAAGAGAAACATCTTAAAATCAACAGTTGCATCTGTTTCTTTTCAACATTACCTTTCATCAAAGATTGCAACCTTTTAATCTATATAAATAGAGTTTAGAATTCAACAAACAATTCACCTAACTGATTTTAGCATTCTTGAATTCTTATCTCTTTTTCTCTATTTTCAATTTACACTCAAACTGCATATAATCTTTGATCGTTGATCACTCTATCTTCCACATTTCTCAAGCACATTACACTATATATATCATAAAGGAGAATATTATAGGAAGATTGTACTTAATTGACTTATCAGTGCTATTTAAAGAGCACACTACAGTCAGATACTTTTGTCTAGTTATAAAGAAGTACCATTCGGTTGCTCAGGCGGTAGAAGTCCTATTCGGTTGCTTAGGCGGAAGAAGTCCTGTTCGGTTTCTCAAGCGGTGTAAACCTATTCCTCCGGGTCAAGTGAGGGTTGCTAGTTTAATTCCAGAAGGAGTCTGGGACTGGACGTAGAATGGGAGTTCGAACCAGTATAAAAATCTCTAGTGTCATTTACTTTACTGCTTTAATTATTTACTTACTTAGTTATTATTCCACACAAGTAGTTTATCCATATTACACGATCCTATAGCACAGTCACTTTCAAATTGTACTGAAATTGACTTCTGTAAAAGAAGTAACTTTTCCAGATGTTCTTCATGTTACAGAGATTTGCAAGAACTTAATTTCCAGATCGCTGCTTAGAAAGTATGTCTTAAAACTCACCTTCATGTCTGATAAGTTTGTGTTGTCAAAGAATGGAGTGTATGTAGGGAAAGGTTATATAAGTGATGGTTTATTTGAGGCAAATGTAACCACTGTTGTACCAAACAATGACATAAATAAAATTGAATCTTCTGCTTATATCATTGTCCTTTATAACCTATGGCATTCTAGATTAGGCCACGTAAATTTTGTTACAATGTGAAAATTGATTAATCTAGACTTCGTACCAAGATAAAAAATAGATTCCAACTATAACTGTCAAGTTTGTGCAGAAGCAAAATTGACAAGAACTTCATTTCACCATGTTGAAAGAGAAATTGAACCTCTTGAATTAATACACACAAATGTATATGACTTAAAAATGTGTCAAACTAGAGAAAGTAAAAGGTACTTCATCACTTTCATCGATTATTGTACAAGGTACTGTTATATGTACCTTCTTAGAAGCAAGGATGAGGCATTTGACATGTTTAAACATATCAAGCAGAAGTTGAGAACCAACTCCACAAGAAAATAAAAGATTTAAGAAGTGATAGAGGAGGAGAATATGAATTTCCCTTCGAGGAGTTTTATGCCGAATATGGTATTATACACAAAACCACGGTTCCATATTCACCTCAATCCAAAGGTAGCCGAACGGAAAAATAGAAATCAGTAAGAATGTTAATAGCAATTGCATCCATACTTGATTTAGAAATACATCAAATGGATGTAAAAATAGCATTTTTAAATGGAGAACTAGACGAAGAAATATATATGGAACAACCCGAAGGTTTCCTAAAACTTGGAAATGAAAGTAAGGTTTGTAGATTAAGAAAATCATTGTATGGGCTTAAACAAGCGTCTAAACAATGGAAAGAAAAATTTGATGAAACTGCAAATATCAAATGGATTTCCTATAAATGAATGTGACAAATGTGTCGATTCTAAACATACAAAATATAGGATATGTCATTATATGCCTATATATTAATGACCTGCTAATTTTTGGAAGTAGAAAGGTGATAATAAAATCTACAAAAGATATGCTCTCCACCAGATTTGACATGAAAGATTTAGGAATCGCTAATGTAATACTTGGTGTGAAAATACATAAAACTGACCAATGATATATGTTGTCCCAATCACACAATATTAGGAAAATACATGAAAATTTTAAACGACACAATATAATATCAGCAAAATCACCCGTAGATTTGAACCAAAACTGAGTTAAAATAGAGGTGATAGCATATACCAACTTGAGTACTCTCGTATACTTGGCAGCATTATGTACGTAATGAACTGCACTAGACCTGATATAGCACATGCTATGAGTAAACTCAGTAGATATACTAGCGACCCAAGAAAGAATCGGTGGAAAGCTATAATTCGAGTACTAGAATACCTAAGGTATACACAAAATCCATGACTACATTGTAGTAGGTGCCTATCTGTTATAGAAGAGTATTGTGATTCAAACTGGATAACTTGTTCATTAGATACAAAATCCACAAGTGGATATGTGTTTACCTTAGCAAATAGGGCAATATCTTGGAGATCCTCGAAACAAACTTGTATAGCAAGACCTATCATGGAATCTGAGTTTATTGCCTTAGATAAAGCCATGGAAGAAGCAGATTGGTTCGACGTCTGTTAGAAGGTATTTCTATTTAGGAAAAACTTGTACCTCTAATAAGCATACATTGTAATAGCCAGTCAGCTATTGGGTGGGCCAAAGGTAAGCTTTACAATGGCAAGTCTAGACATATTCATCGTAGACATAAAACTGTTAGACAACTACCTCCAATGGGGTTATCACAATTGACTATGTAAGGTCAAACGATAACATTACGGATCCACTAACAAAAGGTTTACCAAGAGAAAAGTTTAATATCTTATTGATGGGAATAGGGTTAAGGCCTATAAACTAAAAGTTTCTCTAAAATGGAAACCCTACCTAATTGACTAGAGATCCCAAGATCTAAGTTCAATGGGACAACTAAGTTAAAGATGAACTTGATGGCACTAGTATAAACTCAAACCATTCTTATGACAAGTCAGTGCACTTCTCCCTGAAGAATAGGATAAGTTTTGATACTTTTGATGATGTCTATACTTGGTAACATTAAGAACCAAGTAGGATATTGCGAAATACCCTTTATAGAATCACCTACGTGAGTGCGAAGCCGCCGCTTCAAGGAGAATTATAAGGCCAAATTCTCCAAGCACATATGAGACCAAGATGGTGTTCATGGCAAAAAGGAACACAAACAGAGAATCATGGAAGATAAGGAACACTTATTGTGTGTTGTCTATTTTAGATTTACACAAAAGGCTTACAGTTCAAAGACAACCTAAGTCCATTGATTCACTGGTAAGTCAAAAGGATAAACACTAGGAAAGTTCAAGGCCAATGTGCTACTTTAACTGATACGATAAATGTTTCGTAAATTTTAAGAACAAATTGAGCAATTACTCATGCATATGGGGATTGTTAGAAATGGATGAGCATTTCATAAGGAAATGTGAGGCATTAAATACATTGGAATATGAATAGTCCCACGTAATAGAATATAATAAACATCATGTGTTTATATAGTAAGTTGTGGTCCCTATTATAGTTACTATAAGACAAAGAGAGACAAGAAAGCATGGCCATCTTAGCGGGTGGTGCAACGCACCAACCCGCACGCGTGCGCCCGCATACGCGCCCGCGTCCGAGCCCGCCGCATGGGCAAGTTGGCATTTGAGGCGTATTAGGGGTATTTAGTACTTTGCAGTTGGCTTTTGGTTACTGGCTTGGTTATACAGACCAGACGTTTTTCTTTTTGACTGTCCAAAAACTCATTTCTAATAGCAGTAAGAAAACGGTCGCGTCATTTGGTAAAGGATCGCAACCTTTCCAACTGTTGCAACCGTTCGTACAGGCACCTATTACCGGATAGGCACCTCCCTGCGCCTATATATAGGCAGAAGGAAAATGGGAAAGAACACTTAGTTTTTCTCCACTTCTTCTCCCACAAAAATCTGTTCTTACTTCAATTCTCTTAAGTTCATCGTTGCTATATGATTGTTGTGCAGCATCATAGAGACAGGTCCATTTCATTTTGGGAAAAAATTGCTCGATATTCTTAAGCACCGTAGAGGGAGCAATATTGTTTAAAGGAAAGAGATTATTCTAGACTCAAATAATCTAAAACGGTACTATATTTTATCACATACTCTATTCTCTGTAACTCCCTATTTAATGCAAATTTTTTTGCATAACAATTTATATAACATGAATTGTTAATCTTCCAGATCAACCCATGTTTAACGGCAAATCTTCTATCGGATTAGAAAATCGATGAAAAATTTTGAGATAAAAATAACCGCAAGCGCACATCATACAATTTTAGTACATGGTGATTACGAGTCGATCCGTAGGGAATTGAATTGATTTTAAATTCTATTCAATCTAATTAAGAAAAACTTGAGATTGTTTTAAGCTAAGAAAAATGGAAAACTATCTAGAACAAAGTGAATGGAAATATGAGATTTAAAAGGCAATTTAAGGGCAAATCCACTCTCATATTTTAACAAAAATCAGCACAAAAATAATTTATGATCTCTCTATTTTGATCTAAGTAGAATTAGTGAAGTATTTATCATAAGTATGGTCTATTTATGTTATTAATTGGCATAACTTAAACCATCATACTATAATACAACAACTAAAACCACTTGTCAACTCTCCTGAAAATGAATACGAAACTAAAATGAAATCTATTTAAGCATGATCTATTTACTATTTTTGATTAGTAACATAGAACATCAAATTTTGTTTCTATTTGAATTCCATAATCAAAATCACTTAAGTGGATGATGATGTAAATTGTGTTTATATTTAAGTAAGAATAGCCTATTTGTGATTACAACATAGGCTATCAAATTCACAAATAAACTTACATCAACGTCCATTTTTCATGAAGCATTAAAAAGAGATCATAAATCACAAAATATGTTGAATTTACATAATTTTAGAGAGTTTCGTCATCCCTAAATTGAAGGGGTTTAGCTACTCATTTGTGTTATCATTTCAACACATGTAAATTTCAACATAGAAAACAAAAGAAAGTGCAACCTAATTAAAAATAAAAAGAGAGCTAAACTACTTACATAAAAATAAAACTAAGCCACTAACATAAAAGAAAAGAGAGCACGTAAATAAAAATGAGCATAAAATGATATAAAAGCATGTAGAAAAAGTAGGAAGAAGAAAAGGCTTAGGAAGACATTTTATTTCTCATTTAATTTGTGGCTACAAGTTGCATAATATGATAAGTAAATAAAACCTTCATTACATGAACATAAGAGGGTTACTTATCCATGCCTAAAACCCTAATCCATATTTTTGGTGACTATCCTAAATGCCCCTTAGGAAGTGTGGCCGCTAAGTTATCATTAGCATGAATTAATACTCCATTAAATGTGCATGTGCTTTTAATCTCCACTAATGTAACAACCCATAATTTTGTAAATATTTTTAATTAAATTTTATTTGAAAACTTTGGTTTTTAAATCATTTAAAAATGAATTTTTAGAATTTTCCAAAGTAAGTTTGGAATTTGTTTGTAATTTACTTTCCAAATACAATAAAATAATATTTTCTGTAAATTTTATATTTTGGTCAACTTTGGTCAAATTTTGAATTTTAGTTTAAATTTGTAATTTAAAATTTTAATTTTTAATCTTTTTCTTTGAAGTAGAATATAATCCTAATATTCGTTCTGCTTTTCGTTTCGTAAAATTCTGTTTTATACCTTTTAAATTTGATAACTTTCAACATTTTACACGCAATTGTTTTTTGCATTTTATTTTCTATTTTCCTATGTTCATTCCTCTATTTTTATTTTCTATTTTATATTTTTGTTTAGCTTTGATTTTTATTTATTTGGTTTTGATTGGTTTATTTAGATAAATAAGCTTTGGAAATTTCAAGAGACTTCGGTTTCTCTTCTTTAAATTGTGCCTTTACATTTTCTAGCCTTTTCATTTCTTTAGCCGTTCATTCTCCACCTCATAGCCGTACAAAACATTACATTATCCCACACTTCTCATTTCATTTCTCACGTACACTCCATTTCTCATCTCCTCATTTCATTTGCGTGAAGAAAAAATAGCAAGCTCTAATTCCATGGCTTCCTTCTTCTTCTCCTCTTTTCCATTTTTCTTTTCTTTGTTCTCCTTCTACCTAGGCTCCGCCTCCACCTCTAGCCGACCATCTCCTCTCCTCCACCACCACCTTGACCGACCACCACCTCCTCACATCATCCCCAAGCCTTGCCGTGAAACCCTAGGCCCAAAAACCCATCACCAAACAATGATTCAAGCCTAGTCGAGCCCTCCTATGCACCACTTCCTCTTCCTATTGCCTCGGGCACCACCCACACCATCACTTCCATCACATGTCGTGACCATCCCCTACCTCTTGCCGTGCCTTATGACCTGACTTGACCAGATCTTAGCCCAAGCCGAGCCACTTGAAGTCATGGCCGAACCAATAGTACACAGGCCCTTGCTTTTTGCCTTCCACAACTTGTAACTTGCACCTCTTCATCTACCCCTACATAGCCATGTACAAGACCACTTTGGCCGAGCCTAGGTTGCATAAAACCATCATGGCCGAGCCACATGATGATGGTTTAGTCTATTGTGACCATGGTCGAGCCCACTTGTTGATGAAGCAAAGGTTATGGCATTTTAATTCATATCTTTGCATTGTTTTGATTCTAATCTTGGTGTTGTAAATTATATACTTATAATTGTTGTATTTGTTTGAATACAAGATTGGATCTTGACTCTTCATCCACTCAAAAATATAGTCATGCCTTGTCGTGCTTTTCGAAGTTTGGTTGTGTATCTCTAACCTATCAATTCTAGCTTTAAAAGGTGAGTTTATGACTCTCGACATTCGTACTTATATAATTGTGAAACAATGACATGTGAATTGTAGAAATTAATATGCTATGTTCATATATGCCTGTGATATGATTATATGATGTTATATACTGCTTATATATTTGTTACATCACCTGATATGATATTATATGCTCTATTGTTATTTTATTTTATGTATCTCACACTGCAAGTTCCCTTTCACTATAGGTTGAAATGATACATACCCGAACAGACTTTAGAATAAGGAAAAATCATTATGAGCTGAAATGATAGGCTTGAGTGATTTTTATTGTATTTTATTTGACTTGGGATTGCGGGTTTGAAATGATAGAACCCAGATTTTCTTTTTAAATTATGGATTGAAATGATACATATCTGTATCACTTGACCTAGGCTAGAAAATATTATACAGACCCATGGTTATATATATTTAAAAATATTTTCTTAAATTTTTTTTAAGTATTTTTAAGTTTTAAAATATATGAAAATTTTACTTAAAAATTTGATTCAATGATTTTAAACATATGGAATTTTTATAAGTCAATAAGTGGTTTGATTTTAAATTATAAAGTTATATTGGTTTTCTATAAGTTGGAATCTTTATATATCAATAATTGGTTTTAAATTGCAATTTAAAGATCTTTATGGATGATAAATAACTTAATAATTAAATTTGATTTAATGTGGAATTTTAAATCTAACCTAGTGATGGTAATAGATTTTATTTTATAAAATAGATACGTTTTGTAAAATAAATAATTATGATTTAAATGGTAAAATGTATCTTAAATTATGACTTTACTTTATGATGGAAAATTTGGTTCAATTGGAAATGTGAAGTTTGACTTATTAAAAGAATATTTAGTTTATGAAATAGGTATGTTTTGTATAATAAAATTTTATAGTGATTTTCTTTAAGTCAAAATTGTATAAGTAAAAATGTATAAAATGCGACTTAAATATGACTTAACTTGATAATTGAAAATTTGATTAAAAATGGAATTTTACAGTAACTTAGTTAATAACATATTTTAGTTATGAAATGGATGTTTTAAAGAAAAGAAATATTAAGGTCTGTTGTTGTTAACATGAAAGTTAAGCAAATTATAATGTAAATTTGACTTCATAAATGAATTATAATTTAATTGGATATTTAATTATTAAAAGTTATTTTATTTTAATCATAAGTTAAATGATATCCAAATGAATTTTTTGAAATGTAAGATATGGTTTTATAAGTTAAAATGGCTAAATATTGAAGTCGTAATGTTTCTGAAATGTTATAATAAAATCTAAAATTTTATTATTAGCATTTACTAAATGCTGTGGTTTTAAAGATAGTATTGCTAAATGCTGTCAATTCTGGAATATAACTAAGTTCTGAAATAAGTAAACACCTATTACAGCACTTTATAAGTGCTGCTGTTTCTGAATTTGAACTAGTTCTGAAAATCACTAAAATATCTGCTGTGGCACTTTATAAGTGCTGCTGTTTTTGAAACTGAGCTGTTTGCAACACTAAAATATCTACTGTAGCACTTTATAAGTGTTGCTGTTTTGAATTTGACAATGTTTTGAAATGTTAATATATTTACCGTAACACTTTATAAGTGCTGTTGTTGCTGAAATTACAATGAACTTTGGAAATGAATATTATTTTGGAAGATTTTGACATTGAATTTAAATGGTTTAAATGAATATGTTTTGAGGTGAAATATAAACCATTTTTGAAATTTATAAGTTAATACAATGTTTTCGAAATTAGTATAATTGAACGAATGAACTTAAAAAATGCTATAACTTTGGTTTTGGTAATGAATATTATTTTTTAAGGGTGTTATGATTTTTCTAAATATTATGATTTCCAAATGATAACATTTTAAATTGATATAGTTTCTGTAACGACCCGGAATTTTCGATCCTGAAAATTCCAGATAGTTAGGGAAAAGAAGAAAGAGATAGAAGAAGAATAGAAAACAAAACTCAGAATCCCACATTCGCAGCGGATCAAAATATAATATCAAATAATAATAGTTATACAAAGAGAACTATATCTGTCAATTTACATTTATTTACATCAGAGTTACAACTATTTACAAATAAACTGGACAGTTATAATAACTTGTCCCAGACTACTATCAATATACTCTCAAATACACAGCGGAATATACTCCATACGTTTCTGCCATCCAGCTCGCCTCCTGAGCTCCAGAACGTCCTAACCTGAAAAGCTGTAATACTCGGTCTGACCCGAGCATTACCATAAAGTTACACCCGAGTCAGGCTGGAAACCAGCGTGAGTAAACCCATATAATATGAAATACCAAGCTATATAACTTATTTGCAAACCAGGGTAACTCGTACCTTCTACGAGTTCTTACTTATTACAGTCAATCATTTTCACACACAACTGTTCTCAGGTTAAATATCCAGATTACTTAACTTATTCCATTCCAGCCTATTCAATTTACAAATCAAATCTATAAAGAATTATAGATTAATAATCGAAGTGGTTTCGGGTATTTACTGGTACCCGACCACGGTCTCTTCGAATCCAATATTATTCATTAACCAAAAGTTTAAATATAATATATACAATCATTCATCTCATATCACAAAGCAGCACATATCACATATCAGAGATATCACATAATCCAAGGCATTCAATATCATTCAATCATACATAAGCAAGATTAATCTACCACCCCATCTCTAATTAATTTAAATAACCACCAATTAAATTAAATTAATTACTTTAATTACCTTTAAATCCTACATACTTAACATAATTAATTACAAACCAATAAATCATCCATAATTACTTTCATGAAGAAATTATCCCACTGGTTAATTATCCTCAAATTAATTAACCTTAATTTATTAATTAATTTAACCTTTAATTGCTAATCAAATTAATTAACCCTTATCAAATTTTATCCCTTAATTACTTACATTAAGTAATTATCATTTAAATGATTTATCTCTAATTACTTACATTAATTCATCCCTAATTACCAATTAATTAATCTCTAATTAATTAATTATAACCTTTAATTATAAATTAATAAATTCCTAATCATTAATAAATTAATTTCTCTTTAATTACTTACTTTAAATGATCAATCTTTTAATTACTTCCATTAAATAATTATCTTTTAATTACTAATTTATTAATCCTTACTTACTCAAGATCTTCATAAATTTTAAGATAAACCATTTATTCTTATTTATTTCTTAATCATCATTAAGATCTTATTTAATAAATCATAGAAATAATTATCATTAACCTATATCTTAATTTAAACCCTTAAGTTTAATTAATGATTAAACACATTTAATCTTCTTAATTTAATTACATCTTTAATTAAGTTTTAAATAACTTTAAGAATTAACTTACTAAGTTAAAATAAATTATACATCTTAATTAACCAAACATTTAAATAAACAATTTTTATTTAAAGGAACGATCAAGGGAATTATTAAAAGCTTAATTATTTCATCTTTAATATTTGAAACATAATCATTTTACAGAGAAAATCTCAGGGTTACTCGAACCAAAATCCGAGTTTTCTCACCCTTTTTTTTCCCGAGCTTCCTCCTCTTCTTTTTAAAACTTGTTTAAATTTAAAAACAGTTAAGTTAAAAATTCGCTCACGCCAACACACTCGAGATCACCCCGAGACAAACTCTAATTTACCCGAGCCCTAACCCGTACCACTCGCTCTCGTCCCCTGCTTCGAGTCAAATGCGCTTCATCATCAAGATCGACCCGAGTAACTCCTTCTTCCCTGATCACCCAACCAACCCAAAAATAAACATGCACACGTGTAACTGCACACGAGGCCTGGCCACCTCCGGCCATTGTTCTGATCACCAGTAAGACGAAGATGCTCTCCTTCATCGCCACGAACACCCAGGTCACTCAATCTCAACGTCGTTCAAAATCGAGCAAGTCAATGCACACTGGAACCCAAATCGATCAACCAAAAACGCCTTGCTTCGACGATCTCGACTACCAGAGAGCTCGCCCATCCACCTAGAGTTGCTCCACTATACGACGCATTGATCTAGCCTCCTCTTATCGGTTCCGATCCACCCACGACGAAGCACGAACTCGAGAAACAACGACGACCAACAGCTCCCAAAAACCCTAAATTTCCATCGTCCGATCACCATAACGACCTAAAATTTCTTCGAACATTTTTCCCTGGATCCCCTGACTTCCATCTACCTTCAGCCCCAAGCCCGACGACCATCACCCCGTCGATCGCCAGAAAATGCCCAAAGTAGGATTTCCGTTCATCTATCAATTTCTTCCAAAATACTTACTTAAAAATCCTGATTTTATCTTTAAAAATCATAGTTTTTAAATACGAATCAGATGATATAAGCAAAAACCAAGATTTAAACAATTAATTTCTGACTAAATTTGATTTTCACTGTTCTTCTTTTTCCCAGTTAAACTACTTGCTAATTACACATATAAATATTTTAAAAAATAGAATTTAGTTATTAAAAACATAATTTCTTTAAACATCATAATCTAATATAGTTTATATGAATAGGAATTGAGTTTTGAGTAAGTTTTGGTCTGTTGAACACTAAACAGAGACATGCCTATCTATTACACAGACATGCACACATACATTTCATCCATGCAAAACATAATTAAAATATTACTACTATTAAATCTTACATGCATATTGTAAGTAAGAAGATTTAAGCTTTAGAAAAGAAGTTTACTCACCTTAAAAACTTTGAGCAGAGAAACAGAGATTTTGAAACTGCAAGTGATTAGAAAACCGGAACTTGCTTTTGAAATGGAACCAGCAACTTGAATTTTACCTGATCTGAGTTGTTGAATCTTAGCTTGAATTTGCTTAGCTTGCTTTTTGACTCGAATTTGTTGAGCGTTTTGGATTACTTTTGTTCAGATTTTGGAATTACGAAGAGGTTACTTTGAATTTTCTTTATTTCTATTTACTGGTTTGTTACAAACTATAGTTTTCTTTGTTTTAGACATTTTCAGATCAAAGAAAATGAAAGAGGAGTATGGAGATGTTTATATAACTTAGTTTTCCCATTTATTAATTATTTTGAAAAATAAAAAGTAAAAAGATTAAGGACACTTGTACAATTTTGATAACACTTGTCATTAAACACATTCTTTTGCTTACATTTGTGATTATGTACACATTATTTGTAATTTCCATGATTTTAATATGTATTTATATTATATTTTTAAATTTAGTTATATATATAAATGTCTTAAGTATTTAATATTTAAATTTCTCTTACACTTATCTATATAAAATTTTAAAGACAATGATATGAATAAATCATATGCTAATAAAAATCATATACACTTATTATATTAAACTCAATTTATTTTTAAGATTATTTACATTTGAATTTCAAATTCAAATTCTCTTTAAATTTTACTTATATATATATTCAAATTAATACTTATTTTATTTGCTTAGGAAAAAGAATAATTTTTGATTATTAATTGGTTTATAAAGAAGATTATTACATAATTATTTGCCTAAAATTCCAGGATATCATATTCCTCCCCCCTTAGAATCTTTTCGTCCTCGAAAAGGAACGAAGCCAAAATTTATTAAAATACTTATATCAGATAAATTACTCTTTGAACATTTTTAAACTATAAACTCTTTTTTTTTGAGAATTTTTAAAACACTTTTAAAATCTACATAGTATTACAAAAATAGTTTTATAAAAATACTTTTTATAACTCGATGTCTCAACCAGTCCATCCTTATTCTCACAGAAATTCGGTCATACGTTGATCAAGCGTAGGACTGAAAATCTATAAGTACTTAGTAGACTCATTTTCAACACCCAGTGAAAATATTTGGAAAATAATTTATTTGAAAATATCGAAAACGTTTTTGAAAATAGAGGAAATATCTTTGGTGAGAATGATCTGGAAATCATCACCCCCATCCATGGTCAAAGTTACATCCTGGGTTACGTTGCCATCACAGCAAAAGTCCATGTAACTGATTACTCCATGGAACCCACAACAGATCGCAGTTACATTCCAGGGTTACGTTGCCGTCGCAGCAAAAGTCCATGTAACTGTTGGCTCTCAGCGGCACACACGATTTTCGCTGTCAAAATGAAACTTCTCCACTCCTACATAGGTCTCAGTCTACCGATATAAAATCAAACGCAGACTGTTGGCTCTCAGCGGCACACATGACTTTTGCTATGTTACCATAGTGTCGCAGTCTACCGATATAAAATCAAACGTAGACTGTTGGCTCTCAGCGGCTCACACGACTTTCGCTATGGTCTGCAGTAGATCGCAGTGACATCGAGTTACACTGTCATCACAACATAACCCAAATGCCTCTGTGGGCACCAGCCCCTCGACTTTCGCTACACTAATAATCCTCAGGAACTAGTTTTGTCCGGACTCCTCACAGGATCAACTTTAGAATCCCCCTTGGGGTTCAAGGCAGTACCACCCTGTGGCACTCCTGAGAAGTTCATTTCAAGGGAGCGCCTTTTTCCCTAGAGCCAATCTCAAAATACTTTATACAATACACTTATAGTATCTTCAAATCATACCCTTTATGATTTATATCAAAATCATCTTTACACAAAATCGATATCCAAAATCGATAGTTCCAAACTTGGCTTTCCAAATTCCAAAATTGATTTTCCCAAAAATCAAAATCCTTTCAAAAATCCATAGGTTCCCAAAACCTTTTCCAAAATCATTCTCATAAGATCCTTTATATATATATATATATATAAATATATATAACTTTGAAAATCTTTGGATCATTTCAAACTTGTATAAAACCTATTTTATACTTCAAATATTTTCAAAACCCTTTTCTTCTGGCAATAGATTCAACAAGGGAAGATTTATCTTATATAACAAAGATATATAACTTTATTTATTCCAAATCAAATATTCAAATTTGATAAATCTTTTATAAGGTTATTAACCATATTACTTTTCTATAAAATGAGTTTCAATCACAGAAATATTCAACTCCCATTTATTCATCATATATTTCCCAAAATATACTCTTCCATTTCAAAATCATTTTATAATTTTTATCCACAAATTTTCAATATCAATTTCATTCAAATCCGTACGATGTACACATATCATCTGTACGCTATATCAATCTGATCGCTCTTTGATCACACAATTTCTCTTCCGAACTAGTATCATCCACCCGACTTCCTAATGCGGACTCAGATCTAGTTTCTTGACCATAAACCGTCATTCTCCTTGCATAGTCACAACTATGATAGAGAATATTCAAAACCAATCAAAAATCCATATCCAGGTTCGCCGTCGAAAATTGAGCGAAAAATCCCAACTCGGATCGATAATACTATCTCGAAATTCTGTGCTCGAATCTGGATCAAATCACTATGCGAATAGAATAATATACGTACATCCTTCGTATTTATCATTATTGATTATTAGCTAAATCAATTTCTCTTTTCTATTCACATTTCCTTTAATTCAATTCACTTATTCTCAATTGCTTCTATTTCAAATTGAGTTATTACTTCAATTACAAACAGTTTGAACTTTGACCTATTTAAATTTAAAAATAGCTTGAAAAAGTTTAAAATAGATAAGTAGTTGAAAAATAGTTATTAGTTTGTAAAATAGCTGTAAAATAGTTAAGTAGGTATAAAATAGTTAGATAATTGCAAAATAGTTTTTAAAATAGTGATTAGATATAAGTAACTGAAAAATAGTAATCAGTTTATAAGACGGTTCCAAAATAGTTAAATAGTTCCAAAATAATTGTAAAATAAGTATAAGATAGTTTGGGGTTTAAGAAGAAAGATTGTATAGTAAATAGTTTGGAAAAATATATTTGTATTAAAACAATTTATTTTGAAAATAATCCAGAGCCAAACTGTTTAATTTCCCAATCTCCATTTCCAATTAATTTCCCATCAATTCAATTTAAATTTCCACTTCCATTTAAATTGACTCAATACTTCAATTTCCATTGAAATTGATTTAATCCCAATTCAAGTTGAATTAACCTTAATTCCTTTCCAAATTCAAATCAAATCCCATTTGATTTTTAAACTTATTCAACTTTAATCACAATTCCAAATTATTTCAAATCAATTTGGATTAATTTCAAATTGAACCAGCTTCAATTTCAAATCATTTCAATTCTAATTTACCATTTGAATTTTTAAACTTATACATCTTCAATCACAATTCCAATTAATTCAAATCCAATTCAATTTGAACAAATTTTATTCAAATCTCAACTTAAAATCATCTCGAATTTCATAAATTTAAGTTAAAATTTTAAATGTTGATTTAATCCTTTAAATCAAATCAACCTTCATTTTTTTAACAACTTAAATCTTTAAACCATTTAATTCTGAATCCAAATTCCAAAATTCCATTTTAAAATTATCTTTACTTAATTTATTACTAAGTTCAAATAAGAATTCAAAAACAATTAAATCTTCAGATTCTAATTTATTATCCATTTCTAACTTCAAAACCAATTCTCAGTTTCATAGATTATTTATAACAATATAATGATATCAGGATAAATAAACATCCAAATTTATCCAAACACCAATTAACAGCATCCATTTTCAATTTCCAGATCTCAAACCCATTTTGAGATTACTCATAACTCCCATTTAAAACAACCATTTAACTTCCCAAGTTAAATTTCAATTTCATCTTGAAATTTCCAATTCAAGTTGTTCATTCTAAACTCATTTAACTTTCCTTAAGTTAAATTCAATTTAATCCAGTCAACTTTACCCAATTTGAATTCCCATTTCAAATTTTAAACTTCATATTAATAATCTTTTCCACTTATAAGTTCAAAAACTTATCACTTTGGGTTTTCATATCACATTCCAAGGAAAATTTAAAACTCAACACTTAGAGTTTATTTCAAATCATCTTTGATATTATGTATATCCTCATTTATACATTTTTATTTCCTTTACACACCAAGTTATACCTTAAATTTTTAAACCACCTTTGGTTTTAATTCAAAACAAATTTCTTTTAAAACAATTTCAAGTTTTCTGGATTTAGATTTAAAACTTCACAAATTTAAATTATCTTCAATTCCAATTTATAAGTCATACTTACCTAAAAGTTTACTTCTCTAAAACATTTCATTTTGCTTAATCATTAATAACATTTCATTATTAAACACAATAACCATTTATGATAATAACTAAGATTATCATATCTGGAAACCAATTCATTATTATTTTTATTCTGAAAACACTTCTACAAATTCAAGATTTTAATTTCAGTTTGGATCCATTTCAAACTTATCTTCATTCAATTTCAATTTGGTTGTATTACTATTACCACTTAATTCTCATTATTTTATTTAATTCCAATGATTCAACAACCAATTTCTTTAATATATTTAATAATTAGAAATTATTTCTTTATATATCAAAAGATAAACTTATATAAAAATCATTCAATTTTAAAATCATTTTAAAATCTTTATATAAGAAATTAACAAGTACGCTCTCATATATATACACTCAACTCATTCTAGGGTACCATTGACCCTATCCTTAATGAGTAATCCCACCAGAGCCAAGGTTCTCGCTTAACCTTTGCTCCGATACCAACTGTAGCGACCCGGAATTTTCGGGATCGAAAATTCCGGGTCGTTACAGTTTCAAAGTATTATGGTTTCAAAGTGTTTGGTTTCAAAGGTGTTATAACTTTGAAAGTACTATGATTTTGGAAATGAATTTATTTGAAAGAGTATTTAATTAAGAATTGTCTTTGAATATATTGATTTGCAATTGAAGATTTAAGAATATGACTTTATAAAGTGGTTTTGGTTTAAGATGATTTAAAAGGGAATATTTCAAGTTTAAAATAAATTGAAAAATATATTCAATGATTGGAAATTTGGGTTTATTCAAATGATATTTTGGTTTTGAAGTATAAACTAGTTTTGAAATGGATATGATGTTTGGTTTTGAAGTATAAATTATTTTGAAATAAATATCCATGGGTTATAATAACGGTTGGTTGTTAAAGAGACCGAGATCAGATATATGCATACTCTTTGTCGATACCGAAAACCACTTTAACAACCTTGTACGCGGTGGAGATTCCAGAATGAAGTAGGATGGTGGCAACGATCATATTGAGGTATATACGTGAACCCGACTCCCGTGAGTTGGCATAAGGTGACTAAAACAGGAGCGGTTGACGGGCCAATGAGGTAGCTCCTCTTATCGGACACACTTTTTCGTATACTATTCTATTACTTTGTGATTGATTTGATGGCCATCCTAGATTTTTGATTTGGGAGTGTGTTCCGAGGTGGGCGGTAGTGGCTGCTATGCGTTACCACCAGCCCGGATGCGTAATTTGTTTATCTACCCTGGCATTGCCTAGTTGTGCCATGTCACCTACCCTAGCGAGCCTTGTACGAGTTTGGTTTTGTGCCATAGCCTGTGGAGTATTTAGAGTAGCCTTCCGATCTGGAGGTATGCTGATACTGGATAGACTACTGGGACTATTTATGTGTTAAGGTGGAAAATGTAAAGCCTTAACGCTATTTTTAAGTAAGTTTACTTTACTATATACATTATTATAATCGCGTATATTACTACATAGTAGATAGTTTAATGGATCCTTAAAGAATAGGCGATCCCAAGCATTCTTTAATTTACGTGTACCTTTATATTACAGTTCACTTGAGTTGGTTTACATTGTATAAGTATGTATGTCCTGACTCGAGTGTTTTGTATTGTGCTTTACGCTCGGGTCAGACTGAGCGATACAGCATTCGAGACTCATCTTTGGAGTTGGAGCTTTTCTTGGAGATCCAGCTATCTATTTCGCTTTCAGTTATCCAGTTGATTCCAGTGATGTATTCTGATTTATACTTTATTATCATATTGAGACTTCTGTTGTATCTTGTTACTTCTGTTGTATCTTGTTTAACTCTGATGTATATATATAGTAGCTTCATGAACTACTATTTCTTGCTTCCGCTGCATTGTTATATTGCTCTGTGTCTGTGATCTGTGATTTATTTATTTGCTGTATATGATGAGTTTTGCCAAATATAAATTAACAATCTGATATTTTGAGCAATTCAAGTCCGGCATGTGCGGATGCGAATGGTTGAAAATATCAGGTCGTTACAGTTGGTATCAGAGCTTTGGCTCTAGGCAAAACTTAGCATATATGGTAAATTTATTTACAGAATCACTTTCGTTCGACCTTGAATCTCTTCCTTTTGACTCGATTTCTTTTGAATTTTTGGAATGTTCCCTGCGGTTCTAAATCCATTCTTGTCTCTCCCTATTTGTCTTCTTTTGATTCTGGAGTATCCCATAACTCCACTTCGAATGATCTTTATAATGTATAGGCGGTCTCACCAATCTTCGAATGATTGTAAAGGGGTGAAACTCCTTTACAAGAAGCATTGATTCACCGAATATTTCTGCATCCTCGGTTTACAATGCTATCTATCTTTTGTTATCCCGAATTCTATCTCTTGAGATCGGATGTAGGTTTGTCCCAGAACTCTACATCGATCTTATTCTTGAAGTCATGGTCGACCCGGTTAAGGTTGCCAGTGATTTATATAAGTTTATTCATTCCCTTATCCTGTTATTTAATCATCTTGTCTTTTGTTTCCAACTTATCTTCAAATCATTCTTGAAGTGTATTTTGTAAACTAATATTTAAATGTTTTAATATATATTGTGTTGTTTGAGTTGTTGATGTTGATTTGGGTTTCCGATCGATACGTCTGATCAACGCTATCGATAGGATCTCCAAAACACTTGAACAGAGAAAACTTACACCATATTGTTTTCAAACTTGGTAAATGGGATAAATTTTGTATAATTATATTTTATATAAGTATAATTTTCTGAATTTTGGTAGTTAATTGAATTGGTTGTTAAGAAATAATATTTGATTTTATATATAGCTTGTAACTATTGGCTTTTGTTCCATATATAAATAATTGAACTATTAAACATGGTTATAAATTAATTTGGAAATTTAAATGAATTTAAATAAAGAATTTGGGAATTTAAGTTTCCGATGATTTCAAACTTTGTTTTTAAAATTTTAAAGGATATATTATTTAAAGTATTTTCGAACAGAAATTGTTTCTAAAGAATTTTAAAGTTTTAAATCAGTGCTCTTCTCTTTGTCGCTGGAAAATAATTTCGGTGATGACTACAACATCATCGACATTCATTTTCAAGTTTTGAAGTGAAGAGACCATTCTGTAGCTTTGCTACAGTTCTACTTTGAAGAATTAAATTGATTTGAATTTCTAAAAAAATTGACTTGATTTATAAAATATATATATTGATATATGGTTTAAAATTTGATTATATATATATATATTGTATATATATTTATTTATCTCTAAAATAGTTTGAAGTTAACCGGTAATTTAATTCTTAAATTTTATCTTAAAGGATGATTTCAATTATAAAATGAAGCCAAAATTTGAATAAATATTTAAGCTTGAATAATTGAATTGGGAAAATTTTATTGGTATAATATTCTATTGCATTCCAATATAACTTACCTTAATTATTTAGAAGTTAACAATGTAATTGGATAATGTACAATATAAAAGGATTTTATAAATAAAATTTGAGTGGTTATAATAAATGTTATACACTTAAATTTTAGTTATAAAGAGATTTATAGAGGTAAACAGAATAAAAAGTTAATTGAATAATTTACAATATAAAATGGTGTTAAGGGAATTATAAATAAATTTAAGTAGTTATAATAAGTGTAATTAAACTTATTATATATGATTAGATATATTAAGTGGAATAAATTTAATAATAATTTTGGAATAAAGAAGAATGAAATTTAGTGAATAAATTATGAGTATAATAAATGATTTTCAAATTTATGATTTTGAAAATTGTTAATTTAAGATGATTGGAAGACAAGAT
Source organism: Allium fistulosum (assembly GCA_030737815.1). Lineage (NCBI taxonomy): Eukaryota > Viridiplantae > Streptophyta > Magnoliopsida > Asparagales > Amaryllidaceae > Allium > Allium fistulosum. The sequence goes on along the minus strand of CM060908.1, from coordinate 738,682,020 downwards.
AATGAAATTTGAAATAGTTAAGATTTATTTAGCTTAGGTGAAATACAATGGATGAAAACAATTATTAAATTAGGTTGAAATTTTCGTGGTTTTAAATTTATTATCTTATTTTGTTTTCTAATCTATTTTTCTTTTGGGTTGCAAAATATCCAATGCCTCGTATCTATGATATGTCTAATCAGCTCTATGGAGCTACTATTTTCTCTCAGCTTGAGCTTGTCACAGGTTTTCACCAGCTCAGTGTTGCTGAGGAACGCATCCCTAAGACTGCTTTTCGTACTGAGAATGGTTTATATGAATGTTTAGTTATGCCTTTTGGTTTGACTAATGTCCCTGCTTCTTTTGTTGATTTGATGAATCATGTTTCCGTGTTGTCCTTATCAAGTTTATTCTAGTCTTTGTTGATGATATCCTTGTCTTCTCCTAGTCAAGGAAAGAACATGAGTCGCACTTGAAATATGTTCTGGAGACTCTTAGGAATCATTAGTTGAAGGTTAAAATTTTGAAATACCATTTCTGGAAGGATGAAGTCCGATTTCTCGGACATATTGTTTCTAGTAATGGAATTTATGTTGATCCAGTTAAGATCGTTGCGATCAATGTAAATCTTTCTTCTCATCTTTCTTTATGATTTCATATCATAACTCTATCATTTCAGTTGTCCTTATTTCTCACTATCTTGTTAGAGAATGGAAGGGTATTGCTTATACCAGTCTGTTTTGGAAACTTTTCAAGAATCTTTGGTACTCATCTGAATCTGAGCACTGCTTACCATACATAGACCGGCGGTCAAACGAAAAGAGTGAATCAGATTCTAGAGGATCTTCTTCGTGCTTGAGTTCTTGATTATGGAAGATCTTGGGATAATCATCTCCATATGGTTGAATTTACCTAAAACAGCTATCAGGTATAAGTTCAATCTTTTTTTCATCTTGTCTTAATCCTATCTCATTCTATCTTGTTTTCTCTGTTTTACGTGCCTCGTTCCTTTTTGAGGACGAAAAGTTTTGAGTGGGGGAGAGTGTAACAACCCATAATTTTGTAAATATTTTTAATTAAATTTTATTTGAAAACTTAGATTTTTAAATCATTTAAAAGTGAATTTTAAGAATTTTCCAAAGTAAGTTTGGAATTTGTTTGTAATTTACTTTCCAAATACAATGAAATAAATATTTTCTGTAATTTTTATATTTTGGTCAACTTTGGTCAAATTTTGAATTTCGGTTTAAATTTTTAATTTAAAATTTTAATTTTTAATCTTTTTCTTTGAAGTAGAATATAATCCTAATATTCGTTTTGCTTTCGTTTCGTAAAATTCCGTTTTATACCTTTTAAATTTGATAACTTTCAGCGTTTTACACGCAATTGCTTTCTGCATTTTATTTTCTATTTTCCTATGTTCATTCCTCTATTTTATTTTATATTTTATATTTTTGTTTAGCTTTGATTTTTATTTATTTGGTTTTGATTGGTTTATTTAGATAAATAGGCTTTGGCTATTTCAAGAGACTTCGGTTTCTCTTCTTTAAATTGTGCCTTTACATTTTCTAGCCTTTTCATTTCCTTAGCCGTTCATTCTCCACCTCATAGCCGTACAAAACATTACATTATCCCACACTTCTCATTTCATTTCTCACGTACACTCCATTTCTCATCTCCTCATTTCATTTGCGTGAAGAAAAAAATAGCAAGCTCTAATTCCATGGCTTCCTTCTTCTTCTCCTCTTTTCCATTTTTCTTTTCTTTGCTCTCCTTCTACCTAGGCTCGGCCTCCACCTCTAGCCGACCACCTCCTCTCCTCCAGCACGAACTTGACCGGCCACCACCTCCTCACATCATCCCCAAGCCTTGCCGTGAAACCCTAAGCCCAAAAACCCATCACCAAACAATGATTCAAGCCTAGCCGAGCCCTCCTATGCACCACTTCCTCTTCCTATTGCCTCAGCCACCACCCACACCATCACTTCCATCACATGCCATTACCATCCCCTACCACTTGCCGTGCCTTATGACCTGACTTGACCAGATCTTAGCCCAGGCCGAGCCACTTGAAGTCATGGCCGAACCAATAGTACACAAGCCCTTGCCTTTTTGCCTTCCACAACTTATAACTTGCACCTCTTCATCTACCCCTACATAGACGTGTACAAGACCACTTTGGCCGAGCCTAGCTTGCATAAAACCATCATGGCCGAGCCACATGATGATGGTCTAGCCTATTGTGACCATGGCCGAGCCCACTTGTTGATGAAGCAAAGGTTATGGCATTTTAATTCATATCTTTGCATTGTTTTGATTCTAATCTTGGTGTTGTAAATTATATACTTATAATTGTTGTATTTGTTTGAATACAAGATTGGATCTTGACTCTTCATCCACTCAAAAATATAGTCGTGCCTTGTCGTGCTTTTTAGAGTTTGGTTGTGTGTCTCTAACTTATCAACTCTAGCTTTAAAAGGTGTTTATCACTCTCGACATTCGTACTTATATAATTGTGAAACAATGACATGTGAATTGTAGAAATTAATATGCTATGTTCATATATGCATGTGATATGAATATATGATGTTATATACTGCTTATATATTTGTTACATCACCTGATATGATATTATATGCTCTACTGTTATTTTATTTTCTGTATCTCACACCGCAAGTTCCCTTTCACTATGGGTTGAAATGATACATACCCGAACGTACTTTAGAATAAGGAAAAATCATTATGAGCTAAAATGATAGGCTCGAGTGATTTTTATTGTATTTTATTTGACTTGGGATTGCGGGTTTGAAATGATAGAACCCGGATTTTCTTTTTAAATTACGGATTGAAATGATACATATCTGTATCACTTGACCTAGGCTAGAAAATATTATACAGACCCATGGTTACATATATTTAAATATATTTTCTTAAATTTTTTTTAAGTATTTTTAAGTTTTAAGATATATGAAAATTTTACTTCAAAATTTGATTCAATGATTTTAAATATATGGAATTTTTATAAGTCAATAAGTGGTTTGATTTTAAATTATAAAGTTATATTGGTTTTCTATAAGTTGGAATCTTTATATATAATTAATTGGTTTTAAATTGCAATTTAAACATCTTTATGGATGATAAATAACTTAATAATTAAATTTGATTTAATGTGGAATTTTAAATCTAATCTAGTGATGGTAATAGATTTTATTTTATGAAATAGATATGTTTTGTAAAATAAATAATTATGATTTAAATGGTAAAATGTATCTTAAATTATGACTTTACTTTATGATGGAAAATTTGGTTCAATTGGAAATGTGAAGTTTGACTTATTAAAAGAATATTTAGTTTATGAAATGGGTATGTTTTGTGTAATAAAATTTTATAGTGATTTTCTTTAAGTCAAAATTGTATAAGTAAAAATGTATAAAATGCGACTTAAATATGACTTAACTTGATAATTGATATTTTGATTAAAAATGGAATTTTACAGTAACTTAGTTAATAAAATATTTTAGTTATGAAATGGATGTTTTAAAGAAAAGAAATATTAAGGTCTGTTGTTGTTAACATGAAAGTTAAGCAAATTATAATGTAAATTTGACTTCATAAATGAATTATAATTTAATTGGATATTTAATTATTAAAAGTTATTTTATTTTAATCATAAGTTAAATGATATCCAAATGAATTTTTTGAAATGTAAGATATGGTTTTATAAGTTAAAATGGCTAAATATTGAAGTCTTAATGTTTCTGAAATGTTATAATAAAATCTAAAATTTTATTATTAGCATTTACTAAATGCTATGGTTTTAAAGATATTATTGCTAAATGCTGTCAATTCTGGAATATAACTAAGTTCTGAAATAAGTAAACACCTATTACAGCACTTTATTAGTGCTGCTGTTTCTGAATTTGAACTAGATCTGAAAATCACTAAAATATCTACTGTAGCACTTTATAAGTGCTGCTGTTTTTGAACTTGAGCTATTTGCAACACTAAAATATCTACCGTAGCACTTTATATGTGCTGCTGTTTTGAATTTGACAATGTTTTTGAAATGCTAATATATTTACCGTAACACTTTATAAGTGCTGTTGTTGCTGAAATTACAATGAACTTTGGAAATGAATATTATTTTGGAAGATTTTGACATTGAATTTAAATGGTTTAAATGAATATGTTTTGAGGTGAAATATAAACCATTTTTGAAATTTATAAGTTAATACAATGTTTTCGAAATTGGTATAATTGAACGAATGAACTTAAAAAAATGCTATAACTTTGGTAATGAATATTATTTTTAAGGGTGTTATGATTTTTCTAAATATTATGATTTCCAAATGATAACATTTTAAATTGATTTGGTTTCTAAGTATTATAGTTTCAAAGTGTTTGGTTTCAAAGGTGTTATAACTTTGAAAGTACTATGATTTTGGAAATGAATTTATTTGAAAGAATATTTAATTAAGAATTGTCTTTGAATATATTGATTTGTAATTGAAGATTTAAGAATATGACTTTATAAAGTGGTTTTGGTTTAAGATGATTTAAAAGGGAATATTTCAAGTTTAAAATAAATTGAAAGAAATATTCAATGATTGGAAATTTCGGTTTATTCAAATGATATTTTGGTTTTGAAGTATAAACTAGTTTTGAAATGGATATGATGTTTGGTTTAGAAGTATAAATTATTTTGAAATAAATATCCATGGGTTATAATAACGGTTGGTTGTTAAAGAGACCGGGATCGGATATGGGCATACTCTCTATCGATACCGAAAACCACTTTAACAACCGTGTACGCGGTGGAGATTCCAGAATAAAGTAGGATGGTGGCAACGATCCTATTGAGGTATATACGTGGACCCGACTCCCGTGAGTTGGCATAAGGTGGCTAAAACAGGAGCGATTGATGGGCCAATGAGGCAGCTCCTCTGATTGGACACACTTCTTCGTATACCATTCTAATACATTGTGATTGATTTGATATCCATCCTCGATTTTTGATTTGGGAGTGTGTTCCGAGGTTGGCGGTAGTGGCTGCTTTGCATTACCACCAGCATGGATGCGTAATTGGTATATCTACCCTGGCATTGCCTAGTTGTGCCATTTCACCTACCCTAGCGAGCCTTGTACGAGTTTGGTTTTGTGCCGTAGCCTGTGGAGTATTTAGGGTAGCCTCCCGATCTGGAGGTATGCTGATACTGGATAAACTACTGGGACTATTTATGTGTTAAGGTGGAAAATGTAAAGCCTTAACGCTATTTTTAAGTAAATTTACTTTACTATAGACATTATTATAATAGCGTATATTACTACATAGTAGATAGTTTAACGGATCCTTAAAGAATGGGCGATCCCAAGCATTCTTTAAGTTACTTGTACCTTTATATTACAGTTCACTTGAGTTGGTTTACATTGTATAAGTATGTATGTCCTGACTCGAGTGTTTTGTGTTTCGCTTTACGCTCGGGTCAGACCGAGTGATACAGCATTCGAGACTCACCTTTGGAATTGGAGTTTTTCTTGGATATCCAGCTATCTATTTCGCTTTCAGTTATCCAGTTGATTCCATTGATGTATTCTGATTTATACTTGATTATCATATTGAGAGTTCTGTTGTATCTTGTTACTTCTGTTGTATCTTTTTTAACTCTGATGTGTATATATAGTAGCTTCATGAACTACTATTTCTTGCTTCCATTGCATTGTTATATTCCTCTGTGTCTGTGATCTGTGATTTATTTATTTATTGTATATGATGAGTTAGCCAAATATAAATTAACAATCTGGTATTTTGAGCAAATCAAGTCCGGCATGTGCGGATGCGAATGGTTGAAAATATCGGGTCGTTATAACTAACATGTGCATTAGCTCCTAATTGTAGATCATGATAAGTGGGAAGGTGGGGTCCTCCATGATTTCATGAATTATTTTATTTCTTCATTCATTTGTCCTCCTTCACTTGTGCATGCATGAATATTTGAAGGCTTCATCCATTTTCCATCCAAATTCCAATAAATAAAAATAAAATATACAAGTGAATATTCTCAAAATTAATACAGCAAAAAATTACCATTTTGCCCCTAAATGAAGATGAATGAATGATGATTTGATGAAAATTGAACTTTGGTAAAAACATTTAAAAATACCTAATTATGACATTTATTTAAATAAAAGCAGATCAAATATGGAAGTAAAAATATCCACATTTACGTGCACATCAAATACCCCCACACTTATCTTTTTATTCGTCCTCGAATAAACTAAAATAGAGATAAATCCGTTTTCGTAGGAAACATGATTGCATTGAGCGTATGCAACAAGCCATTAAACTTCTAGGTGTCCCTAGTAGGACAAGTGTTGTCTCGTGAAGGTTTTCAGCGGATACTACCCACAAAATCCAAATGCAACATGAAAAATTCCTAAATGTAAGATTTATTTACAAAGATATCAATGCAAGTTTTTGAAAATATTTACAAATGAGGAATTTACCTTTAAATTGACATGAATAAGTTAAATATAAGTTCTAGTCGTTATCAAAAAATTTAAGCCCTTTTACTTGTTAAAACTTCCACCAAATATTTAGTTATCATCACAATTAGACTCAAGTTTGACTAGTTGTTTCGTTTGATAACATAGTGCAACTATGAAATGGATCCTTAGTTGATTATCAGTGTCTTTCAAAGTGGTATTTTTATTTCTTTTGAACAAAAAATTGAATCAAATAAGTGAAAATAGTGCTTTGATTTCAATTGCTTCCTCTCACTATTTTTGAAAATTATTAACATTATTATTTTTACACACCTAACTCAAATAAACTACGACCAGATATACCAATCATGCACTGGGCTTTTGGGCTTACGTGAGAAGAGTACAGAGCGTGGCAAGTGTACACACTTGCGTGTGAACACATGACTCTAGGTGGTAATTTTAATTAGAAATATTTACATACACCTAACTTAGATAAACTGAGGCCAGATATATCGATCCTGCAATTCCTTTCGGGCTTACGTGAGAAGGGTACAAAGCATGGTGAGTGTACACACATGCGTGTGAACACATGACTCTAGGTGTTTCTTATTTTTACAAAAACCATTTTTTATGTTTGTTTTAATACTTTTTTAAAAGAGAGAGTTTTGCAATGTTATCTTAGCACCATTTAACTTAGAAGATCAAAAATGTTATCACATTTACTTTAAATCAACCACTCTTTTAAACAAAGATTGCAATTAGGATATACTTCATAATTAACACCCATGAACCTTCCTATATACTAGTTAAACATAGTTACTTGTAATTATACTTTATTTTTATTTTTGTTGAGACAAATAAATTTTTAAAAATTTCAATCTAATAACCAAAACACATACTTATCCTATAGTGTTTCTCTAATAGTAAATGTTAAAAAGAAATTTTGTTTTGGAAATTTTTTTTAGTTTTGAGTTTTAGAAATAAAAATGCAAAAAAAAATAAACCATGAAAAATAAAGATGTGACTCCCCCCAAGTTGATTTTGACTGTGTCCCCATAGTCAATGCATGATATACTAAGTGTAACGGAGAAAAATATGTACATATTTACAAAATAGGGTTAACATTTCTTACTAGACGTAGAATGGCTCATGAAGAAGCATGAGCTCCTCCTCTTGATTACTCGGCACTTCCAAGTATGGTTTCAAGCGATGACCATTGACTTTGAAAATTGTTCCATCCATAGGTTTTGGTATTTCTATGGCACCATGTGGAAAAACATTTCGTACCACAAATGGTCAGGCCCATCTAGATTTTAATTTCCCAAGTAATAAGTGAAGTCTAGAGTCATACAAATGAACTTTTTGGTTGGCGAAAATGTTTTTCTTTAGATAGACTTGTCATGAAAAACTTTTGTTCTTTCTTTGTAAATTTTTTGTTTTCATATGCACCATTTCTAATCTCTTCTAATTCATTGATATGCAATTTTCGGTTTTCCCCAGCCTTTTCAAGATCAAAGTTTAAGTTCTTCACTGCCCACAACGCTTTGTGTTCGATTTCAACTGGTAAATGGGGACATTCCAAGGTTAGTTTTAAAAGCGATACTGTAAGCCCAAAGCGCGTCAGTCAATTTTTGAGACCAATCTTTTTTTATATTAATGGTTTTCTCCAAAATTTGTTTGATTTGACGATTTGTGTAACAACCCGCATATCTATCGATTTTATATTTAAATATTTTATCGTTAGTCGGATGTTAGTCCGAAAAGCTACCTTTTGCATACAGTCAAATTAGGACTTGAGACCACTTCCATTGAGTTCAAAATGATGTTTGCGATCTTTTTGAGTATAAACTTTGATATGTTTGGAGATAGTGAAATTTTCATCACTTTTTGCTTTGAGACTTTTGGTTTGGGCTGAACCATTCTAAGTCAGTCCCAACCCCTTCTCCTCTTCACTTATTCACAAACACTTCAAGCTTCTTCAAAAATGGTGGAGGGAATGGGAAATTAAAACTCCAAAGTCTTATTCTTCATTGCTAATCCAACATCTGCTCCTAATTCACGTGAAGAACATTGATTCAAGCTTGTTGGTGTTCTTGCTTTGCTCTCAATTCTCATCTTCATCAATTTCGTGGAAAAGGTGAGATTTTTGATCTCACATCTTGCCTATAACTGTCATTGGACTATTGGGAATGGTTCGCTATCACTTTAGCATGCACATTTGCATTTGGTTTAGATTGGATTGGCGAAAAACTCCAATTTTTAGTGTTTTTGGTGAATTCCAGCCTTTAGGTCGTTCTGCCCAGGTTAGGTCGTCCAGACTGCTAGCTCGCACGCGTTGAAAAGTCACGGCCTTCATATTTTCGTTCGCATGCCTTAGGTCGTCCGCGAGTTAACGCCTTAGGTCGTCCGCGAGTTAACGCCTTTAGGTCGTTCGCCTATAGGTTGGTCTGCCCACCTATTTAGCTCGTTTGGGGTTAGGTCGTTAGGCCTTAGCTCGTATGGCCATTATTGCACGTCTGGAGTTAAGTCGTGCGCGGTTCCAGGCCTTAAGTCGTAGGTCGTCCCCGACCTAACTTCACTAGGTCGTTCCAGGCCTTAAGTCGTAGGTCGTCCTCGACCTAACTTTACTAGGTCGTTCCAAGCCCTAAGTCGTAGGTCGTCCTCCGACCTAAAATCACTCGGCAACACTAGGTCGCCTACTCCCCTAGGTCGCGTACCCATTAGGTCGCTCGACCTTACCACTTCATTTAGGTCGCTCGGCTCTCTCCTGTTAGTTCGCTTGTCTTCTCTAGGTCGAGCACCGTAGCAGGGGCGTTGCCCCCGCACCCCCACCTAGGGGGTTGCCACCCCCCTGGACCCCCCCTCCATAGGCGATCTTATATGAAAAACATTCAACAGAACTTCCACTTTGATGCATTTTAAGCTGATTTCCTTGGATTTTGTTCACGTCTTCGCATGTGAATTTTTGTGATAGATTGTTTCAACAATCGTTTTATGACTTGTCACTTTAAAGATATATGAAGGTTTCAATACTAGTAGTAAATATCAAAACTCTTTCATCAAAGCGATTTCAACATTATTTTAAATATCAAAAGTTCGTTTTCTCAAACTGATTTCCAATCTACTAGTATATACAAGCCTTTACTTCACTCGGATGAGAAATCGACTTAAACGACTTAGTAAAACGAGTGGTATGAAACGCTTGCGTTCACTTCGTCGGTTAGCTCTTGGACTTGTTCGATTGAACCCTTTTTGTGACAATTTCCTAGTGAAGATATACAGTTTGTTCGTAAATATTTAAGTTAAGCTAGTGGTTATGGGACATGAAGCTAAACTCATATATTTACTGGCTTAGTGTAATTTACACTTCCTTATGATCATGACGATCATTTTTTGTGATTTAGACTAGCGATTGAGCGATGTCTCTTTGTCTGCGAGGGAGACTAAACCCCGCTTTTGTGATGTTTCTCCATCACATATATGTGGTAGCACCCCATGGTCTTCGGGCCATTCCTGTGTGAAAATTTAATGGATAGCTTCCATGAGATAGCTTCTCGTCATGTGTTTTACGCGTAGGTTAGTTTTCATGCTCCCATTCATGTGTTAGGCCTCCCCCTTTTATGTGTTTTCTGGATTTCTTATCATGATTTCTGGAATTTATGCTTCACCAATTTTCATGATTTTCATTGATATGATATCAGTTTTTGTGCATTGGTGAATTTATGTGTTATTGACTTGTTATGAATACAAGTTTAGGGTATGATACCCTACTTTATCTTTGAGAAGATTCTTGTGATATTGATTAATCTTTTGTTGATTATCATTTACATACTTATAGTAGTATGCCTTTATGGTTGTTACCTATTCTTGCCATATTATTCATCCTATACCTTATCATTTGATATTTATAGTTAGACTGATCCGTTTATTATTTTCTTATAAATAATACTCGGGTCAGACCGAGATGTTACAGGTGCTTCTGCTTGACTTCTCTTCAGGATTATTCTGACTTTTGGCTAACTACTTAGATTAGTAGTTTTTGATTGTACACATTTGAGATATAGACTCATTGATGTATTCTTTTGTTTAGCACTTGTTGCTACTCCTTTTGTATTATTGTGGATCTTTCTAACCACTACTCTGATGTACACTTTCATGTGTTATATATTTATTCATATCTTCTTCCGCCTTTGTGATATGGATGTCTGTGACTGATTTATGTTATGATTATTTCTATGTTTGTTTCCGAAGATTATATATAGCCACCGTGTGATAGCTTTGTGTTTGTATCGGTATGTCGGATTTCCTCTTTAAAAAGATATGCATTCTATTCTATCTGACATATCGGTGCTCGCACAAAGAAGTTACATGGATGGTCGCTCCTCCACAGCCTTATTCTCCGCGCTAGTTGACAGCATTACACCGTAGTGTTCTTGGCTAGCGTGGGTATAGAGGTGGGGCATCACAATTTGAAACTTCAACTTGGCTACAAGTTTGGGGATGATGCGGAGTGGATAACTTGTGGGTTGTCAAGTACTTCTTCATTAGAGTTTCAAATGATCGATTGCAAATATAGGTTCCGTTATCGCTTATTATTGTGCGAGGTTTTCCGAATCTTGAGTGTATTCTTTAAGGAATTTCACAACAACTTTATGGTCATTTGTTTTACACGGAGTGGCCTTGGCCCATTTGGAGACATAATCAACATCAAGAAGAATGTACAAATGTCCAAACGAATTGAGAAACGGTCCCATAAAGTCAATGCCCCAAACGTCAAAGATTTCGATTGTAAGGATGGGGTTCAAAGGCATCATATTTCGTTAAGAGATTTTTCCTATCATTTGGCAGCGATCGCAAGTTTTACAAAATTCGAATGCGTCTTTGAAAAGAGTGGGCCAGTAAAAGCCACATTGAAGTACTTTTTCAACAATTTTTCGTGGTCCAAAATGTCCACCGCATGAAAGAACACTTTTGATTTCATAATCCGGGATGCAACGTCGAATGATTTGGTCAGAACCGTATTTAAACAAGTATGGATCATCCCAATAGAAGTATTTGACTTAGGAAAGGAATTTATATTTATCTTGCTTCGACCAAAATGAAGGAATTTCCTTAGTGACTAGATAATTCACTATGTCGGCATACGATGGATCGACAGAAACATAAAGGAGTTGTTCATCAGGAAAGTTCGCGTTGATCGGTAAAGGAGATGGTGCGTTTGGAAGACACGATAGATGATCAACGATGACATTATTAGATCCTTTTTTATCTTTAACTGTAAGGTCAAATTCTTAGAGTAGAAGGATCCAACGGATCAAACGAGACTTAGCATCCTTTTTAGCGAAAAGGTACCTAAGAGCGGAATGGTCTAGGTAAACCGTAATGTGTGAGCCAATCAAATAAGGTCGGAATTTTTCAAGCGCAAAGACTACCGCTAGAAGCTCTTTTTCAGTGGTCGTGTAATTGAGTTGAGCATCATTTAGAGTCATACTAGCATAGTAGATAACATGAAGGATCTTGTTGATGCGTTGTCCTAAGACATCACCGACTGCGAAGTTAGAAGCGTCCACATTATTTCAAAGGGAAGATCCCAATTAGCTGCGCAACGATAGGAGAAGTAATGAGTTCGTTTTTGAGACGTTCAAAAGCAGAAACACGCTCTGAATTGAAGTCAAATTGAATGCCTTTTCCAAAAAGAGTCGCAAGTGGTCGAGTAATTTTACTGAAGTCTTTCACAAAGCGTCGATGGAAACCAGCGTATCCAAGGAATGAACGTATGTCTTTGACAGATTGTAACGACCCAGAATTTCTGTCATTTGAAATTCATATATTTAATTGATTTTAAATATTAACAAGTAAGATTTGGAAGTCTAATAAATAGATTTAATTGGATAATTAAATCGATAAATTAATATTTGAAATTGCGTAAATAATTGGAAATTGGGTTTAATGTGTATAAAAATGATTTATTAAGTTATATTAAATCATATTGGAGTTAGAATGATGTTTGTAAACTTTTAAAATTGATTTAAAGGTTAATTTGTGAAAATTGAATAATTTAATATTTAATTGACGACTGAAATTAGCCATTTTTCAAACAGTCTCGGATTTCGACGAAACTAATTTCATCGGATCCGTAATGTGAAATTATTGTAAGATTTCAATTTTCGTAGCAATCGAAGTTGTCGTTTGTCCGGGGCGAGCTGAAACGCATAGAAATCGTTTTAATCGATTTAATTTAAATTTGATCGTTTAATTCCGTAACTCGCACATACGATCGAATTAGCTCCCGAAACACATTCCATTGTGTTCAGAACGTGGGTAAAACCTTAGAAACGCCAGCCGACACACTTCGTTTGGAGTTCGGAAAATTTTCGATGAATAGTGTTTTGGAGAATTTTCTATATAAGGCCCTCTATTGCTTCATTTGCAAACAAAACCTAGCTAGGGTTTCATTTCAAAGCCTGGCCGCCATTTTTCAATTCTATGGCCAGAAAATCATGATCTTCTTCCATCATAATCTCCAAATCCACAAAAAATTACGACAAACGCTCAACTGCAAAGTCGAAGAACATCACGAGATCTTCCGTTCCATACGGAGATGATCGAAAATAGAGCGATGTGGAGGAAGAAAAATTGCCGCATTCTCCACATGTTCGTGCGCGTTTATCGAGGCATTGGCTTGACCGAGCTTGCCATGCTCGTGGGTTATGGAGGCTCACGTGTTGGCGCCTGGAACGGAGGTCCCCGATCATCATCAAGTGTGGCGAAGTGGTCGCGAAAATTCGAAGATGAAGGCAGCTCGTTGGGTTCTTCTCGCGTGCGTGCTTACCTATTGGGGAAGAAAGTGATATCAGTGGCCCAGATATAGGGCAGAGGAAACACACGGCCTAGATTACTAGGGTATAAAATATAAAAGAAAATTGAAAATTTTTATACTAATAATTCGTATAATGTTTAAAATGCCATAACTTTTGCATACGTTGTCGAAATTCGACGAAACAGGAAGCGTTGGAATTGCAGTGCCGAGATATACGCTGCAGCGCAGATCTGGGCATGTTTGGGGAAAGCGAGAATTTTTGATTAAATCGAACGGTTCGATTTAATTTAAAATTTAAACACTCGACAACTCAAGGTGAGAACTCCTCACTCAATCGAATATTGTGTTTCGATTTAAAATTTAAATAGTTGAGATTTAAAATTGTTGATAGTGTTAATTGTGTGAATTGAATGATGATTGCTATTTATTGTGCTAAATAGACCCTATACGCCGTATATTAAACGGAGGTTATTTACTAAAAACATATACCGCGATAATTCCACATTGAAGTGGAATTGGTATTATATATGTATTTGGAGTTGATTTCCCGCATTATATAGCGGATGAGACCCTATTGCGCCGCATAATAGCGAATAATATATATAAATCCCATATACCGCGATATTCCACTTCGAAGTGGAATTGGTATTGTGCTAACATCTGTGGATGCAGGGATACAGGTTGGAGGGATCCAACTGGATTCCTCAAATATTTGAATTTATTTCAATGTTATGTGTTGATTTATTTATAATCGCCGTGTGATTATATTGTGATTGAAATTGTTGACGGCTATAATTTAGCCGAATATATTTTTGGTATCGATGGATACCAGAAATAAGTAAAAATTGGATTTTTGAAAATATAAGTTGAAAATTGATCGAAAAATTTATTTTTGATAATTGGATAACTTTAAAAGGAGTTTTAAAAGATAAAAGTCTCATTTTTGAACTGTATTGAATTAAATTTCAAATTTTGGGAAAAAGGGATTAATAAATGGATTTCGATAAATATTATTTATGAGTTGAAGAATTTATTTGAAATTTGGATTTTTGAATGGATTTGAAGAGATAAAGGAATTTATTTTAAAAAGGAAATAATTATGGAAATTCATTGGAAATTTATTTGGATTTTGAAAATCAATTTGAAAATTAATTTGGAGCTGGAAAATGAATATTTGTGAAATCGATTTAAAAATTAATTTGAATTGTTTGACATCTTTGATATGTGATATTTTGTGATATATCCTAATTTTGTTGTGATTTGTGATCTATTTATCTGTGATAGATATATCTGTGATCTGTGAATGAAATATAAGCGTTATAGTTATACCGCTTATCAAATATATTGTTATATTTGATCTGTGATGGTTGAATGTTGTTGCACTATTGTGTTAAAATTGTGGACTACACAATACACACATAAATATGGATTTCACGTGGAAATCGGTTAAGTCACAGATTTTTATCAATTTTGAAAATTGAAATCTTGAATCCAAAATAGTTTTGGAATTGAAATTGAAAGCTTTTGAAAATGAGTTTCAAAAATAAAAGTTATTTTAAATAACTTAATAAACTTGGAATTTAAATCATTTGATTTGAAATTTGAATTAATTTAATATTTTGAAATTGAATTCGATGAATTGGGAATTTTGGTTTAAAAGGTTTTACAAGTTATAAAAGGTGTTTATATGGATTTTTAACCATTTAAAATATGGTTTTGAAAATTTAAATTTGAATCCAAGTTTTGTACTTGAATGGCTTTAACCTGTGTAATTGCAACCAATTTTTCCCAAAACGAAAACTATCCATTTTCAGATAATAATAGCTTTCATAAAGTGAAAAGATTTCCAATTTGTATCGAAACAAATTCAAGTTGAAATGAAATTGTAAATAGTTTTGAAAAACTATAAATTAACCTTTGCAAAGATGATTAAGCTTCATTTTGAAATCAAAGAAGATTTTAAAAGGTGTATCTTTTATATTATAAAAGGCTTGAATTGTGAATAGTTTTGAAAGCTTTAAATTAAATCTTAACTTAAAGATTTAATGGGTTAATCCAATTGAAATGGAAATTGATTTGGAAATCTGTGAATGAATCTTTGTGAAACTGGGTAAACTTTGTGAAGTAAATCTTTTTGTTTAAAGATTTGAAATGGTAATTTGTTTAAACCATTTAAAGGAAAGGATTTGGATAATAAGTTGTGACTTAATTGAAATCCCTATATCCATATATGTTTTAAATATTGTGCTCACTATTCGGGGTAGCCGGGAAAAGACCTTTGTGTCATATAACCCATTCCAAATTAGTGATACGACGATATGGATCGTATTGAAGACCGGGTATTTGCAAAAATGTAAGGACAACCTGTCGAATGTCTCTGCACCGAGTTGCTCCGGTATAGAGATTTATATCACTCTTCTTGTTGTGGGAAGTCCGGACGTGATTAGTGAATATCCAGATTGCAAGGGCTTCTTTAGAAGTGCCTTCGGTTCCGTTCGATCCCGGAACGGACTTGTATGGATGTGTGTCTGAGGTTACACTTTGAGATGTAAAGCTGGTTTTTATCAAATACATTTCTGTTGGTGGCGGAGAATTTATTCTCTTAGCATAACACCCTTCTCTGAGACGTACAAGCTCAGAGGTTATGTAGTTGATGGTTACTAGTGATACATTCCCAATTTGGTAATGTGGCATACGAAGTGCTGTTGATCAATTGTTGATCAAAGCGTGGATTTGTGAAAAAGCGTGGCTTTGTGAAAAAATGTAGCTTTGTGGACGAGACTTCGTCGAGCCTCACAACCCGGTAATGGTCGAAACAGGAATGTTGCGGCAAGGTTGTTAGGGGTCGCGCCCCTAGGGTATGTCATTTACTTCTGGATAAAAGGTGATATCATGGTATGGAACCCAGATATTTTACTTATGTGGATGCTGCAAATTTATTATACTTTGTGGTTGTTGCTTTGTAATTGAGGATCCTCGGATAAAGGTCGGTAACGACTGGGGAATGGCATAGCTCGTGTGTTAGCTACCTAGTTACTGCTGTACAGCATGAGGTAGCGTCGGCCTTGTGTTTGCAGAGAGCAGGTTGACTCTCGGGGCGTCTTTCCAGAGGCATTTCCATTTCGGTGTAAGGAAGTTCCTTAGCCTGACCATTTGTTGGAAATCCAAATCTCAATACGAACCTTGTACGGTTTTATTTGTAGAACCTGCCATTTACTTATGGTGGTCACCACTGTTTAGATGGTAGCTATAGTAGGCATACAATAATGGTTGTATGTTGGCTAAGATTAATATTATACTTTCGAAATGTTTTCCTGCACTATGCACTAATAATAATAATCCAATGATTTTGTGTAGTAAACATGTTTGACTATCATAAGAAGAAATCTCCTCCAATTCTGCGTTTGCATTGTGTGTGTGGCGGGAGGTCTTATGGTAGTTTCATTTTCCAAAAGCATTGTGGATATTTTCTACTTCCTTGTTGTTGTTGTTGTTGTTTTAAAGATAATAAATGTTTTAGTTCTCACACCATTCACCATGACTGACCCGGAGTTTATTGTTTCCTTCCTAAACTCTGGGTGCCCCCAATTTCCACACGGGCAGTCTAGAGTCAGGTTATCAGGTCATTCTGGATTCAGGAGATGCTATGGAGCTCAGTGGCGAGCTGGATGACGAGGCGTAGCATTTATATATGATATTATTTATTCCGCTGTGTATTCTGTATATGGACAAGTTTATATAACTGTCCAGTTGTGTTGTATATTGTTGCTGTAAACTCTGATGATGTAATGTATAAAATGATATAGTTCTTTGATTTAAAGATTATTCATTTATCTATTATATGTTGTTCCGCTGCGAATGTGAGATTCTGATATTGTTTCTGTTGTTTCTTCTTTCTTTTTCTTCTGTCTTCTTCTACCTCTTCTTTTTCTCCATAACAATTTGGTTTTCCGGCATTCGATTGCTCGGCAGTTGATACAGTGGACGTATTAATGTCAATTTTCGAGAATCGAAAAATCGCATTCGTTAAAGATTTGGAAATGGGTAGATTTGCAATTACATTAACTTTAGCTTTATCTACCTCAATGCCTTTGTTTGAAATGACATGTCTAAGGACAATGCCGTGAGTGACGATGAAGTGGCATTTTTCCCAATTTAACATTAAGTGTTTGTCCCCGCATCTTTTAAGAACCAATTCAAGATGGTGTAAGCACTCGGAAAAAGAGAGATAGAAAAGTCATCCATAAACACTTCAAGAAAGCATTTAATCATGTCAGAAAAGATGCTGACCGTGCTTCTTTGAAATGTAGTAGGAGCGTTGCAAAGGCCAAAAGGCATACGTTGATACGCAAAAGTGCCAAAGGGACGTGTTAAAGTCATTTTCTCTTTATTTTCGGGAGCCATTGTAATTTGGTTATAGCCAGAATAACCATCAAGAAAGCAATAGAATTCATGTTCGGCTAAACGTTCAAGCATTTAGTCGATGAAAGGAAGAGGGAAATGATCCTTACGTGTTGCCGCATTTAGTTTTCGATAATCAATGCAAACAAGCCAACCTGTTTGAGTACGAGTTGGAATGAGTTCGTTAGAATCATTCTTGATAACGGTAAGCCCAGAATTTTTAGGCACGACATGAATTGGGCTAACCCACGAACTATCGGAGATTGGGTATATGATTCCGTTATCGAGAAGTTTAAGAATTTCCTCACGAACTGCGGCTTCCTTTTTGGGTTAAGCCTTCATTGCGTGTCACGAACAGGCTTGGCATCGTCGACTAAATGGATGCGATGTTGAACAAGAGCGGGACTAATAGCCTTTATATCGATATTCGGCCAGCCAATTGCTTCTTTGTTTTCGACAGAATTGAAAGTAAGGATGTTTCTTGATCAAGAGAGAGAGATGAATAGATTATGATGGGAAACGTTTCGTTGTCACCTAAGTATGCGTATGTAAGGTGATCGGGAAGGGGATTAAGATCCAACCTCGGGGGTTACTTAATCAATGAATTCGGTTGAAGTTCTGATTCAATGGTGAGGGGTTAAAATGGAAGCGCAATTTCAATTTCGTTAGGCTTGTCTTTAAACAGTTGTTCGTATTTGGTCTCGCGTTCGTGATTTAGGTCAACTGTTTCGTTAGCGAAACTTTCTTGAATGACGCTAACTTCCAGCGTTTGGTCATGTGGTTCATTCGGTTGATTTTCAAGATTGAAAATGGTAAGATACAAAGTCATGTTTCCAAAAGAGATTTTCATCGAACCGTTTCGACAATTTATTAGAGCATTCGAAGTAGCCAAGAAAGATCGGCCTAAAATCAATGGAATTTGGCTCATCAGATTATTCACAGGTTGATTCTCCAAAATGATGAAATCGACAGGCAATATAAATTGACCGATTTTGATGAGTACGTCCTCGATTTCTCCCATGGGCTTCTTTATCGAACGATCGCCAAATTGAAGAGTAACTTCCGTCGGTTTTAGTTCACCCAAGCCAAGTTGCTGGTAAATGGAATAAGGCATCAAATTGACACTCGCACCCAAATCGAGTAAGCATTTGTTAATCGTTTTGCCTCCTATCGTGCACGAGATCGTCGGACATCCAGGATCTTTGTATTTGACGGGAATTGATTGGGACAAAATTTCGCTAAGTCCGGCGGCTAAGAAAACTTTCTTGGGTACATGAGTGTGTCATTTCTGGGCACATAAGTCCTTGAGAAATTTAGCGTAAGTTGGGACTTGTTGAACGATATCAAGAAGCGGAATGTTAACTTTGACTTGTTTAAAATTTCCAATATCTTTTCTATTTGGTCAGAGTGTTTCTTGGGTTGAAGATGATGTGGAAATGGAACACGACACTCAGTAGGTGGGTCTACTTGTGTAGAAGAAGAATATGGATTGGCATTGGATTCAATGTTTGGCTCCACGTTTTGTTCAGATTCATTTGCTGTTTTAGAAGTGTCAAGAGGGGTTTCCGGTAAATCGTTTGTATTTTCAACTTGGTTATTGATTTGTTTACCGGAACGCAAAGTAGTGATAGCATTCATTTGGGTTGCGTTGATATCTTGAACAACATGAGCTTGATTCGAATTCGTGTTTTGATTTCTAGGATTCAGAACTGGCTGACTTGGAAATGCGCCTCATACACTTTCAGTCACAGACGTGGCTAATTGACTCATTTGCATTTCAAGTTTAGCAATTGATTGGCTCTTATTCTACATGTACGAGGTTAACAAATTTTGCAAATTATTGTTTGATTGGAGATTTTGAGTCGTCTCTTTAGCCAAAGTTTCGAGACTTTTTTCAAGAGAAGACAATCATTTATCTTCTTGAGGAGCAAAAGTTTGTTTGATTTTGAGACGGAGGCACAAAATTTTGTTCAAAATTATTGGGTTGAAAGGTAGGATTCGAAGCATTGTTCGAAAATGCTTGAAAATTGGGACAAACCAAATTCGTGTTTGGATTATTTTGGTTCCAAGCAAAGTTCAGATGATTGTCCAACCAGGACTGTACGTTGGAGAAAACGGGTCATTCTTAACTTTATTAAAAGCGTTGAGTTGTTCGATCGAATTAGGGCACTGATCAGCTATGTGATTCGGATCGTTACATTTATAACACATGGGTTGGGAAGATTGGTTCATTTGGTTGGGTGAGAAAACATTATCGAATTTATTAATTATTACATCAATTTTAGCTTCCAAAGCCAATGATGATCCTATCGAGTGTGCGATCGATCATGAGTAAATGGATTTTTTTGTTAGAACGTTCCCATTGGGATGATTTTTTGGCTAGGTTTTCAAGAAATTGTCGAGCATCATCATGATGTTGGTTGAGAAAATCACCTTGGCACATCGATTCAGGAATGGTTCGTGAACTGTTTTCAAGTCCATCATATAAGATTTGGCAAAGGGCCCATTTTTTGAAATTATGGTGTGGACATTTTATCAAAAGTTCTTTAAATCTTTCAAAATATTTTCCAAATGGTTCAACCCTGAATTGATGAAAATTTACGATTTTTTTTTGAATTTTTGTTATTTTTTCCAAGGGGCAGAATGTTCTTAAGAAAACTTTAACGAATTCTTCCCAAGTTTTCATCGAGTTAGATGGTAAGTTATACAACCATTTTTCCGCGTAAATGGTAAGAACAAATGGAATTAATCGGAGTTTGATGGTTGTGCAGACTTGTTGGAATTTCGTTAAGAAGATGTAAGGGTCATCGTGTTCAAAATTGCCAAATTTCGGAAGCGTGGCAATATGGTTTGAATGAATTTCGAAATGTTTACCCATTGGGGAGGGTAACGTGATGCAGAAAGGAATAGAAACTCTATCGGGAAAGATTCTTTCCATAAGAGTTCTAGGGGCATTCTCGTCTGCAATTTCAGGAGGATCGTTTGTTCGAGTTAAACAATTAGTTGTTGTGTCACGAGTCCAAGTACTCATGCATTAGCAAGAAGAATAAGGGATGAGAAAGAAGTTAGAATTGAGTTTAAAAGAAAGAAGCAAGGTTTATAAGGTGAGCTGAAGTGAAAAAATGTTTTGTTTTTTTTAAGGAAAAATATTTACCAAAAGGAATCTATTTTTCAGAAGAGAAATTTGATTTTTGTTTTGTTTTTTTTTCAAAATTTTGATTTTCAGATGGGAAATTTAGGATTTAAAAAAAAAATTTATATGTTTTTGCTCTTTTATTTTGTTTTTGTTTTTGAAAAGATTAATTTTTTTTGGATTTTTATTTCTAAAACAAACCTTGTTTTGGATTTTTTTTTGATTTTGTTTAAAAGTTTTTTTTTCACTTTTTTTAAAAGGAAAAGATTTAAAACAATTTTTTTTGTTGTGGATTTAAAAAAAAAACTAAGTTAAGTCAAATTTACAATTTTTCTATCCTTAATAGCTCCTAACCCTAAATTGTATAATCACACTTTGTCTTAATCCAACAAAATATTTCTAAGCCAGGTAACGGACATGAGTTATCGGTGCACCACGAATCACAGTAGAAATGCACCCGAAGGTTTAAGTGCCTTTAGAGAAACAATCACTATAATATTTACGAATCACCGTAATATTTATATATGATTATTGCTCTACCGTAGCCTAGACATCAAGAAATAAAATTGTCGAAAGAGGACAACTTGTCAAGATACAATTAAGCCCTAGGTGAGCTCGTGACTCCCTTAAGTCAAATGTCTAACCGTTATTATTAGTCAAAATTCTATGATAAAATGCAATTTGTGATCCAAGGAAGGGATGATGAAATCCCCCACCTTATGTGGATATGGTTGTTGCCCTTAGAAAAGAAAATAAGATGGTATGAATGAAAAACTGAAATTAAAGTGATTTTAACAATGAAACTACGAATGAAATTTGTTTTGGTTTTTGTTTTTGAATTTGTTTTTAAAAAGCAAGCAACCAACAATGCAAAGCAAATACAAACAAGAGATGAGAACACGATACCAAAGCATGCAGAATTATTAGCAATTTATTTTTAAGCGGCGATTTTTTTATAAGCAAGCAAAGCAAAAAAATCTTTAACAAGTAAAGTGAAGTAGTTTATCACAGCAATTACTTTCCTTGCGATTCTCTGCTTTTGCAACCTAAAAAGTTGAAAACGACTAATTTTTTTTCTTTTGTTAGATCAAGGAAGAAACTCACAACAAAAACAACTTGTTTTATATATATATATATATTTTGGAGAAGAGATAAACAACAAAAATAACAAAAAAAAAGATGAAAACAAACCCACAAATTTTAACCTGGCCCAATTCAAAAGAGAAAAACTTCACTAAACCACTTTGCAAGTTCAAAATCAGAAATTCTTTTTCTCACTAAACCAAAAATCAGAATTTTGCAAACCACTTCATAATTCAAAATCATAATTTTCAGGTTTGTGTAGAGATACTAAGTCACGGATTCGAATTTGAGGTGTTTGATGCGAACGAGAGTTTCAGGCAATTGAATTGTGGTTTTGGGTTTGTGAATTGGGTTCAGTGATGGAGGCGATTGCTTGGGTTGCTTGTTTTGTTCGAGGCGATTGCAGGGTTCGGGAGAAGGAATTGTGGTTCAGGTGGTTGATTGGCAGAATGGTGGAGTTTTGGTTCGCATTCTGGTTCTTGATTTTAGGCATTGGTGGGATTCGATTAAGGTTTCTTTTGAAGATTTGTTGCGAGAGTTCGATAGGTGGTGTGGTTGCATGATGGAGTTGCGATGTAGGGAGGAGCAATTTGGTTTGGCAGAGGAGATGATGGCAGGTGGGTCGTGAATAGTGGGTCAGCAGGAGTTGTATAAGAGAGGGTCTGCTATTGGTTTGTGTGGGAAATTGAAATGCAATAATTTTGTGAAAAAGTGTGGAGTGGCGTGTGATTTAGTAGTTGCAGTTTGTTTGATGGCTGGAGGCACTGATGGGTTAATGTAGTTTAAGGTGGTGGAGGAATTTTGAAGTATGGACATTTTGTTTATGTGCAAGGCAGTCTGAGGTGAAGCAGAGAAGGTAGTAGGTATATAGGACGGTTGACAGTGAGTTGATGTTTGATGATGCAGTGTGATGTCGTGTGGGTTGTAGAGGAGTATGTATGTTGTGATGAAGTTGATCTTTGCTGATGGATGATGGCCAATGGTTGTTGAAGAAGTTTGGTTGTGTGAAGAGTAGTGGTGTTTGGTGGAGGAGTTATAGACTTGACAGAGGGATGTTGATATGGTTTGGTGCACAGTCAGGTGATGCACAGTGAAGTGTAACAGGCAGAAATACACAGTCAGGTTGCACTAATGATTTATGTTGTGGCAGTGGTAGTTTAGTCGCAAAGGAGGGTAGTTTATGGTATGCCTGGAAGGTAGTGATAGGGGAATTGGTGGAAGTATTGGAAGTCGTTGATTTTCAGGTGATGTAATTTGTTTGAATGGTGAAGAGGAAGGAGGATGGTGCAATGTTGTTTGCAGTTGGTTTTGGTGTGTGCACTGAAATGATGTGCACATGTATGCAGTAGTTCAGGTGATGTATGGGCAGGTTTTTAAGGCGGTAGGAGTAATTGCTGGGAGGGATAACAGGCAAGATGTTAGTATTAGGGAGTTGTATGGATGTATGGAAGAGTGATGGTTTGGCAGTAGTGCACAGGTAGATGTTGGATGTTGTTCAGTGAGTGGTACGGAGATGAGGGAAATGCACAATGAAGTTTGTGAAGTGGTAGCGAGTAAGTTGTAGGAATAGAAGTTTGGTCTGTTGTTTTGTGAAGTGAGGTTTGTGAAGTGATGATGTGTGAATGTTGCACAGAGAAGTGCAGTGATGTTGAAAAAAAAAATTGTAAATGTAAAATGAAATAAAATATTTTTTTCTTTTGAAATGCACTGTTTCACTTTTTTAAAACAAGAAATGCAAAAGGAACTAGGAAAGCAACAAGCACACAATCAAAATGAAAGCAAAATTCACACAACAAACACACAAAAATAATTTTTTTCTTTTGTTTTTTTTAAATGCAAATTAACACACAAAGTGAAAACACGCAAAAATCAAACAAAAAATAATTCAAAGAGTAAAAATTAAAATCAAATCTCTTCCCTGGCAATGGCGCCAAAAACTTGTTTAATAGAAAATCTTCTATCGGATTAGAAAGAGACCAAAAAAATTTGTGATAAAAATAACCGAAAGCGCACGGCATACAATTTTATTACATGGCGATACAAGTCGATCCGCAAGGAATTGAATTGATTTTAAATTCTATTCAATCAAAGTAAACCAAACTTGAGATTGTTTTAAGCTAAGAAAAATGGAGAACTATCTAGAACAAAGTGAATGGAAATATGATATTTAAAAGACAATTTAGAGGCAAATCCACTCCCATATTTTTACATAAATCAACACAAAAATAAGTATGATCTCTCTATTTTGATCTAAGTAGAATTAGTGATGTGTTTATCATAAGTATGGTCTATTTATGTTATTAAAAACATAACTTTAACCATCAAACTATAATAAAACAACTAAAACCACTTGTCAACTCTCATGAAAGTGAATATGAAACTAAAAAAATCTATTTTAAGCATGATCTATTTACTTTGATTAGTAATATAGATCATCAAATTTTGTTTCCATTTTAATTCCATAATCAAAATCACTTATGTAGATGATGATGTAAATTGTGTTTATATTTGAGTAAGAATAGCCTATTTGTGATTACAACATAGGCTATCAAATTCACTAATAAACTTACATCAACATCCACTTTTCAAGAAGCATTAAAAAGAGATCATAAATCACAAAATATGTTGAATTTACATAATTTTAGAGAGCTTCATTACCCCTAAATTGAAGGGGTTTAGCTACTCATTTGTGTTATCATTTCAACACATGTAACTTTCAACATAGAAAACAAAAGAAAGTGCAACCTAATTAAAAATAAAAAGAGAGCAAAACTACTTGCATAAAAATAAAACTAAGCTACTAACATAAAAGGAAAGAGAGCATGTAAATAAAAATGAGCATAAAATGAAATAAAAGCATGTAGAAAAAGAAGGAAGAAGAAAAGGCTTAGGAAGCTATTTTACTTCTCATTTAATTTGTGGCTACAAGTTGCATAATATGATAAGTAGATAAAAGCTTCATTACTTGAATATAAGAGGATTATTTATACATGCCTAAAACCCTAATCCTTATATTTGGGGACTACCCAAAATGCCCCTTAGGAAGTGTGACCACCAAGTTATCATTAGCACGAATTAATCCTTCGTTAAATGTGCATGTGCTTTTAATTCCTCTAACATGTGAATTAGCTCCTAATTATAGATCATGGTAAGTGGTAAGGGAGGTCCTTCATAATTTCATGGATTCTTTTATTTCTTCATTCATTGTCCTCCTTCGCTTGTGCATGCATGAATATATGAAGGCTTCATCCATTCTCCATCCAAATTCCTATAAATAAAAATAAAATGTGCAAGTCAATATTCTCAAAATTAATACATGCACAAAATTACCATTTTGCCCCTAAATGAAGATGAATGAATGATGATTTGATGAAAATTGGATTTTGGTAAAAACATGTAAAAATACCCAATTATGACATTTATTTAATTAAAAGTAGATTAAATATGGAAGTAAAAATATGCACATTTACGTGCACATCAACCCGGTGCTGAATGGTAAGCATTTTCCTTGTTTTAGTTTTACATTTTTCATTACATAAATTTAATTAAAGAAACTAATCCACTGAACACAAATATCAAAAATTTTCAAAGTGGACGTTCGTCAAGACCAAAGTGCTTAGCGTTACTAAAAAAGTATAACAAATATATTAATTTAAGCCTTTCCAAAGTAGATCTACTCGAGAAGTTTATAAAAAATTATCTTTTGCAACTTAAGATTGATAGTCTTTTAGAACTGAGTGGAACTAATTGGCATGGCATGGATTTAACTAGATTTATAATACAAAAAATTTTTAAAACATGTTTGAAGCAACCTAAGAAGAAAATGAAGTTCCGACAAGGAATTTGAGAATTTTAGTTGAAGAAAACATTATGAAGAGAATGAGTGTGGTCGTAGCTTGTTTAAAGAAAATACAAGCATAATTTTCCAAAAATTCTAAAACGTTTTTTCAAACCACGATGGAAAGAAGATGAAGTAAATAAGGTAAGTGAACTAGTTGGATTGAATGCACATGGAGTGTAAAGGCTAGCAAATTATTTGTGCGTATTGGGTTGGGCATAGAGGGAATGAAAGGCAAATGCAAGGCTTGGTTGTGTATAGTGTTATATGTTGGTATGGGTTGCACATATATTATGGATTTGTGATGTGTGTACATTATTTTTTGCAAAGAAAAGGAATCTGATACTCGTTCAAGAAAAATATTATATGAAGATTTGGAAATCAAATCACCATCTAAATAATAATACAACAGAAAATATTCAAATATTCAAGATGCAATACCAATATTCAAATTCTACTTCAACTCTGATTAAATATAGATCAAATAGTAAATGAATGTCCAATCCAATAGGGAATTAAGAAAAACATAAAAGGTTTCAGATTCGAATGTGTGAAATAATATTCATTGCAATATAACCCAGGATAACTTATTATAACATCATATATAAAATCTTTAGGTGTATTAAACACACACACATATTATATATATATATATATATCACACATATATCACGCATGCGCACGCACGCACATACATATATCACACACACATACATATATCACACACAGATACACACACACACACACACTTCAAGAAAAATTAAACTTTTCTTTTTAAATTGGATCTAAATAACCATGAATCTAATTTATAAAACACAACAAAAAACTATGATACAAATGAACAAACATTGTTCGCTCATAATTTGTTGAAATGTATAATTTAGAAGGTATCAAATGTTATAAACAATCTTAGTAAATTAAAATTCTCATAAATACACAAGTTGGTGATGAAGATATATAGATTGGGTGGATTACATATTGAAATTTGGACAAGAGAATTTACCTTTCTTAGATCAAGCCCTTTATGACATCTTGATTTGTAAATTGACCGCAAGATTCCTTGAATCGCCACCCGATCTTGTTAAAGTCTAACGAACCACTTTTCTTTTCTTTTGTTTGATATTATTTGGGGTGAAATATTTTTTTATGGAGGAAAAGAAGAAAAAGTGGCAACTATAAAAGAGGGATAAGAAAGAGGAATGATTGAATCAATGAATTAATAAGGAACATTTGTTTTAGGGAGAGAATGAAAATATTTATCATTCTCTCTTTTAAAACCTTCCTCTTTTATTCTTCAATTATTCTTAATCAATATTTAGATCATTTCTTTGTTTCTTATGGTCATCCATTATCTAGTCCCCTGTGGATCAAAAAATCCTAATGCATATTTAAGTAAATAAATATATTTAAAGCTTGTTTAAATATATATCGATATCGCATATTAATGCCCATATATATATATATATAATTTTCATATATACATCCAAATAATTACTAATTTCTTCCATAACATTTATGTGAGCTACCCACTTACTAATAATACACCTAACATCAGGCACATTTATAATTAATATTTCTTAAATATTTGTTAATTTATAAAAATTTATAAACCAATTAAATCGTATGGTTTTTCACAAGTATTATGCTCAGACTCAGAGGCGTGAGTTCAGTCAGCGATTAAGATTGAACAATTAAGATACTAATGTCACATGCATTTGAGATTAGTGTGATAGTTTAGCTGAATTCATCACTTATAGATCTTTTCGATAAAAATTAAATTTTATATTATCTTAAGCGGTACTAATAGTGACAATAATTTAAATACATTCATTTCGCTGCCGCATTAGGATGTATATAGTAGGGTTTTGGTCAAAACTCTAGTATTATCCACATTTAATATGATCAATCCATATACAAAGTCCTTGGTTCAATAATAATGTTAATTGTTAACCATTTTACTGAAGCAAGAGATTTTGACATTTAGTTGACTATAGTTGATTGTGATACTAACCTCATATAACCATGGAGTCAAATTTTCTATTGAATTGCAATTCACTTTCAAAGCTTCAACTTATACCCCACTATAGTCTTTCTATTGATAGTCATGCCATCATTTAACCATAATCAAAATTGAGTATTCATATTGAAGTTTCATAGTATTCTCAAGTCGAGAGAACTATATAACATCATCACCTAGATGTTTTCTGTTTGTCCTAATTTTTGTTAATAATAAGATACCCTCCAACGAGTTATTCCATAGTTATCCAATAACTAAGAACATAACCAATTGGAGCTCGGGATAACTAGGAGTAATAAAGTACTTAGCATTGCAAGAGCGTTACACACTTTGGTCTCAATGAATATACCGATATCATTTCTTGAAACATCTCGATCGAGAATATTTAAAACAAAATGTTCATTTTGTGACTAGTTACTCGTGATCACAACTATTTGCAACTATATTCATATAACATTTTATTTAAGGATTTTCTTAATTATGTAACTTAAATTAGTTACTTAATTATTTATTTCACAATATAAAAAAATATGTAAAAGAAAACAAACATCTTTGT
Source organism: Allium fistulosum (assembly GCA_030737815.1). NCBI lineage: Eukaryota > Viridiplantae > Streptophyta > Magnoliopsida > Asparagales > Amaryllidaceae > Allium > Allium fistulosum. Next base: position 738,653,710 of record CM060908.1, on the reverse strand, counting down.
TACAATCAAAATACTATTAAATGTGTATAGACTACTACTACAATTCATAAATACTGTTAAATGTGTATAAACTGCTACTACAATTCATAAATACTGTTAAATGTGTATAAACTGCTACTACAATTCAAAAATAAATAAATTTCATAAACTGCTACTACAAACATAATAAATGTACACTTCATCTATAAAATGGTCATTGTTCAAAATCTGCTGCTAAAATTCATAAACTACTACTATAATTCATAATAAAACTATTACTATAATTCATAAATACTATTAAATGTGTATAAAATACTACTACAATTCAAAAAAAACAACTACAATTCAAAAAATGCTACTACAAATAAAATAAGTATTAAAAAAAAGTTTTGAGAGAAATGTGTGATCCTCTAAAAGAGAGGAGAGCACACATACAAAGAAAATGATACTACAATTGTAGTTTTTATTAGTAAAATACAATAAAAATGTTGAACAAAACTAATACTTTATATTATTATTTTATTCTTATTTAATTCAATTAAAAATATTATTACAACTCGTAAAATGCTACTACAAAATAGCATTATAGTCCAAGATTACACACTCTACCTATAAAATGATACTACAAATCATAAAAATACTACTACAAATACAAAAATGTTAAATACTTCAAAACTGCTACTGCAGTTCACAAAACTGATACTACACAGTAGTATTATCCATGAAGCTAAAAAACGGTCCTTCTACTATATTATATATTGAAAAGTTTGTCCTTCTAACTAAAAAGTTGAAATGTCCTTGAAGCTAAAAAATTGATGAATTTTGTCCTTCATAATATTTTACTAATTTGGATATATGTAAGATATTCCATAATTGCCAATATGGTATACCATTAACTCTTTTAGTTTACAACTTCAAAAAAAATCATCTTCAATATTTGCAATTTTCCGTACTTTTAAAATTTCAGAAAAGAAATATTTCCTTTTAATTTAAATGCCCACTTTTTATTTATTTTGCAAATGGGTAAATATCTAATTTTTTCAACTTTAGTATTGAAGAAAAAAACATTGTTCATTTTCCTTTACAAGTTTACTTTTCTTCTAAAATGCAACTTAAAGGTTTTCCTTTATCTAAAATATTTCGCTTTAACGGTTCCCTCCAAATGAGATATTAATTTAAATGGAGGCAATAATCAGTACTACAAAAGTATCTTCAACTCTAGCAAGCGGTGGATCTCTCCTAGTTAGTATTTCTTAGAAAATTGAGCACTATGAGGGCTTCTCTTTTATTGGAGTGGAAGATATTGTTTTATTAGCTGCACATATCCTTCAAAGCATATTGAGAATGTTTAGTATTTTGACTATACAAAATAATATTTGGCTATATATGTTTATTTTATTAGTATATGATCATTATGTATATGTTCACATAGAAAATTGTTTGGCTCCATATGATAGGTATTGTATGTGATCGTTATATAGTTATTTATTATTATTGTGAAACAAGCATCAATATTTATCTGATACAATATGTGAAAGAGTGAGAATAATATCCATCATCGCTTTAGGAGATATATGAGAAGTTTCTAGTACATTGGGAGTTATAGGAGTTTAGAGAGCTTTCAAAAAAGAATACGGAATGTAGGAAACAAAACTCCAAGTTACATTGTGGTGGTTTGAGATCATGTGCAAATTGTAGTAACAACTTCATATTTACTTTTTAAATTTATTTAATATTTAGGTTGAATTATAATGTGTCTATATGATAATATATTGTATATATTTTTCAGCATGAAGAGTTTCATAGTGAACTGCCTTCTTATGAGGTTTATTGAAGGACTTACATGATTGGCTCAGGGGAGGATTGACCACTAATTGACAATGTTAACAAAAAATCTTGTCAACATTCCCAAAGCTAAGTTGTTAACAAGAAATTTGATTAACATCTCAAAGCTAGGTTTTAGAAGTGAACAATTCCTTCGAAACCCCATTTGAATGAGTTGATAGGGGTTGCATGTTTTCGAAAGGTGGCTTTATGAAGGTGTTAACTGTTGATGAGAGAACTATTCAACACTTAGAAACATAGATTAGGAAGGAAACAATTCGTTTGTAACCCCTTTCGAGTGGGTAGAAAGGGTTATTATGCCTTTAAAAAAAGAATCCACTTTCGAAAGTGTGGTATCTGCTACCATGGTTGAGGCACCTTCGAAAGGAGATATATGTCTTGGAATATCCAAGCACTTTTCAAAGGAGTCCCCCACCAGACATAACATCAATAATCATACGGTATACCGCTTTGAAAGCCCTTTCGATCGAGTCGATAGAACCTTACTCTTTCGAAGTGACTTAATGTGAAATGTATTAAAATCAATATGCAATAGAATCATATTTTGGACAAATGGTATAAGTTCAATGGACTTGCTAATATCGAATTACTATCATCACATCAATTTTTGTTTTTCATATTATGAAACGTGATGATAGTATGATTCGAAATTACAATGTCTAAATATATTCCATAGCATTGCATAAGTCAAATAGTGGTTAAGAAAATAAGTGGGCATCATGTGCAATTGGTCATTAGTTGAGCTAATGGCTGAAATGAACTTCCTCATATTCAAAATTGATATTATATCCATGCATCCACTCCTTTGCACTTATTTAAATTGGATTACAAGTAAGAAAATTTTCCCTAAATTGATTTAAGGCTACAAAAGTTTGATTTTGCAACGAAATAAGAAAGAGAATTCAGAATTCAAATTCGATCCCCAAACTCGGACTCCTAGGGTCGAATTTATAAATGCAGGTTGACCCCCTTCCGATTCCATCCTTTTGAAGCAAACGAAAGGTCTTTCTCCCAGCCTTACGCCTTCATCCTTTTGCCTTCATCCTTTCACTTCTGTAGCTTTGAAGGCGACGGCTTGGGTCTCTTATTATGCTTGGGTTAATCCTTACGACTTCATCAATACTGTACTAGAAGTGGATGTTGTTCTAAAATTACGTAATATTTCTTTCATGTTCCTCTGAAACCTTTCGACACCTTCGAAGGGAATGTAGCGAAAGGGTCAAGGTTCCCTATCATGTTGTTTTGATGCAAGCGGAAGCACTCCCAACTCCTTCTCCTTCGAAATCTCCCTTGGTCGCTTTGGTATGGTGTTAACCATGATGAGTGATTATTTAAGTGGGTAAGCGGTGCTTTTGCACAGTTTCAGAAGGATTAGTAGGTGACGACTAGATCATCACAAAAGGTCACTTGGCTTCACGCAGAGTTTCTTTATGCTTACGGAAGATTTCAACCATTTTGAAAGGCTTATTCTTGCTTTCATAAGGTGCACATTGGTAAAATGTCTTTAAGTGGAAGATTGATAACGGTGAAACCAACTATTTCGATGGGTTTGGTTATTTTGTGCATGCCCGTTGTCCAATACCTTCGAAAGGTGTTTCGAACCCACACCAGGCTCTCTCATATATGTGGATTCAACTACGTTGAAAGGTTTAGCTGAGGCGGAAAGGTAGCTTTGCTTTCTTTTCTACCCTTTTGAAAGCTCTTGTTTCACTTGACACTTGTAGGTGCATCAGGTGCTTGTGACTTCATCCAAACCTCTTCGAAAGCTATCTTAATGCCTTCGAAACACTATTTTTAAATTATGGTGAACCCTTGTCTTCAATTCTTGTGGAGCTTAAACTTTTTATGAGCCTTCTTTTGTGCCTTTATTCTTAAGTGAATTTTATTATTAACTTTTTGGCCCCTATTGTATGATAGCAGCTTTTGTTCTTTAGGACAAAAATCTAGCAGCTTTCCTTTTGCACTACTCCATCTAAATGACCTCCTTTCCCTACAAAGTTCAGAGTAAATAACATTCTATATTGTTAGTTCAAAAATTATGTAAAAAGATGCTCAATGATTTGTTTGTAATATAATTGAAGACAATGTTAGTATTTCAAATAACAGAATTCCTGAATTCCACATCTGGAAACAACGGAGATTAGTTGACCATCATCTAGAGTTAATAATGATAAGAAATCCATGGTCAAGAATGATTGGAGATCAGAAACTCTGGTCTGGCAGTATTAGAAATCCCACCATCCAACTTTGATAATAACAAAAGAAGTTTAGAAACTAATTCTCTGTTATATTAATCGAAGACCGGACATATAGTCTTAATCTAACTTTAACAATTGAAGTCCAAGGGTTTTCTTCTAGTAATAACAAGTGTTTGGTAATAAAAATCCTTAAATTATCATCTGGAAATAAGTCATTGAACACAATGAATCTTTATCTGGGGGTAAATAATGGGTATTTAGAAATCCCTATTTGAAATAATAATAATCCTGAAACCAAGATTTATATATTGATAAATGTTGTTTGAAAGTTAGTAGTGACCCTGATTTGAATATTAGTGAGATAAATCCCAAGTTTTAATTGAAGACTAGAAATCCATTGAGATCTCAATATCAACTGCCTTGGAACCCAGACTCGAGTATTAAGAAATGAAATAGTAAAGGACTCAAAACACAGATTTGAATATTAATAAAATGATATCTAGAAATCTATGATAAAGATCTCAATAATAGAAGTCCCAAATCCCATATTCGGGGATTAATAAGTGAAGTCCAGTAGTTAATAATAAGAGTCCCGAAACCCAGATTCGGGTACTAATTAGTGAAGTCCAAAAATTTAGTAGCAAGTGACCCGAAACCCAGATTCGGCTACTAACAAGTGATGTTCAGAAATTAATAGTAAAAGACCCAAACCCCAAAATCAGATATTATGAAGACCAGAGATCAATTGTAGAAGACCCGAAACCCAGATTCGGCTATTAATAAGTGAAGTTCTAAAATTCTCTTTTGAAAACTAGTTAGAGGCTGTAGATTCTTATTTAAGCCTTCTGTTCTACACCACTCTTTGGGTTTTGACTCTTTTGACATGTGCCACCATTTAGGCCTTGTATGTTGTCGTTATTTGATATGCCGCTTCTCGGGCTCGGACGTCTTAGTCTGTTGTTGTCATTGTTTGATATGCCGCTTCTTGAGCCCAGACGTCTTAGTCTGTTGTTGCCTAGTGCGCTTGGTTAGCTTATCCACAAGCAGGACCCAAGGACATGCCCAACTTCCCTAAAGGAGGCACTCTAGCAAGGCCTTATAGGCTGGACTGAAGGCTTGTTCGGTGCCTTGGCCAAGCCATAGTGTGGCAGGACCAAGGGCTTACTCTGTCCTCCCTTCATGAGGTGCCTTGACCTAGCCATAGTGTGGCACGATCAAGGGCTTGTTGAGGCTTTAACCTGGCCATAGCATGGCGTGGATAAAGGCTTACTCTAACCTCCTTCCAAGAGGCATCTTGATCTGGTCATAGCGTGGCGCGATCAAGGGCTTACTCTAACCTCCCTCTAGGAGGTGTCTTGATCTGGCCATAGCATAGCGCGATCAAGGGCTTGTCGATGCTTAAACCTGGCAATAGCATGGCATGGATAAAGGCTTACTCTAACCTCCCTCTAGGAGGCGCTTTGACCTGGCCAACTCGGCGTGGACAAATGCTTTGACTGTTTAAAGGAATTTCCAAATTTAAGGAGAATTTAACTGCCGACCATGTAAATTTTTTTTAAGGAAGAGGTGATTTATTCCTTCATTGTGAGAAAATATGGTCGCAAGTGTTCCGCATTCCACATTCTAAGAACCATATCTTGTTGACATAACTTATAAAGCTCCAGGACGAATTACTTTGCATATAATTAAGGGACCATCCTAGTTTGGTCCTAGTGGTCCATCCATAGGATTTATAGTGTTTTCCATCTCCCTTCAAAGCACCAAGTCTCCCTTTGGAAATGATCTTGTTTTTACTTTTGAGTTGTAGTATTTTGAGATTCTCCTTTGATATTCTACAGTCTGAATAGCCGCTTCATCTCTTAGCTCATGTATTAAATCCAACGATTCTTTCTTCCATTCTTGGTTTGGATCAAATGCATATGCGATTCTTTGAAGTGAGGTTACCTCAATTTCAATTGGCAATATGACTTAACACCCATATGTTAAAGAATAAGGGGTATGACCCATTGTAGTTTTAGTGGATGTTCGATAGGTCCATATTTCAAGTGGCAATTCTTCTACCCAATTTCATTTGGCTTTATTTAATCGCATTTTCAAGATAGTCTTAATAGTCTTATTTTCCGCCTCGGCCCCATTAGCCTTTGGATGTGCCACGGAAGAAAAGCTTTTGATAATCCCGTTCTTATGACAAAATCGAGAAAACTCTTCACTTTCAAGTGGTGTTCAAGTATCAGATATAATCTTAGAAGGGATCCCGAATCTGGTAATGATGTTTTTAATGACAAATCTAAGCACTTTCACAGAAATGATTTTGGGGAGTGGTTCTGCTTCTACCCACTTAGTAAAGTAGTCAATGACCATTACAACATATTTTTCTCCTTCTTTGGAAATTGGCAATGGCCCGATTAAGTTGATTCTCCATATATCGAAGGGCCACATACTAAACATCGGAGTTAATCGACTTGGTGGTAAACGAGGAAACTTTGAGTATTCCTGGCATCTTTCACATTTCTTTACATATTTAATAGCTTGACCCACCATTCGAGGCCAATAGAAACCTTGTCCTTCATGCGCTTCCACCAATAATTTCATCCCATCCTCTAAACTCACACATCTTAAGTAAGGTAAGGCATATCCTTCTTTTAAATAATTCCATCCATCATTGTGAAAGTCAGAGCCTGTTGCTTGATTTTCCTAGCTTCCATTTTGCTGGATGGTAATATCCGCTTGGTAAGATATTCGATAATAGGTGACATCCAATTGTACCTATAACAGTCATCTGCCCTTGGATGATTAAACTCCCCATATTGGATTTCTTCATCAATTTCACTTCTCTTTCATCGGCCGTAGGTTTGGATCTAGTCAGAACCAACAAATCCTTCCCTTGTTTGAGTATTCCCTCTTTGATGCTAGGATTTGCTTGGTACCCTACTGGTACGATATGGGTTTCTAGGGCTCCTCTCTAACTAGCTAACTTTACTAACGAATCTGCTTGAGAGTTTTCTTCCCTTGGGACTTGGTGTATAGAAAAATCTTCAAATAAGGTGAGCATTTTCAAAACTTTGTTTACATACAAGGAAAGTTTGGCGTCCTTAGTCTGATATATTTGCTTTACTTGATTTACCATTAGTTGAGAATCACAAGAGATTTGAATCCATGGGATTTTAAGTTGCAAGGCCAAAGTCTACCCTGCCACCATTGATTCATATTCTGCTACATTATTTGTTGCGGCAAACCCTAGCTTCATTCGTAATGCAAGCGATGTCCATGGGGTGTGATTATAACATATCCTGCTCCAGCTTTCTGCTCATTTGATGCTCCATCCACAAATAGTTGCTATACGGGTTTTTGATCCTTCTCTTTTTTTGATTGTTCTTTAACAAAGCTTGTGCATTCATTAATAAAGCCCGCCCTTTAATTGCTGCTCGTGGCTGAAATTCATTATCATACTGACTAAGTTTAATTCCCTATTTTACTATCCTCCCTGAAGTCTCATGTTTACTGAAAACTTGTTTGAGTGGAAAGTTGGTCAATACTCTAATTAGATGCAGTTGAAAGTACGCTCTGAGTTTCCATGCTGTCAGTATCAAACAGTAAGCTAACTTTTCTATGACCGGGTACCAAACCTCAGCATCTTTCAATCGTCTGCTTACATAATAAATGGGAAGTTGAGTTCCATTATCTTCTCTAATCAGCACTGAACTAACCGCATGTTCCGAAACCGCCATATACAAATATAGGCTTTCTCCATCCTTGAGGCTGGATAATATAGGGGGACTTTCTAAATGATTTTTTAATTCATGGAAGGCTTTCTTACAATCCTCTCCCCATTCAAAATTCTTTCTTTTCTCAATCATATTTAAGAAGGGGATGCATTTATCGGATGCCTTGGAGATAAATCTACTTAGGGCTGCAACTCTACCATTCAAGCTCATTACATCTTTGCTGGTTTTAGGTTCTGCCATGTATTTGATAGCCCGAATCTGGTCAGGATTGGCTTCGATTGCTTGTGCGCTAACAATATAGCCTAAGAATTTTCCGGAATGAACTCCAAAAGAACATTTCTGAGGATTCAGTCTCATCTGATACCTTCGTAACACTTTGAACATTTCTCCAACATCTTTAAGGTGATTCTCAGCTTCATGAGACTTTACCAGCATGTCATCCACATAAACTTTCATATTTCGTCCAATCTTCTCTTTGAACCTTCTTTTGACTAACCTTTGATAATTAGCTCCCGCATTCTTCAGCTCAAAAGGCATTCCTTTATAACAGAAGAATCCCCAAACGATAATGAAGCTCATATGCTCTTCGTCTTGTTTGAACATGGGTATTTGGTTATATCCTGAATATGCATCCATGTTGGACAATTTTTTATAAGCACTAGTTGCATTAACTAACCGATCTATTCTAGGTAATGGATAACAATCTTTTGGGCAAGCTTTGTTCTGATTCGTATAATCGACACATGTTCTCTATTTGCCAATTTCCTTTTTCACCAATATTAGATTTGCTAACTGTTAGCGCCAAAATTGGTCACTAACCCCCAAATCCAGATGAAAGCACCAAATACCAATCACAGCTCAGAGATAGAATGTATGTAGAGAGTAATAATGTGAAGAACAGTTAAAACTGAAATGAATGCAGTAAAGAACAACAGATTTTATAGTGGTTCGGCTAACTCCGGCCTACGTCCACTCCAGAAGTTTGCTTTTTATTGATGTAATAATCGATTATAGTTACAAAATGGCAGTGTTGCCTTAGCCTTAGAAAAGAGAAAGTAAGAGAGCAGAAAGAAGATCCTCTTTTACTGTGCCCCTGCCTCTCTATTTATAGACAAAGATGGGTTGGACTTCCCTGGTGGGCCTGGCAGCCGAGTACCTCAGCCCAAATGGAGTGGTCTCCATATGCCGAACCATAGATGCCGAACGCTGAATGCCGAACAAGGTGTGAATGCCGAACGATCTCCTCATGCCAAACATTGGGAGGTGCGAGGTACCGAGGTACGGAGGTGCGAGGTACCGAGGTATGGAGGTGCGAGGTACCGAGGTATAGAGGTGTGAGGTACCGAGGTATCGAGGTGCGAGGTACCGAGACATGGAGGTGCGAGGTATGGAGGTGCGAGCTGCAGCGGTATCGAGGTGCGAGGTACCGAGACATGGAGGTGCGAGGTATGGAGGTGCGAGGTGCAGAGGTATCGAGGTGCGAGGTACCGGGGTATGGAGGTGCGAGGTGCAATGCCGAGTGAGGTGAGGTATGCCGAACGTGGTGAGGTATGCTGAACGACCCATCCAATGTCGAACGCTCCCTAATGCCGAACGATCCATCCAATGCCGAGCGAGATTTATGCCGAGTGCTCCATCCAATGCCGAACGATACTTAATGCCGAACCTCCATCATGCCGAACCATGTCTGATGCCGAACAGTTTCTAATGCCAAGCGCCCATCATGTCGAACGATCTCTAATGTCGAGCGCCTCTAAATGCCGAGCGCTCCTGGATGCCGAGCGCTACTGAATGCCGAGTGCTCCTGGAATGCCGAACGATCTCTCTATGCCGAACAGCCTCCAACGCCGAACCATCCCAATGCCGAGCCATGTAGTTTCTCCACTCCTTTTCCCAACGACATATTCAAGTGAACTTCATCATTTTAAACAGAATCCATCATACTTTAGTCTCGATAGTTGTGAAGTTGTTTAAGTTAAAGCCGTCTGTCCGCGGCCTTGCGAAAAGGCGGGTTAACACTAACCATTTTGGATAAATGAATTCTCGAATGAACCCATTCTCAAGTAGCCTTTTAACTTCCTCTTTCAGGGCATCAGATCGAACCTTATCAAATTGCCTCTTCTTTTGTTGAATGGGTGTCACATTAACGCATGACACATAACTGACGGATCAATTCCGATCATATCCGAATGAGTCCATGCAAATACATCTTCGTTAGCTTTGAGGAATTGAGTTAAATCCGCCTTCAATTTGTCCTTCAATTCTTTTTCCACTCTAACAATCTTGGTTGGATCGGCTGGATCTATACATATTTCCTCGAGATCCCTTATAGGTTTTATCCTTTCTGTTTCCCCTCGACAATCTAATTCTGTAACAATCTCGCTTTCCTCTACTAAGTTGGCTTCAATTATCTTCCTTTTGCCCCTAAACGAGAAGTCCTTTCCAAACACATGTTTATTTATTTTATTAGATTTCATTTTTATTTCAAATGTTGGATGTAAAAATCTATCATCTAAAGGCTAAAAAATATTAGAAGAACCATAATAAGAAGAATACTCCGTCTTATATTGATCAAGTGTTGCAATGTACATCTCACGGGAGTTAAATTGTTCTCAACAGATAGTGCCCTAACCCTAGTTAGTTAAGAATTTTACCATTAGATATTTTGGCGAGACAAAAGCATCCACCTCATCAAGTGCATGTCAGCCAAAGAAAGCATTGTAGTACGACGGTTGATTGATGATTACGAAGATAATTTCAAAATTCTTACGGCATGGCGGTACTCCCATCTACACTAGAACCTTCACTTATCCTATTGGAGTTGCACCCTTATTATTGAATCCAAAGATAGGCTCAAGGCTTGGCTCTAGCTTGTCTTATGGAATGCCCATTTAATCAAAGGCATACTTGAAAATAACGTTGACTGCGCTCCCAGTGTCCATAAGATTCTTGGACACTATAGAAAGTCCAATATGGGCCGTGATCATGAGGGGGTAGTTATGGGGATAATGAATCCATTTCTTTAGCTCTTGAGGAGTAACAACAAGATCTGGCATTGGTACATTGAGTTGTGGACTTTTAAGCTTGGGCTCTTCTTGGATGGAGAACACCCCCCTCTAGCTTCTTTAATGTATCTATTTCTGGCTCTCTTCGAAACACCCTACACCCCTTAATATACCCAAAAGGACACATTAAAAGGCTTGGTGAGTTGTAGGTATAACTGAAACTAACAAAGACTAAGATTCATAAGACAAATATGGATAAAAACAGCGAAAACTAAAAATAATAACTTAATTAAAACAAAGCTCCATAATTTCTTCATAAATAAGTCAAATACCAAATACCATATACATGTCTAAAAATTCAATATGTCTCATGAAACAAAAACTCGTTGTCTCAAAATCAAAGTACATAATATCCCTCATAATAAGCCAGTACATAGAAAGAACAAAAGCTGAAATAAAAGAAATACATAGTAGAGAACTCCTCCAAGAATCTACCAAGCAACAACAATCTACTGACTTCTCCCTTGATTGCCTATGGGGGGGAAAGGGGAAAATAGAGGAGTGGATCAGACTAAAAGTCTGGTGAATGATAGTAATTACTAGAGTCTTTAAGCAAGATAAAAGTAATAGACTCTACAATAGTTCTAGCATAAATAAGCATAACAAAGGGAATAGGAAAGAGATAAACTGGAAATATGTACGATTAAATATTTTTCAATTTATAAGATAGGTTAACTTTGATTGCTTGCACTTGTCCTTGATTTCTACTTTGATTAGGCTGAATTTCTAATCCTGTAATAAGGATGTAACCCTAGTTCTACCCTTTTTTTATCGGCCTGCTACTCCATAGACCTTACTGCGGACCAGCCGCTATATAACTCCCTACACAGCAGCCAATCATATCTACGAAAGATGCACAGAGCAACTCCTGTGGATCCTGATGACATATATAGCTCCCTACACAGAAGGCAATGGTTTCTACGAATGACACCCATACTAAGCGCTTGTAACTCATAGCTATTACTGAGCACCCGAATGGAAGTCGCACGCGTAACTGCCACCAGGCCCATGCTACCTTTTGCTCCACCTATTGGGTCTTCTTATTACCTCTAACTCCAGCATAAGCGTGCCCCTCATCCCACTTCAGGCTAACGTGAGATCATCGTGTGTCCATAGAATCTATAGGGGAAATGTTGTTGGTACTGGCCCTACATCCAAACAATTTCTAGTTGCGCCCCTTATCCAAATCAACCGTGATTTGGACTTCTATTTGACCAATTACTACTATTCTTAGCATAAGCGTGCCCTAGGATCACCGTTTTGTCCAACAGGGAATGCTATTTGGTAAAGGTCCTACTTTCATCTTTGCTTATTAACTGAGGTAAATTATTTAAATAAGCCTTTACATTTTTCTCTACTATCTATGCTTATTAATTTCTCCTAAGTCTTAAAATAAGCCTTATTCTATTCTTTTTCTTATTATAACCTACGCTATAATCATGCTTATTACTTGACCCAAGGTCTAAGTGTGAAAATAAGCTTCTTTCAACTTTACACTTATTAGTTATAATCTAAGTTATAACTAGGCCAATCTTTTTAATTCAGTCCAATTAACGTCATAATTAGGCGTAATTTCAGCCCAATTCCATTTATATTACAGTCTTTGAAATTTACATCTTATATTCCATTATTTCAGTTTTCTTACAATTTAATCTGTATTCGCGTTAATCCTATTATAATCCATACGCGAAGAAGAAGAAGGAATAAAAGAAAACGAAAAATAGATGAAAATCCAAAGCGTAGAAAGAGGATGTAAATAACGTATAAATAATGGTAAATAAACTAAAATACTGTAAATAACTGTAAATAAGCGGGAAAGCTATAATTAACAGAAATAAAGTAAAATTACTGAAAAGAATAGCTGAAAGGAAATAGACTGAAAATAATTCTAAAAACTGTAAATAAACTACTGAAAAGACTTCCAAAAATCCTAGTAAAACTACAACTATTGGAAACTCTATTATTTTAAATTACTTAAAGAAATCTTAAAATAATTACAATCACTCAGCTCCGGTCCTAAGCTCTTCCTTTGGTCTTCTCGGATCCACTTGGAGTTGTAAAATAATTTAATTTATAATGATTTTCTCCTTTGGAAAAATTATTCCGTTTAGGGTCCTTCCTAGAAAGGTGAATCCACTTGGAGAAAACCTAGAATGAGAAAAAGTGTTAGGTCTATGGGTCTATTTATAGGTGTAGAAGTGGATCTCGGACCATTGAATTTTGAGATTGAATACGATGCAACCACCTCATAGGATAAATAGGGGCCATCGGATGTAGAAACGGAAGGACTAGATCAGTTAAAACGATGCAAAATACGTGTTTAATCGTTGCTGATTCGTTCGAACGAACGAACGTTAGTTCGCTTGCCAAAAGGCAAGGCGGGTCGGCCGGACGGTCGACCGCCCCCTTGCCCAGGTCGACCTGCATATATATATATATATACATTCTCTTTTTTCTGCTTATTTTGTTTATTTTATAACTTGGTCATATTAGCTCAGTTTTTGACATTCTATATATGGAAATTGACCAGAAAATTACCATGGACACAATGGTGCAACTTCCGTGGCTCAATTCTGATATTTTCACAAAGTTATTTTATTATCTAATTAATTAACAAATTAATTATTACGGGTTAAATTTCAGGTTGTTACATTCTCCCCTCCTCAAGGGATTTCGTCCTCGAATTTTCTAAGGATAAAAGAATGTACTAAATGTTTTCATCCAATTCTACAACCAACTACTCAATCATCAACCATTCATCCATTGTCCTTAAGTTTTTCTAATGCAATTTATGATACTTATGCAATTAGTGTAGTGTAAATGTCCCTAACTAATGCAAAAGATTAGGCAGTCCACTGATTCAGTTGACCTTCTTTTATGCAATCATGGCCGTGCCATGTATACAAATTAATACAAAAATTTCTTAATGATAGTGATAATTCTATATGCATGCTACAAGCATCATCCAAATGCAACGATCATGTGATAAACATCCATTTATAGCAATCATGGAAAAAAAATAAAAATGCGCACACATCCATATGCATATGCTCTAGTGTCCTAGTTAGGCCGATCCCCAAGGAATAATAGTGTCTAGTGTACCTATATGTATCCATAGCGTCCACTAGCAACCACTTGCAACCACTAGCATACATCATTCATAACATGTTTACATCAAATCCTACCATCCATAGGTTAAATCCTAAGTTCTACCCTCCCAAAGGATAATAAAGGAAAGAACCTATTCAAATCTAAAGATGGAAAAAGGAATTCTTAAACTTACTATCAAAAAGACGAGGATAGGAAGTACGAATCTTCTCTTATGCTTCCCAAGTGGCGTCTGCAACATCATTCCCCATTGCACCTTCACCAGTGGAACCTCCTTATTCCTTAGTCACTTGATATCTCTTCGAACAATCTTCGTGGGGATACGCCGAACAGAAGCTTCCCTTCCTACCTCTACTTCCTCTAACTGACTAGGCTCTACAACCTCCGCCGAGTCATGTAAGCACTTTCGCAAGTGCGAAACATGGCAAACGTCGTGCACTCTTGCAAGCCTATCAGGTAGCTCCACTCGGTAAGCCATCTTCCCAACTCTCTCTGTGATAGGAAATGGTCCAACAAATCTAGGGGCTAACTTTCCATTTGATCCGAATCTTACCACATTCCTAAGCGGGGATACTTTGATAAAAACTAAGTCTCCAAACTCAAACTCTAAGTCTCTCCTCCACTTGTTCGCATACGACTTTTGTCTGTCTTGAGCCAGGTGAAAATTCCAAAATCATCAATGAACTAACTACACAAGCTGAGGCAACATCAATATGTAAGCAATCAAGCTACAGCATGGCACAAAGGCATAGACCACACTCGAGTACATATGAAAACAACTCAAGCTCAAGGCAAGTGCAACAATCAGAGGCATGTATAAGACAACAAACATAAAAAGAAACCAGAACAAGTTCAGCTACACATATTAGGCATATAGACATGTACTTGATACAATTCTGAAACTCAAAGACAACCAAACCTGAGTATAGACTCAGAGGCACCAAAGCATGCACAAGTTCATATGCAGACATGATGAAGCCAGTGATACCAGATCATAATGTACACAGGAACTCAATAATTACCATACTTATATGCATGCATACAACTCAGCACTTCAATATCCAACCAAGTCTAACCAGGCAGTGACAATAAGGGATGCATCAGTGACTACAAGAACAGCAATCATCAAATGTACAAAGACTCCAAGCCTGCAAGCATTTATGCCTCGAAGCAAGTGACTATGATCAATATACATGCATGAATAGCACATTTGAGTCAATACAACAACATACGATGAACTCAACCAAAGCTAACACATACATATATGAACATACATGTATACAACAACTCAAAGTTTCAACTGCAACGACATGATGACCAATACAAACTCGAGTGTGCACAAGCTTCAAAACCAGTACTATTTAACATTGGAGCATTTAGATGAACCAGATCAAAATCAGTGGCTCGACATGTACAAGCAACTCACCACACAATGCAACAAAACAGTGAACAATGAAATACAACTAGAGATGTGTATATACATAGACAACTCGAAGTGAACATAGCATAAGCAAGTGACATGGTAGTTTTGAACAAAGTCAAGCTAAATGCGGAAGTCATGGAACAACATGGTACAAGTTCGAACAAAACAAAAAATTAAGAAACCGATGTCAACAGCGGATTTCAAACCCAAGTCAACAGAATCAAAGTTCAAATGGCAGAAACTCAAAGTCGTGATGACCAAGGAATCGAGCAAGGTCGAAATTGAAGCCATAAGAATCAAGAAACAAAATATAAGAAATTAAACTAGTCTAAAGAAATCACAGTCATTCAAACATAATCAAGTGGCCGAAGAAAATTATCAGACGAACGAGATTATAGGGGATCGAACCCTATTTAATCCACTCATCAACGGCCTCAAAATCATTCGAGTTCTTGCAATATCACCGAGCATAGCATCAATTAGTAACTCGAATCAAGTCGAGTACAATATAAATCGAAAAGGGGACAAACATACCAATTCAATGAAAAGCATCAGAAGATCTCGACTTTGAAGCCGCAAGCAATCACTGATATAAGAAAGCATTCAGAAATCAATTCAACAAGACGGCGACTTCATTCTAGAAGCCCTAATTTTAGAACGAGGAAAGAACGAGCAAAAAGGAAGGCAGCCATTTTATTTTAATGCAAAGAGGAGAAGGATACGGCCGAATAATATAAACAGAAGAAGGCTATAATTCTTATCATTCTATTAATTTGGGTCGGATTCTTTAATTTATTATTTGGGCTTTAATATTTTAAATTAGGATTTTTGTTTTTAATTGTTTTTAAATTTGTATTTTTCCTTTAATCTTTTGTAATTTCTAGTCGTGTGACTAGGGGACGAACTATGGTGGTGTAGTTCGAGAATTTGCAACTCAGTGGATGAGTGGTGGCTGAGTTTTGAGCGTAGAGTTAGGTTAGTCGGTAGCGGGTATCGCAATTTTATGTGTGTAAGCGTCTGACTACTTAATTTCTAGTAGAAACCTTGGGGGCAGAACGTAGGCAGGGTTTTGCCGAAGTTGGGTAAATCCGCGTGTTCTATTTTCTGCTTTTTATATTCAGCTATTATCTATGCTGCTATTATTCTTCTATGATTTGTTTTGAAATTAGTTTATACTTCCGCATTAAATTTTTGTAATTATTAGTATCACGCTATTCACCCTCCCTCTAGGGTGAAATCGATCCTACAAGTGGTATCAAAGCGAGGAATAGAAGTCAATTTTTGTTTTAAAAATCTGATTTTTCAAAAACCAATTTTTGTTTTAAAAATTTGAATATTTAAAATGGCTTCTTTTAATAATGCTTTTGCTGAGGGTCAGTCCATAGTTAGACCACTAATGTTCAATGATGAATATGCTTACTGGAAAAATAGAATGAAAATCTTTCTAAAAACCATTGATGCTTGGAATATTATTGAGATGGGTTATAGGACCCCAACTATAATGGTAGATACTGAGGAAATAGATAAACTGATGGATCAATGGACAGATCTTGAAAATAGACTACAAAATGCTAATGCTAAAGCTATGAATTCTATTATTTGTTCATTGGATCAAATCGAATTTAATCGCGTCTCATATTGTCTAACTGCATAGGAAATCTGGCACACACTAGAAGTGACCCACGAAGGAACATCTCAAGTCAAGGAATCTCAACTTGCCATGCTGAGTAGCGAATACGAGAATTTCACAATGGCTAAGGAAGAAAATGTCAAAGAGATGTACGGACGACTTTCCAATATCGTATACAAATCAAAATCTCTTGGAAAATCATACACAGAGTTGGAAATAGTTTGAAAAATCCTCAGAGTCCTTCCACGGAGTTTTGAAGCAAAAGTCACAACTATTCAAGAATCAAAGGATTTGAAGTAGACCATAGTTGAAGAACTCATCGGAAATCTCACCACTTACGAGCTAGAAATAAAATTCAAGGAAGAGCGCGAAGGAGGTGATACTCGAAAGAAATCAATAGCTCTCAAAGGAACAACGGAAAGTGATGATGATGACGATGATGATGGAGCAGTTGAGCTAGCACTACTAATAAAAGGATTTAAAAAGTGGAACTGCAAATACAGAAATCTAGCTCTAAATCAACAACTGAAAAGTAGAATAGTCAAAGTTCTAGACAACCCAGAAGAGCGAGAGATCATCTGTCATAAGTGCAATAAACCTGGCCACATCAAGCCCAATTGTCCTCAAAATTGACTCGGCCAAGAAAAGAAATCGAAAAGGAGAAGTTTTGCAGCCACGTGGAATAAAAGTGATGATGATAAAAGCACTAGCAGTGAGAGTGAAAATGTAGATATGTGCCTTCGAGGTGATATAATTGATAGCGATGATGACGAGCCAAGCGAGGTATCAAAACTTACTCACTCAGAATTACTTATATATTTCCACAAAGTAAATGGCTGTTTTGAACGACTTAGGGAGAAATACGCTAAAATTGAATCACAAAGAGATACTTTGATAGAATCAAATAAACAGCTTGACGAATTAGTTAAAAACTATCAAAGCAAGAGCCCTAAGTGTGATAAGTGTCCAACATTCGAAGAAGAAATTAAAAAATCAAAAAATAAAATTAAATCACTTGAAAATGAAATTCTGATTTTGAAAGAAAGTGAAAATACTAGGAGAGAAAATTCTATTAAAAAGTGCACTCAATTATTGAACGAAAACGAATCACTCAAAACACAAGTCCAACAACTGTCAACGACTTTGGGAAAATTTTACAAAGGAGAAAGATCGTTAAATATGCTATTAGGGAAACATACTGCTAATACTGATAGACAAGGACTTGGGTATACTCACTCTGAATATGTTAGAAACGGAATTAATTAAGTCAATTCAAAGTGCACAATTTGTGGAAAAACTGGACACAATCACAATATTTGCTGGTATAGACCCAAACACGTGAAAACTATTCCAATTTGGGTTCCAAAAGGCACGAATATAAAATCCCTCAAAGTCAAACAAATCCGGGTGCCGAAAGGAACATATATAAATAGTTTTGGGTCTCCACAAACTTATTTTTCAAAATCTGTTGCCACTAACAACCATGGACCTATAAAAACAAATAGGTCACAAAAATCTTTTCTCCTGTAGGTGTGGTGGCAAGCTAAGGAACAACAACAGTGTTATCTGGATTCTGGCTGTTCCAACAACAAATCAAAGTTCCTTAACCTAGTATAAACATGACAGAATCACAATGGGCAACAACGAAAAACTATCGGTAGAGGTAAAACTGGTAATGGTATATTCATCTTGAATGATTTATTAAATTTGATAATCTACACCATAATCTGAATTAAATCAGCCAGTTATGAGATAATGAATGTTGATAATGACTTTGATTTTTTTTCAAAATAGTTGGCCAAGTTATTCTTTTATGCCGAGAATACTTTAAGGACCTCTAAATTCTTTGAACTACTTCATATAGATTTGTTTGGATTAATGATGGCGTTTTATTAATTGATAATTACTCTCGGTTCACATGGATATATTTGGTTACTTTACTGCTGACACTATATTCACTGGTTGTTTATTTGGCTTCAACTCAAATTTCATTTAAAAACTGTAAAAATGATTTCAAGGTATTTGTTGCAACATCACGGTCTAGTCTATAACATTCAACTAATGATAATCTTGAGTCTAAGAGAATTTCAGATGCAGATTACACTGGTAATCTAGTTGATAGAAAAATTACTAGTGGAACGTGATTTATGTTGAGACATTCAGTATCTGCATCGTTTTTCAAAGAAAATATCTGCATATTTTTCGCTTGAGATAATTTTGAAATAGCAGACATTTTTCTAAAACCCCTTTCAGAAAATCTTTTTTGTTGACCTTGTTCAGATTAGTCATTTTGGAAAATTTGATTTTTGGATTTGATTTTAAATGACTACATTAACTAATCTGACTCCCTATTGATTATCAAAAGGATAAATAGTGATTGAAAAAGTGATGATTGTTGATATTAATCATATATTATAACTTGAGATAGTATATTTGGTAAATTTCTTTAGAAATTTAAACAAGAGTTATAAAAACTTTTTTGTTGGTAAAAATTCCATGACCATTTTTATTTCTATCATATTTCTATCGACCATCACTCATCAAAATCAAATATAGTATGTAAATATGTGGTATTTTAAAACAGGAAATCATTCGTTTTTCATTTCATTATATTTTTAATAAATAAAAACATCCAAAGTATTCACTCTCATTTAAAAGTCCTCACGTTTATGCATGAGTGAATTACTTGGAATTTTTTATTATGTGCTTCCATGCTCATTTAAAAGTCCTCAAGGTTATGCATGTATGGAACGCATATCAAAATTGATTAATTAAATAGACAAGTTCATTCTAATCCTATTTAAAAGTCCTCACGGTTATGCGTGGTTAGAAGATACTTGAATTCAATTTAAAAAAAATTGGGAATGCTACTAATCTCATTTAAAAGTCCAAACAGTGATGTAAGGTTAGTAGGTATTCAAATTCCTGGTATAAATATACCACAAATAGACACAACTATATGGTTTTATATGATGACATCAACCCTATCATTCTAAAGTGGAATATGCGTCAAACAGAGTATTTATGATTTTTGTTTGATTTTTTATTGAAATTTAATATTTATACTTGATTGGGTATTAATATTATATTAATGTCTATCACTTTATCTTTAATTTTCTAACACTATTACTCTTTGCTGATAACAAAAGGAGGAGAGAAAAGTTAAGATTTTGGAAAATAAATGTCAAATATTTTATTTTGTTTTTTCTATTTGCATCTAGGTTCATTTGCATATTTTTCTCATGCATATATGAAGGGGGAGCATTATTGTAGAGAGGGAGCATTCAAATAGGTGGAGCAAATTGAATAACCAAATACATTTAATAAATTCAAAATCTTAAATATATGTTTGTTATCATCAAAAGGGGGAGATTGTTGAAAATGCTAGTATATGATTTTTGTTTAATGATAATAAACATATATATATATATATTCATTTAAATGTATTTGTTAATGTACTATTTTATTTTACAAATAATTAAACAAATATTTGCTGAATAAAATATATTATTACAATTTTTGAATAGTACAAATTTGAGCTCTCACTTTATATACACGATTTCAATTACATTACAATTATCATTTACATATGCACCTCGCTACATTTCAGTCATTCACTCGTATTATTCTTCAACTCTATTCCAGATTGAATCCAGCATCTGAATTATCTGCGAAATACACACTGACGTAGTAAAATTGAAAAAGAAATATTTTTGCAGTGTAAAATAAAATGTATTTTGAAAATATTATTTGCCTCAGTTATTTGGGTTGTTCGTCATCATTTAATTTTGAATACATCAAACACGAATAACTTGTGACATGCACAGTGTATCACTGTACATGCCACAAGGCCGTGCAGACCGATATACACTTGACAAAACTGCAGGGACAAGTGAGCACAAGGTCAAACCCAATCAAAAGCCAGGTTCAACTCAAGTGCAATACAAATAAAGTCACGACACGAGCACAAGGTCAAACCCGAGCTATAAGCCGGATTCAACACATGTGCAAATTCCAAAATCATCAATGAACTAACTACACAAGCAGAGGCAACATCAATATGCAAGCAATCAAGCTACAGCATGGCACAAAGGCACAGACCACACTCGAGTACACATGAAAACAACTCAAGGCAAGTGCAACAATTAGAGGCATGCACAAGACAACATACATAAAAAGAAACCAGAACAAGTTCAGCTACACATATCAGGCATATGGACATGTACTTGATAGTTGATACCATCCAGAAACTCAAAGACAGCCAAACCTGAGTACAGGGTCAGAGGCACTAAAGCATGCACAAGTTCATATGCAGACATGATGAAGCCAGTGATACCAGATCACAATGTACACAAGAACTCGATAATGACCATACTTATATGCATGCATTCAACTCAGCAGTTTAATATCCAACCAAGTCTAACCAGGAAGTGACAATAATGGATGCATCAGTGACTACAAGAACAACAAACATCAAATGTACAAAGACTCCAAGCCTGCAAGCATTTCTGCCTCGAAGCAAGTGACTATGATCAATATACATGCATGAATAATACATCAGACTCAATACAACAAATTACGATGAACTCAACCAAAGCTAACACATACATATATGAACATACATGTATACAACAACTCAAAGTTTCAACTACAATGACATGATAACCAATACAAACTCGAGTGTGCACAAGCTTCAAAACCAGTACAGTTCAACATTGGAGCATTTAGATGAACCAGATCAAAATCCGTGGCTCGGCATGTACAAGCAACTCACCACACAATGCAACAAAACAGTGAACAATGAAATACAACCAGAGATGTGTATGTACATAGACAACTCGAAGTGAACAAAGCATAAGCAAGTGACACAGTAGTTTTGAACAAAGTCAAGTTAAATGCCGAAGTCATGGAACAGCAGGGTACAAGTTCGAACAAAGCAAAAAATTAAGAAACCAATGTCAACAGCGGATTTCAAACCCAAGTCAACATAATCAAAGTTCAAATGCCAGAAATTCAAAGCCGTGATGACCAAGGAATCAAGCAAGTTCAAAATTGAAGCCGTGAGAATCAAGAAAAAAAAATACGAAATTGAACTAGTCTAAAGAAATCACAGTCATTCAAACATAATCAAGTGGCCGAAGAAAATTATCAGACGAACGAGATTATAAGGGATCAAATCCTATTTAACCCATTCATCATCGACCTCAAAATCATTCGAGTTCAAGCAATACCACCGAGCATAGCATCAATTAGGAACTTGAATCAAGTCGAGTACAATATAAATCGAAAAGGGGACAAACATACCAATTCAATGAAAAGCATCAGAAGATCTCGACTTTGAAGCCGCAAACAATCACTGATAGAAGAAAGCATTCAACAATCAATTCATCAAGGTGAAGACTTCATTCCCGAAGCCGTAATTTCAGAACGAGGAATGAACGAGCAAAAAGGAAGGCATCCATTTTATTTTAACGCAAAGAGGAGAAGGATACGGCCGAATAATATAAACAGAAGAAGGGGATAATTCTTATCATTCTATTAATTTGGGCCGGATTCTTTAATTTATTATTTGGGCTTTAATATTTTAAATTAGGGTTTTTGTTTTTAATTGTTTTTAAATTTGTATTTTCCTTTAATCTTTTGTAATTTATAGTCGTGTGACTAAGGGACGAACTACGGTGGTGTAGTTCGAGAATTTGCAACTTAATGGCTGAGTTGTGGCAGGGTTTTGAGCATATAGTTAGGTTAGTCGGTAGCGGGTGTAGCGAGTTTACGTGTGTAATCGTCTGACTACTTAATTTCTAGTAGAAACCTTGGGGGCAGCACGTAGGCAGGGTTTTGCCGAAGCCGGTTAAATCTGTGTGTTCTATTTTCTGCTTTTCATATTCAGCTACTATTTGTGTTGCTATTATTCTGCTGTGATCTGTGTTGAAATTAGTTTATACTTCCACATTAAATTTTTATAATTATTAGTATCACCCTATTCACCCCCCTCTAGGGTGAAATCGATCCTACATCTCCATCCTTCGTCGAATCAAATCCACCCTCTCAGAGGTCTCCCTAACCATATCAGGTCCAAGTAATAACTTCTACGTAGACTCTACCCAACATGATGGGGACTTGCAAGGTCTCCCATATAAAGCCTCAAATGGGGCCATTCCTATACTTGTTTGGTAACTATTATTGTACGCAAACTCAACCAACGGAAGATGCTCCTCCCAAGTTCCTCCAAAGTCCGAAATACATATCCGTAGAAAATCCTCAAGTACCCTATTGGTCCTCTCCGTTTGACCATCTGTCTGGGGGTGATAGACCATACTCAACCTAAGTTGCGTCCCTAGCGCCTCCTGTAAGCTTCTCCAAAAATCACTAGTGAAAATGGGGTCTCTATCACTAACAACGCTAGAAGGAACTCCGTGTAGACGGACTATCTCTCGAATATACAAGGATGCCAAATATGTAGTCGTACGCTTACTCTTAACTGTGATGAAGTGAGCACTCTTGGTCAATCTATCAACAATCACCCAAATGCTAGTGTTCCCCTTCCTAGAACGGGGTAAACCATCAATGAAATCCATAGAAACACTGTCACACTTCCACTCTGGCACATCTAAGGGCTAAAGTAATCCACCGGGCATCTACTACTCTGCTTTTACCCTTTGGCATATGAGACACTTAGCTACGAATTCCGCCACGTCCTTCTTCATACCACCCCAATAGAACATCCTCTTCATATCCCAATACATTTTGTCACCACCCGGATGAATAGTCATACGGGAATGGTGCACCTCCTCCAAAATTGCTCTCAATAACTCACTAGCGCGTGGAACACAAAGCCTTACATCTCTCCTAAGCCACCCTCTGTTATTGTTTGAATAGCGTTGGAGATGTCTCAAGACCTCTCCTCGGCTAATCCAATCCATAATGTCCATGAGCTCTGAATCCTCCCGCTGCCTCGAGCCAATCTGATCCATAAGGGTAGGCCTCACGTCTAATGTTGCCAACAATCTGGGAGTAATGTGCGTAAAGGGCTTAGAATCAAAAGTTGAAATAAACTCCAAGCTTCTCCACTCTACGAACAAAGGACTAAGGGTTGATTTCTTTCTACTTAATGCATCCGCAACCACATTACCCTTGCTAGGGGTATAAGCTATCTCAAAATCGTATGAGGCTAAAAACTCCATCCACCTCTATTGCCTCAAGTTCAAGTCATTCTGCGAGAATAGGTACTTTAAAGACTAATGGTCGGTAAAAAGCTCAAACCTCTCTCCAAGATAATAGTGCCTCTAAGACTTGAGTGCAAAAACTATAGCCACCAACTCCAAATCGTGGGTAGGATAGTTCTTCTCATGCGTCCTCAACTGCCTACTACCATAACACACTACACTCCCTTCTTGCATCAACACTGCTCCTAGACCCGTCCCGCATGCATCAGTGTATACAGTGAAAGGCTTAGCTCTATCGGGTAAAACTAACACTGGTGCACTAGTAAGGGCTCTCTTAAGCTTCGTGAGGGAATCCTCACAATCCATGTCCCACATGAAAGCTTTATTCTTCTTAATAAGGCGCGTAAGTGGTGCCGAAATCTTGGCAAAGTCCCTAATGAACTTCCTATAGTAGCCAGCCGATCCTAGGAAGCTCCTAACCTCGGTAACGTTCATGGGGGCCTTCCAATCTTGCGCTGCAATAACCTTAGCAAGGTCAATAGCCATACCTTCCTTCAAGACTATGTGCCCCAAGAAACGAACTTCCTCTCTCCAAAAATGACACTTTGAAAACTTAGCTCTCAAATGATGACTATGAAGTGTGCAAAGAACTTCTTCCAAATGAATAGCATGTTCATCCATATTATTGGAAAATACCAAGATATCATCCACGAATACAACCATAAACTTATTTAGGACATCCCTAAAGACGTGGCTCATTAAATCAACAAATAGGCTGGGGCATTGGTTAGCCCAAAAGGCATAACCAACCACTCGAAGAATCCGTCCGGTGTCCTAAAGGCAGTCTTATCTATGCTGTCATCAACGACTCTAAGTTGATGGAATCCCATGGCTAACTCAAGCTGAGAGAAAACTGAGGAACCTACCAACTGGTCAAAAAGATCATCAATCCTAGGGAGTGGATATCAGTTCCTCTTAGTGAGCTTATTTAATTCTCTATAATCCACGCAAATTCAGAGAGAACCATCCGCCTTAGTGGCGAAGACGACTAGTTCTCCCCACTCCGATATGCTCCTTCTTATGAATCTCTTCTCCAACAGCTCACGAATCTGCTTGCTCAATTCTATCCTCTCCCTAGGTGCCATGTGCCTCACAGGTAATGCTACTGGCTTAGCATTCTTGGTTAAATAAATCCTAAAGTCAATCTCTCTCTTAGGGGGCAGTCCCCTAACATCCTCAAAGACGTCTGCAAAATCTCTGCGACAGGAACCGAATGTAACTCTTATGATGATGAATCGAGGGAATAAAGAAGACTCAACATAACCGACCCTTGCGGGTCGCAAGATACCTCTAGAGTCCTACAACTGCAAGTCTTAAGCCTCAAGTCTGACGACTCTCCTCTCGCAGTCTAAGATAGCTCCGTATGTGGATAGCCAATCAATCCCTATGATCATCCCATACACCAAGAATCCCAAAACGTAGACGTCGCAGTCAAATTTTATGCCTAGGATAAAGATTTTCAAACCCCTACAAAGCATAGATAAGTGTTCCGATCCTCCTATGGTGTTTGAAACAATAATGGGGTCTACTACTAATGATATGTCCAAGTGCAAACAATCTACTAGAGAATTAGAAATAAAAGAATGTGATGCCCAAGAATCAAATAAAGTCTGAATAGGAAAATCAGATATATAAATCAAACCTTCAACTCTGACCTTCCTACCTCTATCTGGAATGCTACTGGAAGGTGTTGTGTCTAACGCCTAAATCTGCGCAACTGGTGCACTCGCTCCCTGAGGACAACTCCTACTCACATGACCAGGCTGCCCGCAAGTATAGCACTTACCCTTCATCTTCTCCTTCCAGCAATCCTTGGCCATATGTCCAACCTTCCCACAACTATGGCACTTTATTCCTTTCTTAATCTACTTCTGAGGACCATCATCTTTCTTCTTCTTCTTATTCATTTCCCACCACTTCTTCTTTGAACCTTCTAACTTAACCTCCTCTTTAGACTCTCCCTCCTTAACTATATCCGACATAAGCGCCATCTCGACCAAAGACTCATAAGTAGCTCCCATCGGTACATGAGTCAGCATTAATCCCTGAAGGGGTTGTTTCAATCCCTTTGCAAACTTCATAGCTTTCTTATTCTGTGTGTTCACAAAATCCATACCAAACCCCGACAGCTCATTGAATTGATTGATGTATTCCTTAACAGACAAACTCCCTTGCTTCAAATTGATAAACCTCTCCAGTTAAACACTCTCTTCTTCCTAAGATAGAAACTTCCCATCGAATCGCTCCCGGAATCCATCCCAAGTAACATTTCTACCCTCCAACTCGATCACCTCCCACCAATAAGATGCCACCTCCTTAGCTGCCAAGCGGCTAGCTGAACTCGCTGCTAAACATCCAATCCCAAAACACCAAAAATCCTCTTTCTGTCCCTAAACCATGCTCTCGCTTCCACAAAAGTCTCCTTTCCAGAAAAAGTCTTCCCGCCCAAGCTCAAAAAATCTTTACAAAGCTTAGAGAAATTGATGGCGGCAAGTGGGTTGATTGGATTCCCACCCGCTGGGCAGGGTTGGGCGTAGGCCCGTGCACCTCTGGAGTCATGGCTTGTAAGTACCTACAAAACCAGGATAGGACTGGAATGACCTCGGTAAGGTTCGAGGCATCAACCATTCTACAAAAAGAAAACGATAGTTTAGGAAAGAGTCAAAGTGAGATTGAACTGGACTTATGAGGGGAGTTTTATAGTAATTCTTTTATACTTAAAAATCATATCTAAAAGTTCTTTTCTGAAAAATACCTTTAAAACAAGTTATTTTAATAAATACTTTACTTTAAAAAAATTTGGAATCATGTAACCTTAGGCTCTGATACCTAGTGAAACACCACACACCCCTTAATATACTCAAAAGGACACATTAAAAGGCGTGGTGAGTTGTAGGTATAACTGAAACTAACAGAGACTAAGATTCACAAGACAAAAATGGATAAAAACAACAGAAACTTAAAATAATAACTTAATTAAAACAAAGCTCCATAATTGCTTCATAAATAAGTCAAATACCAAATACTACATACATGTCTAAAAATCCAATATGTCACATGAAATAAAAACTCATAGTCTCAAAATCAGAGTACATAATATCTTTCATAATAAGTCAGTATATAGAAAGAACAAAAGATGAAATAGTAGAGAACCCCTCCAAGAAACCGCCAAGCAACAACAATCTACTGACTTCTCCCTTGATTGCCTATGGGAGGGAAGGGGAAAATAGAGGAGTGGGTCAGATTAAAAGTCTGGTGAATGATAGTAACTACTAGAGTCTTTAAGCAAGATAAAAGTAATAGACTCTACAACAGTTCTAGCATAAATAAGGATAACAAAGGGAATGGGAAAGAGATAAACTGGAAATAAGTACAATTAAGTATTACTCAATTTATAAGATAGGTTAACCTTGATTGCTTGCACTTATCCTTGATTTTTTCTTTGATTATGATAAATTCCTAATCCTGTAATTAGGATGTAACCCTAATTCTACCCTTTTTTGATCGGCCTGCTACTCTATAGACCTTACTACGGACCAGCCGCTATATAACTCCCTACACAGCAGTCAATGGTATCTACGAAAGATGCACAGAGCAACTACTGTGGATCCGGATGACATATATAGCTCCCTACACAAAAGGCAATGGTGTCTACGAAAGACACCCATACTAAGCGCTTAGAACTCATAGCTATTACTAAGCACCCGAATGGATGTCGCACGCGTAGTAGCCACCATGCCCATGCTACCTTTTGCTCCACCTATTGGGTCTTCTTATTACCTCCAACTCCAGCATAAGCGTGCCCCTCATCCCACTTCAGGCTAACGTGAGATCACCGTATGTCCATAGAATCTATAAGGGAATTGCTATTGGTACCGGCCCTTCATCCAAAAAATATCTAGTTGCGCCCCTTATCCAAATCCTTGGTGATTTGGACTTCTATTTGACCAATTACTACCATTCTTAGCATTAGCGTGCAATAGGCTCACTGTTTTGTCTAATAGGGAATGCTATTTGGTACAGGTCCTATTTTCATAATTAGGCGTAATTTCAGTCCAATTCCATTTATATTACAGTCTTTGAAATTTACATCTTATATTCCATTATTTCAGTTTTCTTACAATTTAATTCGTATTCGCATTAATCCTATTCTAATCCATACGCGAAGAAGAAGAAGGAATAAAAGAAAACTTAAAATAGAAGAAAATCCAAAGCGTAGAAAGAGGATGTAAATAACATATAAATAAACTAAAATACTATAAATAACTGTAAATAAACGGAAAAACTATAATTAACAGAAATAAAGTAAAATTACTGAAAAGAATAACTGAAAGGAAATAGACTGAAAATAATTCTAAAAACTGTAAATAAACTACTGAAAAGGCTATTCCAAAAATCGTAGTAAAACTACAACTATTGGAAACCCTATTATTTTAAATTACTTAAAGAAATCTTAAAATAATTACAATCACTCACCTTCGGTCCTAAGCTCTTCCTTCGGTCTCCCGGATCCACTTGGAGTTGTAAAATAATTTAATTTATAACGATTTTCTCTTTTGGAAAAATTATTCCGTTTAGGGTCCTTCCTAGAAAGGTGAACCCAATTGGAGAAAACCTAGAATGAGAAAAAGTGTTAGGTCTAGGGGTCTATTTATAGGTGTAGAAGTGGATCTCGGACCATTGGATTTGGAGATTGAATAGGATGCAACCACGTCATAGGCTGAATAGGGGCCAACGGATGTAGAAACGGAAGGACTAGATCAGTTAAACCAATGCAAAATACGTGTTCAATCGTTGTTGATTCGTTCGAACGAACGAACGTTCATTTCGATCGCTTGCCAAATGGCAAGGCGGGTCGACCGGACGGTCAACCGCCCCCTTGCGTAGGTCGACCGGGCGGTCGACCTGTATATATATATATATATAATTTTTTCTCTCTCTTTTTTTTTCTGCTTATTTTGTTTATTTTATAACTTGGTCATATAAGCTCGGTTTTTGACGTTCTATATATGGAAATTGACCAGAAAATTACCACGGACACAATGGTGCAAATTCCGTGGCTTAATTCTGATAATTTCACAAAGTTATTTTATTATCTAATTAATTAACAAATTAATTATTATGGGTTAAATTTCGGGTTGTTACACTCTTGCTAGTCCCCGCTGGGTGAGGCCCCCCATAGATTACATCAATCCTATTCAATGGAGGACTCAAGCTTAATGGATCCTCTTCTTCGAAGATGTTGATAACATTATTAGGAAACTTTTGTGGACCATCACCAGTTCGAGGTGCTTTTTATTTATCTTGGATAAATTCCTTCAAATGCCCTTAGCGGATTAGTTTTTGAATGATTCCAGCTAGGGTAACAACTCGAAATTTAAGTTATAATAATTAATTAACGAATTAATTGAATAATAAAATAAGTTTGTGAAACTATCAGAATTGAGCCACGAGGGTTACACCATTGTGTCTGCGGTAATTTTCTGGTCAATTTCCATATATAGTTTGTCAAAATCCGAGTTAATATGAAGAAGATACGAATTAAACAAGAATTGAATTAAAAAGAAGAAACAAATAATAACAAGGGCCAGGTCAACTCAGACCAAGGCCAGGTCGACCCCCAAAGGCATAGGTTGACCTGTAGGTCGACCTACATGTCGAACCGCCCATATTTGTAGACTTGAATTTGTCCAGGTTAAAACTATGACGTGTTTTTCCAATTTCTTTCAATCCTGTGCGTTCGTGTTTCCATCTGATGGTTCCCAGTGAGCCTATGACGTGGTTTCACCAGATTTAATCTTCAAATCCAACAGTCTGAGATCCTTAAACTACACTATAAATAAGACCCTAGGCCTAGCTATTTTTCCTCATTCAGATTTTCTCCTATTTTGGTTCAATGCCAGAGGCTAGACATTAAATAGAAAAATTTTCTAAGGAGAAAATCTTTTATATAAAAATATTCTATGCTCTAGAAGTGGATCAAGGAAGACCAAGGACTAGAGCTAAGGACCACAGGTGAGTGTTTAGTAATTATTTTATATTTTTAAGTAATTTAAAATAATAGGGTTTTCAATAGTTGTAGTTTTTCTGCAATTTTTAGACAATTTTTATATAAGTTATTTACAGCTAGTTTTTAAAGTTATTTTCGGTCTATTTTATTCAGTTATTTTTATTTAGTTATTTTATTCAGTTATTTACAGTTATTTACCGTTATTTATAGTTATTTTCATTTATTTACATCTGTTTTACGTTAGAATTTAGCCTATAAATGTTAGTTTCTTTTTATTCCTTTTTACGCGAATAGAATATTAAAAAGAGAATAATTCGCAAATATGGATTCAAATAGAAATCAATAAATTTACAAAAATTAGATGTAAAATAAGAAGAACTGTAATAAAAAGAAGATAGACTGAAATATGCAAATTTGAGACATTTGCAAGCATTAGTATAACAAGTGGTTATAACTAAAAATAAAATAAAAGAAGCTTATTTTAAAACTTTGACTAAGTTAATAGGCAAATTATAACATAGGTTATAATTAGTAATAACAGAAAAGGCTTATTTTAAAGATTTGGATTAAGTTAATAAGCAATATAGCAGAAATAACAAAAGAGGCTTATTTTCAGAACTTACACTAAGTTAATAAGAAAGAATATAAATAAGGCCCGTACCAACAACATCCCTTTTAGACTAGGACTGATGGTCTCACAACAGATTAGGTGAGGCTGGGTAGGACCCTTTCAGACTAGGACCGATGGTTTCACAATAGTTAGGTTAGGCTGGGACACACTTATGCTAACTAGGGAAAATAAGTAGCCAATAGATAGAAGCTCAAATCGGGGGATTTGGGCAAGGGGCGCAACTAGATTTTGTTTGATAGGACTCATACCAATAGTACTCCCTTTCAAACTAGGACTGACGGTCTCACAAACACTTAGGTGAGGCTGGTCAGGACCCTTTTAGACTAGGACTGATGGTCTCACAACATATCAGGTGAGGCTGGGCATGCTTATGCTGATTAGGTTAAGTAAAAGGTCACAAGAGGAGGCGACAGTTAGCGTGTACCGGGGATGACCGAGCATGCGGCATCAATAAGTCGCTGCTACATTTCAAGCACTAAACATGTGTCTTTTGCTGTGGAACCAACATGATTGGACAAGCTCACAGCGGCACAACAGAGATTAGGATTTCAACCTAATTAAAATAGGATTAGGGTTTTAACCTAATCAACGGGTAGAATTAGGATTTCAACCTAATTAAAATAGGATTAGGGTTTTAACCTAATCAAAGCAGTAATCTAAGACAAGTGCAAACAATCACAATCAAAACAAACAGAACCAGAAACAGTATTTTATCCCAGTTTCCTTTATTTCCTTTTATACTAAAACTATTGCTAAGTCTATTATCTTTATCTTGCTTAAAATACTAGTAGTTACTTTCACTCACCAAACTTATAGTCTTACCCACTCCTTTATTTTCCCCTTTTCCCCCCATAGGCCAGTAGAGGCAAGGGCAGTAGATTTGGATTTCTTGGAGACCCATTTGTAGAGTTTTCTCAATCTTCATGTATTCTTCTTGTTTTCATTTTTCTTTTCATTTGACTTTGGATATACTGGTACTTTATGAGAGGGATGATTTTTATTATGTACTCTGATGATGTGACTGAGATTATATTTTTCATAAGACATGTGTATTTGGTATTTGAGACATACTTTGTTTTATGACATTATTTTATGAAGTTTAATTTTGAATATCAAGTTATTATTTAAATGTTTCCACTGTTATTATTTATTTGTCTTGTGAATCTTAGTCTCTGTGATGCTTTAGCTATACCTATAACGCACCATATCCTTTAGTGTGTCCTTTTTGGGTATACTAAGGGGTGTGGGGTGTTTCACTTGGTATTAGAGTCTAAGGTTACAGGATTCCTAAAAGCTTACTTTAAAAGTAAAGTATTTTTCGAAAATAACTTATCTTCAAACTAAAAGTATTTTTCAGAAAGAAACTCTTATTATAGAAATGGTTTTCAAGTATAAAAGAGTTTTATAAAAATTCCCTCAAAGTCCAGTTCAATCTTCTTTCGATTCTTTCAAGCCTAAATATCCTTTTCTTTGCATAGTATGGCTGACTGGTTCCATTGAGCTACGGTACCAGAGGTGCAAGGGCAAGCGCCCAATACAGCATCGGTAGGTGGAGATCCTATTAATCCATCTGCAGCAGCCAATTTTTCTAAGCTATGCAAGGACTTCGCTAATCTAGGAGGCAAGACATTTTCAGGCATGGAGGATTTCATGGAGGCGCGAGCTTGGTTGAGGAATACAGAGTGGATATTTGGGCTGTTAGGATTGGAAGACCGACAAAGAGTTCAGCTTCAATCTTGGCAGCTGAAGGGAGAAGCTTCTTACTGGTGGGAGATCATAGAATTGGAAGGAAGAGACATTGGTTAGTTTGGATTTTGAGAAAGGTTTGAGAGAAAATTCTTGTCACAAGCTGAGGGAAGCATGCAGTTGGAGAAGTTCATTAGTTTGAAGCAAGGGAGTCTTTCGGTAAAGGATTATATAAACCAGTTTAATGAGTTGTCACGGTTCGGGATGGTGCTTGTTAATACACCGCATAAGAAGGCCATGAAGTTTGCTAAGGGTTTGAATCAGCCCCTCCAAGGGTTGTTATTGACGCATGTACCTATGGGAGTAACGTATGAGTCACTAGTTGAAATGGATCTCATGTCAGATGCAGCTAAGGAAGGAGAAGTTAAGGAGGTTCCTAAGTCAGAGAACTCTAAGAAGCAGTGGTGGAAGAATAAAAAGGATAAGGATAGGAAGAAAGGAGGACCTCAAAAGCAGATCAAGAAGGGTGTGAAATGTCATAGTTGTAGATTGGTTGGTCATTTCACAAAGGACTGTAAGAAGAACACGATGAAGAGGAGGTGTTACAACTGTGGGCAGCCGGGTCACCTTAGTAGAGCTTGTCCTCAGAAGACGGGGCAGAGAACAGGCGCACCTACAGCGCAAGTACAGGCTTTGAATGCAGCACCTTCTAGTAGTGG
The DNA here is from genome assembly GCA_030737815.1 of Allium fistulosum. NCBI lineage: Eukaryota > Viridiplantae > Streptophyta > Magnoliopsida > Asparagales > Amaryllidaceae > Allium > Allium fistulosum. The sequence continues at coordinate 738,620,465 of CM060908.1, read as the reverse complement.
ACTGGATCGAGGTAGGAAAGTCTCTGTAGAAGGTTTGATCCCTATTTTGGATTTTCCTATTCGGACTCTTTTTGATTCCGGAGCATCGCATTCTTTGATTTCTAGTTCCTTGGTTGATTGTTTGCACTTAGATATTTCTCTAGTAGTAGACCCTATAGTTGTTTCAAACCCTATAGGAGGATCGACACATTTATCCATGATTTGTAGGGGTTTGAAAATTTTTATACTAGGCATAGAGTTTGATTGTGACGCCTATGTAATGGGATTATCGTGATATGGGATGATTTTGGGGATGGATTGGCTATCCACTTATGGAGTGATATTGGACTACGAGAGGAGAGTCGTCAGATTAGGGACATGCAACGGTAGGGCTCTCGAGGTTTCTTGCGACCCACAGGGGTCAGTCATGTTGAGCTTCCTTTATTCCCTTGATTCATCACTAGGAGAGTTAGATTCTATTCTAGTCATTAGAGATTTCCCAAACGTTTTTGAGGAGGTTAGGGGACTAACCCCTAAGAAGGAGAACGACTTTAGGATCTACCTGAATGACAATGCTAAGCCAGTGGCATTGCCCATGAGACATATGGCTCCTAGGGAAAGGTAGGAGTTAAGTAAGCAGATTGGTGAGCTATTGGAGAAAGGCTTCATCAAACGGAGCATATCTGAGTGGGGAGCACCAGTCGTCTTCGCTACAAAGGCGGATGGTTCCCTTCGACTTTGCATAGACTATAAAGGGTTGAATAAGCTCACAAAGAAGAACCATTACCCACTTCCTAGGATAGACGATCTTTTCGATCAGTTAGTTGGCTCTTTAGTATTTTCTCAGCTTGATTTAGCCACTGGATTTAATCAGCTCAGGGCCGCTTACGATAGCATAAATTAGACAGCATTTAGGACACCCGATGGATTCTTTGAGTGGTTGGTTATGCCGTTTGGGCTAATAAATGCCCCAGCCTATTTTGTAGATTTGATGAGTCGTGCTTTTTGAGATGTCCTAAATAAATTCGTTGTAGTATTCGTGGATGACATTTTGGTGTTTTCCAAGAGTATGGAAGATCATGTTTTTCATCTTGAGGAGGTTCTTCATACACTTCGCGTTCATTAGCTGAAAGCAAAGTTTTTGAAATGTTACATTTGCCTTAAGGAGATGCGTTTCTTGGGGCATGTAGTCTCAAGAGAGGGTCTAGCGGTGGATCCCGCTAAGGTAGTAGCAGTACAAGATTGGAAGGCCCCTAAGAATGCTACCGAAGTTAGAAGCTTCCTAAGTTTGGCTGGCTACTATAGGAAGTTCATCAGAGATTTCACTAAGATTTCAGCATCGCTAACTCGCCTTACTAAGAAGAATGTGGCATTCGTGTGGGACATAGATTGTGAGGATTCCTTCACAATGCTAAAGAGGGCCCTTACTAGTGCACCAGTGTTAGTTTTACCCAACTGAGCTAAGCCTTTTATAGCATACACTAATGGATGTGGGACGGGTCTTGGAGTAGTATTGATGCAAGAAGGGAGGTTAGTATGTTATGGGAGTATACAATTGAGAACTCATTAGAAGAACTACCCTACCCATGATTTGGAGTTAGCTACTATTGTTTTCGCGCTCAAGTCTTGGAAATATTACTTGCTAGGAGAGAGGTTCGAGCTTTTCATTGACCATATATCATTGAAGTACCTATTCTCACAAAAGGATTTAAACTTGAGGCAGCAACATCGGATGGAGTTTTTGGCATCATATGACTTTGAGATAGCCTACACCCCTGGCAAGGGAAACATAGTTGCGGATGCGTTAAATAGGAAGAGAGCAACCCTTAGTCCAATGTTCGTGGAGTGGAGAAGCCTAGAGTTTATTTCCACCTTTGATTTTAAGCCCTCTACGGACATTACCCCTGGATTATTGGCAGCACTTGAGGGTAAGCCTACCCTCATAGATCAGATTGGCTCAAGGCAGCGAGAGGATTCAGAGCTAATGGAAATTCTAGAGAGAATTAGAAAAGGAGAAGTCTCTAGACATCTCTAACGCTATTCCATTGATAGTAGAGGGTGGCTAAGGAGAGATGGAGAACTTTGTGTTCCCCACACTAGTGATTTAACGAGTGCAGTTCTAGAAGAAGCACACCATTCTCGAAAGACTATTCATCCGGGTGGTGATAAGATGTATAGGGACATGAAGATAGTGTTTTATTGGAGCGGCATGAAGAAGGATGTGGTAGAGTTTGTAGCCAAGTGTCTTGTGTGCCAAAGAGTTAAGGCGGAGCAGCAGAAGCCCGGCGGATTGCTTCGACCATGGGATGTACCTGAATGGAAGTGGGATAGTGTTTCGATGGACTTCATATATGGTTTACCCCGATATAGGAAGGAGAATACTAGTATTTGAGTGATTGTTGATCGTTTGATTAAGAGTGCCCACTTCATTCCGGTCAAGAGGAAGAGGACAACACCTTATTTGGCATCCTTATATGTTCGTGAGATAGTCCGACTTCATCGAGTTCCTTCTACCATAGTGAGCGATAGGGACCTTATCTTTACTAGCGAGTTTTTGAGAAGCTTGCAAGAGGCTTTAGGAACACAGCTTAGATTGAGTACGACCTATCACCCTCAGATGGATGGCAAAACGGAGAGAGTTAATAGAGTTCTTGAAGATTTGTTGAGGATGTGCATTCTTGATTTTGGAGGAACTTGGGAGGAGCATCTTCCTTTAGTGGAATTCGCTTATAATAATATTTTTCAAGCTAGCATTGGGATGGCACCTTTTGAAGCTCTTTATGGAAGACCTTGCATGTCGCCTTCATGTTGGTTGGAGTCTACAGAATATTGCTACTTGGTCCCAACATGATTAGAGAGACGTCAGAAAAGATTGATTTAATTAGAAGGAGAATGAAGACGGCTCAAGATAGGCATAAATATTATGCAGATAAACAGAGAAGGGATATTGAGTTTGAGGTAGGAGACTTGGTTCATTAAGGTATCTCTGCTAAGAAAGGTAGTAAGATTTAGATCAAGTGGGAAACATGCTCCCAGATTCGTCGGACCGTACCCCATTGTGGAAAGGGTAGGGAAGATAGCGTATCGGATAAAGCTACTAAAGAGGCTCGTAGGTGTTCATGATTTTTTACATGTTTTGCACTTGAGAAAGTGCTTACATGACTCAGTAGAGGTAGTGGAACCTAGCCAACTTGAAGAAGTTGACGTGGAGAGAGAACCATCGGTTCGTTGCATTCCAACCAAGATCGTTGGGCATGATATCAAGAGGCAAAGGAATAAGGAAGTTCCTTTGGTTAAAATGCAGTGGGGAGACAACATTGAGGACGCTACGTGCGAGGCTGAGGAGAAAATACGTACCTTTTATCCGTATCTTTTTGATGGTACGCTTTGAATTTTCTATTTCCATCTTTTGAATAGGTTCTTTTCTTCATTGTCCTTTGGGAGGGTAGATCTTAGGATTTAACCTATGGATGGTAGGACTGAATGTAAATATGTTACTAGAATCTGTTATGTATGATGGACGCTAGTGGTTGCAAGTGTTTGCTAGTGGATGCTAATGGACGCATATATATGCACTAGGCACTATTATCATTTAAGGATCAGCCTAATTAGGTCACTAAAGCATATGCATATGGATGTGTGAGCATTTTCATTTTTATTTTATTTCCATGGTTGCTATAAATGGATGATTATCATATGATTATTGCATTTGGATGATGATTGTAACACGCATATAGAACTACAGTTTTCATTAGGGAATTTGCATTTGGATACATAGCACGGACATGATTGCATAAAAGGAGGTCGACTGAATCAGTAGACCGCCTAATCTTTTGCATCAGTTAGGGACATTGACACTACATTATTGCATATAACATAAACTTCATTAGAAAAACTTAAGGACAATGGATGTAATGGATGGTGGTTGAATATTTGGTTGTAGAATTTGGATGAAAATATTTATTTCATTCTTCTGTCCTTAGAGATTTCGGGGACGAAATCCTTTAAGGAGGGGAGAATGTAACAATCCGAATTTAAGCTATAATAATTAATTAATTGAATAATAAAATAAGTTTGTGAAATTACCAGAATTGAGCAACGGGAGTTGCACCATTGTGTCCGTGGTAATTTTCTGGTCAACTTTCATATATAGTTTGTCAAAATCCGAGTTAGTATGAAGAAGATACGAATTAAACAAGAATTGAAATAAAAAGAAGAAAAAATAATAATAACAAGGGTCAAGTCAATCCAGACAAAGGCCAGGTTGACCCAGACCAAGGCCAGATCGACCGTAGGGTCGACCCCTAAATGTCTAGGTCGACCTGTAGGTCAACCTGCATGTCGACCTGCCCTTGTTTGTAGACGTGAATTCGTCTAAATTAAAACTATGACGTGTTTTTCCAATTTCTTTCAATCTTGTGCATTCGTGCTTCCATCCGACGGTTCCCAGTGAGCCTATGACGTGGTTGCACCAGATTTAATCTTCAAATCCAATGGTCTGAGATCCCTAACCTACACTATAAATAAGACCCAAGGCCTAGCTATTTTCCTCATTCAGATTTTCTCCTATTTGGGTTCATTGCCAAAGGCTGGACCCTAAATAGAAAAAATTTCTAAGGAGAAAATCTTTTTTATAAAAATATTCTACGCTCTAGAAGTGAATCAAGGAAGACCAAGGACTAGAGCTAAGGACCATAGGTGAGTATTTAGTAATTATTTTAGATTTTTAAGTAATTTCAAATAATAGGGTTCTTAATAGTTGTAGTTTTTCTGCAATTTTTAGACAATTTTTATATAAGTTATTTACAGCTAGTTTTTAAAGTTCTTTTCAATCTATTTTATTCAGTTATTTTTATTCAGCTATTTTATTCATTTATTAACAGTTATTTACAGTTATTTGCATTTATTTACATCTGTTTTACATTAGAATTTAGCCTGTAAATGTTAGTTTCTTTTTATTCCTTTATACGCGAATAGAATATTAAAATGAGAATAATTCGCCAATATGGATTAAAATAGAAATAGTTAAATTTACAAAAATTAGATGTAAAATAAGAAGAACTGTAATAAAAATAAGATAGACCGAAATAGGAAAATTTGAGACATTTGCAAGCATTAGTATAACAAGTGGTTATAACCTGTGCAGTTAATGCCCCGCTATTACCCCGCTATAACCCTGCTATATCTCATAGCAGATTTCTACCGCTATGATTTTTCCATATAGCCCCAAATATATCCTTTCCGCTTTAAGCCCCGCTATTTACGCTATATCCCGTTATTCCCGCTATATTCCGCTATTTCCGCTATATCTTATTTAAAAGAAATGAATTGAAAAATGACATTTATACATTATAAAAATTATGAAATTAATTTATTTAATTGAATTTTTAATATATTTTCAGAAATGAAAATACTCTAATATTCTACTAAATTCAATTATGTTATATAACAGTTTTATGTTTATTTACAGTATATTCGCATATGTTTTTATTTAAAATTATTTATGTATTAATTATAATTCAATTGAATGTTAATTTTTCATTTAATTACCATTTATATATTTGTAAAAACATTAAGTAGGATTTTTATATGCTGTTTTAGAGTCATCCACTATATCCTGCTATATCCTCGCTGTATCTCCGCTATGACTTTTTATACCTCTGCTGCATTGAATCTGCCGAGCGCTTTAACTGCATAGGTTATAACTAAAAAAAATAGAAGAGCTTATTTTAAAACTTTGACTAAGTTAATAAGCAAATTATAACATAGGTTATAATTAGAAATAACAGAAAAGACTTATTTTAAAGACGTAGATTAAGTTAATAAGCAAATATAGCAGAAATAACAAAAGAGGCTTATTTTTAGAACTTACACTAAGTTAATAAGCAGGAATAGAAATAGGGCCCGTACCAACATCATTCTCATTCGGACTAGGACTGATGGTCTCACAACAGATTATTTGAGGCCAGACTAGGACTGATGGTCTCACAATAGTTAGGTGAGGCTGGGACACGCTTATGCTAACTAGGGTAAATAAGTGGTCAATAGATAGAAGCTCAAATCGGGGGATTTGGGCAAGGGGCGCAACTAGATTTTGTTTAATAGGACCCTTACCAACAACATTGCTTTTCAGACTAGGACTGATGGTCTCACAAAACACTTAGGTGAGGCTAGGCAGGACCCTTTCAGACTAGGACTGGTGGTCTCACAACAGATCAGGTGAGGCTGGGCATGCTTATGCTAATTAGGGTAAGTAAGAGGTCACAAGAGGGGGTGACAATTAGCGTGTATCGGCGATGACCGAGCGTGCTGCATCAATAAGTCGCTACTACGTTTCAAGCGTGAAACAGGTCTCTTTTGCTGTGGGACCAACAGGATTGGACTAGCTCACACTAGCACAACAGAGATAGAAGGCCGATAAACGGATAGAATCAGGATTTCAACCTAATTAAAATAGGATTAGGGTTTCAGCCTAATCAAAGCAGTAATCTAAGACAAGTGCAAACAATCACAATCAAAGCAAACAGAATCAGAAACAGTATTTTATCCTAGTTTTATCTTTCCTTTATTTCCTTTTATACTAGAACTATTGCTAAGTCTATTATCTTTATCTTGCTTAAAAATACTAGTAGTTACTTTCACTCACCAGACTTATAGTCTGACCCACTCCTCTATTTTTCCCTTTCACCCCATAGGCCAGCAGAGACAAGGACAATAGATTTGGATTTCTTGGAGACCCATTTGCAGAGCTTTCTCATTCTTCATGTATTCTTCTTCTTTTTTGTTTTCTTTTCATTTGACTTTGGATACACTGGTACTTTATGAGAGGGATGATTTTTGTTATGTACTCTTATGATGTGACTAATATTATATTTTTGTAAGACATGTGTATTTGGTATTTGAGCCATACTCTGTTTTATGACATTATTTTATAAAGTTTAATTTTGAATATCATGTTATTATTTAAATGTTTCCGCTGTTATTATTTATTTGTCTTGTGAATCTTAGTTTCTGTGATGCTTTAGCTATACCTATAACGCACCATATCCTTTAGTGTGTCCTTTTTGGGTATACTAAGGGGTGTGGGGTGTTTCAGCCAGCACCCGACATTCATCGGTTTTATGGCCATTTTCTTTGTGATAAGCGTAGTAGTTGTCCCCTTTTTTCTGTTCAGGGTAATTTCTAGCATTGAATGAAGTCGGGAAGTTAACCTTTCTTTAATCGTAGCATATATATAAGACAATGGCTTGTTTAACGCGATTGAATTAGTATTGGTCTCCTCCCACCTTATTCTTTTGTGCCCTCGACCAGATCCAAATCTTCCACTCTCCTTCCTAGGATTTGCTTTCTTTTTAGCATAATATAATTCATCCATTCGAATGAATTTATCATCTTGGAAGTGGAAGTCTTGTAAATCCTTACACCCATGTACGAAGAGTTCCTTCCAAAATAGTGTATTCTCTATCAACCCAGAATGCACTGTAATGAGTTTATCCCTATCATTCATATCTTTGGCTTTCAATGCTTTTGTGTTGAATCTTTTGAGGTAATCACCTAGTGATTCCCCCTGTCTCTGCTTAGTGTTTGCTAGAACAGTGTAATCGATGGTCGAATCCTTGCATATGCAGAATTAGGTGGAGAATTCATAAGAAAATTGCTTCCACGAGTAGATAATCTTCAAACAATATTGACGGTACCACTTTGCAGCTGCCCCTTGTAGTGTTACTGGGAATAATCTACATCGAACTGCCTCAGTGGCATTATAGAGATACATTTGGCTATCAAAAGCCATCAAGTGATCATCAGGATCGGTAGTACCATGATACTTCATGGTGGGGATCCTGACGTAAGATGGAATGACCGCTGACATGATTTTATCCGTGAACGGAGCTACTCATTATTGTCATTTACTCGCTCATTTAGAGTTCTTTTCCCTTTTGGATTTAGCATATCTTTGAATGCCTTTTCTGCCACATCTTTCAAATAAGCTTTAGCGTCATGATAGCTTTTTCAGTTTTGGCTGTATTATTTCGAGGTCAAGCTCACAGATTGCTCGAGAGCTTTATCTTGTGTTCTTCCATGATGATCAACCTTAATTGGATGACGCTCTTTTTTCTTTGACGTCGTTAGATCTACCTTGCTTTTGCCTTCATAGGTATAAGTTTTCAAATTTCTTCTTAGGGAGATCACCTCATCTCCAGTTGTTGGTTTTGCAGTTTTCGATGATTTCTGAGATAGAGCTGCTTTTAGGAGCTCTTGCATTTCCAGCAATTGTTGTTGCAGATGCTTTATCTTGATTGCATTATCGTCATTTGTGCTAGTGTTGACAATTGTCCTTGCACAACTCTACACAACTCCCTCCAAGTTGAAAGTTGGAGTAATATTTTCCTCCAAAGTTGTGGGGTGTACTACTTCTTCGTCCATTCAACTAAGCCTTTTAGATTTCATTTTACTACATCAAATTAGCCCAAAGTTTTTGAAATTGTTTTAAACTAAGAAAAATTGTAGAAAATAAACTTGAGCAAAGGTGAAGGAAACTATGTGATTAAGGAACAATTTAGAGGCAAATCCACTTCCAATCATTCATTTAAATCAACACAAAATTCATTTATAATCTCTCATGAAAATATTAAGCAGAAATGATTGATGTGCTTATTATAAGTAAGAATTATTTGTGCTATTAATTAGCACAGCTTAAATAATCAAACTCTAACACACCATTCAACCCACTTATCAACATTCATGAAAATGACATGAAATTAAAAATAAAACCTATTTTAAGTATGATCTATTTACTACGAATTAGTAACATAGACCATCAAATTTTGATTCTAGTTTGACTTTCATTATCAAAATCACTTAGGAAAATGATCAAATATTTTATGTTTTAAATGGAGTTAAGCATAGCCTATTTGAGATGTCAACATAGACTATCAAAATTCAATAAAAAGAAACATAAACCACCATCGTTCATATTATCCATTAAGCATATATGAGAGATCACAAATGAAATCATTATATTAATTTAATATGTTTCATGAGAGCTTCATTACCCCTAAATTGAAGGGGTTTAGCTACTCATATTTGAAAACATGTTAACATAAAATGATTTCAACACAAAACAAAAGGAAAATGAGAGCTAATTATAAGAAAAGAGAGCTAACTACTTGCATGAAATAAAACTAAACTAATTACAAGAATTAAATCTATGCTACGAACATTAAACAAGAGAATCATAAACTAAGAAAGAGAGCATGAAGTAAATATAGCATAAAAGGGAGCATAAAATAAAAATTGCATGAAAGTACAAACAAGGCTAGGAAGTCATGAAAGAAATTTTTATTTAACTTTGATTTTGTGGCTACAATATTGCATAAAGGAAGAAGATAGTTATATGAAACATAAGGGGTATTTATACTTGCTTAAAACCCTAATTCATGTTTTAGGGGACTACCTAAAATACTTTTGAGAAAGTGTAGCCTCCATGTAATCATTAGGGAAATAATTAGTCCCCACTAAAATGCCTTTAAGCCTCCATTAACATGTGCATGTGCTTTTAATTATGGTCCATATGGTAGTGGGTATGTGGGCTCCTCCATGTTGCATGACTTCATTTATTTCCATTCTCCATTTGCCTTCAACATTTGTGCATGCATTTATCCATGAAACATCTTCATATTTGCAGTCCATTTCCTATAAATAAAAATAAAAATGTGCAAATAAATTTTCTCAAATTAAATCATACGCAAAATTACCATTTTACCCTCCCAATGAAGATGAATAAATGATGATTTGAATACAATTTAAATTTGGTTTAAACATGTAAAATACCATAATATGCTCATTTATTTGAATAAAAGTAGATTAAATATAGAAGTAAAAATATACACTTTTACGTGCACATCAAATACCCCAACACTTATCTTTTTATTCATCCTCGAATAAACTAAAACTAGGATAAATCCATTTTGGTAGGAAACACGATTGCATTAAGCATATGCAACAAGCCGTTAAACCTCTAGGTTTCCCTAGTATGACTAGTGTTGTCTCGTGAGGGTTTTCAGTGGATACTACCCACAAAATCCAAATGCGACTACACGATGCAAGTTTTTGAAAATATTTACAAATGAGGAATTTACTTTTAAATTAACACGAGTAACTTAAATATAAGTTTTGGTCATTATCAAGAAATTTTAGTCCTTTTACTCGTCAAAACTTCCAACAAAATTTAAGATATGATCACAATTAGACTATAGTTTGGCTAGTTGTTTCGGTTGATAATGTAGTGCAACTATGAGTGGATCCTTTAGTCGATCATTAAAGTTTCGCAAAGTGGTATTTTTATTTCTTTTCAATAACATGTCGAATCAAATAAATGAAAATAGTGCTTGGATTTCAATTGCTTGCTCTCTCTCTATTTTGAAAAATATTAACATTATTATTATTTACACACCTAACTCGGATAAACTGAGGCTAGATATACCGATCATGCACTGCCTTACAGACTTACGTGAGAAGAGAATAGAGCGTGGCGAGTGTACACACTTGCGTATGAACACATGACTCTAGGTGTTTATTATTATTATTTAAATTTTATTTACATACACCTAACTCAGATAAACTGAGGCCGGATATACAGATCATACACTACCTTTCGGGCTTACTTGAGAAGGGTATAGTGTATGGCAAGTGTACACACTTGCGTGTGAACACATGACTCTAAGTGTTTCTTATTTTTATAAAAACCATTATATATATATATATTGTAAAGAGAGAGTTTTTCAAAATCATCTTAGCACCACTTAACTTAGAAGATCAGAAATGTCATCGCCTTTACTTTAAATCAACCGTTCTTTTAAACAATGATTACAATTAGGACATACTTCATAATTATCACCTATGAACCTTCCTATATACTAGTTAAACCATAGTTACTTGTAACCAAACTTTATTTTTATTTTTTTTGAGACAAATAAATTTACAAAAATTTCAATTTAATAACCAAAAACATATACTTATCCTATAGTGTTTCTTCAAAAGTAAATCAATATGGTAAAAAGAAATTTTGTTTTGGAATTTTGTTTTTGGTTTTGGAAAGAAAATGCAAAATAATAAACCATGAAAAATAAAAAATGAACCATGAAAAATCAAAAATGAATATGAGATTCCACCAACCCCCCCCCCTCCCCCACACTTAATTTTGACTGTGTCCCCATAGTCAATGCATGATATAATGAGTGTAACGGGGAAAAATATGTATGTATTTACAAGAGAGGGTTAACGTTTCTTACTAGTGGTAGTATGACTCATGAAGAATCATGAGCTCCTCCTCTCGATCACTCGGCAATTCTAAGTAATGTTTTAAAGGATGACCATTGTATTTAAAAATGGATCCATCCCTAGGGTTTTCTATTTCTATAGCACCATATGGAAAAACAGTATGTACAATGTATGGTCCTGCCCACCTTGATTTTAATTTCCCAGGGAACAAATGAAATCGAGAGTCATACAAAAGAATTTTTTGATTTGGCAAAAAGGTTTTCCTTAGGATTGACTTGTCATGAAAAACTTTTGTTCTTTCTTTGTAAAGTTTTTCGTTTTCATACGCGTCGCTTCTAATCTCCTCTAATTCATCGATTTGCAATCTTCTGTTTTCGCTAACTTTTCAATATCAAAGTTTATGTTCTTAATCACCCACAACGCTTTATGTTCTTGTTCGACAAGTAAATGGCACGCTATGCCATATACTAGCCTATAAGGAGACATCCCAAGGTTGGTTTTATACGCAGTTCTGTTAGCCCAAAGTGCATATGTCAATTTTTGTGACCAATCTTTTCGATTTTTATTCGTAGTTTTCTCCAAAAATTTGTTTAATTTGGCGATTTGAAACTTCAACTTGACCACAAGTTTGAGGGTGATAAGGAGTGGATAACTTGTGGGTTATCGAGTATTTCTTCATTGAAGTTTCAAATGAACGATTACGGAAATGGGTTCCATTATCGCTTATTATTGTGCGAGGTGTTCCAAACCACGAAAAGATGTTTTCTTTTATGAATTTCACAACAAATTTGTGGTTATTTGTTTTACAAGGAATGGCTTCAACCCATTTGGAGACACAATCAACATAAAAAAGAATGTACAAATTTCTAAAAGTGTTGGGAAATGGTCTCATAAAGTCAACATCCCAAACGTCAAAGATTTCGATCGTAAGAATGGGGTTCAAAGACATCATGTTTCATCAAGAGATTCTTCCTAACATTTGACAGTGATTGCAAGTTTTACAAAACTCATATGCATCTTTAAAAGGCATAGGCCAGTAAAAACCACATTGAAGCACCTTTTCGGTTGTTTTCTTCGGACTAAAGTGACCACCACACGCTTGGTCATGACAATACGAGAGAGCACTTTATTTCACAATCCGAAATGCAAAGTCGAATGATTTGGTTGGAACAATGCTTAAACAAGTATGGATCATCCCAATAGAAGTACTTGACTTGGGAAAGAAATTTATATTTATCTTGTTTCGACAAAAATGAAGGAGTTTCCTTAGTGACTAAATAGTTCATTATGTCGGCATACCATGGATCGACAGAAATGGAAAGGAGTTGTTCATTAGGAAAGTTCTCATTGATCGGTAAAGAAGATGGTGCGTTCGGAAGACGTGACAGATGATGAATAATGACGTTGTCAGATCCTTTTTTGTCTTTGATCGTAAGGTCAAATTCTTAGAGTAGAAGGATCCAATGGATCAAACTAGACTTAGCATCCTTTATATCAAAATGTACATAAGAGCAGAGTGGTCAGTGTAAACCGTAGTGTGTGAGCCAATGAAATAGGGTCGGAATTTTTCAAGCGTAAAAACTACTGCTAAAAGCTCTTTTTTAGTGGTTGTGTAATTGAGTTGAGCATCGTTTAGAGTCATACTAGCATAGTAGATAACATGAAGAATTTTGTTGATGCGTTGTCCTAAGACAGCACCAACTGTAAAATTAGAAGCGTCACGCATTATTTCAAAAGGAAGATCCCAATTGGGTGAGCAAATGATGGAAGTAGAAATGAATACGGTTTTGAGACATTCGAAAGCAAAAACATAGTCAGAATTAAAGTCGAATGGAACGTCTTTTTCAAGAAGAGTCGTCAGAGGTCGGGCAATTTTACTGAAGTGCTTCATAAAGCATCGATAAGAACCAGCGTGTCCAAGGAAGAACGAATGTCCTTGACAGATTTTGGAATGGGTAGATTCACAATTACACCAATTTAGCTTTATCTACCTCAATGTCTTTATTTGAGTTGACATATCCAAGGACATTGTCATGTTTGACCATGAAACGACATTTTTCCCAGTTTAACGTTAAGTGTTTGTCCTTACATCGATTAAGAACCAACTCAAGATGGTGTAAGCACTCGGAAAAAGAGTTTCCAAAGATAGAAAAATCATCCATAAACACTTCCAAAAAGTGTTCGATCATGTCGAAAATGATGCTAATTATACATCTTTGGAAAGTAGCAGGAGTGTTGCAAAGGCCAAAAGGCATGCGTCGATATGCAAAAATGCCAAAGGGGCACGTGATAGTCATTTTCTCTTGATCTTCGGGAACGATTGGAATTTGGTTATAAGTGGAATAACCATCAAGAAAGCAATAGAATTTATGGCTGCCTAAACGTTCAAGAATTTGGTCGATGAGAGGAAGAGGGAAGTGATCTTTTCATGTTGCAACATTTAATTTTCGATAATCAATGCAAATATGCCAACTCGTTTGAGTATGAGTTGGAATGACTACGTTAGAGTCGTTCTTGATAACGGTAAGTCTAGACCTTTTAGGCACGACATGAATTGGGCTAACCCACGAACTATCAGATATTGGGTATACGATTCCATTATCGAGAAGTTTAAGAATTTCATCATGAGCTGCATCCTTCATTTTTGGATTAAGCCTTCGTTGCGCGTCACAGACAGGCTTGGCATCATCAACTAAATGGATACGATGTTGAACAAGAGTAGGACTAACTCCCTTTATATCGGTGATCGACCATCCAATTGCTTCTTTATTTTTCGATAGAATTGAGAGAAGGGAAGCTTCTTGATCAAGAGAGAGTTGAAGATATTATGACAGGAAACGTTTTGTTGTCACCTAAATATGCATACTTAAGGTGATCAAGAAGGGTTTTGAGTTCCAACCTCTGGGGTTGCTCAATCAAAGAATTTGATGAAGTTCCGATTCAGCAATAAGGGGTTCAAATGGAAGCGCATTTTCAATTTTGTTAAGCGCGTCTTGAAATAGTTGTTTGTATTCAGTCTCGCATTCGTGGTTGAGGTCAACTATTTCATTTTCAAAATTTTCTTGAATGAAGCTAACTTCCAGCTTTTGGTCGTGTGGTTTGTTCGATTGATTTTCAAGATTGTAAATGTTAAGATCCAAAGTCATGTTTCCAAAAGAAATTTTCTTCGAACCGTTTTAAAGCATTTGAAGTAGCCAAGAAAGGTTGATCTAAAATCAATGGAATTTGACTCATCGAATTGTTCACGGGTTGTGTCCCTACAACGATGAAATCGATGGGATATATGAATTGACCGATTTTTATGAGTACGTCCTCGATTTCTCCCAAAGGTTTCTTTATTGAACGATCAGCAAATTGAAGGGTTACTTTTGTCAGTTTTATTTCACCCAAGCCGAGTTATTGGTAAACTGAATACAGAATCAAATTGACACTCACAGCGAAATCTAGTAAGCACTTGTTAATCGTTTTGTCGCCTATCGTGCACGAGATCGTCGGACATCCTGGATATTTGTATTTAACAGGAATTGATTGGGACAAGACTTTGCTAAGTCCAACAGCTAAGAAAACTTTCTTGGGTACATGAGTGTGTCATTTTTGAGTACACAAGTCCTTGAGAAATTTAGCGTAAGTTGGGACTTGTTGAATGATATCAAGGAGTAGAATGTTCACTTTCACTTGTTTGAAAATTTCCAACATCTTTTCCATTTGGTCATAATGTTTCTTGGGTCGAAGGCGATGTGGAAATGGAACATGATACTGAGTAGGTTGGTCTACTTAAGTAGAAGAAGAATTTAGAGTGGAATTTGATTCGATGTTTAGCTCAATGTTTTGTTCTGAATCACTTGTCATTTTAGAAGTGTCAAGAGGAGCTTCCGGTAAATCGTTTGGATTAACAACTTGATTACCGATTTGTTTACCGGAATGCAAAGTCGTGATAGCATTCATTTGGATTATGCTGCTATCTTGAACAACATGGGCTTGATTCGAATTCATGTTTTGATTTTTAGGATTCAAAACTGGCTGACTTGGGAATGTGCCTCGTTCACGTTCACTCATAGACATTGTTGATTGACTCATTTGCATTTCAATTTAGCAATCAACTGACTCGTATTCTGCATGTACGAGTTTAACAAATTTTGCAAATTGTTGTTTGATTGGAGGCTTTGAGTGGTTACTTTAGCCAAAGTTTCAAGACTTTTCTCAGGTGAAGTCAATCGTTTATCATCTTGGGAGTAAAAGATTGTTATTGTTGATTTTGAGACGGACCCGCAAAATTTTGTTGAAAATGGTTGGGTTAAAAGGGATGATTCGAACCATTGTTCAGAAATGCTTGAAAATTAGGACGAACCAAATTTGTGTTGGAATTATTTTGGTTCCATGGAAAATGAGGATGATTTCTCCAACCAGGATTGTACGTTGGACAAAACGGGTCATTATTAACCTTGTTAAGAGCATTGAGTTGTTCTATCGAATTAGAGCACTGATCAGCTATGTGATTCGGATCGTTGCATTTATAACACATTGGTTGTGAAGCTTGGTCCATTTGGTTGGATGAGAAAACGTTTTCGAATTTATTTATCATTGCATCAATTTTAGCTTCCAAAGCCAAAGACGATCCTATCGAGTGTGCACTCGATCGTGAATAAATGGATTTTTCATTAGAACGTTTCTATTGGAATGACTTTTTGGTTAAGTTTTCAAGAAATTGCCAGGCATCATTGTGATGTTAAGCGAGAAAATTTCCTTAGCACATCGATTCAAGCATGGTTCGTGAGCCGTTTTCAAGTCCATCGTATAAAATTTGGCAAAGAGTCCATTTTTCGAAATTATAGTGTGGACGTTTTATCAAAAGCTCAATAAATCTTTCAAAATTTTTTCCAAAAGGTTCACCCCTGAATTGATGAAAATTTACAATTTCGTTTTGGATTTTAGTTGTTTCTTCCAGTGGGTAGAACTTTTTTAAGAAAACTTTAACAAATTCTTCCCAAGTTTTGATTGACTTCGATGGTAAGCTATACAACCAATTTTCAGCGTAATCGGTAAGGTCAAATGGAATTAACCAAAGTTTAATTCCATCATAACATAATTGTTGGAGTTTAATGGTTGCGCATACTTGTTTGAATTTTTGTTAAGAAGACGTATGGGTCATCATGTTCAAAATTGCCAAATTTTGGAAGCATGGCTATATGATTTGAATGAATTTCAAAATGGTCACCCGTTGGGATGGGTAATTTGATACAAGAAGGAATAGAAACTCAATCGGGAAAGATTCTATCCATGAGTGTTCGAGGGGCATTTTCGTTTGCCATTGTTGGGGGATCATTTGTTTGAGTTACACAATTTATTGTTGTGTCACGAGTCCAAATACTCATGCACAAGTGAAAAGGTCAAGTAGAGAAAGAAGTAAGAATCAAGTTTAAGAGAATGAAACAAGGTTTAGAATATGAAATGAAGTTAAAAAAATTGTTTTTTTATTTTATTTTTAAAGGAAAAATATTTACTAAAAAGAATTTATTTTTCAAAAGGGATATTTTATTTTTGTTTATTTTTTAGATTTTGGATTTTCAATTTTTTTTAAAATATGTTTTGCACTTTTTTTTTGAATTTTTTTTTTATTTGTCTTTTTCTGAAAAACAAACTTAAGAAAAATGCTTGTTTTTGGATTTTTGATTTTGTTTGATTTTTTTCTCTCTTCTTTTCAAAGAAAAAGATTTTATAAGATTTTTTTTGTTGGATTTTAAAAAAAAACTAAGTTAAGTAAAATGTAATTTTTTTTCCTTTTGGATTTTGTTTATTTTAATATATGCATGAACAAAAGCAACTAAATGAATGCAAGGACTTAATTATAAATTTTCCATCCTTAGTAGCTCCTAACCCAAAATTGTATAATCACACTTTGTCTTAATCCAATAAAATAGTTCTTAGCCAGGTAATGTAACACCTCTAATTTTTAATAACATTATTCAGGGGATTTAATTATATATATTAAATAGAATATGTAAATATTAAGTGATAAGGGGATTGAGATTTGAATAAATACTTAGAGGTCATGCTAATTAATTAAATGGGCTTCATATTGTAGGATCTAGATTACCCTAGAGGGGGGGTGAATAGGGTTATAGCAAATTTTCTCGAATTTAAACAAACTGTAGAAAAGTAAATATGCTGAAAAGTAAATCACACACAAAATTTACTCAGCTTCGGCAACCCCTGCCTACTGCTGCATTCCCATATTTCTATTAGAATTAAACAGTCTCCCGCTTACAAACACTCTAACAGACTCGCAAACCCTGCTACCGCCTATAGTGTTTTGCAAACTTGCAAACCCTGCTTACTGAACTAATCTTAACTAGACAATCTGACACAACCTAAATCCTAGGTGGTGATTTACCAAGATTTGATTCAAAAAATTCAGAATTCAAATTTAAAAACAAATTAAAATAAAACACTAATTTCAACTAGAGCCCAAACAAAATAAAAAGAAGGCTGGCCCTATTATAAGTTAAAAATGAATTCCCCTTTTTTTTTTATTAAACAGGCCGACTTTTTTTCTTTCGTCTCTGAAAAAATGTCTTCGTGAAAATGAATTAGGGCTATGGATAAATTGAAGCTGTCGGCTTCAATTTCTCGATCGAATGATGACTCCAAGTTGTTTTCTCTGTCGGTCGACTTCTCTTCTTAGCTTGGCTTCGGCTGCTTCTATTTGTTCGTTCGTTGCTCTGAAATTATGGCTTGTGAAATTTGGTGAAGTCGGCTGGTTGCTTCGAGTTGATCGAATTCGACTTTTCTCTGGTATGTTATTTGTTCCTTTTGCTTTCTGGATTGATTGCTTGAATTCGATAATAAAAATTGCCGATGATGATTGGTTTATATAGGAGTTCAATTCCTATAATTTCGTTCGAATATACTGTTTGAATTTGTCAATCGATTTTGCTTGGCCGCTTGATTTTTCTTCAATGATTGTGATATTTGAGACTTAGACAAATACGTATATTTTTGACTTGATTCACACGGTTTTGATTTCGAAGCATTCGATCTTCCCTTGATCGATACGGCAGAAACTTTCCTCTGATTATTTTTGAACGATGGTGATTTATCTGACTTTTTCAAATTGTACACAAACTTGATTTCATTTGACGATGTTGATTCTTTGCTTGGTCAATTTACTTGGCCACCACGGTATCTAATTTGAACTTGCGATCTTTCTGACTTGGTTAATTCGTATAATTCTGTTGCCTTGACGAATTCGATTTTGAACTGTTTATATGTGTACATCTGTTTCATCACTATAATCTTGTTGTATCTGAAACTTGTAATTCTGCAACTTGGTAGTAGTTGAGTTTGAGCCATTTGTTACTGTAACCATGTGTGTACATACATCTATGTATGTATATATGTGTTGTATTTCCTTGTAGTCTTCATTGTGACTTCACCTTGAACCTAATGTGTAGTTGTCTTCATGTACATGACTTGATCATCATGTAACTCACTGTCTTTGAACCTGTGCATATATGTATATGCCTCTGTTGACTTTGTGAAGTGCTTGCTGTACTTGATTGCTTGCACTGGCTTGCAATTTGTCTTAGTCGAGTCTTTATATTGCTTCATCCCTTTGAGTTGTACTGTCCACTTTGTTAGACACTGTTGCACTTGCAGAGTCTTGACATTCATGTCTGCACACTTTCATTTGATAGTTACTTGCTTACTTTGAAAGTGCAGTATGGTCTTGGTTATCTTCACTTGCATATTGCTGCTGCCTTGCTTGCATATAGTTTGATTGATGGACTATTTCATATTCATCAAGTCACTTGTACTTGATAGCTATTTTGGACTTTCAAACCATATATGTGTGTTCATGAATGTTTTCATCGACTTGTTTTGGTACAACTGCCTTTGTGCACTGTTGCTTGGATCTGGCCATTGGTTCAAGTATGTTTTGGTTGTTGTTATGTTGGTTCGGTCTTGCATCTGAGTTGAGTCATGGTTGTAGTGGTTTTTGTTGACTGTGCACACGAGTTGGCGAGGCAGTGCACACATGTTTAAATGTACACGTGTGTATTGCAGCCACTCATGATTACCTGTCCCTGATAAGAATACTGATATGCACAGATATTACACAATCGAAAATGATGACAATAACCCATATATCTGAGGCACCAATAAAAACAAATTTATATTTTTGCAAATTCAAATTTGTTTATTTTCAGATTACTACTGTAGTTGCTAATTATACAGGTATACAGAAGACAGGACAAGAACTGGAGCTGGACAATGCAGATAGATGCAGATGTGCAAACAGAGTGAAAAACTGAGTGTTGAGTGTTGTAGTGAGAAAAAATGTGAATGTGAAATGTATGAAACTAGTGTATATATATAGAGAGAGCTGAAAACTTTGTACTGTAAAAGTGTTGAAATAAAATATTATGTTGAATAAAAAATACTGATTGAATTATATAAATTCTATGCAATAGTATTATTATTCAATATGAATATTTATTCCTATATGTGTATAGTACAATCTGCAAACACATATATAAATTGATATATGTTTGTTATCATCAAACAAAAAATCACATCAAACAATCTCCCCCTTTTGATGATGACAAACATATATATTAAAGATTTTGAAATTCTAATAAATGTGTTTGAGCATGAAATATTTAGCTCCCTTATATGAATGCTCTCCCTATATGAATGCTCCCCCTACAACTGAGACCACTCCCTATTTAGAAGATTTAGAAAATTACAGAAGAATAAAAGAACTAAAGAAAATTAACTAACAACATTTAACAAATTTGTTGAAGTATTCCAAAAATATTTACTTCCTTATCAAAATCTTGTTCTTCTCCCCCTTTTGTTATCATCAAAAGACTGACAACACTAATGGAACAGTAGTAGAAAATTTTTTTTAAAATAAAAACAAATGCAAAAGAAAAAAATCATAATATATCATAACGAGATAACAATTTCCACATTGTAGAGAATGGATCGATGATTCGGTTTTTATATAATGAGAAGAGAGAAATTTTAAAAATAATTTGACATTTAAGCACAAAAATAAGCACTTTCTAACCACGCATAACCATAAGGACTTTTAAATGGGATTAGCAGTTACTTATTAGTCTAAGTATCCGGACTTTTAAGTGAGACTAGAAAAATACTTAGTTACCATACTCCATCCATGCATAACCATAAGGACTTTTAAATGAGAATGGAATGATGGTAAAATAATTCACTCACATGCTCCATCCATGCATAACCATAAGGTCTTTTAAATGAGAATGGATGCATGAGATTTTTTTTAATTTTAAAAGAAATCACTCTTCTCATTTTACAAAACCATTATGAATGATAGAAAGATGATAGAAATAGAAATGATCGTGGAATAAGTTACCAAGTTAATCATATTATGAAATGTTTTATTTTATTTTTTTTTAATTTTGAAAAGAAATAAAACAAACATATTTCCACTACTGAATACCATATTCGAATCAATCTTTGAATAATATCCAAAATTGGTTTGAATCCTAGAAATTGAAGTTGAAAATAAATATCCAAGAATATTTCAACCAAAAAATGGAAAACGATTAGTCAATTTCTATAATCCCCAAATCTAAACGTAATCTGGAAAATCTATCTTCG
Source organism: Allium fistulosum (assembly GCA_030737815.1). Lineage (NCBI taxonomy): Eukaryota > Viridiplantae > Streptophyta > Magnoliopsida > Asparagales > Amaryllidaceae > Allium > Allium fistulosum. The sequence goes on along the minus strand of CM060908.1, from coordinate 738,599,564 downwards.
GGGAGGGGTTTTGTGAAAATATCAGCAATTTGAATCTCAGTTGAAATATGTTCAATGCAAATGTCTTCCTTAGCAATGTGATCTCTAAGAAAGTGGTGTCTCACATCAATGTGTTTTGTGCGTGAATGATGAACAGGATTATTTAACAAGTCTATTGCACTTTTACTATCACATTTTAATGGAACTTGTTTATAAACTAAGCCAAAATCAGAAAGAGTTTGCATCATCCATAAAATTTGAGCACAAAAACTTCCTAAAGCAATATATTCTGCTTCAGTGGTGGATAATGCAACACAATTTTGTTTTCGACTTGACCATGAAACTAATGAATGTCCTAGCATGAAACATGTCCCACTAGTTCTTTTCCTGTCTACCAATGAACCAGCATAATCAGCATCAGAATAACCAACTAAATCAAAATTTTCACAAGAAGGGTTCCATAGTCCAAATTTGTGTGTGTATGAAAGATATCTCAAAATTCGTTTAGTGGCTTTCAAATGAGATTCTTTAGGGTTAGATTGAAAACGTGCACACAAACACACAGAAAACATAATATCAGGTCTAGAAGCAGTAAGATAGAGAAGTGAACCAATTATCCCTCGATATTTCTTTTGATCAACAGCAACTCCTTTCTCGTCTTTGTCCAACTTTGTTGATGGGCTCATAGGAGTTCTCAATGGTTTGGAGTTCTCAACTCCAAATGTCTTCAACAGTTCCAACACATACTTGGATTGTGAAATGAAAATACCATCACTACTTTGCTTGATTTGAAATCCAAGAAAATATTTCAATTCTCCAACCAAGCTCATCTCGAATTTAGCCTGCATGACTTGTTCAAATTTCTCGCACAAGAGTTCATTAGTAGCACCATAAATGATATCATCCACATAAATCTGAACAATCAAAAAATCACTTCCTTTACGTAATAGAAACAGTGTCGTGTTAGCACTCCCCTTTTTAAAACCATTTTCCAAAAGATATGTACAAAGGCAGTCATACCAAGCTCTAGGAGCTTGCTTAAGACCATATAATGCTTTTTCTAGTTTATACACATGATTTGGAAAATCATGATTTTCAAAACCGGGGGGTTGTTCAACAAAAACTTCTTCTTTCAAATCACCATTTAGAAAGACACTTTTTACATCCATTTGTTTAAGTTTGAAACCCTTATAACATGCAAAACTTAGCAAAATCCTAATGGCTTCTAACCTAGCAACTGGAGCAAATGTTTCATCAAAATCTATGCCTTCTATTTGGTTATATCCTTTTGCGACCAACCTAGCTTTGTTTCTAATTACATTACCTGATTCATCAAGTTTATTTTTGAACACCCATTTAGTTCCAACAATTGGATAGTCATTAGGCCTAGGAACTAATTTCCAAACTTTATTTCTCTCAAATTGATTAAGTTCATCTTGCATTGCTAAAACCCAACTTTCATCATTAAGAGCCATTTCAACGGAATTAGGTTCAATCTCAGAAATAAAACCACTGTGACAACAAAACGCACACAAATTTTTATCAAATGAAGAACGAGTGCGTAAACCTTCCGTAGGATCACCTATAACCAATTCAGGAGGATGATTGGATTTGAACTTCAATCTATCAGCATCAACAGTCCTACTTTCAGCTTTCTCACTATATGTCCCTTCTTCAATGCCTTCATGATCTACCCCATCGTCAACCGCCTTTTCAGTCGTCCTTTCCAGGTCAGATTCATCGAATTTCACATTGATTGATTCAACAATTGTCTTTGTTCGTTTGTTGTATATCCTGTAAGCCTTGCTCCTTGTTGAATAGCCCATGAAAATTCCCTCATCAGCCTATGATTCGAATTTTCCAAGTTGATCACCTGTGTTAAGAATGAAACAAGAACATCCAAATACACGAAAATAAGAAATGTTTGGTTTCCTTTCATGCCACAATTCATAAGACGTTTTGCCAAGTATTGGTCTAATCATTACTCTATTCATTACATAGCATGAAGTATTCACTGCCTCTGCCCAAAAGGTTAGAGGTAGTTTATACTCACTCAACATGGATCTAGCCAATTCTTGCAATGTACGATTTTTCCTTTCAACCACCCCATTTTGTTGAGGTGTTCGTGGAGCAGAAAATTCATGTTTTAAACCATTTTCTTCACAAAAACTTTCAAAATCCAAATTTTCAAATTCGCCTTCATGATCACTTCTCAATGTTTTAATTGAAACTCCTTTTTCATTTTGAACAAGTTTTGCAAATTTTGAAAAATAATCAAAAGATTCAGACTTTTTGGCTAAGAAATAACCCATGTAAATCTAGAATAATCATCAACCAATACATAACAATAACGTTTTCCATTCAAGCTTGCAATTTCATTTGGTCCAAATAAGTCCATGTGAATTAATTCAAGGACCCTTGATGTGCTAACAATGTTTTTAGGGCGAAATGATGATCGACTAAGCTTGCCCAAGGAACATGCTTAACACACTTTATTATTTTTAAATTTCTGATGTGGTAACCCTCTGACTAGTTCTTTTGTTTCAAGTTTTTCCAAGAGGTCCATGCTAGCATGTCCAAGTCTCCTATGCCATAAGGATGCCTCTTCGTCAGTGGCTACCAAACATCTAGAAAGATTTAGATTATCAAAAGAAAGCGTGTAAACATTTCCTTTTCTTTTGCCCATAAAAACAATGTTATTAGAAGATTTATCAATGATTTTGCAAGTATCACTATCAAAAACCACATTCATACCTTTGTCACATAGTTGGCTAATAGAAATGAGATTGTGATGCAAATTATCGACGTATAAAACATTAGTCAAGGAAAAAGTACCGTTACCTACTTCACCTTTACCAATAATCTTACACTTGCTATTGTCTCCCATGATCACATTTCCACCTTTAAAAATCTCTAGGCTAAGGAACTTCGATCTGTCACCTGTCATATGTCTAGAACAACCTGAATCTAGAAACCATTCTTGTTGCTCCTTAGCCCGCCAACAAACCTACATAGAGAGAGAGGAAGATGACCTAGAGAAACTCTTAGGTCCAATGATATTAGTGACTGAAGCATTGTGAATAAACAATCCCTTTGGAACCCAAACTTGTTTTGTCCTTTCATTCTTGTTCCAATAGACATGAAATTTGTTTGTACAATTCTTAGGAACCCAAACTTGTATAAATTTTGTGTTCTTGTTCCTATGACTATAATTTTCAACACGATGTCCAATTATTCCACATCTAGCAAAGACACTCTTACCTTTTGCATTATCATCAACTTGTGTTTTCCCAAAGCCTAGTCCTTTTCTATTGTTAGCAAAAAGTTGATTTCCCAATAACATGTTGAATGATTTTTCTCCTCTTGAAAAGTTATTCAGAGTTTTCTCAAGATTTTGGACTTTGGTTTTTAGTGTTGTGCTTTCAGTCACAAGTGAGGTGCATCTATTTAAAAAATCCTTTTTCCTAGTGTCAATGGTTTCCTTAAGACTCAAGTTTTCTTTTTCAAGATTTTCAAAGCTATTCTTAAGTTTTGATAATTTTGAATCTAAAATTTTACATTTTTTACAGTCTAGGTTTTGAATATTTTCAAGTTTAGTTTCTAACCTAGTATTTTCATGGACAAGTTCTCTCCTATCAGATTTCAGTGTTTCAATTTTAGATTCAAGAGTATCAATTGTTTTAGTAAGATCATAACACATCAAAACGAGTTCTTTATAAGAATAGTCACTTACCTCACTAGATTCCTCTGAGCTTGCTTCTGAATCTGATTTTGCCATATGTTAGCGCCAAAATTGGTCACTAACCCCCAAAAAGTACCAAATACCAGTCACAGCTCAAAGATAGAATGTATGTAGAGAGTAATAATGTGAAGAACAGTTAAAACTGAAATGAAAGCAGTAAAGAACAACATATTTTATAGTGGTTCGGCTAACTCTGGCCTACGTCCAATCCAGAAGTTTGCTTTTTATTGCTGTAATAATCGATTACAGTTGCAAAATGACAGAGTTGCCTTAGCCTTCGAAAAGAGAAGATAAGAGAGCAAAAAGAAGATCCCTTTTCACTATGCCCCTGCCTCTCTATTTATAGACAAAGATGGGTTGGACCTCCCTGGTGGGCCTGGTAGCTGAATACCACAGCCCAAGTGGAGTGGTCTCCATATGTCGAACCATAGATGCCGAACGCTGAATGCCGAACAAGGCGTGAATGCCGAACGATCTCCTAATGCCGATCAGAAGTGAGGCCGAACACCCTGAATGCCGTAGGAGGCATTTTCGCCGAACGATACCAGAGGCCGACCAATGTATTCGTGCTGAACGACTGGTTGCCAAACAAAACTTAGGCCGGACGATACTCTGGCCGAACGCTATCAAGGCCGAACCATCTCTTGGCCGAACAATACTTAGGCCAAACAATAGTTAGGCTGAACAATAGTTTATGACGAACAATTCTACCATGCCGAACGTTCGTACATGCCGAACGTTATACCCTGCCGAACGTCTCTCGATGCCGAACGTTCCTTGACGCCGAGCGCTTCCGAATGCCGAGCGTATCTTGACGCCGAACGCCACCTGGATGCCGAATGCTTCACGGAATGCCGAACCACTCATGTATGCTGGACGCTCTATGTATGCCGAGTACTCTTGAACGCTATTCGAACGTGAATGCCAGACGAACCATATGTGTCGAACCTCCATCATGTCGAACCATGTTTAATACCGAACCAGGTTTCCTAGACCCAAATTATAATTGATTCATCTTTATCCAATCATATTCCCATCACCCAAGCACATTGCATCATCCATCCATCTAGTCGACTAAATCCATCGTACTATAGCCGCGACGAACATGCAGTTGATTAAGTTAAACCCGTCTGTCCGCGGCCTTGCCAAAAGGCGGGTTAACACTTGCCCACCAAAACATGCCTTGCTGTGAAAGGTGTGTTTTGAATAGTCTCAAGTCCAATATCCCAAGTATGTATGTTATCCACATCCATACTTCCCGATTCATAATCCAATCCATTATGTCCGAGTGCCACTGCCGCATGCTTATCCAAATTCACGATTGTTTCGAATCGACATATGATTCCTATCCAATAACCAAGTCCTTATCCAATTCCACATCCATCTGAACCCGACTACCGAGTTCCAATCCATCCATATCCAATAACCTATAACCATATCCGTGACCTCTCCGGGTCGATATCCAAATACGGGACCGCTCCGGGTCCTTGTTTGAATCCTTAGCTATTCATAGCTAATATCCAAATCCGTAACCTCTCTGGGTTCTTGCCAAGCGCAATCCACACTTGACAACCAATGTTAAGTAATTCCATGGTGTTCATGGTTCAGTGTCCTTGAACGTCGAATAATGTCGTGGCTTAAGTCCTAAGCCGAATCCTGGTCACTCTGGATTCTTGCCGAGCATAGTCCATACTCGACGACCTTTTAGCCAAAATCCAAATAAAATCCAATCAAAATCCAATCCGAAATCCAAATCCAAACAGAAAACCAGAAATCCATATCAAAAATCCAAACTAGAAAACAAACAAAACAGGGAGTTCAAACCAAACTCCAAAACCAAACTAGAAAAAGCAAATGTCCAAGTCAAAGGAAGAAGCAGATTTCACAAACCAGGGCATCTCGGTAAGCCATTGTAAGGACCCGTTTCTTCGACTTCTGAAAGTCAACATTAATACATCCACTGTATCAAATGCCGCGCAATCGAATGCCGGAAAACCGAATTCTTAGGATTTAAAAGAAGAGGTAGAAGAAGACAGAAGAAAAGAAAGAACAGAAAACAGAAACAATATCAGAATCTCACATTTTGCAGCGGAACAATATATAATAGATAAATCAATAATCTTTACAACAAAGACTATATCAGTTTATACATACATCAATCAGAGTCAATGTACAACTCAATACAAACAATGGACAGTTATAGAAACCTGTCCTCATACAGAATACACAGCGGAATAAAATAACAAGTACGAAAGTACGTCTCGTCATCCAGCTCATCCCCAAGGCTCCAGAATATCCAGAATATCCTGATAAAAATAACTCTAGGCTGCCCGTGTGGAAAATTATGGGCACCAGAGTTTAGAAGGGAACAATAAACTCCGAGTCAGTCATGGTGACTGGTGTGAGATCGTAAAACAGTTATTTTCATAAAGAAAATAAAACAGATTCGCAATGCTTTTGGAAAATGAAACTACCATAAGACCTCCCGCCACACACACAATGCAAACACAGAATTGGAGGAGATTTCTTCTTTTGATAGTCAAAGATGCTTACTACGCCAATCATTGGATTATTATTATTAATGTCTAGTGTAGAAAACATTTCGAAAGTATAATATTAATCTTAGCCAGCATACGACCAGTATCATATGCCTACTATAGCTACCATCTAAACAGTGGTGACCACCATAAGTAAATGGCAGGTTCTACAACTAAAACCGTACAAGTTTCGTATTGGGAAATGGATTTCCAACAAATGGTCAGGCTAAGGAACTTCCTTTCCTACTGCCGAATGGGATCGCCTCTGGGTGGACGTCCCGAGAGACAAACTGCTCTCTGCCAAACAAGGCCGGGTTACCCCTGTAACTAGGTAACTCACGAATATGTCATCACCCGGTCCTTTGGGACCTTTATCCGAGCGCTCGGTAGCATCATCAGACATAATAAATAAAGTGTGTCCACATGAGTAAGTATTTGGGCTCCATACCATGATACCACCCCTTTCCAGAAGGAAATGACATACCCTAAAGGGCGCGACCCTCATAACCTTGCCGCAACATTCCTGTTTCGACCATTTCCGAGTTGTGAGGCCCTGACGAAGTCTCGTCCACAAAGCTACGCTTTTTCACAAAGCCACGCTTTGATCACAAATGATCAAATAAATAATCATCGTCACAGCAACACTCAGCATGCCACATTACCAAATTGGGAATATATCGCTGATAAATTTCAACTACATAACCTCTGAGCTCGTACGTCTCAGAGAAGGGTGTTAAGCTAAGAGAATAAATTCTTCGCCACCAACAGAAATGTATTTGAAAGAAATCGGCTTTATATCTCAAAATGTAATGTCAGACACGTAACCATACAAGTCTGTTCCGGGTTCGAACAGAACCGAAGGCACTTCCAAAAAAGTCCTTGCAAATCCGGATATTCACAATCCCGATAAAACTTCCCATCACAAAGGAAATCTCAATACCGTAGCTAACGGTGCAGAGACAATCGATAGGTCATCCTTTCGTTTTCACAAATACCCGGTCTTCATCACCGGTCTTCAATACGATCCATATCGTCGTATTATTATTCGGAGTGGGTTATCTGACACAAAGGTCCTTTCCCGGCTAAACCGAATAATAAGCGTTTGTTTTTAAAATCAAATTCAAGTGCCATTTCAAAGGCAATATTGATAGTCGGTGATTTAACTATCAACAATATACATAACAATCATCAGATTCAAATAATTTTCCCAAATTATTTATTTTCAAATATCTTCACGATATATGGTTTATAATTCAACCATTTGAAAATAATTTCCAAATCATATTCATTTAAACCCCTTAAATAAATCCTTATCGATTTATTTCAAATTTACATCCCAATCAGTAAATTTATTTCCACACTTCATCACTTTGAAAATAAATTTCAAATCACTTTTCCTTACACGATATATTTCCAAATATATCTTTTCAAAAACCAACTTTAGAACCTTTAATTTTTATTTTAAAAAGCTACTTTGGAAAATATACTCAGCTTTATAGTGAAAATACAATTGCACTTCAAAATGGTCCATTTAAACCAATTAAATAAATTCTTATCGATTTATTTAAAATTTACATTCAAAATCCGTAAATTTACTTGCACACTTTAAAAATAAATCAATGTTTATTTTTAAAACAAATTTCCCTTTCTTTTATAAATTCTATTCGGAATTTACATTCTCAAATATTCGCTTTCAACACCAAATCAACTTTCAAATTGATTTCTCAATTTTATTTCAAACTCCAAATCAAATTCCAAATTGATTTCTAAATTTACTTCAACACCGAATCAAATTTCAAATTGATTCTAATTTTAATCCCTAATACCAAATCATTTTACAAATCGATTTACACATTTATTCTCAACACCAAAAAATCGATTTTCATTCAAACACCAAATAGATTTTTATATAGATTTCCCAAAGATTTATTTCTTCAATACAAAATCAATTATCAATTGGATTTCCAGAAATTTATCACTTTTAAAATAAATTCCTTTATACTTCCAAACCATTTAAAATTCCATTTCAAATAAATTTTCAAATCTTCCGAATAATACTATTCAAAATTCATTTATAAAAATCTTTCCCATACATTGGAATTTATTCAATAAGATTTCGACAATCCATTTTAATACTTTAAAATTTCTTCTTTCAAATAAATTCAATTCTTGAAAACAAATTCATTTAAAGTTTTCCACTTTAATTAAAAATCCAATTTATATCCATTTCTGGTATCCAACGATACCAAAAATACATTCTGCTAAATTTTAGCCTTCAGCACATTTAATCACAGATATAATCATACACAGATTATAAATAATCAATCACACAATATATGAAATCACTTCAAATGTTTTGAGGAATCCTGTTGGATCCCTCCAACCTGTTTCCCTGCATCCACAGATGTTAGCACAATACCAATTCCACTTTAAGGTGGAATATCGCGGTATATAGGATTTTATAAATATCATCCGCTTACTAACGGCGCAATAGGGTCTCATCCGCTATACAATGCGGGGAATCAATCAACTCCAATATATACATATGCCAATATGTATATATTGCTATATATATAGATATATCCTACTATATCTAATATCACATCCAAACAGTCAATCAAATCAATAACTGCAAAATCAACTTTAAATCTGAGTGAGAAGATCTCACCTTAGATTTTATTAGCAATCCATTTTCCATCTTGACTTGTTTTCTCGATTTATAGCCCTTGTATAAATATTATACAAATTCATTAATATTCAAATTAATCAAATTACCATTGCCACTTAAAAATTTGATTAACCAATCATTTTATCCAAACAAATTTCCAATTAATAAATAATATTTCTTTCCTTTCGAAACCCACACACACACACACACATATATATATATATAATTAAAAATAAACTATAGATTACAAAAATGAACCTCCAACACTTTAAAATTCTTATTTACTTTCCAAAAACCTTACCTATATATACATATTAATTTTTTATGGGTATATCTATATAGATGCATATATATATTTATTTATTTTTATTTTATTTCTGAAACTACATATACTAAAAATCTATATACATATATTTCATGTCTGTCCAATTTAAAATTTGAATTATATATGTATATTTATACTTAAAACAGAATTATCTCACCTCTCTGAAATCGACCCACTCTGCCTAGCCTTCTTCCCAAATCATCACACAGCTGCCCAAAATCTAATAGCCTCCATCCTTCTACGATTTCGTCGCCACCATCGATCGTTCAAACCCCCACAATCATCGCGAAATCAAACACCCCCTGACCCAGTTTTCACACACGCGAGCGCACCACCAACTCCCATCGTCTAGAGCATCCTCCTTTCATCGAGTTCCCCTGGCCAGGCGAATTGCTCGCGACCTCGTTTCACTGTCGAAGTCGAAATCAATCCAGATCCGCTGTTATGTCGTGACTATGGCCTCGCGAAACCCTTTTGAACGAGTTTTGATTTAAAACGAGATGCTTTCGTTTAATTTCAATTTGATTTGAGTTGAATAGGAAGAGGGGTGGCCATTCAATTGTTTTGAACGAAGAATTTTTCTTTTATTATCTGACTTCAGAACGAAGATAGTTGCATGATATCAGATGGGGAGAGGACACGTATTGAATTGGAAGGACGCGTGTCTTCTAATTGCCACGTATTTGAAGATAGAAGCAACGTGTTCAAGTTACGTAACTAAAATTCAAATTGCCTTGGTTTCACAATTAAAAATTTCGATCTAAATTCCAACGCGTTTATATATCGTACGCTCACACAACAACTCTAAATATTACAAAAATTGAAATTCAATAATAATACAATATTATGGATCCAATGGAACTGGTTTCGTCAATTTCCGAGACTGTGCCCCGGACCGCTATTTTTAAATTCAATTTAAACGATATAAATTCAAAACTGAACAGAACAGTTCCAAATTCAATTCTGAAAGTTCCTGTACCTTCAGAATTATCAATATAAATTTTCAAAGCCTTCAGATTATTTTTAATCAGCTTAAAACTGAAGATACAACATTTTACCCAGTTTCAATAATTAAATTCAATAATTTAATTGACAAATACCATTCTGATATTTGAATTTCAAATTAAATTATCATTTGAATATTTAAACTCAATTAAATATTCACATTTCAAATATCCAAAATTCAGGGTCGTTACAATCTTCCCTCCTTAAAAGAATTTCGTCCCGAAATTACAAGTAAAGAAGAATGCTCCAATTCCCATTAACTATTTTCTTAAATCCCAATAGTTTTAACAAATTTTCAAACCCAAATCTTTTTTTATTAAAGATTTGTTATCATTTTAGTTAACCTTCCTAACACTTTCATAGTTTTAAACAACTTTATTTTACTTCACAATTCAAATTTAAATTTAAATTCAAATTGTAAACTTTCAAAATCTCTCAAAAATTTTCTAACACTCGAAATTTTCGAAAAATTTCGCCAGCGTCTCCTTTGCGCGGCTAGCTCGGTACGACTACAAAACGTCCCTACGGACTCTCAAATTCCAAAAAAAAATAAAATGCCAAGTGGCAAAATCAGAAGATCATCAAATTTCATATTGAAATTCAAATACATACCTTTGCCGAGCAAATTCAAATTTATCTTCGAAATCAAAATCCAATTCCATTTTCCTTTATACCCCTGTATATTTTACTGAACAATAATGTCCAAATTCACTTATTGGATTCCCTAATACCTATTTTACTTAAGAATTCTACCATTCATCTCTTAAGTTCAATATAAGTATTTACATACTTTTTATATTCATTTTCACTACACAAACAAAGTTATATATTCATTCAACTTTGCATTTTCAATTTCATTTGAATTCAATTGACAATTTCAATTCTATTTGAATTCATTTCAAATCCCAATATTCTTATTTCCAAAATTTCCATTCAGATTTCCATTTTGAATTTTACTTGAATTCGATTCATCTTTTAATTTCGAATATTGAGTTATCATTTACCTTTATCTCAAATTCAATTTGAAATCACTTGTCGTCAAGTGAAAAATTTCCAAAAATTTCAAAAAATTTCTAACTCTCAAAATTTTCGGAAAATTTTGGCGGAGTCTCCTTTGTACGAAGGAGCTTTTGCAATTTGACAAAAGAGATAAATATATATACATCAACCCACTCGGTCGGAAAAGCAGAAAACAGTTCATATTTCCTATTTTTATTGCGTAGGCGTACCTTTTAGCAATTTTGAGCAAAGCAGTTATTTTTAAGCATTTCGCGAAATCAAAATGCAGCTAAACGGCTTCTAAACACCTGCACTTACTCAATTTAAACACGTAAGTGACAAATATAAGAAATCTATTTAACAATTCACTTATTTCAATAATAAATATATAGATTTCATTAGCCATACATCCAAAATAAATTCCATTAAGCAATTTATCAAGTTTCAGTTCAACTTAGATCACTTCCATCTAATTCACATTCAATTTCTATTCAATTCAATGGTTTACAATTTATTTTCTTCCATTCAATTCATTTTTTAAATGAATCTAACGCATATCCCTTTTAATTGATTCCATTAAATATAATTTGCATTCCATATTCACAAAACCATTCGATTTGTTCAAAACCATCGTACAAAACTCGACAACAACAATGCAAATATTTATATACACTTCTTGTATTTATTTTCACTTTATTACTGAAGTTATACATTTATCACTATTCAATTTCGCATTTCAACTCATTAATCAACTAAGTTTCCCTTTAAACCATTTCAAAGCTTCACTTAAATTTGAGTTACTGTTCAATATTTACTTAGGCTATTTTAATTCAAAACTCAAGTTCATTTCCTTGCAAACAATTTCCAATTTCAATTCTTGATTTGATTTTTCATTTATCAAATTTATTCCATTCACTAATTTAATTAAATTAGTACATTCACTTATCCTTTTTAAATTTCAATTTTTCATATTCAATTCATCTCGAATTTATTTTATCTTTATCAAGGAAATTCAATTTATTTCTACTACTTGAATTTATATACAAATTCAAATTTTTATCTTCAAATTTAGCTAACAACAAAGCTTTAGTTTAACCAATTCAACTTTCAAATTCATTATTTTGTGAATTAATAAATTACCAAATCGGTTTACTTAAACTCAGTCCATTTTATTTCATTTTATTTTCCAAAGTTTGGATTTTTATTCAACTTTATTCAAATCAAATTTCATTCAATTTATTCAATTCATTTATTTACAAATATAAACTCATTTGTTCATTCACAAATTCATTCCTTTTCAATTTGAATTTCATTACAATCAACTCTCACTTTGTTTAATCGATTCATTTATACTTTCTTTAATTTAACTTCATCCTTTAAGTTAAATTTATTCTATCAAAATTCAAATTGTATAAGTTATCAACTCATTTATTATTCCATTAATGAATTTATTTTCAAATATTCTCTCTGGAATTCTATTTCCAATTATAAATTTCATTTACAATTACATTTACAAATTCATTCGTATATGAATTCAATTCCTCATCTTTCAATTCATATTTATAAATTTCATTCGTTAAATGAATTTATCTCTAAATCTTTGGTTATACATTTTATTTATTATTCAATTTCAATATAACAGTGATAATATTTCAATGTTATTACTTCCTAAGAAATAAACATCCATATACTATGATAATTCATAGAAAATCATTTCTTTTCTACACAAAAATAGTTTTGGGCAAAATTATTTCATTTACCCCATTTAAAACAATACTGTGTCAGTTTATCTTGTTTAAGAGTTTAGAAACCCCTATCGATTACAGTTAGCTAGACTGTACCGACCAGAATCTATAAACAATTAACCGATAAGTCAACACAATACAAAACAAATTTTATATTCACTAAAAAATACGCGCTCAAATTTATTAATACACTCAACTCATTCTAGAGTACTACTGACTCTATCTCTAATGAGTAACACCCAACAGAGCTGGGTTGTCGCTTAACCGGATGCTCTAATACCACATGTAAGGACCCGTTTCTTCGACTTCCGAAAGTCGACATTAATACATCCACTGTATCAAATGCCGCGCAATCGAATGCCGGAAAACCGAATTCTTAGGGTTTAAAAGAAGAGGTAGAAGAAGACAGATGAAAAGAAAGAACAGAAAACAGAAACAATATCAGAATCTCAAATTTCGCAGCGGAACAATATATAATAGATAAATCAATAATCTTTACAACAAAGACTATATCAGTTTATACATACATCAATCAGAGTCAATATACAACTCAATACAAACAATGGACATTTATAGAAACCTGTCCTCATACAGAATACACAGCGGAATAAAATAACAAGTACGAAAGTACGTCTCGTCATCCAGCTCATCCCCAAGGCTCCAGAATATCCTGATAAAAATAACTCTAGGCTGCCCGTGTGGAAAATTATGGGCACCCAGAGTTTAGAAGGGAACAATAAACTCCGAGTCAGTCATGGTGACTGGTGTGAGATCGTAAAACAGTTATTTTCATAAAGAAAATAAAACAGATTCGCAATGCTTTTGGAAAATGAAACTACCATAAGACCTCCTGCCACACACACAATGCAAACGCAGAATTGGAGGAGATTTCTTCTTATGATAGTCAAAGATGCTTACTACGCCAATCATTGGATTATTATTATTAATGTCTAGTGTAGAAAACATTTCGAAAGTATAATATTAATCTTAGCCAGCATACGACCAGTATCGTATGCCTACTATAGCTACCATCTAAACAGTGGTGACCACCATAAGTAAATGGCAAGTTCTACAACTAAAACCGTACAAGTTTCATATTGGGAAATGGATTTCCAACAAATGGTCAGGCTAAGGAACTTCCTTTCCTACTGCCGAATGGGATCGCCTCTGGCTGGACGTCCCGAGAGACAAACTGCTCTCTGTCAAACAAGGCCGGGTTACCCCTGTAACTAGGTAACTCACGAATATGTCATCACCCGGTCCTTTGGGACCTTTATCCAAGCGCTCGGTAGCATCATCACACATAATAAATAAAGTGTGTCCACATGAGTAAGTATCTGGGCTCCATACCATGATACCACCCCTTTCCAGAAGGAAATGACATACCCTAAAGGGCACGACCCTCATAACCTTGCCACAACATTCCTGTTTCGACCATTTCCAGGTTGTGAGGCCCTGACGAAGTCTCATCCACAAAGCTACGCTTTTTCACAAAGTCACGCTTTGATCACAAATGATCAAATAAATGATCATCGTCACAGCAACACTCAGCATACCACATTACCAAATTGGGAATATATCGCTGATAAATTTCAACTACATAACCTCTGAGCTCGTACGTCTCAGAGAAGGGTGTTAAGCTAAGAGAATAAATTCTCCGCCACCAACAGAAATGTATTTGAAAGAAATCGGCTTTATATCTCAAAATGTAATGTCAGACACGTAACCATACAAGTCTGTTCCGGGTTCGAACAGAACCGAAGGCACTTCCAAAGAAGTCCTTGCAAATCCGGATATTCACAATCCCGATAAAACTTCCCATCACAAAGGAAATCTCAATACCATAGCTAACGGTGCAGAGACAATCGATAGGTCATCCTATCGTTTTCACAAATACCCGGTCTTCATCACCGGTCTTCAATACGATCCATATCGTCGTATTATTATTCGGAGTGGGTTATCTGACACAAAGGTCCTTTCCCGGCTAAACCGAATAATAAGCGTTTGTTTTTAAAAACAAATTCAAGTGCCATTTCAAAGGCAATATTGATAGTCGGTGATTTAACTATCAACAATATTCATAACAATCATCAGATTCAAATAATTTTCCCAAATTATTTATTTTCAAATATCTTCACGATATATGGTTTATAATTCAACCATTTGAAAATAATTTCCAAATCATATTCATTTAAACCCCTTAAATAAATCCTTATCGATTTATTTCAAATTTACATCCCAATCAGTAAATTTATTTCCACACTTCATCACTTTGAAAATAAATTTCAAATCACTTTTCCTTACACGATATATTTCCAAATATATCTTTTCAAAAACCAACTTTAGAACCTTTAATTTTTATTTTAAAAAGCTACTTTGGAAAATATACTCAGCTTTATAGTGAAAATACAATTGCACTTCAAAATGGTCCATTTAAACCAATTAAATAAATTCTTATCGATTTATTTAAAATTTACATTCAAAATCCGTAAATTTACTTGCACACTTTAAAAATAAATCAATGTTTATTTTTAAAACAAATTTCCCTTTCTTTTATAAATTCTATTCGGAATTTACATTCTCAAATATTCGCTTTCAACACCAAATCAACTTTCAAATTGATTTCTCAATTTTATTTCAAACTCCAAATCAAATTCCAAATTGATTTCTAAATTTACTTCAACACCGAATCAAATTTCAAATTGATTCTAATTTTAATCCCTAATACCAAATCATTTTACAAATCGATTTACACATTTATTCTCAACACCAAAAAATCGATTTTCATTCAAACACCAAATAGATTTTTATATAGATTTCCCAAAGATTTATTTCTTCAATACAAAATCAATTATCAATTGGATTTCCAGAAATTTATCACTTTTAAAATAAATTCCTTTATACTTCCAAACCATTTAAAATTCCATTTCAAATAAATTTTCAAATCTTCCGAATAATACTATTCAAAATTCATTTATAAAAATCTTTCCCATACATTGGAATTTATTCAATAAGATTTCGACAATCCATTTTAATACTTTAAAATTTCTTCTTTCAAATAAATTCAATTCTTGAAAACAAATTCATTTAAAGTTTTCCACTTTAATTAAAAATCCAATTTATATCCATTTCTGGTATCCAACGATACCAAAAATACATTCTGCTAAATTTTAGCCTTCAGCACATTTAATCACAGATATAATCATACACAGATTATAAATAATCAATCACACAATATATGAAATCACTTCAAATGTTTTGAGGAATCCTGTTGGATCCCTCCAACCTGTTTCCCTGCATCCACAGATGTTAGCACAATACCAATTCCACTTTGAGGTGGAATATCACGGTATATAGGATTTTATAAATATCATCCGCTTACTAACGGCGCAATAGGGTCTCATCCGCTATACAATGCAGGAAATCAATCAACTCCAATATATACATATGCCAATATGTATATATTGCTATATATATAAATATATCCTACTATATCTAATATCACATCCAAACAGTCAATCAAATCAATAACTGCAAAATCAACTTTAAATCTGAGTGAGAAGATGTCACCTTAGCTTTTATTAGCAATCCATTTTCCATCTTGACTTGTTTTCTCGATTTATAGCCCTTGTATAAATATTATACAAATTCATTAATATTCAAATTAATCAAATTACCATTGCCACTTAAAAATTTGATTAACCAATCATTTTATCCAAACAAATTTCCAATTAATAAATAATATTTCTTTCCTTTCGAAACCCACACACACACACACATATATATATATATATATATATATATATAATTAAAAATAAACTATAGATTACAAAAATGAACCTCCAACACTTTAAAATTCTTATTTACTTTCCAAAAACCTTACCTATATATACATATTAAATTTTTATGCGTATATCTATATAGATGCATATATATATTTATTTATTTTTATTTTATTTCTGGAACTACATATACTAAAAATCTATATACATATATTTCATGTCTATCCAATTTAAAATTTGAATTATATATGTATATTTATACTTAAAACAGAATTATCTCACCTCTCTGAAATCGACCCACTCTGCCTAGCCTTCTTCCCAAATCATCACACAGCTGCCCAAAATCTAATAGCCTCCATCCTTCTACGATTTCGTCGCCACCATCGATCGTTCGAACCCCCACAATCATCGCGAAATCAAACACCCCCTGACCCAGTTTTCACACACGCGAGCGCACCACCAACTCCCATCGTCTAGAGCATCCTCCTTTCATCGAGTTCCCCTGGCCAGGCGAATTGCTCGCGACCTCGTTTCACTGTCGAAGTCGAAATCAATCCAGATCCGCTGTTATGTCGTGACTATGGCCTCGCGAAACCCTTTTGAACGAGTTTTGATTTAAAACGAGATGCTTTCGTTTAATTTCAATTTGATTTGAGTTGAATAGGAAGAGGGGTGGCCATTCAATTGTTTTGAACGAAGAATTTTTCTTTTATTATCTGACTTCAGAACGAAGATAGTTGCGTGATATCAGATGGGGAGAGGACACGTATTGAATTGGAAGGACGCGTGTCTTCTAATTGCCACGTGTTTGAAGATAGAAGCAACGTGTTCAAGTTACGTAACTAAAATTCAAATTGCCTTGGTTTCACAATTAAAAATTTCGATCTAAATTCCAACGCGTTTATATATCGTACACTCACACAACAACTCCAAATATTACGAAAATTGAAATTCGATAATAATACAATATTACGGATCCAATGGAACTGGTTTCGTCAATTTTCGAGACTGTGCCCCAGACCGCTATTTTTAAATTCAATTTAAACGATATAAATTCAAAACTGAACAGAACAGTTCCAAATTCAATTCTGAAAGTTCCAGTACCTTAAGAATTATCAATATAAATTTTCAAAGCCTTCAGATTATTTTTAATCAGCTTAAAACTGAAGATACAACATTTTACCCAGTTTCAATAATTAAATACAATAATTTAATTGACAAATACCATTCTGATATTTGAATTTCAAATTAAATTATCATTCGAATATTTAAACTCAATTAAATATTCACATTTCAAATATCCAAAATTCAGGGTCGTTACAGCCATCATCTCAGAGCATGCCTGAGGGTTATCTCCGACCCCGTACATGAGTAAGTGAATTAATCGTTTGCCCAGAGTTTGTTACTTATTCCAAACCATCAAGATTAGTTGATGACCAATCGGCCACCATTCCTGGGCCTCATGCCCTCGTCGTTCAAGGTAGACGGTGGCTGCTCATGTTCCCCCGCCGCATTCCGAGTTCCGACATATTGTCGCAACTGACCATTCCTTATATGCTCCTCGATTATATCCTTTAGATGTCGGCAGCTGTTAGTATCATGCCCGTCCAGGTAATGAAAGAGACAGTGCCTTCCTGATGCCCTTTCACGTTCTGTGGGTTCCCTCCTTGCTGGCCTTCGATAGGGAAGGCGATCTCGAGTATCTAAGAAAATCCGCTCCAACGTTGCGTTCACTCCTGTGTTAGTGGAGAACTTTGGTTCTCCCCAGCGCTTCCTTTTCCCTTTATCCTTGCCCTCACCCGAGCTTTTATCGGGTAGTCCTCCATCCTTAGTCATGTTTACTTCCTTTAACCTCATGTCCAAATATGCATCCTCTTGTCGAAGAAATCTTTCAGCTTCATGAAAGAATTCCCCAAGATCCAACAGTGGGTCCCATACCAACGATACTTTGAAATCCGAATTATCTCTGACTCCTGATACCGCAGCCATCAGAACCATTGATGGATCTGGCCGATACACCGAAGCAACTGTTGCATTAAATCGAGTTAAAAATGTCCTGAGCGATTCATCTTCCCCCTGTTTGACTGACGTTAGCGTCATCACGTTCTTTGGCCTTTTTATGTGAACTTGAAACTGACTTAAGAACTTGTCCACCAGTTCTGCCCATGTTCCAACGGATCCATCCTCCAGCTGTCTGAACCACATAACAGCAATATCAGTCAAGTGCAGGGGGAAACATCGAGCCATAACCTCCTCTATTGCCCCCAGCACTTCCATATGCCTAGTGTACCTCATCAAGTGGTCGGTGGGATCCGTCTTCCTGTTGTATACTTCCAGAGTGGGTAGTTTGAAATCGGGCGGATTCTTAGCTGTCCTGATGTTTCGGGTAAACGGACTTTTGTTAACTCCCTCTGAATCCCTGTTTGTCAGACCTCCGCGGATAGTCCGCCTGATAATGTCAGCCAATCCAGTGTTTCCAACCAAGGGTTGCCCCATGTCTATGTTTCCAGACTGCCCCCCAAGTCCCCGCGGAAATTCTGGCACATATTCTTCATCACGTACTCCTGTATTCCTATGGACGTCAGGCCGTGTAGCGTCATCCGGTATCCCTCCATGAACTGGTCCAGCATCTCCTGGTGGTGCGCCCCCGAGTCTAGATCCATCTAGATGGTCAGCTATTCGTTGATTGGAAGCTGCCCCCTGCTGAATCACTCCATCTGTCCGCTGGTTGAGTTCCTTTGGTCCAGCTCCACGATCTTGAGCATCTGCAGTTCCTGGTTGTCCAAATTGCCTAAGAAGAGCCTGCATCATCTCCTCTTGCCGTTTCATCATCTGCTCCTGCATAGAATTCATCATCACCTGCATCTCGTCCCGAGTTATGTAGATAGATGCATGATCCTCTCCAGCTCCAAAAGAGGCCGCTTGACTTCCTTCCTGATTACTTCTTTCCGCTGCTTGCTTCCTTGTTGGTGGTCTAGCCATTGCTTTCTAGGATCCAAGTTCCTAACTCCAAAGTTCCTGAGTTCAGTTCTCAGTGAAAGCACCAAAGTGTTAGCGCCAAAATTGGTCACTAACACCCAAAACAGATGAAAGTACCAAATACCAGTCACAGCTCAAAGATAGAATGTATGTAGAGAGTAATAATGTGAAGAACAGTTAAAACTGAAATGAAAGCAGTAAAGAACAACAGATTTTATAGTGGTTCGGCTAACTCTGGCCTACGTCCACTCCAGAAGTTTGCTTTTTATTGCTGTAATAATCGATTATAGTTACAAAATGATAGAGTTGCCTTAGCCTTCGAAAAGAGAAGATAAGAGAGCAGAAAGAAGATCCATTTTCATTGTGCCACTGCCTCTCTATTTATAGAAAAAGATGGGTTGGACCTCCCTGGTGGGCCTGGTAGCTGAATACCACAGCCCAAGTGGAGTGGTCTCCATATGCCAAACCATAGATGCCGAACGCTGAATGCCGAACAAGGCGTGAATGCCGAACGATCTCCTCATGCCGATCAGAAGTGAGGCCGAACACCCTGAATGCCGTGGGAGGCATTTTCGTCGAACGATACCGGAGGCCGACCAATGTATTCATGCTGAACGACTGGTTTCCAAACAAAACTTAGGTCGGACGATACTCTGGCCGAACGCTATCAAGGCCGAACCATCTCTTGGCCGAATGATACTTAGGTCGAACAATAGTTAGGCCGAACAATAGTTTAAGACGAACAATTCTGCCATGCCGAACGTTCGTACATGCCGAACGTTATACCCTACCGAACGTCTCTCGATGTCGAACGTTCCTTGACGCCGAGCGCTTCCGAATGCCAAGCGTATCTTGACGTCAAACGCCACCTGGATGCCAAATGCTTCATGGAATGCCGAACCACTCATGTATGTCGGACGCTCTATGTATGCCGAGTACTCTTGAACGCTATTCGAACGTGAATGCCAGACGAAACATATGTGCCGAACCTCCATCATGTCGAACCATGTTTAATGCCGAACCAGGTTTCCTAGACCCAAATTATAGTTGATTCATCTTTATCCAATCATATTTCCATCTCCCAAGCACATTGCATCATCCATCCATCTAGTCGACTAAATCCATCGTACTATAGCCTCGACGAACATGCAGTTGATTAAGTTAAACACGTCTGTCCGCGACCTTGCCAAAAGGCGGGTTAACACCATAAGACACAAATTAGCCTCCTTTGAGCTATTATTCGAAACTTCCTCTCCTTCTTCATCATCCCTTCTTTGCTCTTTAAGGCAATCGTCTTCTTCTTTGATTCGGAGTTGTTGCCTTCCTCCTTTATTTTTAGCTCAAGCTCATATGTCATCAAGTTGCCGATCAACTCCTCCATGCTTAGTTTACTCAGATCTTTCGATTTTTGTATTGTCGTGACTTTTGCCTTAAAGTTCATCGGTAAGACTCGTAGCACCTTCCTCACAAGCTCTACCTTAGTGAATACCTTCCCAAGCGCTCTAGCATTGTACACCAAAGTTGAAAAGCGTCCAAACATGTCCTTTATGCTCTCGCCTTTGTCCATCACAAAGTTCTTGTATTCATTGCTGAATAGGGCTAGACGAGACTCCTTGACTTGAGAAGTTCCTTCATGTGTCACCTCCAAGGTATGCCAAATTTCCTGCGCAGTTCTACAATGAGAAATTCTATTAAATTCATCTTATCAAGAGCACAGATCAAAGCATTCATGGCTTTAGCATTTGTAGTTTTTAATTTCTTATCGTTAGCGTCCACCTATCCTTAGGTTTAGGAATCTCAATATCACCAACAGTTATAGTGGGAGATTTATAGCCAGTTTCAATAATGTCCCAAACATCATAATCAACAGAACTAAGATAAATACCCATCCTAACTTTCCAATAAGCATAATCATTCTCATTAAACATGGGTGGCCTAGCAATAGATTGCCCCTCAGAAAAAGCATTATTTGCGAGTCTATAGAGAAGTAAATATGCTGAAAAGTAAATCACACACAAAATTTACCCAGCTTCGGCAACCCCTGCCTACTGCTACATTCCTAGATTTCTAGTAGAATTAAACAGTCTCCCGCTTACAAACACTCTAACAGACTCGCAAACCCTGCTACCGCCTATAGAGTTTTGCAAACTTGCAAACCCTGCTTACTGAACTAATCCTAACTAGACAATCTGACACAACCTAAATCCTAGGTGGTGATTTACCAAGATTTGATTCGAAAAATTCAGAATTCAAATTTAAAAACAAATTAAAATAAAACACTAATTTCAACTAAAGCCCAAACAAAATAAAAAGAAGGCTGGCCCTATTATAAGTTAAAAATGAATCCCCCTTTTTCTTTTTATTAAACAGGCCGACTCTTTTTCTTTCGTCTCTGAAAAAATGTCTTCGTGAGAATGAATTAGGGTTATGGATAAATTGAAGCTGACGGCTTCTATTTCTCGATCGAATGATGACTCCAAGTTGTTTTCTCTGTCGGTCGACTTCTCTTCTTAGCTTGGCTTTGGCTGCTTCTATTTGTTCGTTCGTTGCTCTGAAATTAGGGCTTGTGAAATTTGGTGAAGTCGGCTGGTTGCTTCGAGTTGATCGAATTCGACTTTTCTCTGGTATGTTATTTGTTCCTTTTGCTTTCTGGATTGATTGCTTGAATTCGATAATAAAAATTGTCGATGATGATTGGTTTATATAGGAGTTCAATTCCTATAATTTCATTTGAATATACTGTTTGAATTTGTCAATCGATTTTGCTTGGCCGCTTGATTTTTCTTCAATGATTCTGATATTTGCGACTTAGTCAAATACGTATATTTTTGACTTGATTCACATGGTTTTGATTTCGAAGCGTTCGATCTTCCCTTGATCGATACGGCAGAAACTTTCCTCTAATTATTTTTGAACGATGGTGATTTATCTGACTTTTTCAAATTGTACACACACTTGATTTCATTTGATGATGTTGATTCTTTGCTTGGTCAATTTACTTGGCCACCACGGTATCTAATTTGAACTTGCGATCTTTCTGACTTGGTTAATTCATATAATTCTGTTGCCTTGACGACTTCGATTTTGAACTGTTTATATGTGTACATCTGTGTCATCACTATAATCTTGTAGTATCTGAAACTTGTAATTCTGCAACTTGGTTGTAGTTGAGTTTGAGCCATTTGTTACTGTAACCATGTGTGTACATACATTTATGTATGTATATATGTGTTGTATTTCCTTGTAGTCTTCATTGTGACTTCACCTTGAACCTAATGTGTAGTTGTCTTCATGTACATGACTTGATCATCATGTAACTCGCTGTCTTTGAACCTGTGCATATATGTATATGCCTCTGTTGACTTTGTGAAGTGCTTGCTATACTTGATTGCTTGCACTGGCTTGCAATTTGTCTTAGTCGAGTCTTTATATTGCTTCATCCCTTTGAGTTGTACTGTCCACTTTGTTAGACACTGTTGCACTTGCAGAGTCTTGACATTCATGTCTACACACTTTCATTTGATAGTTACTTGCTTACTTTGAAAGTGCAGTATGGTCTTGGTTATCTTCACTTGCATATTGCTGCTGCCTTGCTTGCATATAGTTTGATTGATGGACTGTTTCATATTCATCAAGTCACTTGTACTTGATAGCTGTTTTGGACTTTCAGACCATATATGTGTGTTCATGAATGTTTTCATCGACTTGTTTTGGTACAACTGCCTTTGTGCACTGTTGCTTGGATCTGGCCATTGGTTCAAGTATGTTTTGGTTGCTATTATGTTAGTTCGGTCTTGCATCTGAGTTGAGTCATGGTTGTAGTGGCTTTTGTTGACTGTGCACACGAGTTGGCGAGGCAGTGCACACATGTATAAATGTACACGTGTGTATTGCAGCCACTTATGATTACCTGTCCCTGATAAGAATACTAATATGCACATATATTACACAATCGAAAATGATGACAATAACCCATATATCTGAGGCACCAATAAAAACAAATTTATATTTTTGCAAATTCAAATTTTTTTATTTTCAGATTACTGCTGTAGTTGCTAATTATACAAGTATACAGAAGACAGGACAAGAACTGGAGCTGGACAATGCAGATAGATGCAGATGTGCAGATAGAGTGAAAAACTGAGTGTTGAGTGTTGTAGTGAGAAAAAATGTGAATGTGAAATGTATGAAACTAGTGTATGTATATAGAGAGAGCTGAAAACTTTGTACTGTAAAAGTGTTGAAATAAATATTATGTTGAATAAAAAATACTGATTGAATTATATAAATTCTGTGCAATAGTATTATTATTCAATATGAATATTTATTCCTATATGTGTATAGTACAATCTGCAAACACATATATAAATTGATATATGTTTGTTATCATCAAACAAAAAATCACATCAAACACATATGTTAATCAATCAACGCAAGGGTATTAAGGTAAATTGCCGCCTACATATCTATTACCCTTATATACTGACATTTCATTCTATTTCATTTACCGTTCACATCATTTTGCAAAAAAAATATACAAACATAAATCAAAGAGGAGCCGGCCATTACTAGGCAAGAAGAAGAAGAAAAATTCAAGTAAAGCTTAGGATTCAAGCTAGGGGAAATTAATCTCAATTCAATCTCCTTATCCTAATAAAGGTGAATAATAATCTCAATCATCTCTATTTTTTTATATAATAATTTGTTTTCGTATTTAAGATTAAATCCATTTTAATGATGATATGGATGATGATATGCTTGGATTATAACATGGTTGATAGAAACAAAATTGTTTAAATATGATTTTATACAGTTTTAAGGGTAAAACCTATTATAATGATTTTCGTATGCCATGAGGAATTTATATGTTATGTAAAACAGGGTTTTGGAGTTGGGTTTTAATTTTCATAATTTTCGAAGCTATGAAGAATTTATTATGAATTTTCAAAGGAAAATATAGTTAATTGGGTTTAGAAATTTGTTTTGGAAATTATATCTAGAATTCGGGTCTAAAATTTAGATATGTTAAATAACATATTAAAAGTGAATTTCCATGATTTTTAGGGAATTTTCCCTAAGTGATTTACTATGAGAATTAAATTATTTTGAAAGGAGGACCTAAATGATTTAATTGTTTTGTTTAACGGAAGGGATTATTTGCTAAATTAATCCTTGTTTAGATCTGAAATTATGTGGTAGTTATTTTTGTAAAAGAATTTGAAAAGTTAAGGCAACCAATCACATGTTTATAAGTAGGCAGGTTATAAGAAAGTATTAGCTTTAATTGGCATTAAATCAGTTTTACCCAGAAAAGTGGGTTCCGCCTTTTTAGAAGCCCTTTCGACCTTATGCTTTCGCTTCGACTCAGTCGAAACCAACCATGCCAAAACCCACTATGTCAAAACCAATACACAAGGTATCTCATTGATGGTTCGTTGTGGATTGGACGAAGGCAGAAGGCATAGTGTCGAAATCTTAGCTTCCGATGGGGTCGAGTTAAGCGCCTGCTTTGTTTTATTGAAAGCCTTCAATGTAGTCGAAACGTATGCTTCCGATAGGGGTTTTCAAAATAGCTATCGAAGAGGTTTTCCATCTTTCATTATGATGCTTTCGAATGAGTCCCTTGTCTATAAAACATTGCTTTCGAAAATGATGGTTCCGACCTAGATGAAACCCCGTTGCCGTTCTTTTGGCCTTTCGAAGGTATTGAAGTCATCAATGCTTTCGAAGATTAGCTTTTGTTTTAAACTCATACTAAGCCACTTCTTAAAAGCTTTCGAAAGGGGTTAATAGTTTCGAAGGCAATGGCTTCGAAAGAGTGTTTCGATGCTATCCTTCAAAGTTTTGCATAAAGGTTTTGAGCTTTCGAATGGATGGTTCCGGCGCCATCAATTTTTCCCCAAACAAATAATTTTATAAAGGTTAAAGGTGTTGAAAGAGGTACTTTCATATACATTCACTTTGACCCAAAAGATGTTTTTAAAGGTTAAACTCAATGGTTTCGAAAGGGGTACTTTCATTGGTTTTGAAGCTATGTTTCTAAGGATTAATATGTAAAGCTTTAGTACTTTCGAAAGGTGCATTTTTGGTTTCAAAAGAGATGAATTAAAGAGCTTCGAAAGGTATATTTTTAGTATTTTGAAAAGAAGCATTCTATGCTTTTGAAGGAGGTTATCCAAGGGTTTCAAAAGTGAAGTAGTAAGGTTTCGGAAGCCTTAGTTTTCAATACAAATAACCCAATCTCATTTTAAAGGAAAACCACGGCATAAATAAAGAGTTTTGAAATGATTTTAAGTATGCAGTTTTTGAAGAAGTTTTCCTTGATTAATAGGTTAAAGGGATTAACCATATTATATATATATATATATATATATATATATAAAACCATAGGTGTTGGTATTATTATGTTATTATGTTTTCTTTACACACACACTCATATATATATATATTTATATTTATGTGTATATATATATTCATATTGTAATAGACCCATGACTTTATTTTTGGGAAGGGAGGAATAACCAGCTAGGTTGACCCAGTAGTGAATATAAATTAAGTTAACTCCTGTATGAGTAGAATTGCATCCAGGAGGTTAGGAAGGCCAGAATATAGGATGCTAAAATATTGATAAAAGAAGTTGTCAGGGAGACAAATTCATAGTAAACCATGAAAACTATGTTTAGGGAAAGTTATTAGTAGATGCCAATAGGTTCATAGTAAACCCATGAAAACTATGATTAGATTGATTTGTTGGCAGGGGCCAATAGGTTTGTAGTGAACCCATAAAACTATATCCGGATTAAGTTATTGATAGTTGTCAATAGTTTTCTAGTCAACCCATGAAAACTAGGATAAGAGGGAAGTTATTGGAGTTATCAACTGGTTCGGGGAGAACCCATGAAACAATAATGTTATTGGCAGGGGCCAATAGGTTCTTAGTGATCCCATGAAAACTATGAAATAGGAGAGGAAGTCCAGAAATTTAAACAGGTCAATAGTAAGCCCATGAAAACTATGAAACTGGATAGGTAGTCCATAAACATTAAATAGGTTATTAGTAAGTCCATGAAAGCTAATAGGTTAATAGTAACCCTATAAACTATAACTGAGACAGATAGTCAAAATGAATGGGGATGGGAAATCCTGAATTGATTTACTTGTTGCATATCATCACATTATTTTGAGCTATTTTGTTTTAACCATTGTGGATGCAGAAGCACAGTATATGGTTTTATAAAGTTTTTAATGAGATACTATTGAGGGAAAAACCAATTCCGCTAAGCGGCGTGGTCCCACCAGATATCTAAATGGTTTGAGATGGTAGATTATTTTTCATACCAGGCTTTGTGTCTGACTCGAAGTTTATTTTTTCCCCTTAAACTGTCGGGTGCTCAATTGATTTTGAGTAGTTTGAGAGTCGAGGTTTTCAAGTACCTCTTTAGACGAATAAGCTCCTGGAGACGTGCTGGAGGCATGATAGCTACTTAGAGTTCTCTTTTATTTTGATTCCACTATGTTGTTGTTGTAAAGGAAAAGTTTTTAATTGTCTATATATACTCTGATCATCCAAGGCAGCATCTTCATATATCGCTCTTGGCGTATGTTGTAATAATTATATTTTCTCTGAATGTGGTTAACGATTGTGGGATTATGTATTGAATTTGAAATGCTTTGAAATGGAACGAGAGAGTTGTTTGTTGATTTTAAATTTTTTCCATATCCATGTGTTTCTGTTATATCAATGTATCTAACATTACCGTATTTGGTCACCGAGGTTAATAGCTATGGATGATTATAGCATCCATAGCCATTAGTTTTGGGCCTCCAAGTGGGGGATGTTACAAGTTGGTATCAGAGCATAGGTTTATGAGACTTAAAAGAAATTTAAACCTAAAAGATTTTCAAACATAATCCAATAGATCTGAAAATAAGGTCGGGGTTTGGATTAATGCTATAGTAACGTACTTGTATTTGGTATATATATATATAAGTACGTATTCCCCTGTCTCTTAGACCGTTATTTTGTATCTTACTAAGGCTCGTATGCAGATTTACGAGAAAGAAGATATGGAGGCAAGAAACAGAAGAGGAAATCTCGGTGGAGGAAGCACCATAACCAATGGAAATGTTCGACTCACCAGGAGGAACCTAGGTCGACAGGCTAATGCTAACCAAAATGCTGATACCAATGTGAGTGCTAGAAATCCACCTGTGGATATTGGGGCGATGTATCAGTTTTTCCTCAATATGATGCAAGCTGGTGCAACTGCTGGAGTTGCTGGAAATGTTGGAGGAGCTAATCCTATGGCTCTGGCTGGGAATAACTATGCTAAGCTGAGCAGAGACTACACCAGTATTGGTGGAAAACCATTTATGGGAATGGAGGATGCCATAGAAGTGGAGAATTGGCTATTGCATTGTGGGAGAATATATTTTGGTCTTGGTTTAGATGATGAGCAGAAGAGAAGGTTGGACTCCAAGTAGTTGCAGGGTCAACACTTCATTGGTGGAACAGTGTTACTGTCGGAGTTCTGAAGGAGGAATTAACTTGGGCTGATTTTCGAAGGAGATTTGAACAGAGGTTTATGTTTGAGGTTTCTAAATCAGCATTGCTGAGGAAGTTTTTGGATCTGAAGCAAGGAGAGATGTCGGTTTTTGAGTATGCCACTAAGTTTGATGAGTTGTCCCGTTATGGATATAATACTATAGACACCGTCATCAGGAGGAATGAGAGATTCATTAGGGGATTGAGGCCCGAGATTGCTAGGGCGACACTGCCACATCTTCGTGATCCTAGTAATGTGGTGGTGGAGATGATAATTCGCCCTGAGGAGATGCTTGTTGTTTGTGCTAGAGAGAAGCCAGTAGAATCTGAGGGTTCTCAAGGAAAGAAGAGGAGTTCTTTAAAAAGAAGGGCACCAAGAAGGGAGATGCTGCCAAGAAGGCAAAGGCTGATTTAATTTTCTTCAAGTGTGACAAGAAGGGTCATTATGCTCATGAGTGCCAGTCAAGCAAGGGGAAGAAGGATGTAGAAAAGAAGAATGTCAAGTGCTTCAACTATGACTAGGTTGGGCATTATAAGAACCAGTGTCCAGAGCTAGTCAGGGTAGACAAGGGAAAGGTTTTTGTCGTTGGACCATCATTTGCTAGACCAACTGCTGCTGAAAAAGGGAAGACTGTGATGGAAGGTACGTTTTTGATTCAAAGTATACCAGTTAGGATACTATTTGATATCAGTGCAACACATTCATTTATATCTCAGAATTTGGTTGATAGGTTAGGCTTAGAACCCACATACCTTGTTACTTCCTTAAGGGTTACGAATCCAATAGGAGGGTATGCAACTCTGTGGATGAGATGCGACCAGTTAGAACTTGACTTGTTAGGTCATAAGTTTGCATGCAGTCTATATGTTTTCGATTTCGTAGATTTCAGAATCATTTTGGGTATGGATTGGTTGAGTAAGTATGAGGCTAGGAAATTTTGCCAAGATGGGAAGATATCACTAAGACACCTTGACAGTCATAACCAAATCGTATTCTCAGTGGAGAATTCTAACCGGAGTAGTTGTACTTTGTTGAGTGCTTTGGAAGTGGGAGACGAGCTAAGTCAGGTTCGAGTAGCAAGAGAGTTTGCAGATGTCTTTGAGCCGGTTATAGGACTACCAACGAAACGAGCTGTTGAGTTTTGGATAAATATTGTGCCAGGAGCTAAACCTGTGAGTAGACCACCTAGCAGGATGACACCGACCGAGATGAAGGAATTGAAGGTCCACCTAGTGGATCTAGAAGGAAGGAATTTTATTAGATCAAGTAGTTCGCCTTGGGGAGCGGCTGTGTTGTTCGTAAAGAAACCAGATGGGTCGTTGAGGATGTGTATCGACTATCATAACTACAATGAGAGGAAGATTAAGAATAGGTATCCTTTGCCGATAATTGATGATCTATTTGATCAGCTATGTGGAGCCAGAATGTTTTCTCAATTGGATTTGGCGACAGGTTTCCATCAATTAAGGGTGGCAGAGGATCGTATTACTTTGACAGCATTTTGGCCTAGGTATGGTTCATACAAGTGGTTAGTAATGCCATTTGGGTTGACGAATGCACCTACTTTCTTCATGTATTTGATGGACGGAGTTTTCCGAGAGTACTTGGTTAGGTTCGTGTTGGTGTTTATAGATGACATTTTAGTATACTCCAAGGATGAAAGAGAGCATGAGGATCATCTTAGAGTGGTGCTTGAGACGCTAAGGCAGCATCAACTAAAAGCAAAGTATTCCAAGTGTCATTTTTGGAAGAAAGTGGTTAAGTTTCTTGGTCATGTGGTTTCAAAAAAGGGGTTGTCAGTCGATCCAGATAAGATCGAAGCTTTTAATAATTGGAAGAGACCAGAAACATTGACTTAGATTATAAGTTTTCTTGGACTTACTGGCTATTACCAGAGATTCATCAAGGATTTCTCGCGAATAGCAGCACCTTTGACTAAGCTAACCATGAAGGATGTGAAGTATGTCCGGTCCGACAAATTTGAGGAAGCATTTCTTAAGTTGAAGCATTTGTTGACCAATGCGCCTATGTTAGTAGTTCCAAATGGAAACCAAGGGTTGGTGGTGTATACTGATGCATGTGGAACTGGATTGGGAGCTGTGTTGATGTAGAAGGGTAAAGTTATTGCCTACGCTTCACGATAGCTTAGACCGCATGAAGTTAGATATCCTACTCATGACATGGAGTTGGCAGCGGTGATCTTCGCATTGAAGATTTGGAGACATTATCTCTTAGGGGAGAGATTTGAGCTATACACAGATCATAAGTCTTTGAGGTACTTATTCCCTCAGAAGGAGTTGAATATGAGACAATAGAGATGGTTGGAGTTTTTGGCTGCCTATGATTTTGGTATAAAGTATACTCCTGGAAGAGGAAATAAAGTAGTAGATGTTCTTAGCAGGAGACATCAGAATGTGGTGTTAACTATGTTGGCAGAATGGAAAGATTTAAAAGCTTTGACTGTAGAGTTCCATTAAGATCGACTGCTAGTTCTAGTCAAAGTACCGCCATGTTGTCCTGTTTAGAAGTTCGACCAGTATTGATCGAAAGTATTGCTTCTAAGCAGAATTAGGATCCAGTACTAACCGAGAGGATTAGAAGGCTTGAGGTTGGAACCAAGATCGATGATCTAAAAGATTTTAGTCTTGACCGGAGAGGATGGTTGAGAAAGAAGGGACGGTTGTGTGTTCCAAATGTGGAGGACCTGAGGAAATAATTTCTTGGAGTATGCCATCGATCCAAGTTTATGATTCATCCTGGAGGGACCAAGATGTATCAAGATATGAAGAGGGGCTTATATTGGGAAGGTATGAAGAGGGTTGTTGGCTTGTGGGTTAGACAGTGTGTAAACTGTCAACAAGTGAAGGTCGAACATCAGAAACCGAGTGGGTTGCTTCAACCTTTAGACATTCCAGTTTGGAAATGGGATTCTATATTCATGGATTTTATTGACGGGTTGCCAAGGTTAAATAGAGGAAATGAAAGTATATGGGTCATAGTGGATAGGTTGACCAAGAGTGCACATTTCATTCCAGTTAAGTTAACCAGGACGGCACCTGTTTTAGCTAAGTTGTTCATGAAGAACATAGTTAGACTACACATGATTCCTAATAGTATAGTCAGTGACAGAGATGCTTTGTTTACTAGCGAATTCTGGAAGAGTCCACAGGAGGTGTTAGACACTAACCTCAAGATAAGTACTGCATATCACCCTCAGACGGATGGGCAGACAGAGAGAGTCAAGAAGGTACTCGAGGATTTATTGAGAGCTTGTGCATTGGACTTTGGTGGATTTTGGGAAGATCACCTACATTTGGTTGAGTTTTCCTATAATAATAGTTATTAGACTAGTATAGGAATGTCACCTTTTGAAGCTTTGTATGGAAGGCCATGCAAATCACCAGCATGTTGGTTGGCGACTAGAGATAGGTTAGTCTTAGGTCAAGATCTGGTTAGAAAGGCGACAGAGAAGATTGAGTTAATCCGAGAGAGGATGAAGGAAGCTCAGTATAGACAGAAGAGTTATATAGACAGGAGGCGTAAAGACCTAGAATTCTCAGTTGGAGATAAGGTGTTCATATCACTGATGAAGAGTGTGGTACGATTTTGAAAGTCAGGGAAACTGGCACCGAGATATGTTGGTCTATTCTAGTTTGTAGAGACGATTGCAAAGTTCGCATATAGAGGAGAGTTGCCAAGCAGTATGGCAGGTGTCCATAATGTGTTTCATCTGTCTCATCTTCGCAAGTATGTGCATGATCCAGAGACTACGATTCCTCTGACAGAGTTGGAAGATTTGATAGTATGGCCTAATTTGACTTTTGTTAGACAACTAGTTCGGGTTGTGGCGAGAGATGAGAAAAGATTGAGGAACAAGACAGTCAAGTTGGTGAAAGTTCGGTGGAGTGACAACGAGAAGGACTGTACTTGGGAGACAGAAGACAGGATTAGAGATACTTATCCTGATCTGCTTTGAGGGTAAGTCTATATTAGATTTATATGGGTAGTTTCTAGTCAGGTAGACTTATATGGTTGTTAGGAGTCGATACAGATGATTGCTATGTTTAGTATTTAGTCCTTACTGAATTTCGAGGACGAAATTCATTAAGTAGGGGAGCTTGTAATACCCATAATTTTTAATAACATCATTCAGGAGATTTAATTAATAATGCATAGGGTAAACATTCAACAGTCGAAGTTACAATCAATGTCGTAGTACCGCAAACGCCCAGTCGCATAATTACACAAGATAATAATAGCCTAGAGAACATAGGTCCACAGCTCAATTATAGAACTAAAGACAATGTGAGTTCTAAGTCAGACAAATTGCACTCTCGGAATACAAATGCAACCACCCACAAAGGATTTGAAGCATTCTCAGATAGCTTCTGTGACATGTCGGGTCAACAAACTCCAATCAAAACCTCGCCAGCGTCCGTGGCTGCTTCAATCAAGGAAAACCATCTTTTTAAGTCTCCCAAAGTTCCTACATTAGACACGACTATCTCATCACCGAACACTTCAGTCCATTTTAATACTTCAGAGGTAGCCAATTTGAAGTCTAACTTTGTATTCTCTAATTTGCAGGTCTTTGTTCAGTTGAATAAGGCTGAGGAAAATGTGGTTGTGCAAATAACTGAAAGTATACAGAACAATGAGCTCCAAATTCCACCCACGCCTCCAAATAAAACATTTGTTAAAAAGAATGCAGAATGGGACTGTGTTATTGAGAAAAAAGCTAAGAAAGCCATTGTAAAAACAGGGGATAAAGATGTAGGAAAATCCAAAAATACTAAAGAGGCTACTGCTTCAACTATGAGTATTCGAAGCAGACTTCAAAACAAAAAATAACTGTAAGTTGGAATGTGTGAGGTTTAAACAACCCTGAAAGATAGTTGGATGTTATTAATTTGCTAAATAAATATAATCCATCTATAGTGGCCTTGTTAGAAAACAAAATTAAAGAAAGAAACATGCGAAAATTCACCAGAAAATATTTGTCACTCTTGGAAAAGGTAAAATAATTTAGCATCATGCCATAAATGTAGAATTTCAATAATGGTTAACTTAGAATTAGGCGCAGTCGTGAAGTTTCCCAAAGTGCGCAACATATGTCCATAATTTTAAGCAGTAAAGGTGGTGTAGAATTAGCTTGTACTTTTGTATTTTCCTATAATTCGAAATCAGATAGAAAATTTCCATGGGAACAATTAAAAGTGGAAGCAAAATATTTTAACATTCCATGGTGTATAATTAGTGATTTCAACCGTGTAAAATTAATATTAGAAAAAGTAGGGGCCAAAGATTGATATCGAAAAAACAGGAGGCAACTCATTAAGTCCAATGAAAATAATGGAACTGAATGATTTTATTTTAAGCACTCTGCTGTCAAAACAGAATGTTTTAGGCCGTAAACACTCTTGGGGATCTAGCTTAAGCAAGAATATTGCTATAAGAATTGACGGAGTCCTTACCAACATAAATTGGTTTCAAACTCTAACTAATGCTTAAGCTAATCTCCTACCCTCAGGTGCTAGTGATCATAACCCTATTCAATTAACTTTGAGTGATACTTTTCATTTCTCTCCAGAGCCATTCAAGTTTACAAACCATTTGATATATGATCAAGAATATAAAAACATAGTGAACGTAATAATGAAACTTCCATAGAATCAATAAAGCATGTATAATTTGTTAAAAATGCAAAAGGAACCCTAATATAATTTAAGGATATGGGCTACAACACATCAAAAATCGGAAAATAGGAAATAGGAAAGTAGGGAAAAATGCAGCAACCTAATTCTTAAATATGATAATGATCACTCACAAGAGAATGAAATAGAATATTTTATAGCTAAAAAAGAACTGGAACTATTATTGAAGAAACAAGCTATGGATTTGGAACAATAAGCAAAATGCAACTGGATTAATTTTTGAGATGAAAATAGCAAAATTTTCATGCAAAATTAAACACGAGAAAATCCAGAAATAACTTGCAACATTTATTAATTGAAGATGGCACATATGTTAAGTCTATCGAAGAGGTAACTGAAAAAGCAGTGTGTTATTTTAAACGTCTTTTTAATAAAGAAAGTCAAACTGATGTTGTCCCGCAAATTACAATCAAGTACAGAGTTTCAGAAAATGGGAAAAATTATCAAAAGGGAAACAGTACAACTGAATTAATCAAATATGTCATTTTCAGTACAAGTAATGATTCTGCTCCATGGCCTGATAGGTTCAATTCATATTTCTTTTCAAAAATTGGGAGGATTTTAAAGTACATATAGTTGATGCCACTCAAAACATTTTTGAGTTGAGTATAATCATAAAAGAATGTAATCATACTTTCCTTACTTTAATTACCAAATAGAAAAATAAAGTTTTAATTACCTAGTATAGGACTATTGCTAGTTGCAATATGCTCTAGAAGGTTATAGACAAAGTTCTATCTTATAGACTAAAATATGTATTGATGGAACTTATGTCATGTAACCAAATAGCCTTTATCCCAGAAAGAAACATGTCAAAGGGTATTATGCTTGCTCATGAAAACATCAGGAATTCCATCTTAGAGGAAATAATAAAATGTGCATAAAAAGCATATGATAGTGTAAAAAAGAATCATAAACATGATGAGGGAAATGGACTTTCCAGAAAAGTTGTTATAAGTCATTGAAACACTTATTGAATCCCCTACTTTTTCTATAATTATTAAGGAGGGTTCTTCCGATTTTTTTTTCTTCTAACAAAGGGTTAAGGCAAGGAGATCCCTTGTCTACCTAACTTTTTACCACCATAATGGGACATTTCACTATTCTAATTGAATTGAAGGTGCATTCAAACAAAATTCAACCAGCAACAAAAATAATCCATCTATCTCTCACATGATATATGCATATGACATATTGATCTTCATTAAAGCCACTATTAATGGTGCAAAAACTATTAAATCAATCTTAAGAAAACTAGAATACTGCACAGGGCTTTAGCTTAACAGTGAAAAACCTCGGGTATTCTTCAATAAATATTGTAATATTCAAAGGGAAATTCTTGACATTTTACATTTGAAGGAAGGTAATTTACCTACCAAATACTTGGGTATCCTACTTTCAATTACACATATAAGAAGAAATAACTTCAATATATTAATTAATAAGATTTTGAAAATATTTGAAGGGTGGGAGAGTAAACTATGGAGCATGGCAGGCAAACTAGTTCTTTTAAAATCAATTGCATATCCCACATCTGCTTATTGGATGCAATGTTTCAAAATTCCAAAGAATGTGATTGATTCAATAAATCTAATTTGCAATAAAATTTATGGGGGAAAAAGTAAAGTCCCTTAGGAACTAGTGACATCCCCAAAAAAAGGAGGCCTTTCTCTACAAAAACTTGAAGACATTAATGAAGTCTGTTGTCTGAAAAGACTTTGGAAATTATTATAAGGAAAATAATTGCAGTCAAGATGGATTAATATAACAACCCGCCCTTCTTAATACCCCTAAAATCAGCATCGAATGAAAACATCTGACTTTCGAATACCACAGAAGGAAGATTGTTGTTAAATAAATTTAAATAGACATTATACTAAGGCATATCGAAAGAATCTCACAGCTGAATGATAACATGTAATATACTGAATGTACATGAACATAACAGGATAACAATATATATATATATATATAAGGGACCACACTAGCAGAAATAACTGATAAATATATATCCATACCGAGAGTCAGAATACATCAAACTCCACATAGATAGAGTTTTGAATATAATATATGATACATCAAGCATCATATATAAATACATATCTGTCATGTACTACTACAATATCAAATATATATACGAAGTATTGACATCGCTTCCATAGGATACTCCAGTTGTCCTCAAAGCATATCCCAAAAAGCACCTGACTCCCAAACTACTCAATCGAGTACTCGAGAGTTGTCATAACATAAACATACAAAGACAAAATGTGGGTCAGACATAAAGCCTCGTATGAGGTGAACCGTCTCAAAATATTGTATATTAAAACTGCATACAAATAAACCGGAACTACTAAGGCACAACCGGCCCTCTCTATAATCGTAGCTTAGGGGTAATCCAGTCTGTTCATAAACAAAATAAAGTAAACCTATCCAAAAGATAGAAAATCCAACCATAACCTGCTCTTTTCCTGTTGTCAACGAGTCAGCACAACTAATATAATATAACTGAAATGTAACAATATATTATGATAAAGGTGACCAAACATCCAAAAGTGAGGTGATCATAATATAAGTTTATCACGAAGTACATATGATAGTAAATGCAACAATAACAACAACTAACTAATAACATGCATAACATAACTATGAAAGACAACTAAGAAATACAAATCAATGTACGTCATTACTCATAGGTTGAGTTAACTACGATCATCTATCATGATCCATTGATTCCCTTTGAGAGGTCAAGATAAATAGAGTTAGTACCTAATTGTACCGTAGACCCCGAGCCACATCCTGAAAGATGAGTCTCATGTAGATCTTACCATACCCTTGTAATGAGCATAAGTGATATATGATCTACCCTATATACTTGAAACCTTGTCCCAATAAACATACTTATAATATGATGTTTACCAACTCAACAATAATATATAGTTGGTGCTAGCATTTGTTATCTAAATCCATTGTGGTCCGAAAATATTAGTTATAACATATAGTTTCACTTTCATATACCGACAAATCCAAAAATACACCATTAAATAAAGGGGCCGGCTATTTGGACACAAATTAGTGACATAAATGAGATACAAAAGATCTAGATCATTCGATCTTTTTGTCTTTATATAGAAGGTGAAATTCAAGGGGTAATCCAATGGTAGAGATTCATCGTTTCACCAATTGTGTCATCAAATTTTATTCAAATAGACTTTCCCTTCAAAATAAATTATGTGTCGAATCACGTATGCATAGCACAGATTCGTACTAGTTAAATGAGTAGAAAGTTTATTCATCATATGTTGATTTCCATGGGATTTCCTACATTATTTTTCTAATCTCATTTATGAGTGTATAGCCACTCCTTCTTTTTCTGTATTAATTGAAGGAACTCCTCATGGTTTTATTGAAAGCTCGAGGGGACTAAGACAAGGGGATCCCCTCTCGCCTTATTTATTTTCTATTGCTATGGAGTTCCTTACAATTAACCTAGACATGGAGTATTTGAAGGGAAATATCACACCCATATACAACATAGAGCCAATTATTACACACTTGTTATATGCTGATGATATTCTATTTATGGCTAAAGCTAAAATCACAAATGTTGAATGCATAAGGAACACATTCCAAAAGTTGAAATTGCTTACTGGACTTGATCTCCATGAAAAAAATCTACTTTGTATTTCAGTAAAGGAGCAAATCTCAAACAGCAAATAGCTAATATTTTAAACATTAAAATTGGAAATCTCCCAGTGATCTATTTAGGCATACCCCTATCTAGTAATGCGCTCAAAGTTAGAGATTTTGGTCATCTAATTGACAAAATCAACAAAAAAATTCAGCCACTGGAGCAACAAATTATTAAATATAAGTGGCAGAATTGAATTAGTCAAGACAGTGATACACCATATGATCCAATTCTGACTACAATTCACTCATTTTCTTGTGGCAATCAGTCAGAGAATTAACTCTTTATGTGTCAATTTTATATGGAAGTCTAAATCCCACAAAATGAGTTGGGTTGATGTTTGCAAAACCATAAATGAGGGAGGTCTTCATATCAGAAAGATTGATGATATTGGCAAAGTAGTGGCTATTAAATTGGTTTGGAAATTTATTCAAGGAGAATCCCTATGGGCTAAATGGATGGCCAATAAATACTGCAAAAATTCTAATTTTTGGTCTGCTACAACGAACAACAATGCATCCTCTACATGGAAAATGTTATTAAATGCAAGACAATGGTGCAAAGGGGTTATAAATAGAAAATTGTAAATGACAAACACACTGATGTATGGGCTGACACTTGGATAAATGGTTATTCTCTGTTAGATAAAATGTGGAAGGAACTATATGGCAGTTAATGGTGGTAGCCATAGAAAAGTTTCTACTCTACTGGTAGGGAATGAATGGAAACATCAATTAAATTTTATGCCTACTCAACTTAAAAGCAGTGTGCATAACATCAAAATCCATCATCATTTGCCAAAAGATTTCTGGTACTGGCTGCCTAAAAGTAATGGTGAATTCAATAGTAAATCGGCATGGGAACATATTCGAACAAAACATGTTGAATACAATTGGACTAAGATTATATGGGAAAAAAATTGTTCACCCAAAATGTCTACTTATGCATTATTGGTCATTTTGAACAAACTTAACACTAAGGAGAGGATTAGTAGATGGAACAATACTATTGATCAGACATGTGTGTTATGTTCGACACATAATGAAGATAGAGACCACATGTTTTTTAATTGCATCTACTCAAGACAAATTCTAAATAATATCATGCAAAAGCTTCAGATAAATCTCGGAAACTCCTTCGATCTACATCATATTTTGAATAATATGTGTCAAGTACAGAAAGGTAACTCTGTTATTAACCAAATCAAGAATATCACTTTCACTGTAATTATATGGAACATCTGGTGCGAAAGAAACTCTAGGGTTTTTAAAAACATAGAGTTACCAGCACAAGTTAGAGCGACTCTTATATTACAAGATTGCAAGCATCTACTTCATAACAAGCTAGAGACTAAGAATTTAAGTAAAGGAGAAAAGCTTATCCTGTCAAATTGCGGCATTGTTGAAGAGACAAACTGTGTCTTCGAGCCACCTTGAG
Organism: Allium fistulosum; assembly: GCA_030737815.1. Lineage (NCBI taxonomy): Eukaryota > Viridiplantae > Streptophyta > Magnoliopsida > Asparagales > Amaryllidaceae > Allium > Allium fistulosum. The sequence goes on along the minus strand of CM060908.1, from coordinate 738,560,418 downwards.
CTTGACTTTGAGTAACTCATCCACTTATCTTGTGGATGCAGAGCTCCTTTCCCTTAGAATCTGCAAGTAGTCGCCATTAATGAACTAAAGTGATTTAGTCCTTTTTTCCAGATCTGGTTTAATTGTGGCGATCGAAGTTCTCATCTCCAGTAGATCGTGCGGTAGATATTTTGAGATCGTAGTGTTGTATTAGATGTGGTGTTGATTAGGTCCACGTGTATTTATCTTGTTGTGACTCTTTTTTTTTGTTTTTATTTGGTTTTTTATAACCCCAAGTTGATCGTATAAATAATGGTTTTGAGTGTATTGGTGCGTTGTTTACTCCTCCATCTATTTGACAACTTGGTTTTTCTGGCTACTGATCTGTTGTACTATTAATATACGGACATGATATGTACTCTTTTTTCTTGTAAGGCACTCATTTAGGTTAGCAGGATTGCAAGATTTTAACGAGCATATCATGAAAGTATACGATTGTTCTTATATTAATCGAGTAACTTTTTTTCAAAAAAAAACACATAAATATAAACATATAAACCAAAATTCTGTATTAGTATATCCAAATTTACTTTATTAGAAATGTAGGATTAATAAAAAATAAAACGTACTCAACAATTTAAGACAGTTATGGATCCTGTTAAACTGTTGACCGTTAGTCAGATTTTAGACTACAAACCTATATGAATCAAATAATTCATATCCGGTTCATTCATATATACATGCAATATGTTTAATGATCAGAAGGCATGCATATATACATGTAGGTATGAGTTGATTTAACAGGTTCATTCATCAAATCGCTGTATATAGTGACATTTTATTATACTATTATATGCAAACAACAGTTTAACTGCTAAGCATATCAGCAAAATAATACATGGAAATTGTGTTTCCATTAAAGTCTCAGCAGATCCAGCTTTTTCCTCGAGAAAGGGAATGCTGCCAATTATTCTTCCAATAATAATCTGGAACCACCATAAGGTTACAAGCCCTACACCATGCCAAGATTAAGACAAATCGAACTCTCTCTGTACATTACCACTTTTGACTTCTTACACTTCGTACTCTTTTTTTTTTTTTTACTTCTATTCAAATTATTGTGATTACCGATTGCTTTATATTTTGGTACTTCTGGTTGGCGAAGGACCACAATGTTTTCTGGGAACCGAAATTTGCCATGTGAGGGAGAAGAACCAATTTAATCATTTGCATCAGTCACAATAATTAAGATCCATATTGTGGACGAGCATACAAAAAGGTACATATATAACACAAAGTTGCCTGTGGTGCAGACTAGAATGCACCTTTATGTCTACATTGCTGCATAAAATGATTGATGCGCGGACACATAATTGCTTGTGGCACATTAATGTGCCATTAACATTTTGTTTAGTAGTCAATTATGATAATTGTGACTTTTCCAATTAATATTAATGTATAAATAATCGTACATTAAATTTGGTTTTGATCTACGTTGCCTAGATCAAAATTAATACATAAAAAATGGTCACACTCCGAATGTGAATATGATCGAGATACTCGTAGAGCTTGAAGAAGGAATGAAGCAGAACGTGTAAGCGTTCAGCCCGAAGCCAGTCCAGAGTAGCAGTTCAGTACCAAAGCGGTCGGAACCAATGCCGAACTGGTTCCTGCTTTGCTAACGCTTCACACGCTCATTGGGATTCTGCTTTCTGTGCTGAAGCAGCTGGTGATGAGGTACGAAAATCACCGAGATCGATCTAGGAGTTGGGATCATAGTAGAGATCGACGATCAAGTTGGCATAGGGAAGAAGGAAGAGTTCGTTCCTCGATAAGAAGAAGAACGGGTTATCATCACCGGTCCACCGAACCCGAAGACATGATGGCTCAGACAATAAAGGACTACATCCGGAAGGAGCAGGTGGAGCATGGCATGGGAACAAGGGTTAAAAGTCTCATTATTTTGAAAATAGGAACTGCTTGAAACCTGAAGGAAGCGGAAGCCAATATGAACTTTGGAAAGTACTGACACTTCCATGAGTCACACGGGCATGACAAGCTTGAATGGGAAGATTGCGGTGCAAAGTCGGTTCATCTCAAAGACCATAGATAAATGTGTCCCTTTCTTTGCTAAAGAAGTAGAAAGGAATGTTTGTGGACTGATGAGTGTCTAGCTACATTTGTGAACTTGGTGGAGCATTGACAGAGACCACACATCCTATCTACACCTAATGAAGGGGAAAATCTATACATGTACCTTGCTATATCGAGCCCTGCCTTAAGTGCATCCTTGGTGCGAGAGGAAGCCAAAGTGCAAAGACTAATATACAACATCATAATGCTACAATAGGCTAGAGTTTTGGTAGCCAAAGTTGGAGAAACTGATTTATTGTCTGTTGATTGCATCTCGGAAGCTAGGTCATTACTTTTAGCCACAACCTATCAAGAAGCTGATCGTTCAACCACTTAGGCAGGTTTTACATCATCCAGATACTTTGAAGAGGCTACTAAGATGTAGTATTGAGTTAAGAAAACATGAAATTATACACCACCCCAAACATATATTAAGAGAAAAACCTAAGCAGATTTCATTGCAGAGTTCACTACCAGGAACGACGAGATGGAAGTCAACGAGAAAGTAGCCCATAAATAGCAAATGTTCATGGATCGAGCTTCAAATGAGCACGATTCAAATGTTGGGCTAACCTTAATCACACTTGAAAGACGAAAGTTTTACTATGCACTAAGACTGGGATTTGGAGCAACGAACAATGAGGCATGGTATGGGGTAGTGATATCAGGATTGGAGATAGCAAAATAGCTAGAAATTAGGTCATTATGTATCCATAACAATTAGTAACTGGTTGTGAATCAAGTACTTGGTGCTTTCTAGTTCGAAGGAGAACGATTAGCATCCTACCTAAATAGGCAAAGACTTTGTGTTTGGTCAAAAAGTGACACAACATCCTCGGTCGACACCGACGAGAGTAAATCCATCAAAAATGGAATATAATAGCAAGAACATGAGAGTTTTTATAGTGGTTCAGCCAAATCAAGTGTCTACATCCACTTGTCTTATTACCTTTGGATTTATCATGAATACAAAAAAATTCAATGATTTCAAGTCTAAAAGGCAAAGTAATCTCTTGTTTTGTGGCAATTCATGGCAAAGTTGGTTTATGAAGATGAGAGTATGAAGGATAAGAGATCAAGGATTCAAAAGAGGAAAAGTCCTTTTCACATTGCTCTAACTTCTGTATTTATAGTCGTAATCCTCCGTCATAGTCTTTAGATCATGGAAAACCAAGTAAGTGTCCAGATACATGAGCAACGGAGGAAGAATGAGTCACATTCATGAAATAAAGTCATGTTCGTACCCAAAAAAATATGGTTGGTACCGACCTTGTTTCCTCATAACAGAAGCACATGCCATCCCATACTTACATATAACCCAAGCTTTTAAGTTAACAGGTAGGTCCCATCTTGAAAACAACTTGGTATTGATTACAATTATGGTCAGTACTGACCATAATGGACTTACTTCATTTCACTTCAAAATTTTGGTGTTGCTTCACCTTATTAGTCCAGGCATGTCCCCAAGTTCTTGATCCATTTCGTCTTCATTTTGACATCCAGATTCACTAACTAGAAGCTACTCTGTTTAAATGTTGGATAACACTTGCCCTCCAAAGTATGCTTTTGTAAAAACAAAGCATTCTTTGGATCAAGACAAGCGATATAATCTTAGTTGCACAAGAGTCACTAGTTAGCCTATCATCATTTTTGAAGCATCATATCTATTACAAGGATATCCGTTCATCACTTCAAATAACTAACGTACCATTTCTCTTCCAACAACAACGTTGGAGCTCTTAACTATCAAGAAGCTGCATCGTACCTCGAAAAGGTAGGCATTCCTTATTATCTTTTTTACTTTTTTTAATATATGTAAAGATCAAAACATGTCGATAACGACCAAGTCATGTCGGTACCGACGTGATTTTCGAAGTTTAATATAAATACTCTAATACTTAAAATACTTTCATCATCCAAACCATTTGCCTAGCACTTCACTTTGTCTCCCTTGCAATGTTGCTTCCAATCACCATTGCTTTTCAAGCTTAGCCACTATCGCAGCTTAGCTTTGCCGTCACTGCCATTCATCTCAACCTTACTACTATTGAATTTCAATATCCAACACTGAATTGGCACCAAGGTTTTCACCCCGAGTTCTTTTTTCCGGATCTTGAGCAAACATGAAAGTGGTTTTCGGCCTAAGGCTTGGCATCAAAGGTGATGTTATGGTCGCTGCTGTTAATGAGTCAAGGCTGGTGGAGTGGTTGTGGTTGTCGATTCATAGTCGACCATATTCAACACCTTCCTTCACATAATCGAATCAGGATTTGACCTTGTGGAGACCTTGGGTTGTATGAGGCTGACATAAGCAACGCTAGGCTCACATCCATGTTTTTCACGATTCTCAACACTTGGTGTTAGCTTGATATTTTACCACCCTTGTCCCAAACTTTTCCTTGCTCGATCTTGATTCGACATATGTGACAAGTCTTCCTATATTAAGATGGTGTAAATGACTTCGTTGGGCTTTGATCGAATGTGGATCGATGACCCAATTTCGGTGAGATAGTTTTGAGGAACGGTCGCATCAAATACCCTCCGGCATCCAAATGGATATACAAGTCAATATGATAAGGTTGACATCACGATCCTGCATTCTTATAAAGAAAGATCTGCGTCGCTTCGGATAACAGTTCCGTTATTGCTTACTCAATGATAGCAGGTAAGATCAGATATATAGTTACATCATGCGACGGAGCTTGTTCGCAAACACAAGTAGATTATCTACATAGAGTGTTCATGTTCACTATTCCCTGAACGTAGGACAAAACTCATAGACTGACACTTCACAATGCCTGGCTAATTGGTGTGATTTGGTTGGTCAACACACGTTGACATTCGTTGGATTCAATTCCTTGGCTATAAGGGTTTTAATTTTAATTTCTCATTAAAGTAAAACAAAGCTGGCTGAGTTCACCACCAAGCTTTTAAGTTCAGAATGACTAGATGATCTCCCGGTTTAAAGATAGCACTGGCCCTTCTACTGCTTCTTAAATGGGCTCTTCTACTGCCCTATCTTCGGTGTCTACTATGTCCCCCAAATGTTATATAACTTGGGAATAACAACTATAGGCCCTTTCGATCACATAGCCTCATACCCAAGCTCCTCAAATAGATGAACGACCAATTCTGATGGTCTTAAAAAATCGTTTATACCAGACACCGTCTATGCAAATGGCAGAGTCACACCATTCAATCTGCCTCAAGGATCGGATTACTAAGGTGAGGTTCTCCTCCCAACAATCGAACAATGGGCTCATCTCCCACCTCCTGGCTATAAAACATGCAATAAATATAGATTCTTGTCCGCCATGATTCCATTTAATGACTTCAGCAAATTAGTTCTTCAAGAAATCAAGCGGGCTACCACACAAGTGCATCCCAATGGTTGTGCCTTGCTCAATTCTCTATATATTCACTTCATGATCAACCTAAACTGTCCTCAACCTTCGAAGAGATGACTTACTTTTTGAGCTTCAAGAAGACAAGATTCATATTCCTTGTTAAAAGATGAGGCCTTTAACCATTGCTAGGTCACCGAGGCACTTCACAACAAGCATAATTACTTCAAGAGCACATTTGTTCATTGTCCAGAAGGCTTCAACTATTTATGGTTGTATGACCTTAGGTCTTTTTATCCAACATCCTTTTTGTATTTGTATATTATTCACCCAATCATCTAACTTCTTATTTGTATCGTCCATACACCTTCCCGAATGAGAGTCTAACGATGAACCTGCTCAAACCTTAGAGTTATTGAAGGGGATTGTGTAACTTCCCTCATTTTATGTCCTGAAACTAACCATTACAGATGTTGAAGTCATATATAGTATTAATTTATGATGATAAAATGTGGTAATGTTAATGGTATCCATAATATCAGAAGCACAAGAATATGAAATATTTCAAACACGATTTCAAAAAAGCTTTTCTCGTTACATTTCAAATCAGTATTTATTATTCGGTACATAATCCCATAACGCTGCCCAGGTTCAGACAAATATAATTATTACAAAAAACGCCAAGAGCGACATATGGAGATGCCCCCTTGGATGATCAGAGTTACTAAATAGATAGCTATAACATCTGCCTTAACATACAACATTTAGTCACAGCAGAATAGATAAATATAAAATCTCCTACATAGCTAATCATTACCTTCTGCACGTCTTCAGAAGTTTTATTCGCCAAAGCAAACTAACAAGAAAACCTTAACTCTCAACCTACTCAAATTAAATTTTGAGCACCCGATATTTTAAGTGGAAAACATAAACTTCGAGTTAGACAAAATGCCCAGTGTGAATAATAATATAACATCTCGATTTATGTATATTAAGTGAGTCCACGCCACCTAACGGAACGAGTTTCCCCTCATTAATATCCTTTAAAAGCATATCTTTTGCAATCAAAGTCCTGCAACCAAACTGGTTATAATAAACAACATACAATAACATGTATGATACCAAATAGGTAATCGGTGGACTATTTTTCCCAACGTCATAGTTTTATCAGGCTGACCATAAAACTATGGATGACTTGACCTACCAGACATAATAAATGCTCTAACTTACTGTTAGAGAAAAACTGGACGGTCTGTTCATAACTTACTTGTAACATCCCCTATTTGGAGGACCGAAGCTAGGTGCTATAAATGCTACAGTCATCCAGAGTATTAACTTCTGGTGACCAAATACAGTAACGTTAATGGTATACATAATATCAGAAGCACACGAATATGAAACAAAGTCACAGATTTTGCAAAACAACTTTTCTGATTACATTTCACAAAACATGTTTCATATTCTATTACATAATCCCATAATCGTTTCCCACGTAAGGATCAAATATAATTATTAAAAAATATGCCAAGGGTGACATATGAAGATGCCTCCTTGGATGACCAGAGTACTATATAGACATAACTATCATAAATACAACACAGTGGAATAAAACAAAACAAAACAACAACTCCTAAATAGCAATCTGTTAGCCACCTGCTCGTCTCCGGAAGCTTTATTCGTCAACCTAAAAAAACTTGTAAAACCTAAACTATCAGCCTACTCAACTTAATTTTGAGTACCCGAGAGTTTAAGGAGAAAACATAAACTTCGAGTCAGACATAAAGCTTGGTGTGAATAATAGTATACATCTCGTGTATTTGATATTAAGTGAGACCACGCCGCTTAGCGGAACGGGTTTCTCCTCACTAATATCCTTTTAAAACATACCTTTTGCAAACCTTTATCCTGCAACCAAAACTGGTTAAAAATATAAAGCATTATTATGTAAACATACATATCAAGTAACAAAATGAACTATCTGTCCGAACACTACAGTTTTGTTTGGCTAACTACTAACCTTTGGCTGACTCATGCCTACCAGACAATATAATCAAAATAATCTAACACCGGTTATACACTCCTCTTCTGGACGGTCTGTCCTTAACTATATGTTAAATACTCCTCTTTTGGATAGCTTGTCCCTAACTTAACATCTCCCAGGGTCACCTGATCCTAATGATTTTGCGGGCTCACCAATAACCTATCAATATACAAATATATATTCCTTTCTGTGTCTAATCATAATTTTAGTCTTACTTGTGACAAAGCCCTACACACTGGAATTTTGGACTTGATTAGCTGGGGCTAATAGCTAATGTATAGGGCGCGACCCTATACCAGTCTCATCTGGTATTCTAATATCTGAGTCATTTTACTTAGGATAATCTTCCCTTAAATTTTCCTTGAAAACCTTTTCATCTCAAATTGATTTAAAACCTTTAAACCAAACATAAACAAGGAAAATATATACTTTATGCTTTACTCAAAATCACCTTGCCATGTTATATATACTTTACTCAAATCTTTGTTGATGAAAACATTTAAACCTTTGAAAGTACCACTTTCGAATGCATTGAAAGTACCCCTTTCGAAACTAGGTAAAACACTTCTTTCACTTAGGCTGAAAGGCTAAAACATTTCTTTTGAAACCATTTATATAAACCTTTCGAAAGAACTTAAAAAACCTTTCCTTCGAAAGCTATAAAACCTCGGACATCCTATCTTTAAAACACTTTAAACAATGCCTTTCGAGAACATTGGAAAACCTTTCCTTTAGACCTTTCGAAACCATTGGGTAACCACCCCTTCGAAACCATTCTTTAAAACCTTTCGAAAGCGTAAACACCTTTATAAATAGTAAACCTTTCCAAAGCATTTGGGTTCAAGTAAAACATGTGGAAACACATTTCGAAACACTTTAAAACTAAACCATTCGAAACCTCTGGGTTTTACCTTCAACAGAGCAAAAGGGTTATAAAACATTTAAGTCGAAAGCACTCTTTCGAAAGCATTTCCCAAGTAAAGAAGTGATGGCGAACCCAAATTTCCGAAAGCATTAGAGAAGCGGCTAAGTTTTAAAAGCAAAGTATACCTTCCGAAACCATTGGTGTCGAAAGGTAGAAAAGCGGCAGTTAAAGGCTTCGACCAAATCGAAAGCATATACTTAAATCAAAAGGCGCAACACATTCGAAACCATTCCTTTCAAAACCATTGACCTAGTTGAAAGCAAACCAAGTCGAAAGTTGTACTGTCGAAAGCAAAGCAGGCGCATTTTCATTTAAAATAAAGCAGCGCTTCGACCTCTTCGGAACCTATGGTCTCGACCTAGTGCCTTCCACCTTAGTCTAATTCACTCTATACCAAGTTATTGATACTATGTGCATTGGTTTCGATGGCATAGAGGCGGCAGTACTTGGTCGGAACCCCTATGCAGAAAGTGGCGAAACATGCTTAAAGCATGTAAAAACTGATTTTTACTTTAAAATGAATTTCTTTTCAACTAACCTGCCTTGTTTGTCAAAATATTCTTGGTTGCTAATATTCTTTTCTAAAAGTGCTGCCAATATTTCAGAAATAAACAATTTAATTTATTTATAAAATACCCCTTCTCCTTTTAGAAATATATAAAACATTTAAGTCCCATGCCTTAAATAATTTTATATATCTATCAAAACACTTAGGAAAATTCTACAAAAATTCCAGAAAATTGTTTTTAATATGTTTTCTAACATATATTAATTCCAGGTCCAAAATATTAATTATTTAGCCGTAAATAATTTAAAACTCAAATAATCATTTTCTACACTAGAAAATTAATATAAAATCCACGTTAACTCAAAAAATTATGAAAATTGAAACCCATCTCTAAAATATCATTTCTGATCTATATTTAAAATTGCAAGACATTTGGATGTCATTAAATAGGGTTTTCACATTAAAACATGTCATAAAACCTATATGAATAAGCATAAATCATCAACAAGCATGTATAAACATTTAATCATTCAATACATGGCATAATCATGCAAAATACTTCGGATTATCCTTAAAACTGAAAAAAAATAGAAAAATGAGATGTAGTCATTATTCGCCTTAGCTTTTGAGATTAAAGAGTTTGAGATTTGAATGGATTTAAGTTGATTAAGCTTCCCCTTGATTCTTTTATCTTCCTCTAGTTGCTTCTAATGGTGGCCGGCCTCTTTGTTTAATTTTTTTTGCAAATGATTTGAATGTGAGGATACATGGCTAAGGGTTTAGGGTATTAGAATGTTCATTTTTCTATTTTTTCCTTACCTATTATACTTAACCATTTTATTTTAGTTCATTTGTTATCAAGTCACGTCTACCCCTTATTGATTACAAATCCCAATCTTCTAATCATCACATTATTTTATTTAATTTAGCCAATTAAATATCCTAATAGTATTATTAAAAATATGGGGTGTTACAATCTCCCCTCCTTAAAGAATTTTGTCCTCGAAATTACGATAATGTATACAATAAATCAAACATAAATGTAAAACATACCATCAAACAAATCAGGATAAGCGTCCCTAATCCCACTCTCAGTCTCCCAAGTACAGTCTCTTTCATCGTCGCTCCACTGGACTTTCACTAATCTGACTGTCTTGTTTCTTAGCCACTTCTCATCTCTCGCGACTATACAATCGGCTTTCTAACTATAGTCAAGTCTGGTTATACTACTAAGTCATCTAAAACAGTAGATGCTATAGTAAACTCCGGATCTCTAACACACTTCCTTAGATGAGAAACATGAAAAACATCATGGACTCCTGCCAAACTGCTCGGTTACTCTACTCTATATGCGATTTTCCCGATCCTTTCTATAATTGGAAATGGTCCTACGAATCTTGGTGCCAACTTCCCTGATTTCCTGAATCTAGTCACACCCTTCATCGGTGATACCTTAATAAAAACATGATCTCTAACATAGAACTCTAATTCTTTCCGTCTTCTATCTGCATAACACTTCTGCCTAAATTGAGCTTCCTTCATCCTAGCTCGGATCAACTCAATCTTCTCTGCAGCTTCTCTGACTAACTCTGGACCAAGAACCAACCTATCCCCAGCCTCTAACCAACAAACTGATGATTTACATGGCCTTCCATACAAAGCTTCAAAAGGTGCCATCCCTATACTAGTCTGATAACTGTTGTTATACAAAAACTCGACTAAGTGTAGATGGTCTTTCCATGATCCTCCAAAATCTAACACACAAGCTCTTAACAAATCCTCCAAAATTTTGTTAACTCTTTCGGTTTGCCCATCGGTCTGTGGATGGTAAGCGGTACTCATCTTGAGCTTGGTTCCTAAATCTCCTGCAGACTCTTCCAGAACTCACTAGTGAACAAAGAATCTCTATCACTTACTATACTACTAGGAATTCCATGCAGTCTAACTACATTCTTCATGAATAACTTAGCGAAAACATGTGCCTTTCTAGTTGACTTAACTGGAACGAAATGGGCACTCTTGGTCAGTCTATCCACTACGACCCATATACTTTCATTTCCTCTACTAGATCTTGGCAACCCATCAATAAAATCCATAGAAATAGAATCCCACTTCCATATCGGAATATCCAATGGCTGTAGCAACCCACTTGGCTTCTAATGTTCGGCGTTTACCTATTGACAGTACAAACACTGCTTCACCCATAAGCTTACATCCTTCTTCATTCCTTCCCAGAAGAAACTCCGCTTCATTTCCTAATACATCTTAGTTCCTCCTAGATGAATAGAGAACTTTGAACGATGACATTCCTCCAAAACATCCTTCCTAATGTCTCCCACATTCGGAATACACAACCTTCCTTTCTTTCTCAACCACCCTTTAAGGTCAAGACTAAAGTCCTTCAAGTCATTGCTTTGCGTTCCATTTCTTAACTTCCTGGTCCATTCAAATAATATTGGATCCTCTTCCTGTTTAGAAGCAATCCTTTTGATCATCACCGGTCGAACTTCTAAACAGGATAACACAGCAGATCCTTCACTACATCCGGCCTCGGATCTCTACTGAACTCTGTAAGTCGACAACGCTTCCAAATTTTTCAACTCCGCTATCATTGGCAACACTGTATTTTGATGCTTCCTACTAAGCGCATCTACAACCTTATTACCTTTCCCTGGTGTGTACTCAATTCCAAAATCATAAGCAGCTATAAACTCTAACCATCTCTGTTGTCTCATGTTCAGCTTCTTTTGGGAGAACAAATACTTCAACAACTTATGATTTGTATACAGCTCAAATCTCTCTCCCAAAAGATAATGTCTCCACACCTTCGAACCAAAAATCACTATAGCCAACTCCAAATCATGCATTGGATATCTAACCTCAAGCGGTCTAAGCTGTCGAGAAGCATAGGCAATCACTTTACCTCTCTGCATCAACACAGCTCCTAATCCAGTTCCATACGCATCCGTATATACTACCAAATCCTGATTTCCTTTCGGAACATCTAATACAGGTGTAGGGTCAATAAGTGTTTCAAGCTCTGGAATACTTCCTCACACTTATCGGTCTACACAAACTTCACATCCTTTCGCGTTGGCATGGTCATCGGTGCTGCTATTCGTGAAAAATCCTTAATGAACCTCCTATAATATCTTGCTAATCCAAGAAAACTCTTTATCTCGGTCACTGTCTCGGGTCTCTTCCAATTATTCACTGCTTAAATCTTAGTCGGATCTACAGACAACCCTTTTTATGAGATTACATGACCAAGAAACTTCACTTCCTTCTTTTAGAAATGATACTTCGAAAACTTTGCTTTTAGTTGATTCTGCCTCAGCGTCTCAAGCACAACTGTAAGATGAACTTCATGCTCCTTCTCATTTCTAGAGTATATCAAGATATCATTTATGAACACCAATACGAACCTATTCAAGTGCTCTTAGAAAACTCGGTTCATCAAATCCATAAAGAATTGTCGGTGCATTAGTTAGTCCGAACGGTGTCACTAACCATTTATACGATCCATATCTAGTTCTAAACACCGTCAAAGGAATACTATCCTCTACTGCTCTAAGTTGATGGAAACCTATTGCCAAATCCAACTGAGAAAATACCTTGGCTCCACTCAACTGATCGAACAAATCGTCAATTCTAGGCAACAGATATCGATTCTTTATCATCTTCTCATTCAACTTATGATAATCGATACATAACCTCAATGATCCGTCCGGATTCTTAGCAAACACTATAGCTTCTCTCCAAGGTGAACTACTTGGCCTAATATAACTCCTGTTTTCCAAATCCACCAACTGCACCTTTAATTCCCTCATCTTGGTAGGTGTCATCCCGCTTGGCGGTCTACCCACCAGTTCTGCTCCAGGCACCAAATCTATCCGAAACTCAATGGCCCGTTTCGGCGGCAATCCTACCACAGACTTGAAGACATCCGCGAATTCTCTAACCATGAAAACGAGATTCAGCTCATCTTCTAACTCTACTACACCCAATAAAGCATTCACCTGACAATTAGGGCTTCCTACGGTATATGCAATTCGATCACTACATTCAGGGTGTCTAAGCGATATCTTTCTATCATAGCAAAATATCCTAGCATCGTACTTAACCAATCCATACCCAAAATAATTTCGAACCCTACAATGTCAAACACATGCAAACTGCAAACAAAGGTATGACCTAGCAAATCAAACTCTAAGTGGTCACACTTCATCCCAAGTGTCGCATACCCTCCTATCGGATTTGCAACCCTTAAGAAAGTAACTAAGTATGTGGGTTCAAGGTTAAGCTTATCTACCAAACAACAAGATATAAATTATTGCGATTCACCAATATCAAACAAAACGCTAACACATACCATGAATCTGAAGCGTACCTCCCAACACTGCCTTCCTTTCTCCTGCGCTGTTGGCTTCAAAGTAGCAGGCTCCAATGCATACACCTTGCCCTTTCCATCCTTAGCAGGCTCTTTGCATGGATTCTTTTAGTGGCCAATCTGATCGTAGTTAAAATACCCGATGTTCTTCTTCCCGATCACTTCCTTAGCCTTTCCAGTACGACACTCATTCGCAAAATGCCCCTTCTTGTCGCACTTGAAGCAAACAACCTTATACATTCCCTTCTTTGCTGCTCCACCCTTCCGAGCACCCTTCTTATGAAAGAACTTCCTCTTCTGGCCTTGCCCAACCTAGACCTCTTTCGCCTTATTCTTCTCTAGACAAGCAAGCATCCCCTCGTGTCTCAAAGCCATCTCTACAACCACATCACAAGGGTCTCTGATATGAGGTAAGGTAGCCCTTGCCAACTCAGGCTTCAACCCCCTTATGAACTTCTCATTCCTCTTTAACATAGTATCCACAATAGCATACCCATACCTAGCTAACTCCTCAAATCTTCTAGCATACTCCAAAACAGACATTTCCCCTTTCTCTAACTCGGCAAACTTATGAGTAAAACAGACTGCGCCATCACCGACATGAACTCCTTGAATCTCCTCCTAAACTATGCCCGTCATCGTTTCCTCATCCACACTAGTCGTCAAACCATTCCACCGAAATAAAGCTACTCCTTGAAGACGTCTCGAAGCAAGCCTTCTCTTCTGCTCATTATTGAGCCCCATGTCTTTAAAGGTCCTTTCAAAATGCAACAACCAGTCCTCCACTTCTATAGCCTCAGTTCCAATAAAGGGCTTCCCTCCAAGCCTAGCATAATCTATGCTCAAGATAGCATAATAGTTGACCACTAGAGCTTCCTAAACTCCTACTCCAGCATTTCCTCAAACCATTCCAGCCGCAACACCCGTCTGTATCATATTCACGAAAAACTGATACATAGCTCCCATATCCATTGTAGGACTCCAGCACCAACATTCCCTGCTTGTGCCTGACCTTGGTTTCTTCTGGTATTTGGTTTGACATTTCCATTTGTGGTGCTGCTTCCTCCAAAATTCACTCTTCAACCTCTAGCGTCCATATCTATATTCAAGCCTCGTGAGATACAGAAGAATAGCCTAAGAGAGATAGGGGACTAGAGATATAGCGTATACTTATATATAGCAAATACAAGTATGTTACTATAGCGTTATCCCATACACCAATCTTACTCTAATTCCTTAGGATTATGTTTCCAAAAAATCATTTTTAGTTAAAGTTTTTCATAAACCTATGCTCTGATACCAAGTTGTAACATCCCCTATCTGGAGGCCCAAAGCTAAGCGCTACAGATGCTGTAGTCATCTATAGTATTAACTTTCGGTGACCAAATACGGTAATGGTAATGGTATCCATAGTATCAGAAGCACATGAATATGAAACAAAGTCACAGATTTCACAAAATAACTTTTCTGATTACATTTCACAAAACATGTTTCATATTCTATTACATAATCCTATAATCGTTTCCAAGGTAAAGATCAAATATAATTATTACAAAATACGCCAAGAGTGACATATAAAGATGCCCCTTGGATGGCCAGAGTGCTATATAGACATAACTTTCTTAAATACAACACAACGGAATAAAAAAACAGCAACTCCTAAATAGCTATCCTCAGCCACCTGCTCGTCTCTAGAAGCTTTATTCGTCAACCTACTAAAACCTGTAAAACCTCAACCCTCAGTCTACTTAAATAAAATTTTGAGCACCCGAGAGTTTAAGGGGAAAAACATAACTTTGAGTTAGACATAAAGCTTGGTGTGAATAATACTATACATCTCGGTTAATTGATATTAAGTGAGACCATGTCGCTTAGCGGAATGGGTTTCCCCTCACTAATATATTTTTAAAACATATCTTCTGCAAACCTTTATCCTGCAACCAAAACTGGTTAAAACTATAAAGCATTATTATGTAAACATACATATCAGGTAATAAATGAACTATCCTTCCGAACAGTATAGTTTTGTTTGGCTAACTACTAACCTTTGGCCGACTCAGGCCTACTAGACAATATAATCAAAATAATCTAACACCTGTTAGACACTCCTCTTCTGGATGATCTGTCCTTAACTATTTGTTAAATACTCCTCTTATGGACGGTCTGTCCCTAACTTAACATCTCTTAAGGTCACCTGATCCTAATGGTTTTGCAGGCTCACCAATAACCTATTTGTATACAAATTATATTCTCTTCTGTGTGTAATCATAATTTTAGTCTTACCTGTGACAAAGCCCTACACACTGGAATTTTGGACTTAATTAGTTGGGTCTAATAGCTACTATACAGGGCACGACCCAATACCAGTCCCATCTGGTATTCTAATATCTAAGTCATTTTACTTAGGGTAATCTTCCCTTAAATTTTCCTTTAAAACCTTTTCATCTCAAATTTATTTAAAACCTTTAAACCAAACATAAATAAGGAAAATATATAATCCATGCTTTACTCAAAATCACCTTGCCATGTTATATATACTTTACTTAAATCTTTGTTGATCAAAACATTTAAATCTTTGAAAGTACCCCTTTCGAATCCATTGAAAGTACCCTTTTCGAAACCAAGTAAAACCCTTCTTTCACTTCGGCCGAAGGACCAAAACTTTCCTTTCAAAACCATTCATATAAACCTTTTGAAAACACTTGAAAAACCTTTCCTTCGAAAGCTATAAAACCTTGGACATCCTATCTTTATAACACTTAAACAATGCCTTTCGAAAACCTTTCTTTTAGACCTTTCGAAACCATTAGGGAACCACCCCTTTGAAACAGTTCTTTAAAACCTTTCGAAAGCATAAACACCTTTATAAACAGCAAACCATTCAAAAGCATTTGGATTCAAGTAAAACATATGGAAATACCATTCAAAACCATTTAAAACTAAACCATTCGAAACTTTTGGGTTTTACCTTCAACAGAGCAAAAGGGTCATAAAACATTTAAGTCGAAAGCACTTTTTCAAATGCATTTCCTAAGTAAAGAAGTGATGGTATCGAAACCAACATTCCGAAAGCATTGGAGAAGCGACTGTGTTTTAAAAGCAAAGTATACCTTCCGAAACCATTGGCTTCGAAAGGTAGAAAATCGGTAACTAAGGGCTTCGACCTAGTCGAAAGCATATACTTAAAACAAAAGACACAACCCATTCGAAACTCTTCCTTTTAAAACCAATGACCTAGTCGAAAGCAAACCAAGTCAAAAGTTATACCGTCGAAAGCAAAGCAGGCGCATTTTCATTTAAAAAAAAAGCAGCGCTTCGACCCCTTCGGAATATATAGTCTCGACCTAGTGCCTTCCGCCTTAGTCCAATTCACTCTGTACCAAGTTATTGATACAATGTGCATTGGTTTCGATGGCATGGAGGCAGCTGTACTTTGTCAGAACCCCTGTGCCGAAAGTGGCGAAACATGCTAAAAGCATGTAAAAACTAATTTTTACTTTAAAAAGAATTTCTTTTCAACTAACGTGCCTTTTTTGTCAAAATATTATTGGTTGCTAATATTCTTTTCTAAAAGTGCTGCCAATATTTCAGAAATAAAATTTTTAATTTATTTATAAAATACCCCTTCTCCTTTTATAGATATATAAAACATTTAAGTCCTATACCTTAAATAATATTATATATCTATCAAAACACTTAGAAAAATTCTACAAAAATTCCAAAAAATTGTTTTTAATATGTTTTCTAACATATATTAATTCCAGATCCAAAATATTAATTATTTAGCCGTAAATAATTTAAAACTCAAATAATCATTTTCTACACTAGAAAATTAATATAAAATCCACATTAACTCAAAAAATTATGAAAACTGAAACCCATCTCTAAAATATCATTTTCGATTTATATCCAAATTCGCAAGGCATTTGAATGTCATTAAATAGGGGTTTCACATTAAAACATATCATTAAACCTATATGAATAAGCTTAAATCATCAACAAGAATATATAAACATTTAATCGTTCAAAACATGGCATGATCATGCAAAATTCTTCGGATTATCCTTAAAACGAAAACAATGAGAAAAATGAGATGTAGTCGTTATTCACTTTAGCTTTTGAGATTAAAGAGTTTGAGATTTGAATGGATTTAAGTTGATTAAGCTTCCCTTGATTCTTTTATCTTCCTCTAGTTGCTTCTAGTGGTGGCCGACCTCTTTGTTTAATTATTTTTGCAAATGATTTGAATGTGAGGATACACAGCTAAGGATTTAGGGTATTATAATGCTCATTTCCCTATTTTGCCCTTACCTATTATACTTAACTATTTTATTTTAGTTCATTTGTTATCAAGGCACGACTATCCCTTATTGATTACAAATCTCAATCTCCTAATCATCACATTATTTTATTTTATTTAGCTAATTAAATATCCTAATAATGTTACTAAAAATATGGGGTGTTACATTACTACATCTAGGATCAACTGATCCTAATGGTTTTGCGGGCACACCAATAACCTATCTCTATGATGTGTACTCGTTTCCATGTGTAACCTTCTGTTATTCTTACCCATGACAAAGCCTTACACACTGGAATTTTGGACTTACATTAGCTAGGGGCTACCAACTAAAGTATAGGGCACGACCCTGCACCAGTCCCATCTGGTTTTCTAATCTCCGAGTCATTCTTTTAGTAAAATTCCGGGTTAACTACCTTATCCATATTTCCTTGAAAATAATTTTTGTTTGAAATGATTTAACCCTTGATATCATACTTAAAATAAGGAAAACATTGGTCCTTTAATTTACTCAAAATACCTTTCCCCCAATATATGCTTTACAACACATTATTGATGAAACATGAAGTCATTAGGGTCTTCGACCCTCTCAAAACTTAGGATATAAGGCCAAAACTATGTAATGCTTTACAATTATAAAGCTTAGCAATGTCATCGCCATTGAAGGTCTTTACCCACTCAAAAGCATGTTGAAGTCTTTTATTTGAAAAATACATGGGGATAATGTCGAAGTTATTACTCCATAATCATAGTGTTAAAACTATAAAAATTAAACTTCGATAACACATGAAAACATTGGCCCAAAGGCCTCATCGAGGGTATAAAATTTAGACTATGGGTTAGACTCGATGGCTATAAAAAAGCATGGGTTAGACTCGAAGACTAGTTAAAAGCAGCATTGACAAGGCTCGATAACAATATTAAAAAGTGGCATAGGCTCGATGACAATTTAAAGCGTTAGGCTCTATGACCATTTAAAGCGTTAGGCTCGATGAGCATCGGGTCGAAAATGTAAAAGGCTTGAAGTAGTATATGCGGCATGCATGCTTCTTAGTATAAAACGTGGCATCACGCGCATCGACATGACCCCATTGATAACCACCTCTTCGTCTTTGTTACTATGGCATCGATGAGGTTCCAACCCAATTTGCTTCATTCCAAACTCATTGACATCATGCGCATTGGTTTGTTCCACATTAATGATAATGAAGTGTGGTGAGATGTGGCTCGACATAGCCGATGTCGACATGGTAAAATGATAATTAACTTGAAAACTACAATATTACTATAAAAAATGTTTCCTTACCACCAAACCTCTATAATTTGTCAAAAGCTTATTGGGTGGCAAAACTTTATCAATTTCTTTTGCAAAAAAATCTATCGCACTTAATAATTATCGTTACTAAACATTTTTGCAATTTAACCCATTTTATAAACATTTTAATTAAACAAATAAGCTCTTTAGACTTAAGCAATTTATTAATTATTCCTAAACTCTTAGGGAAAATCCCCAAAAATCATAATAAATGAACTTAATCACACTCTTCGACATGTAAAGATTTCAAAGCCAAAAAGTTATTTTAATTATTTTTAATAATTAAAACCCGAAATCCAGCAATTTGTTCACTTAGAAAATAATATAAAATCCATACTTGCTTGGAAAATTATGAAATGAAAAACCCACTTTTAAATTATATTTCTACACTACAAGAAAATGGCCTATTTATAGCAAGGGTTGATTGCATCAGAACATGACATATTATTGTTATTTGCTTATGGTCATTTAGGTTAAATTATTACTCCATGTTTCCGCTATTACTGATGAAAAGGAAATTTTGCCGATACTTTTTTTCCTCTACCTCTATCTCAAAATTCCTATTCCTCCAAGCTTCCCTCTTTTCACTTCCAAAACCCTAAATTACGTGCTTCAAAATTCATGAACTTTGCTTAAGCTCTGATAACACTTTTCTTCTCTTACATAACCATATGAAGCTCCAATTCCTTAGCTTCGATGAATGGCTCCTTCGATACCAAACTTCAACCAAACCAAATCTCGCCCTGACGCAACCATCGATAGCGGTTGCTCCAACTCCGTCGATCACCTTGGTGAATTGGTGGCTGTTAAAGTATACAGGCCATATGTTCTTGAAGCTATGACAATTGATCTGTTCATAATTAGGAACCTGGGATTGTTTTTATGAAATTTTCCACATGTAGATTAGCAATATAATTCATTTACTTTAAATGGCAAACTTAAAATTGCATTGACTGCAAACGACAAGCTTCAAATCACATTATATCATGGATTTTTATTTTGATTATCAGGTATCTATTGATATTGTTGGATTAGTAGATGAATGGGCAACACGATTTTTTGAAGAACTTGACTATATAAACGAAGGAGAAAATGGAACCTTCTTTGCTGAAATGATGAGAGAGGACCTTCCCTAAGTAAGTGCATATTCACTTTGAAACATACTATCTTTGATTGAACATTATATTTTAATAGTTAAATGGAAAATCAAATGGGAACATTCATTTATCTTCTAACATTATATTGATTTTTTCTTTCTTTCTTAAGCTGTATTATTAGGGTCGTCAATGGATACCCGAAAAATCCAAAATCCGTCCACATCAACATTCGAAAAGCGAATAAATATTCGATGTCCGGAAAAACGGATGCGGATGTGGATATGAAGACATACACATCCGAAAATTATCCTTTCGGTATTTCTCAAGATTACAATTTAAATTATATGCATTTTAGTATAAAGAAAGATATTTATTTATGGTTTTATTAAGTTAGAAGTTTATATTATATGCACTAAATGCATATTAACTGCTTATATTTGTTTATTTTTAAAACTTTTATAATCAATGGGATTGAAAAAAGTTTATGTTAAACTAAAATTTTCATTTATATTTCTTGATTTATCGATTATTAGCAGATAGGATAATTATCCGATATCCGTTCGTATCCGCGGATGTGGATATCCGATATTCGAAAATGATTTCAGATGCGGATGCGGATATGACACTATCCGCATCCGAAAGTATCTGTTGCTAGGCCTATGTATTATAAACAATGCCACTCTTTTAAAATTCTGCCAATACTTTTTATCATATATCGATGTTCTGGATTTTTAGTTGCCTAGTTTACTTTAGCCACTTTATGAATGTATTAGGTAAATTAGCCAATAACCATGGTCTAGTAAATCTCCTTAGGTTTATTCACTGTTTCCAATATCGATTTATGATTTTTAGAATGTCATTATTTAAAATTTTATCTCCAATTTTTTAATAAATTATACATATTAAATGTCAGGTTGTGGTACCGAAGACATATACTAAATATACGTCAAGAAAATTTCTCACAACACAATGGATCGATGGTAAAAAATTGTTACAAAGTACATAGGGCGATGTTGGGGAACTTGTTAATGTTGGAGTTATTTGTTACCTAAAACAGGTTTAATATTTCTCGTATCACTTCTTCTTTTATGTATTCAACCAAAGGGTCATTCTTATTAAGCATTTTCTCATTGAAAAACCGCATTAATTCTGTGAATATAATGAATTCTTGCCTTTACCGTGAGCTATTTTCAAGCTGTACTGTGAGTAAAGTTGTATCCAAGGATTCTAGACTTATCAATGATGCATAATCGTTCTAGAGCATTTGGCATTTCACGAGTTCCACTCTCAACAAACTGTACTAAGTATTTAATGTGTAATTATCACTTTGTTACATACATTTGTAGTTATTAGATTCATGTACATTGTATTGAGTGTGAACTTCACGTTATAATCAACTCCTGCATTGATTATTTTCTAATGTTTATACTACAGTTACTTGACACTGGCTTCTTCCATGTTGATCCTCATCCTGGAAATATGATCCGTACTCCTGATGGGTAGTTAGCCATACTTGATTTCGGTAATACTATCATTTAGCTTTGTCTAATGAGTCTACTTGTTTTCTTTAGACGTGCATGTGCATCTGTGCACAAATACAAATATAAATATGCGTCCACGCTTTGGGAGGCACTGAATGAGTGCTTTAATCAGGATTTGTGCATAAGGATTTCTCCTCCTAGTCCTTTACTAACGAGATTTTTTCTCAATGCTCTCAATTTTAAACAAGCTGTGGACTGAACTATTGTATATACTATATATTTTGAGAACTAGTCCATTTGCATGGAAAATGGCCATGATTTACATTTGCAATAACTTAAAGCTGGCCTAGAAAACCATATTTCCTATCTGCTCCTAAATGGTATTATGTGAGAACTCTTGCTGTGATTAGTCGTAAGGTTTCAACAAACAACTAGCATCCTAAATAGCCGAGTATAGGATCTCCATTTGCCATGCACAAAACTATTGATGCAGAACAGATATACAGATCAAACCAAGAAAAACAAAAATGTATGCTTGTCATTCATGAATGAGTATTTGCAATATAATCGGTTGCACGGACTTAATAGAATTTAAATTTTTAGAAAATAAATATCAAAACACAATTTTTAATTGAACAATAAGTGTCTAATCATCCATTTTTTACACTAAAAAACAATTCCTAAAAGTAGGAGTAAAATAATAAGACAAAAACACCCTATATATAGAAAAATGCAATACAGGACACTTAAATGATCAAATTTTGCCTAAATCCGGCAATGAGTGGCTTTGTTTGTTAGCGTCATGTCGAGAATTGTAGAGCTTGCACTGATGCTATTAACAAATACATATCAAAACTATGTGTACGAGCAAAAAAGAGGTATGGGACTCAAGAAATTACTGACATAAATGATTCTTGTGACCTCAAAAGAATATGTAATGTGTTTGAATTAGTGCAATCAGGCTTAATAACAAATATGCTCCAAATTGGTCTGTTTGCAACTCATATTGAGATAATAACCAATTCTGCACATGGGAAAATATGTTAAATTGAAGAAAGCGGCACAAAGATTAATTGATAGAAGAATACTAAATGGAAGAACTACTAGTGTTGTGGTTTTGTTCTCGGTTCAGTTGTTCAATAGTACAGGAAAAAACTAGGGCCCGGATCATTTATGTTTTTAAAGAGAAGACAATCTCAAACCAAACAGCATAATAATAAACAAAGAATGGAAATAAAAAACACATATGCAAGAACGACCCAGTATTTTGGACCATTCAAATCGACAATAAATCCACACATGTCGGACTTGAATAATTCAAAATAATAGATTGTTAATTTAAATTTGGCAAAACTCAGCATATACAGTAAATAAAATAATCACAGATCACAGACACAGAGTAATATAACAATAATGCAGCGGAAACAAAAGAATAGTAGTTCATGAAGCTACTATATATATAACAGAGTTAAATAAGTTACAACAGATCTCGAATACAATAGTCAATACAATATCAGAATACATCACTGGAATCAACTGAATATCTGAAAGCTAGATAGATAGCTGGATCTCCAAGCGAAGCTCCAACTCCAAAGGTGAGTCTCGAATACTGGTACACTCAGTCTGACCCGAGCATAAAGAAAACACAAAACACTCGAATCAGGATTAACATTCTTATATCAATAATTCCAACTCAAGTGAAATAACAACTGAAATACAAGTAACTCAAAGGATGTTTGGGATAACCATCCTCTAAGGATCCGTTAAACTATCTACTATGTAGTAGTGTACGCTAAGTAGATAATGTCTAATCAGTAATATAAAGTATCAAAATAGCATTAAGGCATTACCATAATCCCCCTTAACACATTTTTATAATGTCATAGTCTATACAGCACCGTAAGCCCCACCATAAACTAGTGGTTATCAGAGGGTACCCCATAGGTATAACATAAAACAAATCGTAGTGGTCGCGAATAGGATAATCAGTATGACAAGGTACATGAGGCGATACCAACTAGGATACTAGTAGTTGCGTCATCCAGACTGATGTTGGGCATAGCAGCTACTACCCCAACACCGCGAAACAACACTCCCATAATCGAGGGGTGCACCCAAATCGAATCACAAAAGTAATAGATATGGTAACGAAGAAGTGTGTCCGCTAGAGGTGGCAAATCTCAATGGCCCAGCAGGGCTCCTGTTTTAGTCATGTCAGGGGTCATCCAAAATCGTTCTCTTTCTTCAGCCAACGCGTTCATCAAAACCATCCACTTCGTTCTGGATCAACACTCCGCGTATATTAGTTATTAAAGTGGTTTCGGTATCGACAGAGAGTATGTCCATATCCGATCCCCGTCTCTTTAATAACTACGTATTATTACACCGATGGTCATTTAATAAAATTTCAAAATAGTTATATTTCAAAACCGACAGATCATTGCCATTTCAAAACCATATCAATACGATATCACTTTCACTTCAAATAAATCCATTTCCAAAATCATATCACTTTCCAAAGTTATATCGCTTTCGAAATCATAAGTCTTTTAAAATCAAAATACTTTGGAAATCCAAACCTTGAAATTCATAACACTTTGAAACTATAGTTTGAAATCATAACATTTTATAATTCATAACACTTTCCTCTTAAACTCTTTAGATATTAAATTTAGTGTATAAAATAAAATAGTTTATAAAATAAAATAGTTTATATAAAATAGTTATAAGTTAAAATAGTTTATAATAAAATAATATATATTGAAAATGATTTATATAAAATAGTTTATATTAAAATAATTTATAAAGTAAAATATAAATAGTTGTAGATATAGTTTAAAAATACTTTTATAAAATAAAATAGCTTCCACAAGTTCACAAATCGATTCAAATTAACTTGACTTTCAAAATTCAAATTTAATTAAATCTCAAATCATCAATTTCAATTCAATTTAGTTTCTCAATAAACCCCTTTCAAATTATCGATTTCAAATACCTATTTGAACCATAAATAAACCATTCCAATTTCAATATATTTCAAAGTTTAAATATTCGACATTTCAAAACTAAATTCGATAATTCAATTTATGTCCCAATTTAATTTCATTACATTTAGTTTCTGAAATATTTTTTTAATCATTTCAATACATCAAAATACAACTTCAATTTACAAATTTATATAGACAAAATATCCCATTTAGATTTATATAAGTTTGAAATATTCATTTAAGCCACTTCTTAATTAATTCAAGTTATAAAACATATCTTAAAATTTCAAATTTAATAGATTTCAAATCAACTTATTTAAGTATAATTCTTAAATAATTAAGAATTCCAAATCAATTCAAATTTATCTTTCAACCTGAAACATTATAAATTCTATATTTAAAAATATAAATTTTACATAAATACTTAAACATATCTCATATTGATTCAAATCAACTTTATTAAATCAACTTTAATAAAACTTTAAAATCATTATTTATTAAAACCATATATTTCTTTCAAAACCATAGAAATCTTTTTCAAAAACATTTATATATAGACCAACGGTGTCTGTATATAATTTTCTATCCTATGGTCAAGTGATACAGATATTTATCATTTCAATCTGTAATTTATATATATACGGGTATATATCTTTTCAACCCGCAATCCCAAATTCAATTCAATGAAAATCGCTTGGGTTTATCATTTCAACCCATAACGATTTTCTCCTATTCTACAGATCGTTCGGGTATGTATCATTTTAACCCATAGTGAATTCTATACTAACAGGGAACTTGCAGAGTGATAACAAATATGATAATAACATAACAACGGTAACAGGCATATATCATCAGTATAAATAACAGATAAGGGTGTCAGATGTCATAGGTGAACAGATACAGATGATGGCATATATATATAATATAAATAACAGATAATGGTGTCAGGTGTCACAGGTGAACAGATACAGGTGATAGCATAGATATAGCAATATAAATAACTAACAGCAGCATATTTCAATTGTCGTTTCAATTGAAATTAAATTTAATAAATAAAAGAACGTTAATCGTGAGTGATTGCTCACCTTTCGAGGCTAGAAAGTTTGACAACAGAACAAGCTACGAATTCCAAAGCAAAGCAAGATTGGCACGAATTTGGCGAACAAAGCTGATAGTTTGGAATTTGACGAAATCGAATCCAAGCTGATATATAGGAATAGCCGAAATCAAATCAGAACAGGATCGATGAAGAAAATTGATATAAGTAAACTTTTATATATATAACTATATGGAAAATCATATTAAAAATTCAAACACAACAAAATATACATTTCAAAAATCATTTTCTTCTTTCTCATAACACATTAAATAAAATCGAATATCTATATCATATAATAACAGGTTTGATTATATATATAACTATTACATAATCATAAACATAAGTAAACTTTATGTATATAACTATTATATAATATATTTATTTAAAGCCCAGCGGGTACTTAAATAGTATCATATCTAAGGTATGCATAAAACAACAAAAGTTATATAAACTATAAAATTGGTTTATATGAACAGATATGTAACATATATAAATTTTTTTTACATATATATATACCTAGCTTAAAATAAACATGCATGCAGACACACTACTATTATATGAAACCACTTACATCAAATACTCATGCAACATATAATATATATATATATATATATCTACACTAGTAAACAAATAACAGCATATTAAATTTATATTGTCAACAAATAGTAGACACACCATATATATAAAACTGTTGGCCTGTAACTAAGTAGAATATAAACAAATGGTCTGCAATATAACAGTTTTTCACGTAACATTCATATATCCCTTTTACTTTTATTTTTGAAAAAAAAGAAAAAAACAAAACACACGTACATATATGTCTATACGTTTTAGAAATCCAATGTATTAAACAAAGACACACAAAATAAACAACCATATCTACATGTTAAAATTTGAAATAATATATACCTTTGAAATCAACTATATATCTAACAACTATAAACTGGTATATGTAAACTGACTGTAACCACAAATTTCCCACCATATTTTATATAACATATGCTTAAAATATTAACATAAATTATTATAACTATATATATACAACAAATCATACGGCTTACACTATATATACTACATCTATAAAAACAAACAGACTAAGGTAAATTCGCATATAACCAAACAGACTAATATAACAAAGAAGGCCTGTATATATAATACTATAACATTATATATATATAGCTTAGAATATACAATTTACACAACCAATATACATACATCGATTGCGTTATATACACGCTATAACAACACATGAATGTATATACCGCATTGGAATCAAACAGAATATATAATATATAACGAATATATATATTCAACTTACAACAATACAACAGAGGAGGAGGGGGAGAGATGCTCGGCAAGGCTGAAATGGAGACGAGCTGCTGGTGAGGTTGACAGGGGTCAGGAGGTGCTGAGGGTGGTCAGCTGGTCGAAGGAGAGGGGAAGGGTGAGGTGGCTCGGGCGGTGGCCGTGGTGGGTTCGGCGGAGGATGGAGGTGATGCCGTGCGTTTGGGTTGTGGTGGTTGTGAGGTTGCGTTGTCGAAGGGGATGGTGGTCAACTGTCTCGTGGCCGGAGGGAGGGGCTGCTTCGGCTAAGGGAAAGGTGGAAGGCAAGCTATAGGAAATATACAGTTTAACATAAAATACATATATAAATTTCTCCTTTCCAAGGAGAACGTAATAGAGAAAAAAGGGAAGATTAATGAAGAGGAAAAGGCTCACGCAACCTGACAATAATTTATAAAACAAAACTTTTGTTATATAATTATTCTTTCAACAGATCAAATGAATGAAAGAAAATGGACCGGCCTAAATTGAAACTAACGGAATAACAACGGTCAAAAGCTAAATTTTAGGAATATTTAAGGCAACTAGCTGTTGGCATTGTACGAATATACGAAAAGACACCAGAACTAAAAGATTTCAAAAAATGGATACTGATACAGTTAACCGTTTCGTTGATTTCGTCGTGTACCGAACACCGAATCACACAAATGAATATATTGTGGAGATCAGCACGACGAGACGATCAAAACGGTATACGGATATCGGTGGTATGATTGAATTATAAAAACGAATTTTCTACCAGCGAAAAAATGCAGCAAAACGCAGAAAAATAAGATCGACGGAGCTAAAGAAGTCCGAATTTGGAAAAACGAAAAATGACGTCTTAGTCAGAAGATGAATTAGAATTTTTCTATGTAAAAATATTCAGGTTTGGAAAACATTTTATTATCATCAATTTTAACTGATATAAATTGGAACAAAATTACACTAGAAAATAAACTTCCAAATTATCTGATGAAAATTTACCAGTTGCTATGATTAATTAGACGCATTCCAAATATCAAATTTTTATTTCAAAATTTTATCATTTAAAATTTCACAAAATTTCAACTAATTACGTTACTAAAATAGTTAAAATTTACGGGTCGTTACAGTGACCAAATCAATCACTCATTGTGCTGCATCATACTGTGTCACCTATTGGTACACTGGTATTTTCTCAAACCAAGCAAGTTTGATCAATGCTAGAAGTTAAGGTTGTCTTAGTAAACATGTCCTCTTTTGAGTGAATCTTCTTGAGATCTGCTAATATGTCTTCTTCCATAGCTACTAGAAACTCATTGACCTCTATATGCTTTGTTCTACAACTGAAAGCCGATTCTTTCGCTAAGTGAATCACATTTTATCACAATGAATTATCACATCTCTCCTACTCGAAACACAATTCACACAATAAGTATTTGAGACAAATCACCTTTTTGTCGCTTTATCAACACCTGCCAACTATGCAATTGCAGTTGACAAGGCCACTATGTCAAGTTCTGACATTGTATCACAAATCTCATCATGTGTCATGAACATATGATTAATATTCCTAAAAGTTTTTATGAAAGTGATGCTATAAAAGAGGTCAATCTTTAGCTCCTTCAATGACAGCTATGGTATTTGATGCACATACCATTTGGCCCCCGACTAGTGTCATTATAATACTACACTTTTAAACTAGATTCTCATGTCCCTTAATTGTTAAATACATTTGCAGTTATCAGGGAATTCTAGTTCACCATCTCTAGAGTAGACAATCAAATTTGATAATGCTATCCAATTATTAGTTCCAGTTCAGAGTTGGACAAAGAAGTTATTACATTCTGAAAAGCTTTGGCAACAAAAGATGATTTCCGTGTTATTCTGAGCCTCTTTTTGAACCATTGTAACATAGAAGAATTTTGTTAATTCATCTCATCGAAGTTCACACAAGTTTAGTTTGAAGATGTTCATGTCTCTTTATTCCGTCGTGCAAGTAATTGAAGTGGTATTTAAAATAAACTTGTTCAATCTTATTATAAGATGTCATTAAAAAATGAAAAGTTACTACAGCAGAGGTCTAGCCTTTATAAGTTCTTTCATTGCATGCTTATGTTTTCCTTTAGGAACATGTGCCTTGCTAGACATAATATCTATATTTAAGATAGAATACATTATGTCTTTTATGAATATTGTTTAGTGACATTAATATCAATAGCTGCATATATTGTGTGCTTGCTTTAGATGGGAAGATTATCATATTCCTTTCATTTGTTATATTATGAAACTAATCAACTAATAACTGTTAAATATTTGTATTACTTTCAGGTCTTGTAACAAAGTTAACTGATGATCAGAAATATGGAATGATTGAAGCAATAGCTCACCTAATTCATCGTGATTATGATGCCTATTGTAAAGGACTTTGTCAAACTTGGCTTTATACCCGAGGGGGTTAATTTGGATCCAATACTGCCAGTTCTCGCTAAAGTTTTTGATCAGGCATTAGAGGGAGGTGGTGCCAAAAATATTAATTTCCAAGAATAGGCAGCTGATTTAGCTCAGATTACATTTGATTATCCCTTCAGAATTCGTCCTTATTTTTCTTTAATTAAGATTGTTCGCCCATCCAAGACCAGGAGCAAAAGGCTAGAAAAAATGGAAGAATAAATCAAAAACCTTGATGAATAAAAGAGACAAGTAAAAGTCTTTTAAATGCAATCTTCCTTTTTGCAAATTTCTTCTTAATGATGGTAATCACAGTTTATCCTTTTATTCTTCTTCTATGTACTCATTTTTTCAGATTTTTATTAAAGGATTAAATATCGAGCTCAAGAAAAGTAGAAGAAGAAACACTAATGCCTTGGAAGAATTCATGCCTGCAAGAAGTAGTAAATCAAAAGAGGAAGAAAAACCTTTAAAATTCGAAAATAATCGTAAGGATAAAATGAACTGGATGAACTCAGTTCTGCTATAAAGCAACAATTACAGCAGGTGCATTTACAATGATAACAACAATAAGGTCAAAATATTGTAAAACAACACTGAAATTTGAAAATTATTAAAATAAATTTTCTATCTCTGAACTGTGATTTTTGTGGATACAAAATACAAAACCGTGGACCAGTATAGTCAAAGAGGGATGTGGTCACCTCCGATGTTGGTTTACTAGATCTATCTTTAGTTCCATATGCTGCCCTTGATACCACACAACCGATCTAAACATCCCACGTGTCAGATTCGGACAGTAGCCATGTCTGTGTTCATTCTCAACAGCAACGACAACAGGCTTCAAGAAAGTCTCCGAAGCGTTGGTCACTGGAACTTCATCGAAGATTTGTTGCTGCTCTTTAAGAACTTTGTGGTGCTTGAGGTATACATAGTCTTTTTTTTGGTTTTATTATATAAACAATATCATTATGTTTGTTTGCTAATTATATGAGTAGGAACATCAGTCTGCACTGTTTTTGGCTTAATTTCAGTTTATTTTTCGATGGAATCATCCTTTGATAAATTTGAAGTTTTTGGGATTCAGGAGTTTATTTTGCCCAATTTTGAGTTAAATGCAGATATAGGATATAGAAAGAAACATTCAAATTTGATCTTTTTTTCAGTAAAAATATATATTCTAAAGTTAATACAGAAGTTAATTGACAATTTTTGATCCATGGCAACAAGAAAAGTTAGTTATGACAACCCATGTTCAACGTTTTAATTACAACTACTATACTCTGTTTGATTAAAAACATAAAATTGAGTAAAACACTATCTGTACTGTCAACAATGAAATTTTGCCAACTTAATTCTTTTCAAAAAAATTCATATTTAGACCACTTAAAAAAAATTACAACTATAGACCACTTCTAGGCACATCAACACCGAGACGGCGAAGGCACATTCTAAAATTGCCTGTTGACAATTTTCAAAATGCACCTTTGTATAATTCATTTTTTTAACAAAGGCGCTTCTTGAAAAAACAGGACTTATACAAAGGCGAGTTTTGAAAAATCATCAAGAGACGCAATTTTAAAATGTGCCTTCACCGCTTTGACCAGCTTGGTGCTTTAATTAAGAAGCATAAAACAAATATTTGTCTCTTGCCAGCTTTGAACCTTCGTCAATAGAACCCATTTCAATCACCTAACCAATAAACTATATATTTTCCACAGACATTGTTCAGTTTAAAATTTATATATAAACAGTAATAAAAAAAAATTGGTTACCCCCAACCCAGTGGCTGCCCCAGCCCGATAGCTTAGTGGGCTGTCCTCTGGGCTGGGCTTGCTCAAAATTATCAATATGTCTAATCCCTAATTCTTGTAATTCAATCGAGTTTGCACAATATTTCGATGAAGGCTGCTGTAAAGTAAGAGAGGTAGGTGATGATACAGGATACTTGAATGAAACTGTTACAGATGCCAAGAGCAGCAGTGGTCACCAGATACAGGTAAATGTACATATTGTTCTATTTTTGCATAGCTACAAATTCATTTTTCATTACAATGGTCAAACCAGAAAGCCATGAATTTCAATGGTTATTTGTTCTGATTTGTATTTGGCTACTTATTCTATTTTCATTATTTGATTACATTACCCTTTGCAAAGAGGAAAATTATAAGGATGAAATGAAGAATAAAATCCATTCTAATTTTTTTTTCAAAAGTGCAGGATACAATACGATTTTCTTATAAAACCACTATTTTATCTTTCAATCTTCAAAAAAAACCCCTAAGTTTGAATATTTCTTTTAATGGCCTCATCATCTCCTTGTGGCAGTTATCCCTTATGCTATGAGCCTTAGACCGTTGATGGTCCACATAGGTTTTGGTATTGTTTTTATTAAACTAATATTTGGATTTTTATTTTTCCTAAAAATTGAATTGTGTTAGTTTTCATCTGGTATAAATCTTGGTTCTTACTCTTTATTATGTTTAACTGTAAAAAAAATTCTCCTTTCTTTAGTTGGAGATATTTTGGATGTGTAAAGTGAACTTCTATGTTGTTATCATAACATTTTTAGCATATATATTAAGCTTTTAAATAGTAAGGGGTGTGAATTAATCATTTAACAAAAGATTGACAAACCAGTTTCTAATAAGGGGCGGATAAATTTATCTTCTAAATAAAATGGTAAATACATTTATCTTTTTGTTAAGCTAGCGTTTTCCATTTATATTTCACTAAAATATGTCTACTTGATCATTTTTTCAGAATTTACCTTATAAAGTAAAAGATAATTAGATTAACCTTTGGATAAAAGGTAAATAATCATGACTTGATGACAAATAAGCAAAATTTTCTTTTTTCTCAAAGGCAATGGATAAATAAATTTATCCTCTTATCAAAAATACTTTTTTAGATTTTTTCCACACTGTAAGATAGAATTTAAATGCTTCATTGACAACACTTAAAAAAGGAAAAAGGTTAACTGTAACTATGAAGAGAATTGCTACCTATGTACCACCTATCAGCCACACTCGCACTGGGCTGAAAATCCATTAAACAGTTGGTAAATTTGTATTTTTTCAACTGTGAAGTTTAAAACATTCTTATTGGTTTATTCATCAAGATAAAGAAAGAGACCACTAAATAACACTCATGCGGAACTTTATGTATACACACTTAATCTTTTTCATTATTTACAAACATCAACATGCTTGGAAACAAATGCCTCTTTCCATCTTTATATATGGAAAAATGCAAACCTAGCACATTATGTTTATTATCCCTCCAAAATGGGTCTCTTAATTTATACATCTGCATGATAAAAAGCATAGTCATGTAGATCACCTTAAGTGAATGTATAACTTCACTATTTCCAAGTGTAAAGGAAATTTTTTTTTCCAAATGGCATTTTGGGGATGATAAAGAAAGACACATAGATAATATGACCCCACACAGATATATTTCAAGAATAATTCAAGGTTCTTCCCAACTATACTATGTTTTCAGAACCACATATATAATATTTTTGACTTTATATATGTATTACCATCAAATTAACTTGTAGGTATATGTTTTATAGTTGTATATTATCAATTGTTGAAGGTAATTGTGATTCCAGGGTTGAAGTATGGTAGAGATGGCCTGTGAAGAACATGACAAACATGCTGACGGTGTCCTGTTTATCACTTGTATAGTTGAAAGGTATTTTAAACTATTACTGTTTTTGAAAAAAATTGACAAGAATATGTTATTTCCAGACTTGTAAACTTTTTGGCAAAGCTCACCATCAAATATTTACATGCTCATTGACAAAAATTGGGTGATGCGGACGTTATGTCGATTATGCATTGTTAACATTTTACTGAGCTACTTCGTTTTGCATTTTACTAAGCTACTTTGTTTTTTTGCAAAACCAATTATTCAATGTGAATAACAGTCTCTTTATATTTACTAGAGCAAATTACATTACTCTTTTGTAGATTTGCACCCTATATTCCCTTTACTTTGCTATATAGGTACATAAAACATTCCTTTGCTATATGGAAGATTGCTAGCTAAAGTTACTAATAAAAGGTATGTTTTTATGCATTTGAATGTATACGCTATTATGAAGTATATTTTGTTATATATGATATAAATCTGATCTTGTTTTGATCGTGTAAATATATACTGGATTGGGGTGTGTGGGAAAGCACTAACCGTGCAAAGGAGGTGTTGTCGAAAATTCATGAAATCCGATAAGTTTATAAAAATCAACAAAGTTTATAAGAATTAACTACGTTAACCAATTTTTATAAAAATAAAAATTAACTAATGGATATAAAAATTAACTAAGTTATATAAAAATTAACTAAGTTAATTGAGTTTTATAAAAATCAACAAAATTTGAATTTTTTTGATTAAATTAATTAAATTTTATGAAAATTAATTTAGTTTTATAAAAATAATTCTCTATTTTGGAATCTTTGTTAAATTGTTATAAAAATTGACTAAGCTTTATAAAAATTAACTAAATTTAAAAGAATAAGAATAATATAATATAATAATAGTTGTAGTAATAAAATAATATTATAGTAATAATAATAATAAATAAATTAAGTTAATTAAGTTTTATAATGGTTAAATAAGCTAACCGTTTTTTTAAAATTAAATAAGTTAATAAAATTTAATTAAGTTTTATAAAAATTAGTTTTATAAAAATCATGTTCTCTATTTTGAAATCTTTTTTAAATTGTTATAAAAATTGACTAAGTTTTATAAAAATTATCTAATTTTTATAAAAATAAACAAAGTTTTACAAAAATTAATTAAGTTTATAAAAATTAACTAAATTTAGAAGAATAATAATAATATAATAATAGTAGTAGTAATAAAATAATATAATAATATTGATAATAATAAATACAACAACAACAGATTAACTAAGTTCAAAATAAGTAACTAAGTCAATTAAGTTTTATAATAATTAAATAAGCCAACAGTTTTTTATAAAATTTAATAAGTTTATAAAATTTAATTAAGTTTTATAAAATTAATAGTTTAATAACGATACACAGGCAATTGTTGAATAAAGTATTTTAAACAAAATTTACATCCATTTCAGGAAATTCCATATGTTATTGATATCGTTTCCATATGATTATATCAATTAACTAAATTTTATAAAATTAAATAAATTTTATATAAATCAATTTAATTTTATAAAAATTAACTAAGTTAATCAAGTTTCATATAAATTAATTAAGTTCCATATAAGTTAATGAAATTTATATAATTAAGTTTCACACACGTGTGTGTGTGTGTGTGTGTATATATATATATATATATATATATATATATATATATATATATATGTATGTATAGTTATAATTGCTAATTGTTGAATTTTTTTTATAGGTAATTACCCATTTATGGTGCATACAAACAGCAACATGCTGTTGTATATTAGCGATTTGAAGTTCTTTTGAAGTAACAACTTTTTTGTTTGCACATTTAATAGTCATGTGTAGTACGATCTTTTTATCACTTGTATTATTTACACTAATGTAATGTTCATTAAATATTATGATATGTTATGCATTATTCTATGTGAATATTGAATGGTTAGTTACTTTTCATTTAATGTGATCTATATGATTGTGTAAAATGATACATTGTGTTTATGTAAATTTGTCGATTATAATGTGATAATGGATATGTACGTACTAAAAAATGATTTTTAAAACGCTGTTAAGAATGCCATTAATAAGACTTTTTATAGCATGTTCAAAATGCTATAAAAACATGTTTTTTATAGCGTTTCTTCTGTTGTAATAATAGGTTACTGATTTATTACAACATGTTGTTTATAAAAACGCTGCCAAAGCCTTTTAGCATATTAAGAACGCCGTAATAAGACTTTTTATAGCATGTTCAAAAAGCTATAAAAACATCTTTTTTATAGCGTTTCTTTTGTTGCAATAATAGGTCACTGATTTATTACAACAAGATGATTTACAGTGTTTTTACAGTGTTTATAAAAATGCTGTAAAAGCCTTTTATAGCATTTTTAAACGCTATTAAAGGGTCCTTTTGTTGTAGTGCTAACATCATATCAAAATCTCAAGTCATTTAGGTATCTTATGATAGGTTTTCCAACTCAAACATTTCACTAAATTTCATATTTAAATTCTAGAAAATCACCAACAAGCATATAGTCATTCAAACTGCTAAAACATGGCATAATACTTGTAAAAAAATGGGTTTACACTTAAAACCGAAACATAATAAAAAACGTGAGATGTAAATTCTTTATTCACCTTGATTTGGATGAGGAAGATAAGATTTAGTATAGACTTGATTTCTTTTAGCTTTGATTCCTTAATCTTTTAGTTTCCTTCTTGTTTTCCCTTTGTTATGGCCGGCCTCTCTCTATGTTTAGTTTGTATGTGTGTAAATGAATGAAGAAAATGAAGATAGAAGCATTTTAGGGGTAGGAATGAAGGTTATTCCTATTTTGCCATTATCATTTTTCTCCTTCTTATCCTAACCTTTTATTTCTCTAATTGGTTTATTAACTAAGGCATGGCCTAAACATAATTACCAGATCTCAGTTTCTCTATCTCTTTACATTGTTTTATTTAATTTATCTAATCAAATGTTCTAAATAATGTTAGTCAAAATAAGGGTCATTACTGATTGAGTATAAACACCGTACAACATCTTATCTTCTAATAAATGACCATCTTCTCTAGTATCTTGTCTTATACAATAGCAGTAGCGTTGTTCCAAATGTACTCTCCACTAGATAATATCAAGCCATCGTCATTCCTTCTAACCTATCTTGCGGTTCTAATGACGAAAATTAAGGGGATATAAAGTGTTAAGGTGCCGATGCAAATATAATTTAGGAGGAAAGAAGGGAAGAAGAGAATGTCATCGAGGAAAGAGCTGAAGGAAGAGAGAAAGAAGGAAGAGTCAAAGATGATGATGAAGATTATAATCTTGATAGGGATGTATCATATGGAGGGACATCCCTTGAATGTACCATGGTCATATCCCTTCCTCGATTGAAGTGATTGATCATAAAGTCTTCAAAGCTTGCGCCTGGTCCAAGCCTCAAACCAGTTGAATAAGTGACCCCTTTTATAGTCTCCTCTGAGAACTTCTTTGGTTCCTTGGGTGCTCTTGGGAACTTGTTTGCTTCTGGCTTAGAGGGAATAAGCTTAAGAGATATCCTCGATAATAACTCTCATGAATTCAACTTTCATATAGGGGATATTCTTACCGTGGTTGATGAAACTCAATCTCTGGAGCTCTTCAAGCACTATCCGTGGATTACTTAAGGAAATACCAGTAATACACATACTTCTAGG
This sequence comes from Allium fistulosum, assembly GCA_030737815.1. Lineage (NCBI taxonomy): Eukaryota > Viridiplantae > Streptophyta > Magnoliopsida > Asparagales > Amaryllidaceae > Allium > Allium fistulosum. Next base: position 738,523,711 of record CM060908.1, on the reverse strand, counting down.
ATCACGAGCATCGGCACAAAGCACTCATTCTTAATCCAGTGTCGTAATTGTAATATATCTTTTCTTCTATTCAGGTATAATGGGTAGAGATTGTTTCGTAGTCTTCGCTCAGGCATTAGTCAGTATCACTGCTCAACTCCAGAGGCTTACACACAGCGCTATAGCTCGCATTAGAAGTTCAAATACAAAAAAAAAGAGAAAGGAGGAAGGATAAGAAGCGTTTAGATGAAGAGGAAAGGCAGAGGCACAGACATGAAGGGAAAGAGTGCCGTGACATTAAAAAGAGACACCTTTATTGGGAGTAATAGCTGTGTTCATGTGAGTATCCCAAGCATGACTCCGACCCCTATCAGCTGCAATCTCACTCTCAGATCGCTCAACAATTACAACAAAAATGCAAGCAGCTTCACCTGACTATTACCTAGAGGGGGTAATGTTTGATCTCAATGTTAGGGTCATCTCCCTACAAGTAGTTGATAAAGACATCGATCAGATCAAGGAGGTCATGGACCAGCTATTTAATTGAAAAGATTTGGAAAAGGCCTCTCTGACATCAATCAGATTAATAAGAAAATTATTCATTCCTTTGACACAAAAAGAATCAACCTTGAAAAGTTAGTAGCAGGCTACAGGATAGAATTGGCTAACTTTATTCAGGAAAGAGATGCAATCACTAATGTCAACCATTGACCCAAAGGATGTAATAGCGGAGCTATGCTTTGCTCATGCTTAACCCACCAAGGTCACGAATGACCAGCTAAAGAAAGCCTACAATGGAAGTGCTATGCTTGAGGAATAAGTCAAAGCCTAGGACGAATGAGATGCAGTGTTTCAGGTTGAACTCGATAAGCTTAAAGCTAACTTGAGGGCCGAGTTTGAATCTAATGTTCAAGTCTCGATTGAGCTATTCGATGTTAGAGAAGTGATTATAAAGATTAAATGGAAGGTTACTCAAATAAATGAATAGATACAAGCCACTTTCCAGCAATTCTCTGCTAATGTTATTGAAAATAAGAATTTGAAATAGCTTGGAGAGAGCTATCCAGCTACACTTACAAATGCTTGGGAAGAGATCCCCTATATAGCCGCCAAAGCTGGCCATGGCATTACAGAAGACGATTTGAAATCACTTTTCCTAATGATAAGGACATCATGGCCTTGGATCAAGGGAAGGTTTTCTTAGCGTCATAAGATGTGGTTATAGGGAAGGTGGCTATAAAGGCCCCTACTGGTTCCAGTGCATTAGATCAAGCGGAATCGTTCATTCTCACGTCGAAAGAGCCCATAATAGACATAGTCACTTTTAAGGTGGTAACCTATGAGGCTACCCATATTGAAACTCCTATTCCTGCTATATCAAGTACCAAAGTTCCACATCTCGCTACTTCGGTTGTTCAATTGACCAAGTTTTCTATGAAAGAGGAAGAAATCATTATGTCCCTAGCCAAGGACATTTAATCTAGCCAAGGTATATCTCTCGTCTCACAGCCTTAGAGAAACTTCAATTCTTGTTAGAGGGCATCATTAAGTTATACTATTATGTCTATCGAGTTACAGGTCATCCATCACTACGTCCTCCGCCACCATCTACTCAAGGCTTAGGTCAAACTGCCATTTCAACTATGTCGACCTCTATCACCACAATGTCCATCACTCCAATTCCTCTTTCCAACTCTGCCCTCGGCACAGACTCAAAAATATTAGGTGTGGTGGAAGGGTTAAACGACGATGATCAGTCTCAAAAAGAAGAGGTCACAATTGTAAGCATAAAGGGCCTAGATGATTCAATTACAATGGTAGAGAGGTTGAATGTGATTTTAACAAAATCAATATTAAAATTGAGGTTGGAACTAAAAAACATATGGCCGACTATGGAAATAAAACACCTACCTCCAAAATATTTCCATTGAAAATCAAGCCTTGTAAAGGTCATGGTACTGGAGGTCCAATATCTCCTACCCTGCCTTAAAAAAAAGTAAAGGTCCATTATATGGGATGATCAAAGATGAAGTCTCTTCTTTTGAGGAGAGCTTTATAGAAAAGGAGGAGATGAAAACTCCTAGGATGTGTTGCGCTAAACTGGCTATTAGGAGGAGGAGCAAGCGAGGGAGAGTGAAGTAGGTGGTCATCTTTTGCTTTAGAAGATAGTTTCTTTTTATTGTTCCTATATTATGTTCTTTTTTGTATTTCCTATATATAGGCCAACATTGTACGGGAGATCCCCCACAATCCTTGTACAAAAGATATGTGTAAATAAAAGACTGTTTCTATTCAATCTTTTTTGTATTTGCATTTCTACATCTTTTGTTTTACTTGCCTATATATATATATATAACATAAGTAATTCAACCATATTTATATTATACATTCTTGTGTATGTGTAATGCCATTATTTACCATAATCTTTACATATAAATAAATCTCTGCAATTGCATAGTGTTATTTCATTTCTTAGCCTTATTTATCATTGCTCCAATATATTTCGTTCTTTTTTTAGAGACTAAGCAGGGTTTTATAGAGGTCCCTTATCGCTTTTTATCAATAACATAACGGGACAGGTTACAAAATTAGAAATGAACTATAGCTATGCAAAAGACATAAAATAGAAAGGAAACTAATGTACCTACCATATCGGCCTATTTGTTTAAAATCTCTAAATCATTTTTGCTCCAATTATTTGCCCTTTTCCATTGTTTCATTTTTCCACAGATCTTTAAAAATCAAGATCTCCTTACTATGTGTTCTTGCCTTATTTCTTTTCAGAACAATCTGAAGCTGCATTCTCTCTAAATTTCAAAATTTAGGGATTTAAGCCTGTATAGGAGAATGTCCGATTTCATTATCCGCCATCTTGTTCGCTTAAAAACAATGTATCACTCCACTTTGCTATAAACACTCAGATTGTGGTAGCCACCATAACTCAAGATTGTTCTCCATATATTTAAAGTGAAGGGGCACTCGAAAAAAATATGGGTAGTGGATTCACCATGTTTGCCACACAGCACACAAACTGAAGAACTGAGCATTCCTATAAAGCAAAGTTTTTCCTGGGTTAGAAGTGCATTCCTAAGCACCCGCCAAAGCTGCATGTTATCTTTGTGATTGCTCTTCATGTCCCATATGCGATCGCACCAGGAATCTTTGGTTTTGTTGCTGTTGGAAATGAGATCGTAAATAAGCTTAATAGAGTGTTAGCATTTTTAGGAACCCCATATAGGAACTATGCCGTCTGATATCTTCTTACTTTCATGGATGTCCACATACAGCTTCTTGATCATAGGGTTGCTACTACGAGGGAGCACCTTAGCATTTTCATGAATCTAACTCGAAATTGAAGCATTCTCTAGGATTCCAGTTCGAATTATATGATTGTAACTGAGATGTTTAGAGAGAAGTAGTGTTGCCTATTTGGGATGATTCGTTGTGGGGTATTGAATATGAGAAAGTAGTGCTACTCTAATGTTTAGGATGTTAGTGCATACCCAACTGTTGTTATTCTTCAGATCCATGGTCTAGAAGTTTTTAGCTCTTATTTTGTGCTTGATGATCCATTGCTTGCAAATGTTGGTGTTGTTCTCCAGTAAGTTTGCAAAATGTGATAAGCAAGTAGCCTTATTCCAAGAGATTATATCGATCACTACTAACCCCTCATATTTGTGTGGTAGTTGAGTTTTGAAAAAATTTATTGGGATAGCTTTCTTCGACTATGGGTCACCGGTCCAAAGGATGTGATTACAAGTTTGTTGATCATTGATATGAGTGCTTTTCTAGTATGAATATGTATGAGTAGTACACCTACATAGGGAAAGCTATTGATTTGATTATGGTTAGCCTTCCGGCATGAGATAAATTTTTATTGTACCAAGAAGAAAGTTTTGAGGTAATTTTTTCGTATAGGGGCAAGTAGTGATGCTTCCTTATTCTTGAAGATGTGAGGGAACTTCCAAGGTAAGAGGGAGGTCCTTGGGTAAGCGTTGAAGAATGGTAATCTACAAGCCTGGATTTTTCCATTTGGTCTATTCCTGCTACGTAGATGAAGGATTCTGCGGCATTTATTTAGAGGCCTGTAGTGCTCTTGAAGCAGTTGAGGGTTTTTATTATAGTTCCTATTGACTGGTTATTAGGCTTTGTGAAGATAACTAAGTCATCAATGAAACATAGGTTGGTTACAAGGGATTTTTGCACATGGGGTGGTTCTCATTTTGTCCCTTGTTATATTTTCCCTTAGTTGAGTGGTAAGAATTTCCATCAAAATAATAAAGAGATAGAAGTTGATCGTGTCTTCTTGCCTCAGGTGCTTTTCCCTTTTGAAGAAGCCTTTCAATCCACCGTTTATGTTTACTAAATAGAATGGGGTTGAGATGTTGGTCATGATCTAATTCCTGAATGTTGATGGGAAAGCCATTCAAGTAAGAGCATAGGAAATGCTTTCCCATCTAGCAGACTCAAAAACTTTCATTAGTCTATCTTCAAGAAGCATCTTGGGGTGTACCTTTCTATAAAAGCACTTTGATTAAAGGTTATGAGATGAGGAAGCACTCTTTTTAATCTATTGGCTATGATTTTTGAGATGCATTTGTAAATTGTATTGCAGCAGCTGATTGGCTTGAACTGATTGACTTTGGATGGGATTTTAGATTTGGGAATGGGGCATATTATAGTAGAGTTGATTTCCCACTACATTCTGTTGGATCTGAAGAAGTCTCTTATAGCCTCAATGAAATCCTTTTTGACTATTGGCCAAGTTTCTATGAAGAAAGCTGAGTTAAAGCCATCTGGTCCTACTACTTTATCCCTCTTGATAGAGAACAAAGCTTGAGTGATCTATTCCTCTATAATAGGCTGTTGTAGTTCTTCAATTTAATTAAGTTTTAGTGTAGGGAAGGAAAGGTTATCAAGGGAGCTTGTGTCTAGAATGGTCCTCCTTCTTGACTAGAGTGCTCTAGAAAAAGTTGACAATGGCCTCGGTAATAGCATTTGAGTGGAGTGTGTGTTGCCTGTGATATCTTCAATTCTCGTAATTTTGGCTCTAGTCGATTTTTTCTTTATGAAGTTGTGGTAGTAGGACTATATTTCTTTGAATAACTTTAATTGTCTTCAGATGAACATATCTTACCCAACCGTAAATAGAGCTACATCACTTTGGCTAACTTCATGGCAGTCCTTATTTATTTCGATTGGGTTCCTTTCGACCATAATCAAGGTTGTACTTACGGCAACCATTAACTATGCTTCATTTCTCATTTTTGGAAAACGGGAATGTGGAGGTCTACCTCTAGACATCAACTCTTAATTCTACTATCATCAGGTGATAATTAAAGCTATCTCATCGATCAACCTCATTAATCATTAACCGAACATATCGTATTGGGATAGAAACATATATGTACCTTCAAAAAATTCAGTTATATGCTGAAATCCGTATTTGGGATTCGGTTCCCTAGATGCCTATCTCTTGGCATCCATCTTTGATCTCACTTATCCCGGGGCATTGACTAGAAACATCCACTCATCATCTTCGCTTATCTTCAGTCAAGCATGTCTCATCAGATCGTAAGTGTAGTCTTGTTTCCAAAAGTTCCAAATTTACATCGATTCTTACCTCTAGGAATTATTGTCTCGGATGCCTACCTCTAGGCACCGATTATTAGTCTTATATACCTCTAGGTATTGGCCAACACTAATTATCTTCGACCAAGCACTTGCCAAGCCGTAAGTGTTGTCATACCAGTGAATAGTTCAATTATACACCAACTCATATCTTTAGGGATCGGCATCTCAGATGCTTACCTTTGAACATCAATCTTCACTCTCACCTGTCTTTGGGTGTTCATCGAATACATTCATTGACTATCATCACTTATCCTCAGTCGAGAATGCCCCGATGTACCTTAAGCGAGGTCAATCCGGTAATATAATGTAATTCAATGCCAAATCATATCTCCATGATTTGGCATCTTTAATGCCTATCTTCGAGCATCAACCCTTGACCTGAACTATCTCTGGGCACTGGTCAACGATCAGATGGGTAAGGGAGATTCGTTCGATCAACCCTAGTGTGGTAATACTCCTCTAACCCGATCATGGTTTAAAGGAGTTCATCGGTACCTATCTCTGGGTACCTGATTATGCCGCTAACCATGCAGCACAAAGTTAGACTCTTAAGAACACGATTCCACTAGTTCCAAAAGCCAACTTTATTCATAAAAAAAGAAATAGAAAGCTATACCTTATTACATTGCCCATAGTCAATCAGGGTGGTTTATTTGTAAAAAATAAACAAATCTAAGTGAAATAGCATCGTATGTGCTGTTATTCCATGCACGCAGAATTAGGGTCCCATCAACAGTCAATAGCTTGAAAGTTCCATTTCCTAACTTTCATTCAAATACAAAGGGACCTTTCCAATTCAGATCAAGTACCCCCATACTGAGGAGGACTTGTTTCATAACAAGGTTGTCGCCTACCTCAAAGGTACCATTTTTGACTTTGGTGTTGAAATGCCTCGCTACTCTTTTCTAATGAGCAGCTACCTTTAGTTAGCCTCTTCTCGTCTTTCATTGACTAGGTCAAGGGACTCAAGCAAGTATTCTGTATTGATCATGGAATTATAATTCTTTTTTCGATGAGAAGGAACCCACAGTCCTATCCGAATCTGAGCCCCAGCTCCATAGGCCAAAGTGAATGGAGTATGCATGTTTGCAGACCTATGGGTCATTCTATAAGCACATAATGCTTATTATAACTCATTGGCCTAGTTTCCTTAAGATTAATTTAATGATCTAGTTCACTGATTGTACATATCCATTCACTTACTAGTGACTACTACTGAGAAGGTCTTTGCAATTCGGTATCAGTTATAGAAGACTATCGACACTGTGGAATTGAGTTCCATTGTTAGTAATGATCTTATGTAGGAGTCCAAATCTGCATATGATGTTCTTCAACACAAAATTGATCGCTTTCTTTATATTATCTTGGCCAGCGGTTCCGCTTCATCCCACTTTGTAAAGTAGTCCACAGCTACGATAACATACTTCGCTCTCCTTCGACATCGGTAGCACACTAATTATATCAATCTCTAAAAACCACAAACAACCATGGGCTACCCATTTGCGTAAGCGCTATTAATGGGGCACTCGATATCTGCACAAATCTTTGGAACCTATCACATCATTTGGTGTAGCTAGCTGCATCTCGATTGATAATCGGCCAAAAGTATCCATAGCAAAGTATCTTTTTCACAATTGTCTACCACTTAGAGTGATCATCGCAACTTCCTTCGTGCACATCTAAAAGGATCTTACTAGTTTCACTATTAGTGACAAACCATATCAAGTGGGTTAAGAATCCTCTTTGATATAACACTCCTTCTTGCATAATAAATTGCACCACCTTAGAAGGAGCTTTTGCCATTTATTCATTCAATCCGAGAGAGTTTCCTCTAAAAAATTATCTTTAATTAGAGTAATTGACGACACCTTTTCTTCCTCTACCTCAATATCTAATCAACATCAATCTGGTTGATGCTCGAAGCTGATAAAACTTCTACAAGAATGAGTCCTATATGCCACACATCTCCAATACTGACCAGTTTGGCTAGTGAATCAGCTTTCATATTCTCTTTTCTGGGAAGAAGTGTGATTGTGCATTGTTCAATATCATTCAATAGTTCCAGTGTCATTTCATATTAAAGGCATTTCTCGGTCCCATTGTCTAAAATTCCTTCTGGAGTTGGCAGAACACCAACTAAGAGTCGCTAAATATATGCAAAGTCTTGACCCCTAGTTCTTTCACTGTCTTGAGTCTCGCAATCAACGCTTCATATTCAGTTTCGTTATCTTTCATCGGGAACTTAAACTTTAAAGTGTAGAATATCATTCGTCCTTCTGGTGTCATGAGAATGACTCCTGCATCAGAACTACGTTCATTTTAAGCTCCACCGATGTATATCTTCCACTTGGATAGTTGAACCATATCTTCTTCCACTTCTCCATCCTGGGTGGTAAATATGGTAATAAAATTAGTCAATTCCTGTCCTCATATCACCTTTAAGGATGCTACATTGTACCATATTGGCTAAGCACAATATTCCACTTCAACAATCCCCCCAAAGTTTCTGGTTGATGTAGTACTTGCTTTAAGGGCCAATCAGTCAACTCCTTTATCCTATGAGCCTTGAAGTACGATCTCAACTTCCTCAAGGCAATCAACAAGAAGTATGCCAGTTTCTCCATCTTTGGATAGTTCTTTTTTGATCCATTAAACTGGTCGCAAATATAGTACGGGCCTTTGGATTCTAGACTCCTTACATACTAAGGTTGCACTTAGTGTGTGAGCGGATACTACTAAGTAAATGAATAGATCTTCTTCTTATAAAGGCTTCGACAAGTCTAGTGGTGTTCCTATGTGTTCTAATAATTTTTGGATAGCTACGTGGCATTCCCCCATCCAAAAAAAACTTCCCTTTTTCTTTCTTGAAGGAATCAAAAAAGGGTATCCATTTGTCTGTTACCTTAGAAATAAATCAACCCAATGGAGCAACCTTACCTTTGAAGCTCTCAATTTCCCTCCTTGTCTTTAGGGCAATAACATGTGACGCCCCACCTTTATACCCACGCTAACCAAGAACACTATGGTGTAGTGCTGTCAATTAGCACGGAGGATAAGGCTGTTGAGGAGCGACCATCCGTGCAACTTCTTTGCACGAGCACCGATATGTCAGATAGAATAGAATGCATATCTTTTAAGGAGGAAATCCGACATACCGATGCAAACACAAAGCTATCACACAGTGGCTATATATGATCTTCGGAAACAAATATAGAAATAAACGTAACACAAATCAGTCACGGACAATTCATATCACAAAGGCGGAAAGAGATATGAATACAACACATGAAAGTGTACATCAGAGTGGTGGTCAAATAAGATCCACAATAACACAAGTTAATAGATACAAGTGCAAGATAATAGAAAATGTATACATCAAGGAGTCTAATCTCAAATGTATACAAACAAAAACTACTAAACTAGAGTAGTTAGCCAAAAGTCAGAAGATGGCTCCAGATAAGAAGTCATGAGGAAGCACCTGTAAAATCTCAGTCTGACCCGAGTATTATTTAAGAAGAAAATAATAAACGGATCAGTCTAGCTATAATTATCAGATAAAGTGATATAGAACAAGAGATATGGCATAAACATATAAGATATCCATAAAAGCATACTACTATAAGTATGAAAATGATAATCAACAAGAGATTAATCAATATCACAAGAATCTTCTCAAAGATTAAAAGAATGTCATATTCTTAATTTAATTCACCAAACCACAATAAAATGACATACTCATCAATGTCAATGGTAAAAGCTGGTGAAACATAAAATCCAGAAATCTCAAGAAAAGAGGATGACCAATCCCATAAACTGAACATCGACGCACCTAGAAAGATATGCCCCATGTAAAGTCTAGCATCGATACACCTAGAAAGATGCACCCCATGCAAAGTCGAACATCGACGCACCTAGAAAGATACGACCCATGTTCTAGCATTGACGCACCTAGAAAGATACGCCCATGCATAAATAAACATCGACGCAACTAGAAAGATACGCCCCATGTAATGTCTAACATCGATGCACCTAGAAAGATACACCCCATGAAAAGTCTAACATCGATGCACCTAAAAAGATACACCCCATGAAAAGTCGAACATCGACGCACCTAGAAAGATACGACCCATGCATAGATGAACATCGACGCACCTAAATAGATACGCCCCATGCCCCGACTTATTGAGCCGATTGCTCCACGAAGTAAATAAACATCGACGCACCTAAATAGGTACGACCCATGCGAGAAATAAACATCGACGCACCTAAATAGATACGACCCATGTGAGAAGTAAACATCGACGCACCTAAATAGATACGACCCATGTGAGAAGTAAACATCGACGCACCTAAATAGATACGACCCATGAGCCTAAACCATAAAATGATCGTCATCGATCATAAAGAGTTTCAATATGTGTGAATCGAAATCACACCAATGAGGCATAGACTAACCTTGAAGATAAAGAGATATGTGTGAATCGAAATCACACAAATGGTGTCTAGTCTAACCTCGCAAACAAAGAGACATAGCACAATCGCTAGTCTAAATCACAAGAATGATCATCGTGATCATAAGGAAGTGTCGATTACACTAAGCTAGTAAATATAAGAGTTTAGCTTCATGTCCCATAACCACTTGCTTAACTCAAATATTTACGAACAGATTGTAGATCTGCACTAGGAAATTGTCACAAGAGTTTCAATCGAACAAGTCCATCAATTAACCGACGAAGTAAACGCACGCGTTTCATACCACTTGTTTTGCTAAGCCGTTTAATTATATTTTCTCATACGAATGAGGTAAAGGTTTGTATATACTAATAAATTGGAAAACAGTTTTATAAACGAGTTTGATATTGAAAATCGAGTTGAAATCGTTTTAATGAAAGAGTTTTGATATTTAATACTAGTATAGGAAACCTTTATATTTTGAAGTGACAAATCATAGAAGTGATTGTAGAAACAATCAATCATAAAAATTCACGTTCGAAGACGTGAGTAAAGTACAAAGAAATCAATTCCCAAAACCATCAAAGTAAGGAGTTCTGTTGAACGCTTTTCAGATAAGATTGCCTACGCAGAGTAATACGGTATGACTTAGTGAAGGCAAGCTGGTCCAGCGACCTAAGGAAAAATAGGTCATATGACCTAAGGAAAATCGCGACCTAGCGAATCACAGGTCATTCGACCAAAGGGTAAGGTCGAGGGCGACCTACGACTTAACAAAGTCGAGCGACCTATGACTTAAGGTCAAGCGACCTAGTGAAATAGCAGTGGGAATGTTAGGTCGGAGACGACCTACGACTTAAGGTCAAGCGACCTAACTGGAGTTAAGTGAGGCGAGCGACCTACGACCTAACAAAGTCGAGCGAGCTACGACTTAGCAAACGAATGTCTTAACGACCTAAGCCTTGAACGACTTAGTGGAACGAACGACTTAACGACCTAAGCCTTGAACGACTTAACGACTTAAGCTCCAATTCGAGCTACGAGCTAAGGCTGGAACGACCTAGTGGAGTTAGGTCGAGGACGACCTACGACTTAAGGTCATACGACCTAACAGTTGCGAGCTAGCGGAGTTGGCATGGCCTAGCGACTTAGTAGAGGCAGCGACCTACGACTTAACGATTTAAAAGCCAACGACCTACGACTTAAGCCTTAAATGACCCAAGGAGTTAACTCGCGAATGACTTATGCCTTTAACTCGTGAACGACTCAACACAGGCGAACAGAAATACAAAGGCGGTGACTTTTCAACGCGCGCGACTTAAGCCCTTAACTCGCGAACGACTTAGCACATCCAGAACGACTTAAGGCTTGGAACGACTTATGCTCCGTGTGACTCTTCAACGCGAATGACTTACGACTTAGGCTTAACTCGTGGACGACTTAGCGATGGCCAGAAACGACTTAAGGCTAGAAACTCACCAAAACGCCAAAATTTGTAGTTTTTCGCCAATCCAATGCAAACAAACATGCTAAAGTGATGAGGGATCATCCCCAACAGTCCAATGACAATTATAGGCAAGATGTGAGATCAAAAATCTCACCTTTTTACGGAATTTGATGAAGACGAAGCTCGGGGGCAAAGCAAAGATCAACCACAAGCTTGAATCAATGTCTTCACTTTGAATTTGGAGTTAGATGTTGAATTTGCTAAAGAACTTGAGCTTGGAATTTTAATTTCCTATTCCCTCCACCATTTTTGCTATAGCTTCAAAGTTGATGAAGTGATGAAGAGAAGGAAGGGGTTGGGCTGAGTTAGAAGAGGTGCAGCCCAAACCAAAAGCCCAACACAAAAAGTGACGAAAATTTCACTATCTCCAAACATATCGAAGTTTACACTCAAAAAGATCGCAAACGTCATTTTGAACTCAATGGGGGTGGTCTCGAGTCCTAATTTGACCGTATGCAAAAAGTAGCTTTTCGGACTAACATCCGACTAACAATAAGATATTTAAATATAAAATCGATAAATATGCGGGTTGTTACATTCCAATGCTTGAATCTACTCATGACTAGCTTCAATACCCCTCAAGTTCACAATGAACCCCAAAAATTTGCCCGAATGAGACTCCAAAAGAAAATTTCAGTGGATTAAGCTTTATCTCTTACTTTCGAAGAACATCAAACATTTCAAAGAGGTCGTCCATGTGATTCATTGATTGTTGTGACTTTATAAACATATCAACTACATAAACCTCCATCGTGCATCCGATTTGATCTTTGAACATCTTTTTTACCAGCAATGGTAAATAGCTCAAGTGTTCTTCAAAACAAATGGCATTACTTGATAAAAATATAAGCCCAAATTAGTGAGGAAACTCATATGTTCCTAATTTGGAACTTGCATCACTATCTAGTTGTAGCCAGAGCACGCATCCCTAAAGGATAACAGTTCATGTCCAACTGTTAAGTTGACATGTTGGTTGATCGTCGATAGTAGAGAGCAGTCTTTCAGGAATGCTTTATTCAGGTCTGATTAATTGATGCATGTCCACTATTTTTCATTTGGCTTCTTGACAAATATAGGGTTTGATACCAATTGTACAAGGTATTGGCGATAAAGCTATTTGCCTTCAGTTTTTCCACTTATTCTTTTAGTGTAGTGGATCGCTTCAGACCCAAGATGTGTCTCTTTTACTTCACAATGGGCATTTTAGGTCCACATTCAATTCATGGCATGCTATCACTAGAAATATTCCACACATATCAAAATGCGTCCAAGCAAAGACATTCAAATTCGCCCAGAAAACCTTACCAACTCCTTCTTTATTTTCAAGCCGAGAAGAGATTCGACTTTGAGAATCTGAGTTGGATCATCATTATCGATCGGTACATTGATCGTCAACTCTGTCGATGCCACCCTCACATCTTCTAGCTCTTTTCGAGGGTCCATAGGCTTCTAGAACTTACCATGGTCCAAAGTTAGGGCTTAGGCAGTAGTTGTTATGCATTAGCGGTCTAATATAAAGAGAATTCTCTGCATCCTTTCCCTTCTCATGTTTCTTTGCCTCTCTAAGCTCAACGACATAGCATTCTCGAACAGTGCTCTGGTCGTCTTGAATAGCTCAAACTTTATTCTTGGTGGGGAATTTCATCATTAAACACCATGAAGCCAGCCATATTCTAAAACTAGCGAGGGCTGATTGACCCACAAAAGAATTGTAACCTGACAATTCATCAACCATAATAAAAATCTACACCCACACTATCTCGCGGTCTCCCTCTCCCAATTCCACTAACAAGTCAATACATCCAACTGCCTCTTTGGCCTCTCTAGTAAGTCCTTGGATATAGGTCTTACATGGCGTTAGATCCTTTGGACTAATCTTCATCTGATCAAACATCTTCTTGAACAAGATGTTAGTCAAGCTTCCATAGCCAATCAAAACTCACTGTACTATTGCAAATCCAACAATGGCCATAATAACCATGGGATCAAGTGTCGGCACTTGCACTCCGTCGGTGTCACTATTCTGGAAGACTATGTCATCATTCATTATCTTCAGTTGTTTTGCCGAAGCAATGTCTTCGACATTAAAATGACTCTCATGCAGCATATATTTCAACAAACTCACATACCTCTCTATCACATTCCACCTCTTCTTCGTTGGACGAGGCCCTCCAAACATAGTGTTTCTTATGATTTTATCCATTGCCTTGGTCCCGCTTCACTAGACCTAGGTTGATCCCTTTAAGTGCTTTGTCCTTGGAATCTAGCATTCTATTCCTCATCTTGCGGATCTCTCACCTACTGTTGTAACTTCTTCTTTTAGATCAAATCCTCCATCACATCTCCCAAGTGGGGGCAATCATTGATATTGTGTCCACGAGTTTCATGGAAGTGACAGTACTTCCTTGAGCACCGTTCGGCTTCGATTGCCTCCATCCAAGGAAATTTCTTATAATTCTCCTGTAGAAAGTAGATATTCCCAACAGTATCATTCAAGGGAGTGTATTCTCCTGGCTTCATGCACTTCGGATGCTTCTTAGTGTCCTTTTTTCCCACCAATGCCTGGGTTTCTCCTTTTCTAATTATTATTATTCTCGACCTTCAATATAATGTTATTTGTGCTCTTAACGATTTTCTCAATAGCGATGTTGCTTTGAAAAACTTCATTTGTTATTTACCACTAGTTGGTTCAACGGTTAGGTCCGCCTCTTCTAGGCATAGAAACTGTGATGTATTACAATATAATTTTTCCATTATAGATGGTTGGTTTCTTTTAAGTTATCTACCAAACTCTGTATCTAGGTGTATCCCTCAGATTAATGCCATCAACACAATGTCTTCCTTAAGGTTGCTTACTTCAGTTACAATAGTGTTAAATGGTTTCAAGAAATCTTCCAGGGTCTCTCTATAACTCTAATAGATGCTCGACAAGGACATCGTGTCCTTCGACCTAGTTGTATGGAGCCTTAACTATTCCATGAACTTTTTAAGCAGTTGATCAAATGAAGATTTGGATACTGGCATGAGCCAAGTGAACTACATCGTAGCCATCCCATCTAATAATATGGAGAAACATCTACGTCTTACTACATCAGTTGCACAGGCACCATCAATGTGCCACTCATCCTTCAATAGATGTTGTTTAGGGTTTATCGTTCCATTATACAAAGTATCGTTGGCATAACTAATTGCTTAGGTAACTCTGTTGCAGTATATCATCAGTGAATGAGGTCATTCTAAGTGTCGGGCCCATTCGTCGTTACTTCTAATCTAATTTTCATTCAAGTGCTCTCCTAATCTTATCCGCTATGAACTCTTCATTGGTTTGAGCAGCTGGTTGGCGATTGTCAGGGACTGCCCCGAGTGTTTATATCCACAAACGCTCTTGGTTTATTCTATGACATCTATGATTTCCTGTCTCTGGGGAAGCCACTCGTCCAAACCCTTTACGATGTCTTGATGATTTTGCAACATTTGTTTGAACACTATTAGTTTATGCACCAGCATTCTACCTAATATCATTCCTAGTATCTAGTAAATCATCCTCACTGTCAAATAGATTAATAACGTCAAGTGGTTGCATGTCGGCCCTACATTCAACATGGTCGGCACCAACATGATTATGGTAGTGCCAACCATTTTAGTCATGGCCAAAATGGCCCCACTTCTTCTACTTTGCTTCTTCAATTCCCCAGCATCCTTTCTCTTCATCCTTTGCTTGCCTTCTCTTCTATTTTGGCCTAACAAAGATGATCCTTCTTCCTCATTAGATGAAGACAATAAGTCCTGATGGCATTTTGCATGCCTTAATGGTTGTTGGGCCAACATGGCAAAACTCTTCTCCATTCGTTCAGAGATCAAATTTCGGTTATTCAATATCCTCTTGTTCATTTCATCCATCATCCATTCAAGTTTAGCTTTGGGTACCATCTCCTACAGGAAGGAAGGTCTTGGCAAAGCATGTGTTTATTGAGTTGTTTCTTTAGTGTTGTGAGTATCTTCATCTTCTCCTTCAGTGATATATCATGATCTAGCAGAAGTCCTCTTCGGAGCCATTATCTTTATATCTAATGCAAATTCCTTTCCAGTTCTCAGTATCTTTATATTTAAAACAATGATCTTCTAGGTCTAACTTCTGCATTCTTGAAATCTAAAGTTCTAAACTAGATAATTTTTTGAGGCGTTTGTTCTCAGTGAAAGCACCAAAAATATTGGGTTAAAAAGTGATACATCACCCCTGATTGATCATAAACGAGAGAAAATCAATAAAAAACAGAATAAAATAGAAGGGAGGAGAAAATTTTATAGTGATTCGGCCAAATCATGTGCGTACATCAACTTAATCTTATTACCTTTGGTTTTTCATAAACATAAAAATTTTACAACGATTTCAAGTCAACAAAGCAAAGTAATCTCTGGTTTGGTAGCAATTCATAGAAAAATTGGTTTTGTGGAGATGAGAATATGAAGAACAAGAGACCAAGGATTCAAAGAGTAAAAGTCCTTTATACATTGCTTTAGTTTCTATATTTTTTAGTTGAAATCCTTCGCCATAGTCGCTAGATCAAAAAACACCAAGTCACAATTCATGTCTACAAAGCTAGGGAAGAAGAACGAGTCACGTTCGTGAAATAAAATCACTTTGGTACTGACCAAAATATGGTCAGTAACGAGCATGTTTGCTTGTCATAGGAGCATATGTTATCCCATACTTGCATAGATCTCGAGCTTCCAAGTTTATAGGTAGGTCCCATCCTAGAATCAACTCGACACCGACTATAATTATGGTTAGTACCGACCATAATGGACTTGCACCATTTAACTCCAAACTTTTGGTGTTGCTTCATCTTATAATCCTAAGCATGCCTCTAAGTTATTAATCCATTTCGCCTTCGTTTCAATACCCAGATTTACCTAGAAGCTGCTCAGCTCAATGTTGGATAATAGTTTGCTTAAAGAGGTGGAGTGCTATATTGTTAAGTGCATTCCACAAGAAGAAAATCAGGAAGTTGATGATTTGGCAAAATTGGAAAGCTTGGGAAATGGATCACTTCTTGGGTTGGTCCCGATGATGAACCTACAAAACCAAAGCTTTGAGGAGATCAGTATCGTGGGAACAATTGACAGAGAAGAGACCTGATGACATGTATCATTGAATATCCCACAAATGGGATCTTACCCCTAAACTAGAACTATGCAAAGAAAGTGATGCAAAATGCACCTCGGTTCACCATACATGATAGCATCCTATACATAAAAGGTTTCTCTAACCTGCTGCTGAAATGCATGGCCTGAAAAGAAATTAGGGAAATATTGGATAATGTGAATCAAGGTAGTTGTGGAGACCCTACTGAGGGATGACCCTAGTAAAGAGAATCTTTTGATATGGATACTTCTAGCTAACTCTTAATAATGGCACTGTAGGGTACATTTGAAGAGGTGTGATATGTGCAATAGCTTGTTATGATCCCCAAGTTACCACTAGCTGAACTAACTAATATGATCAGACTTAAGCCAATTATTGTATGGGGAATCTAATTAGAGAACTTCTAGTGGAAAGGGGTGGAGCAAAATATGCTATAGTGGCAATGGATTACTTCAGTAAGTGGGTAGAAGAAGAACCACACACCAAGGCATCCTCCATCAAATGATCAATTTCATGGTAAGAATTGTTAATTTCAGGCACACGGTCCCACTACAGATCATCTCAGACAACGGATTACAAATTCAATAGCGAGGAATCACCCACTTCTATTGGTAACACGATATCAAGAAAAGTTTCTTGATGGTAGAAAATCCTCAAGCAAAAGGTTTAGTTGTGTTAACCTAAAAAACAGATGAGTGTGAAAGCACAAGCCCTATTCTTAAAGAGCAATAATATAGAAAATAAATGTAAAAAGAGCAGAGAAAGTAAGAAGACAAGAAGATTTTTATAGTGGTTCGGCTGTTAATGAAGCCTACATCCACTTTATAACTTTATATTAACTAACTGTTGTTACAAGTTGAATCGGATTACAATATGATTGAATCTTCTAAGTTAGATCAAGTCACAAGTACAAGAGTTCACTGGAGAATCATAGTGAACCTCAAGATGACTATTGTGTGGGAGGAGAAGGGTAAAGAATAATCTCTGCAGAGTTTCAGTAGCCAGTCCAAAAGACCCCTTTTATGTTGTAGATAGTTGAGTATTTATAGGGATTAGAGAGCTATTGGGCTACGCTGCTTTACCAGAAGCCTAGACTTGATGGTACAAAGGCGCTTCAAAAAGTTCACAGCGAACCGACCTAACCTGATGGATCGCTAGCGATCCATGTAGTTAAAGTATTTTTGGATTGTTTTACTTAGAGCGCCCTCCTTGCCTTATTTAAATGCTCTCTATGTAATTTCATAATGAGTTTCCTTGTTTGATGGTGAGTCATATACAGTTTGTATTGAACTATGACTAGAATGAGACAAATGCTCACTTCTCGAACTAGCTTGCTTGGAATATCATGAAACTTGGTAGGCCTCCCTAGAAAAGATATTGGTTCATGATTGAAGAAGTTTGGAGGATCCAAGAACAATCACCTATGCATCGCTAGTGATCCATAGGTGATGGATCACTAGTGATCCGTCCCCTTAGCCTATTTTTGCATCTTTACTCTTAGGCCTTTCTTAGCTCCTTCTTCTGGTCCTTTTGGTTGAAAATTTTAACTCCTTATAACATACAACAATAGTTAATGATTTAGGAATGTTAACAAAACAATAAATGATAGTCTAGTACTATTATTTCTAACAACCAATTCATTTAACTATCTAATATCAGAAAATTATACTTTTATATATAAAATATAATCATACCTAAAATTATTTCATTTACCAATTTCAAAAACAATATTGTGTCAGTTTGCTCTGTTAAAGTGTTTTGGAATTCCTATCGATAGTGTTGGCCAGACGGATCGATCGAAACCCAAAATTCAAACTTAACAACTCAAACAACACAATATAAAACATTTTATATACCAATTACAAATACGTTCTCCCATAGGATGACTCAAGAATGGATTTTAGAACAAGGATAGAGATTCAAATTTATAGGGACCCTAATCAAGGAGAATTCTAGCTAAGAAGATAAGCTCGGAAGGAAGATAAGATAATTAAATTACAAAAGAGGAAAGATGGATAGACTTATATTAATCGCGGCGACCTTAAACGGGTCAACCGGGACTTCATTTCTGAATCAATGTGCCCAAGGAATCGGGCCTCATCTCTCCAGAAATGGCATTTATAAATTTGGCTTTCAACTGATGTCTCCTAGGAGTTTGGAGAACATAGCTCAAATGAGATTCATGCTTCCCCTCTGACTTAGAAAAGACGAGAATATCATCAATGATAACCAAGACAACTTGTTGAGAACATCGTGGAAAACGTGATTCATGAGATCAACGAAGAAGGCAGGTGCATTGGTTAATCCAAAGGGAAATTACTAACCATTCATAGAAATCATTCGTCCGGGAGGAAGGACAACAGGTCGAGCTCCAGGAATACGATCGATGCGGAATTCTATTCCCCGCTTAGGAAGTAGGGAAGTGACTTCACCAAACATCAGGATAATCCCTGACTATCGAGGTGGAGTCAAGATCACTAGGTTGATAATCAAAAGAAAAGATTAAACTACCTGCATAATCCTGAGGCATTTGACATTCGATCACAAGAGAATTGCCCTAGTCGTCTACTAGAGAAATGGTTCGGGTTTAGCAAGAAATAACAGCATCAAAACTGAGAACATAGAAATCTCCGGTGAATCGATGCCTGTTGTAAAGGAGTCTCACCCCTTTACAAATCATACTAAAGTTGGCGGAACCACCGATGGGATTAATCACAAATAAGGGTGAAGTTGTCAATTGAGGTTGCAAAATGTGCACAAATTTATTACAGAGATCAACAAAAATAGAGCTATGATGTGCTCCAGTATCAAAAAGAACTCAAACAGGACAAGACAAGAATGGATTTTAGAATAAAAGGGAAAGTTCCAAAATTCAAAAGAAAATCCAAATTAAGGAGAATTCTAACTAAGGATTTCAAGCTCAAACGAATATGATTCTATAATTGATTCTACTCATTCTAGGGTATCACTACCCTATCTCTAAAGAGCTTTTACACCATATGCTAAGTTTTTCCTAAACCAGAGCTCTGATACCAATTGTAACGGGACACTTGACAGTGGGGTAATGCCCACCATAGCATATAATGGTACCTGTGTTCTGCTTTTACGGCCAGCCAATCGACTGCACTAACCCCGTGGGACATGTTGGAGTAAGAGTCATATGTTCGCTACCAATCCAAGAAGCGAGAACCTCCTATCATGCTGCACCCGCCAAGTGCATAAGAAGACACACATGTAAGACTTGAATTTCTCAAAACAACAGATTGTTAATTTATATTTGGCGAAACTTAGCATATACAGTAAATAAATCAATCACAGAATCACAGACACAGAGAAATACAACAATAAGCAGCGGAATAGATAAATATTAGTTCATGAAGCTACTACAGAACATCATAGTCTAATACAACAGAAATCTAATACATAGAACTCTCAATACAAAGCAAATGACAAGTCTAAACATAAACTGGAAATAACTAAAATAACTGAAAGCTGAATAGATATAAGACAGATCTTCAAGCAAAGCTCCAAGCTCCAAATGTGAGTCTTAAATGCTATGACACACAGTCTGACCCGAGCATAAAGCAAAACACAAAACACTCGAGTCGGGATTAACATTCCAATGCAAGTAAATCAATTCAAGAGAAATGTCCAAGTGAAATGCAAATAACTTAAAGGATGTTTGGGATTCCCATCCTTTAAGGATCCATTAAACTATCTACATATATAGTACAATACGCTACATAGATAATGTCTACGGTAAAGTAAAATATCAAAATAGCGTTAAGGCGTTGCCCATATCCCCCTTAACACATTTTTATATAAATGCCATAGTCTATACAGTACTGTAAACTCCACCAAACCAGTGGGCTATTAGGGACCACTCCATAGGTACGACACAAACCAAACTCGTAGAGGGCGCGATAAGGCATGTGACAAGGCACGCGAGGCAATGCCCAGGGTAGGATACTACCATTTTGCTACTACCGCCCACCTCGAGACACACTCCCATAATCAAAGGTGCACCCAATCAAATCACAAAGTAATAGAATGGTACCAAAGAAGCATGCTCGATCGGAGGTGCGAACTCACTTGGCCCACCGTGGCTCATGTTTTAGTCACATCAAGCTGACTCGAGGGAGTCAGGGCTGCGTTCATACCTCATATAGACGTCGCCAAACCATCCTACTTCATTTCTCTACCACCTACACGGTTGTTAAAGTGGTTTTCGGTATTGGCAAAGAGTATGATAATATCCAATCCCGGTCTCTTTAACAACCAAACGCTTTTTTCACACCGTGGTCATTTTCATTTCAAACAGTTCATAATTCAAATCAAAATATCATATTCATTTTAAAATCATATCACCTTCGAAATCAAATTCACTTTCGAAATCATATCACTTTAAATCATATTCATTTAGAAATCATATCACTTTAAATCATATTCATTTCGAAATCATATCACTTTCGAAATCATATTACTTTCGAAATCATAACCATAAAATAGTTTAAACCATCATATCAAAATATTCGCATTTAAATACATTAAATCTAAATCATAACAGTTCTAACTTAAACAGTTTAAATATTTCAAATAGTTTATATATATTGAAATAGTTATAAATAAAAAAGAGTTTATATATTTAAAAATAGGTTATATGTCAAAATAGTTTATATATTAAAAATAGTTTATATAAAAAAGAAGTTTATATTGAAAATAGTTTCAAATTAGAATTTCTTCTCCAAAATTTACAAATCAATTCAAATCAACTTTAATTCCAAAATTCAATTTAAATTAATCTCAGTTCAACAATTTCAATTAAAAAGGGTTAAAGGTCCAATTCAAATTCTCACTATAACCATTTTAATTTATATCGACAAATTCAGCTTTGAACTACAAATTTAAACCACTTCCAATTCAATAGGTTTCCAAGTTTAAATATTCACTTAAATCTTCTTTATAACATATAAATAAAATCATAAATCTCAAATTTAAACCAATATTAATAATGAAATTCTTACTTCAATTATATTTAATCCTAAAATATTCACCTAAACACTTTTACAAGCATTTAAATAAAATCTCAAATTACAAATTTAAATCATAATTAAATATTCAATTTTATTTAAACTTGAAAATATTCATTTAATCACCTTTAATTAAATCAAGTTATAAAATCATACCTTTCAAAGTCTTAAAATCAATAAGTTTCCAATCAATTCTTATTTATATTAAATTCTCAACAAATTAAACTACAAATTAACTTAATTTATCTTCCCAACCTTTATTTTATTAAAGTTATTACAAAATCTATTTTCAAACTATTAATATAAATTTTAAATAAATATTTTAAATACAATACATATACCTATTTAATTAAATTCTATTAAATTAAATTTTATTATATTAAATATTATTAAATTAAATCTTATTGTTAATCTATTTTAAATCTTATTTTATATATTTAAAAAAAAAAATATAAGTAAAATCTTTAAAAAGAAATTTTCAAAATTAACTTATAAATTTAAAATTTCAAAATATATAATTTTAAAATTCTAAAATTTACACATATATAAAAGTAAAATATATATATTATATTTTAAAAATAAATACTTAATAAACCATATATTTACTTTTAAACCTTGGAAATAATTTTTCAAAAATAGACCTACGGTGTCCATATATAGTTTTTTATCCTATGGTCAAGTGATACAGATATTTATCATTTCAATTCGTAATAAATTTAATGTTTACGGGTATATATCATTTCAACCCGCAATCCCAAAATTTCATATTCAATAAAATTGCTTGGTTTATCATTTCAACCAATAACGATTTTCTCTAATCTATAAGATCGTTCGGGTATGTATCATTTCAACCCATAGGGATTTTCTAAACTAACAGGGAACTTGCAGAGTGAGAACAATAATATAATAATATAAAATGACATACATATCGATAGCAAGCATATATCAAAATTAACAATCTAAATATATACAACAGGTTATAGTGTCATATGTCAATTAGTATAGGTAAACAATGGCAGATAATAACGTATCATAATTTTACAATTAAATTTCTTACAAATTCCAATTTTAACAATATATTTCAATCGTCATTTCATGTGAAATCAATTTACTAAACTTAAAAATATTAATCGTGACTGATTGCTCACCTTTCGAGGCTAGAGAAAAACAACGACAACTGAGAACGATGCAAACTGACACGGACCGGTGCACACGGACACATGCACACACAACGGGACAGCGACAAACCAAACAAAGAAGGATGCAAAAAATTCGACATTTAAGAAAAGCAAATCAAGATGGACAGAATTCCAGAATCAAAAAATATATATAAAACATACATATACCTCTTTTCTCCCTCCCCCCATTTTTTTAAACTGAAACCTAGCAATAAGACATGCAAATCCCATATTGGAATATACTAGTGGAGGCTAAGGATTCAGATCAAAACATATATATAAGCTTCAGGCAGAATATATATAACTTTGTATATATATTACCATTTCTTAGCACGTGTCTACAAAGTAGAGAATATAGAGCCAAAGTGCCACCTTCGCCATGATCAACAACAAAAGCAAGTTTAGAAAGGAGAGGAGAGGAGCATGGCTGTTGGCTGGGGATGGGCTGAATTGCGGAGGAAGGCATGGCAGGGATGGCGAATGTAGTTTGGAGACGAGGTTGAGGCTTGCGAGATGGGTGAAAGTTTGGTGGATGTGGCTCTGGGTGCTGAGTGAGGTAGAGAGAGGGGGGATGAACGGGTCTTGGTCGGGTTTTGGCATAGAAATGGAGGAGGTAGGGTTTTGGATGATGTTTGTTCGGCCATGGAGTCTCGGGCTGCACTTGCGAGTCAGAGGGAGATGTCGGATCATGGTTGCGGCCGCTGTCTCTAGGGGGATGGCGAATGGGTGGATGGTGAGTGGAAGGGGACGCATAGGCGGAGCAGCAGTGGTTTGAGGCGTGTAATGGAAGTGGGCGCGGAGTGGTCTATGATGCGGCCAAGGGCTGTTCGGTTGAGGGTGGGATGGTGACTTGCGGGGTAAGGCCGGTGACGTGGCATTGGGCAGATGCGTGTTGGGGGAGCCTGGCGATGTTGTGGGTTGGCCGTTCGAGAGAGATAGAGGGGAGAGGGTGAGGCTTTTCTGTTGAGCAAAATAAAATGGAGGAGGGCACCATATGAGAAGCTTCAGATAATATGCTTTCCACTTTTATATTCTTTTTTTTTGTAGAGCAAAATGAACAAAAGCAACGAGCAAAAGAAGGAAAGAATACGTGAATGGACGAAACAAATTACAATGTGAGGTAAAAAATATAAATTGAAAGAATAGAGAAAGTCTGAATTAATACCATGGAATATAAAAAGGCTAACGTCCATTAGCTTCTCCGGCTAGACAATTGAAAGGACACAGAAACCCAAAAGCCAAAAATGCGGTACCGATACAGCTAATCGTTTCACAGATTTCACAGTGCACCAGACGCCGAAATGCACAAATGAATATACTGCGGAGATCAGCACGACGAGATGAACAGAATGGTACACAGATATCAATGATATGACCATCCTATAAAAAGTCGATATTTGCAACCAAAACTGCTGCTAAAACGCCGAAAATAATATAAACGAAGCTAGAGCAGTTCAAATTTGGCGAAACGAATTATGACGCCTCACTTAGAAAATAATAAAAAAAAATTCTTATATAAAAATATGCAGATTTCAAAAATAATTATTTCCATTAAATTTTTAACTGATTTAAATTTTAAATTGAAATCTCACAACCAAACAAACTTACATATTTTTAAATGAAAATCTGCCACTTGTTGTTCTTCAATAGACGCATACCAAATATCAAATTTTAATTGTCAAATTTTATTATATATTTTCCTGAAAAATGTTAGTTAATTACGTTATTAAAAGCATTAAAATTTACGGGTCGCTGCATTAAACACATTTTGATATAAATGCCGTAGTCTGTACAGATACTGTAAGCCCCACCAAACCGGTGGGATACTCAGGAAGCACTCCATAGGTACGATACAAACAAAAGTCGTAGTGGGCGCGATCAGGATAAATATGACAAGGCACGCAAGGCAATGCCTAGGGTAGGATACTACCGTTTTGCACTCCTGAACTAGTGGTAACGCATATCAGCTACTACTGCCTACCTCAGAATACACTCCCATAATCAAAGGTGCACCCAATCAAACCACAAAGTAATAGAATGGTACCGAAGAAGCATGCTTGATCAAAGGTGCGACCTCACTTGGTCCGGTGTGGCTCTTGTTTTAGTCACATCAAGCTAACTCGAGGGAGTCAAGGCGGCATTCATACCTCGTATAGACGTCGCCAAACCATCCTACTTCGTTTTTGATTCTCCACCACGTACACGGTTGTTAAAGTGGTTTTCAGTATTGGCAGAGAGTATGACAAATATCTGATCCCGGTCTCTTTAACAACGGCAGCTGAGAACGATGCAAACTGACACAAACAGCTAAGAGGAGGTTGAGGCTTGCGAGATGGGTGAAAGTTGGGCGGATGCGGCTCTGGATGCTGAGTGAGGAAGAGAGAGATGGCGATGAACGGGTCTCGGTCGGGTCTGGCATAGAAATGGAGGAGGTTGGGTTTTGGCTGATGGTGGTTCGGCCATGGAGTCTTGTGCTGCACTGGTGGGTTGGCGGATCATGGTTGCAACCGCTATCTCTGGGAGGGAAGGCGAATGGGTGGACGGTGAGTGGAAAGGGACGCATGGGCGGAGCAGCGGTGGTTTAAGGCGTGGAGTGGTCTATGATGTGGCCAGAGGGTGTTCGGTTGAGGGTGGGAAGGTGACGTGTGGGGTAAGGTTGGTGACGTGGCAGTGGGCAGATGCGGGTTGGAGGAGCCTGGCAATGCTATGGGTTGGCCATTCGAGAGAGATAGAGGGGAGATGGTGAGGATTTTCGGTTGAGCAAAACAAAATGGAGGAGGGCACCAGATGAGCAGCTTCAGATAATATTCTTTCCACTTTTATATTCTTTTTTTAAAGAGCAGAATGAATAGAAGCAACGAGCAAAAGAAGGGAAGAATATGTGAATGGACGAAACAAATTACAATGTGAGATAAAAAATATAAATTGAAGGAATAGAGAAAGTCCAAATTAAAACTAGGGAATATAAAAAGGCTAACGTCCATTAGCTTCTACGGCTGGACAATTGAAAGGGCACAGAAACCCAAAAGCCAAAAATGCGGAACCGATACGGCTAACCGTTTCACAGATTTCGCATACACTGGACGCCGTAATGCACAAATGAATATACTGCGGAGATCAGCACGACGAGACCAACAGAATGGTACACAGATATCAGTGATACGACCATCATATCAAAAGTCGATATTTGTTGCCAAAATTGTTCCTAAACCGTTGAAAATAATATAAACGGCGCTAGAGCAGTTCAAATTTGGCGAAACGAATTGTGACGTCTCACACAAAAAATAATAAACTGTTTTATTATATAAAAATATTCAGATTTCAAAAATATTTATTTCCATCAAATTTTTAACTGATTTAAATTTTAAATTGAAATCTCACAACCAAACAAGCTTACATATTTTTAAATGAAAATCTGCCACTTGCTATGCTTCAATAGACGCATACAAAATATCAAATTTTCATTGCCAAATTTTATTATATATTTTCCTGAAATTTTTTAGTTAATTACATTATTAAAACCGTTAAAATTTACAGGTCGTTGCACTTAACACATTTTTATACAAATACCGTAGTCTGTACAGATACTGTAAGCCCCACCAAACCGGTGGGATACTCAGGAAGCACTCCATAGGTACGATATAAACAAAAGTCGTAGTGGGCGCGATCAGGATAAATATGACAAGGCATGCGAGGCAATGCCTAGGGTAGGATACTACCGTTTTGCACTCCTGGACTAGTGGTAACGCATATCAGCTACTACCGCCTACCTCAGAATACACTCCCATAATCAAAATCGGGGGGTGGCCACTAAATCAATCACAAAGCAATAAATATGGTATCGAAAAAATGTGCCCGATAGGGGGAGCCATTCCACTTGGTCCTATATAGCTCCTGTTTTAGTCATTTTAATTATGACCTGAAAGTCAAGGCTATCCACCATCGTTCTCTTACTTCATTCCAATAATGTTCGCCAAACCATCCTACTTCATTCTAGATTCTCCACCACGTGCACAATTGTTAAAGTGGTTTTTGGTATTGGCAGAGAGTATGACAATATCCGATCCCGGTCTCTTTAACAACCAAATGATTATTTCACACCGGTTGGTTCTTTTACATTTCCAAAACCAATTCATAATTGATATCAAAATATTATATTCAATCCAAAATCATATCACTTTCGAAATCATATTCACTTCAAATCATATCACTTTCAAAATCATATTCACTTCAAAATTATATTACTTTCGAAATCATTATTTACTTTCAAAACCATAACCAAAAAAATAGGTTAAACAATCCTATCAAATATCTGCATTTGAATAAATTAAATCAAAATCATAACAGTTCCAAGTTTAAAGAGTTTGGATATTGAAAGTAGTTTATATATTAGAATAGTTATACATTAAAATAGTATAGATATTAAAAAATATATATATTAAAAGTTGTTTATAAATTTAAAATAATATATATTAAAATAGTTTATATTTTAAAATAGATTATAGATTAAAATCATTTATATATTAGAAATAGTTTATATAGTTTAAAAATAGGTTATAGATTCAAATAGTTTATATATTATATATAGTTTATATATTAAAATAGATTATATATTAAAATTAGTTAATGTATTAAAATTTATTAAAATATATTAAAATGGTTTATTTGAGAAAATAGTTTATATGTTAATATTTTGTATATATTAAAAGAGTTTATACCGAATATATTTTCAAATTAGAATTGCTACTTCCAATTTCACAATCAATTCAAATAAATTTTTGTCCCAAAATTTAATTAAAATCAACCTCAGTTCGACGATTTCAATTCAAAAGGCTAAAGGTTTTAATTCAAATTCTCATTAAAACCATTTCAATTTATATCGATTTCAAATCCATTTTTGAACTACAAATTTAAACCACTTTAAATTCAATAGGTTTCAAAGTTTAAATATTCAAACATTTACAATAACTCAACTTTAATAAATTTCATTTATATTTCACAACTCAACTTAAAGATTTCAATATAAATCCTTTAAATAATCCGTTTAAACAAATTTTAAATTTCAACATTTTAAAGCTTGGATTTTGAAATAATTCAGTTTATGTAAATCAAATTTTATTTCATAATATCACTTGACTGGATTCAAAAAAAATTAAGGATTTAAAATCATCAAATTTAACTAATCCGGTGTCCGCATATAATTTTCTACCCTATGGTCAAGTGATACAGATATATATCATTTCAACCCGCAATAATTTATTTTTTGCGGGTATATATCATTTCAACCCGCAATCCCAAGAAAATTCAAAATCCATAAAATCGCTCGAGTTTATCATTTCAACCCATAATAATTTTTCCCTAATCTATAAAACCATTCGGGTATGTATCATTTCAACCCATAGTGATTTTCCTAACAATAAATAAGGGAACTTGTAGTGTGATAACAACATATAAAATAAATATAATATCCAATCCTCTAAATATCAACAATTAAACATCCATCACAATCATCATTCAAATCAACCAATAAATCACAACAAATAAGCTGGTTATCATTATCAGGTATTTAACTGGTAATTAAATTCAATATTAATTTAAATGACAATTCAATTCAAATAGACTCGAATTAAATTTCAATAACAATTTAAAATACCAAACAACGATCAATAAATTTCTAATCACACCATAAATTTAATTTAACTAACATAAGATAGTTTAGTAGTTGTGAGTGGGTTAAATCACTCACCTTTGATTTTTTGTCGATTTAAAATCCCATTAAAGCCCAAAATTCTAACAATCTTAGAATGAAGCCAAACCAGTTCCATAATGTCCGGAATTTCAATACGATTGCAACGGAGAAAACCACGCGTGAATCCGAGCTCGTACGAAAAAGTTATGGATGTTAGAAGATTTAAATTTAAATTTTAAATTAAAAAAATAAAAAGAAAGGGCAAAGTCGTAAAAACGAATACCTTTCTCAACCTCGTGCCCTAACCTACTACCGCCTCGATCACGAACTCATGGCCGCCACGCAAAAATCATTACCGCGCCGCCTATACGATACGCCGCGACCAACCAGACCACCACTGAACGCGTCGCCACCCTCTGCACAACTCCCCACGACCATCGACACCCCTATCGAACCCCGATCGACGTCAAAATGAGCAGCCGCCGCCGTATGTTATACAAACCCTAATCAATTTTTGCCACCGATCCAACCATTATTTTTCCAAATGAACCACACAGATGAACTCTTCACGCAAATCTCCACAAGATTGTACCCTTAAATCAATGAATTGTTGCTGTTGATCAACCACCAAAATCGATGGCCGAGAATGTTTTGGTCATTTCTGGACAAACCAAAACTCGATTGCAAAAACGAACAGAAAATTTAGGTTGCGTTCTTCGAAAGCTTTCCAACGATATATAATTTGCTATAGTATGTGGAGTTTGAATTTCGAAATTTAATTTTGAAATTGAAATTAGGGTTTGGAATTTGGAAATTAGTTTTTCTACCATTGGGAAGGAAGGAAGGAGCAGATGGAGATAATCAGTACGTACATAAATCAGAAATAAGGAACAGCTAGGGTTTATAACAGCCTATATATAGGCAAAGATAGATAAGAAAGAATGGACAAAACGAATTGAGTCGAAATGATAACGATGACCCGAAAAGCCCGTTTTGTTTCCGAAACGAAATTAGGTCATCCCATATATCAAAAAAGATGTTTTCGATATTTTTAAAGTCAATTGAACTAGTTTCAAACCATAATTCCATTGTATACAGAAGTTAGCTTTAAAAATCAAATTATATTCATTTAAATTCTTTTAATTGATTTCTACGAGTTTCGAGCCCGCACGATCTAATGATAAGTTCGATCGCTATGAAACTTGAAATCCTACAATAATTCACTATTACGGATCCGATGAAACTGGTTTCGTCGAAATCCGAGACACTTGCCAAAATGGCTAATTTTCACGTTAAATAAATAAATTATTATTAAATTAAGTAAATCACTTTTAAATTCAAATTTTAATGTTAAAAAATTTATCATTCTTGATTACATATAAATTTATAATCTTTTAAAATAAATTTCCATGTCAAATTCAATATTTAACTATTGCACTAATTACAGCATTCAATTACAACTGTAATAAATTCCAGTTAATTATATTTTTAATTCCAAATAAATTCTTTTATTTGATTTCCACTCTTATTATACAATCATCCAATACCATATATATTCATTTAACACTAGTTTACATTTTATTACATTCATATTTTACAGTTATCATCTTTTACCATATTAAATATAATATATAAAATTCATTAATTCCATTAATTACCAATTTAATTCCTTATTTACAATTATAGCCAAACTAACTTTACAATTATTTCAATTGATTGAAATTACATAAAAAGATAGTTGTTAATAACATTCAAACAACATTATTAAATCATATTCTAATTATTTTCCTCATTAATAAATCATAAATTTTAATTTCTCCTAACATTAAATTTCCAAAATCTTATTTAATTTAATATTTTTAATTATCGAAAATTATGGGTCGTTACACTCTCCCTCACTCAAAACTTTTCATCCTCGAAAAGGAACAATAATGAATTAAGAACTTGATATAATTTATTCAAATAATCAATTTATAAATAATCAATTTACATAATTTAGTTAAATAAGAATTTGAAAATAACTCAACTTTCACAAAATTTTCTAAGTCCTAAATTCACGAGAAATTTCGGCAGAGTCTCCTTTGTACGGATAGGTCCGAAAAAAAAATAATATCAATAATTACAATATATATATCATATTTCCAAAAAAAAATAAAAATCCCAAACCACGGCAAAAACAATAAAATATCGCTATAAAACCGTAATCCAAAAACGTACATATTTGTCGGGCAACAACTCTTAATTTATGAAACCAAAAGTAGTAGCTATTACTTCCATAAACGTGTATTTCACTTATATAATCCAAAATAGTAAGAATAATGTAAAAGTATAATATTTAGTTGTTTCAATTAGTAACAAAAGCAAATCAACACAAACATACGCAAACAAAATAGCACGACCATCATACGCAACAAAGAAATCAATCATACATCCACAGCAACCAAACTAATGGTTTGTTCTGGTTGTGAACTTCACATCATTCAAGGGTGATAAATAAACTATCAAGTATATCCTACGCTCAACAGCCTTAGATAATAACTTAATAGATTATTCATACATCCTAAACAATTTAAAGTATCACTTCCCAAACATCCCATAAGCCAAACAACACAACATTTAAATATTGTTTTTAAGTTTATTATGTTGGTTTCTTTTCACATTGTTTACTTTCCATTTATTTTAATTTTCATTCATACAGAATCATCATTTATATATTTACATTCATTTACTTACATATGTTATTTCACATTCAATATCTGAAGTCGTCAATAATTTAATTCTCGAAATATTATATAAGTTTCCTTTATGATTTAATTCACATTCATTTTCATTTGTACCACTTTATTCAAGTTATAATTATCTTAAAAAGTTATGCTTTAATTTCAAACATTCTTTACAAATTTACATTTTCGTTACACAAGTTAGGACAATGTAACTTTATTTATAATTTGTTCACTTAAGTTTATATTTGTTTGCTCCAATAGAATTTCTTTTGCTATTCAATTTATTCATTAACCATTTCTTTCAACATAATTTCATTTTTTAACCATTCTTATTACTTAAGTTAGATTTACTTGTATAATATTCTATTACATATTCATATTAGCATTTTTAACTTCTTAAACATTTTGGTAAGTTTTATTTATGCTTTAGAATGCAATTGAGTATTATACAAATTTATCTTATTCAATTGAGTATTATACATATTTAACAGTTTCCAATTTGTTTCAAATTTATTATCTTCCAATTCTAAGAGTTACAACTTCAATTCATATTTTCTCTTAAAAACATAGATTTATTTTCTTATTTCACAATTTATAAATCTCTAATAATTCAGGTTTTTCTTCAGTTCAATAATTGAAAAACATTAACTAATAGAGAACTCAAACATCGGGTTCATTTCAAATCAATTTTTGAAATAATATATACTTATATCTTTTTTTTTCAAACTATACCTTAGGAGTTTAAATCAAAATTCTGTTTTATCAAAACAAGGTGTAGCAAAGCCACTAAGTGGTCTACCCCACTTTGAGACTCAAAAATGAACGTCGATGATGCGTGCCCTCATCACCGAAATTATTTTCCAGCGACAGAAGAGGGGAGTACAGAACTTATTTCCTTTAAAATTCTTTTAAAACATTTCTTTCAAATCGCGTTGAAAATATTTATATATGAAAATACTTCTAAATAATACAAATATTATATTCCAAAATATTTTGAAAACAAATTTCAAACTCCGGAACTTAGGTTCTCAAATTTCCAATTAAATTCATTTTATTTATAAATCATATTTTGCAACCAATATTTATAAAATTTCACTTCCTAACAAACAAATATATCACATACAACTATATCCATTTATAAAATTTATTATTGTATATACAAAATATAATACTAGGTAAAATTATTTCATTTACCTATATTTCAAAACAATATTGTGTCGGTCTGCCATATTAAGTGTTTAGAAATCCCTATCGATGCCATAGCGCCCTATGTACCGACCAGAATTTATAAATACTAAACATAACAAATTAACACAATATAAAACATTTTATAACACTAACAAGTATGCTCTCTCATATATATACACTCAGACAAACTCATTCTAGGGTATTATTACCCTATCTCTAATGAGTCACACCCCCACAAAGCTAAGGTTATCGCTAAACCTCGCTCTGATACCACTTATAATGACCCACCTTTTTGGACGGTTTAAATCGATAATAACCATACATGTCAACTCAAACCATTCAAAAGGGAGGATTGTTAATGTGGTAAATAAGAAAATAAGAGAAGAGAAAGAAAAAAACAAAACACAAAATCTCACAGCGGATTGACAAAATATAATAATCAAATAAACAGTTCATGAAGCTATTTTACAAATATCATTTGATTACACTTTTACAATACAGATCAGAGTTATACATACAACAGGAATAAATAAATGATACAGTGGAATAATATGATGCAACGGAATAAATATAATAAATAGTAATAATATACTAAACCTTTGTCTTCATCCTCTAGAAAGATAGTCTTCAACATTGAAATGCTCAGGCTGACTCGAGCGTAATGAAAAGACAAAACACTCGAGTCAGAACTAAAAGATCTTATGTAAGTTAAATCAACATAAATAAATATGAGTGTAACGGCTTCAGAGATGTTTATGGGATTTTACATATCCTATCCAGTGTCAAACGTACATGCAATAACTTAAGAGATGTTCAGGATTCTATCTCCTAAGGATCCATTAAACTACCTTCATACATAGTACAATACGCTATTATAATATGTCTACCATAAAGTAAAGTATTAAAATAGCATTAAGGCATTACCCATATCCCCCTTAACACATTTTTATATAAATACCATAGTCTATACAAATACTGTAGGCCCTACCAAACCGGTTGGATACTCAGGGAGCACTCGATAGGTACGATACAAACCAAAGTCGTAGTAGGCGGGATCAGGATAAATATGGCAAGACATGCGAGGCAATGCCCAGGGTAGGATACTACCATTTTGCACTCCTGGACTGGTGGTAACGCGTACCAGCTACTACCACCCACCTCGGAACACACTCCCGTAATCAAAATCAAGGGGTGGCCACCAAATCAATCACAAAGCAATAAATGGTATCGAAGAAATGTGCCCAATAGGGAGAGCGACCCCACTTGGCCTGGTATAGCTCATGTTTTAGTCATTTTAATTATAACCCGAAGGTCAAGGATATCCATCATCGTTCTCTTACTTCATTCCAGTAGCGTTCCCCAAACCATCCTACTTCATTCTGGATTCTCCACCACGTGCACAATTGTTAAAGTGGTTTTCGGTATTGGTAGAGAGTATGACAATATCCGATCCGGTCACTTTAACAGCCAAAGTCTTATTTCACATCGGTTTGTTCTTTTACATTTCCAAAACTAATTCATAATTGATATCAAAATATAATATTCAATTCAAAATCATGTAACTTTCGAAATCATATTCACTTCAAAATCATATCACTTTCGAAATCATATTCACTTCAAAATCATATCACTTTCGAAATCATTATTTACTTTCAAAATCAGAACAAAAAAAAAGGTTAAACCATCCTATCAAATATCTGCATTTAAATAAATTAAATCCAAATCATAACAGTTCCAACTTTAAACAGTTTGAATATTGAAAGTAGTTTATATATTGGAATAGTTATACATTAAAATAGTATAGATATTAAAATATATATATTCAAAGTTATTTATAAATTTATAATAATATATATTAAAATAGTTTATATCTAAAAATAGTTTATAGATTAAAATAGTTTATATATTAGAAATAGTTTATATATTTTAAAAATAGGTTATAGATTAAAATAGTTTATATATTATAAATAGTTTATATATTAAAATAGGTTATATATTAAAATTAGTTAATGTATTAAAATTTATTAATATATATCAAAATGGTTTATTTGAGAAAATAGTTTATATGTTAAGATTTTGTATATTAAAAGAGTTTATATCGAATATAGTTTCAAATTAGAATTTCTTCTTCCAATTTCACAATCAATTCAAATAAATTTTTGTCCCAAAATATAATTTAAATCAACCTCAGTTCAACGATTTAAATTCAAAAGGCTAGAGGCTTTAATTCAAATTTGTGAGGAATGTGGATTACGGATCTTAATGCTAGGAATAACACTAGAGGGGGGTGAATAGTGTTTATAAGAAATTACTAAATCTTTTTGAGATTATGTTAATTTGAACACAAATGTATGCAATATTCAGACACAGATATAATCACAGAAACAAACACAGATGCAGAAATAAAGTAAATGCAGTAAGGAAAGAACACACCAGATTTTATACCGGTTCGGAGTTACCTTACATCCAGTCCCGCACAACTAAGTACAGATTTCCTTTAAAAAGCAATTCAACAATTACAACCCTCGATTTCAAGGCCACGAGGTACACCCTCCAAAATCACAATCCTTTGGGTAGAGATACTTGATTTCTGGGCAACAAGTTCACCCAATTGATTTCTCAAGGCTACAATCACACCTTTTCTCACTTGATTGATTTCCAAGGCTACAATCACACCTTTTACTCTATTGATTACAAAGAAAGCCTATAACTCTGAATAGCACTGGGATCTTGTTGAGATAGTGATAGAGAATCAAACCAGAGATGATCTAGTTAGATTCAATGTTGATTTCGGTAGAGTGATGATAGGATTTTGAATAGGAAAATGTGGAAGAAGAAGAGAAGTGAAAAACCAGAAAATCTATATTAAAATTCTTTGAAACTAACCCCTATTTATAGAAGAACAACAGCCATGTCCATTCGTGAAAGGTTATGGAAAATAGACACTTCTTTTGAAATTCAAATTTTTGAATCAAACTGTCACTA
Source organism: Allium fistulosum (assembly GCA_030737815.1). Lineage (NCBI taxonomy): Eukaryota > Viridiplantae > Streptophyta > Magnoliopsida > Asparagales > Amaryllidaceae > Allium > Allium fistulosum. Next base: position 738,488,200 of record CM060908.1, on the reverse strand, counting down.
TGTCGACATGGGGTACTAGGGCATGTCGACATCCCAAAGCATTTTTTGATGATTTGATTTTCTTTGAAAATAACCTTTATCTTATATTAAAAACTATTTAAACTTTATAAATATACTTGACTATAGATAAAATACATAGATCAATATAGAGAATAATATATATATAATTTTACTATAATTTTATATTTAAATCTAAGTATAAATATATTATAATTAAAAGATAGTTTAAAACAAACGAAGTTTAAAACAAGAGTTTATTTAAAAAACAAAGAATATTTTAAGGCTAAAACATCTTTTTGAAAATCATTTGAAAAGATAATTTTTAAGGCGAAAACATTTTGAAAAGCAGTTTTGAAAATCATTTTGAAGTAGTTTTGCAAGCTTCTTCCTGCAGAATATCTCATCATATCATGACTCGAGAACTTGTACAAAACCAGGATGTTCGTGGGTTTGTAAGCCACTTGTCATAGGTTTGTAAGCTACTTGTCGTGGGTTTGTAAGCCACTAAAAAGGTAGAAATGGGTTCCATCCCAAAAGAAAAATGGAGTGAAGATTTCAGTGCTATTATGAAGTTTTAACATAATTCTAGACTCAATACTCATCTTGCAATCTTGAACTCTTGATAATATTGATATTCTTGATACTCATGAGTCTTCAATCTTGATATCTTGAATCTCTATACTGTACAGTCTTCATTCTTTGTACCTGCATGGTTAAATCCTGCATATACATATATATCTAAACTATAATGTTAGTATTTATATTTAATAATCTTATTCTAAGGTTGTTGTCATCAAAACCATCATCTCAAGGACTAACAATCTCCCCCTTTTTGATGATGACAACCTTTGTTTATAAAATATTACTTCTATCCTATTGACTCCCCATAAATCTAATAACTCCCCCTTAATATATGCCTAACTCTCCTATTTTATATTTATCCCCCTTTGTCATCAACAAAAACAAACTAACTCCAAACTATATAACTCCCCCTCATTCTTGTACTCAAGTACATGCATTAGTAAACTATATAATAGAGTATATTAAGAAATAACTATACTTATGGACATGATATTCAATCAACGATTATAAATATATCAATGTATATTTATACATTCATCAATCCACACCAAGTGTCAATCAAATCAATCAAAACAACAATTTCAATCAAAGCAATCAATTCAAACAAAGTAATCAAATTAAAGCAATCAAATTAAACGTTATGAGGAACTTCCACCCATCCTTCTTCTCCGAAAATAGGGTCTGCTTTGAAGGCATCCCAATTTTCATTGTCATTTGTGAGAGAGACAGAAGGATATGCTTCGTTATCATCCTTTTGTAAGGAAGAAATCATTTATCGAATTGCCTCGAAATGCCTTTCTTGCTCCTTGATCATCTGCATTTGACTCAATTCTAAGTTTCGCTGGTTACGAAGAATGAACGAGAGAATATTCTTGAATGAATTAAGAGTTTCTTCAAGATTCTCGGATAAGTTATGAATTGGATTAGCCATTTTTGAAATTGTGAGAAGAATGAAAGATAGAATAGATAAGAAATAATATTCAGTAATGAATTCTGGAAGAAATGGGTATATATAGGTGTAGAAATTCATTTGAAATGAATAGACATATGGTAGTTATTCAAATTTCAAATTCAAAATGAAGTGTCATTTCTGACCAATACATGTCGGCATGGTCATAGAGGGTATGTCAACATGAGGCAGTGAAATTTGATGGTAATTTTGATTTTGTGAATAATTGTGTATATATATATATTTATATAATATACTAACATTTATTCAAGAGATAAGATAAGCTAGATAACAGAAAAGAAATTCAATTTCATTGCATAGAAGAGTAATACAATGATTAATCATAAACAACTACATAAACACTCAAATTAAAACAAGCTTAAACTAATTCGACATGATATGAAAATATAGAACTAGTTAGAGGATGATGAAGATGAAGATAATCCAAGTTTCTTGTTGACTTTGGAGAAAAACTTGTTCATCTTGGATGATATTTTGTCCAACTTCTTACTAACCGATCTTTTAAGAACCCGTTGATTCTCAACAATAATCTTTTGGTTTTTGAGAAGGGTTTTGTTGGTAGGATTGGAGGGATAATCAATACTTTTTAGGGATGTTTCACCTTCTTCTTCTTCTTCTATTTCCATTTCATCCCCTTCTTCTTCTTCCTCTTCCATTTCTTCATGAGCCAAACGCTCTTCTTTTTCGGCAAGACTCTCATAAGGTTGAAAAACATATGTGATTTTCATGAGAGAAATCTTTGAAATATTAAAAAGTTTTCTTGAAATAAATTCTTCTTCTTTGAAATTTACTCCAAAATAGTTGAAAATCCGAGTAAGGTAAATTCCATGATATAAAGTGTTTTCTCCCATTTCAAAATTTTTAGGACGAAGTTCATCCAAAATAACTTGCGCCCAATTGATATCATAATTTTCGAAAATAGCAAAAAGAGCTTTGCAAACTTTTGAGGTAGGATTTTTAAAATTCCCCGATCTTAGGGTCAAAGTATGTTGTAAAAGAAGATTGACAATTCTTGCTTTAGGACGAAAGTTTCGGTTTTTAAATTCAAAGTTTTCATCTCCTTCAAAAATATGATGAAATGTCTCACGATCATGTTCATCGATTTGAAAACTAGAAAGATCCATTTCCGTGCTTTTGCAATTGAGAATGGTACCCAAAAGATCACAATTCAAAACAATTTTAGTGCCTTTGACACTACTCCAAATTTCATTATCATTCCCTTCATAAAATTCTCGATTAAGATTTGCATAGAAAATTTTGATAAGATTTGGATAACAAACAAAATCATTTTGAGAAGAATCAACAAGACTAGGAATATGATTGTTTGCAAAAAGAGTATCAATTTCATAAGAAGCAAAAGCTTGAAAAATAACAAATTTTCCGGGATGGACTTTTCCATAATTATCATAATTGATGTATGCTTTTATGGCCTTCGGATTATTGAAAAGTTGCTCTTTCAAGTTACTGGAAAGTCTCATGGTGGAGGGGTTGCTTGAAGAAGCCCTTAAAGTAGAGAGTAGAGAGCTTGAAGTTTTGAAGAGAGAGTTTTGAATTTGAAAATGAAAGTGAAAAAGTTGTGATAAAAGATAGTGAATAAATAGATTTTTGAAAGACATGTTCTCTGGTCAAAAGATACATTTTCAGAGTATTGAATGAAGTGAAAAGGTGGAGGGAAATCCAACCATTTGAATTCAAATTTTGAATTTCAAATTCTAGTACCTATGTCGACATCGGGGTAGGGACCATGTCGACATATGCCTGTGAATTTCTATGATTTATTTTTCCTAAGTATTCTAATATATATATATATACTTATTATTTTAATGTCTATATATATATATCTGGAATATTATTAGAATTATAGTATATTCCAGAAAATATTATTATATTATTAAAAAATAATAATAAAATAAATTTAAAATTCAATCAACACACCAATTCAAAATCAATCAATCAAGCAATCAATCATCTAATTCTCAGTATGCAATTTCAATCGATTGTATTGTAAATGTGTACCGTTTTCTGAGTCTGTTTCCTTGAATTCGTTGAAGTCGTGAACTGCCGTGAAACACAAATTTGAATTATTTGTCTTCTGATCATCATCGCTTGTGGACGAGTCTGAGTCATCTAGAGTAGTAGTAAATGCACGTTTCCGTTTCTTTACTGAATCATTGTTTATAGGAGGATTCTGCCTATTTGGATACGGACAGTCTCTTTTCATATGGCCTGGTTCATCAAAGTTGAAACATTTGACATTGTTTGGCACTGCATTCTGATTTCCAGAATTCTAATAGTTGTTTCTCTTGAGATTATTCATCTTTCTGTATTTCAGGAATTTTTGAAAATTCCTGGTCATAAATGTTATCTCTTTATCATTATCACTGTTTGAGTCTGATCCGTCGGTTAATGCATTGAATGCCATTGATTTCTTTTCAGATGCTTTGCTTTCTCTTCTCCCGATCATTTGGACTTCAAACGACATTAGATTTCCAATCAATTCTTCCATCTTTAAGGTACTGATGTCATTTGCCTCTTCGATTGCAAGTGCCTTTTGATCCCATTCTGGAGTGAGAGAATTTAAAATTTTCCTGACTTGATCTTCTTCGGAAAATACTTTTCCCAAGGATATGAGCGAATGTACAATATCAAACTGACACTCTATTAAATTCATTCCTATCAAGTGAACAAAATAGAATATTCATTGCTTTAGAATTATTTTGTGCAACAGCCTTTTGCTCAGTGGTCCACTGTGCAAAGTCAGTTGTGGGTTCAGAATATTCATTCTGTGTGATATTCCAAGTGTCTAATCCTATAGATTGTAAATATATTTTCATCCTACATGCCCAATATGCATAGTTACTGCCATTAAAAAGTGGTGGTCTGACAGTAGACTGACCTTCTACAAATGAACTAATGACAGGGATACTAGTGTTAGTAACAGTACCAGTGTTGGTAGCCATTTTGAAAACTTTTCAAAATTCAGATTATGAAACTTTTGAAAACCTTGCTCTAATACCAAATGTGAGGAATGCGGATTACGGATCTTAAGGCTAGGAATAACATTAGAGAGGGGGTAAATAGTGTTTATAAGAAATTACTAAATCTTTTTGAGATTATGTTAATTTGAACACAAATGTATGCAATATTCAAACACAGATATAATCACAGAAACAAACACAGATGCAGAAATAAAGTAAATACAGTAAAGGAAAGAACACACCGGATTTTATACTGGTTCGGAGTTACCCTACATCCAGTCCCGCACAACTAAGTACGGATTCCCTTTCAAAAGCAATTCAACAATTACAACCCTCGATTTCAAGGCCACGAGGTACACCCACCAGAATCACAATCCTCTGGGTAAAGATACTTGATTTCCGGGCAACAAGTTCACCCAATTAATTTCTCGAGGCTACAATCACACCTTTTCTCACTTGATTGATCTTCCAAGGCTACAATCACACCTTTTACTCTATTGATTACAAAGAAAGCCTATAACTCTGAATAGCACTGGGATCTTGTTGAGATAGTGATGGAGAATCAAACCAGAGATGATCTAGTTAGATTCAATGTTGATTTCGGTAGAGTGATGATAGGATTTTGAATAAGAAAATGTGGAAGAAGAAGAGAAGTGAAAAACCAGAAAATCTATATTAAAATTCATTGAAACTAACCCCTATTTATAGAAGAACAACAGCCATGTCCATTCATGAAAGGTTATGGACAATAGACACTTCTTTTGAAATTCAAATTTTTTAATCTAATTGTCACTATGTCGACATGGGGTACTAGGGCATGTCGACATCCCAAAGCATTTTTTGATGATTTGATTTTCTTTGAAAATAACCTTTATTTTATATTAAAAACTATTTAAACTTTATAAATATACTTGACTATATATAAAATACATAGATCAATATAGAGAATAATATATATAAAATTTTACTATAATTTTATATTTAAATCTAAGTATAAATATATTATAATTAAAAGATAGTTTAAAACAAACGAAGTTTAAAACAAGAGTTTATTTATAAAACAAAGAATATTTTAAGGCTAAAACATCTTTTTGAAAATCATTTGAAAAGATAATTTTTAAGGCTAAAACATTTTGAAAAGCAGTATTGAAAATCATTTTGAAGTAGTTTTGCAAGCTTCTTCCTGCAGAATATCTCAACATATCAGGACTCGAGAACTTGTACAAAACCAGGATGTTCGTGGGTTTGTAAGCCACTTGTCATAGGTTTGTAAGCTACTTATCGTGGGTTTGTAAGCCACTAAAAAGGTAGAAATGGGTTCCATCCCAAAAGAAAAATGGAGTGAAGATTTCAGTGCTATTATGAAGTTTTAACATAATTCTAGACTCGATACTTATCTTGAAATCTTGAACTCTCGATAATCTTGATATTCTTTATACTCATGAGTCTTCAATCATGATATCTTGAATCTCTATACTGTACAGTCTTCATTCTGTGTACCTGCATGGTTAAATCCTGCATATACATATATATATATATATCTAAACTATAATGTTAGTATTTATATTTTATAATCTTATTCTAAGGTTGTTGTCATCAAAACCATCATCTCAAGGACTAACAAAATTCTCATTTGCTTAGTCTTACCGTTCTAACTTCTGTTGACTTTTGCTTGGTTAAAAACCCCGTTAACAAATATTTTAAACATTTGCTTATTTATAATTCTTTTATAAATTCGCATGGATTTATAATTTATAAAAAAATTTAAAAATTTGTACGGATTTTATAACTAAGAAAATTATATAAATACAGATCCGTATGGATTTATATATATAGTAAAATAAGTTATTGTATTATTTTATTAAAATGTTTCGGTCGAAATGGATTTTTTTTAAACATATGTTATTTATATTTATTAGTTAACATTTTAAAAAAATATTAAAATTAAATATAATATGTTTTAAATGTTTATTATAAAAAATGGTATACACACACACACACATATAATATTAACATTTCAATTTTGAATTTAAACTTGAAATATATTTTTTCTCTTGCATCTAGATCTAGCTTTAAATGTAAAATATCTTTAGATTTTAAGTTAGCTCCTTTTAAACTATTTAATTTTCAAAATGAACATAAATAAATATATAAATATTATACATACATGCACATATATTTGTATGTATGTATATGTATTTATGTATGTGTATGCATATATATGTAAAAAAAATATGCGTGGACAAAAAATATTTATAAAAGGGGAAAATGTGTCGGTTGCAGTATAAATCCCGACATTTACATATGGACACATTAACCTATGTACACATCTATATGTTGCACATACATCATACACGTATATGTGTATTTGATACACATATATACATTTTATACTATATATAAATAAAATCAAACCTTTTATATGAATTAAGTAAATAAAATAAAGATTTTATTTAATATTATTTAGATTAGACATAAAATAATTTAGACTTCGTACATATGGAGTGACTAAGGAAATTTTCACTCCATTTGGAGCCAAGTACATAGCTCGATATCGAGCTATGATAGGTTTGTACCGACCTATAGTTCTCCCCTTATTAATCACCCAAACTCCATACCTCTCATACACTTCTCCAATAGCTTATGATCTAGTGGTTTTTCTAGAATATGGATGACCAATTCCAAGATTAATGAGAAGAAAGTAGGGTAACTCAAGTGATAGAGGAAAGATTACTAGAATCAACCAAAAGTCAATGGAAAGAGCTTGGAACCTATCAACTAGAAAATAAAAGAGCAAAGCAAGAGTCAAAGTTGGATTTGCACCAACATTTATAGCTGGGTACCGAGCTACATAGGTCAGTACCAACTTATCTCCTTGGATCGTGGTGCTTTGGTTTCTCTTGTACAACATCGGGTCTTCATCTAGACTCCGATGCAAGAAAGCTTCTGACCTATTACCTCTGTTTCGCTATAAATATCAACCTAACTTCAACTAAAAAAGGATCTGGATTCTACTAACTCCATTTGCGGATTCATCTCCGTTCTCCACATAATAGTCACCTAAGAAGCTACTCTTGGTGGTTCTTAGCTATAGAACTTGTCATATCCTTGTACCAGTGACTTATACTCTCTCTAATTCTTTGTAATCCCATACAAACTCTCTCAAATCAACAATCAATAAAACTATAAAGTGTACATAGGCCAGAGATTGCCGAACTACTATAAAAATCTTCTGTCTCTCTGCTTTATTTCTTTTATTTTCAATATTACCTACTAGATCTATGTCACACATGTTCCCTACAACTCAATCTTGGGTGTTAATCCATTTTTGGTGTCCACATTAAGGTGCTTTCATTAAGAAAACTAAATCCAAATGTAGATCTTGCTCTCTACTTTGGATTGGATAGATCCATAAGTTAGATCCGGAAAACATGCTTGAAGAACTTAAAGAATTACTAACAAAAGTCATGGCACCAAGGAGATCCAATAGATCCTCAGGAGTTGTGGTTGGTGGTGATGAAGGGAATGTTCACCAAACCGAAGTAAAGAATCAACAGAAAATTCTAGAATCCTCTACTCAACATGAAGTAGTAAACAGAGGAGAGTTTGGTAAGATGATTTATGAACTTATCTAGAAGTTAGCTGATAGTCAAAAAACTTTCATGGATAAGATGCACGCGCTGCTAACCTTGCAACCGCTAACGAAAAGGAGAGTTAGAAGAGAAACTTCTCCTGTAAAAGAACAAGAGATTCTTCGGTTTCTGGCTTAAGCAGAAGTGATGAAAAGTAAAAGCGGAAGGAAGTAATTGCTGGACTTATAGGAAATGTTGTAGGAGGAAGTAGGAGCACTCCATAGTAAGAAGACAACACGGTACTGAGCCAAACAAACTCAGTGCCGACCTAAACGTCCCTTTTGATGATGCTCAAAGGGAGGTGCATTGCTGGTTTCTGTCTCTGATGACGACATGCAGCTGGATGATGGTGATGACGGGTTGAATACCATGTTACCTAACAAAATGCTGGAACTGGATTTCAAACTGCCATGGCAAGGCCAACTGGACGCCAATGGAACTCTACAAGAGTGGTTCTCCCGAAGAATGGAGCACCTAGACTTCAGCCAGCAAGCCGAGATCGTTTGCGGAACTAAACACTCTATACAGCCCCTGAGAGTTGACACACAGATTACCATACCAGCAAGGAGTACATCGCTGACATGGTCAAACAGTTGGTGGAGGAAAGTAGAACAGTTTGAATGAAGACTAGGGTTCTCCACCAAGCCGAACTCCGTTTACTGAAAATGTATTGAGAGAAGAGTATCCCTGAAAGTTCACCATGCCAACAATGTCATCCTTTAATGGAATTAATAATCCCAGAAAACACTTACTCAAATATGAATGGCATATAGATGGAGCTAGAACTACGGATGTTTTTTATAGTAGGCGTTTCTGTATCTTCTTTGAAGGAGTCGCTTCCATGTGGTTTACTAGGCTTGCACCGAAGTCTATTTCCACTTTAGATGAATAGGAAAAGAAGTTTCTGGAATAGTTCAGAATCCACACTGCACGACCAAAAGACGTGATATCCATATCAGGGTTTTCTCAAGGGACAAAGGAGACACTGAAAGCTTTCCTGAACTGGTTTAATATTGCTATTACGGAAGTTAGCAATCTGAAGAAGGATCTTGTATTTATGGACTTTGTCCGGGGCATTTACTTGGATATTGATTTTGGTAGATGGTTAAAGAAAAAGCAACCCACTACCATGGAAGAATTTAACCAAAAGCCAAAACAGTTCCTGCGATTGGAAGAAGCGGGACTGGTCGAAATAGAGGTTAGTGATGAACAATAGAAGGAACTAATCCTAAGCAACATCGCAGTAAATGTTCAAAACTCTTGTAATTAGAAGAAAAGAAGTCAAAACTTGGGTAACAGGTGTAACACATATGAGAAACGTCCAAAGGACTTTGGACTATAAGGTTACACGCCCTTAAGTGATACGTTGAGGAATATATATCTTGAAACTCATAAAACTAAGCAATATGAGAAGCCACCTAGGAAAGAAGCGATGGAGAAGGAGAAACGTTCTGGGAAGTACTGTCGCTTCCACGAAACGCACGGTTATAACACCAACTAATGCTGATACTTAAGGAATCTGATTGAGTACATGATAAGGAATAACAAGCTCCAATAGTATGTTAAGGAACCAATGAATGGTAGAGAAACAATAAGACCCCCGGATCTACCTGGTCAAGTAAAACTACCTTGACCGAGCGGAGAGGGGCTCGAGCAAGCTGATGAAAGACTAGTCATTAAATAACCTTCAAGCTAGTCGGTCACCTTGGAATGAAGCAACAACCTAAAATAATGATGTTTCATTCATCCTTATCCAATTTTCTTTCGCAAATAATCCTCCTACGGACAATGGGGCATTGTAAATAAGCAGGACTTGCCATTTCTTCTGCTCATTAATAAAATCTACTTCTTGAACAATCGAAACCATGTTCTTGTAACCAAAATTCCTATGCCACTCAACCAGTAGCATAGCTAAGAAAATGCTCCTCTGCCCTCGAATAACAAATGGCGAGTGTAGACTAACAAACTGCCGGATCGACGGGTCGTATCAATCCTCAAACTTCTCATAACTGACGTTGTCCTAAGACTGGCAACGTCGGAAAGGTATAAACCGCCAGATCGATGGGTCGTATCGATCCCCAACCTTTTGAGAATCGGCATTATCCCAAGACTACAAGATCAGGAAGGTCTAAACTGCCAGATCGACGGGTCGTATTGATCCCTAACCTTTTAATAACCAGCGTTGCTTTGGAAACGTCGGGAAGGTTCCTAACTGCTAAGTTGACAGGAAAAATCGACTCAAACCACTGGATCAATAGGAAAATCAAGCCCAACCTCCTGAGAACTGGCATTGCTCCGGTAATGTCGGGAAGGTTCCTAACCATCGGGTCGATGGGGATAAACAACTCTAACCACCAAGTCAATGGGGAAAATTGATCCCAACCTTTTTAGAACTGACATTGCTCTGGCAATGTCGAGAAGGTTCATAGCCACCGAGTCGATGGGAAAAATTGACTCAAACCGCCAAATCGGCAATGAAAATCTATCCCTTCTTTTTAAGTACCAGGAAATTACAAACCGCTGAGTCAACTGAAAAATTGACTCAAACCTCTCGAAACTTAACATCGCCCGAAATAGCGATAACAAAAGGAATTAGGCGAGGCCTAGAGATAGGCAATATATAAGAAAAGTCTAGGGAGTTGAGCCATTTGTGTATAAGTTTCTGGAGATAGAAATCGATGCATGACCGGGATCTCAACACTGAACTTGGAAGAATTTATTATGACGATGATGCATTTTTACGATGCATACATCTGGAATGACATTGGCAAATGATGTCAACTTGGAAGAATTCAAAAATGCAACCGAGGAATTAGCAACATTAAAGATATAATTCTTGGAATCAAGCAGAAAATGTCGGTAGTCCCTAGAGATAGGAACTATCATACGAATCAGACTGGGGGCAATCGAATGAATTGTTCTAGATATCCAATTCCCCATTGATGCCTAAATTCCAATATCCAGCCCTATGAATATGGGCACATACGCCAGTACTTGATTGAAATGAATTCGACAAAATCTGAACAAGAATAGCTGCAAAGTTGGCTAAAAACACAGTTCTGTTATACCAAAAAGAGTATTTTGGCGATAAAAAATAAAGCTAAGTAACGAAATATACTAAAGCAATTGCAGGAATATTATTTATATAAATAAAGTTGTAGAAAATAAATATATTGCACAGAAACAGAAGTATGTAATTCAGGAAATTGCAGTACAAGCAATCATATGATATACAAAGATATTAAAACATAAACAGGCATAGTACATGAAATGAAGAAAGTATACAAGAGAGATTACAAAGGTAAAGCTAATCTTTCATTACAACTAAAACCTTTTATGTGCAGGACAAATAGTGAGGGTCATGTTTGCACAATATTAGTCTATTTCTGACGCAAAACACAAAATACAGACTCGATCCCGATAAAACACAGAATACCAAAGGCTCGATTAGTGAAATATTGATTCTTTACTTCTTGCCTCCTCGGCTGCCTTTACCATCCTTACTTGGATGGGTCGTGAGCTTTATTCTCCCTTTGGGTACCTTACTGGGGAAGTGCTGACTTAAAAATATATGGACTCTCCTCCAATAGTAAAACTGAGTCCTCCAAATCCACCGGTTGGCACATCTCTGTGCTTTGACTTACATGTCTTGATTGTAAATGGAGTAATCCTAGACTAGGTGACTACGAGCTCTTTATTTATGTTAAGCATCTTTTGCTCCTTCTTCAGCCTCTCCGCCATCGTCAGTTGGTCAGTAGGGTCCGAAGCATCTACAATCTAAATGTCCTCCTCCTAAGAGACAGAAATATCCTCCAGGCTCTCTAAAGCGGCGATCCTTTCCGAGTCAGGACCCGGGCCAAAGCAGGAAATAGGAATAGAAAATGGTTGACACGGTAAAGATCGCTTCGGTCCCTGAACCATGCGTAGCTAGAGGCAGAGGAGGCAAGTGAGGTTGACTTACAAGTTGGCAAACAACGTAATAAAGTTTAATGCTGGATTCTCGTAAGAACTGAAGCTTCTCGAAGACCGGTGAAACAAGAGATATACCTATAGCAGGATCCCGTTAGGATAGAATGAACTCGTCTTCTTCGGTCCCTTGCTCTCCAAGCTAGACCATAATGGAAGGAATGTATTTCTCATGGGGGAGACTCATTAAAGAAGCCAGAAAAATGTGAGTAGTTGTGGGCTAACTCTCATAGAAGAAGGGATGGTCGCTGGGTTCTTGAGATTTAGAAGTGGATGTTTCGCCCTGACCCGAAGAGCTCAAGCCAGCAAGTGCTTTAGCAACATCGGCAGCAGCAACATATTTAGCAATGATAACCTTTTCGATGAAAAAAGATTCAATATCTTCAACGTCAATATACACAACCATCAACTCCTCTTTCGAAGTGATTGTCTCCAGCCTCCATAGATTTCCATAGCACTTCCTCCCAAGCACTAGTAAGCACCTCAGGATAGTTGTTCTTCGACCATGTCGGATTCTTGAGCATGGCCACATTAGTTTAAAATTACAACATGGTGGCATCAAGCTCGGCCCGGATCTTAGACTTCTTATCTTGAAGCTCTTTGAGTTCTTGCATTGAAATTTCAAGCATCAAACTCGTTCACCACCTCAAAGAGTTTCTTTTTTCGTTAATAAGCATCTAAATTTCGTCGAGGAGTCTAGCGACTTCAGTGGCTTGCTTAACAACGGTCAAATCCCAGGCCAGGATGGTCTGGTCCTTAGCGGAAAGTAACCTTTTAGCTCGGCACCCTTCTCATATGCGAGCGTTAAATTGTTGTGCATTACCATTTCAGTTTGCTCATGAACATGCTTCAACTCTATCATTAGATTGTCGGTGCTTGCTTTTTGTTTTTGTGCAAGGTCTCTCTCTCCAGTAACCTTAAGCAATCATCCGCCCGCTCCTTAAGCATTCGCTCAAAGGCAGCTCTCTCAGACTCGAAGGATTGGATGTTCGTATAGTTTATCTTGTTAACTACAGAGAGAGCTGTGCACAATTTCTTCCATTTATACCCTTAGTCGATGCCCTGCTCGATGCACTTTAGGCTTTGAATCACCACCTCTTGTGACGTGTTTGAGACATTTTGATCGAATTACCACTATGTAGAAAGAGATTGGGGAATGCAACAGATAAACGCGGAGGACCAGCTGGAAGAATAAATAAGGTAGTGGAGATTTACCTAGAGACAGGCGGGATGAACATAAACATAGCTTGGGAGACCAAAACTTGTTGGACAGAAGAAGTTTGAGCCTCTGTACAAGGAGCAATATTTGTAGAAGTAGGCCCACGGGGCTCAAAGGAATCTCTAGGCGCTTAGTAGGGTCACGTGATATCTCACCTTCAGCATCTCTGTTTTTTCTCTCCCTCTCCCACTCTCTATCAGCCCTGCGATCCTCATCGTACCCGCTGTCTTTCTGCCTTCTCCTTTCTTCCTCGGACTCATTGCAATGCGGTGGGTTTGGATCTGGGGTTCGGCCTCTGTGTTCATTGGCATGGTGGGAAAATTTTTCATAATATCCACAGCCCATGGAACCTGAAACAAGGAAGAAAACAGTATTAATATTGAAATTTCGAAGAAAAACTCAATGCAAGAATGAGTGTCTGTGGTCCTAGTGAAGTGTGTGGTGCCAATGATCCCTTGAGTACTCTATTAAACGTATTGGCAAGGAATTAAAGTGGGGGTCTCTCCACCTTCGCTTACAAAGCACACTAGCGAAAGATAGAATTCTAAACCGACATCCCTTAAAATGTTGCTAACTGCGAAGTTGATCTAACTAATGTCAGTTAAGCCAACGAATATATCATAAATGGGGTGGGATCAGAAATCTCTACCGAAGGTAATGAAGATTGATCCCTGGCCTTCTTGGAAGTATCTACAGTAATTTGTTCCTAATGAGGCGAGCTGGGGAGGTCAAGACTCAACCTGGGCGACTCACCAAACGATTCATCCCTTTCCTCACTACCATAGTATTCGCTATCATCATCATCAACGTCCACTACTTCCTACCCCTCCACTATTAGCTCTTTGCCTTCTCTCCTTACAATTGGTTCATCTTCCTATGAAATCGTGGGCATTCTGACCGCTTCGCCTCCATATCTTAGGGCAAATCTTCCTTTATACTCCTCGATGATTCTTTCAAGGGCCTCTTCTAAGTGTGCCTCACCAAAGGAACCCTCTACTTCCCCTTGAACATTCTCATCGGAGTTATGAGTGGGGAAGAGGAACGGGTGTAAGGCCTAGAGCTATTTTGCATGGGAGACCGAGCAACAAAAAATCTATCCTGGCGAAGTAGACCAAACCGCCATCGATTTTCATTTGTAAGAAAGAATGAAACAGTGCATAGATTGGATCTGACTGCCTTTAAAACATTGAGTGTCCTTTCATCTTCATCACTCTAGTCTTGGGCCGGGATCCCTATGAGGGAACACATATTAATTTAGAATCTTAGGAATTCCGAAACGGGAGAGATTAGAGAAAAAGGAATACACATCCAGATAGCCAGAGCCGGTTGGATCCGACCAGGCATCACACGAAGAAATACTCATTCTTGAAATAAGAACGCTTGTTGTGGATCCTCTCAGTCACTTTACATCCCCTATGGGCTTCGACTATCAGATTGGATGAGTAATCCTTCCTTTTACTGAATCGAAGGACATACGTAAGCTCATTGAATCTCGAGGACCGGTTGAATCTACTCATAAAGAGGACGTACAATTAGCTTAAAAGAGAATAGCCATTTGGATGAACTTGGAATGGAGCCAGTCCAAGTTCTTGCAGCACCATAAGGAAAGGATTGAATGGTGGGACAGCACTGCCTAAGCACATGTATCAATTGCATGCCATGAAGTCTTATGGGGAATTGTAAATTGTTAGCACCAAAATTGGTCACTAACCTCGTAGAGAAAGATTGTGTAGAGATATAAGTGATGAAAGTAAATTAAACAGAGAAGACAATGCTAATCTTACTGCAGAAAGTAAGAACACCAAATTTATAGTGGTTCAGCGTAATTGCCTACGTCCACTTTGAGGTTAAACATTATTGATCTTCTTTATAGTTGATTACAAATACAATTCGTGAATCAAATGCTTGAATGAAGTTGTTAAGTAGAGAAGATGAGTCTTGAAAATGGCAGAGTCTCCCCAGTGTTCTCTCTCCCAAAAAAAGGATCCCTTTCACTGTGACCCTGCCCCTCTATTTATAGGCAAATATGGGCTGGACTTCCCAAGTGGGCTGGATAGCCGAACGCTCTAGCCCCAGTACAGTGGTCGCCGTATGCCGAACCAGGTGTGCCGAACGCCCTGAGGCCGAACAGTCCTTTCTATGCCGAACGATGTGGTTGATGTTTGGGGAGTGCAGGATGTTTGTCAGGAGAAGTCGAATGCTCTTCTAGACGCCGAGTACTCTTGTTGCCGAGTACTCCTGATGCTACCGAGTACTACGCCGAGTACTCCTGTATGCCGAACTCCAGATGCTGCCGAGTTCTCCTTGATGCCGAGTGCTCTTGTATGCCGAGCAGTCTTGTATGCCGAGCAGTCTTGATGCCGAGCAGTCTTGATGCCAAGCACTCTTGAATGCCGAGCAGTCTTGATGCCGAGCACTCTTGAATGCCGAGCAGTCTTGATGCCGGGCACTCTTGAATGCCGATCACTCTTGCTACCGAGTATTGGTTGACGCCGAGTACCATGGGATGCCGAGCGTTCTTGTAGCCGAGTTCTAATGATGTCGAACACTCCTGGTCGCCGAGCACTACGGATGTCGAACGCTATGGATGCCGAGTCCCACTGGATGCCTTGCGCTTCGCTGAACACTCCCGGATGCCAAGTGCTTCGCCGAACACTCCTGGATGCCAAGTGCTTCGCCGAACACTCCCGGATGCCGGACACTCTCTGATGCCGAGTGCTACCTGATGCCGAGCACTAGTTGCCTGGTCAAATCTCCAGGAAACACTTGCCCCCCAAAGTGTATTGCGTGGCCGAACGTGATGCGCTTTGAATCTGGTTCAATTTTCCTTGATGATGCCTTCTCGAGGATGTCTGTAACGGAGGTGTGTGGCGAACGTGGCCTGGATGCCGAACGATATGTTCGAAGCCGAACAATACCCAAATGCCGAACAACTGACATGCCGAACATTGACTTCATGCCGAACATTGAATTCAGCTGAACAATCCTTAGGTCGAACCATGACTTTAGCCGAACAAAACAATTGCCGAACATTCCTTAGTTCGAATAATGTCTTTAGCCGAGCAATACAATTGCCGAACAACATTAAAATGCCGAACGGAACCAAGACCAAGCAGTATAATTGCTGAATACCATATATGCCGAACATTACAAACGCCGAACCAACACAGTTGCCGAACCATGCGAATGCCGAACACTTGTTAACCTTGCCTATTCATATAGCAAAACAAAACCTTAGACCTAAGCACATTATCACATGAAACTGACCCGCATTACTAACTCCCTAGCGTTAGTAGTCACGAATTAGAACTTAGATTAACATTCGTTTTCTGAATTTAAAACCGTAACCACCTCAAGGCGAGCTTTTTGAGACGGTCAGCGATGATGGTCTTCGAAGGCGATGATTCGAAGCTCATTTTTATGTCTTTAAAATCTTATTGCTTGTACACAATTGCTTGCACTAGTTTACACACCACGTGGGGGGAAAACTCGTGTTGCTAATTCTAACGTTCAACGTTTTTTAAGTATAGTTCTCTCAAGCACTTAGCCAGGTTCATTATTTATTTGGGATGTCGAGAAAATCTAGCTCCGCCACTATATCCGACAGGCCTGGGCCATCATCAAGGCAGGGAGCCACCGATACGTCTAATCCGTCGACTTCTCCTGCTCATAACTTAGCACCTGATACTCTGGAGGCAACAATCTTACTAGACAATCCGATCGATTCACAAGCCTCGAAGATCAACGAAACTGCAATGCGACGGATATGCTCCATTCATGGGATTCCTTTTGCCGACGTGTTAGTTCCTTCGAGACACGATCGTCCTCATCTGCCCCCAGTCGGGTACACTACCTGCAACAAGTTCATGTGTTGGATGGGCAGCGTGCCTCCGTTCAATTTATTTCTCCGGGATGTTCTACAGTACATAGACATGGCTCCATCGCAGCTGCACCCGAACGGCCATGCATTTCTATATGGGACTTACTTACTTTTCATGGCTGTCTTCTCCAGACCTCCAACCGCCGGTGATATCAGATACATTTATATGTTCAAGAGACGGAAAGACAGTCCTTCCTTTATGTTCCTCGAGCCATACCACAAATGCCAGATCTTGACAGGGGCATGTAGTAAATTTGCCCTGTACAAACAGGAATGGTTCTATGTGCGCTGCCCTTCTGGTTTCGCTAGGAGATGGGTTGAAGGCAGTAAGTCTCTCTGCTGAGTCACTATTCGTATTTAATCGGAGTCATGCTTTTCCTAACTCTTCATTTCATCTTTTCAGGTATCAACCCTCGTCCGGAAGGTCGAGGATATTCTGAGGCTGTTGAAGCCATTAGAGCTCTTCCTGTTGAGGATCGAGACATCCGGACTATCATTACAAATGAATCGCTGTCGGGGTTTGGCTTGCTAGCCCCTGGTCGTCGGATCAGCCTTCCAGAAGGTGTCACCATTCCCAAACCTTCGTCCGGTAAAGGAAAAAAACAGGCCGGATCGTCTTCGCGTCGCACTCCCGATACGCACGGAGAAGGTGAGCGCAGAGAAGATGATGTTCCTGAGACTCAAGGTGAGAACGTGGGTCCCGCTTGGAATCCGGCAATCGAGGTTCAAGATATTGAGACGTCATCCTCCCATTCGAAGGGGAAGAAGAAGTTAAAATATACAGTACAAAAGGAGAAAGTTGGTGGCACTTCAAAAGTTACGCCTATCCCGCCTGAGAAAGAGGCTTCTTCGCAGCATCTGGAAAGCTCCTTGAGGGGTCTATCGAACCTTTCTATTCCCGAAGACATACTTAATTACGGGTTTGATGATCCTGAAGCCCTCAAATTTTCTTCGCCCGCTAGAGGCAATGCGGGAGTTCAACTCCCGGTCCAAGGAGACAACACCCCGATTAGTAAAGATAAACGAACTGGTCCGTCAAGGGGAACACTAGGACACACACGCACATATGCATTCCATCATACACTTCAAGTTTTTTCTCATCTCACGGACTTTTCTTAACTCGTTGTTATCTCCATTCTTTGCAGGTGATATGGGGCGTTCTCACGGACTCGATCGTCTTTAGGGCTCTTCTGTATTTCATCACTCTGGACGGGATTCTGGTTCAGGCAGACGCAGGGACAGAGGCGATTATGAAGATAGGGACAATCGTCCCCGCGAGTCGTCTCACCGCAAGAAGGCACACTCTCAATCTTCCCAGTCCCGTGATCTTCCTCCTCCAACTGAAACGGATAGGGAGAAGTCTTTACAGAAGGGTTATCAATCTGATGCTCCTCGAGAACAACATTCCAGTTCATCGAGTACAAGGCAAGTTCGAGAGCAATGGAAAAGAACAGAATTCTCAAAGCCTCCTCCTCCTACTCATGCGGTGGACCCAACTGTCGCTGAAAAGATGGTCGACCTTAAGGCCAAGTTTTCGAAAATCTGCTTTGACGGCTTGAAGTTCCTCCCAGCCATCCATCATATTCCCGGGCACTTGAAGCAAAGTGCCATTGCCTGCAATAACGACGTCTATGTTCAACATGACGCGTTTGTGCACTTGGTGGAGAAGATCTCGGAAGTGTCCGTCGAGCGTCAACACGAGATTGATTGCCTGAACCTAGAGGCTGGCAGCGATAAGAAAATCATCAAACTCCAAGACGAAGAGCTTGCTTCGTATAAGTCGAAGCTAGAAGCCACTGAACAAAGCGCAAAAGATACTGCTGAGGCAGTTACTCGTTTAGAGGCGGCTCACAAAAAAGAGCTTGACGAAGCAGTCCAGCGCAGTGGCACCCTCGCCCTAGAAAAAGACTATGTCCAAAAGGAAAGGGACGCGCTCGCCACCCAAGTCAAAGAGCTGAAAGAATTACTCTCCAAGGAGAAGGAGGATAAGGTAGCTGCTCAAGAAGAATCACAATGATACTGTGATGAGATCGTTGCTACCCGACTCCTAAAAACAAAGCTCGATGACGAACTCGCTGGGGTTGAGAAAATAAAGGATGAGGCCCGTGAGGAGGGCAAAAGAGAGGCTACGGAGGAGATTGATTCTCGCCTCGAGGCGGCCGCCGAGGCCGGCAGGGAAGAGGTCAAAAACATGTTTGACCCGCTCATTGCTGAATATGGAGCCCGCGTTCTTATGCATCGTGACTTAACATTCTTGGGCGACGGCTACCTTGAGTCCCTAGCTGAGGCCTCGGAAACCTTGATAAGGATCAGGAAGATCGAGTCAGGCTCCGAAGAGGTCGATGAGGAGGCCTTGGTGAAGGAGTTCCTTAGGGGGAACGAGCCATCGAATTTATCCGCAGCATTGGCACTTTACAGCAAAGGCTCTCCCCTTCCAAAAGAGAAAGATGATGAAGCTGGCCCGTCCGGGACCAATGTTACTGTTCTTCACACTGCTGCTCAATCCGCCGCTCAATCGGCCGGTCGACCGACACTTGATCCATTCGAGCAGCATGTTGGTTATGACCCCGAAGACCCCGGGCTTGGTGCTCATGTGCTATCACCCATCCTGGAGGGTGAAACCCCACGTGCCACCGATAGCCAACCGGAACTTGGTAGGAAATTCTTCTTTCTCTAGAAGTTGAAAGATCCCGTCTTTTTTCGGCCATGGCTACTCGTTCTAACGCTCATTCTTTATGTTTTCATGCAGGTTGTTCTGACGCCGAGCAAACTCTAAGGAGCGATGACGCCAAGGAGGAGGCAAGGAAAACAAGTGATGTTGTCCACACGGGAGTACTCCCTGGTCCCGATGCTCAAGTGATCGGGGCGCTGGATGATGATAAGCTCGACGCTTCATCTCCTGCCGAAGGGGACGATGAAATTGAAATCACCGGCTCCACTGAGCATACCTCGCATATGAACATGAAGGACCGTCTTGCCGAAGAGGAGAAGAAAAAGGCCGAGGTCAAAGTTGAGCCTGGAATCCTGGAACTTACCGACCCGTAGAACAGACCTTTGAAAATCATCCTCCCGGGCAGGTCCAAACCGCTAGATGTTCCGTCTCCTACTCCTGACTCCGCCTCCTTAGCAAGAAAGAAGTCCAAGAAAAGGCGCGAGGGAGAGGAGTCATCGGGAAAGACGAAGGAAGACAAGAAGAAGAAATCGAAGAAATGATCGATATACTCGTTCAACGAGCTTCTTGCTTAAGTCTTGTAATCGCTTTTATCTTCCGTAGCTTGTAGTTTGTATAGACAGGTCTGGATTTTGTAGGAGTGATCATGTAATCCCATTTTGAACTTATCGAATAAAGTTTAGTTTCTTTTTGTTTGAATGATTCCCTTGTCTTTCTTCGGTTTGCTGACTAATTGTAGCCATAACTCAAGTTCTTATGAGTTGCATCATCTCCCGGTCCATTCCCGTGTTGTTCAAACATTTCTGGACATGGAATACTTCTCGTCCCGCATTTATTGAGTACTTGGACTTTTTGCAGACTCTGTGCTCCGGGGACTTGGAGACTTGAAACCGTTTATACTCTAGTCCGCGCCCTGGGGACTTGGAGTACTCCGCTCCGCACTCTGGGGATTCGGAGATTTGGAATCGTTTATACTCTAGTCCGCGCTCTGGGGACTTAGAGTACTCCGCTCCGCACTCTGGGGATTCGGAGAGTTGGAATCGTTTATACTCTAGTCCGCGCTCTGGGGACTTAGAGTACTCCGCTCCGCACTCTGGGGATTCGAAGAGTTGGAATCGTTTATACTCTAGTCCGCGCTCTGGGGACTTAGAGTACTCCACTCCGCACTCTGGGGATTCGGAGATTTGGAATTGTTTTATACTCTAGTCCGCGCTCTGGGGACTTAGAGTACTCCGCTCCGCACTCTGGGGATTCGGAGATTTGGAATCGTTTATACTCTAGTCCGCGCTCTGGGGACTTAGAGTACTCCGCTCCGCACTCTGGGGATTCGGAGATTTGGAATCGTTTATACTCTAGTCCGCGCTCTGGGGACTTAGAGTACTCCGCTCTGCACTCTGGGGATTCAGAGAGTTGGAATCGTTTATACTCTAGTCCGCGCTCTGGGGACTTAGAGTACTCCGCTCCGCACTCTGGGGATTCGGAGAGTTGGAATCCTTTATACTCTAGTCCGCGCTCTGGGGACTTAGAGTACTCCGCTCCGCACTCTGGGGATTCGGAGATTTGGAATTGTTTTATACTCTAGTCCACGCTCTGGGGACTTAGAGTACTCCGCTCTGCACTCTGGGGATTCGGAGATTTGGAATCGTTTATACTCTAGTCCGCGCTCTGGGGACTTGGAGTACTCTGCTCCGCACTCTGGGGATTCGGAGATTTGGAATCGTTTATACTCTAGTCCACGCTTTGGGGACTTAGAGTACTCCGCTCCACACTCTGGGGATTCGGAGGTTTGAAATCATTTATACTCTAGTCCGCGCTCTGGGGACTTAGAGTACTCCGCTCCACACTCTGGGGATTCGGAGATTTGGAATCGTTTATACTCTAGTCCGCACTCTGGGGACTTAGAGTACTCCGCTCCGCACTTTGGGGATTCAGAGAGTTGGAATCGTTTATACTCTAGTCCGTGCTCTGGGGACTTAGAGTACTCCGCTCCGCACTCTGGGGATTCGGAGAGTTGGGATCGTTTATACTCTAGTCCGCGCTCTGGGGACTTAGAGTACTCCGCTCCGCACTCTAGGGATTCGGAGATTTGGAATTGTTTTATACTCTAGTCCGCGCTCTGGGGACTTAGAGTACTCCGCTCCGCACTCTGGGGATTCGGAGATTTGGAATCGTTTATACTCTAGTCTGCGCTCTGGGGACTTAGAGTACTCCACTCCGCACTCTGGGGATTCAGAGATTTGGAATTGTTTTATACTCTAGTCCGCGCTCTGGGGACTTAGAGTACTCCGCTCCGCACTCTGGGGATTCGGAGATTTGGAATCGTTTATACTCTAGTCCGCGCTCTGGGGACTTAGAGTACTCCGCTCCACACTCTGGGGATTCAGAGGTTTGAAATCGTTTATACTCTAGTCCGCGCTCTGGGGACTTAGAGTACTCCGCTCCACACTCTGGGGATTCGGAGGTTTGAAATCGTTTATACTCTAGTCCGCGCTCTGGGGACTTAGAGTACTTCGCTCCGCACTCTGGGGATTCGGAGAGTTGGAATCGTTTATACTCTAGTCCGCGCTCTGGGGACTTAGAGTACTCCGCTCCACACTCTGGGGATTCGAAGATTTGAAATTGTTTATACGAGTACGTACGTCGTACAAGATAATGTAGTTCGTCATTCAACTGTGAGATACGGAAACATTAGTGATTCATGGAAAATGCGGCTACAAGCCTTTATTAATGAAAATTAACTAAACTGCTTGATTACAACTTTAAAAAGAAACTACGTTATGACTGAACGGAAACATGCAGGAAATAACAGTGCCTGAAATAAGAAAGGAAACATGCTAAATGTAATAGTGCCGCAGATGTTCACTGTTCCATGCTCGGGGGAGTGTCGTGCCATCAACGGTCGCTAGCTTGAATGTTCCTTCTCCAAGCTTCCGTTCAATGGCGTACGGACCTTCCCAGCTGGGATTCATGCGTGATGGTACCGGGAATACTCGTTTCAGAATGAGATCACCCACATCAAAGATTCTTGGGCGGACTCTGCCGTCGTAGTAACGCTTGACTCGATGTCTGTGCGATGTCGCCCTTAATTCAACTTCTTCACGCTTTTCGTCGATGCAGTCCAGTGATTCCAGCAAGAGGTTTTGGTTCGTCTTGGGATCATAGTATGTCACTCGGTGCGATGGAACTTCAAGTTCCACGGGTATAACGGCTTTAGAGCCGTATGCCAAGGCGAATGGAGTGTGGCCGGTCGCGGACTTGTGGGTAGTTCTATACGCCCATAATGCTGTCGGGAGTTCATCTACCCACTTGCCTCCAACCTTCTCCAAATGCTTCTTCAGTATTGACTTGATTATTTTGTTAACGGCCTCGACTTGTCCGTTATCTTTCGGGTGTGCCACGGCGGCAAACTTCTTCTCGATGCCATACTTTAAACAGAACTCTTTGAACTCTCTGCTTTCAAATTGCGTCCCGTTGTCCGTAATGATGGTGCGTGGAAGGCCAAAACGGCATATAATGTTTCGTACTATGAAGTTTATGACCTTCTTAGAGGTGATTGTGGCCAAAGGTTCTGCCTCAGCCCATTTTGTGAAATAGTCGACTGCAACAATCGCATATTTCGCGCCGCCTTTGGATATAGGCAAAATGCCGATTATGTCGATTCCCCAGATCGCAAATGGCCAGGGACTAATCATCTGTGTAAGTTCCGTTGATGGAGCCCTTGGGATTTTTGCATATCTTTGACACTTGTCGCATTTTCTTGCGTAGTCCGCGGCGTCCCAGTTTACGGTAGGCCAGTAATATCCATAGCGGAGGATCTTCTTTGCTAGCGTTTGCCCCCCAGTATGGTCGCCACATTCCCCTTTGTGAACCTCTCTTAAGACCCGCTTTGTCTCATCATGAGCGATGTATCGCAATAATGGGACTGAGAATCCTTTCCGGTACATCGACCCATCTTGCATTACGTATCGCGCGGCCTTCCGAAGGACCTGCCGTCTTTCGCTTCTTTTTTCTGGTAAAGCCCCGGTCGTTAGGTACAGTTTGAATGGGGTTAACCACGATTCCTCTTCGGTTTCTGTCTCCAACACGAGATCGACTTTCATCCCGTCTATGCTCGGGGCATGCAAGACTTCGACGGGATACAATCCCATTTGTTGCGCATCGCCGGTACTTGCAAACTTAGCCAATAAGTCGGCTTCTTTGTTCTGTTCGCGCGGGATATGTGAAATGTCATAACGCTCAAGATTTGATAGTAGTTCTTGGACCTGAACGAGGTACGGAGCAAGCTTTCGTCCCTTTGCTTGGTAGTCCCCCCGTACTTGGTAAACCACCAACTGTGAGTCACAAAAGATTTCGACTGATTCGATTCCGAGTTCTCTGATGAGCTTCAAGCCAGCGATCAGTGCTTCATATTCGGCTTCGTTATTTGTAGCCGGGAAGTCGAGCTTCAGGGCATAACAGATTGATCGGTTTTCCGGAGTTATAAGAACTACGCCCGCGCTGGAGCAGCGGTCGTTTGATGCACCGTCAGTGAATAATTTCCATCGAACGGGGGGAATGATGTCGTCGTCATCCGGCTTGATGGGTATGGTAAACTCAGCGATGAAGTCCGCTAATGCTTGCCCTCGGATGGCTCTCCACGGTAAGTATGCGATATCGAATTGGCTCAACTCGATGTTCCATCTTAACAATCTTCCAGAAGTTTCCGGCCGTTGGAGTACTTGCCTCAAGGGTTGATCGGTATTAACGCCGATTGAATGTGCTTGAAAGTATGGGCGAAGCTTTCGTGATGCAATCACCAAGCAATAAGCCAATTTCTCGATTTTAGGGTAATTCCTCTCTGCCCCTGTTAAACGCTTGCTAACATAGTACACCGGCTTCTGGACTCGATCCTCCTCACGAACCAAAGCCGCACTTATCGCATGTGGGGATACTGCCAAGTATACATATAACATTTCGTGGTCAACTGGTTTTGACAGCATTGGTGGACTCTCCAGATGCCTCACCAGATTCTGGAATGCTTCCTCACAACTAGACGTCCATTCAAAATTTCTCTTTCCTTTCTTTATTATATCGAAGAATGGGATGCACTTGTCAGTTGCCCTGGATATAAATCGACTTAGCGCAGCTACTTTTCCATTCAAGCTCTGTACTTGCTTTATGGTCCTGGGCGCTTGCACATCTCGAATAGCTTGGATCTTTTCTGGGTTGGCTTCTATTCCCCTAGCATTGACGATGAATCCCAAAAACTTCCCTGATGCAACGCCGAAGGAACATTTCAAAGGGTTGATCTTCATCCCATAAAACCTGAGTATGTCGAACATTTCAGCCAAGTCTTGAATGTGGTCGTTTGACCGTCGTGACTTCACAAGCATGTCATCCACATAGACTTCCATCGTTCTACCCAGCTGGTCCTTGAACATCCGATTCACTAAACGCTGGTAAGTCGCTCCTGCGTTCTTCAATCCAAAGGGCATCACTACATAGCAATACTGCCCGACATTTGTAACGAAGCTGGTGTGTTCTTGGTCCGGAATATGCATCGGGATTTGGTTGTACCCTGAGTACGCGTCCATGAATGACAGCAGCTCGTGTCCTGCGGTGGAGTCGACCAACTGATCGATCCTAGGCAGCGGGAAACTGTCCTTAGGGCATGCTTTGTTCAAGTCGCAATAATCTACGCAAGTCCTCCATTTCCCATTCGCCTTTTTTACCAGCACGGGGTTGGATACCCACTCAGGGTAGAGGGCATCGCGGACGAACCCATTTGCTTTGAGTTTGTCCACCTCCTCTCCGAGAGCGGCGGACCTCTCCGGATCCATTCCTCTCCTTTTTTGTTTAACTGGGACGTACTTCGGGTCTATGTTCAACATATGACTCGTGATGGCGGGAGAAATCCCACACATATCAGAATGCGTCCATGCGAAAACATCAAGATTCGCCCGGAGGAAGTCGCTAAGGTCTTCAGTCATCTCGGGACCAAGCTGTGATTCGATTTTCAGAATTCGCGAAGGGTCGTCACGGCTAACTGAGATGTCAATTGTTAATTCATCCGGTGCCGCCTTCTCTTCCCTGGGTTTCTCATCGTCGTCTCTCGGATCTATATCTCTGAAGATCCGAGAACTATGCCCGAGCCAGGGCTCGGGCACTACTTGTCAATTATCCGCATTAAGGATGCGGACGGGATTGTCCGCAACCTTTCCCTTCTCCCTCCGATGGGCTTCTCGGAGCTCAGCCACATAACAGGAACGACCAGCTGCTTGATCGCCATGAACAATACCTACTCCTTTGTCAGTCGGGAACTTCAAAGTTAAACACCACGGGGCTAGCGCTGCCCTAAACTCAGCCAGGGCCGGCCGGCCCAAGAAAACGTTATATGGAGAATCCACATCCAGAACTACGAAGGGTAGAATTCGTACCCTCCGACGCTCGCCCTGTCCCAATTCAACTGGTAACTCAACATACCCCATGACATCGGTTTCTGCGCCGTTAAAGCCGTGTATACGAGCCTTGGACTGTTTCAGGTCCTTTGTTTCTAGTCTCATTTGATCGTAAGCCTTCTTGAAGATGATGTTGACTGAACTTCCACAATCAATCAGAATTCTTTTCACATATGCTGGTCCGATCGTTGCAGATATGACCATGGGGTCGATGGTCGGAGCCTTTATCTGATCAGCGTCTCTACTTCTGAACACAATATCGTCTGTCATTACGTGCTGCTGCTTAGCAGGGGCCCCGTCCTCCGTGTTAGAACAACACTCGAAATCTGCATGTTTCAGGGAACTTGCATATCGCTCCATTTCTTGCCAGTTCTTATCTGCGGGGTGAGGTCCGCCGATAATTTTATTTATGACTAGTCTTCCTACGGTTCGGGCAGGCTCCTCGGGATGACGCGGAGCTGGTGCACGACCTGGGTTGGACGTTCCCTGTCCTCCTTCCTGTGGGTCCTTCACAAATTCTTGCAACTTCTTCTGCCTGATCAACTTCTCGATAGCGTCATGCAGGTGTCTGCACTCCTCCGTGTTGTGCCCATAAGTCTCATGGAAGCGACAATATTTCCCGGTTCACTTTTGTTCCTCGGTTGATTCTTTCGGTCGGGGCTTTCTGTATTGAAAGGTATTGCAGGTGGACAGGTAAATGTTCCCAAGTGGCGCGTTCAGCGGAGTATACTCGCTGTAGCTTGGAATCCTCGACTTCCACTTCCCCGCTTCTTTCCTTTTTCCTTGACTCCTTCCTCCGGACTCCTTGGGTTGCCCAGGCTTGTTCTGGACATTGACTTGGACCTTTCCTGAGCTGTCTCCAGACTGCTTCACAGCAATGTTGCTCTTTATTGACTCTTGGACAGGTCCTGGCGCCTTATCTCGTCGTACCCATCTAGCTTCCTCTCTTCTTATGAACTGGTGTGCCTTAGAGTAGAAACGTTCTAGCGTAGCCGGAGGTTTTCCTGCCAGCCAGTCTCCAAACTCAGAGTCTGGATCCACACCTCTCATTACAGTCATCAGAATTGCATGGTCATTGGGATTACTGACTTCAGTTGCTGCTACGTGAAATCTTTGTAAATATTCCTTCAACGACTCCCCGGGATTTTGGATTACACTTGACAGAGACATCACGTCCTTTGGGCGCGTAGTGTGTATCCTGAACTGCTCAATAAACTTCTTTGCCAATTCCTCGAAATTTGATACGGATCGCGGAGGAAGTCGGGTGAACCACATAGTAGCGATCCCAGATAGAGTAATCGGAAAGCACCTACACTTGGTGGCATCATTCGCTCTAGCTGAATCCATCATCCATTTGTACCTCATGACATGCTGTCTGGGGTCAGTCCTCCCTTCGTACGCAGGGATAGTAGGCATACTAAACTTCCTGGGGTACGCCGCTTGCAACACAACATCCGTGAACGGAGTATGACTTCTTGACACTCCCCAATCATCATTCGATAACCCCTGATTTTCCTTCATCAACTGCCTAATCATGGCTGTCGGATCTGGTGTCTGTATGGAAGGTGGAAGGTTAGTGTCTGTTCTACGCGCTTGTCCATGCTGATGCCTCCCCTCCTGGCGGTCTGCCAATCGTGGGTCTTGAGGTTCGACATCGTTAGCATTTTGATGATCCGGACCTCTATCCTCCATCTGTACCCCGGTTCTGAAGTTTCCAGCTCTTGCTTGGTCACGGTCTCCAGATGTTTGAACAGCAGCTTCTGCTCGTGCAACGTCAGTCTTGCGGCGTCTGCGCCTGGGAAGTTCATCAGAGGAAGTTGAGCTATCAGATGAAGAGTAAGGAGCGGGATTGCCCCCAGAATTCTGTTGCTGCTGTTGAGTGAGTTGTGCCATCAGGTTGGCGTTAGCTTGCATCTGCTCTCCTAGTTGTCTCCTGCTTTCCCTGAGTTCTCTCATCAAGTCATTGAACTCTATTCTAGTGACAACTGGAGTTTGTTCTTGAGCGGCAACTCCTGCATTTGGAATTGCTGGTTGATTGCTAGGCCCTGCTTGTTGCATGCTAGCAGTCTCGTGGGCATCCGCATTATGAGAAGCTGACCTGGTACGTGGTCTTGCCATTGTAGAGTTATTGGTATAAACTCTGAGTAGAATCAACGGATGTCCTATCAGTGAGTCGGATCTTCTTTGGGGGATTTGTTCAATCCAGTAGCTTCAAAGCAGATCCTTGAGGTCTGAGAATTCAATTCTCAGTGAAAGCACCAAAGTGTTAGCACCAAAATTGGTCACTAACCTCGTAGAGAAAGATTGTGTAGAGATATAAGTGATGGAAGTAAATTAAACAGAGAAGACAATGCTAATCTAACTGCAGAAAGTAAGAACACCAAATTTATAGTGGTTCAGCGTAATTGCCTACGTCCACTTTGAGGTTAAACTTTATTGATCTTCTTTATAGTTGATTACAAATACAATTCGTGAATCAAATGCTTGAATGAAGTTGTTAAGTAGAGAAGATGAGTCTTGAAAATGGCAGAGTCTCCCCAGTGTTCTCTCTCCCAAAAAAGGATCCCTTTCACTGTGACCCTGCCCCTCTATTTATAGGAAAATATGGGCTGGACTTCCCAAGTGGGCTGGATAGCCGAACGCTCTAGCCCCAGTACAGTGGTCGCCGTATGCCGAACCAGGTGTGCCGAACGCCCTGAGGCCGAACAGTCCTTTCTATGCCGAACGATGTGGTTGATGTTTGGGGAGTGTAGGATGTTTTTCAGGAGAAGTCGAACGCTCTTCTAGACGCCGAGTACTCTTGTTGCCGAGTACTCCTGATGCTACCGAGTACTACGCCGAGTACTCCTGTATGCTGAACTCCAGATGCTGCCGAGTTCTCCTTGATGCCGAGTGCTCTTGTATGCCGAGCAGTCTTGTATGCCGAGCAGTCTTGATGCCGAGCAGTCTTGATGCCGAGCACTCTTGAATGCCGAGCAGTCTTGATGCCGAGCACTCTTGAATGCCGAGCAGTCTTGATGCCGAGCACTCTTGAATGTCGATCACTCTTGCTGCCGAGTATTGGTTGACGCCGAGTACCATGGGATGCCGAGCGTTCTTGTAGCCGAGTTCTAATGATGCCGAACACTCCTGGTCGCCGAGCACTACGGATGCCGAACGCTATGGATGCCGAGTCCCACTGGATGCCGTGCGCTTCGCCGAACACTCCCGGATGCCAAGTGCTTCGCCGAACACTCCTGGATGCCAAGTGCTTCGCCGAACACTCCCGGATGCCGGACACTCTCTGATGCCGAGTGCTACCTGATGCCGAGCACTAGTTGCCTGGTCAAATCTCCAGGAAACATAAATGAATTCAGCCCTTGTTGGCAGACGAACATCATCCTCAGGGATACCATATTGAAGACATATATTTTGGAGCAACCTAGTAGAAAAGATTGAAGACACTTGCTTTGGCGGGTAGTTCAAAATTCTCAGCGTCGTAGGTAACTGACCTAATACTGGCTCAACTGAAACTATTTGGTTTTGGGATTCAGAAGTTTCAGGAGGACCTGGCCCGATAGAAATAGATGGTGAAGCAGGAGCTATAGAAGTCCCAACTTCAAGAAGGGTAGACGTTCCTTCACCAAACTTAAAACAAGGTGATCGATAAGTCATTCTAAACAATAAAACTTGACATTCAACATGGCCGGTTATGTTCTACTTTCAAAAATAAACCCATTTGACCAATGCTCGAAATCCAAAGGATGTCGACGTGTGTTGACCAATTGGATTCTGAGCATTGACCGGGGAAAGTGCAGTGTGTTAATATAACCAATGTGAGTCCAGTGTCCCATATTCCTCGAACGGTCCATCCTGTGTAGATAGCTCGCTCATGCTTTGAAATTATATTTCAGAACTTACTCGTTGGCAATGAGTAATCGATAACAGAGCTGTTACTAATATCACTATTGATCCCAAAGGTATGTGGCATGTCGACATAACCATGATCTCACATAAACAAGTAATTTTGGAAGTGCGGAGATAAGCTAATGCTTGAAGCATACAATGCCACCCCTATCAATAGGAGTTAATAGACAGTGTCGCTAATCATTAATGAAACTAAGAATATCGAATGCCATTAATGCCACATACCACTTGTAGAGTTAAATGAATAATGTCGTATCACATCAAGGAAGCATAATATTAAAGAATACTATATTAAAAGCCATCAATGTTATAATGACATGAAAATCATCCATGTCGCCCTCCATTGATGCCGCGTTCTAATTAATGTCGCATTTCATCCAGGGAAGAAGAATAAACACCACAACTAGTTAATATCACTTTAGAATGATATCGCACCTCTTCAACGCCGCTTCCTTCTAATATCGCTCCTTATTGATGCCGCTTCCTTCTAATATCGCTCCTTATTGATGCCGCTTCCTTCTAATATCGCTCCTTATTGATGCCGCTCATCACCAATGATGTCCCTTATCAGTGCCACCTATCATCAATGCCACCTGTTATGAATGTTGCCTGTTGTCAATGCTACCTGTAATCAATGCCACTTATTATCAATGCTGCCTGTTACCAATGCCGCTTGTTGAAAATGTCGCTTGTTATCACTACCGCCTGATATCAATGTCACTTATTATCAATACTGCAACGTGATGATGTCATAGTCCATAAATACACAGAAAATGCCACACGTCATCAAATCAAAGCAATATACTTAGCACCGTTGAGATACACCATAATGCTGCATAACAAGCATGCCGCATAACATCCATGTCGTGTCTTACCACTCATATAAATACCAACCTAGGGGCATGGAGGAAGGAGCGGATCATTCTTTTCTCAACTTATTACAAATTTAACTTTGTAATCCTAAATTGATTTTGGGATTTTTTTACCAATTGTTAAACTTGAACTATATACACATAAGCTATGTATATTCAACTATTCCATGGCATATGTATAAATATCTCATTACTCATAGCTTGTTTCAAATTCCAAAGCACTTGTGATTTTTATCATAGCTTGTTTCAAATTCTAAAACACTCATAGACTCAATTACTATTTGAACGAGATTGATCGACGATAATTGACTTCAAGATGCCATGACTTCAACATAAGCTTGGGCATAGCTCCAACATGAAAAATTATGACAACATTATGGACTTGGACATACTAAGCCTATTTACCTAAGCCCTTTCTCAACAAAAATGTCTCTTTTGCCAACACTCGTTAAGGTCCATAAGGGTGTTTCGGGCCTTCACTTAACCAAATTTCTCTTCTCTTGTATGTTTTAGGTGTTAGCACAGAAATTCATTTTAGCGCTAAAAGGAGGGCACGAACCTCTGACTCTATTTAGTCCGTAAGTGGAACTACCGTAACCTACATATATAGGGCTTAAAGGACTTGTCCCTACCAGGCATACCCCATTAAGGAAATTATTCCAAACCGCCCTACTCTTGATTCCTAACACCATTTAATCACATCAAGTAAGATTTTCTTAGTTATGTCAATTAAACTTGTTAAAATCTCCAAGCATAGGTCCTCCGAGCCTCAAATGGTTAGACTAACCTACCAAATTACAAGCGATCCTCGGCTTCATGAAAATCAAATATTAAGGCTCACGGCTTTACAAATCTTGGAAGATAAAAAGAGACAAGTGGCTTCTTATAATCTAGAAAAATGGAGTCTGAATCCATTACATGTATGGCCAACACCGATATTTACCCTAGGGAGACAGTACAAAATGGAAAGCATCTTCTTGAAAATGAGAAAAGAAATCCAACTCAAAGCTAAGGGAACTATTTTCGAAAGAGAGAGAAAGTGACTTTGAACTGTTTACTATAAAGTGTGGGAGATTGTTTGATCGACTTATAAAATAAATGAAGAACAAAGCTCACTAAAAGGAAAATTGGTCATCGAAGACGAGGATTCCATTGCAAGTGACAAAAGAATTAAATGCCAACCAAGAGGATCATTCTCCAAAAGATCACGGCTTTCTAAGAATTTCTCTCTTACCATTTCTTAAGAGAATATCTACCTCTTGACCAAAGACAAGCTCAACTATTGGCCTTTGCAAAAGAAGCAACCAAAGAATGAAAGAAATCTTGAAGAATTATACTATCATTAATCATTCTAATGGACACGACACGAATCAATGTTGAAGCTTGGAAGGGATAATTGAGAATTTCCTAGGACAATGAAAGATCAAAGAATTACTAAGAAGGTATTAAAAAAGTTAGCAAAGAAAGAAGATTTTCTACATAAAATAACTATACGAAGGAAAAGAAACTACTAAAATAAAGGGAAAAAGCCTTTGTCCCCACCAAGATGGTCTGGTAAAAGCACCTCCTAGAGGGAAGTCAGACCTTTGGTCCCTTATGGAAAGGCCTAACCAAAGCATCTGCAAGCCTTCAGTCCCTACCTACGAGGCCTAGCTAGAGCGCCTCCTAGAGGAGGACGGAGTAAGCCTTTGATCCCATCTAAGATGGTTCGACAAAAGCTTCGAACCAGCCTTCAGTACCGTCTCAATGGCCTTACTGAAGTGCCTCCTAAAGGGAGGTCAGGTAAATCTTTAGTTCTGCTTAAGATAGCTATCCAAAGTGCGGGATTAGCCTTTAGTACTATTCTGTAAGACCTTACTAAAGAGCCTCCTAGAGGGAGGTCATGTAAACCTTTGGTTCTGCTTAAGGAAAGCTAACCAAATACACCGGACAAAAGACCTAAATCATCACCTAAGACGGTGATAAGGGGATAAATCCAAGTTGAGATCATTACTCAAGATGTGCCAAAGAAATCAATCGAGTCGATAAAACTCTATCCAAAAGAATGGATTAAATCAATTTTCTAAGGGAAGATCAATTAAAAATCAGTCATTTG
Organism: Allium fistulosum; assembly: GCA_030737815.1. Taxonomy (NCBI): domain Eukaryota; kingdom Viridiplantae; phylum Streptophyta; class Magnoliopsida; order Asparagales; family Amaryllidaceae; genus Allium; species Allium fistulosum. Next base: position 738,454,992 of record CM060908.1, on the reverse strand, counting down.
CATTCAAAAGCAAAATCAATCTTATAGAGGAAGATCAATTAAGAATGAGGCATTTGTGCTCCAAAGCAATACCAAGCAATTATGCATCTAGACAAAAGTAATCTTCAATTGCCATATGGATTTTTTGTTCTTCTCAGATAGGTTTTCTGATCTTCTATTATTTCCAGATGGTTTTCTGGTCCTCTATTATTAGCAGATGATTTTTCGGTTTTCTATTATTACCAGATGTTTCCTAGTCTTCTATTATTTCCGAATGGTTTTCTGGTTCTATTATTTCCAAATTGTTTTCAAGTCTTTTATTATTTCCATATGGTTTTCTGGTCTTCTATTAGTGCCAGATGGTTTTCTAATCTACTATTATTACCAGATGGTTTCCTGGTCTTCTACTATTTCCAGATGATTTTCAGGTCTTCTAGTCGTCTAGTCACACTATCGCCAAATGGATTTTCTAGTCCTCTGTTTATATTATTATCAAATGATATTTTTGTCTCATATAGTTTCCATGCACTTTGTTGGTTCCCTATTCAGATGACATTGCAATTACTCCAACACGGGGCTGCATTAAGTCAGCTCTCAATTCAAATTAGAATTCAAATTTCTTATTAAAATAATGAGAATTTCCATTACTAAATAAGCCATAGGATATCTATTAATGAAAAGGAAGATTCTTACATCAAGGTCAAAATCTATGGTTTTCATACCACCAAAATTCTAATTGCTCAATCTGAAAGGTTCCTAGCTCTCTTAACAAGCAGGTTATTAATCTCTACATTAAAAGCTTGAAATACAAAAAGCAGATTATGCTAAAAACAACAACTACAAAGCACCAGATCGTAACAGGTAAATTAATTGCTGATCTCAGATAAAGGAAAAAGGAATAAAATATAAACCACTCAGGTATGAGTTTATTTACAATTTACACGTTAAATACAAAAATCACAGTTACATGAATTAAACTACAAAAGGGTCTATTCAAAGATCTACAAGTAATTTACCGTTAAAGGGAAAGACTTTGCTCCATCCTCTTCAAATCTTCAATGGCTGCTGAATAGTCGGTAACCAGTAATGTGGTGAATGGCCATGTCCAAAAGCTCTTTGAGTTTCTTCTCTCTTTTTTCGAACAGTGTCTCATCATAAACGGAATCAATTTGAGTCTTTAGTGCATGCTTGACAGTCTTATTAGCTCCTTCCAAGTTTGAACCATGCTCTTTAATTCCCCAATCTCTTGCTTGAGCATATGCCTTTCACGCTCAAGCTTTTCAACCTGGCTTTCATAACCATTAAGATATTGAGAAACTTTTTCATTCCATTTCTTGTTGAAAAACTACATGCACTCAAATTTGACTTGTCTACCCCATTTGGAGATCACTTCATTACTTAGGCCCGGAGTTGGGTTTAACATGGCAGGAAATTCCTTGCTATCCAAAAATTAGGATTTGTTCATTCTCCTAGGAGTAGGAAGGCTAGAATCACCTCCACTCGTAATAAGTTCTAAGATTGGCAGGATACTTGACTCCTTGAGAGATCCGCTTCAAGGTCATTTATCTGTTGTTGTAATCTAGCCATTTCTACAGTAATCACAATTGAATGTCTAGACCCTAGGACCTTGTCTATCTTCTTTTTCAACTCTTGAAACCCTTTGTCTTTTTCGTTAATTTGAACTTCTAAGTTGGAGTTCATTTCTTTGAAGTCTCCGAACATTAATCTCAATTGCTAATAATTTCTATGTCACTCTTGGGCTTCTAGATTGTTCAGAAACCGTAAAGCCGAAGCATCTTGAGAAGAACATTTCTTTTCAGATCGGCTATTAGTATATCTTTAATATCGTTGAGCCGAGAGATAACATCTAAAGGACCAGATGTGACCGTTAGTTGGTTTTCCTATTCAGAATAAATAAAAAGCAAATTAGTACATGCAAAGTAAGCATTTTTATTAGTAACGGCAAGGAGTTAGAAACATTAGAGAAATTCAAATTACATCACAACTAAATTTTAAACATTCAATTAACTCCTAAATTCTCAAAATAGCAATTTGGCCTTTTCAAATGACCTAGTGGAAAAAGTAAGATTATAATCAAATAGAGATTTAATTCCCTCCAGGGTATTCATGGGAGGAAATTGATGATAGTCCCAGTTCCCAGCCGGGGGCTAGTATTACCGCATAGCAATTTGGCATGATATGTTCGAAGTTCACCGAGTAGTTTATCCTTCTCATCGCCCAAGAAGTCAAAATGAAAGTGCGGAAATTATGTGTAAACTGCTTGTAGCTCTCTTAGAAAGCAATGCTTTGCTAATTGAGATGTTTTAAAGATTAAACACTTCTCTTTAAAATCACTCTTTAACTAGATGAACCTACTCAAAAGTTCCATGGTAACATGGCTATTTGAAGGTTCCTTTATCTATAATATGTGAAAATTAGACTAAAGACTGAGAAAATAAAGTGGGAAAGTTTTGAATTGTACATTACAATTATACAATCATTTGGGTTCATACAATATTATTCCCTTATAAAATTCGGAAATAAATCTCCCCTTGCTATATTTGATTTTATCGGGGGGAAGGGATTATGGAGAAAGTGGAATGGTCGCCACCATGGGAAGGCTCCAACAATTCCCAAGATGAGGATCAGACCCATGCTCATCTAAATATCTTTTATGAAGACGCCTTACTAAACCCCCACTATTCTCGCCTAAGTAAGAGAAACAAATAAATTGGCCCTTGGAATAGACTTTATAAAGAAACTATTAGTTCCTGAGATGATGGTTTTGATGACAACAACCTTAGGACTTGTTATAAAATATAAATACTAATATTCTTGTCTAGATATATAGGTATATGCAGGATATATATATATATATATATATGCAGGTACTGAGAATGAAGACTGTATAGTACAAAGATTCAAGACTGAGTAATAGGGATTCAAGACTGACGAATTCAAGGTTGTAGAAATCAAGACTGAAGACTCATGAGTATCAAGATTATCAAAAGTTCAAGAGTTCAAGATATCAAGATAAGTAATAGAGTCTAGATTTATGTTAAAACATCAAAGCAGTACTAAGATCTTTGTTCTAATTTTAATTGGGATGGAATCCACCTTCTCGCTTTAATAGTGGAATGGAACCCACAACCTCTTCAGTGGGATGGAACCCACGACATTCTCCAGTGGAATGGAATCCACGAAATTTTCAAAATGATTTATTTTTTCAAAACTATCTTTTTAAAGTCATCTCTATCAATTTAAATATTTTAGCCTTAATTCAAACACTATTTTTAAATTTCAAAATCATCTCTTGTTTTTAAACTATCTCATGGATTCTATATTTTAGCTTTAAATCTCAAAAATATATCTATACTTAGTTTTTAATATTTTATAGATTATATATATATATAGATTATTTTCTGAAAGCTCTTTTATAAGTTTAAACTATATTCAAAATGGTTTACAAAGTTTAGAAATTTTTTTGATAAGTTTTAGAATAGAAATCATTTTAAATCAAAATAAATTTTTAAAAAATACATAGGCATGTCGACATCCCCCATCCCCCCATGTCGACATGGTAGCCGTAGAATTTAAAATTCAAATTTTCAAATGAAGTGTCTATTCGTTATAACCTTTCACGAATGGACATGACTGTTGTTCTTTTATAAATACCAGTTGTTTTCAACGAATTTTAAGTTAGTTCTTCATTTCTTCACTCCTTCTCCACACAAATATTCTCTTATATTTCAAATGCTTTAAAAAAACTCTACCAAAATTCTAAGTGAATCAAACTCGATCATCTCTAGTTTGATTCTTTGCCACTCTCTCTCAAAGATCTCAGTGCTATTCAGAGTTATAGGATCATTTGTAATCAAAGAAGTGTATCGAGTCTCTCTATCTATCAAAGTGATATTGGAAACGGTGTGATTGTGGCCCATAAATCAATTGGGTGTGATTGTAGCCCGTAAATCAATTACGTGATCTTGTAACCTGGTTAAATCAAGAGAGTTTGCCCTGGACTCGGAGACAGGAGGGTGTAACGACCCCACCGCGATGCCTAGATTTGCAAAGAACATTACAAGTAATGTCGTCTGCTAATCCGGAGAATACGGCTTGTTAAGGGCGATCGAATGTGAGTATATCTTTATACTAATACTGACACGTCATTTATACCTTTTCACTTAATATCTGAACTGAATTTGACGTGTACAATATTAATACGAAGTAATAGACACACCGATTTCTCAGAATCAGAACAATATATCATATAAATAACAGTTGCAGATCACAGTGGAATAAATCTCAACTTATACATACAAAAATTATTTAGTTTACAAAATGAAATACTAAACTCGATTGTTATACAAATTTAATAATTCTCTAATCTCATTTATACATTTTATATACAAGGTCAAAATTCCTAAATGGGATAAACAAAAAGTCCAAATGTTTATCTCCTTGCTAGCACAACCAATCAAAGGTCAACCTGTCCTGTAACCTGAAAAGTCTCGGCCTGACCCGAGCAAAATAACACCCGAGTCAGACTATCTTTAAATATCCAATAGCGTGAGAACAAGATAGAGCACAAGAACAAACAACATATAAGTAAATACAGATGTTCATGATTGAATTCGAAGAACAAAACACAATATCTCTAAGCATGCAAATATCAATGATTAACTCAGTATAGGGTTATAAGTTTACGTCACAAACATGAACTAGTCACTAAACACAAAATAACAGAATTAATTTAACATCCATCACAAGACACAAGAACATATATTTATTTCACGAACACACGACACAAGAATATATGTTTATTTCACAAACACAAGGCACAAGAATATATATACTTATTTCACGAACACAGAATAGTCACAAAATTCAAATATCCAAAATCCAAGAGATTTTAATCCAAACCGATCGTAATGATCGTCCAAAACAATCACAATGATTGTACTCAAAACCCGTGGCAAACAAACAAACAAATTGGTATCACTCGAACCAATCTGATACCAAGGATCGTACTCAGTCCAGGAAAACAGAATCACAGAATGATCTCAAGGATAGTCCATACCGATCAAGGTGATCGTAGAAACCATGACTCGATAAATCCATATTTATTTAATGTTATTAAATTATTATGTTCGAAAAGAAATCCAGGAATAAACTTCTTAAGGATCTAGCAGCCACTTGCCGCACACCAAAAGAGAGTAAACTCTAAAGTGCCAAATACTATCACCTTCAGTAATCACTAAAATTTAACCAATACGTCCCATACCGTATGGTGAAATTCAAGTATTTACTAAAAACTAGTAAATATCACTTATTACGGATACCACTGGAAAACCTGAACCATATTCTTTTAAGGATCTAGCAACTACTTGTCGCACACCAGAAGAGAATACAACTCTAAAGTGTTACGTACTTTCCCAGTTCGATCACAAGAACTTAACCCAAGCATCCCATACTACCCAGTGAAATTCATGTATTCGCTAATGAGTTAGTAAATTCCACTCAAACATTCTATTCAATGAGTTATACCATAATCAATAAAGTTTTATTCGAAAGCATTTAAAACAATTGATAACACTATATCGATTATTAGTACTTCCCAAATTATAGAATTAAGATTCTCAAAACATCTATTTAATTTGTCACTTATTAAAATTATCCATTATTCCAATTGTTCCAATTTTATTTATTTTGTGAACTAAGATTTTCTATTTCCCGAAACCATAATGATACTTAAATTTCCATAAAGTTGTATTATTCACGAATCATATTTTAAAACCATATATATATATATATATATATATTTAAGTAATCACTTATTCTCTAAAACTCTATTTATTACTCCTAGAAATGTCCAAATTAGTATTCGTACACTAGTATAAAACAACTTATGTTTATACTTCAAAACCATGTTTCTAAATCTCATAACATTTTATTTAATAAATTAAATTTATATTTCACAAAACATATTTTTAAATCCATAACTATTTATACCGGTAATACTTAATATGAATATAAATATTTGATAAAACTAGTTATAAAAGAGATTAGGCCAATTTATAAAACAAGTTTAATATTTATAACTTTAATAAACTCTCCTTACCAAATTATTGGTGTTTATAACTAAATATTTATTTATATAAAATGATTAAAAATCCATAAACACGTTAGAATTCATTATAACTAAATATTAGATTATCATAAGATTTTAGCCAGGAGATAACACCGTAGAGTTCTAACTCTTAACTATATACCAAATCAAACTAATAATATAAATTTATTACTGTAAATATAAATTTATATATAACCAACTACCAAAATAATCACTCCAACATTTGGGCACAACATTACAAATACAATAACACCAAATGGGTTCAAGGAATGGGTCGGGAATGCACCGGTCATTTCAACCGCTTCACCAATTACAACTCAGTCACAAGTTTCAGTTTTAAAATGCAATTTCGACCTTTAAATCAAATAATTTTAGAAAACTTACAAAATTAAAGTTGTAGCACAAAGTTTAAGCTTTCCAGAACTTAAATATTATCAAAATCCGATAAGAAATGAGAAAGTTACGCTTAAATTACTAACAATGTTTAGCACAGAAATTTGACAGGGCAGAGACTATTACTCTGTTAAAAACCTGATTTTTGGCCAAAAAATATTCGAAATATGAGAAAGTAATTAAAACAAAAGTTCTTCCTTAGGAAATTATATTTCTACTGCAAAAATATTGAACACAATTGAATTTATCAATCAAAAGTTATGTCCATTTTACTCTCAAGTATTAACTCGGAAAATTTTTATATGGTTGTGTTATAACATTAGTTTCAAACTCAATTTTAACCCATTAAACAAGAAAATTTCGAAACATGATTAAAAGAAAGCCTGTAGCTAATTGAAAGAACTTTATACTACAAAAAGGTTGAGTCAATTTGGATTATTGTACCATATATTATCGCTGTTTTACTGCAGTGATTTTTTTCACCAAATTTTCAGCCAACAATAACATAATAATCACACAAGTTTTCAACCAAATAGCAAACAATTCAATCAATATCATTCACACAATTATGCACAGCGAACAAAGATTTAGAAATAGGTATGTGAGTGATTAACTCACCGTTAATGCATCCTATAGCTTGCAAATCGTTGCCTAGGCTTTGCTACACCTTCAACTTCACCAAAATTTTCTCTAATCCCAGAAACAAAAACCAACTAGCAAACAATTCTAATTAAAATGAGATCAAAATTACACTTTTATGTCTTTAAAAGATAGAGAGAGGGTTTAAACTACTTACTTTTCATTATAGAACAAAATCCCTTTGTTTTGATCTTGATTTGGGGTTGATTTTGATTCTAGGTTTAGAGAACAAAAGAGGTTTGGTTTTTTTTTTCTTTTTTAGATATTTGAAATAGAAGAATGAAGGAGAAAGATGTATACGTACATCTTATTTCTCTCCTACATGGGCCCAATCGGGTTTGGGTAAGTATCCAATAGTAAGTGTTGCTAATTTCTTTATAAAGAAAGTGTTGCTAATTTTGTTTTATGACTAACACAACACCACTACTCTAACAATGTTACACAAAATCATAAATTAATTTCTCTATTTATCAAACCAATTAACAACTTAAAAAAATTTACATTTCAACAAAAATTCCCAATATTAACACTTTACTCTAAACACCAAATTTAAATAATTAGTTTAATAATATTTCAAAAGTAAATTGAAATCTTATTTAATAAATGAAACTTATTTCTTAATTAAATCTTATTAATTATTCTCAACGCTAAATTTAATTTCACAAATCACAATCATAATTTATTGTCCTTAATTAAAATTAATCAATTAGTTAATTAACAACAAGGTTGTTACAAGAGGGTGTATCTCGTGGCCTTGAAATCGAGGTTGTAATATCAACATTATATTAGAAAAGAAATCCGCACAAGAAATTGTGTGGGACTGGAGGTAGGGTAACTCCGAACCAGTATAAAATTCCGGTGTGTTCTTTCCTTCACTGCTTTTATTTACTATTTGCATCCATATCTGATTCTATGATTGTTTCTATGTTTGTGAATTGCATCTGTTTGGATTTAATTTGAAAAGATTTCAAAAGGGTTCATAAAATTAATTAAACACTATTCACCCATCCTGCTCTAGTGTTAATTCTGCCTTAAGATCTATAATCCGCATTTCCAACATTTGGTATCGGAGCATTGGTTTTCAAAGTTATCATAATCCGAATTTTGAAAAAGTTTAAAATGGCATTTTTTGGAAATTCTGTTAACACTAGTTTAAAATTGTCCAAATCATCATTGTCTCATAAGTCTGCATATTGTTATTATAGAAAATCAAGTTATCTACCGAATTGGTGTGTTGTGCAGGAACAGATGTGTTACATGGCTTTTGAAGAATCAACACTCAATGGATAAATGGTGCAAATCAAGAAAACCAAATGGATACTTGATAGTGGATGTTCAAGACACATGACTGGTAATCTGGAGATATTGAATGACATAATTTATGAAGATGGAGGATTGGTCAACTTTGGAGACAACTCAAAAGGATATGTGATTGGCATCGGCAATGTCGGTAACTCTAAAACTCCTACTATTTCTGATGTTTTGTTAGTTAGGAATCTAAAACACAATTTACTTAGCATAAGTCAACTATGTGATAAAGGCTATAAAATTAAATTTGAAAAGGATAAGTGTCACATCAAAAATAATAAATCAAATATTATCTTTGAAGGAATTAGGAAGAAAAATATTTATATTCTTAGTATGAAAATCTCAAATGATAACCTATGTCTTTTGGCTAATACAAGTGACCCTAGGATTTGGCATAAAAGATTTGGGCATATGAATTTCAAACTCTTAACTAGACTTTCAAAACTTGATTTAGTAAGAGGTCTCCCTAAAATGGTTAAAGTAGATAGTATATGTGATGCTTGTCAATTAGGAAAACTTAAGAGGAGTCCATTCAAATTAAAAGATATGATTTCAACTTCAAAACCCATTGAGTTACTTCATTTAGATCTGTTTGGCCCATCTCAAATTCAGTTAATAAATCACAGTAAATATTATTTTGTAATTGTAGATGATTATTCTAGATTTACGTGGACAATTTTTCTAAAACTTAAAATTGATGCTTTTGATTTACTTAAAACTTTTGCAAAAAGAATTCAAAATCAACTTTCTTTAAAAATCAAAACTATTCGTAGTGATCACAGTGGAGAATTTAAAAATGAAAATTTTGAGAATTTCTATAATTAAAAAGGAATAACTCATAATTTTTCCTTCCCAAGAACTCCACAACAAAACAGAGTGGTGGAGCATAAAAATAGGACGATTAAGAGTGTGCAAGAACTATGCTTTCAGATAGTAAATTACCAAGAAATTTTTGGGCTGAAGCAGTCACTACAGCTTGTTACATTTTGAGTAGGATTTTAATTAGACCTTTAACCAATAAAAAACCATATGAACTTATTTTCGATAAGAAACCAAAGGTATCTTATTTTTTAGTTTTTGGAAGTAAATGCTTTATTCTAAATACAAAGGACAATTAGGATAAATTTGATCCTAAATCTGACAAACGAATCTTTATCGGATACTCAAATAGAAGTAAAGCATATGGAGTTTTCAATTTAAAAACTAACACCATTGAAGAAACAATGCATGTATCTTTTGATGAAAATTTCAAAGATTTTGTTTAAATAAATGATGAAGATGATCTTGTTACTCTAAATAGTGAATCAAATGAAACAAATTGTGAAACTATTCATTCTAATAAAAAGATCAAGATTTTAAAAGATCATCCTGTAGAAAATATACTAGGAAATATAGAATCTATTGATAGAACTAGAAATCAACTAAACAAGATGAGTAATGTAGCTTTTATATCAACTATTGAACCCAAAAATCCAAAGGAAGCATCATCTCATGATTCATGGATTCTTGCTATGCAAGATGAACTGAATCAATTCACCAGAAATGATGTATGGGAATTTTTTCCTAGACCCAAGGACAAAACTATAATAGGAACTACATAGGTTTATAAAAATAAAATGAATGAACAAGGTGAGGTCATTAGAAATAAAGATCGGTTAGTCGCGCAAGGTTATTGTCAAGAAGAAGGAATAGACTATGATGAAACCTTTGCACCCGTAGGAGGATTAGAAGCCATTAGAATTCTACTTGCTTTCGCAAACCATAAAAATTTCAAATTATTTCAAATGGAAGTCAAAAGTTCATTTTTAAATGGTTTTGTTAAAGAAGATGTTTATGTTGAACAACCCCCATTTTTTGAAGATGAAAAGTTTCCAAATTATGTTTACAAATTAAAGAAAGCTTTATATAGTCTGAAACAAGCTCCTAGAGCCTGGTATGATAGACTAAGATCTTACCTATTATAATCAAATTTTGAAATAGGTAAAGTAGATAATACTCTTTTTATTAAAAGAAACAAAAATGATATCCAATTAGTACAGATTTATGTAGATGATATAATTTTTGGATCAACAAACAATGAAATGAACAAAGAGTTTTCTGAAATAATGACAAAAGAGTTTGAGATGAGTCATATGTGCGAACTTACTTTCTATTTAGGATTGCAAATAAAACAATTAGATAGTGGTATTTTCATTAGTCAAGAAAAGTATGTTAGGGATCTAATTAATAAGTTTGGTATGACCACTGCGAGTGGAAAACCCACTCCTATGGCAACCAATGAAGCCTTGAATAAAGAAGACATGTCAAAAGATGTCGACCAAAAACTATACATGGCAATGATTGGATCGCTACTTTATATAACTGCGAGTAGGCCAGATATCATGCATAGTGTCTGTCTCTTGTCAAGATACCAATCTCAACCCAAAGAAACACATTTAAAAGCTGTTAAACATATCCTAAGATATGTTAAACATGCTTTAGACTATGGCCTATTTTACCCTAAAAATGATTCATTTGATTTAATCTCATATTGTGATGCTGACTATGCTGGTTGTAAATCAGACCGAAAAAGTATAAGTGGAACTTGTCGCTTTTTAGGACATTCTCTGGTTTCCTGGTTTAGTAAAATGCAGAATACTGTCTCACTATCAACAACTGAAGTAGAATATATCCCTGCTGCTTTGGCTTGTTCTTAAGTTATCTATATGCAACAGACCCTAAAGGATTTTGGATTAAATATTTCAAAATCACCAATTTATTACGACAATACAATGCAATAAATATATCCAAAAATCCTACTCATCATGCCTAAACCAAACATATTGATATCAGACATCAGTGTAATGACCCGGAAATTTTAATGGTTTTATTTAAGTAATTAATTGAATTTTTTGTGAAATTTCAAATAATATAATTTTGAAATAAAAATTTGATATTTGGATTACGTCTATTTAAGCGTAGTAAATGGTAAATTTTTATCAGATAATATGCAAGTTTATTTCCTTGTGTAATTCTATTTCAAATTAAATCAGTTAAATTGATGATAATAAAATGTTTTCCAAACTCGAATATTTTTATACAATAAATTTGTAAATCACCTTCTGAGTGAGATGTCATATTTCATTTCTTCAAATTTGGACTGTTATTGCTCCGTCTATCTTAATTCTGACGTTTTAGCAGCATTTTCGGTACCGATTATCGACTTTTGATAGGATGATCGTACCACTGACATCTGTATACCGCTTTGATCGTCTCGTCGTGCTGATCTCTATGGTATATTCAATCCTGTGTTTTGAAGACCGATACACAACGGAATCTGCGTCAACGGTAACCCTATCGGTACCCGTTTCTTGTCTTTTGAGTCCAGTATCTTTTCGTTTGCTTCGGGAATAACCAAAGGCCCATAGCCTTTAATATTCTTGGAAATTTACGTTTGACTTTTGCAATTCACTGGTGAAATCTAATGCGGTGTCCTTTGGTTTCACATCTGTTCTCTGTAATTTTATATTTTCATCTTCTCTAAGCTAAAATATATATAACATCATAAAAATGAAATCAGGTTCGTCATTTTTTTCCCAATTCCTCTCTTCCTCGGCCAGCATTCCACCCCTCCGAGCACCTAGCAAGCACAGCCTTCGATAGCCTTCCACATCCATTGACCATCTCCTCAACATGCTCACATCCCACCTGACAGCCGCATGCCAGACCCGTTAACCCATACACGTCATCCTCTTTCTACCATGCTCCTCCACGTCACCATGCCCTCCACCATGAACCCAGACCCACCTCATAGCAACGCAAGTAGGCGAAGCCGCTCCACACCCGCCCGTCCCCTCCACTTGCCACCGATTCGCCCACCACGCATCCACATCACCGCTAGCCCTAAGTTTCCAGCCTCGCCAAAGCCTCTGCTCCATGTTCCTACCCACTTCCCTACCGCAGTTTCCTGAGCCACTGCCGAGTCCAATCACCTAACCTACCGCGCCTCTATCCCTCACTACCTCTGGCCTTACCTCACCTCTTCATCTATGCCGTGCTTCTCTATATAAGGTAATATATATATAATGTGTTAGTATATACAGGATCATATATATAGTTGTATATACATTTGCATATGAGTTGGTTTCAATACATATAGATATTATATATATAACAGTTTTTTATGCTTATACAACAGTTTACATTGACATTCGGTGGCCGAAATATTATATATGTTTAATTCTAGTTGCTTATGTTGTTTTTCTAGCCAAGCTTTGGCAGAGATGTGTATATATATGTTTGTTCCACTTTTCTGTGCATTCGAACTTGATATTTACTTTATTTTAAAATATAATATATGTAGGCTAGTTATATAATATGATAGTTTATATAAGTATTTAGGAAATTGCAATGATATATATATTTACAAAGACATATGCAAAAAAATTATAAGTGTTTTCCTATAACAGTATGTGTATATAAGTTTATAAAATGCTACAGTATATATAAATAGAGGTATTTATTTTGTCACTTTGCACACAATTGGGTGTTTAAATAGGTTTATGGCATATATTTTATTATAAGGGAAGTACTACCTATGTTGAACAGCACGTATATTTTGTTTTGAGTTATTTACGTGTTATTTTATAAGCATATAGTTTTACATATTTGTTATACTGATACGTATATGTAGGTTATATGTTGTATAATATGTTTAAAAGTGTGTAGACTTATATTAGTTCGATTTTTAGATCTGTACATAAGTCTACTATATTTATGTTATATTTATATATATAGTATTAAGTTTGTTCTCATCTATCTGACCATATATATTTATTTCAGTGTCGATATTTATGGTTCATATGTATATATATATATGTATGTATGTATGCATGTATGTATGTATGTATGCATGTATGTATGTATGTATGTATGTATGTTTTGCAGATAATGATTCATGTACAGTAATATATGTTTGTAATATATTTTATGTTGGTATTGATATATTTTACAACATATATCTCTAAAGTATATAATATGAGGTTTATATGTATGTATATTAATTTATATAAATGAGTATACATTAGTTTGATTTTTCAAATTTATATATAGAGACTTTGTTATATGTGTTTTAAATTTAAATAATGGTTTTATAATATAATATAATATATATATATATACACATTTTAATATTTTCCTTAAGATTAAAATGTTGATTTTATAAATAAATAGTATATATATATTCCGTTTATATTAAGCCAGTTTGACTGTTCTCATCGATTTATATTTATCAGCTCTATCCATCGAATTTGTGCCCATCTTGTTCTCTTTGGAATTCGTGATTGGATCCACAATTCGCTTCCATTCCTGTTGTCTATCTTCTCTAACCTTGAAAGGTGAGCAATCACTCACGATTTAACGTTCTTATATTTATTAAATTTGATTTCAATTGAAACGACAATTGAAATATGCTGCCGTTAGTTATTTATATTGTTATATATGCTATTATCTGTATCTGTTCACCTATGACATCTGACACTATTATCTGTTATTTATATTGATGATATATGCCTATTATATTATTACCACATCAGTTATCACTCTGCAAGTTCCCTGTTAGTATAGAAATCACCAAGGATTGAAATGATACTTACCTGAATGATCTGTAGAATAGGAGAAAATCGTTATGGGTTGAAATGATAAACCCAAGCGATTTTCATTTGAATTGAATTTGGGATTGCGGGTTGAAAAGATATATACCCGTATATATTTAAATTGCGAATTGAACTGATAAATATCTGTATCACTTGACCATAGGATAGAAAATTATATATAGACACCGTTGGTCTATATATAAATATTTTGAAAATGATTTCTATGATTTTGAAAGACATATATGGTTTAATAAAAATTGATTTTTTAAAGATTTATTAAAGTTGATTTAATAAAGTTGATATATAATATGTTTAATTATTTATTTAATATATATTTTCAAATATAGAGTTTATAATGATTCAGGTTGGAAAGATAAATTTGAAATTGGTTTGAAATTTTATTTATTTAAGAATTATGCTTAAATAAGTTGATTTGAAATTTATTGAATTTGAAATTTTAAAGATGTGTTTTATAACTTGAAATTGATTAAAGGTGAGTTAAATGAATATATCAAACTTATATAAATTTAAATGTGATATTTTGTTTATTTAAATTTGTAAATTGAAGTTGTATTTAAATGATATTGAAATGATCAAGTAAAGATTCCAAAACTAAATAATAGTAAGGTTAATTTGATATATATATATATATATATATATATGAAATTATTGAATTTAGTTTTGAAATGTTGAATATTTAAAGCTTTGAAATATATTGAAATCGAAATGCTTTATTTGTGGTTCAAATCGGTATTTGAAATCGATATAATTTGACATGTTTAAATTGAATTGAGATTGAAATTGATGAATTGAGATTGGATTAATTTTAATTGGAAATTCGAATTGATTTGAATCGATTTGTGAAGTTGAGGAAGCTATTTTATTATATAAAGTAATTTTAAATTTTATTTAAAACTATTTATATATTTAACTTAATAAATTATTTTAATATAAACTATTTATTTTATAAACTATTTTAATATACTAACTATTTATTATAAACTATTTTAACTTATTATTTTATTATAAACTATTTTAACTTATAACTATTTTATATAAATTATTTTATTTTATAAACTATTTTATTATATATACTATCATTAATATCTAAACTGTTTAAGGGTTGAAGTTATGGTTTTCCAAAATATTATGATTTCAAAGTATTTGGTTTTTGAAGTGTTATAACTTTGGAAAGTGATATGATTTTTGGAAATGGATATATTTGAAGTGAAAATGATATCGTATTGATTTGGTTTTTGAAATGGAAATGATATTTTGGTTTTGAAGTATAAATTATTTTGAAATGACTACGGTGTTATAATAACGTTTGGTTGTTAAAGAGACCTGGATCGGATATGGGCATACTCTCTGTCGATACCGAAAACCACTTTAACAACTATGTACGCGGTGGAGATTCCAAAATGAAGTAGGATGCTGGCGACGATCCTATATGAGGTATATACATTGACCCGACTTCTGTGAGTTGGCATAAGGTGGCTAAAACAGGAGCGATTTCGGGCCAATGAGGTAGCTCCTCTGATCGGACACATTCCATTGTATACCATTCTATTACTTTGTGATCGATTGGGTTCACCCTTTGATTCGGGAGTGTGGCTCGAGGTGGGCGATTGCTGCGGCTCTACGTTACCACCAGTCCGGATGCGTAATTGGTATATCTACCGTGGCATTGCCTTGTTGTGCCGTGTCACCTACCCTAGTGTGCTTTACTACGAGTTTGATTTGTGTAGTACCTATGGAGTATCCTCTGGTAGCTCTAGTTTACGGGGTATTACGGTACTGTATAGACTACTGGCACTATAAAATGTGTTAAGGGGGATATGGGTAACGCCTTAATGCTATTTTAATAGTTTACTTTACTTTAGACATATTATAATAGCGTATATTACTACATAGTAGATAGTTTAATGGATCCTTAAAGGATGGTTATCCCAAACATCCTTTGAGTTACTTGTATTTCAGTTGATATTTCACTTGAGTTGGATTTATTGATATAAGAATGTTAATCCTAACTCGAGTGTTTTGTGCTTTGCTTTACGCTCGGGGTCAGACTGAGTGGTTCAATGTTCGAGACTCACCTTTGGAGTTGGAGCTTCGCTTGGAGATCCATCTATCTATCTAGCTTTCAGTTATTCAGTTGATTCCAGTGATGTATTCAGATCTTGTATTTTGACTAGTTTATTGAGACATCTATGTATTCGAGACCTCTGTTGTATCTTATTTAACTCTGTTATATATATATAGTAGCTTCATGAACTACTATTCTTTTGTTTCCGTTGCATTATTGTTATATTACTATGTGTTTGTGATTCTATGATTATTTATTTACTGTATATGCTGAGTTTTGCCAAATTTAAATTAACAATCTGATATTTTGAGCAATTCAAGTCCAACATGTATGGATGCGAATGGTTGAAAATTTCAGGATGTTACGTCATTTTCTCAGAGATAATATAAGTAAAGAGATTATTTCTCTTGAATTTATCAGCTCTGAGAATCAAATAGCTGATATTCTGACCAAACCCTTGAATCAATCAACCTTTACTAAATTAAGAAGAGAACTAGGTATTTGTTCTATAACTGAGATATAGAATATAGATATAGTAACATATATATTTAAATAAATATAGAAAAACAAAATTATCAAAATTTTCATAAGGATGTCGACATGCCCCTACCCCCCATGTCGACATACAACGGTAAAATTTGAATTTTGATTTTCCCTCGAAAATTAGTTTGGTGGTTATATAAACCATAATATTTCGAATTTTTCTATCTTCTAACTTTATATTCTCTTTAATAAACTTTTGAAAATATAAAATAATGGCCTCCTCTTCTAAATCAAACCAAAATGCAACCTTTTCCTTCCCTTCTCCTAATTCTGGTCCATTTCAACGAACTACATTGGCTCGAGTGATGAAGATCGAGGAAACTTTGAAGGATTCCCTACAAATGCTGACTGAATTATAGGTCATGCAGATAAAGATGGCAAAGCAATAGGAGAAACAAGGCAAGATCCTTAGAAATTTGCAAAAATTTATAATGGATAATCATGAAGATCCTATCATGATTGAAGATGATTCCTCTAACATATGTATTCATAATCCATTAGAGGATGACGAAGAAGAAGAAGAGGATGAAGCGCAAATGGACGAGGATGATAAAGTTATTTGCGTTGGATAAGTCTGTTTTGAAAAAGATGGTAATTTGGTTGAACAACGTGGAAACTTTTGCCTCCATTGCCCTAATTTTTCGATTCACAAGTCACCAATTGTCAAGGACTCTCATTAGATTGTTTTTATGAGAATGTTTTTATATATTGTGTATTTGTAAATATTCGTTTATATGTTTGTGGAATATAACAACATATATAATAAAATTAGATTTATGTTTTCGCTTATTATACTTTGTTATTAGCATTAATTCCATAGTATTAGTTTAAGGGGGAGTTATGTAGTTTAGGCTTAGTTTTTATTGATGACAAAGGGGGAGAATTATAACATAAGTTAGATAGGCTTAGATTAAGGGGGTGTTAGTAGATTAAGGGTGAGTTGTTGGAATAAAGGGGAGTTGGAGTAGAATCAGAAGTTTGGTGGAGTAGATTTTATAAACAAAGGTTGTCATCATCAAAAAAGGGGAGAATGTTAGTTCCTGAGATGATGGTTTTGATGACAACAACCTTAGGACTTGTTATAAAATATAAATACTAATATTCTTGTCTAGATATATATGTATATGCAGGATATATATATATATATGCAGGTACTGAGAATGAAGACTGTACAGTATAAAGATTCAAAACTGAGTAATAGAGATTCAAGACTGACGAATTCAAGAATGTAGAAATCAAGATTGAAGACTCATGAGTATCAAGATTATCAAGAGTTCAAGAGTTCAAGATATCAAGATAAGTAATAGAGTCTAGATTTATGTTAAAATTTCATAATCGCACTAAATTTTTTATTCTGATTTTAATTGTGGAATGGAATCCACCTTCTCACTTTAATAGTGGGATGGAACCCACGACCTCTTTAGTGGGATGGAACCCACGACCTTTTCCAGTGGAATGGAATCCACGAAATTTTCACAATGATTTATTTTTTCAAAACTATCTTTTTAAAGTCATCTCTATCAATTTAAATATTTTAGCCTTAATTCAAAAACTATTTTTAAATTTCAAAATCATCTCTTGTTTTTAAACTATCTCCTGGATTCTATATTTTAGCTTTAAATCTCAAAAATATATCTATACTTAGTTTTAATATTTTATAGACTATATATATATATATATTTAGATTATTTTCTAAAAACTCTTTTATAAGTTTAAACTATATTCAAAATGGTTTACAAAGTTTAGAAATTGTTTTGACAAGTTTTAGAATAGAAATCATTTTAAAGCAAAATCAATTTTCAAAATATACATAGGCATGTCGACATCCCCCATCCACCCATGTCGACATGGTAGCCATAAAATTTAAAATTCAAATTTTCAAATGAAGTGTCTATTCGTTATAACCTTTCACGAATGGACATGACTGTTGTTCTTCTATAAATACCAGTTGTATTTTTTGAAAATTGATTTTTGTTAAAAGGGATTTTCTTTTAAAAGTTTGTCGAAACAATCTTAGAACTTTGTAAACTATTTTGAATATACTTTATGATTATAAAAACCTTTGGAAAGTGATCTTACGAAATATAAAAGTAATAAAAACTAAATATATAAATATTTTGAGGTTAAAGCAAAAACATTAAAACCAGGAGATAGTTTAAAAACAAGAAATGATTTTGAAATTAATACGATTAAAAATAGTTTTTGTTAAGGCTAAAATATTTAAACCAAGAGAGGGATGTCTTTTTAAAAGATAGTTTGAAAAAATCTAAAAATAAGTCATTTTGAAAATTTCGTGGATTCCATTCCACCAGAGAAGGTCGTGGGTTCCATCCCACTAAAGAGGTCGTGGGTTCCATCCCACTATTAAAGCGAGAAGGTGGATTCCATTCCACGACTAAAAACCGAATAAATATTTTAGTGCTATTATGAAGTTTTAACATAAATCTAGACTCTATTACTTATCTTTATATCTTGAACTCTTAAACTCTTGATAATCTTGATACTCATGAGTCTTCAGTCTTTATTTCTACAATCTTGAATTCGTCGGTCTTGAATCTTTATACTGTACAGTCTTTATTCTCATTACCTACATATATATTTCCTTCATATACATATATCTAGAAAAAGTTATTAGTATTTATATTTTATAACAAGTCCTAAGGTTGTTGTCATCAAAACCATCATCTCAATAACTAACACCACTCCCTTATGCCAGGTTGCCTACCCTTACTCTAAGCATGCACATAGTATTGCCTACTTACTATCATCATCGGCATCATACAAACCATCTAGCGTCATATTTAGCATGCACGTCAATTAAATATACTTATCAATGGTATAGAGCAATTCCTGGGCTTGATCAGCATAATCTTAGCCATTTAAGCATCAATTTCAACAACTATAAATAGAACAAGGCATGCATTCATACAAGGGTTAAACAACATTAGTTTTCAAGCAATTACTCTCTTGTTATTACCTCTTGTAAGCTAAGCTATTGTAAAAGAAGCAAAGCAATAAGAAATTTCTCATGGTGGACGTAAATCATCTTTGATAGAGCCACTCCAAACTTTGTCTCCTTGCTTTTACG
The DNA here is from genome assembly GCA_030737815.1 of Allium fistulosum. NCBI lineage: Eukaryota > Viridiplantae > Streptophyta > Magnoliopsida > Asparagales > Amaryllidaceae > Allium > Allium fistulosum. The sequence goes on along the minus strand of CM060908.1, from coordinate 738,435,193 downwards.
CATTTTATCCCATCATTTTACATTTTAAAACTAAGATATTAGTAAGCAATCGTTGCTAATATCATAACTTAACCACATTTTCAAAGTTAGGCAAATCTCTAGTCAATGTTTTGCATTAGAAGGAGGGCCACCCTTGAAAGCTCCTATTTTTCTTCACTTTACTTCTCTACAAACTCCTTTCATGTTCCCACCATGTTAAATCCTAGTGAGAACGATGCTAATAACTCCAATTATCGCAATACCAATAGCGCTACTAGAGCGAGCATCGTCTACCCCATCCTTGGGCTGAGCAATGACACATGGCTCAGGATGATCAATGGCTTGACTAACATAGGGCAGCTGGCTCATGGTGTGAATAATCATTGGGCTAGAATAGACACTCCAGCAACTGTAAAATTCCGGTCGTTTCCTAAGTGGTTGAATGGACCCATGTCCAGCTTGCTATACCCAGTACCTACAACAAAATGCATGATGCTCATGAGAGAGTCGTGTTGGAAACTCCTATGGAGTCATCCTGGTTCTCCATAGGAACACACATACTGCCCACAAACATAAAGAGGTCCATGAGGTCCTCGAACCTAACTGGCAATTTTCTTCCATTCCCCTTTTATCGAGTGATTCTCCGCCTTTCACCATATTCGGATAGCCGATGAGAGACATAACCAACAATTTGAATGCCTTGGTAGAGGTGGGCAAGGAAGAAATCTAGAACCCAAAGAACTATTATTCCACTCACGGTCCCATTGGGAGGCGCCCCTACCCACCCAGGTCGCCTTCAGTCCTTAAAATCATATCTTCCCTCAGCTAATTGTCATCTTTCACCCTCGCTATATTGCTGTCATAGGTCCCTTACACTAGATAGGTAGCACAGAGACCCATCTGCAGCAAGGGGTCACCGTCATTCACGGCACATGGTACTTGACCTCTGAGAAGAGATGGTTGCCATATGCCAGCAAATGCCGAAAATCCAAACTAGAAACACTATTGGCAAGGGCATGTTAGATGACGAGAAAAAAGACCCCTTCTTGAAGAAATACTAAGTACTTACATCCACTATCGATATGGGTTCCCTTCTATAGGTGAATATGATAGGAGTACTAAACCATCTGACCACATCATCGCTTTCAACTAGGTAACTCGGGCAAGCCAACGGTCCAATCATTAAAAATGGCTCCTATTTCCCTCCACCCTAACTAGACCAATATCCAATGGTTTCTTCATTTCAAGCCAACGGTATCTATTTTTGGGCCTAACTGTGTTCTAACCTCGAATCCCACTTCTTCGCATCAAAAACAAGGGTCATGATGGCAAGCGAGCTAGGTGACATAAGACAATGTCTGACCAAATCCCAACACTTGTACTTCAATTGCTCTAATAAGGAGCTCCAATAAGGAATCAACCTGTGCAAAGGGAGCATATAACAATACCCTAGTAGTCACCCATTGGACGAGTGTGAGGTAACGGTTCTGGATGTGGAAAGAACTGCAAAAATGACCCGCTTTATCCTTAACTGACTTTCTTCAAAGGGAAAATGGCTTAATAAGGGTGGTGGAGGCTAACATCTTCGATAGTGGTGAAGAGCACGACCAGAGAAATAAATCTAGCCCGAGAGAAGATAGTCGTTGAAAGAATGGTTGGCATGAAAGTAGAAAAAAAGCATGTCGAGGATGCTGCGTGTTTCAACCACAGGTATACTAACTATGTATCCCCAAACCATGTTAGAGAGACTATCTATCTTGTAGCATGTGATCACATACCCTTTCAACGGTCCACTCCCTCCCGGTCCGAACAGAGCGAGGAGCCTAGGGGCAATGGAAAGTACAATGAATTCCACTAATTCAATGGCTACTCTACCAATGAGTGCTAACATCTCAAGGATGAAATACAATGGCCGATCCATAAGGGATCACTAGTTCAGTATGTACGACAATAATTAAAGTAGCGCAATACTCAAAAAAATCCACTTGCCTACCCCAAAGGGCAAACAATAACAAAGTGGTCGTAGTTAAGACCAAGATTCTTTCAGTCTGTAGTGGCCCGCAAGTGGCCAGAAGTAGTCAAGGGGCTCACGCCCGCTATATGAGAGAGCTCGTCTCCAACGATTAGTTGTATTTTGAAGATATATAGGCCATAATGCCCCTTGGTTTAAGGAAGGCGCAACTAACATTGCTTTCCCTTTAGAAGACAAGAGTTGAATCAGTTTCCCCATCATGACCCCATGGTCACCTTAGTCAGTGTGCTTAACACCAAGGTCCACTGGGTCTTCATCGATGGGGGTAGCTCCGTTAATGTAATGTTTAAAGAAGTTTTCGATGAGATAAAGCTTCCCATCTCCAACCCCACTCCCCGTGCACTACCCATATATGGGTTCTGGGGTGTTAGTATAGTAAATCTAGGGACTACCACCCAGATAGTCACCTTCGGCCAAGAACCTTTGGTGGCCAAGATTTAGGTACAGTTTTTTGCGGTGGACTATCCATTCGCAAATAAAATCTTAATAGGCAGACCGACGTTGGCGGACATGGATGCCATCGTGGCCTATTAGCAATTGACGTTGAAATTCCTATTAAATAGAGGAATATAATGCATTCACGACAACCAGTAGGCCTCCAGAAATTGTTATAGCTTCTCCTTAAGCTAGCAAAGAAAGGAGTACTTATGCTATAACATGAACTACAAATGCTTAGTAGTGACACTCCCGAGTGAACGTATGAACTCTCAATTGCTCTCGTTCATGTCGGGGTCACCCAAAGTCTTAAAGATGAAGCATCCACGTCGATCACTACCCCTAATCAAGATAGTATGGTCGATGAGAATAATCTTTCCCTGACCTACCCAAGAAAGATGAGAATAATCTTTCCCTGACCTACCCAAGTAAGACAAAAGAACTAATAGCTATATGGAAAGAGAAGATCCACCCCACTGGCATATGCGGGTGTAGAAGATAATATCACCTCTTCCCTTCCCGCATCGAAGGACTCATCTATGAGAGCTAGGGTAGATATATCCTACCATCTCAAGCATGAATTTCCTTACAGGCCGCATGAAATATGTCTTTGACTATTTGACCCAGAAGAGACTATGGGGGATAGTGATGATAATCCGCTCGACCCCTATATGGGAGACTCTAGCATCGAGGATGGGCCAGCAACTCTGCTTGAAACAGTGTTAATTAACAAAAATAACCTTAGTAAGGTCATCGAATAGGCATGGAGTTAAGTTCAAAGGTAAGGGATGATTTCCTATGAATGAGTAAAGATGTGTTAACCTGGGGGCACACCGACATGACTGAGTTAGATCTCATATTCATATGCCATGCCCTCAACATTGACTCGATGAATCCTTTGGTTCAGCAAAATAGATGGCCCCTCAACCCAGAATGGTATAGGGCACTCAAGGAGGAAGTAACAAACTACTAACAAATGGATTCATTCGTGAAGCTATATACCCAATCTGGGGCCAACCTAGTACTAGTACGAAAGCCTAGTTGACCCTAGAGAGATTGTGTTGATTTCTCATATCTTAGCAAGGCCCATCCTAAAGAAAGGTTCTACCTGCCCTACGTCGACCAACTTGTGGACGTGATGAGCAGACTTGAGCTACTCACATTCATGTATGCCTACTCTAAATATAACCAAATTGCCACGCACGATCCAGATCAAGACCATGCCTCCTTCATCACCAATGTCGAAATCTACTACTACTGAGCCATGTCGTTCGGTATTTGTAATGCAGGTGCACATATCAAAATCTTATCAACCAAATGTTTGTTTAGTAGATCGGCCATTCAATGGATGTCTATGTGGATGACATGATGATTAATTCTGAAAATGATGGGGGCATGTAGAGAACTTGGCCGAGAGTTTTATTGTCCTTTACGAGTACAATATGATGCTCAACCATAGAAAGTGTTCTTTCGCTGTTCGATCCAAGAAATTCCTTGGTTTTATGGTTAGTGCCAAAGGCATTGAGCCCAATCCCGATAAGATTCATGCAATTCTAGATATGCAAGTACCCTGCATAGTCAAGCAAGTGTAGAGTCTTAAAGGAATTGTAACAACCCATTTTTTGGATGATGGGATATTTAAATAATTGATTTAAATATTTAATCATTAAAAAATGAAGGCCCAAAAACATAATTTTTCTCTTATGGTCGAATCATGACTCGAGATCACTTCTATTGAGTTTGGATTGACATTGTGAATTAAAATGAGTATAAGCTTCGCTATAGTTAGAGATCGGGCAATCCAATGGCTGAAACGATCTCAAAATGCGCAAAATTAGCATCACGGGGCGCAGCCTCAAATAGCGATGAGATTTATATCATTGGATCCGAAAAAATAAGGTAATATATGCAAACGAGTTTCGTTGCGATCGGATGCATCATGTAGTCATACGCACTCGAAAAGTATGGCCATTTATTTGAGAAAATAAAATGATGGAATAAAATATTGTTATAAATATCACTTAAATTCCCTTTCCCTCTCCAACTCATTTTCTAATTATTCCATTAGAGAAATCCTGGCAGCCTCTTCTTTTTAATCTCAAAAATCAGAATCGACCGATATACTCCACGAAAAATTACGAAACCACCTCTGTTGAACTTGTATCGAAGAAAGCTTCACATCCATGCCCATTTTGTAGAGAGTAATGCATCATGACCAAGATCCATTTTCCATGGCCGATCTAGGGTTTCACTTTACAGATGATAGAAGAGGAGTTTGGAAAATTGGAGATTACCATCATGTTTCTCCTATCGAAGTGCACCTCCTTATGAAATTTGGCTACATCTGTTGAGTAGAGCAAAATGCAATTATATGAGGGGAACGCGTGCGACATCAGGTCACAAATTCCATAGGGAATGAGGTCGAGATTTAGTCGGGTGCGTTGCAATGAGATTGTACATTGGAGTATTTTTGCGAAGTTCATCGATTTGTCGAGTATTGGCCAAGAAATCGAAGGGAGAAGGAAGAGGGAATGGGTGCGTATGCACCGATACATACATAGGTGATAAAGTGGAAGGATTAAGTGTTAAGTGAGGTAATTGGCATTTTGATTTAGTTAATTAATTATTTAGTTAATCACATTTCTTATACGATCCAAATCTTTTACATGCGAGGCCCGTTTTGGATGCGGTTTCTTGCGTTGTGCTCGTGATGGAGAGATCTACGTTTTGGTAGTGGTTTGGAAAGCTTTTATTAAGGTGAGTGATATTATCTCTCACTATACTATGATTATTAGTATTATTAAATCGACGTTCTGGAATGGTTTTTGATTTTAAAATGTGATTTTCTTATACTTAAACACATACTAGATATTTATAAAAGAAATAAATTATTTTAAATGGTTTTATATTGGATCACATTTTTCCATTGACGTGCCATTTTTTGGACATTGTTAGATTTGGGCTATTTTTGATATGATTTCCCCATTGGTTGATATGGATGCACTACATGTGTTTTATATATGCTATATTGGATGCATGTTTGCTATTTTGGTTGTTATTGGTTGAAAATGTCGATTTAGCGATGATCGAGTGTTAGGGAAATATCGCGTATGCTGGGATTTCGTACATGTAAAAGTCCAACGAATGAGATAAGTTGTAGAAGAGGGATAGGATATGTGCTAACTGATCTGAAGTTGGAAGACGAGGCTTCAGACTTCAGGATGGATGTCGGACGTTTTCACTTGGTTTGTACTTATCTATTTTGGTTAAATACATGACCAAGTGGTTGGTATTGACTATTGTAGGTGGTTAATGTCCATCACTATTGTTGATTGATGATTTTGCTAATCTTTGGCATTGACGTTGAGGAGATTACATGGCTTGTGATGTGATGGTTTATTCGTGCGACAGATTTAGAGTCTTGATGTGATTGCTCTACGGTAAGCGATTTCGATGGTGAGGTTATGATGTGACGCTACGACATGAGAGTTGGTACTTCGAATTATGACTTGACGGTGTATGGAGTAGGTTTCGAGGTTGATAATTTCAGGACTATGTAGATCGTGCTGGAGATGTTGGCTCATTCACATCAAGGGTGGATAGCGATGTAATAGCATAATAAAAGCCTTATATCTTTGTTTTATGACTCGCGGTGGAGTAGGTATCGAAGATTAGACACTTTGTATCTTTGGTTTGTGACTCCTATACGGAATATGTATCGAAGAGGCTCATGTTGGGAGTTATAGAGTGGAGGAACATGCTGGGTTCCTGGAGAGTGGAAATTGAATTGAGCGAGTAGGGCTCGAATCCGGATTGAGCGAGTAAGGCTCGATGGATGTGCATGTGCTAAGGGATCGTTGATGACTCAGAGTGTTTTCTGTTGTACTCGAAGCAGGGGTATTGTAAGTGGGGGTGCCCACGGATCATGTTGGGATTTGTATAACCTAGGCCTATGGCTTTGGATCTAGTATCCCGCTTTGGGCTGCGAGACACGTATCTAGCTTTAAGCTGCAAGATATGAGAGTACAACAGAGAAACGACATTTTCCATTAGTCCTTGGCAGTATGGAGGCCATACTAGTTATCATATATCTAGAGCACACTAGGTGACAGTTAGTATTGTTTGATGGATGCTATGTTTATTATGGTTGCTTGACTAGCCACCTGTCACTCTAGAGATGTCAGACGAGATAGGTATTATGGATAAGGATACCTAGACGCCGCGACAGTTTACCAAGTATGGAGGAGGTATTATGGATAGGGATACCTAGGCATCCCAATAGCTTACTGAGAATGGAGTACCCCTTTTATGATGTTGTAGAGCAGCATATTATTGATGTTATGTGCTGACTTTTTGGTTGTATGGGATAGCTCAAATATGATTCGTTACCCACCGTTCCTTATACTATATCGACTTTTATTGTATTTTGCGATTGTTTGTCATTCACTCCAAACTGTTATCTAACCCGAGATTTTATGCTTTGCTTCTTATTATCTTGGGTAGTCTTAAATGGGTAGGCTAGAGAGCGGGTGTACATATGGAGTTCTACAAATGGACTAAGAGGAGGTGATGTTTACTCATACTTATATTTGAGTTTGTTATTGCGTATTCTACTGTGTAACACTATGGAGCCTTGGCAGTGTTTAACTTGTTATTATTAGAGATAGTTTATCAGTTGAGTTTATGTATTAGTTATATAAACACTATTACTGTGCTGTATAACTCTGTGGATCTTATACTCTGATGATTAGTTCACATTGTAATTATTGTCGACTATTTTATGTCTATGTTGACTATTATATTTTATCTGATACGATGTGAGAAACACAATCGGTTATTTAATTATTTGATGTTACCTTTTTGTATTCTCTTCTCTTTTATTTCCTCTTCTTTACTTCTTTTCTTTCCTTTAACAACAGTTCTACATCGTAGTTGTAGGGCGGTCATTACATTTGGTATCAGATCTTAGGTTACATGATTAACCTGTGTTGATACCGTGATCCAGTAGAGATAGGGTAGGAGTCATCACCTTAGATTGGATCTAGAATGTGTGTGTGTGTGTATGAGAGTGTTCGAATTTGTTATATATTTTGGTTTTCAAAACTATATAGTAGTATATATAGTATATAAGTTGTATTGCACACACGAGCACTATTAGTGCAGTTTTCTTTATGAGACACTGGTCATCCTTATTATAGAATAGGAACAATCTAGCATATGAGAAATACTGGTATTGACTCTATTTTCAAAGTTGGAGTGGGCAAGATTGGGGTCACTAAACCAGATTAACAGGAGATCTTCGCAGAGATGGTGCGAATCATTTTCTGAAATGCCAAAGTTGCTCGAAATAATTATGATGATCAAGTGCAATATGGTTAGAGTCAACTTTGTCGAGCTGTATAAAGACTACATGAGTCTAGAAGGCACACCGTTCCTTGAAACGGAGTCGGCTATTAAAATGCAAGATTGAATGGTTATTTATTGGAGGATCTTCGATGACTTGGAGATAGATGATTCAATGAGGTAGAAGTTGACCTCTAGATGAATCCAGGGATGAACAATGAACTAGTGGAATGCCTCAGTAGCTTTGATTCCTGAGGATCGATTTACTTGGGACTAGTACAAAGTTTCCTTCGAAGAATGAAGAATTTATCATTGGGTTGATGATCGTCTTGGGAAGAGATTGGTTGGTCATACTAATGAGAGCTTCGAGGAGATGATTGAGAAGGCTTTGTGATGAGAGAGCATGTACCCATTGTAGAAGGGTTGTCCCAAACAAGCTGAGTAGGGACAAACCATAGAAGCATATGCATTGATTGCCATTCCAATTTCGTCGAGTGCTCCATCGATGAAAGAAAAGGAACTGGCATTACCGTTTGAGGTATGCTTTCTGCTTATGGTGTTTCCATACGTGTTTTATTTGACATTGAGGTTTCATATTCCTTAATATCTAGTGATTGGATAGATAGATTGGAATTAAGACTCGAGATGGTCAACCGACCTTTACATGTGACGGACTTAGTTAGGGGCTCAGCTGGCCTATACATGTTTTGTGGAGACCTTGTCTGATTTGGTCATGGATGTTTGTTTGTTTTCTATTAGTTTGTTTTGGGTTTGATTGGGTTCGGTATTATAATTTGGGAATGGATTGGCTGAAGGGGGTAGGCAATAGTGGTGGATTGTGAAAGGATGTTGGTGATGATTAGGGTTGTGGAGGAGCGGACGGCAGTGATTGGCTGCATACAAAGGATGGGGTTATGGTTAGATTTTTATATTCGCTCGATATTCCACATGATGAATTGTCATCTATGCTTGTAGCTAGAGAGTGTCCGGACATATTCAATGAGGTGACCGGATTACCACTATATAGGGATTGAGTTCCATATCGATTTGGTTAGAGGTACTAGACCAATAGTCATGCCTTTAAGGTATATGACGCCCAAAGAGCATAGGAAGTTAAAGGTGCCAACGAATGACATATTGGGTAATGGTTCATTCGTAGGAGCATATTTGGGTAGAATGCACCTATAGCGTCCGCTACTAGGGTGGATGGCTCTTTGGGGTTGTTTTGATTGTTGAGAGTTGAATGGGATAACGAACAAGTATCCACACCTGCTTATTGATAGCTTGTTTGATCAGCTCTCTAGAGCGAGGATGTTCTCTTAGTTCGACCATGCGATGGGTTTTAACCAGTTGAGAATACTTTGAGAGAGTGTGCCAGTTACAATGTTTCGTACGCTACTTTGAATTTTGATTGGTTTGTTATACCGTTCGGTTTAACTAATGTGTTGGCTTATCTTGTTGATCTCATGAACCGTGCTCCGAGGAGTCACTAAAGTGAGTTATGCTTGTCTTATTGATGATATTTTCATCTACTCATGGATGAAAGAAGAGAAAAAGGCATGAAGGATGATTATATTGTAGGTGTTGATAAGACACCGATTGATGATGAGATTTTGGAATAACACATCTAAAGGAGAGAAGTCAGATGCTTGGGTCATGTTGTTTCAGAGTAGGATATCGCTGTAGATCCTGTAGAAATTACGACAGTTAAGAATTTCAATATACCCAAAGTAGCAGCATCGTTAACCTATTTGATGGGAGTGAATCAGACTTTTATTTGAGACGGGGGTGCGAAAACGCATTAGTGAGCCTGATCGAGAGGTTGATGAGTGCATCGATGCTACTCATTCAGAGCGGGAATGAGGATTCGATAGTACACATGCTTATGGTACTTAACTGGATGCAATATTGATACCAAAGAGTAAAGTTGTCGCACGTTAGTCGACAACTGAAACTGCACGTGAGGAAGTATCTGACTTTTGATTTGGAGTTAACTGCGATAGAGTTAGCTTTAGAGAGTTGGAGGCATTGTCTATACAGAGAGGAGTTCGAGCTGTTCAGTGATTCCACATCATTAAAGTATCTCTTCTCCGATAAGGGTCTTGTCCTTCACCGGTAGTGATGGTTAGAGTTCTTATCCTCCTATGGATTTGACATTTCCTATACGTCCATAAGGGAATTGTAATTGTTGATGCTTTGAGTAGAAGACATACCAGTTTAGGACTGATATTCCTTGAGTGGGAATTTCTCGAGTTTATGAATGGTTATGACTTCAGAGCTTGATGAGTTATGACCAAAGGTGATGGCCAGTTGACCCTCAGACCTACTTTGATTTAGCAAATCGATACTAGTCAGTGGCATGAAGCTAGACTAGTAGATATCATGGCTAAATTAGAGGAACGAGTAGTGTCTGCAGAGATAATGTAGTGCAGGCCCGACCAAGACTGTTGGTTCCTTAGGGATGAGAGATTTCTTGTTCTTGAGTAGTAGGAACAGATATCTATAGGCTGCAATTATAGATTACCGATGAGTGAGGATAGTATGATAGCATTTGAGTCACAGTCTATTGGTTGACGAAGAATGCTAGATTTGTATTCCCTAAGTCCGGTAGAATGGCATCCTAAATTGTCGAGTTATATGTGGAATGGATGGTGTGATTCCATAATGTGCCAAGAGCATTGTAAGTGTCCTAAACCAATTTTTGATAGTGGTTTTTAGGAGAATTTACAAGCGGCATATGGAAATTTGGCATCGAATCGATTATATGATATTGAGACTGAACCAGGGACTTCGAGACCTCGTAGGCCTATTCGTACTAATAGATGTGTTATGAAACAGGTTAGGAGGAAGGCAGTGGAGTAGTAGAAGTTCAGTGGAATGAACGTGAAGGTGATAGGATAGGGGAGACCGAGAAGAACATGAGGACCGCTTATTCGAAGCTCTTCCTTGGTGAGATTTCATTTTTATCGTCGGCTTACATATTAGATATCATACTCAATGTTTTATAATAGATAATTTAGCTTCCTACATGCTAGGATAAGCATGGATGTTGCTTTTTTATGATTGATCATATGTATGCATGTTTGATATTGGATTGTTAGCATTTGATATGATAGCCTATGCTTATATGGTTGTTAAGCATGTTGGAGAGTTATGGTTTTATATAGCGTACTTATTTGAGATGATTGCTATGTATGATCTAGTATGTTTAAATACACAATGATGCTACATTTTCATTTGATCCTCTTTGTTGAGTACATATTCAGGTACATGGCAGCAAGTGTGGGATGTTTGGATGCTTATCCACTTATATTTGCATCTAATGGTATGCTCTATAAAAGAGGTATGTGACATCTGTAGTGTAGATTTTGTGATATATGTTCAGTTGTCCTCAGAATCGAGATGCCTCAGATATGAAATGCCTTAGTTATGCGATGTGTGTCTACATATATATATATATATGTGCATATATATATATATATATCATTGCTATAATGGGGTTTTTTCCAAACCTAGTCGTGCAAAGCAGGTGCTGTCGAATTTTTCTAGAATCTAAGGGGCTTTTGATGGCCTATGGTTGAGAAGATGTTCTCTTTACTTTGTGATTTCGGGGATGAAATCCTTTAAGGAGGGGAGAATGTAACGACCCGTATTTTTGACGATGGATATTTAAATAATTGATTTAAATATTTAATCGTTGATTAAATAAAAGCTCAAAAATATGATTCTTCACATACGACCGAATCAGGACTCGAGACAACTTCTGTTGAGTTCGAATTGATGTTGCAAATTAAAATGAGTATAAGCTTCGCTATATTTGGAGATCGGGCAATCCGATGGCCGAAATAATCTCGAAATGAGTGAAATTAGCATCCCGGGGCGTAGCCTCGGATTGCAACGAGATTTATATCGTTGGATCCGAAAAAATGAGGTGATGTGCTTAAACGAGTTTCGTTGCAATCAAACGCATCATGTGATCGTACGGACTCGAAACCTACGACCATTTATTTGAGAAAATAAATAAATGGAATAAAATATTATTATAAATATCACTCAAATTCCCTTTCCCTCTCTAACTCATTTCCAATTATTGTTCCATTAGAAAAATCATGGCCGCCTCTTCTCTTTAATCTCAAAAATCAAAATCAAAGAATATACTCCACGAAAAATTATGAAACTGGCTCTATTGAACTTGTATCGAAGAGAGCTTCACATCCATACCAATTTTGAAGAGTGCAAAGCATCGTGGCCAAGATCAATTTTTCATGGCTAATATAGGGTTTCACATTGCGGATTATGGAGGAGGAGTTTGGCAAATTGGAGATTACCATCGTGTTTCTCCGTCGAGGCACACCTCCTCATGGAATTTGGCCATGTCTGATCAAGTGGAGCAAAACGCGTCCATATGAGAGGAACGCGTGTGACATCAGGTTAGAAATTCCATGGGGCATGTGGTCGAGATTTCGTTGGGTGCGTTGTGGAGAGATTGTGTAGTGGAGCGTTTTGGCAAAATCCGTTCGTCGGTTCTTCGAGTATTGGCTGAGAAATTGAGGAGAGAAGGAAGAGGGAATGGGTGTGTGCACACTAATACGGGCACAGGTGATAGAGAAGAAGGATTAAGTGTTAAGTGAGATAATTAGCATTTTGATTTAGTTAATTGACTATTTTCTTAATCAAATTTCTTATACGATCCATTTCTTTTGCATATGAGGTCCATTTTGGATGCGGTTTATTGCGTTGCGCTCATGATGGAGACATCCATGTTTTGGCAGTGGTTTGGACAGCTTTTGTTAAGGTGAGTGGTATTGTCTCTCACTGTACTATGATTGTTAGTATAGTATTAAATCGACATTATGGAATGGTTTTTGATTTTAAAATGTGATTTTCTTATACTTAAACACCTACTAGATTTTTATAAAAGAAAATAAAATTATTTTAAATGGTTTTGTATCAGATATCATATTATTCCATCGATGTGTCATTTTTAGGGAATTATTACATTTGGGCTATTTTTGTTATGATTTCCCCAATGGTTGATACAGATGCATTATACATGTTGTATATATGCTATATTGATGTATGTATGCTTATTGGATGAATGTTTGATTGTTTAGTTGAAAAGGCCGATTTAGCAACAATCTAGTATTAGGAAAATACCTCGTGTCTTGGGATTTCATACACATGAAAATCCAACGAACAAGATAAGCTATAAAAGAGGATTTGTATACATGTCGACTGATCTGAATGTGGAAGACGAGGCTTCAGACTTTAGGATGAATGTCGGACGTTTCCACTTGGTTTGTGCTTATCCGTTTTGGTTAAGTACATGACCAAAGTGGTTGATATTGACCACTGTAGAGTGGTCAATGTCCATCACTATTGTTGATTGGGGATTTGGTTGATCTTTGACATGGACATTGAGGAGATTACGTGGTGTGCGATGTGAAGGTTTATTCGTGCGATCGACTTAAAATCTTGATGTGATTTCTCTACGATGAGCGATTTCGATAGTGAGGCGATGACGTGATGCTTCGACATGAGAGTTGGTACTTTAGATTATGACACAGTGGTGTATGTAGTTGGTTTTGAGGTCGATAGTTTCAGGACTATGTAGATCATGTTGGAGATGTTGGCTTGTTTGCATCAGGGTTGGATGGCAATATAAAAACATGATAAAACCTTGTATCTTCAGTTTGTGACTCGCGGTGGGAGTAGGTACCAAAAATTAGGCACTTCGTATCTTCGGTTTGTGACTCATGTAGGGAGTTGGTACCGAAGAGGCTCGTGTTGGGAGTCATGGAGTGGAGGAACGTGGTGGATTCATTGATAATGGAAATTGTATTGAGTGAGTAGGGCTCGGATCCGGATTGAGAGAGTAGGGATTGATGGTTGTGCATGTGCTAAGGGATCATTGATGACTCGGACTGTTTTCTATTGTACTCGAAGCAAAGGGGGACGCCCATGGATCGTGTTAGGATTTGAATACCCTGGACCTATGACTTTAGGTTTAGTGTCCAGCTTTGGGCCGCGAGACACGTATCCGGCTTTCGGTTGCGAGATACGAGAGTACAACGGAGAATAGGGATTTTCCGTTAGTTCCTGGCAATATGGAGACCATATGGGTTATTATGTATCTAATGCACACTGGGTGCCAGTTAGTGTTGTTTGATTGATGCTATGTTTGTTATTGTTGCTTCACTAGCCACCTGCCACCATATGGATGTCGCATGAGGTAGGTATTGTGGATAGGGATACCCAGACATCCCGACAGTTTAGTTAGTGTGGAGTAGGTATTGTGGATAGGGATACCAAGACACCCCGACAGTTTAGTTAGTATGGAGTAGGTATTGTGGATAGGGATACCTAGGCACCTCTATAGTTTACCGAGTATGAAGTACCCCTTTATGATGTTGTAGAGTAACATATTATCGATGTTAGGTGCTGACTCATTGGTTGTAAGGACAGGTCAGGTATGATTCGTGTACCCTATGTTCCCTATACCATATCTACTTTTATTGTATTTTGAGATTGTTTATCGCTCATGCCAGACTATTGTCCAACCCAAGGTTTTACGATTTGCTACTTATTATCTCGAGTACGCTTAAAGGATTAGGTTAGAGAGTAGGCTTGGATGATATACGGGGTTCTGCAAATGGACTAGCAAGAGGTGACGTTTACTCATTCTTATATTTGAGTTTGTTATTGCATATTCCGCTGTGTGAAACTGCGGAGCCTTAACGGTGTTTGACTAACTACTATTAGAGATAGTTTATCAGTTGAGTTTATGTGTCAGTTGTATAAACTCTATTACTGTGTTGTATAACTCTATGGATCTTACACTCTGATGATTAGTTCATATTGTTATTACTATCCCGAATGTTTTAAATCTGTGTTGACTAATATATTTTATCTAATGCGATGTGAGATATACGACAGGTTATTTGATTATTCGATGTTTCCTTTATCTTATTTTCCATTCTCTTCACTTCTATTTCCTCTTCTTTACTTTTTGTCTTTCCTTTGATAACCGTTTTGCATCGTAGGTGTAGGGCGGTCATTATAGGAATGATCATGGCTCTCAGCCTCTTTGTGTCAAAAGCCATAGAATGAAGAATACGAGAGCCTTTCAAGATTGAGAAGGCATCTTGCCACAACCCTCGTGCCTTCCAAGTTCGTCGATGGGGAAGACTTGTATTTATACCTCGTAGTAACTAACTATGCGATTAGTGATGCCTTTATTCTTGATGAAGATAAAGTCCAATGGCTCTAATGTAAGCATGATGTTAATGGGCTCTAAATAAGATACTCTAGGTTGGAAAAGTTAGCCTACTGCTTATTGATGGCGATCTGCATCTACGACCGTACTTTCAAGCTCACCCAATTAAAGTCCTCGCAAATCAACAGTTGAAGCAAGTATTACCGACCCGATATAATAGGCCGACTCCTAAAGCAGTCCATAGAGCTCGAACAACATCATATTATTTTCCACTTCGCACCTCGATTAATGGACAAGCTGTGGATGATTTCATAGCAGAATGTTCTTGTAACGACCCGTATTTTTACGGATCGAAACATCGAAAAACAGTTATTATTAGACTGTTAGTACGGTTAAGTCGTCCAGAGTTTAGGTCGACTAGAGTTTAAGTCGTATAGAGGTTAGGTCGTATAGGAGATAAGCCGTGTGTAGCTTAGGTCGTTTGGAAGATAAGTCGTGTGGTGGCTTAGGTCGGGGGGTAGGTTAGGTCGAGTGAACGACCTAAGAGATTGGAGCGACCTATAGAATTTGGCGACCTAAGAAAATTTTGCGACCTAAGAGTTAGCGGTAACGACCTAGTAGTTAGAGACCTAAGAGTTAGCGAGTTAACGACCTAGGAGATAAGCGGGTTAACAACTTAAGTAGTTGTTGTAGTTAGGTCGTGAGCGACCTATGGGGTGTTGTGTTTAGTTAGGTCGTGAGCGACCTAAGTTTAGCAGTTATGAGTAGTAGGTCGTAGACGACCTATGATAGTACTGGGCATAGTTAGGTCGTGATGTGTTAAGTCGTAACCCAGCTAAGTCGCAAAGATTCGTTAGGTCGTATCTGTGTTAGGTCGCGCGTATGTGTTAGGTCGCGCGCATGTGTTAGGTCGTAGAAGCGCATATGCTATTAGGTCGTAGGTCGCGTAGAGGCTTGGATTTGTTAGGTCGTAGGTCGTGGGATTGTTAGGTCGTGGACGACCTAAGAGCGAGCGACCTAAGGAAAATCAGCCTATAAATAGGCGGGTTCTTCTTCATTTTTTGGATCCGGATTTTGAAGCGACGAAGTGCTGCCATTTTGAGAGCTCGAGTTCTACACTTCTTCACTTCTTTTCTCCACTTTAATCTTGTGCTTCCTTCCATCCAACTCGAAGATCGAATCGAAGATCCAAGAGCTCAGATTGAAGATCTACATCCATCGAAGAGAGATTTCATCGTTTGAAGCGGAATTTTAATAGATCGAGTTAGATCCTTCGCTGTCCAGATCTGAAGTGTGTTGCTTTTAAGGTGTTTAGGTGATTTGGTGAGTGGTGATTATCTCTCACACGGATCCAAAGGAGTATATCGGATCGTTGGTTTGATTTGGTGTTAAATTAGTGATTTCCATGCATTTCCGTAAACTTAAGTATAGATCTATTGTTCATGATGGTTTGACATCCATTTTACTACATGATTAACCTATGTAAGTTCATTCATCAAGTTATAGAGATATTACTCATGTTTTCATGCTTGTTAGATTTGGACTCTTTATTTACAAGATTGCCATTATTGTTATAATTATTTATTAGATCATGTTTGAATGTTTGATTACTTGGATTAATGATTGACTTGATTAATTGTTATAAATTAGTTGATTTATGATTTGATTTAGACAAGATGATCGAAGATGATTCAAAAGCTAAGTGAAAGGCTCTTGAATTGGGAAAGCTGCTCGTGGCATATGTAGCGGATGATGAAGCTCATATGGATAGATTTGATGATGATGATGTTGAGATGAGGCTTTGCTAGGATATGATGAAGCGAGGCATGATATGAGATAGTCTTGGTCTAATCCAGACGGGATCATTCCAAGCATGTTGATAACTCGGTGAAATGGTTCGAGTTTGAGGATAATGGTTTGCTCGAGAGGCGCTTGAGCTAGTATGGAAATAGTCGTCGAGGAGGATGACTAGAAGGTTGAGATGTCATCGTTGTTGAAGGTTCTAGCATGCTCAAAGCAAGAGTACGCTGAGCAGATTCGATAGTCCCTAAAGACTACTGATTGGTAGTCGAGTACTCTGGGCAGATTCGATAGTCCTAGGCACGGGCTACGACGACGTGCGGAGTTATGTCTAGAACCGAGGTTTCCATTAGCTCTTGACGGACGGCTGAAAGAATGTGCCGGTCATTCAATTAATGGTGATATCGAAGCAATGATAACAGTGATAGCCAGAGTCATGGATGTTTGGTTGTATCGTCATTCGGTCTCAAGAGCGGTATTTTCTGGGTGCTTATCTGATCTTGGTTTAGGCCTTGGGGTTTTGTACTTGGAAAACATCGCCCTTGACTCGAGTGATAATTTTTTTACTTTAAATGTTTGCTTTGCCATGTTTGTTTCTGCTTAGTGTGTGTCTGGGGGCTATCACTGTAGAAAGAGGTGGAGTGGGAGGGTTGGATTCCTATTCCTTTTTCCTTTATGCTCTTTTGGTATGTTGTTAGTTAATTTACCGCTCACTAAGACTGTTGTTTGACTCAAGGCTTTATGTTTTAACTCTTATTGCCTTGGGCTGTTCGTCCATTTTGGGACGGGCAGACTAGGTAGCAGGTGACAGGTGCTGTTCTTGCTTCAGACGATGCTGATGACGAAGACGAGCTGGAGGCTTGCATATTATTTTCTTACTATATGTACTGGATGTTCCGCTGCTTGTATAATTCTCTGAGTGATATGTAGTTAGGCTTGATGTATTGACTATTCAGATGTTTGTATTCAACTATTATGAAGTTTTATATGATGACATTCTATTCTGTGAAGCTTCACTATATATATATTCTATTGTATTTTATCCATGCGCTGTGAGTTATACGATAGATTCTGCTGTTTTAATTTACCCTGACAATCGTCCATGGCTGCCTGGCACACTTTACAGCGCACTATCTCTAGGTTCAGTGCGGGGGTCATGGGCGATCGTCACAGTTCTAGCCTAAATAGTAGCAATGAGGAGTCAACAACCAATCCACCAGCATGGCAGATTTATGATGATGGTCCATCAAATGAAAATAGGTGCGGGGGAAGGCATGTAGGATGGTCAAGAGCTTTGCTTCACTATACGTCTAAGCTTCAAGGCCACACATAATGAAGCTGAGTATGAAACCGTCTTGTTTGGTCTCAGATTGGCTAGAGAGTTACAGATTGAATTTTTTTATGTGTTCAGTGACTCCTCATTGGTTATCAACTAGATTAGAGAATGCATTCAGGTTAAGGGCAAAACATTGACCCTTTATATTGTAGAAGCCATCAAATTCATCAACACCTTTATAGACTTCAAGCTAGAATATATGCCTTGTGAGAAGAACGCTAAGGCTGACCAACTGGACAAGTCGGTAAGCAATCACGAGGAGAGGATCCCTTGGGTCCTGATGTAGGTGTGGGTCGCCCTTTTCTTTGAACCGGGGGCAACCGCAACAGAAGTTGATGAAGCCCGCACTTACTCCTGGATAACCCCATTACTGAAGTACCTCGCAAGTGGGTGAACTACCCATTGAGAAAAGAGAGACCTGGAAGATTTTGTACTGAGCACCCTATTATACCATCGTGCGAAAACTCTACTGAAGGAGGTACTCAACTCCCCTCAAGTGGTGTATGACAAATGAGTAAGCCAACCATATATTGGAGGAATTGCATGAAATATTCTATGGAGACCATGTCGGGGGACAAAGTTATCAAAGAAAGTTATCCTCTAAGGCAAATACTTGACTACCGTGATCAAGGATGCAATGAACTACTTTAGCAAGTGTGATCGACGCTAGCATTGGCCAAAATCCCAAGATCTTCCCTAAGTCTCTTTACCTAAATGACATCCCATGGTCGTTTGACACTTGGAGGATTGATTTGAACGGCAAGCTACCAAACGCCAAAGGTGGATATAACCATGACATAGTCTCCATCGACTAATGTACAAGTGGACTGACATAGAGCCCCTCACTGGGGTCACCTCCCCCAAGATCCTAAACTTTATGATAAAGAAAACTATTTGTCGATTCAGACTTGTTGGAATCTCGATTTTACATCGTTTTGATTGTGACAAACTATATAAATAAATATTTTTGTTCTAATCACTTAACATCTCCCAGGGTCTCCTGATCCTAATGGTTTTGCGGGCTCACCAATAACCAACCTGTATACAAATATATATTCCCTTCTTTGTGTAATCATAATTTTAGTCTTACCTGTGACAAAGCCCTACACACTGGAATTTTGGACTAAATTAGCTGGGGGCAATAGCTAATGTATAGGGTGTGACCCTATACCAGTCTCATCTGATATTCTAATATCTGAGTCATTTTCACTTAGGGATATCTTCCCAAAATTTTCTTTGAAAACCTTTTCATCTGAAATTGATTTAAAACCTTTTAAACCAAACTTAAACAAGGAAAACATTTATACTCTATGCTATACTCAAAATCACCTTGTCACATTATGTATACTTTACTCAAATCTTTGTTGATGAAAACCATTAAACATTTGAAAGTACCCTTTTCGATCCTATTGAAAGTACCCCTTTCGAAACCATTCATATAAACCTTTCAAACCATTGAAATTTCTTTTTCTTCGAAATCTAAAAACCTTATACATCCTTCTTTAAAACCAAATAGCATTTCCTTTCGAAACCATAGGAAAACCTTTCCTTTAAACCATTCAAAACCATTAGAAAACCTTTCCTTTAGACCTTTCAAAACCATTGGGGAACCTCCCCTTCGAAACCTTCTTTAAAACCTTTCGAATGTATTAAAAACCTTAAACCCTTTGAAAGCATTTGGGTTCAATTTAAAACATGTAGTAAATACCTTTCGAAATCATTCGATAATATCTAGTCAAAACCTTTTTTGGTTATTCTTTTAAAAATCATTGAGGGTCACAAGCAACAGAGACGAAAGCTTACTCTTTCAAAAGCTATAACTAACTAGAGAAGTGATGGTGTCGAAACCACCCCTACTAAAAGCATTGGAGAAGCGGTAGGGTTTTTATAAAAAAAACAACCCCCTTCGAAAGCTTTGTTTCGAAAGGTAGAAGGTGGCAGTAAATGTTTCGACATAGTCGGAAGCTATTATTTAAAAACAATGCTGCAACTATTTCGAAACCAACCTTTTTAAACCATGGATTTAGTCAAAAGCAGACTTAGTCAAAAGCTATTTCTTATAACAAACGCGCAACCTTAAAACTCTCTTTTAAATCAATTGACCTAGTCGAAAGCCAACTAAGTCGAAAGCTACTTGGTCGAAAGTAGGCAGGCGCTTTTCTCTTTTAAAACAAAAAGGCGCTTCGACCCTTTCGGAACCCCTTGGTTTCGACTCTTACCTTCCGCCTTTATCCAAGTCATTGTGCACCGAGATTGATACTATGTGCATTGGTTTGAGGAAGGAGGCAGAGGGTCTTAGTCGAAGGCTACCTGGGCGAAACCAAAAGTGGCGAAACATACTTTTAACATGAATTTCTGATTTTAAACCCTTTTAAGTAAACTTTTTAACTAACTTGCCTTGTTTGTCAAACTCTTATTGGTTGCTAATTTTCTTTTCTAAAAGTACTGCCATAATTTCAGAAAATTTAAATCATTTGCAAAATACCCCTTCTCCTTAATTAAATATATAAAACATTTAAGTCACATACCTTAAATAATGTTATATATTGATCAAAACACTTTGGAAAATTCTACAAAAATTCCAAAAAATCCTTTTCAATATTTTTTCTAACATATATAAATTTCAGACCCTAAATAATTATTTATTATGCCGTAAATAATTTATAATCTAATAAATCATTTTCTTCACTAGAAAATTAATATAAAATCCACATTAATTCAGAAAATTATGAAAATTGAAATCCATCTCTATAATATCATTTATGGTCTACATTAAAATTCTCAAGGCATTTGGATGTAATTTAATAGGGTTTTCATATCAAACATATCATAAAAACTTATACAAACATGTATAAATCATCAACAATTCAATCATCCAAAACATGGTATTATCATGCAAAATCATTTCGGGTTACCCTTAAATCTGAAAACTATAAGGAAAATGGGATGTAGTAATTATTCACCTTAGCTTTGTGATTAAAGATGCGAGATTTTATGTTGAATAAGTTGATTTGCTTCTTCCTCTTGAAAATCCTAGCTTAACTTCTCTTATGATTGAAAATGGTGGTCGGCCTTAGAATACTTTACTAGAGAATGAAATGAACGTGTATTCTGTTATTCTAAGGGTTTACGGTATAAGTTCATGCTATTTCTCATTTTTCCCTCCCATATTTCCTAACACTTTTATTCATCTTATTTTCTTAATTCATTACACACATAGGCACGGCTATCCTTAGTTAAATCAAATCTCAATCTATTAATCATCTTACATTATTTTATTTTATTTAGCTAATTAAATATTCTAAATAATGTTACTAAAAATGTAGGGTGTTACATAACCCCTGCCAATATCCTTTCCTTTACAGTTTTCATGGGCTTACTGTGAACCAATTGGCCCCTGCCAATATCTTTAATTGAGATTTTTAACATTTCTTAAGTTATATTCACTACTGGGTCAACCTAGCTGGTTATTTTTCCCTTCCCCGAAGTACCGTTGTGGGTTAATTACAATGTGAATAAATATATGAAGAAGCAATAATAACAACAAAGTAATACTCTCGAAAATCTTTATTTATGCCATGGTTTTTCCTTTAAAACGAGATTGGGTTATTTTTTTTGAAACCTTAAATCATCACTTTCGAAACCACTAGATGACCTCCATCAAAAGCATAGAAAACTACTTTTCAAAACTCTAAGTATATACCTTTCGAAGCCCTATAAATAAATCCTTTCAAAACCAAATCATACCTTTCGAATGTGTTAAAACATTGCTTAATAATCTTTAGAAATATAGCTTCAAAACCAATGAAAGTACCCTTTCGAAAGTATGGGGTTTTACTTTTAGAAACATCTTTTGCGTCAAAGTGATCATAGGCAAAAGTATCTCTTCCGAAACCTTTAATAAAATAGTTTTGGGGAAAACTGATGGTAACGGAACCATCTATTTGAATAGCTCAAAACCTTTGAGTAAAACATTGAAGGATGGCATCGAAACCCCTTTCGACACCATTGCCTTCGAAACCCCTGAACCCCTTCGAAAGCATTTAGGAAGTGACTTAGCTTAAGTTTAAAACAAAGGGAACCCTTCGAAAGCATTGATTGCTGAAATACATCCGAAAGGTAAAAGAATAGCTATTGGGTTTTGACCAGGTCGGAACCACCTCTTTCGAAAGCGTTATTTAAAGACAAAGGAACCCATTCAAGAGCTCCTACTTCAAACATAATATGGCAACCTACTTCGAAAGCTATCTAGAAAAACCCATTTCGAAAACGTTGGTTTCGACAACATCACAATCTTTAAGTAAAACAAAGCAGGCACATAACATTTGAAAACAAAACTAAAGTTTCGACCCCATCGGAAGTATTGCATTCGACATCTTGGCTTCCGCCTTTCCTCCAATCCATTACATACCATCTAAGTGATACCTTGTTTAGTGGTTTCGATTAGGTGGGTTCCAGCTGGGTTGGTTTCGACTGAGTCGAGGCGAAAGCATTGGGTCGAAGGTCACTTCCAAAGGAGGCGGAACCAACTTTTTATTAAAAAGGCCGAATTAAGGCTAAGTTTTGTAATTTCTTTATAACTAACCTGCCTATTTGTAAACACCTGATAGGTTGTCTAAAAACTTTTCAAATACTTTACAAAATAACTACCGCATTTATTAGATCTAAATCAAGGGAAAAAGTGATGTTTAAGCTCTACCACTATGCAAAACCAATATTACAAATAAGTCCTTCTTTCAAAATAATTTATTTTCTATAGTAAATCAATTAGGAAAAATCCCCAAAAATCACAGAAAATCACTTTCATCATGTTATCAAACATATTAAAATTTCAGACCCAATTTCTTCCTGAAATAATCAAAATAAATTTTTAACCCAAATATATCATATCTTCCTTTAGAAATTCATAATAAATTTTCCATAGCTTGGAAAATTATGAAAATTTAACCCCATCTCTAAAATCATGTTTTACCTAACATATAATTTTTCCATGGCATCCTAAAATCAATAACAATCAGTTTTTCTCTAAACCTGTGCAAATCCATAAGTAAATGAATTGGTTTAAATTAGACTCAAGCATATCATCATCCAAAATAGCATAAAAACAAATTTATTCTTAAATTCAAAAACATATTATTATAAAAACAAAATAGAGATGGAATGAATTATTATTCACCTTAGATATGATAAGGAATTTGAGATTTATAGAAGATTGATTCCCCTAGCTTTGATCCTTAGCTTTGATTTAATTTTTTTCTTCCTCTTTTCCCTTGTTAATGGCCGGCTCTATTTTTAGGTTTTTGATTTTCGTTTTTGAAAATGAAAAGTGTACGTGAATGGGCAAGAATGTGGAATGTATAGCTGTGAGTAATAATGGTGCGGCTATTTACTAATATGCCCATGTTTAATTAAATACATAAAAGCCAATTTAAGCCCATTTAATTAATTACTAAGAACGGCTTTCTTATAGTTTTGTTCAAATCTCAATCCCCTTATCATCATTATTCTATTTAATTTATCTAATTAACTCACCTGAATAATGTTATCAAAAATTAGGGATGTTACACCTACCTATCTATTCAATAAAACATCGGACAGATCCCTTGCCTGTCTCTAACCTCATCCACCTATATGCACCGTCTCCAATAGCAACATTCATCCATGGCTACAAGCACTGGACCACCACTGCCTAAAAAGCTTTGCAATCACGGTTCGTTTGACAAAATGACACTGTGTAGTAACCCCTTCGTGTCCTTTGCTACTATCAGAGCACCTCTGCTGCAACCACTCCCTGATCACACGTCGTTTGCCCCAACTACAAGCATGCTCTCTGTATGGCCCACGGTTGGCCTCATCTGCATCATGTAAGACATCTTGCATTATAGCTGGCATGTGCATCAACCGTATACACCTATTGATGGTATTGAGCAATTCCTGGGCTTGCTCTGCTTAAACACTGCCATCCAAGCATCAATTTCAACAACTAAAAATAGGTCAGGGTTGCATTCGTACAAGGGTTAAAAAAATTAGCTTTCAAGCAATTACTCTCTTGTTATTACCTCTTATAAGATAAGTCATTATAATAGAAGCAAAACAATAAGAAATTTCTCATGGTAGGCGTATGTAACAACCCGAGTATTTGGACCATTTAAATTGACAATAATCCACACATGTCAACTTAAATAATACAAAACACGAATCATTATGGGATTATAAATACATAAATGTAAATGAGAATCAATACAACATCACAGATACAGAACAGTCACAGAATAATGCAGCGGAAAATACATCGTCATAATAGCAGTTCATGAAGCCACTACATAATATACAACAATGTCTTAACATCAAGTGACTAATACCAAAAATGTCCAACAGACTAGGACATCAATACAGGAATAGAAATAGACTGATAAAGATAAATGCTAAGCCTTTAGCATCTTCAACCAACCTTGATCAGCAAACTGGATAGCTTCAGACTGACCCGAGCATATACAAAAGAAACACTCGAGTCAGGACTCAAAATCTTATACAATTAAATCAAGTGCAAGGGAATAGTTCATAACTTAAAGATGGATAAAATAACATCTCTAAGGATCCGATAAACTATCTATATATACAATAGAATACGATAGATAGATAATGTCTAATCAGTAAAGTACGATATTAAAATAGTGTTAAGGCGTTACCATAATCCCCTTAACACATTTATTCCCAAAAGCATATACAAGACCGTAGTTTCCCCAAAACCGGAAGTCACCAGAGGGCAATCCATATACTAGAGGTACAAACCAAAACGTAGTGGTCGCGAATAGGATAATCAGTATGACAAGGTACATGAGGCGATACCAACTAGGATACTAGTAGTTGCGTGATCCAGACTGATGTTGAGCATAGTAGCTACTACCTCAACACCGCGAACAACACTCTCAAATCAAGGGGTGCACCCAAATCGAATCACAAAAGTAATATATAAGGTATCAAAGAAGTGTGTCCGCTAGAGGTAGCGAACCTCAATGTCCCGGCGCGGCTCCTGTTTTAGTCATGTCAGGGGTCATCCAATATCGTTCTCTTTCTTCAGTCAACGCGTTCACCAAACCATCCACTTCGTTCTGGATCAACACTTCACGTGTAATAGTTATTAAAGTGGTTTTCGGTATCGACAGAGAGTATGTCCATATCTGATCCCGGTCTCTTTAATAACTACGTATTTATTACCCGATGGTCATTTAAGTTAAAGTTTAAACAAATCAAAGTCTGAAAGTCAAGCTGCAAATTTGACTTCCAAAATTTGACATTTCACGATTTAATTTATTTCGGATATTAAAAACTGTTTCCAAAAGAAATATTTAGTTCGTCATTGGAGTTATCAATATAATTAAGTATTCAAATTCAATTTAATAAATCTCACTTATTAAATTTAGTTAATACTCCAATTAATTCGGTTTAATGGTAAATTTTAGTTCACATCATTTAAACCAAATTCTATTCATTTCAATTCGTATTTACATTCATCGATACATTAACCATAATCATAAATTTGATTAAATCAATTTTATTAAATTTAAAATCATTTTAATTTTAAACTATCACTAACTTAAATCCATAAAACTTTAGTTAGTTTCGTATTCCACTTAAGTCAAACTTTCTAAATCTCGAACTTAATTTATGTCAAGCTTCAAATCTATTTAATTAAAACCGATTTTAAATCTAAATCTAACAACCTAATAAATTTTCAAATTATTAAATTCTAACTTCCTTGTTTTTAAATCTCATTTCAAATAAATTTGCCAATTCATTTTATTCAATTAAATAGGTTTTATTAATCCGTTTCAATTAAACTCCATTAATTTATTTCAATTAAAGCCATTAATTTATTCCAATTAATCCATTAATTTATTTCAATTAAATCCATTAATTTATTTCAATTAAATACATTAATTTATTTCAATTAAATCCATTAAGTCGTTACTTGATTTCCAAACAAATTATTAAGTTCATTTCTAAATTTCAAATAGATCTCGATTTTAAAATGATTTTTGTTGACCAATCGGGTTTCTTATTTAAATTCTCTATCCTAGGCCAAATTGATTAATTGGGTATTTATCATTTCAACCCAACATCATTTAATATAAACGAGCATAGCAAAGGGAACTTGCAGTGTGATAACGGGGATGGTGTCAAAGTAAATAAACAACCAATAGCAACCATTCATAACAATTTAACAATTTATTCAAATAATCCCGAAATAATCATATTAACTCACATTTCTTATTATGCAAATTAATACAATTACTCCTAGAATCCACACTATTATTTCCTGCGGATTAAAGATTATTACATTATGATTTTTACTTGGTGTCCGTCATCAAATTTCTACATCAATCGTACATATCAATTTTAATGTCTCTGTTATTTACCCTAATTAACATCATATTACAGTTCAACATGTTTAATCAATTTAAACAATACATGGCGTCACATTTTTAGAAATTAACAGTTTATTTCAACCAAATTTTAACAATCAACAATTTAATATCCAAATTTAATATTAACAACAATTTAATATCCAAATTTAATATTAACAACAATTTTCACTTGATTATCATCGCATAATAGATTAAGTCGTGAATAAAATATTCACCTTGCGTGGTTAGAGAAGATGGCGCGGCACGAAGAAAAAAAATAGATAAAATAGACCTTAATAGGCACGACTCAAAATGAACACAAACTGCAATCAAACAACAATTAATCAATAATTCGTTTATTGCAGTATATATATCGATTGAATATATATATAAAATCATACCAACGACGAAGCAAGATAGATTCGACAAGCAGGATGGAAGTACTTATACTTCCGGATCAATAGTAGGAGCTGAAACAACATAACAACAAACTATAGGTGAGCAACTCAAAATTTCAAATTATATACTGTTATATAATGTAACAGTTATATATATATCTACTTATATATGTAGACAGAGGTGCACAGAGCAGGGTGGTCGGGACGTGATGCATGGGTTAGTAGCGCGCATGACGCGGGTGAGTTGGAGGTGAACGAGGCGGGCTAGGCGGGCAGTGGGGAGGCGGTTGGTGGCGGCAAAGGCGGCAGTGGGGAGGTGAGCTGGTGGCTGGCGAAGGTGGCAGGGTGGGGACGTGGGCTGGTGGCGGGCGAAGGTGGCAGGGTGGGGACGTGGGCTGGTGGCGGGCGATGGTGGCAGGGTGGGGACGTGGGCGTGCAGGCGGAGGTGACAGTGGGGGCGGGCTGGTGGTGGGTGAAGGCGGCAGTGGGGAGGTTGGCGTGCAGGCGGAGGTGGCAGTGGGGAGGTGGGCTGCAGGCGGAGGTGGCAGTGGGGAGGTGAGAAGAGTTTTATAGAAAGTTTCTTTCAAAAAAAAAACTAGAGAAGAAGAAGTAGGAAAGGAGTGCAGAGACGTACCAGAGAAAGCACTGAAATGAGCTGAGTAATTAATGCGAAAGGGTTGCAGAGATATATACAGAGATGTTTAGAGTGTGCATATGTCAGTGCAATGATGATTTCAAAGTGGAGGCTGTTGGATTTCCAAGACAGCTGAAAAGACTTCTTGTATTTTGAACGTTGGGAGGTTGGGTACCGGTTTGTCAGGCGTAACGGACCAGTTTGTACCCCATCAACAATTTATAACTTGCAACGCCGAACTCCGATTGACATTGTAACGATCCAGGATTTTGAACAAATTAAATTGAAAATATTTAATTAATTTTAAATATTTGAACGATGATTTAATTTGAATCCCGAATATAACTTTGAAATTGGCGATTAAATTATAAAATTTAATCTATTGAATGCTGAATAAAAATTTGAATCTTCAATTTTAAGTTGAAGAAAAATATTTCAAAAGCTTCTAAAATTAGTATTTATAATACCGAAGATAATCGAACTTTCAGAATTGAATTTTTAAACTGTTTTGCTCAGTTTGGAATTTAATTGTTCGAATCGATATTTAAAAATAGCCGTCCGAGGCACAGTCTCGGAATTCAACGAAACCAGTTCCATTGGGTCCGTAATGTTGAATTATTATCGGATTTCAATTTTCGTATTTTTCGGAGTTAATACGTGTTCGTACGGCGAGTAAATGCGTGAGGTTTAAAACGAATTCAATTTGAATTTAATTTTTTAATAATGGGTCAAGTTCAGCCCACTTTCTTTCACCATCCCTAACACGATCTATTCCCTTACCTCACGCCTGAAAATACGTCCAAAAATCACGGGGAAGCATGTTCTTCTGTCTCCCCCATTCCTTTCTAAATAATCACGCGCCCCCCTCCTTTTCATTTCGAAAACGAACGAAGAAAAATGGCAGATGAAAATTTCGAATCTACGTCTCCCCTCCTCAAATTAAAACTGCGTACTCCTCTTCAAAATTTAATTCCATACCATCCTCTATAAAGAAAAACGAAACGAAAAAATGCCGCTTCCTTCTTTAAAACGAACGAATTCGTTCGTTCGTCCATTCTTTAAATCGCGTTCATGGGGGGAGTTCGACAAGCGGCGGTTAGGGTTCACGTGAGCCTCGATTTAGGCAGTGACGACGTTGAGCTGCCGTTAGGGTCGCGACATGCGAATGATGGGTTTCGAGTCGCCTGATGGTGCTCGCGCGTGTGGGAAGCTACGGCTATTCGTGAGGGCTCGCTGTTTGATTTAGGGTTTATGGCGACTGGGTTCGCGATGCTCGAAAGTGGAAGAGGGTCGCGTGCGATGTCGCGATGTGACTGGACGATGGCGAGGTGAAGGCGTGGGACTCAACTGGAAGCTCGAATGGTTGAGATAGTCGCGAGGCATTGGGTGGTTCACAGTCGAGGCTGGGGTTGATTGGGCAGTGTCGATCTGCAGTGGATGGTCGTGAGTTCTCCAATGAGGTATTCAAATTCGTTTATCAATTTGAATTGGTTTAATGAAAATCTGTATATATGGATTTAAGAAAAAATAGATTTTTGAAAATCTGTAACTCATTTTATTAGTGAATATGTATTTTTACAGTAAGGTTTAAGATCTCAATTTTAAATGGATAGACAGTAAACATATAATATATATATAGAAGATTTTGACAAGTAAAAGAAATGAAATGAAAGTTTAATTATTCGATTTTATATAAGTATAGATAGGCAGAAAAAAAAGAAAATATATATAAGGTTATATAAATATTGGATTTTTATAAAGTGTAGTTTTATATATATAAATAAACTTTGAAAAGGTAGAAATTTTAAAGTAATATATTTGTTTAAGATTATTTTGGCCAATAAAGGATTATTTAAGAAAATTGGATTGAAATATAATTATTCATTAAGAATTTAATCATTAGTTAAGATTAAATCATTTTCTAACTAAAATTATTATCATAGGAAATTTGATTTGAAATTTAATTATCAGTTAAAATAATTGTTAGTTAAATTTAATTAATAAATGGTAATTAATTTATCGATTAATTCAAATATTGATGAATTGTATAAATTTATTTACACAAGGTTAAATGAAGAAAATCAAGTTAGAACGAAAAAGGGGATCGCAAATTAAAAGCTAAGGTGAGATTTTCTCACTCAAATTGAAAAATGGAATTTTCAGTTATTGTTTGGATTGTTGATATTAGATATTTTAGGATATATCTATTATATATATAGCAATATATACATATTGGCATATGTATATATTGGATTGATGATTTCCCGCCTCGTATAGCGGATGAGACGCTATTGCGCCGTTAGTAAGCGGATTTTTATAAAACCTATATACCGCGATATTCCACCTCGAAGTGGAATTGGTATTGTGCTAACGTCTTTGGATGCAGGGAAACAGGTTGGAGGGATCCAACTGGATTCCTCACCAATATTATTATTTGCAGATATTTGTTGTATATGCTGTTATCATATTGATATATGATATTGAATGTTGTGATGGACTAATTGGTGCGTTGCATCATCGGGTTCAATTTTTAAGTTTAAAAATAAACGATTTTTACTTTAAAAGGGATTTTGAAGTGATTTTTGGAAAGTAAACGATTTATTAAAATTTTGAATTTATTTATCTTAAATAAATAAATGCTATAAATTTAAAGTTATGAAAATTTTAAATTGTGAAATATAACTAAAAGGTGATTTTGAAATAAATAGTCAAGTAATTTATAAAATAGTTTAAGTTTGGATTTCTTTTGAATTATTAAAAATGATGTATATAAAAGATGTATAGAATTGATATTTATCAATTAAAAGTATTGGAATTTTAAAACGAGTTTTTATAAGTGTTAGAAATTTATAGAATTATAAATTGTGAAGACATGAATTTATAGAATTATAAATTGTGAAAATATGAAGTTTATAGATTTATAAAGTATGAAGTTATAAAATGAATGAAATTGTATTATAAAAGATTTATAAGAGATTCACTTATAAATTTGATTTTTTGCCTTTAAGTGGAATATTGATCGAATTGTTAATAAAGAAGATTTATAAGTCAAAGTAGTTATAAAAGAGAAATAGAATTTATGAACGTGTTTGTAAATTCGAAATAGATTGAATTGGATAAATTAAATATAGAAGATTCTTAAAGAAGATATATTCGCGATTTTGGATAGCGAATCCCTGTTGAAGTTAAAATGTGTAGAAAATAGTGAAATGAAATTAGTGAAGTATATTCACGATTTTGGACAGTGAATATATTGTTAAGTAAAATAGATATGGTTTTGGAAAAGCGATATTATAAATGAAGTTAATTGTTTTAAAAGATGTTTTAAAACGTGTGAACTATCGAAATCATAGATTTCAACATTCATTGTTGAAATAGACGTTTTCGAGAAATATAAGGAAATGGTGGACTATAACACTGTTGTTATAGTAAATGATTTCCGAAAGGAAATGTTTTATATAGTATTGGGATTTATATATCTATCTTAATTCCGAATCCCTATACTAGTGATTTTGAGTCGTCGTAACGATGTTTTACGTAACATTCGTTTTGACTCAATTAGATGTTGTTATAGTAAATGTTTTCCTTAAAGAATGAATATATACTTAATATTGATTTTAAGTATATCGAATATTTTCCAAGTGTTGAAAATAAATGATTTGTGAAATACTTATTTTTAAATAAGTATGGAAACGCTTTTCCATTATGAAATGAAACGTTTTGAGATTCTATCTTTGTAAAGATAAAATGAAATTGAATATTTGAAATCGATTTGAGAATCGTATATCAGTAGATATTTTGAAAGATATAAATTCAATATGGAATTTATAAAAGAAAGGGGAGTTGTTTAAAAATAAATATTGATTTATTTTTGAAGTGTGGAAATTATATATCTAGTAAAGATATTTTGGAAGATAAAATTATTTGGAAAATTATTTGGAATCTGATGATGTTGCGCATCTTTATTGATAGTTAAATAACCGACTATCAATAATTACCTTGAATTGGTATTTGTTGTGATTGGATGAATTTGAATGCCACACTTATTTTTGAATAATCGCTCACTATTCGGGTTAGCCGGGAAAGGACCATGGGGTCGTATAACCCATTCCGAATATGTGATACGTCGTTATGAATTGCATTCGAAGACCGGTGTTGAAGACCGGATATTTTTGAAAACGGAAGGATTACCGTCGAGTTACTCTACATCGGCTGATCTCCGGTTTAGAGGTTTTATCACCCTTAGTGACGGGAAGTCCGGACGTGATTAGAAATTTATCCGGATATGCAAGGGCTTCGTGAGAAGTGCCTTCGGTTCTGTTCGATCCCGGAACAGACTTGTATGGATTGTGTGTCTGACGTTACCATTTGAGATATAAAGCTGATTTCTTTCAAATACATTTCTGTTGGTGGCGGAGAATTTATTCTCTTAGCTTAACACCCTTCTTTGAGACGTACGAGCTCAGAGGTTATGTAGTTGAAATTTATCAGCGATATATCCCAATTTGGTAACGTGGCATACTGAGTGTTGCTGTGAAATGATCAGTGTTTGATCATTTGCGATATGATCATTTGTTTGATCTTATATCTTTGTGATCATAGGTTGATCATTTTGTTTGACCCGAAGCAGGGCTTTGTAGAAAGCGTAGCTTTGTGGACGAGACTTCGTCGAGCCTCACACCCCGGAAATTGTCGAAACAGGAAGGATGCAGCAAGGTTCTAGGGAGTAGCGCCCCTTAGTGTATGTCATTCCTTCTGGATAAAGGTGGTATCATGGTATGGAGCCCAGATACTTAACCTCTGTGGTTGCTGCAAATTTATTACTTTGTGGTTGTTGCGAATCGGGGATCCTCGGGAAGATCGGTGACGATCGGGGGATGGCATACGCGTGTCAGTAGTTACCTATTTTTGCAGAGGTAACCCGGCCTTGTGTTGGCAGAGATCCGGTTAGGTTCTCGGGTCGTCTATTCCAGGGACGTACCCATCGTGGATAGGAAGTTCCTTGGCCTGACCATTTGTTGGAAATCCAAAGAAACAATACGAGCCTTGTACGATTTTAGTTGTAGAACCTGCCATCTAATATGGCAGCTATAGCAAGCATACTATAATGGTACCTATGCTGGCTAAGATTTATATTCTACTTTCGAAATGTTTTCTACACTATGCACTAATAATAATATCAAAAAGAATTTGATTTTTGCGTAGTAAGCATCTTTGACTATCATAAGAAGAAATCTCCTCCAAGTCTGCGTTTGCATTGTGTGTGTGGCGGGAGGTCTTATGGTAGTTTCATTTTCCAAAAGCATTTCGAATTGACTTTAAAATTATCCTGTTGTTTATTTTAAAGAATAACTGTTTTACGATCTCACACCAATCACCATGACTGACTCGGAGTTTATTGTTCCCTTCTAAACTCTGGGTGCCCACCAATTTCCACACGGGCAGTCTAGAGTTAGATTATCAGGATATTCTGGATATTCTGGAGCTTTGGAAGCAAGCTGGATGGCGAGACGTAGTATTTGTATCTGATAGTATTTATTCCGCTGTGTATTCTGTATGAGGACAAGTTTATAAAACTATCCATTGTTGTATATTGACTCTGATGATTGATGTATATAAAAATTGATATAGTTCTTTGTTTTAAAAGACTAGTAATTATCTATTGTATATTGTTCCGCTGCGATGTGTAAGATTCTGATATTGTTTTCTGTTTCTATTGTTGTTCTGTTGTTCTTCTTCTTTCTTTCTTCTCTTTTTCTTCTATCTTCTTCTTCTTCTACTTTTTTCTTTTTCTTAAAACCCTCACTATTGGAGTTTCCGGCACTCGATTGCTCGGCAGTCGATAAAGTGAGTATCGATGTCGAATTTTCGAAAGTCGAAAATTTTCGTACGTGACAGCGTGGTATCAGAGCATATGGTTAAGCGATAACCCTGCTCTGTTGGGTGTTACTCATTAGAGATAGAGTCAGTAGTACTCTAGAATGAGTTGAGTGTAATAATAGATACGAGTGCGTATTTGTTAGTGAATATAAAATTGTTTTATATTGTGATGATTGGTTTGTTGAGTGGTATATGGATTCTGGTCGGTATTGTCCGTACAACTCTATCGATAGGGAACTCTAAACACTTATATAGAACAATTCGGCACAGTATTGTTTTAAATTGGGTAAATGGAATAATTTTACCTTGATTATATTTTGTATATAAAAGAAATGTTTTTCTATAAAGTACTATAGTATATGGTTGCATGGATGTTAGGAAGTAATAATAGTGAATTATCATCATTGAAATTGAATAAGAAATTGAAATCATAACTCCAAAGTTAAGAAATAAATCCATATACTAATGAAATTTAAAGAATATAAATTATAAATGTGAATTGTAATTTAAAACGGAGTTCCAGAAAAGTATTTGGAAATGTTTTAAAAAGAATTTGAAAATTTTGGAGATTTGGAAAGTTTAAATCTTTTTGAATTTGAAAATGAATTTCAAAGGTTTTAAAAAGTATTTTGGAAAGATAAAAGCTCTAAACTCTTTTCGGTCGCTGGAAAATAACTTCGGTAATGACTGCAGCATTATTGATGTTCATTTTCGGGTTTCCAAAAGAGGAATTGCTGCCAAATTGTTTTAAATGGAAGTTGTTTTGAAAATTTGGATTTTGTTTTAGAAAATTCAAAGGATAAATTGAATTGTTTTCAAAAATGGTTTTGAAAATGTTATTAAGACTTTGGAATGCTATATAAAAATATTTATGAAATATTATTAAGTTGATAACTTATACAATTTGAATTTTGATAGAATAAATTTAACTTAAAGAATGAAGTTAAAATTAAAGAAAGTATAAGTGAATAAATTTTGAATGAAAGTAAGATTAAATGTTGAAATTCATTTCGAATTTGTAAGTAAGTAAGACTGAATTGAATTTAGATTTATGGAAAATGAAGTGAAATATTAAACTAAAATTAGTAAGTAAAGCTAATTGAATATTGACCGAATGAATAAGTTTGAAACGAATTAAATTCATATGGAATTGGAAATCCAGTTTAAATATGGGTGGTTATAAACCAAAATAGTGAATTGTAAATAAATTGTGGAAATGAACGAAAGAATAAAACTGGAATTAAAACTGAATGTTGAAAACGAGTTTGAATTGAATAATTAGAAATGGAAATTGAATTAGTAAATGAAACTAATCTAAAATAGTGCAGTTGAATGAAAGATAGTTGATAAACATTCAATATTCAGAATAGAAGGTAAAATTGAATTCAAATAAATGTGGAATGTAAAATTTAATGAAATAGATATATAACTTCAACAGTGAAGTAAAGATGGTATAAGCAGTTTATATTGAAATTTTTGTAGTGAAATTTGCAAAATGTTTGAATGTGTAACTAGATATAATGGCTAGTAGGACATACAGGTGTTATAAAAGGAATTGGGATTTTAATTTTGAAGAGAATTTGAATTGCTCGGAAAAGGTAAGTATTTCAATTTGAATATGAGATTTGCTGATTTCTTGTCTAGCCGCTTGGCTTTTTCTTTTTCTTTTTGAAATCTGAGAGTCCGTAGGGACGTTTTGTAGTCGTGCCGTATTAGCCGCGCAAAGGAGACGCTGGCGAAATTTTTCGAAAATTTAGGGCGTTAGAAATTTTTTAAGAAAATTTGGAAGTTTAAATTTGAATTTGAAATTTAAATTTGAATTGTTAAGCAAACCATGTTGTTTGAAACTTAGAATTGAAGTTGGAAAAAATTTAGTTGAATGATAACGAATCTTTAGTAGAAAGATTTGTTTTGAAAAATTGATAAAACTATTGGATTGTGAAAAATAGTAGACGAGTTAAGGACCATTTTTCCTAACTTGTAATTTCGAGGACGAAATTCTTTTAAGGGGGGAAGTCTGTAACGATCCAGGATTTTGAACAAATTAAATTGAAAATATTTAATTAATTTTAAATATTTGAACGATGATTTAATTTGAATCCCGAATATAACTTTGAAATTGGCGATTAAATTATAAAATTTAATCTATTGAATGCTGAATAAAAATTTGAATCTTCAATTTTAAGTTGAAGAAAAATATTTCAAAAGCTTCTAAAATTCGTATTTATAATACCGAAGATAATCGAACTTTCAGAATTGAATTTTTAAACTGTTTTGCTCAGTTTGGAATTTAATTGTTCGAATCGATATTAAAAATAGCCGTCCGAGGCACAGTCTCGGAATTCAACGAAACCAGTTCCATTGGGTCCGTAATGTTGAATTATTATCGGATTTCAATTTTCGTATTTTTCGGAGTTAATACGTGTTCGTACGGCGAGTAAATGCGTGAGGTTTAAAACGAATTCAATTTGAATTTAATTTTTTAATAATGGGTCAAGTTCAGCCCACTTTCTTTCACCATCCCTAACACGATCTATTCCCTTACCTCACGCCTGAAAATACGTCCAAATATCACGGGGAAGCATGTTCTTCTGTCTCCCCCATTCCTTTCTAAATAATCACGCGCCCCCCTCCTTTTCATTTCGAAAACGAACGAAGAAAAATGGCAGATGAAAATTTCGAATCTACGTCTCCCCTCCTCAAATTAAAACTGCGTACTCCTCTTCAAAATTTAATTCCATACCATCCTCTATAAAGAAAAACGAAACGAAAAAATGCCGCTTCCTTCTTTAAAACGAACGAATTCGTTCGTTCGTCCATTCTTTAAATCGCGTTCATGGGGGGAGTTCGACAAGCGGCGGTTAGGGTTCACGTGAGCCTCGATTTAGGCAGTGACGACGTTGAGCTGCCGTTAGGGTCGCGACATGCGAATGATGGGTTTCGAGTCGCCTGATGGTGCTCGCGCGTGTGGGAAGCTACGGCTATTCGTGAGGGCTCGCTGTTTGATTTAGGGTTTATGGCGACTGGGTTCGCGATGCTCGAAAGTGGAAGAGGGTCGCGTGCGATGTCGCGATGTGACTGGACGATGGCGAGGTGAAGGCGTGGGACTCGACTGGAAGCTCGAATGGTTGAGATAGTCGCGAGGCATTGGGTGGTTCACAGTCGAGGCTGGGGTTGATTGGGCAGTGTCGATCTGCAGTGGATGGTCGCGAGTTCTCCAATGAGGTATTCAAATTCGTTTATCAATTTGAATTGGTTTAATGAAAATCTGTATATATGGATTTAAGAAAAAATAGATTTTTGAAAATCTGTAACTCATTTTATTAGTGAATATGTATTTTTACAGTAAGGTTTAAGATCTCAATTTTAAATGGATAGACAGTAAACATATAATATATATATAGAAGATTTTGACAAGTAAAAGAAATGAAATGAAAGTTTAATTATTCGATTTTATATAAGTATAGATAGGCAGAAAAAAAAGAAAATATATATAAGGTTATATAAATATTGGATTTTTATAAAGTGTAGTTTTATATATATATAAATAAACTTTGAAAAGGTAGAAATTTTAAAGTAATATATTTGTTTAAGATTATTTTGGCCAATAAAGGATTATTTAAGAAAATTGGATTGAAATATAATTATTCATTAAGAATTTAATCATTAGTTAAGATTAAATCATTTTCTAACTAAAATTATTATCATAGGAAATTTGATTTGAAATTTAATTATCAGTTAAAATAATTGTTAGTTAAATTTAATTAATAAATGGTAATTAATTTATCGATTAATTCAAATATTGATGAATTGTATAAATTTATTTACGCAAGGTTAAATGAAGAAAATCAAGTTAGAACGAAAAAGGGGATCGCAAATTAAAAGCTAAGGTGAGATTTTCTCACTCAAATTGAAAAGTGGAATTTTCAGTTATTGTTTGGATTGTTGATATTAGATATTTTAGGATATATCTATTATATATATAGCAATATATACATATTGGCATATGTATATATTGGATTGATGATTTCCCGCCTCGTATAGCGGATGAGACCCTATTGCGCCGTTAGTAAGCGAATTTTTATAAAACCTATATACCGCGATATTCCACCTCGAAGTGGAATTGGTATTGTGCTAACGTCTTTGGATGCAGGGAAACAGGTTGGAGGGATCCAACTGGATTCCTCACCAATATTATTATTTGCAGATATTTGTTGTATATGCTGTTATCATATTGATATATGATATTGAATGTTGTGATGGACTAATTGGTGCGTTGCATCATCGGGTTCAATTTTTAAGTTTAAAAATAAACGATTTTTACTTTAAAAGGGATTTTGAAGTGATTTTTGGAAAGTATACGATTTATTAAATTTTTGAATTTATTTATCTTAAATAAATAAATGCTATAAATTTAAAGTTATGAAAATTTTAAATTGTGAAATATAACTGAAAGGTGATTTTGAAATAAATAGTCAA
This sequence comes from Allium fistulosum, assembly GCA_030737815.1. Classification (NCBI taxonomy): domain Eukaryota; kingdom Viridiplantae; phylum Streptophyta; class Magnoliopsida; order Asparagales; family Amaryllidaceae; genus Allium; species Allium fistulosum. The sequence goes on along the minus strand of CM060908.1, from coordinate 738,397,253 downwards.
GTAATTTATAAAATAGTTTAAGTTTGGATTTCTTTTGAATTATTAAAAATGATGTATATAAAAGATGTACAGAATTGATATTTATCAATTAAAAGTATTGGAATTTTAAAACGAGTTTTTATAAGTGTTAGAAATTTATAGAATTATAAATTGTGAAGACATGAATTTATAGAATTATAAATAGTGAAAATATGAAGTTTATAGATTTATAAAGTTTGAAGTTATAAAATGAATGAAATTGTATTATAAAAGATTTATAAGAGATTCACTTATAAATTTGATTTTTTGCCTTTAAGTGGAATATTGATCGAATTGTTAATAAAGAAGATTTATAAGTCAAAGTAGTTATAAAAGAGAAATAGAATTTATGAACGTGTTTGTAAATTCGAAATAGATTGAATTGGATAAATTAAATATAGAAGATTCTTAAAGAAGATATATTCACGATTTTGGATAGCGAATCCCTATTGAAGTTAAAATGTGTAGAAAATAGTGAAATGAAATTAGTGAAGTATATTCACGATTTTGGACAGTGAATATATTGTTAAGTAAAATAGATATGGTTTTGGAAAAGCGATATTATAAATGAAGTTAATTGTTTTAAAAGATGTTTTAAAACGTGTGAACTATCGAAATCATAGATTTCAACATTCATTGTTGAAATAGACATTTTCGAGAAATATAAGGAAATGGTGGACTATAACACTGTTGTTATAGTAAATGATTTCCGAAAGGAAATGTTTTATATAGTATTGGGATTTATATATCTATCTTAATTCCGAATCCCTATACTAGTGATTTTGAGTCGTCGTAACGATGTTTTACGTAACATTCGTTTTGACTCAATTAGATGTTGTTATAGTAAATGTTTTCCTTAAAGAATGAATATATACTTAATATTGATTTTAAGTATATCGAATATTTTCCAAGTGTTGAAAATAAATGATTTGTGAATACTTATTTTTAAATAAGTATGGAAACGCTTTTCCATTATGAAATGAAACGTTTTGAGATTCTATCTTTGTAAAGATAAAATGAAATTGAATATTTGAAATCGATTTGAGAATCGTATATCAGTAGATATTTTGAAAGATATAAATTCAATATGGAATTTATAAAAGAAAGGGGAGTTGTTTAAAAATAAATATTGATTTATTTTTGAAGTGTGGAAATTATATATCTAGTAAAGATATTTTGGAAGATAAAATAATTTGGAAAATTATTTGGAATCTGATGATGTTGCGCATCTTTATTGATAGTTAAATAACCGACTATCAATAATTACCTTGAATTGGTATTTGTTGTGATTGGATGAATTTGAATGCCACACTTATTTTTGAATAATCGCTCACTATTCGGGTTAGCCGGGAAAGGACCATGGGGTCGTATAACCCATTCCGAATATGTGATACGTCGTTATGAATTGCATTCGAAGACCGGTGTTGAAGACCGGATATTTTTGAAAACGGAAGGATTACCGTCGAGTTACTCTACATCGGCTGATCTCCGGTTTAGAGGTTTTATCACCCTTAGTGACGGGAAGTCCGGACGTGATTAGAAATTTATCCGGATATGCAAGGGCTTCGTGAGAAGTGCCTTCGGTTCTGTTCGATCCCGGAACAGACTTGTATGGATTGTGTGTCTGACGTTACCATTTGAGATATAAAGCTGATTTCTTTCAAATACATTTCTGTTGGTGGCGGAGAATTTATTCTCTTAGCTTAACACCCTTCTCTGAGACGTACGAGCTCAGAGGTTATGTAGTTGAAATTTATCAGCGATATATCCCAATTTGGTAACGTGGCATACTGAGTGTTGCTGTGAAATGATCAGTGTTTGATCATTTGCGATATGATCATTTGTTTGATCTTATATCTTTGTGATCATAGGTTGATCATTTTGTTTGACCCGAAGCAGGGCTTTGTAGAAAGCGTAGCTTTGTGGACGAGACTTCGTCGAGCCTCACACCCCGGAAATGGTCGAAACAGGAAGGATGCAGCAAGGTTCTAGGGAGTAGCGCCCCTTAGTGTATGTCATTCCTTCTGGATAAAGGTGGTATCATGGTATGGAGCCCAGATACTTAACCTCTGTGGTTGCTGCAAATTTATTACTTTGTGGTTGTTGCGAATCGGGGATCCTCGGGAAGATCGGTGACGATCGGGGGATGGCATACGCGTGTCAGTAGTTACCTATTTTTGCAGAGGTAACCCGGCCTTGTGTTGGCAGAGATCCGGTTAGGTTCTCGGGTCGTCTATTCCAGGGACGTACCCATCGTGGATAGGAAGTTCCTTGGCCTGACCATTTGTTGGAAATCCAAAGAAACAATACGAGCCTTGTACGATTTTAGTTGTAGAACCTGCCATCTAATATGGCAGCTATAGCAAGCATACTATAATGGTACCTATGCTGGCTAAGATTTATATTCTACTTTCGAAATGTTTTCTACACTATGCACTAATAATAATATCAAAAAGAATTTGATTTTTGCGTAGTAAGCATCTTTGACTATCATAAGAAGAAATCTCCTCCAAGTCTGCGTTTGCATTGTGTGTGTGGCGGGAGGTCTTATGGTAGTTTCATTTTCCAAAAGCATTTCGAATTGACTTTAAAATTATCCTGTTGTTTATTTTAAAGAATAACTGTTTTACGATCTCACACCAATCACCATGACTGACTCGGAGTTTATTGTTCCCTTCTAAACTCTGGGTGCCCACCAATTTCCACACGGGCAGTCTAGAGTTAGATTATCAGGATATTCTGGATATTCTGGAGCTTTGGAAGCAAGCTGGATGGCGAGACGTAGTATTTGTATCTGATAGTATTTATTCCGCTGTGTATTCTGTATGAGGACAAGTTTATAAAACTGTCCATTGTTGTATATTGACTCTGATGATTGATGTATATAAAAATTGATATAGTTCTTTGTTTTAAAAGACTAGTAATTATCTATTGTATATTGTTCCGCTGCGATGTGTAAGATTCTGATATTGTTTTCTGTTTCTATTGTTGTTCTGTTGTTCTTCTTCTTTCTTTCTTCTCTTTTTCTTCTATCTTCTTCTTCTTCTACTTTTTTCTTTTTCTTAAAACCCTCACTATTGGAGTTTCCGGCACTCGATTGCTCGACAGTCGATAAAGTGAGTATCGATGTCGAATTTTCGAAAGTCGAAAATTTTCGTACGTGACAGACATAAACAAATATACCGTTTTGATCAGAGCGGCGAGGCGGACCCAATGGTATAAAGATATTGGTGGTTTGACATTGTTTGAGAAGTGGTAAATCTTATTGAACCATTTTCTCGAGCGACAATTTAATTAGCAATTAAAAGCGGAATTTGACGAAACGAAATGCGCCGTCATGATCAGAATATTTTTCTTTTGCAACATTGTGAAAAATATTTGAGTTCAGACGATAGAAAATTTTCACATAAAATTAAAACTAATATGTAAATTCGGCGAGCGAAATTTACTACAATATTTTCCGACGAAATTTGGCGTACGCCTATGTCTATCTAGGCGCATTCCAAATGTGAAGTTTGAACAGCAACGGAAATTGTTTGTGAATATTTGAAATTCCTATTACGGAGAATGCAGCAAAACACCGAAGAATAAGATCGACGGAGCTAAAGATGTCCGAATTTTGAAAAACGAAAAATGACGCCTTTGTCAGAAAATGATTTAGAATTTTTCTATGTAAAAATATTTAGGTTCGGAAGATAAAAATTTTCACGTTTCAAAATGAACTGATGTGCAGTAAAACGCGCACGAATTTTACTGCGGTATTTTCCGACGAAACTTTTCCCAAATCTACAATCTTCAAGGCACAATTTAGAAACAAAGTTTGGACGTTGATTGAAATCGTATGTAAATTTCACATTTTATATTAAAATAACGGTTCTAAAATTTTAAAATTGGGTCGGAATTTCAGGGTCGTTACATTCTCCCCTACTCAAAACTTTTCGTCCTTGAAAAGGAACAAAGTAAAGAGTGGAAGAACATATAACAGAGATATAATGGATTCAGAATAGATTATTGAATATAGTAAAGAGTAAAGAATGGAATTTACCTTCAATAAACAATTCTGGATTAGAGTCTCGGATACTCTCCTCGGTTTCCCAAGTGCAATCACGATCATCGGGACTCCATTGGACTTTGACTAGGCTAACCGACTTCCTTCTAAGTTGCTTTGTATCCCTATCAACAATGCGAAGTGGTCTCCTCTCTATAGTCAAATCCGGCTCAATATCAACCTCATCTAACTGAGCAATAGGGATGGTCATAGATGGATCATGTACAACCTTCCGAAGATGGGAAACGTGGAATACGTTGTGCACGCCCTCAAATTTCTCCGGCAATGCAACTCTGTAGGCTAGTGTACCAATTCTCTCAGTGATAGTGAATGGTCCAACAAATCTAGGAGCGAGCTTCCCTCTACGAACAAATCGAATAACATTCTTCAAGGGTGATACCTTAAGGAATACCTCATCCCCAACCTGGAATTCTAAATCTCTTCTACGCCTATCGGCATAGCTCTTCTGTCTATCCTGTGCGGTCTTCATCTTTCTTCTGATTTCATTAACCTTCTCGGATGCTTCTATAATCATATCCGGACCAAGAATTAATCGATCATCGGGCTCAATCCAACAAGCTGGCGATTTGCATGGTCGTCCATATCAAGCTTCGAACGGTGCCATATCGATGCTTGCCTGAATATAAATGTGGTTAAAATTTAATTCAAATTTACTCATTCAAATTGAAATTTTTGATTTACCTGATAACTGTTATTATAAGTGAATTCAACCAAATGGAGATGGTCTTCCCAAGATCCACCGAAATCAATAATGTAGGCTCGGAGCAGATCCTCCAAAATCTAATTCACCCTTTTAGTTTGGCCATCTGTTTGAGGATGATAAGCTGTGCTCAGATTCAGTTTAGTGCCCAAGACGTCCTGAAATGCCTTCCAGAATTTACTAGTGAATAAAGGGTCTCTATCGCACACAATACTAGATGGAACTCCATGAAGTCTAACAATCTCTCTCATATATATCTCGGCCAAACTCAAAGCAGTACGAGTGGTCTTAATAGGAATAAAGTGAGCAGATTTGGTCAACCTATCAACGATCACCCATATACTCTCGTTACCTTTTCTGGTCCTCGGTAATCCATCAATGAAGTCCATAGAAATCTGATCCCATTTCCAACACGGAATCTCCAGGGGTTGAAGTAATCCTGCAGTCTTCTGGTGATCGGCCTTAACTTGTTGGAAAGTGGTGCATCTACTGACATATATAGAAATATCCCTCTTCATCCCACTCCACCAATATAACCGCTTCATATTTCGGTACATCTTAGTGACACTAGGATGAAATGAAAGTGATGACCGATGGTTTTCTCTAAGCACTTCTTGTCTCAATCCATCGACATTAGGAACGCAAATACGGTTGTCAATCCTCAGAACTCCATTACTATCTATTTGTGCTCCCACTTTACTGTCGGCATTTCCAACTCTACCAAGAACTAACTCCTTCATGCGATAGAGCAAGGTGTCCTCATATTTCTTAGCTTTGATGCGATCCACAAGAGATGGGGAGATAACAAGCTGAAATAGCATGCCTTCTACAAGATTACAACACGACAATGCTTTGCTACGGCTTAAAGCATCAGCTACAACATTTGCTTTCCCAAGAGTGTAATTGATGTCGAGATCATATGCAGCTAAGAATTCGAGCCATCGGACTTGTTTCTGGTTCAAATCCTTCTGAGAAAAGATATATCTCAAGGACTTATGATCAGTGAATAATTCAAATTTAGTTCCCAAAAGATGATGCCTCCACAGTTTCAAAGCAAATACAACTGCAAGAAGCTCTAGATCATGAGTTGCATAGTTTACTTCATGGATCTTCAACTGGCGGCCAGCATAAGCAATAACCTTTCCGTTTTGCATAAGAACAACGCCTAAACCTTCTCGGCAAGCATCTGTATAGACAGTTAATTCTTCACTTCCATCGATTACCGCAAGAACTGGGGCTGAAGTTAACTTACAATTCAACTTTTTAAAAGCTGATTCGCACTTCTCACTCCAAATAAACTTGACATCCTTTCGGGTTAAAGCAGTGAGTGGGGCAGAAATCCGGGCAAAGTGCTCAATAAATCTACGATAATAACCGGCCAAACCCAAGAAGCTACGGATATCAGTAGGAGTTTTGGGAGTCTCCCAATCCTGTAGATAAATTTCAAATTAGAAAGGGATAGGAGGAAATGAATAGAAATAGCGAATAGGATAGAACTTACATTGATTACGGCGATCTTAGCTGGATCGACCGAAATCCCATTTTCAGAAACTATGTGGCCCAGGAATCTCACTTCGTCTCGCCAGAAATGGCATTTAGAGAATTTGGCCTTAAGTTGATGATTTCGGAGAGTTTCCAGAACATAAGCAAGATGTGTGTCATGCTCCTTCTTGTCTTTGGAGAAGACGAGAATATCATCAATGAAAACAAGAACAAACTTGTTAAGCACATCACGGAAGACTCGATTCATTAAGTCGACGAAATAGGCAGGTGCGTTGGTCAACCCGAATGGCATAACCAACCATTCATAGAATCCGTTCTCGGTACGGAAGGTTGTCTTATGAATACTATCCTCTGCTACTCTGAGTTGGTGGAACCCAGTGGCAAGATCAAGTTGGGAGAAAACTTTAGCTCCATGGAGCTGATCGAATAAATCATTGATGCGAGGCATCGGATAGCGGTTCTTGAGAGTGCGTTTGTTCAGCTCCCTGTAATCAACACACATGCGAAGAGACCCATCCGACTTGGTGACAAATACAACTACGGCGCCCCATTCAGAATAACTTCTCCTAATCAAACCCCTAGCAAATAGATCATCAATTTGAGTTTTAAGTTCAGCTTTTTCTTTAGGAGCCATCCTTCTGTGAGGGAGAACTACGGGAGTAGCTCCAGGAATAAGGTCAATGCGGAAATCGATTTCCCGTTTAGGCGGTAGGGAGTTGACCTCTCCAAATACATCGGGAAATTTCTGAACAATAGGGGTAGTACTAAGATCATCCGGGTGAGCATCAAGAGAGAATATGAAGCTTCCGGCATATTTCTGCGGTGATTTGCATTCAATGACAAGCGGTAGGCCCTTGTCATTGACTAGAGAAACAGAACGAGCCTTGCAAGAAATAACAGCATCGAATTTTCTTAACCAATCAGCACCTAACAAGATGTCAAATGCTGCGAAGCCAAGTACATAAAAATCCCAAGTGAATCGATATCTTCCATACAAGAGCGCAACCTCTTTACAAATTCTACTGAGGTTGGCAAGTCCTCCAATAGGGTTGGAGACGCATAAGGAAGTAGTAGCAAGAGTAGGTTCTAATTTGAGCTTATTACAAAGATCAATAGATATGAAGCTATGTGAAGCACCAGTATCGAATAATACCCTAATAGGTAAATCATGTAATGAAAAAGTACTTCGTAAGGTACCTTGGTCATCCTGAGCAGGCGGTGTAGGAGTGGTGATAGCAAATACTCCAGATGGTGTGCCACGCTTATGCATTGGGCAGTCTTTCTTGAAATGACCCGGCTGGAGGCAGACATAGCATAAATCTTTCCTAGTCGTAGAAGGTGGTGGAACAGCAGCTCCGGTAGATGGACAACTATTAGCATAATGGCCCTTCTTATCGCATTTGAAGCAAGTGATATTAGCAAGGTTGATTGGGCTTTTCTGAGCATATCCCAATCCTGTAGTCTTCTGCCAAGCTTTCTTTTGTTGATCAAAGTTCATCTTTCTCTTCCCGAGCTGGCTAGAGGAGGGCTGAGTAGGAGTAGCCTTGGCAGTAGGTCCCCTAAGCTTTGCCTCATATCTAAGAGCATAGTCAACAAGCTCTGTGAAGGTGCAGTGAGTGTGGCCAGTAAGCAAGTCATAATACTCTGGTCTAGCTCCCAAAATGAACTTCTCGTTCTTTAGAAGGGGTGTATCAATCAATCCCGGGCCAAACTTGGAGAGTTCGTTGAATTTCCTCTCGTACTCAGAAAAAGTCATACTGCCCTGCTTAAGATCCATAAAAGCTCTATAAAGTTGGGTTTTCCCAGAAGCTGGCATCCATTGTGCCGAGAAAGTATCCCTAATCAAAAGATAGACAAGATAAATACATTCCAAAGATTAAAAGAAGAATTTAGACTACGAAATCTAATTAATTTTATACCTAAACTGGGCCCAAGTGATGGTGTTCTCCTCGATACGAGAAGTAACTGATTCCCACCAATCTTGCGCGGCATCCTGAAGTTGCCAGGCAGCAAGCTGACGCTTCTGAGCATCAGTGATCTCTAGACCAGAAAATATCTTCTCTAAGCCTTTAAGCCATTGCTGAGCCTCAATAATGTTCTCGAATCCAGAAAACTTAATACCTCCCAGCTGTGTATACTCCTTACTAAGAATGGTGAATTTGACAGGAGCTGGAGCGGCAGGTGCAGCCTGAGCAGGACCATGGCCCCTTCCTCCCCTATTGTTTCCTCTGGTACCCATCCTGAAATACCAAAGAGATTTTTAAAGCCAAAGGATAGAAAATCATAGAATTTTAAGGAAAGTCTAATCAACGAATCAAAGAAGTTTGAAATGAAAGGATTTGGATATTGAATCGATTCTCCTCATTCTAGGGTATTACTACCCTATCTCTAATGAGTTTATATATAATCCCAAACTAAGGTTTTTTAGGGAAACCGAAGCTCTGATACCAACTGTAACAACCCGAGTATTTGGACCATTTAAATTGAGAATAATCCACACATGTCAACTTAAATAATACAAAACACGAATCATTATGGGATTATAAATACATAAATGTAAATGAGAATCAATACAACATCATAGATACAGAACAGTCACAGAATAATGCAGCAGAAAATACATTGTCATAATAGCAGTTCATGAAGCCACTACATAATATACAACAATGTCTTAACATCAAGTGACTAATACCAAAAATGTCCAACAGACTAGGACATCAATACAGGAATAGAAATAGACTGATAAAGATAAATGCTAAGCCTTCAGCATCTTCAACCAACCTTGATCAGCAAACTGGATAGCTTCAGACTGACCCGAGCATATACAAAAGAAACACTCGAGTCAGGACTCAAAATCTTATACAATTAAATCAAGTGCAAGGGAATAGTTCATAACTTAAAGATGGATAAAATAACATCTCTAAGGATCCGATAAACTATCTATATATACAATAGAATACGATAGATAGATAATGTCTAATCAGTAAAGTACGATATTAAAATAGTGTTAAGGCGTTACCATAATCCCCTTAACACATTTATTCCCAAAAGCATATACAAGACCGTAGTTTCCCCAAAACCGGAAGTCACCAGAGGGCAATCCATATACTAGAGGTACAAACCAAAACGTAGTGGTCGCGAATAGGATAATCAGTATGACAAGGTACATGAGGCGATACCAACTAGGATACTAGTAGTTGCGTGATCCGAACTGATGTTGAGCATAGCAGCTACTACCTCAACACCGCGAACAGCACTCCCAAATCAAGGGTTGCACCTAAATCGAATCACAAAAGTAATAGATAAGGTATCGAAGAAGTGTGTCCGCTAGAGGTAGCGAACCTCAATGTCCCAGCGCGGCTCCTGTTTTAGTCATGTCAGGGGTCATCCAATATCGTTCTCTTTCTTCAGTCAACGCGTTCACCAAACCATCCACTTCGTTCTGGATCAACACTTCACGTGTAATAGTTATTAAAGTAGTTTTCGGTATCGACAGAGAGTATGTCCATATCCGATCCCGGTCTCTTTAATAACTATGTATTTATTACCCGATGGTCATTTAAGTTAAAGTTTAAACAAATCAAAGTCCGAAAGTCAAGCTGCAAATTTGACTTCCAAAATTTGACATTTCACAATTTAATTTATTTCGAATATTAAAAACTCTTTCCAAAAGAAATCTTTAGTTCGTCATTGGAGTTATCAATATAATTAAGTATTCAAATTCAATTTAATAAATCTCACTTATTAAATTTAGTTAATACTCCAATTAATTCGGTTTAATGGTAAATTTTAGTTCACATCATTTAAACCAAATTCTATTCATTTCAATTCGTATTTACATTCATCGATACATTAACCATAATCATAAATTTGATTAAATCAATTTTATTAAATTTAAAATCATTTTAATTTTAAACTATCACTAACTTAAATCCATAAAACTTTAGTTAGTTTCGTATTCCACTTAAGTCAAACTTTCTAAATCTCGAACTTAATTTATGTCAAGCTTCAAATCTATTTAATTAAAACCGATTTTAAATCTAAATCTAACAACCTAATAAATTTTCAAATTATTAAATTCTAACTTCCTTGTTTTTAAATCTCATTTCAAATAAATTTGCCAATTCATTTTATTCAATTAAATAGGTTTTATTAATCCGTTTCAATTAAACTCCATTAATTTATTTCAATTAAAGCCATTAGTTTATTCCAATTATTCCATTAATTTATTTCAATTAAATCCATTAATTTATTTCAATTAAATACATTAATTTATTTCAATTAAATCCATTAAGTCGTTACTTGATTTCCAAACAAATTATTAAGTTCATTTCTAAATTTCAAATAGATCTCGATTTTAAAATGATTTTTGTTGACCAATCGGGTTTCTTATTTAAATTCTCTATCCTAGGCCAAATTGATTAATCGGGTATTTATCATTTCAACCCAACATCATTTAATATACACGAGCATAGCAAAGGGAACTTGCAGTGTGATAACTGGGATGGTGTCAAAGTAAATAAACAAGCAATAGCAACCATTCATAACAATTTAACAATTTATTGAAATAATCCCGAAATAATCATATTAACTCACATTTCTTATTATGCAAATTAATACAATTACTCCTAGAATCCACACTATTATTTCCTGCGGATTAAAGATTATTACATTATGATTTTTACTTGGTGTCCGTCATCAAATTTCTACATCAATCGTACATATCAATTTTAATGTCTCTGTTATTTACCCTAATTAACATCATATTACAGTTCAACATGTTTAATCAATTTAAACAATACATGGCGTCACATTTTTATAAATTAACAGTTTATTTCAACCAAATTTTAACAATCAACAATTTAATATCCAAATTTAATATTAACAACAATTTAATATCCAAATTTAATATTAACAACAATTTTCACTTGATTATCATCGCATAATAGATTGAGTCGTGAATAAAATATTCACCTTGCGTGGTTAGAGAAGATGGCGCGGCACGAAGAAAAAAAATAGATAAAATAGACCTTAATAGGCACGATGCAAAATGAACACAAACTGCAATCAAACAACAATTAATCAATGATTCGTTTATTGCAGTATATATATCGATTGAATATATATAAAATCATACCAACGACGAAGCAAGATAGATTCGACAAGCGGGATGGAAATACTTATACTTCCGGATCAATAGTAGGAGCTGAAACAACATAACAACAGACTATAGGTTAGCAACTCAAAATTTCAAATTATATACTGTTATATAATGTAACAGTTATATATATATATCTACTTATATATATAGACAGAGGTGCACAGAGCAGGGTGGTCGGGACGTGATGCATGGGTTAGTAGCGCGCATGGCGCGGGTGAGTTGGAGGTGGACGAGGCGGGCTAGGCGGGCAGTGGGGAGGCGGTTGGTGGCGGCAAAGGCGGCAGTGGGGAGGTGGGCTGGTGGCGGGCGAAGGTGGCAGTGGGGAGGTGAGCTGGTGGCGGGCGAAGGTGGCAGGGTGGGGGCGTGGGCTGGTGGCGGGCGAAGGTGGCAAGGTGGGGACGTGGGCTGGTGGCGAGCGAAGGTGGCAGGGTGGGGACGTGGGCTGGTGGCGGGCGAAGGTGGCAGGTTGGGGACGTGGGCGTGCAGGCGGAGGTGACAGTGGGGGCGGGCTGGTGGCGGGTGAAGGCGGCAGTGGAGAGGTGGGCGTGCAGGCGGAGGTGGCAGTGGGGACGTGGGCTGCAGGCGGAGGTGGCAGTGGGGAGGTGAGAAGAGTTTTACAGAAAGTTTCTTTCAAAAAAAAATAAACTAGAGAAGAAGAAGTAGGAAAGGAGTGCAGAGACGTACCAGAGAAAGCACTGAAATGAGCTGAGTAATTAATGCGAAAGGGTTGTAGAGATATATACAGAGATGTTTAGAGTGTGCATACGTCAGTGCAATGATGATTTCAAAGTGGAGGCTGTTGGATTTCCAAGACAGCTGAAAAGACTTCTTGTATTTTGAACGTTGGGAGGTTGGGTACCGATTTGTCAGGCGTAACGGACCAGTTTGTACCCCGTCAACAATTTATAACTTGCAACGCCGAACTCCGATTGACATAAACAAATATACCGTTTTGATCAGCTCGGCGAGGCGGACCCAACGGTATAAAGATATTGGTGGTTTGACATTGTTTGCGAAGTGGTAAATCTTATTGAACCATTTTCTCGAGCGACAATTTAACTAGCAATTAAAAGCGGAATTTGACGAAATGAAATGCGCCGTCATGATCAGAATATTTTTCTTATGCAACATTGTGAAAAATATTTGAGTTCGGACGATAGAAAATTTTCACATAAAATTAAAACTAATATGTAAATTCGGCGAGCGAAATTTACTACAATATTTTCCGATGAAATTTGGCGTACGCCTATGTCTATCTAGGCGGATTCCAAATGTGAAGTTTGAATGGCAACGGAAATTGTTTGTGAATATTTGAAATTCCTATTACGGAGAATGCAACAAAACATCGAAGAATAAGATCGACGGAGCTAAAGATGTCCGAATTTTGAAAAACGAAAAACGACGCCTTTGTCAGAAAATGATTTAGAATTTTTCTATGTAAATATATTTAGGTTCGGAAGATAAAATTTTTCACGTTTCAAAATGAACTGATGTGCAGTAAAACGCGCACGAATTTTACTGCGGTATTTTCCGACGAAACTTTGCCCAAATATACAATCATCAAGGCGCAATTTAGAAACAAAGTTTGGACGTTGATTGAAATCGTATGTAAGTTTCACATTTTATATTAAAATAACGGTTCTAAAATTTTAAAATTGGGTCAGAATATTAGGGTCGTTACAGCGTAGATCATCTTAGAGCGAACTACTCTAAACTTTGTCTCCTTACTTTTACATATTTTATCTCCTCATTTTTCATTTTAAACTAATGTAATAACAAATAACCTTTGCTAATATCACCTCTTAACCACATTTTTTAGGTTGGCTAAATCTCTATTCAACACTTTTGCTCTAAGTATCTCTATTGGCACCTTTTAAAATAGGTTTGCATGTCCAGAAGACCATCTATACTGTTGATTTTTGTATGCCTTAAACATGCTCGACTATTCCCTACTAACCTACGCAAAGAGTTGAGCTCTTAATGGGAAGTGTGCTAAGTTATTCTGAATTTAAATGTGAAGAGGGTATAGTGAAATTATCTCAATACTACCAACATATATATACACATACACACACACGTACATACATACATACATATATACATATATACATACACACACAGATATATATATATATATATATGTATGTATTTCCAATTATTGAGAGTGACCCTAACCGCTAAATTCTTATCTTCTACAATGCTTCGATCGTTCCATCCTCTAGTATCGTTTATTACTGATATTCTCCAAATACAAGCAGTCCTTATATATTTCCAATGATAAGGACACATTTATATTAGTGTAAACTACCATAAAATTTGTAATTAATTATAACTAGTGGGTACATTTGCAAATTTTATTTAGATGCAAATATGTTTTTAGATTCTTAATGTGCATTGAACCATGGTTATGCATATAATTGTTTTGTAGAAGAGAAAAGTCAAATTATGTTATTTTCTACAATCAAATAGTCCTATAAATCAATCGCTTTGTGTGTGTACACACTGTTGTTAAAATTGTAAAATCATACAATTTAAATCGTGATCCAAATCGAATCGTGCCTTTACTGATTCAAAATGGGAAAAAAATCATACGATCTAAACCTAAATCTAAAATATTGTTTGAAAATTTGAATTGACGATTCCTCGCCTTCCAAATTCGCCAGTTTGATCACTAGAAAACCCTAACTTTTCACATCTCGTCCTTCGCAATCAAAACTTAAGCAACATTTATTCAATTCGAAAATTAGAATACGCAAACTGAATAACTGTATCTACAAATGAATTTGCCATTTAAGTTGTCAAAGACCAAATCAATTAGCAGCAAAATCAAAACAGCAAAATCAGAGAAAGAGAAATGAAAAAAGGAGAAGAAAAATCAGAGAAAGAAAAGAAGAAAAGAAAATTCGACTTATTACTGTTCGGGGATTGAAAAGTAAGAGAATATTTTTTTTAAATTAATTTCTACATCTTCGTATTCACTTTGCGCTAAATTCATTGCTTTTCCTTCTATTTTATTTGCTTCATTGTTCTTTTGTGACTTCTTATACAAGTCTACAAGTACGAACAAATTAGATGTATAAATTATATTCTAATACACTGAATAAGTTTCTATTAAATGGTACCACTTTACTTGTCCAATAGAAACAATTTGAAGTCAAAATAAGCATGCTTGTCATTCACAAGATGTAATTTTTTTCTGTTGCATTATTTTAGTTATGTTTGTTTGTTAGTAGGTGGCTAGGTGCTATACATTACTTCATAGAATGTTTATTTAGTTAATTTGTATTTGTAAGTTGTATATTATAGATGTGAGAAGGGAATTTAGCATTAAGTTAGCCATTGTCATATATTATTTAAGTTGGTTCATTTGTATTTGTATTAGTTTGGTTAGTGATACAGTAAATGTAGCAATTGAGTTGTTTGTATTTTGTATTTGCGGATGACCAAAGAAGCTGATGTTGCTTGGGACCATTGTAGACCAGTGAATGAAAAAGATAAAAAAAGTTAACTGTTGTAACTGTTGTTCAAAAGTAGTAACCGATGGTATTTATATAATGAAGCATCAAATTGCCCGAACTTTTGAAAATGTAAAATCATGTCCAAATGTATCTTATCAAATAGCTGCATTATTCAAAAGCGTATTAAAAAATAGACTCAATTTCAATGATAATGCTGATGAAGCAGATAATCTGAACGTTGGAGTTAACAAATCTTTTGATGCTACAAGTTCAAAAAAGCATAAGACCTTGAATGCTATGTGGAAAAAAATAGACAAAGAAGATTTTTGCTTGAATATTTCGATTTTTCTATGTCAATGCTTTTCCTTTTCATTTAGTAAAGAGTCTTTTTCTAAAATTATGGTGGAGGGAATCGCTCTTCATAGAAAAGGTTTAAAGCTTCTTAGCTGTCATGAAATCTGAAATACTTTTATAATGAATGAAGTTGAAAAACGTTAAAGGAAAACTGGATATATATGATTGGAAGAAAACGAGTTGCAAGATTATGTCAGATGGATGGACTGATAAAAAGCATAGAAGCACCACAAATTTTTTTGATGAATAGTTCAAGAGGAATCGTGTTTATGAAGTCTATCGACACCACTTCAATTATAAAAATGCCAAAAATATTTATGATATGCTTATCAATGTGGTTGAAGAAATCAAAGAAGAAAATGTACTCCAAGTCATTGTTGATAGTCTTGCAGCTTATGTCAAGGCCGGTGAAATGTTAATGAGGGAAAATAGACCAAATATTTTGGTTTCCTTGCGTGGCTCATTGTGTGAATTTAATATTGACATATACTAGTGAGTTGCTTACCCACATTTAGACCGTCGGGATGTGCAAAAAAGGTAATTCTGTTTACTTATAAACATAGTTGGTTTTTAAATCTTATGCGGAAGTACACAAAAGGTAGAGAATTAACTAAGCCAACAATAACTAGAATTTCCATCCAATATTTGACTTTAAAAGGTGTGTTAGAACAATGTGTATGTCTAAGAAAAATGTTCCCTTCTAGAGAATGGGAGGATAGTCAATTTTCTAAAAAGTTGGAGGGAAAGGAAGTTCAAGATATTATTTTAACTAAAATAGATTTTTGGGATGGAATAAAGTATTGTTTGGAATGTACTATTGCATTAGTCACAATTCTTAGACTAGTAGGTGTGGATGCAAAACCCGCATTGGGTTATATTTACAGAGCCATGGACCAGGCCAATGAAAAAATTGAAAGTACAAGTATAGTACTAAGGATCGTGTAATATGGTATGTTAATGCGGAAACTTGTAATAACAGTAAAGTACAAATTAAAGTAAGCACACCAGGAATTTTTATACTGGTTCGAACTTCCCGTTCTACGTCCAGTCCCAGAATACCCTCTGGATTTAAACTAAACCCCTCACTTAACCCGGAGGAATAGGTATACGACACCTGAGCAGCCGAACAGGAATTTTTCCGCCTCAACAGCCGAAGAGGACTTCAACTTAATACAAATAGTTTGTTGACGAATGTGTTCTAAATAACACTGATTGTCTTTTGATAGTACAGCTTTCCTATAATCAAATCCTCAAGAGTATATATGTGTGTGAAGATTTAGAAGGAAGATAATCACGTAGAATCAAAGTATATGAATAAATTCAAGGATTCTAGTGAAAATAAGAATAAATGCTTTTATTTGCAGAAATGAATAGAAATTAGATTTCAGAAATATAAACAAGAATCGGTGATTGTAAAAGTGAATTGAATATGTTTATATAGTTGTAGAAGAGTTGTAATCTTTCATGAAGAGTTTTAGTTAACAGTTGTGTCCATACCTCTTGAAATAGAGGACATTCCTCTTCATGAAATGATCGTGTCTCTTCAGAAAACTAGCCGTTTTTCTCTGGTCGGTCGACCGGAAAACCTGGCCGGTCAGCTGAGTTTAAAACGTATACAAAACAGAAAGTCACTGTGCACATGATACAGGGTCGGTCGACCGAGGATCATGGTCGGTCGGCCGACCTGGTGTTATATGCACAGTGAACATAGTTTTTGCAATAAAATGTTTTGTGTGTGTGCGTGACTATTTGAGGAATGATTTTAACATTGTTCTAAGACTCAAATAAAATAAAATATCCATCCTAATCTCTGGATTGTAAGATTATCTCCTTTGTAGTGCACGGTATGCACTTATTCTCTTTTTGTCGCTTTCATATAGTATTCTCGTCGTATGATCTCTGAAGCTTGTGTCATGAATCAAAACTCATGAATCAACATTCTCCCCCTTTTTGATTGATGACAATACTTATGTGACGAAGTAATATTGACATATATATTATAGTTCTCCCCCTGAATATATGGCGACTTTTCTGCAAAAATTTGTTAGTTTGCATACATTTCTCCCCCTTTGTCATCGACAAAAAGGAATACTTATAACAGATTAAAGTAATGCAAAACATTTTAAATTTTCATGGTACTTTCTTGAGCTTAATTAGAAATAATTTAAAGATGTTTGCTTAGAAACAAGTTCGGCTGACCGAGCCAGGTTGTTCGATCGACCGACTTGTAAGAAATCTGTTTTTTTTTTTAAAAAAAACTCCTCGGGACAGCTTCGGTTGACCGTTTCAGATTTTTCGATCGACCGAGGCATGTGAACAGACTAGTTTATGCTGTCTTTCAAACAAGAATTATAGAAGTATAATTATATTATTACATTATATATATCTATACATCTTATTCAAAATAATAACATATATATAGTAAATAATAGCCATAGTGCATCAGCATCGACGTTCCCATGAATTTGGAAATGGAACGTTTTCTACCGGTGACCATATTGGAGCTATTGGAGATTGAACATGGTTAGAGGGAGATGGAGTTCAGTAAGAAGGTTCAGCAACATCATCCTTCTTAGATGAACAAAATTTCATGGCAATCTTTTCAAGGAAGCTTAAACGTCTTGCCGTGACTTTCTGTTCGTAATAAAGTTCCCTTTGCATATTCATCTGTTGTTGTTGGTAGTGATGAATTTCATCAATCTTTTGTTTGGTTGATGGAGTTACTACCATTTCCTTTTTCCCTTTCTTTTTATCAGGTGTATAACCTGTATGGGAGTCTTCCCATGGTTTCCACCTGTGTCGGGGGTCATTATCTGGAGAGGGAAATTCTAAAACACGATTAGGCATTGGAAAAGTAGGTTGAGGACCATTTTCAGTGATGCGATCAGAATAGTCGTCGTCCGGGGATGTATAAGAAAGATGAGAATTTTCAGAATTGTAGACATCATTGTTAGAAGACATTTTTGTTTCAAGTTTTTGTTTTGTAAGTAGATTTTTTTGTATCTTATGTTCTATTCAATAAACATATGTATGTATATATAACCATTTATTTCTAAAAAAATAGTGGTTTAAAATCAAATTTTGGTTTTAATCACAGAACTTTTTAAACAAAAAACTGTTTGTAATGAATGACATACAATGCTTTAGAGTCAAAAATAGTATATTTTGAAATTAAGTTTTAATGGTACAAGTTAGAAACAGAGCTGGAACAAGAAACACCCATAGCTCAAGTGGCTATACTACAACATCTAACATATAACTCAGAAGTCATGAGTTCGAGTGCCGCTTTGGTCAGAAATAAAATAATTTTCGTTTTTCCATATTTTTGCATATTTTTATTCATAAGTATTTAAACGACATTATACCTAAATCACGTCTTAGTTTTATAAAAGTATTCTCATTTAGTGGTTTAGTAAAAATGTCAGCTATTTGATTTTCAGTGTTGATAAATTCTAGATTAATTAATCCTTTTTCCAAACAATCACGAAGAAAATGATGTCGAATATCAATGTGTTTTGTTCGTGAGTGATTGACCGGATTTTTTAGAAAGATTTATTGCACTGGTATTATCACAATAAATTATTGATTTTTCAAGATGACAATTAAAATCTTGTAATGTCTGTTGCATATATACGACTTGTGCACATGCCAAAGCAGCAGATATATATTCTGCTTCACATGTTGATAAAGAAACACAGTTTTGTTTCTTACTAAACCAAGAAACTAAGGAACGTCCAATGAAGTGACACGTTCCGCTCGTACTTTTTCGATCCGTCCGACTTCCTCCAAAATCAGCATCACTATAGGAAACTAATTCGAAAGGACATTCTTTCGGATAAAATAGTCCAAAATCTTTGGTTTTAGTTAGATATCGAATAATGCGTTTAACTGCTCTCATATGTGATTCTTTGGGATTTGCTTGAAATCGAGCACACAAACAGACACTCATCATAATATCGGGGTGACTCGCTGTTAAATAGAGTAAAGAACCTATCATACTACGATATAACTTTTGATCAACACTTTTGCCATCTTCATCTCTATCGAGATGAACCGTTGTACTCATGGGAGTTGGTTTGGCAGCAGTGTTTTCAAGACCAAAACGTTTGATTAAATTATAGCAATATTTCTCTTGATTAATAAAAATTCCATTTTCAATTTGTTTAATTTGTAATCCAAGAAAATATGACAATTCTCCCATATGAGACATTTCAAATTCATTTGTCATTATAGTTGAAAATTCTTGACATAATTTTTCATTTGTCGAGCCGAAAATAATATCATCAACATATATTTGAATTATTAAAATATCTTTATTAGTTTTCTTAATAAAAAGTGTTTGATCTACTTTACCGATTTCAAAACCAGATTCTAATAAGTAACCTTTAAGACGATCATACCAAGCATGTGGTGCTTGTTTTAAACCGTATAACGCCTTTTTAAGTTTATATACATGATCTGGAAATTTTTCATGATTGAACAAAGGTGGTTGTTCAACAAAAACATTTTCTTTTATGAATCCATTTAAGAATGCACTTTTAACATCCATTTGATATAGTTTAAAATTATGAAAACACGCATAAGCTAATAGTATTCGTATTGCTTCAAGTCGGGCGACTAAAGCAAACGTCTCTTCGTAATCAATACCTTCTTCTTGATTATATCCTTGTGCAACTAATCTAGCTTTATTCCTTGTTATATTTCCTAGTTCATCTGCTTTATTTTTGAAAACCCATTTAGTACCGATGACTGATTGGTCACTGGGTCTAGGAACGAGTTCCCAAACTTCGTTTCGTTCGAATTGATTTAATTCTTCTTGCATGGCAAGTATCCAGTAGTCATCAGTTGAAGCTTCTTTTATATTCTTAGGTTCTATGTTAGAAAGAAAAGCTACATGACCAACTTGATTTAATTGATGTCTGGTTTTAACATTCGTATTAACTTCTCCAATTATATTTTGCATAGGATGATCTTTTAAAATTCTAGATGGAGATTTTATTATATTAGACGTCACGTTTGTATTGGTTTCATGAATATCAAAATTTTCATTTGCATTATTATTATTATTCTGAGTAGATTCATCATCAGAATCAATAGTAACACTTGGATTTATATTTTTAAAATTTTCGTTGAAAGAAACATGTAAACTTTCTTAGATAATTTGAGTTCGTTTATTATAAATTCGATAAGCCTTGCTTCGTTCTGAATATCCAACGAATATACCTTCATTGGATTTTGGATCGAATTTTCCTAGTTGATCTTTAGTATTTAAAATAAAACATTTCGAACCAAAAACTTTTAGATATGAAATATTTGGTTTTCTTCCATTTAGAAGTTCATATGGTGTATTTTTAGTTAATGGACGAATAGAAACACGATTTAGTACGTAACAAGCAGTGGCTACAGCTTCTGCCCAAATATGTTTCGATAAAGTTGTTCCATTTAGTAAAGTTCTTGCACATTCTTGTAACGTTCTATTTTTCCTTTCTACAACTCCATTTTGTTGTGGTGTTCTAGGAAAAGAGAAATTATGGTTAATACCTTTCTTGTTACAAAATTGTTCAAAAACTTCATTTTCAAATTCGCCTCCATGATCACTTCTTATATTTTTAATCTTTAATGTTTTAATATTTTGAATTCTTTTAACAAAAACTTTAAAATTATCAAAAGTATCACTTTTATTTTTCAAAAAGAAAATCCAAGTATATCTAGAGAAATCGTCTACAATAACAAAAACATATCTATTATGGTTAATAGATTGTACTTGAGTTGGACCAAAAAGATCCATGTGTAAAAGTTCAAGTGGTTGTTCTGTAGATATTACTTTCTTTGATTTAAAAGAAGATTTTGTTAATTTTCCTAATTTACATGCATCACAAAATATGTTAGTTTCGAATTTTATATTGGGTAATCCTTTAACTAATTTATTTTTTGCAAGTTTGTTGATGGTATTAAAATTTATGTGACAAAATCTTTTGTGCCAAAGACAAGAATCGTTTTCTTTAGCTACTAGACACAAATTTGAATCATTATTAACATTCATATTTAGGATATAAATATTTTTATCTCTATTTCCTTCGAAAATGATGTTGTGATTTTTATCAAAAATGTTACATTTATTTTCTGAAAAAGTTATATTAAAACCTTTATCGCATAGTTGACTAATACTTAATAAATTATGTTCTAAATTTTTAACTAATAAAACATCAGTAATGAGAGGTAAATTAGATGTACCGTTGCTATTAACATTGCCTTTACCGATGATATATCCTTTTGAGTTATCTCCAAAGGTAACTGCTCCTCCATTTGAGTATATAATGTTTGATAACATTTCTTTGTTTCCAGTCATGTGTTTTGAGCAATCGCTATCTAAAATCCATTTTCCTCTCTTCTTATGTGGTACCTGTAAAATTTATAAAAAGTTGGTACCCAATCTTTTTAGGGTCCTAAGAGTTAGATCTTAGGAAGCCAAACCCATATGGGTTCAGAATTCCCTTTATAGACATAATTTTTGTTATTATGAACAGTTTCAATAAAACTTTTGATATGTTTATTCCTTATCAATGTATTATTTGTTTTTGGAATCCATATCTTAATAGTTTTAGTATTTGAATAAACTGTTTTCCTAATATCTTTCTTAATTTTATTATTAGTTTTACTTTTAGCAAAATTATTTTGTTTCTTAAATCCTAGTCCAGATTTATTGTTAGGAGTTTGAGAGTTTTCTAATATACTAGAAAGATTTTCTCTTCCTTTATTGAAATTAGAAACATTTTTAGAAATATCATCAAATTTTATTTTAAGACTAGATTTTTCTAACTCTAAATCCTTAATCTTAGATATTAAACTATTATTTTCAAAATGTAAAATATCATTTTTATTTTTCTGAATTTCTAGTTCCTCAGAAATTGACGTAATTTGAGAAGATAAGTTAGAATTCGATTGTTGAGAGATTTCAAGTTCTTCTTCCAATATTACCTTCTCATCTTTTAACATATCTACTTCTAAAGCTGTTCTATCTAACTTTCTTTGCAACTCCTTATTTTTCTTTTTAAGTTGTTTTGTTAAATTTACTAATTCAGAATTTATTTCAATTAAATCTTCAAAAGTAAAATCACTTACATCATCTGATGAAGCCATGAAGCATACATTTGCTTGTTCATTATCACTTTCGCTCTCTGATGAAGATGATGAGTCGGTGTCGTCCCAAGTGACTGAAAAAGCTTTTCGTTTGGTTTTGTCCTTCTTGAAATTATTCTTTTTACGATCTGGACAATCTTTCTTCATGTGTCCTTTCTTATGACATTCATAGCATTCCATTGTTGAAGATGATGGTTTGCTGCTATTGGAATTGTTGTTGGAATTATTTTTGTTTCCCTTGAATTTGTTTCTGTTGAATTTCAAAAACTTTTTGAAATTTTTAGCGATCATGGCCATATCTTCATTATCTGAGTCGGAATCATCTTTTTCTGCTTGGAATGCTACATTTTTCTTTTCTTGTGCTCCATTTCGTTTTGCCTGCAAATTTACTTCGTAGGACATTAAATTACCTATCAACTCTTCTGGTTTTAATGTTGACAAATCAGTTGCTTCGTCAATAGCTAGGACTTTTCGTTCCCATTCATCCGTTAAAGAATTCAAGATTTTTGTGACAACATCAAAATCAGTAAACTTTTGTTCTAGTGATAATAAAGCATGATAAATATCCTGAAATCTAGAGTACATGTCATTTATAGATTCATTTGGCCTCATTTTAAAATTTTCAAATTGATGTTTCAACATAGAAATTTTGCTCAATTTAACTTTGTTCGTTCCTTCATGTGAAACTTTAAGAGTTCTCCAAATCTCATAACCGGAAGTGCACATACTAACTCTATTGAATTCATTTCTATCTAATGCACAAAATAAAATATTCATTGCTTTTGCATTTGAAGTAGCATCTAGTTTTTGTGTGTTACTCCAAGTTGAGTATTCTCCGGTAGGAGTTGTATACTCTCTTTGTATAATATTCCAGATATCAAATCCACTTGATTGCATATATATTCTCATTCTAGTTGACCAATAATTGTAATTTATACCATTGAAAAGTGGAGGTCATGAAGTCGATTGACCTTCTGTGAAACTAGAATTAGTGTGAGTGTTAACATCATTAATTTGTGTGGTTGCCATATTACTAAAAGTAAATATCAAATAACTTTGTGATGGTTATAGGATGACCTTGCTCTGATACCAAATGAAAGTACAAGTATAGTACTAAGGATCGTGTAATATGGTATGTTAATGCGGAAACTAGTAATAACAGTAAAGTACAAATTAAAGTAAGCACACCAGGAATTTTTATACTGGTTCAAACTTCCCGTTCTACGTCCAGTCCCAGAATACCCTCTGGATTTAAACTAAACCCCTCACTTAACCCGGAGGAATAGGTATACGACACCTGAGCAGCCGAACAGGAATTTTTCCGCCTCAACAGCCGAAGAGGACTTTAACTTAATACAAATAGTTTGTTGACGAATGTGTTCTGAATAACACTGATTGTCTTTTGATAGTACAGCTTTCCTATAATCAAATCCTCAAGAGTATATATGTGTGTGAAGATTTAGAAGGAAGATAATCATGTAGAATCAAAGTATATGAATAAATTCAAGGATTCTAGTGAAAATAAGAATAAATGCTTTTATTTGCAGAAATGAATAGAGATTAGATTTCAGAAATATAAACAAGAATCGGTGATTGTAGAAGTGAATTGAATATGTTTATATAGTTATAGAAGAGTTGTAATCTTTCATGAAGAGTTTTAGTTAACAGTTGTGTCCATACCTCTTGAAATAGAGGACATTCCTCTTCATGAAATGATCGCGTCTCTTCAGAAAACTAGCCGTTTTTCTCTGGTCGGTCGACCGGAAAACCTGGCCGGTCAGCTGAGTTTAAAACGTATACAAAACAGAAAGTCACTGTGCACATGATACAGGGTCGGTCGACCGAGGATCCTGGTCGGTCGGCTGACCTGGTGTTATATGCACAGTGAACATAGTTTTTGCTATAAAATGTTTTGTGTGTGTGCGTGACTATTTGAGGAATGATTTTAACATTGTTCTAAGACTCAAATAAAATAAAATATCCATACTAATCTCTGGATTGTAAGATTATCTCCTTTGTAGTGCACGGTATGCACTTATTCTCTTTTTGTCGCTTTCATATAGTATTCTCGTCGTATGATCTCTGAAGCTTGTGTCATGAATCAAAACTCATGAATCAACAAAAATAGCATTGAATTTTCAAAATCTGGAGTCTAGATACAAGGAAGTGTGAAAATAATTATTAAGCGATGGAATTCACAACTCTATAGGCCTTTACATGCCGTTGGGATGTTTAAATCCAAAATATCGTTATGACAATAATTTTACTATGGATTTGGAGGTACAAAAGGACTTTATGACATTATAGAAAAAATGGTTCCAACGAAAAAGGGAAGAGCCAAAATAGACAAATAACTTGATATATATTCATTGATGGAAAGAGAGTTTGGAAGAACTATGGCTATTGAAAGTCGTAAAACTAAACAATCAGGTGATTTTTTTGTATTGTCATCAAAATTATTCATCTTATTATTCAAGATTTAAAATTAAATATATAACACAGTATGATTTTTTTTTTGAAATGATAGTTTTGTGGTGGGAGAGCGATGCCGGTAATGTCTTGAATTGCATAAGCTTGCAATAAGGGTTTTGAGTTTGACATGTAGTTCGACTAGATGCGAACGTAATTAGAGCACATTTGATCATGTATAAAAATAATCATTTTTTCATTTTTTTTTTAATATTTGTTCATCATTCTTTTTTTTAATTTTAGATTCACACAAGATGTAGAAACCGCTTGGAACAAAAGGGACTTAATGAATCGGTATTTGTAAAGTACAATCTTCAACCTAAACTTAGGCATGAAAAAAGAAAGACAAATGATGAACTAGATCCAATATGTCTGTTTGACATGGATAGCGATGATGAGTGGATAAGCGAGCAAGAGGAACCTGCTTTACCGATTGATACTACCTAGATGAATGTATATGAATATTTTAAAATTCAAGATGCTTAAGCAAGCCGCAAGATTCTTAAAAAACTTAAGCGTGGTAACTTAGTAAAAAGTACTTTATAAATTATAGTTGTATATGTCTCACAAAAATATTAATATATTTACTTATATACTTATGTAGGTCCAAGAAACACTCGATATAAAGGAAAAGAAAAGTATGTTTTAATTGATGAAGAGGACGACAGAGAAGTGGATGATTATGACTACTGAGCTGATGATGAGAATGAAGAAATGGAAATCAAAAATCAAGAAGGAAACAACGATAAAGGTGACGATGAATAGTTGGAATTTGGTTCTTGTATTTTGTTATGTTATGTTTTTAACTTCTTTTCTTGATATGAAAGCAATGCATAACTAAGACTTATTATAAAAGCTCAATGTCCAAAAGGAATACATTATGTCATCATGTTCTATTTACATATAGCATTTGTGTGTGCAAATTAGTCTAATAAATAAACTATTTCTTTTTTATTTAAATATATGACATAGATCTTTTCTCCAAGCTTCAATTGAACTTCTAAGATGCTTCTGAATTCCAGTATTGCTAACCTATAAAAAAAATTATAAATAACATTTAGCACATGTATAAAAAAATTAAACTAATATAATTTAGTAACTAACATGTATGCACTTAACATTCACATATAAAAATATTAAAATATAAAATTTACGGTTTAAATCCCTATTTGATTCAAAATATGAACTTTATGATTTATGATTTAAATCCCAAAATAGCAACCTAAAAAAATCCGAGTCAACATCAAAAATCTATTAAATAATAGTAAAGCGGAAGAATCTAAAGCTCTTTTACTAATTTTAGGGTGTTTTCTCGATTCCACTTAATTCTCCCCAAGTTCACCTATCTTATTTTCAAAATATTATAATTTATTCTACTAAATTTCTCTCATTATTTTACATTCAAATATCTACTTTATAAAGATAATTACAATCATTTACAAAAAAATTCTTAACTCTCTCCCATTATTTTTAATTAAATCCCATATATTTAAATTATTTTCATAATCCAAATTTTAAACTAATTGATAAATCCAATCAACCAATATTTATTAATACATCAAATATATCCTAAAAGATGTCAATTTCAATATGTATAACATGGGCACATCAACAAATTGGGTGTGTGTGTGTACAATAAATTATGTGCATTAATGATTCATTTTATAATTTATTTACCGGAATGCATTTATCATATATTACGCTATAAAATTCTATTAAAATACCTACATTTTAAATTTTCTATAATTACTTACAAAGCATTCTCAATTCTCTCCACATATTTTACGTTCAAGTTTATATATTTAACTAATTTTGTAATCTTAAATTTAAACTATTTAAATAAATTATGTTACCTAATTCATTAATTCTTCTAATAAATCCTAAAAATATGATAATTTCAATATATATAAAATATTCTTATATATGTGAAAAAATGATAGAATTGAATTTTACTTCAAATATAAAGATATTTAAATCAAGTGACGTAAAATGTATACACAAACAATAATATTTTTTACTTTTTAATTAATCTATCTTAAGAAAATTATCATATATTACATAGCATAGTTTCATTTTTAACAACTTGTAAAAGATAAATTTATATTTTACAACATTACGATGTGAGCGCATAGATCACATTGATACAAATTAGATATATAAACATTCTCACTTTCAACATGATAGTAAACCTTACCAAACTCATAATTCAACTAAATGTATAGAACATTATTCGCGATTATCAAAGTATTAAACTTGTCTCTTCTACAATAACATGAAATTTGTGGTTAACTAAAAAGATAAAAAACTTCAAGATAAAAAACTTGATAACTGATAAAAGTTCACATTTGAATAAGTAGGCCATAAGATGTCTTCTAATTACAAATACGGACAAAGCTCATCTAAGTATTCTCCAATTTTATTTACTTACAAGTCCTTATGTTTAATTAGTTTAGTTAATTATTAATTTAGATTATTTAAATAAATTCAACTATTTATTATTCATTTATAAATCTTTAACAAACGACGATTCAGTGTATATTACATTCATATTAGCAAAATGGTAAAGTTATTTATTAGCTCATACATATAAAAATATATATCTCATAACATAAATTATTTACATATATCATATTACCAATTTTAATTTTGGTTGAGTTAGGACATTTATTCTTAAAGAGATATGTAAATAGTGAGTGTTTGTACAAAAAATGGACAAACACCTCGAAGTTGTATGATTTAGTAGATCTTATGTTATTCTTAGTGATTTGAGCGATTTATGCAAATATATAAAAAACAGGGGCTAAACTGTAAAAAAGACACGCAGATTTATAGTGGTTCAGCCAGAATGTGCCTACGTCCACTTTATATGTTATTTCTCTTCTCTTATTCTGATTACAAGTACAAAGCTTTGATACAAGTAAAAGAAAGTTGTTTGAAAGTTCCTTCCGTGCTTGAGCTCTCAAACTTGTCCCCCATTGTTGTACCCCTGCCCCTCTATTTATAGAGTGAGGCTGGGGGTAGGGGTCTAGGATGTGTATAGTTGCTGATGGGCCTGGGCTGATGTGATCTGGCCTGGTACGTCTTGGTTCGTCATTGCTTGGTTCGGAGGTGGTTGGAGTGTAGAATGGACCGGTAGTTGCTTGGACCGGTGGTGGGATGGTGAGGTTGATCCGGTGTGGAGATGGTTCGGCATGGGCTGGTCCGGTTGGTTTGGCAGGAGGGTTGGTCCGGTTGGTTCGGCAGGAGGTGGTTCGGTGGGAGTTAGGAAGGTTGGTCCGGTTATGGAGTTAGGAGAGGTTGGTCTGCCGAATGGGTTCGGATGAGGTCTGCCGAATGGGGTATGCCGAATGGATTCGAATGAGGTCTGCCGAATGGGGTATGCCGAATGAGCCCTGGAAAACGAGAATGCCGAATGAATCAAGCTTCTTAGTCTCGAGGTCTTCTGGGTGAGAACACGCCCAACATTTGCCCCCCAAAGTGGGGCATATTCTTGAATATGGCGTGCTTTGTTTGACATTTTTACTTGGCCCTTGGATGCCGAACCAGATGGTCTGGTCGTGTCCTTTTGTCTATAAGTAGGGACCGTACGCCTTTGCTATTTCCTACCTGCCGAACTAAATATTTTCTCTTGCCGGATCAAACTTCGTAGCTGAATCGAACGTGGTAGCCGAACCAACTTGGTAGCCGAATCAAAGTGAAAGCCGAATCAACGTGGTGTCCGAATCAATTTGGTAGCCGAATCAAAGTGATAGCCGAATCAACGTGGTGCCCGAATCAATTTCCCTATTTTCACTGAATCAGGTGAGATCCTTTCTATGTTGGACAAATGGTTTATCGAAGGTAGTTGTATATCTGTATAAACGGATGGAGTTGGGAATGCCGAGTGGGTTATAGCATGGAGATGCCGGATGGGGTCATATCCGGATGACGTTGGAAATGCCGAATGGATATGAGAACTACCGAACGGCCTTGAGAATTTTGCATTTACTTTACCGAATGACAACGGGAGTTTGAACATTCTGATTTTATAAGTGAAATTCCATATTATATACTTACTTTTTTACATCCTTTGTTCTAACAACATGTTTTTCCGGTGTTGTAGATAATGTCTCGTAAAGTGGAAACTCGATTAGACAAAAAGAAATCCGGGGGTGAAGGAGGTTCCTCTGCCGTGCCCCCGGCTCAGCCGAATCCAGAACGTCACGGATCTTCCCCGAGATCACTAGTGGACGGGTACGGCCCTCAGGAGCTTCTGAACTCCCCGCCCGATTGGTTTCCTAGTTCCCTCAAGGAGGAGCAGCTCGATGTCATTTCCCGATCCTTTGGAATCGATAGGGCGCGCTTGCTATTGCCCGGGAGAGACGTTATATCGTATGATCCTCCTGAAGGGTACTTCGCCTACAGCAGATACCACTACATGTATGGTGCCATCCCTCCTCTGAACGCTTGGATAGCCAGCTTCCTCACATATCTTAAGGTGGCCCCGTTCCAGCTTCAACCCAACTCCTATGCTATACTGGTGAGCCTCTTCGTCATTTTCCGGAGGAAGTATGGTCGTGCTCCTTCCAACCGAGAGATCCGGTATCTATATAACCTGAGGGGCTATAAGAAGGGGTCCCCATACATTAGCTTGGAGTCAGCTGTGGCCTTCAAGCCGGTCTTGGATCTATATTCCAAATTCAGCATGTTCAAGAAGGAATGGTTCTTTGTTAGGGACGACTCTGTTTCAATTCGGCGCTTTACTTCTGGATGTAAGTTGATGCTTTTACTTATAATTTCCATTACGATTGCGATGCTTCTTCTCATACTTCCTCATTTTTGCTAGCGACAGGTGGCTTTGCGGTTGTGGAGACTGACCGCCTGGTTCAGACGGCGGTTGAGATAGAATCTATTCTCGGGAAATATAGATCATCTGCCTTCCTGATCAGAAATGCGATCCTTCTGGAGTATAACTTAATCCTTCCACAGCAGTCAGTAGTCAAGCTGAGGGAAACGGCGGAGGAGAAGGCGGCTGTTCAGACTAAGGGAGGTGTTACGGTAGAGAGTAGCAAAAGGAAACCTTTCACAAAACCTCCAGCCGTCGGAGGTAAGAAACTCAAGAAGTCGGACGGTCCCTCCCCCAGCAATTGTCCACTTACCCAGAAGGAGGAAGACATAGAGGAGGAAAGAGGTGAGGGTGGAGATGGTCGGGAAGGTGATAAAGGTGGCGATGGCATCGGGGCCTTGCTCCCTGAGCAGGCGGGTGAGATTCAGGAGTGGACGGATGATGCGTTCCACCAGGCTTTCGAGGGGCTGGACGAAGATCTGGCTTTGGTAGAGAAAACCGGGACAGCGGACAAGGCCGGGACCGGTGCAAGCGAGTCTTTTCAGACCATTCCAGCCAAGGTGGCTCCGACGACTCAAGGTGAACTCTTGACTCCTGCATGCTTCATTAATGATAGAGACTTAGGAATATTTTATGATCCGCTCCCGTCCTGGAATGAAATCCAGGACTTATTGCAGTATCCTACTTCTCCCCAGGGTTTGTATAACAGACGTGCTTTTTTTCTTCTTTTAACTTGTACTTTACCGCGTTTCTCGAATCATATAGTGATGTAAGCTTGTGACACTTTTTCTTCATATCAGGAGCAGGTAAAACAGCCAAGGCCTCATATCTTCGGCACCGGCTTGAACAGTACAAGCTCTCTAAAGCTTCCTCCAAGCCAAAGACTCCGACTCACCGCTCCGGGGATGTAGTCGTCTACCGCAAGGTTTCAAATCTCGGATTTTGGCCAATATCTCGGGCAAATATCTCGGCTGTCTCGGGCGATATTTAAAAGACTTATAACTAACCAAGCTGCCAAATCTCGGATTTTGGCTAATATCTTGGATTTTCATCTCGGCTGATCTCGGGGAGATTTAAAACCTTGGGCTACCGTCCTCTTCTCGGGGTTATTGAAGAGGGTATTCAGCAGAGAAAAAGGAGTCGCCCTTTATCCGAACCTTCGCCCGGTCCTCAGCTCCCGGCTCAGCCTCTTCATGATATTACAGAGGAGGACAGCGAGTTTGCACCTCCTCCGCACCCGTCTGGAAACCCTTCTGTTACTCATATCGACCGTCCTGACTTGGCTCGTAATCCATTTGCGGGTCATCCTGATCTGGATCCAAGTTCCCATGACATTACCTTTGATGAGGTTACTGGTGAGCACCTTCTTCCCTGCAATCCCATGGTACGGGTGCTTGATGAGGCTAAGTCCTTAGATCTTGATCTACTTACCACTCGGATAGTTACCATGGGAGACGAGGCCAAGGCTAGTTTCGATCGGGTGGCGGAGGAGACTAGGAAGCTGATGGGGCATCATGCCCGGCTGGTTAAGGCTGAAGAGGAGATTGGGAGTGCCAACATCCGACTAAGATTGATGGTTTCGGACCAGGCCAAACAGCTCGTTGACCAAGCCATTCAGATTTCTCAACATGAGGCTGCCTCCGGGCGATTGAGGAAGGCTATGGAGGAGGCTAGTAAGGCGGAACTGCGGAAGATGGAGGCTGCCTGCAAGGAACAGATAAATATGGCCATCTCGACAGTGGATGAGGTTCGGAGGGCGGATCTTGAGCGGGTAGAGGAGCTATCGGGGAAGCTTGAAGCCGCAGAGCTCGCTCAGGTTAGGCTGAAGGAGGAGATGGAGGCGATGCGGAAATCCCTTCAGGCTGACTGCTCGAGATACCATTTGGAGAGAGAAGCTGCTGTTGGAAGGTTGTCGGCTTCCGAGGCCCGGATGAGGGAGTTTGAGGAGAATGAGGAGATGATGGATGAAATGCTTCAGGACATGTACTTCCGAACTTGGAAGCAGGGCAACCTATCCTGGATGGATGATTATCCTAGGGTCATGGCTAAGATTTATCTTCGGGCTTTGGAGGAAGCTAAGGCGGATGCGGATAAAGAGGGTGGTGTGGCCTTTAGCATGGATGCGGTCACTGCTCAGTTTGCCAAGGAGGAGAAAGTGGCGGTGAAGGAAGGTATGCGGTTGCTTGCCGCTGAGGAGGTAGGCGTGCAGGTAGAGGATGACGATCAGGATAGTCAGGAAGCAGGCGCTGGTAAGTCTCCCTTTTTAGTTTCTCCATCAACTTGGTTGCTTATTGCTAATGAGTCCTTTTTTGACTGGACAGGGGGTCAACAGGGCAAGGATAAAGCTCCACTGCAGCCGGCCCCTTGATTATACCTGGAAAAACTCTTTTTGTGGATTTGACAGTGTTGTATATGTTAGTCGAAAAATAGTAACGTAGCCTTTAGGTTGTAATATTTTGCCACTTGTAATAAATAGTCTTATTTTTGACGTGTAATTTTTTAACTTAAGCTGATTTTGTCGTCTTTTGAATGTTTGCTGTTATTTTGGCATGTCGTATGAGAAATATAGCTATGTACATTCTTGTAATTAAATTGTGTTTGATGTCGGGTTCTGGTTTAAGACATAATTCCATGACTTGCAATGTTTGTGTGTGGTGTGAACAAATTATAGTCATGTATTTGTACACAAAAGAAGAAAATACCGCCTTTAATGTTTCAATCGTAGATGGCAGTCTTGAATATCTTGTATGACCGAACATGGAATGCAGTCGAACGCCCTGCCATTCGATTGTAAATCTCTGCATCCATTGGCGAGTATCTCCTACTCTGTATCCTGTACTTTATGGATTGTTATAGAGGATAGGAGGATAGTTTTTTTAAGTAAAATTGAAATACGTGAAATAGTAAAACTTCCAATCACGGAAGGCCTTCGATGTGCTTAAGTTCGTGGCAAACGGGTTTTGTAGTCACTTTCCCTAGCTGTGGGTCTTGGAGACATTTGTCACCCATCTTACGCCTCCGCGGGGAGTTAATTCTTTTTTACCACAGCCGCACTTAAGACACATCGGAGCCGAGATCGCGCACAGTAACTACCCGGGCCATTATGGACCGTAATCATGGGTATTATTCGATTTACTGTGGCCGGCTAGCGTGGGTGCCGATCGTCAACTGTGAACTGCCCCTGGCTGGCCACACCTTATGTTGGGGCTTATAGTCGGTTCACAGTTGCCGGTGAGCCTAACGCCGTAATGAGCTGCCTCGGCTATAGTCGGCCTTCTCGGTGGCTTATAATCGGCTCATTACAGTTGGCTTTAAGGGCCGTCGCGAGCAATGAGTTAACCCGCAGTAGAGGGATGCTGGAGCAAAAGTGTCTCATCGGCGAGGGCATAGATTCGCATAGTACCTGTTGGGTTTTGCCCAGGTGAAGTTGCGCCGTGAGGTGCTTTGAGTGGAGATGCTATACGCGTAGGATTTTGTTCAACAGAAAAGGATAAAGTTAACAAGTAGCCAAGATATAAAGGAACAAGTTAAAAAAGAGACAAGGTTTTTTAAAGTGGTTCGGCATGAAAAGGCCTACGTCCACTGATTCTCTTTGTTAATTCACTTCATATGGGCAATACAAGTTAAGAAAAGTATCGACGGAGGTGTTGGATGTTCCATGCCCTCTGGAACACCTCTCCGTCCACTGTTGACAAAATATAGGCTCCGTTGTGGAGATCTTTATGAATTACATATGGTCCATCCCAGATCGGGTCTAGTGCTCCGGGGCGAGGGAAGATTCGCTTGAGGACAAGATCCCCTTCTTATAAGGTACGATGCTTGACTTTGGAGTTGTATTGTGCTGCCACTTTCTGCTTGTGGGCCGCCGCTTTAAGGACTGCATCATTCCTTCTCTCCTCAACTAGATCCAAAGACATGTGGAGGAGTTCTTCATTCTCTTCTGGGTTATAGTGGATCCTATGGTGGGAAGGCACGATGGTTTCAACTGGGAGCATAGCCTCCGATCCGTATGCCAAAGAGAAAGGAGTGTGCCCTGTTGATGTTCTGAAGGATGTGCGGTAGGCCCATAGTGCCGTAGGGAGTTCATCCACCCAAGCGCCCTTTGACTTTTTGAGCTTCTTTTTGATCAGAGTTTTCAGAATTTTGTTGACTGCTTCGACTTGTCCGTTTGCCTGGGGATACGCTACGGATGAGAAGCTTTTATGAATTCCGTGCTCTCGGCACCAGTTGGCGAATTCCTCGCTGTCAAACTGAAGTCCATTGTCTGATATGATTTTGAGTGGGACTCCGTACCTGCACAGAACATTTTTGATCAAGAAGTTAATAACTTTTGCTGAAGATACTTTATTCAGAG
The DNA here is from genome assembly GCA_030737815.1 of Allium fistulosum. Lineage (NCBI taxonomy): Eukaryota > Viridiplantae > Streptophyta > Magnoliopsida > Asparagales > Amaryllidaceae > Allium > Allium fistulosum. The sequence continues at coordinate 738,363,202 of CM060908.1, read as the reverse complement.
GTTCCGCTTCCACCCATTTGGTGAAATAATCAACCGCCACTATAGCATATTTGGCCCCGCCTCGGCCCATCGGTAGCTCGCCGATTAAGTCAATTCCCCATATTGCGAAGGGCCAAGGGCTGGTCATTTGAGTAATCTCAGTTGTTGGTAGCCGTGGAATCTTAGCAAATTTTTGGCATCTGTCACACTTCTTGACGAAATCTAAGGCGTCCTTGCTTAAGGTGGGCCAGAAATATCCGTAACGGAGTATCTCTTTTGCTAATGTTTGCCCTCCGGTGTGATCTCCGCAGCTCCCCTGATGGATGTTGGATAAGATTTCCTTGGCTTCTCTCCCAGCGACACACCTTAATAATGGGTTAGAGAATCCGCGCCGATAGAGGATGTCTTCTTGTATTGTGTAGCGGGACGCTTTCCTCAAGATTTTCTTGACTTCGTTACGCCCGTTGGGTAGTGTGCCATTTTGTAGGTAGTCTCGGATGGGAGTCATCCAAGTTGCTTCTTCGGCTGCAGCTATCAGATTCACTTGCTCAAAACTTGGGACCGTTTGCTTTGAGATGGTTACTGCCCCGAAGATGGCAATGTCTCTCATACTCGCTTGCTTTGCCAATTCGTCGGCCTCTTGGTTCTCATCCCGAGGGATGTGTTTGACTAAGTAGTGATCCAATCGGCTGAGAAGCAACTTGGTCTTCTTTAGATATGCTATGAGTCGTTCCTCTCGAGCTTGGAATTCTCCTAGTATTTGATTAACAATAAGTTGAGAATCGCTGTGAAGACACAAAGAATTGGCTCCGATTTCTATGGCAATTTCTAGTCCAGCTATCACTGCTTCATATTCTGCATCGTTGTTGGTGGCAGCGAACTCCAACCTTATAGCATAGTGCAGTTTATTTCCCCTGGGAGTGATTATTACCACACCTGCCCCCGAGCCTTGTTCGTTAGATGCACCGTCCACAAAGAGATTCCACTTGATATCTTCTGTTATTTCCAGTTGCTCCTTATCCTCGTTGGTAGTGAACTCTGCAATGAAATCAGCCACGTCTTGTCCCTTGATGGCGGTGCGAGGGTGATAGGTGATATCATATTGACTCAGCTCAATGCACCATTTAAGTAGTCGCCCGGAAGTGTCGGGACGATGGAGTACTTTTCAAGTTTAGGATATCTGACTTCTACCCCAGTAAACCTTTTACTGACGAAGTAAACTGGTCGTTGCGTGCGGTTGTCTTCCCTTACCAAGGCAGCGCTTAAAGCGTGAGATGACACAGCAAGGTATAGGTATAATTCTTCGCCTTCGCTTGGGGTCGAGAGTACCGGTGGTTTCTAGAGGTGTTCGATTAGGTTAAGGAAAGCGGTTAAGCATTTGTCCGTCCATTCGAACTTTCCTTTATCTTTCTTTAGAGCTTCGAAAAAGGGGACGCACTTGTCCGTTGCCTTGGAGATGAATCGGCTTAGGGCGGCCACTTTTCCATTTAGGCTTTGCATTTCCTTTCGGGTGGAAGGTATCTTGATATCCCTTAGTGCTCGGACTTGTTCAGGGTTTGCTTCAATCCCTCAGGCATGGACGATGAACCCTAAGAATTTTCCCGATGACACTCCGAAGGAGCACTTTAGTGGATTCAACTTCATTCCATATTGTCGAAGTACCTGGAACATTTCGCCTAGGTGGCTTACATGACCTTTGGCTTTCCGTGATTTCACCAGCATGTCGTCCACATATACTTCCATAGTTTGTCCTATTAGCCCTGCAAACATCTTGTTGACGAGGCGCTGGTAGGTGGCTCCTGCATTTTTAAGTCCGAAAGGCATTACCTTATAGCAATACAAACCTCGATCGGTGATGAAACTAGTGTGGTCTTGGTCGGGAGCATGCATAGGAATTTGGTTATATCCTGAGTATGCATCCATAAAAGATAGGAGTTCGTGCCCGGCTGTGCTGTCTACAAGTTGGTTGATTCTGGGAAGTGGGAAGCAATCCTTTGGGCAGGCGTCATTTAGGTTGGAAAAGTCAATGCAGGTTCACCACTTCCCATTAGCCTTTTTTACCAGCACCGGGTTGGCGATCCATTCCGGGTAGATAGCTTCTCGTATGAAGTCATTGGCGAGTAGATTCTTTACTTTTTCATCGAGTGCTGCTGATCGCTCTGCCCCCATACTTCTCTTTTTTTGTTTTACAGGCGCCTTGGTAGGATCAATGTTTAATACGTGGCAGGCTATGTCGGGGGAGATTCCAGTCATGTCAGCGTGTGACCAAGCGAATACATCCAAGTTGTGGCGGAGAAAATCGATGAGTTGTTCCTTTAATTCGGCTTTTAGTTGGGACCCAATTTTCAATAGTCTACTCGAGTCGTGCTTGTCTACAGATATAAAATCCATAGCCTCTGCAGGCTCGGCGGTGGCCTCCTCCTCTTTGTCCCTAGGGTCTAATTCATTGAAAGGGTCGCTGGTATATCGAAGAGGAGGGGCTTTCTTTAATTGCTATGCTTCTAGGATTTTTGTGCAGAGGGCAATCTCTACACCCTTCCCTTTATCCTTCCTGTGGTTGTTGCGAAGTTCAGTTACATAGCAGTCTCGAGCAACGTCCTGGTCTCCTTCCACTTCCCCCACTCCATTGTCTGTTGGGAATTTCATCTTTAGGCACCATGGGGCTAATACAATTTGGAAGTCAGACAAGGATGGCCTTCCTAAGAAGGCGTTGTAGGCCGACTGGTTTTCTATTAGCACAAACGTTTGTTTCCGGACAGCAGAGCAGGGATGGCTTCCAATTTCAACAAAAAGGTCCAGTTGCCCGAGGGGCATCTTCGCATCTCCAGTGAAGCCGTGTAGTGGTTTATCGCAGGGGGATACATCCTTCATTGATAGCTTCATTTTGTCAAATGCGTGTTTGAACAGGATGTTTACCGAGCTTCCAGTGTCTACCAGGATTCGGTATACTTCGGCGGGACCAAGTCGGGCAGAGATGACCATGGGATCCATGTGAGGGTACTGCCTTCCTTCTAGGTCACGCTTACCGAATGTGATGTCATCACTTTCTTTCCGCTTCGGGTGGCGCTCTTCTATAACTGAATTTACATAGTCTTTATTGTCTCTAAGCGACTTTCCGTATCTTTCCATCTCTTTCCAGCTTCTGTCTGCGATGTGTGGCCCTCCTGAGATGGTATGGACCACTATCTTTTCTTGGCTAGAGCTGCTAGCGTTGCGGTTTCCTCTGTCGGCCCCCGGTGAGGGTAGCCTTGGGTTTTCATTGGCAGGAGCTGGGGTCCTGTCCTGACCTTTTACATAACGTTCCAGTTTCTTTCTTCTGATGTGTTCCTCAATCAGATCTCGGAGATGATGGCATTCGTTGGTATCATGTCCGTGAGATTCGTGGAAGCGGCAGAATTTTCCAGACTTCTGTGCGTTATCTGATTCTTTCTTGTATGGTGGGCGTTTGTATCTAACTTCGCCTTGGGTGGCAAGGAAGATATTTTCGACGGTCTCGTTCAAAGGGGTGTAAGTGTCGAATCTTGGTCCTGGCCGATATAGGCGCTTTTCTCCCTTCTTGCCCCCAGCATTGTCTCTGGAATCATTTCTTCGAACGTCCCTCGCCACAGCAGGGGCGTTGCCATGGGTCGTCTTATTTTGCTGTCCTGACTGCCCCTCAACGGCAGCATCCTCAAGCCTCATGTATTTCCCGGCTTCATGGAAGAAATCGGGTAAAGTAGCTGGTTTTTCTTTTGTCAATCTTCTAGCAAATTTAGTGTCTGGATGCACACCACTGCAGAGGGCCATTAGGATAAGCTTCTCATCGGCATCTTGAACTGTGGTTGCTGCGGCGTTGAATCTGGTTAGGTATTGCTGCAGCTTTTCTCCAGGTTTCTGTTTGACGCTGGATAAGGAATAAGCGTCCTTAGGTTGCTCCACATGAATGCGGAACTGACTGATAAATTTTTCTTTCAACATTTCCCACGAGCTGATGGATCCTTGGGGTAGATGACAGAACCAGGAGGTAGCAAGATCTGCTAAGAAGAGCGGAAAGCATTTGCACAGTACTCCCTCTGTTGCTCCACTCATGAGCATATGCTGCGTGTACCTCTGTAAGTGTACAACGGGATCAGAGGTTCCTTTGTAGGGTTCCATTGTTGGCATCTTCCATTCTCGGGGGGTGATAGCAATTTCGATATTGCGGGCGAAAGGGCTGGTTACCCTAGCGCCTATCCCTTGATCTCTTTGCTCCCGTTGGACACACTCTCTGAATAAGCGTGCCATCCTTTCATCAGAACTTGGAGCAGATAGAAATGAGTTTGGTTCTATTCTGTGGGATTGATTCCGTCCAGATGACCTGTAGGGATGGTATCGTCTATCATTCCTCATATTTTCCAGTGGCTGCCTTTGATCTTCTGGGAGCATGCTTGGGTCAGCTACAGTTGGCCCTTGCCTTGATCTCCCCCTGTTGGGTTCTGATCTAAGCACTTCCTTGGGTCCAACTTCGGGCTGAACTCTAGCTCGGCCCCGTTCACTGGTGTTTCTGTGGTTAGGCAGCATGACAGGCTCAGCTACAGTTGACCTTCGCCCGGTACCTTCCTCGTTGGGTTCGGTACCAAACGTTTCCTCAGGCCTAACTTCGGGCTGTGCTCGGTCTCGGCTCCTACCACGGCTACTTCTGCCATTAGCTCCTTCGAAGAAGGAAGATCTTTGTTGTCTCTGAGATCCTCCAGACTGGGACTCGCCCCATGATTCAGTGTTGCGGTTGGATTCTTCAGCGTCCCTTAAGCGTGACATGAGATGGTCCACCAAGGCTTCCTGCTGGGACGTGAAGCGGTTAGTTACTTCAACAACAACTCTGTCCAAATCTGCCCTAGTAATTGCTGCAGGCTGTTCTGTGGCAGGAGTGGTTGGGTTAGCCTGTCCTTCATTTGTTACCGTTGCTGGAGGAGGACGATTTACTTGATTCGTGACAGCTGGATCTGGAAGACTGCTGGATGCGATGTTTTTTCCTTTGTTAACATCTTTTCTCTGTTTGGGAGGCATGTTTTCCAAGTGGCGGACGATGCTGTTAGGAAAACTTGTTAAGTGGATGAAGCTGAAGCTTCGAGCTTCAAGCTCTCAATGAAAGCACCAAAAATGTTTGTACAAAAAATGGACAAACACCTCGAAGTTGTATGATTTAGTAGATCTTATGTTATTCTTAGTGATTTGAGCGATTTATGCAAATATATAAAAAACAGGAGCTAAACTGTAAAAAAGACACGCAGATTTATAGTGGTTCAGCCAGAATGTGCCTACGTCCACTTTATATGTTATTTCTCTTCTCTTATTCTGATTACAAGTACAAAGCTTTGATACAAGTAAAAGAAAGTTGTTTGAAAGTTCCTTCCGTGCTTGAGCTCTCAAACTTGTCCCCCATTGTTGTACCCCTGCCCCTCTATTTATAGAGTGAGGCTGGGGGTAGGGGTCTAGGATGTGTATAGTTGCTGATGGGCCTGGGCTGATGTGATCCGGCCTGGTACGTCTTGGTTCGTCATTGCTTGGTTCGGAGGTGGTTGGAGTGTAGAATGGACCGGTAGTTGCTTGGACCGGTGGTGGGATGGTGAGGTTGATCCAGTGTGGAGATGGTTCGGCATGGGCTGGTCCGGTTGGTTTGGCAGGAGGGTTGGTCCGGTTGGTTCGGCAGGAGGTGGTTCGGTGGGAGTTAGGAAGGTTGGTCCGGTTATGGAGTTATGAGAGGTTGGTTTGCCGAATGGGTTCGGATGAGGTCTGCCGAATGGGGTATGCCGAATGGATTCGAATGAGGTCTGCCGAATGGGGTATGCCGAATGGGCCCTGGAAAACGAGAATGCCGAATGAATCAAGCTTCTTAGTCTCGAGGTCTTCTGGGTGAGAACACGCCCAATAGTGAGGATTGAACTCTAAATCTTATATCGAAGCATCATACATCATTTTTACATAATTTATCTGTCACAATAAACTTATCATAACGTGGTAAAATTCTACTTTTTCGCAATAATTAAAATATAAATAATTTTTTTAAACATTACCGTATGCAATGCACGGGTAACAAACTAGTTAGATAGTATGGAGAATGATATTTCCATTTTATTGATGATTGAAACTGGGAGGTTTCGGCTGATAAAGCAGAGAAAGATATGCATCTACTAAATGTGAAAACAAAAACAATAAATTGTGATGAATGAATATTATCATTGCCAGCTAAGACAATTCTCTTACATTAATAGTACCATTAAAAGCAAGAAACATCGGACTTAACAACGTTGTAAGAGGGCTTGCATTCATCTGTTTGCCATATCTAGCACAGCCCATACATGCAAGAATTGACCCATTGCAATTACTTTACAGTGAATTCCTCAATCTGCATTATAAAAATTTACTTCTAATTTTAGTAGTGTGTGAAACATCTTTTAATTTGTGCAATTTTCTATATTCATTTCAAAAGCATGTTTTAAGTTGATAATTTATTTAATTTTGGAAGACAATTTTATTGGTGCCAAATATAGTTGTACAATGTGTTGGCATTTAGCTTAGACAATCTATCAGCCAGTCCATATGCAAAATATAATAGTAAAGAATCTAAATAAAATCTCTTTATTGTTCAAAGTTCAAACTACCTTGTAAAACTAATCTTATTATCCTAATACCTGATAAATGAGTGAAACATTTTTATTCACCAAGTTAAAACATTGTTCGCTAAAGCCACATGTTTACATAAATTATTATTTTCATTTTGAGGAACATGACAAGTACATTAATAAGAGCATCTCCAGGAGGAGGAAGAGAGGAGAAAATGTGAAGGATTCCCACTTTTATTTTCTTCCCCACGCTATAGCAGTGTGAATTTGAGCATGGGAAAGAAGAGAAAGTGGAAATTCTTCTCTCTTTTTTTCAAGCATGAATTTACTAAACGTTAATTTGAAAATCGTTTTTGGATAAATATTTTTCTTAATGTAAAACTGCTTAAACGGTGTTTTGAAAACCGTGTAGCGCTTAAACAGTTTTTAGAAAACTGTTTATGACTTAAATGGTTTTCTAAAGCCCATTTAACACTTAAATGGTTTTCAGAAGACTGTTTAATGTAAAATACCCAAAATGGTCTTCTGAAAACCGTTTAGCGAACTAAAATTCACCTTTTCTTGTAGATGAATGGTAATTCTTCTGAAATTATTTCTTTTTCCTCCGGCTCAAAATCGACCTCTTATTAGAGATACTCTCAAACAATTGCAAATCCTTAAAATGGAACATGCATTAAGATAGGAACACGGTGCATCAAGAAACACCTATATGCAAGTTGCAAGAAAGCGGCAAACGAAGACGATTATAAAATAGTTATAACATAAGGCATAATCCACGTTTGATAAGCTGTAAATAAACGTAAAAATACAGATCTTATATTAGACTCTTTGACTTTGTTTATAAAGACTGATGCCACTTGTAGCAATTGATTTTTATATATTAATGAGGTAATTAGCCAAAAGGATAAATATTTGTAAAAAATTTAGTTCAAGTCCAGAAGTTTTCAAATTTAGGCTCAAGGACAAAACCATGTTTTCTCTCATATCGACGTCCACGATCAAATTTCATGTTCAACTGTCGATGCCTCTATTCATCTGCCAACACCATCACCTCGTAGCCCTTGCCCCTCTCATCACCATCGCCTTCAACAGCTCGATCTCGACCACCCGTGGTCTCGACCTGCATCGCGCCCTGCTCCGCCTCATCGGCGTTGGCGCCGCTCTCCCGTCGTCTTCGTCAACGGGAAGCTTGTCTGCTCTCCAAAAAACACCAGATCACCTCATCGTCGCAGCCATCCCCCGCTGTACCACCCCAAGGATGCACCATCATCATTTCTGAATTTAAAAAAAATTCAATAACATAACAAAAATGCTAAATTAAATTAGCATTAAATCATCTAATGCTATATTCACTTCTTTATAGTTCAAAAATGCTAAATTAAATTAGCATTAAATCATCTAATGCTATATTCACTTCTTTATAGTTCAAAAATGCTAAATTTTACTATCATTTTGCATACAAAGTTAATCCGTCAATCATTTTATAAATTTATATTAGATGGAAGAAGCACAGATATACAATCAATTATATACACCAGTATATATTGAACAATGCCACTAGAACTAATTTAGCTTTCCAAAATAGCAAATGTTGGCGGAAGGTAATTATCAAGTTCATGTTATTATGAATGTGGTCATGATGTTTGCTCAAATAGCCACTATAAGCTGTAACTTCTTAATTAAAACATGCAATAAAACAATTTCTTAGTTTCACAAAAATATGAAGTTACAAGACTAAGATTAATAATGTGATAGTTATAAGATATTAAACTAATCTACATATTACTAATTTACGGCACTTCATGCTAGACCATGAAGCATGTCAATAGGAATTTTGCACTTTAATGTTATTTTCTTAAATCATATACCATCTTTTCATTTCCAGGCCTTGTTTGGATGGGTTCTGTTTGTCCAATTTTTCTTTAGTTCTTGTTAATGAAAATATATACATGACAAATTTAAAATGGTATTTAAAAATAGCATTTTTAAAATACAAATGCTAACGTACTTTTAAAATACAAATGTTATATTTAACTATCATTTTGTATATTCAACATATGTTAGAGTACTTTAAAAATACAATGTTATATACAACTATCATTTATCATATTCTATACATGCTAATTCATTTTAAAAATGCAATGATATCTTTAACTATCATTTAACATATTCTACACGTGCTATGTAACGACCCGTATTTTTAACTATTTTAAATTATTAAATTTAGTACAATTTTTGAATAAAAATGGTTAAAAATAAAATTTAATGATTTATTAATGTAATTTATTGGATATGAACTTAGATAAAATTTTAAATAACAAAATTCAATATGAGAAAAGATGATAACTTACATTAGAAAGTAAATTGAATAATATTAAATTGTAAGTAATTGATAACAGAAATTGAATGATCAATGTTAAGTAAATAAAGAGTCGAATGAATGTTCATTTAAAAGTAAAAGCATAAATTTATTTATATGAAATTCTATGTATTGAATGTGTTTATAATCAATAGCTGGAATTGAATAATGAATGTTGAATTATTTAGATAAAATAAAATAATTGTTGATAACTAGAATTCATTTGAAATTCTAATATTGGAATTCATCGTAATTGAATTATCCAAGGGCTTTGATTTATGAAGTGTAATCTTTTTATTTAGTGTAAGAACTTTTGTTGTTCTATATTTGAACGAACATTTTATTTTAAAAGTGAATTTGTTTATGAATTTAAATGTAAGAGCATTGGTTATGACAATTTTGAACAAACATTTTAATTTACAAAATGGTTTAAAATAAAATTTGAATTCGAAATGTTTAGTTGATTTTGAATATTGAAAGGTTAATTTCATAAGTTAAATAACTTATATTTCAAATATAGTGATCTATTTGACAAATTAATTGTTATATTTAATATTGGAATTATTTAAATAATTGAACCTGAATTTAATATGAATGAAAATGATTTCAAAAATTGATTTAAATTCTATTTAAATTAGAATGGATTGAGTGAACTTTTAAAATTGGATTCGAAAGTGATTAAATTGATTTTGAAAATAGCTTGTTTTAATTAACGTGTAAAAATAGCTTTTTGGGCACTGTCTCGGATTTCGACGAAACTAGTTTCTTCGGATCTGTAATAGTGAATTATATAGGATTTCAAGTTTCGTAGCGATCGGACTTATCATTTGGTCGTGCGAGCTTGAAATGCGTAGAAATCAATTAAAGGAATTTAATTAAAATAATTTGAGTTTATAAAGCTATCTTCTAAATATGATGGAATTGGCTTTCGAGACTAGTTCCATTGTGTTAGGAATAGAGGTATAACATATAGAACGCCAAGCAGTACGCTTCATTTGGAGTTTGGAAAATTTGTCGTGTGAATAGTGTTTTGTATTGCCTATATAAGGCCCTCATTTGCAAAACCCTAGCCTATTTTCTCAGTTGTCGTTCACTTAATTTTAATAGCCAAAATTCATCAACCTTCTCGCCTCGTTTTCTCCTCATCCGTTCAACGAAATCGAATGCCACCAAAAGGAAAAGTGTATATCTTGACGAGCTCTACGCATTCAACGGTTGGATCGAGGCGATACGACTCGAGATCGCCAGAATTGAAGCTCGAAGGTCCCGTGGGTTTCTCGAATTGTGTGCGGACGATGGCGGCGGAGGCGACAGGATCGCGGTGGAGCATGGAGTGGCAGTTGTGGCGGTGGGCTTGGATCGGGGTCCGATGGGGGCTGGTGGCGCGCGCGTCGAGATGTTTGCCACATAAGTTGGGTTCTCGGCTGGGAACGAGGGGTTTTGCCACTAATTGCAATTAACAAGGTAATTAAAGTTTAACTAATTACTTAATTAATTTATTTAAATTCCAATGTTAATAAAAGCGTAACTTTTTCATATGAGGTCCGATTCGAGCGAAACAAGTTGCGTTAGGTTCGTATCGACAAAGGCTACCTGGAGCTGGATTGGAATTTATTTGACTCTGGAATATTTTTATTTTCAAATAAAGGTGAGTGTTTAAACTCATTCACGAAGTACTAATTTCCTACTGTAAGTTAAACCAATTAACGAAGTGAAAATAAATATTGATTGTTAGTTGAAAATTTAATTGATTGAAAATTTAATTTATTGAATTTGAATTGACCGAATTTAGATCGACATTTAAATTTGACCATTAAATTGATAATTAAATTTGTTAGTTAAACTTGACCAGAAAAATTGACAATAGGAATTGATAGTTGATCTGATTGTTAAATTTGTGACATTAGATGTCACATTTAAATCTGATAGTTAAATTGACATTTAACTTGATATTTAAAATTGATGTTGATAATTGAAATTTCATATCACTTTTAAACACCCGACATTGATAGTTATTGATTGCTGTGATATGGATGAATTGGTTGTTTTGGATGTTGGTTGATATTGAGATAGATGATATTTGTGATTGGCTGTTATGTTGTTTTGTTATTTCGATATATCCATATTTTCACCCTGTTATTATCACTATTGATACGATTGATCATCTGTACATTGAATTTGGGTATGGAACTTTGGACATCCTATTTGGTATGTGAATTGTTGGATGCATTGTTGACTGCTGTTGCAAAAATGTGATTGTTGTGATTGTATAGCCGTTTGGCGAAATTTGAAGATTTTGATAAACTGGAATTTAGGTCTGAAAATAACCTGAAATTTATTTATAAAATTGAAATTCTAAGTTTTAATAATAAAATATATTTTTCCTAAAGAGTAATAAAAGGTTTACAAATTTTTCTATAACTTTAAAAAAATAAAATGAAGTGTCTGTAAGAAGATCGATGTTGGAAATTCAACCATTAAATGATTTTGATACGTTTGACTGGGATTGTCGAATTTTGAAAATATATAAAGTGTTGTAAAATCCTCTGAAACTGCAATAAATTATTTGAATAATATTTGATGCAGGAAATCTGAATTTATTTTGATGATTTAAAATAATTTGGAATATTTAAATATTGAAGTTTTGTTTAAACTGTGAAATATATTGAACCGATTTGTAGTTGATTAACTTATTGAAAACTCTATAGTGAGGATTTAAATGGAGAAAACTTTACGGAAATTTGAAACAAATGAAGTTATTTACAACTATATTTCACCTGATTTTGATTTGACTTACTTGGGGATTTTTAGTCCTGACTAGTGTTTTATTTTTCATTACGCTCGGGTCAGACCGAGTTTTTCGGTTATCGAAGACAGTTATTCTGGAGGACTAAGACGAAGATTTGGTATGTCATATTTACTAGTAATTTATTCCATTGCACTATTTCATTCTTTCTATTAAACTGTACAACTCTGATAATTTTGTATAACTCTGATTTATGTTGTAAATTGAATTAAGTATATATTTTTAAACAACTTCATGAACTGTTTACATGATTATTGTATTTTATCGTTCCGCTGCGAGATTCTATTGTGGTTTTCTTCTTTTCTTTTTATTTATTTAAAATAAACTCATTGATAATCTATCTTTTAAACAGTTTGAGTTGGACATGTGTGGTTTATTGTTGACTTAAATTGTCCAAAAAGGTGGATCGTCACAGTTGGTATCAGAGCTTTGGTTAGCGTATACCTAAACCTGTAGAATAAGCTCATTGAGTGTATATACGTATATGAGAGCGCGTATTTGTTAGTGCTATAAAAATATTTTGAAATTGATAAATGAAACGATTTTGAACTCAGACTATATATTTTGTATATATATAAATGAATGAATTCTATAAACTAATAAAATCATTCGTGACTATTGATGATGATTGGATGTTATCTCTTTATTGATTGATTATTTGTGTTAATATGGATGTGCATATTATCACTTATTGATTAATGAGTCGTGCTCGGCCAGTTTATGACCATCGATTATTGGTTGTTGATTTGAGCATTTGACTATGGTTGGAAATTTTGGTTTTTTTGAAATATATTTAACCACTTTGAGAAACTGCATGTTTTAACATGGAATTTGAAGTGAATATATATCTGAATTTCCCTTTGTATCATTTTAAAGAGTAATGGATACCATCTGAAAGTGATATATGAAGTATGGTTTATGTAGATATGGTTAATAAATAAACAAAAAGTTATTCAAACTGGAAATTTGAGAGTATGAATTCCGGAAGTTTTTGAAATTGGGTTTTAAGATTCTAGAAATATATAATAGCATAATTTGAAATTATTTTCCAAATAGAAATGTTATAAATGATTTCAAAGTGATTTCAAAAGGAATTTTCAAAAGATTTAAAAGAAATGAAAGTCCAGAATTCACTTCTGTCGCTGGAAAATAAATTTTTATGATGACTACAACATCATCGACATTCATTTTCGAGTTTCGAAGGTGGGAGGCCACTTTAGTAGATTTGCTACTCGATTGTTTAATGAAACTGATTTGATTCAAATCCCTGAAGTATGATTTGATATTCGAAAGAGATATGTATATATTTATTTCAAACGATTTGAAATAAAACCCGGTGTTCGGTTCTTGAGGTTTCTATTGAATAATATTATGAACACATGTATCCTATGCATTAGGATTGATTGATTGATTGTGCATTTTGTTGAGATGATTGATTGCTGGTTTCCAATTTTGAATTGGAATTTGATTTTTCCGACTATTTTAAATAGTCAAACATTTCCAAATTGAGAATAAATTTTCAAAGCTAAGTATTTTGGAAAGTATATAAAGTTTAGTTTTGAAAATTTTAAAATAAAGACTAATAGAAGTTGAACAAGTTTTAAAAAGCTAAATATTTTGATAAGTAAATTGTATAATTTTATTTTGAATTATACAAGTATGAAATTTAGTTTTGAGTTGTTTTTAAATGGAAAGAATTTTAAGAAATGTTTTGAACATAGTAAATATTTATAAAAACTTATTTTTGGCAAACTAATTTTTTTGTAAGCGGTTTTGACTTTGTATAAATATGAAGAATAGTTTTGAAAGGTTTATAATGGAATTTGTTTTAAGAAACATTTTGAACCTAGTAAATGTTTTATGAAAAAAGAAAAAAAAAAGATTTTGAAAAGTATTTGATTTGGAAAGAAATTTGATTTTTTATATGAATTTGATATAAATATAAAACTGAAATTGTGAAAAACTATTAATTTGAAATCTAGAAAATTTTGAATTTGAATGATATTCGATTTGAAAGGGAAAAACGATTGTTGAGATCATATATGGATTTGAAACCGAACTGATATATGAAAATGGATTGATTTCAAAGACCTTTGACTCTATAGAAATATTTGATTTGAAAGTTTTCAATTCTTATATGAAAATGGTTTGTATAAGTATGAAGTTATTTCAAAAACTATTAATTTTGAAAGGTATTCGATCTAAAATCGATAATCTTATATATAACGGAATTTATATAAGAATGATATGATATATTCGAGATTATTTATTTTGGAAGGTACTCGATTTGGAAATAAAATCTTATATATAATGGAATTTATATAAGTGTGACATTTGAAGTTATTATTTGGAAAGGGTATTATATATAGTATGATATATTTCGAAGTAAAAGATATGGGAAGTACCCTCCGTGATTTTCGACAATCCACTTGGTGGAATCATTCTTTTGTTTGATTTTGGTCGTCCGGACATAAAATCCTGAGTCCTTTGAATTTTGTAGCGTAACTTATGGTCTAATGATTCGATTAGCATAGCGTAATTCGGGGGGCATGATGCCTACAGTCTACTTATGATTTCGCTGGGATACCAACGTAACCATTGTGTAGTTGCGATCTATGGTTGATGTACATGGCATAATTCGAGGTGGTAGAGATTGCCTCAGTTTACTATGATTTTGTTGAGATAGTGACATAACAGTAGGGTGTAACCACTAAGTAAACTGTGATCCACATGGCATAATTCAAGGGCAGTGATTGCCTATAGTCTACTATGTTTTCTTTGGGATATAGATGTAACCATTGGGCGTAACTGCTAAGTAGACTATGATCCATTAGCGATTTGATTTTGATTTTGATTTGCATGGCGTAATTCGCAGGGTAAATATTATCTAAAGTTACGGATGTTTCCTCTGGGATAGAGGTGTAACCATTGTGTAGCTATGATCCATGATTGGTTATCAAGTTTTGATTTCCATGTCTGTTTTAAAAGTTTTCCAAGTATTTTCACTGGGTGCTGAAAGGGGTCTACTAAGTACTTAGAGATTTCTAGTCTTGCGTCTGATTAACGTATTGCTAGTTTCTGTAAGAACAAGGATAAACTTCTTGAAACATCGAGTTATCAAAAGTATTTTCAATATAAAAATTATGTCGATATAAAAGTATTTTGTTATAAAAGAATTTTTAACAAAGAAAATTTTCAAACATTTAAGAATTGAATATAAAAAACCACTTGAATTATCTATTGGTGTAATTAAGAAACTAATGGAATAAATACGTAATTTGTATATAGACCATTCTATTTGCTTTTACAGTTTTGATTTAGATTTGAATACACGATTTTAAGGTAATTCACGCCTGTCTGATTTAAGATTGGTCACTAGATTCTCGACGACTGATACGGATTTTTGATACGAATCTGAAGTCCTCTATCATAGTTTATTACTATGTAAGGAGGATGGAAGTTTCTAATCAAGAAGTCGAATTAGAGTCCGCACTAGAGTAGTCGGGTTACCAATACTAGTTCGAAAAATAGAATTGTGTATTCGAGTAAGAGATCGAAATTGTTATACGTACGAATGGCATATATATCGTACAAATTTTAATAAAATGATTGTATGCTATGATTGCTAGATATGATATTTTCTTGCTTAGGATTGTTATGATGTTTGGTAGCATGTGGTTAACATCATCCTTATCAGTTGCATTACATTCATGTGTTACACATAGTTGTTATAATAGTTTCCAGTTGCATTTAGCTTTTACATCATTATAATTTCATATAGAATTGCATCGTCCTTGTAGTTGCGTCATATTACCATGTTATATCTGATTGCTTTGTTTTAATGATGCAATGTTGTATTGGTTGCATGTAGTTTTACGTTTCATTATAAATGTGAATTGGTTGCTTGTGTGTTAAACATAGTGAAATAAATTAAAATTGAATAAAATTGAATGTGAATGAAATAGATATGAATTAACTGGATGGATATTATTTGTTGGATGATTTCTTTTGTTGTTATAACCGTTTTGGTTGCATATAATTGTTATGTTGTGTATTGATGCTTATGCGTATTGTTTGGATTTAGAATTCATGTTATATAGTTCTATCAAACTCATGCATGCTTTCTACATCTTTTTATAAGCAACTAATATTCATATTAAGTTGAGATAGGTACATTTGATTCCCAATCGGACGTATATGCGTTTTGGTTCACTTTTGTTCGCTTTAATATGAGCGAACTCGCTCATATTAATAATAATAAGGTACATATCTCGGATTACATACCGTACTTTTATGTTTTTTCTTATGGGATGCATCATCATTGAGATGAGATGTATATTTGTTATATATATGTGTGTGTTCTAAATTTTTAATCGAGCCGCGCAAAGGAGACACTACCAAAATTTTCCATAAATTCGGGTGTTAGAAAAATTTTGAGACTTTTAAAATTTTTATTTTTTTACAAATAAGCCGTTATCGGAGTGGCGTAGTGGAAGCGTAGTAAAGGTTTTGTAAATAAGATTTTTATGTTTTATATGTTGATTATTTTGAGTAAAATATATCGTACGTTAAATTCCTTACTTGGTTCCTTTTCGATGACGAAAAGTTTTGAGTGGGGGAGGTTGTAACGACCCGTATTTTTAACTACTTTAAATTATTAAATTAAAGATAATTTTTAAATAAAAATGGTTAAAAATAAAATTTAACGATTTATTAATGTAATTTATTGGATATGAACTTAGATAAAATTTTAAATAACAAAATTCAATATGAGAAAAGATGATAACTTATATTAGAAAGTAAATTGAACAATATTAAATTGTAAGTAATTGATAACAGAAATTGAATGATCAATGTTAAGTAAATAAAGAGTCGAATGAATGTTCATTTAAAAGTAAAAGCATAAATTTATTTATATGAAATTCTATGTATTGAATGTGTTTATAATCAATAGCTGGAATTGAATAATGAATGTTGAATTATTTAGATAAAATAAAATAATTATTGATAACTAGAATTCATTTGAAATTCTAATATTGAAATTCATCGTAATTGAATTATCCAAGGGCTTTGATTTATGAAGTGTAATCTTTGTATTTAGTGTAAGAACTTTTGTTGTTCTATATTTGAACGAACATTTTATTTTAAAAGTGAATTTGTCTATGAATTTAAATGTAAGAGCATTGGTTGTGAAAATTTTGAACAAACATTTTAATTTACAAAATGATTTAAAATAAATATTTGAATTCGGAATATTTAGTTGATTTTGAATATTGAAAGGTTAATTTCATAAGTTAAATAACTTATATTTCAAATATAGTGATTTATTTGACAAATTAATTTTTATATTTAATATGGAATTATTTAAATAATTGAATCCTGAATTTAATATGAATGAAAACGATTTCAAAAGTTGATTTAAATTCTATTTAAATTAGAATGGATTTAGTGAACTTTTAAAATTGGATTTGAAAGTGATTAAATTGATTTTGAAAATATCTTGTTTTAATTAACGTATAAAAATAGCTATTTAGGCACTATCTCGGATTTCGACGAAACCAGTTTTATCGAATCCATAATAGTGAATTATTATAGGATTTCAAATTTCGTAACGATCGGACTTATCATTTGGTCGTGCGAGCTTGAAACGCGTAGAAATCAATTAAAGGAATTTAATTAAAATAATTTGATTTTGAAAAGCTATCTTCTGAATATGATTGAATTGGCTCCTGAGACTAGTTTCATTTTGTTCGGAATAGACGTATAACATATAGAACGCTAGACGGCACGCTTCGTTTGTAGTTTGGAAAATTTGTCGCGTGAATAGTGTTTTGTAATTGCCTATATAAGGCCCTCACTTGCAAAACCCTAGCCTATTTTCTCAGCAGTCGTTCATTTAATTTTAATGGTTGAAATTTATCAACCTTCTCTCCTCGTTTTCTCCTCATATGTTCAACGAAATCGAATGCCACCAAAAGGAAAGTGTAGATCTCGACGAGCTCTACGCATCCAACGGTTGGATTGAGACGCTACGCTTGAGATCACTAGAATTGAAGCTCGAATGTCGTGCGGGTTTTCTCGAATCGCGTGCGGACGATGGCGGTGGAGGCGACAGGATCGCAGGCGGCGGTGGAGCATGGAGTGGCGGTTGCGGCGGTGGGCTTGATGACTTCATTGACAATTGCGAATTCAATTGATGGATCCGCAACACTCAATTTACTTTGTGAAAATGTCGAGATTATTTTATGTGTTTATTCTTATCGAGCCGATTTGCATGTTATGCGTTACTTAGGCTTCGAAATTGATTTTTTGAGAAAGGAATGGCTTGATCATTGTGAAGTCCACATCCTATGTCCTGAGCGGACTATTTATCTTCGACATTCTCAATCTGTTAAGCAGATTTCTATTGTTTTTAAAGATTTCGATTTCCAATTCGGTGACATCATTTTATTCTTTAAATCCACTTGATGAGGAAAGTGTTATTTCTCTCATTCAAGTAGTTTGTGAATTTTTCGGTATTTTTGGGTTTGTCTTAGGATTATCGCCTAAGCAATCTATTGTATGGTGCTAAGGTCTTTTCAGCTTGACCTTGCCACCGGTTTTCATCAGCTAGGAGTTGCGGGGGATAACATTCCACTTACCGCATTCCGCACTCGTTCTGACTCTTATGAGTGGTTCGTTATGTCATTTGGTTTGACGAACCTTCTACCATATTTCATCCATCTTATGAATCGAGTATTCTACGAATATCTCGATGAGACCATCCTTGTATTTATTGATTATGGATGAAAACAACAATTTAAAATTTGCAAATATTTTTAATAAGATATTTATAAGTACGATTGGATTTTGTTCTTAAAACAAGCAAAGAATATTAGTAAAGCTTTTATATATTTATCATATAGAAAATGATTTTGTGATTGTATTGCCCATTGAGTTCTTTAAGAATTCTGGTCGGTGCGTTTGATCAACGTTATCGATAGGAATCTCCTAAACGCTATGATGAGATAGTCAAACACAGTAAATTCTTGTAGTAAGTAAAAATTTTCTAAAAAGATGATTACATTTAAGTTAATGATAATTTTGAATGTCTTAGCTTTTTGGGGAAAGAGGATCATTTGAAAGAACTCCTTTTCGATGCTTCTATTCTTGTGATTCCCGAAAGGAACCAAGACTTCACTGTTTGTACCGATGCTTGTCGTATTGGTTTGGGTGTCATTCTCTTGTAAAGGGAATGTGTTATCACATATGCTTCTTGACAATTAAAGCTTGTCGAAACTAGATATGCCATTCATGATCTGGTGCTCGCGTCTATTGTTTTCGCTCTTTGAATTTGGTGTCATTATCTTTTGGGAGAGAAATTATCCTCTACCCCGATCATAAGTTTTTGAAGTATTTATTTTCTCGAAAGGAACTTAATTAGCGTCAACAACGTTGGCTTGAGTTCCTTGCATCTTATGATCTTGATATTCCTTGTACTCCAGAAAAGGGTAATCGAGTTGTCGATGCCCTCAGTTGTAAGAAACAGGCAGTTGTTTCTTTGATGATATCTGAATGGAATGATCTCGAGACTTTATCCACTTGTGAGATTCGAGATCGTGAATCCGATTTATGTTCCTCTCTTGTTTTGTGTAGTCTTGAGGCTTGTCCTTCTCTTTTGGACTATACCTCTTTTGGCTGAACTCTATGTCATGTTATATTGCATGGAGTTCCTACTCCTATTGTTAGCAATCATGATCCATTATTTTTATAGTGGATTTTTGTAGGGTCTTCAAAAGCTTTGGGAACGAAGCTTAATTTTTAGCACCGCTTATCATCTTTAGTCCGATGGACAAACCGAGCGTGTGAATCAAACTCTTGAAGATCTCCTTCGTGCATGTGTTCTTGATTTTGGTGGAAGTTGGGAAGATCATATTTCTCTTGTTGAGTTTTCTTCCCATAACAGCTTCCAATCTTGTATTGGTATGGTACCTTTCGAGGCACTCTTCGGAAGGCTATGCCGATCTCCTTTGTGTTGGCTTGAAGCCGGTGAGAAGTTGGTTTTATGTCCAGATTTTATTTGTGTTTCACCTATGATGGGTGTTGTGTGTTTCAGTTGATTGGGAAAATTAGCACCTCGATATATGGGTCCATTACCCATCACCGAATGCATTGTTTCCGTGGCTTATCGCCTCTTTTATTACCGGCTCAATTTTTGCTATTCATGATGTTTTCCACGTATCTCAACTACGGAAATGCCTTAGGGATTCCGATTCTATTATTGAGCCCGGTGTTATTGAAGAAATTGAAGTTTCACCAAATTTAACTTATGAGCAACATCCTATTCGCATCATTGCTTCGGAGGTTGAGCGCCTTCGAAATAAAGATTTCCCTTTTTTATGAAAGTTTAATGGTTCTCAAATCCCTAGGATTGCTCTTGGGAATCCTAAGAATTCATCGAGCGAACCTGTTCGGGCTTACTCTCTCATGCTCATTAAGGTGAACTTCTTATTTCAAATTTTCTTCTCTTTGTATTGATATGCTTTTATAGTTGTTACTCTTTAATTTCTTCTTAATTATTGCGAGGATGCAATTTCTTTAAGGAGGGGAGTCTGTAACAACCCGCATATTTTACGATTCGTATATTTAAATGTTTAATTTAAATATAGCATCGTTAGTCAGATTCTAGTCCGAAAAAGTCACTATTCGTAGAAGAACAGTCGAATTAGCGAAAAGTCTATGCGGATCGTGCTATTTGGAAGTGCCTATTTGAAAACACCTTCAAACAGAAATTCAGACGTCTGAAATGGGTCGTTCAAACGTTTGAAATGGCTCGTTCAGACGTCTGAAATTGCTCGAGTGAAACCAGAAAGGAAATAGGCTAAAACTGCCATTTTCAGACGTCTGAAATAAACGATTGAGACGTCTGAATATTGTTCTAGACAACTTTTGTTTTTCCATATTCAGACGTCTGAATCGTCCATTTCAGACGTCTGAATGAAGTTAGAAAACTCATATTTTTCCAGATTCAGACATCTGGTTTGTAAATTTCAGACGTCTGAATGAAGATTGAAATTGAGATTCAACAATTTGGACTCGAGACCACTTCCATTGAGTTCAAAATGGTGTTTGCGACCTTTTTGAGTATAAACATCGATATGTTTGGAGTTGAGTGAATTTTGCTATTTTTCACTTAGGGCTTTGGGTTTGGGTTTGGGTTTCAGCCCATTAACCCAACTCATCTTATATCCTAACTCCACCCCCTCTCCTCTTCATACACTATCATTTCCTAACACTTCAAGCTTTAGAAAAATGGGGGAAGAGAAAAGGAATTAGAAATTCCTAAGCCCTAGATTCATTTGCAAACTCAAGTTCTAGCTCCAAAATCTAAGGGAAGCTTAGGTAAGCATCCTCTTCATCTTCTCCATCTCATTTCCTCTTCAATTTCAGAAATTTCCTAAACCCTAACTTAGGAAATGTTTTTCTTTTGAGCTTAGATTGAAGCTTCTTGGGTTAAAATTGAAGAGTGATTGTTCTTGCCTTGCTCTATAGCTTCTCTCTTGTGTTTTTGGGTTTAAAGGTGAGTTTTTGAACTCACATTTATGCCTATATCTTTGATAGTGTTAGGTATTAATTCCTGACATCTATTTCTTGTCCATTTGCTTTTGAATTGAATTGAATTGGTTTGATGGATATTCCAATTTTTTGTGTTTTGAAATCAAAATCTATGAAAATCCTTATATGGATGTTTGGACATGTTGGTCGGAGTGTATTGGTGAGTCTTTAATGTTGGGTAGTCGTTTGGCGTAAACCCCTAGCAATCGTCACTCATCCGATCGTTTCCGATACGATTTGGCCATCATTGGCCTAGGCAAAATATTGCTGGAGCTTCAGGTTCAGACGTTTGAAATATCCAATTCAAACGTCTGAATCTGCTTGTCTCAGCCCAATTTGCCTATTTTGCTTGGATTTTCAATTTTTAATCGATTCGAGTTGATCCGATTTGTTGTTATCTTTTATATCAACTTTGATGACTTCTTTTTTGGGATTTTTGGGAATATCCATTTTAATGGATTCGGTATCGATTTTGATGGTGTTAATTCACGTCGTCGAATGTGGATTTTGGTGATTGATTGTTTCTACAATCATTTCTTTGATTTGTCACTTTAAAATGCAAAGGTTTCAATACTAGTAGTAAATACTCAAACTCTTTCATCAAAACGATTTCAACTCTATTTTTAATACAAAGCTCGTTTATAAAACCGTTTTCTAATCTATTAGTATATACAAACATTTACCTCATTCGTATGAGAAATCTAATTAAACGGCTTAGTAAAACAAGTGGTATGAAACGCTTGCGTTTACTTCGTCGGTTAATTCTTAGACTTGTTCGATTGAACTCTTATGACAACTTTCGAGTGGAAATCTACAATCTGTTCGTAAATATTTGAGTTAAGCAAGTGGTTATGGGACATGAAGCTAAACTCTTATATTTACTAGCTTAGTGTAATCGACACTTCTTGATGATCGATGATGATCATTTTATGGTTTAGACTAGCAATGTGCGATGTCTCTTTGTCCACGTAGGGGACTATACCCCGTTCTGTTGAGCTTCGTCTCATTTTTTATGGGATAGCGACCCATGGTCTTTGGACCGTTCGTGGAGCAATCGGCTCATTAAGTCGGTGCATGGGGTGTATCTTTTTAGGTGCATCGATGTTCGACTAGGCATGGGGTGTATCTTTTTAGGTGCATCAATGTTAGTTTATACATGGGGCGTATCTTTTCAGGTGCGTCGATGTTCGACTATGCATGGGGCGTATCTTTCTAGGTGCGTCGATATTCGGTTTATGGTTAGCAACCATGGAATAGCGTTCTGTTTGTGATACACGTGTTGGTGAGTTTTCATGCTCCCGTTTATGATAAGCCTTCCCCCTTTTGAGATTTCTGGATTTCTGGTTGTGATTTCTAGAATTTGTGTTTCACCAATTTTCGTGGATTGGCATTGTTATGTTTTGTCAATATTTGTGTTTTGGTGAATTATTTAAAGAATGTGATTCTTTTTGGTGCTTCGAGTTGATTTGAGATATTATATGATTTTTGTCGTTATTTGATGTATACTTGACACAGTATGACATTTATGTTATCATACGTTTTTGGTCATATCTCTTATCCTATATCATTTTATCTGATATTTATAGCTAGACTGATCCGTTTATTATTTTCCTCTTAAATAATACTCGGGTCAGACCGAGGCATTTCAGGTGCTCATGCTTGACTTCTTATCATGGATTATCATCTGATTATTTTGGCTAACTACTTTAGATTAGTAGTTTTTGTTATTATACATTTGAGATATAGACTCCTTGATGTATAATTATTCTTTTGTCTAGCACTTTATCTATTCTCTTGTGATGTAGTGGATCTTGTTTTACCACTACTTTGATGTACACTTCTTTGTGTTATATTCATATCTGTTTCCGCCTTTGTGATATGAATATCTGTGACTGATTTATGTTATGCTTATTTCTATATTTGTTTCCGAAAGCCACATAGCCATCGTGTGGTAGCTTTGAGTTTGTATCGGTATGTCGGATTTTCTCTTGAAATGAATTGCATGTTATACTATCTGAAACATCGGTGCTCGCACAAAGAAATTACACGGATGGTCGCTCCTCAACAGCCTTATTCTTCGCGCTAGTCGACGGCATTACTCCGTAGTGTCCTTGGCTAGCGTGAGTATAGAGGTGGGGCGTCACAGTTGGGTTCTCGGTTGGGAACGTTGAGCGGGAACGAGGGGTTTTGCCACTAATTACAATTAATGAGGTAATTAAGGTTTAACTAATTACTTAATTGATTTATGTAAATTCCAATGTTAATAAAAGTGTAACTATTTCATATAAGGTCCGATTCGAGCGAAACAAGTCGCATTGGGTTCGTATCGACGAAGGCTACGTCATGGAGCTAGATTGGAATTTATTTGATTCTAGAAAATTTTTAGATTCAAATAAAGGTGAGTGGTTAAATTCATTCACGAAGTACTAATTTCCTACTGTTAGTTAAACCAATTAACGAAGTGAAAATTTATATTGATTGCTAGTTGAAAATTTAATTGACCGAAAATTTAATTTATTGAACTGAGTTGACCGAATTTAGATCGACGTTTAAATTTGACCGTTAAATTGATAATTAAATTTGTTAGTTAAACGTGACTGGAAAATTGACAATAGGAATTGATAGTAGATCTGATAGTTAAATTTGTGACATTAGATGTGACATTTAAATGTGATAGTTAATTTGACATTTAACTTGATATTTAAATTGATGTTGATAATTGAAATTTCATATCACTTTTAAACACCTGACATTGATAGTTATTTATTGTTGTGATATGGATGTATTGATTGTTTTGGATGTTGGTTGATATTGAGATGGATGATATTTGTGATTGGCTGTTATGTTGTTTAATGATTTCGGTATATCCTTATTTTCACTCTGTTATTATCACTATTGATACGATGATCATCTGTACATTGAATTTGGGTATGGAACTTTGGACATCCTATTTGATATGTGAATTGTTGGATGCATTGTTGACTGTTGTTGCAGAAATGTGATTATTGTGCTTGTATGGCCGTTTGGCGAAATTTGAAGATTTTTGATAAACTGGAATTTAGATCTGAAAATAACCTGAAATTTATTTATAAAATTTAAGTTCTAAGTTTTAATAATAATATATATTTTTCCTAAATAGTAATAAAAGGTTTACAATTTTTCTATAACATTAAAGAATAAAATGAAGTGTTTGTAAGAAGATCAATGTTGGAAATTCAACCATTAAATGATTTTGATATGTTTGAATGGGATTATCGAATTTTGAAAATCTGTAAAGTGTTGTAAAATCCTCTGAAACTGCAATAAATTATTTGAATAATATTTGATGCAGGAAATCTGAATTTATTTCAATGATTTAAAATAATTTGGAATATTTAAACATTGAAGTTTTATTTAAACTATGAAATATATTGAACCGATATGTAGCTGATTAACTTATTGAAAACTCTGTAGTGGGGATTTAAATGGCGAAAACTTTATGGAAATTTGAAACAATTGAAGTTATTTACAACTGTATTTCACCTAATTTGATTTGACTTACTTGGGGATTTTTAGTCCTGACTAGAGTGTTTTGTTTTTCATTACGCTCGAGTCAGACCGAGTTTTTCAGTTATCGAAGATAGTTATTCCGGAGGACGAAGACGAAGATTTGGTATATCATATTGACTAGTATTTATTCTACTGCATTATTTCATTCTGTCTATTAAATTGTACAACTCTGATAATATTGTATAACTCTGATTTATGTTGTAAATTGAATTGAGTATATATTGTTTAACGGCTTCATGAACTGTTTACGTGATTATTGTATTTTATCGTTCCACTACGTGATTTTGTTGTGGTTTTCTTCTTTTCTTTTTATTTCTTTAAAATTAACTCGTTGATAATCTATCTTTTAAACGGTTTGAGTTGGACATGTGTGCTTTATTGTCGACTTAGACTGTCCAAAAAGGTGGGTCGTCACATGCTAGTTCATTTTAAAAATGCAATGCTATATTTAACTATCATTTAGCATATTCTACACATGCTAGTTCACTTTAAAAATGCAACGCTACATTTAACTATCATTTAGCATATTTCATACATGTTGGTCTATTTTGAAAATACAATGTTATCTTTAATTATCATTTTGCATGTCCTAATGAAGCTAGTGTACTTCATAGTTAAAATGCTACATCAATCTATCATTTCAAATATCATTAACATGTTGCTAGACTTTGTAACTAAAATGCTACATTAAACTATCATTTTGCATGTTTTAAACATGCTATTGTACTTCATAGCTAAAATGCCACTTCACACTATCATTTTAGATATCATAAACATGCTACTATACTTTGAAACTAACATACTACATTAGACTACCATTTTGCATATTTTTAAAAACCTAGCGTACTCCATAAATAAAATGCTATATTATACTATCATTTTGAATATCCTAAATATACTAGTGGACTTTGTAATTAAAATGTTACATTAAACTATATTTTTGCATATCATAAACACGGTAGGGGACTTCATAATTAAAATGCTACATTAACTACAGTTTTGCATATTATAAACATGCTAGTGGACTTTGTAATTAAAATGCTATATTAAAATATCATTTGGAATATTTAAACATGATAGTGAACTTCATAACTAAAATGCTAACCGGATGCCAGGCATAATCAAGTACGTATGGATGCAAAAGCTAACTGGATTCCAAGCCTAATCGGATACATATGGAACCAATCTATAACCAAGAAATATTGTTTAACCGAGCGTACCATCGAATGCAAAAGCTAGCCGGATGCCAAGCCTAATCGGGTACATATGAAACTAATCTATACTCGAGATATATTGTTTAATCGAGTGTAGCATCGAATGTAAAAGCTAACCGAATGTCAAGCCTAATCGGGTACATATAGATGCAAAAGCTAATCGGATGTCATGCCAAATCGGATATGTACGGATGCAAAAGCTAAGCGAATGCAAGGCCTAATCGGGTACGTGGAACCAATCCGTACTCGAGATATATTATTTAACCGAGCGTACCATCGAATGCAAAAGTTAACCGGATGCCAAGCTTAATCGGTTACGTATGTATACAAAAGCTAACCGGATGCCAAGGCTAATCAAGTACATATGGAACCAATGTATACCCGAAATATATTATTTAACTGAGCATATCATCGAATGTAAAAGCTAACCGGATGTCAAGCCTATTCGAGTATGTATGGATGCAAATGCTAAGCAGATGCCAAATCTAATCGGATACATATGGAACCAATCGGCATATTCCATTCATTTTAATGCATTTTAAAAATACAAATGCTATTTTTAACTATCATGCAGTTATTTAGCACATTCAATACATTTTAATACACTTTAACATGAGTATTCTAGTTATTTTAATGCAAGGTAAAAAAATGCTATTTTTAACTATCATATGGCACATTCGATAGATTCTAATACACTTTAAAAATACAAATGATATTTTTATCGATGATTTATTTTTTTATCATAAATTTTGAAATTATAGGGCACCGTATAACTATGTGTAACATGCTTCGGATAAGTTGACTTCAAAAGACAGTCGGGTGATCGATCATCGACTGTACTATTCCTCTAAGTAAACACTCAGTGAAATAATAGATTATGTTTGACAAAGACAATGTTAAACAGTAAAGCTTTATATATTAGTGTCAAACTGTACTAAATCAATTTGCAATTTAAGCAGCTAAGGGAGGATATAGAAAATTTTGGTGTGCACCTTATTATGATGTTAATTTCACTGGCCAGAGTAGTCGGTGTGAGTTGGACAGACCCACCATTTTACTGTAGATGGCCATACTCAGTAACAATAGCAGGTGAAGTGATAGTCAAACAGTCACATCACATGTGATGGTGCTTCATTGTGTTGTAGCGTTGATAATTTCTGGCATAGCCTTGTGTACTGTGACCGAACATGGCAGCTGCCACATCTATTGTGTCATTTTATCTGATCCATAAGTATGAATAAAATTAATTGCTTCAGATGTTGCTCCTACTACTCCATGTAGTTGTATATACCGCATCCATGCTACTCCATACGCACCTCAACAGGTCCTACTGTACGTGGATATTTATTTAAAAAAATGAAAAACGTAGGTTAGGAAAAAATAGGAATAATTTTAATGAGACTTGGACATGCATATTTCACCTGTTTTTCCTCTTCAAAGAAGTATGATGAAAATTCCTCTTTAAAGGTATTCTTCTCATGGGTTAATTATTTTCACACCTTTGTTAATTCACAAGCAATTCATAGCAGCATAATAATTATAACAGCACAATGTACTATGCTCAGCTCCAACTCATACATAAACCTAATAGAGACGTCATATAACTGTACTACTTCTAACATTAAAAAAATAAGCATTCTAATATAAAACTACAAAACACATATACGGTGGACCAATAAAAAATATTGTTCTCAAAAGACTTTCGAGAAGTAGTGTCATTTATATAATCACAACATACCTTATCAGCTCATAATCATGGAAGTGTGCACTCGGAGTTAGAATCCATGAGGCAATGAACCACTATTGCAAACATGTCACTATTACCAAACCATGAAATTTTGTTCAGATACCAACAAAAATATTAGAAAACTTTCAATGCTTCATGTGATTTTTTGCCCATGACAGCTTTTTGTTGCAAATGAGAAATTACCCTAACATATAAGTTTACACCATCACAAAAATCCAGATCCTTTTAAAAAAGATGCACCAATCACACCCTTCACCATTCACCAAGCTAAAGATAAATGCTTTTTTGCTAAATCTATGGCAAAAATCCAGTACATTGTCAAAAAGCCTCCTCAGCAGCATTCAAAATGTTCCATAAAACTTACATATGGCCTTTGAAACTTCAATATCCCATATTAATATGAAATTCTAATATGAAGACGAAATATAATGATTGGACTGGATAAAGAATAATTGTCGTGGTGCAAGTGCATAAACATATAAAATTTTATATACACATACTATACATATAGATAGTATCCAACTAATCTAATTACAAACAAAATATCAAAGACTAAACTTCACATCGAACTGCACTATATTTCTTTGTAGGTTGTTGTGCATCCCCCGACGAAAACCAATTTGGCCATTTATCTTGATGGCTCTATGAATGCAAGTAAACAAAAAAATACTATGGAATATAGATGTCTAGCTAGGATTTTATATTATCCCAAATTACCCAAGCTATTAGAAATCAATTAGACGAACTATGAAAACTTTAGAGAATCTGTATGTTATCATGTGTATGTATAACACTACAGTTGTAAGAACTTATCAAACCTAATAAGAAGATATTTCAAGAGATTTGAATGTTTATTTTCGGCTAATGCTTGAGTTTAGCATAGCATATAGTAGCTTTCGATAAACTCTCACCAGTATAGCAGCACGCAAAATGCATGCTTGTATAACCATATCACTGAAATTGGCACGCAAGATCCATCACATGAACTAAGTTCATTTTAGATTAGGGTAGGCACGCAAAGAATTATCAAGAGTTTGATTGTGACTTAGAAATCCTAACATACCACATGAACACATGCCATTAAAACTATTTCACAAAATAACACTAAAAACAAAACATAACGGCACATGCTACAAAAGATTCTAAAATCACCATCATTAACTAAATGAATCAATAATGGACCATCCCTCCTTGTACAAAATTTAGAATACATTTGCGCAATGAAAAAATTCAGATATACAAACACTTTCTTATCATACAACTTCTCTTCGTCTTTCATGAAAATAATTGTGATAACCCTGATTTTTGTGAGTAATTTCATGATTTAATTTAGTTTGTGTTTGTTTGAAATTGCATTGAAAAAAATAGGAATAGGAAATTGATTTACAGATACATGGTTTAAAACATGTACATGTGCACAAGACGATGCACACACATGCACACAGATTTCTGTGTAATAAGAATTTAGCAGAAATCAATAGATAAATTAAAATAACTGATTTAGAAATACATATGCATGAAGATAGAATTTTATCTTTAAAAAAAATAGGGTACAAAGAAAATAAAAGACTTAGGTATGCATGTGTTATACATGTATACAGTCAACCAATTTTTGGAAGAAAACAGAAGTTACATAGAAATGGCATGAGTCCTTAAACAAACACTTTATCCATTTCTGGTAATTTCTTTAATTTAGGAAATAAGAAGTCATGGATATAACATGACCCGGGAAAAGATTAAAAGAATGAGGCTTATTTCTGAAAATGAAGACAAGGACCACATACCCTCTTATTTCTTGAAAGCAGGCTATGTTATGTATGGGGTAGAACTGACATTGGGTAAATTCCATAAACCCTAGAAACAGCCAAGATTTATATAAAAGGCCTAGTATAGTGAGACCATACACATTTTTCTTCATTAACCTAGAAAAAAAAATATACAAGACATAAACCAGAGAAAAAAAATAGGAGAAGGCAGAAGACTAAAAAGGGGTTCATAAGGCATAGGAAGAAGAAGGATTAAGGTGAGTAACCTCACTGAAAACTTTGGCATTAAGTCCTGAATATTGAGGCAGCCTATTTGAACTAATCATTCATTTTCTTTTACAAGTTATGTCTTATGGTTTGATGACTTTGTTTTGTTAATGATCTGTTTAAGTATAGAACCCCTCTCTGATTTACCCAGAAAAAAATGAGAGTCATGGATTCATGGTTCAAAATGTTTATCTGTGATATGGGTTAGCTTTGAGATGGAGTGATTTCTTTTATAAGTTTTCTTTATAAAAATTGTTTATGAAAATCCCCAGATTCAAGTGGTGGGTATATGGTCTGAAGATAGAAAGAAATATGGGGCTGTAACATTGTGTTGTTGCTTATGTCTCATGTTGATTAAAACAAAAGAAAATGTAGAAGTGCAATGTTGTACATGTGCTGAGCTTCTATGTTTTATGAAATACCCAAATCAAATATACTTGTGGTTTAGCCAGACCATGAATCTGATTGAACCAGAGGTAAGAAAAGATAACCAGTAAAATACTTAGGACCATATACTTACATCTTGATCCACTGAAACTCATAGTCAAATATAATGTGCTAAGAAACCATATCTATTTTCATGATTAAATGTTTGCTTCTGAGAATATAACTTACCAAACTCTGGATGAATACATGTTGCTTGCATTGTTTCTATTTCTCTGATTAAAAAATGAGATGCAGAAGGGATTAGCAAAGTTATGAAAAAAAGAAATAGTACTTAGTAATTTAACTAAGGACTTGGGATCTTAGGGCTACAAAATATAGCTTGGCAAGGGGAACGTTGCAAGCTCACACATGGTATGTTTATACCCAGGGGCCTGAGTGTGCTGGGTTAACAGAGAGATGTCCCAGGCAGTGTGTGTTTAAAAAGAGAAAGTAGCTAAAGAACCTATTATATTTGATAATGAACTTTAGAAATAGGTTCAGGAGAGGCCTGGGCAAAATCCCTGATGGCCAGTAAAGTTGAAAAGGGCATGATGACTGAATTGATGATTGCATTTGGTTGGCTTATGATGTTTTTATTGATGAATCTTATGATTGTTTTCTATGAATTAAGTCATTGTGATCACCTATATATAATCTGTTTAACACTGATATGAATGCACATGCCTCACAAAAACATGTACAAAGAAGATACTGAGTTTCTTATTCATACAAAGCACTGGAATATAAATGGAATTGAATATGATCATGTTTTCAGTTAGATTATTCATACCAGACAATTAGTCTGACCCTTTTGTGTTTGTGCACCATTGGGTGTCTCATATTTGTATGAGGCAGTTCATGGTGACTATGTAGGTAAATAAGAACATGGTTGATCAGGAATTGGATGAGTTAACTACTTAAAGATTTGGATGCTATGTTTAAAAAGACTTTGCTGAAGTAAATCAAACATTCATGAGGAACTAGATTAAGACCTTTTGTTTAAGTTACTTGGAGAAACCAATGTATTGTTAATTGCTGTTTTGTAGTTGTTGAACTTATATATATCAGCTGAGACTATGTGCTTTGTTTCTACAAGATGTTTTGCTAAGAAAAATGAATTTTAAACTTCAAGAACAGTCAGGCTAATGGTAGAAAATTTGAGAATAAAGGATTTATGGATTGAATGTATATACAAAGAACTGACATAAGAAAATCCATGTATAAGTTTAGAAATAATTTTTAGACACTCTGAGACGTCTGTCATAAAGATTTAGACGTCTGAGATCAAATTTAGACGTCTGTCATGAAAAATTTAGATGTCTGAATTTAGTTCAAAATGTTTTTCACTCTCTGTTTCAATTTTAGACACTCTGAGACGTCTGTCATAAAGATTTAGACGTCTGAGATCAAATTTAGACGTCTGTCATGAAAAATTTAGACGTCTGAATATAGTTCAAAATGTTTTTCACTCTCTGTTTCAATTTTAGATACTCTGAGACATCTGTCATAAAGATTTAGACGTCTGAGATCAAATTTAGACGTCTGTCATAAAAATTTTAGACGTCTAAACTACTGATTTTGCCTAATTTGCCTATTGAGGAAAAGAAGTGTTAAAAATTACTAAGTAGCAACTGCATATGATTATGGGATTAATTCCCCTGACTTAAAAATCAAAAGGTATGGAAAATGAGCTATGTGCGGGTTGATTTGAAATTCAAAATTCAATCAGGATACACTCTTGCTAAACAACACTCTGATCCAAGCAAGAGGGTCACATACATCTTCATATGTATGTGAATGTATTTATTGATGAACTGATATAAATATATTAGTAGAAAAGGAGGATCCTGGATTATTTAGTAAGAAGGCTAAATGACTCTAAGAGATTTATTGATGTAAAAAAAATCCTAGTAAAAATAATTAGGTGGAATTAGTTAGGGTCATTTCATTTGGTATCAGAGCTATGTTGTTAAAAAACATAGCAAAATTTTGTATGAACTTGTTTGCATTGGATGTATAGAAGTGTTGATTGCTTTGGATGTTTTGATTGTTAATGTTTACACTATTGATATCTATTATGATAGAATAAGTGATAGATTAAAATGAGTAATCTATAGAATATTAGACAAAACAGACTAACCTAAGTATTATATCCATAGAGTTATGGTAGGACCCAGACATCAAAATGTAGGAACAAGTGAACCACCCATGGTGAATGTGCAAGAATTCATGAGAGCCCTAATGGATGGAGTAGGCAACAGGCAGGAAAATCCACATGAGGAACTTTCCAAACTACTCAAGACTTTTACCAATCTTGGAGGCAAAACTTTTGATGGCACAGAAGGAGTTATGGGAGTTCAAAATTGGCTCAGAATTTTGGAAAGAATCTTTGCAGACATGCAAGTTGAAGACCAAAGGAAGAGGCAAATTGCATCCAGGCAATTGAGAGGAGCAGCTTTGGATTGGTGGGAGGTTATCATAGCTGGAAGACCTGAAGGGGAAGTGACATGGGATCAATTTAAAGCAATGTTGGAGGGTAGATTTATCCCTGCATCAGCTAAAGAGTCTTTACTGGAGGAATTCATCAAATTGAGGCAAGGGACTATGAGTGTCACTGAGTACACTCAGAAGTTTGAATCATTGGCAAAGTATGGTGAAGTGCTCATCACTACTGAGGAAGCTAAGAATGGCAGATATATTCAAGGGTTGAACCCTAGCCTTAGTAGAGCCATGCTACCATACAAGGATAAAACTTTTGATCAAGTTTTGGATTTGACTCTGAGCATTGAACAACATGATAAAGCTAGAGAGAATTTCAGGGCATTCAAAAATAATCAAAACAAGAAGGGAAAGGGTAAATTTCACCCTTATGATAAGAAGAAAACAGACATAGCTTCCACCAAGAAACCAGAAGAAGCCAGAACTACTGAAGTAAAGAAGAAGATCACTTGTTATAACTGTGGCCAAGAGGGGCATATGAAGAATAGATGCACAAATGTTAGGCCTGCATCCTTCAATTGTCACCATTGTGGGAAGGAAGGTCACATAAAGAGGAATTGTCCAGACTTTAAGCAAGGAAGATTAGGGGCTTTGGAAGGGAAAGGCAAGGCAGTTGAGGGATCAAGTGTTGAAAAGCATGGTCAAGTTGAAGGTACTTTGCTTATTCACTCAATACCTTTAGCAGTAGTGTATGATACTGGGGCTACACACTCATTGATCTCTCATGATATTGCACAACAATTAAAATTGAATTGTATGATTGTTGATAAGCCACTGTTAATTAGGAGCCCTATAGGTAGTTCATGTGTTATGGGTATGATGTGCATGCAACTGGGACTAAATATAGGAGGACATGTGTTTGAGTCAAACCTATATGTGTTGCAATATCCGGACATAGGGATTATTTTAGGAGTTGATTGGTTGAGTAGATATAAGGCTATCATAAATATGGAGACATCCACCATATCATTGAAAGTTTCAGATGGACAAAGAATAGTTGTTCTTTGTGAGGCAAACAAGAATAGAGGTATACCCAACCTTTCTACATTGTCAAATGAAAAACCCATGCCTGCATTAGAAGAGATCCCCATAGTTAATCAATATGTTGATGTGTTTGGTGAAGTGAGGGGAGTTCCAAACCACAGACCAGATGATTTTTCAATCAAGATAATTCCAGGAGCTAACCCAGTGGTTAAAAGACCAACTAGAATGGGGCCTAAGGAGTTGATGGAGCTGAAAAAGCAATTAGTTGAACTAGAAGAAAAAGGTTTTATTAGACCCAGTAGCTCATCATGGGGAGCACCAGTAGTCTTTGTTAAGAAACAAGATGGATCCCTTAGGTTATGTATTGACTATAGGGAATTAAACAAAGTCACAGTTAAAAATAAATACCCCTTACCAAGAATTGACGATCTCTTTGATCAATTGAGTGGTGCAAAAATATTTTCTAGACTTGATTTAGCTTCAGGCTTTCATCAGATGAAAGTAGAAGAGGAAAGTATAAAGTATACAGCCTTTAACACCAGATATGGACTTTATGAATTTTTAGTAATGCCATTTGGTTTGACAAATTCTCCTTCCTATTTTGTTGATTTGATGAATAGGATTTTTAGAGAATACTTGGATAAGTTTGTATTAATATTTATTGATGATATATTAATTTATTCTAAGTCAGTTAGAGAGCATGAAAACCATTTGCACATGGTATTTGAGAAATTGAGACAGGAAGACTTGAAAGCAAAGTTTTCAAACTGCACTTTTTGGCAAAATGAAGTGAATTTTCTAGGCCATATCATATCAGAAAAAGGAATAGCTGTGGATTCCAATAAAGTCATTGCAGTACAAGCTTGGAAAAGGCCTACTAATGTCACTGAAGTCAGATCATTCATGGGAATGGCTGGTTACTATAGAAGATTTATAAAAGATTTTGCAAAAATCTCAATTCCATTAACCAGATTGACTAGGAAAAATCAAGTGTTCACCTGGACTGAGGAGTGTGAAAAAGCCTTTGGGAAATTAAAAGAAGCACTGGTACAAGCTCCAATTCTTAAGGTACCTGAGGGAAATGAAAACTTGGTGGTGTATACTGATGCAAGTGGACAAGGGCTTGGGGCAGTGTTGATGCAACAAGATCAGGTAATAGCTTATGCTTCTAGGCAGTTGAAATCAAGTGAGGCAAGGTATGCTACTCATGACCTTGAATTGGCTGCTATAGTGTATGCTCTTAAATTATGGAGACACTACTTGTTAGGAGCAAAATTTGAAGTGTATACAGACCATAAATCACTTAAATATTTGTTTTCACAAAAAGAATTAAATATGAGGCAGCAAAGATGGATTGAACTCTTAGCCTCATATGATTTTGAAATATTGTACACACCTGGTAAGGCTAATAAAGTAGCAGATGCCTTAAGTAGACAACATGCTAAAGTGGCTAGATTAATGATAGAAGAGTTTAACACTTTATCAGTATTAATTGATTCAGAGATAGGAAGTAATAACATAGAAAATATGAGCTTATGCAGTGAGAATGTAGAAATGGGAAAATTAAGTTTTATTACTCTGGGATCAGAATTGAAAAATAAAGTTGTAAAGCTACAAGACCAAGATCCATTTTTATTTGAAAGGAAGACTCAAATATTAAATGGTAAGGCAGTGGAAGGTTTTCAGTTGAATGATCAAGGCCATTTGAGGAAAGGAGAAAGAATATGTGTTCCAGCAGTTGATGAGTTGAAGAAAGAAATCTTGGATGCTTACCACAAAAGTAAATATACTATACACCCAGGAAGCACAAGAATGTATCACAACCTCAAGAGAGATTATTGGTGGAGTGGTATGAAGAGTGCAGTGGCAACCTATGTATCTAAATGTATGATTTGCCAACAGGTGAAGGCTGAGTATCAAAAACCCTCAGGGATGCTTCAACCTTTGCAAATACCACAGTGGAAATGGGAAGACATATCAATGGATTTCATTGATGGTTTGCCTAGAACTAGGAGAGGAAATGATAGTATTTGGGTAGTGGTTGATAGGCTAACCAAGTCAGCCCACTTTATACCAGTGAAATCAGAAAGAAATGCAAATACCCTAGCCCAGTTATTTATTAAAGAAGTAGTCAGGCTGCATGGTATACCAAAGACTATAGTAAGTGATAGAGATACCATCTTCACTTCAAAGTTTTGGCAGAGTTTTCACAAGGCAATGGGGACTGATTTATGCTTAAGCACAGCATATCATCCTCAAACTGATGGCCAAATAGAAATTGTGAACAAATTGCTTGAAGACATGTTAAGAGCTTGTGTATTGGATTGGGGAGGAAGTTGGGAGGATCATATCTTTTTAGCTGAATTTGCATACAACAATAGCCATCATAGTAGTATAGGCATGGCCCCCTTTGAAGCTCTTTATGGGAGACCATGTTTATCACCCTCAAGTTGGCTTGAATCTGGAGAAAAAGTGGTCTTAGGACCAGAAAATGTGAAAGAGACTTCTGAAAAGATAGCTTTGATCAGAAAAAGAATTGCTTCTGCACAAGATAGGCAAAAGAAATATGCAGATCAAAGAAGGAAGGCAGTACAATATGATGTTGGGGATTATGTATTCATCAAGATATCACCCATGAAAAAGGTTCTAAGGTTTGGGAAACAAGGGAAGTTGATTCTTAGGTATATAGGACCATATAAAATCCTAGAAAGAATAGGAACAGTAGCCTATAAATTAGAGTTGCCAGAAGTAATGAGAGCAATGCATGATGTTTTTCATGTGTCTCAACTTAGAAGATGGGTTCATGATAAGGAGGCAATCCTAGAATCCTCTAAGGATGTGCAGATTGATCCTAGAATGATCTACGAAAAGGAACCAGTGGGCATAATTTCTAGAGAAACCAAGAAATTGAGAAATAAAGAAATTAAATTAGTAAAAGTGCAATGGAGTCTTGACCCAAACGATTGCACATGGGAAGTGGAAGATAAAATCAAAAATGATTATCCACAACTGTTTGATTAAATGAAAGGTAAATTTATTTATATTAATGAATGTTTTGATTGAAATATGCATTATGATTTTTGTTTTAATATGCATAGTGTTTAATTAAGTGATTGGCTTGAGAATGGTTTTGATATCAGAAGTTGATTTTCTGAAGAAATGATACTTAAGTTAAGTATGAAAGAATTGTGGGACACAATTCCTAAAAGGAGGGGTAAATGTGATAACCCTAATTTTTGTGAGTAATTTCATGATTTAATTTAGTTTGTGTTTGTTTGAAATTGCATTGAAAAAAATAGGAATAGGAAATTGATTTACAGATACATGGTTTAAAACATGTACATGTGCACAAGACGATGCACACACATGCACACAGATTTCTGTGTAATAAGAATTTAGCAGAAATCAATAGATAAATTAAAATAACTGATTTAGAAATACATATGCATGAAGATAGAATTTTATCTTTAAAAAAAAATAGGGTACAAAGAAAATAAAAGACTTAGGTATGCATGTGTTATACATGTATACAGTCAACCAATTTCTGGAAGAAAACAGAAGTTACATAGAAATGGCATGAGTCCTTAAACAAACACTTTATCCATTTCTAGTAATTTCTTTAATTTAGGAAATAAGAAGTCATGGATATAACATGACCCGGGAAAAGATTAAAAGAATGAGGCTTATTTCTGAAAATGAAGACAAGGACCACATACCCTCTTATTTCTTGAAAGCAGGCTATGTTATGTATGGGGTAGAACTGACATTGGGTAAATTCCATAAACCCTAGAAACAGCCAAGATTTATATAAAAGGCCTAGTATAGTGAGACCATACACATTTTTCTTCATTAACCTAGAAAAAAAAAATATACAAGACATAAACCAGAGAAAAAAAATAGGAGAAGGCAGAAGACTAAAAAGGGGTTCATAAGGCATAGGAAGAAGAAGGATTAAGGTGAGTAACCTCACTGAAAACTTTGGCATTAAGTCCTGAATATTGAGGCAGCCTATTTGAACTAATCATTCATTTTCTTTTACAAGTTATGTCTTATGGTTTGATGACTTTGTTTTGTTAATGATCTGTTTAAGTATAGAACCCCTCTCTGATTTACCCAAAAAAAAATGAGAGTCATGGATTCATGGTTCAAAATGTTTATCTGTGATATGGGTTAGCTTTGAGATGGAGTGATTTCTTTTATAAGTTTTCTTTATAAAAATTGTTTATGAAAATCCCCGGATTCAAGTGGTGGGTATATGGTCTGAAGATAGAAAGAAATATGGGGCTGTAACATTGTGTTGTTGCTTATGTCTCATGTTGATTAAAACAAAAGAAAATGTAGAAGTGCAATGTTGTACATGTGCTGAGCTTCTATGTTTTATGAAATACCCAAATCAAATATACTTGTGGTTTAGCCAGACCATGAATCTGATTGAACCAGAGGTAAGAAAAGATAACCAGTAAAATACTTAGGACCATATACTTACATATTGATCCACTGAAACTCATAGTCAAAAATAATGTGCTAAGAAACCATATCTATTTTCATGATTAAATGTTTGCTTCTGAGAATATAACTTACCAAACTCTGGATGAATACATGTTGCTTGCATTGTTTCTATTTCTCTGATTAAAAAATGAGATGCAGAAGGGATTAGCAAAGTTATGAAAAAAAGAAATAGTACTTAGTAATTTAACTAAGGACTTGGGATCTTAGGGCTACAAAATATAGCTTGGCAAGGGGAACATTGCAAGCTCACACATGGTATGTTTATACCCAGGGGCCTGAGTGTGCTGGGTTAACAGAGAGATGTCCCAGGCAGTGTGTGTTTAAAAAAAGAAAGTAGCTAAAGAACCTATTATATTTGATAATGAACTTTAGAAATAGATTCAGGAGAGGCCTGGGCAAAATCCCTGATGGCCAGTAAAGTTGAAAAGGGCATGATGACTGAATTGATGATTGCATTTGGTTGGCTTATGATGTTTTTATTGATGAATCTTATGATTGTTTTCTATGAATTAAGTCATTGTGATCACCTATATATAATCTGTTTAACACTGATATGAATGCACATGCCTCACAAAAACATGTACAAAGAAGAAACTGAGTTTCTTATTCATACAAAGCACTGGAATATAAATGGAATTGAATATGATCATGTTTTCAGTTAGATTATTCATACCAGACAATTAGTCTGACCCTTTTGTGTTTGTGCACCATTGGGTGTCTCATATTTGTATGAGGCAGTTCATGGTGACTATGCAGGTAAATAAGAACATGGTTGATCAGGAATTGGATGAGTTAACTACTTAAAGATTTGGATGCTATGTTTAAAAAGACTTTGCTGAAGTAAATCAAACATTCATGAGGAACTAGATTAAGACCTTTTGTTTAAGTTACTTTGAGAAACCAATGTATTGTTAATTGCTGTTTTGTAGTTGTTGAACTTATATATATCAGCTGAGACTATGTGCTTTGTTTCTACAAGATGTTTTGCTAAGAAAAATGAATTTTAAACTTCAAGAACAGTCAGGCTAATGGTAGAAAATTTGAGAATAAAGGATTTATGGATTGAATGTATATACAAAGAACTGACATAAGAAAATCCATGTATAAGTTTAGAAATAATTTTTAGACACTCTGAGACGTCTGTCATAAAGATTTAGACGTCTGAGATCAAATTTAGACGTCTGTCATGAAAAATTTAGATGTCTGAATTTAGTTTAAAATGTTTTTCACTCTCTGTTTCAATTTTAGACACTCTGAGACGTCTGTCATAAAGATTTAGACGTCTGAGATCAAATTTAGACGTCTGTCATGAAAAATTTAGACGTTTGAATATAGTTCAAAATGTTTTTCACTCTCTGTTTCAATTTTAGATACTCTGAGACATCTGTCATAAAGATTTAGACGTCTGAGATCAAATTTAGACGTCTGTCATAAAAATTTTAGACGTCTAAACTACTGATTTTGCCTAATTTGCCTATTGAGGAAAAGAAGTGTTAAAAATTACTAAGTAGAAACTGCATATGATTATGGGATTAATTCCCCTGACTTAAAAATCAAAAGGTATGGAAAATGAGCTATGTGCGGGTTGATTTGAAATTCAAAATTCAATCAGGATACACTCTTGCTAAACAACACTCTGATCCAAGCAAGAGGGTCACATACATCTTCATATGTATGTGAATGTATTTATTGATGAACTGATATAAATATATTAGTAGAAAAGGAGGATCCTGGATTATTTAGTAAGAAGGCTAAATGACTCTAAGAGATTTATTGATGTAAAAAAAATCCTAGTAAAAATAATTAGGTGGAATTAGTTAGGGTCATTTCAATAATCAAAGCTTTACAAATAGAAAACACAGCATAAGTACAAAGCATGTGTCACAGAACAAAAATCAGACGTAGATAAATAATAAGCCCAACAATTACATTAAGAATTCATAAACAATATTTAAGGTAACATCTAATTACAATGAGCCTATAAAATCAAGTTTACAACAAACCACATATCCTTGCACCAAAAACAAAAATACTGGAGCCTCAAAAACATTAAAAAATAACAGCTCAATAGAACTCATAAAGTTTACAAATGCATATCCATGAATTCAACAACAATCCTCGAGCCAGCGCAAGTATCAACTTATAAGTAAACTACCTAATCGGTTTTTGATTATAGTGGATTTTCTCTTTTTTTTTGCACCAGCAAGTCTAGCGTTATTAGCACTATCCAAAGTACAGGCTCTGTGAATGGAGGATCTCATTTTAGAATACACTTTCTTTGTTATGCATATCAGCATGTAAATTCTTATACAAAACTATATCCAAACACAATTTTTCCCCACTTTAGAATACATCATCAAACATTCTTTGATCTGAATTATTAAACATTGGATTCTTGACACTATAGTAAGGAATCCCCTCCTTAACAGATTTTTCATCGTGTTCTTGTTCAACCATATAACTATTGAATTCTTTTCTATAACTCATGAATGTGTGAATTTGGCAATTAATCGGACTAAATCACTTCCTCGGTTCTGTACAAACCATGCTATCAAAGGTTATTTATGATAATTTCCATTTTTATTGAAATGTTTGTACTTCAAAAAGATTTTAGTATGAGCTATCTAGAAGATAATTATGACTGTAACAAAAAGAAAACTAAAGTCCATGCCATTGACTATAGGAACCCCAAAAGTAAGTGTAAAAAAGTTCCTAATCTACGAATTATTGGTATACATGCTCAAGATGGATCCCTTGCTCTTTACAACGAAATATGGTACATTTTCCCCCATTCATGTTTATAGCCTCAAAATTATCATAACTCAGATCATAAACGTACAAAAATACAACTTCAACCTTATTATAGGAGAAAAAAAATAGAACAGATCCCAGTTACATTACCAAATTCTGACCATTGCCGACACAGCTGTTGTACCGCATGAGAACCCTTAACTGCGCTCTCTAGCATTCCAAATTCGCAGCCGAAACCCCCGCCTTTCTCTGCACTTCACAAAAGACCCTGTTGCCCTCACCTCTGCACAAATTCGTAGCCGAAATCCAGATATACAGACACTTTCTTATCATACAGCTCCACTTCGTCTTCTATGAAAATAATCAAAGCTCTACAAATAGAAAACGCATCTGATGACGTTTCCAGATCGCTTGTCATGGACGCTATGCATTCGATGACGTTTCCAGTAGCGACTCGCAAGTGATATAAACATAATTTTGAGATTGGCTGATAGTGATGAATGGAGTCAAGGTTTTGAGGAACTGAATTTAGGGATGTAAACGAATTTAGGGAGAAATAGAATTGGGTTTATGAATCGACAGTGAAAAGGGGAGGCATGAAAAGGGGAGGCACGCATGCGAGAAGATGATAAATGTAAGGGCATTTCGGGTATTTCAGAAAGACGCGGTTGAAATCAAGTCATTGAATTTACATTATTAGTAGTAAAGATATAATGCTATATTCATTTTCACTTAAAGTTAATGCTAGTTATATTTAGCATTTTCGACTGTTAATTTTTCAAAGTATATTAATCGTCTTCATCACTGTCGCCATCGCCTCCCAATCCACATCGACCACACCATCATCGACACCATGACTTGACCATCGCGGCTACACCTCCAATGCTCTTTTCTTCCATCGCCTCCCAATCCACCTCGACCAACCACCTCGTCGCCTCTTAAGCTGCTTCCATCTCGTCGCCTCGAACAACCATCGTCGCCATCCCAAGTCGCTGCCACCTCGTCGCCTCCTAAACCTCATCCGTCATGGCGTCGCCTGCCAAGCCGCCGCCATTTTAGTCGTCTTCTAATTTTGTATTGCAATGTATTTTTACAGCAAGTCTGGCCTTCGTAGTAAATGAAAAACATGTTATCCTTGCATCAAAAATTTTCTTTATGGTTATCCTTCTCCCTATTTTCCTCTTGCTCAAGAATGTTGTATAATGCACTTTGCACCTAAGGAATGTTAATCAATGTCGGAGTAATCACAGATGTAACTGAAAATGTTTTCTGTACATAAGACACAGGGCCGGCCCTGGGCATAAGCCGGCTAGGCGGCTGCCTAGAGCCTCCGATCCGGAGGAGGCCTCGCCTTCGGTTGTAGGGGCCCCGGGCCTCAAATTAATATAAGATAATTTGGTGCAGCGGTAAAGCATCAAGTTGTTGAAGACATGGTCCTAGGTCCAAATCCCAGAGCCTATGATTTTTTTCCTCCGCAAAATTTCGGCCAGGACCGGCACTGATAAGACAGTTACAGGTCCTGAGATATTTATATTTTAGTCATTGAGAACCACTGTGTATACAGGAAACCAACCAGGCGGATTATAGTGAGATGGCATATTTTGTTTTTAAATGGTCTCAGAAAATGATTGCTAGTTCTTAGTGTTCATAAGTCGACCCGAGGAACTATATTCTATTATAAAGATTCTTTTTAAATACGTTCACTCATGGGAAGAAACGTTCTTACCCACTTAATTCAGCAGGTTACAAAGTAGCTAGTGCCATAAGTGATATTGGAATGATGGCACAGTAAAAAATTGAAAGTGACTATGTGTGCTACAATCTTCCCGACAAAGAAGAAACTGTAAAGAACACTTCGAATTTTTCCCAAATGTCACTTTCGGCACACAGAAAGTAAAATTAGTTACTTAATTTTTTTATTACTGCTGTGGGTTGAAATGTAAATTTTTCAACTTAAAAAGCAGCTTATTTGTTATGATCTCAAATGCCCTTTTTTTGAATGGGATAACTGGGCCACAGGACCATCAATGTCGCTGAAAAGAAGCTACAAGTACATTGATGTGAAAAGGTATGTTTATTGCTTAAGGAGTACCAGAAATCTATTTTTCAAGATTGTCCTTGTTTCAAAAATGCACCAAAATAGATGGTTTAGTACAACAATTTTCTACTGAATTATACAAACGAGCGTCACGGCACGCGCTTTACGCGTGATGAAAGCATCTGAATTGTTTTTCTACAAATTATATTTGTTTAATACGTTCAAAAGAAAATAATTTACACAAATATTAACCATATTTTTGTGTTGAATCATCCATAGTTAATTTGAACTTTTATTTTTAAGTTGCAATATTTAGTTAGTTTAGATTTTTATTTATATTATTAATTAATAAAAAACGAATTTGTAAACTAGTTTATTTGTTAAATCATATTTTTAAGTGATATTAAGACTTGGTAAATATTTGTAGTGCAAATATTGAATTTACAAAGAAAGCTTGATTGTCAGATTTCTATTTTAAAGCGATTCCAAATTTTAATAACATCTGTATAGAGGTATTTTTATATTACAAATATTAATAAAAGAATACATATAAGGGTATTTTTAGAACTTCACGGTCGGATAAAAAAGTTACGTTTCTAGGTTTGTTGAGTTTTTGTGTGAATACATTTATGTGGTTAGAAATAACGTGAGATCTAACCACCAAGATGAATGAAATCAAATCTTATATCAAAATTTTATACCTAAACAGAATATCATAGTACAAGCGTGCCCACACACACAGGCATATAAACTGAAAATTA
Source organism: Allium fistulosum (assembly GCA_030737815.1). Lineage (NCBI taxonomy): Eukaryota > Viridiplantae > Streptophyta > Magnoliopsida > Asparagales > Amaryllidaceae > Allium > Allium fistulosum. The sequence goes on along the minus strand of CM060908.1, from coordinate 738,319,372 downwards.
CAATACATATGCGTTTAAGTTTAGTTGAAAGAGACTAAAACGAGGAACAACTCAGTCACATTGATCATCCAATCATATCTAATTTAATACTCTAATTCTTTCCACGTTCTCATTTGTACCACTTGCAATCTGGTCCCATATTTGTATCTTTTATGTGTATGTTTCTACAATTTGAATCTCGATCACTGCAGGTGATGCGAATGATCATATTCCTTCTGCTTCTCCCGTGACAATTTTCTACTTTATTTCTCAGAAAACAAAGTGGCCCTTCACCATTTACAAGTGCCAGAATATAATTAGCAATCAGTGATCACAACAAATTCAATAACAAATAGTACTCAAAAATAGACATGTCAATAGTCCGGGTTCCAGGCCGAGCCCGACCCGAACTCACCCTATTAATACGGGTACGAGTTTGCCTTTTACTATCCAAGTCCAACCCGATTACTATTTGGGTCGGGTACGGTTTTATCAATACCCGGCTCGTTTAAGATCCGATCCGACTATTGGTTTTCCGTCGTATCAAAACATGAGTGTATGTTATATATTTACTGTTTTGTTTGTTTACATATGTAGATATTTTTACATACTTTTGTTGGAAAATTGACTACATTACCGTTCAATTTATATGTTAACACTGTTTGTATATAAATTTTACCAAAGTTGCAATTTTAAAATATGGTTTTATCATAAATATTAAGAGTTACATATACGGGTATTACCCAACGGGCATAAAAAACCAGATGAGACGGGCTCGAGTATTGGTATTAAATACCATGTGGGTTCAGACCGAACTCGGGTTTTATTTACTGTAATCGGACTCGTGTCCGGGTTTATGATAACCGTACCGAACCCGGCAAGTTGAGAGACCTACCCAATAAGTAAAAAAGTCAAAAGTGAAATGCATTGAGAGTCATAATTTCTGACAAGGTGGAGTGGTTGGGAAACCAAATCGTTTTCCAGTTAGCATCTGCTTTATATGAATGCTCATAGGATGAAAGAGGTATTAGTGTTTAAAGCTCTTGCAACATCTTTTCCATACAAAGTTAGAAAGTGGAGCTTAGTGTGACAAATATAGTATATGTGTGCATTTCTTATCAAAATTATACATTTAGGTGGAAGTGGAAATTGAATTTATTTATTTATATTTTTTTTTTTTTTGTTATCATAACGTGACAAATTAGATCATAAAATATGCTGTACCACTTGTGGAGGTGGGGAAAACATGTGGGAAATGTTCACATCTAATAACATGCAGCAATGATCATTTCATGTTCACATTTGTGTTTGTAATATAAAATTGCCTAACCAGGTAATATTTCTAAGTGAAATAATAGTAGTTAGCTAGTTATTCAACAGATATATGTTAGGGAACCTTCACGTCATAAGAAACAAATACCTGATTTATCTCTCAATTTGCCTATAGCAATATAGGCAGTTGGGTCCTAGCACAATGTCATTTCCATCCAACACAGATTTATCTTTAAGAAAATAGGCCATTGTTGAGTTCGCATTTTAGTGGAAAATATCAACTAGTCAGTAACCTACCAGGGTAAGGTTTCACCATAAGTATGGAGCAATCGATCATGGTTTGGATAGTCCAGAATAAAGTGAGCAAAAAACTCCAATGTACTGTGGATTATATCTGGTTCACAAACAGATTGTTCTAATCTTTTGGTGAACCCCTCCTCTCTGGATTCTATCTGGCTTTTGCTACCTTAATCACTTTGGATAAAACACTTTATATCCTTTAGGACCTTTATATTGTTTAACAACAGTTGAAACGGTTATTTCCGTGTTTGTTTATTTTTTTCCTTGTTTTTTTTTCTTTTTCTGAAGGTGCCTACTTTTAAACTTTCCCGTTTCTTACAAATGATTATTCCCTAACGTCGACTATTATCTGTTATGATAATGGTAACCGTTACCAATACGAGAAAACCGGTATCGTATCGATACCACTGGTAATCAAAAATGTCTACCGATGCTTTAACGTTACCGTTGGTAAAATGATCGTTGGTACACCGATAGACTGGTAAACCGTTGACCGATAATGATAAATTTATCAACACATGAATACATTAAAATTTAATTGCACTAAAATTTTGATAATGATAAAAAAAAAATTTAATTTACCGATTCTAACTCCATTAATTCTTATATTAACATCCGACTTATTATACTTGATATATAAAAAAAAAATTGGATCATCATGAATTAGTTACAACGATATGAAATAAAAACTTTGCTAATCTTAGACTTTAAATTTAATAAAAACAAAAAAAGAACATAATCATAAATAATACTATAAATATTTTCCTTAAATCAAATATACCTTCAAAAGTGTTCGTGATTATGATGAATTATAACAGTGAAAAAACAAAATTAATACGACCGATAATTTATTGTTACTAGTAATTTTGAAATTTCTTTACCGTTACATTTTTCGTTAATAATGGTAAATTTACTGTTACCGTACCGATAGTATTAGTATGCCGACATAGCTCAATATCGGTTAGCGATAGCTTGGTATTGGTATGATAATGTTAAATTTACTATTTTTATTAATAGTTAGAATATAAACATAATTTTTTTGGTCCGACCGTGAAGTTACAAACATATCTTATATGTATTTTTTTATTAACAGCTGTAATATATTTGTCGCTGCACTCTTTTAATGTCGGCATAAAATACAAAAAATGACTCTCTACATACAAGTGGCACGGCACGCGCTTCCCGCGTGATAATGGGATTCACTTCGCGTGTAAATTGTTTTTTTACAAATTATTTTTTTACAAATTGTATGTTCAACTCGTTCGAAAAAATATGATTTACACAAATATTTAACCGTATTTTTGTGCTGAAATGATATGCAGTTAGTTCAAATTTTACTTTCTAAATTGCAACATCTATGTTTTGTTAGTTTGAATTTTTATTTCTATTATTAATAAATAAATAATGAATTTAATTTTTTATTAGTTTAAATTTTTATTTCTGTTACTAATTAATAAAAAAGTACTTTGAAAAAAAAATTGTTAAAACCTAATTTTAAGTTATATTAAGATTTCGATAATATCCATAGAGGGACATTTTGAATTGGTAAAGATAAATCAGTTGGATCCTACTTTAAGTGAATATTTAATAATATTTGTAGAATGACATTTTTGGTAGTTCACGTTGATACCAAAAAAAGTTTGACACCAAAGATATTACAACTATTAATAAAGATATTATTATTAGTCCGTGGGTACGGTGCAGTGCAAATGAGGCTTGGGTTCTGATAAAAAGACGCAGGTTTGATTTCTACTATGCGTTTTCCTATCCTCAGGAGTTTACCGGCCCGCCGAGTTCTCCCGTGTTTTAAAAAAAAAAACATATATTATTATTAAAATTTAGCATTACTTAAAAATAGAATCTGACAACTAAGCTTCTTTTACAAATTCAAACTTTCCTTTACAAATATTTACCAAGTCTTAATATTATTTGAAGATGGGATCAAACTAATAAACCACTTTACAAATTAGTTTTTTATTAATTAATAAAAATTTAAATTGGCAGAAAATTAGAAATTGCAACTTAGAAAAAAAGGTTCAAATTAATTGCGTATTATTCAACACAAAAATATAGTTAAATATTTGTGGAAATCATTTTCTTTTAAACGTATTAAATAAATACAATTTGTAGAAAAACAATTTAGATGTCTTCACCACGCGCGAAGCGTGTGCCGTAACGGTCGTCACCTCAATTTTTAGCTTGTTGCTACTTTCAATAACTAATCGGACCAAGTTACTGAAAAAGTTTACTGTTATTTTGTGTCAAACATCCCTATATTTGGAGATTTATGCTAAAATTGGAGATATATGTTAAAAAACATAACCACAAAAAATTTCTTATTCATTTGCTTCATGTAGTGTTAAACATCACCACAAAAGGTTTATTACCCTTGAAATCATGTGAAAATGGGAATAGCAAACAAAATAACTTTGATGGCCCTCATTTTCAAAATGTCCATCACTACTAGACCAGATTTTATTTTTAGAGTAACCTTGATCTTATTAGCTTGTAAATCAATTCGGTGGTCCAGTAAGCATGGGAGAAAAATCAAGGTGGTGGAGATACTACAATTTTTAGCTTTAGGTGAGCCTCTGGTGGTGCTTACAAGTTACAGCAAAGCAAGACCAGACGATCCAGTACAATATCAAATGAAAAAAACACCAGATCAAAGAAAAGGACAAAATTGTTAAAAAAAGATAAACCTACCTTCTGCTGCAAATCTTATATATAGTGTAGCCACAGCCTCCTTTAATTTGAAGATGATGTCCATAAAATAACTCTATACAAAATAACGTAGAATGTTTTGCTGTACAAAAAGAACGGCGATTTACTCCAAAGTTCAAACTGCTTGAGTGTTCTTTGGTATTGGTCACACAATTATTCGAGAGAATTATAATTCCATAATTTCAGCATGTAATTAATTCACACAATTAAGATTACTATTATAGTTCCAAATGACAGCTAAATAATGGTTTTTGGAATCTGTTGGCTAATTTAAAAATCATGAATCACACATCTTTGGTTGCTCTACATTCCAATTAATTTACGTATACTTCCAATTAAAGGTTGTATGTATGAAAAGTAATGTGATAGAAAAACTTGAATACATAAACCATGATGCTCATATAAATAGATCAAAAGTTAGGCCAATTATATTCCCACCCCGCTTATTGTCTTTTCCACACCACTGTTTCAAAAAAACAATATTCACCACTTATTTTGCTCTTCCCACCTCATCAACTTATAAAACTACCTCTTATCCTTCTCAAAAGAAAAAAAACGATCTATATTTCAGCCGCCTCTCTCTCTCAACCTAAACCGCGTCTCTCTCTCAACCTGCTTCTTCCTCCCTCACGCAACAATCTATATTTCAACCGCCACGTCAATGGAGAAGGAAAAAAGAAGCAAATATCGTCATGTGATTTTGCTATTTAATTTTATCATCCATAGAAACCCTAAACGTCATCGCTATCGCTCGAAGATCGCTCAGTGCACGAACCCTAGACGAGAGTCACGTTTACCACAAACGAGGTTGTGGCACCAACCTCGTCTGCCACGAACGTGGTTATGACGAGGTTGGTGCCACAATCTCGTTTGTGGCAAACGTGGCTCTCGTGGTTAATGCAGACCCTTGTTTTTTTATTAACTTGTTCGCACTAGTTTGCATGCAAGCAAAATGTTGGTTGTTGGACAAATTTGACAAATTTTTTTATAAATTGTGTGTTTATTAATTTCCTTGGAACCATTCTATTTGATATTTCTAAATATCTAATACCTATTTGAATTGACGAACTACTATTTAAAGGTAACTAATTATGATGGAAAATGTTATGCTAATAAATTAACTTCGAGAAGTTTTATTTAAAGCGTAAGTATAATTACCTTGGTTATGTTACTAAAATGTTTACTTAATGGTTCGAGCAAAACCTTAACTGCTATATGTGCGGTTAATTTATTTGGATATGATTTCACTTACACTAGACATAGTCTGACCCACATGCTATATTTATAATTCTTGGACACTCTATTGTTTTTTAAACTTGTTTTGTCATTGCAGAAAGTTCTAAAAAGCCAACGCGCAATCCCCTAATGGCTTTCGAAAGAAATCGACGTGTAAAAGCGAAAAATCCGAAAAATGTAAATCAAACGGTGGAACAAATCCGAGACGAGCATGTTATTCAAGAGTGAAATATTGAGCATATTATTCAAGAGCAAAATTTAGAGCAGCATATCAAATGGCAACCTCCACAGCATATTGAAGAGCTACCTCCACAGCATGTTGAAGAGCAACATCCACAACATGTTGAAGAGTAACTTACGCATGAAGATATCGGTGCTTCTAGTGGCATACATAATACACAAACAACTTTCGGTGGACCGAAAATTACCGATGTGATTAGTAGCTACGATATCCACGTTGCTTCATTGATACAAGACGGCAAGGTATATCTTACAAAATTCTATTAAATAAATTATTTATCAAAATAGTATAATATAATGTTAAATTATTTTTTAGGAATGAGACACTCTTTTATGTGTATACCATGGTACAAAGATTTTAAATTGGAAAATTCCAAGCGATGCAACAATTTTTAAAGGATATTTGGAATCTTGAGGATTATTTTCTCTAGTGGAGACCTGTTATAGCTTGGTTAATAAAGTACTTATATCTTGTTTTGTTGAACGTTGGCATCCTGAATCAAATACATTTTACCTACCATTCGGTGAAATGACTATAACATTAGACGATGTTGCCTCTCTACTGCATATTCCAGTTAAAGGATTACCAATACAAACATATAATTATTCCTGAAATGATATAATTAATTTGGTTGTCAATAATTTGGGGATATTCAAAAAAATTGATGCAATAAGGAGAAATTTCTTTTGAATTTGAAAGAAGAATACTAGGGCTTTGAGCTGTTTGATTGCTTAGGATCAGGTGTGCAATTCTTTTGAGCAAGGAGGTTTGGGTATTATCAATTTAAAGGTGATGAGTTCCTCCCTATTATGTAAATGGCTGTGGAATATGATGAATCATAAGAATTCTATGTAGACAGAATGGATTATAAATGCTTATTATGATGGAACTTTCTCTTTACATGATAATTACAAACACTGCTTAAAATTTTAGAGAGATATTATGAGTAATGTGCAACTATTCAAAATTGGAATGAATATCAAGGTAAATAATGGTAGAAAATATATTTATTTATACAATGTAGAAAGCGAGGCTGTTATAGACTTTTCCTCTTAAGAAATTACATCATCGCAATTTCTTATAGGGAAGTCAACATGCACAACTGATGCCCTGACTTTCTTTGCTTTCAATGCTCTTCTACTAAAATCAATTACTCGATCCTCTATGTAGCTCTTACACTTCAACTCATTTCATCGTATGCTATGATTTTAAATAGATTCAAATAACTACTCTCTATTCTTTGCATACGATAAATTTCATGAAAATTTGCAAAAGTATCAATTTTTCAAAAAAATTAAGTAGTCTCCTTTGTATAGAGAGCGCGTTGAAAAATCAAAACATAATATAATTACAAGATATGCATCTCTAAAGAGGCATCTCAAAATGGGGCATCCCAAAACATGAGAAAACAATATAATATCACATCATATTTCCTTATACCATAGAAACACACCTTTATTTATAATTTTTAAGCAATTTACTTAGCTACTAAGAGAGCAAAAGTATGTCATCATCGTCAATAGTCCAAGCGTGCTTCGTATGTACCTATATTTAACTCATACTTGCATATTAGATTCATATGAAAAGATAAAATAAGTATGGGTTATTTTAATTTCAAGGCAACATAATATTTCGGTTTTAGCCACATTCCGACAAAATTTTACTCATAAAAACTCAAAATTAAGCAACCAAATCAAAGTAGATTGTTGCATAATGAGTTAGATTTCCAAAACATCTTCTGGATTGCAAAAATGTCAAGTGCATGAGGAGATATGGAGGTTTTTGTAAGGTGGGAAAAAATTGGAATTAAATTGCATATGTAGGTCCACCCATAAAACTTTTTAATTCGTATTTAAATAATCATAAATGTCAGAATTTTGGAAAGCGATAAGCAGCAAAGTTATTACTTATACAATTGCCTAATCGGAAAAAGAGGAATCGACCAAATCAGCTCACTCCATTACAAGTTATGGTTATATTAGTAAGAACTTTAATCTCTTCTTTTCTTTTTCTTTTTCAAATTAATAACTAACTTTTATGTTCAATTCATTTCATGTATTTGAAACACTATTATTTCATAAAAATACTTTATTCAAATAATATAAATCACCAGATAACTTGATTATGATTCAAGTATTTAAAATATCATTTAAAAATTTCCAAAATACCTTTATAAAACTTACCTTTAAAATTTTCAAGTTCATAAAAAATGCACACTTCAAAACCAATTATACAAGAAGCTACCAAATCCTTTCCAAACCAATCTTTGATGTAGAAAACATTATACCAATTGTTTATATCTTATATATATTGTATATCAACTCCACTGTATCACTCTATATTTCAGGCAAGCAGAAGATTATCAACACAATTTTTAGAACTTTAAAATTTTGCTTACAGTAAACCAAATTGCACTTCAAAAATAACAAACTAAGGCTATAAATCAGATTACAGTGTGTATAAGGTGTAAACAAGTTTTAGATAATCACAATCAAACAAAATAAGCTGCCTAAAGAAGTAAACGTAAAAAGAACTATCATCAGGTAAAATTTAGAGATAAAAAACGAAGCAATGAAACAATGAAAGACAAGGCAAAGTATATTAACCTTAGCTAAGGAGAATATATATACACATAACAGTGATAGAAAATAAGAAATTAGGATTTATGCTCACTTAACAAATAAACAATAATAATTACACTCATTCTCGTATGCATACACACACATATATATACTCAAGTCAAAACAACTGCTAAACTTCAAAATATTATAAAATTTTCATACGTTGATTTTACTAAATCACCAACTCAAAAGAATATTTTTCTTATCAAAATATTTTTTTTCATTTCTTAATCTTCATCAATATTATTTTCAAAATGTTATTCTAATTCTTCTTTGAAATTTTCATTTCCTCTCAAAGCATTTTTCTCAAAAATATTACTTCCTTTCAAAACAATAATTCTTCATTCTTTATAACATCTTGCTCGTTTCAACATATTCTTCATATCACCTTATTCTCTTCAAAATAACTAATATAGATTCTTTTGAAATTTTATTTCAAACATTGATTTTTTATATATTGCTTAACATCAAAGTAATACATCACTCTTCAAAATCATATGTCCATTTATCTCGTCCTAATGTTTAGGAATCCCTATCGATAACATTGGCTAGACGCGTCGACTAGATTTCTTAAACACTCAACTAGAAAATGAACACGAAACCCGCTTCAAAATTTTCTTTAAATATTTACTTATAGGTATACTTTGAACAACTTAATCTTTTGTGAAAAATCCTCTCCAAACTATATATATTCACACTAGAACCAAAGGGACTTTTAATCAATTCATATGCTCGCATATATAAAAAAGTTTATAAATAACATATTCGAGTACCAAAGAAAATATTTGACTTGCAAAACATTAAACATCATCAATCAATGTAATCGCTCAAAGAATTCCAAACATCAATCATCCAATTAAAGCAGTCAAACAATCAAAATACTCAACTAAAAGCAATTTATATACTTCCACCGCACCACTATAATCAATACTATATCCTTCCACTCATCTCACCTCGTCATAATTTTAAATTGAAAAATATTCGACACCAGATTCGAATTAGTGTCTTATACAACTTCCCTAAGCAAAAAAATTCCTTCTCACTTCAAAGCCACATATAATTCTAATATTCACCATCAATTTTGACACTATTGGCTGGACCAACTACTTCTAGTATTTATACTCGATATTCATATTTTTGTCAAAAATAAAATAAGGAAGTATATAATTTACCTTACACATTAAGTCATAAATCCAAATAATATCGATTAATATTTTTGTATAATATAGAATAATTCACCAAAATCCAAGTATTTATACTCGATATTCCATGAATTATCCAACATCATTCTAGTATAGAGTAAATAAATACACCTCACACGGACATCCCATAGCGCCCGGTGAAATACAATTATATACATAACATCCTTAATTAGTCAATATTAAATAAATTTCCACTTCGCTTATTAATTCACTCTGGCTTAAATTGTTCTTCAATTCACTATTCTTCAATTTTATTATTTTATAATTTACACAACATGTAATTTACTTCATCTCGTTCATAACACACAAGTCAACAATCATCCATTCACAATCAATATATTATTCAATTAATATTTAACAAGATGAGAGGTATGTTTAAATATATTTCACTTCATTCTCTTCCTTTTACAGAAATACTTCAATTTAATTTAACCACAAAACTGTCTTTTGTTTATTTCTCGCTTTTTTTAAAAATTTATCTCACATCTAATTTCAAAATCCAAAATTTAAAACAATTTAATTTTTTCCAAGAAACCTTTATTCATACTAGTCAATAAATTTAAAACCTCAAAAATACTTTCACTTCAAATTTCCTTTTTAATATTATTAAAATATTTCAAGGAAGTTTATATCCGCCAAATACCTTTAAAATCTCATGTAACGACCCCGAATTTTAATTAAATTTAAATTGATAATTTATTGAATAGTTGAATTAAAATTGTGAAATAAATCGATGAAGTAATGCGAGTTTCCCCGAAATCGAATAAAAATGCGTTAAATCATCTAAATTTAAAATGTTGTATATATATGTAGATGTATATATATATATATATTGGTTTGAATTTAAATAGTAAATAAATTGTTTAATAATAAATGATAATAATAAATATTAGAAAGGAAGACAAAGCATTTAATACAAGATCACTTCAACATGCCTTTTGTACACAAGGAAACATATCTGCCACCATAACCTTGAAAAGAAATATATATATACTCAAGACAATACAACATATATATGTAGAAATGCAGCTGTACATATGAACAAAAAGATAAGTGTAGGCTTGTAAAAGAAGTTAATCAAATGCAAACAAGTAAACCTGTTCATGTACATAGACTTGCAAAAGAAAATACAAATGTTTATATACAAAACATATAAAAGATAAGCTTGCATGAGGAAACGACAAACATATGAAGACATAAAGTACCATGGCAATTAATGCTTGGCCACCACAATTTCATATCAGCCTCCATACACAAAAATCTCTGATCAAAAGAAAAAAAATCACTGTCTTAATTTGTACAAACAATATTATATACCCTATACCAATATATCACCCTGTAACCTGTTTTATATTTATCAATCATCACCTCAGTATTCGTTCCATTCCAAATGGGAAAAAGAAAAAGGAAACTAAAGCAATACTATCCAAAACTCAAACCAAAATAAATTAAATCAAGGAAAACAAGGGAAATCAAGAAAAAAGAAGCTTCAGCCTGCAAAAATTCAAACTGGTTTCAAGAAGATATGCCCTGTTCATTTTCTGGAAAATAAAGTGAGTAACATTACCCTTTTAAAATTTTAAAACTCGACTTGGTTGCATTTACATCTGAAAAACAAGTATAGTTTTATATATTTTGAATGCTCTGTGAGTATACATAAGTTTATAAACAGATTTACTTTGATCTGTGTAAATTTATCTACTTGTTCCCTGTTTTTTTCTTCTTTGTTTCAGAGTTGAATAGTTAATCAAAATTCAAATTACTTTCATTCAACCATTGTTAGACTTAGAGCTTACACAAAATTAGTTGTTTTAGACATAATCAAAATAAAAATAAAAAAAACTGTTGTAAGCTAGACATTGAGGTAATGTCTCTGTAAATTCAGTTTTACAGTATAAAGGAAATTATATGATAAATTCGAACGTTTTAAAATATTAATTCGATTATGTTACTTGAATCAACAATCAAAGATAGGATTTTTAACACTTAAATGGTGAATTCTAGTGGTGAAATTTATGAGCAGTTCATAAAGGAACGGGAAATACATTTTGATCAATTTCTGGTAACAAAAGAATTTTTAGATGTTGAAATTTTGTTTGAAGCTTGCTTGGTCATTAATGGAGTTAGGAAAAATGTTAAATAATTTTTCTATTTCAAATGATGATTGAACGAGGCAAAACTAGGGTTTAAGCCTAGTTCTAGGTAGCGATTTATTTTGAGGAGAACGCAGCATCACCGGTACATCGAGTCAAACCGGTCTGGTGGTAATCGAAGCTTGGAAGCCAGATGATGCTTTGACCAGAAGCACGCGACCTCTGATGGTCGGGGAAGGAGGAGCGAGGTGGTTTCGTGACAATGGGTTTTGTTCCAGGTTTAAGTTAGTTGTTCAATTTCGATCTCGTGGTTGTTTGGGGATACTGGGTGGTTTGATGAGTGTAGAGGTGGTAGCTAACTTGTCGATAGCCCGAGCGTTGATCGGAGGCGGCAGAGATCGTGGTGCACGTGCACGCTTGAAGCTCTGTGCATTTGGGGAAGATGTAGATTTTGGGGAAGAAGATGGAAATCGAGTTCGTGTGCGGGGAAAACGCGGGTTTACTCGAAGTAAGGTAGGTTCGCGTGAGTGGCTCGAATGGTTCTCAGGGGTTTCGCGATTTAACTCGGGTTCGAACTCGAGCGGATTGGCATTTTTCACGGGTTTGTTTTGTTATACACCAGGTTTTAAATTTTGAAAGGAATGTTGTTCCAGGTTCTCAATTTAAAAGAAGAACTAAAGTTTTTAAAGTTTTAAAAGCAAACAAAAGCAAGTCTTCCAAGTTAAAGTATTTGTTAAGGTCCCAAGGCATAAACGTTCAAATAAAATTTAAATGATAAAATTAAGTAGTTTAAAAAGTTATCTTCACTTAATTAAAGTCTTGATTTATGAAATTATAGTGATTAAGCAAGATTTATTTGTTATCTCTTAAAATTAATTAAGGGTTTATTTAAATAAAACTTAATTAAGAAATTAAGAAGTTGATTAAATGTTTTCATGTGTTAACTTAAAAGTTAAGTTAACTTTATATTGATTAATGATTTAAGATTAACTAAAGATCAATTAATTATTAATTTAAAGCTAATTGATTTATAATTAAGGATAATTAATTAAATGGTAATTAATTAAGGGTTAATTTATTAATGGAAGACAATCAATTAAATGGTGAAATTTATAACTAAAGATTTATTTTTATTTAATAATTAAAGGATGATGAATTATAATTAAAGGTTAATTAATTTATTGTTAACGGTTAATTAATAAATGATTAAAGAATAATTAATCAAAAGGATCTGTAATTTATTAATTAACCAGGATTAGTAACTTATTCATAAGTAATAAATCTGATTTAAATTAATCAGATAAATTCATTGATCTTACTTATAAATGTTTGAATTCTATTGAATGTTAAATTGTTTAATATCCCTGATATATGATGCTTTGTGATATACCCTGATTTATGATGTGATCTGTAATTGATTATCTGAGATATATATATCCGTGATTTCTGTTTCTGTGATATATTGTTATGTGAATATGAAACCCTTGGCCCGTAACACGACACTTGAATTTCGATGCGACAGGGAGTCGGATTCCAGTTGGTTATCCGAAACCCACATCGAATTGTAATAATGAATCTTTATGACTGATAAATTGACTTTATCTATGAATCTGTGAATGAAGATAAGCGTTATCGATTATATCGCTTATCGATATATATGTGATGATTCATTGTGTTGCACTATTGTGTGAAACCCCTGGACTATACTTTTACACACACAAATATGGATTTCACGTGGAAATCGGTTAAGTCACAGATAATGTAAATTTGACGTTTTTGAAATTGAAATTTTTAATTTCAATTGATTTTGAAATTAGAAATTTGGATTTAAAGTGAAAAGCATTTGAAATAGAATTTCAAAGATAAAAGTTATTTTGAATAACTTAATCGAGTTTTGAAAATTTAAATAATTTGATTTAAATTTGAATTCAAGTTGGGAATTGAATCCTATGATTTGGAACTAGGGATTAAAGATATTATGAATGTGTTTTCTATGAATTTGAACCATTTTAAAATATTGGTTTGAGAATTTGAATTTAACCCAAGAACCTTAACTCATATGAATAAATCAGATTTTCTAAAATGAAACTGTTTGTTTTAAAAGAATAAAAGCTTTCAGATAAGCAATGAAATTCCAGTTTAATTAAAGGAATTTCAATATTGAATTGAAAAATGGTTTTCCAAGTTATGAATGAATTGTTTTGAAAAGCTATGATTTGAATCTGTTATCTTTAACAGATTTAAAATAATGATTTGTTTAAATCATTTGAAATGGGATTGTTTAGAAAGCTATAAGTTAAATCTTGATTTAAAGATTTAACGAGTTAATCAAATTGAAATGGAAATTAATTTGGAAAATCTGTGAATGAATCTTTTGTTTAAAAGATTAAAGTGTGGAAACTATTTAAACCGTAAAGATTGAATCTTTTTGTTTAAAGATTTGAAAATGGTAATTTGTTAAACCATTTGAAAAGGAAGTTTGGGTTTAAGTTGTGACTTAATTGTAATCCCAATATCCATATGTTTTAAAGTATCGTGCTCATTATTCGGTTTAGCCGGGAGAGGACCTTTGTGTCATATAACCCGTTCCGAATACTGGTTCGTCGTATATGGATAGCATTTGAAGACCGGTGGTGAAGATCGGATATTTTCGAAAACGAAAGGACAACTCGTCGAATGTCTCTGCATCGACTGGCCCCGATATAGAGATTTTATCACCCTTTGTGATGGGAAGTCCGGACGTGATTGGAAATTATCCGGAATTGCAAGGGCTTCGTGAGAAGTGCCTTCGGTTCTGTTCGAACCCGGAACAGACTTGTATGGTTACATGTCTAACATTACACTTTGAGATATAAAGCAGATTTCTTTCAAATACATTTCTGTTGGTGGCGGAGAATTTATTCTCTTAGCTTAACACCCTTCTCTGAGACGTACGAGCTCAGAGGTTATGTAGTTGAAGGTTATCAGCGATATATTCCCAATTTGGTAATGTGGCATGCTGAGTGTTGCTGTGTGATGATCAGTGTTTGATCATTTGTGATATGATCATTTGTTTGATCTTATATCTTTGTGATCATAGGTTGATCATCTGTTGACCCAAAGCGTGGCTTTTTGAAAAAGCGTAGCTTTGTGGACGAGACTTCGTCAGGGCCTCACAACCCGGAAATGGTCGAAACAGGAATGTTGCGGCAAGGTTATGAGGGTCGCGCCCTTTAGGGTATGTCATTTCCTTCTGGAAAAGGGTGGTGTCATGGTATGGAGCCCAGATACTTACTCATGTGGATACACTTTATTATGTGTGATGTTGGTTATCGAGGCCTCGGATAAAGGTCCCAAAGGACCGGGGGGTGGTATATTCGTGAGTTACCTGTTACAGGGGTAACCCGGCCTTGTTTTGCAGAGAGCAGTTTGTCTCTCGGGACGTCCCGCCAGAGGCGATCCCATGCGGCGGAAAGGAAGTTCCTTAGCCTGACCATTTGTTGGAAATCCATTTCTCCAATACGAACCTTGTACGGTTTTAGTTGTAGAACCTGCCATCTAATATGGTAGCTATAGTAGGCATAGTATAATGGTACCTATGCTGGCTAAGATTAATATTATACTTTCGAAATGTTTTCTGCACTATGCACTAATAATAATATCCAATTGATTTTGCGTAGTAAGCATGTTTGACTATCATAAGAAGAAATCTCCTCCAATTCTGCGTTTGCATTGTGTGTGTGGCGGGAGGTCTTATGGTAGTTTCATTTTCCAAAAGCATTGCGGGTTTCAATGGTTTAAAACTCTTTGCTGTTGTTTTAAAGATAAACTGTTTTTGTTGCTCACACCAGTCCCATGACCGATCCGGAGTTTATTGTTCCCTTCCTAAACTCTGGGTGCTCATAATTTTCCACACGAGCAGTCTAGAGTTGGGTTTCTTTTCAGATATTCAGGTTTAGTAGATTATCTAGAGCTAGTTCATTCATCGGAGTTGCTTATCTTGGAGTTGTGGATTCATTCTTGTCTGAAGATCATTTTGGAGTCAGTCTCTCTGACTGATCATTTGGAGATCTCTTCCATTTGCTGTTATTTTCCGCTGCTATTTCTTGTATCTCTGATATTTGTTGTATCATCTCTGATGTATATTGATATTCATTGTATCACTCTGTTGTATCAGATATTATATATCAATGTATTATCCTTTTCTTCCGCTGTGTTATTTACTTAATTGTGTTATAGCTCCGGCGAATCGGATTTGAACGTTCGAATCTGCGGCATTCTAGTACAATGTGAAGTACGGATGTTGATTTTCGAGCGGGCAAAACCCGATACGTTACATCTCAAATCCAGAAAAATATTCCTGGCCCAAAAATATTTGCAAACCCAACTATATAACTTCAAAATCATTATTTAAAATCCTCGTTTATTTCAAACATTTCTTCTCAAACTATTAATCCATCAAACTAAAATTTTATTTCAAAATAATATATTCTTCCAAAATTCACTTCACATTATTTATATTAAGTCCCTATAATTGAAAATTTGCAAATCATTTGCATTCACTTCAAAATATATCATTTTATATACTTCTTATAAATTAAATTTAAATAATTCCTTACTTTCAAAAGTATATTTTCCAAACATCATTTTATAAACACCCTTCAATTATTTTTATAATCAAAGGTAAATAAATATAAATATGTAAAATTCGCTTGTTTAATAAATCAAAACCCATCATTTCTATAATAAGTTTAATTCATGAAATCATCACAATTATCAACTTTTATATTTTCCAAAACTCATTTCCCTTCCAAATTTTCCACTAATCACACATAATATCATAATTAAATAAAACATCATTCTAAAATTCAATATTTTCTTTCAAAATAATTTACTTGGTTCAAATTTACATCTTTTAATTCATTTACCTCTTTTCCAATTGATTTCAAATTCCATCCAACTATTTACAACAATCAAATTACTACATAATCATTACAATCAACAATCTAACATCAATCATCATAACATCAAACAAATCATAATTCACTACCATTCCTAACAATTCAAACTATAACAACCATAATTCATCAATAACCAATCAGTTTCATCCAATATCAATAGTAGATTCAACCAAGTAATCATATGGATAAATACATATATTGAATAAAATGAATTATTCATAGATGTGAGTGAGATAACTCACCGAAATTCCAAGGTATGCCATATGCTTCCAGCTACTACATCGATGTCCATCACTTTCCCTTACCATACTACCTTTGTTGCTCTCAAGTCAATAACAACCGCCAGCCCAAAACCTCAGCCTACAGCCAGCAAGAATTGCTAATCAACCACGTCAGCCTCTGCTCCTCACCAGCACACTCGCGCAACTGCCCATCAATGTTATAGTAGCAAACATCGCCCCTCTGTCTATAGGTTGTCTCCATCCTAGGTCATCGCTCGACATTTGTACGCAGCTAACATCATCGCCACAAAAGTCCGGCCTCCTCCTTCTAGCTCGCCAACATCGATGTCGACGTACCCAAAACTCTCGCATGCCTGCCTTCATCCAACCAGTTGCGTCATACCCTACGTCAATGCTAGGATTGCACGCCTCCTCTTTCACGCCACCAAATCCCATCAACCACCCTCCCTCTCTTTTCCATTATTGGAGACGATCGCGACCCTCTTTCTTTTTTTATATAGATCGTGAATTCAATTTTAAGGCTTAAGGCTTGAATAATTAGGGGAGGATTAGGCTTAATTAGAAAGTAGAAGATGCTTCCAAAGAAAGATAGAAAGATCTGAATTTAAATGGGTTTGGGCTTTAATTGCTTTAAGCCCCTTTAAGCTCGGTTTCAATTCAATTTTAAATTCCAATTCAGTATAGTTTTTACTTCATTTTCCATTTAAGATTAAATTCGTGATACGCACTTATAAATATGTTTCAATATTATTCAAATTAATTTACATTTTATTACAAAAAAATACATACCGGTAACTGCACAATTTTATTCAATCTGATGCATGCTTATTTATTTAATCGTCCATCATATTATTACAAATAAATTTAATTTTCAAATATTTTAAATGTATTTAAAATTATTTACACTTTGAAATATTTTATATTCACTTAAAAATTTATTTAGTTTCCATAAATCGTTTAGAAAAAATTATTAAGTTAATTCAATTTATTACAACAAAATCTTTTATTGAATGTAATTTGAATAATTAAAATTTTA
Organism: Allium fistulosum; assembly: GCA_030737815.1. Taxonomy (NCBI): domain Eukaryota; kingdom Viridiplantae; phylum Streptophyta; class Magnoliopsida; order Asparagales; family Amaryllidaceae; genus Allium; species Allium fistulosum. The sequence continues at coordinate 738,301,486 of CM060908.1, read as the reverse complement.
GTTTCAAAACATAATCATCATAAATCAAATTCAACCATGTTTATTTTGACAAAATTTATTTATTTATATGGCATAGAAAGCATGAATGTTACAAAGTTCAAAAGATGATACTTACACAATTAGATTCGAAAATTCATAACCTAAGGATTTTTAAAATAGAAGCATAAGTTGAAAAGAAGATTACAATAAATAGTTAAATAATCCAATGGTATTTTTCTATACAAAATTATTTGAAAATTTTAAACGACCCAAAATTGATAATACGAAGAACTTTAAATTATACATTTTTGAAAATAGTTCAAGAAATGTGATTAAAAATATTAGACACCATGTCAATAAAGTAATTTATCTTAATTCAATATAACATAATAGCACCTCGCACATAAAGTGGTTAAAGAAATTAAAAAAGGTATAATATATTATTTAATGAACATCCCTGAACCGCAACTGATTATCGAATTAGAGACGACATCAAAGATAATTTGCAAATTAAATCATACCAAGGAAAAGAACAAAAGCTATATGTTGGGACCATAATTAAAGCAAAGTTGAATAATTCAAATACAAGATTACCTATAAGGAATTGGTGTAGATGGCAGATAAAGTAGAAAAGGCATAGCCAATATGACAAGAGCATATAAACGTGAATGGAGATGAGAATAAGACATGGAGCCAAAGAGGATTTTGTGCTAAATGCATGTCATTTGAGGTCTCATGCCATTAACGACATACTTGTGGTTTCTTTGTGTGAAGAGAGAGAAAATGAAGTAGAGGGAAAAATGATGTAGTAGCATGGATGGGTGGGTTTCGCTGAAGTGGACTACAAATTTCAGGAGGGCAGACACAAAAAGAAACAATCAAACATCTTAAATCTGGTGCAAGAATACAAAGGGTTGGTTATTCTATTTTTATATAATAGAATATATTAGATATATACAAATGTTTATATGTTTTATATTTTATGTGAATCCACAAAATAACAACTAATAATGGAAGGTAAAGATAGTACAATTACAATGGTGAATAAATCTCCATTCAATTGCTTTGACCTTCATCTTCCATCTATCTCTTTGGTCTTCATTCAAAATAATAATTATTTTCAATTTTCTGATAAGTTATTTAATTAGTCCATATAATCATCACAAATTCATTAAACATTGAGGACTTGACACATAACAAGCCGAATCATAAATATTCAAAAAACAAACTACGAAATGTTAAACCACATTAACCACTAAACTACTTTAAGTATGGAAATGATTGGTCCTAGTAAATTAGCCAGTCCAAAAAAGCTAAATACATTAATTGTTAAAATATGCAAAATAGGGTAAATACAAAATATTTTTCCCTTTCAAAATCATACAATTAGTTATGAATTGTTCAAGTCAATGTTTACCCATGATAATTTAATCTTAAAATTTTATCGGCAAGAAAATTATTCCCCTTAAAAAAATTAACACAAACAAGATATTGGGTAAACATTAAAAATCAATTAAGTTCCTAGAAAAGGTGCAAAAATTTGATATACAATGGTGCCAAAAATTGATATGATTTATTCATTAAAAAAACTGCGATAATTATAACCACGAGCGCATTATGTATATTTGCAAAGTCATGGAATTACGAGTCGAATTCATAAAGAATTTGAAATTAGTTTTATATTATTTACTTAAATTTTAGGCATGCTTGACGTTATCGAATGATCTGGAGTCTTTATTTTGGTTATGCAAAGGTAATACATGAATGTAGAATATATCCAAAAACAATGAGCGAACCTATTATAATTTCAAACTTTAGAACTGTCTATAAACAAAAACGTATTTCAAAACAGTTTTTTGTGGAAGAGAAATATAGAGCAAACTCATGCTTCTTTTTATCAATACCTTTATGAACAAAACTAACTATTTGTCAACAATTATTGTCATAAGCGAGTAAACATCTAGATTCGACTGTTGTTAGAGGCGCAGGGTTCGATCCTCTTGGTAATAACCATATTCCAAAAGAAAAATGCTTCAAGATCAAAAGTACATTCCAACTAAAACTTGAATGAATTCTAGTCTTCTTCTATTGTTAGATTAAAATTACATTTCTACCGCTTTCTTAATATCTCTCTATCTTTCAGTGGTTAGAAAAAATTAGCACAAAAATGGATATTAAACACGAGTTAAAAAGATAAGTAATACGAGTAAAATGTTTATTAAATATAGGAAAAAATGACAAAAAAATAAACAAAAAATATAAGGGGAAGATGATTTAATATTGATAAGTTTAAAGATGTATTAGTAGCATTTCAAAGATCTGGCCCAACCACGGTTTGATCACAGTTAACCTTAGACCTTGAAGCACTACGCTTCGGAGAATGAAAATATCTTTTGCATGCATGACACAACCTCAAAACCCTAAGAAAACCTTGAAACTGACCTCAATAAACCGCATTCAGTATCACATTCCTTATTTTCTCACATAACCAATTTAACACAAAAACAAGTTTCCTTAATCTTAGCCGCAAAGGTTAACTGTTGAATTATCTTATCAACATTAGACAATGTAAGACAATATTAGTACCCATCTAGCAAAAACTTATTGAAATGTGCTTTTATTATCTTAAAAATTAGAAATATACACCTTTTCGCCAAATAAAATATTATATAAATATATATTTTACTAATATTTACTATCAAATATTTAGAAATAAAATTTTAATTCACTATATTAATTGTAATCACTTAAATTATGACATTAAATTAAATAATATTAAACTTAAAACAAATAAATTAAGGATAATGATCAACACGGTTATGATAAACCATCAAAATATTTAACTATTCATATAGTTAACATATATGGTTCCATATACCAAAATAAAATATTTATTAGCATTGCATATTTCTATAAGATACTCTCATTTAAACCTTTTTGAAATCCCCCAATCCCAAAATTTGATTCCTCCCCTCATCGACTCGTACTCTAACGATCATCATTCCTTCTCCTGTCCTTGTCATTTTTTTCCAGATGATTTGATTATCTCCTTTTCTAATGCAAGCACCAAAACATCTCCATACACGATAATCCATCAAACAAGACCTTAGCATAATAATAAACAAGATAATGCATTGCTTATCGCATAATAGATCCGCAAAAAATACATAAACAAGAAGATGATAAAGAAGAAGAGACGCAATGGTTTGATATAATATATAAAGTCCTTACAAAGAAAATAATTATATCATTTCAACCTTTTAAGGCACAGATTCTTCTTCATGATGTATTTCTTCGGTTTTCTCTCATAATGACAAGTCATATGAAATAAACCGCACCACAAAATGGACATTTGTAAGAGGATCCTTTTTGACCTAAACCTTGAGCATTTCCAAGAGTGGGGGTGGACACATTTTTCCTGTTAAATCCACCTAAAAGGTGAATTTGTTGGTCGCATGATGAAAGGTTGGTTGAAACTGAATAGTCTATAACCTGGATTTTCTCAGTTAGAATTGCAGTTGATTTAATTTCTTCCAACAAAGGCATGCTTGGTTGTTCTACAACAAATGAATAAGATTCTGGATCATCTAGGAAACAATTGATATCATAGTCACCCATTGAAATAATTTAAGAAATTGACTGTGTGTATTAATAATGAAGGATATAACATAATTTATAAGCTTGCTGGATGATATAACCCAAGATTGTGATTCCTATCCTTATCAAATCTATCTCTTTCATTTTCAATATGATATCACTATTTAATTTTATTACAAATAACAAATGGTTAAAAATTTATTGGGCATATGGGACATATAAGATGAATTGGATTTTCAACTTCTTATTTCTATCAAATCAAAATTAATTTTCATATAGGTGCTCATGTCTTATTTGTGGACTTATGTGTTAATTTCTATTAATATCACGAGGCGAGCGATTGAAAAGGCGAACCACTAAGATTTTGATTTTACTTAAAAAGCTTAGGGTCAGATTCGAATTAGAGTGTGGCTTATGATTGAGTTTGTTTAATTGACGGTTTGAAACAAGGGTGCAGTTAGAGTAAGTTCAGATATAAGATAATTATGTGTGTTTAATTTAATTCAATTAGTTAGTAATCATAATTATCAACGGTTATTTAGTTATACTGATATATATAGTTATCGATTAATTATTAATGATAAGAATTGATAATTGATTATTATTATTCATTAATTATTCATTAATTATTTATAATTATTACTTTAATTATTATTATTGATTAATTAATAAGAAATACTAATTACGTATTCATAACAAGCACTACAAAATAATTTTAATCATTTTAATATTAATTACTAATTAATAATTACTTTAACTGTTTTTCGAAACTCAAAAATCTAGAGTGCAAAAGCTATGTTATAGAACATTAACATAGAACTTAGGTATGCTAGACATAAGAAATGCAAAACATTTCGAGTATAGCATCTGGCATGTACAAAAATAAGTCATGTTTCAGATTGTAAATGAGCATGTATGCAATGGGCATTTGTACCTTTTAAATTTGTACATGCATGTTTCTTTAATGATCATGTACATTTTCAATTTATTCTCAGCATTATGCAAAAGTGTACCTTTTGTTCTCTATTGGAAAAAAAGAACTATTTTTTGCACTATGTTTCAAATTATGTTTATTTCTTCTATAGTTGTTTTTTGGAAAACCTACTGGTGAAACTCTTTGGAAAAACATTTTACTAAAATAAATACAGTCTAGATGCTTCGAGTAAATTTGAGTCGGTCCCGCACCACATAAGATAAGATATACTTATTTTGGGGACTCCTTAAAGGAATTGATTTTGGATGGGGAGGGGGTAAATTTTCAAATATTTCAAGATTTTTATGAGGAATTCTTCTGATTAGCCTAATTACCTTATTTTCATTAATATTTAAAAATTTAAATAGTATGCTTGTATCATATTTTTGAGCAAATTTTGATTGACCCTTATCTTAGTACACTATAGGCGATACCATAGCATTTTTATGTAGATTTTTCAATAGGTTCATGTTGTATCTCTTTAAAATTTCGATGGTATGTCATTGAATTTCCTTAAGAAAGGTAAAATAGCAAATTATTCGGATTGAAACTCACAACGTCATGTTATCCCATTAACAATTTTATATAGGCTGCCTATAATTGTTCCTCTGATTTAAAAATAGAGTCCCTTTAACCCTTTCCGTTAGTTTATAGAAAAATTACATGGCATCATTCATTTACTTCATGTCTTCATTTCATATTGGTGAGGGGTTAATCTTTTACGCTTATAATATATGATAAATCTGTGCTTCTATATTTTGTGAATTACTATATATGTTTATGTAATCTTTTCTCTTTGTATTTTTTCAATATAAAATCATTCCTAATAGAAGAATCAAAATAAATAAGATGGACACTAAATAATAGAATGTATAATAAATAATTAGCATTAAGAGAAGGATTCACAAATTAGTATTTACTAATATTAATATTCCCATCGGTGAAGGGTTACTTTTTAATGCTTTTAGTAATTGATTTTAATGTTTGACAAATCTATGCTAATATATTTTATGCATTATCACTTGTTTATGTAACTATTTTCGCTTTGTATTTATCTAATATAAAAGCACTACTAAAGGAAGAATCAAAATAAACAAGATGGACAATTGAAAAGAGAATATTAAAAGTAATAATTAACGTTCAAAGAAGAATTCACAAATTAATATTTACTAATATTAACGTATCTTCGTTTCATATTGGTAAGATGTTAAGTTTATATGCTTTTATTAATTGTTTTAGTGTATGATAAAGCTTTATTTCTATATTGTAAGTATAATTTTATGTTCATGCAACATTTTCCCCTTTTTATTTACCTAATATAAAGCACTATGTAACGATCTAGAATTTTATCGCTTTGATTTATAAATGTATGATAAATTTTAAATATTCAATTAATGGTTTTTTATGGTCAAATAACCTTCTTTTAATTAATAAATAATGATAGAAAACATGTTTTGAAAGTTTATTTACAAAAATAAGTAGTTTGATAAAAAATTGAAAATGTGACCGGGAATCATTTTTCGGATTTTTGACTTTTTATAGAACGAAAGTTGCTGCAACATTGCTGCAAACATATGTACACATTTGTAACATGCATTTACATATATAATAAGTGATTTTATAAAGTAAAAGTGATTAGTAAAATAAATATAATTAAAGAAGTAATTAATTAAGAGATATAACTTTTACTTTTTTAAATAAAGAAAAGTGGACATTTCCTTCTTAATATAAGTGCATTAGTACATAACTTCATTATAAAAGTACAAGTCCATGTGAAAAGAAAGTAGTGCATGAGTTGGCACTTTAGAAAGTGCTAAAGGGGTATGGAAAAGTAAAGGTATTTTGGTTAATGGTAAGTGGTGTTATTTACCACTTTTTCTATTTTTATATAATGACCTCTTTACTTTACCTTTTCACTTTCATCTTCTTTTCCATGTCTTCCTCCTTCTTCCTCCATTTTCTAAAAGGAAATTTACATCCAAACTACTTCATTCTCTCCTCTAAATTCTTATATAATCTTAGATCCACATAGCCCACACCACCACAAAATCAAAACATGAGGAAGTGAAGCACAAATATCCAAAATAGCCTAGGTTGTGCACATGCTAGAAGGAGTTGGGCCTTGAGCCATGAGCTAGGGGCTAAGGGAAGGAGTTCTCGAGTGCTAGTAAGGAGGGAAAGTGATGTGGATGTGTTTGGCTGCTTATAGGAGGAAGTAGTGGCCTTTTTGACAAGCCTTTGTCAAATTTAAAGTGAGATATCTCACTTTGAATTGGTTTTAAATATTGTGAAATGTTTTAATAATTTGGTAGTTGCTTGTTTATGTTGTGTGTAATATTTATATTGCTTGTTTGGATTTTATTACCACTTGAAAGTGGATGACATAAATAATCCATTGTTTTGCAGGGGACAAAAGCAACGAATAGGATATCGAATTGTCTTCTTAGCGAATATGTCACTATGGAAGTGCTTTGAAGAATGGAAAGTTGGGGAGGGAACCTAAAGGATTCCTCATCTAGTTTATTTTTATTTACATATATTATTGGTCATGTAAACGCTTTTGTTTTTGGAAAGTGAATGTTGCGTATTTACTCAACCTACTTGTTGTTTGTTTTATTACGATGCTGAAATCCCATACTTGCTTTTAAGCAATTTACTACTTGCTTTGTAATATGTTTTGAAATGTTTTTATGAATTACTTTTGTTTTCAAAACCTTTTTCTAAGATATCAAAGTGTTTTAAATATAAAAAGAAATGTGGTTTAAAAGGTATTTGATTTACAAAACCAAGTTTTAAAAATTACGGTCCATATATCAATAGTCGCTATGGATGCAGTTTTGGGAATATACGACTTTTATAAAGCAAAAATAATTATCTGTAACGACCACCTTTCTTGCACCAAAAGATGAGCCATTAAGGGTTGAAGAAAAAGAATGATAAGAAGAAACTAAAAAATGACAGAATCTCACCACGAATCAGAACAACATATAGTAGATAACATAGGATACTACATAGTCATTCCCACAATAATACATCAGAGTCATTACATTACAGTCTTCAACTAGACAGTATAACTACCGACTCATACAAAAATACATAGATTATACACACACACACATCGGAATAAGAAATAACTAGCTAATGGTGAAGCCACCTACTCCAGCTCCTTCAAAATGCTTCCATAAGAAACTTGGCTCACTTGGCTACTCATATAAATTTGAGTAACCAAGAGTTTTAGAAAAAGAAAATAAAACTCTAGATCAGATATGGGTCTAGTGTGAGTAAACTCAAAAAAACTTAAATATACTTTTATAAAACACTTTGAAAATCAAAAGTATCTCTTAAGACCACGCCGCACATAAACAAGGATGGGTTTTCACCGTACGATAACCAAACACTTTATACAGAAATCCAGTGATATTATGGTAATGTCTAGGGTTTTCAAGTAAAATAGAACGTAGCTGAAATGCTTGCATCTCTCATTTCAACATATTTGGGTACAACCAAATCCGCACTGCACTTGTCGGAGAATGGATTCTATACAATGACTGGGTTACTAGGGTATTGCTCATTACAGTACACCTCTAGATTTGTGTACCGAGGTCGGACCTATTGACCTCTGCCAATACAAGACCGACCTACCATTTACTGGATAGTACCGAATATGATCACCCCTCGGTTGGGACCATCAACCGTACCGAAGCATACATGAGTAGATATCTAGATGGAAGTGATCATACCCTAATAGGAGTAACCCACCTAGCCTTGGTGCATCTCCCTTGTTTTAGTCGTTCTCGGTTGATGAACCATAAGGCTACGTTTACCTTTATTATAGCATTGCTACTTGGAATGCTAACATTGCCTTACGGATGTTGACACGATGTCAGCATTCATCCATTCAAGTCATTCAGGAGATGAACGAAACCGAATGCACTATCTCTACTACACCCATTTTGGAATCACCCTCAAGGTAGGTAGCAAATAGCCCTTGCACTTCAAAGTCTTCATCTTGGACCTTTCCTTTACTATTTCCAATTCGAACGCTTATGTTGGTTCGAAGTGGTTTTCGGATAACAACTCTTATCTGATCCCGGTCTCTCCAAACCAATGTTCGATAATTTAAAAGGGTCAAGTCGTTTATAGTGGACCATTCCACCATTAGGGTATAAGATTTACATATGGACATACATTCCATATGTGTAGATTATCATGAACCGCTTATCGAAATTAACCCCCTTGCATTCATCACGTTCTCGAAGTGCGGTGTTTACGATAAGTACAAGTCGGCTTACTTCCAATAAAATGTGTCAACGTTTTATTACAACTACTTTAAACCATTTAGCTACTTATTATCATGGACAAGAGATCCTCTATTTTTAAAACAATTTACTTAAAACAAGAAGGTTGGTTAAAATAAATAACCGATAGAGTTTAAAAAGAAACATTAAAATAAATAAACCTTGATTAAATCATAAGTTGAAAACATAATTAAACTTTATAAATCCTGATTAAATCAAAAATCATACTTTAAACCTTAATTAATTAAAAATTCATTTAAAATTAAACTTAAATTAAATAACATTCATTTAAGAATTTAAACTTTAATTTAGTAGATAATTAACCCTTAATTAAATAATAATTAATTAACTAACTAAGTCTAATTAAATAACTAAATATTGATTAAATAAAAATTAATCCACTTTTATCTTAATAAATCATTATTTAAAACTTACTTAATTAAAAATGTTTAACTTAGTTAATAATTTTCTTAATCTCTAATTATTTAACTTAACTACTTAAATAATAATTACATTAATTAATAAATTAAATAAATAGATTACTAAATAATTAAAACTTAAACTTTTGACTAACTTTATTAATTTGAAATGAGTTTAGATAAAAAATAATCTAAAAGAAATCACTTAAAACTTGAAATCGTGAAATTTTCTAACTGCATCCATATTGACTATCGCTATAAGTGCAGTTCGCTAGAATTGATTTCTAGGTGAAAACCGCACTTTAGCTCTAGCTACTATATGTTTGAAACACAAAAGGAAGAGTTTTGAATACTTAAACAAAAGGTGAAAATGTAACGACCTTACCGCTATGCCCAGTTTAGCAAAGAACATTACAAGTAATGTCGTTTGCTAATCCGAAGAATACGGTTGGTTAAGGGCAATCGAATGCGAACATATCTTTATACTAACATTGACACGTCTTATTTACCTTTATGAGGATCCAAACTGTAAATTTGACTTGCATAGTATTAGTACAAAGTAATAAACACACCAATTAAAAATATTCAAAATTGTATATAATATAGATAAATCAGAATCAGAATCACAGATCACAACGGAATAATATACATTAGATACATGATAGAATGTGAGTCTATAAATATCAGTACTAAACCCACATAAATATACACATCATATCGAAAATGTTGTATCAGCTACAAAGTCACTACTAAATAATATATATGACATAAACTCCTAACCGTCCATATATACAAGTATGAAGTAAACTAAACCGGTCAAAATAGTCTACTTCAATGCTAGCCCAAAATCCAAAAGTCAACTAGTCCCTATACCTATAGAGTCTCGGCCTGACCCGAGTATTATAAAATAAACATGTTAGACTATATCTAATAGAAAGGTGAGATGATACTGATATCATAAATATACGACTTAATAATAAACAAGCCATAATAAAATATTGCCAGAACAAAAGATTATAATAGGGCGTATTAAATAAAATAACCATATCAAAATACCAGTTATGACTTAACCATAAAATAAGTCATCTCAAATTATGCCTAAAACCAATTAACCAAAATAAGGCATATCAAACCAAATCACCATTTCATAATTCCATATCAAGTCTCAAACAGACTATTAAAAATATTATGATAACAAATTCAAAATTCTCCAGAGCCTAAAAGGTACTAAATATCTATCCAAAAATCTCTGAAGAAATGATCATTACTAAGGAAATAATAATGGTTGCCAAGTATCAGTGTGATACAGTGCGACACGGGCCTAACTAAAATAAATAAATCCTGCCACCTAGCACAATAGTCTAACGGAAAGAAATGGACTACCAGATAAAAAACCTGACTCCTAACGAAAAGAAATAGGTAGTGGTGTTTATGACAAAACTATGTCAATTTACATAACTAAAATAAATAGGTAAAAATTGTCCAGTTGTGAAATAAACTGATAGGCCTGCATATAACACCTGCCCAAGAAAGAAAAGGCAGTCGTGTCATACCATAACAAACCTAACTAAAAAAATTGGTTTGCCCATCCAAATCTAAGAATGTATCGACTCTCAGGTCGATAAAAAAATGAGTTATAGTCTCTCAAGGATCTATCGGCCTAAAATTTGAATACCCTAAATAATACAACTCTAAAGTGTTAATCACTATCAGTCAAGTAATCACAAGAATTTAGGCTAACTGTCCCATACCAGATAGTAAATTAAGGTATTTACTAAAAGCTATTAATTTTCACCTTAAACTCTATTTAACAAATTTTAGTAATAACCGAAAGAATTTTACGAAAAGTCCCATAACAATTTGAAAATTCAATCGTTTATTAAAATTCTTTGTTTCACAGAAAAGCACGAAATCCAATTGAAATGGAAATCATTCAATTTTCCAATTTAAAATCCAATTAAAATTATTAATCAAATTTTAATTTAAGAAGGATTTTATAAAATTTACTTTGATTTAAAATTTTGAAATAATAAGAAATCTTTTTCAAAATATATGTAACTATGCGTTATTAATAATTTTATCAAAACCTTTGAATTCATTATAAATCCCTTTTATCTATTTATAAGTAAATAAAAATTCATAATTACTAATATAAAGAAAATCATTTCTTTTCAAACAAATTCTTGATATATATATTAATTTTTTGCTTTTCTAGTATTTTTATCTCTAAAAATATTTTCTAACAATAATAATTTAAATTTGTAAATATGATCATAAGTATAATTTATATACTTAAAAAAACTATTTGAAACTATATATTTTACAAAAATGATTTTCTAAAACTATTCTTTAAAAATTCCTTAATTTAATATCTATATAAAATATATATTATTACTAAATTTTTTTCTAATTTCATAGAGTAGAAATTCTATATGCCTCAAAATTAAAGAATCAAGTGCAACAAAGAATCAGAAAATTCAAAATGCATTATCTAGAGCCAACATTTCTCTATATAAAAGATTATTCCAATTGTCGAATTATTTAGCGATCCGAGTTTTTTCCAACAACTATGGTCACACAAACAACGTATGTCATTTTATATAAGTTAATAAAATTCAATTTGCAATCGAACAGAATTCAGTTTTCAAATTGATTTTTTTCAATCCACATAACAATCTATATATCGTCAACAATAATTTTTCATTATTTCAAATCGACAATCATTCAAACAATCCAATCAATTAAACCAACTAATGCGATTGATTATTGGGATAATTATATATATAGCAAACATTGGAATAGATACAGATGTGTGAGTTAAAATAGATTAACTCACCTTCATCATTTTGCAAATCAAAATCTTCCGTTGGCTAACATGCACCAAAATCCCAAGTCAAATTGCTACCTAAACCCTAGCATGCTGCATCCATCTTGCTGCCTTTGAATCAGTCGTGGCCACATCCTCCTATGCTTGAATTCCAGCCAATACAGCGATGCCGGAACCTCCCATCGTCACGCACGCGCTAGCTCGTCGCTCCTCCACTAAGTCGTGGCTCCAGATCGACGTCGCCCATCGTCGAAAGTCGGTCACACATCGCCACCCCTGTCTCAAGCTCGAAGCTCAGGTCAACCGCCTTTGGGTCTCGCGTCTTCCTCCCATCGCGACCTAACACGAGCCCGCCTCCTCCTTCATGCGTGCGTCGTTCCCTTCGGTGGTCTCGCTTGTCCACGCGATTGTTCGTCGATTAATTAATTTATTTTTTCCAATTTTGTGTGTTAGGGTATTTGGGGATTAGGGTATCTGATCGGGTTCTAGGATTTGGGAAAGAAAAGTGTAATTGTACATTCATTTTTAATTTTTATATAAATAGGTTTGGGCATAAAGTGAGCAGGGAAGAGATTTTGAAATGAATTTATTTTGTTCTCCTTAAATTTACAACTGAACTTCTTATACAAATAAAATTTGCAGTTTTCCCTTATTATTTAAAATTTTTCAATCCCTATATTTGAATGTGAATAATTCCACCACTACTTTGTAGAACCATTTCCAATTTAAATTAATCTACTATCTAATTTACAAAGTACAATTTCGATAATTACACAACATTGTTTGATTCAATATTTGTCCATCTTTATGCAATTATTCATTATATCAATGTAACGTAAATTGAATTTATTTTTCACCTATTTCAATAATATAAACTTACCTATACTTTTAAAATATTTTATATCTAACAATAACACTTTATCCTGTTTGATATATTTTCCTAAAAGAATTTATTAATTAATTCAACTTGTTAAAACAAAATATATTGTTACATAGATTTCAATCAAGTAAGAATGAATTTCAAAATAATATTTATCAAAAATCAAATACAGACATTTTAATTTTAATTAAATCTCCAAAGCCTTTGAAAAATCATTTTCAAACCCAAAGGAAATTAAATTTCCCAATTTTTCGAATTTCAAATCCTTTCAATCTATATTCAAATATTACTCTGGAATTTTATCCCATTCCATTTATAAATCACATTTATAATTCACATTTAAAAACTCTATTTTGTTATATGAATTTATTTCTTAACTTTTTTGTTATAACATTAATTTCTTATTTTAATTTCTATACAACAATGATAATAGTTTAATATTGTCATTCCCTTACAACCAAGCAACCATATACTATAATAGTTTACAAAAAATTATTTCTTTTGTATACGAAAATAATTTTAGGAAAAATTATTTCATTTACCCCATTTTAAAACAATACTATGTTGAACTGTTCTATTCAAGTGTTTAGAGATCCCTATCAATAACGTTAATTACTCGTATTGACCAAAATCCATAAACCACTCAACAAACCAATCAACAAAATATAAAACAATTTTATATTCACTAAAAAATACATGCTCATATCTATTAATACACTCAAACTCATTCTAGAGTGCTACTGACTCTATCTCTAATGAGTACTCCCTACCAGAGCTAAGTTCTCGCTTAACCTTTAAGCTCTAATACCACTGTAATGACCCACAAATCTGTACCCCTTTGAGTCGACAATATTCTCCAATAGTTTAACTCAAGGTGGACGGAAATACGATTCATTAGGGTAAAAGAAGAAAAGAGGTAGAAGAAGAAGAAGAAACAACAACACAGAATCTCATAATCGCAGCGGAACAATATATAATAGATAACAACTGATCTTTATACAAAAAGAACTATTACTGTTTTATAAATTACATCATCAGAGTACACACCAAACAATAACACAATACTGCACAGTTATAATAACTTGTCCTCACAAAAGCTGTACAGCATACCATATACAGCGGAATATAAGTCAGATACGTGAGATACGTCTCCGTCATCCAACTCGTCTCCTGAGCTCCATAGCATCCTATCCCATATCTGTAATACTCGGTCTGACCCGAGCATTATAATAAAATAACACCCGAGTTAGTCTGGAAAACCAGCGTGAGAAAACAAACTCAATTGAATTATTAAAATTTTCAAAACCCTTTGAAACAAAGGTTTCTCGTAAGACCATGCCACAAATAAACATGTCGGGTTTTTACCTTACGATAACCAAAACATTTTTATCAATCCGTTTGATATTATAATAGTGTCTATAGAAAGTAAAATAGAATATAGCTAAAATTCTTGCATCTCACGTTCCAGCATAGTTGGGCACAATCAAAACCGTACGGGCGCTTATTGGAAAATAGATTTCATACAATGGCAGGGCTACTGGGGTATCGCCCGTCATAGTAACTGGCCTAGAACAGAGTACCGAGGACCACTCCCGATCCCTTGCAACACAAAACCGGACTACCCCTTACTGGATAGCCCAAATTAGATCACCCCGCGGTTGGGATCAGCAACCGCCACACAACCGAGATCAAAGGGACTCTAGACAAGAATAACGTTACCCTAATTGGGTGCTACCCACTTAGCCTTGCTGCACCTCCCCTGTTTTAGCCATTCCCGGTTGATGAGGCTTGAGGCTAAGCGTTACCTTTTTAAAGATCTCATTTACTTATAATGCTCACCGTCCTCCAATGACGATGGTCTGATAGCATTCGTCCATACAAGTTGCCCAGGATCTGGACAAACTGAATCACCGTCTTCACCACCTTCACGGTATTCATTCGCTACATTCAAACCGGATCAAAGTGGTTTTCGGATAATAAATCCGATCCCGGTCTTTTCAAAACGATCAGTGCATTGGCCAATATTGATAGTCGATTATTTAACTATGAAATTAAACAATCATCCAACCAATTATTTTATTTCCACTGAAAAAGGCCAAGTCATATTAAATTTAGATTTTAAATAAATTAAATCACTTTATCCAAAAATATACACTTAAAACATTTAAGTACAAAACTACTTATATTCTTTATTCAAAATAATACTTACGAAATTCTAAATTAATTCTCTAAGTAGAACTTAGCCAAAAACTACTTTTTAAAAATAAAACTATTATATAAAGTATAAATATTCAATAATTACCTTTAAATCATAATACTAATTTTAACCTTTAAAAATAACTAACTATTGTAATTAACTTAATTAATATTTACTCTAAAAAAATTTAATGATTTAAATAATAAATTTCTCTAAAACATTCTTTTAAAAACATCTTTAAAACTTCTAATTTATACTTAAAAATCTTTCGTTGAAAATATACTTAGCTTTTCAGGAAAAATACATTTCCCACTCCAATAAAACCGGTCTAGCCATTTTATGTCCTTCTCGATTTATCTCCAATTAAATTTACGTCCCAAATCCCATAAATTTTCTTTCCCGTACTTTTAAAAATAAAAATCTCTTTTATTTTTTAAAACGATTTACCCATCCCCTTATAAATTTCCACCGTGAATTTATAATTTCAAATTATCCACTGATAATTACCTCACTTTATTTATAAACCCAGTTTATAAATCCATAGCCTCACTCTCCTTTTAATCACTATTTCAAAAACACCTAATCGATTTTCAAATCGATTCTCCGAATTAATTTCATTTTGAAATTTATTTCTGGATTTATCAAAAATTACCCCAACTCTGAATTTTCAGATTTACTTCCCTCTTCTGATTCAAAATCTTATTGACAGAATGGATTATAAATGCTTATTATGATGGAACTTTCTCTTTACATGATAATTACAAACACTGCTTCAAATTTTGGAGAGATATTATGAGTAATGTGCAACTATTCAAAATTGGAATGAATATCAAGGTAAATAATGGTAGAAAATATATTTATTTATACAATGTAGAAAGCGAGGCTGTTATAAACTTTTCCTCTTAAGAAATTACATCATCGCAATTTCTTATAGGGAAGTCAACATGCACAACTGATGCCCTGACTTTCTTTGCTTTCAATGCTCTTCTACTAAAATCAATTACTCGATCCTCTATGTAGCTCTTACACTTCAACTCATTTCATCTTATGCTATGATTTTAAATAGATTCAAATAACTACTCTCTATTCTTTGCATACGATAAATTTCATGAAAATTTGCAAAAGTATCAATTTTTCAAAAAAATTCAGTAGACTCCTTTGTATAGAGAGCGCGTTGAAAAATCAAAACATAATATAATTACAAGATATGCATCTCCAAAGAGGCATCTCAAAATGGGGCATCCCAAAACATGGGAAAACAATATAATATCACATCATATTTCCTTATACCATAGAAACACACCTTTATTTATAATTTTTAAGCAATTTACTTAGCTACTAAGAAAGCAAAAGTATGTCATCATCGTCAATAGTCCAAGCATGCTTCGTATGTACCTATATTTAACTCATACTTGCATATTAGATTCATATGAAAAGATAAAATAAGTATGGGTTATTTTAATTTCAAGACAACATAATATTTCGGTTTTAGCCACATTCCGACAAAATTTTACCCATAAAAACTCAAAATTAAGCAACCAAATCAAAGTAGATTGTTGCATAATGAGTTAGATTTCCAAAACATCTTCTGGATTGCAAAAATGTCAAGTGCATGATGAGATATGGAGGTTTTTGTAAGGTGGGCAAAAATTGGAATTAAATTGCATATGTAGGTCCACCCATAAAACTTTTTAATTCGTATTTAAATCATCATAAATGTCAAAATTTTGGAAAGCGATAAGCAGCAAAGTTATTACTTATACAATTGCCTAATCGGAAAAAGAGGAATCAACCAAATCAGCTCACTCCATTACAAGTTATGGTTATATTAGTAAGAACTTTAATCTCTTCTTTTCTTTTCCTTTTTCAAATTAATAACTAACTTTTCTGTTCAATTCATTTCATGTATTTGAAACACTATTATTTCATAAAAATACTTTATTCAAATAATATAAATCACCAGATAACTTGATTATGATTCAAGTATTTAAAATATCATTTAAAAATTTCCAAAATACCTTTATAAAACTTACCTTTAAAATTTTCAAGTTCATAAAAAATGCACACTTCAAAACCAATTATACAAGAAGCTACCAAATCCTTTCCAAACCAATCTTTGATGTAGAAAACATTATACCAATTGTTTATATCTTATATATATTGTATATCAACTCCACCGTATCACTCTATATTTCAGGCAAGCAGAAGATTATCAACACAATTTTTAGAACTTTAAAATTTTGCTTACAGTAAACCAAATTGCACTTCAAAAATAACAAACTAAGGCTATAAATCAGATTACAGTGTGTATAAGGTGTAAACAAGTTTTAGATAATCACAATCAAACAAAATAAGCTGCCTAAAGAAGTAAACGTAAAAAGAACTATCATCAGGTAAAATTTAGAGATAAAAAACGAAGCAATGAAACAGTGAAAGACAAGGCAAAGTATATTAACCTTAGCTAAGGAGAATATATATACACATAACAGTGATAGAAAATAAGAAATTAGGATTTATGCTCACTTAACAAATAAACAATAATAATTACACTCATTCTCGTATGCATACACACACATATATATACTCAAGTCAAAACAACTGCTAAACTTCAAAATATTATAAAATTTTCATACGCTGATTTTACTAAATCACCAACTCAAAAGAATATTTTTCTTATCAAAATATTTTTTTTCATTTCTTAATCTTCATCAATATTATTTTCAAAATGTTATTCTAATTCTTCTTTGAAATTTTCATTTCCTCTCAAAGCATTTTTCTCAAAAATATTACTTCCTTTTAAAACAATAATTCTTCATACTTTTTAACATCTTGCTCGTTTCAACATATTCTTCATATCACCTTATTCTCTTCAAAATAACTAATATAGCTTCTTTTGAAATTTTATTTCAAACATTGATTTTTTATATATTGCTTAACATCAAAGTAATACATCACTCTTCAAAATCATATGTCCATTTATCTCGTCCTAATGTTTAGGAATCCCTATCGATAACATTGGCTAGACGCGTCGACTAGATTTCTTAAACACTCAACTAGAAAATTAACACGAAACCCGCTTCAAAATTTTCTTTAAATATTTACTTATAGGTATACTTTGAACAACTTAATCTTTTGTGAAAAATCCTCTCCAAACTATATATATTCACACTAGAACCAAAGGGACTTTTAATCAATTCATATGCTCCCATATATAAAAAAGTTTATAAATAACATATTCGAGTACCAAAGAAAATATTTGACTTGCAAAACATTAAACATCATCAATCAATGTAATCGCACAAAGAATTCCAAACATCAATCATCCAATTAAAACAGTCAAACAATCAAAATACTCAGCTAAAAGCAATTTATATACTTCCACCGCACCACTATAATCAATACTATATCCTTCCACTCATCTCACCTCGTCATAATTTTAAATTGAAAAATATTCGACACCAGATTCGAATTAGTGTCTTGTACAACTTCCCTAAGCAAAAAATTCCTTCTCACTTCAAAGCCACATATAATTCTAATATTCACCATCAATTTTGACACTACTGGCTGGACCAACTACTTCTACCTCTTCAACCTCTTCAACCTCCATCTTTTCCTCTAAATCTCATATAGAGATTTATTCTCAGTAAAAGGTAGAAAAATATATATTATATAATAAGAAAAGCACAAATACGTCCCTAGATGATTAACCTCATAATCATCGTACACTCCTACGATCAGTCAAGTATAAACAATAATCTACCACACACCCATGGGGACAAGGACTCTAAATCTCATCTAAGGCTAGGACTTGTGTCTCTTATTCTTCGTATTGTTCTAAACCTCCTTTGATACTGAAAATGTAACACCCCACCTCTATACCCATATTACCCAAGAGTACTACTAAATAATACTGTCTAGTAACACAGAGAATGAAGTGATGTCGGTGAAGCACACATGCATTATCGCTTGGACCAACGTTGAATATATCTCATAATATAAAAATCACTCACCTCGACGTAAACAGTCTTGGTACAAAGCAATAAACACATGTGGTGACCAAGGATAGAGTAGTACACAATATAAAATGAATCATAGAGAACACCGAGTCATCTACGTAGCGATAAAAATATAATGCATCCCATAAGTGTAAGTGGGATACAAAAACAAATTCTCACTATGTATCAATTATATACAAGATAAATGCTATACATCTAATCTTATATCATATACATACATGAGTCCAAATACACAATATATAATATATCTAGTAATATAGCCTCCAATTAAGCCCAATAAGCAAATTTGGTCACATTGTCCCCAAACTTGAAATTTCTCGGACTAACCCGAGTACTATATAAATAATAAATGAGTCAAACTATATCTAGATTCAATGGTGAGAATATAAACGATATCTAAAGGAATAATCCATACATAGCATAATAAAGAAGTACAATCAAGGGAATAACAAAACATGCACAACACATTGAATAACATTCACCATACATTAAACATCAAAACACCATCAAACATCAAACACTATCGTCACATAACATACATCAAACATCTGTCGCACCCATCACACACAACATAAATCACACAACACACCTCATACATCGCACACAACTTGCCTCAAACATCAATTCATCCATATTTATTTAGCAGTATTAGATTTATTAATTTTATTCTTCATTTTTAGTTTCATTATTACTACTGCTATTATATATGTTGTTGTTATTGCTAATGCTAGATGCCGAGTCTACACTTGAGCCTTGTAGCTTCTCACATGTAAAGGGAGACCATTCTCATAAATTTTTATGAGTGTCCTCACTGGTCTTTAGCTGCCTTAGAAACGCACATCGATTTCTTACTTTTTTGCCTCCTCCCTCCTCGCTCCCATCATCAACCACCTCATCTCATTCTTTATTCATCCCGTTGGCCCGAGCAATCGACTGTGACTATGCAATGAGGGGGCTACATCGCCGCAATCATAGGGGAGCTACCACACGGTCGGTTGAGCTAGGATTGGGCTAGAAAAAAATTATGGCTATCACATCTACGTAAGGGACTTCGTACTCCTCGATCCACTCAAAAGCGAAGACAATCATATTTTTGTCAAAAATAAAATAAGGAAGTATATAATTTACCTTACACATTAAGTCATAAATTCAAATAATATCGATTAATATTTTTGTATAATATAGAATAATTCACCAAAATCCAAGTATTTATACTCGATATTCCATGAATTATCCAACATCATTCTAGTATAGAGTAAATAAATACACCTCACACGGATATCCCATAGCGCCCGGTGAAATACAGTTATATACATAACATCCTTAATTAGTCAATATTAAATAAATTTCCACTTCGCTTATTAATTCACTCTGGCTTAAATTGTTCTTCAATTCACTATTCTTCAATTTTATTATTTTATAATTTACACAACATGTAATTTACTTCATCTCGTTCGTAACACACAAGTCGACAATCATCCATTCACAATCAATATATTATTCAATTAATATTTAACGAGATGAGAGGTATGTTTAAATATATTTCACTTCATTCTCTTCCTTTTACAGAAATACTTCAATTTAATTTAACCACAAAACTATCTTTTGTTTATTTCTCGCTTTTTTTTAAAAATTTATCTCACATCTAATTTCAAAATCCAAAATTTAAAACAATTTATTTTTTCCAAGAAACCTTTATTCATACTAGTCAACAAATTTAAAACCTCAAAAATACTTTCACTTCAAATTTCCTTTTTAATATTATTAAAATATTTCAAGGAAGTTTATATCCGCCAAATCTATTACTTAAAAAAGAAAGCAGAAACCAAGGAATTTATAAGCCAACACGTGTCCTATTTACGAAATCCCCATTTACGAAATATATCCGCAATCCATCTGTACTAACCGCTGGTGTTCATTTCATTTCATTCCCCCAAATCCCATATTCGCTTTTTGCCCTCATCTTCCCAATGTGAAAACTGTATTTTAGAGGACCCTAAAACTATCTCTCTCTATTTCTCTTGGCGTACCGACTATTCATACCTCAGCAATATCTGCATTCATGGTCTCCAGCCATCGGTTCAAACATAAATTCGACAAATTCGAAAACTAGGGTTTTCTCAGGTTAGTAATTTGGTACATTTGTAATTAAAATCTAGGATTCTATATGGATTTGATGATTTACCGTGTCAGATGTGTGGTACAACATAATTTCATGATCTACTGTTATTCCTCTTTTAGGTCATGTATGTTTTCCGTTTCAAACTAAAAATTATGCATAAATCAAAAAAGGTAATTTTTAGGGATTGTTTAGGTAGATAGACCGATGATCTATTATACCGATAGATTTCAGTCTCCAACTAAGTGGCTTCACATATCAAGTATTTAAAAACTTCTATTTTTTGCAAACTTATTTTGTTCTGTTTTTTATAATAGTGGTTTCACATGGCAGCCATGGTTATTTAACAAACTTATATTTGGCTTTTGAAAATATAAGCTTCAATGGTTTCAAATATATAGAGATTCATATTTATACATGTGTCAGGTTTATATATACCAGAGTTTCGAAAAGTATTGATTTCATATGTTTCTGCCTTCAAATATAGATTTTAGTTTTCAAATGTATGCATGAGTTGTTATATATATTGGTTTTGTATGTATCAGGTTTTACTTATGTCAGGCTTTTATAAGTACAGATATATAGGTTTTTGAAAATATATAAGGATTTTAAATATGCACATAACTCAATTTTTAATGAATACCAGTTTTCAAAAAAATAAAAAAATTTGGGTATATAAATAAGTTTGCATGAAAATTGTTTCACGTACAATAGTTTCACATGTATCATATTTTGAGGATCGGGTTAGTTTCAGAAAAACTTCAAATATATATCACTAATGTCAAAGGTGTGAGGTTTCAAATGCAAAGGCTTCAGTAATATGAAGAACTTCATATATGCAGTTTCAGGAATATGGATGTCATAAGATATTTTAAGCACATATGTAAAATATACCCATATGAAAAATAACCCTAGATCGATGGGCATCATGTTGAATCAAACAACAGATGGCGGTTTTCAAGTTTCAACACTTTTAAACAAATGTTTTTCATGCCGTTCGTTTCTGCTTGAAATTTTGATCGATTTCTAGAATTCACGACTACAATTGTTCCATGATATCATAAGGTAAGTTTTAATCAAAAGAATTACATGTATAGTATCTTGGGTTTAATTTGTAAGTCCTTATGCATGAGAGGGATATAACAGTTTTGTAAATATGAATTTGAAATTTTATTCTATCAATTTAGTAATTTTTAACGCCACTTGTGTATGACTGAACATTATGATAAATCCTTTTAATATTGTAGTTTTCTTTAGATTACTTATGCCACACAGTTCTATATGTGTATATTAGTTGAAGTAGCTTTATTAGAATTGTAAGGGTTTTGCAAGTTAAACATTACAACACAGAAAGACAGAATTGACATTATACGGTAGATTAACATGCCTCATTTTGCCGTGGAGAATTCAAAACATTTCTTATTTATGTGAATCGAAGTTTCTTCCTGTTATTATTGCTTATTTTATGTGTTATGTTTCTTGAACTATAGGGTCATTACTATTTCGTTTGGTTGCCTAGGGATATGACAACGAGAATTTGTTCAAAACTGTTTTGATTGTGGATTAGTTCGACAGTAAGCACATTTTTCTGTACTGTGAATAAATTATTCTCCAACTTATTAACTTAACAACCTTCTATTTGAACTTTGGAGTGCGGTTCATGATTGCAGTGATATATATATATATATATGTTCATCATGCATTTTTCATAAAGAAATAGAGTTGAAATTATTTCTTCCAATCATTTATAATATAAAAGTGTTGCTTCGTATTTTATGGCTTTCTGTTTGGTAAGAGATTTTCATCTACCAATGATATTTGTTCATTTACTTCTTTTAGGAATACAGAGGCATAGTGGTTATGTTATATAATTTATAATTTTGATCACCCTTCATTTGTAATTTTGAAGAATTAGTTAAATTATTGACTAAGAAAATTTCAAATGCTTAGTCATCTAATAGGTACTACTATATTCCATCTTCTATTATATCATCTATCTTTTGTAATGTCTTTTATGCTATGAATATTTACATTTTACATATCTTCTTTTCCTATGATAATTTAAAATAATTTCCATGTTCATTTTGGTATTTTACAACTGTTGGTTAATAAAGGGTTTAAAATAATGACAAAAACAGGAATAATGAAGGGTTGTTGTGTATAGCATGAGTATCATTTTGATCACCCTTCATTTGCCTATAGGGTCATTACTATTTCGTTCTCACTTCATCTATCGTCTTTTTATTGTAAACACTTCATTAATTACACGATAGTGCCTATATGACAAAAATAATGAAGGGTTGTACATATGTATATACATACACACATGTACCCATACATACACACACAAATATATATATATATATATATATATATATATATATGTGTGTGTATGTATATATGTATGTATTTGTCGTTTAAATAATATGACATTCTCTTTCTTCCCACTAGCAAAACTATTTATTTCGGATTGTGTGGTGGAAATCAGAGTGCTATAAGGGTGCTGCACTGTTTTGGGGTATCCTTGAACGCGCTATAGTTGAATAATACTTCAATTTGTTGACCTAAATTTGCTTTACATACACTGGACTTCTAAAACACAAAATTGAAGACAAAATTACTCTTACGGATAATAGCCTTAAATAATACTTTTTTTTAACTAATTAAAACCCTTAAATCCTAATTAATCAAGTAAAATACAGAAAATCAATTTTTTATACAAATATATGGCTATGCATAGAAAATGCTCTATAGTTGAACCAAATGCCAAAGCTGCTGCTGAGTAAAAGAATTAATGGGAGCTGAAGACAAGTGCCCAATTTGCTGCTGTGTAGAAGCAAGAGCCTTGAGTATCATTTACTGAACAAAGGCCTATGCGTGAGAAAAGCATAAGACAAATCTGCATGCATGAGCACATGAATAAGAGGTATGCATTAAGATGTTAGTTGTGCTCCGGTTGTTGTTGTGTATAGCATGAGCATTACATGATAGAATAACGGTTGAAACATAAATGCACAACTGAACGCCGCGTGCTTGATTTAAAACCTGAAGCGTATGGGGACCAACACCTTGAAGCATAAGCACCATTGACAGGTGCTTATATGTTAAAAACTTCTTCGGGGAGCATCTACAGTGGTGAAGTGAGAAGTGCAGCATGGGAAGAAAGCCGAAGATAGAGGGGGAAAAATTTAGTGGATTGAGCGGCTGCTGAGTAAAAGTGGGAGGAGTGTAGCGCTTCTGCGAAATGTAGGGGTTGCACATAGATAGAAGGGTAAAAGATGGTATTATTACGGCATGGTTGTACAGAGATGGTATGATGTGGCAAAGAGGTGAGTTGTTGAATATTAACAGAAGGCATGTAGTGTTATGGAAATACAGTGGTGAGTTGCTGCGGAAGAGATATGAAGTGCACATGTAAAAAACATAACGGGCTTGCAATCAATAAAAAGTGCAGCTTGAGCAGAGGCTGCTAGCTATTGCACTTCCAGGGTCTGAATGCTTCAGAATGCGAATGTGCTGAAAAGAGGAAACTGCTACGTGGTAGGGAAGAAATCCCACTGTACTATAGACCGAGGCAGAAGGCTGAGGACATGGGGCTGGAAGCAAGGAGCGAACAAATGGACTAAACATGAAATGAAGCATTTTTGAGGCATGCACAACAGGTTGGATGGTGGGTGAGCTGGGGAGATTTCAACCATATGCGATTGGACTAGGCGGCTTCATCGTCTTTGCATATGTAGCTAGGCTGCAAATTGAGTTTGCAGGCTGGACAGGAAGTGAGGCATGCAAAAGATGAGATGGTTGTAGGCTGCAGCTAGGAAGTATGGTGGTGGTCTGGTGATATATGAGTGATTTTTGCTGCTAGGAAGTGTGATAACGGTCTGATGCTACATGAGTACACTGTAGGGAAATTGCAAGGATCGTGCTACAAAAAGGAGGCAAGCAAGACTGATGATGCTGATAACACAATTTTTAAGGTAAACTGAAGTCAATAAATTCGATCGTGGTGGGTTCTAAAATCCAGGATAGGCTCACACCAACTACCAATCGGTAACTACAATGTATCCTTTTCTTAAAACTTTCTTAATTTAAGTTGATTGATTCTTTTCTTTTAAATTTAGTTGACATAATTAGTCACTTATTGATTTCTTAGTTTTAACTAAATAAAGTGTATACTGTGATTGCCAAAATGGATTTAGTACATATTGAACAACTACCTCCAAGCATTTTATGTACTTCTGTTTTCCTATTATACATAGCATTTTTCCATTTTCTTACACAATTCATTTTCCAATTTAAAAAATAAAATGATTCCACAAACATACCTTTGACAATAATTTATGACTTTGCTTACATTGTCAAGACAAAATACACTGCACTCTTTTTGTCAACATTCTTACAATTGGCTTTGTAGCTAGAAATTACATAGTGGCATTTCTTTTATTTGTATATATTTCATGTAAATGAGATTCATTTTTGGGTATTTCATGTATAGCTGTGATTATGATTTTAATGTGGGTTCATTCAGTTGGAAGTGAGGAACATAATATTATAATGATTAAACCAAGGTTTAAAATTTCGGTTTTCGGTTCCGTTCCGGATTTTCCGAAAATTCCGTTTTAGTTCTGATTCCGTATTATTTTTTCTTTCCCTTTTGAATTTTTTCCCCCAACTATTTAAAATTACTACATAGCATCCAAATATCTATATATGAAATTTAATAAAAATGCTACAGCCCAATATCTGTTTTCCATTTTAAAATCTCATTTTTTTTCAAAGCCCAATATCTCCGGAAGCCCAAATTTAAGTCCCCTTCCAGTATTCAGGTCGCATATTTCTGAAGCCGCAATCTAATGTCAGACTATTTCATTCTCAAATCAAAAGCATATAATTACAACAATCTTTGGTAATTCTTCTTTCTTTTCTGTTTAATTTTACGCGTATTTCTTCTTTGACCCTTTCCTGCAACATTTTATGAAGTGAATTTTATTTTTTGACCAATTTGATTTGAAATCGCAATTTATGGACGATTCTGTCTCGGTCACTGTCGAAACCGAATCGGGATGGCCGGATTTCCGGTATGCCGGACGGAATCTTGAACCATGGATTAAACAACTTACTATAGGCATGAATATTATATTGTCATGCCATGGGTAGAAGTTCATACATAAATTTATTTTGTTTAACTTAAGGATAGCTTCAACTTATTATGACAGGTACCTTACCCTTTTTAATTTTTAATATTTTACATATTTATATACGTATGTATTTACATATGTATATATGTACATATATACATATAATATACATATGTACATATGTACGTATACATATGTACGTACATATGTATATATGTATATGCATATGCATATGCATACACACACACATATGTACGTGTATATATACATATGTATGGATCGGCTCTCTCTCACTTTTGATACATCTCAAATCTCTCTTGATTGCAACCGCATATTCTATATTAAATAATATAGTCAGGGGGAGCCGATCATTGCCCGTATATATGTACATGTTTATGTATGTGTGTATACATAGTTAATATTTTTAAATAGCAACAATTTATCTCTGCACACAATGCGAATCATTATCAATTTTGACCAAGATGCATAGTTACATACTCATATTTAAAGATAAATGGGTTGCAAGTAATAACCAAATCCAAAGATGGCTACAAATGCAAAAGGTTGATAATGTTGGTGACAAATGATAAGTTAATATTTGAAACATCGGTTCATAACTTCATATCAGCAAACACTGAGATACAGTTTGCATCCTATATTACTATTGTGTAATATGTCATCGACTTTGCGATGCACTAAGAGTGCAGAATTAAACAAAACCTTAGAAAAGATTATTTTACCATAGATTGGCCAATTGATACATGTCTGATGACTGCAATTTTTTCATGAGAAACGTATTAGGACTGTATGCTTAAAGTACACTACTGCAGGGAAGATCTCTTTGTATTTTTCAAGTTTGATAATTCTGCATATTTTGTACAGTTCTTCAGTCTACGATCTATATGGTTTGTATTTTTTTTACAGGTTTGTAAATTTATTTCTGTTTGGTTATCGTTGTTGTAAAAAAATAGTAGCTTCAATGTACTTTTCTATTGCATATTGGTTTCAGTTTGTTTATCTATGTATATTTGTACCATGACGTGACTGTACTAAAATGAATTTTCATGTCCATCTGAACCTACCATAAATTTTTGTCATTGGTTGTCCTATCAATGTCTTTGTACAACACTGAACTGATATGACTGCCATACTCAGTGAGATTGTTCTCTAAAATGGAATTTTTACTATCTGCTAAGCATTTGATAACCAACAACTTTTCTTTCGTTGACTAATTCGTTCTGTGCAACTATGTTAATTACCTACTCCTTTCTCATATCTATGTTTTTCTCCGTATGCTTTTACAAATATTCTGTCCATTCACGATCAACAATTTGAGTCAAAATTTATACAACAGTAATCGCTGCGTTTTCTCTCATTAATCTTTTTTCCATAATTTCCAATTATAGACCTGGTCTTCAAAGTGAATGTCTTCTCAAATTTTTGTGTTAACTGGTACAAACTCAGTAATTTGCTTTGATTACACAAGAATTGAGGATTCCTACCATAATCTGAGCAGATATATCATTGACAACATAACTATAACATCACTCACATATAACCCTAATTGATGGAAGAATGAGATATAACAAATATAGCACGGACAATGAACTTCGAACTTCTACATCTGTCCGTGTGCGTAGCACGGACCACGCAGAAGATTCAAGTATATATGATTACTGTATGATCTTGAATACACATATGTTTGGATTCTATATATATGCCAGTTTAAAAATATATACACCTTCAAATTTCAAATGTGAACAATGATTCATGATCCCAAAAGGATAAAGCACTACATTTATATTTGTGATTTAATGTGAATTTCATAAAGGTTTCAAAGGTATATTGGCTTCTATGTGTACACATATTTCGTATATACTATGATCTATTACTTAAATAAGAAAAGAGAAACTGCACACTTGATACATCAACACGTGGTGTCTTCTTCATTTATTCGCGTCTGAGTAAATAAAATTAATCATGGTGGGATATAAATTTTAGGTCGGGCCCAAATCAACTTCCAATGTATATCTAAAATTTATCTTTCTGTAAGTAATTATTTAATTTTAGTAGATTAATTATAATTTTACTTGACATCATCTACTTATTAATTTCCTGGCTATTTCCGACTGTAGTCTGTATTATGGTGGGTATAATGAACCTGTATAAATTTTTAAATCTCAACTTTGAAGAATTTTATGTACCTGTATTTTTCCATTATACGTTGCATTTTTCATATTTTCTGGCTTCAGGTTACTTTCCAATTGAAAATAAAATATGATTTCACAAACATGATTTTGACGGTATTTTGTGAGTTTGCTTACAACTCTTAAGATGAAATGCATTGCCTTCTTTTTTTTAACATGCTTATAACTGGCTTTGTAGTTAGAATTCACGTAATGGCATTATTTTCCTTTTTTGTTTAATGTAACTTTAGATTCATTTTGGGTGTTGATTACTTAATTGGACATACGAAGTTAGTATTTTTCTTATACGTGTCATACCTAAGTTTCTCATTCTTACATAAAAACAATTTCAGATTTATCCGTCATAAGCGGTAAACTATTTTTTTGTTCAAGTGAAAATTATTTAAAATAGAAGAGAATGAATGAAATGAAACTATAATTACCAAGTTGTTTGTCATTAGTATTATAAAATATTATTAGCTGTACATCAAATATCAAATATCAAATAAGGTCCAACTGTTTATATCCTTTACTATACATTAATTAATGCATGATTATGTCTCATATCTTATATATGCATCCTCTTCATTGTTCACATAATTCGTTATCAGTATATAATAGCATGGTTTCATCACTTTGAATTCAATATTTGTGATTGGATACATGATAGCTTTTAAATGATACGGTATGAAATATGAATTCTTTTTTAATATAGCTTAAACTTATTATGACATAAGTACCTCACCATTTGTAGTGTTTAACATTATTCATAGTAACATAACATTTTGAAATAACAACAATTTACCTACAAACAACGAGATTCACTATTCGTTCTGCCAAGTGGATAGTTATATAACTTATATTTGAAGACAAATGGTTTACACGTGACAGCTAATCCATACAGGACTAAAAATGCAGGACAGATATAACGTTAAAGACAAACCTCCATAGTCACAGAAGTTAATAAGTAGAAAGTTGAAACATCAATTCAGATATAAACGCTATGATACAGTCATCACAAATTACTACTACATAGTATTTCATCAATTTTTTACTATGCACAAAGAATGCCAAATTAAGCAACACTTTAGACAAGATCATTTTGTCAAAAGTTGGCTAAATGGTAGATGACCGCCATCTCTTCAAGAGAAACATATCGAAACTGTATGCTTCACGTCGCCGCTATATTTGTACTAGATTTTTATAAAAGAAAACATGATACAATGTTCAGTTTGAAATTCTCATTTTTCTAATATATATATATATATATATATATATATGCACGTGTTTTACCTAATTTAGCATTAGATATTGGAAAATGTTGCTAAAAACATAATAGTTGCATAGAATGATATCTTTGCCATTGAAATTTCAATGGTTGTGCATATTCATTTTGTCAAAATATATTTGAAAGCCTGTAATGAAAATACAAACGGTACTTGCAATATGTTGGATTCTCTCAAATAGTATTCATGATATGGTCTTATGTTAAGTGTTACTAACATACACACTGTATTTTCATATTTGAAATACATACATTATTTGAATTATTTGTAAATGTCAGGCTAAAATAATGCTTTAGTTCCCAATTGATTTCAACAGAGGAGTGCTCACATCATGATGAGTATTCAACTTGACAAAGACAAAACAAATAGAAGATATAGTAATAGACTTGGCAAAGCAAGGGCGAGCCATGCATTATAAAGAAATATGAGAAGCACATCCAAATATGACACAGGGAAGAACAAATTATAAGTAAAGGGAGACAGAGTTACGAAGACAAAGTGCTATAATGACGTGCTGCTTATTTTGACCCACTTCCCAGCCCTTGCTCTCTGTTTCGTATTTTTTATTATAGCATGTAGTTTTATTTCAGTAAGTATGGTTATTTACTGTTTGACCTATTTGTACTTTGTTGGTTTGTAAATTTATTTTAGTATGGTTGTCATTGTTGTTAAAAAATAGCTGCTACAGTGTACTTTCCTATTTTCTTTTTACTTTCAGTTTGGTCAACGTACATCTGAAACATGATCTTTTTGTGCTAATGCATTTCCCCAAAATGCTACTATGACCGAACTACATGTTCTTCCGTCTGTATAACACACGGAACTGACTTTGCTATCATATTCGGTTAGGTTGTTTTTTTCCTAAGGAATATTTACTGCCTTCCAAGTATGTGGTAACCAACAACTTTACTTTGGTTGAATAATTCAATTGGGCAGGCTGATACATTATGTGCGAATACGTGAGCTGCCTACTCACTTCTTTCTGAAACCAAAGTTTACCCATCCTCATGCTTTGATGAAAATTCATCCATTCAAGATCAACTATTTGAATTAATTACTATACAACGGTAATCATTGCATTTTTTCTAGAATAATTACTTCCCTATTATTTTCCAATACATAGCCGGTCATAACAAAACTTTAACCAAGACAAATTTGCAACATTGCTTTGATTACGTGAAATGAACATTCCTACAATACTTTGAGCAAATATAACATTACAAAAATAACATTAACAACATTTACATATAAATTTACTAATGGAAGAATGAGATAAATTAATCGTACAATGAACAAAAACTTCGAACTTCAACATCTACCCGTGTGCGTAGCACGGGCCACGCACTAGTACCTTTAAAATCTCAAATCCAGAAAAATATTCCTGGCCCAAAAATATTTGCAAACCCAACTATATAACTTCAAAATCATTATTTAAAATCCTCGTTTATTTTAAACATTTCTTCTCAAACTATTAATCCATCAAACTAAAATTTTATTTCAAAATAATATATTCTTCCAAAATTCACTTCACATTATTTATATTAAGTCCCTATAATTGAAAATTTGCAAATCATTTGCATTCACTTCAAAATATATCATTTTATATACTTCTTATAAATTAAATTTAAATAATTCCTTACTTTCAAAAGTATATTTTCCAAACATCATTTTATAAACACCCTTCAATTATTTTTATAATCAAAGGTAAATAAATATAAATATGTAAAATTCGCTTGTTTAATAAATCAAAACCCATCATTTCTATAATAAGTTTAATTCATGAAATCATCACAATTATCAACTTTTATATTTTCCAAAACTCATTTCCCTTCCAAATTTTCCACTAATCACACATAATATCATAATTAAATAAAACATCATTCTAAAATTCAGTATTTTCTTTCAAAATAATTTACTTGGTTCAAATTTACATCTTTTAATTCATTTACCTCTTTTCCAATTGATTTCAAATTCCATCCAACTATTTACAACAATCAAATTACTACATAATCATTACAATCAACAATCTAACATCAATCATCATAACATCAAACAAATCATAATTCACTACCATTCCTAACAATTCAAACTATAACAACCATAATTCATCAATAACCAATCAGTTTCATCCAATATCAATAGTAGATTCAACCAAGTAATCATATGGATAAATACATATATTGAATAAAATGAATTATTCATAGATGTGAGTGAGATAACTCACCGAAATTCCAAGGTATGCCATATGCTTCCAGCTACTACATCGATGTCCATCACTTTCCCTTACCATACTGCCTTTGTTGCTCTCAAGTCAATAACAACCGCCAGCCCAAAACCTCAGCCTACTGCCAGCAAGAATTGCTAATCAACCACGTCAGCCTCTGCTCCTCACCAGCACACTCGCGCAACTGCCCATCAATGTTATAGTAGCAAACATCGCCCCTCTGTCTATAGGTTGTCTCCATCCTAGGTCATCGCTCGACATTTGTACGCAGCTAACATCATCGCCACAAAAGTCCGGCCTCCTCCTTCTAGCTCGCCAACATCGATGTCGACGTACCCAAAACTCTCGCATGCCTGCCTTCATCCAACCAGTTGCATCATACCCTACGTCAATGCTAGGATTGCACGCCTCCTCATTCACGCCACCAAATCCCATCAACCACCCTCCCTCTCTTTTCCATTATTGGAGACGATCGCGACCCTCTTTCTTTTTTTATATAGATCGTGAATTCAATTTTAAGGCTTAAGGCTTGAATAATTAGGGGAGGATTGGGCTTAATTAGAAAGTAGAAGATGCTTCCAAAGAAAGATAGAAAGATCTGAATTTAAATGGGTTTGGGCTTTAATTGCTTTAAGCCCCTTTAAGCTCGGTTTCAATTCAATTTTAAATTCCAATTCAGTATAGTTTTTACTTCATTTTCCATTTAAGATTAAATTCGTGATACGCACTTATAAATATGTTTCAATATTATTCAAATTAATTTACATTTTATTACAAAAAAAATACATACCGGTAACTGCACAATTTTATTCAATCTGATGCACGCTTATTTATTTAATCGTCCATCATATTATTACAAATAAATTTAATTTTCAAATATTTTAATTGTATTTAAAATTATTTACACTTTGAAATATTTTATATTCACTTAAAAATTTATTTAGTTTCCATAAATCGTTTAGAAAAATTTATTAAGTTAATTCAATTTATTACAACAAAATCTTTTATTGAATGTAATTTGAATAATTAAAATTTTAGTTTCAAAACATAATCATCATAAATCAAATTCAACCATGTTTATTTGACAAAATTTATTTATTTATATGGCATAGAAAGCATGAATGTTACAAAGTTCAAAAGATGATACTTACACAATTAGATTCGAAAATTCATAACCTAAGGATTTTTAAAATAGAAGCATAAGTTGAAAAGAAGATTACAATAAATAGTTAAATAATCCAATGGTATTTTTCTATACAAAATTATTTGAAAATTTTAAACGACCCAAAATTGATAATACGAAGAACTTTAAATTATACATTTTTGAAAATAGTTCAAGAAATGTGATTAAAAATATTAGACACCATGTCAATAAAGTAATTTATCTTAATTCAATATAACATAATAGCACCTCGCACATAAAGTGGTTAAAGAAATTAAAAAAGGTATAATATATTATTTAATGAACATTCCTGAACCGCAACTGATTATCGAATTAGAGACGACATCAAAGATAATTTGCAAATTAAATCATACCAAGGAAAAGAACAAAAGCTATATATTGGGACCATAATTAAAGCAAAGTTCAATAATTCAAATACAAGATTACCTATAAGGAATTGGTGTAGATGGTAGATAAAGTAGAAAAGGCATAGCCAATATGACAAGAGCATATAAACGTGAATGGAGATGAGAATAAGACATGGAGCCAAAGAGGATTTTGTGCTAAATGCATGTTATTTGAGGTCTCATGCCATTAACGACATACTTGTGGTTTCTTTGTGTGAAGAGAGAGAAAATGAAGTAGAGGGAAAAATGATGTAGTAGCATGGATGGGTGGGTTTCGCTGAAGTGGACTACAAATTTCAGGAGGGTAGACACAAAAAGAAACAATCAAACATCTTAAATCTGGTGCAAGAATACAAAGGGTTGGTTATTCTATTTTTATATAATAGAATATATTAGATATATACAAATGTTTATATGTTTTATATTTTATGTGAATCCACAAAATAACAACTAATAATGGAAGGTAAAGATAGTACAATTACAATGGTGAATAAATCTCCATTCAATTGCTTTGACCTTCATCTTCCATCCATCTCTTTGGTCTTCATTCAAAATAATAATTATTTTCAATTTTCTGATAAGTTATTTAATTAGTCCATATAATCATCACAAATTCATTAAACATTGAGGACTTGACACATAACAAGCCGAATCATAAATATTCAAAAAACAAACTGCGAAATGTTAAACCACATTAACCACTAAACTACTTTAAGTATGGAAATGATTGGTCCTAGTAAATTAGCCAGTCCAAAAAAGCTAAATACATTAATTGTTAAAATATGAAAAATAGGGTAAATACAAGATATTTTTCCCTTTCAAAATCATACAATTAGTTATGAATTGTTCAAGTCAATGTTTACCCATGATAATTTAATCTTAAAATTTTATCGGCAAGAAAATTATTCCCCTTAAAAAAATTAACACAAACAAGATATTGGGTAAACATTAAAAATCAATTAAGTTCCTAGAAAAGGTGCAAAAATTTGAAATACAATGGTGCCAAAAATTAATATGATTTATTCATTAAAAAAACTGCGATAATTATAACCACGAGCGCATTATGTATATTTGCAAAGTCATGGAATTACGAGTCGAATTCATAAAGAATTTGAAATTAGTTTTATATTATTTACTTAAATTTTAGGCATGCTTGACGTTATCGAATGATCTAGAGTCTTTATTTTGGTTATGCAAAGGTAATACATGAATGTAGAATATATCCAAAACAATGAGCGAACCTATTATAATTTCAAACTTTAGAACTGTCTATAAACAAAAACGTATTTCAAAACAGTTTTTTGTGGAAGAGAAATATAGAGCAAACTCATGCTTCTTTTTATCAATACATTTATGAACAAAACTAACTATTTGTCAACAATTATTGTCATAAGCGAGTAGACATCTAGATTCGACTGTTGTTAGAGGCGCAGGGTTCGATCCTCTTGGTAATAACCATATTCCAAAAGAAAAATGCTTCAAGATCAAAAGTACATTCCAACTAAAACTTGAATGAATTCTAGTCTTCTTCTATTGTTAGATTAAAATTACATTTCTACCGCTGTCTTAATATCTCTCTATCTTTCAGTGGTTAGAAAAAATTAGCACAAAAATGGATATTAAACACGAGTTAAAAAGATAAGTAATACGAGTAAAATGTTTATTAAATATAGGAAGAAATGACAAAAAAATAAACAAAAAATATAAGGGGAAGATGATTTAATATTGATAAGTTTAAAGATGTATTAGTAGCGTTTCAAAGATCTGGCCCAACCACGGTTTGATCACAGTTAACCTTAGACCTTGATGCACTACGCTTCGGAGAATGAAAATATCTTTTGCATGCATGACACAACCTCAAAACCCTAAGAAAACCTTGAAACTGACCTCAATAAACCACATTCAGTATCACATTCCTTATTTTCTCACATAACCAATTTAACACAAAAACAAGTTTCCTTAATCTTAGCCGCAAAGGTTAACTGTTGAATTATCTTATCATCATTAGACAATGTAAGACAATATTAGTACCCATCTAGCAAAAACTTATTGAAATATGCTTTTATTATCTTAAAAATTAGAAATATACACCTTTTCGCCAAATAAAATATTATATAAATATATATTTTACTAATATTTACTATCAAATATTTAGAAATAAAATTTTAATTCACTATATTAATTGTAATCACTTAAATTATGACATTAAATTAAATAATATTAAACTTAAAACAAATAAATTAAGGATAATGATCAACACGGTTATGATAAACCATCAAAATATTTAACTATTCATATAGTTAACATATATGGTTCCATCTACCAAAATAAAATATTTATTAGCGTTGCATATTTCTATAAGATACTCTCATTTAAACCTTTTTGAAATCCCCCAATCCCAAAATTTGATTCCTCCCCTCATCGACTCGTACTCTAACGATCATCATTCCTTCTCCTGTCCTTGTCATTTTTTTCCAGATGATTTGTTTATCTCCTTTTCTAATGCAAGCACCAAAACATCTCCATACACGATAATCCATCAAACAAGACCTTAGCATAATAATAAACAAGATGATGCATTGCTTATCGCATAATAGATCCGCAAAAAATACATAAACAAGAAGATGATAAAGAAGAAGAGACGCAATGGTTTGATATAATATATAAAGTCCTTACAAAGAAAATAATTATATCATTTCAACCTTTTAAGGCACAGATTCTTCTTCATGATGTATTTCTTCGGTTTTCTCTCATAATGACAAGTCATATGAAATAAACCGCGCCACAAAATGGACATTTGTAAGAGGATCCTTTTTGACCTAAACCTTGAGCTTTTCCAAGAGTGGGGGTGGACACATTTTTCCTGTTAAATCCACCTAAAAGGTGAATTTGTTGGTCGCATGATGAAAGGTTGGTTGAAACTGAATAGTCTATAACTTGGATTTTCTCGGTTAGAATTGCAGTTGATTTAATTTCTTCCAACAAAGGCATGCTTGGTTGTTCTACAACAAATGAATAAGATTCTGGATCATCTAGGAAATAATTGATATCATAGTCACCCATTGAAATAATTTAAGAAATTGATTGTGTGTATTAATAATGAAGGATATAACATAATTTATAAGCTTGCTGGATGATATAACCCAAGATCATGATTCCTATCCTTATCAAATCTATCTCTTTCATTTTCAATATGATATCACTATTGAATTTTATTACAAATAACAAATGGTTAAAAATTTATTGGGCATATGGAACATATAAGATGAATCGGATTTTCAACTTCTTATTTCTATCAAATCAAAATTAATTTTCATATAGGTGCTCATGTCTTATTTGTGGACTTATGTGTTAATTTCTGTTAATATCATGAGGCGAGAGATTGAAAAGGCGAACCACTAAGATTTTGATTTTACTTAAAAATATTAGGGTCAGATTCGAATTAGAGTGTGGCTTATGATTGAGTTTGTTTAATTGACGGTTTGAAACAAGGGTGCAGTTAGAGTAAGTGTGACGACCGCCCATGACCCCCGCACGTAATCTAGAGAAAGTGCGCTGTAAAGTGTGCCAGGCGACCATGGACGATTGTCAGGGTAAATTTAAACAACAGAATCTATCGTATTACTCACAGCGCATGGACAAAATACAATAGAACATATATATATAGTGAAGCTTTACAGAATAAAATGCCATCATATAAAACTTCATAATAGTTGAATACAAGCATCCAAATAGCCAATACATCAAGCCTCACTACATAACACTCAGAGAATACAAAACAGCGGAACATCCAGTACATATAATAAGAAGATAATATGCAACCCTCCAGCTCATCTTCGATATCAGCATCGTGAGAAGAGAACAGCACCTGTCACCTGCTACCTAGTCTGCCCGTCCCAAAAATGGACGAACAGCCCAAGGCAATAAGAATTAAAACATAAAGCCTTGAGTCAGACAACAGTCTTAGTGAGCAGTAAACTAACTAACAACATACCAAAAGAGTACAAATGAAAAAGGAATAGGAATACAACCCTCCCACTCCAACCCCTTTCTACAGTGATAGCTCCCAGACACACACTAAATAGAAGCAAGCATAGCAGAGCATACCATTTAAAGTAGGATAATAATCATTCGAGTCAAGGGCGATGTTTTCTAAGTACCAAGGCCTAAATCAGATAAGCACCCAGAAGATACCGCTCTTGAGTCCGAATGATGATACAACCAAACATCCATGACTCTGGCTATCACTGTTATCATTGCTTCGATATCACCGTTAATTGAATGACCGGCACATTCTTTCAGCCGTCCGTCAAGGGCTAATGGAAACCCCGGTTCTAGACATAACTCCCGCACGTCGTCGCAGCCCGTGCCTAGGACTATCGAATCTGCCCAATGTACTCGACCATCAACAGTTGGCCGTTGGGACTATCGAATCTGCCCAAACGTACTGTTGCTTAGAGCATGCTAGAACCTTCAACAACGATGCTATCCAAGCCTCCTAGTCATCCTCCTTGACGACTATTCTCATATCCATTCATTATCCTCAACTCGAATCATATCACCGAGTTATCAACATGCTTGGAATGATCCCGTCTGGATTAGACCAAGTCTTCATCACATGATGCCTCGCTTCATTACATCCTCGCAAAGCCTCATCTCAACATCACATCATCAAATCTATGCATAAGAGCTTCATCATCCCGCTACATATGCCACGAGCAGCTTTCCCAATTCAAGAGCCTTTCCCTTAGCTTTTGAATCATCTTCGACCACCTTATCTAAAACCAATCAACAATCATCTAATTCACAGCAATCAATCATGTCAAACATCAATCCAATTAACCAAGCATTCAAATATAAGCAAAATGGACAATTATAACAATAATGGCAATTTCGTAATTAAGGAGTTGAAAGTCTAACAAGCATGAAAACATGAACAATGTCTCTACAAACTTGATGAATGAACTTGCATAGGTTAACATATGATAAAATGGATGTAACATCATCATGAACAATGGATCTATATGGATCTACACTTAGGTTTACAAAAATGCATAGAAATCACTATTTTTAACACCAAATCAAGCCAACAATCCGATCTACTCCTTTGGATCCGCGTGAGAGATAATCACCACTCACCAAATCACCTAAACAAACCCAAATCAACACGCTTCAGATCTGGACAGCGAAGGATCAAGCTTGATCTATCACGAATCCGCTTCAAACGAAGAAATCTCTCTTGAAAAGATGAAGATCTTCAATCTAAGCTCTTGAATCTTCAATTTGATCTTCAACTTGGATGAATGGAAGCACTAGATTAGAGTGGAGAAAAGAAGTGAAGAAGTGTAGAAGTCGAGCTCTCAAAATGGCAGCACTTCGTCGCTTCGAAATCCGGATCCCAAAAAGTGAGAACAACCCCCTCTATTTATAGCAGAAATCTCTCTAAGTCGTAACTCGGCTATCTCCATAGGTCGTCTCCGACCTAAGCCTCTCCGACCTAAGCCTCTCCGACCTAACAGATGCACGCGCGCCCCAACTCCTATGACCTAACACTCCTGCGCATCCAAGGACCCAGCGACCTACGACTTAACGCAACGCGCGACTTAACACATGCGCTTCCACTTACATGCGACTTACGACCTAACACAGATCGCGACTTAACAATAGGTACGACCTACGACTTATAAAACCTTGCGACCTAACCACTCAGCAACCCACGCGACCTAACACTTAAGCCAATACGCAACCTAAGACTTAGCCAACCACTCCGACTTAGCCCACACGACCAGATACTAACCCCTTAGGTCGTCCAACGACTTAACTACTAAGTCGCTAACCTGCTATCCCAGCTCCTCTAGGTCGTTGCCGACCTAACTATACTAACTACATCCTATAGGTCGCTAACATTCTATAGGTCGTTTCCAACCGACCTAACTATACTAACTACCAGACGACCTAGTACATAATGACCTAACGCTTATCTCGGTCAAAAACTTAAGTCGTCTACGACTTAACACACTAACCACTAGGTCGTACATCTCCTAGCTCGCGCTTCCTTTAGGTCGCTCGAAACCTTAACTCGCCAAAAACTCTTAAGTCTTCTCTCTTAGGTCGTCAACCACCTCGCGACTTATCACCTGAACGACTTAACACTTAGGTGCGACTCTAGACAGTGCGACCTACCACTTAATCTGGCTACGACCTAACTCTTAACTCGCCTATCCCCTTAGGTCGCAGACCTTCTCTAAGTCGCTCACGACTTATCTTCTAAGTCGCCAACAACATTTAACTAACCTCTAGGTCGCGTACGACCTAGGACTTAGGAAAATTTCAACCAAAATCTGAAACAACTAGAAAATGCTGAAAATCCCAGATTTTGACAAACTTTTCGATCCGTAAAATACGGGTCGTTACATTCTCTCCCCCTTAGGAATTTCGCCCCCGAAATTCCAAACAAACAAAGCAATCAAAGACTATTCTGTACGCCTACCATCCATAACAATCAACAACCATGCATCCAATTCTAGCTTAGCGTACAGAATTCTAACACCAGAACAAGTCACAATATCGTGAGATGACACGACACCTTAGGGCCATACCTTGAAGAGTTCAGGATGAGCTGCCTTCATCCTCTCTTCCACCTCCCACGTACAGTCGTTATCATCATCACTCCATTGTATCTTGAGCAACTTGACTACCTTTCTCCTAAGCTGTTTCGTGTCGGTTTCCACAACACGAAGCGGCTTACGAGGTCTTCTATCGACTGGATCAACTTCGAAATCTTCATAGCTATCAGCAGAAACTACTGTATTCGAGTCGTGCACATACTTCCGTAGATATGATACATGAAAAACATTGTGCACACTCGACATCTTCTCTGGCAACTCCAATCTATAAGCGAGTTTTCCAATTCGCTCGATGATCGGGAATGGTCCAACAAATCTCGGAGTCAATTTTCCTTTCTTTCCGAATCGAATAACATTCTTCAGCGGAGAAATCTTCACAAAAACCATATCACCAACATCGAATTCCAAATCCTTACGACGTTTATCGGCATAACTCTTCTGACGGTCTTGGGTTGCCTTCATTCGTTGCCGAATGATCTCTATACACTCCGAAGTCTGTCGAATCATCTCTGACCCAAGTATCAACTTTTCTCCAGTCTCTAACCAACATGTCGGAGAGTTACACGGTCTTCCATACAATGCCTCATACGGTGCCATACCAATACTTGACTGGTAACTGTTGTTGTATGAAAACTTTACCAAATGAAGATGATCTTCACATGATCCTCCGAAATCCAAAACACAAGCTCTGAGGAGATCTTCCAAAACCCGATTGACTCTCTCGGTCTGACCATCTGTTTGAGGGTGATAGGCTGTACTCAAACACAACTCGGTTCCCAAAACTTCCTGGAAGCTCTTCCAAAATCCACTAGTGAACAGTGGGTCTCGATCGCTCACTATACTCTTCGGAATACCATGGAATCGAACTATCCACTTAACATACAACTCAGCCAACC
The DNA here is from genome assembly GCA_030737815.1 of Allium fistulosum. Taxonomy (NCBI): domain Eukaryota; kingdom Viridiplantae; phylum Streptophyta; class Magnoliopsida; order Asparagales; family Amaryllidaceae; genus Allium; species Allium fistulosum. The sequence continues at coordinate 738,260,256 of CM060908.1, read as the reverse complement.
TTGATGCAGTCCTAGTCGATCGAACAGGAATGAATCTTGCACTCTTAGTCAGACGATCCACAATGACCCAAATCCCTTCATTTCCCGTTCTGGTTCTAGGTAATCCATCAATAAAGTCCATCGATATTTGCTCCCACTTCCATGTAGGAACTTCTAATGGCTGAAGCAATCCACTTGGCTTCTTCTGTTCGGCTTTTACCAATTGGCAGTTCATACACTTGGAAATAAAATTTCCAACATCCTTCTTCATACCTTCCCAGTAGTAGATTCTCTTCATATCCCGATACATCTTATTTCCACCTGGATGAATTGTCAACTTCGAGTGATGACTTTCCTTCAGAACTTCACTCCTCAATTCATCTATATCGGGAACAACTAGTCGTCCTTGCTTCCGAAGCCAACCCTCTCGATCGACCTCGAATCCTTTATCCTTTTCTGGATCCAATCCAGATTCCAAATCACGGATAATCTTGACAAGCTTATCGTCTTGCTTTTGGCTCTCGCCAATCCTTTCCACAAGAGAAGGTCTTATCGATAAGTTTGCCAACATCTCAGGTTCCAATTCGCATCTGGACCTGAAGTCAAATCCAGCTAAATACTCGAGACTCTTCCATTCTGAAAACATGGCTCCCAATCCCGCATGTCTTCGACTTAACGCATCTGCCACTGCGTTACCTTTTCCCGGAGTATAAGATATACCAAAATCATATGATGCTAAAAACTCTAGCCAACGTTGCTACCGAAGATTCAAATCCTTTTGGGAGAAAAGATACTTCAACGACTTATGATCTGTAAACAACTCGAATCGAACTCCCAACAGATAATGTCTCCACATCTTCAGAGCAAATACAATCGCCGCTAACTCCAAATCATGAGTTGGGTAATTCCTTTCATGCGGCTTCAGTTGTCGACTTGCATACGCAACAACTTTATCCCTCTGCATCAGCACTGCTCCAAGTCCAGTACCACCTGCGTCGGTGTAAACCACCATCTCATCATTCCCACTTGGAATAGTCAAAACAGGAGCATTTGTCAATCTCTCTTTCAGGATTCCGAAAGCTTGCTCACACTTAGCATCCCAACTGAACACTTGGTTCTTCTTCGTTAATCCTGTTAACGGTGCAGCTACCTTGGAGAAGTCTTTGATAAACCGTCGATAATATCCTGCTAATTCAAGAAAACTTCTCACATCAGATGCATTCTTAGGTCTAACCCAATCCTGGATTGCTGCCACCTTAGCGGGATCAACCGCTATCCCATTTCCAGAAATCACATGGCCTAAGAACCTCACTTCACTCTTCCAGAAGTGACACTTCGAAAACTTAGCCTTCAGCTGATGTTTCCGCAAGATTTCCAAAACAATACGCAAGTGCGTCTTGTGCTCCTCTTCCGTTCTGGAATAAATCAGAATATCATCCACGAACATAAGTACGAACTTGTTCAACTGATCTCTGAACACTCTATTCATAAGATCCACAAAATATGCTGGCGCGTTAGTCAATCCAAACGGCATTACCAGCCACTCAAAGAAACCAGATGGTGTCCGAAAAGCAGTCTTCGGCACACTATCCTTAGCCACTCTCAACTGGTGAAATCCCGTTGCCAAATCCATCTTAGAAAACACCTTAGCTTCGTGAAGCTGATCAAACAAGTCATCGATTCTCGGCAATGGATACTTGTTCTTCTTAGTCACCCTATTCAGCTCACGATAATCGACGCACAATCTCAACGATCCATCTGCCTTGGTTGCAAACATAACTGGTGCACCCCACTCGGACACACTACGCCGAATGAATCCTTTCTGTAAAAGGTCATCAACTTGCACCTTCAACTCATGCTGTTCCCTAGGCGCCATCCGCCTAAGAGGCATCACAACAGGTCTGGCTCCTTCAACTAGATCTATACGAAACTCGATCTCTCTATGCGGCGGCAACCCTTTGACTTCATCAAAGACATCCTCGAATCCATAGCGATTGGCACCGATGACAGTCCATCCCATGGAACAACCAGCGAATACATGAAGCTCATGAAGACGCCTTCCTCATGCTTACATCGTATTACAACCTTTCGCCCCTCCACATTCTCGACTGTCACTTCCAACCTCTCGCAATCAACCTTTGCCGCATACCTCCTAAGCCAGTCCATACCCAAAATAATTCCGAACCCCGCAAAGTTCAGAACAAAACAATCACAAACAAAAGAGCAACCATGACTCGATACAACTAGACCACGGCATAACATACACAAACAAGACGAACCCCCAACTGGATTAGTCACAACCAATGGCCTATCAACAATATCCGGCTTCAAATCTAACCGGCCTACGAGTTCATTACAAACAAACGAATGCGACGCTCCAGTATCAAACAAAACTCTAACTGGAACACCACATAGGAAAAGAGTACCTTGAACAACCACACTCTTTCCTTTCTCTTCAGCAGTAGGAGCTTTCGAAGACGACAGAACAGCTCCCAAAGCATAAGCTTGCACAATCTGCTTGTCCTTCCTCGGTTCTGGACAATTCTTCCTGATGTGCCCTGGTTTGTCACAGTTGTGACACTTCATTGGCACCTTCGGATTCTTACAATCCTTAGAGAAATGGCCCTTCTGTTGACAATTGTAGCAAGTCACCTCGCCTTTCGGCTTCTTCTGGCCATCCTTACCCTTCTGCTGCTGCTGCTGCTTCCTCTTCTGGTTTCCACCCTGCTGAGGTTTAGACTCTCCCCTGGTAACAGCAACAACAGGTCCTTCCTTAGGAAACAGACTCTCATGCCTAAGAGCTTTCTCTACAAGCTTCTCAAATGAATCGTCCAAATGATCCACCAACTGTCTTCCAAGATAACTGTCCAAGCCTGTCACAAACTTCTCATTCTTCTGATAAGCAGACTCAATATACGACCGAGCATACTTGGACAAAGCTTCGAACTCAGAAACATACTCCAGAACTGATCTTCCACCTTGCTTGAGCTCCACAAACCTCTTGAACAGAACAGACTTCTGAGCTGTAGAAATGAACTTAGCTTCAAATCTAGCTTGGAATTGCTCCCAAGTAATCTCTTCCTCCGCAGTATTGATGGTAATAGAGTTCCACCAATCAGAGGCTCTCCCTTGAAGCTGCCTTGATGCCAACTTCCTCTTAGTTGCATCATCAATTCCCAAATCACCAAAGATCCTTCTACAAGCATCTATCCATCTCTGGACTTCGATAGTTGATTCTGTTCCCAAGAAAACCTTCCCTCCAAGAGCAGTCTAGTCCTTGCACAGCTTAGCAAAATCCACTGGTTTCGGAGTCTGAACCTAAACTCCAACATCAACTGCCGCCCCCGGAACTGGTATCCTTCTCATGATCGAAGTCATCATAGCTTCGAACATGTCTGCATAATCAGCAGTCTCTTCAGTAGCACGGCCTTCCCTAGCAGCTGGTCTCCCTCTTCGACTCATTCTCAATATCTATAAAAAGGAATGATCAGAACATCTAGAGAAACAACTGCATAAAGGACTAACTTACTACTAAACTACTATATTATATATAGTAATCATCCATCAAAATACAATTACGTCTCTCATACGTAGTTACGTCAGCGAGCGTTGGGTAAAATCGATTAACCAATGCTCTGATACCAAATGTGACGACCGCCCATGACCCCCGCACGTAATCTAGAGAAAGTGCGCTGTAAAGTGTGCCAAGCGACCATGGACGATTGTCAGGGTAAATTTAAACAGCAGAATCTATCGTATTACTCACAGCGCATGGACAAAATACAATAGAACATATATATATATATAGTGAAGCTTTACAGAATAAAATGCCATCATATAAAACTTCATAATAGTTGAATACAAGCATCCAAATAGCCAATACATCAAGCCTCACTACATAACACTCAGAGAATACAAAACAGCGGAACATCCAGTACATATAATAAGAAGATAATATGCAACCCTCCAGCTCGTCTTCGATATCAGCATCGTGAGAAGAGAACAGCACCTGTCACCTACTACCTAGTCTGCCCGTCCCAAAAATGGACGAACAGCCCAAGGCAATAAGAATTAAAACATAAAGCCTTGAGTCAGACAACAGTCTTAGTGAGCAGTAAACTAACTAACAACATACCAAAAGAGTACAAAGGAAAAAGGAATAGGAATACAACCCTCCCACTCCAACCTCTTTCTACAGTGATAGCTCCCAGACACACACTAAATAGAAGCAAGCATAGCAGAGCATACCATTTAAAGTAGGATAATAATCATTCGAGTCAAGGGCGATGTTTTCTAAGTACCAAGGCCTAAATCAGATAAGCACCCAGAAGATACCGCTCTTGAGTCCGAATGATGATACAACCAAACATCCATGACTCTGGCTATCACTGTTATCATTGCTTCGATATCACCGTTAATTGAATGACCGGCACATTCTTTCAGCCGTCCGTCAAGGGCTAATGGAAACCCCGGTTCTAGACATAACTCCCGCACGTCGTCGCAGCCCGTGCCTAGGACTATCGAATCTGCCCAGAGTACTCGACCATCAACAGTTGGCCGTTGGGACTATCGAATCTGCCCAAACATACTCTTGCTTAGAGCATGCTAGAACCTTCAACAACGATGCTATCCAAGCCTCCTAGTCATCCTCCTTGACGACTATTCTCATATCCATTCATTATCCTCAACTCGAATCATATCACCGAGTTATCAACATGCTTGGAATGATCCCATCTGGATTAGACCAAGTCTTCATCACATGATGCCTCGCTTCATTACATCCTCGCAAAGCCTCATCTCAACATCACATCATCAAATCTATGCATAAGAGCTTCATCATCCCGCTACATATGCCACGAGCAGCTTTCCCAATTCAAGAGCCTTTCCCTTAGCTTTTGAATCATCTTCGACCACCTTATCTAAAACCAATCAACAATCATCTAATTCACAGCAATCAATCATGTCAAACATCAATCCAATTAACCAAGCATTCAAATATAAGCAAAATGGACAATTATAACAATAATGGCAATTTCGTAATTAAGGAGTTGAAAGTCTAACAAGCATGAAAACATGAACAATGTCTCTACAAACTTGATGAATGAACTTGCATAGGTTAACATATGATAAAATGGATGTAACATCATCATGAACAATGGATCTATATGGATCTACACTTAGGTTTACAAAAATGCATAGAAATCACTATTTTTAACACCAAATCAAGCCAACAATCCGATCTACTCCTTTGGATCCGCGTGAGAGATAATCACCACTCACCAAATCACCTAAACAAACCCAAATCAACACGCTTCAGATCTGGACAGCGAAGGATCAAGCTTGATCTATCACGAATCCGCTTCAAACGAAGAAATCTCTCTTGAAAAGATGAAGATCTTCAATCTAAGCTCTTGAATCTTCAATTTGATCTTCAACTTGGATGAATGGAAGCACTAGATTAGAGTGGAGAAAAGAAGTGAAGAAGTGTAGAAGTCGAGCTCTCAAAATGGCAGCACTTCGTCGCTTCGAAATCCGGATCCCAAAAAGTGAGAACAACCACCTCTATTTATAGCAGAAATCTCTCTAAGTCGTAACTCGGCTATCTCCATAGGTCGTCTCCGACCTAAGCCTCTCCGACCTAACAGATGCACGCGCGCCCCAACTCCTATGACCTAACACTCCTGCGCATCCAAGCACCCAGCGACCTACGACTTAACGCAACGCGCGACTTAACACATGCGCTTCCACTTACATGCGACTTACGACCTAACACAGATCGCAACTTAACAATAGGTACGACCTACGACTTATAAAACCTTGCGACCTAACCACTCAGCAACCCACGCGACCTAACACTTAAGCCAATACGCGACCTAAGACTTAGCCAACCACTCCGACTTAGCCCACACGACCAGATACTAACCCCTTAGGTCGTCCAACGACTTAACTACTAAGTCGCTAACCTGCTATCCCAGCTCCTCTAGGTCGTTGCCGACCTAACTATACTAACTACATCCTATAGGTCGCTAACATTCTATAGGTCGTTCCAACCGACCTAACTATACTAACTACCAGACGACCTAGTACATAATGACCTAACGCTTATCTCGGTCAAAAACTTAAGTCGTCTACGACTTAACACACTAACCACTAGGTCGTACATCTCCTAGCTCGCGCTTCCTTTAGGTCGCTCGAAACCTTAACTCGCCAAAAACTCTTAAGTCTTCTCTCTTAGGTCGTCAACCACCTCGCGACTTATCACCTGAACGACTTAACACTTAGGTGCGACTCAAGACAGTGCGACCTACCACTTAATCTGGCTACGACCTAACTCTTAACTCGCCTATCCCCTTAGGTCGCAGACCTTCTCTAAGTCGCTCACGACTTATCTTCTAAGTCGCCAACAACATTTAACTAACCTCTAGGTCGCGTACGACCTAGGACTTAGGCAAATTTCAACCAAAATCTGAAACAACTAGAAAATGCTGAAAATCCTAGATTTTGACAAATTTTTCGATCCGTAAAATACGGGTCGTTACAGTAAGTTCAGATATAATATAATTATGTGTGTTTAATTTAATTCAATTAGTTAGTAATCATAATTATCAACGGTTATTTAGTTATACTGATATATATAGTTATCGATTAATTATTAATGATAAGAATTGATAATTGATTATTATTATTCATTAATTATTTATAATTATTACTTTAATTATTATTATTGATTAATTAATAAAAAATACTAATTACGTATTCATAACAAGCACTACAAAATAATTTTAATCATTTTAGTATTAATTACTAATTAATAATTACTTTAACTGTTTTTCGAAACTCAAAAATCTAGAGTGCAAAAGCTATGTTACAGAACATTAACATAGAACTTAGGTATGGTAGACATAAGAAATGCAAAACATTTCGAGTATAGCATCTGGCATGTACAAAAATAAGTCATGTTTCAGATTGTAAATGAGCATGTATGCAATGGGCATGTGTACCTTTTAAATTTGTACATGCATGTTTCTTTAATGATCATGTACATTTTCAATTTATTCTCAGCATTATGCAAAAGTGTACCTTTTGTTCTCTATTGGAAAAAAAGAACTATTTTTTGCACTATGTTTCAAATTATGTTTATTTCTTCTATAGTTGTTTTTTGGAAAACCTACTGGTGAAACTCTTTGGAAAAACATTTTACTAAAATAAATACAGTCTAGATGCTTCGAGTAAATTTGAGTCGGTCCCGCACCACATAAGATAAGATATACTTATTTTGGGGACTCCTAAAAGGAATTGATTTTGGATGGGGAGGGGTTAAATTTTCAAATATTTCAAGATTTTTATGAGGAATTCTTCCGATTAGCCTAATTAGCTTATTTTCATTAATATTTAAAAATTTAAATAGTATGCTTGTATCATATTTTTGAGCAAATTTTGATTGACCCTTATCTTAGTACACTATAGGCGATACCATAGCATTTTTATGTAGATTATTCAATAGGTCCATGTTGTTTCTCTTTAAAATTTCGATGGTATGTCATTGAATTTCCTTAAGAAAGGTAAAATAGCAAATTATTCGGATTGAAACTCACAGCGTCATGTTATCCCATTAACAATTTTATATAGGCTGCCTATAATTGTTCCTCTGATTTAAAAATAGAGTCCCTTTAACCCTTTCCGTTAGTTTATAGAAAAATTACATGGCGTCATTCATTTACTTCATGTCTTCATTTCATATTGGTGAGGGGTTAATCTTTTACGCTTATAATATATGATAAATCTGTGCTTCTATATTTTGTGAATTACTATATATGTTTATGTAATCTTTTCTCTTTGTATTTATTCAATATAAAATCATTCCTAATAGAAGAATCAAAATAAATAAGATGGACACTAAATAATAGAATGTATAATAAATAATTAGCATTAAGAGAAGGATTCACAAATTAGTATTTACTAATATTAATATTCCCATCGGTGAAGGGTTACTTTTTAATGCTTTTAGTAATTGATTTTAATGTTTGACAAATCTATGCTAATATATTTTATGCATTATCACTTGTTTATGTAACTATTTTCGCTTTGTATTTATCTAATATAAAAGCACTACTAAAGGAAGAATCAAAATAAACAAGATGGACAATTGAAAAGAGAATATTAAAAGTAATAATTAACATTCAGAGAAGAATTCACAAATTAATATTTACTAATATTAACGTATCTTCGTTTCATATTGGTAAGATGTTAAGTTTATATGCTTTTATTAATTGTTTTAGTGTATGATAAAGCTTTATTTCTATATTGTAAGTATAATTTTATGTTCATGCAACATTTTTCCCTTTTTATTTACCCAATATAAAGCACTATGCAACGATCTAGCATTTTATCGCTTTGATTTATAAATGTATGATAAATTTTAAATATTCAATTAATGGTTTTTTATGGTCAAATAACCTTCTTTTAATTAATAAATAATGATAGAAAACATGTTTTGAAAGTTTATTTACAAAAATAAGTAGTTTGATAAAAAATTGAAAATGTGACCGGGAATCATTTTTCGGATTTTTGACTTTTTATAGAACGAAAGTTGCTGCAACATTGCTGCAAACAAATGTACACATTTGTAACATGCATTTACATATATAATAAGTGATTTTATAAAGTAAAAATGATTAGTAAAATAAATATAATTAAAGAAGTAATTAATTAAGAGATATAACTTTTACTTTTTTAAATAAAGAAAAGTGGACATTTCCTTCTTAATATAAGTGCATTAGTACATAACTTCATTATAAAAGTACAAGGCCATGTGAAAAGAAAGTAGTGCATGAGTTGGAACTTTAGAAAGTGCTAAAGGGGTATGGAAAAGTAAAGATATTTTGGTTAATGGTAAGTGGTGTTATTTACCACTTTTTCTATTTTTATATAATGACCTCTTTACTTTACCTTTTCACTTTCATCTTCTTTTCCATGTCTTCCTCCTTCTTCCTCCATTTTCTAAAAGGAAATTTACATCCAAACTACTTCATTCTCTCCTCTAAATTCTTATATAATCTTAGATCCGCATAGCCCACACCACCACCAAATCAAAACATGAGGAAGTGAAGCACAAATATCCAAAATAGCCTAGGTTGTGCACATGCTAGAAGGAGTTGGGCCTTGAGCCATGAGCTAGGGGCTAAGGGAAGGAGTTCTCGAGTGCTAGTAAGGAGGGAAAGTGATGTGGAGGTGTTTGGCTGCTTATAGGAGGAAGTAGTGGCCTTTTTGACAAGCCTTTGTCAAATTTAAAGTGAGATATCTCACTTTGAATTGGTTTTAAATATTGTGAAATGTTTTAATAATTTGGTAGTTGCTTGTTTATGTTGTGTGTAATATTTATATTGCTTGTTTGGATTTTATTACCACTTGGAAGTGGATGACATAAATAATCCATTGTTTTGCTGGGGACAAAAGCGACGAATAGGATATCGAATTGTCTTCTTAGCGAATATGTCACTATGGAAGTGCTTTGAAGAATGGAAAGTTGGGGAGGGAACCTAAAGAGTTCCTCATCTTGTTTATTTTTATTTACATATATTATTGGCCATGTAAACTCTTTTGTTTTTGGAAAGTGAATGGTGCGTAGTTTTACTCAACCTACTTGTTGTTGGTTTTATTACGATGCTGAAATCCCATACTTGCTTTTAAGCAATTTACTACTTGCTTTGTAATATGTTTTGAAATTTTTTTATTAATTACTTTTGTTTTCAAAACCTTTTTCTAAGATATCAAAGTGTTTTAAATATAAAAAGAAATGTGGTTTAAAAGGTATTTGATTTACAAAACCAAGTTTTAAAAATTACGGTCCATATATCAATAGTCGCTATGGATGCAGTTTTGGGAATATACGACTTTTATAAAGTAAAAATAATTATCTGTAACGACCACCTTTCTTGCACCAAAAGATGAGCCATTAAGGGTTGAAGAAAAAGAATGATAAGAAGAAACTAAAAAATGACAGAATCTCACCACGAATCAGAACAACATATAGTAGATAACATAGGATACTACATAGTCATTCCCATAATAATACATCAGAGTCATTACATTACAGTCTTCAACTAGACAGTATAACTACCGGCTCATACAAAAATACATAGATTATACACACACACACATCGGAATAAGAAATAACTAGCTAATGGTGAAGCCACCTACTCTAGCTCCTTCAAAATGCTTCCATAAGAAACTTGGATCACTTGGCTACTCATATAAATTTGAGTAACCAAGAGTTTTAGAAAAAGAAAATAAAACTCTAGATCAGATATGGGTCTAGTGTGAGTAAACTCAAAAAAACTTAAATATACTTTTATAAAACACTTTGAAAATCAAAAGTATCTCTTAAGACCACGCCGCACATAAACAAGGATGGGTTTTCACCGTATGATAACCAAACACTTTATACAGAAATCCAGTGATATTATGGTAATGTCTAGGGTTTTCAAGTAAAATAGAACGTAGCTGAAATGCTTGCATCTTTCATTTCAACATATTTGGGTACAACCAAATCCGCACTGCACTTGTCGAAGAATGGATTTCATACAATGACTGGGTTACTAGGTTATTGCTCATCATAGTACACCTCTAGATTTGTGTATCGAGGTCGGATCTATTGACCCCTGCCAATACAAGACCGACCTACCCTTTACTGGATAGTATCGAATATGATCACCCCTTGGTTGGGACCATCAACCGTACCGAAGCATACATGAGTAGATATCTAGATGGAAGAGATCATACCCTAATAGGAGTAACCCACCTAGCCTTGGTGCATCTCCCTTGTTTTAGTCATTCCCGGTTGATGAACCATAAGGCTACGTTTACCTTTATTATAGCACTGCTACTTGGAATGCTAACATTGCCTTACGAATGTTGACACGATGTCAGCATTCATCCATACAAGTCATTCAGGAGATGAACGAAAACGAATGCACTATCTCTACTACACCCATTTTGGAATCACCCTCAAGGTAGGTAGCAAATAACCCTTGCACTTCAAAGTCTTCATCTTGGACCTTTCCTTTACTATTTCCAATTCGAACGCTTATGTTGGTTCGAAGTGGTTTTCAGATAACAACTCTTATCTGATCCCGGTCTCTCCAAACCAATGTTCAATAATTTAAAAGGGTCAAGTCATTTATAGTGGACCATTCCACCATTAGGGTATAAGATTTACATATGGACATACATTCCATATGTGTAGATTATCATGAACCGCTTATCGAAATTAACCCCCTTGCATTCATCAAGTTCTCGAAGTGCGGTATTTACGATAAGTACAAGTCGTCTTACTTCCAATAAAATGTGTCAACGTTTTATTACAACTACTTTAAACCATTTAGCTACTTATTATCATGGACAAGAGATCCTCTATTTTTAAAACAATTTACTTAAAACAAAAAGGTTGGTTAAAATAAATAACCGATAGAGTTTAAAAAGAAACATTAAAATAAATAAACCTTGATTAAATCATAAGTTTAAAACATAATTAAACTTTATAAATCCTGATTAAATCAAAAATCATACTTTAAACCTTAATTAATTAAAAATTCATTTAAAATTAAACTTAAATTAAATAACATTAATTTAAGAATTTAAACTTTAATTTAGTAGATAATTAACCCTTAATTAAATAATAATTAATTAACTAACTAAGTCTAATTAAATAACTAAATATTGATTAAATAAAAATTAATCCACTTTTATCTTAATAAATCATTATTTAAAACTTACTTAATTAAAAATGTTTAACTTAGTTAATAATTTTCTTAATCTCTAATTATTTAACTTAACTACTTAAATAATAATTACATTAATTAATAAATTAAATAAATAGATTACTAAATAATTAAAACTTAAACTTTTGACTAACTTTATTAATTTGAAATGAGTTTAGATAAAAAATAATCTAAAAGAAATCACTTAAAACTTGAAATCGTGAAATTTTCTAACTGCATCCATATTCACTATCGCTATAAGTGCAGTTCGCTAGAATTGATTGCTAGGTGAAAACCTCACTTTTGCTCTAGCTACTATATGTTTGAAACACAAAAGGAAGAGTTTTGAAAACTTAAACAAAAGGTGAAAATGTAACGACCTTACCGCTATGCCCAGTTTAGCAAAGAACATTACAAGTAATGTCGTTTGCTAATCCGAAGAATACGGTTGGTTAAGGGCAATCGAATGTGAACATATCTTTATACTAACATTGACACGTCTTATTTACCTTTATGAGGATCCGAACTGGAAATTTGACGTGCATAGTATTAGTACAAAGTAATAAACACACCAATTAAAAATATTCAAAATTGTATATAATATAGATAAATCAGAATCAGAATCACAGATCACAACAGAATAATATACATTAGATACATGATAGAATGTGAGTCTATAAATATCAGTACTAGACCCACATAAATATACACATCATATCGAAAATGTTGTATCAGGTACAAAGTCAGTACTAAATAATATATATGACATAAACTCCTAACCGTCCATATATACAAGTATGAAGTAAACTAAACGGGTCAAAATAGTCTACTTCAATGCTAGCCCAAAATCCAAAAGTCAACTTGTCCCTATACCTATAGAGTCTCGGCCTGAAACGAGTATTATAAAATAAACGGGTTAGACTATATCTAATAGAAAGGTGAGATGATACTGATATCATAAATATACGACTTAATAATAAACAAGCCATAATAAAATATTGCCAGAACAAAAGATTATAATAGGGCATATTAAATAAAATAACCATATCAAAATACCAGTTATGACTTAACCATAAAATAAGTCATCTCAAATTATGCCTAAAACCAATTAACCAAAATAAGGCATATCAAACCAAATCACCATTTCATAATTCCATATCAAGTCTCAAACAGACTATTAAAAATATTATGATAACAAATTCAAAATTCTCCAGAGCCTAAAAGGTACTAAATATCTATCCCAAAATCTCTGAAGAAATGATCATTACTAAGGAAATAATAATGGTAGTCAAGTATTAGTGTGATACAGTGCGACACGGGCCTAACTAAAATAAATAAATCCTGCCACATAGCACAATAGTCTAACAGAAAGAAATGGACTACCAGATAAAAAACCCGACTCCTAACGAAAAGAAATAGGTAGTGGTGTTTATGACAAAACTATGTGAATTTACCTAACTAAAATAAATAGGTAAAAATTGTCCAGTGGTGAAATAAACTGATAGGCCTGCATATAACACCTGCCCAAGAAAGAAAAGGCAGTCGTGTCATACCATAACAAACCTAACTAAAAAAATAGGTTTGCCCATCCAAATCTAAGAATGTATCGACTCTCAGGTCGATAAAAAAATGAGTTATCGTCTCTCAAGGATCTATCGGCCTAAAATTTGAATACCCTAAATAATACAACTCTAAAGTGTTAATCACTATCATTCAAGTAATCACAAGAATTTAGGCTAACTGTCCCATACCAGATAGTAAATTCAGGTATTTACTAAAAGCTAGTAATTTTCACCTTAAACTCTATTTAACAAATTTTAGTAATAACCGAAAGAATTTTACGAAAAGTCCCATAACAATTCGAAAATTCAATCGTTTATTAAAATTCTTTGTTTCACAGAAAAGCACGAAATCCAATTGAAATGGAAATCATTCAATTTTCCAATTTAAAATCCAATTAAAATTATTAATCAAATTTTAATTTAAGAAGGATTTTATAAAATTTACTTTGATTTAAAATTTTGAAATTATAAGAAATCTTTTTCAAAATATATGTAACTATGCATTATTAATAATTTTATCAAAACCTTTGAATTCATTATAAATCCCTTTTATCTATTTATAAGTAAATAAAAATTCATAATTACTAATATAAAGAAAATCATTTCTTTTCAAACAAATTCTTGATATATATATATATATATTAATTTTTTGCTTTTCTACTATTTTTATCTCTAAAAATATTCTAATAATAATAATTTAAATTTGTAAATATGATCATAAGTATAATTTATATACTTAAAAAAACTATTTTAAACTATATATTTTACAAAAATGATTTTCCAAAACTATTCTTCAAAAATTCCTTAATTTAATATCTATATAAAATATATATTATTACTATTTTTTTTCTAATTTCATAGAGTAGAAATTCTATATGTCTCAAAATTAAAGAATCAAGTGCAACAAGGAATCAGAAAATTCAAAATGCATTATCTAGAGCCAACATTGCTCTATATAAAAGATTATTGCAATTGTCGAATTATTTAGCAATCCGAGTTTTTCCAACAACTATGGTCACACAAACAACGTATGTCATTTTATATAAGTTAATAAAATTCAATTTGCAATCGAACAGAATTCAGTTTTCAAATTGATTTTTTTCAATCCACATAACAATCTATATATCGTCAACAATAATTTTTCATTATTTCAAATCGACAATCATTCAAACAATCCAATCAATTAAACCAACCAATGCGATCGATTATCGGGATAATTATATATATAGCAAACATTGGAATAGATACAGATGTGTGAGTTAAAATAGATTAACTCACCTTGATCGGTTTGCAAATCAAAATCTTCCATTGGCTAACATGCACCAAAATCCCAAGTCAAATTGCTACCTAAACCCTAGCATGCTGCATCCATCTTGCTGCCTTTGCATCAGTCGTGGCCACATCCTCCTATGCTTGAATTCCAGCCAATACAGCGATGCCGGAACCTCCCATCGTCACGCACGCGCTAGCTCGTCGCTCCTCCACTAAGTCATGGCTCCAGATCGACGTCGCCCATCGTCGAAAGTCGGTCACACATCGCCACCCCTGTCTCAAGCTCGAAGCTCAGGTCAACCGCCTTTGGGTCATGCGTCTTCCTCCCATCGCGACCTAACACGAGCTCGCCTCCTCCTTCATGCGTGCGTCGTTCCCTTCGGTGGTCTCGCTTGTCCACGCGATTGTTTGTCGATTAATTAATTTATTTTTTTCCAATTTCGTGTGTTAGGGTATTTGGGGATTAGGGTATCTGATCGGGTTCTAGGATTTGGGAAAGAAAAGTGTAATTGTACATTCATTTTTAATTTTTTATATAAATAGGTTTGGGCATAAAGTGAGCAGGGAAGAGATTTTGAAATGAATTTATTTTGTTCTCCTTAAATTTACAACTAAACTTCTTATATAAATAAAATTTGAATTTTTCCCTTATTATTTAAAATTTTTCAATCCCTATATTTGAATGTGAATAATTCCACCACTGCTTTGTAGAACCATTTCCAATTTAAATTAATCTACTATCTAATTTACAAAGTACAATTTCGATAATTACACAACATTGTTTGATTCAATATTTATCCATCTTTATGCAATTATTCATTATATCAACGTAACGTAAATTGAATTTATTTTTCACCTATTTCAATAATATAAACTTATCTATACTTTTAAAATATTTTATATCTAACAATAACACTTTATCTTGTTTGATATATTTTCCTAAAAGAATTTATTAATTAATTCAACTTGTTAAAACAAAATCTATTGTTACATAGATTTCAATCAAGTAAGAATGAATTTCAAAATAATATTTACCAAAAATCAAATACAGACATTTTTATTTTAATTAAATCTCCAAAGCCTTTGAAAAATCATTCTCAAGCCCAAAGGAAATTAAATTTCCTAATTTTTCGAATTTCAAATCCTTTCAATCTATATTCAAATATTACTCTGGAATTTTATCCCATTCCAATTATAAATCACATTTATAATTCACATTTACAAACTCTATTTTGTTATATGAATTTATTTCTTAACTTTTTTGTTATAACATTAATTTCTTATTTTAATTTCTACACAACAATGATAATAGTTTAATATTATCAGTCCCTAACAACCAAGCAACCATATACTATAATAATTTACAAAAAATTATTTCTTTTGTATACGAAAATAATTTTGGGAAAAATTATTTCATTTACCCCATTTTAAAACAATACTATGTCAAACTGTTCTATTCAAGTGTTTAAAGATCCCTATCAATAACGTTAATTACTCGTATTGACACCACTCAACAAACCAATCAACAAAATATAAAACAATTTTATATTCACTAAAAAATACACGCTCATATCTATTAATACACTCAAACTCATTCTAGAGTGCTACTGACTCTATCTCTAATGAGTACTCCCCACCAGAGCTAAGTTCTCGCTTAACCTTTAAGCTCTAATACCACTTTAATGACCAACAAATCTGTACCCCTTTGAGTCGACAATATTCTCCAACAGTTTAACTCAAGGTGGAAGGAAATACGATTCATTAGGGTAAAAGAAGAAAAGAGGTAGAAGAAGAAGAAGAAACAACAACACAGAATCTCATAATCGCAGCGGAACAATATATAATAGATAACAACTGATCTTTATACAAAAAGAACTATTACTGTTTTATAAATTACATCATCAGAGTACACACCAAACAATAACACAATACTGCACAGTTATAATAACTTGTCCTCACAAAAGCTGTACAACATACCATACACAGCGGAATATAAGTCAGATATGTGAGATACGTCTCCGTCATCCAACTCGTCTCCTGAGCTCCATAGCATCCTATCCCATATCTGTAATACTCGGTCTGACCCGAGCATTATAATAAAATAACACCCGAGTTAGTCTGGAAAACCAGCGTGAGAAAACAAACTCAATTGAATTATTAAAATTTTCAAAACCCTTTGAAACAAAGGTATCTCGTAAGACCATGCCACAAATAAACATGTCGGGTTTTTACCTTACGATAACCAAAACATTTTTATCAAATCCGTCTGATGTTATAATAGTGTTTATAGAAAGTAAAATAGAATATAGCTAAAATTCTTGCATCTCACGTTCCAGCATATTTGGGCACAATCAAAACTGTACGGGCGCTTATTGGAAAATAAATTTCATACAATGGCAGGGCTACTGGGGTACCGCCCGTCACAGTAACTGGCCTAGAACAGAGTACCGAGGCCCCGATCCCTTGCAACACAAAACCGGACTACCCCTTACTGGATAGCCCAAATAAGATCACCCCGCGGTTGGGATCAGCAACCGCCACACAGCCGAGATCAAAGGGACTCTAGACAAGAATAACGTTACCCTAATTGGGTGCTACCCACTTAGCCTTGCTGCACCTCCCCTGTTTTAGCCATTCCCGGTTGATGAGGCTTGAGGCTAAGTGTTACCTTTTTAAAGATCTCATTTACTTAGAATGCTCACCGTCCTCCAATGACGATGGTCTGATAGCATTCGTCCATACAAGTTGCCCAAGGTCTGGACAAACCGAATCACCGTCTTCACCATCTTCACGGTATTTATTCGCTACATTCAAACCGGATCAAAGTGGTTTTCGGATAATTAAATCTGATCCCGGTCTCTTCGTAACGATCAGTGCATTGGCCAATATTGATAGTCGATTATTTAACTATCAAATTAAACAATCATCCAACCAATTATTTTATTTCCACTGAAAAAGGCCAAGTCTTATTAAATTTAGATTTTAAATAAATTAAATCACTTATCCAAAAATATACACTTAAAACATTTAAGTACAAAACTACTTATATTCTTTATTCAAAATAATACTGACGAAATTCTAAAATAATTCTCTAAGTAGAACTTAGCCAAAAACTACTTTTTAAAAATAAAACTATTATATAAAGTATAAATATTCAATAATTACCTTTAAATCATAATACTAATTTTAACCTTTAAAAATAACTAACTATTGTAATTAACTTAATTAATATTTAATCTAAAAAAAATTAAACGATTTAAATAATAAATTTCTCTAAAACATTCTTTTAAAAACATCTTTAAAACTTCTAATTTATACTTAAAAATCTTTCTTTGAAAATATACTTAGCTTTTCAGGAAAAAAAAAATTCCCCCTCCAATAAAACCGGTCTAGCCATTTTAAGTCCTTCTCGATTTATCTCCAATTAAATTTACGTCCCAAATCCCGTAAATTTTCTTTCCCGTACTTTTAAAAATAAAAATCTCTTTTATTTTTTAAAACGATTTACCCATCCCCTTATAAATTTCCACCGTGAATTTATAATTTCAAATTATCCACTGATAATTACCTCACTTTATTTATAAACCCAGTTTATAAATCCGTAGCCTCACTCTCCTTTTAATCACTATTTCAAAAACACCTAATCGATTTTCAAATCGATTCTTCGAATTAATTTCATTTTGAAATTTATTTCTGGATTTATCAAAAATTACCCCAACCCTGAATTTTCAGATTTACTTCCCTGTTCTGATTCAAAATCTTATTGATATTAAATTAACCAGTAGTCCAATTTGAGTGAGATTAACTCACCTTTGATTTTTGAATTTTCCGATCGTCTCGATATTAAATTTAAATCCATCGTGAGTTATTTAGTTGTTGGGAATCCAAACGACTTATTTCCATGATTTCGGACCTCGCATGGAAACTTTACGAATTTTATTACCACCGAGATAATTAAATCAAATCGAGGTTAGCTTAAAAATTTAAAACTGTTTAAACTAAGTCACTAATTTAAATACTTACCCAATCACTATTTAGCCGAAGCCCACGAGCAAAAAAAACCCAGCCTACTACAGGAACTCAATCTTCCCCAATCCAAAAATCGATTCCTGCTTCCAGATAGAAATGCCATGCCGAGCCTTGACCACCGAAATCTCAACCGCGGCGACCATCAAATTTGCCACTACCCACACCTCCGCTAATCGCCACGAACTCACCCATCACACTCTCTCGACTTCGTTCCATTTCCACCCTTCAATTGTTGACCGAGTCACCCCAGCACATTGCGATGGTCACCGCCTGTAACCACCCGCATATTTTACGATTGTATATTTAAATATTTTATTTAAATATAGCATCGTTAGTCGGATTAAAATCCGAAATGTCACTTTTTGCATACAGTCGAATTGGGACTCGAGACCACTTCCATTGAGTCCAAATGGCGTTTGCGACCTTTTTGAGTATAAGCATCGATATGTTTGGAGTAAGTTGAATTTTGCTATTTTCTAAGTGGGCTTTTGGGTTTGGGTTTCACCCAACTCATCCTATACCCTAACTCAGCCCCCTCTCTTCATCCATTCACTCATTTCATTTCTTTTTCTCAAGCTCAACTGAAAATGGGGGAAGAGAATGGGAAATAGAAATTTCCAAGCCCTAGTTTCCTTTTGCAAACTCAATTCTTGCTCCAAAATCAAAGAGAAGCTTAGGTAAGCCTTCTCTTCATCTTCTCCATTTCATTTCCTCTTCAATTTCAGAAATGTTCTAAACCCTAACTTAGGAAATGTTTTCTTTTGAGCTTAGATTGAAGCTCCTTGGATTGAAATTGAAGAGTGATTGTTCTAGCCTTGCTCTGTAGCTTCTCTCTTGTGTTTTTGGGTTTAAAGGTGAGTTTTTGGAACTCACATCTAAGCCTATAGCTTTTGTTGTGGTTGGGTAAGAATTCCTAACATCAACTCATGTTCATTTGTGTTCGATTTGGATCGATTTGGGGAATTGTCCAATTTTTGGTTTTTGGAATCCAATTTTGTAAAAATCCAATCTTTGATGTTTGAACACGTTAGTGGGGTGTTTCGGAGGGCCATACAAGGCTGGGTTATCGCTTAGCGTAAATCCTTGGCCGTGGTTGCTCGCTCGTCGCTCCCGTTCCGTGTTATCGAATTTGCCCCAAAGGGGGCTAGGCTGATTTTGCTCTGGTAGTAGGTTCAGTCAACTGAACCAGTAGGTCGGTCGACTGAACCAGAGTCCAAGAATTTGCCTAGGTCTGTATCAGTCGACTGACCTTCTGGGCCAGTCGACTGACCCTGGGCAGAAAATCTCGTACCCTTGCGTCAGTCGACAGACACCCTAGGTCAGTCGATTGACCTGGAAACATAAAGTTTCCAGGCACTGGGCCAGACGACTGACCCCCTGGTTCAGTCGACTGACCTACTTGTTTAAGCCAATTTGTTTATTTTGCTTGGTTTCCAATTTTGATCGATTCGTGTTGATCCAATCAGTCGTATTGCATTTTTGACTTTGATGATTCCTTTTTAGATTTCGTACACGGGTTTTTATAAAATGATCTTTTTAAATTGTATTAAAAGCTCGTTTCTCCAACTTATAATTTCTATTTAAAACACACACACAATTTTGCACTTCGAGCGAAGAGGGAGGAGAATTAAATGATTAAATAAAACACGTGCTATGAACACGTGGGTTTATCTTTTCAGTTAATTCCTAATCTATTTGTTTGACCATTTTGACCTTTGGGTCTGGTTTACCGATGATATAAGGTGAACTTTGTACTGCTTTGAGTGTGAAATTGACTAACGGTTAGTAATCCGTTTAGTGCGAACGTGTGGTATGGGACTCACGTTAACATTTTTCGGGTTCCTTTCTGAGAGTTGCGACACATTCTTCCAGTAAGTGGTGTCCAGTACTGGGTCTCTGGACCTTTGCCACTATGGTTTGTTGCCTTCGGGGTTTTTTGCCTTCGGGCGTTGCCTTCGGGCGTGTGGCTTTGTCTATGTGGACAATTGCTCCTATGTGGGAGTAGAGTCTTCGTGCGTGTGGCTTTGTCTATGTGGACAATTGCTCCTATGTGGGAGTAGAGTCATCGTGCATGTTGCCTTCAGGCGTGTGGCTTTGTCTATGTGGACAATTGCTCCTATGTGGGAGTAGAGTCTTCGTGCATGTTGCCTTCGGGCGTGTGGCTTTGTCTATGTGGACAATTGCTCCTATGTGGGAGTAGAGTCTTCGTGCGTGTTGCCTTCGGGCGTGTGGCTTTGTCTATGTGGACAATTGCTCCTATGTGGGAGTAGAGTCTTCGTGCGTGTTGCCTTCGGGCATGTGGCTTTGTCTATGTGGACAATTGCTCCTATGTGGGAGTAGAGTCTTCGTGCGTGTTGCCTTCGGGCGTGTGGCTTTGTCTATGTGGACAATTGCTCCTATGTGGGAGTAGAGTCTTCGTGTGTGTTGCCTTCGGGCGTGTGGCTTTGTCTATGTGGACAATTGCTCCTATGTGGGAGTAGAGTCTTCGTGCGTATCGCCTCTGGGCGTGTGGCTTTGTCTATGTGGACAATTGCTCCTATGTGGGAGTAGAGTCTTCATGCGTATCGCCTCTGGGCATGTGTATCACTAAATTAACAGTACTTGGCATAAAGACTATGGTCTTAGTCCGCGCGACTTTCTGATGTTTTATTATTATATTTCCCTTGAGTAGCGCCTTTCGGCGATGGTTCTATGGAACCACACGATATGAGTGCGACTACCCCGTGGAAACTTATATTGCCTACCCTGGCACTATTCTTTGCTATGTTGCATTGATTTTGGATATGTTTCCATTATTGCTTATGATTGCCGATATGGCGGGTTTTGGAATATCTCCTAAGTGGGAGTAATATTCTACAAACCATCTTTATTACTATTGCATTATGCCGATGAGATGAGGCTTATTATTCGACATTATGTGATGTCGATTCCTCTTTGGAGGATTTATTTATTTGCTAAGTGACTACGTTTTCACTATGTTAGTAATGTGGTTATTGTTGCACTTCTCTTTTGAGGAGTATTATATCATTATCGTATACCGCATTATTATTATTTAGTTTATCTAACTGATTTGTTTTGCTAGACTAACCCGTGTATTTTATACTCGGGTCAGACCGGGATGTTTCAGGTTAGGTACATTGGACTTAGCCTATTTTGCTTCCGCATGGACTATTCTGCTAGTTCCTTTTTGTTATAGCTTTTTGTGCAGTCCTTTTTGGCTGTAACTCTGATATGTACTCTTTTGACTCGTCTATACATTATGGTTTGCTTTACCACTTGATATGTATCATTTTGTATACTCTGTAATGTATCTGTATATGTGTATATGCATGTGATGATCCACTATTCTATGATGTGTATTACATTTGAGTTGTTATATTTCGTTCTGATAGATCCTTCAGCCACCTATGGTTTTGTATTAAGTATTTATTGGATGTGTCGATCCACTTGAGAAAGAAAGAAAAATGTATGGCAATTGTCGGCGTATTCAATAGATAATTAAGACAAGGCTATAGATGGTCGCTCCTATCCAGCTCTATTCTCTGTATTAGCAGACGGTGTTACTTAGTAATACTCTTTGCTAATGTGGGTCTTGGAGTGGGACGTCACACCGCCTCTTCCACCATTGCTTCGACCTCGCATCTGACCAACCTACCCACGTGCGCCCCCAATAGCTCCCATCCCTATAACGTCGCAGCAATTTGGAGCGACCAAGCTTTGCCAAACTCGATTCGCACCCCCATCAAGTCGCAGTCATGACCTTGCCTACCCCCTTCCCCGAGTCGACGTGCTCAAGCATGAGTTCACGATCAACCAAGCTCTCCCTTCCCTTCTCTCCTTTTTTTGAATGCGGAAGGAAGATACGCGAGTAACTTTTATTTCTTTTTCCACGGTCTAGCTTTTGATCTGTTGCGTTAGTGTGCATTTATAAAAACAGAGAAAGGAGGATAGAAGCAAAGTATAACAGGAGATAGAATTTTAAAGTTCGGCCATTTTTATTTTGTTTTTCCTGGCTACAAACTGTTTAAGCTTTTAAAAAGAAAACGGAGGAGGGAACACGATTAGATGTAAGCGTGTTTGAACAAACGAGCTACAGTGATGTTGAAATGAGGTGAAAAGATGCTGAAGTGAATATAAATGTCCATCAATATAATTATATATATAATTTTTAATTTTAAATCATCTCGATATCGCAACTTAAAATCTTGACCTCCTATCGAGGTGTGCCGTTAGGCATTCATAATGTTATACCCCTATTCCGAACGCAATGGAAAAGGTTTCGAGTCCAAATTCGATCGTATGGAGAAGATAGCTTTTTGGACCCAGTTATTATATTGAATTTTCGATATAAATTTCAGCACGTTTATATTCCGTACGATCAAATGATAACTCCAAACACTACAAAATTTGAAATCCGGTAATAATACACTATTACGGATCCAATGTAACTGGTTTCGTCGAATTCCGAGACTATGCCCCGAAAGACTATTTTTAAATAACATTTCAAACGATATATTTTTAAAACTGAACAAACCACTTTCAAATTCAATTTTAACACTTTTACTATCTTCGGTATTATCAATATAAATTTTATAACCCTCTGAATTATTTTTAACAGGCTTGAAACTCCTGATTCAGTATTTTATCCATTTTCCCAATTATTAAATTTAATAATTAAACCATCCAATAAATAGTGATATTTGAAATTCAAGTTAAAATTTAACTTTTAAATATTTAAAATCAATTAAATATTCCAATTTCAAATATCCAAAATTCCGGGTCATTACATATTTTATCACTGATGATATATGCATGTTGCTGATTGTTATATTATTATCATATATGTTATCACTCTACAAGTTCCCTGTTAGTATAGAATTCCCTATGGGTTGAAATGATACACACCCGAACGATCTTGTAGAATAGGAGAAAATCGATATGGGTTGAAATGATAAACCCAAGCGATTTTCATTGACATTGAATTGGGATTGCGAGTTGAAAAGATATATACCCGTAGATATTTAAATTTCGGATTGAAATGATAAATATCCATATCACTTGACCATAGGATAGAAAATCATATATAGACACCGTTGGTGTATATATATATATAATTTAAAATGATTTTCGTGTTTTGAAATAAAAATATATGGTTTTATGTAAATATTGATTTTATTATATAAATGTTATTTTATATATGTTTAAAATTTTAGATTTTTTTATATGTTTTGAAAATTGTAAATTTTAAGTTAGTTTTGAAATTTATTAATTTTAAGACTTTACTTATAATTTTTTTTACTATTTTTAAAATATATATAAATTAAGTTTAATAATAAGATTTAATTTAATAAAGTTGATTTAATTAATATATATATATATATGTTTAAGTATTTATTTAAATTTATATTTTAAAAATAGATTTTATAATAATTTTAATAAATTAAGGTTGGGAAGATAAACTTAAGTTGATTTGAAATAGTATTCTTTTAAGAATTATATTTAATTAAAATCGATTTGAAACTTATCGAATTTGAGATTTTTAAAGATATGATTTATAACTTGATTTTGATTTAAAGTGATTAAATGGATATTTCAAATTTTAAACAAATTTAAATTGGATATTTAATTTTATTTAAATTTGTAATTTGAATTTTTATTTAAATGATTTTGGATTGATTAATTGAATATTTCAAATGAAATATTAGTAAAGTTAAATTGTGATATAAAATGAAATTATAAAATTTTGTTTCGTAAATGTTTGAATATTTAAAGCTTTGTAATCTATTGAAGTTGAAATGGTTTAAATTGTAGTTCAAAATTGTATTTGGAATCGATATAGGTTTAATATGGTTTATTGAGATTTGATTAGGATTTTGGAATTCGAGTTGATTTGAGTCGATTTGTGAAATTTGAGAAAACTATTTTGTTATAAAAAGTATTTTAAAATATATTTAATTTTTTTTTATATTTTACTTTATAAATTATTTTATTATAAATTATTTTAATTTATAACTGTTTTAATTTACTAATTTATTTTATTATATAAACTATTTTATTATATAAACTATTTTATTACATATACTATTTTAATATCTAAACTGTTTAAGTGTTATGGATTTCCAAAGTGTTATGATTTCCAAAGTGTTATAATTTCAAAGTGTTAAAATTTCAAAGTGTTATAATTTCGAAAGAGTTATAATTTTGGAAAGTGCTATGATTTTGGAAATGAACATTATTTTAAGTGAGAAATGGTATCGTATTGATTTGGTTTTGAAATGGATATGATATTTTGGTTTTGAAGTATGATATTTTGAAATGACCACGGTGTTATTATAACGATTGGTTGTTAAAGCGACAGGGATCGGTTATTGTCATACTCTCTACCAATACCGAAAACAACTTTAACGACTGTGTACGCGGTGGAGATAACAGAATGAAGTAGGATGGTGGCGACAATTCTATTTGAGGTATATACGTGGACCTGACTCCCGTGAGTTTGCTTAAGGTGGCTAAAACAGGAGCAATTGACAGGCCAAGTGAGGTAGCTCCTCCGATCGGACACACTTCTTCGATACCATTCTATTACTTTGTGATTGTTTAGGTGCACCCCTCGGATTTTGGGAGTGTGGATCGAGGTGGGCGGTAGCTGCGGCTATGCGTTACCACCAACCGGGAAGTGTAATTGGCATATCTAACCTAGCATTGCCTAGTTGTGCCGTGTCACCTACCATATCGTGCCCACTACGAGTTTGTTTTGTACCATACTTATGGAGTGCCCTTTGATAAGCCCCAGTTTACGGGGAAGTTACGATACTGTATAGACTATGGGAATATATAAAATGTGTTAAGGGGGATATGGGTAACACCTTAACGCTATTTTAATAGTTTACTTTACTATAGACATATTATAATAGCGTATTGTACTACATAGTAGATAGTTCCACGGATCCTTAGAGGATGGGTATCCCAAACATCCTTTAAGTTACTTGTATTTCAGTTGATATTTCACTTGAGTTGGATTTATTGATATAAGAATGTTAATCCTGACTCGAGTGTTTTGTGTTTTGCTTTATGCTCGGGTCAGACTGAGTATCACAGTATTTGAGACTTGCCTTTGGAGTTTGGAGCCTCGCTTGGAGATCCAGCTATCTATTTAGCTTTCAGTTATTCAGTCAACTCCAGTGATATGTTCAGATTTTTGTTATTTGACTATGTATTGAGACTCCTATGTATTCGAGACATCTGTTGTATCTTGTTTTAACTCTGATATATATATATAGTAGCTTCATGAACTACTATTCTTTTGTTTCCGCTACTTATTGTTATATTACTCTGTGTCTGTGATTCTGTGATTTATTTATTTACTGTATACGTTGAGTTTTGCCAAATATAAATTAACAATATGATATTTTGAGCAATTCAAGTCCGACATGTGCGGATGCAAATGGTTGAAAATATTGGGATGTTACAACAAGCTATTTAAAAAAGAAGGGACAAAAATGCTACGTTCAAGTGGATTATCAGATTCCAAGCCTCTTGCACTCCACCTCAATAATCTTACTATAGCATGCTCCACGATGTTTTTTCCTTTTTTCCTTGCCATCTGTGAGCTCACTGATGATTCCAATTGTCCCGCTTCATCATGTATCTTTTGTTTTCCTTTTTCATGCTGCAAGTCTTCACCTGACTCTTTGTTTTGAACCATATCAACATTTATTATCACTTTTCATATGCTTCAAAACACCCTAGATCAACATCTACCACGATCTCGTAACTCTCTGTTTTAGAACTATTAGCAGCTTTATCTACATTTACATCAGCTGATGATATTGTTATCGAATTACCTATATTGCCTTCATTTACATCTTCATTATCAGCAAAAGCTGTATCACCCAAAACACTCAGATTCCTCTTGTATCTCCAGGTCTTTAGCTTACCGTCAATCCCCTTCACAAATACACTGTTTTTAAAATCCTTAAAATTCAATCTAAAGCTCGAATCACCTGTGTATCGTTTCAAATAAATTTCATGATAATACTCATTTGTGAAAAGCTTGATCAAAGAAGGCAATACACATAGAGTAGAAACTTCAATTTCTGCCGTCAAAGTAATAAAATCAGCAACGTCCATAAAATCAATCTGAAGCCTTTTTACCTCCCCTACTTTTGCTAACACCATTCTTACCATCCTCAAATTTCTGTATACCAAGGTAGGTTTTTTAGCATAATCCAAACATTTCCCCTTTCCCATGTATGCTTACTACTCTTTTGTAGACTCCATCATTTAATCCAATAATGCCACTGTTTGAGATAATGAATCCAACATTATCCCTAGACAAGAAATTATGAGGGAATTTCACAATAAAATCATCGATAAGCCTCTTTACATCCCAGTTCCAATTCCTTAATGTCAGATTTCTAAATTTTCACTTCAGAAGCTCCTCCATTTGTATAATAATGAATGCTCCTTTGAAAATCGAAATTATGACCTAAGAACTTGCCATTTGTAGTTCATTCTCAATTTTTGTCGAAGAAATGAAAGCCTCATTACCAGCTTTCATTTTGTTTTCTAATTTAATGTAACGACCTACCTTTTGAATTGTTTAAATCGATGATAAACCACACACGTCAGACTCAAACCATTCAAAAGGGCAGATTGTTATGGGATAAATAAGAAAACACAGAGAAAGAAAGAAAACAAATATAGAATCTCGCAACGGAATGACAAAATATAATAATCAAATAAATGGTTCATGAAGCTGTTTACAAATAACATTGATTAAACTTTTATAATACAGATCGGAGTTACATACAACAAGAATAAATAATAAATGCAACGGAACAACATGATGCAGTGGAATAAATATAATACATAATAATCTTACAAAATCTTCGTCTTCATCCTCCAAAAAGTAGTCTTCGATAAACTGAAAAGCTCAAACTGACCCGAGCGAATTGAAAAGACAAAACACTCGACTCAGAACTAAAGGATCTTATGTAAGTTAAATCAACAGCAAATAAATATGAGTATAACGGCGTCAGAGATGTTTACGGGGTTTGACATCTCCTATTCAGTGTCAACGTAAGTGCAATAACTTAAGAGATATTCGAGATTACCATCTCCTAAGGATCCGTTGAACTATCTACTATGTAGTACAATACGCTATTAAAATAGTGTCTACATGTTAGTATTAAAATAGCGTTAAGGCGTTACCCATATCGCCCTTAACACATTTTATATAATGTGGTATTCTATACAGATACTGTAAACTCCACTCGCAGGTGGGCTATCAGGGAGCACTTCGTAGGTACGCCACAAAACAAACTTGTAGAAGGTACGATAGAGCATGTGAACACGGCACTCGAGGCAATGCCAGGGTATATATACCAATTGCGGATCCGGACTGGTGGTAACGCATAACAGCTACTACCGCCCACCTCGGAACACAATCCCATAATCAAAATCGTGGGATGGCCACCAATTCATCACAAAGTCATAATATGGTATTGATGAAATGTGTCCGATCGGAGGTGCGACCTCACTTGGCCCTACATGGCTTCTATTTTAGTCACATCTAAGCTGACTCACGGGAGTCAGGGTCACGTAAATACCTCATACAGAATCCTTCGCCAAACCATCCCACTTCATATCCAGAATCTCCACCACGTACATAGTTGTTAAAGTGGTTTTCGGTATTGGCAGAGAGTATGACAATATCTGATCCCAGTCTCTTTAACAACCAAACGCTTATTTCAGACCGGATGGTTCCTTTACATTCCAAAAGTCAATTCACAATTTGATATCAAAATATCATATTCTCAAAACCATATCATTTTCAAATCATATTCACTTTCAAAATCAAATTAACTTCCAAAATCATATTCACCTTTGAAATCATATTTACTCAAATATGTCATTTCATAAAAGGTATCAATTCCAAATTCCAACTTAGGTTGTATCATCATCAAGGATTTAAATATAAATAATTCAACTTTACACGGTTTGAAATTTTAGAAAATAGTTTAGATAGTCATAAATAGTTTTAATAGTTTTAAAAATAGTTTAAAATAGATTAAAATAGTTTAAATAGTAAAAATAGTTTAAATAGATTTAAATTTGATTTAATTTAGATTTAAAACGATTTAACTAGATTTAAAATAGATTAAATAGATTTAAATTATATTAAATAGATTTTTAAATAGATTTAAATAAATTTAAAATAGATTAAATAGATTTAAATTATATTAAATAGATTTAAAATAGATTAAATAAATTTAAAATAGATTAAATAAATTTAATTTGTTTAAAATAGGTAAAATTGATTAAATTGGATTAAATAGGTTATAATGGATTAAAATAAATTAAAATAGTTTAAATTGATTAAAATAGTTTACATTAATTAAAATAGTTTAAATTAGTTTAAAATAGATTTCAAAGTTATATCCAAACATTTTCAATAACTCAATTCTGGTAAATTCATTTATATTTGACACTTCAACTTTGAAATTCAAATTTAAATCCTTTGAACAATTGATTAAATCAATTCCAATTTCAACATTTAATAGTTTGATTATCGAAAATAATCTAGTTTATATAAATCAATTTATATTTCAAAATGCCAGTTAACTGAATTCAAAATTTAAGGAATTAAAAATCATTTAATTTAACCAATCCGGTGTCCGTATATAATTTTCTACCCTATGGTCAAGCGATACAGATATTTATCATTTCAATCTGCAATTTAAAATTTTACGGTTATATATGATTTCAAACCGCAATCCCGAATTAAGTTCAAAATCCATAAAATCGCTCGAGTCTATCATTTCAACCCATAATGATTATTCCATAATATATAGATCGTTCGGTATATATCATTTCAACCTATAGGGAACTTGAAGTGTTATAACAATATAAAATACAACATCCAATCATCCAATATCAACAATCAAACATACATCACAATCATCAGCCAATAAGCATTAATAGATAACTGATTACCATTAATAGGTATTAAAATGATAATTAAATTTAATATTAAATTAAACAATGATTAAATGCGATAAAAGTAAAATTTAACTAAAATGACAATTGAAACATAACAAACATCAATCAATTAATTTCTAATCACATCATAAATTAAATTTAACTAACATAAGATAATTTAGTAATTGTGAGTGGGTTAAAACACTCACCTTTGATTTCAAATCGATTTGAAATCCAATTTAAGGCCCAAAATTCAATAGTCTCAGAATTCGTCCAAACCAGTGTCAAAATGTCTGGAATTCTGATATGATCCCAATGAAACAAACGACACCCAAATCCGAGTTCGTATGCAAAAATTATGCGAGTTAGAAGTCATACGATTTATTATATGAAATAAAAAAAAAATAAAGCAACGCGTCACCTTGTTCAAGACGTAAGCATTCTTCCCGAAACCCTAATCGCGTGAACCAAGCCTAGATCGACTTCAACCACCACCACGTCTTCAAATTTTGTCGCTTCCTCGCTGCCTAACACCACGATCGGACACCGGCGTTGACACGCCGGCCTCCAGGCGACCCCACACGTGGCCTCGCGACCACCTTCGGTGGTCCCTACGGAAATCACCAAACACGGCCGCCGCTCCCTTTTGAAGAATTTACCGGTGAACTCAACGACCATCCCGACGAACGAACCGCAGATCCAAGACCTGCTCGACTCCCTCTTCCCAACGCCGTCTCCCGATCGCTCCTAGGACGAAGATCCATCATCCAATCCCAAAGCCCTAATACGAACGGCCAGGAATGATCGACGATTTATGGTCAAACGGTGACTCAATTCGAGAAATTAATTGCACCAATGAATTATGCTCATCGAGAGCTTCAAATCGGTATATAATATGATAGGGTTTGGAGGAGTTTAAATTTTTGAAATTGATTTGAAATTGGATTTTAGGGTTTGTCTTTGAATTGGTTTGCCATTGAGACGAAGGAGATAGTCAGATAGAATTGTACATGCTGAGAGAAGAAAATGACTGCTAGGGTATGGGAAACAAGACTATTTATATAACCAAGGTCCGATAAGAAATGAATAAACATCCGAATAGATTTGAGACGACAAATACAACCCAAAAAGCCCATTCTGCTTCCGGAGCGAAAACAGGTCATCTCATATGTCAAAATAGATGTTTTCGAAAATTCTAAACTCAATGGAACAAGTTTCAAGTCTTAATTCCATCGTATAAAGAAGTTAGTTTTAAAAAAATCAGCTTATTTCAAATTGATTTCAATTTAATTAATTTCTACGCGATTCGAGCCCGTACGATCAAACGACAAGTCCGATTGCTACGAAAATTGAAAACTTACAATGATTCACTGTTATGGAGCTAATGAAACTGGTTTCGTCCAAATCCGAGACAGTGGCCAAAATGGCTATTTTTCACGTTAATTAAATAAATTATTATTAAATTAATTAAATCACTTTTTAATTTCAAGTTTAATAACTAACAATTTTTATCATTTTTGATTACTTATACATTTACAATAATTTAAAACAAATTTACATATCAATTCAGTGTTAATTACTACACTAGTTAAAGTGTTCAATTTCAACTGAAATTAAAATTCAATTAATTATAATTTAATTCAAATAAATTGATTAAATTTGAGTTCAATATTTTTATTCAATCAATTGTCATATTATGAGTAAAATTAACATTGGGTTACATTTTATTACACTTATTCTACAATTATCATCTTAGTTTACATTAACGTATTATTTAATTACATTTAATTGCAATTGATTTCCATTTTAAGTTAACAGACTAAATAAATAGGTAACATATAATAATTGTCACCATAAACATTTAATCACATTTATAAGTTTATTTTACAAACAAATGTTATCAACTTACACAATACTAATTCTATCCAATTACAATTTATTACACATTATTTCATTAATTATTACAACATTTAAATTATAATTTACTCTTTACTCCAATTATCAATTAATACGTATTATTACAATTAATTTACGATCTATAACCAATCATAACTTTTTAATCATCTCAATTTATTGTAATTACATTTAAAGCAGTTATCAATTAACTTAAATTAATACTATTACATTTTATTCTAGTTATATTCTTATTAAATCGCAAATTTTATTTCTTCCAACATTAAATCACGAAACCTTATTAAATTAACTGTTTTTAATTATCGAAATTACGGGTCGTTACATTTAATACTTGAAGAGAATTAAAAATGCATGCAGAACCTTTGTGCTTGGTTCTTTTACACTTAGAGCATATGATAGGATCCCTATAATCTTTTGTCTAATAGGAAAAATACCAGCATCTAAATCATTTTCCTTTCTATTTGATTTCCTTCAGAGAATCCCTATAATTTAATTTTTCCAAGAATTGAAATGATTAGCCTTCGAGTTCACACTCAAATTATGAAGTAAGAACTCTTTGTTGCAAGGCGACTCCACCTGAAAAACACAAGAGGAAGATTTTGGATCAAAAGCGACACCATTTTCTTGAACACACGAGGAAGATGCCATTTTTTCTTTAATGAGTTTAATTATTTAATTGTGAAAAATGTTTCTTACCTCTTAATTAATCAAATTATATTCAATAAAGATTTTTGTAATAAATTGAACTAAATTAATAAATTTTTTGAGCGATTTATTGAAATCAAAAAAATTGTTTTAATTGAATATAAATTTATTTTTGGCAAGGCCGAATATAAAATATTTTAAAGTGTAAATAATTTTAAATACGTTTAGAATAGTTGAAAAATAAATTTATTTATACTAGCACGATGGAGATTAAATAAATAAGTGGGCATTGGATTGGATGAGATTATGCAGTTACCGATATATATATTTTGT
Organism: Allium fistulosum; assembly: GCA_030737815.1. Lineage (NCBI taxonomy): Eukaryota > Viridiplantae > Streptophyta > Magnoliopsida > Asparagales > Amaryllidaceae > Allium > Allium fistulosum. The sequence continues at coordinate 738,227,780 of CM060908.1, read as the reverse complement.
ATAATGAAGTGTAAATTAATTTGAACAGTACTGTAATATATTTATAATGGTTATCAAAATTTTAAATTTTAATGGAAAATGAAGTAAAATTATATTGAATTGGAATTTCAAATTGAATTGAAAGTGGGCTTAAAGCAATTAATGCCCAAGCCTGTTTAAATTTAAATCTTTCTCTCTTACTTTGGATGCCTCTTCTCCATTCTAATTAAGCTTGATCCTTTCCCTAATAAGTTAAACCTTAAGCCTTAAAATTCAATGTGCGATTTATATTTAAAAAAAGAAAGGGGGTTCGCGATCGTCTTCGACAATGGAGGAGAGTGGGAGGGTGGTCGATGTGATTTGGTGGCACGAAAGAGAAGAAGTGTGATCCTGGCGTCGATGAAGGGCGTGACATGACTAGTTGGATAAAAGCAAGCACATACGAATTTAGGGTACGATGGCATCGATGTTGGCAAGTAGGACGAAGAAGGCTGCACTTTTGTAGCGGTGATGTTAACTGCGTACGGAGGTCGAGCAATGACCTGGGATGGAGATAACGTGTGGACAGAGTGGCGACGTTTGCTAATACAATGTGGATGGGTGGTTCCATGAGTGTGCTGGTGAGGAGGAGAGCCTAACGTTGTTGATTGGTGATTCTTGCTGGCTGTAGGTTGAGGTTTTCAGCTGGCGGTTGTTCATGACTTGAGAACAGCAATGGTAGCGAGCTATGGGAAAATGATAGACGTTGATGTAGTTGCTGGCAACATGTAGTTTAACTTAGAATTTCAATGAGTTATCTCACTCACGTCTATGTCTAATTCATTTTATTCAATGCATATTTACCTATATAATTGCATGATTTGCTTGGTTGAATCGATTGTTGATATTGGATGAAATTGATTGGTTGTTGATGAATGATGGTTGTTATAGTTTGAGTTGGTAGGAATTATTGTTAATATGATTTGTTTGATGTTATGATGATTGACGTTAGATTATTGATTGTAATGATTATATAGTAATTTGATTGTTGCAAATAATTGGATGGAATTTGAAATTGATTGGAAAAGAGCTAAATGAATTAAAAGATGTAAATTTGAATCAAATAAATTATTTTGGTAAAAATAGTGAATTTTGGAATGATGTTTTATTTAATATTGAGATTATATATGATTAGTATAAAATCTAGAAGTGAAATAATATTTGAAAAATATTAAAGTTGAATAATTGTTAAGATTTCATGAACTAAAGTTATTTGATAAATGATAGGTTTTGAAATTTATTAAATAAGCGAATTATGAATATTTATATTTATTTAAAATGATGATTTTTCTCTCTAGGGTTTTGAGTTTCCTAATTTGTGAGAAAATCTATTTTTTGTTTGAGTGGCTTTGCTAATGAACGTACTGTTCACTATCTTGAGTGCTAGAGGAGAAGAATTCTCTCATGTATGCACTAATGAGCTGAGATTATCAAGCCCATGAAACCCGAACTTAATTAAAAGAAGTTAAAACTCCTTTTTCACCTATTTTATCACTTTTAACCCTTATTTTTTATTTAGATTTTACATAGAAAATTTTATATAAAAACTCTAAATTATACTTCAATCTTTTAACTTTAAATAAAAGAGAGAAACATAATCAAAATATTTATTTTGACATTCTTTTTAATATTTAAATAGAGACAATCTCTTATTTTTAATAACATCTAAATCTAAATAAATCCATTTTACACAAATATTATTCTACATATTAAGAATACACTAACTCATTCTTAATAAAAATTTAAAACATGAAATACTTTATTTAAATCCATTTATATAATATTTTCTCCAACTCTCAATTAAGAGAAAAATACATATTTTATTTAATTTGCTTCAATTCTCTTCATAATAAACCTTTGAAAATAAATTTCTAACATTCCAAAATCATCATTAAATATTTAAAAAGATTATAACCCATTATTTTACACAATTATAAGATTTTCAAAATTTTCCAAACTCACAAAACCCCAATTTTCCTTTATTAATAATTAAATCCTTATTTTCAAGAAAAATCCAAATGTTAGCCAAATAAACATTAATTAATTCGGGTAACTCAATTGGGTTGTTGTAGAACCCCCCCTTAAAAAATTGCGTTTTTGCAATTTCAATTCAAAGAAAGCCTGTAACGTGCTATAACTTAGCTTACATCCTTTCAACCCTTACACACGCACTATTAAAACCACTACTGATCATCTAAAAATTCCTAATTGGCTATGAACATTGCATAGAAAAGAACATGGCGATGACCCATTATGCACCAAAAAGGAACACAAATAGCAATAAAAAATCCAATACTCAAACCCAAAAATAACTAAATAAGAAATGTCTTTATTTATTAAAATTTTGTTTCTACATCCAAATCATTTAATAAATTTTATCCTAAGGATTTCTAACTCAAAATAAATTTTCCATAAAATTCACAATACTAAGGTTGCCTTCTAAAATCTTAAATTTCCATTTAAGAAATATCATTATTACTCAGGTTTCCTTAATTTAAACTACCGTTAAATAAAGATGATATTCAAATTCCTAAAATAATTATTTCTCATGTTTAAATGCCACGTTCGAAGCTAAGGAACTCCTATCGATAACATGGCATCCCATATATTGATCAGAATCCTTAAACATTTTTCAGACAAGTCAACACAATAAATAATCACAAGTTTTCCTTAGTTATATCCATTTTATCATTAATAGCATTCCTGCATCTAATATAAATAAGTACAACCAAGCAAAAAATTTCTAACATTCAATCAACCAAAACTAAACAACTCTTTATCCTAAATCCTACATAAACTTAATTCTACTCCTCCTACACTAGTTCTGCTGATAGGTGAAATTTTCTAATTAATCGTAATCATAAAATACAAAACTCACATAAGGTATTTAACTTATTCCCCAAAACTAATTATGATACAACTTAGCAAAAGAAAGAACACTTTCCAAAATAAAAGGAACTATACCTTGCTAAGCCGGTCTACTAGAAATCCCAATGGCTTTTCCCTTTCCTTCATTTTCTTGAATGGGCAAGCTGCTATCAAGTGCCCTTCCCTCTTACAATAAAAATAAACGCCCACTGGAGAAGAAACTCGAGGCTTACTACATTCATTCAAATAATTGCCTTTGGTTCCACAGTTGAAACATGCTACCAAAATCTCAGGTAGGGCTACAGAAACGGACTCATCCTGCTTTCTCTTCTTACTATTATACTCAGAATTACCTTGCTCAATTGGTTGCTTCCTTTTTTGGTTTGACTCTTGCATCTGCTTCTTAGAAGTCTTCTCCTACTCACAATCCTTCTCCACCTCCTCGAGACAAAGTGCTGAATTAACTAAAGACTCGAAGGTACATCTAACTGAAGTAACAAAGCCATCTTCAATAGCTTGCATAATTCATAAATAAACTTTTGATTTTTCTTCTTCGGTGTATTAATGAAATCCAACCCATAGTGGGATAATGCCTCAAATTCTGCAACATACACCTTAATGGAAGACTAATTCTTCCTAAGATCGGTGAATTTTCTGGTCATCGCTTCCTTTTGTACCTTCGGCAAAAACTTCTGCTCGAACCTCTACCTAAATTATGCCTAGGTAAGTTGAGCCTCCTCAACCTTTGCCATTAACAGATCATACCAATCAAGTGCCCTTTCTTGCAATTGACTAGATGCCGCTTGAACTCTCTAGGCATTGGTAAGATACATGCATGTAAAAATCCTATCGCGCGTCATTATCCAAGCCTGTATTTCTATGAGCTTCTTCGTTCCCTTAAATGGTTTACCTCCCAAGTGCCCGAAGTCACTGCATAAGTGAGCGAAATCGGCACGAAGCAAATGATTATTGGGGGTAAGTCCAAGCAGCACGGACAATCTTTGCAATCTTGTCGAGAGTCAAAAACATCCCTTTTGCACTAGGATTACTTGTCGACCCTAGTGTAGCTCTAAGTCTACCTTCAGCCATTACTATATTCTGCATTATCCAAACTCTAGATTAGAACTAGACTCTAATGTTATTTTTGATATTACCAATTAAAATCAAAAAATGTCCCAAATGATTAGCCCCATAATATTTTATATTCCTTTCCCTAAATAAATATTTAATAAAACTATCTACCACACACCCCAGCAAACAGGACTCTAAGTCATCTAGGTTATAATATGTGATATTATACTCTATAATGTTCTAACTCGGCTCTGATACCAAGCTGTAACGATCCCACCACTATACCCATATTATTAAATAACATTATAAATAATGTCTTATAATATCACGGAGAATATGGCTTGTTTAGGGCAACCAAATATGAATATATCTTTAAACTAACACTGTCATGTCAACTTACTATTTTACTGAATATCGAGAATAAAATTTAACGTGTACAACCTCAGTCTAAAGTAATAAACACACCGGTTTCTCAAAATCAAAATAATATATCATATAAAACAACATTCACAGACCATGGTGGAATAATATACATCATATACAAATTAATACTATGAGTCTACAAAATATAATACTAGGCTCACTATAACAACCCGCATATTTTACGATTGTATATTTAAATGTTTTATTTAAATATAGCATCGTTAATCGGATTAAGGTCCGAAATGTTACTTTTTGTAAACAGTCAAATTAGGACTCGAGACCACTTCCATTGAGTCCAAAATGGCATTTACAACTTTTTTGAGTATAAACATCGATATGTTTGGAGTTGAGTGGAATTTTGCTATTTTTCTATTTTGGGCTTTGGGTGTGGGTTTCAGCCCATTAGCCCATCATAATACCCTAACTCAACTCCTCTTCATTCATTTCATTCCTTATTTCCTAACATTCAAGCTCTAGAGAAAAATGGGGGAAAGAATGGGAAATAGAAATTCCTAAACCCTAGTTTTGTTTAGAAAACTTAAATTCAAGTCCAAAATCAAGGAGAAGCTTAGGTAAGCATCCTCTTCATCTTCTCCATCTCAATCTCTCTCCAGTTTTAGAAATTTCCTATAACCTAATTTAGGAAATATTTGTCTATGATCATAGATTAGAGCTTCTAGAGTTGAAGTTGAAGAGTGGTTGATCTTTCCTTTGTTTTTAAAGCTTCTCATTCGTGTCTTTGAGTTTTAAAGTTGAGTTCTTTAACTCACATCTTTGTCTATAACTTTCATTGTTGTTAGGTATGAATTCCTAACATTTGTGCATGTTCATTTGCTTTTGATTTGAATTGATTTGGTGAATTTTCCAAATTTTGGTGTTTTGGTCCAATTTTATGAAAATACTACTATGGATTTTGGACATGATAATTGGGGTGTATCGAAGAGCCTATAAGGCTTGGTTGTCCCTTCGCATAAATCCCTAGTCTCTGTTGCTCGTCCGATAGCTTCCAATTTGTTTTGGCCATCTTGGCCTAGGCAAACTGTTGCCCAGGCCAGGTGGCCAGACGTCTGGATATCAAGTCCAGACGTCTGGTTTGGACTGGAGATGAAAAAAAATGGCAGAGAGTTGGACCAGACGTCTGGTCCAAACCTACCAAACGTCTGGTTAGTATTCGGACGTCTGGTTTGAGTTTCAAACGTTTGGTAGTTTCTGGAAAGTTTCCAGAACTCGAATCCAGACGTTTGGATTTATCCCCAGACGTCTGGAACTGTCCAGTTTTGCCTATTTGCCTATTTTTGAGTGAATTTCCATTGTTTAATCGATTTTTGTCGATCCAGTTAGTTGTTATCACTTATTATCGACTTTGATGACTTCTTTCTTTGGATTTTTGGGAATATCCATTTGATGGGTTTGGTATCGATTTCTTTGGTTTTGATTCACGTCTTCGTATGTGAATTTTTGGTGATTGATTGTTTTTACAATCAATTTTGTGATTTGTCACTTTAAAATACAAAGGTTTCTATACTAGTAGTAAATACTAAAACTCTTTCACAAAAACGATTTCAACACTACTTTTAAATACAAAGCTTGTTTTTAAATCCGTTTCCAATCTATTAGTATATACAAACCTTTACCTCATTCGTATGAGAAATCTAATTAAACGGCTTAGCAAAACAAGTGGTATGAAACGCTTGCGTTTACTTCGTCGGTTAATTCTTGGACTTGTTCGATTGAACTCTCGTGACAATTTTCGAGTGGAAATCTACAATTTATTCGTAAATATTTAAGTTAAGCTAGTGGTTATGGGACATGAAGCTAAACTCATATATTTACTACCTTAGTGTAATTAACACTTCTTATTGATCAATGATGATCATTTTATGGTTTAGACTAGCGATGTTGGATGTCTCTTTGTCCACGTGGGGGACAGTACCTCGTTTTATGGAGCTTCGTCTCAATTTTTATAGGCTAGCGACCTATGGTTTTTATGGAGTTTGGTTCATCGGGCATTCGATGTACTACGTTGTTGTTCCGGATTATTTGAGTTAGGTTCATTGGGCGTTCGTTGTACTACGTCGTTGTTCCGTCTTATTAGAGTTCGGTTCATCGGGCGTAACGTTGTACTATGTCGATGTTATGCATTATTTGAGTTTCAGGTTCCTTGGGCGTTCGCTGTACTACATTGTGGCATCGGCTCTATGGTTAGCGGCCATGGGATAGCGACCCATTTGTGATACACGTGTTGGGGAGTTTTCATGCTCCCGTTTGTGATAGGCCTTCCCCTTTTTGTGATTTCTGGATTTTTGGTTGATGATTTCTAGAATTTGTGTTTCACCGATTTGTGCGATTGGCATTGATATTTTTTGTCAATATTTGTGTTTTGGCGAATAATTTAAAGAATATGACATTCTTTTTAGTGTTTGAGAATATTTGAGATATTGTATGATTTTTGTTGTTATCTGATGTATATTTGTCACAGTATGGCATTATTGTTATCATACGTTTTTGTGATACCTCTTATCCTATCTCATTTTATCTGATATTTATAGCTCGACTGACCCGTTTATTATTTTCTTCTTAAATAATACTCGGGTCAGACTGAGGTATTTCAGGTGCTTCTGCTTGACTTCTTATCAGGGTCCGTCACCTGACTTTTGGCTAACTACTTTAGCTTAGTAGTTTTTGTTATTATACATTTGAGATAGAGACTCCTTGATGTATAATTATTCTTTTGTCTAGCACTTGTACCTATTTTCTTTTGTGATGTAGTGGACCTTGTATAACCACTATTTTGATGTACACTTCTATGTGTTATATTCATATCTGTTTCCACCTTTGTGATATGAATATCTGTGACTGATTTGTGTTATGTTTATTTCTATATTTGTTTCTGAAGTCCACATAGCCACTGTGTGGTAGCTTTGAGTTTGTATTTGATATGTCGGATTTCCTCTTGAAATGAAATGTAAGTTATATTATCTGAAATATCGGAACTCGCACAAAGCAATTACACAGATGGTCGCTCCTCAACAGCCTTATTCTTCGTGCTAGTCGACGGCATTACCCCGTAGTGTCCTTGGCTAGTGTGAGTGTAGAGGTGGGGCGTCACAGCTTGGTATCAGAGCCAAACTTCGAAACAATGTAGAATAATCTAGCAAGGATCATTGTCCTAAGTCTTTCTTAGGAATCGTGCCATAGGATTTAATTCGAGTCTTCGTACCGTTCCATCCTATTTTCTTTAGTGATGCCTTGTTTTATCAATCAAGTTTGTTTGATATTCATTCTGAGAATAACCTTTTTCCTCTTCTTTCTTTCTTTATTAAAGAAGAGAAATGGTTAGACCAGGCCGTCCTAGCGCCAGTCAATCCAGTGCTACTCCTCAGGATGGAGTATTTATGTCTGCCCAGCAGCTCTTAGATCTTGTGAGGAATCCTCAAGCTGTCGGACTCATTCCAGAGCCTACTCATCCTAAATCTGGGTTTGCACGCTTGTGCAGAGATTATACCGCTTTGGGTGGAAGGACATTCAAGGGTTTCGAAAACGTTATAGAAATCCAAGCTTGGCTTAGATCATGCGATCGCATCTTTTCCCGCATGAATCTTATTGATCCATTTCGAGTCCAAGTGGCTTCTAGCATGCTCCAGGAGAGAGTATTAGACTGGTACGAGCTTTTGATCTCTGAAACTGTTGAAGCAGATCTTACTTGGGAGAAATTCTAGGAAAGATTCGAATTGAAGTTTGTGCCGAAGGCTGAAAAAGTAACTTTAGCTCGGCGCTTTATTGACCTTGTTCAAGGTGAATCTTCTGTGACCGACTACATCGCTTCTTTTGAATCTCTCTCTAAATATGAGGTCGAATATATTAATACCCCATTGAAGAAAAATTAGAGATTTGTTTATGGGTTGAATAAGAACCTCAAAAAGCCTTTACTTCTGAAACTAGAAGTTTCTTTCGATCAGCTTGTAGATATCGCTCTTCGACTTGAAGTGGCCGATAGAGAAAGTGATGTTGAAGTTGTGCATGCCAAACAGAACTTCAACAATAATATGAAGAGGCCTATTAAGTTCAAAGGCCCCAACCCCAACAAGAAAGGGAGGCAAGAAACTTCGGTAGCAAAGACTCCTACCTCTAGTCATGGACGATGCTACAATTGTGGTTCAACGGACCATTATGCGAATGAGTGTTCGAAACCTTTTTTTTGTCGTTATTGCAAAGGTTTGGGTCATCTTATATCAACATGTCCCATACTTCAAAGTAGGAGAGAGGGAGAGCTGAATGTTGTGCAAGCCCCTAGTGATACTTCTCCTGGTCAAGGTAATTCTCCTTTTATCCTTGATGACAATAATTTGTTTTGTGATTATCCTATTCGAGTTCTTTTTGATACGGGTTCATCTCATTATTTTATAATCAAAAGAACTTGTTGATTCTTTTTCTTTAAATATTATGGATTTGGTGACTTCACTAAAAATTGTGAATCCGGTTGGTGGATCCGTAACACTCAGTTTGCTTTGTAAAGATGTCGATATTTTTTTTATGTGATTATTCTTTCCGAGCCATTTGCATGCTATGCGTTACTCAGGCTTCGGAATGATTTTTGGGAAAGGATTGGCTTAATCAGTATGAAGCCCATATCCTATGTCCCTAGTGGACTATCCATCTTTGACATTCTCAATCTGTTAAGCAGATTTCTATTGTTCTTAATGATTTTGATTTCCAAATTCAGTGGCATCATTTTATTCTTTAAACCCACTTGATGAGGAAAGTGTTATTTCTCTCATTCAAGTAGTTTGTGAATTTTCCGGTATATTTGACCTTGTCTTAGGATTACCACCTAAGCAATTTATTGAGTGGTGCTAAGGTCTTTTCAGCTCGACCTTGCCATCGGTTTTCATCAGCTATGAATTGCAGAGGGTAGCATTCCACTTACCGCATTCCGTACTCGTTATGATTCTTATGAGTGGTTCGTTATGTCATTCGGTTTGATGAACTTTCTACCTTATTTCATCCATCTTATGAATCGAGTATTCTACGAATATCTTGATGAGTTTATCCTTCTATTCATTAATTATGGATGAAAACAACAATTTAAAATTTGCAAATCTTTTTAATATGATATTTATAAGTACGATTGGATTTTGTTCTTAAGACGAGCAAAGAATATTCGTAAAATTTTTAAGAGACATGTTTATCATATAGAAGATGATTTTGTGTTGTTTTGCCCATTGAGTGCTTTAAGAATTCTAGTCGATGCGCTTGATCAACGTTATCGATAGGAATCTCCTAAACGCTATGATGAGATAGTTAGACACAGTAAATTGACTTGTAATAAGTAAATTTTTCTAAAAAGATGATTACATAAAGTTAATTATAATTTTGAATGTCTTAGCGTTTCGGAAAAGATGATCAATTAAAAGAACTCTTTTCCGATGCTTCTATTCTTGTGATTCCCGAAGGGAACCAAGACTTCACTGTTTGTACCGATGCTTGTCGTATTGGTTTGGGTGCCATTCTCTTGCAATGGGAATGTGTTATCACATATGCTTCTTGACAATTAAAGCTTGTCAAGACTAGATATGCCATTCATGATCTGGTGCTCGCGGCCATTGTTTTCGCTCTTAGAATTTGGCCTTATTATCTTTTAGGAGAGGAATTTTTTCTCTACAACGATCATAAATCTTTGAAGTATTTATTTTCTCAAAAGGAACTTAATTTGCATCAACAACGTTGGCTCGAGTTCCTTGCATCTTATGATCTTGATATTATCTATACTCCCGGAAAGGGAAATCGTGTTGTCGATGCCCTTAACCGAAAGCAACAAGCGGTTGGTTCCATGATGATATCTGAATGGAATCATCTCGTGACTTTATTCACTTATGAGATTCGAGATCATGAATCCAATTTATGTTAATCTCTTGTTTTGTGTAGCCTTGAGGCTCATCCTTTTTTTTGGACCGTATCTCTTTTGGCTAAACTCTATGTCAAAGAAATTGTTAAATTGCATGGAGTTCCTACTTCTATTGTTAGCGATCGTGATCCATTATTTACTAGTGGATTTTGGAAAGGTCTTCAAAAAGCTTTGGGAACAAAGCTTAATTTTAGCACCGCTTATCCTTCTCAGTCCGATGGACAAACCGAGCGTGTGAATCAAACTCTTGAAGATCTCCTTCATGCATGTGTTCTTGATTTTGGTGGAAGTTGGGAAGATCATATTTCTCTTCTTGGGTTTTCTTCCAATAATAGCTTCCAATCTAGTATTGGTATGGCACCTTTCGAGGCACTCTACGGAAGGCCGTTCCGATCTCCTTCGTGTTGGCTTGAAGCCAGTGAGAAGCTGGTTTTAGGTCCAGATTTCATTCGTGTTTCACCTATGATGGGTGTTGTGCGTTTCAGTTGATCGGGAAAGTTAGCACCTCGATATGTTGGTCCATTTCCCATCACCGAACGTATTGGTTCCGTGGCTTATCGCTGTTTTATTACCAGCTCAGTTTTCTGCTATTCATAACGTATTCCACGTCTTCCAACTACGGAAATGACTTTGGGATTCCGATTCTATTCTTGAGCCTGGTGTTATTGAAGAAATTGAAGTTTCACCAAATTTGACTTATGAGCAACATTCTATTTGTATCATTGCTTCGGAGGTTGAACGCCTTCGAAATAAAGATGTTCCGCTTGGGAAAGTTCAATGGTCCTCAAATCCTAAGGATTACTCTTTGGAATCCTGAGAATTCATCGAGCGAATACATTCGGACTTACTCTCTCGTGCTCATTAAGGTGAACTTCTTATTTCAAATTTTCTTTTATGGTTATATGCTTTTATGGTTGTTACTCTTTAATTTCCTCTTAATTATTGCGAGGATGCAATTTCTTTAAGGAGGGGAGTCTGTAAAAACCCGCATATTTTACGATTGTATATTTAAATGTTTTATTTAAATATAGAATCGTTGATCGGATTAAAGTCCGAAATATTACTTTTTGTAAACAGTTTAATTAGCACTCGAGACCACTTCCATTGAGTCTAAAATGGCGTTTACAACTTTTTTGAGTATAAACATCGATATGTTTGGAGTTGAGTGGAATTTTGCTATTTTTCTATTTTGGGCTTTGGGTTTGGGTTTCAGCCCATTAGCCCATCATAATACCCTAACTCAACTCCTTTTCATTCATTTCATTCCTCATTTCCTAACATTCAAGCTTTAGAGAAAAATGGGGGAAAGAATGGGAAATAGAAATTCCTAAACCCTAGTTTTGTTTAGGAAACTCAAATTCAAGTCCAAAATCAAGGAGAAGCTTAGGTAAGCATCCTCTTCATCTTCTCCATCTCAATCTCTCTCCAATTTCAGAAATTTCCTATAACCTAGTTTAGGAAATATTTGTCTATGATCATAGATTGGAGCTTCTAGAGTTGAAGTTGAAGAGTGGTTGATCTTTCCTTTGTTTTTAAAGCTTCTCATTCGTGTCTTTGAGTTTTAAAGGTGAGTTCTTTAACTCACATCTACGTCTATAACTTTCATTGTTGTTAGGTATGAATTCCTAACATTTGTGCATGTTCATTTGCTTTTGATTTGAATTTATTTGGTGAAATTTCCAAATTTTGGTGTTTTGGTCCAATTTTATGAAAATCCTACTATGGATGTTTGGACATGATATTTGGGGTTTATCGAAGAGCCTATAAGGCTGGGTTGTCGCTTGGCATAAATCCCTAGTCTCCGTTGCTCGTCCGATAGCTTCCAATTCGTTTTGGCCATCTTGGCCTAGGTAAACTGTTGCCTAGGCCAGACGGCCAGACGTCTGGATATCAAGTCCAAACCTCTGGTTTGGACTGGAGATGAAAAAAAATAGCAGAGAGTTGGACCAGACGTCTGGTCCAAACCTACCAAACGTCTGGTTAGTTTTCAGACGTCTGGTTTGAGTTTCAGACGTCTGGTAGTTTTTGGAAAATTTCCAGAACTCGAATCCAAACGTCTGGATTTATCCCAGACGTCTGGAACTGTCCAGTTTTTCCTATTTGCCTATTTTTGAGTGAATTTCCATTGTTTTATCGATTTTTTTCGATCCGGTTAGTTGTTATCACTTATTATTGACTTTGATGACTTCTTTCTTTATATTTTTGGGAATATCCATTTGATGGGTTTGGTATCGATTTCTATGGTTTTGATTCACGTCTCCGTATGTGAATTTTTAGTGATTGATTGTTTTTACAATCAATTTTGTGATTTGTCACTTTAAAATACAAAGGTTTCTATACTAGTAGTAAATACTAAAACTCTTTCACAAAAACGATTTCAACACTACTTTTAAATACAAAGCTCGTTTTTAAAACCATTTTCCAATCTATTAGTATATACAAACCTTTACCTCATTCATATGAGAAATCTAATTCAACGGCTTAGCAAAACAAGTGGTATGAAACGCTTGCATTTACTTCGTCGGTTAATTCTTGGACTTGTTCGATTGAACTCTCGTGACAATTTTCGAGTGGAAATCTATAATTTGTTCGTAAATATTTAAGTTAAGCTAGTGGTTATGGGACATGAAGCTAAACTCATATATTTACTAGATTAGTGTAATTAACACTTCTTATTGATCAATAATGATCATTTTATGGTTTAGACTAGCGATGTGCGATGTCTCTTTGTCCACGTGGGGGACAGTACCTCGTTTTATGGAGCTTCGTCTCAATTTTTATAGGCTAGCGACCTATGGTTTTTATGGAGTTTGGTTCATCGGGCATTCGCTGTACTACGTCGTTGTTTCGGATTATTTGAGTTAGGTTCATCGGGCGTTCGCTGTACTACGTCGTTGTTCCGGCTTATTGGAGTTTGGTTCATCGGGCGTAACGTTGTACTACGTCGATGTTCTGCATTATTTGAGTTTCAGGTTCCTCGGGCGTTCGCTGTACTACGTTGTGGCACCGGCTCTATGGTTAGCGACCATGGGATAGCGACCCATTTGTGATACACGTGTTGGGGAGTTTTCATGCTCCCGTTTGTGATAGGCCTTCCCCTTTTTGTGATTTCTGGATTTTTGGTTGATGATTTCTAGAATTTGTGTTTCACCGATTTGTGCGATTGGCATTGGTATGTTTTGTCAATATTTGTGTTTTGGTGAATAATTTAAAGAATATGACATTCTTTTTAGTGTTTGAGAATATTTGAGATATTGTATGATTTTTGTTTTTATCTGATGTATACTTGTCACAGTATGGCATTATTGTTATCATACGTTTTTATGATACCTCTTACCCTATCTCATTTTATCTGATATTTATAGCTAGACTGATCTGTTTATTATTTTCTTCTTAAATAATACTCGGGTCAGACCGAGGTATTTCATGTGCTTCTGCTTGACTTCTTATCAGGGTCCGTCACCTGACTTTTGGCTAACTACTTTAGCTTAGTAGTTTTTGTTATTATACATTTGAGATAGAGACTCCTTGATGTATAATTATTCTTTTGTCTAGCACTTGTACCTATTTTCTTTTGTGATGTAGTGGAACTTGTATGACCACTATTTTGATGTACACTTCTATGTGTTATATTCATATATGTTTCCGCCTTTGTTATATGAATATCTGTGACTGATTTGTGTTATGTTTATTTCTATATTTGATTACGAAGTCCACATAGCCAATGTGTGGTAGCTTTGATTTTGTATTTGATATGTCGGATTTCCTTTTGAAATGAAATGTAAGTTATATTATCTGACATATCGGAACTCGCACAAAGCAATTACACAGATGGTCGCTCCTCAACAGCCTTATTCTTCCTGCTTGTCGACGGCATTACCACGTAGTGTCCTTGGCTAGTGTGAGTATAGAGGTGGGGCGTCACACTCACATAATATATATCATGTACAGGTCACTATCTCAAAATATACATCCCATCTTATGCATGTATATTCTACAGAAGATAAAATAAAAAGTCAAAGTGGTCTATCTTCGAGTTAGCACACCCACAAAAAATATTTGCATGTCCTGAATTTTAAAAGTCTTAGCTTGACCCGAGTATTATTTAAAATAATAAACGGGTCAGACTATCTCTAAATAAAAGGGTGAGAACAAAATATAATACAAAGGTATATGATACTATAAATAAATATACATGTCATAGATATAAACAAGTCACTAGAACAATTTAACTCGGAATCCATCTCAAGACACATGAATATTTAAATCACGAGACACAAAATAAGTCACAAAGCCTAGAATTCCATACTAAAGAATAATATCTTAAAATCCAAGAAACCCCGATCCATATCGATCACAATGATCGTCCATACCAATCATAATGATTGGCATACCATGGAAAACAAAATCCCAACCAATCTTAAGGATCGACTATACCGATCAAGATTATCGTAAAAATATAACTCAAAGATAAGAGAACATATAACTCATACCGATCACAAGGATCGTATAGAGTATACCTCTTAAGGATATATCGGCCTCCATTCCGAACACCAAAAGGGAACACACTCTCAAGTGCCAAATACTATAAGTTTAGTTATCACGAGAGCTTAACCAGAACGTCCCATACCGCTTGGTAAAATTCAAGTATTTACCAGAAGCTAGTAAGTCTCACTTATTATGGATATAACTGGAGAACCTGAACTATACATCACTTAAGTATCTATCAGCCTCCATTCTGAACACCAAAAGAGGATACAACCCTAAAGTGTTAAACACTTCACCAAAGCAGTCCATACTACCTAGTGAAATTAAAGTATATGCTAATGGGTTAGTAGATTCCACTCAAACATTTTATTCAATGAGTTATACAATAATCGAGGAAGCATTACTTGAAAGCATTTAGATCAATCAATAACACTAAGTTAATTATTAGTACTCCTCATATTATAGAATTATGGCTCTCAAGATTTTATCTTAAGATTTTATTAATAATAAGAAATCATATTTTTGGAGAATTAGAAAATATTGAAAGCAATACCTATATATGTATTAATCTCAACAAGTTTTACTTAAAACTTTTAAACTACCACTTTCCTTTATAAAACCCTTCGTTCCAAAATATACTTATTTGTAAATCATATTTAGAGCTATAATTAATCACATTATTGTTTTAAAATACTTCCTTTCCTTTGAAAGCATATATATATATATATATATATATATATAACTCAATTTGATTGCACAAAAATTATGAAATTCGACTACATTAACTCAAGGGAATATTCCAGAGTCTCAAGTTGGAAGCATATTAAAGAAATCAAAGCCATCACTAGAAATTCACAATAGAAACCACAAATCATCACAAGTCAAGATGACAAACCTGGGGCAAAACAACTCCAGAATATTGCCCAATAGTCGATTGGTTACTACCACCAGTCGACTAGTACCAGTCAACTAGTGGAACTTACCAGTCGTCCCTTGGGAGTCTTTTTTAGAGAGATATACTCCATGATGAACTTACAGTCATCGCCGTGACATTTCCACCGACCCTAAGCACTCCAATACGTTTTAACTCATTCTTATACCCTAGTTAATGACCTGAACGAATTGGAGATGGCCAAAATCCAAACAGCGGCATCTCCTTTGCATATCAAGCAATTCAAAATACTCTATTTATCACAATCTCAATCATACTCAATCAAAATAGCAACCATATCTACAATTTAATTACGTGCAGCCCTATTAGAGATAGATAGTGAGGTTTACTCACCTTTATAACCTCATATAGCTTGCTAAATCTTCTCTAAAGCCTTGCTATGCTCTACCTTCTTCAAAATTGCCTATAAACTCAAAAATACAAATCAACACAGTGGCACTAAGGTTAAAAACAAGGTCAAAAACACCAATTTAAAGAACCTAAAGGATGTGGATATGACCGGGAAGCTTACCCGAATTTTTTTGTGGATTTTATTGGAATCTATTTCCAATTTAAATGATGATTTGCTCTCTAGGGTTTTGAGTTTTCTAATTTTTGAGAAAATTTATTTTTTGTTTTATCACCTTAGCTAATGAATGTATAGTTCATTGTATTGAGTGCTAGAAGAAAAGAATTCTCTCATGTATGCACTATTGGGCTAAGATTATCAAGCCCATGAACCCCAAACTTGATTAAAAGAAGTTAAAACTCCTTTTCACCTATTTTCTCACATTTAACCCTTCTTTTCTATTTAGATTTCACAATGAAAATTTTATATAAAAACTCTAAAATATACTTTAATCTTTTAACTTTAAATAAAAGAGAGAAGTATAATCAAAATATTTATTTTGACCTTCTTTTTAATATTTAAAATGAGACAATCTCTTATTTTCATTAAGTGGAAAATTCCAAAGTTAACAACTTTTAAATCTATATAATCCATTTTACACAAATATTATTCTACATATTAAGAAAACACTAACTCATTCTTAATAAAATTTTAAAACATGAATTTACTTTATTTAAATCCATTTATATAATATTTTCTCCAACTCTCACTTAAGAGAAAAATACATACTTTATTTAATTTGCTTAAACTCTCTTCATAATAAACCTTTGAAAATAAATTTCTAATATTCCAAAATCATTGTTAAATCTTTAAAAAGATTATAACCCATTATTTTACACAATTATAAGATTTTCAAAATTTTCCAAACTCACTAAAATCCCAATTTTCCTTTATTAATAATTTAAATTCTTATTTCCAAGAAAAATCCTAATGTTTAATTAAATAAGCATTAACTAATTTGGGTAATTCAATCGAGTTATTACAAAGATAGTTAATGATGAAGCTTAGCACAAAAATTATTTAATTGTCGGTATGTTATATTGTTCGTTCAAAGTATTCATTTAGACATAGATCTGATGTTAATAGTGGAGAAGTAAAATATTCCTAGTCAAGATGTATCAAGACTGGATGTTGATACATCACTTAAGTTTAGAGTGTGTAATGCTTTTCAAATATTACGCAATGTATTACTCATAACTGCTGGGGCACAAAGGGTTACGTAGTGAAGTTATTGAATAACTATGGAATGAATCACTTGATAGATTTCTATTGGTAAATATAACTAAAGTCAAACGGAAATTATCGATGTGACAAAATTACACGGTTCTCTTGACTTGAGAATACTGTAAATCTTCAATGTGGAAACTTCGCTTTGGTTATAGTTAAATCGTGGCCCAACGTCCATCGAACGACTATATTTGAGTTGAGTAGAAGCATTGGAGTGAAACACTATTCAAGAGAGGGTTCGTCTCCTCAGGTATATGAGATTTAATTTATAATTCAACATTTCTATAGGTTTTAGTGAACCATGTTATAAGTGATCATAGGGTTTAGTGAACTACGCTATAGATGATCATATTTTAATTTTAAAGTTGATTTTGCAACAAAGCTCATTGATGATTGATTGGAAAATGGATTCAAGTAATTGTGAATAAGAAATGGTACCACTTTTTTGCTCGAATTGATGGAAGAAATCAAATATTAAGATGATAGCATACCATTGCGAAATTAAATAGAAAAAACCGAGGTATTTAAGTGTTGCGTAAATGATTATTTTATTCAATGGGTTCTCATGAACCATTACAAGATAGATAGAAGAACTAAAAGTGGGTGAAGATTAAAATAGTCAAAACATTTTTATGGTGGATTTTGATTTCATTTCAATACATAAAAATGGTGATACTTCATCTATAGATTGTAATCTGAAAGTTCAATACCAATTGTAACTAAATCACAAATGATGCTTGAATCATACACTTAATTAGGGAGTTGTAAGCAAAATATTGTCGTAAGAAAATAGTTGGTTTAGTTTGAAACCAATAAAAATTATTAAAACAAAATCGACCATTCAATATATAAAACCTAGTCGATATTTTTCAAAACCAAAACCATCAAATTGTAAATAACCTCTTTGTTTTTTTATTTTCTATTTATTGGTTTTTATTTAGATGAGCTTTATTTTTTAGTTGCTAATGTAATACAATTTTGAAACAAATTATTAGGCATATATATATATAAAGTGTGATTATTGTTAATATCCTAAGCATTGATTTTGAAAATAACAGCCATATAAATATTGCTACCAACTTTTTTTCAAGTTAGGCACAATTCTTAGATAAATTATGAAGATTTTATACTGAGATATATAGGATACTTAATGAATGAAATTAAGCAAATGAAAGATATATAAGTATATGAAGAACGGAATCAAGCTAATGAAAGATATATTTGACTCAAGACAGATGCAACACAAGCGCTTCAAAGACAAAAGTAAAAGAAATCTCTACAAGCTGTAGAGTCTTAGAATTTCTATTAAAGATCCCATAAAATATCTTTTGAACTTATTCTTCCATTTAACTCAAATTCATCTCTTAGGATCTTCATATAACCACGCCCTTTAAGTTTTGAAGCATGGAAACTCTGTTAGAATTATAGGAAAAGAAAATCAAATTTGCACTAGTATGTCGACATATACTCTTGCTCTATGTCAATAGAAAGGTAGTTGTGTTTTTTTTTTTAAATTCAATGAAGGGTTTTCTACGCCAACTCTTCACCAACAATCATATACTTTCATTTCTAATTAAGGTGGCCTAAAAAAGAAATTTCATCATTAATTTCTTGATTTTCTCTTTATTTTAAGTTCTTATATATTTCTTTGAAAAACTACTTAATGCTTCCACTTTCTTTGAAATCCGCATGCATTCACTCGTATTCTTCAAGGATTTGCAAACCATAAAAGGAGTGTTATGCCTAGTTCCAATGATCGAATTATCAGAGGAAGTTTATTGTCTAATAGCTCGTATCAAAGGGCTTGGAAGGTTCGATCTCTCATATATACTACTTTGGGTCAACATGGATATTTTCAATACCTAAATACATATAAAATAATATGTATCATGCATTGACCCAAATTAATGAACAAGAGTTCAAGAACTGAATTACTCACATATCGGGAATACAAATACATAATGACACGTGTATTAGTATAGATATCATGTAGCGGCCCAAAAATTCAAACACTTCGTCTTCGCATTTTGTAACATTTTGAAATATAATAAAGTGTTAAAAATATAATTTTATAACCTTGTGAGACATCATTTAATTGATAAATAATGATAAAGAACTTGTTTCAAATTATTTTACAAAAATATATTTTTTGCAGAAAAATCGATTTGTCGATAAACAGCTTTTCGATAAATATAAGTTGTTCTAACACTTGTGCATATGACTAGTGACCAAATGAATACTTTAGCAACTAATTAACGCACACACCTCTTCATAAAGCTTGGAATGTTCTAGAAGCTTTCGTATGGATATGAGATATTATAAGAATGATATAAAAGTAATATCATAAAGGAGAAGTGACTTAAAGGAGAAGTGACGGGAGGTGAAGCTTCCATGGCTTGATGGGGGTGAGTGAGAGCTTAAGCAACACCATTCCTAAGCTTATATAAGGAGGGGCATCCCTTAGTACCATTCACAGAAATTTACAAAGCTTAGAGTTGAAAACCAATAGCTTCTTCTTCCTCCTCCTTATGTCCTAAAGCAAATCATTTGCAAATCAAATCCAAATCACTTCAAACTTGAAGTGAAGTCTTACCACCACATTACAAAACCTTCTACCTAGTTAGAAGTTGGAAAATCAAAGTCACATTCACCCTACACCTAGCCACCGCTCTTTTATGTTTCATCAAACCCTAAGCGAAACATAGTTTTCTTTCAACTTCAGTAGTGGGTGTTAAAACTCGTCCGCCTTGGAATCCTAATTTTGAGTCTGCTCGACAAGTCATAGCTCCATGGGCGATGGATAACTCCTTATCGGTTGTATCATATACAACTCCTAACCGTTTGGTCCCTCGTCATAATTCCGCTTCGACCTTGAGTCCGCTCAACAAATCGAAACGAAATCATTCACTCATACCTACCATACCGCGACAGCCTAGGTATAGTATATGTACCTTGAGGCTGTTCAACAAATACATATAGTTATCTTACCTCCTCTATTAAATTTATTAATAATACAACACACATCCCATAGCTTGAGTCTACTCAACAACTTAAGAGTATGAAAATAATTTGTATGCATGTACCTTGAGGCTGTTCAACAAATACATATAGTTATCTTACCTCATATGTTAAATATATTAATAATGCAACACATTACATCCCATAGCTTGAGTCTGCTCAACAACTTAGGAGTATGAAAATAATTTGTATGTATGTACATATGTATGTATGTATGTATGTAGAGGACAACATTATATTGAAGATTCATAATCTTCAATATTCAATATTAAGTGATATCGACTTGTGGAATAATATAATTCCTATGAATTATTCTCGTGATTCAAGTATCGGACACATCTGAAATCACGGTATACGTATATTTACATATGTATTTATTCCGTAAGTCTATTTATGGTTTTTAATATTCCACCTTTAATTTATACGTTCATATTATATAAGTTTTATTATTATATAACTTTTATATTTCATATTACTTATATAATAGTCTTATGTATAATATTATTTTAATTATATCATATTTAATTAATTAACAATTCAATTAGTTTTATATATTGACTTAATATAACACTTATATTTAATTTATTTATATACTATAACCTTTACAGTATAACACATATATCATATATATGTACATATTATTTAACTAATTAACTTTTAATTAATTTATTTAATTAAACTATATTAATTAAATTAATTTAATTTTGAAAATCATTATTTATTCATACATTTATACTTATGATATTTTAAACATTTTAAAATATCACAACACATATCTAAATATGTTATACATGCACATAGTTTTCAATAATTAACTTATTTAATTAATTTGTTTAATTTGTTAATCTTGTTAATAAATATACATATAATTTTCGAAATTATTTTATATTACTTCAAACATTTTGAAAATTTTATTATAGTATAGCTTTTATAATATATGTAAATTTTATTTAAATTAAACTTTTAAAAATCAAAATCTTTTATTTTTAAAATTTCAAATGAATTTGGAAATTAGCCCAAGGCTCAATTCAAATTTGGGTCTATTCTATTAGGCACAACTTTAGGTTGTGGGCTTAATAGTTAACTCTTATATGACTAATTTAGACTGCAAGGCTATTAGGCTCTGATACCATTGTTGGAACAAGGCCAGCCCACAACGGACGTTATGGATAAATTTCAAAAAAAATCCCATATTGGATTTATATTAGGCGTATGAAGTCTAATTTATTTAAAACATTTCTAAATTTTATTTAGATAAAATCTCTTATTTTATTTAAATTTATAAATTATATAGTTTTATTTAATTTATATATTAATACATATAAATATACACATTTGTATCATATACAGATATGTATGTATGTGCATGTGCAACATGTAAGCCTAAGCAAAGTATAACATGCCCGTATATAGATGTTGGGATTTACATCACAATGGACATGTTATGTATTGTATTTGCATCTGATATGTATTGTATGTTGTCCATATATATATACATGTATGTATGTAAACTTGTTACTTATATAAATATTATAAATATATATATAAGTACATGTTAAGTTTCCTTAAATTATTTATGTATATGAAAATATTTAAAATATATATTTGTATTTATTTATGTGAATATATAAAGTTTTTATATATATAAACTATTATTAATATATACACATATGTGTGTGTGCGTGCATATTATTATAATATGTATTAAAATAATACACACACACATATACTACACTTTATTTTATTTTTAATTTTTATAATAAAATTTGAACCAAATATATATGTATATCTATAATGACAAAATAATATATATTTTCTTTATATAATAGATATATGTATATTTGTACATAAACATATTTTATAAAATTTAAGTGTGTGTGTGTATGTATGTATATATATATATATATATTAATTAAAAATATGTTTTTTTAATAATTCCAAATTGTAAGTACATCCCTATAAATTTTTATTATTAATTTTTATTATTTAAGATAAATATTAATTGATTTTTCACTCGAAAATAGATAAGATATTAGTAAAAAAATGTTTATGGAACATTTTATTCAAATTTTAAATTTCCAGAAAATCCTATGTGATATTTTGAAGTTTGTAAAAAATTTCTATAATATTTTTCGATCAAAATCTATTTTTTTAGTTAATTATTTTTCGATCGTTAATTGCAATAATTTTTAAAAATGGCAACATTGATTTTTTTAGTTTCATTTTCTAGCCGAGAGCTATTATTTTGATAAAATATTTTATAAAATTTTAGAAATAATTTTTGAAGCATATTTTATTTTATATGATTTATTTAGATAGTTTATTGATTTATATAGTATTAAATAACAGTAATAAATCATTATAAAAGGTATTTGTAGTTGACGAAAATTATTATTTTATACATACACACACATGTATAAAATTATAGGATCAATTATTACCATAGAATGGTATTATATTTAAATATGAACCATATATATATATATATATGTATGTATGTATGTATGTATATGTATGTATGTATATAATAAAATAATATTTTTATTATATTTAAAAATTCGATTGTAGATATTTGAGACATATATATATATACAAATTGTTTTTTAAAGTGAATGCACACATATAACCAATCTAAATTATGAAAACAATAATACATATAAGAATCTCACCTAACTACTAATATGATATATATACATATATATAATGAAATATTAATCAGAAATTATATGCCTTAATACAATGAATAATATACCAAAGAAACAGTGTCTTGCAGCATACCTTGTAATGATGAACTCTCTCATTTTATAAGCTTTTCGATTCGACACACTGTTAATCCTTGAACCTTTGACTATCGGATAGTAATTGTACTTGAATTGATTTGAGCTGTATATAATAAGGCTCATAGAGATTGAAGTCGGAAACAACAGAAGGTTGGAATGGCAACAAAAAGTTATTTATAATTAAGGTTAGAGGTGGATAAATAGTGAATGGAAGAGAGAGAATAGTGGATTTCATCTCAAACCTGTTCTATCTCAATCTAAGTCATCCAAAACCCCAGAACCCTAACCTATTTGAGCCACCTCTTTAGTCCTATTTTAGCCAAAAATACTCACCCATCATCATGGGCCAAGATCCCATTTAAGCCCGCAGAAAATATTATTTAATTAAATCTAATTTAATCGCTTATCAGTATCGTATAGCGATTGATATATTTACAACTATTACAAATATATTTAATAATATTTATTCCTCAAATTATAATTATAATTTTATAAATAATATTTAATAAATATTAATTAATTTATAATAGTTATAAACAATTAAATCGTTTGATCAAAAGAGAATTCATCATTTAGGTTGTGTGACTCGTCAGGTGTAAATTTGATTAGTGATTAATATCGAACTATTCGAATATTAACGTTCAAACGTCAGTTAGCAGTTGATGTGACATTTTGGCCAAATTTATCGCTTATTTGTTTACGATAAAATCCAATTTCACTTTGTTAAGTGTTACATGGTTGTGACTTTTATTTATACCAATTCTCTTCGTCAAAACTATATCACTTTAGACTTACGGGAATTGGTAGTGATCAAAATTCCAATATCATCAATATTCAACTCTATTGTACAAACACAAAGTCTTTGGTTCAATAATAACATTTATTATTAACCGAAATGCTCTAGCCAAAGACTTTGACTTTGAGTTTACTTCAGTTAACCGTGATACTAACCCCATATAACTAAGAAGACAAATCCTCCCTTGAATAGTGTTTCGCTTCCAATACTTCCACTCGACCCAACTATAGCCACTCAATGGACGTCATACCATTATTTGACTATAATCAAAGTGGACATATTAAAGATCGATAGTATTCTCAAGTCTAGAGAACTATGTAAATTAGTCATATTCATATTTATGTTTGATCTTGGATATATTACCTAACAGAAAACTACCGAGTGAGTCATTCCATAGTTACCCAATAACTATCAGTACATAACCACTTGGTGCCCCCAGCAGTCATGACTAATACACTGCCTAACATTTGGAGAGCTTTACGTACTTAAGTTAATTGATACATTAATATCCAGTCTCGATGCATCTTAACGAAGAACATTTCAAATGGTTTGTTTATTTTTATTATGATAAGTTACTCACGATTACAACACTTGTAACTACTATCACAAAACATACC
Source organism: Allium fistulosum (assembly GCA_030737815.1). NCBI lineage: Eukaryota > Viridiplantae > Streptophyta > Magnoliopsida > Asparagales > Amaryllidaceae > Allium > Allium fistulosum. Next base: position 738,203,229 of record CM060908.1, on the reverse strand, counting down.
ATTTATGGATTTTCTATTAAATATACTTTTAACTAAATTAATTAATTAATATACACATTATATATCAAATATATAATAGAAATAAAACACCTTTTATGTCGAACAAGATTGGTTATCGAGTTATATATATATAACAAATTATATAATTGCATGTAGGACATACCCCTAACTCTATCGGTAGCTAGGAAGAGTTAGACTTTGGTATCCAAACTCAAGACTAGAGTCTACTTTTCTTAGACAACTCTAAACTCTAAAGCCAAGGTTCTTGCTTAACCATCAACTCTGATACCATGTTATAACGTTCGTCATTTTCCACCCTCGAATGTCGATACTGATAAATCCACGGTATTCACGTGCCGAGCACCCCAGTGCCAATAAGATAGATTGTTCGGATAAAGAAAAAGAAGAAAAGAAAAAAAGAATAAGAAAGAGGAGAACAAAAACATCAGAATCTCATATGCGAAATGATAACATATCATATCAAAAGATAGTACACGGAGCTACTCTAATATACATAACATTTAATAGTTACTAATCAAAGTACTATCATCAGCCTAGACAGTTATAACAACGTGTTCTTACAATTGCTGAGATATACATAAAGTAATGCGGTGGAAATAAATACTACTGTAGGTAAAACATCCAGCTCCTCTCTAAGAGCCCAATGGACATTAATGAAATTTGTCTTTCTTAGACTGCTCGGAAGAGCACAAGAGGGGTTAGGGAAAAAAACCACGAATCAAACAAAAGTCTGGTGTGAGAAAATCAAGAAATATGTATTTACATATAACAAAACTTTTGATACCATTAGCATTACCATAACGGTTATACCACCATCTAATAAGTACATAAGGTGATATAATAGATTATGTCTAGGTTGTTGAATATAAATCAGAAAATAGCCGTGCCGCTTGCATCTCAAGACACAACAATATTAAATAGGTATTTAGTTAAAATCGCTAGGGTGCATTCGCATATGGATTTTCCATTAGAGATGTCCTCGGTACAATGAGGCGAACCTCCTAACAAAGATCAGAAAGTACCTTCCTAGCGTTGTATATCTTTAGATAAAATATACCAATAAGGTAAACATAGCTGGTCCACGCCAAACACATGAAACCAAATATCAACTCCCATCAGCCAACATATTGAAAGCATATCTAGATATGGAGTTGATATACCCATACGGTTAGCTAAAACCCCAAGGGTATTCATCTTACTCTTTTTTCTATCATTGCCGATGGTGAGGTCACGTTCAGCATCTCTACACACGAGCCACAACTCGAACGGATCATGAATCCTCAAATGGATTCTAGCATCTTAAACAAATCACGAACCTCCACATGGATTCGAGCATCTCAAACAGATCTTGAATATCCCCGTAGATTTTAGCATCTCGAACAGATCCACTTCCAAAAGAAAGAACACATATCTCGGTTTTGAAGTGGTTTTCGATAAGCAATACCGAAGTATAATTATTTAATCCTGATCTCTTCAAGACTGAATCGACGAATTTTCGGTTAATTTATCTTCGGTTCTTTTAGAAATAAACAGACAATGAGAACGATCACATATATAAACTAAGTCTCATGTACTTGAAACATTTTCAACCTTCTCAACTTCCATCATCCCTCGATCGAGAGTGAAGTTCGATAAGTTAGAGCACTCTTGCTTCTACACCCTACTCGAGTCAGCATTTTTAACTCCCACAAATAGAATCAAGTCTACTTTGTTGGCTTTTAATGCTAAGTACAGGACTAAATACATTCCAAAGACAAGTAAACACACAAAGCATGATCAAATCACATAAACGACTTTTAATCCCATTTTTATTTAATTGATCCTTTATTAATTAAAATCTCTTTTATTAGTAAAACTCATTTTTATCTAATAAAACTTCTTTCATTAATTAAAACTTCATTATTAATTAGAAGTTTTTATCAATTAAACTTCCTTTATTTATTATAACTTCCGTTATTTAATTAAAGTTCTTTATTAAACTTCCTTGTTAATTAAACTTCCTTTATTTATTAAATTTCCTTATTAATCAAACTTTCTTGTTAATTAAACTTCCTTGTTAAACTTGTATATAGATTTAATTTCTCTTGTAAAAGATACATACTTGAATTCCACTATTTCACTATTCATTTATACCCTTTTCAATACTTCAAAAGTATTCATATACTTGTCTCAACGGTATAAGTATATTCACAAATCACTTAACAAGATTTACTTTAAAATATAATCAAAGAGGTTAAAAAAATGTTACTTAAACATTGTTATTATAAACCCTTTCTCTCATTTTTACTTTATACATGTACTTTTTCTACCTTTAGTTCAAAAGATTCCATTATTATCTTTAAAATTCCACAATTAAAGATCAAAGTATATTCATAATCATTTAACAATATTTTTTCACTTTAAAATATAATTCAAGGAGTTGAAAACAAATGTTACTAAAACAATGTTTACCACAAAACCAAAACTATTTTACTTATAATTATCTTTAAAACATTCTTTTACAAAAGATGTAGTCATGATCCTTAGTATAATTAATAACGGTTAGAAACAAATGCTACTTAAACATTGTCTACTACAACCCAAAACCATTTTATACTTGTCATTAACTTTAAGACATTCATTTGTATAGAGATAAGCATATCTACACTTATTGATTAACACGCTTTTATTTAGCTCAAAACATTTATTTTAACTTAAGAGTTAAAAATCCAAACTTCCTTTACTACATTTATAAGATACTTAACTTAATTTTAAAATTTTACACATACACACTCTTTTAAAATAATTATAAATGTGTTAAAATACTTTTAAATTGTTTAAAAATATATTATAATTTGCTATATAGAATATATGTAAAAATAACAATTTGGAAATAAATAGAAAGAAAATAAGCATGTTTTATTTAGAAACCTCTTGCTTTAAAAATTCATAAAGAATTACTAAAAATATATTTAAACGTGAAACCACTATTAAAATGCTCTAATATAGAAAATAACCTTAAAACGATTGAAGAAAAATACTTAATTTAAATATGATTTTTATTAAATTTAAATTTCAAACCGAAACGATAGCATTTCTGTAAATGCTATAAAGATTTTGCAAAGGGTAAAAAGTGTTTCAGAAGAAAAGGTAGCATTCTTCCAAATGCTGTCTAAAGTTCTATTTTTAGAGAGAACATGATTTTTGCAAGAACTTTTAGACAAATTTTCAATACTTAAACAAATGATTTTTGATCCAATTTTTTACAGTAATTACTGTACCTATGCTACTTAAAAACCATTGAAAGAAACCCGCAGGGATATCTTTCAATTAATTTATAAAAATTCCCGAAAACAAGGTATTTTTCCGAAGTGTTCATATAGCGATCTTTTCACTATAACTTTCGCACTTCGTTTAACTAGTTATTAAATGATTTAAACTCCAAAAATTTTACAATAAGAACACAATTTACTTGCTAAAATGGTAAAGAAACTCATAAGTATGTCTTTAAAAAATAAACACAAATTCCTAAAAACAAGGCATTTAAAAGTGTCGATATAGAGAATATTTCGCTTCTAACTTTTACAGCTTTGTTACTCAATTTCTATAACTTTCCAAATCTTTTACTTTATGTCAAATACACTCTTAGGAGTGTAGAGAATAAATTAAACATATATTTTTAGAATATAGTCATTTTTAACCATTTTATCAAATGTCAAACATAAGGGATTTCAAAATACGTTTATAGCGACTATTTCGCTTCAACCATTCACAACACACTTCAACTTCACATAGAACATGTAACGACCCTGAGTTTCAGACATTTCGTATTAAATATCCGAACTATTTAAATATTTAAATCTTTGATTAAATATTAAAATGGTTTAATAAGCTTTTTAACTCCCTTTTTAATCATAAGTAATGATGGTAAACCTGTTTTGAAAAAATGTTTACAAAAATAAACATTTTGAAAAAATATATATAATATGATCGAAAATCATTTTATCTATAAACAGCTTTTTAACCGTCAAAAGTTGTTCAAATTTTTTTGCATACACCTATTTGCTTAGGAAATAAAGAAAATGAAATAACTTTATTTACCATTTATGAAAATAAACTTTTTGGATGATGTCATCAAAAATATTTAGGAAAGGAGCATTAATAGAAATGCTTAAGTGTTAAGCAAATGACAAAGAAGCAGCGATGTTTGTAATTAATGTTAGGTCCTTTGTGGGGGGTTTTTGGTCATTCAACATCTCATTCCTAAGCATATATAAGGAGGGGCATAAACTTAAGAATAAATCACTAATTCACTAAGCATAAGATTAAGTATGAGAATTAAAATGGTGGAAGTGCTTAAGCACCAATCCACTAATTATTCTCTAACATTTTCAAGTCTTAACCCAATCATCTCCAATATCTTTTAAACTTTGGCTTTCGGCCTAAAACTTCATGGAAAGCATGATTAACAATTAAAAGTGGGAGAAGGTAAGAGGAAGAGGATGATCCAAGGGGGGCCGTGAGCATAGAGGTAGAGGAGGAGGTGTGGCCTTGGTTTGGCAGTGCTAAAGGTTGGATCATTAGCTTTTGGTGATGGTGGGAGTGGTTATTTGTTTTTGTGGCTTTGTGCTTGGGTTTGGTATGTTTCTAAGTGAGTTATCTCACTATCTTATAAGTATATATTGTGTATATATACGTTGTGTGCAAAGTATAAAGTTAAAGTGACATTAACTAATTAAAGTTATAACCTTTGAACCACACTTACTTTTGAAATCAAATGATAGCTTTACGTTGTATAAAATCGCTTTTATTACCCTCTTAAACATGTGGTGTGGCCTTAACTTGATGTTTAAATGTTTGTTTAACTTATGTATTGAATTGAAGTAAGTTGTAAGTGTTTGAAACGAGAATAGTCGTTATAAACGCACTTCCGAATCTCTCGTTTTCGGGAATTTTATAAATAAATGGAAAGATGTTCTTAGGGTTTCTTTCCATGATTTTTAAGTACCCTAACGGTAGTACTTACTATAAAAAAATTATATCTTAAATCATTTGTTAAAGTGGTTAAAACTAGTTACAAAGATCGTGCTTTTCAATGTGTTCTTTAACAAGGACTTTTAACGGCATTTATAAATTCTATAATAATTTGCTTACAGTTTTAAGTGTTTAAAAATGATATTTAAATTTGATATTTTTATCTAATCTTTTTAGAGAGGTTTCCAAACATGATTTGAAGTATATTAAAGTTAGTTTGAAGGTTAAATATATTTTTAATAATTATATATAAATTTCAAAAAAGTAAAGAAGAGGTTTAATAGTAAAGGCAAACGAGGTAGACCTCTCTATTTCTAAGAGTTAAGATTGGTGTCAAGTAGGGACAGAGCAATAAAGCTCTGACCTACTGGATTTCCCTCTTGAACAAGTTATAATTAAGTTGCAATCGACGAAAATATGTTAATCTTGTTGTATATTTACTTGTTTAAAAGGTAATTAACTTTGCTTAACGCTAAAAGCTGACAAAGTAAGCTTATCTATTTGTGAGAGTTAAGATTGATGTCAAGTAGAAATGGAGTGGTAGAGCTCTAACCTACCAGTTTCCCTCTTGGTCGAGGAAAAATTAAGTCGAGAATGTTGGAAATGTGTTAACCATATTGTTCTCTAACTTGTTTATGGAAATCATTAATACTATACTTAACACTAAAAGCCGACGAGTATGCTTGTCTATTTGTGTGATTTAAGAATGAAGTGTTTTAGGCAAGGCTCTGATACCAAGTCCCGAATGTCGATGCTAATACCATCCACGGTATTCACGTGTCGAGCACTCAGGTGATGGAAAGCCGAAAAGTTAGGGTAAAAGAAAAGAAAAGGAAAATGAACAAGGAAGAAGAGAACACAACATCAGAATCACACAAGCAGAATGGAAATATATAATCAGAAAAGTACGATTATATGTTGATCACATATTCCTGAGTTTCTCATACCAGACTTACACCTGGCTTTTATTTTCCCTAAATTCCTCGTGTGTTCTTTCAAGTAGTATGAGAAAGGCAGGTTTTCGTTGGTTTTCTTTGAAGCTGGAGAAGACGATCTAGATGTTTCACCTGTCATATTATCCCTATTTCTGCTGCATTACTATTATATATATCAGCATTTGTGAAGACATGTTATAACTGTTCAGCATAATGATAGTACTTAGGTTTTGTAACTTCGAAATTTCTATATCGGAGTAACCCTTTATACTGTTCTTTTGATATTATATACTAATGTTCCTCTAGTGAGATTTTGATGTTATGTTCTCTTATTCCTTGTTTCGTTTCTTTTTGTTTTACCCTTACTTTTCGCCTTTCTGACACTTGAGTGCTTAGCATGTAAATACCGTGGATGTATTAGTATCGACATTCGAGGGTCGAAAAGTCGTATCGTTATAGAGCATTATCAAACGTGTAAACAACTAGTCATGGCCACGATACATGTTTTAGAGGGTTACAAGAGAGATTATACTACATATAATGTTGTCACTTGCATTCCAAAGCAATGAGGGGTCCCAAAGTTATAATTTGCATTATTCTTTGGATTTACACTTTATATTTCAACAATCAAACATTATATATACGTATACCCAAATTAAATGGTGAGTAAACTCAATTCTAAACAAGGCTACAAAGCAAAAACAAGTCTTAAGTAATGAAACAACTTCCTACCATCACTCAAAGCCCAAAGCTTCCACCTTGCTCACCAAAATCACAAAATCAAGACCCCATATTCCCAAGATTGCTCACGGCCTGGCCCAACTTCCCTTTTTTTCATTTTCTAAACTTTTCAAAAGCATGTCCTCTAGGTGATTTAAGAAAATGGTTAAAGTATGAAAGATATTGAATTAGTTTTGAAATTGTTTCGAAGGATTTAAGAGGAGGGAAAGAGTGTGAAAAAGAAGCCATTTATTAACTTTTCTTTGGAAAATGCATTTGGGAAGTTAGAAATTTTTTGAAGCATTACAAATGAGATAAAGAATCTACTTCTCTCCTTGTTGGCTAGCCAAAATAATGGGCCTCCCCTTTGCATGCTCTAAAGCATGCTTCCCTTAAATCACTCCATGATTCCCTCCACCTTTCACTCCTTAGATCATGGCTTTTGGCCCCTTAGTTATATACTTGGATTTAATTAATTTGATTATGAAAAAAAGGTGAGTTTGTACTTATTAATGCCTTCATATGTTACTACATAAATACAAAAGAGTTCAAAAAACTTTTATTTAGTAAAAGGTTGTTTATCAATAAAATGATTTTCGGTCACATTATCAATATTTCTTCGAACTATTTATTTCTATAAACAATTTTCAATAATAAGTTTTTTAGCATTAGTTATTAATTAAAAACGGGTTAACAAGGTTATAAAATCATATTATTTGCATTAAATCCAAGATTCAAATATTTATATTATTCAAATATTTAAATACGAAGTGTTCGAAATTCCAGTTGGTTACAATTCATAAAACTTAGTTATCTTTGTTTATTTTTATAAACTTAGTTAAATTTTTTAAAACCTAATTGGTTTCTATAAACTTAGTTATTTTTATAAACTTATTTAATTTTTATAAAACTGATTTAACTAAATTAAATTTTATAAAGTTTAGGCAACTAAGTTAATTTATTTAATTTTTATGAAACTTAGTTAACTTAGTTAATTTTACATTATCAATTTAGTCAGTTTTATAAATGTATTAATTTTTTTGAATTAATCTAGTTAACTTAGTTAATTTTTATAAACATGGTTAATTTACTTAATTTTTATTAAACTTAGTTAACTTTTATAAACTTGGTTTTTTTTTAAATTAATTATTTTTTATATACTTAGTTATTTTTATAAATTTGTTTGACTTTTATAGGACTTGGTTAACATAGTTAATTTTTAAATTTAGTTACAGAACTCAGTCAACTTAGTTAAATTTTTATAATAATTTTATAATACTTAGTTAACTTTGTTGGTTTTTGTAAATTTACTTAATTTACTAATAGTTTATAAAACTTAGTTAACTTAGGCAATATTTATACGCTTAGTTAAAAATTTTAAAACTTAATTAGTTTTTATAAACTTATTTAATTTTTATAAAACTTATTTAACTTAGTTAATTTTTATAAATTTAGTTAACTTTTATAAAGTTTAGTCAACATAGTTAATTTTATAATTTATTTAATTTTCATAAAACTTAGTCGATATATTTAATTTTTATAACACTTATTTTACTTAGTTAATTTTATAAACTTAGTTAATTTTTTAAAACTTAATTTTTTTTTTAAATTTAGTTTGATTAGTAAAACGATATTATCATTCTATTTAGAATGTTTATATGTTAATGGAGGAATTAAGGGATTTGAGATGATTACCGAGGGAGGGGAGAGTGGCATCAAGTGTGGATCTAGCTGCACCTGTGACCCTTGCTCTTGCAAATGAAATAATAGTTTAAAAACTATCAAGTCGTACATATTATGACTATAATTGTGCGTGGGTATGTATGTGTGATAGTTCATTAAGGAATTATGTGTAGTACAACTAATACTATAAGAAATAAGAGTTCCTGGTAACAATTGGTATTACAGTACTTGATTGTTCCATGATACTTTAGTGTGTAACTTTGTAGCAGATGCTTCCAAATCTGAATTTCGTTTGGTTTATAAACTATTTCATCTACATAAAAGGTCATCTTAATTGAGTACAATTTTATTAATATAAAAAAAAGAATGTTACTAGTCTAGTGATGTAGCATGCAGCAGGATTAAGAGCCAAAAATTCTACTAAACCAGCAACTTCTTCCGGCTTTCCATAGCATCTGATGCAGCGCGCAATCCATACCAAGAAAGGAATCGAGAAACCCTAAGTCGCGAGCGAGAATCCAGTAGGTCGCGAGCGCTTCCAGTTTGTCGCGAAACCCTATGTCGCGAGAAGCTACATTAAGTCGTGACCATCAAGCTGTAAATCGCGAGCGACGTACCTTAAGCCGAAGCTCCAGAATTCATTAGGTCGCAATCGCTCCCGAATTCCTTAGGTTGCAATCGCTCCTCCTTATGTCGATCCAGCCCTAGGTCGTTCCAGTAGATCGCGAGTTTCCTGAATCGCGCCTCCAGTTAAGTCGCGAACTTTCTTTATGTCGCTGATTGGATGCCGAAGTTCCTTAGGTCGCGAATCCTTTAGGTCGTTCCTCCATAGGTCGCAAACGACATACCTAGGTTGCGAACGACATACTAGTAGGTCGCGAATTTCCTGAATCGCGCTTCCATAAGTCGCGCCGCTTCTTAGGTTGCTCCAGCCTAAGTCGCGAGCTCCAGAATGCCCTAGGTCGCGAACGACATACTCGTTGAAGATCCTTAGGTCGCGAACGAAGCCTAGGTCGCTGAAGATTCTTGTCGCGAGCAGATGTTCCAGAATTGCTTATGTCGCTGCCGAGTTTATTAAGTCGCGAATTTCTTTATGTCGCTGTTTGTTAAGTCTTTGGTTTCTTAAGTCGCATTGTTTTGTTAAGTCGTTTGTTGTTAGGTCGTTTGATTGTTAAGTCGTGTTGTAATTGTGTTGAAGTCGTATGTGTTGTAATTCCCTATAAATAGGGGTGTGTTGTCATTTGTAAAAGGAGTTGATTTTTGAATAAAAATTGGTTTGTGTTTTGTGCCACCATTAAAATTGGAAGTTGAGTGTTATCTCCTTTCTCCATCTTCGGATATTCGAGTGCGCTCGAATCAACGAACTTGAAGCTGATTCACGGAATCTCGTGCGCGAGATCAACGTCGAAGAATCGTAGATCTTCTAATGCGGTATCGTGCGCAATCAACGTGTTGAAGATAGCTAGAATCCGGTATCTCGAGAGATCAACGGATTTGGGCACTTGGGTATCATCAATTCATCGATTCATCTTGTTTCATCGATTCATTTCCGCGAATTCATCCATTCGTGAGTTGTGTGATCCTGTAGGCTGCGTCATTTGGTATCAGAGCAAGGAGATGAACTTTTCCAAGTTCGTTGGGTGTGAAGTTTCGAGATTTTTTTTTAATCGAAGCGAAGTGTGTGTTTGGATTTGTTGAAGATTTGACAACGCCTCCAAGAAGAGATAATCGTCATCAGAATGTTGCAGATGTGTATCGAAGAGAAGATGCTGAACAAATGGAGCAACGAATTAGTGATAAATTCAATGAGAAGTTTGATGAGGGAATTGGTAGATTTGAAAGGCTCATGATGGATATGAATCAAACTCGACAAAGAGCATCGCCAGGTTCAAATCAAGGTGGACATAGAATTTCGCCATCAAATTCCGAGAGGAGAAGAATGTCACCACCATCGGATCGGGAAAGAAGAGAACCGTCAGTTTCGGGAGAAAGAGACGTGCGTGGTAGTAGAAATGTTGATGGTCAGAATCGACATCGACATACGTCAGATTTGGAGGAATCCAGTGATGATGGTAGTAGCTCTTGTCGAAACCGTGGCAAAGGGCGAAATCGAAATAGAGATTCCGAAGATGATCGTCGATGGGAGTCGGGGATGAAAACAGAGATTCCAGAATTCAAAGGGGGAATGCTAGCGGAAGAGTTTCTGGATTGGTATCAAATGTTGAAGAAATTTTTGACTTCAAGGAAGTACCCGAGCATCGTAGAGTTAAGTTGGTTGCTACACGATTGAGGGGAAGAGCTATGGCATGGTGACAACAAACTAAACTTACACGGGAAAGAATGGGAAAGTCGAAGATTGTTTCATGGGAAAAGATGAAGAAGTTGATGAAGGCTACTTTTTTGCCTTATAATTATCAGTCTCTTATGTATCAGCGCTTACAGAATTTGAGACAAGGAACAAAGTCGGTAAATGATTATGCAGATGAGTTTTATCAACTGATTGCTAGAAACGATATCATGGAAACGGAGGAACAGTTGACATCTAGATTTGTTGGAGGATTGAGAATGCAAATTCAGGATATGGTAAATATGTTTGATCCGAGATCCGTTGCTGAAGCACACCAGAAGGCTCTAGCTTGGGAGAAGCAAGGTAGAAGAGGAGGTGGTGCGTTTACAAGTTCGAGCACTTAGGTGAAGGGGGCTAGTAGCAATACTAATGTTTCCAAGGCTGTTAGTAAACCGGTTGTCAATGAAGCTGCTAAGACCAAGGTCAACAACAATTTCAAGTGTTATAACTGTCAGGAGTTTGGTCATAAGAGCAATGAATGCCCAAGCCTAAGAAGCGAGTGATGGTTGCTGAGGTTGAGGAAGAGGATGCAGAAGTAGAATGTTCCAATTCACCACAGGTTGAGGAGGAAGAAGAATTATTGACGGGAGACGAGGGATATTCTTTAATGATGAGGAGATCTTGCTTGACGCCAAAGCAGGAAGAGGAGACTAGTTGGTTGAGGAGTAATATTTTTCAGTTGACATGCACTATTTTGGGAAAAGTTTGTAAGTTTGTTATCGATGCAGGGAGTTGTGATAACATCATCTCTACAGAAGCTGTAAAGAAGTTGGCGTTAAAGACAGAGAAGCATCCCAAACCCTACAAATTGGCTTGGCGGAGGAAAGGTGGGGAAGTGAAGGTTGGTCGAAGAGCTTGTGTAACTTTTTCCATCGGAAAGAAGTATAAGGATGAAATTTGGTGTGACGTGGTGGATATGGATGTATGTCATTTGTTGTTGGGAAGACCGTGGCAGTTCGATAGAGCCGTGCAACACGATGGTAGGACTAACTGCTATAGTTTCATGTTCGTTGGCACTAGAATCACTTTAGTTCCTAAAAGGCGACAACAAAGTGAAAGCAAGTTGGAGGAAATCGAGGAACTAAAAACTCTGTTATCTTTGAAGGAATTTGTCAAATAAGTAGAGGATAGCCCTGAAGTATTTCTGTTGATTGGACGTGAAAGTAGTGAAGCGGTTGAAATTCCTGAGGAGTTAAGCCATTGTTGAAGGAATTTGATGATGCGTTTCCTGAAGAATTACCAAAAGAGTTACCACCGTTGAGAGACATACAACACCAGATTGATCTTGTTCCGGGAGCTGTGTTACCACATAGACCATATTATAGAATGAGTCCAAAGTTTGACAACAAAGATGAAGAGGTCGAGTTAGAGAATGATGAATGTAATTTGTTGATGGGATTTTATTCAACGTCAAAGTATGTGGATGTAGAAGTTGATTACTCTTCACTGCCAAAGATTGATGTCGATAGTATGGAAGAAGAAATTGTATTCGGAGTTGAGGGAAATAACTTGATGATGGAGGATTCTTGCTTAACACCTGAGCTTATGGATGAGAGCCAGCCAAGTGTAAATTCCTTAGTTTCCGAGAAGCCCGAACAAAGTGAAAGTGAAATAGAAGAGAAGGCAGAATCAGATAGTTTATTATCTTTGAAAGAGTTTGTCAATAAAATGAAAGATAGTGATGAATTATCAATGTTGATTGAATCTGGAGAAAGTTCTGATTTTGAGAATCCTGAAGAGGTTGAAGTATTTGAAGAGTTTGAAGATGAGATTTTTGAGGAACTGCCTGAAGAAACTAGTCTTGTATTTTTGGAAGAGTTTGTTGAAAAGGTGAAAAATAGTAATGAATTGTTTGTGTTGACCGGGCAAGGGACGAGTAAAGATCTTGAGGGTTTTGAGGAAGTTGGATCAGAATTCGATGAGTCTGAAGTCGAATATCCTAAGGAATTACCCGAAGAGTTACCACTACTACAGGACATTCAACATCAAATTGAACTAGTACCAGATGCTATTATACTGCGGGGATCGTATGATCTTGTGAATCTGAAAGAACAGGAAGGGTTGAAAAGACAGGAGGAAGAGAATGATTGTCAGTTGGAGTTGTCTGGTCATGTCCGCACTGCTGACGTTGTCAACGTCAACTGCTTGGAACCGTTTCATGAAAATAAACATGTCAAAGAAGAAGCGAGTGGGAATTCATTTCAATCAGGGGAAATTGTTGCAACCCATCAAGGAAAGATTCTAAATGAGGATACACCTGAACGAGATAAGGAAAGACAAGAATCTGGGCATGAGTCATCACACTTCTTCAGTCGTAACTTCCTTAGTCGCTCCACGATTTTAAACTTCCTTATATCGTCTCGCATTTCCATCACGAATAGGTTCTATATCACACCTTCCTATTGGCACAAGCATCATGAGGTCATCTCCCTCAGATCACTTCCTTATGCCGCCTGCCTAATGCCACGTCTGCTTTATGCCATGCGGTCCTTATGTCGAGCCGCATCTTCAAAGGGTCAAGACAAGATCAATCTCAAGAGTGGTTATCACCAGAGCCGCATCAGACCAGATAATGAATGGAAGACATCGTCTCGAAGAAGGAAAAAGTGTGAATTCGGTACGAATTCTTTTCAACCAGGGGAGGATGATGCAGCGCGCAATCCATACCAAGAAAGGAATCGCGAAACCCTAAGTCGCGAGCGAGAATCCAGTAGGTCGCGAGCGCTTCCAGTATGTCGCGAAACCCTATGTCACGAGAAGCTACCTTAAGTCGTGACCATCAAGCTGTAAATCGCGAGCGACGTACCTTAAGCCGAAGCTCCAGAATTCATTAGGTCGCAATCGCTCCCGAATTCCTTAGGTCGCAAGTCGCTCCTCCTTATGTCGATCCAGCCCTAGGTCGTTCCAGTAGATCGCGAGTTTCCTGAATCGCGCCTCCAGTTAAGTCGCGAACTTTCTTTATGTCGCTGATTGGATGCCGAAGTTCCTTAGGTCGCGAATCCTTTAGGTCGTTCCTCCATAGGTCGCGAATGACATACCTAAGTCGTGAACGACATACCAGTAGGTCGTGAATTTCCTGAATCGCGCTTTCATAAGTCGCGCCGCTTCTTAGGTCGCTCAAGCCTAAGTCGCGAGCTCCAGAATGCCCTAGGTCGCGAACGACATACTCGCTGAAGATCCTTAGGTCGCGAACGAAGCCTCGGTCGCTAAAGATTCTTGTCGCAAGCAGATGTTCCAGAATTGCTTATGTCGCTGCCGAGTTTATTAAGTTGCGAATTTCTTTATGTCGCTGTTTGTTAAGTCGTTTGTTTCTTAAGTAGCATTGTTTTGTTAAGTCGTTTGTTGTTAGGTCGTTTGATTGTTAAGTCGTGTTGTAATTGTGTTGAAGTCGTATGTGTTGTCATTTGTAAAAGGAGTTGATTTTTGAATAAAAATTGGTTTGTGCTTTGTGCCACCATTAAAATTGGAAGTTGAGTGTTATCTCCTTTCTCCATCTTCGGATATTCAAGTGCGCTCGAATCAACGAACTTGAAGCCAATTCACGGAATCTCGTGTGCGAGATCAACGTCGAAGAATCGAGATCTTCTAACGCGGTATCGTGCGCGATCAACGTGTTGAAGATAGCTAGAATCCGGTATCTCGAGAGATCAACGGATTTGGGCACTTGGGTATCATCAATTCATCTTATTTCATCGATTCATTTCCGCGAATTCATCAATTTGTGAGTTGTGTGATCCTGTAGGCTGCGTCAGCATCCTAACAAACATTTTAAAATGTAAGATACATGCACACTAATAAGGAAAAGGGTAAGTAAAAGATCTATAAAATACCATACAATTTAATACTAATCTATGGCTCAGCATTTCACAGTACCATATCAGCTTGCTCTTTGCATTGCGTAACTAAAAAAAGTTCCTCAGCTTTCAAAAAATAATCCCAGGTTCTATCAAAAAATCCATTGAGATTCAAAACCTGTCTTAATATTTTTTTTATATGAATCAATACATAAGTTAATATTTATCTTTCCAACAGGTGCATGTTTATAAGATCATGTGATCATATGCAAACACCACCATGCAATTGAGCCACGCCTTTATAATAGAAGCCATTTAGATAATAGAATACAAGCTAACTACATCCACATTTCAGTATAGTTATTGAGGCTTCAGGCAATTATAGATACCTAACTTCTCATTTGTACTCAATGTATACAAAACCTTACTAATTCTCTAATTCCGCTTCAGCTAAATATCTAAATTAATGTTTGTTTCTTGCCTTTTAGGACAATGGTGAGAACATTACATCACATTAATTAGGGGTCATAGCATATCATGTTTTAGCACTTAGCAGTATACATAGAGTACTCGGGTTAATTAATTTATTAGCTTGTGAATCACATGTTAAAAATATATTCAAAGCATCAGCTAATTTATTAGCTTGTGAATTATGTGTGAAGCAATTGCGTGTAAAAATATCCTTTAAAAAGAGATATAATGATAACAAATCCAATCCTTTGTGCATAGTGATGCAGCGCAATCAACCAACTCATTGGATTTGAGGCATTCAAGGACCTTAGGTCACTCACGACCTAGTGAAGGTCGCTCACGAGTTAATGGACTCAGTGTTAAGGCATTCAAGCGACCTAGTGAGTTAAGCATTCCAGAACTCATTACTTTGGATCGCTCCGACCTTTTTGAGCTACGACCTAAGATATGTCGCTCAACGATACAACCTTGCGAGCTATGACCTAAGATAGGTCGCTCACTGTAAACCGCTACCGTGTTTCTCTAAGTCGCTCCAGATGCCGCTTTATTTTAGGTCGCTCGACCTTATGCACTGAGAAGATAGGTCGCTGCCTTGTATTTTATGTCGCTCAAGTATTAGGTCGCATGAAGATTTCCAGAAGCCTTGTTCTTAGGTCACTGCTGCCGTGTTCTTAAGTCGCTGCTGCCGTGTGTTCTTAAGTCGTATGATCTTTAGGTCATATGTCATTTGTATTTGTATTTTCTTAAGTCGTGATGGCCTTGTAATGTGTTGTAAAGTGTTTTCTTATGTCGCTTTGTATATAAGTCGTAGGTCACGGCCAATGTTAGGTCGTGTACTCTGTTAGGTCGTTTGTCTGTGATAGGTCGTTCACGACCTATGTGTTGTTTGAGTAGTGTTGAGTTGTAAGCCTATAAATAGGCGGGTGGTGTCATTTGTAATAGTTAGTTGATTTTGAATAAACTTTTGTTTGAGAGCTTTGTGCCTCTTCTTAAATTGGTAGTTGAGTGTGATCTCCTATCTCCACCTTCGGTATTCGAGTGCGCTCGAATCAACGATTGTTGAAGCCGATTCACGGAATCAAGTGCGCTTGATCAACGTCGAAGAATCGTAGATCTTTAAACACGGTATCGTGCGCGATCAACGTGTTTGAGATAGCTAGAATCCGGTATCTTTGGATCAACGAATTTGGGCCTTTGGTATCTTTCAATCAACCGATTGCTACTTTCACCGTCACATCCATTTCATTTATCCGCTGCTGCATCATTTGGTATCGGAGCTAGACTTAGCCAATCATAGCTAAGTCGAGTCTTGGAGCCAATTCTTATTGAAGAAGTCAAGGCCGAGAGTTGAAGTGTAGATCCGAGCTTAGTGAAGAAGTCAGGCATCATTTTGAATTCAAGGACGAAAGTTTAAAGTTGAAGTGTGAAGTTCAATTTGAAGTTTAAGCCGAGAGTTAGCTTTTGTTGAAGAGTAATCATGCCTCCGAGAAGAGCTAATCGCCATCAGAATGTTAAAGCGTTGTATAGAAGAGAAGAAGCCGAGCAAATGGAACAACGCATCAATGAAAAGTTTGATGAAGGCATTTGAAAGTTAGAGAAACTGATGAATGATATGAATCAAAATCAAAGAAGGAGGTCGCCAGTCTCGAACCATGGAGGAAACAAAGTTTCGCCATCGGTTACGGAAGCGAGGAGGGTGTCGCCGCAATTTTATCGAGAAAGAAGAGAATCTTCAGTTTCATCGAGAAGAGAACATCATGAGTATAGAGATGAAGAGAGAAGAACTCCACATGAGTTTGAACATGAACCATACCGTGATGATGAAAGACAAAGTAGAAGAGATATGCGTGATCATAGAGATGTGGGTGGTCGAGATCGTTATCGAAGTACATCTGTTTTTGATGAAGATGGTGGTAGATGTAGTGTTCATTATCGAGATCGAGACCAAGTACGAAATGCATATCGGGATGTTGAAGATGATCGTCGATGGGAATCGGGGATGAAAACTGAAATTCCAGAATTCAAGGGTGGAATGGTAGTGGAGGAATTTTTGGATTGGTTGTCTAATGTGGAAGAAATTTTTGACTTTAAGGAGGTTCCTGAGCATCGAAGAGTTAAGTTGGTTGCTACACGTTTGAAAGGGAGAGCTATGGCATGGTGGCAGCAAACTTAACTAACACGGGAGAGAATGGGAAAGTCAAAGATTGAGTCATGGGAGAAGATGAAGAAGTTGATGAAAGCTACTTTCTTACCTTATAATTATCACTCTCTTATGTATCAACGTTTGCAGAACTTGAGGCAGGGGACAAAGTCAGTTAATGATTATGCAGATGAGTTCTATCAACTTATTGCTAGGAATGATATCATGGAGACAGAGGAACAGTTGACCGCTAGATTTGTTGGAGGGTTGAGAATGCAGATTCAAGATATGGTGAATATGTTTGATCCCAGATCTGTTGCGGAAGCACATTAAAAAGCTCTAGCTTGGGAAAAGCAAGGTAGGAGAGGAGGTGGTGTGTTCACAAATTCCAACAATCCAATGAAAGGGGCTAGTAGCAATGCGAATGTTTCGAAGGCTACTGCAAAACCGGTTGTTAATGAAGTTGCTAAGACCAGGAACAATAGCAGTATCAAATGTTTCAATTGTCAGTAGATTGGTCACAAAAGCAATGAATGTCCAAAGCCAAAGAAGCGAGTGATGGTTGCTGAGGCAGAGGATGAGGATGCAGAAGCTGAATGTTCTAATTCACTACATGATGAGGAGGAAGAAAATGTGTCGGGAGATGAAGGGTATTCATTAATGATGAGGAGAAATTGTTTAACACCAAAGCAAGAGGATGATTCTAGCTGGTTGAGGAGCAATATTTTTCAGTCAACATGCACTATTCTGGGAAGGGTTTGCAAGTTTGTCATCGATGCGGGAAGCTGTGATAATATCATTTCTACAGAAGCTGTGAAGAAGTTAGCATTAAAGACTGAGAAGCATCTGAAACCTTACAAGTTAGCTTGGTTGAGAAAAGGCGGGGAGGTGAAAGTTGGACGAAGAGCTTGTGTGAATTTTTCGATTGGGAAGAAATACAAAGATGAAATTTGGTGTGATGTTGTGGATATGGATGTATGCCATCTGTTGTTGGGAAGACCGTGGCAGTATGATAGAGCTGTGCAACATGATGGTCGTACTAACAGTTACAGTTTCATGTTTGAAGGTACTAAAATCACTTTAGTTCCTAAGAAGCGACAACATGAAGAAAGCAAGTTGGAGGAGATTGAAGAACTTAAAACTTTGCTATCTTTGAAGGAGTTTGTTAAGGAAGTAGAAGAGGAGCCTGAAGTCTTTTTGTTGATTGGACGTGAGAGTAATGAAGTGGTTGAAATTCCTGAAGAAGTAAAGCCAGTGCTGGGAGAATTTGACGATGTATTTCCTGAGGAGCTACCAACGGAGTTACCGCCATTGAGGGACATACAACACCAAAAAGATCTTGTTCCAGGAGCTGTGTTACCTCATAGACCACATTACAGAATGAGTCCAAAGGAACATGAGGAGTTAAGAAGGCAAGTGGAAGAGTTGCTTGAACAGGGGCGTGTACAGGAAAGTTTAAGTCCTTGTGCGGTGCCAGCTTTGTTAGTGCCGAAGAAGGATGGAACGTGGAGGATGTGTACGGATAGCAGGGCACTCAACAAAATAACTGTCAGATACAGATTTCCGATGCCGAGGCTTGATGATTTGTTAGATCAGTTGAGCGAGGCTACTATCTTTTCGAAGATTGATTTGAAGAGTGGTTATCATCAAATTCGAATTAGACCAGGGGACGAATGGAAGACAGCATTCAAGACAAGAGAAGGATTATATGAATGGCTGGTTATGCCGTTTGGTCTTTCGAATGCACCTAGTACATTTATGCGGGTGATGAATCAGATCTTTAGACCTTTTATTGGGAGGTTCGTGGTGGTGTATTTTGATGATATACTGATATATAGTAGAAGCACAGAAGAACACTTGCATCATCTGAAAGAAGTGTTGATGATACTGCGACAAGAACAATTTTATGCTGCAATGAAGAAATGCGTGTTCACGACGCATAGTGTTTTATTTTTGGGATATGTTATTTCAGAAGGAGGTATACAGGTGGATTAGAATAAAGTTGAAGCAATCAGAAATTGGCCACAACCCAGGACGATAACAGAAGTTAGAAGTTTTCATGGTTTAGCATCATTCTACCGAAGATTTATTCCACACTTCAGTAGCGTGATGGCACCAGTTACTGATTGTATGAAGGGGAAGCAGTTTTCATGGTTAGAAGAAGCAGGATTTGCTTTTGAGCGAATCAAGGAACTTTTGACGACAACACCAATTCTAGTATTGCCGGACTTTCAGTTATTGTTTGAGTTACAAACTGATGCATCAAAGGTTGGAATTGGAGGGGTGTTGAGTCAGAAAGGACGTCATATTTCATATTTCAGTGAGAATCTATCAGGAGCCAAGATGAGATATAACACTTATGATGTGGAATTCTATGCTGTTGTTCAAGCTATAAAACATTGGAGACACTATTTGTTCCATAAAGAATTTGTTCTATATACTAATCATGAAGCACTGAAACATTTGCAGGGGCAGGACAAAATTGCAGCCAGGCATGCTTCGTGGATCGCATACCTGCAACAGTTTACATTTGTGATGAAGCATAAGTCGGGAATTACAAACCGTGTGGCAGATGCATTGAGTCGAAGGAATCATTTGTTGACTACAATGAAGGCTGAAGTAACGGGGTTTGATGTGTTGCCAGAATTATTTGTTGATGATCCTTACTTTGCGAAGTTTGTAGATGAAGTCAAGGAGGGAAAGACGGATGAGTTTGTATTGGTGGACGGTTTTCTTTTCAAAGGAAATCGATTATGTATACCAGAGTGCAGCTTACGAATGAAGATTGTGAAGGAGTTGCATGAAGAAGGTCATGTGGGTAGAGATCGTACATTGCAGTTAATTTCACAATCATATTTTTGGCCGTCAATGAGAAAAGAAGTTGAAAGATTTATGGAGAGATGTCATATTTGTCAAGTTTCCAAAGGGACAGCGACGAATGCGGGATTGTATATGCCATTACCTGTGCCTACTAGACCATGGGTTGATATTAGCATGGACTTTGTTTTGGGGTTACCAAGAACTCAGCGTGGGAATGATTCTATATTTGTGGTGGTAGATAGATTTTCCAAAATGGCGCATTTCATAGCTTGTAACAAGACAGCCGATGACGTCCGTGTTGCTCAATTATTCTTTAAAGAGGTATATCGGTTACATGGGCTACCTGAATCTATTGTTTCTGATCGGGATACTAGATTTCTAAGCCATTTTTGGTTGAGTTTGTAGAAGTTGGTTGGAACGAAGCTGAATTTTAGTAGCGCCTATCATCCACAAACAGATGGGCAAACGGAAGTGGTGAACAGATCATTGGGAAATTTGTTGTGATGTCTTGTACAGGATAATTTGAAGAGTTGGGATATGAAGTTGTGTCAGGCGGAATTTTCACATAATCATGCTGTTAATCGAAGTACTGGATTCAGTCCATTTCAAGTTGTATATTCAGCAATTCCGAAGGGACCGTTGGATTTGACGACAGTGTCATATCAAAAGGGAGTTGTTAAGCGAGCTGGTGATTTTGTGACTGAGTTGCAGGAGTGCCACAGAACTGTGCATGAACGATTGCTTGTATCAAATAAGAAGTATAAACAACTGACAGATAAAAAGCGAAGGGGTGTGAATTACAGAGAAGGTGATTTGGTTTATGCCGTGTTGACAAAAGATCGTTTTCCTATTGGAACTTACAACAAGTTGAAAGCTCGAAAAACCGGTCCAGTAGAAATTTTGAAGAAGATTAATGATAATGCGTATCAGTTGAAATTACCAGAGCATATTCACACTGTAGACGTTTTTAACGTCAAATACTTGATTCCGTATCATGGGAATGAGCTTGTTGTGGAAGAGGAAGGTGCAAATTCGAGGTCGAATTCTTGTCAACCGGGGGAGGATGATGCAGCGCAATCAACCAACTCATTGGATTTGAGGCATTCAAGGACCTTAGGTCGCTCACGACCTAGTGAATTAGGTCGCTCACGACCTAGTGAAGGTCGCTCACGAGTTAATGGACTTAGTGTTAAGGCATTCAAGCGACCTAGCGAGTTAAGCATTCCAGAACTCATTAATTTGGATCGCTCCGACCTTTTCGAGCTACGACCTAAGATAGGTCGCTCAACGATACAACCTTGCGAGCTACGACCTACGATAGGTCGCTCACTGTAAACCGCTACCGTGTTTCTCTAAGTCGCTCCGGATGCCGCTTTATTTTAGGTCGCTCGACCTTATGCACTGAGAAGATAGGTCGTTGCCTTGGATTTTAGGTCGCTCAAGTATTAGGTCGCGTGAAGATTTCCAGAAGCCTTGTTCTTAGGTCGCTGCTGCCGTGTTCTTAAGTCGCTGCTGCCGTGTGTTCTTAAGTCGTATGATGTTTAGGTCGTATGTCATTTGTATTTGTATTTTCTTAAGTCGTGATGGCCTTGTAATGTGTTGTAAAGTGTTTTTTTATGTCGCTTTGTATATAAGTCGTAGGTCGCGGCCAATGTTAGGTCGTGTACTCTGTTAGGTCGTTTGTCTGTGATAGGTCGTTCACGACCTATGTGTTGTTTGAGTAGTGTTGAGTTGTAAGTCTATAAATAGGCGGGTGGTGTCATTTGTAATAGTTAGTTGATTTTGAATAAACTTTTGTTTGAGAGCTTTGTGCCTCTTCTTAAATTGGTAGTTGAGTGTGATCTCCTATCTCCACCTTCGGTATTCGAGTGCGCTCGAATCAACGATTGTTGAAGCCGATTCACGGAATCAAGTGCGCTTGATCAACGTCGAAGAATCGTAGATCTTTAAACACGGTATCGTGCGCGATCAACGTATTGAGATAGCTAGAATCCGGTATCTTTGGATCAACGGATTTGGGCCTTTGGTATCTTTCAATCCACCGATTGCTACTTTCACCGTCACATCCATTTCAGTTATCTACTGCTGCATCACATAGTTTCAATAAGCAAAAGTTGGAAAATATATAACAAAAGATGTAAATATTTTTGCTCATCCAAAAAGATTAAGTTAAAACTGAGCAACCTGAGTACTGGACTAGATTCAGGCAACTATGTAATTTTGGTGGTGCATTTGGGAAAAATGAATACCTATACCACGTACATCAAGAAAAATCTTCAACCTTACTGAGCGTCGATGACAAAATTCTACTTCTGTGAAGAAGAAGACAGACACATCCAGCTGTCAGTACACCTTACTTCATGGGAAACTGATACGGTTATGGCACCATAACATAACACGCCTGCACAAGGCCTACGAGGACAGTGCGTATACCAAGGAGATTGCTGGACTAATTAAACAATTGCAAGTGGAGGAAGACGTGTTGTATTTCCTTATTTTAGGTTTTGCATTATTGTATTTCTGTTAGCTACTTTTCTGCAATTAGTTATAAGAATGGTCACAAGAATGCCACCTAGGCAAGGTTGTTAGAGACAGTACTATATATGTATGTAAAGAAAATGGTATCAGCAACAAGAAAATTTCAAAAAGCATTCTCATTCTCTGTATTTTCTTCTTCCTCATGAATTAATCTTCTTCCTCTTACCTGTTAGCTTTTAGTGCCATATCAATTTGGTGCTTTCACTCTTGTTCTCACCTCCTTCGTCTATCTTTCATCTCTTTTTTTTTCGTCATTTCAACCTCAACGTATCGCTGAAATCATGGCAGAAACCACTCTCATTCACCCCCAAGTTAGCGCTGAAATCAAAACCTCCGTTAAACACATCCTCCAATCGCTGACCGAACTCTCCGCAAAAATAAATCCTGCTGGTTCACAAACCCACCCTACACAGCCCATCAACTTAAGCAAACGAACACATGTATTATCACCACCTCCACTTCCACCTTCAAAACAAACAAGTTCTGCTCCAAAATCAGCATCAACCCTATACCCAATCAAGTATCTCACTTACGCTGAGATGCAACAAAGAAGAGATCATGATTTATGTCTTATCTGCGATGAAAAACACACCTCAGCCCATCGTTGCCAAACTCAAAGAATCATTTTCGTCTTACCCGACGTTGATTCATATCTCACGCCACAACCTCCTCCGTCTGTTGAGAATATGACGCATG
Organism: Allium fistulosum; assembly: GCA_030737815.1. Lineage (NCBI taxonomy): Eukaryota > Viridiplantae > Streptophyta > Magnoliopsida > Asparagales > Amaryllidaceae > Allium > Allium fistulosum. The sequence continues at coordinate 738,180,051 of CM060908.1, read as the reverse complement.
CAGGCTTGGTTACAGGAAAGAAATTGGAAAGTAAAAAGGTATTCCAATTGAATCATTGCTCTCAACTTGATGGGCCGATGATGGGAAATGACACCTCTAAATCCTCACTTTTCATGCCTAATAAAGCTGATGTAGCTCAAAATAGAGCAGACGATGTATTTCAATTAGATGCAGTAAAACCAGCAATGCATTTGGCTGATTTTGTTGTCGTTATAATTGGGAACTACTGTCCAGAAATGTCCAAAGAGCAGAACTGGTCTAATGCACACAACGTGTTTATGGAAATGAACAAATTGAAGCTGAAATGGGATGATGCACCTGATGTGTTTGCTGAAATGAATAAGCTAAAACGTAAAGGCAAAATTTTCATTTTTGATCCTGGCGGCGACATATTCGATGCTAAAGTTTTCTTTATAACCCATGTCGTAGCTTAATAAATGGTTGTGGCAAGAAAATGCTCAATAAGTTGATAAGTGCTTTTCCGACCTTGAGGACAAGGTCGATCTTGAAGGGGTGGGTAATGATACGGTTATGGCACCATAACATAACACGCCTGCACAAGGCCTACGAGGACAGTGCGTATACCAAGGAGATTGCTGGACTAATTAAACAATTGCAAGTGAAGGAAGACGTGTTGTATTTCCTTATTTTAGGTTTTGCATTATTGTATTTCTGTTAGCTACTTTTCTGCAATTAGTTATAAGAATGGTCACAAGAATGCCACCTAGGCAAGGTTGTTAGAGACAGTACTATATATGTATGTAAAGAAAATGGTATCAGCAACAAGAAAATTTCAAAAAGCATTCTCATTCTCTGTATTTTCTTCTTCCTCATGAATTAATCTTCTTCCTCTTACCTGTTAGCTTTTAGTGTCATATCAGAAACCCTGCTTGTCACATCCTTCCATGATCTTAAATAAATAACCTTTCAACTTCTAAAATAGCAATCAGTGGTAAATTAAGAATCAAATGCATTTGTTTCCGGTAATATTTACTTGGATATCAATCTCGAAAACAAATTGGATTTACCTCACCAAGTGCATCACCATTCACCTCCTGTGAAATCCTTTTATCATAAAATGCTCAGCTGCATAACCACAAAAATCGGTAAGAAAACTCATAAAAAATTATTAAACACATAATGAAACCACAATTATATATTAATTTGATCAACGACTATTACTTGCTTGCTAGCATGTTTTTCCCCTAAATAGCCATAATGAGAATTTGGCATGCATAAGATAATAAAGACAAATTACGTTTTTACACAAGCAGTTGTGCATAAAAGATTATTTAAGTTGAGTAGCAGGCACATAATGGAAACTCAATTACCGTGTAGCACGGGTTGGAGAAAGTAGTTTTATAAAAATATTAAGTAATAGTTGAAAAGCACTTTAAGGAACCGATTCATCAAATATTAAGTTGTAGCCAACTTTAAGCAGTAATGTAAATGCTACAGGTTTAATCAATGTTTGTTTCCTTTTGCAAAAAGGATGATTTATGCCGAATGATCGTTGTCGAATGGCATTATGGAAAAATAATTATTATTTTTTTTATTTTTTTTGGTATGCAAGTGTAATCCTTTATCTAAAAAATGAAATGCTAGATGTTTTATGGACAAAAGAAATGGTCAAAGACAATAAGGTAGTGTTTGGTTTAAAAACGAATTTTGTGTTTTCGGTTTTCAATATGTATTTCAAATATGAGAAGAATGGAGGGACGGCGAAATGGATGATAGAAAGATGAATGAGAGGACGAAGAGGATAGAGGGACGACGGAATAATGGATTGTTTCACATGCTTGTGTTATTTTTCAAAATGCGGAAAATAAAAAAAAAAGTTGTTTTATATTTTGTATGTTAACTTCGTTTTCTAAATTGGTCGTTTTTGACAATATAAATGTGTCGTGTGCATTTTTGTATGAACAAAAATCCAAAATTAAAAATAACAAACCAAACACTACCTAAACTTTTCCACGAATTCAAAAATGGTTTAGATAAGTATGGAAATTATGATTAAATAATTACATTATTGAATAGTAAAGAAAGAAAAAGGCAGTGTAACGTGCATGGAGAGATGGCTAGAGATAACTTAAAGATACTCTGAGAAATTATTGGTGATGCATAAAGTTATAGAAGTCATATACAAGGTTTTAAATATCGGATATCGGTCACGTTTCGTCTCGGAATTTTTACACAAGTTATCTCGTATCGGAGGAGATCTCGGAGGAGATGAGTACATATCGGGTGTACATCTCAGATTGGCATCTCGGGTCTTATAATGCATCTCGGGAATATCTCGGATGTACTTATGTGTCTAAAATTGATGTGTCAAAAATGTATTTAACGGTTATAACTTTCTTAGTAAAAATAAAAATGGTAACATACATGATTTACATTGTAAAAGGAATATTTTTGGAAGAATATTAGCTTGATTAGCTTAATTGATTTGGTAAAGATTGAATAATATCCTTTTATTTGAATATAATAAAGAAGTGAAACCTTTTGTTATGACTCATTAAGATAAAAAGTAAAGAATATATTCAAAAAGTTGGTAAATTATAATTGGATTGAGTAGTTTCTTTTAAATCAATATGAAAATAAAAAATATCATGCAAAATAAGAAAAATGTATAATTTCGAGGGAGATCTCGGATTAAGATTTTAATTCATATTTCGGATGAGATTTGAATACCTTGGACGAGATGAGTGTCAAGGGAGATATAGAGGAGATTTGATGTCTCGTCTCGTTTAAGTATGAAAAGGAGATCTCGGAGGAGATCTCGGGCGATATATGAGAGATTTAAATTACCATGGTCATATATGCATGCCAACAAAATTATTTGAATCTTATATGACTACTGCACTTAGAAACTTACGAAGTGTACATGCCAATTGAGTTTAGGTTTAAATGGAATGCACTTAGTAAGAAACATTAAAGAGATTCAGTTCATGCTTCAGTTCTTATATATGCATATATGTATATAATTTATTGTTAAATTGTGACTTTTCCTTTATTAATTTATTTCATAATATGCTCTCTTTCACGGCTCAAATATGTAAAACAGATTTAGTACTTGGATATATTTTGGTTTCCGTAATATTGTTCCTAGCAGTTAGGGTTTTCATAATGTTTCTAAGGCTTAATGAATTTATATTCACATCTTTGCATAAATGTACTTTGTACAAAGAGAACATACCTATGATGAACAGTCAATAGTGTAAAAGTGGAATGGAGTTTACTTGCTGAATTATTTGCATTGATTATCCAGGTTAACTATGTTATGTGGTCACATGTTGATCCATGTATTTTTTTCAATTCATCATTACATGCTTTTATTATCATTTATTATGTTGAGACATCAGGTTGAAAAATTGGAGAATAAAACATCAAGTTAGGTTAACCCAAAAAAAATTCAGTAACAAATAAGTAAATCCTAAGCTATGCAAATCACCAAGTCTAAAGACTGCTGACTTAATGACGTATCCAATCTTTGATTATATATAGTGTCTCTTAAAATTCAACTTTTTTTCTTTTTCCAAAATTTTGATATGAAAGTTGTGTTCAACATAACCATTGCCAACCTTTTTGTAGCGGTGAACTTCGGTGAGTGCTAAAGTAGTATGTTAACAAAGTGTCATTTTTTTACTGATTAATCTAAGCATTCAAGTTATTTACGCAAGCAGCTAATTTTCCATTCTTATTAGTGGGACATAAATATATATATTTAAATGAGAAATGATAATAGACATGTATCATATTGTTTTTGGTATTTATACAGCAGCACCAAATATACATGCAATATCATCTATTTGTGTTATACGTTCAATTTTCAAACATAGTATATTGTACCGTATTTTCAGGCGTTGTGTGTGGTGTTTAGAGGGTTTAACCATTATGCACACAATTCCAACTTCAAAATGTAAAAAAGCCAATTGTTTCACCATTTATTGCCATTATGGCAATAAAACAGTAGAAGTAAACACTAGAAGGTTGAGCATAAATCATAGCCAAACATCCATATAGCCCTATTAAAATATTTGAACAGTACAATCATGCTTAATTTAAGATAATAAGCTTAAAAGCCTTTTATATCAAATATGCATATATTAGTAAGCTAATTATGTATATAAGCTCATGAAAAAATAGAAATCAAGCGATCTTGCAATAGACCTAGATTTTTGCTTGAGGAAGACTACGTAGTAAAAGATCAAATCGCTAAATTTGTCCATGATTATCCAAAAAATTAGGCAACATTAAGCAACGCATGTATGACCAACCTAAGAGAAATACACCAACTGAGAATGCCAAATATAGAGGGACAAAATGGAATGTAACATAGACAGAACCTAGACTATTGAAACAAATGGAGTAAAAGAACCAAGAATATGAAAATGTAAAGTACATTAACATTTTGGATGTTTAGCACAGAACAACAAAACTGCAGCTTGTTTATCCTATGAATGAGAGAGAGAAATGACATGAACAAAGGGCATGCCCAACCTTAAAAAGGAAAAAAGCAGGAGCAAAACATAAAATTTGACGCACTGAGAATTGTGATATGCAAAATTATGCAAGGACAACAACCCAACCAATCATGTTACCATTAGAAGCACAAGACAGATTTTGATGATGTTGAGTATTCTGATAACAAGTCCAACCGTAAACGATGCTACCATTGCATCGCTGCGGTGCGGTACTTCATTGGCCATGGTTGTAGATTTTTACACGAAGGAGAATGAAATTTAATAGATTTTTGAATTCTAAAAGCTGCTTAATGGTTGGCACTTCGAATTTTTAAAAGCTGTTGTTACATCCCTTTGCCCCAACCAAACGAACATTTCTACTATGTAATAGATTTTATTCCCACTCAGGATATACACAATAATGCTAGTATTTCAAATATAAGTCTAAACTCTAAAGGCGTATGTAAAAGATATTAAAAGAGAATAAAAAAAATTATTAATACATAAACTTGAAGACCATGTTGAATAGATAAGACGAAGATATTTGAACAGTTGTCTACTTTTGTTCAATAAGTATATAACCATCGTTAGAAGTAATGGGTACTAACAAAGCAAGTATGTTTTGAGAAGAATTAAAAAACTAAAGATGATGACTAACACTAATTTGAATCTATTAATAAATCTTGTCATAAGATACTTATTTTAGTACAAAAAACTTTGGTAAACAATATTTTAAGGTTCCCTCAAGACGTTGCTGAATTTGACACTGAAATAAGAGAATTTGATTAGTTTTATGATGAGGGGCTTTGATTAATTTAGTATCCAATAAGCATGAGAACTTTCAAATCATTTTTGAAATCCTTCAAAAAATGAAGCCAACAAAAACAAATCAATGCGCTGTTAAAAAAATTACAGAACATAGGATTTTAAAATGTGTGCATACATATTATCATTTTGCAATGAAAATATTTGCTCCCAAACAACCTGTTAGTTGATGTTTCCGCTAGAGTGACACTGATGGCAAGGTATCTGCCTCTTACAACTCGGAAATGACTAAGAAAATGATGGAAAATGATTATATAATAGCAGAAAGGTATGAATGTGCATATTTTAAGTAGCAGCATGCAATTTTGCAAAATAAATATGCATGTTTTAGTATTTGTGTATCATATTATAGGCATGTGTACTATGGACAACCTGACAATCTAATGCAACTGATATCCTTTTTTTTTTAACAACAAAGATAATATCATATAACAGAGGGAGAAAAAGTGTCTTTCTCCGATGGCTCACAAAGAAAAAACAAAAACAAAAGAAGGACGAAAGCCTCCCAAAATCAAAATCGCTGAACAGCAGCTGAAACTAAGAAACCCAAAAACAGTAGCGTAGAAACACAGCTACTAGAAGCAAAACCAGCCTATGACAGAAAAGAAAAAAGATAACAGATCCACCACCAATCACTAACCCGCCTTGATCCAAAGGAAAAGGCCAGACCACCAAGCCAAACCACAAATACAGCAATCTAGAAACCAAAGCGCCAGCCAATCTAGGGAAAACATACTCCTAAAAATAGTGCACTTGGCGACGGAGAAGAGGCGTCCAGAAAGAACTCACAAAGCAGCCATACAACCACACTGATCCACCAGTGTACTAGCGAAGGAAAAAGGAAAGCTATGCCCCGAAACCGGTCAACCAAAGCTCAAACAGGGCCAATGAAGAAGCCAACGGAGTCTGAAGCTGGAAAACTAAACAACAACATTAAACACCAACAGAAAAAAGGGGGGAGGGGAAGTGAGCGTAGGGTGAATGCCCGCGCTCCCTTGCAAAGATCAACCTACTCCCAGTCTAGCGTGAGACAAATCACACGAAATAGAGAGAAGACCAACCAAATGCTCCGATCGGGAGCTCAAACGACCCTTGAATGGTCTACCACGGAAAGCAAGGAAGACGTCTTTCCTCACACTCCGAATAATAGATGGAGGGTCCATACGAAAGCTATCAAAGATTGTCTTGTTCCGCGCGCACCAGAGATGCCAGCAAATGAGACAGGGAATCAAACGAAAAACGATAGAACGAAGAGATTTACTAGTATTCCCAGACCACCAGGACCTACGGAGATCAGATGGCGAGCGGGCCACCTGACGAACACCAAGAAGGTTTCCGAAGTAATTCCAGCAAGATCTGGCCGAGAACCCACCGAAGAACAAGTGATTCAAGGATTCTGAATCCCCGTTGTCGCAGCAACTACAACGGGAGATGAAAGGGACGCCGATTTTTTGGAGATTCTCGTCCAGTGGCAAACCATCATGAAGAATCCTCCATATCAAAATAGAGACTTTAGGGGGAATGCGAGAGTCCCAAATGAAAGGAAAAACAGGACGAACGAGATCCCGGATTCTTATAGAAGACCAGGCGTTCAGAATGGAAAAGGGGGCGCCATTCCATCCTGAGGAACCACCATGTGTGTCGGAAAATAGTTTCACCGACTGCATGTGCTTCCAGGTCTCACTAGCATAAGATGGAGACCCTGAGAAGTTTGAGCCCGCAAGCCTGCGATACTTCGCATGGAGGAAAGAAGCCCATAAGGAGTTGTTAGCGGCAAACCTATGCCATAACTTACAGGCAAAAGCAGCACAAAGGTCTTTTGGGTTACGCAGACCCAGACCGCCTTCATTTTTTGGACGGCACACCACGTCCCACGACACCCAATGGTTCCGCCGGGCATTCTCCTTGTTACCCCAAAAGAAAGAGGAGACCAAAGACCGATACGACCGAAAAAAAGAAGAAGTTGGGGTCATAGCCGCGAAAACATGAGTTCCTATCGAGTCTAGAACGGATTTGATAAGAACAAGTCTACCAGCCTGGGAAATAAGAGAGGCATTCCAGCGTAAGATCTTGCCCCTTACTTTATCAGTCAAGGGATCGAAAAGAGCATTGAGTTTCCTACCACGGTACAGGACAACCCCCAGGTAAGGAAGAGGAAGATCAGCTTCCTTGAAACCTAAGACAGTCTCGATCCATGTAGCACGAGTGAGGGACAAATCTTTTGCGTGGACGAAACAGCTTTTGGCAGGGTTAACTAGTTGACCCGATGATTGCTCATATTGACGAATAAATCTGAGTAGCCGATTAACAGAGGGGACGCTGACATTAGAGAAAATGACAACGTCATCGGCGAAGGACAAAGATGAGATTAGGGGGCAACCCCTAGGAATCCCGAATCGCTGAATCTGGCCAAAGATAGTTAAGGATTGAAGACCGCGGACAAAAGCCTCCACCACGATAACAAAGAGAGATGGCGATAGTGGGTCTCCCTGACGAAGACCCCTACCTGCCTTGAAATAACCATTAGCCGAGCCATTAATGAGCACAGAGAACCAACAGTTGGAAATGAGTCTCCATACCAAGTCTATGAGGGGTTCCGGGAAACCGAAAGCCCTTAAAACCTTGATGATAAAAAACCAAGACATACGGTCGTAGGCCTTAGCCATATCCAGTTTGAAGACAACATTAGAGACCCTGATCTTTCGGTCGATCTGGGAAATTAGTTCCTGAGCGAGCTGGACGTTATCAGTAATCAAACGGCCCTTTACAAACCCCGCTTGGGATGTAGAAATAATGCGCTCGAGGAAGGGAGCCAATCGGGTGGATAGGATTTTAGAAATAACTTTATTCGAGAAGTTGCAAAGACTGATAGGGCGAAAATCCACACACGACCTTGGGTTGTCGCATTTTGGAATAAGAACAAGATTGGTGGATGTCCAACCAGAAGGAAGGGATCCCCCAGAGAAAAATGATTGAACAGCAAGGCAAAAATCCGCCTGAATAATAGACCAAGCACGACGGAAAAAAACACCGTTGAAACCATCCGGACCACTGGCACTGTCCTTTCTCAAAGCGAAGACAGAAGCACGAATTTCCTCTGAGGAAGGGAGATCCACGATGATGTCTCTTTCCGGAGATAGAACAACACGAGGAATGAAGGCCAGAAGAGCCGGGTCAGAAACCGAGACCGAAGGGGAACCCAAAAAGGATTGAAAGTGGGACAGAATGGTCTCTTTGACATCTTCAGGCGAAGAGGCCGTAGATAGATCCTGTCGCAAAATCTCACGGATCGTGAGTTGGTTATTCTTTTTCCGAATAGAGGAATGGAAGAACTTAGAGTTAGTATCTCCGACCACAACCCACTTGATCCTAGCCTTTTGACGAAGGAAATCATGCTCGATACGAAGTTCCGAGGAGAAAATAGTTTGAGCAAGAGCCCAAGCCTCCTTGTTAGCCTCGGAAGGATCCTCGCCTAGCAAGGATTCAGCTGCAATAAGAGACTCTTCAGCCAAACGAACGCGGTCGAAAATGTTTTTAAAGACATGGACGTTCCAAGTCTTAAGGCAAGCTTTAAGACGTTTAAGCTTACGACTGAACATCTCACAGGGAGAGGCAGCAATAGGGACGCCCCAAGAGTTAGCAACAACTTGAAGAAAAGAATGATGAGAAGTCCACATACTCTGGAAGCGAAAGGATGAAGGCCCCGATAAAGCTAGGGGAGAACAGTGAACCACCATGGGGGCATGGTCAGAAAAAGACCGATGGAGATGCGCGATCGAAAAGGAAAAAGGAAGACGAAACCACTCCTCCGAGCCGAAAACACGGTCGAGTCTAGAAAGGATACGATTCGGTCCCTCTTGATTGTTAGACCAGGTAAAAGCAGAGCCAACAAAGGGAAGCTCCGACATACCAGAGCTGACAATGCACGAATTGAAATCCGCCATCGCAACATGGTTGATGGCGGCTCCACCCCGTTTTTCCGCTTGGCAGGCGACGATGTTAAAATCGCCGCCTATTACAGATGAAGGGAATCCCAACGAATCGAGCCCTAAAATGTCAGACCAGAGAGTTAATCTCTCCGAACGGTCACATTTGGCATAGACGGCCGAAAAGAGAAAGGGAGAGCTAAAAAAGGGAGACGAACAGGTCAACGAATAGAGCTGACAGGAATCGAAGACAGCTCTGACCGATATGGATTTAGACCAGAGAATCCAAATCTTCCCCGAGATGTTGGCAGAGCCACCGCCAAAACCTAAGGATAAAATGATGCTGGAAATGCCTTTTGGATCCAGAAAAGGTTCCAGAATAGCGACCAATCCAACAGAGTGTTTCTTGACAATGCGTTTCAGCCTAGCCAACGACGCATCATTGCCAATTCCACGGACATTCCAGAAAAGTAAGTTCGCCATTAAAAGCGAGAGCAAGAGTCCAAGCAGGGAGGCTCAGACGAGGTAAAGCGAGTAACGAGTAGATCGATCGATCTGCTCGGACGCCGCTATAGAGCGTGTGCGAATGGTGCGGGGGGTAGCCTGGGGTCTACGCGATCGGCGTCTAGACGCCCTGGGGATAGAGTCGGGAATCTGGGGAGGTGGCAATGAAGACATCTCAATTCCCGGACCCGACGCAGACGACAAGGAGGCACCAACCAGTGAAGAGGAATGCAAAGAGTTCCTAGCAAGGCAGTCTAGACGCTCATTAAGGAGCGCAATCTCTGCCTTACTCATAAGAGGGATGGAAATGGACAGAGAGCAAGAAGAAGAAGCTTGGGAGCAGGCTGAGGAACAGCCGTAGGAAGAGGAACCCACTGAGTCCAAGTGATCCGACTACTCAAGGGGAAGACGACAAAATGAGAGAAGACGAACCAATCGCATTCCCAACTTCCAAAGGAACCAATCAGCTAAAAATGGAGTAGAATAGCTGGAATAACCGAGGAAGCAAGAGGAAGATGAACCGGACAAAGATGACACAGAAGGAAAGGGGGAAATACAAAAAGGCGAAACAACGGAAGGCGAAAAAGAAGAAAGAGGAGAAAAGTAGCGGAAAGGTGTAAGGGCGCCAACAGTCTGCAGCCCATATTGCTGTGGGAGTCTTACCAATGCCGGACTGTCACTAATAAGACAGACCCGCGTAGTAGGTAAGAGTCGCAGGAAGGACCAATCACAGGGGAAAGAAGAGCAGAAAACGGAATGCTGGCTAGAACTCAGTCTGACCGTATAGTGAACAGGAATGGACACTATACGACCAGAGCGAGAAGAAAGCCCGAACCAAATGCTCCATTCCCCCAGATGCCTCCAAATACTCAAATCGAATGCAGTCACAGGAAGCGAGCAGAAGAAAAACACAGTCGTTGACGACATATGCGACGTGTCGTCAAGACTCATCAATGAAATCCAACAATGTCGGCCAGCATCTCAATCCAGGCAAAAAACCTGGGACAGACACCGCCAAGACTACAACCGCTAGTCATCAATATCAACCGCTGACGGTTAGGCTGATACAGAAAGAAAGTCGACAAGGACCCGAAGATCGAAAAATAGCCAACAGACACTATGGGACCTGACACACTCCCAGCCTCGGATGAGACGGCAGTGTCAAGGAGCTCACACGAAAGTGTGACAATGCTCAGGTAGAAACGACAAACCAAAAAGTCCGACAACCAAATAACAGTAAACAGCCCACAAAAATCAACAGCAAAAGAGCAGGAAAAAGAGAGGCTCACCTGCCTGCAACGAACAATACAAACCTGCGATGGCGGAGAATAAGTCAGCAACTGCGCTGACTAGACAGCAGGGGAGAAGCCAAAACATCGTTCGCCAAGAGAAAAGGCGAAAACAGCGGTACCGAAGGGACAGAAAGGGGCAATGCAGTGACAAAGTCAACCAAAGCATCCACTGGTAAGTCAACAAGCGGAGGTAAGGTGATCAAACCCTTATCCCCAACTGAAGATTCACAACCAGAATCAGAATCGATAGCCGACCCAAACGAGAAAAATGCCTCAAGAGGCCTACTATCTGCAGCAAGGCCACCAAACACAAGCCGAGGCTCAAAACGAGTGATGAAATCTCGTTTGAATCTCGATTTGGGGCCACAGTCATCCATCGAGTCAGATGGCTCCGACATGGAAGCATCTCCCAACGAACCAAACCAAAGATCTGGTAATTCAGAGGCAACAACATCCAACTGCACGGCAAATGATAATCTCGGAATAAAACGGGTGGTGAGGTCCCGTCTGCCGAGAGAAGTACCAACCAGAGAACCAGAACCCCAAGACGCAACCGGAGCAGCAGAGCATACCGACGACCCATTAAAGCAAAGATTGCGTGCTGGAATCGAGGGGAGATAGCTATAAATGGGTTCCAGAACCAAAAAACAACCCTCAACGTCCACAAATCTGGAACGAGAAAGGGTCGAAAAACCCACAGCCGAGAACACACAAATCTCTAACGAGCGAGGTCCAGTGAAGCGTACCGAGAGTGGCGGAGCTACCAGAGCTAATAAGGCAGTCGCGATTGCCTCAAAAGAGGGACATAACCGCACGAAATCACCACGGAGAAAAAAAGTACCAAAAGCCATCGACGGAACCCTAGAAACGGCTCCCCGAACCAAGCGAGAGGAATACTCGCAACCAGATAAAAGCGCGTGAGAACGCAAGAGAGTAAGAGAGGAGACAGACGAAGAAATAAGAGAATTGCAGCAAATCGCTAATCGGAGGAAAAATGGGAGGCCATGGAAATTTTTTATTACCGTTATATGAATATCAAAATCGAGAAGTATACTTGTACTATACATACACCAGCATTGACGTCGTGCAAAATAATAATGAGCTAATCCATTTGTCCATGCAATTATTGTATTAAAATTACACCTATGCTTGCAAACATACCAACAAAATAGGTTGCAGGATACTTGATGTAAGTAAACAGCTGAAGTCTGAACTCTGTCGCTTCCACCTGCTCCTATCTTCAAATATCAAATGATATGAAAATAAGCAAACATAATATGATAAGTTGAATGTACAGAAAGTTTAACTAAAAGACAATGAACTACTAAAATCAAAACGAAGAAAAAAATTGAATTATTTTAGGTAGTTAAGAGAGTACCAAAAAAAAAGTCAAACAATTGGAAATTTAGGATTACAAAAGCACTTAAAAAGAACTCATAATAAACCAAGTCCATATAAAATTTAGCATCTACCAATATAACTAACGAAAGCACAAAAGTGTTATCTTCCACATGATAATCTCGAAACCATAGAACAATTCATTATAACTCGTTTTTACCTTTTCCTACTTTTCAACCAAACAATTGAAGAGCTCAGGAGCAATTACCATAAACTAATGAAGATAACCATAAGTATTTATATGTAGAACATTTGTTTTTACCAAAACATATTTTATTTATACTATGATTGGCTAGCCAAAAGTCTGATCATTACATAAATGTCATTTACAGAAAAATAAAACAAACATGTTTGAGTTCTTTAATGTTTGGCAGTTTTAAAAATTAAAATCTGTAGTTACATCCCTTTTCCCCAATCAAACCAACATTTATAGTTTTATACTGTTAAGTAGTGTAGTTATGCTATGTTGTATAATGTAATTTTACTTTGTTTTTAGGTTTTATTTTGTTTTGGGCTAAAACATTTTATTAGGCCCAGTTTTATGTTTTAGGTATTCGACCTGCTTTTGGTTGAGAGAGTTTGATAAAAGGCGTTGTATTCATTTTCATTTTGAGAGAGCTGAAATAATAAAAGTTAGATTTCTTCTTCTTCATTTTTGTGATTCAGAAATTTATCATGGTATCGGAGCTCGTTTGATTGCCGATTAGTCTCTTTTCTTTTCTCGGCTATCTGTTCTTGTTTTTTTTTCTTTCATATTCTCAAAACCCTAGAATGGCGAATGATGATGAAGAAGTTGTTTCACAAAATAATTCAACTGCTGTCAATTTAACTGGAGTGAATTTCAATGATCCATATTATTTGTCAAATTCTGATCATCCAGGTATGCAATTGGGTAATCATGTTCTTAATGGTACAAATTTTCTGAATTGGTCTAGGACAGTAAGAATGGCTTTGATAGCTAGAAATAAACTGCAATTTGTTGATGGAACTCTTCCTATGCCTAGTGCATCTTCTGTTGATCTTCAAAAATGGGTAAGAAACGATTATATGGTTATGTCTTGGATGTTAAATTCTATGGATAAAACTATAGCTGAGAGTTTTATGTTTGTGAATTCATCTCGACAATTATGGAGAGAGCTGAGTGAAAGATTTGGTCAAACTACTGCACCTAGGATTTTTGAATTGCATAAAACCCTTACTTCAACTCAACAGAATGATGATTCCATAGCAGAATATTATTGTAAATTGAAGGGTGTTTGGGATCAATTACAGTTGGTGGATGGATTTCCTGAATGTATTTGTGATGCCATGAACAAGTGTACTTGTGGAATTTTTAAAAATTTCTTGAGATGGATCAAAGAAACAAGTTGATGCAGTTTCTATCAGGGCTAAATAAAGATTTTGATCAAGCAAAAGTTAATATACTCAGTACTGATCCTCTTCCAAATCTCCATAAAGCATACTATATTCTATAGCAAGTTGAACAACAGAACAAGCTTAATAGTGTGAATACTACAAATGAGTTGAGTGCTTTTCAAGCTCAGGTTCTTAAAACTTTTCCAAAGCCTGCATATCAAAATTTTAAGAAGGATTTCAAGAGGCAGAAAAATGAAGCTATTTGTGATCACTGTAAAAGGAAAGGGCATACTATTGAGCAATGTTTCAAGCTTGTTGGATACCCTGAATGGTGGACAGCTTTGAAAGGAAAGAAGAATTTAAAGATGGCAGGGAATGTACAGAATAGTAATGAAGGAATTTTGGGAAAAGGTCCTGAGGAAACAACAGAGACAAGCACAACAAATAAAGGTGTTGATCCTGTCATGGCTTCTGCTCTCTATAATGAAGTGCTCAAAATGATTCAACAAAACACTAAAGAAGATAATCCTTCGTATAATGCTGCAAATTGTGCAGGTATATTCTCAGCTTCATTTCTTAACTATATGGTAAAGAAATTTGATTCTAATAGCTGGATTATAGACACTGGAGCAACAGATCATATGGCATCAAATTTAGCATATTTTACTTCACTTAAACAACTAAATAATCCAATTAGAATATCATTGCCTGATGGAACTATTAAAATTGTTAAATATGTTGGCACGGTTTATTTAAATTCTGAAATAAGCCTCAAAAATGTTTTCTATATTCCTGATTTTAAGCATAATTTACTTTCTGTTGGCAGATTATTAGATGATAGTCATCTAATTGCAAAATTTGAAAGGGATATATGCTATTTTCAGGACCCTTATACTAAGCAAGAATATGTTGTTGGATCAAGACATCTTGGTCTATATAAATTCTACAAATTGTCTTCAAATTCTGTCAGTTCTTCTAAGTCTCTTGTTACTAATGCATCCTTTTCTTATGCAAATAATACAATTACAGCAAATGTAAAACCTAGTATTGATATTGTTCATGCTAGGTTAGGTCATATTTCAGTCAGTCATATGAAAATTTGATAGTGTCCATTTCAGGCAAATATGATAATAATAATAATTGTGATTTTAGTTGTGAAGCTTGTGTTCTAGGCAAACACCATAAAATGCCTTTTATAAAATCAAATTCTTATGCTGATGAGCCTTTTGACATGGTCCATATAGACCTTTGGGGACCATATTCAAGACCTTCATTATCTGGTGCAAAATATTTTTTGACAATTGTAGATGATCATACAAGAGTTACATGGACTCATTTACTTCATTTAAAGACACAAGTCCATTCTATAATTGTTGGTTTTATTGAATATGTTCAAACTCAGTTCAATAAGAAAGTAAAGGTTATTAGAAGTGATAATGGAACTGAGATAGTTCAAGAATCATGTAGAGTATTATTTGCAAATAAAGGCATTATTCATCAAAGAAGTATTCCAGGAAATCCTCAACAAAATGGTAGGGTAGAAAGAAAGCATAAACACCTTCTTGAAACTGCTAGAACTATAAGATTCCATGCTGGTCTTCCTTATAAATTCTGGGGTGATTATGTACTTGCTGCAACTCATATTATAAATCTTTTACCTAGTTCAGTTTTGAAATGGAAGACTACTTATGAACTTCTTATGAAGAAACAAACCGATTACAATTACTTGAGAGTTATAGGTTGTTTATGCTTTGCTGCTCAGAAGTTAAGTGATAAATTTGCTCCTAGATCAAAGAAGTGCATTTTATTAGGTTATCCTTATGCACAAAAAGGATACAAATGATATGATCTTAATTCTCATAAAATTGTTTTCAGCAGAGATGTGTATTTTGTTGAAAATTGTTTTCCATTCAAGGATGATTCAAAATTAATGCCTTCATCTATTCCTCAATTATCAGAAAATTCTCTTCCTCAAGTTAATCCTGCATTTGATGATCAAAGTTTTGAAAATCATTATCAAAATCCAGATCAGTTCTCCTCATATATTCCTGAAATTGATTGTTCAAATTCTGATTCTCTTCAAAATTCTAACACGAGTCCTATTAATCATTCTCTTACACAAAATTCTCCTCAAATTTCACAAATTCCTGAAACTGAAGCACAAGCACAAGAACAACAGTTGAGATTTTCATCTAGAATTAGACAGTTGCCAAAGAAATTTGATGATTATGTTATGACAAATTCTTCTACCAGGGTTGTTCAAAATATTACTTCAGAAAATTCTGCTGCTTTTAATATTTATGAAGAACCATGTCTTGCTCACTTAAACATTGTTAATTTGCATAGTTTAAATAATGTCATGGTTGCTTATGAACCTTCATCATATAATCAAGCAAAAGATCATCCTGAATGGGTAGATTCTATGGAAAAAGAATTGCAGGCACTTGAGAACAATGGTAAATGGGAATTAACTGAGTTACCATTTGGGAAGAAGGCAATTGGATAAAAATGGGTTTATAAAACCAAATTTAAGCCAAATGGAGAGATTGAAAGATGCAAAAGCAGAGTTGTTGCGAGGGGAGATAAGCAAATATCTGGTAAAGATTATAAACATACTTTTAGTCTAGTTGCAAAACTAACTACTGTTAGGTTGATTATTGCAATTGCTGCCATAAGGAACTGGGATATTCAACAATTGGATATTAATAATGCTTTCCTTCATGGATATCTTGATGAAGAGGTATACATGACTCCTCCTCTTGGCTACAACAAGGTGAAACCAGGTCAGGTTTGCAAACTTAAAAGGTCAATTTATGGTTTAAAACAAGCTAGTAGATGCTGGAATAAGGAATTGACAAAGTTTTTGATTGATTGGGGTTTTACACAATCTAAACAAGATTATTCATTGTTTTTTTTCACAACAATGATTCTTTTACAGTAGTTGTTACCTATGTTGATGATTTATTATTGACTGGAAGTGATAATTCAGTGATGAATAGATTGAAGACTGATTTGCATACTGCTTTACAATCAAAGATTTAGGAAACTTGAAATATTTTTTGGGAATAGAAGTTTCTAGATCAAGTTTTGGCATTCTTTTGAATCAAAGGAAATACATTGTAGACATGCTTAAAGAAAACCAATTAGATGAATGTCGACCTGTTTCATTTCCAATGCAAAAAGGTTTAAAACTTAGTGTGCTTGATGGAGAATTATTAGAGGATCCTGGAGTTTATAGAAGATTGATTGGTAAATTTTTATATTTGAATCTCACTAGACCAGATATTTCTTTTTTGGTCCAGCAATTAAGTCAATTTTTGTCTGCACCAAGAATTCCTCATTATAAAGCAGCTGTGCATGTCCTTAAATATCTTAAAAGCACAATGAATTTGGGTCTTTCTTTTCCAGCAAATTCAAGTTTAGTACTTACAGCATACAGTGATGCAGATTGGGGTACTTGCCCAGATTCAGGAAGATCTTTAAGTGGGTATTGTATATTTCTTGGAAATTCATTAATTTCGTGGAAGATAAAGAAACAACAGACTGTTTCTAAAAGCTCAACAGAGTTTGAATATAGAAGCATGAGTTACACAGCAAGTGAGATTGTTTGGCTTGAAGGTTTGTTGACTGAAATAGGTATTATTGTTCCTACTCCAATAATTTTGAATTGTGATAATATTTCAGCTCAGCATATTGCTGAAAATCCTGTTTTTCATGAAAAAAACTAAGCACATAAGAGGTAAACATCAAAAATTGGATGTTCATTATGTAAGAGAGCTTGTGCAGGCAGGTTTTGTGCAATGTAGACATGTGAAATCAGCACTGCAATTAGCTGATATTATGACCAAGCCATTGGGAGCTGATCAACATAAATATTTGTCTTCACGCCTTGGTTTGGTGAGCCATGTTGTTGTTCAAGATTGGCCTTGTTCTTCTAAACCAAGTCAATCTTGAGAGGGGGCTATTAAGTAGTGTAGTTATGCTATGTTGTATAATGTAATTTTACTTTGTTTTTAGGTTTTATTTTGTTTTGGGCTAAAACATTTTATTAGGCCCAGTTTTATGTTTTAGGTATTCGACCCGCTTTTGGTTGAGAGAGTTTAATAAAAGGCGTTGTATTCATTTTCATTTTGAGAGAGCTGAAATAATAAAAGTTAGATTTCTTCTTCTTCATTTTTGTGATTCAGAAATTTATCATATACTATGTAATAGATTACTCTCACTTTCTAGTATTACAATGAGTAAAAGAAAAACCATATATATTAGCTTAAAACTGTTGGTTGCTAAACCAAAATTCCATGCAAAAGAAAGAAGCATGTATACTGTGTAATAAAATTTGACTTTGAGGTGCCTCTTCCTTTGAAACTTCATAAATTTATAGTACATTGACAAAAGATATATTTTACATTCATTGATAGAATAAAAAATTTCTGGCTGCATTAACCAACCGTGGGGGTACTGTAGCCGTTGGCTTAAGAATTGAGCTAAGCAAGTTTGTGAAAATTTGGGCAGTCCATTTAAGATGGAGGTTATTACAGCTTCATGTACCAACTTTCATTTCAGAAGACCCTATTTCTTATGCACCTTTAAATCGACATTCAAGACAGTTGCCTAACACTCACTATTTTAGAACACTCCATTTTAGAATACCCTATCTCAGGCTGTAGTTCATTTACTGAATTTCATAATCAAGTTTGCAGTCACTGCAGACTGAGATATTCACCAAACTATACACATCCATTTCTTATGAAATCAAAAACGGTTAGTCAATCAATGCCAGACCTGGGATTGAAACAACCTGGGATAGAAAATTATGTCAACTTGTGACAAACAAAATCAACAGCATGTAAAAACCAAGCTACGAAGTCCAGAAAACTTCTACTGATAGATGACAATGCATATCAGCAGGACCATATTGCAACTAAGTTAAACATGACATGTATAACAGATAATATATGTTCATTTCAGAAATTCCAGACCGAGAATTCCAGGGAAAAGCATACAACATGGAAACAACGATAGAAATCAGTCAAACAAAATTACCTACAGCGTTAGAAGAAGGGAACGATGGAAGGCAAACTGGTGATGCTGCATCGCAGACAACCGTCTATGATGGCTGGAGATGGGGAAGACACTGCGAGGATGGGAAAAGGAACAACGATAGAGACAGAGCACAAAAAGAGGCTGGTATCGGATTAGGCAGAAATCCAAATATATATGATGGGCTGCCGACGATGGCAGGAGGAGGTCAATGCCGATGGTGTGGAATGTTATACGATCAGTATACCAAAACAGAGACCAATATGTTATAAACTCGTCACACAAGTTTACAAATCAGATTTCCACTACTTTGAAATTCTGTATTAGTAATTTTGAACAATAACTATGTTGTAATTGATTTACAAAAACAAACTATAGCAATAACAACAACAAATTGTTGTATTAAACTATAGTGATGAAGAAGCGTTGTACTACTTTGCAGAAATAGCACAACGCTGAAACGGAAAGATTACAGAATGATGTATATAAATATATAAGTAAACAGAAATCTAACCGGATGAAGAAGGAAATTTCGTCTGAGGCTTGTCGTAACAATTTCCTTAAGACTTTATTTAAAGTCTCCCAAGATACAACAGACGTGATCTGCTCGAGATTGTGATGCTGTGTGATACGCAGAAGCGCACGGATTGTAGAGATTAAGAAATGAAGAGGAAGAAGAGAAAATTCGGAGTTGTTCACTGATCAGGTTTCCTTCTCCTTTTATAGGCTAATTCCCAACGGTTATGTCTATTGGGAACAGCCGCATCTCTTCGTCTGCAACGGCCAAAACTATCGCGGTTTGCAACAGTCGCGTCTCTTCATTTGCAACAGTCAAAAACTGTCGTGGTTTGCAACAGTCGCGTCTCTTCATTTGCAATCGCTAAAAACAGTTGCGGTTTGCAACAGTCCGGTCAGACAGTTTGCAACGTGCATTTCCAATCCACCAGTCGATTCTATTTGAATTTAAACAGTAGAAAACTGTTTAATTCTGTGCAGCAAAAATATAACACGGTCTACTCTTATTGGACCCGCACCTGACCCGGTTGGTACAGGACGAGCGGGCGGCGCGCGCTTGTGTGTTAGTTCATGGCCATATATGACGCAGCCTACAGGATCACACAACTCACGAATTGATGAATTCGTGGAAAATGAATCAATGAAACAAAATGAATTGATGAATTGAAGATACCCAAGTGCCCAAATCCGTTGATCTATCGAGATACCGGATTCTATCTATCTTCAACACGTTGATCGCGCACGATACCGTGTTAGAAGATCTATGATTCTTCGACGTTGATCTCGCGCACGAGATTCCATGAATCGACTTCAAGTTCGTTGATTCGAGCGCACTCGAATATCCAAAGATGGAGAAAGGAGATAACACTCAACTTCCAATTTTAATGGTGGCACAAAGCACAAACCAAATTTTATTCAAAAATCAACCCTCTTTACAAATGACAACGCACCCCTATTTATAGACATTTACAACACACATTCACGACATAGCAATACAAACGACCCACGACTTAACAGATACAGGTTACAACTGCATATGACATAATAACAAACGACCTACGCCTCAATGACCTACGACTTACATCACACGCGACTTAACATCAGCGACATAAGAACTTGCGGCAAACAACTGGAGCGACTTAACACTGGAGCGACCTAAAAATCATCAGCGACCTAACTGTAGCTTCGCGACTTAGGCTGAGCGACCTAAAGAATTCTGGAGCATCTTCTTCCTCTCGATTTAGGTTTTCGCGACATACTGTAAAGTCGTCAAACGAGTTATGGTCCTCGCGACTTAGGGTTAGGTCGGAATTTGAATCATAGAAGCTTGCGGAACGACCTATGGTGGAGCGACCTATGGTGGAGCGACCTAACTTCATTTGCGACCTTCGCTGGAGCGACCTATTGGAATGACATAAGGCCACGCGACATAAAGTAGAGCGACCTACTGGATTCGCGACAAAGGAAGCTTCGTGATTTGTTGTAGCTTCACGAATTAGGGCTTCGCGACCTAGACTGGAGCGATCTAGGGTTTCGCCGCGACCTAATGAAGTCGTTCGCGATTCAAGGTATGTCGCTGCATCATCCTCCCCTTGTTGGAAAGAATTCGACCTCGAATTCATGCTCTCCTCTTCTTCAACAAACTTCTCCCCATAATACGGAATTAAGTGTTTGACATTGAAAACATCAGAAGTACGAACATTTTCCGACAACTTTAACTGATACGCATTATCATTGATCTTTTTCAAGATTTCTACTGGACCAATCTTTCGAGCTTTCAACTTGTTGTAAGTTCCAACTGGAAAACGATCTTTCGTCAATACTACGTAAACAAAATCACCCTCTTTGAAGTCCACACTCCTTCGCTTCTTATCTGCCAATTGCTTATATTTCTCATTTGACTTAAGCAATCGTTCATGAACAATCCTGTGACACTCCTGCAACTCATTCACGAAATCACAAGCTCGTTTAACAACCCCTTTCTGAAGTGAAACTGTCGACAAATCCAACGGTCCCTTCGGAATTGCTGAATATACCACTTGAAATGGACTGAATCTAGTACTTCGATTAACGACATGATTATGTGCGAATTTTGCCTGACACAATTTCACATCCCAGCTCTTCAAATTATCCTTCACAAGACATCTCAACAAGTTTCCCAAAGATCTGTTTACCACTTCCGTTTGCCCATCTGTTTGTGGATAATAGGCGCTACTAAAATTCAGCTTAGTCCCAACCATCTTCCACAGACTCAACCAAAAATGACTTAGAAATCGAGTATCCCGGTCAGAAACAATAGACTCAGGTAGCCCATGTAGTCGATAAACCTCTTTAAAGAACAATTGAGCAACACGGACTGCATCGACAATCTTCTTACAAGCTATGAAATGTACCATCTTCGAATATCTATCCACCACAACATATATAGAATCATTCCCTCGTTGAGTTCTTGGTAAACCCAAAACGAAATCCATGCTAACATCAACCGATGGTCTAGTAGGCACAGGCAATGGCATATACAATCCTGCATTCGTAGCTGTCCCTTTGGAAACTTGACATATGTGACATCTCTGCACAAATCTTTCAACTTCTTTACTCATGGAAGGCCAAAAATATGATTGAGAAATCAACTACAAGGTACGATCTCTTCCCACATGACCTTCTTCATGCAATTCCTTCACAATCTTCACTCACAAACTGCACTTTGGTATACATAACCGATTTCCCTTAAACAGAAAACCTTCTACCAACGCATACTCATCCGTCCTCCCTTTCTCGAGTTCATCTACAATCTTGGCAAAGTAAGGATCCTCAACAAACAAATCTGGAAATACATCAAACCCCGTCACTTCAACTCTCATCGTAGTCAACAAATGATTTCTTCTACTCAATGCGTCTGCCACACGATTTGTAACTCCCGACTTATGCTTTACAACAAATGTAAACTGTTGCAAGTATGCGATCCATGAAGCATGCCTGGCTGCAATCTTATCCTGTCCCTGCAAGTGTTTCAATGCTTCATGATCAGTATACAACACAAACTCTTTATGAAACAAATAGTGTCTCCAATGCTTTATGGCTTGGACAATAGCATAGAACTCCACGTCATAGGTATTGTATCTTGTATTGGCTCCAGAAAGCTTTTCACTGAAATAGGTAATTGGACGACCCTTCTGACTCAACACTCCTCCAATTCCAACTTTGGACGCATCTGTATGTAACTCAAAAAGTAACTGAAAGTCCGGGTATCTAAGAATCGGTGTTGTAGTCAAGAGTGTCTTGATCTGTTGAAAATCAGAATCACCCTCTTCAGTCCACACAAACTGATTTCCTTTCATACAATCTGTCACTGGTGCCATCACGCTACTGAAATGTGGAATAAACCTTCGGTAGAATGATGCTAAACCATGAAAACTTCTCACTTTAGTTACAGTCCTGGGTTGTGGCCAATCCTTGATTGCTTCAACTTTACTTTGATCCACCTGGATACCTTCCTTGGACAATACATACCCCAAGAACAAAACACTGTGCGTCATGAACACGCACTTCTTTGTTGCCACGTAAAATTACTCCTGACGAAGTATCATCAACACTTCCCGCAAATGTTGTAGATGCTCTTCTGTGCTTCCACTGTATATCAATATATCATCAAAGTATACCACCACGAACTTTCCAATAAACGGTTGAAAGATCTGATTCATCACTCGCATAAAAGTACTAGGTGCATTCGAAAGACCAAATGGCATGAACAGCCATTCATACAACCCCTCCCGTGTCTTGAAGGCTGTCTTCCATTCATCCCCTGGTCGAATTCGAATCTGATGATACCCACTTTTCAGATCAATCTTTGAAAAGGTAGCAGCTCCACTCAACTGATCTAACAAGTCGTCCAATCTTGGCATCGGGAATCTGTACCTCACCGTAATCTTGTTTAGTGCTCGACTATTTGTACACATTCTCCAAGTTCCATCCTTCTTTGGCACTAACAAGGCTGGTACTGCACAAGGACTTAAACTTTCTTGTACGCGCCCTTGTTCAAGTAACTCTTCCACCTGCCTTCTCAACTCTTCGTGCTCCTTTGGACTCATTCTATAATGTGGTCTATGTGGTAACACAGCTCCCGGAATAAGATCAATCTGGTGTTGTATGTCTCTCAACGGTGGTAACTCTTTTGGTAATTCTTTAGGAAACACATCTTCAAATTCCTTCAACACTGGCTTAACTTCCTCAGGAATTTCAACCGCTTCACTACTTTCACGTCCAATCAACATAAATACTTCAAGGCTATCCTCTACTTATTTGACAAATTCCTTCAAAGATAACAGAGTCTTTAGTTCCTCGATTTCCTCCAACTTGCTTTCACTTTGTTGTCGCCTTTTAGGAACTAAAGTGATTCTAGTGCCATCGAACATGAAACTATACCAGTTAGTCCTACCATCGTGTTGCACGGCTCTATCGAACTGCCATGGTCTTCCCAACAACAAATGACATACATCCATATCCACCACGTCACACCAAATTTCATCCCTATAATTCTTTCCGATGGAAAAGGTTACACAAGCTCTTCGACCAACCTTCACTTCCCCACCTTTCCTCAGCCAAGCCAATTTATAGGGTTTGGGATGCTTCTCTATCTTTAACGCCAACTTCTTTACAGCTTCTGTAGAGATGATGTTTTCACAACTCCCTGCATCGATAACAAACTTACAAACTTTTCCAAAAATAGTGCATGTCGACTGAAAAATATTACTCCTCAACCAACTAGTCTCCTCTTCCTGCTTTGGCGTCAAGCAAGATCTCCTCATCATTAAAGAATATCCCTCGTCTCCCGTCAATAATTCTTCCTCCTCCTCAACCTATGGTGAATTGGAACATTCTACTTCTGCATCCTCATCCTCAACCTCAGCAACCATCGCTCGCTTCTTAGGCTTCGGGCATTCATTGCTCTTATGACCAAACTCCTGACAATTATAACACTTGAAATTGTTTTTGACCTTGGTCTTAGCAGCTTCATTGACAACCGGTTTACTAACAGCCTCGGAAACATTAGTATTGCTACTAACCCCCTTCACCTGATTGCTCGAACTTGTAAACGCACCACCTCCTCTTCTACCTTGTTTCTCCCAAGTTAGAGCCTTCTGGTGTGCTTCAGCAACGGATCTCGGATCAAACATATTTACCATATCCTGAATTTGCATTCTCAATCCTCCAACAAATCTGGATGTCAACTGTTCCTCCGTTTCCATGATATCGTTTCTAGCAATCAGTTGATAAAACTCATCTGCATAATCATTTACCGACTTTGTCCCTTGTCTCAAATTCTGTAAGCGCTGATACATAAGAGATTGATAATTATAAGGCAAGAAATTAGCCTTCATCAACTTCTTCATCTTTTCCCATGAAACAATCTTCGACTTTCCCATTCTTTCCCGTGTAAGTTTAGTTTGTTACCACCATGCCATAGCTCTTCCCCTCAATCGGGTAGCAACCAACTTAACTCTACGATGCTCGGGTACTTCCTTGAAGTCAAAAATTTCTTCAACATTTGATAACCAATCTAGAAACTCTTCCGCTAGCATTCCCCCTTTGAATTCTGTAATCTCTGTTTTCATCCCCGACTCCCATCGACGATCATCTTCGAAATCTCTATTTCGATTTCGCCCTTGGCTATGGTTTCGACAAGAGCTACTACCACTATCACTGGATTCTTCCAAACCTGACGTATGTCGATGTCGATTCTGACCAACAACATTTCTGCTACCACGCACGTCTCTTTCTCCCGAAACTGACAGTTCTCTTCTTTCCCGATCCGATGTTGGTGACATTCTTCTCCTCTCGGAATTTGACGGCGAAATTCTATGTCCACCTTGATTTGAACTTGGCGATGCTCTTTGTCGAGTTTGATTCATATCCATCATGAGCCTTTCCAATCTACCAATTCCCTCATCAAACTTCTCATTGAATTTATCACTAATTCGTCGCTCCATTTGTTCAGCATCTTCTCTTCGATACACATCTGCAACATTCTGATGACGATTAACTCTTCTTGGAGGCATTATCAAATCTTCAACAAATCTAAACACAACTTCAAATCACGCAAACTTGAAATCCAACGAACTTGGAAACGTTCGTCTCCTAGCTCTGATACCATATGACGCAGCCTACAGGATCACACAACTCACGAATTGATGAATTCGCGGAAAATGAATCGATGAAACAAAATGAATTGATGAATTGAAGATACCCAAATGCCCAAATCCGTTGATCTCTCGAGATACCGGATTCTAGCTATCTTCAACACGTTGATCGCGCACGATACCGTGTTAGAAGATCTACGATTCTTCGACGTTGATCTCGCGCACGAGATTCCGTGAATCGGCTTCAAGTTCGTTGATTCGAGCGCACTCGAATATCCGAAGATGGAGAAAGGAGATAACACTCAACTTCCATTTTTAATGGTGGCACAAAGCACAAACCAAATTTTATTCAAAAATCAACCCCCTTTACAAATGACAACACACCCCTATTTATAGACATTTACAACACACAGTCATGACATAGCAATACAAACGACCCACAACTTAACAGATACAGGTTACAACTGCATATGACATAATAACAGATGACCTACGCCTCAACGACCTACGAATTACATCACACGCGACCTAACATCAGCGACATAAGAATTTGCGGCAAACAACTGGAGCGACTTAACATTGGAGCGACCTAAAAATCATCAGCGACCTAACTGTAGTTTCTCGACTTAGGCTGAGCGACCTAAGGAATTCTGGAGCATCTTCTTCCTCTCGATTTAGGTTTTCGTGACATACTGTAAAGTCATCAAACGAGTTATGGTCCTCGCGACTTAGGGTTAGGTCGGAATTTGAATCATAGAAGCTTGCGGAACGACCTATGGTGGAGCGACCTATGGTGGAGCGACCTAACTTCGTTTGCGACCTTCGCTGGAGTGACCTACTGGAACGACATAAGGCCACACGACATAAAGCGGAGCGACCTACTGGATTCGCGACAAAGGAAGCTTCGCGATTTGCTGTAGCTTCACGACTTAGGGCTTCGCGACCTTCCGTAGCTTTGCAACCTAGACTGGAGCGATCTAGGGTTTCGCTGCGACCTAATGAAGTCGTTCGCGATTCAAGGTATGTCGCTGCATCAATATAGGTCCTCCCCCACGCACAAAATTATCTGACCCTAAGGGCCAATTTGGGTTTGAGTAAAGTAGTATATAAGCATGAACATTAACTTATTTTTGGCGATGTGGGACAATATCTCATTCACTATAAAGGGCCTCTCACAATCCCCCACATGAATGATGATATATGTCTCCCCCACACAAAGTGTAATATCACACAGTTCATATTAAAATAATGCTATATCGAGGATAAGTAGATATTTCATTTTGAACTTTCACTAGTTAAAACTTATGGGATATACTTAGCTAATCGGTGAGTTAGTTCATCTTGAACCGTCAGCCATTTGTGCATAACCAGACAATAAGCTTTACAAAGCATTATTTCCCTTCACATCCAATCTCTTGGTTGTGTTCATTTTGATCCTGAACAAATTTGGTTCTGCGAGTGTTTTTAGAGAATTTAAGCCTTTAATATTCTCATAGAGCCGACCCAGCTCACACTAACATAGGTGATCGCAACCATTAAGAGTATCCTACATATACCCCATTTGTTATTTTCAAGATGTGGTCATCATTAAAAAGCATAGCTTTATCCTTTTAATACTTCTGTAGGCATGCATTCTATTGTGCACCATAGGAATGGAGTAGGACTAAGTCCAAACAAATGCATTATTTCTTTAGTTACTCAGAACTGGTTTGCCTATTGATCCTAGTCCGTGGGATCTCCAGTCGCTAGGATAGATCTCCGTATAAGATTACTCTTGTTGGTTTAGGCTTTTAAACTCATTCCCCTCGATGCGCAGTCAATTTTCTCTCTTGATAATCCTTTATTAAATGGATCTGCAAGGTTATCGGTAGTTCTCACATAATCAATGGAAATAGTTCCATTTGAGAGTAACTGCCTAATTGTGTTATGGCGTCGATGAAAATGTCATGACTTTCCATTATACACTAAGTTTTGCGCTCTGCTTAATGCTGCTTGATTATCACAGTGTATGCATATGGCCGGTACAAGTTTAGACCAAAATGGAATTTCTTCTAAAAATTGACGAAGCCATTTTGCTTCTTCGCCTCCTTTATCTAAAGCAATGAACTCTGATTCCATAGTGGATCGAGCTATAAACGTTTGTTTAGTAGATTTCCATGACATTGCTGCTCCTACTAGGGTGAAGACATAACCACTAGTTGATTTAGATTCCTCTAAATCAGAAATCCAATTTGCATCACTATATCCTTCTAAGACGGCAGGATATTTTCCGTAATATAGGGAAAAGTTCATGGCACTCTTTAAATATCCCAACACTCTCATTAGTGCTTTCCAGTGTTCCTTCCCTAGGTTGCTTGTATACCTGCTCAGTCGACTTACTGCATAAGCTATATCTGGTCTTGTGCAATTTATGAGGTACATTAGACATCCTATTACACGAGTGTATTCCAGTTATATTACGCTATCACTAGTGTTTTTATGCAGTACTTTCGATGGATTAAAAGGTGTTCTTACTCCTTTAATTTCGTAATTTTGGAATTTTTCAATCACTTTTTCCACATAGTGTGACTGAGATTGTTCAATTCCATTAGGTGTTTTTATTATTTTGATTCCCAAAATAACGTCTGCAACTCTTAAATCTTTCATGTCGAAATTGTTGATTAACATTTTCTTTATGGTCTCTATTACTTTACTATTTGGACCAAAGATTGGCATATCGTCTACATATAAACAAATCATCACATATGATTGTCCAACTTGTTTATAATAAACACATTTATCACATTCATTTATACGAAAACCATTTTTCATCATGACACTATCAAATTTTGCATGCCATTGTTTTGGAGTTTGTTTTAGTCTGTATAATGATTTTACTAATCTACATACTTTGTTTTCATTTCCTTTGAAAATAAAACCCTCGTGTTGCTCCATGTAAATCTCCTCATCAAGATTTCCATTTAAGTATGTTGTCTTTAGATCCATTTGATGAATCTCTAGATTATATATGGATGCAGTTGCTATTAACATTCTTATAGAGGTTATTCGTATAACCGGTGAATAAGTATTAAAGAAGTCTAAACCTTCCTTTTGATGATATCCTTTGGCTACCAATCTTGTTTTATATTTGTCAATAGAGTCATCTAGTTTCATCTTGTTTCTGAAGATCCATTTGTAACCAATCGGTTTTTTTCCAAGCGGAAGATCAACTATTTCCCTAGTTTTATTACTTAGAATTGAATCAATTTCACTTTTGATTGTTTCTTTCCAACATGAAGATTCAGAAGATGACATTGCTTCCTTGTATGTTTGAGGTTCGTGTTCTAACATGTATGTTAGAAAATCTGAACCAAATGTCTTGGACGTTCTTGCTCTTACACTTCTTCTTTGTTCAACTTCTTCAATTTCACAATGAGTTTCATCGTCATGTGGCTTGCTTGATTCTTCTCTTGTCCTTTTATGGACATAATTTCATTCATTCTTTTTGTGCGGAAACACACCTTCAAAAAATGAAGCATCTCGAGACTCTATGATTGTATTGACATTAATATCAGCTATATCAGACTTGAATACCAAAAATCTGTATGCACTGCTATTTCGGCCTGGCCCCCTAGATAGTAACAGTCTACAGTTTTTGGTCCAGGTTTGACATTCTTGAGAGGCGGTACTGGAACTTTTGCCAAGCACCCCCATACTTTGAGGTATTTGAAACTTGGTATGTGTCCTTTCCATAACTCATATGGAATTGTTCATATTTTTTATGAGGAACCTTGTTTAATATGTGATTAGACATATTTAAGGCTTCCCCCCACAAGTTTGTCGGTAGACCAGAGGTCAATAGCATTGCATTTATCATATCTTTTAATGTTCTATTCTTTCTCTCAGCAATACCATTTTGTTGCGGTGAATATGGAGCCGTTGTTTGATGAATTATACCAGTTTCTGCACAGAATTGTTCAAATGGTGATTCATATTCTCCACCTCGATCAGATCTCAATATCTTGATCTTTTAATTTAACTGATTTTCTACTTCAGGCTTATATTTTATAAACGATGTAATTGCTTCTTCTTTACTATTCAAAAGATATACATAGGAATATCGTGTATAGTCGTCAATAAAAGTGATAAAGTGATTTTGCCACCTCTTGTTGGTAATGATTTAAAATCACATAAATCAGTGTGAACCAAACCTAGTGGTTCTGTACTTCTATCAACGGTATGAAATGGTTTTTTAACCAATTTTGCTTCACACATGTCTCGCATTTGTAGTTTTTATCTACTTGGAATTTAAGAATTAATCCCAAGTTTGCTAATTTTTTCATTTTTCGAAAATTTATGTGTCCTAATCTATCATGCCATAGTAAAAATTCATGCTGAACCAAATAAGAAGCTTTATTTTTATTAATAGCACAATCAGAATGTATAGTTTTATTGCCGACTACGTCTACATTTGCCTTAAATAGGTCATCACATAAATAACCCATTCCTATATAAATTCCAACCTTAGACAAAACTACTTTATCTGACTCGAAGACCATGCAAAAGCCTTTCTTTGAGAGCATAGGTCCAGAGATAAGGTTCTTGTGGATATCCGGAACATGAAGAACTTCAATTAGTGTCACAATTTTTCCGGATGTAAATTTGAGGATGACGATGTCGTTACCTTCGATCGTGGAAACTGCAGAATTACCCATGTAGAGTTTTTCTTCTTGATCGTATTTCTTGTAAGTGGAGAACATAGATATATCAGAACAGACATGACGAGTAGCGCTTGTGTCTACCCACCACTGTGCAGGGTTCTGTACTAAGTTGCATTCTGAAACAACTTCTGAAAAGTTCATCTCCTCAATGGTTGAACTCAAATTTTCCACTATATTTGCCACCGATTTATCATTCGTCTTCTTGTGCCTGCAATCTTTAGCTGCATGCCCGGTCTTTCCGCAGACCCAACATTTGCCTTTGAACTTCTTGGTTTGCTTATCTTTGGATTGATTATCTGGTGCCTTTTTCTTTTTCTTTTTATTGTTGAAGTGTCCTTTCTTCTTTGACCCTTCTGTAACAAGTGCCTCTTCGCCTTTGGGTTGTGTTATTCCACGATTATCTACCTCGATTTTTAATCTGACAATGAGATCTTCTAAGGAAATCTCATTTTTCTTATGTTTCAAATAGTTGCGGTAGTCTCTCCAGGATGGTGGTAATTTTCCTGTTATCGCTTCAACAAGGAACGATTCTCCAACTTGATGTCCTTCTGCTTCAAGTTCATGAATTATAAGTTGGAGTTCCTGCACTTGACTAGTTACGGATTTGGAATCCACTATTTTGTATTCTATGAATTTATCTACTATGAACTTCTTCAAACTAACATTTTGCGTCTTGTATTTATTTGCAAGTGCAGTTCATAGGGATTTTATTGTTTGGTGTGGTTGATATACTTTATATAGTACTTTATCCAGACAGTTCAGAATGTAATTTTGGCACAAGAAGTCCGAATGTTTCCATGAGTCAATTCCGAGAAAAACAACTGCGTCTTTTTCTCTAGTTTGTCCGCCTTTAGACTTTGGTTTATCCTCCTCAATGCACTTCTGTAGCCCTAACGTGGTGAGATAAAATAGCATTTGATTCTGCCATGTTATGAAGTCATCACCATCTCATTTAAATGGATCAGGTCTGTTGTGGGTAGCAGTTTTTGCTGATAGTTCAACTGTCGCCATCTCTGTTTTAGTGAAAACAAGAAAGTCTTAAGATGTTATACGATCAGTATACCAAAACAGAGACCAATATGGTATAAACTAGTCACACAAGTTTACAAATCAGATTTCCACTACTTTGGAATTATGTATTAGTAATTTTGAACAATAATTATGTTGTAATTAGTTTACAAGAACAAACTACAACAATAACAACAACAAATTGTTGTATTAAACTATAGTGATGAAGAAGCGTTGTACTACTTTGCAGAAACAACACAACGTTGAAACAGAAAGATTACAAAACGATGTATACAAATATATAACTAAATAGAAATCTAACCGGATGAAGAAGGAAATTTCGTCTGAGGCTTCTCGTGACAATTTCCTTAAGACTTTATTCAAAGTCTCCCAAGATACAATAGACGTGATATGCTCGAGATTGTGATGCTGTGTGATACGCAGAAGCGCACGGACTGTAGAGATTAAGAAATGAAGATAAAGAAGAGAAAATTATGGGTTGTTCACTGATTAGGTTTCCTTCTCCTTTTATAGGCTAATTCCCAACGGTTATGTCTGTTGAGAACAGCCGCATCTTTTCGTCTACAACGGTCAAAAACTGTCGCGGTTTGCAACAGTCGCTTCTCTTCATTTGCAACGCCTATTTCTGTTTGAAAAGCTGTGTCCGGTCAGACAGTTCGCAACGTGCATTTCCAATCCACTACTTTGGAATTATGTATTAGTAATTTTGAACAATAATTATGTTGTAATTAGTTTACAAGAACAAACTATAGCAATAACAACAACAAATTGTTGTATTAAACTATAGTGATGAAGAAGCGTTGTACTACTTTGCAGAAACAACACAACGTTGAAACGAAAAGATTACAGAACGATGTATATAAATATATAACTAAATAGAAATCTAACCGGATGAAGAAGGAAATTTCGTCTGAGGCTTGTCGTAACAATTTCCTTAAGACTTTATTCAAAGTCTCCCAAGATACAACAAATGTGATCTGCTCGAGATTGTGATGTTGTGTGATACGCAGAAGTGCACGGATTGTAGAGATTAAGAAATGAAGAGGAAGAAGAGAAAATTCTGAGTTGTTCACTGATTAGGTTTCCTTCTCCTTTTATAGGCTAATTCCCAACGGTTATGTCTATTGAGAACAGCCGCATCTTTTCGTTTGCAACGGTCAAAAACTATCGCGGTTTGCAACAGTCGCGTCTCTTCATTTGCAACGCCTATTTCTGTTTGAAAAGCTGTGTCCGGTCAGACAGTTCGCAACGTGCATTTCCAATCCACTACTTTGGAATTATGTATTAGTAATTTTGAACAATAATTATGTTGTAATTAGTTTACAAGAACAAACTATAGCAATAACAACAACAAATTGTTGTATTAAACTATAGTGATGAAGAAGCGTTGTACTACTTTGCAGAAACAACACAACGTTGAAACGGAAAGATTACACAACGATGTATATAAATATATAACTAAATAGAAATCTAACCGGATGAAGAAGGAAATTTCGTCTGAGGCTTGTCGTAACAATTTCCTTAAGACTTTATTCAAAGTCTCCCAAGATACAACAGACGTGATCTGCTCGAGATTGTGGTGCTGTGTGATACGCAGAAGTGCACGGATTGTAGAGATTAAGAAATGAAGAGGAAGAAGAGAAAATTCTGAGTTGTTCACTGATTAGGTTTCCTTCTCCTTTTATAGGCTAATTCCCAACGGTTATGTCTGTTGAGAACAGCCGCATCTTTTCGTCTACAACGGTCAAAAACTGTCGCGGTTTGCAACAGTCGCGTCTCTTCATTTGCAACGCCTATTTCTGTTTGAAAAGCTGTGTCCGGTCAGACAGTTCGCAACGTGCATTTCCAATCCACTACTTTGGAATTATGTATTAGTAATTTTGAACAATAATTATGTTGTAATTAGTTTACAAGAACAAACTATAGCAATAACAACAACAAATTGTTGTATTAAATTATAGTGATGAAGAAGCGTTGTACTACTTTGCAGAAACAACACAACGTTGAAACGGAAAGATTACAGAACGATGTATATAAATATATAACTAAATAGAAATCTAACCGGATGAAGAAGGAAATTTCGTCTGAGGCTTGTCGTAACAATTTCCTTAAGACTTTATTCAAAGTCTCCCAAGATACAACAGACGTGATCTGCTCGAGATTGTGATGCTGTGTGATACGCAGAAGTGCACGGATTGTAGAGATTAAGAAATGAAGAGGAAGAAGAGAAAATTCTGAGTTGTTCACTGATTAGGTTTCCTTCTCCTTTTATAGGCTAATTCCCAACGGTTATGTCTGTTGAGAACAGCCGCATCTTTTCGTCTGCAACGGTCAAAAACTATCGCGGTTTGCAACAGTCGCGTCTCTTCATTTGCAACGCCTATTTCTATTTGAAAAGCTGTGTCCGGTCAGACAGTTCGCAACGTGCATTTCCAATCCACTACTTTGGAATTATGTATTAGTAATTTTGAACAATAATTATGTTGTAATTAGTTTACAAGAACAAACTATAGCAATAATAACAACAAATTGTTGTATTAAACTATAGTGATGAAGAAGCGTTGTACTACTTTGTAGAAATAACACAACGTTGAAACGGAAAGATTACAGAACGATGATATAAATATATAACTAAATAGAAATCTAACCGGATGAAGAAGAAAATTTCGTCTGAGGCTTGTCGTAACAATTTCCTTAAGACTTTATTCAAAGTCTCCCAAGATACAACAGACGTGATCTGCTCGAGATTGAGATGCTGTGTGATACGCAGAAGCGCACAGATTGTAGAGATTAAGAAATGAAGAGGAAGAAGAGAAAATTCTGAGTTGTTCACTAATCAGGTTTACTTCTTCTTTTATAGGCTAATTCCCAACGGTTATGTCTGTTGAGACCAACCGCATATTTTCGTCCGCAACGGTCAAAAACTGTCGCGGTTTGCAACAGTCGTGTCTCTTCATTTGCAACGCCTATTTCTGTTTGAAAAGCTGTGTCCGGTCAGACAGTTCGCAACGTGCATTTCCAATCCACTAGTCGCATAACACGGTCCACTCTTATTGGACCCGCACCTGCACTCGCTACGGGACGTACAGCGTGCGCGCGTGTGTTAGTTCATGGCCATATAGGTCCTACTCCTCGCACAAAATTGTCTGACCCTAAGGGCCAATATGTGTTTGATGAAAGTAGTATATAAGCATGAACATTAACTTATTTTTAGCGATGCGGGACAATATCTCATTCACTATAAAGGGCCTCTAGCATGGAAAAGGCTAAAGTGGGATCATGAAAACTTAGAGTTTATATGCGTACGGAAGGAGGGATGAGCGGTGAACGAAAAGAAAAGTAAAAGTTTTGACACTTGTTTAAATTACATGTGGTGATCTGAGAGCAATTTCTTTGAGTGATTGGAAGGGGCTTCTAACTATGGAAACTAATATAGATCAGTTATAACAGTATAAGATATAATGTCTACTTGTTATAGACTTTTTTAATAGCCAAAATAAACTATAAACATGAACAAATTAAGACAATATAAATTACTTGTTTGGTAGGAGAAATTAAATTATGCACAAAATAATGTGTTAATTTTGGTCAGATGGGTATCGCTATAGTGTCAATATTTATAGGGAGAATTAATTTAAAGGACAAAGATTTGTATATTTTTTGTCTCAAGGACACAACCTCAATATTTTTAGCATAAGGACAAACATTCTTCTAAAAATTATTTATAAGGACAAATATTTTCCAAAATTATTCATAAGGACAACAAAACTGCTACCAAGCTAAAAACTGATACCTAAAAACTGCTACCGATAACTACAAACTGATACTATCAATGACTAAAAACTGATACCTAAAGAAAGTTGTCCTTCAGGATAAAATATTGAAGGCCTGTCCTTGAGGCAAAAACACTGAATTTTTTTGTCCTTGACAATAATTTCCTGATATTTATAATACTAATTTTGCATAACCACTACTACATGGCATGTTAGTTAGTATTTGCTAAAAACATTATGTGTTACATCGGAGAAAAGGTTAAAGTATTGATAGAAATAACAACTAAAGTAGGCTATTTAAAGACTACTAAGTTACTAATAGGGAAGTGCAGAATTTTTTTAAATAAAATGTTAAATAAAATCAGAGTGGTTGAAATTTTCTAAACGGGGTTGATATTATTATGTATGCATATTATTCAAAGAATGACGTGGACAATTTTGTAGTGCAAAGTATGAAGCAATGTAATAAAGTAAATACTTCCTAGAAAGAAAATAATGTGAAGTATATTAGATGTAAGATTATAACATACGAGTTCAGTCCACATGGCAATTACAGTAGACTTCAACCAGTTGATAGTACAAGGTATAGTTTCGAAAACCGAACCGTAAGTCAAATCGTGTTGGTGCAATGTCAAAGACTCTAGTGGTTCAATTGGTCAAATCTTGTGAACCGCGTTGATCATTAATTTTTATTTTATATTTTGAAATGTAAATTATTTCAATTAATGTTAAAATTTACCAATTATAATCAATATATTGAAATTTAGAACAATTATTTTTAAATATTTCATAACAAATATCAATTGAAATAATTCTATAACACATTTTTAGCGTAAAATTGTAAATTTTCTTATTTTTTAAGATGAAAAAGGTTCAATTCAACAATAATTCATAAAATGTATACTAACAATATATTATGTTGTCCAAAATTAATACGATAGTCCAATAATTTAATAGCTAAGGTTATGAAATTATTTGTTAAATTAATTATGTGAAAAAATAAAGAATGAAGCGGTAATTTTTTCTCAAATTTGAAAAGTTATAAAGTTAAAAGAGATCGGTTTAGAGGTTTTTTTCAAGATTTTGAGGTTAAATCGTGGGTTCGTGCTCACGCAAGGTTATTTCATTATTAAAATCGTAACGCTTCAAGGTCGAAAATTAATCGTGGTTGAACCGAGGTTGGGTTGGGTCTTTAAAACACTGGTACAAGGCGTGTATGTAAGCAAAACACTCTTGATGCTCCCATTAAAGCATCTAACTAAATTATCAAACAATTCACAATCTACTTGACTATGTATATTGTTTTTATTGTAATATGATTTCAAGGAACAGTTCTAATTTGTGAATAACGAAGTAAGATAGGGTAACATGTATGCCTTTCTATCACCTTTGTATGTTTAAATTAATTATGTAAATCCAATTGTAGATGTAAAATGAAAAGTGCCATGTAGAGAGATTATATAAGCAACATATCATCAAAAGGCCAACTAGTAGTGCATTTCAGTAGAGCTGAAATTGAAAAGGAACAATTTGAGAATTGGTGATTATTTAAATAATGAAGTATGCAGTGGAGTATCGATCATACTATCACTATAAAGTTGATATGTATTTTTTTTCATTAGTTTCTATTTGAAAAATAAGGAAAAACCCATCGTCATTCTGTAAAAGCTTTCCTCTACACCTTTATATTTGCTAATTATCAAAAATCCATACATTTTCTTATGCAACTAATGAAATTTCATAGAACGTGGAAAATGTATAAAGAGGAGCATATGATAAGTTTATTGTAAACATAAATTACTGAGATACAAGTAAAATACAGTGAGCCAAAATCCATATTTTAACCACATTGATTTGCAGAGGACCTCAGTGATATGAGACTGCTCATGTTAGCTGAAGCGGAAGAGTTTCTTCTTAAATTTGGCACATTAAGCATAAACATAGCACATTATATACAAATTTAGTTCAATTTACCATAGTTATCCAGTTATTAATCGTACTTCAAGACCTTTCTCCTACTCTTGTTACGAATCAACCCGCTCTGGATATAGAAAGAAGAGGGTGTGTCAGCTCGGACAGCTGCATCTTTAGAGTAGTCGCATATAACAATGAGTATACTGCATACATATCTGTAACGATTCGTATTTTTAACGATTTGATATTTAAATAATTTATTTAAATATTGAATCGTTAATTAATTGACGGTCACAAAAAAGTGATTTTTCACATTCGTTCGAATCAGGACTCGAGATCACTTCCGTTGAGTTCGTACAACGTTACGAATTAAAATGAGTATAACGATCGCTATATTTGAAAATCGGACGATCCAGCGGTCAAAATGGTCTCAAAAAGAACGAAATTATCATCTAGAAGCGCAGTCTCAGATAGCGACGAGATTTATACTGTCGGGACCGAAAAAATAGGTGATGTACACAGACAAGTTTCGTCGTGATTAGACGCATCGTGTGATCGTGTAAGCTTTATTTCAAATTCATCGTGTGATCACCGAAAAAATAGGTGATGTTCGACATTTTATTTGAAATTTTAAATAAATGAGAATAAAATATTATTTAAAGGAACACACTCAAAACCCATTCTCTAAAACCAGTTACTGTTCCATTGCTCATGGCTGCAACTCATTCCACTCATTCAAAAATTAATTTCAAGCAATCCTCTCCTAAAAAAATACAAAACCAGTTTCATTGAATCTGTGTCGAAGAGATCTTCACGATGACCGTAGCTGAATTTTGATGGTTTGTATGGCGGAGATCGACGTTTTTGGCCACGTCTAGGGTTTCACTTTGCCATTGATTGGAGCGACAAATGGAAACAGAGGTTACCATTGGATTTCTCATGACAGATAGCACCTTCACCCAAAATCTCATCAAGCTCGGTCAAAGGATGCAAAACGCGTCGATTGGAGGAAGGGCATGGCTCGTCTAGATCGCACATCATGGAAGAGGGCCGAACTACTTGCCTTTGGGTTTGTCGCGAAGTACGCACGTAATGGAGCGTGCTGCACTTTTTCATTCGTCGTTTTGTGATCTACAGCTCGAGATACCGTAGACGGAAGGTTTGAATAAGTGGGTTTTCTTGGACATGGGATGTGCACGTACAGATAGTTTTGGAATTTGGGGAAGAAACATTACTGGTAATTAAGTATAGTAAGTTATCACTTAAGTTGATTAATTATTTAAATTAATTTGTTTTCTTATATAATTCATATCTTTTTATATAAGGTCCGTTTTAGATGTTGTTTCTTACATTGTTCGTGATGGAGAGCTCTACGACTTGGCGATGGTTTGGTCAGATTTGGTTGAGGTGGTGATATTTTCTCTTACCATACTATGATTATTAGTATATATAGTATTAAAATGACGCTTCGAAATGTTTTCTAACTTTAAAACGTAATTTCTAAAATAGTTAAACCTAGATCTTATTTCATAAATAGAATTAAAAGTGTTTTAAAACTGTTTAAATTAAATATTACATTTTTCCCCATTGACGCAGTATTTTGACGATATTGCTAGATTTAGGTTATTTTGATATTAATCTCATATTATCTCACATTGGTTGCTTGGATGTATTGTAGTGGTTATTATAGATATATGTAGGATATTATAGACATTTCTTTGTTTGTTGGTTGCATGTCTACATATTTGTTAGTTAGTTGAAAACGTTGTTCGAAGGCGGTATATGATTAGAAAATATCTCATAGGATAGGATTTCGTGCATAGAGTTTCGTGCACATCAATTGATCTGTAGACGAAGGATGAATTTGGGGATGTGCTTCAGATTTCGGGATAGATGCTGGACGTTTTCATTTGGTTTGTACTTAACCATTTTTGCCAAAGTTCACGATCAAAGTGGTTGTTATCGACTACTCTGAAATGGTCGATATTTACCATTATTAATGATGGCCAATTTGAAGTGGACGATGGTGAGGCTTCGAAGAGCATGATGCGATGGTTCGTTCGTTTGTCATTCGATGTTTGATTTGATGTTAAGACTCTTCGATGAGCAGTTTGGCGACGGAGCGATGACGCGACGCTTCGACGTGATGAATTTATGACTCGACGATGATGATTCCATGATGGGAAGTTATGGGTTCGATGTTGGTTAGCTATATTTCAAGAGGCGGAGCAGGCGACAATGAGTCGAATTAATGAGACTGTTGGAGGTCAGCTACGGGACACACGATGACACTCTATGACTTATGATGGTTGTCTAGAGTAGTTCCTAAACGCAACAACTTCAGATGGGAGTTGTATAGACGGTTCCGAGATGAGCTCTGCTATGGATGACGTGTGTAAAGGGATCATTGATATTTATAGGTTTCGATGTGCACTCGTAGGGCAAGGGCATGTGAGGACGCTCACTTAGGTTGTTGATGGCCCTTGGATTGCATGATGTTTAGATCCATTGTACCCTGAACTATCAAACGGGTAGTCTAGTTCATGGCCTACTAAGTAGCATAGATTCGATTATTTAGAGACTGAGATGTTGAATAGTCCTTGACCTGATGATGGGGACATATGAGTATCATATATTCAACGCACTGAGTGAGTAAACGTAAGGATGAATAATGGATGCTATGTTTGCTTTGATTGTTTTTATCACCTTAGGGATGTCACACGATGCAGATATTATCGATGTTAATATCTAGACACCCTTAGTACTTTGATGTACAATACACCTATGACGACTATGATATAGAGTAGCATGTATCCTGTGTTATACGCTAACTATGTGGATTCAAGGACAGGTCAGGTATGATTGTCCATACCCTATGTTTCATATACTATACCGACTTTTATAGTGTTTTAAAATAATTCATCGCTCATATCAGACAGTTGTTTGACTCGAAGTTTTATGTTTTACTTCTTATTATCTCGGATACTCATAAA
Organism: Allium fistulosum; assembly: GCA_030737815.1. Lineage (NCBI taxonomy): Eukaryota > Viridiplantae > Streptophyta > Magnoliopsida > Asparagales > Amaryllidaceae > Allium > Allium fistulosum. Next base: position 738,140,185 of record CM060908.1, on the reverse strand, counting down.
TGAGTAGACTAGATAGTACATATAAACATCACTTGGAGTTTTGCAGATGGACTAGCAGGAGGTGATGCTTTCTCATATTTATATTTTAGACTTATTATTGTTTATTCCACTGTGTGACACTATAGAGCCTTAACAGCGTTGACTTACTATTTATTAGAGATAATTTATCGGCTGAGTTTATTTATCAGTTGTATAAACTCCATTACTGTTTTATATAACTGTATGAGCATATGTACTCTGATTATATGGTTTATATAGTTATTACTGTCTTGCTTATTTTATTTCTACAACGACCCGTATTTTTGACAACTAAAAATATTCAATTTAATAAGAATTTGGAAGTTAATATTGTTAAATTTATGATTTGTTAATGGGGAAAAAATTATTAGAACATAATTTAATAATATCGATTGAAGGTAATTGACAATGGTTTTAATGTAATCTCAATCAATTGTAATAATAAGGGTTAATAAGGAATAAAATAGATGATGTATTAATGGTGAAATTATATGTTATTTAACTGAAATTGGTTTTAATATAGAATATGAAATCAATTATTTTGTACGTAAATTTATTAAACTTTGTCTGTAAACAATAAATTTATAAATGCGTTTAAATTACTTAAATGTAAAAACTATTTATTTCTCATCGTATTATTAATCCGTTTGAAATTAATTTGAAAAACAATGAAATTTAATGTAATTAAATATTTCAATTAATATAAGAAAAAACGTTAATTGTGGAGTGAAGGGTGAAATAAAATGGAAGCTTATATTAATGAATACATAAGGTATTTGTTGATTTTATATAAAGAACATTTAAATTAAAATAAAAGAATTTATTTGAAATTTAATATATAATGAATAGATTTTATTACTGTTGTAATTGAACGTTGAAATTAATTTAATATTTAAATATTGGATTTAACATGGAAAATTTAATTTTGAAAGATTATTAATTCCAGTTTAATCAAGAATGCTGATATAAAACTTTTAATTTAAAATTTAAAAGTGACTAAATTAATTTAATAATAATTCATTTAGTTAACGTGCAAAAATAAATATAAAATTATTTTTAAAGCTAACTTCTATATACAATAGAATTAGGGTTTGAAATTAGTTCCATTGAATTTAAAAATATTAAAAACCTATTTCGATATATAGGATGACCTACTTTCATTTCGAAAACGAAATGGGCTTTTTGGGTCTTTGTTATCGCTTTGACTCAATCGATCTGTTCCATCCATTTCTATTCAATCCTTGTCTATATATATATATATATATATATATATTTGTTATAAATCCTATCAACTTTCTATTCTATTTTCTGTACATACAATTTCAGTTCTTATCTGCTTCTTCTCAATGGAGATTAGCCAAAACCCTGATTACAATTTCAGATCAACTCCAAAAATTCAAGTTGCTCAAACCCTATCAAGTTATATATCATCGCGAAGCTCTCGACGAATGAAATCAGCATTTTCAATTTGTTTCTGCAATCGAGCTTGGTTTGGCCAGAAATTGGTGAAATATTCTCGGCCGTCCGTTGTAATGTTTGCAAATCGACGGTGAACCGTAGACTATATGATGATCGAAGGCTACTGGCGTGTAGAGGAGGAGGAGGAGTGTAACGACCCGATATTTTGGACCATTCGTGTCCATTATAGGTGCATAGGCAGACACACATGCCGGAGTTGAATTGCTCAAAATACCGCGTTGTTAATTTAAATTTGGCAAAACTGAACATATACAGTAAATAAATAATCACAAATCACAGACACAGAGTAATAAGTGCAGCGGAAATAAAAGAGATAGTAGTTCATGAAGCTACTATATGAATATATAAAATACATCAGAGTTTACAACAGAAGAGTAATACGATACATCAGATACAAATCAGAGTACATCACTGGAATCATCGAATACTGAAGCAGAATAGAAGGCTGGATCTTCAAGCAAAGCTCCAACTTCAAAAGTGAGTCTCGAAAGCTGAACCACTCAGTCTGACCCGAGCGTAAAGCAAAATACAAAACACTCGAGTCAGGATTAACATTCTTATATTAATAAGTCCAACTCAAGTGAAATAGCAATTGAAATACAAGTAACTCAAAGGATGTTTGGAATAATCATCCTTTAAGGATCCGTCAAACTATCTACTATGTAGTAATGTACGATAAGTAGATAATGTCTATCAGTAATATAAAAAGATATCAAAATAGCGTTAAGTCATGGCCCATTCCACCCTTAACACATTTTTATTCCCAAAAGCATATACAAGACCGTAGTTTCCCCAAAACCGGAAGTCACCAGAGGGCAATCCATATACTAAAGGTACAAATCAAAATCGTAGTGGTCGCGCATAGGATAATCAGTATGACAAGGTACAAGAGGCGATACCAACTAGGATACTAGTAGTTGCCTGATCCGGACTGATGTTGGGCATAGCAGCTACTACCCCAACACCGCGAAACAACACTCCCATAATCGAGGGGTGCACCCAAATCGAATCACAAAAGTAATAGATATGGTATCGAAGAAGTGTGTCCGCTAGAGATGGCGATCCTCAATGGCCCGGCGCGGCTCCTGCTTTAGTCATGTCAAGGGTCATCCAAAATCGTTCTCTTTCTTCAGTCAACGCGTTCATCAAAACCATCCACTTCGTTCTGGATCAACACTCCGCGTTTAGTTATTAAAGTGGTTTCGGTTCAGATAGAAAGTATATCCATTACCGATCCCGGTCTCTTTAATAACTTTCGTAATTATTACACCGATTGGTCGTTTATATATTTCAAAAACCAAATCAATTTCAATTTCAAATAGAATTCATAAATCAACATTTCATTTGTCTTTCTAAACCAATTTCCAATATTTACATTTCAAAACTTCCAAATTCACAATTTCAAAATCTTATAATTCAATTTCAATTTCTATTTAAAACAATTCAAATATTGATCCAAGTTCGTATATAAGTTTCAATTCGAAATCATTTAAATTAACTTAAATTTAACATTCAAATCAATTTGAATTCATTTATCGATTTCATTTAATATTCGTTAAGTAAATTTATCATTCAAACAATTTCTATTAAACTTCCAATTCATTAAATCCATTATTTAAGTTCAACTTCATTATATCAAAACTTACAATTTTGAATTAAATTAAATTCGTCAAATCAGTTCTTTCAATTACAAGTCTTACATTAATTCCAAAATTATCACATTTCATTTCTTGTTAAAGAAAATTCAATTTCAATTATTTATTTACTTACTTAAATAATTTTCCAAAACTTAATTAATAAAGAAAACTCAATTTCAAGTATTACGAATAAAATCCACTTATTCAAAAGTTCAATTTTTCTTATTAAAGAATTTCAATTCAATTTAATCATTTAATAATTTATTAAATAATTCAAAACTTAATTATTAAATAATTTCAAAGTTTAATAATTTCAAACTTAATTATAATTTCAAACTTAATTATTAAATGAATTCAAAGTTTAATAATTTCAAACTTAATTATAAAATCATTTCAAAGTTAATTCAATCATTTCTCAAATTTAACAACGTTCTTTCATCAATTACATTTGTTAATATTTTGTTTTAGATTATTAAATATTAACATTTTCCTTTCATTAAAAATTCAAATTTCAACTTCATTTCAAAACCATATTATTAATTCAAATAAAATCTTCATTTTTTTTTATCAAATTATTGACCAATCGGGTTTTTATTTAATTTCCTATCCTAGGTCAAAGTTCAATTTGGGTATTTATCATTTCAACCCGATTCCAATTCAATTCAAAATCAAAACATATCAAAGGAAACTTGCAGTGTGATAACTGGGATGGTGTCAAAGTAAATAAACAAGCAATAACAACAACCAATATCAATCCAATAATCAATTCAAATAATCTCGAAATAACCGTATTAATTCGCATTGTTATTTGTACGAATTAATATAATTATTTCTAGAATCTACACTATCATTTCATGTAGATTAAAGATTATTACATTACGGTTTTTCACTTGTCATCTATTTACAATTTCATACATCATCAATTTAACAACATACATTCAGTGATTCAAAATGTAATTAAGCAAATCATACGTGTCAATGGATTTAACAGTTAAAGGGGTCATATTATACAAATGTCAGTTAATCAAATTTAACATTTAATTATCCTATATCAAGTTCAATTTCATACTATTTATCATTTTAACATTAACAATTTAACGTCCAATATAAACATCAACAATCAATCAATTATCAGCCAAACTGTATTATCAACGCATAAATAATGAACAGATAATGGTGTCAGATGTCACAGGTGAACTGATACAGGCAATAGCATATATAACAGTGTAATTAACTAACAGCAGCATATTTCAATTGTCGTTTCAATTGAAATCAAATTTAATAAATAAAAGAACGTTAATCGTGAGTGATTGCTCACCTTTCGAGGCTAGAGATGCACGAGAAGATGACACGGATACGCACACTGATACGGACATAGAGATTGAGTTACGAATCCAAGCAAACAAATCGGCACGAATTCAACGATCAAAGCTGATAACAGAAATCGATGAAATCAAATCAAAACATTCAACATAGCACTAAATAAAACATGTCCTGCGTCACAGTTTAACAATATAGTTCTTTGTGCTACCGAGATCGAAATGGTCTGAAATTTGGTATGAAATAAAATCAAAACTTGTATTTTAAACTGCAAAAGATTCATTTGTTTTGGACAAGAGACGAGAAAAGTTACGATGTCACGAATATAGACTCAGGCCATGTTTTCAACAGTGTAAAATAATTTCTAAGTACAAAAGAACAGCTGCCTGGGTCTAACTTCCAAATGAGAAACAGAGGATCAAATGACCTCGCATGAAGCTGAAAATTCGTGAACATAAAATAGAAAACTCAATCTTTCCAACAAAAAAAGAATCACTGCCTTCTGACGTAAGACGGAAGAGATACGCTGCGTCAAACATGAATTCAGGTCGTGTTTGCAGCAGTGTAAAATAATTTTAAGTACAAAAGAACAGCTGCCTGTGTCTAACTTCCAGATCCTCGACCACTAATCAAACGATGTCGGATTTTGCTGGAATTAGACATGCATAAACTAGGGAATCTCATCTTTCAATAAAAAAAAGAATCATTGAATTTCGATGGAAAATGAAAGAGATACGCTGCGTCAAACATGGACACTGGTCGTGTTTGTAACAGCGCGAATAATTCTAAGTACAGTTGAAAACATTCAACAGTCCAACTTCGGACATCAAAACGGTGTAACAAATTACATCCGAATGAAATGAAATCTTGCAGACATATACTAGAGAATCTCAACTTCAAAAAAAAAAAAATCGTTGTTCTTAAACTCATATATTTTAAAAGTCAGTATTCAAGTTAAAGCCCGTATAACCCAAGTAATTTACATTTTCAAACAATACTTTTATATGAAATCCCACAAATAAAATATACTGTAACCAAATACATATCATTGTGAACATATATAATGCTATACACAACTTTGTAAGATAAAAAAAAAAAATATATAAACTACAAACTGTAAAATATATATAAGTTACGTATATATATCTTTCATATATTTTTGAAAAGCAATAACAGAATATATATTTATATACTACTAATATATATAAACATATTCTAACATCAACATTTATATGAAGGAATCAATATACAGACTAGAACAATCATAACAAACACTATACATACTATTTCAAGAATTAACGTAAGTACTTTCTTCATAGATACATATTCACTTACATTCAAGCAAGGTGCATGCGTTGGTTGCCATGCGCATGGAATAAGTGATGTTTGCACTGAGAGGAACAGGGGAAAAGCTGACAAAGCGGAGCATGACCAAAGGCCAGCGGAGGTTGAGGCCAAGCGGTAGAGGAGTGGTGGTTGCGGCACGTCGGGTGGAGAAGTCTAGGTGAAGGCGAAGTGCCGGGGAGGGAAGGATGTGGTCGGGTCGGTTGGAGGTTTGTTGTGGTGGTTGTCCGCAAATGGTTGGAACAACGGTGGCGATGTGATTTTGTTGTAGCAAGTCCATTCATGCTCTGGGAGAGGGTGGGATGAGCAAGTAGATGGATCCAAAAGTATGCATGAAAGTAACAGAGAGAAATGAGGGAGGAGATGTGCGTACTGTCACTTACATGGTCAATGAATAGCAACAAATGAAAGTCATAACATATTCCCAAAAGAAGAGAAAAAGCCTTGCGTGAATTCAAAGTGGAATAGTAAAGGTCAGTGGTTGCTATTGGGAATAGAAAAAGAAAACGGTTGAAAGGTAACTGGAACAAAATTTACCAAATTGGTACTGATATGGAAATCGGTCCGCAGACTCTGCCGTATTCTGGACTTCAAAATACAGAATAGAATGTACCGTAGAGATCAGCGTGGCGAAACGATCAAAGCAGTATATAGATATTAGCAGTACGATTTAATTATAAAAATTCGAATTTTCTACTGGCGGAAAATGCAAGAAAAACGCTGAAAAATAAGATCGACGGAGCCAAAGATGTCCGAATTTGGAAAAACGACAAACTGAAATCTTGCTCAGAAAATGTTTTAGAATTTTCCTATGTAAAAATATTTTGGTTTTGAAAACGTTTTATTTTCAACGTTTTTTAACTGATTAAATTGAAGTGAATTTACGCGCGAAATAAACTTTCGTATTTTTGGACGAAAATTTACCAGTTGCTATGTTTAACTAGACGCATTCCAAATATCAAATTTATATTTCAAAATTTTATCGTTTAAAATTTCGCAAAATTTCAACTAATTACGTTATTAAAACAGTTGAAATTTACGGGTCGTTACATTCTCCCCCACTCAAAACTTTTCGTCCCCGAAAAGGAACGAGGTAGGAGAATAGAAACAACCAGGAAGAAAATAGATTGAAAACAAAATAAAACAATTAGTTTAAACCATATGAATTTCAATTTAAATTAATTAATATTTAACCAGTTGATTTAAACCATTTGATTTCACTAAAATCAATCTCAACTATTTCTAAATTCATTATCTTATCATCCAATTATCTTCAATTTACAATTTCCAAAAACCATAAATTTGAATAGTCTTTCATTATAATCATATTTTTCTTCAACAGATTTTAAATTCTTCTTTATTCCAAATTACTGTTAAATTTTCTACTTAATATATCTACTCACATATATTTAACCTATATAAATTAATTTAAAACATAAAAGTTTCGATTTAAATTAATTTACATCTATTTATTTCTTTTAAATACAAGGTATTTTCATAAGTTGATCAAATTTCAATTTATTAATTTTTTTTCAAAACAAATTTATTAATTCTTTCAAAACAAATTTATTTCATTATTAACTGAGTTTTACTTATTATCCTATCTAACTCTATTAACATCTTTATAATCAAAATTTAGTGTATAACATTTATTATAACACTCAAATTTTATTTATAAAATTATTTTATATTGTATATTATCCAGTTACATTTTAACTTATGAATAATTTTGGTAAGTTATATTGAAATGTAATTTGGTACTATACAAATAAAATTATCAAATTCAATTATCTCAAGTTAAATACTTATTCAAAATTTAGCTTTATTTATAATTGAAAACATCTTTTAACATGATTTTTTTTAAAATTAGATTTCCGATTAACTTTAAACAATTTAGAGATATATAATATATTTTTATCAAATCGAATTAAATTTTTAAAACAAGGTACTTATATATATAAATCAAATTTATACTGAAGAGATTTAAATCAAAATATTTTCAAAACAAAACCGTAGCAAAGCTACAGAATGGTTTCTCCACTTCGAAACTCGAAAATGAATGTCGATGATGCGGCCGCCATCACCGAAATTATTTTCCAGCGACAAAGAGAAGAGCACTGATTTCAACCTTTTAAAATTCTTTCTAAACGATTTCTATTCGAAAATACTTCCAATAATATATACTTTAAAAATTTTAAAACCAAAGTTCGAAATCACCGGAAACTAAATTCTCAAATTTCTGAATTAAATTCATTTCAAATTCCAAATCAATACAAACCGTATTTTTAAATTTATTTAGAACAATAGATGATAATCAAATATTATCATTTCAAACAAACAATTTAATTAACCTATTAAATTCTAGAAAATTTTACTTATATTTTCACAATATAATCAAACAAAATTATTTCATTTACCAAATTTGAAAACAATATTGTGTCAGTTTGTTCTGCTCAAGTGTTTTGGAAATCCTATCGATAACGTTGATCAGACGAATCGATCGGAAACCCAAATCAACATCAACAACTCAAACAACACAATATATAAACATTTTAAATATAATTTTACAAATACACTTCCTCGCTCGACGATACAAGAATAGATTTTAAAGCAAAGTTAGAGATTCAAGTTTGATGGACTCAAATCGAAGTGTGTTTTGATTCGAAGATAGGTTTGAAACAAAGATAAGATGGTTAAATAACAAAATATTGAGATGGATAAGTTATATAAATTGCGGACAACCTTAACCGGATTGACCGTGACTTCAAGAATAGAATCGATGCAGAATTTCAAGGCAAATCTTCATTCGATCTCAAGAAATAGAATTCAGGTATAGCAGTAGATAGATAGCATCGTAAACCGAGGATACAGAAATCTCCGGTAAATCAATGCCAATTGTAAAGGAGTTTCACCCCTTTACAAATCATTCGAAGTTTGGCGAGACCGCCGATTCATTATAAGGGTCATTCAAAGTGGAGTTATGGGGTACTCCAGAATTGAAAGAAGACGAATAGTGAAGGGCACGAATGAATTTCAGAACCGAGGGGAACGTTCTAAAATTCAAAGGAATTGAGTCAAGGGACGAGATCGAAACTCGAATGAGAGTGATTTTGTAAATATATTTACCCAATATGTTAAGTTTTGCCTAGAGCTACCAAAGCTCTGATACCAACTGTAACGACCCGATATTTTGGACCATTCGTGTCCATTATAGGTGCATAGGCAGACACACATGCCGGAGTTGAATTGCTCAAAATACCGCGTTGTTAATTTAAATTTGGCAAAACTGAACATATACAGTAAATAAATAATCACAGATCACAGACACAGAGTAATAAGTGCAGCGGAAATAAAAGAGATAGTAGTTCATGAAGCTACTATATGAATATATAAAATACATCAGAGTTTACAACAGAAGAGTAATACGATACATCAGATACAAATCAGAGTACATCACTGGAATCATCGAATACTGAAGCAGAATAGAAGGCTGGTCTTCAAGCAAAGCTCCAACTTCAAAAGTGAGTCTCGAAAGCTGAACCACTCAGTCTGACCCGAGCGTAAAGCAAAATACAAAACACTCGAGTCAGGATTAACATTCTTATATTAATAAGTCCAACTCAAGTGAAATAGCAATTGAAATACAAGTAACTCAAAGGATGTTTGGAATAACCATCCTTTAAGGATCCGTCAAACTATCTACTATGTAGTAATGTACGATAAGTAGATAATGTCTATCAGTAATATAAAAAGATATCAAAATAGCGTTAAGTCATGGCCCATTCCACCCTTAACACATTTTTATTCCCAAAAGCATATACAAGACCGTAGTTTCCCCAAAACCGGAAGTCACCAGAGGGCAATCCATATACTAAAGGTACAAATCAAAATCGTAGTGGTCGCGCATAGGATAATCAGTATGACAAGGTACATGAGGCGATACCAACTAGGATACTAGTAGTTGCCTGATCCGGACTGATGTTGGGCATAGCAGCTACTACCCCAACACCGCGAAACAACACTCCCATAATCGAGGGGTGCACCCAAATCGAATCACAAAAGTAATAAATATGGTATCGAAGAAGTGTGTCCGCTAGAGATGGCGATCCTCAATGGCCCGGCGCGGCTCCTGTTTTAGTCATGTCAAGGGTCATCCAAAATCGTTCTCTTTCTTCAGTCAACGCGTTCATCAAAACCATCCACTTCGTTCTGGATCAACACTCCGCGTTTAGTTATTAAAGTGGTTTCGGTTCAGATAGAGAGTATATCCATTACCGATCCCGGTCTCTTTAATAACTTTCGTAATTATTACACCGATTGGTCGTTTATATATTTCAAAAACCAAATCAATTTCAATTTCAAATAGAATTCATAAATCAACATTTCATTTGTCTTTCTAAACCAATTTCCAATATTTACGTTTCAAAACTTCCAAATTCACAATTTCAAAATCTTATAATTCAATTTCAATTTCTATTTAAAACAATTCAAATATTGATCCAAGTTCGTATATAAGTTTCAATTCGAAATCATTTAAATTAACTTAAATTTAACATTCAAATCAATTTGAATTCATTTATCGATTTCATTTAATATTCGTTAAGTAAATTTATCATTCAAACAATTTCTATTAAACTTCCAATTCATTAAATCCATTATTTAAGTTCAACTTCATTATATCAAAACTTACAATTTTGAATTAAATTAAATTCGTCAAATCAGTTCTTTCAATTACAAGTCTTACATTAATTCCAAAATTATCACATTTCATTTCTTGTTAAAGAAAATTCAATTTCAATTATTTATTTACTTACTTAAATAATTTTCCAAAACTTAATTAATAAAGAAAACTCAATTTCAAGTATTACGAAGTAAAATCCACTTATTCAAAAGTTCAATTTTTCTTATTAAAGAATTTCAATTCAATTTAATCATTTAATAATTTATTAAATAATTCAAAACTTAATTATTAAATAATTTCAAAGTTTAATAATTTCAAACTTAATTATAATTTCAAACTTAATTATTAAATCAATTCAAAGTTTAATAATTTCAAACTTAATTATAAAATCATTTCAAAGTTAATTCAATCATTTCTCAAATTTAACAACGTTCTTTCATCAATTACATTTGTTAATATTTTGTTTCAGATTATTAAATATTAACATTTTCCTTTCATTAAAAATTCAAATTTCAACTTCATTTCAAAACCATATTATTTATTCAAATAAAATCTTCATTTTTTTTTATCAAATTATTGACCAATCGGGTTTTTATTTAATTTCCTATCCTAGGTCAAAGTTCAATTTGGGTATTTATCATTTCAACCTGATTCCAATTCAATTCAAAATCAAAACATATCAAAGGGAACTTGCAGTGTGATAACTGGGATGGTGTCAAAGTAAATAAACAAGCAATAACAACAACCAATATCAATCCAATAATCAATTCAAATAATCCCGAAATAACCGTATTAATTCGCATTGTTATTTGTACGAATTAATATAATTATTTCTAGAATCTACACTATCATTTCATGTAGATTAAAGATTATTACATTACGGTTTTTCACTTGTCATCTATTTACAATTTCATACATCATCAATTTAACAACATACATTCAGTGATTCAAAATGTAATTAAGCAAATCATACGTGTCAATGGATTTAACAGTTAAAGGGGTCATATTATACAAATGTCAGTTAATCAAATTTAACATTTAATTATCCTATATCAAGTTTAATTTCATACTATTTATCATTTTAACATTAACAATTTAACGTCCAATATAAACATCAACAATCAATCAATTATCAGCCAAACTGTATTATCAACGCATAAATAATGAACAGATAATGGTGTCAGATGTCACAGGTGAACTGATACAGGCAATAGCATATATAACAGTGTAATTAACTAACAGCAGCATATTTCAATTGTCGTTTCAATTGAAATCAAATTTAATAAATAAAAGAACGTTAATCGTGAGTGATTGCTCACCTTTCGAGGCTAGAGATGCACGAGAAGATGACACGGATACGCACACTAATACGGACATAGAGATTGAGTTACGAATCCAAGCAAACAAATCGGCACGAATACAACGATCAAAGCTGATAATAGAAATCGATGAAATCAAATCAAAACATTCAACATAGCACTAAATAAAACATGTCCTGCGTCACAGTTTAACAATATAGTTCTTTGTGCTACCGAGATCGAAATGGTCTGAAATTTGGTATGAAATAAAATCAAAACTTGTATTTTAAACTGCAAAAGATTCATTTGTTTTGGACAAGAGACGAGAAAAGTTACGATGTCACGAATATAGACTCAGGCCATGTTTTCAACAGTGTAAAATAATTTCTAAGTACAAAAGAACAGCTGCCTGGGTCTAACTTCCAAATGAGAAACAGAGGATCAAATGACCTCGCATGAAGCTGAAAATTCGTGAACATAAAATAGAAAACTCAATCTTTCCAAAAAAAAAAGAATCACTGCATTCTGACGTAAGACGGAAGAGATACGCTGCGTCAAACATGAACTCAGGTCGTGTTTGCAGCAGTGTAAAATAATTTTAAGTACAAAAGAACAGCTGCCTGTGTCTAACTTCCAGATCCTCGACCACTAATCAAACGATGTCGGATTTTGCTGGAATTAGACATGCATAAACTAGGGAATCTCATCTTTCAATAAAAAAAAGAATCATTGAATTTCGATGGAAGATGAAAGAGATACGCTGCGTCAAACATGGACACTGGTCGTGTTTGTAACAGCGCGAATAATTCTAAGTACAGCTGAAAACATTCAACAGTCCAACTTCGGACATCAAAACGGTGTAACAAATTACATCCGAATGAAATGAAATCTTGCAGACATATACTAGAGAATCTCAACTTCAAACAAAAAAAAAATCGTTGTTCTTAAACTCATATATTTTAAAAGTCAGTATTCAAGTTAAAGCCCGTATAACCCAAGTAATTTACATTTTCAAACAATACTTTTATATGAAATCCCACAAATAAAATATACTGTAACCAAATACATATCATTGTGAACATATATAATGCTATACACAACTTTGTAAGATAAAAAAAAAATATAAACTACAAACTGTAAAATATATATAAGTTACGTATATATATCTTTCATATATTTTTGAAAAGCAATAACAGAATATATATTTATATACTACTAATATATATAAACATATTCTAACATCAACATTTATATGAAGGAATCAATATACAGACTAGAACAATCATAACAAACACTATACATACTATTTCAAGAATTAACGTAAGTACTTTCTTCATAGATACATATTCACTTACATTCAAGCAAGGTGCATGCGTTGGTTGCCATGCGCATGGAATAAGTGATGTTTGCACTGAGAGGAACAGGGGAAAAGCTGACAAAGCGGAGCATGACCAAAGGCCAGCGGAGGTTGAGGCCAAGCGGTAGAGGAGTGGTGGTTGCGGCACGTCGGGTGGAGAAGTCTAGGTGAAGGCGAAGTGCCGGGGAGGGAAGGATGTGGTCGGGTCGGTTGGAGGTTTGTTGTGGTGGTTGTCCGCAAATGGTTGGAACAACGGTGGCGATGTGATTTTGTTGTAGCAAGTCCATTCATGCTCTGGGAGAGGGTGGGATGAGCAAGTAGATGGATCCAAAAGTATGCATGAAAGTAACAGAGAAAAATGAGGGAGGAGATGTGCGTACTGTCACTTACATGGTCAATGAATAGCAACAAATGAAAGTCATAACATATTCCCAAAAGAAGAGAAAAAGCCTTGCGTGAATTCAAAATGGAATAGTAAAGGTCAGTGGTTGCTATTGGGAATAGAAAAAGAAAACGGTTGAAAGGTAACTGGAACAAAATTTACCAAATTGGTACTGATATGGAAATCGGTCCGTAGACTCTGCCGTATTCTGGACTTCAAAATACAGAATAGAATGTACCATAGAGATCAGCGTGGCGAAACGATCAAAGCAGTATATAGATATTAGCAGTACGATTTAATTATAAAAATTTGAATTTTCTACTGGCGGAAAATGCAAGAAAAACGCTGAAAAATAAGATCGACGGAGCCAAAGATGTCCGAATTTGGAAAAACGACAAACTGAAATCTTGCTCAGAAAATGGTTTAGAATTTTCCTATGTAAAATTATTTTGGTTTTGAAAACGTTTTATTTTCAACGTTTTTTAACTGATTAAATTGAAGTGAATTTACGCGCGAAATAAACTTTCGTATTTTCGGACGAAAATTTACCAGTTGCTATGTTTAACTAGACGCATTCCAAATATCAAATTTATATTTCAAAATTTTATCGTTTAAAATTTCGCAAAATTTCAACTAATTACGTTATTAAAACAGTTGAAATTTACGGGTCGTTACAAGGAGCTTTCATCTAGTAGGTTGGATCGTGTCACAGACGCTCGAATTCACAAGAAATGGCGAGTAAATGGTGGCGGCGGAGTCTGGTCATGCGACCGGAGATGGCGGCGAAAGGGACGGAGATGCGGCCGGAGGTGTAGGGTTCGACGGTGATATCAGATCGTGGCGTACAGGCATGTAGCAGCAGGGGGTTGGATGTGAAGGGTGGCGGCCGAGCACATATTAGGGTTGAACGTGTCTGTAGGGGTTTGGGGGAAGGTAAATGAAATTACATAATTGCCCTTTGCGATTTTAATTTAATTTTAAATTTCAAAATGTTCTACCCTTCATATCTTTTTTCATGCGAACTCCAATTGATGCGCGGTTTCTTCCTTTGAACTCATGTCAAAATTTCGGACAAGATGAAACTGGTTTGGTTGAATTTGGAGACTGTTGAGATTTTGAGCTTTTATTGGATTTTTAATGGGCTTAAAATTAAAGATGAGTGATTTAACCCACTCACGCAATACTAAGTTTTCTTATGTTGGTTGAATTAAATTTATGAAGTGATAAGAATTTTATTGGTTGCTGTTTGGTAGTTTAAATTGACATTTTAATTGAAATTGAATTTTATATTGGATTAAATTGACATTTAAATTAATATTGAATTTAATTGCTAGTTATACACCGACAATAGATAATCAGTAACTATTGTGATATATTGGTTGATTTGAATGTTAATTGTTATTGTATGCCTATTGATTGATGATGGATGTATGGTTGTTTATTTATTTGATTTATTCTTGTTATTACCTATTTATTTATTGACATCATTTATATTATCATTGGGACCGTTGGAAATGAACTAAGAAATAGGTTGAAATGATATATATCTATGACATTTAACTATGGATTGGAATGATATATATATATATATATATATATATCCATCCATGTAAGTAAAATTGAAATAATTGATCACTTGGCCATAGGGTAGAAAATTATATACGGACAGCGGATTTGGTTAAATTAAATGGTTTTAAAAACGTGAAATTTGATTTATATGAATTAAATTATTTTCTAATTCGAGATTTGAAATGTAGAAATTGGAACTATTTAAATGAAATTGATTAAGGATTAATTTGTAACCTTAAGTTGAAATTGAGATATGATTTAAATTTATCGAAAGTGAATTATTTGAAAGGCTTAATTTTTAATTTTAAACTTTGAATTTACTTTATTTAAATTGGTTTAAATTGGTATTTCCAAATTTGGACATGAAATGGATTTAACTAAATTGTTTTAAAATTGAGAATTTGAATTGAAACTTTCAACCATTTGAATAGAACTGTTTAGATTGAATTCGAGGTAAGTTGGAAATTGTTTGAAATGAGGCTGATTTAAATGGAAATTTGAATATGTGGTTGACTTGAATTGGAAGTTAGAAAATTGATTTCGTTGGAACTGGAACATGAGTTCAAATTGTTGTGAAAGAAAGAAACAGTTTTAATATAAACCATTTTAATATAAAAACTATTTTGATAATCAAACTATTTTAATATATAAACTATTTTAATTATCTAAACTATTTTCAATATTATTTTATATTCAAAACTATTTCTAATCTTTAAACTATTTTAATTATTCCAAACTATTTTTCAATATTTAAAACTATTTTTAATTATCCAAACTATTCTTAATAATCAAACTATTTTAATTATTCAAACCATTTACAATATTCAAACTATTTAAGAGTGGGAATTATTTAGATTTTAAATCATTGATTTAAATACGAATGTTTTGAAGGTATGACCAATTTTGAATTCGAAATGATTTTGAAGCAAATTTGATATTTTGATATGGAATATGACTTGTTCTTGAAATTTAAAAGAACCAACCGGTGTGAAAAATGAAATTTGGTTGTTAAATAGACCGTGCCTCTTATTGGCATACTCTCTGTCAATATTGGAACCACTTTAACAACTGTGTACGTGGTAGATGATCCAGAATGAAGTGGTTGGATTTGGCGAACGTTTGCTGGATTTGAAGAAAGAGAACGATGATGGATAGACATCAACACTTGTGTCAATTTGAAATGACTAAAATGGGAGCTTATGTCTGGCCAAGGGGTTAGCTACCTTTAGGGGCCCTACCCCTTTGTATTATTATATTGATTTTTGATTCGATCGGTGTAACTTGACTTGATTTTGAGGGTTGTGGACTCGGTTGGCAGTGGTGGCTACGATGTTTTACGACCAGCCATAAAGGGTAAACTGGTAGAATCCTACCTTGGGCATTGCCTCACATGCCTTGTCATACTCTTTATCCTTATTCGCGATGTAACGACCCGTAAATTTTAATGATTTTATAATGTAATTAAACTGAAATTTGGTGAAATTTTAAATAATAATATTTTGAAATAAAAATTTGATATTTGGAATACGTGTACTTAAACATAGAAAATGGTAAATTTTCATCTGATAATATGAAAGTTTATTTTATTGTGCAATTCTATTTCAATTTAAATCAGTTAAAATCTGATGATAATAAAATGTTTTCCAAACTTAAATATTTTTTACATAATAAATTTGTAAATCATCTTCTGAGTGAGACGGCATAATTCGTTTCATCAAATTCGGACTGCTATTGCTCCGTTTATCTTATTTCTGGCAAATTAGCAGCATTTTCGGTAATGAATATCGACTTTTGATAGTTCAGTCGTATCGTTGATCTATGTATACCGTTTTGATTGTCTTGTCGTGTTGACCTCAGCGGTATATTCATTTCTGTTTTTCGAACCCTAGTATGGTGTGAAATCGGTAAAACGGTTTCGTATCGGTACTGTTTAAATCTTTTGATCTACCCATGACCATTCGTTTTCCATTGGCTAAAACTAGACAGCCTTTATCATTTATATTATTCTATGTGACCTTTTGTTTCCATTGTTTAAACGCATCGGTACTCAAATTTTGTCTTTTAGATATTCACGTGGCTTTTAAAGAAATAAAATTATAACTTATATTTTGTTTTGAGATAACTGTTCATATCCTTCTCTAACATTATCAGACTCTACCCATGCATTCTCTTCCCCACTATCTTTTTCTCCCTTCCCCTAGCCGTGCCACCCTGTTTCCTCCCATCGCATCACGCAGCCAACTTCCATTGCCTGGCCCGTTCATCTCACATTAGCTTCCATTCTCTCGGCCACTGCCCACGTCAGTAGCCTACATGGCCACGCCACCGCCCACTGAGGCCATCAACGACCCTAACTTCGTTACCCAGCCCTCCATTGAACTGCTGAACACCCTAGTCGGTTGTCCTCTGTTGTTTTTATAAAGGTACATATATATAGATTTATAAAGTTATAAGGTTTTGTATAAGTCAACTATGTCTATATATACAGTCTGTAAGGGTAATATATTTATATATATTTTGTAGTGGTCTGCAATGTTTGGTCTGCATATGTTTATATTATAAATTTGTGTAAGTTTCGTTTATATATTAGTATATACTTACTAAGTGTTTTATGTATAGACTGTTATAAATATTGTTATATATATATATGTGTGTGTGTGTGTGTGTGTGTGTGTTACTTCTCTTATTCGGTTTTATATTATATATGTATAGATTTAAAACATGTACTATGTTTCCGTGTATATGTTTACTGATATAAATATTTGATCTTTAAAGTATAACCTTTTCATGTTTTGTGGAGTGTATATATCTTATTATTCATATATAAAGTAGTTCATATATACAAAGTCTGACTATAAGTATATATATATTGTATGTGTTGCCTGTGATTTATAAACTCTGTTTATATAAAGTATATTGTACTATATATTTACTGTAAAAAAGAATTTCGCACTTATGTATTGAGAGCACGGCCTCCTTCTTTTGCAGTTTTATATGTATACCGTATTTTATTATTTCATAATTTTATTTTATTATATTGTACTATATTATATATTTGATATATTAACTTTAACTTATAAGCTCTGTTTATAAATGTATACAAATTATAAAATCTGCATATATCTTAGCGTATGACGTGTATTGGTTTACATAAGTTTTGTTTATAGGATATATATTTTTGTCTACTTATATATATATAGGCTGTCTATTATAAACATAATGTAAACATAATGTATATAATATGTGTAGGCTCATGTATACATATGCTAGTATAAATATATGTCTTGGTTTTGCTGTGAAACAGTATAATGTGTATATATATTAAACTTGTTTATATCTTTGATTTTTTTTGTTCACAGTACTTCCCATATATATGTGAAGTATATCTTTAATATTTAAAATGGTTTATTTATGAGATACACATAAATTTATATATGTTGGTTGTTTAAGCAAGTTCTATAAATTATGTATAATTTAGTTAAGTGTAAATATAATAATATGTAAGTTTGTATTGTTTATGATAAATATTGATATATGTTACATATCAGTTATAGACATAGATTTTATATGTGTTTGGTTTTCAAAATATGTAGGTTTAAATTTAATATTGATCTTGTATATACATATAAATATTTTGATTCTTATATACATATGTTCTATATATATGTTCACTTATATAACTGATCTTCATCAATCCAGTTTGATTTGATTTCGTCTATTCCAAGCTATCAGCCTTGCCGTTGAATTCGAGTTCAACCTTGATTTGCTTAGAAATTCGTGCCTGGATTCATAACCCATCTCATTCTCGTTCATCTCTAGCCTCGAAAGGTGAGCAATCACTCATGATTAATGTTCTTATATTTATTAAATTTGATTTCAATTGAAACGACAACTGAAATATGCTGCTGTTAGTTATTTACATTGCTATACATATATGTTATTATTTGTATCTGTTCACTTGTGACATCTGACACCATTATCTGTTATTTATCACTGATGATATATGCCTGTTATTGATTGTTATATTATTATCATATATGTTATCACTCTGCAATTTCCCTGTTAGTATAGAATGGACTATGGGTTGAAATGATACATACCCGAACGATCTGTAGAATAGGAGAAAATCGTTATGGGTTGAAATGATAAACCCAAGCGTTTTCATTTGAATTGAATTTGGGATTGCGGGTTGAAAAGATATATACCCGTATATATTTAAATTGCGGATTGAAATGATAAATATCCGTATCACTTGACCATATGGTAGAAAATTATATACAGACACCGTTGATAAATATATATATATATATATATATATATATATTGAAAATTATTTCTATGGTTTTGAAAAGAAATATATAGTTTTAATAATATTGATTTTAAAGATTTATTAAAGTTGATTTAATAAAGTTGATATATAATATATTTAAGTATTTATTTAAATATATATATTTTTAAATATAGAGTTTATTATGATTTAGGTTGGAAAGATAAATTTGAAATTGATTTGAAATTATATTTATTTAAGGATTTTACTTAAATAAGTTTGATTTGAAATTTATTAAATTTGAAATGTTAAAGATATGTTTTATAACTTGAATTTGATTGAAAGTGATTTAAATGAATATTTCAAACTTATATCAATTTAAATGGGATGTTTTGTTTATTTAAATTTGTAAATTTAAGTTGTATTTAGATGTTATTGAAATGAGTAAGTTAATATTTCAAAACTAAATAATTGTAAAGTGAATTTGATATATATATATATATATATATATATATATATATATATATAATTATCGAATTTAGTTTTGAAATGTTGAATATTTAAAGCTTTGAAATATATTGAAATTGAAATGGTTTATTTGTGGTTCAAATCGGTATTTGAAATCAATATAATCTGAAATGTTTAATAAAATTGAAATTTAAAATTTATGAATGGAGATTGAATTAAAAATTGAAATTTTGAATTCGAGTTGATTTGAATCGATTTGTGAAATTTGAGGAAGCTATTTTATTATATAAAGTATTTTTAACTATATCTAAAACTATTTATATTTTACTTTATAAATCATTTTAATATAAACTATTTTAATATAAATCACTTCAATATAAATTATTTTATTTTAAACTATTTTATATAAACTATTTTTATTTTTACAAATTATTTTATTATATATACTATTATAAATATCTAAACTGTTAAAGGGTGGAAGTTATGATTTCAAAGTTAAGGTTTTCCAAAAATATTATGATTTCAAAGTGTTTTGGTTTCGGAAGTGACGCAGCACGGAAGTAGATCTGAACCAGCGGTTAAATCTATCCTGGATCTAATCACGACTTGCGGAAATACGAATCGATGAAACAAGATAAGTTGATGAATTGATGATACCCAAATCCCCAAATCCATTGATCTCTCGAGATACCGGATTCTAGCTATCTTCAACACATTGATCGCGCACGATACCACATTAGAAGGTCTACGATTCTTCGACGTTGATCTCGCGCACGAGATTCTGTGAATCGGCTTCAAAATCGTTGATTCAAGCGCACTCGAATATCCGAAGATGGAGAAAGGAGACAACACTCAACTTCCAGTTCTAATGGTGGCACAAAGCACAAACCAATTTTTATTCAATAATCAACTCCCTTACAAATGACAACACACCCCTATTTATAGGAAATTACAACACACACGACTCAACAGTTACAATACGACTTAACAAACAAACAATTGACTTAAGAAAATACAAACAAACGACTTAAGAAATACAAACAAACGACTTAAGAAATACAAACAAACGACTTAAGAAAAAGCGGCACAGCGACATAAGATAATTCGCGACTTAAGGAACTTGGCAGCGACCTACTGGAGCGGCATTCCGGAGCTTCGCGACTTAAGGATTTGGCAGCGACATAAGCTTTGCGACATAAGAAACTTGCTCGCGACCTAAGGAACTGCTCATTCACGACCTAGGGCTTCGTTCGCGACCTACTGGAGGCGACTCAAAGAGATGTCGTTCGCGACCTAAGCTTCCTTCGCGACCTACTGGAGGCGACTCAAAGAGATGTCGTTCGCGACCTAAACTTCGTTCGCGACCTTTTGCTTCGCGACCTACTGCTTCGCGACATAGGGTTTCTGGAGCGGCTTCGACCTCGTGACATAAGAAAGCCTTTCGCGATTCAAGGTATGTCGCTGCATCATCCTCCCCTGGTTGAAAAGAATTCGACCCCGAATTCACACTTTCCTCTTCTTCGACCTGCTTATTCTCATGATATGGAATCAAGTGTTTGACGTTGAAAACGTCAGAAGTATGAACATTTTCCGATAACCTTAACTGATACGCATTATCATTGATCTTCTTCAAGATTTCTACTGGACCAAACTTTCGAGCTTTCAACTTGTTGTATGTTCCAACTGGAAAATGATATTTCGTCAAAACTGCGTAAACAAAATCACCCTCTTTGAAGTCCACACTCCTTCGCTTCTTATCTGCCAATTACTTATACTTCTCATTTGACTTAAGCAATCGTTCATGAACAATCCTGTGACACTCCTGCAACTCATTCACGAAATCACAAGCTCGTTTAACAACCCCTTTCTGAAGTGGAACTGTCGACAAATCCAACGGTCCCTTTGGAATTGCTGAATAAACCACTTGAAATGGACTGAATCCAGTACTTCGATTAATGGCATGATTATGTACGAATTCTGCCTGACACAATTTCACATCCCAGATCTTCAAATTATCCTTCACAAGACATCTCAACAAGTTTCCCAAAGATCTGTTCACCACTTCCGTTTGCCCATCCGTTTGTGGATGATAGGCGCTACTAAAATTCAGCTTAGTCCCAACCATCTTCCACAGACTCAACCAAAAATGACTTAGAAATCGAGTATCCCGGTCAGAAACAATAGACTCAGGTAGCCCATGTAGTCGATAAACCTCTTTAAAGAACAATTGAGCAACACGGACTGCATCGGCGGTCTTCTTACAAGCTATGAAATGTGCCATCTTCGAAAATCTATCCACCACAACATAAATAGAATCATTCCCTCGTTGAGTTCTTGGCAAACCCAAAACGAAATCCATGCTAACATCAACCCATGGTCTAGTAGGCACGGGCAATGGCATATACAATCCTGCATTCGTAGCTATCCCTTTGGAAACTTGACATATGTGACATCTCTGCACAACTCTTCAACTTCTTTACTCATGGAAGGCCAAAAATATGATTGAGAAATCAACTGCAAGGTACGATCTCTTCCCACATGACCTTCTTCATGCAATTCCTTCACAATCTTCATTCGCAAACTGCACTTTGGTATACACAACTGATTTCCCTTAAATAGAAAATCTTCTACCAACACATACTCATCTGTCCTCCCTTTCTCGACTTCATCTACAATCTTGGCAAAGTAAGGATCCTCAACAAACAAATCTGGAAATACAACAAATCCCGTCACTTCAACTCTCATCGTAGTCAACAAATGATTTCTTCTACTAAATGCGTCTGCCACACGATTTGTAACTCCCAACTTATGCTTTACAACAAAGGTAAACTGTTGCAAGTATGCGATCCATGAAGCATGCCTGGCTACAATCTTATCATGTCCCTGCAAATGTTTCAATGCTTCATGGTCAGTATACAACACAAACTCTTTATGAAACAAATAGTGTCTCCAATGCTTTATGGCTTGGACAATAGCATAGAACTCCAAGTCATAGGTACTGTATCTTGTCTTGGCTCCAGAAAGTTTCTCGCTAAAATAAGCAATTGGATGACCCTTTTGACTTAACACTCCACCAATTCCAACCTTAGACGCATCAGTATCTAGCTCAAAAAGCAACTGAAAGTCTGGGTATCTAAGAATCGGTGTTGTAGTCAAGAGTGTCTTGATCTGTTGGAAAGCAGAATCAGCCTCTTTAGTCCACACAAACTGCTTTCCTTTCATACAATCTGTCACTGGTGCCATCACGCTACTGAAATGTGGAATAAACCTTCGGTAGAATGATGCTAAACCATGGAAACTTCTCACTTCAGTTACAGTCCTGGGTTGAGGCCAATCCTTGATTGCTTCAACTTTACTTTGATCCACCTGGATACCTTCCTTGGACAATACATACCCCAAGAACAAAACACTGTGCGTCATGAACATGCACTTCTTTGTTGCGGCGTAAAATTGCTCCTGAAAAAGTATCATCAACACTTCCCGCAAGTGTTGTAGATGCTCTTCTGTGCTTCCACTGTATATCAATATATCATCAAAGTATACCACCATGAACTTTCCAATAAACGGTCGAAAGATCTGATTCATCACTCGCATAAAATTACTAGGTGCATTCGAAAGACCAAATGGCATGACCAGCCATTCATACAACCCCTCCCGTGTCTTGAAGGTTGTCTTCCATTCATCCCCTGGTCGAATTCGAATCTGATGATACCAACTCTTCAGATCAATCTTTGAAAAGATAGCAGCTCCACTCAACTGATCTAACAAGTCGTCCAATCTTGGCATCGGAAATCTGTACCTCACCGTAATCTTGTTTAGTGCTTGACTATCTGTACACATTCTCCAAGTTCCATCCTTCTTTGGCACTAACAAGGCTGGTACTGCACAAGGACTTAAACTTTCTTGTACGCGCCCTTGTTCAAGTAACTCTTCCACCTGCCTTCTCAACTCTTCGTGCTCCTTTGGACTCATTCTATAATGTGGTCTATGTGGTAACACGGCTCCCAGAACAAGATCAATCTGGTGTTGTATGTCTCTCAACGGTGGTAACTCTTTTTGGTAATTCTTCAGGAAACACATCTTCAAATTCCTTCAACACTGGCTTAACTTCCTCAGGAATTTCAACCGCTTCACTACTTTCACGTCCAATCAACATAAATACTTCAGGGCTATCCTCTACTTATTTGACAAATTCCTTCAAAGATAACAGAGTCTTTAGTTCCTCGATTTCCTCCAACTTGCTTTCACTTTGTTGTCGCCTTTTAGGAACTAAAGTGATTCTAGTGCCATCGAACATGAAACTATAGCAGTTAGTCCTACCATCGTGTTGCACGGCTCTATCGAACTGCCACGGTCTTCCCAACAACAAATGACATACATCCATATCCACCATGTCACACCAAATTTCATCCTTATACTTCTTTCCGATGGAAAAAGTTACACAAGCTCTTCAACCAACCTTCACTTCCCCACCTTTCCTCAGCCAAGCCAATTTGTAGGGTTTGGGATGCTTCTCTGTCTTTAACGCCAACTTCTTTACAGCTTCTGTAGAGATGATGTTATCACAACTCCCTGCATCGATAACAA
This sequence comes from Allium fistulosum, assembly GCA_030737815.1. Lineage (NCBI taxonomy): Eukaryota > Viridiplantae > Streptophyta > Magnoliopsida > Asparagales > Amaryllidaceae > Allium > Allium fistulosum. The sequence goes on along the minus strand of CM060908.1, from coordinate 738,115,778 downwards.
ACTTACAAACTTTTGCCAAAATAGTGCATGTCGATTGAAAAATATTACTCCTCAACCAACTAGTCTCCTCTTCCTGCTTTGGCGTCAAGAAAGATTTCCTCATCATTAAAGAATATCCCTCCTCTCCCGTCAATAATTCTTCTTCCTCCTCAACCTGTGGTGAATTGGAACATTCTACTTCTGCATCCTCATCCTCAACCTCAGCAACCATCGCTCACTTCTTAGGCTTCGGGCATTCATTGCTATTATGACCAAACTCCTAACAGTTATAACACTTGAAATTATTGTTGACCTTGGTCTTAGCAGCTTCATTGACAACCGGTTTACTAACAGCCTTGGAAACATTAGTATTGCTACTAGCCCCCTTCACTTGATTGCTCGAACTTGTAAATGCACCACCTCCTCTTCTACCTTGCTTCTCCCAAGCTAGAGCCTTCTGGTGTGCTTCAGCAACGGATCTCGGATCAAACATATTTACCATATCCTGAATTTGCATTCTCAATCCTCCAACAAATCTGGATGTCAACTGTTCCTCCGTTTCCATGATATCGTTTCTAGTAATCTGTTGATAAAACTCATCTACATAATCATTTACCGACTTTGTCTCTTGTCTCAAATTTTGTAAGTGCTGATACATAAGAGAGTGATAATTATAAGGCAAGAAAGTAGCCTTCATCAACTTCTTCATCTTTTCCCATGAAACAATCTTCGACTTTCCCATTCTTTCCCGTGTAAGTTTAGTTTGTTGCCACCATGCCATAGCTCCTCCCCTCAATCGTGTAGCAACCAACTTAACTCTACGATGCTCGCGTACTTCCTTGAAGTCAAAATTTTCTTCAACATTTGATAACCAATCCAGAAACTCTTCCGCTAGCATTCCCCCTTTGAATTCTGGAATCTCTGTTTTTATCCCCGACTCCCATCGACGATCATCTTCGGAATCTCTATTTCGATTTCGCCCTTGGCCACGGTTTCGACAAGAGCTACTACCACCATCACTGGATTCCTCCAAATCTGACGTATGTCGATGTCGATTCTGACCATCAACATTTCTGCTACCACGCACGTCTCTTTCTCCCGAAACCGACGGTTCTCTTCTTTCCCGATCCGATGGTGGTGACATTCTTCTCCTCTCGGAATTTGACGGCGAAATTCTATGTCCACCTTGATTTGAACCTGGCGATGCTCTTTGTCGAGTTTGATTCATATCCATCATGAGCCTTTCCAATCTACCAATTCCCTCATCAAACTTCTCATTGAATTTATCACTAATTCGTTGCTCCATTTGTTCAGCATCTTCTCTTCGATACACATCTGCAACATTCTGATGACGATTAACTCTTCTTGGAGGCATTGTTAAATCTTCAACAAATCCAAACACACACTTCGCTTCGATTAAAAAAAAATCTTGAATCAAACTTCACCAACTTGTTGGAATCTTCAAAATGAACACTTCAACTAGCGCAACTTTCAATGATGCAGAATCTGCGCACAAACTCCTAGCTCACGACTTGAACAAATCTCGCACAAACATGAACAAGCTCGCTTCTAACTCTGATACCAAATGACGCAGCACAGAAGTAGATCTGAACCAGCGATCAAATCTATCCCGGATCTAATCATGACTTGCGAAAATACGAATCGATGAAACAAGATAAGTTGATGAATTGATGATACCCAAATGCCCAAATCCGTTGATCTCTCGAGATACCGAATTCTAGCTATCTTCAACACGTTGATCGCGCACGATACCGCGTTAGAAGATCTATGATTCTTCGACGTTGATCTCGCGCACGAGATTCCATGAATCGGCTTCAAAATCGTTGATTCGAGCGCACTCGAATATCCAAAAATGGAGAAAGGAGATAACACTCAACTTCCAATTCTAATGGTGGCACAAAGCGCAAACCAATTTTTATTCAATAATCAACTCCCTTACAAATGACAACACACCCCTATTTATAGGAAATTACAACACACACGACTCAACAGTTACAATACGACTTAACAAACAAACAATCGACTTAAGAAAATACAAACAAACGACTTAAGAAATACAAACAAACGACTTAAGAAATACAAACAAACGACTTAAGAAAAAGCGGCACAGCGACATAAGATAATTCGCGACTTAAGGAACTCGGCTACGACCTACTGGAGCGGCATTCCGGAGCTTCATGACTTAAGGATTTGGCAGCGACATAAGCTTTGCGACATAAGAAACTTGCTCGCGACCTAAGGAACTGCTCATTTGCGACCTAGGGCTTCGTTCGCGACCTACTGGAGGCAACTCAAAGAGATGTCGTTCGCGACCTAAGCTTCGTTCGCGACCTACTGGTGGCGACTCAAAGAGATGTCGTTCGCGACCTAAACTTCGTTCGCGACCTACTGCTTCGCGACATAGGGTTTCTGGAGCGGCTTCGACCTCGCGACATAAGAAAGTCGTTCGCGATTCAAGGTATGCCGCTGCATCAGGAAGTGTTATAGCTTTGGAAGTATTACGATTTTGGAAATGGATATATTTGAAGTGAAAATGATATCGTTTTGATATGGTTTTAAAAATGGAAATGATATTTTGGTTCTGAGGTATAAACTATTTTGAAATGACTGCGGTGTTATAATAACGATTGGTTGTTAAAGAGACTGGGATCGGAAACGGGCATACTCTCTGCCGATACCGAAAACCACTTTAACAACTGTGTACGCGGTGGAGATTCCAGAATGAAGTAGGATGGTGGCGACGATCCTAAAGGTATATTTACATGAACCCAACTCCCATGAGTTGGAATAAGGTGGCTAAAACAGGAGCGATTCCAGGCCAATGAGGTAGCTCCACTTATCAGACACCCTCCATCGTATGCCATTCTATTACTTTGTGATTGATTTGGTGCGCACCTTCGGATTTTCCGGAGTATGGCTCAAGGTGGGTGATTGCTGTGGCTCTGCGTCACCACCAGTCCGGATGCGTAATTGGTATATCTACCTTGGCATTGCCTTGTTGTGCCATGTCACCTACCATAGCGTGCTTTACTACGAGTTTGATTTGTGTCGTACCTATGGAGTATCCTCTGGTAGCTCCAGTTTATGGGGTATTACGGTACTGTATAGACTATTGGCACTATAAAATGTGTTAAGTGGGATATGGGTAACGCCTTAACGCTATTTTAATAGTTTACTTTACTATAGACATATTATAATAGCGTATATTACTACATAGTAGATAGTTTAACGGATCCTTAGAGGATGGTTATCCCAAACATCCTTTAAGTTACTTGTATTTCAGTTGATATTTCACTTGAGTTGGATTTATTGATATAAGAATGTTAATCCTGACTCGAGTGTTTTGTGTTTTGCTTTACGCTCGGGTCAGACTGAGTGATACAGCATTTGAGACTAACCTTTGGAGTTGGAGCTTCGCTTGGAGATCCAGCTATCTATCCAGCTTTCAGTTATTCAGTTGATTCCAGTGATGTATTCAGATTTTGTATTTGACTATTGTATTGAGACATCTATGTATTCGAGACCTCTGTTGTATCTTATTTAACTCTATTATATATATAGTAGCTTCATGAACTACTATTCTTTTGTTTCCGCTGCATTATTGTTATATTACTCTGTGTCTATGATTCTGTGATTATTTGTTTACTATATATGCTAAGTTTTGCCAAATTTAAATTAACAATCTGATATTTTGAGTAATTCAAGTCCGACATGTATGGATGTGAATGGTTGAAAATTTCAGGATGTTACGCGCGACCACTACGATTTTGTTTCAGTGTTGTCTTATCACGGCACCTCCCTGGCTACTGACGTTGCTGGTGATGCTACTAAGGCAAACTGTAGGAAAATGCTTAAAAATGTGTTAAGGGGGATCGATGTAAAGCCTTAACACTATTTTAATACTTTGCTGATAGACGCTACATATATAGCGTATCTTACTACATATAGATAGTTTGAAGGATTCATAGGAGTGGAAATCCCATAACATCTCTTAAGTTATTACACTCACGTTGTACACTTGATAGGAGATGTAAAATCCCGTAAACATCTATGATGCTATTACACTCATATTTACTTGTTATTGATTTAACTTACATAAGAACTTTTAGTTCTGACTCGAGTGTTCTGTCTTTTCATTATGTTCGGGTCAGCCTGAGTATTTCAGTGTTGAAGACATTATTCCTCGAAGATAAAGATGGATTTTGCTAGACCGTATTTACTATTATTCGACTACATTATTTTGTTATGTTTTTTTTATTGTAGTCTGGTTATGCTGTAATAATTGTGTAATCAAATGTATATTATAAAACAGCTTCGTGAACTGTTTATTTGATTATTATACTTTGTCATTCCGCTACGAGATTCTGTATTTTGTTTTTCTTCTTTTATTTTATTTTCTTATTAAACCCTATTGACAATCCTCGTTTTTGAATAGTTTGAGTTAGACATGTGTGGTTTATTGTCGACTTTAACTGTCCAAAAATGTGGATCGTCATAGTTGGTATCAGAGCTTTGGTTTAGAGATACCTTAGCCTGTTAGGGGTTAAACTCATAAGAGATAGGGTTAGTAATACCCTAGAATGAGTTTGAGGTGTGTGTGTGCGCACATGCACGCGCGTGTGTATGAGAGAGCGTATATGATAATGCTATATAAAAATGTTTTGTATTGTGTTAATTTGTTCTATTGAGTATTTATAAATTCTGTTCGGTATATGGGACGCTATGGCATCGATAGGGATTTCTAAACAGTTGAATAGGGTAAACCGACACAATATTGTTTTTGAAAATTGGTAAATGAAATAATTTTACCTAGTATTATATTTTATATTTGAAAGAATAATTTTTCATAAATTGATATAGCTATCTTTGGTGTGTTGTTTGTTAGTAAATGGCAATATTCCATTATTGTCATTTATTGTTGGTTTGGTCAAGATTCTTAATAACCATTGACTATTCTATGTTATAAGAAAATATAATTTATAAATATGGTTTATAAATTATGATTTACTAATAAAATGAATATAAATTGAAAATTTAAGACCTTAAATTTTGATGTTTTGAAATTGGTTTTCAAAGATTTTGGAAAAATACTATTAGTATTATTTGGAAGTATTTTAGGATAGAAATATTTTCAATAAGATTGAAAAGAAATGTTTTAAAAGAACTTTAAAGAAAATAAGCTCTCTACTCCCCTCTTTCGTCGTTGAAAAATAATTTCGGTGATGATCGCGACATCATCGACGTTCATTTTCGAGTTTCAAAGTGGGATGACCACTATAGTAACTTTTCTACACATTTGTTTTGACAGACAAATTTGGATTTTATTTTCCTAAGTTTGATTTGATATACAAAAGATATCAGTATATATTATTTTAATATGATTTGAAACGAAATTTGGCATTTAGTTCTTAATTTTTCTGTCAATTGGTGATTTTCAATTATTGAAACGAAATGGATTTTTTGATGATTTTAAATGGTCGAAAACTTACAAATTGAAATTTGACATTTAAAGATAAGTGTTTAATGAAAATATAAAAACTAAAATTTGTAACTCTTAAATGAGAAGATATTGGAATATCATACAAGTAAAAACTTAAGTAATAATAATGTTTCAAAAATGAAATTATGTATATAAATAAAGAATTAGGATGTCAAAGAAATGTTATAAACTTAGGTTAATGTTTTGATATGCTTAATAATTAAATTGAATAGGAAAATGAGAATACTATTTAAGTAGATGATTATAAAATCAAGAAATGTTGAAATGAGTCATAAATAGATTTAATATCAAATGACACTATATATGAAGGAATAAATATGAATTAAAAGGTAGAAAAACTTAAGTATGAAAGGATTCATTGATGAATATTAATATTAAATGGAAATCAAGTTATATAAGTAAATAATAAATGTAAATTAAACTGCAAAGAAACGTATATAATACTTTAAGAATTTATCCATTGATGATTTTAAATATTGAATGAGAAATAATTTATGTAAGTAAATGAATGTAAATTAATAAAAGATGTTCGTGTATGAATAAATGAGAATTAAAATAAATGAAAAGAAAATGGTGTGTTAAAGAAACCAATAAAATAAAATATGTAAGTTATGCGTAGATCATTTTATTCGCATAATAGTTCTGATTCGGATTCGAATACATGATTTGTACTAATTCACACCAGTCCGACTTAGGATTTTTGGCTCGATTCTTGATGGAAAACATTTGATATGATTTTGAAGTTTCAATCATAGTTTATGATTATGTAAGGAGGATGGAGATTTCTAATTAAGAAATCAGATCAAAATCCGCACTAGAGTGGTCAGGTTAAAAATATTAATTTGAAAGCGAAGTTTGTGTATTCAAGCAAGCGATCAGAATTGATATTCTGCACAGATGATATATGTACATTGTACAAACTCAAATAAAATTTAAATTCTTTGTTTTTGGCTTGTGGGAAGTTTAGGAAAGGATACTTCAAATTGTTTGAGGTTGTATGTATAATCTATTGAGTAATTACCTAAGGCTGTTGAGCGTAAGGTACACTTGGTAGTTTATTTATGGCTCTTGTACGATGAAAAGTTTCTGAACCTAAACAAACCATTAGTGTTTGGTTGCTATGGATGTGTAATGGATTCTTTGGTTGTATATAATGGTAATGCTACTTTTGTTTGCATATGATTATTATTTATGTTATGTTGCTTGTGTTCTTGATGGGAACAACTAATATATTGTTCTTTTACATAGTTTTAACTCTTTTGGATTATGTAAGTAAGATACAAGTTTATGGAAGCAATAGCTGTTGCTTTTGGGTTCATAAATAAACTTTTGTTTGCCCGACAAGTGGTACGTTTTCGGATTACGGTTTTTGTAGTGGTATTTTTTTCCCATGGTTTGGGATGCTTTATTATTTAAATATGATATATGCAATGTAATTATTGATATTGTTATTTTCCGGACCTAACCGCGCAAAGGAGATGCTGCCGAAATTTTTTGTAAATTTTGGACCTAGAAAATTTTTGTGGAAGTTGAGTTATTTTCAAATTTATATTAAACTTAAATATGTAAGTTTAATTATTTATAAATTGATTATTTTGAATGAAATATATCAAATTTCTTGATTCTTTCTTGTTCTCTTTCGGGGACGAAAAGTTTTGAGTGGGGGAGATTGTAACGACCCTATTTTTGATAACTAAAAATATTTAATGTAATGAGAATTTGGAAGTTAATATTGTGAGAAATTTAAATTTATGATTTATTAATGGGGAAAAAATCATTAGAATATAATTTAATAATATTGATTGAAGGTAATTGACAACCGTATTAATATAATCCCAATCAATTGTAATAATAAAGGTAATAAGGAATAAAATTGATGATGTATTAATGGTGAAATCATATGTTATTTAATTGGAATTGGTTTTAATATAGAATATGAAATCAATTATTTTGTACATAAATTTATTAAACTTTGTTTGTAAACAATAAATTTATAAATGTGTTTAAATAACTTAAATGTAAATATTGTTTATTTCTCATCGTATTATTAAATCTGTTTGAAATTAATTTGGAAATCAATGATATTTAATGTAATTAAATATTTCAATTAATATAAGAAAAGACGTTAATTGTAGAGTGATGAGTGAAATAAAATAGAAGTTCTGTTAATGAATACATAAGGTATTTATTGACTTTATATAAAGAACATTTAAATTAAAATAAAAGAATTTGTTTGAAATTTTAAATATAATGGATTTTATAGTTGTAATTGAACGTTGAAATTAATTTAATATTTAAATCTTGGATTTAAGACGAAAAAATTAATTTTAAAAGATTTTTAATTCTAGTTTAATCAAGAATGATGATATAAAACTTTTAATTTAGAATTTAAAAGTGACTAAATCAATTTAATAGTAATTCGTTTAATTAACGTGCAAAAATAAATATAAATTGATTTTTAAAGCTCACTTCTATATACAATAGAACTAGGGTTGAAATTAGTTCCACTGAATTTAAAAATATTGAAAACCTATATTTCGATATATAGGATGACCTACTTTCGTTTCGGGAACGAAATGGGCTTTTCGAGTCTTTGTTATCGCTTCGACCCAATCGATCCGTTCCATCCATTTCTATTCAATCCTTGTATGTATATATATATATATATATATATATATATATTTATAAACCCTAGCAGCTTTCTATTCTATTTTCTGTGCGTACAATTTCAGTTCTTATTTGCTTCTTCTCAATGGAGATTAGCCAAAACCCTAATTACAATTTCAAATCAACTCCAAAAATTCTAATTTCTTAAACCCTATCAAATTATATATCATCGTGAAACTCTCGACAAATGGAATTAGTGTCTTCTATTCGTTTCTACAATCGAAGCTTGATTTGGGAAGAAATTGGTGAAACATTCTCGGCCGTCCATTGTAGGGTTTGGAAATCGACGGTGGATCGTCGATTATACGACGATCGGAGGCTACTGGCATGTAGAGGAGGAGGAGCAGCGTTCATCTAGTGGGTTGGATCATGTCATAGACGCTCTAATTCACCAGAAATGGCAAGTAAATGGCGATGGCGGTGGAGGTGCGATCAGAGATGGCGGTGATAGGGGCGGAGGTGCGGCAGTGGGTTGGACGTGAAGGGTGGCAACCGTGCTCATATTAGGATTGAACATGTCTGTAGGGTTTGGGGAAGGTAAACGAAATTTCATAATTACCCTTTTCTATTTTTATTTAATTTTAAATTTCAAAACATTCTAACCTTCATAAGTTTTTCATAGAAGTCCAATTGACGCGCGGTTTCTTCCGTTGGACTTGTATCGAAATTTCGGACAATATGAAACTCGTTTGGTTGAATATGAAGACTGCTAAGATTTTGGGCTTTTATTAGATTTTTAATGGGCTTAAAATCAAAGGTGAGTGATTTAACCCACTCACACAATACTAAGTTTTCTTATGTTAGTTGAATTAAATTTATAAAGTGATAAGATTTTGGGCTTTTATTAGATTTTTAATGGGCTTAAAATCAAAGGTGAGTGATTTAACCCACTCACACAATACTAAGTTTTCTTATGTTAGTTGAATTAAATTTAACCCACTCACACAATACTAAGATTTTGAGTTTTTATTGGATTTTTAATGGGCTTAAAATTAAAGATGAGTGATTTAACCCACTCACGCAACACTAAGTTTTCTTATGTTGGTTGAATTAAATTTATGAAGTGATAAGAATTTTATTGGTTGCTGTTTGGTAGTTTAAATTGACATTTTAATTGAAATTGAATTTTATATTGGATTAAATTGACGTTTAAATTAATATTGAATTTAATTGCTAGTTATACACCGACAATAGATAATCAATAACTATTGTGATATATTGGTTGATTTGAATGTTAATTGTTATTGTATGCCTATTGATTGATGATGGATGTATGGTTGTTTATTTATTTGAATTATTCCTGTTATTACCTATTTATTTATTGATATCATTTATATTATCATTGGGACCGTTGGAAAAGAACTAAGAAATAGGTTGAAATGATATATATACCTATGACATTTAATTATGGTGTGACGACCCAGATTTTTTTGACGTCTGAAATTGAGAAATTAACCGATTTAAATTATCAGAGTATAAATATTGATTTTTATAAATCGAACAAATAAATTTCTAATAATTAAAATATCTGAATATATATATATATATATATATATTGATTTGAAAACTATAATAAATATCGAATTATAAAATGGATATGGTTCTTAAAGGAAATAAATAATATATATATATATTCCACCATTCGAATTAAGATAAAATATTTATAAATATATAGAAATATATATATATATATAAGCTTTATGCTGTGGATAGCATATAGAAGTATATAAATGCAAAGATATAAAAATGATGACTACAACATGTATAAATAGATATATATGATCATTAAAGTATTGTATATGTAAATATGTGTATATATGTTGTAAAAACAATGCTTATACAAATAATAAATATCTATACATATTTGTTAAGCATGTGTATATCCAAAAATATATAAAATAAAAAGGTAAACATGGCAAAGTAAAAATATATATTACATATGTATATGTATATAAGTGTTTTGGTAAACAAAGGTGGAAATGTCTATGTGAATAAATGTAAACATACACATGTATTTATATATATATGATGACAAAAACACATATAAGTAAATATATGTATGAAGTGTACATGTATGTACACAAGGAGACAACCTCATAAATACATATCAAATTCAATGGAAATCAACATAATGAATCAAATCAAACACATAAAAGATCAAATCCATAAAAATAAATCAAATCCCTTAAATTAAGGAGATCAAATCAGTTGTTTTCAAATCAAAATAACAAAAGAAAATAAAAAGTAATAGCCTGTACAAAGCTACAGCCATTCTCCTTGTACAAAGGGCTTGTCTTTGCTCATATAGTTGGCATTCGAGCAAGATAACCAAAAATAAAAGTAGTACATGCTGCCATTAAGAATTAGAGAAACTTAAAACCAAAAACACTCAAGCTCAAGAAAAAAAGAGAAGCTGTTCAAAGTGAAGAAGAAGAAAAAAAACAGTGAGTAAACTCTTTTAAAATCTTTTACCTGAAAATCCTATATACGATTATATGCTAGTGGAACTTTGATAAACTCTTTATTGGTCAAGTATAAATGTTTTAAAGATCGGTTCTTATGCTTTCATCCATGGGATAGTATGGGCGGAAATACCTGGAAAGCTTAAAAGGTCACGTACAACCTCTGTTTAAAAAAAAAGCAGTCATCTCTATGCAAAGTTGTGAGAAAACTTAGCCCTTCATACTGGATATTTATATGCATCCTTATAGTGTAAATGTGAGTTAATGCTTTTATTTTGTCATGGGTTCATATGTAGATAAGTTTATATGCTGTTATATGAGGGATTGATCATGCTGATAGTACACATAAGACTCTTCTGCTCCTTGTTTGTTTTAAAAACAATTCGAGCCTTGATTTCAAAAATCATAATCTCCCAAACTAAGGAGTTTTAGCTAAACGGGTCAACATGGAAGTTGTTTGTATTGATCTGAACTATTTTTTAAAAATATATAGAGTTGGATTGCATTAGGAATCGAGTGAGATATACTCTAAAATTAGTAAGAGGCCAAGGTTGAACATTTACTTCAAAAATTGTTTTCCCCCAATCCAAAAGGAATTGCTCGACGTCGTACGTTTCGATGAAGTCGTATGGAGGAGAGGTATTTTTGGTATAAGTTCGACTCGATTTAGTGATGATGCTTGATGATCGTTAAAGGCTAGGGTTCGAGTTTTCTCCAGATCGGGGCGACGATTCACGATTTGAGGGTTAGCGTGGTGTCCGGGGTGGACAGCAGCATCGGCGGAAATTTTGTGAAGGGAAACGACAAAAAATTTTGTCGCACGATTTTGGGGCCTGGACGGGTTGGGGCTCGATCAGATATTGGGAAAGGAGGTCGGAAGTGGGGATGAGGGTACAACCGTGTCGAGGAGGTGAAGGGAGATACGATGGTGGTCTTCGTTAGTCGAATGGGGAGGTTGTGTAAGTCCTTGGGTCCTGCTTGTGGATAAGCTAACCAAGCGCACCGGACCATAATGGACTAAGATGTACAAGCCCAAGAAGCGACATATCAACAACCAAGCGCACCAAACCACAATGGACTAAGACGTACAAGCCCAAGAAGCGGCATATCAAACAATGGACTAAGATGTCCAAGCCCAAGAAGCGGCATATCAAACAACAGACTAAGAAGTCCAAGCCCAAGAAGCGGCATATCAAAAGATAGACTAAGATGTCTAAGCCCAAGAAGCGACATATTAGATGATGGACTAAGACATCCAAGCTCGAGAAGCAGCTAATCAAATAGCAACTACATACAAGGCCTAAAGGGTTAACACATGTCGAGAGAGACAAAATCCAAAGAGCGGAGCAGAACATAAGGCTTATATAAGAATCTACAGCTTCTAACTAACCATCAAAGAAAAATTTCCAAACTTCACTTATTAATACCCGAATCTGGGTTTCGGGTTCTTCATTATTGAGTTCGGAACTTCACTTATTAATAATCGAATTTGGGTTTTGGGTCATTCATTATTGAGTTTGGCACTTCACTTATTAATACCCAAATCTAGGTTTTAGGTCATTCATTATTGATTTCTTGATTTCACTTATACCCGAATCTGAGTTTCGGGTCTTTAAATTTACGGTCTTTGTTAAACCCGAATCTGGGTTTTGGGGCTATAACTATTAATTACCGAACTTCACTAATTAATGCCCGAATCTGGGCTAAAGATCTCTATTAAGAATATTATTATACCCAAATCTGGGTTTCGGATCTTCTAACTTTCATCCATTAATGCCCGAATCTGGGTCACTGGACTTCTAGTACAAAATCATTATCGATTTTCTATTGGTTATCTCCAAAAGTTGAATTTCTAAACATCTATAACTAAATCCTTGGTTGAATTTATGGATTTCTACCATCAAACTTCTGATGATCTCGCAATAGAATTGAAGTTGAATTTTAGGTTATCTCTCATCATTACCAAAGATGGGTTTCAAGAAATTTAATCATATTCAATTATGGGATTACTTTTCATATGTTAACATGATGATTCGTTAATTTATGCAAGTAACATGGATAAGACTTTTATATATATATATATATATATATATATATATTTTAAGCTAACGATAAAAAATGTTGTTTATTTTGTGCCTTTCAGGGAAAGGAAATCAGTAAAAAGGATTGGAAGATCCAGCAAATACAAAAATCATGATACAAGTTATCAAAGAGCTGATTCAAAAACAACATTACAAGAAAGGATTACAAACCAGGTGATATTTATAAAAAATCATAATTAACATAATTTATGAAATTATTTACAAGTATACAGAACAAATATATACATTTCATAAATATAAATTGTTCATGAATCTTGAACAGCCTTATTTAGATTCTCGACAATCAAAGGATCCACAATGTGATGAATTGTAATATAGAGAACCTCTTTAAGCTTCTTCTATTTTTTTTCCTCATCTTGTCTTCATCATCAATAGACTCAATTTTGGTCTTTAAAGGATAGTTAAAAGGTTTGTCTGTGTCTTTAATAGTTTTATTTACCCTTTCCAAATCGGCGATACGCTTCTGAAGAAGATACTTCTTGCGTTCAGGTTTTTGAATCTTAGCAGCATACTCATTTATGCGCTGCGAGTAGATCATTTTCTGTTGTTCATCGAAGTACTTCACATCTCAAATTTGACTTTCTTGCACCATTCTCCTACTACTTTTTCGTCTAAGCCAGGAGGAGGATTAGTCATAGTAGGGAACTTTTGGATGGCAAAGGAAGTAGATCTTGTTAATTTTACAACAGATGGAACAATGGAAGAAGCTGTTGAATCGATGTTTGAAGTATTATTTCCCATAATGAATTCAAGCGATTCACACCGAGCTTAACTATCTTTAAACTTAATTTCCAAATCACTTACTTGTTGGAGAAATTCCGACATCTTGTGGTCAAAGTCAATTGAAGGATTTGACTTAATTTGGTGCTTCAATATGGAGATCGTTTCATTTTTACTCTTAACATCTAGCTCAAGATTGGCAATCTGATCATTGAGATTTCTAACAATCGTCTTTTGAAGAAAATATCTTCTGTACCATTCAAGAACTGCAGTATTTTTTTGAAAGCGAGAAGATAAGGGATCATTAGCGAGTTTTCTCTTTTCAATGTCTGCTAATAGCCGACCTTTAACGCTGATGAAACGAGATGGATAATCTAACGAGAATGGCGTTATAGATAACTGTAACTCCTATTTAAACAAAAAAGAAAATGAAGTTAAGACAAGAATAATCAATCTCTTTATTACAGCAATAAAGGGTTACAACTTAAGTAAAAATGAAACAAAAAAATACAATTAGACATTTGTTTCACATCTAAAGTTGGGAAACTGGATTTCTAACTTTACTCAAGAAATTAGCAGAAAGAATAACTGTTGAGTCAGAAGGAACATTAAGTCCTTCCGGGGTAATAACAGGAGGATATTTGCTATAGTCCCCCTCCCCGGCAGAAGGACTATCACGACCACATATTAATTTGGTATGATATGTCCGGATTTCCTTAAGAAGCTTTTCTTTTTCTTCACCAAGAAAATCGAAACAAAGATGAGGATGTTCCATGTAAAGTTTTTGCAAATCTCTAAGAAAGCAATATCTGGCCAATTTTGAAGATTTCAAAATTGATGCCTTTTCAAGATAATCTCTTTTTAGTCTAACATACTTGCTTAGATAATCTCTAGAGACAAAGTTGCCTGAGGGATATTCATTCTGTGATAACATAATAAAATACAGCTAAGTATAAAAGAAAACTAAAGCAAAAGTTTACAGATCAATATTATTACATAATTAAGAATGTTCATCTGGTTCATACAAAATCGACTTTGTAAATAATTCTGAAATAAAATTGTCCTTATAGTATTTAAGTTTATCAAGAGGTAGTTCTTGGGGAATCAATCTGACTCATGGTAAGTTCCAACATGCTCCAGGATGCGGATCAGATCCAAATTCGTCCGAATATTTCTTGTGTAAACGCCTAAATATGCCCTCACTAAAATCACCTGTATTAGAAATCTACGATTGGGTATCTATAATATGCTTTGTATAAAAAGTCTAATAGGATGTTCCTCTCTTTAATCAACATCCAAAAGAGCGTAATAGACTCCCGATTCTCTTTCGAAAGACTATAATATCGAAGGTGCGCCCTCCTCGGTCGTGGGGCAGCTTCTTGATTTTTGAAAGATGCTAACACTGTCGCACTTCTGATAAGTCTATGATGCTTATCTAAGAGAATATTGTGTTCTTTCAATTGTTTATCTAACTCTCTATACAAGCTATTTTTTTCCGCTTGTTTTCTTTCAAGCTTGGTTTTATAAGAGTGAATGGGTTTCCTCCTTGTCTAAAATAAAGGATTTAAACTATTATTATCTTGGAAGTGAAAGTCGTTTAAACAAAGAACCTCATACCTAAGAAACGGGAACTGATGCTTGAGGAACCTGCTTCTTCTTTCTTGGTTCTTCCATGTTAATGTTAGCAGGCTCCTCTTGAGGGTCAGAAGATGCAAGGGGTTCAGGTGGGCTTGTTTCACAAATAGATGGAGCATGATTGACCTTTTCTGAAGCCCTGGAGTTGTCATCATCATCTTTTTCAGGAGCATCGGAGTGACCACCCCTGTCAACACCTGAACCCTGACCTCCATCTGCATTATCATCATTATTGTCATCATCATTATCATGATCATCATCATCGTTACCGTCCTCTTCTTCGGCGACTTAATCTTTATCGCCTTCATCTTTAGAGTCGAAGTCTACTTCGAAGGAAGGGACTTCGAAGGATAGAATTTTAGAGGCATCGGTCTCCTCTCTTTCAGCAACTTCAACCCACTACTCCATTCTTTTAACTTTGTCCATAACTCTATTGACAAGAGCAGGGTCAAGTGAGGGAAAGCTCAAGTCTGGGCATTTATCGATATTGTCAACGTGAGCAAGCATCATGGCATCTTCCAAAGAATTGACAATGATGTCCTTAAGAGAAGTATCAAGGAATTGAGACACCCGCTGCTTTGCATCAGAAATAACATTGATAGCCAACTTTAGAGAATCTTTATTTTCTTAAGCTTTTTCTCTAAAGAAGATTGTTTTGCTGCCATTTGAGCTTTTTCGTCCTCAGATTCTTTCAAGGCCATTTTCAAGGCCAAATTTTCATCAGCAAGGAGTTGATGTGCTTTCCTCTCCTCGGAAATAACAGACTTTGATGGAGCCAGAGAAGCTCTCAATCTCTCTAATTCCATCATAGCTTCGTTCTTTTCCGCAGACAGGGAGGAGACTTGGTTGTTTAAGTTTAAAATTTCTTCTCAAAGCCTCGATGTCTCTACGGAAGATTTTAATGCACCATCTTGCAAGGAGAGCCAGCTCTTGGAAATCTGAAAGAAAAGTACAACATAAGTCAAAAACTTAGGGAGAAACAATAACAATATAGTTAAGTGATATGAAGCATACCAGAAGTTGCTGTTCTACCAGAGATCGACAGTGATCCATTTGGTTAGAAACAAAAGAAGGTGGGCTAGTAGAAGCAAAAGATAAAGAATTCAGAATAGACTGAACCCTTTTTTCGAAATTGCTTAGAGGCACAGGTGTTGTGATATGGAAGAGTGCAACTCCTGAGAGGGGTCAAAGTCCCCAAGTCTTTCAGCATTTGTTCAATCACACGAGGAGAGCTGGAAATGATAATGCGTGATAAAGGATCGCCCTTTGTGGGAGTCTTCTTGGGTTGATCAAGAGAAGCGTCAATAGTTGGACTCTCCAGAGTTTTGTCAATATCAACAAATTCCCCTTCTTCTCGTGGTGGAGAATCGGGAACTTCAACGATCTTGGCTTTCTTAGGGGATGGTTCCGCCACAGTCATTTTACCCAACTTTCTTTTGGCAGCCATCTTTGACCTAGCAATAGCCTGGGACAAAGATGATGCACATAAAGTAGAACTGGGGAGAGCTGGATCACTTATAATTAGTTCAACCTGAGAAGCAGCTGCTAGAAATTCAAAAGGTTATAAGTTAGAAAAGCAATTTAAAAAAGTAACACAACAACAAACTACAAGTACTACGTTTAAACCTACCAGAGCGATCGGGACAAATTGGTGACATTGGGGAGAAATTCTTCGGATCACCCAAAGAAAGGAAGCGTTTGCTCCGGGATGTGTGTTGAACTAAAGGAGGTTGACCAAGTACCCTCTGACCTACTGGTAGGAGGGAATGCTTCTGTAGATTTGAAGGATTCAACAGAGTTAATCTATTCCCAATCCTACTTGAAGCGGCAATCAGCGATTTTATAGTTTTCTTATCTTCTTCATTTAGCTCTTTAACATAAGCACCCGACAAGGAAGCATAGATTAGCAAAAGAAAGTAACTAAATGGAAAATAAAGACTGTGATCAACTTACGGGGGGAAGAGAAAACCCCACTGATGTTGGGAAAGCATTTAACAAAGAAGAATAGAGTTTCCCAGTCTCTAAATTTATTTAACCCCTCAGATATTAGTTTTTTGAGGGGATTGGCTCTAAAGATTTGGTTATTCAGGTTGGTGAGCTTAACTAATCGAACAAGATAGTTCAAAACTTCAGCATTAAGTGAAGGTATTTCGGACTCCAGTGCCATGAGTTCCAGGGATAAAAGATATGTATATACGTTTGGTGATAGCTGTATAGGAGCAATGCCCAGGTAGGTCAAGAATTTGGATAAGAAATCTGGGATAGGTAAGAAGCCTCCATGCCAAATGTGGATAGCGGTATAGGCAAAGTACCCTTCAGGAGGGCTTTGAATGGTGTCGTTATCACTCAGGGGAATAGCTTCCACCCCAGTAATGCCGAAGTCATTGAGAATTTCATCCACCTCATCTTGGGTAGATATTAACGAGTGTTTGGAAGTTGCTTCAATCTTCTTGGGATAAGATTCCATCACTGGTATTGCGTCCTTTTCTAGTTTTTGGGAAGACTTTTTTACGCCCATAATCCTGCCAGGTGAAATCATTTCAGTTAGAAATTATAATTTGTTATGAAATTAACATTTTTTCAAGGATATTGGAAACTTATTCCAACAATTTGAATATCAAGCAAAACATGAAATTTCATATTCTTGAAAGAATGTTAGAGTTAGAAAAATGAAATTTGTTGAGCTTTCGACAGAGTCAAAAGGGAGAATAGAAGTTGACGCCCAACAAACACCCTTCAACAATGTCGACAGCTCAAGGATAATTTTGTTATTGAAGAAAGTAGTTGAAACCTACACAACCAATTTGAATAAAAATATACGCTACCAACATTTAATAAACAAGACAAAAGAACCTTTCGACACTGTCGAAACCCATGAACTTAGTTTTTCAAAGAGAGTTCGAATATTGTCGAAACCCCATATACCAATTGGGTCGAAAGGTTTGAATTTGAGTAACATTGATATAGAGGAAAAGGCTTTGAGACGTTTTGAAAACATTTGTATAAAATAATGGTCAAGTCCCAATTAGTTACAGGGTGTGTCGAGCAAGTCGAAAGGGGTACATGATTTCGAAAGAATACCAACAACCAAACATAATTCGATACAAAAGGTTTAGATCACGTCGAAAGGTATCAGGATATACTAAAGCATGTATATGCTTTCGAAGAAAGTCTACTTCAAATTAACTACGTCGACCTTTCGACGAGTTCAATTAAGAGGTAGGTGTTGGACATCCTTTCGACCCCATCGAAAGAGGTTAAAGAAGTAAAACAAAGTTTGCTACCTCAACCTCTTTCGAAGGGGTAGAAAGGTAAAATTGGAGCGCCAAAATTCGATTCATACAGCTAAAACTTCTTTATGAAGTAACTGGAAATCTCCTTCTTCCCCAAATTCAATTTTAACCTAGTACATCAAAAAATCAATAACTCACTTGATATGAACGCGAATTTAAAATCGTTAATCTTAAAAAAATCCCCAAATTGCAAATTCAAACCTTAAAATAAATCCAAATCAGATGTGTTCTGAATGAAAATTAACAGGGGAAAGGAAACGAAGTAAGCCATGAGAATGAATTAGATAATGCTTTCAGGCTAATGAAAAACCCTAAATGATTTCTATTAAATTAAAACAATAGTTCATATTAGAACCGAGAAAATTTTAAAATTCAAAATTCACTGTGAAAGGAAAATTCGAAAAGCAAGATAATATAAACTTACTTTGGATTTGAATTTCTATTTGTTGGAAATAGAAATTATTTGAGAATTTAAAAACTTTAATTCTTGCTAGAAGTTTCTTCTAATTGCAGATAAATGAAAGAGGGGAAGAAAGGAACTTGGTTTATAAGAAAAGTCAGCATGGACGGCAAACCGTATAACCAAATTTAAATGAACAGCCAGGATTTACGCAAGAATATGAAAAGGTGGGAAACATTGGGGGTTTTGAAATGGTTGACTTGGAAAGTCAAGGGCATCCCTTCGCGGAGGTGGAGGGGACAAGTGTTACCACCAATTCTCACTTCAACCTTGTCGAAACCAAAAAGAATAGAAGGAAAAAAAGGAACAAGAGATGATAGCACCAACAAAGCCTTTCGGAAGAGTCGAAGGGATGCTGCAGCCAAAAGCCATATATCTTACAAGCTTTTGAAGAGGGTCAAAGTGGCCGAAAGCTCCCTTTCGCTTCAATGTCTTCCTTTCGAAACAGATGCTTTCGCCTACATGAAGATGTTTCGGATAAGAGGAGGAATACCTTTCGAAGGCAGCGGATAACAACCCCTCACATGCGTGCCAAACCTTTCGAAACCAAAGGTTTCGCCTTCATTCAAACTACTCAGGAAGATGCCTTGATCAGAACAACCATTTCAAAAGCATAATCAAGCCTTTCTAACCGGTCGAAGCCTTTAACAACCAAGAAAGGTGCCGCATCAATTTGCAAGCATGTATTCAGAAGTTACCTTCCACGTCGAAACCCTCAACATTTCAACACCTTCGAAACCCCAGAAAACTACCTGTCGATATCAAAAGCTCGTACCTCTTCTTACTTGCAACAACAAAGCAACACAAGGAGAAAAAGGCGCACATGTCCCTTTCAATGAAGATGGAAGCATTCAAACCCATTCAAGTGCAAAGAAGAAGGTTGCACAAATGCTAAAGATGATGAAAGGTTTAAAAGGGCACCTTTTGACCAGGTCGAAAGCTCTGAGTCGAAAGGCGCAAACCCGCACCGATAAATAAGACCGTAGGGGTCTGGGTTTGGGGATCAGAATTAATTCACTCTTTTCCCATACTTTTTTAAATTTGTATATTTGTAACCCTAATTTGGAAATCGGATTGGGGGAAGTTAATCAGTTTGTACATCGTTAGCTTAATGAAGATGAGATTTTGATGCTTTTGGTTATGCAATTGTCTTGAGATTTTATTGAATTCGATTATGTTCTGCTTGTATCGACTTAATTGAAAGAATACCTTCCGAGTGAGTCGAAACCTCTCATTTTACCAACACACCTAGGTTCATAGCTACAAACAACTACTCATCAAAAGCTTGCCGTTTTAGTAAGTCGAAACCTCAAACTTAGCCTATATTCCAAGACTTAAAAGTCCAGACCGAAGCCATTAAAGAGGCAAGCTTTCGACGAAGTCGAAACCCATCAATTAGCCAAAACCCAACAACTTTAGAGCCAACCAATAGGTTACCACCATTTTTTCAATAGGGTGTTTCGAATCGATTAATAAGCCAACAAGGCTAGCTTGAAAGACTTAAAAAGAAGAAGGTATAAGTGTTTCGACTAGGTCGAAAGCGTGTATAAGGAAGTGTTTACACAACAAAGACTTATTCGAAAGGTGAATGAAAGGAAGCAATAAGATCCTAGTTTTTTCTACTTAATCAAAAGAGGTTTAGAAAAACATATATGTACATTTAACTCTACTTTGGGGTGTTGACAAGTTTTCTTGTTAACAAAGGATGCATGTTTATGCCCTAAATTATTATCAAAAAAGAGATGCTTAGTCATTCTCCAAAAATGAACAGGGAAAAATTTACCGCTACTCTTTTTATTTTTTAAGGCGTAAATTATTCATCTAGTGAGTTTTTTGTTTTGTCAATCAGGTGATTTTTTGTATTGTCATCAAAATTATTCATCTTATCATTTAAGATTTAAAATTAAACATATAACACATTATGATTTTTTTTTTGAAATGATAGCTTTGTGGTGGGAGAGCTATAGCGGTGAATGTCCTGAATTACAGAAGCTTGCAATAAGGTTTTGAGTTTAACATGTAGTTCGACTGGATGCGAACATAATTGGAGCACATTTGACCATGTATAAAAATAATGATTTTTTTATTTTTTAATATTAGTTCATCATTCTTCATTTTTTAAAATTTCAAATTCATATAACCCGTAGAAACAACTTGGAACAAAAGGGACTTAATGAATTGGTATTTGTAAAATACAATCTTCAACCTGATCTTAGGCATAAAAAAAAGAAAGACAGATGATGGACTGGATCCAATATGTCTATCTGACATGGATAGTGAAAATGAGTGTATAAGCAAGCAAGAGGAACCTGCTTTACTAATTGATACTACCTAGATGGATGTATGAGTGTATTAAAATTCAATATGTTAAAGCAAGCTGCAAGATTCTCAAAAAACGAAAGCGTGGAAACTTAGTAAAAAGAACTTTATAAATTATAGTCGTATATGTCTCATAATAATATTAATGTATTTACTTATACACTTATATAGTTCAAAGAAACACTCAATATAAAGGAAAAGAAAAAAATGTTTTAATTGATCAAGAGGATGATGGAGAGGAGGATGATTATGGCTACCGAGCTAATGATGAGAATGAAGAAATGGAAACCAAAAATAAAAAAAGGGAACAACAATAAAGGTGACGGTGAATAGTTGAAATTTACTTCTTGTATTTTGTTGTGTTATGTTTTTAACTTGTTTTCTTTGTATGAAAGCAATGTTTAACGAAGACTATTATTATAAAAGCAACCACAATGTCCTAAAGGAATACATTACCTCATCATGTTCTCTTTACATATAGCATTTGTGTGTGAAAATTAGTCCAATAAATAAATTATTTCCTTTTTCTTAAAATATATGATGTAGATCTTTTCTCCAAGCTTCAATTGAACTTCTAAGGCACTTTCGAATACTAGTATTATTAACCTATAAAAAAATTATTAATAACATTTAGCACATGTATAAAAAATTAAACTAATATAATTTAGTAACCAACAAGTATGCAATTAACATTCACGTATAAACATATTAAAATATATGATTTACGATTTAAGCCGTGATTTGATTCAAAATATGAAATTTATAATTTACGATTTAAATCTCAGAATAGCAACCCGATAAAAATCTGAGTCGACGTTTGAAATCTATTAAATAATAGTAAAGCAAAAGAATTTAAAGCTTTTTTATTAATTCTAGATAGTTTTCTCCATTCTACTTAATCCTCTCCAAGGCCAAATATCTTATTTTCAAAATAATATAATTTATATAAATTTCTCTCATTAATTTACATTCAAATATCTACTATATAAAAATAATTATAATCATTTACAAATCTTTTCTTAATTCTCCACTATTACTTTACATTAAAGCCCATATATTTAAATTATTTTCATAATCCGAATTTTAAACTAGTTGATTAACCCAATCAACTAATATTTATTAATACATCAAATATATCCTAAAACATGTCAATTTCAATATGTATAAGATAGACACATCAACAAATTGGTAAAATATTTTTTTCATACGGATACAAATACATATATATATATATATATATATATATATATATCACAGACAATAAATTATATACATTAATGAATCATTTTATAATTTATTTACAGGAATGAATTTATCATATATTACGCATAAAATTGTATAAACTTCAAATACCCACATTTTAAAATTTCTATAATTACTTACATACCATTCTCAATTCTCTCATAATATTTTACGCTCAAGTTTATATATTTAACTAATTGTGCAATCTTAAATTTAAACTATTTAAATAAATTCTATTAACTAATATTCATTAATTCTTCTAATAAATCTTAATATGATAATTTCAATATATATACGATATTCATATATATGAGAAAAAATGAATTTCAATTCAAATATAAAGATATTTAAATCACATAACATAAAATGTATACACAAATGACAATAATATTTTTACTTTTTAATTCATCTACTTTAAAAAAATTATCCTAAATTACATAGCATAGTTTCATTTTTAATAACTTTTAAAGGATAAATTTATATTTTACACATTACAATGAGAAATTAGATATATAAATATTCTCACTTTCAACGTATTATTAAACCTTACCAAACTCATAATTCAACTAAAATTATAGAACATTATTCATGATTATCAAAGTTTTAAACATGTCTTCCTACAATAACATGAAACTGTGGTTAACTGGAAAGATAAAAAATTTCAAGATCAAAAACTAGATAACTAATAAAAGTACACATCTGGATAAGTAGGCCATAAGATTTCTTCTAATTTACAAATACGGACAAAGCTCTTATAAGTATTCTCCAACTTTTTTTTTACTTACAAGTCCTTATGTTTAATTAGTTTAGTTGATTATTAATTTAAATTGTTTAAATAAATTCAACTATTTATTATTCATTTTTAAATCTTTAACACACGACAATTCAGTGTGTATATAACATTCATATTAGAAAAACGGTAAAGTTATTTATTTGCTCATATATACAAAAATATATATCACATAACATAAATTATTTACATATACCATATTACCAATTTTAATTTTGGTTGAGTTAGGACATTTATTCTTATAGAGATATGTAAATAGTGAGATTGAACCCCATATCTTACATCAAAACATCATATTTCATTTTACATAATTTATCTATCATAATAAATTTTTCATAGTGTGATAAAATTTTACTTTTTCATAAGAATTAATGATAAATAATATTTTTTTAAACATTACTGCATGCAATGTATGGAATACAAACTAGTTAGATAGTATGGAGAATGATAATTCCATTTTATTGATGATTGAACTGGGAGGTTTCAGTTGATAACAATAGAGAAAGATACGCATTTGCTAAATGTGAAAAAAACCAATAAATTGTGATGAATGAATTTTATCGTTGCCAGTTAAGACAATTGTCTTACATTAATAGTATCATTAAAAGCAAAAGTATTGGGCTTAAAAACGTTGTAAAAGCGCTTGTATTCATCTGTTTGCCATATCTAACACAGCCCATACATGCAAGAATAGACCCATTGTAATTACTTTACAGTGAATTCCTCAATTTTCTTATAAAAATTTCCTTCTAATTTTAATAGTGTGTAAAACATCTTTTAATTTGTGCAATTTTCTATATTTATTTCGAATGCATGTTTTAAGTTGATAAGTTATTTAATTTTGGGAGATAGTTTTATTGGTGCCAAATATAATTGTACCTTACTGATATGTTGGCATTTAGCTTAGACAATCTATCAGCCAATCCAAATGAAAAATATAATAGGTAAAGAATCTAAATAGAATCTCGTTATTGTTCAAAGTTCAAATTACATTGTAAAACTAAACTTATTATCCTCATACTTGATAAATGAGTTAAAAATTCATATTCACCACCCTACTAATTTTATGAGTATTCGGGACATTCAATTAGAGGCAAAATTAAATGTTTGCCCCTATTAACAACCAACTAGAGGCAAAATAATAAATTGCCCTTAAAAATATTATACAAGGCCCAAGCAAACACCTTTAATTATTCTTCACAAAATTTTGGCCTTGGAGGAAAAAATACTGCCACATTTGTTTACCTACCGCTCTACCATCAAGTTTAGTTGAATCAAATCTTCTATCAAAAAAAAATGTCGTCCCCTAATTTAGTGTCTGCGATTTTAACATTTGCATCTCCGCTCTCTTCTATTCCTTAATTTTCCTCCAACACCTCTTTCATCCACTTCAATCTCCTCATACCTAAAAAACCTCGCTGTTTCTCTCCTTTCCTTCCTGAAACTCTCCTGGCCAGTCCGACTAGATCTGGGCGTTCTTATAACCAACCCCTCCATCATTCCAGATCTTTGTCTTCGTCTGCGCCAATGTTAGGTTCTTCAACTGAATTTCCATTGCTTTAACCTGCAAATCGTGCTCGGGTGGCCACTTCTAACTCTTTTTGTCCTCTTATTAATTCTGCCATTGCTGTCAATGTTGGATCCATTGCTCATGTGGTTGCGTCTCCTTTGCTTGGTAGTGAGGATGACTGCATTGGTGTATGGAATGATGTATCAGTGAATCTGCTGGATGAAGATAATTCGGCTGTTGAACCTATGTTAGACAATTCAAGGTCATGCATGGAAGGTGCACGTTTAATTGCTCCTTTGGAAAATTCTGTTCTTCATGTGCCCTATCATTCTAATCCCTCTCCTTCTATGCCACATAGTGTTTATAACCCCCATGCAGCTTCATCTGAACCTAAGTCCTTGTCTTCTCTATTTAGTTCCTTGCCCTAGAACGCGAGCATTTACTCTCCTGACGAATTTGAAATTGAGGAGGTTAATGGGGTTATGCTGCCTCCTCCAATCATTATGCAAGCTGGGGCTGATTATTGGTTGGGTTTTTTGGTTGGTTTTTTCCTCGATCCCATCTAAAAAATCAATGATGTGAGATCTTTTTGTTGACATATATGGAAAATTCGTGGTGATTTAAAGGTAATATATATTGACTCGCTATATTTCTTTAAATTTTTGAGTAGTGAGGAGCGTCAAGTGGTCCTAGAAGCCGAGCCTTCTTTCATCAATGAGAAACCTTTCATCATCTCTGATTGGTCTCCTTCCGTGGCTAGTATTAGGGACCAGGTTATGTTTATTCCTATTTGGGCATATTTTTGCACACTCCGACTGTTTTGCAGTCGTTGCTTGGCCTGAATTGGTTAGCGTGCACTATAGGTAAATTGAAATGTTTGGATCCCAATACAGTGGCACGTGAGAGATTGGTATATGCGAAAGCACTTATAGAGATTAACCCAGATAAGCTAGTCCCCACTTCGATTAAAGTTCAGCTTGATGTTGATCATGTAGCGGAGGTTCGTGTTAGATATGATTGGGCACCTGACATATGTACCACTTGTCACTCTTTTAGCCACTTAGCTGTCACTTGCAAGATCCCCTGCTCGCTTATCTCTCCTCCTCCGAAGGTGCCGCTTCCTCGTCCTCCTGAGCGGAGGTGGGTACCAAGGTCTACGATTTCCTTTGATGTTTTTGTTACTTAGTCAGTTCATGTTGATGTTGTTGTTCCTCCTGTTCATTCCGCCTCCCCGCTTGTTGACGCTCCTGTGTCAGTAGAGGTTTTTGTGGATGGTCCTGATTCGGTTATTGTTGAGACCATTGAGGAGCCCGTTGCTCCTGATGGTCTCCTTCCTGTGACTTGTTGTTATAGTTTGTACGACATTTTTTTGGGATGCGCAAGAAAGGACTTGGATCCGTATTCATACTGCCATGAGATATAGCCCTATTGAGAATTACTTCTTCTGTTTTGTGTCAAATGATGATTTGAACCTCAAATGTATGTTTTGTTGCATTTCAAGAGATTCATTGCTTTTTGCTACAGAAGAGCAGCTTGCGGAAAGGAATGAAGATTTGTTAGCTGATGCCACATGGGATGGGTCCTTTATTTTCTCTTCGAAGTCTGGTGACTATGACCTATCTCTTGTGGTTCGTTTTAGTCCCTTTGCTCATGCCATAGGAGACGAACCCAGTGTGGGTGTTCAAGCATCTTCAGTCGAAGAAAGTAGCTCCTCATCTTCGTAGGAGGAATAGTTTTTGGGTCATTTATAGTAGTTTAAGCACCTTTTCCTAACTCCTGAACTGTATTTTCTCTTTCTTATAATAGTTAAGGTCCTTTTAATCTTACGTTTGTACTGTAAGTGTATTTTATTACCTTGGTAATAAAATTATGAACGGTCCACTATCAACCGGTTAGCCTTGCAAAAAAATCTTCTATCAAAAGTTTGTAGCTAAACAGAATATCATAATACACTAGTGCACATGCATACAGACAGGCATATAAACTGAAAATTACAATATATATGCATTTACATTTAGTTAAAAGAGACTTAAGTGAGGAACAACTCAGTCATGTTGCTCATCCAATTATTTCTAATATATTATTCTTTCCATGTTCTCATTAATTTGTACCACTAGCAATCTATGTTATGAAAATAGTAGCGCTTTGCGAAAGCTTTTATCAACGGATCTTTGTCACCCAAATCACAAAAAGATAATTTGGATTGAAAACAAGACGGAATTGAAATCAAAATGCAATAACACAAGATATTCCACCCAACCACCCACTTTATTGATTCACCAAAATTTTGTTTATAATTAATAGAACAAAGCTAAAATAAAAAAATATCATTGAATCAATAACCAAATTGAGAAAGGGAGAAAATATCTATATGGCTAAAATTGTTGGAGAAGAAGAACAAAGATGGATAAGAGAAAATTAGCAAATAGATTTTCCACCATACTTTTACACTCTCTTATAGTCTCTATTTATATAATCAATTACTTAATGTCCAAGTTAACATTAGATGGCAAAAAATAATTTGATTAGCCAATTAGAGAGAGAAATAAACATACTCAAATATGCCTATTAATTAGGGAAAACAAAATCTTCACTTTGAATTGATTTCATACCTGACCCTTTTCTTCTAAACTCCTCATTCAAAAGACTGTTTTGAACAGTTTCCAAAGAGATAGTTCCATTAGCATTGGAATTACTCAATGAAACAACTAAAGTTTTCCAACTTTCTGAAAGTGAATTCATTAATAAAAGAGCCTGTAACTCATCATCAAAATTGACCTTCATATTTGCCAATTGATTTATTACATCTCGAAATTCATTCAAATGCTCTACAACAGACTTCTCTTCTTCTAATCTTAGTTGTACCAACTTTCGAACCAGAAAAGCCTTACTAGTATCACTCTTTGACTCATACAAAGATAACAACTTGTCCCACAAAGCCTTCGCGGATTCACAACTAGCCACATGATGGAAAACTGAATCATCAAGATACCGGCGAATCAAAGCAATCGCCTTCTTAGCCATCTTCTTCCATTTTCCATCATCTACACCAGAGGGCTTCTTTCAATCTCCATCAATCGGATCATGAAGATCATTGAGGTACAGAACATCCTCCATCTTAGGCTTTCAAATACCGCAATTTTTCCCATACAAAATAGCCATCTTCGAAAACGAAATCATATCCGACATCAATAATTTTTCAAACCAAAATTACTCTAAGCTTTGCGATGATCTGTGCTCTGATACCAAACTATTATGAAAATAGTAGCGCTTTGCGGAAGCTTTTATCAACGGATCTTTATCACCCAAATCACAAAGAGATAACTTGGATTGAAAACAAGACGAAATTGAAATCAAAACGCAATAACACAAGATATTCCACCCAACCATCCAATTTATTGATTCACCAAAATTTTGTTTACAATTAATAGAACAAAGCTAAAATAAACAAAATACCATTGAATCAAAAACCATATTGAGAAAGGGAGCAAATATCAATATGGCTAAACTTGTTGGAGAAGAAGAACAAAGATGGAGAAGAGAAAATTATCAAATTGATTTTCCACCGTACTTTTACACTCTCTTCTAGTCTCTATTTATATAATCAATTATTTAATGCCTAAGTTAACATTAGATGACAAAAAATAATTTGATTAGCCAATTAAAGAGAGAAATAAACATACTTAAATATGCCTATTAATTAGGGGAAACAAAATTTCTCTTTGTTTCTTTTGCATATTTATTTCCCTCTATTTGTGATTTCGTATCACCAAAATTTAACAATCTGGTCGAATATTTGTATCTTTATGTGTATTTTTCTATAATTTGAATCTCAATCATTCCAAGTGATGCGAATGATCATATTTGTTCTGCTTCTTACATGACAATTTTCCACTTCATTTCTCAAAAGACATTGTGGTCCTTCACCATTTACAAGTGCCAGAATATAATTAGCAATCAGTGATCAGAACAAATTCAATAACAAATAGAACCTAAAAGTATAGAAGTCAAAAGTGTAATGCATTGAGAATCATAATTTCTGATAAGGTGGAGTGGTTAGTAACCAAATGGTTTTCCAGTTAACTACTGGAAGAAATATTGTCAGCATTCCGTTTCTTAAGAGAGAGAAATCATTATGAAAGTTGACAATAGTTATCCTTAAAGCAAGATGTTTAAAACTTTAAATACCACTGTATCGGTAATTGATGCAAAAATTATATGAAAACTGAAATGTTCGATGCAAATAAGTAGACTGAATGTTCCTATTAGTTAATCTATTAGTTAATCGTTTCGTTTGACATTTCAAATGATAAACAAAGGAGAAAGGATCGTGGCCTTAAAATAGCATCAGTCGGGTCATCTAAAACTTGAATTATCAGTCTATCTGATGGCCACTCTAACATACAAGCTCCTTCTATCGACAGCTTGTACACCTGCACACAGGAACTGAACAAATTTGTGTACTAGCAAAAAGTTTGCTTTTATGGGTAATCCATACAATACAACTATGGGTGATTTATAATGTTCTTACTTTCTTATAAAAGAAGGAAAGACACCGGTACTATCGATCCCAGCAATCTACAAATAATAAAAGAAAATATCCGAAGTTTTGGGTAAGCTAAAGAAGCCAACTCTAAATCCTACCAAATTGGCTTCCATTTATATTTCTTCTCTGGCTTTAGTTGGAAGATCTTTGCTATAAGACTGTGTTATGGCAGATTTCAAACGAGACCACTCAGATAAAAATCCCCAAACGCAGCGGAAAAGCTAGATCGTGATAAATAGTGCAAAACAACCAAACACCACTAGAATTCAATATATCCAAACCAAAGCACGATCACAATAACACCACAAGCAATATATGATAAGAGGCAATAACGAAAGCAATAAATCACACACCGATTTATAGTGGTTCCACTAACGTCGTGTTAGTGTACATCCACTTTGAGAGATATCTTTTATTATCACCAAATAAGAAGAGTACAGAAGATTGATTACAATGATCTATTCTTTTGAGAATCAATGTTTGTGGAGATTAGAATTGAAGAAATAAAGTTTTGCCTAAAACCCTGATTAATGGAGGACTAAACCCTTGATTAGATAATTGCTTGATTGATCTTTAACCCTCTTTCAAATGAAGAGAGCATATATACTGGTGGAGAAAACCCTGGCAAAAGACGAACTTGCCCCTGAACGAAACAACATAAAACCCAGCCCAGAAAACTGCAACTCGCCAGCTCAGACGTCTGGAACATGGCTCCAGACGTCTGACCCAACATTCGAGAGACTGCACCCTGTAGGACCATACGTCTGGCCCATGCCAGCAGACGTCTGGCTGCTACAGGCTGCCTGTAGCCAGCACCTGCTACCACTCCAGTTTGCTCCTCTGGACTCCGTTTCGCAACCCGTCTTCTCCGACACCAAACTACATCCATCCCCTTCAATTCACCTTCATATAGTGTCACAAAATTTAACACTCCACCTTGACGCTATATCCATCTCCAACACCAATGGTACCATACCATCAACAATCGATAGCTCCAACTACCAACACTTCTACCTTCAACCAAACATGAATGTTTCCCCAACGGGTTCAGGCAAAGCCACCCCCATTGCACTCCATCAACGAGTTCAGGCACAAAGCCCCCACCCGCCAACGAAATGTTGAAAACATTCAAACACCGTCTCACTAAAGACAAGACCACTATGAGTGTAAACTAGCACTACACCAAGAAGATAGAACCACAATCTCATACCAATACTCTTCCTCATCTACAACCAAGTATCTCTCACAACCGTACCACCCTATGGCACCTAGCACTTCTCCAAGCGAATTAAGTCCGAGCAATGCTCGAACTTCCCAATCGGCAGTGCCTTAGTGAACATATCCGCCGCGTTTTCCTTTGTGTGCACCTTTCGAAGATATACTTGCTTATCCTCATCCATGGCTACCAAGAATGACTCCCTCACTTCTATATGCTTCGTCCATGAGCTAAACGCCAAATTCTCCGCCAAGTGAATAGCACTTTGGCTATAACATTGAACATCGATGCTATCGTGTTCAATACCCAAGTCACACAACAATCGCTTCAAATAGAGTGCCTCCTTTGTCGCCTCCACTGCGGCTATCAACTCCGCCTCCGTAGTGGATAAAGCAACTACGGTCTGCAATCTAGATCTCCAACTTACGGCCGTGCCACTAAGTGTGAAGACATAACCGGAAGTTGACTTTCTCCTATCTCTATCACCGGCGTAGTCCGAATCACAATAACCAACCAAGTTGCAATTCATTTTCCCACTACCGCCAAAAACAAGACCATGAGATGATGTACCCCTAAGGTATCTCAATATAAGCTTCACAGCTTCCCAATGCGATTTTCCCGGATTAGACATAAAACGACTAACCACCCCGACGACATTTGCTATATCGGGCCTTGTACATACCATAGCATCCATCAAACTTCCAACTGCACTTGCATATGGCACCTTTGCCATATAAGCCTTGTCTTTCTCCAAGATAGGTGACCCTTTACTCGAAAGCTTCACATGCAAAGGTAAAGGTGTATTTGACGCCTTTGCATTCTCCATGCTAAACCGGCAAAGCACTTTCTTAATGTACTCCTTTTGAGTCAATTTCAACTCAAAACGCTTTCGATCCCTTTCTATTTCCATGCCCAATATCCTCTTTGCTTCTCCAAGGTCCTTCATTTCGAATTCCGACTTTAATTGCAATTTCAACTTGTTGATTTCATTCTTGTCCTTCGAAGCAATGAGCATGTCGTCCACATACAAGAGTAAATACACCCAACAATCATTTCCCAACTTCTTGAAATACACACAAGCATCCTTGACGCTTCTATTGAAACCGTTTTCAAGCATAAAATGATCAAATCTCTTGTACCATTGTCTAGGTGATTGCTTCAACCCATATAGTGATTTCTTCAACTTGCACACCATATTTGACTTACCATTTACAACAAAACCTAGTGGTTGCTCCATGTAAATGTCTTCATCCAAGTCACCATGCAAGAAGGCGATCTTCACATCAAGTTGCTCCAACTCCAAGTCGTGAATAACAACTATGGCAAGTAATATCCGTATGGAAGTATGTCGTACGACCGGTGCGAATATCTCATCATACTCCATACCCTTTCTCTGTGCAAACCCCTTAGCCACTAGCCTAGCTTTGTATCTCCCATCGTCCTTCACCTTGTAAATCCATTTGCACCATATAGCACGGTTTCCTTTAGGAAGCGGAACCAAACTCCAAGTTCGATTCTTCATCAATGATTGCATCTCTTCCTCCATGGCACAAATCCACTTCGAGCTATCACTCGAAATCATGACGTCATCAAGGTCCATTGGCTAATCTTGGACTACATGAAGCGCATAGTCCAACTTATCAGAAAAGCTAAGATAGTTCCAATCACCATATCTTTTGGGTGGTCTTATGGGACGACGCCCAACCCGAGTAGCAATATTTTCACCCAAACTCCTTTCGGCTCCACCTTGAACCAAAACTTCTCCAGGCTCATGTACATCACCAACACTACTAGAGGTACCACGTGGACTTTGTGATGTAACATCAACCGCATTTTTCTCACAAGCATTTTCAACTACTCTACCTCCTCTACCACTGGGAAGAAATGGTGGAATAATTTCCTTCTCCTTCGATTCATCACGAACCAAGACCGGAATATTCGATGAGCTCTCATTCTCCTTGAACAATGCCGACTCATCGAAAGTAACATGACGAGAGATTGTCACCTTCTTCGTTTCCGGATTCCAAATCCGATAGCCTTTCACTCCATCCATATAGCCAAGCAAGACCCCTTTGACAGCTCTTGGTTCAAGCTTATCATTACCCGGATCATGCACATAAACCGGACTTCCAAAGAAACGAAGATAGCTCAAGTCAATACTCTTTCCCTTCCACACTTCCTCCGGAATTTTGTTATCAATAGACGAGCACGGAATTCAATTATTGATATGCACCGCGGTTGACAAAGCTTCGTCCCAAAATCCCTTAGACAAACCCGATGTCAATCTCAAGCATCGAGCTTTCTCTAGTAGAGTACGATTCATCCTCTCCGCAACTCCATTTGATTGAGGATCTCCGAGTGTAGTAAAATGTCTCCGAATACCATGATGCTTGCAAAACTCTGAAAATTCTTCGGAAACATACTCTCCGCCATTGTCAGACCTTAAAACTTCAAAGACTTTCCACTCTCATTTTCAACAAGAGCCTTCCATGCTTTGAACTTTGCAAATGCCTCCGACTTAGCCTTCATTACATACACCCAAACTTTACGAGAAAATTCATCTATAAAGGAAATATAATACCTTGCTCCTCCCAAAGAAGCTACCGGTGCCGGTCCCCATACATCCGTGTGCACATATTCAAGAACATTTCTTGAATCATGTTTTCCTTCACCGAATGATACTTTTGTTTGCTTCCCCAAGACACACTCTTCGCAAAACTCCAATTTGTTGAAACTCTCACCATTGATCATCTCCCTCTTCCGAAGAATCTCCAAACTTCTCTCCGAGCTATGACCCAACCTCAAATGCCACAACCTTGTCGCATCCAAGCCACGAGAACTATCAACACCTACACAAGTTTCACCTTCTACGGTCTCTCCACGAAGCAAATAAACACCATGAGCCCTAACACCTTTCATGACCACAAGTGCCCCTTTCGAAACCCGTAAACAATCACTCTCAATAGTGATCTTACATCCAGGAGAATCCAATTTCCCCAAAGAGATAAGAGACTTCCGAAGTCTCGGAACATAGCGTACATTAGTGAGAGTACGAACCACTCCGTCAAACATTCGAATTTGCATGGAACCAATGCCTTGAGACCTACACATAGCACCATTTCCCATAATAATTGAATTTCCCTCTTTAGCAACAAGAGAAGAAAGACAATTCCTATTAGGCGTCATATGATACGACGCCCCCGAGTCGAGCACCCACTCACTACCGAAAACATCCGATGCTACCGCCGTCAACACATCTACGTATTCCACACCAACACCTCTCTCCACCTCTACAGATGAAGATGCTACTTCCCTTTTACCCTTCTCCTTGTATGGACATTCATTTCTCCAATGATCGTGTTTCTTACAAATATAGCACTTGCCTTTCCTTTCCTTTGGTTTTCCTCTCCAACCGGGATTCCTTGATTTAGAACGCCCCCGGTTGTCCTTCTTCACATATCTTTCCTTCTTCGCAAACAAACCTTGACCATTACCGGCACTACTACCACTAACACTGAACTCCTTCATTTGATCTCTCAATTCCTCAGTAAGAAGACCCGTCTTGACATCATCTAACGTCAATGTATCCCGGCTATAGATCAAACTATTTGAGAAACCCGTATAACGGTCCGGCAACGAACATAACAATATCATCGCCTTTTGCTCTTCCTCAATCTTCAAATCTACTGCCTTCATCTTCATTAGCAAATCATCAAACACATTCAAATGTGCCTTTAGCAAAGTTTCTTCTTTCATCTTATAGGTGAAAAACGTTCGCAACAAGATCAAACGATTAGTTAGAGACTTCTTCATATACAATTCTTCCAACTTGTCCCAAATTCCCTTAGCGGTGGTCTCACCACTAATTTCGGAGATCACATTCTCTCCCATAGCAAGTTGAAGTGTAGTAAATGCCCACTCTTCCATTTCTTCTCTCTCGACATCCGAGATGTCCGTTGGCAACAAATGTGTATCAAACACCACTCGATGTACCCGATTCCTCCTTAGAACCGCTTTCATATTCCATTGCCATTTTTCAAAATCATTATCGCCATTCCACTTGTCGATAACCAATTGCGATCCCGACGCCACATATGACTCACGTACATACGGCGCTATACTACTTGGACTAACCATTGAATTTCCAGAGTTATTCGTTTCCGGCATTTCAACAACCATCTACCAACTCCAAAGCTCTGATACCAAATGTTATGGCAGATTTCAATCGAGACCACTCAGATAAAAATTCCCAAACGCAGCGGAAAAGCTAGATCATGATAAATAGTGCAAAACAACCAAACACCACTAGAATTCAAGATATCCAAACCAAAGCACGATCACAATAACACCACAAGCAATATATGATAAGAGGCAATAACGAAAGCAATAAATCACACACTGATTTATAGTGGTTCCACTAACGTCGTGTTAGTGTACATCCACTTTGAGAGATATCTTTTATTATCACCAAATAAGAAGAGTACAAGAGATTGATTACAATGTTCTATTCTTTTGAGAATCAATGTTTGTGGAGATTAGAATTGAAGAAATAGAGTTTTGCCTAAAACCCTGATTAATGGAGGACTAAACCCTTGATTGGATAATTGCTTGATTGATCTCTAACCCTCTTTCAAATGAAGAGAGCATATATACTGGCGGAGAAAACCGTGGCAAAAGACGAACTTGCCCCTGAACCAAACAACATAAAACCCAGCCCAGAAAACTGCAACTCGCCGGCTCAGATGTCTGGAACAGGGCTTTAGACGTCTGACCCAACATTCGGGAGACTGCACCCTGTAGGACCAGACGTCTGGTCCATGCCTGCAGACGTCTGGCTGCTACAGGCTTCCTGTAGCTAGCACCTGCTACCACTCCAGTTTGCTCCTCCGAACTCCGTTTCGCAACCCGTCTTCTCCGACAACAAACTACATCCATCCCCTTCAATTCATCATCATATAGTGTCACAAAATTTAACAGACTGACCATACCAAAACATAGTTTCTCAATCAAAATCATCACCGTCATTACAAGGCACAATAGTGTAGCCATCCTTAGCTTGTAAAAACGTTTTAAGAAAATAAAAAAAATTATTTGAATAGATATTAACTGTTTGCATCTGCATGATATGAGTGATCACAGGATGACGGAGATATTTTTAAACTCTTGCAACATCTTTTCCATACAAATTTAGAAAGTGGAGCTTAGTATAACAATGTAGAAGTCAAAGTCTGTGGAATTTACAAGAAACAAGTGAAACATGCAAGGATCAAGAAATAAATATAGTATATGTGTGCATTTGTTCTCGTCAAAATTATACATTTAGGTGGAACTGGAAGTTGAATTTCTTTATTTATTATTTGTTTTTTGTTTTCATAACGTGACAAATTAGATCAGAAAATATGCTGTACCACTTGTGGAGCTGGAGAAAACATACTATGGGAAATGTTCACATCTAATAACATGTAGCAATAATCATTTCATGTTCACATTTGTGTTTGTAATATAAAATTGCCTAACCAGGTGATATTCTAAGTGAAACAATAGTAGTTAACTAGTTATTCAACAGAGATATGTTAGGGAATTTATCTCTCAATTTGCCTGCTGCAATACAGGCAGTTGGGTCCTTGCACAATGTCATTTCCATCTAACACAGATTTATCTCAGAGAAAATAAGTCTTTTTTGAGTTTGCATTTTAGTGGAAAATATCAACTACTCGGGCTTCACCATAAGTATGGACCATGCGATCATGGTTTGGTTAGTCCAGATTAAAGTGGTAGAAAAATTCCAATGCACTGTGGATTATATCTGGTTCACAACCACATGGTTCTGATCTTTTGGTGAGCCCCTCCTCTGGTTATACCAGAACAATAAAAGGATATGATTCTGGCGTTTGGTACCTTATTCAATTTGGAATTGGATTAAACAGTTTATATCCTTTAGACCTTTATATTAGTTAACAACATTAGAAATGGATTTTTCTTATTTCTTTTATTCTTTATTTATTTTTATTTTTTTCCTTAACCCTCCCGTTTCTTACAAACGATTAATCCCTAACCGTGGCTGTTATCACTTTTAACTACCGCCATAATTTTTAGTTTGTTGTTGCTTTCATTTTCTGTCAAACGTCACTACATTTGGAGGTATATGAGATATATGCAGGCACGTCCCGAGGCATAGGCGAACGAGACATTTGTCTAGGGCATCATTCTACGGAGAGGCAACACAGAAAAGAAAAAAATGCGTTCTCTTCAGATCTTCTTCTCAAATCGCGATGCCCTCTAGTCATCGATTCTTCATCACCGCTAGGCGCTAGCCCAAGCCAAATTGCCCGCCTCAACTCAGCTTCGCCTTAGGTTTGTCGCCATCGTCAGCCACCTCGTGCCGATTTTGATTTGCCCTAATTCGTAATTCCTAAATTATGTGAGTTTCGAATACTGATTTTTTTTTACTGATTTCGATTATATTTTTTTAACAGATA
This sequence comes from Allium fistulosum, assembly GCA_030737815.1. NCBI lineage: Eukaryota > Viridiplantae > Streptophyta > Magnoliopsida > Asparagales > Amaryllidaceae > Allium > Allium fistulosum. The sequence goes on along the minus strand of CM060908.1, from coordinate 738,078,837 downwards.
AGTTGAATGTTGATTTGCCCTAATTCCTAAATTAATTTGTTGGCTCAGTCATGGATTATCTGTTGGTTTACTGATTTTTTTTGTTTAAACAATTCCTAGACTAAGTGAGTTAATTTCAGATTAACCAACTGCCCTAATTCCTAAATTAAGTTTCTAATTTATCATTGCACCATTTAATTTGTGTATAATTGCATAATAACAGTACTTCAGTTAGGACTTAGGAAGTAAAAGAACAAAATAACCTTTCATGAACTTTGATTTTGATATATAGGAAAATTCATGGTGTTAAATTTCATAGTTTGTACCGGTACTAGTTGTCTAGTTCATCCCAGTAGTGAAATTATTGCTAGCAATCAATTTTTAGGGATTGGAAATGGACTATACTCTATTTCATTGTCTAATCCTGACATCCTGTAACTTCTAGCCTGCACAAAACATTTATTACATTAGTAACAATCTTTAAAGAGAGCATATCTCTCTAAACACCAGAAAAGAAAAAGAAACAAAAAGCCAACAATTTCGCTTTCTTTCTTTTGTTTTTTTAATTTGGCCTAGTAAAGTAAACATCGAATTTAGGATTTGTGTTAGGCTTTTAGCTATCAGAAGTCCAAAGCACTACAAGTAAGTTTTCATGTTAATTGCAATGTCTGGTTGATGAACAAGTAAAAAATAATAACGAATGCAGATATTGTATATCTTTTCAATTAAAACACAGAAATGCAAAAAATTTATTGCTAATTCTAGAATATATTGATATGGACATTAATTCCAGCATATATTGATAAGGCAAAAAAATGAAAAAATAATACTCGTCTAGGGCATTAAATGTCCTTGGGCCGGCCCTGGATATATGTTAAACATCACCACAGAAAGTTTCTTATTCATTTGCTTCATGTAGTGTTAAACATCATCACAAAAGGTTTATTACCCATGAAATCAGATGAAAATGGGAATAGCAAACAAAAAAACTCTGATGGCCCACAATTTCAAAATCTCCATCGCTAATAAACCAGATTTTTTTTAGAGTACCTTGATTTTATTAGCTTGTAAATAAATCCGGTTATTTTATTAGCATTGGGTGAGCCTCCGGTGGTGCTTTCAAGTTACAGCAAAGCAAAACCAGATGATCCAAAATATCACATGAATAAAACGCCAGAGCAAACGGAAGGACAAAATTGTTAGAAAAGATCAACCTACCTTCTGGTGCAAATCTTATAGTGTAGCCGCTGCCTCCTTTAATTTGAAGACGATGTCCATAAAAAACTCTATACAAAATAATGTAGAATGTTTTGCTGTACAAACTACAAAAAGAAAGGCAATTTCAAACGCTTAAGAAGAAGTAACACTCCAAAGTTCAAACTGCTTGATTGTTCTTTGGTATTGGTCACACAATTATTCGAGAGAATTATAATTTCATAATTTCAGCATGTAATTAATTCACACAATTAAGATTACTATTATAGTTCCAAATGACAGCTAAATAATGGTTTTTGGAATCTGTTGGCTAATTTAAAAATCATGAATCACACATCTTTGGTTGTTCTGCATTCCAATTAAAAAACGTGAATACGTAAACCATGATACTCACAAATAGAACAAAAGTTATTCCTCCATTTTTGTTGGATCATGTATTTATTTCTGTCTCCACTCAGAATGGTTTGTGTTCACAAATACCACAAAGACAGAATTTTTTTAATCATTGCCTAATATATTTTGCAAAAATAATTTTTAGAGCATAGAACTTTCCACGTTATGAAAATCCAAGTATAAGAATAGCTAATGAGAAAAGAGAGATTTCCATTAAACTAAATCGGTGGACCAAACTTTTGTCTGATCCGTTCTATATTTCCTTTCATTTTGTTATGTAAGATATTTTTAACTTGTGACCTAGGGCCACGGAGAACAAAAGTTAGCATATTTCCACGTATTCTTAATATCTATCCATTATTGCAATAAATATAAACATTTTGAACTAAAATACTTTACAAGAGTTATGTGTATGAGATTTATGTTGCAATTGACTTCGTGCGTATGGACAATTATTGTGATAGACATGCTTTGTTTTATCAAATTATACTTTATGACTCTGTGTTCGTGATACTAGTTAACTAAATGTTTTTTTATAACAAAAATGATAATTAATTTAAGTGGAACACTCATTTTGATATCTTAAAAGATCAAACCCAAGATCTCTAGAAGACTAGAACCACAAATTAACAAAATATTATTTAGGACATTGTTTTTTAGGTAATATATAGTTTGGACCGTTACACTTTCGATATCTCTTAATCCATACATTCTATAGCTCTTTAACCCATATTTCTAATAGTATTCTTTTCATAATTCTACTAGCTTGCTCTCCATGTTATCGATAGTTATTGGCTAAAAATTTGGTATAAACGAGTCATTTAAAGAGACATTACGTAATGTTGAATGGGTTGATGAAAAAAAATGTGAGATCTTGTGCCAAAATCAAAATATATAATGCCCATGACCTGCAAATGAATATCAAGTCAAAGAGTGGCCCAAATGTATCGGTTGAAAGGCACAAGGCACAGATTTGCTCATAGTGGGAATTATATTTGAACCCTGGGTAACATCGAGTTAATTCCTAATTTTTTTCTATATAAAAAATGACAAAACCGCCCTTGTATCTTCCTCGACAGATACTGCGGGTGTACTCGCATGAATTACACTTCTAAAGTGGCTCATATCCCTGATCTTGCCAATGTATGTCAGTATGTGACATGCACACCAACCGTATTACCCATGTTTATCTAAATAAATGTATGAATTACACTTCTAAAGTGGCTCATAAAGGTGCTGGGCTCCACAAGAATTGAAGACATGAGTTTCGTCATAGTTCGAAAGTAGTGTTTCGAAGATATTGAGATGGCTTTCGAAGAGGTTAGGATGGAGTCGCAAGCAACTGATGCACCTGCAAGTGTCCAATGAAATAAGGGCTTTCAAAATAGTGGAAAAAGGCAAAGATACCCTTCCGCTTGAGCTGGACCTTTCGACATGGTTAGTCCATATATATGAAAAGGCTTAGTATAAGTTCGAAACCCCTTTCGAAGGTATTGGATAACGGGATCACATGCGAGAGCCAAACCCTACAAAATTGTTGGTTTCAACGGTGTCAACCTTCCACTAAAAGATATTTGGGCATCTTTGGGTAGAAAGAATAAGCCTTTTGAAACGATTGGAACCTTTCGAAAGCATAAAGAAGACTCTACATGAAGCCGAGTAATCTTTTGCAATGATCCAGTCATCACTAACTAATCCTTTCGAAACTGTACAAATGCTCAATTCATCTCTTACGTGCAACAGTATAGCAACCCAAAGTGGAGAGTGCACCTATCCCCCTATCGATGAAGTCGAAATCAATTAAGTTCTTTTTAAAAAGAAAAGTAGAAGGGCGCTCAAACTGTAGCGACGGCGGAAGGTTGTCAAGGTAATCCTTTCGACTAAGTCGAGGTATGATTAGAAAGGGAGAAGACAAATGAATGAATGATAAAGGTTTGAAAGAAGGCCTTTCGACCGCATTAAAAGGACGCGCCGGAATGTGGAAGAAAGGCTTTCGACCGCATCGATAGTATGCGCATAGAAGACTGAAGGAAGACCTTTCGACTGAAGCGAAAGAATGAGCACGAAAGAGGGTCAATATGCATCTATAAATATGATCCTAGGGGTCCGAATTTGGGGACCAAATTTTGGGAATTCTAAATTCTCTCTTATTTCATAGCAAATCAAATCTTTGTAACCCTAAATCAAATTGGGAAAAAAACTCTCATACTTGTAACTCAATTTTCATAAATGCAAAGAGAGGAAGTGCATGGATTAAATATAGATTTTGAATAAGAGAAGGATCATTTCGGCCATTAGCTTGACTAATGATCAATTACACATGATGCTTACTTATTTTCTTATCTCCTATTTGACTTATGCGATGCAATGGGACCAACTTAGACAATATGTATTCAAATCAAATTATCATCATGTTTCATGATATCAAATATTAAATTAAGATGATGATAAGTTTCGATATAAATAACTTCATGGAACTAATATTGTCCGAGATGTTATTCCATTACATATTGAATATAGAACTTGTACATTGTACATCGCGTCCACTTTGAAAGAGTAATCATCATTTCGAATTGATCGAAAGGGATGCTTCGAAAGGGATTCAATACTAAGTTATACTAGTTGGTTGGATATCCTCGAAAGGAGTTCTTAAATTTTACAACAATCCTTTCGAAGGAGTTCTTTCCATTATAGCAGAAATAATGCTATCAAAAATAAGTTATTCTTTTTGGGGCAGAATGGTCCTTTTGACACAATCAAAAGGGATAAATGACCGATGTCTTTCTTCCCACTTAAAAGGAGATGTAAATGACCCCTTTTGACTCGCTCGAAAGGCGTCATGAAGGAGATGTTCTCTCCTTAACCTTCATTTCAAAGGGTTGATTGGGTCTCTTAACTACAATTAACATTTTTATAAGGCCACCCTCCAAAGGCAATCCGTCCTAATCAACGCATTCGAAAGGGGTTTCGAAGAGATTGGTCGCTTATGAAAAACTTTCTTTTGAGGTGTTAACAACATTTCTTGTTAACAACTTAGCTTTGGGGTGTTGACAAGTTTTCTTTTTAACATTTTTGGCGCTAGAAGGAGTGGTCGAACCTTCGATTTTTGTGGTTCCCTTATAGACTAATTATGGATTGTTTAACTTGATGTAGGAAAATGGAATCTAAAAGGCTAAGTCGAATGGTCATAGAGGCAATACACACCACAACTTTGGAAGAAAACATTGCTCAAACTTTTAATTTGGAAGGAGTTGTGCAAGGGAAACCGTCAACCCCATCACAACCAGATGACAATGCAATCAAGATAAAGCATCTAAAGCAACAGTTGCCGGAAATGCAAGAGCTTCTCAAAGCAAAACTGTCTTAAAAGTCTTCCAAAACTGCAAAATCAACAACTAGAGATGAGGTTATCTCCCCAAGAAGAAATTTGAAAGCTTATACCAATTAGGGTAAGATCAAAATTGATCTGACATCATCAAAGAAAAAGGAGCTTCATTCGATTAAAGTTGATCATCAAGGAAAGGTATTGGATAAATCTCTCGAGCAATCTGGAAGCTCGACCTTAAAAGAATACAACCCAAACCGAAAAAGCTATCATGACACTGAAGCTTATTTGAAAGATGTAGTAGAAAAAGCGGTCAAAGATATGTTGAATGCAAAAGGGAATAGAACACTGGATGAACGAGCGAATGACAATGAATGAGTAGCTCCATTCATAAATGAGATCATGTCAGTAGTTATTTCATCTTATGTCAAGGTTCCAACCATGAAATATCATGGTACCATTGATCCTGATGATCACTTGATGGCATTTAATAGGCAAATGGATTTGTATAATGCCTGTGGGGTAGTTCGGTGAAGATTATTTCCGGTAACACTTCAAGGAGCAGCTGCAAAGTGGTACCGTCAATATCGTAAGAAAACTATTTATTCATGGAAACAGTTTTCTTATTAATTCTCTGACCAATTCTGTATATGCAAGGATCCGACCATTGATTACACTATTTTAGCCAACATTAAGCAAAGACATGGGGAATCACATGGTGGTTACCTTAAGTGGTTCAACAAAGAAGCACTAAAAGCTAAAGATATGAATGACAGGGATAAGCTCATTGCAGTTACATTCTGGATTGATAGAGAATATACCATTTTGGAAGCAACTCTTTATTCATGGGTGTAAGAATTTGCAGGACTTCCATTCCAAGCTGATAAATTCATTCGAATGGATGAATTATATTATGCTAAAAGAAAGCTAATCCTAGGAAGGAAGGTGGAAGATTTGGTTCGGATTGGGGATACAAAAGAATAAGGTGGGAGGAGCCCAATACTAATTCAATCGCTTTAAACAAGCCATTGTCTTACATATATGCAACGACCAAGGAGAAGTTTTACTTCCCGACTTCGTTTAAGGCCAAAAATTACCCTGAACAGAGAAAGGGGATGACTATTGCGCTTATCACAAAGCAAATGGTCATAAAACTGATGAATGTCGGGTGTTGGCTGGAATCATTCAGAAACCAATCCGTGAAAGTCATTTAAGGAAATTTATCCAAGACAAGCAAAAGGCACAACAGACTGGTGATGATCCGAAAAAATTTCCTAGTAATGCTATCAACATCTTGGAAGAAGAAGATCCATTAAGCTTGAGTCTGCCATTAAATAGGATCGATGTAATCCAAGGGGGGGTGCCACACCCAATAGGGACTAGCAAAGGGGCCAGGAACAAATACATTAAGGAATCCAGAGAGGGAGTGTTCTCCATTCAAGAAGAGCCCCCTTTTAAAAGTCCACGACTCAACGTACCAATGCCAAATTTTTTTATTACTCCCCAAGAGCTGAAGAAAGGGATCCATCACCCTCATAATGACCCCCTCGTGATCACAACCTAAATTAGACTGTCTATAGTGTCCAGGATTCTTGTAAACATTGGTAGTGCAGTCAATGTTATTTTCAAACACGCCTTTGATCAAATGGGCATCCCAGATGACAAGCTAGAACCCAGCCCTGAACCTATCTTTGGGTTCAACAACAAGGGATCGACTCCAATAGGACAACTGAAGTTGCTAGTGTAGATGGAAGTACTGCCATGCTGCAAGACTTCTGAAACTCTCTTCGTAATCATCAACCAACCATCATACTACAATGCTTTATTTAGCCGACCCGCACTTGATGAGGTGGACGCTTTTGTCTCGCCAAATTATCTAATGGTAAAATACTTAACTAAGTGGGGTTGAGGCACTATCCGTGGAGAACAATTAAGGTCCCGAGAGATGTGTAACAACCCTAATTTTGACTAACATTATTTAAGATATTTAATTAGATAAATTAAATGGAATAATGTAAATGGTTAAGGGATTGAGATTTGCATAATTATAAGGTAGTCGTGCCTTAAGTAATGAATGAATAAATGAAAATTTAAAATGAAGTAAGTAAAGGTAATAAGATAAGGGCAAAATAGGAATAGGTTATATTCTTATACCCTAAACTCTTATTCCAATTTCATTTACAATATTCACAAACAAAAACTAGACCTAGAGCTTGGGCGACCACCATTAGAAGAAATCTAAAGGAAGATAAGCAAGAATTTAAGAAGGAAGCTTAATTAAATCAATTCAAGGGCAAATTTCAAACTCCTCAATAACAGGCTAAGGTGAATAATAGATTACATCTCATTTTATTTACTTTCGGTTTCTAGATGAGATCTAAATTTATTTTCTAAGTAAAATGCCATGATTTGATTTTTTAAATGGACATATATGCTCATTGATGATTTATGTTGTTTCATATAGATTTTATGATACGATCTGATTTGGAAAACCTATTAAATGACATCCAAATGGCTTACGTTTCTGAAATAAGGTTAGAACATTATTTTAGAGATGGGTTTCAAGTTTCATAATTTTCTAAGTCATTGTTGCTTTCGAAAGGGTGACTTTGCCTTTAAACTTGGAAGCTGCTTCTCCATACTTTCGATGGGGTTGGTTTTGAAACCATCCCCTTTCCTTTAATTAGGAATAATGCTTTCGAAAGAGTTGCTTTCCCCCGGTTCTTTTAAGACCCTTTGTTTATATTAAAAGTTAAACCCAAAGGTTTCAAAAGAACGGTTTTAAATGGTTTCGAAGCTATGTTTCACAAGCTTTTACTTGAACCCAATGCTTTCGAAAGGTTTGTTTTAAGTAAAGAATTTTAATACTATCAAAAGTTATATAACATAGGTTTCGAAGGGGAGGTACCCCAATGTTTTCGAAAGGTTTACTTGAGCCTTTAAATGGAAGGTTTCCAATGCTTTCAAAAGGCAAGTTGAAAGTGTTTTAAAAAGGGGATGTCTAAGGTTTTATAAAGCTTCCGAAGGGATACCTTTAGTGATTTTGAAAGGTATGTTTTGGCTTATCGGCCTATTGTTTCAAAGTATAGTATTTAACCAATTTTGAAAGAGGTACTTTCAATAGATTCGAAAGGGAATGTTTAAAGTTTTTAAACAAGGGTTTCGATGGTAATATCTTGGATTTAAAACCTAAAGTTTTCTGAGTTAAATAAGGGCTTTAACTTGTTTTAAAGGGATAGGTAACCTCATTGATTTAGGTTTTCATCAACATTGTTTTGAGTAAAGCATATATCATGGAAAAGATATTTAAGTAAATCAAAGAGTATATTTTCCTTGTTTAAGTATGATTTAAAGGTTAAATCAATTTGAAAGAAATATTTTCAAGGAAAATTTAATAGGGTAGTTAACCCTAAGTAAATGACTCAGATATTAGAATAACAGACGAGACCGGTATAGGGTCGCGCCATATACTTTAGTTAATGAGCCCCTAGTAATATAAGTCCAAAATTCCAGTATGTAGGCTTTATCACAGGCAAGACTAAAATGGTGTTACATAAATAAAGCAGTACACGGAGAAAGGATAGGTTATTGGTGAGCCCATAAAACCATTAGGTTCAGTTGACCCTAGAAGAAGATAGTTAAGGGCAGATAGCCCAGTAGTGTGTCTAACAGATGTTAGATAATTGAGTATGTTTGGTAGGCCCGATTCAGCCAAGAGTTAATAGTTAGCCAAACAAAACTATATTGTTTGGGTAGATAATCCATTGATTGCCTGAATTATATGCATATATGATATTGGTAGTATTACTTTAATCAGTTTGATTGCAGGTTTCTGATTTGAAAAAGACATGTTTTAAAAGGGATATTAGTGAGGGGAAACCCGTTCCACTAAGAGGCTTGGTCTCACTTAACATCAGTAAACCGAGATGTAATAGTATTATTCACACCAGGCTTTATGTCTGACTCGAAGTTTATGTTTTCCTCCTTAAACTCTCGGGTACTCAAAATTTTATTTGAGTAGATTGAGAGTTAAGGTTTTCGGGTTTAGTAGATTGGACAAGTAAGCTTCCAAAGACGTGCAGGAGGCAAAGCTAGCTATATAGAAGCTATTTAGTTTTAATCCTGCTGTGATGTATTAAGACTTATATATCTATTTAGTACTCTGATCATCCAAGGAGGCATCTTCATATGTCGCTCTTGGCGTAATTTGTAATAATTATATTTGATTAAAACCTGGGGATCGTTTGGGATTATGTATCTGAAGATGAAATATTGATTTGAATTGTAATCAGAAAAGTTGTTTTAAATCTGTGTTGATTTTATTTCATATTCATGTGCTTTTGATATTATGGATACCATTAACATTACCGTATTTTATCACCGGAAGTTAATAGTATAGACGACTGCAGCATCTATAGCGCTTAGCTTCGGGCCTCAAGATCGGGTATAATACAACTTGGTATCAGAGCATAAGTTTATGGAAAACTTAAAAGAAATTCCAAACTTAAAATGATTTTGGAAAACATAATCCTGAGAAATTAGAGAAAAGATTAGGATATGGGATAGCACTATTGTAACATACTTGTAATTGCTATATATAAGTATATGCTTTATCTCTATTCTCCCGTCTCTCTTAGGCTATTCTTCTGTATCTTACAAAGACTCGAATGCGGATTTTAAGGATGTAAGATATGGATGCTAGAAGTGGAAGAGTTAACCTTTGTGGGGGAAGCACCACAACTAATGGGAATGCCAAACCAAACATAAGGTGGAATCCAGGTCAGGCTTAAGCTACTAATGTCGGTGCTGGAATCCTACAAGTTGATATGGGAGTTATGATCAGTTCTTCGTTAACATGATGCAAGCTGGAGTTGTTGCGGGTTTAGTTGGAGGAAATGCTGAAGGAGGAAATAAAGGAGCCTCAGTGGTCAATAATTATGCTGTGTTGAGTGGAGATTATGCCAGATTGGGAGGAAAACCGTTTATCGGGACTGAGGACGCAATTGAAGCAGAGAATTGGTTACATCATTGCGAGAGTAGTTTTGCTGATTTGGGACTTGATGATGAGTAGAAAAGGAGGCTCTCTTCTAGGAAGTTATAGGGAGCAGCACTGTACTGGTGGAACAGTGTTACGATGGGAGTTAATGAAGAGATTATGACTTGGGCTGATTTTAGAAGAAGGTTTGAGGAGAGTTTTATATCGAAGATTGCGATGTCAACTCTGCTCGGGAAGTTTGCTGAGTTGGAGTAGGGAGACATCACTACAAGAAAATTTTATTACCTTAGCATAAAGGTACAACGGTTTTTTATTGGATTGCCATCAGAAACAATAATTTGACGGTAAATTTCTTTTACCCTACGTTGTGTACGCTGTCAAAAACGAAAGGTGCTAAATTTATTTTCTTCCCTCAATTTCTACAAATTGCGATTAAATAAAAACTTCCCCAAAATATCAATTCTTGGATCCAAATTTAATTACAAAATATTCCTCCTTTGGAAAATAAATTTCGTCGCCAGTAGCCCTAGTTCCGACTGTAGTCAATTGGCCCCGTAGCAGGCTCGTCCCCGTTTGCAGTCGTCCATGTCCCCGCTGTAGTCGTCTCAATTATAGGCTCATCTCCTGTGCCCTCATCCCCATCCCCGTTGTAGGCTCGTCACTAGAAGCGAATGTTAGCCCTAGTTCCCACTGCTGTCCATTGTCTCATCACTGGACGCAAATCGGCAGCCATCATCACCAACAGTCCTTTGTCCTCTAAATTTCAGAGTAAGTTGCAGCCATGCTTTTGCCTTTATTTTCTATTTTCAGAGCAAGTGATGAGTGGAGTCTTAACTTCAAGTAATTGGTTATTGTTGAAAATCATAATGGAACTCGAAACTTAATTTATGTAGTCAAATTAAAACTCAACCTCAACCAATAAGTAGAATTGTGTTTGTTGATATTTAGATAATATTGCCAACTACAAATAAAACGACCTAATATAAAAACCTGTTATCCAAAAAATTCCAAAACTCTAGCAGTAAGCTATCCAAGAATATTCAATTGAGCAATATCTTTACTGTGTATTCGATACTTTTGTGTTATTTCTGGCAAAAAATTTCAAGTTGCAAAGTTCTATGAATATGTTCTGGCAATGGAAGATGTCCTAGAAGTTTTCAGGTCTTGATGGCTCTCTTTTTGTATCCTTTTGTAGATCTTAAACATGTCCATGTCTTTATGTAATATGGAAAACAGTCTACTATTAGGTGACTGATTAATGACACTGAGAATTAATAATGACTCATATGTTGTGCAGAGTAAAAATGAGAAAAATTAATCAAATGAATATGCATATTGTTGTGACTCTTTGCTACATATCCTTATAAAGTCAAGGGTGTATTGAAAAAATCAAAAGCTATATAGGAGTAAATGAAAAACAGTACGGTCTTTATGTTTTGCTGAAAAAGGTATAAGTTTTTTAGTGTTATACCCAATAAGTAGATATCAATAAGGCTTTTAGCATGAAAGCGTTTAATGCTTTTATGTTGCAATCATATTCATGCACTACAAGAAAAGTACTAATTAATTGCATTTTAAAACAGCGTTTGAAAGCACGATGCAGTCTTAGTCTGCTAACAAGCCATAGAAAAAATGTAAACACCGTATACCAAAATTTATATGGCGGGCTTCCAATTTATTTTAGAGGCCGCGTTTTTTCAGTACTACTTCCACAACCTATTTTCCCTCAGGTTCTTCTTCTTCCCTAAAAAAATCGAAAACCATACAAGACAGGTCAACTCATCGCTCTCAAAATGACGCAACCTGAAATAGATGAAGAAGGAATTCCTCCCACTGCTCTTCGCGAGATCTCTCTTCTTCGATTGTTATTTGTTAGGTAATAGTTTAAGTTTTGATCTTTATATCCCCATTTTGGGTCAACCGATTTAAGGTTTGTTAGTAGATTCGGCCTCCAAAACAATTATTTGAAAAAAAATATTAATCTGATAGAATTAATTGCTATTTACAATTACTAAATAAAACCATTACTCTAATCTCTGTCCAAACAAAATAATTCTTAAGTTAGAAAATTAAATAAAGTAATGATAGTTTGAGCTTAGAGAATGTGATTTTCTCCTTTGGGTTTCGTTGCTTGGTGAAATACTTTTCAGCCCTAATTATGTTAGTATGTAAGTAGATTTTTTTTCAGTCTGTCACTTATACCGGAAGTAATAAAGGAACTATCGGGTCCGATGATGAAGATTGATTCTATCGATACATATTTTTTTTGTTCATTATATATGCTTCTTTCATTTGTATTTGGTTAATTGCTTAGTGAATTGAGCACTTTAATTGTTCTATCATATGTATTCATTTATCATTTTAGTTCGTTCAGCTTGTTTTGGCCCATAGTATATAATTGAACTATTTCAGTTCTCTATTCATCTAGGCTTAGCTCTTTGTTTATCAGTTCGTGTAAGTTGTATGCTGGCAATGTGAGTGCAAAACTTCTATATTTTTGCCCCTTGTTATATTTTGAGTCTTGGTAGATGAACCTCATTACTAAATCAGTCGACACACAAACAAGTTGATAATTTATTTTTTAAAATGCAGAGTACTGTTTAAATATTTCTTGCTGCTTTTTCCACGATTGAACATTTAAACATCATACATGACTAAAAATGTCTAAATTAACGCTAAAATTAAAGGAAAATTTGGTATAAAATAATTTACAAAGTTTGATTGAGGGAATACATGAATAACTATTTGATGGTTAAATTTATATAACATGAAAACAGAAATGTGAGAAATTACTGGATTTTACCTCTTAATGTCCTTAGATCCCGAAAAGCAATTCTCATTTCCTTGTTTTTTTCACCACTTTTAAATTGAAAACTTAAACATAATGGCTTGTCAAACTTGAGAATAATAAAGTTTATGTAAGCGTTGATTGGTTGTTGATGAATTGGTTATCAAAGATAGGAGTTTAAACATTAACGAAAATTTTGACTTTGTAGATTGTTGAACTTATTGGTCGGAAATGCTTGGCTAACTTGTTTATGTAATTTTTGTTGATAGAAAAGGAAGTTAAATAATAAGTTAATTAATAAGTTAAATTATAAGTTGAATAAATGCAGGTTGAGGTCAAAAGGTGACTCATTCTTTCTTTTACATGAACATGGGATATTCCTGTCAGTATATATGTACAAATTACATATGTTGGAGATAACATGATGAATAGGATTATGCGCTTGTTATTAGAATAGTTACTTCAAAAAATGAAAATGGATGTTGGATTTAATAATTTATATTCAAGTACTATTTTGTTATTTCGATCTTAGACAGTGCTGAATATGTTCATCTTAAACAATTCCTTTAGACAATGTTGAATCTGTTCATCTTAGATAATGTTGGATGATTGAATGATAGAATTGGCCGAGTGTACCGTCTGAATGATTAAGCTGAATGAGCAGGCTAACTGATGATGTAAAGTGCATGATGACTTGCACAGAAATATATGTGAACTGTTGAAGTTGAATATGAAGCTGGCTGGCATTGCTGAAGGCAGGACCTGATGTACTAGCTGAAGCTTAAATGAAGTGGTGAAGTAGGATTAACTTGAGTTTGGTACATTAACTTAAAGCTGGAACTAAGCGATTACAGAAGCAAAGTAGAACCGGTGAACACCATCAACATGTGCCTCAGTTTCGACAACTCCAGGTAATTTAGTATAAGATCTAAATTTTCCTTATGCGATAAATTAACATCAGTAGCTTCAGAACAAGTATTTTCTTACAGCTTCTTTCCAGGTATTTTCTTACAGCTTTAAATTTATAAATTAGAACCTTAAACCAATTGCTGATGTTACTGCTTATCATTAGGTGCAAACAGCTATTCGAGACAATAGCTCAAGCAAATCATCCTTTTTAGAGGGTGTTGAAGCATCTATTATCTATGTTCGCTTTAAGGCGGCAGCTAGTGATGTATGTGTTATAGCTTTATTGACATTCTTCTATGCTTTAATTCAGTATTTCAGTGTGATCAGTGGTAATACATTGTAACAACCCGAGAATTCGTAGCAATTAGGTATCATCACTAGGTGATTGAATCGTTTACAAATTTTTGTTGGAATTCTATAGGGTTAAACTTCTTTTGAATTTGGTTTAAGAATTATATGGGCTTTATTATCTTAGCCCATGTTTCTGCCATGTTATCAAGAGTGTCGTTTCTTTTTTTTTATTGGTTCGACCCAATTTCCCCTTCCCAAGTGATTCATTCGAAAACAAACCCTAAGTCTAAGAAAAAGAAATGGTGGCTCTGTCTTCTCGTTCGTTCCTCTTCGCTCAGAAATTTGGGCATGCTTGTCTCGTCGTCAAAATTAGGGCTTCGACTCGTTCCCTCTGAGAGATGGTGGCTGCGTGTTCCTCTTCGTTCAAAAAGCTAGGGCATTGAAACCGCCGATTTTATTGATCGAATTCGCCTTCTCTCCGGGTTCGCTTCTTTTGGCTACGCTCTCGAATAAGGTGAGTAAATTCCCTTACTCACATCTAATTCGAATTACGTGGGTTTTTGTTCACGTTAAAATGTTTAATCGGCTGCTTTATATATTGATGCATGCGATTTTGGATCTCTGGTATTTTCAATTTCATGAATTTCGGGATTTTGGGTTTTGTTGGCTTCGGCCATTCGATTTTGTTTAGATGCTGGTCATTGATCTTTAACCTCGCAAATTTCGTATGTTGTTGGGTTTTACTTGTCGCTTTAGGACTTCGGCCATGATCCATGATTTCGTCTTGGACTCGTTTATTGCTTTCGACTTTGAGTCGCTTATCATCTGCATCGAATTCGAACTTGACTTACTGCAGGCTTTGATTTGTGCATTCGAATTTCTGTTGGCATTCATTAACTGGATATTGGGTGTTGTTTGCTTCCATTTGCTCTGTTAAGTTCCTAGCTACTGAATTGGTCCACTTGTATATGCCATATATACACATATACTTATGTGTGTATATGTGTGTTTAGTGGTTACCCTTGCTCCTTTTGCTTGCCAGTTCTGTTTTGTGCCAAGATTTGTGTTCACTGCACTTTGCTTTTAGGAGTATTTGCTGTAGAATTCTTGTATGTACTTTGAGTTATGGCAACAGTGACCTGAACTGTTAGCCTTTGGTTAGTATTTTCTCGGATTTAGGTTGTTTGGACCTGCTAATGTCTGGAGCTTAAAAGTTGAAACGTTTATAAACATGGGGTCTTTGTGTACTTATCTCTGTCCAAGTCTGATACCCTTATTTTCGTTCGTCTGTTGTTCGTTTGAATTTGTCATTTAGAATTATTGGCCATTGATTTTCGTATTGATGAACGAGATGATTTACAACTTATTCAAAATTGTATATATTCGTATATTTGATACTTGTTCCCCACGGTTTGGAATCTGGACTTGAATTTGGGATTTTTCTCTGACCCTTTTATAGGCTTGAATTCTTCAACTTGCTTTATCTCGGCTGCTTGATAATGTTCGAGTGGTTGAGAGGATTGTGTGTTTTGTCTTGCTCATTCACGGCTTTGAATCTCGATGCTTGACTCGGTCGACATTGTCGAACTCTGCTCTTACCATGCTGTTGGCCCCTGACCTCTTGTCTGTTTTGGTATTCATCCTCGATCATTTTTGATCTGCAGCTTTGTTCGTATATTCATACGTTGGTTGTACTTGGATTTGAACTACTTCATGTTGGTTTTATGTTTTGTTGACATGTGCATTTGTCTTTGCATTGGCACACTACTGCTTATTGCAGTTTGGTTACTTGTGTACATGCTTTGTCGAAATCATTTACTTTGTAGTTGGAATTTGCATTTCATATTTCAGTAGCTCCTCTGCTACTATATATATTATTGATGCTGGCACTAGTTTGCATTCTTCCATACTTCAGTCTGCATCGTTTTGTACTTGATTTATCTTGTAGTTCCACTTCTAGTTGGGTTTAATGACACTTTATGTTGCATCTGTTAGGTATAGTAGTATTGAACTGCTTCATGTTCATATACATTTCCTATTGAGTTTGCTCCATCCAGTTTCATGCATACTTGATACTGCAGTTTCTTCACTTGGTTCCTACATATGTACCACTACAGGTCGTTTATGTTATCTGACTTCGGCCAGTGCCTTGCTTTGTTTAAC
Organism: Allium fistulosum; assembly: GCA_030737815.1. NCBI lineage: Eukaryota > Viridiplantae > Streptophyta > Magnoliopsida > Asparagales > Amaryllidaceae > Allium > Allium fistulosum. The sequence continues at coordinate 738,062,778 of CM060908.1, read as the reverse complement.
TGTTGTCTATTTTGATTCCACTGTAGAGTCGTTTTCGTTTATGATTTAACATCGTATCAATCTGTAGTTGTTTCGATGTGGGCAATGCACTGTTAGTTATCACCTGAGTCGAACCCGATTTCGGGGTTTGACCTTGTGACCCTTTATGATTTTCACTGAGCTTTTGTGTATCTCCTACGATAGTGGCGAGGCAGTACACGCGTGCGTGTACTGCAGCCCTATCAGATTTGACAGCTTTAAATTGATTTAGTCGATTTGATAAATTGTTTATTTATCTCTGTTGATGATTTAAATCTGCTGATTTTTGTTAAACACTGTTAAGTGTTATATTGACCGTTATCCGGTTTCTTTGTTTAAAGAATCGGATAGACGGGAATTATTGTGACTGTCGTCTATTTAAATTATTACTGCCTATATGCACTAATAAACTGGTTTGAATTAGACTGACCTGGGTATTATTTTCTTTTGAATGTAATACTCGGGTCAGACCCGAGTTATTTCAGGTTGTAGATTTTCTTCTTTGAGTTGCTGTTCAGGATATGAAGACTTTTCACATCTTCTGAAGTTGTCAGTGTCATTTTGTAGTAGTCGTGTCATTGTATAGAACGATATGTATTCATGTATATTAGTCGATAATGTACTTGTATATATAACTTCTAGAGTCGGCAGTTGTAGTTGTATCATATGTATCGTGTCAACTATGTATTAACTGACGTCAGTTATATATATATGAGACTTTTGTTTTTATCTGTGTTCCGCAATTATATTATCTGTGTTAATGTTATATCTAATGTCCTAAACTATTATGAACTATCGTAGTTTGTTTTATACTGATAATTGGATATATCGATGGGAGTAAATAAATAATAGATGGAAAAAAAGTATATACCACTCCTACCGAGATAACCAATATTAGTGTAAGGCCAATTACGGATGGTCGCTCCTATCCAGCCTTATTCTTCGTAATAATAGACAGTATTTCTTTTAATACTCTTTGTTATTATGAGCATAGAGGTGGGGCGTCACAGTTGGTATCAGAGCTTGGGGTTTATGGACATAATATAAAACATAACTTAGATGGAACATATGTTACAACTATTGGTCGACGGTTTAATTGTATTCTAAGTCAAAACTAAAGTTTTGAAATTTGGATGAAATTTTTAAATATCCTTATTTAAAAATAAAAGTGAATTTGTGTTCTGATGATTTAATTGATTTGAGTACTGTTTATCAAAGTGCGCAGCGGAAACAGTAAAACTATCTTCGCTGAGTACAACTGATAATCTATTTGATTTAGAAATTGAAATAAATTTCATTTGTTGTTTACATAGCTGTAATTATTTTGTTTCTTTGAGAATTTCGAATCCGAATTGAGGATTTGAAGAAATTACAGTTATGTGATTTTGGTTGAAATTTCCGCTGGCTTCTCTTGTACTAATCATATATTGATTTGATTTTTAGCTGTTTTGATTAATCTTCGTTGAAGATTCATTCAAATGATTTCTTTGCTCATTTTATAATACGTGCAAAATTTAAATTGCACGTTATTGCATTTATTTTACGTTGAACCGATGCTTGGTTATGAAACGTATTTTGTTGCCGTTATTCTTATAACGGGATTTTTACACCAATGCTATATTTTGAAGCACGGTGTTTTGTGGCGTTTTGATGAATGAAAATTCACTGATATTACATTTTGATGTAAATTGTTTTGATGTGATTTTGACGTTTTAAAAATACTGTCGCTTTGGCTTCAGTAACCGTCATGTTTTAAAAGTGGATTTTCAAGCGGTTATTCCGCAATACTGATTTGTAACCGTTTTTACGGTATTTTGAGAAGTACAATTTCCTTATCGAAATTGTTACTGATTTGCTGTTTTAATCACGTGATTGGAAAATTGTTTTAAAATGAAAATTGTTTTATAAAATCGTAACAGTTTGCGTTTTCAAAAGAATGAGAAAGCGACTTAAACGATTCAGCAAAATCGAGGATTATGACCCCTTTCTTTTACTGTTTCGCTTAACTCCGGACTTGTCCAGTTGAGAAGGTGAATTGTTATTTTTACAAAATAAATAAAATTGCTTTCAGAAATTTAACAGTTTACGCTTTCAAAGGAATGAGGAAGCGATTTAAACGTTTCAGCAAAATCGAGGACTATGACCCCTTTCTTTTACTGATTCGCTTAATTCTGGACTTGTCCGTTTGAGAATGTAAAGTGTATTTTTACAAAATACACAATTTTGCACTTTCAAGGAAACGATGAAGTGATTTAAACGATTTAGCAAAAGTGCGGAGTATGGAACCACACTTTTACTATTTCGGTTAATTCCGGACTCGTTAATTGAATATCTGTTGTTTTGATGATTCTACACTTTCAAGGAAACGATGAAGAGAATTAAACAATTTAGTAAAACTCGTGGTTATGGGACATGTGCATTTACTATTTTGGTTAATTCCGGACTCGTTAATTGAAATATTTGATGTTTTCGTGTGCTTTCGAGCCACTATGTTGGACCTTCGGGTCATATGTTGGACCTTCGGGTCAAATACCAGTACTAGACCTTCGGGTCATTTGTTGGACCTTCCGGTCATTTGTTGGGCGCCAAAATTATGTTGAGTACTTGGTAGGCTTCGGCCATTTGTTGATGCACGTGCGGCGAATTAAAAACTCGCCATCTGATGGGATCGATCCAAGCTTTTATGTTGATTTTCTAGTCTTCTTAATTGATTTCTAGATATTTGTTGCTTCCAATTATCTGCAGGTAATTGGATATTTGTTGATATGAGTTCTTGTTATCGTTTTTGATAATCATATATTTGTTGTTTCTAATTATCGCTTGTGATAATTAGATATTTGTTGATATGAGTTCTGATTATCGTTTTTGATAATCAGATATTTGTTGTTTCTAATTATCGCTAGCGATAATTAGATATTTGTTGATATGAGTTCTGATTATCGTTTTTGATAATCAGATATTTGTTGTTTCTAATTATCGCTTGTGATAATTAGATATTTGTTGATATGAGTTCTGATTATCGTTTTTGATAATCAGATATTTGTTGTTTCTAATTATCGCTTGTGATAATTAGATATTTGTTGATATGAGTTCTGATTATCGTTTTTGATAATCAGATATTTGTTGTTTCTAATTATCGCTTGTGATAATTAGATATTGGTTGATATGAGTTCTGATTATCGTTTTTGATAATCAGATATTTGTTGTTTCTAATTATCGCTTGTGATAATTAGATATTTGTTGATATGAGTTCTGATTATCGTTTTTTGATAATCAGATATTTGTTGTTTCTAATTATCGCTTGTGATAATTAGATATTTGTTGATATGAGTTCTGATTATCGTTTTTGATAATCAGATATTTGTTGTTTCTAATTATCGCATGTGATAATTAGATATTTGTTGATATGAGTTCTGATTATCGTTTTTTGATAATCAGATATTTGTTGTTTCTAATTATCGCTTGTGATAATTAGATATTTGTTGATATGAGTTCTGATTATCGTTTTTGATAATTAAATATTTGTTGTTTCTAATTATCGCTTGAGATAATTAAATATTTGTCGATTTGAGATTTAATTATCGCTTCAGATAATTAAATGTTTGTTGATTTTGGATTTAATTATCGCTTGAGATAATTAAATATTTGTTGATTTCGAATTTAATTATCGCTTGAGATAATTAAATATTTGTTGATTTCGAATTTAATTATCGCTTGAGATCATTAAATATTTGTTGATTTGAGATTTAATTATCACTTGAGATAATTAAATATTTGTTAATTTTAGATTTAATTATCGCTTGAGATAATTAATATTTGTTGATTTGAGAATTAATTATCACTTGAGATAATTAAATATTTGCTAATTTGAAATTTGATTATCATTTGTGATAATCGAATAATTGTTGATTTGAGAAATTTGATTATCGTTTTGATAATCGAATATTTGTTGAATTTGAAATTTGATTATCGTTTTTGATAATCGAATATTTGTTGAATTTGATGTTTTGTGATATTCGTCTTCGATAATTTGACATTTGTTGATTTGTTTTCTGAGTATCGTTGGATGATTGGATGTTTGTTGATTTTATTGATATGAGATTTTCTAGTCTCCAGTAGATTCTAGAATATGCTGATTTTATTTGAATTTGCTGATTATGAAGTTCGTATTTTCTAGTTGTTTGTTGAATAACGAGATATTTGCGATTTTGCGATTTGTGTTTTGTGTTTTCTAATTATCGTTGTTGATGATTAGATTTGCTGTTTTCTAATTATCGTATCAATAATTAGATATTGCTGTTTTGTGATTTCTGAATTCTAATTGTCTAGTTGATAATTGAATAGTGCCGATGATTGTATTTATTCAGTTTTGAATTCAGTTTTGATTGTTTTCTAATTATCCATTTGGTAATTAGATTTTGTTGAGAATTTGTGAATCTCTTTTATGAAATTAAAAGATTTCTTTGGTGTTTATATCCTCTACCTTTTATTTTCTAGCTTAACCGGTTTATGTTAGAAAAATAATAGTTATGAATGACCTTAATTATGGAAATTGCGGGGACGCAATTTCTATAAGGAGGGGAGTCTGTAACAACCCGAGAATTCGTAGCAATTAGGTATCATCACTAGGTGATTGAATCGTTTACAAATTTTTGTTGGAATTCTATAGGGTTAATCTTCTTTTGAATTTGGTTTAAGAATTATATGGGCTTTATTATCTTAGCCCATGTTTCTGCCATGTTACCAAGAGTGTCGTTTCTTTTTTTTTTTATTGGTTCGACCCAATTTCCCCTTCCCAAGTGATTCATTCGAAAACAAACCCTAAGTCTAAGAAAAAGAAATGGTGGCTCTGTCTTCTCGTTCGTTCCTCTTCGCTCAGAAATTTGGGCATGCTTGTCTCGTCGTCAAAATTAGGGCTTCGACTCGTTCCCTCTGAGAGATGGTGGCTGCGTGTTCCTCTTCGTTCAAAAAGCTAGGGCATTGAAACCGCCGATTTTATTGATCGAATTCGCCTTCTCTTCGGGTTCGCTTCTTTTGGCTACGCTCTCGAATAAGGTGAGTAAATTCCCTTACTCACATCTAATTCGAATTACGTGGGTTTTTGTTCGCATTAAAATGTTTAATCGGCTGCTTTATATATTGATGCATGCGATTTTGGATCTCTGGTATTTTCAATTTCATGAATTTCGGGATTTTGGGTTTTGTTGGCTTCGGCCATTCGATTTTGTTTAGATGCTGGTCATTGATCTTTAACCTCGCAAATTTCGTATGTTGTTGGGTTTTACTTGTCGCTTTAGGACTTCGGCCATGATCCATGATTTCGTCTTGGACTCGTTTATTGCTTTCGACTTTGAGTCGCTTATCATCTGCATCGAATTCGAACTTGACTTACTGCAGGCTTTGATTTGTGCATTCGAATTTCTGTTGGCATTCATTAACTGGATATTGGGTGTTGTTTGCTTCCATTTGCTCTGTTAAGTTCCTAGCTACTGAATTGGTCCACTTGTATATGCCATATATACACATATACTTATGTGTGTATATGTGTGTTTAGTGGTTACCCTTGCTCCTTTTGCTTGCCAGTTCTGTTTTGTGCCAAGATTTGTGTTCACTGCACTTTGCTTTTAGGAGTATTTGCTGTAGAATTCCTGTATGTACTTTGAGTTATGGCAACAATGACCTGAACTGTTAGCCTTTGGTTAGTATTTTCTCGGATTTAGGTTGTTTGGACCTGCTAATGTCTGGAGCTTAAAAGTTGAAACGTTTATAAACATGGGGTCTTTGTGTACTTATCTCTGTCCAAGTCTGATACCCATATTTTCGTTCGTCTGTTGTTCGTTCGAATTTGTCATTTAGAATTATTGGCCATTGATTTTCGTATTGATGAACGAGATGATTTACAACTTATTCAAAATCGTATATATTCATATATTTGATACTTGTTCCCCATGGTTTGGAATCTGGACTTGAATTTGGGATTTTTCTCTGACCCTTTTATAGGCTTGAATTCTTCAACTTGCTTTATCTCGGCTGCTTGATAATGTTCGAGTGGTTGAGAGGATTGTGTGTTTTGTCTTGCTCATTCACGGCTTTGAATCTCGATGCTTGACTCGGTCGACATTGTCGAACTCTGCTCTTACCATGCTGTTGGCCCCTGACCTCTTGTCTGTTTTGGTATTCATCCTCGATCATTTTTGATCTGCATCTTTGTTCGTATATTCATACGTTGGTTGTACTTGGATTTGAACTACTTCATGTTGGTTTTATGTTTTGTTGACATGTGCATTTGTCTTTGCATTGGCACACTGCTGCTTATTGCAGTTTGGTTACTTGTGTACATGCTTTGTCGAAATCATTTACTTTGTAGTTGGAATTTGCATTTCATATTTCAGTAGCTCCTCTGCTACTATATATATTATTGATGCTGGCACTAGTTTGCATTCTTCCATACTTCAGTCTGCATCGTTTTGTACTTGATTTATCTTGTAGTTCCACTTCTAGTTGGGTTTAATGACACTTTATGTTGCATCTGTTAGGTATAGTAGTATTGAACTGCTTCATGTTCATATACATTTCCTATTGCGTTTGCTCCATCCAGTTTCATGCATACTTGATACTGCAGTTTCTTCACTTGGTTCCTACATATGTACCACTACAGGTCGTTTATGTTATCTGACTTCGGCCAGTGCCTTGCTTTGTTTAACTGTTGTCTATTTTGATTCCACTGTAGAGTCGTTTTCGTTTATGATTTAACATCGTATCAATCTGTAGTTGTTTCGATGTGGGCAATGCACTGTTAGTTATCACCTGAGTCGAACCCGATTTCGGGGTTTGACCTTGTGACCCTTTATGATTTTCACTGAGCTTTTGTGTATCTCCTACGATAGTGGCGAGGCAGTACACGCGTGCGTGTACTGCAGCCCTATCAGATTTGACAGCTTTAAATTGATTTAGTCGATTTGATAAATTGTTTATTTATCTCTGTTGATGATTTAAATCTGCTGATTTTTGTTAAACACTGTTAAGTGTTATATTGACCGTTATCCGGTTTCTTTGTTTAAAGAATCGGATAGACGGGAATTATTGTGACTGTCGTCTATTTAAATTATTACTGCCTATATGCACTAATAAACTGGTTTGAATTAGACTGACCTGGGTATTATTTTCTTTTGAATGTAATACTCGGGTCAGACCCGAGTTATTTCAGGTTGTAGATTTTCTTCTTTGAGTTGCTGTTCAGGATATGAAGACTTTTCACATCTTCTGAAGTTGTCAGTGTCATTTTGTAGTAGTCGTGTCATTGTATAGAACGATATGTATTCATGTATATTAGTCGATAATGTACTTGTATATATAACTTCTAGAGTCGGCAGTTGTAGTTGTATCATATGTATCGTGTCAACTATGTATTAACTGACGTCAGTTATATATATATGAGACTTTTGTTTTTATCTGTGTTCCGCAATTATATTATCTGTGTTAATGTTATATCTAATGTCCTAAACTATTATGAACTATCGTAGTTTGTTTTATACTGATAATTGGATATATCGATGGGAGTAAATAAATAATAGATGGAAAAAAAAAGTATATACCACTCCTACCGAGATAACCAATATTAGTGTAAGGCCAATTACGGATGGTCGCTCCTATCCAGCCTTATTCTTCGTAATAATAGACAGTATTTCTTTTAATACTCTTTGTTATTATGAGCATAGAGGTGGGGCGTCACATACATGAATTGTTGTCTATACACGAATACAATAGCTGTTTTAATTATAGTTTATGTCACTGGTCACTATCATCATCAGTCATCACAACACTACTGAAAATTCTTAAACAGAATCTTATGGGTAGCATTATTCCAAATCTACAACTTCGTCATGAATTATTAATGTTCCAAAATCGAGATAATATCATATTGACAATATCAGCGAGCCTAAGCTGTGTTGTTCAAAGCCTAAGCAAAGTTGTAGGTAATATAGTTACAGTAGTGTAAATGGATACAACTTAACCATGATACTAATTTTAGCGAACTCAAATGTAACTAGTTCTGTTATGTATACGGAACTACATCTATTCTGACAATACACACAAAGAATTACCTGAAACAAATGTTATTAGCAGGCAAACTTAGAAGTCATGGTTTCACAACATAAATCAACTTCTATTACACAAACATTATGTATATATAAACATGTAAGTGATTTTTCACAATGTAAATCCCTTCATAGTTCATGCTTCCTATAAAGCAGAAACATATGTTATCGGGTTGGGTTGGATCACAAAATTCCTAACTTCTAGGTTATAAATAACAGTTGATTTTGTATTTTTAGAATTTACAAATTCATTACTCAGACGTTTTCTTTCTCTAAAATAGTGATGATTCTTAAAGTTTGCATAAGAATGAATAAACAAGGCATGCTTACAAAGTTATACTTTTGGCTTTTCTTCTTAACTTGTACTTTTCATAGCATGTGACTGATTATATTAACAATCTCATTTAATCCTAACAGCCGAATTTCAGGTGGCTAATGTTCATTTAAGAACTGCGAAATTATAGGTTGTTGATGTAAGAACAAGAATACGCATACATGATGTGGAAGGAAGGTAACTTCAATAATGTGCTTCTTAACTTTTCCTATGCTACTATTAACACTAGCCATAAACACTGATCAAAGCATGCTATTTTTTAAAGTTTATTCTTTGTCACTCAATCTTGTGTACCTTCTTGATATCTCAAAACAATGCACCTCAACCATAAACTCAAATGAGCTCTCTTTCTATTTCGTTTTTGTCACTATAAGGTTAGTACCGTAAAAATATGCATTACCCTTCTTTGATGGATATAAGACTATTTCACATGCAAAAATGAAAAAACAATTTTCCCAAACATCTTCATGTTGATTTTCACATACAACATTTCCTTGTATTAAATGTACCATTCATTTTCCTGAAATGTTTTTGTAGATTTATGAATACTCCTGGAAGTGATCTCAGTCTGTTCAACAAATGAAAATTAATGCCTTCATACTTAATTTCTAAAATTTATTATTATTTTATTTGTTTCTATTGCAAATTTTAAATTACAAAGATAACATTGTCGTATTTTTCTGCACGAAACATATCACTCTTTAGCTTGAAATTCTGAAAATTGGTTTCGTTACATTCAGAGCCTATAGTTGGTTTTCATCAGAAAATTAGTTACAAAGTTTAAGTTAGCCTATAAAGGCATTACATACAAAAAGAAACTATATATAACACCAAAATATCTCCATACAAAAATAGCTATGTCAACAAAAATAAAAAGGATTCAAAAATCAATTCAAATTGTAATAATAGAAAATAAAGTTCTAGGATTGACAATGTAGAAACCCAGGCATCAAATCGGTTTAAAAAATTATTTTTGCCTTTATAGCATCAAAAAGCTGAAAGTAAGAGGTATTAACTCTTAAGAAATCGGCAATTTATTTTCCTACAATTATTTTTGCATGGATGACTTTTTATTTATTCCATTTTATCCTCAATTGAATCCAGTTGTGGTATTCTTAATACTCTGAATATTTGAATACTTTATATCACTGTCAATATATCAATCACTATTATACATCCTTTTTACCACTTCTTTATGTCCATATGGATAACTATAGTCAACTGAAATAGATGCAATATATCCATTTCTTCTTCTTCTTCTTCGTCGTTTTTTAAACAAAATAAAATAAAAAAGATTTTTTAATCTAGGAGTTTCTCTATACTAGTTTTCTATTTTAGTGTACGGAAAAAATTAACTATATTGCTGGAATTCTTCCAATTTACTTTTCCGGACAATAGTATTTGTCTTTATGATTTTAAATTGGATGTGTTTTGTTTGTTAAATAATGGAGTATTATTGTCCATATATAATTCATAAATCCTCAACCAGATTCCAAATTTGTATGGTATCATTCTGCGTACTAAAAAAAGAAGAAGTAAGTTTGTAACACATCCTTTGTGAATAAATTGAAATGAGCTTAATTATAGCATTAATTGTAACAAAGGAGATTACTAGTTTTATATCACAAACTTTTATTATCAATATATCATACCAATAAAAATTACATACAGTATTAAAAGCAGGCAGCAAAGATGGAAAAATCAAAAGGAAATTTATTTGTGACCATGACTAAATAAATGACTCTAAGTTTTTATGCATCACTCCCATCTCTGTCCTTATCCTCTGTCATTATTTTTAACTCAATTTTCTTTCATCTTTCACTTCCAAAAGTTGCATAATATTTTAGTTCAGGAAAACATAAACATTCTTTGATATTTTCTTGACAGTTTGATGAACTTTTCTCTTATATAAACTATGTTTCATTAATATGAGGGGAAAAAATGAAGTATGATTAGTCTATGTTGCAATTTTGATTACCAGTTTGATAAGTAATAACCAATAAGTATGCAACATGCTTATTGTAATTTAAACTATACTAATGCAAAAGAATGTTGGGTCTTTACAACCCAGCTATTTATTCTCAATGCATATTCACAGGCAATTGAAGTTGCAACTAAATAAAGCACACTACCTCAAACTATTAATCAAAAATACACTTTTCTACCTTATATTGTGATCATTTGGAAAATGCGTTATCATAAATGTCTTTAACTGAAGATACCTAATTTTGCCGACCTTTTTGCTTATCAAACTAATTGGTAGAGATGTATGTCTTATCCATGAACGTCTAGTCAAGTGAACTTGGTCGAAACCTTTAGTTCTGTAATTTAACTAAGAACTATGAAATCAATTTTTTATATATAAAATCTTTATATTTTACCATCTGTACTAGTTGAAAACTGATTTGAAGAAGGTTGTGCAAATAAGTTGAAAACCAATTTTGCTTAATTAGAAAATTATTATTTGGTTGTTATTTTTCTAAAAGAAATATGTATAGCGGATCTCAATTATCAAACTGAGAGTGATCAAAGGCTACAAGTTGTGAGTGTTGAGTGATCAAAGGTTACAAGTTGATGTATCTTTATTTGTTCCATAAATATGATGTGTTATGATAAAATTACCTTATCAATCAAAATTACATTAATTATCCTTATTTGACCATGTATATTTTACTGCTAGGATGAAGCTCAATGGCTTGTGGAACTTGATGATCTATTTTCAATTATAACTAAAAGGTAATATAGGTATATCAATTTATATTTGTATCATTCATGTGCCACTTTTTATGCTAACAACTGGATTATTTTTTATGGTAGAATGTCACTTAAGGATTCAGTTTACTAGGATATTGGATGTTAACAGAGCTAATATTGGATATGTCTGCAGGCATATAGTGAGTCCTGTTTTAGCTCTCGAGAATGTAGTGGGATGTTTCTGAGATCACATCCAGTAAGTTACCATAAAACATAATATAATTGGCCTTTTATCCTCGGTAGGGTATCATTTGCTAACAAAGAGTGAAATTATATATGTGATTTTACAGGTGGGTATACCATCATTATGGTACTATGCTCATGGCACTTGTCAATCTTACTTCACTCAGGCAATGAACAGCGAAAAGCTTTTGTCTGCTTCTCGATTGCTTTTTTTCGTTTTTCAATTTTTTTTATTTTTCACTGCATAGGGTTCAACTTAAACTTTCTGGACAGTTGGTAGTCTGTAGAGAAAATACATGTGAGTATTGTTGGGTAAATTTCTCACCCAGGGGATCTCAAGACCAAGAAGAGCTAGGCTTCATCCGGCATCCTTCAACACTGCCGAACCAACTCACCTCCCATGCTTCGCCGAACCAACTCACCTCCCATGCTTCGCCGAACCAGCTCACCTCCCATGCTTCGCCGAACTAGCTCACCTCCCATGCTTCGCCGAACCAGCTCACCTCCCATGCTTCGCCGAACCAGCTCACCTCCCATGCTTCGCCGAACCAGCTCACCTCCCATGCTTCGCCGAACCAACTCACCTCCCATGCTTCGCCGAACCAACTCACCTCCTACCACCGGACCGAGACATGCCAGGCCAGATCACATCAGCCCAGGCCCACCAGCAGCTATATACATCCAAGACCCCTGCTCCCACCCTCACTCTATAAATAGAGGGGCAGGGGTACAACAATGGGGGACAAGTTTGAGAGCTCAAGCACGGAAGGAACTTTCAAACAACTTTCTTTTACTGATATCAAAGTTTTGTACTTGTAATTAGAATAAGAGAAGAGAAATAACATATAAAGTGGACGTAGGCACATTCTGGCTGAACCACTATAAATCTGCGTGTCTTTTTACAGTTTAGCCCATGTTTTTTTATATATTTGCATAAATCTCTCAAATCACTAAGAATAACATCAGATCAGCTAAATCATACAACTTTGAGGTGTTTGTCCATTTTTTGTGCAAACATTTTTGGTGCTTTCATTGAGAGATAGAAACTCGAAGCTTCAGCTTCATCCACTTAACAGTTTTCCTAACGGCATCATTCGCCACTCAGAAAACATGCCTCCCAAACAGAGAAAAGATGTTAATAAAGGAAAAAACATCGCATCCAGCAGTCTTCCAGATCCAACTGTCACGAATCAAGGAAATCATCCTCCTCCAGCAGTAGAACCAAATGAAGGACAGGCTAACCCAACCACTCCTGCTACAGGACAGCCTGCAGCCATTACTAGGGCAGATCTAGACAGGGTTGTGGCTGAAGTAACTAACCGCTTCACATCCCAGCAAGAAGCTTTTGTGGACCATCTCATGTCACGCTTAAGGGACGCTGAAGAATCCAACCACAACACTGAATCATGGGGCGAGTCCCAGTCTGGAGGATCTCAGAGACAACAAAGATCTTCCTTCTTCGAAGGAGCTAACGGCAGAAGTAGCCATGGTAGGAGCCGAGACCGAGCACAGCCCGAAGTTAGGCCTGAGGAAACGTTTGGTACCGAACCCAACGGGGAAGGTACCGGGCGAAAGTCAACTGTAGCTGAGCCTGTCATGCTGCCTAACCACAGAAACGCCAATGAACGGGGCCGAGCTAGAGCCCAGCCCGAAGTTGGACCCGAGGAGGTGCTTAGATCAGAACCCAGCAGGGGGAGATCAAGGCAAGGGCCAACTGTAGCTGACCCGAGCATGCTCCCAGAAGACCAAAGGCAGCCATTGGAAAATATGAGGAATGATAGACGATACCATCCCTACAGGTCATCTGGACGGAATCAATCCCACAGAACAGAGCCAAACTCATTTCTATCTGCTCCAAGTTCTGATGAAAGGATGGCATGCTTATTCAGAGAGTGTGTCCAACGGGAGCAAAGAGATCGAGGGATAGGCGCTAGGGTAACCAGCCCTTTCGCTCGCAATATCGAAATTGCTATCACCCCCCGAGAATGGAAGATGCCAACAATGGAACCCTACAAAGGAACCTCTGACCCCGTTGTACACTTACAGAAGTACACGCAACATATGCTCATGAGTGGAGCAACAGAAGGAGTACTGTGCAAATGCTTTCCGCTCTTCTTAGCAGATCTCGCTACCTCCTGGTTCTGTCATCTACCCCAGGGATCCATCAGCTCGTGGGAAATGTTGAAAGAAAAGTTTATCAGTCAGTTTCGCATCCATGTGGAACAACCTAAGGACACTTATTCCTTATCCAGCGTCAAACAGAAACCTGGAGAAAAACTACAGCAATACCTAACCTGATTCAATGCCGCAGCAGCCGTAGTCCAAGATGCCGATGAGAAGCTTGTCTTAATGGCCCTCTGTAGTGGTGTGCATCCGGATACTAAATTCGCTAGAAGACTAACAAAAGAAAAACCAACTACTTTACCCGATTTCTTCCATGAAGCCAGGAAATATATGAGGCTTGAAGACGCTGCCACTGAGGGGCAGTCAAGGCAACAAAATAAGGCAACTCACATCAACACGCCCGCTGTAGCAAAGGACATTCGAAGAAATGACTCTAGAGACAATGCTGGGGGCAAGAAGGGAGAAAAAGCGCCTATATCGTCCAGGACCGAGAATCGACACTTACACTCCTTTGAATGAAACCGTCGAAAAACATCTTCCTTGCCACCCAAGGCGAAGTTAGATACGAACGCTCACCGTACAAGAAGGAATCAGATAACGCACAGAAGTCTGGAAAGTTCTGCCGCTTCCACGAATCTCATGGGCATGATACCGATGAATGCCATCATCTCCGGGACCTGATTGAAGAACACATCAGAAGGAAGAAACTACAACGCTTTCTTGGGAAGGCCAGCCCTGTCTGACTTCCAAATTGTCTTGGCTCCATAGTGCTTAAAGATGAAATTTCCAACGGACAAGTGCGTTCCCTTCTTCGAAGCTCTAAAGAAAGACAAAGGAAAGTTCGAATGGACTGACGAATGCTTAACCGCTTTCCTTAACTTAATCGAACACCTCCAGAAACCACCGGTACTCTCGACTCCAAGCGAAGGCGAAGAATTATACCTATACCTTGCTGTGTCATCTCACGCCCTAAGCGCTGCCTTGGTAAGGGAAGACAACCGCACACAGCGGCCAGTTTACTTCGTCAGCAAGAGGTTTACTGGGGCAAAAGTCAGATATCATAAACTTGAGAAGCTAGCATACTGTTTACTAATCACATCACGAAAACTGCGTCACTAATTCCAGTCCCATTCCATCAAAGTTCTGACCGATCAACCACTGAGGCAGGTACTCCATCGTCCCGACACTTCTGGGCGACTACTTAAATGGTGCATTGAACTAAGTCGGTATGATATCACCTATCACCCTCACACCGCCATCAAGGGACAAGCCATGGCTGATTTCATTGCAGAATTCACTACCCAACGGGCGTAATGAAGTCAAGAAAATCTTGAGGAAAGCTTCCCGCTACACAATACAGGAGGACACCCTCTATCGGCGCGGATTCTCTAACCCCCTATTAAGGTGTGTCGCTGGAAGCGAAGCCAAGGAAATCTTATCCAACATTCATCAAGGGAGCTGCGGAGATCACATCGGAGGACAGACTTTGGCAAAAAAGATATTCCGATATGGATATTTCTGGACCACCTTAAGCAAGGACGCCTTAGATTTCGTCAGAAAATGTGACAGATGCCAGAAGTTTGCTAAGATTCTGCGACTACCAACAACTGAGATTACTCAAATGACTAGCCCATGGCCCTTTGCAGTATGGGGAATTGACTTAATCGGCAAACTACCGATGGGCAGAGGCGGGGCCAAATATGCTACAGTGACAGTCGACTATTTCACCAAATGGGTGGAAGCAGAACCCCTGAATAAAGTATCTTCAGCAAAATTTATTAATTTCTTGATCAAAAATGTTCTGTGCAGGTACAAAGTCCCATTCAAGATCATATCAGACAATGGACTTCAATTTGACATGAGGAATTTGCCAACTGGTGCCAAGAGCACGGAATTCACAAAAGCTTCTCATCCGTAGCGTATCCCCAGGCAAACGGAAAAGTCGAAGCCGTTAACAAAATTCTCAGAACTCTAATAAAAAAGAAACTCGAAAAGACAAAAGGCGAATGGGTGGATGAACCTCCTACGGCACTATGGGCCAATCGCACGTCTTTCAGAACATCAACGGGGCATACTCCTTTTCTCTTTGGCATACGGATCAGATGCTATGCTTCCAGTTGAAACTAAAGTGCCTTCCCACTGTAGGATCCACTACAACCCAGAAGAAAACGAAGAGTTCCTCCTCATGTCTTTGGATCTAATTGAGGAAAGAAGAAATGATGCAGCCCCCAAGGGCAGCAGCTCACAAGCAAAAAGTGGCAACGCAATACAACCCCAAAGTCAAGCATCGTACCTTACAAGAAGGGGATCTTGTCCTCAAGCGAATCTTCCCTCGTCCCGGAGCACTAGACCCAATCTGGGATGGATCATATGTAATTCATAAAGATCTCCACAACGGAGCCTATATTTTGTCAACAGTGGACGGAGAGGTGTTCCAGAGGGCATGGAACATCCAACACCTTCGTCGATACTTTTCTTAACTCATACTGCCCATATGAAGTGAATTAACAAAGAGAATCAGTGGACGTAGGCATTTTCGTGCCGAACCACTTTAAAAAACTTGTCTCTTTTTAACTTGTTCCTTCATATCTTGGCTGCTTGTTAACTGTATCCTTTTCTGTTGAACAAAATCCTGTGCAAATAGCATTTTCATTCAAGGCGCTCCACAGCGCAACTTCTCCTGGACAAGACCTAACAGGTACTATGCGAATCTATGCCCTCGCCAATGAGACACTTTCGCTCCGGCATCCCTCTGCTGCGAGTTAACTCATTTCTCGCGACGGCCCTTAAAGCCAACTGTAATGAGCTGATTATAAGCCACCGAGAAGGCCGACTATAGCCGAGGCAGCTCATTACGGCGTTAGGCTCGCCGGCAACTGTGAACCGACTATAAGCCCCAACATAAGGTGTGGCCAGCCAGGGGCAGTTCACAGTTGACGATCGGCACCCACGCAAGCCGGCCACAGTAGATCGAATAATACCCACGATTACGGGCCATAATGGCCCGGGTAGTTACTGTGCGCGATCTCGGCTCCGATGTGTCTTAAGTGCGGCTGTGGTAAAAAAGAATTAACTCCCCGCGGAGGCGTAAGATGGGTGACAAATGTCTCCAAGACCCACAGCTAGGGAAAGTGTCTACAAAACCCGTTTGCCATGAACTTAAGCACATCGAAGGCCTTCCGTGATTGGAAGTTTTACTATTTCACATATTTCAATTTTACTTAAGAAACTTTTCTCCTATCCTCTGTAACAATCCCTGAAGTGCAGGACACAAAACAAGAGACACTCACTAATAGAAGCAGATACTCACAGCAAGACACTAGACCGCATCCCTTACTCGGTCACGCAGGATATTCAAAGCTGCCATCTACAAGCAAAATATAAAGGACGGTATTTCCTTCTTTCATATATACCTATAATTTGTTCACACCTCACGCTAACCCTACAAGTCATGAAATTATGTTCTAAACAAGAACCTGACATCAAACACAATCTAATTACAAGAATATGCATAGCTATATTTCTTATGCAACATGTCAAAATAGCAAAAACATTCAAAAGACGACAAAATCAGCTTAAGTTAAAGAATTACACATCAAGAATAGAGCTATTTATTACAAGTAGCAAGAATTACAACCTAAAAGTTACTCTACTGTTTTAAGACTAACATATACAACCATGTCAAGTCCACAAAAAGAGTTTTCCAGGCCTAATCAGGGAGCCGGCTGCGTCGGAGTCTTGTCCTTGCCCTATTGCCCACCTGTCCGGTCAGAAAAAGAATTCATTAGTGATAAGCAACCAAGTTAACGGAAAGACTAGAAAGGAAGACTTACCAGCATCTGCTCCTCGATCATCTCGGTCATCATCCTCTACTTGCACACCTGCCTCCTCAGCTGCAAGCAACCGCATGCCCTCCTTCACTGCCACCTTCTCCTCCTTGGTAAACTGGGCAGTAACCGCATCAATCCTGAGGGCCGTACCTATCTACTAGTGACCTCGGGGTGGGCCCATGACGTCCCGGTTCTAACTGAGCTGGGGGCACCTCGGAAGGATCTTCTCTGTCCTGGGATTTCTTCTTTTCTGATCGGGTTTCAACTCTGTGAGACATTATCTGCAACGAAAAAGAATACATCTTTAAAAAGGATGTAGAGATATGAAGAAGCGAGTGTGTGCAGTCTAGAATTTCACTCAAAATGCTCAAATTCCTATTGTCATTCGGTATTCAGAGTCTCAAGGTTCATTCGGCATTCCCCGTGTAAAATTCATTCGATAAGGTGAAGGTTAAAATTCATTTGGTATTCAGAGTCCCAAGGTTTATTTGGCATTCCCCGTGTAGAATTCATTCGATGATCCAAATAAGAATACTCATTCGGTACACACGAGTTTCATTCGGCGAGGGGAAGTTAGGTACCTTATTCGGCAGGCTAAAGCAGCTCGGTAGATTGATTCGGCTATGCAACTGATTTGGCTCAAGTCCTTCGTTCGGTAGGAAATAACAAGGGCCCTAGCTCCGTACTTATAGGCGAAGGTGGACCTCCGGACCAACCGGTTCAGTACTAGAAGTCGAAGGGGAAATTGGGTAACTTAAAACAAAGCACGCCATATACAGGCATATGCCCTACTTTGGGGGGCAAATGTTGGGTAAATTTCTCACCCAGGGGATCTCAAGACCAAGAAGAGCTAGGCTTCATCCGGCATCCTTCAACACTGCCGAACCAACTCACCTCCCATGCTTCGCCGAACCAACTCACCTCCCATGCTTCGCCGAACCAGCTCACCTCCCATGCTTCGCCGAACCAGCTCACCTCCCATGCTTCGCCGAACCAGCTCACCTCCCATGCTTCGCCGAACCAGCTCACCTCCCATGCTTCGCCGAACCAGCTCACCTCCCATGCTTCGCCGAACCAACTCACCTCCCATGCTTCGCCGAACCAACTCACCTCCTACCACCGGACCGAGACGTGCCAGGCCAGATCACATCAGCCCAGGCCCACCAGCAGCTATATACATCCAAGACCCCTGCTCCCACCCTCACTCTATAAATAGAGGGGCAGGGGTACAACAATGGGGGACAAGTTTGAGAGCTCAAGCACGGAAGGAACTTTCAAACAACTTTCTTTTACTGATATCAAAGTTTTGTACTTGTAATCAGAATAAGAGAAGAGAAATAACATATAAAGTGGACGTAGGCACATTCTGGCTGAACCACTATAAATCTGCGTGTCTTTTTACAGTTTAGCCCCTGTTTTTTTATATATTTGCATAAATCGCTCAAATCACTAAGAATAACATCAGATCTGCTAAATCATACAACTTTGAGGTGTTTGTCCATTTTTTGTGCAAACAAGTATGTTCTCCTTTTAGTCATAATTAATTGCTTCAACAATTCCTTTTTGTCTGTTTTCATGAAATCATCTTCTTAATGTTATTTTCATACAAGCAGATGAATTTGGAACAAAGTCGAAGTGTCACAATAGTTCCTTCTAGCTTGCTGGTCGCTGAATGGGAGGAGGCAAAAGCTGTTTTATCATTGTTTCTGCGCTTCCATCTTCAATTATTACTTGCCTTTCTTCCATACAATATTGCAGGTTTGTTTTACTCAGTTAAAGAAGCTTACTCAGAATACCCAGATTCATTTGTTTTGATCCAGCTTTTAATTTATTTACTTGGTCATAATGACTGCACTTTTTAGACGTGCATAGCTAAAAGCTCTGATTTCCATCCATGGAAAAGAGGTATAAATGTTTGATTATTGTTTATATTGTAGAATTATTCAATACCATCCTTTCCTGTTCTAAAATTTGACTCTATCATTTTTATCATTGTAGATTATTGATTTTATGGCATGTTGTATACTTTGTATTAGTCAATCGCCTAATGAAATAATGTGATGAATATTTAGTGTTTGCATTATGAATCCGATTTAACTTTGTGTACACTTTTTTGATGAATTGATTCTCAAGCATTACTTTTGCTTTACAAGTAGATAGATGACTGTGATGCAAAAAAAGGTTGCAACGAGTTATGGATCGAAGTTATTTTTGCTGCTAAAACTACTTTTTGGTTTTAACATATGTACTACTTCCTTTTGTTTTGCTATTGCTACTTGTTATATATTTTGTTTATGAACTATTGATGACGAACTATTTATGTTTGGTGTAAGAATATTGTGTATTTTGATTATGAAATTTCATACGTTGGTTATCAAATATGTGTCCAAAATGTGGTATTGATACAATATGTTGATTTTGAAACGTGGTATTGATATAATATGCTAATTTTGAAATGTGGTATACACACACATTGTGACTGATGTTTACTGAAATGGAATTTACAGAAAAGTAGAAAAAGCCTAATTGACTTAGCTTTGTATACAATTTAACGACGTTTTTAAAATGCTGTTAACGCCATTGAATGTTTTAACAGCATTTTAAAAATGCCGTTAAATTGTATCTAAAAACATAACCAAATACAATTTAACGGCGTTTTTAAAACACTGTTACAACATTCCACGGCGTTTTCTAAACACCGTCGAATGTTTTAACAGCGTTTTAGAAATGACGTTGAATTATTTTAACAGCGTTTTTTAAAAATGCCGTTAAATTAGACCAAACACTGTTAAATGATTTCATGACACTAGGGAAACGCTGTAAAAACGGACATTTAACAGCGTTTATTCCTTGTCATTGTATATCTCTGACATATAGCTGCATGTCGATATACAGCGTATGTAAAAATGCTGTTAATAGCTTTTATAGCATTTTTGAAACACTGTTAAAGGTCCTGATTGTTGTAGTGCACGATTGTGCTTGAGTATGAAAAAAGGTTTAAGGAGCTATCGAGATACGGATACACTACGGTTGATACTGTTATCAAAAGGAATGAGAAGTTCATCTATGGGTTGAAGCCTGAGCTTGCTAAGACTACATTATCACATTGAGATCCATGCGATGTAGTTGTTGAGATGGCTTTAAGACAGGAAGAGATGCTTGCTTATTTTGAGGGTAATAAGGCAGGAGGAGCTTAAGGAGGGCAGAACCAGAAGAGGAAGTTTTTTCATAAGAAGGGAGCTTAGAAGAGTAGAGCTGTCAAGAAGAGAAAGACAGAAGTTATCTGTTATAAGTGTGATAAGAAGGGACACTATGCTCATGAGTCCTGGATAGGCAAAGGAAAGAAAGCCGCTGACAAGAAAGGAGTGGGATGTTTCAACGGCGATCAAATTGGACATTATAAGAACCAATGCAAGGAGTTAGCCAAGGATGGAAAAGGCAAGATGTTTTCATTAGAGCCGGCTACCTCGAGACCAACAGCAGAGGAAAAGGGACTGTGTTAGGAAGTATGCTTTTGATTCATGGTGTATCGGTTAGAGTTTTATTTGATACTGGTGCATCGCATTCTTTTATATCCCATTGTTTGGTAGATAAGCTTAACCTAGAATCCTCATAACTGGTTACTTCCTTAAGGGTTGCGAATCTGATAGGAGGATATACAACTTTTGGGATGAGATGTGCCACCTAGAGTTTGAATTGTTAGGTCATGTATTTGTTTGCAGTTTGCACGTGCTTGATTTAGTAAGGTTCGGAATTATTTTGGGTATGGATTGGTTAAGTAAATACGATGCTAGGATATTTTGCCATGATAGGAAAATATCACTTAAACTCCCTAACTGTAGTGATCGGATAATATACTCCGTAGAAAAACCTAGTCTTGAGGATAATGCTTTGTTGGGTGTTGTGGAGGTAGAAGACGAGTTAAATCAAGTTTTCGTTGTTAGAGAATTCACAAATGTCTTTGAGCCCGTAGTAGGACTACCGCCGAAACGAGCTATTGAGTTTCAGATAGATTTAGTACCAGGAGCAGAACTGGTGAGTAGACCATGAAGCAGAATGACACCTACCAAGATGAGGGAGCTAAGAGTGAAATTGGTGGATTTGGAAAATAAGAACTTTATCAGACCAAGCAATTCGTCTTGGGGAGCAGCCGTAGTGTTTGCAAGGAAACTGGACAGAACATTAAGGTTGTGTATCGATTATCGTAAGTTGAATGAGAAGACGATAAAGAATCGATAACTGTTACCTATGATTGACGATTTGTTCGATCAGTTGAGTGGAACCAAGTATTTTCCCAGTTTTGGTAACGGGATTCCATCAGCTTAGAGTGGCTGAGGATAGTATCCTATTGATGGCGTTTAGGACAAGATATGGATCGTACGAATGGTTAGTGATGTCGTTCGGTCTAACTAATGCACCAACATTCTTTGTAGATTTGATAAACCAACTTTTTCGAGAGTACTTAGATAGATTCGTATTGGTATTCATAGATGGCATTTTGGTATACTCTAAAGATGAAAGAGAGCATGAAGTTCATCTTAGAGTGGTGGTTGAGACATTGAGGCAGCATCGGTTGAAAGCATAAGGAATAGTTTGAAAAAGGGTTGTCAGTCGATCCAGCTATCGAGGTAGTGAATAGTTTGAAGAGACCCGAGACAGTGACTGAGATAAAGAGTTTTCTTGGATTAGCTCGTTATAATCGGAGATTCATTAAGGATTTTTTGCAGATAGCGGCACCGATGACTAAGCTTACTCAGAAAGATTTGAAGTTTGTCTGGACTGATAAGTGTGAAGAGGCATTCCAGAAGTTGAAACACTTTTTGACAAATGCACCTATATATGTTAGTTGTTCTAAAGGGGAATCAGGACTTAGTGGTGTACACAGATGTATATGGAACAGGTTAGGAGCTGTGTTAATGCATAGAGTTAAAGTGATTGCCTATGCTTCTCGACAGCTCAGACCACATGAAGTTAGATATCCAATTCATGATTTGGAATTAGCTGTGGTAATTTTTGCATTGAAGGTGTGGATACATTACCTTTTGGGAGAAAGATTCGAGTTGTATACGGATCATAAGTTGCTGAGGATTTTATTCTCTAAGAAGAAGTTGAATATGAGGCAACAAAGGTTGACAGAGTTTTTAGCCGCTTATGACTTTGGTATTGAGTACACACCATGAAAAGGCAACAAGATTGCAGATGCACTTAGCAGGAAACATCAGAATGCAATATTGGCAATGATAGCTGAGTGGAAAGATTTAGAAGCATTGACTGCACGCAGAATATAGTGGAGATCTAAGGCTAGATCTAGTAAGGAAACTGCTATGTTGTCATGTTTAGAAGTTCGACCAGTGATGATCGAAAGGATTGCTTCTAAGGAAGGGGAGGATCCATCATTAGCTGAATGGATTAGAAAGTTAGGGGATGGAACGGAAAGCAATGACTTAAAAAAATTCTGTCTTGACCAGAACAGGCGGTTGAGGAAGAAAGGACAACTATGTGTTCCAAATGTGGGAAACATTAGGAAAGAAGTTCTTGAAGAATGCCATTATTCATTGTTCACCATTCATCCAGAAGGAACGAAGATGTACCGGGACATGAAAGAAGTTCCTTCTGGGAAGGCATGAAGAGAGACATAAGCTTATGGGTGAAGCAATGTTTGAAATATCGACAGGTAAAAGCCGAACATCATAAACCAAGTGGGTTACTTCAGCCTTTAGAGGTTCCAGTTTGGAAATGGGATTCTATCTCAATGGATTTTATAAACGGGTTGCCAAGGCCAAATAGAGGAAAGGAAAGCAAATGGGTTATAGTGGACAGATTAACCAAGAGTGCCCATTTCATTCCAGTTAAGTCAACCAGGGCGGCACATGTTTTAGCTAAGTTGTTTATGAAGAATATAGTTAGACTTCATGGAATTCCAAGTAGTATAGTAAGTGAAAGAGATTCCTTATTCACTAGCGAGTTTTGGAAGAATCTACAGGAGATTTTGGGTACCAAGCTCAAGATGAGTACCGCTTACAACCCGCAGACAGAAGGGCAAATGGAAAGAGTTAACAAGGTTTTAGAAGATTTGTTATGAGCTTGTGTGCTAAACTTTGGAGGATCATGGGAAGACCACCTTCACTTATTCGAGTTTTCATATAACAACAGTTATCAGGCTAGTATAGGGATGACACCGTTTGATGCTTTGTATGAAAGGCCATGAAAATCTCTCATTTATTGGTTAGAGACTAGGGAAATGTTACTTCTTAGTCCAGATTTGCTTAGAGAAGCTGTAGAAAAGATTGAGCTCATTCGAGCCAGAATGAAGGAAGCTCAGTCTAGGCAGAAGAGCTATGCTGATAAGAGACGAAAGGACTTAGAGTTCTTAGTTAGAGATCATGTTTTCATCAAGGTATCACCGATGAAAAGTGTAATTAGATTCGAAAAATTAGGAAAATTGGCACCAAGATTTGTCGGACCATTTCCTATTATATAAAGGATTGGAAAACTCGCGTATAGAGTGGAGGTACCAAGTAGTTTGGCAGGAGTCCACAATGTTTTCCATATTTTTCATCTAAGGAAGTGTATTTGAGATCTAGATACTTCTATAGCACCAACTGTGTTACATGATTTAGTAGTGGAACCAAATTTAACTATAGTTAGAAAGCCAGTTCGTATAGTCGCAAAAGATGAGAAAAGACTAAGGAACAAGACAATCAGATTAGTCAAAGTCCAGCGGAGTGACGACAAGAGAGAATGTACTTGGGAAACTAAGAGCAAGGTTAGAGATACTTATCCTGACTTATTTCATAGTATGTTTAACCTTTATGATTGATTGTTATAAGTACCTTATCGTAATTTCGAGGATGAAATTCTTTAAGGAGGAGAGTCTGTAACGACCCTAATTTTGACTAACATTATTTAGGACATTTGATTAGATAAATTAAATGAAATAATGTAAATGGTTAAGAGATTGAGATTTGTATAATTACAAGGTAGCCGTGCCTTAAGTAATAAATGAACATATGAAAATTTAAAATGAAGTAAAGGTAGCTAAGGTGAATAATAGATTACATCTCATTTTATTTGCTTTCGGTTTCTAGATGTCATCCGAATTTATTTTGTAAGTAAAATGCCAGGATTTAATTGTTTAAATGGATATATATGCTTGTTGATGATTAATGTTGTTTCATATAGATTTTATGATTAGATTTGATTTGAAAAACCTACTAAATGACATCCAAAAATCTTGCGTTTTTTATATAAGGTCAGAAACATTATTTTAGAGATAGGTTTCAAGTTTCATAATTTTCTAAGTTGCGGATTTATTATGAATTTTCTAGTAAAGAAAATGGAAAAATTGGGTTTAAATTATTTTCGGCTATTATACGTTAACTTTGGGTCAGAAATTTAAATATGTTAGAAAACGTATTAAAAGTGATTTACGAGAATTTTTGGAGAATTTTTGTTAGTATTTTATTAAAACTATAAAATTATTTATGGTATGGGACCTAAATGTTTTATATGTTTAAAAAAGGAGAATGGGCAATTTGCTAAATGTTTTAAATTGTTAATTACTGAATTCAGTGGCACTTTTAGAAAAAGATTATGTAAAAGAATTGGCAACCAATTATATGTTGACAAATAAGGCAAGTTAATTGGAAAGATATTACTTTAAAAAGTTAAAAATCAGTTTGAGAAGGATTACTACTTCGCCACTTACAACAGTCACCTTTCGACGCCATTCAACCTCCTCCTACCAAGTCCAAACCAATACACATGTTATCAATGCCTCGGTACGTAGTGGATTGGAGAAAGGCGGAAGGTATAGAGTCGAAACGTGCTTTCGAAGGGGTAGAAGTGGCTCTTTTAAACTTAGAACTATAAATAAGTAAGGCTTTTAAAGGGTTTGGAGCTTTTGACTTAACCAACTTGCTTTTGTTTATATAAAGAAAGGGCTTTCGAATGGGTTGCCGCCTTTTGTTTTTTTTACAAACAAGCTTTCGAAGGGGTCGAAACCCCTATTTCCACATTCAACCCTTCGAACCAATGCTTTTGAAAGGGTGCCTTTGCCTTTAAACTTGGAAGCTGCTTCTCCATGCTTTCGATGGGGTTGGCTTCGAAAGCATCCACTTTCTTTTACTTAGGAATAATGCTTTCAAAAGAGTTGCTTTCGCCCGAGTTCTTTTAAGACTCTTTGTTTATATTGAAAGTTAAACCCAAAGGTTTCAAAAGGAACAATTTTATATGGTTTCGAAGCTATGTTACACAAGCTTTTACTTGAACCCAATACTTTCGAAAGGTTTGTTTTAAGTAAGGAATTTTAATACTGTCAAAAGGTATATAACGTAGGTTTCGAAGAGGAGTTACCCAATGTTTTCGAAAGGTTTACTTGAGTCTTTAAATGGAAAGCTTCCAATTCTTTCGAAAGGCAAGTTTAAAGTGTTTTAAAAAGAGGATTTCTTAGGTTTTATAAAACTTTCGAAGGGATGCCTTCAATGATTTCGAAATGTATGTTTTGGCCTATCAGCCTAGTGTTTCAATGTAAAATAGTTAACCTATTATGAAAGGGGTACTTTCAATGGATTCAAAAGGGAATGTTTAAAGTTTTTAAGCAAGGGTTTCAAAGGTGATATCTTGGATTCAAAACCTAAAACTTTCTAAGTTAAAGAAGGGCTTTAACTTGTTTTAAAGTGATAGGTAACCCTATTGATTTAGGTTTTCCTCAACTTTGTTTTGTGTAAAGCGTATATCATGGCAAAGATATTTGAGTAAAGCAAAGAGTATATTTTCCTTGTTTAAGTATGATTTATAGGGTTGAATCAATTTGAAAGATATGTTTTCAAGGAAAATTTGATGGGGTAGTTAACCCTAAGTGAATGACTAGATATTAGAATAATAGACGGGACTAGTATATGGTCGCGCCTTATACTTTAGCTAATAAGCCCCTAGTAAAATAAGTCAAAAATTCTAGTGTGTAGGGCTTTGTCACATGTATGACTAAAATGATGTTACACATAGAAAGGAATACACATAGAAAGGATAGGTTGTTGGTGAGCCCGCAAAACCATTAGGTTTAATTGACCCTTAAAGAAGATAGTTAAGGGCAGATAGCCCAATAATGTGTCTAACTGATGTTAGATAATTGATTATATCTGGTAGGGCCGAGTCGGCCAAGGGTTAATAGTTAGCCAAACAAAACTATATTATTCGGATAGATAATCCATTGATTACCTGATTTATGTACATATATGATATTTCTATTATTGCTTTAATCAGTTTGATTGCAGGATTCTGATTTGCAAAAGATATGTTTTAAAAGGGATATTACTGAGGGAAAACCCATTCTTCTAAGCAGCGTGGTCTCACTTAATATCAGTAAACCGAGATGTAATAGTATTATTCACACCAGGCTTTATGTCTGACTCGAAGTTTATGTTTTCCCTTAAACTCTCGGGTACACAAAATTTAATTTTAGTAGATTGAGAGTTAAAGTTTTCAGGTTTAGTAGGTTGGACGAATAAGCTTCCGAAGACGTGAAGGAGGTAAAGCTAGCTATATAGAAGCTATTTAATTTTATTGCTGTCGTAATGTATTAAGACTGATATGTCTTTTTAGTACTCTGATCGTCCAAGGGGACATCTTCATATGTCGCTCTTAGTGTAATTTGTAATAATTATATTTGACCAAAACCTGGGAATCATTTGGGATTATGTATCTAAATATGAAATATTGATTTGAAATGTAATCAGAAAAGTTGTTTCAAATCTATGTTGATTTTATTTCATATTCATATGCTTCTGATATTATGGATACCATTAACGTTACCGTATTTTGTAACCGGAAGTTAATACTATAGATGACTGCAGCATCTGTAGTGCTTAGCTACGGGCCTCAAGATAAAGGATGTTACAAGATGTACTTTGCAATGCTTGATCAATATAAGAGTGAATATTCTGCTTACTTTGACTATTCTATTGTTTTTCAGCCTTCGGATGATGGATTTTTACATCCAGCATTTGAAACAAAAGTAAGATCTAACAAAACTAATAAACGTATGTTTGAAAGGTACATTTCCCCTAGAAGCAAAGGAAAGAGGACCGATGCTAATTCCGTAGAAGAAGGAGAAATCATCATAGAATTTGATTGTCGTAGGGAAGTGGAAATGATAAAACCTATAGAAGATCTTGAGGAGACATGTATAGACCCAAATGATTCAACCAAAATAATCAAAATGGGAAAGGGGTTGGAAAACAGCTTGAAGAAAGACTTAATTTTGTTTCTTAAATCCAATAGAGACACGTTTGCATTGTCTCATTCAGATATGGTTGGGATTGATCCATCGGTTATGTGCCATGCACTAAACATTTATCCAGAAGCAACCCCCATTAGGCAGAAGAAGAGACAACTGGATAAAGTGCGGTCCGACGCCCTAAAAGAGGAAGTTAAAAGGCTACTTGAAAATGGATTCATTCGGGAAGTCTTCTACCCAAAGTGGCCAGCGAACCCAGTATTGGTAAAGAAGTCGAATGGAAAGTGGAGAACTTGCTTTGATTATATTGACTTGAACAAAGCATATCCATACCCATTGCCCCAGATAGATCGGTTGGTAAATGCAACTAGTGGACATAGATTGTTATCCCTTATGGATGCTTATTCGGGATATAATCAGATACCCATGTTTAAACTAGATGAAGAACATAAAAGTTTCATTACCAATTGGGGAATTTTCTGCTACAAAGCAATGCCTTCCGGGTTAAAGAATGCAGGGGCTGCCTATCAAAAATTAGTTAATAGAATGTTCAGAGAATAGATCGGTCGAAATATGGAAGTGTATGTTGACGATATGCTAGTAAAATCTTATGAAGCTAAGATCCACCTTGAAGACCTAAAAGAGAAGTTCGAAGTATTATGAAAATATAAAATGAAACTTAATCCCCAGAAATTCTCTTTCGAGGTTCGTTCCGGGAAGCTTTTAGGCTATATTGTGAGTACTTAGGGAACTAAGGCCAGTCCAGACCAGATTCAAGCTATCAAGGACATGGCTGAGCCCAAAACTAGCAAAGATGTAATGAGTTTAAACGGTAGGGTAGCCGTCCTAAGCAGGTTCATCACCAAAGCAACTAATAAGTGTATTCACTTTTTCAATGTGATCAAGAAGAAGAAAAAAATTAAATGGGGAGAAGACGGTAAGAACGCCTTTCGAGAGTTGAAAAATCATTTGGAAAGACCATCAATACTATCCAGCCCCGAGAACGGGAAAGTTTTGTAATTACACATGGCAATTTTGGAACATGCGGTTAAGTCAGTTTTGATCAGAGAGGAAAATGGTACTCAACTTCCTATTTATTATGTGAGCAGGCGATTAAAAGATGCAAAGATTCGATACCCGGTAATAGAAAAATTAGCTTACTGCTTGATATTTATAGCATGAAAACTTATAGCATACTTTCAAATGCATCCAATAAAGTAGGGAATTGAGCTTAGCCAGTATGACATTGAGTTTCAGCCGTGGGCAGCTATCAAAGGGCAAGCATTAGCAGACTTTATTAATGAGCGTACATACTTCATTAAAGAAAAATTGGAGAAGGAAAATGATGCAGCGCGAGATAAAGATGAACGAATTACCTTAAGTCGCGTCCCTTAGTCGCGCTTCCCTAGGTCGCGAAGGCGAAGAAGCCAAATCGCCGAAGCCCTAGATCGCTCGAGCTTCTAAGTCGCGAACTCCAGTAGGTAGTTCCAGTTAACTCGCGAGCTTCCTTATGTCGCACTCCAACCCTAGGTCGCTCCATACCTTGAATCGCGAACGAGCAGCTCCCTTAGATCGCAAGCGACTTCCTTAGGTCGCGAACGACTTCCTTAGATCGCTGAATTCCTAGGTCATGGAAGATTCTTATATCGCATGCTTCTTAGGTCGTGAGTTTCTTAAGTCGCGAACTTCTTATGTCGCTTGCTTCTTAGGTCGCGAGCCTTCTTATATCGCTTCCAGTAGGCCGCGAGCTCCATAATTCTTATGTCGCTGATGCCGAAGTTCTTAGGTCGCGAAGAAGCTTAAGTCGTTTGTTGTTATGTCGTTATTTCTTATGTCGTATTGTTGTTATGTCATTTATTGCTATGTCATTTGTTTTTTAAGTCGTTTGTGTTTGTTGTACCGCTTTTGTTAAGTCGTATGTGTTGTATTGTTTAAGTCGTTGTTGTTATGTCGTATGTCGAATGTGTTGTAATTTCCTATAAATAGGGGTGTGTTGTCATTTGTAAAAGGAGTTAAATATTGAATAAAATTTGATTTGTGCTTTGTGCCACCATTAAAATTGGAAGTTGAGTGCCATCTCCTTTCTCCATCTTCGGATATTCGAGTGCGCTCGAATCAACGAACTTGAAGCCGATTCATGGTATCTCGTGTGCGAGATCAACGTCGAAGAATCGTAGATCTTCTAACGCGGTATCATGCGCGTTCAACGTGTTGAAGATAACTAGAATCCGGTATCTCGAGAGATCAACGGATTTGGGCACTTGGGTATCTTCAATTCATCGATTAATCTTGTTTCATCGATTCATTTTCCGCGAATTCATCAATTCGTGAGTTCTGTGATCCTGTAGGCTATGTCATTTGGTATCAGAGCTAGGAGACGAACTTTTCCAAGTTCGTTGGGTGTCCGTGAAACTTCAAACAAGTTGGGAGTTTATAAATCTCGAATCAAGACAGATTTTTTTTAATCGAAGAGAAGTGTGTGCTTGGATTTGTTGAAGATTTGACAATACCTCCAAGAAGAGTTAATCGTCATCAGAATCTTGCAGATGTGTATCGAAGAGAAGATGCTGAACAAATGGAGCAACGAATTAGTGATAAATTCAATGAGAAGTTTGATGAGGGAATTGATAGATTGGAAAGGCTCATAATGGATATGAATCAAACTCGACAAAGAGCATTGCCAGGTTCAAATCAAGGTGGACATAGAATTTCGCCGTCAAATTCCGAGAGGAGAAGAATGTCACCAACATCGGATCGGGAAAGAACAGAACCGTCAGTTTCGGGAGAAAGAGACGTGCGTGGTAGCAGAAATGTTGATGGTCAGAATCGACATCGACATACGACAGATTTGGAGGAATCCAATGATGGTGGTAGTAGCTCTTGTCGAAACCGTGGACAAGGGCGAAATCGAAATAGAGATTCCGAAGATGATCGTCGATGGGAGTCGGGAATGAAAACAGAGATTCAAGAATTCAAAGGGGGAATGCTAGCGGAAGAGTTTCTGGATTGGCTATCAAATGTTGAAGAAATTTTTGACTTCAAGGAAGTACCCGAGCATCGTAGAGTTAAGTTGGTTGCTACACGATTGAGGGGAAGAGCTATGGCATTGTGGCAACAAACTAAACTTACACGGGAAAGAATGGGAAAGTCGAAGATTGTTTCATGGGAAAAGATGAAGAAGTTGATGAAGGCTACTTTCTAGCCTTATAATTATCAGTCTCTTATGTATCAGCGCTTACAGAATTTGAGACAAGGGACAAAGTTGGTAAATGATTATGCAGATGAGTTTTATCAACTGATTGCTAGAAACGATATCATGGAAACGGAGGAACAATTGACATCCAGATTTGTTGGAGGATTGAGAATGCAAATTCAGGATATGGTAAATATGTTTGATCCGAGATACGTTGCTGAAGCACACCAGAAGGCTCTAGCTTGGGTGAAGCAAGGTAGAAGAAGAGGTGGTGCGTTTACAAGTTCGAGCAATCAGGTGAAGGAGGCTAGTAGCAATACTAATGTTTCCAAGGCTGTTAGTAAACCGGTTGTCAATGAAGCTGCTAAGACCAAGGTCAACAACAATTTCAAGTGTTATAACTGTCAGGAGTTTGGTCATAAGAGCAATGAATGCCCGAAGCCTAAGAAGCGAGCAATGGTTGCTGAGGTTGAGGATGAGGATGTAGAAGTAGAATGTTCCAATTCACCACAGGTTGAGGAGGAGGAAGAATTATTGATGGGAGACAAGGGATATTCTTTAATGATGAGGAGATCTTGCTTGACACCAAAGCAGGAAGAGGAGACTAGTTGGTTGAGGAGTAATATTTTTCAGTCAACATGCACTATTTTGGGAAAAGTTTGTAAGTTTGTTATCGATGCAGGGAGTTGTGATAACATCATCTCTACAGAAGCTGTAAAGAAGTTGGCGTTAAAGACGGAGAAGCATCCCAAACCCTATAAAATTGGCTTGGCTGAGGAAAGGTGGGGAAGTGAAGGTTGGTCGAAGAGCTTGTGTAACTTTTTCCATCGGAAAGAAGTATAAGGATGAAATTTGGTGTGACGTGGTGAATATGGATGTATGTCATTTGTTGTTGGGAATACCGTGGCAGTTCGATAGAGCCGTGCAACACGATGGTAGGACTAACTGCTATAGTTTCATGTTCGATGGCACTAGAATCACTTTAGTTCCTAAAAGGCGACAACAAAGTGAAAGCAAGTTGGAGGAAATCGAGGAACTAAAGATTCTGTTATCTTTGAAGGAATTTGTCAAAGAAGTAGAGGACAGCCCTGAAGTATTTCTGTTGACTGGACGTGAAAGTAGTGAAGCGGTTGAAATTCCTGAGGAGGTTAAACCAATGTTAGAAGAGTTTAAAGAGGTCGATCCTACGGAATCGTTCGAAGAATTACCACCAAAGTTTGACAACAAAGATGAAGAGGTCGAGTTAGAGAACGATGAATGTAATTTGTTGATGGGATTTTATTCAACGTCAACGTATGTGGATGTAGAAGTTGATTACTCTTCACCGTCAAAGATTGATGTCGATAGTATGGAAGAAGAAATTGTGTTCGGAGTTAAGGGAAATAACTTGATGATGGAGGATTCTTGCTTAACACCTGAGCTTATGGATGAGAGCCAGCCAAGTGTAAATTCCTTAGTTTCCGAAAAGCCCGAACAAAGTGAAAGTGAAAGAAGAGAAGGAACAATCAGATAGTTTATTGTCTTTGAAAGAGTTCATCAATAAAATGAAAGATAGTGATGAATTATCAATGTTGATTGAATCTGGAAAAAGTTCTGATTTTGAGAATCCTGAAGAGGTTGAAGTATTTGAAGAGTTTAAAGATGAGATTTCTGAGGAACTGCCTGAAGAAACTAGTCTTGTATTTTTGGAAGAGTCTGTTGAAAAGGTGAAAAATAATAATGAATTGTTTGTGTTGACCGGGCAAGGAACGAGTAATAATCTTGAGGTTTTGGAGGAAGTTGGATCAGAATTCGACGAGTCTGAAGTCGAATATCCTAAGGAATTACCCAAAGAGTTACCACCACTACAGGACATTCAACATCAAACTGAACTAGTACCAGACGCTATTTTACTGCGGGGATTGTATGATCTTGTGAATCTGAAAGAACAGGAAGAGTGGAAAAGACAGGAGGAAGAGAATGACTGTCAGTTGGAGTTGCCTGATCATGTCCGTACTGCTGACATTGTCAACGTCAACTGCTTGGAACCGTTTCATGAAAATAAACATGTCAAAGAAGAAGCGAGTGGGAATTCATTTCAAATAGGGGAAATTGATGCAACACATCAAGGGAAGATTCTAAATGATGATACACCTGAACGAGATAAGGAAAGACAAGAATCTGGACATGAGTCATCACACTTCTTCAGTCGTGACTTCCTAAGTCGCTCCGCGATTTTAAACTTCCTTATATCGTCTCGCATTTTCGTCACGTTTTGGTTCTATATCACACCTTCCTATTGGCACAAGCATCATGATGTCATCTCACTCAGATCACTTCCTTATGCCGCCTGCCTAATGCCACGTCTGCTTATTGCCATGCGTTCCTTATGTCGAGCCGCATCATCAAAGGGTCAAGACAAGATCAATCTCAAGAGTGGTTATCACCAGAGCCGCATCAGACCAGATAATGAATGGAAGACAGCGTCTCGAAGAAGGAAAAAATGTGAATTCGGGACGAATTCTTTTCAACTAGGGGAGGATGATGCAGCGCGAGATAAAGATGAACGAATTACCTTAAGTCGCGTCCCTTAGTCGCGCTTCCCTAGGTCGTGAAGGCGAAGAAGCCAAATCGCTGAAGCCCTGGATCGCTCGAGCTTCCAAGTCGCGAACTCCAGTAGTTCGTTCCAGTTAACTCGCGAGCTTCCTTATGTCGTGCTCCAGCCCTAGGTCGCTCCATACCTTGAATCGCGAACGAGCAGCTCCCTTAGATCGCGAGCGAATTCCTTAGGTCGCGAACGACTTCCATAGATCGCTGAATTCCTAGGTCGCGGAAGATTCTTATATCGCCTGCTTCTTAGGTCGTGAGTTTCTTAAGTCACGAACTTCTTATGACGCCTACTTCTTAGGTCGCGAGCCTTCTTATGTCGCTTCCAGTAGGTCGCGAGCTCCAGAATTCTTATGTCGCTGATGCCGAAGTTCTTAGGTCGCAAAGAAGCTTAAGTCATTTGTTGTTATGTCGTTATTTCTTATGTCGCATTGTTGTTATGTCGTTTGTTGTTATGTCGTTTGTTTTTTAAGTCGTTTGTGTTTGTTGTACCGCTTTTGTTAAGTCGTATGTGTTGTATTTGTTAAGTCGTTGTTGTTATGTCGTATGTCGAATGTGTTGTAATTTCCTATAAATAGGGGTGTGTTGTCATTTGTAAAAGGAGTTGAATATTGAATAAAATTTGGTTTGTGCTTTGTGCCACCATTGAAATTGGAAGTTGAGTGCTATCTCCTTTCTCCATCTTCGGATATTCGAGTGCGCTCGAATCAACGAACTTGAAGCCGATTCACGGAATCTCATGCACGAGATCAACGTCGAAGAATCGTAGATCTTCTAACGCGGTATCGTGCGCGATCAACGTATTGAAGATAGCTAGAATCCGATATCTCAAAAGATCAACGAATTTGGGCACTTGGGTATCTTCAATTCATCGATTCATCTTATTTCATCGATTCATTTTCTGCGAATTCATCAATTCGTGAGTTGTGTGATCCTGTAGGCTACGTCAGAAAAGGATTAAAAACCCATATGGTAGTTATTTGTGGATGGGGCATCCAATAAATAAGGGGCTGGAGTAGGATATGTCATAGTACACCAGACGGGCACCGCCTACACTACGCAATGAAGTTAGGGTTTCTCGCAACAAATAATGTAGCCGATATGAATCAATGGTGGCAGGATTAACTCTAGCCTTAGAGCTCAAAATCCCATGAATTTTAGTCTTTGGTGATTCTCAATTAATGGTATACCAGATAAAGCAAGTATATAAGACTAAAGATGCCAAGAAAGTATTGAAGATGCTTACCTTATTTGAGGATTTTTCTATACATCAAGTTCCAAAGGGAGAAAACTCTCAGGCAAATTCGTTAGCAAAGTTCGCTAGTTCAAGGAGAGCCCCAGAAACTCGAATCATGCCGATAGTGTTCCAAGGAAATCTAAGCATTAAAGAGGGAACACCTAAACAAGGGAAGGAATTGTTAGTCCTAACAAGATCCCAAGCCATGGCATAAGAAAGAGATGAAAGGGAATTAATGAAGAAATCCCAAATGAGAGGATTAATTATCCAAGGATATATAGATGACTGTTATAGTGACACTTGGATGTCGCATATTGTCAAATATCTTTCTAAAGGTATATTGCTATCTGACAAAGTGGAAGCTAGGAAAATCAGGTGACAAGCTCTGATTTTCATAATGGTGGATGGAGTTCTTTACAAGAAAGGATATGTCTTACCTTACTTAAGATGTGTGAGTCTAGAATATGGGATGAAATTGATAGTGGAAGCACATAAAGGATTTTGCAGAGACCACTCTAATGGGGCAAAGTTGGCAAAGAAAATATCCCCACTCATCATCTCTTCTATTCTTATTCTCATCCGTCACTCGCTTGACCATATTCGTGATATATGCCTTAGATGTCCGAGGGTTGACTGTTAGTCACTACACCAAGTGTTTGGCTTTGCAAATGATCTTCGTGCGTGAGCTGAAGCTTAGGCTCTCCTTTCTTTAGAAGAGCCACTCCGTCAAGATTCCGTTGGCTTGCGGTTGGTTGACTAGGGCAGTTTGGACATTCCTGGCGTTATCGAATGCATTGGCAATTCCTTTCAACTTGTTGTCGTTAAATTTCTCTCCATCTTCCGAGTCGGAGAGATCCATGGCTATATCCTCTTGTGGGGTCTCCTAGGTTCAAGTTCATAGCTAGTTTCCTTGCGGCCGGTGGAGTGTTTGTGTTTCCTTCTACATTGATTCCCATGGTTCCAGCTATCACTCCATTTTGCAGCTGCTTCCCATTTCTTCTATTTAGGCCAGAAACGGAAGAATTTTCTTGTTCTACGGCAGTCGACGGTTCTGTCATGGTTCTTAGAGCAGGATATGATTATAAGGTTAGGAGGACATTACGTTTATCGATAAGAGCTCTCTGACTGCTTTCCATTTTCTAATTAATTTCATCAATCATTTTATTCCATTTATCTCTTGTAACAACTTTACATTGATTAGAGGATCCTAGCTCCTGATCTCCTACATCGGCACCATTTACTTCAATTTTTTGATGATTCATCTCTTCTTCGGCTATTACTTCCCCTATAGATTTCCAGAAGCAGTTCTCTTTCTTCTCGGAGCCATTGATTCTTAGCAGGAGATCTTTTGAACAGAGATTAAGGACCTAACTTCTAGATTTATCTGATCTAAAGTTGATAGATAGATCTAAGCCTGAGTTCAACTCTCAGTGAAAGCACAAAAATGCTAACCCAAAAAATGGATCAACACCCTGGATTGAGTGTGAAAGCACCAGCCATGTTCTTACAGAGCAATAATATAGAGAATAAATGTAAAAAGAGCAGAAATAGTAAAGAGACAAGAAGATTTTTATAGTGGTTCGGCTTTTAATGAAGCCTATGTCCACTTATAACTTTCTATTATTAACTGACTGCCATTACTAGTTGACCTGATTACAATTTGATTGGATCTTGTAAGTTAGATCAAGTCACCAGTGTTAGAGTTCGCTGGAGAATCGTAATGAATCCTTTAGATGACTGTTATGTAGGAAGAGAAGAGTAAAGAACAGTTTTTGCATAGTTCAGTAGCCAGTCCAGAAGATCCTGTTTATGTTGCAGGTAGGGTTATATTTATAGGGGTTGGTGAGGTATTGGGCTAGGCTGACATGCCAGATGTTTGCAAATGAACATATGAAGGCGCACTGAGAGTTTCGCAGCGAGCCGAATCAATTTGATGGACCGCTAGCGATCCATAGCTTATGGGTCAGTGACGATTCAGCTGCTTGTGATGCTTTCCTTCATCCTCTTTTTTAAACATCATAGCAATCGAGCACAATCATATGGATCGCTAGTGATCCATGTCCTTAGTGGATTTTTGGACTTTGTCTTTTGGATTGCATTTATTGTCTCGTGTTGGTGTTCTCCATGTAATTTCGTAGCTTGTTGCCTTGTTTTGATGATGATCCACACAGTGGTTGCATTGGTCTGCTGATTGAATTAGATGAATGCTCGCTTCTCGATTCAACTAGCTTGGAATTCCATCCAACTTAGCCATAATTCTTAGAACGCCTATTGGATCATGATGCAAGAGGATTGATGGACCCATGAGCGAACATTATGGATCGCTAACGATCCATAGGAGATAGATCACTAGCGATCCATCGCCTTAGTGTGTTTTTCACTTTCTTTTTCTCTGATCCTTCTTAGTTGGTTCTTCTAGTCCTTCAGGTTGACTCTGGAGCTATTTTGACTTGAAGAAGCTATTCCGAGTTCCTATGAATTCTTCTGGGTTAAAAACTCGGATAACAAATACATTATCTCATCATGTTCTCTTTACATATAGCATTTGCGTGTGCAAATTAGTCCGACAAATAAACTATTTCCTTTTTCTTTAAATATATGATGTACCAAGCTTCAATTGAACTTCTAAGACACTTTCGAATTCCAGTATTGTTAACTTATAAAAAATTTATTAATAACATTTAGCACATGTATAAAAAATTAGACTAATATAATTTAGCAACCAACAAGTATGCAATTAATATTCAAGTATAAAAATATTAAAATATATTATTTATGATTTAAACCGCGATTTGATTAAAAATATGAACTTTATAATTTATGATTTAAATCTTAGAATAGCAACCTAATAAAAATCCGAGTCGACGTTTGAAATCTATTAAATAATAGTGAAGCAAAAGAATTTAAAGCACTTTTATTAATTCTAGAGAGTTTTCTCCATTCTACTTAATTCTCTCTAAGGCCAAATATCTTATTTTCAAAATAATATAATTTTCATTAATTTACATTCAAATATCTACTATATAAAAATAATTACAATCATTTACAAATCTTTTCTTAATTCTCTTCCATCATTTTACATTAAAGCCCATATATTAAAATTATTTTCATAATCCAAATTTTAAACCAGTTGATAAACCCAATCAACTAATATTTATTAAGACTTCCGAAACATGTCAATTTCAATATGTATAAGATAGAAGCATCAACAAATTGGTAAAATATTTTTTCATATGGATACGAATATATATATATATATATATATATATATATATATATCATAGACAATAAATTATATACATTAATGAATTGTTTTATAATTTATTTACAGGAATGAATTTATCATATATTACACTATAAAATTTTATTAACTTCAAATACATACGTTTTAAAATTTCTATAATACTTATAAACCATTCTCAATTCTCTCCTAATATTTTACGTTCAAGTTTATATATTTAACTAATTGTGTAATCTTAAATTTAAACTATATAAATAAATTATGTTAACTAATATTCATTAATTCTTCTAATAAATCTTAAAAATATGATAATCTCAATATATATATATATACAATATTCATATATATGAGGAATTTTAATCAAAATATAAAGATATTAAATCACATAACATTAAATGTATACACAAATAACAATAATGTGTTTACTTTTTGATTCATCTACTTTAAAAATATTATCCTAAATTACATAGCACGTTTTCATTCTTAACAACTTTTAAAGGATAAATTTATATTTTACAATATTACAATGTGAGGGCATAGAATACATTGATAAAAACTAGATATATAAATATTCTCACTTTCAACATATAATTAAACCTTACCAAACTCATAATTCAACTAAAAATATAAAACATTATTCATGATTATCAAACTTTTAAATATGTCTCTCCTACAATAACATGAGAATATGGTAACTGGAAAGATAAAAAATTTCAACATCAAAAACTAGATAGCTAATAAAAGTTCACATCTGGATAAGTAGGCCATAAGATGTCTTCTAATTTACAAATACGGACAAAGCTCTTCTAAGCATTCTCCAACTTTTTTTTACTTACAAGTCCTTATGTTTAATTAGTTTAGTTGATTATTAATCTAAATTATTTAAATAAATTCAACTATTATTATTCATTTATAAATCTTTAACACACAATAATGCAGTGCGTACATGATATTCATATTAGCAAAACTGTGATAACCCAGATTTTTGGACATCCAGTAATTAGATAATTAACTGGTTTATTCAATTGAACAGATAAAATTCTGATAATAAAAGATATCTGGTTATGTAAGTGAATTTGAAAATATAATAAAAATTGGATTTTAGATATTGGAATAAATATTTGATAATCTTCTAATATAATTACTTAAAATTTTACAAATTAATCTTTTAAAACAAATAATAATGATTGTGTATATATATAGACATAAGAAGATTTTAAATAGAAAAATATTATTTTCAAACAAATTAAATATGTGTTGATTAAATATATATATTTAAATGAGCTGATTTTAAATTGAATTTGGATTTGA
Source organism: Allium fistulosum (assembly GCA_030737815.1). Taxonomy (NCBI): domain Eukaryota; kingdom Viridiplantae; phylum Streptophyta; class Magnoliopsida; order Asparagales; family Amaryllidaceae; genus Allium; species Allium fistulosum. The sequence continues at coordinate 738,023,631 of CM060908.1, read as the reverse complement.
ATTTGAAATTAAAAAAGATAAATATCTTAAAATAAATTGGATTTAAAAATAATATATATATATATCTTAATTTGGATTTAAAATATATTATATATGATTTTATTTTGAAATATAGTTGTTCTATAATTTTCTTTTAAAGGATTTATATATATACTAAGAAATGTATTTATTAAATAAGGAATTAGGTATAAAAAGCTTTTTATTAACATTTAAAAATAAGTAATATGTATACAAAGACAAGTGTTAAATTAATAAGTAAGGATATTAACAAGTGTTAGGATTTTAAGATAAGAAATGAACAAGTGTCATTTATTCAATTTTTTTTCTAAAAATAATAGATAAAAGAAAATTAAACTATACAATATATCTACTCTCTTTTTCTCATCTCTTTATTTTCATTTTCAAAGAAGACCAAACCTGTACATACACCAGAAGGAAAAATTTAAAACAGATCAAAAGAAAACCAAATCAAAAGCAAAACAACAGTTCAAAGATCATCTCAAACCTCAATAGCCTGAACAATCAAGAAAATTCGAATTCAAGCCAAAGATTTAAAGGTTGCAAATAAATTCAAACAAGTCCAGATTTAACTCTAATACCAGAAAATCAACTCAACAACAAAGTTCAATACCAGATCAAACTCAAGTAATTCTAGATTAAAGAAACTTCCAGGTTCTCTGTTCAAATAAAAAGGTGAGCAAACCTCTTGTCCTCGTTACATTTTGATAATCTTTGAAGGATGATATGAAATGTGTTTGAATGATGTGTAGATTTGCTTGCATGTCTGTATATACGCAAATATCTAAGTGTATATGTATGCATAGAGGAAAATAGGCTTTGTTCTTAGTTCAGGTTGAAAATAAGTTCCAAAAATTCAAATTCTCTTTGTACAATCAATATTAGGCTAAGATTTTTAAAAAAGAAAATGATGATAACTATGCAATCTCATTTTTAAAAATAATTGCAAGTAAAAATATTCAGTAGATATTTCAAAATAATACATCATAGTGTAACTTTTGAAATAACAGGAAAATCAAATATTTTAATTTTACAGTTTGATTTCATAACCAAGTTCGAATTTGGAAATGATGATTTTAGAGAATCATTTCATGATTTTTAGTTTTAGAAATGGCGAGAAATTGAATGTTGAACGGAAAACCCATTTTCACCAAATACTGGTGATCGTGTAGTTGTGTGGTCTCGAGATTGATGTTGTATGTAGCTTGAAGACTGAGGACCATCAGAAAAATGTACAATGGATTTATAATCCATTGAGGTGGTGAGGCGATGATGATTTAGGGTTTAAACCCATGTTTTAGTCAAGGTCGAATATCTAGTTGCTGTAGTTTCATCGATGGGTAGGAGTTAATTGCACAGATGGGAAATGACGTGTGGATAATCAGCGATGCTCTAACCAAAATTTCATGGTCTCTGTTGGCCTGAGGCGATAGAGTGAGATAGTTTTTGGTGATCGAATTTTGTTCCAGTTTGGGTCAAGTCTCTCAATTTCGAATTCGTAGGGGATTCGTTGATCTGGGTGATCTGAAGGTGTAGGTAGATGGTCGTCGACTTGAGGTAGACGGCGAGGTCGTCTGGAGATCGTCGGAGCTCTGGTGCATGTGCACGGTGTTAAGTTGTATCAGTGGTTTGGGTTTGAGGAATATGATTTTTGCCTCGGGGTTGCATTCGGGAAAAAGGAGATTTGGCTCGAGCGTGCGTTCGGGTTCATACGCGAGTGTTTTCCAGATTTCAAACTTATAACGGAAACAAGAAAAATAGGGTGGTTCGGGAATGACTCGAAGGCAGTTGGTACTTGGCTCGGGGTGATCTCGGAATTGTCCCGGAAAGTATAAATACAGTTTTAAAAGAAAAACTTTAAAACAAAAAAATCAAGTTTAAACAATTCTTAACAAATTCTTTTAAATTTAAAGATCTTAAGTTGAAGTATAGATTAATGATAAATTAATTCCAAGTTTATTAAATAAGATTTTAAATGACAATTAAGAAGTTAATTAAGATAAATGACTTATCTTTTAATTAATTAAGGTTTGTGTGATTAAGATTAATTAATTAATAAAAGTAATTAAAGAGTAATTAATTAATTAATTAAAAATTAAGAGATTAATTAATGAAAGTAATTGAAGATTAATTATTGATTAATAAATTAATAATTAAAGATAAATAAATAACTAATGGTTAATTAATCAATGAAATTAATTAAGGTTAATTAATTAAGTAAGGATAACTTATTAATTAAGGGATAGTAATTAATGGAAGTAATTAAAGATGGTTGATTAATTAAAGTAATAACAAATGAGTTGTAATTAATTAATGTTGATTAAGCTAGATTAAGTAATAAGTTCATGAGTAATAAATTTAATTAGCTTAAATTAAATTAGTTATAATTATGTGATTAATTAACCTTGCTTATGGATGATTAATTGAATGGAATGTTTGGATTGATTAATATTTATAGTATGTTAATCTGTGATGTTCGGTGATATGTAATGCTTTGGATATAGCTGTGATAAATGTAAGTTATTTATCTATGATGAATTGCTGTGTGGATATATTGTTCTGAAAAAAAAATTGAATTGTATTCACTTAAACAACTTGGATTTAGGATGATATTGGATTCGAAGAGACCGGAGTCGGGTATTAGAAATATCCGAAACCACTTTGAATTGGTAATCTATAATTCTTTATAGATTGATTGGTAAATCAAATAGGCTGGAATGGAATAAATTAAGTAAACTAAATCATTGAAACTAAGTAACGGTACTTAGATATTGATTTGTGTAGTAAGTGTTTGGCTATAACAAGATAAGAACTCGTAGTGAGGTATGAGTTACCCTGTTTTTCAAAGAGGTTTTACAACCTTAGTATTTCAATTTAAATGAGTTTACTCACGCTGGTTTCCAGCCTGACTCGGGTGTTACTTTGATGTAATGCTCGGGTCAGACCCAGTATTACAGCTTTTCAGGTTAGGACGTTCTGGAGCTCAAGAGGCGAGCTGGATGGCAGGAACATATAGAGTGTTTTCCGCTGTGTATATGAGACTGTGTAGTATATATAGATTGTAGTCTGGAACATGTTAATTGTATCTGTCCAATGATTTGTGTATATGTTGTAACTCTGATGTATTGATGAAAATTTACAAATACAGTTTTCATTGTATAACTGATATTATTATTTGATATTGTATTTTGATCCGCTGCGAATGTGAGAATCTGTGTCTTGTTCTATTTCTTTCTTCTATCTCTTTTCTTTTGTCCTAACTATCCGGAATTTTCGGGTTCGAAGATTCCGGGTCGTTACAGTTGGTATCAGAGCGAGGTTAAGTGAGAACCTTGGCTTTGGTGGGATTACTCATTAAGGATAGGGTCAATAGTACCCTAAGATGAGTTGAGTGTATATATATATGAGAGCGTACTTGTTATTTTCTTATATAAAGGTTTTAAAATGGTTTTAAAAAAAATAAATGATTTTTATACAAGTTTATCTTTTGATATATATAGAGATAATTTCCTAATTATTAAATATATTAAAGAAATTGGTTGTTGAATCATTGGAATTAAATAAAATAATAAGAATTAAGTGGTAATACAACCAAACTGAAATTGAAAAAAAATAAGTTTGAAATAGATTCGAATTAAAATTAAAGTCTTGAATTTGGGAAAAAGTTTCAGAATAAAATAATAATAAATTGGTTTCCAGATATGATAATCTTGGTTATTATCATAAATGATTGTTGTGTTTAATAATGAAATATTGTAAATAATTAAGCAAAATGAAATGTTTTAGGGAAGTAAAATATTTAGGCAAGTATGACATGTAAATTGAAGTGGGTTTTAAATTGTGAAGTTTTAAATCTAAGTTCAGAAAACTTGAAATTGTTTTAAAGAAATTTGTTTTGAATTAAAAACCAATGGTGGTTTAAAAATTTAAGGTATAACTTGGTTTGTAAAGAAAATAAATATGTATAAATGAGGGATATACATAATATCAAAGATGATTTGAAATAAACTCTAAGTGTTGAGTTTTAAATTTTTCCTTGGAATGTGATATGAAAACCCAAAGTGATAAGTTTTGAACTTATAAGTGGGAAGATTATTAATATAAAGTTTAAAATTTGAAATGGGAATTCAAATTGGGTAAAGTTGATTGGATTAAATTGAATTTAACTTAAGGAAAGTTAAATGAGTTTAGAATGAACAACTTGAATTGAAAATTTCAAGATGAAATTGAAATTTAACTTAAGAAGATTAAATGGTTGATTTTAAAATGGGAATTATGAGTGATTTCGAAATGGGTTTGATATCTAGAAATTGAAAGAGATGTTGTTAATTGGTGTTTGGGTAAATTTGGATGTTTATTTATCCTGATATTATTCTATTGTTATAAATAATCTATGAAATTGAGAACTGGTTTTGACGTTAGAAATAAATTAGAATCTGAAGATTAAATTGTTTTTGAATTCTTATTTGAACTTTGCAATAAGTTAAGTAAAGATAATTTTAAAATGAAATTTTGGAATTTGGATTCAAAATAAAATGGTTTAAAGATTTAAGTTGTTAAATTAAAAATAAAGGGTTGGATTATTAATTTAAAAATAAAGGTTAATTTGATTTAAGGGGTTAAATCAACATTTAAAAATTACTCGAATTTATATAATTCGGGATGGTTTAAATTTGAAATTAATCCAAATTGATTTGAAATAATTTGGAATTGTGATTAAAGTTGAATAAGTTTAAAAATCAAATGGAATTTGATTTGAATTTGGAAAGGAATTAAGGTTAATTCAACTTGAATTGGGATTAAATCAATTTCAATGGAAATTGAAGTATTAAGTCAATTTAAAAGGAAGTGGAAAATTAAATAGTTTGGCTCTGGATTATTTTCAAAATAAATTGTTTTAATACAAATATATTTTCCCAAACTATTTACTATACAATCTTTCTTCTTAAACCCAAACTATCTTATACTTATTTTACAATTATTTTGGAACTATTTAACTATTTTGAAACTATCTTATAAACTAATTACTATTTTTCAGTTACTTATATCTAATCACTATTTTAAAAACTATTTTGCAATTATCTAACTATTTTATACCTACTCAACTATTTTACATCTATTTTACAAACTAATAACTATTTTTCAACTACTTATCTATTTTAAACTTTTTCAAGCTATTTTTAAATTTAAATTGGTCAGAGTTCAAACTGTTTGTAATTAAAGTAATAACTCAATTGTAAATGGAAGCAATTGAGAATAAGAGAATAGAATTAAAGGAAATGTGGATAGAAAGGAGAAATTGATTTAGCTAATAATCAATAAAGATAAATACGAAGGATGTACGTATATTATTCTATTTGCATAGTGATTTGATCCAGATTCGAACACAGAATTTCGAGATAGTATTATCGATCCGAGTTGGGATTTTTCGCTCGATTTTCAACGGCGAACCTGGATATGGGTTTTTGATTGGTTCTGGATATTCTCTATCATAGCTATGACTATGCAAGGAGAATGACGGTTTCTGATCAAGAAACCAGATCTGAGTCCGCACTAGGAAGTCGGGTGGATGATACTAGTTCGGAAGTGGAATTGTGTGATCGAGTGAGCGATCAGATTGGTATTGCGTACGGATGATATGTGTACATCGTACGGGTTTGAATGAAATTGGTATTGAAATATATGATGAAATAAAATGGGAGTTGAATATTTCTGTGATTATAACTCATTTTATAGAAAAGTAATATGGTTAATAACTTTATAAATGATTTATCAAATTTGAATATTTTGATTTGGAATAAAATAAAGTTATATATCCTTGTTATATAAGATAAATCTTCCCTTGTTAAATCTATTGCTAGAAGAAAGAGTTTTGAAATATTAGAAGTATAAAAGAGGTTTTATACAAGTTTGAAATGATCCAAAGATTTTCAAAGTTATATATATCTATATATATATATATAAAGGATCTTATGAGAATGATTTTGGAAAAAGTTTTGGGAACCTATGGATTTGGAAAAGGCTTTTGATTTTTGGGAAATCAATTTTGGAATTTGGAAAGCCAAGTTTGGAACTATCGATTTTGGATATCGATTTTGTGTAAAGGAGATTTTGATATAAATCATAAAGGATATGATTTGAAGATACTATAAGTGTATAGTATAAAGTGTTTTGAGGATAGCTCTGGGGGAAAAGGCGCTCCCTTGAAATGAACTTCTCAGGAGTACCACAGGGTGGTACTGCCTTGAACCCCAAGGGGGATTCTAAAGTTGATCCTGTGAGGAGTCCGGACAAAACTAGTTCCTGAGGATTATTTGTGTAGCGAAAGTCGAGGGGCTGGTGCCCACAGAGGCATTTGGGTTATGCTGTGACGACAGTGTAACTCGATGTCACTGCGATCTACTACAGACCATAGCGAAAGTCGTGTGAGCCGCTGAGAGCCAACAGTCTACGTTTGATTTTATATCGGTAGACTGCGACACTATGGTAACATAGCGAAAGTCATGTGTGCCGCTGAGAGCCAATAGTCTGCGTTTGATTTTATATCGGTAGACTGCGACCTATATAGAGTGGAGAAGTTTCATTTTGACAGCGAAATCGTGTGTGTCGCTGAGAGCCAACAGTTACATGGACTTTTGCTGCGATGGCAACGTAACCCTGGAATGTAACTGCGATCTGTTGTGGGTTCCATGCTGTCATCAGTTACATGGACTTTTGCTGCGATGGCAACGTAACCCGTGATGTAACTGTGACCATGGATAGGGGTGATGATTTCCAGAGCATTCTCACCAAAGATGTTTCCTCTATTTTCAAAAATGTTTTCTATATTTTCAATAAAGTATTTTCCAAGTATTTTCACTGGTGTTGAAAACGGGTTTGCTAAGTCCTTATAGATTTTCAGTCCTACGTCTGATCAACGTATGACCGAATTTCTATGAGAACAAGGATGGACTTGTTGAAACATTGAGTTATAAAAATTATTTTATAAAAACTATTTTTGTAATACTATATAGATTTGAAAGTGTTTTAAAAGTGATCAAAAGGTAATTTATCTGATAATAAGTATTGAAATTTCTAGCTTCGTTTCTTTTCGAGGACGAAAAGATTCTAAGGGGGGAGGAATGTGATAACCCGGATTTTTGGACATCCAGTAATTAGATAATTAACTGGTTTATTCAATTGAACAGATAAAATTCTGATAATAAAAGATATCTGGTTATGTAAGTGAATTTGAAAATATAATAAAAATTGGATTTTAGATATTGGAATAAATATTTGATAATCTTCTAATATAATTACTTAAAATTTTACAAATTAATCTTTTAAAACAAATAATAATGATTGTGTATATATATAGACATAAGAAGATTTTAAATAGAAAATTATTATTTTCAAACAAATTAAATATGTGTTGATTAAATATATATAATTAAATGAGCTGATTTTAAATTGAATTTGGATTTGAATTTGAAATTAAAAAGATAAATATCTTAAAATAAATTGGATTTAAAAATAATATATATATATATGTATGTATATATATATATCTTAATTTGGATTTAAAATATATTATATATGATTTTATTTTGAAATATAGTTGTTCTATAATTTTCTTTTAAAGGATTTATATATATACTAAGAAATGTATTTATTAAATAAGGAATTAGGTATAAAAAGCTTTTTATTAACATTTAAAAATAAGTAATATGTATACAAAGACAAGTGTTAAATTAATAAGTAAGGATATTAACAAGTGTTAGGATTTTAAGATAAGAAATGAACAAGTGTCACTTATAAAATTTTTTTTCTAAAAATAATAGATAAAAGAAAATTAAACTATATAATATCTCTACTCTCTTTTTCTCATCTCTTTATTTTCATTTTCAAAGAAAACCAAACCTGTACATAAACCAGAAGGAAAAATTTAAAACAGATCAAAAGAAAACCAAATCAAAAGCAAAACAACAGTTCAAAGATCATCTCAAACCTCAATAGCCTGAGCAATCAAGAAAATTCGAATTCAAGCCAAAGATTTAAAGGTTGCAAATAAATTCAAATAAGTCCAGATTCAACTCTAATACCAGAAAATCAACTCAACAACAAAGTTCAATACCAGATCAAACTCAAGTAATTCCAGATTAAAGAAACTTCCAGGTTCTCTGTTCAAATAAAAAGGTGAGCAAACCTCTTGTCCTCGTTACATTTTGATAATCTTTGAAGGATGATATGAAATGTGTTTGAATGATGTGTAGATTTGCTTGCATGTCTGTATATACGCAAATATCTAAGTGTATATGTATGCATAGAGGAAAATAGGCTTTGTTCTTAGTTCAGGTTGAAAATAAGTTCCAAAAATTCAAATTCTCTTTGTACAATCAATATTAGGCTAAGATTTTTAAAAAAGAAAATGATGATAACTATGCAGTCTCATTTTTAAAAATAATTGCAAGTAAAAATATTCAGTAGATATTTCAAAATAATACATCACAGTGTAACTTTTGAAATAACAGGAAAATCAAATATTTTAATTTTATAGTTTGATTTCATAACCAAGTTCGAATTTGGAAATGATGATTTTAGAGAATCATTTCATGATTTTTAGTTTTAGAAATAGCAAGAAATTGAATGTTGAACGGAAAACCCATTTTCACCAAATACTGGTGATCGTGTAGTTGTGTGGTCTCGAGATTGATGCTGTATGTAGCTTGAAGACTGAGGACCATCAGAAAAATGTACAATGGATTTATAATCCATTGAGGTGGTGAGGCGATGATGATTTAGGGTTTAAACCCATGTTTTAGTCAAGGTCGAATATCTAGTTGCTGTAGTTTCATCGATGGGTAGGAGTTAATCGCACAGATGGGAAATGACGTGTGGATAATCAGCGATGCTCTAACCAAAATTTCGTGGTCTCTGTTGGCCTGAGGCGATAGAGTGAGATAGTTTTTGGTGATCGAATTTTGTTCCAGTTTGGGTCAAGTCTCTCAATTTCGAATTCGTAGGGGATTCGTTGATCTGGGTGATCTGAAGGTGTAGGTAGATGGTCGTCGACTTGAGGTAGACGGCGAGGTCGTCGGAGCTCTGGTGCATGTGCACGGTGTCAAGTTGTATCAGTGGTTTGGGTTTGAGGAAGATGATTTTTGCCTCGGGGTTGCATTCGGGAAAAAGGAGATTTGGCTCGAGCGTGCGTTCGGGTTCATACGCGAGTGTTTTCTATATTTCAAACTTATAACGGAAAAATAGGGTGGTTCGGGAATGACTCGAAGGCAGTTGTACTTGGCTCGGGGTGATCTCGGAATTGTCCCGGAAAGTATAAATACAGTTTTAAAAGAAAAACTTTAAAACAAAAAAATCAAGTTTAAACAATTCTTAACAAATTCTTTTAAACTTAAAGATCTTAAGTTAAAGTATAGATTAATGATAGATTAATTCCAAGTTTATTAAATAAGATTTTAAATGACAATTAAGAAGTTAATTAAGATAAATGACTTATCTTTTAATTAATTAAGTTTTGTGTGATTAAGATTAATTAATTAATAAAAGTAATTAAAGAGTAATTAATTAATTAATTAATAATTAAGAGATTAATTAATGAAAGTAATTGAAGATTAATAATTGATTAATAAATTAATAATTAAAGATAAATAAATAACTAATGGTTAATTAATCAATGAAATTAATTAAGGTTAATTAATTAAGTAAGGATAACTAATTAATTAAGGGATAGTAATTAATGGAAGTAATTAAAGATGGTTGATTAATTAAAGTAATAACAAATGATTTGTAATTAATTAATGTTGATTAAGCTAGATTAAGTAATAAGTTCATGAGTAATAAATTTAATTAGCTTAAATTAAATTAGTTATAATTATGTGATTAATTATCCTTGCTTATGGATGATTAATTGAATGGAATGTTTGGATTGATTAATATTTATAGTATGTTAATCTGTGATGTTCGGTGATATGTAATGCTTTGGATATAACTGTGATAAATGTAAGTTATTTATCTATGATGAATTGCTGTGTGGATATATTGTTCTGAAAAAAAAATTGAATTGTATTCACTTAAACAACTTGGATTTAGGATGATATTGTATTCAAAGAGACCGGAGTCGGGTATCAGAAATATCCGAAACCACTTCGAATTGGTAATCTATAATTCTTTATAGATTGATTGGTAAATCAAATAGGCTGGAATGGAATAAATTAAGTAAACTAAATCATTGAAACTAAGTAACGGTACTTAGATATTGATTTGTGTAGTAAGTGTTTAGCTATAACAAGATAAGAACTCGTAGTGAGGTACGAGTTACCCTGTGTTTCAAAGAGGTTTTACAACCTTAGTATTTCAATTTAAATGGGTTTACTCACGCTGGTTTCCAGCCTGACTCGGGTGTTACTTTGATGTAATGCTCGGGTCAGATCGAGTATTACAGCTTTTCAGGTTAGGACGTTCTGGAGCTCAAGAGGCGAGCTGGATGGCAGGAACGTATAGAGTGTTTCCGCTGTGTATATGAGACTGTTTAGTATATATAGATTGTAGTCTGGAACATGTTAATTGTATCTGTCCAATGATTTGTGTATATGTTGTAACTCTGATGTATTGATGAAAATTTACAAATACAGTTTTCTTTGTATAACTGATATTATTATTTGATATTGTATTTTGATCCACTGCGAATGTGAGAATCTGTGTCTTGTTCTATTTCTTTCTTTTATCTCTTTTCTTTTCTCCTAACTATCCGGAGTTTTCGGGTTCGAAAATTCCGGGTTGTTACAAAAACGGTAAAGTTATTGTAAGGACCCAGAATTTTAGTTATTTGAAATTAGAATATTTAATTAATTTCAAATATTGAAAAGTTAATTTTATAGGTTAAATAAATTAAAATTCCAAATATAGCGTTTTATTAGATAGTTTAATTGTTGAATTTAATAATTGAAATTGTGTAAAAAAAATTGAATCTTGGATTTTTAAGTTAGATAAAAATGATTTAAAATCTTATTTAAATTCTATTTGATAAGAATGAAGGTAATAAAACTTTTAAATTGGATTTAAAAGTGATTTACTCGATTTTGAAAATAACTCATTTTAATTAACATATAAAAATAGCATTCCGGGGCATTGTCTCTGATTTCGACGAAACTAGTGTCATTGGGTCCGTGATAATGAATTATAATATGCCGTCAAATTTTGTAGCGAACAGATATATCGTTTGGTCGTACGGGATAGAAACGCGTTGAAATTAATATTGAAGAGTTAATATAATAATTGGGTTCAAAAAGCTATCTTCTCCATACGATCGAATTGGAGCTCGAGACTAGTTCCATTGCGTTCGGAATAGGGGTATAACATTAAGAACGCCAAGCGGCATGTCTCGATTGGAGTCCGTAATTTATAGCTAGATATTTTGGATTTTTAAATAATATATTCCTATTCATATTTGACCACACAACCGTTGTTCCCTTCACATCAGCCGCACCTACCATTCATATCAGCCACCCTACCTATCTATGATCATACCCACCTCTTTCTTTTAAAAACGCATCCCCTCTCTCTTTATTTTTTCAAACGTAGGAAAGAAAAAAAGGGAACGTTCAAAATTTTCAAAACAGCCAAATCCAACGGCTACCATCAATATGGACCACGAGAGGCCGAACTAGGAGGAGGTCCTAACTACAAAGTTGGAGAGCACATCACACTGAGTAATCTCAATGGTGGAGATGGGGTTTGGTGAAGCACAAAGACGACAATTTGACCGCATTCGTGTCCAGGGGAAGTTCTGATATTGGGATGAGCAACGGTGAATGGTGGCTTTAGAGGCGATGGGACCTAAAGGAAACTTGTAGAGGTTGTTAAGCTCGAGGCACTGGTGAAGTTTGGACAACTATCGACGTAAGGGGTGGCGTAGTTTCGAGTTGAACGGCATGTAGTTCGTCGCCGAATTCTCGGTAATGGTGGAGCTCCGGTGGTCCACGGCGACATCGTTGGGGGCGTGGTGACGTGGGCAACTCAGGGTGGTGTCAGGTGACAGCGCGACAATGGTTTGCGCGTAGTCGAATTTGAAATCTTGGCTCGCTGATGGGTTTCGAGAGTGGCAGTGAGAAGGAGACAAGGGGATTAGTTAATTAAAGAGTTAAGTTATGTTAATGATTAATTAGTTAATAAATTATATTATTTAGATTATGAAATCTTTTAAAAGTTGTATCTTACTCATTTTAGATCGTATTTGAACAAGACAAGTTGTGTTGCACTCGGTTGGACGTATTCTACGATATGGAGTTGATTTGACAAAAAATGGAGCTTGTTGAATTTTACGCTGAATTCGGACGTCGTTTGAATTCAGACGGAATCCGGAACGCCTCGGCAACAACAGAAAATAAAAGTGAGTTCAACTCACCTTTTTGGTTAACTGGTATAATATATAGTTGATAAAAATTGTTAGATGATTGTTTGGATGAATTATTATATTTACTAGTTGGTTTGGATATATTCTCGCCTATTGGAGCGGATGAGACCTTATTGCGTTCCCGTGTAAGAGCGGATGACCCTTTATATACGAATCCCGCCTTGAAGTGGTTGATTTATGTTTATGATTATCTAACATTTGTGATGCAGGGAAACAGGTTGGAGAGATCCAACGGGATTCATCGCTATTATTGAATTATATTGTTTCAATAATATTTCCTTTATATGGATTGTTGAATAATAATTATTATGGATGTTGTAGTTATAACGTCATTATATGTTTGAAATTAAAAACCAGTAGTGATAGAAAATCAATATCGATATTGGTTAAGTATCGGGTGACTATTGGCTTCAAGTTAGTATTTTGAAAATACTATAAATTGCCGATTAAGTCGAAATTGGGTTTTGAGACAAAAAGGACTTTTAAATCCAAAATTGGATTTTGGAAACATTTAAGGATTATCTAATTAAATATATTAATATTGTTTTAAAGTTAATTAATTATATTAATATTGTTTTAAGTTATTTAATTACAATAATATTAATTTAAGGTTATTTAATTATAATAATATTCTTTTAAAGTTATTTAATTATATTAAAATTGTTTTAAAGTCATATAATCATATTAATATTATTTGAAAGCCATTTAATTATTTTAATATTGTTAAAAGTTATTTGTTTTATAGTTAATATGTTTTAAGAAATTATAAAAAGTTAATAAATTGAAAGATTAATTATTTTAGAATAATTATGGTTTGAAACGTATAATAAGGATTATTAATGAGGTTTTAAAATAAATTATTATTATTTATAAAATGGTAAGATTAATTTTTATTATTATTTCTTAAACAATATTTTGGAATGATTAATTATTATTTTAGGATAATTAAAGTTAATGATCTCCATTTATTTATAATGGTCATTGTTAATCATTATTATCATATAGTGATGTTTGAGGTAAATGATTAAAAATTATTTATAAATGCTTCCAAGACACGGAAATGAAGTTGAAAGACTTAGATTTTATAAAGGAATTATAAAATGGTTCGAAGAATTAAGGATTATTTGCAAGGTGAAAGAGTTTATAAATGGTTAGAGATTTATAAACGAGTTTTAGAAGCGGGTTTATAGATTTATAAAAGAAGTTTATAAATGGTATATGGGTTCATTAAGAGTTTTAAATGATTCTGAAATGTACAAGAAATTTATAAGTGACAGAATTCATGGTAAAAAAATTATTAATGTTTTTCGGAGATTTTATAAAATGGTTTACAAACGATCTTGGAGAATTGTAAGGGGAATTATAAACGATTTGAGAATCGAATAAGAAGGAAACCTTTCTAAATTTTGCGAATATACTTATACCGTTGGGAAGAATATATGGCTATTTCTAAATATGGAAATAAAGGGATTCGCAAGTATATCTTTTAAAAGTGTTTATATGCAAGTAATTTACAAAGTAATTGTATGTATGAAGACTTATTAAAGGAGGCTAGTGATTGCTTATGCACTAAACCAATGTTGGTTTTCCCTATAAAAAAAATCCTTGATTGAATGTTTGTTAGTCGATAGTTAAATAACCGACTATGGAGATTTGACCCAAACGTAACTTTGTAAATATCTAGGAGAATCACGTGGGTTATACGGCACACTCATCTCCGATGATGTTGTACTGTGCGTATAAATCTCGTTTCGTTCTTCTAGGACGATGATAAGGAAATCCGTCCACTAACGGTTAGGTGGTGATCTCCGATCTTATCTTTGTCTATTTATTTCCTAGAGAACTGGGGTTGAGTTTACCAGAAATTATCGAACATTGTTTCGAAGAGATCGGGATCGGATATGTTATCCGAAAACCACTTCGATCCAACGAATGCGTTTCGAAGTGAAGAAATCGTGGAGAGCATGGAATCGAAGATAGAGATGTGAAGTGCAAGGGCTAATCGCTACTAATCCTGAGGGTGATTCCAAAATGGATGTAGTAGGAATAGTGCCTTCGGTTTCGTTCAGACCCAGAATGGACTTGTATGGATGAATGCTATCAGCACATTGTCATTGGAGGGCAATGAGCATTCTAAGTGTGAATTTCTTGAAAGGTAATCGTAGCCTCAAGCTTCATCAACCGGGAATGACTGAAAATCATGGGAGATGCAGCAAGGCTAAGTGGGTCGCACCCATTAGGGTATGTTGTCACCCTTCTAGATACATCTACATATTTATGATAGGTGGTACCTCAATGCCTAGTCATTTTATGGAATCCATTCTCCAATAAGCGTCGTACGGTTTTGATTGTGCCCCACTATGTTGAAATGTGAGATGCGAGCATTTCAGCTATTTTCAAATTTTACTTTGACCTCTAGACATTATTATAATATCACTAGTTTTTCCATAGAAGTGTTTTGGTTATCGTAAGGTAAAAACCCGTTCGTGTTTATGTGCGGTGTGGTCTTACGAGATACTTTTAATTTCAAAGATTTTCTTATGTCTTTAAATCCAGTTGGGTGTGTTTTCTCACGCTGGTTTCCAGACTGTCTCGGGTGTTATTTTATTATAATGCTCGGGTCAGACCGAGCATATTACAGATTATATTGGATGCTTGGAGCTTCAAGAGACGAGTTGGAGGCCCGAGACATATTTACATAGATGGTTATTTTCCATTGTATTCATTTTTGTGTTATCAGCAATTGTGAGGACATGTTGCTATAACTGTCCAGGCTGAAATAGGTTATTATACTCTGATTGATGTTTGTATATACACATATTACAGTTTTGCTTTTGTGTAAAGTTTTGTGGTATATTATAGTTTATTCGTTCCGTTGTGAGATTCTGTGTTGTTTAGTTTTCTTCTTTCTTCTTTTTATCCCTAACAATAAGGTTTTTCGACATTTGACTGCTCGGCATGTGATACAGTGGATGTATTAGTGTCAATTTCGAGGATCGAAAATCCAGTTCGTTACATTTGGTAACAGAGTTGAAGGTTAAGCGAGAAGCTTGGCTTTGATGGGGTAACTCATTAGAGATAGGGACAGTAGCACCCTAGAATGAGTTTGAGTGTATATATACGACCACTTATTTGTTAGTGATATAAAAATGTTTTATATTGTGTTGGTTGAATTGTTGAGTGGCTTATGGATTCTGGTCAGTACGAGTAATTAACGTTATTGAGAGGGATCTCTAAACACTTGAACTGAGCAATTCGACATGGTATTGCTTTAAAATTGGGTAAATGGAATAATTTTACCCAGATTATTTTATATATAAAGGGATAATTTTTTGAAAAATTATACGGGTATATATGGTTTGCTTGATTGTTAGGAAATAAAAATGTTATTTGTTGTGGAAGTTTGTGATCGAATAAATGTTGGTGTTATAATGTAAGCAAGATTAACAATTAAGGAATGATTTTATATAACCAAAGTAAGATTATATAAATATAATTTATAAATGTGATTTATAAATTGAAAAGAAATGAAATTCCTGAAGTATATTATATAAATATGGGTTATAAAAATGATTTATAAAGGATCTAAAAGATGGAATTTGGGAATTTAAATCCCATTGGTTTTGAAAATGTTTTCAAGGTTTTGGAAAATAATAATAGTGTTATTTGGAAAATACTTTTGAATAGAAATATTCAAAAGGGTTTAAAAGGGAATAAAAGCACTGAACTCACTTCGATCGCTGAAAAATATTCAGTGATGACTGAAGCATCATCGACGTTCATTTTCGAGTTTCCAAGGGAGAAATTGCTACCATTGGAGTTTGTTTTGGTAAAACTATTTTTGAATTTAAAATCCAAAGGAATAATTTGATATACCAAGGGAATTTTGTGTGTGTGTGTGTATATATATATGAGTCAAATTAATTTGAAAAAAATAAGAACCATGTGTTTAAACTCTGCAAAACTTTCATTGAGTATTTTATGAAAAAAATGAGAAAATAAGTTTGGTAACTTATAAAATTTGAAAATTAGCAAGTTAAAGCAATGTTTTGAATTGTTGAATGTGAATGCAAGAAAAGTAACAGTTTGAAATTGAATTGTGAAATGAAATTTAACTTAAATTAAGTTAAATAATGTGAAATTTGAAATTTTAGCCTAAGTTAGGCTAAATGAAATAATTTTTGGAAATGAAATTGATTGAGATTTGAAATAAGTTAATGATGGAACTAATTAAATTAATTAGTGAATTGAATATGGTTTTGGAATATGGTTGAAATATTGGAATTGAACATTGGAACTGAGCGAAATAAAATGGATATAGACTTAAGTGGTAAATTGGAAATAAACATGAGAGTTGTATAAAATGTTTATAATAGACTTAAGAAAATTTGATGGAATAATTCTTAAGAGATAATTAGTATTGGAAGGAATATACTAAGTAAATAAGGGAATGTGAATAATGTGATGTGAATAAATTGAATGTAGATCAACTGAATAAAGTAAATAAGAATGGGATGAAGGTGAATAAAAAGAATTTGGTGTAGCTAAGAATCAATCGAAATAAATACGTAAGTTATACGCATGTTATTTTATTCGCATAACGGTTTGATCCAGATTCGAGCATGGGATTTTGAGATGATTTACATCGATCCGAGTTATGATTTTTCACTCGATTCTTGATGGCGAGCACTGGATATGGATTTTTGATTGATTCTGGAATTCTCTATCATAGTATATGGCTATGCAAAGAGAATGACGGTTTCTAATCAAGGAACTAGTTCTGAGTCTGCACTAGAGTGGTCATCTGAACGATACTAGTTCGGAAGTGAAATTGCAGATTGAGATCTACATAAGGATGATATATGTACATCGTATGGGCTTAAGTAAAGCAAATGTTGGAAATTGAAAATTCAGGATAATATGGTTATGAACTATATGATTGGATATCAATGGTAAATAAGATGCAGGTATTTAAAAGCAAGAGCTAATTGATGTCTTTGATATCATAAGAAAATTGGGTTGCCAAAAAAAAGGTACATGTTTAAAACATTGTTGATTTTATGGTTTTATGATTGAGCCACTTGGCTTTTGTTTTCTTTTGTTGATTTAGCCCGTAGTGGCAATTGGTGGTTGTTTTGGTCTAGCCGTGCAAAGGAGACGCTGGCAAAAAAATTCGAAAATTTAAAGAGTGTGAAAGCCCGCAAATCCGTTCCCTTTGAGTCGACAATAAATCACACGTGTCCAACTCAAATTGAACGGAAATATGAATCTTTAGGGGTGAAGAAGAAAAAGGTATAGAAGAAGGAACAAAAAAAAACATAGAATCTCACAATCGTAACGGAACAATATAAAATATATAAATACAAATATTTATACAAAAAGAACTGTAACTGTTAATATACATACAATCATCAGAGTACAACAATCAACAAATCAATATGGATAATTATTATTATTTGTCCTCACCAGTGCTGACTATACAGCCTAACACACACAGCGGAATATAATCAAGTACGTGGAATACGCCTGAGAATCCTTCAACACGTCTCCTATGCTCCATAGTATCCTAACCTGAATCTGTAATACTCGGTTTGACCGGAGCATTATAATAAAATTACATCCGAGTTAGTCTGAAAAACCAGCGTGAGAAAACACACTCAATTTGAATTATTACTGTTACCAAAATTCTTTTGAAAACAAAGGTATCTCGTAAGACCACGCCACACATAAATACAACGGGTTTTTACCTTATGATAACCAAAAATTTTTATATCAAAATCATCTGATATTATAATAGTGTATATAGAAAATAAACTATAAAATAGCAGAAATGCTTGCATCTCACATTTCAGCATAATTGGGCACAATCAAAACTGTACAGGCTCATAGGGGATATCGGATTCCATACAATGACTGGGCTACTGGGGTACCGCCCGCCACAGTAGATCTCAAGAAAAATATACCGAGATCGTACCCAACGGCCCTGCCAACATAGGACCAGCCTACCCCTTGCTGGATAGTACCGAATCTGTTATCACCCCGGGTGTTCCCACCCTAATTGAGCGCTCTGTTTTCCATGCACAACCATATCCATAATTATAATATAATATATCCGAGGGTATCTAGAAAAGTGATAACATACCCTACTTGGGTGCGACCCACTTAGCCCTGCTGCATCTTCCCTGTTTAGTTATTCCCGGTTAATGAGGCTTGAGGCTACGTATTACCTTTAGAATAGCATTCATACAAGGAATGCTAACGTTGCCTTCCAGACCACTATGCAAATGATAGCATTCATCTATACAAGTAGTTCTAGGTCTAAACAAATCGAATCTCCAAAATGACCATCTTCATTATCTTCATGATATTACAATTCGTAATGCACAAATCAGATCGAAGTGGTTTTCGGATAATTAAATCTGATCCCGGTCTCTTTGAAATAATTAACGAATTTGGCCAGATTTAATAGTCGGTTATTTAACTATAAAATTACACACACAGACAGTCACTAGGCCCATATTTTATTAAATCTTTTCAAAACGTTCATTTCAAATATCTCTACATGGATATATATATATTCAAATCTCTTTTAGTATTCCAACGTTTGAAAACAATTTCAAATTCTTATATCCTTAATGGGATATTTTCAAACCATATCAACACTTAGGATTAATTTTTTTTTTCAATTCCATTTATAATTCAACACTCTGAAAATACTTCTATAATAATAAACTCATGGTTAAAATATTTCACACCCTCCCAGCCCAATACTTAGGAATTATTTTTAAGTATATTTTTCCAAATCATTTTATTTCCAATATTTAGGAAATATACCATTATATTCCATACTTCTCAAATCCTTTACAATTTACTTGTAAATACCTTTTCTCCTATATAACGGATTCTATAAGTTGTCGGGATTCATTAATTTACTTCCTTTAAATTTTCCAAAATCGATTGCACTTGTCTATAATTCCAACTACCCATTTCTAACTTCTTTCTATGAATTCTAATTCATTTTCGAAGTTCTCATATTTCAACACTTCGGAAGTTTACTTAAGTTTCCAAAATTACTGATTTCTCTTATAAAAATCATACCCGTTAAATAAACCCCGCTTACAAATCTCGAGAGGATTTATAAATAAATTATAATCATTTCAAAAACTCTATATATATGATAAGTATATTTTTAAAGAATAATAATTAATTTTAAAACATGTTTAAGTAATTATTTAAAATATTAAAACACTTTAAATAAACATCGATACCACAGTTCAAATTCATTTTTAAATAAAACTAATCGATTTACAAAACTTATCATAAAAAATTGAATTCATTTCAATAAATATTTAATATTTGAATAATCCACTTTCCGAAATATTTCAATACTAAAACAGCTTTAACTATATAGTTTAATAGATAGAAATCCTATTTTTAAAACAATTTTAATTTCTTGACAAAATTCTATTTTTAAAATCTAATATTACCAATTTCAATTTATAAATCCCTCTCGATTCATATCACATCGACTACATTTCAATTTCATAATCATTCTCACATTTAAAAATAGAATCCGCTATTTTTTTCCCAAAACCCGATTTCCATATCTCGATATAAATTCACACTTTAAATTTATATTTCCAATTTATTAACTGACAATCATTTTCCCTTATTTATAAACATCGTTTATAAATTTAAAAACCCCTTTTGAGTTTCACTTGTTATAAAAATAATCTCATTTATAAAATCTCATTTTACGAATCCATTTCTTTATAAATCCATTTATTTTTCAATCTATTTTTAAATATCGATTTCAACTTCCCTTCCATATTTTCAGAAATATCATTTAAAGAAAAATCCATTGTTAAAATCCCTTACATAAATTATTTTAAAATATCTATTTAAAATATCATTCGAAATAGATAAGTACAAATCCCAAAATCAAATCATTTATTTTATCCAAATCAAATCCTTTTAAAATAATCCAAAATTCAATATAAAAATCATCAATTCCAAAATCGCCCTTAAATTTCCCTTTTAAATTCAGAAATATTATTGATGGTATTTAAAATACCAAAATTAGGGCCAGTGCTACTCTAGCATCCAATATATCAAATCACACAATAATCCATGACAGATTATTCAAAAAAATCAATAAAATTTTGAGGAATCCAGTTGGATCCCTCTAACATGTTTCCTTGCATCCACAGATGTTATATAACATAAAACACCAATCCCGCTTCGAGGCGGGACATCATGGTAATATAGGGTTATCCGCTATTATGCGGGGCGCATAGTGTCTCATCCGCTCCAATCGGCGAGAATATATCCACCTACTAATATATATACTACTATATATATAATAGAACATTCAACTGATAATAATATATCAATTCTATCAATCATCCAATAAATAATTTTTAACATTATAACTTAAAACCAGTAATCCAAATAAGTGAGATTTACTCACCTTGATTTTTATTTACAATCCATTCCAATTTTAAATTAAATCGAACAACGTTCGATTTAAATTTAAAATCCCAACTGAATTCAAAAATCCCAAACCAATTTCATTTCGAAGCATTCGTTATCACGAGCCAAACGCAAAAATTCGCGTCCCAAATTTACCTCATATGAAAGAGATATACATATTCTAAGTCATCGATTTTAAATTTTAAATTTATTAAACTAATTACATTATAAATTTAATAAATTACCTATTAAGATAAACCTTCTTCCTTTATAATATAATCCTGCATCTCCCCTCCATCCACACATAAAACCCCACATAGCAGCGTTCGATCACCAGTCACGCACACCCGGTTGTGCACTACCCAACGCCTTCACTTCATTGCCACACGAAGTCAGGTCGCACTCCAACCAAGATCGCAACTCCAGATCGTGGCCTCTACACACAACACACCATCATCATTCAACTTGGCCCGCCTTCCATTGTCGTGCCTCCCTGATGTCGAGCTCACAACCCCCTATCACAAACGGCTGGAAGCACCACAGCGACAAAGGAAATGTCACACTTCCCATTCAACGCCGCACTCCACCAAACACTGCTTGCCAATCCCCTGCAACGCCACAAACTCAATGCTGTAACCCCAAAACATCTCATCTCCCAAAATTTTCCAAAATCTTAACCCTAGCTGTGGCAACGAGCAACCCGCCTCGCACTCCTCCCCCCTTGTGCTTGTGCTCTGCCTGAGCACCGCGATCCTGCCACTCGTGATTCTTATCGCGTAATTTTTTTTTACACGATTTCGATTTTCTTTTTTTCATTCCTGAAATTAAAAGGAGAAGATGCAATTTAAACTGGAGAAGCCACTTTGGGTACAAGGTAGGCCGATGGAGCAGGTTATAAGGTGGCTTGAGAGGTAATAGGGTTTGACTTTGCAGATTTAAAATATTATTAAATTTCCAAAATATATCATTCCCATAACTCGAAATCGTGAAGTCCTATCGAGGCATGCCGCATGGTGTTCCTAATGTTATACCTCTATTCAAACGAAATGAAACAAGTTTCGAGTCCTAATTCGATCGTATGTGGAAGATAGCTTTTTAAACCCAATTAAAATGTTAAATTTTCGATATTAAATTCAACGTGTTTCTATCCCGTACGACCAAACTGTAACTCCAAATGCTACGAAAATTGAAATTCGATAATAATGCACTATTACGGATCCAATGGAACTAGTTCCGTCGAATTTCAAGACGGTGCCCCGGATTGCTATTGTAACGCGTCAATTAAATCGACGATTTCAAAAATTGATGAAATTACTTAAAATTTCAGTTTTAAAACTTATTAACTCAATTCTAATTCAAATAGAATTTATATCAATGTTAGAAATCATTTTGATTCATATTCAACTCAAATTTCAAATATTCACCATTTCCGTATTTCGATAAATCGCTATT
Organism: Allium fistulosum; assembly: GCA_030737815.1. Classification (NCBI taxonomy): domain Eukaryota; kingdom Viridiplantae; phylum Streptophyta; class Magnoliopsida; order Asparagales; family Amaryllidaceae; genus Allium; species Allium fistulosum. The sequence continues at coordinate 738,001,280 of CM060908.1, read as the reverse complement.
TTTGAAATTTAAATTCATTCTAAAATTTCAACCAAAATTTTCATATTCAAAATTAATATATATTCCAAATCCAATATTTTTAAAACCATTTAAATATTTAAAATCAAACGACGGAAAATCCGAGTCGTTACATTCCTTCCCACTTAAAAGAATTTCGTCCCCGAAATTGCTAAGGTAGGACGAATGATCCAAACCCATTACTTTTCAAAAACCCACTTAGTTAACTTGTTATTTCACTTTCCTAATTCCTTTAGTCTCAACCAAACAATTAGTTTTCATTTCTAATTCAAAACCCTATATTTCAATTACAATTTCAAAAAAATCAACTTTTTAGTTAACAATTTTTTTCCAAAAATTTTCAAAAATTTTCTAACACCCTAAATTTCTGAAAATTTTTGGCAGAGTCTCCCTTGTATGAAGAGCCTTTTATAATATGATAAAAAGATATACATCGGCTCTCATTGCCGGAAAACGCAATATATATAAATATTTTTATTTTTAGCACGCTAAATTCGTAAGCGTACTTTAATTTAGCGTTATTAAGCAAGCTCGCTCAATTTATATGCAATTTGCGCAACCAAAATCAAGCCAAACAACTCCATGTATACGTACTTACTCAATTAAAACACGTAAGTTCCAAAAACATGAAATTTAATAACATTTCATTCATTTAACTAGTTAAACATCCAATTTCCATGAACCAAACATGTTCTCTATGCATTTAAAAGCAATTACAAGGTTCTAGCATGAAATTATCCACTTCCAATCGATTTATATACCATTTATTCGATTTCTAATCATTCATAAGAAATTTATTTGCATTCAATACATATTTGCACACATTATATTCATATCCATTTCAAATTGATTATAAATCAATTTACTTTTCATTGATTCGCAAAATTTTGTTTACTTCCGTTTACTTCAAACGACAAATTTTTCCATGCAAATTCGGGGATATTTATTTAATAAAATTGCCATTCCAGTTTATAGCTATTTTAAATTGATTCCAAATCAATTTATCAATTTTCTATTATTTCACATTCAATCTATTCACAAAATCTCGTTCACTTCAATTTATATTAAACGGCATTTCATTCCATGCCACTTTATTCATGAACCATTTCATGAATCATTTCACTTATATTCATTTCCACTTCAAAACTTAATGCCATACTCAATTTCATTTAAATAATATCCCAAAACCATATTCAATTTACCGAGCTCGTTTTTAACCTAAGTGAGCGCCCTTTCCATCCAGCTCGCTATTTATTTACACTCAAGTCTTATCTATTTCAACAATTCATCTCAATCCATATTTAATTTATTCAATTCCATTCAACTTAAGTCTCATTTCAATATCCGGTTCACTATTTAATTTCTCTAATTGGTTTGCTTCCAATTTACTTAACTTAAGTTTCCATTTCACATTACAATCAAATTCCATTCCATTTAATTCTACTTAAGACAATTATAATGTTGTCATATTACCACTTCTGATTATTATCACTTACGACTTAAGTTCATATTTCAATTTTTATGAATCAATATTTCAATTCAATTTTCACTTAAGTCAAACTCTTTTTAAACTCGAGTTCAAATTCATTTTATCACAATCAAATCCAATTCCATTATATAATTCAAATTCGGATTTCCACTCTAGAATTCGCTTAATATGACTCAACTTGAGTTAATTCCACTTTTATAATCGAAACCTGGATTTTCATTTCTATTAATCCAAATATTTAACCATTTCGTTTTGGTTTACCATTTCATTTCTCAATTTAATAAGTTGTACACCTTTATTATTCACAATTTCATAAATTTGATATTTATGTTTATTTCGTCCAAAATTTATAACTTATAGTTATATAACTATTTCACAATTCAAATTTATATTCAATTCAATTTGTTATTATTTCAAATCCAAACCAATTTTATTTAACTTAACTTAAGTTAAATTTTTATTTTCATATTAAAATCCACACTTCCAAGTTATAAGTTCAAAAACTTATCTTCTTTTGGTTCCACTTCTCATTTAAATGGGAATTCCAGAATTCAATCACCCGGTTTTATTTCAAATCATTTTGAAATAATAGATATATAGCTCCTTTGGTTTAACAAACCATTCCTTTGGAATTTTCAAAACAACACTTGTTTACCAAACAAAAATCTCCATATCAAATTACTACGGTAGCAATCCGTCACTTAGAAACTCGAAAATGAATAATAATGATGTTGCAGTCATTACCAGGATTATTTTCCAGTGACTGAAGTGAGTTCAGTGCTTTATCACTTCCAAAACCATTTAAAAACAATTTCTATTAAGAAATATTTTCAACATAATACTAATATTATTTATCTCAAAACTCTTTGAAAATCATTTCCAAAAATTGCCGGGATTTTAAATTTCCAAATTCTGGTTTGATCCTAATTTTAGCTTTTACTTTGTATAAGTCATATTTATACAATTTTATCTGGTTATATAAACCATTTCAAAATTTATAATCTTGTTTGGATTATATTGATAACAACCAAATACTCCAAATAAAATTTCAGAAAATTATATCCTTTGTATCAAAATATAGTTGGGTAAAATTATTTTATTTACCCGCTTCAAAACAATACTATGTCGGTTTACCTGGTTCAAGTGTTTAAAAATTCCTATTGATTTCATGGTGTCCTAATATTCAACTAGAATTCGTAAACCACTCAACAGATAAATCAACACAATATAAAACATTTTATATTCACTAACAGATAAGCGCTCATATCTATTAATACACTCAAACTCGTTCTTGAGTTCAACTGACCCTATCTCTAATGAGTAATCACCACCAAAGCTAAGGTTCTCACTTAAACTTCAGCTCTGATATCAAGTGTGAAAGCCCGCAAATCCATTCCCTTTGAGTCGACAATAAATCACATGTGTCCAACTTAAATTGAATAGAAATACGAATCTTTAGGGGTGAAGAAGAAAAAGGGATGGAAGAAGAAACAAAAATAACACATAGAATCTTACAATCACAGCGGAATAATATATAATATATAAATACAGATCTTTATAAAAAAAGAACTGTAATTGTTAATATACATACAATCATCAGACTACAACAATCAACAAATCAATATGGACTGCTATTATTATTTGTCCTCATCAGTGCTGACTATACAGCCAAACACACACAGCGGAATATAATTAAGTATGTGGAATACGCCTGAGAATCCTCCAGCACGTCTCCTATACTCTATAGCATCCTAACCTGAATCTGTAATACTCGGTCTAACCTGAGCATTATAATAAAATAACACCCGAGTCAGTCTGGAAAATCAGCGTGAGAAAACACACTCAATTTGAATATTACTGTTACCAAAATTCTTTTCTAAACAAAGGTATCTCGTAAGACCACGCCACACATAAATACGACGGGTTTTTACCTTACGATAACCAAAACATTTAATATCAAAATCATCTGATATTATAATAGTGTCTATAGAAAATAAACTATAAATATAATCCTGCATCTCCCTCCATCAACACATAAAACCCCATACAACAGCGTTCGATCACCAGTCACACATGCTCGGTTGTGCACTACCTAGCGCCTTCACTTCATTGCCGCACGAAATCAGGTCGCACTCCAACCAAGATCGCAACTCCAGGTCACGACCTCTACACACAACACGCCCTCATCATTCAACTTGGCTCTCCTTCCATTGTCATGCCACCCTGACTTCGAGCTCGCAACCCACTATCACAAACGGCTGGAAGCACCACGTCGTGACAAAGCAAATGTCGCACTTCCCATTCAATGCCGCACTCCACCAAACACTGCCTGCCAATCCCCTGCGACGCCACAAACTCAATGCTGTAACTCCAAAGCATCTCATCTCCCTAATTATTCTAAAATCTTAACCCTAGCTGCGGCAACGCGCCTCGTGCTCCTCCCCTCTCACGCTCGTGCTCTGCCCGAGCGCCGCGATCCTGCCACTCGCGATTCTTATTGCGTAAACTCTTTTTATATGATTTCAATTTTCTTTTTTTCGGTTCTCGAAATTAAAAGGAGAAGACGCAATTTAAATTGGAGAAGGTGGCTTTGGGTACAAGGTAGATCGGTGGAGCAGGTTATAGGGTGGCTCGAGAGGTAATAGGGTTTGACTTTGCAAATTTAAAATATTATTAAATTTCCAAAATATCTCGTTCCCGTAACTCGAAATCCTGAACTATTATTGATGCATGCCGCCTGGCGTTCCTATATTATACCCCTATTCCAAACTCAATGAAACAAGTTTCGAGTCCTAATTCGATCATATGTGGAAGATAGCTTTTTAAACCTAAATTAAATTTTCGATATAAATTCAACGCGCTTCTATCCCTTACGACCAAACGGTAACTCCAAATACTACGAAAATTGAAATCCCAATAACAATACACTATTACGGATCCAGTGGAACTGGTTTCGTTGAATTCCGAGACTATGCCTCGAATTGCTATTTTAACACGTCGATTAAATCGACGATTTCAAAAATTGACGAAATTACTTAAAATTTCAGTTTTTAAAACTTACTAACTCAATGCTAATTCAAATAGAATTTATATCAACATTAGACATCGTTTCGATTCATATTCAACTCAAATTTCAATTATTCACCATTTTTGTATTTCGATAAATCGCTATTTTTGAAATTTAAATTCATTATAAAATTTCAACCAAAATTTTCATATTCAAAATCAATATCTATTCCAAATCCAATATTTAAAACCATTTAAATATTCAAAATCAAATGACGGAAAATCCGAGTCGTTACAAAGAGTTGGAAATTTTGAAGAAAATTTTTAATAACTAAAATTTGATTTTGGATTATAACCCAAAATGATTGGATGGATAATATTAGTTGGAACCTATGGATGAATTTGGGAACTTAGTAAAAGTAATAACAAGGTTTCAACAAATTGGTTTAGGGAAAGTTAAATGTTTAAAAGGATTTGGTAAGTTATTCGAACTAATGGGTTTTAAAAAGTAATGGGTTTGGGCATTTTTCCTACCTTGGCAATTTCGAGGACGAAAGTCTTTTAAGGGGGGAAGAATGTAATGACCTAGAATTTTAGTTATTTAAAATTATAATATTTAATTAATTTTAAATATTGAAAAGTTAATTTTATATGTTAAATAACTTAAAATTCCAAATATAGTGTTTTATTGGATAGTTTAATTGTTGAATTTAATAATTGAAATTGTGTAAAAAAATGAATCTTGGATTTTTAAATTGGATAAAAATGATTTAAAATCTTATTTAAATTCTATTTAACATGAATGAAGGTAATAAAACTTTTTAATTGGATTTAAAAGTAATTTACTCGATTTTGAAAATAACTCGTTTTAATTAACATATAAAAATAGCTTCCGGGGCACTGTCTCAGATTTCAACAAAACTAGTGCCGTTGGGTCCGTAATAATGAATTATAACACGCCGTCAAATTTCGTAGCGATCAGGCATATCGTTTGGTCGTACGGGATAGAAACGCGTTGAAATTAATATTGAAGATTTAATATAATAATTGGGTTCAAAATGCTATCTTCTCCATACAATCAAACTGGGGCTCGAGACTAGTTCCATAGCGTTCGGAATAGGGGTATAACATTAGGAACGCCAAGAAGAATGCCTCGATTGGAGTCCGTAATTTATAGCTAGATGTTTTGGATTTTAAAATAATATATTCCTATTCAGATTTGACCACACAACCGTTGTTCCCTTCACATCAGCCGCACCTACCATTCACAACGGCCACCCTACCTATCTATGATTGTACCCACCTCTTTCTTTTAAAAACGCATCCCCCTCTCTTTAATTTTTCAAATGCAGGAAAGGAAAAAAGGGAACGTTCAAAATTTTCAAAACAGCCAAATCCAACGGCTACCATCAATCTGGACAACTAGAAGCCGAACTAGGAGGAGGTCCCAACTACAAAGTTGGAAAGCACGTCACATTGAGTAATCTCAACGGTGGATAGGGTTTGGCGAAGCAAAGGGGCGGCAATTTGACTGCGTTCATGTCCAGAGGAGGTTTCGGTTTTGGGATGAGCAACATCGAATGGTGGCTCTAGAGGCGACGAGACCTAAAGGAAACTTGTAGAGGTTGTCAAGCTCGAGGCACTGGTGAAGTTTGGTCAGCTATCAACATAGGAGGTGGCGTAGTTTCGAGTTGAACGGCGCGTAGTTCATCGCCGAATTCTCGGCAATGGTGGAGCTCCGGTGGTCCACGGCGACATCGTTGGGGGCGTGGTGACGTGGGCGACTCAGGGGGTGTCAGGTGATAGTGCGGCAATGGTTTGGGCATGGTCGAATTTGAAATCTTGGGTCGCTGACGGGTTTCGAGAGTGGCAGTGAGAAGGAGACGAGGGAATTAGTTAATTAAAGGGTTAAGTTAATGATTAATTAGTTAATAAATTATATTATTTAGATTATGAAATCTTTTAAATGTTGTATCTTACTCATTTTAGATCGGATTTGAACAAGACAAGTTGTGTTGCACTCGGTTGGACGTATTCTACGATATGGAGTTGATTTGACAACAAATGGAGCTTGTTGAATTTTATGTTGAATTTGGGCGTCGTTCGAATTCAGACGGAATCCGGAACACCTCGGCAACAACAGAAAATAAAATTGAGTTCAACTCACCTTTTGGTTAACTGGTATAATATATAGTTGATAAAAACTGTTGGATGATTGTTTGGATGAATTATTATATTTATTAGTTGTTTTGGACATATTCCCGCCTATTGGAGCGGATGAGACCCTATTGTGTTCCCGTGTAAGAGCAAATAACCCTTTGTATACGAATCCCGCCTCGAAGCGGTTGATTTATGTTTATGATTATCTAACTTTTATGATGCAAGGAAACAAGTTGGAAGGATCCAACGGGATTCCTCACTATTATTGAACTATATTGTTTCAATAATATTTCCTTTACATAGATTATTGAATAATAAATATTATTGTGGATGTTGTGGTTATAACGTCGTTATATGTTTGAAATTAAAACCCAATAGTGATAGAAAATCAATATCGATATTGGTTAAGTATCGGGTGGCTATTGGCCTCAAGTTAGTATTTTGAAAATACTATAAATTACCGATTAAGTCGAAATTGGGTTTTGAGACAAAATGGACTTTTAAATCTGAAATTGGATTTCGGAAATATTTTAAGGATTATCTAATTAAATATATAAATATTGTTTTAAAGTTAATTAATTATATTTATATTGTTTTAAGTTATTTAATTATAATAATATTAATTTAAGGTTATTTAATTATAATAATATTATTTTAAAGTTATTTAATTATATTAAAATTGTTTTAAAGTTATATAATCATATTAATATTTTTAAAGTCATTTAATTATTTTAATATTGTTAAAAGTTATTTGTTTTATAGTTAATATGTTTTAAGAAATTATAAAAAGTTAATAAATTGAAAGATTAATTATTTAAGAATAATTATGGTTTGAAACGTATAATAAGGATTATTAATGAGGTTTTAAAATAAATTATTATTATTTATAAAATGGTAAGATTAATTTTTATTATTATTTCTTAAACAATATTTTGGAATGATTAATTATTATTTTAGGATAATTAAAGTTAATGATCTCCATTTATTTATAATGTTCATTGTTAATCATTATTATCATATAGTGATGTTTGAGGTAAATGATTAAAAATTATTTATAAATGCTTCCAAGACATGGAAATGAAGTTGAAAGACTTAGATTTTATAAAGGAATTATAAAATGGTTCGAAGAATTAAGGATTATTTGCAAGGTGAAAGAGTTTATAAATGGTTAGAGATTTATAAACGAGTTTTAGAAGCGGGTTTATAGATTTATAAAAGAAGTTTATAAATGGTATATGGGTTCATTAAGAGTTTTAAATGATTCTGAAATGTACAAGAAATTTATAAGTGACAGAATTCATGGTAAAAAAATTATTAATGTTTTTCGGAGATTTTATAAAATGGTTTACAAACGATCTTGGAGAATTGTAAGGGGAATTATAAACGATTTGAGAATCGAATAAGAAGGAAACCTTTCTAAATTTTGCGAATATACTTATACCGTTGGGAAGAATATATGGCTATTTCTAAATATGGAAATAAAGGGATTCGCAAGTATATCTTTTAAAAGTGTTTATATGCAAGTAATTTACGAAGTAATTGTATGTATGAAGACTTATTAAAGGAGGCTAATGATTGCTTATGTACTGAACTAATGTTCGTTTTCCCTATAAAATAAATCCCTGATTGAATGTTTGTTAGTCGATAGTTAAGTAACCAACTATCGAGATTGAACCCAAACAGAACTTTGGAAATATCTAGGAGAATCACGTGGATTAAGTAGCACAGTCATCTCCGATGATGTTGTACTGTGCGTATAAATTCGTTCTTCTAGGGCGATGATAAGGAAATCCGTCCACTAATTGTTAGGAGGTGATCTCCGATCTTATCTTTGTCTGTTTATTTCCTAGAGAACCGGGGTTGAGTTTACCAAAAATTATCGAACGGTTTTTCGAAGAGACCGGGATCAGATATGTTATCTGAAAACGACTTCGATCCAACGAATGCATTTCGAAGTGAAGACATCATGGAGAGCATGGAATCGAAGATAGAGATGTGAAGTGTGAGGGCTAATCGGTACTAATCCTGAGGGTGATTCCAAAATGAATGTAGTAGGAATAGTGCTTTCGGTTTGGTTCAGACCCAGAACGGACTTATATGGATGAATGCTATCGGCGCATTGTCATTGGAGGGCAATGAGCATTCTAAGTGTGAATTTCTTGAAAGGTAATCGTAGCCTCAAGCCTTATCAACCGGGAATTACTGAAAATAAGGGAAGATGCAGCAAGGCTAAGTGGGTCGCACCCATTAAGGTATGTTGTCACCATTCTAGATACATCTACATATTTATGGATTGGTTGTGCATGAGATCTCAAATAAAAGGGTTGCAAAGCAACCAGGATGATGACATATTCGGTACTATCCAGTAAGGGGTAGGCCGGCCTTGTGTTGGTAGGGGATCCAGGCGAGGTCCTCGGTACATTTTCTATACGTGTATTGTGACAGGTGGTACCCCAGTGCCTGGTCATTGTATGGAATCCATTCTCCAATAAGCGTCGTACGGTTTTGATTATGCCCAACTATGTTGAAATGTGAGATGCAAGCATTTCAGCTATTTTCATATTTTACTTTTACCTCTAGACATTATTATAATATCACTGGTTTTTCTATAAAAGTGTTTATGTTATTGTTAACCCGCCTTTTGGCAAGGCAGTATACAGGCGGATTTAACCCAACAGATTGCACGGTTGTCGAGGCTGGAATATTATGGATTTGGTTCGAATGGATGGATAGATGATCAATTACAAATAATAAATATGAATATGAAGCCAGGATTCAACACAGTCGATGGATAAACGACGTAGGGTACTTGGACTATGGATCGGCATATGGCTTCAGGTCGGCATATTACATGGGATCGGCATTGGTTTGGACTTCGGGTCGGTGAAGAGTTTACTTTGGGTCGGCGTGGACTTCACTTTGGGTCGGCATGGACCTCGCTTGGGGTCGGAATAGGCTACATTTTAGGTCGGCATTAGACTTCACTTGGGGTTGGCATACGAACTACTTTGGGTCACCAAAGGAATTACTTTGGGTTCTACTTCGGGTTCTACTTGGGGTTGGCACAGGATGGACGAGTTAGTCTCGACGATAGTCATGGCGGGCCCATGTAGGTGAATATATCCTATAGTTGGAGTTTCGCCTATAAATACAGCAGGTGTGGCTTTAGAAAAGGGGATCTTGATTCTGCTTCTCTTTATCTTCTTCTACTTAGAGGCTACTCTGCCATTGTTATTCTAGAATTCTAGATTGTAACTGTAATCAAATTTCAGTATAATAAAAAGGAATTTTCTAGAGTGGACAAAGGCCAGAGTTAGCCGAACCACTATAAATCTTGTCTTTTTACTTACTTTCATTTTAATTTTGGCTATTCTTCAAATTATACTCTCTACATATACTCTATCAGTGATCTGGTACTGGATATTGGTGCTTTCGCTTGTAATTGGGTGTTGGTGGTCAATTTTGACTCCAACATTTTGGTGCTTTCACTGAGAAAGCAAGCACTCAGGGATTTGGAAGTTAGGATCTTAAATTTGAAAGCTTGGGAACTCGAATTTAGGAAGCAATGGCTAAGCAATCAACAAGGAGACAAAGATCAAGGACAAGATGGAAACAATGATGGATGCTATGCAGGAAAGGATGCTAAAGAGACAAGAGGAAATCCAGGATCAGAACTAAGGAAAAGACAATTCTTGGCTAGATATTGGATGGTGCTATGGATTTTGGCATGGATCAAAAATCGGATGCGCATTTGGAAGAGGATAATCTCGGATTCCCTCGTGGACTCGGGGGCAGGATGGAAATGATAATTGGAGACCACTTATGAATGCTAGAACAGCTGGAAATTAGAATCCAGGACTTGTAGTAGAAATCAGCAAGCTTAGATATGGATTGGATCAACCGGGGGCAAACTCTGACCAAGGAGAATGGATCAGCACAACTCCTCATGGAACTGGGGGCATGGATTTGGATGGTTTTGTTTGGAAATGGATAGAGGTGATGGAACAGGAGAAGCCATCATCCGACACAAATCAGAGCTAGCCCGGCTTAATGGTACGGGTTGTCATTTATTGATGGCACGAATTAAACGACTAATAATAACACCTACACTAAAATGGCCAAGTCACTTACACATGTACGGAATCGCGAACGGTCCTCAGGCATGCTCTGAGATGGCGATGAAACCGCCATAACAAATGATTCTATAACTCACTCGAACGTGAAATCTAACATTAATAATACCGAATCCCATTCGAGCACTCACATTTCACCTCGAACGGCACTCGACCTTGAACGGTCACATCTCGCATCGAACGGCACCCGACCTCGAACGGTCACATCTCGCCTCGAACGACACTCGACCTCGAACTGTCACATCTCGCTCGAACAACACCCGACCTCGAATGGTCACATCTCGCCTCGAATGGCACCCGACCTCGAACGATCACATCTTGCCTCGAACGGCCACATCTCGCCTCGAACGGCACCCAACCTTGAACGATCACATCTCCCCTCGAACGGCACCCGACCTCGAACGGTCACATTTCACCTCGAATGGCACCCGCCCTCGAACGGTCACATTTCGCCTCGAATGGCACCCGATCTCGAACGATCACATTTGGCCTCGAACGGCGTCCGATCTCGAACGATCACATTCTGCCTCGAATGGCACCCGATCTTGAACGATCACATTTCGCCTCGAACAGCACCCGATCCGGAATGATCGTTATTAACAATCAGGCAAGATCATTAATCTCTTCGCAGGTCATCCACAGGTTTCAAACATCGGACTTCGGGCAATTCAAAACACACCTTCCTATCGCAAGGCATGTTTTGGGAGGCAAAGTGTTAACCCGTCTTTTGGCAAGACAGTATACAGGCGGATTTAACCCAACAGACTACACGGTTGTCGAGGCTGGAATATTATGGATTTGGTTCGAATGGATGGATGGATGATCAATTATGGATAATAAAGATGAATATGAAGCCAAGATTCAGCACAGTCGATGGATAAACGACGTAGGGTACTTGGAATATGGATTTTGGCAAGAATGGAAGTTGCTTCGGGTTCTACTTCGGGTCAACATGGTGTTTACTTCGGGTCTTACTTCGGATCGGCATGGTACTACTTCGGGTCAGCATTGATTTCACTCCGGATCGTTATAGGGTTTACTTAGGGTCCTACTTAGGGTTTGCATGGTGTTTACTTCAGGTCCTACTTGGGGTCGGCATATGGCTTCTGGTCGGCATATTACATGGGGTCGGCATTGATTTCACTTTGGGTCGGCATAGGGTTTACTTCGGGTTCTACTTCAGGTCAACATGGTGTTTACTACGGGTCCTAATTGGAGTCAGCATATGGCTTCAGGTCGGCATATTACATGGGTCGGCATTGGTTTGTACTTCGGGTCAGTGAAGAGTTTACTCCGGGTCGGTGTGGACTTCACTTCGGGTCGACATGTACCTTGCTTGGGTTCGGCATAGGCTACATTTCAGGTCGGCATTAGACTTCACTTAGGGTCATCATACGAACTACTTCGGGTCACCGAAGGAATTACTTTGGGTTCTACTTCGGCTTTTACTTGGGGTCAGCATATGGCTTTAGCTCGGCATGTTACATGGGGTCGGCATTGGTTTGGACTTTGGGTCGGTGAAGAGTTTACTCTAGGTCGGCATGGACTTCACTTCGGGTCGTCATGGACCTCACTTGGGGTCGGCATAGGCTACATTTCCGGTCGGCATTAGACTTCACTTGGGGTCGGCATACGAACTACTTCGGGTCACCGAAGGAATTGCTTTGGGTTCTACTTCGGGTTCTACTTGGGGTCGGCACAGGATGGACGAGTTAGGCTCGGCGATCGTCATGGCGGGCCCATGTAGGTGAGAAGGCCCTGTAGCCGGAGTTTCACCTATAAATACAATAGGTGTGGCTTCAGAAAAGGGGATCTTGATTCTGCTTCTCTTCATCTTCTTCTACTTAGAGGCTACATTGCCATTGTTATTCTGGAATTCTAGATTGTAACTGTAATCAAATTTCAGTATAATAAAAAGGAATTTTCTGGAGTGGACGTAGGCCGGAGTTAGTGAACCACTATAAACCTTGTCTTTTTACTTGCTTTCATTTTAATTTTGGCTATTATTAATATTAAACTCTCTACATATACTCTATCTGTGATCTGTGACTGGATATTGGTGCTTTCGCTTGTAATTGGGTATTGGTGGTCAATTTTGACGCCAACAATTATCGTAAGGTATAAACCCATCCGTGTTTATGTGTGGCGTGGTCTTACGAGATACTTTTGATTTCAAATATTTTCTTATAACTTTAAATCCAGTTGGGTGTGTTTTCTCATGTTGGTTTTTCAGACTGACTCGAGTGTTATTTTATTATAATGCTCGGGTCAGACCGAGCATATTACAGATTAGACTGGATGCTTGGAGTTTCAAGAGATGAGTTGGAGGCCCGAGACGTATTTACGTAGATGTCTATTATCCACCGTATTCATTTTTGTGCTAGCAGCAATTGTGAGGACAAGCTGCTATAACTGTCCAGGCTGAAATAGGTTAGTATACTCTGATTGATGTTTGTGTATACACATATTACAGTTTTGCTTTTGTGTAAAGATTTATGGTATATTATAGTTTATTTGGTTCGCTGTGAGATTCTGTGTTGTTTATTTGTCTTCTTATCTTTTTTCTTCTTCTTTTCCCTAACAATTGGGTTTTCCGACATTCGACTGCTCGGCATGTGATACAGTGGATGTATTAGTGTCAATTTTCGACGATCGAAAATTCGGTTTATTATAGTTATTTATTCGCTCATATATATATAAATATATATCACATAATAAAAATTATTTACATATACCATATTACCAATTTTAATTTTGGTTGAGTTTAGACATTTATTCTTATAGAGATATGTAAATAGTGAGGATTGAACCTTATATCTTACATTGAAACATCATATGTCATTTTACATAATTTATCTATCCTAATAAATTTTTCGTAGTGTGATAAAATTTTACTTTTCCGCAATAATTAATAATAATTAATGTTTTTTTAAACATTACTGCATGCAACGTATGGGTTACAAACTAGTTAGATAGTATGGAGAATGATAATTCCATTTTACTGATGATTGAAACTAGGAGGTATCTGTGACGACCCGAAATTCCATGCTCGGAAAATCGCATCATCGAAAAGAAAGAAAGGGGTGAGAAAGTAGAAAAGATAGAGAAGAAGAAGAAACAACCACAGAATCTCAACCGCGGAACGAATAAAATATAATATATCACATAATAGATTACATAATATCATATACATCAGAGTTACACAGATAATACATCACATACTAGACAGTTATAAACACCTGTCTAGTTAATACAACTCGATACATCTCAAAACAACACAGAAATATAACACAGCGGAAATACAGATAAACACTAACACAGCGTAACCAATATATATCTACACGCTGAAGCCTCCTGCTCCATTGCTCCTCCACAATTCGTCAAAGCTAACCTGAATCCCTTGGCTACCCGTAAAAATTTGGGTACCCGAGAGTTTATGAAAAACAGAAATAAACTTCGGGTCAGACATGGGTCTGGTATGAGTAAACGGTTAAAGTTTCTTAACTTTCAAAAAACCTTTGAAAACAAAAGGTATCACGTAAGACTTCCCACACATAAACATGGAAAAGTTTTTACCTTACGCTAACCAAAACTTTGATAGAAAATCCAGTGATATTATAATAGGTCTAGGGTTTTCAAGTAAATAAGAAATAGCTGAAATTGTTACATGATTAAATTCCAGCATACATAGGTATACAATCAAATCCGATGGCACTTATTGGATTTTGGATTCCATACAATGGCAGGGCTACTGGGGTACCGCCCGTCACAGTACGTGGCCTAGATCACCGTACCGAGAACCCAACCTAAGTTCCCTGCAACACAAGGCCGGAACCATCCCTTACTGGACAGTTCCAAACGAAACAACCCCACGGTTGTTCATGACCAACCGCACACTAAGCCGAAAATAATAAGGGACATCTAGACAGGGGTATATCTCGCTCTCAAGTGGGTGCTACCCACGAAGCCTTGCTGCACCTCCCCTGTTTTAGCCATTCCCGGTTGATGAGGCTTGAGGCTACGATTACCTTTAGAGAACACTTCTCTTAGAATGCTCATCGTCCACCTGACGATGTTCTGAAAACATTCAATCCATACAAGTTCGTTCCGGGTTCGAACGAAACCGAAGGCATTATCTCGTTACACTCGTATTGGAATCACCCTCAGAGTTAACGATAATAACCCTTGCATTCTGAATCACCATCTCGAATCTATAAGTACTATCTTCGTCAAACTCATTACAGAATCACCCACAGAGTTATACTGACGTATAGTTCTTATACCTCGAGTCTTCACTTGCTCCATTTGAATTTCACGACCTAACGTTATTTTGGATCGATGTGGTATTCGGGTCTCCAGACCTAGAATCCCGGTATACGGAAACCCGATCCCGGTCTCATCGAAATCCAAAACGTGTCTTTTAAGGCCAAGTTGTTTTAAAGTTAAAACAATTTAACTCAATTATCTATATACTCACAGATAGATAAATCACAATATAACAATAGATATAACATCATCATCATAAACAGATAATCCATATTATCTACTCAAACAGATAGTCAATATCATCATACTTAACCAAGCATCCATAACACAATAGATCTATATCTGAGATCACAATCAATCATGGAAATCAATATCATCCATCATATATAAACAAAGATTAATAATCACCTCATTTATAATTAATTTAAAATGAATTAAATTAATTACAAATCTCTAATTAATTTAAAGTAAATTAAATTAATTACTTTATCAATATTAATCTAGCTTACATAACCATTAATTAATTCCAAGTCAATTAATTAATCATTCTCTACTTTTCCATCTTAATTAACCTTTCTTGATTAATTATCTTTAATTACATTTAATTAATTATCATTTAATTATTTTTCACAATTTAATTATCTTATACCAATTATAGAAAGTAATCTTTAAATTACTAAAATTAATTACATTACTTCTTTAATTAATTTCATAAGTGAATTCCTTCATTTATTAATTATTTCCAAATAAATCCATTTTAACTTACATCATTAATTACAATAATTAATGATCTCTAATTACATTTATTTCATTTAGTAATTTATCTTAAATTAAACCAAATTTGTTAATCACCTCGATTAACTCCATATAGTAATTAACTACCCTTAATTACTTCATCAAATAATTTAATTACTCCATAATTAATTATTCTCTAATTAATCCCTTGATTAATTTATACAAAGTAATTATACTCAAATTACTTTCATTTTTAAATCATCCAAAATTAATTACTTCCTTAAGTAATTATACTTATCCCATCATCAAAGGGTTATTTAAATTAATTAAACTGAATTAATTAATTTAAACAATTCATATTAAACTTAATTAATTATAATGAGAAATAAATTCCTTAATTATTTCCATAAGTAATTATACTTAAATAATTTACTACTGATTATCTTAAATTAATAAACTTAATTAATTATCAAGATTAATCATATTCATCCATTATTTAATAATCCTAGTTAATAACTTCCATTAATTATTAACACTTCTTAAATTACTTTTCTAAAGTAATTAAATTAAGATTTATTATTAATTACAATTAAATTTTATCTTTACTAACTCATAAATAAATCCTTAATTATTTAATTAATTAAGTATTCAATATAACTTAATTAATTCTTACTTCATCAATTAATAATCATAAATTAAAATTCAACTCTTATTTAATTAATGATTCTTAATTTTCCATTTATTACCAATTGATTATCTTAAACCTTAATTAACCAATTTAACCTTTAATTATTAAATTAATTAATTCAATCATTAATTAATCAAATTAGCTAATTATTTATTTTAATTAACTTAATAATTACAAATCTATAAATCTATATTTATATAAAAAGTAAGGCATTTTCTTATTCCAAAAGCTAGATTCAATTAAATACAAAATTTAACTTAGCCAAATTTACACACTACAAAATATACTTAAGACATTTTTAATGTTGTTAAACATTCTATTTTTTTAAAAACTTGTATTTTGAAAACTAGGATTCAAACTCATATGAATTCAGATTTAAACGTATTTCAAAGCCTTTGTATTAACTTGCTCTATTTTTATTTAAAGTCTGAAATCTAAAAACCGTAACAATGACAGTTCGAAGTCCCATAACAAAAACTACTCGAGCCATCTTCCCTTTACTTCGAGTCGTAAACCAAATTACACGAGAATGAAACAAAGCCCCAAAAAAACAGCGACAGTTCAACTTGGAACCAACTCCATCTTCACTGCTTCGAGTCCCCCCCTTGCACGACTTCGAGTAAATACTCAAATCTCTCGAACACATGGGAACTGTCATCCCAATTCCAAGATCTTTCACCAGAAACAAGAGTGCACGGTGCACGTGCACCGTGACTTCGATCAACTCCGGCCTCCCACCAGAATTCCATCTCATCGGCAACCTCCCACTCTCCATCCCACGATCATCTACACATCATCCCAGACTCGAATTCAAACTCGAGCTATTAAACCAAACCTGGAACCCATCGACATGCACTCACCCAAACCTGGCAACACGCTGATGCTCGCCGACCAACCATCTGACAGTCGATGTGACGCCCCACCTCTATACCCACGCTAACCAAGAACACTACGATGTAGTGCTGTCAATTAGCACGGAGAATAAGGCTGTTGAGGAGCGACCATCCGTGTAACTTCTTTGTGCGAGCACCGATATGTCAGATAGAATAGAATGCATATCTTTTAAAGAGGAAATCCAACATACCGATACAAACACAAAACTATCACATGGTGGCTATATATAATCTTCGGAAACAAATATAGAAATAAACATAACACAAATCAGTCACAGACAATTCATATCACAAAGGCGGAATAAGATATGAATATTACACCTAAAAGTGTACACCAGAGTAGTAGTCAAATAAGATCCACAATAACACAAAAGAATAGATACAAGTGCAAGACAATAGAATACGTATACATCAAGGAGTCTCATCACAAATGCATATAACAAAAAACTACTAAACTAGAGTAGTTAGCCAAAAGTCAGAAAATGGCTCCAGATAAGAAGTCATGAGGAAGCACCTGTAAAATCTCAGTCTGACCCGAGTATTATTTAAGAAGAAAATAATAAACGGATCAGTCTAGCTATAATTATCAGATAAAATGAGATAAAATATGAGATATGATAATAGAACGTATGATAACAAAAAGGTGTCATACTATGAAAAGTATACATTAGAAATCCCACAAAAGTCATACAATATCTCAATAATCTCAAAACAGAGAAAAGAATGTCATATTCTTAATTTAATTCACCAAGCCACAATAAAATGACATACTCATCAATGTCAATGGTAAAAGCTGGTGAAACATAAAATTCCAGAAATCAATAATTAGAAATCCAGAAATCACAAGAAAAGGATGGCCAATCCCAACCAGGAGCATGAAAGCCGGTACATTGACGCAGTGCAAACGGTACGTCCAATGAACCAGAAAGCCGAGACATTGATGTAGTACAAACGGTACATCAGATGAATCAAACATTGACGCAGTGCAAACGGTACGTCCAATGAATCGGAAAGACAGAGACATCGATGTAGTACAAACGGTACATCAGATGAATCGAACATTGACGCAGTGCAAACAGTACGTCCAATGAATCGGAAAGACAGAGACATCGATGTAGTACAAACGGTACATCAGATGAATCGAAATACATTAAAAGTACTTGGGTTGCCAGCCCACAAAGAAATGAGACGAAGCTCAATAAAATGAAGTACAGTCCTTCATACGGACAAAGAGACATCGCACAATTGCTAGTCTAAATCATAAAATGATCATCATGATCAGCGAGAAGTGTCAATCACACCAAGCTAGTAAATATATGAGTTTAGCTTCATGTCCCATAACCACTTGCTTAACTTAAATATTTACGAACAAGCTGTAAATCTTCACTAGGAAATTGTCACGAAAAGGGTTCAATCGAACAAGTCCAAGAGCTAACCGACGAAGTGAACGCAAGCGTTTCATACCACTCGTTTTACTAAGTCGTTTAAGTCGATTTCTCATTCGAGTGAAGTAAAGGCTTGTATATACTAGTAGATTGAAAATTGGTTTGAGAAAACGAACTTGTGATATTTAAAATAGTGTTGAAATCGCTTTGATGAAAGAGTTTTGATATTTACTATTAGTATTGAAACATTCATATATCTTTAAAGTGACAAGTCATAAAACGATTGTAGAAACAACTCAATTCACGTTCGAAGACGTGAGTAAAGTCCAAAGAAGTCAATCCCAAAACCATCAAAGTAGAAATTCTGATAAATGTTTTTCAGATGAGATTGCCTACGCAGAGTAATACGGGGTTCGACCTAGTGAAGGCAAGCGGTCCAGCGACCTAAGGAAAAATAGGTCATATGACCTAAGGAAATCGCGAACTAAAAAGACCAAGTGTAAGGTCGGCGACGACCTACGACTTTCAGAGTCCTGCGACTTAAGTGGGATGCGACTTAATGGGGCATAGGTCGGAGACGACCTACGACTTAAGGTCAAGCGACCTAAGGTAAATGGCCCAACGACCTAACTCGAGCGACTTAAAGACTTAGCAGGGTCGAGCGACTTACGAGCTACGACCTAAGGTGACGAGGGGCGTTAGGTCGGAGACGATCTAACACTTGACTCGCGAACGACTTATGGAAAAGAAGCTTAGATCGGAGACGACCTACGAGATAAGCCAGTGCGAGCGACCTAAAGTTTGCCTGGGGGATTATAGGTCGGCAACGACCTAAGACTTAAGGGCGAACGACCTATGACTTAAGAGCCATACGACCTATGACTTAAGAGCCATACGACCTATGACTTAAGAGCCATACGACCTAGGACTTAAGAGCAAATACGAGCTACGACTTAAGCTCAAATATGAGCTACGAGCTAAGGTCTATACAACCTAACGACTTATCCCAGTACGACCTAAGCCAGGACGAGGTAGCTGAAGGCAACGACCTAACTCTTAACTCGCGCACGACTTAGCACTTAACTCGCGAACGACTTAGCACACCCAGAACGACTTAAGGCCTGGAACGACTTATGCTCCGTGTGACTTTTCAACACGAACGACCTACGACTTAGGCTTAACTCGCGAACAACCTAGCGAAGGCAGAACGACCTAAGTGCAGTTTTTTCACGAAAAACACTAAAATTTTGGGTTTTTCACCAATCCAATCCAAACCAAATGCAAATGTTGATGCTAGAGTGATAGGGAATTATTCCCAACAGTCCAATGACAATCATAGGCAAGATGTGAGATCAAAAATCTCACCTTTTCACGGAATTTGATGAAGACGAAGCTCGGGGGCAAAGCAAAGATCAACCACAAGCTTGAATCAATGTCTTCACTTTGAATTTGGAGTTAGATGTTGAATTTGCTAAAGAACTTGAGCTTGGAATTTTAATTTCCTATTCCCTCCACCATTTTTGCTAAAGCTTCAAAGTTTATGCAAGTAGATGAAGAGAAGGAAGGGGTTGGGCTGAGTTAGAAGAGGTGCAGCCCAAACCAAAAGCTCAACACAAAAAGTGACGAAAATTTCACTATCTCCAAACATATCGAAGTTTACACTCAAAAAGATCGCAATCGTCATTTTGGACTCAATGGAGGTGGTCTCGAGTCCTAATTTGATCGTATGCAAAAAGTAGCTTTTCGAACTAACATCCGACTAACGATAAAATATTTAAATATAAAATCGATAAATATGCGGGTTGTTACAGTCGACCCTTCCGGCCTCGTCTCCCTCTTCACGTCTACGACCAATTCCCAAAGACTCGCCGAACTCGATCAACCAGGGAGAGAGAATGAATCGAAAACTCCCGAGCTCACAAAACTAGGGTTAAAAATTTCAAACTCAAACTGTTGTCGCCACCGTGGCCATGGCCATCTACCACTATTTTTCCAATCACCCCCATAGACTCCTCCACCACCTCACACAACCCCGACCACCCTCGACCCCGCGATCATCGGAAATGCTCGAAAACATGATTTCCAGACAAACCCAAATAACCCATTCAATACTACATTAAAAATCATGAACTTGATCTTAAAAATCCTAGCTTTTATATACGATTCCAGTTATATACTTATATCAACAAATTACAAGTTTTTGATTTTTAACTAAACTCTAACTCCTCTGTGTTTTCTTCTTTCCAGACAAAGTTTCCTATCTATAATTTTGATAATTATTTTTAAAGCTTTGTTAAATTTAAAACAACCAACTTTGTTTTAAATACCTAAGTCTAAAGAAATTTGAGTGAGAAGAAATTGAAATTAAAGCTAAGTTTTATATCTCAAATGTTTAAAACTGAGATGATCACAACAGTTTATCTAAACATACTCATATGTTTCCAGAGCCTTTAAAGCAATCATATAAACCCACTTCCATACATACATCACACATAACTTCAACCATAGGTCATATGCATCTAAACTGAAGACATCTCAAGTTAACAGTTAAAGTTAGGGGCTTGAACTAAAATCTGAGGTGTTAAAGCTACAGATATGCACACATACATAAGTTCACAAGTATTGCACATACACATACATATAAACAAACATAATCACAGAAATTCATAGATTACTTAAGTTTTGTTTTAAAAAGTTTACTCACCAGGCTATAAAACAGAGAGCTTATTCTTTGTTTGAAAAAAAGGAGAAAGCCTGAAACTTGCATATGAAAACTTGCATACATTCCAGTTTTGATGATTCCAGAAAATTTGAACTAGTTTGAACTTGAAAACTGAGATGTTTGGACTAGCTTTGAAACTGAAGTGCTTTGTTTTTTTTTTCTTTCCTTTTACTTGGTTGTATTTGTTTAAACTTTTAGAACTGGAATTTCTCAGCCTTTTGTATACGAAATGGAATGAGGCAATTGATAAATAAAACAAGTATGCTCACTTGTTTATTGTCCAAGTACCCAAAAATTCAGGGATTTTTCTAAAAAGAAACTAAAATGAAGCCTTTTCGTGTACTTGCAGTGATGGCATTCAATGCCTTGCTCTTATTAAAATCTACAACAGCCCATATTTTATTATCCTTGTATGTACAACCTACATATGTTTACATTTGTTTACTTCGCTTAGCATGCTTCCTCTATTCATTCGTATATACAGAGATGAGTTTCTTGCCTGCAATGTATACTTTGTTATAGATTATTATATTTACTTGCCTTATATATCTTCTTATACTTAGGTGATTTTCAAGCTTTCAACATATATTGCCATAGTGTACATAATATCTTACTTAAGTTTTACTATAAAATTGATATGGTTATAGTTATGTTAGCTTGTATAATTATTGCTATCTCTAACATAAGTGTGTTTATATTTTATTTTAAAAACTCAAACTATCAAATAATTAATTACCTATTATTAATTTATTTATACTAAATTTAAATATTTATAAGGTATATTTTGTTATCTAAAATTATTGTTAATATGAGAGATTTATATAATTTGTAAAAGCATAACTTCTTTTTACAGTATATATAACAATTTTTATCTATAATAAAACCTACTTGTATAGACATCATATTATAAATAAAGCTAATTATTACATTAAAATGATTCATAAAAGAATTTATCACTTAATTACTAATTTTTATCAAGCTATACTCTAAAAAGAACACAAACCTTTTATTTAATTTAAATCCAAGCTAAAACCATTTAAACAATTTATTAGCCTTTAAAAAGATAATTTATCAGTTAAATATTCATTTAAAAGAAAATTATTAATTCAATTCATATCTTATTATCAATTATCATCAAATCAATTTAATATTTAATATAGATTATTAAATTGATATTGTTCGAAATTCCGGGATATCACATATTAGTTGATAACAATAGAGAAAGATATGCATTTTCTAAATGTGAAAACAAAACCAATAATTTTGGTGAATGAATTTTATCATTGCCAGTTAAGACAATTGTCTTACATTAATAGTATCTTTAAAAGCAAGAAGTATCAGGCTTAACAACGTTGTAGAAGTGCTGGCATTCATCAGTTTGCCAAATCTAGCACAGCCGATACATGCAAGAATTGACCCATTGTAATTACTTTATAGTGAATTCCTCAATTTGCATTATAAAAAATTTCTTCTAATTTTAATAGTGTGTAAAACGTCTTTTAATTTGTTCAATTTTCTATATTTATTTCAAACACATGTTTTAATTGATAAGTTATTTAATTTTGGAAGTTAGTTTAATTGGTTCTAAATATAGTTGTACATGACTGATGTGCTGGCATTTAACTGATGTGCTGGCATTTAGCTTAGACAATCTATCAGCCAATCTAAATGCAAAATATAATAGGTAAAGAATCTAAATACAATCTTGTTATTGTTCAAAGTTCAAATTACATTGTAAAATTAATCTTATTATCCTAATACTTGATAAACGAGTGAAACATTTATATTCACCGCACTACTAATTTTATGAGTATTCGGGACATTCAATTAGAGGAAAAATTAAATGTTTGACCCTATGAACAATCAACTAGAGGCAAATTAATAAATTTCCCTTAAAAATATTAAACAAGGCCCAAGCAAACGCCGTTAATTATTCTTTGCAAAATTTTGACCTTGGAGCCACGTTTATTTACCGAACGCTCTACTATCTTTTTTTCTAAACTTTATTAGGAAAAAATCTTGCATGCTACATCACAATCTTCCTCTCAATTGTCTACTAATATTGTAATGTTATATTCTTTGATTTATTTAACTATGCCACATAATTATCTTTCTCTTTCACATTAGGGTTCCTATTGGTGTTTCAATTTAGGGATATTATGTAGAATTCGAACATATACTCAAATTTTTTACTTTCATTTGATTTCTAATGAACCAAATTTCATTTGTGTATTTTTCTTCTTGTTAGATTGTTATAATGTTCAAAACTACTGAACGAGCAAGATTTGAAAATTTTGAAATGATAATTTTAAATTTAGGGATTTAGGTCGAATGCTTTATACATCTTTGTTTAAAATACTTAGCTTACCAATGGAGATTTATATTTAACCGGATGATAACTGATATCAGTGTTTTCAAAAATAAATCTTGTCAATACCTATGAATTACTTATCCACATAAGTGCATATTGGTCTTCGAATCATGAACATATATGTGTGTATGTTTAAAAAAGTAGTATCAATGTTTCTAGGACACACATTCATCTAAACTTGAACATCATATAATTATTGTCTCTTAAAGACTTGTATCATGCCACTATGAAGTAAAAATAGTTAGGTAATATAATCATCATGGAAACAACAACCTTCGAATGCCATATTTTATATTACCCCCGGCATTCAATAACATTTTGAAGCTTGATCAGAATCTAGAACTTCAATCTGTTCTACTGTGTCTCAAAATAAAAAATTGTACTTTGGGATTCTAGTTTGTACCAGTAAGTCATCTCTAGACTCTCAATCAAACAATTGCTAAACATTTTAGGGTTTTATTGGGGTTTGCTTCAAAATTCAAATTAATACATTTGGCATTTGAATTTGACTTATTTAATATATTATTAGTTTTTTAGTATGAAAATGTTCTAACTATTTAAGGGTTCCAATATACCATCTTAAATCATGTTATATAGGAAATCTATGATTGATCTATGTGTAATATCTAAAAATTGTTATATCTAAAAGCTGGGATATATCTTATTTTCAATTCTGAGGCCGTCTTTAAGTTGTTTTGTCGCAAACTTTTGTTTATTTTAGTTTTTAAAGCTATTTTTTTATTAACTTAGAAGCATTGCTAGTTGTTTTCGGGTTTTAAGTAATTCTCTAAGATGCAACCTCAAAGCAAGGCAATATTTGTATTATACCTACCTTGTATTTTTGCCCATATGCAATTTCGAATTTCATTTCATGAACACTACAACAAACTGGACATTTAATAGCGTTTCAAAAATGCTGTAAAAGGTTTTAATAGCGTTTTTAACTAAGCCATGTAATGACATGCCATTATAGGTCAGAAACATACCATAACATTAGATCAAACGCTATAAAATGTAATTTTTAATAGCGTTTTATGAATGTTAATACAGTTTATAGCGTTTATTCTGATGAGCTAAACCCTTTCTTTGCATTCGGTTAATGCTATCAAAGTTATTTCATAGCAGTAAATTCTTGCTATGATAATTATTCATAGCATTTTCATGTGTTGCTATGAATGTTCTTTTATGACATTGTTAAATCGCTGTTGAAACTATTTTACGACATTGCTGAAACGTTGTTGAAAATTATCACAGTTGTTTTAAAACACTATTGATAGTTTACACAGCACTTTATAAACGCTATCGTTTATAATTTATGCATTTCCCCTACCCAAGTTCCATTTCTGTATACATTGTTCCCAATTTATATGCCAATATAGTTAAAATCAACACATGCATTTTATAATCAACATTTTATATTAATCGCACATCTCATAATCAACATGTATTTAACATTGCATAATCAAAATACGCAATATTCTTACATCAACACATATATAATACGTCCGTAATATTTCATAAACAATGTAGAACAAGTAGCAGCTAGTAGCCAAAAGTAGTAATACATACAAACGTACAAACCAAAATGTCGTTCTAGAAGCAAAAATAACTTTGAATCCATAACTTGTTGCAGTACTTTTTTCCATCAAAGATATCTACCTGTAGAGTAAAAGTTAAAAAAATTAGCAAAATTAGAATACATGAAATGCAGTCTATTATTACAAACAACCAAATTAGAATACAATATATTTTAAAGCAGCAATACATAAAATTAGAATACATGAAAGAACAATATGCATAGCCATATTATGGTGAAAACCAGCTGCACATGAGGTAAGAGGTAAATATACTAAATTCAAATTAAAAAATGGCTTCAAACTTCAATTTTTCAAGTAATTCAAACCTACCGTAAATAAATATGTTAACTCTTGTATCCTATAAAAGCTCAAGGTATTTCAAAAGAATGTTGAATCAAAACAGCATAGTAAACATATATGTACTAACAGGTCACCAGAGTATACATGAAAATACATGAGCCTTTAACTTTATGTGAAATGATGGAGACTACAATTAGCTAGAAGGAAAGAAATATTTTTAAGTGCAAAATGAATTTGAAAGAAGCATACTGTAGTTTAGTTCAACCTAGTTTATATTACTACAGAAACAAATTTCAAGCCAGATCTTCGTGCAAATGATTCAATAAATAGAAGATATGCCTAAGCACATATGGCGGAAAGCCAACTAAAGTAAAAGTTAACAAGTTAAAAACAATTAAATTTAAATTTATTATTTTCCTTTGGTATTTTTATTAAGTTCAATATTTTTACTAACTGGTTACAGATAATAGAAATAGTATATATGTCCTAAAGACAAAATGTGAATACCATTACTAGCGAGTTTCAAGTAAGAAAATAAAGTTGGACATAAAAAGAATACTAAACAATAACTATAGTAATAAATACTTAGAAATTCATTAATATGAAGATTCAATTAATAGCCTCATATCTAATAACAGACCATGTTGTTGCCATTTCTTGTTTCATGGACAATTATAAAGAAAACACGGTTAAGAGAGAAAAGGTGTGGTGTGAAGAACAATGGGAACATCAAGAGACGCATGTGATTATCAGAGTGATGATTGCTTGAATTCGAGATTCGAACTGTTATGAAACAAATTTGATGATCATAATTATCAGTTCAATAGGTATGACTTTCATGGCAACAGAGGATGCGACAAACTAACATGTATAGTAATGACAATAATCATACCTTATTTGTAAATTTAGGTCATGAATTGTATACACATTTTGCCTTTCATTTTGGCATTGTACTTCTTTGACCTTTGAAATTCTTTTGCTTTTGCTTTATAAAACTATGTTTGCTTTTATCTATACAAGTTTTCTATTGCTTATATTTACAACTGCCACATTCTGTGCTCTTTATTGCTGTTGTTTTTTAGTACAAAAATGTATGAGCTGCTATACAACTCAAAACTTATCATCTACTCTACTTAGTGTACAATAAAGCATGAATAGTTACTTTGAAATAATATAATTATGCTGCTTGCTTCAATTTTTTAAGAGGTAAGCCAGATCAAAAACTAGCTATGCTACCAAATTATTATTTTCTACAAAGGATTTTTACAGCAGAATGTCCTGAATTGGAAACCAAATAAAACTTAGTTAATTTTTAGATAACTTAGTTAACTTGGTTAATATTTTATAATTTATTATTATTATTATTATAAACTTAGTTAATTATTATTATTATTATAAACTTGTTAGTTTTTATAAACTTAGTTAAACTTTCATAATACTCGGTTAATTTAATTTTTATAAACTTATCTAACTTTTATAAATCTTAGTTAACTTGTTATTATTATTATTATAGATTTAGTTATATTTATATTTTTATAATACTTAGTTAATTTTTATATAACTTAGTTAATTTATTATTATTATTATATAAAATTTAGTTAACCTAGTTAAATCATCATCATCATCATTATTTGATAATATCGTATATAAATAGACAATTACAATAAAAATAGGATTGAATAGTTATAATTGAAACTGATATTTAAATTTGTAGTACATAAGACATTTATAGACTGATTTCAACTCATAATATTAATTCCATAACATGCCTTACTCTATTAGTTTCAATACCTTGCAGTAGTCTTCAAACATTAAACACACCAAAATCATGTTTGTTTTACTTTAAAAACTTGATTCCTTGTTAACAAGGTGTTAGAATATTTGTAATGCTCGAGTGTACTAATAAATGTATTAGAGTAAAATTACACAAGTGATAAATTTATTTGACAATTTAAAGTCAAAGAAAAATATTAGTAGAGTTGAGCATGCAAATTTCACACTACCTATCAGGCTATTACTATGGTATCACATCATGTTTGTGAAAGTGACCAAATTAATATAAGACAGCATACAGGTATTATTAGATCTAAAGAGTACCTTTTTCTATTCAACAAAGTGACCTCTAATACAAAAACTTAGGCCTCGAGGCTGAATGATTTGAAGTGGTTTCACATCAATATGATCAGCGCCACCTCAGGTTTCTCTTACAATGTAATTTATTAAAGGGTCTACATACATGATAGCCCCAAGTGACCACCTACAGAAATCAAAATTCAATTTTTTTAATATTAATATTAGCATCAAACTTTAGAACAAAATATTATCATAATTGATGCATATTAAGCAAATTTATTTTTTTAACAATTACTTGAACTTTTTCCATGCATCATGCAAAATGATTACTTCACAACTGGCAGATATATCAAAAATATAACTCACCAATCACATTCCACACCATAGCCCTTCTTTGATAATACTTTGGGAGCAATATAATCAGGAGCTCCAACAGTTGTATAAGTCTATAGTATAAAACTACTCAGACAATGTACGGGAAAATTATATGGTTACAAGATATAGTGTAGTAAATAACATTCATATCAATATCATTACTATAGATGTTCAAAGCCTCTATATTTCGACCATATACGGATTCATTTGTTATGATATGATTCATCATTCTACTCTCCTCATCTCTACTATCGATAACCACTACATTCATTTTACTCTCTATTCATCTCTCCTAGTAGTGACTAGTGCATTTGATTTCAGTTGTCCAACATCATCACAATTCTTTTCCATATATATATATATATAGTGTGTGTGTGTGTGTGTGTGTGCGCGCGCGTGCGCATGCGCATGCACGTGCATATAGACTAATGTTCTGTGAATTTTGATGTGCTATATAAAATGTTGAAACCCAAATGTGCACCAGAGTCTTCATTATTAAGTGGAAGTTGGGAAAAAAATCACTACAAAGACTAGACATCTGTTGAAATAATAATAAGTGCAAGAGGCCACATCAGTCAATTCCATTATTGTAAAGCCAAATGAAAACATTTCACGCACGTTTATAAGCATAATAGACTGAAATTTTCATCAATATTTCTTTGGTTGATCCCTTTGAAATACTTAGTATATGAAGTATAAAAAAACAATCACTCTTTATTTAAATTTGGTAGAATGAAAAAAATTTGAGTAATTTTAAAAGTTGGAGAAAATTTCAACTTCATGTAAAATAGAAACATTTACCGTTAACTGTGAATGCAATCAACTTACCAATGGACGTCTATTCTTTTTCCAATATTGTAAAGTTTCAGTTGGAAAAAGACCACTAGTGCTTTTAGGTAATGTAACACCATTATCAGTAGAACAACTTTTGCTATCTAGATGCTTGCATAGCCCAAAGTCAGTAAGCTTTAGGTGGCCATATAGATCAAGTAACATGTTGTCTTGTTTGACATCTCTGTAAATTAAAAGTTTATATAAGAATCATACACTATTCATTTAAAACATTTAGCTATAACTATACTGCAGAAGGCCACATACATTTGGTTGCATAGCAGGAGAATAACACTATAAAAAAGTGTACAACAGCATATCAGGAAAATATTTGGCTATATTTTTCAAGTTGTAATCTTAATCTGGCCTCCGTCCCTGAAAGATTTCTATCCTAAATGTAGCCTTGCATTCCACGTTAAAAAAGCGTGAACAAGAAAACAAACTATATATTTTGAGAAGTATGTCACATTAAAAATTACGGAAATTAATAAATCAGGGTCAAGAAGGAGAAGGTATGTGTCATGACTTAGCAAAGAAAGTTCTTTGCTACACAACCAAAATTAAGGGGATCTTCTCATATTATCCAGTATTCCTTAAAAGGCTAATTGTAAACTAACCTATGAGTATAATTGTGCTTGTGTATTGACTCTAAGGCAGAACTGCCTCAGCAACATAGAATCTAGCCACATCCTCGCTCAATACATCTTTTCTCATAAGCGGTGTCATCAGATCTCCACCCAGTAAATATTCCAAGATTAGATATAGAAAATCCTTGTCTTGGAATGAACATTACAATTTAACAATGCAATTGCTATGGCCTTATGCAAATAGATCCCTCTTA
Source organism: Allium fistulosum (assembly GCA_030737815.1). Lineage (NCBI taxonomy): Eukaryota > Viridiplantae > Streptophyta > Magnoliopsida > Asparagales > Amaryllidaceae > Allium > Allium fistulosum. Next base: position 737,971,417 of record CM060908.1, on the reverse strand, counting down.
GCTTTAACATGCTCAACTTTGAAAAAGTAAAATGTTCAGGTGATATGTAAATCTAAAGAGTATGGAACTTCTGGAAAACGCTATCTAACTTGAGTAATGGAATATTAAAGAAAAATCTATACATAAATTATTGTTTATCCCACTTTAGCAATAGTCAATAATTTGTGTAGCATCAGTAAATTGTGTCCCAAGATCCTTTTCCTCTCAGTAAATTATTGATAAACAACATGTTTCATACAAGGCTAGGAAAATATTCTGCAGTTCCAATATATTAAAGAGTTCATGTCATTTTTTCCCAATTTAAGTTCCATATATTTTATCATGATGTATACCCAAAGCATATGTAGACAATATTTTGTATCTAATATTAGTATCATTGGTATTTTGATTAAATAATTCCAAAATCAACAATATGCGAATGGTATAACAATACTAAACCTTTGATTAAGATGTCAATCAATATTAGAGTTCCATGTTGCATGTGTATTAGAGAGGATTAAAATCACAATGTTGAAATTTTATAAGTTTTATTTTGTAGCATAGCTGAACCACTTTACTAACTTTTTCCTTCATTTATCTAACACCCTTAATTTATTTAATGTGCAAAAAAGATAAAGATATAGCACAAAGTGTCTGTCAATACATTCCAGAATTTTCATGAGTAATGGATTTAACTATAGGTAACATCATCATAGACCAAAATTGTGTTAGAGAGTTTTTAACCAAATTATAGAGGTTGATAAGCAAAACGAAGGGTACAATAGAAGAATTATTATATATAAAAACGTATCCATGACGAACCATTTCATACTTGTTTAGCTTCTTCATTGCATGAACATGGCCAGTTGACTTTTCCCTACATACCCCGACCTGCATATTTTGGAAATATTCAATAATTAATTTTGAAGTATAATGATATCAAATCAAAATTATGATTTCACCTTAATTAACAAAGCTACGTTGTACAGTGATGAATACTTTTTTTTCTCTTCACATACTCTAGGTTAGGCAATTTCTCTCTAAGAATCATACAAAAATCTATCCTTACAGTCACTAGTATTGGAATGTGTCCATGTGCATTTCTTGACCATGTTTAAAAAAGGTTTATATAAAGGGCTCAACAACATGTAATCTATTCCACAATATCTTGTTCGAACTGAGCTATAAATATCACAGATGATTTTAAACTTGAAGGTAAAATAATTTTAAAAATATTCCAGGGTATGATTCAGTTTCAGTTTTCTGTTTGCTTTTCTACATGTTGTGAGAGCATCATTGGAATGGAATAGAGGAAAACCAATAGGAATTTCATAAATGATAGCCCCAAGTGACCACCTAAAGAAATCAAAATTCAACATTTTAATCATTAATATTAACATCAAACTTTAGAGAAAAATATTATCAGAATTGATGCATACTAAGAAAATTTATATTTTTAACAATTGCTTGAACTTTTGCGAAGCGTTATGAAAAATGATTACTTTACAACTGACAAATATATCAAAAAATGATTCACATATTATGTAGAAATCATTTCGATAACTGAATTAAATAACTGACAATTGCATTTGTCTATTTTAATGAATGATATTGCTTAGAAATCATTTTCAGTGGTAGGTATTAGGATAGATAATGTCGCCTATTAGTGATGCATTTCCTAAAATGGATGTGATGGTATACAATACGTTTTAAAAAAGGTCTCTTGTGACACATCGCATAAATACAGAGAATAGACAGGATGCGATTTATGGCTCTCAAATTCCCAATAATTTTAATCTGAGAGGCTTTTCATTTGCATCTTGAAAAATAATGCTCAATTCTTACATAATTTAAAACTCCACTCTTAATTATAAAATTTATACCTCAAATATATGTTTGCAGCATGCCTTTGCTAATCCACCAAAATTAAAATCTAGACTTTGATCAGGTGTCAATGCAACACAAACATCCAATTTAAAAGATTTATTTAGTAATCAAATGAAGCATTTTAATTCTTCAAATGTCTATGTAATAATATTCATTACAAGACAACATGAATTAAACACTTTAGCGGTAGGAAATTAAATGAAACTCACACCAACATAGCGATTTCAGTTTTCCCCAAATATCAGCTATTCTGTTCAATAGCAAGTGCAATAAACTATTAAATTTAACAATTAAATAAAGAAAATCAAAGTTCGAATTCAAAATTTAATCAAACTTGAACGAATTTAATTTCGAGCTCGAATTAGCAGTTCTCTGCTTACCGATGGCAGCGATGAAGAGTATAGGATGGCGAGTGCGACGCAACTAAGCTCCAAGTGATGCGATTGGCTGACTCAATGAATGATATCTCTCCGACGCAAGCATAGCCAAGCAGACATGGCTTTGTGAGCAACGGTCATGATAGAGATGATTAGTTTTAAAGAATTTGCTGAGCGGAGGCAATTATGATTTGGAAAGGATTAATTTTAAAAGATTTGCAGAGAGGAAGTAATTAAGATTTGGAGGCGTAGGTGATTTAGGATTGCTGGGTAGAAGAGGGAAATTAATTTTATGCGGCAATGAAATTTTTAGAGGGAACGACATTTTGCAATTTACTGAATAAAAATCTCATCATTTTCCTGTGTTTTTTTAGATTTTCCTACTTATAAAAGATTGGACAACAGCAATCAACATTTAAACGCTGTTCTCCATTGCTGTTAAACACAATTTTTCTTGTAGTGGAAATTCTTCCATTAACCATCTTTTTTTGGTATTTCGATATAAAAACTGACTATTAGTCTGGGTGGTTTAAGACAGCTGTAGTTCTTGGCTTAGTCCTACCTTGAATCCTTTTGCAAATTGTTTTTTCTAGCTATTTCTTATAAGGATACAAAGGCAACTAAAAGCCACATTTTTGAAATATTTTTGAACTCTTTTCCCTAAAGTAATCCATGAGATGTCCATTTAGGGTTTCAGCGGTGCAGACCAACTTTTTTTTGATGTCGTTTGTGTTATCTTGATGGCAATGAAGTTATTTAAGTTGAATTTAACATATTTATGTAATAGGAAAAATTGTCAGCATATGGTTTTCTATCATAATTTTTCTTAGTAATGAAAATATTTTAATTTTGTCAGCTTAATATAGTTTTATCACTATGTTGTCTTTGATATTTATGGAACCAAAATTCTCTTCATATAACATATGACCTACCAGGTTAGAAATTCTGATCTTCAATGGCACTACAGAGTTATATTGTCTTTGATTTTTTTGGACCAAGATTTTTTCAATAACAAAATAATTTTGTAATGCTATTGAAGCTCAAAATTTCTAACCTAGTGTAACATGTGTGTGTGTTTGTGTGTGTGTGTATAAAGAGAGAGAATTCATTGATATAATCATTTGTGTCATAACATGTCCTAATCATCATTTAAGGATGCCATTTTACTTTGATGTCTGATTTGAACCAACAAATGGTAAAAAAACTCGGAAGTATCTAAAGTGGGAAAATGGACTTTAATTTCAATATAACTGAACAACACATGGTTTATTGGCGATCAAATAAATCAAATACCATTTTATAATTTTGTGTTTTGTCTTCGAGTCATATACATACATACATATGTATATGTATATGTATATGTATATGTATGTATATATTGATGTTCTAAGATTAGTTTCATTACATGTAACTTTCAAAATGCTACATCAAATTTTTTCTTTATTTTCTAGATTGTCAATATATTTCATGTGTCATCTGCATTTTATATCAGATAAGCTAACTGATCCCACATGCTTTGACTAGATATTTTAATATTGTGTATGTCTTCTTTATTCATTGATATAAAAAGTAACAATATTTATTATGCAAAGTGTAAACCAATTGTACTCCATTTGCACTTGGATGGATTCATATTGTTACATAAGTTCATATATTTATTAAAAAGAATAGTTTGTGCACATATCTACTATTTAGTTCTCGCAATAAGGTAATACACTTTTTTAGTTCTTTTTTAATCTTTATTGCTTTGTTCTTATTAAAGTTGATTATATTTACATTACTGAATTTTAATAATTAAGTTCATCTTGAGGTTAAAGTAATGATAATATTAGTTCTAGAATGTGTGATTTGCAATACATTTGTAACATCCCGTATCTAGAGGCCAAAATCCAAGCGCCACAGATACTGCAGTCATCCGTAGTATTAACTTTTGGTGACGAAATACAGTAATGCTAATGGTATCCATAATATCAGAAGCACTTGAATATGAAAAAAATCACACATTTCAAAAAACAATTATACTGATTACATTTTGTTTGTACCAAAAATGGGCACAACACTCTTCGGGAGTTATTTGAAGAGATAAAATGAAGAATATACATGTAAAATAGAGATTATCTAACAAAAACTCCAACAAACAAGAACGTAAAATGCAAAGACAAGCAATTTAGAGTGGTCCGGCGTAGTGCCTACGTCCACTATGAAGTTTTGATGATTTTATTGATTCTCTTTCAATGATTACAAGCAATTACAGCGAGCAACAGTGAATTACAGTTTGGAATTCGAATTCAATAGTGGGAATAAGATGCAAATCTCAATCCGGCAGAGTCTGGACGCTTCAGAATCAAAAAGCCCCCTTTTCTGTAGGCTCTGGGGTCCTATTTATAGGCGTAAGAGGCTGAGATTTCTTTCAAACTTCGGGAGACTTGGTCTGGCACGTGAGGGGGCCCACGCGACCAATCTTAGAAAGTTTCACCTCGATCAAGATGATGTCCAATCGAGCTGAAATTTGGCAGAGACATTCCTTAGTGTGTAAGCAAGCTCCTGTGAAAATTTCATAGCATTTGAATCGGTAGATCTTGAGATACGATCGATACGATTTGAGATTACTCGGTGGCTGTTTGATTCGACTCCATGGTTTCGTGTCGATTCCTTCGAATCGATGGCTGCACGTGCTTATGAGATGATGTGGCATGTGTATCTCGAACCGATCCACCTTTTCCTCCAGTTTGACCGCGTCGTATCCATGTATCTCGCCCCATTTGAATCGATGGCCGTTGTGTTAAACCAGGTCCATTTGACTCTATGGATACGAACGAACCATTGGTCATGGGTTCGAACGAGAGCCTTTAAGTGGATTCGAAGCAAGGTTGTTTGATAGATGAGATGGCGCCATGCCCCTGATCGATATGAAGACAATGGACTTGAATAGAGGCTTAGCCATGGATGCGAACCGTACCTTGTCTGATGGACACGAAATAATATCAGGCCGATCGATACGAAGTGCATGTCCTGCCTACGGACTCGAATGAGATCGATTCAAACTCAGGCTCCCTGATGGAGTCGAATACGATCGAGGCGAGGCCGATGGATACGAAGAGATGTAGGAGGTTGGATACAAATCCTACTGGAACGAAGCCAAGCTTCCCGATGGATACGAAAACGAGGTTGTTTCCTCCAATTTGAATCGATCATATCTCGAGCATACGAACTCGTATCGACTCAAAATTTGGAATGCCGGCTTCCAGGGCTTAGCTCATCATGTCTTGTCAGTTGTAGCTTGATCCGGACTTGGACAAAATTCATCGATATCCATAGTGAATCTGTGCACACCCGATATCCAGGATGATTGATCTTAAGCATGCAACCAGTTCCTTGATATCTCGGCTTTGCAAAAAGGCGGGATAACATTTGCCCCCCAAAGTACGTCTTGTGGAAACATGACGTGCTTTGAAAAGCTGTAGCCTTCACTCTGAAGAACCCTTGCTTTTTGGTCGAAGGTTGTATCCTTGCATTGTCATGATGGATTGTTGCACGATAGTGCTCAGCTGTTTGTCGCTGTAATCTTTATCGAATGAATATCCAATCCCTGTTAATGATGAAAGTTGGATATTGTTTTGACATATATGTATACATGTTGATCCAACTCTCGTTAACATTGCACGCTCACGAGTCGTTGTTAGTTTTCTTGCATCGAGGTCCGTATCGATCCTCTCCTGAACCGATGTGAAATCCGAGTTGCAACAACGACCGACAGTTGTTTTAAGAAATTCCTTCGTATCGATCCTCTCCTGAATCGATATAGAAGGTTGAAGGACTGACTTCGCATCGATAAATGGAGGATTTGGAACCAGCGAAGTGCTTGTTCGTATTGATGGTTAATAACTCCAATAGGTCTTTGTTGTGTCATTCGTATCGATGCTAATGTTTAAGATATGATGGATACGAAATCGTCGTTCGTATTGACATGCAGTGGATGGAGTTGTGAACTTGTTGATGCAGTGGGTTCGACTCGACTCGTGGGTCGACCGGTTGTGACTGGTCGCGTGGACTGGGAGGCGAATCGACCCGGTTTCACCCTAGGCTCCATATAAATACCTGGGACTTCACCATTTTTCACTTTTTTACTTTCTACTTTTTACTGCCGCCTTCTACTTCTCGCATCGATCCAGAAATTTTGAGAAAGAAGAAGAATTGTAACCTGTTTTCGAATCGACTAGATCCGTCCTTCCAGTCCTTCGAATCTCACCTTCAATTTAGGTAATTGACCACGAATCCAAACAATGAAGTTATCTCAGATCCACTCCATCTTTACCAATCATCGATTCTGGCAATTGGTAAAACCGGATCTGAACCAAAGCCCGGTTGTAAATGACCATGGCGATGTTCCTGTGGATCGATTTGGAGGCTTGCGTTTGAGTCGATGCAGGCCATAGCACGCTTTCTTTGGATTTTGCATCGACTCCTGGAGATTCCTTGGGGGAGGTGATACAGTTTGTACTGATTGTGATGGTGTTGGATCGTACCGATATGAAATGATCGATACAAACGGTCGTTTCAAAGTTCTCAACTTCAGATCGATGCGAAGCGTATTTTTGTGTTCGACACGAAAAGCACTGATTTGAACGTGATCGATGTGAAGCCGAGACCTTCCTGACCGATACGAATTTGACAACCAAGGGTCGGTTCGAAGTTACCTTTTCTGATCGATACGAACTTGCACCTTGGCTATCGATTCGAAGCGTGCCCCCGGGATCGATACGAACCCTTATCCTGATGGATTCGAACAAGCCTCCCGTGATTGATTCGAACTCTTCTCTTGATGGACACGAAATTGTAAACTCTCAATAGCATAACTCCGACGAGCTTCATTCTTGCATATCTGACTGCCTATCAAAGCTTGTCGATGGAACTATAACTTAACACTGTGATAACGAACTTTAACTTGAATCGATCGCCGATATCTGGATGGTTTAAGGATGACGGTCAGCGATGACGGTCATTCCGACTGGATTCCGATTATCTTTGTCGTTTGCAAATTTTCTTTAACTCTGCAGAATTCTTTCAAGTAATGCACAGCACTGCACAACACACACTTTACACGGGGGAATCACACGGGCTTTTTAGCATCTAACGATGATTTCTCGTGAGTTAGCTAGTTATGGAACCATCAAGTTCGCAGCAGTAGGAAACTCAGAGATTAACTCCTCCCAGACTTGAGATTCCGAACATCGAGGCTGAGGTCATCGGTCCAGCTCCGGACGAGTTGCCTGACGCGTCCTTCATCAATAGTCCACCTGACTCGGTCCCGTCAAATGTTTCCGAAGATATGCTTGGGAGAATATGCTTAAGGCACGGTCTGTCGTTAAACGACGTGTTATTGCCGGGACCAGACGACAGACCGCATAATCCCCTGGAGGGATATACAGCATTCAACCGACATGCGTGCGCAGCTGGGACACTTCCTCTGTTTAATGAATATATAAGAGAAGTATTGGCTTATCTGGGGATTGCTCCATCTCAGCTACACCCGAATGGATATGCTTCACTAAACAGCTTGTTCATTGCTTTCATGAAGTATCTTTATCGGCCCCCTCGTATGACCGACATTAGATACTTGTTCAATTTCAAAAGCCGAACTGACAGTCCATCCTTCACATTCTTGGAGTTTGTAAGAAACTGCCAAGTGGTCACGGGGTCGTGGACTAGACTAAGCTACTTCAAGTCAGAGTGGTTCTACGTCCGATGCCCTCCGGGGTTTGCCAGAAGATGGCTGTTCAGGCGTGAGTGTCGTCTCTTTCCTAAGTAGTTGACAGGGCAACTCGTGAATGAAATTGAACTCATATTTTCTATTTCTTTTCTTCCAGCAATAATCCAGCGACCTGAAGGCGGTTACTTTAAAGAGATAGTCCGGGTCCTCTAAGAAATTCCATGTGAAGAGAGGAATATTGAATTGCTGTTGACGGACCGGAATCTCAGAATTCTCAGGTTGATTGGGCGGAGACAGAGAATAAGGCTCGATGGCGCGCTGAAGACTATCTCCAGAGAAAAAGTCAAGCGGAAGAAACCTAAAGTCGTTATAATCGAAGAACCTGACTCCGAAAGAACTCATACCGATGAGGAGCCGTTGGTCGGGGCCTACCGACGGGACCCCGGATTCTGATGAAAAAAGAAAAGGCAAGGCAGTGGCTCCTAAACAGTCTAAATCAGGGAGACAGAAGTCCGTAGTCACAAACCGCCCCCTTTCTGGAGTTAGAATCTCAGAACCATCCCCCCTGCAGACGGAAAGCTCCTTCGAAGGGCTCACTGACCTTCCGATCCCGGACCTTGCGTTCACACATCATGATGCCGGGTTGGATGAATCGCTACATACTTTCGATGTTAGCGAGTCCCTTACTACCAGCGTGGTCGACACTTCCGGTTGGTCTGGGGGGTTACACATCCACACACTCTTCTCGGCACAACACAGTTTTCTAACTGTAAACAGTATATCATAAACGGTTACTGATCTTCCGTATTTTTATTTTTCAGGTACGATGTCTGGACGAGGTTCTGTGCTCGGCAGCTTGCGTAACAAGCGTCGTTATTATGAGCCGCGAAGGAAAGAGGGAGGCAGAGGTTATGAGTCGGGACATTTCGGCCAAGAGAGGTCTGACAGAGATAGGGGATACGTATGTCGATCTCGATCCCGCTCTCCCCCTCCCAGGACCTCTGTACCGCCCACGGTTGTAGTTGCTCGTCCTCCTGAAATCTCACGGCCTAAGCCGCCTTCTCAAGTTCCGAGGTCTGACCCTCCACGCGGGACTGAAATAGCCACCTCCTCAACTACCACACCGGTCGCGACTGATTCGACCAGTGAAGGAGCACTTAAACTAGCACAGATGAGGAAGGAATTCCCCGATATCTGTTTTGACGGTTATGTCTTTCCTCCGCATCTGAAGAGAATTCCGCCAATGGTCGAAAATACCGTTCACGATTATGTTGCGGACATATTCTTCCAATACAAAGAGTGGGTGAGGGCCGCAAGGAAAGCGTCCAAGGTAGCATTCGATCGAGCTGTCGTCATTGAAAAACTGGAGAAGGAGCTAGGTCACAAAGACCGAATTATGAAAGTGCTCAACACTGAGGCCGAGTCTTCCCGTAAGTCTGAAATGGAAGCTCTGAAAAGGGTTGATGAGGTAAACTCGGCCATGACTAGGATGAAGCAAGAGCACTATACCGCAATTGAAGACATGGGTCACAGGAATACCACCATTACTGCCGAGAGAGACGCCGCTCTCAAGGAGCTTAATGAGCTGAAATCAAAGTTCTCCGAAATCGCGAGGGAGAAAGATGCGGCCAATGTCTCCGCGCAGGAGGCCTGTAATCAGGCGGTGGTGCTTCGGAAGGAGAAGGATGCGGCTACGGAAAAACTCCGCGAAGCTGAAGCCGGGGTTAATGAGAAAGTACGACAGGCGGAAGCCAGGATCGAGGCTGAGGTGGAAGAGCTACTCGTCACTTACAATGCCAATGTGCTAAGGCACCGAAATCTGACTTGGCTCGACGACTATCCAACACATCTCTACAACGCTTGGAATACGCTGGTTGAGGAGGAGAAATCTGGGCATCCTGATGAAGCCATCGATGAATTCGAGCTGGAGAACCGCATTCTTAATGATGATGAAAAGAAAGTTCTCCATGGCTCCATGATTTCTCACGAGAAGGAGAGGCTCAGCGCCCAGTATTAGGAAGTTAGAGAAAGCTCTGGTGCTGAGCACCGTATTACGAGTTCTGAGATTGTCGTGTCATCTCAATTTGAGCCAACTCCGACGATCGACTTCCAGCCTATACCGGCATATGATCCAGACCGACCACATCTATCTCCTATCAAGGAGCATCCTTCTGAAGTCGTTCAGACGACCCCGAGCCGAACCGAGGAAGGTACTCTGAACTAACTTCTTGTATGTCTGGATTGAAGAACTTGTATAAAAATGTATACTAACAAATGTTTCTTTTCTTTGATCAGTGACCGAAGTTGCGTCAACTGCGCCTCCCGTAGTCCAGGAATCACGCCAAGTGCTGGAGGCCATCATCTCTGAGGCGACCTCCGTTGTGACAATAGCGCCGGTCGAAGTAACGCAGGGGAGCTCGCTCTCTTTCGATGAACAGATGATAAATGAGCTCCTTGGACGACAGAGTGATCCCTTTGCAGACTTACCATTTGGCCTGGGCGGATTCTCGTCTACTTCTGATATTCCAACTCAAACCACTACGGCACATAGTGAGGCCAGAGCACAACGAGAAGCAACGATGTTGGCCGAGATTAACGCCGAGATGGCGGCAGCGGCGCATGGCGGCAGCTTAGATGGCGGAGCAACAGCGCAGTGCCCTACTCCTCTTATGATTGTATCTCCCGGGGGCACGCTCGTTGATACTAGTGTGCCAGTCCTGCCCTCGGATGTAGATTCCATTCCCTCAACTCCTCCTGCGGGAAGCATCCCCATAGATTCCAGCTCGGAGGATGATGTAGACATCATGCCTTCATCCGAAGGGAGCCCGCCTAAGGAGAAAGGCTCTAAACGAAAGATCACTGGTGGCTCAAGCAGCTCCTCGAAGAAGAAGAAGCTGAGGAAAAAGAAAGAGTAGATAGACTTTTTTAGGCATGTGTTTCCCTTTTGTAGTCAGGAATTTTGTTATCTTTTTCTTTTTTGCGGGCCGTGTATAGATGCGGGTTCGGCCCCTGCTAGTAGGAATTTTTTGGAAAGGCTCGTGTATGAACCATTGCTTTTGATTAGTTGAAATAAAATTTTGTCTTCTTATTTCAACTTAAATTCCTTTTACGCTTAAATGTTGCAGTGTTAGAACTTCAGTTCGGTGTACTTGCATTATTTTAACGTTGAAGCATAGCTTGTTTTGTCTACCAAGTCTGGAAATCTCGGACTTGAGTTGTGATTGGAGATTGAATCAGAGCTAAACATCATACAGTTTCGGGTAGTGATTAACACTTGAACCTGCCCCTAGTTCTAGGGTTAAGTTATAATGATCAGCTTGTGATCGCACTGAGTGAGGACCGAGCGGTCGAACTACACTTGTTTCCTTATGAATCGTTTCATACACACTCTGGGGATACAAGTCATCTCGTAAGTGGTTGTTCACACTCTGGGAACTTAAGATTGCTGTTAGTACTCCAACCCATATCCTGGGAGTTTGGAGTTAGTGTTCATACTCTGGCTCGCACTTCGGGAGCTTGGAGCTGACATGACATACTCCATCCCGCACTCTGGGGATACGGAGTTGGATGTCTATACTCCGTTTCGCACTCTGGGAATACGGAGTTGATTGTTTATACTCCGTTTTGCACTCTGGGAATGCGGAGTCGAATGTTTATACTCCGTTTCGCACTCTAGGAATACGGAGTCGAATGTTTATACTCCGTTTCACACTCTGGGAATACGGAGTTGATTGTTTATACTCCGTTTCGCACTCTGGGAATGTGGAGTCGAATGTTTATACTCCGTTTCGCACTCTGGGAATGCGGAGTCGAATGTTTATACTCTGTTTCGCACTCTGGGAATACGGAGTCGAATGTTTATACTCTGTTTCGCACTCCGGGAATACGGAGTTGAATGTTTATACTCCGTTTCGCACTCTGGGAAAACGGAGTCGAATGTTTATACTCTGTTTCACACTCTAGGAATACGGAGTTGATGTTTATACTCCAGTTCGCGCTCTGGGAACTCGGAGTTGGATGTTTATACTCTGCTTCGCACTCTGGGAATACGGAGTTGATGTTTATACTCCGGTTCGCGCTCTGGGAACTCGGAGTTGGATGTTTATACTCCGGTTCGTGCTCTGGGAACTCGGAGTAAATGTTTATACTCCGTCTCGCACTCTGGGAGCACGGAGTTTAGTAATGTTTGTACTCCGTCTCGCACTCTGGTAGTACGGAGTTATTTGAGGGATTGTCGTGTATCTCCCCATTTTTGGCCTTGATGTGATGGCTTGCCCCCGAGCTTGGGTTTCACCTAGCGAGTGGCCAGTCGTATCGCAGCCACTCCCCACTTGAATAAATTTCACTGCAGGATGGAATTCAGCTCTCCGTGCATCGTGATGTTGTACATTGTATTTAATGAATCACAGCTCTGGCCCGAAGAGATGGCATTTTATTGCTGAAATAAGAAAATATGGCAAAGTCAGTTGCCTTATTACAAGTTCTAATTTCGAAATGCAGAAACAAATTTTAAAATCGAATTTAAACTAAATGGATAAACATAGCCTGTTATTTGCAGTAGCGACGAGGACTTTTGCTACTCCAGGCCCTTGGTGAAGTTAGACCATCAACGGTCGCTAACTTAAATTTGCCATCCCCGAGCTTTCGCTTAATTTTGTGCGACCCTCTCCATGTTGATCTCATGTGTGGGAGTGCCGGATAATCTTTTTTAGTGACTAGCTCACCGAGTTCAAAAGTTTTAAGTCGGTCCTTGGCATTGCGTAATCGGGCAACTCGATTTTGGCGTATGATTGTTCTCAAATCAACCTGGTCGCCCTGGACGACCCCAACTCCGTTGACGGTAGGGAATTTTAAAGTTAAACACCATGGGGCAATTATGGCCCTGAATTCAGCAAGGGCAGGTCGACCTAAAAAGGCATTATATGGCGAGCCTACTTCCAACACAACGAACTGCAATGTCCGAATCGATCTACGTTCTCCGGCTCCCAACTCAACCGGTAACTCCACCATCCCAACAGGTATGGTAGCGCTGCCATTGAATCCATGGAGATGAGTTTGGCAAGGCTTTAGTTCCCTGACTTTCGTCTTCATTTGATTATAAGCATGTATAAACAGGATAATCACAGAGCTCCCACTGTCAATCAGGATCTTATTCATCCACATCGGACCTACTTGGGTCGATATCACAAGTGAGTCAGTAGTCGGGCTTCCGACGTTGTCAACATCGTTGTCTCGGAAAATGATGTTGTTAGTCATCGCTCTCTTTCGCTTGGTCGAAGGTCTATCGTCCAAGTTACCATCATACTCGAAATTTGTACGTCTAACTAAGTTGTTATACGATTCCATTTCCTTCCAGCTTCGAATCGCTGTATGAGGACTACCAGTTACAGCATTAATTACCAATCTTCCTCCGACATGAGCCGGTTCTTCCTGTCTTTCTTGATTCTGTGAACGGTTCTGATTTGAAGGGCCCGCACCACCAGACTGCGGTGCCCGCACAAACTGATCTAACTTCCTCTCTCTGATTAACTTCTCGATGAGGTCCTGTAAATGTCGACACTCATTGGTATTGTGGCCATAGCTTTCATGGAACCTACAGAACTTTCTTGTTTGGACCTGTCTCTCCGATGAGGGTTTCAGAGCAGGCTTCTTATACTTCACAGTGTTGCAAGTCTGTAAGTATACGTTCTCTAATGACGTATTCAACGGCGTGTAATTGTCAAACATTTGAGCCCTACGTCGTGGGCCTCGGTTCTGGTCTCTCTTCTTATCTTGGTCGTTGTTGCCTCTCGGCTGGGTTTTCTTGTTCTGTATATTCAGCTGAACTTTTCCAGAACTCTCACCGGACTGCTTAACCGCTACGTTACTCTGTATTCCCTCAATATTGGGCCCCACATCGTCCTGTTTCCTAGACTGCTTCGTGTTCTCTTGCCGTAAGAATTGAGCGGCTTTGGAGTAGAAATGGTCCAACGACGCGGGCGGTTTACCAGCTAACCAATTTCAAAATTCAGAATCAGGATCGATCCATTTGGTTAATGCCATCAAGATCGAGTTATCGTTGGGATTACTAATTTCAACACATGCTGCGTGGAACCTCTCCAAATAACGCCTGAGCGTCTCTCCATGTGCTTGGGTAACACTAGACAGGGTGTTAACGTCTTTCGGTCTAGCGACATGCATACGAAACTGCTCTACAAACCTTTTAGCCAGTTGATCAAACGAAGAGATAGATCTAGGAGGCAACCTCATAAACCACATTGTTGCGATTCCCCCCAGAGGGATGGGGAAACTTCTACACTTCACTGCATCGTCAGCTCTTGCAGCACTCATTGACCATTCATATTTCAAAATATGTTGATTCGGGTCACTATTTCCTTCGTACATTGGGAGAGTTGGCATCCTGAATCGCCGAGGGGGTTTAGCGTATAATATCTCGTCTGTAAAAGGGGTATGACTATGGGAGATTTCCCAATCGTCATTAGTGAGCCCCTGACTCTCGCGAATCATCTGACGTATCATGGTCGAGATATCTGACACTGGCACATTCTGGGCAGGCTGAGCTAAGGTGTGGTCGGGTTCCACAGTGCGAGTTTGGACCGGGCGCTGTCGACGGTCCGTGTTTCGCCTCCTTGGCTCAGCGTCTTCTGGGACATATGGTTCAGGAGTATGTCCGCGCTGCTGATTGTTCGGCTCTGACGGATTCCGGGTATCAACCCTCGTTTCTACTGCGGCGGTTGTAGCGCGGTTGTCCGTGGTGTACTATGGAGCCGTGCCTCCTCGTGTCGAGGGTCCTGTTTGGAAGCTGGTCGACGGCCCTGTCCTTAACTGTCCAACGGTCAAGGCGGGTTGATATCCAGTAGTTTGAGCGTGACTCCCTTCCAACCGGGGACGGGTAGACCTGTGGTGATAATCAGATGAGGCAGAACTTTCAGTAGACGGGCGGGAAACATCATCCCTCCTGGACCTTCTGCGGCTCTGGCGGTTTAGTTGGTTGGTCAATTCAACATTGGCGCGCAACTGTTCAGCCAGCTGTTGTCGGCTTTGGGTCAGTTCTAGGAGCAACACTTGGAACTCTTATCGGGTGACTGGCCCTGACAGATCCGAGTGAGCGGTGTTGTCCTGATTGGAAGAAGGCTGTTGTGTGGGATTCTGTCTATCCCGGCCTTCTTGCTCTGCAGCGGTAGCGCCAGTTCTTGTGCTAACCATTTTCAGTGGTGGAGTCCTTTCCTAGATTTTATGCAAATCTGAATAGAATGGAAGGATTCTGGATCAAATGTCTAGATCTTCCTCTTGGATTTATGCAATCTGGTATCGACGGTAGATCCAAGGAGCAGGAGAAAAAGGTGATTTTCTCAGTGAAAGCACCAAAGTGTTTGTACCAAAAATGGGCACAACACTCTTCGGGAGTTATTTGAACAGATAAAATGAAGAATATAAATGTAAAATAGAGATTATCTAACAAAAACTCCAACAAACAAGAACGTAAAATGCAAAGACAAGCAATTTAGAGTGGTTCGGCGTAGTGCCTACCTCCACTATGAAGTTTTGATGATTTTATTGATTCTCTTTCAATGATTACAAGCAATTATAGCGAGCAACAGTGAATTACAGTTTGGAATTCGAATTCAACAGTGGGAATAAGATGCAAATCTCAATCCGGCAGAGTCTGGACGCTTCAGAATCAAAAAGCCCCCTTTTCTATAGGCTCTGGGGTCCTATTTATAGGCGTAGGAGACTGAGATTTCATTCAAACTTCGGGAGACTTGGTCTGGCACGTGAGGGGGCCCACGCGACCAATCTCAGAAAGTTTCGCCTCGATCTGCGATCGATACGAATCCATTTCGTATCGATCAAGATGATGTCCGATCGAGCTGAAATTTGGCAGAGACATTCCTTAGTGTGTAAGCAAGCTCCTGTGAAAATTTCATAGCATTTGAATCGGTAGATCTTGAGATACGATTTGAGATTACTCGGTGGCTGTTTGATTCGACTCCATGGTTTCGTGTCGATTCCTTTGAATCGATGGCTGCACGTGCTTATGAGATGATGTGGCGCGTGTATCTCGAACTGATCCACCTTTTCCTCCAGTTTGACCGCGTCGTATCCATGTATCTCGCCCCATTTGAATCGAAGGCCGTTGTGTTAAACCAGGTCCATTTGACTCTATGGATACGAACGAACCATTGGTCATGGGTTCGAACAAGAGCCTTTTAGTGGATTCAAAGCAAGGTTGTTTGATGGATGAGATGGCGCCATGCCCCTGATCGATATGAAGACAGTGGACTTGAATAGAGGCTTAGCCATGGATGCGAACCGTACCTTGTCTGATGGACATGAAACAATATCTGGCCGATCGATACGAAGTGCATGTCCTGCCTACGGACTCGAATGAGATCGATTCGAACTCAGGCTCCCTAATGGAGTCGAATACGATCGAGGTGAGGCCGATGGATACGAAGAGATGTAGGAGGTTGGATACGAATCCTACTGGAACGAAACCAAGTTTCCCGATGGATACGAAAACGAGGTTGTTTCCTCCAATTTGAATCGATCATATCTCGAGCATACGAACTCGGATCGACTCGAATATTGGAATGCCGGCTTCCAGGACTTAGCTAATCATGTCTTGTCAGTTGTAGCTTGATCCGGACTCGGACAAAATTCATCGATATCCATAGTGAATCTGTGCACACCCGATATCCAAGATGATTGATCTTAAGCATGCAACCAGTTCCTTGATATCTCGGCTTTGCCAAAAGGCAGGATAACACATTTCAAACAAAGTCATATCCAAGTTACAAAATCCCAGAACGTATCCCAAGCAATGATCAATTATAATTTACAATAATATGCCAAGAGCGACATTTGACGATACCCCCTTGGATGATCAAAGCAATATAGTCATATCCGAGTTAATACACAGCGGAAACAAAACAAATGAATTCCTAAAATAGCTATCCGTCAGCCTTCCGCTCTTTTCTTGAAGCTTTATTCGCCAAAACCATGAAAACCTGAAAACCTAAACCCCCAGCCTACTCAAATCAATTTTGAGCACCCAAGAGTTTAAGGGGAAACAAAAACTTCAAGTCAGACATAAATCCTGGTATGAATAATTTTATTACATCTCGGATTACTGATATTAAGTGAGACCATGCCGCTTAGCGGAACGGATTTCCCCTTACTAATATCCTCTTTCAAAACATATATTTTGCAAATCATTTCTTACAACAAAACTGGTTAATCAAACTGATTATAATAATAGACAAGATCCATTATGCTAAGAAAAGGAAATAAATGGACTATCTGTCCGAAATCTGGGCTAACTGCCCTCAACTGGACTAACTGTTCTAAAACTGACTATACAAAAATAGCAATATCCTTTATGCTAATAAATGGATGATCTGTTCATAAAACAAGTAAAAAGTGGACTAAGTAGCAAGGTCCGTTATGCTAACAAATGAACTATCTGTTCATAATCTGGGCTGACTGCCCTTAACTGGACTAACTGTCTTCTGGACTAACTGTCCTCTGGGCTGACTGCCTTCAAAATGGACTAACTGTCCGGAAATTTTCTTAGGGTTAAATACTCTTTAAATTTTCCTTAAAAACCTTTCCAAATGATTTAGTCCGTCGGATCATAAATATACAATGAAAATATATCTTGAGCTTTACTCTAAGCTATTTTACCATGTTATATATACTTTACTCAAAATAATGTTGATGACGTTAAATAAGGATTAACTATCCTTTTAAAATAAGTTAAAGTTCTTTATAACTTAAAACACTTAGGCTATCTGCCTATTCATTATATTCGAAACCTTTGTTTAAAACCTTTAAACAACCCTTTCGAAATCTTTGAAGGTAACTCCTTCGAAACCATTGAAAGATCCTTTCAAAATCATTGAAGGTAACTCCTTCAAAACCATTGAAAGACCCTTTCGAAAACATTGGAATAACCTTTCCTTTCTTTTCTCCGAAAGCTTCAAAATATCAGACATCCTCCATTAAAACTTTTAAATATTGCCTTTTAAAACCATAAGAAAAACCTTCCTTTTCAACCTTGTCGAAACCCTGGGGAACCACCCCTTTTGAAACCATTCATAAAACCCGTTCAAAACAGTCAAAAAATCCTTTCAAAAGCACTTTGGGTGCGATTTAAAATATGTGGATACCTTTCGAAACCATTCAAAGTTAACTACTTCGAAACCCCTTTTTAAAACATTTCGATTAAAAACATTTGGATTATGCCTTCAAGTAGAGTAAAAGGATTATGAAACCAACAGAGTCGAAAGTATATGCTTCGAAATCATTTTTAAGCAAAGAATTGATTGTGTCGAAACTACCCCTTCGAATCCATTGGAGACGAGGCAGATTTTAGAAAACAAAACAATCCCTTCGAAACCATCTGGATCGAAAGGTAGGAAGCGGTAGCTATAGATTATGACCATTTCGAAAGCAATCATTTAAAACAAAAGAGCAACCTAATCGAAACCATACCTTTTAAACCATTTGACTTAGTCGAAAGCTAACTAAGTCGAAAGCAACTTAGTCGAAAGCAAGCATGCGTATTTTCCTTTAAAACCAAAACAATGCTTCACCTCTTTCGGAACCTCATGGTTTCAACCCTATACCTTTTGCCCTCTTCCAATTCACTATGTACCCCTTACTTGATACCATGTGCATTGGTTTCTATTGTGTCAGAAGGGTAGGGATATAGGCGGGACCTAGGTGCTGATGGAGATGAAACAGTAAAAAGGTAGTTTATTTATACTTTAAAACTATGCTTTTGTACCTAACCTGCCTGGTTTGTCTAAATCTGATTGGTTGCCATATTTTTCTTTTCAACAGTGCTACCACCTTCCCATATTTAACAATTTAAACATTTTTATAAAAAGCCCCTTCTCCTCTATAGTTATATAAAATATTTAAGTCACATACCTTAAATAATTTTATATAATCATTAAAACACTTAGGAAAAATCTGGAAAAATTCCAAAAAAATCACTTTATATATGTTCTCTAACATATAAAAATTTCAGATCCAAATAGTTAATTATTTTCCTTTATAATCCAAAATACCATTTTCTTTACTAGAAAATTCATATTAAATCCACAATAATTCAAAAAATCTAAAAATTGAAACCCATCTCTAAAATATCTTTTTAGATCTTCATAAAAATTAGCAAGGCAATTGGATGTCATTTAATAGGGTTTTCATCTCAAAACATTTCATAAAATCTATATGAACATTTATAAATCATCAACAAGTACATATATTCATTCTATCATTCAAAAACATGGCAAATACTTGCAAAATAATCGGATCTAATCTTAAAACCGAAACAAATAAAATTTGAGATGTAAACATTATTCACCTTAGCTTTAGATATTAAAGGAGCTTAAGATTTGGATGAATTTGATTTTGAATTAGCTTTTCCTTTAGCTTTCCTTAATTCTTTTTCCTCTTTCCTTGTGAATGGTGGCCGGCCTCTTTTTATAAAATTTTAAAATGAAATAAACGTGTAAGTTATACATGGCTATGGGGTAATGATATAGGAATGGCCTCTTTCCTAATTTTACCCCTCCTCCAATTCATTCTAAAACCTTTCTTTAATTCATTTTATTAAAATGGCACGGCTACCTTTGATTAAAATCTAATCTCAATCCCTCTAATCAACACATTATTTTATTTAATTCAGCTGATTAAATATCCTAAATAATATTACCCAAAATTTGGGGTGTTACAGACTCCCCTCCTTAAAGAATTTCGTCTTCGAAATTACGATAAGGCACACAATAAATCAAACAAGAAGGTAAAACATACCATCAAACAAGTCAGGATAAGTATCTCTAATCTTGCTCTCAGCCTCCCAAGTATCCCTGCCATCGGCACTCAACTTAACTTTGACTAATCTGACCATCTTGGTTCTAAGCCTCTTCTCATCTCTTGCAACAATGCGAATTGGCTTCCTCACTATGGTGAAGTCCGGTTCTACCACTAAATCATCTAGCACAGTCGGTGCAATAGTAGTTTTCGGGTCTCTAACACACTTTTTGAGATGAGAAACATGATAAACATCGTGGACACCTACCAAACTTCTCGGTAACTCAACTCTATACGCGAGATTCCCGATCCTCTCAAGAATAGGAAAAGGTCCTACGAATCTCGGCGATAACTTCCCTGATTTCCCAAATCTAATCACACCCTTCATCGGTGAAACCTTAAAGAAAACCTTGTGAAACACCCCCACACCCCTTAATATACCCAAAAGGACACATTAAAAGGCGTGGTGCCTTGAAGGTATAACTGAAACTAACAGAGACTAAGATTCACAAGACAAAAATAGATAAAAGCAGCGGAAACTAAATGAGTATATTTAATTAAAACAAAGCTTCAGAATTAATTCGTAAATAAGTCACATGCCAAATACAACATTCGAAAACCCATCGTGTCTTATGAAATGAAAATTCATTGTCTCAAAATCAGAATATGTAATATCCCTCATAGATAAACCAGTGCATACAAGAACAACAACTGAAAATAAAAAAAGTACATAAAAGAAGTCTCCTCCAAGAAGAACTCCAAGCTGCAGCAATCTACTAACTTCTTCCTTGATTGCCTAAGGGGGAAAAGGGGGGAAATAGAGGAGTGGGTCAGACTAAAAGTCTGGTGAATGATTGTAATTACTAGAGTCATTAAGCAAGATAAAAGTAATAGACTCTACAATAGTTCTGGCATAAATAAGGATAACAAAGGAAATAGGAAAGAGATAAACTTGAAATAAATATGATTAAATATTGCTCAAGATAGGTTAACATTGATTTCTTGCACTTGTTTTGATTTAATTAGGCTGAATTCCTAATCCTGTAATTAGGATGTGACCCTAATTCTACCCATTTTGATCGACCTGCTACTCCATAGACCTTTCTGTGGACCAGCCGCTATATAACTCCCTACACGGCAGCCAATGGTATCTACGGAAGATACACAGAGCAACTACTATGGATCCAGATGGCATATATAGCTCCCTACACAGAAGGCAATGGTGTCTACTAAGACACCATACTAAGCGCTTGGAACTCATAGCTATTACTGAGCACCCGAATGGAAGTCGCATGCGTAACTGCCACCATGCCCATGCTACCTTTTGCTCCACATATTGGGTCTTCTTATTACCTCCAACGTCTAGCATAGCGTGCCCCTCATCTCACTTCAGTCTAATGCGAGATCACCGTGTGTCCATAGAAAAATAGGGGAAATGCTGTTGGTACTGACCCTTCATCCAAACAATATCTAGTTGCGCCCCTTATCCAAATCCCCATGATTTAGACTTCTGTTTGACCAATTACTACCATTCTTAGCATAAGCGTGCCCTAGGGAATGCTATTTGGTACAGGTCCTACTTTTATCTTTGCTTATTAAATTAGATAAATTATTTAAATAAGCCTTTATTACCATTTTTACTTTCTACGCTTATTAATTTATCCCAAGCCTTAAAATAAGCCCTATTCTGTTCTTTTTCTTATTATCACCTACGTTATAATCATGCTTATTACTTTACCCAAGGTCTAAGTATGAAAATAAGCTTATTTCATCTTTTACATCATTTAGTTACAATTCTAAGTTATAACTATGCCAATTATCTTTAATTAGTACAATTCTAATTATAATTAGGCGTTATTTCAGTCCAATTCCATTATTTATTACAGTCTCTATAATTTACATCTTATTTTCTTCATTTAATATTCTTACTTATAAAATCCATATTCACGTTCAATTTATTCTAATCCATACGCGCAAAAAATGTAATGAAGAGAATAGACGCTTGGATAAAATCCAAAACGTCAAAAAGATGTAAATAAGAAATTAATAATAGAAAATAAACTTAAATACAGTAATTAGACTGTAATTAATAAAAGCTTTGCTTAACAGTAATAATTTATATTACCAGAAATAATACTAAAATTACTGAAAGGAATAGCTGAATAGACTGAAAATAATTAAAAATTGTAAATAATTACTGAAAAAGGCTATTCCAAAAATCGTAGTAAAACTACAACTATTGGAAACCCTATTATTTTAAATTACTTAAAGAAATCTTAAAATAATTACAATCACTCACCTCCGGTCCTAAGCTCTTCCTTTGGTCTTCCCAGATCCACTTGGAGTTGTAAAATAATTTTTATTAAAAAGATTCTCTCTTTGGAAAATTATTCCTTTTAGGGTCCTTCCTAAAAAGGTGAACCCAAGAAGAGAAAATCTAGAATGGGAAAAAGTGTTAGGCCTAGGATCTTATTTATATGGGTAGAAGTGGATCTCAGACAGTTAGATTTAGAGATTGAATAGGATGCAACCACGTCATAGGTTGAATAGGAGCCATCGGATGTAGAAACGGAGGGACCGGATTAAACTAAAGGGTGCAAATGACGTGTTTCGAGGCCTCTGATTCGTTCGAACGAATTTACGTTCATTCGCCTGCCAAAATACAAGGCGGGTCGACCAGGCGGTCAACCGCCCCCTTACCTAGGTCACCGGCCGGTCGACCTAACTGTATATATATATATATATATATATATATATATATTTCGTTATATTTCTGCTTATTTTGTTTATTTTATAACTTGGTCATATTGGCTCGGTTTCTGACGTTCTATATATGGAAATTGACCAGAAAATTCCCACAGACACGATGGTGCAACTTCCATGGCTTAATTCTGATAGTTTCACAAAGTTATTTTATTATTAAATTAATTAACAAATTAATTATTACGTGTTAAATTTTGGGTTGTTACATTCTCCCCTCCTTAAGGGATTTCGTCCCCGAAATCTCTAAGGATAAAAGAATGTACTAAATGTTTTCATCCAATGCTACAACCAACTACTCAATCATCAACATTTCATCCATTGTCCTTAAGTTTTTTTTCTAATGCATTTTATGATACTTATGCAATTAGTATTGTGTAAATGTCCCTAACTAATGCAAAAGATGAGGCAGTCCACTAATTCTGTTGACCTCCTTTTTATGCAATCATGTCCGTGCCATGTATCCAAATGAATGCAAAAATTTCCTACTGATAACTGATTGTTCTATATGCGTGCTACAAACATCATCCAAATGCAACAATCATGTGATAATCATCCATTTATAGCAATCATGGAAATAAAATAAAAATGCCCACACATCCATATGTATATGCTCTAGTGTCCTAGTTAGGCCGATCCCTAAGGAATAATAGTACCTAGTGTACCTATATGCGTCCATAGCATCCACTAGCAAACACTTGCAACCACTAGCATACATCATGCATAACATGTTCTATTAACATGTTTACATCAAATCCTACCATCCATAGGTTAAATCCTAAGTTCTACCATTCCAAAGGATAATAAAGGAAAGAACCTATTCAAATATAAAGATGAAAAAGGAATTCTCAAACTTACCATCAAAAAGATGAGGATAGGAAGTACGAATCTTCTCCTCTGCTTCCCACGTGGCATCTGCAACATCATCTCCCCACTGCACATTTACCAGTGGAACCTCCTTATTCCTTAGTCACTTGATATCTCTTCCAACAATCTTCGTGGGGATACGCAGAATATAAGCTTCTCTTTCTACCTCCACCTCCTCTAATTGACTAGGCTCTACAACCTCCGCCAGGTCATGTAAGCACTTTCACAAGTGGGAAACATGGAAAACGTCGTGCACTCCTGCGAGCCTATCTGGTAGCTGCACTCGGTTAACCATCTTCCCAAATCTCTCTGTGATAGGAAATGGTCCAACAAATCTAGTGGCTAACTTTCCATTTGATCCGAATCTTACCACCTTCCTAAGCGGGGATACTTTGATAAAAACTAAGTCTCCAACCTCAAACTCTAAGTCTCTCCTCCGCCTATCCGCATATGACTTCTGTCTGTCTTGAGCAGTCTTCATCCTTCGCCGAATCAAATCCACCCTCTTAGAGGTCTCCCTAACCATATCGGGTCCAAGTAATAACTTCTCCGTAAACTCTACCCAACATGATGGGGATTTGCAAGATCTCCCATATAAAGCCTCAAATGGTGCCATTCCTATACTTGTTTGGTAACTATTATTATACGCAAACTCAACCAACGGAAGATGCTCCTCCCAAGTCCAAAATGCACATCCACAGCAAATCTTCAAGCACTCTATTTACCCTCTCCGTTTGGCCATCCGTTTAGGGGTGATAGGTCGTACTCAACCTAAGTTGCGTCCCTAGTGCCTCTTGTAAGCTTCTTTAAAACTCACTAGTGAAAATGGGATCTTTATCACAAACAACACTAGAAGGAACTCCGTGTAGACGGACTATCTCTCGAATATACAAGGATGCCAAATATGAAGCCTTACGCTTACCCTTAACTGGAATGAAGTGAGCACTCTTGGTCAATCTATCAACAATCACACAAATGCTAGTGTTCCCTTTCCTAGAAAGGGTAAACCATCAATGAAGTCCATTGAAATATTGTCCCACTTCCACTCCGGTACATCTAAGGGCTGAACTAATCCACCGGGCTTTTGCTGCTCTACTTTTACCCTTTGGCATATGATACACTTAGCTACGAATTCTGCCACGTCCTTCTTCATACCACCCCAATAGAACATCCTCTTCATATCCCAATACATTTTGTCACCACCCGGATGAATAGTCATACAGGAATGGTGTGCCTCCTCCAAAACTGCTCTCAACAAGTCACCGGCACATGGAACACAAAGCCTCCCATCTCTCCTAAGCCATCCTCTGCTATCAATGGAATAGCGCTGGAGATGTCTTGAGACCTCTCCTCGGCTAATCCTATCCATAATGTCCATGAGTTTCGAAGCCTCCCGCTACCTCGAGCTAATATGATCCATAAGGGTAGGCCTTACCTCTAAGGTTGCCAACAATCCGTAAGTAATGTCCGTAGAGGACTTAAAATCAAAAGTAAAAATAAACTCCAAGCTCCTCCACTCTACGAACAAAGGACTAAGGGTTGCTTTCTTTTTACTCAATGCATCTGCAACCACATTACCCTTGCCAGGGGTATAAGCTATCTCAAAATCATACGAGGCTAAAAACTCCATCCACCTTTGTTGCCTCAAGTTCAAGTCCTTCTACGAGAATAAGTACTTCAAAGACTTATGGTCGGTAAAAAGCTCAAATGTCCCTCCAAGCAAATAGTGAGTCCAAGTCTTAAGTGCAAAAACTATGGCAGCCAACTCCAAATCGTGGGTAGGATAGTTCTTCTCATGCATCCTCAACTGCCTACTACCATAATACACTACCCTCCCTTCTTGCATCAACACCGCTCCTCGACCCGTTCTGCATGCATCAGTGTATACAGTGAAAGGCATAGCTTCATCAGGTAAAACTAACATTGGTGCACTAGTAAGGGCTCTCTTAAGCTTCATGAAGGAATCCTCACAATCCATGTCCCACACGAAAGCTTTATTCTTCTTAGTAAGGCGTGTGAGTGGTGCCGAAATCTTGGCAAAGTCTCTAATGAACTTCCTATAGTAGCCTGCCAATCTTAGGAAGCTCCTGATCTCGGTAACGTTATTGGAGGCCTTCCAATCTTGTACTGCAATAACCTTAGCGGGGTCAACAACCAAACCTTCTTTTGAGACTACATGCCCTAAGAAACGAACTTCCTCTCTCCAAAAATGACACTTTGAAAACTTAGCTCTCAAATGATGACTACGAAGTGTGCGAAGAAATTCTTCCAAATGAACAGCATGCTCCTCCATATTCTTGGAAAATACCAAGATATCATCCACGAATACCACCACAAACTTATTTAGGACATCCTTAAAGACGCGACTCATCAAATCAATGAAATACGCTGGAACATTAGTTAGCCTAAAATTCATAACCAGCCACTCGAAGAATCCGTCCGGTGTCCTAAAGGCAGTCTTATCTATGCTGTCATCAGCGACTCTAAGCTGATGGAATCCTATGGCTAAATCAAGTTGAGAGAAAGCCGAAGAACCTACTAACTGGTCAAAAAGATCATCAATCCTAGGAAGTGGATATCGGTTCTTCTTAATGAGCTTATTCAATTCCCTATTGTCCATGCAAAGTCGGAGAGAACCATCCGCCTTAGTGGCGAAGACGACTGGCGCTCCCCACTCCGATATGCTCCTTCTTATTAATCCATTCTCCAAAAGCTCACGAATCTGCTTGCTCAATTCTTTCCTCTACCTAGGTGCCATGTGTCTCACAGGTAACGCTACAGGCTTGGCATTCTCGGTCAAATAAATCCTGAATTTAACCTCTCTCTTAGGGAGTAGTCCCCTAACCTCCTCAAAGAGGTCTGCAAAATCTCTAACGACAGGAACCGAATGTAACTCTGATGAAGATGAATCGAGGGAATAGAGAAAACTCAACATGACTGGCCCTTGCGGGTCGCAAGATACCTCTAAAGTCCTACCATTGCAAGTCTCAAGTCTAACGACTCTCCTCTCGTAGTCTAAGATAGCTCCGTATGTGGATAGCCAATCCATCCCTATGATCATCCCATACCCCGAGAATCCCAAATCATAGGCGTCGCAGTCAAACTCTACGCCTAGGATAAATATTTTCAAACCCCTACAAATCACAGATAAGTGTGCCGATCCTCCTATGGGGTTTGAAACAATAATGGGGTCTACTACTAATGATATGTCCAAGTGCAAACAATTTACTAGAGAGCTAGAGATAAAAGAGTGTGATGCTCCAGAATCAAATAAAGTCCGAATAGGAAAATCAGATATAGAAATCAAACCTTCCACTGTGACTTTCCTACCTCTATCCGGAATGCTACTGGAAGGTGTTGTGTCTAACGCCTGAATCTGCGCAACTGGTGCACTCGCTCCCTGGGAACAACTCCTACTCATATGACCGGGCTGCCCGCAAATATAGCACTTACCCTTCATCTTCTTCTTCCCGCAATCCTTGGCCACATGTCCAACCTTCCTACAAACATGGCATTTTATTCCTTTCTTAATATACTTCTAAGGACCATCACCTTTCTTTTTCTTCTTTTTCTTTTCACACCACTTCTTCTTTGGACCTTCTGACTTAACCTCCTCTTTAGACTCTCCTTCCTTGACCGTATTCGACATAAGCGCCATCTCAACCAAAAACTCATAAGTAACTCCCATCGGTACATGAGTCAGCAATAATCCATGAAGGGGTTGATTCAATCCCTTCGTAAACTTCATAGTTTTCTTATGCACCGTGTTCACTAAGTCCATACCAAACCGCGACAGCTCATTGAATTGATTGATATACTCCTTGATCGACAAACTCCCTTGCTTCAAATTGATAAACTTCTCTAGCTGAAAACTCTCTTCTGCCTGAGATAGAAACTTCCTATCGAATCGCTTCCAGAATCCATCCCATGTAATATTTCTTCCCTCCAACTCGATCACCTCCCACCAATAATATGCCTCCTCCTTCAGCTGCCAAGTGGCTAGCTGAACTCGCTGCTGACCATCCAAAACCAAAAGACCAAAAATCTTCTCTGTGTCCCTAAGCCATGCTTTTCCTCCACAAAAGTCTCCTTGCCAGAAAAAGTCTTCCCGCCCAAACTCGCAAAATCTTTACAAAGCTTAGAGAAATTGATGGTGGCGGGTGGGTTGATGGGATTCCCACTTGCTGGTGCAGGATTAGGCGCAGGCCCGTGCACCTCTAGAGTCATGGCTTGTAAGTACCTATGAAACCAGGTTGGGACTGGAATGCCCTCGGGAAGGTTCGGGGCATCAGCCATTCTACGAAAAGAAAAGGATAGTTTAGGTAAGAGTCGAAGGGAGATTGAACCGGACCTGTGAGGGGATTTTTATAAAAATTCTTTTATACTTAAAATCATTTCCAAAAGTACTTTTTTGAAAAATACTTTTAAAACAAGTAATTTTGAAAAATACTTCACTTTCAAAATAAATTTTTTGGAATCTTGAAACCTTAGGCTCTGATACCAAGCGAAACACCCCACACCCCTTTATATACTCAAAAGGACACATTAAAAGGCGTGGTGCATTGAAGGTATAACTGAAACTAATAGAGACTAAGATTCACAAGAAAAAAATAGATAAAAGCAGCGGAAACTAAATGAGTATATTTAATTAAAACAAAGCTTCAGAATTAATTCGTAAATAAGTCACATGCCAAATACAACATTCAAAAACCCATCGTGTCTTATGAAATGAAAATTCATTGTCTCAAAATCAGAGTATGTAATATCCCTCATAAATAAACCAGTGCATATAAGAACAACAACTAAAAATAAAAAAAGTACATAGAAGAAGTCTCCTCCAAGAAGAACTCCAAGCTACAACAATCTACTAGCTTCTTCCTTGATTGCCTAAGGAGGAAAAGGAGGGAAATAGAGGAGTGGGTCAAACTAAAAGTCCGGTGAATGATAGTAATTACTAGAGTCTTTAAGCAAGATAAAAGTAATAGACTCTACAACAGTTCTAGCATAAATAAGGATAACAAAGGAAATAGAAAAGAGATAAACAGGAAATAAATACGATTAAATATTGCTCAAGATAGGTTAACTTTGATTGCTTGCACTTGTTCTGATTTAATTGGGCTGAATTCATAATCCTGTAATTAGGATGTGACCCTAATTCTACCCTTTTTTGATCGGTCTGCTACTCCATAGACCTTTCTGTGGACCAGTCGCTATATAACTCCCTACACGGCAGCCAATGGTATCTACGGAAGATACACAGAGCAAATACTGTGGATCCAGACGACATATATAGCTCCCTACACAAAAGGCAATGGTGTCTACTAAGACACCATACTAAGCGCTTGGAACTTATAGCTATTACTGAGTACCCGAATGGAAGTCGCACGCGTGACTGCCACCATGCCCATGCTACCTTTTGTTCCACCTATTGGGTCTTCTTATTACCTCCAACGTCCAGCATAGCGTGCCCCTCATCTCACTTCAGGCTAATGCGAGATCACCGTGTGTCCATAGAAAAATAAGGGAAATGCTGTTGGTACAGGCCCTTCATCCAAACAATATCTAGTTGCACCCCTTATCCAAATCCCCGTGATTTGGACTTCTGTTTGACCAATTACTACCACTCTTAGGATAAGCATGCCCTAGGGAATGCTATTTGGTACAGGTCCTACTTTCATCTTTGCTTATTAACTTAGATAAATTATTTAAATAAGCCTTTATTACCATTTTTACTTTCTACGCTCATTAATTTATCCCAAGCCTTAAAATAAGCCTCATTCTGTTCTTTTTCTTATTATAACCTACGTTATAATCATGCTTATTACTTAACCTAAGGTCTAAGTGTGAAAATAAGCTTCTTTCATCTTTTACATCATTTAGTTACAATTCTAAGTTATAACTATGCCAATTTTCTTTAATTAGTCCAATTCTAATTATAATTAGGCATTATTTCAGTCCAATTCCATTACTTATTACAGTCATTATAATTTACATCTTATTTTCTTCATTTAATATTTTTACTTATAAAATCCATATCCGCGTTTAATTTATTCTAATCCATACGCGCAGAAAAGGGGAATAAAGAGAATAGACGCTTGCATAAAATCCAAAACGTCGAAAAGATGTAAATAAGAAATTAATAACAGTAAATAAACTTAAATACTGTAATTAGACTGTAAATTAATAAAAGCTATGCTTAATAGTAATAATTTATAATTAACAAAAATAATACTAAAATTACTGAAAGGAATAGCTGAATAGACTGAAAATAATTAAAAATTGTAAATAATTACTGAAAAAGGCTATTCCAAAAATCGTAGTAAAACTACAACTATTGGAAACCCTTTTATTTTAAATTACTTAAAGATATCTTGAAATAATTACAATCACTCACCTCCGGTCCTACACTCTTCCTTTGGTCTTCCTGGATCCACTTGGAGTTGTAAAATTATTTTTATAAAAAAGATTCTCTCCTTGGAAAATTATTCCTTTTAGGGTCCTTCCTGAAAAGGTGAACCCAAGCGGAGAAAATCTAGAATAATAAAAGATGTTAGGCCTAGGGTCTTATTTATAAGGGTAGAAGTGGATCTCAGACCGTTGGATTTGGAGATTGAATAGGATGCAACCACATCATAGGCTAAATAGGAGCCATCGGATGTAGAAACGGAGGGACCGAATTAAACTAAAGGGTTCAAATGATGCATTTCGAGGCCTTTGATTCATTCGAACGAATTTACGTTCGTTCGCCTGCCAAAATACAAGGCGGGTCGACCAGGCGGTTTGGTCATATTAGCTCGGTTTCTGACGTTCTATATATGGAAATTGACCAAAAAATTACCACTGACACGATGGTGCAACTTTCGTGTCTTAATTCTAATAATTTCACAAAGTTATTTTATTATTTAATTAATTAACAAATTAATTATTATGGGTTAAATTTCGGGTTGTTACACCTGGTCTCCAACTGAGAACTCTAAGTCTTTCCGTCTCTTATCTACATAACTCTTCTACTTAGACCGAGCCTCCTTCATTCTAGCCCGAATAACCTCAATCTTTTCTGCAACCTCTCTAACCAAATCCGAACCAAGAATCAACCTATCCCCGGTCTCCAACCAACACACGGGAGATTTGCATGGCCTTTCATACAAAGCTTCAAACAGTGCCATCCCAATACTAGTCTGATAACTGTTGTTATACGAAAACTCGACTAGATGCAGATGGTCCTCCCATGATCCTCCGAAATCTAGAACACAAGCTCTTAACAAGTCTTCCAAGACCTTGTTAACCCTTTCCGTTTTCCCATCTATCTGCGGATGGTAACTGGTGCTTATCTTAAGCTTGGTTCCTAAAACTTCCTGTAGACTCTTCCAAAACTCACTAGTGAACAAGGGATCTCTGTCACTAACTATATTGCCAGGAACTCCATGTAGTCTAACTACATTCTTCATGAACAACTTTGCTAAAATAGGTGTCGTTTGGTTGACCTAACTGGAATGGAATGAGCACTCTTGGTCAACCTATCCACTATGACCTATATACTTTCATTTCCCATGTTCGACCTTGGCAACCTGTTAATAAAGTCTATAGAAATAGAATCCCACTTCCATAGTGGAATGTCTAACGGCTCAAGCAAACCACTTGGCTTCTGGTGTTCGGCCTTTGCTTGTTGGCAATTCAAGCACTGCTTTACACACAAGCCAATATCCCGCTTCATACCTTCCTAGAAGAAACTCCTCTTCATATCTTGATACATCTTAGTACCTCCTAGATGAATGGTGAACTTCGAACGATGGCATTCCTCTAAGACTTCCTTTTTATGTTTCCTATACTCGGAACACATAATCTTCCTTTCTTCCTCAACCACCCATTCTGGTTAAGACAGAAATCTTTCAAGTCATCGCTCTCAGTTCCTTCCCTAAGCTTTCTGATCCGCTAAGCTAACACTAGATCCTCCATCTTCTTAGAAGCAATCCGTTCGATCAACACTGGTCAAACTTCCAAACAAGACAATACAACTGTATCTCCACTAGACCCAGCCTCGGATCTCCACTGCACTCTGCAATCTATTGGTGCTTCCAAGTCTTTCCGCTCAGCAATCATCGCTAACACTACATTCTGATGCTTCCTACTAAGTGCATCTGTAACCTTGTTGCCCTTCCCTGGTGTGTACTCAATCCCAAAATCATAAGCGCCTATAAACTCTAACCATCTCTGTTGTCTCATGTTCAGCTTTTTCTAAGAGTACAAATACTTCAGCGAATTATGATCTGTATATAGCTCAAATCTCTCTCCCAAAAGTTAATGTCTCCACACCTTCAAAGCAAAAATCATTATAGCCAATTCCAATTCATGCTTCGGATATCTGACCTCATGCGGTCTAAGCTATCTAGAAGCATAGGCAATCACTTTACCCCTTTGCATTAGCACAGCTCCTAACCCTGTTCCACACGCATCGGTATAAACCACTAAATCCTAATTCCCTTCCGGAACAGCCAACACAGGTGCATGGGTTAATAAGTGTTTCAAACTATGGAATGCTTCCTCACACTTATCGGTCAATACAAACTTTACATCCTTAATGAATCTCCGATAATAACCAACCAACCCTAGGAAACTCTTTATCTCGGTTACTGTCTCGGGTCTCTTCCAATTATTCACTGCCTCGATCCTAGTCGGATCTACTGACAACCCTCTCTCAGAGACTACGTGACCAAGAAACTTCACTTCCTTCTTCCAGAAGTGACACTTCGAAAACTTAGCTTTCAGCTGATGCTGCCTCAGCGTCCCAAGCACCACTCCAATATGAACTTCATGCACTCTCTCATCCTTAGAGTAAATCAATATATCATCAATGAAAACCAATACAAACCTATCCAAGTTCTCTCGGAAAATCCGGTTCATCAAATCCATAAAGAAAGCTGGCGCATTCGTCAGTTCGAACGGCATAACTAACCATTTGTCCAACCCATATCTGGTCCTGACCGCCATCAATGGTATACTATCCTTTGATACCCTGAGTTGATGGAAACCTATTGCCAAATCCAACTGAGAAAATACCTTTTCTCCACTCAACTGGTCGAACAAATCGTTAATCCTGGGCAATGGATATCGATTCTTTATCTTCCTCACATTCAACTTACGATAATCGATACATAGCCTCAACAATCTGTCTGCCTTCTTAGCAAACACTGCTGCACCCTAAGGCGAACTACTTGGCCTGATAAAACTCTTGCCTTCCAAATCCACCAACTGCACCTTCAACTCCCTCATCTCTAAAGGGGTCATCCTACTCGGTGGCCTACTCACTAGTTCTGCTCCCGAAACCAAATCTATCTGAAACTCAATGGCTCATTTCAGCAGTAATCCTACTACAAGCTCAAAAACATCTACGAATTCTCTAACCATGAAAACTCGACTCAACTCTTCATTAGTTTCTATAGCACCCAACAAAGTAAACATTTCACCGCCAGAACCTTTTACGGTAAAAACAATCTTGTCGCTACAATCAGTGTGTCTAAGAGATATCTTCCTATCCTAGCAAAATATCCTAGCATCGTACTCACTCAACCAATCCATACCAAGGATAATCCCGAACCCCGCAAAATCAAATACATGCAAACTGCAAACAAAGTATGACCTAACAGGTCAAACTCTAACTGGTCACATCTCAATCCTAGAGTTGCATATCCTCCTATTGGATTTGCAACCCGTAAGGAGGTAACTAAATATGTGGGTTCAAGGTTAAGCTTATCTATCAAACATCTAGATATAAAAGAATGTGATGCACCAGTATCAAATAAAACGCTAACATAAATACCATGAATCTGAAGCGTTCCTTCCAAAACTGCCTTTCCCTTCTCCTGGGCTGTTAGCTTAGAAGCAGCAGGCTCCAATGCATACACCTTGCCCTTACCATCTCTAATGGGCTGCTTGCACTGGTTCTTGTAATGGCCAATCTGGTCGCAGTTGAAGCACCTGACATTCTTTCCCTTAGCCACATTCTTTGCCTTCCTGGCACGACACTCATTAGCAAAGTGCCCCTTCTTGTTGCACTTATAGCAGACAATCTCAGACTTCCCTTTCTTGGCTGCTCCACCCCTCTAAGCACCTTTCTTAGGAAAGAACTTCCTCTTCTTGCCCTGCCCGACCTGGACCTCCTTAGCCTTGCTCTTCTCTAGAGAATCAAGAACCTCTTCTTGCCCCATGGCCATCTCCATGACAATATCGGAAGGATCCATAAGTTGAGATAAGTAACCCTGGCCACTTCAAGCTTCAATCTCCTGATGAACTTCTCATTCCTCTTCATCACTATATTTACTGAAGCATACCCATACCAGGCCAACTCTTCAAACTTCCTAGCATACTCTGCAACTGACATATCTCCCTGCTCTAACTTAGCAAACTGTCTGATCAGAACTAACTGGGCCATAACAGACATGAACCTCTCCTGGAACCTTCCCTTGAAATCCTCCCAGGTCATTATCTCTTCATCCACCATCATAGTCACACTATTCCACCGGTACAAAGCAGCTCCTTGAAGCTGTCTAGATGCCAACCTGCTCTTCTACTTATCATTGAGCCCCAAATCTGCAAAAATCCTTTCATAGTGCAATAACTAGTTCTCCACCTCAATGGCATCCTCCGTTCCCATAAACGGCTTCCCTCCAACTTAACATAATCTCCGCTCAGCTTAGAAAAATAGTTAACCACTAAAACTTCTGGAACCCCTGCTCCTGCAGCATTTTCTCCTAGCACTTCGGCTGCAACTCCCGCCCGCATCATATTCCTAAAAAACTGATACATAGCTTCCATTCCGACCTACAGGACCTCTGCACCAACATTCTCAGCTTGGGCCAGATCTTGCCCTCTCCTCGCAATAGGTCCGACATTCTCTTTAGGGCTTCCCCTTCCTGGGTTAACCCTGCTTCTTCTACCATCCATATCTATATTCAAATCTCATGAGGTACAGAAAAGATAACCTAAGCAAAGGTAAGAGACTAGAGATAAAACGCTTACTTATATATAGCAAATACTAGTATGTTACTATAGCGTTATCCCAAACCGCAATCTTTCTCTATTTCCTTTGGATCTTGCTTTCAAAACCATTTTTATTTAAAAAAATTCATAAACCTATGTTCTGATACCAAGTTGTAACATTCCATATCTAGAGGTCAAAAGCTAAGCGCCACAGATGCTGCAGTCATCCATAATATTAACTTCTGGTGATGAAATACGGTAATGCTAATGGTATCCATAATATCAAAAGCACTTAAATATGAACAAAATCAAAGATTTCAAAAAACAATTATGGTGTTTGTACCAAAATTGGGCACAACACTCTTCGGAAGTCTTTGAAGAGATAAAGTGAAGAAATTAAATGAAAAAAGAGGAATTATCTTACAAAAACTCCAAATTTCAGAAGTGAGAATAATTAAAGTGCAAGGAGACACAAGAGTTTAGAGTGGTTCGGCGTATAGCCTACGTCCACTATGAAATAGTTTGTTTTATTGATCTTCCTTTGATGTTTACAAGTGAATGCAAGGAATTACAAGAGGTAACTATGATTTGCATCAGTGAGTCTTGTTGGTAGCAGCAGCAATAGAGTTCAGATCTGGATCTGGCGGAGTCCGGGCGTTGGAGATCTCAAAGAGGAAGAAGAACCCCTTTTTTGTTGGCTTTGGGGGTCTATTTATAGGTGTAGGAGGTTGGTATTTCGCCCAGATCTCGGGAGACCCTCTCTGGCATGTGACCAGACCCGCTCGCCCAAGCCCGTGAAGTTTCGGTCCGATCCGTGATCGACACGAGCAGATTTCGACTCGCTCGAGATTTCATCCAATGGAGTCGAAATTTGGCGTGGACATTCTTTAGCATGCACGTAGCCTTCTGTGAAAATTTCATAGCATTTGGACTTGTAGATTGGGAGATATGATCGATACAAAATGGAGTTTTCGGTAGGCTGTTACCTTCGACTCGCTTCCGTTTCGACTCGCTTATGTTTCGACTCGCTTCCTTTCGACTCGGTGACATGGCGCTTTGTTGGAGTCGAACTAGACGGAGTCGAACAGTGGTTCTGTGAAGGCTGTGGAGCGAGTCGAAGAGGACTCTCTGATGGGTGCTGTTTCGAGCGAGTCGAAATAAGCACTTGGTTTGAGCGAGTCAAAGCAGGCTTTGGTCGAGCGAGTCGAAGTGGGTAGCTGGGCGAAGCGAGTCGAAATAGGTATTCTAGATGGCAGTGAGTCAAACAGGAATGAGTCGAAGTTGATATCTGAGGGAACCGGAGCGAGTCGAAGGAGGGAGTCGAAGGAGCGAGTCGAATGGTATCTGATTTTCGTCCAATTTTGCATCCATCATAACTTGAGCATACGAACTCGGATTGACTTGATATTTTGAACGTTGGCTCCCATGGATTAGCTTGTCATGTCCTACCAATTTAGGCTTGATCCGGACATGGACAAAATTCGCCAATATCTGTAGTGACCCCGTGTATAACTGATTTCTAGGATGGGCCGTCATCGGTTATTAGTCAATTCCTTGGTGTTACGGCCTTGCCAAAAGGTGGGATAACATTTGCCCCCCAAAGTATGTCCTGTGGGAACATGACGTGCTTTGAAATACTGCCATCTCTACTCTGAATAGTTATTGTCTCGTCGATGAAAGCTGTAATCTTTTATCGTTCTTCTTGATAATGTAAACTGTTGACCATTGTACCATGTATTGTTGCAACTGATTATTATACGCTAGTGGTTACCCATTTGCCGTTGTAATCGTTATTAGATGAATTTCTGATTTCTGAAAATCTGGAATATTGAATATTAGTCCGACATTTATGCATATATGTTAATCTGACTCCCACTGACGTTTGTACATTCTCGAGTTGTTGTCAGTTTATTTTTTTTTGAATTCCGTATCGATCCTCTCCTGAACCGATGTCAAATTCGTTACAACAATGCTTGACGGTCGTTTTTGAATGTTCCTTCGTAACGGTCCTCTCCTGAATCGATGTGAAGGATTGAAACATCAAAGATAATTTTCATTGGATTTATGGATGAGAAGCGCTTATTCAACTTGATGACGGACTCAAATTGAGTGAGTCGAAGTGGAGCGAGACGACGTGGACTCCCTGATGGATATGAACAGGATGTTCGACTTGTTCTTGGGTTCGAATTGCAGAGGAGTCGGAGTCGAAACACACAGGAGGCAGAGGAGCGAGTAGAGACGTTTACTGATTGAGCGAGTCAAAGTGATGTCCTTTATGGCTGCATGAGGGAGTCGAACTAGTCACGGGGATGGAGTCGAAGGAGCGATACGAAAAGGAGCTCCGCATCAGTGCACTGAAGAGAGAGTCGAAGCACGTGCTTGACCCTACTGGAATTCGAATCGGTTATTCCACTTGCTTTCGACTCCATATAAATATCTGGCACTTAGCCGCTTTTTCACTTTTTACTTTTCATCTTTATCTTCCTTGCCTTCGTATCGCTCTGAGAATCGAGAAGAAAGAACGAAAATCCTTGTCTTCGAATCGATTCACACCATCACTTATTCGAACTAATCTGACAGATCTAGGTAACCCATTAAACGAATCCAACGCGTGAACGATGAGACTCGGTTTTCTAGCACTAAATCAACCTGAGTTGTGATTGATCAAAAGTTTCAGGATCTTAGCTTCGAGTCGATCTGGAGTGGGAGGTTTCGAGAGGATGAGGCAGAGGCTTTCGTATCGATCGATGGTGGAGCTTCGCATCGAGTCGAACGCCCTGAATCTATGGATCGATACGAAGGGGCTATGTTTGATCAATTTGAAACGATGGCCTTTGATCGGATCGAAGTGGGTAGCTTCGGAGCAAGTCGAAGTCGATGGCTCTGGATCGAGTTGAAGTGCAGAGCCTTGGGAGCGAGTCGAACTCGATGGTCCTGGGGAGCGAGTCGAACTGCGTGGTCTTGGGACCGAGTCGAACTCATGATCTTGGGACCGAGTCAAAGGAGCGAATCGAACTGTGTGATCTTGGGACCGAGTCAAAGGAGCGAATCGAACTGTGTGGTATTGTGAGCAAGTCGAACTCGTGATCTTGGGACCGAGTCGAAGGAGTGAATCGAACTGTGTGGTCTTGGGAGCGAGTCGACTTTAGCGAGTCGAACTGGGGATGTCGAATTAGATCCTTCTGGTTTGAGTCGAATTTTGCATGCCAACCTTCTGACCGAGTATGACTTATATGCATATGACTATAGCCTATTGATGCGAACACGGCTCTTACAAGCGATACAAATTTGATCGTCCAAAAATTTGAAGTTTTTAACATACTTGAACAATTGCCTCCGGCGAGCTTCAAACTTGCATAACTGGACTTAACTTTTTTCACTGCATATCTGATTTTCCTATCGAAGCTCGTCGATGAAACTGCAACTTATAAAAAATGACAACGAACTTTGACCTGAAATGATAGTCGATGGTAGGATGGTATGGTTGTGACGGTCAGCGATGATGGTCCGTTCGACCGAATTCCGAAGTCTCGTCGTTCATACGCTTCCTTCAACCCTGTTGATCTTCTCAAATAACATACATTACCGCACTGCACAACACACTCACACACTTTACACTGGGGGATGCACGAGTGTTATCTGCCAGTTCAACAATGATTTTTTATAAGCTAGCTAGTTATGGATCCTTCAAGTTCTCAACAGCCGGAATTTCCAAGTTCTGTTCCTTCGACTATTGAGATACCGGTTATAGAAGCGGAAGTTATTGAGATAGCTCCGGACGAGCGTCAAGGGGCTCGGTTTATTTGTACTCCACTGGATTCGGTGCCGTCGGGTATCTCCGAAGACATGTTAAGCCGGATTTGCTTAAGGAACGGTTTGTCGCCTGACGACGTGCTACTTCCTGGGCCGAAGGACAGGCCACACTATCCTCCGGAAAGATTTACTGCTTTTAACCGTCACGCTTGCACGGCGGGGACACTTCCTCCCTTCAATGACTATATCAGGGAGATCTTATCATTTCTTGGCATAGCCCCGTCTCAGCTACATCCGAATGGATATGCCTTGCTGAACATCACCTTCGTCTTGTTCATGGAGATCCTATTTCGACTACCGAAGTCAATCGAAATCAGATATTTATTCAATGTCAAAAGCCGTGGAGATAGCCCTTCCTTCACCTTTTTGGAGGCAGTCAGAAAGTGCCACATTGTGATGGGCTCCTGGGGGAGGCTAAGTTATTACAAATCCGAATGGTTCTACGTTCGGTGCCCCCCTGGATTTGCTAAGCGGTGGTTAGATAGACGTAAGTGTCGCCATCCCCTCTTGAATTACCGAGATGTTAGTAACCGACTTCAAAAACTGACATACTTTTCCTTTCTTATAGCCGCAATCTCTTGCCCCGATGGCGCGTACTTCAGGGAGCTTGTTCGGATTCTTCAAGCGTTTCTGGACAAAGAGAGGCACATAGACTTAGTCGTGACCGACAGGAATTTGAGGTCTGTCGGGCTGATAGAACGAAGACAGAGCATACACCTGGATGTGATACATAGGGTGGCCCCGAAGAAACGCGTGAAGCGCAAAGCGCCCGCAGTTATGATCACCGAAGAAGTTGATCCAGAAAGAACGCCCACCGATACTGAGCTCCCGGCCGTGCCTCCTTCCGATATTCAGGATTCCGGAGGAAAAAGAAAAGGCAAGGCCGCTGCTTACAAACGCCCTAAATCTAAGAGATTTAAATCCGTGGTCGTGTCTTTACCTTCCCAGGGGATTAGAATTTCAGAGGCTCCTCCCCCGCAGGTGGAGAGTCCTTTTGCAGGGCTTGATGATATCCCAATCCCGGATTTCGTGTCGTCTCCACACGACGCCGGGATGGAAGGGCTTGATAGTGCTTTTGAACCGAGCGGGTCGCTTGCTACGAGTGCGGCCGACATTTTCGGTTGGTCGGGGGATTGCACATGTATACACTTCACTGCACTACATGATTCACAATTGTACTTCATCCAACTTAGGAAGTTGCTAACTCTTTCTTCGTTTCTCATTTTCAGGTACTATGTCCGGAAGGGGATCTATGCTCGGTAATCTTCGTTCTGCTCGAAAATCTTTTGGTTACTATGATTCCCGTAGGAGGGATTCGGACAGAGATCGCGATCGCGATTATTCTAACCAGGATAGGTACGGGCGTGACAGGGAGTATAGACATCGATCCATATCACGCTCTCCTCCTCCTAGACTTCCGTCTCCTCCTCCCGTTCAAACTTCATATCCACCAGAGCCTCCCCGTCACAGGCCTTCTTCTCACACTTCCAGATCCGAGACTCATCTCCAGAGAGTCGAGACTACATCTTCCATGGTTACAGAGCAGGTCCCCGCTGATCCCACTGGAGAAGGGGCCCTTAAGTTAACTCAAATGAAGAAGGATTTTCCTAATATTTGCTTCGACGGGTATGTTTTCCCTCCCCACTTGAAGAGAATTCCATCAGGGGTAGAAGGCACGATGCACGACTTTGTCCACGACATCTATACCCAATATCGAGAGTGGGCGAAGGCTGTCGAAAAAGCTTCTAAAGTGGCCTTCGAGCGGGCTAAAGAGATCGAGAAGATGGAGACCGAGCTCGCGAAAAGGGATCGTATTATTCAGGTACTCTCTGCTGAGTCCGAGTCTTCTCGGAATTTTGAGATTGAGGCCATTAAAAAGGCTGATGAAGCGAAGGCGGAGATGGAGAGGTTGGGGCAGACACACGTTGCCCTGGTGGAGGAGATGGGCCACCGGAATACCAAAGTCATCGCCGAGCGGGATGCGGCGGTCAAGGAGCTTAATGAACTAAAAACCAAATTCGCTAGCTTGGTCAAAGAAAAAGATGACGCGAACAACGCGGCCCAGGAGGCATGCGATCAGGCCGTTCTGCTCAGGGGAGAACGGGATGCGGCGGTGGCCAAAATCCAGAAAGTGGAGACTGAGGTCGAGGAGAGGGTGAAGTTGGCCGAGTCCAGGTTAGAGGCTGACATTGAGGACCTCCTTGTTGTTTACAACGCTAATGTGCTGAGGCACAGGGGTCTGGCCTAGCTCGATGATTATTCGACGCATCTCCATAGTGCTTGGGGCCGGCTGGTCGAGGAAGAGAAAGAGGCGCACCAGGGTGAGTCTGTGGATGAATTCGAGCTCGAGAATCGTTTGTTAACTGATGACGAAAAGAAGATTCTCCATGATTCAATGATCTCTTATGAGAAGGAGAGGCTCGGCACCCAGCACCTGGAGGTAGGAGAGGGCTCCGGGGTTGGACATCATGATGCAAGTCTTGATATTCCGGTGTCAACCCAGCCTGAATCTTTACCTGCGGCGGATCCTCAAGCTGTTCCTGC
Source organism: Allium fistulosum (assembly GCA_030737815.1). Taxonomy (NCBI): domain Eukaryota; kingdom Viridiplantae; phylum Streptophyta; class Magnoliopsida; order Asparagales; family Amaryllidaceae; genus Allium; species Allium fistulosum. Next base: position 737,930,680 of record CM060908.1, on the reverse strand, counting down.
CTATAATCCGGATCAGCCGCGGATGTCTTTGACTACAGCGCCAGCGACTGAAGCCACCCCGTCGCTTATAAGCCAAACTGAGGAAGGTACTCCTAACATTCCACCTGTCTTTCATGAGTCGAAGTCTTCGATCGAGTTTAAGTTCTAACAATTCCTTTATTCTTTGTCCAATGATTGACGTTGTGCCGCACATGCCTCCTGCTACTCAAGAGTTACATCAGACATAGGAGGCTATCGTGACTGAAGCAACCACTGTGAGAACAGCTGCCCCGATTGATGATATGCAAGGGAGTACAATGGCGTTTGACGAGCAACTGATGGATGAACTCTTTCGTTGTCACGGCGATCCCCCTGCTGACTTGCCACCGTTATAAGCGGAACTGATCCTGCTACAGGCCCTTCAATGCCGACTGCTGATGTTCCCAGCGGGGCTCAAGCAGTAACCGAAGAGGAGATGTTTGCTCAGATTGACGCTGAACTGGCAGCAGCGGGTTCTGGCGGCAGCCTTGTAGGTGGGATGGAAGCATCAGGGCCTGCCCCGCTCGGAATGATTTCTCCTAGTGGTTCTGTCTTTCTCACCAGCCTGCCCATTCCACCTTCTATAATTGATCCCGTTCCTCCGACTCCGCCCGTTGGGAGCATTCTTATTCACACGAGTTCGGAGGAGGACGTCGACATAATGCCCTCGCCTGAAGACCAACCGCCGAGAAGCAAAGGCTCGAAAAGGAAGACTAGCGATGGCTCCAGCGGGTCCACATCGAGGAGGAAGCTAAGGAAAAAGAAAGATTAGGCATGCTCTCCCGGTGTATTTTGATTTGCATTTTGTTAGCCGTGTATAGATGCGGGTTCGGCCCCTGCTAGTAGGAATTTTTTGGAGACTTGTATACGAACTTCTTCCATAATCGATAGAAATGAAACTTTTCTCTTTTGACTTCTTTTTTGTCATCGTGTATTTGTCTAAGTGTTTCAGTGTCTGTGCTGCACTTGTGAAGTTTCAATTTTCGACTGAAGTTTGTTCCTGTTTGCCAAGTTCGGGTATTGTGGACATGGCTTGCGACCGGGAAGCGAGTTGAATTATGACATCGCATTGCTTCAATCAGTGGTTGATGCCTAAGTCCTGCCCCCTAGTCTTGGGGATGAGTTGTAAACCGTCAGCCGACGATCGCTTCTTACTTGTAACATGTTGAGTCTCGCGCCACCGAACGGATGTCTGAAGCAAGCGGAGATTGAGTAATGCATCCATGTTTGTTTGATTGTCGATAATCATTTTCGTACTCCGGGGATTCCCATTCATTCATCAGTGGCTGGTTACGCCGGCTTAAGTTTCGATCATATGTTTGCGATTGGGAGACTTGGAATTAGCACTTGCACTCTGGGAATTCGAAGTTGGATGTTTATACTCCGCTTCGCACTCTGGGAATACGGAGTTGAATGTTTATACTCTGGTTCGTGCTTTGGGAATTCGGAGTTGGATGTTTATACTCCGCTTCGCGCTCTGGGAATACGGAGTTGAATGTTTATACTCCGGTTCGCGCTCTGGGAATTCGAAGTGGGATGTTTATACTCCGGTTCGCGCTCTAGGAATTCAGAGTTGGATGTTTATACTCCACTTCGCACTATGGGAATACGGAGTTGAATGTTTATACTCCGGTTCGTGCTCTGGGAATTCGAAGTTGGATGTTTATACTTCGCTTCGCACTCCGAGAATACGGAGTTGAATGTTTATACTCCGGTTCGCGCTCTGGGAACTCGGAGTTGGATAAGGATTGTCGTGTATCAATCCCTTTTTTGACTTTAATGTGGTGGCTTGCCCCCGAGCTCGGGTTTCACTTAGGGAGTGATTGGTTTCACCGCAGCCACTCTCTATTTGAATAAATCCCACCGTATGATGAGACTTAGCTCTCCGTGCATAGTGATGGTAGTATGAAGTATTTCAAGTAAATCACAGCTCTGGCTCGAAGAGGTTGCATTTTATTGCTGAAATAAGAAAGTATGGCAAAGTCAGTTGCCTTATTACAAGTTATAATTTCGAAATGCATAAACAAATTGCAGAAAAGGAAAGTAAACTAAATGGATAAAGATAGCCTGTCAGGTGTAATAGCGGCGAAGGCTCTCGCTATTCCAAGCCCTTGGCAGGGTAAGACCGTCGACGGTCGATAACTTGAATGTGCCATCTCCGAGCCTTCGTTCAATAACATACGGTCCTTCCCATGTCGGTTTCATGTGTGAAGGAACCGGATAGATTCTTTTTAAGACGAGATCGCTTAGTTCAAAGGTTCGCGGACGGACCTTGGCGTTGTACAATCCGACGACTCGACTTCGATGCGCAGCTGCCCTCAAATCGGCCTCTTCACGCTTCTCATCCAGTAGATCAAGAGATTCAGCAAGTAATATAGCATTTGTCTTTGGATCATAGTATGTCGCACGATGAGAAGGTACTTCTAGCTCGACTGGAATAACGGCCTTTGAACCGTAAGAAAGGGAGAACGGAGTGTGGCCGATCGTGGTCTTGTGGGTTGTTCGGTAAGCCCATAGAGCCATAGGAAGTTCGTCGACCCACTTGCCCCCGACCTTTTCTAGTCGTTTCTTCAGGATGGACTTTATGACTTTATTAACAGCTTCGACCTGTCCGTTCGCTTGAGGGTGTGCAACTGCGGAGAATTTCTTCTAGATGTGAAATCATTTGCAGAAATCTTTGAATTCAGCACTGTCGAATTGGGTTCCGTTGTCCGTAATAATGGTGTGTGGGAGACCGAATCGACAGATTATGTTACGAACCACAAAGCTGTTTACTTTCTTCGTTGTAATGGTAGCGAGAGCTTCGGCTTCATCCCACTTTGTAAAGTAATCAACCGCAATGATGGCGTACTTCGCACCACCTTTCGCCAGAGGTAGAGCAACCGATGATGTCGATGCCCCACATTGCGAACGACCATGGGCTGACCATTTGCGTTATCTCAGTAGGAGGAGCCCTAGGGATTCGGGCATATTTCTGGCACCTATCACATTTCCTTGCATAGTCCAACGCATCGCGATTCACGGTAGGCCAGTAATATTCGTAGCGAAGTATTTTCTTGGCAAGTGCTTGCCCCCTGGTGTGGTCGCCACATTCTCCCTCATGTACTTCGTGCAATACTCGTTTGATTTCATCGTGAGCGATACACCGGAGGAGAGGAACAGAGTACCCCCTTCTATACATGACCCCATCCTGAATGACGAATCGTGAGGCTTTTTGGAGAACTTGTCTCTTTTCACTCCTACGTTCCAGCAGGATACCGTGTTTGATGTAATTTTTGAGCGGAGTCATCCATGAATCCTTTTCGGGAATGGTTTCGCATACCCGGTTTATTTATGTCCGGTCGATACTTGGGGAAGATAGCGTTTCTACGGGAATGAGTCCCATTTGTTGAGCTCCGCCCGTGCTGGCTAACTTTGCCAATGAATCGGCTTTTTGGTTGCGTTCTCGAGGTATGCAATAGATGGCATAGTAATCAAACTGATTTAGTACTTCCCGAACTTGAGCCAAGTAAGACCCCAACCTTCGATCTCTTGCCTGATACTCTCCTCGTACTTGACACACAACCAACTGTGAATCACAGTAAATTTCTACAGCGATGATTTTCAAATCTCTGGCAAGTTTCAACCCAGCTAGGAGGGCTTCGTATTCGGCTTCATTATTGGTTGCATGAAAGTCAAACTTCAAAGCATAGCATATGGATCGACCTTCGGGGGTTTCGAGTACAACATCGGCGCCTGAACATTGGTCATTCGATGCACCATCGGTATACATCTTCTAGACAGATTCGGGGAATTTACTGGCTTTGGGCAAGTCCTCTGGGACAGTAAATTCAGCTATGAAATCGGCTAGGACTTGTCCTTGTATGGCCTGTCTCGGAGCGTAAGTAAGGTCAAACTGGCTCAGTTCGATGTTCCACTTGAGTAACCTACCAGACGTCTCAGGCCGCGAAAGGACCTGTCGTAACGGCTGGTCGATGTAAACAATAATGGAATGTGCCTGGAAGTATGGTCGGAGTTTTCTTGATGCTATGACAAGGCAATAAGCCAACTTTTCCAGCTTCGGATAGTTTCTTTCAGCCCCAGTAAATCGTTTGCTGACATAGTATACGGGCCTCTGTATCTTGTCTTCTTCTCGGATTAATGCAGCGTTGATAGCGTTTTCTGATATCGCCAAGTATATGAACAACTTCTCATGATCAATAGGCTTTGACAGTATCGGTGGTGTGGACAGATGTTGGACTAGTGCTTGGAAAGCGCCCTCGCACTCTGTGGTCCATTCAAAGTTTCGTTTCCCTTTTCGAATCATATCGAAGAAGGGAATGCATTTGTCAGTGGACTTTGAAATGAACCTGCTTAATGCTGCTACCTTTCCATTGAGACTCTGGACTTGCTTTATAGTTTTGGGAGTTTCAAGATTTCTGATTGCCCAAATCTTTTCGGGATTTGCTTCGATTCCTCGGGCGTTAACGATGAACCCGAGGAACTTTCCGAACGCAACTCCAAAGTGACATTTCAGTGGGTTGAGCTTCATCTTGTACTCCCGAAGTATGTTGAACATAGTTTCCAGGTCTTTTACATGGTCGGTGGAGAGTCGCGACTTCACAAGCATGTCGTCTACATATACTTCCATTGTCTTCCCGATTTGATTGGCGAACATCCGATTGACCAACCGTTGGTAAGTAGCTCTGGCGTTCTTGAGTCCTAACGGCATAACCTTGTAACAGTAAAGTCCCAGATTGGTTACGAAGCTGGTGTGTTCTTGATCGGGTAAATGCATCGGTATCTGATTGTAGCCTGAATATGCGTCCATGAAGGATACGAGTTCATGTCCAGTCGTCGAATCCACTAGCTGATCAATTCTAGGAAGCGGGAAACTGTCTTTGGGGCATGCTTTATTCAGATCGGAATAGTCGACACATGTTCTCCACTTCCCGTTTGGCTTTCGGACGAGCACGAGATTTGACACCCACTCAGGATATAGCGCATCTCGAATGAATCCGTTTGCTTCAAGCTTTTCTACTTCCTCTTTAAGGGCGGCAAATCTCTCTGGATCCATACCGCGCCTTTTTTGTTTGATCGGGACATGCCGCGGGTCAATGTTCAGAGTATGGCTCGCGATGTCCGGCGAGATCCCACACATATCATAATGTGTGCAGGCAAATACGTCAAGATTTGCCCGTAGAAATTCAACCAATTCCTCTTGAGTTTGCTGGCCTAGCTGAGATCCAATCTTTATTATTTTTGAATCATCGTTATTGTCAATTGGGACATCAATCGTCAGTTCGGCTGGGGATGCTTGACTTTCTTTAGATTCTCCTTCGTCTTCAGTTTCTCTCGGGTCAAGGTCCTTGAGGAATTGGCTGGGGTGCCCGGGCCTGGGCCCGGGCGTTAATTGTCAATTATCGGCGAAACGGACGCAGAGAGATTCCTCTACGCCCTTTCCCTTCTCCTTTCGCTGCGCCTCCCGTAGCTCAGCAACATAACAGGCTCTAGCAGTGGCCTGATCTCCATGAACGATTCCTATTCCTTGATCAGTGGGAAATTTTAAGGTTAAACACCATGGGGCAATGGCTACACTGAATTCAGCGAGGGTCGGTCGGCCCAAGAAAGCATTGTAAGGGGAGTCTATGTCCAGAACGATGAATTGCAACATCCGTACTCTCCGACATTCTTCTACTCCCAACTCCACTGGCAGTTCCACCATCCCGGTGGGAATTGTGGCACTTCCGTTGAAACCATGGACTCGAGATTGACAAGGCTTCAAGTCTGCAGCTTCCATCTTCATTTGATCATAAGCTCGCTTGAACAAAATATTCACAGAGCTTCCACTGTCAACTAAGATCCTTTTTATCCAAGCGGGACCTACTTGTGCAGAGATGACCAGTGGGTCGATAGTGGGAGCTTCGATTTTATCTGCGCCTCTGCTTCTGAACACGATGTCATCCGTCATCGTTTTCTGTTGCTTGGCCGGAGCCCCCTCGTCAAAACTACTGCAACACTCGAAGCCTGCATGCCTAATAGAACTGGCATACGACTCCATTTCCTTCCAGCTTCGATCTGCTGGGTGAGGACCACCACTTATTGTATTGATGACCAACCTCCCATCCGCACGAGCGGGTTCTTCCTGTCTTTCCTGGTTCGGTGCATGATTCTGATTTGATGGGTCCGCATCACTGGATTGCGGCGCCCGTACATACTGATCCAACTTCCGCTCTCGTATCAGTTTTTCAATGAGGTCTTGTAAGTGACGACACTCATTGGTGTTGTGGCCATAACTCTCATGGAATCTACAGAACTTTCCTGTTTGGATTTGTCTTTCAGTTGGTGGTTTTGGGGCAGGCTTCTTATACTGCATGGTATTGCAGGTCTGCAAATACACATTTTCCAACGACGTGTTCAATGGAGTGTAGTTTTCGTACATGGAAGCTCTACGCCGTGGTCCACGATCCTGATCGCGTTTTTTGTTATGATTTCTATTGTCCCTCTGCTGATTCTGTTTATTTTGGACGTTCAACTGAACTTTCCCAGAACTATCTCCGGACTGTTTAACAGCGACATTCCTCTGGATACCTTCGATGTTGGGTCCTGCATCATCCTGCTTCCTAGACTGTCTCACATCCTCCCTTCTCAGGAATTGGGCTGCCTTGGAATAGAAACGGTCCAATGACGCAGGTGGTTTCCCAACTAACCAACTTCCGAACTCGGAATCAGCATCAATCCCCTTAGTCAGGGCCATCAGGATAGAGTTATTGTTGGGATTGCTTATTTCCGCACACGCGACATGGAATCGCTCCAAGTAACGTCTAAGCGTTTCTCCGGGAGCTTGCGTAACACTAGATTGAGTGTTAACGTCCGTCGGCCTCGCCACATGCATACGGAATTGTTCCACAAACTTGGTGGCCATTTGGTTAAAGTGAGAGATGGATCACGGTGGCAAACTAGTGAACCACATGGTAGCGATGCCCCCTAGGGAAATGGGGAAACTACGGCACTTTACTGCGTCATCAGCTCTAGAAGCATTCATCAGCCATTCGTATTTCAGGACGTGTTGATTGGGGTCAGAACTCCCTTCATAAACTGGCAAAGCTGGCATCCTGAAGTGCCGAGGTGGTTCAGCATATAAAACATCATCGGTGAAAGGGGTATGACCAGGCTTTTAAATCTCCCCGAGATGGCCGAGATGAAAAATCCGAGATATCAGCCAAAATCCGAGATTTGGCAGCCTATTTAGTTATAAGTGTTTTAAATATCGCCCGAGATAGCCGAGATATTTTCCCGAGATATTGGCCAAAATCCGAGATTTAAAACACTGGGTATGACATCGGGAGATTCCCCAGTCGTCATTAGATAGACCTTGACTTTCACTGATCATTTGGTGGATCATCGCTGGTATATCTATCGTTTGGACACTTGGAGCATGTTGTGCCAAGGTGTGGTCAGGTTCCACAGCGCGAGTCTGGACCGGACGTGGTCGACGGTCCATGCCTCGCCTCCTTGGTTCAACATCCTCAGGGACATAAGGTTCAGGAGTCTGCTCTCGTCGGCTATGTTGAGGATCAGCTTGGTTCCTAGCATCACCTCCTCTCCCAGCAGTGGTGGTAGTAGCAATGTTGCTGGTAACATGATAAGGAGCAGCTTCTCCCCGAGTTGAAGGTTCTATGCGGAGGCTAACGGATGGTCCAACTCTAGGTTGCCCAAGGTTCGAAGCAGGTTGGTGTCCCGTGGCCTGGGTGTAGCTTCCACCCAACTGTGGACGTGTGGATCTAGTTTGACCATCGGAGGAGGCTGAACTTTCTGTGGAGGAGTGAGAACCTTGGTCTCTTCTAGATCTTCTTCGCCTTTGGCGATTTAGCCGGTTAGTCAACTCTGTGTTGGCGCGTAGTTGTTCCGCTAGCTGTTGTCGACTTTGGGTCAACTCCTGAAGCAATGTCTGGAATTCTTGTCTAGTTATTGGACCTGATGGATCTGAAGGTCCTGCAGCATTTTGGTTGGAGGGAGGTGATTGCACGGGATTTTGTCGGTCCCGTGATCCTTGATCAGCAGCTGCGGAGGTGGTATATGTGCTCATCATAATGAATTAATAAAGTCCTTTCCTAGATCTGATTGCAAATCTGAGTAGAATGGAAGGGCTTCGAAGTTCTAGATCTGAATCTTCTTCTTAGATTTATGCAATCCAATATAGATAGGAGATCCAAAGAGTGGGGGAAAAATTGGGTTTTTCTCAGTGAAAGCACCAAAGTGTTTGTACCAAAATTGGGCACAACACTCTTCGGAAGTCTTTGAAGAGATAAAGTGAAGAAATTAAATGAAAAAAGAGGAATTATCTAACAAAAACTCCAAATTTCAGAAGTGAGAATAATTAAAGTGTAGGGAGACACAAGACTTTAGAGTGGTTCGGCGTATAGCCTACGTCCACTATGAAATAGTTTGTTTTATTGATCTTCCTTTGATGTTTACAAGTGAATGCAAGGAATTACAATATGTACTATGATTTGCAGCGGTGAGTCTTGTTGGTAGCAGCAGCAACAGAGTTCAGATCTGGTTCTGGCAGAGTCCGAGCGTTGGAGATCTCAAAGAGGAAGAAGAACCCCATTTTTGTTGGCTTTGGGGGTCTATTTATAGGTGTAGGAGGCTGGTATTTCGCCCAGATCTTGGGAGACCCTCTCTGGCACGTGACCAGGCCCGCTCGCCCAAGCCCGTGAAGTTTCGGTCCGATCCATGATCGACACGAGCAGATTTCGACTCGCTCGAGATTTCATCCAATGGAGTCGAAATTTGGCATGGACATTCTTTAGCATGCACGTAGCCTTCTATGAAAATTTCATAGCATTTGGACTTGTAGATTGGGAGATATGATCGATACGAAATGGAGTTTTCGGTAGGCTGTTTCCTTCGACTCGCTTATGTTTCGACTCGCTTCCTTTCGACTCGGTGATGTGGCGCTTTGTTGGAGTCGAACTAGACGGAGTCAAACAGTGGTTCTGTGAAGGCTGTGGAGCGAGTCGAAGAGGACTCTCTGATGGGTGTTGTTTCGAGCGAGTCGAAATAAGCACTTGGTTTGAGCGAGTCGAAGCAGGCTTTGGTCGAGTGAGTCGAAGTGGGTAGTTGGGCGAAGCGAGTCGAAATAGGTATTCCAGATGGTAGCGAGTCAAACAGGAACGAGTCGAAGTTGATATCTGAGGGAACCGGAGCGAGTCGAAGGAGGGAGTCGAAGGAGCGGGTCGAATGCTATCTGATTTTCGTCCAATTTTGCATCCCTCATAACTTGAGCATACGAACTCGGATTGACTAGAGATTTTGAACGTTGGCTCCCATGGCTTAGCTTGTCATGTCCTACCAATTTTGGCTTGATCCGGACTTGGACAAAATTCACCGATATCCGTAGTGAACCCGTGTATAACTGATTTCTAGGATGGGCCGTCATCGGTTATTATTCAATTCCTTGGTGTTATGGCCTTGCCAAAAGGCGGGATAACATATGGTGATTACATTTCAAACAAATTCATATCCAAGTTACAAAATCCCAAAACGTATCCCAAGCAATGATCAATTATAATTTATAATAATACGATAAGAGCGACATATGACGATGCCCCCTTGGATGATCAAAGCAATATAGTCATATCTAACTTAATACACAGCGGAAACAAAACAAGTGAATTCCTAAAATAGCCATCTGGCAGCGACTTGATCATTTCCGGAAGCTTTATTCGCCAAAAATTGCGAAAATATGAAAACCTAAACCTTTAGCCTACTCAAATCAATTTTGAGCACCCGAGAGTTTAAGGGGAAACAAAGACTTCAAGTCAGACATAAAGCCTGGTATGAATAATTTTGTTACATCTCGGTTTACTGATATTAAGTGAGACCATGCCACTTAGCGGAACTGGTTTCCCCTCATTAATATCCTCCTTCAAAACATATATTTTGCAAATCTTTTCATGTAACCAAACTGGTTAATCAAACTGATTATAATAATAATATAGCAGGATCCATTATGCTAAAAACAGGAAATAAATGGACTATCTATCCGAAATTTGGGCTAACTGCCCTCAACTGGACTAACTGTTCTAAAACTGATTATACCAAAATAGCAATATCCTTTACGCTAATAAATGGACTATCTGTCCATAAAAAGGTAAGAAGTGGACTAACTCTACTTAAAAAAATTAGCAAGGTCCGTTATGCTAACAAATGAACTACATGTTCATAATCTAGGCTGACTACCTTTAACTGGACTAACTGTCCTCTAGGCTGACTGCCCTCAAAATGGACTAACTGTCCGAAATTTTTCTTAGGGTTAACTACCCTTTAAATTTTCCTTGAAAATCTTTTCAAAATGATTTAGTCCGTCAAATCATAAATATACAAGGAATATATATCTTTAGCTTTACTCTAAGCTATTTTTCCATGTTATATATACTTTACTCAAAATAATGCTGATGATGTTAAATAAGGATTAAGTATCCTTTTAAGATAAGTTAAAGTCCTTTATAACTTAAAAGACTTAGGTTATCAGCCTATTCATTATATTCGAAACCTTTGTTTAAAACCTTTAAACAATCCTTTCGAAATCATTGAAGGTAGCTCCTGTAAAACCATTGAAAGGCCCTTTCGAAACCATTGAAAGTAACTCCTTCAAAACCACTGAAAGACCCTTTCGAAAACATTGGAATAGCATATCCTTTCTTTTCTCCGAAAGCTTCAAAATATCAAACATCCTCTATTAAAACTTTTAAATATTGCCTTTCGAAACCATAGGAAAAACCTTCCTTTTCAACCTTGTAGAAACCCTGGGGAACCACCCCTTTCGAAACCATTCATAAAAAACCTTTCGAAACAGTCAAAACAATCCTTTCGAAAGCACTTTGGGTTCAATTTAAAACATATGGATATCTTTTGAAACCATTCGAAGTTAACTACTTCGAAACCCCCTTTTAAAACGTTTTGATTAAAAACATTTGGTTATGCCTTCAAGTAGAGCAAAAGGATCAGGAAACCAACAGAGTCAAAAGCATCTGCTTAGAAGCCATTTTTAAACAAAGAAGTGGTGTCAAAACCACCCCTTCGAAACCATTGGAGAGGAGGCAGATTTTAGAAAACAAAACAATTCCTTCGAAACCATCTGGATCGAAAGGTAGGAAGCAGTAGCTATAGATTACGACCTTGTCGAATCATTAAAGCAAAAGAGAAACCTAATCGAAACCATACTTTTTAAACCATTTTACTTAGTTGAAAGCTAACTATGTCGAAAGCAACTTAGTCGAAAGCAAGCAGGCGTATTTTCCTTTAAAACCAAAACAATGCTTCACCTCTTTCGAAACCTCATGGTTTCGACCCTATACCTTTCGCCCTCTTCCAATTCACTACATACCAGTTACCTGATACCATGTGCATTGGTTTCGACTGTGTCGAAAGGGGAGGGATAGAGGCGGAACCTAGGTGCCGATGGAGACGAAATAGTAAAAAGGTTGTTTATTTGTACTTTAAAACTATGCTTTTGTACCTAACTTGCCTTGTTTGTCTAAATCTGATAGGTTGCTAGATTTTTCTTTTCAAAAGTGCTGCCACCTTCCCATATTTAACAATTTAAACATTTTTATAAAAAGCCCCTTCTCCTTTATAATTATATAAAACATTTAAGTCCCGTACCTTAAATAATTTTATATAACCATTAAAACACTGAGGAAAATTCCAAAAAATCACTTTATATATGTTCTCTAACAAATAAAACTTTCAGATCAAAATAATTAATTATTTTCCCATAAATAATTTATAATCCAAAATACCATTTTCTTTACTAGAAAAGTCATATTAAATCCACGAAAATTCAGAAAAATCCAAAAAATTGAAACCTATCTCTAAAATATCTTTTTAGATCTTCATAAAAATTTGCAATGTAATTGGATGTCATTTAATAGGGTTTTCATCTCAAAACATGTCATAAAATCTATATGAACATTCATAAATCATCAACGAGTATATATATTCATTCTATCATTCAAAAACATGGCAAATACTTGCAAAATATTCAGATTTAATCTCAAAACTGAAACCAATAAAATTTGAGATGTAAACATTATTCACCTTAGCTTTAGAGATTAAAGGAGCTTGAGATTTGGATGAATTTGATTTTGAATTAGCTTTTTCTTTAGCTTTCCTTAATTCTTCTTCCTCTTTCCTTGTTAATGGTGGCTGGCCTCTTTTTATAAAATTTTAATAAATGAAATGAACGTGTAAGTTATACACGGCTATGGGGTAATGATATAGGAATGGCCTCTTTCCCAATTTTACCCCTCCTCTAATTTATTTTAAAACCCTTCTTTAATTCATTTGTTTTAAATGGAACTGCTACCTTTCATTAAAATCAAATCTCAATCTCCATAATCAACACATTATTTTATTTAATTAAACTGATTAAATATCCTAAATAATGTTACCAAAAATCTGGAGTGTTACAACATTAAACCTCTATTTATTGTCATATATGTCAGATCATTCGAAATACTAAACATGTCATACATACATACATACATGCAAACATACATAACATACATACATGCATACATATATCCTCGTACATATATTCAATTGTTGATCAACCACATGAATACTTTGGAGTACATTATCAAGTACGCAAGTCCAATATAAGATTTATAGTGTTTGCTCTTGGATAACTTAAAAAGAATTTGAAGTTCACTTTTAACCGAAATATTATATTGGATATTTTATGCATATGAAGCAAGGTTTGTGCAATGAGTTATATATTCGGGTAGATTAACGATGCTAGTTTATGATATTTTAAAAGGTGATTTGTTTAATTTTGATGTTTGTTGAAATAAATTGAAAGAGATTTGTATGTTATATCGGATTTCCAAAAACTTTAAGTTTTATGAACTTATTTCTTATGCATATATTAGCGGGCTAGTGCTATTTGTTACTCCATTCTAGTTTTATTAGTGAATAAAAGTTTAAGTAATTCTCAAGTTTAATTTACAATTTTTTTACCGATTGGTAGAAAAGCGTTAATGCGAACCTGATCTTATTGAGGCACCTGAATTGGTATGAAATGAACAAAAGGATGCATTGATGATGCTTTTGAGTAGTGGTGTTAAGTTTCATATTCTTTTTGCCTATATTTCGCTACACCGTAAATGATGATTCCCGATGGTTATAATCGTTACTAGTGATTTTAGTAACATTTATAAGTGTTGTTGTGAAGGCACGATTGTTAACTTTCACTACCAAAATAAATTGAGTTAGAGACAGAAAATATCAGTTTCTAATTAAACAATTCAGTCTTTAAATAACATTTAAAGATGAAATAAAGACCAATAATTTCAGTCACTAGTTCTCCAGTCCCAAAAAAAGCATAAGACTGAACTTCAGTCTTAAATATAAGGACCGAAAATCGATCTTAAATTGTCTTTAAAACTGAATTTAAGGACTAAAATATGGTTACTAGTCAGTCTTAAATTATGAATATACGATTATTATTATTATTGTTATTATTGTTATTATTATTATTATTATGTTAAATCATATTTTTCGCATTGTGTTACCTTTTGAAAGTCCATACTAAAGATTAGATTTAACCGAAGATAAAAGAATATGCACATATAAACTATATATGACCATAAATATTATAATCATTAATATCATTACATCACCAACCTTAGCCTATCAGTTTCATGACTTCTCTTCATATCACATAGTAGTTAAAAATACAAAATACAAACATGCCACTATGTCAAATACCTTAGTCTATCATTATTAAAGTACAAAATGGAGAACTAGGAAACTAGTTAACCACCCTACTCTACAAAGTCAAAAGAATTAAATGAACTCAACCACTCAAACTTCATGAAAGTTCTCCCACTAAACAAGACAAGACTATTCGATGCCACCTCAGCTATGTAACTTTTTGCCTCCATCAATAGGACCATACATACGAACCTCCTCTATATAGTTCAAAACCACTGTCCTGGGTGATATTTAGCTTGTACAGTACTTTCAGGGCCCGACGTACTATGACTGCAGGTTGAATTTCTAAGAGAAAGTGTGGAGCTACTTGTTTGAGGAATCCACCATCTAGTCCATCATGAATCTTCCAGCAATCATATATAGGCCGAGATTGGTGGTAACTACATTTTGGAGCAGAGTATGTATAAAGTTGAGGGAGCCTGCCTACATCATGAGCATGCTACTGTACTTCTAGAAAAATTGGAAAGCTACTTCCCATTGATGTTATCGTATACAGGAACCCATATTATCAACTAGGGATGGTTAAACTAGCTTTCGTTGGCTTCTTGTTAGTATTGGAATAATCAGCGGGATACATATTGGAATAATCAGTGGGATGCATATTTGGTAGCTTTTTCAAATGAGTTTTGGTTGGAGTGAATAGATAGAGAAGGAAACAAATGAGGAGGTATGATGAGTTTAATATAAGTATAAACTTTTTTCTTGAATTTATTTAGAAGAAGAAAGAGGTAGGATACTGTGCGCAAGGGATGAAGAGTGGGAAGAAGAAGGTAGGGATTTAGTTTTATAAGAAATGATAGGAGAGTAGTTTACTTTAATGTTAAAATGGAGAATGTGGGGAAGTTTATTTGTGAGTTGGATCCTTAGATTAAGGAAATGATGAACTTATTTTAATATTTTTATTTCTAGAGTTGAGAAATATCACCGAATGACAAATATTAGCCATTGGATTCAAACAGATAAAACAAAATCTCCACCGTTTGTTTTCTAAACATAGATTAGTGGATGGATTAGATACCAACATTCAATCATTACACAATCACAAAATTATAAGCCGTTATAAGACCGATTAAGGACTGATCTTCAATCTTTATTGTTTAGATCTTAAGCCTGAACTTTGTAGTGATTAATCCATCTTTGAATAAAGATTGAAAATGTTATGTCCTTAATTTTCAGTCTTCAAATGAATATTCTTTTGTAGTGTTTTGCTAGTATGGCAATGGTTATAAGCATTGGAAATCAATGCCAAATTATTTAATTATTTCTTACAAGTGCTTTTTTATTTCCTTTTTATCCCATAACCTTTTTCGGTTATGCAAAGTGGAACTAAGAAACTATGAATGTAAGTAAGAGGGTTTCTTTTTACATTTTGTTAAAGTTTGTAAAGAAGTAATAACAGAGATGAAAATGATATTTGTTATCTTTTATTGATGAAAATGAATGTCTCGGTTTATTGATACAATGCATCAATTTGCTTATATATTGTATAACTAAGTTAAATTGATATTGGGCTTTGTCACAACCTGTAACCCGTTATACCAATATATCAGCTTTTATATTATTACATTCGTTTATTACATACGAGACATTATTATTACATATTCTAAATCCCCCCTTCAAATTAGGCTAGGGTTTCTACCTTTGCCCTAATTTGCTGTTGGAATCTTCAAATTCTGTCAGATTTCAACTGAATTTAGTGAAAAATCTTCATCAGCAGTGATGCAAAAGGAGAATATGAACTCTTTACTTTCAAATGGAGCTCTCAGATTCATCTGATTTGATTTTCCATTCGATCTTGCTTAGATCCGATAGCTTCTGAATAGAGTTAGCAAGGAGTTTCTAAGATTCTTCCTTTTACTTGATTTACAGTTTAGATATACTCAAGTTTGATAGAAATTCTTCTCGCTTTTGCTCAGATCTGACAGAGTTTGATGATTTTGATGTAGAAATAGTGGATCAGAGAGAAGAATAGTGGGGTTCTTCTCAGATCTGATAGATGCGGGTGATTTCGTTGAGGAGACAGTGGATTTGAGTGGAAGCAAAAAAGGCTCTGAATTCTAGTTTAACTAGGTTTCAGAGTCTTTGCTTGTAACTTGTTCGACTCTGCTCAAATTCGATGTACTCAGAGCCATCTCTGATTTGCTGTTGACTTCACCAACTTTTAACCTTTGCTTCGGTCTGATAAAATTCTTTGCTGACAGGGGCTTTGTTAACAAATCTGCTCTCTGGTAAGCAGTAGGTATATGACTTATATTTAATTTTGTTCTTCATGACCTATTCTCTTACAAAATGTAAGTATAGCTCCATATGTTTGAATGAAGAATAAGATTAGCAGTAAGTGAGATAGTACTGAGATTATCGCACCACAGTGTAGTTTTGTTATCAATCTTGATTTGAAGTTCTATTAGTGGTGATTCTATCCATATTATTTTTGTTGTAGCACTAGCAACACTTCTATATTTTGCCTCAATACTTGATCTATATATGGTTGATTGCTTCTTTAAACACCATGAAATAGGATTTCTGCCTAAATAGATACAATACCCAGAAGTAGATCTTCTATCGTCTAGATCTGTTGCCCAATCTGCATATGCATAACCATGAATGTTGATTGTTTTGCATGATTCAAGTATTAGACCCTGATTTAATGTTCCTTTCAAATATCTTAATATTCTTTTGACTGCTTTCCAATGCTCATCAAGTGGATTTTGCATAAACTGACACACTTTGTTTACACTGAATGATATTTCTGGTCTTGTTATTGTGGCATATTACAGTGCCTCTACAATACTTCTGTACTGCTTGACATTTGTGATGGGTTCACCTTTATTCTTTGATGGATGTAGATTGCTTGTCATTGGTGTAGGAAGTGGATTGGCTTGATCCATTTTAGCTTTTATAAGAATTTATGAAATGTACTTTCTTTGACTTAAAGGAATTTGAGAATTTGATATTCTTTTGACTTAAATTCCAAGAAAGTAATTTAGATTGCCCAGATCTTTGATTGAAAATTCTTTATTGAGCTATTGTGTAAGATTGATGATTTCATAATCACTATTGCCAGTGATTATGAAGTCATCAACATACACTAGTATATATGTTGCAATCCCTCCTGTGAACTTTGTAAACAATGAATTGTCTGATCTGGTTGGATTGCACCCAAGTTTGATCAAAGTTGACTTTAGTTTGTTAAACCATACTCTTGATGCTTGTTTCAGTCCATAAATTGCTTTATTCAATTTGCGCACTAAGTCATAGTTGCCATCTTTCTTAAACCCCTGTAGCTGCTCCATATAAACTTCTTCTTGTAATATGCCATTGAGAAAAGTATTATTTACATCCAGCTGTTTTATACTCCAGTTTTTGTGTAATGCTATGGTGAGAATGATTCTAATAGAAGTTGGTTTGACCACTGGAGAGAATGTTTCTGTAAAGTCAAAGCCATGTTGTTGTGAGTAACCCTTGGTAACTAGTCTAGCCTTGTACTTTGAGATAGAACCATCTGCATTTTTCTTTAGTCTGTATGTCCATTTGCAACCTATAATGTTTTTGTGTTTTGCTAGAGGCACTAGATCCTATGTTTTGTTTCCTATGAGAGCATTGTATTCCTCATGCATTGCTGACATCCATTTTTCATTGTGCATTGCTTGTTGATAAGTATTTGGTTCTTCAATTTCAAGATTCATGTTGTATAATTTTGGCTTGAATATTCCACTTTTGGCTCTTGTTATCATGGGATATCCAGTGATTGCAGGAATAGATTGTTGACTTGCTGCTTTTGATGATGCTTGTTGAGCATCAGATAACCGTGAGCTTTCTGATACTTGATGAGTGTCTGGCTGATTATGACTGCTTTGTTGTGGATTTCTATGAAAGTCCTCTGATTCATGACCTGGTTCTAGGTTGAACACAGTGTGTTGTGGAGAAGATACAACGTGTCTGACTGTTGCAGACATTAGTGATCTTGAGTTGACTTATCATAAACTTAGGTAACTACATCAGAATGTACAGGTATAAATGGTAAAGAATTATAAATTTTATGTGAAGTTTTGATACCAATTTCAGTTAAAGGAAATATATATTCATTGAAAACAACATGTCTTGATACAAATATTTTGCCATTATTGTCAAGACACTTATATCCTTTTTAATTATTAGCATATCCAAGGAAAGTACATGGTGCTAATCTGAAATTTAACTTATGAACATTGTGTGGTCTTAAATAGGGAAAACATAGACACCCAAACACTTTTAAGCTTTGATAATCTGGTTTAGTATTAAATAGTATTTCTATTGGACTTTTATGATGTAATACTTTAGTGGGTAATTTATTTATTAGATATACAGCTGTGCTAAAAGCATTTGGCCAAAACTTTAAGGGTAAAGATGCTTGAGCCAGAAGTGTAAGACCAGATTCCACAATATGTCTATATTTTCTCTCTATTAAACCATTTTGTTCTGATGTGTGTGGACATGTGACTCTGTGTAGTGTACCCCTGTTTTGAAAATATTTTTTAAGTGGTTTAAACTCAGTCCCACCATCAGTTTGTATTACTTTGATTTGACAATTTGTTTGGTTTTCAACATGAGCTATAAACTGTAAAACTGCATTACATGTTTCAGGTTTTACTTTAAAAAATAAATCCAAACATATCTAGAAAAGGCATCAACAAAAGATATATAGTACTTGAAACCATAATCGGTATTAATGGGTGTTGATCCCCACAAGTCAGTAGCAACTAATTGTAATGGTTTATTATAGTTAGTCTGGGAATCTGGAAAACTGAGTTTATGGCTCCTTCCCATTTGACAATATGTACAAATATATGGTATAGTGGCATTATCAAATGAAATATTATTCTCATTAAGTACTTGCTTTACAAAAGCTACACTAGGATGACCTTGTTTGTAATGCCATATCAAAATTCTTACAACTTTTAGCCTTAGAAATTTCAGAAGAATTACACCATTTCCTTTTAGTTTGAAAATTTCTTGAGTTAGCTACATTGAATTTGTATAATCCATTATATTCTTCACCATGCAGAAGAATTTCTTTTGTTAGTAAGTCTTTAATCAAACAGTATTTTGGACAAAATTCAAAAAATACTTTGTTGTAATTAGCAAACTGAGACACACTCATGAGATTCTTTCTAATTAGTGGAACTCTTAGCAAGTTATTAAGGTATAACTATCTCTTACCCTTAATACATGCATTTCCAGTATGAGATATTGTAATTGACTCACCATTGCCCATATGAATGGATTGATTACCTTTATACTCCTTGTTTCCCAGATTCAAGTTACTTAAATTGTTTGTATGTGATTAGTTGCTTCTGAATCGGGGTACCAGCTTTCATCATTTATATCTTTAGCTTAATTCTAATGCATTCAGGTGATGATTTCTTGCATTTTCGGATTATTTTCTTGAATCTTATTGCATGTTTTCCATGTTTGCACTAGGATTATAGTTTGGATTGTAATTCTTTGAGAACCGTTGCTACTGAGTTGGTGTGTAATTTGCATCAAATCGAAAATAACACTTATTAGCTATGTGACCAAATCTCTCGCAAATTTGACATCTTGGTTTGTTATTGTTATTCCATCTTCCTCCTCTCCCTCTGGATTTATATGATGATCCACCCCTTGGATTGTTAGATCCTTGATTTCTGTTGTTATATGATTTTTCTTGATTCTTGAATTTTTTGTTAATTGCATAGGTGACTGAAAAATATGAAGTGATTGTTTTCTTTTGCTCTATCCTTCCTTCATGAGCTAGTAGTGTCGAGTACACATACTGTAAAGTTGGGGTTGGTTCTTTTGATGATATAACTGCTACCACTGCCTCATAGTCTTCATTGAGTCCACTTCTTATAGATAAAATTTGCTCCGTTTCTGATACTCTGTGCATGCTGATGCTAACTGATCACATAAATTCTTTACTTTGGTCAGATATTCATTCATTGATAAATTTTCCTTTCTTAGATTATGTAGTTGCCTCTAGTAATGTAGCACTCTTGCTGCAGATTGAGATGTGAATGGTCTCTTTATAGTAGACCAGATATCATGTGCTGACCTACATCCTATTAGCTGTGGCAGTAATGTAGCACCTATTGATGATAACCACCATGAACTGACCAAACTATCTTGTCTTTGATGTGTTGTGTATTCTTGATTTATCACAAGTTTGCCCTCGGCATCTTTAATATACTTTGCTGGTGTAGTTTGAGTTCCAAGAGTGTAGTCTTCTAAACCATATCCTATAACCGTTGTTTCAATTTGCAGTTTCCACATAAGATAATTTGATTTGATCAAGTTGGATCGATATGAGTTGACTTTGAGACTTAACAATGGCTTTAAGGAGTTCTTGAGTCACATCTTGCAGTGATGATGTGTTTCTTGAAGTGGGAGAGGTTGAGTTATCAACATTTTCATCCGCCATTGAGTTAATGAAGCAATCTGAGACTATGTGGTTGAGATCTGATCAAGAAAGAAGGCTTCTATGATGATTCTTAAGTTGCAGCCAGAGTTGTTGAATGATGATGAAAATTTTGGCAGCCACTCTATGGCATGGCACAGCAAGAATCTTGAGTAAGAAAATTGGTAACTGCTTAATTCTTTAAGAAATGCTCAAATATGGCATGGCCAGAGGATGAGAATCAGTTTCTCTGATGCCAGCCAAGGCGCAGCCAATACTTCAGGTGATGATATTGATTCTGATGAAGTATTTGGCGAGGCGTTCATTGTTGTTAGACCGTTATGGCTCCGATTCCATAAAGAAGTAATAACAGAGATGAAAATGATATTTGTTATCTTTTATTGATACAATGCATCAGTTTGCTTATATATTGTATAACTGAGTTAATTGATATTGGGCTTTGTCCCAGCCCACAACCCATTATACCAATATGTCAGCTTTTATATTATTACATTTGTTTATTTCATACGAGACATTCTTATTACATATTCTAACTGTGTGAATTCAACAGTTTACTATTATTGCTACCAGTCCATCATTAGTGATTTCCTCATCAGCCGGTTTGAGTTCAAACGAAACAATTGATTTGGTTAACATTGCAACAAATCTAGCTAATATTCTAATGGATTTGAATAACATAACAGATTGAGTTTTAGTGTTTCACATAAACAGCTAAAGTCAAATAATATTGAAAACCTACCAGATATATATAATTATAAAATAACACTGCAAAGAACAGTTTGCAATCAGTAGCATCTTAACAGGCCCGGCCCGAGGCATAGGTGAACGAGACATTTGTCTAGGGCATCATTCTACGGAGGGGCAACACAGAAAAGAAAAAAAACGCATTCTCTTCAGATCTTCTTCTCAAATCGCGATGCTCTCTAGTCATCGATTCTTCATCACCGCTAGGCGCTAGCCCAAGCCAAATTGCCCGCCTCAACTTAGCTTCGCCTTAGGTTTGTCGCCACCGTCGGCCACCTCGTGCCGATTTTGATTTGCCCTAATTCGTAATTCCTAAATTATGTGAGTTTCGAATACTGTTTTTTTTTTACTGATTTCGATTATATTTTTTTAACAGATAAGTTGAATGTTGATTTGCCCTAATTCCTAAATTAATTTGTTGGCTTAGTCATGGATTATCTGTTGGTTTACTGATTTTTTTGTTTAAACAATTCCTAGACTAAGTGAGTTAATTTCAGATTAACCAACTGCCCTAATTCCTAAATTAAGTTTCTAATTTATCATTGCACCATTTAATTTGTGTATAATTGCATAATAACAGTACTTCAGTTAGGACTTAGGAAATAAAAGAACAAAATAACCTTTCATGAACTTTGATTTTGATATATAGGAAAATTCATGGTGTTAAATTTCATAGTTTGTACCGGTACTAGTTGTCTAGTTCATCCCAGTAGTGAAATTATTGCTACAATCAATTTTTAGGGATTGGAAATGGACTATACTCTATTTCATTGTCTAATCCTGACATCCTGTAACTTCTAGCCTGCACAAAACATTTATTACATTAGTAACCAGGCCCGGCCCGAGGCATAGGCGAACGAGACATTTGTCTAGGGCATCATTCTACGGAGGGGCAACACAGAAAAGAAAAAAACGCGTTCTCTTCAGATCTTCTTCTCAAATCGCGATGCTCTCTAGTCATCGATTCTTCATCACCGCTAGGCGCTAGCCCAAGCCAAATTGCCCGCCTCAACTCAGCTTCGCCTTAGGTTTGTCGCCATCGTCAGCCACCTCGTGCCGATTTTGATTTGCCCTAATTCGTAATTCCTAAATTATGAATACTGATTTTTTTTTTACTGATTTTGATTATATTTTTTTAACAGATAAGTTGAATGTTGATTTGCCCTAATTCCTAAATTAATTTGTTGGCTCAGTCATGGATTATCTGTTGGTTTACTGATTTTTTTTGTTTAAACAATTCCTAGACTAAGTGAGTTAATTTCAGATTAACCAACTGCCCTAATTCCTAAATTAAGTTTCTAATTTATCATTGCACCATTTAATTTGTGTATAATTGCATATTAACAGTACTTCAGTTAGGACTTAGGAAATAAAAGAACAAAATAACCTTTCATGAACTTTGATTTTTATATATAGGAAAATTCATGGTGTTAAATTTCATAGTTTGTACCGGTACTAGTTGTCTAGTTCATCCCAGTAGTGAAATTATTGCTAGCAATCAATTTTTAGGGATTGGAAATGGACTATACTCTATTTCATTGTCTAATCCTGACATCCTGTAACTTCTAGCCTGCACAAAACATTTATTACATTAGTAACAATCTTTAAAGAGAGCATATCTCTCTCAACACCAGAAAAGAAAAAGAAACAAAAAGCCAACAATTTCGCTTTCTTTCTTTTGTTTTTTTAATTTGGCCTAGTAAAGTAAACATCGAATTTAGGATTTGTGTTAGGATTTTAGCTATCAGAAGTCCAAAGCACTACAAGTAAGTTTTCATGTTAATTGCAAATGTCTGGTTGATGAACAAGTAAAAAATAATAACAAATGCAGATATTGTATATCTTTTCAATTAAAACACAGAAATGCAGAAATTTATTGCTAATTCCAGCATATATTGATATGGACATTAATTCCAGCATATATTGATAAGGCAAAATAAATGAAAAAATAATACTCGTCTAGGGCATTAAATGTCCTTGGGTCGGCCCTGTTAGTAACAATCTTTAAAGAGAGCATATCTCTCTAAACACCAGAAAAGAAAAAGAAACAAAAAGCCAACAATTTCGCTTTCTTTCTTTTGTTTTTTTAATTTGGCCTAGTAAAGTAAACATCGAATTTAGGATTTGTGTTAGGCTTTTAGCTATCAGAAGTCCAAAGCACTACAAGTAAGTTTTCATGTTAATTGCAAATGTCTGGTTGATGAACAAGTAAAACATAATAACGAATGCAGATATTGTATATCTTTTCAATTAAAACACAGAAATGCAGAAATTTATTGCTAATTCCAGCATATAATGATATGGACATTAATTCCAACATATATTGATAAGGCAAAAAAAATGAAAAAATAATACTCGTCTAGGGCATTAAATGTCCTTGGGCCGGCCCTGCATCTTAACCACTAAATAGACGGTGTTTGGTAATGGTGAAAACATCTACACTAATAAGGAATAATTAAGAAAAGATCAGTAATTGCTATAAAAAAAAGTTTTGCAGTCTACACTAGTATTAACTAATAAACAGTAAGCATCTTTATTAATTGTTATTTTCCACATCAAAACCTATTAGGTACTGTTAGGTACTGGTGAGAAACAACTACACTAATATTTCGTGTAAAATGCACCATAAAAGTTCAATAATCACTCATTGGAATTTACACTAATAAAGAATGACCCAAAAGTGGTGGCGACCCTGATTAAGGAAAATTACAAAATTATGTTTAGGGAAAAGAATTAGAATTAAAATTAAAATTCAGATTAATATAACAATTATGCACAAATGAAACTTGAATCTGTTATTTAAAATAAGATTAAATGAAACTTGAATCTATTATTTGAAAGCCTCTCTTGTTTGTAATTATCCATGATTGTGCATTGTAAAATTTATCAGCGATAATGATACAATAATTTGCAGGCTATTATGTCAGAATAATTAGGTGGTGTAGAGAGCTGATTGGAAATATGGTTGATGGCATATTTACTGTTTACCGGAGAGTACGGTCCTGATCACTTTTATATGGATCGCTAGCAAGAAAAAAACTTTCAAGTACTATGATTTGTATTTGTATTGATAAGTATTTGTATTGATAAACTGTGTTATGAGTGAGATTTGCACTTGTTTAATCTAGTTTGCTTGTTACACCTTTTATGATGAATTGGCTATGTAATACAAATTTTGTTGTATCAATTATGTTTTGGATTCTCTCTCTTTTTTTTGTGAATTTATCAATATGCAATTATATTGAAATGCAGCTTGTATGCATGTATTGTGTTGTATGTATATATCTTATATATTAAGTTTGAAGAAGTATAATCATTTATAGTTACTGTCTTCTCTGCGATCTTAATGGAATCATAACAACATGGGAGTAGTGTCATTCATTTTTAGAAAGTGGAAATTAGCCACAAGGACCTCTTTAGCAAGTGCAATTAGTTTCTAGGACACACAATTGAAATAATTACTTTTAAGGACAAAATGCAAAATAATTAGTTTCTAAGGCCTAAAAACCTATGAAATTATGTCCTTGAAAGTAATTGGACTGCTGACTTTTTCCTTAAAAGTAATTATTCTGCTGACTTTGGTCTTGAAATTAATTTCTGTGAATGTGTGTCCTAGAAACTAGACTGCAAAGTTTATCCTTCTTGTGAAATGCCCCTTTTAGAAATCTAGTTTATAATTGCTATAGCAGTAGTGGCGTTTTTTTATGGTCTTTGCTGGAGCTTTTAGAGGCATCTATTATTGCCTCTACTAGAGTAATAATGTATGGGGAAGGCATTGTATTGGAGCCAAATTAAGAGATTTATATGCCTCTACTTATTATTGAGGGCATGGTTTTTCACTACAAAAAAAGGGCCGTTTTCTAACCCAGAATTCCCTATGCCATCCCTACGCCGCGTAGGCGCGGCGTAGGGAAAACGTGGAAACATAGGGAAGGGGTAGGGACGGCGTAGAGAATTCCCTATACATTTCCTACGCGCACCAGGTTCTCCAACAATTGACTACGGCGTAGGGAATGTGTAGGGAATTGCCTACCCATTCCGTACACCTTATTGTTCCCCCTAAGCATTCCCTACGCCTGTGGAGGAAAGAGGTTGGTATTTCTCTACGCTTTACTGTAATGCCCCAGAAAATCATGGAATCTTATTTTAGTTGAATTTTGAAAATATCTGAATTTATTTGTATAAGAATATATGGAATTAATTGTGTGCAAGTATGTGTGCATGTGTGCACGTGCACACTGATATGGCACAAGGAAGAACTCCAGATTTCTTGAATTTAAAACAAGGATTAAAAAGCATTACAAACATGATTTTGTGATATGGATATTTGATTTCTGGAATTATATGGATCATCCCAGAAAATAAGAAAAGTAAGTTTTATTTTAAAATCAGTAAACAGATTTTATTTAAAACCCAGAAAAAAAAATTATACATATATATGTTATAAGGATTTGAAAACCTGTATACATATAGGTGCATATGTTTCTGAAATTAAAGAGGAATTAAATAAGCCTAGATAAGATATGTATACAAATATACATTTTTAAGTACTGAAAAGTATATATATAAGCAAGTGAAACTATAACATTAAAATGACATGAAATGTAATACAAGTCAATATGCTTGTGTAGGCAAAAATAGCAAAGGGGATTCTCAGGAATAATTAAAATATAAAATAGGGTAGTCACACTTTTAACATGACTAGGTGAGTGGCCATTTTCTGAAAAAATAAAGAAAAGAAAATGCAGCCTTTAATTGGTAATATGACCGGGGGTAATTAGGGATAAAAATGAGAAAATGCAAACACACAATGCATGATGCTAGCCAGGACAGAAATAGAATTTTGTCTTGAGAAAAACCCTAGTAAAAATATGTTTATAAATAAGTAGTTATGGCCAGAGAAATTGTTTTACCCGAGCTACTTATAATAGGAAAAGAAGAAAACATTTTAAAGGAAGAGAAAATACACTCAGGGATTTTCTGGATTTATAAGAAGAAATATTCAAGTGAGTAATCTCACTAAACCCATGGCATTAAGTCCTATTATGAGGCAGCCAGACTTATGTTATTTTTCTACATGTTTTTGATTCCATTACTATGGTTTTAATGGATGCTTCAATGGATGTTTTAATGGGTGTTTCTGGATGTTTTGATTGCTTTGATGTTTGAGTGTTTTGCTCTGTTTGGTAACACCCAGAAAGGTAAAAGTATGAAATCATGAAAGTAAATAGAGAATACTTGTAACTGGTTTAGATATGGCATGGAAAACATAGAAACCAAAATGTATATGAGTTGCATTACACTTGTGTAAGTGCTGAGGCTCAAATGAAAGATTCAAGGTTGCAATGGAAATATCCAAAAGTGCTGAACCCTTGATCAAATAGAAAATCCATGAGCCAGAAATCTTGTTTAAGCTAGATCTTGAATTTAGTTCAAACATGGTTGCTTATGAAACAATAATAACCCACATGCCTAGTCTTTATTCCCAGTTGTAAATATTCTTGTATTTTCTTTAAGCCAAAATACTTGAAAATATGATTTTCCCTGGACATGAATGTTAGATTGTTCTTGAGTTATGCTTGTAAACTCTATGTAATGTTTCATGTATACTGGGATTTAGTCACCTAGCTATCTCACGATAGGATTAAACATGAACACTTAGTAAATAAACTAAGGATTATGAGCCAAGAAGACTGCTGGAATGCTTGTCATATTTGAAGTATGCAAGTTGGCACATGGTTTGTTTAAGCCCTGAGATCTTTGTGCAATATTGTGAATTATTTTATTGCAATGTGTCCCCGTGATTCCTTTATGGCAGATGAGGCTAGGAATTAATTTGGTAAATGCAACCTTAAATTGATGAAGTAGGAACTTGAGTTATTCCTAAGATGGTTGGACTGGAGCTATGATAGTTCCTGAGTATTTCTATTTGAAATATATGTTTGCATGGTTGAATGTGTGTACATGATTAGTCTTAAATACTGATCATATATGCACAAGTATATCATAAACAAGTCAGGCAAATTGTTCAAAGAAGATATGCCCACTTGTACAAAATATTTATGTCTCACTCATTTATTTAATATCATGGAGTCTTTGATATTTCTCATACCAGATCTTGTATCTGACCCTTGTTTGCTTATGGCATCTGGGGTGTCTCATCTAAAATGGGGCAGCCTCTAATGTTCTTTCAGGGAATGCTGGATCTAAATAGGAAGCTGCTGTGGCTAATGAGAGTGATTATATAAGCATGCTAAATTAGAATTGAATAAGAACTTAGAATGAAATATTTGCATGTAATCTGGGGAGTTTTTATAGTTCTGTTTTGGTTGTTATGTAATGGTCTTAAAAGTTTGGATTTATTGGTTGTTCTAAATGAATCTAGTGATGTACTAAGTTTGGGATTAATCTAAAGACTTGGTTGAATTTTTGCAAGAAAATATATATTTGAGTATTGTGGTGAAAATCTGTAAATGATATATGCCTGTATTTGAGAAATGGATATGTATATGTACATATATTGTATTAGTTAATTTCAAGTTACTTAAAACCTTAAGTTTGAAGGTTAAAAATCTGAGTTTAGCTATAAAAACCTGGAATTATTCTTGTGGATATTTTTAAGTTCATATAAATTAGATATGCATAGGATTTACTGACTTGTTACAAATATTCAAAAGTATATAGTAATTAACTTTAGTCAGAACTGCAAGAATCCAAATCAAGCAGGATACTCTTGTTTAACAAAAATATATATACTCTGAATTTAAACAAGAGAAACACGTACATCCTCATATGTATGTGTATATTACTAGGGATGCACGGATATATTTATATTGGTAATAAGTTTTGAATCCTGGTTGAATTGTTTGAAAGAAAAAAAAATGACTCTAATAGTTCAAAGGAAGTTTAAATCAAATTTAAAAGTGCAAATGAATGTAGGTGGACATCCAGACACATATAAATTGAATGTGCATATGCATGTACATAGAGATCAAATTCAGACGTCAGTCATAATAATTTAGACGTCTGAGATTAAACTTAGACGTCAGTCATAATAATTTAGACGTTTGAGGTTAAATGTAGACGTCTGTCACAAAAATTTAGATGTCTGAATTTAGTTCAAAATGTCTTTTTCTCTCTGTTTCAATTTTAGATCTCTGAGCCGTCTGTCATAATTAGTTAGACGTCTGGGATTAAGTTTAGACGCCTGTCACAAGAATTTAGACGTCTGAACTGC
Organism: Allium fistulosum; assembly: GCA_030737815.1. Classification (NCBI taxonomy): domain Eukaryota; kingdom Viridiplantae; phylum Streptophyta; class Magnoliopsida; order Asparagales; family Amaryllidaceae; genus Allium; species Allium fistulosum. The sequence goes on along the minus strand of CM060908.1, from coordinate 737,902,481 downwards.
TGATTTTGCCTAATTTGCCTACTTAGAAAAGAAATAAGTGGCTATGTCAATAGCTTGTATGGCATTTTGATTTCTATTTGATTTAAATTCCCTTTGATGAAGTAAAAAAAAATCCTTATGAAATTAAGGTAGAAACAGGAGGGTCATTTCATTTACCTACGCCAGACAATTATTAACTTTTGTAGTTTAACTTGAAATTATATTATAAAAATATATAATTTAATTTTTCAGTAAATCGTATTAACTTTCGAAACTAAAATAAAATTATGTATATATATATATATATATATATATTAAATTTAAATTATAATAATTAACTTTTAGATGTTTAATTAACTAAAAAAGAATAATAATTAAATTTAATAAGTTGAAATACCAAATTAATAGTCCGAAATATGAAAATTATGATTCAAGAAAAGTAAGCAAGAAATTTACATTATATAAAAAAAATTAAATTCAGTTAAACTTAAAAATAAAACTGATTAAACTTTGCGGAAAATCTGCTTTTGTTAGAAATGTGACATTTTTTAATGAGTTATTGTTTTTCTATAGTATTGTAAAAGTCTTTTTTTTCTTTTGATAATTGATTATACTTGGTTTAAATTTTAACCTGGTTAACATAAATTTGCAAAATATAGGCATTGAGATATATCTGTTCAACTTTTGCATCCAAATCAACTATTTTTTGTCTTTTTAACATATTAAACATTTAGTAATTTTTTATTTTACATGGCCTACAAAAGAATGAAATCGCGTAGGAAACGCATCAGCCACAGGCACTTAAACAATTACCTAAATAATAAATTATACAATAACAAACGCATCAGCCACTTTCCTTCCTCAGTACGCCTAAACTACCAAAACCCAAAATCCTAAATCGTTTCCACCTCCAACCGACTACAGCAGCAACCGATCCGAGCAATCCACGACTACAGGCGCCAATCTCCGACGATAATCGACGACGCGACCTCCATCCACACCGCTGCATCTATCGAAGAAACTCCATCATCCGTGGCTTTGATCAGGTAACACATTCTTTAGCTAATTGATTTATTCGTTTTATATGCAAAACTATATTTGTAAAATCATTTGATTTTTGTGTTTTTTCGCCTATTTTGGATATTAGTATATTGAGATTTTTGCATATTTTAGTGGAGCATATATTATGTATATTTGGTGTAGTTGTAGACATTATTGCTTAACTACAGTCAAAGTGGTGGAGAAGTAATGTACAACGAGCACTACAACAAAAATACCCTATTACAACGCCCTTTTTACCACGGGCATTTGCTGCCCGTTGTAATAGAAGGCCATTACAACGGTCCATTCAAGACCGTTGTAATAGATGCCCTATACAACACCCTTTTTACAACGGGCATTTGCTGCCCGTTGTAATAGAAGGCCATTACAACGGTCCATTCAGGACCGTTGTAATAGATGCCCTATACAACATCCTTTTTACAACGGGCATTTGCTGCCCGTTGTAATAGAAGGCCATTACAACGGTCCATTCAGGTGTAATAAATGCCAATTTTCGACAATCAATGGTTAATAATTACAATGCTTTCTTAAAATTAAAATTTATTATTTATTAATATTTAACAATCAATAATTAATAATTACAATGTAATCGATGCCGATTTTACAACGGCCGTAAAATGCCTGGTGTAATAAATACCCGTTGCCGATTTTTGATAATTAATAATTACAATGCTTTCTTCAAAAATATAAATTACTATTAATTATTAATATTTAATAATTAATTATTAATAATATTAATATTCATCATCATTATCTTCGATTATTTATACATATTTACTTAATAATTTATAAATGGTAATTTATAATTAATAATTATAAATGATAATTAACGAACATAAGTCGTTATTTAATTATAATTTATCACAATTAATGATTACTAATAAATAATTTATAATTACTAATTGTTATATGTGGTCAATATTTATTTTTTATATTAATAATTTATTATAGTTAATTAGTAATAATTAGTAAATTATAGCTAGTATTTATGACTTATAATTAATAAATATTAGTAAAATAATTAGTATGAAATAATTAATAATTAAATTAAATAATTAATAATTGATATTTTGTAATTAATGTTTAATGTTTAATATTTAATATTAATATAGTTTAATATTAAATTATTTACTATAGTTTAATAATCTAGAAATAAATATTTTCTAAACTTTATATTAATTTTGTAATTAATATTAAATTATTTACTAAAGTTTAATAATCTAGAAATAAATATTTTCTAAAATTTAAAAAGATCCACAAAATTTAGAAATAATTAATATTAAGTAATTAATAATTAATGTTAAATAATTAATATTAAATAACTAAAATTCAGTTATAATTAAGAAGTAATAATTAATAACTAATAAATAAGAAGTAATATTTAATATAATAATTACCAATTAATATTCAATTATAATTAATATTAAATAATTAAACTACTGAATAATTAATATTAAATAATTAATATTCAATTAAAATTAAGAAGTAATAATTAATAACTAATAAATAAGAAGTAATATTTAATAATTAATTATTTCTATTAAATAATTAGCAATGTTCATTTTTACGCTTCATTGATGGTTGAAAATTTCCATGTTCCCTCCATGGTTCCGTCCACTCTAAATTAAACATTTAGAGCAAACCTAAACACCACATCTTTCTAATCCCCAAATTAGTAAACCCTAGATCTAAATCCAAGTTTCATACCCGTAAACAAATTCCTCTATCACGAGCTCTCTCCATCCTCTCTCCGTCCTCTCCTCCTTCCGCTCCGCCCTTCTCTCCCTCGGCTCTGTATCCAAACCCGAACCCTAATCCACTTACAGCGAAATTGCGAATCTGTGTATAGTGGCTAACAACAATTAATTCAACTTATTATGCTTCAAACAATAAGTTGATGAAGAAGAAGCGACGACTAACAAAGATGAGTTAGAAGATAGGGGCTTCGTTCAGATAAGTCATGAACCAAAAGAATAAAAATAGTTACTATTCTAAATATATATTCGAATAAGTTTCGCTATTTTCTACTTTGTTGTAGGGTTTTGTTTCAAAAATTATTGGAAAATTTATTTGGTTGAGTAGAAAAATGATTTTGATGCTTCCTAGATTTGCCTAAATAAACTATCGTGAATTGAAATAATTTGTACTATAGAGCGGTTTTCTTCCTTGCTACTGCTGATGGTTTGCTATTACAGTTGGTTTAACCTCTAAATATTAATATATTGATACTAAAATGTGAACACCGACTTCTGAGTTTCTTTAATGTTTCTGATCGATTTGAATTTTTGCAATTGGTAAGTTTAGTACTCTCCCAACTAATTTTTATTGACATTAACATTATATTTTCTTAGTTTGATTTGTTTTGGAAAAAGTTTAATGGTTTGTTCTTTGGATTACATTAGGAACAAATAAGGTTTGTACAATTAATTTTTGAAGTTAAGCTGAACTATTCGAATCTAGAGGGTGTTCAATTGGTTTTTGATGAAAAAGATGTTATTTCATTTTCCAGTGGATGTAATAGTTATTTTAATCCACTTATCATTGCAAATAGCTTTTTGTATAAATTGCTATATGCTAATCTTATGGGTTTAATATTCAACTAGGATTCGTTGTAGCTAATCTTATGACTTTTCCTTATGGCAGCTACATATCCGGGATCAACTTATGTTATAGCACAGTTGCCTGCAGCTGCACAAGATAATGATATTACAAATACAACGGTAATATCATAGCAACTGGTAAATTTTCGTCCGAAAATACGAAAGTTTATTTCGCGCGTAAATTCACTTCAATTTAATCAGTTAAAAAGCGATGAAAATAAAATGTTTCTGAAACCTAAATATTTTTACATAGAAAAATTCTAAACCATCTTCTGAGCAAGATGTCAGTTTGTCATTTTTTCAAATTCGGACATCTTTGGCTCCGTCGATCTTATTTTTCAGTGTTTTTCTTGCATTTTCCGCTATTAGAAAATTCAAATTTTTATAATTCAAATCAAACCACCGATATCTGTATACCGTTTCGATCGTCTCGTCGTGTTGATCTCTGTGGTATATTCAACTCTATGTTTTGAAGTCCGGTACGCGACGAAATCGACGTAACGGTTCGTCGTATCGGTTCCGTATTGGTGGCGTTTTGTTTCATGTGCCTTTTCAAATCTTCATCCGTGTAAAACAATCAGTAACTGCTTTATTAAATTCCCGAAACAACTCTTGACCTTTGGTTAGCTTGCTGCATTCAATATCTATTGGTTAGTTTCAAGTTCTATGGGTTGCCATTCATTTACTCATTCCTCCTCACGTCCTTTATTTGCCTAACACTTCCCATTTTTTTCATTTTCCTTCTCTCAGCTAAATCTCTCCTCTTCCCTCTCGCACCTACCCCATCACAGCCGGCCACGAGACCGCCCTCAGCCCACACCGAGCAACCACCGTCGCCCTCCACCACCGCTCTCCACAAGAGAACCCAACGCCTTCACATTCCAGACCGTGCCCTACAACCCTCCGACCAACTTTGCCATCCCTGCTGTCTCCTCCCACCAATGTCCGGGTTTTGTCTCCGCCACAAGTAGCAAGCAATCCCGCCCACGTCGCCGTCCATTTCTCTGTCGCCGACGGATTCACCTCCGCCCATTCTTCACGCAATTCCGTGCGAACCGTCATGTCACTTCTCCACTGCTCCACCCACACGTCGCCACTTCGAACCGCGCTGCTGCCATCTTGGCCGACCTCCTCTTTGCCTCGTCCACCCCAACTTCTCAGCCGCCTTGCCTCCTTGACGAGCTCATCCTTCCACGCATCACTACTTCAGCTTATTAGTTGATTACATCTCTCTATATATATAGGTGAGCATCAACTGTTGTTCGTTTATTTTAAAATTTAGTCGCATATATTTTCTATTTTTTGTTTGTATAGATTTTAAATTTTACTTTAGTTGTTTATGTATATATTTTGGGTCTGTTGCTTCATAAAAATAAAACATACTTCATTAAATATTGCATGTTACATATATATATATATGTTATCAAAGCTTTTGTTATATTTTTACTATTCGTTACTTATGGTTTTAAAATTTCAAAGTATGTATCTCCTGTAGCAGTTTTCATATGGCCGTATATATATGATTTGTATATATATATATAAAGTTTATACAGATAGTTTATCTGCTTTAGGTTTAAAAGAATATATATATATAGTTATGTATATGCTCTGTTTTATAAAAGAATTAGAGGTATATGTATATTAATATGAGCCATGTTGAACAGTTTTGTTATATGTAGTATACAAGATTTGTAACATATTAGTATATAATGATGCGTGATTCTGCATAGCGTCTGTACTTGCATTGATTTTTGAGCATAAATCTATATCAGTTTTATAATATATACATGGGTTTGGAAGCTTGCCTATAATATGTTAGTTACAGTAAAGCATACGTTTTGGATTTCTAAGTAGAGTAGATATTAGTAGTTGTTATTGAGGCAGAAAGATAATATAGGTGTTTTATAAAATTTGATTTTTACTGTGTACATATATGTAGACTTTTATATTTATATATATATATAGTTTATATTTATGAGCTATAAATAATATGTTGTATAGTTGGCAGAGCTTTGTTTTTGGGATGTATGTAAGTTGTAAGCCTCGGGCTCTTTTGTTTAAAAAAAATAATTTTTGTTAAGTTTATACCTATGTTCTACATTAGTCTGTATTCATATGTAAATGATTTAATTTACATATATATATTGTTTAATATTGTTTAAATTGAATATTGATTTCATGGAGATAATAATAATTATGTATATATTTTCCGTTTATATCAAAACTGTTTATCCTTTTCATACCGATTCTAATTCTTTTTCATCGTTTCCTATCTATCAGCTTGTTCGTCGTCGATTCTTGCCAACATTGCTTTGCTTCGAAATCTGTGCTTGGGTTCGTATCTCTTCTCATTCCGTTCTCTCTCTAGCCTCGGAAGGTGAGCAATCACTCACGATTAACGTTCTTTTATTTATTAAATTTGATTTCAATTGAAACGACAATTGAAATATGCTGCTGTTAGTTAATTACACTGTTATATATGTTATTGCCTATATCAGTTCACCTGTGACATTTGACACCATTATCTGTTAATTATTTATGCGATGATAATACAGTTTGGCTGATAATTGATTGATTGTTGATGTTTATATTGGACGTTAAATTGTTAGTGTTAAATGATAAATAGTATGCCAAATTGAAATTGATATAGGATAGTTAACAATTTTAAAACCGATTTATATGTTAAATTTGATTAGTGAATATGACCCCTTTTAATTGTTAAATTAATTGACATATAGAATAGCGATAATTACACTTTGAACCATCGACGTATATTGGATTAATTGTTGTAGTGTAAAAATTGAAATTGAATGACAGGTGAAAACCGTAATGTAATAATCTTTAATCTACATGAAATGATAGTGTAGATTCTAGAAATAATTATATTAATTCGTACAAATAACAATGCGAATTAATACGGTTATTTCGGGATTATTTGAGTGGATTATTGGATTGATATTGATTGTTGTTATTGCTTGTTTATTTACTTTGACACCATCCCAGTTATCACACTGCAAGTTCCCTTTGTTATGCTTTGATTTTAAATTGAATTGGAATCGGGTTGAAATGATAAATACCCAAATTGAACTTTGACCTAGGATAGAGTATTAAATAAAACCCGATTGGTCAATAATTTGATTTGAAAATAAATTGAAGATTTTATTTGAATAAATAATATGGTTTTGAAATGAAGTTGAAATTTGAATTTTTAATGAAAGGAAAACGTTAATATTTAATAATCTAAAACAAAATATTAACAATGTAATTGATGCAAGAATGTTGTTTAATTTTAGAAATGATTGAATTAAGTTTGTAATGATTTAATAATTAAGTTTGAAATTGTAATTAAGTTGAAATTATTAAACTTTGAAATTATTTAATAATTAAGTTTTGAATTATTTAAAAATTAAATAAGAATGAATTATTTAATGATTAAATTAAATTGAATTTTTGAATAAGTGAATTTTACTTCGTAAATAATTGAAATTGAGTTTCTTTATTAATTAAGTTTTGGAAAATTATTTAAGGAAGTAAATAAGTGAAATTGAATTTCTTTAACAAGAAATGAAAATGTGATATTTTTGGAATTAATGTAAGACTTGTAATTGAAAGAATTGATTTGACGAATTCAATTTAATTCAAAATTCTAAGTTTTGATTTAATGAAGTTGAACTTAAGAAATTGATTTCATGAATTGGAAATTCAATAGAAATTGTTTTGAATGATAAAGTAACTTAACGAATATTGAATGGAATCGATAAATGAGTTAAATTGTTTTGAATGTTAAATTAAATTAATTTAAATGTTTTCGAAATGAAACTTATATTCGAACTTGAATCAATATTCGAATTGTTTTAAATAAAATTTGAAATTGAATTATAAGCTTTTGAAATGGTAATTTGGAAGTTTTGAAACGTAAATTTTGGAAATTGGTTTAGAAAGACAAATGAAATGTTGGTTTGCAAAATTCTAATTGAGATTGAATTTGATTTGGTTTTTGAAATAAATAAACGACCAATCGGTGTAATCATTACGAAAGTTATTAAAGAGACCGGAATCGGTTATGGATATACTCTCTATCTAAACCGGAAACCACTTTAATAACTATACACGGAGTGATGATCCAGAATGAAGTGGTTGGAATGATGTTCGTGATGACTGAAGAAAGAGAACGATGATGGATAGCCTTGACACTTGTGTCAAATTGGAAATGACTAAAACAGGAGCCGTGCCGGGCCAATGGAGGATTTGCTACCTCAAGTGAACACACTTCTTTGAACTACTCATTACTTGTTGTCGATTGGTGCACCCTTGATTTTGGGAGTGTTGTTTCACGGTGTTGCGGGCGCTGCGGCGTTGCGTTCTCACCAGTCCAGATCAGGCAAACGGTAGTATCACTACCTTGGGTATTGCCTCATGTGCCTTGTCATACTTGTATTCCCTATTCGCGACCACTACGAATTTGTTTTGTACCTTTAATATATGGATTGCCCTCTGGTGACTTCTGGTTTTGGGGAAACTACGGTCTTGTATATGCTTTTGGGAATAAAAATGTGTTAAGGGTGGAATGGGCCATGACTTAACACTATTTTGATATCTTTATATTACTGATAGACATTATCTACTTATCGTACACTACTACATAGTAGATAGTTTAACGGATCCTTAAAGGATGGTTATTCCAAACATCCTTTGAGTTACTTGTATTTCAATTGCTATTTCACTTGAGTTGGATTTATTAATATGAGAATGTTAATCCTGACTCGAGTGTTTTGTGTTTTGCTTTACGCTCGGGTCAGACTGAGTGATCCAGTATTCGAGACTCACCTTTGAAGTTAGAGCTTTGCTTGAAGATCCAGCCATCTATTCTGCTTTCAGTATTTCAGTATTCGATGATTCCAGTGATGTATTCTGATTTGTATCTGATGTATCGTATTACTCTTCTGTCGTATCTGTTCTAACTCTGATGTATTTTATATATTCATATAGTAGCTTCATGAACTACTATCTCTTTTATTTCCGCTGCAATTATTACTCTGTGTCTGTGATCTGTGATTATTTTATTTACTGTATATGTTCAGTTTTGCCAAATTTAAATTAACAACGCGGTATTTTGAGCAATTCAATTCCGGCATGAGTGTCTACCTATACACTTATAATGGATGTGAATGGTCCAAAATTTCGGGTCGTTACAGTAATAGTTATTATTTTAGTTTATCCCAGTATTTATCTTTCCAATTGCCCCTTACTCCTATTGATCTTCCTTGTTGCAGATTTTTGTTGGTGGCATTGACCCAAATCTCATTGAAGATGAGTTAAAACCCTATTTTTCACCATTTGGGGAAATTACATATGCTAAAGTCCATCCAGCGAAAGCATGTGCATCTGTACAGTTTAGGGACAGGTATTTGGCTAATATACCAACATATTCTTTTGAGATCATCCAATGCCAATATATGTTCTCTTGTCACATGGCCAATGTTCCTTTAATACTTATTGTTGGATGTACCTTATCATTGAGTAGGCGGTACATAGACTGTTTGGTTGTGGTCATGACATATGTTATCATGGTACATAAAATGAATGTATTAACTTTTATTTAATCCAAAATTTATGATGGCTCAGAGTATTGATGCTTAGAGTGCAAATGCAGTCTTCCAACTCTTAAAGATACACCACTACATATGTGTTTTCTGATTTTAACTTATGCTGGATCTGTTTTTTTCTTCTGGAATTCTTGGAATAATGTTAATTGTTATAATTGCTTTTATATGGCTTTGTATTCATTACTGTGGTTTTTATTATTTGATGACGATGTCTTTCAACAGGGCATCTGCTGAAGAAGTGATTCAAAGGATGAATGGAACTATGATAGGTCAGCAAACTGTTAGGGTCTTGTGGGGTAGAACAAGCAACAAGGTACTTATGAATCTATAATGACCAGGTGACATTTAAATAAAAAAAGTAGTTCATTCCAGTACCATCGAGTAGTTTACAAAATAATGCATTACTTTGGTTTTGTATCAGAAATACTAGATCAATTTTGCTCACAACAACTCATATAAGCTTTTTGCTAAAACAATTCAACTTATATTAGATTACAGTTCACATCAACCGTCAATAGCAGGTTTAGAAGACTAAAATCTTTAGCTTACAATGTGAGTTAGTTTTGTTTACCCAAAAATACTTTATTCATGTATATCAAGTTGATTGCTTAGTCAAGTGGCTATCACTTCACCTAATACTACTTAATGTATAAGCTCAGTATTCCCTCCTTATAATTGGTAATAGTTTGAGGAGTATTAGAATTTTGATTTTGTACCGTAAGTGGTTGTTTTTAGATTATTTGGTTATGGATATTTGTTGTTATAATAGGATTTTTCTTCTAGAAGATAGATTGAAAGATAATTTTTGTGAAAGTACTTCTAATTTGGCGACACCTTATTTGTTAAATTTACAGTTTAGAGATTTTGGTACTAACCAGCTTTTTGTATCTAGGATTTTTATTAATATCTGTTTTAGCCGATAGTTGAGTAAATAATTGAAATAGGCAACTAGAGATTTGACACATATGCATATTCGATCTCAAACACATATGCATATTCGATTCTGAAAAATGATTAAAGTTTTTGCAATATAATAGATCTCAAACACATGCATATTCAATTCTGAAAATTGATTTTTATAACAATTCTATGAGCTTAAAGTAGATATATGATTTTGAATAAACATATAATTTTCAAAATACTAGGAGTTCTAAAAAGACATAAACCCATCGGTTTTGAATTCCATATATAAGTGAATTTTCTGAGTTCCCAGTGCATATTGTTTTGAGCATGTTAAGTTTTTAAGCTTGTAAAGGTCTATATACATGCGAATGTTTCGTTTCAAACAATCATACGAGCTTAAGCACATATGCATGCATGTTTGGCTACAAGAATATGTGTGTTTTTTAAAGCATACAGGTTGCAGAGGGATACACATATGGTATGATATATATGTATAGAGTTTAAATGTATTAGCTTTGAATATCTCTGTTTCATATAATGTTTTAAAAGCGTGGAGCTTATTAATAGTTAATTGCAGGCGTATATTGCTTTTGAATATGTACATATTTAATTTCAGCAATATAAATACTCTGTTTCAGTTATATGAAAGCTTTGAGTATGTATCAATTTATATATACATGTTTTATACAAGCATGGTTTCAAAAATACAGAAGTTTCGAATATACACTTTTGAGTGAAAGAAAAAAAATTCGCAAGTTTTTGAGTATACAACCTCCAGGGTTTATATAGAAATGATCTTGTATATGTTGACTTCATGAATACCCAGTTTTTTAAATATGGCAGTTTTTAAGAACATCAAGTGCAGATATATGGGTTTTATATATGAATTTGAAAAAATAAAATACTTCTTTATATGTACTAATTTTGATTCTATAAGCATATAGTTTGATAGAGATGATATTTAAATCTCACTATATGATAAGATGATATTTAAATCTCACTGTATGATAGAGATGATATTTAAATCTCACTGTATTGATAAACATGCATGTAACAGAAAATCTCACTGTATTGATAGACATGCATGTAACAGAAAATCTCACTGTCATGATAGAGATGATATTTAAATGCAAGATTTTTTTATTTTCGTTGTACTAATTTGATTAAATAATTTATATGTAGATATATAGAGACAATACATACACTGCTAGGTTAGGAGTTTCAGATGACAGAAAGAAACTTGTAGAGGAAGTAGAAGAGCTAAGAAGTAAAAATCAAGAAATGGATGTTACAATTAACAAACTACAAGGGGATTTATCTTCCATGTAGGAAGAGATGAATTCTGTGCAAGAGTTTATACGGGGGTTGAGGCGGGAGCAAGGATCGGAGATATGACATACTTCGTGATTTAGTCTTGTTTTGACTGTGGGTTTGATGTTCTATTTTTATAAGGTACATTGTATGATGTTTGAATTAGATGAAACAACTATATTTGAGTTATGTAGCAACTTTATTTTATTGTTGGACATGATTTTTTTAAATACATTTGTAGCAATTTTATGGTAATTTGACAATGATATGCATTCTACATTAATGTTTTGTAATGATATATATTGTTACGATTTTGCATGTGGTTATATATTATATTTAATGTTTTCTATTGTTGATGTTCGGGTTTATTATATTTTATTATGATCTGTGGTAGATGAAGATAAATACAATAAAATCGTATTGAATTTTGGTGTACGGTGGCGTAGGGAAGGCGTAGGGAACTCGTAAGGAAAATCCAATTTCTGCACTTTAAAAGGAAGAAGGCTAGGCGTAGGGAAGACGTATGGAATTAGGCGTAGGGAACGCGTATGGAAATAGGCGTAGGGAATGCGTATGGAAATAGGCGTAGGTAAGACGTATGTAATGCGGTGTAGGGAAGATGTATGGAATGCGGCGTAGGGAAGGCGTATGGAATGGAGCGTAGGGAAGGCGTATGGAAGGAGGCGTAGGGAACCCATAGGGATTTTTTTGCGACGCATTGTTTTCCAACCTCTTCTTTGGCGTAGGGATGGCGTAGGTAAAATCTTTTCCCTACGCTGCGCCTACGCCAAACTGGCGTAGGGAATCCAAAATTCTTTTGTAGTGTTTAGAGGTAATTCTTAATTTGTCTCTCATAACTATAGGGCAAGTTTAATATCAATTTTGGCCTCTAATTACAATTGTAGAGGCATATGTAAAATGCCTCTGATTATTTTATATTTGATAGGCCAAGTTAAAACATTGTTCGCTAAAGGCACATGTTTACATAAATTATTTTTCCTATTTTATTTTCTTCCCCATGCTAACGCAGTGTGAATTTGAGCGTAGATAGGAAGAGAAAGTGAGAATTCTTTCCCTTTTTTATTCAAGCGTGAGTTCTTTAAACGGGAATCTGAAAACTGTTTATAGGTAATTACATTTTTTTAATATAAAACTGCTTAAAAGATGTTCTGAAAACCGCTTAGCACTTAAACAATTTTTAGAAAATTGTTTATGGTTTAAACCGCTTTCTAAAATCCGTTTAACACTTAAATGGTTTTTAGAAGACCGTTTAACGTAAAATACGCTAAACGGTCCTCTAAAAATCATTTAGCGAACTAAAATTCACCCTTCATGCTGGATGAACGATAATTATTCCTTCTTCTTTTTTCTTCTTTCCCCATCTCAAAATCGGCCTCCTGCTAGAGAGCATTGCAAATCCTTAAAATGGAAGGTGCATTAATTAAGATGTGAACACAGCGCATCAAGAAACACCTACATGCAAGTTGCAAGAAAGAGGAAAATGAAGTAAAATAGTTATAACAGAAGGCACAATATAGGGGAAAAAAATTAAGGACAAATTATAGTAAATATTTAGTCAGAAGGACACGCGCATAAACTTTTACCGTAAGGGCAAAGCCCAAAGCCCAGATACAATTTTAAACAAAACAAAGCATTCTGTTCGTCTTCCTCCTCCATCCTTACATTCAGAATTTCACAAAAATTTTGCTCGAAAGAAAAAATGGCATCGCAAACTAGAAACAAGTCTACATCTCCAACAGAACCTCAGAAATCGACTGTAGATGAACAACGAGCACAACAATCGACAGCCGATAAAAACCTAACTAAGTTGGAAGTGAATCAACAAAATGAAAATCGAAATGTTGACGCAGCAGATGATCAAAAAGAAAATGCAATGATAGAAGAGGAAAACCTACATCTAGCGCAAACGTTATCATCGGTAGTAAAAGGAAAAAGCAACAAATTAAAGCTTAAAAAACCTACATCAACAGAAGAGGAAACGCAAAATATAGAAAGAAGAAGAAAGAGAAGAGACGAAAAAATTACAGCAAGTGGAAGCAGACCAGAAATAAGCGAAAGTATACCAAAGAAGGTAACTAATAATATAAAATCAAACATAACAAAGTTAATATAGTTTTGTTATAGTAACATTGAAATTTTTGGCATAGAACAAAGAAGAGAACATGCAGCAACAAATACCTGCAGAGAAAAAAGTTGAAGACAATATGCAAAAAAAAGAACAACGAACAAAAAGAAGAAATGAAAAAATGATTCAGAACAAAATACAAAAAGAAATAGAGGTAACTGAAATTGCAAAATTATAAAACTAATACTAATAATTTCATTCTGTTAAATGTATTCTAATGTTATCAAAAATGTTAAACAGGAAAAATCTTAGCAAAAAGAAGGGAAAAAAGCTGCGGATGAAGAATCAGATGAAGAACAACTAGATTCGGTAAAATAAAAAACATCATAACTTTATACCATGATAAATATTTCAAAAATATTACCTATAAATCATTTGGTAAAAGAAAAGGCTGATAAGTACAACAAACTGATACCTAATTACAAGTAATAATTGTCATTATCATTAAGCGTAAATTGTTTGATAAAATAATAGTCAGTATCATTTAGTTGAAATATAATACAAACAAAAAACTGATACCTATTTACAAAAAAATGATACCTATTTACAAAAAAACTAATACCTAGTTATAAAAAACTGATACCTATTTACAAAAAAACTGATACCTAGTTATAAAAAACTGATACCTACTTCAAAAAATGATACCTACTTGAAAAAATGATACCTGGTTACAGAAAACTGATACCTACTTAGTACCAACTGATACCTAGTTACTGCAAACTGATACCTAGTTACTACAAACTTGAAATTGTTACATATTTGACAGAAGATATTTCACTGCAGCTAATACCCAAATCTATTGTTGTTTTTAAACATAATTTGTTTCACAAATAACTTATTGTCTTTATTTTGAAATAATAGGATGATGATGATTTTGTTGATCCATGTCCAAAATGCATAAAAGAAATATCACAAACAAAACAGCAATCTGAAGATAAAAAGCATGAAACTGCTTACAGATGTGGATTGCAGGCAGTATTCAAAATGGTAAAACTGATAAAATAAAAAAATGCTCTTTCCAAGAAGCAGATGGACATAATGGAGAGCACTCCTTTCTACAACTTCTTTAGAGTTTTCTATGAAGAGAAAATTTTGATGAAAGAATGCAAAAAGCATCAACACAATTTGGATGCTTTATACAAATGCTACTCAGTTGTAGAAGATGCATTCTTATTTTCCAAAGAAAGGATGAAAGCTATAGCAACGGATATAAGTTTGATTTTTGGCCTACCACTAAAAGGAATTAACATTGAGCCAACTCAGAAAATGACAAACAGAACAATTCCAATGCAGTGTAGGGAATTTGCAAACAGAAACTTCGGCAATTGCACTTATATAACAAGAAATGTTGTGGAAAAAAGAATAAAGCAAGAAGTTGCAAAAAAGAAAAAAGAGTATGGAGAAGACTTGCAAATGTTAATAGTAATTGAAATACTATTAACATTCTTCTTTCCAAACAACCAGCAAAAATTAAGATGGGGACTTCTACCATACTTAATTAATGTAGAGACAATGCAATTGGTTTCTTGGCCACTAACGATAGAAAAGAATTTCAATAAATTTGTTAAGAAGTTCATCCATAATCCAAGAAATATGTCGGGATGCTCCATGCTTCCATTGGTAAGATAAGTTAATCAAAAATTTATTACTTAATTTTTTTTAACAAACATATCTAATCAATTCTTTTTATGTTAATAGTATTGCATTTGTGAGAAACTGAATCTCATTCAACAAAGACAATATTATACTCCAGCTTTACCAAGATTTGCAAAATGGGATTTAAGGAAACTAAAAGACAAAGCAATCAAAGCAGTTTTTGATAACGTGAAAGAGGGTGATGTAAGTAAAAATTCCATTTCATTTTTTGTTAATCAATATGCTTTAACTCTTATGTAGAATAAAGTTTTATTGTCTATGCTTTCTTCTATAACATAAAACTGATACTACAGTGATCAAAAACTGATACCATATCATTACGTAGTAAATAGTATCAAAAACAAAAAATAGAATGCAAAAAACTGATACCATATGTTTACTTGCTTGAAACGAATAATAATAGTATCATAAACTGGTACAAAATGCAAAACTAATACCAAATGAGTACATGCTTGAAACTAATTGTGGATGTATTCAAAACTGATACTAGAATGCAAAAACTGATACCTTATAATTTCATAATTTACACTGATACTACAATCCAATAACTGATATCATAGTTGTACATCTTTGAAACTGATACTTATATTATAAGAAACTGATACTAATATTATTAGAAACTGATACTAGAATTCGAATGATTGAACCTGATACTAATAGTATCAGAAAATAAAAAAAATAACTATTTGTTTTATTGCATACAGTTTTCTTTTTTCATTACAGTAAATATTCAATTATCATTGCAAATTGATATCATAGCTTAAAACTGAAACAAATTTCCCAATACCAATTTTCTAGGTGAAAGAAATCACAAATCTTAGCCCATATGAAGAATGTCTACTTCAAACAGAGACTGTTGAACACAATTTCCCCAAAATTCAAAAATAAAAGCATGGAAAGAAAAGAAAGTTTGAAGAAACCATAGAAAGTGCACATTCATTTGAGGAAGACATAAGCATCAAGATCTTCCAAATGCATATAAAAGATTTGGAAGAAAAAACAAAGAAAACAAAAAAAGAATTGGATGTAGAAAAAAAGAAAAGAATTAAAGCAGAGCAAGAAGTTTTCAGGTTGAAAGAAGAGTTGAAAGAAATTAAGTTGAAGCTGAAAGATAATGAAGAGAAAACATCTCAGGCTGAAGACAACACCAATAAATTTGAAGATGATTTGAATGACAGTGAAGAAAACGGTGAAAATAAAAAAGAAAGTTTCAATGTACAAAGCGACATTTTACAAACTGAACTAAATGCAGATACTTTTATAGAAATTTTAATAGAAAAAATGAAGAAAAAGCTGAAGAGTGTGTACAAAAAAGAGAGGATAAAACAGAAGAAATGAAGAAACATATGTCCATCGAAATAGAAAGTGAATTGGGTAAAAAAACGAGCAGTGAAGAAAAAAACAGACTCCAACTGAAGTGCATCAAAAAGAAGAGTTGGAAAAACAAAGTAAAGTGCAGAGAGACAACTCGGAAGATAATCAAAATCTTCAAGAGGATACAGATGTAAAAAACCAAAGTATACCATATGTAGCTTCAGTGCTTGACTTTACCCCTCCATTTTTCAAACTTTACGACACACAAGACTTTGAAAGTGAAAAAACTGAAGAAAAAAAAAGATGCAGAAGAACATGTGCAAACATGTGACGCCCCACCTCTATACCCACGCTAACCAAGAACACTACGATGTAGTGCTGTCAATTAGCACGGAGAATAAGGCTGTGGAGGAGCGACCATCCCTGTAACTTCTTTGTGCGAGCACCGATATGTCAGATAGAATAGAATGCATTTCTTTTAAGGAGGAAATCCGACATACCGATACAAACACAAAGCTATTACACGGTGGCTATATATAATCTTCGGAAACAAACATAGAAGTAATCATAACATAAATCAGTCACAGACATCCATATCACAAAGGCGGAAGAAGATATGAATAAATATATATAACACATGAAAGTGTACATCAGAGTAGTGGTCAGAAAGATCCATGATAATACAAAAGAATAGCAACATGTGCTATACAAAAGAATAAGTACACAATGTAGAGTCTATATCTCAAATGCGTACAATCAAAAACTACTAATCTAAGTAGCTAGCTAAAAATCAGAATAATCTTGAAGAGAAGTCAAGCAGAAGCACCTGTAACATCTCGGTCTGACCCGAGTATTATTTATAAGAAAATAATAAACGGATCAGTCTAGCTATAAATATCAGATGATATGGTATATAGTAAAAGGCATGACATGAACATGTAATAACCATAACGGCATACTACGATAAGTACGTAAATCATAATCAACAAAAGATTAATCAATTTCACAAGAATCTTCTCAAAGATTCAAACCCATAAAAAGGTAATGACACACCAATTCACCAATACACAAAAAAACTGATATCATATCAATGAAAATCACAGAAGTTGGTGAAGCACTAAATCCAGAAATCAACACACGAAATCCAGAACAAATCTCAGAATTCAACACACGAAATCCAGAAATCACTATAAGGGGGAAGTCCGAGCACACGGACGAGAAGCTATCTCAGAATTCAACACACGAAATCCAGAAATCACTATAAGGGGGAAGTCCGAGCACACGGACGAGAAGCTCTCTCATGGAAGCTATCCATTTAATTTTCCGAACACACGGATGGCCCGAAGGCCTTTGACACACGGACGGCCCAAAGACCATGGGGTGCGGCCCCATATATGTGAGTAGAAACATCACCCAAGCAGGGTCTAGTCTCCCTCGCAGACAAAGAGACATCGCTCAATCGCTAGTCTAAATCACAAGAATGATCGTCATGATCATAAGGAAGTGTCAATTACACTAAGCCAGTAAATATATGAGTTTAGCTTCATGTCCCATAACCACTAGCTTAACTTAAATATTTACGAACAAACTGTAGATCTCCACTAGGAAATTGTCACAAGAGTTTCAATCGAACAAGTCCATAAATTAACCGACGAAGTAAACGCAAGCGTTTCATACCACTTGTTTTGCTAAGCCGTTTAATTAGATTTTCTCATACGAATGAGGTAAAGGTTTGTATATACTAATAGATTGGAAAACGGTTTTAAGAAACGAGCTTTGATATTGAAAATAGAGTTGAAATCGTTTTACTGAAAGAGTTTTGATATTTACTACTAGTATTGAAACCTTTATATTTTTGAAGTGAAAAATCACAAAACGATTGTTGAAACAAATCGAATCACATCAATTCACGTTCAAAGACGTGAGTAAAGTCCAAAGAAATCAATCCCAAAACCATCATAGTAGAAATTCTGATGAATGTTTTTCAGATAAGATCCCCTACGAAGGGGGGTACGGGGTTCGACCTAACGAGGTACCATCCCGAAAGAGGAGTCATCAAAGTCTTAAGAAATGATAACAACAAATAGGATCATCACAAATCGATTTAAATTGAAAATTCAATCCAAAAAGGCAAACTGGACTGAAACAGCAGGTTAAGTCGACTGAACAGAGTTTTTCAGTCGACTGACCCTGTTCCTGGAAATTTTCCAGGTTCAGGAACCTTTCTGTTTCCAGGTTCAGTCGACTGAACAGAGTTTTCAGTCGACTAAATCATGCCTGGAAACTTTCGGGTTCCAGGTTCAGTCGACTGAACAGAGAATTCAGTCGACTGAATCATGCCTGGACTGTTTTTCAGCCTATACAAAATGAAGAGAAAACTCTTCCAAAACGCAACCGGACGAACATTGGCTCTAAGGGTTTATGCCATACAGCAACCCGGCCCTATATGCTCCTCGGTGCATCACCAAAAGCATGATCAAACATCCATAAAAGGATTTTCACATAAATTTGACTTAGAAATCCAAAAATCGGAATATTCACAAAACCAATCCAAATCAAGAGCAAATGCACATGAAGAAGTGTTAGGAATTCATACCTAACAATCAAAGATAATTATAAACATAGATGTGAGATAAAAATCTCATCTTTGCACCACTACAACAAAAAGGACTTTTTATAGCGTGTAAAAACTGCTATAAAAACTTTCTATAGCGATTCTATAATCGCCATAGATCAACATGTTGTAAAAAATCTGGTAGATACTATAGCGTGTCATACTTGCAATGGAAAACGTATTTTTCTTGCCATCTAGAATAGGCCATATTGGTGCAACTGCTTTTCTATAGCATTATGAAACGTGCTATAGAACTTTTTATGATGCATTTTAGTTGCTATAAATATGTCGACATGCTATATTATTATAGCATTTGAACGCGCTATGGAATCATCGTGTCAACCTTTTATGACACATTGAAATGTTATAGAAAATTCATTACTATCTATTATAGCACCGTCTTATTGCTATGAAAACTATTTACTCTTTGCAAAATATTTTGTATAGCACTAACATGATGCTATAGTATAACAAAGCTGAACAATTTTTCCTTTTATTGCATTGTTAGAATGCTATAAAAAAATTCTATTGCACATTTTTTGCTGCCATAACATTCAAAGCTTACAATTTTCAATTCTACTTATATATTAAAACTCAAAAAACCACATTCATCACATTAACATAAGTACACAAATTGAGTCATAAGCCAAATCACAAAACATATATATATATCCATAATATTTCATACATGAAGAATTAACCATAAATATTTGTGATAAAAATTAAACATAAGTACACAAATTGAGTGTAGCATACCAAAATGATACATACTAAAAATATTTTAATGACCGTCGATAAGCATGACCGATTTAAAGGAGAAAGAGTGCGACATCATGTATCAACCTCAAAAGCATCATACAACACCTGTGAAGAAGAAACACAAACATACATATGTTAGTCAATATATACAAGTATGTATAAGTACAAAAGATGCATCGCCAAAGACTAAATTACTGAAACTAGCATAACCCCTAATGAACCTGTTATTGTGATCAATCATGCTTTAAAGAAGCACACTAAAGACATTTTGCCTATGATTAATAGAACAAAACAAAACCAAATAGCTAGGTGGGTTAGATAAGTTCAACCATCAAATCCATACACCGCCTTCAACACAAACATTGTGTTTGGATCGGTTGAAGACACGCGGCCTAACGCAACTATTTCTCTCTTTCCCGACCAATCAATCAACTTGCATTTACTTTTTTCCATAAAATTCGTACTCTATCAATTAAACAAAAAGGTTATTTTAGTATGTGGTTGGGGGTTACATAATCCAATATAGCAAAAAATGTGGTTGGGGGTTACATAATCCAATATAGCAAAAAAATTACTGCAAATATGGTTTACAAATGGACAAATATGTAGTTGGACATACACATTATGGCATGATTTCATACAATAGTTCAAGTAAAAAAACTGGAACCTGAAAACATGTTTATACATGGCTGTATCAGGGGGGTCTTAGTTAACAGAAAATAACATGGAATATATAGTTAATAGCGTGTACAGTTATAGTTAACAAGTATTGTACGTTAACTATATAAACATGTATAAACATGAATTAACAACGATACTATAACATGGCTGTATTAGGTTCTTACATGGCTGTATCAGGCAAATAACATGTTAATACATGGCTGTATCAGATTCTTAATAGCTTTATACTGCAAAGACTCAGTTAACAACAGTACGTTAATTCATGGCAAGATAACATGTTGCATCAGGTTCCATGTTATATTGGAAATCAGGTTCCATTTACTTCTGTTTTCATGTTATGTATAAAAAGTTAGGATGGCTAAGATAATCTTCGTTGTTAAAGCAAATGGATTTATATAGATTTTCATGTTATGTTTAGTTAACAATGATACTAGGGGGGCCAGGAATACTAGAGAATACTAGAGAATATAATGGTCAGGATCAGGAAACAATACAATACAATAATGAAGATTCATATATTAAAGTTTTCCCCAAATACTGAATTTTAAAGAACAGCCATAAATCAAACGACAGACATATTGGTGTAATACTTTAATCCTGGTTCTCTCTATGTTGGCATAAATCAAACGATGGCCAAACGACACATGGTACTCAGTGTATAACTCCCTGGCTCATTTGAAACAAAGGAATCGGCAAACAATGCAAGTGCAACTTCTCCATGTTTTCTTTTATGCCACCACCTTTCAAACTAGCGTTCGTGAAATATATTTTTCCGGGTTTTCTAAGGCCTACAAGAAAGAATAAAGATCAAAGGCCTACCAAGAAATATTTTTTCCGGGTTTTCTTTTATGGAGCATATTTTAGACACCGAACTTTCATAACAAATAAGATAAAAGTCATCTTAAGGACAATACTTATATCTTCAACGAAGTGAAGCTAGCACCATTACCTATATTTTTACAATCACATGATACTAATATTGGATAAATGATGACTTCAAACAATTAATTGCAGTATCACTACAAAAAAAGCAATTTATAATTAGACAGTAAACTATCATTTTCACATAAAATAGTGATTTACCATTACTATAATCACTTCTCACTTCTTGTTACTCTTTATTTATGCCTAAGAACTACCAATCAATTTGAGACTGGCTAATACAGATTACCAGATAACATGCTTGCTAATGCACAAGGCAGAATGTGATTATTCAAGATTTAACTTTTCTTGCTTTAAAAATTACTTTTAACCAGAGTGAAACACTGCACATAAAAGCATGACTGTTCTGGTATACAAACAGGGCATACATTACAAACTAAGTAGTTATTGTTGTACAATTTAATGTTGAATCATGCAATAAACAAGAAAGAAAGTAGTTTCGGTGTTAAATAAGGACAAAGTACTCCAAGGAATCTACATTATACATAAAATATCAATTCCATTTGCTCTTTGTATTTGGAGATCAAAACAAATTGTAATTCAATGGGGAAGAATAAACAAAATATTAGACCATTTATGTAATAAATGAATATACCGGTCATCAAAGAAGGTTGATTCAACCCCAAAATATAGGTGGTAAACATAATTGCACTCCACACATGCAAGTAAAAAGTCCAAATCAGATAAGCAAATTTCGTCGAAATGATTAGTACATCTACTGCTGGTATATATCTAGTTATATGTGGGAAAAGATAAGAGTAAGACTTCAGAAGAACAAAATCCAGAAAAAAAATTAGGAACAGAAAATTTGCTCTAGAAATTTCAAGGGTTGAATTTACTATTTGTGTTCATGAAGCTAAATCTAATTTGGATGCTTATTCAATAATTATCCAACCTTGAATGCATAAATATAATTCTATTAATTGACTTTTATAAATAACTCATGATTGCTTTAAGCAAAGATGTGGAAGTTGTGAGCTACGGATTGAGAAAAGGAATCGATAAACAGGAAGAGAAGGGATCAAAAACTACAAAAATATACATTTGCAAAGAAGGTGCATGCACAAGAAGTGAGCTCAATATGCATGCTCATCTGAATTATAAGGCAAAGAACAACTTAACATGAAACTATGTACATGTAAAGTATCAATGAAAAAATGCTAGCAGAAATAACTTGTGGAGCAAGTACGATTCTACTTGCTTTATTATCAGCTAGCCTATTATAAGTCATATAAAACGTACTGGGGACTGTAGCTCAATTGCAAGTGTTATTAGAATATTTAACAGTTAACTATCCCTATATTTATATTGCATATCTTCCTCTAGTTGAACACTGTACTCAATAGAGGATATTAGTCAAAAACAGCAAATAAACAAAGCACAAAGTAACCAAATTCATTTAATATTCACATTTAAGATCGTTCCTTGTTATTGCTATCAATCAAAATTCATTTACTATATGATGAAAGTAAATCATAGGATATATGTCATATATGTCAAATGGTGCATGTTTTTTTTAAAACCCTACCAGCTTGGGTCTGTGCCCTGCAGCAAAGTCCCCCAATGGTAAGTTTATGCACCATTAAACATGAGTTCAATGTAAAATTTATGTTTCTCTTTATTTTTGATTTCGGGTGTTATGTTTTTAGTTGGGCTAAAAAGATGGTTATTTGCAACTCATTTTTGCAAACTAAGTTTCATTTCAGTTTGCAAAAACTGAGTTGTAATTTGCAACTCAGTTTGCAATTGAGTTGGAACAAACTGAGTCGCAAATTGCAACTCAGTTTGCAATTGAGTTGGAACAAACTGAGTCGCAAATTGCAACTCAGTTTGCAAACTGAAATGAAACTCAGTTTGCAAAACTGAGTTTTCAATTTTGCAATTGAGTAAGTTTTGCAGCCAAGTTCAGTTTTGCAACTTAGTTGCAAAATTGAATTGCATTTTGCTGTTCAGCTGAAGGACTGTTATAATACTAAAATATAATTCAATTGCTTTGCAAAATAATCATATACTCTACATAACAGAATGATAAAATCTTTAATGAAAAACGAAGGACTGTCAATTTAATTGACCCACATTTAATGTATGCCAATGTTTCAAATTCTTCCCAATTACACATGCAAGTGCCTAAAATATATAGATGCTATAACAATCTCATAGCTACGTCTACCTTGGTTATGTACACTAGTGATCTGAATAAAGAATAACTATAGTTCAAGTTCCTTAATAAAAATATATACAAAGCAAAACAACCAACACATGGAATATTTTAAATGATGAAGTATTAAAATAAATAAATAAATAAATAAAATATACCTTCACATTGCATTCTTCAGCAACTTCGAAATAATCACTGAATCAAAATCATTAGCATCTACATAGGTACAACATGTGTCCTAGTGGATCCCCATCTTGCATTTGCATGTCACATCCTAGTCACCATTGTTGCAGCCACATCCTAATTCCAATGGTAAAATATTGTATGGCCTGGAATAATAAACAATCAATATATATGTTTTTGGATAACATACAAAATTACAGTGATAAAAATATTTATATATAAGCCACTGATAATAAAACAAAAAATAGCAGAGCTGGTAATAAAATGCTTGGAAATTTTTATAGGACCGATATATTTCATAATTTTCTTTGATGGCATAATATACGTTGAATTAAGTTGGCATATTAGGCTGAATTTAGAGAGAAATCTGAAGGTTGAATTGCTGCTACTACTAGTAATTTTTGTAAACTTATTTAAATTTTATAAAACTTAATTAATTTTAATAAAACTTGTGCAACTTTTAGAAATTTAGTTAAACATTTGTAAAACTTGGTTAATTTTTAGAAACTTAGTTAATTCATTGAATTTTTATATAACACAGTTTTCATGAACTTATTTAGTTTTTATAATACTTGGTTAACTTAGTTACTTTTAACATAATTAATTATTTTATAAAGTTATTTAATTTTATAAACTTAATTATTTTTATACTTAGTTAATTTTCTTAAAACTTAATTACTTTTCATAAACTCGGTTATTTTTATAAAACTTATATAATTTTAAACTTAATTAACTTGGTTACTTTTCATAAAAATTAGTTAATTTGTATAAATCTAGTTAATTTTGATAAAATTTTGCCAACCTTGTTAATTTTGTATAAAAATTAATTTTTATAAACTTATTTAATATTTATAAAAATTAATTAAATTAGTTAATATTTGTAAATCATTGTTAACTTAGTTAATTTTTATAAACTTTGCTAACTTTTGTAAAATTTAGTTAACTTTTAAAGACTTATTTACTTTTTGTTAAAATTAGTTAACTTAGTTAATTTTTATAAAACTTGATTAAAATTTCAAAAATAGTTATTTTTTATAAACTTATTCAACTTATTTAAATTTTGTAAAACTTAACTAATTTTTATAAACTTAATTATTTTTCATAAAACTTAGTTAACTTCGTTAAAAAAACTATAAAACTTAGTTTTTAATTAATTTATTTAATTTTCATAAGACTTCGTTAACATTTTAGGTTTTTTGTACAAATCAGTTAACTTTCATAAAACATCATCAACTTAGTTATATCCTTATGGAAATTAGTTAATTTTTACTAAATTATTTAATTTTATAAAACTAGGTTAGCATTCTATTTATTTTACACAAATTGGTTCAAAAACATTTGGCATATGAGCACAAATTTTAGTCA
Source organism: Allium fistulosum (assembly GCA_030737815.1). NCBI lineage: Eukaryota > Viridiplantae > Streptophyta > Magnoliopsida > Asparagales > Amaryllidaceae > Allium > Allium fistulosum. Next base: position 737,877,202 of record CM060908.1, on the reverse strand, counting down.
GAGGTTTTCATAAAAATTTTACAACTCTTAAATCTCCTAAACGTATAGAAAACAAAGTTAAATGCCAATTTAAAACCCTTTAATCATGGTTCAAACTATTGACAATATATTAACTATTCATGGTGACTTAGTAGAAGGAAAAAATGTCAATAGTATGTTAAAATTAACTACAATTGCATACATTTCAGTATAAGTCCGAGTATTTTTAGTAGGTAGTTTAAGCATGAACGTTCAGTCAATAGTTTGAGGTAATTAATCATTAATCTCATTTCAGAATATGTTATAAATTTGTTCTCTCATCACTAATATTTTTTAAATAATGGTAATTACAAACTAAAACATTTGAAGATATAGTTATTCATGTCTGATCCATAATACACTTCAAATCCATAAGCATTTAATTGCTTTGAAAAGCAATCATAAACTCTGCATAATAGAATGAAATAACTTTTAATTAAAAATGAAGGATTGTCAATTTTATTTGATTCACATTTGGTGTATGCAAAAGTTTCAAACCATTTTACCGAATTACATATGCAAGTTCCTAAACAATTTTCATACTTTGATTAATAAAGAAATGGAGAGCTTGAGTTAAGAAAATTGTGAGTAAACATGGAAAACTGCAGAATAAGCTACTAGCCTGCATGCATGTGAGAAATTTGTTGTAAAACATATAGTGCCTGAGAAGCATATAATGGAATTGGTGAATTTTTGGGCATAAGAATAGACAAGACTTCACTTGCATGCAAGCATGAATCATAGTTAGCACGTTGAGGTAATTCAAGAGCTTCAGGTTAAGTAAATTTAAGCATAGTGAATCTAAAGTGTTATAGCAAAATTGTAGCAAAAATGATATCTACATAACACCTACTTCATATTGCTCCAACTAAGTCTAGCTCATTGAATAACTCGATCATTGTTTGCAATCTATTAATACCAGCAAGATAATGTATACAACAATAACTTATAGATGAATATGGCCAAAATTTCTAATACATGATGATAAATTCTAGGTTTCAGATAAAACTAGTATACCGGCCTTATGTTATTGAACCTTGAAAATGCATAGAGTTAGGATACAACCAGGTGCTTGGGCAAGATTATTAAGTCAACATAGAGCAATATCTTTTGTTTATTGAATACTACCTATCAATAATTTATGACAAAAAATTGCAGTTAATTTGTGTGCAAATTTACGGATATAAAAAGGTTCATTTAAATGAGTACAATACTGATCTAAACATACTAAAAAGGCAGTTTTAGAAAAGCCAATAATTTGAGTAATTTAACAGTGCTAAAGTTCTTACATTACTATACAATAATCATAACATCTATTTTAGCGTCTTCTTCTTTATCTCGAAGTTTCTAAATGACATTTTGATTTAATTTTTGACATCTTACTTCAGATCACAATTGAATTCATAATTGGGAGAAAAAATATTGTTTATGTAGTGGAAAAAGACAAGTATGCAACAATAATTCTATATATGTTTATAATATTATATAAGGAGGTAAAAAAAGCTTTGATCGTAGTCAGTTTGAAATTTTGAAGAGAAAATTAGAACTTTTTAAAAAAAATCAACCTATTTTTGTGTCATTTATCTAATAAGGTAATCCTTCTATTGGTTAATTTGATCGATTTATTTCTTTATTGTTTTGCTAAAGGAAGTGCAATATCATAGTGTGAGTATGTTTTTTTATTTCAAAATTTAAAATAAAGATAACAACTAGCTTTCCAAGCTATCCCGATTAGCTATTAACCATGATTTTTTTATAGTGTACGATGGCCAACTTAAATACTAAGTTCAAGAAAATTATAACTCTCTTTGAAGAACAGTTCAAATACAGGAGAAAACCAGATATAAAAGTTCATGTTAGAAGTCAACATACAAAATTTAATAGCGGTATTTCTCAAGATTACTTGAATGAAGATATCATGTTGCTCTTTATATATGGGAAAAAACTGCAAGTGCAGAAAATGCAATGAAAAGTATCAAATGACACGTGCCAAAATTTTAAGGTGTGCAAATAAGAAAACATGTTTGAAAATTAGGAAATGTTGGTATCACTAATGACTTTCTAAATTATGATACTAAAATAATAACCATATAACACAAAAACAAACATTACTTTTTTCATCTTTCTAAACATTAACTTAAACTTCTTTCATGAGAGAAAGCTAGGTTTGATTCACAATTATTTGTTATCTTCACACATGTATTCCTACAGACAATAGTCCTTCCTTACTGATAATAGCTTCTTTAATCTGATGTATGCTACCTTCATGAATCTTAGTGTGATTCAAGTCTCCTCTGCTATATATCCCATCATTTTATATAACATAACCATGAATAATAAGTAGAAACATTCAAACGGTTCAAAAATTAATTGCAATCAAAAATAGACAAAATGCACTGATGGAACTAACAAGTAATAACTACAATTGAATTAGGGTGTTTTTAAACAATCATTATGCACTTGCTTATTGCAAACAATTTCTAAATTAATAATTAAAACTTCAAATCCAAAATCACTGATTAAATTGTGCAAAATAAATCAAATCAAAAAACAAATCAGAAAAACATGAAAAGTAGATATGAGGCATTCACTGAATAATGCATCTATAATTACCCACAACAGGTAGTCGTTGGATATGGAGGTTAGATCAATGAAGAAAGGAGAGGCAAGAATCCACCATGGGCCGAAAACCGTGAAGCCCTGATTATCTAGAGGTTTGTTTCGTGATGAACGAAGCCCTTTTTTAAGAAGCCATAAAGGGGGATTTGGGGGTAGAACAGTGGAATAAGCAATGAGAGGGAAATAAAAAAATTTGCCGCTTAAGCTTTTTGTTGGCAGAATTCAATATGACAGCGTAAGTACGCTGTTTATTTAAAACCCTAATCATGAAATATAGCAAGATGGGTTCTAACGCTCTTGCCACTTGCCATTAAAAGCTAATTTTGTTGTAGTGCACCCAAAAACAATGAATGAGAAGCTTGAAGACAAGGGAAGATCAACCACACTTCAATCTCAATACAAGAAGCTTGAATCTAAGCTTAAAAAGGAAACACTTCCCAAATTAGGTTTTAGGAATTTTCTAAAATCAAAGAGAAAGAGTTGGAGAAGAAGATGGAGATACTTACCAATAGTTTCTCTTTGAATTTGGAGCTAAAACTTGGATTTGCTAAAGGAACTAGGGTTTAGGATTTTAATTTCCCATCTCTCCCACCATTTTTGCTTTAGAACTGAAAAGAGGAAGAAGTGAGAGTGAATGGGGAGGGATGGTTCAGTTTGGGGTATAAGGATGCCTAGTGGGCTGAACCCAAACCCAAACCCAAAGTGAAAAAGTAGCAAGATTCGACTTACTCCAAACATACCGAAGTTTATACTCAAAAAGGTTGCAAACGGCATTTTGAACTCAATGGAAGTGGTCTCGAGTCCTAATTTGACCGTATGCAAAAAGTAGCTTTTCGGACTAACATCCGATTAACGATTTAAATATAAAAATATAAAATCGATAAATATGCGGGTTGTTACAAAACAGCTGTTAGAAAAGGGAAACAAACAGTCACAAAATCAAGTGACAAAAAAATCAAAGCAACACAAAAAGGGACAGCTTCTTATATCAAAGGTTAAAGGCGAGAACAAGAGTGAAAAAACAACTTCATAGCTTTGAATATGGGATGAAACAAAAGAAAGTTGCAAATAATCCAAAACCGGAAAAAAAAAAGATGTTGAAAACAAAAGTGAACAAGACAACAGTCCAAAGCCACTTGCAGTAATAGAGCCAACACTTTCAGAGATAGGGCTTGGACATTGCAAATGTTTGATCTATCTCAATGTTAAGCAACAAAATGTGATCAAAACTTTCTTTTCATTAACGATATCATCACAAAAGTAAGTGTTCAAATATGTATATTAATTTTAAATATGAAATTAAGTTTATCTAAGATATACAAGTTGTTTTTATCAAAATAGTGTAGTGGCATGGGAAGACAATGACACAATCAAAGGAGGTTGTGTCATAACAAAGAATGCACTAAAAAATCTACTATAAGGAAATGACACAGACGGGCAGGTACATAATATTTTTTTTCTTTACATCAACACTAATACCAAAATAAAAATAAAAATGATACCCAAATCCACAACATGCTTAAATTGACTTGATGCTTTATTATTTTTATACTTATCAACATACACAGCAACTATTAACATTATTGATACTATTAACAATTTAATATTGCTTCACCAATAAAAAAACTTATATTTTTCTGATTTTAATACAGATTATAGATTGGTATATTTCAAAATGTGGACTGGAAGAACACAACTATGCTTTCACAACTACAATGACGGTAAATAAAACTTTAATATTCAAGTACATAATAATTGCTTCATTTATTAAATCATAACTTATTTTCATATTAAACAGAAAGCAATTGTGTGCGATATAAAGGGGTGAAAAAAAGTCTTGTCCTCCCTATGCTAGAATCTATTGTATAGGACAAATATGCTGAAAGTATATATTTTCCTTTGCATTGTGAGAACCATTGGACATTAGTGACTTTAACATACCCAACAATGCAATGGTGCCATGTTGACTCTAACCGCCCTAGAAGATCAAATGAAAGAAACAATTCCAGTTTAAAAGAAGCTATAAAATTGGTATGAGATTTATCTTTCTTTTAAAAAAAATACTTATCACGGTGAATATGAACTAAATTTTTAATATATTACCTGTTTTAGAGACATGAAATAGAGGATATGCTCCAAGAAATCTGGAAAAGCAATAACATAACAGACATGGTGGTGAAACCAGATGATATGCATCAAATAAAGTGTGCACAGCAAGTAGAAGACTCGTAAGTTTTTTTTCGTTATAATCTATGTTTTTGCATTATAATTTTCCATACATACTTCTATACATCATTGTATACCTTTTATATTTAATTGAATTTGATTCTTAATAAAAATATTGAAAATTATTATCTCTCAATTCAATAAACTTTTAATTCAGATAAACAGTTACTATATCAAAAAACTGATACCTACATAAAAGAAACTGATACCTACAGGAAAAAACTGATACCTACATAAAAGAAACTGATACCTACAGGAAAAAAATGATACCTACATAAAAGAAACTGATACCTACAGAAACAAAACTGATACCTACATAAAAGAAACTGATACCTACAGAAACAAAACTGACACCTACAAAAAACAAACTGATACCTGTAGAAATTAATACGTAGTGTCCTAGTAAAACTGCTAAATATTTTAATTCAAAGCATACTGTATGCTTGTACCATTATCTCTGATATTCAAATTTTTGTATTAATTATAAACCTGTTAATACAGCAGATGAAAATTGATACTAATATTACATTTTGGTTTCAACAGGCTTGACTGTGGGATATTTGTAATGATATTCATCATCTCGCTGAACAGAAGCAAGATACCAATAAAAATTGAAAAGAAAGAAATATTATCAACAAGAGCAAGGATTGTACATGCAATATTAACAGATGATGAACACCGCTGGAGTCTGTCTAAATACATGTCAAGCCTAGAAGAACAAAGGAAAAAAAGGAAATGAATTCACATTGTGTTATTTCACAATTAAATTTGGTACCTGTAAAGTAATGTTGTTCTGTTGAAATATGTACTTGTGAAGTAATGATGTTCTGTTGCAATTTCATACTTATGAAGTAATGTTGTTCTGTTATTAAAACAATGCTGCTTTTACTTGTAAAAACAATACTGATCTCCTGGAATGATATGTTGTGGTTGATGTTCTTTTCTTTTCCTGTTGTTTATATTATAACAAGATTAACTACTGTATTTTCTATCATCCAACTATGGATCCCACATAATATTATCAGTTTTATGATGCAACTATCAGTTGTAAAATGATATTATCAAATTTCATATAATATTTCAATACAAAACAGTAACTGGGCATCAGTTCTTATGACTGATAGTATCAGTTTTGTTAAAACTTACACTCAACATACTTTATGAAACAACAATTAGTGCAGGTATCAGGTTTTGCAAACATCAGATATCATTCTAATTATTTAGTAGTACTGATGTCAATTCTAGCATGTATTATAATACACGAAACTGATACTAAAAACAAACCAAAACTGATAATAAAGCCATTTATATCCAATCAACCAAACATTATCTCCAACCAAACTAACTGATACCGAAACTGTAAAAATGATACCAAAACTTATAAAAACTGATACGTGTAAAAACTTATAAAAACTGGTACTGTAAAAAATGATACTAGTACCAAAACTTGTAAAAACAAACAACAGAACTGATACTGCAAAAACAAATAACTGATACTATCATCTATACTAAAATAGCTGAAATTAAAATCAATTTCATAATATGCTATACTAAATACAATTTAATAACAAAAGGTTCAATTACTATAGACCACTGAAACAAGTCTCACATACACTTATTACTCTGAACAAATTAAAAATGTAAAATCAAATCATATCCTCTTTGAAGCTTGACAATTTCGTTTATTATGACCAAATTGCTTGCACTCGCCACATCTGTTTTGGTTGTTATGAAAATATGAAAATCCTCCTTTGCGCTAAGCGTCACGTTTCTCCTTTGGTGGCTTGATATCATCTTGAATGCTACCATCAACAATAGGCCTATCATAATTTGGAATAGGATTTATAGCATTGGCATAAGAACATCGATAAGCATCAACAGTGAAATACTTCTCGACAAAATCATATACAGACAACTTAGACTTGTTCATACACTTTATAGCATGAGCACAAGGAAATCCCGTAATTTTCCATTGGTTGCAACTACAAACCTGCTCCTTCAAATCAACACAATGAGAGTTTGGAGATTTCATTTCAAAAGCAAAATCAGAAGATTTATATACATCCCATCCAAATCCTTCTTCAATCAATTCATCTAAACGTAACTCCATAGAAGGACATAGATTTGTTCTCCACAAACGACATTCTTCTCTTCTTCTAGCCATTTGTTCCATAATCTTAACACGAATACCATCTAAACACAAAGTAATAGGCAATGTTCGTTCATTTAAAATCCAACTGTTAAAACTTTCTGCAACATTGGAACTATATTCACCATAACGTTTCCCTGGAAAAAATAAATCCATCCACTTATCAAATGGCTTATCCTTTAAAAAATTAACACCAACAACACCACCAATTTGACAAAACTTAGAATATGCTCCTTCAAATTCATATAGATTTGAAGCTCTAGAACACATTTTGAATAGATCAACAATAGACACCTTTGCATTTTTGGCTTTCACTGCTGAAAGAAGATTTTGTTCCATATGCAAATAGCAATAACTGTGATAATCTGAAGGAAAAACATCACGAACACCTGAAAGCAAACCTTGGTGGCGATCTGACATAAAAACTAAAGTACGCTCTTCTTGAAGCATTTGTTTTAAATGGTTCAAAAACCATGTCCAGTTATCCACATTTTCTACAGAAACTACACTCATAGCTAAAGGGAAGAAACCTGCAACTGCAAAAATAATTAGTAAAAAAAACTAAAAGTAATTACGACCATAAATATAAAACAATTCATAAAACTGATACTGACAGTAACAAAACTGATACCTAAAACCTGATATGACCATTATAAAAATATTGATAACCACAACATTATGCACATTAATCTTCATTCTAAAACAACAAAGAAACAAAATTTGACATATATTATGATACAAAGGAAATTTCAATACTACATAACTATAAATGATACCATATATGAACATACTTGAAACTGATACTAAGATTATACACAAACTGATACTAATCTCCTGTTTAGCAGTATGAAATTGTTATACCAAATACAAACTTACAATTCAATACAATGAAAATTCTGATACTAGAAACTTGCTAATATAAACTACATTTCTTAAAACTGATACCAACAGAATACAAATTATGATAAAAAATGTATATTAATGATTATGCCAAGTATTATGATCTCAATACAAATAACTCAAATCTGAAAACAAAGACATACCTTGATCACCATTTTTGCAATAGCACCCATCAACACACCAGGACATCCCTTCAAGTGAGTAGCATCTAAGAATATCATAGAACGACAAGACTTGAAACCAAGTAAACAAGCGCCAAAAGCAATAACCATCCTTTCAAATTCGTTATTACAAGCATCAACATCCATATCAACATAACTATCTGGATTAGATTTCTTCACTGCTTCCAAATACCAACTCAAATCATTATAAGACAAAGCATCATTACCGTGCAACTCCATCAATGCAAGTTGTTTCCCATGATAAGCATAACCATAAGACAACTGAAAATTGTATTCTCTTTTAAAATCAAGTATAACATCCTTAGGCTTTTTACTTGGACAATCACGGATCTCATCAATAATCATCGATTTAAAAAACGAACTAGATATATGTGGATTATTCACATGTCTAAGACCAGCCCCACAAGAATGATCAAGAACCAAATTTCTCATAAAGAACCTTTTCAATTCTCCAGAATCAAAGGAACCATGGACTTTCAAAAGACAACCATCCTTATATGAAGAGCAAATCACAGTAACTCTTGTAGCACAATTCTTTAAAAATACTAATTCATACCCCTTTTGAATTTGATATGCCATCAAAAACTCTCTAAAATGTTCAGCTCCTCCAAAACAAAAACCAACAAAATTGGAAATGCTTAATGTCGACTCTCTCCTCAACATATCTTTTAAATAACTTTTACCTTTAACAACAACGTTTGAACAGACAGATACAGTAGAAGATGAAGAAGCACGAACAACGGATGAACTTGAAATAGAAGCACCATCAACATATTCCAATTCAGAACCCTTAACCTTAACAGTAAAACCAAAGAAAGAACTTTTCTTGTATAACTGAAAACAAATTATACTCTGAATATCATAATCAGTGTCAACCATAATAACTTTGTCCTCAAGTACATAAGAAATCTGAATAGAAAGAGGAGTTAATTGAGACCAACATCGACATATCTCATTCTTCAAATCATACAAAGAGCAATCAATAGACAATCGAGTGTTAAAAGTGTTATTATTCAACACAAACAGACAAAGAAGACTGTTATCCCCACTGTCAAAAAAAAAACATTAGTAAAAATACATTCAATTTAGAACATTAATTTTTCAATTTCACAAAACTGATACCTACCGTATAAAAAACTGATACCTAGTTACTGATAATAAAAAAAATGATATTAAGAAAAAATAAAAATGATACCCAGAAACTGAACCTAAAATACGATAGTTTTCCACTCTATCACAACTTTATATACAACCCAAGCAACGATACTTTTCCAATCATCCCAACATTAATGCAAGAAAATGCAAGATAAATTAAATGAAAAGCTAACTAGAATACAACACTGCATAAAGAAACGAGTATAATAATAAAAAACCTGCTGCTACTTCCACAATTTTCCATCGACGAACAAACAAACAATGAGAAGAACAACACTGCATATCATTCATAAAAATAAACACAAATAGAAAGCACAGACAAATTTTTTTAACTCGAATAGAAAAACAACAAAAAACAGAATAATATAAGCATACCTAAGAAGAACGAGACCACGGTACAAATATGGAAAGAACGAGATCAACAAGCGCACGTAAGAAAAAAAATGGTCGATGAAATACAATTTTCAGAAGGACGGAATTGAAATAAACGAACGAAGTTGATTGATATTATAATTGGGAGAAAGATATTTGATCGCGACTGAAAAATTTGATCGAAAGAAAGAAGAATAATAAGCGCGCGAAATTGGGCTGGAAAGGGAAAAACGATAATTTGTCATTTGAAGAAAAATATGAGCGGACCGTTCTTTATCCAAAAAAAGCCCTAAAACGTGTCCTTGAGAAAAATTTTCTGAAGGCACAATCCATGTTTGATAAGCTGTAAGTAAACATGAAAATACAGATCTTAGATAGATTCTTTGACTTTGTTTATAAAGACTGATGCCACTTGTAGCAGTTTATATTTATATATTACTGAAGAATGTTGTATAATGCGCTTTGTACCTAAGGAATATTAATCGATATTTGAGTAATCCCAGATCTAATTGAAGATGTTGCTGAATATAAGAAGATTACAGCTCATAACTTAAACCACTGTGTACACAAGAAACTAATGCAAGCGGATACTTGTGAGATGCCATTGTTAACCAAGTTAAATTTCATTACCCCTGTGAGTGTACCTTAGCCATATTTTGTTTTTAAAAGACCTTAGAAAATGTTTACTACTTTCATTTCTTAGTGTTCATAAGTCCGCAAGGAACTATATTTTATTATAGCACAAATTTTGCTTATAGGTCAGAGAAAAAAGTCTATTTCAGTTTTAAGACTCGTTAAAAACTTATTACAAAAATAAGTCTTCTTTTCAATATAATAACATATTGTACTTGCGCAATTCAAATTTGTGCAAACATATTTTTTTTTTCCAACTTAACGCAAACTATGTTTATTTTTATAGTAAGTTTTGTTTCACATCTAAAATTGGAATAAGTTTTTTTTGAATCTATAAACAAAATTTAAAATTTTGTGGATATGTTCACTCTTTTTAAATACATTCACTTAGGGAAAGAAACGTTCTTACCCACTTAATTCAGCATGTTACAGATAAAACTTAAGTAGCTAGCGCCAAAAGTGATATTGGAATGATCGCACAGTAAAAAATTGAAGGTGACTATATGTGCTACAATATTCCGGACAAAGAAGAAACTGTAAAGAACACTTGGAATTTTTCCCAAATGACACTTTATGCAGACAGAAAGTAAAATTAGTTACTTAAATTTTTTATTACTACCGTGGTCCGTGGGTTGAAATGTAAAATTTTCAACTTAAAAGGCAGCTTATTTGTTATGATCTCAAATGCCTTTTTTTGAATGGGATAGCTGGGCCACAGGACCATCAATGTTGCTGAAAAGAAGGTACGAGTACATTGATGCGAAAAAGTATGTTTATTGCTCAAGGAGTAGCAGTTTTAGCATACTGATTTAAATCTATTTTTCAAGATTGTCCTTGTTTGCACCAAAATAGATGGCTTAGTACACCAATTTTCTACTGAATTATAGATGTATAAGACCTGATAAATGAATGTGGGAATTAGCAGATGCTTACTTTGATATCAACTAAATATACTGATTTCCATCCTTTGAGTCCAGCACGAACATGCAAGTATAGGGGGCATGGCATGATTTGCAAATGTATTCTTCCGCAAAAAGACACACAAGTCATATATGTGCATAATCTGCATGCCTGGGAGCTAGTAAAAACACTGAATTTAGTCACTGTTGACAAGGAATAGGTGTCAACTGTTATAACATCTAACAGGGTTAAAGTAAAGAAAAAAGAATAATTAAACAAAAAAGGTCAGCGTCCTTTTATCTTTAACGAGAAGTTTAGAAGGCGATCTTTTCAAAGGTACAGAGTGCCATAACAAGTAGTTATTGGATAGCTGGGTTTCTCTTTTTGTGATATTCTACCTCCACCAATATTTTGTAAAAATGCTTCTCTCATCTGATTACCCTCATCTGTTTATTTCTTTATTTCAAGAAAACAATCATTTATTCTTTCATCTTTTTAAAAATATAACCGTACCAACAATCGTAAACTCAATTCTAATCAACTCAAATCATTTTTCTGTAAATTTTCAACAACTCAAATTTTTATCAAAAAATTGTAGTTAATTTTGTAATTTTTGAACTTTAATATGTTAGAACGTTAGACGATTTCATTTGAAATATTTTTTCAAGCGATAAAATTAAAAGCATGACCATGATGACCTGCAAAGAATAAATTATTTAGATTGATAAATAAATTCGAAGTGAGATTACCGTAAAATTTGTAAAAATTTAAATATTTTAGGTTAACTACTACGACGGATGTTTGACATGTTTTTTCTTTTCAATTCTTTTTAAATCACGTTAAGAATTGTACTGATGAAGGTATATAGCAACACCCTAAATAAATTGTACACAAACACAAAATAAAATACAAGACTTAACACAATAAATCTTGGGTCTGTTGAATTTTTGTGTGTTTACATACATAAACACATGGGGTTGGAAACCACGGGAGATCTAACCATCAAGTTTAGTTGAATCAACTCTTCTATCAAAAAAAAAAAATTGCGTCCCCTAATTTATTGTCTGCGATTTTGGCATTTGCATCTCCACTCTCTTCTACTCCTTAATTTTCCTCCAACATCTCTTTCATCCACTTTAATCTCCTCATACCTAAGAAACCTCGTCGTTTCTCTCCTCTCCTCCCTGAAACTCTCATGGCTAGTCCGACTAGATCTGGGCGTTCCTATAACGAACCCCTCCATCATTCCAGATCTCTGTCTGCGTCAATGTTAGATTCTTCAACTGAATTTCCATTGCTTGAACCTGCAAATCGTGCCCGGGTAGCCACTTCTAACTCTTTTGGTCCTCTTGTTAGTTCTATCGTTGCTGTCAATGTTGGGTCTGTTGCCCATGTAGTTGCATCTCCATTGCTTGGTAGTGAGGATGACCGTGTACCGAATGATGTATCAGTGAGTCTGCTGGATGAAGATAATTCGGCTGTTGAACCTATCACTAGTAGAAAAAACGAATCAGACGACAGATATGCTCCGTTGTCTGAATGAATACCTATCTATCGTCTATTTCTGTGTCGTCTCATTACATATCAGACCAAACGTGGTCTGATGTTATAGTATCATTTCTAAAAAAAATTATTAGACAACATATAAATATTGACTGATATGTATATCAATTACACTTATTTTATATTTGCAAAATGAAATAACGAATCACAATTTTATTTAAACAAATATTTTATTTCAAATCAAATTAAAAGGGGAAAAAATCATACCGAACAATTTACTTTTCTTTTAGCTAGGGTTGGCAACAGATGATGGGTAGGGTCGGCGGCAGATAATGGGTAGGAGAAGGCAACGGCGAGGGCGGAGAGGAGGGAGAAGATTTTTTGGGCCGCCATTTTTTTCTTCTAGCTACGAACGAAATAAAAGAGGGAAATAAATGGAAAAACGCGGCCACGAAATATCAAGACAATTTTGAGAGAGGGAAACAAAATATTAATAAGAAGGAAAAATCAAATTTTTGATATTTTCAATCAGACAACGGATGAAATGTTTTCTAAATGACATTGATGAAATCTCAACAGAACAAAGATTTTCATGGGCTATGACACACAACAGATAGTTTTTTCATGTATTGTGTAAAACGATTGTAAATATTGGGATAACAGCAAATCTAGGTTATGTTGTATGATGGCGGTTGTTTGATTCACTTTGTGGCATAGTGTATGTTAGACAATTCGAGGTGATGCATGGAAGGTGCTCTTTAATTGCCCTTTTGGAAAATTATGCTGTTCATGTGCCCTATCATTCTAATCCCTCTCCTTTTATGCCACATAGTGTTCATAACCCCCGTGCAGCTTCATCTGAGCCTAAGTCCCGGTCTTCTCTATTTATTTCCTTGCCTCGGAACGCAGGCATTTACTCTCCTGTCGAATTTGAAATTGAGGAGGTTAATGGAGCTATGCTGCATCCTCCAATCGTTATGCAAGCTGGGGCTGATTACTGGTCGTGTTTTTTGGTTGTTTTTTCTTCGATCCCATCCAAAAAATCAATGATGCGAGATCTTTTTGTCGACATATATGGAAACTTCATGGTGATTTAAAGGTAATATATATTGACTTGCTATATTTCTTCAAATTTTCGAGTAGTGAGGAACGTCAACGGGTCCTAGAAGCCGAGCCTTCTTTCATCGATGGGAAACCTTTCATCATCTCCAATTGGTCTCCTTCTAGGGCTAGTGTTAGGGACCAGGTTATGTATATTCTTGCTTGGGTATATTTTTCTCGCATTCCGACTGTTTTGCAGCCGTTGCTTGGCCTGAATTGGTTAGCGTGCACTATAGGTAAATTGAAATGTTTTGATTCCAATACAGTGGCATGCGAGGGATTGGTATATGCGAAAGCATTTATAGAGATTACGCCAGATAAGCCGCTCCCCTCTTCGATTAAGGTTCAGCTTGCTGTTGATCTTGTAGCGGAGGTTCGTGTTAGATATGATTGGGCGCTTGACGTATGTACCACCTGTCACTCTTTTAGCCACTTAATTGTCACTTGCAAGCACCTGTGCTTGCCTATCCCTTCTCCTCCGAAGATGTCGCTTCCTCGTCCTTCTGCGTAGAGGTAGGTACCTAGGTCTGCGATTTGCTATGATGTTTTTGTTGCTCGGTCAGTTCTTGTTGATGCTGTTGTTCCTCCTGTTCATCCCGCCTCCCCGCTTGTTGACGCTCCTGTGCCAGCAGAGGTTTTTGTGGATGTTCCTGATCCGGTTATTGTTGAGACTGTTGAGGAGCCTGTTGCTCCTGATGAGTCACCTCCCCGGGACTCATCCTCTGTTGTTACAGTTTCTATGACTTTTTTTGAGGATGCGCAGGAAAAGGCTTGGATCCATGTTCAGACTACCATGAGATATAGCCTTATTGAGGATTACTTCTTCTGTTTTGTGTCAGATGATGATTTGGATCTCAGATGTTTGTTTTATTGCATTTCAGAAGATTCGTTGGTTCTTGCTACGGAAGGCCAGCTTGCGAAAAGGAATAAAGATTTGTTAGCTGATGCCACATAGGATAGATCCTTCATTTTCTCTTCGAAGTCTGATGACTATGACCCATCTCTTGTGGTTCGTTTTAGTCCCTTTGCTCATGCCATAGGCGACGACTCCAGTGTGGGCGTTCAAGCGTCTTCGATCAAAGGAAATAGCTCCTCCGAGGAGGAGGAGGAATAGTTTTTGGGTCATTTATAATAGTTTAAGCACCTTTGCCTAAATTCTAAGCAGTATTTTCTCTTTTTTTAGTAGTTAAGGTCCTTTTAGCCTTACTCCTGAACTGTAAATGTATTTTTTTTTAACTTGGTAATAAAAAGTGGACGGTCAACTATAAAACCGGCTGGCTTTGCAAAAAATAAAAAAAATCTTCTATCAAAAGTTTGTATCTAAACAGAATATCATAATACACTAGTGCACACATACACACATGCATAAACTGAAAATTACAATATGTATGCATTTACATTTAGTAGTTGAAAGAGACTAAAGTGAGGAACAACTCATCCAATTATTTCTAATATATTATTCTATCCACGTTCTCATTAATTTGTACCACTAGCAATCTGGTCGAATATTTGTATCTTTATGTCTATTTTTCTACAATTTGAATCTCAATCATTGCAAGTGATGCGAATGATCATATTAGTTCTGCTTCTCACATGACAATTTTCCACTTCATATCTCAGAAAACAATGTGGTCCTTCACCATTTACAAGTGCCAGTAGCAATCAGTTATCACAACAAATTCAATTATAACAAATAGAACCTAAAAGCATAAAAGTCAAAAATGAAATGTATTGAGAATCATAATTTCTGATAAGGTGGAGTGGTTAGTAACCAAATGGTTTTCCAGTTAACTACTGGAAGAAATATTGTCAGCATTCCGTTTCTTAAGAGAGAGAAATCATTATGAAAGTTGACAATAGTTATCCTTAAAGCAACATGTTTAAAATAGGGCTGTTATGGTAACGGTAAATTTACCATTACCATACCATTACCAGTCAATCGGTTACCATTTTAAAGTAAAGTCGGTATATCAGTATAATCGGTATGGTAACGGTAAATTTACCAGTTTCTACGGTAAAACATCGGTAATATTTTTCAAAACCAACGGTAATGGTAATTTACCAGTCCGTTCATAATTAATCAATATTCATGTAAGATGCTGTATTACTGGCACTTTGAAGCAAGAAAATAGTTCAATTTATTTCAGTAACTCAACTCAAATGATGATAAATACACTTCTTTTCTATGTGCTTTATTAAGTGACCCAATGAGATATATAATGAAGCATCGTTCAGTGTAAAATATATCAACCTATTATTTTTCTAGACAAATGGTAATTTACCATTACCAGTGTAACGGTTACAAGTTTATCGGTATACCAGTCATCGGTATACCAATCAATCGGTAACGGTAACGGTAAACAATTTTATTTTACCAATAAAAACGGTATGGTAACGGTATTTACAAAATGGTAACGGTAACCATTACCATAACAGCCCTAGTTTAAAACATTAAATACCACTGTATCAGTAACTGATGCAAAAATTATATGAAAACTGAAATGTTCATGCAAGTAAGTAGACTGACTGTTCCTATTAGTTAATCGTTTCGTTTGACATTTCAAATGATAAACAAAGGAGAAAGGATTGTGCCCTTAAATAGCGTCAGTCGAGTTATCTAAAACTTGAATTATCAGTCTATCTGATGGCCACTCTAACATACAAGATCCTCGTATCGATAGCTTGTAGACCTGCACACAGGAACTGAACAAATTTGTGTGCTAGCAAAAAGTTTGATTTTATGGGTAATCCATACAATACAACTACGGGTGATTTGTAATGTTCTTACTTTCTTATAAAAGAAGGAAAGACACCAGTACTATCCTAGCGATCTACAAATAATAAAAGAAGGTATCAGAACTTTTGGATAAACTAAAGAACCCAGCTCTAAATCCGGCCAAATTGGCTTCCATTTATATTTCTTCTCTGGCTTTAGTTGGAAAATCTTCGCTATAAGACTGACCATACCAAAACATAGTTTCTCAATCGAAATCATCACCGTCATTACAAGGCACAATAATGCAGCCGTCCTTAGCTTGTAAACACATTCTAAGAAAACAAAAGAAATTATTTGAGTAGATTAACTGTTTGCATCTGCTTGATATGAGTGATCATAGGATGACAGAGATATTTTAAAACTCTTGCAACAACTTTTCCATACAAAGTTAGAAAGTGGAGCTTAGTATAACAGTGGAGAAGTCAAAGCCTGTGGAATTTACAGGAAACAAGTTAACATGCAAGGATGAAGAAATAAATATAGTATATGTGTGCATTTGTTCTCGTCAAAATTATACATTTAGGTGGAAGTGGAACTTGAATTTATTTATTTATTATTTGTTTTTTATTACCATAACGTGACAAATTAGATCAGAAAATATGCAGTACCACTTGTGGAGGTGGAGAAAACATGTGGGAAATGTTCACATGTAATAACATGCAGCAATAATCATTTCATGCTCACATTTGTGTTTGTAATATAAAATTGCCTAACTAGGTGATATTCTTAGTAAAACAATAGTAGTTAACTAGTTATTCAACAGAGATATGTTAAGGAACCTTCACATTATAAGAAATACCTAATTTATCTCTCAATTTGCCGATACCAATATAGGCAGTTGGGTCCTAGCACAAAATCATTTCCATCCGACACAGATTTATCTTGGAGAAAATAAGTCTTTGTTGAGTTGGCATCTTAGTGGAAAATATCACCTGCTCTGGTAACTTACAACAGTAAGGCTTCACCATAAGTATGGACCATGCGATCATGGTTTGGATAGTCCAGATTAATGTGGTTAAAGAAACTCCAATGCACTGTGGATTATATCTGGTTCACAACCAGATGGTTCTAATCTTTTGGTGAGCCCCTCCTCTGGTTATACCAGAACAATAAAAGGATCTGATTCTGGATTTTGGTACCTTATTCAATTTGGAATTGGATTAAACAGTTTATATTCTTTAGACCTTTATATTATTTAACAACATTATTAATGGATTTTTTTTCTTTTTCTTTTTTCTTTCATTCTTTATTCTTTTTTTGTTTTTTTCCTTAACCTTCCCGTTTCTTACAAACGATTAATCCCTAACGGTGTCTCATGTCTGTTATCACTTTCAACTACCACCATAATTTTTAGCCTGATGCTGCTTTCAATGACTAACAAGACCAAGTTAAGGTTTGCTATTATTTTCTGTCAAACATCACTACATTTGGAGATTTATGCTACAATTGGAAGATATATGTTAAACATCACCACAAAATGTTTCTTATTCTTTTACTTCATGTAGTGTTAAACATCACCACAAAATGTTTCTTATTCTTTTACTTCATGTAGAGTTAAACATCACCACAATAAGGTTTATTATCCATGAAATCATGTGAAAATGGGAATAGCAAACAAAATAACTTTGATGGCCCTCATTTTCAAAATCTCCATCCTTACTAGACCAGATTTTTTTTTATAATTTTTTTAGAGTAACCTTGATCTTATTAGCTTGTAAATCAATTCAGTGGTCCAGTAAGCATGGGACAAAAATCAAGGTGGTTGAGAGACTACAATTTTTAGCTTTAGGTGAGCCTCTGGTGGTGCTTACAAGTTACAGCAAAGCAAGACCAGACGATCCACAATATCAAATGAAAAAAACACCAGATCAAAGAAAAGGACAAAATTGTTAAAAAAAGATAAACCTACGTTCTGCTGCAAATCTTATAGTGTAGCCACAGCCTCCTTTAATTTGAAGATGATGTCCATAAGATAACTCTATACAAAATAACGTAGAATGTTTTGCTGTACAAAAAGAACGGCGATTTCAAACGCTTAAGAAGAAGTAACACTCCAAAGTACAAACTGCTTGAGTGTTCTTTGGTATCCGTCACACAATTATTCGAGAGAATTATGATTTCATAATCTCAGCATGTAATTAATTCACACAATTAAGATTACTATTATAGTGCCAAATGACAGCTAAATAATGGTTTTTGGAATCTGTTGGCTAATTTAAAATTCATGAATCACACATCTTCGGTTGTTCTACATTCCAATTAATTTACATATACTTCCAATTTAGGTTGAGTATATGCATGAAAAGCAATGTGATAAAAAAACGTGACCATGATACTCAGAAATGGAACAAAAGTTATTCCTCCATTATTGTTGGATCATTTATCTACTTCTGTCTCCACTCAGAATGGCTTGTGTTCACAAATACCACAAAGACAGAATTTTTTAAATCATTGCCTAATATATCTTGCAAAAATAATTTATAGAGCAAAAAACTTTCCACGTTATGAAAATCTAAGTATAAGAATAGCTAATAAGAAAAGAGACATTTCCATTAAACTAAGTGGACCAAACTTTTGTTTGATCCGCTCTATATTTTCTTTCTTTTTGTTATGTAAGATATTG
Organism: Allium fistulosum; assembly: GCA_030737815.1. NCBI lineage: Eukaryota > Viridiplantae > Streptophyta > Magnoliopsida > Asparagales > Amaryllidaceae > Allium > Allium fistulosum. The sequence continues at coordinate 737,858,045 of CM060908.1, read as the reverse complement.
CTAACTTGTGATCTAGGGCCGCGGAGGACATAAAGTTAGCATATTTCCACGTATTCTTAATATCTATCTATTATTGCAATAAATAGAGACATTTGAACAAAAATACTTTGCAAGAGTTATGTGTATGGGATTTATATTGAAATAAACTTCATGCGAATGAACATTTATTGTGATAGACATGCTTTGTTTTATCAAATTATATACTTTATGACTCTTTGTTCGTCATATTAGTTAACTAAATGTTTTTTTATAACAAAAGTGATAATTAATTTAAACTAAATACTCATTTTGATATCTTAAAAGATCGAACCCAAGACTACAAATTAACAAAATGTCATTTAGGACATTGTTTTTATGTAATATATAGTTTGGACCGTTACACTTTCGATGTGTCTTAATTCATACATTCTATAGCTCTTTAACCCATATTTTTAATAGTCTTCATTTCATAGTTCTACTAGCTTTCTCTCTATGTTATCGATAGCTATTGGCTGAGAATTTGGTATAACTTGAGTCATTTAAAGAGACATCACGTAATGTTGAATGGGCAAAGACATACACTGCATAAAAAGAAGTGAGATCTTGTGCCAAAATCAAAATATATAATGCCCATGACCTGCAAATAAATGTCAAGTCAAAGGGTGGCCCAGATGTATTAGTTGAAAGGCACAAGGTACGATTTGCTCACAGTGGGAATAATTATATTTGAACCCTAGGTAACATCGAGTTAATTCCTAATTTTTTCTATATAAAAAATGACAAAACCGCCCTTGTATCTTCCCCAGACACATACTGCGGGTGTACTCGCATGAATTACACTTCTAAAGTGGCTCATATCCCTGACCTTGCCAATGTATGTGAGTATGTGACATGCACCACCAACCGCGTTACCCAAGTTTATCTAAATAAATGTAGCAAATATTGACAACTTGATGAAACAAACGGAACGAAGAATAATTTATCTCCTTATTTTCAAAAGATGGAGCTTTGACAGCTCAAATACTTATCTAGACTGGGGATGGACCGAACCAAAAGCATATTTCTCTGCCAACAAAGACATGCAAAGATCAACTGCAGATGTTAGAAATGCTTGAATTCAAGCCAATAACAACACCAGAAGAACCCATTGCCAACATGTATCCATACAAAAGGCAAAGATTCGAAAGACAGGATGATGTTAGACAATTGGTGAGTAGTCTAATTTATATGATGTTGTCTAAACCAGACAAATCATACACGTTAGAGTTATGAATCTCGGTACATGCAAAAACCAAAAAGTCAGTTAGATCAGTTCGAAGAATCTTACAAAAAAGATTGAGCTATCCAACTCTGTGTGTAAATGCAGAAAATCAACTATACATTGGCATCTTTGGACCAAATCGAGCTGATTCACATGGATGTTGTTGGAATTCATTGTTTTTTATAAGTAAATTTGCAATTTTCAATACTTGTACACAACTTACACAGTTAACTGGATACAGACTCATTTAGCTGTAAAAGATTTAATGCATAAACCACTACATTATCTCGTGGGCTTATATTGTGACAATCAATCGGCGATTTGTCTCGCAGAAAATCCATTATTTCCATGCAAAAGCCAAATGCGGGGTGATATACTTCCATTTTGTCGAAGAAAACGTTCTACGAGAGGAAATAAAGACGAAACACATCAATGCAGAGGACCAAAATTACGGGTTAAGTAATTCTCAATAGGATTCAATAAAAATTTCTCATCAAAATAAAACCTATTCTTTTAATGTTCAAATGTTTGAGAATTTTTAGAAAATAGACCACCCCGAAAAGAGCTATTGAATTAACCGAACAAACAGATACAAAAAGAATTTAAATACAAATTGCGAGAATGTTCATCATCAATTGTCATGCTTTATTAAATATGTAAGGTCTGCAAAGCTAGAAAACCCAGAGATAATAAAATGATCTACAAATTAAAGAATGGTCAAGAAGGTAAAGGCGTTGGAAGAAATTATTTTGTTAATTGAACAATGAAGAAAGATTATGAAGCAAAGAACACTCAACAGCAATACGTGAGGCCACAACATATTGTATGCATAATCCAGTAAGAAATTAGAGTTCATAACTTCGCATCAAAAATAGGAGACTGTCTTCCACTGTAATCTCTTCGCGAGAGTGTTTTTGTATTGTAGTATTTAGTTGGTGTTACTTGTTTAGTCTCCTCCACTTGAACTACAAAGTTGCATAATTTAATTACTCAACTTTATATGTGCAAGTACTATTAATTCATTTAGACATAAATAAAATATGCATGAAATTGGAGGAATTAACTGTATAGTGCAAGTGTGCAGCATTATTACAATGGATCATAGGAAATTGGAATAACATAAGTTCAAAGACTTCTAATAGTATGTTTTCCTAGGAATTGGTAATAAACTACAAGCTTGTGATGTATCCTTGCTCTTAGAGTGCAGGGTTCAACACACGAAGATTAAACTGCACCATGTGTTGAATCCCTACACTCAAAGAAAAGGGATACACTACAAATTTATAGTGTAGAGTATCTGAATCCGTTTTCTCAAAATACAATTTTTTAATTTATTTGGACATATTTTTATTATATAATTGGACAATGCCAACTATAAAATGAAACGACCAACAAAAGAATAACGAAGGACCATTCATCCTTGGAGGGTGCAGGGCAACCAAAACCGCACGAATCCCATGCACCTCCACTACACCAGGTTATTTTACTTCAAAACATAGCTGCTCAGGATAGGGATCAAAGCTGCATGTTACTACCAGAGGAAAGGCCCTCTCCACTGAGCTACTACTGCGGATTACAACTATAAAATACTAAAGAATAGAATGATGCTACTGATTTAAAGGCTGCAAAATTAATGGTAGCTTGATCTATGCTATATCTGGATCTGCTTGCTGCTGGCGAACAAAGGTACCAACATAACCAAGACCCATGATAAAGAATGCTATAGATTGAGGATAGATGTAGAAGTAGTAGTTGTTCTTTCCATATTTGAAGTCATAACAGGCGCATGCAAATAGATATATTGCCATCCCCAGCTCTGGGTAGTAAAACCTGGGATGAAATGACTAATGAGATATTTTTCACTCTTAGCATGTTTGGTATATCAAGGTAGTGTGTGTTTGTTTGTGTCTGTATGGTGATTTAGATGAATACCTCTTAGAAATTTTCTTTTGAGGTTTTTTGGCAGAATTCTTATCAGTGAGTTTTTGTATGTTTTCATTAGGTGCGGTTCCTAATTTCTCAGTCACAACCCATTCATTCACTTCACCAACCTCCAGTATTCCAGTTATAACTGCTCTCATCCGAAGCATTGACATAACATTCTCAAAGAAGATCCAGAATAAAACTAAATGAAAAGAGCTGCCGACATAATAAAAGAAACCAGGTTTAGTAGTATAAATAAGTACAAAAGTTTGTATATTTCAGTTAAAAGGAAGAATACCTAGGAGTTCCCACCAGGTTTAGTAGTGTAATTGTTGTAGGGATATAAACAACTCCCCATTTTGGAATGGTGACCTCAGGAATCAAAACAGATGCTGGTATCACGACACAATAGAACATGAAGGTCACAATATGAGCAATGATTCTTCGAACTATGAAGAAGCTGTATATCAAATGGATCTTCTTCCAGAGAGGCACTTTCTGTATTATATGATATATTAAGAGTTGGTTAAGTGAGTTGTGATATAAATTGAAAAATAATATTAGGCAATAGATAAAGATTTAACACCACCTTTGCTCTAAATATCTCTATTGACATCTTTCTAAATAGGTTTGCAGGCCCACAAGACCATCTATACTGTTGATTTCTATATGCCTTAAATGTGCTCGGCAATTCACTGTTGACCTACACAAAGGGTTGAGCTCGTATTAAAAAGTGTGCTGAGTTATTCTGAATTTAATTATTTAAATGTGAAAAAAGAGTACGGTGAAATTACCTTAATGCTGCCAACGTATATGAATTTCCAATTGCTGAGAGTGGCTCGAACAGCTAAATCCATATCTTCTACAGTGGTTCGATCTTTCCACCCTCCAGCTTCGTTTATTGCTGATATTCTCCAAACACCAGCAGTCCCTATATATTTTCAATATTAAGGATATGTTTATACTGTGTATAAAATGTAAACTATCAAAATGTATGCAGTCAATTGTAACCAGTGAGTGTTTTTGCAAATTCTTTGCTCACCATTGAAACCAAATAGCTTGAACAAGGTAGAACCAGATTCTTGTTCAACTTTAAAATGATAGTCCATCGACATTTCCTGTATCCTCGTCATCAAACACTCCTTCGCATTGACTGAAATAGCAGAATATAATTTATAAGGAAAAAAATGTGATTAATATGGTGTATGGTATATTTTCAATTCATTCTACAAACATACCAAATTTCCATCTGGCCTGAACTAGACCAATGTCTTGATTATGGACGAGGAATGGGATAGTTCGAATGAGGAAATCAGAGTCTGGTTGAAAATCAGCATCAAAAATAGCAACATAATCACAATGTTGAACGTAATCATGCTTCATTCCTTCTCTTAGAGCACCAGCTTTATATCCAAATCTATTGTTTCTTATTTCATATTTAATGTTCACACCAACGTTTTTCCATTGCTTACATTCTATCTCCACCATATCCTTTTGTTTGAGTAAAAACGTAAATGCCAATTATTTACATAACAATATCAATACTCTTAAGAATATACACTAGCTCAGAGACTTGAAACTCTTGAAACTGGCAAATAAACATAGCTTTCCTTTACTTGACAACAACAACAACAACAACAACAACGTGAGAAGAGTAATCTAACTTCCTTTTACGTTTAAAATATTCAATACTCATAAAAGATACAAAATAAAATGCTAAGTCTCATGGTGGGGATATTTTGGGTCCACGATAAACTAAGAAGAAAAAAAGCTCTGTTATTAACTATTAGAATACATACTTTAATTTCTGGGTTAGTAGAATCATCAAGCACTTGAACTATGAGCCTATCTGAAGGCCACTGAAGTCTGCATGCGGCTTCAATAGAAAGCTTGTAAACCTAAACAACACAATACTCTTTTAAAATCTGGGTTAGAAAGAAATTACAACACAAGAAATTATTCATATCTCAGAACCCAATTGAATTTCACAGAATATCAAAAAATCTATTGGTAATTTCCTATGTTTAAATACAAGTGAAGTAATTCTCTGTGATATTAAAGGTTGGTTAACTTTTTCTGTGAAAAGGTGAATTCCAAATATACTTTTATACAGCAGCACGAGTTACAAACAATAAATTTAAAATCTGAACTTTACCTGTCTTTCGTTGTACATAGGAACCTGAACAAGCACCATAGGATAAACAAGATTACCCATCTCTTCATCTGCCTGAATCGGTTTCCATTCATACATTCTATTTGGTCTCCATTTAAAAATCTTCGCAAAAAGACTAACGCAACCCATAAATATTTTCTCTATTACTAACATAACCGACATTATCATACACAAAGCTACAGCCAATCTTAACAATGGTGCCAATACATGTACTCTTAACCCAATCCACTTATCTTGAATATGATCCAACTCAAAAATTGAAGTTGAGAAGGTAACAGTATCTAAAAATTGAAGCAAAAGGCCTTGTGCTACATTCCCTAAATAGAATGTGGATAGCTGATTAGATATAAAGGTATGTTAACATAAAGAAAACCCATAAATAGTAAAAGGTAGTAAAATTACCTGATGAAGCCATTAGTCCAGAAGCTCTTTTTTTTGCTGTTAGAGAATTTTAACTTTACTGGAAAAGTAGTTCTATGATTTACAGCAGAATGGAGCACTATATGATGATTTCAATTGGTCCCATATAGAAAAACACATGGTTTGGTATTTTGGTTGGAAACAACTATAGGAAGAACATACTAAAAATAAAAAGGCTTTTGTGGGAAGTTAATTAAAGTTATAGCATGACTATGCACTTGCACTATGGTTAATGCATCATAGTGAATGTAAATTCACGCACCCTGGTACAAAATCTTTCTATCCAAAAATTAGCACATCAGCACACATGATACATGCTTAAACCTACTATTCAATTCACATTTAAATGTCGAACAATAGATCGATTTAATCAATGTTTATTAATAGCATTGACTGTATCAGTCTTACATTAATTGGAACATTAAACGCTGGAAATACCAGGCTTAACAACGTTTAGCAGCGGTTGCATTTATCAGACTTCCATATCTAGCATAACCAATACTTGCATGAATTGACCCATTGCAATTACTTTGCAGTAAATTCCTCAATTTGCATTAAAAAAATTCCCTCTACTTTTTAGTAGTGTGTAAACATCTTTTAATTTGTGCATTTTTCTATGTTTATTTCAAACGCATGCTTTAAAGTTAGAATATGAGGAGGGCTGTAACCCTAGCCTCCATGTTATGCTGCATAAGTAATATTGGGTATCGGGCTTGTATTATTATCCGGCCCACTATAGTATTATTTCTGTATAAATACAGCCTATTGCACTGTGTCAAATGTATTGAGTTACAACATAGAGAAAGCAATACAATACATCAATTACTCTTCTTTTTCAATTACTCTATTCTCAATTTCTAATTTGGTATCGGAGCCAAATAAAATCTGTCTAACGACAGTACCAAAGATCCACTCTCATCAGAGAATTTGTGCATCATCACTGAGCCGTCCGAGGAAGGTGTCAGTTAAGTTTCATCATTCACCTTCCTGGTTGCTCTCAGAATTTTTCTGCAATCTCATCATCTGAGAAAACCGCATCACCCACCTCAGAATCTAGAATCTCTCACCGAAAGTGCCTCGTCAAAAGTTCTTGATTCAAGAACCTTGACTGCACCAGTTTAAAATAGCCAGAATTCTCTTAACTCAACATGGCTGACGATGCTACATCATCAGCAACAAGTGGAGCCAAAAGTCAGGAAGGATCAAGATCAAGAAATCAAGAATCATCATCCAGTGAAATGATGTCCTGCAAGATCATAAAACCAAAAGACAAGTTAGTAACAACGACACTTGATGAAAATAACTTCATACTATGGAAATATCAAATTGAAACCAGTATAAGAGGATATGGACTGGAAGATTTCCTGTATGGAACAGCAACTGTTCCTGCAAGGATGATAACAGACACCACAGGAGAAAGAGTGGTTAACAAGGAATTCATCAACTATCAGAGACAAGATAGCTTACTTGCAGCATGGCTGCTGTCATCCATCAGTTCTGGACTCCTATCACAGATCGTAGGATGCAAAACCTCTTTCGAGATCTGGTCTGCAATTCAACAGAACTTTAACACACAGTCAGCTGCAAGGATTATGTATTACAAAAGACAATTACAGAATCTCAAGAAAGAAGGTATGTCAATGAGGGAATATCTGACCAAAGTAAAATCATATTATGATCTTCTTGATACTGCAGGGCACAAAGTGTCTGATACTGAACAGATCTTGACCATTCTAAATGGTCTGGATAATGAATATGAGTCAGTTGTAGCAATTATCTCATCTCAACGAGATCTACCAGATATGCAACATGTCAGTTCTATATTACTATCTCATGAAGGAAGAATAGACCAAAGAAAAGAAAGCAATACTGAACTATCTCTCAATTATGCTTCAAGCTCAAGAAACAGAAATCAAGGAAAAAGGCAAGACAACCAAAACTCAAGGCAAGAAAACTTCAATCAAAGAGGTAACAACATGCAGAGAGGTAGAGGGAGAAGTGGAAGATGGAATGGCAACAGAACTAAATGTCAAATTTGTGAAAGACCTGGACATACAGCTAGGCAGTGCTACTTCAGACTCAATACTGACTCGTATCCAAACCAACAAAACCAAGCAAGTCAAAGAAGTCATAATTCCAGTGCAAATGTAGCACAAATGGATCAAAGACAGTGCAATCAGGCTGAAAATTCAAAAACACAGAACACAAACTCTGAAAGACTTACTAGATCTGATGAAATCTCAGAAGAAGACTGGTATCCAGACTTAGGTGCAACCAATCATCTCACAAACAACCTACAGAATCTCAACATTGGCAACAAAGAATATACAGGTATGCATTCCATTCATATGGGAAATGGTGAAGCTCTAAAAATCACACATGTTGGAAACAGCAGTATCTCAGGTAAAAGGTTTCTTTATCTCAATAATTTATTGAGAGTACCACAAATCAAGAAGAATTTATTGAGTGTATCTCAATTTGCTAATGACAACAATGTGTATTTTGAGTTTCACCCTAAATTCTGCCTAGTTAGGGATCTACTGAATCAAGATATATTGTTACAGGGTAAATTGGACAAGGGATTATACAAACTCAACCTTGGAAATACAAGAAAGGACAATACTAAGAATATGTGGTGTAACAGTACTGAGTCACATGATATAAATCAGAAAACATTTACTCTGTGGCACTATAGATTAGGGCATCCCTGTATGAGTACTGTAAAACAAATTCTTATGAGCAATAATATTTCTGTTGATATTTCTCTACCATATGTGTGTACTTACTGTCAATTAGGCAAAAGCCATAAGCTACCTTTTACAGATTCTACTACTGTTATTAATAAACCACTACAAGTAGTAGCAACAGATCTATGGGGACCAGCTCCTATACATTCAGACTACAACTACAGGTACTATATATCATTTGTTGATTTATTTTCTAGGTATACTTGGATATACTTCCTTAAGTCTAAATCAGAGGCACAACAAGCTGTTATACAATTTATAACACAAGCAGAAAAACAGTTATGCAATGAAGTTAAAATCATGCAAACTGATGGTGGCAGTGAGTATAAACCACTAAAAGAATATTTTCAGAGAAAAGGCATTGTTCACAGAACAACTTGTCCTTATACATCTGAGCAAAATGGAATAGCTGAGAGAAAGCATAGACATATAGTGGAGACAGGCCTTACATTACTTGCACAGGCCTGCCTACCCATGAAGTTCTGGCCAGAGGCCTTCAACACTGCTGTATACTTAATCAATAGACTTCCTACCAAAACTCTTAAGCATCTGAGTCCCATAGAAGTGGCATTTGGGGTAAAACCAGAATATAAGGACTTAAAAACGTTTGGGTGCTTATGTTTTCCCTACTTGAGACCATATAATAAACATAAGTTAAGTCTTAGGTCTGACCCATGCACTTTCATAGGATATGGGAACAACCAAAAGGGATACAGATGCCTAAGTAAGGATGGTAGAATCTATATTTCAAGACATGTAGTATTTAATGAAAATACTTTTCCTTTTGCAGATAAACATTCAGAAGCAACAGGAAAAGTATACAACAGAGAAGGTCTCACCATACAACCCATACCTGTCTTACCTGAGTGGAACAGAACCAATGAAAGTGTGCAGAGAGAACATGGGTCGCAACACACCACATCCAACAGTGAAGCTGGACCAGGTCATAACACACATGATCCCTCCAGCTCCTTTCCTAATAATGATCAAGGGAGTGATATCAGTCCTAGCCCAGAAGAGCCCTCATCATCAACATCCCTGCATGTCAATGAGAGTACACCTTCACAGGAACAACAACCTGAAATTACAAGACATCACATGATTACAAGATCTAAAGCAGGAATTTTCAAGCCAAAAATATATAATGCTCAACTTGACTTCACTGAACCAAGAAACTACAGTGAAGCTGTTACAAACAACAACTGGAAACTAGCCATGGACAATGAATATGAAGCTCTCATCAGAAATAAAACATGGAGTCTAGTTTTACCACCCAAGGATGAAAACATCGTTGGATGTAAATGGACCTACAAAGTAAAGAGAAAACCAGATGGAAGCATTGCAAAATATAAAGCAAGGCTTGTAGCCAAGGGATATAACCAACAATATGGCTTTGATTTCAATGAGACTTTCTCTCCCGTTGTCAAACCAACCACAATCAGGATCATGCTAACTCTAGCTATTCACAGGGGTTGGAATATTAGACAGCTGGATGTAAATAATGCCTTTCTTAATGGGGAATTAAATGAGACAGTTTATATGGAACAACCAGAGGGATATTACAAGAGAGATGGCAATAAATTGGTGTGCAAATTACACAAAGCTATATATGGACTGAAGCAAGCTCCTCGGGTATGGAATGAAAAGCTCAAATCAACCCTAATGACACTAGGCTTCACACCAACTAAATCAGACAGCTCACTGTACATGAATGACAAGCAAGGAAGACTCACCTACATACTCGTATACGTGGATGACATTATCATCACTGGAAATGATAATCAGACTATAAAGCAAACAGTGGATCACCTTGACAAAACATTTTCCATAAAGGATTTAGGTGACTTACACTACTTCCTTGGCATTGAGGTCACTAGAAGAAACAAGTCAGAAATGTTCCTATGCCAAAGAAGATACATACAAGATCTTCTAAAAAGAGCAAAAATGGATCAGGCAAAATCACTTCCCACTCCCATGGTCAGTAGCCTCAGATTATCCAAAGACTCAGGAGAAAGTATACCAAATGAAACAGAATATAGAAGCATCGTAGGTGCACTACAATACATCACCATAACCAGGCCAGACATAAGTTTCAGTGTCAACAAGGTCTGCCAATTTATGCATAACCCACTTAGCAATCATTGGAAAGCAGTAAAACGTATACTGAGATACCTGAAAGGAACAATGGACCAGGGACTTCATCTCGACAATAAGAAAGAATTACATATACAAGCTTACAGCGATGCGGATTGGGCCTCCGATCCAGATGACCGAAGATCCACCACAGGCTATTGTGTGTTCCTCGGAAGCAACCCCATTTCATGGAGTTCAAAGAAGCAGGCTACTATCTCGCGCTCCAGTACAGAGGCAGAATATAGAGCTATAGCAAGCACCACTGCCGAAATTACATGGATCATATCACTGCTCAATGAAATTCGAGTCAATCCCACAAAGATCCCAATTATTTGGTGCGACAATCTGAGCTCCGTTTCCCTCTCATCAAATCCTGTCCTGCACTCACGAACGAAGCACATCGAGATAGATTTACACTTCGTTCGTGAGAAAGTTTTAGAGGGCAAACTGAAAGTTAATCACGTTCCAGCGCAATTTCAAAGAGCTGACATTTTAACGAAAGCTCTATCTACCAAAAACTTCTCTAGATTCAAGGAAAATTTAAGAATTGGAGACGAGAAGGAAGGGTTAAGGAAGGAAGGAGAAACCCTAGATAGAACTGAACGGGGGAGTTAGAATATGAGAAGGGCTGTAACCCTAGCCTCCATGTTATGCTGCATAAGTAATATTGGGTATCGGGCTTGTATTATTATCCGGCCCACTATAGTATTATTTCTGTATAAATACAGCCTATTGCACTGTGTCAAATGTATTGAGTTACAACATAGAGAAAGCAATACAATACATCAATTACTCTTCTTTTTCAATTACTCTATTCTCAATTTCTAATTTTTAATTTGATAAATTATTTAATTCTTGAAGACAGTTTTATTGGTGCCAATTATAGTTCTACCTGACTGATGCATTGGCCCTTTAGCTTAGACAATCCATCAGCGAATTCATATGGAAAATATAATATGTTGCAATCTCTTCATTGTTCAAAGTACAAGCTACATTGTAAAACTAATCTAATTATCCTAAAACTTAATAAACGTGTGAAACATTTACATTCACCAAGTGAAAACATTGTTCGTCAAAGCCACATGTTTACATAAATTAATATTTTCATTTTGAGGAACAGGACAAGTATATTAATGAACAATTGCAAATCCTTAAAGTGTAACGTGCATTAATCAAGATGGGAACACAGTGCATCAAGAAACACCTATATGCAAGTTGCAAAAAAGAGGAAAAAGAAGACAATTATAAAATAGTTATAACAGAAGTCAGAATCTATGTTTGATAGGTTGTAAGTAAACATGAAAATATAGATTTTAGATAGATTCTTTGACTTTGTTTGTAAAGACTGATGCCACATGTAGCAGTTGATATTTATATTATTATTTTTGAAATTAAGTATTTAGGTGATAGCACATGCTACTACAAGTCTTGGTAGTATATAATATAGTACAAGTCAACATATTTTCAGTGATTTGAATTACGTTACGCAGGATTCGAACCTATGACCTCATGGTTCAAAGTCAACGTTCAACCATTGGAACAGTGATATTTTTGTATTACTCAAGAATATTGTATAATGCACTTTCTACCTAAGGAATATTGATCGATGTTAGAATAATCCCAGATCTAACTGAAGATGTTTTTTTATACATAAGACAGTTACAGGTCATAACTTGGCCCTGAGCCTGCTTATACAGTCTCACTCGTTTAGAATCACTGGGTATACAGGAAGGTAATGCAAACGGATTCTTGTGAGATCGCATTGTAAACAGAGTTAAATTTCATTACCTCTGTCAGCGTACCTTAACCATATATTGCTTTTAAATGATCTCGGAAAATGTTTACTAGTTTCATTCTTAGTGTTCATAAGTCGAAACATTGAACTATATTTTATTATAAAGATTTTGTGGATATGTTCACTCTTTTTAAATATATTCATTTGTTAAAAGCATAGGATCCAGGTCCAATGCATAATGTGGTTAGATAAAAGCAATTATCATAATGTTGATTGATTGCTATTTACTACCTTGAGAGGGCTATCATTGCAAACAGTGACGTAACTAACTGTCAAAAAACCCAAACTCGAACCTCACAACGAAGCAAACATTTGGGTGCCCCAAGGCTCCAACCTTTTCATTGCAAAGCTATTAATATACTAGAATAGTTTTGCAATTTTGGCGATGTGGGACTTATGTATATTTACCTTTCACATTAGTATTTTAGGAATTCCAACAATTTTAACAATAAATCAGAGAAAAATTTAGTAACAAATTGGGGATAATGTAACGAATTTAAATAGCAATCCCTTAATCATTTATCAATAAGTCATTTAATGGGCGCAATTTCTATGTTGTAATAGCTAACTGGGAATCATAAGCAAATTTAGAAAAAACTCATTGCATAAATAGAGAACATACATGAGTGGAATTAGGGTTTTACATACTAAGGTGAAGAGATAATGCTTTTGTTATTATATTTTTACTTTTTTGGGTTGGGCAGTTGCTCACCCTACCCTCAACATAGTTACGTCCCTGATTGCAAAGATATACAAACACTTGTAAATATGAGTGCATACTTGGAGAATGCAGAGATATTATAACCTATATGTTAGGATGCATATCTAACCACAGAAACGAAAAATAAAACAAATTTTATTTCATAACTCAATTGCTTAATCTTTCCAATTCTACACAGAAAGCAACAAAATTTCTTTCCTTTCATCTGAATTTTATATGTTTTTTAAAATAAATTATAATGCTTCCCGCAAGCTGCAGTACCATTATATCCTTCTATGCAGATGAATTCTAATCAAAGACCGAGGATCTTTATCGACGATCAATAAATGGTATTAAAAAAATCACTACTTTTCTTCACCCTGCCAAATCACCTCATGTGCACTGTACCTTTTCTGTACAGGTTTTCAAAAAGAATCCATATACAGTATATTATGCACCTGGAACATAGGTTCCCACATATCCGTAGCCCATTACTATGAATGTGATTCCCTGAAGAAAGAGGTAGATGAAGTAACCTCGCCTTGCAATCACAGCATCATAAACTCCACATATTAATAGCATCACTCCTAGTCCAATTTCTTGCATATATATCCTAATTTCAATTTCATTGATAGTTGGTTAAAAAGAATCTCAATGTACAGATTATGTAAATGAAACAAGGAGGAGTGAGTGATGAACAATCTACCTTTGCCAAAGCTTTGATGTTTTAGGCTTATTTTTAGGTTTTTCAATCAAAGGCATTGTAACTGCTCCACAATTTTCAAATTTCACAGCATCTACTTTTTCTTTAGTGTTTGCCTTCGGCTTGTTTGCATCACCTAATTTTTCTGTAACAATCCATTCATTGACTCTTCTTGCCTCTAATAGACCTGTTATCGCAGCTTTAAGCCTATGAAACGACATGACATTCTCAAAGAGTACCCAAATGACGATTAAATGAAACGAGCTGTCAAAATAACAAGTACACACTGTTATAGCATCTATAGTTGTATAGTAAACTAGCTCCCTTATGCTTCTTATAAGTTTGCGTACCTTGGAGTTGCCACAGATTTACATAAAGTAATCAAGGCAGGAACATAAACTGCTCCCCAGTAAGGAATTTCTACCTCAGGAACAAAAACTGATATTGGAATGATCACACAGTAAAAAATGAAAGTGACTGTATGTGCTACGATTTTCCCGACAAAGAAGAAACTGTAAAGAACATAGAATTTTTTCCCAAAGGACACTTTCTGCAGAGAGAAAGTAGAATTAGTTACTCAAATTTTTTTATTACTTATGTAGATTGAAATGTAAAATATTGAAATTAAAAAGTACCTTATTTGTTATGATCTCAAATGCCATTTTTTTGAATAGATTAGCTGGGCCACAGGACCATCGATGTTGCTGAAACCGATATGCCTTGAAAGTACTCGGTAGCTCATTTTTAACCTGATGAAAAATGAAATTCAGGTCAGTCCATAAAGGTGTGGCAACATGATGTGATATATATGATAGATGCCTTGAAAGTACTCGGTGGAACATTGACAAGAGTGATAAGGTGAAAAGAAGCTACAAGTACATTGCTGTGAAAAAGTATGTTTATTGATCAAGGAGTAGCAGTTTTAGCACACTGATACAAATCCATTTTTCAAGACTGTCCATGTTTCAAAAATGCACCAAAACAGATGGCTTAATACAACAATTTTCAAGTGAACAGCATATATATAAGATCTGATATATGTATGTGGAAATTAGGAGAAGCTTACTTTGATATCACCAACATACACAAATTTCCACCCTTTGAGTCCAGCACGAACAGACAAGTCCATGTCTTCGACGGTTGTTCGATCATTCCATCCTCCTGCATCATGAATTGCAGAAAGGCGCCAAACACCAGCTGTGCCTAAAGTTGTAAACATCCTATTATTGCACCATCGTTTTTACTCATTTCTAAAAGTTTTACAAAAATTACCATTGAAGCCAAAAAAAGCAAATGTAGAGGACCCTGCCTCTTGCTCGATTTTGAAGTGGTAATCTAGAGACATCTCCTGGATTCTTGTAATCACACACTCATCTGCATTAACTACACAGTGTATGCTTTGTTCAGAAACATGCCATATTTCAGGCAAACCTATCGTTACCATTATAGTAGTAAAAATATTTGTACTTACCAAATTTCCATCGAGCTTGAACAAGAGCGATTTCAGGGTTGTATGCGAGGAATGGAATAGTTTTCTTTAAATAATCGGAATCGGGTTGAAAATCGGCATCAAACATAGCAACATAATCACACTCCTGAACATAATCCTTCTTCATTCCCTCATGCAAA
The DNA here is from genome assembly GCA_030737815.1 of Allium fistulosum. NCBI lineage: Eukaryota > Viridiplantae > Streptophyta > Magnoliopsida > Asparagales > Amaryllidaceae > Allium > Allium fistulosum. The sequence goes on along the minus strand of CM060908.1, from coordinate 737,842,582 downwards.
GCCCCTGCTTTGTATCCTTTTCTATTATCCCTAACTACATAATCTATGTTTACACCTTTGGTTCTCCATTTGTGGCATTCCAAGCTAACCGATTCCTATATACAATTGATAATTGTTTCATATATATATTATATTAAGCTTCAACATTCAAAAGTTAATATTTATTTTTCGCTGTGGCTTGTTTAATCAGATACAGACTATTGGAAAGTTCATATACAAGCCCTCTTAATATGGTTTCCTTACTTGTGTCACTGTGGTAAGAGGTGAGATTGCACTAGAGAATTGATGTTCAATCAGTTCTAGCATACACTATGGAAAATTATCATAGAAAAAGGCACAAAAGAAAAAAGTGTATATTAGCATTAGAGCTAAACAGTGGAATCGACCAATAATTATTCAAACTAATTTCAGAATGAACTGTTTTTATCTACTTGTTCCTCTTGTGAGAGCTACATGATGTTCGGAATGAAATATTTAATCTCGCAGCTGGTTCAAAATCACACTGTAGCGATAAATTTCATAATTCAATTACATACCAGATGAACATAAGATCAAAAAGAGAAACATTTCATCCCATCTAAGAGTTGACCTAAACTCAAATTTAAAATGTACAATTAACTCTAATAGACCCGAATTAATGTGCATTAGATATGCTGCTTGGAAACATAGGCTATATAGAATGAACTTTATAATTCACCAATAGTCTAATAGTGTGCATGTGCTTCATTTAAAACAATTGGATGGTCCTATTACTAAATTGTCTAGTGTAACCAATGAATCTTCATGGATGAATTTATGAAAGAGCACATGAATGTGCTTATTTTTATTTTATTGTTAAAACCAGATAAGACTCCAGCATGCATAACAAATGAATTATCACAATATTTGATATTGTAAAAGTATTGTTTTATTGTATTGATATAATTCAGATTACAATACTTGATACAATAGGCAAAGGTATTTATACAAAATAAAGTAAAGATGGGCTGAAGGCCCAAATGCAGTGCAGGCAATCCGATTCAATAGTGGGAAGAGATGAGAGCCCTCGATCTAATTCGACGGTCAGGATTAGGTTCCTTAGATGGCTCGGATTGATAAATTTGTGTTTGTTGCTTTAATATCCTCCCTCAAACCAAACTAGGGTTTCCTACGTCTTTCTCTTCCATGGCGGCTCGACTAATACTGAGTTCGTCTCTGAAACGAGTAAAGTTCTTTGATGAGATAGCTTTAGTTAAAACATCTGCTCGTTGATAGAAAGTGGGAACATGTTGGATTTGAAGCTTTCCACTTCCTGTCTGTTCACGGACAAAATGAAGATCAATCTCTAAATGCTTCGTTCTCGAGTGCTGAATGGGCTTCATGGACAGCGATATGGCACTCAGATTATCGACCCAAATTGTTGGCTTCTGATTGACTTCGATTCCTAATTCTCTGAGTAAGGTGCTAATCCAGATAACTTCAGCCGTGGTGCTTGCAATGGCACGGTATTCTGCCTCCGTGCTTGATCTCGAGACGGTGGCCTGTTTCTTGGTGCACCAAGAAATGGGATTTTTACCGAGAAAAACGCAGTACCCAGTGATGGATCTTCTGTCATCCAGGTCGTTGGCCCAATCTGAATCACTGTAAGCATGTAAACTCAAATTTTTGCAAGGTATTAATCTTAATCCATAATCAATTGTCCCCCTGATGTATCGTAGAATGCGTTTGACTGCACACCAATGATCGATAGTTGGGGCTTGCATATATTGGCATACCTTGTTAACACTAAAACTGATGTCGGGTCTAGTGATAGTGGCATATTGAAGAGCCCCAACAATACTCCTGTACTGCTTTATGTCTCTAAAAGGTTCACCTTTGTCCTTTCTTAGTTGAAGGTTGCTGGTCATAGGAGTAGGAAGGGCTTTATCCTCATTCATGTTAGCTCTAACAAGAATGTCAGACATGTATTGTTTTTGTGATAGAATGATGCTTGAATCTGCTTGCCTTTGAATTTGTATGCCCAGGAAATAGTCTACTTCACCCATGTCTTTTATGGTAATTTGCCTATCCAAGTGTTTTATGACTAGTTCTATTTCTTGTTGGTTATCACCTGTGATGAGAATGTCATCTACGTAAACTAAGACATAGATACTATTACCTTTTTCATTTCTAGCATAGAGGGAGTTGTCAGATTTAGTAGCATCAAATCCTAATTTGATTAGTATGCTTTTCAGTTTCTCATACCATGTCCTTGATGCTTGTTTTAAACCATAAATGGCTTTATGTAGTTTGCATACTTTATTGCTGTTGGCTTCAGTGCTGTAGCCTTTAGGTTGTTCCATATACACTTCTTCCACTAAGTCCCCATTTAAGAATGCATTGTGAACATCTAATTGTCTTATCTTCCACTGCTTATGCATAGCAATGGTTAGTATGATCCTGATAGTGGTTGGCTTAATGACTGGAGAAAATGTCTCTTTGAAGTCAAATCCGAATTGTTGGGTATATCCCTTTGCCACAAGCCTGGCCTTATACTTGATGGTGCTCCCATTAGCATCCCTTTTAATTTTGTATGTCCACTTGCTTCCCACAATATTCTTATGTTTTGGTGGGTCGACTAATGTCCAGGTTTGATTTCTAATTAGGGCCTTATATTCTTCATCCATGGCTATTCTCCATTTTATATTTTTGATTGCTGAGTCATATGATGTTGGCTCAATCTCAATAAGTTGGGTGCTGTAAGTTTTGGGTTTGAAAATCCCACTCTTTGATCTGGTAATCATGGGATGTTGAATGGTGGAAGAATGTGGTTCATAATGAGCATCATTTGTTTCATTTGTTATGTCTTCATTGCTATGATTTTGTTGAGGATTTCCTTCATGTTGGTCATGGTTTTGATTTTGTTGAGAGTCTATTTGCTGTGCCTCTTCATGCTCTAGATTGCCTGTTGTTGCAGTTTTATTAAGACCACTTGCAGCTGTACCATTTTGAGCTTGAATTTTAGTGCTGAACCATTCTGACAGATCTGATATGTGACCTGTGGTGGCTTGGTTTGCATTAGCTTCTTGATTATGTTTCTCCTTTTCTGTAAAAGGAAAAACATTTTCATTAAAAACAACATGTCTAGAAATGTAAGTTCTGCCTTGATCATCTAGACATATGTATCCCTTTTGATTGTGTGCATATCCTAAAAAGATACACTGTCTAGATCTTAGGCTTAACTTATGTTTGTTATAGGGTCTAAGGTAGGGAAAACACAAACATCCAAAAGTCCTTAAAAATTTATAATTTGGTCTAATGCCAAACAACTTTTCAAAAGGACAGACTTGGTTTAATACTCTTGTTGGCATTCTATTGATAAGATAGACTGCTGTGGCAAATGCCTCTCTCCAATATTTCATTGGCAAGCTGGCTTGTGACAAGAGTGTTAATCCAGTTTCTACTATGTGTCTGTGTTTTCTCTCCACCAACCCATTTTGTTCTGATGTGTGGGGACATGTTATTCTATGTATGATTCCCTTCATATTAAAGAAATCCTTTAAGGGTTTGAACTCCCCCCCACCATCAGTTTGTATGATTTTTACACTGCTACTAAGTTGTTTTTCAGTGCAAGTGATAAAATGTTTTATGGCATTGTATGTGTCAGATTTTGCCTTTAAGAAATATATCCATGTATATCTTGTGTGTGCATCAACAAGAGATAGATAATACCTGTCTCCTTTGGTGGAATTGTGTGGGGATGGTCCCCACAGGTCTGCAGCAATCATCTCTAAAGGCCTTTCGTAGATAGACTCAGAGTTTTGGAAAGGTAATTTGTGGCTTTTGCCAATTTGACAGTGTGTGCATATAGATAAATTGTTTAGAGATGAAAAAGAAATTTTATTACTTTTCAATACATGCTTAACTACATCATAGCTAGGATGCCCTAGTTTGCAATGCCATAGAAAGAAATCATCATGTTTGTTATGATTTAAGCTAGTACTATTACACCACATAGCACTGTTACAAACATTTTCGTTTTTCATGTTGCAGAACTTGTATAGGCCTTGTTCCAGTTTACCCTGTAACAATATATTCTTGCTTAGCAAGTCTCTGACTAGACAAAACTTGGGGTGAAACTCAAAATATACATTGTTTTCTTTAGCAAATTGAGAGACACTAATTAAATTCTTTTTGATACTTGGCACTCTTAACAAATTATTAAGATAGAGTAGCCTTGTACCTTTTATAGTGTCAGTCCCTATGTGAGATATATTTGCAGTTTCACCATTCCCCATTAATACAGAGTTATTACCTGTGTAGCTTTTGTTCCCCAAATTGAGATTTTGCAAATTGTTGGTGATATGATTTGTGGCTCCTGAATCTGGAAACCATTCAGCAGTGTTGATGTCATCAGTTTTGTCTTCACCATCCCCTGAGTTATCTGTAGCACGCTTTGCTTGATTACTGGTTTGGGCTAGGTTGGCTGTTGGTTGCCTGTTAGACTGACCTTGTTGGGCTGCATTGTAATCTTCCTTGAATCTGAAGTAACATTTATTTGCCATATGACCAAATTTCTCACAAATTTGGCACTTGACTCTATTATTGTTTGGAAACCTTCCCCTTCCTCTGCCTCTTTGAGTGCTGCCTCCCCTTGAATTTTGATTCTGGTTATTTCTCTGACCTTTGTTCCTTGTTGTAGAGACATAATTTGCAGAGTAGTCTTCCTGCATGAGTTTTCTTTGTTCAACTCTTCCTTCATGAGCGAGGAGGGCTGAGTGGACACAATTGAGATCAGGTAAGATTTGTTGAGTGGCAATGAAAGTTACTAAAGATTCATAATCTTGATCTAGACCATTGGTGATGATGAGAATTTGTTCACTGTTGGAAATTTCATGTCCAACTGCTTTTAAATTGTCACAAAGATTTTTAATCTTCGCAAGATATTCTCTCATGCTCATGTCATTCTTTCTTGTGTTTTGTAATTCTCTTCTGTAGTGCATGATTCTCGCAGCTGATTGAGAATTAAAGATCCTTTCAATAGATGACCAAATTTCATAAGATGTGTAGCATCCAACTAGTTGCGATAAAAGACTCTGGCTAACTGATGAAAGTAACCATGATGCGAGCAAATTATCTTGTTTTTGATACAAACAATAATCTGGGTTGTTGATAGTATTACCCTTATCATCTATAATGTTGATGGGTGGAATCACCTTGGTTCCTTTGACATAATCTTGCAGATCATACCCTCTTAAAGCTATTTCAATTTGATATTTCCATGTGATATAATTGTCTTCGTCTAATGGTGTGCTTATTGCTTGATTTTTAGGTCTAATCAAGAGACAGTCGGATTTTTGATCATTTTTGAGTCTGCTGCCTGTGTTGGCTGATGTAACTTCATCTTCTTCGTGGACCATGATGAATCAAGAACCTTGATATGTCGACTTTCTTGATCAAGAGGTTGATCTTGATTGGTGCGGATTACTCGGTATCACAGAAAATATGTATTACTGTTTTATTGCAAAACAGTAATGCATATAATAAAGAGGTATTCTTGTAATATCTCTGTTGGAAGAAAAAGATGCAACCAGAGGGAGGAATGAAGATTCTGAGTCTGATCTCCTTCTTGGATGGCACAGAGGGAAAAGAAAAGGAAAACTGGTAGGATCAGGATCTTGCACAGATAAAAAAGGCCTCCCCGATGATGACAACTTTCTGAGGGGAGCCAAAGACGATTCAAACCCTGCTTGCAGACGAGAGCAGAAATTGATATGGCCGTTAGGCAGTGATTTCGCTCTGATACCAAAATGAATTATCACAATATTTGATATTGTAAAAGTATTGTTTTATTGTATTGATATAATTCAGATTACAATACTTGATACAATAGGCAAAGGTATTTATACAAAATAAAGTAAAGATGGGCTGAAGGCCCAAATGCAGTGCAGGCAATCCGATTCAATAGTGGGAAGAGATGAGAGCCCTCGATCTAATTCGACGGTCAGGATTAGGTTCCTTAGATGGCTCGGATTGATAAATTTGTGTTTGTTGCTTTAATAATAACAACCGGTACAATTCGATATTATACCTCATTAAATTTAGTTCCAGAATGTCAGTACTGAACCTACAAAATAACCACCATGTCTTTAACATTGAATACTATTTATACTTGGCATCTTTTTCTCTATTTCTTGGCTCATTTAATAGTAAAAATAAAGAATAAACATAAAAATTATTATACTATGTGAAATAGTAGGCACATGTTAAGATTGTTAATGGAGATGTTTTGTCAATTAACCTTATTAGTTTCGAAATACACTTCCACTCCTTCCTAAAAAACAGATTTCACAAAAACCAATTTAATTATTTTCAAAAAAAACGTGTGGTTTATATTGAAAATATTTATTTTACAAAAATTTACAGTTAAAACTACAAACATTTGCAGTATATACTGCAACTACTTGCAGCTTTATCCGCAAATATTTGTAGTATAAATTGCACAATTTCATTGAAAATAATTACATGAGTGTTTCGTGAAATATGTTTTAGCGAAAGCTTTGTGTGTATTAAATTTGAAATGGATCCTAATTTCCACTTGTTAATTTACCCAAGTAGCATACTTGAAATTCACATGTCCAATTTCATGGTAGGATAACATAGGTATTTGAAATACTTTTGTAGTATAAACTAATTATTACTAACATGTGCCCTTAGGACACACTTTAACATTACCTTTATATTATATATTCGGCAAGATTAACGAAATAACCATCATCGATCAATGAAGTATCACAATCACCACCTCCACTACCGACGAGGTTACAATAGATTATGCCCTAGCTGAATCTCTACTGTTAATAAATATAATTAATTATATAAATTCACTGATGTTCATCGTTATCTATTCAGCCATTGTCAAAGTTACAAAAATACACTTTCAACATTCAATATTCTATCACCTTTTCACACCATATACATGTGTGTAACATCATGTGTGTCATCACTAGTTACCGATAAACAAAACTTCCAATTTTACCCATTATTTCATCATGAAAATTTCAACCAATGTTTCATGGTTAAGTTTGTTGTTTCGTCTGCCATTATATTTAAATTTATCTAGTATGCAACGTCTTGCTTGATGCTACAAACAAAACATATAAATAGTTTGTGGATAAAAAAACACGGTACATATTTATCGGTGTTTTCAATTGGGAAAAACTAGTTTTTTTTAAGGGTGTGTGTGATTACACTTCTTGTTAATTGAATTGGCAAAAAGCCAAAATGTTGTAACCAAGAGGTCAGTGGACGAACTCACAACGTAAATTAAACATCTACACTACAAAAAAACATTCAATTAAAGACCAAAAATTTTCAGTATACAATTAAAAACTGCTTAATGACTGATAAATTCAATCTTTAGTTTTTAATGCTAGGGACTGATTAAAACTCTTTAATCGGTTTATATGTATTGAGATAGTGTAAAGGCTGAATTCTGTCTTTAATCCGTATATTTTTGATAGCTGAGATTTTTTATTATTTTGCTTCTCATGGGCAGGATTAATGATCCGTATATTTTTGATAACTGTCTTTAATCCGTATATTAATGATCCATGTCATTGGTTTCGAGTTATCATTCTAAAATTAAATATTAAGTACAAATGGAAAACAGACCACTTGATTTAAGGGTCATGCACGCAAAATTTGTCCACTTTCCCTTTTATGCGTATAAACTTTCTTCTCCACTTACAAAAATAAATCTATAGCCTCTATCTTCTTATTCCTCACAAATTCGTAGATATATACTCACGTAACAATTATTTATTCTTAGAAAACTGTTCTTCTATCTATATTAGGCCTCATTAATTTGTTAGTTTATCTATCACAATAATGATTTGGGTTTAACGTGATTTAGTGGATAATTTCAGGGAGGAAAGGATCTGAAATATACAGCCACAAAATACCAATCGGTGGTTCTCTGATGCTCTGCACAGTCCTGCTTTGGAGAGGTCTGGATGCTCTCAAATCTCCATCAAAATCTTGAAGTACTTTTTCTGAAGCTGGAGCTCATCCTATGATAATTAGGGGTGAGAGAAATGGTGGATTGGCTAATCTCATTTTACATAGATATGCATCCATGCAATTAGTTATGGAATGGCTTAGGAATAGCTTGGTCAGAATTGTGACGTTCTGGAGAAGAGGGAATTGGAAGTCTGGGTAGGGCGGTCAATGAGTACCCGAAAAATCCGAAATCCGTCCGTATCCGTATCCGAAATATGAAAAATTATTCGATATCCGAAAAACGGATATGGAAACGGATATGGTCATATCCGTATCCGATAATTATCCGTTCGGTTTTTATTAAGATTATAGCTATTTTTTATGTATTTTAGTACATAAAATGATTGTCGTTTACTATTATATCCCGGTAAAAAAATTAATATGTATGTAAAAAATCAATTTTTACCGCTTAAAATTATTTTTTTTAGTGTATTTATTATTTCTATATATTTAGTACAAAAACAAATTTATGATAAATCAAAATTTTCTATTTATTTGTTTAGATTTATCAGTTGTAAACTGATCGAAGAATATCCGATAAATATCCGATATCCGTCCGCATCCGCGGATACGGATACGGATATAGCACTATCCGTATCCGAAAGTATCCGTTTACAGGCCTAAGTCTGGGTTTGCTAAACTGATGGATTAAGGAATAAAATTAGATGATTAATAATGTAATGGGTTATGTATTTGAATATACAAAGGGTTATTTACAATGGGTATTGCATCTATTAAAGTATCTGTATAATACAGTTTGTACCATGTACTTTTTTTTATTGAAAAGTAATATATCTACTGATTTACTAAGTATATACAAATCTATACACACACGATATTAGTATATGTGCATGATTTAGGGATATTAATATAATGTGCGTAATTTAGGGAATTAACATTTAAAAATAGTTGTAATCCAAGACTGAATAGAAACCACATATTAGTCTTTTAATATTATTCTTTAAGAATATTTTGAAATTGAATTTCAGTCTTTAAATTTTAAGACTGACTTTTCATTCTTAGATTTTTTTACGACTAGAGAATTAGTGGTTGGAACTATTGGTCTTTAATCCGTCTTTAAACACTATTGAAAGTCTGAATTGCACAATTAAATATGGAATTTTTGATCTTTAATTCATTGTTTTTTGGTAATGATAGTTTCATAATATTTAAAGTAGTGTAGCTCAAAAAATGATAAAGATGTCATAAATTAAGGATGTCACGGATCCTTTATATACTTGGGTGTTTGTGTATGTGTGCACACGCGTGTGTGGGCATGCGTGTGTATGTATATACATATACGTAGAGAGGAAGACTCAATGCCTTTTCTAAAATCTTTTAGCATTCTTTTAATATGTCTAGTTATATAATTTCAAAATGCTACAAACTTTTGAAGAGGTTTAATCTACATTATGATTATCATGTCCATGAAAAATGAGGCAATCTCGACGATTTTAGCCCATTCAATAACAATCACTAGCAACGCTAGAACATCGACTTGAACCATTATTGAAACACAGTAATTTCATCATGCATGGAATACCTAAATGAGCCAAACAAAATTACAGATGAAACTGAATAGGATCCGAACATATTTCCAAAATCTTATAACATTTCAAATAGTATAACCCAAAATATGAAAGGATGCAAAATGAATGCTACAATGACAGATGTCATGGAGCCTTCCTTATATAGTATGTGTGTGTACTCAAACACGGTTGAATAAGAGAATATACAAAATAATTGAAATAGGGATCTATAAGTCTCGAAAAAAATTAATTCCTCCATACTTCCCATATAAATTTTCTTAGTCAATGAAGTCTCGAATTTAGCAAATTATATTTACATATGATGTTATTATCACGTGAATCAACTTCACAAACTTTTAGATTATTTTGAAAATTCTAACACCTTCAAATTATAATTTCAAATCAACGGTCAAATTAAATATTTTCAACGACTCATGTTAACTAATGGTTTTGTAGGAGTTATAAATCTCGTGATGTTTAATAGTTCAGCGAAGATGATCCCCATGATAATAATAATGTCACATCTAAAAAAATCGATAAACCCAAAACATAAATGGTCGAAAAATGGACAAATTTTAGTTGTAGGCTAGAGAAAAAAAACCGATTTCAACCTAATATTCCATTCCAAACTTATTACAAAAACAGATATCATTTTCACTATGTCAGCATCTTATATATTCGTGCAATTTGAAACTACACAAGCACAAATTAAAAAAAATTATACACGAGCATTTTCAAGGTGTGCAAGTACAAACTGTAAAATTGTGCAAATACAAATTTCGACCTGTTGAAAACATGACCTAGTTTTATAGTAAGTTTAAAACGAAGTCTAAAATTGAAATGGTTTTTTTCTCGAGCCTAAAACTAAAATCAGTGTCCTCAAAAAATTAATGGGCTTTATTTTTTGAAGCACTCAAATTTATCATTATTTAACTTCTACAATGTTGTAAGATGGAGAAGTAGGAGATTAGAGTAATATTTGAGGTGGGAATAAGAATTGTCTGTATATTGGATGCAAGCATGATTTGCATAGAGGCTTTGCACAGAAGGTGCCTATTTCTGATGTTGTTACGAGAAAAGTTTCTATAGTGATGAATATGTAAATTAAATCCATGTATTTTCTAAATCAAAAAACGCGAATTAGCTTTAAGTTAACTTGCGCTATTCAAAATTTTCGAAATTTTTTTTTCAAAATTAGAAAAATTTAAGTTACCTTACATTTATTGTCAGAAAATTGCAAAACACCTTGCATTTTGTATTTTTTAAAAATATGGAGCGAATTTACATATTAATTTCTCCATAGAATTTTCTTACAACAACATCAAAAATAGGGATCTGTAGCTCTTTTCTTGATTTACAAATGTATTTCGCAAAAAGGCACACAAGTAATATACATGCACAATCTACATACCAGGGTGATAGTGGAAAACGCTGAATTAACTCACTGTTGACAATAAAGAAGAAATAGTTGCCAACTGTTGTAACATCCCATAGAGTTAAGATAAACAAGAAAGAAAGAAAAATTAAATAAACGTTGTAGGCATGAAAATTTAACAGAATAATAAAACAAAAAATGGTTGGTTCCTTTTTTGTCTTTAATAAGAAGGTTAGAAGGCAATCTTTCAAGAAAGGTACAATGTGCCCTAACAAGCAGTTAATGGATAGCTGGCATTCTCCGTTTGTGATATTCTACATTATTGTACAGTAACACTAAGAGCTATTTAAATAAACTGCACTTAAACCGATTAATCTCAACATATGTGTGTTGGGGGAGACCCGATCAATCTCAATAGCAATCCTCACGAATTGTATTTTATTGTTTGTTCAAATAGCTGGTCCTATATGTCCATGCATGTTGCATTTAAAATTAGTTGAAATGAAAGAGACTAAAGTGAGGGACAACTCGGTCGCATTCCTCATCCAATTATTTCTAGTTTAAAATTATTATTCTTTCGAATTTCTCATCTGTACCACTAGCAATCTGGTCCAACATTGGTATCTTTATGTGTATTTTTCCTAAGATTTGAATCTCAATCACTGCAAGTGATGCGAATGATTAAGTTCTGCTTCTCACATGACAATATTTTACTTCATTTCTCAAAAAACATCGTGGCCCTTCACCATTCAGAAGTGCCAGAATATTATTAACAATCAGTGATCACGATAAGTTCAATAACAAATAGCACCGAAAAGTATAAAAAGTCAAAAATGACATGTACTGAGAGAGTTCGATTTGTCTTAATTTCTGACAAGGTGGAGTGGTCAGTAAACCTAATCGTGTTCCAGTTAACTATTGGAAGAAATATTGCCAGCATTTTATTTCTTAAGAGAGAAAAATAAATCAGTATGAAAGTTGGCAACAGTTATTCTAAAAGCAAGATGTTTAGATACCGCTGTATCAGCAACTGACGCAATAACCATGTGAAAAATGACTGTACCGTGCAAATAAGTAGACCGACAGTTTCTGTTAGTTAATCCTTGACATGTCAATTGATAAACAAAGGAGAAAGGATTGTACCCTTAAAATAGCATCAGTTGAGTCATCTAAAACTTGAATAATCAGTCTGTCCGATGGCCACTCTAACATACAAGCTGCTCCTATCGATAACTTGTACACCTGCACAGGAAATGAATAAATTTGTGTACTAGCATAAAGTTTGATTTCATGGGTTCTTCATACGATACAACTACGGATTATTTATAATGCACCATTTGTTCTTATCATTTAAAAAAAAAAAGTTACACTGGTACTATCCTAGCAGTCTACAAATAATAAGAAGGTATAATGTCTGCATACCTCTTTCTCATTGAACATAGGTATTTGTATCAGAACTTTTGGATAAGCTAAAGAACCCAACTCTAAATCCGGCCAAATTGGCTCCCATTTATATTTCTTCTCCGGCTTTAGTTGAAAAATCTTCACTATAAGACTAACCATCCCAAAATATACTTTCTCAATCAAAATCATCACCGTCATTACTAGGCACAATAATGTAGCCATCCTTAACAGTGGAATCACCACCATTGTTCTTGTCATTCTCCATAGAAGCACCAATTCCTCCACGATCTCATTTATGTCGATGAATGATCTTAATTCCATCCATATATTCTCTTGATATAAGATTGAATTTCCTGTGAAGAGCAAAAGCTTGCAAACAGATTCTAAGAAAATAAAAGAAATTATTCGAATAGATTACCTTTTAGCATCTGCTTGATATGAGTGCTCATAGGATGACAGAGGTATTGATGTTTAAAACTCTTGCAACATCTTTTCCATACAAAGTTAGAAAGTGGAGCTTAGTGTAACAATGGAGTAGTCAAAGCCCGTGGAATTTACAAAAAACGAATTAATATGTAAGGATGAAGAAATAAATGCATTTGTTTCTTATCAAGATTATACATTTAGGTGGAAGTGGTACTTGAATTTGTTTTTTATTTTATTTTATTTTCATAATGTGACAAATTAGATAAAAAAAATATACTATACCACTTGTGGAGGTGGAGAAAACATGTGGGAAATGTTCACTTCTAATAACATACTTCAATAATCATTTCATGTTCACATTTGTGTTTGTAATATAAAATTGCCTAACTAGGTGATATTCTTAGTAAAACAATAGTAGTTAACTAGTTATTCAACAGAGATATGTTAGGGAACCTTCACATTATAAGAAATAAATACCTAATTTATCTCTCAATTTGCCTACAGCAATATAGGCAGTTGGGTTCTAGCACAATGCCATTTCCATCCAACACAGATTTATCTCAGAGAAAATAAGGGCCTGTTTGGTTTATTGTTTTCAACTCGTTTTCAGTTTTTAATTTTTCAAAATTCTAAAAATTTGTTTGGTTTGAAATTTTGCAAAACACATTTTGGAAAACGTTTATTTTCAAAAACGAGCTTTGCATGTAAAACTGAAAACAATATTTAAATCTTTGTTGAGTTCGCATTTTAGTGGAAAATATCAACTACTCAGGTAACTTACCAGAGTAAGGCCTCCACCATAAGCATGGACCATGCGATCATGGTTCTAATCTTTTGGTGAGCCCCTCCTTTGGTTTTAAAGGATCCTGATTCTGGCTTTTGGTACCTTATTCAATTTGGATAAAACACTTTACATCCTTTAGGACCATTATAACATGTAACAACATTAGAAATGGATATTGTTTTTCTGGAGGAACCTACTTTTAAACCTTCCCGTTTCTTTCAAATGATTAATCCCTAACAGCTGCTGTTATCACTTTCAACTACCACCACAACCTTTAGCTTATGGCTGCTTTCAATAACTAACAAGACCAAGTTGCTAAACATGTTTACTATTATTCTGTGTCAATTGTCAAACATCACCACATGTGGAGATTTATGGTACAGTTGGAGATATCTGTCAAACATCACCACAAAAAGTTTCTTATTCTTTTGCTTCACACAGTGTTAAACATCAGCACAAAAGGTTTATTACCCATGAAATCGGATGAAAATGGAAATGGCAAAGAAAATAACTTTGATGGCCCTCGTTTTCAAAATCTCCATCCCTAAATAGACCAGATATTGTTTTTTTAGAGTAACCTTGATTTTATTAGCTTGTAAATCGGTTCAGTGGTCCAGTTGGTTGAGATACCACTATTTTTAGCATTAAGCGAGCTTATGGCGGTGCTTACAAGTTACAGCAAAGCAAAACCAGATGATCCACAATATCACATGAATAAAACACCAGAGCCAAACAAAAGGACGAAATTGTTAAAAAAAGATAAACCTACCTTCTGCTGCAAATCTTATAACTCTGTACAAGATAATGTAGAATGTTTTGCTGTACAAAATAATGAGAGTTCTTTGGTATCGGTCATGCAATTATTTGTGAGAATTAAAATTTTAGTATTACATGCATTTACCAGATCAGGAATGTAATTTATGTAAATATATGAACATAAATTTTTAAATGGGATGTTTATACATTGTGCCCAGACATCTTTTTTATCATTTTGCACGTTAATTTCAGTATGTAATTAATTCACATAATTAAGATTACTATTATAGTGTATTATAGTGACAAATGACAGCAAAATAATGGTTTTTGGAGTTTGTTGGCTAATTTAAAAATCATGAATCACACAAATCTTGTTTGTTCGCCATTCTAATTAATTTACATATACCTCCAATTTAGGTTGAGTATATGTATGAAAAGTAACGTGATAAAACAACGTGAACAAAAGTTATATAAACCTCCAATTTAGGTACAATGAACACATAAACATCATAATCATAAATTGACAAAAGCTATTCCCCCATTATTGAAGGACCATTTATCTACTTCTTTTCCACTCAGAATGGCTTATTGGCTTGTGTTAATTGCACCTTAAAAGGACGGAATTTCTTAAACCATTGCCTAATATATTATGCAAAGATAATTTATAAAAAATAAAACTTTCTAGGTTATGAAAAAAAAGTGTGCATAAGAAATAACTACTGAGAAGCCAACAAGGTTGGTTTAGTTGGTTGGTAGTTTAGACTACGAGATTAAAGGTCACGAGTTCGATCCTCGAGTAAAGGTGAGCGTTTGGTTGATTCAGTTGGTCCAACGATGAAAATCGTTAAACCGAACAAAAACTGATATAAACGAAAACCAAATCAAATCGACCGAATTAAGTTTGAATGGTTCGATTGGTTATCCAATTTAACCGAACTAAAATTATTTCACATTTTATGTTCAAAATATTCATCATACTTTAAATGAAAAAATGAATATACGATCAAAGTATTCTTAATTAGTATTTATTTTTTGCTTTTTAATAGTAATTTGGATAAGTATATGATAAATAAAATTTAGTTAGATCTCTAAACTAATCTAAAAGAAATCATTAAAACATTCGAAATCATTAAAACATTAGTAATCTTAACAATATAACAAAAGTTTGGTTAATTTGGTTTAACCAATAGTCGAATTAAATTATTTTACCGTTTGATTTTAAGCCAATCTAGTTTCAAAACCAAACGAAACCGACCTGTAACATCCCCCATTTTGAGGCTCAAAACCAAGTGCTACGGATGCTGCAGTCATCCATAGTTATTAACTTCCGGTGATAAAATTCGGCTATGTTAATCATTTTGATAATACTAGAAACACATGAATATGGAAATTCATCACAAATTTTAAAATAAATGGTCTCGTCTCATTTCACAATAATATTTCAATTTCATTACGTAATCTCAATTCACAAACCTGGTTCAAAGAAAATATTATTATTACAACATATTTCAAGAGCGATACATGTAGATGCCTCCTTGGACGATCATAGTCAAATATCTAGCATTTAATACAACTTGTCATTACAACACAAAAGCAGAATCAAAACACAACGAAAAATAGATATATAAATCCAATTAGTTAGATTTCCTCATGCACATCTCCTAAAGCTTATTCGTTTAAAAAGGACTTGAAAAGATCTTACTCTCAGCCTACTCAAATGAGTACTCAAGAGTTTAAGGGGCAAAATAAAAACTTCGGATCAGACAAAAAGTCTAGTGTGAATAATAATCTACCATCCCAAACCAATAGGTATCTAGTGAGACCAAACCGTTGTGCGAAATGTGTTTTCCCTCACTAGTATCCAGTTAAACATCTTAACCATATACTGTGCTCTGCATCCACAATGGTTATAACAGAATAATACAATAGTGTATAAGCATGTCATATGTACTGGATTACCCATCCTTCATTTATTAGCCTACCCATCTAAGTTCTTATTTACTACTCGTCTTATATTTATGTGGACTACCCATCCCACATTTTATTTTACTTAAACTAATGTGGATTATCCATTTCACATTTTATCGTTTAAACTGATGCAAACTATCCATCTCACATCTCATAGTTTTCCTAGGATGACTATGAACCCTTAAATTAACCAATTAGAGACTATCCATCTCCGACATGATGTAGACTATCATACATTCCATAATTTTCCTAGGATGACTATGAACCCATCACTTGGCCATTTAATTCATGTTATCCACATGTTTATATTTATCCCATGTTATGCACATGTCTAACTTTACTCCATGTTATCCACATGTTCAACATTAATCCGTGATGCCCACATGTATAACTTATCCCTATTGGTGTCTCTAATTAAGTTATTTTCTCTTAGTTATTTAAATTTCATGGTGACATACATTGATAATCCGCAAAAGATTTCATATTAAACTCATTAAGATATACCTTAGTGCCCTATGGTTCGAAGTTAAAATCATGCAACAAATGTCTCTCCACCGTTTATAAACTCGATATGCATTAACGTCGACATCCATACCATGTTGATTAAAAACATAAGGTTCTCCGCCTATTTTAAAACTCGAAGACTAAAACATGTGGCATCATGAGCTTCGATAACAATAATGTCATCGACTCTCATGATACATAGGCTATCCGCCTATTTAAAAACTCGAAGACTGATACATGCGGCATTATGAACCTCGATGATAACGATGTCGTCTATTTTCAAAACAATATGCAAAGGCCTTATCGACCCTATAGAAATTTGTTTAGGTGCTACGACCTTAACTTAGTAAAACATGCGACATTCAAAATTGCAAAGAGGCCTCATCGACACTTTTATATTGTCGCTTTCATTAGCCTCGGTTAGTTTAGAATCACTCCATAACTATCATAATAGTTTCCCTGTGCTTTCCCTCGTCGACGCTGATGAAGCGAATTAAAGAGAGGCATGGCGACCCAAATAGGAGAGTGGCACCACCGTAATTAACTCCAAATCTGCATTTTTACTATGTAAAGTATGTTCTTTTTACCTAATTCTATTAGCTTGTCAATGTTTGATTAGTTTGAATAAAGCTTTGTATATCTTTTTTTCAGAGTTGGCTACCGCACTCAATTTTTAAAAGACAAAACTATATGTTCTTCCAACAAATTATTAATCTTAACTAATTACCTTTTTAAATGCTTAACTAGCATACTAAGTCCATATCTCTTTGAAAATAAGTGGAAAAAATCCCAAAATTTCACATAAAATCAAACATATCATTTTATTTATTATATAAAAATTTCATATGGAAAATCATTATTTAATTATTTAAATTAAATGAAACCCAAAATTGCTTCCTTTTCTCACTAGAAAATTCATAAAATATTTATTTCATCTAGGAAAATTATGGAATTAAAAACCAATCTCCAAAATTTTATTTACATCACATATCTAAATTTCAAATCATTTGGAGGATAAAAACTTCGAATTTAACCCCAAAACCAAATTAAACTATTTCTAATTAATTCCAAAAATTTCCATTAACCATTATTCTATCCAAACAATGATTATTAGATCATAACTTAGTCAATCAAACACATGGGATTGGGTATTATCCATAACCGAATCAAAACAAGGAGTAAAGAGATGATAAGTGATATTATTCACCTTAAACTTGATGTATGGAGTTGAGATTTGGTGTATCTTTGATTTCCTAAGCTTGCTTCCCTTTGAATCCCTAAATTTCGTCCTCCTTAGAATGATTTAATGGTCGCCCTTGATATCTTCTTTTGATTGTTTTATGAATGATAGAAAATTAGAGTAGAATGAGTGGAGAGGGTATAAGGTAAGGGTTTAGTATATTCCTAAGTTAACTCTCTCATTCATTCTCCTTTATATCAAAATTTTAAAACAACTTTACTTTGTTTACTTAGACATGACCTAATTAAATTCCCCATATCTCATTCTCCTTAATTTTTCACATTATTCTATTTAATCTATCCAGTTAAATGTCCTGAATAATGTTAACTAAAAATTAGGGGTGTTACATGCTCCCCCCTTAAAGAATTTCGTCCTTGAAATTCAGTAAGGACCACAAAACAAGTATAACAAACATGCAACCTAAGCTAGTATATCCTACTAGCCATAAAATCAATATACAACAAATATAGAACATACCCTCACAATAACTCAAGATAAGTATCCATAATCCTGTCCTCTGTCCCCCAAGCACCATTTTTCTCGTTATCACTCCATTGAACTTTCACCAACTTGAGTGTATTGTTCCTTAACTTCTTCTCATCTCACGTTACAACTCGAACCGACTGCCTAACAAAAGTCAGATCTAGTTCCACTACTAAATCTTCTAATGCAGTCGGAGTGATAGTAGTCTATGGATCATGCACATACTTGCGAAGATGAGAAACATGAAAAACGTTATGAACACCTGCCAAACTGCTCGATAACTCTACTCAATATGCTAGCTTTCCGATCCTCTTCGTAACTGGGAACGGTCCAACATATCTCATTGCCAGTTTCCCTAGTTTTCCAAAATGTACCGCAACCTTCATCGGTGATACTTTAATGAAAACCTTAGCTCCAACTGAGAACTATAGATCGTTACGTCTCTTAATGGCGTAACTCTTCTGCCTAAGCTAAGCTTCTCTCATCCTACCTCAGATTAACTCAATCTTCTCTGTTGCTTCTCTCACCAGATCTGGATCTAAGACTAACATGTCCCTGGTTTCTGACCAACGGGCTGATGATTTGCACGGCCTTCCACATAGAGCTTTGAAAGGCTCCATTCCCATACTAGTTTGATAACTATTATTATAGGAAAACCAAATGAAAAATGTCTTCCCACGACCCACCAAAATCAAGCACGAAGCTCTTAACAAAAGAGTATCTTATTGACTCTCTCTGTCTGCCCATTTGTCTATGGATGATATGTTGTACTCATCTTAAGTTTGGTACCTAACACTTCCTATAGACTCTTTCAGAACTCACTAGTAAACAACGTACGTATCTCTATTACTGACTATACTACTAGGAATCCTATAAAGTCTAACTATGTTCATCATAAATAAGGTAGCCAAAACAGGTGCCGTCCTGGTTGACTTAACGGAAATAAAATAGGGACTCTTGGTCAATCTGCCCACTATGGCCCATATACTATCATTTCCTTAATTCGACCTTGGCAACCAATCAATAAAATCAATGGATATCGAATCCCATTCCCAAACCGGTATATCTAAAGGCTGAAGTAACCCACTCGGCTTCTGATGTTTGGCTTTTACTTGCTGACAATTCAAACATTGCTTTACCCATAAGCCAAAATCCCTCTTCATACCTTGCCAGAAGAAACTTCTCTTCATATCCTGATACATCATAGTTCCTTTAGGATGAATCGTAAACTTCGATCGATGATATTCCCTAAGAACTTCTTTCTTTAGGTTTCTAACATTCAGATCATACAATCGTCCCTTCTTTCTCAACCAGCCCTTTTGGTTAAGAATAAAATCTTTCAGATCGTCAAGCTCAGTTCCAATATCAAGTCTTCTACAATCTCAAGTCTTCTAATCTTCTCGGCCAATAATGGATCATCTATCTACTTAGAAGCAATCCTTTCGATCAAAACTGGTCGAACTTCAAAACAGGATAACATGGCAGTACTCTGACTAGAACTGGCAGTCGACCTTAACCGCACACTACATGTAGTCAATGCCTCAAGATCCTTCCATTCTGCCGATATATCTAACAACAGATTTTGATGTTTTCTACTAATAGCATTCGGCACTTTATTACCTTTCTCCGATGTATACACTATACCGAAATCATAAGCTGCCAAAAACTCATGTTACCTCTGCCGTCTCATATTCAACTCGTTCTGAGAGAATAAATACCTTAAAGACTTATGATCCATGTACAACTCAAATCTTTCTTCCAAAAAATAATGTCTCCACACTTTCAATGCGAAGATTAACACTGCCAACTCTAAATCATGGGTCGGATATCTTACTTCTTGAGGTCTAAGCTATCGAGAAGCATAAGCAATCACTTTACCTTTCTGCATCAACACTTCTTCTAATCTAGTCTTATATGCATCTTATACACCACTAACTCTTGATTCCAATTTGGAACTACTAACACGGACACATTGGTTAATAAATGCTTTAACTTAAGGAATGCTTCCTTGCATATATTGGACCAAACAAACTTAATGTTCTTTCTGGTTAGCTTAGTCAGGGTTGTTGCTATCAACAAAAAATCCATAATAAATCTCTGGTAATATCCAGCCAATCCAAGAAAACTTTTTATCTCGATCACTATCTCGGGTCTCTTCCAACTATTAACCGCTACAATCTTAGTTGGATCAACTGATAACCCTTCTCCTCAGACTACATGGTCAAGAAACTTTACTTCTTTCTTCTAGAAATGACACTTCGAAAACTTCGCTTTCAGCTGATGCTATCTCAACGTCCCTAACACTATTCTAAGTGCTCTCAAAATATCTGGTTCATCAAATCTACGATGAAAGCTAGCGCATTCGTTAGCCCGAATGGTATTACTAACCACTCGTACCGACCATATCTCATTCGAAACGCCGTCAATAGAATATTGTCCTCCGCCACTCTTAGCTAACGGAACCCTGTAGCCAAATCCATTAGGAAAAACCCTCTGGCTCAACTCAACTGATCGAACAAGTTGTCGGTTCTCGGTAAAGGATAGCTATTCTTAATCGTCTTCTTATTCAACTTATGATAGTCGATACACAACCTTAACATCCCGTCCGGTTTTTTCATGAGCACCGCAGTCGCTCCCCAAGGCAAACTGCTTGGTCTGATAAAGTTCTTTCTGTAACGACCCCACCGCTATACCTAGTTTAGCAAAGAACGTTACAAGTAATGTTCTCTACTAATCTGAAGAATATGGCTGATTAAGGACGATCGAATGTGAATATGTCTTTGTACTAACACTAACACATCATTTATACCTTTTCCTTAATGTCTGAACTGAAATTTGACGTGTACAATATTAATACAAAGTAATAAACACATCGGTTTAAAATATTCAAACAGTATAAAATATAAAATATATATCAGAGAAACACAGATCACGGTAGAAGAATGAATCTCATAACTTATACAACTTAAGTTTACAAAATGGAACACAAAACTCACATAATATACAATTTGTACAATTCTCTAACTTAATTATACGTAACATATATACAAAGTCCAAATGACTAAAATGAGATAAACACAAAGTCAAAATAGTATATCTCCCAGCTAGCCCAATCATCCATAGGTCTACCTGTAACCTGAAAAGTCTCGGCCTAACCCGAGCATCAAATAACCCTCGAGTCAGACTATCTCTAAATATCAAAAGGTGAGATACTGATAACAAGAATGTATGACTTAACCATATCAAAATAAGTCATATCAAATAGGTATGTTCAGACAATATATATGCATGTTAACAAAATATATGACTTAACCATAACAAATTAAGTCATATCGAATAAACATGCCCAAGTAACATATATATGCAAAATTCAACTTAATAATAGTAAGGCATAACAAACAAATTCACCATTTGATAAATTCATCTCAAGTCATAATAGACTATCATCTAAAATATGGTGACAGCAATCAAAATTCTTCAAATCTTAAAATGATATTAAAATATCCAACTATAAAAATCTATGAAGAAACATTTCACTAATGAAATAAAATGGTAGTCATATTTAGAGCTGGCCTTATAGCTTTAGTTGCCCTAGCCAAACATGGGATGGAAGTGAAATAAAAATGTAATTGACAGTAAATGTTAATGCAAGGCACGCTCGAACTCAGGTTATTCAGCTGGGAAGAAAACAAACAAGCCACTAGAACAAAGAATCTTTTAGAAAATGCTGCCCTTTTACTAAAATTAACTAAAATATTTGTAAGAAATTTAAACTTTTATTGCCCTTCTCCGCCGTGTTGCCCCAGGCGGCCGTGTTGGCTGCATTGCCCTGGGGTCGGGTCTGGTCCTATTAGTCTGACATGGTATGACATAAAAGTCTATCCAAAACAATATAGACTTGCATATTTATATAGAAGCTACCCAGAACAATGTAGAAATATCTATCCAGAATAACATAGATATTATCTCCTATATAAACTCTATATAGAACAATATAGATTAAGCGAATTTATCTATCCAGAATAATATAGACAATGTCGAGTTGCCTAATGACTAAAGAGTTGTAGTCTATCCATAACAATATAGACTACGATGCATGTAAATATCTATCCAAAACAATATATATATATATATATATTACATCATCACAAACCTATCCAAAACAATATAGGTTTGCCTATCCAAATTTAAGAATGTATCGACACCCAGGTCGATTAAAAACGTGTTGTTGCCTCTCATGAATCTATTTGGCACATTAATAAAATCCGAATACTCCAAGATAATACAACTCTAAATGTTAATTGCTATCACTCAAGTAATCACAAGAATTTAACTAACTGTCCCATACCAGCTAGTAAATTCAACTACGTACTAAAAGCTAGTAATTTCCACTACAGACTCTATTCAACAAATTATAGAAGTAAACAAAAGAATTGTACAAAAATTCTCATACCAATCCAACAGTTCTCTTATTTATTTAAATTATTTGTTTCATAAAAAAATATGAAATTCACTAAAACACAAGTGAAAATATTAATTGCTCAAAAGAAATTGTACCAAAAGTTGTCAAAGAAAATCTCAAATGGTGTATAATTAGCCAAAGGCTAAACACAATAAAAGCCAAATAGGGTTTATAGTTTGAAAGCAAATAATTCAACTTTACCATATAAGAATTAGTTTCTAAATTACTTTATATATATTTACTTTCAAACTTCTCAATTAAATCCATAACTCATTTATTAATCAACTATAATTGCATGATTGAAATGAGCAGAGCATTCATCCAAAAACAAGCATCAAATTGATTTAATTAACCAAATGTTTAAAATTTTAATTAGAAAACCAAGTTTGTTGTATATAACCATCTCAATTATAACTTATCAAAACTAAAACCATAAGAGCTTATAACCAAGTTATAATATATATAACAAATCATACTTTAGAGTTTTAGAAATACGTAGTTTCGATCCTTTAAATCTCAAAATCTTTAAAAACTCAAAACATAAAAGTAGTAGATAAAAGTATAAGCTTTCAAACAAGAAAAATATCATTGAATTTGGACTTACGGTTCAAAAAATTTGACCAAAATAAGTTTCATATTTAATTTTATCAACTCTGTCTATCATTGATAGGACGACGATAAAGAAACGAGTTTTTGACCGTTTAACTTGAAAATTATGATGAATTCAAAACATAAAAGTTGTAGCACGGAGTCTAAGATTTCCAGAACTTTAAGGGTTATCAAATTCTGATAAGTAACGAAAAAGTTATGGCCAAAAAAATTTCTATGTTTCAAAGCCAATTTTTAAAACACAGGACAGAGAGGTTATCTCTTCTTCAAACCTAAATTACTCTTAGTAAACTGCAGATTCATAAAAAGTGATGAACATAAAAGTTGTTCCATATAAAAATACATTTCAATGGAAAAAAAGCTCACTCAATCTCGATCTACCAATCAAAAGTTATGCTGATTTGAACATCAGGTTTCAACTAAGAAAATTGCACAGAGCAGAGCTATACCATCAGTTTCAAACTCATTTTCGACTCCCTAAACAGCAGAATTTAGAGAAGTTATTAAGAAAAATTTGTAGCTAATTGAAGGTACTTTCTACCATAAAAAGTTTGAGCCAATTTGGATTTTTTACATCATGATATCGATGTTTTACTACAACGATTCTTACATCAAATTTTCAGCAACCAACAATCAAACAATCATCCTAGTTCGTGACCATATTGCAAGCAATTCAATCAACAAATTATTCAAACAATTATGTGCAACAAACAAAGATTTATAAATAGATATGTGAGTGAATAATTCACTCTTTCCTTAGAGATTCTGTAGCTTTTGTTTCCATAAATAGCTTTTGGATTCATCTAGATCTTTACCATTTTCTTTCTAATTTAAAGTTGCACTTTTGATTGATTTTGAAGATAGCTTGAAGCCCTAGATTTTGTTACTGTCTTTTCTCTTTGGGGATGAGAGGAAAACCTATAGGATGGTCTTTTGAAGGCAAAGCGTATGCATATATATTTTGTTTTACTTTAGTTTAAATAAGATCATGGGCTTTATATTGGCCCATCCAAGAATAAATACAAGAATTTATTATTTACCACAAGTTCTCTTTTTGTATAGAATCAAAATGAGCATTTGTCTCATTTTAAATTTGGATGTGTCATAATAAAACAATCAATTCCTTATTACAATGATAATAGGCCTCACAAATGTTTTATTTACATTAAACATTACTCTATAACAATGTTAATAACAAACATCTCATTTTAGCGATAAATCTACGATTTTAAATAAATGAATAAATGGCAATGAAAATTTCACATTTTTATTTGTAAACTATTTTCATAAAATTAGTTATCACATATTCCAAAATTATCTATTCCAAAAAAATTTATACATTTTTAAAACACAAAAATTCCAATATTGGCCACAATTGATTTCAACATTTTGAAAATGCTTAACATCTCCAAATTCCATATTGACTAAGAATTAATCAAGTTAAAAAAATCAAATTAAATCACTATTTAATTAATTTAATTAACTTCAAAAATCTGGTTTGTTACACTTTCCTTTTAAGTCCACTAGCTGCATCTTTAACTCTTTTATCTCAGTAGGTGTCATCCTACTAGGTGGTCTACTTACGGGTTTTGCTCCTAGAATAGGATCTATTCGAAACTCGATAGCTCGTTTCAATGGTAGTCCTATAATCGGCTCAAAAACATATGCAAATTCTCTTACTACCGAAACCCGATTCAACTCTTCTTCTGCTTCCATTGCATTCATCAAAGGACAAATTCCTGGACTCGAATTCTCGACTTTATACTATTCGGTCACTACTACTAGGAAAAATATCCTAGCATCATGCCTATCTAACCAATCCATACCCAATATGGTCCCAAGCCTATGAAATCAAAGACATAAAATTACCTGCAATCATCAATCGAATCAAATGACCTAAAAATCAAGTCCTAACCGGTCGCATTGCATCCGCAGAGTTGCATACCCTCCTATTGGATTCACAACCCTTAATGAAGTAACTAGGTATGAAGTTTCTAAGTTTAACTTATCTACCAAACACTGAGATACAAATGAATGTGATGCACCAGTATCAAATAGTATCCCAATTGGTACACTATGGATCAAAAGCATACCTTCCATCATAGATTTTCCCTTCTCAGCTGTTGTTGGTCTAGAGGACGATGGTTCAAAAGCATAGACTTTACCCTTTTCAGCCTTGAATGTTTCTGGACACTTGTTCTTATAATACCTTACTTGGTCGCAGTTAAAGCATTTCACATTCTACTTCCCCACAGCTACCTACACTAATTAGCATAGTGCCCCTTCTTATCGCACTTATAACAGACAATATCTGCCTTCCCCTTCTTAGCTGCTCCTCCTTTCTGAGCACCCTTCTTCTTAAAGAAATTTCTTTTCTTATTCCGGGATTCCTGGGTCTCCATTGACTTCTCCTTCCCAAAGGTAGAAACATTTCTTCGTTTTTAATTGCCATCTCCACTACTACATTTGATGGATCTCGGATATGTGGCATGGTTGCCCTAGCATTTTTCGACCTTAACCCTTGGATAAACTTCTCGTTCCTCTTAATGACAGTGTCCACAGTGGCATATTCATACGTAGATAACTCATCAAACTTCCCAGAATACTCCAACATCGACATTTCCCTCGCTCCAAATCCATAAATTTACCGAGCAAAGTGGATTTAGCAACCTCGAACAAAATACTCTCATCAAATCTCCTTTGGAAATCTGCCCAAGTTAACTCTTCCTTTGGCACACCCATGTTAAATCCATTCCACTAGAACAATGTTGCACCTTGCAATTGCCTCGAAGTCAATCTTCTCTTCTGCTCATCATCCAAACAAAGATCGGAAAAAATTCTCTCATAATGCAAAATCCAATTTTCCACCTCTACAGCATCCTTTGTTCTAAGAAAAGGCTTTCTCTTAGACTGGTATAAGCTCCGCTCAGCTTGGCATAATTATTGCCAACTGGCACCATGGGATTTGCTCCTCCCACATTAACAACATTATGAGGTGACCCACTTCTCTTATCATATATTTATATAGAATTTTCTGTTAACAATTTTTTTTTTACAATACACATAAATATACTTTACAATGGATCACTTCTCTTAATTTAATTTCCCCAAGATCCTGAATTTTACTAATATAAATATATCAGTATTTAAATAAATTCTATCATTTACATATATGAAGATATATAAATGGTTCTTTGCTTTTCAGAGTGATTAAACAGCAAAGAAACTCTTTCCCACCTTAATTCTCATATTAGAGATTTGGTGTCACATAGCTTTTCTATTTATCATATATATATATATATATATATATATATTTCTTTTTAGAACTCCAGCTTGATTAACTTTAGGATTAAATATTACTGGTTCTCTTATTTTCTTGTTCTACCTCACAAATTAATTGACTTCTGAATTTACAAGCCATACTTTTTAATCCTGGGATTTTTGTGATTTGATACATATTGTTCTATATTAAGTAAAAAGTGTTCAACCTAACTCATGCTTGTTAGGTTAGCTTGTTTTACTCATTTCAATTTCAAACAGCTTTTATATCAGAGGGAATGTCCATATTTTAATTTATTAGTTGCAATAATCATGTGGGTGTTTGTAATGACAAGTTAATGCTCAATACAAACAAATCATATGCATTTATAATTTATCAAAGGTTTTGATTATGACCCAATACTACCATATTTGAATTAAGTATCAAAATAGCAAGAATTAGCTAAGCATAGGTGCAGTAGAGTCTACAATTACTAAGCAGGTAAATGAGCTTATTACTCCAAGCAATGCAAGTTTTCACCGAGGAAATCAAATGCCCCACTAGATTCAGGCTATGCCTTTCAGCCTTTCATGGACCTATATCAATTATAAGTCATGGTTAAGCCTACTGGTTAGCCAGTTTAGATTCAACTCAATTTTTATGAATTCATTGATTTTTTACTCTATTCTTTTCTTCCTATGGTGTTTCTGCTCTACCATTTTTTTTAGATTCATCAAACATTTTCTACAGGAGACATGAGCACATATCAAAATTACATGACATGATCTCCAAAATCTTTCTCCACCAGAAACTATGCAGATTTAACTCTTTTAAAAATAACAACCCACATATGCAAGTATGAATAATACTTAAGGATTCCTACAAGTTCACTTCTCAGAAAACAAATACATATCAATCCAGATAATACTTAAACCATAATGATATTTTTTTTGCTTGGCCTAATTATTACAACATATCTGCCAAAGACTCCTTAAACATTCTAAATGCAAGTAATCTTCAATTGCCCATGCACACAAGTTTCCTATGCATCCTTTCCTGCAGCAACATCTAGAGCTGCCTCCATAGAAATGAGACACCCCAGATGTTACAAAGCAACAAATAGGGTCAGAATATAATTCTGGTATGAGTGAAATCAAAATGTAATATTCTGTCATTTTTAAATTGCAGTGCAGGGTATTAAAATACTTGGAGATATTTGAATTTATGATATAACTGGATAAATATTTATATCTAAGCTTCTACCACATTCATGCACACAAGCAACCATTCAATCATTCCATCCAGTATACATGTACACCCATTCTTATGGAATTAACTCATTTTAATTTCCATAACTCAACATTAAAACTTGATTTATTAATTTAATTTGGTCATATCTCTTTTGCCATTGAACACCATGTGTGCATTGCAAGGGACTCAATTCTGTTAACCCCTGCACAAAGGCCTATAGGACTTAAACAAGTCATGCACATACCCATCATACTCCTTATGATGAATAGATCAAGGCTTTTCTCCTAGATTAGTTTTATAATCTAGTGACCAGTCTCATTTCTTATTTCAGAAAGATTTTATTAACTCCTTGATTGCTTTTTACTTCCTTTCCTTTCTATAAATCAGAGAGAGAGAGTTAATCTTACTCAGGGATTTCAACTGTCCCTACATTCATTCATGAAAATCATGTTTTCACTTTATTTTTCTTTCCAGTTGTCTCATACAAAACTTGTTTTATCACTTGTATACTTTTGTATTCCAGAATGTCATGATCTCTTAACAAATCCAGTAGAATTTCATTAAAAATTCTTATGCTTAATTCTATTGTGAACATAGGGTAAGGTTTTTAGAGAAAAACCCCAAAAATATTTTTAGCCTTAGATCTGAACAAATCAGCACATAAATAATTTATTGCATTGTTCATTCCTAATATAAAACAAACTAGACATAAGCATGAACCTCCTTTGTTCACACTGCCTGGCTTATCTTTCAATTTTACCCTACTTCATAATAAAATTGTATTTATCTTACCATCATAAATACAAACTGATAGTTTATGATACTGGATCCATCCCAGAGATCATGGCATTACTATTTTCAAACAATCAAATGAAGCATATCAAAGCATCCACCAAAAATCTATCAATACACCAACCATGCTCAGCATTCATTAATTTCAGAGAAAGTAAAACAAGTTGATCAAGCACAAAAGAAATAAAATGGCTGCCCTTAACTTGGGTCTTAATGCCTTAGCCTCATGAGAATGATTAATCACTCACCTTTCCCTTCTTTTTCCCCGAGATTGCCTAAGTTTGCAAACAGTGTATGTTCTTCTTCTTCTTTTTTTCTTTTAATATGTTTCTGTTTTTCCTCAGAGAGAAAAACCTCTGCTTCTTTTCTTGATTTAAATCATTTTCACTAGGGTTTTACTGAAGGGAAAAACCCATTTTATCCTCACATCACTCAAGAATTATGTGTGTGCTGTTATGGCTAAATGTGCCATTTCCCCCTGGTTTCTATTTCTGGTAAAAGCAGTTATCCACTGCTTTTCCCTTGTGTACATGCAATTTGCATGTTTCATTTGTCCCTTATTTTCATGTGGCTTGTCTTTCAAAATTTTACTTATGTATAACTAACATAAAACTGGTTTTTAAAGCATTATAATTTATCAAAGAATATATCATCTTTTTCCTTACCTAATTGTTGAAAACAATTTTCTCTTTACAGAATTATTTTTTATTTTCTTTATGTTAAACTGTATTATATACATGTATATCCTCTTTATCAATTAACCTCTAGTTAATATTTCAAACCATATGTTTTCTCTGGATATGTAAATGTATACATATTATTAATTACTCTGGTGTTCTTTCTTTACTTATCTTATGTTTATTCTTTCTGGATATATATATATATATACATATATATATATATAAATACAACATATGGTGACATATGTCCATATATATACACTCAGTTATATATCCTCTTCTCTCTGAAATTCTATTTCTTATTACTGTTTATATTCAAGATACATATATGTATATGTATACATGTGAATATAAGACTCACTCAATTCAACTATTATTACTTTTAACTCATTCTCAATATTTATTTCCAGACTACATATATATATTTGGTTTTTTGAAAGTTTTTTTTAATTATTCTAATCTCAATAATTTGGGTCTTCACATACTCTCCTCCTAAAAGGAATTGTGTCCCACAATTATTCTCTCATACATTTCCATCTAAATGTATACAAAGCTCAATTTCTATTTTTAAATGAAATTTCAGGAACTCATTCATTCTTACTCAATCAAATATACATAAATAATTTTTTTTTAAACATACCTCAAGCAGAAAACAGCTTAGGATATTTATCCTTTATCCTCTCTTCAGCCTCCCAAGTGCAATCATTCCCATCCAAACTCCATTGGATTTTAACTAGTTTAATTATTTTATTTCTCGGTTTCCTTTCTTCCCTAGCCACAATGCCCACTGGTTCCTTTTTATAAACCAGATTTTCTTGAATTTCAACATGTGTAGGAGATTCAAGAATGGACTCTTTATCATGCACCCATTTTCTCAATTGGGATACATGAAATACATCATGTATTTGGCTCAATTCTTCTGGTAACTTCAACCTATAAGCTAAAGTCCCTATTCTTTGAACAATTTCATATGGTCCTACATACCTTGGTGACAGTTTCCCTGCTTTTCCAAATCTCAATATTTTCCTCATTGGTGAAACTTTGAGAAACACATAGTCTCCCACCTCAAATTCTACTGGCCTTCTCTTTTTATCTGCATAAGCTTTCTGTCTCTCTTGAGCTACTCTCATTCTTTGCCTCACTAATTCTATTCTTGCAGAAGTTTCTTTTACATGGTCTGGTCCAAGCAACACCCTTTCACCGGCCTCCATCCAACATGCAGGAGATAAACAAGGCTTCCCATACAAAGCCTCAAATGGAGCCATTCCTATAGTGGACTGGTAGCTATTATTATAAGCAAACTCAGCTAAATAAATATGATCTTCCCAGTTGCCTCCAAAATCAAGTATGCATGCTCTCAACAAATCCTCTAAAACTTTATTAACAATCTCAGTTTGCCCATCAGTTTGTGGATGGTAGGATGTGCTTAAGCTTAATTCTGTCCCCATAGCTTCTTGAAAGCTACTCCAAAATCTTGAAGTAAACAAAGTATCTCTATCACTAATGATAGTCTTGGGGATGCCATGCAATCTTACTATCTCCTTCACAAACAATTGAGCTAGCTTTTGAGCATTTCTGTTCGAACTTATTGGGATGAAGTGTGCTATTTTTGTGAGTCTATCAACCACTACCCAAATACTATCATTCCCCCTCCTTGTTCTTGGCAAACCATCCACAAAATCCATTGATATACTCTCCCATTTCCAAGTAGGCACTTCCAAAGGTTGCAATAGGCCTGAGGGTCTTTGATAGTCTGCCTTTACTTGTTGGCATGTCAAGCAATTTGCCACATATTTTGCTACTGCTCCTTTCATTCCTGGCCACCAATAATTTCTCTTGAGATCATGGTACATTTTTGTACCACCTGGATGGATAGTATACTTTGTTTTGTGATGCTCATCCATAACTTCTTGCTTTAGTTCCTCTACATTTGGTATGCAGAGTTTCCCCTTTTTCCTTAAGTATCCTTTAACATCTACCTCATAGTTTTCCACTGTCATGCCTTGGGATATCATGTTCTTTTTCTCCTTCAAATTTATATCTTGATTCTGCATTTGTCCTATTTTATCAACCAGTGTTGATTTTAAGGATATGAGGCTTAATTTACCATATTCAATCATCTTACTGTGTGTCTTATCTGATGCACTAGTTTCTTCTTTCACTTCCACCTCACTAAGAATTGTCAAATCCTTGAACTCTGCCATCATTAAGCTTGCCAATTTAGCTTGATGTCTACTTAATGCATCTGCTACTTTATTAGCTTTTCCAGGGGTATACAATATATCAAGATCATAGGCAGCTAGAAATTCTACCCACCTATGTTGCCTCATGTTCAAGTCTTTTTGGGAAAACAAATATTTAAGTGACTTGTGATCAGTAAACAATTCAAACTTTGCACCCAATAAATAATGTCTCCATAGTTTCAATGCATACACCACAGCAGCTAGTTCTAAGTCATGTGTAGCATACCTAGTTTCATTTGGCTTGAGTTGCCTTGATGCATAAGCTATGACTCTACCATGTTGCATAAGCACTGCCCCCAATCCAGATCCACTAGCATCTGTGTAAACTACTAATTCTTCATTACCCTCTGGCACTTGTAAAACTGGAGCTTCTACCAGTGCCTTCTTTAGTGATATGAAAGCTTGTTCACACTTCTCTGTCCACACATAGGGTTGCTCCTTTTTAGTTAACTTGGTCAATGGGATAGCTATCCTTGCAAAATCTTTTATAAATCTCCTATAATATCCTGCCATTCCCAAAAATGACCTCACCTCAGTTACTGATTTGGGTCTACTCCAAAATTGCACTGCCATCACCTTATTTGGGTCTACACTAACCCCTTGTTGTGATACTATGTGCCCCAAAATTTTTACTTCCTTCTGCCAAAATGTACATTTAGAGAATTTGGCTTTTAAATCATGTGCCCTCAGTCTAGACAAAACCAGATGCAAGTGTTTTGCATGTTCTTCTTCTGATTTTGAATACACTAATATGTCATCAATAAAGACAACCACAAATTTATCTAGAAAATCTCTAAATGTTCTATTCATTAAATCTACAAAATATGATGGTGCATTTGTCAATCCAAAAGGCATCACCAAAAATTCATATAATCCATACCTTGTGTTGAAGGCAGTATACTTAATACTCTCTTCTTCCACCTTCATCTGATGAAACCCAGAGGCTAAATCTAGCCTTGAAAAGACCTTTGCTCCATTTAATTGATCGAATAGATCATCAATTCTAGGAAGTGGGTATTTGTTTTTAATGGTGACTTTGTTTAATTCCCTATAATCAATGCACATTCTCAAAGTACCATCTTGCTTCTTCACAAATACAACTGGAGAACCCCAGTTTGAACTACTAGGCCTTATGAAGCCTTTCTGCTCCAGTTCTTCCAACTGATGTT
This sequence comes from Allium fistulosum, assembly GCA_030737815.1. Taxonomy (NCBI): domain Eukaryota; kingdom Viridiplantae; phylum Streptophyta; class Magnoliopsida; order Asparagales; family Amaryllidaceae; genus Allium; species Allium fistulosum. The sequence goes on along the minus strand of CM060908.1, from coordinate 737,809,629 downwards.
TCAATTCCACAAGTTCTTTAGGACCCATCCTAGTAGGTTTCTTGATGATTGGACTAGCTCCGGGGATTAGTCTTATTTGAAATTCTACTTGTCTATTTTCTGGAACACCTATGACTTCACCAAAGACATCTGGGTATTCATTTATAATTTTTATGTCTTCCAATGTTAATTCTTTCTCAGTCATGCTATATATTTGGTTAAGGTAATTGATTTTAGCAATTTCACTCATGATTATAATATTCTTACCATTTTCTGTTTTCAGAGAAATAGTGAAATTTTCCAAATTCAAAATTGCTTTGAATTTGCTCAACCAATCTACCCCTAAAATAATTCCTATTCCAGGGTATTTCAACACAAACAAATCAAATTTAAACACATTTCCTCCTATGTTTAATTCTACCCCCAGACATTTTAATCCTAGCAAACAAGAGCTACCCAGTGGGCTTTGAATAAACAAGGGATTATCAACTAAATAGCATGTGAGAGTCAATTTATTCACTATGTCTTGAGATATTAATGAATGTGTTGCTCCAGTGTCATATATAACTGAGATGGGGTGATCTTTAATTAGAAGTATACCTTCCAATTGTCCAGAACTTCCCACTGCAGTTGCTTTTGCTTTGCCCTCAAGTGCTCTTACCTTTGCTCCCCTTTTGAATTCTGGGCAGTTCCTTTTAATATGGCCTTCCTTCCCACAGTTATAGCAGCTGAATGGTGCCTTCTTGGCTGCTTGACACTTATTACTCATGTGTCCTTCTTTGCCACAATTGTAACAAGTGACCTTCTTCTTAGCTTCCCCAGTGGTTGTTCCTTCCATTTTCTTATCCATATTCTTTTTGTCATAGGGATGTGTCCTATTTTTCCCTTTCTTTTGATTGTTAGCCCTCATGCTCCTAAATTTTTCCCTTGCATTGTCATGTTGTTCAAAGGAAAGAGCAAGGTCTATGACTTGATCAAATGTTTTATCCTTGTATGGTAACATTGCTCTACCCAGACCTGCATTTAGTCCTTGGATAAATCTTGAATTCTTTGATTCTTCATCTCCTATAAGCATAGTTCCATACTTGGATAAGCTTTCAAATTTTTGAGTGTATTCAGTCACACTCATTGGTCCCTGCCTTAGCCTTATAAATTCCTCAAGCAATGTTGCCTTGGCTGTTGCTGGAACGAACCTTGCCTCAAGCATCTCCTTGAATTGATCCCATGTTATCTCATTTTCTGGCCTCCCTGTGATGATCACCTCCCACCAATCTAAAGCTGCTCCTTTAAGTCTCCTTGAAGCTATCTGCCTCTTCCTTTGGTCATTAACTTGCATATCTGCAAATATCCTTTCCAAAGTTCTTAGCCATATCTGCACTCCCCTAACTCCCTCGGTGCCTTCAAAATCCTTGCCTCCTAAACTTGAGAATGTCTTCAACAGTTTGGCTAGTTCCTCATGAGGATTCTCTTCCCTGTGCACTGCTCCCTCTCTAAATGCCCTCACCTAATCTTGCAAATTGACCATTGGTGTTGTATTGGAGGGTCCTGCTCCATGACTTGGTGGTCTTCCTACCATGATTCACTATTCAATTGCATAGCTAGTTAGTCATTTTTCTAATTTAATTATTTTATGCAATTCATTCCTACTGTGGATATTTATTTCCATCATTAATGTATATACTTATTATTATTATTATTTTTTTAGAATTTTACCCCTTCAAGAAAATTGGATAATATATTTATGCTATGTTTTAACAACATAGCTCTGATACCAACTGAGGTGACCCACTTCTCTTATCATATATTTATATAGAATTTTCTGTTAACAATTTTTTTTTACAATACACATAAATATACTTTACAATGGATCACTTCTCTTAATTTAATTTCCCCAAGATCCTGAATTTTACTAATATAAATATATCAGTATTTAAATAAATTCTATCATTTACATATATGAAGATATATAAATGGTTCTTTGCTTTTCAGAGTGATTAAACAGCAAAGAAACTCTTTCCCACCTTAATTCTCATATTAGAGATTTGGTGTCACATAGCTTTTCTATTTATCATATATATATATATATTTCTTTTTAGAACTCCAGCTTGATTAACTTTAGGATTAAATATTACTGGTTCTCTTATTTTCTTGTTCTACCTCACAAATTAATTGACTTCTGAATTTACAAGCCATACTTTTTAATCCTGGGATTTTTGTGATTTGATACATATTGTTCTATATTAAGTAAAAAGTGTTCAACCTAACTCATGCTTGTTAGGTTAGCTTGTTTTACTCATTTCAATTTCAAACAGCTTTTATATCAGAGGGAATGTCCATATTTTAATTTATTAGTTGCAATAATCATGTGGGTGTTTGTAATGACAAGTTAATGCTCAATACAAACAAATCATATGCATTTATAATTTATCAAAGGTTTTGATTATGACCCAATACTACCAGATTTGAATTAAGTATCAAAATAGCAGGAATTAGCTAAGCATAGGTGCAGTAGAGTCTACAATTACTAAGCAGGTAAATGAGCTTATTACTCCAAGCAATGCAAGTTTTCACCGGGGAAATCAAATGCCCCACTAGATTCAGGCTATGCCTTTCAGCCTTTCATGGACCTATATCAATTATAAGTCATGGTTAAGCCTACTGGTTAGCCAGTTTAGATTCAACTCAATTTTTATGAATTCATTGATTTTTTACTCTATTCTTTTCTTCCTATGGTGTTTCTGCTCTACCATTTTTTTTAGATTCATCAAACATTTTCTACAGGAGACATGAGCACATATCAAAATTACATGACATGATCTCCAAAATCTTTCTCCACCAGAAACTATGCAGATTTAACTCTTTTAAAAATAACAACCCACATATGCAAGTATGAATAATACTTAAGGATTCCTACAAGTTCACTTCTCAGAAAACAAATACATATCAATCCAGATAATACTTAAACCATAATGATATTTTTTTTGCTTGGCCTAATTATTACAACATATCTACCAAAGACTCCTTAAACATTCTAAATGCAAGTAATCTTCAATTTCCCATGCACACAAGTTTCCTATGCATCCTTTCCTGCAGCAACATCTAGAGCTGCCTCCATAGAAATGAGACACCCCAGATGTTACAAAGCAACAAATAGGGTCAGAATATAATTCTGGTATGAGTGAAATCAAAATGTAATATTCTGTCATTTTTAAATTGCAGTGCAGGGTATTAAAATACTTGGAGATATTTGAATTTATGATATAACTGGATAAATATTTATATCTAAGCTTCTACCACATTCATGCACACAAGCAACCATTCAATCATTCCATCCAGTATACATGTACACCCATTCTTATGGAATTAACTCATTTTAATTTCCATAACTCAACATTAAAACTTGATTTATTAATTTAATTTGGTCATATCTCTTTTGCCATTGAACACCATGTGTGCATTGCAAGGGACTCAATTCTGTTAACCCCTGCACAAAGGCCTATAGGACTTAAACAAGTCATGCACATACCCATCATACTCCTTATGATGAATAGATCAAGGCTTTTCTCCTAGATTAGTTTTATAATCTAGTGACCAGTCTCATTTCTTATTTCAGAAAGATTTTATTAACTCCTTGATTGCTTTTTACTTCCTTTCCTTTCTATAAATCAGAGAGAGAGTTAATCTTACTCAGGGATTTCAACTGTCCCTACATTCATTCATGAAAATCATGTTTTCACTTTATTTTTCTTTCCAGTTGTCTCATACAAAACTTGTTTTATCACTTGTATACTTCTGTATTCCAGAATGTCATGATCTCTTAACAAATCCAGTAGAATTTCATTAAAAATTCTTATGCTTAATTCTATTGTGAACATAGGGTAAGGTTTTTAGAGAAAAACCCCAAAAATATTTTTAGCCTTAGATCTGAACAAATCAGCACATAAATAATTTATTGCATTGTTCATTCCTAATTTAAAACAAACTAGACATAAGCATGAACCTCCTTTGTTCACACTGCCTGGCTTATCTTTCAATTTTACCCTACTTCATAATAAAATTGTATTTATCTTACCATCATAAATACAAACTGATAGTTTATGATACTGGATCCATCCCAGAGATCATGGCATTACTATTTTCAAACAATCAAATGAAGCATATCAAAGCATCCACCAAAAATCTATCAATACACCAACCATGCTCAGCATTCATTAATTTCAGAGAAAGTAAAACAAGTTGATCAAGCACAAAAGAAATAAAATGGCTGCCCTTAACTTGTGTCTTAATGCCTTAGCCTCATGAGAATGATTAATCACTCACCTTTCCCTTCTTTTTCCCCGAGATTGCCTAAGTTTGCAAACAGTGTATGTTCTTCTTCTTCTTTTTTCTTTTAATATGTTTCTGTTTTTCCTCAGAGAGAAAAACCTCTGCTTCTTTTCTTGATTTAAATCATTTTCACTAGGGTTTTACTGAAGGGAAAAACCCATTTTATCCTCACATCACTCAAGAATTATGTGTGTGCTGTTATGGCTAAATGTGCCATTTCCCCCTGGTTTCTATTTCTGGTAAAAGCAGTTATCCACTGCTTTTCCCTTGTGTACATGCAATTTGCATGTTTCATTTGTCCCTTATTTTCATGTGGCTTGTCTTTCAAAATTTTACTTATGTATAACTAATATAAAACTGGTTTTTAAAGCATTATAATTTATCAAAGAATATATCATCTTTTTCCTTACCTAATTGTTGAAAACAATTTTCTCTTTACAGAATTATTTTTTATTTTCTTTATGTTAAACTGTATTATATACATGTATATCCTCTTTATCAATTAACCTCTAGTTAATATCTCAAACCATATGTTTTCTCTGGATATGTAAATGTATACATATTATTAATTACTCTGGTGTTCTTTCTTTACTTATCTTATGTTTATTCTTTCTGGATATATATATATATACATATATATATAAATACAACATATGGTGACATATGTCCATATATATACACTCAGTTATATATCCTCTTCTCTCTGAAATTCTATTTCTTATTACTGTTTATATTCAAGATACATATATGTATATGTATACATGTGAATATAAGACTCACTCAATTCAACTATTATTACTTTTAACTCATTCTCAATATTTATTTCCAGACTACATATATATATTTGGTTTTTTGAAAGTTTTCTTTTTTTTTTAATTATTCTAATCTTAATAATTTGGGTCTTCACACATTACCTCCAACTACTCCTGCAGGTGCTCTAGCTTGCATCAAGTTAACGAAGAATTGATACGTCGTCCCTATATGTACTAGTGGGGTTCCAACACCCACGTTGGCATTTGCGTTTTGATTAGAATTTGCCTGTCGACCGTGGTTTCTCCTGGAATTGGGTCGAGCATTTCCTTTAGTTGTGGTGCTTCCTCCACCTAAATTCACTCTTCCTTTCCCTACTTCCATACCTTTCTTTCTTGTAAATCCACATTCGAGCGTTTGTAAGATACCGAAGAACTGTCTAAGAGAGAGGGGAATACATATCTATATATAGCAAAATACAAGCACATTAGTATTGCGTTATCCCAACCCCAATCTTATATTCTGCTTCATTGGTTTATATTTTCAAAAAAATTTAGGTATAAATTCCATTTAATTTACATAAACCTATGCTCTGATACCAAACTGTAAAATCCCCCATTTTAAGGCCCGAAACAAAGTGCTACGGATGCTGCAGCCATCCATAGTTATTAATTTTCGATGAAAAAATGCGGCTAAGTTAATCATTTTGATAATACCAGAAACACATGAATATGGAAATTCAACAAAAATTTTAAAATAAATTTTCTCATCTCATTTCACAATAAGGTTTCAATTTTATTACGTAATCCCAATTTGCAAACTACGTTCAGAGAAAATATAATTATTACAACATATTTTAAGCACGACATATGAAGATGACCACTTGGATGATCAGAGTCAAATATCTGGCGTTTAATACAACTTGCCATTACAACACAAAAGCATAATCAAAACACAACGGAAAAAAGATATATAGCTCATGCTAGCTAGATTGCCTCTTGCACGTCTATGAAAGCTTATTCATCTGAAAAGAACTTGAAAAGCCCTTACTTTCAACTTACTCAAATGAGTATCCGAGAGTTTAAGGAGAAAACAAAATCTTAAGGTCGGACTAAAAGTCTAGTGTGAATAATAATCTACCATCTCAAACCAATAGATATCCAGTGAGACCACGCTGCTGTGCGGAACGGATTTCCCCTCACTAGTACCCAATTAGACATCTTAACCATACACCATGCTCTTGCATCCACAATGGTTATAACAAAATAATATGATAGTGTATAAATATGTCATATGTACTGTATTACCCATCCCTCATTTATTAGTTTACCCATCTAAGTTCTTATTGACTACCCGTCTTATATTTATGCGGACTACCCATATCGCATTTTATTTTACTTAAACTAATGTGGCTATCTGTTATACTACCTTTTGACCAAACAGTATATCATAAATTTTGGCTAAATGACCTCTGTGATCATCTAGGCAGGAAGCCCGTAGAGATGGTTATCAGGCTCAGAAATCAATGATATTTGGAACTATGGACAATAGTTAGGCAGATTCGGACTAGGTCCCAATCAAGGTGCAATCAATATGAAGTGATAAGGAAGGCCTCGTGAGGCCAAATTTCAAATTTCAAGTCAATTGGAGTTTCTCGAGTTATGGGCAAAGGTAGAATTTATATGGATCGATCGGAAACGAACCATAAAACAACATAAATCAACAATGATCGATCAATAACTAAAGATCTACAACTCCATACCCATGAAACTTTGGGAATGTCAATATATTGAAGAAAGGAGTCCCCAAAATCGACCGCATGTCAAAACTCTCAAATATCATAAAAACATATCGATCGTTCCATAACGATCATTCAAATCAGCCAAAACGAGCCATAGTTTCACGGAGAATGCGATATCTCATAATAGTATGTCAGAATTGTATGTAATTTGGAGAGAAAGTATCCTACATCATAGACCACCCCATGATTGATCGTAGTTCAAAACGTCCAAATCCTAGAAAAAGAGGTCGATCGTTATTGGAACGATCGTACAAATCAGCCAAAATGATCTATAGTTTCACGGAAAATGCGATATCTCACAAATGGTATGTCAAAATTGCACAAAATCTAGAAGCAAGTAGCTAACACCATGGGGAACCCACATGATCGGTTGCAACTCAAAAGGATGAATCATGTAATGATTTCCTATGATCCAATTTCTAGTTGAAACAGTGAAGATCGATCGATATCTCACAAACGGTAAGTCAGAATGGCGTGAAACATTGGAAGCATGGACTAGAGGCATGAGGGACCCCATAAAAACGATCACAGCCCCATTGGAGTTAGTATGGACTTACCGGCCTAAATTAGTTTTTGGTGTCCGATCGATCCCAAATTTTGTGGGTCGGGTCGTATGCACTTGGAGGTTCTTCTGCCGAAATTTCAGCCCGATCCATGTGCGTCTTCACCTATAAATATAGCGGACTTGGCTCGTTGAAAAGGGCTTTTCTTTTGGCTCTCCTTCAACACTTCTTATCTCTTCCTCCATTATTTTTCAAAGGCAAAAACGTTTGTAACTGTAATCCAATAGTATAAATAAAAGATCATTGGAGTGAACGTAGGCTCAAGATAGTCGAACCACTATAAAACTCGTGTGTTCCTTTACTGTTTCTCCTATTTATTATGTGATCTGCATGCTTATCTTTCTATTTTGATATTGTTTTTGAAAATTGATTCTTTCACATACAACTGGGTGTTTGTGACCATTTTTGGCGCAAACATTTTGGTGCTTGCATTGAGAGAGCTAGCCCCCGCGAATTTGGAGTTCAGATTTGGAATCAACTAGAGAACTTGGAATTAGAGCAATGGTGAAATCATCTATAAGGAGACAGATAGCGGATAGGAACCATCATTAAGGGAGTCAGGAGGCTTCCTCAGGAACTAATCGAACCTTAATTTATATTACTAGTGACGAGATGGAAACGATGATGGATGCTATGCAGAAAAGAATGCTAAAGATAGTGGAGAAAATGATGCAAAATCCACTTCGATAGATTGGACAAGCTGGAGCGCAAAACCAAGGGACTGGAGTAGCTCAATTTGCTGGAAATATGAATCATGGGGTTGGAGCGGCAGGAGTTGAGGAAAACCAGAATCAGGATCGAGGAAACGAAGCTAATAGACAGCAGGATGGTGTAGTACAATCGAGGGCAGTCCCCGGCTGACACATAACGATCGGTACTGATCGTTCCAAAACGATCGGCGCCGATTGATCTAGACTAGGGGGCATGCTCCCAGATTATGCTGGATCGACCCTAGGTGGGGTGTTGGATAATGCCGAGCAATTTGGAGTCAATCAGAACTTTGATGCGTGTCTGTAAGAGGATAATCTGAGATTTCCTTACAGACTCGGGGGGTAGGATGGAAATGATGATCGGAGACTATTTATGGATGCTGGAATAGTTGGAAATTGGAATCCAAGCCTTGCAGCAGAAACTAGCAGACTTGGATATGGATTGGAGCAACCAGGGGCAGGCCCTTGCCAAGGAGAACGGAAAAGCATTACTTCCCATGGAATTGGGGCAACGAATCTAATTGACTCTGGAAGGAATCGGATAATGGTAATGGAACAGAAGCAGCCATCATCCACCACAAATTGGAACGAGCCGGCTTAAGGGCACAAGTTGCCATCTCTTAATCGGGATGGCAGGAAGTAAAAGAAACTCCAAATTAAAACAAATTAAGTCACTTAGACATATATGGGATCGAGGTCATTCTCTAGGCATGCTCTAAGATTGTGATAAACCGCTATAACAAATGATTTTGGAACTCACTTGAATGTGAAAACAAGTATTTTGCCTCAAATGATAATCGATCTCGAACGATCATATTTCGCCTCGAACGACACTCGATCTCGAACGATCATATTTCACCCTGAACGGCACTCGATCTCGAATGATCATATTTCGCCTTGAACGACAGTCGATCTCGAACGATCACATTTCGCCTCAAATAGGCTCTCGATCTCGAATGATCGCATTTCGCCTCGAAGAGACACTCAATCTCGTGCGATCATCATCAGTTTGGGATGGCTACAAATTTGATTAACGGTCCCGAATGACCATAATTAACTATCAAGCAAGATCACAGGTTTGTTCACAGGTCATCAACGGGTTTCAAACATTGGACTTAAGGCAATTCAAAACCCGACTTCCTATCGCAAAGCATGTTTTTGGGGGCAACTGTTATACCACCTTTTGACCAAGCAGTATATTATAAAAGTTGGCTAAATGGCATTTATGATCATTAAGCTAGGAAGCCCGTAAAGACGGTTATCGGGCTCGAAAATCGATGATATTTGGAACTATGGACAATAGTTGGCTGGATTCGGACTGAGTCTCAATCAAGATGCAAGCAATATGAAGTGACATGGAAGGCCCTGTGAGGCCACATTTCATATTTCAAGTCAATCAGAGTTCGTATGCTCGAGTTATGGGTAAAAGAAAATTTTATATGGATCGATCGGGAACGTTCCATAAAACAACGTAAATCAACGATGATCGATCAATAACTCAAGATCTACAACTCCATTACCTATGAAACTTTGGGAACGTCAATATATCGAAGAAATTGGCCCCCAAAATTGATCGCATGTCCAAACTCACAAATATCAGAAAAACATACCGATCGTTCCATAACGATCATACAAATTAGCTAGAACGATCCATAATTTCGAGGAAAATGCGATATCTCACAAACGGTATGTCGAAATTTCATGAAATTTGGAGAGAAAGTATCTTACAACATGGACCACCCTCATGTTGGTCGCAGCTCAAAACTTGCAAATCTTGAAAAAAGATGCTGATCGTTATTGGAACGCTCGTACAAATCAGCCAGAAAGATCCATAGTTTCACAGAAAATGTTATATCTCACAAATAGTACGTCGAAATTGCACGAAATTGGAAGCAAGTACCTAACATTATGGGGAACCCCCACGACCGATCACAACTCAAAAGGACGAAGCATGAAATGATCTCCTATGATCTAATTTCTAGTCAAACAGCGAAGATCAATCAATATTTCACAAACAGTAAGTTGGAACGGTGCGAAACTTTGGGAGCATGGACTAGAGGCATGAGGGACCCCGTAAAAACAATCACAGCCCCATTGGAGTTATATGGAATGATAGGTCTAAATTATTTTTTAGTGCCCAATCGATCCCAAATTTTGTGGGTCGGGTCGTATGGGCCTGGAGGTTCTTCTGCCGAAATTTTATCCCGATCCATGCACTAAAGAAAGCGGAGTTGGCTCATTGCAAAGGGCTTTTCTTTTGGCTCGCCTTCATCACTTCCTATCTCTTCCTCCATTATTATTCGAAGGCAAAAACATTTGTAATTGTAATCAAATAGTATAAAAAAAGGTCATTAGAGTGGACATAGGCCGGAGATAGCCGAACCACTATAAAACTTGTGTGTTCGTTTACTTTTTCTGCTATTTATTCTGTGATCTACATGCTTATCTTTCTATTTGGATATTGTTTTTGTAAATTGATGCTTTCACATACAACTGGGCGTCTGTGACCATTTTTGGCGCAAACACTATCCATCTCACATTTTATCATTTAAACTGATGCGGACTATCCATCTCACATCACAAAATTTTTCTAGGATAACTAAGAACACTTAAATAATCAAATAGAGACTATCCATCTCTAGCATGATGCAGACTATCCATCATACATCCCATAGTTTTCCTAAGATGACTATGAACCCATCACTTGGCCATTTAATTCATGTTACCTACATGTTTCAATTGATCCCATGTCACCCACATGTTTAACTTTACTCCAAGCTACCCACATGTTCAACATTAACACATATTGTCTACATGTATAACTTATTTCTATTGGTGTCCCCAATTAAGTTATTTCCCCTTAATTATTTAAATTTCATGCTGACATACATTGGTAGCCCCCAAAATATTTTATGTCAAACTCATTAAGATATACCTTAGTGTCCCTAAGGTTCGAAGTTAAAATCATGCAACAAATGACTATCCGCTGTTTATAAGCTCGATATCCATTACGTTGGCGTCCATACCACGTCGACATAAAAATATAAGGTTCTCCGCCTATTTTAAAACTCAAAGACTAAAACATGTGGCATCATGAGACTCAATGACAATAACGTCATCGACTCTCATGATACATAGGCTATCCGCCTATTTAAAAACTCAAAAACCGATGCATGCAGCATTATGAACCTCGATGGCAACGATATCGTCGATTTTTAAAATAATACCTGTGCAGTTAAAGCGCTCGGTGGATTCAATGCGGTAGAGGTGCAAAAAGTCATAGCGGGGATGTAGTGAAGATATAGCGGGATATATCGGATTACTCTAAAATAGCATATAAATCCCATACTTGTTGTTTTTATAAATATATAGATAGTAATTATGTGAAAAATTAACATTCAATTGAATTATAATTAATACAAAAATAATTTTAAATAAAAATATGTGCAAATGTATTGTAAATGAACGTAAAACTGTTATATAACTTAATTTAATTTAGTAGAATATTAGAGTATTATCATTTCTAAACATATATAAAAAATTCAATGAAATTAATTAATTTCATAATTTTTATAGCGTATAAATATCATTTTTCAATCCAATTTTTTATAGAAGATATAGAGGAAATAGCGGAATGTAGCCGAAATAATGGGATATAGCGGAAATAGCGGGGATTAAAGCGGAAAGGCTATATGTTGGGGATATATGGAAAAATCGTAGCGGTAGGAATCCGCTATAAGATATATCGGAGTTATAGCGGGGATATAGCGGGGCATTAACTTCACAGAATAATACGCAATGGCCTTGGCGACCCTATTGAAATTTTTTTGGGTGTGACGACCCTTTAGCTTAGCAAAACATGCGGCATCCAAAATTATGGAGAGGCCTTGCCGATTCTTTTATGTTGCCGCTTTCATTAGCCTCGGCGAGATTAGAATCACTCCACAACCATCAGAATAGTTACCCTATGCTTCCCCTTGTCAACGTTGATGAAGCAAACTAAAGAGAGGCGCGACGACCCAAATAGGAATGTAGCATCACCGTAATTCTAAATCTTCATTTTTACTACATAAAGTATCTTCCATTTACCTAATTCTATTAGCTTGTTAATGTTTGATTGGTTTGAATAAAGTTTTGCATATCTTTTCTTTAGAATTGGCTGCCGCACTCAATTTTTCCAAGACAAAAATACATGTTCATCCAACAAATTATTAATCTTAATTAACTAACTTTTTAAATCCTTAACTAGCATATTAAGTACATATCTATTCGACAATAAGTGGAAAAGATTCCAAAAATTCACATAAAATTCATTTTATTTATCATATAAAAATTTCAAGTGAAAAATCATTATTTAATTATTTAAGTTAAATAAAATCCAAAATTGCTTTCTTTTCTCACTAGAAAATTATAAAATATATATTCCATCTAGGGAAATTATGGAATTAAAACCCATCTCTAAAATGTTGTTTTACATCACATATCTAAATTTCAAATCATTTGGAGGATAAAAACTTCGGATTTAACCCCAAAACCGAATTAAACCATTTCTAATTAATTTGAAAACTTCTTATTAACCATTATTCTATCCAAACAATGATTATTAGATCGTAACTTGATCAACCAAACACATGAGGTTAGGGTATTACCCATAACCGATTCAAAACAAGGATTAAAGAGATGATAAGTGATATTAGTCACCTTAAACTTGATGTATGGAGTTGAGATTTGGTCTAGCTTTGATTTCCTAAGCTTGCTTCCCTTTGAATCCCTAAATTTCATCCTCCTTAGAATGATTTAATGGCCGGCCTTGATATCACCTTTTGATTTTTTTATGAATGATAGAAAATTAGAATAGAATGAGGAAAGAGGGTAGATAAGGGTTTAGTATATTCCTAAGTTACCCCTCTCATTCATTCTCCTTTAGGTCAAAATTTTAAAACAACTTTACTTACTAAGGCACGATCTAATTAAATTGCCCATATCTTATTATCCTAAATTATTCACATTATTCTATTTAATCTATCCAATTAAAAGTCCCAAATAATATTAACTAAAAATTAGGGGTGTTACATGACCGAAATAAACTAGTTCGATTGGTTTATTTGGTTTTAACCGAAGTTTGCTCACCCATATCCTCGAGATCAACACCCGTGGGTATAATGAACAATGTTAAAAAAACAGAATAACCACCGAGAAAAGGCACATTTGAGTTAAAACATAGAGAACTTCTCTAAAACGCCTTCTTTAAGATTCAAAACACACAGCCTCCCTCAAGTTTCAAAAAACATGTATGTTTTTTGTTTCAGTCAAAATACAAATATTTGTAGTTTTTCAAAAAAAAAAGGTTTATAAATTTTATATCTATTCACAATTTCATTAGTTAATCCACATCTAAGCACTACAAGACATACTAGGTTTAGTGACGACAAATAGCTATCGACGGCCGTTGCTGGCTGCGCTAATCGATGAAAAAAACCGTCGCTTCTTAAGTCGTCGATCGAAGAAAAAGCAATGACTTTAGCGACGACGTCGTCGTTAACTTTTCGATGGCTGGGGATGGCCTTGCCATCGCTAGCCGATGAAGGTCGATGGACACGTGGCATGAATCTGTACACCACGTATATGCCAATGGGGATGTTAGCCATCGCTAACCTACGCAAATTGGCCGCTGCGGTGTACAACAGGATTTTTATTCTTGTTTGTTGAGTTCCACTCGGTAATTTCCTGTAAAATTAAATATATGAATGACCAAATTAATTAATGCATTTATTATACGAACTTTAAACAAATTATAATAACAATATGAAATTAGAAAACCAACTTTCACGGTGGGAGTTTCCCAATGCTGCTGAAATTCCACCCAAAAACCAGTGCTCATCCAATCAGGTTTTATAATTTTTTTGCGTCTGAGAGGGTGTCCCTGTAATTTTTTCTCAAATTCTTGTTCTGGTGATTCCTGTGCAGTTAATGCCCCGCTATTACCCTGCTACAATCTTGCTATATCTCATAGCGGATTTCTACCGCTATGATTTTTCCATATAGTCCCAAATATAGCCTTTCCGCTTTAAGCCCCGCTATTTCTGCTATATCCCATTATTCCCGCTATATTTTGCTATTTCCGCTATATCTTCTTTAAAAGAAATGAATTGAAAAATGATATTTATACATTATAAAAATTATGAAATTAATTTATTTAATTGATTTTTTAATATATTTTCAGAAAATAAAATACTCTAATATTCTACTAAATTCAATTATGTTATATAACAGTTTTATGTTTATTCACAGTATATTCGCACATGTTTTTATTTAAAATTATTTATGTATTAACTATAATTCAACTGAATGTTAATTTTTCATTTAATTACCATTTATATATTTGTAAAACATTAAATACGAGTTTTATATGCTATTTTTAAGTCATCCGCTATATCCTCGCTATATCCCCGCTATGACTTTTTGCACCTCTGCCGCATTGAATCTGCCGAGCGCTTTAACTGCACAGAGTGATTCTTAAAATATCTTGATCTTCCTCTTCAACAGCTACTGGAGCGTACACATTGAAATTAAAATAAATTATATACAATATATTAATTTTCAAAGATTAAATATGTCATTTTCAAATGAATTATAAATTTATACTTACCACCACGTTGGCCCTTATAGCATTCTTAATATGCGGTGGGATATCATCCCACTAAGGCCAACACCTTGACATTCGACTCATGCACGCCTTCTCCGAGACGGCTAGAATATAGTCGGAAGACTCCAGCTCAAAACCCCTGTATTGATTTTCATGTACACATTTAATAAATTTTAAATATATACAAGCACTAAATATTAATGACATTGTAATAAATTTGATACTTACCCTCCACTCTTCGAAATCATGACCGTCCTTGGATCTAAATCCACCGAGCCGCTAGCACCCTCACTAGCAGTAGGAGAAGCAGAAGCACGAAATCTCCTATGGGACATATAATATCTGCCATAAACATATCATTTCATATAATGAAAAACATATCATGTTATTATTAGAAAACATGTCTAATTAATAATCACATAAAACTTCTACTAAAACTTCAAAAATGGAACAAGATCTCCTGATCACATAGAATTAATAAAATAGAATAATACATAGCTCACAACATAGTCATCATCCTTAATAACACCAGAAACTCAAAATATAATTATATAACAAGCGATACAAATATTCATGATATATAAATTACATCATCAGTATTTAATAATCAGTCTTCGTCGTTTTCTGATTCAGACTCGGTTTCCAATGCTCCAAATGTTTGCACTTACTACAATAGCAACGAATTTCTTCGTCATTTCCATTATTAGATTTAGCAAATCTAATAGATTCGTATACCATTTTAGAAATGTTTTTTCACTGAACCTTTCGTACCAGTTCTGACTTCATACATCCAAGTACGATCAAGAAAATGATCGAATATTTTTTCGAATTAAAAAATATATGTTAGAAATTTCAACAACACTTCACTTCTTTCTAAAACAAATTAAAGCTTTTTGGTACTAAAGGTTTTAATTTCGATAGCACTTCACTTCTTTCTCTTGTACGCATAACTTTGCATCCAAGGGATGTGCTATTATATTTTTAAAACAAATCAAAGTCTTTTGGGAATAAAGGCTTTAATTTTAATAACATTTCAGTTCTTTCTCTTGTACGCATAACTTTGCATCTAAGGGTTGTGTTGTTGTTGCATTTTTTAAAATAAATTAAAGCCATTTGAGATTAGGGCTTTAATTTGTTGTTGTATTTGTTAAAATAATACTTGATACTTATTTTCAAACAAACATTATATTCATTTCTTAATTTTTATAAATCGATTTTAGTAGAGTATTTGTTTCACATGAAATTTATTATTTAAAACTACTTCCAAAAATACATAAACTACTATATTAGTAACTACAAATTAAATTTCAAACCATATTTTATAATTCATTCAACTATTTAAATATTTTATTAACTAAATTTAAAATCTTAAAACATATTTTATAATTATTTAACTATTTAAATTTTTTATTTAACTTTTTTTCTAAACTAAAATTTGAAGTTTGCACTTATAATAAATTAAAATAGCCTTATTATGTACTTACCACTAACACTTATAACTAACATATTTTATAATTCATTCAACTATTTAAATAATTTATTAACTAAATCTGATATTTTAAAACATATTTTATAATTCATTTAACTATTTAAAATTTTATTTTAACTGTTTTGTAAACTAAAATTTGAAGTTCGCACTTACAATAAATTAAAATAACTTCATTTTATACTTACCACTAATACTTATAATTAACACACACTAATTAATTAAAATAAATTAATTATGTTTAATCATAAGCTTTATATTTAACATATTCACTATCCAACCATACATATTAGCCTTAAAATTATTCTAAACTATAACAAACAATCGCGTAAACAAATCAACGTACATATTAAAAAATAATAATATACTAATTTTCGGATTTTAAATCAACCCTAATTTTTAATTATAATAAATTAAACAACTACAGTACTAATTAATATCCCAAAATCAAGTAATATGCCATTATCATCAACTAATATGCAATAAGCATCAATTTCAAACCCATAATCGTACCAATTAGCTCCAAATTCGAAACTAGGGTTAAAATTTTACCTAGATTAAGTCGAAATTGGAGAGATTGGTGATTCTGGTGAGTTGTGGTGGCCTAAGGCGAAGTTGACGAGAGACGACGGCGTTCGAAGGGGGCGTCGACAGCTCTAGGGTTTTTCTTTTCACTTTTGAAAATTTTGTGGGCACGAGAGAATGATGAAAAAGTCATGCATTTTCTTTCTGTATACTCGACAATCGCTTATTACTTTTGTATTTTTGTATTTTTTCTTATTCATTCTACGTTTTAAAAAAATGTTTAAAAATACTATTTAATTCCTAAAAAATAAACAAGATATTTTAGCAAAACCATTCAACGTAACGACTGTAATTATGTATGTGTAATCGACTGTAATCATTCAGTGCATAATACAGTTTTAGAGGTCTATTTTAAAAAATGAGGTTATGTAGAGTATATTCATTGATGTTTGCTAATTGGCAATATAAAGGGGTCATAGCTCTAAGAAGAAGAGGACTAGTGAAGACAAAATACTAAAAATAGGTCGATAAAGTAAATAAATTTATATTTAGTGCAAAAGGCAAATTATGCTTAAAAGTGGGTAGATGAACTGAATTATATTGTGGATATAAATAAAACTTAGTTTCGATTATAAAAACATGTGACTAAGTCCAAATCTAATTTTCGAAAAATAAAAATGGAAGAAAAGAGAGTTTTAAATTAAAACATATTTTTGAGTAGTCTTTTTTGTATATCAAACTTGAAAATAAAAGATGAGTGCAAATTATATATCAAACTTAAAAGACGGATTCTAATTTCCACTATATTGGTGGACCATTTATTTGATGAAATTGTATCATGATGAAAAGGGGACATTTTGGTAACTATACCAAGTAGATTACCTAAAACCACCTTAGTCCGATTAGCAATCGGTGTCATCTTCTTCACCACTGATCCCAAAATACATACATGCATTTGTCAGCACACAACATTCACTACAAAAGAAATGGTAATTTTTCAACCCGGAATTCCCTACAACGCGTAGGCATGGTGTAGGGAAATCGTGAAAACGTGGAGAAGGCGTTGGCAGTTCCCTACGCATTTCCTATGCGTGCCATGGTTTAAATGTTTAAAATTTGTTAAACATAATTAGTGAAACGTTAGTAACTTTATCCCCAACTCATTCATTTCCAGCGAATAAAAAAACCCGAGATCTGAATCGCTCTTGTCGCTCTCCCTTCACATCTGCCTCCACGCCATCATTATCTGCCTCCGCACCGCCACTACCTACCTCCGAGCCACCGCTTCCCATACTCCATCTGTGCCTTCGATCGAGCGAGCGTTGCTTGGAACGAACGGTTTTGAGAGGCTCTGCCTTTGCTTCTTCCTTATTACTCGCACAAAATCGGGTTTGTCACTTAAGATTGGAACAATCCATCCGTGCCTTCGATCATGTGTCCATTTTATATTTTCAATTTTCATTTATTAACATGATAATAAAGTAAAAAATATTTGGTGATTAATCTACTTCACTTAAGATTAGCGAAAAATAAGATAACTAAAATTTCATTAGGTAAATATGTGTGGAATCCATTCATGATTATATAATCCATTTAGGAATATAATGATTTTCCATTTTTTTGTAGATGATCTTTTTTCTGGTTTGAAGATGATCTTTGAGCTAACTTAAATTAATTACCCGGTATGAGCATTGAGAATTAGAGGATACAAATTGATTATTTTTGTTTAACTAAACATGTTTAATGCCAATGTAAACTTCAATGTTTTACGAGGGAAAATAATAAATATAATATCAGATAGTTAATTTATAAAATAAATTTGAAAATTGAACGGGTTAGGACATCTAAAAATAGTATCCATCGTAACCATGAACTTAGCTTTGCCCTATTCTATGACATCTTAAAATGTTCATCTTCTTGATAATATACTCACAATCCCATAACTAACATATTGTCATCTCTGTTTTGTTGAATGCATACCATCATTTTAGTTTTGTTTAAAAAACATGTCTGAATAGCAGTAATATAAGTAAGATGCAATAGATATACTAACATACAATTTTACTATGAATTTACTTTTTCAATTGCTCTGCCCAATTTCAAGTACTTTGATATCAGTATCATTAATGGATTCAGAGATATTCGTCCATAGGGCTTGTACTAAAAAATATTGCATATCAAAGGGCATCTAGTAGTAATTATGCTTTACTGCTATTAATGCTTTGAAACATACACTATGTAAAGAGTTTTGACCGTAGTGAAGAAGTTGTACCATGTGAAAATATACATATTTAATCAATGAAAGTTATACATAACTAATGTTTTCATGGTTTCCATAGTTTGTGTAAAATTTGGAAGAATAATACAAAATGAGCACTACAAAGTCACAAAAAAAATTAAACTGTTGAGCGTTGGAAAATGTATATGAAAACATTCAAAAATGAACATCAACCAAAGTCCTAAACAAAAAAACAAATGATGCTGAGGCAATGTCTAAAGAAGCTACAATTCTTCAGTGTATCATAAATTGAACAACAGATAACACTACACTCAAAATAATGGAAATTTTAGATATTTTACAACTAAGAATAAAACTAAAAACAACAAAACAACAAAACATGTTTCTTGTTTTTTTACTCGATTGTTTGACATATATAATGCAAAAGTTATGATTTCCACATCAAATTCTTATTGCAGCTCATGGGTATTACAAATATTGTCTCACCGGTCAATGTTTAAATAATAATAATAATAATAATGTGAACTAGTGTTAATTGATTATGTTACTCCTCGAAAAGTTTACTTTTCAATTAACAGACAATATACGTTGTTTTTAAAAGAAAGTCTTTTGAACTTTTTAAGATTCATTTTAAGGATACATTCTATTATATTATATAAGAAGTTCATGTTTTGAATTTTATCTTCCTTATCCAGAGTTGTTCTCACTTCAAATAGAGGTTGCTCAGCTCTTTCGGGTAAAGTTTTAAAATTATATAAAACAGCTGATATAAAATGAAAAAATATATTATTATTTTGATTCTGAAAATATTAATTTTATTCAACCTTAGTGTAATTGTTGTAAAATTTTCAATTGGCAAAATGAGCTGCTTTTTCGGACGGAAATTTTAAATAAAATTGCATGTAAGCAATTAAGTTAAATTCTTTAATCCTCTCTTAAACAACCACAAAAAAGAAGCAAAAATCCTTTCTTAGATTTCAAACAACCACTGTAGAGGAAAAAGCCGAACATACACTTGTTGGAATTCATAATAGTTTTTTCAAGCACAAAATAAATTATGGAATCATACTTACCTTGATAAATGTATATGTTTCAAACATCAATTGTGTACTTCATAAATAATCAAATAAACTGGGACAAGAAACCATGAATATATTCCATATCAGCGATCAATAAAAGAACTATTATTCTCTATTTTTATTTACTATGCATGCCAATAGAAAATAACATGCGAATATATACATACTAGTAACTACCATAACTCTTCTATTAACAGATTATAGAACTCTTCATGCTTTACGTTTTCTGGTTCTTTTTTAGTAGTGTGAAATTGTGTTAATAGATTATGAAACTCTATCTTCAATACTTTACCTTTCAATGGACAAAAAACATTGCGGTTAAACCAAACTATATTGAACTTCTAATATTCATTTGATAAAATCTATTTTATTGTATAAGATAAGAAGTTCAATATTTTGACTTTTTATCTTTATTCTCCTCGATTTTTATCGCTCTACATAAAGGTCTCTTAGCTGTTTTAAATACAATTTTACAGTTATATAAAAATAAGTAATATAACAATGGAATTAAAATTTTCAATCACCAAAATGAGTTTGTTTTTTATAGAAATTTACTAAACAAATATTAGTACAAGCGCTTTAAGTTATTTTTTTAAATTCTCTTCTAACAACCACTGCCTTTGCAAAGGTAGTGCACCAGCACCAACATTTGTAGCACATTAGTGTTACTAATTGGTCAATGTTGATCTCAACGCTTCTTAATTTCTTTTAATTTGACCCAAAACTTGTAAAGAAATTTGTGATGTGTTCATGTATTGAGATGAAGAATGAAATGCATGACCTTTTTTCTTATCTTCAAAATAAAATTACATTGCATCAAATTGTTTTATAAATGATTAACACGATCATAATGTGATTTAACTTATCAGAAACCTTGATAAAAAAAGAAGGAAGAAGATGCAATACTGATAACACAAAATAATCTCTTTCATTAATTAAACTAAACAAAAGTGGATGAATATTTATATGAATATCATTATTGAATAATATCAGTAATATCATTGGGGAGCACAATACATGATGCAACCATTAGCGGTTTATATATATCTGAAGCTAGATACTTCCAGCTTTACCATTGAGGTTTAGAGGAGGTCAAAAGTCTAGCAAAAAAGGGAAAGAAACAATGTGGGAATCAAAGATATAAGTATTGTAACAATAAGAAACTTATAGGTTTATTTAAACCTATTAAGTCATTTAGCTTATATGCTGTAGGCCCAACCAAGAAGTTCTCCATTAGCACTTCTCAATTCTTTACTGAACACATAAGAAAATTAAATAATTAAAACAATTTTAATTAGTCCTTTATCGTTGTCTCAAATATAACATTTTCTTGTACTGAAAATAATGAAATAACTATAACTCCATATAATCATATTCTAAGTACTCAACTAACTTATCTTAATCATGCAGTACAAGATGGAACATTTGAAAGTTCGTCGAGCTTGGATGTACAAAAATGTAGGGCATAGAGGAACGATTCCATTTCAGTTTTTTAAGAGGTTTAACTGAGTTCATGCTAGTGGCATCTTCCAATGAGACAAACATGACAGAAATCCGTTGTCCTTGTAAGAAGTGTAAAGCCACAAACATCATTCTTATGAAGTCATTCAGAGGCATTTGACTAAAAACGATTTTATGGATGATTACTATGTGTGGATACATCATGGTGAAGAAACGATGAACGTTATTCATACATTGGTGGTTGGTGAGGGTGATAATGTAAATATTGGTGTTGATTTTGATGAATCTACTACTTCAGAAAATAGAATGACGGAAATGGTTATTGATGTCGCTGGTCCGAATATGCTGCCTAATTCGTTGGATGTAGAGGAAGAACCAAATCCAAAAGCTAAGAAATTTTTTGACTTGTTAGAAGCATCAAAAAGCGGTCTTTTTGATGGATGTCCAATGACGGAGTTGGCAGCGACTTCTAGGTTAGTTGCTATAAAATCCACAAACAACACTACACAAAAATTAATGAACGATGTTCTTAGTTTAGTTCGAGATGTGGTCCCATCCGGTTTGCAGACTAGATTGGCAGAAAATTGGTATCAATTAAAAAAACAAGTGTCCACATTCGGGTTGCCGTATGAAAAGATAGATACATGTCGAAGTGGGTGCATGCTATATTGGAAAGAAGATATAGACCATTCACAATGTAAATTTTGTGGCTTAGGAAGATATGAAAAGAAAAAGAGTAACAGTAAAGGTGTACCTTTTACTCGTTTACATTATCTTCCACTTATTCCTAGATTGCAAAGATTATATTTGTCTTATGCCACTACAGAGCACATGAGATGGCATAGTGAACGAGTTCGAGAGGAAGAGGTTTTATGTCATCCTGCAGATGGAGAAGCTTGGAAACATTTCGATGACAAATATCCTGATTTTGCCAAGGAGTCACGAAATATTAGACTCGGTTGATGTACCGATGGTTTCCAACCTTTTAGCCAGTATGGCAAAAAATACTCCACTTGGACAGTTATTTTAACACCTTACAATTTACCTCCTTCGATGTGTATGCAAAATCCATACATGTTCTTAACTCTAATTGTCCCTGGGCCAAAAAATCCAAAAAATAGAATAGATGTTTAATTGCAACCTTTAATAGAGGACCTGAAGAAGAGTTGGGTAGAGGGTGTTGACACTTACGACGTGTTGAAGAGAAATTTTTTCAAACTATTCACTTGTTTATTGTGGACGATAAGCGATTTTCCAGCATACGGGATGCTTTCGGGCTGGAGTACGGGGGTAAATTATCTTGCCCCGTGTGCATGGATTCAACAAAAGCATTTACACTAAAGCATGGTGGTAAGCGGTGTTGGTAGGATTGCCACCGTTGATTTTTGGATACAAATGACACGTTTAGATGTGATAAGAAAAACTTTGAAATAAATAAAATTGTAAGTTTGCAACCACCAACATTTTTTAATGGAGAAGAGGTATTTGATATTGTAAAAGATTATGCAAAATTACACGAGACGGGAAACAAAGAGCCTAAAATTCCTGGCAAATGGGATTATCACAACTGGTGCAAAGAGAGTATATTTTGGCAATTACCATATTGGAAGGATCTAAAACTTCGACACAATTTGGATGTGATGCATATTGAAAAAAAATTGTTTGAGAATTTCTTTTATACAATTATGAATGCGAAAGGAAAAACCAAAGATGATTTGAGATCAAGAAAAGATATCAAATATTATTGCAATCGTCTTAAGATTAATCTTATGCGTCCAAACTTCAAAGTTCTTGCGTGTAATGAGTTGGATAGGACTCATTGTATAAAATTACTAGAGTCGGTCGATTCTTTGAGGTTTCATTGCTTCTAATATGAAACAATGTGTTAATATGAAGGATCTTATACTGTCAGGTATGAAAAGTCACGATTTCCATGTATTTTTAGAGACTCTATTCTCGATAGTATTTAAAGAACCTTTACCACAAAAGGTTTGGATGCCTATAATGGAGCTCGATTTATTCTTTAAAGAGATATGTTCGACAACTCTATCTAAAAGCCATTTGCAGAAGCTTGAAAGAGATAAACCCAAATTACTGTGTAAATTGGAGAAAATATTTCTTCCTGGAGTTTTTAATTGCATGGAACATTTACCAGTACATCTACCAACTGAAGCGTTACTACGAGGACCAGTGCAGTATGGATGGATGTATCCTTTTGAGAGGTATGTAAAAGTTATATTTATTTAGGTAATTTTTAAATATAGAACATGCTATAGTTAATTTCACACATTTTCATATTAAAGTATCTCGATCACCTAAAGAAAAAAGTGAAACAGAAAGCACGTGTTGAAGGTTCTATTTGTCTAGCATACATTATTGAAGAAGCATCCATATTTTTTAGTCATTATTTCGATGATCACGTGAACTTAAATTTTACTCGTGGTCATCGTAATGAAAATGATATTGTGGATGATTCAATCGATAACATTCTCTCGGTATTCAAAAAACAAGGATGTCCATCTGGTAAATTGAAGAATGTTAAAGGCTTCGCTACAACAAAGGATGACAATCTAGCCAAGACAACTGTGCTTCTTAATTGTAACGAATTAACTGATCTTATCAGGTACTATAATAATTTGATTATTCATTAACTAAATTTATGTCAATCTTTTCAACCTACACATAATACTCCTCAGATATTAACATGTGTGCTTGATCTAAACAACAAGTTCGAAAGTGAATATCCCACTGTTGAACTCTGTAAAGAATTTGAGGGATGGTTTAAACAAGTGGAAATTGGTACGAAGGGCCTAATTATATGGCCCATTTTTTTTCCAGGACACGGGTTTGAAATTATTATTTTCGAGGACAATTATGTGCGGCGTGCGTCTTCATCTTCTCAAACATCTAAATATCTTCTGAAATCGATCGTGGAAATTAGGCGCGTTCGTCTTCATCTTCTCAAACAACTACGTATATTCTAAAATCTGCCGATCTTGGAAATTAGGCGTGTGCGTCTTCATCTTCTCAAACAAGTACGTATCTTCTGAAATCTACCGATCGTGAAAATTAGACGCATGCGTCTTCATCTTCTCAAAGAACTACGTACCTTCTGAAATCTACCGATCTTGCAAATTAGGCGGTCGTGAAAATTAGACGTATCTTGTTCAATCAAAGCGGTCGTTTCTTGTGCAATTGAAGCGGTCGTGAGGCGTTAGTTTCTTCTCAAATCAAAATCGACTTTAATTGTGGGAAATCGTGAGGCGATTTTCTTCATTTGGTGAGTCTCTTTTTTATTTGCTGTTTTTCATTCTCAATTCTATTTTTTATGATGTTACTGTATGTTTCTTTTCACAGGAGGCTGTTTTCATCTATTGGAGGAAGGTTTTGTTTGATGTAGTTGGAATAATGGCTTCTGAATGGTATTGTTTTATTCTTATAACACAATCACTGTGTATTTAGCTTCGTTTGTTCTTTAGTTTGCAATTAAACTCTGATTGTTTAGATGTTTAAGAATGGTGTATCAAAATTCCATTCTGGCTCTAGTAATAATTTTGGAGCCATTGAATGTGATTATGTGTTTTAAAGACCATATTGATCTTAGTGTGTGTTTGTTATGATAATTTTTTAGCTCTTCTTTTTCACCATTAAGTATATTTTTGCAGATCATCTTTTTCACCTATGATTTTTCAACAATGTAAACTTGAATAGGTACAATCACAACGAATGTTTTTCTTCCACGTGTTCCACTGTTGTAATCAGGTTATCCCAAAGAGTGATAGTGATCTGTAAAAGATAAATTGTTTTATCTTTTTTCAAAAAGTGGTATATAAAATGATTTAAATGGTTTTATGCTATTAGTTTTTATTTAAGATCAGTTTTACATAGTTATATTTTCCACTGTTGTAATCAGGTTATCCCAAAGAGTGATAGTGATCTCTAAAAGATAAATTGTTTTATCTTTTTCAAAAAGTGGTATAAAAAATGATTTAAATAGTCTTATGCTATTAGTTTTTATTTAAGATCAGTTTCACATAGTTATATTTTTTTTATTTTTTTTACATTTTTTTTGCAGGTGTGATTCATCTGTTATAGTTGTGTTTGATTTCAATAACAATTGTTTTAGTGCTCGTTTTGGATTGGATGCTTCTATTTCTTATGTTAGGAATAGGATTTGGGAGCAGTGGAATAATTTTACTCCATTATGCTTTGATATTTTTTATATTCGAGAATCAAAGACTACCTTTATTGAAACGGATAGTGATCTTCAAGCTATATTGTGTTTGTCTTGGTTTAAAAAGGAAGAATTTTTGGTTTTTTTTCTACGGCTGAAGAATGATTCAATGGATAATTTTGTTGGTGAAAGTAGCAAGTCTGGTTCAGTTGTTGGTGTTGAGTCAAGTAATAATATGTTAGGTTATGATGATGATTTAGATTCTGGTTTTACTCAACAAAAGGATTTACATGAGTTGTTGAAGAAGAATTCAAATATGGATTTTTTTACTGGCGTTGGTCAACAGTTTGATTCTGCTATTGGATTCCGTAGAACAGTTAGTGCTTATTGTTTGAAGAATGGATTTAAAGTACAGTATATTAAGAATTGTAAAGAACGATTGACAGTTCGATGTGCTGTAGCTAGCTGTCCTTTTAGGATTCATGCTTCTTGCAAACTGAAGCAATTGGACCAACTATTTGTTAAAAACATTAACTTGATTCATACTTGTGGTGGTGGATTTCGTTCCCTTAGTAGTCCAACCATTAATAGTGATCTTGTGAAAAGTTTAATCGTCAATCAAATTCGTGATGAGCCAAAAAGAAAAACCAAGGATATCATTAAAAGTTTTAGAAGAAATTATGATGTGGAGCTAAGCTATTACTTTGCTTATAAGGGTAAGAAATTGGCTATGAATGATATTTTTGGTGATGAAAAGAAATCTTATAATGAATTAGTTTGGTATTTGAAGGCAGTGGAAAGAAATAACCCAAATAGTTATTCAAGTATGGATGTGGATTCTGAAACAAATCAATTTGAGAGAGTTTTTGTATGTTATGAGGCATGTATATTTGGATTTAACTATTGTCGTCCTATGGTGTTTTTGGATGCTACCTTTTTGAAAGGGCGAAGTGGTATTTTGATGGCTGCCACTGCGAAAAATGGGAATCAAGGTACTGAATTTTTTTTTTGCTATTGTATTTATGTTACATAGTACTATTTCTTTAAGTTATTGTTCTACTAAATTTTATTGTGTACATACTGCATTTTGTTCAAGTGATTAGTCTACTGTTATATAGTACTGTTTCAAATATAGTGCATTTGGTTGTTTCAAAAATGAATTCAAACTGACAATTTAATTCAACTGAAAATTAATGATGATTAATGTTGGTTGTTTTTTTATTTTTATTTTGATAGATACATAATCTAGATGTTTTATTTTTTTCAGTTTATCATGATACCTACTGCTTATGCTGGATTTACCAGAATCTGTCATATTTCAAACAATAAATGCATATATGTTTTTATCTCTAACATCTTCAATCTAGTTGCACTAGTTACAAAGTAGGTACAATTGTTCAATGGACAGTCATGCTCTTCTTATTGTAAATTTGATCCAAAACAAATACTGTAAAAGATATAATGTTCTTTAATTTGATATACAAAATGTTACTGTATACAGGAGTTAAAAAGGATAAATGCATTTATCTTTTAATATAAAGAATTAAATAACATATTAAGCCGTCATTATATATCATAGATACTACTACATGTTGAACATATTTATCATTTTTCTCTTTATTTGAAGTTCTTACATAAGGTATACAAATGATTTAAACAGCATATAGAAAAGATAAAAGCATATATGTTTTAGATGTTTGAATATTATTCTTTGTATTGTATGCATCAATTATGTATCATATCTTTGCAATTTCTACCCTTTCTGCGTAGACTACACATGTGATTGTCTACTATTAGATAATACTGTTTCAAATATAATTTTTTTTAACACAAAAAGTGAATTAATTTTTTGTTGTTTCAAATGTAATACATAAACAGTGAATTATTATTTTTTTGTTTTTTTTCCAGGTTTTTTCCCATTAGCAATGGCTCTTGTTCCCAAAGAAAATGAAGAGTGTTGGAGTTGGTTTTTAAAACACCTAAAGAATGCTCTCAGTTGTGATAGAATATTAACTTTTTTAAGTGATAGACACTGGGGTTTATTGTTAAGTATTCCAAATTTTTTTCCAAATAGTCATCATTCTTATTGTTTGCATCATATGCAAAATAATATTGCTAGCATTGTGAAAAGTGGAAGGGGTGTTTGGGTAGCTCATTTACTTGAGCGTTGTGCTATAGCTTCTAATCATCATGAGTTTGAAAAAGCCATGTCCAAGTACAAAGAAATTGGAGGTGCCAAAGCTATACAGTACTTGAATGATAAACCATATGATCATTGGGCTGATTTGTTTTTTCCGGGGAAGCGATATGGCGAAAATAAGTCCAATGTAGCTGAGAGTTTTAATTCTTGGATTTTGGATGAAAGAAGTTTGCCTGTTACTGCTTGTCTTGATGGAATTAGGGTAAAACTGATGATGCAAATGTCTAATCGTAGAGAAGAGGCATCAAAGTGGACTAGTGTGCTATGTCCAAAAATGGAAGCTCGTTTGTTGAAATTGAAGGAAGAAGGATTTGGGTGGAGTGTTTCTAAATCATCAAGGTATTTATTTCTATATTTTTACATGATGTTCATAGTTTCTGAAAAAAATGATAAATGCATTTATCTTTTTTCAACTTGCTATGTAGTCTGTGTTATGATTTCATTTTGTTGGTATTTATAAATTTTAAACCCCTCTGGATCTTTTGAATCTTGACAGTCGCGGCATTGTAATTAACACTGTATGTAATTCTTAGCTCTTTCATTATTTTCGTCTGGATGAGTCTGTACATTTTACTTATGGTATATTAGTTCTTGACTTGGACAATCCTGTTGATATTTTTGGAAAAGTCAAATCTGGTGCATCAAGGGAATGTTTTTAGTCAATTCCACTTAATCAGTGGATGCCTTACCCATTGAAATCACTGTCAAGGTTTACTGGTTTTAATTCTTACTATAACCTTTATGCTTTCTTTTTTGTAGATTGGTTATCATTTTTTTAAAAAAGAAAGTCAAAATCAAAATTTACATAAGATATACTTTCTCTAAAGAATATGAACAGTATGCCTGTTGTTATTTGTTTTGGTTTATGAGTCTTATTTTTCACTATTAGTTCTATTCACATGAATTGGGTCTTATTTATTAGATAGATTAGAGAGAATATATATAGTGCTAATAATCATTTTTTGGAAATGCAATATGTGAACATATTTTAACTGTTTTTAATTTTACATTTTGTAGGTATATTTTTGAAGTTCATTCTCCAACATCTCAAAAGGTTGATCTTAAAAATCGCATTTGCAGTTGCAATCAATGGAAAGTGACATGTTTTCCTTGTGCGCATGCTTTGAAGTGTATTTCTTTAACCAGAAATTCTGTTTATGAATATATTGAGAATTACTTTACTGCTGAGTATTATCGAGCTTCATATTCACATTTGATCAATCCTATTCCAACTTTTGATAAGGAAGCAATTGAAGCTGAAGAATCATCTATTGTTCTTCCTCCTAAGCCTGTTCGTGGAGCTGGTAGGCCTAGGATGAATAGGATTGAAGGGGCTGACTTTCATGCTAAGCAAAACAGATGTGGAAAGTGTAAAAAACAAGGACATAATAGAAGAGGATGTTCTTTGAATATTTGAGTTGATTGTTTTAGTCCAATGTATTTGATTGGTTGTTCTATAAATACTCTGACTTGAATAATTGAGTTGATTGTATTAGTCCAGTGTATTTGATTGATTGGTTGTTCTATGAATACTTTGACTTGAATAATTGAGTTGATTGTATTAGTGCAGTGTATTTGATTGATTGGTTGTTCTATGAATACTTTGACTTGAATATTTGGATTATTGCATATGTTGAATTGGATATAATCTGATTTTGATTACTTTTGGTTGTATGCAATTGTTTATGAGTTTCTGCTTTTCTGGTAGGCACTGTGATGGTTGTCGGTAGGTAGTCAGTGTGGAATTGGTAAGATGATGGTTAGTGAAGAAGAATTGTGGGTTGTGGCTTCTCTGACAGTGTTGAGTGTGGAATGTTGCTGCAGTTTGTATTGAATGAAACAGTGGTGTAGTAGTATTTGCTTGTATGGTCAGAGAACTGTGAAGTTTATAGGTTGTGAATGGTTTGGGATTGAAGTATGGTTAGTAAGTGAAGTATGACAGAGTGGTATTTGGACTTTTGTAAAGGAGGAGGTGTTGTAGTTAAGAAGTGAGGCAGTGGAGGTTGGCAGTGAAGTAAGTAGTAGTCAGAGGCACTTGAAGTTGTGAATGATGAAGGTGGTAGTTACTCTTCTAACAGGAAATGGAAAGTATGGAAGAACTATTGTTTGCAATTGTTCTGTTTAAAAAGATAAATTGATATATCATTGGCCTCAAACAAGCTTAGGACCAAGTATATTTGCGGTCATTGATTTAAATTTTCTTTGTGCAGAAATATTTGTTCAATTTTGTTTGTGCAGAAATATTTGTTCAATTTTGTTTGTGCAGAAATATTTGTTGATTTTTCGTAACGGTGGAATACCTATCCATCTCCAATAGTTATTTATCTTTTTGTAATAACTTTTTTCAAGAGAGCAGTATTCAACCAGCATTCCTTCTTCCCATTCTCACGCATCATCACTTTCATCATTCATTTCCACTAACATCTACCCTTCTGCCTACAACTGACCAACCTTGCACTTGCCACAACCTAAAATAACTCACAGGACTTCCATCACCTCTCACTGCACTGCAACTCCAATCACTATCTTCAAACTTCTGTCATTTGACATAAAACATCCTCAACACCAACAGAAACGACCTTTATAACCTGAAATTCACAGCAACCATCAACACTAACTACATAGCACTTCCATCCACACTATCTTCCTCATCCTAGCAAATTACTTAACATCACAGTAACCTTTACATTACACAACACACTCTTTATTATACGGCCCAATTTTTTTCTAGGACACAACATGAATGTATAGTCAGATTAAAAGGTAACAGTGCAAACAAGTGCACAGCATACACATAAACAAACTCAAGTCTACAACATCTGTAAGTAGGTTTTACAATTCAAATAATATGGCCTAAGTCAACCATTACAAATTCATCAGTCAAATAAAATTTTAACAAATGTATGATAAAAGGACTGTTAGACATCAAAGAATTTGTTGCTATCATTGTCAGTTCACATCTTTTGTTGCTGAAGCTGAACTGCAGAATTTTTCAATTGTCCAGCAGTATGGTTCATCAGAGAGAATTTGTGCAGTTATCTGTGCTCTAAATGCGTTTACTTGTTCTAGACTGATTTTTGATGTTGTGTCCATTCCTTGTGCTAACTTTTGGATAAACATCATTACGAAAATTCCACAGTCGAACCTGCATTTTTTAAAATTTTAGTTATTGTGTAACATTCATCGTTGTATAAAAATCTCCAGTATCAGTGATTATGAAAATATAACTAAACATGTACTTATATCCATTACATAAAAAGATAAATGCTTCTATCTTTTTTAATAGTTGAATAAAGTAAGATCTGACACTTAATATTTTATGAAGAACTCTTTAATTAATTTCATTTAACAATAAACCAGCTCCAAAACAACAAACAACTTATATCATTTACATAAAAACATAAATGCTTTTATCTTTTCTATGTCATAACTAATATCATGAGAAAAACATCAAATACCTTGAATGCATTAGATAATGTACCATTTGTATCAGTGATTATGAAAATATAACTAAAAATGTACTTAAATCCTAGGTAAACATTTTTAATCAGTGATTATGAAAATTACCCGTTGCTTTGTTGAGCACAGTTAATATTTTTAATCAATGAAGACTTTCCCAGAATTGTTTTCTCGCCTGCGTCCTGTAAGTCTTTATTGATTTTGTTTACCGCTGCTTTCTGCCAAATATATATATATATATATATATATATATATAATTTTTTTAATAATAATGATAAATCTATTTATCTTTTTTACTTTTAGTGTATTTTACTTACCACGTTAATAGCAAACCTTGAATGTCCACTTCTTAATGTCTTAGATCTTGTGGTCAAGTGTAGAGAATCATAATGGTTCCATGAACATGATTCCACTACTAGCTCTAGCAAGCTTCAATGTCCGTTGCCATGTATAGGAAATAATATATTGCAACATAATGGATTTAGAAGTGCTTGTTTAATAAAAGGATTAAACATATTTTTTTTGATCTTTTCTAGGTTTCCATCTGTTGCGCTTTTCTGTTAAAAAATAATTTCAAAAAATTTATCTTAGAAACAAATTAAATTTTACATTATAGTACACTTACTGTCATTGTTGTGTTCACATATATAATGCTAGAACTTTGTTCTAAAAATTTTGTTTTTCTGAACCAAAACCAATCAATAACCTACATTTCCAAAAAAAAATATGGATTAAGAATAGATTTTATAATGAAGCAAAGAAAAGAATTTATAATGACGCAAAGTATAGTTTTTTGTACTTACTTGACCAGAAATATATTCTCCATAGAGAAGTTCTTCTATCATACTTTTTGTGATGGTGATGAAGTTTTCATCGTCACAAGTAAATGCTTCATCACTAAAAAATTAAGATTAGTATGTTCTGTGTTGTATGGCACTTACAGTATAAAATAAAATTAATTAAGATTGGTATACTGAAAAAGTAAGATTAGTATGTAATGAAATATTTTTTAACAAAAGAAAATAACAATAGTACATACTGTACAGGAATTTTATGAATTGTCATACTGTACAGGAATTTTTTGAATTGTACATAAAACAGCTGACAGTACATTAAAAAGATATTTTGTTTTATCTTTTTTTAGTTGTCACTTGGATTATTAACTAAAATACAGTGCATTAAAAAAAGTAAGGTTGCAAATAAAAATACTTGGTGCTGACAATAATAGGTGCTTAAATAACTTTTTTTTATCTTCATGAACATCAACCAGCAAACTATTCATCACCAAAAATTTCTTTTTTTTCTTCAGATTTTAATAAATTTCAACAGCCTTGGATTGTCGATGATACAACCCAACTACTTGATAGAATGACTCAATTTGGCAATTTTTAAGTTAAACTGAGTCAATCCATCAAGTCGCTGTGTAGTACACCAACAATACAAGGTTGTTTATTGAATGGCACAAGTGACAAATTGTTTATTAACTCTGATTAAACCATAACTTAAAAAGTTTACACATTATCGGATGTTTATTGAATGGCACTACCAAACATGACAATGTTAAAATGTTTGCATATTATGACATGGTTAAAATGGTTGACAAATTTGTGACTTATACATTAAACATATGACAGTACATACAAAAGATAATCAGTTTTATCTTTTTTTAATTGTCACCTTCAATATTAACTAAAGGATGGTACAGATCTACCATAAGTTAACCAAATATTAATAACAGGTTTAAGAAAAATATATTGTCATACTCTACAGGAATTTTATGAATTGTACATAAAACAGCTGACAGTGCATTAAAAAGATATTTTGTTTTATCTTTTTTTAGTTGTCACTTGGATTATTAACTAAAGTACAGTGCATTAAAAAAAGTAAGGTTGCAAATAAAAATACTTGGTGCTTACAATAATAGGTGCTTAAATAACTTTTTTTATCTTCATGAACATCAACCAGCAAACTATTCATCACCAAAAATTTCTTTTTTTTCTTCAGATTTTAATAAATTTCAACAGCCTTGGATTGTCGATAATACAACCCAACTACTTGATAGAATGACTCAATTTGGCAATTTTTAAGTTAAAATGAGTCAATCCATCAAGTCGCTGTGTAGTACACCAACAATACAAGGTTGTTTATTGAATGGCACAAGTGACAAATTGTTTATTAACTCTGATTAAACCATAACTTAAAAAGTTTACACATTATCGGATGTTTATTGAATGGCACTACCAAACATGACAATGTTAAAATGTTTGCATATTATGACATGGTTAAAATGGTTGACAAATTTGTGACTTGTACATTAAACATATGACAGTACATACAAAAGATAATCAGTTTTATCTTTTTTTAATTGTCACCTTCAATATTAACTAAAGGATGGTACAGATCTACCATAAGTTAACCAAATATTAATAACAGGTTTAAGAAAAATATATTGTCATACTCTATAGGAATTTTATGAATTGTACATAAAACAGGTGACAGTACATTAAAAAGAAAAGAGAAATGCTAATGGCCCAGTTTTGTCCTTAAAAATAATTAGTTTCAACTTGAGTCCCAGGTTCCCTAATTGATTGCCCCGTAATAATACCTACATCTTCCCCCAATTCAACCAGATCGCCGTGAGTGGAACTTCTACCATAACATAATTCAATTGAGTCAAAAGTAGTTTAGTTACTTACTTGTTTCGTCCAAGAATTTTGAAATTTTTTTTGACAATTTGTTTTTTTTCTTCGGTAAGATATTCGAGTAGTGGACATTTGTCAACATTCTTTGGCTTCTTCTTCTTTTTTGGTTCTTTTAGGACAATATCTTCAACAACAATTGGATTTTCAGAAACATTTTCTTGAGCAGGCTCTTTCAGATTGTCAGATTTTAAACTATCTTGTGTCTGCTTTTCTACTATGAAATCTTGAGTTTGCATAATATCAAAAGTTGGAAAATTAGTAGAACTGTTTATGTGAATCATACCAACAATTTTTTTTTACCTTTTTGAGCTTCAGTTTTTTTGTTGAAATTATCTTTTTCCTCCACTTCATGCTTTTTTAAATTTTCCAATTTCTGAAGCTTCATTTCAAGAATTTGGATTCTATTTTCAGCTGCTTCTCTTAAACATCTTTCCTCCTTTAATTGTTCTTCAACATTTTTCATCTCAGAGCACAAAAAATTGACTTTTGATTGTAGCTCCATTATGTTATCAGCAGATTCCTTTTCAGATTTTCTCAAACTTGTGTCTTCCTGGTACTCATCTAATTTCCTTTTGTTGTTTTGGTCTACTTCCACTTCAATAGCTTTTATTTTTTTGGAAAGAATTTTTTTTTTCTTCTTTTGTTACATCTGCAAATTTTTTTAAAATCTACAATGAATAAATTTAAAGTTAAGCTTTCATATATATTGTCATTGAAGTACTAGACAAGTTAAGCTTGCACATTAAACATATGACTACTAACATTCTACAAAATTGCTTTCGAAAAAATCAAAAAAAATGTACAGTTAAAAAATAGCATACTTTGTCATTGTCAACCTCACTGAGGTCCAAATCTTTCAATTTCGATAAATCCCATTTTCCCATTCTTGGGATTTTTGTTTGCAGATTTTCCTTCTCAGCAACTATTTGTGTTCGTTCACAAATCCAATACTGCAAGAAAAAGATAAAAGCATTTATATTTTTGTATTAAATATAAATTTGAATATATTTACATTTAGTTAAAATTATGAAAGCATACCAGTAACACCATAGTGCAGCCTGGTGTACTTCTAGGGTCAGCATGATACTTTTTAACATTTTTCAACACATTTTCACATATCGCTCGCGGCCAAGAAATTGAATTTAATTTTTTTAAGTTCAGCAACTTCGGCAAGAATCCCCATTGCATGTAGCTTTGGTTGTTTGGAAATAGGAAAGTTATAACTAGCAGCAACAACAACAATTTCACTATATCTTCATTTCCTTTTTCTTCTTCTAATAGTGTATTCAGTCTTTTAGTTACTGTTTTTTGGCTAATTATGTCTTCTTCTTCAAAATTGGCAATTAAAAAATTAGAGAAACTTTCCATGGCTAAGGCTTTGTTAGAAGCTGGTATAGGAAACAAGTCCTCTCCAGCTATTGGCATTCCAAAAATTAGACTGACTTCTTCAGGAGTAATTTTGAGTAATTTGTTTCCAATTGTGAAAGCATTTTCTTTTTCATTAAAAGAAGTAATGATATCATCTAAATTTGAAGCACTTTTCCTCAAATCTTGTCTTGTTATTGAATCACTAAGAAAAACGTTGAAGAAGTTTTTGAAAGGCGTTTTTTCTAAAAAAGCTTTTGCTTCCGGTGAAAGAATGTGTTTCTCCTTTATAATTGACATCACCTTATACACTGCATCCAAATTACATCTATAAGTACCTGTGTACTGCCTTTTTTGCTTCTTATCTATTTTCTTAATTTCATACTGATCTATATCATCCAAATCAGTACTGTCTTCTGCTAGTTGCTGTGAAAACGTTTTTTCATCATCAGATATGAAGTCTTCTTTTTCATTCACATCAAGTAATTCTTGTGTTGGTGCACTTTGATTCTATATTTAGGAAAATCAAAAAATAAATTAGAAGGTAAAAATAACAAGATTATCAAAAAAATATCTTACTACACAAAAATTTGAATAAAATGATAATATGTTTTATCATTTACATTATTTTGTATTTTTTTGAGGTTAAGATAATTTTTAGTACATAAAGTACCTCTATTTAAAAAAATAAAAGATAAAGCACTTTTTTAGTATATAAAGTTTTTTTTTAAAAAAACAAAAGTATAAATTGAATCCAATAGGTTTTGTTGTAAAGAACAAATGTTTGAATTTTTTTTAGACCTATTTCAATCATCACAGTTTGAAAATTTCGCATTCTCTAATTTATAATTTAGACCAATGAAAGATAAATGAACATTCACAACTGAAAACCAACAAGATTTATTTGATGAAATGAAAATTTACAATTAGAAAGTTTCAAAGTATATAAAGATAATATGTTTTATCTTCATCATCACAATAGCCTTGAAGTAATTACATGTACAACATGTATGAATGCAACATGAAAGCTACAACATCAATGAATATTCAGATTCAAAAGTGACAGTGCAAACAAGTGCACAACATACACAAACAAATGCACCATAAAAACAACTCAACATCAATGAAAATGAAGTAACCAAACCTGACTGAAGTGTTCGAACATTACATATATACATGTATGAAACATCAAGTGAATTTGCAACATCATACACATTGAAACCAGAGTCCAATGCAGACATGTCGACAAGATGAGAATGCAAGTGCAGACAAGCTAGATGATAACTGACTGCAAATAAAGCAACAAGTCAAGTCAATGCACATCAACCCAATACAAAATATATGAAGTGAATGCAGAAACACACACACACACACACACCCGCATGTATACGTAAATGTAGTGACAGAATAGCAGACTAACCAAGGTAAACAATGTAAGCTCAAAAATTTAGGTATTTTTTTATTTAAAATATGGAATCTAGATTCCAATTTATTACGTATATACAAAATGAAGATTAGAATTAAATATTATGGGAAACATAAGTATGAAAATAATTACCAATGGAGTTGTAAATGGTGATGGTCTTTGGTTGTGTTCATCACAAAATGGACTGGAAATAGGTCTTATATTTATGCATTGGGTTCCACCTTCATTTATGAATATGCAAGTTGTTTTTCGAATGAATATCTTCGACTTAGAAGACCTTGTATGCATTTTTACGCTGCATAAAAAATGTCATATATAATGAAATGTTAGACAGAGTGAAGAACTATTAATTAATATCATTTAACAATAAACCAGCTCCAAAACAACAAACAACTTAAACCATTTACATAAAAACATAAATGCTTTTATCTTTTTTACCTAGGGTTTAACATATCTGTATATTATATGTAGTAACTAATATCATGAGAAAAACATCAAATACCTTGAATGCATTAGATAATGTACCATTTGTATCAGTGATTATGAAAATATAACTCAATAATGTACGTAAATCCTTTACATCAGAAGATAAATGCTTCTATCTTTTTAAATAGTTGAATAAAGTAAGATCTGACGCTTACTATTTTACGAAGAACTCGTTAATTAATATCATTTAACAATAAACCAGCTCCAAAACAACAAACAACTTAAACCATTTACATAAAAACATAAATGCTTTTATCTTTTTTACCTAGGGTTTAACATATCTGTATATTATATGTAGTAACTAATATCATGAGAAAAACATCAAATACCTTGCATGCATTAGATAATGTACCATTTGTATCAATGATTATGAAAATATAACTCAAAAATGTACGTAAATCCTTTACATCAGAAGATAAATGCTTCTATCTTTTTAAATAGTTGAATAAAGTAAGATCTGACGCTTACTATTTTACGAAGAACTCGTTAATTAATATCATTTAACAATAAACCAGCTCCAAAACAACATGTACCTAAATCGTTTACATAAAAAAATAGTACATACTTGTAGAGGAATCGATGAAGAAAAATTGATGTTTAATTGAATAATGGCAGAAATCTTCGATCACAAATTGTCTAGTCGTTTAGAAAACTCTACTTTTCGATTTTAGATTTTGATTTCGTTTTACTGGGTTCTGAAAAGGAAAAGGAACGAGAGGAAAAGTAACGGAATGGAGGGATAAAGTAATAGACGTAACGTGTATTAACTTTGGTCCTAGAAATAATTATTTTAAACTTGTGTCCTAGAAACTTATTGTTTGATGGAAAGAGGCCCTTATGGTAAAATTTCCCTTTAAACAATCTGTAAGTATGATAAGTCATGTATTTTAACCTCACAAGGTATTCAATATATATTAACTTGTGTACTTGATTCAAATCGATAGGTTGATACGAACAACATCACTGACGTTTGCTATAGGAAACTTACATTTGGTCCGCGTAATAGCTACAGAATATGTCCAATAATGTTTATAAATGGATTTCAGTTTCACACAGAAGAATATGGAAATAAAAAAACAACTGTTAATAGCGGAGTTTGTATTAAAGGTGGAAACCATGATGATGACATAAAAGCTTATTATGGTGTTGTAACGACACGGTATTTCGTGCCATTCGCATCCGCACATGTCAGACTTGAATTGCTCAAAACATCAGATTGTTAATTTATAACTGGCAAAACTTAGCATATATAGTAAATAAAATAATCACAGAATCAAAAACACAGAGTATTATAACAGAATGCAGCAGAAACAAGAGAATAATAGTTCATGAAGCTACCATTTATATATAATAGAGTAAAACAAAATACAACAGAAGTCTCAAATACACGGGAGTCTCGATAAAATAATCAAATCTGGATACAACACTGGAATCAACTGAATATCTGAAAGCTGAATCGATAGTTGGATCTCCAAAGAAGCTCCAACTCTAAAGGTGAGTCTCAAATGCTGTGACACTCGGTCTGACCTGAGCGTAAAGCAAAACACAAAACACTCGAGTCAGGATTAACATTCTTATATCAATAAATCCAACTCAAGTGAAATTTCAACTGAAATACAAGTAACTTAAAGGATGTTTGGGATAACCATCCTCTAAGGATCCGTGGAATTATCTACTATGTAGAAATATACGCTATTAACAACCAAACGTCATTATAACACCGTGGTCATTTCAAAATAATTTATACTTCAAAACCAAAATATCATTTCCATTCCAAATATATATATTTCCAAATCATAGCACTTTCAAAACTAAATTGATAATTTCATATATATCTTATTTTAACTTCATTATTATTTAGGTTGAAATATTCAGTTAATAAATCCATTATCATTTAAATAACCTTAAATTACTAAATATTTCCTTCGATTTATTTAAAACTTGAAATATCCATTTAATCACTTTAAATCAAAATCAAGTTATAAAATCATATCTTAAAACCCTCAAATTCAATAAGTTTCAAATCGATTTAATTAAACAAAATTCTTAATTAAATACAATTTCGAATAAATTCAAATTTACCTTTCCAACCTTAACTTATAAATAATCGGTATAAAATCTATTTTAAAATAAATTTAAATAAATATTTAAACAAAATATAAATATTAATTAAATCAAACTTTATTAAATCAAATCTTATTGTTAAACTTCTTACATATTAAAACTTATTATATATATTTAAACCATATATAATATCTTAAAATCAATATTTAATAAAATCATATATTCATTTCAAAACCTTAGAAAAATCATTTCAAACATATATATAGACCAACGGTGTCTGTATGAAATTTTCTATCCTAGGTCAAGTGATACAGATATTTATCATTTCAATCCGTAATTTAAATATATACGGGTATATATCATTTCAACCCGTAATCCCAAATTCAATTCAATTGAAAATCGCTTGGGTCTATCATTTCAACCCATAACGATTTTCTCCTATTCTACAGATCGTTCGGGTATGTATCATTTCAACCCATAGTGAATTCTATACTAACAGGGAACTTGCAGAGTGAGAACATATATGATAAATAAAATATAAACAGCAAGATATGGTGTCATATCTCACAGGTGAACAATTACAGATAATGGCATAAATATAGCAATGTAAATCTAACAGCAGCATATTTCAATTGAAATCAAATTTAATAAATATAATAATGTTGATCGTGAGTGATTGCTCACCTTTCGAGGCTAGAGATGAACGAGAATGAGATGAGTTACAAATCCAAGCATAAATTCCAAAGCTAAACAAGATTGGCACGAATTCGACAAGCTGATAGATAAGGAATTGATGAGAACATATATATATATATAAAATTAAAGTTTAATATTAACTCAAATTAAGATAAAATAAAAATCTTTATAGTATGTTTCAAAATCAATATTTAGCTTACCCACCCATTAAACAAAATAAACCTTTATAGTATATTTGGAAAATTAAGCATTTACAAAAATCAGAAGTCTATATCATAACTTATATAAAACTATACATATAAATCTATATAGATATATATATAAACTTACATACATAAAATATTTGGAATCCATAATATATATAACAAATAATAACTTCACTTATATAAACTTAATATGTGCTACTATATATAAACTGTAACCAAAGAAATACCAGACTGTATAACATATATATAAGTATAACGTATATAACTCATACGATTTTAACATAAATCTTTTATTAAACCATTATATTACTATTTACCATATAATATATATAATACTGTACATATTATATTTATAAATATGCAGTAAAAGCTACAGACAACTAAATGGTATAAGTATATTTAAACATATAATATATATATCTCTATTCAAAAAACTCTAACAACATATACCTATATATATATATAAATACTGTACCTAATATATACAAACTATAAATATAATAATATATAAACTAAACACATATACAAACAATATATATACAAATAACTGATACCTGTATACAAAGGCAAACTTACATATAAATGCATTCACGCGAAGATATATGTATTCTATATATATAACACAAATACACATACACAACATAATATATATTTACGTAACAGTTAAAAACTTTGCATCATATATATTGTTGAAAAAAAATAAGATACTTATATAACTTACTTTCTTTATGCTACCCGTATTATATTATTAACCTACATTATATATTTATACATATATAGTTTGTAACTTTTCAGGCCAGAACATAGAAATTTTGAAATCCATAATTATAGCTATAACTAATAATCAACTCATATACACTAGTGGAAAAACGTGTAACATATATATAATATATATCAATATAGATGTACAACTAATATACCAATGTAAATAAACCCAACAGGTCCAATATATAAACTGATATGTATACTATCAATATATTAAACAACTTGCTGTCTGCGTACTTAGAATATAACTAAGCTGTTATATATATATATATACTTATAGTATAAACAAAAAATATATAAATAGACCTTTATACAGTACCTATATATATTACTAGCATACTTTATAAACATTGTACTTAACCGACTATAATATAAACTATACATACATATACTTTTAAATATCGATATCAGAATATAACATATATATATATATATACAAATCAGTACAAATATATAAACATATATACCTGTAAGAAGAGAAGAAGATGGAACTCGGCTATGCGGCAGAGAAGGTGAAGGCTACTATGCCGATGGAAAGGAAATGAGATAGCGATGATGAAGTCTCGGCATGCAAAAAGGGAAAGAAGAAGGACAGGGTGGCCGAGGTGCTGGTGGTAGCCTCGGAGTGGTAGGTGGGGCATAACAATGGGAAGCACAAATGTTAGTAGGCTGTGGATGGTTCGGGTTTCAAAGCAAGCTGAGGTGGAGGAACAAGGGAGGAGATTGACCGAAAACAAAGCAGCAGGGGCTGGTGTGATGGGCGGAAAGCGGACAAGCTCGAGTCAGGAAGGAACAAGGCGATGGGGTTGTTTCGACAAGCTCATGCGTGCTAAGGTCACGGAAAGTGAGAGAGAGAGGGGAAAACGAGGTTGCTTCGGTGATTTGTGTTGCATGCATGGGAGAACGGACGGAGGTGGATTTTGGTCACGTGTAGAGGTAATGGGTTGGCTGCATTACATCGGTGGTGATGATAAGTGGAGGTGAGTGGTACAACACAGTGGCGGGTTGGAAAAATGAAGGGTGGAGGTCCTCGGTCGGGTTGGTGAAAGACGTGAAGGGACAAGGCCGTGGAACAAAGGAAAATAAAATGGAGGAAGGAGGAACAGTTTGTAAATGTGCAAGCAAGTCGAACAGACACAGGCAAATATAACCGAAATATATATAAAATATTTCATGCGAATGAATGTGAGCAATCGGGAGTAACATATGAGAACAGGTGGAAAATGTAAAGGCACGAAACGTCAATTCAGAGAATATTATCATCAATGACTATTTATTTCAACCGTTTGAAAAAAATGAATGTCATAGAATATTAAAAGCTTCAAAATGGTACCGATATTGTCATCCGTTTTCACGGATTTCACTGCGTACCGTATTTCAAAATACACAAATGAATATACTGCGGAGATCGGCATGACGAGATGATCAAAACGGTATACAGATATCAGTGGTACGATCACCCTATCAAAAGTCGATAATCGGTACCGAAAATGCTGCTAATTTGCCGACAATAAGATAAATGGGGCTAGAGGGGTCCAAATTTGGAAAACGAAATATGACGTCTCACTCAGAAGATGATTTACAAATTTATTGTATAAAAATATCCAGGTTTGGAAAATATTTTATTATCATCAATTTTAACCAGTTTGAATTGAAATAAAATTTCACAAGAAAATAAATTTCAATATTTTTAGATGAAAATTTACCATTTGTCATGTTTAAATAGACGTATTCCAAATATTAAATTTTCAATTCAAAATTTTATTATTCAAAATTTTATTATTTAAAATTTCACAAAAATTCAGTTAATTACGTTATTAAAACCATTAAAATTTATGGGTCGTTACGCTCTCCCCCACTCAAAATTTTTCATCCCCGAAAAGGAAGAAGGTAGGAGAATAGAAACAACCAGAAAGAAAAATAGATTGAAAGACCAGGATAAATAATTAATTTAAAACTATAAAAATTTTACTTGAAATATTCATTTGAAAACTTCATTTGCAGTTCAATTATCTTTAATACTTTAAAACTTTTCAAAACCCATTTGTAAAATTTCTTGCTTCCTTTATAAATACCATTTATATGTTTAAATAACACCTTTATAAATATATGAAAACTATTTGAAAACAATTATTTATATCATTACTTATATTTACAAAGAAGCTATTAAAAACATTAAATCCATAATTCATAAATTTATTAATTTATCTCAAGATACTTTCAACATCATTAATAAATCAATAATCATTTTCTTTAAATTTGTTGTATTTAATTAATAACTTCTAAAATATTTACAACACTAATAATTTACTATTAAACCATGTAGTATATAAGTAAACAATATTTTAAACATTTTAAATTATTTAGAAAGAAAGAAAAAAAAGAAAAAAAATGATCAAAATATCCTTTATATAATACTTTATCAAAATACTTTTATAACTCGATGTCTTAACAGGTTTATCCTCATTCTTGCAGACTCTGGCCATGTGTTGATCAGGCGCAAAGCTAGATTTCTCCAAGTATTTAGTAGACCTGTTTCAACACCCAGTGAAAATACTCGAAAAACCTTCAAAACCGATATGGAATGTACAATCCAAACAAATCAACCGAATCGAATCATGGATCGCAGATACACAATGGTTACACCTGGGTCCCCCAGAAAACATCCGTACCTTTTAAGCAGTCACTGCCTTGCGAATTTCGCCATGATAACAAAAAAATTGTAGACCGCGGATACACAATGGTTACGCCTGGATCCCCCTGGAAACATCCATACCCTTTAAGCAATCTCTGCCTTCACAACTAGAATACTTTAAAATAGGGATGGAGCATGGAGTCGGCCGGAGTTGGCTCCGTCTCCTTTTTGGAGTCGGTTGGGGACGACAAATATTTTAGGTAACTTCGCGTCGGCTGGAGTCGGCCTGCATCGGCCCGAAGGGCGTCGGCTTGCATCGGCCATACATTTTTTTTTTAATTCTTTTTTTACAACTATTTCGTTTAAAAAAATAAAAAACACTACTAAATTATAAAATAAAATAAAATTGACATTTATGATTATTAATATTCACCCAATGACGGGCCGTGATAGGTTAGATTGGTATTTTCGATGATATATGTTCGTGTAATTCGAAAAGTTATCGTTGTTGAAAATCTAACTCACACGACCAATCGATGCAACTTTTAGTCAAT
Source organism: Allium fistulosum (assembly GCA_030737815.1). Taxonomy (NCBI): domain Eukaryota; kingdom Viridiplantae; phylum Streptophyta; class Magnoliopsida; order Asparagales; family Amaryllidaceae; genus Allium; species Allium fistulosum. The sequence goes on along the minus strand of CM060908.1, from coordinate 737,765,332 downwards.
CCGCTATACAAATTCGATAAAGGTGGTTATATGTAACATTTTAAAGAATTAAAATAATTTTTTAAACCGTTGGGTAATCAATTATGAATTTTTAAATGTATTTGGTATAATAAAATTATATAAAATAAATTATGCGGCGTAAAAATAAATTCTTTGTATCTTATGTCGATCTAAGGTATTTTGGATATGTTTCCTGAATATGGTTAAAAAATACACGAATCTGGGGTGTCCATCTTGAATTTCAAATTTATGGCCGTTCGTGGACTTTCGGACAAAAAACCCTTCGTTCGAAGGCCGAACGACCTTCAAACGAGACCAAATTTGAACCAGCGATGCTTTGTAGTGTTTTAATCGAATCCGTATGGTTGGATTCGCAAAAAAAATCATCGAAAATAAAATTATCCCAGAAATATGTCATTTTGTAGGAGTTAGCTATAACACTTATATTATAAGTGTTATAGCTAACTCCTACAAAATGACATATTTCTTGGATTATTTTGTAGACGATGATTTTTTTTGCGAATCCAACTGTACGGATTTGATTAAAACACTATAAAGCATCACCGGTTTAAATTTGGTTTCGTTTGAAGGTCGTTCGGCCTTCGAACGAAGGGTTTTTTGTCCGAAAGTCCACGAACGGCCATAAATTTGAAATTCAAGATCGACACCCCAGATTCGTGTATTTTTTAACCATATTCAGGAAATGTCTCCAAAATACCTTAGATCGACATAAGATACAAAGTATTTATTTTTACACCGCATAATTTATTTTATATAATTTTATTATACCAAATACATTTAAAAATTCATAATTGATTACCCAACGGTTTAAAAAATTATTTTAATTCTTTAAAATGTTACATATAACCACCTTTATCGAATTTGTATAGCGGATCGACTAAAAGTTGCATCGATTGGTCGTGCGAGTTAGATTTTCAACAACGATAACTTTTCGAATTACACGAACATATATCATCGAAAATACCAATCTAACCTATCACGACCCGTCATTGGGTGAATATTAATAATCATAAATGTCAATTTTATTTTATTTTATAATGTAGTAGTGTTTTTTATTTTTTTAAACGAAATAGTTGTAAAAAAAAGAATTTAAAAAAAATATGTATGGCCGATGCAAGCCGACGCCCTACGGGCCGATGCAGGCAGACTCCAGCCGACGCCATGTCGCGAATACAGGTCTCAGCCGAACCCTTCTTCCTCACTTTCTTTGCTCACCCAAAAAAAAAAATATTTTTACTCCTCCCCATCACCCATTCCGACCCTCTCCAGCCGTCACCCCTCCGTCGTTGTCGCCGTAGACGCCTAGAACTCGCTGGAACTCGCCGGAATCTCTTCTTCTTCTTGAATTTGGTAATTTTCTAAACACTAATTTCGAATTAAATTGTTTAATTGGGTTTAAATGTACATTATTGTGATGATAATTGGATGTAGGCATTGCTAATTTAGTGTATTAGGTTATTTTTAATTAGTATGAAATCGTTGAATTTGAAAGTGTGAATTGGGAATAATTGGGGTGTAGGTATTTTGAATTTGAAAGTGTGAATTGGGAATTGGGAATTTGAAAGTGTGAAAGTGTGAATTTGAAAATGTGAAAGTGTGAATTGGGAATAATTAGATGTAGGTATTTTAGTCTATCTCTAGTTAATATAAATAATTTAAACGAAAGTAAGACAACAACAAAGCCTTTAGTCCCAAAAGGCTTTGGTAGATTAGAAAATACGATAATAATCACATAAAACTTCAGATGCAAAGTATATATGCGTATAGGAATAGAAAAGAAATGCTGTCGAAATTTCTAATATATATGTTTCTAAATTAGGAAAAATGTTCAACTATCTTCTCGACCGTTCCTGGATGTATGAAAGTCGAACAGGAACGAAATGTTCTACGAAAAAACATTTTAAGGATGGTGTACATGAATTTGTTAAATTCGCTAAAGCTAATAATGAATAAGGTGGCACACAAATTCGTTGTCCGTGTCGTAAATGTTGACATTTGCATTATCGAGAACCGGATTTAGTTATTGTACATTTGTGTAAATCCGGGTTTGTGCCAAACTATTTTTTCTAGGATCGTCATGGAGAAAAAATTGGTGCATCTAATTCTATAGTGCTCGAGGTTAAGGCGAATAACAATAATGTTACGACGAATCCAATAGTAGATATGGTGGAAGATGCAACATGGTCAATGTTCCCTACTGTTCAAGTTAATGATGTAAATGTCGAAGAAGAACCGATCGAGGGAGTGAAAAGAATTTATGATTTACTGGATTCTGCGAAAAGACCGTTGTGGGAAGGTTGTAGTAGCGGAACAGAATTGTCAGTTACTGCCGAATACATTACTATGAAATCAAAATTCAATTTTACAGAAGCTGGATTTACAACAGTTGTACAAGCTGCAAAACGACATATGCCACCCAATAATCTGATGTGCGATAGTCACTATAAAGTGAAAAAACTAATGTCTGCTTTCGGTTTGCCCTACCAGAAGATAGATACATGTATAAAAGGTTGTATGTTGTATTGGAAAGATGACATTAATCTTAAGAAATGCAGAATATGTAATGAGGAAAGATACAAACCAAGAAAAAAAAGGAAAGGAAGTTCCATACAAGAGAATGCATTATTTACCCATCACTCGCAGACTTCAAAGGTTATATGCGTCGTCTGCGATAGCATCACATATGAGATGGCACAGTGTGAGAACGCAGGAAGAGGGGACTTTGATACATCCATCGGACGGAGAAGCATGGAAACATTTCGATAAGACTTATCCTGCGTTTGCCGCAGAGAGTCGTAATGTGAGACTTGGTTTATGTACAGATGGATTTTCACCATTCTCTCAATTTGGTAGTAAATATTCGTCTTGGCCTATTATCATTACACCTTATAATTTACCTCCGTGGATGTGTATGAAAACTCCATATATGTTTCTTACGATTTTCGTCCCTGGTCTAGATGATCCGACACAAGGAATCGATGCTCATCTACAGCCATTGATCGAAGAGTTGAAAACATTATGGTATGAAGGGGTGGATACATACGACGTGTCGAAAAAAAAGAATTTTCGTATGTTTGCATCTTTGTTATGGACTATTGGTGATTTTCCAGCTTATGCAATGCTTTCAGGCTGGAGTACGGCCGGTCGTCTGGCTTGTCCTTACTGCATGGAAGATACACGGGCATTTTCATTACCGCATGGAAGGAAAATTTCATGGTTTGATTCTCATCGATGTTTTCTCCATGTTAATCATACTTTTAGAAGAGATAAGAAAAACTTTGTAGTAAATAGAGCAGAGAACAGACAACGACCAACGACTTTATCAGGTGAAGAATTATATGAACTAGTTAAAGAATATCCGAAGATACATGAAACTGGAGTACAGACTGAAATTTTAGGTAAATCGAACTGGCATAATTGGTGCAAACAAAGTATATTTTGGGAGTTACCTTATTCGAAGCATCTCTTACTACGACATAATATTAATGTGATGCACAATGAGAAAAACGTGTTTGATAATGTGTTTAATACAGTTTTGAATGTCAAGGGTAAAACTAAGGACGATCTCAATTCAAGACGTGATATAGAACAATATTGTAAATGTCCCGAATTTCATATAAACCCTAATGACAGTAAAAAACCCAAAGCATGTTATGAGCTAGACAACAATCAAGTAAAACTTGTGTTGAAGTGGATTGAAGGGCTGAGATGTCCTGATGGGATTTCTTCAAATCTCCGTAGATGTGTTGACTTAAAAAACAATAAATTGAGTGGGATGAAAAGTCATGATTGCCATGTCATGATGGACAATTTCATACCCGTTGTTTTCAAAGAACTATTGCTCGTAAAAGTGTGGAGTGCTATAACAGAATTAAGTCTGTTTTATAAAGAGCTTTGTTCGACCACGTTAAAAGTTGAGCGTATTCGTAAACTTGAAAATGACATCCCTATACTGCTCTGCAAACTTGAGAAAATATTTCCTCCAGGATTATTTAATGTAATGGAGCATTTCCCTATTCATCTTCCATATGAAGCACTTCTTCGAGGTCCTGTACAATATGGATGGATGTATCCATTCAAGAGGTAATTATGAATATTTGAAATAATAATTAAAATTTGAATTTGATGTAAGTAAATTTTAATCGAATAAATTTTGTAATAGGTACTTGAATCATCTCCAAAAAAAAGTTAGACAAAAAGCACGAGTTGAAGGTTTGATTTGCAAATCATATATCGAAGAAGAAGCTTCATTCTTTTTCTCTCACTATTTCAGTGACCATGTCAAGTGTTTCGCGTAATGATGAAGCCGTTGAACAAGATTGTTCTGAATCAATGTTTTCTATTTTTAGACAGAATGACCGAGCTGCTGGAAAATGTGTGGAAATATGGTTAGACGATAGAGATTACCATATAGCACACACATACGTTCTTCTTAATTGTGCTGAAGTTGCACCATTTATTAGGTAAATATTGAATGCTAATTCTCTATAATAGTACATATTTTCATTATTTACGAGTTACCCAATTTAAATTGAAATTGCACTTAATATACGAATACATTTATTTGCAGTATTTACGAATCAGAACATCCACTTGGCGATCTCAGCAAAGAATTTGCTAACTGGTTTACGAAATACGTTTATGCTCAAAAAAATTGTGTCAGTGATGAAGGATTGAAACGTCTTGCGATAGGACCAAAAAGAAATGTCAACACTTATCCAATATTCTCCGTGAATGGATTTAAATTCAACACCAAGGAATACAGTGCTGAAAAAATGACTTATAACAGCGGTGTATTTGTCAAAGGGACTGATGATCCAGATGAACATATAAAAGATTTTTACGGCGTCTTAACACAGGTTTTGGAATTGACATATTCTGTCCAATCTGCAGAAAAAGTATTTTTATTCAGATGCAGTTGGTTTAGCAATGTTCCGGGCTCTGGTATCAACGTGCACAAAGACTATAAACTTATTGAAATAAACCATAACTCATGTTACTCAAAGTATGATCCTTTCGTGTTAGCCAAACAAACATTACAGGTTTATTTTGCTCCCTATCCATCACTAAAACGAGATAAAGCAGACTGGTCAGCTGTTTTTAAAACAAAGGCAAGATTTACACTTGACGGAAATAATATTCCAAACGAAGCAGCTTATCAAGCAGATCTTGAGCCAAATAATGAATTAATAATAACTGATGATCATGCTGATATAGGGCCTTTGAACGATGAATCAAATATTCTAATAGAAGCATTTGAGACTTTAGAGGGAAATGACGATATAGAGTGCGAGACCGGGTCAGAATCAGAAAACGACGAAGATTGATTATTAATTAGTGATGATGTAATGTATATAAGATGGAAATTTGTATCGCTTGTTGTATTATGTCAATTCTAGAACCTATGTTAATGTAATGAAAATTCATATCATTTGTTGTATTATTCTTTTATTATTCTGCTATGAGCTATGTGTATGTGATTATTAATCAGGCATGTTTTTTAATTATGAAATGATATATGTTTTTTCATTATATGAAATGATATATATATATATGCATGTTTCTAGCAGATATTATGTCACAAAGCAGGCGGTCCCAAGGTTCACGAGGCCATGATCATGGCGAGGGTAGTAGTGGTATGGCCGATCATCGCTAGAGAGCATACCTAGTGCCGAAGACCGATGGAGGGTAAGTATTTAATTTACTGCAACTTCATTATATTATTTAGTGCATTCTACCAGTATATTTATGATTTAGTAACTGACAATATCAAAATGTATTCAGGGATTTTGATTTACAGCCATCCGAGCCCATTCTAGCTGTGTCTGGAAACAGCTACCGTAGTAGAATGACAGACTTGTGGGAGCACTGGGATAGTATCCCACTTTATATCAGAGATGCCATATGGGCTGACCTCCAGGTAAGTATAAAATTCTAATTAATTTGAGATTGGCATATTTGATCTTTGAAAATTAATATGCAATTTATATAATTCATTTAAATTTCAACATGCAGACGTCCTTTATTGTGGATCCCGAAGATCTTGGGACGTTCAGGACGCACTGGGAGAGGAAGATGAGGAAAAACTATCTCCAAGATAAAAGAGGCCGGTAAAAAGCCAAACTGGATGAGTGAAAATCTGTTTGTGCAGTTTCTGCAATATTGGGAAAGCGAAGACGCGAAGGTAAATTTTCTACTTTCATATGTCTGTAATTATAATTCGTTTAAATATTTATATAATAGTTAAATTATATAGGCGGTAGCATCGAGGAACTCCGCAAATAGGCTTAGGAATCCTACAACACACCGCGGTGGATCCAAGTCTTTTCAGCAATATAGAGAAGAAATGGTATATATAAAAATTGTTATTTGTAATTTACTTATATATATTCTTTAATCATATTTAATTTCAGATGAGGGAGAGAGGTGGTGTTGCACCGTCTCATTTGAACGTCTACACCCGACACACGCCGTGGAGCATACAGATGAACATGGCAACGTAACATATGAATGGTCAGACGCCAAATCAGCGAATATCCGGGTAAAGACTATAAATTTTTCCTCTTATTTAACAGTACATTAAATCGAATATTCATCTTCTCAAAATTATATTTCTAAACACAGGACAGATGCGATCAGGAGATTGCTCGCGTGCTTGCAGAGTCTGGCACGGAGCGGTTGACCGTTGAGGAGACAGACAGGATATTCGCTCGTATTACCGACCCGCCGACCAGAAATAGACAGTATGGATATGGCAATCAAGTGGTAATATTTATTGAATTTAATTAATTCATTAACCAGTTTATAAATTTTATTTAATATTACGTATAAACTATAACTATGAATTTATTAATATACAGGCTGCGACGCAAGCCGCTTACAATAAGCAACAGGCTGAAGAAACAATAGCGGCCCTGCAAGCACAAGTCGCCGAGTTAAACGATTGGAGGAATACTGGATTGAAGCAGCAACTAGATGAGGCGATTGCTGCTTACTTGGCAGAGCACGGGACGAATATGCCGCCATCACAGGGATCTGACGCTGATGATGGTTGGGGTGAGTGGTAGCATGTTTTTATATATGTTTTTTGATGAACATTTGGTTGAATTTTGTAAATATTATAGATATTTGTGATGATGAACGTTTGGAGATGCATGGACGTTTGGAGATGTATATTGATGTTTTGTGGTTCTTGGTTGGACATATTTTCGATGTATATTGCTGTTTGGTGTAGTATATTTGTGAAATATATATGATTGTGTGGATGGATGGGAGAAAGGGGTGCTGGAAATACAAAAAAATTCACCCAGATTAGAGTCGGCTAGGGGCGGCCTATTGATCACCCAATTTTTTTAACACGTGGACTATATTTAGCATCGGTCGGAGTTGGCTAGCCGACTCTAGCCGACGCTAAATTAGGGGACGTTGCCGTCGCTTTTTCTGTCGCCATTTCACTTGGCGACGCCCTGTTTAGCGTCGACCTTTAGCGACGGCTCGAGTCGGCCTGAGTCGACCGGAGTCGGCTATAGGCCGACACTAAATAGAAATATCTTTGTAGTGTTTGCGGATTACGCTACTAAAATGACCATAGATCGCAGATACACAATGGTTACGTCTGGATCCCCCAGGAAACATCCGTACCTTTTAAGCAATCACTGCCTTGCGAATTACGCTATGCAGTCGAGTTCGTAAGACCATGGGTAACGCCATGGAATTCGAAGGACACTCGAGTATCATATACGGAAAACCCAAATCAGAGAGAATAATATCGATAGAAGAATCCAAAATATGGCCACAAAGAGGATATCAAGCAAAAGGCACTTTCCATATCTTTACTTCGAAAATATGTATCATATAGTACCCTTTCAAATCAATTTCAAATATCAAACTTATATAAATTCCATTATATATAAGGTTTCATTTTCAAATCGAATACTTTCCAAAATAAATAGTATATCAAATCACACTTATATATACTTCGATTATATAAGATTTCGCTTTTCAAATTGAGTACCTTTCCAAATCAATAGTTTTCGAATCAACTTCATACTTATACAAATCAATTTTATATAAGTTCGATAACTCTCAAATCAAGTATTTAGTAAATAAGATTCTCAATTTCAATTCATTTCAAAATCAGTTTAGTTTCAAAAATCATATACGATTTCACCAAATTATTTCTCCCAAACTAAATATCTTCAGTTTTGAAGTTTCCAAAATAATAGGTTTAGAGAATAATCCAAGTTTCCAAATCAGCATAATTTAAATCAAACAAATTCATTTCCAAAATCATCATGTAAATACTACGTTTTAAATTCCATCAATTTTTGAAACCAAATATTTTTCTCAAAATCAATTATACCCAAAATGATTACCAAGTTTATAACCATCCCTTTAAAACCTTTAAACTATTTATTTCCATTTGAAAGATTTAATTTACCTTTTGAAAATTATTATTCTATATATATATATAGCTTTATAAAAGATGTTACTAAGTTAAAAACATTTAAGACTAAATTTTATTAAAAACATTTCAAAACTAAATTTCATATTAGTATAATTCAAAATAGTCTTATTCATTTACTTAACAAAACAGTTTCAAACTTATTTAAATCATATTACTTCATGCTTAAACATACAAAACTAAACTTATATACTTTATCAAATAATTTATACTTTTCAAAATTACTTAGCTTTGAAAATTAAACCTCGATTTGGAAGTGTTCGAACATTCAAAATAGTCGGAGAAATCAAATTTCCAATCCAAGAGTTGGAAATCAACAACCAATCAGTAAATCAATTTCAATATATAGGGCTATACCAAATCAAATCCAAAACTCGAGGACTGAACACCGGGCTCACTACAAATCGTTTAAAATATATATACATATATCTTTCGAATATCAAATCATACTTCGGAATTTGAAATCAAAATTCGTTTCACAAAATCAATCGCATAACAAAGCTACTAAAGTGGCCTCTCCCCCACTCTGAAACTCGAAAATCAATGTCGATGATGCGTGCACTCATCACCGAAATTATTCTCCAACGACATAAGTGGGTTCTGGACTTCTATTTTCTTGAAAACTTCTTTGAAATTTGTTCGAAATCATTGGAACTCATTTGAAGTCATTTGAAACATTTCTTATTTGGAAGATACTTTCAAATCGTATTATTATATTTTCAAAATCTTAAAACCAACTTTCAAAATACCGGAGTTCAATCTCTCAAATTTCTAATTTAAAACCCTTCAGTTATAAATCATTTTGATATAAATCAATTTCTTATATAAAATTTTCAAAATTTCAAATCCTTTCGAAACTTCAAATTATAGTTTTAAAAGGTATATAATCCTTATCGAAAACATTTCACTTTTATATATAGAATAAAATCATACTTATCAAAATAATAATTTCGATATATAAAACAATTTCTAAAATACAAACAAACATGATTCTTCATGGAATGATTCAAGAATGGATTCCAAAACAAAGATATAGATTCAAATTAGAGGAACTCTAATCAAATAGAATTCTGATTCGAAGATAGGCTCGAATGAAGATGAGATAATTAAATTACAAAATAGAAGATGGATAGACTTATATAAATCACGGGCGACCTTAACCGGGTCAACCGTGACTTTAGGAGTATGATCGATGCAGAATTGTAAGGAAAATCGACATTCGATCGCCAGAGATAGAATTCGGCATAGCCAAAGATAGCAGCATCTAAACCGAGGGTGTAGAAATCTCCGATGAATCAATGCCAATTGTAAAGGAGTTTCACCCCGTTACAAATCATTCAAAGATTGGCGGGATCGCTGATTTTTACAGAGATCATTCGAAGTGGAGTTATGGGATGCTCCAGAATCAAAAGAATACAAATAGGGGAAGACAAGAATGGATTTCAGAACAAGTGGGAGCGTTCCAAAATACAAAGGAAACCGAATCAAAGAGGAAGAGATTCAAGCACGAACGAAAGTAATTCTGTGATTAAATCTACTACATATGCTATGTTTTGCCTAAAACCAGAGCTCTGATACCAACTGTAACGACCTGGTATTTCGTGCCATTCAATTCCGCACATGTCGGACTTGAATTGCTCAAAACATCATATTGTTAAATTATAACAAAAACTCAGCATTTACAGTAAATAAAATAATCACAGAATCACAGACACAGAGTATTATAACAGAATGTAGCAAAAACAAGAGAATAGTAGTTCATGAAGCTACGATTTATATATAATAGAGTAAAACAAAATACAACAGAAGTCTCGAATACACGGGAGTCTCGATACAATAATCAAATCTGGATACAACACTGGAATCAACTGAATATCTAAAAGCTGAATCGATAGTTGGATCTCCAAAGAAGCTCCAACTCCAAAGGTGAGTCTCAAATGCTGTGACACTCAGTCTGACCCAAGCGTAATGCAAAACACAAAACACTCGAGTCAGGATTAACATTCTTATATCAATAAATCCAACTCAAGCGAAATTTCAACTGAAATACAAGTAACTTAAAGGATGTTTGGGATAACCATGCTCTAAGGATCCGTGGAACTATCTACTATGTAGAAATATACGCTATTAACAACCAAACGTCATTATAACACCGTGGTCATTTCAAAATAATTTATACTTCAAAACCAAAATATCATTTCCATTCCAAATATATATATTTCCAAATCATAGCACTTTCAAAACTAAATTGATAATTTCATATATATCTTATTTTAACTTCATTATTATTTAGTTTGAAATATTCACTTAATAAATCCATTATCATTTAAATAACCTTAAATTACTAAATATTTCCTTCGATTTATTTAAAACTTGAAATATCCATTTAATCACTTTAAATCAAAATCAAGTTATAAAATCATATCTTAAAACCCTCAAATTCAATAAGTTTCAAATCGATTTAATTAAAAAAAATTCTTAATTAAATACAATTTCAAATAAATTCAAATTTATTTTTCCAACCTTAACTTATAAATAATCGGTATAGAATCTATTTTAAAATAAATTTAAATAAATATTTAAACAAAATATAAATATTAATTAAATCAAACTTTATTAAATCAAATCTTATTATTAAACTTCTTACATATTAAAACTTATTATATATATTTAAACCATATATAATATCTTAAAATCAATATTTAATAAAATCATATATTCATTTCAAAACCTTGGAAAAATCATTTCAAACATATATATAGACCAACGGTGTCTGTATGAAATTTTCTATCCTAAGTCAAGTGATACGGATATTTATTATTTCAATCCATAATTTAAATATATACGGGTATATATCATTTCAACCCACAATCCCAAATTCAATTCAATTGAAAATCGCTTGGGTCTATCATTTCAACCCATAACGATTTTCTCCTATTCTACAGATCTTTCGGGTATGTATCATTTCAACCCATAGTGAATTCTATACTAATAGGGAACTTGCAGAGTGAGAACATATATGATAAAATATAACATATAACAACAGGCATATATCATTAGAAACGAACTGAATAAAATATAAACAGCAAGATATGGTGTCATATCTCACAGGTGAACAATTACAGATAATGGCATAAATATAGCAATGTAAATCTAACAACAACATATTTCAATTGTCGTTCAATTGAAATCAAATTTAATAAATATAAGAATGTTGATCGTGAGTGATTTCTCACCTTTCGAGGCTAGAGAAACGAGAATGAGATGAGTTACAAATCAAAGCACGAATTCCAAAGCTAAACAAGATTGGCACGAATTCGACAAGCTGATAGAAAAGGAATTGATGAGAACAGATATATATAAAATTAAAGTTTAATATTAACTCAAATTAAGATAAAATAAAAATCTTTATAGTATGTTTCAAAATCAATATTTAGCTTACCCATCCATTAAACAAAATAAACCTTTATAGTATATTTGGAAAATTAACCATTTACAAAAATCAGAAGTCTATATCATAACTTATATAAAACTATACATATAAATCTATATAGATATTGTAACAACCCGGATTTTGTAATTTTTAATTATCGCCAAAATGACGATCAAATTGTTTGATTATTGCCATTGGAGTTTAAATCATATTGAAATTCCTTTATAAATAAGTTAAAGGTTGGCGGGCTATAAAAATTGTTTGGCCCATGTTTTAATTGTTGCCGAGATGGTTATCATGTCGTTCTTTTCCCCGACCCATTCATTTTTTGATTGGAACCTTAATCAAAACGAGGAAAAAAAATGGCGGCTCTCGTTTCTTCGTGTCCCGCTTCCTTCAACAATTAGGGATTCGTCGCCGACTTCAATTTGTTCGACCTAATGATTGATTTCGTGCTCGCTTCGTCGATCTGGTGGAGTGTTTCGTGTTTGCTTACGATCGAGTGGTTGCGCTCGTCGAATCAAAGGTGAGTTTACTCACATCTAATTCATGCTCCATGTATTTGTGATTGTGTGATTTCCACGGTTTCGATTCTGTTGACTTTGGTCACTGGAGTTGATTATGTTGATTTCGTGAAAATGTTTTAAATGATTTGAGCTGTTCGTTCTGTGTTTATCATTGCTTCGATTTTGGTTTGAAGTTGAAATCACTTGTTCCAATTTTGTTTACTTGGACTTTGTTCGAATTTATATATTTTCGTGATATGGGTTTCACAGTTTGGTAATTGTGAATTTCTCTGTGGACTTCGGAATTGATTTGCATTTGACTTCGGTCACTCTGATTTTGCTGTGGGAATTTCTGGTGTTTGGATCTGCAGTAGTCTTTGACTTGGGTTGGTTGTTTTTATCATATTATTTATTGACTTTGACATTGCATTTCATAACTGGAAACTTTGACTTTGGATCAGTTGGAAATCTTTGTTTGAACTTATCACCAGTTTTATATATCTCTTGTGATGTAGTCTGGTTCATGTTTGCATTCACTTCTGTCCATTTTACTTCGAGTCACGTTGCATTTGTGGCTGCACTTTGGTAATCACGTTGTCAGGCTTGTGTATATACACACATGTTCTATTTTACTTTGGTATTGAATCAGGTCTTTTGGGTCTGGTCTTTGATGATGCTTGACTTCGCATACTTTGTCTTTGATCAAAACTGCATATTTGTAATTGTCTGTTGCATACCTGTACATATTTTGAGCGAGTATCTCTGACTTTAAGTTGTTTCAAGCATTTGTGTTTTGTTGAATTGGGTTGCATTTTTATGATGGGCATCGGTTCTAACTTTGATTTGTTGTCCCATTGCTTTGGCATGGTTATTCGGTAGTATACTCGTCTTCGACTATGCATTCTCTTTGTGTATTGATTTCGGCCACTTGAACTATTTGATTTTGGCATAGTTTGGTGAACTGTAGATAACCGTGTGCATTTTTATTTGTTGGCCTCGGCTTCGATTGATTTTGAATTGGTTCGCTTTGGATAAAACTGGGTTTTTTTTTGTTGATTTCATGCTGCCTCTTGCAGTTACTGTTGTCACATGATTCATCGTGGCATTGTGCATTTAACTGTGTCATAGTTGCAATCTTGGTTTGCATTGTATATTCCATTTGTTCAATCTTTGTTGTAGCATCGTCTACATTGGTTGTGTACTTCACTTGAACTTGTACCGTGTAGTCTGCTCCTTTTTTATTCTAGTCTGCATTGATTTGAGTCACCAAGTATGCTTAGTTCTTATGACTTGAGTCTGATATCTTGATCATGCTTGTTGAGTTGCCTTGAGTCACTTGTGCATTTGCATTGGTACTTAGTTGAAGCTCATTCGTTCGAGCTTGCTCTGGACACTGTTCACATGTGTGTTCAAGTTTGCATTTTTGATAGTCATTGCTATTAGACTTCATGTAGCTATGTACTCCATTGTCCACACTTTTGTGAGTTGCATATCAGGGATGTTGCATAGTAGCTTGTTTCATTAGGTGGGAGCTTGGTTCACTGGTGCATGCCTTTGACTGTTGGCATGTGCATTTCCTTTGTACTTCATACTTGAACTTGATGGTTGGACCTGTTGTGTTGTGTACTGCCTATTCAATTGCAGTTTCATTTCACCGTTGCGTGATTATATGCAGTTCTTTGAACTGTTATCTTTTGGGGTGTAATTTCTTATTCATTTTGTTTGTAGTTGTGTTGAGTCACGATAGTCGTGACTTGACCTTTGCAGTTTCGAAGTACTGTAGTGGCGAGGCAGTGCACGTGTGCGTGTACTGCAGCCACACAGAAATTTGATTTGATTTGATGCCATTTGTTTCTGATTCATTGAGCTTTTGTGTTTCATCACTGTAGTGGCGAGGCAGTGCACGCGAGCGTGTACTGCAGCCAAACAGTATGGATTATTTTGTTGTTAATCGTCGTTTAGACAATTCTGTTGTTTTCTAAACTATCTTCATTGATAATCCTTTTTATTTATCTTTGTTGATGATTTGGATTTGCTGATTTGTTGTTTAACACTGTTTAGTGTTATATCTGCCGTTATCCGATTCTCTTATCGAGGAGTCGGATATACGAGATTTCTATGACTGTCGTCTATTTGTTATTTGATTATTATTGCTTCTGTGCATTAATAACTGAGTTTGAATTAGACTGATCCATGTATTATTTTCTTTTGAATTTAATACTCGGGTCAGACCCGAGTTATTTCAGGTTGTAGATACCTTGCTTTGGGTTGCTGTTTGAGCTATGAAGACTTTTCATATCTTTTGGAGTAGTCGTGTCATAGTATAGGTTGATATGTATTCGTGTATATTAGTCGATAATGTACTTGTATATATAACTTCCAGAGTCGACAGTTGTAGTTGTATCATATGTATCGTGTCAAATGTATTGTAACTGACATCAGTTATATATATATGAGACTTTTGTTATCTGTGTTCCGCATTTTATTATCTATGTTATTATTATATATATTGTCCTAAACTATTATGAACCATCGTAGTTTGTTTTATACTGGAATTGGGTATGTCGATGGGAGTAAATAAATAAGTGATGTAAAATGAAAAATATATACCACTCCTATCGAGGTAACCAATACTAGTGTAAGGCCAACTACGGATGGCCGCTCCTATCCAGCCTTATTCTTCGTAATAACAGACAGTATTTCTTTTAATACTCTTTGTTATTGTGAGCATAGAGGTGGGGCGTTACAGTTGGTATCAGAGCTTGAGGTTTATGGACATAATATAAAACATAACTTAGATGGAACATATGTTACAACTATTGGTCGATGTTTTTATTTGTGCTTTGAGTCAAAACTAAAGTTTTGAAATTATGATGAAATTTTTAAATATCTTTATTTAAAAATAAAAGAGAGACTGTGTTTTGTTGATTGGTTAATTTGTGTTCTGTTTATCAGAGTGCGCAGCGGAAGCAGTGACACTGTCTTCGCCGAATACAGCTGATAATCTTTTTTATTTAAAAATCAAAATGTAAAATTGAAAAAAAATTCATTTGTTGTTTACATAGCTGTGTTTATTTTGTTTCTTCGAAAATTTCAAATCCAATTTGAGGATTCGAAGCGATTGCAGTTATGTGATTTTTGTTGAAATTTCTGCTGGTTTTCTTTTATGCTAATCATATATTGATTAGATTTTGCTGTTTTGAATTATCTTCATTGAAGATACCTTCGAATGGTTTCTTTGTTCATTTTGTAGTACGTGCAAATTTGAGTTGCACATTACTGCATTAATTTAACGTTGAACCGATGTTTGGTTTAAACGTATTTTGTTGCCGTTATTTTTATAACGGGATTTTTACATCGGTGCTAAAATTTTGAAGCACGGTGTTTTGTGACATTTTTAAAGAATGAAAATTCACTGGTATTACATTTTGATGTGAATTATTTTGATGAGATTTTGACGTATAAAATTTTCTGTCGCCTTAGCTTCAGTAACCGTCAAATTTTAAAAGTGGATTTTCAAGCGGTTATTCCGCAATGCTGATTTTGAGATCCGATTTTACGGTGTTTTGGGAAGTGCGATTTTCTTTTCGAAGTTGCTACTGATGTTGTTGCTTTAATCACGTGATTTGAAAATCGTTTTAAAATAAAAATTGTTTTATAAAAAATTTAACAGTTTGCGCTTTCAAAAGAATGAGGAAGCGACTTAAACGATTCAGCAAAATCGAGGACTATGACCCCTTTCTTTTACTGATTCGCTTAACTCTGGACTTGTCCAGTTGAGAATGTGAATTGTTATTTTTATAAAATAAATAAAATTGTTTTCAGGAATTTTACAGTTTGCGCTTTCAAAAGAATGAGGAAGCGATTTAAACGTTTCAGCAAAATCGAGGACTATGACCCCTTTCTTTTACTGATTCGCTTAATTCCGGACTTGTCCGTTTGAGAATGTAAAATGTATTTTTACAAAATACACAATTTTGCACTTTCAAAAAAACGATGAAGAGAATCAAACGATTTAGTAAAACACGTGGTATGGGACATGTGCGTTTGCTATTTCGGTTAATTTCGGACTCGTTAATTGAAATATTTGCTGTTTTGATGATTCTGATGATTTTGTGTGCTTTCGAGCCACTATGATGGACCTTCGGGTCATTTGTTGGACCTTCGGGTCATTTGTTGGGCTTTCGGGCTACTCTGATGGACCTTCGGGTCAAATACCAGTACTAGACCTTTGGGTCACTCTGCGGACCTTCGGATCATTTGTTGGGCGCTAAAATTATGTTGAGTACTTGGTAGGCTTCGGCCATTTGTTGATGCACGTGCGGCGAACTAAACACTCATCATCTGATGTGATCGATCCAACCTTTTATGTTGATTTTCTAGTCTCCTTAATTGATTTCTAGATATTTGTTGTTTCTAATTATCTGCAGGTAATTAGATATCTGATGTTATGAGATTTAATTGTCGTATCGATAATTAAATATTTGCTGTTATGAGATTTAATTATCGTATCGATAATTAAATATTTGCTGTTGTGAGATTTAATTATCGTATCGATAATTAAATATTTGATGTTATGAGATTTCTGATTATCGTTTTTGATAATCGGATATTTGTTGTTTCTGATTATCGTTTTTGATAATCGGATATTTGTTGATTCTGATTATCGTTTGAGATAATTAGATATTTGTTGATTTGAGATTTCTGATTATCGTTTTTGATAATCGGATATGTGTTGATTCTGATTATCTTTTGAGATAATTAGATATTTGTTGATTTTAGATTTCTGATTATCATTTTTGATAATCGGATATGTATTGTTTCTGATTATCGTTTTAGATACTTAGATATTTGTTGATTTGAGATATCTGATTATAATTTTTGATAATCGGATATGTGTTGTTTCTGATTATCGTTTTTGATAATTAGATATTTGTCGATTTGAGATTTATGATTATCGTTTTTGATAATTAGATATTTGTTGATTTGAGATTTCTAATTATCGTTTTTGATAATTAGATATTTGTTGATTTGAGATTTCTGATTATTGTTTTTGATAATTAGATATTTGTTGATTTGAGATTTCTGATTATCGTTTGTGATAATTAGATATTTGTTGATTTGATTTTTGATTATCGTTTTTGATAATCAGATATTTGTTGTTTCTAATTATCTTTGTTGATAATTAGATAATTGTTGATTTGATTTTTGATTATTGTTTTTGATAATTGGATATTTGTTGTTTCTGATTATCGTTTGTGATAATTAAATATTTGTTGATTTGAAATTTGATTATCGTTTGTGATAATTAAATATTTACTGATTTGAGATTTGATTATCGTTTGTGATAATTAAATATTTGTTGATTTGAGATTTGATTATCGTTTTGATAATTAAATATTTGCTGATTTGAGATTTGATTATCGTTTGTGATAAGTAGATATTTGTTGATTTGAGATTTCTGATTATCATTTTTGGTGATTAGATATTTGTGTTTTCAAATTATCTGGTTGATAATTAGATAATTGTGGTTTAGCAATTTGTGATTTGTGTTTTCTAATTATCTTTATTAATAATTAGATTTTGTTGTTTTCTAATTATCGTATCGATAATTAGATATTGCTGTTTTGTGACTTTCTGTATTTCGGATTATCTAATTGGTAATTGAATATTGCTGATAATTGTGCTTATCTAGTTTAGTTGTTTTCTGATTATCTATTGATAATTAGATTTTGTTGAGAATTTGTGAATTTCTTTTATGGGGTTAAAAGATTTCTTTGGCGTTTGTATTCCCAACTTCTACTTTTCAAGCTTAACCAGTTTATGTTAGAAAAATAATTGTTATTGACAACTTTAATTATGAAAACTGCGGGGACGCAATTTTTATAAGGAGGGGAGTCTATAACAACCCGGGTTTTTGTAATTTTTAATTATCGCCAAAATGACGATCAAATTGTTTGATTATTGCCATTGGAGTTTAAATCGTATTGAAATTCTTTTATAAATAGGTTAAAGGTTGGGCGGGCTTTAAAAATTGTTTGGCCCATGTTTTAATTATTGCCAAGATGGTTATCATGTCGTTCTTTTCCCCGACCCATTCATTTTTCGATTGCAACCCTAATTAAAACGAGGAAAAAAAATGGCGGCTCTCGTTTCTTCGTGTCCCGCTTCCTTCAGCAATTAGGGATTCATCGTCGACTTCAATTTGTTCGACCTAATGATCGATTTCGTGCTCGCTTCGTCGATCTGGTGGAGTGTTTCGTGTTTGCTTACGATCGAGTGGTTGCGCTCGTCGAATCAAAGTTGAGTTTACTCACATCTAATTCATGCTCCATGTATTTGTGATTGTGTGATTTCCACGGTTTCGATTCTGTTGACTTTGGTCACTGGAGTTGATTATGTTGATTTCGTGAAAATGTTTTAGATGATTTGAGCTGTTCGTTCCGTGGTTATCATTGCTTCGATTTTGGTTAGAAGTTGAAATCACTTGTTCCAATTTTGTTTACTTGGACTTTGTTCGAATTTATATATTTTCGTGATATGGGTTTCACAGTTTGGTAATTGTGAATTTCTCTGTGGACTTCGGCATTGATTTGCATTTGACTTCGGTCACTCTGATTTTGCTGTGGGAATTTCTGGTTTTTGGATCTGCAGTAGTCTTTGACTTGGGTTGGTTGTTTTTATCATATTATTTATTGACTTTGACATTGCATTTCTTAACTGGAAACTTTGACTTTGGATCAGTTGGAAATCTTTGTTCGAACTTATCACCAGTGTTATATATCTCTTGAGATGTAGTCTGGTTCATGTTTGCATTCACTTCTGTCCATTTTACTTCGAGTCACGTTGCATTTGTGGCTGCACTTTGGTAATCATGTTTTCAGGCTTGTGTATATACACACATGTTCTATTTTACTTTGGTATTGAATCAGGTCTTTTGGGTCTGGTCTTTGATGATGCTTGACTTCGCGTACTTTGTTTTTGATCAAAACTGCATATTTGTAATTGTCTATTGCATACCTGTACATATTTTGAGCGAGTATCTCTGACTTTAAGTTGTTTCGAGCATTTGTGTTTTGTTGAATTGGGTTGCATTTTTATGATAGGCATCGGTTCTAACTTTGATTTGTTGTCCCATTGCTTTGGCATGGTTATTCGGTAGTATACTCATCTTCGACTATGCATTCTCTTTGTGTATTGATTTCGGCCACTTGAACTATTTGATTTTGGCACAGTTTGGTGAACTGTAGATAACCGTGTGCATTTTTATTTGTTGGCCTCGGCTTCGATTGATTTTGAATTGGTTCGCTTTGGATAAAACTGGGTTTTTTTATGTTGATTTCATGTTGCCTCTTGCAGTTACTGTTGTCACATGATTCATCGTGGCATTGTGCATTTAACTGTGTCATAGTTGCAATCTTGGTTTGCATTGTATATTCCAGTTGTTCAATCTTTGTTGTAGCATCGTCTACATTGGTTGTGTACTTCACTTGAACTTGTACCATGTAGTCTGCTCCTTTTTGATTCGAGTCTGCATTGATTTGAGTCACTAAGTATGCTTAGTTCTTGTGATCTTGAGTCTGATATCTTGATCATGCTTGTTGAGTTGCCTTGAGTCACTTGTGCATTTGCATTGGTACTTAGTTGAAGCTCATTCGTTCGAGCTTGCTCTGGACACTGTTCACATGTGTGTTCAAGTTTGCATTTTTGATAGTCATTGCTGTTAGACTTCATGTAGCTATGTACTCCATTGTCCACACTTTTGTGAGTTGCATATCAGGGATGTTGCATAGTAGCTTGTTTCATTAGGTGGGAGCTTGGTTCACTGGTGCATGCCTTTGACTGTTGGCATGTGCATTTCCTTTGTACTTCATACTTGAACTTGATGGTTGGACCTGTTGTGTTGTGTACTGTCTATTCAGTTGCAGTTTCATTTCACCGTTGCGTGATTATATGTAGTTCTTTGAACTGTTACCTTTTGGGGTGTAATTTCTGATTCATTTTGTTTGTAGTTGTGTTGAGTCACGATAGTCGTGACTTGACCTTTGCAGTTTCGAAGTACTGTAGTGGCGAGGCAGTGCACGCGTGCGTGTACTGCAGCCACACAGAAATTTGATTTGATTTGATGCCATTTGTTTCTGATTCATTGAGCTTTTGTGTTTCATCACTGTTGTGGCGAGGCAGTGCACGCGAGCATGTATTGCAGCCAAACAGTATGGATTATTTTGTTGTTAATTGTCATTTAGACAATTCTGTTGTTTTCTAAACTATCTTCATTGATAATCCGTTTTATTTATCTTTGTTGATGATTTGGATTTGCTGATTTATTGTTTAACACTGTTTAGTGTTATATCTATCGTTATCCGATTCTCTTATCGAGGAGTCGGATATACGAGATTTCTGTGACTGTCGTCTATTTGTTATTTGATTATTATTGCTTCTGTGCATTAATAACTGAGTTTGAATTAGACTGACCCATGTATTATTTTCTTTTGAATTTAATACTCGGGTCAGACCCGAGTTATTTCAGGTTGTAGATACCTTGCTTTGGGTTGCTGTTTGAGCTATGAAGACTTTTCATATCTTTTGGAGTAGTCATGTCATAGTATAGGTTGATATGTATTCATGTATATTAGTCGATAATGTACTTGTATATATAACTTCCAGAGTCGACAGTTGTAGTTGTATCATATGTATCATGTCAAATGTATTGTAACTGACATCAGTTATATATATATATATGAGACTTTTGTTATCTGTGTTCCGCATTTTATTATCTATGTTATTATTATATATATTGTCCTAAACTATTATGAACCATCGTAGTTTGTTTTATACTGGAATTGGGTATGTCGATGGGAGTAAATAAATAAGAGATGTAAAATGAAAAATATATACCACTCCTATCGAGGTAACCAATACTAGTGTAAGGCCAACTACGGATGGCCGCTCCTATCCAGCCTTATTCTTCGTAATAACAGACAGTATTTCTTTTAATACTCTTTGTTATTGTGAGCATAGAGGTGGGGCGTTATAGATATATATACGAACTTACATACGTAAAATACTTGGAATCCACAATATATATATAACAAATAATAACTTCACTTATATAAACTTAATATGTGCTACTAATATATAAACTGTAACCAAAGAAATACCATACTGTATAACATAAATATAAGTATAACGTATATAACTCATACGATTTTAACATAAATCTTTTATTAAACCATTATATTACTATTTACCATATAATATATATAATACTGTACATATTATATTTATAAATATGCAGTAAAAGCTACAGACAACTAAATGGTATAAGTATATTTAAACATATAATATATATATCTCTATTCAAAAAACTCTACCAACATATACCTATATATATAAATACTGTACCTAATATATACAAACTATAAATATAATAATATATAAACTAAATACATACACAAACAATATATATACAAATAACTGATACCTTTATACAAATACAAACTTACATATAAATGCATTCACGCGAAGATATATGTATTCTATATATATACCACAAATATGCATATACAGCATAGTATATATTTACGTAACAGTTAATAAACTTTGCATCATATATATTGTTGAAAAAAATAAGACACTTATATAACTTACTTTCTTTATGCTACTCGTATTATATTATTAACCTGCATCATATATTTATACATATATAGTTTGTAACTTTTCAGGCCAGAACATAGAAATTTTGAAATCCATAATTATAGCTATAACTAATAATCAACTCATATACACTAGTGGAAAAACGTGTAACATATATATAATATATATCAATATAGATGTACAACTAATATACCAATGTAAATAAACCCAACAGGTCCAATATATAAACTGATATGTATACTATCAATATAAACAACTTGCTGTCTGCGTACTTAGAATATAACTAAGCTGTTATATATATATATACACACACACACTTATAGTATAAACAGAATATATATAAATAGACCTTTATACAGTACCTATATATATTACTAGCATACTTTATAAACATTGTACATAACTGACTATAATATAAATTATACATACATATACCTTTAAATATCGATATTAGAATATAACATATATATATATATATATACACACGAATCGGTACAAATATATAAACATATATACCTGTAAGAAGAGAAGAAGATGGAACTCGGCTATGCGTCAGAGGAGGTGAAGGCTACTATGCCGATGGAAAGGAAATGAGATGGCGATGATGAAGTCTCGACATGAAAAAAGGGAAAGAAGAAGGACATGATGGCCGAGGTGCTGGTGGTAGCCTCGGAGTGGTAGGTGGGGCATAACAATGGGAAGCACAAATGTTAGCAGGCTGTGGATGGTTCGGGTTTCAGAGCAAGCTGAGGTGGAGGAACATGGGAGGAGGTTGACCGAAAACAAGGCAGTAGGGGCTGGTGTGATGGGCGGAAAGCGGACAAGCTCGGGTCAGGAAGGAACAAGGCGATGGGGTTGTTTCGGCAAGCTCATGCGTGCTAAGGTCACGGAAAGTGAGAGAGAGAGAGAGGGGGGGGGGGAAAACGAGTTTGCTTCGGTGATTTGTGTTGCGTGCATGGGAGAACGGACGGAGGTGGAATTTGGTCACGTGCAGAGGTAATGGGTTGGCTGCATTACTTCGGTGGTGATGATAAGTGGATGTGAGTGGTAGAACACAGTGGCGGGTTGGAAAAATGAAGGGTGGAGGTCCTCGGTCGGGTTGGTGAAAGATGTGAAGGGACAAGGCCATGGAATAAAGGAAAATAAAATAGAGGAAGGAGGAATAGTTTGTAAATGTGCAAGCAAGTCGAACAGACACAGGCAAATATAACCGAAATATATATAAAATATTTCATGCGAAAGAATGTAAGCAACCGGGAGTAACATATGAGAACAGGTGGAAAATGTAAAGGCACGAAATGTCAATTCAGAGAATATTAATATCAATGACTATTTATTTCAACCGTTTGAAAAAAATGAATGTCATAGAATATTAAAAGCTTCAAAATGGTACTGATATTGTCATCCGTTTTCACGGATTTCACTGCGTATCGTATTTCAAAATACACAAATGAATATACTGCGGAGATCGGCACGACGAGACGATCAAAACAGTATACAGATATCAGTGGTATGATCACCCTATCAAAAGTCGATAATCGATACCGAAAATGCTGCTAATTTGCCGACAATAAGATAAATGGGGCTAGAGGGGTCCAAATTTGGAAAACGAAGTATGACGTCTCACTCAGAAGATGATTTACAAATTTATTGTATAAAAATATCCAGGTTTGGAAAATATTTTATTATCATCAATTTTAACCGGTTTGAATTGAAATAAAATTTCACAAGAAAATAAATTTCAATATTTTTAGATGAAAATTTACCGTTTTCCATGTTTAAATAGACGTATTCCAAATATTAAATTTTCAAATCAAAATTTTATTATTTAAAATTTCACAAAAATTCAGTTAATTACGTTATTAAAACCATTAAAATTTACGGGTCGTTACAAGTGTACTAGAGGAAATAATCGAGTTAACATACTTGGTGGTGCCAGAGTTAAAAACATTTCTATTCAAATGTTGATGGTTTGATAGTAGGCCGAATATTGGAGTAAGACGCGTACACAAGATTACCCTCTTATTGAAGCAGACCACAAGAAAAAATATTTAGGGTATAATCTATTTGTGTTGGCAGCACAAGCTACACAAGTTTATTTTACGCTGTATCCTCTTATTGACAACAGTCATTCAGATTGGTGGGCTTTTATTGAAACAAAACTGAGATGGCCATTTCACTCAAACACGATCATAACCGACAATATGGCGTATCAAAATGATCCAGAACCTAACGAACTACTGGAGATTGTACAAGAAGTAGAAGATATAGGATCTCTTATTAATGATGTTAATGATGGGGTTGAAGTAGATGAAGATGACGATGAGCAAGTCGAAGTAGATGAAGATGAGTGTGAGCTTGAAGATGAGAGCGTAAATATTGAGAGTGATGATGATAATGAAGATTGGTAGCATGTATATTTAATTATGATTGTTTGCATGTGTTTTTAGTTGCTCGATTGCTTTTATGTTTATGAATTTGTTCATCTTTTAGTTAATAGCAAAATTTTCAATTATTGGTTTATATTCTATGCTATTTGATGTATGTTTTCAAACCTTGTCTTAAATAAAGTTCACAAATTTCATTCTGAAATGCTACCTTATCTTATATATATAGTTTCATATGTTGTATTCTTGTAATAGATATGAGTTCTCGTGGTGGTGGTCATCGTAGTAGTGGTGGTCGTAGTAGTGGTAGTGGACGTGGTTTGGCTTTGGTCGAACCCGCACCACCCTCCGTCGATTAACAACCCACCCCTTCAGATGGCGGTGATCATGATCAGGGCACCCCTGGGTTATCTGGACATATGTCATAGACTGGCTTGACTTCCTCGGTCGGCACCATATATATCTATTATAGGGAGAGTGGAGAGTAAGTAAAATTTTTAAACTTTTAAATTATCATATATGTTAATAATGCAGTAAAGGATTAATATAATTTGTGCATTAACAGTTGGGAATTCGCGAATAGTGCCTCTACGTCTCGTACTGTATCTTCTATGCTTAAGGCTTGTATAACATCATTTTGGCCTTGTTTGAGTGTGGTTCCTGCTAATATTAAGGATCATTAGTTTGAAGAGTTTAAGGTAAAATAATTTTGAAATTCACGATGTTACAATATTTTTAGTCCATCCATGATTAAATTTTTCAGTTCATTTAATCTATTTCCAAATTCTTGTATAGGCATTGTACTCTTGGGATCCCACCACTTCTTTTACTGATGTCAGACGATTATGAGATCAAAAGTGCTCTTTGAAGTATAGGTGGATTGTTGGAGACATGAAAATGTATAAAAAGAAGAATGCTTGTATAACAGATGAGGTATGACAATAGTTTTTAGCCCACCGGGAGAGGGAGGATGTGAAGGAGCTTGCTCAAAAGAACTCAATCGCTCGCAACAGCAATCCAAGGCCAAATAGATGTGGTTCTAAATCAATGGCACAATGAATGAACGATATGGTGATTGTTTAAGTTATTTAATAATACTAGTATACAATTCAAATAAACACACGATAAATTATTTTTATTTTTCAGGAGAAAGAACAAGGTCGAACACCAACATACATGCATGTGTACATTCGAACACATTATGTTGAGAAACCGGATGGTTCTGTAAATGGCAAATGGATTAATGAGTACACGAAACAGTTTGTTGTATGTAATCAAGAAAAATTTTGAATTTTAATTTACAAATTCCAAACTATGTTATATGCACAATACCTAACTTTTTATGTAAATTACAGGACAAATACAATGAGCGAGTTGCTCAAATTACCGAGAATAAGGGTTGGGAGCTTTCACAATGAGCTAAACCTTCTGTACATGCAGCTTATTGGAGAAGGTGAGGAGTTCGCTTCCTTAAGAAGCACACGGAGGCCTGGTACTGGCAATATTCCTGGGGTAATGACTCAAAACTTAATTAGCACTTTTTTTTTTCAGTTAGATTAATAAAAGGACATGTGCTCAAGAAGCACCCACAAGTAACTTAATAAGTAATGACTTAAGAAGCACCCAACACTACCTTTACGAAGCAGATAGTGCTGCATGGTTGCACTGCCTTTGCAAAGGCAGTGCAACCACTGTCTTTGCAAAGGCAGTGCGCATGCGCTGCCGTGCCTAAGGCAGGGCATAACACTGCCTAAGGTTGTGCACAACACTGCCTTTGCAAAGGCAGTGCAACCACTTCCTTTGCAAAGGTAGTGTACATGCACTACATAAGGTTGTGCACTGCCTAAGGCAGTTCAGATTTTCTTAATCTAGCTTCCTCATCCTTCAACGTCACTTATTCGAGGATATGATGGACCAAAACTAATGGATATGGTTAAAAATGGATCTAACCCAGTTTATCATCGAATCTTACACCAAGAAAACACCAAACACAAACCACTACAATACCATTCAAACCCAACTTTATATTATTACATAAGAAGTATCAAAATTAATTTCAACAAACATGTAATTACAATAATACAGGTTTCTCTAAATCTATGGTAAGGCAAAGAGATTGAACTTGAAAAATAGTCCCAGTTCAAGAGAATTAGTCCTTCCATGGATTAAATACAGTTAAATGCCCATTTAACCAAGCTGAAAACTTGCTATGGTGAAGCTATTTACAGTAGAAACCAGTTGACTTCACTTCAGACATGACAATTGGAAACCACTGATTTGGCTTTATATAAATACAAAGGCAAAAGATACGCATTTCATGTGTATTAACTGTAAGAATTAGTAGTCCCTAAACTCTATCAAACTGCCTTCTGTCCTTTCCCTACTGAGCTAAAAACTTGAATAGTTAAAAATTCAACAAAGAATCTTCCCAAAATGCAGGAGCAAATGACTATTGGTCGATGGTGTTCTTCAACCCTTTGTTTCAAATCTAGATGTTAGGGTCATTTAAGTTCTCAATATAAACGACCTCGACAATTTGAAGCTTTGCAATAGCAAGGGTAGCCTCTGCCTAAGGCAGTGCACAACACTGCCTTTGCAAAGGCAGGTGTGCTGGTGCACTGCCTTTGCAAAGGCAAAGGCAGTGCACCTTTGCAAAGGCAATGCACCATGCACTTGGTGCGCTGCCTTTGCAAAGGCAGTGCACATCAAATTTGTAAGCAATTAAAACTGTAATCGTGCTTTTTAGACTTAATTTGTAACGAAACCATGCAAATTTGTTCTTAGGCAATGGACAGGCGAATAGTTATACATTTTGCTAATTTGATTAAATAATTTATATGCATATATACAAAGACAATACATATATTTCTAGGTTTGGAGTTTCATATGACAGAGAGAAATTTAAGGAGGAAGTAGAAGAGCTAAGGAGTAAAAATCAAGAAATGAATGCCACGATTAAAAAACTATAAGGGGATTTATGTTCCATGCAGGAGGAGATGAGTTATGTGCAAGAGTTTATACAAGGGTTGATGCGGGAGCAAGGACCAGAGATATGACCAACTTCGTGAGTTATTCCCATTTATGTTATGGGTTTGAAGTTCTATTTTTATAATGTACATTGTATGATGTTTGAAATAGATGAAACAACTATGTTGGAGTTATGTAGCAATTTTATTTCATTGTTTGTTGGACATGATGTGTTTTAAATACATTCTGTAACAAGTTTATGGTAATTTGACCATGATATGCATTCTACATTAATGTTTTTAATGAGATATATGACCGAATTGTTGGACCAGAGATATGACCAACTTCGTGAGTTATTCCCATTTATGTTATGGGTTTGAAGTTCTATTTTTATAATGTACATTGTATGATGTTTGAAATAGATGAAACAACTATGTTGGAGTTATGTAGCAATTTTATTTCATTGTTTGTTGGACATGATGTGTTTTAAATACATTCTGTAACAATTTTATGGTAATTTGACCATGATATGCATTCTACATTAATGTTTTTAATGAGATATATAGTTACGATTTTTGCATGTGGTTATATAATATATTTAATGTTTTCTGTTGTTGATGTTCGGTTTTATTAAATTTTATTATGATATGTGAGGTAGATGGTGAATACAATAGGATCATATTGAATTTTGGTGTACGGTGGCGTAGCGAAGGCTTATAGAACTCGTAAGAAAAATCCAATTTTTGCACTTGTAAAAAGAAGAAGGTTGGGCGTAGGAAATGCGTATAAATGAAGGCGTATGGAATCTGACGCAGGGAATGCATATGGAATGTGGAGTAGGGAAAGTGTATGGAAGTAGGCGTAGGGAATGTGTATGGAATGTGACGTTCGTAATGCGTATGGGATCTGGCATAGGTAATGCGTATGGAATGTGGCGTAGGTAATGCGTATGGGTTTTGGTGTAGGGAATTGGTATGAATGTGGCGTAGGGAATGCATAGGGAAACGGTGTAGGGAAGCCGTAGGGAATTTTTGCGACGCACTGTTTTTCGACTTCTTTTTCGGCGTAGGGGTGGCGTAGGAAAATTTGTTTTCCTACGCCGTCCCTATGCCAAATTGGCGTAGGGAATCCAGAATTCTTTTGTAGTGATTTTTACTATCACTAATGTTAAAATGAACGTGGTGGGTCTAGTTAGTCACACGTTGTAGCACATAAAAAGATTAAGCACATAAAAGATGATGCAGAATGGGTGAAATATAAAACCCAAGTCCCAAAAAGAAAAGGAGGGGAAAACAGTCAAGCCTCCAACTCCCAATGGAGGGCAAAAATGCCTATAAATACGATAAATACCCATTTAGATATAACCCCATAGGGCCAGACTTATATATTCAGATTCTAAGTCCATCCCAGAATTAGTGTTAAACGTCTAATCACTCATGAACCATTCTCCAAAATACCTTAAGCGTACTACTTTGGCATCTTGCAGGTTTTTTTTTCGACCATCAAAATTAAATGTCACCTTAAACAATTCGATTTTCCTCTTCCTAACATCTTTACTATTTTCTTCACATGAATAGACATCCAACATTCAAAACGTTTCTTTCTTCAGAATAAACGCTACCGCCAAAGGGAAAAATGAAGAAGTCAAGTCGGTTATCATCAATTTCGATGCTCATCCCCTCTTAATAACCTATGCAGTCGTCTAGTAAGCATCCCTTCTTTAGTTTTTTTACGAAACCCTAGATTTTCAAAGTGCGATTGAATTGGTCACAATTGATTGAATGTTGAATATCAAAAAATTCTTAAATAAAATATCTATGATTGATTTGTTGAAGAAAAATAGGCTAACACATGAAAATAAAACCAACATCTCTGTTATTATCAAAATGAGGTTTATCCAGTAAATTTTTACCTTCTATCATCAATTGGCAAAATGAGATTTTTTTGGGTTTAGAGTTTGGATTTATTGAGAAATATGTAAGATTGTTGAGAAGAGATGAGAGATATGGTTGTGTAAGGCTGAGTGAAATAAATAGAATATGGTGACCGAAAGTACATAAAAAATATTGATGTCTATTAAAATTAATGGTGGTCGAAAGAAAAAAAACTGAATGCCAATAGTAACACATTATCTTAAAGTTGCGACGATGAAGGTGAACATAATTAAATTCAATGATGCATAGAACTTCATATTAATTGTACATCCAATGATACTCTGACACGGTGGCTCTAGTAGACCGATGCCACACCAAATATCTCGGTTGTTCAACCAAAACTCGAGATATTTAGATTTACATCTTTATTAATACTTGTAATAGCTTTGGTGTTACACTTTTTTGATATCAACGTGAACTACCAAAAACGTCCCTCTATATATTATAAACAAGAAATTTTCCTCAAGGATAATTTTTAGGGCTATTTTTGGATGTAGGACAGCCCACTAATAATTTTCTCTAAAGGACAAATTATCATATTTTCCTTCCAGTCCACTTTCGCGCGCTTTTTCTTCTTCTTCCTTTCAATCAAATTTTCTGTCGCGATCCAATACCTTTCTCCCAATCAAAATATCGATCAACCTCGTTCGGTCATTTCAATTTCGTTCTTCTGAAAATTGTAGTTCATCGATCAAATTTTTCTCACGCGCGTTTGTCGATTTCGTTCTTTTCATATTTCTACCGTGATCTCATTTTTCTTCAAATTGTATTAACTAGGTATGCTTATATTATTCTTATTTTTGTTCATTTTCTATTAGAGTTAAAAAAAAATTGTCTTTGATTTCTAATTGTGTTCGTTTTTACAAATTACATGTAGTGTTGTTTTTCCGATTGCTTGTTCGTTCTTCTATGGCAACTTTTGGAAGCAACAACAGGTTTTTTTTATTCGTTTCTTTATGCAGCGTTATATTCTAATATGCTTTACATTTAATTTATCTTGCATTAATGTTGGGATGATTGGAAAAGTATCATTGCTTGGGTTGTATATAAAGTTGTGATAGAGTGGAAAAGTATCATATTTTAGGTTCAGTTTCCTGGTATCATTTTTATTTTTTCTTAGTATCATTTTTTATTATTATCAGTAACTAGGTATCAGTTTTGTATATGGTAGGTATTAGTTTTGTGAAGTGGAAAAACTATTGTTCTAAATTGAACATATTTTTACTAATGTTTTTTTTGGCAGTGGTGATAACAGTCTTCTTTGTCTGTTTGTGTTGAATAATAACACTTTTAGCACTCGATTGTCTATCGATTGCTCTTTATAGGATAAGTCGATGTTGGTCTCAATTGACTCCTTCTTCTATTCAGATTTCTTATGTACTTGAGGACAAAGTTATTATGGTTGATACTGATTTTAATATTCAAGAGTATAATTTGTTTTCAGCTATACAAGAAAAGTTCTTTCTTTGGTTTTACTGTTAAGGTTAAGGGTTCTGAATTGGAATATGTTGATGGTGCTTCTATTTCAAGTTCATCTAATGTTCGTACTTCTTCATCTTCTACGGTATCTGTTGGTTCAAATGTTGTTGTTAACGGTAAAAGTTATTTAAAAGATATATTGAGGAGAGGGTCGACATTATACATTTCCGATTTTGTTGGTTTTTGTTTTGGAGGAGCTGAACATTTTAGAGAATTTTGGATGGCGTATCAAATTCAAAAGGGGTATGAATTAGTATTTTTTTAAAATTGTGCTACAAGAGTTACTGTAATTTGCTCTTCGTATAAGGATGGTTGTCTTTTCAAAGTCCATGGTTCTTGTGATTCTGGAGAATTGAAGAAGTTTTTTATGAGAAATATGGTTGCTGATCATTCTTGTGGGCTGGTCTTAGAAATGTGAATAATCCACATATATCTAGTTCATTTGTTAAATTGTTGATTATTGACGAGGTCCATGATTGTCCTAGTAAGAAGCTTAAAGATATTATAGTTGATTTTAGAAGAGAATACAATTTTCAATTGTCTTACGGTTATGCTTACCATGGGAAACAACTTGCATTAATGGAGTTGCATGGTAATGATGCTTTGTCTTATAATGATTTGAGTTGGTATTTGGAAGCAGTGAAGAAGTCTAATCCGGATAGTTATGTTGATATGGATGTTGATCCTTGTAGTAGTCAATTTGAGAGGGTGGTTATTGCTTTTGGCGCTTGTTTACTTGGTTTCAAGTATTGTCGTCCTATGGTATTCTTAGATGCTACTCACTTGAAGGGACGTCCTGGTGTGTTGATGGGTTCTACTGCAAAAATGGTGATCAAGGTATGTCTTTGTTTTCAGTTTTGATTTATTTGTATTGAGATCATAATAGCTGACATTAGCATTAATATTAATTTGTTATCATAATTTGGATTATGTTGGTATCAGTTTTAAGATATGTAGTTTACAGTTAAGAAGTTTCTAGTAACAGAATTTGCATTGTATTGAATTGTAAGTTTGTATTTGGTATCATAATTTCATATTGCTTAGCAGGAGATTAGTATCAGTTTGTGTATAATGTTAGTATCAGTTTCAAGTATGTTAATATATGGTATCATATATAGCTGTGTAGTATTGAAATTTCATTTGTATCATAATATATGTCAATGTTCATTACTTTGTTGTGATAGAATGAAGATTAATGTGCATAATGTCGTGGTTATCAATATTTTTATAATGGTCGTATCAGGTTTTTGGTATCAGTTTTTTTTACTGTTAGTATCAATTTCATGAATAGTTTTAGATTTATGGTCATAATTAGTTTTAGTTTTTTTTACTAATTATTTTTGCATTTGCAGGTTTCTTCCCTTTAACTATGACTGTAGTTTCTGTAGAAAATGTGGATAATTGGACATGGTTTTTGAACCATTTAAAACAAATGCTTCAAGAAGATCGTACTTTGGTTTTTATGTCAGATCACCACCAAGGTTTGCTTTCAGGTGTTCGTGATGTTTTTCCTTCAGCTTATCACAGTTTGCTATATGCATATGGAACAAAATCTTCTTTCAACGGTAAAAGCCAAAAATGCAAATGTGTCTATTGTTGATCTATTCAAAATGTGTTCTAGAGCTTCTAATCTATATGAATTTGAAGGAGCACATTCTAAGTTCTGTCAAATTGGTGGTGTTGCTGGCGTGATTTTTTTAAAGGATAAGCCATTTGATAAGTGGGTGGATTTATTTTTTCTAGGGAAATGTTATGGTGAATATAGTTCGAATGTTGTAGAAAATTTTAATAGTTGGATTTTAGATGAATGAGCATTGCCTATTACTTCGTGTTTAGATGGTATTCGTGTTAAAATTATGGAACAAATGGCTAGAAGAAGAAAAGAGTGTCGTTTGTGGAGAACAAGTCTTTGCCCTTCTATGGAGTTACGTTTAGGTGAATTGATTGAAGAAGGATTTGGATGGGATGTATATAAATCTTCTGATTTTGCTTTTGAAGTGAAATCTCCAAACTCTCATTGTGTTGATTTGAAGGAACGTGTTTGTAGTTGCAACCAATGGAAAATTATGGGATTTCCTTGTGCTCATGCTATAAAGTGTATGAACAAGTCTAAGTTGTCTGTATATGATTTTGTCGAGAATTATTTCACTGTTGATGCTTATCGATGTTCTTATGCCAATGCTATAAATCCTATTCCAAATTATGATAGGCTTATTGTTGATGGTAGCATTCAAGATGTTATCAAGCGACCAAAGGAGAAACGTGGCTCTGGTAGACCATCAGTCAAGCATAAAGGAGGATTTTCATATTTTTAGAACAGGCAAAACAGATGTGGCGAGTGCAAGCAGTTTGGTCATAATAAACGGAATTGTCAAGCTTCGAAGAGGATATGATTTGATTTTACATTTTGAATTTGTTCAGATTAATAAGTGGATGTGTGACTTGTTTTGGTGGTTTATTGTAATTGAACCTTTTGTTATTAATTTGTATTTAGTATAGCATATTATCAAATTGATTTTAATTTCAGCTATTTAGTATAAATGGTAGTATCGGTTATATGTTTTTACAGTATCAGTTCTGGTGTTTGTTTTTACAAGTTTTGGTATCAGTATCAGTTTTTATAGTATCAGTTTTTACAGTATCAGATTTACGCTACCAATTTTTATAAGATTTTACAAGTATCATTTTTTACAAGTTTTGGTATCAGTTTTTACAGTATCGGTATCAATTAGCTTGGTTGGAGATAATGTTTGTTTGATTGGATATAAACGACTTTAGTATCAGTTTCGTGTATTATAAAACGTGCTAGAATTGACACCAGTACTAATAAATAATTAGAATGATATCTGGTGTTAGCAAAAACTGACACCAGCACTAATTGTTGTTTCGTAAAGTATGTTGAGTGTCAGTTTTAGCAAAACTAATACTATTAGTCATAAGAACTGATAACCAGTTACTGTTTTGTATTGAAATATGATATGAAATTTGATAATATCACTATACAACTGATAGTTGCATCATAAAACTGATAATATTATGTGAGATTCATAGCTGCATGATTGAACATACACTATATAATCTTGTTATAATATAAGCAACAGGAAAAGAAAAGAACACCAACCACAACATATCATTCCAGGAGATAAGTATTGTTTTTACAAGTAAGAGCAGCATTGTTTTAAGAACAGAACATCATTACTTCGTAAGTACCAAATTGCAACAGAAAATCATTACTTCACAGGTACAAATTTCAACAGAACTACATTAGTTTACAAGTACCAAATTTAATTGTGAAACAACACAATGTGAATTCAGTTCTTT
Organism: Allium fistulosum; assembly: GCA_030737815.1. NCBI lineage: Eukaryota > Viridiplantae > Streptophyta > Magnoliopsida > Asparagales > Amaryllidaceae > Allium > Allium fistulosum. The sequence continues at coordinate 737,731,163 of CM060908.1, read as the reverse complement.
TTTTTCTTTCTTCTTCTAAGCTTGACATGTATTTAGACAGACTCCAGCAGTGTTCATCATCTACCAATATTGCATGTACAATCTTTGCTCTTGTGGATAATATTTCCTTCTTTTCAAGTTTTACTGGTATTCTGCTTTTGTTCAATGAAATGATGAATATCATTACAAATATTCCACAGTCAAGCCTGTTGAAACCAAAATGTAATGTTAGTATCAGTTTGCATCAGTTGTATTATCGGGTTTATAATTAATACAAAACATTGAATTTCAAAGATAATGGTACAAGCATATAGTATGCTTTGAATTAAAATATTTAACGGTTTTACCCGCACACTTAGTATCAATTTCTGTATGAATTTTTGTGTTTGTAGTTATTACTTTAAGATATTTTTGCTAAATATTTTGTTTTATTTTTGATTATGTACGTATCAGTTTTGTTTTTGTAGGTGTCAGTTTTTTTTCTATAGGTATTAGTTTCTTTTATGTAGATATCAGTTTTCTTCCTGTATGTATCAGTTTCTTTTATGTAGGTATCAGTTTTCTTCCTATAGTAGCTGTTTATTTCTGAACTAAATGTTTATGGAATTAAGAGATAATATTTTTCAATATTTTTTGTTATGAATCAACTTCAATTAAATATAAAAGGCATACAATGATGATAGAAGTATGTATGAAATATTATAATGCAAAAACACAGATAGTTTGAATAATGAGCAACTGTCAATTCATTATGTCTAGTAGTTTCAATTGTATTGTTCATTTTGTTTTCAGTAGATATCATTTTAACCAAAAAAACTTACGCGTCTTCTGCTTGCTGTGCACACTTTATTTGATGCATATCATCTGGTTTCACCTCCATGTCTGTTATGTTATTGTTTTTCCAGATTTCTTTGAGCATTTCTTCTATTTTTGTCTCTAATAAAGACAAAATGTTAAAAAGTTAGGTCGTATTCATCTTTTTTATCTGTAATAAGTAATTTTTTTAAAAGAAAGAGAATCTCATACCAATTTTACACCTTTTAAACTGGAATTGTTTCTTTCATTTGATCTTCTAGGGCGGTTAGAATCAACATGACACCATTGCATTGTTGGGTATGTTAAAGTCACTAATGTCCAGTGGTTTTCACAATGCAAGGAAAATATATACTTTCAGCAAATTTGTCATGTACAAAGGATTCTAGCATAGGAAGGACCAGACTTTTTTTCACACCCTTTATATCACACACAATTCCTTTCTGTTTAATATGAAAATAAATTATGATTTAATAAATGAATCAAATATTATGTACTTGGATATTAAAGTTTTATTTACCGTCAATGTAGTTGTGAAAGCATAATTGTGTTCTTCTAGTCCACATCTTGAAATATACCAATCTATAATCTGTATTAAAATCAAGAAAGTATAAGTTTTTTTATTGGTGAAGCAATATTAAATAGTAAGTAGTATCACTAATGTTAATAGTGGCTGTGTATGTTGATAAGTATAAAAATAATACAGCATCAAGTCAATTTAAGCATGCTGTGGATTTGGGTATCATTTTTGCTTTTATTTTTGTATCAGTTTTGATGTAAAGAAGAAAAAAAATTATGTACCTGCCCATCTGTCTCGTTTCCTTCTAGTACACGTTTTAGTGCATTTTTTGTTATGACACAACCTCCTCTGATTGTGTCCTTATCTTCCCATGCCACTACATTATTTTAACAAAAATAATTTGTATATGTTAGATAAACTTAATTTCATATTTAATATTTAATATTAATATACATATTTGTACACTTACTTTTGTGATGATATCGTTAATGAAAAGAAAGTTTTGATCGCGTTTTGTTGCTCAATATTGAGATAGATCAAACATTTGCAATGTCCAAGTCCTATCTCTGAAAGTGTTAGCTCTATCACTGCAAGTGGCTTTGGACAGTTGTTTTGTGCACTTTTGTTTTCAACATCTTCACTTTTTTCGGGTTTTTGTTTATTTGCAACTTTTTTTTGTTTCATCCCATATTTAAAGCTGTCACATTGTTTTTTCACTCTTGTTCTTGCCTTCAATATTTGAATATAAGAAGCTGTACTTTTTTGTGTTGCTTTGATTTTTTTGCCACTTAATTTTGCCACTGTTTGTTTCCCTTTTCTAGCAGCTGGTTGCACAGGTTTTTCTGCATCTTTTTTTTCTTCAGTTTTTTTACTTTCAAACTCTCGTGTGTCGTAAAGTTTGAAAGATGGAGGGGTAAAGTCAAGCACTGAAACGTTGTACGGTACATTTTGGTTTTTACATTTATGTCCTCTTCAAGATGTTGAGTATCTTCTGTTTTGTCTTTATGCACTTGACTTTCTTTTTCCAACTCTTCTTTTTGATGCACTTTAGTTGGAGTCTGTTTTTTTTCATGTTCACATTGTATTTCTCTATTTTTCAGTTTTTTATTCAATTCACTTTCTATTTCGATGGGCATATGTTTCTCCATTTCCTCTGATTTATCTGCTGATTTCTGTACACACTCTTCGGCTTTTATTTCTTTATCTTCTTCATTTCTTTCTATTTCCATTTCTGCAAAAGTATCTGCATTTAGTTCAGTTTGTAAATTGTTACTTTGTACATTGAAATTTTCATTTTTCTTTTCACTATCTTCTTCACTGTCATTCAAATCAGCTTTAAATTTCTTGGTATTGTCTACAGCCTGCGATCTTTTCTCTTCATTTTCTTTCAAATTTAACTTAATTTCTCTCAACTTTTCATTCAAACTCAAAACTTCTTGCTCTACTTTAATTCTCCTTTTTTTCCACTTTCAATTCTTTTTTTGTTTTCTTTGCTTCTTCTTCCAAATCTTTTATATGCATTTGGAAGATCTTGACACTTATGTCTTCCTCAAACGAATGTGCACTTTCTTCGGTTTCTTCAGACTTTCTTTTTTTTACATGCTTTTCTTTTTGAATTTTGGGCAAATTTTGTTCTACTGTTACTGTTTGAAGTAGACATTCTTCATATGGGCTGAGATTTGTAATTTCTTACACCTATAAAATTGGTATTGGAAAATTTATTTTAGTTTTAAGCTATGATTTCAATTTACAATGACAATTGAATTTTTATTGTAACGTAAAGAGGAAATACTCTGCGATAAATAAATAGCTAATGTTTTAATTTCTGATACTATTAGTATCAGCTTCAATCATGTAAAACTATGGTATCAGTTTTGAATTCTAGTATTGGTTTCTTATAATATTAGTATTTCTAGTATTAGTTTCTTATAATATTAGTATTAGTTTCAAGGAAAAAAAACTATGGTATCAGTTATTGCATTGTAGTATCAGTTTATTATACTTCTAGTATTAGTTTCAATCATGAAATCATATGGTATCAATTTTGGCATTATAGTATCGGTTTTTGATACTTCTACAATTAGTTTCAAGCATGTAATCATATGATATCAGTTTTTGCATTCTAGTATCAGTTTCTGATACTATTAGTATTAGTTTTAAGCAAGTAAACATATGGTATCATTTTTTGCATTTTAGTTTCTGTTTCTGATACTATTAGTATGTAATGATATGGTATCAGTTTTTGCTCACTTTAGTATCAGTTTTATGTTATAGAAGAAAGGATATACAATTAAACTTTATTCTACATAAGAGTTAAAGCATATTGATTAACAAAAATTAAATGGAATTTTAACTTACATTACCCTCTTTGCAAATCTGGATAAAGCTGCAATATAATGTTGTCTTTGTTGAATGAGATGCGATTTCTCACAAATGCAATACTGTTAACATAAAAAGAATTGATTATATATGTTTGTTAAAAAAAATAAAATATTTTGATTAATTTATCTTACCAATGGAAGCATGGAGCATCCCGACATATTTCTTAGCTTATGAATGAACTTCTTGACAAATTTACTGAAATTCTTTTCTATCGTTAGTGGCCAAAAAACCAATTGCATTGTCTCTACATTAATTAAGTATGGTAGAATTAGAATTCCCCATCTTAACTTTTGCTGGTTGTTTGGGAAGAAGAATGTTAATAGTATTTCGATTACTATTAACAGTGGCAAGTCTTCTTCGTACTCCTTCTTCTTCTTTGCCACTTCTTGCTTTATTCTTTTTTCCACAACATTCCTTGTTATGTAAGTGCACCAAAGTTTCTCTTTGCAAATTCTCTACAATGCATTGGAATTGTTCTGTTTTCATTTCTGAGTTGGTTCAATGTTAATTCCTTTTAATGGTAGACCAAAAATCAAATTTATATCTCTTGCTGTAACTTTCATTCTTTCTTTAGCAAATAAGAATGCATCTTCCTCAACTGAGTAGCATTGGTATAAAAGATCCAAATTGTGTTGATGCTTTTTACATTCTTTCATTAGAATTTTCTCTTCATAAAAAACTCTAAAGAAATTGTAAAAAGGAGCGCTCTTCAATATGTCCATCTGCTTTATGGATAAGTATTTTTTTGTTTTATCATTTTCACCATTTTGAATACTGCTTGCAATCCACATCTATAAGCAGTTTCATGCTTTTTGTCTTTGGATTTTGATACTTTCTGCTGTTCTGTTTGTGATCTGCCTTTAATACATTTTGGATGTGGATTAACAAAATCATCATCATCCTATTATTTCAAAATAAAGACAATAAGTTATTTGTGAAACAAATTATGTTGAAACATAACAATAGGTTGGGTATTAGCTGCAGTGAAATATCTTCAGTCAAATATGTAACGATTTCAAGTTTGCAGTAACTAGGTATCAATTTGTACTAAGTAGGTATCAGTTTTCTGTAAGTAGGTATCATTTTTTTCAAGTAAATATCAATTTTTTGTAAGTAGGTATCAGTTTTTTGTAAGTTGGTATCAGTTTGTTGTAAGTATCAGATTTCAACTAAATGATACTGACTATTATTTTACCAAACGATTTACACTAAATGATACTAACTATTATTTGTTGTAAGTATATAGGTATCAGTTTGTTGTAATTATCAGCCTTTTCTTTTACCAAATGATTTATATGTATTATTTTTGCAATATCTATCATGTTATAAAGTTATAATGATTCTAATTTTACCGAATTGAGTTGTTTTTCTTCTGATTCTTCATCTGCAACTTTTTTCCCTTCTTCTTTCTAAGATTTTTCCTGTTTAATATTTTTGATAATATTAGAATACATTTAACAGTATGAAATTGTTAGTATTAGTTTCATAATTTTGCAATTTCAGTTACCTCAGTTTCTGTTTATATTTTCTTTTGAATCGTTTTTTCATTTCTTTTTTTTTGTTCTTTGTTCTCTTTTTTGCATATTTTATTCAACTGTTTTCTCTGCAGCTATTTGTTGCTGCATGTTCTCTTCTTTGTTCTGTGCAAAAAAAAATTAATGTTACTATAATAAAACTATACTAACTTTGTTATACTTGATTTTATAGTATTAGTTACCTTCTCTGGTATACTTTCTCTTATTTCTTGTCTACTTTCAATTGCTGTATTTTTTTCATGTCTTCTTTTTGTTCTTTTTTCTCTATTTTGCTTTTTCTCTTCTACTGATGTAGGTTTTCTAAGTTGCTGCTTTTTCCCTTTGTTGTCTTTGTTATCATTTCCACTAGAGGCATGTTTTCCTCTTCTATCATTGCGTTGTCTTTTTGAATATCTACTGTTGGAAGTGATTCGACATTTCAATTTTCACTTTGTTGTTCCACTTCCAATGTAGCTAGGTTTTCTTCGACTGTCGATTGTTGTGCTTGTTGTTTGTCGGCTGTCGATTGCTGCGGTTGTGTTGGAGATGTAGATTTGTTTCTGTTTGCGGTGCCATTTTTTTTGAGCAAAATTTCATCAAATTCTAAGTGAAAGCAAGGAGAAGGAAGACAAACGAAATTCTTTGTTTAGTTTTAAATTGTGTCTGGGCTTTGGGTTTTGTCCTTACGGTAAAAACTTTGTGCGCATGTCCTTCTGAGTAATTTTTACTTTAATTTATTCTTTAAATTTTTTTTCCCTGTTATAAAATCCTAATAACTTAAAAATATGATATAATATTAAACTTCTTTTATAAATTCAAACGCTTCTAAAAGTAGGATCTAACAATTAAACGTGCTTCACAAATTTAAAATGCTGCTAAAAATAGTATATAAAATTAAACTTTGTTTATAAATATACAAATCTTAAAATCACTTGAAAATAATTTTTTTAGACTAATTTAAACATATACAATTTATAAGAAAAACAATTCACGTACGAAGCGCGTGCCATAAAGTTCGTTCTAATAAATATAAAGTGCCTTGCCATGGGAAGCATTGCTTGTCACACACGTTAGATACTTTGATCATTTATCACAGAAGTGGGAACTTCCGTTAATTATATTTTGAGGTGAAAAGAGAACCTAGATCGAACGTTAACCATCATAAATTTTACGTGAACTAGCAAAGGTATAAACAAAGGTTGAATTCGGTATGTGTTCATAAAACAAGATATAATTAATTTATTGAACCTACGGGCATTAGCCTAAAATTGACATCTTGGTATGTTTCTGTCATTTTTAACACATTAAACTCAAGTACATTACTGACTAAGATTACAATAATAAAAATGATATTTCAATCGCTGCTTGCAATGGCCAAACGGTACCAACATAATCAAGAGCGATTATAAATAACACTGTTAACTATCAGTACGCACAAAAATAAAAATAAAATAAAAAGAAAGAAATAAATAAATATAAGGAAAAAGAAAGGAAGAAAGAAAATAGCAGTGTTCCTTTTAATTTATTGAAGTCATAAAAAGAACATGGTATAAGTGATTGTAATCCACAGTTCAGGAATGAGAGAGTTTAGAGTTGATGAGGTTTTTCATCCTTTCTTTTTTTTTTTTTCTTTTTTTAATATAATATAAGAGTGATACTTCATTCCTAACATGTTCTATTCGAAAGTTTCATATCATTTATATACATTGGCATTGGAAACACCTTCTTTCTTGGCCACAAGACGTTCATTCCTTTTACCTACATGCACTATCATAGTTAAAAGCTGCCCTCCTCACTCCTCAGCATATCTATCATCATAACATTTTCAAAGAAAACAGAGTATAACTAAATCGAAAGAGCTGCAACAAAAAGAGATATACATGATCACAAAAGGAAATCGTGGACTTCCTTTTTTCAACCAAATGAGAAAGAGAATTGTAAGGTACAACTTGTAAGTTCCAACTTCCAAGTTAGTAATATAATCGTTGTTTGGACAAAAAGCAGCCTCCATCTGAATCCGTAACCGCAGAAATCAGAACAGAAATGGTATTACAAGGCTGTAGGATGTAAAGGTCACCATAGGAACTACAAAGTTTTGAACAATGAGGAAATGTATATCAGATGGATTTTCATCCAAAAAGAGACTTTCTGCAGTATAAGATATCAAACATTGGGTATGAAAAAAGAGGTTGAAATACTGAGTTTAAGCTTTTACTTTAGTATCTCTACCAATGTGAAACTACTGTGGATTTGTCCTAAGTATATGATTTCCTTCCATAATTCTATTTTTCATGACTTGATATTGAATGTAGATAATTTATAATCATCAATAAACCAGGTTAAAATAGATCTAAACCAACCCAAAGGAAGCCTCGGTATGCTATATATAAGCGAATCAAGACTTTGTATAATTGATTTTGGTATATCTCAAATGTGCATGACAAATCAATTTTGACCTTAAGAAATGGTTTGCATCGTAAGTGACACTGGAGTCTGGAACCACTACAAAACTCAAGAATATTATACATAATGATAATCTACTTGAATAGTTATGTTATGACCTATGTGGAAAGCAAATCAGGTGTTTGCTCTATATATATACAGATATCATATTAAGCATCTGTCTCGAGTTTGCAACTTAATCTATGCTGTAGTAATGGTGAACGTGATTTTATTTCTTCTCCTAGAACAAAAACATCAGGCACTTTTAATAAATCGTCTTTCATATAACACAACTAGTATAGTAGCACGCACAATTTGTGCGTTAATTATAATGCTCGATTAGAATATTATTCAGTATACCTTTATTGCCATCGGTATGAATTTAGAAGATTGTTGTCGATTCTTATTCCCAATACTTAACATGGGAAAAACTCTTTTAAGTTCAACCAATATAACCATGAACTCTATTATTCTGTGGAAAAATAAAAAAGATTAGAGTTTCCAAACCTGGAATTTGATAGACTTGTCCTACCATAATATCAATATGAGAAAATGAAACATGCTGAAGAAATTGTATCTCATTTCTGTAATCAAATATAATATCTGTGAATCACATTTTCACTTCTTCAAATCAAAATCAGAAAATCATCTCTTCAAGTTCATAATTCTTAACATGGTATCCGAGTCAAATCAAGCCTAACGGCAACTGTATCAGACTCAATAGAAATACCAGATTATCAGCCTCAAGAATAGGGCATTCGATTCAAGAAATCATCAGAAAAGTGTCATCATTTGAAATCTTAATTACCCATCAGGTACATTTTCATCATCTGGTTCATTATAGAATTTGCTTATAAATAAACAGGTGTCATGCCAAGGAAATCAATTTGATTTCTCGTTGCAACAAGTTTTTTCATCAAAAGAGGAGAAATACGCAAATTCTCAAACAAGAAAATTCAGAAAAGATTGAAATCAGAAACCAATAAAGCAATCAAAAGCAGAAAGAAAGTAATTGCCCTGCCAAGAACCCATTAGAACAAGTTCATCATCTGGGTTTGGCGGCAACTAACCTGTGCAGACCACTGTTGAAGCATTCTTGGATCAGCAATCATTCTGAACCTTCAAGTCTGATTGATATTTTGTTGAATCATCGTGGCTGAAGGAGATGACACTTCAACAACTTCTGAAAATGTAGCCAATTCCCAACAGCAGGTCACGGATGCCACAGAAAAACTGATCAAGACTGTCATCAGTCAACAGAGTCAGTTGTTCACCATACACCTTGAAGAAGATAATTATCTTCTATGGAAACTTCAAGTTGAAACAGCAATGCAAGGGTATGGTCTTGAAGGATTTATTCTTGGCACAACTCCAATCCCACCAAGATTCATCATTGATCCACAAAACAAGATGATTAGCAATGAAGAATATACCAAATATTACAGACAAGACAGATTGATAAGTTCATGGCTACTGTCATCTATCAGTACAAGCTTACTATCTCAAGTAATAGGTTGTAAATGTGCTAATGATATCTGAGTTACTGTGGAAAGAATTTTCAGTACCCAATCTGCAACAAAAGTTATGCATTACAAACAACAATCACAGAATGTCAGTAAAGGCAATCAGACTATGAGAGATTACATATCTCAAGTCAACAATATTTGCAACATGTTGGATGCTGTAGGACGCAAGGTGTCAGAGACAGAACAAGCATTGAGTATCTTGAATGGACTTAATGAAGAATATGAAGGAGTAGTTGCAGTTATATTATCTCAACCAACCTTGTCACCTATACAATATGTTCATGCAACTCTTCTTGCACATGAAGCAAGAATTGATCACAAGAAACAACAGGATACAGACTTATCAATTAACTATGCATTTAATTCCAAAAGCAAAGGTCAAAACTCAAGCAGACAAGGTTAGTCTTATCAAAGAGGAAATTATTCTAACAGATCACGAGGTAGAGGGAGATGGAATAATAGCAACAACAAACCAAAATGTCAAATATGTGAGAAACTTGGTCACACTACAGTGAAGTGATACTTTAGATTCAATGCTAACTATGTACCTAATCAGAGTTCAAACAATCAAAGGGGTAGCAATATCAGTGTCAACATGGCCCAAACACAGCAAGAATCCAGCACTCAGTTAGACGGAAGTGGCGTAATCAATCAAAATATCATCACAAGACCAGAACACATTTAAGATGAGAGTTGGTACCCAGATTCAGGAGCAACAAATCATATAACAAGCAATCTTGAAAACTTAAATCTTGGCAACAAAGAGTACAGAGGTAAACAGTCAATTTGCATGAGAAATGGTGAGTCAATTAATATCACACATATTGGTAATGCATTCATCAATGGTACTAGACAACTATTTTTAAACAATCTATTAAGAGTACCGAAAATAAGAAAAAATCTGATGAGTGTATCACCATTTGCAAAAGATAATAATGTATACTTTGAATTTTATCAAACATATTGTCTTGTTAAAGATATACTAACCAAGGAAATTCTTTTGCAGGGTGATGCAGTCAGAGGATTATACAGATTCAATGTAGTAAATTGTTGAAATTCTGGAAGAAATCAAAAATGCTGTAATATGGTTGAAACTGTTCAACCAAGGAAAAATGAAAGTGCGTTTGATCTATGGCATTATAAACTTGGCCATCCTAATGCTAGTGTAGTTAAACAAATACTTTGTGAAAATAAGATTTAGTTTGATGATATTTCATTACCATATGTTTGTACCTATTGTCAAATGGGCAAAAGTCATAAATTAGCATTTATTGACTCCCTAACCAAGTATTCAAAACCTTTGGAATTAGTTGCAACAGATTTGTGGGGGCCAGCTCCAATTTTCTCAGACTATGGATATAGATATTATATTTCTTTTATAGATGCATATTCAAGATATACATGGATATATTTTATAAAGTCAAAATCTGAAACTTACAATGCTGTGATACATTTTATACTCTTAGCTGAAAAACAAACAGGTCATTAAGTCAAAATCATACAGTCAGATGGTGGTACCGAGTATAAAACACTCAGTAATTTTTTCAATAACAGGGGAATAGTTCATAGAATTACATGTCCCTACACATCAGAACAAAATGGCTTGATTGAGAGAAAACATAGACATTTAGTAGAGACAGACTTAACTCTATTAGCTCTAGCATCCTTACCATTAAATTTTTGGCCTGATTCTTTTAATACTGCTGTATACTTAATTAATAGGTTACCTACAAAGGTTCTTAAAGGAGTTAGTCCACTTGAAAGACTATATGGAATTAAACCAGACTATAAAAACTTAATAACCTTTGGATGTCTATGTTTTCCCTATATAGACCATACAATACAAACAAGTTACGTTTTAGGCCAAGGCCTTGCACATTTATTGGATATGGGACAAATCAAATGTGGTATAAATGTCTAGATGACAGTGGAAAAATATTTATAAGCAGACATGTTGTATTTAATGAATATGTTTTTCCTTTCAGCACTGTAGGTATAAAAACAACTTAGAAAGTTTACAACTCAAAGGTATCAATACCTAATATACCTGTATACACTGATGTCCTGCAACCAAAGGAACCTAAAAGGACTACTGGAGCTCATAATCCACAACTCGCAATGTCAAATCAATCAAGTCATGAATTACAAGAACCACCCAGCTATCACAGTCAACCTCCTACACGTACAAGTGATCAAAGACAATTATATAATGAAGAAAGTTTATTTAGTACACAAGTGCAATCAGAAAGTGATAATAATCAAGTAGACATAGAAACATCACCACAAGTCAGAACAGGACATCCAATGGTTACAAGATCAAAAAGTGGGATCTTTAAACCAAAGTTATACACAACAATATATGTCTTAGACGAACCTAAAACTTTTGAACAAGCTGCAAAAGACAAGCACTGGAAAGCAACAATGGATGAGGAGTACAATGCATTGATAAAGAATAAAACATGGAACTTAGTGAATCCACCAGACAACAAAAATGTAGTTTGCTGCAAGTGGACCTACAAATTAAAGAGAAATCTAGATGGAACAATGGCTAGATACAAAGCAAGACTGGTAGCTAAGGGCTATACTCAACAATATCGGTTTGACTTTAATGAAACATTTTCACCGATGGTTAAGCCAACAACTATAAGAATAATTCTGAGTATAGCTTTGCATAAGCAGTGGAATATCAGAGAATTAGATGTCAATAATTCCTTGTTAAATGGCATACTGCAGGAAGAAATATACATGAAACAACCACAAGGATACAAACAAAATTCAAATCTTGTGTAAAGCAATATATGGTGTTAAACAGGCACCAAGAGTGTGGTTTGATAGACTGAAAACCACACCATCTCAACTGGGTTATCAGTCTACCAAATCAGACAACTCTCTATTTATCAAAGTCAACAAAAATTCAAGTATATTCATACTAATATATGTTGATGATCTAGTTATTACAAGGGATGATGAAGCTGATATTAATCAACTTACTCAATATTTGGATAAGATATTCTCAATTAAAGATCTTGGTGACTTAAACTATTTTCTGGGCATAGAGGTCAGAAGAAAGTCATAATTAGAAATAATTCTCAGTCAGAAGAAATATATTATAGAGTTACTGATCAGAAACAAAGTGGATAATGCAAAGCCACAACCAACTCCCATGACAAGCCATCAACAATTGACTAAAAACAGGGGAGAACACATAACAAACACTAAACAATACAGAAGTGTTGTTGGTGCTTTACAATATTTAACAATTACTAGACCAGACATCTCGTTTAGTGTTAACAAAGTGTGTCAATTTATGCAGGAACCACGAGATGATCACTGGAAGCAGTAAATCGAATCTTGAGATATATAAAAGGAACAACAAACTATGGATTATCACTAAAAAGATCTAACAATCTCAACATAATTGGCTATTCTGATGATGACTGGGGTACTGACCCAGATGATAGAAAATCAACAAGTGGATACTGCATATACATTGGTAACAATCCTATATCATGGTGTTCAAAGAAGCAATCAACTATCTCTAGATCCAGCACAAAGGCCGAATACAGGAGTGTTGCAAGTGTTGTAGTCGAAATAATGTGGATACAATCAATTCTCAGTGAACTAAACATCAAATCAGATATCAAACCGACATTATGGTGTGACAATCAAAGAATTGAATATATGTCATCAAACCCAATACTTCACTCAAGAACAAAGCATATTGAAATAGATCTCTACTTCGTTAGAGAGCAAATACAAAGAGAAAACATACAAGTTAACTACATATCAGTGGCTTACCAGCATGCCGATGCACTTACCAAAGCTCTATTAAGACGAAGCTTCATCAAATTCAGAAGTGATCCGAAGATCGAGGAGATTCAAGCAAAAACAAAAGGATCTGCTGAAGATACTGAAGCTTAGAGTACAGATCTGTCAACATCCCAACAGCGCAACAAGTTCATCAACGATTACTGTGAAATTGAGAAGAATCAAGCCAAAGAGAACTTACAGACCGGAAAGATCTCTCCGATCTGACATTTTATCAAAGAAAATTTAAGCTTCAAGTTCATAATTCTTAACAATCAATCACACGTCATCAAGATCGGCAATAAAAATGAACAAAATTTCATGCCGAAACCTTGAAGCCTCAAAGTATAAGTTGTATAATGATCAATTACTCAGTGTGTAAAGAATAAAAAAGGGAAAAGGCGATAGCAACATCAATTTTTTTTCATCCAAATTTAAAGTAATTATTCGAAGATGAAAGCAAAGCTTTCATGCAAATTTAGTAATACAACACATGCCATCACTTACTATTTATATTGCAAAATCATCAACCTTTTAATTTAATACCAAATTTTCCTTTCAGAATGTTCCTAATTCTTTGGCAATTCTTTATGAGTTCATTGGTCGTATATAGGTGGAACTCCAACTGAAAATCAATCATCGACTGCAAGAGGATTACCGACACTTGATAATCTACATATAGTTATTGAGCAAGTACAACTTCTCATAGGCAGTGGTGCCGATGAACTTTCAGTATGCGTTTGCTTCTTAATACTTATAATGAGTGTTAAATTTGGTCATGTGGTTGCGTGATATTTCAGATGTGCAACTACGAAATAATATACTGGGTTTTTTTCTTAACTTTATGTTGGAGATGGGATTTCTTAGATCATATGTTTAGTAAAACTTGAAGAATAAAGAACACTCTTGCCTCAAATCTTTAATCCATGAGTGAAACTATCGTTTTCATTTGGATATGATCCCTAATGCTCCTCAAGCTTACATAATTGTAAGAGGTTTCATATTTATGTTTCCAGCTAATTTTCATTGAGGCAGTGGTACTGATGCACTAACATGATTGTAAGCATCTCACCAGTTTCTCACTTCTGTTATCATATCTGAGGCATTTTTCTAACTTAATGCAACAATTTATATAACTCACTTCAAATATGTATTTAAGAAACTATGAACAATGTAAGCATAATCCCACATTCAACATGAAAAACTTATACATCCTAGGAGTCCAAATGCGTAAACCTTTAGCAAAACTCTATCAAATGCATATTGGCTTCATCAACTTCCTCGTGGACGTAATATTACTCTCCATTTATTTGATACTGTGTAGATGTCACAGGACAATGTATCAAGTGGTGGGAAGCAAGAGAGTATGCCCGTATCCAAACATAATCATCGTGTATGTCACCTTCTCCAGCAAGACATAAACCATCTACCATTGCTATTTTCAAAGCATCATCATCTGTTAATGAAAAAAAATATGAATCAAATCCAAATGGTTGTGAGGTTTGAAATTTGAAGTTCAAATGGCTTTAAAATTAATATCAGATTTGAGCATAGAAAGTCCTTACTCTTTTCAATTGCAAGACCAATGTTTTGAAAATCTCATAAATTTTAACACAACTATGCCAATTGCTGAAACAAATTGCACGATATATTATGTCTATTTATAATTACTAAATGTAAGGTAAATACATCTTATGAATTCGATGGGAATTCATTATACAATCCTTAAAATACTCTCTCTAGAAATTACTATATTATTGTTTTTAGAAATAAAAATAAAAAGATAAATTACAAACGCATGTCAGGGTAGATAACTTTATCTCACTATGTTGTTGCATGTATCTCTATAGGTAAATTTTCGAAAATGTGTGTTTGTGCACGGATATATCCGATAAATAGAGAAATTGATAGTTTACATCGATTTAATTGTTATTTTCTAGCTTTACATGGCTTCATTCCCAAATAGTTTTTATCCACTATATAACTGGAAGGATCACCTAAAATATAATAAGAGAATTTAAGTAAAAGTATACTCGCGTTGAATTTTCTTGAACTATAAGACTTAATGCCCATGAATTTTTAAAGCGGTTTCAAAAAGTCTAATGTTCAAGTGTTAATCAGTTTGTTGTACACAACACATACACACACAAAAGACTATTCTAATTAGAAAATGAAGCTTCAAAGTTGTTAAAAGGATTTTTTGAATTATGATAACTATTTTTAAGTTACTACACGGTACATCAAGTTGATTAAGTATAAAGTAAAACCTGATGAACAAATCATAAAATTCAACAAAACCAAATGTAGTCTAAAATCTAAGATGAAGAGAATAAAATATAACCTAAAGTTGATAGGCTCCATTATAAAATTAATTGGAGCATGATAATTAGGAAGTTGGTTACAAAGAATAGAAATTAATCAGAGCCAGTGTTTCAACTGATGAAACAAAAACCAAAAATAAATATAAAGGGATGAGTCTTCTCTACAAATTAAAGGGTTATCAGAAATAATCACAATACCTCAGAGGAGAGAGAATCTAAGATGTTAACCATGCTCTTGAATTAGTATTTTGATCGAACATACTGATCTTAGAATCTACAGCAAGATGAGTGCTGAATCGATCAACCATCACACATATGTTTGCTTGCTCTTCTGTCCTTTCCATTTGATTTTCCATCGATGGCGATAATAGATTCACCGAAACTCCATTATGGATTGCATTTTTTTTGTTTCTACAGCAAGATGAGTCGTACAGATGTTTGCTTGCTCTTCTGTCCTTTCCGTTTGATTTTCCATCGATGGCGAGGATAGATTCGCCAGAACTCTATTATGGATTTTTTTGTTTTTTTTTGGTCGACGAGTTTTGAAGCATCAAAAATTAGGAATTTGATTTGAAGAGCGAACGAGGGTAGATAATGTGTGACGTATAGATGGGAATGGCATTTTAGGCAGTTCAAAAAGCCACCGTTGAAATTAGTGCATTACATTATTAGAGCATCTCTAACATCTCTATATTAAGGCTTTATAGTCAGGGTAAGCAAAATATTCAACTCCAACAGTAATATTAAGAGTAATATTCAAGGGCCAATTCAGAATTGGCCTCGGGCGCTGATTTAATCAGCGCCCATAGCCATAATGGCCACAACACCAACGGTTCCCCCAACGGCTAATTCCAACGGCTCCTTTCCACCTTCTATATAAATTCACTCTCTTCCCTCTTCCTATCTACATAAACATCTTCATTCACTTCTTCTACCACCTTAATTATCTGAAAATGACTTCACCTTTTGAAGATTTCACGCATCCTTCTCAATTGTCAAACTCTGTTTTATGAATCATAGATTTATGAATCAATCGTCGAACTCAGTTTTATGAATCAATGATTTATAAATAAAGAAAGAAAATCCTAGTGGAATGGGAGGCGAAGAGCATTTGGTATGTTTCATGTTATTATTATTATTTTTGTATTTAATCTGATTATTAATTTATTCCTTTTTTGTTTTCAGAAAATAACGGCGAATGAGGAATTCATAAAGCTTTTTCCAAGGGAAAACGGAGCTAAAAAAGCGCATTATTACCAATTTCCTAACTGTTACGAGTTGATGACGAGCACACCGAAGTGGAACTCCGATAATGCGAAGAGCCTCCGAGACGTTCAAACAAAAAGGAAGGGGAAGAACAAAGCATCTAAATCGTCATACTCTTCTAGCCCGAGAGATTCATCTTGTAGGAGAAGTCAATTCGAGGGAGAAAATGAGTCGGATGCGCTCAACCAGAAACCAAATGAAGGTTATAGACCGATGTGAGTCAAAGCAGCAAAGAGAAAGAATAAGGTTGATGCCGTGGTGGACGCTAAAGTGAATGTCTCTCTTGAAATTCACGAAAGAAGGCATCAAGGTAGAAGCAAGCTAGCGAAGGAGAAGATCGATGTGATGCGTAAGTTTGCAGAAATAGAGCAACAAAAGCTGGATATTGAGAGGGAAAGACAAGAACAGTTGATTATGGATAAAGATCTGACGGGGATGGATGACACAAAAAAGCAGTATTGGATGGAGCGCAAACGAAAAATAATTATTTCCAAGTTCCCTCAAAGTAGTTTGTTTTAATCTTAGAATTGTTTAAGTTGTACTACTTTCGGTGTACTGTATCGTTTATTTAAATCTGTTGTATTTTGTTATTAATTACTGTTGTACCATTCTTGTTTCCATTTAGACAAAGTCGATAACCAAACAGAATACCATTTTTGAAGGAAATGCAATACATATTAATAAGATAACTTAAATACCATTACAACGCAAACGCGTACAAACATGGCAAATCAAATATAAAATTGAACTAACAATCACCAAAGTAATTCCAAATGTGATTCATAAGATCTTTTTATAGCCGGTTGTGAAGTTGTGCGTCGTGATATGAAAGTTGACATTCCACGTGAATGTTGAATGCTTCTTCTGTTATAAGAACATCATCTCAGAATACTTCTGGCATTTGCCCTGCACCATCATATTCGTAGTGACGTTGTTCTTCGTCCATATCCATTTCGTCTTCAATAATCATATTATGCATAATAATACATGCAAACATGATTCTAGACATTTTTTCCCGAGACCAAAGTCGGCATGGATTAATAATCATTGCAAATCTACATATTTTCTTTGTCCCTCTTGCATCGCAGCAAACTTTGCTTACTTTGCTTTATTGGGTTTGGACATGTTTTCACAATGGTGCTCCATATTGAATAAATCCCATCACCAAGGTAATATCCATGCTCGTAAGTGTTTTTCCCAAGAGTAAACGACACTGGAGTTACTCGGCCAAGTGTCAGATCATTAAATAAGTGTGACCTCTCAATAAAATTTAAATCATTGTTAGATCTAGGCATTCCAAAGAAAGCATGCCATATCCATATATCGTATGAAGCAATGGCTTCCAAAATAATAGTTGGTTTTCTTCCTTTACCATTGTAAGCTCCATGGAATACTTTTGGGCAGTTCTTCCATTCCCAATGCATACAGTCGAGACTTTCAAGCATTCCAGGCCATTCTCTACTCTCGTGCATTTCTCGGATCCACACCACATCATCCTCATTTGGAGATCTAAGGTACTCAGTGCCGAAAACGTCCACCACAGATTGGCAGAATTTGTCGAGAGTTTCTAATGCGGTCGTCTCTATGATCCAATATGCATCATCCAATGCCTCTATGGGGTTGCCATAAGCTAACATCCTCAGAGCAGCAGTTATTTTTTGTTCATCGCTAAGCCCTTGTGTTTTTAAAGGTTTTTGAATAAAATATTTGTCATTGTTTTGAATACCTGTTAAAATTCTTAAAAATAGATCTCTTCTCATTCTGTATCTTCTCTTGAACATATCAGGTCCATAAGTGCAATTTGGGTTGAAGTAGTCTTGCATCAGAGTTTTGTGGAAGGCAAATTGATTACGGTTTACATGTTTTCGACCCATGATCGATCCGCCGTGTTTTTGTGAAGTGGAGCCATAAGCTTTATGGCATATGTCAGCTATTTCTTGCAATTCTTCGGCTTCCTCTTGGAGAATCTCTTCTTCATCTGAATCACTATCGAATTTCATAATACATTTGATGAAAGATGAGGTATTCACTGTTGTATTTAGTTTAATGCTAGGAGAGAAAGAAAGAAGATGTTAAATGTGATTCATGGAATGGAAGTTGAAATACTTATATAGAAGTGATACGATATGTAGGTTTAGTGCCAAACATTAGAAAGTGGCAGACAAAAAATGCAGAGTGTAGTCAAATCAATTGTAGCAAGTGGTAGACAAAAAATGCAGAGTGTAGTCAAATCAACTGTAGCAAGTGGCAAATAAAAAATGCAGAGTAAAGTCAAATCAAGTTTAGCAAGTAGGAGACAAAAAATGCAGAGTGTAGTCAAATCAACTATAGCAATAGGCAGACAAAAAAGGAAGAGTGTAGTCAAATAAACTTAGCAAGTGGGAGACATTACTAATACTTACATTGGTCAGCTCGACTGTAGCAAGTGGCAGACAGCGAATGCAGAGTGTAGTCAAATCAACTGTAGCAAGCGTCAGACAAAAAATGCAGAGTGTAGTCAAATCAACTTTAGCAAGTGGCAGACATTATTGATATGTAGTGCGGTCAACTCGACTTTAGCAAGTGGCAGACATTATTGATTGTGAAGGAACAATCATTGATTTGTATAATGACGATTATGAATTGCCTATTTAACTGAAAATTCCATAGTGGAAGTGTATAAAAAATTCCATGGAAAATGAAAGTTGGACTCCCCAAGATTATTTGGTACTAATCAAAGCGTACATAGAAGCCGATACAAGACATATGAAAGAGGAGATTGAGCAAGATTTCTGGATTACTCTAAACGAAGCCTTTAATAATCATCCTGATTGTAGATTAATTTGACGGATTCTGGATACTTGTAGTACTTATGTCACGTTACTAGAGCTTATCAATGTTACAGAAGCGTTATAAACACATTGAAGGAAGAAGACCTATTTCAGTTAACACGAGCTATGTATGATTCATGCTATCTTTGGGAGTACCGTATTAATTTTGTTGGACATGCTGCATATGATCTATAGGTTAGCTAGCTTATGGATGAGAGCCAACCAAGTGTAAATTCCTTAGTTTCCGAAAAGCCCGAACAAAGTAAAAGTGAAACAGAAGAGAAGGCGGAATCAGATAGTTTATTATCTTTGAAAGAGTTCGTCAATAAAATGAAAGATAGTGATGAAATATCAATGTTGATTGAATATGGAGAAAGTTATGATTTTGAGAACCCTAAAGAGGTTGAAATATTTGAAGAGTTTGAAGATGAGATTTCTGAGGAACCGCCTGAAGAAACTAGTCTTGTATTTTTGGAAGAGTCTGTTGAAAAGGTGAAAAATAGTAATGAATTGTTTGTGTTGACCGGGCAAGAACCGAGTAAAGATCTTGAGGATTTTGAGAAAGTTGGATCAGAATTCGATGAATCTGAAGTCGAATATCCTGAGGAATTACCCGAAGAATTACCACCACTACAGGACATTCAACATCAAACTGAACTAGTACCAGATGCTATTTTACTGCGGGGATCGTATGATCTTGTGAATCTTAAAGAACAGGAAGAGTTGAAAAGACAGGATGAAGAGAATGATTGTCAGTTGGAGTTGCCTGATCATGTCCACACTGCTGACGTTGTCAACGTCAATTGCTTGGAACCGTTTCATGAAAATAAACATGTCAAAGAAGAAGCGAGTGAGAATTCATTTCAATCAGGGGAAATTGTTGCAACACATCAAGGGAAGATTCTAAATGAGGATACACCTGAACGAGATAAGGAAAGACAAGAATCTGGGCATGAGTCATCACACTTCTTCAGTCGTAACTTCCTAAGTCGCTCCACAATTTTAAACTTCCTTATATCGTCTCGCATTTTCATCACGTTTTGGTTCTATATCACACCTTCCTATTGGCACAAGCATCATGATGTCATCTCCCTCAGATCACTTCCTTATGCTGCCTACCTAATGCCACGTTTGCTTTATGCCATGCGTTCCTTACGTCGAGCCGTATCTTCAAAGGGTCAAGACAAGATCAATCTCAAGAGTGGTTATCACCAGAGCCGCATCAGACCAGATAATGAATGGAAGACAGCGTCTCGAAGAAGAAAAAAGTGTGAATTCGGGACGAATTCTTTTCAACCAGGGGAGGATGATGCAGCGCGAGATAAAGATAAATGACTTACCTTAAGTCGCTTCCCTGATTCGCGCTTCCATAGATCGTGAAGGCGAAGAAGCCCAAATCGCCACAAGTCTGAGTCGCTTCCAGCCTTATGTCGCGAGTCACTCCAGCCTTATGTCGCCCCTCCTTAAGTCGTGGCAAATTCCATAGGTCGCGAGTCGCTCCAGCTTTCCTGAATCGTAGGTCGCGAGCTCCTATGTCGCGAATTCTTAAGTCGCGGATTATCTTATGTCGTGAATTCTAGTAGGTCGAAGCTCCAAGGTCGATGCCGAAGGTTGTTAAGTCGTATGATTCTTATGTCGCGAGCCTTCTTATGTCGCTGTTTGATTTTATCTGAAGTTGTGTTGTATTGTTGTTAAGTCGTATATTGTAACCCGTTTGTTTGTTAAGTCGTTTGTGTTGTAGTTGTTGTACCGCTTTTGTTAAGTCGTATGTGTTGTAATTTCCTATAAATAGGGGTGTATGGTCATTTGTAAAACAAGTTGATTTTTGAATAAAATTTGTTGAGAGCTTTGTGCCTCTTTTAAAATTGGAAGTTGAGTGTGATCTCCTTTCTCCATCTCCGGATATTCGAGTGCGCTCGAATCAACGAAGTTGAAGCCGATTCACGGAATCTCGTGCGCGAGATCAACGTCGAAGAATCGTAGATCTCCTAACACGGTATCGTGCACGATCAACGTGTTGAAGATAGCTAGAATCCGATATCTCGAGAGATCAATGGATTAGGGCATTTGGGTATCATCAATTCATCAATTTATCTTGTTTCATCGATTTGTATTTCCGCAATTCGTGATTAGATCCGGGATATATTTGACCGCTGGTTCAGATCTACTTTCGTGCTGCGTCACTGTGTACCACATATAATTCATAGAGATATAAAATCAAGCAACATACTTTTGGATCAAAACATGGAGGCTAAAGTATCTGATTTTGGACTGGCTACATTGATGGAACCAGATCTGACTCATGTTTCGACAGTCGTTGCTGGAACATTTGGTAACCTTGCTCCTGGTAAGTTATATAACAGCGATGAGATGAACTAGTAGAAATATATGTGTATTTGAGGTCAGGTGATTATAAATCGACAACGATGCTTAAATTACAGAGTATTTTGATACTGGGAAGGCCACAACTAAAGGAGATGTTTATAGCTTTGGAATCGTTTTGCTTGAACTTTAACAGGGAAAAGACCGACCGGTGAATCCTTTATAGAAGAAGGAATAAAATTGGTTACATGGGTAAATACCATAAGACTTTTATATAACAGCATGTTTAGTAGCAAGAATTTCTTTATGTTGGTGTAAATTTCTTTTGCTATTATGTTATATAACATATGGCAGGTAAAAGCAGTGGTCGAAGATAAAAGAGAAGAACATGCAATTGATCCCAAGCTCTTACACTTTCAAATCGAAGAGGTAAAAGATGTATTTGCAGTTGCGGAAAAATGCTTAGAACCGGACAGTTTGAAAAGACTGACAATGGTAGAGTTATAAAGATGCTGGAGGAAATTAAGTCTAATAAACTGTAGAGACAAAATTTAGTTGTATTCACAGATAGTCAAATAATTCTTCCTCTGTTCAGAGATCCAACTGTGTCTGCACCCATCCTGCTCAGTTTGAGTGTGAACTATGTGTAACTGTTTTGATCTCTTTCTTCAGTCAGTTGGTCTTATTTCATGCCAGCCAGTCTATCTTGACGCTCGTTCAGATTCATTCACAGAAGCTTCACCTACGACTGCTCCATGCAAGATGCTTCTACTCAGTCTACATGTCAATTCACCATTTCAGTTCTGGGTTATTCTATGGACATTCCAGTTCACTGTGTTCCCACGCTAGTTGCTTCTACCGACTTTATTTATGAAGCAGCCACCCCCATTGTCCGACATTCCAATTCAGGTCAGTACACACTTCAGCCTTCACTGGTTGCGGTTTCAAATCAATATTGTTTGTGATGCATTCGAACCCGCCATTTCATGGCACACTGCATTTCAGTACATCGTCTTCAGCAGTTCAGTACTTCATCCGTCGTGCTTCAGTACATCATCCATTGCAGTGCGCAACACACGTTATTTCTTCTCCTACGTATGTATACTCCTCTCTTTTCTTCAATTTATGCTAGCATACTATCACCGTAATATTGGCTCTTTTTTTGTAGCTTTAATTTTCTTCATGTTTCTTTGGAGATCATTGATCTAATGATCCACTTCATTAGATCTACAACTGTTGCATTCACTTTCATGTTAATATAGCCATAGGTCTGGAATTCAGTCATTACTTTGAAACTGTTTATCACTATAGTTGATGAAGGAATATCATGCTCAGTTTATTGCAGTCAAATATTAGTAGCACCTGAAGCAATTATTTTTCCCCTTTCAATGAATTTTCTAAAATATCCACTGTCAAATTGATATTCTTTCATTTCTCCACTGTTAGAAGCGAAAAATATATAAAACGGTAGTTCTGTAAGCTTTTGCGAATGGTACCTCTCAACTAGATACAGATAATGAACTAATTAGGTTTAAAGTTAATTAAGTTTTATAATAATTAACTAAACTAAGTTTTTTAAAATTAAATAAGTTTATAAAATTTCTATGTTTTATAAAAATTAATTAGTTTACAACAATCGACATGCAATTGTTGAGTAAAGTATTTAAAACAAAATAAAACATTAACAAAGTTATCTAAGTTTTATAAAAATTAAGTAAATTTATAAAAATTAAGTAAATTTATAAAAATTAACCTACTTTATAAAAAAATAACTAATTTTTATAGAAGTTAACTAAGTTTTATAGAAATTAAGTAAGTTTAAGTTTTCAAAATAAACTAAATTTATAAAGATAAAAAAGTTGATAAAATTTAACTAAGTTTTATAAAACTTGACCAAGTTTTATAAACATCCGATTATTAAGTTTTTAAAATTTAACCAAGTTTTATAAAATGATAACTATGTTTTATAAAAATTTAATTAATTTTTGTAAAATTAAACCAAGTTAGATAAATTATAAAAATTAACTACGTTAACCAAGTTTTATAAAAAGTAAATAATTTTCCACCTTAACTAAGTTTTAGAAAACTAAAAGTAAATTTATAAAAATTAACTAAGTTGTATAGAAATTTAAATAAGTTAAAAAAGTTGTATATAAATTAAATAATTATCTAAATATTGACAAAATTTTGTAAAAGGTAAGCAAATTTATAAAACAATAATTAAGTTTATAAAAATTTAACAAAGTTATCTAAGTTTTATAAAAATTAAATAAATTTATAAAAATCAACCTAATTTATAAAAATTAACTGATTTCTATAGAAGTTAACTAAGTTTTATACAAATTAAGCAAGTTTATAAAAAATAACTAAGTTTATAAACTTTAATTAAGTTTTTAAAATAAATTAAGTTTATAAAAATAACAAATTAATAAAATTTAACCAAGTTTTATAAACATCTGACTAAACTAATTAAATTGGTAAAATTTATCCAATTTTGATAAAAAAAAATTAGTTGCGTTTTATAAAAATTTAACTAAGTTAACAAAGTTTCTATAAAATTTATCAAGTATCATAAAGATTTAGCTAAGTTAATTAAGTTGCCAAAAAAATAAAGGGTATTATAGAAATTAAACAAGTTTTATAAAAATTAAATAAGTTTCGTAAAATTAACGGTATCTGTACTCGTTTAAATACAATAGTGGTTTAAAAATTAAATCATATATTGTTGTTCAAAAGTGTCACTTTATATGCATATTTTGAATGAATCATGTCTACGACTAATTATTGAACTTTTTCTTTACAGGTAATTAATACATTTGGTGCAAGCAAGTAGCAACAAGGTGATTTGAAGTAATATATAGTGTCGTGTGTATCTTTAGTGTTTGAATGCTTCTATGTATTGTTTTGGTAAGAATACTTATGTATAATATTAGTTTTGTTTACTTGTATTTGTAATCTTCATACAAAGTTATGAAATATAATGAACAGATGTTGTTTTGGTGTAATTTTATTTGTTTACATATAACGTATTGGTAATAAAATGTGATCTTGGTGATATTCAAAATTCAATATACGTATATGCATTGAAATGTCAAAAAGAAGCATAGAAAATCTTATGCAATAAGATGATAGCATTAAAAAATGCTATAGAAGGTAACAATAGCGTTTTTAAAGCGCTATAATATGCAATTGTTGGCACCAGTCAAAAAAAGCTATTGTTAAGAGAATTTTCATAGCGTTGGTAACACTCTATTGGTTGGAACTTTTTATAGAGTTTTATTCTTGCTGTCTAATAACCCTTTCTATTTATAACATTTTTTTACACCGTGCGCAAAAATGTCATGAAAACAATTTACATCACTTTTCAAACGCAGTTAAAAGTTCTCATTTATAGCGTTTTTTGTGTTGCTATCGTAAGTTACAGACTTATAACAACATGTTGATATACAACGTTCAAAAAAACGCAACAAAAGCCTTTAATAGCGTTTTTTAAACGCTATTAAAAGTCCAAATTGTTGTAGTGCAACCTCCTGCTTGTCCTCTTAACAGCTCCATGCGCTAAGCCTACAAATTTAAGAGTACGTGAGATAATAAGAAGCAAAACATAAAACCACAAATTAGACATCACTCTAGTGTGAGCTATAAATATATATCAAAATACAATAAAGGTCGATATATCAAAACACGAACACTGATTTTGTGAAATCATACCTGACATATTCCTACATCCAACAATTTAGCACATAACACTACATAAGCTACACTATCATCATATGGGTATACTATACTAAGTATAACATCGGGTGTCAGGGTACCTAGCTCAATAGACCTACATCACAAGACATCCAACCATCCAAACCACATACCAGTCATCCCAATCACATTAATATAACAAACACATACTAAACACATAGCAACCATCGCTAAGGTCTCATGTCGCCGCAACCAATACTAAGGTCTCGCATCACCACAACCATCACTAAGTTATCGCATCATCATGATCATCACTATGGTACATCTCCATCACGGCCATCGCTAAGTTCTCACACTACATAGCCATCACTAGGGCCTCAGTTAACCATTAAGACGCTCTGGGATATATGATAATTCGTGCGACCATCACATAGGCTGGCAACACACTATGCCACAATTGGATTTGGTGATTAATCACATATCATCACATAAGTATTTCCCTCATTAAGGTAGGCCAAACCATCACATAGGTCCAAGGTACTTAGGTGAGCGTCCTCACACACCCTTGGCTAATGAAACACACATCGTATCCAAAGTTATCAACAATCCTTTCAGCACACAACTTGATACTTGAACACACTACATTCCACTCCATCGCTTCACATCGTCGAACTTGCCTCCTTAGACAATCATTAAGTCCTACAAACACTTTTCACTTGAATTTCTCGACCCAAAACGACTCACATCATCGATGCATCGAAGCTTCAAACTTCCCTAGACACCCAAAAGAAACCCTGAAGTAACCCTATAAGAACCCCAAAGTAATTCTATTCCAAACCCAAAGCAACCCTTGCATCCCTCCTATAGCCGATGTTGCCTTATACAATCCTTTTAGCCAACCTTTTTGGCCCTCAACGCTTCATATGCCCGGTCCCAAAGCTAGCCTGCACCATCTCCTAAGGTCATATAGGGACGGACTGACGTAGCACCGAATACGAGTTCTTGTTTAGCACACTCAACCATTGAACAAACTCCTTATGCCAGATCGAAGTTGATGCTGTGTTTTCTCCTTCATTCCCTAAAGCCCCTGCAAGACAACCTAGTATCAAGCTATCCTTCCACTAAACATGTCCCTTTGATTCTAGCCCGTAGCAAACTCCCACTCGGTCCTATAACCAGACCGAAGCCAACCCACGAGCGCACCACTATTGAACCAATTTCTTAGCATCTCCAGCATTTCAGTTTCGTACAATTCGATCGTTGGACTTACCACCTCGACCCATGTGCAACACCATTGCATTGATATGACCCTAAATACTCTAGAGTCAATCCTTCAAAGTTTAGGTCCACGTTTACAAAACTTTTGATAGGAATAACTCTAACTTTCTGCTCACTCCAATGTGCATTCAACCATTTAAAACATACAAATCCAGTTATACAAGCAAGAAACAAATATCATATCATGAAAATTAACATGAAAACAAATTCATAGCCTAGCCTACATTTTGTACGAACAACTATGCATCATAACAACATGATTAAATCACTTTAAATCGGTTTTAGATTCGTTCTTACTTTAGGTTCATATTTAAAACATCATAAAATCATGTTTTAACATTAAAAATTAGTTCAAAATGTATCAAAACCTATAAAAACATACGTGGGATGTTTAGAGATGATAAATCACTTTCTAATCACCCAAAAATCAATGAAAAGCATGCAAATCGAGGTAGATCCAAAATAAACAACAAATATCCAATTAAAAATCGTATTTTTAAGCTATAAAACATTTTAAAAACACTTAGAAACATATATCGACAATTATAGTTGAGTGGGAGAACAAAATCACTCACCTAGGGTGTAGAATCAACAAATATCACCAAACAAGAGTAGACCTGAATCTAGCCAGCTGCCGCACCCTTCCCGAAGCACAAATTTTAAAACGAAATGCTTCCCCTTGCTAATTTCTATGCTAATCACCCCTTAATTAATTGATTTAAGCTAGTTTAATGAAGAAAATGATGGAGTTTTGGTATATATAGGTCTAATAGAAGCTATAAGATGTTTAAAGATGATTATATAATGATAAGTTGTTTCTACAAAGGCTTGTCTTAACCTTAATTTTGAAATCATTAGCAGGCCTAATAATGGCTTGGGTTAATTATCCACTAATCTGCATAAAGACTGTCTAAACCTAAAATAGCCATGTCTCCTAAACATTAAGTTCAAAAATCTATTATGACCATTTTACGGAAAGGTAAACCATCATATCTTTCATTTGGAAGTGGTTTTAGACCTTAGTTCGGAACCTATCCAAAGTTATACGACTTACAATATTTTTAGGATCAAAATCATTCAATAAAGTTCTAAAGGTGTAAAGTTTCATTATGTAATATTACCCAAAGTTATAGCCTCATTTGACCTAACTTGGATTTCAAAATAATAACTTGCAATCCTCCAATACATAAAATATTGGCTGTTACACTCTCCCATTTTAAGAATTTCACCCTCGTAATTCTATCAAATAAGGTGAGGTCAAAAAATATAGTAACCCTACATGCCTAACAAGTGAAAGAAAGTGCAATCAATAGAAAGTCTTATCAAGTAAAGCGCTCTGGATAAGTGGTCCTTATGCCCTTCTCAATCTCCCATGCACTATCGCCCTTCTTTCTCTTCATTGGACCTTTACAAACTCCATCGCCTTTCTCCAAAGCTGCTTCATAACATGTCCATCTATATGAATGTGTCTATGAGGTCTTGATGCTTTAGGTTCAACCCTCAATATAATTCAGTTGATCCGATTCCACCTTTTCCATTGCCTCTTGTAAGCTCCTCCAAAGTCCGCTCATGGATAACATGTCTCTATCACTTATAATGCTCTTTAGCAAACCATAAGATTGCACAATTTACTTCACATGCAAATTAACCAGTTTCATTGTCATTTCACTCGTCTTTATATGTACAACTTAGCGCTCTTCATCAATCTATCAGCTATGACTTAGAGAGTACCATGTCCCCCTCTAGTCTTCGGTAGTCCTTTCCGAATAAGATGTATCTCTTATACATTTTATTGCCACTGGGATACATAATCAATCTTGAATGATGATACGCGCGTAGTACCTCATTTTGAAATCCATAAATGTCAGGTATAACTAGCTTATCATCTTTACGAAGTCAATCTTCTTGGTTGAGTCCATATTGTCTCATCACCTCAAACTCTACCCTCATCTCTATCTCAACAATGATCCTCGCTAGTCTAGTATCTAACCTCTGACTAGCTTAAGTCCACTCTATTAGAGTAGGTCCAATCATCTAACTTGCCAACACTTCTGGATCTAGCTCACATCTAGGTCAGAAATTAAAACCTATAACATAATTAGATTGTATCTATATAAGGAACAATACTCCTAAACCAACATATCTCCTCGATACCTTTGACACAATCCTCAAGTGCATGTTGTACTTCCTTTCCACTCTTAAGAAATCAAGAATTTGCCTACGAACACCAATACAAGCTCACTTAGCTCCTAGCACTCCATACTATCTCAAAGAGTCATCCTTCACCTATGAATGATCCCTCTTCTCAATAGGTTATTCACTCTCACCTCCAGCCCACTTTGCTCCTTGTGTACCATTCTTCTTAAAGTTATAACACTGATGGGGAATCCTTTACTAAGTCGATATAAAATTCATTCTATTTACGCGGTGGAAGTCTGGTCACCCTTGTATACTCCTTTAGTATGAGTAATGATGACAACTCCTCGTGCATAATCATAAGCAAATACACAAAGCTAACCAGTATCAACCTCTATTATGCATCCCAACTCTACCCTACACTTACCTCATGTCCCTGTTATCATCAACTATGTCTCACCATCCGCTACAATTTCACATCTTTTCAGTCACTCCAACCTCAAAAATCATACCGAATCCAACAGAAGCCAAAACAAAGCAATCACAAGCAATCGAGCATCCATGACTCAACAACACTAAGTCTTGGCATATCACACTCAAGTTGGCCGAACCATCACTAAGTTTAAAAAAACTAAAGGTCTATCTACTAGGTTAGGATTCAACCATAACCTACTCACTAAGTAAGTGGATATCAAGGGTTTAATGTATCAATATCAACTAAAACACATATAGGTGTACTATACTAGAAAGCATACCTTGGATAATGATGCTTTTCTCTCTCTCTCTTTTGCAGATGGAATAGTCAAAGAAGTAGGAGTGACATTCAGTGCATAGGCAGTCACATCCTGCCTACTCCTCTGCAGCTTTGGATAGTCCTTCTTCATATAGCCAGCCCTATCACATATGAAATACTTCATCTTCCTACTCTTTGAGGCCTTGTAGTTTTTACAAAGACGACGTTTCCCATAACCATTAAAGAAGACCGTCTCACACTTGCCTTTCTTCTGGCCACCCTCTTCCTTAGACTTATTTTCCTTGTTGTTCCGTTTCCTCTTACCTCCCCTTACTTATTTCTTTGGCTCTTCTCTAGAAAAAACAACTTCATTCTTTGGCTTCGGTGCAGACTCTCTTGCCTCAAAGCCGTCTCTACTACTTTCTCAAAAAACTCATCAATATGGATTATCATTCATTCTCTCTCCTAGATATTTATTCAGACCAACTTTCTCGTTCCTTTTCAGCGGAATGTCGATGAATTACAAACCATACTTTGACAACATGTCAAACTCAACTACATATTCAGAAACAGTATTCTCTTTCCGTTTTAACTTAGAAAATCTTTTAAACAACACTAACTTCTAGGTAGCTGGAATAAACTTCTCTTCAAATCGAGCTCTAAACCGCTCCCATGAAATCTAATCCTTGGAAGCAGATATCTTCATAGCATTCCACTAGTCCAGTGCTCTCCCATGAAGTTTTTTTAGAGGCTAACTTCCTCATCATTTCATCCTCCAACTCAATAGCGTTGGGTTTACATAGCTTGGCAAGGTAAGCTCTTAACGCTTACACTTGAGTACCACTGCCACCACTAGCATTAGAGCACCTTGGGCATTCTGAACCATGTTCGCACTAAGTAAACAAATTCTGCAAGTCGGGGTTAGTACCTGCCTTGGAGCACGCTTCCTCTCCTCTAGTTTTACTCCTTAAGTATCTACTCATTTTTTAATCTAAAATACGAATGAATAGTCTACCATAAAAAGGAATAGAGTGGTACTCGTACATGCAATGCAACTTTAATATATATAATACTATGATATATAGTTTTGAAAACCAAAAATATAACAAGTATGATTTATCATATATCACTTGATCCATTCTAAGGTGATAACTCATCCTTATCCTTAATGAATTCCATATAAACTTAGGTTGTATCTCAAACTAAGATCTGATTCTAAATGTGATGACCACCCTATAGCTTTGATATCCAATATACCTGTAAGTGTGTTACAATGGTACTAGGACGATGCAAAGTGCTAATCAATGGTAAAGTAACTAAATATCCAAGCATAACCTATCATATATCTTATAGTGCATCGAAAGAAATATAATAGCAACATAGATATAAAAATTACAAGGAAAATATGTATATCCAAAACTAACCAAAATAGTATACCAGAGTGCATCAGGTACATAATAACCTTACAAAGCAAATGGATCTGAGTTTATACACCGTCAAAATAAATTTAAAGTAAATTTATCTTTAATAATAATCACTAATACAAGTAGCTTCACAGTACTACACGGTGGAATAATAATGAATTCTAAAGAT
The DNA here is from genome assembly GCA_030737815.1 of Allium fistulosum. Lineage (NCBI taxonomy): Eukaryota > Viridiplantae > Streptophyta > Magnoliopsida > Asparagales > Amaryllidaceae > Allium > Allium fistulosum. The sequence goes on along the minus strand of CM060908.1, from coordinate 737,700,028 downwards.
AAAATATATATATTTATATAAATGCCAGCCTCCAACTTGTCCTTTGACCAACTCCATGCGCTAACTCAGACCAGGTATCTAGTCTACCCAGTTAAGAGTACCAGAGATAATAAGAAGCAAAGCATAAAACCTCAAGTTAGACATTAGTCTAGTATAAGTGATAAATATATTTCAAAATACTATAAAAGTCGATATAGTAAAACATGAACATTAAGTATGAGAAATCATATGTGACCTATCACTACATCCAATAAGTTAGCACATAACACTATATATGCTACACCATCATCACACGGGTATAATACACTAAGTATAATTTTAGGTATCAGGATACCTAGCTCAATAGTACCTATGTGACAAGAACTACGTCCAAACCCTCTAGTAATCACACCAACCATAGCAACATAACAAACACATACTAAACACATAACAACCAAGGTCTCATGTCGCCATAACCAGCACTAAGGTCTTGCATCACCACGACGATTACTAAGTTATTGCATTATCATGACCATCATTAAGATACAACACCATCATGACCATCACTAAGGACTCACACCACCATATTCATCGACAAGGCCTCCTATCACCACTAAGATGCTCTCCAATATAAGATAACTCGTACGACCATTATATAGGTCGGCGACACGCTACATTGCAATTGGATTCAGTACTCGATCACGTACCATCAAATAGGTACTACCCTCACTAAGGCAGCCTAGACCATCACATAGCTCTAAGGTACAAAGGTAATAAGCATCCTCACATATCCTTGCTTCATGAAACACACATCACATGAGGAGCTATCAACGATTCTTTAAGCACACGACTTAATAATATAACACACTACATTCCATTCCATCGGTTCGCATCATCGAATGTGCCTCCTTGCACAATTACTAAGTCCATATCACCGATAAGTCGAAGCTCCAAACAACCCTTGGCCACCCAAGCGAAACCAAAAAGTAACCCTATAGGACCCCCTAAGTAATTCTATGCCAACCCAAAGCAACTCTCGCATCCCTCCTACAGTTTAAGTTGCCTTGTCCTGTCTCTGAAGCCAACCTTGACCACTCCTCGAAGCCTCCTCGACCCGTTCTCAAAGCTAGCATGCACTATCCATGAAGTCTTGTAGGGGTCGGACCGAAGTAGCATCGAATATGGGTTCTTGTTTGGCACACTGAACAACAGAACCAATCCCTTATGCCAGACCAAAGTTTATGCTTCATTTTCTTCTCCTTTGCCCAAAGTCTCTACCGGACAACCCAGTACCAAGCCAATCTTCCATAGAACACGTCCCTTTGATTCTAGCCCGTAGACAAACCCTACGTAGTCCTATAACCAGACCAAAGCCAACCCCCAAGCATACGACCACCGAACTAATTTTCTATATCATCCTTATCACTTTAATTTCTTACCAATTCAATCGCTGCACTTACCACCTTAACCCTTGTGCAACACTAATGCATCGACCCTAAACACTCTAAAGTCCATCCATCGAAGTTCAGTTCTACATTTACAAATCTACCGGTAGGAATGACTCTAACTTCCTACTCACTCCAATGAGCATTTCAACCGTTCAAAACATACAAAACCAGTCATCAAAGTAAGCAACAAACCTCATATGTTAACAAATAACATCAAAAGACATTCATAGCCTAGTCTAACATTTATACAAATAACTATGCATCATAACAATATGATAAAATCACTTTAAATCATTTCAAATTCGTTTTTATCTCAAGGTCATATTTAAAACATCATTAAACCTTCCTTTTAACATTAAAAATGGATTCAAAATATATCACAATCTATAAAAACATACATGGCATGTTTAGAGATGATAAATCACTACCTAGTCACCCTAAAATCAATGAAAAACACGCAAATCGAGATTGATCCGAAATTGGTAGCAAATATCCAATTAAAAATTGTATTTTGAAAATTGAAAACATTTTCAAAACACTTTGAGAACATATATCAGGAATTACAGTGAAGTAAGAAAATAGGATCACTCGCTTAGGGTATAGAATCAACAAAAATCTTAAAGAATAGTAAATTTGAATCTGGGTAACAGCTACATGCTTCCTTAAACACAATTTTGATATCAATTGCTTCCCCTTACTAATCTTTATGCTAATTACTACTTATCTATTTGATATTGGATAGTTTAATGATGAAAATAATGTAGTTTTGGTATATCTACATCCAATGGAGTCTAGGAGATGTTTAAAGATGATTATATAGTGATTAGCAGCTGCTATGGAGGTTGTCCTTAACCTCAATTTCGAAATCATTAGCAGACCTAATAACAAGCCTAGATTAGTTACCCACTAATCTTCCTAAAAACTACCTAATCTAGAAACATCCATATCTTCTAAACATAAGTCCAAAAATCTATTATGACCACTAAATGGTAAGAAAAACCATTATATCTTTCATTTTAAAGTGGTTTCAACCTTTATTCGTCTCTTGTCAAAAGTTATAGGCCTTACAATATTTTCAAGATCAAAATTGTGCAATAAAATTTTTTTGAGTGCAAAATGTCACTACACAATATTACCCTAAGTTATAGCATCATGCGACCCAATTTGGATTTTAAAGTAATATTTTATGATCCTCTAATACGTAAAATTTAGGTCATTAAAGCAACCCTGGTGAATGCTCTGGGATTGCACCCAAGCTAGCTAGTACTGAAAATAAGATTGATCCAGATTGCACTCTAAAGAAATTTTAAATTATTTCCCAAAGGAAAGAGGGTTCAATAAAAGCAGTCAAAAAGAAAGAGTTCTCAAGAAGCTTCCTGCTAGAAATGAAGGCAGTAAATCAAGCGTTAAATGGTCCTATTCTCAAATATAATACTAGAATCAAGAATAGGAAAGAGGAAAAATCTTCTTTACCCTCAAATACAGTAAAGCTCTACTATTTTTTCTACAAGTTGGTATACGCATATCATATTTATAATATATATGTATGTATACATACATGCATACACATATTTAAAGGAGATAAATAAGTGAAAGAAGTACATGCATGCAAAATTATGTCGGATCGCTATAAAAATATGATGTCATTTATTTATGACACTTTTATATTTCTTTTCTCTATTTGAATTTATATATTTTATTGCCCTTATATTAAATATCCAATTTTCTTCCAACTATTTTGTTCCTCTTCTCAAATCACTATGGACAAATTTCCTTGTCTAAATACCCTTTGATAAAAAATAATGACAACGAGGTTTGTGGAGAAAAGCACTATACAAAATTGGCGATTTCACTAAATGGATCAGATCAACTTAGTGTGTTATTTCTTTGTATCCATAGTTTTCATTTTAAAAATATTTACACTAACTTTGGATTTCAATATTTGAATGAAAAAATATAATATTATGGATATAATGTTCAAAAAATAAGGTATATTTTTGCGCACTTATTTCCAAATCCAACTTAGTTTTTATTCACTACAAGAAAACTCATCTTTAGTGGTAGCATTTGTAGTGCAAATGCAAGCAATATTATTTTTACCTTTATTTTTACTTGTTTTTTTATGTTAAGACTGCCAAATTTTGCCGCCTTACCTGCCCATTGCTAAAAGGTCGTTACGTTTTTCCATCTCTTTCCCTCCATAATTACGTTTCTCTATATTTCAGCATAATTCCCTCCGCCGTTACATTTCTACCATCCTCTCGCTTCTGCTCCCATCACGCCACTTCATAGATCTGCTCCCCTCCACTTCATCGATCAAATATTCCTTCGATTTGTTGCCATTTGCTTCCTTGAGCTTGAATCTAGGAATCGAGGTAACACAAAACCCTAATTTGGCTAAGGGATTTTAATTTCTATACCCTAATCTACGAATCTACAAATCGTTGTATTCCTCCACAATGCAGTTTCCTCCACAATCAATTGAAACCCTAGCTGATCCTCTTGTTGCCAAATAGAAAAGTGAAAAAAATCAAAATTTTAATTTGCCGAGATATACAAGAGGAAGATTTATTCGAAGAGAAAAAAGGTTAGTTTTTCCCAATCTACTCATAAATCTATAAGAATTTTGATGTATAATTTGTTCTTCCAATTGTTTTGCACTAGTTATTTTGATTTGAATGCAAGTGTTGAACATTTTTATTGATTATCAGTTGTTGTCTATTAATAAAATTTGCATTTGTTATGTTGATGATGATTTGATTTTTGAGTTTGCCATAATAATTCATATTTTATTTTAGCTATACTGGAAAGATCGATTGAGAGAAATAACTTATTCTTATTAGAATCTACAAGTTTTATTACTTCATCCAAAATATAATTTGAATGAGTTTATGCAATGATTTTTGTTCTGTAAATTCATTAGTAGATTAACTAACAAATTTTTTTCCTGTTTTTATATCAATTTTTGCTTCTAAAAATAGTTATAAGCACAAATAAAGCAATTGGTTTTTGAGCATGTTGATAAGTCACGTACAGAAGCTCCTTGCTTTTAAGTACACGCCAACTTTACCTTATAGTTCATAGTCGCATGCTCCTCATTATTGGTTTAACTAAGCACAGTTGAATATAATTAATGAAACCTGCAAATTAAAGCACACTTAGCCTATAAGATAAAGCATGCCGAGCCTGTAAATTATGACATGTCGAATTAGTAGATATGGAGCATGTTGGGTCTGTAGTTTAGGCATATTGAGCCTGTAGCTAATTCGTGTCGGTCCTGTAATTCTAAGCATGTCGAATTTATAGTTGAGATTGTCGAAACCAGAGAGAAGAGCATGTTTGGCATGAAGCTAAGGTTGTCGAACCTGTAGATAGAAATGGTTTTAAGTATGTATTTTTTATATATATCCATATTTTTTTAATTAAATCTATCAGCTCAAGTGTCCTTGCCTAAACAAGCATTACCATATAGTGTTTGTATATTAGTAAATATTCTAAAAATATTTCTTTGATAAGCAAAGACACGAGATTTCAAATTTATCTGAAATATCTCGTTTTATTGTTTTCATTCAGTACACAATGTCATGTTTGAGCAATTGCCTACAAATTGATGAGCTTATTAATAAAGATACTATGATATGCACAATAAATGTGTAATCTTATGTCTTATGCTATTTACTTGTGATAAATAAGTATGAAATTGTTATACACAACATATAAAAATTGGATAAAGAGATGTAGAATTGCACTTGTGATGTTAAGAGTCATTATTGTTTATTTAATTCGCGTATGGTTTCTTATTTTGGATAGAAGAAGATATAATTGTTTTGTCCACTAGATTATCGAAAATCAAATTATGATGGTAATATTTTGCTTGTTTCCTTGAGGTTTTGGAGATAAGTTAATTATATTTTCTTTAGTCAAGGTTGGGTATGTAGGAAATAAAGTTTTGTAACAAATATCTTACTTTAGTATTTTACTCTTGGTGATAAATATTTTTTTTATCTAAAGTAGTGGTATTGTCTGAGATATTTCTTGACAACCAAGAAAGATTTGAATACTATTTTTATTTTGATTATTCGTTTGAAGTGATCGATGCACCTTTATCATAAAGTTGTAGCATTCGAGGTATTTGCTCACTATTAGTTAGAACATAAGTTGAATGGTTCAAAATAAATACAATTTTTCAAGTCAGATTTTAATTTATATGAGATACCGGACGATATAAACATTATATATATGCTACTGATCACAAAACTCGAATCTGATAATTGATGGTCTAACATGAAATTTTAATTTCATTGCTAGGGTCAATGTCCAAAATTTTTGATCTGAACAAAAGTAGTTGACCAAGATATATTTTCATTTACATTTAGGATAGTGAAAATCCCGACTATCCCAATAACAATAATAGTTTGTAGTGAACGTTTTTATGTACAAATTTCTAGTTAACTAACACTAACATTAAAGCAGAAACATATGATTGTAGTTGGTTTTTGAAAACAATGCCATGTTGCTGACTGTTGGCCATTGGCTAGTGGATGCCATGGCCCCTCGATAATTTGACAAAGATTTTATATAGGTTAAGTTTGAGTTAATGAATTTAAATCTATCCCAGATCTAAAAATGACTTGGTGACATTATTGGTTAAATAGTTCCTGAGAAAATTAGGTTTTTGGGTTTGGTGGAGTTTTGAAATGTTAATTTGGAGAAGAAATTAAAGATTCATAAAGTAAAGGTTGGCATATGGCAAGTAATAGATTACGTATATGTTTTCCCTTAAAAAAATTAGTTATTTACTTGACCGTCTACCAATTAATCCTTTGTGATTTACTCAACCATGTGTTATCCCGCTTTTTGGTCAAAGCCGGAATATCAAACAAATCGACAAGAAAGGATGGATATCAGGATTGGAGTGCAATTGGAAAGTTGGCTGCAATGGATAACGTCAAAATTTGACCGAGCTCCGATCGAGACGAAATCGATTGGAGATGATGATGAGGACTAGGAGAGGCTATGTTTCAATTTTTAGGCCAATCGGAGTCCGTACGCACAAGATATGAATGGACCAAAATGCATAGAGCACGGTTCGAATCGATGGGACTTCGTATCGATTAGGGTGGAGTTGTTCGTATCGATCACCCAGCTTCGAATCCATCATGCTCGACTCCATCAGGATCGACTGCATCTACTTCGTACCCTTGGGTGAACACTCTCTCGAATCCACAAAGGCTGGTCACTTCGTATCCATCTGGAACCATTACTTCGAATCCATGCAATTAAGGGTGCCTCGAATCCATAACCTTCGAATCCCCAGGATAAGACAACTCCGAATCGATCCACAGCAGCGCATCTTGATCGATTCGAACCAGCTCCAGTTCCATCGATTTGAAGGAAGCGAACCTTCGAATCCAACGTCTCGAGTCCACCAGGTAAACGCGGCTAAAACCAAGGATTCGACCCAGTAAACTCGGAGAAAAAGGAGGATCAACTCGAAGATTGCGCAACACATCACCACGAGAGCGCGTGCCATGATCGATTCGAAAGAATCGATTCGAAGGAGATCGATTCGAACGACATGCACAGCCGAAAAACGTCATCTTGGATCGATCATAACTTGAGATCTACAAGTCCAAATGCTATGAAATTTTCACAGTAGCTTGAGCACATGTTGAAGAATGTTCATGCCAAATTTCAGCTCGATTGGACAATTTCTTGATCGATTCGAACGTAGCTTCGAATCGATCCTAAAGTGGGCCCGGATTTCCAGAAAGCGGGCATGTGGGCCCCCTCACGTGCCAGAACTGGTCTCCCCTCAATTTAAGCGAAATATCAGCCTCCTACACCTATAAATAGACCCCCAGGTCATTCGGAAAAGGGGTCGGACAATTTTGAGAGCAAAAGAGCGCCCGGACTCTGCCAGATTTACTCCAGATCACCATTGCTGCCTTAGATTCAGATTATAATCATAAAATCCGTTGTACTACGCGATAGGAAATTGTAATCTTCAAGCATCGATCAATAAAAGATAAAAACTTTGGAGTGGACGTAGGCCGGAGATAGCCGAACCACTATAAATCTCGTGTCTTTGTTCATTATTTCTGGACTGCTGTTTGTTGTTTGTTTAGATCTGAGATTTGTGTTTGAATATTGCTGATTTGTATTCATACACTGGTGCTTTCACAACATTCGGGGTTTGTGACCATTTTTGGCGCAAACACTTTGGTGCTTTCACTGAGAAGAACTAGCACCCGCTACACCAGATTCAAAGTTTAGATTTGAAAGTTTGAAGGATTCAGATTGACTCAACAATGACTCGACAAACAAGGCAAAGAGCTGAGAGAAGCCAACAGGGAGGAAGTCAAGAGGCATCCTCCGGAGCTGGAGAAGGACAAGCTTCGATTTACATTACGAGAGACGAAATGGAAGCTATGGCAAATTCATTGCATGAGAGGTTGCTGAAGAGTCAACAGGATATGATGCAGACTTTCTTCGAGCAGATGAGAGCTGCAGGAACACAGAACCTTGGACCAACTACAACGACTGCAAATGTGGAACAAGGAACTAGGGTTGCGGAACCCAATGGAGGACAGAATACAGAACCGGAAGGCAATCAACAAGGGCTTGGGGGCAGGCCCACAGGATCCAACGCAGAAGGACCTTTGGAAGGAGTTCAGCAGGCTAGAGCCAACGTTGCGGCTAATGAGCCACATGAAGAATATGTGCCGGAGTTCCCTCGGGAGCATGGGGGGCAACACCTAACAGGCAATGCTGGATTAATGGAAATCATTAGGAAGACTATGCGTGGAGGTTCGATCAACAGAGACTTGGAAGGAGTGAACAGGAGTCCGTTCGCTCGGAAAATCAGGATGGCTCAGAATCCACCTAAGTTCAAGTTACCTAGCGTGGAAGTATATAATGGAAAGGCTGACCCGACTGATCACTTGATGAGATACACTAGACACATGGAAGTGCTGGGGGCATCGGAGGAAGTGATGGCCAGATGTTTCCCTTTATACTTGACAGACCTAGCGGCAATGTGGTTTAGGCAGCTAGAGGAAGGATCTATCAGGAATTGGAGGGAATTGGTGGACAGGTTTTTGGGACAGTTTCGGGTTCATATCAAAAGACCTAAGAACGTGATGACGTTAACATCGGTAAAGAAAAGAACGGATGAATCGCTTAGAGCATTTTTAACTCGATTTAATGCGGCGGTTTCTTCGGTGGATCGGCCGGATCCATCGATGGTTTTGATGGCGGTAGTGTCGGGAGTCAGAGAGGATTCAGATTTTAAGGTATCTTTAGTACGAGACCCACCACTGGATCTCGGGGAATTCTTTCACGAAGCTAAAAGATTTCTTCGGCAAGAAGATGCATGTATGGACTTAAAGCTAAAAGAGGTGAATGTGACCGGGGGTGGAGGACCATCCAACGGAAGCTCGGATAAAGATAAAGGAAAAAGGAAGTTGGATGACGATTCAGGAAAAACCAGGAAGCAATGGAAGGATCCAAAGTTTTCCACATACACAGAATTAAACGAGACGCAGGAGCGGATATACATGGAAACTCGGAATCGCCTTCCTTACCGGAGGCCGGCTAGGAGAGAACCATCCGAGCGGGAGAGGGCATCAGGAAAGCATTGTCTCTTCCACGATTTGGACGGGCATGATACCAACAGCTGCAGGCATTTAAAGGACATAATTGAGGAGCATGTGAGGAATAGACAGTTGAGGCAGTATGTTGGAGTATGGAATGCAGTGGTGGAGCAGGAGCAACCACCGCCTACCTCGAGCCATGATGGTGCGAGGCCCAGGAATGATGGTCGATTGGTCATCCATTGACCAGGATAATATGAAATAAGTAACAAACCATTGGCGAGCAACTGAGCCATTTACACATGTATGGGGACGGAGATAGCCCCTAGGCATGCTCTGAATGATGATAAACCGCAAAGCCATGGTTTGCGAAATCTTTTTTTTGTTTTTGATTGGACACTTGGTTTTCTGATTTGGTTTTTGGAGTTTGGATTGAACTCTTGATTTTGCTTGTTTTTCTGGTTTCAGCATTCATTCGGATGATTGTTCTCCGTTTGGGATGATGATTTCGATTTTTGATATGGATTTCCGGTTTTCCGATGTGATTTGGATTTTGGATTGGATTTCTGACTGGATTTTGATTGGATCCTTTTTGGTTTTTGATAAACGGTCGTCGGGTGTGGATTACGCCTGGCCAGGGATGAATCTTTTTACCCGAACGTGGTAAATTAACTCATTCAGGTCGTCGAGTATGGACTATGCTCGGCAAGGGTCCGGAGTGGCCAGGATTCGGCCTAGGATTTAGGCCCCCTATTATCGATTATTGTTTCAGGTCGTTGAGTATGGACTATGCTCAACAAGGGTCCGGAGTGACCAGGATTCGGCTTAGGACTTAAGCCACGGCATTACTTACGTCCAGGGACACTGGACCACGGTCGTCAGGTGTGGATTGCGCTTGGCAAGAGCCTAGAGAGGTTATGGATTTGGATATCGACCCGGAGAGGTCTTGGATTCGGTTGTTGGATAAGGACGGACTAATAACTCAGCCTTCGAGTTTGGATGGGCACGGAATTGGCTATGGACTTTGGACATTGGAATTGGAAACTATTCAAAACACGCCTTCTTATCACAAGGCATGTTTTGGGGGGAAAATGTTATCCCGCTTTTTGGTCAAAGCCGGAATATCAAACAAATCGACAAGAAAGGATGGATATCAGGATTGGAGTGCAATTGGAAAGTTGGCTGCAATGGATAACGTCAAAATTTGACCGAGCTCCGATCGAGACGAAATCGATTGGAGATGATGATGAGGACTAGGAGAAGCTATGTTTCAATTTTCAGGCCAATCGGAGTCCGTACGCACAAGATATGAATGGACCAAAATGCACAGAGCACGGTTCGAATCGATGGGACTTCGTATCGATTAGGGTGGAGTTGTTCGTATCGATCACCCAGCTTCGAATCCATCACGCTCGACTCCATCAGGATCGACTGCATCTACTTCGTACCCTTGGGTGAACACTCTCTCGAATCCACAAAGGCTGGTCACTTCGTATCCATCTGGAACCATTACTTCGAATCCATGCAATTAAGGGTGCCTCGACTCCATAACCTTCGAATCCCCAGGATAAGACAACTCCGAATCGATCCACAGCAGCGCGTCTTGATCGATTCGAACCAGCTCCAGTTCCATCGATTCGAAGGAAGCGAACCTTCGAATCCAACGTCTCGAGTCCACCAGGTAAACGCGGCTAAAACCAAGGATTCGACCCAGTAAACTCGGAGAAAAAGGAGGATCAACTCGAAGATTGCGCGACACATCACCACGAGAGCGCGTGCCATGATCGATTCGAAAGAATCGATTCAAAGGAGATCGATTCGAACGACATGCACAGCCGAAAAACGTCATCTTGGATCGATCATAACTTGATATCTACAAGTCCAAATGCTATGAAATTTTCACAGTAGCTTGAGCACATGTTGAAGAATGTTCATGCCAAATTTCAGCTCGATTGGACAATTTCTTGATCGATTCGAACGTAGCTTCGAATCGATCCTAAAGTGGGCCCGGATTTCTAGAAAGCGGGCATGTGGGCCCCCTCACATGCCAGAACTGGTCTCCCCTCAATTTAGGCGAAATATCAGCCTCCTACACCTATAAATAGACCCCCAGGTCATTCAGAAAAGGGGTCGGACAATTTTGAGAGCAAAAGAGCGCCCGGACTCTGCCAGATTTACTCCAGATCACCATTGCTGCCTTAGATTCAGATTATAATCATAAAATCCGTTGTACTACGCGATAGGAAATTGTAATCTTCAAGCATCGATCAATAAAAGATAAAAACTTTGGAGTGGACGTAGGCCGGAGATAGCCGAACCACTATAAATCTCGTGTCTTTGTTCATTATTTCTGGACTGCTGTTTGTTGTTTGTTTAGATCTGAGATTTGTGTTTGAATATTGCTGATTTGTATTCATACACTGGTGCTTTCACAACATTCGGGGTTTGTGACCATTTTTGGCGCAAACACCATGCATTTGGTCTTATATCATTTTTCACTTAAAGATAATTTTTACAATATAACCTTATCATCAGACTATCTGATGCAGAAAATATTGTGTCTAAAATATAAATTCTAATATGCAAAGTTTGTTGACAATGCACATCTAATCTTGGAACATAATTGGTTGTTAGTTTGCCAACGTTTTGTGACTAGTTTACATTCACTCCTGGACTCATATTCATCGACCTTGGTTTCAGGTCGAGTACTTTAACAATGCCTTTGTTAGCTAAATTCAAAGTTTAGTTTGCCAACATATTAGCTAAGGTCCAGTACTATTTTAACAGCTATATTATTATAGATGACACTATACACAGTACAGTGCTTCATTTTTGTGGCATTTGGTCTTCAAGATTCCAAAAACATAGCAAGGGACTTCAAAATATATAATTCTATTGTTTAAATAGTTTGTATGCAAGAATTTGAAGATGATTATGTTGAGTTTCAGGTAGACATTGTTTAACTGGGAGAGAAACACCATGAGGACTCAAATGTTATCAAGGCATTGCACCATGAAATTCTCCTCAACGTACATGAAAGGTATGGAATGGTTTATAACATTGAATGCTAGTAATGTACTTTTACCTTTATAAACAAATCTTTAGGTTACAACACAGGTACATGAACAAACTAAAAATTATGTTCATCGTATTTTAATTTAGCATTTATTAAAAACCCACTCGATTGGACAAAAGGGTTGACATCCACGAGGCAATTCAAGTAAACAACAGGGTTGTCCACTCGGGGATATTGTGTTCAGTAAAGAAGATGCTCTTAATTTCATGACCCACAGCTTTAGACATGGATTCTAAGGCTTTGCAGCAAAGAGTGGAGAATCACAAGAAAACTGTACTAGATTTCTGTGAATCAATTTTCAATAAGCAGAATTCAGAACTACCTTATGTCCAGAATACTGAGACGATAGAAGTCATTGATTCAGGTACACATATAAAAATATCTCCCGCCTCTAAATAGGAGTAGCTGTTCTAGTCACAATATTAAGAATTACAAGTATGGTCAGAATAAAAAAAAATTGATGACGCGGGATGCGGTCTAATACGAAAGCATTGAAAAAGGAAAATATCAAGTTGGAGTACAATTTAACGAGGTACTTTGTATCTTGAGATAATATGAGCTCGTTTTTATTCTAGTGGCACTGTTGAAGGCAATCTGAAAACCAGTAAGCCTTTTGAACTGTGTGTCTAATGATTGGGAGGTTCAGAAATTACACAACACCTGCATGTCCCTTGATTACACAACGCACGCACAACAGAAATTACATAACGTTTTGAACAAACACGAATGAGTGAGAAAAAATACACTCCATTCATAGCTCAGTGCGTAATACATGGCGCATATTACCGAAAATGAGGACAGGTTTCACTATCTTTAATATATATCAAGATGACCCCATAATTTCATATCAATAGCGGGTGAAGGTATCAGCAAAATTTATTTGTCAATGTTTCACGATGTGGGTATATGGAAACAAAACACATAATTTATAAACAAATTTAAAAAAATTCATACAGTTTGAATATATCTCTAAGGATATTTAAAATTGAATTTAATAAACCCAGTGATTTTTAAAATGTCATTGCCACCCTATCCAAAAAAAGATAAGAAGGCAATGATTTTTCTTTTATAAAAGTGAAACGAATTTTTTGTTGTCTCCCTTGAATAGTCCCTTTTAAACCAAAACTTAGCATTTGAAGATTGTGTCTTATGAAAAGCTGTTATTTGTAATTTTCAGTATATAATCCTCATACATGATTATGTTTTATGTAATCTGCTTTACATATTCTCAGAATGATTAAATATATCACTGACGATCAGTTTAGGTCTACCTAATTCCTGTTATGTTGTGTAGACCCGTGTCTGAAATTATGTTTTATCTGTATTTGTACTACTGCTTCTTATTGAGAAAAAAAGAAGATGAATGCATACTCAAGTGCCATCTCTATCAGAAATAAGTCATAACAATAAGTCATCTCCATATGATTTACATATTCTAATCAAAATTTCAAATAGCTTTTATATTCTAAAATATTAGGAACCAATCAAAACAGTAATTACTTGTTTTACATGTTCTGATATCATCTAACTTTTGCTCCTATTAAACAAAGATTTATGGATACATGGATTATTGCTAATTCTGGTTCTTGACTTGGGAAGTTTGTTTAGACGGAACTCTACCTGGTTACCACCTAGATCGTGGCTTTGGATTTGGTGCAAATAGTTGGTTAGTCAATTTATAGGTGAGAATTTTCGATTTTCATATTTCAAATACTTTTTTGCCTCTGCTATGCACTTAATGAGTTAAGTAGTGTAAGATTATAGTGAATATAATAGGTAAGTCTGAGTTGATCATCTTAAAGTCAAAGATCATGTTAAAGTCAAAGATATTAAGAGTGTTTACAAGGATGAAATTAGTTAAGAGACACTTATAATAAAGGTATGTTACATTTTCTAGGTTTAAATTGCAAAAGACGCATTATTTATCCATAGGCAAATTCATGACCATTTAGCTAACAAAGCAATATAAACTAACAAAGCAATGTCTTTGTGGTATCATTTATAATTTAATGTGTGTAGATAATTTGTTAATTAATTAATATTATTCAAATATGATTCCAATAGTTTTGTGTATCAGATATCGGTACTTGAACAATATATGACCGATTTTGTTATTGATTATTTAGCTATGAAGTACCTCTCAAATATCTAAGAATTCACTTTACCATTGCCCAGTGTTACTTGCTTGAATTAGACATACGTAAGTGATAAGCCTACAACACCAACCACCAAAGTCAAGTTCGGCCATGTACATATCTTTGCATAAATAAGGCTTCCAATAACATTTACATATGGCACACCATCATAAATTCTTTCTTTGTATATGTGTGAGACGTACCCTCATAAAGAATAAACCAGGTACTCAGTGGCTTCTTGATTTCATATCAAACAAGAATGTTTTAGATGTATTGTTTCTGTGAGTGCGTTAGCTCTCTTGCTTGTCTGTCTCTACATATCTCCATCATATTTTTTCTTTCAAATCTTTCATGTTAGACTCTTACTAAGTTATGTTTTCAACATATCCACGCTAGTCTCTAGCCATACTAACTGACACAATCAACATATAGCAACAAATATGTTAACTATTTGGTGCACCTTTCAAAATACACATTGACTTTGAGCTTCTAAAGAATTCATGAAATAGTAAAACTTGACAAATCATTTTATACCACTACCTTGTGGATTGCTTTAGTTTGTTCGTAGATTGTCAAGCTTTCACAGATAATCTGGCTTACTCTTGTCTGATTGATCTGTATAAATCTCTTTCTCAAGGTCACCATGCAAAATTGCTGTATTCATCTCAAGTAGCTCCAACTTCACATCAGAGAATTAATGCCAACAAAGTTAATAACATTCGATAGAAGTATGCATCACAACCTATGAGAATATCGTGAACTTTTCAGTGTCATGGTGTGAATAATCTTTAGCTAAAAATCTTAAACCACTGTCTGCACCACCTAAGAAGATCCCAGTCGATCAATGACTTCCCTTAGCAAGAGACGCTAGACTACAAGTTTGATTTTTGAGTATAAAATCCATCTTTTCTGTCATTGCTAGTTCATGCATATAGCGCAAGACAACTCGTCGTGGTTCATCAAATTTTATGGAGAAAAATATTCCATTTACTGAGATCATGAGCAACAAACCTGAAGAAAATCCTAGTATAGACGTTGAAACTTAATATACATATTTTCTATTTAAATATTATATGGTGGATTATGAGCAGATT
This sequence comes from Allium fistulosum, assembly GCA_030737815.1. Taxonomy (NCBI): domain Eukaryota; kingdom Viridiplantae; phylum Streptophyta; class Magnoliopsida; order Asparagales; family Amaryllidaceae; genus Allium; species Allium fistulosum. The sequence continues at coordinate 737,684,701 of CM060908.1, read as the reverse complement.
TCTATAATTGGAATAGAGTCAAAATTCGTTATTGCGATGGTGCATCGTTCAACGGTGAAGGCTACGATCAGGTCAGTTCCCATATTCATGTCTTTATTTCTATCAAAACACGATCATGTTCTCATATAATTGTCGCATTGACTTGTCTCTTTTCTATTACTGGGAAAAGAATGTTAGTCTATAGGATAATGGTTTTGATGACAACAACTATAGAAGTGTTATAAAATATATATGTGCAGGAAATCTATATGCAGGTATCAACAAAAGAAGACTGTACAGTAAAGAAGACAAAGATCAAGAGTTCAAGATTGAAGACTCATGAGATTCAAGATATTCAAGAGTTCAAGACAAATAATATAGTTAGGTTAGATATTTGTTAAAACTCCTTGAAAGCACTATCATTCTTTTTTATCCAATTTACTCGTGGAATGGAATCCACTTCGTTCTTGTTAAAGGGATGGAACCCTAGTGAGATGGAGCTCACGAAATATCTAGTGGAACGGATAGTAGCCCTATTTTGTTATCCACTAATTTTGATTCAAAATGATTTTCAAAATTATCTCTTGTTTCATAAAATGATTTTCAAATATTCCTTTTCAAAAGAAAAACCTTCGTTCGTATTTCCAAAAATGTTTTAGCCTCAAAATCATATTTATCATTTTGTTATATTTTGATTTCAAAATTGTCCTTGATATTTCAGCCTCAAAATCTATTTTAATATTATATTTACTTTAGTTTATTTACCTTGATTTTAAATATATTTTAGTATATATACATATATATATTCATAAGTATTTCTACTTCTAAATACCTTCTATAAATACATAGAGTCCATTTGAATAAAGTTGCATATGTTTTAAATCATCATTTTCAAAGAAAAGCAAATCATCATTTTTACTAGACCATGTCGACATCATAGTTACTCGTCATGTCGACATGCTTCCCGTTATAGCAAAGGTTGTTTTTCAAAAGAAGTGTCTATTCGTTTAAATCTCTTTGAATGGACACATCCATTCATTCTCTATAAATAGAGACTGTTATGGACGTTTTCCAGTAACTACTTTCTTTATTTTCTCTCCTCTTTATTCTCTTATCTTATTTTCTAATCATCCTATCCATATTCTGCCAAAATCTTAAGTGAATCAAACCAGAATATCTCTAGTTTGATTCTCTGCCACTCTCTTCAAAGAATCTCAGTGCTTATCAGAGTTATAGATACATTTGTACTCAAAGAAACTTGTTTAGGGTTATAAAGGTGTGATCGTGTCCTTGGAAATCGATCGGGTGAACTTGTGTCCTGTGAATCAAGTGGTTCTACCCAGAGACCTGAGAATCTGGAGGGTGTAACTCGTTGCCTTGGAATCGAGGGATTGTAATCTAGATTATTATTGAATAGAAAGCCGTACGAGTTGTGCGGGACTGGATGTAGGGTAACACCGAACCAGTATAAAATTCCTGGTGTGTTCTTTCCTTTACTTGCTTTTTATTTATATTTGCATCTGTTTGTGATTCTGTGATTTGATCTGTGATTGTGTATTTGCATTAAGTTAGTTAAATCAATTTAAATCAAAGAAGTTTTAAAGAAATTCTTAAAACACTATTCACCCCCCCCTCTAGTGTTAAATAGCCTTAAGATCATCTTCCGTGTCCCTGTCTAACATAGAAGCAAATGAAGAAGGAGAAGAAGACGAAGACGAAGAAGAAGAGGAAGAACCAATGGAGGAAGAAACTGATGATGAAGCAGTATGTGTAGGGGAAGTCTGTTTTGATGCTTATGGGAACATTGTGGAACAACATGGAAATTTCTGTTTTCATTACCCAAATTGTCCTGTCCACAAGTCTCCCATCATCAAAAACAACCGTTGAGTTGTTTATTTTCTTGTTTTAGTTATGTGTTTATAAGTTTAAATAGTCATGTATATAGTAATATTGAAATGAATAAAATAATCTGTGGTTACACGTATTATTCTCATTCTTATATTACTCATATATATCATTCTGAGTATATAATATTTAGCATTGTTATATCTAGTTTCAGTATTATTAATGATAACACTATCATTAATATCATAGATTTAGGGGGAGTTAATGTCATTTTTTTGTTGATGACAAAGGGGGAGAAGTATAAAATAGGTTAGTTAGGCATAGATTAAGGGGGAGTTATTAGATTTAGGGGGAGTTATAAGGAGAATATAAATATTTTATAAACAAAGGTTGTCATCATCAAAAAGGGGGAGAATGTTAGTCTATAGGATAATGGTTTTGATGACAACAACTATAGAAGTGTTATAAAATATATATGTGCAGGAAATCTATATGCAGGTATCAACAAAAGAAGACTGTACAGTAAAGAAGACAAAGATCAAGAGTTCAAGATTGAAGACTCATGAGATTCAAGATATTCAAGAGTTCAAGACAAATAATATAGTTAGGTTAGATATTTGTTAAAACTCCTTGAAAGCACTATCATTCTTTTTTATCCAATTTACTCGTGGAATGGAATCCACTTCGTTCTTGTTAAAGGGATGGAACCCTAGTGAGATGGAACTCACGAAATATCTAGTGGAACGGATAGTAGCCCTATTTTGTTATCCACTAATTTTGATTCAAAATGATTTTCAAAATTATCTCTTGTTTCATAAAATGATTTTCAAATATTCCTTTTCAAAAGAAAAACCTTCATTCGTATTTCCAAAAATGTTTTAGCCTCAAAATCATATTTATCATTTTGTTATATTTTGATTTCAAAATTGTCCTTGATATTTCAGCCTCAAAATCTATTTTAATATTATATTTACTTTAGTTTATTTACCTTGATTTTAAATATATTTTAGTATATATACATATATATATATATTCATAAGTATTTCTACTTCTAAATACCTTCTACAAATACATAGAGTCCATTTGAATAAAGTTGCATATGTTTTAAATCATCATTTTCAAAGAAAAGCAAATCATCATTTTTACTAGACCATGTCGACATCATAGTTACTCGGCATGTCGACATGCTTCCCGTTATAGCAAAGGTTGTTTTTCAAAAGAAGTGTCTATTCGTTTAAATCTCTTTGAATGGACACATCCATTCATTCTCTATAAATAGAGACTGTTATGGACGTTTTCCAGTAACTACTTTCTTTATTTTCTCTCCTCTTTATTCTCTTATCTTATTTTCTAATCATCCTATCCATATTCTGCCAAAATCTTAAGTGAATCAAACCAGAATATCTCTAGTTTGATTCTCTGCCACTCTCTTCAAAGAATCTCAGTGCTTATCAGAGTTATAGATACATTTGTACTCAAAGAAACTTGTTTAGGGTTATAAAGGTGTGATCGTGTCCTTGGAAATCGATCGGGTGAACTTGTGTCCTGTGAATCAAGTGGTTCTACCCAGAGACCTGAGAATCTGGAGGGTGTAACTCGTTGCCTTGGAATCGAGGGATTGTAATCTAGATTATTATTGAATAGAAAGCCGTACGAGTTGTGCGGGACTGGATGTAGGGTAACATCGAACCAGTATAAAATTCCTGGTGTGTTCTTTCCTTTACTTGCTTTTTATTTATATTTGCATCTGTTTGTGATTCTGTGATTTGATCTGTGATTGTGTATTTGCATTAAGTTAATTAAATCAATTTAAATCAAAGAAGTTTTAAAGAAATTCTTAAAACACTATTCACCCCCCCTCTAGTGTTAAATAGCCTTAAGATCATCTTCCGCGTCCCTGTCAAAGAAAAGCCAGTTAACGCATCTAACTCAGATCACCAACGGACATTAGCATCGTATAGATTAACAAACCGTTTATCATTCAATATCTTGGTAATAATCCCGTTACTTTCTAAGACCAAAAAACAATAAACTACCATGATAATTTATTGTGGACTTCTTAAAGGGGAACGATATTGCTAGATAGATTAGCTTAACACGTCCACGAATTATTGGATTATGATATGCCATATTTATTGAGGCTGATCGTCTAGTCCCCTTTTTTATATCATCTTTGGAAATCCAACATTTCATTTTCTGTTTTTCAACACTTTAAAAATATTAAATGGACTGATGTCCTCTGTTTACTTGATTCATAAGAAAATCTCCCATATTTATTGCCTTTTGTGTTGATATATACGATGGCAGGTCCAATTTTAGTTTTCTGAACTCTCAAATGTGAATGTACACCACAAATTATTTTAGTTGATAGTCATTTTAGTTTGGTTTCATTTCCATCCTACCAGCATATAGCCTCATTATTCTGAGATATATTCTATAAAATATGATAATATGTCATAAAATCATTTCTGTAAAATCATTCTGATAATATGATATATTTTGTAAAATATGATAAAATCATAAATTATCATTTCTGTAAAATATGATATATTCTGAGATCAATTGTTATCTTTAAATGGTAATATGTCATAAACATTCTGTAAAATCATTTCATTCTATTTTAGGGTTTGAAAACAAATGATAAATGGCAGGTCCCATTGATCTCTTATATTGGCACATATCATTTCATTTATCTGTCATATTCAAGCAACTATAATGTTGATCTGTCATATTGAAGCAACATATAATGTCCCCATTCTCTGTACATATCATTTCATTGATCTGTTATATTGGTACATATCATTTCATTGATTTGTCATACTCAAGCAACTATAATGTTGATCTGTCATGTTGAAGCAATGTATAATGTCCCCATTCTCTGTACATATCATTTCATTGATCTGTCGTGTTGAAGCAACGTGCTATTCTGATGTTGTTTCAGGTCAGCGTCAAGATGATTGATACATTTTTATTTGCATGCACACTGAGATTTATTTCAAATCTTAATAGTCCATCTGTTGAAGTGGTTGGAATTCCAAAATAGTGTGCATGTGTATTGTTAATACTTGCATTTTCTTTTTGTTGTTTTGGGATATTATGATTACAATAGTTACTTGATAATTCATGGCAAATTCTTATTGTTGATTATCAACCTTGTTTACCGGTAATTAGCTTTTCCGGAATGAAGACCATCAGCAACAATGAACATGACTTCAATTGTTATATGTATTATGATATTGTTAGTACTGGTTGTGTAAACTTGTTTGTGAATGCTTGTGGTATGTGAATTTGCTCATTTTGTCAAATAACTATTATCTAAATGGTTATGGATATTATACTTATGTGATTGACGTGTTCTCACTTATTTGAATATGATGATTATATGATTGATTGATTGCTGGTTTGAATATGGTAATTATACGATTGTTGCTGATTTTAATATGACTATTATATAACTGGTTGCTGGAAATAATATAAGCCATCAACAGCATACCGTAGCATTAAAAATATACTACAAAACAATTAATACCTTTTAGTAGCGATTTAAAATGCTACAGAAACAAATGTAAAATACCACCTGAATTTATAGTGGCATAAAATAAATGCAACGAAATTTTTTTAGTTGCACAAAATAAACACTATAGAAAATCAAAGAATGATTCAAGTACAACCGCAACCAAAAATGTTAGTTTTGGTAGGGTTTTGTAAACGCTGCAGAAAACCTTTAGCAGCGTTTAAAAAACGCAGTTATACGAAAACATTTTGTAGCGTTTATTAAAACGCACCAAAAAAATCATACTTTTAGTTGCGCAACCTATAGTAGCGTTCTTTAAACGCTACTAAAAGTTTTGGTAGCATTTTTCAACACTACTAAAGGTCTTTTCTGGTGTAGTGATTTATTTATAAAATAATATAGATATTTGTAGATCCAAATATTTACGTTACTTTCCTTGTAAAAATAATATAAATCTATTGTTTTCTTTATGAAAGAATATTTTCTGAAAGATTTATTACTAGATATAAAACATCACGTTGACTAATTTTTTTCCAAAAAAGGCAAGCAATCCTTTGTTGGGAGCATCCAAGTATGGCTATGAATTATTTAAGGATACTTTGGATTCCCTAGCCAAAGAACAAACTTAGCACAAGGCAACATTGTAAACTTTTTGGAAAAAAATTCAATCCATATCCAAAGAGGAGATAATTGGCAAAGATTTCAAAAGGCATTCGGTGGGCCCATGTAGACATATTTTAGATGATGGAGTAAGAGATCGTGATGAAGGTATTCAATTAATGCAAAAGGCTAACAAGCTGGTGGTGAAAGCGGCTTGAAGAGCAGCCAAATGAAGTACTATGGAGTTCGAGCATGTGGCAATCAAAGTAGATAATATAAAGGCGTTTAATTTTGATGAAGGAGTTCATAACATTCTAGATTAGAGATACAAAGCATGCATAATCCTAAAATAAAAGGTGCTATAAGGCATGGTCAAGATTCTGAACCCAACCAAGATCATGAACTCAGTGTACGAAAAAGCTCCAACTAGACAAAAAACTTGTAAAGTTTTCAATGAAAAAGGAAAGGTGTTTAAGACAGGGAGTAGTAGGCTAGGCTCATCATCCTATGGAGACACACTAGTTGAGATCAAGTAAAAAGCAAGAAGATTCAGTCATTCACAAGTCTTTTAAGTATATAATAATAGTAAGTTATATGAAGAAGGAGTATTCAAGGAATGCTAGGAGAAGGTATATTTAATAACCAATGTCAGATAAAAAGCAGGTGAATTCACTAGGGAATATTTCAATAGGGTTGAAGTAAAGGTTGAGAAGGTAGGCAGGGTAATAGTAAGTTATATGAAGAAGGAGTATTCAAGGGATGCTAGGAGAAGATGTATTTAATAGCCAATGTCGGATGAAAAGCAGGTGAATTCACTAGGGAATATTTCAATAGGGTTGAAGTAAAGGCTGAAAAGGTAGGCAACGTCGATGACACTTTAAAGCACTATGCTCTAATGGTTGGAGTACTAAGAGAAACCTGATTCGAGGAGAGCTTGGCCAAAAAGGAGATAGTGAACCTCAAGGATTTCTATTAATAAGCTAAAGGATTTATGATATTAGAAGAGACGGTTGCAAAAGGAAGAGAAAGCACCATGATAGAAGCAAATAAACGAAGAAGGCATATGAACCAAAAATTGGCACAACACCCCAATTCAAAGAAAAATAAGATAAATCTAGCAAATTAGAAAGAAAATAGTAAATAGTACATAGATTTTTATAGTGGTTCGGCAAATTCTATAATCTATGACCACTTTAATTTTATTATAGATTGATTATCATGAGTATAAGGGCTTTGTAGCTTGATTTTTGGTCTAGAGCGGCAAAATAAGCTCTAAAATGACAATGGTGTGTAGAGAATAGAAGACGAAGAGAATAAAAACCAAAAGTCCTCTAATCATTGCTCTAGGCTGGCTATTTATAGCAGAATCGCCCAACAGAGTCACCAGATCATGAAATATTAGGAAACGTTTAGAGCCATGAGAATAGGGAGGAAGTCAAATTTTTTTGTAGCACAAATCATGTCGGTACCGACATGAATCATGTTGGTACAGAGATGATTGTCGTGTGCAATTAGTAGCTCTTCCTCCATTTTGGCTTGCATCTTCAAATTCTGACCACTTCTTGCCTACAAATTCTACTTGGTACCAAGATGATTGGTCACATCTAGTACTTATCCATTTTTGTGCAACTTTGGATTCATTAACATACTCCTTCATATATGGGCCCTGAGGCGACCACTTTAGCCATCTGTGATTTGACTATAGTATAAGAGTTCTAAATAGTAGAAGCCAGACTACTCGGTAACAACATGAAATCATGTCAGTGCCAACATCTTTTGCCTCTCACATTTGGACCTCAAACTCCTAGTAGTCCTTTCCATTGTCGTCTCAAGCTTGCCCCTAAGTTCTTGAACTACCTCGCCTTTGTCTTGAGGTCTAGATTCACATGAAAGCTGTTTGGTTTAAATGCTGGATAACACTTGCCCCTCAAAGCACGCTTCTGTTGAAAACAAAACATGCTTTGGATCAATCGGTATGTAGACACTTGCGCAAGTCCGTTTTCCATCCAAGAAACACTTTGTAGTGTTTTATTTATTCCTAGAGCATCCGTTTAATCACTTCATATAGTTGATGTACCACTTTCTGCACCAAGGTCTAGATCAACATCGTTCGAAATATCATTCCGCACCTTGGCCAGTGAGAATTCCTTCTTTCTCCCTTTTCTATTCTTTCTTTCTCCTTTATACACATACACATATGTATGTATGTATGTATGTATGTATGTATATGTACATACGTATGTATATGTCAGTACCAATATGAATTTCCAAGTTAGCTAAGTACTATAAGTACTTTGGACTTAGAAATTTTCACTCTCACCTTCTCATTTCAGACTCGAACACCATTTTACTTCGACAACTTCAAGCTTCAAAAGCTGCCGCCATCTACGTCGACTATTACTAGGCCGTCACCACCAATGCCTTACCTTGACATACGCCGCTGCCTTCGGGTAATCTCCACTTCCTAGATAACTCAGCTTCGAATTCTCAAACCCTAAATTTCAAATCTCGTTGTCATATCTTGATTGACTAGAGATGGGTTGTTTTCAATGTCGTGGCAAATTGAAGCAACGTTGTCGTAGTGCTCTCATCACCGCTATCTAGTTGCAGCTTAGAGGAGATGCTAGAATTTGTGATTGACCACTTCTCATACCCTATGTCATTCAAAAATCATGCTACCTAGGAAAATCCCTAGTCAAACTTGGGGTTGACGCCAAGAAAGCCATGGGTTTTCCTTGGCTTGCTCTCCACTTAGTGTTGGCTTTGATTCACGCTTGACCATTACTTGAGTTTCCTACGGCCAGGCTTAATCATCCATGGGTATTGAATTTCAATACATGTAAAGCATATAAAAGACTTTATTGAGTTGTGATTGATCATAAATCAAGATGTAAGCTTCAGTGGGACGTTTCTAGAGAATGGTCGCATCGAATGAACTCTAACAATCGAATAATCTTATCATCTAATATTTCAAGTCATTGCACAATCTTGTGTTCCTATAAAGAATGCTCTATGTCACTTTGGATAGCAATTATGTTATCTTTCACTTTATGATAACGAGTAAGATCTGACACATAGTTCCATCGTATAATGGAGCTCGTTTGCCAGCACGAGCAGGTTATCTACACATAGTGTCTTATACACCATGCCATGGACACATGATGCACAATGCATAGAATGACACTTCACATTGCCTCGGTCGACGTTCAAAATCCGATTGGTCAACACATGTCGACATCCATTGGATTCTGCATGTCGATCATATGAGTTCTAATTAAACTAAACCTTTTGAAGTAATACATACCTGACTGTGTTGGCATTCAAGCTTTTAGTTCAGATTGACTCGCCAATAACCTCGCTTCAAAGTTGGCTTTGAACCCTCAACTCCTCTTAAAGCCAGTTCTTCTACTACTCGAGCTTCTATGTCTACCCCCAACTGGAGTGAGACGGTCAATCACAACTGAAATTCAAGGACAACTTGTCCTAATGGCACCCATCCAGAGCCGACCTCCTCCATGGAATGATCAACCTATACTAAGGGTTTTGAATGATCCTTCAAATCAAACCCCATCAATGTTGATTGCTAAATCACTCTGGACAATTTGCCTCCATCATGGAATCCTAAGGAATGACTCTTTGTTGCCAAGAGTTTGTACCATCCCTCACTTGGAGGCCGAAAACTAATGACTACGGATGCTGCAGTCATCCATTGTTATTAATCCTCGGCGACCAAATACGGTAATGTTCGATACATTGATACACAAAAACAAATGAATATGGAAAAATTTTAAAACATCAAACAAGTTTAAAATTCCATTTCAAAGCATTTCAAATTCATTACATAATCCCAATACGAGAACCACGTTTAGAGAAAATATATTTATTACAACATACGCCAAGAGCGACATACGAAGATGCCCCCTTGGATGATCAGAGTGTGTGTGTGTGGGTGTAGGCAATTTAACAACTTTGCCTTTACAACAACAACACGTCGGAATCAAAATAATAGAGAACTCTAAATAGCTAACATGCCTCCTGCACATCTCCGAAAGCTTATTGGTCTAAAGAAGTACTTGAAAACCTCAACTCTTAAACTACTCAAAATTAATTGAGTACTCGAGATTTTAAGGGGAACACATAAACTTCGAGTCAGACGTAAAGCCTGGTATGAATAATAATCTACCATCTCAAACCATTTAGATATCTGATGAGACCATGCCGCTTAGCGGAATGGGTTTTCCCCTCACTAGTATCATAAAACCCTTATAAGACCATATACTGTGCTCCTGCATCCACAATGGTTAAAACAATTCAAAACAATATGATGATATCCAACAAGTAAATTAATTCTGGATTTCCCATCCCCATTCATACTGACTAATTGTCGCATTTATAGTTTCTAGGGTCACAATTAACCTATTAGTTTTCATGGGCTTACTAATAACTTGTTTAATGTTTATGGACTCCCTGTCTAGTTTTATAGTTTTCATGGGCTTACTATTAACCTGTTTAAATTTATGGACTCCCTGTCCTATTTCATTGTTTTCATGGGATCATTAAGAACCTATTAGCCCCTGCCACTAACATCATTGTTTCATGGGTTCTCCCTGAACCTATTGGTAACTCCAATAACTTCCCTCTTATCCTAGTTTTCATGGGTGGACTAGGAACCTATTGACATCTGTTAATATCTTAATCCGGATATAGTTTTCATGGGTTCACTACAAACCTATTGTCCCCTGTCAATATCTCAATCTAATCATAGTTTCATGGGGTTACTATGAACTTGTCTTCCTAACAACTTCGTTTATACATAGTTTTCATGGGCTTACTATGAACCTATTGGCCCCTGCCAATATCTCAATATAATCATAGTTTCCATGGGTTTATTATGAACCTGTCTCCCTGACAACTTCTTTAGTCAATATTTTTAGCATCCTTTATTTTAGTCTTCCTGATGCCCTGGATGCAATTCTACTCATTCATTAGTTAACTTACTTTATATTCACTGCTGGGTCAACCTAGCTGGTTATTCTGCCCTTCCCCAAAATACAGTTATGGGTCCATTACAATGTGAATATATAGATATACGAAGAAGCAAACATAATAACTTGGTTAATCCCTTTAACCTATTAATCAAGGAAAACTTCTTCAAAAACTCCATGCTTCATATCATTTCAAAACTCTTTATTTATTCCATGGTTTCCTTTAAAATGAGACTGGGTTATTTGTTTTGAAAATTAAGGCTTTCCAAACCTTAAAACATTACTTTCGAAACCCCTGGATGACCTCCTTCGAAAGCATAGAAAAATTATTTTCAAAACAGTAAATATATACCTTTCGAAGCTCTTTAATCATCTCTTTCGAAACCAAAATATACCTTTCGAAAGTATCAAAACATTACTTAATAATCCTTAGAAACATAGCTTCAAAACCAATGAAAGTACCGCTTTACCATTGGGTTTACTCAAAAGCATCTTTTGGGTCAAAGTGAATATATACAAAAGTATCCCTTTTGAAACCTTTAAACTTCTTATAAAATTGTTTGGGGAATGCTTGATGGCGTCGGCACCATCCTTTCGAAAGCTTCAAAACATTTAAGTAAAACATTGAAGGTTAGCATCGAAACCTCCTTTCTAAGCCATTGCCTTCGGAACCCTTGAACTCTTTCAAAAGCATTTAGGAAGTGGCTTTGTACATCTTTAAAACAAAAGCAACCCTTCGAAAGCATTTATGGCTTCAATACACTCGAAAGGCCAAAGAACGGCAGCAAGGCTTCGACTAGGTCGGAACCACCATTTTCGAAAGCATTGTTTTATAAACAAGGAACTCATTCGAAAGCTTGTACTTAAAAATGAAAGATGGAAACCTTCTTCGAAAGCTATTTAGAAAACCCCTTTCGATAGTTTATGTTTCGACTCCTTTGAAAGCTTTAGTAAAACAAAGGCAGGCGCTTAACATTTAAAAATAAAGCAAAGGTTTTGTTCCCATCGGAAGCTAGGTTTCGACACCATGCCTTCTGCCTTCCTCCAATCCACTATGTACCAATATTGATACCTTGTGTATTTGGTTTCGGCTTTGTTGGGTTTTGACCTGATTGAAAGCGGAAGCTATGAGTCGAAAAGTACTTCTAATAGAAGCGGAACCCACTTTTCTGGGTAAAATACTAATTAATGCCAATTAAAGCAAATACTTTCTAACTAACCGGCTGAATTGTAAACATGTGATTGGTTGCCTTAACTTTTCAAATTCTTTACAAAAGTAACTGCCGCATATTTTCAGATCTAAACCAAAATTAATTTAACAAATAAGCCCTTTCGTTAAGCAAAAGAATCAAATCATTTAGGTCCTCCTTTCAAAATAATTTAATTCTCATAATAAATCACTTAGGAAAAATCCCTAAAAATTACGGAAATTCACTTTTAATATGTTATCTTACATATCTAAATTTCAGACCCAAATTCTCAATATTATTTCTAAAATGAATTTCTAAACCCAATTAACCATACTTTCCTTTAAAATTCTTAATAATCTTTCCATAGCTTGGAAAATTATCAAAATTGAAACCCAACTCCAAAATCATGTTTTACATAACATAAAATTTTCTCATGGCATTCAAAATCGTTTACAATTTGTTTTACCCTAAAAACCGAATAAATCTATATACAAACAATTTGATTTAAATCAAACATGTTATAAATCCAAGCATATCATCATCCAAATCACCATTAGAACGAATTTAATCTTAAACCTAAAAACAAATGATTATAAACAAAATTGAGACGGTATAAATTATTATTCACCTTGATTAGGATAAGGAGATTGGATTGAGATTAATTTCCCCTATGCTTGAATCCCCAACTTTAGATAATTCCTCTTTTTCTTTCTTTGTTAATGGCTGGCTCTTCTATTAATTTGCATTTGATTGTTTTTGTGAAAATGAGAAAAATGAACGCGAATGGTATAAGGAACGAAAATATATAAGGGTTATGGTAATAAGGTGCTGCTAATCCCCAATATGCCCTTGTGCAAATTAATTTTCTTTTATTTATTCTTAAGCCCATTTATTTATTTAAGCTCGGACCTTAGTTTTATTTTCAAATCTCAATCCCCTTATCACTTAATATTTACATTATTCTATTTAATTTATCTAATTAAATCTCTTAAATAATGTTATTAAAAATTAGGGGTGTTACAGGCTCCCCTCCTTAAAGAATTTCATCCTCGAAATTCAGTAAGGACTAAATACTAAACATAGCAATCATCTGTAACCACTCCTAACAACCATACTAGCTTACTTGACTAGCAATTATCTATATAAATCTAGTATAGACATACCCTCAAAGCATCTATTATGATAAGTATCTCGAATCCTATCCTCTGTCTCCCAAGTACAGTCTTTCTCGTTGTCGCTCCACTGAACTTTCACCAACTTGACTGTCTTTTTCCTTAGTTTTTTCTCATCTCTCGCTACAACTCGAACTGGTTGTCTAACAAAAGTAAAATTAGGCTCTACTGCCAAATCTTCCAACCCTGTCGGAGGAATTATATTCTCTAGATCATGCACATACTTGCGAAGATGAGACACATGAATACATTATGGACACCTGCCATACTGCTCGGCAAATCTACTCTATACGTGAGCTTCCAATCCTCTCTATAATCTTGAATGGACCGACATATCTCGGTGCTAGTTTCCCTGACTTTCTAAATCGTACCACACTCTTCATCGGTGATACTTTAATGAAAACCTTATCTCCAACTGAGAACTCTAGGTCTTTACACCTCTTATCTGCATAACTTTTCTGTCTGGACTGAACTTCCTTCATCCTTTATCAAATTAACTCAATCTTCTCTATCGCCTCTCTAACCAAATCTGGACCTAAGACCAATCTGTCACAGTCTTAAACCAACATGCTAGTGATTTGCATGGCCTTCCATACAAAGCTTCAAAAGGCGCCATTCCTATACTAGTCCGATAACTATTATTATAGGAGAACTCAAGCAAATGTAGGTGATCTTCCCAAGATCCACCAAAGTCTAATACACAAGCTCTTTGTAAATCCTCGAGTACCTTATTGACTCTCTCTATCTGCCCATCCGTCTGTGGGTGATATGCAGTACTCCTCTTGAGCTTAGTGCCTAACACATCCTGTAGACTCTTCCAGAATTTGCTAGTAAACAAAGCATCTCTGTCACGGACTATACTACTAGGAACTCCATGCAGTCTAACTATGTTCTTCATGAACAATCTAGATAAAACAGGTGTCGTCCTGGTTGACTTAACTAGTATGAAATGGGCACTCTTGGTCAACCTGTCCAATATAACCCATATACTTTCATTTCCCCTATTTGACCTTGGCAACCCGTCTATAAAATCCATGGATATCCAATCCCATTTCCAAACTGGAATCTCTAGAGGTTGAAGTAATCCACTCGGCTGCTGATGTTCGGCCTTCACTTGTTAACAGTTTGCACACTGCCAAACTCACAAGCCAACATCCCACTTCATACCTTCCCAATAGAAGCTCCTTTTCATATCTTGATACATCTTGGTCCCTCCAGAATGAATCGTAAATTTGGATCGATGACATTCTCCAAGAAGTTCTTTTCTCAAGTCCTCAATATTAGGAACACACAACCGTCCCTTCTTTCTCAACCATCCTCTCTGGTCGAGACTAAAATCCCTTAGATCATCGATCTCAGTTCCAACCTCAAGCCTTCTAATCTTCTCGGCTAATAATGGATCCTCCTGCTGTTTAGAAGCAATTCTCTTGGTCAACACTTGTCGAACTTCCAAACAGGACAACATAGCGGTACTTTGACTAGAACTAGCAGTTGATCTTAACTACACACAATAAGCAGTCAAAGCTTCTAAATCCTTCCATTCTGCCAACATAGCTAACACCACATTCTGATGTCTTCTGCTAAGAGCATCCGCTATTTTATTTCCTTTCCCAGGAGTATACTCTATACCAATATCATAAGCATCTAAAAACTCCAGCCACCTCTACTGTCTCATATTCAACTCCTTCTGAGAGAATAAATACCTTAAAGAATTATGATCTGTGTATAGCTCAAATCTCTCCCCTAAGAGATAATGCCTTCGAATCTTCAATGCGAAGATCACCGCAGCCAACTCCAAATCATGAGTAGGATATCTCACTTCATGCGGTCTAAGCTGTCGTGAAGCGTAGGCAATCACTTTACCCTTCTGCATCAACACAGCTCCCAACCCAGTTCCACATGCATCGGTATACACCACCAACCCTTAGCTTCCATCTGGAACTACTAACATAAGTGCATTGGTTAATAAATGTTTTAACTTAAGGAATGCTTCCTCACATTTGTCGGACCAAACAAACTTCACCTCCTTCTTGGTTAGCTTAGTCAAAGACGCTGCAATCCATGAGAAATCCATGATGAATCTCCGATAATAGCCAACAAGTCCAAGAAAACTTCTAATCTCAGTCACCGTCTTTGGTCTCTTCCAATTATTAACAGCCTCGATCTTATCTGGATCGACTGACAATCCCTTCTCTGAATCTACGTGACCAAGAAACTTAACCTCTTTCTTCCAAAAATGACATTTGGAAAACTTCGCTTTTAACTAATGCCACCTCAGTGTCTCAAGCACTACTCTAAGATTATCTTCATGCTCCCTTTAATTCTTAGAGTACTCTCGGAAAACTCGGTTTATTAGATCCACGAAGAAAGAAGGTCCATTCATTAACCCGAATGGCATTACTAACCACTCATACGAGCCATACCTAGTCCGAAATGCTATCAAAGGAATACTGTCCTCTGCCACTCTTAACTGATGGAAACCTGTCGCCAAATCCAACTGGGAAAACACTCTGGCTCCACACAACTAATCAAATAGATCATCAATTCTCGGTAATGGATACTTATTCTTAATCGTCTTCTCGTAAACTTAGGATAGTCGATACACATCCTTAACGACCCATCTGGTTTATTCACATACACTGCGGCCGCTCCCCAAAGCGAACTACTTGGTCTAATAAAATTCCTTTCTTCTAGATCCACTAGAAGCACCTTCAATTCTGTCATCTCGGCTAGTGTCATCCTGCTAGCTGGTCTACTCACAGGCTCAGCTCCTGGCAAAAGATCTATCCGAAACTCAACAGCTCGTTTCAGTGGTAGTCCTGTGACCGACTCAAAGACATCTGGAAATTCTCTTGCTACTCGTACCCGACTTAACTCTTCTTCTACTCCCACAACACTCAACAAAATACAACTACTCCGGTCAGAATTCTCCATTGAGAATATGATCCGGTTATGACTATCAGGGTGTCTTAGTGATATCTCCCCATCCTGGCAAAATATCCTAGCCTAATACTTACTCAACCAATCCATACCCAAAGTGATTTCGAAATCTACGAAATCAAAAACATACAGACTGCATGCAAACTTATAACCTAACATGTCAAGTTCTAACTGATCACATCTCATCCCCAGAGTTGCATACCCTCCAGTTGGATTCGCAACCCTTAAGGAAGTAACAAGGTATGTGGGTTCTAAGCATAACCTATCAACCAAATTCTGAGATATAAATGAATGTGAGCACCGGGATCAAATAGTATCCTAACTGGTATACTCTGAATCAAAAACGTACCTTCCATCATAGTCTTTCCTTTATCAGCTGCAGTTGGCTTAGCAGATGATGGTCAAACAGCAAAAACCTTTCCCTTGTCCTCCCCGACAGGCTTTAGACACTGGTTTTTATAATGCCCAACTTGGTCACAGTTAAAGCAGTTCATATTCTTCTTATCTGCAGCCTTCTTCCCTTGCCCGACCGGCACTCATGAGCATAATGACCCTTCTTGTCACACTTGAAGCAAACTAAATCAACCTTTGCCTTCTTGGCAGCCTCCTCCTTCCGGGCTCCCTTCTTTTTAAAGAACTTTCTCTTCTTTTCCTGAGAACTCTGGGTTTCAACTGGCTTCTCTCTAGCACAAATAGCAAGCATCTCCTCATGGCGAATTTCCATCTCCACCACTATATTACTAGGATCATGAAGATAGGGCAGGGTCGCCCTAGCAATCTCGAGCCCCAGTCCCCTAATGAACCTCTAATTCCTCCTGATGACGGTGTCTATAGAATTATATCCATAACGGGACATCTCATCAAACTTAGCAGCATACTCAACAACCGACACCTCTCCTTGCTCCAAATCCAAAAAATTCCTCAGCAGCGCTGATTTAGCAACCTCAGACATAAACCTTTGCTCAAATCTCCTTCGCAAATCAACCCAAGTCAATTCCTCCTCCATAACTCCGACAAAAAAACTTTTCCACCAATAAAGTGCTAACCCTTGCAACTGACTAGAGGCCAACCTTCTCTTCTGCTCATCATCTAAACCTAGATCAACAAATATTCTCTCATAATGCAATAGCCAATTCTCTACCACTATGGCATTCTCCGTCCCCGTAAATGGCTTCCCACCAAGACTGGTGTAATCTTTGCTCAGCTTAGCATAATTATTCCCAACTGGAGCCACAGGATTAGCTCCTCCAACATTTCCAGCAACACCAGCAGCTACTCCTGTTTGCATCATATTGACGAAGAACTGATACATCGCCTCCATATCCACTGGTGGATCTCCATTTCCTACATTGACATCTGCATTTTGGTTAGCATTAGCCTATCGACCTTGGTTCTTCCTGGTATTAGGTCGAACATATTCGTTGGTTATGGTGCTTCCTCCATCGATATTTCCTCTTCCGTTTCCTACATCCATATCTTCTTCCTCATAAATCTACATATGAGCCTTAGTAAGATACAAAGAACGGTCTAAGAGAGAGGGGAATACATACTTATATATATATATATAAATATATATCAAATACAAGTACGTTACTATAGCATTATCCCAAACCCCAATCTTATTTTCTGATTCATTGGATTATGTTTAAAAATCATTTATGTTTAAATTTCTTTTAAGTTTCATAAACCTGTGCTCTGATACCAACTTGTAACATCCCCCACTTGGAGGCCCAAAACTATGGCTACGGATGCTGCAGTCATCCATAGTTATTAATCCTCGGCGATCAAATACGGTAATGTTAGATACATTAATACACAGTAATACATGAATATGGAAAAAATTTAAAACATCAAACAAGTTCCACATTTCATTTCAAAACATTTCTAATTCATTACATAATCCCAATACAAGAACCACGTTTATAGAAAATATATTTATTACAACATACGCCAAGAGTGACATAAGAAGATGCCTCTTGGATGATCAGAGTGTATGTATATATAGGCAATTTAACAACTTTGCCTTTACAACAACAACACAGCAGAATCAAAATAAAAGAGAACTCTAGAAAGCTATCATGCCTCCTACACATCTTCAGAAGCTTATTCATCTAAAGAGGTATCTGAAAACCTCAACTCTCAAACTACTCAAAATCGATTGAGTACCCAAGAGTTTAAGGGGAAAACATAAACTTCGAGTCAGACATAAAGCCTGGTATAAATAATAATCTACCATCCATTTGGATATCTAGTGAGACCACGCTGCTTAGCGGAATGGGTTTTCCCCTCACTGGTATCCTAAAACCTTTATAAAACCATATACCATGCTCCTGCATCCACAATGGTTAAAACAATTCAAAAAAATATGATGATATGAAAGAATTAAATCTATTCTGGATTTCCCATCCCCATTCATACTGACCAACTGTCTCATTTATAGTTTCTAGGGTCACTATTAACCTATTAGTTTTCATGGGCTTACTAATAACCTGTTTAATGTTTATGGACTCCCTGTCCAGTTTTAAGCTTTTCATGGGTTTAATATTAACCTGTTTAAATTTATGGACTCCCTGTCCTATTTCATAGTTTTCATGGGATCACTAAGAACCTATTGGCCCCTGCCAATAACATCATTGTTTCATGGGTTCTCCCTGAACCTATTGGTAACTCCAATAACTTCCCACTTATCCTAGTTTTCCTGGGTTGACTAGGAACCTATTGACATCTGTCAATATCTTAATCTGGATATAGTTTTCATGGGTTCACTACAAACTTATTGGCCCTACCAATATCTAAATCTAATCATAGTTTTCATGGGCTTACTATGAACTTGTCTTCCTGACAACTTCGTTTATACATAGTTTTCATGGGCTTACTATGAACCTATTGGCCCCTGCCAATATCTCAATATAATCATAGTTTTCATGGATTTAGTATGAACCTGTCTCTCTTACAACTTGTTCAATCAATAATTTTAGAATCCTTTATTATGATCTTCCTGACCTCCTGGATGCAATTCTACTCATTCAGGAATTAACTTACTTTATATTCACTACCGGGTCAACCTAGCTAGTTAATATGCCCTTCTTGTAACATCCCCTACTTGGAGGCCCAAAACTAATGGCTACGAATGTTGTAGTCATCCATAGTTATTAATCCTCGGTGACTAAATATGGTAATGTTAGATATATTTATACACAGAAACACATGAATATGGAAAAAATTTAAAACATCAAGCAAGTTTCACATTCCATTTCAAAATATTTCAAATTCGTTACATAATCCCACAATCATTAACCATGTTCAGAGAAAATAAATTTATTACAACATACGCCAAGAGCGACATATGAAGATGCTCCCTTGGATGATCAGAGTATATATAGGCAATTTAACAACTTAGCCTTTACAGCAACAACACAGCGAAATCAAAATAAAAGAGAACTTTAGATATCTATCATGCCTCCTGCACATCTCCGGAAGCTTATTCGTCTAAAGAGGTACCTGAAAACCTCAACTCTCAAACTACTCAAAATCAATTGAGTACCTGAGAGTTTAAGGGGAAAACATAAACTTCGAGTCAGACATAAAGCCTGGTATGAATAATAATCTACCATCCATTTGGATATCTAGTGAGACCAGGCCGCTTAGCGGAATGGATTTTCCCCTCACTAGTATCCTAAACCTTTATAAAACCATATACCGTGCTCCTGCATCCACAATGGTTAAAACATTTCAAAATAATATGATGATATGCAAAATAAGTAAATCAATTCAGGATTACCCATCCCCATTCATTTTGACTATCTGTCTCAGTTATAGTTTCTAGGGTTACTATTAACCTAATAGTTTTCATGGGCTGACTAATAACCGGTTAAACATTTATAGACTCCTTTTCCTATTTCATAGTTTTCATGGGATCACTAAGAACCTTTTGGCCCTTGCCAATATCTTTACTGTTTCATGGGTTCTCCTTGAACCTATTGGTAACTCTAATATATTTTCCCTTATCCTAGTTTTCATGGGTTGACTAGGAACCTATTGACATCTGCCAATATCTTAATCTGGATATAGTTTTCATGGGCTAACTACAAACCTATTGGCCTCTGCCAATATCAAATCATAGTTTTCGTGGGCTAACTATGAACCTGTCTTTCTGACATCTTCATTTATACATAGTTTTCATGGGCTTACTATAAACCTATTAGCCCCTGCTAATATCTTTAATTAATTTAATTTATATTCACTACTGGGTCAACCTAGCTGGTTATTCTGCACTTCCCCAAATTACCGTTATAGGTTCATTACAATATGAATATATATATATATATATGAAGAAGAAAACTTAATAACATAACAATACCACTCCTGTGGGTTTAATATCCTTGAAATTATTTTCCTATGAAACATGGTTAATCCCTTTAACTTAATATTTTATCAAGGAAAGCTTCTTCTTAAAACCATTTCAAAACTCCTTTACTTAGCCATGGGTTTTTCCTTTAAAATGAGATTGGGTTATTTGTTTTGAAAACTAAGTCTTTCGAAACCTTCAAAACATTGCTTTCAACCTCACTGGATAACCTTCTTCGAAAGCATATAAATCTCTTTTCAAAACATTAGCCCTGCCTTTCAAAAAACTTTAAACCACTCTTTCGAAATCTTTCGAATATAATAAAGTACCACTTATTAACTCTTAGAAGCATAGCTTCGAAACCATTGAAAGTACCCTTTTCGAAACCTTTGAAAGTACCCCTTTCGAAACCTTTGGAAGTATCCCTTCCGAAACCATTGAAAATACCTCTTTCGAAACCATTGGGTTTATATTTAAAAATACCATTTGGGTCAAAGTGAATATAAATGAAAGTATCTCTTTCGAAACCATTCTTTATCATATAAAAGTATTCGGGAAAACTTGATGACATCGGCACCATCCTTTCGAAAGCTTCAAATCATTTAAGCAAAATACTGAAGGATGGCATCGAAACCCCCTTTCGAAGCCATTGCCTTCGAAACCCTTGGACCCTTTCGAAAGCATTTAGGAAGTGGTTTAGAACATTTTAAAACAAAAACTACCCTTCAAAAGCATTGATAACTTTAATATACTTGAAAGGAAAAAGAACGGCAGCAGAGTTTCGACTAGGTCGAAACCATCATTTTCAAAAGCATTCTTTTATAAACAAGGGTCTCAGTCGAAAGCTCTACTTTTGAACAAAGGAAGGGGGCAACAAGTTTGAAAGCAAAAGGGTATCGACTTAGTCGAAAGCACCCTTCGAAAACAAGGCAGGTGCGTATCTTTTAAAATTAAACAATGGTTTCATCTCTATCGAAAGCAGTGCTAACGACACCCTGCCTTTCGCACTTTACCAATCCACTTCATACCAATCTCATTGATACCATGTGTATCGGTTTTGGCTTTAGTAGGTTTCGGCTAGATTGGTTTTGACTGAGGCATTGGAGTCGAAAGGCACTTCTAAAGGAGGCAAAACCAACTTTTCTGGGTAAAAACTGATTGATGCCAATTAAAGCAAATACTTTCTAACTAACCTGCCCACGTGCAAACATGTGATTGGTTGCCTTAACTTTTCAAATTCTTTACAAAATAACTGCTGCTTATTATTAGATCTAAATCAATGAAATTTTAACAATTAAGCCCTTTCATTAAGCAAAACCAAAATTGCACTTAAGTCCTTCTAAAATAATTTATTTTCCAAAGTAACTATCTTAGGAAAAATCCCCAAAAATCATAGAAATTCACTTTTAATATGTTATCTAACATATCTAAATTTTGGAACTAAATTATCAATATAATTTCTGAAATAAATTTCTAAACCCAATTAATCATAGTTTCCTTTGAAAATTCATAATAATCTTTCCATAGCTTTGAAGATTATCAAAATTAAAACCCAACTCCAAAATCATATTTTACATAACATATAATTTTCCCATTGCATTTAGACATCGATTTCAATCGATTTCTCCCTAAAACCGCATAAATCCCGGTTCAAACAATCTTGTTTAAACCAAACAAATTATAATTGAAGCATATTATCATCCAACACATCATTAAAACGAATTTAATCTTAAATTCGAAAACATATGATCATAAACAAAATAGAGATGGTATAAATTATTATTCACCTTAATTAAGATAAGGAGATTGGATTGAGATTTATTATTCTTGCTTTAATTCCTTAGCTTGATTTGAATTTTTCTTCTTTTCTTCCTTAACAATGGCCGGCCCCTCTTTTATGTTTGCGTTTTACGTTTTTGTGAAAATGAGAAATAAACGTGAATGGATGGAAAGCCGTGGATATATAAGGGTTATGGAATTAAGGTGCAGTTAATACCCGATATACCCTTGTATAAACTAATTAGCCTGTAAGCCATTCTTAGGCCCATTTAATTAATTAATTAATTAAGCACGACCACTTAGTATTTATTCAAATCTCAATCCCCTTATCACTTAACATTTACATTATTCTATTTAATTTATCTAATTAAATCTCCTGAATAATGTTATTAAAAATTAGGGGTATCACACTTCCCCAAAATACAGTTATGGGTCCATTACAATGTGAATATATACATATATGAAGAAGCAAACATAATAACTTGGTGAATCCCTTTAACCTATTAATCAAGGAAAACTTCTTCAGAGACTCCATACTTAATATCATTTCAAAACTCTTTATTTATGCCATGGTTTTCTTTTAAAATGAGACTAGGTTATTTGTTTTGAAAACTAAGGCTTTCGAAACCTTAAAACATTACTTTCGAAATCCCTAGATAACCTCCTTCGAAAGTAGAAAACTTTTTTTCAGAAAAGTAAATATATACCTTTCGAAGCTCTTTAATCATCTCTTTCAAAACCAAAATATACCTTTCGAAAGTATCAAAACATTACTTAATAATCCTTAGAAACATAGCTTTGAAACCAATAAAAGTACCGCTTTCGAAACCATTTGGTTTACTCAAAAACATCTTTTAGGTCAAAGTGAATATATACGGAAGTATCCCTTTCAAAACCTTTAAAATTCTTATAAAATTGTTGGGGGAATGCTTGATGGCGTCGGCACCATCCTTTCGAAAGCTTCAAAAAAATTAAGTAAAACATTGAAGGTTAGCATTGAAACCCCCTTTCGAAGCCATTGCCTTCGAAACCCTTGAACTCTTTCAAAATCTTTTAGGAAGTGGCTTAGTACATCTTTAAAACAAAAACTACCCTTCGAAAGCATTGATGGTCTCAATACACTCGAAAGGAAAACGAATGGCAGCAAGGCTTCGACTAGGTTAGAACCACCATTTTTGGAAGCATTGTATATAAACAAGGAACTCATTCGAAAGCTTTTACTAAAAAATGAAAGATGGCAACCTTCTTCGAAAGCTATTTAGAAAACACCTTTCGATAGCTTATGTTTTGACTCCTTCAAAAGCTTTAGTAAAACAAAGGCAGGCGCTTAACATTTAAAAACAAAGCAAAGGTTTCGTTCTCACCGAAAGCTAAGTTTCGACACCATGCCTTCTGCCTTCCTCCAATCCACTACGTACCAATGTTGATACTTTATGTATTGGTTTCGGCTTTGTGGAGTTTCGGACTGATTGAAAGAGGAAGCTATGAGTCGAAAGGTACTTCTAATAGAGGCGGAACCCACTTTTCTGGGTAAATAACTGATTAATGCCAATTAAAGTAAATACTTTCTAACTAACTTGCCTACTTGTAAACATGTGATTTGTTCCTCAACTTTTCAAATTCTTTAAAAAAATAACTGCTGCAAATTTTCAGATCTAAACCAAGATTAATTTAACAAATAAGCCCTTCCATTATGCAAAACAATTAAATCATTTAGGTCCTCCTTTCAAAATAATTTAATTGTCATAGTACATTACATAGGAAAATTCCCAAAAAATTACAGAAATTCACTTTTAATAGGTTATCTAACATATCTAAATTTAAGACCCAAATTCTCAAGATAATTTCTGAATTGAATTTCTAAACCCAATTAACCATATTTTCCTTTGGAAAATTAATAATAATATTTCCATAGCCTGAAAAATTATCAAAATTAAAACCCAACTCCAAAATCATGTTTTACATAACATAAAATTTCTTATGGCATTCGAAATCATTTACAATCGGTTTTACCCTAAAAACCGAATAAATCCATATATGAACAATTTGATTTAAATCAAACATGTTATAAATCCAAGCATATCATCATACAAATCATCAGTAAAATGAATTTAATCTTAAACCCAAAAGGAAATGATTATAAACAAAATAAAGATGGTATAGATTATTATTCACCTTGATTAGGATAAGGAGATTGGATTGAGATTAATTTCCCCTAAGCTTGAATCCCTAGCTTTAGATTGAATTCCTCTTTTTCTTTCTTTGTTAATGGCCGGCTCCTCTATTAATTTGCGTTTGATTGTTTTTGTGAAAATGAAAAAAATGAACTTGAATGGTGTAAAGAACGGAAATATATAAGGGTAATAAGGTTTGGCTAATCCCCAATATGCCCTTGTGCAAATTAATTTGCTTATAAACCATTCTTAAGCCCATTTATTTAATTAAGCTCGGCCCTTAGTTTTATTTTCAAATCTCAATCCCCTTGTCACTTAATATTTACATTATTCTATTTAATTTATCTAGTTAAATCTCCTGAATAATGTTATTAAAAATTAGGGTGTTACAGATTTAATCAACGAGCACACAACCCACCTTAGGGATACACCGCCTATAATAAGTAAATGTATCTAAGTGAAGCTATCCCACCTTTCAATGGCTTCCTTTAATTCTTCCTATAAGTGATCATACTAGCTCCAACACCAGTGCAATGGATACGACCTACTTAACTCCTTATATGTTTTGTTCATGATATAACTACAGTGACCACAAACTTTTATAGAGTTGACACATCTTTCAAATTTCAAGATGAAAGCCAACTCGCTTTCCTTATTAAACATCAAATCCTGATGTCACTACTAAGTTATCTATGCGCTTCTCAAGAAGCATTCTTACTTCAAGAACAAGTAGTTTTTCATCCGATGGTTCAATCGGCTCTGGTTGTTTACACATAAGGCTTATTCCTTAGTCTTCTTTCTGCACTTCGATTCTATATATTCATCCAAGTATCCGACTTCATTTTTTTTGTCTATATATATCTTGCCAAACGAGATACCAGCGATGTGCATTCTAGCAACTTGGAAACTCTAAAAAGAGTCAATGTCCAGCATCACTCCACCACCTATCTACTTAAAAACGAAAATCTTTGCCAGTGTGGCCTTCTACATCCTAACTAATATGTCGTGCCTCTTCCACTTCCTTCTAAGAAATCTCTGGCTGCTACTAGGTTCTGTGCCCTCTACTCAAAACTCTGATGATGATAATCAAGGGCATGATGAAGACCAGGGTGGTGAGATGAACGTTGATGAAGGAGAAGAAAGAGGGGTGGAAGAAAACATGGCACATAGAATAGAAGAGGGAAAAGGAAAGGAAAAAGAAGAAAGGGATGAAGGAAGAAGAGGAGAAGGAGGAGAAGAGAGATGATAGGAAAGACAAGAAGAGGGTTAGGAAGGTGAGGAGGATGACGATGAAGATGATGATCTCGATCCAAGGCATAACAAATCGTATGGGGAAACATCTCTGAAAGGTGATATAACTCTAGTGCTGCATCATCCGAAGCGGCTAGTAATCAAGTCATCATAACTAGCGCCCGATCTAAGTTTAGTGCCAATCATAAAAGCAACTCCCTCCATAGGCTCGTCGAAGAATATTTTTGGCTCCATGGGCGATCTATACATCCCAATTGAGAGCATCTTCAGTGAGAGCTTTGGAGAGTTTAGGTTTCCATCTGGGGATCTCTTAGCTAAGGGAGACGAAACCACATCTTTACAAATCACTGAGCATGGTTCGTAGAATAATTAGGGCAACATCGGCACTTCGTAGGATCACGAACACTAACACTCTGCATTATCTTTAATCTAGTGCATTAGTCCTGAAATATCTTTCTCTTCCTTTTTAGGTATAATGGCAAAGGACGTATGGACTACATCTGCTCAGGCATTAGTTAGCACTGCTCGTCTACCTTGGTCCCTCACTCACAATGGTCGGGCACATATCAGGAGATAAAGGAGGAAAGAATAATAAGAAGGAAGAGAGAATACTAAGAAGATAAGGAGAGAAGGAGGAGATGCCGAAAGGAGGAGAGAGCATTATGATTTTAAGAAGAAACCGTGCGATTCTCACGACTGCTTAGGGCTTATTTCTGGTTAGTCTCAGCCCCGCACTCAACCCTAAATTCTTTCACATCATCTTCCGGTGACCCAGCCTCCTGTTACCACCATATCAAGTCCCGTAAAATCCAAAGAAGTCTTAACTCACACTGGTCTGCCACCACCCTATCGAAGTCAATCCGGTAATATTGGCACTAAAATATAGGCTGCTTTGCCTAGCTATTGCCTAACAGATGTGATGTTCGATTACATTGTCAAAGATATCCTCTATAAGGATGCCAATTGTGGGGTCAAAGAGAAAAATGAAATGGTTGAACAATACTTCGAATGGAAATTTTTTGTCAAAACCCTCTCCAACATCAATAGAATTAACAAGGCAAAAATCTGATCATTCGAGAGTGAGAGAACAGACTACAATAGGATAGTCGTTGGCTATAAAACTAATCTGGCTATTATAACTAAAGAGATGGAAGATGCTTTGAAATATGCTGAAATCATAATAAAGATGAATGAGGAATTCTCTAAAGTCCATACCCAAGCCACCATAGTAATGAACCATCAAATTAAAGTGGTCCATCAAGAGAATGTTGAGTGTATGGGGCAAGTTAAGTCTAAGGATAAGAAGCAATAGGCCAGGGAGTTAGAGTTGAAGGTACTTTAAGCCGAAATCGACAAGCTCTTAGCTGATTTGAGGGCTAAATCATATTCTAAGACTGTCTGGTTTGAGGGGTAAATCATATTCTAAGACTGTCTGATTTAGGGCTAAATCATAATCTAAGACTCAAGCTCAGGTCGACCTTGCCATAGAAGAAGCTAAAATTAAAGAGCTCAAAGAGCAGGACAATAAAAAATGAGGAGATGAATGCTAACCACCAATAATTCTTTGCAAATTTCATCGAGGATAAAAAAATTGAAATGGCTGGGGGATAGCTATCCCATTATGCTTGATGAGCCTAGAAGGAGGTCCCCCGTCGATTGGAGAAGGCCTAACTGAAGATGAACTAAAAGAAAAGTTCCTTGACATGAAAGATTTATTGGATCTAGAGAAAGGAAAGGCCATCATAGCTGAGGAGAGCGCGATAGTGGGAAAGACCGCAATTGAGGCTCTTGTGATCCTAGCGCATTGGATCAAGCATAATAATCAACTCCAAAAATCCGCATAGCCTATAATGGATGTTACAGGCCATCCATCACTTCCTCCTCCACCTTCACAAACCACTCAAGGTTTGGGTCCCAATGCTGTCTCAACCAAGTCAACCTCCATCACTGTAGAGCCAATCATCCTAACTCGTCCTTCTAACTCTGGCCCTGGTCTCGATTCATCGAAAACAGAGGCATTGGATTGGAGGATGTCATCCAATATCTAGAGGAAGATGTTATAATTACCAACATGAAAGACCTAATTAACAACATTACGATGGTGGAGAGGCTAAAGGTTGGTTATGAGAAAATAAAAATCAAGCTTAAGCTGGGAATCGAGCAGCCTGCCACTTCCTTTGATAAACCAATTCTAATTCCCTAGCTTTCTCCCTTGAAAATCAAACCTTCAAAAGGCTATGACACTGGTGGTTCTTCACTATCTTTCGACCCTACCATTGACAACCCTTAGGACCCCACTAAATTGATGGTTAAAGGAGAAATTACACCTTCGGAGAGGAGTACTCTGGAAAAAGTAAAGTCCAAGGATAAAAGGATTCAAAGACACGCCATCTGAAGGATGATCGCAATGGAAGTAGCAAACAGGGGAAGAAGAAATAGGCTTCCGGTTTGAGTTTTTGTAAAAGCAACTTCACCGCCTTTTGATATATTTTACTCTTCTTTCCATGTAGGACATTATGCGGGAGAGGCCCTCACAATCCTTGTGTATAAAAGTGAATGTAAATAAGAGACCGTATTTTGTACAATCTTAGTTATATTTACATATCCACAATTTTATTTCATTTTTCTATATAATGCTGCCTACATGTATAATATAATTTCTGTGATGCATGCTCCTTTATATTGTACATGCTTGTGTCTATGCAATTCTGTTACTTACTGTACCTTTGTATATATAAATAAACTTCTATGATTGATCGGTTATACTCCATTGCAAGTTCTGTTCATCATTGCTAACTTTCTATTTTGGCCAAAAAAAATTGTTACTCGTGTGGCTAGCTCCGTGGCTAACCCAATTTATTCTTGACTGAGTTCCATCCGGTCGTAAACAAAGTTATAGCTAAAGAAGTGCAAAATTAATTATTGCTTCCTGTCTTTGGAAATAAACATTCTGAGTAATTATCTTTAGACACCATATTTCAACCTTACCTATCTCTAGGCATTGATTGAATTCATTCAATGGCCTTCATTACTTATCATCGGACGGGTGAATCTCTTCGGGTAGTGAATGCTACCATTGTTATGAATAATTTCGTCATTCATCAATCCCTATCCCTCGGGATGTATAGTCCAGATGCCTAATTCTAAGCATTGATGTCTGACCTAGCCTATCTTTGGGCGTTGATTGAAACAATTCCACAACTAATGTTGTCTTATCCTCGACTAGGCATGTCTTGCCAAGCTGCAATCATGGTCGAGAGAGCTTCAATTACACACCAGTTTCTATCTCCAGGAATCAATGCTTCGGTTCCCTAACTCTAGGCATCCCTCATTGACTTTGCCTATCTTTAAGCATTAGTCAAGAATGAAGGGATAAAGTTGAATCATCCAATTTCCCCTTGTATGATTATACCCCCTCAACCTGATTATGGATCAAAGGGGTTAGTCGGTACCTATCTCCGAGTACCTAATTGCGCTGCTAATCACACAACATAAGCTTTAGCTTACGAAAACACGGTTCCATTGATTCTAGAAGCTAGATTATCTATGACCAAAAGAAATGCAAGTCCCGCCTTATTACATTACCCCCAGTTCACTAGTTTGGCTTATTTGCAGAAAATTATTAAATAAATCTAAGTGAAATAGCATCGTAAGTGTTCGCTATTCCACGCTCGAGGAATTGGGATCCCATCAGCAGTTACCGGCTTGAAAATTCCATCTCTAAGCTTCTATTCAATTGCATAAAGATCTTCCTAATTCAAAGCAGGTGCCCCATATCAAGGAGGACTAGTTTCAAAACAAGGTCACCAACCTCAATGGTATAATGTTTAAACTTGGCATTGAAATGTTGTGCTACTCTTTTCTCGTGAGAAGCTACCCTTAGTTTAGCCTCTTTCCATTTTTGGTTGATCAAGTCGAGGGACTCAAGCAAGAGTTCTTCATTCATCCTGGGACCGTACGTTTTCTTCAATGGGAAGGAATTTTTAGTTCTATCAAAATCATGGCCTTAGCTCCGTAAGCCAGAGCGAATGGATTGTGTTCAATCGTAGACTTATCGGTTGTTCGGTAAGCCCATGGTGCTAGGGGTATTTCATCGACTCAGTTGACCTTAGGTTTATTTAGTCATTTCTTTAGAATGGATTTCATGATTATATGCACTGCCTCCACCTATCCATTCACTTGCAGGTGCACTACTGCCGAGAAGCTCTTCTTAATCTTGTACAGATTATAGAAGTCCTTGAACTCGACACTCTCGAATTGAGTCCCATTGTCAGTTAAATTTTCTACAGGACTCCAAACCTGCACATGATGTTCTTCACTTAAATGTTGATCACTTTTTTCATAGTGATCATAGCTACTGGTTTCACTTTAGCCCGCTTTGTGAAGTAATCCATGCTAATTGCTCCACCTTTTGACATCGGTAGCACACCGATTATATCAAATCCCCAAGCCATAAATGACCACAGACTAACCATTTGCATAAGCTCGGTAGATGGGGCTCTTGGAATCTTTATAAGCCTCTAACATCGATCGCACCGTCAAGTTTAACCTGCAGCTTCTCGGTTAATAGTCGATTAGAAGCATTCATAGTAAAGAAATTTCTTTGCTAACGACCCTCCAAGTGTGGTCACCCTAGTTTCCTTCATGTATTTCCATGAGGATTTTCTTAGCCTCATCCTCGGTGCGACACCTTCGCAAGGTGGTAGAGAAGCCTCTCCTGTATTATACTTCTTGTGTTATAAGCCATGGTACACTACGAAGAAATTTTTGTCGTTCATTCCTCCTGTGCAGGAGAATTCCCTTTAGTAAATTGTCTTTGATTGAGGTCATCCATGACTCCCTTTCCTCTTCAGTCTCTAGGATTCAATCGACATCCATCTGGTTGATGCTTGGAGCCGATAAAACTTCAACTGGAACCAATCCCTCTAGCTTTGCATCCCCAAATCTTGCTAGCTTGGCAAGTGAATCTCCCTTCATGTTTTCCTCTTTGAGAATGTGTGTTACTATCTGTAGTATTCAATGACATTCAACAGTTCCAGCTTCTTCATTAGGTAAGGGACAAGTCTCGCTCCCTTAGCTTGAACTTCCTTTTTTACGTGGTAGACCACCAACTAAGAGCCGCCATATATATGAAATTTCTTGACCTTCCAATTCCTTTGCTATCTTGTGTCCATTTACCAATATATCATACTCAGCCTCGTTGATCATTGCGGGAACTCTAGCTTTAGCGCATAGCATATTGTTCGTCATTTCGAAGTTACAAGAACAACTCCGGCCCTGGAATGATGTTCGTTAGAAGCTTCATCTACATATAATTTCCATTGGGTAAATTGGACCATATCATCTTCTTCTTCTCCATCCTGGAATATAAATTGTTAATGAAATCAACCAACGCATGCCCTCTTATCGCCCTCGTAGACGATAAGTTATGTCATATTGGCTCAACTCGATATTCTACCTCAATAATCTTCCTAAGGTCTCGAGTCGATGTAGTGCTTGTTTTAAGGGCTAATCCGTGGATACCTTTATTGGTTAAGCCCAGAAACATACCAATAATTTCCTTGAAGCAATCATTAAACACTATGTTAACTTTTCAATTTTAGGTAGTTCTTTTTTGCATTGGTAAATAGCTTACTGATATTGTATACAGGCCTTTGTATCTTCATCTCCTCACGTACCAAGGCTGCACACAGTGCATGAGCAGATATTGCCAAATATATGAACAAGTCTTCACCTTCCAAAGGCTTCATCAAATCGATGGTCCCTTTATGTATTTCGGCATTTCCTGGAAAGCATCATGACATTCTTTGTCTAGACAAACATTCCCTTTTCCTATATGAGGACTTCGAACAATTGTGTACACTTATCAATCACTTTGGATATGAATTGGCTTAGTACAATGATTTTCCCATTCAAGCTTTGCATTCCGTACATCTTCCTTGGAGCTATTACATGTTTCAAGGCATTAATCTACTTTTACTTAGACTCAATGCCCCTTAATATACAACAGAACCTAGGAATTTCCCAATGCGATTCCGAATGGACATTTCAATGGATTCAACTTCATTTCGTACCTCCATAGCACATTGAACATCTCAAAAAGATCATTTTTGTGGTTTATTGATGAATGTGACTTCACAAGTATATCATCCACATACGTTTCCATAGTCTTGCCGATTTGATTTCCAAACACCCTATTTATCAACCGCTGGTAGGTAGCTCCAATGTTCATCAAACCGAATGGTGTAACTCGATAATA
Source organism: Allium fistulosum (assembly GCA_030737815.1). NCBI lineage: Eukaryota > Viridiplantae > Streptophyta > Magnoliopsida > Asparagales > Amaryllidaceae > Allium > Allium fistulosum. Next base: position 737,652,665 of record CM060908.1, on the reverse strand, counting down.
GTACAAGCCTAAATCTATGATCAAACTCATATGCTCCTAATCCAGAACTTGCATTGCTATTAGGTTGTAGCCAAAATATGCATCCATAAAGGATAACGGTTCGTGTATGGTTGTTGAGTCCTTAAGCCGATCTACCTTCGACGGTGGGAAGCTATCTTTTGGGCATGTTTTATTACAATTCGAATAGTTGATGCATGTTTTCCATTTTCCATTTGACTTCTTGACCAACATATGGTTTGATGCCCATTCTGGGTATAAGGCATCATGGATAAAACCATTTGCCTTCAGCTTATCCATTTCTTCTTTCAACGCTGCGGATTGCTCCCGACCTAGAATATGTCTCTTCTGTTTCACAGGATCGCGCTTTGGGTTCGTATTCAATGAAGGGCACGCTGTCTCCGATGATATTTCACACATGTTTGAATGTTTCTAGGAAAATACATCTTGATTTTCCTGGAGAAAACAAATCATCTCCTCTCTCAATTAGGCGCTAAGTTGAGATCCGATCTTAAGGACTCGAGTAGGATCATCCATATTGATCGGGATATTGATCGTCGGATTTGAAAGTGCTGCCCATGCATCCTTTGGCTCCTTCCGTGGATCCACGGATTTAAAGAATTTGCTATGGCTTTCGAGCCAGGGCTTGGGCATTGATTTTTATGCATCCATAGTCTTGATAAAGAGAGCTTTCTCTGCACCTTTTTCCTTTCTCTCATCGCTTCGCCTCTCTGAGCTCAATGATAAAACATTCACGACATGCACTATGGTCTCCAAGAATAGACAAAACTCCATTCTCCATTGAAAACTTCACCATCAAGCACTAAGGAGCCAGTGCTATTCTAAAATTAGCAAGGGCCCATCGATCCAAAAAGGCATTGTAAGTGGAAAATTCATCAACAATAAGAAATGTCCGCATCCACACAATCTTGCGGTCTCTTTCACCTATCTCCACTAATAGATCAATTGTTCCGACAAGCTCCTTTGGCTCCTCAGTAAACCTATGAATTTTATATTTACTTGGCTTGATATCCTTCAAAAATCATTTTCATCTAATCAAAAGTTTTCTTGAATAGAATGTTAACTGAGCTTCCATTATTAATAAACACTTGGCGTATAGTAGCCAGCCCAATAATGGCCGTAATTACCATGGGATCAAGCGTCGATGGTTCAATCCTATCAGAATCTCTATCACAAAACACAATATCATTCTTCATTGTCCTCAACTGCTTTGCCGGAGCTCCGTCTTCGATGGTGAAATAGCATTGCTACAACACTTACTTCAATGAAGTTCTATATCGTTTCATCTCATTCCAACTCTTCTCCATTGGAAAAGGTCCTCCTGTTATCATATTAATCACGATCCTACCATTCGATCACCTAGGCCCTTCTTCATTTGACTCAGGTCGATCCCTCCGACCATTTTGCCTATAATGTCTAGCATCCTTTCTTTCTCCCAACCTGTTCACATGCTGTTGTAGCTTATTCTTTCGTATTAATTCTTTAATCACGTCTCTCAAGTGTCGATACTTGTTGGTATTGTATCCATGAGTGTTATGGAAACAACAATACTTCCCAGAGCATCGTTAACTTCTGTCGCCTCCCCTGTTGCCTCCCTTATGTGGCGAATTTTTGACACTTTTTGTTCCTTGCATGAAAAGGTATATATTTTCCATAGTGTCATCCAGTGGAGTGTACTCCTCACTCCTCTGGTCTCAGATTCCTCAGACGCTTCTTAGCATCATTTCTTCAACCACTTATGCCCTGATTTCTCTTCTTCTGGCCATTATTAGTATTTCCCACATTTATGGAAACATGATCGGTGCTCTCACCAATTTGTTTAATAGCCATTTTACTTTGCAAGATCTCTTTCGATGGTCCACTACCAGCCTTCTTGTGAACCATATCCACCTCTTCCAAGTGCAAATATTGGTTGGCCTTCTGGTAGAACTACTCCATGGTAGATGGTCGTTTCATCTTTACCAATTTCCATTGTCCATGTCTGGATGTATCCCTTGGACCAACGCCATTAGCACAATATCCTCCTTTAGGTTATTCACTTCCACTATAGTAGTATTGTACCCACATAAAAATCCCTTTAGAGTTTCTCCAGGACCTTGATTGATATTCGACAAGGACATTACATCCTTTGGTCGGGTAGTGTGGAGCCTAAACTGCTCCATAAACTTCTTTGCTATTTCATCAAACATTGATATGGATCTCAATGCGAGCCGAGTGAACCACATCGAAGCCACTCATCCAAAAAGTTGGCAAACAACTACATCTTACTACATTTGTTGCTCTTTCACCATCAATGTGATACTTATATTTTAACAATTATTGCCTAGGATCCATCGTTCCATTATACGACAGCATCGTAGGCATTACGAACTTCCTGGGATATTCCTCCCATAGAATATTCTTTTTGAATGGAGTTCTACTAGGTGCGGAACCACATTCTTTATTCTTCCTCTATCGGTTTTATTCCTTCAACCGCTTCACCATATCAGTAATAATTTCCTCAGGACCTCACTAGCCTGGTAATCTAAAAAACGATTATTAGGAGCAACCCCGAGTGTTTGACTCCATAAATGGTCTATGTTCCTCCGAAGATGTCTAGGCTCTCCTATCTTTGGGAGAGCCACTTCTCTAGATCTTCAACGACGCCTGGCAGGTTCTTTGGCGGTCGTTTGAGAACCAACGTTCTACATTCCAAAATTCTATCTAGCATTATTGCCATTATCCTACAAATTATATTTACTGTTCGACAAGTTGTTGACATTTGGTAACTGGACTCCACAACCACCATCATTCATATTGGTACCAACCCTCCTCAATTGGCCAAAATCTGGCCACTTCCTCTGGTGGTCTTCCTAGATGCTCCAGCAGTCTTTTCCATTATTTTTTACTTCCCGTCACTCTTATTCCAATTGGATGCATAAACATTATCTTCTTCAGAACTAGAAGGTGACGCCTCTCTCCGGCTTTTTCTAGGCCTTTGTATTGTTGGATCAACAAGGCAATACTTGGATCCATCTTACCAAGAAGTGCTTTTTGAATGCCCACCATCCTCTGGTTCAATTTAGCCATCATCCTATCAAACTCCACTTTTGTCACCATCTCTTGTAGGGTAAATGGTCTTGGCAAAGCAACATTGGTTGGTTTGTCTCTTCATTTTTGTGAGAAGCTTCAACTTCTCAACTAGCCCCAGCTCAAGATCTTTCGGATCTCCTATGAGTCATTACTTCATATCTGTAAAAATAATATTTTTGATCTAATTTTTAGATGCTTTGATCCATGGTACTAAGCTAGTTCTACTCTAGAGATGCTCTATTCTCGATGAAACGACAAAAAATGTTGAACCAAAATTTGGCACAACATCCCGATTCAAAGAAAAATGAGATAGATCTAGCAAATCAGAAAGAAAATAGTGAATAACATAGATATTTTTATAATGATTCGACAAATTCTATAGCCTACATTCAGTTTATTTTTATTACAGATTAATTGTCATGAGTACAAGAGATTTATATCTTGGTTTTCAGTTCAGAACAACAAAAGTAAGATCTAAAATGACAATGGTGTATAGAGAGTAGAAGATGAAGAAAATAGAGGCTAAAAGTCTTTAAATCACTGCTCTAGGCTTGCTATTTATAGGAAAATCACCCACTAGAGTCGCCAGATCTTGAAAGACCAGGTAAACATTCAAATCCATGAGAATAGGGTGGTAGACAAAGTCTTTTGGTAGCATAAATCATGTCGGTACTAAGATGATTGGCTTATGCAATCAAAGCTCTTCCTCCATTTTGGCTTTCATCTTCAAGTTCAAAACACTTCTTTCCTACAAATTCCACTTGGTACTAAGATGATAGGTTCCATCTGGTACTTGTCCTTTTCAGCTCAACTTTGGAGTTATTCACCAACTCCTTCATATATGGGCCCCGAGACAACAACTTTAGCCATATATTCTTTGACTGTAGCACAAGAGTTCAAAAAAGTAGAACCCAAACTACTCGGTATTGACATGAAATCATGTCGGTAGTGACCTATTTTGCCTCTCACATTTGGATATCAAACTTATAGAAGTCCTTTCCATTATCATCCAAAGCTTTCCCCTAAGTTCTTAAACCACCTCACCTTTGTCTCGAAGTCCAGATTCACTTGAAAGCTGCTTGGTTTAAATGCTGGATAACAGTGCATGATTACAAAAATATTTCATAACCCAAATATGACAAACATATAAAACCTATGAAAATGATGAAGAAATATTTTTAGCGAAAAAGCATTCTGGGAACCCATCTTTCAAAGCAACATCAATCTCAGACCTATAGTTGGAAGAACCATGTATTTTTCATGAAGCTCATAGTCATTACACACTTGAATGTCGACAACTAAAAGACCAAATTGAAGAGCTATTTTGAGGGGGCACTTAACTCGGTACACATAGGAGCCTAAGGAAGGTAAATGGCCCATAAACAAAACATAATAATACTAACTCGGGTTTCTTTAAGCATTGGGTCAGGGAAATTATATTTTAATGTCAGGCTTTGTAAGGCCTTTTGATCTCTAAGGACTCGAACAAGTAATTTTACCCCTTAAATGTAACTAAAGAAATAAAACTATTCACACATTTATCATTTGTGGATAAGATGGAGGATAAACTTTACTCCATTTTCTCTCCTACATCCTTCGAATACCAAATATGAATTAGGGTAAATAATTGTTCTTTTCTTCTATTATAAGTGGATAACAAAGGAAAAGACTAACTCAAATATCTCTACAACATCATTTGGATAAGGGAAACTGATTTGTAAACTTTGGACATTGAAACCTCTTTGATCCTCAAAACTTGAACAAGCAGTTTTGTCCCCCAAAGGCACTTTAGGGTAAAGAATTGTTCTTCATACTCTGAAATAACTCATTCCAAATATTATATTCAACACTTGAACTAAGGAAAGTAATTTGTAAACTACAAGCCTTAGGAAGTCATGACCCAAAGGACTTAGACAAGAAGATCTATCCCACAGGTGTATTTAAAGGGATAAAATGGCTTTCCTATTTTATATTAAACAAAACCTCCCTATTGGAACCCATATTGTAGAGCCAAATAATTAGTTGGGCAAATATTGGAGACAAAAATCTGTAAAAGTTTTAGAGGGTTAACAGTGACAATTGTATAACCAGACGCATGCTCTTTTGCCATATAAAATTTTCTAGCCTATCCTTAGCAAATTAAGTGTTAATCAAGAGTCTACCTTCATAGTTTATTTGAACGCATAGAGCGATGAGCTATGTATGGTGGATCCCCTTTGTGATATCCACTCATATTGTTTCCACTCTATGGGTAAATATTTGTATTGAAATTTTCCAATGTACACTGGGACTGTATTTAGTGGCGACCCCCCCCACGAGCTAACACTAAGCGGTACGACTAATATACTAACCAATTAAATGCTATGGTGCTACCTTAGCTAGCTTATTAGAGGAATGCTTCTATGCTACCTTGCTGCTAGAGGAAATACTATCGTGCTACCTTGAGAGATTCCAAGAAGCAACTCATAAGGGAAAGTGCAACAATTGAATACCCTTTAAAAATAACATTTATTTAAAAGTAGAGCTTCAATGACAACTAAATACTCTTTAAAAGTTAGGCATTGTCTAATATCCAGATTTAGTGGGTAAAGAACAAATGAGAAATAAGCATAAAAATCAAATCATTGTAAGTAAAACATGCATACACTCTAGAAAATATATGCAATAAATTGTAAAAAGAGAACTAAGAGTTAAAAAGAGAATGTTGTAGATATTTCTCTTTATTCCCACAACTCTTAAGTAACAATGTGATGAGAAAATAATAATTTATCATACACACACATATATATTATAGAATATTAAAGGAAAAATACATTATTGTTTTAGAATTATCTAAACAAAAAAGTATTTATACGAAAATAGAGTAGTATAACAACTATATGAATGTTCGTACAAAAATAGAACAAGCACACAAAGATGTTATAAACAAAAATCAAGACATTTTTATCAAAGTGGAAAATATGTCATAACAATCATCATAAATACAAGAATTGTTCCAAAGTTAAAGACTTAAGATAAATATGGTAGTAGTACATAAGAAGTAAATAAATGACATATAGAAAATAGAAGTGGATGTTTTATATAAGTAGAAATTCATTCTTTCCCACTCCTATCACGATCACCAATCCCCTCAAGTGCCCAATAGTCTCTACAATTATCCATGGTAAATTGGGCCTATCACCTCGGGAAGAAGAGGAAGTCTACTGAGATCCATAAGCGAGTCAAAATTAGGATGTGAAGTAGCTCCAATAATGATAATGGTGCTCCATGAGTATACAGGAGAAGTTAATAAAGCATCCATCTTCATACTTGTAAAGGATATAGGATGAGAACTCCCTACAATAGTAAATGTGTTATCCCGCCTTTTGGCAATGCCGTGATATCAAAGAATTGACTGGAAACTAAAGACAGTTCATCCAGAAGATCGGTTATACATAAGCTCACTATGGATATCGATGAATTTTTTCCGAGACCGGATCGAGCTACAATTGGCAAAACATGACAATCAAAGCTATGAAAGCCAACGTTCCAAATTTCAAGTCAATCCGAGTTCGTATGCTCAAGATATGATCGATACGATTCAAGGAATTTAACACAATCGCATCCATCTATTCATTTCTATCAAGTCTCGGCGTCATCTGTTGTTCGTACCCCTCAAGCCTTAGCTTGTTCGTATCCATCAGCAAGTATCTCTTCGTATCCATCAAGGCGAACTACTTCGTATCCATCGAGAGAATCAACCTTAGTCGTATCGATCCTGTTCGAATCCATCGGCATACGAGCGCACTTCGTATCGATCGGCTATTACCTACTTCGCATCCATCAATTGCAACACGGAAGTCCACTTCATATCCATCCAGATTCACATACTTCGTATCCATAGGAAGCGGCCTTCTTCGTATCCGTGATCTTCAACCTATTCACATCGATCAACAAACTTCACTCCGTATCCATCAAAACCAAACAAAGCCACTACTTTGTATCGATCGGCTAGTGGTCGATACGAATAGAGTAGTTGCCATCGATACGAACAGGGCAGTTGCCATCGATACGAACAAAGCAAAGTAGTTACAATCGATACGAGTAGAGGCGAACTGGGTCGATACTAAATGGGGCTCAACCAGGTCGATACGAACAAGGCGTATACTTAGGGAAGACTCGATCGTTCGACATAAAAAGTGGATCATTTCGAGGAGATAGCGTCACGTCGACTTACAGGCACGTGCCCGGATCGATTCGAACTGATCGATACGAAGGGTATCGATACGAACAAGACAACCCACATAAACCACAAATTTGTATCGATCATAACTCAGAATATACAAGTCCAAATGCCACCAAATTTTCACAGGAGCTTACGTACAACTTAAAGAATGTTCATGCCCAATTTTGACTCGATTGGACCAAACCTTGATCGATACAAAATTCGTTCGCGTCAATCACGGACCGAGTACAAATTACGTGGGATCGATCGCGTGGGCCCACCCACGTGCCATAAGAGGTCTCCTGAGATCTGAGTGAGATAGTTGCAGCCTACGCCTATAAATAGCATCCCAGAGCCTACAGAAAAAGGATCTTTTGGCTCTTTGACGTCCAAACTCTGCCGAGTTCACCATTGTACTCAAATTTCACTATTGTACTCGAGATTTACTATTGTAATCCGCTGTAACCAGCAAGCAAAAGTTAATAAAGATCAATCATTTCATAGTGGATGTAGGCAACGCGCCGAACCACTCTAAATCTCTGTGTTTCTTTGCTGTTTTTCTGATTATTGCCTGGAGTGTTTGTTAGATAATCCTCTTTTTACATTTACTTTCTTCATTTTATCTCTTCAAACACTTCCGAAGAGTGTTGTGCCCAATTGCTTCGATCCTGTCGGCATCCCGACTTCGAAATACGATGTCATCTGCCATCGTTCTTTGTTGCTTACCGGAGCCCCATCTTCTGAATTACTACAACATTCAAAGTCTGCATGCCTGGTAGAGCTGGCATATGACTCCATTTCCTTCCAGCTTCAGTCTGTTGGATGAGGACCACCACTAACAGTATTTATCACCAACCTCCCGCCATTATGAGCGGGTTCCTCCTGTCTTGCCTGATTCGGTGTATGGTTCGATTCGATGAAGAGGATCTTGGTAGAAAGTGGAGTTCTATGAATATATTGTTCAAGCGAGCTTATGACCAGATGAAAATGGAGACTAAAGATTTGGAACCTTGTCAGTACTGTATCCATGGTTTCAATGGGAGTGGTGGAATTGCCAGTGGAGTTAGGTATTGGAGAACGCCGGAGAGTCCGGATACTGTAGTTTGTTGTTTTGGATATAGACTCGCCATATAATGCTTTCTTGAGCCGACCGGCCTAGCTGAGTTCAGGGCTGCTATTGCCCTATGGTGTTTGACTCTAAAGTTCCCTACTAATCGTGGAGTTGGAGTCGTTCAAGGAGATCAGGCTGCTGGATGAGCATGTTATTTTGCTGAACTGAGCGAGGCGCAGCGAAAGGAGAAAGGAAAGGGGGTAGAGGAATCTCTCTGCGTCCGTTTTGTTGATAATTGACAATTGACGCCTGGGCCTAGGCCTGGGCACCCTAACCAATTCCAAAGAGATCTTGATCCGAGAGACACCGAAAGTGAAGACGAAAGTAAAGACAGTCAAGCTTCTCCGGTCGAACTGACGATTGATGTGTTGATCGATGATAGCGATGATTCAAGAATGATAAAGATTGGATCTCAGTTAAGCCAACAAATGCAAGAGGAATTGGTTGAATTTCTCCGGGCAAACCTAGACGTGTTTGCCTGGACACATTCTGACATGTGTGGAATCTCACCGGACATCGCGAGCCACGCATTGAACATTGACCCGCGGCACGTCCCGGTCAAACAAAAAAGGCATGGTATGGATCAAGAGAGATCTGCCGCCCTTAAGGAAGAAATAGACAAGCTTAAATCGAACAGATTTATTCGAGATGCATTATATCCGGAATGGGTGTCAAATCCTGTACTTGTCCGAAAGCCAAATGGGAAATGAAGAACGTGCATCGATTACTCTGACCTGAATAAAGCCTGCCCTAAAGACAATTTTCCACTTCCTCGAATTGATCAACTCGTAGATTCAACGGTGGGGCATGAACTCTTATCCTTCATGGACGCGTATTCCGGCTACAATCAAATACCAATGCACTTACCTGACCATGAGCATAACAGCTTCGTAACCAATATGGGACTTTATTGCTATAAGGTTATACCTTTTAGACTCAAGAATGCTAGCGCAACTTATCAATGATTAGTTAATCGAATGTTTGCCAATCAGATTGGGAAAACCATGGAGGTATATGTGGACGACATGCTAGTCAAGTCACGATTCTCCACTGACCACATCAAAGACCTGGAGTCAATGTTTAATATTCTCCGAGAATACATAATGAAGCTTAATCCGTTGAAATGTCATTTTGGGGTCGCATCAGGAAAATTCGTTGGGTTTATCGTCAACGCTCGAGGAATCGAAGCCAATCCCGAAAAGATCTGGGCGATTAGAAACCTTGAAACTCCAAGAACTATAAAGCAAGTCCAGATTCTCAATGGGAAAGTAGCAGCATTGAGCAGGTTCATTTCAAAATCTACGGACAAATGCATTCCCTTCTTCAATCTGATCCGAAAAGGAAAAAGAAACTTTGAATGGACTACAAAATGTGAGGGCGCATTCCGAGCACTAATTCAACATCTCTCCACATCGCCAATTTTTTCAAAGCCTATCGATCATCAGAAATTGTACATTTGTTTGGCGGTATCAGAAAACGCAATCAATGCTGCCCTAATTCGAGAGGAAGACCGAATACAAAAGTCGTTCTATTATATTAGCAAACGGCTAACCGAAGCTGAGAGAAATTATCCGAAGCTTGAGAAGTTGGCTTATTGTCTTGTTATTGCCTCGAGGAAGCTCCGTCCGTATTTCCAGGCTCAACCAATCACCGTTTACACCGACCAGCCGTTACGATGGGTCCTTACGCGGCCTGAGACGTCTGGTAGGTTACTCAAATGGAATATCGAGTTAAGTCAGTTTGACATTACCTACACTCCAAGGCGAGCCATTCAAGGACAAGTCCTAGCAGATTTTATAGCTGAATTTACCATCCCAGAGGACTTGCCCGAAACCAGTGAATCTCCCAAGTATATCTGGAAACTGCATACAGATGGTGCATCAAATGACCACTGCTCAGGTGCAGGGGTCATCCTTGAAACTCCTGAAGGTCGATCTATATGCTATGCTCTAAAGTTCAACTTCTGTGCAACTAATAACGAAGCCGAGTATGAAGCCCTACTGGCTGGATTGAAACATGCCAGAGATCTAAGAATCATTGCTGTGGAAATTTATTATGATTCACAATTGGTCGTGTGTCAAGTTAGAGGGGAATATCAAGCCAAAGATCAAAGACTAGCTGCTTACCTTGTTCGGGTTCAGGAGATACTGAATCCGTTTGATTATTATGCCATTTATTACATACCACAAGAGCACAATCAGAAAGCCGGCTCGTTAGCCAAGTTAGCCAGTACAGGTGAAGCGCAGCAAATAGGACTCATTTCCGTGGAGATATTGTCTTCGCCAAGCATCGACCGAATGGAGACAGATTGGATATTTGAGGTTGTTCGCGATAAGGAGTCATGGATGACTCCGTTCAGAAATTATCTCGAGCACGGAACCCTGCCAGAGCGCAGGAGTGAAAATAGACAGATTCTTCGAAAAGCTTCACGGTTCAATATTCAAAATGAAGTTATGTATAGAAGAGGGTACTCTGTTCCTTCACTCCAGTGTATCGCTCACGATGAAATCAAACGAATGTTGAGTGATGTGCATGAAGGAGAATGTGGCAATCACACTGGGAGGGCAAGCCCTTGCCAAGAAAGTGCTCAAATATGGATACTATTGGCCAACCATAAACCATGATGCATCAGATTACGCCAGAAAGTGCAACAAATGCCAGAAGCATGCTCGGATTCCAAGGGCCCCACCTACCGAAATAACTCAAATGGTGAGTCCATAGCCATTTGCAGTATGGGGCATTGACACTATTGGCTCTCTACCTCTAGCCAAAGGTGGTGCGAAGTACTCCATCGTAGCAGTTGATTACTTTACCAAATGGGCGGAAGCTGAACCCCTTGCTATAATCACAACAAAGAAGGTGATCAACTTTGTAGTGCGCAACATCATATACCGATTTGGTCTCCCACATACTATCATTACTGATAACGGGACCCAATTCGACAGCGTTGAATTTAAAGATTTCTGTCAACGATTCCCATTCAGAAGAAATTCTCCGCATTCACACACCCTCAAGCGAATGGACAAGTCGAAGCTGTTAATAAAGTTATAAAGTCTATTATGAAAAAACGACTGGAAAAGGCCGGGGGCAAATGGGTCGATGAACTTCCTATGGCCTTATGGGCTTACCGAACAACCCATGAGTCCGCGACCGGCCACACTCCGTTCTTTCTTTCTTATGGTTCAGAAGTCGTTATTCCAGTCGAATTACAAGTGCCTTCTCATCGTGTGACATACTATGATCCGAAGACAAATGCTATATTACTTGCCGAATCTCTGGATTTATTGGATGAGAAGTGCGAAGAGGCTGATTTGAGGGCTGCCGCTTACCGAAGTCGAGTCGCCCGATTATACAATGCCAAGGTCTGACCCCGAACCTTTGAACTCGGCGATCTTGTCCTTAAGAGAATTTACCCGGTCCCTTCGCATATGAATCCAACTTGGGAAGGGCCATATATTATTGAACGAAAGCTTGGAGATAGCACATTCAAATTATCGACCATTAACGGTCTCACTCTTCCGAGAGCCTAGAACAGCGAGAGTCTTCGTCGCTACTATACATAACATGCTCTATTTACTTATTCAGTCTATTTTCCATTTGCATTTTGTTTCTTCATTTCGATACTTGAATTTGTAATAAGGCAACTGATTTTGCCGTATTTTCTTATTTCAGCAATAAAATGCAATCTCTTCGAGCCAGAGCTATGATTTATTGAATGCATCATACAACTATTACTATGCACGAAGAGCTAAGTTCCAACTGACGGTGGAATTTATTCAAATAGGGAGTGACTGTGCTACGACCAGTTACTCGCTAGATGATACCCGAGCTCGGGGGCAAGTCATCACACTGAAACCAAAAAAGGATTGATACACGACAATCCTTTAACCAACTCTAGATTCCCAGAGTGTGAACTGGAGTATAAACTTACTAATATGGTTTCGAAGAGAGTGGATCCGTCCACCTAACGACTTCGCCCGTACCTTGACCAAGTTTGAGGAAAATGGATCCGTCCATCTAACGACCTCGCTTGTTAATTCAGGGTGGATGTGAACCGACCATCCATGATCCTGATAAATTCATCGTTCCCTTAGTGCGAATGAAATCCTAAAGCCTGTACAAATGTGACTGACCATCTGTCGGACAACTCCAAGTTCCCGGAGCGTGAACTGGAGTATAAACATCAACTAGATCCGTATTCCCAGAGTGTGAACCGGAGTGTCAACATAAACACCAACTCCAAATTCCCAAAGTGCAAATTGGAGTATAAGCGTTAACTCAAAATCCCCGGAGAGTGGATTAAAGTTTGCACACAAACCGGATTGGGATCGACCATCCGTAAAACAACTCTAAGTCCCCGGAGCATGGTTAGAGTGTAAATGCAAATCGGGTGTGACTGATCACTCGCGAATCCATCCGATGTCCCCAGAGTATGGACACCGTTACAAACATTAAACGAGTGTGACTGACCACCCGTGAAAATGACTTAAGTCCCCGGAGTGTGGAAACATCCTTGAAACTCAAGCAGGCGTGCCCGACCGCAAACGTACGAATACAAATCCCCGAAGTGTGGATGCAATCGACGATAAATGAGCGAGTGCGATTCGACCACTCGAATTTCTTTAGTCCAGCATCAGTTCGACGACGTTACGCTCGATGAGTTGAAAGCGGAATGCGATTGCCACATGGTCTTGTAATTCGTCCCTGAAGCTGGGGGCAGAACTTAAGCGTCGATCACTGATTGAGACGGTGTAGCATCGAAGTCCAGTTTAAAGTTCAGTCATCACTCATAGTCGTGATTTCAGGACTTAACGACTAAACTTAGGTCCAATCCAAAGGTCGAAACTCAACAAGTACACTGGACTAGAGTTCGAACGCTGAAACACTTAAGCAAACAAATGAAAATTGAATTAAAGACAAAATGGAATTTCATTTCAACTGTTTGTAAAAGGAAACTAAGTACAAGTTTATCCAAAAAATTCTACTAGCAGGGGCCGAGCCTGCATCTATACACGGCTAGCAAAAGAGAACAAAAGAAATTCCTATCTACTCAAAATTTCCCCAAAGAAGCATGTCTATTCTTTCTTCTTCATCGGTTTCCACTTCGGTGTAGACCTTCTGAAGCTTCCGCTTAGTTTTCTCTTTGAGCCCTTGCCTTTCAGCGGTCGATCTCCAGTCGGGGGCATTATATCAACATCCTCCTCCGAACTCAAGTGTATTGGAACGCTTCCTATAGGCGAGTCGGAGGGACAGGATCAACAGAAGGAGGTGGGGCAGGCACGCTCGTCTCAATGACCGTTCCTCCTGGGGATATCATCCGCAAAGGAGCCGGACTAGGTCCAGCTATTCCGCCGCTAAAACCATTGCCCCACGCGGCTGCCTCCATTTCAGCATTGATTTCAGCTATGATTTCCTCCTCATGAAGCGTTTGTGCATCGTTAGGAACTCCCGTAGTTGGAGCCGAAGAACTTGTCATCGGTGCACTGCCTCCCATAACAAACGGAAAATCTGTAAAAGGATCGTTGTGATGACCGAGGAGTTCCTCCATCATCTGCTCATCAAAAATAAGCATGCTCCCCTGCGCTCCATCAGTCGGTGCCATGGTCATTGTGGTGGTTGCTTCAGTTATAATGGCCTCCTGCATATGATGTGGCTCTTGAGTCGCAGGAGGGACAACCGGTGTGGCTTCAATCACTGGATAAAAGCAAAAGAAGAACTGTTAATAATTACTTCAAGTGACGCTTCCGATTTTTGATAAGCATAGAGAATGTTCAGAGTACCTTCCTCAGTTTGACTTGGGGGCAGTTGAACGGCCTCAGAGATTTGCTCCCTAGCTTGAGATAACTGTGGCCGATCTGAGTTGTAAGCAGGAACGGATTGAGAATCAACCGCGGAAGTCGGTTCACACTGGGTCGACACAAGTGTTTCGGGACTTGTATCGTGGTGCACGACACCGGAACCTTCTCCAACTTCCAAATGATGAGCGCCGAGCTTCTCCTTCTCATATGAAATCATTGCATCGTAAAGAACTTTTCGCTCATCTTCATTCAGCATTCGGTTTTCAAGCTCAAATTCATCAACTGATTCACCCTAATGTGCAGCCTTTTCATCTTCAACTAATCAGCCCCAAGCATTGTGTAGATGTGTCGGGTAATTATCGAGCCAGGTTAGATTTCTATACTTCAAGACGTTAGCATTATAAACAATGAGGAGATCTTCAATATCAGCTTCTAGCCTAGACTCCGCCATTCGGACTTCCTCCTCGACCTTAGTCTCCACCTCCCGAACCTTAGCCGTTGCCGCATCCCGCTCGCCCCGAAGCACTATGGCTTGTTCACAAGCCTCTTATGCTGCTCTATTTGCATCATTTTTTCCTTGATGATTTCAGCAAATTTGGCTTTGAGCTCGGTAAGTTCTTTCAGCTGTGACAGTGGTGTTTCGGTGGCCCATCTGCTCCACCAAAGCAAAGTGTGTCTACCACATCCTCTCCATAGCCAAGTTTGCCTCGTCGGCTTTTTTGGTGGCCTCTATCTCTGATTTCCGAGAAGATTCGGCTTCATCATTAAGCACTTGAATGATCCGGTCTTTCTAAGCAAGTTCAGTTTCTAGTTTCTCAATTTCCTTTGCCCGCTCAAAGGCCACCTTTGATGCTTTTTCTGCAGCCTTCGCCTACTCTTTATACTTGGTATAGATGTCGTGGATATAGTCATGCATTGTTTTCTCCGCTTCTGAGGGAATCCTCTTCAAATGAGGGGGAAGATGTAGCCGTCAAAACATATATTTGGAAAATCTTTCTTTAGATCAGCAATTCTAATAGCCCCTTCCCCAGTAGACTCAGTGATAGCATGTTCAGCAATGACTGGAGGCTCAACCTCAGTTCTGTGGCGTTGCGACTCAGGCCGAGAAGTTTGCGAAGATGGTTTGTGACGAGGGGGCTCTACCGGCTGTTTTCCCTGGCCTGAAGGTTGTGTGGGGAATCAAGAGGGTGGAGAACGTGATCGGGATCTATATCTTTGTTCTTTGTAATCTCTGTCTCTGTCCCTCTTGTAACGCTTCTGACTAGAATAACCGCGATCGCGGTTTCTGTCATCCTCCCTCCGACGGGACACATAATACGAGCTTGATGATTGGCATGCTGAGTGAAGACTGTTGAGCATAGAATCTTGCCTATTCATCGTATCTATAAAGTAAAAGAAGAACGGAGTTAGTGAATTCTTGAAACAGGCGACTTAAAGCTGGAAACCGTGTAGTGCCGTGAAGTGTATGTGTGTGTGCAACCCCCCGACCAACCAGTAATGTCGGACGCACTGATAGGTAGAGACTCGCTTAAATCTAGAGCACTTTGAAGCCCTTCCAATCTGGTGTCGTGTTGAAGTGACACATAGTCCGGAATTGGAATATCAGCAAGTCCTTCAAAAGGATTCTCTACTGGCGAGGGAGGAGCCTTCGAAATTCTAACACCGGAGGCTGGCAGGGACACAACTACAGATTTCCATCTCGAAGATTTACAACGTTTGTGTGCAACTTCCTTGCCTTTTCTCCTTCCCTATGAACCCAGACAACTGTCAGAAGGCCCGGCCATGGGTTCATCGTTTGTAGGCGTGTGTTCTTCATCGCCTTTCTTAGCAATTACGACTCCTGGTGCTTTGCGCTTTACCTGCTTTGTCAGGACTGCCCTAAGCGTTCCCTTTAGTCTGATACTTTGGTTTCGTTCGATTAGTCCAAGAATTCTCAAGTTCCTGTCGGTGAGCACCGACTCGATTTCTTTCATCTCGCCTGGCACTTCTTGAAGGACCCGCACAATTTCTTTAAAATGCACGCCCTCAGGTCGTGGAATTACAACTTTAAGGGAAAGAACACATTTGTTTTAATATCAGCTACGATTATCTCGTTAACTACTGGAAAAGATTGCAGCACTTACGTCTGACTAACCACCGGATAGCAAATCCTGGAGGACATCGGACATAGAACCACTCGGTTTTAAAGTAACTTAGTCTGGTCCAGGAGCCGGTCACAACTTGACAATTCCTGACTGCCTCTAGGAATGTTAACGAGGGACTATCTCCCCAACTCTTAACGTTGAATAAATATCTAATTTCGATCGGGATCAGAGGTCGGAAAAGATGCTCCATAAATACAATGAACAGACTGTTGAGCAGAGCATATCCGTTCGGGTGTAACTGTGATGAGGCGATTCCAAGAAAAGACAGCACTTCTCTAATGTACTGATTAAATGGAGGAAGTTTTCCCGCTGTACATGCATGGAGATTAAAGGCCGTAAACCCCTCCGGGGGAGCATGCGGTCTATCATTCGGTCCTGGTAATAATACGTCGTCCAATGGTAGACCATGCCTTAGACATATTCGGCCCAGCATATCTTCGGAGACATTGGACGGCACAAAATCTAGTGGGTTCATGATAAACATGGCACCAGGCAGCTCATCCGGAGCTGGGACTATAACTTCGGCTGCGATGGTCGATATCTCAACGACTAAGGGAGATGAACTCTGGAGCTTCTGCTGTTGTGAACTTGTGGATTCCATAGTTAATCAACTTATTAAAAAACATTATTAGACGATAATAAGCCCGTGTTTTCCCCAGTGTGAAGTGTGTGAATGTGCAGTGCAGTGCTATGTGATGCCTAAGAAACTTCATGGAAGTAATAAAAAAAATGTTCGAATGATAACACTACGAGATTCAACCGGAGTGACCATCATCACTGACCGTCGCAACCGTATTACCCAGACTTTGGAGGCTGACCCAAGTAAAAGTTTATTAAGTGTTTCAAGTTACAGTTCCATTGATGAGCTTTGAAAGGCAGTATATATAGTTCAATGGTCAATTCAAATTATGCAAGGCAGGAGCTCATCGGAGGTAAATATTTGATTATGCAAAAGATTCGTATCCATCAAAATGCAAGTTCAGATCGGTCGCTAGATGTGACGACCCGGAATTTTTGAGCATTTGAAATTGGAATATTTAATTAATTTTAAATATTCAGAGATAAATTATCAACTTAAATTTCAAATATCGTTGTTTATTTGGTGATTAAATTATTAAATTTAATTTATTTGAAGTTGGATAAAATAGTAAATCTGGCATTCTAAGCTAATTAAAAATATTTTGAAGGCTTATAAAATTCATATTGATAATACTGAAGGTAATAAAATTTGTAAATTGAAATTTGTAGTGGTTTGTTCGGTTTTAAAATTTGTACCGTTTAAATTAAATTTAAAAATAGCCGTCCGAGAGACAGTCTCGGAATTCGACGAAACCAGTTCCGTTGGGTCCGTAATATTGAATTATTATCAGATTTCAATTTTCGTAGTGTTTGGAGTTGTGTTGTGAACGTACGTTAGATAAACGCGTTGGAAATTTAATTGATAATAACCGGTTCAGAATTTAAATATAATGTATACTGTTGCTCAGTCAAAAGATTTTCCTTCACATCAAAACTGTACCCTTCTTTTCAGAAATACTGTAGCCTAGCTTCTCTAATACACCATCTTCTATTTATCTATTCAAGCACGCAATCTTTGCCTGAAAATCTTCGAACGCAAGAAATAAATTAAGGCAAGAAAAAAAAAAGAGAGAGAGAACGAAGCTTTCCCTGTTAAAACCCATTTCTTCCCCTTCTGCTTTTTATACGAAATCATCTTCAAGAAAAGACGAAATCCCTTTCTTACTTTAACCACGAACCTATTGTCTTCCTTCCTTCTTCCTTCGTCCAGTTCGTAAGAAAATAATATTAAGAGGGACGAACGGAAGCAAATCGAAATGGGGTTTCAAAAATCAACGCCTTCGAAATAATCATCGATGCGAACTCGGCTATTCCATCAGCCATCGTCGACTCATCCTTGCCCTACGCGAGATTTTCTACTGCTGATTTAAAGCCGGCTACAGCCTCTTTATACTGTCACTGCTAATTTGTGAGGCGAATCGATGTCGCGATGATGTCAAGACAGTTCGATTTCTCTACGTGGCCGGTAATTTCGATTCAAGGAAGGAGGATCGCGACTTCCTTCTGCCGAGCAATCGTGTCGCGAGTTCGTGGCTTCAACGGGGAAGGTCGTACAGTTCGACGAGGTGCCAGGAAGGGTTCGCGAGTAGGGGGCGACGTGGGTAGTTGTTTGGGTCGCGATGGTGAGAAGAGGAGGGCTTAGCGTGCCGTGAAGGCCGAGGTTGGGTTGTTCGATGGTGTAGCTGGGAGCATGTCAGTTGACGAGTAGCTCGAGTGGTCGCGTACGCGCATGCGTACGAGTG
Organism: Allium fistulosum; assembly: GCA_030737815.1. Taxonomy (NCBI): domain Eukaryota; kingdom Viridiplantae; phylum Streptophyta; class Magnoliopsida; order Asparagales; family Amaryllidaceae; genus Allium; species Allium fistulosum. The sequence continues at coordinate 737,633,997 of CM060908.1, read as the reverse complement.
CAGCATACAAAGGATGGTGAGCGAGGCTGGAGACTTTGATCTTCTCGAACACGTCGTCTTTCAGAGTAACAAGCAAAGGCGATGGCTGAGGCAGTGGAGGTATATCTCGCTCCGTCTGATTAACTATAATATTGAGTGTTGTTTAAAAAAAATTTATTTCCTGGTTTATATATAGATATTCCGCTGTGTTGATTATTGTACTCTGTTGTATTGAGAACATGATATGGTTATTGTCCAGTTGTATGTTATGTGTTCTCTGGTGTATACTCTGATGCTATATTATATAAAACTGATATAAACTGTAACGACCCAACTTTCCAGTCCCGGAAAATCGAACCATTTGTGTTAAAGAAGAAGAGATAGAAGAAGAAGAAACAGAAAATCAACAACAGAATCTCACATCGCAGCGGAATAAAATATAATATATACAAAACAGATCTTTACTCAAACAGAAAAATATATCTGTTTACACAATATATTTACAGAATCCATCATCAGAGTTCATCACATCAATGATATACATCCAAATACACAGCGGAACAATAAACAAATACGGAAGTACGAATCGCCATCCAGCTCGTCTCCTGAGCTCCACAGCTACAATCTGAACCTGTTTATCTCGGTCTGACCCGAGCATCATATAAAACAATACCCGAGTCAGTCTGGAATACCAGCGTGAGAAAATCACACTCAAATTGATTATTAAAGTTCAAAATCCTTTGAAAACAAAAGCATCTCGTAAGACCACGCCACAAATAAACATGCCGGGTTTTTACCTTACGATAGCTAAAACACTTTCTATAAAAATCCTCTGATATTATAATAGTGTCTATTTACAAATACTTATTAAAATAGCCGAAATTGTTACATTTATTAAATTCCGGCATACTAGCCACAACGTGGGTAATACAAACAAATACCGTACAAGGAACGTAGGGAGAATGGATTTCCAACGAATGACTAGGCACTGGGGTACCACCTGTCACAGTACGTGGCCTAGATCACAGTACCGAGGAGTACGCCCGCTCCCCTGCAACACAAGGCCGGAATCATCCCTTACTGGATAATTCCAAATAAAATCACCCCACGGTTGGGATCAGCAACCGCACCACTAAGCCGAAATAAAAGGGACATCTAGACAGGGATGACCTTACTCTCAAGTGAGGGCTACCCACGAAGCCTTGCTGCATAACCCCTGATTTTCAGTCATTCCCGGTTGATGAGGTTCGAGGCTAAACGATACCTTTTAGAGAACATATCCCTTAGAATGCCCATCGTCCGCTGACGATGTTTCGCAAGCATTCGTCCATACAAGTCCGTCCTGGGTTTGAACGGAACCGAAGGCACTACTCCTACTACATCCATTTGGAAATATCCTCAGGATTAGTAGCGACTAGCCCTTGCACTTCACTGCTCCATCTTCGACTCTGAACACGTTACACGAAACGTACAAACCGAATCGAAGTGGTATTCGAGTCTCCAGACCTAGAATCCCGGTATACGGAAACTCGATCCCGGTCTCTTCGAAACGATCAGCGCATTGGCCAATATTGATAGTCGGTTATTTAACTATCAATTAACATCCACAAGCAACCATCACACAATAAATAATTTCCCACATTATTTATTTTCCAAATATCTTTCCAAGATATATTTCCAAATTTTCAAACTCCTTTTGAAAACAATTTCAAACAATTTCCGCTTACGGAATACATTTCCAAATATTTATTTCTCTGAAACACCAAGTACAAAACACTTTTAGATTTTAAAATAATTTAAAAACACTTTATTTTAAAATATATTTTATAACATTGAAATCAAACTACTTTAATACTTTATTAAAAATATATACTTTAAATTAAACCACTTTATAAATATAAACTAAATTTCTCTTTTTAAAACAGAATAGCAAATCACTTTTATATAATTACTACAATAATAGATTTTTAAAATATACCTACTTTGAAAATTAACATTTAGAAATAATCAATTTTCTAAAACATGCTTTTTAAAACATACTTAAAACTTTTAACTTATATTTAAAATTGCTTTGAAAACGTACTTGGCTATCCAGAGAAATACACTTCTCATTTCCATCTTTTAAAAATAAATCAACATTTATTTTTAAACCAAACCATATCTTTTTATAAATTCCCACCTTGAATTTATATTCAAATATCCACTATATTTTATTTTACTTTATAAACCCAGTTTATATCTCCAAAATCTCACTTCTCTTTTAAAATTCCAATTTTAAATAACTAAATCAATTTCCAATTGATTTTCCAATTTACTTTACTTTACTTTGAAATAAATTTCCTTTGCTACTTCATTTATTTCAAAATACATTAACTTTTAGATTTATTCCTTTATTTGAGTTAAAACCCTTTTTAACTGAAAATACCAATTTTAAACTTCCAAAATTTCTTCTTTAGCCTTTAATTAAATTTAATCCTTACATTCAAAATAAATCCTTTATTCTTTAAATTTAATATCACTTTAGTTTAAAGTTAATATTTCCCTTGTTATTTCGAAATTCCCTTATTCCAATTCACTTGAATTATTTACTTAAATTTTACTCTTTTATTTCTTTCAAAATCCAATTCAATATATTTTGATAACTCCTTTTATTGAAATATTCAATCCAACCATATCATCCAATATTTCAATCATCAATAAAATCATCACAGGATATCAATATTCATAGAACAGAATATCAAATAATCTAAATAATTTTGAGGAATCCAGTTGGATCCCTCCAACCTGTTTTCCTGCATCCACAAACGTTAGCACAATACCAATTCCACTTCAAAGTGGAATATCGCGGTATATGGGATTTGTATAAATCATCCGCTATTATGCGGCGCATAGGGTCTCATCCGCTATATAAATGCGGGAATATCAACAACTCAAATATATACATATGCCAATATGTATATATTGCTATGTACTACTATATATATAATATAGCATATTCAATCAATGCAATCATCCAATCAATTATTTAAATTTAACCATTTAAATTTAAAATAAAATTCAACTGAGTGAGATTAACTCACCTTTGATGTTTGAAATTCCAATCCAAATCTCGACTTGTTTCTTCATAGTTTAAACCTTGTATAAGCAGTAGATTATTTCATTAATATTGAACTAATTAAACAATTACTTTCTATTAAATAGATTTGATTGACCAAATTTTTAACTCCAATCAAATTTCCTTTTTAAAACCTTTTTATAATTAAAATCAACTAAATAAGTTTAGTAAATAAATGTGTGTACGCGGGCGCGCATATATTTTCCCAAATAAATTTCGATACGACCCGGAATTTTCGAACCCGAAAATTCCAGATAGTTATGAAAAGAAGAAAGAGATAGAAGAAGAAGAAACAGAAACAAGTCACAGAATCTCACATTCGCAGCGGATCAAAATATAATATCATATAATGCCATTTATACAAAGAAACTGTATCAGTTAAATTACACTTTAATACGTCAGAGTTACAACATATACACAACACTGAGCATATACAAATCAAATATATCTCAGATAAACAGAAATAATAGTCACAGCGGAACACTCTATACGTCCTGCCATCCAGCTCGCCCTCTGAGCTCCAGAACGTCCTTACCTGAAAATCTGTAATACTCGGTCTGACCCGAGCATTACATCAAAGTAACACCCGGGTCAGGCTGGAAACCAGCGTGAGTAAATCCATAACAAGAAATACCATTGCATAGAACTCAATAAAACCCGGGGTAGCTCGTCGTACCTTACAACGAGTTCATAACTTGTAATAGTCAACACTTATTTTCACAAATCAAATTCTAAGTATCCTTACTTAGTTTCAGAGGTCCATATTATTCCATCCCATCTTATTGATTTCACATATCAAATTTATAAAGAATTATTATAGATTCCAAATCGAAGTGGTTTCGGGTATTTACAAATACCCGACCCTGTCCCTTCGAATCCAGAGTCATCATAACCCAAGTTATTCAAGTAAATACTACTTACTTTTAAATACTGGATGTTATTTTACACAGCAATTCGTCTTTGACAGATAACTACATAATCACATTTTATACCAGAAATATCAATCAAGCGTTCATAAGCGAGATAAATGGGTCAACCATTTCTAATTAAATCAAATTACTTTAATCATTATTAATCTTGTCTTACTTCACAATAACTTATTTCAAACCATTTATTAATCATCACTTAATTATCTTTTCTAATTTCACTTAGGAATTAGCCTTTAATTAATTTTCCACAATATAAATGACTGCCTTTCATTAAATAATCCATCCTTAAATTAGTCGCATTCCTTTATCAACCTTAATTGATTCTACTTGGAATTTAACTATTCTTGATAAATTAATTAAACTCTTAAATAAATTAATAAATCCTTTTGTTTATTACACTAAGTAATTAACCCATAATCACCTCCACTAAGTAATTACTCTTTAATTACCTCCCATCAAGTATTACCCATTAATTAATTACATCCTGTAATTATTCATTAATCAATTACAACCCCCTTAGTTAATTATTCTTTAATCATCTATCTTAATTAATTCTCTCGATAAATTATCCTTAATTACTCATCAACTTATTTATTTAATCAATCTTAAATACTTAAAAACTTCCTTAATTTAATGACTTCAAATATTCTTTTCATTAACATCTTATTAATGAACTAAGAAATAATTTATCAGTAACTTAACCTTTAAATTTAATTAATGATTTAACACATTTAATCACATTATCAATTAGGGTTTAAATAAACTCCAAGGATCAACTTACTAGTACTGGGATAAAATAGATTATACGACTTGATTAAATCAGCATTCATATCAACACCTTTATTTAAACGTATGGTTAAGAGAATTATCAAAGCCCAATTATGTTAACTTAACATCTGTACAAGATTATTTACCCGAGACAACTCAGAAACAATCCTGAGACTTCATCTTCTTTCCCCGAGTTTCATTCTTTCTTTTTCTTCTTTTTTTTTTTAACTTACTTTAAATTTAGGCTGTTGAAAACTGTTAACATCACGCGAAACCCCTGAGCAACTCGAGCAAACCCCTCCCAGACTCGAACTTCTCTTCGAGGCCAAACCCAAGACCCTCTGTCTTCAAAACACTGACACACAACAATGACGTGCACGTGCACAGCCTCGTCAGAGGCCTCCGATCACCTTCCGCAATCCCGACACATCAACGTCCATCTCAACATCAATCTCCGATCAACCCAGAAACCCAAACATCCCCATATCGAAATCGAGTATAACTCAGGCCATTCGACCCAGACCTCCGACCTAAGAATCGTTCTGCGATCACAACACCGGCCATCAGAAGCCTAACGCCTCCGGCCACTAACTCGACCCACTCCAAGTCACTGTTCCCCCAGAGAATGCACCACTCGATCTATCATAGGTGATGAAATCACCTTATTTCCAGCACTCGTCCAAAACCATGAATTAAACCCTAACTCGCCCTCGTCCCAACATCTCGTACAATAGGAAAATAAATTAATAATTTTCCCGACATGATTGATTGCTAATCTTGCCTCGAGCAAAGTTTCAGCACCCAATATTCACTTGATCGACGGAAATTGAGCAATAAGCATTTACTGGTCAACTGAGAACTGCTCATTACACAGTGAACTAAAAATCACCCCTTTTATTTTAAAAATCCTATCTTCTAATGCCGATTCATCTTATAAAATTGAATCTCAAATTCGTGTCATTCGAATTTATCAAAAGGTTATGTTTTCTCTGTAAACATTTAAGTTGTTCGTGCTGTAATTGCTTATTCTTCATGAAACTATTTTTAACATATAGTTCATCTTTTAAACACAACTATTTTGTTCTAAATCCAAAGTTTAATTCTAATTAGATGATGAAGAATTGAATTTTTCTTGGTTGATTTTAACCTGTGAGCTAAACAGAGGAGATTTTAATTACTTCAATACTGTCAATATTGAATATATATGCGCACAGATTTGAAAACAAAGCAGACACCCAACAATACATATCACTCATGAACCATTCACATATTCTAGCTAATTTTACATTTTATATTATGTTGTTTACTCACATGGTAAAAGAAATCATAGTAAATAAGTGGAATTTGGGTTTTCTAGAGTATAGATTTACTCACCTAAAATGATTTAACAGAGGATTGTCTCCGGGTTTGAGAAGAAACAGCCGAGTTTTTGCTTTGGTTCCCAGACTTTAATTGATGATGCTGTTGTAATAAATGTTGTTGTGTTCCAGGTTGAAGCTTGCCAATCTAGTTTAGTTTCAGGTTGTTATCTTTTTTTTTTTTAGATTGATGAGCGAATGAAACATATGAGATGATATAAAGGAGAAAGTATACAGGCTGTGATACTGGTACAGGATATTGATGCAAGATTTTTTTTTCTTTTGTACTTGAAATAATTTGTTTATTTTGTTAACCAAAGATTTTTATTAGCCATGGAGGCTGAAATGATACAATGCGTGCCAACATTAATTATGCTTGTCTTGTTTTACAAGTACATTCATATATACTTTCATACTTATCCAATTTGATCTTCATATACTTGAAGATATTTATTTCTTTATATTGCTTTAGTCTTATTGCTTGTAATATGAATGAAGTTCTATATTTAACATGTTGTTCGAATTCATCCATGTGTTCACTTTATATATTATAATTTATCTCATATATATAATGGTTTCTATTCTAACTTAAATATTTTATTTCTATTTCTTTTTCTAACATAACTATCAACTCTTAAATTTTAAAATTGTTTATTTTCCTACTTGTGTTAATATCATAGTTTCTTAAGTCTATATATATATATATATTTATTTTTAAACAATATATTTGTTTTACACTTAGGTTTAATATTGATATGATTTATTTCATTTGAACCCTTATTATTTAGCTTACTTCATTTAGGTAAACAAGATAGGTTTCATTTTTTTTTTAAATGATTTGAAACCCTTTATTATAAATTTCAAATCAATATTCCTTCCAAATACACAAATATATATTACTTTTAAAAGATAAGTTATATTTTAATTAATCACATTAAATATTTAAAAAAAATACCGCCAAAAATCCCGGGTCGTTACAGTTGGTATCAGAGCTGAAAGGTTAAGCGAGAACCTTGGCTCTGGTGGGGGATACTCATAAATATAGGGACAAAGGTACCCCAAAATGAGTTGAGCGTATATATATACGAGAGAGCGTACTTGTTATTTTCTTATATAAAAGATTTTAAATGATTTTATATAAGAATATATTTTGATATATATAAAGCAATAATACTTTCTAATAAAAATTAAGATAATTGGTTGATAACTTATTGGAATTAAATTTAGTGGTAATGAAAATATAACCAAACCGAAATTTGAATAAAGAATCTTTTTTTCAAACAAGAGTTGTTTGAAAATTTAAAGAAATTCGTTTTGAATTAAAAACCAGAGGTGGTCTGGAATTTAAGGATAACTCGGTGTGTAAGGGAAAAAATATGTATAAGAAATATACATAATATCAAAGATGGTTTGAAATAAACTCTAAATATTGAGTTTTAAATTTGGAATGTGATGTGAAAAACTAGAGTGATATAAATTTGAACTTATAGGTGGGATAGAATTTTTGAAATTTGAAAATGGAGAATTCAAATTCGAGTAAGGTTAACGGGATTAATTGAATTTAACTCAGAAGAAGTTAAATAAGTTTTAATGAACCACCTGATTTGGAAATTCCAAAATGAAATTGAGGTTTAACTTGGGAAGTTAAATGGGTAATTTGAATTGGGAGTTTTTGGTGATCTCAAAATGGGTTTGAGGTCTGGAAGTTGTATATGAATGGATGTTTAAAAAGAAATTGGATGATATCATCCTATTGTTGGTAAAATCTTTAAATTGTGAATTGGTTTAGTTTAAATGAATAAAAAAATGAAGTGTGGTAATATATCTATTATGGAGAAAAAGGGAAATCTAACGTTAATTTGAAATTAAGGATGTGGAATTACTTTAAATTGAAAATTTGAATAATTAAATTTGTTAATTAAAATTGTTTAAAGAACTGGCTTCGAACTAGAAGATAAAATTAAGTAATAAATTAAGTTTTTAAAATAAAATTGTATTGAACTCTTATTTGAACTTGGAAATACATAAGTAAAGATAAATTAAAATGGAATTTTGAGAATTGGACTCAGAAATTAAATTGTTTAAAAACTTTAAACAAAAGTTAATTTGGTTTAAAGAGTTAAACCAACCTTTGAAAATTCAACTCGAATTTATATAATTCGAGATGGTTTAAAGTTGAGATTTAGATTTCGTTGGTTCAAGCTGAATTTAGTTTGGATTAATTAGAAATGAAGATGGATAAGTATACAATTAAATGGAAAATTTGAATTGGATTAATTTGAATTGAAATTAAGTTGAATAAGTTCAAATTCAAATGGGAATTGGGATTAATTCAAATAGATATTGGAAAGATATGAAATTGAAGAGGATTCAATGTGAAATTAGTTTAAATTAATTTAAATAATTTGGAATTGTAAATTAAGTGAATATGTTTTAAATCAAGTGGAATTTGATTTAAATTTGGAAAGAAGTTAAGGTTAATTCAACTGGACATGAGATTAAATCAATTTCAGTGGAAATTGAAGTTATTTAAATTGAAATTGAGTCAATTTAAAGGGAAGTGGAAATTTAAATTGAATTGGGATTGGAGATCGGGAATTGAACAGTTTGGCTCTGGACTATTTTTAATAAATCATTTTGATATAAACTGTTTTAAATTTATATTCCTAACTATTTACTATACAGCTTCTCTTTCCAAGACTACCTTGTATTTATTTAATAACTACTTTTGGAACCACATAACAATTTTACAACTGATTTATAAACTGATTACTGTTTTTCAACTGTTTTATAAATAATTACTATTTTTTAACTATTTTACAATTACTTAACTTTTTACAGCTATTCTACAAACTAATAATTACTTATCTATTTTTAAAATTTATCAAGCTATATTTCTAAATATAAAACTGGTCGGAGTTCAAAACTGTTATTGGTTAAATACCCAATTGAGATAAGAATTGAGTGATAATCCAAGTGGGGATTAAAGCAAATGTGAATAAGTGAATGAAAATTAAAGTGAATGTGAATGGGAAGGAAATTGATTTGGTTAATAATCAATGAAGTTAAATACGTAGGATGTACGTATATTATTCTATTCGCATAATGATTTGGTCCAGATTCGAGCATAGAATTTCGAGATAGTATTATCGATCCGAGTTGGGATTTTTCGCTCGATTTTCGACGGCGAACCTGGATATGGATTTTTGATTGATTCTGGATATTCTCTATCATAGTTGTGACTATGCAAGGAGAATGACGGTTTCTGATCAAGAAACAAGATCTGAGTCCGCACTAGGAAGTCGGGTGGACAATACTAGTTCGGAAGTGAAATTGTGTGATCGAGTGAGCGATCAGATTGATATTGCGTACGAATGATATGGGGACATCGTACGGGCTTGAATGAAATTGGCATTGAAAATTTGTGGATGAAAACTGAAAAGATTTTTGAAATTGAAAAGTTTATTTTGAGAAATTGACAATGAATAAAGGTGGAAATTTGAATTTGAAGTTGTAGGTAAAAGGTTATAAGATGATTTGTGAAATGGAAAAATATATTTGTGAATATATGAGGAACTAAAATAAAATAAATTTAAAATTTATATTTCTATGGTAGAAATTAACTTTATGGAAATAAAGTGGAAATTGAATATTTTTCTGAGTTAAAGTTTACTTTATAATAAAAGTAAGAAATTTGGCAAGTGACTTTATAAAGTAATCAAATTTGAATATTTGATTTGGAATAAACAAAGTTACACATCTTTGTTATATATGTGATAAAACTTCCCTTGTTGGATCTATTGCCAGAAGAAAATCATTTTTGAAATATTTGAAATATAAAAGTGAATTTATATAAGCACAAATTGATTCAAAGATTTTTTGAAACTTTTATATATATGTATATATAAAAAGGATTTTGTGAAAGTAATTTTGAGGAAGGATTTTTGGAACCTGTGGATTTGGAAAAAAAAAAAAAGCTTTTGATTTTTTTGGAAAAATCAATATTGGCATTTGGAAAAGCCTGATATGAGAATTATCGATTTTGGGAATCGATTTTGTAATGGAACTTTATATGAGATTCATACTTGGTGTATGATTTGGAAAATACTATATGTGTATAGTATAAAGTGTTTTGAAAGTGGCTCTGGGGAAAAAGGCGCTCCCTTGAATGAACTTCTTAGGAGTTCCACTAAGTGGTACTGCCTTGAGCCTCTAAGAGGGAGGTTCTAAAGTTTATCCTGTGAGGAGTCCGGACAAACTAGTTCCTGAGGATTATTTGGTAGCGAAAGTCGATGGCGCTGATGCCTACAGGGGCATTTGGGTTATGCTGTGACGACAGTGTAACTCGATGTCGCTGCGATCTACTGTGTGGGGACCATAGCGAAAATCGTGTGGAGGATGAGTGCCAACAGTCTACACTTGATTCTGTCGGGATGGCAGCGCAACATCGGTAGACTGCGGTCTATGGTCAAGTGAAGGAGTTTCATTCTTTTGGCAGCGAAATTCGGTGGCGCTGATGCCTACAGTTATATGGGTTTTTTTGCTGTGATAGCAACGTATAGCCCGGGTATAACTGCGATCTGTAGCGGGTTCCATGGCGTAATCGAGTGGCGCGGAGACCTATAGTTATCTGTGGATTTTGCCGGGACGGCAACGTAACCATCGGGTTAACTGCGACCATGGATGGGGGTGATGATTTCCAGAGCATTTTTACCAAAGATATTTCCTCTATTTTTGAAACTGTTTTCTATATTATCAATAAAATTATTTTCCAAAGTATTTTTACTGGGTGTTGGAAACGAGTTTACCGAGTACTTATAGATTTTCAGTCCTGCGCCTGATCAACGTATGACCGAATTTCTGTGAGAACAAGGATGAACTTGTCAAAACATCGAGTTATAAAAGTATTTTTATAAAAACTATTATAGAAATGTTATATAGATTCTTAAAGTGTTTTAAAAATAATCAAAGAAAATTTATCTGATTTTAAGCATTTTAAAAAAATTCTGGCTTCTTTCCTTTTCAAGGACGAAAAGTTTTAAGGGGGGAGAAATGTGACAACCCGGGATTTTTGGCGGTATTTTTTTTAAATATTTAATGTGATTAATTAAAATATAACTTATCTTTTAAAAGTAATATATATTTGTGTATTTGGAAGGAATATTGATTTGAAATTTATAATAAAGGGTTTCAAATCATTTTAAAAAAAAAATGAAACCTATCTTGTTTACCTAAATGAAGTAAGCTAAATAATAAGGGTTCAAATGAAATAAATCATATCAATATTTAACCTAAGTGTAAAACAAATATATTGTTTAAAAATAAATATATATATATATATATATATATAGACTTAAGAAACTATGATATTAACACAAGTAGGAAAATAAACAATTTTAAAATTTAAGAGTTGATAGTTATGTTAGAAAAAGAAATAGAAATAAAATATTTAAGTTAGAATAGAAACCATTATATATATGAGATAAATTATAATATATAAAGTGAACACATGGATGAATTCGAACAACATGTTAAATATAGAACTTCATTCATATTACAAGCAATAAGACTAAAGCAATATAAAGAAATAAATATCTTCAAGTATATGAAGATCAAATTGGATAAGTATGAAAGTATATATGAATGTACTTGTAAAACAAGACAAGCATAATTAATGTTGGCACGCATTGTATCATTTCAGCCTCCATGGCTAATAAAAATCTTTGGTTAACAAAATAAACAAATTATTTCAAGTACAAAAGAAAAAAAAATCTTGCATCAATATCCTGTACCAGTATCACAGCCTGTATACTTTCTCCTTTATATCATCTCATATGTTTCATTCGCTCATCAATCTAAAAAAAAAAAAAGATAACAACCTGAAACTAAACTAGATTGGCAAGCTTCAACCTGGAACACAACAACATTTATTACAACAGCATCATCAATTAAAGTCTGGGAACCAAAGCAAAAACTCGGCTGTTTCTTCTCAAACCCGGAGACAATCCTCTGTTAAATCATTTTAGGTGAGTAAATCTATACTCTAGAAAACCCAAATTCCACTTATTTACTATGATTTCTTTTACCATGTGAGTAAACAACATAATATAAAATGTAAAATTAGCTAGAATATGTGAATGGTTCATGAGTGATATGTATTGTTGGGTGTCTGCTTTGTTTTCAAATCTGTGCGCATATATATTCAATATTGACAGTATTGAAGTAATTAAAATCTCCTCTGTTTAGCTCACAGGTTAAAATCAACCAAGAAAAATTCAATTCTTCATCATCTAATTAGAATTAAACTTTGGATTTAGAACAAAATAGTTGTGTTTAAAAGATGAACTATATGTTAAAAATAGTTTCATGAAGAATAAGCAATTACAGCACGAACAACTTAAATGTTTACAGAGAAAACATAACCTTTTGATAAATTCGAATGACACGAATTTGAGATTCAATTTTATAAGATGAATCGGCATTAGAAGATAGGATTTTTAAAATAAAAGGGGTGATTTTTAGTTCACTGTGTAATGAGCAGTTCTCAGTTGACCAGTAAATGCTTATTGCTCAATTTCCGTCGATCAAGTGAATATTGGGTGCTGAAACTTTGCTCGAGGCAAGATTAGCAATCAATCATGTCGGGAAAATTATTAATTTATTTTCCTATTGTACGAGATGTTGGGACGAGGGCGAGTTAGGGTTTAATTCATGGTTTTGGACGAGTGCTGGAAATAAGGTGATTTCATCACCTATGATAGATCGAGTGGTGCATTCTCTGGGGGAACAGTGACTTGGAGTGGGTCGAGTTAGTGGCCGGAGGCGTTAGGCTTCTGATGGCCGGTGTTGTGATCGCAGAACGATTCTTAGGTCGGAGGTCTGGGTCGAATGGCCTGAGTTATACTCGATTTCGATATGGGGATGTTTGGGTTTCTGGGTTGATCGGAGATTGATGTTGAGATGGACGTTGATGTGTCGGGATTGCGGAAGGTGATCGGAGGCCTCTGACGAGGCTGTGCACGTGCACGTCATTGTTGTGTGTCAGTGTTTTGAAGACAGAGGGTCTTGGGTTTGGCCTCGAAGAGAAGTTCGAGTCTGGGAGGGGTTTGCTCGAGTTGCTCAGGGGTTTCGCGTGATGTTAACAGTTTTCAACAGCCTAAATTTAAAGTAAGTTAAAAAAAAAAGAAGAAAAAGAAAGAATGAAACTCGGGGAAAGAAGATGAAGTCTCAGGATTGTTTCTGAGTTGTCTCGGGTAAATAATCTTGTACAGATGTTAAGTTAACATAATTGGGCTTTGATAATTCTCTTAACCATACGTTTAAATAAAGGTGTTGATATGAATGCTGATTTAATCAAGTCGTATAATCTATTTTATCCCAGTACTAGTAAGTTGATCCTTGGAGTTTATTTAAACCCTAATTGATAATGTGATTAAATGTGTTAAATCATTAATTAAATTTAAAGGTTAAGTTACTGATAAATTATTTCTTAGTTCATTAATAAGATGTTAATGAAAAGAATATTTGAAGTCATTAAATTAAGGAAGTTTTTAAGTATTTAAGATTGATTAAATAAATAAGTTGATGAGTAATTAAGGATAATTTATCGAGAGAATTAATTAAGATAGATGATTAAAGAATAATTAACTAAGGGGGTTGTAATTGATTAATGAATAATTACAGGATGTAATTAATTAATGGGTAATACTTGATGGGAGGTAATTAAAGAGTAATTACTTAGTGGAGGTGATTATGGGTTAATTACTTAGTGTAATAAACAAAAGGATTTATTAATTTATTTAAGAGTTTAATTAATTTATCAAGAATAGTTAAATTCCAAGTAGAATCAATTAAGGTTGATAAAGGAATGCGACTAATTTAAGGATGGATTATTTAATGAAAGGCAGTCATTTATATTGTGGAAAATTAATTAAAGGCTAATTCCTAAGTGAAATTAGAAAAGATAATTAAGTGATGATTAATAAATGGTTTGAAATAAGTTATTGTGAAGTAAGACAAGATTAATAATGATTAAAGTAATTTGATTTAATTAGAAATGGTTGACCCATTTATCTCGCTTATGAACGCTTGATTGATATTTCTGGTATAAAATGTGATTATGTAGTTATCTGTCAAAGACGAATTGCTGTGTAAAATAACATCCAGTATTTAAAAGTAAGTAGTATTTACTTGAATAACTTGGGTTATGATGACTCTGGATTCGAAGGGACAGGGTCGGGTATTTGTAAATACCCGAAACCACTTCGATTTGGAATCTATAATAATTCTTTATAAATTTGATATGTGAAATCAATAAGATGGGATGGAATAATATGGACCTCTGAAACTAAGTAAGGATACTTAGAATTTGATTTGTGAAAATAAGTGTTGACTATTACAAGTTATGAACTCGTTGTAAGGTACGACGAGCTACCCCGGGTTTTATTGAGTTCTATGCAATGGTATTTCTTGTTATGGATTTACTCACGCTGGTTTCCAGCCTGACCCGGGTGTTACTTTGATGTAATGCTCGGGTCAGACCGAGTATTACAGATTTTCAGGTAAGGACGTTCTGGAGCTCAGAGGGCGAGCTGGATGGCAGGACGTATAGAGTGTTCCGCTGTGACTATTATTTCTGTTTATCTGAGATATATTTGATTTGTATATGCTCAGTGTTGTGTATATGTTGTAACTCTGACGTATTAAAGTGTAATTTAACTGATACAGTTTCTTTGTATAAATGGCATTATATGATATTATATTTTGATCCGCTGCGAATGTGAGATTCTGTGACTTGTTTCTGTTTCTTCTTCTTCTATCTCTTTCTTCTTTTCATAACTATTTGGAATTTTCGGGTTCGAAAATTCCGGGTCGTTACAGTTGAATAGAAATTGTTTTGAGGTGGATTTTGGAAGTGGAAAGCATTGAACTCACTTCAGTCGCTGGAAAATAATCCTGATGATGCTGGCCACATCATTAGAATTCATTTTCGAGTTTCTAAAGTGATGGATTGCTACCAAAATAGTTGGTTATGACATTGTTTGGACTTGTTGGGAAACAAGTGATTTTGGAATTTTCAAAGGAAAATTGTTTGGTAAAAGCAGTTTGTTTTAGAATTTGGTATTTGATTTGAATATCAAAAGAGAAATGTGTTGATTTTTATTTCAAATTGATTTTGAAATAAATCCGGGTAAATTGAATTCTGGGAATTCTATTTTAAAATAAAAATGTGAAAGTTGAAATGATTCAACTATATAACTTATGAAGGGAAGTTGATTTAAAGAAGAATTGAGTATATATGGAATGTAAATTTACTTTGAATAAATGAAGGTGAATGGAATATATCTGGATTTAACTTATGATAAGTTAAATAAAATTAAGAATTTGAAATTGAATTAAATCTAAATGAATTGGAATTAAATGGAAGTTGAGATAACGGTGAAATGTAAATGCTTATGATTGTGCAAATGAATTCATATTCTTAAGTTATTAAGTGTTAAAATTTGACATTGTGATTATTAAAATGTGGATTGGTTTAAAATAGTAAATGAAATTGATTTTGAATCAATAGGAATGAATTGACCTCTTAATGAGTAATGTTTGCATATGAATGGAAATGGATCATAATTGAAATGCAAATGTTTCAAGTTTAAAATGAAATTTGATTGTAAATCAAATTTGGAATGTAAGTAAAATTAAAAGGTAAGAAAGGCATATGTAATCAAATTGATGTAAATATGAATTGAGAATATTAAACTTGAATGCAAGTCATTCAAGAGAAATAGAATGAAGTTTGGACTTGAATAAGAAATTAAAAGATGATTGAAATCTTTGAATTGTTGATAAAGTATGATTAACATTGTTACATTATGAATTTGCTTGGTTTGGTTATGAAATGGATATGTTTGGCTTGCATTTATATTGGAAATGTTATGAAAATGCTCATATCTTTAAAAACTGATGAGTTTGTTGAGTAAGTACAGGTACGGGAGGCGTTCGAGAGAGTTGGAGCGCGTATATGCGTTATATTAGCCGCTTGCTATTTAAAAATGCTTAAAAGGTACGCCTACGCAAATATAATTGGGAAATGATATATATATTGTGATATATTTTGGTTTCCGGCCATGTGAGCCGATGTATATGTATTTGTGTATCCTGCGATATCGCAGAAGCTCCTCCGTGCAAAGGAGACTCCGCCAAAATTTTCCAGAAATTTTGGGAGTTAGAAAATTTTTGGGGTTTTGGGAAAATTTTAATAACTAGTAAAGTTATTTTGAAAGCGAGTGTTAAGATAAAGGCTTTAGAGTAAATAAAGCAGATGGTTTTGAAATGGAGCTGAAACTTTTTGGAAAGTGGATATAAGCTTTTAACTAAGCAAATTTGGAAATAAATGGGTTGGAGAGTATTTTCTACCTTAGCAAATTTCGGGGACGAAATTTTTATAAGGGGGGAGGAATGTAACATCCCGTATTTTTAAGCTATTGAATTTGAACATTTAATTCATTTTAAATGTTAATGTGGATTCTTAATTGATTTTAAAATGAATAGATTCAGATTCAATCAATGAAATAAGCTGTAATTTTTAATTATAGTAATTTCGGGTTGAATTTGATTAATGGAAAAATAATAATTAAATATTCGAATTTGAGATAAAGGTAAATCTGGATTTAAATAGTGATAAAAATGGTTTTGAAAGTTATTTTGAGTTATTTGAGTGGGCATAGCGTGATAGGAATTTTAGATGAATTTTAAAGTTGATAAATTATTATTTGGAATGTTATATTAATTTTAAAATGAAATTAATATCATTAAAATGCAATTTAATCAGATTTGAGTCTGGGATGAGCCAGAATGATTTTTAATGTTGTTATAAATTTTATATGATTTATTGTTAAGTTAATAAAATTTTAAAGGTGAAATTTGAAGCGTTTTCGACGGTGTTCAGAAATCGCCTGATTTAATAGACGAGTTAAAATAGTCTTCCGGGGCACAGTCTTGGAATTCGACGAAACCAGTTCCATTGGATCCGTAATAGTTAGTTATTATCGGATTTCAATTTTCGTAGCAATCAGAGTTGTTGTGTGATCGTGGCAGTTCGAAACGCATCGAAATTGATTTAACCGATTTAATTTTAAATTGACCGTTTAATTCCGTATCTCGCGTATACGATCAAATTAGCTTACGAAACCTGTTCCATTGTGTCCGGAACGCGGGGAAACCCCAGGATAGCCTGTCGGAACGTGAGAATTGGAGGTCGTTTGCGTTAACTGTTGATTTGAGAAATTTTATTAATTAAATAATGTTAAAACAACTATACATTATAATATTCTTCAAAACCCTAGTTATATTTGACCGGCCGCCTCTTTTAGCGTTTAATGGCCGAAAATTTAGTGACCTTCTTCCCAAATTTGCCATCAATCCTCACATCTATTCCGAAAACTTCCTACTGGAGTGTCGTAGAGTGCGAGGAGATCTTCAGATCCAATGGTGGGTTTCTGTTCTAAGGCCTTGGATCTGCCCCGATTTGGCGACATAGGGACTTCGATCTTTGGCTAATCCCGAGGCGTGAGAGCCGCCGAGCTCGACCAGACTTTGGTCGACTAATGTGGACGTTGTGGTCTTCATCGTAGAAGGTTCCGATCATGCTGGAAATCGATGGGAAAGCGGCAGTGGGTTCTTTTGCCTGGAACGTGCATTTGGAGAAGATGATTCATACGGCCTTGATTCTCTTGCGTGATGTGCGGCCCTGATTTGTTTGTGTTAAAATAAAAAAAAAAAAAAGAAGAAATTTTGTTTTCAAATCGATTTCAAACTTTGAAAATAAATATCTTTTCCGTACGATCTCAGATTCGGATGATTTTGGATGCGTTGGAATCGCAGGGAAGTATACTACGTGATGGTGCAGATCCGGAATCATTCCGGGCAAGTAGAAATTTGGGTTAAATCGAACGTCGTTCGGTTTAATTTAAATTTCGAACGCTCGCCGAACTCAACGTGAGTTATTCTCACTCACATCTGGATGCTAGGCATTTTAAATAGTTAATATTTAAATATCTGTGTGGTTGGCTGAATAATTGTTATTATCAGTCTGGATTGATATTTATATTGTGATGTGCTAATATTGTGGATGCAGGGAGAAACAGGTTGGAGGAATCCAACTGGATTCCTCACAATTGTAGCAATTATTTTATAATTGTTAGTGAATACCTGTTTATATGTTGTGATTGATAAATCTGAAAATTTAATTGTGTTGTGAAATTGTTGTATAAATCATAATTACAGAATTTAATTTATAAATGGACAAAATTGGGTTTTTACAAAATAAGTAAATTGTTAAATTAAGAATTTTTGAAAAAAAGAATTTGAAATCTGGTTTGGAATGGGAAATGAAAAAAAATTGGTAAAATTGGGATTTAATATTGTGAGAAAAATTTATCAATCGATAAATATGAAATATAAATTTTCTAGAGATTAAATTTATGAAATTATAAATTGTTTAAAATAACGATGTTTATTTTAATAATGGCTAATGTTATCCGAAAATTAAAAATATGTTAAGTGGAGTTTCCAACTATAAATTAACAAGTTCAAATGAAAAATAGAATGTTTTGAAATGCCGTATTTCATTGGAATTTAATTAAGTGAATTGGAAATTTGGCTTCCATTGGAAATTCACCAAAAATGTTTAATTTAAAATGTTTTAAACTATGATTTAAAAATGAATTTCCGGATATGGAAAATTGGGTGTGAACTTCGGATGAAGTCATAGTTAAATATGGGATTTGGGATTTATGTTGAAATCATAAATTGACTTGAAATAAATCAGTGGATTTATATGAAAGAGTACTTTGGAATGTTTAGAAACGGGAAAGTGTTTCCCTGGGAAAACCAAGTAAATGTTTATAAAAAGATTTTTATTTAACTAAGGTTAAGTTTTAAATCGTTTTAAAAGTATTTTTAAGAAATCGTTATTTTTAAAGGAAAAAATTTATAATTTTTAATACCGTAATAATTTGGGAGTATATTAGCAATTATTTTTACAAATGGATTTATTTAAAAGTTGGTTTTAGCTTAAGCTGTTAAAATTAGTATTTTTCTTCTTATAACGCTATTTTGAATTTAGTTAAACTAAACCCTTATCTTTAAATCAAAGTTTATGTGTTAATGACTAGTTTTCTTCACATATTTTAAATTTATATTTTGAGTAAATAAATAGAAGTAATTTTCATATTTTAAAGTATATTTCAGTATAAGTATTTTTAACTGTTTTAAATGCAAATTGTTTTATACTTGGTTATTCCCGATGGGAATAAAGGGTAAAGGATTTACCTTGTAAAGGAAGAGTTTTGGAAAATTGTTTTCAAACGAGTTTTGAAAATGTGAAAATATATCTTTGAAAGATATTAGAGGCAAATAAATAATATGGAGATTATTTATTGTGTGATGGATGTGTATGGATGTTTTTGTGAACATTAATTGATAGTTAAATCACCGACTATCAATATTGGCCAAATGCGCTGATCGTTTCGAAGAGACCGGGATCGAGTTTCCGTATACCGGGATTCTAGGTCTGGAGACTCGAATACCACTTCGATCCGGTTTGTACGTTTCGTGTAACGTGTTCGGAGTCGAAGATGGAGCAGTGAAGAGCAAGGGCTAGTCGCTACTAATCCTGAGGATATTTCCAAAATGGATGTAGTAGGAATAGTGCCTTTGGTTCCGTTCGGACCCGGGACGGACTTGTATGGACGAATGCTTTCGTGACATCGTCAGGTGGACGATGGGCATTCTAAGGGATATGTGCTATAAAGGTATCGTTTAGCCTCAAGCCTCATCAACCGGGAATGACTGAAAATCAGGGGATATGCAGCAAGGCTTCGTGGGTAGCCCCCACTTGAGAGTAAGGTCATCCCTGTCTAGATGTCCCTTTTTATTTCGGCTTAGTGGTGCGGTTGCTGATCACAACCGTGGGGTGATTTTACTTGGAATTATCCAGTAAGGGATGATTCCGGCTTTGTGTTGCAGGGGAGCGGGCGTACTCCTCGGTACTGTGATCTAGGCCACGTACTGTGACAGGTGGTACCCCAGTGCCTAGTCATTCGTTGGAAATCCATTCTCCCTACGTGCCTTGTACGAGTTTTGTTTGTATTACCCACGTTGTGGCTAGTATGCCGGAATTTAATAGATGTAACAATTTCGGCTATTTTATAAGTATTTGTATCTAGACACTATTATAATATCAGAGGATTTTTATAAAAAGTGTTTTAGCTATCGTAAGGTAAAAACCCGACATGTTTATTTGTGGCGTGGTCTTACGAGATGCTTTTGTTTCAAAGGATTTTTGAACTTTAATAATCAGTTTGGATGTATTTATGATGCGCTGGTATTCCAGACTGACTCGGGTGTTATTTTATTATAATGCTCGGGTCAGACCGAGTATTTTACAGGATAGGTTGCTATGGAGCTCAGGAGAGGAGCTGGAGTCCGAGACGTATTTCTCGTACTTGTATTATTCCGCTGCTGTGATTGTTGTATTGACTGATTGACTGGATATTGATGATTGTATTGACATACTCTGATGATGATGTATTGTATATAAACAGATATAGTTTCATTTTGTGTAAAGATCTGTTCTATATATTATATTTTATCCGCTGCGACTGTGAGGTTCTGATTTTGTTTAGTTCTTTCTTCTTCTATCTACTTTCTTATTCTTCTACAATCTGTCTTTCCGGCATTCGATCGTCGGCATATTATACTGTTGAGTATTTTGTGTCGATTTTCGAGGGTCGAGAAGGGCGGGTCGTCACATTTGGTATCAGAGCTTAGGTTGGCGACAACCTAGGTTTTGGTGGGAAAATTACTCATTTTTAAATAGAGTCGGAAGTACTCTATAATGAGTTGAGTGTAATAATAGCTATGAGAGCGTACTTGTTAGTGGATATAAAATTGTTTTTATACTGTGTTGACTTATCGGTTGAGTGTTTATGAATTCTGGTCGGTGCGGGAAGTACAACCGTATCGATAGGGGTTTCTAAACTCTTAAACAAGATAAACCGACATAGTATTGTTTTTAAAGTGGGTAAATGAAATAATTTTACCCAAAATTATATTTTGATATAAAAAGAAATAATTTTTCTAAATTATTATATGTATTGGATGCTTGTTTGGTTGTTTCTTCTATAACCAAATAAGAAATTAAAATATGATCTAAAATTCGAAATGATTTATAAGCCAATAAGAAGTTAAAATATTAAAATGGTTTATAACCAAATGGAATTGACTGAATATGTTTTAAATAAGAAAAGTAAAAATTAAAATTTGATTTAAACTAGAATTTTGACCCCGGAAATTTTGAAAGGGATTTCAAATGGAATTAAACAAAGTTTTGGGAGTTTGACTTTATGGAAATGTTAGAAATGTTTTCAAAAGCATTTGTAAGAATGGAGTATATTTTGGGGAAATATTTTTGTGTAAAGATCTGTTCTATATATTATATTTTATCCGCTGCGACTGTGAGGTTCTGATTTTAGACCTCCACTTTGTTGTACTTTTTATGATCTAAAATTAAAATTGTTTAAGAACCAATTTCAAAACTAGAAGATAAAATTTGGTAATAAATGAACTTTTTATGATAAAATTGTTTTGAACTCTTATTTGGACTTCGAAATAAGTTAAGTAAGGATAATATGAAATGGAATTTTGAGAATTGAACTCGGAGTTAATGGTTTAAAAATATAAGTTGATTTGATTTAAGGGGTTAAATCAACATTTGAAAATTTAACTCGAATTTATATAATTCGAGATGGTTTAAAGTTGAAATATAGGTTTCATTAGTTCAAATTGAATTTAGTCTGAATAAACTAAAATTGAAGATGGATAAGTATAAATTTCAAATGGGAATTGGGATTAATCCATATAGAAATTGAAATAATTTGAAATTGAAGTGGATTCCATTTGAAATTAGTTTAAATTGATTTGAATAATTTGGAATTGTAATTTAAGTGAATATGTTTAAAATCAAATGGAATTTGATTTGAAATTGGAAAGAAATTGTGGATAATTCAACTTGAATTGAGACATGATCAATTGAATGGGAAATTGATTAAAATGGAGTTTGGGAAGTTGAACAGTTTGGCTCTGGACTATTTTTAAAATAAATTGTTTGAATACAAATCTATTTTTCCAAACTATTTACTATATAATCTTTTTTCTAAAACCCCAAACTATCTTATATTTATTTTACGATTACTTTTGGAACTATTTGACAATTTTCCAACTGTTTTATAAACTAATCACCAGTTACTATTTTACGACTATTAGCAATTATTTTATTATTTTTCAACTATTTACAATTTCTTAACTATTTTACAGCTATTTTACAAACTAATAATTATTTTTCAACTACTTATCTATTTTCAAGCTGTTTCTAAATATAAACTGGTCGGAGTTCAAACTGTTCGTGATCAAATACCCAACTGAGATAAGAAGTGAAGTGATAATCCAAGCGGGGATTAAATCAAATGTGAATAAGTGAATGAAAATTTAAGTGAATGTGAATAGAAAGGAAATTGATTTGGTTAATAATCAATGAAGTTAAATACGTAGGATGTACGTATATTATTCTATTCGCATAGTGATTTGATCCAGATTCAAGCACATAATTTCGAGATAGTATTATCGATCCGAGTTGGGATTTTTTGCTCGATTTTCGACGGCGAACCTGGATATGGATTTTTGATTGGTTCTGGATATTCTCTATCGTAGTTATGACTATGCAAGGAGAATGACGGTTTCTGATCAAGAAACCAGATCTGAGTCCGCACTAGGAAGCCGGGTGGACGATACTAGTTCGGAAGTGAAATTGTGTGATCGAATGAGCGATCAGATTGGTATTGCGTACGAATGATATGGGGACATCGTACGGGTTTGAATGAAATTGGCATTGGAAATTTGTGGATAAAATCTGAAAAGATTTTTGAAATTGAAAGTATATTTTGAGAAATTGACAATGAATAAAGGTGGAAATTTGATTTTGAAGTTGTAGATAAAAGGTTATAAGATGATTTTTGAAATAGAAAATAAATTTATGAATATATGAGGAACTAAAATAAAATAAATTTAAAATTTATATTCCTATGGTAGAAATTAATGTTATGGAAATAAAGTGGAAATTGAATATTTTTCTGAGTTAAAGTTTACTTTATAATAAAAGTAAGAAATTTGGCAAGTGACTTTATAAAGTAATCAAATTTGAATATTTGATTGGGAATAAACAAAGTTACGTATCTTTGTTATATATGATAAAACTCCCCTTATTGAATCCATTGCCAGAAGAAAAAGGTTTTCGAAAATTTTTGAAGTATACAAAGGAAACTTATATAAGTATAAAGTGATTTAAAGATTTCCCAAGGAAATTATATATATGAATATATATATATATATATATAAAAGATTTATGGAAATGGTTTTGAGAAAAAGGTTTTGGGAACCTTTGGATTTGGAAAAGGCTTTTGATTTTTGGATAAAATCAATATTGGGATTTGGGAAAGCCTGATTTGTGAATTATCGATTTTGAGAATCGATTTTGTGTAAAAGCATGTATATGGAATTCATACTAGGTGTATGATTTGGAAAATACTATATGTGTATAGTATAAAGTGTTTTGAGAATAGCTCTGGGGAAAAAGGCGCTCCCTTGAAATGAACTTCTCAGGAGTGCCACTGGGTGGTACTGCCTTGAGCCCCAAGGGGGGTTTCTAAAGTTGATCCTGTGAGGAGTCCGGACAAAACTAGTTCCTGAGGATTTTTTGTGTAGCGAAAGTCGAGGGGCTGGTGCCCACAGAGGCATTTGGGTTATGCTGTGACGATAGTGTAACTCGATGTCACTGCGATCTACTGCAGACCATAGCGAAAGTCGCGTGAGCCGCTGAGAGCCAACAGTCTACGTTTGATTTTATATCGGTAGACTGCGACACTATGGTAACATAGCGAAAGTCATGTGTGCCGCTGAGAGCCAACAGTCTACGTTTGATTTTATATCGGTAGACTGAGACCTATGTAGGAGTGGAGAAGTTTCATTTTGACAGCGAAAATCGTGTGTGCCGTTGAGAGCCAACAGTTACATGGACTTTTGCTGTGACGGCAACGTAACCTTGGATGTAACTGCGATCTGTTGTGGGTTCTATGGTATAATCAGTTACATGGACTTTTGCTGCGACGGCAACGTAACCTAGGATGTAACTGTGACCATGGATGGGTGTGATGATTTCCAGAGCATTCTCACCAAAGATATTTACTCTATTTTCAAAACTATTTTCTATATTTTCAATAAAAATATTTTTTCATGTAATTTCACTAGGTGTTGAAATTGGTCTGCCGAGTACTTATAGATTTTCAGTCGTACGCCTGATCAACGTATGACCGAATTTCTATAAAGACAAGAATGGACTGGTTGAAACATCGAGTTATAAAAGTATTTTTATAAAAACTACATTGAAATAATATTATATAGATATTAAAAAGTGTTTTAAAAGCGATCAAGGATATTTATCTGATTTTAAGCATTTTCATAGATTATGGCTTTGTTCCTTTTCGAGGACGAAAAGTTTTAAGGGGGGAGGGATGTGACATCCCGGATTTTTGGCAGTATTAATTTTTTTTTATACTTAATTGAATTAATTTAAAATATAACTTATTATGTTAAAAAATATATGTCTATATATATTTGAATGTTTGGGAGAAATAACTAGGATTTGAAATATAAAATAAATATAAGATAATTCTAGAAAAAAAAATATGTATGGATACTTACTGGTATTACTTGTAATATAAAATGAAATGGGCAACAAGACAAAGCTATATATGTATATGGAATGTGCTCACAAATAAAAAAAAAGGGGGCAGAGAAAATATAATAAGTAGAAGCTTATAAAACAAGCCAAAGCTAATAAATGTCAGCACACCACAAATATCATTTCAGCCTACACTTGAATAAAAATCTCTGATGTGCTGGTACACGAGCAAAATATACATGGGAAGATGCAAGTACAGATGTAAGTGCATATGAAGATATATATGTAAACATTTTTGGAAACAAGCATTTAATACACCTTGCAACTCTAGCATACAAAAATTTCAACTCAGGCCAAATATTTCAATCACGTACAAGAAGAAGTTAAATCAGTTTAAGAAAATCTCTGACCAAAGGAAAAATTTTATATATAAAAAAAAATTGGGAATAAGCTTACTCTAGAATGCAGTAGTATACTCATATATGTACCTCCACTACCATTATTTTCTTGATTCGAAAACTAGTAAATAAAGCTAAATATTCTGCCATCTCAAAAACTGGAAATTTGAAACAAAAGAATGTTCCAGCATCTAAAAATCATCTGTAAATAGTTTTCTATATATATGTACATCCTCTTTGTTCTAGTTCGTTCTCAAGACTAAGCAAACCAGAAGTTAGCATCACCATTACAAAACTTAATAACATTTCAACTAAACAAAGTAAGCAAGAAGATCAGAGGGGTTCCAGCTTGCAGATTTCAAAGCTCCTCTGTTTCAACATTCCTGTTTTCTGTCTTCATCTCTCGGTGAGTAAAACATTTTTTTATCTGAATCTATACGTGGGTGCATGCAGGAGTGCTGTGAATAATGGCTGCATGATTTTATTGTCTGGAATTTAGATGTACCTTCATGATTAGTTATGTGCAAATCTGTGTTGTATAAACAAGCCTCTGTTATGTTCTACATGGCCAAAAATTTCTTTATAAGGTCATATCTCATTTTATAAACAAATTTTAGATCAGGATCCTTAAGAAATTTTGTTATTAATAACTAGAATTTTTTTTTTTGAAACATTATTAAGTATATTCGACAAGAAGGATTACTGGAAATGAGGAATAACAGAAAAAAATAAATCCAAGTTAAAAATTAAATTTTTAAAATTTCCAGTTTTAAGTGTATAAACTGATCGAAAGGGAAAAATGATGGATTATGATGAACATATCAAAAATTTTAAGTGTAGAATTAGGGGAAATTCTAGGGTTGAACAGAGATTGCACTTTCGTCAATATCCGGTGGTCGCGATGATGTTAGGGGTCATCGTTGGTTATGTAGGAGGCCATGGTGCTGGGAATTCGAGGAAAAATGGCCAGAAAATTTTCTACTGCGGAATTCGCGAAGGAGTAATAGATTTAGGGTTTAAGGTCTGGGTTGGGTGGCTGTTGGATTCGAGGCTGGCTCATCATCAATGTTGCATCGGAATGGATGAGACTAGGGGGAAATGTTGCGTGAGTAATCGGGGCGTCTCTGGTCGCGGAGACGTGATCTCAGATGATCGAGATCGACGTGGCGAGCCATTTTTGTCAACGTGGCTGGTTCCTGATGATTGTTCGTTTTGATCGTTTTCAATTTCGTGGTGAGATCGTCAGATCTGGGTTTTTGAGGGGTTCGTCTAGGCCAACGTCGACTTATTGACGATCGAAGACTTGGTCGAAGAACATTGGGTGATCGGTGCACGTGCACAATGGTGAGGTGGTATCAGTGTCCTATTGTAGGAAGAAGAAAGGATGAACTCGAAGTGGGGCTCGTGAAATTTTGATGATGGCTCGAAGGGACCTCGGGTTAGTATGCATGTTAATAACAGTTTTTAAAATAATAGGAAAACAAAATCAGGTTTTAGAAGAAAAGAGGTAGCCCGAGATTTGGTTCGGGAAATGTGATAGATGGCTCGGGTACTTTAATGTTGGTCCCAGGTTCATGTTTAACAGTCTTGAAATTTAAATTAAACAAGCTTATTTTAAAAAAAAAACAAGTTTAAGTTTAAACTATATTCTTAAATCATTTCTTATCTAAACTTTAAGTTAGTTAAATAAATTATTTTTAAATGAATTCTTAAATTATTTAGATAAGTTTAAAATGTTTTAAATGTAGATCCTTATTTTTAAATAAATTCTTAGGTTTATTTAAAATAAATTTGAATGGTATATTTATAACTTAGTATTTTGAGTTAAATTCATATGTTGATTTAATTTCCAAGGATTATTTAATATAAAAAAAATTATTACTTGATGTAATTAAAGGATAATTACTTTGTGTAATCGCTTTTAAAGAGAATTAATTAGTTAAATTTAATTTACGTAAGTATCTAAGTGAAATTAATTATTTAAAGATAATTAATTAATGTAATTAATCAAGGAGTTGATTTAGTGGACATAAGTAATTAAGGGAAGTAATTCTGATGTGATTAATCAGGATTGAATCCATGAATTAAAATTGTTAAGGGAAATTTATATGTGTAATTAATTAATTAATGTTAAATAAGCAAGATTTTTAAGTAATAAAGTAATTAATTTAATTCATTGGTAATTAATTAAATCAGTGAGAAATGTATGACTAATTTATCTTGCTTATGAATGATTGAATGATTTTTGAATGCCTTGGGTTATTTGTATTTCTGATATGTGATTGTGATGCTTTGTGAAATGAAATGTTTTTGTAATATGATATGTTGGATTGAATAGTGATAATGTGGTTATCTATGGTGAACTACTGTGTAAAGGTGGCATGCAGTAATTCAAACTTAATCACGTATGACTTGAGTTAGGATGACATTAAATTCGAAAAGACCGGAGTCGGGTATTAGAAAATACCCGAAACCTCTTCGATTCCTCATAAATTGATATGTAGAACCAATAGACCAAATTGAAATAATTTAACTAAATTGAACCATTAATCTAAGGTTTGGTATTTGGAAATTGATGTGTGTAATGAGTGATGACCATAACAAATTGTAAATTTGTATATTGGTAGGAGTTACCCGGGTTTAGTTATGTTTAGACTTGATATTTCAAATTATATGGGTTTACTCACGCTGGTTTCCAGCCTGACCCGGGTGTTACTTTAATGTAATGCTCGGGTCAGACCGAGTATTACAGCTTTTCAGGTAAGGACGTTCTGGAGCTCAGGAGACGAGCTGGATGGCAGGAACGTATGGAGTGTTTCCGCTTTGTGATATATTTCTGTTTATATGGGATATGTTGATTTGTATATACCCAGTGATTGTGTATATGTGTAACTCTGATGTATAAAATATAATTGATAGATACAATATTCTTTTTGTAAACTGTTATTTATTTGATATTATATTTTGATCCGCTGCGAATGTGAGAATCTATGGAGTGTTTTCTGTTTCTTCTTCTTCTATCTCTTTCTTCTTTTCCTAACTATCTGGAATTTTCGGGATCGAAAATTCCGGGTCGTTACAGTTTCTTAAACTTAATTAATCACATCCAGTAGTTATCCATTAATTACTTACACTCATTGGGTATTGCCAAATAAATTTTTTATTACTGGAAAATATATAAGGGTTTAGACATTAAAGTGATTCGTATCGATCACGGAAACGACATCTCGTATCGATCACCAGAAAGTTCGTTTGTATCGGTCGAAAAACCTCCACTTTGTATCGATCATCGACGACATCTTCTATCGATCACCAGTTTCGGATCTTCGTATCGATCAATGTGGAACGAAGAAAACTCCCATTATCAATCGATACAAGGCTACTCACCTTATCGATATGAAGTCCCATCTTTTTCGGATCGATACAAAACCCTTTCCTCCATCGATCGATACGAATGCTCCCCCCGTGTCCATCAACCCATCTTCTCCTTCGAGCAGATAGCATGCCATTACCCATTCAACAACCTCATTCTAACCAACTCCGGAAGCAGCACCGCCGAAATCGGCCATGATTTTGAGCGAAACTTGTTTCAATCTCGAGTCTTATCGTTCTAGAACAGATTATCTCAACTAATTACCTAATTTGGGTAGTTAATTCGACGGATTAAGGGTTTAAATGGTTCAAAGGCAAAGGCAGTATTTTCTTCTTTTCTTTAGCTCGGATCGATACGAAGGCAGGAAGGGAATAAAAACAGATAAAAAAATTTCTACGTACAAAACGGTATTTATATGGACCTAAGGAAAAGAGAAAGGCGATCTGTCTCACGGTCATTGCAACCGGTTTCAACAGGTTTCTCCTCAAAGCGATACGAAGGAGTTGTTTGTATCCATCGACTCAGATCTTATCGATACGAAACTTGCAGCAAAGACTTGCCTGAATCACTGGATGCTACTGATACGAAATGCGTATTTCGTATCCACTGCTTTCAAGCCTACAGAAATTCGAATCCACCTGAAACATATCGATACGAATTACTCTATTCGTATCCAACATAAGTCCCTCGATACGAAGATCACTGCAAAATTATATCTTGACAAATCAACTCTATCGATACGAAACACTATCCTCGTATCCACCAACTTCGAGACCCAAGGCTTCGTATCCATCGATACGAAACATCATCGAAGACTATCCATTTCGTATCGATAGCCATCGATACGAAATGTGTATCCAAGTTCTCGCAACGATCCAGGAGAGGATCGATATGGAAGAAATTACTTAAAACGACTATCGATCTTTGCTATAACTCAAATTTTGCACCGATTCAGGAGAGGATCGATACAAAATTCGATGCAAAAAAAAACTGACAACGACTCGTGAATGTATGAACGTTAACGAGAGTGAGGTTAACATGCATACATATATAACAGACTAACGTCCAATTTTTAAAATTTGTAGGAATTGAATACTCGTTTGATAACAATTACAACGACAGTTTGCTATCATTCAGCACTCAGTCACAACAGTATATGGTACAACAATTGACAATCAACAATTCATGATTTATATTACCGAAGCATAAAGCAAAGGTTACATCTTTCGACGAAAAGACAATGATAGCTATTCAAAGCACGTCATGTTCTCACAAGACATACTTTGAGGGGCAAATGTTATCCCGCCTTTTGGCAATGCCGTGATATCAAATAATTGACTGGAACCAAAGACAGTTCATCCCGAAGATCGGTTATACGCAGGCTCACTATGGCTATCGATGAATTTTTTCCGAGACCGGATCGAGCTACAATTGGAAAAATATGACAAGCAAAGCTATGAAAGCCAACGTTCCAAATTTCAAGTCAATCCGAGTTGGTATGCTCAAGATATGATCGATACGATTCAAGGAATTCAACACAATCGCATCCATCTATTCGTGTCCATCAAGTCTCGGCGTCATCTGTTGTTCGTACCCCTCAAGCCTTAGCATGTTCGTATCCATCAGCAAGTATCTTTTTGTATCCATCAAGGCACACTACTTCGTATCCATCGAGAGAATCAGCCTTAGTCGTATCGATCCTGTTCGAATCCATCGGCATACGAACGCACTTTATATCGATCGGCTATTACCTACTTTGCATCCATCAACTGCAACACGGAAGTCCACTTTGTATCCATCCAGATTCACATACTTCGTATCCATAGGAAGTGACCTTCTTCGTATCCGTGATCTTCAACCTGTTCGCATCGATCAACAAACTTCACTTCGTATCCATCAAAACCAAACAAAGCCACTACTTTGTATCGATTGGCTAGTGGTCGATACAAACAGAGTAGTTGCCATCGATACGAACAGGGCAGAGTAGTTTCCATCGATACGAACAAAGCAAAGTAGTTACAATCGATACGAGCAGAGGCGAACTGGGTCGATACGAAATGGGGCTCAACCAGGTCGATACGAACAAGGCGTATACTTAGGGAAGACTCGATTGTTTGGCATAAAAAGTGGATCATTCCGAGGAGATAGCGCCACGTCGACTTATAGGCACGTGCCCGGATCGATTCGAACTGATCGATACGAAGGGTATCGATACGAAGGGTATCGATACGAACAAGACAGCCCATATAAAACACAAATTTGTATCGATCGTAACTCAGAATCTACAAGTCCAAATGCCACCAAATTTTCATAGGAGCTTACGTACAACTTAAAGAATGTTCATGCCCAATTTCGACTCGATTGGACCAAATCTTGATTGATATGAAATTCATTAGTATCGATCACGAACCGAGTGCAAATCACGTGGGATCGATCACGTGGCCCACCCATGTGCCAGAAGAGGTCTCCTGAGATCTGAGCGAGATATTTTTAGCCTACGCCTATAAATAGCATCCCAATGCCTACAGAAAAAGGATCTTTTGGCTCTTTGACATCCAGACTCTACCGAGTTCACCATTGTACTCGAATTTCACTGTTGTACTTGAGATTTACTATTGTAATCCGTTGTAACTAGCAAGCAAAAGTGAATAAAGATCAATTATTTCATAGTGGACGTAGGCAACACGCCGAACCACTCTAAATCTCTGTTTTTCTTTGCTGTTTTTCTGATTATTGCCTGGAGTGTTTGTTAGATAATCCTCTTTTTACATTTAATTTCTTCATTTTATCTCTTCAAACACTTTTGAAGAGTGTTGTGCGCAATTTTGGTATAAACAAAATGCAATATGGAAAGCTGGAAATGTGATAGGAGGAGAAGAGGCAATAGTGGTTAGCAGAACAAAAGGCCATAAGAAATGTCTCCTTAAATCTCCCAGCAATTTTTAATAATATGAAGGAGGTCTTCCTTAATCCAATCCCAATTCTTCTCTTTATTTGAAGTGACATAAGAGCTTGTTATGGGAATCCTTCTCTTCATTTATTTTAGCTTGAGCTTCATTCAATTTTTCATAACAAGATCCTTACTCGAATTTCTAAGCAACTCATCTTTTTCTTGAATGATTTTTGCCTAGAAGATGAAAGTTCCTTGATATAATTCTCAACATTTTGCAGCTTTATTTCGATGGCATTCATGGAACAATGTTGTTTTTATAACATAAATTTTTTCCTTCTAAGGTCATCAAGAAATCAATCATGTTCCATTTGAGATTCTGAAGTTGATGTAAGCAAGCCTTCAATATCCTTCTCGAGGCATCGAAACACATCTTTGGAATCATCAGTTTCTCTCTTCTAGCACTTTATGTGAGAGTCAACAAATTTGAGATCCTTTTGAGCATGCTCTTCATTCTCTTTACTCTGCCTAAGCTATCTAGTCAAATCCTCCACTTGGACTGCAGCCAACTAAGCTAACCAACAACATTCAGAACCATTAGAACCTTGTTAATAACCCTCAAGAAACTAGACCTCAAATATCATAGGAGCTAGGGAAGTACATGGAGGAGCCGATGATAAAGCAATGTCTTTAGACCTAAAGGAGCACTAGTGGATATGGTTAGTGGATGAGACTAGTTACGATAAGAAGGAATTGTATCCCATTGTGGACTTCTATTGGGACTTTCCAAAATTTATGAAAAAGGGTACATTCTAGAGGCATTTAGAGAAATCTCAATCACTTCCTCTCTCTCTATCTAAAGGCCACTTTCCTCTATGAGCATAAGAAAAAGAAGATCTTAGATCCTATAGATATACCAAAATCTATCATCCTTAAAAAAATCTTCCATTGCCTGACCTTATAGTGCTCCTCTTTGGCAATTTCCTTTTCGTTTTGAAATGTTTCTCCATTTCTAGTTCCTCAATCTCTGTTGGACTAGTATGCCTAATCTTTTTCATTATTTCCTTCACCTAGATACCGTTCCAAAAAATGTGTATAAATATAAGGTCAGTAAAATATATACAATAATTAAAACAATAATAATATATATAAATATGGACATCCTAAAAGTTAGGAATGGAAGTACTAACTTCCATCAAGATAGGTAAAGAAACAACACGCTTTCACCTTAATGTAACAAAATATTTGGACGAAGGGACGAGAATGGTGGACATAACCATATACTCAAAAGTAATATCATTAGTAGGCTCAATAGGAGAAGAAAGAGTAATAGACATTAAAGAACGAATCATAACGGTTTCTGACTAAGTTATAAATACTTAAATAAGAAAAAATTCTGAAGCAATAGAAGTAGTTATCATGGTGGGGTGTGGGGATGGACAGATGTAAGAAGTGCATCGATGGGCAATAATCCTTGCTCAAAAATAGAGGTAAGAGGAAGTAGCTCTGAGCATTCTACAAGGTTGAAAAATAAAGATCTCACAAAGAAGCCCTAAAATTTATGGGATCTCCCGCGACTTTAAAAGAAAAATCCTTCCTATCAAATACATTACCAACATCACCAACGTTAATGAAATAGGACTTGGAGTTTTGGTCTCCTTTAGTGGAAATCTTATGATTGGAAAAAAGTTTTGGCCCCCTTTAGTGGAAATCTCATGATTGGAAAGAAATATGACCAGTTTATATCCTTGATTTTAGGTACAAGAAAACTTTTCTTAGAACTTAAAGGTCCTTCTTGGTACTTGGTGGAGGCCAACCATTATAGAACTAAAATTAGGGATTAAATCTACAACTTTAAACGTATAATTCCTTGTAGCCTTTGGAGTAGTCTGAGTTCCACTAAAGCTTCTACTTCCTTTAGGCATAGACTCGGGCTGGCTTGATAAGAAGTCTTCCATTCCTCAAAGAAAATGGACTAAGTACCTCAAGTAAGCCTATATTACCTCAACTTTCTATCGATTATAAAAGGTTAAGGGTGTGTTTGCGATGAAAGAAAACAGGGCATTTGAGTAGGGCATTTAAGTGAATGGGGAATACGTTTGGGGCTACGAACGGGGTATTTGACCAGAGTATTTAAGTTGTGATTTGTAATTTAATTGATTTATAGTTGATTAATTATATGTTTTGTTGTTATTTTTAATTTGTTAACAGTTATTTTTATTGTGTAATATGAGATTAAAAATTGCAAATAACAAAAAATAAATTAAGTGATTTTTCATTAAAACAAATCACTATACTTTAAATTCAAATACATGAGGAAAAAAACAAACATAAAACTACATGCTACGACGACTATGGAATAAGTTAAGTGGTACATCATAAATCCTTACACCTCATCATTCGGCATTGTTTCCACCACATCCAATGTAACATCCCTCACTTGGAGGCCTAAAACTAATTATTACGGATGCTGCAGTCATCCATAGTTATTAATTCTCGATGACCAAATGTGGTAATGTTAGATACATTGATATAACATAAACACGTGAATATGAAAAAAAATTAAACACATAAAACAACTTCTCATTCCACTTCAAATCATATTTCAAATTCATTACATAAGCCTAATTTCATAAACCACATTCAAAGAAATATAATTATTACAAAATACGCCAAGAGCGACATATGAAGATGCCCCCTTAGATGATCAGAGTCTAAACATAGGAAATTAAACAACTTTGCCATTACAACCAAAATACAGCGGAATCAAACATAAAGAACTCCTAATAGCTAGCTTGCCTCATACATGTCTCTGGAAGCTTATTCGTCTAAAGGAGAACCTGAAAGCCTTATCTCTCAAACTACTCAAAATTAATTGAGCACTCAAGAGTTTAAGGGGAAAACATAAACTTCGAGTTAGACAAAAAGTATGGTATGAGTAATAACATACCATCTCGATCTACATAGATATATAGTGAGACCTCGCCGCTTAACGGAATGGGTTTTCCCCTCACTAGTATCTTAACTCAATTTATAATAACCATATATTGTGCACCTGCATCTACAATGGTTAAAACATAACATAATAAAAGATATTATGATGATATGCAAACATGCAATATGTACTAGATTTCTTGTCCCAATTTATCTTACTATCTGTCTCAAGTTATAGTTTCTAGGGTCACTATTAACCTATTAGTTTTCATGAGTTGACTAATAATCTGATAATTCTTTATGGAATTCCTAGCCACTTTTATAGTTTTCATGGGGTCACTATGAACCTATCAGTTTCTACCAGAACCATCATCCAATTATAGTTTTCATAGGATCTCTATGAACCTATTGGTATCTACCAATAACTTTCTCCAATCATAGTTTTCAAGGGCTTACTATGAACCTATTGGATTCTCCAATAATTTCTCTCATGTCATAGTTTT
This sequence comes from Allium fistulosum, assembly GCA_030737815.1. Classification (NCBI taxonomy): domain Eukaryota; kingdom Viridiplantae; phylum Streptophyta; class Magnoliopsida; order Asparagales; family Amaryllidaceae; genus Allium; species Allium fistulosum. Next base: position 737,598,957 of record CM060908.1, on the reverse strand, counting down.
CATGGGATCACTATGAACCTATTGTTCTCTTTCAATAACTTGTCCGGACATAGTTTTCATGGGATCACCAAGAACCTATTGGCCCCTGCCAATAACTATTTAAATACATAGTTTTCATGGGCTTACTAAGAACTGGTCTAACTAATAATCTTTTGATCAGTCTTTGGGCATCCTATATTCTAGTCTGTCTGACCTGCTGGATGCAATTCTACTCACAGAGGAGTTAACTCAGTGTATATCCACTACTGGGTCAACCTAGCTAGGTATTCTGCCATTAATACCCCAAAATGTAGTTATGGGTTGATTATAAAGTGAATATGTTTACAGAAGAAGCACGCATAATAACTAATCATAGCATTATAATATAAACATCCATGGTTTAATATCCTTGTAATCATTATCAAATGAAACATGGTTAATACCTTTAACCTATTCTCTTTAGCAAGGAAAGCTTCTTCAAAAACACCAAAGTTAAATGCCATTTCAAAATTCTTTCATATTGCCATGGGTTTACTTTTAAAATTGAGATTGGGTTTCTTATTTGAAAATTTAGGCCTTCGAAACCTTAGGCCTTCTCTTTCAAACCCACTAAAACAAACCTTTTGAAAGTATTTAAACCTTCTTTTACACTAAAAAATATATACCTTTCCAAACAATCAAAACATTCCTTTCGAAAGCATTGAAACCTTCCTTTTGAAACCATTAAAGATGTGCCTTTCAAAAGCATTAAAGCTTATCTTTAGAAGGCACTTAGTTCAGAGAAAATTATTGGAAGCATAGCTTCAAAACCATTTGAAAGTATCTTTTACGAAACCATTGGGTGTAACATTAAATATAACTTCTGGGTCAAAGAAAACAAAAGTGAAAGCAACCCTTTCGAAAGCATTGATCTTCAAATAAAAGAATTTGGGAAAAAGGATAGCTTCGAAACCACCCTTTCGAAAGCATTGATAAAAGCGGCTACAAGAACCCTTTTGAAAGCATAGGGAAGGCGGCTTCAAAAGCTTCCCTTTCGAAAGCATTGACTTATAGTTATAAAGAAAGCGGCTTTTAACTAATTCGAAAGGCATGAATGCGATAGCTAGGTTTCGATTAGGTTCAAAAGCGGCTATCCATTCGTAAGCTCCTTTCATTTTAAAACTAAATATGCGTAACTCATTTGAAAGCTTCTTTTAGAACAAAGGCAAGCGGCAATCCATTCGAAAGCTATTTACAAGTAACTTCAGCCCTTTCGAAAGCATCTTTTAAAAGCAAAGGCAAGTAATATACGAAAGCTTATGAAAATGACCTCTACCCCTTCGAAAGCTTGCCTTCGACACAGTCCCTTCTACTGTTCTCCAAACCACTACGTACCAATGGCTTGATACCATGTGTATTGGTTTCGAATGGGTTTATAAGCAGAAGTATGGTGACGAAAGGTAGCAATTGGAAGTGGTGAAGTGGTAAATTGTGTCAAAACTGATTTTATGCCTTACAAAGTAACTTCTTTTCATCTAACTTGCCAATTTGTCAAATTATAATTGGTTGTCATTTCTTTATCAAAAATCCATTTTCTAAAAAGGCGGCCGAATTCAATAATTTATCATTGAAATTATTTTTGCAAATAAGTCATTACCTTCCATAAAACATTTAAACATTTAAGTCCTTCAACTTAAATAATTTAATAACCATATTAAACTACTTAGGACAAATCCCCAAAAATCATCATAATTCACTTTTAATATGTTTTCTAACATATATATATTTCAGACCCAAAGTCCTTTATATAATTTCCATAATTAATTTTAAACCCAAATTATCCATTTCTTACATTCAAAATTCAAAATAAATTATCCATAGCTTGGAATATTATGTAAATTTAAACCCATCTTTAAAATAATGTTTTACATAACATATTCAATCCTCATGGCATTCGAAACCCATTTTACATGATTTTAACCTTAAAATCGAATTATACTTTACACAAAAATACTTGTTTAAATCAAATATGGCATATAATCAAAGCATGTCATCATTCAATCCATCCAAATGGTTTTAAAAACATAAACCCAAAATTAAATTGTTCAATAAAACATATATGAGATAGCTTAGATTATTTTTCACTTGTTTGGATAAGGAACATGAGATTTGTTCTTGCTTAATTCTTCCTTGTTTGAATCCTTGGTTTCTAATTGATTTTGATCCCCTTTTCTCCTAGGGTTATGGTCGGCCTTGATCTCCTTTTGTTTATGTTTTTGTTTCGTGAACGTATGAATGAAAATGAGGTAAGGGTATAGGGGTTATGGGGTTATGCTATACGGCTATTCCCCATATTACCCTTGCCTTACTTAACTTAGTTTTTATCTTATAAACCATTCTTAAGTATTTACTTACAAGCCAATTTATAAATCCATTTTTATTAAGGCATAACCTTAATTTGTTTTCAAATCTCAATTCTCTTATCACTCTAGTCTCTACATTATTCTATTTAATTTGTCCAATTAAATCTTCTGAATAATGCTATTAAAAATTAGGGGTGTTACAGGCTCCCCTCCTTAAAGAATTTCGTCCTCGAAATTCAACAAGGACTAAATACTAATCATAGTAATCATCTGTAACATCCCCTAGCTACAATACTAGCCTACCCGACTAGAAAACGGTCTATATAAAGAAAATATAGAACATACCCTTATAGTAGATCCAGATAAGTATCTCTAATCATGTCTTCTGTCTTCCAAGTACGTTCCTTCTCGTTGTCGCTCCATTGAACTTTCACCAACTTGACTGTCTTGTTTTTTAACTTCTTCTCATCGCTCGATAGAACCCAAACAGATTGCCTAAAAAAGTCAAATTTGGTTCTACCATTAGGTCTTCCAATGCAATCGGAGGAATAATAGTCTCTGGATCATGCACATACTTACGAAGATGAGACACATGAAACTCATTATGGACACTCGCCAAACTGCTTGGCAACTCTACTCTATATGCGAGCTTTTCAATCCTCTCTATAACTGGGAACGGTCCAACATATCTCGCTGCCAGTTTCCTTGACTTTCCGAATCGTACCACATCCTTCACTGGTGATACCTTAATGAAAACCCTATCTCGAACTGAGAAATCTAGATCTTTACGCCTCTTATCTGTGTAACCCTTTTGTCTAGACCGAGCTTCCTTCATCCTACCTTGGATCAACTCAATCTTTTATGTTGCCTCTCTTATCAGATCTGGACTTAAGACTAATCTGTCTCCAGTTTCCAACCAACATGCTGGTGACTTGCATGGCCTCCCATAAAAAGCTTTGAAAGGTGCCATTCCTATACTAGTCTGATTACTATTATTTTAGGAAAATTTGACTAAATGTAGGTGATCTTCTCAAGGTCCACCAAAATCTAGCACATAAGCTCTTAATGAATCCCCAAGTACCTTATTGACCCTCTCTGTCTGCCCATCCATCCGAGGGTGATACGCTGTACTCATTTTGAGCTTGGTAGCTAACGCATTTTGTAGACCTTTCCAGAATTTGCTAGTAAACAAAATATCTCTATCACTTACTATACTACTAGAAATTCCATGCAGTCTATCTATGATCTTCATAAACAATTTAGCTAGAACAGGTGTCGTCCTGGTTGACTTAACTTGTATGAAATGGGCACTCTTGGTCAACCTATCCACTATGACCCATATTCTTTCATTTCCTCGATTCAACCTTGGCAACCCGTCTATAAAATCCATGGATATCGAGTCCCATTTCCAAACAGGTATCTCCAAAGGTTGAAGCAACCCACTCGGCTTTTGATGTTCGGCCTTCATTTGTTGATAGTTCGCACACTGCTTTATCCATAAGCCAACATCCCTCTTCATACCTTCTCAGTATAAGCTCCTCTTCATGTCCTGATACATCTTGGTTCCTCCAGGATGAATCGTAAATTTGGATCGATGGCATTCGCTAAGAACTTCTCTCCTTAAGTCCTCAACATTCGGAACACACAACCGTCCCTTCTTTCTCAACCATCCTCTCTGGTGAAGATTAAAATATTTTAGATTATCAATCTCCGATCCAACCTCAAGCCTTCTAATCTTCTCGGCTAACAATGGGTTTTCTTTCTACTTAGAAGCAATCCTTTCGATCAGAACAGGTCAAATTTCCAAACAGGATAACAAGGCAGTGCTCTAACTAGAACTAGCAGTCAATCTTAACTGCACGCTATAAGTAGTCAAAGCCTCTAGATCCTTCCATTCCGTTAACATAGCTAACCCCACATTCTAATGTTTTCTGCTAAGAGCATCTGCTACTTTATTTCCATTTCCAGGTGTGTAATCTATACCAAAATCATATGCTGCTAAAACTCCAAACACCTCTGATGTCTCATATTCAACTCCCTTTGAGAGAATAAATACTTTAAGGAATTATGATATGTGTATAACTCAAATCTCTCCCCTAAGAGATAATGTCTCCATAGTTTCAGTGCGAAGATCACTACCGCCAACTCTAAATCATGAGTAGGATATCTCCCTTCATGTGGTCTAAGCTGTCGTGAAGCGTAGGGAATAACTTTACCTTTTTGCATCAACACAGCTCCTAACCTGATTCCACATGCATCTCTATACACCACTAACCCTTGATTCCCATCTGGAACTACTAGCACAGGCGCACTGGTCAATAAATACTTTAACTTAAGGAATGCTTCCTCACATTTGTCAGACCAAATAAACTTCACGTCCATCCTGATTAGGTTAGTCAAAGGCGTTGCTATCTGTGACAAATCCTTAATGAATCTCCGGTAATAGCTAGCAAATCCAAGAAAAGTTATGATCTCAGTCACCGTCTCTGGTCTCTTCCAATTGTTAACAGCTTCAATCTTATCTGGATCAACCGACAAACCCTTCTTGAGACCACGTGACTAAGAAACTTAACCTCTTTCTTCTAGAAATGACACTTCGAAAACTTCGCTTTCAGTTAATGCTACCTTAATGTCTCAAGCACTACTCTATGATGAACTCCATGCTCTCTTTCATCCTTAGAGTATATTAAAATTTCATCTAAGAAGACCAATACAAACCTATCCAAGGGCTCTTGGAAAATCCAGTTCATCAAATCCATAAAGAAAGCTGGCGCATTTGTTAACCCGAATGGCATTACTAACCATTTATACGAACCATACCTAGTTCAAAACACCATCAATAGAATACTATCCTCTGCCACTCTTAGCTGATGGAAACCTATCACCAAATCCAATTAGGAAAATACTCTGGCTCCACTCAACTGATCAAATAAATCATCGATTCTCGACAAAGGATACTTATTCTTGATCGTCTTCTCGTTTAACTTACGATAGTCGATACACATCCTTAACGGCCCATCCGGTTTCTTTGCGAACACCGCTGCAGCTCCCTAAGGAGAATTGCTTGGTCTCACGAAATTCTTCCCTTCTAAATCCAATAGCTGCACATTCAATTCCTTCATTTCGGTCGATGTTATCATGTTAGGTGGTATACTCACAGGTTCTGCTCCTGGCACAAAATATATTTGAAACTCAATTGCTCGTTTCGAGGGTAGTCCTGTGACTAGCTCAAAAACATCTGCAAACTCTCTTGCTAACAAAACTCGATTCAATTCCTTTTCTACTTCCATAGCACTCAACAAAGCACAAGCACTCTGATCTGAATTCTCCACCGAGTATATAATTCAGTTATGACTATTAGGGTGCCTTAGCGATATTTCCCTATCTTGGTAAAATATCCTAGCATCATGTTGACCCAAAAAATGGACCAACACCCTGGTTTGAGTTTGAAAGCACCAGCCCTGTTCTGACAGAGAATTGTCACAGATAATAGGTATAGAAATAAAATAGTAAAAGAGAGAAGGCAGAGAATTTTTATAATGGTTCGGTTGTTAATGAAGCCTATGTCCACTTTATAGCTTTATTATAGACAAACTGCTGTTACAATAAATGCTTGATTACAAAGCTTTGATTATTTTCTAGCTAAATTGAATCTACAGAGTTGGAATCCACTGGAAAATCACAGTGTAGTCCTTTGGAGATTTTTGTGTGGGAGGTAGAGAGTGAAGAATAATTCCAGCAGAGCTTCAATAACCAGTCTGGAGAATCTCCTATTTATGTTGCAGGTAGGACGCTATTTATAGAGATCGAGGAGCTGCTGGGCCAGGCCCGTCTTCATCAGCTCGTAGGTAGGTTACAAGCGACCTAGGAGGGCTTTTGCTCGTAAAATGAGCCAAAACCATGGGTTGCTGGCGACCCGTGGCCTATGGGTCACTGGCGACCCATAGACTTGGTTCATTTTTCGATCCAACGTCTTGCCTCTTTTGTGGTGTTCCACAACGAGTTGGTTTGAAGGTTCGAGGAGAAGCATGGGTCTTTGACGATCTAAGTACTTAGGATTTTTCTAGAGTCTAGAATAGGAGATGTTCACATAGCCTTTTATCGTTGTTGCTACGTTTTGATGGCAAGTCGCTAGTTGTTTACATTCAGCTGCTGGTTGGACTGAAAGAATGCTGATCTCTCGGCCTCGTTGATTCCAGTCATTGTTTTAATCATATAGCTTGACCCTTATCGGTCCCTTGTCCTAGCTTTTCTGGTTAAGTCCTGAACCATCCTGTCTGCACAAGGTTGTCCTGATTTCTATTAGTTTCTGCTGGGCTAAAAATCCGGATGTCATTTGCCCCCCAAAGTATGTCTTCATTGTAAGCAAGATGTGCTCTGGAAGTTATCGTTTTTAATATCCATTTATTGATTTCTAAGTGATTTCTTTGGAGCTTTATGAATATGTTAGCCCAACGTCATTGGTCATCTTTCTTTGGTTCTAACTGCTATCACCTGCCACAATATATCACACCTCCACTTGTAGCTTCCCTGCATGCCTTGGAATGGCGAACAGTTGCAATCGATCGAGTTTGAGATAAATAGACGAAGCTTTCTTTCTTCTTTCCCTTTGAATGAATATATGCATATTTTGTCATCATAATTCTTTCTTTTTATTTAGTGGGTCGCTAACGATCCATGTGGGATGGGTCGCTAGCGACCTATCTGCATGAAACAATTTTTTTATTATAAAGCTAGGTCGGGTCACTGGCGACCCGAACACTTAGCAAATTTTTTTGCCTCCTCTTCATGCCTACTTATACTCGAACCGACCCTGTTTCTTCACTTTGACTCGATCTGACTTTGCATCGTTATACGATCTATCCTCCAGCGATTCAATTCTCCAATGACTTAAATCCAGGTGACCCTAGCATCGATTCGATCTGCTCGTTCACTCGAGTCCACGATTCCTTCAAGCATTGCATCTTTCGTGAAACCCTAGCCGATCCGCCATCTTGCCTAAATCCAAACCCTAGGTCATTGTTCGATTGTTGCCGACCCATCATTAGCCCGCCAACGATCCAATCCATAGTTTGCTGAGTTTGAGTCGTGGTTCTTCTTGTGCCTTAAATCAGTTTAAGGTGGGTTTGCTCGATTGATTCGATAATTGTTATGTTTGTACAATAATTTGATGTATGGCCTTCACTTGTGACGTTGATCGCAAGAAGTTTGGGTTGATTGTGGTATAATGGAGGAAGATAGTAAATCGAGTCTTGAGTTGTCTCTTGGAATGACATTCGGGTTTTGGCCCAAGGCTTGATGCGTTTTGCTATCTTTGTCCATTAGATCAGAATTGACTTGTCTCCAGTTTTGCAGATGCTACTTGCATGGCGTATTACCAGTCTGTCCTGATTCTTCCAGAGAACTTGGTTATTCTGCATTCGGTGCTCCTGCAATGGGAAGATTTTTTCGTGTCTCTTCGGACAACGGATCCGTTATCGATCATTGATCGATAACGGGTAAGTGCGCAAGAATTAGAAAAAAAATGGACCAACACGGGGAAGTTCTTTTCTTCTTCCACGGTGAGTGAACTATCTGCACAGGATAGAGCGTTTGCAGTGTACTGAGTACCGAGTTTATCCTATATAGATAACACACTACACTTACACACTTGCCCCAGTTCGCACTTGAAGTCCGACGTGTCGATTACAAGTTAACGTTTATTCGGAATTCAAGTGTGATTGGTGAAACTTATGAATTTAGGATAGAGTTACCTGACCATTTTCGGATGCAAGTTCTATTATATAGAATGAAGCAGCCTTCTACACATTGTAAGTCAAGGGGGCGAAGCCTGGCGCTCTCCGAAGCTAAATCATCATCCACCTCACAAGCCCAGTACAGTCAGTTAGTTCCGGTCATGCTCATCGTGGACCGCACGCCTCCCAACTTTCGAGTTCTTCTCAATCCACCTGAACGAGCCTCGTTAGTGGTCTCTGCTAAGTTCCTTCATAATATATGTATGCAGCATGGGATTCCCAAGGAAGATGTGCTTCTGGTTGCGAACGATGAGTTTGCTCATATGCCTCCCCTGGGGTACACCACTAGCCATAGATACATGTGTTTGAACGGAGTCGTGCCTCCCTTCAATGATTTCCTGCGCGAAATGCTCTTGAACTTGGGAATTGCCTCATTCCAGCTTCATCCGAATGGTTACACCATCCTTACTTGCTTGCACGTCCTCTTCATGCGGACGTTCCACCATGCTCCGAGTTTTAATGAGTTGCGGTATTTCCTGACGTTCAAGAGGAGAGATGACTATCCCTCTCTGATCATAATCGAAGCCCAGAGGAACCAGAAGATCGTCTTGTGGTTGCAAAGCAATCTATCACAGTTTAAGATGCAGTACTATTTCGTTAGGTGCCCCGAGGGGTTCAACCGCCGATGGACGATAGGAGGTAAGCTCTCTATTCTACTTATCGAGCTCCATAACGTCATGATGGAGTCTCTAACTAATTGTAGGTCTCTTGCAGTTATCCCAAGGCCGAATAGAGATGTGACACTTAATGAAGTTTGTGAGACTTTAAAAGCCATCAGTCCCGAGGAAATAAGCGTTAAAGTTCTACTGACCGATGAGAACTTGTGTCTGTACGGACTGTTAGCTCCGGGTAGATCTGTCGCTCAGATTGAAGCTCCCTCCCCAGTTCGAGCCAGAGTTCACACAAGATCCTCTTCTTCATCCCACGGTTCTAAGGAAGGTCAAGAGATAGGTGGCCCGTCCAAAGGATCACTTGATGAAACCCATGAGAAGGAGGAAGCCGCTGAGGCTGGTCTGAGCAGTTCAGCTAGAATGTCCCCGATTCCGAAGGAGGTAGAAGAAGAGTTTGTACACAGAGAAGGAAAGACCGTGGTTGATTCGGAAAAGGAAGATGGAGAGTTCAAAAGTAGCAGCGATGAAACCACTGTCAGTGATTACTTCTCGTCAGAATCTAATGGTGATGATTCATAGTCCTGTGATGAGACTCCGGGGATGAGTCCCGCTCCCCCGAGTCCATCTCTTCCCTATATAGGCGGTGAAGGAAAAATCCTTGAGACCGAAAGTCATCTAGACTCTCCAAGTAAGAATGTCGGAGCAGGGTTCGGAGATTTCAGTGACGTTTTTGTTGATTTCGATGCACTCATGAAAGGAGATTTTAAATTCGACTCAACTCCTCCCTGCTAAGGCGATATTGCGCCCTTAGTTAGCTTAGTCTCTCTTATAACGACCGAAGTCAGTCCGCTCCTACCTTCGATGGCTATTTGTTCCGGTTCGTGACGATGCTTTAGGGAATATTAGAAACACAACACGTTGCACTAGGATTACACTTGTTTCCATTTTTTTCGTTCCTTCATATATTTTCTTAACTTATGTTATGCTTCTAAAACTTTTCATGTATGCCCTTTTCTAGGCATGCCGAGAGGGCGAGGCTTCTATGACGACTTCAAGGACTATACCGATTCCCAGCGTTACCCCAAGCGTTCCTATAGCCGACATCAAGTCCAGGAGACAGAAGAAGAGTATCGATGGAGGAAAGAACTCGAAGCCGAAACCCATCACCGGGAGGAGAGAGATAGAGCTCGTTCACACAAAGGCAGGTATGAGAAAAGAAGATCTCATGAGGACAGAGATGAGCCATCTAAGAAATCAAAGTTTAACTTCGCTCCCATCCTTCGGAGCTTCCTCCGAAACATACTTCCGAGGGCCAGGAAATTCCTATCACTTCTGCCACGATTCTACCCCCAACTCATGTTTCATCTTCTTCCATTGTCACTGCTGCCCCTAGAACATCTCATCCCCACCGGAGGTCGGCCTATACTCTTCCTTCTGGCCCCCTAAACTTGAGGCCGCGCTTTTGGGTTGGTTCTTAAGAGGGGTTAAGTTTGACATGGACCTTCATCCTATTCGCAGGGATTCCTTTATGCCACATCTCCAAGCTATCCAAAATGACCAGGAGCAAGCTGAGAAATGGGAGAAGCTGTGCAAGTAGCTAGCGGACACAAATAGGAATAACTATCAAGAGATCCTCTCCTTTGAAACTAAGAAAGATGATTTTGAAAGGGCGTTGGCTGATCAGGACGCCAAGATTAAACAGTTAGAGGAGGAGAAGGAAATAGTGCTCCGGGACTGTAAGGGAACTGCCAGCCTAATGAAGGAGCTGAAGGAGGCGCATAAGTAGGTCAACATCATCTGGAGAGACGAAATTAAAAAGACTCAAGTGGAGGAGGCGAAATTGAAAGAGTAAGTGATCGCTTTCAATGCTACCATCGAAGCTCAACGGAAGACAATCACCGACCATGATCTAATTGTCGAGGGGCACAACAAAACAATCTCTGATCAAGTCGAGTCCATCGCAAAGTTGCAGGCTCAGGTTGCACAGCTTAGTGCTGACAAAACTACTGTTGAGATTGAGAAGGCTGTGGTGACGGTAGATTATTTGGACCTTCAACACGCTTTTGATGGAAAAATGGAGAAGCTGGACGCAACAATTCTGAACTTTTACGTGAACTCACTGTTGCATCAGGGGAGCCTTAGCTACCTCGGCCCGAAGTACCCGCGCACTCTTGCCCTTGTTTAGAAGGAGATCTTGTCCCGCATTGCTGAGAGCAGCGACGTTTACACAGATCAAGGGTTGCGGGATGCTTATCTCAATGAGGAGTCCAAGAAGGCGCTACTTGAGGGCCAGGAGATCCTTTGGCACTACACCATATTGGCAGTTTTGTAACGCCCCCATGCGAAAGAATCGCAACATCTTTAAGCCGTTGCTAAATAGCAACGGCTTTGAGCCGTTGTAAAACAATTAAGGACGGCTACAGGCCGTTTTAATTTTGCAACGGCTTAAAGCCGTTGTAAAATTTTCCTAAAATTTTTTTCCTTCTAATTCGTTGGTCCACACTTGCGTATTAACCCCCATACCCAAAACAGTACGCCCTTCCTTTTCATTTCCCTAATCGCATTTGCCCTAATCGCCCCCTCCCTTTCCTTTCCCTCCGCGTGCCCTAATCGCCTCCGCGTCGTTGCTTTCCCTGCGCGTGCCCTAATCGCCCCTGCTTCGTTTCTCCTCTTCTTTGTGAGTTCTCCAGTCCATTGGCTTGAAATCAGAGGGAGAGAAAATTCACAAGTGGAAATCAAAGGTATTTATTTGTTTATTTAAAAAATAATAATCAGAAAATACTTGCTTGTTAATGGTTTATTGGCCAGATTATCAACCGGATTAGGATCTGTACCATACCATTTTATTTCTTGATTTCAAGTATGGTAAAGCGTGTTTGCCTACTTTCATACAAAGTTGTACTTGGTTACAAATTTAAGAGTTTGAATATCAGTTATTTATACTAATCCATTTGAAATGATCCAAAACTTGGTTAACTAAGGGATGATTAGCAGCCATTTAATGTGGGGTTAAAAGCATTTAATAATTACATGGTAAGTCGGTAGGAATAATATTTCTTTAGTAAATGACATGAATGTTAGCATGCCATAACGCTACATACATGTCCAGATGTAATAGAGTAGAACCATTTTTGATGCTTAGTATATATTTAAATTTTATTTTCACTTATATCCTTTCTGGCTCACTTGAAAATCTTATGTTCACATACATGTTTTTTTTTCCTTCCCTTCCCTTTATTGTTGAAGTCTTATAAAGCTTATTAAGCAGCAGTTATAGCATGGAATAGTTTAAATTTGCTGGAGATTATGATTATCTTTGTTTAGTTAATTGAAACTTTTCCCGGTTAATTTTTGCTAACATTTGGAGTACCTACAGATGCAAGATTGATATATGGTGTACTTTTTAACTTACAGCATTATTGTTGGTAGTTAGAAGTTATTACTTGAGGTGAATAGTTATTCGTCCCTTTTTGCAGTTTAATCTCTGATGAAGAGTTAAATATGAAAGGAAGTTGCATTTTGGATTAAGTAAACCGAATACAAAATTACAAAGTACCTAAATATTCTGTTTTGTTAGGAGTTTCATTATGCCATTTATTCTGTTTTTTGAATTTGCACCCTAACATTTTAGTTTGTAATTTTCATTTAACCTTGCTTTTGCTCCTACAATTATCTCTTTTGCGAGCAATAATTTTGGATTTGTTTTCCTTCTAAACTTCTTATTTTTTCCAGCATTATACTCTCTAGATTCTCACTAGCATATCTAAAGAAGTCCTTTCCACTTTCAGAACAGGATTTTCCTTAATTACATTAGTTATGTTTTCAATCAAACTACCATCCTCATCATTTAAATTAATATCATCTTTTGACCCACTATAACTGTCTGAGTACAAACTGTTTTTAAAATTTTCATTAGTTTCAACATCCACTAATGAAGTGGTAAGTGGTTGTTCAAATTTAGTAGCCTATTAAGAATAAAGGCAAATCAATGCATTGAATTGTAAATAAAGAAAATACATATAGCCTCAAAATATAAAGCTAAAAACAATTATTTCTTACAAAATATTGACTTTTAATTCACTATTTCAAAATGTTTATCTCAGAATATAATCTTTCCATTCATTACTTTTTAAAGTGTTTTATATAATGAGTACTGCTATCCATTATTTTTAATAGGAAAATTATTGATTCACTCATCCAAAATATTACTCCAAATATAATTATTATATTCGTTAATTTTTCAAAGAAAATACCATACACTATGGATCATATTAAAAACAAAGCTAAAAAAATTGAACCTGAAAATTCTACGTCAATTGCATAAAGAAAAGATGCACTGATTATTTTTTGAGTGGTATATCTATTATATCGGTTCCTGTATATTTAATTGTATATAATTCGTTTAATAGTTTATTGTATCCCTAAATATATTCGTAGCATTTTATGATAAATTCAACATATTGATAACAAAGCTGCATGCATCTTGTTATTGTCTCTTATATATGATTTTTCAATTCGTCGTTCAGTTAAAGTCAGTCGATTACACTATAAAAGAGACTTCTCATCTTTCAATATTTCCTTCAATTCAGTCAATATTTATCGATTATTATCATGATACTATATTTCTATTTATTTTTTTTATTTTTTTTGAATTTTGATATAATATATGTCTAGCGCCAAGACCTTTGATTAACAACCTGAGTGCCTTTACACTATAATAGTTAATTCATCATTGTAGTTGTCTATTTATATTTTTACTTGTATGTTTGTAGTTCTTAGGTTAACGAGCTTGAGAAAAGGTTGGTTGCTCTTAGAAATCCCTGAGTCAGGTACTAGTTTATACTTTTTACATTTGATTTTTTATGCTTTTTATAATTTCTATAAATATGACTATGTAACAGGAGAGCAACTTTTTAGATGTGTGTGAATTGAACTGTAGAATGTTATAAATTTTGGGTGAAGATGTTTATAGTTGTTCTGAAGTCATGTTCAATGTTTGAATGTATATTTTATAATTCTTTTTATTCAATCTTATTTATTTCATGAACATTTTATTAAATTTAGTTAGGCATAGCGAAAATTTTGCTTCCATCATCATGATAGGTTACAAATTATTGAATTTAATAGTAACGGTAGTATTAATAAGAATAACAATAATAAGACTAGTATATCATCATGATTGGTTACAAATTCAAATAAAAACCAACATAAATACCACCTTAAGCATATATGCCAATATGCCATCATCCTTAATGGTTTTTTCCCTCTCTATTTAATATACTGAATTATCGGCTTTATAATACTTAATCATATTATACGAGGGAAATATATTCAAATTTCAGTAAGTACCAAATAGCGCAATAATTAATTGACTCTGCTCCTACTAAGCCAATATGAATAGTGATATGATTTTATTTGACCATTTCAGTTAATAAGAACGTGTTTGAATTGTATTGTTTAATAATATCTTAACTATGATTACAGTTAATCATATTCCATAAATCAACTCCCAAAGTTTATATGTTTGTGTAATGACCTGTTCCCGATATACGTAAATTGCTTTCGTACTCAATCTTGCAAAACCTTTTTTTACAACAGTCGACTGTTTGATATAGACAGCAGTAATAATATATTATTACATTAACATAATTTATTTATATACCTGATTTCCAAATGCTGCAGTTGGCTGTTAATGTAAACCACTGCATACAACATTAATATATTTTTGAAATTTGGCTTGCAAATACCATTAGATGGAGATTGTTTGTGCATTTTCACCTTGAGTTAAGTTAAATAAGTTAGGCCTTTCTTTATTCTTGCGCCTTCTTGATGAACTTAGTTTTGTAGACCTATACATTGTTTTTGAACTAGGTCATCTCAGTTGGGAAAACTTGAAGTGCTTTAACTTGTAACTCTGAAGTTATAAAGGTGAATGGAGAAAAAATTTAACTAGATGGAATGGAATATGAAATAGGATTCAAATGTTAGAATTTGATATAGAAAAGAGGAGAAGAGAGATAAAACGTTAAACGGAAGAGAACTACATTGTTGATAACTTGCTTAATTGAACGATAGTAAATACAAAGCTTTAAATAGAAAAATAAAACAACTAACTACTTCCTAAATTTAAGCCACTAACTCATTTCTTGACCAATAAACTAGGAGACTTATTCCTAAACATGTTAAATGTGCTAACTTTAACACTCTCCCTTAAACTGAATGTGCTAACATTCAGTTTATAAAACACAACTACTAACTTTCAAAGAACTAAGGTTCTTGATTGCTTCATCTTCTCACATTGACGATCTCCATAGCGGCTTTGATCTTCTATGAGATTGGACATGCTCAACTGCTTCACATTCAATGATTCACCACTTACGAACCATTACTAAACTCTTGTCGTTTCATTTGAGGGAATCACTGGGCCTCTCCACTCGGACCATCCTCTGATACTGCTGTATCTGTCATCTCCCCAACAAATGAGAACCGCAGCTCTTCTTCGCTTACTTGTTGGATGACATAAAACCACACCTGTTTTACTCACAGATTTTACCTACTGCACTTGTAGGCATGCCTATCTTCTCTTAGGCATATTATCAAACAGTTCACAAGCACTCCACAAATGTCCAACCTCACTACTGACTTCGTCTTCTTCGCTATCTCATCTGCAACAACGTTCTGCTGAACGTATTTCTTCATGCTAACATCAACATTACCATCAAGACACACTTGACCATCGCCTTCATCTAACATAAGAAGCTGCTCCGTATACAAACACCAAAAAACCCATAAATAGAGCCTCATTGCCAATCTATTTTCTACACAATCCTCACTGTCACTGTAATCACATAATCACTTGTTTACTTAACAAACTGCTTCAACCACATTCACTTCCACTGCCAAACAGTAACTCCTACCATCACAGCACTACAAACAGCCAGCCTTGCAAACTGCTACTTCATCATTCCCTCCTATTTTAAACTGTCAACTACATCCACATCCATCCTCTACAATACAACACATCACACCAACTGCATATACCACATCTCCAAACAACGAACAACGAACAACCACCGCACTTCAACTTCAACTCTACTTCAACGACAACCACAAACCATACAGTGCACAGTTACCCATTACTGCCCAAACCACATGACAATACAGTGCACGTATACTTTCATTTACTGCCTTGTTTCAGTCATACCTCCCTTGCTACTCAACATCACACTACAAATCACACAATCTCCTCCACATCACACTGCATAACTCAAAACATCATACTGCTCTGTCACAATACAACCAACTTCTGTGCTCCATACCCTCTGCCGCACCACATTTTTTTTACTATTTGTCCATCCACTCAACATTGACATCCAACAAACTTCACCATCCACTGCAAATCATCCATCAAAACTTCAATACCAAACAACATCCACTGCTTTCACCACTCTGTCCCACTGCCTTCTACACATCAACCTCCACTTTGATTCATCACTGACCTGCCACATTCACCAAATTCACAAACACATTTACCAAATTCAAAGCCATTATTCTCCAGATATCACAACCTCTGCCACCTGCTTCGGGTAATCCCTGTTTGCTTCACTGTCAAACATCACCTCTAATCAACATACACTTCACACTACTCACATCTGATAATCATCATTACCAATACAACAATCACCACTGCCATTGCAACTTGCAAAACCACCACAACAGCCTTCAACTCCACACTGCAACTACTTGCACATTCAACACTACAACCACTTCTCTGCCAAACACTGCCTACATACATACATTTCCACTTGCTTCAACAAGACCTTGCCAACCACCTAATCATCCAACCATCTCCAACGGTGCCATAGCATCTCCAGTAACCCACCTTCTGAACAGCTATCACCGCATTCTTCCTATACAACAACCCCACTTCTAACCTCCACTAGTTCTCCATTCTCCTCAACCACCCCTTCAATACAGTTACACGTTCAACCCATTGCATCACTTCATACATTCCTACTACCCCTCCAACATACAAACCATCTGCCACTAACTTTCACTGCTGCAAACTTCTGCCTACTGCTATACTTCGCCGAACCATAGCAACTCCTCCTTACATCACTTCATCATCAAATCAAACACAACAACAACCACACTGACCTCTCGTATTTTTTAATAAATTGCACCGGCACCAAACTCCGACGGCGGCCCATCTCCTTCTAGATCTGAATCACCAGGCAGCAGCGCTTAAACTTCGCAGCAGTTCTGAAAGCATCTCTCGGCAGTAGTCAAGCTCGTGACTGATCTGAGCTTTCAGATGGTAGCGCAGTTCGATGAAAGCGGCATGACATTGATCCTTTTATTTTGATGAATGAAATTATTTTGTGCGGAGGAAGAATCGAATTATTGAGCATAAACATTTCTGAGCTAGAAAAATATGAACTTTTGGGGCACCATTTTTTTTACTGGGGCTCTCTATTCTCTCTCTCATCCTCTCTCTAACCTTGCTCTGATACCATGTTAGAATTTGATATAGAAAAGAGGAGAAGAGAGATAAAACGTTAAACGGAAGGGAACTACATTGTTGATAACTTGCTTAATTGAACGATAGTAAATACAAATCTTTAAATAGAAAAATAAAACAACTAACTACTTCCTAAATTTAAGCCACTAACTCATTTCTTGAGCAATAAACTAGGAGACTTATTCCTAAACATGTTAAATGTGCTAACTTTAACATCAAATGGGTCCTTACTGCTTTTACATTTTTCTTTGTGCAGGTTCTACAAATACTCGGGCCATAGATTATATTCAATAACAGTGATATTCTTATTTACTGATGATATTAACTATATACTGTCACCGTATGAAACATGCTTGACAAAATTAAGACAAAACTTAAAGATTAAAAAACATACGGCAGAGCAAGTTCTTTCTAAACTCGCTCATTTTTTACCTCAAAAGGATCAAAAACATAACTTAAGGCATACCAGTAGGTTAAAAAATATGCTTCTGTTTATGGTACCCACTGAGTTCAAAATTTTGTTTGCCCTGTTTGAATGCTAAGTAGATAACAATTTATTCATGACAGAGGAACATGACATAACCATATGTCCATGCATAATGAAATCCATCGGAAAACATTTATAAGCTTTCAAAATTTACCTCATATAATAATCAAAAGCTTTTTTCCAAAGAGGGTAATCAAATTGAGTAACTGCAATTTAACGTTCTTTGATGAAGCTTTTGTATTTTTCACTGTAAAGCAAACCTGCCAATGTAAACCGAGACCTTTGCTTGAACATTCATTCTACCTATAAAAACCTAAAACTCTGTTAGCTAATACAATCTGATAACTCAAGGCTTATATGTTGTTCTTTTTGTGTAACTAGGCCTTACAAATTTACAACTTCCTATGCATTATCCTTGTTTTCTCGTATTTAAAAAAAATGGAGAAGGTTACCGTTGGCCTTATTTTTCAACTTAACCATCTCCATGCTACACATATTAATTTAAGATGTAGACAATTATTATATCGCAAAAAGGAATGATTATGGTGCATTACTAGTGATATTGGAGCTTTTTTTAATTTGAAAATGGGTTGACTAGCTAGTAGCCACCTCACTACAAAAAGCTATATGTGCATTGAGATAGGTCTGAAGTAGATAACGACTCTTCTGTCCAATGAAATGAGATATCACTAAAAACCTTATGCCTCTTGCTAGAGAACAAATGAAAATGGTTGTGGTGCATATACAATGATCACTGGAATGTAAATTTCAAATACAGAGACTAAGATTGTATTTCTTCATTAAGGAGTATGCATCATAATTAATTTTTCAAGCTAAGGGCATTCAACAAAATCCCTATAATTATTAAAACAAACATATACTATCTATTAGATGTATATACATTATGTTTGATGGTTACTTTTTTTTGAACTTGCACAATAAAAATTTGACACTCACATGGGCATCAACTTGCTACAAGGAAACCGAGTCCAATAGTAGATGCACTGTAACAACCCGGGTTTTTCATACAAGAAAAACCGGACCATTTTAGTTAAGAAGAAGAGGTAGAAGAAGAAAAATAGAAAACAACAGCAGAATCTCACATACGCAGCGGAATAAAATATAATATATATCAACAGATCTTTACACAAATCAAACTGTATCTGTATATATATATATACATCCAAATACATCATCAGAGTACATCACATCAATATCATACAACTGGACAGTAATCATAACTTGTCCTCACAATCTGAATACACAGTGGAATATATAACTCAAATACGAAAGTACGTATCGCCATCCAGCTCCACAGCATCATTTCCTGTAATTTATAATACTCGGTCTGACCCGAGCATCATATAAAACAATACCCGAGTCAGTCTGGAAAACCAGCGTGAGAAAATCACACTCAATTGATTATTAAAGTTTCAAAAATCCTTTGAAAACAAAAGCATCTCGTAAGACCACGCCACAAATAAACATGTCGGGTTTTTACCTTACGATAGCTAAACACTTTATATCAAAATCCTCTGATATTATAATAGTGTCTACAAAAAGTAAAATAGAATCTAGCTGAAATGCTTGCATCTCACATTTCAACAATAGTTGGGCACAATCAAAACCGTACAGGCACGTAGGGAAAATGGATTTCCAACGAATGACTAGGCACTGGGGTACCACCTATCACAGTACGTGGCCTAGATCACCGTACCGAGGAGTACGCCCGCTCCCCTGCAACACAAGGCCGGAACCATCCCTTACTGGATAATTCCGAATAAAATCACCCCACGGTTGGGATCAGCAACCGCACCACTAAGCCGAAATAAAAAGGGACATCTAGACAGGGATGACCTTACCCTCCAGTGGGAGCTACCCACGAAGCCTTGCTGCATAACCCCTGATTTTCAGTCATTCCCGGTTGATGAGGTTCGAGGCTAACCGATACCTTTTAGAGAACACATCCCTTAGAATGCCCATCGTCCGCTGACGATGTTTCGCAAGCATTCGTCCATACCAGTCCGTCCTGGGTTTGAACGGAACCGAAGGCACTACTCCTACTACATCCATTTTGGAAATATCCTCAGGATTAGTAGCGACTAGCCCTTGCACTTCACAGCTCCATCTTCGACTCCGAAATCGTTACACGAAACGTACAAACCGGATCGAAGTGGTATTCGAGTCTCCAGACCTAGAATCCCGGTATACGGAAACTCGATCCCGGTCTCTTCGAAACGATCAGCGCATTGGCCAATATTGATAGTCGGTTATTTAACTATCAATTAACATCCACAAGCAACCATCACACAATAAATAATTTCCCACATTATTTATTTGCCCAAATATCTTTCCAAGATATATTTCCAAATTTCCAAATTCCTTTTGAAAACAATTTCAAACAGTTTCCGCTTACGGAATACATTTCCAAATATTTATTTCTCTGAAACACCAAGTACAAAACACTTAGATTTTAAAATAATTTAAAAACACTTTATTTTAAATATATCTTATAACATTGAAATTAAACTACTTTAGTACTTTATTAAAAATATATACTTTAAAATAAACCACTTTATAAATATAAACTAAATTTCTCCTTTTAAAACATAATAGCAAATCACTTTTATATATAATTACTACAATAATATATTTTTTTAAAATACCTACTTTGAAAATTAACATTTAGAAATAATCAATTTTCTAAAACATGCTTTTTAAATCATACTTAAAACTTTTAACTTATATTTAAAATTGCTTTGAAAACGTACTTGGCTATCCAGAGAAATACACTTCTCATTTCCATCTTTTAAAAATAAATCAACATTTATTTTTAAACCAAACCATATCTTTTTATAAATTCCCACCTTGAATTTATATTCAAATATCCACTGATATTTTATTTTACTTTATAAACCCAGTTTATATCTCCAAAATCTCACTTCTCTTTTAAAATTCCAATTTTAAACAACTAAATCAATTTCCAATTGAATTTTCCAATTTACTTTACTTTACTTTGAAATAAATTTCCTTTACTACTTCATTTATTTCAAAATACATTAACTTTTAGATTTATTCCTTTATTTGAGTTAAAACCCTTTTTAACCGAAAATACCAATTTTAAACTTCCAAAATTCCTTCTTTAGCCTTTAATTAAATTTAATCCTTACATTCAAAATAAATCCTTTATTCTTTAAATTTAATATCACTTTAGTTTAAAGTTAATATTTCCCTTGTTATTTCGAAATTCCCTTATTCCAATTCACTTGAATTATTTACTTAAAATTTACTCTTTTATTTCTTTCAAAATCCAATTCAATATATTTTGATAACTCCTTTTTATTGAAATATTCAATCCAACCATATCATCCAATATTTCAATCATCAATAAAATCATCATAGGATATCAATATTCATAGAACAGAATATCAAATAATCTAAATAATTTTGAGGAATCCAGTTGGATCCCTCCAACCTGTTTCCCTGCATCCACAAACGTTAGCACAATACCAATTCCACTTCAAAGTGGAATATCGCGGTATATGGGTTTTATAAAATCATCCGCTATTATGCGGCGCATAGGGTCTCATCCGCTATATAATGCGGGAATATCAACAACTCCAATATATACATATGCCAATATATATATATTGGTATATACTACTATATATAGTATAGCACATCAATCAATGCAATCATCCAATCAATTATTTAAATTTAACCATTTAAATTTAAATTCAACTGAGTGAGATTAACTCACCTTTTGCCCCTTCTATTTTGCAATTCAACCCAAATCAATAGTCCTCTTCACGATGCCAGACCTTGAATACATATTATATGATTTCATTAATATTCAAACAATTTGGACAAATCAATTTCTTTCTAATAAATTTTATTTTACTTAATAAGGTAATTTTCCCGTTATCAAATAATTATATATAAGTTAACTAAATAAATTTATTTCCACGATTTCTCAAATCTTGTTTGACCATTTACAGTTTATTAATATTCCAAATAAATCAGGAAATAAATTCCTATCTATTTCTCTAAGTCAAACTAAAATTTAATTTATCTAAAGATTAAATTTTAAACTAACTTTATATAGATACTTCAATGTCTAAACCCTTATATATTTTTCTCTGACTTACATAGGTTTAACCCGACAACCTTATTTTATATAAATTCATTTAATTACTGAAACAACTTCGAACAAATCAACTTATCACTTTTCAATTAAATTTACTTAATTTTAATGATCATTACTAACTTAGTTAAGGTTTTCTGCCTATTTAAAATTCAAAGATATGTTATATACATGTAAATTTAAGTAGACATGGAAGTTACCTCACTGCCACGTTCGAAATCGAACGAATCTGGGTCTCAACTGTACTAACGTGGAGCCCCTATCAGCTCGCGACTTCATCGATGCCGCCCCCACGAATCCGAGCTCCCACCTCGCATGCTGTCGTTCGCGATTCCGATTCCAAACCCTAGCTCTTCTTGCTCGCGAAACCCCAGGCCGCCATCGCCTTGTCGCCTCAACTAATTAGCAGTGACAGTATAAAAGGACTGTAGCCGGGCTTCAAATCAGCAGTAGAAAATATCGCGTAGGAGGAGGATGAGCCGCGATGGCTGATGGAATAGCTGAGTACACAGCGACGATTATCTCGAAGGCGTCGATTTTTGAAACCCCAGTTTCTCTCGGTTTCAAGCCTCACGATATGGAGATTAATATTGAACCGTAATTTGATTTAAGGAGGAAGAACAAATTGATTTTGACTTTCGATTGCCCCCTTTCTCTTCTCTTTTTAGTATCGAACTCGTGAAAATGAAAAAAAGGAAACGAAGATATCCACCACTATTTTCTCTTTGAAATTTTATTTTTATAAAATTCTGCAACGTGCTTATTAAAAGAAGAATGGAGAAGCCAAGTGGGAATGTTGGCGTGTTTAAAACATTACACGTGTTGAGTTGTTTATTTCTTTTAAGGGGGACGCGTGTTCTACCAGTTGAACACGTTTTTAATTGATATAAAATTTCAAAACATAACAAACCATTTTTAAAGCTGATTCCAACACTTCTATCCACTTCAGTATTATCTATATAAATTTTATAAGTCTTCAAATTCAAATTATTTTTAACAGGCTTAAAGCTCCAGATTCAATAATTTACCAATTTCGATAATTAAATTCAACAATTAATTATCCAATAATTAATGATATTTGAAATTCAAGTTAAAAAATTTAACCTTTGAATATTTAAAATAAATTAAATATTCACATTTCAAATATTCAAAAATTCCGGGTCGTCACATTCCTCCCCCCTTAAAAGAATTTCGTCCCCGAAATTACTAGTTAAGAGGAATGATTCAATCCCCATTAACTATTTCCTTAACCCAAATAGTTTTAACCATCTCCCAAAACAAATCCTTTATTAATGATACACTAATCATTTTTTTAACTTCCCAAACTTATTCATAAGTTCAACCCATACCACCTACTTATCCATTCAAATTTAAATTTGAATTCAAAATTTAACTTATCAAAATTTTCCAAAATTTTTCTAACTCCCTAAATTTTCGAAAAATTTCGCCAGCGTCTCCTTTGCGCGGCTAGCTCGGCACTACTACAAAATGGCTCTATGGCCTCCCAATCTCAAAAAGAAAACAAAAAGCCAAGTGGCTGGATCCAAAACCCAATCAGATTTCATATAGAAATTCAAATACATACCTTTTTGTCGGGCCATTAAATTTTATCTTCTAAATCAAAAATCCCAATTTATCCATTGCTTTTATACACCTGTATATCCTACTAAGCAATAATATTCAATCACAAATCCAAAGTCATTTTATACTTTCCTTTACAAATTTTCAATATTTGTTTTACTTAAGTCCGTACGATGCACATATATCATCCGTACGCAATATCACATTCGATCGCTCAATCGATCACACAATCTCACTTCCGAACTAGTATCGTCCACCCGACTTCCTAGTGCGGACTCAGATCTGGTTCCTTGATCAGAAACCGTTATTCTCCTTGCATAGCCACAAACTATGATAGAGAATATCCAGAATCTATCAACAATCCATATCCAGGTTCGCCGTTGAAAATCGAGTGAAAAATCCTGATTCGGATCGATAAAACTATCTCGAAATTCTGTGTTCGACATCTGGACCAAATAGCTATGCGAATAAAATAATATACGTACATCTTACGTATAAATTCCAATTGATTATCAGTTATATCAATTCTCCTTTATTCACATTCCTTTTTGATTGTTATCCCCTTATTCACAACTATCCCATTTCACAACTTCAGTTTTTAGTCTTCATTCAACTATTCACTTAGTATATATATTTTTTTATTTTTCCATTCCAAAATTACTAAGTATATTTCCAATACCAATTTTCTTAAGAATTTCATTCTTCAATTCTTAAGTTCAATATAAATTTTCTTATATTTATTTACTACTTCACCACTGAAGTGTATATATTCAAATCGAATTCCAATTTTATATGCATTCCAACTTACTTCAATTTACTATTTCATTTCAA
The DNA here is from genome assembly GCA_030737815.1 of Allium fistulosum. Lineage (NCBI taxonomy): Eukaryota > Viridiplantae > Streptophyta > Magnoliopsida > Asparagales > Amaryllidaceae > Allium > Allium fistulosum. The sequence goes on along the minus strand of CM060908.1, from coordinate 737,574,666 downwards.
ATATAAATACTTATTCCACATTTCATTCAGATTTCCATTTCCAATTTTTCTTTCTTAAATTCAATTCATCTCCAACCTATGAATATTGAATTTTATTTAACTCGACAACAATCCAAGTTAATTCATTAAATAACTATTTCTCAACTTATTTAAACCACTCCTCTGTTTGAGTTCAGTTTCCATTCAACCTTTACTTAAGTCAATAACTTAAGTTTATTTTCCATTCAACCAACCCTTTTAAAGTTTATTTCCATCTTTCATTTGATTCTTATTTAATCAAATTCCATCCATTTATTTATTTAATATAAGTGGTTCATTCACTCAATCATTATGAATTTTATTTCCCATACTCAATTCATCTGGAATTATTTTATCAATAACCAGGTCATTTCCAATTTATTTTCACTTATTTGGATTTCACTCGTAATTCAAACCATCACTGTGTTAATCCAATTTCATTAACTCACAATTTAATTTCATTAACTAATTTATTATCAAATTAGTTCCTCCGCTGGTTAAAATTAAATACTTGCTTTTTAAATCCAAAATATCACTTTACTTAATTATCTTAAGTTCAATTTATTTTATAATTCAAGTTTGGATCTATTTAAAAATTAAGATTGCTCATCTTAGTCGTTTCCATTTGATAATTACAATTTCAAATTATAACTCTTAATGGTTCAAAGAAATGAATTCCCCTTTATGACTTACAATTTCATTTCTATTCATAAGTTTTAACTTACTTACTTAAGATCTAGGACTATTCATTTAAGTCCATTTCCATCTTTACAATCAAATCTCAAATTATTTCACTTAAGAACTTAAGAATATGAATTTCTTTACACAATTATAAGCATTTTACACTACCCTTATATTCAATTCAATTCGACTTCAACTTATTTACATTTAATTCCATTCCAATTCTCAATTTTTATTTAACTTATCTTAAGTTAAATTCAAATATATTTTATTCACCTTCATATACTCGAATTAAATTTTAATTCCATGATACAATTTTATACAAGTTTTACAATTCATTCACCTTCAAGTTCTCTAACTCTTTTATCTACCAGCTTATATTACTCATTGAGTTATTTTCATCTCATAATTATAATTCAAGAATTAAACTTTCATTCCCTTCTTATTTCAATCAACTTCATTCTATACTTTATATTGTTGATTCATTTAAATTTCCACATTTATATTTTAAATAGAATTCCCAGAATTCAATTGCCCGGTTTTATTTCAAAACCATTTTGAATCCATAAATAACTCATACACATCTGGTATATCACATCAAATCCAAATTTCCAAAACAATTTGCTTTTACCAAACAATTTTCCCTTTGAATTTCAAAACCAACCCAGTTCACAATCATTTCCAATTTAAAACAGTTTGGTAGCAATTTCTCTTTGGAAACTCGAAAATAGACATCGATGATGCTGCAGTCATCACCGAAATTATTTTCCAGCGACCAAAAGAGAATTTAATGCTTTTATCACTTTGAAATATTTCAAACATTTTTAAAATCCCAAATTCCACCAGATTTCAATTCAATTTCAAAAATATTCATGAAATAATATCACCATTATTTTCCCAAAACCTTTAAAACAATTTTTTAAATCCAAAGGAATTTAAACCTTTCCCAAAACTTCAAATTCAAAATCCATCCAATTTTTATATCCAAACATTACTCTGGAATTCTATCACATTTTATTTCAAGTTATAAGTCACTTTTACCATTTACATTTACAAATTTCATTTGTTTATGAATTAATCTCATTTGATTATAAATCACATTTGTAGTTCACATTTGTATATAAAGTTTATCCCAATTTATAAATTTCATTTATAGTCTATATTTCAAATTTCATCTTGTTATATAAATTTATTCTTCAACTTGGGTTATAAGTTTCAATTTCTACTCAATAATGAGACTAACTCATTATTGTCATTTTCTAACAACCAAGCATCCAAATATATAACTATAATAATTTCAAATAATTATTTCTTTTATATACAAAATGATTTGGGCAAAATTATTTCATTCACCCTATTTAAAACAATATTGTGTCGAACTGTTCTATTCAAGTGTTTAGAAACCCCTTCGATACAGTTGTACAGACTGTGCCGACGAAGGTTCATATGCCACTCAATAAATCAACCAACACAATATAAAACCATTTTATATTCACTAACAAATACGCGCTCATATCTATTAATACTCTCAAAATTCCCACCAGAGCCAAGGTTATCGCTAGCCTAAGCTCTGATACCACTGTAACAACCTGGGTTTTTCATACAAGAAAAACCGGACCATTTTAGTTAAGAAGAAGAGGTAGAAGAAGAAAAATAGAAAACAACAGCAGAATCTCACATACGCAGCGGAATAAAATATAATATATATCAACAGATCTTTACACAAATCAAACTGTATCTGTATATATATATATACATCCAAATACATCATCAGAGTACATCACATCAATATCATACAACTGGACAGTAATCATAACTTGTCCTCACAATCTGAATACACAGCGGAATATATAACTCAAATACGAAAGTACGTATCGCCATCCAGCTCCACAGCATCATTTCCTGTAATTTATAATACTCGGTCTGACCCGAGCATCATATAAAACAATACCCGAGTCAGTCTGGAAAACCAGCGTGAGAAAATCACACTCAATTGATTATTAAAGTTTCAAAAATCCTTTGAAAACAAAAGCATCTCGTAAGACCACGCCACAAATAAACATGTCGGGTTTTTACCTTACGATAGCTAAACACTTTATATCAAAATCCTCTGATATTATAATAGTGTCTACAAAAAGTAAAATAGAATCTAGCTGAAATGCTTGCATCTCACATTTCAACAATAGTTGGGCACAATCAAAACCGTACAGGCACGTAGGGAAAATGGATTTCCAACGAATGACTAGGCACTGGGGTACCACCTATCACAGTACGTGGCCTAGATCACCGTACTGAGGAGTACGCCCGCTCCCCTGCAACACAAGGCCGGAACCATCCCTTACTCGATAATTCCGAATAAAATCACCCCACGGTTGGGATCAGCAACCGCACCACTAAGCCGAAATAAAAAGGGACATCTAGACAGGGATGACCTTACCCTCCAGTGGGAGCTACCCACGAAGCCTTGCTGCATAACCCCTGATTTTCAGTCATTCCCGGTTGATGAGGTTCGAGGCTAACCGATACCTTTTAGAGAACACATCCCTTAGAATGCCCATCGTCCGCTGACGATGTTTCGCAAGCATTCGTCCATACCAGTCCGTCCTGGGTTTGAACGGAACCGAAGGCACTACTCCTACTACATCCATTTTGGAAATATCCTCAGGATTAGTAGCGACTAGCCCTTGCACTTCACAGCTCCATCTTCGACTCCGAAATCGTTACACGAAACGTACAAACCGGATCGAAGTGGTATTCGAGTCTCCAGACCTAGAATCCCGGTATACGGAAACTCGATCCCGGTCTCTTCGAAACGATCAGCGCATTGGCCAATATTGATAGTCGGTTATTTAACTATCAATTAACATCCACAAGCAACCATCACACAATAAATAATTTCCCACATTATTTATTTGCCCAAATATCTTTCCAAGATATATTTCCAAATTTCCAAATTCCTTTTGAAAACAATTTCAAACAGTTTCCGCTTACGGAATACATTTCCAAATATTTATTTCTCTGAAACACCAAGTACAAAACACTTAGATTTTAAAATAATTTAAAAACACTTTATTTTAAATATATCTTATAACATTGAAATTAAACTACTTTAGTACTTTATTAAAAATATATACTTTAAAATAAACCACTTTATAAATATAAACTAAATTTCTCCTTTTAAAACATAATAGCAAATCACTTTTATATATAATTACTACAATAATATATTTTTTTAAAATACCTACTTTGAAAATTAACATTTAGAAATAATCAATTTTCTAAAACATGCTTTTTAAATCATACTTAAAACTTTTAACTTATATTTAAAATTGCTTTGAAAACGTACTTGGCTATCCAGAGAAATACACTTCTCATTTCCATCTTTTAAAAATAAATCAACATTTATTTTTAAACCAAACCATATCTTTTTATAAATTCCCACCTTGAATTTATATTCAAATATCCACTGATATTTTATTTTACTTTATAAACCCAGTTTATATCTCCAAAATCTCACTTCTCTTTTAAAATTCCAATTTTAAACAACTAAATCAATTTCCAATTGAATTTTCCAATTTACTTTACTTTACTTTGAAATAAATTTCCTTTACTACTTCATTTATTTCAAAATACATTAACTTTTAGATTTATTCCTTTATTTGAGTTAAAACCCTTTTTAACCGAAAATACCAATTTTAAACTTCCAAAATTCCTTCTTTAGCCTTTAATTAAATTTAATCCTTACATTCAAAATAAATCCTTTATTCTTTAAATTTAATATCACTTTAGTTTAAAGTTAATATTTCCCTTGTTATTTCGAAATTCCCTTATTCCAATTCACTTGAATTATTTACTTAAAATTTACTCTTTTATTTCTTTCAAAATCCAATTCAATATATTTTGATAACTCCTTTTTATTGAAATATTCAATCCAACCATATCATCCAATATTTCAATCATCAATAAAATCATCACAGGATATCAATATTCATAGAACAGAATATCAAATAATCTAAATAATTTTGAGGAATCCAGTTGGATCCCTCCAACCTGTTTCCCTGCATCCACAAACGTTAGCACAATACCAATTCCACTTCAAAGTGGAATATCGCGGTATATGGGTTTTATAAAATCATCCGCTATTATGCGGCGCATAGGGTCTCATCCGCTATATAATGCGGGAATATCAACAACTCCAATATATACATATGCCAATATATATATATTGGTATATACTACTATATATAGTATAGCACATCAATCAATGCAATCATCCAATCAATTATTTAAATTTAACCATTTAAATTTAAATTCAACTGAGTGAGATTAACTCACCTTTTGCCCCTTCTATTTTGCAATTCAACCCAAATCAATAGTCCTCTTCACGATGCCAGACCTTGAATACATATTATATGATTTCATTAATATTCAAACAATTTGGACAAATCAATTTCTTTCTAATAAATTTTATTTTACTTAATAAGGTAATTTTCCCGTTATCAAATAATTATATATAAGTTAACTAAATAAATTTATTTCCACGATTTCTCAAATCTTGTTTGACCATTTACAGTTTATTAATATTCCAAATAAATCAGGAAATAAATTCCTATCTATTTCTCTAAGTCAAACTAAAATTTAATTTATCTAAAGATTAAATTTTAAACTAACTTTATATAGATACTTCAATGTCTAAACCCTTATATATTTTTCTCTGACTTACATAGGTTTAACCCGACAACCTTATTTTATATAAATTCATTTAATTACTGAAACAACTTCGAACAAATCAACTTATCACTTTTCAATTAAATTTACTTAATTTTAATGATCATTACTAACTTAGTTAAGGTTTTCTGCCTATTTAAAATTCAAAGATATGTTATATACATGTAAATTTAAGTAGACATGGAAGTTACCTCACTGCCACGTTCGAAATCGAACGAATCTGGGTCTCAACTGTACTAACGTGGAGCCCCTATCAGCTCGCGACTTCATCGATGCCGCCCCCACGAATCCGAGCTCCCACCTCGCATGCTGTCGTTCGTGATTCCGATTCCAAACCCTAGCTCTTCTTGCTCGCGAAACCCCAGGCCGCCATCGCCTTGTCGCCTCAACTAATTAGCAGTGACAGTATAAAAGGACTGTAGCCGGGCTTCAAATCAGCAGTAGAAAATATCGCGTAGGAGGAGGATGAGCCGCGATGGCTGATGGAATAGCTGAGTACGCAGCGACGATTATCTCGAAGGCGTCGATTTTTGAAACCCCAGTTTCTCTCGGTTTCAAGCCTCACGATATGGAGATTAATATTGAACCGTAATTTGATTTAAGGAGGAAGAACAAATTGATTTTGACTTTCGATTGCCCCCTTTCTCTTCTCTTTTTAGTATCGAACTCGTGAAAATGAAAAAAGGAAACGAAGATATCCACCACTATTTTCTCTTTGAAATTTTATTTTTATAAAATTCTGCAACGTGCTTATTAAAAGAAGAATGGAGAAGCCAAGTGGGAATGTTGGCGTGTTTAAAACATTACACGTGTTGAGTTGTTTATTTCTTTTAAGGGGGACGCGTGTTCTACCAGTTGAACACGTTTTTAATTGATATAAAATTTCAAAATATAACAAACCATTTTTAAAGCTGATTCCAACACTTCTATCCACTTCAGTATTATCTATATAAATTTTATAAGTCTTCAAATTCAAATTATTTTTAACAGGCTTAAAGCTCCAGATTCAATAATTTACCAATTTCGATAATTAAATTCAACAATTAATTATCCAATAATTAATGATATTTGAAATTCAAGTTAAAAAATTTAACCTTTGAATATTTAAAATAAATTAAATATTCACATTTCAAATATTCAAAAATTCCGGGTCGTCACATGCACCCATTTAAGAGGCAACACATCAAAAATAAAAACAATGTAATGGAGCTTATTCATTAAAAACAAAATTCGTTCTTACCTTAATAGTGGTAAAAAAACCTGTCTATACTTGAATAATTAAGTTATACAATTGTAAAGTTGTATATGCACCTGGACATTTTGATTAATTCACCATAAGATGGATAGGCTATGACATTTCCAAAGATTAAATAACATTGATATTACGGTGACGACTTTTGAGCAAGTAATTACTTACTAGATTAACAACCATGATTAATAAATTAAATGTCTCGATTAAGTTCACTCTGGCTCTACTTTATGAAAACAAGACTGACTTAATACCTACAAAACTCATAATCAACACTATAAGCGATCCAGGTTGAGCTGCTGCATTACATAGCAGTGCCATTGTGCTATTGCAATAGAAATATGTTACCTTCAAATTACAATTTAAAAGACAAGTAGTCTTATATTAACCCTTTTGCCCAAAACAAAGGAGCACGCAAGTTACCCAGTTATAACACTTAATGTTTATATTATCCTTTATTCTTAAATGTCCCATTGTTTTTTATTTCATGTTTCTTCCTGCTCCTACTTTCATTCTATTATTAATTTGTCATCAGGTTGAAGGAGGAAGAAAAATTATCATGTTCGTTTTATGAGCTTTCTGATGCCGTTCTTTCTTCACCAATCCTGTTTCTATGCATAGTACTAATTTTGTTGAAACCGTTAGGGCTGCTTACTCTTCTTCTCTTGTGTAAGTTCTTTTTCTTCCATTTATATCTTTATAAAGACATAACCATATAACTTGTATTCTCTTGTTTAATTGATGGTTGTTTCCTCTATATCAGTTAATTATAGTCAAATATTCAGTTCATTTTACTTATGTTTAATGTATTTTCCAATAAACCAATAAGTGTTGGTTTAAAGGATTTTAGAAGAAATAACACCTGATTCATTTTAAATTCAGTGTTAATCCCTCTAACATTCCATGAAACAAAGTCATTTACCTGGCTTTCTAGCCCTTGTTGTTCTTTTTGGGGGCTCTGTTGTAGTAGCAATCTTGGTAGATGAACCTACTGGATTTCTGTTTCATACAGTGGATTTTTCGAGACATTCTTGGAATGGGATATTTCATTTGGAATTTTAGTTAAATGGTCAGCAACATTTTGTATAAAATCTAGCTCTTGAATGAGATCCTCCTCTGCCTAAATAAACTCCTCTTTATCTGTTGTGTAACATAAATTTACTGCATCATCATCCGATTCGGAAGACAGTGGATGAAATCTGTTAGAAGTAGTAGCCTTGGCGTTAATTTTAGCTTTCCCTTTTGCTTTGTATGTTGTGTCCTGGGTAGGCTTATCAGTTGATGGTTTGTTAGTATCATTATATTTGGATTGGGAAATAAACATATACCTTCTCTTTTGGCATTATGAAAGATGGTTATGTTATTAGGTCATTTAGATGATTGATATAGTAAAAAAACATTGGGTTTTCTCAGTTAGAAATGAGCAAAGTTTATGGCAATCTACAACCAGACTAGTTCAGGTCTTTTTATGATAAGCAGTATGAAAGATGTTAGTTTAAGCATCTTCCAATCCCAAAGAAACATAAGTTACAGAACCAAAGGCTATTTATATGATAAGCAAACTTGAAAATTTGGTGATTTGTTTTGGTTGATTTGAGTCTTCTGGGTATTTTTACATCTTTTTTATTTCACTCCCAAATTTGCATCACAAGGCACAAATATATTTTAATGTCATTCCACATAATAGTTTAGAACAAACAAAGTCTGCTACACCGAACATAAATTGAGATATTGTTCTCATGTTACTTAGTGAACAAGGTGTTGAGTCCTTTATAGTAAGTTGATATTAGTTTGCAAATCAAATAAAGTGTTTGAATATGAAAAGGATGAAAGCAATACATTTATACATTGTTGCAAATCAAATTTAAATTTTGTAAGTCAACAAGAAAAATGATCCACATTGGGATATTCGTCTCGGACATCTTTTAAAAAATAGGGATCTAGCTAATTGTTGTTCTTCTTTTGCAAGCTAATGTGAAGAGGATTTCAAGTACAGCTATCACCAAATCAGTTGTACCAGATAGACCTGATGGTAAGAAAAGGGAGGAAATTTGGGCTTGCATCGTTGATTAAATAAGTGTCACATTCAGATCTAGTGTGAGTTTTAGTATTTTGAATGCATACCCTTTTCTCAAACTAGAACTGCTCTATCAATATTATATTGCATATTATTTTCCTAACAGTTAATTGATCTCCCTAAATTTAAACTGAAACTTACCTCTGGTTTAAGTTTAGTAATATAAGATCAAATGAATAATTATAAAGAAAAAAATTAGCAGGTTAAGGTAAAAAAACTTAGGAGAAAATATTTTTGTGGTTGACTTATCCTGTTCCACAGTAAGAACTGAATGCATTATAGTCTACATTTCTATCAACTTGCTATTTCTTGCTACAGCCTAACTGTGCTGCTTGTCACTGTAGCCTCTCTACTGCTAAGCAACAGCCTCACTGGTACTCCTAGTAGCAACATCTTATCTGCTTAGAATTAGCAAGTGACCTATTTCCAAGCGGGGCTACGACATCATATTTTGTGATGCACTCCATATGGTCGTATTTTTCATTCAATTTTCCACACATAAAATATAAATTTTCAATAATGTACCATGATTAGATAATTATATCATTGGTTTATTTTATGAATTAAACAACCCAAATTATTTACTTAGTGAACAAGGTCTTTCTGTGAAACAAAAGAAATTGTCATTTTATTCCAGTATTATTTGTTTTCAAGATCAATTCATTACATTTATACATTGCTGTTATTGTCATTTTGATGTGTGAATGTTTTTTCTCACAGCTTCGTCGGCGACTGCCTTGCAAGTTCTTCCCCACAGCTTCGTCGGCGACTGCTTTGTACTGTGTATATTGTACCGATGAACTATGTACTGTGTATGTTGTAGTAGTATTGTTGCTGTTGCTGCGTTGAACTATGTAGTGTAATTTATTGATAGTTGTTGAACATTGTAATTTCAAGATTTGTTATGAAAAGCCTTTTTGTCGAGTCTATAAAAAATATGTGGCTTGATGATCTTTCTTTTCTCATATTATGTTAAATTAACTCATTCCAGTTTGATGAAATGTTAGCATTGTAATGCTAGCAACGGCTAAATGTCGTGGTGAAAGCAAAAAATAAAATGAAAATTAGCAACGGTTAACAACCGTTGCAAAATAAAAATAGCAACGGCTCAAAGCCGTTGCAAAACCTAATTTTACAACGGCTTTGAGCCGTTGCTAAATAGGATTTCGCAACGGCTGGAAGCCGTTGCTAATTATCAGCCACTGTCAGTTTAGCAACGGCTCTAAGCCTTTGCTAAATCCATTTGCAACGGCTCAAAGCCGTTGCGAAATGCCATTTTTGGTGTAGTGTGGGTTGAATGGGAAAAATAGGCCACTGATGCTGCCCTAGCATCTGCTACTGACGTGTTTACCAGGCCTTCTTCCTCTGGTGGGGATGAACCATCAAAGCAACTCCGTGACCAGCCAACGAGCTCGGGGCTCGATGTTGTTCCTCATGTGGTGGAATTCTCCAAAGAAGGCGAAGGTGATGGGTTCGAGGTTGCCATTTGTGATCCTTCCTCTAGTGCAGGTAACGTCCATGCTTCTCCCGACTTCGGGAGCCTTCATCATACGCCACAAGAGCAAGAGGAGTTTAATGCTTTCCTTTTTGATCTTATAGGTCCATCCACTCTTCCCGTTGATGTGCCAGCAACTTCGGCTCTTGTGCATGCTACCATCTTCACATCCTATGAGATTGTATCCATTCCTTCTCCAGTTCCCACATCCCCATCTAGCTCACAACCGGGTCCAGAAGCCGAGAAGATTACAGTGCTCAGCGGCTTGGACGACCCTTCGACATCTCTAGAAGGTGATACAACTGTTGCTGAGGCTAAAGAGCAGGAGACGTAGATGGAGTAGTCGCAAAAGACTCAGCATGATTTGGTTGCCGTCAAGAAGGAAAAGGTGGAAGCAGTCAAAGCTTCAAAGAGCTCTCGGAAGTTATGAAAATGCAAAGGAAAGGGAAGCTCTTCTGAAAAACATTCAGAGGAGGAGGAGGAGATTGCCATCGAAGTGCATGTTGACATTACTGGCAGCAACACCTCTCCCGAAAAGAAGCAGAAGCAAACCAGAGGCAGAAAGGGAAGCGGTGGTAAGAAGCGTTGAGTAGTTGGCGTGAGGATGGACTTGATTTTGACCAACAGCGCGCAAGAAGATTGACTTCTTTTTCTTTTTGAGTTTTTTTGTTCAAGTGCATAGTCTGCACTTTGTGTCCTTATTGTAGAGTCTGTATTTTTTCTTTGCTGGCTGTTGTTGTGTGGGTATGGCCCCCACATTTTGATCATGTGCACAGAAAGTCACAAGCAATACAATGATATTTTGACTTTATTTTTATCTATCCATTCGTACATGATTCATGTACTTGTGCTCATTTCATTTCATACTTTGCTAGTTCTATGATTATAGCCAAGGTCCTTCATTCGAAGTAATAGAATTTTAATAGTACTTAGAGACTGACAGCACTTAGAGAATTTCTGTTTAGAAATTCACAATACTATAGAAAAAATTCTAAGTTTTAACAACTTTCATTTGGAATTGATTTTTGTTTAGAAATTTCTAAGTTTTAGAAGTTCACAAAAATTGTAAAAATTTCTAATTTTTAGAAATTTACTCTCACAAAGCTTATAAAAATTTCTAAGTTTTAGAAATTTTTGCTTGGAAGTTGATAAAACTTTGAGACAGGACTTGTGAACTCGTTATTGTTTGGAGTGACAGAACCTGTGAGCTTACTGTATTTTTTGGTTCTGTCTTAGTACAGGTGTATTCCCTCCAGTTCATAGGGTTGTTCACTTCAAACAACTTTTGAGTAGCTGATAGCTTGGGGTTTAGATGGTCTCTATTGAAAATCTGGTTAAGTCATGACCTGATTTTCAATTCTTTAGAAGTTTTGCGACCTTAGCATATACTCTTAGTTTCTGGTAGTACTCAAAAAAGTATGCAGTTTACGCATGGGTATGTATTGTCAATCATTAAGTGCCTTCCTTCTAGCACCAATTATTCCTGATTGTATGCATTAGGGGCTGTTATTTTGAGATTTAGCGCCCCACTTGTGTAGTGTGAGGCTTTGGATGCTCCCGGCGTTGCCTATCTCTGAGCAATGCGAGGGTTTTGTTTCGAAGCTCCTCGGCGTTGCCTATCTCCGGGCAAAGGGAGGAAGTTAGTTTTCGATGCTCCTTAGCATTTCCTATCTTCGGGCAACGTAAGGAGTTTTTTTTCGACGTTCCTCGGCGTTACCTATCTCTGAGCAAGGCAAGGAAGTTAGTTTTCGATGCTCCTCGGTGTTGCCTATCTCCGGGCAAGGTGAGGAAGTTAGTTTTCGATGCTCCTCGGCGTTGTCTATCTCCAAGCTACGCGAGGAGTTTGTTTTAGACGTTCCTCGGCGTTGCCTATCTCCAGGCAATGAGAGGAAGTTAGTTTTCGATGCTCCTTGGCGTTGCCTATAATCGGGCAACGCGAGGAGTTAGTTTTCGACGCTCCTCGGTGTTTCCTATCTCCGGGCAAGGCGAGGAAGTTAGTTTACGATGCTCCTCGGCATTGCCTATCTTCGGGCAAGGCGAGGAAGTTAGTTTTTGATGCTCCTCGGCGTTGCCTATCTCCGGGCAACGCGAGGAGTTTGTTTTCGATGTTACCTAGCATTGCCTATCTATGGGCAATGCGAGGAAGTTAGTTTTCGATGCTCCTCGGCGTTTCCTATTTCCATGAAACGCGAGGAGTTTGTTTTTGATGTTCTTCGGCATTGCCTATCTCCGGGCAAGTGAGGAAGTTAGTTTTCGACGCTCCTCGGCGTTGCCTATCTCCGAGCAATGCGAGGAGTTTGTTTTCGACGTTCCCCAGCGTTTCCTATCTCTGGATAATGCGAGGAGTTTGTTTTTCTTTTTCGAGAGGCAAGGTCAAGTTCCGTCGATCTAATGGTTTGAGTTGATTTGCTTCCATCGACTCGGCAGGTAATCATTATGGACACAGTTTTGTTGGTTCAAGAAGCAAACATTATTAAGGAAAGCATGGCAGATTCTTTGCCTATTTACAATGCTCTCGGCCTTTCCGGGATGGCTTATTTGCTGAAAAATAGAAAATATAAAATACATAAAATAGTTTTTTAGATGAAATAACGGTGGAGTGATTCGCTATTCCAAGCTCTGGGAACTGCGACCCCGTCGACGGTTGTCAGCTTGAAAGTCCCGTCGTTGAGCTTTTGGTAAACGACATACGGTCCTTCCCAGTTTGGTCCGAAGACTCCCGGTATAGGGTAAACTCGCTTGAGCACAAGATCTCCAACTTTGAAGGTGTAACTATAAAATTTGGAGTTGAAGTACCGTGCAACCCTTTTTTGGTGGGCGGCTGTTCTCAACTCTGCTTCTTCTCTTTTTTCATCGATCATGTTTAGCGATTCGAGTAAGATTTGCTCATTTTGCGCTTGATTAAAATTCTGCCTTTGGTGCGTGGGGACCTCTAATTCAACAGGAATCATTGCTTCTGAACCATATGCTAATACGAACGGAGTGTGGCCAGTTGCCGCTTTGTGTGTTGTCCTGTATGCCATAGTGCGAGTGGTAGTTCGTCAACCCAATTTCCTTTCGTCTTTGTTAATCGCTTTTTGATGGTGGATTTGATGATCTTGTTTATTGCTTCCACTTGCCCGTTTGATTGCGGATGAGCCACTGTGGAAAAGCTTTTCTCTATTCGGAAGCGCCTGCAGAAGTCTTTGAACTCGGCACTCTCGAATTGGGTTACGTTGTCAGTGATGATTTTTTGCGGCACACCAAACCTACAAATGATGTTTTTAGTGACAAAGTTAATAACTTTCTTTGTGGTTATGGTGGCCAGCGGTTCCGCTTCAGACCATTTTTTGAAATAATCTACGGCAACTATAGCATATTTGGCTCCTCCTTTAGCTATTGGAAGGACACAATCAGATCGATCCCCCATATCGCAAATGGCCATGGGCTGACCATCTGTGTCAATTTCGTTGAAGGAGTTCTCTTAATTTTGTTGAATCTTTGATAGCGATCGCATCTTCTGGCATGATCTGCGGCGTCGCAATTTATTGTTGGCCAAAAGTATATGTATCGAAGGACTTTCTTTGCTAGTGTCTTCCCCCCAGTATGGTCTCCGCATTCGCCTTCATGTACTTCCTTCAGGATTTGCCGTGCTTCATCATCGGTCACACACCTAAGAAGAGGGGTCGAGAATCCCCTTCGATAGAGTATTCCATCATGTATCATGAACCTTGGCGCCTTACGGGGGAGCTTCTTCCGCTGATTTCGGTCAGATGGTAGGGTTCCTGCAAGTAGATAGTCCTTTATCGTGTCATCCATGTATCTAGCTCGACGGTGGTTCGTAGAATCCTGTCCACGTCCATTTCATCTATGCTCGGGTTGGTTAGCGTTTCAACCGGAACCAATCCCAATGACTTGGCTTCCCCAGAGCTTGCTAGCTTGGCCAAGTAGTCTGCTTAGGTGTTTTCCTCTTGTGGGATGTGAGTTATGGTGTAATGCTCGATATTACTTACAGCTCTTGTACTTTGGATAGGTACGGGGCGAGATTTTCTCCACGCGCTTGGTATTCCCCTTTCACTTGACAGACGACCAGTTGGGAGTCGCTGTATATGTGAATAGATTTTATCCCGAGTTCCTTCACAACCTTTGGTCCAATGATCAAGGCTTCATGTTCTGCTTCGTTATTTGTTGCTAGGAATTCCAAGCGCAAAGCATAGCTAATGGCTCGCCTCTCGGGGGTTTCAAGCACTACCCCTGCTCCTAAACAAAGCTTGTTTGATGCAACGTCGACGAAGAGCCTCCATTACGTGCGTGCTTCCGGCTGAATTTCCTCCTCGTCGTCCCTTACCGTAAATTCGCGAATAAAGTTGGCCAACGCTTGCCCATTGATTGCTTTCATGGTATGGTATGTAATGTCTTATTGGCTCAACTCTATATTCCACTTGAGTAGTCGTCCGGAAGTTTCTGGCCGGTATAAAACTTGCTTCAGGGGTTGGTTAGTCAATATTTTAATCGGATGAGCCTGGAAGTACGGTTGTAATTCCTGGGATGCGATCAAAAGACAATACACTAGCTTTTCCAACTTTGGGTAATTCTTCTCAGGTCTGGTGAATCGTTTGCTAATGTAATACACAGGTCGTTGGATTCTCGCTTCTTCCCGCACGAGAGCCGCACTCAGTGCGTGTGGGGAAACTACTAAATAAATGAATAGGTCTTCTCCATCCACCGGCTTTGATAAAATGGAGGGAGCTTCCATGTGTCGTAGTAGTTCCTCGAAAGCTGTCTGGCAAGCTTCACTCCATTAGAAGTTTTTCCTTCCTTTCTTCAGTGTGTCGAAGAACGGTATGCACTTGTCTGTAGCTTTAGAGATGAACCGACTCAGTGTCCCGACCTTTCCATTCAAGCTTTGAAGTTCTCTCTTATTTTTAAGGGCTTGGACTTCCCGTAATGCTATTATTTGCTCCGGATTTTCTTCGATGCCCCGGGAACTTACAATGAATCCCAGGAATTTCCCAGAGGCTACTCCGAAGTGACATTTAAGTGGGTTAAGCTTCATTCCGTATTTGCGGAGTATTTCGAACCTTCCAGCGAGATTATCCAGATGGTTAGCAGCTACTTAGGATTTGACTAACATATTGTCCATGTAAACCTCCATAGTCTTCCCAATCTGGCGTTTGAACATAGCATTTCACTAGCCTTTGGTACGTTGCCCTTGCATTTTTTAAGCTGAATGGAATTAATCTATAGCAGTAAAGTCCCAAATCGGGGATGAAGCTGGTGTTCTCTTGGCCTGGTTCATGCATCAGGATCTGGTTATAGCCCGAGTACGCATCCATAAATGATAGCAGCTTATGTCCTACTGTTCCATCCACCAGTTGATCAATCCTCGGGAGCGGAAAGCTATCCTTCGGACAGGCTTTGTTGAGGCCCAAGAAATAAATACAGGTTCGCCATTTTCCATTTGACTGCTTGACTAGGACCGGATTTGATACCCATTCAGGATAAGTTGCATCTCGGATGAAGCCATTGGCCATCGGTTTCTCTACTTCCTCCCTCAGTGCTTTGGACCGCTTGGGGCCTAAGCTGCGCCTTTTCTGCTTTACTGGTGTGAATCTGGGGTCAATATTGAGCGCGTAGCAGGCAATTTCAAGTGACATCCCATACATATCAGAGTGCGTCCAAGCAAACACGTCCAAATTGGCACAGAGGAATTTGGTTAACTCTGATCGCATCTTCTTTCCCAGGTGCGACCCAATTTTCAGGACCCGTATCAGGTCATCCATACAGATTAGGACATACACCGCTAACTATGCCGGTGCTTCCCGATCCTCTCCTGAGCTCTTCTTCCTAGGGTCCAAGGCCTTGTCAAATCGGCTATAGTCCCCAAGCCAGGAGCAGCTCTATAGTTGCTATTCGAAGGGCTCACGGATGTGGAGGGCCCTCCCCACATCCTTTCCTTTTTCCTTTCTTCTTGACTTGTGCAATTCTGCGATGTAGCATTCCCAGGCGACGCTTTGGTCTCCTTTCACTATTTTTATTCTGTGCTCGGTAGGGAACTTCATTGTAAGGCACCATTGGGCCAATGCTATTCTGAAGTCGGCAAATGCGGGCCGTCCCAAGAATGCATTGTATGCTGACATTTCCTCCATGATCACAAAAGTTTGAATGAGGGTGACTCGTTGCTCACCCTCTCCAAGCTCTACAGGTAGGTCGATTGTTCCCACCGGTTGTTAAGGTTCTTTAGTAAACCCTTGAATCTTAGTTTGGCATGCAGATGTGATTTTCATGCCAATCTTCATTTGGTCAAAAGTTCACTTGAAAAGTATGTTAACTGAACTGCCACTATCAATCATCACTCGTCGGACTACGGTGGGACCGATTCCTACTGTCACCACCATTGGGTCGAGAGTTGGAGCTTCAACCTCTTCGGTGTCTCGATTAAGGAACACTATGTCATCGCTCAGAACCTTCTGCTGCTTGGCAGGAGTTTCATCATCTACTCCTAAACACGATTCCTTTAGAGCATGCTTCAATGAACTCGCATATCGCTCCATCTCTCCTTAAGTTCTTTGCGCGGGATGTGGTCCCCTAGATATTGTCCCAATAATAAGTCTTTGGTCAGGTCGCTTCGACCCTTCTTTGCTGGTTCCAGCTTGATTCCTTTGCTCTCTAGGAGGTTGAGGGAGCATAGGTTGATTGGGTTTTTGTGGCTTCTTCATATATTGTTGAAGTTTATTGTCTCGGATTAATCCCTCGATGAGGTCCTTAAGGTGGCGGCATTCGTTTGTATTGTTCCCATACATCTCGTGTAAGCGGCAGAATTTCCCTGAGCGCTTTTGCTGTTCTGTTGCCTCCTTTCTAAGAGGTTTCCTATACTCTTTAGTTTCTTGTGTTGCAAGATAAATATTCTCCGGAGTGTCATTCTAGGGGGTATAGTTTCCCAGTCTAAATATTTTGTTTCCGCCACCATTATTTCTCTTGTCGGAATTCTGATTTCTTCTCTTATGGTTCCCACTCTTCCCTGTGACTACCTGGTATTTCCAGGATCGTGTGTGCATTGATTTACCATCGTGCCATTCTACTCGATGTTCATCTGTTGTACTCCAGCAGCCTTTCTTTCTAGCTCTTGTGCTTCTTCCAACCTCAAGCACTGGCTTGCTTTGCGATTGAAGTCTTTCCTGTTGGTAGGTTGCTTCATCTTGATCCATTTCTAGAATTCCGTTTCAAGATGGATAGCGCGCACTAATACCTTAAAAACCTTGTCCTCATTAGGGTTGCTCACTTCTATCGCCACAGTGTTAAATCTGCTCATGAATGATCTCAATGACTCGTTGCGCCCTTGAACTAGCCCAGATAGGGACATAACGTCTTTCGGTTGCGCGGTATGAAGCCCGAATTGGTCAAGGAATTTCGTTGCAAGTTGGTCAAAGGTAGAGATAGATCTTGGGGGAAGTCTGGTGAACCACATTGATGCAACTCCTTCTAGAAATATAGGGAAACATCGGCAGCGAACGGCTTCTGGAGAATTGGCTCCATCCATGTACCAGCTGTACTTGTACAAATATGGTTTTGGGTCCTTTGTTCCGTCGTAGGAAGGAATAGTCGCCATAGTAAATTTATCTGGGTACCTTTCATTCAAGATCTCGTTGGTAAAAGGGGACCGGCTTGGGGCAGATCCCCACTCATCATCATTTCGACTTTTACCTTCCTCCATCAGTCGTTTGGTTGTGTCTGCTATGTATGCCTCTGATGTCCGGTAGTCCTGGGGGCGGCAATCAGTCACTGCACCAAGTATTTGGTTCTGCAAACGGTCTTGGCGCATGGGTTGACGCCTAGGTTTTGCTGTCTCCGGGAGAGCCACTCCTGCGGGACCCCGTTGGCTTGTAGCTGGCCTAGCTGGGGCAGTTTGGATGTTTCTAGCATCATTGAACGAATTGACATTCTCTTCCATCTGATTACCTTGCTCTCCATCTTCTAAATCATAGAGATTGACAGCCATATCTTCCTATGGGGTTTGGGCCCCCTGATTCAAATTCAAGATTGATTACCTTGCACTGGGCGGAGTATTCTCATTCTCCTCCACGCCGCATCCTGTTGTTACCCTTTCTTGTGGCTGCTTTCCGTTCCTTCTATGCAGGCCGGAGATGGAGAAATTCTCTTGTTCTACAGCAGTCACTGGTTTAGACACAACCCTTGGAGCGGGGTTTGATTATTGGGTCAACAGAGCATTGAGCTTCTCCATCAGAGCCTTTTGACTATTTTCCATTTTCTGATTGATCTCCTCATCCATCTTATTCAGCTCATCTCTGGTGACAACTTCATGCTGACTGGAGGATGCCAGTGCCTGGTTTCCTAAGTTAGCATCATTTACTTCAGCTTGTTGGAGACTAGATCCTTCTCCAGCTATTACTGCCCTTATGGATCTTCCAAAGGCAGTTCTTCTTCTCCTAGGAGCCATTAGTTCTAAAATAGCAAGTTCTTCAAGCAAAGATTGAGGATTTAACTTCTGGACCTATGAGATCCAAAGTAGATAGCTAAATCCGGATCCTGAGTTGGAGTTCTCAGTGAAAGCACCAAAACGTTGACCCAAAAAATGGACCAACACCCTGGTTTGAGTTTGAAAGCACCAGCCCTGCTGTGACAGAGCAATATCATAGATAACATGTATAGAAATAGAACAGTAAAAGAGAGAAGGCAGAGAATTTTTATAGTGGTTCGGCTGTTAATGAAGCCTACGTCCACTTTATAGCTTTAATATAGACTGATTGATGTTACAATAGATGCTTTTTTATAAGGCTTTGATTATTTTCTAGCTAAATTGAATGTCCAGAGTTGGAATCCACTGGAAAATCACAGTGTATTCCTTTGGAGATTGTTGTGTGGGAGGTAGAGAGTGAAGAATAATTCCAGCAAAGCTTCAGCAACCAGTCCAGAGAATCTCCTGTTTATGTTGCAGGTAGGACGCTATTTATAGAGATCGGGGAGCTTCTGGGACAAGCCCGTCTTCATCAGCTCGCAAGTAGGTTAAGGGCGACCTAAGGGCTTTGTCTCCAAAAACGAGCCAAAACCATGGGTCACTGGCGACCCATGGTCGATGGGTCGCTGGCGACCCATGGCCTATAGGTGCGACCCATAGACTTGGTTCGTTTTTCGGGCCAGAGTCTTGCCTCTTTTGTAGTGTTCCACAACTGGTTGGTTTGAAGGTTCGAGGATAAGTATGGGTCTCCGATGATCTATGTACTTAGGACTTTTCTGGAGTCTGGAATTGGAGATGTTCCCATAGCCTTTTATCATTGTTGCTACGTATTGATGGCAAGTCACTAGCTGTTTACATTCAGATGCTGATTGGATTGAAAGAATGCTGATCTCTGGGCCTCCTAAATTCCAGTCATTGTTTTAGTCGTATAGCTTGACCCTTGTCAGTCCCCTGTCCTAGCTTTTCTGGTTAAGTCCTAAACCATCATGTCTGCACAAGGTTGTCCTACTTTCTATTGGTTTTTGCTGGGTTAAAAACCCGGATAACACATCATATCTTTCTAACCAGTTCATACCGAAAATGATCCCGAAGCATACGAAATCAAAAACTTACAAATTGCATGCAAACTTATGACCTAACAAATCAAGTTCTAACTAGTCACATCTAATCCCCAGAGTTGCATACCCTCCTACCGGATTCGCAACCCTTAAGGAAGTAACAAGGTATGAGGGTTCTAAACATAACTTATCAGCCAAACACTGAGATATAAATGAATGAGATTCACCTGCATCAAATACTACCCTAATTGGTATACTATGAATCAAAAGTACCTTCCATCATAGTCTTTCCCTTCTTAGCCAACGGTTGGCCTAGCAGACGATGGTCCTAGAGCAAAGACTTTTCCCTTGTTCGCTTTGACCGGTTCTGGACACCGATTCATGTAATGCCTAATCTGGTCACAGTTAAAGCACTTCACTCCTTTCTTATCTGCAACCTTCTTCCCTTTTTCAGTTCGACATTCATGAGTATAATGTCCCTTCTTATCACACTTAAAGCAAACTAGATTAGCCTTCGCCTTCTTGGCAGCTCCTCCTTTTTGGGTTCCTTACTTCTTAAAGAATTTCCTCTTCTTGCCCCGAAAACCTGGGTTTCAACCTGCTCCTCCTTCCCATAAGTAGAAAGCATCCTTCATTCCGGATTGCCATCTCCGCTACGATTGTACTTGGATTACGGAGATGTGGTATAGTTGCTATAGCAATCTCGGGTCTTAACCCTCGAATAAACTTCTTGTATCTTTTAATGATGGTGTTAATGGTAGCATATCCATATATGGACAACTCATTAAACTTCATAGCATACTCAATCACCGACATCTCGCCCTGCACTAAGTCCATGAACTTTCTCAGCAATAATGACTTGGCAATTTCAAACAAAAACCTCTCTTCGAATCTCCTTCGAAATTCTGCCTAAGTCAACTCTTCCTCGGGAACTCCCACGGTAACATTATTCCACCAATGAAGTATTGTTCCCTACAACGGTCTAGAGGCAAGTCTCCTCTTCTTCTCATCGTTTAATCCCAAGTCAGCGAAGATCCTTTCACAATGCAATAACCAATTCTCTACTTCTATAGCATCATCTGTTCCCAAAAAGGGCTTCTTACCAAGACTAGTATAATCTCTGCTTAGCTTAGCATAGTTATTGCCAACTAGGGCCACGGGATTAGCTCCTCCAACATTCATAGCATTACCCCCAGCTACCCCGGCAGCTACTTCAACTTGCATCAGATTGACAAATAATTGATACATCATCCCCATATCTACCGACAGGGTCCCAGCACCAACGTTGGCATTTGCATTTGGATTAGAACTTGCCGTTCGACCTGGTTTTCTCCTGGTACTCGGTCAAGCATTTCCATTTTTTGCGGTGCTTCCTACACCTAGATTTCCTCTTCCATTTCCTACCTCCGTATCTTCCTTTCTCGTAAATTTGCATATAGCCTTAGTAAGATACAGAAGAACGGTCTAAGAGAGTGGGGAGTACGTACCTATATATATATGTATGTATGTATGTATGTATAACAAATACAAGTACGTTAATATAACGTTAACCCAACCTCAGTCTCATTTTCTGATTCATTGAGTTATGTTTTGAAAATCTTTTAGGTTTAATTTTTTTAAAACTTACATAAACCTATGCTTTGATACCAACTTGTAACATCCCTCACTTGGAGGCCCAAAACTAATGGCTAGGGATGCTGCAGTCATCCATAGTTATTAATTCTCGGTAACTAAATGAAGTACAGAAACACATGAATATGAAAAAAAATTAAACTCATAAAACAACTTTCTCATTCCACTTTAAATCATATTTCAAATTCATTACATAATTCCAATATCATAAACCACGTTCAGAGAAATATAATTATTGCAAAATACGCCAAGACCAACATATGAAGATGCCCACTTGGATGATCAGAGTCTTAACATAGGCAATTAAACAACTTTGCCATTACAACCAAAATATAGTGGAATCAAACAGAAAGAACTCCTAATAGCTAGCTTGCCTCCTCCAAGTCTCCGGAATCTTATTCGTCTAAAGGAGAACCTAAAAACCTTAACTCTCAAACTACTCAAAATTAATTGAGCACCCGAGAATTTAAGGGGAAAACATAAATTTCGAGTCAAACAAAAAGCCTGGTATGAATAATAACCTACCATCTCGAACCATATAGATATCTAGCGAGACCACACCGCTTGGCTGAAAGGGTTTTCTCCTTAATATTATCTTAACTTAATTTATAATAACCATATACTGTGCACCTGCATCCACAATGGTTAAAACATAACATAATAAAAGGTATTATGATGATATGTAAACATGCAATATGTACTGGATTTCCCATCCCCATTTATCCGACTATCTGTCTCAAGTTATAGTTTCTAGGGTCACTATTAGCCTATTAGTTTTCATGGGCTGATTAATAACATGTTAATTCTTTTTGGAATTCCTAACCACTTTTATAGTTTTCGTGGGGTCACTATGAACCTATTGGCTCCTACCAATACCATCATCCAATCATAGTTTTCATGAGATCTCTATGAACCTATTGGTATCTACCAATAAATTTCTCCAATCATAGTTTTCACAAGCTTACTATGAACCTATTGGATTCTCCAATAACTTTTCTCATATCATAGTTTTCATGGGATCACTATGAACTTGTTGATCTCTTTCGGTAACTTGTCCGGACATAGTTTTCATGGGATCACCAAGAACCTATTGGCCCCTGCCAATGCTATTTACATACATAGTTTTCATGGGCTTACTAAGAACCGGTCTAACCAATAATCTTTTGATTAGTCTTTGGGCATCCTATATTCTAATCTGTCTGACCTGCTGGATGCAATTCTACTCACACAGGAGTTAACTCAATGTATATTCACTACTGGGTCAACCTAACTAGTTATTCTACCCTTAATACCCCAAAATGTAGTTATGGGTTGATTATAAAGTGAATATGTTTACAGAAGAAGCAAACATAAAAACTGATCATAGCATAATAATGTAAATATCTATGATTTAATATCCTTTTAATCATTATCAAATGAAACATGGTTAATACCTTTAACCTATTCTCTTTAGCAAGGAAAGCTTCTTCAAAAACACCAAAGTTAAATGCCATTTCAAAACTCATTCATATTGCCATGGGTTTACTTTTAAGAATTGAGATTAGGTTTCTTATTTGAAAATTTAGGCTTTCGAAACCTTAGGCCTTCTCTTTCGAAAGCACTAAAACAAACCATTTGAAAGTATTTAAGCCTTCCTTTCAAAACACTAAAAAAATATACACCTTTCCAAACACTCAAAACATTCCTTTCGAAAGCATTGAAACCTTCCCTTTTGAAACCATTAAAGATGTGCCATTCAAAAGCATTAAAGCTTATCTTTAGAAGGCACTTAGTTCAAAGAAAATTATTGGAAGCATAGCTCCGAAACCATTGGGTTTAACATTAAATATAACTTCTCGGTCAAAGAAAACAAAAGTGAAAGTAAACCTTTTGAAAGCATTGATCTTTAAATAAAAGAATTTGGAGAAAAGGATAGCTTAGAAACCACCCTTTCAAAAGCACTGATAAAAGCGGCTACAAGGACCCTTTTGAAAGCATAGGGAAGGCGGCTTCAAAAGCTTCCCTTTCGAAGCATTGACTTAAAGTTATAAAGAAAGCGGCTTTTAAATAATTCGAAAGGCATGAATGCGGTAGCTAGGTTTCAAATAGGTTCAAAGGCGGCTACCCATTCGAAAGCTTCTTTTTTTTAAAAACTAAATATGCGGCAACTCATTCGAAAGCTTCTTTTAGAACAAAGGCAAACGGCAATCCATTCGAAAGCTATTTACAAGTAACTTCAACCCTTTCGAAAGCATCTTTTAAAAGCAAAGGCAAGTAATATACGAAAGCTTATAAAAATGACCTGTACCCTTTCGAAAGCTTGCCTTTGACACAGTCCCTTCTACTGTTCTCCAAACCACTACGTACCAATGGCTTGATACCATGTGTTTTGGTTTCGAATGGGTTTATAAGCAGAAGTATGGTAACAAAAGGTAGCAATTGGAAGTGGCGAAGTGGTAAATTGTGTCAAAACTGATTTTATGCCTTACAAAGTAACTTCTTTTCATCTAACTTGCCAATTTGTCAAATTATAATTGGTTGTCATTTCTTTATCAAAAATCCATTTTCTAAAAAGGCGGCCGAATTCAATAATTTATCATTGAAATTATTTTTGCAAATAAGTCATTACCTTCCATAAAACATTTAAACATTTAAGTCCTTCAACTTAAATAATTTAATAACCATATTAAAACACTTAGGACAAATCCCCAAAAATCATCATAATTCACTTTTAATATGTTTTCTAACATATATATATTTCAGACCTAAAGTCCTTTATATAATTTCCATAATTAATTTTTAAACCCAAATTATCCATTTCTTACATTCAAAATTCAAAATAAATTATCCATTTTACACGATTTTAACCTTAAAATTGAATAATGCCTTATACACGAAAATACTTATTTAAATCAAACATGGCATATAATCAAAGCATATCATCTTTCAATCCATCTAAACAGTTTTAAAAACTTAAACCTAAAGTTAAATTGTTCAATAAAACATATATGAGATGGTTTAGATTATTATTCCCTTGTTTGGATAAGGAACTTGAGATTTGTTCTTGCTTAATTCTTCCTTGTTTGAATCCTTCGCTTCTAATTGATTTTGATCCCCTTTTCTCCTAGGGTTATGGACGGCCTTTATCTCCTTTTGTTTATGTTTTTGTTTCGTGAATGTATGAATGAAAACGGGGCAAGGGTTTAAGGGTTATAGGGTTATGGTATACAGCTATTCCCCATATTACCCTTGCCTTACTTAACTTAGTTTTTATCTTATAAACCATTCTTATATATTTACTTACGAGCCATTTTATAAATCCATTTGATTAAGGAAAGACCCTAATTAGTTTTCAAATCTCAATTCCCTTATCACTCTAGTCTCTACATTATTCTATCTAATTTATCTAATTAAATCTCTATGTTATTAAAATTAGGGGTGTTACATCCAAGTTTGTGCAATCTTCGTGAAAAATCTGAATAATCTCCCACCACTGAACATGTAGAACAATAGAGAGTACAGAAAAACAACGCTATACGGCATTGTGGAAACAGTCGGTCTGAACGAACGACCATCCACGACAGGCCCGCTCGAGCTGCCATGCTCGGTCTGTCTGCTGCGTTTGGGCTGAACAGGTGTAGTGTCACTGGCCATCCAATGGGGGTACAAATCTACATCGGCAGTAATGAAAGGCTGAGCTAGAGGAGTAGGAGGTATTAGATATTTACAAGTGTCATTTCCTATGCAGCCTCCAAATAGCTCATCCAATTCTCTGAATTTGATGGAATTTTTTTTCTGAACTTCAAACATCTTCTTGCAGTGGTGTTCCACCAATCCTCGGAATAGTCCAAATTATCTTTCTCTTGATCCCATATCCCTCCTTCTATATGCAGAAGTCTGCCCCAATCCGTTCAAGCAAGCTTAAGGTTGTCCCATTTGCTCTTCATCTGAGTGTGGCCCTAGTCTAGATCAACTTGATGTTAATTGTAGCCGCCACAAATGAATAAAATCCACCGAACTCCTTTGGTTCAACTGAAAGTCAACGCAAAGATCTATGAATACCTCCACCCTTTTGATTGTCCATAAAGCAGTAGGCTGGCAGGAGGCAAAAGCAGTAGCAGAACCAGAAGAGTGCACCATACTGAAAATTGAAAAAAATAGGAAAAAAATCATAGAAAAATATATGTTTTTGATAGGGAAAAAAATAAGCATAATAGCGGAGAAAAATACCTGAAAATATAGATGAACGGATCGAAAATAATTGAGAAAGGGGAGGAAGTGTTGGCTATTTTTGGTGTTGGTGGAAGGAAGGGGGTTGTATTATAGAGGGGGTTGGAGTCGAAAAGAGTCGGCCGTTGGGGAAAAAGACACGACACGTTGGACGCGAACGTACCTTTTTCCTCCAACAATCTTAACATTCCATTTTCTTGATTTGAAATGTTGGGGCGTCTGACGCGTCTAACACATTGGACGCATCAAAAACGATAACGTGGTTAATTCTGGCTGCGAACAGAATTGACTAATTTGGTCAATGCATTTTTCATAGTGACAGGGCGTATAAGGTTCAAATGGGACAAAGCAATAAAAATAGGTATAATGATAAAATAGAATTTTGAGAGAATTTAATAGGAAAAAAAACTTACTTCTAGACTTGACGACATTCGGAAAATGTGGATCCGTAGGAAGAAAGAAATACTTCCTTTGGTATTTCACACTGAACGAGCATACGTTCTCATAGTCTCAAAATAAGGACACATTCATATATAATACAAGAATATGAAGCGATACAAAAAAAAGACTAACAAAATGCGATGTGCGAAAACATGAGTGAGATGCAATAAAATAAGTCAGAAAGCTGCTACACGGCATAGGTACGCAAAGCAAACATTACAATAATATGCAAACATATATATATATATATATAATGTAGTATGCCCATTCATAAATTTCTTAGATGACGTAATTATCTGAAATTATACAAACCTTTTCGACGATATATAATTGGGAGAAATAGAAATAAATCCTTTATAATTAACCTTTTATCCTAAGTAAATTAGAAAAAGAAATCATGATACAGATTTTTATACAATTATTTTCTAAGTATAACACTTTTTTTATTTGAAGTTTGGTGTAAAATACTTCACTGAAATGAATAATATTCTTTTTGAGAATATTGACAAAATATATTGGCATTATGTAACGTACTTTGATATTAAAGTTATCCCTCTTTCTTTACTTTCTTCTTATGAAAAATGAAATAAAATAAAATATACATGCATACATTTAGTTATTTAAATTTTCCTTTTCTAGGTATGTATATGTATATTACTTCTTGTATACAAATTTATATATGTTAAGGAAAATATATTTTCTTAAAGGTCAAAATTTTATTTTTGGCTTAAGAAAAAGCTTATTTTAAGTTTAGATCTGGTTCAAAACTAATTATAAAAATAGACTTGGTTTTGCGTATTTATGGAATGCGCAAACTATATTTTTGTTTTTTAAAAATTACACAGCATGCATATTCCAAAATTGCGCAAATTATATATTTGTATTTGCGTATTTTTGGAAGCGCAAATATATTTTCGTAGCCGAAATAACTAGTCAGCCATTTTTATACTTATTTATGTTTGTATTTGCACATTCCAAAAATGCGCAAACTTGATTTTTTTTAATAAAATATAGCTTGCGCATTTTATAAATGCGCAAGCTATATGAAACCAGGTCTATTTTCACAATTAGTTTTGAACCACATCTAAACTTAAAATAAGTTTTTTTCTTAAACCTAAAATGAAAATTTATCCTTTCTTAAATTAATATTAATAAAGGTGGTGGCAATAATGATGATAAGACTAGAAATAATAATAAAAATATATGTTAATAAGTTGTATAATAACATTTGAACAAAAATATTCTAAAAAGAAAAGAAAAGATAGAGGTCAAAAATTTCACATATTCTTTCTTTAGTCTATTATAAACTGGAATTAAGGTAAAAAAAATCTCCCTAATTTCTTCAAATAATTATGTCTTACTGATGTTTCTTTTATGTATATTTATGTATATGTAATCACATTAGCTCCTAAAAAATATAAAGAAATAAAAATTACATACATGTTGAATTAATAAGTAAAATAAGGAAATATTTTCTTACATTTAAAATGTTATAAGTTGATTGTGATCCCTAAATCACACTATGATTGGTAGCATTTCAATGCTAAATGTTTATAAAATTAAAAAATATAAAAACAACACTATTGTATTATCCCGCCAACAATCATTAATATTTCTCTACCGCTTATATTTCTTTTTCTTCCATTATTGCTTAAACAATTTTTTTAACTTCTTTTCCTCCCAAACACCAAAAGAAATCTACATCAATTAGCTATTGTTTCTCTTTAGCTCATGCAGCTCCACCTCAATTTTGTCTTAGAACCCCTGCTTCTTGAGCGGCGATTCAGTCTTCAATCTTCGCTTCACACATCCAAAGGTAATTTGAAAACAAACTTTATTTAAGCTTGTAACATTTCTGCTCAGATTGCTATACTTTCAGACTTAGAAATTCAAGAAAATCCTAAATCTGGCAAAGTTCTTCAGATTCTAGTCTTTAGTTCATCAGAGAGAGACACTAGATACAATGGAGTTGCTACAGGATCAAAGCAAGGCAAGAATATGACCTAAGGAAGAAGATAGATTGATATATCATTGTGTGCATGCTTGTGCACATGCACACTGATATACTATGAAATGCTACAAATGTTTGTCTTTGGTTGATTGATAAGTGTATTTTGATGTAAAGAGTGAAAGAGTCAATATAGAATGGGTTAATATAGCCGTTGTAATTAAAACCTAGATACACACATACAGGTTATGTAAATATGAAATGCATGCATGAAATAAAATTCACTACATTTCAATATTCTGTTCTTTACATTTCTATATTACAACTTCTTTATCTCTCACTCTCTGATATTCTCTTGTCTCTTTTCTCATCACCTTTCCGATCCCCTAAAACTCCACTTCTGGTCATCTTATCTATATCACAACTAAAACTTCGTATCTTCTTTTGCAATAGCCTGCTTTTCCACTAAAGAACCATACACATCATTTCTACTTCACCTATATGATTGATTAAACACTTCATTGCAACTCCATTTCACAATGACAAAACCAACAGAATAACTTGAACATGGCAAAGTGGTATCAGAGCAACCTTATAGGCATGATTCAGACCCCCAAATCATCTCCTCCAACATACCAAACACTGATGCAACAAATCAAGAACAAGAAGAGGCTTGGAGAAGATAAGAAGAGATTAACCATAGAAACACATATTCATTGAGGAAATCAGAGAATGTCACACAAAATTTAGAGCATATCACACAAGATCTTAGTACCAGATTTAAAGGCACGATGTATTGACTGCTCTAGCACAAGACATGCAACAGATTAATATTCAAACAACCACTACCCACTCTTCTTCAGCTACAAGAATTCCAGGAAACATACAGGGAATTATGGCATTAAGTCCTCATCATGTCTCAACCTCCACCACCATCCCACCAGTTCCTCACCAGACTTCAAGAATTGCTAATTCCTTCCCACATGCCACTGAAAATCCAATCACTAATCTTCCATTAAACCAAATGAACCCACCACCAGCCAATAACCTCCCTCCACTCCAAAAAAAATTTCACTCTATTCAAGAACCTCTTTCTTGGAATATAAATTCACCATTCCCCAATCTAAAGCTTGAATTTCCCATTTATATAGAAGATGACATGGTGTATGAGTGGCTCAACCAAGTAGAGCATTTTTTAAATTTCATCAAACAGAAGATCACTATTGGGTAGAAATATCATCCTTCTATCTCAAGAAAGATATTGAAATGGTACAACTGATATACTCGAAATATACCAAACCATGAATCTTGGCCAATCTTTAAAGAAGAAATTTTAGTCAGGTTCAACCCCAATGACATGGGAAGACCCTATGAAATTAGCAAAACTCAAATAACAAACTTTTGTATCCTCATACCTTACCCAGTTTTAAGGGCTACAATCTACCATAGAAACCTTCCCACCTCGATTCTTGCTAGATAGATTTATTGGGGGACTAAAGGAAGAAATCAGGAATGATGTCTTGACTTCTAGGACTGCAAATTTTAGAGAGGTTGTTTCTTTGGCAATGATATTTGAAAGTGTATGGAATCAAACCAAGAAAGGAAGTAAAGTAACTCGTACTTTCTCTTCATCTAAAAATAGCCATAACCAGATTGTCCCATACTCCAAAAATCCTAATTATCCAAATATTAATCCAAAACCCAAGGATTGGGGTACCACTAATCTTGAGAATTTAGCAAAAAGCAAGGGTCTAAATCCTAGAAAGTTGATGGAAATGAAAAGACAAAACATATGTTATGGTTGTAAAGAGAAATGGCATAAAGACCACAAGTGTAAAAGTCCACAAGTACATGTACTAGAAGGCATGATGTCCTTTGATGACTTGGAATATAATGAAGAATGTTCTCGGAAGAGCGATATTGAGGACAATAGTGAGGAAAGCATAGAGGAAACCCATGCTACAACTCTACAAGCAATGTGTGGTATCCTTGCACTCTCAACTATTAAAGTACAGGGTACTGTAAAGGGGAAATCGATGTAAATTCTTACTGACTCGGGTTCCATTCATAGTTTTATTGATAAATATCTGGCTCCAAACTGAAGCTCAAGATTGATGAATCAAATAATTATGAGGTTATGGTAGCTAATGGAGAGAAACTCCAAGGTTCTAGAGTATGCAATAATGTAATTTTGAGTTGCCAAGGGTGTAAAATGCTAGTGGACATACCGATGCTCCCTTTAGAAGGTTGCTAAGTTGTTCTTGGAGCTCAATGAATGAAGAAATTAGGGGAGATCACACTAAATTTGGACAAGCTATTGGTCGAATTTACTTATGGCAATAAAACTTACACTTGGCAAGGGATTCAGCAACAAGAAGTCAAGGTAATAGACAAGAAAACACTAGATAGAGAACAGGCTTAAGGTCAAATCACTATGATGTTATACTCAATGGAAGAAACTCAACGAAAACTAAAGCAAGAATCTCTACAAGAACTTCCACCGAAAATTCAAAAACTATCACAACAATATCCCGCAGTAACTCATTCTATCACTACCCTCCCTCCTCAAAGAAAGCATGACCATAAAATATCTTTAATACCAGGAGCCAACCCAATTTGTTTAGTGCCATATAGGCATTCATACCATTTCAAGAATGAATTGGAGAAAATCATTATAGAATTGCTAGAATATGGCATCATAAGGCACAGTAACAACTCCTACTCCTCTCTTGTAGTAATGGTAAGAAAGAAGGATGGAAATTGGAGGCTAAGAATTGATTACAAAAGCCTAAACTCTCTCACAATGAAAGATAAGTTTTGTTACTTGGGTAATTGACCCGGTAGCATGAGGATCACTGAACAAATAACCGTTCGGCACAAAGCGTCGCTCGCCATTTAGCCTCGTTCGGCAACAGGGCTTCGCTCGGCATTTAGCCTCGTTCGGCAACAGGGCTTCGCTCGGCATTTAGCCTCGTTCGACAACAGGGTTTCGCTTGGCATTTAGCCTCGTTCGGCAACAGGGCTTCGCTTGGCATTTCACCTCGTTCGGCAACAGGGCTTCCCTTGGCATTTCACCTCGTTCGGCAACAGGGCTTCGCTCGGCATTTCACCTTGTTCGGCAACAGGGCCTCGCTCGGCCCAAGTCCTTCGTTCGACACCGCTACATTGTTCGACACAATACCTCGTTCGGCATGCGAGTGCCATTCGACCTAGATGTGTGGCTCGGCACAATCCCTCGCTCGGCATCCCAGTCCTCGACCGGCATCTCCCTCGCTCGGCATCCCAGGCCTCGACCGGCATCCTCCCTCATTCGGCATCCCAGGCCTCGACCGGCATCCTACCTCGTTTGGCATCACTGGTTCGGTGTATACGATGGAAGTTAACAAGCTATCAAGTTCACAACAACGTAAGGGAATTCGGCATAGCTTTATTTTGCTTCAACTCACTACTTGCACCGGTTCTCTTGAATGGTTGCTGCAAGTCACTCGATGGTCAACCAAATGGTTTTCGATCGGCTTTCCTCGCTCGGCATGGCTCGTTCGGCATGCCTGGTTCGGTGTGTTGGAGTTGTCTACTGTGGGCCGAGATACCTTGTTCCTAGGCCCGTGAGGGAAGTCCAACCCATCTTCATCAATAAATAGAAGGGCAGGGGCACAGTGAAATGGACTTTTTTTGGAGAACATTGGGGAGACTCTACCGCTTTCAAGGCTCACTCTTTTCAGTTAAAACTTGTACTCAAGCCATTATTTTATTGATTGTATCTGTATTTAACTACTTGGGAAAGCAATAAAGATTACAATTCAAAGTGGACGTAGGCAGTTACGCCGAACCACAAAAAGTCTGGTGTTCTACATTTATGTAGTTAATTTAGTCTATATCTCTCTGTTTTAATTTATCTTCTTCATTTATCTCTCTACACAATCTTTCTAAAGGGGGTTAGTGACCAATTTTGGTGCTAACACTTTGGTGCTTTCACTGAGAATCGAATTCTCAGGCCACAAGGATCTGCTTTGTAGCTACTAGATTGAATAAATCCCCCGAAGGAGATCCAAGTCATTCATAAGACGTGTGTTGATTATACTCAGAGTTCCTATCAATAACTCTACTATGGGAAGACCACGTACCAGATCAGCCTCTCATAATGTGGACGTCAATGAGACTGCTAGCATACAAAAAATAGGACCTAGCAATCAACAAGCAAATCTGGTGTAGGAACTACCGCCCAAAATCAAATGGAAGTTGTCACCAGAACAGAGTTCAACGACTTGATGAGAGAACTCATGGAAAGCAGGAGACAACTTGGAGAAACGATTCAAGCTAACGCCAACCTTATGGCTCAGCTCACTCAACAACAGCATCAGAATGCTGGAGGTAGTCTAGCTCCTTACTCTTCATCTGATAGCTCGAATTCGTCCGATGAACCTCCCAGGCGTAGATGCCACAAGACTGAAACTACATAAGCAGGTGTTGCTGATCGATTAACTAGGGATCACTTACACCTCGGAGACCGCAACCAAGCAAGAATGGGAAACTTAGGATCTGGAGCGCGTGGGGAAACTGGACACCTGGCTCACCAAGACACCAATGATGCTGAACCTCTAGGTACACGTTTGGCAGACCGCCAGCGGAGGAGATATCAACTTGAATGATTCCGTAGAATGGACTCCAACCTTCCATCTTCCATACAAACCCCAGACCTATCGGCTATGGTCAGACAGCCGATGAGAGAAAATCAAGGCCTGACCAATGAAGATTGGGGGATATCCAAAAGTCATACTCCATTCACAGACACTGTTCTACAGGCCGAGTACCCCAAGAAGTTTAGCATGCCAACTATCCCGACGTACGAAGGGAAGACCGATCCCCGACAGCATGTGATGAGATATGAATGGATGATGGATTCAACTAGAGCAAATAATGCAACCAAGTGTAGATGCTTTCCAATAACTCTATCTGGGATCGCTACCATGTGGTTCACCCGGCTTCCTCCGCGGTCCGTATCCAATTTCGAGGAGTTGGCAACGAAATTTATAGAACAGTTCAGAATACATACTACTCATCCAAAGGATGTGATGTCCCTATCAAGTGTAATTCAGGCTCCAGGGGAGTCGTTGAAGGAATATTTACAGAGATTCCATGTTGCGGCTAGTAAAGTTAGCAATCCTAACAATCACGCAATTCTTATGGCTGTGATGCGAGGTGTGGATCCGGATTCATAGTTTGGAGATTGGTTAGCGGGAAAACCTCCAACTATGCTAGAGCGTTTTTACTCAAAGGCTCATCAATTCATTAAAAGAGAGGAAGCCAGGTGGACAAGGCGAGATAAGGCACCAGGGCCTGTTCAGGAGACCGTGAAAAGCAACATCGCTGTAAAGCAATCTGGAGACAACTCGGGGAAAGTTCAGGTCAATGTCCAGAACAAGCCCGGGCAATCTAAGGGGTCCGGAGGAGGAAATCAGGGAAAGAAAAGAGAAGCAGGGAAATGGAAGCCGAGAATTCCAACCTGCAACGAATACACCCCACTAAATGCATCTCTTGAGAATATTTACCTATCAACTTGTAATACCTTTCAATACAGAAAGTCGCGCCCAAAGGAGTCAACCGAGGAGCAAAAGCGGACTGGGAAGTATTTCCGCTTCCATGAGACTTATGGGCACAATACTGTAGAGTGTAGGTACCTACATGACGCTATAGAAAAGTTGATTAGACAGAAAAAGTTGTAGGAGTTTGTAAAGAGTCCTCAAGAGGGCGGAAAAGGAACGTCCAATCCTGGTCATGCACCAGCTCCACGTCACCCTGAGGAGCCTGCTCGAACTGTGGGTAGACTGGTCATAAATATGATAGTAGGCGGATCTCATCCTGTAGATAAGAATTGGCAGGAAATGGAGCGATATGCTAACTCCATGAAGCATGCAGATTTTGAGTCTTGTTCAAATACTTAGGACGGGTCCCCAGCTAAGAAGCAGCGGACAATGACAAACGATATAGTATTCAGGAGCCGAGATGCCGACCAGGTGGAGGCTTCTACCGTTGACCCGATGGTCATATCCGCGACTATCGGGCCAGCACTAGTGAAGAGAATTTTGATTGATTGTGGAAGTTCCGTTAACATCATCTTCAAAAAGGCGTATGAACAAATGAAGATAGAGACGAAGGATTTAAAGCCGTCTAAAGCTCGTATTCATGGCTTTAACGGTGCAACGACTGATGCAGTGGGGTATGTTGAGTTGCCAGTTGAGCTGGGACAAGGTGAGCGTAGGAGGGTGCGAATCCTACCTTTCATAGTCTTGGATGTAGATTCCCCATACAATGTATTTCTTGGTCGACCGGCCCTGGCTGAGTTCAGAGTAGCATTGGCCCCGTGGTGTTTGACTTTAAAATTTCTGACTGACAAAGGAGTAGGTGTTGTTCATGGCGACCAGGCGATCGGTCATGCATGTTATGTGGCTGAGCTCTGAGAGGCCCATCGGAGAGAGAAAGGAAAGGTTGCGGACAACCCCGTCTGCATCCAGAATACTGAAAATTGACAAGTAATGCCCGAGCCCTGGCTCGGGCAAAATTCTCGGCACTATAGAGACATAGATCCGAGAGACAATGATGAGGAACCCAAGGAAGAAAAAGCAGCACCGACTGAACTGACGATTGACATTTCAGTCAGCCGAGACGATCCTTCGCGAGTACTGAAGATTGGATCACAACTCAGCCCCTCGATGACCGAGGACCTTAGTGATTTCCTCCGAGCGAATCTCGACATTTTCGCTTGGACATTCAGACATGTGTGGGATTTCTCCCACTATTATGAGTCATATGTTGAACATAGACCCGAGATACGTTCCAGTTAAGAAAAAAAGGAGAGGAATGGACCCAGAGAGGTCCGCTGCTCTCAGAGAGGAGGTGGACAAACTCAAAGCTAATGGGTTCGTCCGCGATGCCCTCTACCCTGAATGGGTGTCAAACCCTGTGCTAGTGAGAAAAGCAAATGGGAAGTGGAGAACTTGCGTAGATTACTCTGATTTAAACAAAGCATGTCCTAAGGACAGTTTCCCATTACCTAGAATTGATCAGTTGGTCGACTCCACTGCAGGACACGAGTTATTGTCATTCATGGATGCGTACTCGGGATACAATCAGATCTCGATGCACATTCTGGACCAAGAACACACTAGTTTTGTCACAGACGTTGGGCTATATTGCTATGTAGTGATGCCTTTTGGATTGAAAAACGCGGGAGCGACTTATCAGCGTCTGGTGAATCGAATGTTTAAAGACCAGATTGGTAGAACAATGGAAGTCTATGTGGATGACAAGCTCGTGAAGTCACAGTAGTCAAACAACCACATTCGAGACTTAGCAGAGATGTTTGGCATACTCAGATACTATGGGATGAAGATCAACCCTCTTAAGGGTTCCTTCGGCGTTGCGTCAGGAAAGTTTTTAGGATTCATTGTTAATGCCCGGGGAATCGAAGCTAACCTGGAAAAGATTCAAGCTATTCGAGACATACAAGTGCCCAGGACTATAAAGCAGGTATAAAGCTTGAATGGAAAAGTGGCTGCGCTGAGTCGATTTATATCCAGAGCAACAGACAAGTGTATTCCCTTCTTCAATATAATAAAGAAAGGAAAAAGGAATTTCGAATGGACATCCAACTATGAGGAAGCATTCTGAGCTCTGGTTAGGCATTTAGAAAATCCTCTAGTGCTGTCGAAACCAGTAGACCATGAAATGTTGTACGTATACTTGGCCGTATCCCCACATGCTATAAGTGCGGCTTTGGTCCGCAAGGAGGACCAAGTTCAAAAGCCGGTGTATTAAGTTAGTAAACGTTTAACGGGGACAGAAAGAAATTATCCTAAAATTGAGAAATTGGCATATTGCTTGGTGATTGCGTCACGTAAGCTGCGTCCATACTTTCAAGCACGCTCAGTCAGTATTTATACCGATCAGCCCTTGTGATAGGTACTCCAACAACCAGAAACTTCTGGAGGGATGTTAAAATAGAATATCGAGTTGAGTCAGTTCGATATTACCTACCTGCCACGAAGAGCTATATAAGGGCAAGCATTAGCAGACTTCATCGCTGAGTTCACTATGTCAGACGAACCAGATAGTCACAGTGTTATTCCCCCCATTCGATGGAAATTGTACACC
This sequence comes from Allium fistulosum, assembly GCA_030737815.1. Lineage (NCBI taxonomy): Eukaryota > Viridiplantae > Streptophyta > Magnoliopsida > Asparagales > Amaryllidaceae > Allium > Allium fistulosum. The sequence goes on along the minus strand of CM060908.1, from coordinate 737,538,524 downwards.
GATGGGGCGTCAAACGACCGTTGTTCTGGGGTTGGTGTAATTCTTGTGACTCCAGAAAATCGATCGATTTGTTATGCTTTGAAGCTCAATTTCCCGACTACGAATAATGAAGCAGAATATGAAGCATTGCTTGCTGGTTTAAAGCTTATTGGAGAACTTGGGGTAAAATCAGTTGAAATCTTTTGTGACTCACAGTTGGTGGTGTACCAAGTGCGAGGAGATTACCAAGCAAGGGGACAAAAGATTTCTCCGTACCTTGCTCTGGTTCAGGAACTATTGGCGAACCTTGAACATTATGACATTTCGCATGTCCCGCGTGAACAGAACAAGGAAGCCGACTCGCTGGCCAAATTCACAAGTACCGACGATGCATAGCAAATGGGATTAGTTCCCGTCGAAACCTTACATGCTCCAAGCATAGATGTGATGGAGGTGAATTTTTTGTTGGAAACGGAAATCGAGAAGGAGTCATGGATAACCCCATTCAAACAATACCTGCTAAACGGGCCTTTGCCCGAAAGACGACAGGTCATTCGCAAAGCCACGCGATATGTGATGCAGGGCGGAGTAATGTATCGGAGGGGGTTCTCGGTCCCCTTACTACGGTGCATTGCCCATGATGAGACAAAGCGGGTCTTGAAAGAAGTTCACGAAGGAGAATGTGGTGACCATACTGGGGGGCAGATATTAGCAAAAAAGATCATCCGCTACGGGTATTATTGGCCAATTGTGAATCGGGATGCTACAGATTATGTAAGAAAATGTGATAAGTGTCAAAGATACGCGAAAATCCCGAGAGCTCCACCAACGAAACTCACGCAAATGGTTAGTCCCTGGCCGTTTGCAATTTGGGGAATCGACATAGTCGGTTCTTTGCCTATATCCAAAGGTGGTGCAAAATATGCAATAGTTGCGGTCAACTACTTCACCAAATGGGCCGAGACAGAGCCCTTAGCGACAATCACCTCCAAGAAGGTCATTAATTTCATTGTGCGGAACATTATATGCCGCTTTGGCCTCCCGCGAACCGTCATTACAGACAACGGAACTCAGTTCGAAAGTAGGGAATTCAAATATTTCTGTTTAAAGTACCGCATTGAGAAAAAGTTCGCCGCAGTTGCTCATCCGAAGGCTAATGGACAAGTTGAAGCCGTGAACAAAATAATCAAGTCCATATTGAAGAAGCATTTGGAAAAGGTTGGAGGCAAGCTGGTAGATGAACTTCCAACAGAGCTATGGGCTTATAGAACCACCCACAAGTCCGTGACTGGCCATACTCCATTCGCATTGGCATATGGCACAGAAGCCGTTATACCCATGGAGCTTGAAGTTCCATCGCATCGGGTGACACATTATGATCCTAGGATGAATTAGGATCTCTTGTTGGAATCACTGGACTTTGTTGATGAAAAACGTGAAGAAGCTGAGTTAAGGGCGGCAGCATATAGGCACCGAGTTATGCGATATTATAACGAAAAAGTCCACCCGAGAATCTTTGATGTGGGTGATCTTGTTTTGAAACGAGGTTTTCCGGTACCATCATGTATGAATCCCAACTGGGAAGGTCCATATGTCGTTGAACGGAAGCTTGGAGAGGGAACATTTAAGCTGCGACCGTTGATGGCATGACACTCCCCCGAGCATGGAATAGTGAACATTTGCGACGTTATTATATTTAGCCTGTTTCTTTCGTGTTTTAGGTGCAATTATTTCCAGTATATTTTTGTTCCGCTGATTCTTAGTTTTTTAGCATATAATCAGACGATTTAGTTTGTTATCATTAATAAAGGCTTGAAGCCATCTTTTCCATGAATTACTGATGTTTCTATGCATGATAATCCGATGACAAACAACTATGGTTGCATTATTCTGTCTGACGTACGAACGCGCATAAACGACTTAAATCTCCAAGTCCCCTGAGTGCGGACTGGAGTACTTTGAGTTCCCAGAGTGCGGACTAGAGTATAAACGACTTAAATCTCCAAGTCCCCTGAGTGCGGACTGGAGTACTCTAAGTCCCCAGAGTGCGGACCAGAGTATAAACGACTTAAATCTCCAAGTCCCCTGAGTGCGGACTAGAGTACTCTGAGTTCCCAGAGTGAGGACTAGAGTCTAAACGACTTAAATCTCCAAGTCCCCTGAGTGTGGACTGGAGTACTCTGAGTTCCCAGAGTGAGGACTAGAGTCTAAACGAGTTAAATCTCCAAGTCCCCTGAGTGCGGACCGGAGTACTCTAAGTCCTTAAAGTGCGGACTAGAGTATAAACGGCTTAAATCTCCCAGTCCCCTAAGTGCGGTCTGGAGTACTCTAAGTCCCCAGAGTACGGACTATAGTATAAACGACTTAAATCTCCAAGTCTCCAGAGTGCGGACTGGAGTACTCTGAGTCCCCAGAGTACGGACTAGAGTATAAACGACTAAAAATCTCTAAGTCCCCGGAATGCGGACTAGAGTACAAATGACTTGAAGACATCAAGTCCCCAGAGTACAGACTAAAAAAATATTCTAAGTACCTAAAGTGTGGAATAAAGGAGGTACAACCCCAAAGAATTTCCGAGTTATATGAAAATGAATTGGGGGTTTATATAACTCACGATAGCTCGGGTTTCGACCACAGTTATAGAGAAAGATGAAAAACAAAAGTCATTTGAAAGACAAAGAAACTAAACTTTATTTATTAATCCAAAATGGGGTTCTACTACCACTCCTCCTAAAACTCGGTGTCAAAAGCCTATTTACAACGGCTATGAAAATAAATAAAAATGATTACATAATCCAGACTGATTCTCGTTGAGCAAGCATGATAGTTACTTCTTCGGCTTCTTTTCTTTCTTTGATTTCTCAGACGATTCTTCCCCCACACGTTTTCTCTTGGACGTTTTGCTCGCTAGAGAAACGGTGTCAGAAGTGGGAGGAGGAACATCTAGTGATTTGGTTCTGCCAGGAAGAATGACTTTTAGTGGCCTGTTCAACGGGTCGTCAAGTTCTACTACTTGAGACTCGACCTTGATCTCCACTTTTTTTCCCCTCTCTTCCTCGAGCCGCTCTTTCATGCTCAGCCCTGAGGTATGGTCAGAAGTGCCGGTAATCTCAATTTCATAACTTTCTTCGACGGGGATGAAGTTTCGGACTTATCCTCATCGAGTGCCTCAATCACCTGAGCATCAGGACCGGGGGTCACTCCCGCATGGGTAGCCTCGCTCGCTTTCCCCTTTTCCTCCTTGGCGTCATCGCTCCTTGGAGTCGGATCAGGATCAGAATGGCCTGTGCAAAACCACAAGAGACGAACGTTAGAATACAATAACCTCTCGCCGAAAATGACAGTTCTTTGAACTTTAAGAAGAAGAGTTATATACCGGTTTCTTGCTGGCTTTCAACCATCCGAGGAGTCTCACCCTCTAGAATGGGAGATAACACATGAATGCCGAGGCTAGGGTCTTCCGGGTCATAACCAGCATGTTGCTCGAATGGATCAAGTATTGGACGATCAGCTGATTGAGTAGGAGGAGGAGCTGGAGACTCGGTCCCAGACGGACCAACAATGTCATTTTATTCCTTTGATGGAGAAGAGCCTTTGCCAAAAGAGCCATTGCTGTAGACAAGTCTGAAGGCTCGTCCCCCCTAATAAATTCCTTTACTAAAGCATCCTCGTCAACCTCCTCGGTACCCGACTCAACCTTCCTAATCTTTATCAAAGTTTCCCATGCCTCGGCTAGAGATTCGAGGTAACCCTCGCCAAGAAAAGTTAAATCCCGATGCATGAGGACACGGGCGTTGTATTCAGCTATCAACGGGTCGAACAAGCACTTATTCTCCTCTCTGCCAGCCTCTGTAGCCGCCTTAGGCGGGAGTCAATCTTCGCGGATGCTATTCTCTTGCCCTCTTCACGGTCTTCATCCTTCAGCATCCCGACTTTAGAGAGGTCGTCGTCGAGCTGTGCCTTCAAGAGTCGCGTAGCAACAATCTCATCGCAATATCGTTACGACTCTTCCTGGGCAGTCGATTTTTCTTCTCTCTCTCTGCAGAGTTGATCTTCCAACTCTTTGACTCGTCGGGTGAATGCAACCCTTTCTTTTTGAACAGAATCCTTTTCTAAAGCTAAGGCCCCGCAGCGTTGGACCGCTTCATCAATTTCCTTCTTATGAGTTATCTCCAGACGATTGACGGCCTCCGCAGTATCTTTTGCACTTTGTTGGGCAGCTTCGAGTTGGGACTTGTATAAGGAGAGCTCTTCATCCTGAGTTTTGATAATGTCTTTATCAAAAATGGCTTCAAGCTTCAGGCGGTCGATTTAGTGTTGACGCTCAACAGAGACTTTCGAGACTTTTTCCGCTAGATGGACAAACGCGTCATGTTGAACATAAACATCGTTGTTGCAAGCAATGGCGCTCTGTTTGACATGCCCCGGAATGTGATGGTTCGCCGGGAGGAACTTCAGACCATCAAAGCAGATTTTGGGGAATTTAACTTTAAGCTCAGCTAGCTTCTCCGATATCGTCGGATCTGTTGCGGGAACATGGGGAGATGGTGAAAGATCCGTTTTCTTACGATGTTTCCGAGACTGCCGTGTGCTAGATGAACCAGAGTGTTGATCACGGGGGACATCGGATTGGGACCCCTTCTGCGCAGAATTCTCTCTACCTTGCTCTGATTGAGAAGGATGATCGTGGGAATATGAGGACCGGCCATATGATTTCCTTCGATAAGTTGATTCTCGAGGGTGATAGTCTCGGTTTCCAGGGTCATCTCTGTCTCGGCGCTTGCCGGTGCCCGAATCCTAGCCAGAATGATGAAAAATAGATGACCAGCGAAGACGATCGAGTCCGTGAGTGCGTCCCATGTCACCTGCGTAGAATGAGAATAACGACAAGTTAGAAAAGAACAGAGTGATGGCTAAAATTGAAGTGCAAGGTGAAGTGCATGTGTCCGTGTGTGTCCTACTTTTCCCCTCGACGGACCGGTTTCTTTATCTTTACTAATAGGAGGTTTTTCTCCATGGATTTGGGCCTGAGCGCCTGTATCGCCTCTCGTGGGCGAATGAAGTTTAAGAGCTTCTGGATCATCGAAGCCATAGTTGAGCAAATCGTCGGGAATAGTGAGGTCCGACACGCCTTTCAACGAACTCTCTAAGTGTTGAGAAGAAGGCTCTTTTTCTACTGGAGTAAGGGTGACCTTAGAGGTTCCACCCATCGTCTACTTCCTCAATTTGTAGGTCAACTTCTTCTTTCCCTTCGAAGGGGAAGGTGTCTTCTCGATATCGTGGACTTTGACTATCGGGTCCTGAGCAGGGCTAACATTTTCGCTCTGTACTTCAAGCGTTTTGGCTTCTCTAATCTCCCCCTCCTCTAGTGTATCAGGGGCGTTACGTGCTGAAGACCCAGCCTTTTTTTTTCCTTTGCCTGAAGCAGGCCTGGGTATAGTGACGCCTTGAGGAAGGCTTATTCGATGACCTTTCGCCAGCAGCCCAAAATTCGTGAGCGATTCATTTGAAATGAGAGATCTGATGTCCCGGTCTTCTGCGGGAATGGCTCGGATAGCTTCGACAGCTTCAGAATACCCGGAGCCTTCGGGACGTGGGTTGATACCTGCAAAAGTATGGGAAGAGTTAGAAAAGGTGCAGTTTCCGTCAAACACGAGTATTAATCCAGAAAAAAGACTTACTCCCTTCCACCCATCTACTCACGAAGCCGGGCGGACAACGTACGTAGAACCACTCCTGTTTATAATGGGCGAACTTGCTCCATGCCCCAGTCAGGATTTGACACTTGCTATGTAGCTCAAAGAATACAAAAGATGGACTATCTGATCGTCTCTTGAAGCGATAGATATAACGGATATCGCCAGGAGTCGGGAACCTAAAAAGGACACTCATGAAGAGAATGTAAGTGCCGTATATGAACGAGTGGCTATTTGGATGTAATTGCGATGGGGCAATCTCGATATACGGCAACAGGTCCCGAAGAAAGGAGTTGAATGGCGACACGCTACCGACCCAGCACATGAATCTGTTGCAGGCTGTATATCCTACTGGGGGAAAGTGAGGACGATCCTGTCCCGATGGAACCAGCATGTTGTTGAAAGGAATCCCGTGTACTGAGCATATACAGCGAAGCGTGCTTTCGTTAATCTTCGAGGCTTGAGAATCGATCGGATCGTCTAAAAAGATTGCCGCATCCAGGGCATCGGGAGCCAAGTCGACAGATGCGATCGCGGGGTTCGGCATGTCTTGTACATGAGCGGACGATGGATTTGAAGTTCTAATTTCTTCTTGTTGAGAAGATGGCTTGGGTCTGTCCGAGATTGTGGCAGAGCTGGACTTCCTAGACATCCCTGATGAATGTTGGATCAGATGAAACACATGTTTGAACTATACTTACAAAACGATCGACATTAGACATAACAACAAAAATACTCCCCACATGTGGTGTGTGAACTAGTGCAATCATTCAAGTATAAGTGCCAAAGAATTACAAGTCATAAGGTTGTTGAAATAGAGTTAAGCATTGGACTTTCACCTTCGGAGACCGTCATCGCTGACCGTCTCCGAGAGCTTGTCATATGATGGTGTGTCGACACTGTATGTGGAAGTTTATTATCTGTTTTAGTCAAGTTAGGGTCGGCTTTATAGTTGTTGAAATTGGGGAGTTGTTAGTCCGGATTAGTTCGATATGCTTGTTTTCTTAATTCCTTGTCTTTGTTTAAATGTTGTGTGATTAGGCGTGCGAGGTCAGTGAGTTCGATGTGAGTTATGTTTAAGTTGAAATGATTTCGACTGTTGCAGTCTACTTCAAGACTCAAGGCCGAGCAACACTCGAAACAGGTTTCCAAAATACCGTTCGGCCTGAATGCCGCTCAACACAAACCCATCGCTCGACACTCGAATGAATGATTCGGTCAACATCGCTCGGCATCCTACGATCAGACACCTTCGCTCGGAATTCTCTGGCTCGATCGCCTAAGCCAGACATGCCGACCCACTCGCTCACCTCCGTCTCACTTCCTCCGAGCACCGAACCAGACTCTCCCTCTCCTTAGACCGAACGACACCCTATCCCTTTACCACCCTGACATTACTCTTGCATGGATACTACCGAGCCACCTCCTTCGTAGTTGGTCAATTTTCACCCAAAAAGCAAACGCCGACCCGTCCACAATCACTTCTCCTTTGCTCCTTATCTACCGAATGACCTCGATCAGCCAACACCTATTGAATTTACCAACACTTACCGAGTCATTACAACTTCCTCCTCCCTCGCCCAGTGACCCAACAGGAGCCTACGTCTCAGCTACTTCCGATATCTTTTTCCTTCCTCCTCTCCAACTAACCCTAAGGCGCGTTTAGACCTCAGATCCATCTTCCTCTTCTGCGCGACTTCCATCATCCGTAAGTTAAAGGAAAGTCGTAAATTCGAATCTCATACAAAACCCTTAATTGGGGAAAGTCGATCGAGAGAGAAATTCATACCTAGAAGAATGGGCCGAAGTTTAGGGAAGTAGTCGATTTGGAATTGAATTCCGCTCAGACTCGTTATCAAGAGCAGTTGGGGGGGGGGGGCAAACGTACTGGATTTAGGAAAGAAGATAAATATTAGGGAGGCAGTAAGAGTTTGGGGGAAGGAAAGTTAATAAATCCTGTAGAGTTAAAGTAAAAGTAAAGAGGTAAAGGAGAGAAGTGTGGCCTTTTTATAAGAAGAGGGGGAAGTCGAACAGGCATCTACAGGTAGATCAGGTCAAAGAACGTTAGTGGTTCGACATGCTTATGCCGAGTGGCATGTGACTTGCCAAACGACTCGCTCGGCATCTATATGGAACGGCTTCTTGTGTATGTCACAAAGGAAAAGAGGGAATTGGATATTAGCTCAAAGCGTGTCGTGTTGCCTCACACGACACACTTTGGGGGGCAAGTGTTACCCGGGTAATTGACCCGGTAGCGTGAGGATCACCGAACAAAGAACCGTTCGGCACAAAGCATCGCTCACCATATAGCCTCGTTCGGTAACAGGGCTTCGCTCGTCATTTAGCCTCGTTCGGCAACAGGGCTTCGCTCGCCATTTAGCCGCGTTCGGCAACAGGGCTTCGCTCGACATTTAGCCTCGTTCGGCAACAAGGCTTTGCTCGGCATTTCACCTCGTTTGGCAACAGGGCTTCGCTCGGCATTTCACCTCGTTCGGCAACAGGGCCTCACTCGACCCAAGTCCTTCGTTCGACACAGCTACATCGTTCGGCACAATACCTCGTTCGGCATGCGAGTGCTATTCGACCTGGATGTCTGGCTCGGCATAATCCCTCGCTCGGCGTCCCAGGCCTCGACCGGCATCTCCCTCGCTCGGCATCCCAGGCCTCGACCGACATCCTCCCTCGTTCGGCATCCCAGGCCTCGACCGTTATCCTACCTCGTTTGGCATCCCTGGTTCGGTGTATACGATGGAAGTTTACAAGCTATTAAGTCCACAACAACGTAAGGGTGTTCGGCATAGCTTCATTTCGCTTCAACTCACTACTTGCCCCGGTTCTCTTGAATGGTTGATTCAAGTCACTCGATGGTCAACCAAATGGTTCTCGACCGGCTTTCCTCGCTCGGCATGGCTCGTTCGGCATGCCTGGTTCGGTGTGCTGGAGTTGTCTACTGTGGGCCGAGATACCTTGTTCCTAGGCCCGTGAGGGAAGTCCAACCCATCTTCGTCTATAAATAGAAAGGCAGGGGCACAGTGAAATGGACCATTTTTGGAGAACACTGGGGAGACTCTACCATTTTCAAGACTCACTCTTTTCATTAAAAACTTTTACTCAAGCAATTATTGTACAGATTGTATCTGTATTTAACTACTTGGGAAAGCGATAAAGATTACAATTCAAAGTGGACGTAGGAAGTTACGCCGAACCACTATAAGTCTGGTGTTCTAGATTTCTGTAGTTAATTTATTCTATATCTCTCTGTTTTAATTTATCTTCTTCATTTATCTCTCTACACAATCTTTCTAAAGGGGGTTTAGTGACCAATTTTGGTGCTAACAAGTTTCCCATTCCTTTTGATTGATTATCTTTTTGATGAATTACATGGATCAAAATATTTTACTAAGTTAGATCTTAAATCTGGTTATCATCAAATTAGGATGTGTGATACTGATATACACAAGATAGCCTTTGAGACTCATAATGGCAATTATGAATTTGAAGTGATGCCCTTTGGTTTAGTTAATGCCCCATCAACATTTCAATCACTCTTGAATGATATATTTTGCCCTTACTTAAGAAAATTTATACTAGTATTATTTGATGATATACTGATTTACAGCCAGACATGGTCTGAGCATATAGAACATATTAGTTTAACATTTCAGGTACTGAAGCAAAATCAATTAGTACTCAAGCCGTCCAATGTAGCTTTGCTACAGAGTCAATTGAATATTTAGGCCACACAATATCGGTGCACGGAGTGGCAGTAGATCCTAGTAAAGTTAAAGCAATAATGGATTGGCCTTTGCCATAAAACATGAAAGCATTAAGGGGATTTTTAGATCTAACAAGCTATTATAGAAAATTCATCAGGAGTTATGGACTAATTGCCAAACCTTTAACAGAGATGCTAAAGAAAAATTCCTTTATATGGATTGAGGCATCAATGCAAGCATTTGACCAGTTAAAGCAATGTTTGATCAGTCCACCAGTACTTGTTATGCAAAAATTTTCTCGACCCTTCATTCCAGAGTGTGATGATAGTGGCCAAGGTATTGGTGCAGTTTTGAAACAAAATAGAAGACATATAGCCTACCTTAGTAAAGCACTGGTTGGTAAGAATCTAGCTCTCTCTACATATGAAAAGGAAATGACGGCCATTATAATAGCTACAAGGAAATGGTCTTAATATTTGATGGGTAGGAAATTTATTATCAAGACTGACCATCAAAGTTTAAAGTACTTATTGTCTCAAATATTACACACCGATATACAGAATACATGGCTAACAAAACTCCATGGGTTTAACTATAAAGTAAAATACAAAATTGGCAAGGAGAACATTGTAGTTGATGCACTATCAAGAAAAGAGGAGGATTTCAAAGAAACGTTGCAGGCATAAGCAGTATCTATGGTTCAAACTCTTTGGTTACAAGAATTAAAGGATACTCTACTGGCTTCTAAATGGTATCAGCAACAAATTCAAAAGATTCTTAATAAAGAAGTGGCCAAAACTAAATACAAACTAGTGGATAATTTAATATTCTACAAGGGAAATTTTTTAGTTGATCATCAATTAGGTGACTTACTACAAGTAATTATTGGAGAGCACCATTCAACACCTTTAGGAGGGCATTTGGAAATCAAGGGTACTATAATGAAGATAAAGCAAGTATTCTATTGGAAACATTTGAAAAGAACTGTTGCGTATTTTGTTAAGTCATGTGACACATGCCAAAGAGCTAAAAGTGAAAATGTCTTGCTGCTTGGGTTATTGAACCCATTGCTTATACCTGAAAAAATATGGGTAGATATATCTATGGATTTTATCACTTGCCTACCCAAAAGTCACAACATACAGTAATATATGTAGTGGTTGATAGATTGAGCAAATATTCCCGTTCCTTTTCTCTTTGCCACCTATATACCGACAAAGATGTAGCAAAGGTGTTTTGTAATGGAATTTTCAAGCTATGTGGGAAGCCTAGATCAATAGTAAGTGATAGGGATGCACTATTTACAAGTAACTTCTGGCAAGAACTATTCAAATTACAGGGTTGCGGTTTGAAGTTGAGTTCAGCTTATCATCCTCAAAGTGATGGGCAGTCTGAGGTGGTCGCAAGATTCTGGAAGGATATTTGGGATGTTTTTTAAACCATAGGCCTCATTGATGGGTTGATTGGTTATCTTTGGCTGAATATTGGTATAACACATCATGGAAAACATCAACCAATTCTACACCATATAAGGCAGTGTATGGTGTAGATCCACCTAACTTGCTTTCTTATGTCCCCAGCACAGCCAGAGTATAACAAGTTGAAGAAATGTTTTTCAATAGAGATGTAACTATATAATTCTTAAAGGACGGTTTGAAATTAGCTCAAGATAGAATGAAGAAGTATGCAGATATGAGGAGGTCTGATAGGCAGTTTTAGGTGGGTGATTGGGTGTTTCATAAAGGCATATAGACAAATTACGGTAAGAAATCAAAAGACACATAAATTATCTCCTAAATATTTTGGCCCCTATCGGGTTGAGGCAAGGATTGGAACAGTAGCTTACAAACTAAACCTTCCTGACCATATGAAGAAACACCTCGTTTTTCACGTATCTCAATTGAAAAATAAGGTAGGAGATCATGTTATTATATAAGAGGATGCTCCTAGTTATGATGTAGAAGAATTTATACAACCAGAAAGGATATTAGAAAGACGAATGATTCCTAAGAATGCGAAATCCGTGGTTCAAATACTAGTTAAATGGAAGTGTAAGTTGGAAGAAGAGGCAACATGGGAATATTACTGGCCACTACTTCGAAGTTTCCAGCTCTGGACCTTGAGACAAGGTCCATTTTTGAAGGAGAGGGGAGTTGTAACATTTCTACTCAGATTGTCGTGCTTTCAGGCTTAGGAATTCAAGAAACCCCTAAATCTGGAAAAGTTCATCAGATTTTGGTCTTCAGTTCATCAGAGGGGATACTGGATATAATGGAGTTGCTGTAGGATCAAAGTAAGGCAAGAATATGGCCTGAGGAAGAAGATATTTGATATATCATTGTGTGCATGCTTGTGCACGTGCATACTGATATACTATGAAATGCTGCAAATGTTTGTCTCTCACTCTCACATCTTCTCTTGTCTCCTTTTTGATCACCTTTCTGATCCCCTAAACCTCCACTTCTGTTCATTTTCTGCCTCTGATCATCTTTTACTTCATTTATATCTCAACTAAAACTTCATATCTTCTTTCCAATAGCCTGCTTTTTCACTAAAGAACCATATACATCATTTGTACTTCACCCATCTGATTGATTAAACACCTTATTGCAACTCCATTTCACCTTAACAAAATTAATAGATCGGCCTGAACATAGCAAAGCTTGTTGTTTCAGTCAAATTTAAACTCATATCACTTATCATACTTTCTAGTTTATTGGCCGCATCTTCCCCAAACCAATTTTTCTAGGGAAAAACCTTCTCGAGCAACATCTTCTTGGGAAAAATCAATGAATTTGAAAAGAAATTTCTATTTATGTTTGGTAACTTCACTTCAAAGAATCAATTTAAATTTTAAGCATGTTTTTTTCTATTTTCTATTTTTTTAATCGATTATTGTTTGGTGTTGGAATAAGCATGCACAAAAGATTTCCGATTTATAAATCATATGCAAAGATTGATAGAGTATTCAAAAATATAAGGTGTGTTCTCTAAGATTGTTAAGTATAATAGAAAGCTGATATTGAGGATATAGCAAAATTTTGTAAAAAGCATTAGACCATAAAATCTCTTCAAATTTTGGTTGATTTAAGGATTGAATAAGTTGAATTCAAATCTTGCCAAATTTTCTAATGCTCCATTTTTGTTGTATTCCTTAACTTTACATTGGTCTAGGTATTTCTTTGATTGATACCTTGGTATAGTTTTATGGCATGGATTCATCAACACATATTTTGCTAATCCAACAACACTTAGCTCTAAATCATTCATACAAATTTGCAACTGCATTCTTATGAACTTGGTTGCTTTCTTGAGAATATCCTCTCATGTGTCAAATTGGGAAACTTTGTACAAGCTTAATTGTTCGTGAATATGTTTTTTCTTTCCTTTACCAAGTTATTCCTTGATAGTTTATATAATTTTCAAACACATATGTACATTTTGTGAGTGTATTATAATAATAATATAATAATCATATTAACTTGATAATTGAAATAGTGAGATGATAAAATATAAGTAGTAATGACTAGAAGATACCGTGTATCCTATTTTTTCCAAGAGGCGAAAGGAAAGTGCAACTTGAAATAAATCATCTATAGCTTTTTCACTTCCATTTTTAGTACAAGTTATATAATACTTGTACAAGGAGCAAAGCATGGAAGTAGTTTCTTCCTTGAAGTGATACTCAATGCTAAGTTTTTACATGTAATTAACAATTAGCATGCGTTGAGTAGGATCATTTACTTCCATAAGCATGCTTCGGAGCTTCATACATAGGTCTTAGCAGATTATCCCTGCACTTAAGATGAACTATGCATCTTATCCATGTAACAATTTGTGTTTGTGCAAGTTAATAATATTGGGTATTACTTGCAGATGAAATATTGGTTTATCGCATGCATATTATGCTCTAATATTGTGTATAGCTAACATGTGCATAGCAATCCCATTGTCTTTTAGCTAATGTTCAAGATTCTTACCAGTGGTATTAAATCAGATGCTCGCATTTGAAGAACTAAAGTAAGAGAACTACATAAATTTTGACTTATTATCTTTCAACAAAATAAGTTTAAATATTTCCAATAACATAAAGATACATGTATGTCAGCATGCATACATGACCATGGTGTAATTACCTATTTACACATGCATAGAGAAATGATAATTTATATTAACTTGTTCGCTTATTCAAGCATTTTCATAGTGAATTTTAGTGTTGGTTATGTTTTGATGTAGTGGGTGTAGTTTTTTTTGTTTTTCCCCTTCACATGCAATCAGGAAAACTGCAGAGAATGATTCACTCAATTCACTGACAATTGGTTGAAAGGAGAAACATGTATGATATTTTATATTCTACCACCAAAATTAAAGGCGCGATATCAATTTTCAGAAGCTATTCAAAATAAACCTATATACTTATGTAAATAATCTTATTGCATGCCATTTCGGAATTTATCCCATAAGTTCTTTACATTATGAATATGGCTAAAACATCATTGTTTTGATTCGTATATGCATCGAAAATCATATTATTCAAGCCATGGTACACACCTTCAATCCATAGTGATAATTTAATTGATTAATATGCCTGCATGAATATCATTAAAACATCATTATAGAAAAACATAACAAATACTAAAATTTGCAATTAGTTAGTATGTCTACATTAATGCATTAATATCGTTAAAAAACATTAAACTGATTAGATCCATATTGCAGGTCATAGTAACCATTGATTCATAAAGTTTGTCTTAATTTGTCTAAATGCAACAATACATTAATTTTTTGGATGTTTTAGGACGCTACAAAATCTCTTTTTTGTAGCATATTGGAAAACACTACAATATGTTAACTTTTCTATAATGTTTACCGAAATGCAACAGAAAGGTCATAGTCACACCTTCTATAATAGCCTTTATTAAAGCGCTACTACATGCTTTAGTAGTGTTTTTATGAAATCTCTTTTCTAGTGTAGTACCACTATCCAATCATATGCTGGCAAAAAAAGAAAGAGAGGTTATATTCTCTTTTTATAAAATAGAAATTGAAACCCTAAATTTAATTCACCCCTTCATCTCCTTGTCTCGTTGTATTAAACCAATCGTATACCATGTATGTTTATCTTTTAATAAAAAGGGGAAAAGAAAATGAATCAGAATAAATATAATTTTCTCCAAAAATATATCTATAAAGATGTCTAAAAGAGGTTAGATATATCATTAAAAAAATATGTATAAAGATATACCAAAGGGAAGAATATATGTATCTAAGTAACTAACAAACTTTGAATAACAACATTACAACAAAATATTTTCCAGAAAGATAATACTCAGAGATAAATTGGCTTATAAATAACAAAGGAAATCAATCAAGTTTTTGCTTCAAACTTAATGTACAATTGGTCGGAAGAAAATTTTCCCTAGATTAAAATAATGAGGTCTAATCAAATTAAAGTTTACTTATCAAAATGCATTTATAAAAATCTATTTTTATCCATTTTTTCATTACATTCACTTCAAATTAACTAAAAAAATCATTCTAATAAAAACAACACTGTAAAAGTTAAAAAGTAAAGCTATACCTTGGAATTAAATAAAATTAAGGAAAATTTAAATACCTTTGAGTAGATATTGATTTGAGGGATTTTGATATTTTAAATGTAATAAATAAAGAGGGGAAGGAGATGAACATGTACCTGAAATGCCCGTAGGCTTTATAAACCCAAAATGGGCCTTGGTTGGACTCGAAGCAAGCTAAACCTAAACACTTGGGCATTGCACTGAAGCATAGTGATTGGAGGAAGACATGTCGAAGTTGGATTCACACTCGAAGCTGGCTTGGGTTCGGACCAAAAATAATGTAGAAACAAAAAATAAAGAAATAATAATAGTAGAAACAAATAACAAAAAATATATAATATATGTAGTTACAGAGATAAAATAATAAATATAAACACACATATATATATTATAAATAAGTATATATATATATATATATATATGTATATAAACATAAATAATATGCATATAAACACAAGTAACATGTTATTTTATTAAATTTATAAAATAAAATAAAAAATTAAAAATAACAAAAATTATATACATAAATAAAATATATGCAAAAATAAAGCAAGTATTCAAATCTACTTAAGTTCCTAGGATTTTAGAAGCACTAAAAATATCAAGTGATAAAAGATATACGAAAGAACATAAAAGTAAAGTCCAAAATTGAAATCCGAAACATTGATGCAATATAAAAAAAAAGAGTAATCACATAAAAGTACATGACAATATTTGAAGTCAAATGTAATATGAGATGGAAAAATATTTTTGGAAATACAAATAAGGGGTCATGAAAAACGAATTTCTTAATGATCAAAGAATTAGAAAATTCGATGAAAAAGTGTTTTAATCTTTGTTAAGTGAAAGAGCACTTGTGCTCTATGAAAATTTGCTCCCTCTGTTGCATGTAAGTAAACATTGGGAAGCAAGTGTCATACTTATTTCATCTATGGGAAATAAAGAGAAAATGGTTAGGAATTAGTTGGAGAAAATATACTCAAGAAATGACTAGAAAATAGTATAAGGAAAGATCTAAAACAAGCTCTAAGCCACTAAGACCAAACCCCAACATATGCTCAAAAATAGCGCTAAAGTCAAATTAAAACAAAAAGGAAAAGTCACTATTGATGGTACCTAATGGTAACCTTGAGTAACATAAAACAAAACCAGAGACAAGTCCTAAGTAAATAATCGACTAAACTTTCGGATTTAACTCTTTAGGAAATGGAGTTGGGCTAAGACATGTGCTTGAAATAAGCACTAAATAGAGCATTAAAAATGAGCGCTTAAAAAAGAGTGCTCGTAGTAAATTTAGAAGCACGTAAAGAAAGCTTTGGATCATACTTAATCAAACCCTGGAGCAAGCTCCAGGTAGAGATTAAAAGGGCATCCACATAATGCTATAGCACTTAATGTTTGAGAACACAAAGCTCCTTTGAGTTGTGCTCGAAGCAACCCTAGCATTCTTCGGGTAACGCTCAAAATAGTTCTCTCTCAAAGCTAGAGCACTCAAAGTTGTTGGGGTGAATTCACACGAACGATTGCAAATCAACCCAAGTGCACATGAAAACAATTAGATCGTGTTGTAGTGTAATAAAACAAACAACAAAAAAGAATCTAGATAGCAAATCATAGAAAATCATATAGAGAGTTCACACATGGATTTATAGTGTTTGCACAATTAATTTGACAATGTATGTCCATTTTGGGAGAGAGATTCTTTATTACTTAAGAAAAATTAGAGAGAGTGCAACAATTTGATAAAAGCTCTCGGCTTTTATTTGGAGGCTAAAACTTATTGAGAAGAAGAAGATACAAGAACACAAATGAGGTGGATAAATTATAACTAGATCTCCTCTACTTATATACAGGCTATAAGTAACAGTGAAGCAACTGATTTATGTCAATAAATCAATTCATGAATTATTATGGAAATGTATTCTTTTCCATTATTAATTAAATGCTTTAATTTCTTCCTTTCTTTGTTAAATCGAAACATATAAAATCGTATATTCAAATTAAGAATCTAATTTAATATGGAAATATATGATTTTCCACTATTAATTAAATTCCCCTATTTGTTTCCTTTGAGAAGATGTTCACCTTTCTTCTTCTCATTTAATGCAATTAATTTGCATTTAATTTATGCAATCAAATCGCATGAAATAGGAAAAGTTATATTTTCCAATATATTGTATCACATCTAACAATATCTACCTTAATACAATATATGTTGCTACACAAACCTACCAACTCCCCTTTCAACTAAACAACTTTCGAGTTGCTACGACAACAAGAAGAACACTTTCCCAATAAGCTTCGACAAGGCCATCTCCCATCGCACTCCGTTAAAAAACTCCGGTAAGGTCACCACCCACCAACAAAGTGTTGAAAGTACTCAAATTCAAGAAGGTAAAACTACTTAATCACCAAGCTAGCAATTGTCGCTCTCTCTCCCCCACTGTATCACCAAGTGGCACCTAGCACTTCAGCAAATGAATCAAGTTTAATGCTTGAACATTGCAACAGGCTAGGATTGGTGAACATGTCTGTTGTGTTCCACTCAGTATGAATGTTCTGAAGATGTACTTAATTTTCTTCATTCATAGAAAGACTCTCTTACCTTTACATGCTTTGTTCTCAAACTAAATGCCAATTTCTCAGCCAGATGTATTGCACTTTGACTGTCGCAATTCACTACTATACTCTCCTTAGCTGCTTCTACTATGGCTATCAATTCTTCCTCTATAGTAGACGAAGTGATTATAGTCTGCAACCTCGCTCTCCAACTAATAGCTATCTTTCCAAGTGTAAAGGCATAACCTAAGGTTGAGTTACTTCGATCTATGTCTCTGGCATAATCCGAAACACAAAATCCGATCAAGCTGAAATTTTTCTCCTTGTCATCAAAAACAAACCCACAACCTATTGTTCCTCTAAGATACCTTAAAATATACTTCATCGCTTCCCAAGCGATTTCCTCGGATTAGCCATATAGGATTAACCAAACCAACCGCCTATGCAATATTCGGTCTCATGTAGACCATAACATACATTAAGCTTCGAACCGTACTAGCATAAGATACCTTCTCCATATAAGCTTTGTTTTCGTCGGAGATCGAAGAGCCCTTCTCTGAATGCTAAATATGCAAAGGCATGGGAGTATCGATTTCGTTTGCCTTATCCATGCTGAACCGAGCAAGCATTTTCTAGATATATTCTTTCTATGTCCATCTCAACACCTTCAGCTTTCTCTCTCTTGGTTTCGATCCCTAAAATCCTCTTTGCCTCTCCAAGGTCTTTCATCTTGAATTCCGCCTTTAGCTTCAATTTTAACCTATCAGTTTCAACTTTGACCTTGGAAGTAGTTAGCATATCATCCACATACAAGAGTAGATATATCTAGTTGCCATCATCCATATGCTTAAAATAAATGCAAGCATCTTCAATGCTTATATCAAAACCAAGAGTAAGCATAAAAGAGTCAAACTCTTATACCATTGCCTAGGCGACCGCTTCAAACCATATAGAGACTTTTCAGCTTACAAACCCATTTATTTTTCCCATATCTATAAATCCTTCTAGTTGTTTCATAGATGCCTCATCTAAGTCTCCATCTAAAAAGGTTGTTTTTATGTCTTATTGTTCCAACTCCATGTCATGAATTGCAACTATAACTAGCAATATCCGAATAGAAGTATGTATAACAACTAGAGCAAACACCTTATCATGCTCACATCCCTTTTTGTGGGAAAATCCCTTTGCAACAAGCCAAGCCTTATATCTCTCATCATCTTTCACTGTATGTACCCTTTTGCATCATATGGCTCGACTTCCTTAAGGGAGTGGTACCAATTTGCAAGTTTGATTCTTCTTCAATGAATCCATCTCCTCCTACATAACATTCATCCATTTTCGGCTAGCACTCGAATTCATAGCTTCTTCAAGGTTGAAAGACTCATCTTACACTACTTGCAGTGCGTAGCCAAACTGATTGTCAATGCTAAGATATGTATAATTCCGGTCTCCATACCTATTTGCTGGTCTTCTAACTCTAGAGCTAACTAGAATAGGTGTAACTTCACCTAAGTTTTCGGTCAACTCCATCTTGAGCTAAATCATCTCTAGCCTCTCAACCATCATCATTGCTATGGGAATCCTGTGGAATTTCATGTGATGTATCAACAACTGTAATTACTTTACCTTCTTTTATAGTTCTGACTCTACTACTAGGCTGATATTTGGGAATAGTTTCCATCTCTTTAGGCTTTTTAGCTTTTGAATCTACTGAACTAGGTGGATTCTCCTTCGGCTTGAACACAACGAACTCATCAAATGTGACATGTCTCGAGTGCACTACCTTCCTATAAATAGGGTTCCAAATTCGATACCTTTCAATGCCTTCTATATAGCCCAAAAATATGCATTAATAGGCTCTAGCCTCCAACTTGTCATTACATGTATGGTGAACATACATAGGGCTACCAAATATATGAAAAAAATTGATATGTCTGGCTATTCCAATCCACCTTTCTTTTGGAACCATCCCATTAATGGCTAAGCATGGAATTCGATTGGTAATATACGCTGTAGTCGATAAATCTTCAGTCCAAAAACCTCTAGATAAACCCGTCTTCAATTTCAAACAACGAGCTTTCTTCAGCGGAGTCCTATTCGTCCTTTCAGCAACTTTGTTTGACTGTAGATCTTCGGGTGTAGTGAAGTGTTTCTTAATTCCATGTTGCTTATAGAAATATGTGAACTCCTTAGAAACAAACTCGTCCCTATTGTCGGATCTTAGCACCTTGAACTTCCTTCCTACTTCATTCTCTACCAGTGCCTTCCAAGTTTTATACTTATTAAACGACTCAGACTTAGCTTTCATTCCGAACACCCAAATCTTCTGAGAGTAGTCATTGATAATAGAGATAAAATAATTAGCTCCTCCAATAGAAACTATAGCTATTGGTCCCCAAACATCCCTATGAACATACTCTAGTACTTATTTGGACTCATGTCTGCTAACACCAAAAGAAACCATATTTCCCCAATATACACTTCTTGAATAATTCTAAATGGTTGAAGCTTTCATCCTTGATCATCTTCCTTCTACGAAGCAGCTCCAAGCTCTTCACCAAAATATGACCCAATCTGAGATGCCAAACTCTGGTGGCATCCAAAGCTTGTGAACAATCAACTTCAACACATGACTCTCCATGAATTTTAGATCCTTTCGACGAATAAAGATTTCAAACCATCACACTTTTCATTAATAAAAGAGCACCACATATCACCTTCAAGCTATCTGACTTTATCATAATCCTACAACCCAAAGATTCTAGCTGACCTAAAGACATAAGAGATTTCTTTAAATCTAGAACATGGTGGACTCCAATGATAGTGCGCACCACATAATTATGCATGCAAATACGCACTAATCCTTCTCCAAATGACTTGCAAGTAGCATCGTTCTCCATCAATATGACACTTCCCTCCTTACCTTCGTAAGAATGGTGATGCTCCTTCCTAGGCGTCATATGGAAAGACGCCCCTGAATCCGACACCTAATGGTCTGATACATCGAATGAGGTCAACACATCATCAAAATTATCCTTCTCCACCGCTATAAATGACGAACCATCTGCTCCATTCCTCTTCCTCAAATCTAAACAATCTTTCTTCCAATAGCCATGCTTCTTACAATGATGACACTTGTTGTCTCTAAACTTGACTCTCTAACAATTTCAGAGCTTTCTTGACTTGGAATATGTTATCCCGTCTTTTGGCAAGGCCGTGACACCAAGGACTTGACTAGTAACCAATGACGGCCCGTCCTAGAGATAGGTTATACACAGGCTCACCATGGATATCGACAAATTTCTTCCGAGTCCGGATCGAGCCATAATTGGTGTGACATGACAGGCTAAGCCATAAGAGTCAACGTTCCAAATCTCAAGTCAATCCGAGTTCGTATGCTCAAGTTATGGACGATACAAAGATAGATGAAAACCAATCACCGATCGACTCGCTTCCTTCGACTCGCTTCGCAACATCCAGAAGTGACAACCTTGACTCGCTTCGCAGCCATCAGTGGTGATTTCTTCGACTCGCTCCTTTTTCCTACTTCGATTCGCTTCGCCTTCTCCGCTTCGACTCCAACACAGAATCACTCTTCGACTCCATCCCATAGCCTCTAATTCGACTCGCTCTTCTTCGACTCCATCCCAGAACCTCTACTTCGACTCGCTCTTCTTCGACTCCATCCCAGAACCTCTACTTCGACTCGCTCCACATCCATCAGAAAGCAACAATTCGACTCCATCCCAGAACCTCTACTTCGACTCGCTCCACATCCATCAGAAAGCAACAATTCGACTCCATCTATACGAAGCTATAGTTCGTATCGATCACCCTCGACTTCGTCTCCTATATAGTTCGTATCCATCATGGATCTTCTGATTGAATCCATCGAGTTGCCATCAATCGACCGAAGTTGAGTTTCTATCAATACGAACGAGGCAATGTCCAAGAGCGACTCGATCAAAGCGGCATCAAAGGCGGAGTGATCCAAGGGTTCAAACTCCACGTCATCAAGTCAAGCCGCAACTCGAACGAGAGCGAGTCGAACAAGAGTGAGTCGAACAAGAGCGAGTCGAATGAAACAGCCAACCAAGAACCCTATTTTGTATCGATCATAACTCCTAATCTACAAGTCCAAATGCTATGAAATTTTCACAGAAGGCTACGTGCATGCTAAAGAATGTCCACGCCAAATTTCGACTCCACTGGATGAAATCTTGATCGAGTCGAAATCTGTTCATGTCGATCACGGATCGGACCGAAACTTCACGGGCTTGGGCGTGCGGGCCTGGTCACATGCCAGAGAGGGTCTCCCAAGATCTGAGCGAAATACCAGCCTCCTACATCTATAAATAGACCCCCAAAGCCAACAAAAAAGGGGTTCTTCTTCTTCTTTGAGATCTCCAACACCTAGACTCTGCCGGATCCAGATCCAAACTCCATTACTGCTGTTACCAACGAATTTCACTGCTGCAAATCATAATTATCTGCTACAATTCATTGAATTCACTTGTAAACATCAAAGAAAGATCAATAAAGCAAACTACTTCAGAGTGGACATAGGCAAGATCGCCGAACCACTATAAATCTTGTGTCCCTGTCTACTTCTTTCTGTTTTAAGTTTATTATTCATCATTTTTATCTTCTACAATACTTGAATCTGAGATCTGTGATTATATATTGCTGATTTGTGTTCACACACTGGTGCTTTCACGACATTTGGGGTTTGTGACCAATTTTGGCGCAAACACTTTGGTGCTTTCACTAAGAACAACTAGCACCCGCTATACCAGATTTGGAGTTCGGACTTGGAAGCTTGAAGAATTTAGATCTGAAAGAACTATGACAAGGCAATCAAATAGAAGACCAAGGCCAGAGAGAAGTCAGCATGAAGGGAGTCATGAGGCTTCTTCAGGTGCAAATCAGACATTGATCTTCATCACCAGGGATGAGATGGAGACAATGATGAAAAGGCAGGAGGAAATGATCCAAAATTTGCTTCTCCAAATTGGGCAGCTTGGAGCGCAAAATCAAGGAGCAACCAGAGTTCAAGATGGAGCAGGACCATCTGGCACAACCCCAGAACTAGGGGGCAATTACCCAAAGCATGTTGACTCGATCCCAGAAGCAGTACCAGTAGGAGCTGCGCAGCGCGGCGATGATAGGGAAGCAAATGCTCGTTCAGGAGAGCAGACTCCAAGAATCCCTCGTGAACTCGGGGGGCAAATCAGAAACGACCGACAAGGACTACAACTAGGAGATAGTGACAGATTGGCGGAGATGGTCATACGAGCCATGACAGGTGGACTAGTGAATAGGGATCTGGAGGATGTGAATAGGAGTCCCTTTGCTCCTACGATCAGGGAAGCTAGGAATACACCAGAATTCAATCTACCAATAGTGGAAATGTATGATGGAAGACTGGATCCTGCAGTCCATCTGACACGATACATGAGGCATATGGAGGTGTTGGGGGCATCGGAGGAGGTCATGACCCGTTGCTTCCCATTGTATTTGACAGACATCGCAGCGCTATGGTTTAGACAGCTGGAGAGTGGCTCCATAGGAACATGGATCGATCTGACTGAGAGGTTTATGAGGCAATTCAGAGTTCACATTTCAAGACCCAAGAATGTGATGAGTTTGGCAGCACTAAAGCAAAGAACTGGGGAATCTTTGAGGAACTTTCTGACGCGATTCAATGCGGCGGCAGCATCGGTGGATCGACCCGATCCATCCATGGTTTTGATGGCAGCTGTATCGAGCATAGCTGATGGCACAGAATTCAAGAATTCATTGACAAGAGATCCACCTATGGATCTGGGAGAATTTTATCATGAGGCTGAATGATTTTTGAGATTAGAGGATGCAAATGCTGAGAGAGAGGAAGGAGAAGGGGTTGACGTTTATGCAGTCAAGAGTGAAAATCCTTCCAAAAAAGATTCAGGCAACGATAAAGGGAAACAGAAGGCTAATGACAACGATGATGGACCAACTCGACCACGAAAGAAACCGAGGTTCACCTCTTACACGGAGTTGAATGAGACTTTGGAGCGAATCTACCAGGATACTAGGGGGCAAATTCCTTATTGAAAGCCAATGAGAAGGGATCCGACCAATAATGAAAGAAGGTCGGACAAGTACTGCTTATTCCACGAGCTGAATGGTCATAGCACGAATGATTGTAGACACTTGAAGGATGAGGTTGAGGGACATGTCCGGAATGGTCTGCTATCGCAATATGTAAGAGGGGGGACAACAACGGTGGAGCGGGAGCGACCACCACCTGCACCTACTAGGGACGGCTCAGGATCGAGGCGTCAGCTTGCCATCAATTGATTGGGATAACGACGAATAGGTAGCAAACCCAACACCAACGCGACTTAGTCTTTTTACACATGTACAGGACCGCCAACGATCCTCAGGCATGCTCTGATATGACTACTGATCGCAACGGTGTAGGTGTTTGCACTTTCACGTCCCTGTTTTAATTTTATTTTCCATTTCTGATATTTGAACTTGATTTTGTTGAACATTTCTGTTAAAAAACTCATTCTGAATAAAAGTATGCCATTTGTGATGCCATGACGGCTAAACTACTTACACATGTAAGGGATCGCGAACGGTCCTCGGGCATGCTCTGAGATGGCGATAAACTGTCATGACAAACAGTTCAGAAACTCACTCGAACGTGAAATCTGACATTGATAATACTAAGTCCCCCCGGGCACAAACCAAAATCGCCGCGAATAGCACCCGACAACGAACGGTCACAAATCGCCGCGAACGGTCACAAATCGCAGCGAACGGCACCCGACCGCGAACGGTCACAAATCGCCTCGAACGACATCCGACCGCGAACGGTCACAAATCGCCTCGAACGGCACCCCGACCGCGAACGGTCACAAATCGCCTCGAATGGCACCCCGACCGCGAACGGTCACAAATCACCGCGAACATCACCCGACCGCGAACGGTCACAAATCGCCGCGAACGGCACCCGACCGCGAACGGTCACAAATCGCCTCGAACGGCATCCGACCGCGAATGGTCACAATTCGCCTCGAACGGCACCCCGACCACGAACGGTCATCATTCGCCGCGAACAGCATCCGACCCCGAATGGTCACATACTACCTCGAATGACATACGATCCCGAACGATCGTCATTTGCGGTCAGACAAAACTATCAACTTCTTTGCGATCTGTGATTTGCGGTCAGGCAAGATCGCCGAACCATTATAAATCTTGTGTCTCTGTCTACTTCTTTCTGTTTTAAGTTTATTATTCTTCATTTTTATCTTCTACAATACTTAAATCTGAGATCTGTGCTTATATATTGCTGATTTGTGTTCACACAGTGGTGCTTTCACGACATTTGGGGTTTGTGACCAATTTTGGCGCAAACAGAATATCCTCTGAAATTATTCTCCTTCTTCTCCTTTCTTCCTCTCTCTATGAATAGTCCCTAACTACTACTAGCTCCTCCACTTTCGCTTATATATTTCATCTAATCCCTTATCTCTTCAATCAAGAGTCTCATCTTCACATCTTCTAATGTCGGTGTTTTTCTACCATAGATCAAGCTGTTAGCGAATACCGTGTATCAGTTGGGAAGAAAGCACAACACCAACATAGCGTTTTCTCTTCGTCCATATTCAAATCAACAACTTTGATCTTCATCATCAAGTCATCAAAGAAGTTAAGATGAGCTTTCAATGATGACCTTCTCGCATCTTATAAGTGAAGAAAGTATTCTATAAAATTAGCCTATTCGTGAATAACTTCTTCATGTAGAGGTCTTCAAATTTCTTTCACAAGCCTTTAGCAGTAGTTTTACTACTAATCTATAATATGACGTCCACACCCATGGCCAAATAGAGGGTAGTAAAGGTCCATTCTTCCATCTCTTCCCTTTCCAATTCTGAGATATCTGTTGACAACGATTCTATGTCAAACACAACCTGATGAACAAGATATTCTTTTCAACATTTCCTTTATCTTTTGGCATATCACTTCTCAAAATCATTATCTATGTTCCACTTCTCTATAACCAACTACGAACCAGATGCTACATATGAACCCCTAGTGTACGATGCATACTCCTGGGTAGATTTAACCTCCTCACTTCCTTCTTTAGAACCAGCCATTTTATCGAACACCTTCTAGCCCTAGGCTTCAACAACCTTTAAAACTTTGAAACCAGATTGTTTGGGTAAGTTCATACAAATGATTGTGAATCAACCCAAATGCTTGTGGAAGAAATTACATCGTATTGTAATGTGATAAAACAAATGAAAATAAAAGAATCCAAACTGCCAATCACAAAATATCAAATAAAGAGTTCACATATGGATTTACAGTGGTTCCACTATACTACTAGTAGTGTGTGCCCACTTTGGGAGAGAGATTCTTTATTATTTTAGAAAAATTGGAGAGAGTACAATAATTTGATAAAACCTTTAAGCTTTTATTTGGAGGCTAAGACTTATTGAGAAGAAAAGGATACAAGAACAAAAATGAGATGGATAAATTATCACTAGATCTCCTCCACTTATATATAGGCTATAACTTAATACAAAAGCAATTGATTTGTGTCAATAAATCAATTCACGAATTAATATGGAAATGTACTATTTTCCATTATTAATCAAATGCTTCAATTTCTTCCTTTCTCCGTTATATGGAAACATATAAAATCTTGTATTCAAATTAAGAATTTTATTCAATATGGAAATGTTCGATTTTCCACTATTAATTAAATTCTCCTATTTGCTTCCTTTAAGAAGATATTCTTCTTTTGGTTTAATGCAATTAATTTGCATATAATTTATGCAATCAAATCGCACGAAATCGAAAACTATTTATTTTTCAATATATTGTATCACATCTAATAAAAGCTGCTTTGAGTTTTGCTCGAACCAATCCCAGATTATGCTTTGGGGTAGCATAAAGCTAGTTGGTAATCAAATATTACTCCGAGGCTGGTCCGAGGACTTCAGAGCTAGCTCTAGTTGAAGGGAAGAAGTGTTTGAAGCAAGAACGAAAACACTCAATAATGAAAGATTTCATTTTTTTATAACAAAAGAGATACTTAATTCAAGCAGAGCACTCTTTTGATGTCTTGGGAAATCATCAAAAAAAAGATTTTGTAAGAAGCTTCCTATTGACAATTAAGGCAATAAATCTAGAAATAATTGCTCTTATTCTTAGATATATTTCAAGAACAAAAAAAGATTCCTCTTCTTTATTTTCAAGTACAATAAAGTTTTACCATTACTTTTTAAAAATTTATATACATAAATCATATTTTTTTATACACACATATATATGAGAAAGATTGGATGTATGCTAGATCACGCCGAACCACTATAAAAATATAGTGTCACTTACTCATGGTACATTTATATTTATTTTTTGTGTTTGAAATTATTTATTTTATTGCCTCTCTATTATAGACCTGTTTTTTCCTCCTTATAGTTTTAATTTCAATCTCCTCATATAGACTATTTTTAGTCAAATCCCTTGCTTAAAGATTTATAAATAAAAAATAACAACAACTGGCTTAATATCCAAAAACTTTACAAAAACAAAGCAAAGCCAACACTGTTCTCTCTAAAGGACTATTTGAAGAGTTATGTTCCCTTCTAGGGATAGTCTCCAGAAAACTACATCAAGAGTAAGCGTTAAAATTTTAAATTCTTGTAGAGCTATCTTACTAAGTGATTCATGACTATTCACTGAATAGTCGTTTACATTTTTTTACCTTATTAGTTAATATCTTTAATATAGTTACCTATTCGTGAAATGTTACTTCATGACACATGTAAATATCAAGCTCATAACTTAATGAAGCAAACAATTTAGAATCAAAAATCATTCTTGAACATGGTTAATTTTTTTCTTCTCCACTTTCGAGTTCATCATTTCTTCTTCTTCATTTTTTGGTTGTAAGACATGAGCTGGCATAAATTATCCATTTATACTAGTTTGAGAAGTGGATTAATTTTGAATATTGGAAAATTCATCTTTTTACATAGTGTACCTAGGACATGTTAATTAAATTTTAGTGTTTATTTTATAATTTATTCAGGGGTTCATTTGTAGTACTCTTACTTTTCAGATTTATTAAATTAATTTTATATTAAACTAAGTCTCCGGAGACTAATATTGAGCCATTAATGCCTAATATTTTCTTGTGCTAATAAGAAGAGCCATGGATAATTTAAATTATACACAAACGTCACTATTGTCCGACTAGGTGAGCCTAATTGAGTTCCAATATATATTTTTGGCTCAGAAAAATCAAAGTGGATCGACCATTTAGTCTAGAAAATAAGCTTCAAAATAAAAAAAAGACAAGGAAAGTAGTCACTCTTAATTAGAAAATGGCTAACCTATCAAGCTTTGAGTGATTGTTTCTACGTAAGATCATTTAGTTAATCATTCTAACTATTCATTTGATTATAACAATCAAACTTAAACTATTTTCTATCTAGGGAGTTTTTGATCATTTTTTTCCTATATTTCTTATATATAACCCTCCATATAAGTTCATAAATACAGTAGAATATTGATAAACTCTATCTCTCTACTCTCTTGATTTGGCTTTTCCAAATTAACCAAATTATCCGATCATAATGCTACACGTTAAAAATTTGTTAGCTTATCAATCGCGAATTCCAAAGATGAACTAAATCGATTATATTAATGTAAATGAAATCAATAATGGATATAAAATCTTGAACTCCATTAAATCTCAAAATTGGATTTTGCGTAACATGATTCATAGTTCTGAAAGGTGCGCCTCAGGGCGACGTGGCTTGCCGTTTGTGCCTTTCTTCCTTGTGACGCGGCACATATGAAAAGGCGCGGCAAATGGCGCATTGCGCAAAAATGGTGTACGGCGCAAATTGGCGCGCATTTTCATTATGTTATTATTTTTTTATTTTTTTGTATTTGTTTTTTATTTTTTATAATCCAAACTGTATAAAAATTAGTATTCATCATTTTATGTAGCATTAAAAAGAAGGTATAATACAACATCCGTTACACCATTAATCCAATATTCTTGAAGGAAATTGATGGTTGTAATGAATGATTAACGAGAAATATGGATGATGCATCTGATACTGAAGATGGGCTTGTATTTGATGATGATAATGATGACTTGACTTGGGGTGTTGCTGCTAGAATTGTAGGAGTGGACATTATATATTTGAGTAGAAAACATCTACATCGAGAGGTTTTTCAACTCCCGCATTAGCTCCTTTACATGACAAACCAAAATGAGATGGATATGAAGATGATGAAGCTTATGAATCTAATGATGCAAACATTGATTTGGAAAATATAATTGATGAATCATATTCAGATTTTTTGTTTATTAGTAATATGCATAATTATATTGAATTTTGGTTTTAGAAAATTATTATGCTTAAAATTCCATGTTTATAATATTATACTTGATGATTATTTTTGCAAAATGGGTAAAAAAGAATCTTTATTGCACATATTTAGCAAAAAAATCGAACCTTTTAAATTTATTGTTATATATTAAATTTATAATAAATATTCTAAACGTGTGCATTAAATTAAAAAGGCGCACGCTATTTGTCGTGCCGTGCGCCAAGGCTCCAGAGAGGTTTTGCGTCTTTTTGCACCCTACACCATTAATAACTATGACATGATTCTTCCACTTATCTGATTGAATAGCGGCGAGGAAAGATATCATTCTATGGCACATTACTAAATCATTTTCACCATTACTACCATTGCATTTGCTACAACAAACTTATAAAATTCCATTAACAGTTTTCAACAATATTAATACTATATTTCAAAACAGCAACAACGTATGGTTTGAAAGGAATTGGTGCCAGTTTTATAGAATTGGAAAGATTCAATTATGTTAGTCGTCGATAATTCATCAACAATTTAGGGGTTCTGACAATTTGTATAATGTGAAACGCTTGGTGCCAAATTGTTTATCTCGAAGAGAGAAAATTATCGGTGGTGTTCTTATTTCACTAAATGTTGTGTTTTGACCATGAAAATTAGTCAAAGCTAGGTGGCATTAGATTTATGGTTTGGAAAGGTGGCGAATTAGGTAATCATGTAGGTGCTATTAGTTGCAACCTCGATGAGAGTTGGAATGGTGGTTGTGCAATGGTCTATCTCGATTTTGTGTGATTGGAGAAACTCAAGGAAGGTTGAACAAGTAGTATTTAGTTTTTAGGATGGTTGCACAAAAGGGGCTTCAATGACACTCATTAGTGCACCTCCTCGTGAGGAGGAGAACAATGGTTGATGTTCGCTCACTAATGTTTAGATAGTTAGATAAAATTAGTCAAATGTATGGGTTTAAGGTTGATGTTTTTCTTCGAAATAAATCCATGATGTATAATTTTTAAATTTAGCCTTCCATAATTTATTTAACTACAAATTAGCCATCAAAATTTGATAAATTGAATAATGTTTGCATACGATATCCAATTCATGTCCAACATGGGGAGTCAAACTCGTTTGAGATCTGTGATGTTTTGTTGAAATTGAATAGTGGGCTCTATGTGAAAGTTTGTTTGGGATTCAGGGATTGTAAATGTCTCTATTTTAAGTTATATATAGATATGTTGTCCTAAATTATGTATGTATAACCCTTTCTTATGGGTTAGAGTTAGCTTGTAGTTTATGGTATATTTTATATAGTTCTATGGACATGATGTTTTTGGTAAATTTGATAGTTTCCATTCGCTATATAATATATTTAAACTAATGTATTTATGACGGTGTAATTTTTTATCTTATTGCTTAGGATATATGGTTTATCTTATATGTGGTGTGAAGATTCGCTGCTTTCGATACTTTGAATCAATAATTTATTAGATCCATTGACCCATAAGCACTAAAAATAACTGACCTCCTAGTGTTAACAACTAAAAAAATATACATCATGAACTTATATGAGAGCATATCACAATGGAAGGGTAACTTATATTATTAACATAATATGGCATCTCATTGAAAAAAATGATATATGAGACTAGTATGAGAGCAACTAGATATCATAGTCAACATCTACTATACATTTGAAGTATTGAAAGAAAAATAGACAGTTCATCCCAAACATGTATGTATGTCTATGTGTATGTCTATGTGTGTGTATGTATGTATCGAAATCTATCAAATACTACATCCAAGTAAAATAAATTTGGTTAGTAATTAACAACTTCTCCAAACACTCCAAGTAGATCCAGTCCTACGAGACACTGCTCCTCACACCTTGACTATCAACTTACTCGTGAGAGTACCCGATAGTTGTCAAAGAACTAGGTTAGACATAAAGCCTAGTGTGAGGAGGAAACAACCAAAGTTATCATGTACATATATGAATATATATCGAATATATGAAACATACAAGATAACAGAATATAGGTATAAGTATCATACCTCAAAATATCTCAGCTACAACCAACAAATTAGCACAATAATATAGTATAACTACCTATAACTAAGCATAATAGAGTATGTAGCATGTAACTCTACCATGTCATTGGGTTTCATATGATAATGTAGCTACCATCACATCACAATTGTATGGAATCTACAGTTTTTATACTAGTTCTTGGGTGTCGTGTGTTAAGTATTAATCATATGCCAACCACAAATGGTAACAAGCATTTCTTTCCAACACCATCATGGAATAACTGAAAAAATAGTCCAGGATATTTAACATCAACACATCGTTCGAAAGCCCGTCGGCGTTAGCCATTATAATCATTTAAACACTACACGTAAGCAGCTTGGGAAACCCTAATTGTTAGTCGTTACCCTGTTTTAGCACCATCAAACTCCCTAATCTTAGCCATTATGCCTATTTAAACACCACTGTTTTACTAGAGATGGGTTTGTCCGCCCAGTCTCTAAACACTTTCACGATTTTGACTACTTTTATGTTATGCCATTCCCGACTCTAAGATATGCTCCTGCTATATATTATAGTAATATGGATTATGGAACCAAACATTCCACACCTCGTCCCGTATTCATTCACAAAGTAACATACTCGAAGTTGTTGGTGTCACATTCTAGTTCGATATCCCCTTTTATAACTCAAAACTTGAGTCCTTCATGCTACCTCGAAACTCCGTATAATATGGATACCATCATTCTGAGAAAATTGCTTGATGTTTTAACAAAATCGGACTTCAAAAGAAGCAGATGCGTCATCTTGAATATCAATAGTGTACTGGTAAGCTAGCCCATAGCTATGTATGGACTATCCTTTAAAACCCTGGGTATTCCTACTACAATCCTTGAGTCATTCTAGCATGGCTGTCAATGAGTGGTACTTCATATAGTAAGAGTGATACTTTAATCAAATAGAGCACTCATGTAACAGCCCGTAATTTTGGAATTAATTAATTAATTAGAGGGCTGAAATAAGTGTAATAAGAAGAAAAAGGGGTAATGAGTTAATGAAAAATAGTATGGGGTCCAAACCCAAATTATTGTAGGATAATAAGTATTACTCTTTTCCATTCATTCATTTCATTCTACTAAAAATAAAATAAAAGCTTGAGAGGAACTTTAATGGTGATGCTTAAAGAAAGCAAATAAAGCGAAGATAAGCAAAACGTAAGCAAAAGGGGAGATTTAGAAGACTATAGCAAGATATTCCAAAGATCTAGGTAAGTAATACTAAAACCATTGTTCCATACTCGAATATTTGGTTTCGGTAAGATCATGTAAATTATTATATACGATGGAGTTCCATATGGATTTTCATTATTATGTAAATTGTTTAATGAATGTTTTGGGGACAAATATATGAACCTGGGATGTATATATGAATTCCCACCTTAATGATTTCGAAATACTATAAGGAATTTATATAGTGTTTTAACTATGATTTTAGAAATGGGTTTTCAACTTAAGAGATTTTTTATGTCGAAAATAATTTATTGAAGGAATATGCACATAAAATAAATAAGAAGAATACCCATAAATCAAAATAAAGGATAAAATATCTTAAAACAGGTGTTCACAAATTTTCTGGTATTTTATTAAAGTTTTCTACGAGGAAAATGTACTAATATGTGGTAGGTACTGCGTAGGGGTAAAGAGGGAACCGCAAGGATGTGTGTAAATATGGTGTCATGTAATAAGGGAACCATATCCAAATAAAGTGCTGTAAAGAAATATAAAGGACACTAGAAATAACAAAAAGTGAAATTGGAACTATTATATGGTGACACTGTAAAGACTTTGTCAGACGTTGTCCGACATGTCAGACTTTGTCTAGTATGGTATTAAGGTGACGGCCTTACAATTTATAAAAGAAGTGCACATACGAGAAAAGGTATAGATTAGCTAAAGGGGTCTAGGGACTTTCAGTGGAAAGTAGAGTTGCACTGCAATGTAGAGGATATACCACACCGCAATAATACAAAGACGGAAGAGACTGAACTACACCGCAATATGCAAAGGAGATACGATGTTGCAATTTGGAAGTATTCACTTAATAAGTAAGAGTGAACCGCGCACACAGATCGGGGGCATGGTTGTACTGTGCCAATAGACGGTGTGAATGAAACCAAATAAAAGACATTAAGATAGGACTCTGGGAGCCCAGGGATAGTAAGGGAAAGAAATCATGTGTTAGAGGTAAGGTTGGAAGACGTCGGGTGGGGACGCTCACTCGAATGCACACCTAATGGAGGTGAGGAGAGGCATTCAACTTCCAGAGACTACGATGAGTGATTCCAAGAAGATTCAAATTAAACAAATGTTTGGGGATTGCGAGTGGTCGTTTCACAGTAGTCCAGCATTTATGTAAATAAATGGGGACTGCGGGTGGTTGGTTCATAGTAGTCCAGAACTTAAGTAAATAAATATGTAAGGATTGCATGTGGTTGTCTCTTTGTGGTCCAAGGCTTAACTAATAAATAGTTAAATACTACGAAAGGATGAGACTGCGCAGTTTGAACTAATGAATGAATCTAAAGAATACTACAAGGGGTTGAGTCTATGTAGTCTAGATCTAAAGAATGAACTAAAAAGGGATACTGCAGAGGGATCTTCGGATCATAAAAGCTTTTAATAAAAAAATGAAATACTATAGAGGGGGCTGATTCTAGGCAGTATCGACTAGAAGAAAAACCTAAAAGGGAAGTTAGGTGGGGACTACGTCGGGGGCGCAGTAGCAGATAGGAACAGTAGATTAAATGATAATCTAAATTGAAGCTAAGTAAGGATTATGCTGGGGACGTAGTAGTAAATGGGAATCGCTTAAGAACGTGTAAAGCGTGTAAATGAGAACTACTTGTGGTAGTAATTATGACTTTCTCTTATGATGTTTTGGATAGTGAGGGGTAAACCATTCCATGCAATGCGGCTTGGTGTCATTATAGATTTGTTTTGGGTAAGTATTATTCACACCAGATTTTATGTCCGACCTCTGTTTTTATCATTATTTTTCCCATAACTCACAGGTACTCATCTGAGTAGACTGAATTTATAGGATTGGGCAGGTTAATAACAGGGGTCGCAATACGTAGATCAAAAATGGAGTAGGAGGCTTGGTTAGCTAATAAAGATATTGTTTCGTTGTCAAAGGAGTTTAGGCCGCATCCCCATATGTTGACCTGACTCTTTATTATGTTATTTTCTATGATTATTTGACCCCTGCATGGGCATGATTTTGTGGGTTAATTTTGATGAGAGATGTATTGAATATGAAAGAAAATTTCCGTAATAAAAATATTTAGCTGTTCTATTTACTTTGTCTGTATTTGAATATATTAAACTGACTTATGTCGTCGGAAGATAATTCTGATGATGACTGCAACATCGTTGGCATTCATCTTTGAGTTTCGAAGTGGGGGGGTATTACAAGTTGGTATCGGAGCATAGGTTAAGGACACTTAAGTAAAACAGAGCTAGAAAAATAGGCGCAGAACTTAGGATAAAGTGAACACCTTTGGGAGGGGATGCGTTACTATATATGTATATAAATATAACGTACTTGTATTTTGCTATAAAGGTATATAGTAAGGTATATCTATCCTTCTAATGTTGTTTCACTCTCTTTCTTTCCGTTTCTAATTAAGACTTGCTTAACTGAAAAAAAGAAAGATGAATTTGAGAAGTGGGCGAATTACGATAGGAAAGGAAAGTGTAAGAAGGAAGGTTGAAAGTATGCAAACCAATGGAGAAAATAGGGGAGAAGTTCCTAGAGCAGTAGAGGAGAAAGCTGCACACCCAGCAAGTGAGGCGGACATGGTTGTGAATGTCTTGTTTAGATAGTTCATGGCTCAGATGATGAGGGAAGCTACACCGAAAGCTGTTCAGCCAAGACCGGTGGTATGGAGAGAGGACATCCCAAAGATGAACAAAGACTATAGGAGTTTGGAAGGAAAGACATTTACGAGGAAGGAGCCTACAGTTGAAGTACCAAACTGACTAAGGATTTATAAGCACATATTTGGAGACTTAGGACTGAATGATGCATAAAAGAAAAGACTAGCATCCAGGAAATTGCAAGAAGGCGCACTTGATTAGTGGAAGGTAGTAATTGCAGAGACCCCAGAGGGAGAGATTACATGGAAGAAATTTAAAGAAAGGTTTGAGGTGCAGTTCATATCGGAGTCTTGGCAGAGTGGGCTACTACGAGAGTTCATTGATCTAAAGCAGGGTGATCTTACACTGGAGGGGTACATCAAGAAGTTTAACTCTTCGGCTAAGCATCGTAGGGAGATCATTAATACTCCAATGAAGAAGAATGAAAAGTTCATTAGAGGTCTGAAGAATGGTCTTGACCACAAGGTGATGGTTCACCTAGCATCTCCTTTCGAGTTTGTGGTTGATATGGCAAGAAGGTATGATGGGATGTTCCAGGAGCAGAGAAGAGTGGAGGTAAGACTCAATTCAGAGCAGAATAAGTTTACCTCATAAATGAAAGGCAAGAAGGGAGTACCCAAGGGGAAAGGTGGAGAGGTTGCTACCACAATGGTTGCTTGATCTAACCGCAGACTAAAGGGGCATTATGCGACAAAGTGTCCAATGCCAAAGAATCTTGCAAGGGTTAATTGCTTCAAGTGTGATAAGATGTGACATATGAAGAAGGACTGTCCAGAGCTTAAGCACTGGTTTTCGCTTTGGAGGGACCAAGGAAGGACCATTCGTCAAGAAAAATGAATAGGGGGAAGTCTTGGAAGGTATGACTTTGATTTCTTGTATTTACGTTAGAGTACTGTTTGATATTGGTGCTACACACTCATTTTTAGTTAAAGGCTTGGTTGATAGATTTGGGTTAGGGGTTACCTATTTAGTCACTTCCACACATGTAGTAAATCCGATAGGAGGTATGCTACTCTCAAATTGAGATGCACTGACCTAGATATTGAGTTAGGTGGGTGTAAGTTTTCTTACGATTCCTACATATTTGAATTCATAGGCTTCAAAGTTATTTTAAGGACGGACTGGTTAGAGAAGTATAGCGCAAGAGTGCACTACACGAAAAGAAGAATTATTCTGAGTCATTCAGGCAGCAGAGATAGAGTGTGTGTGATCTTAGAGGAATGTAGAACAAGACATAGAAATGTTTTGTTTGCTTTATCTTTGAAAGAAGAAGATCTTGGAGTAGTACATGTTTTAAAGGAGTTCCTAGATGCATTTGAACCGGTTTCGGGGTTGCCACCCCCAGGAGCGTTAGAGTTTCGTATAGACTTGTAACCAAGGAACGAACCGTTTGGTTGATCTCCTAGTAGAACGCCGCCAAAGGAGATGGAGGTGTTGAAAACGTAGTTGGTATAGTTAGAAGGTAAGAGTTTCATAAGGCCAAGTAGTTCACCATGAGGAGCAGCGGTTGTATTTGTGAAGAAGTCTGATGGGTCATTAAGACTATGCATAGAATAACGAAGCCTGAATGAGAGGACAGTGAAGAATAAATATCCTTTGTCGAGAATTGGTGATCTTTTTTACCAGTTGAGTGGAGCTAAGGTAACTTCGCGGTTGGATTTGTCTACGGGGTTCCATAAGCTAAGAGTTGCGAAGAAAGCATTCATTTGACTCCGTTTAGAACAAGGTATGGTTCGTATGAATGGCTAGTAATACCATTTGGACTAACTAATGCACCTATGTTCTTTATGGACTTGATGGACAGAATCTTTCAAGATAAGCTGGATAAATATGTGTTGGTGTTCATAGATGACATCTTAGTGTACTCTAAAGACGAGAAGGAACACACAGCTCACCTAAGGCTTGTGCTGGAGACGTTGAGACGACATAAGTTGAAGACGAAATTTTCTAAGTGTCATTTTTATAGAAAGAAAGTTAAGTTCCCATGTGATTTTGGAAGAATGGTTAACAGTCGATCCTTCAAACGTTGATGCATTAAATAGGTGGAAGAGACCTGAGACTTTGACAAAGGTGTGAAGTTTCTGAGGATTGGCTGGCTATTACCGAAGATTCATTAAGGACTTCTCTCATGTAGCTACGCCGATGAAGAGGCAGACTAAGAAGAGTGAGCAATTTGTTTGGACGAGGGAGTGTGAGAAGGCATTCTAGGAATTGAAGTATCGATTGATGAATGCGCATGTGTTAGTGATACCTGAAGGGAATGATGGTATGACCGTGTATATTGATGCATCAAATTTAGGGTAAGTAGTGGTATTGACGCAGAAGGGCAAAGTAATTGCATACGCATCTAAACAGTTGCGACCTTATGAATTTCGGCATCCGGCCCATGATTTGTAGTTAGCGGTGGTTGTCTTTACATTGAAGATTTGGAGACATTATCTCTTAAGGGAGAGGTTTGAGTTATATATTGACCACAAGTCATTGAGATATTTGTTCTCTCAGAGGGAGCTAAACATAAGGCACCAAAGATGGTTAGAGTTTCTAGTATCTTATGATTTTGGGATAGAGTATATCTGAGGAAAAGGCAATAAAGTAGTTGATTCCCTAAGAGAAAACGGCAGAGTTGTGTTTTGGCTATTAAAGAAGAATGGACAGTCGTGGAAACATTGTCTGCATGTAATGTGCAGTTTCAATCTGGAGCAGGTTCGAGCAGTACTTCTGGGATACTATCATGCCTGAAAGTAATACCTGCACTGGAAGAAAGGATTATTGAATTGAGGTAGGGGGACAAGTTCTGCACTGATAGCAAGGAGCTTGGGCTTAGGAATCGGGGCAGTAGAGTTAAAGGGGTTCAGTGTTGATAGAGAAGAAAGACTGCGGAAGAATGGAAGGCTGTATGTTCTGAGTATAGAAGGACTGCGAAAGGAAGCAGTGGACGAGTTTCATCATTCAAAGTTCACATACACCCTGGAGGTACAAATATGTATGAGACATGATGAGGAGTTTCTTATATGAAGGGATGAAGAAATACATGGGAGAGTATGTGAGAAGATGCCTTACATGCCAGCAGGTGAAGGCAGAACATCGAAAGCCCAGTAGACTCCTACAGCCTTTAGAGGTTCCAGTGTGGAAATGAGATTCGGTATCTATGGATTCATAGATGGGTTACCAAGGTCAAGGGCAGGAAATGAAAGCATATGAGTCATAGTTGATAGACTAACCAAGTGTGCCCATTTAATCTCAGTGAATGCCGCGAAAACTGGGCCGAAGTTAGCATATATATATATATATATATATATATATATATATATATATATATATATATATATATGAAGGTAGTAGTGAGATTGCACGGGTTGCCTAGCACTATTATTAGTGATCGAGATTCATTATTCGCTAGTGAGTTCTGGCGCAGCTTGCAGAAGGTGTAGGGTACAGAGTTGCACATGAGTAGTGCGCACCATCCCAAGACAGATAGGTGGACCGAGAGAGTCAACAAGGTCCTGGAAGACTTGCTAAGAGCATGCACTTTAGACTTCGGTGGATCTTGAGAGGATTATCTACATTTGGTAGAATTTCATACAACAACAGCTACCAGAGCAGTATTGGGATGGCCCCATTTGGGACGTTGTACGGAAGGCCATGTAAGATGCCTGCATTTTGGTTGGAGGCAAGGGATCGGTTGGTGCTAGGACCAAATGTGGTTAAGGATGCTACTAAGAAAGTAAAGTTGATCCAAACCAGGATGAAGGCAACATAGTCTAGGAAAAAGAGTTATGTTGACATAAGAAGAAAGGAACCGGAGTTCACAGTAGGCAATTAGGTGTTCGTGAAGGATTCTCCGATGAGAGGCGTGATGCCTTTGGGAATGTTGGGAAGTTGGCACTTAGATATATAAGGCCATTCCCAATCGTAGACAGGATTGGGAAGGTGGCATACAAGGTGGAACTGCCTAGTGCTTTTGCAGGGATTCATAATGTGTTTCACGTATCACATCCGCGGAAATGCATTAGAGAATCGGACATGGTAGTTAATCCGAGGCAGTAGAAGACCTGGTCATAGAGCCGAATATGAGCTATGTACGAAGACCGATTCAGATAGTGGATCTGGATTTGAAGCAGCTTCAGAAAAAAATGGTGAAGCTAGTATGTGTCCAGTGGAGCGTAGATCTAGAAAATTGCACATGGAAAATATAGGATAAGGTTAACGAGACCTATTTTGGGTTATTCGTTTCAAATTAGCGCATGTGCTATGTGCTTCTTTGTATTGTTGTAGGCCATATAAAATGTAAGTATGTATGTATGTATGTACGTACGTATGTATGTATGTATGTATGATATGGTAGATTGTCATATTAGTAGATGTCACTAGTATGTTTTATATATGAATTGGAAATTCATGGGTATGCTTGGTGTAAGCATGTGATGGTTGGCAAATCTCTACCGTGCCTTAATTGAATTTCGGAGGCAAAATTCCTTTAAGGGGGAAGACTATAACTGTAACGACCCATAAATTTTAGTGGGTTTATTTATTTAATTAATTGAAATTTGTGGAATTTTAAACAATAAAATTTTGAAATATAAATTTATTATTTGGAATACGTCTGTTTAAACATAGCAATTGGTAAATTTTCATCAGATAATTTGGAAGTTTATTTTCTAGTGTAATTTTATTCCAATTTATATCAGTTAAAAATTGATGGTAATAAAATGTTTTCCAAACCTAAATATTTTTACATAGAAAATTTGTAAATCATCTTCTGAGTGAGACATCACCTTTCGTTTAGTCAAATTTTGACTGCTATTGCTCCGTTCATCTTATTTCTGACATTTTGCAGCATTTCGGTACCGATACCGACTTTCGATCGGATGATCGTACCACTGATATCTGTATACCGTTTTGATCGTCTCGTCGATCTGATCTCTGCGGTATGTTCATCCGTACGTTTCGAAATTCAGGACACAATGGAATCAGTGAATCGATCAGTCGTATTGGGTCCGTTATTTTTGGACCCGTGCCTTTTCGTTGCTCCCTGAGATAACGAATAGCCACCAGCAATTATCGTTTCAACTTTGCATGTTCATTCACTCCCACATGTTCAGTTCGAAGTATACGTATAAAAGAAAACGTGCTTGGCTGTTCATTTCCTCTACTGTCTATTTCTTTTGTAAACCTTTACATCTCCTCACTTGTTCTTCTCTTCAACCAGATCTGCCTATTTGCAAAGTCACCCATCAGGTTTTCCTCCTCCTAAATTTATACATCTTCATCTGAGCACATGCTCTGCCCCACCTCAGCAACCGTTTCCCCACTTACCAACCATCTCTCATGCGTGTCTTCCTATCAACTTCCTCTTCTCCATGCGTTTCCTCTTTTAGAAGCCGAAACTCCAAGCTTCCTCCACCGAGTAACCGTGAGCACCCACCCTCCTCCTCAGTTCGACCGGACAGAGAACCGAGAACCCATCAATCTTCAACCCGATGCAGTCCTGCCCCTCATTGGCTCAGCCTCGCTCACCCTCAAACCCAATCACCTCCAGCAAAACAGCTTCGCCGCCTCTACACCTTCCCAGTCGAGTCATGACAGCCACCATCAGCTACGTTCTCTCTCCATAGCAGCCCACTTTGCACACAAAGCTAGGTTTTGACTTAAGCATATGATATATACTTTGATTTTAATATATATGATTTAAAATATAATAATATATGCAAACTGTTGATGTGCGTGAGTTATATTTATATTTGGGATATATGAAGTATGTTATATAAGTTATATATATATATATATATATATATTATTTTGAATATAAAGGTTAGTTTGTACGCATATGGTTGTATTACCTATTTCGATCTTCTTTGTATAATATTGATATTATAAAATTTATATAAAAAAATTCTATATGGTCCAAACAATGGTCTGTGTTTACTTATCTGCTCATATATAATATGGATGTATGTTTTGATTTTGAAATGTATGCAGGTTTTAAGTGTAAGTTTATATTTTATAATATATATATATATATTCCATGTTATATATATACAAGTATATGATTCACATATGTTAGTAACCTGTAGGTAAGTATTCGTACTGTTGTATACTAGCTATATACTAATTATATGTATACTCGTATACGTATTTTATATCATAGTGTATGGGTATTGTTTATATATGTTATGTATGGATTTAAAATTGATTTTTACATACAGATGTATATAGTTTTGGGTCAGTCAGTTTATTTAAATATTCAAGTATAGAGTTAAAGTATCTCATATATTCTAAAAGTAATATACATTACTTTATGCGGTTGCTCTATTTTAGATATATGTGTCAGTCTATATTTTTGATATAAAATGTAGTACAGGTTGGACAATATATATACATATATGTTTATCTTTTAGCTGGTTACAGCAGGGTTGGGTTTATATATTTGGTTTTAATATGTGTGGCTTATTAATTAGCTGATATATATAGTGGACGTGAGCTCTATATTGATTTGAAAATTATATATATATATATATAATTTTATTTTAGTGTAAATGAGTTTGTTATGTTTATATACTTATTTATAGGGAGATAAGTATACAAACGTTGGGATTTTATTTAATGGACTGAGACTTTATTTATTGGTGTTGAATTTAGTATTTATTATATATATTAGTTTCAAATAAATATTGGTTTAAGAAATATATAAACTAAATTTTATTTCGTTTCAGTCTATATCAAGCAGATTCTGATTATTTCATCAATTTCTTATCTATCAGCTTTGCCAAATTCGTTCCAATCTAGATTGATTTGGAATTCGCCCCTGGATCCGTAACCCATTTCATTGTCTATTCCTCTAGCCTCGAAAGGTGAGCAATCACTCTGATTAACGTTCTTATATTTATTAAATTTGATTTCAACTGAAACGACAATTGAAATATGCTGTTGCTAGTTATTTACATTGCTATATATATGCCATTACCTGTATATGTTCACCTGTGACATCTGACACCATTTTCTGTTATTTATACTGATGATATATGCCTGTTACCGTTGTTATATTTTTATCATATCTGTTATCACTCTGCAAGTTCCCTGTTAGTATAGAATCACTATGGGTTGAAATGATACATACCCGAACAATCTGTAGAATAGGAGAAAATCGTTATGGGTTGAAATGATAAACCCAAGCGATTTTCAATTGAATTGAATTTGGGATTTCGGGTTGAAAAGATATATACCCGAATATGTTTTAAATTGCGGATTGAAATGATAAATATCCATATCACTTGACCATAGGATAGAAAATTATATACAGACACCGTTGGTCTATTTATATATTTTTGAAAATGATTTCTTTGGTTTGAAAGGAAATATATAGTTTTAATAAATATTGATTTTAAAGATTTATTAAAGTTGATTTAATAAAGTTGATAAATAATATGTTTAAGTATTTATTTAATATCTATATTTTCAAATATAGAGTTTATAATGATTTGAAATTATATTTATTTAAGAATTTTACTTAAATAAGT
Source organism: Allium fistulosum (assembly GCA_030737815.1). Lineage (NCBI taxonomy): Eukaryota > Viridiplantae > Streptophyta > Magnoliopsida > Asparagales > Amaryllidaceae > Allium > Allium fistulosum. The sequence continues at coordinate 737,496,114 of CM060908.1, read as the reverse complement.
TTGATTTGAAATTTTAAAGCTATGATTTTATAACTTGAATTTGATTAAAAGTGACTTAAATGAATATTTCAAATTTATATAAAATTTAAATGGGATATTTTGTTTATTTAATTTAGTAAATTTAAGCTGTATTTGGATATTATTGAAATGATTAAGTAAATATTTCAAACTAATAATAGTAAAGTGAATTTGATATATATATATAAAATTATCGAATTTAGTTTTGAAATGTTGAATATATTGGCTTTGAAATATATATTTTGAAATGGTTTATTTGTGGTCCAAATCTATATTTGAAATCGATATAAATTTTGAATGGTTTATTTAGAAGCTAAATTGGAATTTATGATTTAAGATCTGATTTAAATTTGAATTTTTGGAATTCGAGTTGATTTGAATCGATTTGTGAAATTTGAGGAAACTATTTTATTTTATAAAGTAATTTTAAATTATATTTAAACCTATTGATATTTTACTTTATAAATTATTTTAATATAAACTATTTTAATATAAATCATTTTTAATATAAATTATTTTATTTTTAACTATTTTAACTTATAACTATTTATATAAACTATTTTATCTATAAACTATTTTATTATATATACTAATTTTAATATCTAAACTGTTTAAGAGGAAGGTATTATGATTTCCAAAATTCTATGATTTCAAAGTGTTATGATTTCCAAAATGCTATGATTTCAATGCTGTAATTTCCAAAGTGTTTTTATTTTTAAAAGACTACGATTTCGAAAGCGTTATAACTTTGGAAAGTGATATGATTTTGGAAATAGATATATTTGAAATGGAAATGATATCGTATTGATTTGGGTTTTGAAATGAAAATGATATTTTGGTTTGAAGTATAAACTATTTTGAAATGACCACGGGGTTATAATAACGTTTGGTTGTTAAAGAGACCGGGATCCGATATGGACATACTCTCTGTCGATACCGAAAACCACTTTGACAACTGTGTACGCGGTGGAGTTCCAGAATGAAGTAGGATGGTGGCGACGATCCTAAGGTATATACGTGATCCCAACTCCCGTGAGTTGGCATAAGGTGGCTAAAACAGGAGCGATCTCGGACCAGTGAGGTAGCACCTCTTATCGGACACATTTCTTCGATTCCATTCTATTACTTTTTGATTTTGGTGGCCACCCTTCGATTTGGGAGTGTTGTTCGAGGTGGACGGTAGTGGCTGCTATCCGCTCCATCAGTCCGTGTAATTGGTATATCTACCCTGGCATTGCCTTGTGTGCCGTGTCACCTACCATATCGAGCTTTACTACGATTATGATTTTAAGATCCGACCGCGTTTAGGTTCTCCATCCCCTTAACGCTATTTTCTATATGATTATACTTTACTGATTAGACACTACTGTATATAGCGTATATTACTACATAGTAGATAGTTTAACGGATCCTTAGGGGATGGTTATCCCAAACATCCTTTAAGTTACTTGTATTTCAGTTGATATTTCACTTGAGTTGGATTTATTGATATAAGAATGTTAATCCTGACTCGAGTGTTTTGTGTTTTGCTTTACACTCGGGTCAGACTGAGTGATACAGCATTTGAGACTCACCTTTGGAGTTGGAGCTTCGCTTGGAGATCCAGCTATCTATCGATCCTGCTTTCAGTTATTCAGTTGATTCCAGTGATGTATTCAAATCTTGTATTTGATTATTGTATTGAGACATCTATTGTATTTGAGACTTCTGTTGTATCTTGTTTAACTCTGTTATATATATATAGTAGCTTCATGAACTACTATCCTTTTGTTTCCGCTGCATTATTGTTATATTACTCTGTGTCTGTGATCTGTGATTATTTTATTTACCGTATATGCTGAGTTTTGCCAAATTTTATTTACAATCCATTGTTTTGAATTGTTCAAGTCTGACATGTGTGGATTTATTGTCGATTTGAATGGTCCAAAATACTGGGTCGTTACATGTGGTATCAGAGCTCTGGTTTTAGGCAAAACTCAGCATATAGAGTAAAAATTCAATTACAGAATCACTTTTGTTCGAGCTTGAATTCCTTCTTCTTTGACTCGGTTCCTTTGAATTTTGGAACGTTCACTTCGGTTCCAAAGTCCATTCGTGTCTCCCCATTCGTGTCTTTTGATTCTGGAGTATCCCATAACTCCACTTCGAATGATCTCTATAATAAATCGGCAGTCTCGCCAATCTTCGAATAATTTGTACTGGGGTGAAACTCCTTTACAATCGGTATTGATTCACCGGAGATTTCTGTATCCTTGGTTTACGATGCTGCTATCTTATGCTATACCCAAATTCTACCTTTGGTAATCGAATGTCGATTTGCTTCAGAATTCTACATCGATCTTATATATGAAGTCACGGTTGACCCGGTTAAGGTTTCCCGTGATTTATACAACTTTATCCATCTTCCTGTTTGAAATGCAATCATCTAACCTTCGTTTCGAGCCTATCTATTTTAGATTAAAATTCTCTTTGATTAGAGTCCCTCTATATTTGGATCTCTATCCTTGTGTTGGAATCCAATTCTGGAATCATCGTGTGAGGGAGTGTATTTGTAATTAATATAAAATAGTTTATGTTTATAGTGTGTTGTTTGAGTTGTTGATGTTGGTTTGGATTTTCGATCGATTCGTCTGATCAACGCTATCGATAGGAATCCCAAAACACCTGAACAGAGAAAACTGACACAATATAATTTTCAAATTTGATAAATGAAATAAATTTGTATGATTATATTATAAATATATAAGAAAAAATTTCTGGAATTAAAAGTTAAATAATTTGGTTGTTGAAAATGATAATATTTGATTAACATTTTAGTGTTTTGTAAGTCAATGACTATTGTTTATAAATTTATTTGGAATTGAAATGAATTTAAATTGTGAATTTAAGAATTAAATTTCTGGTGATTTCAAAATTTGTTTTAAAGTCTTAAAATGTATATTATTTAAAGTATTTTCGAATAAAATGGTTTTCAAAGAATTTTAAATGTTTAAATCAGTGCTCTTCTCTTTGTCGTTGGAAAATAATTTCGGTGATGACGGCCGCATCATCGACATTCAATTTCGAGTTTTGAAGTGGAAAGACCATTCAGTAGCTTTGCTAAAAAATTTTTTTTTGAAAATGAATTGATTTGAGTTTCTAAAGTATGTTTTGATTCATATATATAGATATATGATTTAAAAATTTGATTTCATATAGCATATATATTTATCTCTAAACTGTTTAAAGTTAATCGGAAATTTTAAAAAAAAATTCTTAAATTTATGATTTATAGATGATTTCAGTTATAAAATGAAACCAAAAATTTGGAATAGATATTTAAATTTGAAATAATTGAATTGGAAAATTTTATTTGAATAATATACAATTACATTCTAATACAACTTACCAAAATCATTCAAAAGTTGAATATGTAATTGGATAATGTACAATATAAAAGGACTTTTATAAATAGAATTTGAGTGGTTATAATAAAGGTTATACACTTAAATTTTAGTTATAAATATTAATTGAAATGAATAGAATAATAAGTTAATTGGATAATAGATAAAACAAATACATTTGTTTTGAAGGAATTAATAAATTGAAATTAGATTAACCTATGGAAATACCTTGAATTTAAAGTCAATTATTGAATATAAATTAATTTAAATTGAAATTTATATGGTTTAAATTAATTTATATGGTTTAAATATATGTGATAAGATATATTAAGTAGAATAAAGTTAATAATAATTTAGAATAAAGAAAAATTAAATTTGTTGAATAAATACGATTTTATTAAAGGACTATGCAAAAATTTATGATTTTAGAAATTGTTAATTTAGATAATTGGATAATAAGATAATGAATTTAGAAATAGTTCAGATTTATTTTAGTGAAATCAAATGGATTAAATCAATTATTGAATATCAATTAATTTAAATTGAAATTTATATGGTTTAAATTAATTGTTGTTTTGTATTTCAACTCTGTTTTTCCTTCCGGTTGTTTCTATTCTCCTACCTCCTTCCTTTTCGGGGACGAAAAGTTTTGAGTGGGGGAGAGTGTAACGACCCGTAAATTTTAGTGGGTTTATTTATTTAATTAATTGAAATTTGTGGAATTTTAAACAATAAAATTTTGAAATATAAATTTATTATTTGGAATACGTCTGTTTAAACATAGCAATTGGTAAATTTTCATCAGAAAATTTGGAAGTTTATTTTCCAGTGTAATTTTATTCCAATTTATATCAGTTAAAAATTGATGGTAATAAAATGTTTTCCAAACCTAAATATTTTTACATAGAAAATTTGTAAATCATCTTCTGAGTGAGACGTCACCTTTCGTTTCATCAAATTTTGACTGATATTGCTCCGTTCATCTTATTTCTGACATTTTGCAGCATTTCGGTACCGATACCGACTTTCGATCGGATGATCGTACCACTGATATCTGTATACCGTTTTGATCGTCTCGTCGATCTGATCTCTGCGGTATGTTCATCCGTACGTTTCGAAATTCGAGACACGATGGAATCAGTGAATCGATCAGTCGTATTGGGTCCGTTTTTTTGGACCCGTGCCTTTTCATTGCTCCCAGAGATAACGAATAGCCACCAGCAATTATCGTTTCAACTTTGCATGTTCATTCACTCCCACATGTTCAGTTCGAAGTATACGTATAAAAGAAAACGTGCTTGGCTGTTCATTTCCTCTACTGTCTATTTCTTTTGTAAACCTTTACATCTCCTCACTTGTTCTTCTCTTCAACCAGATCTGCCTATTTGCAAAGTCACCCATCAGGTTGTCCTCCTCCTAAATTTATACATCTTCATCTGAGCACATGCTCTGCCCCACCTCAGCAACCGTTTCCCCACTTACCAACCATCTCTCATGCGTGTCTTCCCATCAACTTCCTCTTCTCCATGCGTTTCCTCTTTTAGAAGCCGAAACTCCAAGCTTCCTCCATCGAGTAACCATGAGCACCCACCCTCCTCCTCAGTTCGACCGGACAGAGAACCGAGAACCCATCAATCTTCAACCCGATGCAGTCCTGCCCCTCATTGGCTCGGCCTCGCTCACCCTCAAACCCAATCACCTCCAGCAAAACAGCTTCGCCGCCTCTACACCTTCCCAGTCGAGTTATGACAGCCACCATCAGCTACGTTCTCTCTCCATAGCAGCCCACTTCGCACACAAAGCTAGGTTTTGACTTAAGCATATGATATATACTTTGATTTTAATATATATGATTTAAAATATAATAATATATGCAAACTGTTGATGTGCGTGAGTTATATTTATATTTGGGATATATGAAGTATGTTATATAAGTTATATATATATATATATATATATATTATTTTGAATATAAAGGTTAGTTTGTACGCATATGGTTGTATTACCTATTTCGATCTTCTTTGTATAATATTGATATTATAAAATTTATATAAAAAAAATTCTATATGGTCCAAACAATGGTCTGTGTTTACTTATCTGCTCATATATAATATGGATGTATGTTTTGATTTTGAAATTTATACAGGTTTTAAGTGTAAGTTTATATTTTATAATATATATATATATTCCATGTTATATATATACAAGTATATGATTCACGTATGTTAGTAACCTGTAGGTAAATATTCGTACTGTTGTATACTAGCTATATACTAATTATATGTATACTCGTATACGTATTTGTTATCATAGTGTATGGGTATTGTTTATATATGTTATGTATGGATTTAAAATTGATTTTTACATACAGATGTATATAGTTTTGGGTCAGTCAGTTTATTTAAATATTTAAGTATAGAGTTAAAGTATCTCATATATTCTAAAAGTAATATACATTACTTTATGCGGTTGCTCTGTTTTAAATATATGTGTCAGTCTATATTTTTGATATAAAATGTAGTACAGGTTGGACAATATATATACATATATGTTTATCTTTTAGCTGGTTACAGCTGGGTTGGGTTTTTATATTTGGTTTTAATATGTGTAGCTTATAAATTAGCTGATATATATAGTGGACGTGAGCTCTATATTGATTTGAAAATTTTATATATATATAAACTTTTATTTTAGTGTAAATGAGTTTGTTATGTTTATATACTTATTTATAGGGAGATAAGTATACAAACGTTGGGATTTTATTTAATGGACTGAGACTTTATTTATTGGTGTTGAATTTAGTATTTATTATATATATTAGTTTCAAATAAATATTGGTTTAAGAAATATATAAACTAAATTTTATTTCGTTTCAGTCTATATCAAGCAGATTCTGATTATTTCATCAATTTCTTATCTATCAGCTTTGCCAAATTCGTTCCAATCTAGATTGATTTGGAATTCGCCCCTGGATTCGTAACCCATTTCATTGTCTATTCCTCTAGCCTCGAAAGGTGAGCAATCACTCTGATTAACGTTCTTATATTTATTAAATTTGATTTCAACTGAAACGACAATTGAAATATGCTGTTGCTAGTTATTTACATTGCTATATATATGCCATTACCTGTATATGTTCACCTGTGACATCTGACACCATTTTCTGTTATTTATACTGATGATATATGCCTGTTACCGTTGTTATATTTTTATCATATCTGTTATCACTCTGCAAGTTCCCTGTTAGTATAGAATCACTATGGGTTGAAATGATACATACCCGAACAATCTGTAGAATAGGAGAAAATCGTTATGGGTTGAAATGATAAACCCAAGCGATTTTCAATTGAATTGAATTTGGGATTTCGGGTTGAAAAGATATATACCCGAATATGTTTTAAATTGCGGATTGAAATGATAAATATCCGTATCACTTGACCATAGGATAGAAAATTATATACAGACACCGTTGGTCTATTTATATATTTTTGAAAATGATTTCTTTGGTTTGAAAGGAAATATATAGTTTTAATAAATATTGATTTTAAAGATTTATTAAAGTTGATTTAATAAAGTTGATAAATAATATGTTTAAGTATTTATTTAATATCTATATTTTCAAATATAGAGTTTATAATGATTTGAAATTATATTTATTTAAGAATTTTACTTAAATAAGTTTGATTTGAAATTTTAAAGCTATGATTTTATAACTTGAATTTGATTAAAAGTGACTTAAATGAATATTTCAAATTTATATAAAATTTAAATGGGATATTTTGTTTATTTAATTTAGTAAATTTAAGTTGTATTTGGATATTATTGAAATGATTAAGTAAATATTTCAAACTAATAATAGTAAAGTGAATTTGATATATATATAAAATTATCGAATTTAGTTTTGAAATGTTGAATATATTGGCTTTGAAATATATATTTTGAAATGGTTTATTTGTGGTCCAAATTTATATTTGAAATCGATATAAATTTTGAATGGTTTATTTAGAAGATAAATTGGAATTTATGATTTAAGATCTGATTTAAATTTGAATTTTTGGAATTCGAGTTGATTTGAATCGATTTGTGAAATTTGAGGAAACTATTTTATTTTATAAAGTAATTTTAAATTTTATTTAAACCTATTGATATTTTACTTTATAAATTATTTTAATATAAACTATTTTAATATAAATCATTTTTAATATAAATTATTTTATTTTTAACTATTTTAACTTATAACTATTTATATAAACTATTTTATCTATAAACTATTTTATTATATATACTAATTTTAATATCTAAACTATTTAAGAGGAAGGTATTATGATTTCCAAAATTCTATGATTTCAAAGTGTTATGATTTCCAAAATGCTATGATTTCAATGCTGTAATTTCCAAAGTGTTTTTATTTTTAAAAGACTATGATTTCGAAAGCGTTATAACTTTGGAAAGTGATATGATTTTGGAAATAGATATATTTGAAATGGAAATGATATCGTATTGATTTGGGTTTTGAAATGAAAATGATATTTTGGTTTGAAGTATAAACTATTTTGAAATGACCACGGGGTTATAATAACGTTTGGTTGTTAAAGAGACCGGGATCCGATATGGACATACTCTCTGTCGATACCGAAAACCACTTTGACAATTGTGTACGCGGTGGAGTTCCAGAATGAAGTAGGATGGTGGCGACGATCCTAAGGTATATACATGGACCCAACTCCCGTGAGTTGGCATAAGGTGGCTAAAACAGGAGCGATCTCGGACCAGTGAGGTAGCACCTCTTCTCGGACACATTTCTTCGATTCCATTCTATTACTTTTTGATTTTGGTGGCCACCCTTCGATTTGGGAGTGTTGTTCGAGGTGGAAGGTAGTGGCTGCTATCCGCTCTATCAGTCCGTGTGCGTAATTGGTATATCTACCCTGGCATTGCCTTGTGTGCCGTGTCACCTACCATATCGAGCTTTACTACGATTATGATTTTAAGATCCGACCGCGTTAAGGTTCTCCATCCCCTTAACGCTATTTTCTATATGATTATACTTTACTGATTAGACACTACTGTATATAGCATATATTACTACATAGTAGATAGTTTAACGGATCCTTAGGGGATGGTTATCCCAAACATCCTTTAAGTTACTTGTATTTCAGTTGATATTTCACTTGAGTTGGATTTATTGATATAAGAATGTTAATCCTGACTCGAGTGTTTTGTGTTTTGCTTTACACTCGGGTCAGACTGAGTGATACAGCATTTGAGACTCACCTTTGGAGTTGGAGCTTCGCTTGGAGATCCAGCTATCTATCGATCCTGCTTTCAGTTATTCAGTTGATTCCAGTGATGTATTCAAATCTTGTATTTGATTATTGTATTGAGACATCTATTGTATTTGAGACTTCTGTTGTATCTTGTTTAACTCTGTTATATATATATATAGTAGCTTCATGAACTACTATCCTTTTGTTTCCGCTGCATTATTGTTATATTACTCTGTGTTTGTGATCTGTGATTATTTTATTTACCGTATATGCTGAGTTTTGCCAAATTTTATTTACAATCCATTGTTTTGAATTATTCAAGTCTGACATGTGTGGATTTATTGTCGATTTGAATGGTCCAAAATACTGTGTCGTTACAATAACAACCTGTAATTTTTGAATTAATTTAATTAATTAATTAATTAAAGGACCTAAATAAGTTAAATAAGAAGAAAAAAGGTAATGAGTTAACGAAAATGAGTATGAGGGCCCAATCCCAAATTATTGTGGGACAACAAGTATTACTCTTTTCCATTCATTCATTTCATTGTACTAAAAATAAAATAAAAGCTTGAGAAAACTTTAATGGTGGCGGCTTTAAAATGAGAAAATAAAGTGAAGATAAGCAAAATGTAAGCTAAATGTGAGTAATACTAAACCGACTATTACTGTACCCAAATATTTGGTTTCGGAAAGATCATGTAAATTATTATATACGATGGATTTTCATATGGATTTCCGTTAACATGTAAATTGTTTAATGAATGTTTTGGGGAAAAATATATGAACATGGGATGTTTAGATGAATTTCCCTACCTCAATGATTTCAAAATATTATGAGGAATTTATATAATGTTCCAAGCATGATTTTAGAAATGATTTTTCAATTTAAGAGATTTCTTATGCTGAAAATAATTTATTATGATTTATTGAAGGGGCATGCCTCGAAAATAAATAAGAAGAATGATAGAGTTAGGGATATGCCCTAGGGGAAATTATGTAATTTGTTACATATATATAATTCGTTGACCAATCTTGTTCGAAATAAAGGTGTTTTCTTTCTATTATATACTTGATATAATGTGGTTATATTAATTAATCAATTTAATTAAAAGTATATTTAATAGAAAATCCATAAATGGTATGTTTTGTGATGGTAGTTACAAAGTGTTGTAACCGTGAGTAATTTATCACAATGAAACAAATATACCATTTTAAATGTTCCTAGTCAAGATGCATCGAGACTGGATATCGATGTATCCGTTGAGACTAGAGTACATAACGCTCTCCAAATGTTGGGCAGTGTATTACTCATGACTGTTGTGAGCACCAAGGGGTTACGTACTAATAGTTATTGGATAACCATGGAATGACTCACTCGATAGTTTTCTGTTGGTTAATATAACTAAGGTCAAGCAGAGAATATCGATGTGACTAATTTACATAGTTCTTTCGACTTGAGAATACTGTTGATCTTCAATGTGAAAGCTCCGATTTGATTATATTTAAATCGTGGCACGGCGTCCATCGAACGACTATAGTTTGGTCGAGTGGAAGCATTGGAAGTGAAACACTATTCAAGAGAGGTTTCGTCCCCTCAGTTATATGAGGTTAATATCATGGTCAACTGAAGTCAGCTCATAGTCAAAGTCTCTAGCCAGAGCATTCGGTTAATAATAATTGTTATTATTGAACCAAGGACTTTGTGTTTGGACTATAAAGTTGAATATGGATGATATTGGAATTTTGACCATTACCAAATTCCATAAATCCAAAGTGATATAGTTTTGACGAAGAGAATTGGAGTAAATAATTGTCACTAATAGGTACAGCTTATAATAAGTAAAATTGGATTTTACCAAAAGATGTGTAAGCGATAAAATCGATCAAAATGTCACAACACCTACTAAGTGACATATGAACGTTAATATTCGAATAGTTCAATATTAATCGCTGACTGAATTTACACCTTTGAGTCGCACAACCGCAATGATGAATTCTTTGAAAAACCACATGATTTAATTAATTCATAAAATAACTAATTAAATTAATTGATATTTGAGAAATATTAATTATTATTTATTTGATGTTTGGAAATTTGTTGTAATTATTTTAATGCATTTATAAAAGTTATATTTGCGAGCATTGATATAAGATATTGGTGTAATTTAAAGATAATTGCATGAAATGATATATGGAAATTTTATGTCATTTGATGACATGATTTATGGAAATTTTATGTAACGACCCAGTATTTCGTGCTATTCGCATCCGCACATGTCGGAATTGAATTGCTCAAAATATCAGATTGTTAATTTATATTTGGCAAAACTCAGCATATACAGTAAATAAATCAATCACAGACACAGAGTATTACAACAATGAGCAGAAGAATAGAATAAATAGTAGTTCCTGAAGCTACTATATAAACATCAGAGTTTGAAATAAAATACAACAGAATATCTCAAATACAATGTAGTCTCGAACATAAACAGATGACAAGTCTGAACAAACCATTGGATAGCTGATAGCTGAATAGATACAGATGGATCTCCAAGTGAAGCTCCAACTCCAAAGGTGAGTATCAAAAGCTGTGACACTTAGTCTGACCTGAGCGTAAGGCAAAACACAAAACACTCGAGTCAAGGTTAACATTCTTATATCAATAAATCCAACTCAAGTGAAATATCAACTGAAATACAAGTAACTTAAAGGATGTTTAGGATAACCATCCTCTAAGGACCCGTGGAACTATCTACTATGTAGTAATATACGCTAGTATGATATGTCTATAGTAAAGTAAACTGTTAAAATAGCGTTAAGGCGTTACCCATATCCCCCTTAGCACATTTTTATAATGCTGTAGTCTATACAGATACTGTAAACTCCACCCGTGGGTGGGTTATCAAGGAGCACTCCATAGGTACGACACAAAACAAACTCGTAGAAGGCGCGATAGGGCATGTGACACGGCACTCAAGGCAATACCAGGGTAGATATACCATTTGCACTCCCGGACTGGTGGTAACGCATAGCAGCTACTACCGCCCACCTCATGACATAGTCCCTAATCAAAGGGTGCACCCAATCACATCACAAAAGCAATAGAATGGTATCGAAGAAATGCATCCGATAGGAGGAATGACCTCACTTGGCTCGGTATAGCTCCTGTTTTAGCCACATCAAGCTGACTCATGGGAGTCAGGGCTACGTAAATACCATATAGAATCACCACCAAACCATCCTACTTCATTCTGGAATCTCCACCACGTACACAGTTGTTAAAGTGGTTTTCGGTATTGGCTGAGAGTATGACAATATCCGATCCCGGTCTCTTTAACAACCAATCATTATTATAACACCGTGGTCATTTCAAAATATTTTATACTTCAAAACCAAAATATCATTTCCATTTCAAAACCATATCAATACAATATCATTTCCATTTCAAATATATCTATTTCCAAAATCATAGCACTTCAAAGTTATAACATTTTCGAAACCAAATACTTGAATTTATAACACTTTGGAAATTATGACACTTTGAAATCATAACACTTTGAAATCATAATACTTTCCTTTAAACGGTTTAGATATTAATAATAGTATATATAATAAAATAGTTTATAAGATAAAATAGTTATAAGTTAAAATAGTTTATATTAAAATAATTAGTATAAAATAGTTAAAATAGTTTTATATTAAAATGATTTATAATAAAATAGTTTATATTAAAATAATTTATAAAGTAAAATAAATAAATAATTTTATATATAATTCAAAAATACTTTATATAATAAAATAGCATCCTCAAATTTCACAAATCGATTCAAATTAACTCAAACTCCAAAATTAAAATTAAATCTCAATTCATCAATTTTTAATTCAATTTAGTCTCTCAATAAACCATTTCAAATTAAACTGATTTCAAGTACAGATTTGAACCACCAGATAAACCATTTATTTTTCAATATATTTCAAAACTTTAAATATTCCACAAATTCAAAACTACATTTGATAATTTCATATATCTCTTTAATTTAACTTCATTATTATTTAGTTTTGAAATATTCACTTAATAAATCCAATACCATTTAAGTAAACCTTAAATTTCCAAATTTAAATAAAGTTAAATATACCATTTCAACTTATGTAAATTTGAAATATTCATTTAAATCACTTTTAATCAAATTCAAGTTATAAAATCATATCTTTAAAATCTCAATTTTAATAAATTTCAAATCAACCAATTTAAGTATAATTATTAATAAATATAATTTCAAACCAATTTCTATTATAAACTTTATATTTGAAATATAATTTCAAAATTCATTTATAACCATACAATTTTCAAAACATATAAATTTTAAACCCTTATAAATAACATATATATACAATATCTTAAAATCAATTATTTATTAAAACCAAAATATTCATTTTTAAAACCTTGGAAATCATTTTAAAATATATATATATATACCAACGGTGTCTGTATATAATTTTCTATCCTATGGTCAAGTGATACAGATATTTATCATTTCAATCCACAATTTAAAATATATATGGGTATATATCATTTCAACCCGCAATCCCAAACTCACTTCAATGAAAATCGCTTGGGTTTATCATTTCAACCCATACCATTTTCCCCTACTCTACAGATCGTTCGGGTATGTATCATTTCAACCCATAGGGAATTCTATACTAACAGGATACTTGCAGAGTGATAACAGATATGATAATAACATGACATGCATATATCATCAATAACAATATAATATAAACAATAGGATATGGTGTCATATCCACAGGTGAACAGTTACAAATAATAGCATATATAACAATTTAAATAACTATAGCAGCATATTTCAATCATCGTTTCAATTGAAATCAAATTTAATAAATACAAGAACGTTAATCGTAAGTGATTGCTCACCTTTCGAGGTTAGAGATGATTTGACGATGAAATGAGCTATGAATTCCAAAGCACGAATTTCAAAACAAAGCACGATGGACACGGAATCAACGATTAAAGCAAAGCTGAGCTGGTAATTATGAATCAATGAGAATAAACTCAACTTGATATACATTGAAACAAAAAATATATATATATATGACATTGTCTTCTAAAATCAATATTAATAATAATATATCAAAACTAATATATAATATATGTATAACAAACAGGAAAACCATTTAATTTATAACAGAACATATTATGATGTACTTCTATATAACACGAGTATATACGCATGTCCAGGTGGACTTGCATTTGATCGCTGAGCCATATTTTTATTGCATAACTATTAAAAACAATGGAAATAAAATCAATGCAATGATTGTCTACCACATCAACACATTCAAATATAGTCAATTGCCTTATGAATTGGTTTAGTGCACATGGACAGTAAGATCAGACAAAGGGATTTTTGCCTATTGATATACTCTGGCCTTTCCCCAATAATTGTACATAAAAATATAGAAAAATTGGTGTTCAAACTACTTGGCCTCAATTCCTTGCGCCGATTTTTTGAATCTCACATAAGAGACCTATTATCTGTCTAAATGTTGCTTTGTCAAAATATACAATATCTTAGATAATAGAAATATAGTTCTATGACTCAAAATTGCATGAAGACCTTAGTCCATGTAGTTTACTCATTCATCGTTAGATTATTATTTGTCCATTGATGAATTTTAAAAAAGTATCTTACAAAATCTCATTATTCTAATTCATTTTGTTTTGATATATAACTACAAAACAGTGCTTCAACATCATTTAGTCTCAGGAATTTAATCAATATCCATGATTTTTGTTTGAAATACAAATTATTTTAATTTCCAGAAATGTACATGTATAAATATATAATGCATCAGCTGTAGGGAAACATAAATTTATTTGCAAATGCTGCACTAACAAAAATGTTACAGTTGTTTTTTAATGGTTGCAAAGATGATGGGTAAAGTAGATGGCTAAGAATTTACAAAATTAAAATTTTGTAAATATACAATCTATCCTTTTATTGGTAGCCACCGTTGGTATTTCAACTTGGATGATGGGCACTATAACTTCTTTCCTTCGGTTTTAGTTAACTCATTATTGTCTTTTAGATTTTTATGTAGCCCAAAGTCATATAGCAGGCGCGACCAAACATAGATGGCTTACCAAGAAGCTAGCCAAGTGTTGGATTAAGGAGAATGCTTCTAGAAGAGATTTTTTTTAATAGAATTTGTCCTTCCTATTGTGTGTTGTTGTGCTATCACAATTTGAATGGATTAGTTATCAAATATTCGAAACTGGTATATACTTATAATGAATGATAACAAAATAACATGCATTGTTTATGAAATATCTTAGTGTCGCACCAAAAAGAATATTGAATGAATGACTACATAATAACATGCATTATTTATGAAATATCCGAGTGTCACACCAAAAAGAAAATTGAATATGAGAAAGAGGGGTGCAAATCCTCTAGGCCAAGATTTAGTGTCCCGGTGCGCCCGTCAAATCAGCACATGACACATAGGTATTTATTTTGCAAATAGATACCTGAGTAAAAGTTTCATGGACTTTATTACAAAATTTGAAATGTTGTGCTTAATTGGACACACCGGGACACCATGCTTTTGGATCTGTTGATTTTCTCTCTCGAGAGAGAGGAGTCTGTGTATTCTTTAAAATAACACAGAAAACTATGGCACGGTAATATGACTTGTTCCATCAAGTGTATATCACATGATCTTTTGAATTCATAAAATTTATCATTTTAGTAAACAGTACCGTATACAATGAGTGATATTGTACAAAATAACCCAGTAAAAGAAGTTGCATAATTCATATTGCAACAGAATATTAGTAGCGTTCTGGTACTTCAACAAACAAATCAGTATGTAGTCTGAAATGCGAGTGATTTACATGCTAGTTCAGCGTAAACCAAAAGAATTACCTCAAATGAAATGTAGTGCAGTTGACAGACAAATGAAAGGGTGTTATCTAAATAAATATTAGCAAATACAGGAATATACTATAATGACGAACATAGAAGGCAAGCAAGCCTGAATTAATTTTATCCAAACAAATGGTTACAACATCAAATCGAAATGACTGTTTGTTTCCATAAGAGTTTAAACCAAAAAAAACATTGTTCAGATAACTATGTAGCATCACCGATCAAGCAGCATATGTGGGTACAGGTTGTCAACATACCACACCCTCGCAGCTAACCCAAATGGACCGAGCATTCATCTGTTTACATAATGTTAAGCTTGATGTCAATGGATAGGAAGTATATTATTTGAACAGTTTCTAAAGATCTGTATTTATAAGGACATGGAAAATAGATCAATGCGCTAAAGACAACCCTTGCTAAGAAAGTTAATGATATAAACACAGATATTGCTGAAGCTCCTATATGATTCAAATCTAAGAGTAATGTTTACACATGTTACCAAATTTCTATGTATATATATCTGAGAGCAATATGATCGAGTGGAGCAATGATAGGACGTTGGAATCTTTTAGGTTTTATTGGTTTGCAGTTTGCTGATTATTCTTTTTTTTAGATTTGCATGTAAATGCATCGTTATTATAATAATGGCAGTAAAGAACAATGCTCTCATGGTCAGTATGGTAAAACTATTTTTGGTCTGTATGGTGAAAAAAGTTTAATGCACTTTAGATAACAACATCGGTGGTGCTCACGAAGATTTTAATGATATTTTCAAAATTTATTTCATATTTGTCTACACTTCCAAAGCCTATAAGGAAATATATAAATAAATTTAAGAGTATCAAATCTAACAACCATGTACTTGCAACTAAAAGGTAGCATGGAATATGCATAACAATAATGGGAACTAAAGTTTCAAAATCTATAAAAAAACGGTGGTGATATAGAAAATCAATAGAGTGGATGTGACTATTCGAGGCTGTCAATAAATCTAAAGGTGCATGCTAAATACAAATGTTAGGTTCTTACATTTATGTTACATAAATTAATCATGAACAAAGAATGCAAATATTGCATTTAGTTGTAGTGTAGACATTCTATTTTTTGTGTGTGATACAACCCTACTAAATTAAACCACATAATTCCATAAATTTGGGATAAAATCATCAAAAAATCCTTTAACATAAAATACATATTCCATTATTCGGATACAACATTCTCAAATCAACTAAATCCGATGAGTCAAACATAAGAACTTATAGAGTCCTGGACTTAATAAAGTGAAAAGCATAGAATCAAAAAATACTTAAGATATCATGTTTATTCTAAGTGGCACCAACCATATTGTATCACATTGTTGACTAATTTAGATATATAAACGAAATTTTAGATATTAGAGCAAATGTTGTATTCAGAACCTATTGAATTCAGCATCACTGATCAAGCAGCATATGTTGGTACAGGTTTATGCACCGTGTACTTGAGTTTAGCATCAACCCTTGCAAGCTTTTTGCCTGTTTTTCCAGTTTGCATCTGTTTGCATTAAGTTATAAATAGGAACTCTAAATTAAAACAAACTACCTTATTTAGTATCCACTAAATATTAACTATTCTGTATAACCGCTAAGTTTATGCACCAAAATAGCTATTCTACAACAATACAATAATATTGTATCATCCATTCAGTCTTAATCAAACAGTAGAATTACTATTTGAAGTAATAATACTAAATTAATACTTAATTGGCCCAAATGTTGCATATAAAAATAGTATGGAGGAAAAATTATAAAAACTAAACTACCTGTATAAAGTAGTAATTGGTTGATATAATCAACTATATTATGGGTGTGTATGTCAATTGCTTTCGTAGTCAATCAATGAATTAAAAATGAGTATAGCTTCTTATTAGTGCAAACGCTTAGTATAATTACATGAAAACTTATTGTCGAAATTATATTAAAAATGACGATGTACATAAATAGATAAAGTGAAACACACACAACACACACACAAAGGTTTTCTAATTGAACTTAAATTTATAAAAATAGAGGACACAATCAATGTGGAGTTTATTGCATATAATTTCATCGCAACATTCACATCCAAATAAATAATGCAGAAAGTTGCAATTTTCAAACTGCATCAATATTTGTGTTTATCTATTACAGAAAAACCTGCATCGTCATTTCAGAATTGTGAATCACTAAAACCATTAACGAACATGAAGAAAAACAAAACAAAAAAATTACAAATATTTTGATCCAAATGCATACGTAAATAAATTATTCAACTTGATCTAGTCAAAAATATTACCTTAGGCGGAAAATAAAAGTAGTGGAGGGGATCAATACTATTATCGACAAAATCAATTTAATATATATCATGATCTTGATCCATAATCATAAAACTTGTATTTTTTTTGAATGTATGATTATTGTGAAAGAAAGGAAGGCAGAAGCCTAAATTTCAGTTACAAATTCTATATAAATTAAAAAAAATTACTTGAGAAAGTAATTTGGGTTTGCCGTTTGGGAGTAGGAAGGGAAGGTGAAGAAAGATCAGAAGAAATGATGGCATGTGATTTTGAACGAAATGCAACTAATTCAATAATAAAAGGTTTTAGATTTGATACTAAAGATAAAAGGAAAGAAGAAGCAAAGAATGAGGTGAATTTTAGATAGAAATCCCCTAAACAATATATGTTATGAAGTGTTCAGCCTTTAATTAGTGTAGTTGAAAATACGATTCTATGAATATAATGGAATCATAGTAGTATGCATACTATACCAAACATTTTTCTTCATAAAGTCTTTTGCATTAGTGGAAAGATACGCAGGAATAGGGTGATGAGATTTTGCTATCCCAAGATAGAGCAATGCTGCAACCTGAGAAATCAAAAGTAGGATTTTGATTCAAGATAGAATAAAATATGTGGCTTGTAATGTTAGACAGTACATTAATAATTATAAAAATCATGATCGTTTTTTGTGAAGAAAAATAGTAATATATTTTGTATCCAGTAAAAAATCAATGACCAAAAATGTATTTTTGAAAAAAAATAAGAACAGTAACAACATAATAATGTGTATCCGTTGATATCAAAAGAGCAGCACATGTTAAATTTGGATACATATATATAAGATTGTAGTAGGAGATAATGAAATGATATTTTATCTTTCTTGTATACAGAAATCTAAAAACCGAGAAAATTATATAACCTTGTAATCAAAAATTAACATGCTTATATGGTGTCAAATAATTCTTAGACAATCGCAACAATTTGGAAGCACCAACTATGCATATTAACCAAATATACATATTATGGATTATTTAAGGCAAAACTGACATTTAAAAACCAAAGTACAATTGCTTTTAACTAATTTGTAGTTATGCCACCTTCAACCTTAAAATGCACTTAACATATACAGATGCAAGGTATCTTTTACCACCAATAAAGTAAATACAACAACAGAAAGTTACTTAAGCAGAGAACACTGGTTGCTGCAAAGGTCCAGTATAGACCTATACAATGAATAATCAAACTTCCTATGTAAGGCATGTCTTCTACCCACTGTTCTAACTCACAACTACACACTTGGTACATAATAAGTTTTAGAAGTTAAATGAATCAGATTATTAAGACATTAGCTATGATTGACTCTCAAGGTGTTTAGATTATACTATGTACTAAAATAAACTGTTTAGACTTGTTAGTTGTAGAGCGAAACTCCAGTTCAGCTTATATCTTGGCTACCTTGACAGCAGTACGGTTCCTATAGCGGCTAGCTAAGTTAATTAGCCATACATGAGTCATATCTGAGGTAGAAAATGTATGTTTTGTGTATTCTATTATAAAGTATCCTACAGTTTTGATTATCCATTGTATATTTGTGTATCCTCTTGTCTAACTCATTTATATCTTGGAATGGCCAAAAACATTATGGTTGCACAATCTGGTTATAAACTATCTTTACAAAAATACACTTAAAAGTAGCTTGCTCTTGGATGTCTTTTGAACATAACCAAAACTATTGCAACTAATGGTGATGTATATCATATTTTGCAGGGAATAGCAAAAGTTGTAGGTGATTGGTACTTTGATAGATCTGAAATTAAGGCAATAGACTGCCCTTATCCATGTGATAAAACCTGCCACCATCTTGTTTTCAGAAAAAGATGAACCATTCATTTCATGTGAAGAACTCAAAAGGAACACAAATTTACAGCGATTATGAATTTTTTACAGCGATTATTACAGAAAGGTTCAGATATTTTTACAACACATAAATATGCACATTGCACTGACTTTAAATATTTTGTACAATTCCTTATACAGAAAGTAGGATACATATGAATGTCTTATTCATTATTGCCTCAAAAATGTGCAATTTGTTTGTTTGTTAAAGAATAAACGATAAACATATAGCCTTAATTTTGAACGTCTCTAATTGGATTTCAATAATAGCATCATGATTCTATGTTGAATATTATAATAACTAATTCATATAATTTCAAGGCAAAGAACATCCAAATGTCTGGTTGAGTAAACGTCTTAAGTTTCAGACATCCTAATCCTTGTTGCCTGCATGCTTTCAAGTTTACCATAACCTTGTAAAGTACCTTCAGCTTATTCATTTTATTTCTTTTTTGGAATCATTTTTTTGGCAGTTTAATATTGGTAGTTCAATACATAAATCTGAATACACTAATATTAAATGAAAGTTCTGTAACTATATTTTGTAACTGATTCATAAAGTTTGAAATCTACATCAGAACTAAAACAAAGAGCTTCCAAAGTCATATTTGGATAGCAGTCTATGCTTTTAAGCAAATAAAGAAATTCTACCCATCTACAACTGGAGCTTTAGATGCTAAACCTTTAATGGTATGCTTAAACTGAAACGTACACATGAAAAAGAAAAAAGATTAACTGTTTACATTCAGTAAAATTTGTATTATAAGAAAACATAAAATTTGTATCATTAAATAAATTTAGAAAACGAAATCTAAGAAGAAAATTGAAAATCTGGTTTGATACAAAAAAGAGTGATCAGCAAGTTTGAAAATGAAAAACATGCATCAAAATTGATTAGAGATGGAGCAAAATTAATAAATTGGTTAAAATTAAATTGGGTAAAATCAGTTCATAGACTCTAAATCTATTAAAATTACAATTATATGCTGGTATACAATAAAAAAAAGCAGTAAACTAAAGGCATGAAATAAAAGAAATACTTGCCAGTTTATTAAATATTAGTTGAGTATAAGGAAAAACTGATTTCTTTGTACAGAAGGTGTTGGTGAGGCATGACCAAAAGTTGTAATAAAATGAAACTAAGTTCATATTCAACTAAACTAAACAAAGCATTATAAAAATAATCTTCCATTACATAAAACTGAAGCAAGTTTAAAGAAATTGAATATCACAGAATCCATATTTATTTACATTAGATACAAATGGACCTAAAAATAAATACCAAAGATAAACTTTCGAATTTAAATTTATAGACATAGTTGGCTATCAAAATTAGGTAGAGATACGAAAAATAGATATAATTGGATTAAAATAAATAGAAAACTCTGATTTAGTAAATTTCAGTTCTGTTTGAAGTATTGTATTAAGCTAGCATATAAAACTTATCGCAAAAAAGATGATCATTTAGAGAATGAAATAAAGATAAAATTGAATCAGGAAAAAAATAACACTCTAGGTACGTTAACTATTGATAAATTTCAATTAAATTAAGCACATCAACATTAAAAAAGTGAATAAATATAAGCAAATAAAAGTACTAATCGCATATGATATTCTTTGATCTACTTCTCTTTAAAGGGAAGGTAGACAAAGAACGGAAGCAAGTAAACAATCAATCAGCTATAGCTATAGTGTTTCTAATTTTAAGCTAACGATTTTTCAATGGAAGCTATACTTGTTTGAACTTCCATCTGTTATTAATATGTTTCTCTAGTACCGTTACAGTATTATATTGTACACACTGAATAATTTCAATATTGTAGAAATGTATTATCAAACAAAATGTTAATGCTAAAGAGTATTACAATACATATTGATGTTCATCCTTTCCACCAACCGTCTAAAACATATATATCATCTCTCCTAAATATGTATGTCAACACTTTGTCAACGCATATTTTAGCAATCTTTTATCGGCAGTGTGTTTATTGGCAACAGTTTGTCAGTTTGGTACAGAAATACAAATCATAATTTTAAAATGAAAATAAGAATAGATTTATTGGCAACACTTGGTCAATTCGTACAGAAAGCTAAACATATATTTTTCTAAGTAGAAAGCCTACTCGGTACTTTGTTTAATATTCATAGTTTTGAATCAAATTCAGAACAGTGGTAAAAATTATAGGGGTTAAACATTTTTAATGAATCTTGAGCAAAGTTTGCAAAAAAAATGAATAAATATTTAACATACCTGTACCTTAGCTATAAATAGTGGACAAAGGGAACGTTGAGGTAGAAGAAGGGGATTGCAGTTTGGATTGAGCTGGTGGACCGGGTGATGCAATCCGATAGGAGGACGATGGTGATGAGATTTCTGACCGGGAGACCGTGGGCTGCGATCGAGTAGGAGGACAACGGTGATGAGATTTCTGATCGGTGGACAGTGTTCTACGATTGGGTAGGAGGACGATGTCGATGAGATTTCCGATCGATTTCAAGGGTAGAAAGGTGTGGATTCGAAGGAGTTTGGATTTGATAATGAATAGCTTTTGATTTCTGATCAATTTAGGGTATTAAAAGCAATGTGAGGTGGAGAGAGGGTAGCGGGATGATGAATGAATTTGGATTTGATAACCGAATAGTTTCTAATTTAGGGTTTCATAAAAACCATCGAAGTATTTGGCGACAAAGGGTATTTTGGGTAGTTCAAAAAGACACGGTTGAAATTAGTACAAGGAATTATCATTATTAGTAGAAAAGATGTATATATTATTTTTAAGTCAGTATTGGTTATAAAACAGCACATATTATATTTTATATTTTTCTTTTGTAAATATATATATACATACATTATAATACTCAAAATCAATACACCTTTCAGCAAAAGAAGGCTGTAACCATATATAACTCGTACACTTAAATTTATGTATATATTTTTATAATACGAAATAAAAGAAACAAACTGTATAATTGTATAGCATATATGTATATACAATCAAAATAGAATAGCAACACTTACCTATACTTAAACTAATACATATATAAAACATATATATATATATATATATCACCGTATAACATATACATAATATATATAACAGCAGCTAAAAATATAACCAGTAACCAAATGATATATATACATACTATTATATAAAGTTATTATAACTATATACATGTGTTCAACAGCTAACGATTTCATATACTAATATATATATATATATATGTGATTTATATAAATACAAACAATAGGTTATGTATACGATCTCTACAAGCTTATATAAAATAATATATGTATGCTAATATGACTATATTTTCTGAAAATATATAATAAGCTAATATGAGACAGGCTATATATATAAGCTAATATATATATTATGTACATTTGTTTAAAACCGGGTATATATACATATAAACAAAACAAGTATCTATACTTCTAAACATACTGTATGAACATACATTATATATAAACAGAACACTATAATAATCTATATTTGAACAGCTTCTATAAATTTACAATTTATAAAACTCACATAACATTAATAACAGACCAGTGTCATAAACTCATAAACTATATATTTTATATAAACATACTTAAAAATCAATATTTGGAACATATATATAATATAACTAACATAATACAAATATATATAATATTGTTATAAGATAAATATATACATATATCTATTTGAAACCAAATTCTAGTGTGTGTATATATATATACATGAACTTTATATAAACACTTATGCAATAGAATTTGAAATACATGTATATATGCAAAAGAGAACACGCATCATACATAGATATTTTCATTTCAATCATTAACATACGAAAAAAAACAAAAAAAACAACACACTGCATAATATATATAAAATACAAGCATGAAAAAAACCTATACATATCTACTTTATAATATATATATAAGTATATATATATATATCCAAATAAAATCTAAATATAAGCATACTCATATATACCACAGTAACTATAATATATATAAAACAATATAAGAAAGCACACATATATAGATTTATAAACAATATATATAAACTAAGTTTAAGTATAAAATATGAGATATATATATACCTTATATATCATCAGAGAGGCAAAACGAGTGGGGGAAAAGATGAAGACCGAAGAGATGATGGGAGAAGAGAGGCCGAGAGAGGGAGGGGAGGCAGTGGGTTGCTGAGCTCGAGGGGATTGGGTCGGCCGATGGTGGAGGAATGGTGCGTGGGCTCGGGCCAGAGTTGGAAGGCCAGGGGTGGTGGAATTCCGATGGGCCGTGCATGTACGGTTGTTGAAGTCTTCGGCAAATGATGGGTGAGAGAAACATAGGGGAGGTGGCGAAAGGAAGTGGGAGGAGAAGATGATTGTGGCCTATCACAGCTTTGGTAAATAAAGTGACGAAATGAAAAATAAAAAGATGAAGTTATAAAGGCTAAAAGTGAACCGTTCAAAATAACTAATACCAACGTATACAAATTTATACGTTTTAAATTTCAAAATGGTTATGGGATGGCAACAGCTGAATTTTTAGAAAATAATGAAATGAATGTCCATTTGTTTCAACCTATGGATTATTGAATGCTCAAAGAAACCAAAAGATTTTAAAACCCAGTACCGATGCAAAACCGTTTTTCGCGGATTCTGCTACGTTCCGGACTTCAAAACACAGAATTGAATATACCGCAGAGATCAGCACGATGAGACGATCAAAACGGTATACAGATACTAGTGGTACGATCATCCTATCAAAAGTCGATAATCGGTACCGAAAATGCTGCTAATTTGCCAGAAATAAGATAAACGGGGCAATAGCAGTCCAAATTTGGAGAAATGAAATATGACGTCTCACTCAGGAGATGGTTTACAAATTTATTGTATAAAAATATTCAGGTTTGGAAAACATTTTAGTATCATCAAATATTAACCGGTTTGAATTGAATTAAAATTACACAATAAATAAACTTTCATATTATTAGATGAAAATTTACCAATTGCTATTTTTAATTAGATGTATTCCAAATATTAAATTTTTATTTCTAAATTCAATCATTTAAAATTTCACAAAATTTAGTTAATTACGTTATTAAGACCATTTAAAATTTATGGGTCGTTACATTTTATGTCATTTGATGACATGATTTGTGGAAATTTTACGTCATTTGATGACATACGTGTAAAGAAAGGATTGGAGAGAGAGAAACAATCAAGTGAATTAATTAGGGAAGTTTTAATTAAAGAATGAGAAAAGTTTCATTCTTTCAAATAAAACATATTCTCTAATTCATTCTGTACGTACAATTAATTTTCCTTCTAATTAATTCTATATCTTTCTCTCCTCCTAACTTTTCATGGTAGAAACAAAAAAACAAATTTCCAAAATCTTTCTACTCCAAATAAAAAGATCAAATAAAAGAAAACAAAAGTGGTTCATCCATCTCTTGCAAGGATAGGATGGGGATATTGAAGATCTGAGGAGATATCATCATTTAAGGTGTGACTTCTAGGAAACATCCTAACCGGAGTCCATTTTCAAGATGTGTTTCAAGGCTTGGGTAATAAGGTATGTGTTTCTTTAATAGATAATGATATTTGATGTAATGTTTGTTGAAAGAGAAATTTAATTGCCATAATTTGTATATATATCATTGCTTCATTTAAGTTGAAAATTGTTTGTGCTGCTTGAATTGTTTGTTGAATGAATTAATTGGTGTTTTATTTAATAAATCAAAACTAATATTTGTGTATATGTTTAAATATAATGTTTTGTTTTGCAACTATGTTCTAAACATTCAATTTAAAGTCTAATTTTTAGACTATAAATTTTGTATGTTCAATTTATCAGTTAGGCTCTTATTTTGTTAAACTAAAATTAAAATTTATATACATTTGAATACAATGTTCTATTATAGATCTATATTGTAAGCATTCAATTCAAAGTATAATCCTTTAGATCTAAAATTTTGTATGTTCATATTGTTTTGATTGGATTTTACTTTAACAAATTAAGCTAAATTTTATTTATGAATATTACAGTGTTTTTTGAAGATTCATGTTTTAAATCATATAAAACAAAATGTAATTTTGGATTTGAAAGTTTACATGTATGTATTTTGTGTTTGTATTGTTTTGGAAATTAAAAAAAGGAAAATGTTTTGGCAATAAATCTAAATTTTAATTTGATTACTATAGTCTCTAATTTGTATTAATTTGAGATATTTTATTGAATATTACATACATACAATTAATGTTTTGATAATACCTACTTTTGAATTGATTGCTATAAATCTCTAATTTTATTAAGTAGAAAGATTTGATTTAATCTTATATACACACGGTTAATTTTATATATATGTTTGCATATATGAAATTTATTACATTTTTTTCATATTTTCAAAGTATGATTAGATTTATTTCCAAAAGGAGGAAACAATTTAAATTAGGCAATAATATATACATACATTTATTTTCGACTGTTTATATCCTTATATTATGATGCCTATAATTTGTCGTTTATATGCTGCATTGATTAAGTTTATGAAATGGTAAATTGATTCAATCATCGTGGTTACCCTTTATGTATTTCTCATTTTTTCCTTTATTTGAATAGCTATCCATTTAATTTTGTTTATGTGTCTACACCTTGCCACCAATTGATAACACCTATCGTGTTGCACTTATTGAATTTACACTATAATAATTTGTTTATACTTACATTCATGCCATAACATGTTGCTAATTAATGACATTCATATGATCAATCAATTTAATTAAAGAAAGAGAAATGAAAGGTTTCTCTCTCCATGTAAATATTGTGCCCCCTTATTAATTGAATAAGTTAAGAGGAAAGAAACGAAAATTTTCCTCCTTTAAATAAATTTATGCCGCGTCATTAATTGAATAATTTAAGAGATAGGAAATGAAAAGTTTCCTTCTCTAAATAAATTTAATAAGTTACCGTTACATACAAATATGTACATAAGAGTATATTCAATATACTCTAACATACATGCACATTAAATTAGAGTGAAATTTTATTTATGAAGTTAAATAAATATTGATTTTATTTAGAAGAAACTTGAATTTAGACTTCATAGGCCCATTAAAGATCCAAAATGGTTAAAAAAAATAATTCACCCATTTCTTCTCCTACGGGCTGACCTGGTTTCTTCAATGGTATTAGAGCCCAATAGCCTATGCAGTCTAAATTAGTCATGTTAGGGCTAACTAATTAAGCGTGTGCACTTAGTACGGTGCCTAGAAAGGTGATTTCTAGGATTGGAATTGTGTAATCAAGTACCCTGTCCTACCCGGTTACATGCCTAGCCTGAAAGGTGATGTGAGGCCAAAGATTACCCCTAATAGAAAAGGCCCAATTTGAATTCGGCCTTGGGCTAATTTTCAAACTAGTTTTGAAAATTAAGACATGAATTTAAATTTAAAAGTTAAATTTAAAATAAAACATGTTTATTATAAAAGGTTATAATATAACATAAATTTTCAAAATGTTTGAAAATTTAATGAAAAGTTCAAAGTGTTTGAAACTATGTAAATATTAATTTCAAACTTTAAAATTTATTAATAAGATTATTAAGATAAATTAATTAAATGAGTTAATTAATTAATACTTATATGCATGTATTATATATGTTGATATATGTTATGTTATTTAAAAAGTGTTTAAGATAAAAAAAGTATACATGTATGTATGTGGAAAATTCCGTATCTAGAGGTAAAAATTAAATGCTACAGATGCTGCAGTCATCCATAGTATTAACTTCTGGTGACAAAATATGGTAATGCTAATAGTATCCATAATATCAGAAGCACTTGAATATGAAAAAATTCACAGATTTCCAAAAACAACATTTTATTGATTACATTTCAAAACAAATTCATATCCAAGTTACATAATTCCATATCATTTCCCAGGTAAAGATCAAATATAATCATTACAAAAATGCGCCAAGAGTGACATATGACGATGCCCCTTGGTTGATCAGAGTCAATATAGTCATATCTGACTTAATACACAGCGGAAATAAACAAAATAATATGTAACTCCTAATTAACTATCACTCAGCCAACTGCTCATCTCCGGAAGCTTTATTCACCAAAATTTCTAAAACCTGAAAACCTTAACCCTCGGCCTACTCAAATCAATTTTGAGCACCCGAGAGTATAAGGGAAAACGAAAACTTCGAGTCAGACATAAAGCCTGGTGTGAATAATACTGTTACATCTCGGTTTACTGATATTAAGTAAGACCACGTCGCTTAGCGGAACGAGTTTCCCCTCATTAATATCCTCTTTAAAGCATAAATTTTGAAAATCCTTTCCTACAACCAAACTGGTTAATCAAACTGATATAATAATGATAATAACAGCTATGTCCATTAAGCTATAATTAGGTAACTAATGAACTATCTGTTCATAAGTAATAAATGGACCATCTGTCCGAAAACTGGGCTGACTGCCTGCAAACTAGACTCACTGTCCGAATCAAAATGGACTATCTATCCGAATCATTTTCTTAGGGTTAACTACCCTTCATCTTTTTCCTTGAAAACCTTTTCAAAATGATTTAACCTTTTAAATCATACTTATACAAGGAATTCTTAGCTTTATTTTAAGCTATTTTTCCATGCTATATATATATACTTTACTCAAAATAATGTTGGTGAATTTTAATAAGGATTAGCTATCCTTCCAAAACAAGTTAAAACCGTTTTTAACTTGAAACACTTAAGCTATATTGCCTAGTTAATACATTCGAAACATTTGTTTAGAAACTTTAAACAACCCCTTCAAAACCCTTGAAGGTAACCCGTTCGAAACCATTGAAAGTGACCCTTTCGAAACCATTGAAAGCCTTTCATTCGAAAGCTTCAAAACATTAGACACCCTCTTTAAAACCTTTAAATATTTCCTTTCGAAAACATAGGAAAAAACCTTTCCTTTCGACCTTTTTGAAACCCTAGGGAACCACCCCGTCGAGAACTACATTAAAAACCCATTCGAAAGCATTAAAACGCTAAGGCCCCGTTTGGCTTTTCGTTTTTAGTTTTGTGTTTTCGCCTATACAAAAGCGCGTCCGTTGTATGTATTGTTGAAAAACAAACAATTTTGAAAAATGAAAATTAACATGTAAAATAGAAAACAAGTTTATTTTGTTTTTCGTGTTTCGAGAGATAACAAAAGCACGAAGAGCAATCCAACTCCTTCGTTGTCCGTTGGTCATCGCAATGGCTAAGAATTATAAATCTTTTTCTCTTATTTCTTGTTATTTTTTAGTGCAAGTTGAAAACACAAAACTCAAAATACAAAATGAAACCAAACGGACCCTAAACCTTTCGAAAGCCTTTGGGTTCAATTTAAAACATGTGGAAACCTTTCGAAGCCATTCAAAAATTTACCCCATCGAAACCTTTGAAAACCATTTCGGTCGAAACCCTTTGGATTATGCCTTCAAGTAGAGCAAAAGGATCAGAAACCCATTAAAGTCAAAAGCTTCTGTTTCGAAACCATTTAAAACTGTCTCTTTCGAAACCATTTGGGTTTAACTTCAATCATAGAAAAATGTCTTTAAAATATTTAAGTCGAAAGCATCTATTTTGAAATCATTTCCTAAGTAATGAAGTGATGGTGTCGAAACCATCCCTTCAAAAGCATTGGAGAGGTGGCCAAATTTTAGGAAACAAAGTACCCCTTCGAAACCATCTAGGTCGAAAGGTAAAAAGGCGGCAACAAAATGTTACGACTTAGTCGAAAGCAGTTGTTTAAAAACAAAGGCGCAACCCAAAATCCCTTTGACCTAGTCGAAAGCCAACTAAGTCGAAAGCTTCTTAATCGAAAGCAATCATTTAAAACAAAAGCGCAACCCAATCAAAACCGTTTCTTTAAATCCATTTGACCTAGTCGAAAACTAACTAAGTCGAAAGGTACTCAATCGAAATCCATTTAGTCGAAAGCAATCATTTAAAACAAAAGCGTAACTTAATCGAAACCATTTCTTTAAATCCATTTAACCTAGTCGAAAACTAACCAAGTCAAAAGCTACTCAGTCGAAAGCCATTTAGTCGAAAGCAAGCAGGTACATTTTTAATTTAAAAGCAAAGTAATGCCTCAACCCCTTCGGAACCCCTAGTTTCGACTCCATACCTTCCACCTACATCCAATTCACTACGTACCAGTTCCCTAATACCATGTGCATTGGTTTCGATTGTGTTGGAAGCAAAGCTAAGGAGGCAAAACTTGGTGCCGAAGGCATCGAAACAATGAAAAACATGTAGCAAATAGTTCTTTTCACCTAACCTGCTTTACGTGTCAAATTTTAATTGGTTGCCTCTTTTATTTACCACTAAAAGTGCTGCAATTTTCAGAACTAACTATTTGGATTATTTGTAAAAAGCCCTTTCTTCTTTTATAATTATATAAACATTTAAGTCCCTTACCTTAAATAATTTTATATATCCATTAAAACACTTAGGAAAAATCTACAAAAATTCCAAAAAATCTTTTTTAATAAGTTTTCGAACATATAAAAATTTCAGATCCAAATCTTTTATTATTTAACCGCAAATAATTTATAATCCAAATTAACATTTTCTTTACTAGAAAATTCATATAAATTCCACAAAAATTCTAAAAATTCTGAAGATTGAAACCCATCTCCAAAATAATATTTCTGGTCTATATAAAAATTCACAAGGCATTTGGATGTCATTTAATAAGGTTTCCACCTTAAAACATATCATAAATTCAATATGAACATACATAAATCATCAACATGTATATATAATCATTTCATCATTCAAGAACATGGCACGTCATTGCAAATAGGTTCGGATTTCATCCTAAAACCGAAAACAAAAGAAATATGAGATGTAAACATTATTCACCTTAGCTTTAGAGATTAAAGAGATTGAGATGTGAATTGATTTGATTTGCTTAAGCTTCTTCCTAGCTTTTCTCTATCTTCATCCTTTTTCTCTTGTTAATGGTGGCCGACCTCTTGTTTTAAAAATTTTGATAGAATGAAATGAAAGTGGATAAGAATACATGGCCAAGTTTTAGGGATATAGGAATGGCCTCTTTCCTATTTTACCCCTCCCCTATTTCATGTTAACTCTTATTTTAATTCATTGGTTAAATGGCACGGCTACCCTTTGATTAAATCAAATCTCAATCCCCTAATCAACACATTATTTTATTAAATTTATCTAATTAAATATCCTAAATAATGTTACCAAAAATATGGGGTGATACAAACTCCCCTCCTTAAAGATTTCATCCTCGAAATTACGATAAGGTACACAATAAATCAATCAAAGAGGTAAAACATACCATCAAATAAGTCAGGATAAGCATCTCTAATCCTGCTCTCAATCTCAAGTACAGTCCCTGTCATCGTCACTCCACTAGACTTTGACTAATCTGACCATCTTGGTTTTAAGCCTCTTCTCCTCTCTCACAACAATAAAAATCGACTTTCTCACTATAGTCAAGTCTAGTTCTACTACTAAGTCATCTAGCACAGTCGGTGCAATAGTAGTCTCCGGGTCTCTAACACACTTTCTGAGATGAGAAACATGAAAAACATCGTGGACTCCTGCCAAACTGCTCAGTAACTCGACTCTATATGCGAGCTTCTCGATCCTCTCTATAATAGGAAAAGGTCCAACAAATCTCGATACTAACTATCCTGATTTCCCAAATCTAATCACACCCTTCATTGTTGACACTTTGATGGAAACCTGATCTCTAACTGAGAACTCTAAACCTTTCCTTCTTCTATCTGCATAGCTCTTCTGCCTAGATTGAGCCCCCTTCATTCTAGCTTGAATGACCTCAATCTTTTATGCAACTTCCCTAATCAAATCTGGACCAAGAACCAATCTATCCCCAGTCTCTAACCAACATACGAGAGATTTGCAAGGCCTTCCATACAAATCTTCAAACTGTATCATCCAATACTAGTTTGATAACTGTTGTTATACGAATACGCGAATAAATACAGATGGTCTTCCGATGATCCCCCAAAATCTAGTACACAAGCTCTTAACAAATCTTCCAATATTTTGTTAACTCTTTTCGTCTGCCCATCTGTTTGCGGATGGTAGGCGGTACTCATCTTGAGCTTAGTTCCTAAAATTTCCTGCAGACTCTTCCAGAACTCACTAGTGAATAAGGAATCTCTATCACTTACTATGCTACTAGGAATTCCGTGCAGTCTAACTACATTCTTCATAAACAACTTTGCCAAAATAGGTGTCGTTTGACTTAACTAGAATGAAATGGGCACACTTGGTCAATCTGTCCACTATAACCCATATGCTTTCATTTCCCCTATTCGACCTTGGCAACCCGTCTATAAAATCAATAGAAATAGGGTTGCATATGCTAGCATATGATTTTTGTTTGATGATAATAAACATATATATATATATATTCATTTAAATGTATTTGTTATTGTACTATTTTATTTTTCATACAATTAAGTAAATATTTGATGAATAAAATAAATAACACAAAATTCATATTCAAACAAATATTTTATTCAAACAAATATTTTATTACAAATTCGAAAAGTACAAATTTAAGCTCTCACTATACATTTACACAATGTCATTTTACAATACAATTCGGGTACATCACAAATTTCAATTTACAATTTAACATCTCACTACATAGTCACTCAACACTCATATTTTTATCTACAACTCTGTTCCAGCCTGAATCCAGCATCTAAGCTATCTGCAAAATAAACACTGATGCGGTAAATTTGAAAAATAAATATTTTGCAGTGCAAATTAAAGTGTGTGTTTTTGAAAATATTATTTGCCTCAGCTATTTGGGTTGTTCGTCATTATTTCTTTTGAATTCATCTACACGAACAGCTTATGACATGCACAGTGTATCACTGTACATGCCACAAGGCCGTGCATACCCATATACACTTGCTTGATAAAATTGCAGGAATAGGTGAGCACAAGGTCAAACCCAAGCCAAAGGTTGGATTCAACTCAAGGGCATATGAGTCTTGACCAAGTCAACTTAACCAAACTCGAAGAAAATCCAGATCAAAAGTCAATACTAACATGAATGCAAAGCTTCAGCACAGAATACATATATACATGCAAGTTCACACATGTATACATGTATATACATATAGTGGCAAAACAATCAACAATGGTGACTTTAGAACAAAACAGTACAGACCTCAAGTTTGACAAACAGTGGTGACCATATGACTCAAATGCAAAATCAAAACCAACAATATGCACAAGACAGCAACAACTCGAAATGGTACAAGTTCATATGCACAGAATCAAAATAATATGCACACATGGACAAGGCATGCAACCAGACTCAACACAAGAGCAACACCTGAAGACAACATGAACCAGATCAGTGCACATATACACACAAGAGAGCAAACAGTATAACATGAATGAGATGACTAGAAGAAACAACAAATTTAACTTGAAGCAAATGCAAGACTACACAAAGAAACCAATCCAGGTTGCAAATGTACAAAGAACAACAAGACAACATATCAAGTTTCAGACTGCCAAGGCAACCCAGTCCAAATGAACAAGTTCAATGTCAGAAACAAACCAGTGCAAACATTCAATATGTATAACAAGCCAGTGCACATGATTCAGAGGAAACAACAAATCCGGACCAGAGAAATGAAATGACAAAACCAGACATGAACAAGCTACAACATGATAAACATGAATGCAAAATGGACTAACAAGCTACAAAAGGGATACAACATAGACCAGGCCTATTCAACATAAAGCAATTGAACCAGAATCAAAGAAATCAGACCAAACAACATGTGAATCGGTCTATAAAAGAAAGGACTCAACAAACATGACTTGATCATATTCAACTACAACAGACTTCAAATGCAAGGCCAACCATCAGACCAGATTCAGGCACAAATGATAACAGACTCCAACCCGAATCAACTACAACATGAACACCACCACACATACAACAATTCAGGCCAAAACTAAGTGTATCAACCCATAGTAAATGAAATGCAATATGAAGTCTTAAATCAAGACACGTACACAGTGCAGACCACATGGATGCAAAATACTTGAACACACATGCATATATATATCAGTTTCAAAGACATGAACAAAACCATGTACCAAAGTGCAAAGCAATAGAGCAGTGGACAATTCAACATGAAACTAGAATTAATGCCGAGCCATCACACACACATATATACATACATATATGTATGTATATACATGGAGATGACACACATACGCAAACATGGTATGATAGTGCAGCAGTGTTCAAAATTTCTATAAGTTGCATTTCGAACAAAGTCAAGGCAGCAAAAACAGAGAATGGTCATACGAATTGGACAAGTCAAAGTCCAGTTCATCACAAATAAAATGTCAAAGTTGGAGCCAGCAAAGAATGGAACTCACAAGTAAAACATGATGAACTAGTCAATATAAATTATGGTGAAGCAGTTTGAATAGAGTTACAAAACAAGTCATAGCTAGAAAATCTAGATTATCTCAAAAATTTTAATGCAAAATTTTAATGCCGAAGTCAAAAGAGAAAAGAACGGAGCTAATTTCAAATTCATGAAGTACACGTATGATATGATAAGACAAGAATTCATCACATCGTTAAAGAAAAGGTCGAATGGACAAGTGCAAATCACGGAAGAATTCAAACAAAATATACGAACGATATTTTAGGGTTTTAATCCCTATAAATTCCCATATCATCATCGGCATATTTTAAATCGAGTTCAAGCATAACAACGATAGTAAATAAAGGCAATTCACGTACCAGTTCAAAGCACTAATTCGAACTCGACAAATTTAAGCAACTGCATGCACTCAAGCTAGGGATCGATTGACAAAGCACACCAGATTTGATTTCATCACATCAATCGTTTGATATCAAGGCGGCGACTTCAATTACAAAACCATAATCGTTGAAGAGGATCAAAGAAAGAACGGTCGAAGATATTATACGAGCATACAATTCGAATTTGTATTTCAAGGCGGCGACTTCAAATTGAAGAACCCTAATTTCATCAGAAGAAGAAAGGGAGCAGCCGAAGGCATTAAACAGAGAAAAGGGAACGATTTTTTTTACCACAGTGTTATTTTTGTGGGCCGGTCTTATATTTAATATTGGGCCTTTAGTTTTTAAAATAATAGGGTTTTGGTTTTTATTTTGTTTAGTTGTTTAATTTTTCTTTTAAATTGTATAACTTTCTAGTTTTGTAACTAGGTACAAACTACGGGGCGTAGTTTGAGAATTCACAACTCAGTGGATGAGTTGTGGCAGGGTTTTGAGCATAGAGTTAGGTTAGTCATTAGCGGGTGTCGCAAGTTTACGTGTGTATGCGTCTGACTACTTAACTTCTAGTAGTAACCTTGAGGGCAACACGTAGGTAGGGTTTTGCCGAAGCTGGGTAAATCTGTGTTGTTCTATTTCTGCTTTTATTATTCTACTATTACCTGTGCTGCAATTATTATATATATATCTGCATTAATTTTTATTATTAGTAGTATCACCCTACTCAATCCCCCCTCTAGGGTGAAATCAATCCTACAAGTGGTATCGGAGCTAGGAACAAAAACCATTTTTGATTTTTCAAAAACCAATTTTTTGTTTTATAATTTTGATTTTTTAAATGGCTTCTTTTAATAATTCTTTTGCTGAGGGTCAGTCCATAGTTAGACCACCCATGTTCAATGGTGAATATGCTTATTGGAAAAATAGAATGAATTTTTTTTTGAAAACCATAGATGCATGGAATATTGTTGAGACGGGATGTAGGACACCAACCATAGTGGTAGATAATCAAGAAATTGAAAAATCGATGGATCAATGGACAGATCTTGAAAATAAACTACAGAATGCTAATGCTAAAGCTATGAATTCTATTATTTGTGCATTAGATCAAATTGAATTTAATCGTGTCTCACATTGTCGAATTGCGCAGGAAATTTGGCACACGCTTGAAGTGACTCATGAAGGAACCTCCCAAGTCAAAGAATCTCGCCTTGCCATGCTCAGTAGCGAATACGAAAACTTCACAATGGCAAAGGATGAAAGTGTCAAAGAAATGTATGGACGACTTTCTAATCTCGTATACAAATCAAAATCTCTTGGAAGATCATACACAGAGCTAGAAATAGTTCGAAAAGTCCTCAGAATTCTTTCATGGAATTTTGAAGCAAAAGTGACTGCTATTCAAGAATTAAAAGGTTTGAAACAAATTAAAGTTGAAACACTCATCGTAAATCTCACTACTTATGAGCTAGAAATCAAATTCAAGGAAGAACGTGAAGGAGTTGATACGCGAAAGAAATCAATAGCTCTAAAAGGTACAACAGAAAGTGATGACGACGACGATGATAATGGAGCAACTGAATTGGCACTGATAATAAAGAGATTCAAAAGATGGAACCGAAAATACGGAAATCCAGCTCTAAATCAACAATTGAAAAGAAGAATAGTCAAAGTACTAGACAACTCAGAAGAGCAGGAGATCATTTGTCACAAATGCAATAAACCTGGTCACATCAAGCCTAGTTGTCCTTAGAATCGACTCAGCCAAGGAAAGAAACCGAAGAGGAGAAGTTTTGCAGCCACTTGGGATGAAAATGATGAAAATGAAAGCTCTGGCAGTGAGGGTAAAAAAGCAAAACCGTGTCTTCGAGGAGAAATAAGTGACAGCGATGATGACGAGCCAAGCGAGGTATCAAAACTTACTCATTCAGAATTACTTATATATTTTCATGAGGTAAATGGCTATTTTGAAAGACTTAGGGAGAAGTACGCTAAAATTGAATCACAAAGAGATAGTTTGATAGAACTAAGTAAATAGCTTGATCAATTGGTTAAAAACTATCGAAACAAAAGCCCTCAATGTGATATGTGTCCATTATTTGAAGAGGAAATGAAAAAATCAGAAACTAGAATTAAATCACTTGAAAATGAAATTCTGATTTTGAAAGAAAGTGAAAATACTAGGAGAGAAAATTCTATTAAAAAGTGCAATCTATTATTGAATGAAAATGAATCTCTCAAAACACAAGTCCAACAATTGTCTACAACTTTAGGAAAATTTTCCAAAGGGGAAAGATCACTAAATACGTTATTAGGGAAACAAACTGTAAATACTGTTAGACAAGAACTTGGGTACAGTCAATCTGAAAGAGTTAGAAGTAAAACTAATTGTGTCAAATCCGAGTGCACAATTTGTAGAAAAATTGGACATAATCAAAACAATTGCTGGTATAGACCCAAACACATAAAAACCATACCAATTTGGGTTCCCAAAGGCACGAATGTTAAATCCCTTAAACTCAAACAAATCTGGGTGCCGAAAGGAACAAATATAGACAGTTTTGGTTCTACACAAAATTGTTTTTCAAAATCATTTGTCACTAACAATCATGGACCTATAAAAACAAATAGGTCACAAAAATCTTTTCTCATGTAGATATAGTGGCAGGCTAAGGAACAACAAGAGTGATACATGGATTCTGGCTGTTCCAAGCACACGACGGGCGACAAATCAAAGTTCCTTAGCCTAGTACAAAGGTGGCAGAATCACAATGGGAAACAACGAAAAAATTATCGGTAAAGGTAAAATAGGTAATGGTACATTTATCTTGAACAATATATTAAATGTTGAAAATATGCATCATAATCTGATTTAAATCAGCCAGTTATGCCATAAGGAAATGAAGGTTGATTTTGATTCTGACTTATGCAAAAATGTTGACCAATCATCTTTTCATCCTTGAACTAGTTCATATAGATTTGTTTGGACTAACGATATTGCAAGTTTAGGTGGTAAGAGATGTTGTTTTGTATTGGTTAATGATTACTCTAGATACACATGGATATATTTGTGTATCTTACTGCTTCTAGATCTGACACTATGTTCACTAGTTGTTTATGTACACGTTTTCAATCAAATCCTTAAGGAATCACATTTTAAAAGCTGTAAAATGATTATAAGGTATTTGTTGCAACTTCATGGTCTAGTCTATGATATCCAACTTATGATAACCTTGATTCAAAGGTTTTTCAGATGCAGATTATGTTGTTGTCTAGTTGATAGAAAAAGTACTAGTGGAACGAGTTTAATGTTGAGACATTCATTAGTTGCATCATTTTCAAAGAAAATATCTGCATATTTTTTATTTCAACTGAATTTCAATTAGCAGACTTTTTTTTAAAAACCCTTCGAGAAAATAGTTTTTGTTGAATTCGTTTCAGATTAGGCATTTTAGAAATTTTGATTTTATAATTATTTTTGGATTTGATCTTAAATGACAACATTAACTAATCTGACTCCCTACTGATTATCAAAAAGATAAAAAGTAACTGAAAAAGTGATGAGTGTTGATATTAATCATATATTATGACTTGAGACAGTATATTTAGTAAATTTCTTTAAAAATTTAAACAAGATTTATAATAACTTTTGTTGGTAAAAATTCCAGGACCATCTCTACTTCTATCATATTTCTAATGACCATCACTCATTAAAATCCAATATAGTATGTCAAAATGTGGTATTTTAAACGGGAAATTATTCGTTTTTATTTTATTTATTTTTAGTAATAAAAACATCCAAAGTATTCACTCTCATTTAAAAGTCCTCACAGTTATGCATGGGTGAATTACTTGGAATATTTGTTTATGTGCTTTCATGCTCATTTGAAAGTCCTCACGGTTATGCATGTATGGAACACATCAAAATTGACTATTAAATAGGCGAGTTGATTCTAATCCCATTTTAAAGTCCTCGTGGTTATGTGTAGTTAGAAGATGCTTGAAAAAAAAATTAAATAAAAATTGGGAATACTACTAATCTCATTTAAAAGTCCTAACGGTTATGCATGGTTAGTAGGTATTCAAATTCCTGATATAAATATACCACAAATAGACACAACTATATGGTTTTATATGCCAACATCACCCCTATCACTCTAAAGTGGAATATGCGCCTAACGGAGTATTTATGATTTTTGTTTGATTTTTTATTGAAATTTAATATTTATACTTGATTGGGTATTAATGTTGTATTAATGTCTATCACTTTATCTCTATTTTTCTAACACTATTACTCTTTTGCTGATAACAAAAGGGGGAGAGAAAAGTTAAGATTTTGGCAAATAAAGTTCAAATATTTTATTTTTTTATTTGCACATTCCCATCAAGGTTCATTTGTATATTTTTATTTATTTTCATGCATATATGAAAGGGGAGCTTTGTTGTAGAGAGGGAGCATTCAAATAGGGGGAGCAAATAGATTTCATCAATGACCAAATACATTTAATAAATTCAAAATCTTAATATATGTTTCTTATCATCAAAAGGGAGAGATTGTTGAATATGCTAGTATATGATTTTTGTTTAATGATAATAAACATATATATATATATATATATATATTCATTTAAATGTATTCGTTACTGTACTATTTTATTTTTCACATAATTAAATAAATATTTAATGAATAAAATAAATAACACAGAATATTCAAACAAATATTTTATTACAAATTCGAATAGTACAAATTTAAGCTCTCACTATACATTTACACATTGTCATTTTACAATACAATTTCCAGTACATCACAAATTTCAATTTACAATTTAAAATCTCACTACATAGTCACTCAACACTCGTATTTTTATCTTCAACTCTATTCCAGCCTGAATCCAGCATCTGAGCTATCTGCAAAATAAACACTGACGCGGTAAAATTGAAAAATAAATATTTTGCAGTGCAAATTAAAGTGTGTGTTTTTGAAAATATTATTTGCCTCAGTTATTTGGGTTGTTCGTCATTTATTTCTTTTGAGTTCATCTACACGACTGTACATGCCACAAGGTCGTGCACACCCATATACATTTGCTTGATAAAATTATAAGGACAGGTGAGCACAATGTCAAACCCAAGCCAAAGGCTGGATTCAACTCAAGTGCATATGAGTCTCGACCAAGTCAACTTAACCAAACTCAAAGAAAAGCCAGATCAAAAGTCAACACTAACATGAATGCAAAGCTTCAGCACATAATACATATATACATGCAAGTTCACACATGTATACATGTATATACATATAGTGCCAAAACAATCAACAATGGTGACTTTAGAACAAAACAGTACAGACCTCAAGTTTGACAAGCAGTGGTGACCATATGACTCAAATGCAAAAACAAAACCAACAATATGCACAAGACTGCAACAACTCGAAATGGTACAAGTTCATATGCACAGAATCAAAATAATATGCACATATGGACAAGGCATGCAACCAGACTCAACACAAGAGCAACACCTGAACACAACATGAACCAGATCAATGCACATATACACACAAGAGTGCAAACAGTATAACATGAATGAGATGACTAGAAGAAACAACAAATTTAACTTGAAGCAAATGCAAGACTACACAAAGAAACCAATCTAGGTTGCAAATGTACAAAGAACAACAAGACAACATATCGAGTTTCAGACTGCCAAGGCAACCCAGTCCAAATGAACAAGTTCAATGTCAGAAATAAACCAGTGCAAACATTCAATATGTACAACAAGCCAGTGCACATGATTCAGAGGAAACAACAAATCCGGACCAGAGAAATGAAATGACAAAACCAGACATGAACAAGCTACAACATGATAAACATGAATGCAAAATGGACTAACAAGCTACAAAAGGGATACAACATAGACCAGGCTTATTCAACATAAAGCAATTGAACCAGAATCAAAGAAATCAGACCAAACAACATGTGAATCGGTCTATAAAATAAAGGACTCAACAAACATGACTTGATCATATTCAACTACAATAGACTTCAAATGCAAGGCCAACCATCAGACCAGATTCAGGCACAAATGATAACAGAATCCAACCCGAACCAACTGCAACATGAACACCACCACACATACAACAATTCAGGCCAAAACTAAGTGTATCAACCCATAGTAAATGAAATGCAATATGAAGTCTTAAATCAAGACACGTACACAGTGCAGACCACATGGATGCAAAATACTTGAACACACATGCATATATATATATATATATATATCAGTTTCAAAGACATGAACAAAACCATGTACCAAAGTGCAAAGCAATAGAGCAGTGGACAATTCAACATGAAACTAGAATTAATGTCGAGCCATCACACACATATATACATACATATATGTATGTATATACATGGAGATGACACGCATACGCAAATATAGTATGATAGTGCAGCACTGTTCAAAATTTCTATAAGTTGCATTTCGAACAAAGTCAAGGCAGCAAAAACAGAGAATGGTCATACGAATTAGACAAGTCAAAGTCCAGTTCATCACAAATAAAATGTCAAAGTTGGAGCCAGCAAAGAATGGAACTCACAAGTAAAACATGATGAACTAGCCAATATAAATTATGGTGAAGCAGTTTGAATAGAGTTGCAAAACAAGTCATAGCTAGAAAATCTAGATTATCTCAAAATTTTTAATGCCGAAGTCAAAAGAGAAAAGAACGGAGCTAATTTCAAATTCATGAAGTACACGTATGATATGACAAGACAAGAATTCATCACATCGTTAAAGAAAAGGTCAAATGGATAAGTGCAAATCATGGAAGAATTCAAACAAAATATATGAACGATAATTTAGGGTTTTAATCCCTATAAATTCCCATATCATCATCGGCATATTTTAAATCGAGTTCAAGCATAACAACGATAGTAAATAAAAGCAATTCACGTACCAGTTTAAATCACTAATTCGAACTCGACAAATTGAAGCAATCGCATGCACTCAAGCTCGAGATCGATTGACAAAGCACACCAGATTTGATTTCATCACATCAAATCGATTGATATCAAGGCGGCGACTTCAATTACAAAACCCTAATCGTTGAAGAGGATCATAGAAAGAACGTCCAAAGATATTATACGAGCATACAATTAGAATTTGTATTTCAAGGCGGCGACTTCAAATTGAAGAACCCTAATTTCATCAGAGGAAGAAAGGGATCAGCCGAAGGCATTAACATCTGAAAACAGAACGAATTTTTTTTACCACAGCGTTATTTTTGTGGGCCGGTCTTATATTTAATATTGGGCCTTTAATTTTTAAAATAATAGGGTTTTGGTATTTATTTTGTTTAGTTCTTTAATTTTCCTTTTAAATTGTATAACTTTCTAGTTTTGTAACTAGGTACAAACTACGGGGTGTAGTTTGAGAATTCGCAACTCAGTGGCAGAGTTGTGGCAGGGTTTTGTACGTAGAGTTAGGTTAGTCGTTAGCGAATGTCGCAAGTTTACGTGTGTAAGCATCTGACTACTTAACTTCTAGTAGAAACCTTGGGGCAGCACGTAGGTAGGGTTTTGCCGAAGCTGGGTAAATCTGTGCTGTTCTATTTCTGCTATTATCTGTGCTGCAATTATTATATATATTTCCGCATTAGTTTTTATTATTAGTAGTATCACTCTATTCACACCCCCCCCTCTAGGATGAAATCGATCCTACAAATAGAATCTCATTTCCATACCGGAATATCTAATGGCTGAAGCAACCCACTTGGCTTCTGGTGTTCGACCTTTGCCTGTTGGCAAATCAAGCACAGCTTTGCCCATAAGCCAATATCCTGCTTCATACCTTCCCAGAAGAAACTCCTCTTCATATCCTGATACATCTTAGTTCCTCCCGGATGAATAGAGAACTTCGAACGATGGCATCCCTCTAAGACTTCTTTCCTTATGTTTCCTACACTCGGAACACATAATCTTCCTTTCTTTCTCAACCTCCCATTCTGGTCAAGACTGAAATCTTTCAAGTCATCGCTCTCGGTTACATCTCTTAACTTCCTGATCCGTTTAGCTAATACCGGATCTTCTTCCTGTTTAGAAGCAATCTTTTCGATCATCACTGGTCGACCTTCCAAACAAGAAAATACAATTGTATCTCTACTAGAACCAACCTCTGATCTCCAATGCACACTGCAATTTGCCAACGCTTCCAAATATTTCCATTCAGCGATCATCGCCAACACTGCATTCTGATGTTTCCTGCTAAGTGCATATGCAACCTTATTGCCTTTCCCCAGTGTGTACTCAATCCCAAAATCATAAGCGATGATAAACTCTAACCACCTCTGATG
The DNA here is from genome assembly GCA_030737815.1 of Allium fistulosum. Taxonomy (NCBI): domain Eukaryota; kingdom Viridiplantae; phylum Streptophyta; class Magnoliopsida; order Asparagales; family Amaryllidaceae; genus Allium; species Allium fistulosum. Next base: position 737,453,101 of record CM060908.1, on the reverse strand, counting down.
TCTCATGTTCAACTCCTTCTGGGAGAACAAATAATTCAGCGACTTATGATCTATATATAACTCAAACCTCTCTCCCAAAAGGTAATGTCTCTACACCTTCAAAGCAAAAATAACTGCAGCCAATTCCAAATAATGCATCGGATATCTGAACTCATGCGGTCTAAGCTGTCTAGAAGCATAGCCAATCACTTTACCCCTCTGCATCAGCATAGCTCCTAATCCCGTTTCACACACACCTGTATAAACCACCAAATCTTGATTTCCCTTCGAAACGACCAACACAGGTGCATGGGTCAATAAGTGTTTCAAACTCTGGAATGCTTCCTCATACTTATCAGTCCACACAAACTTCACGTCTTTTCTCGTTAGCTTGGTCATCGATGCCGCTATCCGCAAAAAATCCTTAATGAATCTCCGTTAATACCCAGCTAATCCAAGGAAACTCTTTATTTCCGTCACTGTCTTGGGTCTCTTCCAATTATTCACCGCTTCAATCTTAGTCAGATCTACTGGCAACCCTTTCTCTGAGACTACATGACCCAAAAACTTCACTTCCTTCTTCCAGAAATGACATTTCGAAAACTTTGCCATTAGTTGATGCTGCCTCAGTGTCTCAAGTAACTCTCTAAGATGAACTTCATTCTCTCTTTCATCCTTAGAGTATATCAAGATATCATCTATAAAAACCAATACGAACCTATCCAAGTGCTCTCGGAAAACTCGGTTTATCAAATCCACAAAGAAATCCGGCGCATTAGTCAGTCCGAACGGCATAACTAACCATTCGTGCGATCCATACCTGGTTCTAAACGCCATCAAAGGTATATTATCCTCTGCTACTCTGAGCTGATGAAAACCTATCACAAAATCCAATTGCGAGAATACCTTGGCTCCACTCAACTGGTCGAACAAATCATCAATCCTCAGCAATGGATATCGATTCTTTATTCTCCTCTCATTCAACTTAGATAATCGATACATAGCCTCAACGATTCACCTGGCTTCTTAGCAAACACTACGGCTGCTCCCTAAGGTGAACTCGGCCTAATAAAGCTCTTGCCTTCCAATTCCACCAACTGCACCTTCAACTCCCTCATCTCTGTAGGGGTCATCCTGCTCAGCGGCCTACTCACTAGTTCTGCTCCCATAACCAAATCTATCCGAAACTCAATGGCTCGTTTCGGCGGCAAGCCAACTACAGGCTCAAAAAAATTAGAGAATTCTCTAACCACGAAAACTCGATTCAACTCTTCTTCTAACTCCATAACGCCCAACAAAGCGTTCACCTCACCGTTAGAACCTTCTACAGTACAAACTATCTGATCGCTACAATCAGGGTGCCTAAGCAATATTTTCCTATCCTGGCAAAAAATCCAAGCATCGTACTCCCTTAACCAATCCATCCCAAGAATAATTCCAAACGCAACAAAATCAAACACATGCAAACTAAAAACAAAAGCATGACCTAACAAGTCAAACTCTAACTGGTCACATCTCAACCCTAGAGTTGCATACCTTTGTACTTGATTCACAACCCGTAAGGAAGTAACTAAATATATGGGTTCTAGGTTAAGCTTATCTATCAAACATCTAGATATAAAAGAATGCGATGCACCAGTATCAAATAGAACGCTAACAGACATACCAAGAATCTGAAGTGTACCTCCCAAAACCGCCTTTCCTTTATCCTGGGCTGTTGGCTTACTGTTGGCTTCGAAGTAGCAAACTCCAAAGCCTACACCTTGCCCTTTCCATCCTTAGCGGGCTCCTTACACTGGTTCTTATAATAGCCAACCTGATCACAATTGAAGAACCTGACATTCTTCTTCTCGGTTACCTCCTTTGCCTTTCTAGCACGACACTCATTAGCAAAGTGCCTCTTCTTATCGCAATTGAAGCAAACAATCTCAGACCTCCCTTTCTTAACTGCTCCACCCTTTTGAGTACCTTTCTTAGGAAAGAACTTTCTCTTCTGATTCTGCCCAACCTGGACCTCCTTAGCCTTACTCTTCTCTAGAGAATCAAGAATCTCCTCATGTCTTAAGGCCATCTCCACTACAAAATCAGAAGGATCTCTAATATGAGGTAATGTAACCCTTGCTAACTCAGCCTTCAACCCTTTGATGGACTTCTCATTCCACTTCATTACTGTATCCATGGAAGCATACCCATATCTGGCTAACTCAAAAAACCTTCTAGCATACTCTAGAACAGACATCTCTCCTTGCTCTAACTCAGCAAACATTCTGATCAGAGATGACTATGCCATCGCAGACATGAACCTCTCCTGGAATCTCCCCTTGAAATCTGCCCATGTCAATCTACACCAGCCGTCACACTGTTCCACCAAAACAAAGCCGCTCCCTGAAGCTGTCTCGAAGTAAGCATCCTCTTTTGCTCATCATTGAGCCCCAAGTCTGCAAAGATTCTCTCACAGTGGAACAACCAATTTTCCACCTCTATAGCATCCTCTATTCCCAGAAATGGCTTCCCTCCAAGCTTAGTGTAATCTCCACTCAGCTTAGCATAATAGTTAACTAACGGAACTTCCGGAACTCCTGCTCCTGTAGCATCTCCTCCTACCATCATGCTGCAATTCCAGCTTGCATCATATTCAGAAAAAATTGATACATAGCCCCATGCCCACTTGCAGGACTCCAACAACTACATTCTCTGCTTGTGCCTGACCTTGGGTCCTCTTTGTTATCTGGCATTCCATCGGTGCCCTCCCCTCCTGAGTTAACTCTTCCTCTTCTACCATCCATATCTATATTCAAACCTCATGAGATACAGCAAAATACCTAAAAAAGATAGGAGACTAGAGATAAAGCGTATATTTATGTATAGCAAATACAAGTACGTTATAATAACGTAATCCCATACCCCAATCTTACTCTAATTCCTTAGGGTTATGTTTTCAAAAATCATTTTTTAGTTCAAAGCTTTTCATAAACCTATGCTCTGAAACCAAGTTGTAACATCCCATATCTAGAGGCCAAAAGCTAAACGCTACAGATGCTGCAGTCATCCATAGTATTAACTTCTAGTGACAAAATACGGTAATGCTAATGGTATCCATAATATCAGAAGCACTTGAATATGAACAAATTCACAGATTTCCAAAAACAACAATTTACTGATTACATTTCAAAACAAATTCATATCCAAGTTACATAATCCCATATCATTTACTAGGTAAAGATCAAATATAATCATTACAAAAATACGCCAAGAGCGACATATGACGATGCCTCCATGGTTAATCAGAGTCAATATAGTCATTTCTGACTTAATACACAGCGGAAATAAACAAAATAATATGTAACTCCTAATTAGCTATCCGTCAGCCACAAGCTCGTCTCCGGAAGCTTTATTTGCCAAAATTTCTAAAACTTGAAAACCTTAACCCTCAGCTTACTCAAATCAATTTTGAGCACTCGAGAGTTTAAGGGGAAACAAAAACTTCGAGTCAGACATAAAGCCTGGTGTGAATAATACTATTACATCTCGGTTTACCGATATTAAGTGAGACCACGCCGCTTAGCAGAACGGGTTTCCCCTCACTAATATCCTCTTTAAAGCATAAATTTTGTAAATCCTTTCCGGCAACCAAACTGGTTAATCAAACTGATATAATAATGATAATAATATCTAAGTCCGTTAAGTTATAATTATGTAACTAATTAACTATAACGACCCCGAATTTTTATTTAATTTAAATTAATAATTTATTGAATTTTGATTAAAAATAGTAAAATAAATCGATAAAGTGAAGCGAGTTTCCCCGATTCAAATAGAAAATATATGTATATATCGGATTTGAAATAATTTTGTAAATAAATAATTGATGTAAATTTTATACCAATTTAAATCTTAGTCACATATTTATAAACCAATATAAAAATAGAACAAATATTAACAAACAAAATAATCAAAGCATATGTAAGTAAACAAAATAATTAAACAAAAGCATAGCAAGTAAAATACATTCACATGTAAACAACAAACCAGACCACAATTTTAAACATATATTAAGTAATCATGCAAATGAACATCTATGTGATAAAATAATAACTAAAAAAATAAGTATGTAAATAAAATAAGAAACAAAAGTACATACGAATATGAGGCTGTAAGCAAAAATAGAAACATTTGTACAAACTAAAATCATCTCAGCCTCCTTAGGCTGGCAAAGGAAGATAAATAATATATAGTTGTACAAACTCATTAATGCAAGCACCAAAACATATCTATCAGCCACCAAGCAAGGATATCATCAGCCGAAGTCAATACAAAGGAAGAAAAAATGAATTTGTACAAACTCATAAATGCAAGCATATGCAACCATGCTTATAGTACAAACTTGTAACCCCTGTACAAATTTATACATCAACACAAAATAGCATACCCTGTAACTCATTTCTTTTATATCCCTTCTTACTTCATTCGTTCACTACATAGCAAATCAAGTTTTCAAGTTGAAGACCAGGGTTTTCTCTATTTCAAAAAAAATATTCAGTTGCAACCTGGAATTAAACAAATTATCAAAATCTTGAATCATCAACAAACAAGCTTCAATCTGAATGAACTAAGCAAGTTTCCAGTTTTTCAAGCATTTCAGTTTCAATGGAAATCTAAGCAATTCAAGGTTTCAGTAAAACAAGCTTTCAAAACAATTCAGTTTTTAACCTCCTCAAACCTCTGCTTCTCTGCTTTATCCATATTCAGGTGAGCAAACCTTTTGAAACCTCTAGTGTGTGATCTATGGTTGAATGTGTGCTTAAGATTTGTTTGAATAAGTGCATATATGCGTATGAATGTATATATATCCACGGTGCATGTTGATAAACATGGATATTTATCCTTGTTTGCAAGTTCCAGGTTTCCAGAAACCTGTTCAAAAGAAAAAAAAAGAAAAAAAATCTAAAACACTGCTTCTGGTTGTTATTAGATTTGAATGCCAAAATGAAATATGTTCAAATCCATACAAACTAAATTTTAAAATTACGTTTTCAAGACAATATGGAGGGTTGTTGTCTGGAAGAAGAGAAAACAGTATAAAGTCAAAGTTTATCAAATTTTCAACTTGCATAGATTCAGGCTTCATTAACATCATCTAAAACCATTTCAAAATTTATGATTTTTAAAACCAAAATTGGAATTGTTAGTTGCGTATTAAGGTGGCAGTTGCGATATGAACAGATAATGGGTTCTTTCGATTTTCTGATGGTCTATTGAGTAGTGGTGGTCGGGGTTCTGCCAAATGATGGAGGAGTGATCGTAGCACCTAGGAAAAATGGTGGATGGTGATGTAATTCATCATGGAAGTTGCGGCAGTGGGTTTCTTCCTGGAACCCTAGTTTTACTGGGTAGTGGTAGTTCGATCACCACGGCCAGCATAGTTGATCGAGTGCAGCGTAACATCAGGGAATGGTGGCGTGGGGGTTCATCGAGTTGTGGATGGAGTTGCACGTCGTCTGATGATCGGGGTTGTTTGGACGAGGGAGTTTTGGACGGAGCTTGTTGTTCCAGCGGAGCTCGAGAATACTCGATTTTGTTTTGGGCTTCGCGGCATTAGTTTGTGGGTCGGAATCGTTCAGGTGGTGGATCGCCGATGTGTGTGAAGAGTCATCGAAAGTAGCGGCGGCGAGGATGATCTGTGCACATGCACGATGATGAACTGGTGTCAGTTCATAAAGACGGGGGAAGGAGAAGTTCTTCTCGAAGTGATCTCGAGAAAATTGGGTGATGGGCTCGAGTGATTATTGGGTTCGTACGCGAGTGTAACATGTTTCAGAATTTAAAACAAAGCAAGTTTTAAAAAGTAAAAGAAGGAAGAGAAGAAGCATTGTTGTGACTCGAGTTTCACCTGAGTGATTTCGTGATTTAACCGAAGTAAATCAAGTCTGGACTCGAAAAAAAAAAATTTGGGTCGCTCGAGAATAGTTTTGGGTTACAGGTTTTGATAAAACCTGTCACTGTTTTGTTTTCTTTTTGATGAATTTGAATTTTAAACAAAATTAAATTAATTTAAAGATGGTGGTAATAGATCTAAAACAAGTTTAAACCCAGTTCTAAGTTTAGTTTCAATAAACTTTGAATTTAAAAGTAAATTTGTTTTCAAACAAATAATTAAACTTGATTTTTGATAAGTTCTTTTATAAAAGGATTTTAAATGTAAGTTAAAGGATTAGATAACTTGAATTTGCAAGTTGAATAGCGATGTATTTTAAAGGCTTAATTTTTAAATAAAATTAAGTAAACTAGTTAAAGGCTTTCCTTATATAAGTTTCCTATGTAAATATATAATCATTTTGGAACCTTAAATTCAAAAGGAAATGTTGATCTAAATTTAAAAGTGTAAGGTTTAAATACACTTGAATACTAATGAAGTTATTAATAAAGAAATGGATTACCTTAAAAATGATTAAGGTAATTAAGTGATTTAATTAATAAGATAATTAAAGGAAATTAATTAAAGGATAATTAAATAATTAAAGGTTAATTATTAAATAATTTAAGGTTAATTAATTTAATTAATAAATGATTAAAGGATAATCAATCAAATGATCTGAAATTAATTTATGTTAATTAACCACGATTGATGACTTATCTGATTTAAATTTATCAGACAAATTAACTAACCTTACCTATGGATGTTTAGATTCTATTGAATGTGAATTGTTTGATATCCCTGATATATGATGCTTTGTGATACATCCTGATTTATGTTGTGATCTGTAATTTACTTATCTGTGATATATATCTGTGATCTGTGAATGAGCGATAAGCGTTATAATCTATATCGCTTATCAACTATATTTCTGTGTTTTAATCTGTGATGATTGAAATGATGTCACACTATTGTGTGAAACCCCTGGACTACACCATACACACACAAATATGGATTTCACGTGGAAATCGGTTAAGTCACAGATAATTTTAATTTAATGTTTTTGAAATTGAAATTTTAATTTCAATTGATTTTGAAATGGATTTGGGTTAAATGCTAAAGCTTTTGAGAAAGTGTTTTCAAAGATAAAAGTTATTTTAAATAACTTAATAAAGTTTCCAATTTAACTAATTCAATTTGAATTTGAATTCAAGAGTTGGAATTGAATTTCATAATTGGAAATTATGGTTAAAAATGTTATAAATATGTTTAAATGAATTTAAACCATTTTAAAAGTAAAATTTTGGGAATTTGAATTTAACCCAAGGATTTTAACTCGTATGAATAAATCAGATTTTATGAAATGAAACTGCTTGTTTTAAAAGAATAAAAGCTTTCAGATAAGAAATGAAATTCCTGTTTAATTAAAGAAAATTCAAGATTGAATTGAAAAATGGTTTTTTCCAAGTTATGAATGAAATTGTTTTGAAAGCTATAAGTTAAATCTTTGTTTTAAAGATTTAACGAGTTAATCCAATTGAAATGGGAATTAATTTGGAAAATCTGTGAATGAATCTTTTGTTTAAAAGATTTAAGAATGGTAATTTGTTTAATCCATCTAAAAGAAAGATTTTGGGTAATAAGTTGTGACTTAATTGAAATCCCATATCCATATGTTTTAAATATTTCGCTCACTATTCGGGTTAACCGGGAAAGGACCTTTGGGTCATATAACCCATTCCGAATAGTGATACGTCGTATATGGATAGCATTTGAAGACCGGTGTTGAAGACCGGATATTTTCGAAAACGAAAGGACAACTCGTCGAGTGTCTCTGCATCGACTGGTCCCCGGTATAGAGATTTGATCATCCTTTGTGATGGGAAGTCCGGACGTGATTAGAAAATTATCCGGATTTGCAAGGGCTTCTTTGGAAGTGCCTTCGGTTCTGTTCGAACCCGGAACAGACTTGTATGGTTACATGTTTGACATTACACTTTGAGATATAAAGCCGATTTCTTTCAAATACATTTCTGTTGGTGGCGGAGAATTTATTCTCTTAGCTTAACACGCTTCTCTGAGACGTACGAGCTCAGAGGTTATGTAGTTGAAGGTTATCAGCGATATACTCCCAATTTGGTAATGTGACATGCTGAGTGTTGCTGTGAAATGATCATTGTTTGATCATTTGTGATATGATCATTTGTTTGATCATTTATCTTTGTGATCATTACTTTGATCATCTGTTGACCCAAAGCATGGCTTTGCGACAAAGCATAGCTTTGTGGACGAGACTTCGTCGAACCTCACACCCCAGAATGGTCAAAACAGGAAAGATGGGGCAAGGTTATTAGGGGTAGCGCCCCTTAGGGTATGTTCATTTCCTTCTGGATAGAAGTGGTATCATGGTATGGAGCCCAGATACTTAACTTATGTGGATGTCGCAAGTATATATGTCTTACTTTGTGATTTGTTGCTGGGGCCCCGGTTAAAGGTTGGTTACAACCGGGAGATAGCATACTCGTGTCAGTAGTTACCCAGTTAGGGGTAACCCGGCCTTGTGTTGGCAGAGATCCGGTTAGGTTCTCGGGACGTCCTTCCAGAGGCGTTTCCATGTGGAAATGAGAAGTTCCTTGGCCTAACCATTTGTTGGAAATCCAAAGAAACAATACGAGCCTTTACAATTTCAATTGTATAACCTGTCTCCTCAGGAGGCAGCTATAGCAGGCATAATTTAATGGTACCTATGCTGGCTAAGATTTATATTCTACTTTCGAAATGTTTTCCACTATGCACTAATAATAATATCAAATCAAATTATTTGTTTTGCGTAGTAAGCATCTTTGACTAACATAAGAAGAAATCTCCTCCAAGTCTGCGTTTGCATTGTGTGTGTGGTGGGAGGTCTTATGGTAGTTACATTTTCAAAAAGCATTGCGAATTGACTTTAAAATTTTCTGTTATTTGTTTTTAAAGATAAACTGTTTTTGTTGCTCGCACTAGTCCCATGACTGATCCGGAGTTTATTGTTTCTTTCCTAAACTCTGGATGCTCAAATTTTTTCGACACGAGCAGTCTAGAGTTGAGTTTTTCAGATAGTCAGATTAGTAGATTTTCTAGAGCTAGTTCAATCTTTGGATATGGACTGCACTCGCTTATCTTTGTGCCTCGTATTTGGGAGTTCGAGCTATTTCTGGATTGGTGCTTTGAAGATGGAGATTATCCGCTGCTGATGTTATCATTTTCTTTTCCGCTGCTATTTCTTTTATCATATCTCTGATGTATATTGATATTCATTGTATCACTCTGTTGTATCAAATATTGAATCAGATATTGTATATCAATGTATTATCCTTTTTCTTCCGCTGTGTTATTTACTTAACTGTGTTATAAGCTCCGGAGAACCAGATTCGGCGTTTGAATCTACGGCATTTTGAGTACAAGTGAAGTACGGGTGCCGATTTTCGAAGGCCGACATCAGGATCTTTACATTTGGTATCAGAGCTAAGGTTGAACTTTAGCTCAGGAGTATAACACGTTAAGTAGCTCATTAGAGATAGAGTGAAGTAAACTCTAGAATGAGTGTATCCCTAAGATATCCGTTTAAACGTCTTAGTAAATTCTCTTACTATCCACTGATAGTGAGTATGAGTGCAAGAAGAGGACGAGATAGGGGACAAGGGAATACCACTATCAATGGTCAATATCCTGCAACAGTGGAAACAACCTTCTTATCAATCTCTTTTGATTCGTTTCCAAATTCTTTTGATTGCTTCATGACAGCTACAAGAAGAAGTTTCGGTGTGATGATGGCTCTACGAATCATTGTAGAAAATTTTTACTCCGTATCTTCATCAGTTTCTTATCAGCTTTTTGATTTAAACCTAAATGGATATACAGTTTGATCTGGAAAATTGTTTCTCTATCTTTGATCTATCTGTGTTATTTTTCGTGCCTGCGAATTTCGAGGATGAAATTCTTTTAAGGGGGGAAGTTTGTAACGACCCCGAATTTTTATGTAATTTAAATTAATAATTTATTGAATTTTGAATAAAAATAGTAAAATAAATCGATAAAGTGAAGCGAGTTTCCTCGATTCAAATAGAAAATATATGTATATATCGGATTTGAAATAATTTTGTAAATAAATAATTGATGTAAATTTTATACCAATTTAAATCTTAGTCACATATTTATAAACCAATATAAAAATAGAACAAATATTAACAAACAAAATAATCAAAGCATATGTAAGTAAACAAAATAATTAAACAAAAGCATAGCAAGTAAAATACATTCACATGTAAACAACAAACCAGACCACAATTTTAAACATATATTAAGTAAACATGCAAATGAACATCTATGTGATAAAACAATAACTAAAAAAATAAGTATGTAAATAAAATAAGAAACAAAAGTACATACGAATATGAGGCTGTAAGCAAAAATAGAAACATTTGTACAAACTAAAATGATCTCAGCCTCCTTAGGCTGGCAAAGGAAGATAAATAATATATAGTTGTACAAACTCATTAATGCAAGCACCAAAACATATCTATCAGCCACCAAGCAAGGATATCATCAGCCGAAGTCAATACAAAGGAAGAAAAAATGAATTTGTACAAACTCATAAATGCAAGCATATGCAACCAAGCTTATAGTACAAACTTGTAACCCCTGTACAAATTTATACATCAACACAAAATAGCATACCCTGTAACTCATTTCTTTTATATCCCTTCTTACTTCATTCGTTCACTACATAGCAAATCATGTTTTCAAGTTGAAGACCAGGGTTTTCTCTATTTCAAAAAAAAAATTATTCAGTTGCAACCTGGAATCAAACAAATTATCAAAATCTTGAATCATCAACAAACAAGCTTCAATCTGAATGAACTAAGCAAGTTTCCAATTTTTCAAGCATTTCAGTTTCAAGGGAAATCTAAACAATTCAAGGTTCCAGTAAAACAAGCTTTCAAAACAATTCAGTTTTTAACCTCCTCAAACCTCTGCTTCTCTGCTTTATCCATATTCAGGTGAGCAAACCTTTTGAAACCTCTAGTGTGTGATCTATGGTTGAATGTGTGCTTAAGATTTGTTTGAATAAGTGCATATATGCGTATGAATGTATATATATCCACGGTGCATGTTGATAAACATGGATATTTATCCTTGTTTGCAAGTTCCAGGTTTCCAGAAACCTGTTCAAAAGAAAAAAAAAGAAAAAAAATCTAAAACACTGCTTCTGGTTGTTATTAGATTTGAATGCCAAAATGAAATATGTTCAAATCCATACAAACTAAATTTTAAAATTACGTTTTCAAGACAATATGGAGGGTTGTTGTCTGGAAGAAGAGAAAACAGTATAAAGTCAAAGTTTATCAAATTTTCAACTTGCATAGATTCAGGCTTCATTAACATCATCTAAAACCATTTCAAAATTTATGATTTTTAAAACCAAAATTGGAATTGTTAGTTGTGTATTAAGGTGGCAGTTGGGAGATGAACAGATAATGGGTTCTTTCGATTTTCTGATGGTCTATTGAGTAGTGGTGGTCGGGGTTCTGCCAAATGATGGAGGAGTGATCGTAGCACCTAGGAAAAATGGTGGATGGTGATGTAATTCATCATGGAAGTTGCGGCAGTGGGTTTCTTCCTGGAACCCTAGTTTTACTGGGTAGTGGTAGTTCGATCACCACGGCCAGCATAGTTGATCGAGTGCAGCGTAACATCGGGGAATGGTGGCATGGGGGTTCATCGAGGTGTGGATGGAGTTGCACGTCGTCTGATGATCGGGGTTGTTTGGACGAGGGAGTTTTGGACGGAGCTTGTTGTTCCAGTGGAGCTCGAGAATACTCGATTTCGTTTTGGGCTTCGCGGCATTAGTTTGTGGGTCGGAATCGTTCAGGTGGTGGATTGCCGATGTGTGTGAAGAGTCATCGGAGGTAGTGGCAGCGTGGATGATCTGTGCACATGCACGATGATGAACTGGTGTCAGTTCATAAAGATGGGGGAAGGAGAAGTTCTTCTCGAAGTGATCTCGAGAAAATTGGGTGATGGGCTCGAGTGATTATTGGGTTCGTACGCGAGTGTAACATGTTTCAGAATTTAAAACAAAGCAAGTTTTAAAAAGTAAAAGAAGGAAGAGAAGAAGCATTGTTGTGACTCGAGTTTCACCTGAGTGATTTCGTGATTTACCTGAAGTAAATCAAGTCTGGACTCGAAAAAAAAAAATTGGGTCGCTCGAGAATAGTTTTGGGTTACAGGTTTTGATAAAACCTATCACTGTTTTGTTTTCTTTTTGATGAATTTGAATTTTAAACAAAATTAAATGAATTTAAAGATGGTGGTAATAAATCTAAAACAAGTTTAAACCCAGTTCTAAGTTTAGTTTCAATAAACTTTGAATTTAAAAGTAAATTTGTTTTCAAACAAATAATTAAACTTGATTTTTGATAAGTTCTTTTATAAAAGGATTTTAAATGTAAGTTAAAGGATTATATAACTTGAATTTGCAAGTTGAATAGCGATGTATTTTAAAGGCTTGATTTTTAAATAAAATTAAGTAAACTTGTTAAAGGCTTTCCTTATATAAGTTTCCTATGTAAATATATAATCATTTTGGAACCTTAAATTCAAAAGGAAATGTGGATCTAAATTTAAAAGTGTAAGGTTTAAATACACTTGAATACTAATGAAGTTATTAATAAAGAAATGGATTACCTTAAAAATGATTAAGGTAATTAAGTGATTTAATTAATAAGATAATTAAAGGAAATTAATTAAAGGTTAATTATTAAATAATTTAAGGTTAATTAATTTAATTAATAAATGATTAAAGGATAATCAATCAAATGATCTGAAATTAATTTATGTTAATTAACCACGATTGATGACTTATCTGATTTAAATTTATCAGACAAATTAACTGACCTTACCTATGGATGTTTAGATTCTATTGAATGTGAATTGTTTGATATCCCTGATATATGATGCTTTGTGATACATCCTGATTTATGTTGTGATCTGTAATTTACTTATCTGTGATATATATCTGTGATCTGTGAATGAGCGATAAGCGTTATAATCTATATCGCTTATAAACTATATTTCTGTGTTTTAATCTGTGATGATTGAAATGATGTCGCACTATTGTGTGAAACCCCTGGACTACACCATACACACACAAATATGGATTTCATGTGGAAATCGGTTAAGTCACAGATAATTTTAATTTAATGTTTTTGAAATTGAAATTTTAATTTCAATTGATTTTGAAATGGATTTGGGTTAAATGCTAAAGCTTTTGAGAAAGTGTTTTCAAAGATAAAAGTTATTTTAAATAACTTAATAAAGTTTCCAATTTAACTAATTCAATTTGAATTTGAATTCAAGAGTTGGAATTGAATTTCATAATTGGAAATTATGGTTAAAAATGTTATAAATATGTTTAAACAAATTTAAACCATTTTAAAAGTAAAATTTTGGGAATTTGAATTTTACCCAAGGATTTCAACTCGTATGAATAAATCAGATTTTATGAAATGAAACTGTTTGTTTTAAAAGAATAAAAGCTTTCAGATAAGAAATGAAATTCCTGTTTAATTAAAGAAAATTCAAGATTGAATTGAAAAATGGTTTTTTCCAAGTTATGAATGAAATTGTTTTGAAAGCTATAAGTTAAATCTTTGTTTTAAAGATTTAACGAGTTAATCCAATTGAAATGGGAATTAATTTGGAAAATCTGTGAATGAATCTTTTGTTTAAAAGATTTAAGAATGGTAATTTGTTTAATCCATCTAAAAGAAAGATTTTGGGTAATAAGTTGTGACTTAATTGAAATACCATATCCATATGTTTTAAATATTTCGCTCACTATTCGGGTTAACCGGGAAAGGACCTTTGGGTCATATAACCCATTCCGAATAGTGATACGTCGTATATGGATAGCATTTGAAGACCGGATATTTTCGAAAACAAAAGGACAACTCGTCGAGTGTCTCTGCATCGACTGGTCCCCGGTATAGAGATTTGATCATCCTTTGTGATGGGAAGTCCGGACGTGATTAGAAAATTATCCGGATTTGCAAGGGCTTCTTTGGAAGTGCCTTCGGTTCTGTTCGAACCCGGAACAGACTTGTATGGTTACATGTCTGACATTACACTTTGAGATATAAAGCCGATTTCTTTCAAATACATTTCTGTTGGTGGCGGAGAATTTATTCTCTTAGCTTAACACGCTTCTCTGAGACGTACGAGCTCAGAGGTTATGTAGTTGAAGGTTATCAGCGATATACTCCCAATTTGGTAATGTGACATGCTGAGTGTTGCTGTGAAATGATCATTGTTTGATCATTTGTGATATGATCATTTGTTTGATCATTTATCTTTGTGATCATTACTTTGATCATCTGTTGACCCAAAGCATGGCTTTGTGACAAAGCATAGCTTTGTGGACGAGACTTCGTCGAACCTCACACCCCAGAATGGTCAAAACAGGAAAGATGCGGCAAGGTTATTAGGGGTAGCGCCCCTTAGGGTATGTTCATTTCCTTCTGGATAGAAGTGGTATCATGGTATGGAGCCCAGATACTTAACTTATGTGGATGTCGCAAGTATATATGTCTTACTTTGTGATTTGTTGCTGGGGCCCCGGTTAAAGGTTGGTTACAACCGGGAGATGGCATACTCGTGTCAGTAGTTACCCAGTTAGGGGTAACCCGGCCTTGTGTTGGCAGAGATCCGGTTAGGTTCTCGGGACGTCCTTCCAGAGGCGTTTCCAAGTGGAAATGAGAAGTTCCTTGGCCTGACCATTTGTTGGAAATCCAAAGAAACAATACGAGCCTTTACAATTTCAATTGTATAACCTGTCTCCTCAGGAGGCAGCTATAGCAGGCATAATTTAATGGTACCTATGCTGGCTAAGATTTATATTCTACTTTCGAAATGTTTTCCACTATGCACTAATAATAATATCAAATCAAATTATTTGTTTTGCGTAGTAAGCATCTTTGACTAACATAAGAAGAAATCTCCTCCAAGTCTGCGTTTGCATTGTGTGTGTGGTGGGAGGTCTTATGGTAGTTACATTTTCAAAAAGCATTGCGAATTGACTTTAAAATTTTCTGTTATTTGTTTTTAAAGATAAACTGTTTTTGTTGCTCGCACTAGTCCCATGACTGATCCGGAGTTTATTGTTTCTTTCCTAAACTCTGGATGCTCAAATTTTTTCGACACGAGCAGTCTAGAGTTGAGTTTTTCAGATAGTCAGATTAGTAGATTTTCTAGAGCTAGTTCAATCTTTGGATATGGACTGCACTCGCTTATCTTTGTGCCTCGTATTTGGGAGTTCGAGCTATTTCTGGATTGGTGCTTTGAAGATGGAGATTATCCGCTGCTGATGTTATCATTTTCTTTTCCGCTGCTATTTCTTTTATCATATCTCTGATGTATATTGATATTCATTGTATCACTCTGTTGTATTAAATATTGAATCAGATATTGTATATCAATGTATTATCCTTTTTCTTCCGCTGTGTTATTTACTTAACTGTGTTATAAGCTCCGGAGAACCAGATTCGGCGTTTGAATCTACGGCATTTTGAGTACAAGTGAAGTACGGGTGCCGATTTTCGAAGGCCGACATCAGGATCTTTACATTTGGTATCAGAGCTAAGGTTGAACTTTAGCTCAGGAGTATAACACGTTAAGTAGCTCATTAGAGATAGAGTGAAGTAAACTCTAGAATGAGTGTATCCCTAAGATATCCGTTTAAACGTCTTAGTAAATTCTCTTACTATCCACTGATAGTGAGTATGAGTGCAAGAAGAGGACGAGATAGGGGACAAGGGAATACCACTATCAATGGTCAATATCCTACAACAGTGGAAACAACCTTCTTATCAATCTCTTTTGATTCGTTTCCAAATTCTTTTGATTGCTTCATGACAGCTACAAGAAGAAGTTTCGGTGTGATGATGGCTCTACGAATCATTGTAGAAAATTTTTACTCCGTATCTTCATCAGTTTCTTATCAGCTTTTTGATTTAAACCTAAATGGATATACAGTTTGATCTGGAAAATTGTTTCTCTATCTTTGATCTATCTGTGTTATTTTTCGTGCCTGCGAATTTCGAGGATGAAATTCTTTTAAGGGGGGAAGTTTGTAACGACCCCGAATTTTTATGTAATTTAAATTAATAATTTATTGAATTTTGAATAAAAATAGTAAAATAAATCGATAAAGTGAAGCGAGTTTCCTCGATTCAAATAGAAAATATATGTATATATCGGATTTGAAATAATTTTGTAAATAAATAATTGATGTAAATTTTATACCAATTTAAATCTTAGTCACATATTTATAAACCAATATAAAAATAGAACAAATATTAACAAACAAAATAATCAAAGCATATGTAAGTAAACAAAATAATTAAACAAAAGCATAGCAAGTAAAATACATTCACATGTAAACAACAAACCAGACCACAATTTTAAACATATATTAAGTAAACATGCAAATGAACATCTATGTGATAAAATAATAACTAAAAAAATAAGTATGTAAATAAAATAAGAAACAAAAGTACATACGAATATGAGGCTGTAAGCAAAAATAGAAACATTTGTACAAACTAAAATCATCTCAGCCTCCTTAGGCTGGCAAAGGAAGATAAATAATATATAGTTGTACAAACTCATTAATGCAAGCACCAAAACATATCTATCAGCCACCAAGCAAGGATATCATCAGCCGAAGTCAATACAAAGGAAGAAAAAATGAATTTGTACAAACTCATAAATGCAAGCATATGCAACCAAGCTTATAGTACAAACTTGTAACCCCTGTACAAATTTATACATCAACACAAAATAGCATACCCTGTAACTCATTTCTTTTATATCCCTTCTTACTTCATTCGTTCACTACATAGCAAATCATGTTTTCAAGTTGAAGACCAGGGTTTTCTCTATTTCAAAAAAAAAATTATTCAGTTGCAACCTGGAATCAAACAAATTATCAAAATCTTGAATCATCAACAAACAAGCTTCAATCTGAATGAACTAAGCAAGTTTCCAATTTTTCAAGCATTTCAGTTTCAAGGGAAATCTAAACAATTCAAGGTTCCAGTAAAACAAGCTTTCAAAACAATTCAGTTTTTAACCTCCTCAAACCTCTGCTTCTCTGCTTTATCCATATTCAGGTGAGCAAACCTTTTGAAACCTCTAGTGTGTGATCTATGGTTGAATGTGTGCTTAAGATTTGTTTGAATAAGTGCATATATGCGTATGAATGTATATATATCCACGGTGCATGTTGATAAACATGGATATTTATCCTTGTTTGCAAGTTCCAGGTTTCCAGAAACCTGTTCAAAAGAAAAAAAAGAAAAAAAATCTAAAACACTGCTTCTGGTTGTTATTAGATTTGAATGCCAAAATGAAATATGTTCAAATCCATACAAACTAAATTTTAAAATTACGTTTTCAAGACAATATGGAGGGTTGTTGTCTGGAAGAAGAGAAAACAGTATAAAGTCAAAGTTTATCAAATTTTCAACTTGCATAGATTCAGGCTTCATTAACATCATCTAAAACCATTTCAAAATTTATGATTTTTAAAACCAAAATTGGAATTGTTAGTTGTGTATTAAGGTGGCAGTTGGGAGATGAACAGATAATGGGTTCTTTCGATTTTCTGATGGTCTATTGAGTAGTGGTGGTCGGGGTTCTGCCAAATGATGGAGGAGTGATCGTAGCACCTAGGAAAAATGGTGGATGGTGATGTAATTCATCATGGAAGTTGCGGCAGTGGGTTTCTTCCTGGAACCCTAGTTTTATTGGGTAGTGGTAGTTCGATCACCACGGCCAGCATAGTTGATCGAGTGCAGCGTAACATCGGGGAATGGTGGCGTGGGGGTTCATCGAGGTGTGGATGGAGTTGCACGTCGTCTGATGATCGGGGTTGTTTGGACGAGGGAGTTTTGGACGGAGCTTGTTGTTCCAGTGGAGCTCGAGAATACTCGATTTCGTTTTGGGCTTCGCGGCATTAGTTTGTGGGTCGGAATCGTTCAGGTGGTGGATTGCCGATGTGTGTGAAGAGTCATCGGAGGTAGTGGCAGCGTGGATGATCTGTGCACATGCACGATGATGAACTGGTGTCAGTTCATAAAGATGGGGGAAGGAGAAGTTCTTCTCGAAGTGATCTCGAGAAAATTGGGTGATGGGCTCGAGTGATTATTGGGTTCGTACGCGAGTGTAACATGTTTCAGAATTTAAAACAAAGCAAGTTTTAAAAAGTAAAAGAAGGAAGAGAAGAAGCATTGTTGTGACTCGAGTTTCACCTGAGTGATTTCGTGATTTACCTGAAGTAAATCAAGTCTGGACTCGAAAAAAAAAAATTGGGTCGCTCGAGAATAGTTTTGGGTTACAGGTTTTGATAAAACCTATCACTGTTTTGTTTTCTTTTTGATGAATTTGAATTTTAAACAAAATTAAATGAATTTAAAGATGGTGGTAATAAATCTAAAACAAGTTTAAACCCAGTTCTAAGTTTAGTTTCAATAAACTTTGAATTTAAAAGTAAATTTGTTTTCAAACAAATAATTAAACTTGATTTTTGATAAGTTCTTTTATAAAAGGATTTTAAATGTAAGTTAAAGGATTATATAACTTGAATTTGCAAGTTGAATAGCGATGTATTTTAAAGGCTTGATTTTTAAATAAAATTAAGTAAACTTGTTAAAGGCTTTCCTTATATAAGTTTCCTATGTAAATATATAATCATTTTGGAACCTTAAATTCAAAAGGAAATGTGGATCTAAATTTAAAAGTGTAAGGTTTAAATACACTTGAATACTAATGAAGTTATTAATAAAGAAATGGATTACCTTAAAAATGATTAAGGTAATTAAGTGATTTAATTAATAAGATAATTAAAGGAAATTAATTAAAGGTTAATTATTAAATAATTTAAGGTTAATTAATTTAATTAATAAATGATTAAAGGATAATCAATCAAATGATCTGAAATTAATTTATGTTAATTAACCACGATTGATGACTTATCTGATTTAAATTTATCAGACAAATTAACTGACCTTACCTATGGATGTTTAGATTCTATTGAATGTGAATTGTTTGATATCCCTGATATATGATGCTTTGTGATACATCCTGATTTATGTTGTGATCTGTAATTTACTTATCTGTGATATATATCTGTGATCTGTGAATGAGCGATAAGCGTTATAATCTATATCGCTTATAAACTATATTTCTGTGTTTTAATCTGTGATGATTGAAATGATGTCGCACTATTGTGTGAAACCCCTGGACTACACCATACACACACAAATATGGATTTCACGTGGAAATCGGTTAAGTCACAGATAATTTTAATTTAATGTTTTTGAAATTGAAATTTTAATTTCAATTGATTTTGAAATGGATTTGGGTTAAATGCTAAAGCTTTTGAGAAAGTGTTTTCAAAGATAAAAGTTATTTTAAATAACTTAATAAAGTTTCCAATTTAACTAATTCAATTTGAATTTGAATTCAAGAGTTGGAATTGAATTTCATAATTGGAAATTAAGGTTAAAAATGTTATAAATATGTTTAAACGAATTTAAACCATTTTAGAAGTAAAATTTTGGGAATTTGAATTTTACCCAAGGATTTCAACTCGTATGAATAAATCAGATTTTATGAAATGAAACTGTTTGTTTTAAAAGAATAAAAGCTTTCAGATAAGAAATGAAATTCATGTTTAATTAAATAAAATTCAAGATTGAATTGAAAAATGGTTTTTTCCAAGTTATGAATGAAATTGTTTTGAAAGCTATAAGTTAAATCTTTGTTTTAAAGATTTAACGAGTTAATCCAATTGAAATGGGAATTAATTTGGAAAATCTGTGAATGAATCTTTTGTTTAAAAGATTTAAGAATGGTAATTTGTTTAATCCATCTAAAAGAAAGATTTTGGGTAATAAGTTGTGACTTAATTGAAATCCCATATCCATATGTTTTAAATATTTCGCTCACTATTCGGGTTAACCGGGAAAGGACCTTTGGGTCATATAACCCATTCCGAATAGTGATACGTCGTATATGGATAGCATTTGAAGACCGATGTTGAAGACCGAATATTTTCGAAAACGAAAGGACAACTCGTCGATTGTCTCTGCATCGACTGGTCCCTGGTATAGAGATTTGATCATCCTTTGTGATGGGAAGTCCGGACGTGATTAGAAAATTATCCGGATTTGCAAGGGCTTCTTTGGAAGTGCCTTCGGTTCTGTTCGAACCCGGAACAGACTTGTATGGTTACATGTCTGACATTACACTTTGAGATATAAAGCCGATTTCTTTCAAATACATTTCTGTTGGTGGCGGAGAATTTATTCTCTTAGCTTAACACGCTTCTCTGAGACGTACGAGCTCAGAGGTTATGTAGTTGAAGGTTATCAGCGATATACTCCCAATTTGGTAATGTGACATGCTGAGTGTTGCTGTGAAATGATCATTGTTTGATCATTTGTGATATGATCATTTGTTTGATCATTTATCTTTGTGATCATTACTTTGATCATCTGTTGACCCAAAGCATGGCTTGGTGACAAAGCATAGCTTTGTGGATGAGACTTCGTCGAACCTCACACCCCAGAATGGTCAAAACAGGAAAGATGCGGCAAGGTTATTAGGGGTAGCGCCCCTTAGGGTATGTTCATTTCCTTCTGGATAGAAGTGGTATCATGGTATGGAGCCCAGATACTTAACTTATGTGGATGTCGCAAGTATATATGTCTTACTTTGTGATTTGTTGCTGGGGCCCCGGTTAAAGGTTGGTTACAACCGGGAGATGGCATACTCGTGTTAGTAGTTACCCAGTTATAGGTAACCCGGCCTTGTGTTGGCAGAGATCCGGTTAGGTTCTCGGGACGTCCTTCCAGAGGCGTTTCCATGTGGCAATGTGAAGTTCCTTGGCCTGACCATTTGTTGGAAATCCAAAGAAACAATACGAGCCTTTACAATTTCAATTGTATAACCTGTCTCCTCAGGAGGCAGCTATAGCAGGCATAATATAATGGTACCTATGCTGGCTAAGATTTATATTCTACTTTCGAAATGTTTTCCACTATGCACTAATAATAATATCAAATCAAATTATTTGTTTTGCGTAGTAAGCATCTTTGACTAACATAAGAAGAAATCTCCTCCAAGTCTGCGTTTGCATTGTGTGTGTGGTGGGAGGTCTTATGGTAGTTACATTTTCAAAAAGCATTGCGAATTGACTTTAAAATTTTCTGCTATTTGTTTTTAAAGATAAACTATATTTGTTACTCACACCAGTCCCATGATTGATCCGGAGTTTATTGTTTCTTTCCTAAACTCTAGATGCTCAAAATTTTTCGACATGAGCAGTCTAGAGTTGGGTTTTTCAGATAGTCAGATTAGTAGATTTTCTAGAGCTAGTTCAATCTTTGGATATGGACTGCACTCGCTTATCTTTGTGCCTCGTATTTGGGTGTTCGAGCTATTTCTGGATTGGTGCTTTGAAGATGGAGATTATCCGCTGCTGATGTTATCGTTTTCTTTTCCGCTGCTATTTCTTTTATCATATCTCCGATGTATATTGATATTCATTGTATCACTCTATTGTATCAGATATTGAATCAGATATTGTATATCAATGTATTATCCTTTTTCTTCCGCTGTGTTATTTACTTAACTGTGTTATAAGCTCCGGAGAACCAGATTCGGCGTTTGAATCTACGGCATTTTAAGTACAAGTGAAGTACGGGTGCCGATTTTCGAAGGCCGACATCAGGATCTTTACATTAACTATCTGTTCAAAATTAATAAATGGACTATCTATCCAAAAACTGGGCTGACTACCTGCAAACTAGACTAGCTGTCCGAATCAAAATGGACTATCGGTCCGAATCATTTTCTTAGGGTTAACTACTCTTCATATTTTTCCTTGAAAACCTTTTCAAAATGATTTAATTTTTTAAATAATACTTATACAAGGAAAATATATTCTTAGCTTTATTCTAAGCAATTTTGCCATGTTATATATATACTTTACTCAAAATAATGTTGATGAATTTTAATAAGGATTAGCTATCCTTCCAAAACAAGTTAATACCCTTTTTAACTTGAAAACCCTTAGGCTATATTGCCTAGTTAATACATTCAAAACCTTTGTTTAAAACCTTTAAACTACCCCTTCGAAACCCTTGAAGGTAGCCCTTTCGAAACCATTGAAAGTGACACTTTCGAAACCATTAAAAGCCTTTCCTTCGAAAGCTTCAAAACATTAGACATCCCTCTTTAAAACTTAAAATGTTGCCTTTAAAAAACATAGGAAAAAACCTTTCCTTTCAACCCTTTTGAAACCCTGAGGAACCACCCCTTCGAAACCCGCATTTAAAACCCTTTCGAAAGCATTAAAACGCTAAACCTTTCGAAAGCCTTTGGGTTCAATATAAAACATGTGGAAACCTTTCGAAATCATTAAAAAATTTACCCCTTCGAAACCTTTGAAAACCATTTCTGTCGAAACCCTTTGAATTATGCCTTGAAGTAGAGCAAAAGGATTAGAAACCCATTAAAGTCGAAAGCATCTGTTTCGAAACCATTTAAAACTGTCTCTTTCGAAACCATTTGGGTTTTACTTCAATCATAGTAATAAGGTCTTTAAAACATTTAAGTCGAACACATCTGTTTCGAAACTATTTCCTAAGTAAAGAAGTGATGGTGTCGAAACCATCCCTTCGAAAGCAATGGAGAAGTGGCCAAATTTTAGGAAACAAAGTACCCCTTCGAAACCATCAGGGTCAAAAGGTAAAAAGGCGGCAACAAAAGGTTACGACTTAGTCGAAAGCAGATGTTTAAAAACAAAGGCGCAACCCAAAATCCCTTTGACCTAGTCGAAAGCCAACTAAGTCGAAAGCTTCTTAGTCGAAAGCAATCATTTAAAACAAAAGTGCAACCCAATCGAAACCATTTATTTAAATCCATTTGACCAAGTCGAAAACTAACCAAGTCAAAAGCTACTCGGTTGAAATCCATTTAGTCGGAAGCATTTATTTAAAACAAAAAGCGTAACCCAATCGAAACCATTTATTTAAATCCATTTGGCCTAGTCGAAAACTAACCAAGTCGAAAGCTACTCGGTCAAAAGCCATTTAGTCGAAACCAAGCAGGCGCATTTTTAATTTAAAAGCAAAGTGATGCCTCAACCCCTTCGGAACCCCTGGTTTCGACTCCATACGTTTCGCCTACATCCAATTCACTACGTACCAGTTCCCTGATACCATGTGCATTGGTTTTGACTGTGTCGGAAGCGAAGTTAAGGAGGCAGAACCTGGTGTCGAAAGCATCGAAACAGTGAAAAAAAGTAGCAAATAGTTCTTTTCACCTAACCTGCTTTACGTGTCAAATTTTGATTGGTTACCTCTTTTCTTTACCACTAAAAAGTGCTGCAATTTTCAAAACTAACTATTTGGATTATTTGTAAAAAGCCCCTTCTCCTTTTATAAATATATAAACATTTAAGTCTCATACCTTAAATAATTTTATATATCCATTAAAACACTTAGGAAAAATCTAAAAAGATTCCAAAAAATCTCTTTTAATATGTTTTCGAACGTATAAAAATTTCAGACCCAAACCTTTTATTATTTAACTGTAAATAATTTATAATCCAAATTACCATTTTATTTACTAGAAAATACATTTGAATTCCAAAAAAATTCAAAAAATTCTGAAAATTGAAACTCATCTCCTAAATAATATTTCTGGTCTATGTAAAAATTCGCAAGGCATTTGGA
The DNA here is from genome assembly GCA_030737815.1 of Allium fistulosum. Lineage (NCBI taxonomy): Eukaryota > Viridiplantae > Streptophyta > Magnoliopsida > Asparagales > Amaryllidaceae > Allium > Allium fistulosum. Next base: position 737,429,365 of record CM060908.1, on the reverse strand, counting down.
TGTCATTTAATAGGGTTTTCACCTTAAAACATATCATAAAATCAATATGAACATACATAAAACATCAACATGCATATATAATCATTCCATCATTCAAAAACATGGCACATCATTGCAAATAGGTTCGAATTTCATCCTAAAACCGAAAACAAAAGAAATATGAGATGTAAACATTATTCACTTTAGTTTTAGAGATTAAAGAGATTGAGATGTGAATGGATTTGATTTGCTTAAGCTTCTTCCTAGCTTTTCTCTATCTTCTTCCTCTTTCTCTTGTTAATGGTGGCCGGCCTCTTATTTTGAAAATTTTGATAGAATGAAATGAACGTGTATAGGAATACACGACCAAGTTTTAGGGATATAGGAATGGCATCTTTCCTATTTACCCCTCCTCTACTTCATGTTAACTCTTATATTAATTCATTGGTTAAATAGCATGGCTACCTTTGATTAAATCAAATCTCAATCCCCTAATCAACACATTATTTTATCTAATTTAACTAATTAAATATCCTAAATAATGTTACCAAAAATATAGGGTGTTACAGTATGTAAGATAAATTTTATAATTGATATAATTTAATTAAAATTGTTTAATTAAATAAACTAATTTAAAGGTTAATTAATTAAATAAAAGTACACATATATAAGATATCTGTGTTACAGTATAAAGGTTATAGTATACACTATAAAGGTTATAGTAGATATGTCCAATATAAAAGTTGTATTGGAATACTAATATAAAATTAATTAAAATGTTAATTAATTAAAACTAATTAAATAAGATTTAATTAATAAAATGTTATACACAAGATTATTGTATAAGTTAATTAAAATATAAAAGTTATATAATAATGAAACTTATATAATATGAGTGTATAAACTAAAGGTGGAACATTAAACAAACCTAAATAGACCAAATGAATAAATATATACGTAAATGTACATATATTATGATTTATGATGTGTCTGACACTTGAATCGTAAGGGTATTTCATAAGAAATGCATTATTCCATAAGTTAATATCACTCAATATAATATATTGAAGGTTATGAATCTTTAATATAATGTTGTCCTCTACCATATATGTATTAATAAATTACTTGCATACTCCTTAGTTGTTGAGCAAACTCAAGCTGGGATGTTATATGCAGTATTATTAATATATTGAACAGATGAGGTAAGATAACTATATGTATTTGCTGAGAAAACTCAAGGTACATATACTATACTTAGGCCATCACGTTATGGTAGGTACGAGTGAATAATCTCTTTCGATTTGTTGATCAAACTCAAGGTCGAAATGAGATTAGGATAAGGAAAAATGGGTCAGGAGTTGTATGTGATACAACCGATAAGGAGTTAGCCATCGGATTCATACATATAGATGCATGCAATTGTAATTCTATAAATACCAAAATGGTTCCACGTACTTCATCATATTCACCGATGAGTTATCGTCGACATGGACATGTGTATTTGATACACATGTAGCATGTCTATGGTAAACTTATAGGATATAAAACAAAAGTAAATGAAATAACATGCGATAGAAATGATTTGAGTTGATCGAATGAGTGAGTATATTGGAAAATGTTCCGAGCATACCTAAAATGAATAAAGATTCAATCTCAAAATTACTCCTCCATGTGATACATAATGATGCATCGATATTGAATAATGAAACTTTGTTGGACAATGTACGATTAATCATGAGTGAGGTTGAGTTAGTTTCTTTCTATTAGGTAATGTACTTAATTAGGGTAGTACACAAGGTTAATATCATTTCATCTGAATAACAGTTTATAAAATTTTACAAGATAAGGAATTATAAGAAACTCTAACATATCCTAGGCCAAGGAGTTGGCAGGTTGTGCAAGTCGAAAGATTGCATGTAATAATTGTTCATGAGGGATCTTGCATGAATCTCCCCAAAAGGATTTTGAAAAGACTGTCATTGGATGACATATTTATGTTTTGAACATTATTTTTGTAAACTAAAACTAAATCGGTTTTATAAATAAAGAAATTCAAAAAACGTTTATGAATACCTATCCTATTGCGCTAAGAAACAATTGTTGTTTCAGGATATACCAACTTCATTGTGAAGAAATTTCTTTGCAGAATTATTGGTAGTAAAACGGAATTGGATACGATCCATGGATAGAACTGATTATATGAGATGAAATGAAATTAACTAACCTAAACGAACACATAGCATTAGAACGTCTAATAAGTATTCCCGCACATCGAAGAGAAACTATGAGTTCTTATTAATGTCGAAAATATATAATCCTAGATTTTTTAATTAAACCATTGAGAGTGTTGAATCTATATGGTAAGATGCGCAAATCCGAAAGAATTCCAAGTACGCTATCAAAATATAGATTTTGGTGGTCGTAACTGAAGGGATAAGATCCATCGACCACGACTGTGTCTTTATGAGTAAGACTAATGTAGTTGGAATTAGATGAGCAATGTTGATAAGAATAATATCGCAAATTTCAATTGTTTAAATTAGCGTAATAGATTCGATATTCAACATGTTTAATTCAATTCGGATTTACTCACAAAATTATCACTTGATAAGACTTAGTGTTTTGGTACATATGTATTGAAACGGAAAATTCTAAATAACGATTTAGAATAAGCTGTTTACACATATTAACCAAAAATGTCTCAAATTCAGTGAGAGCGATATTGAGGTTGTGAGTCTTTAGATATGATCCAAGAAATGATATGAAAGTATCATTTTATCAGCATCAAGATTGAATAAGTATTTTGATAGAAATATCAAATAGTTTGATTTTCAATCGAAGTGCAGAGGAAGCGTGTGTTCATAAGAAAGAACATTAAAAGATAGATTGATATTTCTAAACTATAAGTAGACAACACGTTGTTTATTTTAACGATGTACTTGTATTAAAATAGCCTTAGTTGTTTTAATACTTAACATTGGATTAATAAATGATGACTTTTATAGTAAGTATAAAAGATGTCGGGAATGTCCCAAATGATATGCAAGGACACCTTATTAAAATGTTTAATACGGAACATGTAAGATTGATTCCGTTGCATTAGCAATAGGAATTATCATACATGTTATGTTATCTACGATATCATGATTTGTTTATGTATTTGATACATGAAGCAAATATCAAATCTAAATTGATATCACTTAATGGTTGTTTGAAGTGTTCTTATGTATTTATGAAATACTAGAGAATTATTTACATAAACAAAAACACCTTATGAAGGAGTGTTTAGACTCGAACTTCATAAGTGATATTGAGTATAATATGTTAATAATAAATTCAAGTTAAGAATCTTTAAGTTGGAAATGTTCCAAATGAAAGACCATGGCTAATTCAATGAAAAAGGCTAAGTACATCGCCTAGAATAGCGCCATAATAAAGACAATGTATATAAAAATATAAGTGCATAAATTTATACCGAGCCAATTTCAAATGTTGTGAATCTCATAACATTGTTATGTGATAACAACGTCACAATATAGTTTGTAACAGAACTTATAGCTCACTAGATATCGAGACATACTCTGAATTGTTCCACATGATAAAGCAGTTTATCATCGTCGAAGAGAGTTGATTGACAGAGTAAATAATTAAAACATAATAGCATACACATTCACAAAGGGACTGGCCTAATTGGTTTTGAGAAAACCGATTGGAGAAGTTGGAATAAGATTCCATAATTGACCCCAAGTGCAAGTGGGAGATTGATAGAGTTAGGGGTATGCTCTAGGAGAAATTATGTAATTTGTTACATATATCTAACTCATTGACCAATCTTGTTCGAAATAAAGGTGTTTTTTTCTATTGTATACTTGATATACTGCGGTTATATTAATTAATCAATTTAATTAAAAGTATATTTAATAGAAAATCCATAAATGGTATGTTTTTTGATAGTAGTTACAAAGTGTTATGACCGTGAGTAATTTATCACAATGAAACAAATATACCATTTTAAATGTTCCTAGTCAAGATGCATCGAGACTGGATATCGATGTATCCGTTGAGACTAGAGTACGTAACGCTCTTCAAATGTTGGGCAGTGTATTACTTATGACTATTGTGGGAACCAAGGGATTACGTACTGATAGTTATTGGATAACTATGGAAGGACTCACTCGATAGTTTTCTGTTGGTTATATAACTAAGGTCAAGCAGAGAATATCGATGTAACTAATTTACACAGTTCTTTCGACTTGAGAATACTGTTGATCTTCAATGTGAAAGCTCCGCTTTGATTATAGTTAAATCATGGTATGACGTCCATCGAACGACTATAGTTGGGTCGATTGGAAGCATTGGAAATGAAACACTATTCAAGAGAGGATTCGTTTCCTCAAGTATATGAGGTTAATATCATGGTCAACTGAAGTCAACTCAAAGTTAAAGTCTCTAACCATAGCACTTCAGTTAATAATAATTGTTATTATTGAACCAAGGACTTCGTATTTGGACTATAAAGTTGAATGTGGATGATATTGGAATTTTGACCATTACCAAATTCCATAAATCCAAAGAGATATAGTTTTGACGAAGAGAATTGGCGCAAATAATTGTCACTAATAGGTACTGCTTATAATAAGTAAAATTGAATTTTACCAAAGAAGTGTAAGCGATAAATTCGACCAAAATGTCACACCACCTACTAAGTGACGTATGAACGTTAATATTCGAATAGTTCAATATTAATCGCTTACTAAATTTACAACTTTGAGTCGCACAACCGTAATGATGAATTCTTTGAAAAACCACATGATTTAATCAATTTATAAAATTTTGTAAATTGATTAAGTTAATTGATATTTGAGAAATATTAATGATTAATTATTTGATATTTGGAAGTTTTTTGTAATTATTTTAATGCATATAAAAGTTAAATTTGCGCGCATTGATATACAATATTGATGTAATTTAAAGATAATTGCATGAAATGATATATGGAAATTTTACGTTATTTCATGACATGATTTATGGAAATTTTATGTCATTTGATGACATAATTTGTAGAAATTTTACGTCATTTGATGACATACATGTAAAGAAAGATTGGAGAGAGAGAGAAACAATTAAGTGAATTAATTAGGGAAGTTTTATTAAAGAATGAGAAAAGTTTCATTCTTTCAAATAAAATATATTCTCTAATTTATTCTGTATGTACAGTTCATTTTCCTTTTGATTAATTCTTCCTCTTTCTCTCCTCTTAACTTTTCAGGACAGAAACAAAAAAAACGGATTTCCAAAATCTTTCTACTCCAAATAAAAAGATCAAATAAAATAAAACAAAAGTGGTTCATCCATCTCTTGCAAGGATATGATAGGGATTTTGAAGATCTGGGGAGATATCATCATTCAAGATGTGACTTCTAGGCAACATCCTAAGGGGAATCCATTTTCAAGATGTACTTCAAGGCTTTGGGTAATAAGGTATGTTTTTCTTTAGTAGATAATCATATTTGATATAATGTTTATTGAAAGAGAAATTTAATTACCATAATTTGTGTATATATATATATATCATTGCCTCATTTAAGTTGAAAATTGTTCGTGTAGCTTGAATTGTTTGTTGGATGAATCAATTAGTGTTTTATTTAATAAATCAAAACTAAGATTTTTATATATTTAAATATAATGTTTTGTTTTGGAACTATGTTCTAAACATTCAATTTAAAGTCTAATTTTTAGATCGAAAATTTTGTCTGTCCAATTTATCAATTGGGTTTTTATTTTGTTAAATTAAAATTAAAATTTATATATGTTTGAATACATTGTTTTATTATAGATCTATATTGTAAGCATTGAATTCAAAGTATAATCCTTTAGATCTAAAATTTGTATGTTCATATTGTTTTGATTGGATTTTACTTTAACAAATTAAGCTAAAATTTATCTATGAATATTACAGTGTTTTATTGAAGATTCATGTTTTAGATCATATAAAACAAAATGTAATTTTAGATTTGAAAGTTTACATGTATGTATTTTGTGTTTGTATTGTTTTGGAAATTAAAAAAAGGAAGATGTTTTGGCAATAAATCTAAATTTTAATTTGATTACTATAGTCTCTAATTTGTATTAATTAGAGATATTTTATTGAATATTACATACATACAATTAATGTTTTGAGAATACCTACTTTTGAATTGATTGCTATAAATCTCTAATTTTATTAAGTAGAAAGATTTGATTTAATCTTATATACACACGATTAATTTTATATGTATGTTTGCATATATAAAATTTATTACTTGTATTTCATATTGCCAAAGTATGATTAGATTTATTTCCAAAAGGAGGAAATAATTTAAATGAGCCAATAATATATACATACATTTATTTTTGACTATTTATATCCTTATATTATGATGCCTATAATTTGTCATTTATATGTTGCATTAATTAACTTTATGAAATGGAAAATTGATTCAATCATCGTGGTTACAGTTTATTTATTTCTCATTTTTCATTTATGTGAATAGCTATCCATTTATTTTGTTTATATGTCTACACCTTGTCATCAATTGATAGCACCTATCGTGTTGCACTTACAGAATTTACAGTATAATATATTTATTTGTACTTACATTCATGCCATAACATGTTGCTAATTAATTACATTCATATGATCAATCAATTTAATTAAAGAGAGAGAAATGAAAGGTTTCTCTCTCCATGTAAATAATGTGTCCCCTCGTTAATTGAATAAGTTAAGAGGAAGGAAATGAAAAGTTTTCTCCTTTATATAAATTTATTCCTCGTCATTAATTGAATAATTTAAGAGATAGGAAATGAAAAGTTTCCTTCTCTAAATAAATTTAATAAGTTATTGTTTCACACAAATATGTACATAAGAGTATATTTGATATACTCTAACTTACGTGCACATTAAATTAGAGTAAAACTTTATTTATGAAGTTAAATAAAATATTGATTTTATTTAAAAGAAACTTAGAAAAGTTCCAAATGGATTTAGACTTCATAGGCCCATTAAAGATCCAAAATGGTTATAATTTTTGAAATTCACCTATTTCTTCCGCTGCGAGCTGACCCAGTTCCTTCAATGAATAGCCTTAAATCAAAATAAAGGATATAATATATTAAAATGGGTGTTCATGATTTTTCTAGTATTTTATTAAGGTTTTCTACGAGGAAAATGTACTAATATGTGATAGGTATTTCGTTGGGAAAAAGAGGGAACCGCATGGATGTATGTAATATAAACTATTATGGTTTAAGGTAAAGAGGGAACACGATCCAAATAAAGTGCTAAAAAGAAATATAAAGGAAACTGTAAATAACAGAAAGTGAAATTGTAACGTATTATATGGCGACACGTGTAAAGACATTTTCAGATATGGCAGATTTATCTAGTACGATGTTAAGACGACAACCTTACGATTTATAAAAGAACCGCACATATGGGAAAAAGGTAGAGATTAGCCAAAGGGGTCCAGGGACTTTCAGAGGAAAGTAGAGCTGTGCTGCAATTTGTAGAGGACATACCGTGCCATAATAATATAAAGACCAAAGAGACTGAATTGCACCGCAATATGCCAAGGAGATATTGTGTCGCAATTTGGATGTATTCACTAAATAAGTAAGAGTGAACTGAGCACACAAGTTGTGGAAGGGTTGTACTACTCTAAGGGAGGGTGTGGATGAAACCTAATAAAATAAAATTATGTAGGACTCGGGGAGATCCCATGGATAGTAAAGGAAAGAACTCCTACGTTAGAGGTAAGATTGGAAGGGCTATTGACGTCGGTTGGGGACGCTCACTCAATGCACACCAAGGGAAGGTAAGGAGAGACATTCAATTTTCGAACACTACGATGGGTGATTCCAAACAGTTTCATATTGAACAAATGTTTAGGGACAATGGGTGGTTGTTTCATAGTAGTCCAATGTTTAAATAAATGGGGACTATAGGTGGTTGTTTCACGGTAGTCCCGAACCTAAGTAAATAAATATAGTGGGACCGCATATGGTTGTTTCTTTGTGGTCCAGGGATTAACTAATAAATAGTAAATACCGCGGGAGGCTGGGACTACTCGGTTTGAACTAATGAATGAATCGAACGAATACTGCTGGGGGCTGAGTCTATGCGGTCTAGATCTAAAGAACGAATTAAAAATGGATACAGCAGAAGAGGCTGATTCTAGGCAGTATCGGCTAAAAGATGAACCTAAAAGGGTAGTTAAGGGGGACTGCGCCAGGGGCACAGTTACATATGAGAAAGGGAGATTAAAGATTGCTTTGTTTAGTTTGTCTGTATTTGAATATACTGAACTCACATAAGTCGCTGGAAGATAATTCTGATGATGACTACAGCACCATCGGCGTCCATCTTTGAGTTTCGAAGTGGAGGATGTTATAACTCATCTTAATTCATATAGTAAGAATGCAATTCTTCCTCGGATTTTTCCTTATGTATATTTATACTAATTTGAGTAAGCATTTTTTTAAATAGTAGGAATGTACTTTAATCAAGCAAAGAACCCACTTTAATGTCTTAGTGGTTCCAACCCATGACTTCTAGAATCTATGTCTAGAGTGTAATACCACTAACCAGTTAAGCGAGTGATCCTTGACTTAAAGAAACATTTTTTTGAAAATAAGTTCTCGATTGAAGTCGACTTTCTTTTAAACTTTGTCTGCTTTCATTGTTTTTTGTGATGAACTTATAATGTGCCTCTATGTATCTAGTGAGTTATGTAGCTTGTTGCTTTGTTTGAATTGTCTTATTTCTACCAACAGGGTGACCATCAGCACTTTGAAACAATGATGTTCTTCCTGTGATTCAGACTCGCTGCCTGGACTAGAATCAGAATAGTTGATTCTTCTAGCATTGTTCTACTGATTAAGGATAAAATTGTTTGGATTCTTCCATATTGGAAGGGGCGAAAGCAATTCGAAGCATTCTTGAAAATTGGATGGTTGACGTAATGAATACGGTACGCCTTTCATGCCTTCTCTATCTGAATCAAAAACCAAAATGAATGTGTTACACAAACTCAAAACTTTTTATAAAAACGTGAAGAACACTAACAATATCGAAAGGGGCATCACCACTTCTTGGTCAACGTTCTAGTGTATAATATATTACCAATTTTTTTTGGCATGCTAGGTTCATGACTCGAAAACCTTCCCTCACTAAAGCCCTAGTCCTTGGCGCAGGGTCAATCGAACTAAAGAAGTTAGCAACTTTTTTTCCAAAATATTTCTCCTTTTATGTTAGTCCTTGTAATATTGTTAGTTGAAATCCAGATCCAGACTCTCGCGAGTGATACATATTGTTCAGGCGTATATTTCACTTGTTCATGCCTTCGCTTTTGTGGGTACTACTTCGTCTTCAAAAGCCTAAACCTCTTCAATGTTTACAATTCCTATTGTAACGGCATCCATACCACCCTAATTCTTACTATGATATCCTTGAAGCAAACCATTTAAAGATATCCATTTTTTTCTTCTTCTTGGTACTAAGGACTGCGGGATACTTGAGTTTCTTCAACTTATTTTTCCTTGTCCTCTTCTTTATTGTATTTGTCAATGTCAATTTCTTCTGTTTTTTCCCTCTTCTTCTTCATCAATAGTTTATGCTTCTACTACTGATGTTTGTAGCATTACGAGAATATATAAAAGAATTGGTTGCTCATGTTTTGCATAACATCTTGATCATGAATTGCTAGTTGTTGAGAATTAAGCTGATATGTTATTGCTAGTCATCTCGTGTCATCGGCGACATGAACGAAACCTAGTCTTTGTACTGTGATTGATGACCATGTTGACAAACGTGGGTCGGCGGTAGTATGGATATTGTTGTGGTGCAGTGGAACGGTAGTACAATTGTGAATAGGGATGCTAGGTGTGGAGCGTTGAGTGGATAAGGTTGAGAATAATTGATATTTTGATACAATGCATAGGCGTATTGCTGTTGAGGATGTAGAAATTGTTGTTGATTACAAGGATGAACATCATGGTATTCAAAGAAAGGGTACGAGACGTTCATTGGTGATGTTTGAGGGGAATAACTATTTTGTTGGTTTTTTATTCTTTGGGGGTTTCTTACCGTATGGGACATGATTTTTTGCAAATTGAAAGAGGCAAGTATTAGAAGTTAGAGCTAGAAGAATTGTGTTGTTGTGGTGTGGTGATGGTGGCGAAGTTTATAAGGAGAGGGGAGAAAGAAGCCGTTGAAGCATGGCCTAAAACAACAAAATGTGTCGTTATATTGAAATGGCAAATCGTTTGTTGTTTAATTAACGCTACAAATACTTTGCCGATTAAACTACCAGTCAGCTTAGCCAAAAATATCGAACGACTGGTTTAAGTAAAAAAAATCACATCTGGATGCATGGTTGTTTGTTCAGTGCAACTATCTGAGTGAATAAATCACTATTGGTTGCAGTCTAACAAGAGAAAGGTAGAAAACAGTTTAAAATTGGAAAAAATTTCAACATACGCTTAACAAAGAAAAATCTCATTTCAAGTTTATGCGTCGTTCCAGAGTTGTTATGAAAATAGAAATGTTTTTAGCCATTTGGCCGTTTTGTACTTCCGCATTCTGAAAATGCACAAGAACAAAATTTTGATTTGTACTTGCACGTTTTTAGAATACGCAATTATATTTAAAAATAAGTTAAATATGCGTATTTTTTAGTAGTACAGGAAAATAGGCACGGGGAAGAAGTTGCAAAAAAAATTATTCTCAAGGACAACAAGTTTGTTTTTTAGTCTGAAGGACACTTTTTAGTGTAAACAGAAAATGATAGTTACAACTATCATTCGGTGATTTACACTAAAAAGTGTCCCCAAGACTAAAAAACAAACTTCTTGTCCCTGAAACTAAATTTTTTTTCAACTTTTTTCCTAAGCCTAAAACCCTCCTTAAATTTGAAATAAGTTTTTTCCGAAGGTCTAAAATTAACTTTTTCCTTCAAATTTTGAAGATATACATTATAATGGTACCTATGCACGTTAGTTTCTTATTTTTGCTTCTATGCCTTACAACAGGTCACATTTGACAGTGATACATATATTAGCGGTATTAACTGAAGTGTGTTTGTTTTGTAATCCGTTGATACCATCTTTGGTCCATCTTAACCGTTCCTTTAGATCAACGGTCACCCTGCTTTGTTTTCTTTTATTTGGATTACCAGATTGACTGGTTGGGCCTTTAGCCCATGTATTGTATTTATATAAATCACCGTTTTCCTGTATTGTATGATTATCGAATCATATCAATAAAATCAGTTTGCAACCTTTTCTCAATCAAAATTTAATTTGGTATCAGAGCACAACTGCCTAACGGCTATATCTTTGCTACTGATTTCTGATTTCACTCATCATCAAATAAATTCAGAGGTATTTTCGGTTTGAGAGCTCCCCTCAGAGTAATTTCATCATAGGGAAGGCTTACCTTTCTCGAGATCAAATGCAAAGTTCATGTTCATCAGTTTTTTAATCTGATTGTGCCATCCAGAAGAGAATCCGATTCATTTTAGTCATTTTCTCTCTGGTTGCACAACCCCGGTCAGTTCTTTTATCTTCTTTTCGTGATTCTTTGCATGTATTACTGCTTCTCTTTGAAACAGTAATACACCCATTTCTCAAATCACAAAATACCCTCTTCTTGATCATATTGCATCAAGATTTCTTATTTTCCCATGGCCCTCGAAGAAGAGGAGGTCACTTCAGCTAATACCCGCAACCAATCCAAGGAACAACGAAGGTCAGATTCCATCTTGATCAGACCTAAGAATCAAGCCATTAGTACACTGTTAGATGAGGACAATTACATCACATGGAAATATCAAGTTGAAATAGCCTTAAGAGGGTATGATCTGATGGATTACATCAAGGGTACTAAGGTTATTCCTCCAATTAATGTTACAGATGATAAAGGGAATACTGTAAAAAATTCTGAGTATGTTACATATCAAAAACAAGATAACATGCTCGCATCTTGGCTATTATCCTCTGTCAGTCAAACACTTTTGTCTCAACTTGTTGGATGTTACACTTCATATGAAATATGGTCCTCTATAGAGAAAACTTTCAGTTCTCAATCTGCAGCAAGGGTTATGCACTATAGACGAGAATTACAGAATTGTAGAAAAGGAGATACAAGCATGAGAGAGTACCTTGCCAAGATCAAGAACCTGTGTGACAAGCTAAAGGCTGTAGGCCATGAAATTTCAAACAGCGAACAGATTCTCATCATTACCAACGGTCTTGATCAAGATTATGAATCTTTAGTGACCTTCATTGCCACACAACCAACCCTACCCAATCCAGATTATGTTTACTCAGCCCTCCTTGCACATGAAGGGAGAGTCGAACAAAGGAAACTCATGCAAGAAGATTATTCTGCAAATTTTGCCACAACAAAAAATAAAAATCAAAGAATCAATCAGTCCACTCCCAACACAAGAGGGGGCAACACTCAAAGAGGAAGGGGTAGGGGAAGATTTTCTAACAACAATAGAGTAAAATGCCAAATTTGTGAAAAGTTTGGTCACATGGCGAATAAATGCTACTTCAGATTCAAGGAGGACTACAACCCAGCGCAGCAAGGTCAAACCAACAGGCAACCAACAGCTAACATGGTTCAAAACAGCAATCAATCAAGGAATAATGACAATGCAGGAGATGATACATATAAAGCTGATGATGTTAACACAGCTGAATGGTTTCCAGACTCAGGAGCAACTAACCACCTTACCAACAACTTACAAAATCTCAATTTGGGGAGCAAAAGCTACACAGGTAACAATTCAGTTTTAATGGGTAATGGTGAAACTGCAAATATATCACATATAGGGACAGGCACTATAAAAGGTACAAGGCTACTCTATCTCAATAATTTATTGAGAGTGCCAAGTATCAAAAAGAACTTAATCAGTGTCTCTCAATTTGCTAGGGAAAACAATGTGTATTTTGAGTTTCACCCCAAAGTTTGCCTAGTTAGAGATTTGCTAAACAAAAATATATTATTACAGGGTAGGCTGGACCAAGGTCTATACAAATTCTGCAATATGAGACCCAAGAACAATTGTAATAGTGCAGTGTGGTGCAATAACACTAGTGTGAATCATAAAGAAATCAGTGATGTATTCCATTCATGGCATTGCAAACTAGGGCATCCTAGTTATGATGTAGTTAAACAAGTTCTAAATGAAAATAAAATTTCTGTCTCTTTTTTAAATAACTCATCTATTTGCTCGCATTGTCAAATTGGTAAAAGTCATAAATTACCTTTTCAAGTTTCTGAAACTATCTATGAAAAGACATTGGAGCTTATTGCAGCAGACTTATGGGGACCATCACCACACATGTCAACAAAAGGAGACAGGTATTACTTATCTCTAGTTGATGCTCATACCAGGTATACTTGGATATACTTCTTGAAAGCTAAATCTGATGCTTGCAGTGCTATAAAGCATTTTATCACTTGTGTTGAAAACCAATTTAATAGCAGTGTGAAAATTTTTCAAACTGATGGTGGGGGTGAGTTCAAAACTTTGAAATATTTTTTTAATCAAAAGGGGATAATTCATAGAGTAACTTGTCCACACACATCAAAACAAAATGGGTTAGTTGAGAGAAAACATAGGCACATAGTAGAAACTGGATTAACACTCATATCACAGGCAAGTTTGCCAATGAAATATTGGAGAGAGGCATTCACTACAGCTGTATATCTTATTAATAGAATGCCTACAAGGGTGTTAAACCAAATTTCTCCTTTTGAAAAATTATTCTCTTCAAAACCAAATTATCATTATTTAAAAACTTTTGGATGCCTATGTTTTCCCTATCTTAGACCCTACAATAAGCACAAATTAAGCCTGAGATCTAGCAAATGCACCTTTTTAGGGTATGCTCATAACCAAAAAGGATATATATGTCTAGATGATCAAGGCAGAATATACATTTCAAGGCATGTTGTTTTTAATGAACATATTTTTCCTTTTGCAGAAAAAGAAAAATACATACAAAGCACTGATGTTAATAAAACCAACAATGGTAGCATTCCAGATTTATCAGAGTGGTTCAATGCTGAAACTCATACTGAAAGGAGATCTACAGAAAGTCAAAATGACCACTACATACAAGAAACCACTTATAGCCCAGCACATGATGAACAACAAACAAACACACAACAAAACAATGGGCAACAAGATAGAGATGCACTACAAAGTCATGACAGTATAGACACAACCACTGAAGCCAATACTGAAACTCATGAACAACAGCCGGGCATCATTCAACATCCCATGGTGACAAGATCAAAGAGTGGGATTTTCAAACCCAAAGTTTATAATGCTCAGATAGATGAAATTGAACCAACATCATATGACTCTGCTGTTAAGGACACTAATTGGAGAAAAGCAATGGATGAAGAATATGGGGCTTTAATTAAAAATAAAACATGGAGCCTAGTTGATCCACCCAAGCACAAAAATATAGTGGGAAGCAGATGGACATATAAGATCAAAAGAGATGCTAATGGAAATATTATCAAACACAAAGCCAGACTGGTAGCAAAAGGTTATACTCAACAGTTTGGATTTGACTTCAAAGAGACTTTCTCTCCAGTCATTAAACCAGCTACTATAAGAATCATATTGACTATAGTTTTGCACAAACAATGGAAAATTAGACAACTGGATGTGCAAAATGCTTTTTTAAATGGAGACTTAGTCGAAGAGGTGTATATGCAGCAACCAAAGGGTTACAATAATGAAAACAGCAATCAAGTATGCAAGCTACACAAGGCCATATATGGTTTAAAGCAAGCTTCAAGAGCTTGGTATGACAAACTAAAAAGCACATTGGTAAAACTTGGTTTCAATATTACTATATCTGACAACTCCTTATATACCAGAAGAAAGAATGGAAACATCATCTATATACTAGTCTACGTTGATGACATACTCATCACAGGAGATGATCAACAAGAAATTGAACTTGTCATAAAACACTTAGACAATCATTTTGCTATAAAGGATATGGGTGAAGCTAACTATTTCCTAGGCATACAAATTCAACGATAGGAAGACTCTAGCATCATTTTATCACAAAGACAATACATGTCAGACATACTTGTCAGGGCCAACATGAATAATGCAAAAGCTATTGCTACTCCTATGACCAGTAACCATCAACTAAGCAAAAATAAAGGTGAGCCTATTGAAAATATCAAGCACTACAGAAGCATAGTAGGTGCCCTTCAGTATGCCACTATCACTAGACCAGACATTAGTTTTAGTGTTAACAAAGTATGTCAGTACATGCAAGCCCCGACAAGTGAACATTGGTGTGCCGTTAAACGCATATTAAGATACATTAAAGGGACTATCAATTATGGATTGAGACTCACACCTACAAGCAACTTATATTTACGAGCTTACAGTGATTCTGACTGGGCCAACGACTTGGATGATAGAAGATCTATCACCGGTTATTGTGTGTATCTGGGCAGCAATCTCATTTCCTGGTGCAGCAAAAAGCAGGCCACCATCTCCAGATCTAGCACGGAGGCCGAGAATAGAGCGGTAGCCAGTGCTACGGCGGTAATTATTTGGATTGAAGCTTTGCTAAGGGAGCTAGGGCTCGAGCCAAAGAGAAAGCCAACTGTTTGGGTTGATAACCTCAGCACAATATCATTGTCCATGAATCCTACCCAGCACTCACGATCGAAGCATTTTGAAGTCGATCTACACTTTGTTCGTGAACAAACAGGGAAAGGAAAGCTTCTAATTCAACACATTCTCTCTTTCTATCAACGTGCGGATGTCTTAACCAAAGCTGTTTCATCTAAGAACTTTGCCAGATTTCGCGAGGATTTGGGTATTTTCTCAGCCGCCATGAAGGACGAAGGAGAAAGGAAACCCTAGCTTGATTTGAGGGGGAATATTAGCGGTATTAACTGAAGTGTGTTTGTTTTGTAATCTGCTGATACCATCTTTGGTCCATCTTAACCGTTCCTTTAGATCAACGGTCACCCTGCTTTGTTTTCTTCTATTTGGATTACCAGATTGACTGGTTGGGCCTTTAGCCCATGTATTGTATTTATATAAATCATCGTTTTCCTGTATTGTATGATTATCGAATCATATCAATAAAATCAGTTTGCAACCTTTTCTCAATCAAAATTTAATTACATATACATATATAATTACCAAAAACTACCTGAGTCTTATCTCATTCAAGTTCAAACTATTACACGTATACAACGATTCAAAAACTGAACACAGAGCAACAAGTAGAAGTACTCACTACTTCATGCCATTATCGTCTATTTTAATTTTTTTCATAATCTCATTGGCGATCAACTCATTTGCTTTGTCGGTAGGATGATACTCGTCCCAAAACACATATTTACTTCTGTCCGCACACAGCGTTGATACCGGAATACAAGTTAGAGTAGGTCTAATCTTTCCAATTGAGCAGCATGGTGAATCCGAATTGTTAAATCCTGCACATTTCAATTATGTTACAAACTGCAATGTACCTAAACTGAACAATTTGTTTGCATAAACTTAAAACCTACCATGTTTTTCAGGATGGTTGATTATGTCCTGGAAGAAATCGTAAGCATCTCCAAACTGGTAAGTAGCATTCGGAAGTGTATTGGATAGATCTTCGAAGAGCTTCATTGCTGCTTTGTTGAATGCTATTGCGAGTTTGTTAGTTGATTCTTGACAATCTCCTGACCTAGTCAGTATACGTTGTAGAGGAATGCAACCCATTGGTCCTAATCCGAAGAATGTCAGCTTTCTTACTCCTAGCGAATGAAGCATCTGTTTTATGTACCAAAGAGTTGTATCACTAATTTTCTATATCATAGTGCAGGTTATGTATACTCATATATACTGTAGTATAAGGATTTTACCCGAAGCTGTGCTTCCAGTGTCGATATAACGTAGTTGACAAACCCTACTGAACTATATGTCCAGGAATCTGAATACACCGGTAAAAGATAGTTATTGATGAAATCATTACTCCCAAGAGCAACAACGTATTGAGCTTCTCTGAAAAATTTATCGGAAGCTTTTTTCCCTATTTTTAACTTGATCAGTTCTTGTGTTCCCTTAAACAATTCTATCTGCTTGTACAGAGAAAACCTTTGTATCTGTTTTATATAAAAAGATATATGTCAATCATGCTGTTCATATTCAATACAGTAGTTTGATATATATGCAAAACTAGTACTTACAAATATGTATGAAGTTTCATTTAAGATGCCTCCTCCACCAGATGCATAATTTACACCATTTTCAAGAATTGTGTCTTCGTCCAGGTTTGGATCTAGGAACGCCGGTGGCCTTGGTAGGCCCAGTTTGTCACCTAAAATTTTCATCATGTATCATACGTAGACACTATGGAATTCTTAAAAATTTAATGTTATAGAAAATTATATAGGAATAGAAACTTGAATTACCTACTATATCAGCTGCAGTGCGACCATTTGTGAAGCGCCCATTAGGCATGCCTGACCCAAAATCAATCCCATACCACGGAAGAGCGGCTCTTGCTAAGCTTTTCGTGAGGTAATTGTTATTGCCTACGTCGGATAAAGAGTCTCCAAAGATGATTTGAACTACTTTGCATGAACATTTATCGCTTGCATGTGCAAAGAGTAGTACAAAACTTATGAACAAGGTTAGTTTCATACTGGGTGTGTGTTCTGCTTTTGGAAGTGAAAAAGGAAGTTAACTTTATATAAAACTATGAAGGGAAGTGGAGTACAAATTTGGTTTTAGTGGTTAAAGATTTTTATGAATGATTTGACAACGAAATTAAAATATTTGATGTTGTGAATCAAGGGAAGTGAGAATTTGGGTTGGAAAATAGTTGGTGAACCAACAGAGTGACCAACTTCAACCAACATTTATGTTCTACAATATCTAATGTATAGAGTATATTTGGTGTAACAGCAAACAAAACATGGTGCAAAACCTTTTTTTGGTTCAAGTTTTAATTAATCTAGTTTGAATTTTGAATGGTTCTTGGAGTAGCTGGTCAAGGAAAAAGTAGGCGCTTATAAGCACATTTCATGATAAGTTTATGAGCTATGCAAACTTCTTGCATGTTTCAGTCATTTTGCGTGCTTTGGACGTATTATGTGGTGGGATGGAAGATCAATTCCTCTACCCCAAATCACATATGCCCATGTCCATCGGCATTAGCCCTATTTAATTAAACAGTTAATTAAATCAAGGCACCTCAAAGGAATGATTGAAATCATACAGGGATAAAGGGTACATGCAGCAGAGGACAGAAGAATTGACCCAGTAGAATGACATGCTTGGGATAACTTTCTACCGAAGAAAGTAGCAAATGGTCCCGCTTAACAAAGTTGAGGTTTTTTGGTATGGATATTTTGGATTAGAGGTTAGAAGTTCTTACGTTCAAGGACATAAATTTGATTGGAGTTTGGTTAAAGGTTGGATGTGAAGTAATTTAAATTTGTCATTTGTTTAAAAGTAGTTTCATTTTTATTTTGTAATAACTAATCAATAACTTTTTATTAATTGTCAATTTTAAATAATTAAATAATTAAGAATTAATATTAAAAATAAATATTTAATATTTAACATTTAATAGTTCATATCTACAAATTGAAACATAGAAATTCAAACAAAAGTACAAATTTCATCTACAAATTTAACGTCGTTCTCGCAGTGCTCTCAACTCTATTTCGATCCATTCATGTGCAGCATTATCAGAATCCAGCATTTTCATACATCTTTGAAAATCCTTATCAATGGATAAGTTGGTAATCTCAATAATGTTGTATTGTCCAACATCATGCACCGTTCGCAGCAAGCTGGAGCTTTAGCCAATTTACGGTCAGTTTGTTGTGGAGCTTAACAAAATAGAAATTCAAACTTTAGAAATTCAAACAAAAGTATAAATTTCATCTACAAATTTAACGTCGTTCTTGCAGTGCTCTCAACTCTGTTTCGATCCACTCATGTGCAGCGTTATCAGAATCCAGCATTTTCATACCTCTTTGAAAATTCTTATCGATGGATAAGTTGGTAATCTCAATAATGTTGTATTGTTCAACATCATGCACCGTTCGCGGCAAGCTGGAGCTTCAGCCAATTTACGGTCAGTTTGTTGTGCAGCTTCTCGGCCTTTTTCCCATCATTTCCATCCTTTTGTAGTATCTTCATAAAATGTTTGCTACGAGCGCCTACGGTTAGAAGGAGTAGCAAATGAGCAGCAGCCGAACGACGAACTGAAGTGGTACTATCCACATCAACATCAGGCTCAACGTTAAGGTCAGTTGAGAAAATTAATCTGCTGACAGGTTGAAAGGACTCGTAGGGCTAGGATCCCAAAATATCATTCCATTCAGCAGATATTGGCTTTTCTTTCCAAAGGTTCTCTAGAGTTGGAATTGAAGCAGTGGTTTGAAAATCAACCTGTACTTCATCTTCGGTATCAAGAGCAGGCAATTCTACTTGAGTGGCAAGAATGACATGTCTTCTCATAGCGACATTTTGAATATTTGCTCCTGATATTCCAAATCCGGTATAGGAGCATCTCTCCATTTAAGAACTATACCGTCGATATCCTAAAAACCCAAATTTAAACATGGAAAGTGATAGGAAATTAGCGAAAATTGTAATAAAAAGTATTATGCCTTGGCTTGATCTGCCCACAAGTCGTCGTCGGCGGCAGCTATAGTGCATGTTAGAAAGTGATAGAAATATGACCTCAAGTACTCAAATATAGTGCATGTTAGAAATGTACAGAAATTAATTATATTTTCTACATATTAAGCACCTTTGAAAGGAAAGCCATCCAAACCAAACCCTTACAAAGAATCTGTATCATCACCAAGATTATGACGGTAAGTTTTAAGTTAAAATAAATTAGTATGACTAAATTAATTTATCTGTATATGTAACAACCCAGAATTTCTGTCATTCGAAATGGTAATATTTAATTAATTTTAAATATTCAAAAGTTAATTTAATAAGTTGAATAACTTATATTTTGAATATAGTGATTTAACTAGATAATTAAATTGTTAATTTAATATTTGAAATTGTGTAAATAATTTGATTTTGAATTATATGTGAATTAAAATGATTTATAAAGTTGATTTAAATTCTATTTGAATTAGAATGATGTTAGAGAACTTTTAAAATTGATTTAAAAGTTAATTTGTAGAAATTGAATATTTTAATATTTAATTAACGAGTAAAAATAATCATTTTTCACACGATCTCGGATTTCGACGAAACTAGTTTTATCGGATCCGTAATAATATATTATTGTAGGATTTCAAATTTTGTGTCAATCGGACTTACGATTTGGTCGTACGAAGCTGAAACGCGTAGAAATTTATTTAAGTAAATTTTAATTAAAATAAGTTGATTAGAAAACCTATCTTCCAAATACGATCGAATTGGGTCCCGATATATATTCCATTGTGTTCGGAATAGGGGTAAAATATTATAAACGTCAGGCGGCATGCTTTGTTTGAAGTTCATAAATTCCATTTTGAAAAAACCCTAATCTCCCAAGCCCTAGCCGCCGCTCACGTTTCTATGGCCAGAATTTCATTTCTTTCCTTCTCGATTATCTCTCGATCCAAACACTTTTAGCCTTCGATTCCTAAATGAAAGTTGTAGAGGATCGTGAGATCTTCATATCCAACGGCTGTGATCGGCTGTAACATGTTTGATTAACGGTAAATCGATTTCAAATGGTCGGCGTTCATCCACGTTTTGCTAGGCGACACCGCGACCGAGCTTCACACGGTTATGGCCAATGGTGCGCGTGCATGGGGGCTTCAACGGGAAGACCTCTGATCGTCGTATAGTTGGTTGTAGGAGTCGCGATAATTGGTGGAAGATGACGGCCGATGGGTTTGCACACGTTCGTGATGGGGAAGGAGAAGAAAAGGAAACACCGGCCAAGATCTGGAGTAGCAGAATCGAACGGCTGTGATTTGAGATGAGTTTTAAAATAAAATAAAATTGTAAATTTATTTATATAATAATTCGTGTAATGTTTAAAATAGCGTAACTTCTTAATACGAGGTCTGTTTTTGACGAAACAAGTTGCGCCGAGTCCATATTGACGAGCACTACATTTTAGAGCTAGTTTGGAGTTGATTGGAGCTAGTGAAAATTTTGGATAAAATTAAACATCTGTTTAATTTTATTCAGAATAAAACGCTGCAACAGCTATTGGAATCAAAGTGAGTACAACTCGACTGCTTGTTGATCATTTGGGGTTAAAATTTCAATATACATATAGTAGCAGTAGTCTCTTCGTTATGAAATATCCAAAGCAAGGACTATTCGCTACTAATCCTAGGAATTTCCCGACAGGATGTGGTAGGAAAGTACCTTCGGTTTGTCCTGTTCCTGGATAACTTGTATGGATGAATGTCTGACATTGCATTTTCTCAGATTATGTACATTGGTTTTTACAAAAGTACATCTGTTTGGTGGGGGAGAAGACAACTTCTCTTAGCTTAACACCCTTCATTGAGACGTACGAGCTCAAGGGTTGTATTTTTGTGAAGACAATTAGTAGTCAATGGAAATGGCGAATGTGGCATTCAAAAGTGATATGTGATATGTGAAAGGTAATCGTTACCTCTTTCGCCTCACCAACCGGAAATGATCGAAACAGGGTTAGATGCGGCAAGGTTAAGTGGGTCATTCCCAATTAGGATATGATCATCCCCTTCTAGATATATTTCTTTCCGCTATGACGTTCATAATGTAAATTATTGTGGTTTGTATACTATGAGGGCTCTCGGAAAAGGTCGGTAACGATTGGGGGATGACATATTCGGTACTACCTAGTTATAGAGGTAGGTCGGTCTTATGTTGGTAGAGGGAAGATGTTTTGTGCCTCGAGACATCCATCTAGAGGTGTACCCACCGGAAGGTAGTCCCTTCACCTAGTCATTTGTATGGAAATCCAAACTCCGCTACGTGCCTGCCTTTTTGATTGTATTGTCCATTTTCGGCTATATGCTGGAATTTAATCAATATAATAATTTCGGCTATGATTAATATTATTTGTGTATACTAGATACTAGTATAATATCAAATGATTTGATATGAATGTTTTAGTTATCGTAAGGTAAAAACATGTCCGTGTTTATGTGTGGGCGTGTCTAACGAGATACTTTTGTATTGAAAGAAAAGTTTTGGTAATTTAGTAAATTCAGTTGAGTGTGTTTCTCAAGCGGGTTTACCAGACTGATCCAGGCGTTCTTCCCTTTCAATGCTCGGGTCAGACCGAGTATATTTACAGGTTCAGATTTTGTGCTTTTAGAGCTTCAGCAGGAGAGCTGGAGATCTTCATTATTGTGTACACGTATCAGTTTTGCGCAATGTTATTTATATTATCAACAATTGTAAGGACATGTTATTATAATTGTCCAGGCTGATGATTAGTGATTGATTGTTGAACTCTGATTGATGTATGTATATACATTTTCTATTTTGTAAAGATCATTAATATGATATTATATGTTTTCCGTTGCGATGTGAGGTTCTGTATTGTTCTGTTTGGTTCTCTCTTCTCTCTTTCTTCTCTTCTTCTCTCTTCTTTTCTTTCTCTTGACTTTCCATCAGTCTGTACTTTTTGGGTCGGACATGTGTGGTTTATTGTCGATTCAAAAGGTATGAATTTGCGGGTCGTCACATTTGGTATTAGAGCTTAGGCTTAGCATATTCCTAGGCTTTGATGTGTACTCAGTATAGATAGGGACTAGCACCCTAGATTGAGTTTGAGTTTGAGTGTATTATATATATGAGCGCGTATTTGTTAGTGATATAAAATGTTTTATATTGTGTTTACTTGTCCATTGAGTTGTTTGTGAATTCTGGTCGGTATGTGGGATGCCATATTATCGATAGGAATTTCTAAACACTTAAACGAGGCAAGTCGACATAGTATTATTTTTAAATTGGATAAATGAAATAATTTTACCTCGATTATATTTTATATATAAAGGAATAATTTTTCAGAAATTATTATAGTGTATATAAATTTATTGTTTCATTGTTGAAAATGTAAATAAATATAAGTTAATAAAAGCTGTTTGGATAATCTAAATAAAAAAATAACAATTGTAAAAGAATAAATTATATAAGCAAATGAATTATATAGTATGGAATTATAATTAATATGATATACAATTGTAAAATAATCTTATATATAAAAAATGAAACTACATGAGTATATTTATAAATATGAGTTGTAAATAAAAATGGATTTAAAACTAAGAATTTGAAAATTTGAATCTCGTTGATTTTGGAAGTTGTTTTTTTTTCAAACTTAAAGAGATTATATTATTATAAATCTAAAAAAGATAAATAAATTTGGAATAAATCTTATATAAGTGAAGTAAAATAGTGAAATTATATAAGTAAGAATTTACAAATGTGATTTATAAATATAAAAGGATTTTTGAAAGAATATAAAGCACTGAATTCACCATTGTTGCTGGGAAATAATAAGAGTGATGACTGCAGCATCATCGGTATCATTTTCGAGTTTCTGTGTGATGGATTTGCTACCGTTAGTAAATTGGAAATTGAAGTTTTGTTATGATAAACAAATTTGAATTTAAAATCCAAGTTGAAATTGATGAATATAAGTGAAATGAGTTTTGGACTTATAATATGAAATGAAAATTTAATTTTGGTAAAGTTAAATAAATTAAATTGGATTTGATTTGGATTAGATAAGTTATTGAAATGAAAGTTAAACTTAAGAGGTAAAGTGATTATATAACCATGATTTGAAATTATAAAATGAGTTTGGTGAATGGAAGTAAACTTAAATAAATGTTCATGGAATTATAAATAAATAAGTGGTATAACTTGTAAAATGAGAAAATGTAAGTAAAACCAATTGTTAAAATGGTTAAACAATTTTGTTAAGCAAAACAAAATTTGAATTTGAATAGTGATATGAAATTTGACTTAAGTAAGAGTTAATAAAATAGAATTCGAATTAAATTAGAAGTGAACTTAAGTTGTATAGTGAAAGTAAATGCAAGTAAGAATGAAATGAAATATAACTTAAGTGATGTTGAATGAAGTTGAACTTGATATTAAAATGAATTAATAAAGTGAATTAATGAAATGAAGCAATTAAATGAATATGAACTTGTGTTATAAAATGTAATTCAACTTTAGTTGTAAAATGAATTAGCAAATGAATTAATGAATAAATTGAATTGAACTAATGAAATAGATTAGTAAATAAAATATGGATTGAATGTTAATCAATCGAATGTAAATGAATTGATAGGGAATAATGAATGTAAGTGTTACTTCATTAAAAGCTAATGAAATTGGGAATTGAATAATTGAGAAAAAATCAATTAGATATTAAACCAAATCGAATGTAAAGTAAATTAAATAAATTTGGTCATGTTGGATATGCATTGGTTGTTAGATGGATGTTAGTTGATTGAATAGAAATTCATTAAATGTTAATGAAGTTGAATCAATAAAAATTGAAAGCTATAAATAATTGAATTCAAATTAGAAGTAAGTGAATCAAAATAGAATTTAATTTAATTTGATTTGGAAATAAACTAACTTGAATGTAAATTAGTGAATGTAAACTAATTGAATATGAATAAATAAATGTTAGTAAAATCCAATGTTAATGAATCAAATGTGATTAAATTTGAAAACCAATTCAATGAATATTAATGAGTAATGAATGTATATTGATTTGGTTATGGATTGATTGGATAGATATTGGTTTGTTGGATGTTAGTTGGATGATAGTTGTTTGATGGATGGATTTGTTGCTTTTGATTGCATTTGCTATATTGGCATGTATAGTGGTTATATTGGCATATGTTGTATATTGATATTAATTTCCATATATGTTTCTCATTTTTTTGTTGAGTGTTTAGTAGGTGCGAATAGCGTACGCTTCGCATTTGAAGTTCGCTTTCGCGCTATATTAGCCGTATATGCTCGCTAATAATATATAAGGTACATATCTCGGATTACATATCGTACTTTTATATTTTTTCCTACGGGATGTCTCATCCTCGAAGATGAGTTGTATATTTGTGATATATATATTGTGATTTTACTACGATCGAACCACGCAAAGGAGGCTATGGCGAAATTTTTTGAAAATTTAAGGCGTCAGAAAAAAAAATTGGAAAAATGAGAAAAAAAATTGATAACTAAAATTTTGATTTTGAGTTAAAAGTTAAACGATATTAGTTGGTTTTGAAAAGACAACTATGTATGGGTTTGTAAACTTAGAGCACTTTTATAAGAAGTTTAACTAATGGGATTTGGAAATTTTAAAAGGTTTAAATGATTTCGGTAATCTAGTCTGAACAAATTATTTTGAAAAATTAATGGATTTTGTGATTTTTTCTTACTTGGTAATTTCGAGGACGAAATTCTTTTAAGTAGGGAAGAATGTAACGACCTAGAATTTCTGTCATTCAAAATAGTAATATTTAATTAATTTTAAATATTCAAAAGTTAATTTTATAAGTTGAATAACTTATATTTTGAATATAGTGATTTAAGTGGATAATTAAATTGTTAATTTAATATTTGAAATTGTGTAAATAATTTGATTTTGAATTATATGTGAATTAAAATGATTTATAAAGTTGATTTAAATTCTATTTGAATTAGAATGATGTTAGAGAACTTTTAAAATTGATTTAAAAGTTAATTTGTAGAAATTGAATATTTTAATATTTAATTAACGAGTAAAAATAGTCATTTTTCACACGGTCTCGGATTTCGACAAGCCAGTTTCATCGGATCCGTAATGTTATATTATTGTAGGATTTCAAATTTCATGTCAATCGGACTTACGGTTTGGTCGTACGAAGCTGAAACGCATAGAAATTTATTTAAGTAAATTTTAATTAAAATAAGTCGATTTGAAAACCTGTCTTCCAAATATGATCGAATTGGGTCCCGATATATATTCCATTGTGTTCGAAATATGGGTAAAACATTATAAACGTCAAGCGGCACGCTTCGTTTGGAGTTCGAAAAAATTTCGGGTGAATAGTGTCGCAAAATTTTCTATAAAAGGACATCATAAATTCCATTTTGCAAAAACCCTAATCTCCCAAGCCCTAGTCGCCGCTCACGTTTCTATGGCCAGAATTTTATTTCTTTCTTTCTCGAATATCTCTCGATCCAAACACTTTTAGCCTTCGATTCCTAAATGAAAGTTGTAGAGGATCGCGAGATCTTCATATTCAACGGCTGTGATCGGCTTTAACACGTCGGATCAACGGAAAATCGAGTTCAAATGGCCGGCATTCATCCACGTTTTGCTAGGCGACGACACGATAGAGCTTCACACGGTTATGGCCGATGGTGCGCGTGCGTGGGGCCTTTAACGGGAAGGTCTCTGATCGTCGTATAGTTGGTCGTAGAAGTCGCGATAATTGGTGGAAGATGGCGCCGATGGGTTTGCACGCGTTTGTGATGGGGAAGGAGAAGAAAAGGAAACAACGGCCTTGATCTGGAGTAGCAGAATCGAACGGCTGTGATTTGAGATGAGTTTTAAAATAAAATAAAATAAAATTGTAAATTTATTTATATAATAATTCGTGTAATGTTTAAAATAGCGTAACTTCTTCATACAAGGTCCGTTTTTGACGAAACAAGTTGCGTCGGGTCCGTATTGATGAGCCCTAAATTTTAGAGCTATTTTGGAGTTGATTGGAGCTAGTGAAAATTTCGGGGTAAATTAAACGTCTGTTTAATTTTATTCGGAATAAAACGCTGCAACTATTGGAATCAAAGTGAGTACAACTCACTCTTTTTGTCTCGCTTATATTTTTATATAAGTGAGAATAAATTTATTTTGTGCCGCTTGATGATTGTTTGGGTGATATATGATATTATATATATATATATATATATATATATATATATTTGTTTGGATATATTTCCTGCCTATTGGAGCAGATGAGACCCTATACGTTCCCGTATATGGGCGGATGACCTTTCTTACGTGCACCTGTCTTGAAGCGAACATTTTGCATATTTTCTAATATGTATATTTGTTGCAGATGACAGGTTGGAGGGATCTAACTAGATTACTCACCAGTGTTGAATTTATTTACAAATATTGATATATATGTTGTTATCATATGATATATGATGTTTTGGATGCGAGGATTGATATGATTGATGTGATCACTTTATTTAGCATTTTTGCAGCATTGGGCCTTATTTCGGAGATTTAAAAATATTAAATTGATGATTTCAATTTAATAATGATTTCAAAGTTATTTTGAAAATAGATGTTTTATTAATTTTTGGAATTGTTAAGGAAATGAATTTATTTTAAATAAATAAGAAGTTATAATGTTTACGTTATAAAAATTATGATTTTTGGGAAATATAGAAAAATATGATTTTTGAGTTATGGATTTAACTATTTTATAAATTAAGTTAAATTGAGAATTTTGAACTTATTATACATTGATTATATATATATAAGATTTATAAAATTGAAATTTTATAAATAAAAGTGATGGAATTATAAAGGAGTTTTATAAGTGTTAAAATGAAGTTATAAGTGAATAAGATTTATGAATTTGTGAAGTTATAAAAGAATGAATTTTTAAATAAATGATTTACAAGTAAATTTACTTATAATTGGATTTTGGCATATAAATGAGATAAATGGAATTTGTTAATAAAGGAATTTTATAAATTGAAGTTTTTACGAAATAAGAAATGTGAATTATAAACATTGTTTTATAAATGTGAAATCAACTTATTTTGATAAGTTCAATATAAAGCTTATTAAAGGAATATATTCACGATTTTGGACAGTGGATAATCCTTTAATAAATGTGTAGAAATAATGAATTTGGTTAGGGATTTTATTCACTATTTTGGACAGTGAATAATCTTTTAAATTAAAAGACATGTTTTGAGAAGTGATATTTTAAATGGAGTTAAATGGGTTGAAGATGTTTTAAAATGTGTTATCGAATACATAGATTTCAACATTCATTGTTGAAATAGACGTTTCGAGAAGTAAGGAAAGCATGGACTATAACACTGTTGTTATAGTAAATGATTTTCGAAAGGAAATGTTTTGTATAATATATGGGATTTATATATCTATCTAATTATTGAATCTCTATACTGATGATTTTGGGTTGTCGTAACAATGTTTTACGCAACATTCGTTTTGATCCAAATAAATATGTTTAAGAGAATGTTTTCCTCAAAAGAATAAAATATATACTTAATCGTGATTTAAGTATATGTAATATTTTCTAAGTGTTGAAAATAAATTGATTTGTGTATTACTTATTATTAAATAAGTATATAGAAATGTTTTCCAAATAGTGAAATATTCAAATGGTTTTGAGAATATATCTTTTTAAAATATAATTTGAAGTGAATATTTGGAAAGTGATTTAATTAACAGAAGATTAATTAAAAGGGCATAGTGATAGCTTATGGTGCTAATATTTGTTTGTTTGCTTCGATAGTTAAATAACCGACTATCAAATTTAGCCAAAATTTTAGTCCCTCGACTTGATGTGGGAACTATTTAGTTGTACACTTAGTACGTAGCCATCTATGTAGGCTTGATTATCGTTTGTGTTGAGGATGTTGATTCGTGTAGTGCGGGGTATTACTCCAATCTATCGAGCTTCCTTCTTGGCCGAAGGATTGCAAGTTGAAAGTTGGAAACGTGATAAGTCTATGAGACTTAGTTTCTATATGAGGTTGAGAAACACTTTTGCGTTGTTGGTGCGGAGAGACCGGGATCAGATTTATCTGAAAACCACTTCGGACCAACATTTATACGATGATTGTGCAGGTTGGCCGATGATATTGATGTTTAGGATTTTCATAATAAAGGATTGCTTGTTGATAATTTGGGGTTAAAATCCCAATATACATATAGTAGCAGTAGTCTCTTCGTTATGAAATATCCAATGCAAGGACTATTCGCTACTAATCCTAGGGATTTCCCAACAGGATGTGGTAGGAAAGTACCTTCGGTTCATCCTGTTCTTGGACAACTTGTATGGATGAATGTTTGACATTGCATTTTCTGAGATTATGTACATTGGTTTTTACAAACGTACATCTGTTTGGTGGCGGAGAAGGCAACTTCTCTTAGCTTAACACCCTTCCTTGAGACGTACGAGTTCAAGGGTTGTATTTTTGTGAAAGGCAGTTAGTAGTCAACGTAAATGGCGAATGTGGCATTCAAAAGTGATATGTGATATGTCAAAGGTAATAGTTACCTCTTTGGCCTCATCAACTGGAAATGACCGAAACAGGGTTAGATGCGGCAAAGCTAAGTGGGTCATTCCAATTAGGATACCCTTCTAGATATATTTCTTTCCACTATGACGTTTGGAATGTAAATTATTGTGGTTTGTATGCTATGAGGTCCCTCGGAAAAGGTCGGTAACGACCGGGGGATGACATATTCGGTACTACCTAGTTACAAAGGTAGGCCGGTCTTGTGTTGGTAGAAGGAAGATGTTCTGTGCCTCGAGACATCCATCTAGAGATGTACCCACCTGAAGGTAGTCCCTTCACCTAGTCATTTGTATGGAAATCCAAACTCCGCTACGTGC
Organism: Allium fistulosum; assembly: GCA_030737815.1. NCBI lineage: Eukaryota > Viridiplantae > Streptophyta > Magnoliopsida > Asparagales > Amaryllidaceae > Allium > Allium fistulosum. The sequence goes on along the minus strand of CM060908.1, from coordinate 737,399,694 downwards.
CTGCCTTTTTGATTGTATTGCCCATTTTCGGCTATATGCTGGAATTTAATAAATATAACAATTTCGGCTATGATTAATATTATTTGTGTATACTAGATACTAGTATAATATCAGATGATTTGATATGAATGTTTTAGTTATCGTAAGGTAAAAACATGTCCGTATTTATGTGTGGGCGTGTCTTACGAGATACTTTTGTTTTGAAAGAAAAGTTTTGGTAATTTAGTAAATTCAGTTGAGTGTGTTTCTCACGTTGGTTTACCAAACTGATACGGGCGTTCTTCCCTTTCAATGCTCGGGTCAGACCGAGTATATTTACAGGTTCAGATTTAGTGCTTTTGGAGCTTCAGCAGGAGAGCTGGAGATCTTCATTTTCGTATGCATGTATCTGTTTTGCGCATTGTTATTTATATTATCAGGAATTGTAAGGACAGGTTATTATAACTGTCCAGGCTGATGATTAGTGATTGATTGTTGAACTTTGATTGATGTATGTATATACAGTTTCTGTTTTGTAAAGATCATTGATATGATATTATATGTTTTCCGCTGCAATGTGAAATTCTCTATTATTCTGTTTGGTTCTCTCTTCTCTCTTTCTTCTCTTCTCTTCTTCTCTCTTCTTTTCTTTCTCATGACTTTCCGTTAGTCTGTGCTTTTTGGTCGGACATGTGTGGTTTATTGTCGATTCAAAAGGTAGGATTTGTGGGTCGTCACAATATACCATGGGATTATTAAGAAAATCATCATGACTACCAAACATATTTTATTATAAATTTTAATGTGAAACATCAATAAATACGTCATTATATAAGAGATTCCAAATGAAAACCGTTTTCCTTAAAAACGTTGTTTACGCCGTTTCCGTACAAACGTTGTTAAAAAAGTTATAAAAAAGGTAATTTCGTTATAGTGTTGTAGATGCATATGAAAGTAATAATTTGAAACATAATGTTTGTTTTCAACATATTGGAATTTTATAAAATTTTGTATATTTTATAAAAAAATTAATTTATTAATTATTAATTATTAAATATTAGTCTTATTATTAATTATCAAAAATTACTTCTAAATTATTCAATAGTAATTATTAGTTATTTAAATAATCAACAGTAATTATTCAATATTTATTATTAATTATTATTTTTATAGAAAGAATGTACGATTCGAGGATCATACAGCGGACTTATTAATTAATAGTAATTAGTTAATAGTAATTATTAATTATTGAAAATTAATATTAAATATTACTTCTTAATCATTAATTATCGATTATTGATTATTAGTTAGCATTCATTGGTTATTAAATATATTTATTCAACCTTTTTAGAAAAAAAAATTGTTAAAAAATTATAAGTTCCCCTTGCAAATTCGTTGGAAATCCACCGCAAAATAAGTTTCAAAAGTAACCGTCGGTAATCTGCCTCAATTTGCAGCAGAAGTCGGCGTCAAAAATGTTCTGTCGGTAAATTGACGTACGCAATTTGCGACGGTTTAGTGACAGATTAATTAAGTGAACGGTGATAATACCAAAGAATTTGAAATAGAAAAAAATTAAAATTATTCCTTGCGAATCACCCGGAGATCCATCGTAAATTTAGCGATGGAAAATTCCATCGCTAATATCTACTGCTATTCTCAGCTTTTCTTGTAGTGTATGTAATAATCCCAAAGGTTTATAAAACCCTTAATTTTCTTACATTTGGACAACTTTAGGACGTTATAACTTCACTCCTTTAATTATGATTAATAAAAATTCAATTTTTAAATATGAAATCATGCTTGACAATTTCACAAAAATTAGCATACAACCTTTGCTTATGAATAGAGAAAATAAGTTAATAAACTTTTACTTAAATTCAACCATAATATTTATATTAATTGACCTCAAGGATTAATGATAAATAATAATTTACATTTTTAGCAACACAGCATGTGACAAATTTTATATATCTAAGCAAAAAGCTTGTACTCTAAGATTTATGACATAAAAAATTAATATTCTTGCAAAGAAATAATATAAAATTTGAATATTTTAATGTTAGGTGTTTGATGTGATATCTTTGAATTTCCATTTTAGTGAACAAAAACAAACAATGATGCTTGGATCGAACAATAAAGAATCTTACATATATAACTTAAGAAAACTTGCATCAAAGGACAGTATGTGTTCATGTTAAATAATTTACATGACAATAATTCAAACATATATGCCACAACTTTCAATGAATTTAATTACCAGATCTATCAACATCCTATCCTAAACTTTTTCAGTAAGCACTAACCTCTCATCTTCTAATAAAATTCCATATGCTTGTAAAATGCACAGTAAATCCTAGACAACATTAACATTTTTAGGGTAAAGTAAATTTTTATAAACTAATCATAAAGGCCATGTTTAATCTTCTATTTTGACTCAACTTGCTTCTCCAAAGCTGTCAAACAAACACTACCACTAAATAATTAAAATAGACAATTGGAATAAACAATATATGTTTCACAAATATCAAAGGTCAAAAGGAAATTAAACAAATTAAAACCTTTTAAAAATTGATTAGATTGTAAATTATCACAAAAATCATCATGACCCACCTGGTGCTTGCCTTCCATTTTGTTAGAATCAGAATCAAAGTCTGAACCTTCTTATCAAAGTTGCATTTTATGGAGCTCGATTTAAAACTTGTGGTGATTTTTTTGATAATATTTCTTCTTAATTCAAATTACAAACTTCAATTGAACTAAGAAATAAAATGATTTTTCATTGCAAGGCAAAGGATACAAGATGTGAAATCATCGTTCAATTATGCCTAGATGCTTAGTTTTGGATCGTGGGGTACAAACTGACATAATTGTCCACAATTTTCTGTTGTGCGTGCTAAGAATGGTATTAAAGGTAGTATTGTAATTTTAAAAGCTTCAAAATGAGGTATTTCCATTATATATACAAGTAATTTCGCACGTGCGATGCACGTGTGCAGGAGTGACTGGCAATAAAAAACACTTTGTAAGATTTTTTGGATCTTACAAAATGACTTTGACGTGTACGTTATGTTGCATTTTTTATGCATGTACATGCACATGTCAACTGTTTATCAAAACGTGAATGAGACTACGTTATTTTAGAGAGTAATTAAACATGTAAAGAATGTTATTAACTATTACATCAATATCTAGGGAAATGTAACAAATATTAAAATTGGCGCTTTCAGTGTATTGAAACTTAGAAAACTTGCAGTGTTATATCAATCAGATGATCGATTGTTATTGTTATTTTAGCATAATGTTATTAAGCATAGAACTAACTGTGTCAAGTAGCTCAAGTGGTGAGAGGTCTGATGTTTTAGACAGAGGTTCTAAAGGTCATGAATTTGTACTTATGAGACATCAAAAAGAGTGCTATACTTGAATAAAAAATCGCTCATGTTATAAAAAAATGTGATAAAACTAATTGTTGGATAAGAGTAAGACATTGCAGGATGAGAATAATCCAACTCCCAGTAGCATATCAAACTATATTTAACTATACATTAGGACCGGTCCTTAAAATTTTATAGGTTTTTATGGAGACATGGTTCCCATAATAAATGATGCAAAACTAAGAGGATTATTGCAAAAACAAATAGCGTTGTCTGCATGGTATACTAACGCCGATGAAAAATGGCTTGAGTTACACTTTCAGTAAGCTACAAACCAAAGTACAAAACGAATCAAAACATGAAAACCAAATAAAACCGTCAAAATAATCTTTTAGCAGAAATTAATAAATTCACCAAACTACAATATAGAGAACATAGGTAAGAATAAGCAAATTGGTATATATTTTCAACCTAATGGTTACAAAAATTATAAAGGTTATTATTCGGAGGTTGCACCGAATCAAAAAAGTGAACAAAGTTACTTTGAAACAACTCATCACAATCTCAAGTCTAAGATTTAATATTTACCTTTTTGAGTACTTGGAAGACGCTCTATGCTCGTGTATAGAACTGTCTCCTTCGGTGGCCCCTAAACAAATGAAATGAATAATAATGTTAGACTGGACCAATATTAGCCATTATTTAGATGTTAATGTTGGAGGTAGAGTTAAGTAAAATGATACATATACACGTCAATTTTCGGTAATACGTAGCCAACAATATACAACTTATACATTACTTACATGCAAGGAGTAATTGTATTAATGAGAAGTAGTTCAAGCATGCAACTAAAATAGATCTTAAAGATAAATTATAATGATAGTATAAGAAAGCAAACCTATCATGCTTATAGTATACTTAGGTCCAGATAAACATGGATGAAGATGAAAGATGATCAAAGCAATACATGGATCACATCATGTCCACATAATCTAGTTTTTTTCATCACATCAAATCTTTTTCTGTTTTTCTTTTTTTCAGATGACGAAGCCCTATTTAGGCTTCACCATCCACTGTTCAACCTTCACCACCCACTACTCAGCTTCAACAGCCACTACTTCACGTCAACAAACAATGACAGAACAAAAGCCCATTGTTCATGCAATCTTAGCCCACATAATAACTTAAGTTGCTGCTATGTTATTCTTTTGTGAAAACTGTATATCTTTGGGACATGAGCCAACGGTTATGGTGATGGATGATTCTCACAGATGTCAAAGACATTGTGATATGATACTATTGATGATGGACCTTGATCTGCGCTAAATAATTTTTTGTTCATCTAACCTAATTAACAAAATTTTATAGGGGCAGATATGTGACTACATCAGTCAATATTTGGAACCTTTTTCAGTTGACCTCTTTGTTAGCATGCAAATTTAAACATTATATTCACTTTACGGTTAGATAAACATGTTATAAAAAAGCATTGAAACTTTTTTATCTTGTGAAAGATTTTTCTAAAGTGGTAAAAAAGCAGTTTTCTTCTGTTCAGTTTGTTGATATTTATCAACTAAGTTAACACATTATAAAAATATGACAAATTTTTTTACATATTTATGAACTTTAAAATATACCATATAGTGTATATGAGTCATAGAACAGTAACATGGTTTCAATTTGAAAAAAGTGGAAAAAGATGATAACTATACTTTGGCATGACTATTATTAGGCAATAGGTACGTAATGAATGTTATAAATAATATTTTTTATTAGGGGATATTTTGATTCCACTTACGTTGAAAGCCTGCCCATTCTGACAATTATACCTTTAATATTACCATTAATGCATTTGTTTGACCAACTATAATCACATATCCTTGGTATCATAAGAAAAGAGTATCCAAAATAGCAAACCCATCAGTTGAACCTACAGTGAAAACAAATCCAAAACAAAAGATATTAGGGACAAAATATTGTTATTACGTGCTAAATGAACTAAATTGCAAAAAATGAGGTAAGAAAATACATTTGCAATCTTCTTATTTTCATCAAGCCAATACATATAAAATGACAAATAATCAAGGATCATCTGAAAATGATTGCCAGCATAATGTTTTTTGAACTGCATGAAACCAATACAATTTATAGCAATGTGAGAGAAAAGCAATTAATTTCTGCATCTACTTCACAAATCTTACATTTTAATAACCATAAGAATAATGACGGTTCAATAATCATCAAAATTACTCACATTGAATATCAGGGAATAAAGCCAACTGAAATTAGTGACCTTAAGGTCAATATCCAACACCAACTTGCTCAACTTCAATGGCTAAGTTGATAGAGAAATTATACGCTCAGTACTTATATAATAACATTTAAAAGTAGCAAGTGATAAACAATAGTTTATAATAATAAATAAGTTTTTTTTTAAAATTAGCTACCAATACATATTTGAATGTATTATGAACTAAATTCAGTCAACAATACCGTTGAGTGTGAAAACTTGGTAATTTTAGTGACTACATTGGGTTTATTATGATACAACCAAGTAGTAAGATAGAGAAACAATAGCAGATTTTTTTTAAATGCACTCATTGCTTGAAAATACCAATTGAAATGTCGATAGAGATGGGTTTAGCATAAACTTGAGCAGACAAAATGAATTGCCAAATTTCGACATGTATTAGCAAAAAAAATAGAAGCAATTTCTTGACTTTTTCTACCTATAATTATATGTATGTATGTATTGTGTATGGACTTCTAAATATATTTTTCTCAATGTGAAGGCATTTGTGAAGGCTCTTAGTCGTTGCATCTCTATCAATCGAATCAGCATGTAAATTCATAATGCCTAATTATGAAATGTGAAATTTTCTATAATTATTCAATTAGGAAAACGTATACTTTGTTGAAGTTGCAACATTTATTCATCACTAAACTATTTAAGTGTTAAAAATAGTTATACTGCTCAATTTTTTCAAGCTGATAGCTAAAACTCTACTACTAATAATACTAAAGAAATAAAAAGTTAAATTGACTTGATGCAATAGAAAATGTGGAAATGTTTATCAAACTTAACATGCAATGTTATGGTAGAAAAGAATTTTATTAATGTCATATACGGAGGCTTTTTTTAGTTTCCACTTGTACTCTCTTTCGTAGAAAATTTGGAGACTGTTTATTAAATGGTTCAACAATTGTAACTGTTTAAACATTTGGTAAGTATCAACTACCATGAAATAAAATTACAGTTCAGTGTGTCGTAATCGGAGAATGAAAATAATGAGAGTAAAAGTAGAAACATCTTAAAGTATATCATTATAAGCCTAAGCACAATGTTGAGCTATCAAAATTTTCGGAAATGCGGTCATTGGGAGGCTATTCCATTGTCTAATTATACAGTGTTTCCAGCAAAATATTGTGATGGTTTATCTAAGAGTTATCCAAATGGAACCCTTTAAATATTTGGTAAGTATCAATCATCATAAAATTAAACTTCATGCAATATAATTAAGTCTAACATACCACAATTTCAGTGATAAAATAAATGGTTAAAAAAATATAAATATGGTTGAGAATATTTCATTTTCTATCTGTAGCCTGTTTCCCGCAAAATTTTGTGATTGTTTATTAGATAGTTCTGCAATGGTAACTTTATAAATATTTGGTAATTATCAATTACCATGAAATAAAACTTTGTTGTAATTCAGTGTATCATAAAAAATTCAGAGAATGAAGACAATGAGAGTAAAAGTAGAAACATCTTTAAACATACAATGATAAGCCTGAGCGCAACATTGAGCTATCAAACTGTTTGGTAATGCGACATTGGGAGGCTTTTTAATTGTCTAATTATATAGTGTTTGTTGCAAAATATTGAAATTGTTTATGTAAGAGTTTGTCAATGGAAACCCTTTAAGTATTTGGTAAGTATCAATTATCAAAAAATTAAACCTCATGTAATATAATGAACAGTATCATACCATTTTTAGCGATCAAAATAATGTTAAAAAATATAAATATGTTTGAGAGTATGGGTAAAGGACTGATCGTAAAATCCAATTATCAATCTATTTGATAAAGCAATCATGTAAAAGAATTTTTATGGAAACTATTTGAAGAATCGGTAAGTATCAATCGTCAAATAATTGGTTAAATATCTACAGAGATACAATGGTTGATATTTCAACAAACTTCAACTCATATTAAAAAATAACACGGCGAGTAGGGTTTTTTTTGTAGTCAAATTATCTCGTCGATTACATCTCAAACCCTAAATTCACACATAACTCAAGTAGAAGTAAAATTAGGCATATAGGAGTAGCACACAGTTTACCTAACTCACAGCTTGTTGTTATCTCGTTGATTTAGACTGCAAACCCCAAATTTGCAAATCAAAGCGATAAATCACTATAGCTTGAAGATACAGCTCCAATTCCAATGCAAAACGTCATTGACTTAAAGGAAGAAGAGAGCACATTCCAGCCATCAAAGCAGCTCGAGCCTTTTCTTCCACTACTCAATGTTAAACATTCTTGTTTGGATATGAAAAGCACAACAATTGTAGTTTGTAGAACAAAGGTAAGAATGTAAATTTCATGAGAGGCGGCTGAGTCAATGGAGGTTTCATGAGAGGCAGGTGAATAATGGAGGGTTTTTTTTTCTATAGAAGAAAACATTGGAAGGAGAACTGTTGAGGACAGTAGAAAAAAAGGAAAGTGCGAAGAATAGTGGTGAGAAGTAATTGGCTAACTATTGAAATGTTAGTGGGGATAAGAACATGGGCAGAAAAATGACACATATGCCCTCTTCCTTTTTTTATAATTAATTCTTTGTACGTATGTGAATGGATCGATTGGGAAGTTCAAAAAAGCTTCAACATTAAAGTATTTGCATTATTAGTAGAGATGAGCGTTACGGCACGCGCTTCGCGCGTGATGAAGCCATCTGAATTTTTTTGGTGTTGATTCATACGTAATTAAATTGAATTTTTATTTCTATGTTGCAATATCTAATTTTTTATAAGTTTAAATTTTTATTTATATTATTAATTTATAAAAAACAAATTTGTAAAATAGTTTATTTGTTAGATCCTCATTTAAGTGATACTAAGACTTGGTAAATATTTATAGATGAAATTTTGTATTGTAAAGGAAGCTTACTTGTCATATCCTATTTTTAAGTGATACTAAATCAGTCAAAAAATGATTTTTTATTTTTAAGTGATATTAAGATTTGTATATTTGTTAAGAAGTATTTTGAATTTGTAAAGAAAGCTTAATTTTAGATCCTATTTTTTGAAGCGTTTTGAATTTGTAAAACATGTTTAATTGTTAGATCGTACTTTTAGGGGCTTTTGAATTTATAAAAGAAGTTTAATATCATATTCTATTTTTAAACGATTAAGATTTGATAATATATGTAGGAGTGTTTTTGGTAGTTCACATTGATACCAAAAAAGTGTGACACTAAACCTATTACAACTACTATTAAAGAAAGATAATTATAGAGAGATTTTATCTCCTAATTTATTGGAGAGATCATATGAAATAACAATTTAATATTTAAAAAGTAAGTTATATATAAGGGTATTTTGGGAAGTTTACAGTCGGACCAAAAGATTGTGTTTCTATTCCAATTATTAACAAAGATATATATCCCTTACACTTAAGGGTGGATACAAACAAAAAGACAAAGTGCGGATCAGATTTGATCTGTTAACATATATCAAGCGACTAGAAACCAAAAACCTAATCTGTATGGACGTACAATTTAACGGAGTTAATATAACTGAATTAGTATCTGCTCCACTTCTCATATCACGTCTCTCTTTCACATAATTCCCGTCTCTCTTTCTCTTTCACTGTCCTTCCCTCTCCCCTTCTCTCTCTGCGAATGAACCAAAAAATAAATTAGTTTCTCTTTCTCAAAGTTATAATACTGTTAGATTTCAGATCCAAATCAAAATTATCTTGGAATCAGTTCATTGTCCCATGGATTTTTATTCAAAACGGTATGCTGTGAGCCAGTTCTATTCTTTTGCTCTTACATATTTGGATGCATTTTGTTTCTGTTTTAGTCTTTCAAATGCGGGATTCAATCTTTAAATCCTTATTATGATTTGATTTTGTTGTTATTTTATTTTCTGTTCTAAGATTTTGGACAAACTGCAAGTGCTCGCGATTACCACAGTGTGTAAAATTAGAATCATTTTTGTTGGATAGTATTTTTTGGTGTCAGATGTTCTATAATTCACCATGTTTCAATACTAGGCCTTTGTAATTATATTATTTCTGTAATATACTCCCTTTGCATTGAATACTTGTTATCATTGATCCTTTTAATTTAGTTTACACCAACGTTTTTCACGATAATCGATCAACCATTGTCCTTACCAATCCATGATAAGACCTAATCTTCCTAGAGAAGCAACAAAGTTTCTCAAAATTATAGTTAAAGTCTGTTAACCCGCCTTTTGGCAAGGCAGCACACAGACGAATTTAACCCAACCGACTTCAAGGTTATCAAGGTCGGTGAGTACAGAGCGATGGTTGTATGGCCCAGGAATCAGGTACAAATGGTTATACGAAGCCAGAGTTGGATGGAGTCGGTAGATAAACGATGCAGTATGCTTGAAATATGGGTGTTAGTTTGGACAAGGAAGGGATCGATATGGAATGGAAGCATCATAGGGCTCGGCATAAATGAAGGCAGAGGGGTCGGCATGTTTTATTGGCTTGGATAAGTCAGGGATCGGCATAGCTTGATGGAAGACTAGGGATCAGCGTAGCTAGGATCGGCATGACTTGGTGAAAGGAATAGCTTGGATCGGCATGATTTGGTGGAACCCTCGGGATTGGCATAGTTGGTTATACGAGGGACCGGTATGGTTCAGGCAAAGTGTGGAGCGGCATGGTTATTTAGATGAGGGTTCAGTTATTTGCTTTTAGTTGAAAAGATGATGGGATGAAGGAAGGTTGTGGAAAGGGATCAGATAGGAAAGGTTTGGAGAGGGGTCGGTGTAGGATAGGGATCGGTATAGCACTGTGGCGTGAAGGGATCAGCTGGCTTTGGTTGAATAACACAGATCGGTACACAGGATCAGCGTAGTCTCATGAAGTAGTAGGTATCGGCAAAGGCGAAGTGAATTATGGATCGACAAAGTTGGTTCTAGTGGGGTCGGTATACCTCATTGGCTTGGCAAGATGGAGGAGTCGGCATGGGTGGATGCATTGGATCGGCGGACTTCATTGGTAGGGTTGGTGCTTATCAATGCAACAAGTACATTCTTACGTTCAACAATCAACAACTCGAGCTCTCTTATTCCAAATGACATGAAACTTGGAGGTCGAACATATATAGGCATGAAGAATTCATCATAGGAGTCGCTGACCAAAAATCACCCAAGGAAGGGATCGGTACCGACCGCTCTCCATGGGGATTTGGGCCTAGCGACCCCTATGATGGGTCCAAATGGGTAAGGAGGCCTTGTAGCCGAAGTTTCACCTATAAATACACCAAGCATGGCTCCAGAAAAGGGACATTCATTCTGCTTCTCTTCATCTTCTACCTAGGGGATACTGTCATTTTTATTCTGAAATCTTAGATTGTAACTGTAATCAAATTTCAATATAATAAAACGGATTTTTCTGGAGTGGACGTAGGCCGGAGTTAGCCGAACCATTATATATCTTGTATCTTTTACTTGATTTCATTTTAATTTGATTATTCTTCATATTATATTCTCAAGATCATATACTATCTATGATCTGTGACTGGATATTTGTGTTTTCATGTATAATTGGGTGTTGGTGGTCAATTTTGATGCCAACATTTTGGTGCTTTCACTGAGAAGACTTGCGCCCGCTGATTTGGAAGCTTGGATAATTGAATCTAGAAAGCGATGGCTAGGCAATCAACAAGGAGAATGCTGCCGGAGAGGAGTCACCATGGAGGGAGTCAAGAGGCTTCCTCAGGAGCTGGAGCTAACCAAGCATCTATCTACATTACCAGGGATGAAATGGAAGCGATGATGGGTGCTATGCAGGAAAGGATGTTGAAAATACAAGAGGAGATGATGCAGAATCTACTCCAAAATCGGACAGGGTGGGAGCTGCTGGAATGAAAAACAAAAATCATAACCAGGAACACGGGGATGGAACTAATAGGCAAAGGAATGGAACAGAACAGTCGGGGGCAAGCCCCCGCCAACCTAGAGGGGTCGGCACCGATCCCTCCAGTGGGATCGGTACCGATCCCCAAAGGCCAGGGGGCATCCCCCCGGGTTTGGCGAGTCGTGATGTCGAAAGACCTACGATCAATCCTATGGAGCTTGGTGTCAATCGGAATTTGGATAATCGACCAGAGGAATACGTCCTAGAGTTCCCTCGTAGACTCGGGAGGCAGATTGGGCACGATGATAGGAGAAGACAATGGCAGGTTTGCCGAGATGATAAGGCGACCTATGCGTGGAGGATTGGTGAATAGGGATCTCGAGGATGTAAATTGAATTCCATTCGCTCCAAATATCAAGCAAGCTAGGAATCCACCAGAGTTCAAACTACCAACGATTGAGACTTATGATGAAAAAATGAATCCCGTTGTTCATTTGATGAGGTACATGAGATATATGGAAGTACTGGGGACATCGGAGGAAGTCATGGCACGGTACTTCCCTTTGTATTTGATGGATATAGCTGCACTGTGGTTCAAACAGTTGGAAAGCGGCTCTGTCAGCACATGGACGGAATTGATCGAAGGGTTTATGAATTAGTTTAGGGTCCACATCTCGAGACCTAAAAATGTGATGAGTTTGGCCACGCTGAAACACAGGGCCGGAGAGTCCCTGAGGAGTTTCTTCACGCGGTTTAATGTCGCGGCGGCGTCAGTGGATCGTCCAGATCCGTCCATGGTTTTGATGGCAGCTGTATCTGGAATTGCTAATGGCACGAAATTCAAGGATTCATTGGCGTGGGACCCACCTATGGATCTCGGGAAATTTTATCATGAAGCAGAAAGTTTTCTACGATAGGAAGAAGCGCAAGCAAATAAATTGGAGATGATTGTTGTGCAAAGTGGAGGATCATTAGGAGATGTAAACAAGAATGAAAAAGGCAAACGGAAAATGAATGATGGCACTAGTGAGACCAAGAGGCAATGGAGAGAACCAAAATTGTCTTCTTATACGGATTTGACCGAATCTTTGAAAAGGATTTTCTCGGATACTCGTGGATGCCTTCAATATCGAAGGCCAACAAGGAGTGAACCCTCTGAACGTGAGCGGGCATCAAGGAAGCATTGCCTATTTCATGAGCTGGATGGGCACAATACGAATGACTGTAGGCATTTAAATAATATCATTAAGGATGTAATGACCCTGAAATCGGCCTTCGAAAATCGGCACCCGTACTTCACTTGTACTCGAATACCGTAGATTTAAAGGCCGAATCTGGTTCACCGGAGCTTATAACACCATTAAGTATAACAACACAGCGGAAGAAAAAAAACAATGATATCATATACAACTCCAATGAATACAATATCCAGTATGATATACAACAATGATATCAATACGATACAACAATATCAGAGATAAATAATGATACAGCGAAAAACAAAACCGATAACTCCAAATGATCCTCAAAAGAGAATGAATCCAACTTCTCCAACATCAAGCTCGAAACACCAACCAATGCACCAAGATAAGCAAGTGCAGTCATCCACTCTGATGAAGTGAACTAGCTCCAGATAATCTACTAAACCTGAATATCTAAGAAACCCAACTCTAGACTGCCCGTGTGGAAAATTGTGGGCACCCAGAGTTTAGGAAGGGAACAATAAACTCCGAGTCAGTCATGGGACTGGTGTGAGCAACAAAAACAGTTTATCTTTAAACAAACAACAATGGAATTTTAACATTGAAATCCGCAATGCTTTTGGAAAATGAAACTACCATAAGACCTCCCGACACACACACAATGCAAACGCAGAATTGGAGGAGATTTCTTCTTATGATAGTCAAACATGCTTACTACGCAAAACAAAAATTATTACTAGTGCATAGTGTAGGAAAACCTTTCGAAAGTATAATATTAATCTTAGCCAGCATACAACCATTATTGTATGCCTACTATAGCTACTATGTTCAATAGCAGGTTACCGCCACATTGCATAGCAGGTTATACAATTAAAACCGTATAGGGTTCGTATTGTTTCTTTGGATTTTCCAACAAATGGTCAGGCAAAGGAACTTCCTTACACCGAAATGGAAACGCCTTTGGAAAGACGCCCCGAGAACCTAACCGGATCTCTGCAAACACAAGGCCGACGCTACCTCACTCTTTAACCAAGCTGTAACTAGGTAACTACCACACGAGTATGCCATTCCCGGTCGTTACCGACCTTTATCCAAGACGTCTCGATCACAAAGCAACATCACACAGTAATAAATTTACAGTGTCCACACGAGTTAAGTATCTGGGCTCCATACCATGATACCACCCTTTATCCAGAAGAAAATGGACATACCCTAGGGGCGCGACCCCTACAAACCTTGCCGCAACATTCCTGTTTCGACCATTACCGGTCTGTGAGGCTCGACGAAGTCTCGTCCACAAAGCTACGCTTTTTCACAAAGCCAAGCTTCGATCAACAAATGATCGGCAAATGACCATCAACACATAGCAACACTCAGCATGCCACACTACCAAATTGGGAGTATATCACTGATAACCTTCAACTACATAACCTCTGAGCTCGTACGTCTCAGAGAATGGTGTTAAGCTAAGAGAATAAATTCTCCGCCACCAACAGAAATGTATTTGAAAGAAATCAGCTTTATATCTCAAAGTGTAATGTCAGACATACAACCATACAAGTCTGTTCCGGGTTCGAACAGAACCGAAGGCACTTCCAAAGAAGCCCTTGCAAATCCGGGTATTCACAATCCCAATCGGACTTCCCATCACTTAGGGAATCTCTATACCGAAGCCATGATGCAGAGAAAATCGACAGGTAATCCTTTTGTTTTCGAAAATACCCAGTCTTCACCACCTGTCTTCAATGCTATCCATATACGTCGTATCATTATTCGGAATGGGTTATATGACACAAAGGTCCTCCCCGGCTAAACCGAATAAAGAGCGCAATATTAGAAATCATATGGATATTGGGGTCCCAGTTAAATCACAGCTTAAAGCCCAAAACCTTTCATTCGAATGGTCAAAACAAATTACCATCTCCAACCTTTTAAACGAAAAGATTCATTTCAACAACCTTAAATGGTTTAAACAAATTTCCATACTTTTAATCTTTTAAACAAAAAGATCCAATTCACAAAGTTCACCCCATTCAAAAAGATCCATTCATGGATTTCAAAACAATTTCCAATTTAATTGAATAGGTTTACTCGTTAAATCTTTAAATCAAGATTTAACTCATAGCTTTCAAAACTCGTTTCCAAAGATTCATTCATAGTCTTTCAAAACAATTCCATTTCAAGTTGGATTAACTCGTCCGGTTTTTGAATTAAAGACTCATTTCGTAGTTTTCAAAACATTTCAATTCCATTTCAAACTTGAAACCTTTCAACACAATTTGGAAATCCTTTCTTAAAATGAAAGCTATTATTATTTGAAAACAAGTAGTTTTCGTTTCGAAAAAAAATCCAGTTATATTTACATGAGTTAAAACCCTTGAATTAAATTCAAATTCCCAAATCAATACCTTTAAAATGGTTTAACCCATGTATAACTTGTACATCATCTTTAATCCCTAGTTTCAAATCATAGAATTCAATTTCAAACTTGAATTCAAATTTAAATCAAATTATTTAGATTTCAAGATATCCAAAATATCTTTAAAACTCCTTTCAAAAGCTTTTCATATTAAACCCCAATTTCCAATTTCAAAATCAATTGAAATTAAAATTTCAATTTCAAAAACATTAAATTTAAATCATCTGTGACTTAACCGATTTCCATGTGAAATCCATATTTGTGTGTGTATGGTGTAGTCCAGGGGTTTCACAAAGTAGTGCAACATCATTCAATCATCACAGATCAGAATACAGAAATATAGTTGATAAGCGATATAGCTATAACGCTTATCTTTTATTCGCAGATCACAGATATATAAATTACAGATAACATGTTACATTCATCCCAGATAAATGAACTATAGTACAGATCACACACAAATCAGCATATATCACACAGCATCACAGATCAGGGGATATCAACAATTCTACATCCAATAGAATCCAAACATCCATAAGTAAGACCAATTTAATTATCTGATTTATTTAAATCAGATTAATTACTTATGAATATTTTACTAATCCTGGTTAATTAATCATTAATTACAAACCCTTTTTATTAATTAACCTTTAATCATTAAATAATTAACCCCTAATTATTTATCCTTAATTAACTACATTAATTAATTAACCCTTAATTAATTACCATTTAATTAATTATCCTTAATTAATTACAATAAGTGATTATCCTTAATCACTTTCATTAATTAATCTTTAATTAATTAATTATCCTCAAATTAATTACCTTGATTAATTAATCACACCAATTAATTATCCTTAATTACTTTTATTAAGTAATTATCTTTAAGTAATTAATTACCTTTAATTAATAAATACTTTAATTAATTACATTAATTATTCTTTAATTTAATTACACAAGGTAATTAGCTTTCAAATCATTTACACAAAGTAATTAGCTTTAATTTAATTACACAAAGTAATTATTCATCAATTATCATTAAAAACATTTAATCTTTAAACCTTTAATCTTTGGAAACAAAATTATTATTAATTCATAAATCAACTTAGTTCTTTATAAGTTAATAACATAAGACTTTTTATCTTCTTAATTACACCATTTAATTTAATTTAAATAGGCTTGAAAATTATCTTAATTAATTCAAGTTAAAATAAATTATTCAACTTTCATCTCTCCAAAACTTTAAATTAACATCAAATTATTTTAAAGAAATTTTATTCAAGAAGATAGTTCAAAACTTGGTCGATTATATTTAAAAACTTGATTTATATAAAAATTTAAAACTGTTTCATTTTGAACTCGAGACAATCGAGTCAAACCCGAGTCAGATGTTGATTTACCCGAACTTCTACACGAGTTTCCCTCCCTCCGAGCAATCCTTCTTCTCTTTTTTTCTTTAAAACTTCGATTTAAAATTTTAAAACATGTTATATGTTAACCACCACGAACCTACTCGAGAACATCCCCGAGACATCTACCCCAAATTCTCGAGTTCAACTTCGAGCTTCCCGCCTTCTTCTTCTTCTTCTTTTATCACTGACACCATCGTACACCTGTGCATCGTGCACACCAATCTAAACTCCTCCGATCATTTCTCCGATCATTAACATGTCGACTACGACCCCATCTATCTGTACAACCACCCAGGTCATCGAGATAACCTCGAAATCAAAATCGAGCACCCTCACTTCCACCTGGAACACAACCAGACATCTGAAATCACCTCAGCACGCCGACCAAGATCACTAGAGGCCAAGCAAACTACACCAAAACTTCGCCGCAGTCCCCTGCTCCATTTCCATCCGGTCCCACTGTCCCCGATGCACCGACGACACCACATTTACCTCGAAATTAACCATTACCCAAAACTAGGCTTAAACCCTAGTTCAACGCCATGCCACCCCCATGGCGATCTAAAAATTTTGTTTCCATTTTTCCATCGATCCCCCAGACTCCAGCTTCCTTCAGTCCTGATCCCGAGACCGATTATTTTGCCGATCGTCTGAATTTGACAATAAACGTGATTCTGTTCAACTAAAGATTTCACATTCAATAACAACCTAAAAATCTTGAAATGTTTATCTAAAATCATCATTTTCTATCTCGAATTTGGTTATGAAATCCAAATATGAATTCATGAACATCGAATTTTGACTGATATTTGATTTCTACTATGAATTGACATTTTTTCAAATAGTTGCTTAATATAAATTCTCGAAATCATTTTTTTTAAATTTGAACCAGGTGGGTACAAACACTTTTCTTTTAAAGATCATTACTTAAATCCTTTTAGATTGTGAGATATAATTTTTTTTTCTTGAATTTAGTTAGTCTGTCATTAAACAGAGAGAGAGACATGCATTCAACAGTATATACATATATACACACAGACGTGCATGCACATTAACATTCATACAAACCACTTCAAAGATATCATAGCAGATTCAAATTCAAAAAAAGTAGTTTGCTCACCTGATTTTCAGAAGAAACAGAGTTTCCCTTTTATGCTTGAAACAAGCTTTGAAAAAAAACTGCAAGCTGAAATCTTTTCTTCTTGATTCTCTGGTTTGACTTGATTAAATTTGTTGTTTGTTTAAGTTTTGAGTTGGAGATGATATACTTTAGTTTTTTTCTTTTCACAGTTTAGGATGGAACGAACTGGAATGAATTTGAGAAGGCTGATATATGGAAAGAAAGCTTACAGGGTATAATATTTCGTACAAATTGATCAGTGATATTTTCTTTGCTTGCTGGCTGAAATGAGAGCATTAACTAGGCTTGTACAAAACTATATTTATTTGCTTTTCCTCATTTCGGCTGATGGATATTTGAATGTACTTAGAGATGCAAACCATTAATGCATATGTACCTTGTGTTTCACCCTATCTTCTTTTGCAAGTTCAAAGATATTTATGTTTTCATACTTATATATCTTATTGTCTTCATTTTGCAAGTGTACATACTTGACTATACTTTTATCTTTTGTATTCACTTTATATTTTTACAAAGTTTATTAACATGTTATTTGGATTTATCTATTATATCTATTTCTATTTCTAACTTAAATACTCATTCCTAACTTTAATATTTATCGTCTTGTATTTCTCTATACATATTTATTTTATTTTATTTTTTTGTTACATTTGCATTCATTCATTATATTTACAAAACCCAATTCAAATTCAATTCAAATACATTTCTCAAGTAATTCAAAATTCAACTAATATATTATATTGATTACCCATTATTTCACAATTTTATTCAAAAATGAAATTAATTATCAATTTAAAATTAAATTAAAATCCGGGGTCGTTACAGACTTCCCCCCTTAAAAGAATTTCGTCCTCGAAATTTGCCAAGGAGACACAAAGATAGATGAAGAATGTTTCATCAAATCAAATTGATTATTTATTCTGCATTTGGCTTACCAAATCAGAATACCAAGAATAGATACAAGAACGAATCTATTGAATTCTTTCACACGATACTCGGGTTATCCAGGTCTACGAAGTATACAATAGCATCGGTTAGTTCAAAGGGATAACTAACCATTCGTAGAACATATCGGGACCCAAAGAATAGATAGATATATGGATACAATTTCAAAACTTTTAGTTTAGAATTAAAGTATACCTATCAACCAAAGCAACCAATTCATCCAAACAAACAATTCTGACCTATTTGGAGTTTATGTCCCATATTAATATATCGAATTTTCTTCCTGGATCTACCAGAAATCATCGAAGAATTAAGAAAAGATGATGAACCAAAGAGATTGATAGAGAAAAGATTGTTTCCTTGTTGTTACAGGGTATTGACCATTATAGTCGTATTCCCCTGTCCCCTATCTCATTCTCTTCTTGCACTAATACTCACTATCAGTGGATAGTAAGAGAATTTACTGAGGCGTACGGACATATATCTTAGAGATACTCATTCTAGGGTATACTTCACCCTATCTCTAATGAGTTACTTAATGTGTTATACTCCTGAGCTAAAGTTCAACCTTAGCTCTGATACCACTTGTAATGACCCTGAAATCGGCCTTTGAAAATCGGCACCCGTACTTCACTTGTACTCGAATGCCGTAGATTCAAACGCCGAATCTGGTTCACCGGAGCTTATAACACCATTAAGTATAACAACACAGTGGAAGAAAGAAAACAATGATATCATATACAACTCCAATGAATACAATATCCAGTATGATATACAACAATGATATCAATATGATACAACAATATCAGAGATGAATAATGATACAGCGGAAAACAGAACCGATAACTCCAAATGATCCTCAAAAGAGAATGAATCCAACTTCTCCAACATCAAGGTCAAAACACCAACCAATGCACCAAGATAAGAAGGTGCAGTCATCCACTCCGACGAAGTGAACTAGCTCCAGATAATCTACTAAACCTGAATATCTGAGAAACCCAACTCTAGACTACCCGTGTGGAAAATTGTGGGCACCCAGAGTTTAGGAAGGGAACAATAAACTCTGGGTCAGTCATGGGACTGGTGTGAGCAACAAAAACAGTTTATCTTTAAACAAACAACAAAGTAATTTTATCATTGAAATCCGCAATGCTTTTGGAAAATGAAACTACCATAAGACCTCCCGCCACAAACACAATGCAAACGCAGAATTGGAGGAGATTTCTTCTTATGATAGTCAAACATGCTTACTATGCAAAACAAAAATTATTACTAGTGCATAGTGTAGGAAAACCTTTCGAAAGTATAATATTAATCTTAGCCAGCATACAACCATTATTGTATGCCTACTATAGATACTATGTTTAATAGCAGGTTATCGCCACATTCCATAGCAGGTTATACAATTAAAACCGTACAGGGTTCGTATTGTTTCTTTGGATTTTCCAACAAATGGTCAGGCAAAGGAACTTCCTTACACCGAAATGGAAACGCCTCTGGAAAGACGCCCCGAGAACCTAACCGGATCTCTGCAAACACAAGGCCGACGCAACCTCACTCTTTAACCAAGCTGTAACTAGGTAACTACCACACGAGTATGCCATTCCCGGTCGTTACCGACCTTTATCCGAGACGTCTCGATCACAAAGCAACATCACACAGTAATAAATTTACAGTGTCCACACGAGTTAAGTATCTGGGCTCCATACCATGTTACCACCCTTTATCCAGAAGAAAATGGACATACCCTAAGGGCGCGACCCCTACAAACCTTGCCGCAACATTCCTGTTTCGACCATTACCGGTCTGTGAGGCTCGACGAAGTCTCGTCCACAAAGCTACGCTTTTTCACAAAGCCATGCTTCGATCAACAAATGATCAGCAAATGACCATCGACACACAGCAACACTCAGCATGCCACACTACCAAATTGGGAGTATATCACTGATAACCTTCAACTACATAACCTCTGAGCTCGTACGTCTCAGAGAAGGGTGTTAAGCTAAGAGAATAAATTCCCGCCACCAACAGAAATGTATTTGAAAGAAATTAGCTTTATATCTCAAAGTGTAATGTCAGACATACAACCATACAAATCTGTTCCGGGTTCGAACAGAACCGAAGGCACTTCCAAAGAAGCCCTTGCAAATCCGGGTATTCACAATCCCGATCGGAATTCCCATCACTTAGGGAATCCCTATACCGGAGCCATGATGCAGAGAAAATCGACAGGTAATCCTTTCGTTTTCAAAAATACCCGGTCTTCACCACCTGTCTTCACTGCTATCCATATATGTCGTATCATTATTCGGAATGGGTTATATGACACAAAAGTCCTCCCTCGGCTAAACCGAATAACGAGCGCAATATTAGAAATCATATGGATACTGGGGTCCCAGTTAAATCACAGCTTAAAGCCCAAAACCTTTCATCGAATGGTTAAAACAAATTACCATCTCCAACCTTTTAAACAAAAAGATTCATTTCAACAACCTTCAATGGTTTAAACAAATTTCCATACTTTTAATCTTTTAAACAAAAAGATCCAATTCATAAAGTTCACCCCATTCACAAAGATCCATTCATGGATTTCAAAACAATTTCCATTTTAATTGAATAGGTTTACTCGTTAAATCTTTAAATCAAGATTTAACTTATAGCTTTCAAAACTCGTTTCCAAAGATTCATTCATAGTCTTTCAAAACAATTCCATTTCAAGTTGGATAACTCATCCGGTCTTTGAATTAAAGACTCATTTCGTAGTTTTCAAAACATTTCAATTCCATTTCAAACTTGAAACCTTTCAACACAATTTGGAAATCCTTTCTTAAAATGAAAGCTATTATTATTTGAAAACAAGTAGTTTTCGTTTCGGAAAAAAATCCAGTTATATTTACATGAGTTAAAACCCTTGAATTAAATTCAAATTCCCAAATCAATACCTTTAAAATGGTTTAACCCATGTATAACTTGTACAACATCTTTAATCCCTAGTTTCAAATCATATAATTTAATTTCAAACTTGAATTCAAATTTAAATCAAATTATTTAGATTTCAAGATATCCAAAATTTCTTTAAAACTCCTTTCAAAAGCTTTTCATATTAAACCCCAATTTCCAATTTCAAAATCAATTGAAATTAAAATTTCAATTTCAAAAACATTAAATTTAAATCATCTGTGACTTAACCGATTTCCACGTGAAATCCATATTTGTGTGTGTATGGTGTAGTCCAGGGGTTTCACACAGTAGTGCAACATCATTCAATCATCATAGATCAGAATACAGAAATATAGTTGATAAGCGATATAGCTATAACGCTTATATTTTATTCGCAGATCACAGATATATAAATTACAGATAACATGTTACATTCATCCCAGATAAATGAACTATAGTACAGATCACACACAAATCAGCATATATCACACAGCATCACAGATCAGGGGATATCAATAATTCTACATCCAATAGAATCCAAACATCCATAAGTAAGACCAATTTAATTATCTGATTTATTTAAATCAGATTAATTACTTATGAATATTTTACTAATCCTGGTTAATTAATCATTAATTACAAACCCTTTTTATTAATTAACCTTTAATCATTAAATAATTAACCCCTAATTATTTATCCTTAATTACTTACATTAATTAATTAACCCTTAATTAATTACCATTTAATTAATTATCCTTAATTAATTACAATAAGTGATTATCCTTAATCACTTTCATTAATTAATCTTTAATTAATTAATTATCCTCAAATTAATTACCTTGATTAATTAATCACACCAATTAATTATCCTTAATTACTTTTATTAAGTAATTATCTTTAAGTAATTAATTACCTTTAATTAATAAATACTTTAATTAATTACATTAATTATTCTTTAATTTAATTACACAAGGTAATTAGCTTTCAAATCATTTACACAAAGTAATTAGCTTTAATTTAATTACACAAAGTAATTATTCATCAATTATCATTAAAAACATTTAATCTTTAAACCTTTAATCTTTGGAAACAAAATTATTATTAATTCATAAATCAACTTAGTTCTTTATAAGTTAATAACATAAGACTTTTTATCTTCTTAATTACACCATTTAATTTATTTTAAATAGGCTTGAAAATTATCTTAATTAATTCAAGTTAAAATAAATTATTCAACTTTCATCTCTCCAAATCTTTAAATTAACATCAAATTATTTTAAAGAAATTTTATTCAAGAAGATAGTTCAAAACTTGGTTGATTATATTTAAAAACTTGATTTATATAAAAATTTAAAACTGTTTCATTTTGAACTCGAGACAATCTCGAGTCAAACCCGAGTCAGATGTTGATTTACCCGAGCTTCTACACGAGTTTCCCTTCCTCCGAGAAGTCCTTCTTCTCTTTATTCTTTAAAACTTCGATTTAAAATTTTAAAACCTGTTATATGTTAACCACCACAAACCTACTCGAGAACATCCCCGAGACCTATACCCCAAATTCTTGAGTTCAACTTCGAGCTTCCCGCCTTCTTCTTCTTTTATCACTGACACCATCGTACACTTGTGCATCGTGCACACCAATCTAAACTCCTCCGATCATTTCTCCGATCATCAGCATGTCGACTACGACCCCATCTATCTGTACAACCACCCAGGTCATCGAGATAACCTCGAAATCAAAATCGAGCACCCTCACTTCCACCTGGAACACAACCAGACATATGAAATCACCTCGTCACGCCGACCAAGATCACTAGAGGCCATGCAAACTACACCAAAACTTCGCCGCAGTCCCCTGCTCCATTTCCATCCGGTCCCACTGTCCCCGATGCACCGACGACACCACATTTACCTCTAAATTAACCACTACCCAAAACTAGGCTTAAACCCTAGTTAAACGCCGTGCCACCCCCACGGCGATCTAAGAATTATGTTTCCATTTTTCCATCGATCCCCCAGACTCTAGCTTCCTTCAGTCCTGATCCCGAGACCGATTATTTTGCCGATCGTTTGAATTTGACAATACACGTGATTCTGTTCAACTAAAGATTTCACATTCAATAACAACCTAAAAATCTTGAAATGTTTATCTAAAATCATCATTTTCTATCTCGAATTTGGTTATGAAATCCAAATATGAATTCATGAACATCGAATTTTGACTGATATTTGATTTCTACTGTGAATTGACATTTTTTTGAAATAGTTGCTTAATATAAATTCTCGAAATCATTTTTTTTTTAATTTGAACCAGGTGGGTACAAACACTTTTCTTTTAAAGATCATTACTTAAATCCTTTTAGATTGTGAGATATAAATTTCTTTTTCTTGAATTTAGTTAGTCTGTCATTAAACAAAGAGACAGACATGCATTCAACCTGTGCAGTTAATGCCCCGCTATTACCCTGCTACAACCCTGCTATATCTAATAGTGGATTTCTACCGCTACGATTTTTCCATATAGCTCCAAATATAGCCTTTCCGCTTTAATCCCTGCTATTTCCGCTATATCTCGTTATTCCCACTATAATCCGCTATTTCCGCTATATCTTCTACAAAATAAATGAATTGAAAATTGATATTCGTACATTATAAAAATTATAAAACTAATTTATTTAATTGAATTTTTAATATATTTTCAAAAATGAAAATACTCTAATATTCTACTAAATTCAATTATGTTATATAACAGTTTTACATTTATTTACAGCATATTCGCACATGTTTTTATTTAAAATTATTTATGTATTAATTATAATTCAATTGAATGTTAATTTTTCATTTAATCACCATTTATATATTTGTAAAAACATAAATTACGAGTTTTATATACTATTTTAGAGTTATCTGCTATATCCCGCTATATCCTCGTTGTCTCCCCGCTGTGACTTTTTGCACCTCCGCCGCATTGAATCTACAGAGCGCTTTAACTGCATAGCATTCAACAATATATTCATATATACACACAGACGTGCATGCACATTAACATTCATACAAACCACTTCAAAGATATCATAGCAGATTCAAATTCAAAAAAAGTAGTTTGCTCACCTGATTTTCAGAAGAAATAGAGTTTCCCTTTTATGCTTGAAACATGCTTTGAAAAAAAACTGCAAGCTGAAATCTTTTCTTCTTGATTCTCTGGTTTGACTTGATTAAATTTGTTGTTTGTTTAAGTTTTGAGTTGGAGATGATATACTTTAGTTTTTTTTCTTTTCACAGTTTAGGATGGAACGAACTGGAATGAATTTGAGAAGGCTGATATATGGAAAGAAAGCTTACAAGGTATAATATTTCGTACAAATTGATCAGTGATATTTTCTTTGCTTGCTGGCTGAAATGAGAGCATTAACTAGGCTTGTACAAAACTATATTTATTTGCTTTTCCTCATTTCGGCTGATGGATATTTGTATGTACTTAGAGATGCAAACCTTTAATGCATATGTACCTTGTGTTTCACCCTATCTTCTTTTGCAAGTTCAAAGATATTTATGTTTTCATACTTATATATCTTATTGTCTTCATTTTGCAAGTGTACATACTTGACTATATTTTTATCTTTTGTATTCACTTTATATTTTTACAAAGTTTATTAACATGTTATTTGGATTTATCTATTATATCTATTTCTATTTCTAACTTAAATACTCATTCCTAACTTTAATATTTATCGTCTTGTATTTCTCTATACATATTTATTTTGTTTTATTTTTTTGTTACATTTGCATTCATTCATTATATTTACAAAACCCAATTCAAATTCAATTCAAATACATTTCTCAAGTAATTCAAAATTCAACTAATATTTTATATTGATTACCCATTATTTCACAATTTTATTCAAAAATGAAATTAATTATCAATTTAAAATTAATTAAAATCCGGGGTTGTTACAAAGGAACACGTGAGGAATAGTCGGTTACAGCAATACATAAGGACTCGGGCTGCGACGGTGGAACAGGAGCAGCCACCGTCCACCTCGAACGAAAATGGCACTAGGACAAGGCATCATCGCCAACTTGTCATCAATTGATCGGGATGGCAAGGAATAAGTAATAAACTCTGTAGTCATACGGCTAAGTCACTTACACATGTACGGAATCGAGGACGGTTCCTAGGCATGCTCTGAGATGATGATGAACCGTAGTGCTCGGGTTTGTAAAATTTTGTTTTTTCTTATTTGCTTTGAACATTGGTTTATTGCTTGTACGAAATTTTATTTTATGGACTTAGGGATGCTTAAGTCTAGATCATTGTAATAAATAATACCGATCGCGGTTGTGGCCTCGACCGGAAAGACGGGGCAATAACCGCAAGGTGCGGGTCCCTTCGCCGGAGAGCGATGGGAGGGATTCGTACATGGATCAAGTCCTCAACTAGGGATCGAGGCCGGAGAAGGATACCCAGCGGATCAAGTCCTCGACCGAGGATCGAGGCCGGAGAAGGATACCCCACGGATCAAGTCCTCGATTGGGGATCGAGGCCAGAGAAGGATACCCCATGGATTAAGTCATCAATTGGAAATCGAGGCCAGAGAAGGATACCCCATGGATTAAGCCCTCAACCGGAGAGTCGAAGCCGAAGGATAAAACCCAACAGGTCGTCGAGTATGGATTGTGCTCGGCAAGGATCCGGAGAGATCAAGGTCGTCGAGTATGAATTGTTCTCAGCAAGGATCCGGCAAGATCAAGGATTTGGATTAGGCTAATGACTCGGAGAGGTCTATGGGTTTGGAAATGGATCCGGAGTGGTTTCGGATTTGGATAAAATGACCCGGGGAGGTCTATGGATTTGGATACGGACCCAGAGCGGTCCCGGATTTGGATAAAACGATCCGAAGAGGTCGTCAATTTGGTTAATAACCTTGGAATGGATTCGGGATTGGTTATTGACTTAGAACAGTCATGAATTTTGCTAATGATCCGATGAGATCAAGGAATTGGATTGGCAACAGATTGGGTTCTAGATTGGATAATATGGCAATCAATGGATTTTGGACTTTGGATTTTGGACTTATGGCAATTCAAAACACGCCTTCCTATCGCAAGGCATGTTTTGGAGGCAAAGTGTTAACCCGCCTTTTGGCAAGCTAGTACACGGACGGATTTAATCCAACCGACTTCAAGGTTATCAAGGCTAGTGAGTACAGAGCGATGGTTGTATGGTCCAAGAATCAGGTACAAATGGTTATACGAAGTCAGAGTTGGATGGAGTCGATAGATAAACGATGCAGGATGCTTAAAATATGGGTGTTAGTTTGGACAAGGAAGGGATCAGTATGGAATGGAAGCATCATAGGGCTCGGCATAAATGAAGGCAGAGGGGTCGGCATGTTTTATTGGCTTGGATAAGTCAGGGATCGGCATAGCTTGATGGAAGACTATGGATCACTGTAGCTTGGATCGGCATGACTTGGTGGAAGGAATAGCTTGGATCGGCATGATTTAGTGGAATCCTCGGGATCGGCATAGTTGGTTATACGAGGGATCGGTATGGTTCAGGCAAAGTGTGGATCGACATGGTTATTTAGATGAGGGTTCGGTTATTTGCTTTTAGTTGAAAAGTTGATGGGATGAAGGAAGGTTGTGGAAAGGGATCAGATAGGAAAGGTTTGGAGAGGGGTCGGCACTGTGGCGTGAAGGGATCAGCTGGCTTTGGTTGAATGACACGGATCGGTACACTTCAATGGAAAAAGGAGGGATCGGCGTAGTCTCATGAAGTAGTAGGGATCGGCAAAGACGAGGTGAAGTATGGATTGGCATAGTTGGTTCTAGTGGGGTCGGTATACCTCATTCGCTTGGCAAGATGGAAGAGTCAGCATGGGTGGATGCATTGGATCGGCGGACTTCATTGATAGGGGTCGGTGCTTATCAATGCAACAAGTACATTCTTACGTTCAACAATCAACAACTCGAGCTCTCTTATTCCAAATGACATGAAACTTGGAGGTCGAACATATATAGACATGAAGAATTCATCATAGGAGTCGCTGCCCAAAAATCACCCAAGGAAGGGATCGATACCGACCCATCTCCATGGGGATTTAGGCCTAGCGACCCCTATTATGGGCCCAAATGGGCAAGGAGGCCATGTAGCCGAAGTTTCACCTATAAATACACCAGGCACGGCTCCAGAAAAGGGACCTTCATTCTGCTTCTCTTCATCTTCTACCTAGGGGATCCTCTGTCATTTTTATTCTGGAATCTTGGATTGTCACTGTAATCAAATTTCAATATAATAAAAAAGATTGTTCTATAGTGGACGTAGGCCGGAGTTAGCCGAACCATTATAAATTTGTCTCTTTTACTTGCTTTCATTTTAATTTGATTATTCTTCATATTATATTCTCTACATCATGTACTATCTGTGATCTGGATATTAGTGCTTTCACGTATAATTGGGTGTTGGTGGTCAATTTTGACGCCAACAAAGTTCAAATTCATGGAATCTAAAAGATTAGATGAATGGTCGAAAAATAAAGTTGAACTGCATCGATACTACAAATTAAGCATTAGGAGTGGGTTGGAACAAACTTAACTTGACTATGGAATTACATGAATTTGAACAACAATGTGCATCTATCTTATGATAATAGTTTAGTCATTTGATTTGCAAACAATCAAATTTTGAATCACATGTTAATGACCTCAGTTTCTATTGCAACAACTAAAAAATTATTGGATCAACTCACTTCTGGATAACAGTAAATGATACAAAAGAAGCATAATATGTCCAGATCTCTTCAGGATTATGTTGGAAGACACAATTGGAATGGTCAGATGCATACTTAACTTGAAGAAATTAGCAAACACATCATCCAAAAACCATATGCATTAGCACAGTGACAATAAATGTCAAAAGAAGTGCAATACCAAAACATAAATTAAATCATATGTATTAAAAAAACGATTATAAACAATTTTTTAAGTTTGAAGATGAGCACACAGTAATAATTTGATCAAAAGTGAAAAATTAATCTGATCTATTTTAACTAACTTTATAATTGATACACACACATGTATGTAAATATGTCTTGTGTGAGAGCTTGAAATCTACATAATTTGTTGCTATTAGGACTAAGAACTGAAATACAATACAGATGGATTTGAAGGCAAGACTATTGTAGGAAAACAACAATCGTGTAAGAAGCAAAAGCTATCAATTATAAAATCTATTTAATGATAAGTTATCTACCCATATTATTTCCCTTTTGATAAGAATGGCAATATTAATAAGTAAAATATATAAATAAATTAGAAAATTAAAATTTCCCCTAAAACATAGATAAGTTATGTTAATCTCTTAACTTAATAAATAAATTTGAAAGCAAAGTTCATCACTTAAAAGTCCTTGATTTGCCTTAATCTCTTACCTACCTCTATTTAAGGAAAAAAAAAGTAATTATGCAACCAAAGTCTACATCAAAAATTGAAAAATGAATCATATATGTCATATTTGTTAACTTATTGCCTTAAAGCCACTGATGAGTAATAACTTAACCAAATAAACTAATTTCTCTTACAGATGAAGGAAAATTTTATTTAAAAATAAAGCCAACATAATATTTTGGTTAAAATATAATCAGGTAAATATTTGAACAGCGAATTGGATATGACATAAAAAAACTAGGGATGGACATAAACGACACCGCTATACGGAAATCGTCTGTATCGGACCGTAAAAACAATGTGGAAACCCACACTGAATCTTTTAAGCAAAACAAATACCTCAAACCGGACCGACCCGCATCGGTATGGTTCGGTTGCGGTTTGGATGATTGAACCGACCATATTAAACCGGACCGAATCGAATATTTACACTAGAAATCTTATGATAAAAACATAAGCAACTTCTACCTCATTTTATATTCTAACGATGTTTATTCTATTTTCAGCTTATATTAATAATAATCGTTGTCATAAAGGAAGAAGTTATAGTTTTAGTATGATATTTTTCAACTCATTTTTGGATAAATGCAAATTATAATCTTATTCTAATCATTTTACTTAATGATTATGCGTTGATTAACGTTAATGATTAGTTAATATACTAAAAAAAATCTCATTTGTAGCTAGATGTTAAATTGAAATATTCATACAATTAAGAATTAATCTTTCATTTTAGTGTAACATTATATTTTTAACCTTTAAGTGTAAAAGTTTCACATAGTTACCTTCGTAAATTGATTGTTGATAGAAGTAATTCTCTTATGTCATATTTAATATGGGTTCAAACCGAATCGGACCATAATTGGACTATATTACATTAAACCGAACCGAAAGCGAACAGTTTAAAAGATTAGTATAATGACTTGTATTTTTTATTAACCGTTTGATATGGTGCGGAAGCAGTTTGGGCTTCAAAGTGCACCCCTAGTTAAAAATGGGAATATTCAGTCTATTGCAACATCCAGAAGAATGCATGGTTGAATATGCGCTATGCCCAAAATAGTTTAAGTTAATCATCATATCATTTAAGAAGTGCTTAAGTAACACAAAAATATGCCTAAAAAGCGAATACACATTATTACTTGGCATCTTTTGCATTAAGACCTGTTAAATTGTAAATCAATATATTCACGATGAAAGAAGAAAAATGGAGGTGATCCAAAGTTAAGCAACAATTAATTTGGAACTGCACATATTGAATTGGGGTTTTGAACGAAAGGTCCATATTCTCAAAGCTCATGCACAAAAAGTCCCTGCTAATAAACTCATGTAAATTAGGTCCCTATTTTATTAATTTTTACCAAATTGTCCCCTTCTAGAAAATCGACCTAGCATTGAAATCAGGGGCAAAAGTAGTATAAATTAGTCAAAAACTAAAAATAGGGACCAAATTTTCATAACTTTTTTCGGGGGGGACTTTTCTTCCGTCATCTTCCAATTCTATGGACTTGGCAGTCGTTCCTTCTATTGAATTAGGTCTTGGAAAAGTTAATTTGACAAATAAATAGAACTATTACTTCTATAATACAAAAAGGAAACCAACATTAATACGTACTACTACTCTATTTTTGCTTATATATAAGATGCAAACACTTCCAAATCCGGCGTCATCAGCCTCATTGAACAATACTTATCTGAAAAAACTAAAATATTTCTTCAGTAAATTGTAAACAAAGATAGCATACTACACGTATTTGTATACTTAACATTATTTCCCTACAGGTCAGTTGTAGGATAGAAATCATATGTTACCTCCCTGTTGACTTAGCGTTAACATGTATCCTAAATGTTCCAAATACTCATCATGATACTATGTAAAATTCATTAGCACTAAATTGGTATCCTGAAATAAATAGTACAAAGAATATAAATCATATTATTTAGTTCAACTCTAAAGATATATACTTTATATGTGAAGCTAGGCTAAGGGTTGTTATGGTAACGGAAAATTTACCATTACCATACCATTACCAATCAATCGGTTACCATTATAGATTGATATCAATATATCATTTTAACTGGTATGGTAATTGTAAATTCACCATTTTCTACGGTAAATTAGCGGTAATATTTTTTCAAAACCAGTGGTAACGGTAAATTTACCGATCGATTTAAAACACATGCATATTCATGTGATATGCTTTAACATAGACATTAGTACCAAACAAATGGCTAAATTTAGTTCAGTAATTAGGTCAAATAATGTCAAATACACTTCTTCTTTTTTCTCATTTATGCCTTTTATTAGGTAACACTATAAATAGTATATCGAAGATGTGCTATAGTATAGAAACATGTCAAGTTATGGATTTTTTTGGACAAATGGTAATTTACCATTACTAGTGTAATGGTTACCAGATTATCGGTATACCAGTTTTCGGTATACCAGCCGATCGGTAACGGTAAGATATGAAATTTTAGATTACCAATAAAAATGATATGGTAACGGTATTTGTCAAATGGTAACGGTAACCACTACCATAAGAGCCCTATAACAAGCTATCTTAAATCAACATTTGACCATTAAGTATATATCTACATAAACGTGTGTGTTTAGATGTATCAACGTGTTCGTATTTACATGGTATAATAAAAAGCTAACTAATTAGAAAGAACAATAAAAATGATCGTAATTAAATCCCATAAAAGCGTATATACATAAATAAAAATAACAACCCACCTTAATAAATAAGTAGGATAAATTAATTAAGAGAGAATTAGCGAAAATGACAAACTTTGTAAAAAAATTAGGCTGAAGGACATGAAGTTTTGTTTTTAGGCTGAAGGACAAATGCTAGTTATAATTAGCATTATATTCAACTTTTACACCATACAAATTGCTAGTTATATTTAGCATTATATTCAGTTTTACACTGCACAAAATTCTAGTTATAACTAGCATTATCCTTTAGCTTAAAAAACAAACTTGTTGTCCTTATACCTATTTTTTTAAGTTTGTCTTTGTGTTTATTTTCCTGATTAAATTAATATTCCTTACAACAGAAAGTTGCAAAGGAAGAAACTTTTTGAACATTAGTTTAAAATAAATCATTATAAACGATAGAGGTATAGGTAAATAAATCAAGATAAGAGCAGAAAGAAATCCATGAAAAAATATTCAATGAAAATTCAATGACAAATTTATTATTCTTTGTACGGAATTAATTAAGAAATCACTACTTTTTTCATATAACAATACGCGTGCGGGTTAGGAAAGACATTGCAAGAAAAAGGTCTTGACATTTTAAAAAATCGGTTAGTCGAGTACAACCTATAAGAAAGATAAATTAAAGAAAATCACATAAAATATGTCCTTAAAAATTGTTTTGAGAACAAATATGATGTATGGTGAATCAAAATTAAGAAATATACCCCTACTATCTTTACCAAAATCCTCATCCTGTGAAATAAACTGTACACTTCATCAGACTTCTTACACTTTACAGTAACTCCTAATTGAGCTCTGATTTCATCTTCCTCTGGCACAGTTCTGCGTTTTTCGTATGGATTTCAATTTCATGAGCTTTGTGATAATCCTATCTTTTGCAAAAACCAAACAGGGCCGGTCTATAGCTTTTTAATCCGATCTACATCCATACTCAACATCATTATATAGGACTATTTGATTTTGATCGTTAAGGCATAATATAAATTGTTTAGGAATGTGAACAGAACTTAAATACAGTCAATGTCCTGCAAATAAAATCATAAAATGTCAAGTACAAATAAGTAAAGAAAATAATGGGGAGAGATTGAGTACCCTTCTATTTGCTTGTGGAATAGTGAGGTGTGGAACTACACCGATTTATTCTTTGGAATAAATGCTAAATAACCTTAGGGGACGGTGGTCTGAGAGGTGGATGTTTGATTCTAGAAATAGGGTAGGCGGATGAAGGAGATTTGAAAGAGACGATGGTTGTAGTTGTCCCGTTGGCGAGTGTTAACCCTCTTTTATTCAGCGACCTAGCGACCTACCCAACCCAACGACTTAGCGACCTAAGGCATATGCGACTTAACGATCAATAACAAGGCAACGACTTAGCTACCTAAAAGACTCCTGTGACCTAACAAGATAGCAAACTCCAACGACTCAATAAGGATAGCGACCTAATGAGTTAAAAGCAGAGCGACCTAACGAGTTAGCGACCTATAACACAAAGCGGCTCAGTATGATACGACTCAACGACCTAAGGAACTCCAGCGACCCAGCGACCTAAAAGGTTCCTGCCATACAACAGGATAGCGACCTAACGGGTTAAAAGCAGAGCGACCTAACGAGTTAACGACCTAGCAACTAAATGAAGACAGAGCGACCTAACGACCTAGCATGCTCCAGAGTTAAGCCGCATGCCCTACCTTTTCCTTAGGTCGCTTGCGACCTAATTATGCCGAGATAACTCCTGTGCTACGCATGCTAAGTCGCTCACAGCCTATATCTTGTCCAGAATGATTCCGTTAAGTCGTCAACGACTTAAGTTACCTTGTGATCACTCTTAGGTAGCTCACGACCTAAAATGCAGCCGACCTAAGCCCAGTTTCACCTATAAATACCCCGCCTACTCCGCACTTGGGGGGGATGAATTTTTGGGAACGCCAAGACTCTGTTAGTTTCACGACTCCTACACTTACTCCAACACTTCAAACGTAAAAGACATTTCGAAGAACCTTCAGAAAAGATCAAGTCCATTCAACATGAATCCAAAGAGCTTTTCTGCATCGAAGTTCTAACGACTTGTCTTGATTGTGTTGTAATTGGAAGATTATTGTAAAAGTTGTAATCAAATCAGCGATAGAAAAGATTAAGTGGACGTAGGCTTGATTTTGAGCCGAACCACTATAAAACTGTTGTCTCTTTTACTATTTTTCTGTTATTTTCTGCTTGCTTTTAGTTCCCGTACCAATGGGTGGTGCTTTCGCTATATCTCAAATCACACCGGGGTGTTAGCGTACATTTTTAGCGTTAACATATTTGGTGCTTTCACTGAGAACCCAACTCAGGAGTGCTTTCATCATTGCTTCACAAAGATTTGTGGAAAGACTCTCCCTAAGATCCAGAAGTCTGTCTGAAATTATGGCTCTTGGAAGGAAAAGTAAATCTACTAGATCTTGAGTTGCTCATGACAACACTGCTACTTCTCCCATGGAAAATCAAGCGACTCCTAGTATTGGAGTCACAAGGGCAGAATTGGATGCTGTAGTGTCTGGGTTGTATCAACAAATGGAAGCCCAGAACACTTTGATGTTGGACAAATTGAATGCTTTACTTGGAGTTAACCAGCCACCAGAAAATAATGAAGAA
This sequence comes from Allium fistulosum, assembly GCA_030737815.1. Taxonomy (NCBI): domain Eukaryota; kingdom Viridiplantae; phylum Streptophyta; class Magnoliopsida; order Asparagales; family Amaryllidaceae; genus Allium; species Allium fistulosum. Next base: position 737,365,351 of record CM060908.1, on the reverse strand, counting down.
ACCTTTGTTGAGGATATTCATGGTTCCCAAGGAAAAAGTATTCCTCAAAGGGCAGCTGGCACCGCCGAAGGGGCACCTCCCCAAGCTGGTGGTTCAAGGCCGCAGCCAACTCTTCGTGAATGTTTGTCCAGGCAAACTTCTGAAAAAGTAGCTGACGTCTGTCCCGCAGGGCCTCTAAACGATGAGGAGTACCTCTCGGGAATGATCCGACAAATCATGAAGGATAGCATGCGAAGGGAAGAAAATGAAAGGTACTGGGGGTTCTCTCCAAGCAAAACTCCTTTTACTAAAAGAATTTTGAAAGCTGAATTTCCAAAGAAGTTTGTTCCCCCCACTATTCCAGCTTATCGGGGGGCAAGCGATCCTAACCAGTTCTTATACAAGTACAACTGGCATATGACAGGTGCCAGAGCAACAGACGAGATCAAGTGCAGATATTTTCCTGTGTACTTAGAGGGAGTTGCCTTGCTTTGGTTCACAAAGTTGCTAGTTCGATCTGTGGATCAGTTCTCCAACCTAACTCGGAAATTCAAAGATCAGTTCAGGTTATATGCTTCAAAGGCCAAGGACATAATGTCACTATCCAGCCTCGAAAAAAACCCCGGAGAGTCTATCAAATCTTTCTTAAACCGCTTCAATATAGCCTTGACCGAAGTCGATAATGCAGAGCCTCGGATGATTCTTACTTATTTGATGCGAGCTATTGACAAATCAAGTGAATTCGGAAAATGGCTAAAGATGAAAGAGCCAAGTTCACTTGAGAATTTCTACAAGAAGGCTGATGAATTCATGCGCTTAGAAAGCCTTCCTATGCCAGCAAAAGTAGACGTCGCTGAAGTCAAGAATAACAATGCTGCTACCAACAAAAAGGAATCTGGTGGTCAGAAGAGGGAGAATGACGGTAGGAAAGGGCAGAAAGATATGAAGAAACTTCGCTTCTTTAAACCTTCAGATTTTACTCCCTTAACTGATACTCCAGAAAATATCTTTTTCGCAACCAAGGATGTTGTCGAATACCCCAAACCACCTGAGATGAAGCTTGGGAAAAATGCTATGCATAATGGTAGATTTTGTCGGTTTCACAATCAACCGGGCCACGACACTAATGAATTTCACCATTTAAAGAGTTTGATTAAATAACTGCTGAGACAGAATAAACTACACCAATATGTGAAGGGAAATAGAAGTGACCCAACTTCATCTACTCAGGGGCAACAAGTTCCTGCTCATCAATCCAACTAAGGTGAGAGGACTACAGCGCAGGAATCTGAGAGGCCCATCATCAATGTTATCACAAGGGATCCTCACCCAGCGGGCAGAAGTTGGGGTGAGATGGAGAGATATGCTCACGCTTTGAAATATGCCCCGACGGAAGAAAATGTTTTTGTCTTGGAAGATGCTGCACCTTTGAAACAGCAAAGAACTTTTAACGATGACATCATATTTCGGGCTAGAGACTCTGTGGGCATTGAGGCTCCCACCATGGATCCCTTAGTAATATCTGCTGGCATCGGATCAGCCATTGTGAGAAGGGTGCTTGTTGGCTGCGGCGCCTCTTGCAATATCCTCTTCAGAAAGACATTTGATCAGATGAAAATTCCCATGGCTGATGTCCAAGCTTCCTCACAGAAAATTGTTGGGTTCACTGGAGAACCAAAACAGCCTATTGGGACTATTGATTTATTTGTAGAACTCAGAGAAGGAGAAAAGAAGGTGGTCCGAAAACAAACTTTTGTAATTGTTGATGAATTCTCCGCTTACAATGCCTTCTTGGGTCGACCAACTCTTGCCGCATTCAAGGCCATTCTCGCCCCATGGTGCCTAACTATGAAGTTCCCCATTGATAATGGTGTCGGTGTTGTGAAGGGGGACCAAAATGCCGAGCGAGAATGCTATTTCATAGAATTACGGGAGAGAAGGAAAAGAGAAATGGGTAAGGGTGCGGCAGCTCCGCTCCGCATCAAAGAACCCACCTTGTAGCAATTACGGGGTAGACCCTGCACTAGTGAGCACAGTGGTGCACGAAAAGAGGTTGATCCTAGAAAAACCAGTGCAGGGGAAAGTAGAGTGGTGCTGGTGGAAGTAACGGTGCCAATATCTGTTGACCTGAAGGACCCAAACAAAGTGCTGAATGTGGGTTCACAACTTGGTATGACGGTTCAGAATATGCTGATATCATTCTTGAAAGCAAATCTGGATGTATTCGCTTGGAGTCATGCCGACATGTGTGGAATATCTCCAGAAATTGCAGTGCATGCTTTGAATATTGATCTAAAATTCACACCCGTGAAGCAGAAAAGAAGAACCCAAGGTCCTGAAAGGTCGACAACATTAAAAGAAGAAGTAGATCGGCTCATGGAAAATGGCTTCATCAGAGAATCCACTTATCCAAATTGGGTCTCTAATCCGGTGATGGTTAAAAAAGCAAATGGAAAGTGGAGAGTATGCATCGACTTTTCAGACTTGAACAAAGCATGCCCCAAGACTGTTTCCCATTGCCCAGAATTGATCAGTTGGTGGATGGAAGAGCCGGGCATGAATTAATGTCTTTTATGGATGCTTACTCAGGATATAATCAAATCATGATGCATGATTCAGATCAGGAGGACACGAGCTTCATCACTGATGTTGGTCTTTACTGCTATAAGGTCATGCCCTTCAGACTAAAGAATGCAGAGACAACTTATCAAAGACTTGTTAATGCCATGTTCAAACCCCAGATTGGGAAAACTATGGAAGTATATGTTGATGATATGTTGGTGAAATCGAAGAAGGCAGTAGACCACATGGATCATTTGGCAGAAATGTTCGCGGTCCTCCGAAAATATGGTATGAAGCTAAATCCTCTGAAATGTTCGTTCGGGGTAGAGTCTGGAAAATTCTTGGGTTTCATTGTGAGTGCTAGGGGCATCGAAGCTAATCCTGCTCAGATTGTTGCTTTAAGAGAAGTCAAAGCCCCTAGAACAAAGAAGGAATTGCAAAGCCTCAACGGAAAAGTCGCTGCTTTAAGTCGGTTTATTTCCAGGGTCACTGATAAATGCATTCCCTTCTTTGACGCTCTGAAGAAAGGAAAGAAAAAATTTGAATGGACTCCCGAATGTCAGAAAGCTTTTGATGAACTGATTCGTCACATGGAAAGGCCTCTAGTACTTTCTCAGCCCAGCAATGGTGAAGATCTTTTCATATACTTAGCGGTTTCATCTCATGCTCTCAGTGCATCATTGGTACGGGAAGACACAGAGGTCCAACACCTGGTTTATTACGTCAGCAAAAGATTCACTGGGGCAGAGATGAATTATTCAAAGCTGGAAAAGCTCGCCTATTGCTTGTTGATTGCGTCCAGAAAGTTGAGACCATATTTCCAGGCTCATCCTATTAAAGTCCTCACTGATCAACCTCTAAAGCAAGTCTTATTTCGCCCTGAAACTTCGGGTCGTCTTCTAAAGTGGAATATTGAGCTCAGCCAATACGATATCACCTACCATCCCCGAAGAGCAATCAATGGACAAGCTTTAGCAGATTTCATAATGGAATACACAGATAAAGGTGGCAGTGAGGAAGAGGTGACTAATGACATCCCGATCCGATGGAAATTATATGTTGATGGTGCAAGAAATGACTATTGCTCTGGAGCTGGGGTTGTGCTTGAAACCCCCGAAGGGCGATCATTGTGCTATGCATTGAGATTAGAATTTCCTTTGACAAATAATGAAGCAGAATATGAAGCTCTTATTGCCGGCTTGAAGATTGCTAAAGAACTGAACGTCAAAGTATTGCAGATCTTTAGTGATTCCCAGCTTATTGTATGCCAAGTCAAGAAAGAGTTTCAAACTAAAGGAGGAAATCTGCTTGCTTACTTGTCAAAGGCTTGGGAGCTTCTCGATGATTTTGATCATTACACAATCAGCCATATACCCCGGGAAGAGAACATGAAGGCAGATTCTCTCGCAAAATATTCAAGCTCTGGCGAAGCTCAATTATTAGGATTGGTCCCTGTGGAAGTCTTGTCAGCTCCGAGTACTGATGAGATGGATATTGAATGGATCATGGCTGTATCTCAAGAACAGGAGTCGTGGATGACCCCTATCAAGGAATATCTACTCAACGGGTCCTTACCAGAAAACTCAAAAGAGCGCCAAAAGCTGTTAAGAAAATCCCCGAGATATGTAATTCTAGATGGCCATTTGTACAGACGAGGATTCTCGATGCCACTACTCCGATGTGTAACCAAAGAAGAGGCTAAGACAATTTTAGCTGAGGTGCACGGAGGAGAGTGTGGGGATCATTTAAATGGCCAAACTCTTGCTAAGAAAATTCTCCGCTATGGGTATTTTTGGCCAGATATTAATCGAGATGCTGCTAGCTATTCCCGAAAGTGTGACAGATGCCAGAGATTTGCAAAAATCCCAAGAGCACCCTCCACCGTGCTAACACAGATGGTCAGTCCATGGCCATTCGCCATTTGGGGGATAGTTCTCATCGGACCTTTGCTGATTGCCAAGTCCGGAATCAAATATGTTATTGTTGCTGTTGATTATTTAACTAAATGGGCTAAAGCTGAACCATTGGATACTATTACCTCTAAAAAGATGATAAACTTTGTGACTAAAAATATCATTTGCAGGTATGGTGTGCCTCAGAAGATAATCACAGACAATGGTACCCAATTTGAAAGCGAAGAATTCCAGGACTTTTGCAAGCGATTCAAGATCCGAAAAAGCTTCTCAGCAGTGAACAAAATTATCAAATCAACCATCAAAAAACAGTTGGAAAAAGCGAAAGGTGGTTGGGTCGATAAACTGCCACTAGCACTATGGGCATATAGAACCATCCACAAAACTGCGACTGGGCACACTCCATTCTCATTAGCATATGGATCAGAAGCAATGATTCCAGTGGAAATAGAGGTCCCCTCACACAGGAGAATTCATTTCGACCAAGCTGAAATGAAAAGTTGAAACTTGAAGCACTTGACCTACTTGACGAAAGAAGAAAAGAGGATGAGCTCAGAGTTGCAGCTCATCAGTAAAGAATAGCCAGGCACTTCAATTCTAAAGTTCGCCAACGCAGCTTTGAAATTGGGGATCTAGTCTTGAAAAGGATCATGACAGCAACAGGAGTGTTTGGGCCAAACTGGGAAGGGCCATATGTCATAGGCAAAAAACTTCTCGATGGAACTTTCAAGCTCGCAACTGTCGAAGGAGATCCAATTCCGAGAGCCTGGAATAGCAATCATTTGCGTCCATATTTTACTTAAAAGCTATGCTTAAATTTGTAAAAAGGATGTATCATTCTTGTATTGTAAGCCATTGTAAAATCAGTGTGACTCAGTAATAAGAAATATAAAGTGGATGTAGGCCCAATTCTTGGCCGAACCACTATAAATCTTGTGTCTTCTACTACTGTGAAATGCCTGTCTCATTTCGATGTGCAAATATCTTAAATATGTTGCTAAAATGTCGATTTAATATTGCAGGCTATCAAAGCAAAACTTACCTATTCAACACATCACAAGACCTAGCGATTCCTACAAATCACTCAACAAACAAATGTCAAGCCAAAAAAATTCCAGGTTCAATTCCTACATAAGAAGTGCTTCTCACAAACAGTTGGTGATTCCACCGAAGGGGAACCTTCCCAAAGTGAAGGTTCCAGGCCCTTGCTAACTAATTGCGATCGTTTGTGCAAACAGACATCCAGTTAAGTAGCTTGCGTCTGCCCCGTGGATTCACTTAACAATGAAGTACACTTCTCTGGAAGAATCAAACAACCTGCAAAAGAAAGGAACATGTACTTAGGAGCGACAACAAGGAATTGCTAAGGAGCAGATGGTGAAAAGACATGGGCAAGCAGACAAAAAGCAGCCAAAGTGGAATCTTGTCTCTCAACAAAAAAGGTTGGTGTAACCACCGAAAGGGCACCTTCCCAAAGTGAAGGTTCCAGGCCCTTACTAATTAATTGTGATCGTTTGTGCAAACAAACATCCAGTTATGTAGTTTGCGTCTGCTCCGTGGATCCACTTAACTGTGAGATGCAACCTTCCTGGCAAACGAAACAAATGAAGCCCTCTTCTGAGGCACACTTTAAAGCCCACTTCGGAGGCACAAGCCCTCTTCGGAGGCATACTTCAAAGCCCTCTTCGGAGGCAAAAGCCCTCTCCGGAGGCACAATTGAAAGCCCTCTAATGAGGCACGCCGTAAAATGAAATGTTTTTCTCAACCAAAAAGGTTGGTGGTACCACCGAAGGGGCACCTTCCCAAAGTGAAGGCACCGGGCCCTTGCTAGTTAATTGCGATCGTTTGTGCAAACGCACATCCAATTAGGTTGCTTGCGTCCGCCCCGTGGATCCATTTAACTGTGAGAAATAACTTTCAGGCAAACAAATAAAGCCCTCTTCGGAGGCACACTTCTACTCTCATGGGAACATTCTTCCCCAAAAAAGTTGAAGTGCCAAATAAAGCCCTCTAACGAGGCACGCCGTAAAATGAAATGTTTTTCTCAACCAAAAAGGTTGGTGGTACCACCGAAGGGGAACCTTCCCAAAGTGAAGGCACCGGGCCCTTGTTAGTTAATTGCAATCGTTTGTGCAAACGAACATCCAATTAGGTTGCTTGCGTCTGCCCCGTGGATCCATTTAACTGTGAGAAATAACTTTCAGGCAAACAAATAAAGCCCTCTTCAGAGGCACACTTCTACTCTCATGGGAACATTCTTCCCCAAAAAAAGTTGAAGTGCAAAATAAAGCCCTCTCCGAAGGCACGCTTCCACAAGTTGAAATGCCAAATCAAGCCCTCTAACGAGGCACGCCTAAAAAAGAAATGTTATCTCTTAAAAAAAATCGCTCATGGAACCACCGAAGGGGCACCTTCTCAAAAAGAAGGTTCTAGGCCACAGTTAACTGCTTGCGATCGTTTGTGCAAACCAAATGTCCGATAAAGCAGCTGATGCCTGTCCCATGGGCCCATTTAGCAATAAAATATAACTTTCTGAGCAACAAATCAAAGCCCTCTATGGAGGCCCGCTTCACCGCGTAGGGGAACCCACTTTTCAAAAATAAAAGTGATCATCTTCGAAAGTTGAAGTGTTAAAAAAAAGAGAAAACTTCTCCGATACAAAGCACACTCTACTAAAGCAGAATAATATTTCCTCAAAATGGAAGAATTATTCTCTAGAATAAGAGTATAATTCTTTTCAAAATGGAGAATATTGCAATAAGCCATGGTATGGGGGCAATATAGCTACATTAATAAAACAACGCTCAAACAGCATACCACGAGCTCACTGCAATATCATACAAAGAGAGTAAAGAAACTTGTGCAAAAATAGGGAATAAATGCATTCACAAATATAGACAAAAGATTGTACAAGTAAAAAGTGTCATTTTATTCCATACTATAATTTTTTTTACACATGTACAGGTTTCAAAAAGCGGGGGCGGTACCCGCACAATCTCCGGTCGATACAAGTCTTTATACATAAGCAAAAACCCAAAAAGCAGAACAAGAAGGATAAGGCCAGACTCATTTCTTCTTCCTCCCGCCGCCTTTCGAGCCCTCACCTGGCCTAATGGCTAACTTCTTAAGTCGGCTTGAGCTCTTCGGGGAAGAAGGAGAAAGAGGTGCAATTGGGTCCTCTTTTGTTTTCTCATCGCCATCGGAAGTGTCCACTTTCACATCACCAGCAGAAGCGCCCTTCTTTTTCTTTGAAACTCCGCACTTTCCCCTCTTCTTTGAAGAAGATTCGCTGCCCAGAGAGATAAGATCAGAAAGCTTTGTATCATCGGCAGTTAATTTATCCGGGGTCCTCTCACCCTCCTCAAGTTCCTCATCTTTCTGCTCTTGTTAAGCCACCGGGTCATCTAAGCCTTGAAGAGCTTCTATTTGTTCTTCTTGTGATCCCGGTTGAGAGGCAGAAGGAGGAGTAACTTGAAGAGGTGCAGGGGCAACAGCGGGAGGAGGCGAAGCCTGTACAACACTTATTGATTTCACTACAGAAGAAGAAAAGTAAAACATCAGTATTCCTCGCAAAAGAGAGGAAATAGTGGCATGTCGAGGCTTAAGTAATAGGCAAGAAATTCATCGAGCTCATGTGAAGCAAACGAGTAGTCCACTTGAGCTAGATCAATGTTGAAATTACCTGGAGAAGTTGGCTTTATCACGTCAATTACATAATCTTAGGCTTCGGTGCTTTCTTGGGCCTCATCTTCAGCAGGAACAGTTTTAGCTTCGGTTTCGGCTTTAGCAGGAGGCGGAGAGAAGGAACTAGAGCCAATAATATCAATGTCGGCCGAAGACAAAGGACGGGTTGGGTCAGTCAAAGGTGCCTTCCCTGGACACTCTCCTTCCGCTGCTTCGGCTCGCTGATTGGCAAGTTGTTCCTTCCCTCTGGCAAGGGCGGCACGACCCTCATCATCCAGATAATTAGCCTCAAAATCCTCCTCAGTGTAGCCGGCATCTTTAAGCACTTCAACTACATCCTCACACACTTCAGCCAGTGTAACTTCATATTTTGGGCCCAAGAAAGAAAGACTGCCACGCCCCAAGATGCTGAGAACGTAAAACTCAAAAAGAGTAGAGCTAACATTGGCCTTAGTCGCCTCGTGTGATTGCTCAGCTGCTGTTTTTCCAGCGATGGCCTCGTCACGCTCTCTTTCAGCCTTAGCAAGCTGGGCCTTTAGCTTTGTAATCTCCATATCTTAGGAGTTAGTTTTTTCCCGCAGCTGAGCAGCATCTTTGCGGTAAATTTCTACAATTTTCCACTCCGCTTCAAGTTTAGCTTCAACATCTCGTTGAGCGACGTGGGCGTCTCTTACTTGCTTTTGGAGAACCTCTTCCTTTTGAGTGTAAGAAGTGGAAGAGGTGGCAAGATCACCTTTAAGAATCTAGACTTCAGCCTGAAGCTCCTCATTGTAAGTGGTGATGTTCTTCATCTCCCTATCATGCTGATCGAGAACTTTTTGCCACTCAGACTTATCATTCTCCATGGTCAGCATAGCCTCAAGATTTGCATGATTTACCCTTTGGAGCTCGTCAACTAGTTTATGCCATCCAGACATTCTTTCAATATCAAGCTTGACGGCATCAAGATTTCTTAGCATAGCCTACTTATCAATTGGAACCAAGTCCAGATCGAAGCGAACTCCTTTCAAACACCAATGAGGAAATCGGCTTTGAAGGACAGACGGAGGCTTCTCCACTTGATAAGGAGGCCTACTGATGATTGATTGAATATCAGCTCTTTTAAGGGCAGGAGAGCTGGAAGGGATGTCTAAAGAGATAGAAGCAGCAGGCACTTGAGAGATTTCAGATGTAGATTTTTCGCTGAACTTGGCTCGCTTGCTTAGATCTTCATCTATATGGCTCTTCCCCTTGTCATCATGAGATTTTCTCTTGTGGGAGTCATCATCCCTTTGGTAAGAGTCATGACGGTCATCTCTCCTTCCATACCGCTCTTCATAAGCATGCCTTTCACGAGCTTTTCTAGCCGCTCTTTCCTCATCAGTCTCCCGAGGGGCAGGAAGATAGCGCCGAAAGTCATAAGAATCACGCCTTGCATAGCGCTGAAAGTCATCATAGTATGAGCCGGTGCGTCCCATGGAAGAACCTGAAAGTGAAGAAGAAACAAAAATTTAGAAGTCTTCGAAATAAAGAAGTTAAGTGCACATAATTGTCGAAAATCCTAAGTGTGTGTGTGGCGTGCGAACTACGCACGTCAAGCTACAAACCACTCTTTGGCTTAGGAGTGATGTCAGCTTTTGCAGCAGGAGTCAATTCTTGAGCCGATGGAATTGATCACAAAGCGGATGTCGCTTCAATTGCTGGAGAAGCAAGTTTAGGAGTGGTGGTGTCATCTTTAAAGAGCTCTTGAGAAGTCACCATGAGATCGCTCAGTCCTCCAAAAGTATCAGACTTCCCAAAATGTTGAGGAAATTCCTCTTCTTCAATAACTGGGGGAAGTTTGGATTTGCTAGATAACCCCACACCGTCAGCAGAACTGGAGCATTTCACTAATGAAGTCTCTACAATAAGTTCCTTCGGTGCAGGTTCCTCTGCGGAGACTGGGGCATTTGGTGCTTTTGCTTGAGAGCTGGGGGCATCACGGGATTGTATGGATCAAGAAGAGTGCAGAAGTCCGAATTGATGCAAAAATTCGTTTCTCTGAAGAAACTTAATACTTCTCTCGTTGGCAGCTATGGCAGTCAATCTTTCAAAAGTTGATTTGTGGGCAGAATCTTTAGAGAGAGGAGGAAGTGTTGCAAAAGTAAAGAAAGAAGTTAGCACTTGACAACTCGAATTTTGAAAGGCTCAGAAATGAAGTGAACAGAGATAGATAGTCTTACTTCCTACTCTCCAGATACCGTAGAATTCCTGGGAGCAACGGACATAGAAGAATTGGTTTAAAAACCCGTGAGCGCTCTCGGGAAGATCCGTAATTAGTTTGAGGTTCCTTGCGCTCCTAACCAGAGTAATAGAGTGGTGATCTTTGTTCCTCCCAAATGTACACAGATAACAGATCTCCTCAAAGCTTGGGAGGCGGTCAAGCGTCCACCTGAATAATACGCACAACCCCATCAAAATGGCATAGCCATTGGGGTGCAACTGGAATGGGAAAATGGTTAATCGAAGGAGAAGTGTTCTAAGGAAATCATTGAAGGGGGGAATAGCTCCGTCAGACACATGTGACGATTAATTGCAATAAAGCCATGTGGCGGCCTATCAGCAGTATCGTTTACTCTAGGAAGTAGAGCATTCGCTTCAGCAATACCAAATTGCATACATAGCTGGTTGAAGGTTCGTTGGTTCAGCGTAGTTGGAACTCTTTCCGGAGGGTTATCCAAAGGAGCAGCAATCGGAAAGGCTTCATCGGTCCGATCTGCTATCTCTTCTTGTACTTGTTGAGAAGTCATTCTACATAAGGAACTGGATATTCAAATATGAAGGTGCACGTTTCCTAAAAAGTGTGTGAAGTGTTGAGCAAAGCTACTGAAATAACAAGTAAATAAAGTAAAGCTTGAAATAATACCGGTTGGCGCACGTCAATTCAGGAAGATTCAAGGCTTGTTATTAGATCAAAATTAAGTATAGTATAAATGCAGATAATATTTAGCGATAAGCAGTTATAACTGTATGAATTTTGCGTTGATGCTCCACTTAAGTTAGTTGATTCACAGCATTTCACTTTTAATTAGATTCATATTGTTTTCTCTTTGACTTAATCCATCACTCGATGTGGGAAGTCGATGATGAGTTTATTCGTCCTAGTTTTCTGCAAATGTTGTATTTAACAGGTTATTAGCTTAAAAGTCAATATAATCTGTGAAAGAGTGCAACAAGTTCTGGCAGTTCAAATTGGAAGTTCAATCAAGTTCTGGTTAAATCTGTAAGTGTTCAAATGTTGTCCATCCCTTAAGTCGCAGGAACGACTTAAGTTAGCTCGAGACTCTTTTAGGTCGTCCAGTTCATGTCCAAATGACCTAACATAGGTCGGGCTTTCCTAAGTCGCTCTGCTCGAGTCATGAAGTTCATCAGTTATGAACCTACAAGTTAAAGCTATGCTGCGAGTTAATTTAGGTCGTTAATTCTTTAAGTCGTTCAGCTTTAAGTCGTATGCTATTCTGGCAAGTAAAGTTGCAGTCCCTTATGTCGTTCGGAGTTTGATGATTAAGTCGCTAAGTCGTTCACAGAGTTAAGTCGTGCGATTCATGTCCAAACTGCTAAAGCCCTAGGTCGTTCAAGGCTCCTAAGTCGAGCACGACCTAACTCTCCTTAACTCGCTAACTCCTCTTCTTTCAACAAATCGCCTAACCCACTAACCCGTTAACCCAATAACCCGTTAGCCTCTCTACAATAAAATCCACCAGCTCTCTACACTACCAGATCGTCCAAAACCAATTCAAATCGCCTCGGATCCATCATAAACCCGATGCACTGCTGTGCTCTCATGAATTACAGCGACAACATGTCCAATAACGATCAAAAATCGATCGTAACTTGATTCGTGGTGAAATACGGCATGTGGAATCGGGGTAGGGTCGGAAAATGGGGGATTCACAATTCGGTGATGGTCGTGGTTGGATAATGGTCGGAATTCACTTACATAGTGTGATTGTAGAGATGATCGGCGACTGGTTGATTGGAATTCTTCTTCGAGAGCTTGGAAATCCTTCGAAGGCGGGTTAGAGTGTTAGAGCAGGTAAAGAGAAGAAGGAGTGATCTCAGCAACTTATATACAGGGGCAGAGGAACACGAAACGACCTAACTCTATCATAAGTCGCTCACGACTTAACGATTCAGGATGGCGCGAGTTAAGAGATATCGAAGCACACGATCTAACTCCTAGGCGTATACTTCGAGGGGCAAGTGTTAACCCTCTTTTATTCAGCGACCTAGCGACCTACCCAACCCAACGACTTAACGACCTAAGGCATATGCGACTTAACGATCTATAACAAGGCAGCGACTTAGCGACCTAAAAGACTCCTGCGACCTAACAAGATAGCAAACTCCAGCGACTCAATAAGGATAGCGACCTAATGAGTTAAAAGCAGAGCGACCTAACGAGTTAGCGACCTATAGCACAAAGCGGCTCAGTATGATACGACTCAACGACCTAAGGCATATGCGACTTAACGATCTATAACAAGGCAGCGACTTAGCGACCTAAAAGACTCCTGCGACCTAACAAGATAGCAAACTCCAGCGACTCAATAAGGATAGCGACCTAATGAGTTAAAAGCAGAGCGACCTAACGAGTTAGCGACCTATAGCACAAAGCGGCTCAATATGATACGACTCAACGACCTAAGGAACTCCAATGACCCAGCGACCTAAAAGGTTCCTGCGATACAACAGGATAGCGACCTAACGGGTTAAAAGCAGAGCGACCTAACGAGTTAACGACCTAGCAACTAAATGAAGATAGAGCGACCTAACGACCTAGCATGCTCCAGAGTTAAGCCGCATGCCCTACCTTTTCCTTAGGTCGCTTGCGACCTAATTATGCCGAGATAACTCCTGTGCTACGCATGCTAAGTCGCTCACAGCCTATATCTCATCCAGAATGATTCCGTTAAGTCGTCAACGACTTAAGCTATCTCGTGATCACTCTTAGGTAGCTCACGACCTAAAATGCAGCCGACCTAAGCCCAGTTTCACCTATAAATACCCCGCCTACTCCGCACTTGGGGGGGGACGAATTTTTGGGAACGCCAAGACTCTGCTGGTTTCACGACTCCTACACTTACTCCAACACTTCAAACGCAAAAGACATTTCAAAGAACCTTCAGAAAAGATCAAGTCCATTCAACATGAATCCAAAGAGCTTTTCTGCATCGAAGTTCTAACGACTTGTCTTGATTGTGTTGTAATTGGAAGATTATTGTAAAAGTTGTAATCAAATCAGCGATAGAAAAGATTAAGTGGACGTAGGCTTGATTTTGAGCCGAACCACTATAAAACCGTTGTCTCTTTTACTGTTTTTTTGTTATTTTCTGCTCGCTTTTAGTTCCCATACCAACGGGTGGTGCTTTCGCTATATCTTAAATCACACCGGGGTGTTAGCGTACATTTTTAGCGTTAACAGCGAGCATTAGACCAAAATGGGAAGATACTGTTCTCAGTGTCTAAAATACCTACATAAAGACAAAAAAGGGAGAATGCACCGTTAGTTTTTCATTGTTCCTGCATAAGAAAAGGGAGTATAATATAGAAATAATTTAATTACAAAGGCCTAGCATTAGAACCTGGTGAATTATGGAACATTGACACCAAAAAATACTATCCAACAAAAATGATCTAATTTTACACACTTTGGTAATCGGGAGCACTTGCAGTTTGTCCAACATCATAGAATAGAAAATAAAATAACAACAAAATCAAATCATAATAAGGATTGAATGATTGAATCCCGCATTTGAAAGACTAAAACAGAAACAAAATGCATCCAAATATTTAAGAGCAAAAAAATAGAATTGGATCACTGTTATGCCTCTAACTAAAGTGTCGAACATGTTGGGAATGAACTGGAAAGATAGAGGAATTTGAACAAACACCTTCGTTCGAATTGACACTTCAGCCACCAGAGATAAACAAGCGGCGGAACTGATCAATCCACCTCACCAGATGTCACAGCTTAACCAGTCAGTTCCATTCGTCCAGTCAGTAACATCTAGTTCTCATTAGATCATGTGTGCATGTGCACACGTGCACAGGGGTGCACGACTATGTATGTTTAAAAGGAGTTGTTCTTGTTAGGTTTTAAGGCCTGTTAAATTTGTGTAATGATCTGATTATGTAATAATTTTAAAAGGTCATCATTGGCATGTATAAATAGTAATGGAATTCAACTTGTAAATGTGTGAAGAGTTAAATGAATAAATTTCTCATTTTTTATTTCTGTCAAATTTTTCTGAGTAATCTTTCTGCCATTCTTCTTCCTCCTTATAATATTCTTCATTAAACACACAAACAATCACTCTTGTAACCCTCTCTTTTCCTATCCACTTCTTATTACACCTAGTTCTTCATTCCTGAACCCAAAAACCCAGTTAAACAACTCCTCCAACCTCGAAAACTGCTGCAACAAAATGACCAAAACAAGAAGTGCAAAGCCTGGTCATAACACATTGGTATCAGAGCCAGATCCTTCAGAACAACCTGAGATTTCTGATGATGAAAACACAGATAAGATAGGGGAATCAGAAGTAGAAGGAACAATACAAGATCAAATCAGTGTTAAGACTTCCTTGGCTATAAGGGAGCTTCAAGAATCTCACCAGAATTTGCAAGAAACCACCCAAGAACTCAGTGTAAAGATGGATAGCATAAGTGAGGTAATCAATGGCATATCAAAAGAGTTAAAGGAGCTCAGAAACCATCAACCACCACCTCGAGCCACCTACATTCCACCTGCACACAGAAACCTACCCAGACCGATCCAAGAAAATCTCCTATCTGAATCACATCACTCCCACCAACCAAGAAATAACCATCACCACAATAATGGTACGATCAGAAATTCAGCAGGCATCTTGCTCAACCCTCAACTCCCACCAAAATTACTCCAAAACACCACCATTAAGTTAGACTTTCCTACCTACAACGGTGGCGAAGACGTTGTGGAATGGATCAATCAAGTTGAGCATCTTTTTCATTATCACGGTACTCTAGAAAATGAATGGGTACCAACATGTTCGTTTCATTTAAGAGACGTAGCACGCAAATGGTGTTATACGTCTAGTATACCAAAACAGAGACTAATCAATAATAAACTCGTCTCACAAGTTTACAAATCAGATTTCCACTACTTTGAAATTCTATATTAGCTATTTATAACAATAAGTATGTTGTAATTAATTACAACAACAAACCAACAACTATAGTAATAATAACTATAGCGATAAATCAAACGTTATACTATTTAAAGAAATAACGTGACATCCCGAAAATTTGGCAATATTATTTTAATAAGAATTTAATCTGATAAATTAAAATACAAACGTATCAGTTTAAAAAACGAATATATATATATGTGTATTTGGAAGGAAATTATGATTTGAAATTTAAAATAAAGGGTTTCAAAATATTTAAAAGTAAAATCCATCTTATTCACATTTGATCTAAATATATATTTGTGATGTAATCTAGGTAATAATGTTTAAATAAAATAAATCTTATTAATATATAAACATAAGTATAAATATATATACATAAGTATAAATTATATGGATATGAATTAAGAGTTGATAGTTTATGTTAGAAAAAGAAATAAAAATAAGTATTGATGTTAAATAAATATGAAAGGTAAAAGACATGGTTATATAAAACACAAGTAAACACTTAAGAAAATTCTAGAGATACATAGTCTTTAGGAACACATGTTTGTAAGGCAAGAAAAACAATGTATATGTACATACCGTATAAAAGGTGGATAAGCATGGAAATATAAAACATGACAAATATATATACAGGATGTACTAAATAGATAAAAAATCAAGGGATAATATTTGTAAATGTGAAAAGAGACCACTTCATTAATTGCTATCATCTCAGCCACCATGCAAAAGAAAAATCTCTGATCAAAATTGTACCAGCTAATACAAATCCTGTATAATTTTCTACATATATTTTTCTTGTACCTATTCGTTCATTCAAAAACTTAGCATTCCAGAAAGAAAATAATATCTTACCACTGAAGCTAAAAAATGCAACTCAACAACAACAACTAAATCAATTCAATTAAGCAAGCAGGAAGATTAAAGAGGATCAGGCATATAGTTTCTTTTCAAAACCAGAAAGTGTTCTCTGTTCAAACATTATTTTCAGGTGAGTAAACATTTTTTTATAAAAGCTTAAGTTAATAAAATCTGTGGCATGTGAATATCCTGGAATGTATGGAATGGATTATGCTTTGCGTGTATGTATGAATGAGATTTCTGTATATATGAATATGATATAAGTGTGCATGTCTGTATGCTCTGCTTAGTTCACAGTGTTTTAAACCAAAGTATAAATTCAAAAATCTTTTCTCCAAATCTCTGATTTCTGTTATTGTTTAAACAAATAGTATTTAGTTTAACAAGATCTAAGATTTTAAAATATTTTTAAGTAAAATAGGTTTGAAATTATCTGGAAAATGGAAAAAAGACAGTGGAAGCCTTAAAACATGTAAAAATCAAACATCATGATTTGCTGATTCATGTATATATTCTGAATCGTCTTTCGAAACTAGGATTTTTAAAAGAAAATTCATGATTTTTAAGTAAGTAAATGGTGGGAATTCGAGGGTTGAACGGATTTTGGGTTTCTAGCTAGTTCTGATGATCGGAATACTTTCGGGTCTCAGGAACGAGGTTGTAGCTTGGTGGAGGATTGTAGATCATCAAAAAAATGCTTGATGATTTTATAATTCGTCGTGGCGGGCTGTCGAGATCGATTTAGGGTTTAAGCTAGTGTTTTTTTATTGGTCGGAATTCCAATTGCTGCGTCATCCTCAGTTGACCGGAGTTGATCGGTCCGGTGGGGATAGTAGTATAAGGTCTTGACGAAGCTTCGGGTACGATCACGTGACCTATGATGGTCAGAGGTGGATGAACGAGGCGTTTACGTGATGATCGTTTTTGGGCCAGTTTGGATCAGATGGTTCGTTTGCGAATTCGACGTCGACTCTGATTTCTGGGTGGTCGTGAGACTAGGGTGGGTCTTCGCCAATGCGTGGAAGGTCGAAGCTTGGATCGTAGGTGGCTGGAGCGATAGTGCATGTGCACGGCATCGTTATGGTGTCAATAGTTTGGGCAGGGGAAGTGGCTCGAGAGGAAACTCGGGGATTCAGCAGTTTTTCTCGAGTTTGTCTTCGGGGACGTGAGTGTTTAGCTTTCCAGATTTTAACTTAAGCAAGATATAAGTTTTTAAAATTTAAAGTAGTGTAAGAGGAGAAAGTGGGTTTTACTCGGGGTTGAACTCGGGTGAGGAACGGGTTGGACCCGGAGCAGATTCTAAAATCAGTTTTAAAAGTTTTTAAAACAAGTTTTTAAATTTAAATAAAAGCAAGTCTTTATATAATGAATGTTTTTAATAACTAATTTAAGAGTTGTATGATTTATGTTACTTAAACTTATTAAGATGAATTCTTAAGTTATTTTAGACTTAATTTAGAAATGTAATTAAGTGTTGAGTAAAAGGACAAAATGTTTTAAAGTTATATGTTAATGATAGTTAAGAAATTAATAAAGGATAATGGTTTATCTTAAAGTTAATTGAGATTAATTAAGTTAATAAAGTAATTAGGGAATAATTAATTAGTTTAATTAATCAATGATTAAGGATAAATAAATAAATAATAGTTAAGATTATAAAATTTATTAATTAAGGGTTTAATTAATTTGTAATTAAGAATTATTAATTAGATAATTAGAGATAATTAATTAATAATTAGTGATTAATTAATTTAGTAATTAAGATATAATTAGTGACTAATTAATTAAGTAATTAGAGAAAATTAATTGGTAATTAAGGATTAATAAAAAAAGTAATTAAGAATTAATTAAATTGTAATTAAGTTTTATTAATTAATAATTAAGGTTATTAATTAATGATTTAAGGGATAATTAATTAGTTAATTAAAGATGAATTTAATTGATTATAAAAGTAATTAAGGAATGATTAATAAATTAAATGGTTTGTAATTAATTTATAAGAGATTGATTAAGAGTTAAGTGATTAATTCTTAAGTAATTAATTTAATTTGAATTAATTAAATTAATTATAATATGGATTAAAGATATGCTTGCTTATGGATGATTGTTTTGAGTAGAATGTCTAAATTGATAGATATCTATTGGTTGATAATCTGTGATATTCTGTGATGAGATATGAGATATATCTGTGATAAATGTGTAATATTTATCTGTGTTAAATGCTGTGTGAATTCAACATTTAAATTGAATTAAATTGTTTTAACTTTAAAACAACTTGGCCTTTAAGACACGTTTGGATTTTGATGAGACCGGGATCGGGAATCAGTTATGATTTTCCAAAAACCACATCGATCCAAGTTAAACGATAGGTCGTGATATCTCAAAGTGAAGATCGAGATGGTGTTTAGAATGCAAGGGTTATTGTCGTTAACTCTGAGGGTGATTCCAAAATGAGTGTAACGAGATAATGCCTTCGGTTTCGTTCGAACCCGGAACGAACTTGTATGGATTGAATGCTTTCAGCACATCGTCAGGTGGACGATGAGCATTCTAAGAGATGTGTTCTCTAAAGGTAATCGTAGCCTCAAGCCTCATCAATCGGGAATGGCTAAAACAGAGGAGGTGCAGCAAGGTTAAGTGGGTAGCACTCAAGTAGGATGAGATGTACCCCTGTCTAGATGTCCCTTTATATTTCGGCTTAGTGGGCAGTTGTTGGCCACAACTGCGGGGTTATCTTGTTCGGGACTGTCCAGTAAGGGATGGCTCCGGTCATGTGTTGCAGGGGGTCGGGCGTGATCCTCGGTACTCTGATCTAGACCAGGTACTATGACGGGCGGTACCCCAGTAGCCCTGCCATTGTATGGAATCCAATCTCCAATAAGTGCCCTCGGATTTGATTGTATTACCCACTTTGTGGCTAGTATGCTGGTATTTAATCATGTAACAATTTCAGCTATTTCTTATTTACTTGAAAACCCTAGACACTATTATAATATCACTGGATTTCCTATAAAATGTTTTGGTTAGCGTAAGGTAAAAACTTACCCGTGTTTATGTGTGGGAAGTCTTACGTGATACCTTTGTTTCAAATGGTTTTCAAAGTTAAACAACTTTAACCCGTTTACTCATACCAGACCCATGTCTGACCCGGAGTTTATTTCTATTTTTCTTAAACTCTTGGGTACTCAAATTTTTATGAGTAGCCAAGTGATCAAGTTTTGGATTGTTGATGTCTAGAGGAGCTTGGAGCAGAAGTCCAGACGTATATATCTATCTATCTAGTTCCGCTGTGTTAGTGATGTATGTTGTATTTTGGGATGTATGAAATGGCAGATATGTATGTATATATGACTGTCTTGTATGAATGATGTTGTGTAACTCTGATATATGTAAGACTATGTAATAGTTATGTGATGTATTATATTTTGTTCCTTTCCGCTGTGAGATTCTGAATTGTGTTGTTCTTTCTTCCTTCTTTCTATTTCTATTTATTTCTTTCTTAATGATGATGCATCTTTCTGTGAGAAGAAGGGCGGGTCGTTACAGTTGGTATCAAAGCAAGGTTGAGTGAATACATAGGCTTTGAAATAATATCTATCTTGAGCGTGCGTAGTTGTAATTTTTTTTATATAACTATATAACTATCTAAATTTGTTGGGTTACCTGTCCAGGTTGCCAACATGAGTTCTGGAAGGAGAGGCAGAGGTAGGGGCAGTTTATTGACCGATAATGGAAGAAGTCAGGTTGCAAGTGAGGCTGTGGATCCAGCACTGCCTCGGGTTAGTTTTGCCGCTTTATGCAAGGACTTCACCAATCTCGGAGGAAAGCCATTTAAAGGATCAGAGTCCATTATTGAGGTTCAGGCTTGGCTACACTCTTGCGAGCGCATCTTTAAGAGTATGAGTTTGTCTGATGAGCAGAAAAGGGCAATGGCTTCATGGCAATTGCAAGAAGGTGCTGCAGCTTGGTGGGATGCAGTTATAGTGAATGTTTCAGAAGATGATATTTTTTAGAGTAGATTTAAAGAGTTGTTTGAGGAGCAATTCATGCCAACAGCAGGTAAAACTCGTCTGTACCAGGATTTTCTGGATTTGAAGCAGGGAAGTATGACTATAGCTGAATATGAGACCAAATTCAATGAGCTATATCGCTATGGACCGGGACTCATTGACACTCCTCTTAAAAAGAATGAGATGTTTATGTTGG
Source organism: Allium fistulosum (assembly GCA_030737815.1). NCBI lineage: Eukaryota > Viridiplantae > Streptophyta > Magnoliopsida > Asparagales > Amaryllidaceae > Allium > Allium fistulosum. Next base: position 737,344,953 of record CM060908.1, on the reverse strand, counting down.
GAATGAGGCCAGAATTTCATGAAATGATGACAGCGCATTTGAGAGGATCTTTTGTGGAGTTGATTGATATGGCACTTAGATACGAGGATTTGATGAGTAAGAAACCAGTGGCACCAGTAGTAGTATCTGGAGGAAATTCTTCCAATCCAAATAAGAGGAAATTCAATCCATTTTGGAAAAAGCAAGGCAAAGGGAAGAAATCAGGAGGGAACAACGGACCTCACAAGTGTTATATTTGTCAGCAAGAGGGTCATTTGGCTAATAAATGTCCCAGGAGAGGATCTCAGCATCAACATCAGTATGGGCCGGGTTCAGCAATGGTTCAGAAATCTTTGCACTTCAACTGTCACCAACCGGGACATATGGTAAAGGATTGCCCGCTTCTTCAAAAAGTTCAGCCGAACAAAGTGTTTGCTTTGGAAGGTGCACCATCAACCTATTCTAAGGGCAAGAGAGTTCTGGAAGGTACTTTGCTTATTAATGGCGTTTATGTTAAAGTATTATTTGATTCTGGAGCATCTCTCAATTTTATTTCTTTGGAGACGGTAGTAAAATTCCACCTTATCCCTAGTGACGTGGAAAATTCTATTTGCGTCTCTAATCCCATAGGGGGAGTAACCCGACTTAATATGATTTGCAAAGGCTTGCGGATTACTTATCTTTCCCATAGTATTTCGTGTGAGCCTTATGTATTAGATTTTAAAGGATTTGACCTTATTCTGGGAATGGATTGGCTTGATAAGCATAAAGCTGTCCTGAATTGTGAAGAGAGAACGGTTTCATTGGAAACTAATCTGGGTAGAATTGCTAAAGTGACGTGTGATAGTTCTGAAGTTCACTTGAGTAGTCTTTTACATGGAGTTGAGACTTCTCAAGAGAAGGGAGGTGATATTGTTGTGGTTAAAGATTTTCTTGATGTTTTCGAGGAAGTCAAGTGTTTACCTCCACATCGAGAAATAGAGTTTCGGATTGATCTGATTGCAGGGGCAGTACCTGTTGTTCAGCCCAGTAGTAGAATGGCACCGAAGGAGAAAGAAGAGTTGGTGAAGCAGACCAAAGATTTCTTAGAGAAAGGTTTGATTCGACCTAGTTTTTCCAGTTGGGGTTCTGGAGTTGTCTTTGTAACAAAGTCGAATGGATCGCTAAGGTTCTGTGTTGATTATAGAGAATTGAACAAAGTGACTATCCGAAATAAGTATCCATTACCTCGTATTGATGATCTCTTCGATCAGTTGCATGGAGCTTCAGTTTTCTCTCAGTTAGATCTAGCTTCGGGTTTTCATCAGTTAAGGGTAGCTAAGGACAGTATTCCCTTGACTGCGTTTCGAGGACCTAACTGTTTCTATGAGTGGTTGGTTATGCCTTTCGGGTTAACCAATGCTCCTGCTTATTTTGTTGACCTGATGAACCGAGTTTTTCGGAATGTGTTGAATAGGTTTGTCCTGGTATTCATCGATGATATTCTTGTCTACTCCAAGTCTGAAGAAGAGCATAGGCAGCATTTAGAGATAGTTTTGGAGACGTTGAGGAGGCATGTTTTGAAGGCGAAGTTCTCCAAATGTCATTTCTGGAAGTCAGAAGTTAAATTTTTGGGGCACATTGTTTCTGGTGAAGGTATTTCAATAGATCCAGCCAAAGTAGCTACTATTCTAGAGTGGAAGCAACCGAAGACTCCAACTGAAATTCGCAGTTTTCTAGGATTAGCTGGTTACTACAGGAAGTTCATTAAGGATTATTCTAAGATTTCTTCGCATCTGACTAAGTTGACTCAGAAGGGAGCAAAGTTTAAATGGACACCTCAGTGTGAAGAGGCTTTTCAAGAATTGAGGACGAGGCTAACAAGTGCTCCTGTGCTAGCTATTCCGAATGGGAAAAGCAAGTTTGAGGTTTATACGTGTAACGACCCTGAAATTCAGACCCAGTTTAAAATTTTGAAAATCGGTTATTTAGTGTAGAAATTCGCATTTTCACAAACAACTTCCGTTGCCATTCAAACTTCACATTTGGAATGCGCCTAGATAGACATAGGCGTACGCCAAATTTCGTCGAAAAATATTGAAGTAAATTTCGCTCGCCGAATTCACATATTAGTTTAAATTTCATATGTAAATTTTCTATCATCCGAACTCAAATATTTTTCACAATGTTGCATAAGAAAAATATTCTGATCATGACGGCGCATTTCGTTTCGTCAAAATTCGCTTTTAATTGCTAGTTAAAATGTTCGCTCGTGCAAATGGTTCAATAAGATTAACCGCTTAGCAAACAGTATCAAACCATCAATATCTTTATACCGTTGTGCCCGTCTCGTCGCGCTGATCAAACGGTATATTTATTTGGGTCAATCGGAGTTCGGCGTTGCAAATTATAATTGGTTAACGGAGTACAAACTGGTCCGTTATGCAACACAAACCGGTACCCGTTATAAAACCATTTGGGTTCCATTTCTTCTCATCTGTCTACTTATCCAAATCAGCAGGCATTGCAATTAATACACTCTCTATTCAATATAAAATTTGTGACTTGTCCTTTCATTCACTTCAACCTGTCCCTGCTTCTCATTCTCTCCACGCAACCATCCCTTCACCGTCTACCGTGTGATAATGAATAGCCACTAACCAGTAATTATTTCCTGAATTCAACAGTGACTTTTCCTTTTCCACACTGGTTCCAATATTTGCTATGCGTATTTATTCACTTTGTTCTATGTTCTGATTCAAAAATAATATAATAAATATTAATAAGTGCCTACGTTCTTACAGCCTGGAAGTTACATCTCTTCTTTATCAATCACTTGCTCATTACCTTCTTTTCTATTCACAGGGGAAAAAAAAGAATCATATTCATATTTAGTTACGTGAGCAACAGGTTGCCACTCTGAAACTTTGCCTAAGAGGCACCTCTTCTTGCTTTAGACTTGTCCAACGTCATCCGCCATCACCAGCTCGCTGACCGCCATAGCAGCCTACTTCTTCAACGTCCTCTCGCCCTCACCCTAAAATCACGAATGCCCAAAGCAACCCGTGCCAAGCCCCTCCACTCGGTGCCTTCCGTCAGCAACCATGCTCCCCTCATCGCTACGCGCGCAAGCACCCACGCACCGGCCCTGACCGCATCGACTAACCGTCCCGCTCCGCCTCCCCACTGCGCCCTGAGCCCACTGCCTCAGCCGCCGCTGCCTTGCCCACTGGCCATGTCGCCCCCTCCACTGTCCAGCCTTCACCATCCGCCACGTACACCACGCCAGCCTCCGCCCCTGCCTGCGCCAAACTTTCCCTCGCCTGCGTCATCACCTCCGGCCACATGTGTCCACCGCTCGCCACTACCTTACTCCCTCCATCCCAAACCGACGCCACCCACCATCATTCACGCAACAGCCACCCCACTTCGACCGAGTGCCTCTTCCTTACCCGCCACCACCTTTCGAACTCCATGGCCGACAGCACCACTCCGCCCGTGTCTCTTCCTTCCAGTGCTAGCGGCAACAATCATAATAGTTTTGTTGTTTATATATATATAAATATTAAGCTGCGTATATATTCATTTTGCCAATATTCAGTTCTGCATATCTATTTGAAGTTATATATATATTTATTTTATTGCTACACGTGTGCATCACTTATTTTATATTCTAAAGTACTTTGGCATATTTTAAGTTGTAATATGCTACAGGCTGTTTTTCCATGCTAGTTGTATAAAGTAACTTATAATACATAAAGATGCAGATTTATATATAGTTTATATATAAGTTATATGTATAGTTCGGCGTTATAGTACATATTTATACATAATATATTTTGAAGGAAGTTTGCATATGTTAGTTGAGTGAAGATTGAATAAACAAGTTTGTTTGCTGCAATATATAATAATGGTAAAAATATATAATTCTATTTGTCCTACTTGTGTTACAGTAATATATGTTGTATGTAATACATTATTTAAATATATATATACATTTATATATAGTTCATCTATACCAATTATCTCCATCAATCCGATTCTAATTTGTTTCGTCAAATTTCGATTCATCAGCTTTGATCATTTAATTTGCGCCGGTCTTGCTTTGCTTGGATTGGCAATTCAATTTCACTGTCCGTATCCGTGTGCGTACCCGTATCGTCTTCTCGTTCATCTCTAGCCTCGAAAGGTGAGCAATCACTCACGATTAATGTTCTTATATTTATTAAATTTGATTTCAATTGAAACGACAATTGAAATATGCTGCTATTAGTTATTTATATTGCTATATCTATGCCATCATCTGTATTTGTTCACCTGTGACATCTGACACCCTTATCTGTTATTTATACTGATGATATATGCATGTTACCGTTGTTATATTTTTATCATATCTATTATCACTCTGCAAGTTCCCTATTAGTATAGAATCACTATGGGTTGAAATGATACATACCCGAACGGACTTTAGAATAGGAGAAAATCGTTATGGGTTGAAATGATAAACCCAAGCGATTTTCAAATTAAATTGAATTTGGGATTTCGGGTTGAAAAGATATATACCCGAATATATTTTAAATTGCGGATTGAAATGATAAATATCCGTATCACTGACCATAGGATAGAAAATTATATACAGACACTGTTGGTCTATATATAAATGTTTTTGAAAAACATTTCTACGGTTTTGAAAGAAATATATGGTTTTAATAAATAATGATTTTAAAGATTTATTAAAGTTGATTTAATAAGTTGATTTGTATCAATATGAAATATGTTCAAGTATTTATGTAAAATTTATATTTTAAATATAGAATCTATAATGTTTCAGGTTGAAAGATAAATTTGAATCGATTTGAAATTCTTAATTATTTAAGAATTATACTTAAATAAGTTGATTTGAAATCTATTAAATTTGAAATTTTAAAATATGTTTTATAACTTGAATTAGTTAAGAAGTGGCTTAAATGAATATTTCAAACTTATATAAATTTAAATGAGATATTTTGTCTATATAAATTTTTAAATTGAAGTTGTATTTTGTTGTATTGAAATGATTAAAGAAATATTTCAGAAACTAAATGTAATGAAATTAAATTGGGACATAAATTGAATTATCGAATTTAGTTTTGAAATGTCGAATATTTAAACTTTGAAATATATTGAAATTGAAATGGTTTATTTATGGTTCAAATAGGCATTTGAAATCGATAATTTGAAAGGGTTTATTGAGAAACTAAATTTAATTGAAATTGATGATTTGAGATTTAATTAAATTTTAATTTTGGAATTCGAGTTTATGTGAATTGATTTGTGAAATTTGAGGAAGCTATTTTTTTTATAAAGTATTTAAACTATATCTAAATCTATTTATATTTTACTTTATAAATTTTAATATAAATTATTTTAATATAAATCATTTTCAATATAAATTATTTTATTTTAACTTATAACTATTTTATATAAACTATTTTTTTAAAACTATTTTTCTATATATACAGATTTTAATATCTAAACTGTTAAGAGGAAAGTGTTAGGATTTCAAAGTGTTATGAATTTCAAGTTTTGATTTCCAAAGTGTTATGATTTTAAAAGACTTATGATTTCGAAAGCGATATAACTTTGGAAAGTGATATGATTTTGGAAATGGATTTATTTGAAGTGAAAGTGATATCGTATTGATATGGTTTTGAAATGGCAATGATATGTCGGTTTTGAAATATAACTATTTTGAAATTTTACTAAATGACCATCGGTGTAATAATACGTAGTTATTAAAGAGACCGGGATCGGATATGGACATACTCTCTGTCGATACCAAAACCACTTTAATAACTAATATACGCGGAGTGTTGATCCAGAATGAAGTGGATGGTTTGGTGAACGCGTTGACTGAAGAAAGAGAACGATTTTGGATGACCCCTGACATGACTAAAACAGGAGCCGTGCCGGGCCGTTGAGGATCGCCATCTCTAGCGGACACACTTCTTCGATACCTTATCTATTACTTATGTGATTCGATTTGGGTGCACCCCTTGATTTGGGAGTGTTGTTTCGCGGTGTTGGGGTAGTAGCTGCTATGTCCAACATCAGTCCGGATCACGCAACTACTAGTATCCTAGTTGGTATTGCCTCATGTACCTTGTCATACTGATTATCCTATTCGCGACCACTACGATTTTGGTTTGTACCTTTAGTATATGGATTTCCCTCTGGTGACTTCCGGTTTTGGGGAAACTACGGTCTTGTATATGCTCTTGGGAATAAAAATGTGTTAAGGATGGAATGGGCCATGACTTAACGCTATTTTGATATCGTACTTTACTGATTAGACATTAACTACTTAGCGTACACTACTACATAGTAGATAGTTTAACGGATCCTTAAGGGATGGTTATCCCAAACATCCTTTGAGTTGTTATTTCACTTGAGTTGGATTTATTGATATAAGAATGTTAATCCTGACTCGAGTGTTTATTGTTTTCTTTACGCTCGGGTCAGACTGAGTGATACAGTAATTGAGACTCACCCTTGGAGTTGGAGCTTCGCTTGGAGATCCAGCTATCTATCCAGCTTTCAGTTATTCAGTTGATTCCAGTGATGTATTCAGATCTTGTATTTGACTATTGTATTGAGATATCTATGTATTCGAGACCTCTGTTGTATCTTGTTTAACTCTGTTATATATATAGTAGCTTCATGAACTACTATTCTTTTGTTTCCGCTGCATTATTGTTATATTACTCTGTGTCTGTGTCTGTGATCTGTGATTATTTTATTTACTATATATGCTGAGTTTTGACAATTTAAATTAACAATCTATTATTTTGAATTATTCAAGTCCGACATAGTAGTTTTGGATTATTGTCGATTTGAATGGTCCAAAATAGTGGGTCGTTACAGGTGGTATCAGAGCTTTGGTAGCTCTAGGCAAAACTTAACATATAGGGTAAATGTATTTACAGAATCACGCTCATTCGAGGTTCAATCTCTTCCTTTTGACTCGATTCCTTTGAATTTTGGAATGTTTCCTGCGGTTCCAAAAATTCATTTGTGTCCCTCACTATTCATCTTCTTTCAATTCTGGAGCACCCCATAACTCCATTTTGAATGATATCTATGATAAATCGGCGGTCTCGCCAATCTTCGAATGATTTGTAAAGGGGTGAAACTCCTTTACAATAGGCATTGAGTTACCGGAGATTTCTGTATCCTCGGTTTACGATGCTACCTATTTCCCGCCATACCTGAATTCTATTTCTTGAGATCAATGTCGATTTGCCTCGAAATTCTACATTGATCTTATTCTTGAAGTCACGATCGACCCGGTTAAGGTTGCCCGCGATTTATATACATTTATCAATCTTCCTACTTTGTTATCTAATCATCGTATGTAACGACCCGTAAATTTCAACTGTTTTAATAACGTTATTAATTGAAATTTTGTGAAATTTTAAACAATAAATTTTGAAATATAAATGTGATATTTGGAATGCGTCTAGTTAAACATAGCAACTGGTAAATTTTCGTCCGAAAATATGAAAGTTTATTTCGCGCGTAAATTCACTTCAATTTAATCAGTTAAAAGCGATGAAAATAAAATGTTTCTGAAACCTAAATATTTTTACATAGAAAAATTCTAAATCATCTTCTGAGCAAGATTTCAGTTTGTCGTTTTTCCAAATTCGGACATCTTTGGCTCCGTCGATCTTATTTTTCAGCGTTTTTTTTGCATTTTCCGCCAGTAGAAAAATTCGAATTTTATAAATTCAATCGTACTACTGATATCTACATACCGTTTTGATCATCTCGTCACGTTGATCTCTGCGGTATATTCGTTTGTATATATTGGTGTTCGGTACGCGGCGAAGCCGCTAAAAACGAGTCACTATATCGGTATCAATTCTAGACCTTTTGTTTCCTTATGCCTTTTGATTTTTCCAACGTTAGAAATTCGAGAAGCCACTAACTATTAATATTCCCAAAAATTTATATTCAACTATTGCAATTCCACCTATTCATAATTTTGGCCATTTCATCCGTGCGTTTCCATTTCATTTCATTTACTCAATTCCTTCTCATCTTTGTAACAGCCGCCATATGGTTGCTCTCTTCCTCCCAAATACATCCTCATCTTTCAACCCCTATCCAAGCAATGGCCGAAACCCCACCAATCCGAGCACCTTAGCCACTTCACCGAACTCATCACCTTCGCCATAGACCCGAGCTCTGCCTGAACCGCCGCCATCAACGATAACCACCATCACCTGCAACCGCCCATCACCCAAGCAACCCGACCCCACAACAAGTACGCAAGCCCCAGCCAGACCCATCCAAACTTCCGCTTGCCGAGTGTCGTTTCCAAACCCTCCTCCCCACGGCCTAGCTCCGACCAGCCTCCCATCATCAAGATCTACCCCTCCTCAGCACGTCCCTTTTATTATCAAACCCAACACAACCGAGCCTCTCACTCCTCACACCCAAGTCCTCCACCCGCGAGCATCAGCAGCCATCTCGGCCAGCAAAACCTCTCACTGCCACCTCCCATCACCTCACTGCTTCCCTCCGCCTTCCACTTGCACTACCTTAGGCATGAGCAGCCCATTGCTCTACCTCCTTCACCACCCAGTTGTGTGCATCTCCTATGTGTATATAGGTATATATACTTTCGTGTTGATTATTTAGTATATTTATATCATAGGTTCTAGATTTATACTAGGCCAGTTTATATAAAGTAGGGCTTTAGATATATGTTTAACATAAGGATTTTTATGTTGTAATATGATTTAATAGTATATATATATATAATATGTTCTGTTATATATATATTGGTCAGCTAGTTTATATATATACTTATGATTTGCATAAGCAAATAAATGTTGATGTTTATATAAAATATACCCATGTTAATGATTTAAAATGAAATTTTATAAATATATTATTTATGTTAATATGTACATATTTTCACATAACTTAGATTTTCATATGTATCATGAAGTTATATACCTGCGTGTGCTAATATGGTAGTGCCAGAAGTGATGCTTATGTATATATTGGTATGTAGTTGGTTGGCTGTGAGAAATTTGGTATATGTATATAGATATTTTCAAATAAACAAAAACCATATATGTAAGTATATGTAGTGAATACTTATGTATATTTTTATATATACTTTCGAATCTGTTAGAAGTAACTAAGTTACACTTGTTATACTGTTGTAAGTTTATAAAGTTATAAATGTTGTTTGTTTAAAAATATAATATAAGCCGTGTGTCGATATATTAAGTCTACATGAGCTTTGAGTTATGGGATATATTGTTATATATATATATATATATATATATATCTATGTAAGGCTTATTTTCTGTTGTCGTAGCATATAGTCTGTTAGCATTTGATTTTTTCTTCAGTATATGAGAGTATGTATAATTTTATAAAGAAGTATCATATATGTGTATTTTTATGAAGCAAGCTATACGAGTTATTTTGGTTGTTAAAATATATATTTTTATATTATTAGGTTAGTTTATGTTATACTTGGTTACTGGCTATAGTTTATATATACGTGTTCTCTGTTGTACAGTTTTAAGGTCTATAAATTTTTAGAGTTGTTGTATACTAGTTTGTTTGTTTAGAGATTTTATTATGCTTATTGTCATACATACATTAGCTGATATATTAGTTTATGTATACAAATTTTATACAGCTTTTAACTTCAAAACGGTTTTGTACATATGTTATGCTATATAAGTCAGGTAAATTTATATATGGGTGTAAGGGTATATATGGAATTGCATGGGTTACACATATATAAAGAAGTATAATTCATGTCAGTAGTATATATAAGGTCTCAATATATAAATGTTTATTTAAAAAGTTATGCAGTATGTATTGTTTGAATATGGATATAAACATTTGTTATGTATTTATGTAAGTTATATATACACATGTTTTTATTCGTCTTAAATTTAAATTATTAATTTGATGTATATATCTCATTTTAAATATATGTTTAAGAATTGATTTTAGAGAGAATTTATAATATATATTTTCTTCGGTTTCAGTTACATCAAAATGGTACTGATTATTTCATTGATTCCTATCTATCAGCTCTATTCGTCGAGTCGTGTCAATCCTGCTTTGCTTTGAAATTCGTGCTTGGATTCGTAACTCATCCCAATCTCGTTCGTCTCTAGCCTCGGAAGGTGAGCAATCACTCACGATTAACGTTCTTTTATTTATTAAATTTGATAGCAATTGAAACGACAATTGAAATATGCTGCTGTTAGTTAATTACACTGTTATTTATGCTATTAACTGTATCAGTTCACCTTGACATCTGACACCATTATCTGTTAATTATTTATGCGATGATAATACAGTTTGGCTGATAATTGATTGTTTGTTGATATTTATATTGGACGTTAAATTGTTAATGTTAAAATGATAAATAGTATGCAATTGAAATTGATATAGGATAGTTAAATGTTAAATTTGATTAAATGACATTTGTATAATATGACCCATTTAACGGTCAAAATTTATCGACACGTAGGATTTGTTTAATTACATCTTGAACCACAGAATGTATGTTGATAAACTGATGATGTATGAAATTGTAATAGATGACAAGTGAAAACTGTAATGTAATAATCTTTAATCTACATGAAATGATAATGTAGATTCTAGAAATAATTATATTAATTCGTACAAATAACAATGCGAATTAATACGGTTATTTCGGGATTATTTGAATTGATTATTGGATTGATATTGGTTGTTATTATTGCTTGTTTATTTACTTTGACACCATCCCAGTATCACACTGCAAGTTCCCTTTACTATGCTATGATTTTGAATTTAATTGGAATCGGGTTGAAATGATAAATACCCAAATTGAACTTTGACCTAGGAAAGAAAATTAAAGAAAACCCGATTGGTCAATAATTTGATTTAAAAATAAAACGAAGATTTTATTTGAATAAAATACGGTTTTGAAATGAAGTTGGAATTTGAATTTTAATGAAAGGAAAATGTTAATATTTAATAATCTGAAATAAAATATTAACAATGAAATTGATGAAAGAATGCTGTTTTAATTTGAGAAACGTTTGAATTAAGTTTGAAATTACAATTAAGTTTGAAATTATTAAACTTTGAAATGATTTAATAATTAAGTTTGAAATTATAATTAAGTTGAAATTATTAAACTTTGAAATTATTTAATAATTAAGTTTTGAATTATTTAATAATGAATTATTTAATGATGAAATAAAATTGAATTCTTTAATAAGAAAAATTGAACATTTGAATAAGTGAATTTTACTTCGTAAATAATTGAAATTGAGTTTTCTTTATTAAGTAAGTTTTTGGAAAATTATTTAAGAAAGTAAGTAAGTGAAATTGAATTCCTTTAACAAGAAATGAAAATGTAAATATTTTTGGAATTAATGTAAGACTTGTAATTGAAAGAATTGATTTGACGAATTTAGTTTAATTCAAAATTGTAAGTTTTGATTTAATGAAGTTGAACTTAAGAATTGATTTAATGAATTGGAAATTTAAATATAAATTGTTTTGAATGATAAATTAATTTAACGATATTGAATGAAATCGATAAATGAAGTTAAACTGATTTGAATGTTAAATTAAATTGATTTAAATGATTTCGAAATGAAACTTTTGCACGAACTTGAATCGATATTTGAATTGTTTTAAAAAGAAATTGAAATTGAATTATAAGATTTTGAAACTATGAATTTGGAAGTTTTGAAACGAAAATTTTGGAAATTGGTTTAGAAAGATAAATGAAGTGTTGATTTACACATTCTAATTGAAATTGAATTTGATTTGGTTTTGAAATATATAAACGACCAATCGGTGAAATAATTACGGAAGTTATTAAAGAGACCGGAATTCGGTTATGGATATACTCTCTATCTAAACCGAAAACCACTTTAATAACTATACGTGGAGTGATGATCCAGAATGAAGTGGTTGGAATGATGTACGTGATGACTGAAGAAAGAGAACGATAATGGATAGCCTTGACACTGGTGTCAAATTGAAAATGACTAAAACAGGAGCTGTGCCGGGCCAATGGAGGATTTGCTACCTCAAGTGGACACACTTCTTCGAACTACTCATTACATGTTGTCGATTGGTGCACCCTTGATTTTGGGAGTGTTGTTTCACGGTGTTGCGGGCGCTGCGGCGTTGCGTTCTCACCAGTCCAGATCAGGCGAACGGTAGTATCACTACCTTGGGTATTGCCTCATGTGCCTTGTCATACTTGTATTCCATTTATACGCGACCACTACGATTTTGATTTGTACCTTTAGTATATGGATTGCCCTCTGGTGACTTCCGGTTTTGGGGAAACTACGGTCTTGTATATGCTTTTGGGAATAAAAATGTGTTAAGGGTGGAATGGGCCATGACTTAACGCTATTTTGATATCTTTACATATTACTGATAGACATTATCTACTTAGCGTACATTACTACCTAGTAGATAGTTTAACGGATCCTTCAAGGATGGTTATTCCAAACATCCTTTGAGTTACTTGTATTTCAATTGCTATTTCACTTGAGTTGGATTTATTAATATAAGAATGTTAATCCTGACTCGAGTGTTTTGTATTTTGCTTTACGCTCGGGTCAGACTGAGTAGTTCAGCTTTCGAGACTCACCTTTGGAGTTGGAGCTTCGCTTGGAGATCCAACCATCTATCCTGCTTTCAGTATTCGATGATTCCAGTGATGCATTCTGATTTGTATCTGATGTATCGTGTTACTCTTCCGTTGTATCTGGTTTAACTCTGATGTATCGTATTACTCTTCTGTTGTAAACTCTGATGTATTTTATATATTCATATAGTAGCTTCATGAACTACTATCTCTTTTATTTCCGCTGCACTTATTACTCTGTGTCTGTGATCTGTGATTATTTATTTACTGTATATGTTCAGTTTTGCCAAATTTAAATTAACAACGCGGTATTTTGAGCAATTCAACTCCGGCATGAGTGTCTACCTATACACTTATAATGGATGCGAATGGTCTAAAATATCGGGTCGTTACAGTTGGTATCAGAGCTTTGGTAGCTCTAGGCAAAACTTAACATATAGGGTAAATGTATTTACAGAATCACTCTCATTCGAGTTTCAATCTCTTCCTTTTGACTCAATTCCTTTGAATTTTGGAACGTTCCCCTCGGTTCCAAAATTCATTCGTGTCCTTCACTATTCGCCTTCTTTCAATCATGGAGCACCCCATAACTCCATTCTAAATGTTATCTATAATAGATCGGCGGTCTCGCCAAACTTCGAATAATTTTGTAAATGGGTGAACTCCTTTACCATAGGCATTGATTTACCGGAGATTTCTGTATCCTCGGTTTACGATGCTATCTATCTCCTGCTATACCTGAATTCTATTTCTTGAGATCGAATGTCGATTTACCTCGGAATTCCACTTCGATCTTATTCTTGAAGTCACGGTCGACCCGGTTATGGTTACCCGCGATTTATATAAGATTATCTATTTCCTTATCCAGTTAAATAATCATCTTATCTTTCGTTCTAACTTATTCTCAAATCAAAATTTTCTTTGATTGAATTAATCAAATTTGAATCAAAATTCTCTTTGGTTTGAGTCCATCAAATTTGAAACCCTATCCTTATTTTGGAAATTCATTCCTGTATCGTCGAGTAAAGAAATGTATTTGTAAACTAATATATATAAATGTTTTAGATATTGTGTTGTTCGAGTTGTTATTGTTGATTTGGATTTTCGATCGATTCGTCTGATCAACGCTATCGATAGGATTTCCAAACCACTTTAACAGAACAAACCGACACAATATCGTTTTCAAATTTGGTAAACAAAATAAATTTTTGAATGATTATATTATATACACAAGTATATTTTTCTGAAATTAAATTGTTAATGAGTTGTTGTCCGAAATGATAATATTTAATTTTCATTTATTATTTCCTAAACCATTGACTATTGGATAATATAAATAAATGAATTTATAAAAATGGGTTAAAATTGATTTTAGATTTAAATGGATTTAAACTAAATTTGAGAATTTAATATTCGGTGGTTTCAAACTTTGATTTGAAGTTTTAAAGTGTATAGTATTTAAAATATTTCAAATGGAAATCATTCAAAGAATTGTAAAAGTTTAAGTCAGCGCTCTTCTCTTTGTCGCTGGAAAATAATTTCGGTGATGGCGGCCGCATCATCGACATTCATTTTCGAGTTTCGAAGAGTAGAGACCATCAGTAGTTTGCTACACTTTTGTTTTAAAATGAAATTGATTTGAAATTTTAAAAGTATGACTTGATTTAAAAATATTTATATACATATATATTAGTATTTAATTTAGATTTGACTTGGATATATTGTATGTATATATTTATCTCTAAATTGTTTAAATTTAATCGGAAATTTAATTCTAAAATTTTCTTAAGGGATGATTTTCAATTATAAATGAAGCCAAATTCTTTTATAAATACTTAACCTGAAATAACTGAATTGAAAAATTTACTTGTATAATACTCAATTGTATTCAATATAACTTACCTAAATTTTCAAAAGTTAACTATGTAATTGAATGTTATACAGCAGAAAATGATATCAAAAGAAAGTTTAAATAAATTTGAGTAGTTAAAATAAATGTAAATATACTTAATATATATGTGACAGGATATATTAAGTAGAATAAATTTAATAATAATTTGGCATGAAGAAGAATTAAATTTGTCGAATAAAGTGTGATTATAATGAATGACTATTCAAATTTAGGACTTTTGAAATTGTTAATTTCAGAAAATTGGAGAATATACAATAAATTGTCTTTATAAATAAAATGTGAGTGAGTATAATAAATGTTATTCACTTAAATTTTAAACTAAAAATGTTTATGGAGATAAATAGAATAATAAGTTAAATAAATAATAGGTATGATTAATAGAAGAAAATTTTGTTTTGAATGTTAATAAATTGAATTAAATCAACTTAAGAGAATATCTTGAATTAATTGAATTTAAATTGAATTCCATTTGAAAGGAATCTTTTGTACCTAACATTAATATATGTGAAATCAAATCAATCTTATGAAAGTCTTGAATTCAAAGTCAAATTGTTAAATATAAATTAATTTAAATTGAAATTTCTATGGTTTAAATTAATTGTTTATTTTGTAATTCAAGTCTATTTCTTCTGGTTGTTTCTATTCTCCTACCTCCTTCCTTTTCGGGGACGAAAAGTTTTGAGTGGGGAAGAATGTAACGACCCTGAAATTCAGACCCAGTTTAAAATTTTGAAAATCGGTTATTTAGTGTAGAAATTCGCATTTTCACAAACAACTTCCGTTGCCATTCAAACTTCACATTTGGAATGCGCCTAGATAGACAAGGCGTACGCCAAATTTCGTCGAAAAATATTGAAGTAAATTTCGCTCGCCGAATTCACATATTAGTTTAAATTTTATATGTAAATTTTCTATCATCCAAACTCAAATATTTTTCACAATGTTGCATAAGAAAAATATTCTGATCATGACGGCGCATTTCGTTTCGTCGAAATTCGCTTTTAATTGCTAGTTAAAATGTTCGCTCGTGCAAATGGTTCAATAAGATTAACCGCTTAGCAAACAGTATCAAACCATCAATATCTTTATACCGTTGTGTCTGTCTCGTCGCGCTGATCAAAACGGTATATTTATTTGGGTCAATCGGAGTTCGGCGTTGCAAATTATAATTGGTTAACGGAGTACAAACTGGTCCGTTACGCAGCACAAACCGGTACCCGTTATAAAACCATTTGGGTTCCATTTCTTCTCATCTGTCTACCTATCCAAATCAGCAGGCATTGCAATTAATACACTCTCTATTCAATATAAAATTTGTGACTTGTCCTTTCATTCACTTCAACCTGTCCCTGCTTCTCATTCTCTCCACGCAACCATCCCTTCACCGTCTACCGTGTGATAATGAATAGCCACTAACCAGTAATTATTTCCTGAATTCAACAGTGACTTTTCCTTTTCCACACTGGTTCCAATATTTGCTATGCGTATTTATTCACTTTGTTCTATGTTCTGATTCAAAAATAATATAATAAATATTAATAAGTGCCTACGTTCTTACAGCCTGGAAGCTACATCTCTTCTTTATCAATCACTTGCTCATTACCTTTTTTTCTATTCACAGGGGAAAAAAAAAGAATCATATTCATATTTAGTTACGTGAGCAATAGGTTGCCACTCTGAAACTTTGCCTAAGTGACACCTCTTCTTGCTTTAGACTTGTCCAACGTCATCCGCCATCACCAGCTCGCTGACCGCCATAGCAGCCTGCTTCTTCACCGTCCTCTCGCCCTCACCCTAAAATCACGAACGCCCAAAGCAACCCGTGCCAAGCCCCTCCACTCGGTGCCTGCCGTCAGCAACCATGCTCCCCTCATCGCTACGCGCGCAAGCACCCACGCACCGGCCCTGACCGCATCGACTAACCGGCCCGCTCCGCCTCCCCACTGCGCCCCGAGCCCACTGCCTCAGCCGCCGCTGCCTTGCCCACTGGCCATGTCGCCCCCTCCACTGTCCAGCCTTCACCATCCGCCACGTACGCCACGCCAGCCTCCGCCCCTGCCTGCGCCAAACTTTCCCTCGCCTGCGTCATCACCTCCGGCCACATGTGTCCACCGCTCGCCACTACCTTACTCCCTCCATCCCAAACCGACGCCACCCACCATCATTCACGCAACAGCCACCCCACTTCGACCAAGTGCCTCTTCCTTACCCGCCACCACCTTTCGAACTCCACGGCCGACAGCACCACTCCGCCCGTGTCTCTTCCTTCCAGTGCTAGCGGCAACAATCATAATAGTTTTGTTGTTTATATATATATAAATATTAAGCTGCGTATATATTCATTTTGCCAATATTCAGTTCTGCATATCTATTTGAAGTTATATATATATTTGTTTTATTGCTACACGTGTGCATCACTTATTTTATATTCTAAAGTACTTTGGCATATTTTAAGTTGTAATATGCTACAGGCTGTTTTTCCACGCTAGTTGTATAAAGTAACTTATAATACATAAAGATGCAGATTTATATATAGTTTATATATAAGTTATATGTATAGTTCGGCGTTATAGTACATATTTATACATAATATATTTTAAAGGAAGTTTGCATATGTTAGTTGAGTGAAGATTGAATAAACAAGTTTGTTTGTTGCAATATATAATAATGGTAAAAATATATAATTCTATTAGTCCTACTTGTGTTACAGTAATATATGTTGTATGTAATACATTATTTAAATATATATATACATTTATATATAGTTCATCTATACCAATTATCTCCATCAATCCGATTCTAATTTGTTTCGTCAAATTTAGATTCATCAGCTTTGATCATTTAATTTGCGCCGGTCTTGCTTTGCTTGGATTGGCAATTCAATTTCAGTGTCTGTATCCGTGTGCGTACCCGTATCGTCTTCTCGTTCATCTCTAGCCTCAAAAGGTGAGCAATCACTCACGATTAATGTTCTTATATTTATTAAATTTGATTTCAATTGAAACGACAATTGAAATATGCTGCTATTAGTTATTTATATTGCTATATCTATGCCATCATCTGTATCTGTTCACCTGTGACATCTGACACCCTAATCTGTTATTTATACTGATGATATATGCATGTTACCGTTGTTATATTTTTATCATATCTGTTATCACTCTACAAGTTCCCTGTTAGTATAGAATCACTATGGGTTGAAATGATACATACCCGAATGGACTTTAGAATAGGAGAAAATCGTTATGGGTTGAAATGATAAACCCAAGCGATTTTCAAATTAAATTGAATTTGGGATTTCGGGTTGAAAAGATATATACCCGAATATATTTTAAATTGCGGATTGAAATGATAAATATCCGTATCACTGACCATAGGATAGAAAATTATATACAGACACCGTTGGTTTATATATAAATGTTTTTGAAAAACATTTCTACGGTTTTGAAAGAAATATATGGTTTTAATAAATAATGATTTTAAAGATTTATTAAAGTTGATTTAATAAGTTGATTTGAATCAATATGAAATATGTTCAAGTATTTATGTAAAATTTATATTTTAAATATAGAATCTATAATGTTTCAGGTTGAAAGTTAAATTTGAATCGATTTGAAATTCTTAATTATTTAAGAATTATACTTAAATAAGTTGATTTGAAATCTATTAAATTTGAAATTTTAAAATATGTTTTATAACTTGAA
The DNA here is from genome assembly GCA_030737815.1 of Allium fistulosum. Classification (NCBI taxonomy): domain Eukaryota; kingdom Viridiplantae; phylum Streptophyta; class Magnoliopsida; order Asparagales; family Amaryllidaceae; genus Allium; species Allium fistulosum. The sequence continues at coordinate 737,326,691 of CM060908.1, read as the reverse complement.
TTAGTTAAGAAGTGGCTTAAATGAATATTTCAAACTTATATAAATTTAAATGAGATATTTTGTCTATATAAATTTTTAAATTGAAGTTGTATTTTGTTGTATTGAAATGATTAAAGAAATATTTCAGAAACTAAATGTAATGAAATTAAATTGGGACATAAATTGAATTATCGAATTTAGTTTTGAAATGTCGAATATTTAAACTTTGAAATATATTGAAATTGAAATGGTTTATTTATGGTTCAAATAGGCATTTGAAATCGATAATTTGAAAGGGTTTATTGAGAAACTAAATTTAATTGAATTTTATGATTTGAGATTTAATTAAATTTTAATTTTGGAATTCGAGTTTATGTGAATTGATTTGTGAAATTTGAGGAAGCTATTTTTTTTATAAAGTATTTAAACTATATCTAAATCTATTTATATTTTACTTTATAAATTTTAATATAAATTATTTTAATATAAATCATTTTCAATATAAATTATTTTATTTTAACTTATAACTATTTTATATAAACTATTTTTTTAAAACTATTTTTCTATATATACAGATTTTAATATCTAAACTGTTAAGAGGAAAGTGTTAGGATTTCAAAGTGTTATGAATTTCAAGTTTTGATTTCCAAAGTGTTATGATTTTAAAAGACTTATGATTTCGAAAGCGATATAACTTTGGAAAGTGATATGATTTTGGAAATGGATTTATTTGAAGTGAAATTGATATCGTATTGATATGGTTTTGAAATGGCAATGATATGTCGGTTTTGAAATATAACTATTTTGAAATTTTACTAAATGACCATCGGTGTAATAATACGTAGTTATTAAAGAGACCGGGATCAGATATGGACATACTCTCTGTCGATACCAAAACCACTTTAATAACTAATATACGCGGAGTGTTGATCCAGAATGAAGTGGATGGTTTGGTGAACGCGTTGATTGAAGAAAGAGAACGATTTTGGATGACCCCTGACATGACTAAAACAGGAGCCGCGTCGGGCCATTGAGGATCACCATCTCTAGCGGACACACTTCTTCGATACCTTATCTATTACTTATGTGATTCGATTTGGGTGCACCCCTTGATTTGGGAGTGTTGTTTCGCGGTGTTGGGGTAGTAGCTGCTATGCCCAACATCAGTCCGGATCATGCAACTACTAGTATCCTAGTTGGTATTGCCTCATGTACCTTGTCATACTGATTATCCTATTCGCGACCACTACGATTTTGGTTTGTACCTTTAGTATATGGATTTCCCTCTGGTGACTTCTGGTTTTGGGGAAACTACGGTCTTGTATATGCTCTTGGGAATAAAAATGTGTTAAGGATGGAATGGGCCATGACTTAATGCTATTTTGATATCGTACTTTACTGATTAGACATTATCTACTTAGCGTACACTACTACATAGTAGATAGTTTAACGGATCCTTAAGGGATGGTTATCCCAAACATCCTTTGAGTTATTTGTATTTGAGTTGTTATTTCACTTGAGTTGGATTTATTGATATAAGAATGTTAATCCTGACTCGAGTGTTTTGTGTTTTCTTTACGCTCGGGTCAGACTGAGTGATACAGTATTTGAGACTCACCCTTGGAGTTGGAGCTTCGCTTGGAGATCCAGCTATCTATCCAGCTTTTAGTTATTCAGTTGATTCCAGTGATGTATTCAGATCTTGTATTTGACTATTGTATTGAGATATCTATGTATTCGAGACCTCTGTTGTATCTTGTTTAACTCTGTTATATATATAGTAGCTTCATGAACTACTATTCTTTTGTTTCCGCTACATTATTGTTATATTACTCTGTGTTTGTGTCTGTGATCTGTGATTATTTTATTTACTATATATGCTGAGTTTTGCCAATTTAAATTAACAATCTATTATTTTGAATTATTCAAGTCCGACATAGTAGTTTTGGATTATTGTCGATTTGAATGGTCCAAAATAGTGGGTCGTTACAATACGGATGCCTGTATAGTTGGACTGGTGGCAGTTCTAATGCAGAATGGGAGAGTTATTGCGTATGCGAGTCGGCAATTGAAGCCACATGAAAAGAACTACGCTACGCACGATTTGGAATTGTTAGCCATTGTTTTTGCTTTGAAGATCTGGAGACACTATCTTTTAGGGGAGAAGTTCGAGTTATTCACGGATCACAAACCACTGAAGTATCTTTTCTCTCATAAGGATCTAAATTTGAGACAGCAACGATGGGTTGAGTTTTTGGCCTCATATGACTTCAATATTCTATATACTCCAGGGAAGGGGAATGTGGTAGCTGATGCTCTGAGTAGAAATGCGGTTATGTCTATCTTGGAAGTTGTTCCATCTCTTATGGAAAGGATCGCGAGTAAACAAGGATCTGATAAAAAGTTGAGGAAAATCATCAAAGGAGTCAAGAATGGTCAGTGTTCCAGTTTTGAGATTGATGACCAAGGAGCTTTGAGAATCAGTGGAAGGATTTGTGTTCCGAATTTCAAGGATTTGAAGCAAGAAGTTTTGGCAGAGAGTCATCGCTCCAGATTGAATATACACCCGGGAATTTCAAAGATGTATAAAGATATGAAGAGAGTCTTCTAGTGGCCGGGTATGAAGAAGGATGTTGCTACTTTTGTGAATGGATATGCGATATGCCAACAGGTGAAAGGCGATCAACAGAAGATAGCCGAATTGTTGCAACCTTTGGAAGTTCCGGAGTGGAAGTGGGAGATGATCTCTATGGATTTCATCGATGGTTTACCAAGAACCAAGAGAGGAAACGAAGGAATATGGGTGATTGTGGATCGGTTAACTAAGAGCACCCATTTTATTCCAGTTAAGGTAACTCGTACTGCTGCATCTTTAGCTGAAATTTTCTTGAAGGAGATAGTCAGGTTACATGGTGTTCCTGTCAGCATAGTAAGTGACCGTGACCCTATCTTCACTAGTAAATTTTGGGAGGCTTTGCAATTAGCTTTAGGCACGAGATTGAGTTTGAGTATAGCATATCATCCTCAGACAGATGGATAGACGGAGAGGCTGAATCGTATTTTAGAGGATATGCTGAGAGCTTGTGTTTTGGATTTTGGTGGATCTTGGGAAGACCATGTTCATCTAGTGGAATTCTCCTACAATAACAGTTATCAGGCGAGTATTAAGATGGCACCCTATGAAGCTTTATATGGAAGACCTTGTAGATCCCCATCCTGTTGGATCGAGTCAAGAGATTGTCTTGTGCTTGGACCAGATTTGATTCGAGAAGCTTCTGTGAAAGTTGAACTTATCAAGAAGAGAATGAAAGCTGCTCAGGACCGTCAGAAGAAATATGCAGATAAAAGGCGAAGACCATTGGAATTTGAAATCGGAGATTTAGTCTTTGTCAAAGTTTCCTCGATTAAAGGAGCAGTAAGATTTGGAAAGACGGGAAAACTTGCACCAAGATATATCGGTCCATTCCGAGTGCTAGAGAGAATTAGTGCTGTCGCTTACAGAATTGAGTTGCCAGAACGGATGTCTGGAATTCATAATGTATTTCATGTATCCCATCTCAAGAAGTTTGTCCACGATCCATCACTGGTTGTAGAACCAGCAGTTCAGGAAGATCTGGAGGTCGAGTCGAACTTGACTGTAGTCAGGAATCCAGTCCAGATTGTAGATCGGGATGAGAAGCAGCTCAGGAATAAGGTTGTGAAGCTTGTCAAAGTGCAGTGGAGCGGGGATCCCAGAGGCTGTACTTGGGAAACTTTGGATAGCTTTAGGGAAGCTTATCCGGATTTGTGCTCGGATAACTAGTGATGTTTGTTTGTATGAATTATTTGGTTAGCTGTTAATGTATGGATGATATGTATGTTTGGGATTGTTAATATAAAAGCTTTTGGATTATCTTTTGCTTTAAATTTTGGGGACGAAATTCTTTTAAGGGAGAGGAATGTGACATCCCGGAAATTTGGCAATATTATTTTAATAAGAATTTAATCTGATAAATTAAAATACAAACTTATCAGTTTAAAAAACGAATATATATATATGTGTATTTTTGGAAGGAAATTATGATTTGAAATTTAAAATAAAGGGTTTCAAAATATTTAAAAGTAAAATCCATCTTATTCACATTTGATCTAAATATATATTTGTGATGTAATCTAGGTAATAATGTTTAAATAAAATAAATCTTATTAATATATAAACATAAGTATAAATATATATACATAAGTATAAATTATATGGATATGAATTAAGAGTTGATAGTTTATGTTAGAAAAAGAAATAAAAATAAGTATTGATGTTAAATAAACATGAAAGGTAAAAGACATGGTTATATAAAACACAAGTAAACACTTAAGAAAATTCTAGAGATACATAGTCTTTAGGAACACATGTTTGCAAGGTAAGAAAAACAATGTATATGTACATACCGTATAAAAGGTGGATAAGCATGGAAATATAAAACACGACAAATATATATATAGGATGTACTAAATAGATAAAAAAAATCAAGGGATAATATTTGTAAACGTGAAAAGAGACCACTTCATTAATTGCTATCATCTCAGCCACCATGCAAAAGAAAAATCTCTGATCAAAATTGTACCAGCTAATACAAATCCTGTATAATTTTCTACATATATTTTTCTTGTACCTGTTCGTTCATTCAAAAACTTAGCATTCCAGAAAGAAAATAATATCTTACCACTGAAGCTAAAAAATGCAACTCAACAACAACAACTAAATCAATTCAATTAAGCAAGCAGGAAGATTAAAGAGGATCAGGCATATAGTTTCTTTTCAAAACCAGAAAGTGTTCTCTGTTCAAACATTATTTTCAGGTGAGTAAACATTTTTTTTATAAAAGCGTAAGTTAATAAAATCTGTGGCATGTTAATATCCTGGAATGTATGGAATGGATTATGCTTTGCATGTATGTATGAATGAGATTTCTGTATATATGAATATGATATAAGTGCGCATGTCTGTATGCTCTGCTTAGTTCACAGTGTTTTAAACCAAAGTATAAATTCAAAAATCTTTTCTCCAAATCTCTGATTTCTGTTATTGTTTAAACAAATAGTATTTAGTTTAACAAGATCTAAGATTTTAAAATATTTTTAAGTAAATATGTTTGAAATTATCTGGAAAATGGAAAAAAGACAGTGGAAGCCTTAAAACATGTAAAAATCAAACATCATGATTTGCTCATTAATGTATATATTCTGAATCGTCTTTCGAAACTAGGATTTTTAAAAGAAAATTCATGATTTTTAAGTAATTAAATGGTGGGAATTCGAGGGTTGAATGGATTTTGGGTTTCTAGCTAATTCCGATGATCGGAATACTTTCGGGTCTTAGGAACGAGGTTGTAGCTTGGTGGAGGATTGTAGATCATCAAAAAAATGCTTGATGATTTTATAATTCGTCGTGGCGGGCTGTCGAGATCGATTTAGGGTTTAACTAGTGTTTTTTTATTGGTCGGAATTCCTATTGCTGCGTCGTCCTCAGTTGACCGGAGTTGATCGGTCCGCTGGGGATAGTAGTATAAGGTCTTGACGAAGCTTCGGGTACGATCACGTGACCTATGATGGTCAGAGATGGATGAACGAGGCGTTTACGTGTTGATCGTTTTTGGTCCAGTTTGGATCAGATAGTTCGTTTGCGAGTTCATTGTCGACTCTGATTTCTGGGTGGTCGTGAGACTAGGGTGGGTCGTCGCCAATGCGTGGAAGTTTGAAGCTTGGATCGTAAGTGGCTGGAGCGATGGTGCATGTGCACGGCATCGTTATGGTGTCAGTAGTTTGGGCAGGGGAAGTGGATCGAGAGGAAATTCGGGGATTCAGCAGTTTTTCTCGAGTTTGTCTTCGGGGACGTGAGTGTTTAGCTTTCCAGATTTTAACTTAAGCAAGATCTAAGTTTTTAAAATTTAAAGTAGTGTAAGAGGAGAAATTGGGTTTTAGTCGGGGTTGAACTCGGGTGAGGAACGGGTTGGACCCGGAGCAGATTCTAAAATCAGTTTTAAAAGTTTTTAAAACAAGTTTTTAAATTTAAATAAAAGCAAGTCTTTATATAATGAATGTTTTTAATAACTGATTTAAGAGTTGTATGATTTATGTTACTTAAACTTATTAAGATGAATTCTTAAGTTATTTTAGACTTAATTTAGAAATGTAATTAAGTGTTGAGTAAAAGGAAAAAATGTTTTAAAGTTATATGTTAATGATAGTTAAGAAATTAATAAAGGATAATGGTTTATCTTAAAGTTAATTGAGATTAATTAAGTTAATAAAGTAATTATGGAATAATTAATTAGTTTAATTAGTCAATGATTAAGGATAAATAAATAAATAATAGTTAAGATTATAAAATTTATTAATTAAGGGTTTAATTAATTTGTAATTAAGAATTATTAATTAGATAATTAGAGATAATTAATTAATAATTAGTGATTAATTAATATAGTAATTAAGATGTAATTAATGACTAATTAATTAAGTAATTAGAGAAAATTAATTGGTAATTAAGGATTAGTAAAAAAGTAATTAAGAATTAATTAAATTGTAATTAAGTTTTATTAATTAATAATTAAGGTTATTAATTAATGATTTAAGGGATAATTAATTAGTTAATTAAAGATGAATTTAATTGATTATAAAAGTAATTAAGGAATGATTAATAAATTAAATGGTTTGTAATTAATTTATAAGAGATTGATTAAGAGTTAAGTGATTAATTCTTAAGTAATTAATTTAATTTGAATTAATTAAATTAATTATAATATGGTTTAAAGATATGCTTGCTTATGGATGATTGTTTTGAGTAGAATGTCTAAATTGATAGATATCTATTGGTTGATAGTCTGTGATATTATGTGATGAGATATGAGATATATCTGTGATAAATGTGTAATATTTATCTGTGTTAAATGCTGTGTGAATTCAACATTTAAATTGAATTAAATTGTTTTAACTTTAAAACAACTTGGCCTTTAAGACACGTTTGGATTTTGATGAGATCGGGATCGGGAATCAGTTATGATTTTCCGAAAACCACATCGATCCAAGTTAAATGATAGGTCGTGACATCTCAAAGTGAAGATCGAGATGGTGTTTAGAATGCAAGGGTTATTGTCGTTAACTCTGAGGGTGATTCCAAAATGAGTGTAACGAGATAATGCCTTCGGTTTCGTTCGAACCCGGAACGAACTTGTATGGATTGAATGCTTTCAGCACATCGTCAGGTGGACGATGAGCAGTCTAAGAGATGTGTTCTCTAAAGGTAATCGTAGCCTCAAGCTTCTTCAACCGGGAATGGCTAAAACAAGGGAGGTGCAGCATGGTTAAGTGGGTAGCACCCAAGTAGGACGAGATGTACCCCTGTCTAGATGTCCCTTTTTATTTCGGCTTAGTGGGCAGTTGTTGGACACAACTGCGGGGTTATCTTGTTCGGGACTGTCCGGTAAGGGATGGCTCCGGCCTTGTGTTGCAGGGGGTCGGGCGTGATCCTCGGTACTCTGATCTAGGCCAGGTACTGTGATGGGCGGTACCCCAGTAGCCCCGCCATTGTATGGAATCCAATCTCCAATAAGTGCCCTCAGATTTGATTGTATTACCCACTTTGTGGCTAGTATGCTGGAATTTAATCATGTAACAATTTCAGCTATTTCTTATTTACTTGAAAACCCTAGACACTATTATAATATCACTGGATTTCATATAAAATGTTTTGGTTAGCGTAAGGTAAAAACTTACCCGTGTTTATGTGTGGGAAGTCTTACGTGATACCTTTGTTTCAAATGGTTTTCAAAGTTAAACAACTTTAACCCGTTTACTCATACCAAACCCATGTCTGACCCGGAGTTTATTTCTGTTTTTCTTAAACTCTTGGGTACTCAAATTTTTATGAGTAGCCAAGTGATCAGGTTTTCGATTGTTGATGTCTAGAGGAGCTTGGAGCAGAAGTCCAGACGTATATATCTATCTATCTAGTTCCGCCATGTTAGTGATGTATGTTGTATTTTGGGATGTATGAAATGGCAGATATGTATGTATATATGACTGTCTTGTATGAATGATGTTGTGTAACTCTGATATATGTAAGACTATGTAATAGTTATGTGATGTATTATATTTTGTTCCATTCCGTTGTGAGATTCTGAATTGTGTTGTTCTTTCTTCCTTCTTTCTATTTCTATCTATTTCTTTCTTAATGATGATGTGTCTTTCTGTGAGAATAAGGGCGGGTCGTCACATAGTACAACGTAGAAACGAAAATGATATATATATATATATAAAAATCAACTAGAAATCTAACCAGTTGAAGAAGGAAATTTCGTCTGAGGCTTGTCGTAACAATTTCCTTAAGACTTTATTCAAAGTCTCCCATGATACAACAAACGTAAGCTGCTCGAGATCGTGATGTGTATGATCTTATGTGTGATAGGACTGGTTATGATTTTAAGAAATGAAGATAAAGAAGAGATAATTCGGTTTTAAAATTGAGTGAGGAAAGTGATCAGGTTTTCTCCTTATTTATAGCCGAATTCCCAATGGCTACACCCGTTGAGAAAAGTAGCATCCCTTCATTTGCAACGCCAAAAAGTGTTACTGTTCGCAACAGTCGCGTCACTTCATTTGCAACGGCTCAGAACTGTTGCTGTTTGCAACAGTCGCGTCTCTTCATTTGCAACGGTCACAACCGTTGGAAAATCCGTATCTATTTAAACGCACTTCTGTTTTAAAATCAGTCCATTTTTTAGGTAGAAAAAAATATATGACATAGCCCAATCTTATTGGACCCGCACCCGGCCTGGTTCGGTCAGTCGGACAGACGGGCGGGCGTCGGTGCGCACGCGCGCGTTAGTCCATGGCCATATATATCCTCCCCCCTCGCACAAAATTACCTGACCCTAAGGGCCAATATAGGGATTGAGAGTACACTATATAAACAAGAAAATGGACTTATTTTTGGCGATGTGGGATATATCTCATTCACTATTTTTGAGAATTCCAATAATCCTCACATGAATGACAATATATGTCTCCCCCACACAAAGTGTAATATCACACAGTTCATATATGAAAATAATGCTATATCGAGGATAAGTAGATATTTCACTTTGAACTTTCCCTAGTTAAAACTTATCGGATATACTTGGCTAATCGGTGAATTATTTCATCTTGAACCGTCATCCGTTATTATATAACCAGACAATAAGCTTTACAAAGCATTATTTCCCTTCACATCCAATCTCTTGGTTGTGTTCATTTTGGTCCTGAACAATTTTTGGTTGTGCGAGTGTTTATAGAGAATAAAAGCCTTTAATATCTCATAGAGCCGACCCAGCTCACACTAACATAGGTGATCGCAACCATTAAGAGTATCCTACATTTACCCCACTTGTTATTTTCAAGATATGGTCATCATTAAAAAACATAGTTTTATCCTTTTAATACTTCTGTAGGCGTGCATTTATATTGTGCACCATAGGAATGGAGTAGGACTAAGTCCAAACAAATGCATTACGTCTTGAGTTATTCAGAACTGGTTTGCTTATTGATCCTAGTCCGTGGGATCTCCAGTCGCTAGGATAGGTTTCCGTATAAGATAACTCTTGTTGGTTTAGGCTTTTAAACCCATTCCCCTCGATGCGCGGTTAATTTTCTCTCTTGATAAACCTTTAGTAAATGGATCCGCTAGGTTATCATTTGTTCGCACATAATCTATGGAAATAGTTCCATTTGAGAGTAACTGCCTAACTATGTTATGGCATCGACGAATGTGTCGTGACTTTCCATTATACACAAAGTTTTGCGCTTTGCTTAATGCTGCTTGGTTATCACAGTGTATGCTTATGGCCGGTACAGGTTTAGGCCAAAATGGAATATCTTCTAAAAAGTGACGAAGCCATTCTGCTTCTTCGCCTGCTTTATCTAAAGCGATGAACTCCGATTCCATAGTGGATCGAGCTATGCATGTTTGTTTAGTAGATTTCCATGACACTACTACCCCTGCTAAGGTAAAGACATAACCACTTGTTGATTTTGATTTCTCTGAATCAGCAATCCAGTTTACATAACTATATCCTTCTAAGACGGTAGGATATTTTTCATAATGTAAGGAATAGTTTGTGGTATTTTTCAAATATCCAAGCACTCTCATTAGTGCTTTCCAGTGTTCCTTTCATGGATTGCTTGTATACCTGCTCAGTCGACTTACTACATAAGCTATATCTAGTCTTGTACAATTCATGAGATACATGAGACATCCTATTACACGAGAGTATTCCAATTGCATTACACTCTCATTAGTGTTTTTATGTAGTACGTCTGATGGATTAAAAGGTGTTCTTACTCCTTTAATTCCAAAATTTTGAAATTTTTCAATCACTTTGTCTACATAGTGTGACTGAGATAATTCAATTTCATTAGGTGTTCTTATTATTTTGATTCCCAAAATAACGTCTACAACTCCTAAGTCTTTCATATCGAAATTTCTAATTAACATCTTCTTTATGGTCTCTATTACCTGAGTATTTGGACCAAATATTAACATATCGTCTACATATAAACAAATCATCACATATGATTGTCCAATTTGTTTATAACAAACACACTTATCACATTCATTTATACGAAAACCATTTCTCATCATGACTATCAAATTTTGCGTGCCATTGTTTTGGAGCTTGTTTTAGTCCGTATAATGATTTTACTAATCTACAGACTTTGTTTTCATTTCCTTTCGAAACAAAACCTTCAGGTTGCTCCATGTAGATCTCCTCATCGAGATCTCCATTTAAGAATGCTGTCTTTACATCCATTTGATGAATTTCTAGATTATAGATCGATGCAATTGCTATTAGCATTCTTATAGAGGTTATTCGTGTTACCGGCGAATATGTATCAAAGAAGTCTACTCATTCTTTTTGACGATATCCTTTGGCTACTAATCTGGCTTTATACTTGTCGATAGAGGCATCTGCTTTCATTTTCTTCTTGAAAATCCATTTACAGCCAATAGGTTTTATTCCAGGTGGAATATCAACAATTTCCCAAGTTTTATTACTTAGAATTGAATCAATCTCACTTTGGATTGCTTCTTTCCAACATGAAGATTCAGAAGATGACATTGCTTCCTTATATGTTTGAGGTTCGTGTTCTAACACATATGTGAAAAAATCCAAACCAAATGTCTTGGAAGTCCTAGCCCTTACGCTTCTTCTTGGTTCAACTTCCTCAATTTCATGATGAGTTTCATCTTCATGTGAATTACTCAATTCTTCTCTTGTCCTTTTGGGAACATTATTTCCTTCATTTTCTTTTATGCGGAAACACATCTTCAAAGAATGAGGCGTCTCTTGATTCCATGATTATATTTACATGAATATTAGTTATATCAGACTTAAATACCAAAAATCTATAGGCACTACTATTTTGGGCTGGCCCTAAATAGTAACAATCTACTGTTTTTAGTCCAAGTTTGACTTTCTTGGGAGGCCGAACTGGAACTTTTGCCAAGCACCCCCACACTTTGACGTATTTAAAGCTTGGTTTGTGTCCTCTCCAAATCTCATATGGAATTGTTCCTGTTTTATTGTGAGGGACTTTGTTTAATATGTGATTGGACATATTTAAGGCTTCCCCCCACAAGTTCTTCGGTAGACCAGAGGTTAAAAGCATGGCATTAATCATATCTTTTAATGTTCTATTCTTTCTCCTGGCTATACCATTTTGTTGTGGTGAATATGGTGCTGTTGTTTGATGAATTATACCATTTTCGGCACAGAATTGTTCAAATGGTGATTCATATTCTCCACCTCAATCAGATCTCAATATCTTGATCTTTTTATTTAACTGATTTTCTACCTCAGCTTTGTACTTCATAAACGATGTAATTGCTTCATCCTTTCTATTTAAAAGATATACATAGCAATATCGTGTATAATCGGCAATAAAGGTAATAAAGTACCTTTTCCCACCTCTTGTAGATAATGATTTGAAATCACATAAATCAGTATGAACCAAACCTAGTGGTTCAGTGCTTCTATCAACTGTATGAAATAGTTTTTTGACCATTTTTGCTTCTACACATGTCTCACATTGTAGTTTTTATCTACTTGGAATTTCGAAATTAATCCCAAGTTTGATAGTTTTTTCAATTTTCGGAAATTTATGTGTCCTAATCTATCATGCCATAGTAAAATTTCATACTCAAGCAAATAAGAAACTTCAATTTTATTAATAGCATAATCAGAATACATAGTTTTATTGCCAACAACGGCTACATTTGCCTTAAATAGGCCATCACATAAATATCCCCTTCTATATACATTCCAGCTTTGGACAGAACCATCTTGTCTGACTCGAAGACCATTTTGAATCCTTTCTTTGATAGCACTGGACCACAGATGAGATTCTTGCGTATGTTTGGAACGTGGAGCACGTCATTCAACTTGACAGTTTTTCCAGAAGTAAACTTAAGGATTACTGTGCCACTGCCTTCGATCATGGAAACTGCAGAATTACCCATGTAGAGTTTTTCTTCCTGATCGAATTTCTGGTATGTGGAAAACGTGGATTTGTCAGAGCAAACATGACGAGTAGCGCCTGTGTCCACCCACCATTGGTTAGGGTTCTGAACCAAATTGCATTCAGATATAACTGCTGAAAAGTTAGACTCGTCACTTCCATGTTATCCACCATATTTGCCTCCGAGTTGCGTTCCTTCTTGTGTTTGCAACTTCTAGCGGCGTGTCCTGCTTTTCCACAAACCCAACACTCGCCATTAAACTTCTTGGTTCGTTTGTTGTCTTTAGGTTTGTTTTCAGGCGCTTTTCTCTTCTGCGGGAGTTTCTTTTTATTGTTTTTTCTTGAAATGCCCTTGTTCTTTGACTCTTCTGCCACAAATGCCACTTTTCTTTGTTTTGTCACTCCGCGGTTATCAGCCTCAATTTTTAGTCTGACAATAAGATCTTCTAAGGAAATCTCCTTTTTCTTATGTTTCAGATAATTGCGGTAGTCTTTCCAGGATGGTGGTAATTTCCTTGTTATCGCTTCAACAAGGCAGGATTCTCCAACTTTATGTCCTTCTGCTTCAAGTTCATGAATTATGAGTTGGAGTTCTTGCACTTGACTAGTTACGGATTTGGAGTCAACCATTTTGTAATCCATAAACTTATCTACGATGAACTTCTTCAAACTGACATTCTGCGTTTTGTATTTATCTGCAAGTGCAGTCCATAAGGATTTTGTTGTCTGGTGTGGCTAATATACTTTATATAGTAATTTATCCAGACAATTCAGAATGTAGTTTCGGCATAGGAAGTCTGAATGCTTCCATGAGTCAATTCCGAGAAAAACAGCTGCATCTTTTTCTGTAGTTTGTCTGTCTTTTGGCTTGGTTCATCCTCCTCGATGCACTTCTGCAGCCCTAGCGTGGTGAGATAAAACAGCATTTGATTTTGCCATGTTATGAAGTCACCACCATCTCCTTTGAACGGATCAGGCCTGTTGTGAGTAGTAGCCTTCGTTGATAGTTCAACTGTTGCCATCTCTGTTTTAGTGAAAACAGGAAAGTCTTAAGATGTTGTACGTCTAGTATACCAAAACAGAGACTAATCAATAATAAACTCGTCTCACAAGTTTACAAATCAGATTTCCACTACTTTGGAATTTTGTATTAGCTATTTATAACAATAAGTATGTTGTAATTAATTACAACAACAAACCAACAACTATAGTAATAATAACTATAGCGATAAATCAAACGTTATACTATTTAAAGAAATAGTACGACGTAGAAATGAAAAAGATATATATATATATATAAATATATAAATCAACTAGAAATCTAACCGGTTGAAGAAGGAAATTTCGTCTGAGGCTTGTCGTAACAATTTCCTTAAGACTTTATTCAAAGTCTCCCAAGATACAACAGACGTAAGCTGCTCGAGATCGTGACGTGTATGATCTTTTGAGTGATAGGACTGATTATGATTTTAAGAAATGAAGATAAAGAAGAGATAATTCGGTTTTAAAATTGAGTGAGGAAAGTGATCAGGTTTCCTCCTTATTTAGAGCCGAATCCCCAATGGCTACACCCGTTGAGAAAAGTAGCATCCCTTCATTTGCAACGCCAAAAAGTGTTACTGTCCGCAACAGTCGCGTCTCTTCATTTGCAACGGCTCAGAACTGTTGCTGTTTGCAACAGTCGTGTCTCTTCATTTGTAACGGCTCAGAACTATTGCTGTTTGCAACAGTCGCGTTTCTTCATTTGCAACGGTCACAACCGTTGGAATATCCGTATCTATTTAAACGCACTTCTGTTTTAAAATCGGTCCATTTTTAGGTAGCAAAAAATATATGACACAGCCCAATCTTATTGGACCCGCACCCGACCCGGCCCGGTTCGGTCGGTCGGACGGGCGGGTGGCGGGACGCGCGTGTTATAGTCCATGGCCATATAGGTCCTCCCCCTCGCACAAAATTACCTGACCCTAAGGGCTAATATAGGGATTGAGTGTACACTATATAAACAAGAAAATGGACTTATTTTTGGCGATGTGGGATATATCTCATTCACTATTTTTGAGAATTCCAACAAATGGTATAATTGGCTCATCAAGAAAGTCAAGAATTATGAGACATGGGCTGTATTTAAAGAATAAATTTTAGTAAGATTTGCCCCAGAAGAATTCCAAACACCCTATGGAGCAATTTCTAATTTGAAACAAACCTCAACAGTGAAATCCTATCTTACCCAATTTGAGCATTTGAAGGGAATGTGTGAAGCTTTTCCCAATCAGTTTATGTTGGAAAATTTTATTGATGGACTCAAAGAAGATATCAAATATGATGTGATAGATCTTCGTCCTGTTGACTTTAGAGAAGCTATGAGTTTGGCTAAGGTCTTTGAGTGCAAAAGAGCCAAGAAGAAGAAAAACAAGTTCAGTAAATCATAATGGACCACTTCACATAATACCACCGATAAGACAGTGAGCGGTGAGAGAAGTTCTAAAGAATCATTTGCTAAGAGTAAGGGTCTAACACCTTAAGAAATTATTGACAGAAGGAGAAAGAATCTTTATTTTTGATGCAATGAAAATTGGCATCCCAGCCATATGTGTAGGAATAAACAAGTGTACATTGTAGAAGGGGTTATGTCCTTACATGATTCAGATGTGGATCAAGAAGGGAGTGACAAATTAGATTCCCAAGAAGATCTCCCAGCAACAGAAGATAATAAGGAAGAAACCTATGCAGTTACACTTAGTGCCATGTGCAGTATACCCACCCTTTCTACTATCAGGGTGCATGGTTACCTTAATGGAAATGCAATTACTGTCCTTATTGACTTAGGATTTACACATAGTTTTATTAACTCGGATATGCCCAAGAAAATGGAATTACCAGTGCAAGAGACTCCAGAATATGTAGTGCAAGCAGCCAATGGTGAGAAAATACAAGGAAGGGGAGTATGTAAGGGAATCATCTTTAAATACCAAGGATGCCAAATGATAATTGATTTGTTGTTAATACCTTTGGAAAGGTGCTAGTTAGTCCTTGGTGCTCAGTGGATGAAGGAAACGGGTGAAGTCTCCTTTAACTTTGCTAAGCTACAGATTAAATTCAAATTTCAAGGGAAATTGTTTGTCTAGCAAGGGATCAAGGACAATAATAAGATAACCGATGGCAAGAATATTATTAAGGAAAGTTCTAAAGGACAATTATCCTTACTGTTGTGCTCAGAAGAAATACTAGTTGGTCCTACCCACCGTGACTCAGGAATTCCCGAAGAAATACAATAAATACTAGCAAGGTATCCCACTATTACAACTACTGCTGCCACTTTACCACCCAACCGCAAGTGTGATCATAAGATTCCACAAAACCCCAATGCCAAGCCTATTTGTCTGAGGCTATACAGATATTCATATCATATAAAAAATGAACTGGAAAAGCTTATAAAAGAGATGCTAGAAACTGGGACAATACAACCGAGCACCAGTGAATATTCATCTTCGATGGTCATGGTCAGAAAAAAAGATGGGACATGGAGAATGTGTGTGGACTATAAAGTGCTTAACAGTCAGACCATCAAAGACAAGTTCCTTATACCTCTTGTTGATGATTTACTAGATGAATTATACAGCTCTTGTTATTTTACTAAATTAGATTTGAAATCTGGGTATCATCAAGTGAGAATGCACCATGATGAGATACACAAAACTGCTTTTAAAACCCATGAGGATCATTATGAGTTTCTTGTTATGCCATTTGGTTTATCCAATGCACCATCAACCTTTCAAGCACTAATGAATGATGTATTTAAACCTTATTTAAGGAAATTTCTATTAGTGTTCTTTGATGACATACTAATCTATAGCCAGACCTGGTCTGAGCATATGCAACACCTTCAACTAACTTTACAGGTTCTTGAGAAAAATCAACTGGTGATTAAAATAACAAAGTGTTCATTTTCCAAAGAACAAGTCACATATCTTGGGCATATTATCTCTAATAAAGGAATAGGAGTTGATCCAGAAAAGATCAAAGCAGTTGAGGATTGGCCTCGACCAAAAAATATAAGGGGGTTGAGAGGATTTCTTGGCCTCACTGGATATTACAGAAGGTTTATCAGGCATTATGGAACCATAACAAAACCACTTACTGACCTATTAAAGAAAAATGCATTTGGATGGAATGAGCAAGCTATAGAAGCATTCAACAAGTTGAAGCATTGTCTCATAAACCCACTAGTTCTAGCCATGCCCTATTTCAGTAAGGAGTTCATCATTGAATGTGATGCAAGTGGGGTTGGTATAGGGGCTATTTTGACTCAAACTGGCAGACCTATAGCATACCTTGGTCAAGCTTTAAATGGGAAGAATCTGTTGTTATCTACATATGAAAAAGAACTGGTAGCATTGATACTTGCTACAAAAAAATGGTCACAGTATCTTATTGGCAGAAGGTTCACGATAAATTCGATCATCAAAGTTTAAAGCATCTACTAACACAAAGGCTCACTACGGGAATCCAGGGTAAATGGTTGGCTAAACTTTATGGGTTTGACTATAAGGTAGAATACAAGAAGGGTAAGGAAAATACCATAGCAGATGCATTGTCTAGAATACCTGAGGAGTTCAATGATGAGTAGCCACACTGTCAAGCTATATCCACAGTGGAGAGTATCTGGATGCAAGAACTTAGAGAGAATATGGAACAATCTGAATACTATAAAGAAATGAAGCAAAAACTAGCAGGTGGCAAACTCAATACATCCAAATCCAAGCTTCTTGATGGGTTACTATATTATAAGGGAAGAATGTTAATAGATTACAATTATAAGGAACTGATTCACAAATTATTACATGAATATCACTCTACACCATTAGGAGGACATGTAGGTGTAAAGAAGACAAGGCACAAACTCAAACAAGTTTTTGGAAAGGCTTAAAATCTGATATTGAAAGATATATAAATGAATTTGACTCCTGTCAAAGAAATAAACATGAAAATGTACTCTTACCAGGTCTGTTGCAGCCTTTACCCATTCCCGAGAAAACTTGGAGTGATATATCAATGGATTTCATTGTAAGCTTGCCAAAAAGTCACAGATATACAACTATATTTGTAGTTGTAGATAGATTATCAAAATATTCACACTTCTTCCCACTTCAACATCCTTACACTGCAAAAGACATAGCCAAAATATTTTTGATGGGGTGCTTAAATTACATGGGATGCCTCAAAGCATAGTAAGTGATAGAGACTCAATATTTACAAGCATATTTTGGCAAGAACTATTCAAATTACAAGGATGCATACTGAAAATGAGCTCAACTTACCATCCACAATCAGATAGTCAAACAGAGGCAGTCAATAAAATACTGGAGGGTTATCTCAAAGTATTGGTACAACACTAGTTGGCAGAGCTCAATCAACATGATACCTTATACAGCAGTTTTTGGCGTGAACCCACCTACACTGATTTCATATGTACCCAGAACTGCAAAACTGCCTCAAGTTGAATAGGAACTCTATTCCAAAGATATTGTAATACAAATCCTTAAGGACAGCTTGCAGTTAACACGGGAGAGAATGAAGAAATTTTCATATGCTAGGAGAACTTAAAGGAATTTCCAAGAGGGGGACTGGGTTTACCTCAGACCGAAACCATACAAGCAAATCATAGCAGGTAATTTAAGAACCACAAAACTATCACCAAAATTCTATGGACCCTATAATATAATCCAAAAAATAGGAGATGTAGCTTATAAATTAGAGTTTCCAGTTGATGCCAGAATACATCCGGTCTTCGATGTATCCTAATTAAAAAAGAGAGTTGGGCATGGTGTGATTATACAACAAGATTCTCCAACATTCACTGAAGAGATAATTGATGAACCAGACTTGATATTAGATCGAAGAATTTTTCCAAAGAACAACAAGGCAGTAAGACAAGTCTTGGTGAAATGGAGGCAAAGAAATCATGAAGAGTCGACTTGGGAAGATTATTGGGACCTGATCAAACGATTTCCTACTTTTGACCTTGAGACAAGGTCAAATTTTGAAGGAGAGGGGAGTGCTGTGCCTCTAACTAAAGTGTCGAACATGTTAGGAAAGAACTGGAAAGATGAAGGAAATTTAACAAACACCTTCGTTCAAATTGACACTTCAGCCACCAGAGATAAAAAAAGCGGCGAAACTGATCAACCCATCTCACCAGATGTCATAGCTTGACCAATCAGGTCCATTCGTCTAGTCAATAAAACCCAGTTCTCAATAGATCACGTGTGCATGTGCACACGTGCACAAGGGTGCACGGCTGTGTATGTTTAAAATGAGTTGTTCTTGTTGGGTTTTAAGGCCTGCTAAATTTATGTAATGATCTGATTATGTAATAATCTCATAAGGTCATCGTTGGCATGTATAAATAGTAATGAAATTCAACTTGTAAATGTGTGAAGAGTTAAATGAACAAATTTATCATTTTTTAATTTCTGTCAAAATTTTCTTAGTAATCTTTCTGCCATTCTTCTTCCTCCTTATAATATTCTTCATTAAACACACATAGAATCACTCCCGTCACCCTCTCTATTCCTACCCACTTCTTATTACACCTAATTCTTCATTCCTGAACCCAAAAACCCAATTAAACGACTCCTCCAACCTTGAAAACTACTGCAACAAAATGACCAAAACAAGAAGTGCAAAGTCTGGACATAACAATCACAGCATACTGTTTTGAATAAAAATCCATGGGACAATGAATTGATTCCAAGGTAATTTTGATTTGGATCTAAAATCTAACAGTATTGTAACTTTGAGAAAGAAAAACTCAATTTATTATTTTGGGTTTATTCAGGGAGAGAGAAGGGGAGAGGGAAGGATGGAGAAAGGGAAAAAGAGACGGGAATTATGTGAAAGAGAGTTGTGGTATGAGAAGTGGAGCGGATACTAATTCAGTTATATTAACTCTGTTAAATTATACATCCATAAAGATTAGGTGTTTGTTTTCTAGTCCCTCGATATATGTTAACACATCAAATCTGATCCGCACTTTGTCTTTTTGTTTGTCTCCACCATTAAGTGTGTGTGTGTATATTAATGTAAATTTTCATTTGGCATCTCATATATTATGATGTATTTACTTGATGTTTCACTTTAAAAGTTCTAATAAAAGTATATTTGGTAGTAATGATGACTTTCTTTTATACAGATAAATTAATTTAGCCATACCTTAGTCAAGCTTTAAATGGGAAGAATTTGTTGTTATCTACATATGAAAAAGAACCGGTAGCATTGATACTTGCTACAAAAAATGGTCACAGTATCTTATTGGCAGAAGGTTCACGATAAAAACCGATCATCAAAGTTTAAAGCATCTACTAACACAAAGGCTCACTACGGGAATCCAGGGTAAATGGTTGGCTAAACTTTATGGGTTTGACTATAAGGTAGAATACATGAATGGTAAGGAAAATACCATAGCAGATGCATTGTCTAGAATACCTGAGGAGTTCAATGATGAGTAGCCACACTA
Organism: Allium fistulosum; assembly: GCA_030737815.1. NCBI lineage: Eukaryota > Viridiplantae > Streptophyta > Magnoliopsida > Asparagales > Amaryllidaceae > Allium > Allium fistulosum. The sequence goes on along the minus strand of CM060908.1, from coordinate 737,306,665 downwards.
TCAAGCTATATCCACAGTGGAGAGTAGCTGGATGCAAGAACTTAGAGAGAACATGGAACAATCTGAATACTATAAAGAAATGTAGCAAAAACTAGCAGGTGGCAAACTCAATACATCCAAATACAAGCTGCTTGATGGGTTACTATATTATAAGGGAAGAATGTTAATAGATCACAATTATAAGGAACTGATTCACACATTATTACATGAATATCACTCTACAACATTAGGAGGACATGTAGGTGTAAAGAAGACATGGCACAAACTCAAACAAGTTTTTGGAAAGGCTTAAAATCTGATGTTGAAAGATATATAAATGAATTTGACTTCTGTCAAAGAAATAAACATGAAAATGTACTCTTACCAGGTCTGTTGCAGCCTTTACCCATTCCCGAGAAAAATTGGAGTGATATATCAATGGATTTCGTTGTAGGCTTGCCAAAAAGTCACAGATATACAACTATATTTGTAGTTGTAGATAGATTATCAAAATATTCACACTTCTTCCCACTTCAACATCCTTACACTGCAAAAGACATAGCCAAAATATTTCTGATGGGGTGCTTAAATTACATGGGATGCCTCAAAGCATAGTAAGTGATAGAGACTCAATATTTACAAGCATATTTTGGCAAGAACTATTCAAATTATAAGGATGCATACTGAAAATGAGCTCAACTTACCATCCACAATTAGATAGTCAAACAGAGGCAGTCAATAAAATACTGGAGGGTTATCTCAGAGTATTGGTACAACACTAGTTGGCAGAGCTCAATCAACATGATACCCTATACATCAGTTTATGGCGTGAACCCACCCACACTGATTTCATATGTACCCAAAACCGCAAAACTGCCTCAAGTTGAATAGGAACTCTATTCCAAAGATATTGTAATACAAATCCTTAAGGACAACTTGCAGTTAACACGTGAGAGAATGGAGAAATTTGCATATGCTAGGAGAACTGAAAGGAATTTCCAAGAGGGGGACTGGGTTTACCTCAGACCGGAACCATACAGGCAAATCACAACAAGTAATTTAAGAACCACAAAACTACCATCAAAATTCTATGGACCCTATAAGATAATCCAAAAAATAGAAGATGTAGCTTATAAATTAGAGTTTCCAATTGATGCCAGAATACATCCGGTCTTCGATGTATCCCAATTAAAAAAGAGAGTTGGGCATGGTGTGATTATACAACAAGATGCTCCAACATTCACTGAAGAGATAATTGATGAACCCGACTTGATATTAGATCGAAGAATTTTTCCAAAGAACAACAGGGCAGTAACACAAGTCTTGGTGAAATGGAGGTAAAGAAATCATGAAGAGTCGACTTGGGAAGATTATTGGGACCTGATCAAACGATTTCCTACTTTTGACCTTGAGACAAGGTCAAATTTTGAAGGAGAGGGGAGGCTATGCCTCTAACTAAAGTGTCGAACATGTTAGAAAAGAACTGGAAAGATGAAGGAATTTTAACAAACACCTTCGTTAAAATTGACACTTCACCCACCAGAGATAAAAAAGCGGCGGAACTGATCAACCCATCTCACCAGATGTCACAGCTTGACCAATCAGGTCCATTCGTCCAGTCAATAAAACCCAGTTCTCATTAGATCACGTGTGCATGTGCACACGTGCACAGGGGTGCACGGCTGTGTATTTTAAAATGAATTGTTCTTGTTGGGTTTTAAGGCCTACTAAATTTATGTAATGATCTGATTGTAATAATCTCATAAGGTCATCATTGGCATGTATAAATAGTAATGAAATTCAACTTGTAAATGTGTGAAGAGTTAAATGAATAAATTTCTCATTTTTTAATTTCTGTCAAAATTTTCTCAGTAATCTTTCTGCCATTTTTCTTCCTCCTTATAATATTCTTCATTAAACAAACATACAATCACTCCCGTCACCCTCTCTACTCCTACCCACTTCTTATTACACCTAATTCTTCATTCCTGGACCCAAAAACCCAGTTAAACGACTCCTCCAACCTTGAAAACTACTGCAACAAAATGACCAAACCAAGAAGTGCAAAGTCTGGTCATAACAATCACGGCATACTGTTTTGAATAAAAATCCATGGGACAATGAATTGATTCCAAGGTAATTTTGATTTGGATCTGAAATCTAACAGTATTGTAACTTTGAGAAAGAAAAACTCAATTTATTATTTTGGGTTCATTCAGGGAGAGAGAAGGGGAGAGGGAAGGACGGAGAAAGGGAAAAAGAGACGGAAATTATCTGAAAGAGGGTCGTGGTATGAGAAGTGGAGCGGATACTAATTCAGTTATATTAACTCCGTTAAATTATACGTCCATACAGATTAGGTGTTTGTTTTCTAGTCCCTCGATATATGTTAACACACCAAATCCGATCCGCACTTTGTCTTTTTGTTTGTCTCCACCATTAAGTGTGTGTGTATATTAATGTAAATTTTCATTTGGCATCTCTTATATTATGATGTATTTATTTGATGTTTCACTTTAAAAGTTCTAATAAAAGTTTATTTTGTAGTAATGATGACTTTCTTTTATACAGATAAATTAATTTAGCCATACCAATTTATTTTAACTTAAGACTTACCGTCAGGGGCGAATCTAGAATTTTTTTTCTGAAGTGGTCGAAGAGAATTCAAAATCAATAAGGACAAATTCTCATTTTAGGTTATAGAAAAAAGCTTATTTTTACTTTAGGCCTCATTCAAAACTATTTATAAAAAATAGGCATTGTTTGGCGCAATTTAAATTTTCGCAAGTGTAATTTTCTTAAAAAAAAATTCATGCTTGTACAACTATGGAATGTGTGAGTGTATTTAAAAAAAAAGTGTTTGCGCATTTTTGAAACGGGCAAGTGTAATTTTAATATAAAAAAATTTGTGCTTGCGCATTTTTATAATACGCAAGTATAAAATGCTTATTTGTAAAAAAGAAATACATATTTTCTGTAATAAGTTTTGATTAAGGCCTAGAGTGGAAATAAGTTTTTTTTTAAGTCTAAAATGAAAATTTGTCCAATCAATAAAATTTACTTTCACAAATGTTTTTATTACATTAGTATACTAGTGTATCTGTAACATTTTCCCGTATTGCAGGTTTGCACATTTAAATAGTACATATGAAAACTCACTAAAATTATCAACAAATAACGAAAAGAACACTGAAAATACTGAAATTGCATGATTTATAGCGCTTACATGTGATTAATTCACCACCAATCATTTATCTTGCTGTGGCTTCAATGAAATAAGCAACAAATAAGGCTTTCCTTTCAAAGGTGTTTAATATACAGAAAATATAATTAATTTCTGCACATTTCTAACATGCACTACGTTTGAGTACTTGAGGTCATATTCCCCTTTCAGTTCAGCCAATCCTAATTAAATTATATTTCAAGTAGTACTAGAAAACGGCTATAATAGGATTGAAATATAATATGTTTACGAACCATCGTTCCTATGTTTCTGAAGCATTTTTGGTTCCGTTATATATTTATCTGTTAACATCCAGTTAACGCGTTAAGCTGTTGTATTTCCAACATCTTCAAGAATGTTAGCAAGGTAATTGCTGGAGTAAATTGTTAATCTACCAAGGTCATGTTACATGCATGCATGGGTACATAATTTTATTATTATGACGCATACTAATCATAGTTTTTTAATGATCTTTTATTTTATTGGATGTGTTTTTTATTATAGGAAAAGAAGCAATTATTCTCTGAGCATTGGTTTTTATGAACCTTTTCTTTTGCATAGGTATCGTGATTTTATACATGTTCATGCTCGTGTAGAAGATTAAGGGCCTGTTTGGTTAGCCATTTTCAAAATATTTTTAATTTTTAATTTTGCAAAATAATGAAAACATGTTTGCTTTAGCATTTTGTAAAATTCATTTTTGAAAATAGCCATTTTTCAAAATGGGCTTTGACAAGGAGAATTGAAAACAGTTTTTCATTGTTTTCCCAGTTTTCGGCTCAAACTGAAAAGCCCAAAAACCCAAAATTCAAACGTAAAACAAACGCGTTCAAAACCCTATTCTTCTTTCACGGCCGCGAAATCTAAAATTATCTCGGGAGCAGAATCGCCTTCTTCTTCATCTTTTATCCCAAAAACAGGTAAATTCGATTTTTACTTCTTACTTATCTCGTTTGCTTCAAACTAATAACACCTAGGTTTAAGCACCATGATTTGATGATCCATTTGATTTAATTTTTTGAACTAGGGTTTTGCTTGTTCCATAGCTGAGTAGAAGCAAAAATATTATCTTGTTCGCTTATCGAGGTACTCTGATTGTTGCTTACGAATTTCCATAAGGTTTGTTATAACGTCTCATAATGGAGCATTTGATTTCATCGACATCATTTCCTTCAAAAATAATTTAAAACCAGATGCCACTAACTGTTCAAAAATCAATGGGAATATCTTTTGTATCGGATTTCCTAAAGTGGTTTGGTTTGACATAGAATATACTTGTTTTTAACCCGAACATAATAGCTATTTTGTTAATGTTAATAGGGTAGGTTAGTGTTAATGTAGTTTATATAGGTCACAAAATGTTAATAGTCTATACTTAGTTTCTTGTACATTACCAGTTTTTTTATTTGAAATTTAAACCGGATTTCAACATTTCAAATACTTATGTATCTTGTAAAAATTATTTGAAAAAAATGTGTAGCCATATGCAGTTCCATACAAATTTAATGTGGAACTACATGCATGATATAATAACGACAACATAAATATTATCAACAATAATGTTTTTAACTGGCGGTGGTTTTGTTTTCAGATTTGGTTCAAAGTTTTTTAAGCAGTAGCCATCATTTTCCAAAGCGGTTAGAAAATGGTATAAAGTCAGTACTTCCATGTTTAGTTTAATATTATTTATATACCTAAGGCACATGCTTTTACTTAAGAAAAAAAGAAGGAATTTGATTTTGAGTTCAATGAGTTCTATAAGATAATTTCCCTATGTCCATTGAAGCCCAGATCGCTGAACTACGACGTTCTATGTTCGCTTTGCAGGCCCGTCAAGAAGTCACCGAACAAACGGTCATGGCTCAAAGGGCTGAAATGTGTGAATTACGATCTGCACTAGATAAGGCATCGAGAAGTATAGAATATGAGAGAGAGCAGTCTCGAAAGGCCTGGGGTGAAGTTGTTGATTCGATCATACGTAAGCTGGATGCTTACAGATCTGATGTCACCAAGGACATCGAAGCTGCTGTATCTCGTTCTGCCGTAGAAAATACAGCCAAGGCAAGAAACTTGTTATCCTCTGTTTAGTGTTTCCTATTAAAAAAGGTTTCCAAAATTGCATTTTTTTTTGTTTTCTATTTGCTGTGTTCTATGCATATTGTGTGCATCTGTTTCTGTTTTTCTTCTCTGTTCATTTATTTTGTTCACTATTTCTGATTGTTCATTGTGTGTGCATCTCAAGTCAGTTCTGTTTACATTCTTTTTAGGTTTCATTTCTATAGACATTACATTTCTCTGTTTACTGGTTTACGAAATTCTCTTTTACGTTCACTTATCACCAAATTCATCAAACATAGCCAACCTTACCTCATACTCATGCATCTCCTATACACCCGTAAACTCCCAAATCAGTTTAGCAATCAAACCATTACTTCCAAACCTCCTCCATCACCTCACTTCATCCACTGCCTCCACTAACTTCACCCGAACACCCTCCAACAAACCATTACAACCTGCCTGACTTCATCAACCTCAACACCAATCTCCTCCACCCGAACCACTCTTCATGTTCAACCTCATCGTCCCCTCCTGTCCATTCATAGTGAGGGCAATGGTTACCTAAATGTCCTTAACACTAACTCAAGCTTACTTGAAAACAGCTAGTTGGTTGAAGGAAATGTGGATGGAGTCGCAATGAAGAGCCTGTAAACGATGCAAAATAATTAATGTTTGATAACGACGTAATGTGGGCAACCTAACCTAACCTCATTGGAATTAGCTAACACCAATAATAATAAGTCGGGTTAGGGGATGATAGAAACATAATACACATGCTAGCTGGTGTTAGCTATAGCACAGCAGAGTTTTTAGTAGCCTTTGTACAAAGTATGCATATATTCTCTTGTATTAATGTGCTCATTCTCTACTTCACTCCTTTTTTGCTTTTTCTATGATAAATAGATAGACCGACTCTTGAAGAAAATTGCTGATGGGGTTGAAGATTTGCGCCAAAAAATTCCATCGGCGATGAACAGCCGTAATGGATCGTCAAACTCTGCCGCCGGAGGTATTTGATGTAAGATCTATTTTATGTTATTTAGGCACGTGTAAGCTTCATTGCTATTAGGCGTCCATCAACATTTTCTAGCAATTTGAAAGATTCATTGCTATCGTTAACACTCTTGTTTGGTCATATTAGTCAAACTCTTCATATAATTAAATTTACAGCTATAAAACCAAAAGCAGTGAACATTTTTTATGTATAAGCTTCGGTCTTTGTCTAACAAAAATAAATAAACGTAAACATGTTGACTGTCAAAATAATCTGGAATTACATAATAAAACTACATACTAAAAAGTCTTCATCCATTCCTCGTGCCAATTGGATTGACTTGCATAACATTTGAAAGCAAACTGGGTTGCATAACATGTATTTTGTTTAAATTTATTATATTTATTCATATCCAACTTGAATTTTTTTTGATATGTGAACTGTTTAATCTGTTATGCTAAATGACAGTGTTACCATGGAAAAATCAGAAGGTTCCTTTTGATAAGACAATAATCAATTTGATTCGGGAAAGTGTTGTTTAATCTTTTTACTTCTGTCCTGAAGCTTAAAGTAAAACTCTTCATTTCCAGAAAGTTTCCACAATGTGGATGAAGTATTGATTTTGGCTTTCAAGATATATTTTATTAGATGAGAATTTTAATACTTCATCGCTATTCATGAAAAAATATATAAGGAAAATTTGAAAGTCTTACATACTTAAAAATATGCTACTGGAATGTCAAAGTTTATGGTTTTGCAGAATACTGGTTTGTTTAGAACAATTAAGTATGAGTAGATTAGTTTAATGGAATGGAATTGCAGTATATAGTTGGGAATTGCAATGTATATTTTGGAGGAAGTAATAGCAGTTGCAGTTAGTATATTGGAATTGCAGTGTACATTTTGAAGTAATGCATAGGGGTTTGCTAATGTTTCACTATTGAATAAGTAGTGTACAATTACACTAAAGAAGCAAGTGGTCAATGGTTAGGTTCGGTCGAGGTAGCTTCCAACTGAAAACGAGTCCATTTACTAAAATCATAATCCAAAGTAGTGCATCACAATATCATGTAAGTGTTATCCACGTGCATGTAGAATTTACTTTAGCTGCCAATATCTCTCCAAAGTATGCCACTTTTAACATATAAACGTGTCTAAGTTTTTTCAGTATTGTGTATTTTTATATCTGTGTTTTCAGTATTGTGTTTTTTTATATTTGTTTTTGGTATGCTCAAATTTCTACTCATGCTCATGACTGCACATGTTTTCTAGCAATGCAACAACTATCACACTCTTGTTTTCAACTCTTCTAGTCATAAACACTGCTAGATAACGTAATGATATAAAGACCAATTAGGCAATTAGTTTGTAAAAAATGCATCAAACATTTGGTTGTATAATGTAATGACTTTTTTTTTTGCAGGCATGAAGGATATGTCCATTTGAGCATTGTTCTGCTTTGAGTTTAAGGATATTTATTTTAAGTTATGTTGACTGTTAAGAATGACTTCCTAATGTAATCATTGTTTTTACTTTCCATCAGTGTTAAGAATATTTGAATAATCAGTTTTATGGTTTATGCTTTATACTTTACGCTTTATGGTTTATGCTTTAGGTTTTATGGTTTATTTAACGTTTATTGTCGGTTTATGATTTTTCCCATCAGCATGCGGATCAGGCAGCAAGGATATGTCCATGTGAGCTGTGTTGCCGTATGAACTTAACTAAATATGAGCTGTGTTAATTTATTATGCTATGTATTGTGTAGTGACTGGTGGCTGCTGAGACCGAGTAGTGTTGACTGTTGTAGGGTATTTAGTGTTGACTGTTGTATTATGTATTATGCTATGTATTATGTATTACGATATGCATTATGTATTATGCATTATGTATTATGTATTATGTATAAGTACTTAGTGTTGACTGTTGTAGTGTTGTATTAGCTAATAGCTGTGCGGTGTTATGTTGATGCACTTCCAGCTTTTATGTATGATATTCCATGGGATTGGCACTCCAGAATGCATATTTCTTGAAATGCATCTCGATATAGACTGTTGACTCGCTAAGAGTTGGTCTTCCATAGTAGCGGGCTCGATGTACAGCAGGTCACTTGTTGAAGAGTGAGGAACGAACAGATATTGAGTCATCAATTTCTTTGAAACCATTTTACAGGACGGTAAACTATGCATGACGGGGCATATAACAAAAAATATATATAATTAACTGAACTACCGTTATGCTTAACACATGAAAGGAGAAGGTGTTGATCTAATAGTAACTATTTTAGGGGGTTTTCTACAAGGTTCAGAAGCCTTGTAGAACACCATTGAGAGCCCCCTCCCTTATGATAATTTTATCCCAATGGAATATGTGCTCAGGTGCACCGAAAGTCTTATTATCCGATTGTGGTACCAACATCCCTTTCTGAAGGGGAAGTGGCTACTAAGGAATTAAGGACGCCAGACTGCATCACTCCAAGATTTAATTGTTCCAGTACAAGGGTATTTTCCCCTTGATACTGTTTATACCAATCCTGACAACGAAACATCAAACCAAAGGATTTAAGTGAATAAATCACATTATTCCTTACCGGTCGATGCTCGTATACAGGTGGTTCCATCAAGTCAAGGAGTCGAGCCTCCATATAGGTCACGGTTTGTGAATACCAAGCGACATACTTAAGATACTGTTTAATCCATTCTGGATACAGTGTCATCTCAAGCGTAGCCTGATGTTCGTCTCCCGCTAATTGATCCTCAGAGAGTGGAACAATCTTTTTGATTTTCAATGAACGGAAAACACGATGCCACACTAATCCTAGAACGTAGGGATTAGGTGTTTTCCAACCTGAGACCCACCATTCGAAGACAATGTGAGATCGACATACCGGTTTCTGGACAGCACTAATGAATCTTTGCCATCGTTTTGATTTTGAAGACCATAAATTCCCCAGTACACGGTAACCCGCTCCATAGAGACGAGCAAGGGTCATAAGAGACAACCCATACTTGTCCTTAAGGGCAAGAATACCGAATAAAGAGCGACTCATCGTTAGCATCCTCATGGAGGTAGGAGAACAATCCACACGGCCCTTCTTTACAAAGAACCGCTTGGCGAACTCGAATGCTCCAGTATTAGATACTATCGACTTTTGTACAGAGATTTTGACTTGTAAATCCTGTAGAATTTGATAGTACTGATCAGCCACTACACGATCCGCGATGACTACGTCATCACCGAGAACCGCATATTTCCTAAAAGGAAGCAAAGAGGGCCCTAAAGCACTCAATGCGGCCAACCATACCACAACGTGATGTGATAAAGCGAATAGAGGCCAAGAGGAGTACATCCCTAAGGGCTGACCGACTTCGAAAGAAAGAAGACCACATTCAATTGTGCGTCTCCGATTACGAGATCGGACAGTCCACTTGACATCTGCCATGATACTGGATAAACCATTTAACACAATGGCATTTGCCAATTTGGGACCGAAGCACATTTCCACCATAGTATATATGATGGAAACTGGCCAACGATCTGTTGCTGAAGTAAGATCGTAACTATAACAGTTATCCGATCCCTTCACCCACCGTAGGGGAGCCGATTGGTCAAAGGTTCCGCCCACTTAACATTCGCCCATTCTTAGCTTGGCTGAAGTCGAGTCAAAGTTAGTATGATGGAAATCGACCATCAACTAGCTCATCTATTCAACCCCTTGGACTGGGGGCATGACTCAATCTATTCGAGTGTTTCCCGAAACATTCAACGTCAAAAGTTCGCAAATGCTATATGGAATATATAACAAAGCAAATGGACTTAAACAAATAATACTGGAGTCATGCGAAAGTCAAAAAGTGGAACTTTGTTCATAGCAATCAATGAATGGTTACAGGTTCTATTTCAAAAAGGAAAAGTTTCCAACTAGTGAGGGGCCGTCTCACATTTATACATGGCCGCAAGGAACTAAAGAAAGCCTGAAGGCTTATGAGACCTATCCTTCTTGGGTTTCTTGTGAGTGGAGCCGCTTGAACCTCCGCTTCTTTTCTTTCCACTCCCCTTTTCGGGGGTCTTCTCCTCGTCAATGATGACCACTACCTCCTTTTGAACCTCAGACTCGGTCATAGTGCCCCCGGGGCTCACTGATCTTAGAGGTAGGGGTCCAGATCCTGATATGAGATCGGCTACCGCTGCTAATGTTGCTGCATTCATTTCAGCCTTAATCTCGTCAATAATCCGAGCATCGTTTGCCGCTTTGGCGCTCATTTCAGTGGAAATTGACGCTATGGTATGTGTGATCGTAACATCGCCTGATGCACCCACAGTCAAGTCGGGCTCGGGCCCCCAATTGCCCTCAACAAATGTATCCCATTCCTTTGGGTCGAAGGATTTGTTCAGGAGATCATCAATTCCAAAAGGTTCTTCGACGGCCGTTGTCGTTGTAGTAGTGCTCTCAATAGGAGGAACGAATTGAACAGCTTCGCCGATAGACTGTCCGTGTGAAGGTAGGGGCGTCATAGCTGGATAAAACAAAAAGAACCGGTTAGATCCATTGAAAGTTAACCCAGAACTTCTAGTACAAGAGTGTGCTAGATACCTTCCTTAGAAGGATCAACGGCTTGGGAAATCTCCCCAACCGATCCTGCGCCCGTATGAGAGGAGAGCAAGGGCTCATCAGGATCATACCCCTCAACAGCTGGAGGGGGGACAAGAGAAGAAACAACTGGAGTTGTTGTTGCTGTTACCATTGTAGAAACGATGGGGTCCTCGGCAGGTTTGTCAAAATCCCCACTTCCAGATGTCTCACCGATGACGGGACCACTGCTACCCGCATTCTCTCTCAGCTCGTCCGCAGCTGCTTTATGTAGAATACGACGTTCATCCTCGGTGAGGTACTTCATCTCAAGCTCGAAATTGGTGAGGGTTAATTCCGGATCATCCTTCCTCTCATAATCACTCCCGTCACCCTCTCTACTCCTACCCACTTCTTATTACACCTAATTCTTCATTCCTGGACCCAAAAACCCAGTTAAACGACTCCTCCAACCTTGAAAACTACTGCAACAAAATGACCAAAACAAGAAGTGCAAAGTCTGGTCATAACAATCACGGCATACTGTTTTGAATAAAAATCCATGGGACAATGAATTGATTCCAAGGTAATTTTGATTTGGATCTGAAATCTAACAGTATTGTAACTTTGAGAAAGAAAAACTCAATTTATTATTTTGGGTTCATTCAGGGAGAGAGAAGGGGAGAGGAAAGGACGGAGAAAGGGAAAAAGAGACGGAAATTATATGAAAGAGGGTCGTGGTATGAGAAGTGGAGCGGATACTAATTCAGTTATATTAACTCCGTTAAATTATACGTCCATACAGATTAGGTGTTTGTTTTCTAGTCCCTCGATATATGTTAACACACCAAATCCGATCCGCACTTTGTCTTTTTGTTTGTCTCCACCATTAAGTGTGTGTGTATATTAATGTAAATTTTCATTTGGCATCTCTTATATTATGATGTATTTATTTGATGTTTCACTTTAAAAGTTTATTTTGTAGTAATGATGACTTTCTTTTATACAGATAAATTAATTTAGCCATACCAATTTATTTTAACTTAAGACTTACCGTCAGGGGCGAATCTAGAATTTTTTTTCTGAAGTGGTCGAAGAGAATTCAAAATCAATAAGGACAAATTCTCATTTTAGGTTATAGAAAAAAGCTTATTTTTACTTTAGGCCTCATTCAAAACTATTTATAAAAAATAGGCATTGTTTGGCGCAATTTAAATTTTCGCAAGTGTAATTTTCTTAAAAAAAAATTCATGCTTGTACAACTATGGAATGTGTGAGTGTATTTAAAAAAAAAGTGTTTGCGCATTTTTGAAACGGGCAAGTGTAATTTTAATATAAAAAAATTTGTGCTTGCGCATTTTTATAATACGCAAGTATAAAATGCTTATTTGTAAAAAAGAAATACATATTTTCTGTAATAAGTTTTGATTAAGGCCTAGAGTGGAAATAAGTTTTTTTTTAAGTCTAAAATGAAAATTTGTCCAATCAATAAAATTTACTTTCACAAATGTTTTTATTACATTAGTATACTAGTGTATCTGTAACATTTTCCCGTATTGCAGGTTTGCACATTTAAATAGTACATATGAAAACTCACTAAAATTATCAACAAATAACGAAAAGAACACTGAAAATACTGAAATTGCATGATTTATAGCGCTTACATGTGATTAATTCACCACCAATCATTTATCTTGCTGTGGCTTCAATGAAATAAGCAATAAATAAGGCTTTCCTTTCAAAGGTGTTTAATATACAGAAAATATAATTAATTTCTGCACATTTCTAACATGCACTACGTTTGAGTACTTGAGGTCATATTCCCCTTTCAGTTCAGCCAATCCTAATTAAATTATATTTCAAGTAGTACTAGAAAACGGCTATAATAGGATTGAAATATAATATGTTTACGAACCATCGTTCCTATGTTTCTGAAGCATTTTTGGTTCCGTTATATATTTATCTGTTAACATCCAGTTAACGCGTTAAGCTGTTGTATTTCCAACATCTTCAAGAATGTTAGCAAGGTAATTGCTGGAGTAAATTGTTAATCTACCAAGGTCATGTTACATGCATGCATGGGTACATAATTTTATTATTATGACGCATACTAATCATAGTTTTTTAATGATCTTTTATTTTATTGGATGTGTTTTTTATTATAGGAAAAGAAGCAATTATTCTCTGAGCATTGGTTTTTATGAACCTTTTCTTTTGCATAGGTATCGTGATTTTATACATGTTCATGCTCGTGTAGAAGATTAAGGGCCTGTTTGGTTAGCCATTTTCAAAATATTTTTAATTTTTAATTTTGCAAAATAATGAAAACATGTTTGCTTTAGCATTTTGTAAAATTCATTTTTGAAAATAGCCATTTTTCAAAATGGGCTTTGACAAGGAGAATTGAAAACAGTTTTTCATTGTTTTCCCAGTTTTCGGCTCAAACTGAAAAGCCCAAAAACCCAAAATTCAAACGTAAAACAAACGCGTTCAAAACCCTATTCTTCTTTCACGGCCGCGAAATCTAAAATTATCTCGGGAGCAGAATCGCCTTCTTCTTCATCTTTTATCCCAAAAACAGGTAAATTCGATTTTTACTTCTTACTTATCTCGTTTGCTTCAAACTAATAACACCTAGGTTTAAGCACCATGATTTGATGATCCATTTGATTTAATTTTTTGAACTAGGGTTTTGCTTGTTCCATAGCTGAGTAGAAGCAAAAATATTATCTTGTTCGCTTATCGAGGTACTCTGATTGTTGCTTACGAATTTCCATAAGGTTTGTTATAACGTCTCATAATGGAGCATTTGATTTCATCGACATCATTTCCTTCAAAAATAATTTAAAACCAGATGCCACTAACTGTTCAAAAATCAATGGGAATATCTTTTGTATCGGATTTCCTAAAGTGGTTTGGTTTGACATAGAATATACTTGTTTTTAACCCGAACATAATAGCTATTTTGTTAATGTTAATAGGGTAGGTTAGTGTTAATGTAGTTTATATAGGTCACAAAATGTTAATAGTCTATACTTAGTTTCTTGTACATTACCAGTTTTTTTATTTGAAATTTAAACCGGATTTCAACATTTCAAATACTTATGTATCTTGTAAAAATTATTTGAAAAAAATGTGTAGCCATATGCAGTTCCATACAAATTTAATGTGGAACTACATGCATGATATAATAACGACAACATAAATATTATCAACAATAATGTTTTTAACTGGCGGTGGTTTTGTTTTCAGATTTGGTTCAAAGTTTTTTAAGCAGTAGCCATCATTTTCCAAAGCGGTTAGAAAATGGTATAAAGTCAGTACTTCCATGTTTAGTTTAATATTATTTATATACCTAAGGCACATGCTTTTACTTAAGAAAAAAGAAGGAATTTGATTTTGAGTTCAATGAGTTCTATAAGATAATTTCCCTATGTCCATTGAAGCCCAGATCGCTGAACTACGACGTTCTGTGTTCGCTTTGCAGGCCCGTCAAGAAGTCACCGAACAAACGGTCATGGCTCAAAGGGCTGAAATGTGTGAATTACGATCTGCACTAGATAAGGCATCGAGAAGTATAGAATATGAGAGAGAGCAGTCTCGAAAGGCCTGGGGTGAAGTTGTTGATTCGATCATACGTAAGCTGGATGCTTACAGATCTGATGTCACCAAGGACATCGAAGCTGCTGTATCTCGTTCTGCCGTAGAAAATACAGCCAAGGCAAGAAACTTGTTATCCTCTGCTTAGTGTTTCCTATTAAAAAAGGTTTCCAAAATTGCATTTTTTTTTTGTTTTCTATTTGCTGTGTTCTATGCATATTGTGTGCATCTGTTTCTGTTTTTCTTCTCTGTTCATTTATTTTGTTCACTATTTCTGATTGTTCATTGTGTGTGCATCTCAAGTCAGTTCTGTTTACATTCTTTTTAGGTTTCATTTCTATAGACATTACATTTCTATGTTTACTGGTTTACGAAATTCTCTTTTACGTTCACTTATCACCAAATTCATCAAACATAGCCAACCTTACCTCATACTCATGCATCTCCTATACACCCGTAAACTCCCAAATCAGTTTAGCAATCAAACCATTACTTCCAAACCTCCTCCATCACCTCACTTCATCCACTGCCTCCACTAACTTCACCCGAACACCCTCCAACAAACCATTACAACCTGCCTGACTTCATCAACCTCAACACCAATCTCCTCCACCCGAACCACTCTTCATGTTCAACCTCATCGTCCCCTCCTGTCCATTCATAGTGAGGGCAATGGTTACCTAAATGTCCTTAACACTAACTCAAGCTTACTTGAAAACAGCTAGTTGGTTGAAGGAAATGTGGATGGAGTCGCAATGAAGAGCCTGTAAACGATGCAAAATAATTAATGTTTGATAACGACGTAATGTGGGCAACCTAACCTAACCTCATTGGAATTAGCTAACACCAATAATAATAAGTCGGGTTAGGGGATGATAGAAACATAATACACATGCTAGCTGGTGTTAGCTATAGCACAGCAGAGTTTTTAGTAGCCTTTGTACAAAGTATGCATATATTCTCTTGTATTAATGTGCTCATTCTCTACTTCACTCCTTTTTTGCTTTTTCTATGATAAATAGATAGACCGACTCTTGAAGAAAATTGCTGATGGGGTTGAAGATTTGCGCCAAAAAATTCCATCGGCGATGAACAGCCGTAATGGATCGTCAAACTCTGCCGCCGGAGGTATTTGATGTAAGATCTATTTTATGTTATTTAGGCACGTGTAAGCTTCATTGCTATTAGGCGTCCATCAACATTTTCTAGCAATTTGAAAGATTCATTGCTATCGTTAACACTCTTGTTTGGTCATATTAGTCAAACTCTTCATATAATTAAATTTACAGCTATAAAACCAAAAGCAGTGAACATTTTTTATGTATAAGCTTCGGTCTTTGTCTAACAAAAATAAATAAACGTAAACATGTTGACTGTCAAAATAATCTGGAATTACATAATAAAACTACATACTAAAAAGTCTTCATCCATTCCTCGTGCCAATTGGATTGACTTGCATAACATTTGAAAGCAAACTGGGTTGCATAACATGTATTTTGTTTAAATTTATTATATTTATTCATATCCAACTTGAATTTTTTTTGATATGTGAACTGTTTAATCTGTTATGCTAAATGACAGTGTTACCATGGAAAAATCAGAAGGTTCCTTTTGATAAGACAATAATCAATTTGATTCGGGAAAGTGTTGTTTAATCTTTTTTACTTCTGTCCTGAAGCTTAAAGTAAAACTCTTCATTTCCAGAAAGTTTCCACAATGTGGATGAAGTATTGATTTTGGCTTTCAAGATATATTTTATTAGATGAGAATTTTAATACTTCATCGCTATTCATGAAAAAAAATATAAGGAAAATTTGAAAGTCTTACATACTTAAAAATATGCTACTGGAATGTCAAAGTTTATGGTTTTGCAGAATACTGGTTTGTTTAGAACAATTAAGTATGAGTAGATTAGTTTAATGGAATGGAATTGCAGTATATAGTTGGGAATTGCAATGTATATTTTGGAGGAAGTAATAGCAGTTGCAGTTAGTATATTGGAATTGCAGTGTACATTTTGAAGTAATGCATAGGGGTTTGCTAATGTTTCACTATTGAATAAGTAGTGTACAATTACACTAAAGAAGCAAGTGGTCAATGGTTAGGTTCGGTCGAGGTAGCTTCCAACTGAAAACGAGTCCATTTACTAAAATCATAATCCAAAGTAGTGCATCACAATATCATGTAAGTGTTATCCACGTGCATGTAGAATTTACTTTAGCTGCCAATATCTCTCCAAAGTATGCCACTTTTAACATATAAACGTGTCTAAGTTTTTTCAGTATTGTGTATTTTTATATCTGTGTTTTCAGTATTGTGTTTTTTTATATTTGTTTTTGGTATGCTCAAATTTCTACTCATGCTCATGACTGCACATGTTTTCTAGCAATGCAACAACTATCACACTCTTGTTTTCAACTCTTCTAGTCATAAACACTGCTAGATAACGTAATGATATAAAGACCAATTAGGCAATTAGTTTGTAAAAAATGCATCAAACATTTGGTTGTATAATGTAATGACTTTTTTTTTTGCAGGCATGAAGGATATGTCCATTTGAGCATTGTTCTGCTTTGAGTTTAAGGATATTTATTTTAAGTTATGTTGACTGTTAAGAATGACTTCCTAATGTAATCATTGTTTTTACTTTCCATCAGTGTTAAGAATATTTGAATAATCAGTTTTATGGTTTATGCTTTATACTTTACGCTTTATGGTTTATGCTTTAGGTTTTATGGTTTATTTAACGTTTATTGTCGGTTTATGATTTTTCCCATCAGCATGCGGATCAGGCAGCAAGGATATGTCCATGTGAGCTGTGTTGCCGTATGAACCTAAATATGAGCTGTGTTAATTTATTATGCTATGTATTGTGTAGTGACTGGTGGCTGCTGAGACCGAGTAGTGTTGACTGTTGTAGGGTATTTAGTGTTGACTGTTGTATTATGTATTATGCTATGTATTATGTATTACGATATGCATTATGTATTATGTATTATGTATAAGTACTTAGTGTTGACTGTTGTAGTGTTGTATTAGCTAATAGCTGTGCAGTGTTATGTTGATGCACTTCCAGCTTTTATGTATGATATTCCATGGTATTGGCACTCCAGAATGCATATTTCTTGAAATGCATCTCGATGTAGACTGTTGACTCGCTAAGAGTTGGTCTTCCATAGTAGCGGGCTCGATGTATAGCAGGTCACTTGTTGAAGAGTGAGGAACGAACAGATATTGAGTCATCAATTTCTTTGAAACCATTTTACAGGACGGTAAACTATGCATGACGGGGCATATAACAAAAAATATATATAATTAACTGAACTAGCGTTATGCTTAACACATGAAAGGAGAAGGTGTTGATCTAATAGTAACTATTTTAGGGGGTTTTCTACAAGGTTCAGAAGCCTTGTAGAACACCATTGAGAGCCCCCTCCCTTACGGTAATTTTATCCCAATGGAATATGTGCTCAGGTGCACCGAAAGTCTTATTATCCGATTGTGGTACCAACATCCCTTTCTGAAGGGGAAGTGGCTACTAAGGAATTAAGGACGCCAGACTGCATCACTCCAAGATTTAATTGTTCCAGTACAAGGGTATTTTCCCCTTGATACTGTTTATACCAATCCTGACAACGAAACATCAAACCAAAGGATTTAAGTGAATAAATCACATTATTCCTTACCGGTCGATGCTCGTATACAGGTGGTTCCATCAAGTCAAGGAGTCGAGCCTCCATATAGGTCTCGGTTTGTGAATACCAAGCGACATACTTAAGGTACTGTTTAATCCATTCTGGATACAGTGTCATCTCAAGCGTAGCCTGATGTTCGTCTCCCGCTAATTGATCCTCAGAGAGTGGAACAATCTTTTTGATTTTCAATGAACGGAAAACACGATGCCACACTAATCCTAGAACGTAGGGATTAGGTGTTTTCCAACCTGAGACCCACCATTCGAAGACAATGTGAGATCGACATACCGGTTTCTGGACAGCACTAATGAATCTTCGCCATCGTTTTGATTTTGAAGACCATAAATTCCCCAGTACACGGTAACCCGCTCCATAGAGACGAGCAAGGGTCATAAGAGACAACCCATACTTGTCCTTAAGGGCAAGAATACCGAATAAAGAGCGACTCATCGTTAGCATCCTCATGGAGGTAGGAGAACAATCCGCACGGCCCTTCTTTACAAAGAACCGCTTGGCGAACTCGAATGCTCCAGTATTAGATACTATCGACTTTTGTACAGAGATTTTGACTTGTAAATCCTGTAGAATTTGATAGTACTGATCAGCCACTACACGATCCGCGATGACTACGTCATCACCGAGAACCGCATATTTCCTAAATGGAAGCAAAGAGGGCCCTAAAGCCCTCAATGCGGCCAACCATACCACAACGTGATGTGATAAAGCGAATAGAGGCCAAGAGGAGTACATCCCTAAGGGCTGACCGACTTCGAAAGAAAGAAGACAACATTCAATTGTGCGTCTCCGATTACGAGATCGGACAGTCCACTTGACATCTGCCATGATACTGGATAAACCATTTAACACAATGGAATTTGCCAATTTGGGACCGAAGCACATTTCCACCATAGTATATATGATGGAAACTGGCCAACGATCTGTTGCTGAAGTAAGATCGTAACTATAACAGTTATCCGATCCCTTCACCCACCGTAGGGGAGCCGATTGGTCAAAGGTTCCGCCCACTTAACATTCGCCCATTCTTAGCTTGGCTGAAGTCGAGTCAAAGTTAGTATGATGGAAATCGACCATCAACTAGCTCATCTATTCAACCCCTTGGACTGGGGGCATGACTCAATCTATTCGAGTGTTTCCCGAAACATTCAACGTCAAAAGTTCGCAAATGCTATATGGAATATATAACAAAGCAAATGGACTTAAACAAATAATACTGGAGTCATGCGAAAGTCAAAAAGTGGAACTTTGTTCATAGCAATCAATGAATGGTTACAGGTTCTATTTCAAAAAGGAAAAGTTTCCAACTAGTGAGGGGCCGTCTCACATTTATACATGGCCGCAAGGAACTAAAGAAAGCCTGAAGGCTTATGAGACCTATCCTTCTTGGGTTTCTTGTGAGTGGAGCCGCTTGAACCTCCGCTTCTTTTCTTTCCACTCCCCTTTTCGGGGGTCTTCTCCTCGTCAATGATGACCACTACCTCCTTTTGAACCTCAGACTCGGTCATAGTGCCCCCGGGGCTCACTGATCTTAGAGGTAGGGGTCCAGATCCTGATATGAGATCGGCTACCGCTGCTAATGTTGCTGCATTCATTTCAGCCTTAATCTCGTCAATAATCCGAGCATCGTTTGCCGCTTTGGCGCTCATTTCAGTGGAAATTGACGCTATGGTATGTGTGATCGTAACATCGCCTGATGCACCCACAGTCAAGTCGGGCTCGGGCCCCCAATTGCCCTCAACAAATGTATCCCATTCCTTTGGGTCGAAGGATTTGTTCAGGAGATCATCAATTCCAAAAGGTTCTTCGACGGCCGTTGTCGTTGTAGTAGTGCTCTCAATAGGAGGAACGAATTGAACAGCTTCGCCGATAGACTGTCCGTGTGAAGGTAGGGGCGTCATAGCTGGATAAAACAAAAAGAACCGGTTAGATCCATTGAAAGTTAACCCAGAACTTCTAGTACAAGAGTGTGCTAGATACCTTCCTTAGAAGGATCAACGGCTTGGGAAATCTCCCCAACCGATCCTGCGCCCGTATGAGAGGAGAGCAAGGGCTCATCAGGATCATACCCCTCAACAGCTGGAGGGGGGACAAGAGAAGAAACAACTGGAGTTGTTGTTGCTGTTACCATTGTAGAAACGATGGGGTCCTCGGCAGGTTTGTCAAAATCCCCACTTCCAGATGTCTCACCGATGACGGGACCACTGCTACCCGCATTCTCTCTCAGCTCGTCCGCAGCTGCTTTATGTAGAATACGACGTTCATCCTCGGTGAGGTACTTCATCTCAAGCTCGAAATTGGTGAGGGTTAATTCCGGATCATCCTTCCTCTCATAATCACTCCCGTCACCCTCTCTACTCCTACCCACTTCTTATTACACCTAATTCTTCATTCCTGGACCCAAAAACCCAGTTAAACGACTCCTCCAACCTTGAAAACTACTGCAACAAAATGACCAAAACAAGAAGTGCAAAGTCTGGTCATAACAATCACGGCATACTGTTTTGAATAAAAATCCATGGGACAATGAATTGATTCCAAGGTAATTTTGATTTGGATCTGAAATCTAACAGTATTGTAACTTTGAGAAAGAAAAACTCAATTTATTATTTTGGGTTCATTCAGGGAGAGAGAAGGGGAGAGGAAAGGACGGAGAAAGGGAAAAAGAGACGGAAATTATATGAAAGAGGGTCGTGGTATGAGAAGTGGAGCGGATACTAATTCAGTTATATTAACTCCGTTAAATTATACGTCCATACAGATTAGGTGTTTGTTTTCTAGTCCCTCGATATATGTTAACACACCAAATCCGATCCGCACTTTGTCTTTTTGTTTGTCTCCACCATTAAGTGTGTGTGTATATTAATGTAAATTTTCATTTGGCATCTCTTATATTATGATGTATTTATTTGATGTTTCACTTTAAAAGTTCTAATAAAAGTTTATTTTGTAGTAATGATGACTTTCTTTTATACAGATAAATTAATTTAGCCATACCAATTTATTTTAACTTAAGACTTACCGTCAGGGGCGAATCTAGAATTTTTTTCCTGAAGTGGTCGAAGAGAATTCAAAATCAATAAGGACAAATTCTCATTTTAGGTTATAGAAAAAAGCTTATTTTTACTTTAGGCCTCATTCAAAACTATTTATAAAAAATAGGCATTGTTTGGCGCAATTTAAATTTTCGCAAGTGTAATTTTCTTAAAAAAAAATTCATGCTTGTACAACTATGGAATGTGTGAGTGTATTTAAAAAAAAAGTGTTTGCGCATTTTTGAAACGGGCAAGTGTAATTTTAATATAAAAAAATTTGTGCTTGCGCATTTTTATAATACGCAAGTATAAAATGCTTATTTGTAAAAAATAAATACATATTTTCTGTAATAAGTTTTGATTAAGGCCTAGAGTGGAAATAAGTTTTTTTTTAAGTCTAAAATGAAAATTTGTCCAATCAATAAAATTTACTTTCACAAATGTTTTTATTACATTAGTATACTAGTGTATCTGTAACATTTTCCCGTATTGCAGGTTTGCACATTTAAATAGTACATATGAAAACTCACTAAAATTATCAACAAATAACGAAAAGAACACTGAAAATACTGAAATTGCATGATTTATAGCGCTTACATGTGATTAATTCACCACCAATCATTTATCTTGCTGTGGCTTCAATGAAATAAGCAACAAATAAGGCTTTCCTTTCAAAGGTGTTTAATATACAGAAAATATAATTAATTTCTGCACATTTCTAACATGCACTACGTTTGAGTACTTGAGGTCATATTCCCCTTTCAGTTCAGCCAATCCTAATTAAATTATATTTCAAGTAGTACTAGAAAACGGCTATAATAGGATTGAAATATAATATGTTTACGAACCATCGTTCCTATGTTTCTGAAGCATTTTTGGTTCCGTTATATATTTATCTGTTAACATCCAGTTAACTCGTTAAGCTGTTGTATTTCCAACATCTTCAAGAATGTTAGCAAGGTAATTGCTGGAGTAAATTGTTAATCTACCAAGGTCATGTTACATGCATGCATGGGTACATAATTTTATTATTATGACGCATACTAATCATAGTTTTTTAATGATCTTTTATTTTATTGGATGTGTTTTTTATTATAGGAAAAGAAGCAATTATTCTCTAAGCATTGGTTTTTATGAACCTTTTCTTTTGCATAGGTATCGTGATTTTATACATGTTCATGCTCGTGTAGAAGATTAAGGGCCTGTTTGGTTAGCCATTTTCAAAATATTTTTAATTTTTAATTTTGCAAAATAATGAAAACATGTTTGCTTTAGCATTTTGTAAAATTCATTTTTGAAAATAGCCATTTTTCAAAATGGGCTTTGACAAGGAGAATTGAAAACAGTTTTTCATTGTTTTCCCAGTTTTCGGCTCAAACTGAAAAGCCTAAAAACCCAAAATTCAAACGTAAAACAAACGCGTTCAAAACCCTATTCTTCTTTCACGGCCGCGAAATCTAAAATTATCTCGGGAGCAGAATCGCCTTCTTCTTCATCTTTTATCCCAAAAACAGGTAAATTCGATTTTTACTTCTTACTTATCTCGTTTGCTTCAAACTAATAACACCTAGGTTTAAGCACCATGATTTGATGATCCATTTGATTTAATTTTTTGAACTAGGGTTTTGCTTGTTCCATAGCTGAGTAGAAGCAAAAATATTATCTTGTTCGCTTATCGAGGTACTCTGATTGTTGCTTACGAATTTCCATAAGGTTTGTTATAACGTCTCATAATGGAGCATTTGATTTCATCGACATCACTTCCTTCAAAAATAATTTAAAACTAGATGCCACTAACTGTTCAAAAATCAATGGGAATATCTTTTGTATCGGATTTCCTAAAGTGGTTTGGTTTGACATAGAATATACTTGTTTTTAACCCGAACATAATAGCTATTTTGTTAATGTTAATAGGGTAGGTTAGTGTTAATGTAGTTTATATAGGTCACAAAATGTTAATAGTCTATACTTAGTTTCTTGTACATTACCAGTTTTTTTATTTGAAATTTAAACCGGATTTCAACATTTCAAATACTTATGTATCTTGTAAAAATTATTTGAAAAAAATGTGTAGCCATATGCAGTTCCATACAAATTTAATGTGGAACTACATGCATGATATAATAACGACAACATAAATATTATCAACAATAATGTTTTTAACTGGCGGTGGTTTTGTTTTCAGATTTGGTTCAAAGTTTTTTAAGCAGTAGCCATCATTTTCCAAAGCGGTTAGAAAATGGTATAAAGTCAGTACTTCCATGTTTAGTTTAATATTATTTATATACCTAAGGCACATGCTTTTACTTAAGAAAAAAAGAAGGAATTTGATTTTGAGTTCAATGAGTTCTATAAGATAATTTTGGTGTCTTTTATGCTGGAATATGAGTGGTATATTGATGCTTAACCTTAAATTTATAATATGTTGTCCAAATTAATCGTATATTATTTGTTGCTATATTTGGTTACTTGCTCCAGTTAAATTAATGAAACAAAAAACGGATC
Organism: Allium fistulosum; assembly: GCA_030737815.1. Taxonomy (NCBI): domain Eukaryota; kingdom Viridiplantae; phylum Streptophyta; class Magnoliopsida; order Asparagales; family Amaryllidaceae; genus Allium; species Allium fistulosum. The sequence continues at coordinate 737,282,991 of CM060908.1, read as the reverse complement.
TGAACTAACAAGCAATTTTATTATTATTGATTCATAGGGTGATAAAATTAGGTATGGTAATAGTAATCAAACAAAAAGGATGTTTTTTGATGCATCTAGCTTAATTAGGTAGCATTTTTGATATTTTAAACATATTTGCAAAACAAAATAAAAGCGTTAAAAGCTATTTCTAATTACAACGCTAAAATTAGTGATTAATTCATGCTCTTTTTTTGTTATCCTTCCTGATGTCTCAAGTCAGAAAACATACATACCCATAAGGAGGATAAACGTCATTTGTTTTGTATGCTTTCAATCTTCGTATGGTTTAGCTTCAATTTTAACACATGGTATGCATGATCGATTTTCAAATTTATTGATAAAATTTGTGTCTACAACAGGAAAGAAAACATGTTAGAGGAGGAGTGGTCGTGTTTCTTACAAATAAAATTCCTGTAGCCTATCCTCGGGCGATTTTAATTAAATTCACTCAGTCTATCTCAGGTGATAGTAAAACTTATACCTGGTTATGTTTATATTCATTCACCAGGAATTGCAATGCCACCATGCAATGGTTATTTTCTTCTTCTTCTTGGCATCTTCTTAAGCGAACTTACATTCAATTGTGTTTGCACCAAATTGGACATGGTTGCATATTATTATAGATATGTCAGGCATTCTTTTCTAAATTTACCCAGGCTGTAAAACATAACATGTTCATTTTCTGGGAAACCCATGGTTGAACTGTCAACTGTCCAAATTGGACATAATATGGAGAATTTGATGCACCCGACAAACTGGTTGTATGTATTTTATAATTAAATCTGGTTGATGCATGTAGTTCCATTATCACAAAATGTAGTTCCATTATCAGTTTGTGAAGAAAAAAACATCAAGTGGGCTGTTGGTGCCATATGCAGCAGCCGCATTAAAAAACGGCAAGGTGTATGTGTGTGTGAAATTGAAGCTTAAGTCGTTAGGTTGTGGGCTTTTTTATATCATACAAGGGTGCAGGTCTAAAAGGGTCAACCCACTCGACCCATCTAATATAATGGCTGTGTAATAGCAAACCCTTCAGTCTGTTCGCTCTACTTGTACCCTCCTTTAGTGTTTTTCTTTAATTTTCTCTGAAACAATTATAATTTCATTCTTTTTCCCTATGCAAATTGAAAATTATTGCTTGTGTTTGGGTAGGAAACAATAACCCTTTTAGCTATGTGGCTATAATGAAGGCCTGAGACTGTTTTCACTTTCAGTCATAGTGAACAATTTAAGTTTGTTTTTGTTTCAGATAGTTATAAAGCTCAGAAAAATAGGAAATAACAGCTTGTTTAATGTCATCCACATAATTGACTTGCTTGCCATTCTTATTAATAATTTGAGAGAGACTTGTTCTTCTTTTATTAGCATTTATTCTGGCATAAAAAGTTTTGTGGGTTGATCGCCCATAGTTAATTAACCATTTTATTTTTGCTTTTTGTTGTAATTCAGTAGCATATGCATGCATTGATTTTATACAAATGACTGCAGCTCTCCATATAGTTTGAAGCCAGATTTTAATCATGAGGAGCATTTACTAACTTTCCATATAAAGATTTTTTCTTCTCCCTAAGCATTTCACATTGGTCTTTGAAATTAGAATTCAATTTATTCCAATCTTTGTTCAATCAGATTCTGTTTCTTAATAAATTTAAATATGTCATTTCCATCAAATTCAAAGTTATGGCAGTTCATAATAATATAATCATAACCAGGTTTTTGAGACAAAGCATTATAATATTTAAACTGCAATTTCTGTTGAGCATATGAGCAGTTCATTATTATATCATCAATCTGAAACTATCTCTTACTATCAAGTTTTTGTTCTAAACAATTTAAGTAAGTTCACATGTCTATTATCAAGTTTTATGTTAATGTTTGGATTCTTAAATTTGTACATATGCTTGATAAGCATGCCTATATGCTTGGATTCTTTCCTTTGTACATGTTTGTTGACATGTATAAATGTAGACAGAAAACTGAGTTTTAAAATATGAAGTGCAAGTCATGTTTAAAATATGTAGACAGAAAGCTTGTAAATTTACTTATATATTTGTATTTGTCGGAAAAGGAAAGAGAAGGGCTAGCATGAGGAAGAAGAGCCACTTAAACAAAGCAAAGACTACTTGCCTATAAGATACATTGAAACGTTTTTTCCCTCATTCTGCAGTGATACAATATCTTATCTATTTTTTAATGATTTTGAGTTGAGATATGATTAATTTGTAGCACGACATGAGTTAGTCTCATTTTGATATGGTTCACGTACCGGTAGTCATTGTTATTTTGTGATCTTTGTCAATTTATGATTTTTCCAGTTTCCTGACATTTTTTTAGTCTCATTCATTATCTCCTCTCACTTCTATAATTAATGATTAAATTCTAACCAAATTTGAAATTAGCATTTTTTTTGGAATAGCATTTTTGTTTTGGAATAGCATTTTTGATTTTTAGTTTAAAAACTATTTTTCAAAACTTTAGAACCAAATGCATTTTTCAAAATATTAAAAACACTTAAAATGAAAAACTGAAAATGAGCTTAAAAAACTAAAAACCAAAAACTAAAAATAAAAACAAACATGGCCTAGTATCCTAGAAATGGTCACAACCACAAGCTCAGACCAAGCAGCTATGGCCACTGGTCTCAAATGTAAGCCATCTTTCTTTGAATCCTCAATTCAAAGCTTTGATTGATCACAAGACGTCAAATGGAAATTTCGATTTTTGCAAAACACAGATTCTTGCCCTTGAAGAAGATTTGATAGGGTTTCATACTACCGTCTATGAGCATACAATGCTTGATGTTACCATCAATATTCACTTCAACCTTGTCGAAACCATGGAGAATATAAAAGAGAAATTCACATGGAATGATAATGAAGGCAAGACCTTTCGAAGGAGTCGAAGGGATGCATATGCAAAAGTTGAATGTTCTATGAACTTTCGAAGAGGTCGAAAGGTTACAAAGGTACCCTTCTACTTCCATTATTTCCTTTCGAAACAGTAGCTTCCGCATACATGATGATGTTACGAATGAGTTAATGAACACCTTTCGAAGGCAATAGATTGAGAGTCTTCACATACGTGCCAAACCTTTCAAAACACTGGGTTTCGCCGTCATTCACATCCTACAGAAGAACGCTTGGACAAAGCCACCCATTCAAAAGCAAAATCATCCTTTTGAACCAGTCGAGACCATTCACAATTATAAAGTAAGCTCATTTAAGTTCAATACGGCATTCATATACACCAGAAGGTAGGGTTTCACATCCATCACAAGTATGCCTTCGAAAGCTACCTACAGCATTTAGGCCTTTTACGTTTCAAGTCCTTCGAAGCCCTAAAGATTCACCTATCGATAGAGTTGAAAGCCCGTGTCCATTCCAACTTGCAACAGCGCATCAACAACAAAGTGAAGAGCGCGTCTAAACCTTTCGACCGGCTTGAAAGCACTCAAGTTCCCTTTAAAAGCGAAGCATAAGGATGCCTTAATGTTAACAGAAACGAAAGTTCTCCAATGCCGCCTTTCGAACGGGTCGAAAAGACTAACTCGAAAGATGCCAACCCACACCTATAAATAAGACCCTAGGGGTCTGGTTTTGAGGATCCAATTTCATTCACTCCTTACTTGTTCTTTCTAAAATTTGTAAACCCTAATTCTCAAATTAGATTGGGGATTTGATTACCTTGTATACTTAAGCTTCAAGTAGTAAAAGAATATACGTTTAAAGCAAGTTTATAGCATTCTTGGATATAGTAGCCGATTAAATGATTCTGTCTGACTTTGATTAAGATATGCTTGTATTAACATGCTCGAAAGGCTACCTTTCGAGGAAGTCGAAACCATTTAATTTAACTAACTTCCTTAGATCGTTAAGTCCCAACCTTAAGCCACCTTGACTACTTCGAAAGGAGGTTTCGATGGGATCCTAAACCAATTGAAAAAGATCGAATGGTATTTCTAAAGAGGATTCGGGTGTTTCGATCGAGTCGAAATGCTATATAAAAGGAATTCCAATTACAACAACTTATTCGAAGGGGAGCATAAGGGAGTCGAAAGGTGGTTTCCTAGAGATCACTCACACTTTAAGCTTTACTTTGGGGTGTTGACAAATTTTCTTGTTAACATTTCGAGTCAAAAGGTTATATAAAAAGGAATTCCAATTACAACAACTTATTCGAAGGGGAGCTTAAGAGATTCGAAAGGTTTCAACTATCTTTATTTGTTCGAAAGGTGGTTTCCTAGGGATCACTCACACTTTAAGCTTTACTTTTGGATGTTGACAAATTTTCTTGTTAATATTTTTGGCGCTAGAAGGAAGGCTCGAATGTCCGACTTTGTTGAACTTCAACTTTATTTTTCTCTAACCCAATTCTATTCCAAGCTTACTTACTTTAGATATTACATTACCATGTTTAGCAGGATCAAAAGGTCCGAACAAGGATCCTCAGAGCCACATCTAATTGGATTCTTCCCAAGAACGGTTAATGATTCTAAACTACATGAAGAACAAATGTTGAGATTGGAAGCCTTAAGGATTATAAAGAAAGAAAGATCTGAATCTTATGACCCAGATAAATGGAGTTTAAACTCTTTTCACATTGGCCCTATACCTATCTTTGCTTTAGGAGGAACAAAAAATGAAAGTGATAACTTGTTTGACCAGATGAGAAAGACAATTCAACTCTATACCAAAGGTGTAATCTTTGAAGAGGGGATGATGACTAATTATAACACCTTTGCACAAAAATGGCATCAAGCAATAAGTGAGACATTGCCTACATGTGAGCTCCAAAAGATCTAGAAGTCATCCTCAAAAGATAAGTTTCAAGTCGAGACTCTCTAAGGAATGCAATGTGACTACATCGATTAAGAATGTTTACTTGCTAACCAAGGAAGAACTCAACTATTGGCCATCATAGAAGAAAAAACCTAAATATGAAAGGAATCAAGGAGGATCCTATTGCCACTATCATATGATGAATGGGCATGAGACAAATCAGTGTAGGGCGCTTAAAGGAATGGTGATCAGCTTCTTCAGACAAGGCAAAATCAATGAATTTGTAAAAAGACCATAGTTGAATTCAATAAAGTATTACTTTTTTAAGAAAAATCTACATGGTCGAGAGTAGAATTCTCCCTGCACTTGAAAATTACCTTAAACGGTCAAAGCCTTTGTCCGTGCCGAGTTGGTCAGGTCAAAGTGCCTCTTGAAGAGAGGTTGGAGTAAGCCTTTAACCATACCATGCTATGACCGGGTTAAAGCATCGACAAGCCTTTGATCGCGCCATGCTATGGTCAGGTCAAAGCGCCTCCTGGAGGGAGGTTAGATTAAGCCTTTATCCGCGCCACACTATGGACAGGTTAAAGCATCGACAAGCCCTTTACCGTGCCACGCTATGGCCAGGTCAAGGCACCTTCTGGAGGGAGAACGGAGTAAGCCCTTGGTCCCACCACACTATGGTCTTGCCAAGGCACCGAACAAGCCTTCAACCCCGCATATAATGCCTGGCTGGAGCGCCTCCTGGAGGGAGGTTGGGTAAGTCCTTCGGTCCTACTTGTGGATAAGCTAACCAAGCGCACCAGACAACAATGGACTAAGACGTTCAAGCCCGAGAAGAGCATATTAAACAACGGACTAAGACATCCAAGCCCGAGAAGTGGCATATCAAACAATGGACTAAGACGTCTAAGCCCGAGAAGTGGCATGCCAAACAATGACAACGTACAAGGCCACCTAAAGGGTGGCACATGTCAAAAGAATCAAAACCCAAAGAGCAGTGCAGAACAGAAGGTTCAAATAAGAATCTACAGCCTCCGACTTATTCCCAAGAAGAAAATTTTAGAACTTCACTTATTAAAACCCAAACCTGGGTTCCGGATCTTTTACTATTTAATCTTTGACCTTCATTATACCTGAATCTGGGTTTCAAGGCTATTACTATTAATTTCTGACTTCACCCATTAATGCCCCGATTTGGGCTCTAGACTTTTATTATGGAGACCGTTATTATGGATTTCTGGTTATTATCCACTAATATCCAAATCTGGGTTTCGGGTCTTTTAACTTTTAAATTTCATTCATCAATGCCCGAATCTGGATTCCAAAGTAATTAATATTGAGATTTCTATGAATTAAATTCGAGATCTATCTTATTAATGTCTGAATCAGGGTCACTGGACTTCTACTACAAACTTTCAAATGTTGATTTATGGACTTTTATTAAATGATTATTATTAGCTTCCTATTAGTAATTTCCAGAAGAGGAATTCCCAAACTTCTATAATTGAATCCAGAATTCGATTTCTAGTTCACTATAATTATATTTTTGATATTCTATCAATATAATTGAAGTAGTGTAATTTCTCTCTCTCTCTCTCTCTCTCTCTTCATTACCAAAGATGGGTTTTAAGGCATTCTACCGTAACCAATTATGGAATTACTTCTCACTTATTATCATATGTTTATATAATGATCCGTTAACTTCCACTAATAATGTGGATAAACTGCTATATAGATTTCAAGTTAACAATAAAGAATATTGTTTACTTCGTGTTTTTCAGGGAAATGAGATCGGTAAGGAAGACTGAATGGGCCAGCAAATACAAAAACCATAGTCCAAGTTATCAGAAAGCAGATTCAGAAATAAAATTGTAAGAAAGGACTACAAGCCAGGTGATATTTACATAATTTACATAATTTATAAAATTATTTACAAATATACAGTACAAGTACGCATTTCACAAATCTTGATTAACCTTATCTAGATTTTGAGCGATTAAAGGACCAATGATGTGACGGATTGCATACAAAGAGTTTCTTTAAGTTTCTTTTCCTTTTTCCTTATTTTGTCGGCGTCATCAATAGATTCGATATGAGTCTTTAAAGCGTGATTAAAAGCTTTGTTAGCACATTTGAGGGTTTTATTTTCCCTTTCTAAATCAGCAATACGCTTCTGAAGAAGATACTTTTCGTATTCAAGTTCTTGTATCCTAGTTGCATACTCATTTATTCGCTGTGAATACCTCACTTTTTGTTGTTCATCAAAATATTTCATTATTTCGAATTTGGCTTTCCTGCACCATTCTCCTACTACCTACTCGTCTAAGTCAGGAGGTGGGTTATTCATAGTAGGAAATTTTTTAATTGCAAGAGCTGTAGACCTTGTTGATTTTACGACAGATGAAGTGACGGGAGAAGTCGGTAAATCGATATTTGGGATGTTGTTCCTCATAATGAATTCTAATGATTTGCAATGAGCTTGACTATCTTTTAATTTAATCTCCAAATTGCTTATTTGTTGAAGGAGCTCGGACATCTAATGATCAAAATCAATCGAAGGATTTGATTTACTTTGGCACTTCAATATAGAAATTGTTTCATTTTTAATTTTGTTGTCAGCTTCAAGGGTGGCAATATGATCGTTAAGGTTTCTAACAATTGTCTTTTGAAGCAAATATCTCCTATGACATTCCATTGCATCCGCATTTCCTTGAAATCGAGTAAACAAAGAATCCTCAAGTGAATGCCTCTTTTCAACATCTACAATCAATCTATCCTTGATGCTAATAAAGCGAGATAAGGAATCCAATGAGAGTAGTACAATAGCTAGCTGTGAGTCCCATTTAAACAAAAAACAAAGTCAAAACTCAAATAACCGATCTATTTTATTACAGCAAAAGAAATTACAACTTAGGAAGAAATAAAACAAGAAGTATAATCTCATTGTTTTAATCAAATGCTTGTTTTATTACACTTAAAGTTGAGAAACGGCATTTTTGAATTTTTTCAAGGAATTAGCTGAAAGAGTAACTGTTGAATCAAAAAGGACATTAAATCCTTCCGGGGTAATAACTGGAGGATTTTTCTATAGTTCCATTCCTCGGTAGGAGGACTATCGCGACCACATATTAATTTGGTATGATATGTTCGAATTTCCTTGAGAAGCTTTTCTTTTTCTTCACCAAGAAAATCAAAATGCAGGTGGGGGTGTTCCATATAAGGTCTCCGCGGGTCTCTAAGAAAGCAGTATCTAGCTAATTTTGAAGATTTCAAAAGCGAAGCCTTTTCTAAATAATCTCTTCTTAATTTGACGTATTTTCTTAAATAACCTTTAGAAACAGAGCTCCTCGAGATATGTTTATTCTATGATAACGTAATAATACACAACTAAGTACAAAAAGAAACCAATATAGGAAATTCATATTACATAATTACAATTGTTCATCTAGTTCATATAAAACCAATTTTTTTAATAACTCGGAAACAAATTTATCCTTATAATATTTATGTTTTTCAGGATGCAACTCATGAGGAATTGATTTGAATCATGGTAAATTCCAGCAAGCCCCTGGATGTGGATCAGATCCAAATTCATCTAAATATCTTCTATGCAGACGCCTAAGTAGACCCCCATTAAAATCGTCCAAGTAAGAAAAATTTACGGTCGGGTGTCTGCAATAGGCTTTGTATAAGAAGTCTACTAGGATATCTCTATCTTCAACCATCATCCAAAAGAGTGTAATTAATTCCCGATTCTCTTCCAAAAGTCTATCATATCGGAGGCATGCCCTCTTTAGTCGGGGGACGGGTTGCTGGTCTTTAAAAGACGCTAACACCGCAGCACTTTTATTAAGCCTATGATACTTGTCAGAGAGTGCGTTGTGTTCTTTTAATTGCTTATCTAACTCTCTGTACAAGCTATTTATTTCTGCTTGTTTTCTTTCAAGCTTTGTTTTATAAAGTTGGATAGATTTCTTCTTTATCTAAAATAAAAAGATGTTAGCTATTATTATCTTGGAAGTGAAAGCCATTTGGACAAAGAATCTCATACTTGAGAAACAGGAACTGAAGTTTGCGGGACTTGCTTTTTCACCCTTTGTTCTTTGGCATCAATGTCGGCAACTTCTTCATAGAGATTAGAAGGCTCGGGAAGTTTAGTTAGGCTTGTTTCACGATCGCTAGGATCGGAGTTAACTTTTTCTGACGCCCTAGGGTGATCAACGTCATCCTTTTCATGAGCATCGGCATGGCCACCTCTGTTGTCACCTAAACCCTGACCTCCATCTTCATTATCATCATCATTGCCATCATCATTATCATCATTATTATCGTCATCATTGCCACCTTCTTCTACCGCGACTTCATCATCATCACCTTCTTCATCAGAATCAGAGTCTCCTTCGATATAAGGAATTTTAAAAGATAAGATTTTGGCAGCATCAATCTCTTCTCTATCAGGGACTTCGACTCCTTGATCCATTTCTTTGACCATATCCATGAACTTTTTGACAAGAGCAGGATCGAGTGAAGGGAAGCTCAAGTCTGGGCACTTTTCAATGTTGTCGATATAGGCAAGCATAAGAGCATCCTCGTAGGAGTTCATAATGATGTCATTGAAGGAAGTACTCAGAAATCATGACACCGTTTGCTTGGCTTCAGAAATAGTATTAATGGCCAATGTTAAGGAATTTTTCTTTTTCCCCAGCTTCTTCCTGAGAGAGGATTGTTTAACTACCATCCGAGCCTTTTCGTCTTCAGACTCTTTCAAAGCCATTTTTAAAGCCAAATTTTCATCGGCTAAGAGTTGTTTTGCTTTCCTCTCTTTGGAGATAATAGATTCTGCTTAAGCAAGAGAGGCCTCCAACCTTTCCTGTTCCTTCACAGCATTATTTTTGTCAACAGAAAGGGAGACAATCTAGCTATTCAAGATTGAGATTTCTTCTTGAAGCTTGGATGTTTCGGTAGAAGATTTCAAAGCACTTTCTTGAAGAGAGAACCAGCTTTTAGAAATCTTTAAGAAAAGGTGCAACATGGGTCAAAATTCATTAAGAAATAGTAATAAGAAATTTAAATAATACAAAACGTACCAAAAGTTATTGCTCAAATCAAAGATCGACAATGACCAATTGGGTCAGAAACAGAAGAAAGTGGATGGATGGAAGTAAATGAGGAAGAACTCAAGATTAACTGTACCATCATCTCAAAGTCATTAGGAGAGATTGGTGACCGGGGTCTTAAGGGGTTCAACTCCTGAGAAGGAGTTGAAGTTCCCAAATCTCTTTGCGTTTGCTTGATAACATTAAGAGAGTCGGAAACGACAACGTGAAACATAAGATCGTCCTTTGAAGGAGTTACTTTGGATTGATCAATAGGATCTTCAAGAATAGGACTCTCTAAAGTTTTACCCATGTCAGCGTATCACCCTCTTTTGGAGGCAGAGAAGATTGGACATCAATAATCTTAGCTTTCTTAAGAGATGGGCCCGCAGCAGCCATCTCGTCAAATTTTCTTTTGGCAATCATCTTTGACCTAGCAATGGCCTGGGTCAGGGATGATGCACTAAATGTAGAAGTTAGGAGAACTGGATCACTTGCGATCAATTCGACCTGAGGAGCAGTTACTAAAAATTCAAAAAGTAAAAGTTAGTAAAGTAATCTAAGAAGTAACACATAAATAAATTGCAAGTACTATGCTTAAGCTTATCAGGATGATCCGGGCAAATTGGAGACATAGGAGAGAAATTCTTGGGATCACCCAAAGATAAGAAACGTTTGCTCCAAGAGGTATGTTGGACAAGAGGGGGTTGTCCAAGAACTCTCTGACCGGCAGGGAGAACAGAATGCTTCCGAAGATTGGATGGAGTCAACAGTGTCAGCCTATTCCGATGCTAGTTGAAGCTGTGGTCAACAGCTTTATGATTCTTTTATCCTCGTTACTAAGTGCTTTAGGAGCAGGCCCTAATCAAAAAACATGGATCAGCAAAATAAAGTAATTGAATAAAGATAAAGGCTATGATCAACTTACGGGGAGAAGAGAAGACTCCACTAATGTTTGGAAAACGTTTGACGAAAAAGAACCGCGTCTCTCGGTCTCTAAATTTATTTACCCTTCTGAAATTAGTTTTATTTAGGGGGATTAGCTCTGAAAATCTGGTTATTCAGATTGCTGAGTTTGACCAGGCGGATTAAATAGTTGAGAACTTCAGTGTTTATTGATGGAAGGTCGGATTCCAAAACCATAAGTTCCAAAGAGATTAGGTATGTGTAAACATTAGGTGATAATTGGATAAGTGCGATGCCAAGATGGTTCAAGAACTTAGACAAGAAATCTGGAAAGGGAAGGAAGCCACCATGCCAAATGCGAATGGTAGTCTATGCAAAGTAACCTTCAGGAGGATTTTGAATAATATCGCCATTACTAGGGGGAATGGCTTCTACTCCAGTGATTCCAAAGTCGTTCAAAATGGCATCGACTTTATCCTGAGAAGATATTAGAGAATATTTGGAAATTGCTTCAACCTTCTTTGGTGAAGATTCTACTGCTAGAGCTATATCTTTTTCAGGTTTCTTGGAGATCTTTTTCACACCCATGATTCTGTCAGGTGAAATCATTTCAGTAAAAGTTATAATTTGATCCATTATTAACACCTTTCAAAAGTGTCGAAAACCTATTGCAATAATTCGAATATCAACCAAAGCATATAATTTCATATCTTTGAAAGAGTGTTAAAGTCAATTTGGGACATGAAATTCATTAAGCTTCCGATGGTGACGAAGGGGTAGATGGAATGGAAACACCTACAAACACCCTTCGACAATGTTGAAAGCCTAAGGAAATTTCACTATTAAAAGGAATAGCTAACCCTACATTACTAGTTTAAAAATATATATATATATATATATATATATATATATATATATATGCTAACAGCATTCCACCAGCAAGACAAACAAATCCTTTCAACAATGCCGGAACCCATGAATTTTTTTTTACTCAAAAAATATGAATGTTGCCGAAACACTATATTCCCATTAAGTCGAAAGACTTGTATTCAAATGATTTTAATATAAATGAAAAGGATTTGAAACATTTCAATAATGTTTATAAAAATGACAGTTATACTCCTATTAACTACAAAGGGTTTCGAGTAAGTCGAAGGGGGTGTAAGGTTTCGAGAGCATGCAAACAACAAAAATTGTTTCAATAAGGGAGGCTTCGATCAAGTCGAAAGGCTGGATTCGATTTTCGACTTAAACAAAATATATCATTCTCAATCCAATTTATGATACGAAGTATAAATTTCTAACTCTCAACACCTTCTAACGTAAATTAAAATTGAGCATGAATCCAATGACAGGTTAAATCCACTTTTATATACATTAAGTTCCGAATCTTCTAAAATAAAAGTTGAAGTTTTCGAAAGTATATATTATGTGATCATTAAATTAAACCCATTGAGACAACTTCTTCGAAAGGTATCGAAATACAATGAAATATATTTCTTCTTTCGAAGAAGTCCATCTTATGTTGACCACATCAACCCCTTCGAAAAGGTCAACTAAAAGGTAGGTATTAAACTTCCTTTCGACCCTTTCAAAAGAGGTTGAAGAAGCAGAGCCAAGTTAGCCACCTCAACCCCATTCGAAAGGGTTGAAAAGCCAGATTACAACATCAAGCTGTAATATGTACGACTTAATCTTCTCTGTGAAGTTACTGGAATTTTTTTCTTTCCCTAATCCAATTTTCAATCCAATACTTCAAGTGGCCAACGATTAAATTGAGTCAAGCATGAATTTACACTCAACAACAACAAAAACGCCCAAATTCAAGCTCGAAGCATAAAACAAGGGTGGTTTGAATTGAGTGTAATAGAATTTGAGCTTTGGTCCATATGTAGCAATAATAAACAGTCTCCAAATCTGATGAATTTGAATTCCAATTCAAAATTGATACCATAAAATTGAATGGAATAAGCATATAAATAAACCAAAGGATAATTTCATGTGAATGAAAAACTCAAATCATCTTTACGAAATTTGAACAGAAATACAAGTTCAAACCTAAAGGATTTGAAATCAAAATCAAACATGGTAAATCAGTTTTAAGGATAAAACAACAGACACGTACCGTGAATTCGAACTCGTGTTGAATGAAAATAGGAATTTAAAAAGAAATTGTAATTTTTGATTCTTGCTGTAAGCTTTTAATGGCAGGTAAACGGAAAAGAGAAAAAGAAAGTGGAATTTATAAAAGTAGCAGATGCAGGGAAAGCCATCTGATCAATTTCAAAGGAACGGCCATGATCTATCCGAGAATATCAAAAGGTGGAAAATTTTATGAGTTTCGAAGCAGTTGACTTGGATAGTCAAGAGCATCCCTTCACTAGGGGGGCAAGTTTTACCATCAGTATTCACTTCAACCTTGTCAAAACCATGGAGAATATAAAAGAGGAATTCACAGGTAATGATAATGAAGGCGAGAATTTTCGAAGGAGTCGAAGGGATGCATAGAAAAAAGTTGAATTTTCTATGAGCTTTCGAAGAGGTCGAAAGGTTACAAAGGCACCCTTCCGCTTCCATTATTTCCTTTCGAAACAGTAGCTTCTGCATGCATGATAACGTTCTGAATGAGTTAATGAACACCTTTCGAAGGCAACAGATTGCAAGTCTTCACATACGCGCCAAACCTTTCAAAATACTGGGTTTCACCTTCATTCACATCCCACAAAAGAACACTTGGACAAAGCCACCCCTTCGAAAGCAAAATCAGCCTTTCTAACCGGTCAAGACCATTAACAATTATAAAGTAAAGCTCATTTAAGTTCAATACGACATTCATATACACCAGAAGGTAGGGTTCCGCGTCCATCAACAAGTATGCCTTCGAAAGCTACCTTCCGCATTTAGACCTTGTACTTCAACTCCTTCGAAGCCCTAAAGATTCATCGATAGAGTTGAAAGCCCATGTCCATTCCAACTTGCAACATTGCATCAACAACAAAGTGGAGAGCATGTCTATACCTTTTGACCGGCTCAAAAGCACTCACGTTCCCCTTAAAAGTAAAGCAGAAGGATGCCCTAATGTTAAAAGCAACGAAAGGTCTACAAGGCCGCCTTTCGACCAGATCGAAAGGACTAATTTGAAAGGTGCCAACCCGCACCTATAAATAAGACCCTAAGGGTCTGGTTTTGGAGATCCGATTTCATTCACTCCTTACTTGTACTTTCTAAAATTTGTAAACCTTAATTCTCAAATTAGGTCGGGGATTTGATTACACTTCAAGTGGTAAAAGAATATACTTTCAAAGCAAGTTTATAGCATTATTGAATATAGTAATTAATTAAATGATTCTATCTGACTCTGATTAAGATCTGTTTGTATCAACATGCTCGAAAGGCTACCTTTCGAGGAAGTCAAAACCATTTAATTCAACTAACTTCCTTAGACCGTTAAGTCCCAACCTTGAGCCACCTTGACTACTTTGAAAGGAGGTTTCGACAAGATTCTAAACCAATTGAACAAGTTCGAAAGGTATTTCTAAAGAGGATTCAGGTATTTCGACCGAGTCGAAAGGTTATATAAAAAGGAATTCCAATTACAACAACTTATTCGAAGGGGAGCTTAAGAGAGTCGAAAGGTTTCAACTATCTCTATTTGTTCGAAAGGTGGTTTCCTAGGGATCACTTACACTTTAAGCTTTACTTTAGGGCGTTGATAAGTTTTTATGTTAGCATTTCGAGTCGAAATGTTATATAAAAAGGAATTCCAATTACAACAACTTATTCGAAGGGGAGCTTAAGTGAGTCGAAAGGTTTCAACTATCTCTATTTGTTCGAAAGGTGATTTCCTAGGAATCACTCACATTTTAAGCTTTACTTTGAGGTGTTGCAGGGCCGGTCCTAGGAGTTTTGTTATCCAAAGCCAATTATAAACCAATGCATTTAAACAAATACTAATGAGATAAAAAAACAAAACATCAAAATAATTTATGTAGATTATTAACAGTATATAGAGGAGATGATTTCACTTAGGAGTTAAAGGAAGGCAAGAATGTTGGTTTCCCACTAATTACTATTTAATATTCATGGTTATAGTTTGGAAAATTGAAAATATAAAGAGTATATTTGTAATAAATAGTTGCACCACATTCTAGATGCTTTGAAAACACAAAGCTTCATCTACTATTTAAATACCATCACCATTTGTCTTTACTGAAAGGTTTTGAATGCCAGATTATATTTCTGGTTTAGCAGTGAATTTTATATTGTCAGGCATCGGCAGTATTTTTATCTACAAATCTGCTTAACTATTTATTTTTGCATTGAATAGTGTTTGATTTCTATGTTATATTACTATTACTTTTAAACTAAAATTCTTATTTGTGCCTTCAGAACAATAAATAATGTTACATTTGATGATGCTAAAATGATTAAATTTAACCAGTTCTCAACAATTTATGTATAACCAACATATGTTGTTAACACGGATGATAACTACTAGAAGTAGCCAAAATCAATTATCAACTTAACTAAAATAAATATAAAACCCTAACCTTTGATCCAATATTCAACAAAGGAAAAATGAAGAAAATTGAAAGAAAAATCAGAAATCAAAGAGGATTGCTCATTGCAGATTGTGTGCCTTTGCCTCTGGTCTATTCTTCTTCTGTTCTTCCACCTATGCTTCGCTACTTTATGATTTTCCTTCTTTTTTCCTCTGCGTGGCTAATTTTTTTAGACATGGAATTTTTTATACCATGCGAACGAATATTTTGGTGCCCTTGAAATTTGGAGGCCCAAAGCATCTGCTTCTGTTGCTTTGGACAAGGGCCGGCACCGGGTACTGACAAGTTTTCTTGTTAACACTCGATACTCATATGAATCTCAAACTCAAGAGGGTGGAGCCCAAAACAAGACATGACACCCTTTCTGTTTAATAGTTACAAAAATGTACATGTTCGTGCATGCATTCGTGCTCAGTTCTGATGTGCCAGATGACCTCCTCTGCTTCGTATATATGATCTGCCCATGTACACATTTATATCAAAGATGAAAAAACATTTAGACATCACATTATAATTGGTAGAGAAGTATTAATATGCATTCACATTTCTTTTAATTGTTGTTGATTTTATCAACAAGGCTATATTGTGCTATTTTTAATTATCTTAATTGTTCTATTTGCCTTTGTAACATTGAGACTAAATGAATTGGATAAGTCGGGTAAATGTGCTCTTATCAATACATTGCCTTATGCTTCAAAAAGGAAGCACAAATTGTAAAAAATTATTTACAGTCGTTCACATTATTGTTGGCATTGTTAAACTTTATCTTTTTTTATGAGGTTAGTTCTGACAATGTTTTATGAGGCTGGTTGAAATTTATTTTATGAAGAGTTTTTTTAAATTGATAGATCCATGAAAGAAATGGATGAGAAATCAAGAAAAGAAAATTATATTGAATAAGTGAATGGTAATAATACATTTTGTGAATTTTGATGTTTCATATTAACGTTTTGAACAACCTGTAGCAACGACATTAAAAGAAACCAAACTGATCTTTGAGTACGTGTATAACTTATTACTATATCACGTGAAAATAAATATTTAATGAAATTAAACCTATTGGACTGAGGTTTGACACAAGATGGGAATCCTGATACTTTCATATTTATAAGATGGAATTTATCCATAATTATTTTATAAATCAAGATAATTTCTAATTCCTGTTTGCTTTTAAATGTTGTTCAATGAAGCTAAAGGTGGAAATGTGACCTATGATGCATATAGTCAATGAACCATACCAAAATTTGGCTAAAGAAACTATATGTACCAGATTCATGTTTCCCAAAACAATAGGATGAAATCTTAAGTGATGAAAGAATCATCAATGTGCGTAGCATGGGTTGGTCCTACATCATCCATGAACATAAATTTCTAGAAATGCATATGTATGTGATGGTAGTTAGTCCTGCGTCTTAATCTTACCAATGATCAAATAAAATTTTCTTCGGTTTTTTATTTGTAGAGACAAAGATGCAATTTGTTTGTCTATAGGATTTGAAAAATTCTATATCGACACGGATAATTACTTAGTAGTCCATCCTAAAATAAATAAAATTTTAAAGACTAAAATATACTTATAAAGCTGCGTACTTTCTTTCTTCTCAATTCCATTATCTTTTTACGTCAGTTTCTTACTGTCTAAACCACCGCATTTTCAAAACCTAGTTTCTAAATCAATGAAGAAAAAATTTAATTTTTCACTACTAATTATTTTTTGGGTTTACAGACTTTTTTAATTCTAGTTCTGAAGAAAATATGAATTGAGTTTCTAAATTAGTGAAGAAAAAATTCAATTTTTCACTACTAAGTTATTTTTTGGATTTATAGACTTTACTAAGAAAAAATCAATTTTTCACTACTAAGTTTTTAAATCATTGAAGAAAAAATTCTAACCCTAGTTTCTAAATCAAGAAATTATTGTCAAGGACAAAATTTCTCAGCATTTTAGTCTCAAGGACAGACCTTCAGTATTTTAGTCTGAAGGACAACTTTCTTTAGTTACCGGTTTTTAAGTTTTTAGGTATCAGCTTGTAGTTATCGGTAGCAGTTTATATGTATCAGTTTTTAGTTCGGTAGCAGTTTTGGAAAAATGTTTGTCCTTATGAATAATTTTGAAAGAATGTTTGTCCTTATGAATAAATTTTAGGAGAATGTTTGTCCTTGTGGGTAAAATATTGAGATCGTGTCCTTGAGGCTAAAAATATACAAATTTTTGTCCTTTAAATTAATTCACTTTTTTAATTTTTGGGGGGCTACTAAGTAAATACTCGGGTTGAAATAGAATTTGCCATAGGATTTTTCCCTCGTTTCTTTATTTATTAATTAGTATTGGTCTGATGCAATAATTATCTTTGGATACCGTTGCATTTGTTAACTTTATCTAAGGCTACCAATTTGGGACATTCTAGGTTAAATGGTTTTTAATTGCTAATTACTTTCCGTGCCATAAAGAATTCGTGGAATTTGGAAGTGGTGAAAATAATAAAGATTTGTGGGTTATTACAGGAAATAATGTATCGGTTAATGGTTTAAGGTTATGTAAATAATAAAGATTTGTGTGGTTTTCATTTTCATATGAAGTTAGCCTTTTGGGATTAGAAAACCAAGCTTCTTTTCTATAATTACAGAGCATTTTACAAGTCAACATTTTTCATTTTGATATACTTACAAGTTTTTTATGTTTAGTTGTATTTCTTTTATGCTGAATTGTTTTTACAAGGAATGACCGTTAAGTCTTCAGAATTGAAAGATGATGTATGAGAATAGGGATCTTTGGTTTAAAATCTTTTTTTTTAAGAAGAGAACTAACGGGTTTTTAGTTCCTTAAATCTCTAAAGTTGCATGAAATTTTGTTATAGAAACTGTACCGTGGGAATGAATGTAACACTACAAGGGGAAACACGTTTTCCGATGGCCAAAAGCCGTCGGCGGCCGTCGTAACCCGTCGGCCGCCGTCGGAAATTGCCGTCGGAAATGGCGTTGTCGGGAAGCAGTATTTCCGACGGCTTCCGACGGACACTGCCGTATACATTCCCGACAGATCCAGACGGTTTCCGACGGATTCCGACGGATACCGACGGGTGTCGGAATCCGTCGGAAATCGTCTGAAACAGGCCGTCGTTATCCGTCGAAAACCGACGGGAATTTTGACCAATAAGCTGTCGGTAGTCGTCGGAAATCTGCTGTTTTTTTTACATTTGCTTCACATTTATCCTTCCAACCACATTTCTCTTCCAAACATTAGAATATTAATACTGCACAATCCAATATACAATAGTCCAACCAAATATTCAAACCCAAACCACAAAATATTTAATAAACACACAAATAAATAAAATTACATCAAAATATAAATAACCATTCCAACATTAACATAATCCTAACAATAACTGTTCTACCATGTTGTTAATACACAAATTCATCAATATTCTCATACACGTTCTCATACTACCATAGAACCAAATGTGTCAAACATAATTATACATAAATCAACAATTACCTACGCCGTCTATCAAATCATTCTAAGTTAAAACAAAACATACCTGAACGAACAAGAAAGCAAGTAATGAATCAATCTCCTGCAGATCCAGAGCCAGCCGAGGAAGGAAAGTGACCACCACCCTGCTGCTGCTGCTGCATGTACTCTAACAACTGTGCGGTGTGCATGGCCTGTTGGCGGTTCTGCTCCTCCAACTGGACAACTCTAGTACGCAATTCTTCTATATCTGCAAGATCGCTTTGATGTCTACTCCGCCGTCCCCTACTCTGACTACTGGACTGCAATAATTGAAAAATAAATAAAATCCAAGTTTATTGTTTTGAAAAAGTGAAAATATCATATTTTAAGAAAAAGTAAATTATTTACCGCTAAATTGCCAAATCCGTATCGTCGACCATGCTCTGCTGGATCCATAACGGACTCAAAAATAACGTCTTCCTCATTGGTCGTCAGCTGATCTCGACCCGTGTCAGCAAGGAGTTTCTGCCGCTGCTCCATAAACTTCTCCTGCATTAACAAATTAGTAATATCATATCTTATGTCATCATAGTTTAACAATTAAAACAATTACTAATACTGAATAAAATAAAATATGCTTACATGGCTTTTTCTGGATTTATCGTCCTGCCATGTGTACGAAACAGTCCCGTCTAGATTAACATGCTCGACAGCATGCGTACGGGTGAACACGTCCATATAGCTAACAGGACCATGTGACTCGGCTTCCTGAAGTTGATTGTTACATACAATTATTATACATTTAAAATCATATAGTATAAACTATTTACATTTATTATTCAGTAAATTTACCAACTCCTGCCGATACTACTGAAACGACTTCGATCCTTCGCGATGAGTGACGGGATTCTTATTTCTATTTGCAGAGTTTCTATCCGACTCTGCTTGTACATTCAAAATTTTATACGTTAATTTTCGATCACGTCAAATTAATAATTCAAAAAAAATTAGTATACTTGCCTTCGCCTCGTCCGTCTCCCAGTATCTCAACCAAGCTTGCCACACGCTCTCTCCCATCCACCGTGGTTTCTTACCAGATTTCTTAATCTCAGATATCGTATCCCTGTAGTTCTTGCGCATCTTCTTCATCCAGTATGCTCGTGCCAGCATCATATCACTGTCTGGATGTCTATTTCAGCCTGTGTTAAAAAAAAGATTACACTTTAAACGATATAAACAGTAAAAAAATGACAAAAACGAATTAAAAATGGAAAGCAGAAAAATATGCATACTAGGACATCCTGCCATATGCACTCTATGATGTGAGGAGGGATGTTATCCCACTTCGGCCAGCAGGCACTCATCCTACTACGATAAGAAGCTCTAGAGACGTCCAACACAACCTTAGAAGGAAGTAGATCGAACCCCCTGTTTTTAAGTACGATATAGATAAGTACGTACGTATATCATAGAAAAAATAAGATGCTGAATAAAATTTAATTCTTACCCATCTACTCTAGGGACTAACGATACAACTGCACGCTGTGGCTCTTGCGATGGGCCAATGCCATCGCCTCCTGACGATCGGGAAGAGCTCCTACCTCTACATGACATATTGATAAACCTGTGACATATACACATCATTATATAAGAGAATAAAAACATGATAATTAATATATTTCATATGAAAATGACATCAACGGTATAAATTGCTTAATTAATAACTGAAATGGAAATAGAAATGGTAGTGTGTTATACCTGATTCATAATGGGTGTACTATTCCAACGATAGGTAGAGTTCATTGCATTTTCAATAAAAATTGCTAAATAAATGACAAATGGAAATAACATAAAACATGCAAAAAATAGTAAACGGATTTGGTTTCATATAGTTACATCAATTTCATAATACATCAAGAATTCAACATAGTTACATCAATTGCAAAAAACAGAATCAGATTTATATCAGTCATCATCGTCTTCTGATTCAGATTTGGTCTCGTTTTCGACGATATTTTCTTCCGCACTGTCAAACGCTTCTACCAAAACATTTGTTTCATCGATCAAAGGACCAAAATCTGTATGATCGTCTGTAATTATTATTTCATTATTTTGCTCAAGATCTGCCTGATAAGCTTGTTCATCCGGAATATTCTTCCCATCAAATGTGAATCTGGCCTTTGTTTTAAAAACTGCAGACCAATCTGCTTTATCTCTTTTTAGAGACGAATAAGGAGAGTAATAAACTTGCAATGCTTGTTTGGCTAGTACAAAAGGATCATACTTGTGATAGTGCGATGTATGCTTTATTTCGATAAGATTATAATCCTTGTGCACATTAATTCCAAAACCTGAAACATTGCTAAACCAATTGCATTTAAATAGAAACACCTCCTCCGCGGGTCGTGAGAAATATGTCAGTTGCAAAATTTGTGTCAGAAAGCCAAAAAAATCATTTAAATGATTTTCTGGATCGTCACTACCTTTAACAAATACACCAGTATTATTTGTTAATTTTTCTGCACCGTATTCTTTGGTGTTAAATTTATATCCATTGACGAAATATATTGGATATGTCTTGACCACTCTTTTTGGTCCCATCGCTAGATGTTTCAACCCTTCGTCAACAACACAATTTCTCGGCTCATAAACGTAATTTGAAAACCAACCGGAAAATTCTTTACTAAGATCTCCGTTCGGATGTTCACGTTCATAAACACTGTTTATATAAACAAATTATTACATTAGGTTATACACGCGCATGCATTATAGAAAAGAATAAAACACAAATTATTATTTCAGATTACCTAACAAACGGTGCAACCTCGGCACAATTTAGAAGAATATAAGTGTGTGCTACATGAAGATCTCTATCGTCTAACCATATTTCTAAACATTTTCCAAAAGGCCGACCATATTGTCTAAAAATAGATAACATTGTTTAAGAGGACTCTTGTTCGTCGCCTTCGTCATTACGAGGAACACTTTGAAATGAAATATTCACATGGTCACTGAAATAGTGAGAGAAAAAGAACGAAGCTTCTTCTTCGATCTAAGATTTACATATCGAACCTTCAACTCGTGCTTTCTGCCTCACTTTTTTCTTCAAATGATTCAAATATATATGCAAAATTAATTTATATTAACTTCATCTTTCAAATGCAATTAAATTACGTTATAACATATTACATACCTCTCAAATGGATACATCCATCCATATTGGACAGGACCTCGAAGTCGTGCTTCAGTTGGGAGATGAACAGTTAAATGTTCCATCACATTAAAAATACCTGGCGGAAATATTTTCTCTAATTTGCAAAGCAATATAGGAATGTCCACTTCAAGTTTATGTAAATGTTGCACTTTTAAAGTAGTCGAACAAAGCTCTTTGTAAAACATACTAAGCTCCGTTACTACCTTCCAAACTTTTAACGGCAGTAGTTCTTTGAACATTACGGGAAATAAATTTTCCATCATTATGTGACAGTCGTGACTTTTCATTCCGCTCAATCTACCATTTTTAAAGTCAACACATCTACGAAGATTTGATGATATCCCATCAGGAAATCTTAACCCTTCCACCCATTTTAACACAATTTTAACTTGATTATTATCTAATTCGTAACATGCTTTGGGTTTTTTACTGTCATTTGGTTTCATATGAAGCTCAGGACGTTTGCATAATTCTTCTATATCACGTCTTGATTTCAAATCATCCTTCGTCTTCCCTTTCACATTCAAAATTGTGTTAAAAACATTATCAAATACATTTTTCTCATTGTGCATCACATCTATGTTATGGCGAAGCAGAAGATGTTTCCAATACGGCAACTCCCAAAAAATAGTTTGTTTGCACCAGTTATGAACAACTGATTTGCCTTGAATTTCTGTTTGCTCGCCCGTTTCATATATCTTTGGATAGTCCTTAACAAGTTCATATATGTCTTCGCTTGACCATATCGTCGGTGGTTGTCTGGTTTCTACTCTATTAGCTAAAAAGTTTTTCTTGTCTCCTCTGAAGGGATGATTTACATGGAGAAAATATCGATGACAGTCAAACCATGAAATTTTCTTACCATGAGGTAAAGAAAACGCTCGTGTTTCATCCATGCAATATGGACATGCTAGACGACCGGCAGTACTCCATCCCGAAAGCATTGCATAGGCAGGAAAATCACTTATAGTCCACAACAAAGAAGCAAACATACGAAAATTTTTCTTCTTGGACACATCGTATGTTTTTACTCCTTCGTTCCACAGTATTTTTAACTCCTCAATCAACGGTTGTAAATATACATCTATTCCTTGTGTCGGATCGTCGGGGCCAGGAACGACAACAGTAAGAAACATATATTGCGTTTTCATACACATCCATGGAGGTAAATTATACGGTGTGACGATAATGGGCCATGATGAATATTTAAAACCAAATTGAAAAAATGGAGAAAAACCGTCCGTACATAATCCTAATCTAACATTTCGACTCTCCGCTGCAAAATTTGGATACGTTTTATCGAAATGCTTCCATGCTTCTCCATCGGCCGGATGTGTCAACATACCCTCTTCCTCTGTTCTCACACTATGCCACCTCATATTAGACGCAGTTACAGAAGATGCATATAATCTTTAAAGTCTTGGAGTTATGGGTAAGTAGTGCATATGCTTGTACGGAACTTCCTTCCCCTTCTTTATTCTTGGTTTGTATCTCTCCTGGTTACAAACTTTACAATTTCTAAGGTTTGCGTCTTCTTTCCAAAACAACATGCATCCTTTTAAACATGTATCTATTTTCTGATACGGTAAACCAAAAGCCGACATAAGTTTTTTAACTTCGTAGTGATTTTCACACATTAGATTATCGGGCGGCATATGTCTTTTTGCAGCTTGTACAACAGCCGTAAACCCAGCTTCAGTGATGTTGTATTTTGACTTCATCGCAATGTATTCTGCGATTACTGACAGCTGAGTGCCGCTTTTACAACCATCCCAAATAGGTTTCTTAGCTGCATCTAGTAAATCATAAATTTTTTTAGCTTCAATATTTGGTTCTTCAACATTTCCATCATCGTCGTCAACTTCAACCATAGGAAACATTGATCGTGCTGCATCTTCGACCATATTTTCTATACGGGTCGTTTAAACTATTTCGTCAACGACACTTTCAGACTCTACAGAAGTATTTGCTACAACTTCTCCATGCCGATCCCAAACATAATATTCGGGTGCGAAACCGTGTTTGCACAAATGAACTTTCACAACATCTGGTAACAAATACTTCAAATGTCTACACCTACTACACAGACAACAAATTTCTAGATCGTTTCCGTTATTACTTAAAGCGAATTCAACAAACACGTTTATACCATTATAAAAATCTTCTTTTATTGAGTCCCTCAGTCCTTTTCTTTGGTACATCCATCTCCTCCGATCAACAAAATAATCAATCATTTTTCCTATTTGACAAAATGAGAAGTTCAAAATTTAATATTTATTTTAAAGAATACAAATTCGAAAAAGATTATTTTCATGGTCGTATAATATTTTGAATTTAAAGAACAGCGTCACAAATTTAAAAATATTTTCAAATAGGGCACATTTTATTTTTTAACGTAACGATTTAAAAATATATATAATTTTTTTTCTTCATTGGTCAGGCATCCTACTTCCCATTACAAACACAGTAAGCATTTACATTTCGTATATTACTTCGTCTCAAACGATTCAACAAAATTTCGGCAGCATTTCCCTTTTGTTCCCTGCATTGTACACAAATGCGTGTACGCAGGAAACAAAAAAGAAAAGTTAGACCGAAATTTTATGAACCGTTTGAGACGAAGTAGTATACAAAATATAAATGCTTACTGTGTTCATAACTTGTCCAATACAGGGACAAATCCGACAAACATTGTACCAGATGAATATAAATGGTCGTTTTTCAAAAAGAACGACTATTTATACAACGATCATGTACAACACTCGTCAGACGGGGCCAAAAACTCTCTAAGGGACATTTGTCAGTTACATGCGCGCATTTTACAAAAAAATACAGTTTTACTCAATGTTCACATTTACAAAAATATATATTAATTTAACACATTTATTCAACGTATTACATCAACTTAAGGCTGTTTTAACATTTTTGTCATTTTTCAATACACATAATATAATTTAGAGTAATGCATTTTTTTTGTTTCATAAGTAAATACGCGCACAATATAATACTCCTAGTTCATTCAATCAATTTATTTTATTCCAAATAACGTATACAATCGTCGAGTCAAGGCATACACAACAATTTACATATACATGAACAACGACAAATTATACGTATTTTTCACAATTTCACGATAAAAGATGAAATCGGTACACCATGTGATGCTATAAACTGTTATTACGCTATTGGAAACAATTGCAATCACTAATTCGTCCTAATTTATCAATTATGCAAATCTAGAATTAGGGTAAAAACTGAATTTTTCACAAAAATAAGAGATTATACCTGAGATTAAGAGTAACGGAGGTTGATTAGGGAGCCTTGGAAGATCCGTAAGCTAGAAATTAGGGATTGGAGGTTTGGAGGTTGAATTTGGGGATTTTTTGGGGGGATTTTCGTATGAAGAGGAGGAGGAAGATGACTCTCGGCTGGAGGTATAATCACAAATTTCCGACGGCTTCCGACGGCCGCCGACGGCCCGTCGGAAACCGTCGGAAATTTGCCGTCGGAAGCCGTCGCCCCATGCTGCCGGTTTTAAGCCTTTTTCTAGTAGTGTAAAGACTGAAAGTAAATCTTTTTTTGCTATGGTGGACCGTCATTTTCCCAATGAATGTAAAGACTGAAAGTAAATTTTTTTTTGCTACGGTGGACCGTCTTTTACATTTTCCCTTCAACTTCTTATTGTTTGTGTCACAAGAAAACTTTAAAATTGACATTTCATTTTTTTACATTTATTCATCAGCTTCTCGCTTGAAAGTATCATAACATAATCTTCAATTATGTACTGTTATATATCATGTAATATGCATGGTTAATTATTGGGGATGTTACCGGTTTGAACTGTAGGAGCAAGGTTTAAAAATTTAATCTTTTTTTAGAATGTGTTATTTTACCTAGGTAAATTAGGTTAAATAAGTATCTTTTTCAGGAAATATCTTTGTTTGTCATTTGCTAAACATTTGTTCATAATTGTGCAAAATTATATCTTTTACTCATCACCGAATATGCATGACAATCTACTGGTAATTTTACCTTCCATTGTACAGAATGTTATACCATTTGAAAACTCTGAGATATTTGCATCATAGAGGTATTTATGGTGCATGTAGATTGAGTAAATAAAACAAGAAACAAGCATTTCATCAATTTGTATTAGACAACATTCCTTATAATTGCTCACTATTTGGATAAAATTTATAACTATAAAATTCTTAACTTAATTCGAAAAACAAATCAATTATTAGAAATCACCGTTCCATTCCATCACCTCGCTCCAAAAACTTGGATGACTAATCAGCATATTTTACAACAAATTACTTCCAAAAATCTGTGTTCATAACACTGAATAAAACTTATAGCTATAGAAATTTTGAACGTAAAATAGTTGGCAAGAATTAATAAAAAAGTGTAACTAACTTTAGAAATCACAACTGTATAAAGAAATTTTAGAATAAAATATCATGACCGAATTAAGAAGAAAGGAGAAAACAGTAAAATTAACCAGTATTTAAAAATCTTTCATTTTACTATCATTTAATATATATATATATACACACACACACACACACACACACGAGTACTTTAACACGTGCGATGCACGTGCGCATGAAGAATTGGTATTCTCAAACACTGTTTGTAAGATTTTTTAGATCTTACAAAATGACTTTGACGTGTATGTAATGTGACATTTTTTATGTGCGTAAATGCACAAATCAATCATTCATCATTCAAGAAAATATCATCTTTTGCTTCTGTTGCCTTCATTTGTAAATATATATAGGAAATTTTGCTACTTTGGCCTACTTTTTGAAAAATATAGCAGAAATAGGCGAGTTTGAAAAATAATTACAAAAATAGACCAGTTTTGGTTTTAACGTGGGCGAATTTTCAAAAATCGCCAATGGGCGATTTTTCAAAAATCGCCAAAGTCGATATTAAGGAACATTGTTTTTCAATTTGGCGATTTTTGGGAAATCGCCAGTTGGCGATTTTTGAAAATTCGTCAAAGCATTTTTCCAGAAAAGCCAAAACAGACCTATATTTGTAATTAAGTTTCAAATAGACCTATATTTGTTATTTCTTTCAAAATGTGGCCTATGTTTGCAAAATTTCCATATATATATGATCTTCACCTTAAATTTATATGCAAGCCTCACAAACAACTTGATTGCTTTCGCTAGCAATATAGATCCATCGCGTTGAATGACTTGTTGCTATATCGCATGTATTATTTACTTTGCATTAACACGTGATTAGTCTTGCTGCTATTTTGTGTTAAATTATTCCCAGGGTCTCATGTGTAGTTCGCATGCATGGATCTTTGCTTGCAATTTCTTGGAGCCACTTTAAACTTTCATCACTTTAAAGGTTAAAATATTTATTTCATTACTTTGTGTTAAAATTTTGTATAACTATTCTAGATCATAAGAATAAAACGCATGCAGAAATTTCATAAGATATTAGTAAGATACATACTACTAATTTCTAGTCTTGTATCCATTGATATTCTTTTAAGGGATGGGAACTATATGGATTTTAGTTTCCGTAAGATACACCAATATTTTTTGGATGAAATTTGAAATCCTTTAGAATGTAGCCTATTAGTACAAACAATAAGCAAAAAATATAGAAAATCAAACACATAATTTAACTAAAATGATTGTACCCTTCCACGCATGGAAGCTGCATGACCACGACTAACACTAAGAGCCGAATCTTTTCCCTGTATGAATTCGTGAACAGTGTGGTAGTATTTAAAAAGTTATTTCAAATAATAAAAATGTAATTATGTTCACATTGCTTACCTTTATTCTAGCACCCAATCTTTTGAACATAGGAGCATTTTTCAGCCTATCGGGTATGACCAGGAATCTACAGAAGTCGATCTATACATTAAAACTATAATAGTATGTCAGTAAGACCTAACATATGTTGCAAGTGATGAAAAATAAAAATCTATAATAAACTCGCCTAACTTTGTACCTCTAATGAAACATGCTTAACTTGTGACACTTCCTAATCCTGTGAAATAAATGATATGTTCATTGTGTAGGCAAAAACTTTAAAAACAGAAATACTACTAAGAAAATTATAAATGTGCATGGTTGTAGAAAGTTCTATGGATTTGAGATGGGTGACAGCATATGGAATAAGACACACATGGTTTTCATGGAGGACAGAGATTGCATATGTAGTCGACATTTTCAATGCTTAGAAGGAATAACCTGAAGCTTTCCAATCTCGAGTTCTCATTCTAAGTCACCTTTTATTTATGGGGCTTTGCACTGAAGGTCCCTATTTTTAATGTTGTTGTAAGAAAAGTCCTTGTGATAATGAGTATGTAAATTAAGTCCCTGTTTTTTTCAAGTTAGAAAGCGCAAAGTATCTTGCGCTTTTCTTATAGAAAGTGCAAGTTAACTTGCGCTTTTCGAAAATTTAATTTTTTTTGAAAAGTTCAAAATTTTCAAAAAAAATTCAAAATCAAAAAGCGCAAACTAGCTTGCGCTTTCCTGATAAAAAGTGCAAGCTAACTTGCGCTTTTCAAAAATTTCAAAATTTTCGAAAATTTTAAAATTTTCGAAAATTTTAAAATTTCAAAAATAATTTCAAAATTAGAAAGCGCAAACTAGCTTGCGCTTTCCATCAACAAAGCGCAAGTTAACTTGCATTTTTGAAAATTTTCAAATTTTTCAAAAAAATAATTCAAAATAAAAACGCAAACTAGCTTGCGCTTTTTAAATTTTTCAAAAGTTTTAAAATTTTCAAAATTTTCAAAAAAAAAAAATTCATAGTTAAAAGTTGCAAGTTAGCTTGCATTTTCTGTCAGAAAAATGCAAAACACCTTGCGTTTTCAATTTTTCAAAAATTAGGGACTAAATTTACATATTCATATCTACAGGGACTTTTCTTATAACAGCATAAAAAATAGGGACCTGTAACACTTTTCTTGTTTATTTATTTCAGAAGCATGTTTTATGTTACTGATCTTTAACACACAACTTAACCCAAACTTTTCTTTTATTGGTTTAGACTTTTTGCTTAGTATGGTGCATATAATTATTATTTTTTAGATGTAAGCTTTTAAGTTAAATTAGGTATTGGTCTCTACTAAATAACACAAAGAGATTAAGAAGTAGAATTTTTTTGGCATGCATTAATAATTTACTGCCAAAACTGAAGCCCTAACATGGATAAATTCTTTCTAAATTATGAAATATATTATGTT
Source organism: Allium fistulosum (assembly GCA_030737815.1). NCBI lineage: Eukaryota > Viridiplantae > Streptophyta > Magnoliopsida > Asparagales > Amaryllidaceae > Allium > Allium fistulosum. The sequence continues at coordinate 737,253,729 of CM060908.1, read as the reverse complement.
AACATACTGTCCCTTCATCATACTGTCCCTAAAATAAAATCTTCTTGAATTTCATACGATAATAAATAGGGAAACAACTTGTTTTAATTGTAAAATATACAACCAAAAACTAACATTGTAATCACTATTTTAACAAATTGATCCTGGCTGGACACTGTGTTTATATCAGCAACATATGATAATCATATACTCTGCTCTAGCTTAACTTAATCCTTCCTTTCCATGGATGTCCAGTCAAAAGTTTGTCCTGCAAATACCCAAAGGGTAAATAATTTAATATTCAATTGCTAACCTTTTCATGAAACCAAGAAGTAATAAAAAGTTATTGCACGCAAAAAATAGTGCTCTGCTCATGCTCTCAAGCACTTTTTTACTGTGCAAACAAACTATGAACTGCATTTTATTAGAGCAAACGCATATTACGAAAAATCTGTGTATCTAAACTAAAATGAATTAGCTATGAAGCAACAAACAAAAGATAAAAAGGCAGCAACAATCCAATTTTAAGCTCATATCCAACTATGGTCAAATTTGTCTATATACACGTCTATCGGACGTGCTTTAGTACTGGTATGAATTAAAGCATTTCAGAAATTTTCGAGTGACAAATGTGTAGTAGTAGATTTGACTATATTGTTTTGTCCACTCAAATACCTTATGGATTTGTGATTCTTTTTCACCACGCATTTAAAAGAATCTCACTGCCTTTCTTTGTTATCATATATCACTACATGTAGCTGAGAACTAAGGAATCTGAAAGAAAGCTAAACACAAATAAGAAAATGCTTTTGGAAATAAAAACCAGAAACTAAAACACTAAATTTCACCATCTTCCTATATAGAAAATGACTGTTAGAAGAATTAAAAACAACTTTAAACTTCACTGAGAAATGAAAATCATCAAAAAAAATAAAAATTACATACCATTATCTTGAGTTACACGGGTATATCAATAGGAAAAATCATATTATCAAGAAAAACTATGTACAAACGTGACATAGACATGGTAGAGGCCATGGGAAAGTACTAAATTATACATGACTGCTTAAGTGTCAACTTAACTGCATATATTTCATTCAATCTTCAAAATAGATACACTCCCCTTCATAATCCTTAGGAATCAAAGTCTTATATTCTCCATCATGCTTCCCCATTGCACATCCTTGCAGCAAAAGAATCCACATCATCCTGCCAAATTATAAGTAACTTAACACTTTGACCTCCTACTATGTATAATGAATATGACAATTATGAATATCCATTGTCAAATAACTTTCAATGGGCATCAATAAATTGCTGATCCAATTCAAATAAACATGTGTAACTGGATTTTACAATGGTCACCTTTTACAATGGTCACCAATAAATTGGTGAACAATAGAATAATCACCTTTTACAATGTTCATCATCCATCCGTGAAAAAAGATCCTTTAAGTTGATTTTAAAATATCACAACTCTTTCATTTCTAGGATAATTATCCAACTAATTTTCTTTATCCACGTGATATAAATACAGTTCTGGTGATTTCAACCAATGTTTCTCATGCAAAACCTGGTCATACGTTACTATTAAACAACTCACTTCACTATATTTAGACAAAAAACAGACAAACAAAAATAAAGAAGTAATAACATATACCTAGGCGAAAGCCGCTTTGCTAGCCTCCGCGTCATCATTCAAAGTATTATCCATCGATTTTGAACTCAAAGTCTTCAATCCAAAGTTGTGACAAACTACCCCACTTATTTCAAGTGTGTATGAAACCTTCACACATGAACAAAAAGAACATCCATAGTTACTGCATGAAACTAAAGAAATAGTTCCAACTTCTACAATCTTGAACATGATTTCATACAACGATATGCCAAATTTTCTAAGGGTGGATACAACAAATTATAGTTATTACAACCAAACATGTACATATACAAAAGAACATAGGATATATAGTTCACAGATGTGAGTACCATATATGATATCAAAAACCCAACGGTAAAAATATTTAGATCATTAAACTAAATAAATACAATCATGATTTATTAATTGAAATATTAAAGACTCGCTACTTGGAGATAAATTTGGAAATCAAGAATAAATTAAAAAGATAGTCAGTCAATAATTATAAACAATTACTCTAAAAATAACTTGAAATATCGTTAACTATTCCACATGACTTATCAACACCGTTGGAGTCCGTGTTGTTAACTACTTGGAGTCAATGTTGATAACTATCCCACCTTGAAATATCATTAACTAATTGGAGTCAATGTTGATTTTGCAGTAGGTTAATAAAATGCTGATACATTAGAACAATTACCAATGTTGTTGATATTGTATCATGGACAATGGAATCAACATCTTCATTCATATTAGCTCTTTGAGTCTTAAATTCAACTATAAAACTATGATTAGCAAACGCAATTCTGTAAAGCAAGTAAAAAAAGCAATTGAAAAGAAAAAAGTTTTAAATGGATTTATATAGTTATTCTTGAAAATATGGATTGAAATGAAAAAAAGAAACTTAGTTGAGAAACAACAAATTGTGATGCATGTGATACTGACCAACAAAGCAACACATTGGCATTAAGTGAACATCCAATGCAAGTGACAACCTTTTGCATTATAAAATTTGAACATTAATATATAGTTTTATGTCATCTGCAAAATTAATGCTTTACATTATAAATAGCATTATATTCAATCAAAAATATTTTGTAAAAATTAAAGTAAGATAGTATACGATGTTAGCCTTTACATCTCATTCTTTATGTATTAGTATAAGGGAACACAGATTAAAATCTAGTGGAAACATTAGCTATAGCCTAAAAAATCTAACTTGGCAGATGCTATGAATACCCATTAGAAGGGTAGTGCATAGTGGATGATAATTGTTTTGATTCAGTATAAAGTACTTCTCTATTTACATGGCAAAGACATAAAATGAAAATAAAGTTGGAATTCAGAGCATTGTAGATTTCAAATCCTCGGTGATAAATAATACATTGAAATAAAAACAATAATACATTTTTTCAACCTTATAAACTTCTTTTTGTTCAAGTGCAAGTACAATAAACCACCAATAATTAGTGCAATCGAACATGAAACTTACACAATCAAAACCAACAATAAAACACAATTAGATCTTAAACTAATCAAGCATCAATAAACATTAAAGTATAGTTCTAGACATAACAACTGACTTGTATGCATTGTGAATGGGTTTGTGTGTCATGGGGTGTCATCCTTCTATTGAAAAACAAATTTTACGAACATAAAAGATATAACAAACTGAAAAGACTTAAAATCAAGGTCAAAAGGAAAAAGAATAAAGCTTTATATAAATTGAAGTTGAAATCGCTGATTAGAGAACAATAACCTTCCTTAATCCCGCTCGTCGTCATGACTGAACGCTGCAGAACCAATATCCAAAAGAGGAATAGCGAGTCATAATCTCTGATTAGATCGCAATAACATCCCTTGCATCTTCACGTTTAACTGCTGGTTGTACCAATAATCCAAAGAAAAAAATCAATAGAAATCATTTTTTTTTTAAATATCAGTAGGAAGGAAGATAAATGGGGATTATAGTTTTCGATTGTAGTTTCTAATAATAGATGAGAACTTGGACAGCTCAATTCCACTATCTTATTTCCAAATGATTGAAATGACCATAAACAACTGTTATTTATGTACGGATTGAAAATAGGAGAAACTAAAAAAGTAAAGGAATGTTTGAGAACTGTCCATCAATCCTAAGAACTAATACCAAAATACAATAAAAAGCAAAAGTTTGATTCATCAAAAATGAGATAAAATTTTGATCGACACCCTAATAAACACATGATATACATCTAAAGCTAAAACAATATCAAATCTAAAAATTGGTGAATTTTATAGTAAAAGATATCAAAAAGGGAAAAAATTTACCTTAGAAGTGAGCAATTGCTAGATTTCATGATGGATGCAGCTCATCAATTTGTCATTCAATCTACAAATTGGTGGAAGGCGTCTATTCAGAAAGAAAAAAAATCAATTTGCTCTTGTAATCACAAAAAAGGAAGCGGTTCACAAAGGGAAAGGAGGAAACTAATCTAGAAGCCAGAAATGAAAGAAAAATTCTTTTTCCATTTCAGCTTAAAAGGAAAACACAGAAATCCTTAGTATTATTCTGTAAGCAATGCCAAACTCTTGAAAATATATGTCGAATAAGAGGCAAAATATTACCTTTAAATTGTGAATCTAGGGCTCGAGGAGCACGGAAATCGTTATGGAATTAGGGTTCCAAGCACTGGAATTTGCTGCGATTACAACTAAACCACAGATCTAAAGAAATCAAACAAAATCCAAAATGAAAGTCAAAACTTAAGACGGTAATAAAATCGTACCATTTCTGACTGATTGTTGTGTACCTTCTAACGATGCTGTCTTTCTCAAAATCGTTGAATGTTTAGAATGGCGCAATCATCGAACACCTCTGGAAATTAAAGATCAATGCAAAAATTGTACTATTGTTATACTAACTTATATGTTTGATACAATTTTTGTCTTTGTGGTTTGATATGATAGAGTCGATTTACATACATGTATCATATTTTTGGGATTGGGAAAGTGGCGTAAGGAGGTGAAGAAGAGGTGGAGTGGAGAAAGTAACGTAGAAAATGGGTTAGGAAATGGAAACGTGGAGGACAAAATGTTACGTTGGCAGAAAAGACAGAATATACCCTCTCAACTACTGTACAAAAAAGTGAAAAAGATGGATAATTTAGGCAATTCAAAAAGGCTTCACTTAGAAAGTATTTGCTTTATATATAAGATATATATATATATATATATAATGAAAATTGATTTATGACTATTCGTAATCCCTCATTTCTTTTGTTTCTTGTGATAAAGTTATGTTTCATCCACTTCATACAATTATACTTTTAGATGGTATCAGTATTGTCTTTTTGTATACTATAAAAACTTCGTCCGTCAATGCACATAACTCTATTTATTTAACTCTTCAAATAAGAGGTAATCGGTTTAAATCAAATCCAAATTTCTCCATCAGTGAAATTTAAAAAATATAGAATGATTATAGCTTTTTTTGACTCATAATTATATTTTTTATTAGTATCAAAATTATTATAGGTTTTAGATTGAATTAATTCAATTAAAAGTTTAATCTCTATCAAATATTAATATATTTTCATGTTATACTCAATCTGAATACTTTATTATCCTTAATTCAATAGTTAACTTTACTTTTAGTTGTATATAAAAACTAATTCTTCCCTAAGAATATCTAGCAAATAATGTTATATGCATCTCTTATCTATAGTAGGAAAGCTCTAAAGCCTCTTTATTCTATAAAAAAACTTCAATTATCATTAATCCTTTCTTAATTTTTCATGTCTTACTAAAATCGCTTGAACTTCTTCCTATTCTAATTCTAATTTGAATTTGACATTTTCAGTAATGTAAATGTATTAACTTGTGCCTTCTAATATTGATTTGAATTTTAGATTCTGAATTATACGTCTCTTAGAAATAAACTAAGAGAGTATTATACTTTTTTTAATTCATCGGATAACCTGATATTACATGATAGGTATTCTTAAATTTGTTACATGAACTTCCATTAGTTTACATATATTTATACACTACAAGGGGAAGCACATTTTTCGACGGCCAGAAACCGTCGGCGGCCGTCGGAAGCCGTCGGAAAAAACCGTCGGAAATACCTATGTCGGGAAGCAGTAATTCCGACGGCTTCCGACGGAAGCTGTCGTAAACGATTCCGACGGATCCCGACGACTTCCGACGTTTTCCGACGGATTCCGACGGACGTCGGTAACCGTCGGAAGCCGTCGGAAATGTTAAGTTATAGGCCGCCGGTATTCGTCGTAAGCCGTCGGAAATTTTGACCTATAAGTCGTCGGAAGCCGTCGGAAATCTGCTGTTTTTTTTAAATTTGCTGCAAATAGATCCTTCCAACCACATTTCTCTTCCAAACACTATAATATCAATACTGCACGATCCAATATACTATAATCCAGCCAAATATCCAAACCCAAACTACAAAATATTCAATAAACACACAAATAAATAAAATTACATCAAAATATACATAACCATTTCAACATTAACAATAATCCTAACAATAACTGTTCTACCATGTTGTTAATACACAAATTCATCAATATTCTCATACACGTCCTCATACAACCACAGAATCAAGTGTATCAAACATAATTATACATAAATCAACAATTGCCTACGCCGTCTACCAAATCATTCTAAAGTAAAACAAAACATACCTGAACGAACGAACAAGCAAGAAAGCAATGAATGAATCAATCTCCTCCAGATCCAGAGCCAGCCGAGGAAGGAAAGCGACCACCAAACTGCTGCATGTACTCTAACAACTGTGCGGTCTGCATGGCCTGTTGGCGGTTCTGCTCCTCCAACTGGGAAACTCTAGTCCGCAATTCTTCTATATCTGCTAGATCGCTCTGAGGTCTACTCCGTCGTCCCCTACTCTGACTACTGGACTGCAATAATTAAAAAATAAATAAAATCCAAGTTTATTGTTTTGAAAAGGTCAAAATATCACATTTTAAGTATTTTAGGAAAAAGTAAATTATTTACCGCTAAATTGCCAAATCCGTATCGTCGACCATGCTCTGCTGGATCCATAACGGACTCAAAAATAACGTCCTCCTCATTGGTCGTCAGCTGATCTCGACCCGTGTCAGCAAGGAGTTTCTGCCGCTGCTCCATAAACTTCTCTTGTATTAACAAATTAATAATATCATAACTTATGTCATCATAGTTTAACAATTACTAATACTGAATAAAATGAAATATGCTTACATGGCTTTTGCTGGATTTATCGTCCTGCCATGTGTACGAAACAGTCCCGTCTGGATTAACATGCTCTACAGCATGCGTACGGGTGAACACGTCCATATAGCTGACAGGACCATGTGACTCGGCTTCCTGAAGTTGATTGTTACATACAATTATTATACATTTAAAATCATATAGTATAAACTATTTACATTTATTATTCAGTAAATTTACCAACTCCTGCCGATACTGCTGAAACGACTTCGATCCTCCGCGATGAGTGACGGGATTCTTATTTCTATTTGCAGAGTTTCTATCCGACTCTGCCTGTACATTCAAAATTTGATACATTATTTTTCGATCACGTCAAATTAATAATTCAAAAAAAATTAGTATACTTGCCTTCGCCTCGTCCGTCTCCCAGAATCTCAACCAAGCTTGCCACACGCTCTCTCCCATCCACCGTGGTTTCTTACCAGATTTCTTAATCTCAGATATCGTATCCCTGTAGTTCTTGCGCATCTTCTTCATCCAGTATGCTCGTGCCAGCATCATATCATCTGTCTGGATGTCTATCTCAGCCTGTGTTAAAAAATAGATTACACTTTAAACGATATAAATAGTAAAAAAACGATAAAAACGAATTAAAAATGGAAAACAGAAAAATATGCATACTAGGACATCCTGCCATATGCACTCTATGATGTGAGGAGGGATGTTATCCCACTTTGGCTAGCAAGCACTCATCCTACTACGATAAGAAGCTCTAGAGACGTCCAACACAACCTTAGAGGGAAGTATATCGAACCCCCTGTTTTTAAGTACGATATAGATAAGTACGTATGTATATCATAGAAAAAATAAGATGCTGAATAAAATTTAATTCTTACTCATTTGCTCTAGGGACTAACGATACAACTGCACGCTGTGGCTCTTGCGATGGGCCACTGCCATCGCCTCCTGACGATCGGGAAGTGCTCCTACCTCTACATGACATATTGATAAACCTGTGACATATACACATCATTATATAAGAGAATAAAAACATGTTAATTAATATATTTCATATGAAAATGACATCAACGGTATAAATCGCTTAATTAATGACTGAAATGGAAATTGAAATGGAAGTGTGTTATACCTGATTCATAATGGGTGTACTCTTCCAACGATAAGCAGAGTTCATTGCATTTTCAATAAAAATTGCTAAATAAATGACAAATGGAAATAACATAAAACATGCAAACAATAGTAAATGGATTTGGTTTCATAGTTATATCAATTTCATAATACATCAAGAATTCAACATAGCTACATCAATTGCAAAAAAACAGATTCAGATTTATATCAGTCATCATCGTCTTCTGATTCAGATTCGGTCTCGTTTTCGATAATATTTTCCTCTGCACTGTCAAACGCTTCTACCAAAACATTTGATTCATCGATCAAAGGACCAAAATCTGTATGATCGTCTGTAATTGTTATTTCGTTATTTTGCTCAAGATCTGCCTGATAAGCTTGTTCGTCCGGAATATTCTTCCCATCGAATGTGAATCTGGCCTTTGTTTTAAAAACTGCAGACCAATCTGCTTTATCTCTTTTTAGAGACGGATAAGGAGCATAATAAACTTGAAATGCTTGTTTGGCTAGTACAAAAAGATCATACTTGTGATAGTGCGATGTATGCTTTATTTCGATAAGATTATAAACCTTGTGCACATTAATTCCAGAACCTGAAACATTGCTAAACCAATTGCATCTAAATAGAAACACCTCCTCCGCGGGTCGTGAGAAATATGTTAGTTGCAAAATTTGTGTCAGAACGCCATAAAAATCATTTAAATGATTTTCTGGATCGTCACTACCTTTAACAAATACACCAGTATTATTTGTTAATTTTTCTGCACCGTATTCTTTGGTGTTAAATTTATATCCATTGACAAAATATATTGGATATGTCTTGACCACTCTTTTTGGTCTCATCGCAAGATGTTTCAACCCTTCATCAACAACACAATTTCTCGGCTCATAAACGTAATTTGAAAACCAACCGGAAAATTCTTTACTGAGATCTCCGTTCGGATGTTCACGTACATAAACACTGTTTATATAAATAAATTATTACATTAGGTTATACACGTGCATGCATTATAGAAAAGAATAAAACACAAATTATTATTTCAGATTACCTAACAAACGGTGCAACCTCGGCACAATTTAGAAGAATATAAGTGTGTGCTACATGAAGATCTCTATCGTCTAGCCATATTTCTACACATTTTTTAAAAGGCCGACCATGTTGTCTAAAAATAGATAACATTGCTTGAGAGGACTCTTGTTCGTCGCCTTCGTCATTACGAGGAACACTTTGAAATGAAATATTCACATGATCACTGAAATAGTGAGAGAAAAAGAACGAAGCTTCTTCTTCGATGTAAGATTTACATATCGAACCTTCAACTCATGCTTTTTGCCTTACTTTTTTCTTCAGATGATTCAAATATCTATGCAAAATTAATTTATATTAACTTCATCTTTCAAATGCAATTAAATTACGTTATAACATATTACATACCTCTCAAATGGATACATCCATCCATATTGGACAGGACCTCGAAGTCGTGCTTCAGATGGGAGATGAACAGGTAAATGTTCCATCGCATTAAAAAAACCTGGCGGAAATATTTTCTCTAATTTGCAAAGCAATATAGGAATGTCCACTTCAAGTTTACGTAAACGTTGCACTTTTAAAGTAGTCGAACAAAGCTCTTTGTAAAACATACCAAGCTCCGTTACTACCTTCCAAACTTTTAACGGTAGTAGTTCTTTGAACATTACGGGAAATAAATTTTCCATCATTATGTGACAGTCGTGACTTTTCATTCCGCTCAATCTACCATTTTTAAAGTCAACACATCTACGAAGATTTGATGATATGCCATCAGGAAATCTTAACCCTTCCACCCATTTTAACACAGTTTTAACTTGATTATTATCTAATTCGTAACATGCTTTGGGTTTTTTACTGTCATTTGGTTTCATATGAAGCTCAGGACGTTTGCATAATTCTTCTATATCACATCTTGATTTCAAATCATCCTTCGTCTTCCCTTTCACATTCAAAATTGTGTTAAAAACATTATCAAATACATTTTTCTCATTGTGCATCACATCTATGTTATGGCGAAGCAGAAGATGTTTCCAATACGGCAACTCCCAAAAAATAGTTTGTTTGCACCAGTTATGAACAACTGATTTGCCTTCAATTTCTGTTTGCTCGCCAGTTTCATATATCTTTGGATAGTCCTTAACAAGTTCATATATGTCTTCGCTTGACCATATCGTCGGTGGTTGTCTGGTTTCTACTCTATTAGCTAAAAAGTTTTTCTTGTCTCCTCTGAAGGGATGATTTACATGGAGAAAATATCGATGACAGTCAAACCATGAAATTTTCTTACCATGAGGTAAAGAAAACGCTCGTGTTTCATCCATGCAATATGGACATGCTAGACGACCGGCAGTACTCCATCCCGAAAGCATTGCATAGGCAGGAAAATCACTTATAGTCCACAACAAAGAAGCAAACATACGAAAAATTTTCTTCTTGGACACATCGTATGTTTCTACTCCTTCGTTCCACAGTATTTTTAACTCCTCAATCAACGGTTGTAAATATACATAGATTCCTTGTAACAACCCGGTATTTTGTACCGATTAACTATCGTCTTTTGACGATTTCTTTTCCTGGTTAATCGCTGTTTGGAATTCTTTTAAACTATTAAATGTTAAGTGTTTTAATCAGTTGTGATTCTTTTACAATTTGGTTAAAAATGTTAAACGAGCTTTAACAATTTGTTAAGTATAGTGGGACATTTAAACATTGAATTTAATCCATGATTCTTTGTGATTTGTTATAAACGTTGAAGGGTACAACCCCATTCCCTCTTTGTTCAGTCAAAAAGAAAAACCCGTCCCCCTTTATCATTTTTCAGAACCCTAAAATCAAATCGAGAGAGGGAAATAAAAATGGCGTCCACGATTTCTTTTCTTCGTTCGTTCTTTCGATGCTTGCTAGGGCTTTCGTTCCTCTTGCGCTCTGATCTGTGGGCTTTGTATGTCGAGGCACGTGACTGTTTCGATCGATTGTTGGATGTTTCTGACGTTGCCTGGTTCGATCGATTTCGAGATGAATTCTTTGATTGGCTGCTTCGATGAGTTCGACAACTGCTTCGTGATTCGTTACCCTTGAATTCCGTTCATCTGATTGTTCCAAAATTTATGCTGCTCGTTCTCGTCATCGTCGTTCGAAACTAGGGCTTCACGATTCTTCGAGTCGCGACCGATTAAAGGTGAGTAATCTTGTACTCACATCTAATTTAATTCTCCAGTGCATGATTTGTGCGTTGAAGCTTATGCCAATGATGATTCCCTTCGGTTGCTTTTATATGGGTTCGAACTTTCCTATTTTCGAAAATTCCCTTGTTTTGTGTACTCTGTATCATGCGGCTTTGAATGTTGATGCTTGACTATGTCTCTGTGAATTTTTCTGTTGACAACGACATAACCACGGCTTTGATTTTGTGATTTTCTCGCTTTGACTTGGTCGACTTTGTACTGACACGGCTTCGGCCATCTTTGTGTTCATCCCTGTCTTCGTCTCTGGCCATCTTCTCTGGTCTCCACTTGAACATTGCATTCGTGAATGTGATGTTGTCTGGTTGTTCGAACTTGTTCATGCGATTTCATGTATCACTGCACTGAGTGTTTGTAGCTTGTCGCTGACTTGTGTTCCATTTGAGCTTGCATTTGTTACAGTATTCATTGCTGTTGTTCCCTGTACTTATAGTTGTTCGTTTGCTTTGATATTTGGTTGCTGTGCACATTTTGTGGCTTCAGTATTGAACACTGCATAGTGTACTTCTCTTGCACTTGATATCACTTGACTTTGATTATGATATTAAATGTCATTGGCATGACTGCACTTCCTGATGTTGCAGTTTCTTTTTCGATTCACTTTAACCTGATATTGGGGCATTGTTTTGAACTTGATCATGTTGGCATTGTTTGAGTTTAGTATTGATGTGCATTGAGCATTGTCCTTGTATCACTTGAGTCATTCGAGTCAGTTGGCTTCACCTGTATACTTTGTTGACATTGTAACTTGTACCCTGTTCGTATGTGAGTTTAAGTGGCATTTTGATGTTCATTTGTTATCTGACTTCATGTAGATACGTACCCCCTTTGTACATATTGTAGAGAGTTGCATGTCTGGCCCCTGATTTTGAGTATGACTACCCTTGTGGTTTCAGATTTGTAGCTCATTTCATATTCATTGATCTCTTTTGGTAGTATTTTTGTGGGTACTATTTCGGCCTGAATTTGATCATTTAAGTGTCCATACATGCACACTGATTCAATGTTCTCTGTACAGTACCTGACTCTCGAATCTGATACATTGCATTGATGCCTTGTATCATTTGCATTTTTTCATTTTGCTTCACTGATGACCTTATCTTCTAATGAGGCTGATCTGCGTCTTTTCTGTTGTGTGTTGTAGTGCCATATCTTTGGTGCTTTCGCCTTCAGTTTGCTATTTCCCTGTGCCTTGCTTTGCGACATGTTGAACTTGTTCCACTTGTTGCCTCTTTCACTGGGTACACTGTTTCATTTCACTGATGCAGCCTTGCCCTTAAATACAAGTGGTGGCTGCATTTTCGTAGAAGTTTTACCCTTGTCCCTTGTGGTGACTTTATATTCTATTGTGGCGAGGCAGTGCACGCGTGCGTGCACTGCAGCCACACCGAATTGACAGATTTTAATCGATATCTCTTTTATTCTTAATTCATCGACCTGTTGCGTAATTCGTAGGCTGTATTGGCGAGGCAGTACACGTTAGCGTGTACTGCAGCCAATTAGCATTGATATTTTTAAATTGACATTTCAATTGCTTAAACTGCTTTGGATTTCTGTTTTGTGGATTAACACTGTTTAGTGTTATATCTACCGTTATCCAATTCTCGTATCGAGAGTTGGATATACGAGATTTCTGTGACTGTCATCTATATTGAGATTGATTATTATTGCTTCTATGCGTTAATAACTGAGTTTGAATTAGACTGATCCGGGTATTATTTTCTTTTGAATGTAATACTCGGGTCAGACCGAGTATTTACAGGTTGTAGATTTTTAGCTTTGGGTTGCTGCTAGAGCTATGAAGACTTTTTATATCATTTGAAGTGGTCTTCGTCTTGTTGTAGTAGTCAGTGTGTCTGTTTTAAGATGATAATGTATTCATGTATATTAGTCGATAATGTACTTGTATATATAACTTCTTGAGTCGACAGTTGTAGTTGTATCATTTGTATTGTGTCAAATGTATTGTAACTGATATCAGTTATTATATATATGAGACTTTTCGTTCCATCTGTATTCCGCATTTATGTTTTCTGTGTTATTTTTATATCTATTGTCCTAAACTATTATAGCCACTGTGTAGTAGCTTTGAGTTTGTATCGGTATGTCGGGTTTCCTCTAAAAATGAAATGCAATGTTTTATTATCTGACATATCGGTGCTCGCACAAAGCAATTACATAGATGGTCGCTCCTCAACAGCCTTATTCTCCGTGCTAGTTGACAACACTACACCGTAGTGTTCTTGGCTAGCGTGGGTATAGAGGTGGGGCGTCACAGCTTGGTATCAGAGCCTGGGGTTTAGGACAATTATAAAACATAACTTAGATGGAGCTTGTGTTACAACTATTTGTCGATGTTTATCTCTCATCTTTACATATGATTATTTTTGACTGTTAGGTATGAATTCCTAACGCTTATTCTTGTGTTTTCGGCTTTGAATTGATTTAGCCGATGTTGATTTTGTTTTAATTTGGCAAATTAAAGCCATTTTGACTTTTGGACTTTGTTCCACTTTTGTTCTATGCTATGAGTGTCATTGTGTACCTGTTACACTGTGATGAAAAATAGCTGAACTAGTTGCAAATTGAGTAATTTTGATTTCTCATTCACATCTAGTTTGAATCTCAGCGATTTTGAACTTGATATTTTGTGTTTTCCTCATCTTGAATTCCATTCGACTTCGGTCACTTTGTTTTTGAGAAATTGCTAATTTCTTGATTTTTAAGACTCTGATTTTGTTTGCCGTTGGTTTCTTTGATAATGATGATTGAATCATTTTGTACTCGACTACGGCTATTAATTGTTGACTTCGACATTGACTTGATTCTTACTTTTGTTGAAGTCATTTATGCATTTCTGCTCGTTTTGCTTTGTTTTTCCAGTTGATAATCGATTCTTCATTTCTAATTAGTTGTTATCACCTTTGTCGATTTTGATAACTTCTATTTCTGGAATTTTTGGGTATTCCTACTTTGATGAATTTGGAATCGAATTCTTTGGATTTTATTCACGTCTTCGAATGTGAAATTTTAGTGAACTGACTTGGTTTCCTAATTTAATCGATTCTTGATCATTTCCCCGATTTGTTGCTATCATTTATTAGCAACTTTGATGACATTTTCTTCGGGATTTTTGTGAACATACTTTCTGATGGATTCAGTATCGATTTCTTTGGATTCCATTCACATCTTCGTATGTGAATTCTTGTGATTGATTGTTTCTACAATCATTTTTGTGATTTGTCACTTTAAAAATATAAAGGTTTTCTATACTAGTAGTAAATATTAAAATCCTTTTTCTCCAAACGATTTCAAAACTATTTTACTACAAAGCTCTTTTTCTTAAACCGTTTTCCAATCTATTAGTATATACAAGCCTTTATTTCACTCGTATGAGAAATTGAATTAAACGGTCTAGTAAAACAAGTGGTATGAAACGCTTGCGTTTACTTCGTCGGTTAACTCCTGGACTTGTTCGATTGAACCTTTTGTGACAATTTTCTAGTGTAGATTTACAGTTTGTTTGTAAATATTTAAGTTAAGCAAGTGGTTATGGGACATGAAGCTAAACTTTTATATTTACTAGCTTAGTGTAATTGACACTTCTCGTTGATCATGACGATCATTTTGTGATTTAGACTAGCAATTGTGCGATGTCTCTTTGTTTGCAAGGTTAGTCTAGACCGCAGTAGTGTGATTCCGACTCACACATATCTCTTTGTCCGCAAGGTTAGTCTAGACCGCAGTAGTGTGATTCCGACTCACACATATCTCTTTGTTTGCAAGGTTAGACTAGACCGCAGTAGTGTGATTCCGACTCACACATATCTCTTTGTCCGCAAGGTTAGTCTAGACCGCAGTAGTGTGATTCCGACTCACACATATCTCTTTGTCCGCAAGGTTAGACTAGACCGCAGTAGTGTGATTCCGACTCACACATATCTTTTTGTTTGCGAGGTTAGACTAGACACCACTTGTGTGATTCCATTCACACATACCTTTTTGCTTTTTGGTTAGTCTGGACCTTAATTGTGTGATTCCACTCACACATATCTTTTTCTCTGCGAGGTTAGCCTAGACCTCAATCTGTGTGATTCCGACTCACATGCGTGGGATAGCGACCCACGGTCTTCGGACCATTCCTGTGTGAAAATTTAATGGATGGCTTCCATGAGATAGCGTCTCGTCTTGTGATACCGGTGTTTTGGAGTTTTCATGCTCCCATTTTGTGATAGGCATTTCCCTTTTCCTTTTTATGATTTAGACTAGCAAATGTGCGATGTCTCTTTCTCTGCGAGGTTAGCCTTGACCTCAATCTGTGTGATTCCGACTCACACGCGTGGGATAGCGACCCACGGTCTTCGGACCATTCCTGTGTGAAACTTTAATGGTTAGCCACCATGAGATAGCGTCTCGTCTTGTGATACCGGTGTTTTGGAGTTTTCATACTCCCGTTTTCTGATAGGCCTTCTTTCCCCCCTCTTTTTTGTGATTTCTGGATTTCTTGTGATGATTTCTAGAATTTGTGCTTCACCAATTTTCGTGATTTCTATTGACAAGTTTTGTCAATTTTTGTGTATTGGTGAATTCATGTGTTATTGACTTGTTATGAATACAAGTTTAGGGTATGATATCCCTTTCTATCTTTGAGAAGATTCTTGTGACATTTTTGATGAATGAAAATTCATTTGGCATTATATTTTGATGCCAGTTATTTTGATGAGATTTTGACGTGTTAACTTCAGTACTCGTCAATTTTGAAATGGATTTACAAGCGGTTCTCCTGCAATACTGATATTGCTAATTTAATCACGTGTTTTCAAAATTCTTTATTTTTAAAAGTTGTTTCAAAATATAAATTAAAATTGTTTTCAAAATTTTTACAGCTTACATTTTCTAAAGAACGAGGAAGCGATTTAAACATTTCAGAAAAATCGAGGACTATGACCCCTTTCTTTTACTGATTCGCTTAATTCCGGACTTGTCCATTTGAGAATGTGAAATGTTATTTTTAAAACACACAATTCTGCACTTTCAAGAAAACGATAAAGAGATTTAAACGATTTAGCAAAAGTAAGGAGTATGGAACCATACTTTTACTACTTCGGTTAATTCCGGACTCGTTAATTGAATATTTATGACTTCTGATTATCGTTTTTGATAATCAGAGGTTTGTGTTTCTGATTTTCATTTTTGATAATCGGATATTTCTGATTATCGTTTTTGATAATCGGATATTTGTGTTTCTGATTATCGTTTTTGATAATCAGATATTTGTGAAATTTGATTATCGTTTGAGATAATTAAATATTTTTCGATTTGATTAATCGAATATTTGTGTTTCTGATTATCGTTTTTGATAATCAGATATTTGTGAAATTTGATTATCGTTTGAGATAATTAAATATTTTTCGATTTGATTAATCGAATATTTGTGTTTCTGATTATCGTTTTTGATAATCAGATATTTGTGAAATTTGATTATCGTTTGAGATAATTAAATATTTTTCGATTTGATTAATCGAATGTTTGTGTTTCTGATTATCGTTTTTGATAATCAGATATTTGTGAAATTTGATTATCGTTTGAGATAATTAAATATTTTTCGATTTGATTAATCGAATGTTTGTGTTTCTGATTATCGTTTTTGATAATCAGATATTTGTGAAATTTGATTATCGTTTGAGATAATTAAATATTTTTCGATTTGATTAATCGAATGTTTGTGTTTCTGATTATCGTTTTTGATAATCAGATATTTGTGAAATTTGATTATCATTTTTGATAGTTAAACCTATTTGTGATTTGAAAATTCGATTATCGTTTTGATGATTGAATATTTACGATTTTGAGATTCGAGCTTCGTCTTTTTCTCTGGCAATTCAGGTGAGTAATTTGGTTTACTCACATTCAATTCGTGCTGTACGTGAATTCTGCTCTGTTTTTCCTTTTCTTTTAAATGCTGGAACGTGATTGATTCTTGCTTTTGTTAGTCGATGATGATGTCTGGGGTTGTTCATATAGTCATCTGATTTTGATTCCTTGATCCCCACGATGTTGATTCTTTTGATTTGAATCAATCGAACCTTTTGATTTCATATCTAATACTTCCCCTGTTGACATTTGCTTATGCATTCGACATTGTTATGTTCTTATGGTTGTTACCTCTTTCCCACTTATCCCTTAGGATTGCGAGGACGCAATTTCTTTAAGGAGGGGAGTCTGTAACAACCCGGTATTTTGTACCGATTAACTATCGTCTTTTGACGATTTCTTTTCCTGGTTAATCGCTGTTTGGAATTCTTTTAAACTATTAAATGTTAAGTGTTTTAATCAGTTGTGATTCTTTTACAATTTGGTTAAAAATGTTAAACGAGCTTTAACAATTTGTTAAGTATAGTGGGACATTTAAACATTGAATTTAATCCATGATTCTTTGTGATTTGTTATAAACGTTGAAGGGTACAACCCCATTCCCTCTTTGTTCAGTCAAAAAGAAAAACCCGTCCCCCTTTATCATTTTTCAGAACCCTAAAATCAAATCGAGAGAGGGAAATAAAAATGGCGTCCATGATTTCTTTTCTTCGTTCGTTCTTTCGATGCTTGCTAGGGCTTTCGTTCCTCTTGCGCTCTGATCTGTGGGCTTTGTATGTCGAGGCACGTGACTGTTTCGATCGATTGTTGGATGTTTCTGACGTTGCCTGGTTCGATCGATTTCGAGATGAATTCTTTGATTGGCTGCTTCGATGAGTTCGACAACTGCTTCGTGATTCGTTACCCTTGAATTCCGTTCATCTGATTGTTCCAAAATTTATGCTGCTCGTTCTCGTCATCGTCGTTTGAAACTAGGGCTTCACGATTCTTCGAGTCGCGACCGATTAAAGGTGAGTAATCTTGTACTCACATCTAATTTAATTCTCCAGTGCATGATTTGTGCGTTGAAGCTTATGCCAATGATGATTCCCTTCGGTTGCTTTTATATGGGTTCGAACTTTCCTATTTTCGAAAATTCCCTTGTTTTGTGTACTCTGTATCATGCGGCTTTGAATGTTGATGCTTGACTATGTCTCTGTGAATTTTTCTGTTGACAACGACATAACCACGACTTTGATTTTGTGATTTTCTCGCTTTGACTTGGTCGACTTTGTACTGACACGGCTTCGGCCATCTTTGTGTTCATCCCTGTCTTCGTCTCTGGCCATCTTCTCTGGTCTCCACTTGAACATTGCATTCGTGAATGTGATGTTGTCTGGTTGTTCGAACTTGTTCATGCGATTTCATGTATCACTACACTGAGTGTTTGTAGCTTGTCGCTGACTTGTGTTCCATTTGAGCTTGCATTTGTTACAGTATTCATTGCTGTTGTTCCCTATACTTATAGTTGTTCGTTTGCTTTGATATTTGGTTGCTGTGCACATTTTGTGGCTTCAGTATTGAACACTGCATAGTGTACTTCTCTTGCACTTGATATCACTTGACTTTGATTATGATATTAAATGTCATTGGCATGACTGCACTTCCTGATGTTGCAGTTTCTTTTTCGATTCACTTTAACCTGATATTGGGGCATTGTTTTGAACTTGATCGTGTTGGCATTGTTTGAGTTTAGTATTGATGTGCATTGAGCATTGTCCTTGTATCACTTGAGTCATTCGAGTCAGTTGGCTTCACCTGTATACTTTGTTGACATTGTAACTTGTACCCTGTTCGTATGTGAGTTTAAGTGGCATTTTGATGTTCATTTGTTATCTGACTTCATGTAGATACGTACCCCCTTTGTACATATTGTAGAGAGTTGCATGTCTGGCCCCTGATTTTGAGTATGACTACCCTTGTGGTTTCAGATTTGTAGCTCATTTCATATTCATTGATCTCTTTTGGTAGTATTTTTGTGGGTACTGTTTCAACCTGAATTTGATCATTTAAGTGTCCATACATGCACACTGATTCAATGTTCTCTGTACAGTACCTGACTCTCGAATCTGATACATTGCATTGATGCCTTGTATCATTTGCATTTTTTCATTTTGCTTCACTGATGACCTTATCTTCTAATGAGGCTGATCTGCGTCTTTTCTGTTGTGTGTTGTAGTGCCATATCTTTGGTGCTCTCGCCTTCAGTTTGCTATTTCCCTGTGCCTTGCTTTGCGACATGTTGAACTTGTTCCACTTGTTGCCTCTTTCACTGGGTACACTGTTTCATTTCACTGATGCAGCCTTGCCCTTAAATACAAGTGGTGGCTGCATTTTCGTAGCAGTTTTACCCTTGTCCCTTGTGGTGACTTTATATTCTGTTGTGGCGAGGCAGTGCACGCGTGCGTGCACTGCAGCCACACCGAATTGACAGATTTTAATCGATATCTCTTTTATTCTTAATTCATCGACCTGTTGCGTAATTCGTAGGCTGTATTGGCGAGGCAGTACACGTTAGCGTGTACTGCAGCCAATTAGCATTGATATTTTTAAATTGACATTTCAATTGCTTAAACTGCTTTGGATTTCTGTTTTGTGGATTAACACTGTTTAGTGTTATATCTGCCGTTATCCAATTCTCGTATCGAGAGTTGGATATACGAGATTTCTGTGACTGTCATCTATATTGAGATTGATTATTATTGCTTCTATGCGCTAATAACTGAGTTTGAATTAGACTGATCCGGGTATTATTTTCTTTTGAATGTAATACTCGGGTCAGACCGAGTATTTACAGGTTGTAGATTTTTAGCTTTGGGTTGCTGCTAGAGCTATGAAGACTTTTTATATCATTTGAACTGGTCTTCGTCTTGTTGTAGTAGTCAGTGTGTCTGTTTTAAGATGATAATGTATTCATGTATATTAGTCGATAATGTACTTGTATATATAACTTCTTGAGTCGACAGTTGTAGTTGTATCATTTGTATTGTGTCAAATGTATTGTAACTGATATCAGTTATTATATATATGAGACTTTTCGTTCCATCTGTATTCCGCATTTATGTTTTCTGTGTTATTTTTATATCTATTGTCCTAAACTATTATAGCCACTGTGTAGTAGCTTTGAGTTTGTATCGGTATGTCGGGTTTCCTCTAAAAATGAAATGCAATGTTTTATTATCTGACATATCGGTGCTCGCACAAAGCAATTACATAGATGGTCGCTCCTCAACAGCCTTATTCTCCGTGCTAGTTGACAACACTACACCGTAGTGTTCTTGGCTAGCGTGGGTATAGAGGTGGGGCGTCACATTCCTTGTGTCCGATCGTCGGGGCCAGGAACGACAACAGTAAGAAACATATATTGCGTTTTCATACACATCCATGGAGGTAAATTATACGGTGTGACGATAATGGGCCAGGATGAATATTTAGAGCCAAATTGAGAAAATGGAGAAAACCCGTCCGTACATAATCCTAATCTAACATTTCGACTCTCCGCTGCAAAATTTGGATACGTTTTATCGAAATGCTTCCATGCTTCTCCATCGGTCGGATGTGTCAACGTACCCTCTTCCTCCGTTCTCACGCTATGCCACCTCATATTAGACGTAGTTACAGAAGATGCATATAGTCTTTGAAGTCTTGGAGTTATGGGTAAGTAGTGTATACGCTTGTACGGAACTTCCTTCCCCTTCTTTTTTCTTGGTTTGTATCTCTCCTGGTTACAAACTTTACAATTTCTAAGGTTTGCGTCTTCTTTCCAAAACAACATGCATCCTTTTAAATATGTATCTATTTTCTGATACGGTAAACCAAAAGCCGACATAAGTTTTTTAACTTCGTAGTGATTTTCACACATTAGATTATCGGGCGGCATATGTCTTTTTGCAGCTTGTACAACAGCCGTAAACCCAGCTTCAGTGATGTTGTATTTTGATTTCATCGCAATGTATTCTGCGATTACTGACAGCTGAGTGCCGCTTTTACAACCATCCCAAATAGGTTTCTTAGCTGCATCTAGTAAATCATAAAAAAATTTAGCTTCAATATTTGGTTCTTCAACATTTCCATCATCGTCGTCAACTTCAACCATAGGAAACATTGATCGTGCTGCATCTTCGACCATATTTTCTATACGGGTCGTTGAAACTATTTCGTTAACGACACTTTCAGACTCTACAGAAGTATTTGCTACAACTTCTCCATGCCGATCCCAAACATAATATTCAGGTGCGAAACCGTGTTTGCACAAATGAACTTTCACAATATCTGGTAAAAAATACTTCAAATGTCTACACCTACTACACGGACAATGAATTTCTGGATCGTTTCCGTTATTACTTAAAGCGAATTCAACAAACACGTTTATACCATTATAAAAATCTTCTTTTATTGAGCCCCTCAGTCCCTTTCTTTGGTACATCCATCTCCTCCGATCAACAAAATAATCAATCATTTTTCCTATTTGACAAAATGAGAAGTTCAAAATTTAATATTTATTTTGAAGAATACAAATTCAAAAAATATTATTTTCATGGTCGTATAATATATTGAATTTAAAGAAAAACTTCACAAATTTAAAAATATTTTCAAATAGGGCACATTTTATTTTTTAACGTAACGATTTAAAAATATATATAATTTTTTTTCATTGGTCAGGCATCCTACTACCCATTACAAACACAGTAAGTGTAACGACCCAGAATTTTGAACGAATTTAATTGGAAATATTTAATTAATTTTAAATATTTGAATGATGGTTTGACTTGAATTTCAAATTATCAGGATAATTTGGCGATTAAACTTTAAAATTTAATCTATTGAAAATTGAATAAAAATTTGAATCTTCAATTTTAAGTTGAAGAAAAATATTTCGAAAGCTTTCAAAATTTATATTGACAATATTGAAGATAATTAAAACTTCAGAATCGAATTTAAAATAAATTTGATCAGTTTGAATTTATATTGTTCGTATCGATATTTAAAAATAGCCATCCGAGGCACAGTCTCGGAATTCGACGAAACCGGTTCCATTGGGTCCGTAATATTGAATTATTGCCGGATTTCAAATTTCGTGGAATTTGGAGTTGTTATGTAAGAATACGACGTGTAAACGCATCAAAATTGGTTCGAATTCGATTTAAATTTTAAATTTTAAAATATTAGTCAACACACACACGTTCATTCCTTAACTCACGCCTTTAATCACGCCTACGATCACGAAATTTATCGTGCAGAGCATGCCTCATTCAGTTTTAAATATCTCGTCCCCTTTTCTTCCTCTTGAAGACTTCAGTTCAAACTGAAACAAAAATCATTCGTTTACATATAAAAAGAAAATATAGTCGAAGGGCACACGTCCTCCTTGAATTCAAATCGAGCAAATCATTCCAATCGAAATCGCGTTCGCCGTAGGGGTTTCAATGATGGGCTGGGCTCGCGAGTCGCACAGCGTTTGTCAAGGGCTGAGACGGTGGCTGATGGTCGAACGTGGGTGAACTCGAGAGACAATCATCTACGTCTCCTCGATTTTGGGTTTTGGCGTGCTATTCTTGGGGGGATGCTCGAGCTTATGGTGCTCGCGCGTGTGGGAAGCTACGGCTATTCGTGAGGGCTCGCTGTTTGATTTAGGGTTTATGGCGACTGGGTTCGCGATGCTCGAAAGTGGAAGAGGGTCGCGTGCGATGTCGCGATGTGACTGGGCGATGGCGAGGGCTTGTGGTGGGGCAGTTCGTCGGGCTCGTGTACGATGGCGAGGTGAAGGCGTGGGACTCGACTGGAAGCTCGAATGGTTGAGATAGTCGCGAGGCATTGGGTGGTTCACTGTCGAGCTGGGGAGACTCGATTCGCGAGAAAGGGCAGGGTCGAAGCCTAGGTAATCAGTCGCGATAGGATGGAGATGTTGGCGAATTTCTGGGGTAGCTTTCGAGTTGCATTCGGCAATGTGATGGTGGTCGAAATTTTGAAGGGAGTTCGAGTGTGGTGGTCGAGCAATCTCGTTCTGGTGTTGGTCATTTCTGGAAGAAGGCAAATCGAGTGGAGGAGCAACACTCGTCGATTCGCAGTAAGGTACCAACCTGGTTTAATTCGATTTAATACGAATAAATATACGAATTTACAGTAAGACCCATATGCCAATTTGATTTCAGATCAAAGATGTATATGAACATTGTATGTTCAGTAAAGAAAATTTTTGTTTTGATATTTTCAGAAGAAATTATAGCAGTGAGTTTATAAGGCAATTTATTTATATATGAACATATATACAGTAAAAGTAATTACTGTTGTTATATACAGGAAATCAAAATGGGATATATACAGCAAGTTTGAAAAACGTTGATTTACATATGTGTATATATTATACCATAAAGGAAAGTTATTTTGAAATTAAGATTTTTGTTAAATGAAATTATTTAAAGAGATCGGTTGAAAATAAAGTCATTGGATAATTAAAATTACCAAATGAAAATTGTTATTCGATTTATTTCGAATATTAATAAAATTGTATAATTATTTATACAAGGTTAATAAAGTCAAGAAAATCGAGTCAAGATGGAAATGGATTGCAAAGTAAAGGCTAAGGTGAGATTATTTTCTCACTCAAAATTAATTGCAGTTTTTGATTGATTTGATTGCTATTGGATGTGATATTAGATATAGTAGGATATATCTATATATATATATAGCAATATATACATATTGGCATATGTATATATTGGATTGATTGATTTCCCGCCTCGTATAGCGGATGAGACCCTATTGCGCCGTTAGTAAGCGGATTATTTTTATAAAACCCATATACCGCGATATTCCACCTCGAAGTGGGATTGGTATTGTGCTAACGTCTGTGGATGCAGGGAAACAGGTTGGAGGGATCCAACTGGACCCCTCATATTGATTGAATTTATTTATACTGTGATATGAATCTGTGAATGATTATATTGATATTATTAATCATATGGATTTCTGGAAATTGTTTGAAAGCTAAAAGTTTAGCTGAAGGGATGTTTGATATCATTGGATTTCAAAAAAATAAATCAATTGAATTTTTGAAATCAAAATAGAAATTTCTAAGTGAATCAAATTTTGAAATTGAATTTTTGAAATCAAAATAGAAATTTCTAAGTGAATCAAATTTTGAAATTGAATAAATTTTGAAGAAAGGAATTTTTAAAGTAATAAAAAGTTAATTTTTATAAACTTATGGAATAAATTCCAGAATAAAGTGAAAATGCTAAATAAATGAATTTCATAAAACAGTGATTATAAATTGAAGAATCTAATTTAAATTTGGATTTTTCAATAGATTGAAAGAAACGATTGAAATCTATTTTCTTAAAAAAAAGGAATTTATTAAAAGAAGATAAGTTGGAAATCCAACTAGAAATTAAATTGGTAGATTGAAATAATTTGGGAAATCCATGTAGAATGATTTCAATTTGAAGAATCCATTTAGAAGCAGAATATTGAATAATTTGAGAAAAAAATAAGGAACTTATTTAGTAGTGATAAATAAAATTAGAAATCAATCTGAAATTGATTTAATATTTGGAAATGAAATTTTGAGAAATCAGCATGGAAATTTTATTTAAAGTTGAAAATAAATTTAGAAATCAATATTGAAATTGATTTGATATTGAAGTTCTTATAAATAAAATTGGAATTTATAAATGCTGTTTATAAATACGAAATCACTTATTTTGATAAGTAAAATATAGAAGTTAATAAAAAGAAGATTTATAAGTCGAGGTTGTTATTAAAATAGAAATGGAATTTATAGACGTGTTTCTAAATTCGAAATAGATTGAATTGGATAAATTTATTTATAGAAGATTTTTAAAGAAGATATATTCACGACTCTGGACAGTGAATATATTTTTGAATAAAATGGATTCACTTTTGAAGAAGTGATATTTTAAAATGAAGTTAAACATTTTAAAATGTTTTAAAATGTATTATGAATCGAAATCATAGATTTCAACATTTATTGTTGAAATAGACGTTTTCGAGAAATAAGGAAATGGTAGACTATAACACTGTTGTTATAGTAAATGATTTCCGGAAGGAAATATTTTTATATAGTATTGGGATTTATATATATCTATCTTAAAATCCGAATCCCTATACTAGTGATTTCGAGTCGTCGTAACGATGTTTTACGCAACATTCGTTTTGACTCAAATAGATGTTAAAATTTATGATTTCCTTAAAGAATGAAATGTATACTTAATATTGATTTAAGTATATAGAATATTTTCCAAGTGTTGAAAATAAATAGATTTGTGAATTACTTATTATAAAATAAGTATGGAAATGCTTTTCCAAAATGAAATGAAACGTTTTAGAATTTATCTTTGTAAAGATAAATTGAAATTGAATATTTGAAATCGATTTGAGAATCGTATATTAGTAGATATTTTGAAATATAAATTCACTATGGAATTTATAAAGGAAAGGGAAACTGTTTAGAAAAATAAATGTTGATTTATTTTTGAAGTGTGGAAATTTTATATCTAGTAAAGATATTTTTGAAGATGAAATAACTTGGAAAATTATTTGGAATCTGATGATGTTGCGCATCTTTATTGATAGTTAAATAACCGACTATCAATAATTACCTTGAATATGGTATTTGTTGTGATTGGATGAATTTGAATGCCACACTTATTTTTAAATAAACGCTCACTATTCGGGTTAGCCGGGAAAGGACCATGGGGTCGTATAACCCATTCCGAATATGTGATACGTCGTTATGAATTGCATTTGAAGACCGGTGTTGAAGACCGGATATTTTTGAAAACGGAAGGATTACCGTCGAGTTACTCTACATCGGCTGATCTCCGATTTAGAGGTTTTATCACCCTTAGTGACGGGAAGTCCCGACGTGATTAGAAAATTATCCGGATATGCAAGGGCTTCGTGAGAAGTGCCTTCGGTTCTGTTCGATCCCGGAACAGACTTGTATGGATTGTGTGTCTGACGTTACAATTTGAGATATAAAGCTGATTTCTTTCAAATACATTTCTGTTGGTGGCGGAGAATTTATTCTCTTAGCTTAACACCCTTCTCTGAGACGTACGAGCTCAGAGGTTATGTAGTTGAAATTTATCAGCGATATATCCCAATTTGGTAACGTGGCATACTAAGTGTTGCTGTGAAATGATCAGTGTTTGATCATTTGTGATATGATCATTTGTTTGATCTTATATCTTTGTGATCATAGGTTGATCATTTTGTTTGACCCGAAGCATGGCTTTGTAGAAAGCGTAGCTTTGTGGACGAGACTTCGTCGAGCCTCACACCCCGGAAATGGTCAAAACAGGAAGGATGCAGCAAGGTTCTAGGGAGTAGCGCCCCTTAGTGTATGTCATTCCTTCTGGATAGAGGTGGTATCATGGTATGGAGCCCAGATACTTAACCTATGTGGTTGCTGCATTATTATCTATGTGGTTTGTTGGAAATCGGGGATCCTCGGGAAGATCGGTTACGATCGGGGGATGACATACGCGTGTCAGTAGTTACCTATTTTTGCTGAGGTAACCCGGCCTTGT
Source organism: Allium fistulosum (assembly GCA_030737815.1). Classification (NCBI taxonomy): domain Eukaryota; kingdom Viridiplantae; phylum Streptophyta; class Magnoliopsida; order Asparagales; family Amaryllidaceae; genus Allium; species Allium fistulosum. Next base: position 737,227,017 of record CM060908.1, on the reverse strand, counting down.
GTTGGCAGAGATCTAACCGTAATGTTAGGTTATTTCTCGGGTCGTCTATTCCAGGGACGTACCCATCGTGGAAGAGGAAGTTCCTTAGCCTGACCATTTGTTGGAAATCCTAACTCCAATACGAACTTTGTACGGTATTAGTTGTAGAACCTGCCATTTACGTACGGTGGTCACCACTGTTTAGATGGTAGCTATAGTAGGCATACGATACTGGTCGTATGTTGGCTAAGATTAATATTATACTTTCGAAATGATTTCTACACTATGCACTAATAATAATATCAAAAATGATTTGATTTTGCGTAGTAAGCATCTTTGACTATCATAAGAAGAAATCTCCTCCAATTCTGCGTTTGCATTGTGTGTGTGGTGGGAGGTCTTATGGTAGTTTCATTTTCCAAAAGCATTGCGAATTGACTCTAAAAATATTCCTTTGTTTATTTTAAAGATAAACTGTTTTACGATCTCACACCAGTCACCATGACTGACTCGGAGTTTATTGTTCCCTTCTAAACTCTGGGTGCTCACCAATTTCCACACGGGCAGCCTAGAGTTATGTTATCAGGATATTCTGGAGCTTTGGAGATAAGCTGGATGACGAGACGTAGTGTTTGTATCTGATATTATTTATTCCGCTGTGTATTCTGTATGAGGACGAGTTTACATAACTGTCCATTGTTGTATATTGACTCTGATTGATGTATGTATAAACTGATATAGTTCTTTGTTTTAAAAGACTAGTAATTATCTATTGTATATTGTTCCGCTGCGATATGTGAGATTCTGTAATTGTTTCTGTTTCTGTTGTTGTTCTGTTGTTCTTCTCTATTTTCTTCTTCTCTTCTTTCTTTCTTCTTCTTCTTCTGCCTTTTTCTTCTTTCTTAAACCCTCACTATTGGAGTTTCCGGCACTCGATTGCTCGACAGTCGATAAAGTGAGTATCGATGTCGAATTTTCGAAAATCGAAAATTCCGGTACGTGACAGTAAGCATTTACATTTCGTATATTACTTCGTCTCAAACGATTCAACAAAATTTCGGCAGCATTTCCCTTTTGTTCCCTGCATTGTACACAAATGCGTGTACGCAGGAAACAAAAAAGAAAAGTTAGGCCGAAATTTTATGAACCGTTTGAGACGAAGTAGTATACAAAATGTAAATGCTTACTGTGTTCATAACTTGTCCAATACAGGGACAAATCCGACAAACATTGTACCAGATGAATATAAATGGTCGTTTTTCGAAAAAACGACTATTTATACAACGATCATGTACAACACTCGTCAGACGGGGCCAAAAACTCTCTAAGGGACATTTGTCAGTTACATGCGCGCATTTTACAAAAAAATACAGTTTTACTCACTGTTCACATTTACAAAAATATATACTAATTTAACACATTTATTCAACGTATTACATCAACTTAAGGCTGTTTTAACATTTTTGTCATTTTTCAATACACACAATTATAATTTAGAGTAATGCATTTTTTTTGTTTTATAAGTAAATACGCGCACAATATAATACTCCTAGTTCATTCAATCAATTTATCTTATTAATAACGTATACAATCGTCGAATCAAGGCATACACAACAATTTACATATACATGAACAACCACAAATTATACGTGTTTTTCACAATTTCACGATAAAAGATGAAATCGGTATACCATGTGATGCTATAAACCGTTATTACGCTATTGGAAACAATTGCAATCACTAATTCGCCCTAATTTATCAATTTATGCAAATCTAGAATTAGGATAAAAACTGAATTTTTCACAAAAATAAGAGATTATATACCTGAGATTAAGAGTAATGAAGTTTGATTAAGGAGCCTTGGAAGATCCGGAAGCTTGAAATTAGAGATTGGAAGCTTGGAGGTTGAATTTGGGGGTTTTTTGGTGGAATTTTCGTATGAAGAGGAGGAGGAAGAAATCTCTCGGCTGGAGCTATAATTGCATATTTCCGACGGCTTCCGACGGCCGCCGACGGCCCGTCGGAAGCCGTCGGAAATAATCCGTCGGAAGCCGTCGCCCCCATCAGTCGGAATTTAGCATTTTTCTAGTAGTGATAGATTTTAAAAATATATTTTTTACCAAGACAGCGTTAACTATATACAAAAGCTAAATAATTCCCTAAGTAATTAAAAAATCAATGTCATAATATACAAATATGAATGTCACAAATCATTTGCTATTTGATAATATAGCTACAAGGCCGAGGATATGTTCACACTAATTAATTCTTTGAAGTTAGCCGCATTATAATTTTCATGTTCAAGCAAATTTTTGAAAACCCCCAAATTTGTGATGTAATTTATATATAGCATACAAAGTGTGTTCGTTGTTATATTATTTTTACGAACTTTGCCATAAATTGATGAGTGCTGGCAATGTTTGAATTTCACCAATGATGTTATAATACTCGATGGGAAAACCGGCCATTAGTTGATAAAATTATGCTTTATTACCTTTAAATAAATAGTAAATAATGAAATGTAATTGTGGTATTAGAAACAATAAATTTTTAGATGGATATATTTGAATTACACTATGCATGGTCATTAAACTTAAATGATGAACTAGCTCCCAAGTTTGAAGGCCAAGTGGTTAAACTTTCAAACCTATGGTTCAATTTTCAAAAATAGCATTAAGTTAAACTCATTTTATGCTTTTACTTTAAATACAAAATCTTAGATCATAGAAAGTATTTTGTATGAATTTAATAGACAAATTGTGTAACTTAGCTAAATTTAAAATTTTAGTAGCATGTTTATTCCTTCGTTTGGTTGTTAATGATATTTTAAATGAATATTTTCATATTTTTCCATTTTTGATATTAATTTATTTAATTATTATTAAAGGAATATGCCTATTAATCATAATTAATACATTTAATTAACATCAAAGAGTATTAATTCTAGAATTAATATGTAATTAGTTATCTAATTCAAATAGGAATAAAGCTAGAAAGACATGAAATATAATTTTCCAAAGTTAATTGCATTTCATTTCCTATTTAGTATTAACTCAAATTTAAATAATATATCCATTTACATAGTTTACTCACGTTGCACATAACACAACTATAGATGTACATTCATTCTCATGTGGTCCTTATTTTACGTTGAATGGTATGTAATTTTTTTCTACGTATCAATAATTGTTTACAAATTGAAATGAATTAATTTAATGTCAATTATTTACATTTTAAATTATTGTAAACTTATTCACCATTTAATTTTAGTTGGAATAAAATACAATTATTCCCAATTAATTGTCGCTTTTGACTCTTTAATTTAATTACAATTTAGATTAGTGTTGTATGAAAAATATTATCATGCAATTGACAAAAATGGACTTAACTACTAACCATTCAATCTTGGAAAATGGAATTATTAGTAATATAATACTTCCAAGTTAGAAATGGCTTATAGTTGATGTTAGTGTTTGTTATGTAACATCATCGTACGCAAATATATTAGTTACACTTTTTGCATTTTGAATTGTCTAATTTTATTTATCATTTAAGGTTTGTTTGTTGTATTCAAGAAAAAGCGAATTTGAAAAAAATTATAGTGCAAAAGCATATGTGTCACCTTCATGTAATTAGTGAAATTCTTAAAAATGCTCATGAAAAAATTATGTGGATCCCGTGTTGCAAAGTATGGGTTCGCACTAGTGTATGTACACACATATGTATGTATGTGTACACACACACGTCCGTATGTATACATAGTGCAAAAACGATTTTTTATTTATTTTCGTACTGAAATTTAAGTTAAAAAAATAATTTTAATAGGTATGGATAATAATCTCCACTACTAATAATGAGAATTCAGTGCACTAATTTCAACCGTGTTAAAAAGTACAAATACCCTTTTGCTTCTCGTTGGAAAAATCTGAATCCATTTCATCGCCTTCACACCTCCAAAAACATAAACTAGGGTTATTTCACATTTCTACGACTAAAAATTCTGCTTCCTCTCCATCTTCAACTATTGATTATCGATTTCCAATTGATTGTCGACTAAGGTTAGTTCGTTAACCTGCAAAAAAAATTTGTTTGTTGATTTCAGTTGTTAATTGCGACCTTATGCCTAATCTGAAATTCTTTCGTCTGCTGCGATTCCTCAATTTCGCTAACCACTGATCGATTAGGCAGGTGTCAGTTTCATATCGGACTTCGACCATGACTTAGGTATTTTTAACACTTTGCCCTTATAAACATTGTTGTAAATTACACTACAGCCTAAATTGTATCGAACAATTATGTCAAAATTTTGTGTATTTTACTTTTACTACATCATTTTCAATTTTGGATTATCTTTGACTTCTGCCAAATGACTTTGAATAAATGATTTTTTTGTCTGTAATCATTACAATAGAAATTAAATCAAGTATAACTAACAATTCAGTTTTATAATGGGAAATGAATCATGTACATATATACTATGAGTTGTTAAATCAACTATTAGGACATGTTTTTAAATACCAAATTTGTGAGATTATCACACAAAAATAGCGAACCAAATTTAGGATATGGACTTTGATAGACTTTTGATAGACTTGATAGTTTTCTATGAAAGTACAAAACAATTTCTAATTTATAGATGAATTTTATTTTTACAGCGTCACCATTGTTGTCATTTTGAACATTATATATGTTGCATTTCTTCAGTTTTACACTATAAAGTGCTTTGTCCATCTATGTTTCTAGCAAAACCATTTATTTTAACTAGAGAAAAATTATGGTTAAGAAACTTTTGTTATAATGTGACTTTGGTTTAAAGTAGCAGTAACTCTATACTGCTTTTTCTTATGATTGAAATTAGTGGTATGTACTATTTATACTAGATGTTGAAGGTAGATAAAATTATTTATATTATGTAAAAAAAGGTGTAAATGTTGATGTATTTGGTGTATTTTATAAGAAGCACTTCACAACCGTATAACTATAATATCTACTCCAAGGAAAATATTGGAGTTTAGTCCTCCTCATTAATTTTTTTAACGAATTTGCCGAGGATAGGCTCCTTAATCAGTTCACTTAGGTTAAATCTTATCTTTCTGCTTCCATTATACAATTTTTTAACTATGTTCTATGAATGTGGATACAGTTTGCATGAAGAGATTGTCCGAGATTTGTTTCTATGGCCATCGATATAAAACAGTAAGTAGTCTTTGTTTAAGTTATATTTTGTATTTTCTTTAAAGAGTTTCCTTAACACAAGTAAATTAATCCAGGATAGGTAAATCATAATTAGAGACAATGATAGATAGTTTTATTATTACCATTTATATATGACATTGTAGTACAATATTCATTCATAAAGACTACTAGACTATATGTTGAATCTTTGATTACTTGCAATAATAATATTAAGTCCGCTGACAATGCAAAAGTGATATATGTATTATATCAAACATCAAATACTTAAAATAGAAAAATTGTTCTGGCTTCGATCGTGTGTTTATTTTGAAATACAGCTGCACACACGTAAACAATCAATGTTATTTAATGCCTTATTCAACCCATGATATGTAAATAGATACATTTAGTTCAGGAATATAATAGAAAATTACATTCTAATAGAGTTAACTCAACATGATGTATTTTCATATAATTTGAGATGAGAATAGCCTGCACGAGCTTCTATTTAGTTTAACTTCTATAGCTCCTACTTAAATTTTGTGATTTCATAAATTTTGGAGTGCTATTTTGTTGAATAAATGAGCTTTTAACATAGAATGCTTATGTTATCTAAACTGCAGAATTTTCTTTAATCTACATATGTTGCCATGTTGGTGTCATTAGGAACACAATTAATTGCACAAATGTTCCTATAAGTGGTTCAAATTCTTAAAATGTATTATTTTTTCTATTGCCGAGCACTGACAATAATAGTAATTTTTTATTTTCAATTAGCATTTTGAAGCATTGGAAGTTGGAATGCTTGCAAGATGTCTTTGTGTTCTTTTGTGTCGACTAGAGTTGGAGGGTAACTGTTAACATTTTTTCCATCTTTATGCCAAATAGGAATTTATTTTGAGAACTACATGCTAACCTTATGCTTGAGAACTGTTTATTAGAATTACTAAATAATAACTCGATTCTCAATCTCAACTGGAGTTGTCTGTGTAAAATTAATCCTCAATGTGATGTTATTGGTAAATGGTATCCTTTAGAAGGGATAGAGAAGTTTCCATTTAAGATGTTGTGTGAACAATGAATATATAGGTTATGATTGTTCTTTGTTTAAATATGATAATTTGAAAGAAAATTATAACTATTATACAAGCTTTTATATAGTTTGTAGGGTTATATTTTTTGTAATTAATTACTATACAAATCTTTTGGATAGGAAGCGAGCATAAGATTTCAAGATGGTAAACCGGCCTTACTTTTGAGGCAAAATTATTGGAGAAATTGAGAAAAGACAAAGTTTGTTGGTGTTGGGGATTCCATATGAGATAGAGGTCATGAATGTGAATTCTTTTATTTTCAGTCTATAATTTTTTTATTCTGATAAATTTATGTAGCATCCCATCATTTACTATGTGATCAAAGTGATTGCATATGATCATATTTGATGAAATTGATGATATAGTAGGGTACATGTCACTTGCACATAATCAATGTTGGTCATGGTCCTCTTATAAATGAAAATGAACTGATGACATGCAACCTCCTTTCAAATCGGTCAACCACAATCTGAAATCATAGGTATAAAAACATGGTTTCATTTTCACATTCCCATGTTATTTGAATCATTTTCATTGATTTTTTCCCTAATTTTCTTTATAGATATCCGTTGAAACAGTTTTTTCTTTTTATAACACTAGACCTTTTTCGCAGTTGAAGTATTAATTATGAATGTGCTTATATTTATGCGATTGAAGATAACTTCGTAATTAAAAAATGTACCTATATTAAACACAAATTAAAGCTATTCAAGTCATGAATTTATTTGATTTAATGCTTCAATAAAATTCCCTAAATAATATTCATATATAAAATAAAAATATTGTTAACTTTATTTTTTTAAATATCACAAAGCATAGAAAACTTATGTATAAACGACTTTGCAGGTTTTGTTCTGTTGTTGCTTTTTTAATTTGTTTATCTATATTGAATTTTTTTATTAATTGTGTTTAGTGATGAAATACACATCTAAGCTGAAATGTAATTGACTCCATTATTTCTCTCTGTGCCTACAAAATGATATAATTTTTATAGTTCCTTTGCGTTTTCATCAATAAATTATAAAGAAAAATGTAAGTTCATTTCATACTACTATATTGATTCTTGCTTGGGAATAATTGGATGTTTTTACAATTGATTCTTGCTAATTTTTGGACGTTTCTATTTTTGGATGCGAATTGCACACGTCATTTTGTCCAAAAGTTCGAAGTTCCCTCACTGTTTAACTGGTAACTTTGTGATTTCGTGAATAATGATAATTGCACTATGTTCTTTTAATTCCTACCATACTCATAATGCTTCTACCAATCACATTATTTATTTCAAGCTTCTATGTAAGAAAGCATTATTTAGTCAGTTCTCTACCTTTATAAGATTGTAAATGTTCCACATGTGCAACTAATTCCATGCCTTATAGATCAGCAGCAAGTTCAGAAAACTTGGTAGTTCTCGCTGTTGTTTTTGACAGTATTATGCAGAAGTTGAAGAAATCAACAGATATAATTTTTATGCTAATTAGTTAAATATTTTTTCCACTAACACCGATCTGTAAACTTCCCTTTTTTGGATGTTGATCCATGGTTTACCATCTCCATTTGATTTAAACTATTGGACTTTTTTTTACATAACATGTAAATTTCATGATTTTTTTTAGATGTTATCCCTGTTGAACTGGAAATTCATAAAGTTAACATTGGGTTGTTAGTTGTCAGCTATTGTACTCTGAATATATCAATGAATTATATAACACATCCCTTCATGTACTTTTTATTTGGTTGTTTGAGAAGTTGCTGTTACTTAAACTTATTTTTGTAGTCGTGCTGAAGTGACTGTCTTTTCTCTTTATAAGGTTTTGTGTATCTTTTCAGTGTGTGAAATCCATACCCCAAAATAGAATTGCAAAGTGTGTGTCTAAAGTCTTACCAGGTTGGGAATGATGCACTGGAAGCTTCCTAAAGAAAAGCAATAGCAACCGTTATTTTTTGTTACTTCTAAAAGAAAAGGAAAATTCTTTTTTGCCCTTGATTGTGTGGTTCAATACTCATTATACTAATCCTAATGCACTGACCATTATTAGCTCCAAGAATGTCTATTATTCAAATGTGTTTAAAACAACGCATTCAATATTCATCATCTGATATTAAGAAAATGCATACCATTTACATATAAGTATGCCAGAAAATATACAACATTGTTCATTTACATGGAACCATGCAAGTATGCCAGAAAATATACAGCAATGACTTATTTTAAAATAAGTAGAATATGCTTTGAATATTATAAACCCGGTCTATTTATTTAATGATCTTATGCCATGTCATGGCTTTTATGTAACAACTATAATTAAGGATTCAAGTTTAGCTTAGTACCACTGTCTTACATGAATAATTCACCTTTTTCATTCTTAACATCTGAATTCTTGAACCTAATGAGATTAGATTCAAATTAATGAGATTATAGTTGAGTCGTACACAAACAAATCTCTTATGTGCATATGTGTAGAACCGTGTGCAAAGCACGATGCATTTTTTGGTACCAAAATATTATTTTTGTTGTTGCAAGAGTTGAGCTGGCTATAGAGCAGTTATAAAACTGTTATATCTTCTGATTGTTTACCTTTTATGTGACAACAACCATCTATATTTACTCTACACCTTATACAAATGTGTTGTTGAAGTAATGCATGGACATTGTGATTAGAGCAGACCCACCTGGGCATGCATATACACTTGTACTAATAGTTGATTTTTTTAATATATGGCCAAAAATAATATATTGATATATAATTATATTTTATACTTAATTAATCCATATTATTTATATTAAAATTTTACATAAGTTTAGATATATATATATATATATATATATATATATGTATGTATTTTTATGTATTTCTAACAAAATTTTATTATGTATTTTCGTATGTGTTTATATATAATTATATTTTATAAATTAATTATAAAACTTTTAGGTTTGAATTTGAATTTAAAAGGATATTTTTGAACCAAGATCCATTTCAAATTTGAATTTTAAGTTGTTTTATATCTAAATTTATATAAGATCCATTTACATATAAACATGTATATTTATACGTATGTATGTATGTTTACTTTTATACTTATATGTGTTTTTATATATTTATATAAGTATATTTTACATTATAATAACATTATACAATAGCTAATAGCAACATGTATATAAAAGGGCACAAATTTATCTGTTGCGGTGTAAATCCTAATGCTTTGATACAAGTATGTTAAACCATGCACACATTTAATATAGCACATGCACGTACATGTATTTGATACACATGTGCACATTATATGTCATTTATATAATCAAATAAAATCCTTTTATTAATCAATTAAATAAAATACAAATTTATTTAGATTAGATCTAAACTAATTTAGACTTTATAGGTCCAATAAGATCCAAAATGACAAAAAAATTAAAATTCACCCATTTAGCATGCTGAAGGATGACTTGGATCCAATGGTGGTATCAGAGCAAAATAACATAAATAACATATGTGGTCTAAATTAGCAGTATTAAGGCTAACTAATTATGCTTACCCCTTTAGTAAGTTGTCTAGAAAAGTAGTATCTAGGCTGGGTTTGGGTAATCAAGTATCCTGCCTTATTTGGCTACTGGTCTGGCTCAAAAGGTGAAGTGAGCCCATATGTTCTCCCTAATATGAAAGACCTAATTTGAACTTAGGCCTTTGCCTAATTTTCAGTTCTGGTTTTAAACTAAAATAAAATTTAAAATTTAAAATAAGAAATTTTGTATAAATATTATAAAATAATTTACAAAATTGTTTTGAAATTTTATAAATTTAGATTTCTAAAATTATTTAAAAATCAATTTGGTTAATAAATTAAATAGTTAATCAATTTTTTTTAGCAAAGCTAGCCGGCTTTAAAGTGGACCGTGCCACTGTATAAATATGGGAAAACAGGTGTTCTGTACATGCACAGAACAACTAAAAGGGTTTAGAGCAAACCACTAAGAAAGAAAAGCACATAAGTTAGACAAAAGTGCCTAAACTACTAAATAGAACATGATTAAGCACCCTCAGAAGAGGAGGAACAGCCACGACCATCATTCGACGCTGGACCAATAACATGTGAATAACCAGAGAAGAGAGTAGCCAGATTCGAATCAAAACTCTTAGAAGCAGGAGAGTAAATAAATTTTCTATCCCAGCTGACATTATAAAAAAAACTTTTACCAATAACCTCAACCCTAATAAGGGCCAGACCCTCACCCTCAATGTGGTTGATAAGACAGCGACTCTCTCCCTCGATATCACTGATATAGGCATAAAAAGTGTCAATCTCAGGCGAGTACCGCATATCAGAAGGAACATGAAGCCAGGCCCGTTCGTTCGGATTCCAAAGAATAGAATCGGAGAAAGAAGAAGAGCCAGCCTCAAACTGGACCAAAGGCAAACTGGCGGAGGGAGGAACTACATGAGCATCATCAATGGGAGCTACACTGATTGAGGCTACAGAGGAAATCAGATCAGATGAGGGAGGCACAACCTTTGGAACCCATTTCCGTAAAGGAGGACGTGGAAGTGGAATCCGATCAGCAAGAGGAACAAGGCCAGGGAATGCCGGACTAGAACACGCTTCCGATAGATGCCCAAAAGACTGACAAGATGTACAAATCTCTGGTTTCCAACTGTAGCGAACTCTGACCTTAGCAAAATGGCCCTCATCTAGTCCGACATTTAAAATCGAAGGTAACAATTTGGCATGAGTTATTTCGATTAGAGCTTTGGCATAAACAAGTCTCTTTCTGGCCACAGTGTTATATGTTACAAGTCTCTTTGGCATAAATATTTAATCAATTAAACATAATAACATATATAATGATATATGTTACAATATATTGAAATATTTAATTAATTAAATTTATAAAATTAAATAAATAAATTAAATGTTAATATATATATATATATTAAGGTATATGTGTATAACTATAAATGTTATATTATATACGTTCAATTTAAAATGTTTAATTGAATAATATATAATTAATTAAATTGTTAATTAATTAATTTAATTTAATAAGTAAGGTTTAATTAATAAAATTAATGTAAGATTATACACAAGATTATTATATAATTTAATTAAATTATAAAATGTTATACAATAGTTTAAACTTATATAATATGAATGTATAATAAAAGGTGGAACAATAGGACACCCTAATTAGATTTAAGGAATAAATACATATGCATAGTATGTATACTATGATTTCAGATGTGTCCGACACTTGAATCACGATGGTATTTTATAAGAATTATATTATTCCATAAGTCGAGATCACTCAATTAAATATATTAAAGATTATGAATCTTTAATATAGAAGTTGTCGTGTACCATTTATATATTGATAAATTACTTATATACTCTCTGATTGTTGAGCAAACTCAAACTAGGGATGCTATGTGTAGTATTATTAATATATAGACTAAACGAGATAGAATAGCTATATGTATTTGTTAAGAAAACTCAAGGTACATATACTATAATTAGATCATCGTGAAATGGTAGGTATGAGTGAATAATCTCTTTCGATTTGTTGAGCAAACCTCAAGGTCGAAATGAGAAGACTATGGATTAGGAGTTCTATATGATTCAATCAATAAAGTTTTATCCATTGTTTGTGGGCCTATGAATGGTTGGGCACACTTAAGGTCAGAATCCTAAGAAAAATGAGTCGTAATACCCACTATAGTAAAATAAAATGTAATGTTTAACTTTATTAATGTTTTAAGAACATCTACTATGAATAAATGTCTCGATGTACTAAGTTCAATTTGCAGAAAATGTCTACACCCAAGTAGTTTTCTAAAAACGATAAACTCACCGGACCTAACTACATAGACTGGTTAAGGGAAATGAAGTTAGCACTAACATATAAACGTCTATAGTCATCAATAACTAAACCTCCAAGAGAAAAATCGTTGGACCCTGAACTAATTTTGGCCTAAAACAGATGGGTCTCGAACCCAAAGATCGCCATAATTTATGTTATGTCTACATTAGACAGACCATTGCAAAGACAACACAAAAACATGAATGTCCATCAGATCATCGATAGCCTCAAAGCTTTGTTTGCAAAGTAGTCTCGTTCTGCAAGGTACAAACTTATAAAGAAGCTATTTAATACGAAAATGTTGAAGAGCATGAAAGTGGACGATTATGTCCTAATAATGAAAGGCTATATTGATAGACCTTTTCAAGTGGACATTATGATAAGCAACAAGCAGCAAGTAGATTTGATCTTATGGTCTCCTACTCCACAATTTGAGTTGTTCATATAAAACTATAATATGAACCAGTTGAAGGTAAGCCTTATGAAGCTGCTTAATATGTTGAGGTCAAACGACTCTTCATCCAAGGATTAGGGCGTGATGCTCGCAGTTAAGGGGAAGGCATCATCTTCGAATGGTTTAAAGAAATGAAAAAGGGTTCACAAGAAGAATAAGAAGACTGTTCTAGTTGGCAAGGGTGAGTGTCATCACTGTCACATGAAGGATCATTGGAAATGGAATTGTCTGGAGTACTTGAAGATAGTCAAAGAGAACAAACATAATAGTTATCTGCTCCTACATGTATATTTATGATTTAAAATTGTTTAGCAACCAATAAATTATCTTGTTTTTTACATGTTGGATCTAGAATTCACATCTGTGATTCATTATAGAGACTTAGGAATAAACGTCTTATGGCGAAGGGAAAAATGAGGCTTCAGGTTGGTGATGGATCTCTGGTAGATGCAACGGTGGTTGGAGATTATCATTTATCATTGCTAAATGGATTAGTTTTGATATTGAATAATTGCTATTATGGAAAAGACTATATTTACATTATAATTTATGTGTTTAGCTTATCTGAGATTGGATATATTTTTCATTGTGTTAATAATGTTATGAATATTATGTTGATCAGAAATAAAGTATGCGATGGTATTTTAGATAATGACATTTTTGTGATCAATACTAATTATGTTTGTGCTGTGAATAGTTCTCCTAATATGGACATAAATTATACCTATACTCCTAATATGGACATAAATTATACTTAATAGAAAATGGGATTCTCTCTCAGGTGACTCCGCCCTATACTCTACAACACAACGGTGTTTCAAAGCGAACTAATCGAACCCTGTTAGGTATGGTTCGTTCCATAATGAGTAAAGTTGATTTACCTCTATCCTTTTAGGGATATGCACTAGAAACCGTAGCACATATATTTAATTTGATGCCTACTAAATATGTGCCTAAGACCCCATATGAGATGTGGTGTAGAAAGAAACCTCAACTCAAATACTTAAAGTTGTGGGGTTGTCTAGCCTACGTTAAGAACATTGGTCCTAATAAACTCGAGACAAGATCGGCATTGTGTAAATTTATAGGATGTCCCACGAACTCAATGGAATATATTTTCTATAATACCGAGGAAAAAAAGGATATTGTTTCTCGGCATGATATCTTTTTAGAAAAGGAATTTATGTCAAAAGAAATTAATAGCAAAGTCGTACACCTGGATGAGATCAGATAAATTAACATAGAAGCACCAGTATAAGAACCAAATTCACATGTATACGAAAACACACAACCTATTAGAAGCTCTAATAGGGAATCTCGGACACCAGAGAGATACTATGGCTTTCTCGTAGATGGTGAGAAGGAGGACAGTGCCTTAGATGATGACACTCTTCTCTCATTCCAACAAGCACTGCAGAGTAATGAGACTGCACTTTGGCTTAGAGCTTGAAATGCATAATGGATTCCATGTATGAAAACAAAGTATGGAATTTGGCACATACCCAAAGTGATAAAATCCATCGACTATAAATGGATTTTTAAGAAAAAGCTAAATGCGGAGGGACAAGAGGAGAATTAAAAAGCAAGGTTAGTTGCGAAAGGATTTCATCAAGTTCAAGGTGTTGATTATGATGAACCTTTTTCGCTTGTAGTGATTCTTAAGTCCATCCAGATAATGCTCGCTATTGTTGCATTCTATGACTATGAAATATGGAAATGGACCTAAAGACGGCATTTATAGGTGGTGATTTAGGAGATACCGCCTAAATGTCACAGCCATAGGGTTTTGAGGTCAGTAGAAGTGAGGGATAAGCTTACAAGTTGTTAAGATCCATTTATGGACTTAAACAAGCTTCAAGAATTTGGAATAAGCGTTTTGAAAAGGTAATCAAATAGTTTAGTTTTTATCGGAACATAGAGGAAGCATGCTATACCGAAAGGAATAAGGAAGTGCTATCGTGTTCTTAATTTTATACGCCAATAATCTACTATTTATTGGCAATGACATTTCGTTATCGCAACCTATGAATGCTTGACTTTCCATGAATTTATCTATGAAGGATTTGGGAGAAGCGGACTATATACTAGGTATGAAGATCTATAGAGATAGATCTAAGAGGTTGTTGGGATTGTCCCAATCCCTGTACATAGATACCATACTTAAAAGGTTCGGTGTGGAGGATTTCAAGTGTCGAGTTGTTCCGATACAATCTGAAATCATTCTTTCTATGAAGGACGCTCATCAAAATAATGAGAAAAAGGAGCGTATGAAGATGATACTTAATGCATCAGCAATCAGTTCCATACTGTATGTCATGCTACGTACTGATAGAGTTAGAGGTATGCCCTAGGGGCAATTATGTAATTTGTTACATATATCTAACTCGTTGACCAATCTTTTTCAAAATAAAAGGTATTTTCTTCCTATTATATACTTGATATAATGTGATTATATTAATTAATTAACTTAATTAAAAGTATATTTAATAGAAAAATCCATAAATGGTATATTTTGTGATAGTAGTTACAAAGTGTTGTAACCGTGAGTAATTTATCACAATGAAACAATATACCATTTTAAATGTTCCTAGTCAAGGTGAATCGAGACTGGATATTGATGTATCCGTTGAGATTGGAGTACGTAATACTCTCCAAATATTGGGCAGTGTATTACTCATGACTGCTGGGGGCACCTAGAGGTTGCGTACTAATAGTTATTGGATAACTATGGAATGACTCACTCGATAGTTTTCTGTTGGTTAATATAACCAAGGTCAAAACGAAAATATTGATGTGACTGATTACACAGTTCTCTCGACTTGAGAATACTGTGGATCTTCAATATGAAAGCACCGCTTTGATTATAGCCAAATCATGGCATGGCGTCCATCGAGTGACTATAGTTGGGTCGAGTGGAAGTATTGGAAGTGAAGCACTACTCAAGAGAGGATTCGTCTCCTCAGTTAATGCGGTTTGTATCACGGTCAACTCAAAGTCTCTGGCCAGAGCATTTCAGTTAATAATAATTGTTATTATTGAACCAAGGACTTTGTATTTGGACTATAAAGTTGAATGTGGATGAGTTTGGAATTTTGACCATTACCAAATTCCATAAGTCCAAAGCGATATAGTTTTGACGAAGAGAATTGGTGTAAACAAATGTCACAATCGGGTAACGCTTATTAAACTAAAATTGGATTTTACCGAAAATGAGTAAGCGATAAATTTGGCCATAATGTCACACCACCTGCTAAGTGACGTGTGAAGGTTAACATTAGAATAGTTCGATGTTAATCGCCGACCAAATTTACACCCAAGAGTTACACAGTCGAAATGATGAATTCCCTTAAGACCGAACGATTTAATTAGTTTATAATTGTTATAAATTAATTAAATTAATTAATATTTAAGAAATATTAATTATAAAATTTGAATATGATTTGAGAAATAAATAATGTTATATATATTTATAATAGTTATAAATATATCGATCGATATACAATATCGACAAGCGATTAAATTAGATTTGATTGCATATTATTTTGGCTTGGGATTAGATGGGTTTAAAGCCCATCATTAGGGCTGCAAAATTTCGATTTTGGAAAGGTCTAGGGGTGGCTAAAATATAGGGAATTGGCTTAGAGATAATGGGTTGAGATCAAGTGAAAATTGGTTAAAAGGTTTTCCTCATTTCTCTCTAATACAACCCTATATATATATATATATATATATATATATATATATCTGTGTGTGTGTGTTTCTCTAAAAATAATAACTAACCTATTTGGCCGCCATTACCTTCTACATTGCTGCTTAAAACATAGCTCCCAATCCACTCCAAAATTCTCAAATATATTTCAAATTAAAATAATACTATTCGATAGTTAGAGGTCGGTGATTCCGGACTTGTAATCTGACGAATCAAGAACAGTAAAAGGAAGGGAAGTCATTGCGTCAACATGGATTCAAAGGCATCGTTAAATTGGTAATTTTAATTCATATTACAGTAATTAAGTTATATTCTATGATCCTATAATGAGCAATTTCATATCTGTTTAAATATATTGCTACTGTATGTTTAGTTAGGTGAGATTTGTAAGTAGATGTAGTTGTCATAAATCAATTTAGTTATGTGCATAATTTGTTTATTATACTATTTGATTTATGTATAGACAAATGTTATTTACTGTACAAAATCAATTTTCGTCATTAATAATTGTTTTATATATATTTATTAATAAATTCATATATATATATATATATTAGTGTAATTTCTCCCTCATAATAGCATATATGCATATATAAGATATATATATGATTTAAAAAAAATTTAGTACACTTATTTATATATAATATGAATTTATAAATTCGAAAATTAATTATCATACATATATTCATATTTTTAAATTAACGTTTATTGAATTTTGAATTGTTTATTATATATAAAATAAATATTACATTAGAAATTCAATTTTATATTTAAAAAAATTATATATCATTCCAGAAATTTATAGAAAAAATTTAGGATTTTTTCAATAAATTTTATTATTTTTAATAATTAATATTATTTCAAAAAAAATGTTTAAGATTTATTAAGAATAATAGTTTAATTGAAAAATTCTTCAAAATTTTTTGTAGCCTTTCATTCATAATCCTAGAATTTCTAAAATTTTACAATTTGAATTTTTAATAAAATATTATTCTATATTAAATAATTATTGCCGAAATCAATGTATTTGTTTTTTTAAAATAATATTTCAACTTTGAAAATTTTCCAGATTTTTAATAAGCTCTATTTTATAATCCTAGATTTTGGAAAATTGAAAATTTTAAATTTTCATCAATAGATTATTTTATGTTAATTATTTATGGATGAAAACATTATTTTATTCATAATATATACAAATTAAAATACTAAAATTATTATGTTTGCAAAACTAAGTTAATTTTGAATTTTAAATAATTTTTAATAATTGTTCTCTCTCTTTCTATATATTTATCTATATATAAATGTTTTATGTTCATATATTATATATAATATATTTATACATACATGTGTGTGTGTGTATTTTGTAACACATATACATACATATATGGGAATATTATGCCTTTTAGGGAATATTATGTTAGACATGCACTCATATATATATGATGCATTTATGTATAAACTAAATCAAATAAAATTAATTTCATATCTTAAAATATTTGAATTTAAATAAAATAAATGATTTTATTTAAATGAAATTTAGAAATGTTCTATTTCAGTTAGACTTCATAGGCCCAATAAAGATCCAATAGGGTAATTTTTTTGAATTTCACCCATAACTTCCGCTGCGGGCTGGTCCAGTTCCAACAATAGTATTAGTGCCCAATAGCCATTGCGGTCTAAATTAGTCATATTAGGGCTAACTAATTAAGCTTGCCCACTTCGTACAGTGTCTAGAAAGGTAATGTCTAGGATTGGAATTGGGTAATCAAGTAACCTATCCTACCTGTTACCGACCTAGCCCGAAAGATGAAGTGAGCCCAAAGGTTGCTCCTAATAGAAAAGGCCCAACTTAATTTGGACCTTGGGCTAATTTTCAAAATCGTTTTGAAAATTAATGTTAAAGATTTTAAATTTAATAGTTAAATTTAAAATAAAACATGTATATTATAAAAATTATAATACTACATAAGTTTTCAAAATGTTTGAAAGGATAATGATATTTTCAAAATGTTTGAAAATATTTATATAATAATTTCAAAATTCAAATTTATTAATAGGATTAATAAAATAAATTAATTAAATATGTTAATTAATTAATGCATATATGCATTTATTATATATGTTGATATATGTTGATATATGTTATGTTATTTTAAAATGTTTAAGATAACATAAGTATACATATATGTATACAAGATAAATTTTGAAATTAATAAATTTTAATAAAAATTGTTTAATTGAATAAATTAATTAAAGGTTAATTAATTAAATAAAATACACATATATATGATATACGTGTGTTACATTATAAAGGTTATAGTATACACTATAAATGTTATAGCAGATATGTCTAATATAAAAGTTATATTGGAATACTAATTTAAAATTAATTAAAGAGTTAATTGATTAAAATTAATTAGATAAGATTTGATTAATGATATATTATACGTAAGACTATCATATAAGTAATATGAAATATAAAAGTTATATAATAATAAAACTTATATGATATGTGTATAACTAAATGTGGAATATTAAAGAAACCCAAATAGACTTGAGAAATAAATTCATATGTAAATGTACATATACCGTGATTTCAGATTTGTCTGACACTTGAATTGCTGGGGTATTTCATAAGAAATATATTATTCTATAAGTTGATATCACTCAATATATATATTGAAGATTATGAATCTTCAATATAATGTTGTCCTCTGCCATATATATATTAATAAATTACTTACATACTCCTTAGTTGTTGAGCAAACTCAAGCTAGAGTGTTATGCGTAGTATTATTAATATATTGAACAAATGAGGCAAGATAACTATATGTATTTGTTGAGCAAACTCAGGGTACATATACTATACTAAGGCCATCACGATATGGTAGGTATGAGTGAATAATCTCTTTCGATTTGTTGAGCAAACTCAAGGTCGAAATGAGATTAGAACAAGGAAAAATGGGTTAGGAGTTGTATGTGATACAACCGATAAGGAGTTATCAATCATTTGTGGGGCTATGATTTGTTGAGCAAACTCAAGGTCAGAATACCAAAAAAACGAGTCCTAACACCCACTAGTGAAGTTGTAAGACTTCTATGTTTCATCTTAGGGTTTGGAGAAACATAAAAGACTAGTGAGAGCCTTATTAGAAAAATGAAATGGTAACATTTAACCTTTCTAATATTGTAAGAACATATGCTATATAATGTTATAATTATCTACAATGATAAATTTGTGCATTTAATATGATTGATAGAACGTTTGTCAATTAACACACACACACACACACATATATACACAAACTGAATTGAAAGTTGACAAATAGAAATATAATATATACTTACTAATAATTCTAATTGCATGTTATATAATGTTTCTATACCCATGCAAGTGCCTAATTTCAACTACTTAATACATTCATAAGTTGGTCACTTATATGTTTATTTGGTTTAGACCGTATATTGCATTTCATGAGTTTTTGAACTCTAAATGCAATTCAAGACTATGGATATTTGATCCATGTACTTTCACATATAAATGTTATATGGTACACAATCATAGTTTGTGGGGTACAATATTTCGATGAAGTTAGTTCATTCGAAGTAAGCCAATAAACAGTATTTTAAGATCATGTATTCAACTTGAATGATTTCAAAAGGATCATATTGTGTTAATGTAACATAAGACCATAAACTACGAGATACATCTAAGAACTCGATCGTTGAAATGTCATCTTGATCGGTTTACATAAAGTGCAACATATTTGATGTCTTAAATGTTAAGAATAATCAAATGCGCTTTTGTAAAAGGTTTGTTATGATATTGTAGTAAGGTTTTCTTTGAATAGTTTGACAGTTTGAAAGAAAAACAAATGTATAAGAATAGATGTAATTTAAGGTAAAGTTGGAATGAAGGGAATGAATAGTCACTTTTGCTTCATAGAGAAACATTGTAAACAAGAATTGTAATAATAATTAATACTTAATGTTGGAATATGAAATATGATTTTTATTCTGACATGTATTTTCATATAGAAAATTGTTTTCTATAACATTTATTTCTTTGAGTTCAAGATATTTGATCAAAGAACTCTCCACTGTAAACTAGTTGCAACATATAAAATAAGTAAACAATATTAACAATATTAAGTGAATGGTGGACCTCTAAATTTAGTATGCTATTATAGTAATGGCAGAAATAGTGGGAGCATGCCATATAGCACCTAATGATTGCATCAAATTACGAAAATTGTTTTCGTAAAATGTACCGAACATTATTTGTGAAATAATGTTTATTTTTGGTATTGACTAAAAAATAGATATAACAATATTTCAATATTAGTATTATGAATATTCATTATGAAATAGAACTATATTATGGAATTTGTTTTCATAGTAAAAGGGATGCAACAAAAAACATATGTGTCTAATATTATTTATAGTTGTTTTGGAATTATAGACTAAGCCGTAGTTTTGAGAAATAATTTTACTATATGATTATGAATCATACGATACAGGTTAATTATATCTCAAACAATTAATGGTTATGCACCCATTCAGTGGGAGCATCATAAGAGTTGATGAACTCTTTGAATTAATACATATTGATGTATGCAATCACAAGTCTATTAATAGCAAAAGGGTTCCACATACTTTGTTATATTCATCGATGATTTATTACCAACATGAACATGTGTATTAGATACACATGTAGTAAGTTTATGATAAAATCATAGAATATAAAACAAAAGTAAATAAAATAACATGCAATAGAATAAAATGATTTGATTTGGTCAAATAAGTGAGTATATTAGAAAGAGTTCCAAATGTACCTAAGAATGAATATAGATTCAATCTCATAAGTCACTCCTCCATGTGATACATAATGATGCATCGATAATGAGTAATCAGACATTGATGGACAATTTACGATTAATTGTGAGTGAAGTTGAGTTAGTTTCTTTCTATAAGGTCATGTACTTAAGAGTAGTACACAAGGTTGATATTATTTCATCTAAACAACAGTTTACAAAATCATACAAGATAAGGGTTTGTAAGAAATCCCAACATATCCTAGGCTAAGGAGTTGGCAGGTTGTGCGAGTCGAAAGATTGCATGTAATAATTGTTTATGAGCGATCTTGTATGAATCTCCAAAAATTTTTTTGGAAAGGTCTGTCATCAAATGACATATTTATGTTTTAAACATGATATTTGTAAACTAAAATTAGTTTTATAAATAAAAAGGTTCATAAAGCGTTTATGGATCCCTATTCTATTTGCACTAAGAAACAGTTGTTATTTCAAGATATATCAACTTCATTATGAAGGAATTTCTTTGAGAAATTTTTGGTAGTTAAATGAAATTGGATCTGATCCATAGATAGAACTGATTATATGAGATAAAGTGAAATTAACTAACCTAAATGAAAACATAGCATTAGAATGTCTAATAAGTATTCTCGTACATCGAAGAGAAACTATGAGTTTCTTATTAGTGTCGAAATAATACATTACCCTCGGTCGTTCAGTTAAACCATTAAGATTGTTGACTCTATATGGTATGATGCGCAGATCTGAAAGAATTCCAAGTACGCTATCAAAATATGATTTTGGTGGTCGTAACCAAAGAGATGTGTCCATCGGCCGAGATTGTGTCTTTATTGGAAAGACTAATGTGGTTGGAATTAAATGAGCAATGTTAATAAGAATAATATCACAAATTTAAATTGTTGAAATTAGCATAAAAGATTCGGTATTCAACATGCTCAAGTTAATTCAGATTTACTCACAAAATTATCGCTCGATAATACTTAGTGTTTGGTACTTATGTATTGAAATAGAAATTTCTAAATAATGATTTAGAGTAAGCCGTTTGCACATATTAACCAAAAATGCCACAAAGTTAGTGGGAGCGATATTGGGTTTGTGAGTCTTTTGATATAATCCAAGAAATGATACGAATGTATCATTTTATAAGCATCAAGATTGAATAAGTATTTTGATAGAAATATCAAATAGTTTGATTTTCAATCAAAGTGCAGAGGAAGCGTATGTTCATAAGAAAGAACGTTAAAAGGTACATTGATATTTCTAAACTATAAGTAAACAACACGTTGTTAATTTTAACAATATGCTTGTATTAAAATCAACTTTAGTTTTTTTAATACTCAATTTTGGATTGTAAATGATGTCTTTTATGGTTAGTATAAAATATATAAGGATTGTCCCAAAACGATATACAAGAGCATCCTATTATAAAGAGAACATGTAAGTTGGATTCCTTATGCATTAGCAATAGGAATTATCATATAGGTTATGTTGTGTATGATATTGTGTTTTGTTTATGTATTTGATACATGGAGGAAATATAAAATCCAAATCGATATCACTAAATGGTTGTTTGAGGTGTTCTCACGTATTTATGAAATATTAGAGAATTGTTTATAGAAACAACGAACTCGTTATGATGGAATGTTTGGAAACAAACTTTTATAAGTGATATTGAGTATAACATGTCAATGATAAAATTCAAGTTAAAATCTTTAATTTGAAAATGTTTCAAAATAAAGGTGATTGTCGTCGATTCAACAAAATGTTGAGAACATTAACTTGAATAGCGCTACAATTAACCAATGTATATTGATATAAATGCACAAATTTATACTTGAGCCAAAGGTGATTCCAAATGTTGAGAATCCCATAATATTGTTATGAGATAACAATGTCATGAAATTGGTCATGATAGAACTTAAAGCTGACTAGAAGTCGAAAGACATACTTTGAATTGTTCCACATGATAAAGGCAATTTATCAGTGTCAGAGAGAGTTAATCGACAAAGTAGATAATTAAAACATAATAGCATACCCATTCACTAAGGGACTGACCTAATTGGTTTTGAGAAAACTGATTGGAGAAGTTGGAATTAGATTCCATAATTGACCCCAGATGCAAGTGGGAGATCGATAGAGTTAGGGGTATGTCTTAGGAGCAATTATGTAATTTGTTACATATATATCTAACTCGTTGACTAATCTTGTTCGAAATAAAAGGTATTTTCTTCCTATTATATACTTGATATAATGTGATTATATTAATTAATTAACTTAATTAAAAGTATATTTAATTGAAAAAAATCCATAAATGGTATATTTTGTGATAGTAGTTAAAAAGTGTTGTAAGCGTGAGTAATTTATCACAACGAAACAAATATACCATTTTAAATAATCCTAGTCAAGATGCATCGAGACTGGATATCGATGTATCCGTTAAGACTGGAGTATGTAACGCTCTCCCATTGTTGGATAATGTATTACTCATGACTGCTAGGGGCACCTAGGGGTTACGAACTAATAGTTATTGGCTAACTATGGAACGACTCACTCGATAGTTTTCTATTGGTTAATATAACTAAGGTCAAACAGAAAATATCGATGTAATTGATTTACACAGTTCTCTCGACTTGAGAATACTTTGGATCTTCAATACGAAAGCTCCACTTTGATTATAGCCAAATCATGGCATGGCGTCCATCGAGTGACTATAGTTGGGTCGAGTGGAAGTATTGGAAGTGAAGCACTATTCAAGAGAGGATTCGTCTCCTCGGTTATATGCGGTTTGTATCACAATCAACTCAAGTCAACTCAAAGTCAAAGTCTCCGGCCAGAGCATTTCGATTGATAATAATTGTTATTATTGAACCAAGGACTTTGTATTTGGACTATAAAGTTGAATGTGGATGAGGTTGGAATTTTGACCGTTACCAAATTCCATAAGTCCAAATGATATAGTTTTGACGAAAAGAATTGGTGTAAACAAATGTCACAACCGGATAACGCTTATTAAACTAAAATTGGATTTTACCGAAAATGAGTAAGCGATAAATTTGGCCATAATGTCACACCACCTGCTAAGTGACGTGTGAACGTTAACATTAGAATAGTTCGATGTTAACTGCTGACCAAATTTACACCCAATAGTTACACAACCGAAATGACGAATTCCCTTAAGACCGAACGATTTAATTAGTTTATAATTGTTATAAATTAATTAAATTAATTAATATTTATGAAATATTAATTATAAAATTTGAATATGATTTGAGAAATAAATAATGTTATATATATTTATAACAGTTATAAATATATCGATCGATATACAATATCGACAACGATTAAATTAGATTTAATTGCATAGTATTTTAGCTTGAGCTTAGATGGGTTTAAGGCCCATCATTAGGGCTGCATAATTTCAGTTTTGGAAAGGTCTAGGGGTGGCTAAAACATAAAGAATTGGCTTGGAGATAATGGGTTGAGATCAAGTGAGAATTGGTAAAAAGGTTTTCCTCGTTTCTCTCTAATACAACCCTATATATATGTATGTATGTATCTCGAAAAATAATAACTAACCTTCTTGGCTGCCATTACCTTCTACATTGCTGGTTAAAACATAACTCTCAATCCACTCAAAAATTCTCAAATATATTTCAAACTAAAATAATACTATTCGATAGTTAGAGGTCGGTGATTCCGAACTTGCAATCTGACGAATCGAGAACAGTAAAAGGAAGGGAAGTCATTGCTTCAACGTGGATTCAAAAGCATCATTAAATTGATAATTTTAATTCATATTACAGTAATTAAATTATATTCTATGATCCTATAATGAGCAATTTCATATCTGTTTAAATATATTGATACTATATGTTTAGTTAGGTGAGATTTTGTAAGTAGATGTAGTTGTCACAAATCAGTTCGGTTATGTGCATACTTTTTTTATTATACTATTTGATTTATGTATAGACAAATGTTGTTTATTGTACAAAATCAATTTTTGTCATTAATAATTGTTTTATATATATTAATTAATTAATTCATATATATATATATATATATATATATATATTAGTGTATATTTCTCTCTCATAATAGCATATATGAATATATAAGACATATATATTATTTAAAAAAATTAGTACACTTATTTATATATAATATGAATTTACAAATTCTAAAATAAATTATCATACATATATTCATATTTTTAAATTAACATTTATTAAATTTTGAATTGTTTATTATATATAAAATAATTATTACATTAAAAGTTCAATTATATATTTTTTACAAATATAATATCATTCCACAAAAGTATAGAAAAAATATAGGATTTTTTTAATAAAGTTTATTATTTTTAATAATTAATATTATTTTAGAAAAAATGTTTATGATTTATTAAAAATAATAATTTAGTTGAAAAATTCTTCAAAAAATTTCATAACCTTTCATTCGTGATCCTAGAATTTCTAAAATATTAAAATTTTAATTTTTATTAAAATATTATTTTATATTAAATAATTATTGCTGAAATCAATGTATTTGTTTTAAAAATATATTATTTCAACTTTGAAAAATCTCAAAAAAATTTCTAAGCTCTATTTTATGATCCTAGATTTTTGAAAATTGTAAAATTTGAATTTTCATCAATATATTATTTTATGTTAATTATTTATGGATGAAAATATTATTTTATTCATAATATATACAAATTAAAATACTAAATTATTATGTTTGCAAAACTAATTTAATTTTTTGTTATAAATAATTTTTAATAATTGTTCTCTCTCTTTCTAAATATATATTTATCTATATATAGATGTTTTATGTTCATATATTATATATAATATATTTGTACATACATATGTGTGTGTGTGTATTGTAACACATATACATGCACATATTTGGACAACATACATGACATACAAAATGAGTTAATATGTCTGTTGCGATATAAATCCCAACATCTACATATGGGCATATTATACCTTTCATGGATTATTGTGTTATACATGCACTCATATATATATATATATATATATATATATATATATATATGATACATTTATGTATAAACTAAATCAAATAAAATTAATTTCATCTCTTAATATATTTGAATTTAAATAAAATAAATGATTTTATTTAAATGAGATTCAGAAATGTTCTAATTTAGTTAGACCTCATAGGCCCAATAAAGATCCAATAGGGTAAAAAATTTAAAATTCAACCATAAATTCTGCTGCGAGTTAGTCCAGTTCCAACATGTACTACACTGAAAGTGGCATACGTGTTAGGATGCATAATTCGATGCCAGTCTAATCTTGGAGAGAAGCATTGGACTACCGTAAAATGTATACTTAAGTATTTAAGAAATAACAAGGACTTATTCCTTATATATGGGAATGGAGACCTCCTCATGAAGGGGTATACATACTCTAGATTTCAGGATGATATTGACGATAGTAAGTTAGTGTCAAATTATGTCTTTACTATAAATGGTGGGGTCATTAGTTGGAAAAGTTTTAAACAGGAAATGGTAGTTGATCCCATGATGGAGGCCGAGTACATCGCCCTTAATGAAGCAACTAAAGTGGCGGTCTGGATGCGCAAATTTATGAGTGAACTTGGAGTGATTCCCGAGATGGAGAATCTGATGACATTTTTTTGCAACAACAATGTTATGATGTAGATCACAAAGGAACCTTGAGCACACAAGAAATCATGACACGTTATTTGAAAGTTCAACCTAATTTGGGAATTTGTTAAGAAGGAAGAGTTCATGATTCAAAGAGTAGATACAAAGGACGACATAACAGATCCATTTATGAAGGGACTAGCTCGGTCAGTTCTTGACAAGGTGAACAAAGGGATGCCCTAAGTACAAATGAGAGATTAATAGAGTTAGTGGTATGCCCTAGGGGCAGTTCTGTAATTTATTGTAAATTATTAACTATGTACTAAAATCTCATGCGAACTAAAAGGTGTTTTTCTTTCTATTATATACTTGTTATAATGTGTTATATTAATTAATTATTTCAATTAAGTATATTTAATAGAAAATTCATAAATATTATGTTTTGTGATAGCATTTGCAATATGTTGTAATCATGAGCAGTCTATCACAATACAATAAACATATTGTTTTAAATATTCCTACTTAAGATATATCGAGACTAGATATCGATACATCCGTTGAGAATTGAGTATGTAATATCTCCAAATGTTAGGCAGTGTATTACTCATGGCTGCTGGTGGCATCAAGAGGTTACATACTAATAGTTATTGGATAACTATGGAATGACTCACTCAATAGTTTTTTATTGGTTAATATAACTAAGGTCAAATAGAAAATATTGAAGTGATAATATTATACAGTTCTCTCAAATTGAGAATACCGTGGAACTTCAATGTGGATACTCCACTTTGATTATAGTTAAATCATGGCACGAGATCCATCAAATGACTATAGTTCGGTCTGAATTAAAGCATTGGAAGTGAAACACTATTCAATAGAGAATTTGTCTCATCGGTTATATGAGGTTAGTATCATGGTCAACTATAGTCAATTCAAAATCTAAAACTTTAACAAAAGAAGTTCGATTAATAATAATTGTTTTTATTGAATCAATGATTTTGTGTTTGGACTATACTTGTGGAATGTGAAAGATATTGAAATTTTGACCAACACCAAATTCCATAAGTCCTAATGTGATATAGTTTTGACGAAGAGAATTGATGTAAGTAATTATCACTACTGGAGACCACTTAAAATAGTAAGATTGGATTTTTATTGAAAATGTGTCAGCGATAAATTTAGCCAAACTGTCACACCACTAGCTAAAGTGACCCGTGAACATTAATATTTGAATTATTTGATATTAATCATTGACTAGATTTACACCTAAGAGTCAGACAGCTGCAATGTTAAATTCTTTGAATACCACTTTATTTAATTAAATTATAACTGTTAAAAATTTATTAAATTAATTAATATTTTTTCAATATTAATTGTAAAATTTTATTTGATTTGTTTTGACCAGTATTGAAAATAGTGCATATATAAAAGTTATATGCACACACATCGATATACGATATCAATATGCATTTGAATTTGATTTAAATATGAGTTTTCTTACATGGTTTGAAAGTACAACTTGGCCTATTAGCTTTGTGATATTGTTGGCCATATGTGGGGGTAGGACGATGTGATATTTTTGATATTTGGTTTTGAATTGGTGGAGAAAAGAAAAGGTAAGATGAGGTCCAAATGCCCTTGTTCCTCCACCTACTTTTTCTTATATAAACCTTGCACTCTCCTCATTTGAGACTTAACTTATTGCTCTAGCCTCCCTCTCTCCACTTGGTCGAAAATCATAGCCATCTCCTCCTTTAAAATTTTCAAATCAAACACCAATTGAAATCAAATTAAATAAATGTGTGCTATCTCTTTGGTTATTAGCAATTTCTGGAAGAGTTGGATTCATATTCTAGGAGATCGGTTGATTCCGTATTTAAGGTGTTACAACTAAGCCACAACTAAGGTAACATTTATTTCAAATGAATTTATATGCGTAATCATCATGCTATTGTACGTGTATAGGTTTATTACGAATTCACATATGTATTTATTGTCAATCTCTATACAAGAATATATTGTATACAATACATAAAAGAAATTATTTTGTATATAAACAAATACTGCTTTCGGCCAAGTTAGTAATGGAAAAAGTATATATTTTTTAATTTAAAAAAAATTAAAAACATTTTAATTATAAGTTGATTTTTAAAACTAATATACGTATATAAATATATTATAAATTATTATAATTAATTCAAAACATGTTGTTTTGCATGCACATAATAAAATAAAATATTTTTGTTTACATAATTTTAATTTAAACGAAATATATATTTTTAATAATAATATTATTAAATTATGTTCATATGTATGTGTGTGTAAATAAATATGTGTGTGTGTACATACACAATCATGCAAAGGATTCATAAAAACAACTTTTTATTTATTTCCATACGGAAATTTAAATTTAAAAAAAATAGTTTTGATCCATATGGATTAATAATAATAATAAATTTATTTTCTAATCTACAGCCGAAAATAATATATTTATATATAATTATGTTTTATACTTAATTAAACTATATTATTTATATTAGAATTTTATATAAGTTAAAATATACTTATGTGTATTTTCGAAAGAAATTACATATTTTTTTATATATAATTATATTTTGTAAATTAATTACAAAACTTTAAAATTTGAATTTGACTTCAAAAGTATATTTTTGAACCTAGATCTTATTTCAAATTTGAATTTTTTTTAAAGATTTAATTTGAATTTTATGTTGTTTTATATCTAAATTTATATAAGATCCATTTACATATGAACATGTGTATACATATGTAAATATTTATTTACTTTTTTACTTTTGTGTGTTTTTATATATTTATATAAGTATATTTTACATTATAATAACATTATATAATAGTTGACAACAAATATGTATATAAAGAGGCTAACGTGTCTTTTGCGGTGTAAATCCCAACGCTTAGATATAGGTATGTTAAATCATGCACACATTTTATGTAGCACATGCACGTACACATACATGTGTGTATGATGTACATGTGCATATTATATATCGTTTATATAATCAAATAAAATCATTTTATTAATCAATTAAATAAAATAATGATTTTTATTTAAAATTTATTTAGATTAGATCTAAATTAATTTAGAATTTATAAGTCTAATTAGATCCAAAATGGTAAAAAAAAATTGAAATTCAACTATTTAATTCGCTATGTGATGGCTTAAATCCAACATCAATAAGTGTTAAATATAGAAAATATTTTGACAAAGAAATCAAATATTTTGATTTTCAGTCAAAATGCAAAGGAAGCGTGCATCTATAAGAAAGAACATTAAAGGTACTAAATTATATCTAAAGTATTGGTAAACGACAAACTACAGATTGTTAATGATGTACGCATGTTAAAATCAGTCTTAGTTTTGTTGTTCAATCCTCGATATTGGATTTGAAAATTACATATTTTATAATCATTATAAAAGAATGTTGGGAATGTGCCAAATGATATAAATATATGCCATAGTAAATTGTTTAATGTGGACCATGTGAGATGGATTACTTATGCATTGGCAATAGGAATATATATTATATTGTATACTATATCGCTTTTGCTTATATAACTAGTACGACAAGCAAGTGTCAAATTCGAATTAAGTTCACTAAATGATATTAAATTTATTCTCAAGTATTTACGAAATACTAGAGAATTGTTTATAATAATAAGGAACTCCTTATGAAGAAGTGTTCAGACTCAAATTCATAAGAGAATTCGAGAATAGTCCGTTAATCCTAAATTCATGTTCAACCTTAGTTGATGAGCATTATGTTGGAAATGTTCCAAACTAGAGTTGTGG
Source organism: Allium fistulosum (assembly GCA_030737815.1). Lineage (NCBI taxonomy): Eukaryota > Viridiplantae > Streptophyta > Magnoliopsida > Asparagales > Amaryllidaceae > Allium > Allium fistulosum. The sequence goes on along the minus strand of CM060908.1, from coordinate 737,196,456 downwards.
ATAATTCAACCAATAGGCTATATACATCGCCTTGAATAGCGCTGCAATAAAAGCAATGTACATGTATATAAATCCACAAATTTATAATTGAGCAAGTGTGATTCCAAATGTTGGATATCCCATAAAAGTGTTATACGATAACAATATCGCAATATGGATTACAAAAATACCCAGAGCTCGCTAAAAGTCAAGAAACATACTCTAAAAAGTTCCATATAATAAAGGTAGTTCATTAGTGTTGGAAAGAGTTGATTGATAAAGTAGATAGTTAAAACAATATAGCATATCCATTCACCAAAGGACTAGCTCAATCGATTGAGAGAAAACTAATCGAAGGAATAAGATTTCATAATTGACCCTAAGTGCAAGTGGGAGATTGAGAGAGTTATGGGTATGTCTTAGGGGAATTATATAATTTGTTACATATATCTAGCTCTATAACCAGTCTTGTTAGTAATGAAGATATTTGATTTTTATTATATAGTTTGTTATATAGTGATTTAGTTGATTAAATAAATAAATTTAAAGTATTAAAAAATAAAATCCTTAATGATATGACATGTACTATTTACACGGAATTGTAATCATGAGAAATTATCATAATATAAAGTAACATATTGTTTTAAATATTCCTAGTCAAGTTGTTTTGAGAAAGAAAATCAATACATATGTTAAGACTAAAGCATGTAACCTCTCTAAATTTTAGGCAGTTTATTACTCATGGCTGTTGGGGGCACTAAGAGCTTACGTACTAATAGTATTGAATAACTATGGATCGACTCACCTGAGAGTTTCCTGTTGTTTAGTAACAACAGGGTCAAACAGGAAATCTCAAAATGATAATGTTACACAGTTCTCTCGATTTGAAAATACTGTTGAGCTTTAATTTGGATACCCCACTTTGATTATAGTTAAATCATGGCATGGTGAACATCGAGTGACTATAGTTGGGTCAAAGTTGAAGCATTGGAAGTGAAACACGGTTTAGTAGAGAATTTGTCTCCTTGGTTGTGCAAGACTAGTATCACGGTCAACTGCAATCAACTCAAAGTTAAAATTTCTAACCAGAGCAATACAGTTAATAATAAATGTTATTATTGAACCATGGACTTTGTTTATGGACTAACCAAGTTGAATATGGATGATATTGGAATTTTGACCAAAGCCAAAACCAAATATGGATGATATTGGAATTAATATTCGAATAGTTCGATATCAATCGTTGACTAAATTTACACTTACGAGTCGCACAACCGTATTGGTAATTTCTCTGAAATACAACATGATTTATTTGATCTATGATTGTTATAAATTAATTGAATTAATTAATATTTACGAAATATTACTTATTTATTTATTTTATGTATTTGTGCTTTTACAATGATTTGGTTGCCATTAGTAATTAATTGGGTGTTTATATAAAAGTTATACATGTAGATATCAATATACGATATCGATACACATTTAAATGTCATTAACGTAACATCCCCCACTTGGAAGCCCAAAATTAACGGCTACAGATGCTGCAGTCATCCATAGTTATTAATCCTCGACGACTAAATACGGTAATGTTAGATACATTGATATAACAGAAACACATGGATATGGAAATTTTTTAAAATCATATAACGACTTTCACATTCTATTTCAAATCACTTCAAATTCATTACATAATCCCAATATGAGAACCACGCTTAGAGAAAATATAATTATTACAAAATACGCCAAGAGTGACATATGAAGATGCCCCCTTGGATGATCAGAGTATAATATAGGCAATTTAACAACTTTGCCTTTACAACAACAACACAACGGAATCAAAATAGAAAAGAACTCTAAATAGCTATCATGCCTCCTGCATGTCTTCGGAAGCTTATTCGTCTAAAGAGGTACCAGAAAACCTCAACTCTCAAACTACTCAAAATCAATTGAGCATCCGAGAGTTTAAGGGGAAAACATAAACTTCGAATTAGATATAAAGCCTGGTATGAATAATAATTTACCATTTCAAACCATTTAGATATCTAGTGAGACCACGCTGCTTAGCGAAACGGGTTTTCCCCTCACTAGTATCTTATTCAAAACTTTATAAAACCATATACCGTGCTTCTGCATCCACAATGGTTAAAACATAGCAATTCAAAAATATTATGATGATATGCAAACAAGTAAATAAATTCTAGATTTCACATCCCCATTCATTTTTGACTATCTGTCTCATTTACAGTTTCTAGGGTCACTTATTAATCTGTTAGTTTTCATGGGCAGACTAATAACCTGTTTAAAGCATATAGACTCTCTTTCCAGTTTCATAATTTTCATGGGATCACTAAGAACCTATTGGCCCATGCCAATAACTTCATCATTCATTGGTTCTTCCTGAACCTATTGGTATCTACAATAACTTCCCTCATATCATAGTTTTCATGGGTTGACTAGGAACCTATTGACATCTGTCAATAACTTAATCCGGATATAGTTTTCATGGGTTCACTAAAAACCTATTGGCCCCTGCCAATAACTCTTTTTAAACATAGTTTTCATGCGTTTACTATAAACCTATCTATATAGAAAATTCTTTAATTTGTATTTAGGCATCTTATATTCTGGTCTATCTGACCTCCTGGATGCAATTCTACTCATTCAGGAGTTAACTAAATTTATATTCACTACTGGGTCAACCTAGCTGGTTATTCTGCCCTTTTTCCCAAAATACAGTTATGGGTACATATTAAAGTGTAACGTCCTGTAAATCCGTACCCCTTGAGTCGACCATAATTCATAACAGTCCAACTCAAATTGAACGGAAAATATGAATCTTTAGGGTAAAGCAGAAAAAAGTAGAAGAAGAAACAGAAACAACATCATAGAATCTCACAATCGCAGTGGAATAAAATATAATATATAATAACAGATTTTTATACAAAAGAATCTGTAACAGTTTATATACTTACAATCATCAAAGTACAACAATCCATACATCAATCTGGACAGTTATAGTAACTTGTCCTCATACAGCGGAAATATGAGTCAATTATGGAAATACATCTCTGTCATCCAGCTCGTCTTCTAAGCTCCATAGCATCCTATCCTGAATCTGTAATACTCGGTCTGACCCGAACATTATAATAAAATAACAATCGAGTCAGTCTGAAAAACTAGCATGAGAAAACACACTCAATTTGAATTATTAATTTTTTTCTCAAAATCCTTTGAAAACAAAGGTATCCCGTAAGACCACGTCACACATAAACACGACGGGTTTTTACCTTACGATAACCAAAACGATTTTTTATCAAAATCATCTGATATTATAATAGTGTCTATAGAAAGTAAATAGAAAATAGCTGAAATGCTTGCATCTCACGTTTCAGCATAGTTGGGTACAATCAAAACAGTACGGCGCTTATTAGAGGATGGATTCCATCGAATGATTGGCCCACTGGGGTACCGCCCATCACAGTACACCTCTAGAACAATGTACCGAGGACCTCACCGGGATCCCCTGCTACACAAAACCGGCCTACCCCTAATCTGGATAGACCGAATATGTTATCACCCCGGGTGTTCCCACCCTTACCATCGAGCGCTCCTTCTTTCATGCACAACCGTATCCATAATATATAGGTTTCCGAGGACATCTAGAAAGGTGATAACATACCCTAATTGGGTGCGACCCACTTAGTCTTACTGCATCTCCCCTATTTTAGTCATTTCCGGCTGATGAGGCTTGAGGCAAAGCATTACCTTTCAAGAAAACAATTCTACTTAGAATGCTCATCGTCCTTTAATCACAATGTTCTGATAGCATTCGTCCATACAAGTTTCCCTAGGTCTAGACAAACCGAACCACCGTCTTCATCATCTTCACGGTATTCATTCATAACGTTCAAACTGGATTGAAGTGGTTTTCGGATAATTAAATCTAATCCCGGTCTCTTCGAAACGATTAACGAAATTGTCCAATATTGATAGTCGGTTATTTAACTATCAATTAAACATGCATAAGCAGTCACTAGGCCTTATTTTATAAATCTCCAAAATATTTATTTCAAAATATCTTCTCCAAGATATATATTCAATCCCTTTCAATATTTCTATATTTGAAAACAATTTCACCACTTGTATCCATAACAAGATATTTCACCATTTTCAATACTTAGAAATATTCCCAACTTCCATTTTTTTATAACTCTTAGAAAATATTTCTATTCCAAATAATTCTCCACTAAAAACATTTCCAAAACCTTCCTTTCAATACTTAGGAGAATATTTATGCATATAATTTCCAAAATCATTTTAATATTTAAACTGGGAAATATTTCATAACTTATTCCATAAGTCTTCGGAATTTTAATAAATTCTTCCTACGATTTCCAAACCGATTATACTTATTTATAATCCCAACCAACCATTTATAACTCCTTTAAATGAATTAAAAATCTTCTCGAAGTTATCGCATCTAGACATCGGAAATTTTCTTAAGTCTCGAACATTCCATTTATAAGATTTCTCTTATAAAATCTCATCCTTTAATAAACCCCGTCTACACATCTCGAGAGAATTCATAAATAAATTTGCAATCATTTCAAAACTATATTTATATATATAACGAGTATTTTCTTTAAAGAATAGTAATTTATTTAAAATATTTTTAAGTTATTATTTAAGATATTGAAACTTTTATAAACATCGCCAACTCAATTTTAGATAAACAAATAAATTTTCAAAGCTGATTTTAAAAGTTACAATTACTAAAATAAATACTTCTTATTTAAAAATCTACTTACCAAGGTATTTCAACCTAACTAGTTTAAAATTTCATAGTTTTAAAATAATAAAATTTTCCTTTTGAAAAACAAATCAACTTCTTAGAATTGAATTTTTTTTTTAAACCTCAATAACTAATTCAATTTATAAATTCCTCTCGAATCACATCATATCACTTCCATTCCGATTTCCTTAACCATTTTCACTTTTCAAAAATAGTACTCCACTATTTTCCTCACCCTATGTCCATATTCTAATATAATTTCCCCAATTAAATTTATATTTCCAATTTATCACCCTGATATCGATTTCCTTTATTTATAAACATTGTTTATAAATTTTTATAACTCCCTTGAGTTTTTTTTCTTGTTTATAAAAACAATCTTATTTATAAAATTCCATTTTTATAAATCCATTCCTTAAAAAATCCCATTTATAACTTCCAATCTATTTTAATATCGACTTCAACTCCTTTCTATATTTTCCGAATATCATTTATAATTTCTTTTTAAATACTTCATTTTTAAAATCTCCATTTAAAAATTCTCAATAGTCAAGTGTTACCCGGAAACCAATATATTTTTCTACCTTAATTTCTTTAAAATAACCCCAATTCCAATATAAATATTTTTATATCAAAAATTCCCCTTTATCCCTTAAATTTTAAAAATATATTTATGGTCTTTAAATTATCAAAATCCAGGCCAGTGCTACAATAACATCCAATAAATTCAAACACCACAATAATCTATATAGATTATTCTACACAATCCATATATCACAATATATAAAATTAAATTTAACACTTTTGAGGAATCCAGTTGGATCCCTCCAACTTGTTTCCCTGCATCCACAAATGTTAATACGACATAAAAACACCAATCCCACTTCGAGGGGGATATTGCGGTATATAGGGTCATCTGTTATTATGCGGGGCGCATAGGGTCTCATCCGCTATAATGTGCGGGAATATCACTCCAAATACTATTATATATATACACTACTATATATATAATATATCATTCAACAGATAATAATTTCTAAATTCAAACAAGCATCCAATAATTAATTTCAACTATTTAAAATAAATTCTAGTAATCCAAATGAGTGAGAATTTTCTCACCTTGATCATCCAAAATTGTTAATCATTCCAACTCCAATTTTATTTGATTTGGTAATATTTTCCACCGTGGATCCATCGTGACTCGATTCCATGATTTTTAAACCTCGTATGAATAAATTATAAAATTTATTAACATACGTATTCATATAGCATAATTAATAAATTTTTAATTATCACTTATTCTTAATTAACTTATATATATATAACCTTAAAAATATACCTATCAGACTCTCCCCACCCTCCCCACGCCGGAGACCATCAGTCGAACCTTCCGCCTACCACCCATCATGTTCGCCACTGTCTTCAACCTTCCACTACCCCGTTCGCGAACACACACCACCCGACACAACGACCCATCCACCACCGCATTGCCAGGCCTCTGCCCCCACCACATGCCTCCGGAAATGTACCATCCCCCTAGGTTTCGGCGAACCCTACCTCGCTCGCCACCAGCAACTAGATCGCCGGCCACAATTTCCTCGAAATGTGCCTATCACGGTCGCACCCACACCAAATGCCTTGACCAAGATCGCGAGCTTCCCAGGTTTAAGACCTTCCTCTCTTCGCGCGAGCGCGCGCGCCCCTGCTTCTCGCGATTTGAATCGATGTTCAAATTCGATTTGCGACCACTCCTCTCTTTTTTCTGCTGAATTGATTCTACGGTTCTCAATTTGAAGAGAAGAAGGAAAGTCGAACGTGATTTTTGAAATGGGAAGGAGAATATGCGGTTTTGTTTTTGAATGGATTTTTGAATTCCTTCCTTTCAGAAGAAGGAAGATAAATAAACATGGTTTGATTTCTCCTTTCCATGCTTTGAACGGAAGAGAAAGAAAGGGACGTGATTTAAACATAAACAAGTAGCTATGATTTTCCCTTGATTTGATATATATAATTTATTTTATTTCAAATATCTCACAACACATACCGTGAAATCTCGACCTCCTAGTGAGGCATGCCGCTAGGCGTTTATAATGTTATACCCCTATTCCGAACACAATGGAAAAGGTTTCGAGTCCTAATTCGATCGTATGGAGAAGATAGCTTTTTGGGCCCAATTATTTATATTAAATTTCGATATTAATTTCAGCGCATTTCTATCCCGTACGACCAAACGATTACTCCAAACGCTATGAAATTTGAAATCCGATAATAATACACTATTACGGATCCAGTGGAACTGCTTTCGTCAAATTCCGAGACTGTGCCTTAGAAGGCTATTTTTAAATGTCAATCTAAACAAGCTATTTTTAAAATTGAACAGATCACATTTAAATTCAATTTTAAAACTTCTATTATCTTCATTATTATTAATATGAATTTTATAAGCCTTTAAATTATTTTTATCGAGCTTAAAACTCAGGATACAATAATTTTACCAATATTCAATTATTAAATTCAATAATTAAATTAACCAATAAATCGCTATATTTAAATTCTGAATTTATTTTATAAATAAACCCAAAATTTCATATTCAAAATCAATCTATAATTCAAATTCAATATTTAAAACCATTTAAATATTTCAAATTAACAGTCGAAAAATCCAGGTCGTTACATAAAGTGAATATGTATATTAGAAGAAGCAAACATAATAATACCAATACCTGTGGTTTAATATCCTTGAAATTATTTACATAGGAAACATGGTTAATCCCTTTAACCTATTATTTTATCAAGGAAAGCTTCTTCAAAAACTTCATAGTTAAAACCATTTCAAAATTCATTTATTTTAGCCGTGGGTTTTCCTTAAAAATAAGATTGGGTTATTTGTTTTGAAAACTAAAGCTTTCGAAACCTTTAACTATTATTTTCGAAACCATTGGATAAACTCCTTCAAAAGCATTCAAATCTTCTTTTCAAAACACTTTAAAACATCTCTTTTGACACCATCAAATTATACCTTTCGAAAGTATTAAAGCATTACTTAGTAACTCTTAGAAGCATAGCTTCGAAACTACTTAAAAGAACCCCTTTCGAAAGCATTGAGTTAAACTTTAAAAATACCTTTTTGGTCAAAGTGAATATATACGAAAGTACCCCTTTCGAAACCTTTAATCTTCATATAAAATAGTTTGGGGAAAATTGATTGCTTTGAAACCATCCTTTTGAAAGCTCAAACATTTAAGTAAAGCATTTGAAGGATAGCTTCGAAACCCCTTTTGAAGCCATTGCCTTCGAAACCCTTGAATCCTTTCATAAGCTTTAGGAAGTGGCTTAGTATAGGTTTAAAACAAATGCTACCTCTCGAATTGGTTGATGACTTCAATCCATTCGAAAGGCATGGGGACAGCAGCAAGATTTCGATTGGGTTGAGACTACCCTTTCGAAAGTAATAGTTTAAAACATAGGGACTCATTCGAAAGCTACACTTAAACAAAAAGGTGGCAACCCCATCGAAAGCTATTTAGAAGACCCTTTCGAAAGCATTTGTTTCAACTCATTCGAAAGCTTTTAGTAAAAACAGGTAAGCGCATTTCTTTAGAAAGTAAAACAAAGGTTTCGCCTCCATCGAAAGCAAGGGTTTCAACACCATGCCTTCCGCCTTTCTCCAACCCACTACGTACCAATGTATTGATACCTTGTGTATTGGTTTTAGCTTTGTAGGTTTTGACTTGATCGAAGCGGAAGCATAGGGTCGAAAGTTGCTTCTGAAAGAGGCGGAACATATTTCTGAATAAAGTTTGATTTAATGTCATTAAAGTAATTGCTTTATGACTAACTTGTTTATTTGTAAACCTTTTATTGATTGCCATAAAATTTTCAAATCCTTTCTCAAATTAACTACCGCCTAATTTCAGATCTAAATAAAGATTAGTTTAACAAATAAGCCCTTCCATTAAGCAAACAATTAAAATTAAGTCCTTCTTCTAAAATAAATTAATTTCCATAGTTAATTACTTAGGAAAAATTCCCAAAAATTACAGAAATTCACTTTCAATATGTTGTCTAACATATAGAAATTTCAGACCCAAATTCTTCATAAAATAACCGAAATTAATTTCTAAAACCAATTATTCATATTTTTCTTTGAAAATTCATAATAAATTTTCCATAGCTTGAAAAATTATAAAAATTAAAACCCATCTCAAAAATCATGTTTTATATAACATATAATTTCCTTATGGCATTTGATATTAAATATAATCGATTTATCCTTAAACCGTATAAACAATTATCTAACAATTTTGTTTGAATCAAATATGTTATAAAATCCAAGCATATCATCATCAAAAATCATCATAATGGATTTAATCTTAAACCCGAAAATCAAATGATCATAAAAGCAAAATAGAGATGGTTTTGATTATTATTCACCTTAATTAGGATAAGGACTTTGAGATTTGATTGAGATTAATTCCCCTTGCTTAAATCCTTAGCTTTAATTTGATTTCCTCCTCTTTTCTTCTGAGTAATGGCCGGCTTCTCTTTCTTTTGTTTGCATTTTATGTTTTTAGAAAAATACCATGAATGGATAGGAAACGAGAATATTAAGGATTGCGGCTATTTCCTAATAAGCCCTTGTGTCAATTAATTAACATATAAAACAATTTATAAGCCCATTTGGTTAATTAAGCTCGGCCTTTAGTTTATTTTCAAATCTCAATCCCCTTATCACTCTAAGATTTACATTATTCTATTTAATTTATCTAATTAAATCTCCTGAATAATGTTATTAAAAATTAGGGGTGCTGTAGGCTCCTTTCCTTAAAGAATTTCGTCCTCGAAATTCAGTAAGGACTAAATACTAAACATAGCAATCATTTGTAACCACTCCTAACAACCATACTAGCCTACCTAACTAGAAACTATCTATATAAAGCTAATATAGACATACCCTCAAAGAAGATCAGGATAAGTATCTTTAATCTTGTCTACTATCTCCCAAGTACAGTCCTTCTTGTTGTCACTCCACAGAACATTCACCAACTTGACTGTCTTGTTCCTTAATCTTTTCTCATTTCTCGCTACAACCCGAAATGGTTGTCAAACAAAAGTCAAATTAGGCTCTACTATCAAATCTTCCAACCCTGTCAGAGGAATAGTAGTCTTTGGATCATGCACACACTTGCGAAGATGAGACGCATGAAACACATTATGGGCACCTGCCATACAGCTCGACAACTCTACTTTGTATGCGAGCTTCCCAATCCTCTCTATAACTTGGAACGGACCAACATATCTTGGTGCCAGTTTCCCTGACTTTCCAAATCGTACCACACCCTTCTTTGGTGATACTTTAATGAAAACCTTATCTACAACTGAGAATTCTGGGTCTTTACGCCTCTTATCCATGTAACTCTTCTGTCTGGACTGAGCTTCCTTCATCCTTTCTCGGATTAACTCAATCTTCTCTATCGTCTCTATAACCAGATCTGGACCTAAGACTAATCTGTCTCCAGTCTCCAACCAACATGCTGGTGATTTGTATGGCCTTCCATACAAAGCTTCAAAACGTGCCGTTCCTATACTAGTCTAATAACTATTATTATAGGAAAACTCCAATAAGTGTAGGTGATCTTTCCAAGATCCACCAAAGTCCAATACACGAGCTCTCAGTAAATCCTCGAGTACCTTATTGACTCCCTCTGTCTTCCCATCCGTCTGAGGGTGATATGCAGTACTCATATTAAGCTTGGTACCTAATACTTCCTTTAGACTCTTCCAGAATTCACTAGTGAACAAAGCATCTCTATCATTGATTATACTACTAGGAATTCCACGTAGTCCAACTATGTTCTTCATGAACATCTTAGCAAAAATCGGTGCTGTTCTGGTTGACTTAACTGGAATGAAATGGGCACTCTTGGTCAACCTATCCCTATAACCCATATACTTTCATTTCCTCTATTTGACCTTGGCAACCCGTCTATAAAATCCATGGATATCGAATCCCATTTCCAAACTAGAATCTCCATAGGCTGAAGCAACCCACACGGCTTCTGATGTTCGGCCTTCACTTGTTGATAGTTTGCACACTGCCTAACCCACAAGCCAACATCCCTCTTCATACCTTCCAAATAGAAGCTCCTCTTCATATCCTGATACATCTTGGTCCCTCTAGGATGAATCGTAAACTTGGACCAATGACATTCTTTAAGAACTTCTCTCCGTAAGTCCTCAACATTCGAAACACATAACCGTCCCTTCTTTCTCAACCATCCTCTCTGGTCAAGACTAAAATCCTTTAGAACATCGATCTCGGTTCCAACCTCAAGCCTTCTAATCTTCTCAGCTAATACTGGATCCTCTTTCTACTTAGAAGCAATCCTTTCGATCAACACTGGTCGAACTTCTAAACAGGACAACATGGCGATATTCTGACTAGAACTAGCAGTCGATCTTAACTGCACATTACATGTAGTCAAAGCTTCTAAATCTTTCCATATTGCCAACATAGCTAACACCACATTCTGATGTCTTCTGCTAAGAGCATCCGCTACTTTATTTCCTTTTCTAGGAGTATACTCTATACCAAAATCATCAGCAGCTAAAAACTCCAGCCACCTCTGTTGTCTCGTATTCAACTCCTTCTGAGAGAATAAGTACCTTAAAGACTTATGATCTGTGTATAGCTCAAATATCTTCCCTAAGAGATAATATCTCCAAATCTTCAATGCGAAGATCACCGCAGCCAACTCCAAATCATGAGTAGGATATCTCACTTCATGTGGTATAAGCTGTCGTGAAGTATAGGCAATAACTTTACCCTTTTGCATCAACACAGCTCCCAATCCAGTTCTGCATGCATTGGTATACACCACCAACCCTTGGTTTTCGTCTGGAACTACCAACATAGGTGCATTTGTCAACAAATGCTTTAACTTAAGGAATGCTTCCTCACATTTGTCGGACCAGACAAACTTCACATCCTTCTTGGTTAACTTAGTCAAAGGTGCTGCTATCTACGAGAAATCCTTTATGAATCTTCGATAATAGCCAGCAAGTCCAAGAAAACTTCTAATCTCAGTCACTGTCTCTGGTCTCTTCCAATTATTAACAGCTTCGATCTTATCTGGATCGACTAACAAACCTTTCTCTAAAACCACGTGACCAAGAAACTTAACCTCTTTCTTCCAAAAATGATACTTGGAAAACTTTGCTTTTAACTGATGCTGCCTCAGCGTCTCAAGCGCTACTCTAAGATGATCCTCATGTTCTCTTTCACCCTTAGAGTATACTAAAATGTCATCTATAAACGCCAACCTGAACCTATCCAAATACTCTCGGAAAACTCGGTTCATCAGATCCACGAAGAAAGCAGGTCGAATCGTTAGCCCGAATGGCATTATTAACCACTCATATGAACCATACATAGTCTGAAATGTTGTCAATGGGATACTGTCCTCTGCCAACCTTAACTGATGGAAAACTGTTGCCAAATCCAACTGGGACAACACTCTGGCTCCATACAACTGATCAAATAGATCATCAATTCTTGGCAAAGGATACTTATTCTTAATCGTCCTCTCGTTCAACTTACGATAGTCGATACACATCCTCAACGACCCATCTGGTTTTTTCACGAACACTGCGGCCGCTCCCTGAGGCAAACTGCTTGGTCTAATAAAATTCATTTCTTCTAGATCCACTAACTGCACCTTTAATTCCTTCATCTCGATCGGTGTCATCCTGCTAGGTGGTCTACTAACAGGTTCAGCTCCTGGCACAGTATCTATCCGAAACTCAATAGCTCGTTTCGATAGTAGTTCTGTAATCGGCTTAAAAATATATGCAAATTCTCTTGCTACTTGAACCCGACTTAACTCTTCTCCTACTTCTATAGCACTTAACAAAGCGTAAACACTCCGATCAGAATTCTCCACTGAGAATATGATTCCGTTATGACTATCAGGATATCTCGATGATATTTCCCTATCCTAGCAAAATATCCTAGCCTCATATTTACCCAACCAATCCATACCTAAGATGATCACGAAATCTATGAAATCAAAAACATACAGACTACATGAAAACTTATGACCTAACAATTCTAGTTCTAACTGGTCACGTCTCATCCCCAGAGTTGCATACCCCTCTTATAGGATTCGCAACCCTTAAGGAAGTAACAAGGTATGTGGGTTCTAAACATAACCTATCAACCAAACACTGAGATATAAATGAATGTGATGCACCGGTATCAAATAGTATCCTAACTTGTATACTCTGAATCAAAAACGTACCTTCCATCATAACTTCCCTTTTTCAGCTGCAGTTAGCCTAGTAGATGATAGTCCAATAGCAAAAACCTTTCCTTTACCCGCCCTGACCGAATCTGGACACTGATTCTTATAATGCCCAACTTGAACACAGTTGAAGCACTTCATACCTTTCTTTTCTGCAGCCTTCTTCCCCTTGCCTGACCGACACTCATGAGCATAATGACCTTTCTTGTCACACTTGAAGCAATCTAAATCAGCCTTTGCCTTCTTGGCAGCCTCTCCCTTCTAGGCTCCCTTCTTCCTAAAGAACATTCTCTTCTTTTCCTAAGAACACCGGGTTTCAACTGGCTTTTCTCTCGCACAAATAGCAAGCATCTCCTCATGTCAGATTGCCATCTCCACAACTATATTACAAGGATCACAAAGATGTGTCAGGGTCACCCTAGTAATCTCAGGCCTCGATCCCTAATGAACCTCTCATTCCTCCTGATGACGGAGTCGATAGTAGCATATCCATATCGGGACAACTCATCAAACTTAGTGACATACTCAATTATAGACATCTCTCCCTGCACCAAATCCATAAACTTTCTCAGCAATACCGACTTGGTAACTTCGGACAAAGACCTCTGTTCAAATCATCTTCTAAAATTTGCCCAAGTCAACTCCTCCTCCGGAACCCCGACAGTAACACTATTCTACCAATGAAGCACTGCCCCTTGCAACTGCCTAGAGGCCAACCTCCTCTTCTTCTCATCATCCAAACCCAAATCAGCAAAGATTCTCTCACAATGCAACAACTAATTCTCAACTTCTATAGCATCCTCTATTCCCATAAACAACTTTCCACCAAGACTGGTGTAGTCTCTGCTCAGCCTAACATAATCATTCCCAATTGGAGCCATGGTATTAGCTCCTCCTACATTCCAAGCAACACCAGCAGCAGCTCCCACTTGCATCAGATTGATGAAGAACTGATACATCGACCCCATATCTACTAGTGGATTTCCAACACCCACATTTGCATCAGCATTTTAGTTAGCATTAGCCTGTCGACCCGGGTTCCTCCTGGTGGGTCGACCATTTTCGTTGGTTGTGGTGCTTCCTCCACCAAGATTTCATCTTCCGTTTCCTGCCTCCATATCTTCTTTCTCGTAAATCTGCAAACGAGCCTTAGTAAGATACAGAAGAACGGTCTAAGAGAGAGGGGAATACATGCTTATATATATACCTATATATATCAAATACAAGTACGTTACTAAAGCATTGTCCCAAACCCCGATCTTATTTTCTGATTCATTGGATTATGTTTAAAAAAAATTTAGGTTTAAATTTCTTTTAAGTTTTCATAAACCTATGCTCTGATACTAACTTGTAACATCCCCCACTTGGGGGCCCAAAATTAACGGCTATAGATGGTGCAGCCATCCATAGTTATTAATTCTTGGCGACCAAATACGGTAATGTTATATACATTGATAAAATAGAAACACATGGATATGGAAAAAAATTAAAATCATATAACAACTTTCACATTCCATTTCAAATTAATTACATAATCCCAATATGAGAACCACGTTCAGAGAAAATATAATTATTACAACATACGCCAAGAACGACATATGAAGATGCCCCCTTGGATGATCAGAGTATAATATAGGAAATTTAACAACTTTGCCTTTACAATAACAACACAGTAGAATCAAAATAAAAAAGAACTCTAAATATCTATCATGCCTCCTGCACGTCTTTGGAAGCTCATTCGTCTAAAGAGGTACTTGAAAACCTCAACTCTCAATCTACTCAAAATCAATGAGCACCAGAGAGTTTAAAGGGAAAACATAAACTCCGAGTCAGACATAAAGCCTGGTATGAATAATAATTTACCATCTCAAACCATTTAGATATCTAGTGAGACCACGCCGCTTAGTGGAATGGGATTTCCCCTCACTAGTATCTTATTCAAAACTTTATAAAACCATATACTGTGCTCCTGTATCCACAATGGTTAAAACATAGTAATTCAAAAATATTATGATGATATGCAAATAAGTAAATAAATTCTGGATTTCCCATCCCTATTCATTTTTGACTATTTATCTTATTTATAGTTTCTAGGGTCACTTATTAACTTGTTAGTTTTCATGGGCTGACTAATAACGTGTTTAAAGTTTATGGACTCCCTGTCCAGTTTCATATTTTTTATGGGATCACTAAGAACCTATTGGCCCTTGCCAATAACTTCATCATTCATGGGTTCTCCTTGAACCTATTGGTATCTCCAATAACTTCCCTCATATCATAGTTTTCATGGGTTGACTAGGAACCTATTGACATCTGTCAATAACTTAATCCGGATATAGTTTTCATGGGTTCACTACAAACCTATTGGCCCCTGCCAATAACTCTTTTTAAACATAGTTTTCGTGGGTTCACTATGAACCTATCTATTTGACAACTTCTTTAATTTGCATTTAGGCATCATATATTCTAGTCTATCTGGCCTCCTGGATGAAATTCTATTCATTCAGGAGTTAACTAAATTTATATTCATTCAGGAGTTAACTAAATTTATATTCACTACTGGGTCAACCTAGCTGGTTATTCTGCCCTTTTTCCCCAAAATACAGTAATAGGTCCATATTAAAGTGAATATGTATATTAGAAGAAGCAAACATAATAACATAATAATACCACCACCCGTGGTTTAATGTCCTTGAAACTATTAACATAGGAAACACAATTAATCCCTTTAACCTATTATTTTATCAAGGAAAGCTTCTTCAAAAACTTCATAGTTAAAACCATTTCAAAATTCCTCTATTTTAGCCATCGGTTTTCCTTTAAAAATAAGATTGGGTTATTTTTTTTGAAAACCAAAGCTTTCAAAACCTTTAACTATTACTTTCGAATCCATTGGGTAACCTCCTCCGAAAGCATTCAAATCTTCTTTTCAAAACACTAAGCATATGCTTTTCAAAACACTTTAAAACATCTCTTTCGAAACCATCAAACCATACCTTTCGAAATTATTAAAGCACTACTTATTAACTCTTAGAAGCTTAGCTTCGAAACTATTTGAAAGTACCACTTTCAAAAGCATTGGGTTTATCTTTAAAAATATCTTTTAGGTCAAAGTGAATATATACGAAAGTACCTTTTCGAAACCTTTAATCTTCATATAAATTTGTTTGGGGAAAATTGATGGCTTCAGAACCATCTTTTTGTAAGCTCAGACATTTAAGTAAAGCATTTAAAGGATAGCTTTGAAACCCCTTTCGAAGCCATTGCTTTCGAAACCCTTGAATCCTTTCATAAGCATTAGGAAGTGGCTTAGTACAGGTTTAAAACAAAAGCTACCTTTCGAATTGGTTGATGACTTCAATACATTCGAAAGGCATGGGGACAACAGCAAGGTTTCGATTGGGTTAATACCACCCTTTCGAAAAGTATTAGTTTAAAACATAGGGACTCATTTGAAAGCTATACTTAAACAAAAAGGTGGCAACCCCTTCGAAAGCTATTTAGAAGAACCTTTCGAAAGCATTTGTTTTGACTTCTTCGAAAGCTTTTTGTAAAAATAGTTAAGAGCATTTCTTTAGAAAGTAAAACAAAGGTTTCACCTCCATCGAAAGCAAGGGTTTCGACACTATGTCTTTCTCCAATCCACTACGTACCAACGTATTGATACCTTGTGTATTGGTTTCGGCTTTGTAGGTTTTGACTTGATCGAAGCATAAGCATAGGGTCGAAAGGTGCTTCTAAAAGAGGCGGAACATATTTTCTGAATAAAGTCTGATTTAATGTCATTTAAAGTAATTACTTTATAACTAACTTGCCTATTTGTAAACCTTTTATTGGTTACCATAAACTTTTCAAATCCTTTTTCAAAATAACTGCCGCATAATTTTAGATCTAAACAAAGATTAGTTTAACAAATAAGCCCTTCCATTAAGCAAACAATTAAAACAATTAAGTCCTCCTTTTAAAATAAATAAATTTTCATAGTTAATTACTTAGGAAAAATCCCAGAAATTACAGAAATTCACTTTCAATATGTTATCTAACATATAAAAATTTCAGACCCAAATTCTTTATAAAATAACCGAAATTAATTTCTAAACCCAATTATTCATATTTTTCTTTGAAAATTCATAATAAAATTTCCATAGCTTGGAAAATTATAAAAATTAAAACCCATCTCCAAAATCATGTTTTACATAACATATAATTTCCTCATGGCATTCGATATTCAATATAATCAGTTTTACCCTTAAAACCGTATAAACAATTATCAAACAATTTTGTTTGAATCAAATATGTTATAAAATCCAAGCATGTCATCATCAAAAATCATCATAATGGATTTAATCTTAAACCCGAAAATCAAATGATCATAAAAGCAAAATAGAGATGTTTCGATTATTATTCACCTTGATTAGGATATGGACTTTGAGATTTGATTAAGATTAATTCCCCTTGCTTAAATCCTTAGCTTTAATTTGATTTCCTTCTCTTTTCTCCTAAGTAATGGCTGGCTTCTCTTTCTTTTGTTTGCATTTTATACTTTTAGAAAAATGAACGTGAATGGATAGAAAACAAGAATATTAAGGATTGCGACTATTTCCTAATAAGCCCTTGCGTCAATTAATTAACATATAAAACCATTTATAAGCCCATTTGTTTAATTAAGCTTGGAATCTAGTTTATTTTCAAATCTCAATCCACTTATCACTCTAAGATTTACATTATTCTATTTAATTTATCTAATTAAATCTCCTGAATAATGTTATTAAAAATTAGGTGTGTTACAATTAATTACTAATTAGGTTTGGAGTATTTGATGGACCATCTAAACTATGATACAGTCGGCCATGAGGTGGGGTGGTGGAGTTTGAATTTCGAATCTGGGTGTGGATACTTGGTAAAAAGAGGAACAACAAAAGGAGGATGCTTCCAAAAAATTAACTAGAGTCTTAAAATTGACTAAGATCGAAGAAACTAGAGTATAAAATGATGGAGGAATGAGTCAAGAAGCTTGGAAGATATCAGATTGAAGAAATCAAAGATTTGGCTAAGTTTTGGAAATGCACGAATTGGTTGGTACTGACATAATTTGGTTAATATCAACATAATTTAGTTGGTTCGGACATGATTGGCGATGACATGATTTGGTTAGTACCGACATGGTTTGAGATCTTTAGGTGGCTACTTTGGAGGCTTGAAACTTAAGCCATGAAGAAAACTTGAAAATTTTGGGGTATGAAAACAGGTCGGTATTGGCCCTATTTGGTGATCTTGGAATGCATGCAAATTGAGAGAGGAACCCACCATGGAGCACAGCTTGGAGATTGGAACACAAAAATAGGTCAATACTGACCAATATATAGTCAGCATCAAGTTGTTTGGCATTCTTAGAATTCATGTGTGAAGAACCATTCTTCGTGCTAGACTTTTGGATCTGAAAAGTGTGACTCGTTTAAGCCTGGAATGATGAGCTTTATGAAAGAAATCGTCTCTAAATTGAAAAACTTTCAACAAGAAGGGGATTTGATTTTTGGGACTTGGTAGTGATCTTCTTCTTCCTCTAACTCATAAATTTTAGATAAAACCAAGATATAATGTATTGTAACTTGGATATGATTATAACTTATTGTATTCTAGAGAGAATACATTGAATAATAAAATTAAGTGGACATAGGCAGGAGATTTTGCTTAACCTCTATGAAAACTTTGTGTTTTGTTCTTTTTCTCTTTAATTTCTTCGTTTTTGTATTTTTTAGTTCATTTTTGAGTGATATTGGGGTGTTGTGTCAAATTTTGACTCAACATTTTTGGTGCTTTCACTAAAAGACTTAAAACCTAATTTAGAGAAGATTAAAAGGCCTACTACAAGTGTCATTACCGGAGGAAGTCAACAAATACACGGGGTGGCCAAGAGGTGTCCTCAAGTTCAAATCCACCTTCTATCTATGATACCAGAGAGGAGATAAAAGGGACGATGATGAGTATCCAAGAGAGATTGCTAGGTAGAAAATAAGAGATGATACATAGATTCTTCCAAAGGATAGAGCAGTAAATGATGGTCGAGGTAGTTGGAAATCGGGATCAGAGGCTGGAAGGCGATGTTGGTGCACCTGGAAGTGGAGCAGAGCAAGTTAGACCAAACCCCCAGGAAACCCTATAAGTCGGTACCGACCATGCTAGATAGATTGGTACTGACGATTTTCTACAGAGGGGTGTGGCTAACTTGTATGTTGAGCGAGCAAGGATACCGAAAATGGGCGATGCTAAAGTTAGAGATAAAGATCAGAATGCAAACATATGACTACAAGGACTAGAGCCAAAAGTCCCTTATAGGAACTGGGGCAGGATGAAGATTTGAATAAAGGGTGTACGGAGCTCTAGAGAGTTCAACTAAATGATAATTATAGATTTGTCGATATGATAAGACATGCGATGAGAGGTGGACCATTAGATCAGAGTTTGGAGGACTAAATAGAAACCTATTTTCCTCGAAAATTTAATGCGCTAGGAATCCACCTGATTTCATGCTACAAACATTGGAAACATATAATGGAAGCACTGACCCGAATATACATTTAATGAGATACATCTAGTGCATGGGAGTGTTTAGAGCTTTAGAGGAAGTGATGGGACGGTGTTTCCCTTTGTACTTGACTAATTTAGCAGCAATGTGGTTTTGCCGGCTAGAGAATGGGTCCATCAGCACTTGGGCCGAACTGGTGGAAAAGTTCATGAACCAATTCAAAGTTCATATCGTTAGACCAAAGAATGTGATGCTTTCGAGTGTGAAGCACAGGGAAGGTGAAAGCCTATGAAGTTACCTAACCAGATTCAAAGCAACAACCGTTGCAATGTAGAAATCTGACTAGTTGATTATTCGGATAGTGGTGGTTTTCAAAGTCGCTAATAAAACTGAGTTAAGAAGGAATTGGAAAGGGATCTACCCGTGGATCTCGTAGATTTTTATTATTTAGGAAAGAGATTTTCTCCTTAAGGATGCAAAAGCTGAAAATTATGATGTTAATGTAGTGGAGGATGGACGACCATCCAAGAAAGGATATGGAAAGGACAAGGGAAAGAGAAAAGCTTACGACTGCTTCGAAGGAATAAAGCGGAAAAAGAGGAAAAAGTTTTCCTATGACACCAAGTTGACAGAGATCGCAGAGATGATCTATTTTGACACTATGGGGGCATATTCCTTATAGAAACCAACTAAGAGATAACCAACAGAATGGGAGAAAAAATCTAGAAAGTATTGCCTCTTCCATGAGCCAGAGGAGCATGAAACAAATGAGTGCAGACATCTGCAACATTTGATAGTGGAGCAGATTTGGAGTAACCTACAACATCAGTACTTCAAAAATCAAATAATAGAAACACAAATTGTAGTGGTATCATGGGTGTGACCACCCGTTGTGGCGGATATTCCCAGTCGTGGCAGGGAATATGGAATGGGAATAGTTATCCCATGATTGGGATGGATTGGAATTAGGTTTAATTTCTTCACTCTACCTTGCTTTGAATAAACTATAAAGGATTACTACCGAGCTACTTACACATCCACGGGACCCCGAACGGTCCCATAGGCATTCTTTGAATTAAAGTCTATAACTAATCCGTGATTGGACTAGATATTTTGATTCCTTGCTTGATGCATTTTGATTCAAATAAGGATACTTGAATAATTTGATTAAGGATGTTAATTTAACATCATATTTAATTTTTGATATTGCTAAGAGATGCTAGTGAAACCTAACTATCCTTGATATTCAATAGATAAACTAATGGACCATAGTCGCCTGACCGAAGAGACAAGGTGACAAACACTAAAGTATAGGTCTCCTGGCTGGAGAGTGAGCAATTGGACCTATATAGAATAGAAAGTCCCCTCACTAAAGAGCGAGTGGATGAACATGCTTGAATATTGGGTCCCCTTGCTAGAGAGCAAGTGGATTGGGCTCAATCTAGATTTATCATTGTATGATCCAGAGAGATCAAAACTTAACTAAGGTAAGAACACCTTTGGATTTGAAATGATTTGATAATGATTGCTGAATAATGATAAATTTCATTACCTCAATTTGGTTGGGACTTACTTATGATGGGATGCTATGCAATACTAGATGATCTATAAGCAATATTCCAATGGAGGCAATACACCACCATGATTAATGATGCATGGTATATGATTTATGATATGCTAAATCTCAACGAAACGTGGAACAATTATGATTTAAGACTATACTTAAGCAAGGAATTAAGTCTTTAGCTATGATGGGTCTAAAACGACCTTTGGTTTAAAGGTTAATCCAAAGGAACTAGATGATTCATCGTGGTTGGACCAATAGATAGCTAGAGAGTGCAAGCGATTATAATTTGTTAGATTCGATACATGTTCTTGATCAAACCACGCTTTGTTTGCACAAAAGCATGCTTTGGGGGACAAATGTTTTCGGAAAATTTACCATGACCTTGTAATTAACTTAGATCAGAAAAACTAGACTACAAAATGATGAAGGAATGATTCAAGAGGCTTGGAAGATGCGAGGATTAAAGAAATCGAAGATTTGGCTAAGTTCCAGAAATGAATGAATGGTTAGTACCGATATAATTGGCACCGACATGATTTGGTTGGTATCGACATGATTTGGTTGGCATCGATAATATTGATACTGACATGATTTGGTTAGGGACGACATGATATGAGACCTTGAAGTGGCTACTTTGGAGGGTTGAGACTTAAGTCATGAATAAAACTTGGAAATTTGGGGTATGAAAACAGGTTAGTACCTTCCATATTTTATGATCTTGGAATAATTACAAATTAATGGGGAATCCACCAAGAACAAAGCTTTGAGATTAAAACACAAAAACAGGTCAGTTTTGACCATAATATGGTCGATACACAGTTTTTTGACATTCTCGAAATTCATGCTTGAGGATCCGTTCTTCCTGCCAGACTTTTGGATTTGAGGAGAGAAACTCGTTCAAGCTTGAATCAACGAGATTCGTGGGAGAAATCTTCTATAAATAGGAAGAAACCTTCAATTAGAAAGAGGATTTGATATTTTGGACTTGAGAGCGACCTTTTTCTTTCTCTAACTCAAAAAACTTAGATAAAACTGAGATCTATCAGACTGTAACTCGGATTTGGTTATAACTTGTTGAATTCCAAAGTGAATTCATCAAATAATAAGATAAAGTGGACGTAGGCTAGTGATTTTGTCGAACCACTATAAAAACAGTTTTTTGTTCTCTTTCTCTTCATTTTCGTCATTTTTATATTTGTCTGATTCGTTTTTAGTGAAATTTGGGTATTGTGTCAATTTTTGGCTCAATAGTGGAGACTTTCACTCCCCTTTTCTCCCTATTTAAACCAAGTTAGCCTCCATATTTTTGTCTTGATTCCTCCATCCTCTTCCCTTGGCCATAAGCAAATGCATCTCCCTATAACCAAAAATGTTTAAGCCAAAATACGTTAAATTAAATAAAAATCCTAGTACACTTGATCGTTGCAATATCCATCGATTGATTCAAGGTGAATCTAAGAGATCCTAGTAATCGATGTGTTTAAAGGCTGCATCATTAAGGTATATAATCCTTTTTATCTTTTATGTCATACTTATCATGTAGCCGATACAATAGACAACGATTTTATATGCATATCAATCGTCTCTAATTATTTTCTATTATTAAATTACATTGAACTGTATATGTTATTGATATTGTTGTTTAGATCTTTAAATAAAAAAACTTACATTTCATTTTCGAATAAATAATACATTATACATACTTTAACTTTTGATATCAATATTTTATCATAATTTTAAATCTTTTTTCTATTTTAAAAGACATATACATATATGTTACATATTTAAAATTATTTATAAAATTATATATATTAAAATTACGTTTTGGCGCTAAAAAATATTTTTTTTTCGAACATATATTTTAATAATTTTAAATGTTGATTATATTAGTACATAAAAAAATACATACAAAAATATGTAAATATTTAATTTATAACAATAAATAATAAATGGTCTTTTTTATTATAAAAAATTATTTTTAACATGGTCAAATAGGCAAAACATATATATATATATATTATTTTATTACAAACTACATGTTTTAATTTATTTATGCAATTTTAAAATAGTTTATATATATATATATATTAAAAAACTATATTTATTATTTTTAGGAAAAATATTATATATATATATATAAATATATATTAAATAATTAAAATATACTTAATTGCTTTATAGATCTAGATTTGAATTTTAAATTATTTTACCAAGTTAAAGTTTGATTTTTTAGATATTAAATTTGAACTTAAAATTCATTAACTTGGTCAAAATCTAATCAAATGTTTTAAAAGTTTATTTTCTTTAATATATAGATAAATTCCAAAATTATATATATATATACATATGCATGTGTGTGTATTTTAAATAATCATTTGAGATGACTAATGTGAATATGAATGGTGAATGTATACGTTATAGATGGAAATCCCAATATCTATATATGTATACATTAGCTATGTACATAATTGCTTTGTTGCACATGCATGACATACACTCATGAGTTTATAATGATATACTCATAAACTATATATATATTAGATAATTAAATTCATTAATTAGAAATCAAAAAATTAGATAAAAATTAAATAAAATTGGATTTTAATTAAACCAACTAGATTAGATCTAGAACAAGCATTAGACTTCATAGGCCCACTAAGATCCAGTTAAGAGAAAAAAAATTGAAATTTGTCTTTTTCACCCACTACGAACCGGCTCGGTTCCATTAGTGTGTCCATTTTTGGCTTGCTTAATTTTATTTCATCTTATGTAATCATTTTCTATGCTCGAGCCTCTAAATCATATCCAAGTCCATTGTACTACCTCTAATTTCTTAAAGAAAATCCTTTGACCATGTGGGTGGTGTTCCTTGAAACAATAATTGTTTCTTAGTATGATGGAATAAGCATCAGAAATATTTTGTGAACTGCCTTTTATATTTGTATAAGACTGATTTAATTTCATGAAACATATGTTCATAACATAATATAGACAACCACTCCCCTTAAACTATTTAAGATCGGGTTTCTTATCGCTTCATATCTAATATGAATATGATCTTGTAAAATATGGTTTAGATGAAATTAAATTTAACATATACGCTTACTCTTCCTCCTCACACAAAGTAGTTAACTCAATTTCATTCATCATCAATCGTACTTTGTCAAATCAAATTCTGATTACTCTTTATCGGTATATCATTATGTATCATAGGTAGGAATGATTTTTGAGATTGAATCTTATTTTTTTGATAACAATTGGAACTCTTTTCCAATACACTCACATATTCAATTAAATTAAAGTGTTTTATTTCTTTTGCATGTAAAGTTTTCTACTTTCATTTTACGTTCTATGAACTTATTATGGATACACGACTTGTGTATCAAATATATATGTTAATTTCTCTAATGATTCGTCAGTGAATTTAATGAAGTAAGCCAATTCATTTTTGTATCATTAGACCTTCGATTGTATACATCTATATGTATCAATATGAAGAGTTAACCAATTCATTCGCCCTCCCATCGATGGGTGCTTTTCCCTTAATCATTCAAGACACAATTCACTAGTACCATATGATTGATAATCATATAACTAAAGAATTATTTATAAAAGATATAGCTTAGTCCACTATTCCAGTAGTTATAGAAATTTCAGATACTTCTATATTTCCTATAGCTAATGCTTCACTGATGTACGAAACAAATACCTTTATTATAATAGATTTATTTTATAACAAATATTCACATACATCCCAAAATAAACCTATATCTATTTTCAGTCAATACTAAAACAATTATTATTTCATAAAAAATATTTAGTATATTCACACAAAAATAATTTTTCATAACTTGACGCATCCACTAATAAGTGTCATAGTATATGATCCTACTATTTCCGCCATTACAATAATAGCTCAAGAAATACGAGGCTCTATTCAATCTTTTATTATGGGATTTATTTCATATATTGCAACGAATTTTCATATTAGAGTTTCAGATCAAAATATTGAACTCGTATAAATAACTCTCATAGAAAACAATTTTCTATATAAAATTGCATTTGGAATAGAAATCACATTTCTTATTCCATATTAAGTTTCTATTAGTATTTTATACAATTCTCATTTCTAATGTCTCTTTATGAAGAAAAGGTGACTGTTCACTCTCTTCATCTAAACTTTGTCTAAGTTGCTTCCACTCTCATACATTTGCTCTCCTTTCCAAATGGTCGAACCCTTCAAAGGAAATCCTTACTATAATATCACATCAAACTTTTTTAGAAAAGTGCATTTGGTTATCCCTAACATTTAAAGATATCAAATAAGTTGCACTTTCCGTAAACCGATTAAACTGACATTTAGTGAAATTCCTAGTTCTGTGAAGTAGTTCTTAGTCTATTTCGCTTCTAACACAATAAGATACTCATTATATTCAATCACATTGAACACATCATCTTGCACAATGGTGTACTTGTTTATTTCGAATAGTATAATTCTCATCGAGGTTTTGTACATTACAAATCGCAACTGTTCACCTTATAACATTTATATGTGATTGAATATAGATCCAACATATATATTCTTGCATTACTTTAGAGTTCAAAACTAATGGAAGACAATACACAATTTCGGGCAAGTAAAGACATAAGTGACCAAGATATGAATGCATTTAGTAGTTGCATAATTTATCTCTGTTATCCCAACTTTTGGCAAAGCCGAGATACCCAAAGATTAACTGAAAATCAAAGATTATTAGTCATGAACATCGATTGTGCATCGCAGGTTTACCATGGATATCGATAAATTTTGTCCGAGTCCGGATCGGGCTGCAATTGATGAGACATGTCAAGCTAGGCCAGATGAAACAACGTTCCAAGTTTCGAGTCAATCCGAGTTCGTATGCTCAAGATATCGCCAAAAGAAGATGGATAAGGTGGTATAAGGTCGAATCCATCAAACATGTGTTGCCTCGAATCCATAAAAGGACCCTATGTTCGAATCGATGAGGTGGTAATGTCATTCGAATCCATCAGAGTAAAATCCATTCGAATCCACCAAGGTCGACTCCATCGACTTCGTACCCATCGAGTTCTCCCCTGTTCGAATCCAACGAATTTCTACACCTTGATTCCATAAAAAGAAGGGGCTTCGAATCCAGGAGGTGTAGCCTTGCTTCGAATCCAGGAGGTGTAGTTCAGCTTCGACTCCATGCCGCTATTGTCTTCGAATCCCAAAGACAGAGGATGCTTCGTATCGATCGGTAATGACCTTCCACGATCAATACGAAGGAGCACGAATTCAATCGATTCGAAGGAAGCGCGTCTTCGAATCGATAGTCTCGAATCCACCTAGTCCACACAGCTAAAACCCCGGGTACGACTCAGTAAAACTCGGAGATAAAAGAGGGTTGACCCGAAGCATGCGCACCACGCCATTGTCTTCGCGTGCAAGAGGATCGATTCGAACGAATCGATTCGAACCAGATCGATTCGAACCAAGCCAGTCAACCAGAAATGCAATCTTGAATCGATCATAACTTGAGATCTACACATCCAAATGCTATGAAATTTTCACAGAAGCTTAAACACATGATGAAGAATGTCCACACCAAATTTCAGCTCGATTGGACTCTTTCTTGATCGATTCGAACCAAGGGTCGAATCGATCCCAAAGTGGGCCCGGATCTCCAGATTTCGGTCATGCGGGCCCCCTCACGTGCCAGAACTGGTCTCCCCTAAATTTAGGCGAAATATCAGCCTCCTACACCTATAAATAGAGCCCCTGGTCATTCAGAAAAGAGGTCAGACAATTTTGAGAGCTAAAGAGCGCCCAGATTCTGCCAGATTTACTCCAAATCACCATTGCTGCCTTAGATTGAGACTTAGTTCAGCAAATCAGTTGTAATACAACACACGAAATTGTAATCTTCAAGCGTCGAATCAATAAAATCATAAAAACCTTGAAGTGGACGTAGGCCGGAGATAGCCGAACCACTATAAATCGTGTGTCACTATTCATTATTTCTTAATTGCTGCTTGTTACTTGCTTAGATCTGTGATTTGTGTGTGAATACTGTTGATTTGTATTCATACGCTGGTGCTTTCACTACACTTGGGGTTTGTGACCATTTTTGGCGCAAACACTTTGCTGCTTTCACTGAGAAGAACTAGCACCCGCTACACCAGATTCAAAGTTTAGATTTAAGATTTTAAGGATTCAGATTTGACTCTACAATGACTCGACAAACAAGTAAAAAACAAAGAGCTGAGAGGAGCCAACAGGGAGGAAGTCAAGAAGCATCCTCTGGCGTTGGAGAAGGACAAGCTTCGATCTACATTACTAGAGAAGAGATGGAGGCTATGAATAACCAAATGCAGGAAAGAATGATGAAAAGCCAACAAGAGATGCTACAGAATTTCTTTGAACAAATGAGAGCTGCAGGAACACAAAACCCATGACCAGCTACAGCGGTTGTGAATGTGGAACAAGGAGCTAGGGCTATAGAACCCAACGTAGGACAGAATACAGAACCAGAAGGCAATCAACAAGGGCTTGGGGGCAGGCCCGCAGGATCCAACGCAGAAGGACCTTTGGAAGGAGCTCAACCGGCTAGGGCCAACACAAATGCTAACGAGCCACCCGAAGAGTACGTACCAGAATTCCCTACAAGACTCGGAGGGCAAGACAGAGACATGACAAGGGGGCAACCCCTAGATAGAGATGAAAGAATGATTGGCCTAGTGAGACGACTCATGAGAGGAGGGTTGTCAGGAGGAGGATTGGAAGAAGTTAGTCGGAGTCCGTTCGCTCCGAATATCAGGAATGCAAGGAACCCTCCAAAGTTCAAACTACCAATGCTGGATTCGTATGACGGGAAGTCGGATCCAACCATGCATATTACCAAATACATTAGACACATGGAAGTACTTGGAGCATCCGAGGAGGTGATGGCACGATGTTTCCTTTTATTTTTATCAGATTTGGCTGCACTTTGGTTCAGACAGTTAGAGACTGGATCAATCAGAACATGGGGCGAGCTTGTGGATTGCTTCATGAGACAGTTCAGGGTCCACGTAACACGGCCCAAGAGTGTGATGACTCTAGCTTCAATAAAGCAAAAGACCGGAGAGTCCATAAAAGATTTTCTGCTACGATTCAATGCAACGGTGGCTTCTGTAGATCACCCGGATCCATCAATGATTCTGATGGCGGTAGTGGCAGGAGTTGGGGAAGGCACCGAATTCAAAGACTCTTTGACTAAAGATCCACCGCAAGATCTTGGAGAGTTTTTCCATGAAGCTGAAAAATTCATTCGGTTAGAAGAATCACGAGCCGAGAGGCAGGAAATAAATGTTGCACAAGGCGAAGGAACCGCCACGGAACAGTCCAGGGAAGACAAAGGAAAGAGAAAGCAGGATGACGCACATGATGGTCCTGACAAACGGAAGAAATTCCGAGAGCCTAGATTCAGGCAATACACAGACTTGGTGGCAGGACTGGAACGGATTTACACTGAAACTCGGGGGCAACTCCCGTATCGAAAACCATCCAGGAGAGATCCCACGGAGCGGGAACGCAGGACTGGAAAATACTGCCTATTCCATGAGCTAGATGGGCACACTACCGATGAATGCCGCCACCCGAAGGATGAGGTGGAAGAACATGCCAGGAGTGGTAGATTGCCATAGTATGTCAGAGAACGTACAACGACGGTTAGGCCCGAACAACTACCGCCTCAACCTAACAGGAATGATCCTGGATCGGGATCACGACTCGTCATCAACTGATCACGATGGCAAGGGCCAAGTTCAGGATATGAGCTTTGATCACTTAGTTTCCTTAGATTTGATTTCAAAATAAAACGGCTATTCCACTTACTCATGTACGGGAACCGGAGAGATCCCTAGGCATGCTCTGAGATGGTAATAGACCGCTCCGCCCGGAGAGGCTTTATCTAGTTTTTTTCCCCTTTGTTTGAGATTGAACACTGGAACTTGAATTCAGTAAATAAACATGAATTTACCTTTGACCGGAGAGTTAAAGGATAAACATTAAATATCAATATAAACATGATCGCTTTATGATCCTACCCGGAGAGGCAGGGTCCGGAGTGCAAGAAGTGAGTTGCTTTGCCGGAGAGCGACAGGATCAACTCACTTAAGCATCGTTTCCTATTCACCGGAGAGTGATTGAATCAGGATTCGATAAGAGCCCGGAGAGGCTATGATCGGCCCACGATTTAGGCCATGACATCGCTTAAAGTTCAGATACACTGAACCGGAGTGCAGGAAGCGAGTCGCTTCGCCGGAGAGCGATAGGATTGACTCACTTAACGTTGTTTCCCCTTCACCGGAGAGTGACAGGATGGGATCCAGCATGAGCCCGGAGAGGCTGTGATCGACCGACGATTCAAGTCAAGACATCGCTTAATGTTCAGATACACTGAACCGGAGTGCAGGAGGTGAGTCGCTTCGCCGGAGAGCGATAGGATTGACTCGCTTAACGTTGTTTCCCCTTCACCGGAGAGTGACAGGATGAGACAGTAAGAGCCCAGAGAGGCTACGATCGGTCCAGAATGACCAAGACATCGCTATACGCCCTAGCTGGGGCCAGAGTGCAAGGAATAGAAAGCAACGCCGGAATGCAATAGGATCTTTCTATTCAATCGCTAAATCTAGAATGGGTTTGAGGAGGGTCCGGAGTGACCATCGACAGTCCGGAGGGGCTTCAGAATTTCATTCTTAACTTCTACTGGAAAAAATTGATAACAATTCGGCTTCGAACAGCCATGGACTTGATTGAAAATGCTATAAGCTATGAGAAACACATGAACTCACTGCATTTAACTTGAGGCTGATCAAAACACGCCTTTTAACAAAAGGCATGTTTTAGGGGGCAAAATGTTATCCCAACTTTTGGCAAAGCCGAGATACCCAAAGATTAACTGAAAATCAATGATTATTAGTCATGAACATCGATTGTGCATCGCAGGTTTACCATGGATATCGATAAATTTTGTCCGAGTCCGGATCGGGCTGCAATTGATGAGACATGTCTAGCAAGGCCAGATGAAACAACGTTCCAAGTTTCGAGTCAATCCGAGTTCGTATGCTCAAGATATCGCCAAAAGAAGATGGATAAGGTGGTATAAGGTCGAATCCATCAAACATGTGTTGCCTCGAATCCATAAAAGGACCCTATGTTCGAATCGATGAGGTGGGAATGTCGTTCGAATCCATCAGAGTAAAATCCATTCGAATCCACCAAGGTCGACTCCATCGACTTCGTACCCATCGAGTTCGCCCCTGTTCGAATCCAACGAATTTCTACACCTTGATTCCATAAAAAGAAGGGGCTTCGAATCCAGGAGGTGTAGCCTTGCTTCGAATCCAGGAGGTGTAGTTCAGCTTCGACTCCATGCCGCTATTGTCTTCGAATCCCAAAGACAGAGGATGCTTCGTATCGATTGGTAATGACCTTCCACGATCGATACGAAGGAGCACGAATTCAATCGATTCGAAGGAAGCGCGTCTTCGAATCGATAGTCTCGAATCCACCTAGTCCACACAGCTAAAACCCCGGGTACGACTCAGTAAAACTTGGAGATAAAAGAGGGTTGACCCGAAGCATGCGCACCATGCCATTGTCTTCGCGTGCAAGAGGATCGATTCGAACGAATCGATTCGAACCAGATCGATTCGAACCAAGCCAGTCAACCAGAAATGCAATCTTGAATCGATCATAACTTGAGATCTACACATCCAAATGCTATGAAATTTTCACAGAAGCTTAAACACATGATGAAGAATGTCCACACCAAATTTCAGCTCGATTGGACTCTTTCTTGATCGATTCGAACCAAGGGTCGAATCGATCCCAAAGTGGGCCCGGATCTCCAGATTTCGGTCATGCGGGCCCCCTCACGTGCCAGAACTGGTCTCCCCTAAATTTAGGCGAAATATCAGCCTCCTACACCTATAAATAGAGCCCCTGGTCATTCAGAAAAGAGGTCAGACAATTTTGAGAGCTAAAGAGCGCCCAGATTCTGCCAGATTTACTCCAAATCACCATTGCTGCCTTAGATTGAGACTTAGTTCAGCAAATCAGTTGTAATACAACACACGAAATTGTAATCTTCAAGCGTCGAATCAATAAAATCATAAAAACCTTGAAGTGGACGTAGGCCGGAGATAGCCGAACCACTATAAATCGTGTGTCACTATTCATTATTTCTTAATTGCTGCTTGTTACTTGCTTAGATCTGTGATTTGTGTGTGAATACTATTGATTTGTATTCATACGCTGGTGCTTTCACTACACTTGGGGTTTGTGACCATTTTTGGCGCAAACAATCTCGTGCATGGGTCTCGAAGCGATGACATGCCAAAAGATTATTGGTAAGTATATTTTATATTTCTATGTCAATCTTAATGTGGTTCATTTGTATATTTTAATTGATATTATGTTGGTTGCAAAAAATTACTGAAGTAGATCATTTTAACTTTATATAGCATATATTTTTACAATATTAGAAATGTTATAATTTTCATTTTCTAATAAGGCTCCCACTAGATTTTTGTAACAACCCGCTTATTTGGACCATTTAAATTGACAATAATCCACACATGTCAACTTAAATAATACAAAACACGAATCATTATGGGATTATGAATACATATATGTAAATGAGAATCAATACAACATCACAGACACAGAATAGTCAAAGAATAATGCAGCGGAAAAGTACATCATCATAATAGTAGTTCATGAAGCTACTACAGGAATACAACAATGTCTCAACATAAAGTGACAAAGAGAAATACAAGAGGTTCAATACATAAGTTCATCAACTACTAGAAAGGAAATAACTGATAAAGATAAATGCTAAGTCTTCAGCATCTTCAACCAACCTTGATCAGCAACTGGATAGCTTCAGGCTGACCCGAGCATATACAAAAGAAACACTCGAGTCAGGACTCAAAATCTTATACAGAATAATCAGGTGCAAATAATAAAGTCCATAACTCAAAGATGAATGTGATACACATCTTTAAGGATCCAATAAACTATCTATATATACAATAGAATACGCTAAATAGATAATGTCTAATCAGTAAAGTATGATATCAAAATAGTGTTAAGTCATGGCCCATTCCATCCTTAACACATTTTTATTCCCAAGAGCATATACAAGACCGTAGTTTCCCCAAAACCGGAAGTCACCATAGGGCAATCCATATACTAAAGGTACAAAACAAAACGTAGTGGTCGCGAATAGGATAATCAGTATGACAAGGTACATGAGGCGATACCAACTAGGATACTAGTAGTTGCGTGATCCGGACTGATGTTGAGCATAGCAGCTACTATCTCAACACCGCAAAACAACACTCCCAAATCAAGGGGTGCACCCAAATCGAATCACAAAAGTAATACATAAGGTATCGAAGAAGTGTGTCCGCTAGAGGTAGCGAACCTCAATGGCCCGGCGCGGCTCCTGTTTTAGTCATGTCAGGGGTCATCCAAAATCGTTCTCTTTCTTCAGTCAATGCGTTCACCAAAACCATCCACTTCATTCTGGATCAACACTCCGCGTATATTAGTTATTAAAGTGGTTTTCGGTATCGACAGAGAGTATGTCCATATCCGATCCCGGTCTCTTTAATAACTACGCATTAATTACCCGATGGTCATTTAATATTAAAGTTTAAAACAAATCAAAGTCCAAAAGTCAAGTTGCAAGTTTGACTTTCAAAATTTGACACTTCACAATTCAATTTATTTCGAACATTTAAAATCATATTTCCAAATGAAGTTTTAGTTCAAGCCCTTGAGTTAACAATACTTAAGTATTCAAGTTCAATTTTTATTCCTATTCCCATTCATCGTTACATTAAATTAAATCAAAACTTTTATTTAATTAATTTCAACATCTAAATCAAATCCTTAACTTTAGTTCGTTTTGCATTCCCTTTTAGTCACTTTGTTACTTAATCTCAAATTTAATTTATAACAAATTCCAAATTTATTAAATTTATCCAAATTAGATTTTATTTCGAATATAATAAATTCAATTTATTAGATTCTAAAACTTACTTATTCAAATCTCATTTCAATTAATGTGTCAATCCGTTTATCTAATTAAATAGATTTATTAATCCGTTTCAATTTAATCCATTAATTTATTTCAATTAGGTCCACTTATTAATTCATTACAATTAATCCTATTAATTTAATACCATTAAATCCATTCATTTACTATAATTAAATCTATTGTTTTATTACAATTAAATCCATTGATTTATTACAGTTAAATCTATTGATTTATTACAATTAAATCTATTCATTTACTACAATTAAATCTATTGTTTTATTACAATTAAATCCATTCATTCATTACAATTAAATCTATTGTTTTATTACAATTAAATCCATTAATTTATTACAGTTAAATCTATTGATTGATTACAATTAAATCTATTCATTTACTACAATTAAATCTATTGTTTTATTACAATTAAATCCATTCATTCATTACAATTAAATCTATTGTTTTATTACAATTAAATCCATTCATTTATTACAATTAAATCTATTGATTTATTTCAATTAAATCCATAAATTCGTTACTTACTTTCCAACAAATTTTTAAGTTCATTTCTTAATTTCAAATGGATTTCAATTCCAAAATGATTTTGTTGACCAATCGGTTTTCTTATCTTTAATTTTCTATCCTAGGCCAAGGTTGTTCAATTTTGGGTATTTATCATTTCAACCCAATATAATTAAATAAAACAAAGCATAGCAAAGGGAACTTGCAGTGTGATAACTGAGATGGTGTCAAAGTAAATAAACAATCAATAACAACCATACATAACAATTTAACCGTTTATTTAAATAATCCCGAAATAATCGTATTTAATTTACATTTTTTATTTATGTAAATTAAATAAAATTATTCCTAGAATCCACACTATCATTTCATGCGGATTAAAGATTATTACATTATAGGTTTTCACTTGGCGTTTATTATCAAATTATTACAGCAATCATACATTCAATGGCTCAAAGTATAACTAATCCTATTTCTACGTGTCGATTTATTTAACATTTAAAGGGACAAGTTCAACATATATAATCTATTTTGAAATTTAGACTATCCTATATCAATTCCAATTTCATATTAATTATCACTTATATTAACAACCAAATTCAACATCACATAACAAATTTAATGTCATAATTATTTTCATATCTAACTTCAAATCACAATTTAACATCAACCATTTTAACATTCAAATTAATATCAATAACATCTATCACTTGATTAACATAGCATAACAGATTGAGTCGTGAATGAAATATTCACCTTGTGTGGTTAGAGAAGATGACGAAGCACGAAGACGAATAGATAAGAGACACTAACAAGCACGACACAAAAGCGGACACAAACTGCAATCAAACAAATAATTAAATTGACAATTTGTTCAATACAATATATATAGATTGTATATATAATCATACCAAAGCAAAGAAACTAGATAGATCCGACAAGCTGAATGGAAGCCTAAGTCTCCGAAGCAGTAGCTGGAACAAAACACAGTAAAACACTGTATGTGAGCAACTAGAATTTTCAAAGTTATACTGCTATAATATATATAGTTTCATATATATTTATATATATAAAACTCTGAAATATAACTGCGGCCAAGGCGAGGACAACAAAGACGGCGGAGCGGGAAGTCGCGGTGGTCGGAGAAGGCGAGTGCGGGTTGGGTCGTTGGTGGGTGCGGGTTGGGTCGCTGGTGGGTGCGGGCTGGGCAGTGGAGTAGGTGGCTCGGCTGGTGGGAGGGGAGGCGGAACAGGACTGGGCAGGGACGGGTCGGGTAGGGCGAAGGCGGAGGGGCTGGGCAGTGGCGGACAGAGGTCTGTTTTGGGGCGGGCGAAGCTGGGCTGGTGCGGAGGGCAGCGGACGGGCGAAGGGAGGCTGGGGCTGTGGCGGGCTGGCGTGGGGACGGGGTAGGCGAAGGGACGGTGGCGTGGGGTTGGTGGGTACGGGCGAAGGGGACTGGGGCGATCGAAGGGGAGACTGGGCGTGTGTTGCTGGGACAGGCGGGCGAAGGCAGTGGGGACGGGAGGCGGGCGGTGGCTGGGACTGGGAAGGCGGGTGGAGGGTCAGGCGGAGGGGCAGGCGAAGTGGACGGGTGGGGAAGGCAGTGGGAGCGGGTTGGGGAACGGCAGTGCGGAGGCTGGTGGCTGGTGGGCAGCAGGTGGTGGGGTTGGTGGGAGGCAGTGGGAGGAAGACTCCATTTGCTGTTTTGAGAAGAAGAAATGAAAAAATATATGAAGAGAAGAGGGAGGTAGAGGAATACGTACCAAAGATGTAAAAGGTGAGCAACCGAATGAATAGAAGGAACCAGCTAGTTTATACAAAATGGTATTGGGATTTCAAAAGCCAAAATTTATTGTCACGGTAACCGAAAGGCTGTTGGGTTTCTGGGCAGCTGAATAGTCAAGGACCCCTAGTATTCTGAGCTGAGTAGGTAATTGGGTACCGGTTTGGGTTGCGTAACGGACCAGTTTATAATCCGTTAAACAATTATAATTTGCAGCTCCGAACTCCGATTGACACAAATAAATATACCATTTTGATCAGCGCGATGAGGCGAACGCAACGGTATACAGATATCAGTGGTACGATTAAATTATAAAATTTGAAAATTTTCTATTGTGGAAAAAGCAGCAAAACACCGAAGAATAAGATCGACGAAGCTGAAGATGTCCGAAATTTGAAAAACGAAAAACGACTTCTTGATCAGAAGATGGTTTAGAATTTTTCTATGTAAAAATATTCCGGTCCAGAAGATAAAAAATTTCGCGTTTAAAATGAACTGATGTGAAGTAAACACGAACGAAATTTACTGCGGTATTTTCCGACGAAACTTTTCCCATTTCTATAACCATCTAGGCGCCATTTATAAACAAGGTTTTGACGCTAATTGAAATCGTATGAAAGTTCCATATTTTATATAAAAATAATGGATTCAAAATTTTAAAATTGGGTCGGAATTTCAGGGTCGTTACATTCTCCCCCACTCAAAACTTTTCGTCCTCGAAAAGAACGAGACGGTGAAGTAAAAAAAATGGAGTAAGCGAAAAAGTCAAGATAGATTTTTTTTTATTTTAAGAAAGTTTGATTTATACCTGAAATCAGTAATTCGGGGTTTGAATCCCGGATACTATCCTCAGTTTCCCATGTGCAATCTCGCTCATCTTCACTCCATTGGACTTTGACGAGATTTATAGACTTCCTTCTTAGTTGCCTTGTTTCCCGATCGACTATTCGAAGTGGTCTTCTTTCGATAGTCAAATCTGGCTCGATATCTACTTCATCTAACTGAGCTATTGGAATGGTCATGGATGGGTCAAGCACGACTTTCCGGAGATGTGAAACATGGAATACGTTGTGCACGCCCTCAAACTTTTCTGGTAATGCAACTCTATAAGCTAGTGTGCCAATTCTCTCGGTGATAGTAAATGGTCCAACAAATCTTGGGGCAAGCTTCCCTCTACGACCAAATCGAATAACATTCTTCAAAGGTGATACTTTCAGAAATACCACATCCCCAACCTGGAATTCCAAATCTCTTCTACGCCTATCCGCATAGCTCTTCTGCCTATCCTGTGCGGTCTTCATCTTCCTTCTGATCTCATTAACCTTCTCGGATGCTTCCATAATCATATCTGGGCCAAGAACCAATCGATCACCAGGCTCAATCCAACAAGCTGGCGATTTGCATGGCCGTCCATATAAAGCTTCGAACGGTGCCATATCGATACTCGCCTGAATATAAAGGTGATTAAATTCCAATTCAAATTTACTTATTCAAACTGAAATTTTTGATTTACCTGATAACTGTTATTATAAGTGAATTCAACCAAATGGAGATGGTCTTCCCAAGATCCACCAAAATCAATAATGCAGGCTCGGAGCAGATCCTCCAAAATCTGATTTACCCTTTCAGTTTGGCCATCCGTTTGAGGATGATAAGCTGTGCTCAGATTCAGTTTAGTGCCCAAGACGTCCTGAAATGCCTTCCAGAATTTACTAGTGAATATAGGGTCTCGATCGCATACAATACTAAATGGAACCCCATGAAGTCTAACAATCTCTTTCATGTAAATCTCTGCCAAACTTGAAGCAGTACGAGTGGTCTTAATAGGGATAAAGTGAGCAGATTTTGTCAACCTATCAATGATCACCCATATACTCTCATTACCTTTTCTGGTCCTCGGTAATCCATCAATGAAGTCCATAGAAATCTGATCCCATTTCCAACAAGGAATCTCTAGGGGTTGAAGTAAACCGGCAGTCTTCTGGTGATCCGCCTTAACTTGTTGGCAAGTGGTGCATCTACTGACATATATAGAAATATCTCTCTTCATCCCACTCCACAAATATAAACGCTTCATATTACGATACATCTTAGTGACACCAGGATGAAATGAAAGTGATGACTGATGATTCTCTCTAAGTACTTCTTGTCTCAATCCATCGACATTAGGAACACAAATACGATTGTCAATCCTCAGAACTCCATTACTATCTATCTGTGCTCCCACTTTACTGTCGGCATTTCCAACTCTACCAAGAACCAACTCCTTCATACGATAGAGCAAAGTGTCCTCATATTGTTTAGCTTTTATGCGATCCATAAGAGAGGGAGAGATGACAAGCTGAAATAACATGCCTTCAACAATATTACAGCAAGATAATGCTTTGCTACGACTCAATGCATCGGCTACAACATTTGCTTTCCCGGGAGTATAAGTGATGTCGAGATCATATGCAGCTAAAAATTCGAGCCATCGGACTTGCCTCTGATTCAAATCCTTCTGAGAAAAGATATATCTCAAGGACTTATGATCAGTAAATAATTCGAATTTGGTTCCCAAAAGATGATGCCTCCATAGTTTCAGAGCAAATACAACGGCAAGAAGCTCTAGGTCATGTGTGGCATAGTTTAATTCATGGGTCTTCAACTGACGGCCAGTATAAGCAATAACTTTTCCACTTTGCATAAGAACATCACCTAAACCTTCTCGACAAGCATCTGTGTAGACAGTTAATCCCTCACTTCCATCGATTACCGCAAGAACAGGGGCTGAAGTTAACTTACGCTTCAACTCATTAAAGGCTGATTCACACTTCTCACTCCAAATAAACTTAACATCCTTCTGAGTTAAAGTAGTAAGTGGGGCAGAAATCCGGGCAAAGTGCTCAATAAATCTGCGATAATAACCGGCTAAACCCAAGAAACTACGAATATCTGTAGGAGTTTTAGGAGTCTCCCAATCATTGATTACGGCGATCTTAGCTGGATCAACCGAAATCCCATTTTCAGAAACTATGTGGCCCAGGAATCTCACTTCGTCTCGCCAGAAGTGGCATTTAGAGAATTTGGCCTTAAGTTGATGATTTCGGAGAGTTTCCAGAACATAAGCAAGATGTGTCTCATGCTCCTTCTTGTCTTTGGAGAAGACGAGAATATCATCAATGAAAACAAGAACAAACTTGTTAAGCACATCATGGAAGACTCGATTCATCAAGTCGACGAAATAAGCAGGTGCGTTGGTCAAACCGAATGGCATAACCAACCATTCATAGAATCCATTCTCGGTACGGAAAGCTGTCTTATGGATACTATCTTCAGCGACTCTGAGTTGATGGAACCCAGTGGCTAGATCAAGTTGTGAGAAAATTTTAGCTCCATGGAGCTGATCGAATAAATCGTTGATGCGAGGCATCGGATAACGATTCTTGAGAGTGCGTTTGTTCAGTTCTCGATAATCAACACACATGCGAAGAGATCCATCTGATTTGGTGACAAATACAACTGCGGCGCCCCATTCGGAGCAACTTCTCCTAATCAAGCCTTTAGCAAATAGATCATCAATTTGGGTTTTTAGTTCAGCTTTTTCTTTAGGAGCCATCCTTCGGTGTGGGAGAACTACGGGAGTAGCTCCAGGAATAAGATCAATACGGAAATCGATTTCCCATTTGGGCGGTAGAGAGTTGACCTCTCCAAATACATCGGGAAATTTCTGAACAATATAGGTAGTACTAAGATCATCCGGATGAGCATCAAGAGAGAATATGAAGCTTCCGGCATATTTCTGAGGTGATTTGCATTCAATGACAAGCGGTAGGCCCTTGTCATTGACTAGAGAAACAGAACGAGCCTTGCAAGAAATAACAGCATCGAATTTCCTTAACCAATCAGCACCTAACAAGATGTCAAATGCTACGAAGCCAAGCACATAAAAATCCCAAGTGAATCGATATCTTCCATACAAGAGCACAACCTCTTTACAAATTCTACTGAGGTTGGCAAGTCCTCCAATAGGGTTGGAGACGCATAAGGAAGTAGTAGTAAGAGTAGGTTCTAATTTGAGCTTATTACAGAGATCAATAGATATGAAGCTATGAGAAGCACCAGTATCGAATAATACCCTAATAGGTAAATCATGTAATGAAAAAGTACTTCGTAAGGTACCTTGGTCATCCTGGGTGGGTGGTGCAGGGGGTGCTGGTGTGGTGATAGCAAATACTCCAGATGGTGTGCCACGCTTATACAGTGGGCAGTCTTTCTTGAAATGACCCGGCTGGAGGCAGACATAGCATAAATCTTTCCTAGTCGTAGAAGGTGGTGGAACAGCAGCTCCGGTAGATGGACAACTATTAGCATAATGGCCCTTCTTATCGCATTTGAAGCAAGTGATATTAGCAAGGTCGATTGGGCTTTTCTGAGCATATCCCAATCCAGTAGTCTTCTGCCAAGCTTTCTTTTGTTGATCAAAGTTCATCTTCCTTTTCCCAGGCTGGCTAGAAGAGGGCTGAGTAAGCAAGTCATAATATTCTGGTCTAGCTCCCAAAATGAATTTCTCATTCTTCAGAAGTGGTGTATCGATCAAGCCAGGTCCGAATTTTGAGAGTTCGTTGAATTTCCTCTCATACTCAGAAAAAGTCATACTGCCTTGCTTAAGATCCATGAAAGCTCTATAAAGTTGGGTTTTCCCAGCAGCTGGCATCCATTGTGCCGAGAAAGTATCCCTAATCGAAAGATAGACAAGATGAATAACATTCCAAAGATTAAAGAAGAATTTAGACTACGGAATCCAATTAAACTTATACCTAAACTGGGCCCAAGTGATGGTGTTCTCCTCGATACGAGAAGTAACTGATTCCCACCAATCTTGCGCGGCATCTTGAAGTTGCCAAGCAGCAAGCTGACGCTTCTGAGCATCAGTGATCTCCAGACCCGAAAATATCTTCTCTAAGCCTTTAAGCCATTGCTGAGCCTCAATAATGTTCTCGGATCCAGAAAACTTAATACCTCCAAGCTGTGAATACTCCTTACTAAGAATGGTGAATTTGACAGGAGCCGGAGCGGCAGGTGCAGCCAGAGCAGGACCATTGCCTCTTCCACCACTATTGTTTCTTCTGGCACTCATCCTGAAATACCAAAAGAAATTTAGGACCAAGGATAAAATCAGAGAACTCAAAAGGAAAATTCAATCGACGAATCAAAGAAGTTCGAATAGAAAGGGTTTGGATATTGAATCGATTCTCCTCATTCTAGGGTATTGCTACCCTATCTCTAATGAGTTTCATAATCCCGAACTAAGGTTTTTAGGGAAACCGAAGCTCTGATACCAACTGTAACAACCCGCTTATTAGGACCATTTAAATTGACAATAATCCACACATGTCAACTTAAATAATACAAAACACGAATCATTATGGGATTATGAATACATATATGTAAATGAGAATCAATACAACATCACAGACACATAATAGTCACAGAATAATGCAGCGGAAAAGTACATCATCATAATAGTAGTTCATGAAGCTACTACAGGAATACAACAATGTCTCAACATAAAGTGACAAAGAGAAATACAAGAGGTTCAATACATAAGTTCATCAACTACTAGAAAGGAAACAACTGATAAAGATAAATGCTAAGTCTTCAGCATCTTCAACCAACCTTGATCAGCAACTGGATAGCTTCAGGCTGACCCGAGCATATACAAAAGAAACACTCGAGTCAGGACTCAAAATCTTATACAGAATAATCAGGTGCAAATAATAAAGTCCATAACTCAAAGATGAATGTGATACACATCTTTAAGGATCCGATAAACTATCTATATATACAATAGAATACGCTAAATAGATAATGTCTAATCAGTAAAGTATGATATCAAAATAGTGTTAAGTCATGGCCCATTCCATCCTTAACACATTTTTATTCCCAAGAGCATATACAAGACCGTAGTTTCCCCAAAACTGGAAGTCACCAGAGGTCAATCCATATACTAAAGGTACAAAACAAAACGTAGTGGTCGCGAATAGGATAATCAGTATGACAAGGTACATGAGGCGATACCAACTAGGATACTAGTAGTTGCGTGATCCGGACTGATGTTGAGCATAGCAGCTACTATCTCAACACCGCGAAACAACACTCCCAAATCAAGGGGTGCACCCAAATCGAATCACAAAAGTAATAGATAAGGTATCGAAGAAGTGTGTCCGCTAGAGGTAGCGAACCTCAATGGCCCGGCGCGGCTCCTGTTTTAGTCATGTCAGGGGTCATCCAAAATCATTCTCTTTCTTCAGTCAACGCGTTCACCAAAACCATCCACTTCATTCTGGATCAACACTCCGCGTATATTAGTTATTAAAGTGGTTTTCGGTATCGACAGAGAGTATGTCCATATCCGATCCCGGTCTCTTTAATAACTACGCATTAATTACCCGATGGTCATTTAATATTAAAGTTTAAAACAAATCAAAGTCCAAAAGTCAAGTTGCAAGTTTGACTTTCAAAATTTGACACTTCACAATTCAATTTATTTCGAACATTTAAAATCATATTTCCAAATGAAGTTTTAGTTCAAGCCCTTGAGTTAACAATACTTAAGTATTCAAGTTCAATTTTTATTCCTATTCCCATTCATCGTTACATTAAATTAAATCAAAACTTTGATTTAATTAATTTCAACATCTAAATCAAATCCTTAACTTTAGTTCGTTTTGCATTCCCTTTTAGTCACTTTGTTACTTAATCTCAAATTTAATTTATAACAAATTCCAAATTTATTAAATTTATCCAAATTAGATTTTATTTCGAATATAATAAATTCAATTTATTAGATTCTAAAACTTACTTATTCAAATCTCATTTCAATTAATGTGTCAATCCGTTTATCTAATTAAATAGATTTATTAATCCGTTTCAATTTAATCCATTAATTTATTTCAATTAGGTCCACTTATTAATTCATTATAATTAAATCCATAATTTATTACAATTAAGTCCATTAATTTATTACAATTAATCCTATTAATTTAATACCATTAAATCCATTCATTTACTACAATTAAATCTATTGTTTTATTACAATTAAATCCATTGATTTATTACAGTTAAATCTATTGATTTATTACAATTAAATCTATTCATTTACTACAATTAAATCTATTGTTTTATTACAATTAAATCCATTCATTCATTACAATTAAATCTATTGTTTTATTACAATTAAATCCATTGATTTATTACAGTTAAATCTATTGATTTATTACAATTAAATCTATTCATTTACTACAATTAAATCTATTGTTTTATTACAATTAAATCCATTC
This sequence comes from Allium fistulosum, assembly GCA_030737815.1. NCBI lineage: Eukaryota > Viridiplantae > Streptophyta > Magnoliopsida > Asparagales > Amaryllidaceae > Allium > Allium fistulosum. The sequence continues at coordinate 737,153,567 of CM060908.1, read as the reverse complement.
ATTCATTACAATTAAATCTATTGATTTATTTCAATTAAATCCATAAATTCGTTACTTACTTTCCAACAAATTTTTAAGTTCATTTCTTAATTTCAAATGGATTTCAATTCCAAAATGATTTTGTTGACCAATCGGTTTTCTTATCTTTAATTTTCTATCCTAGGCCAAGGTTGTTCAATTTTGGGTATTTATCATTTCAACCCAATATAATTAAATAAAACAAAGCATAGCAAAGGGAACTTGCAGTGTGATAACTGGGATGGTGTCAAAGTAAATAAACAATCAATAGCAACCATACATAACAATTTAACCGTTTATTTAAATAATCCCGAAATAATCGTATTTAATTTACATTTGTTATTTATGTAAATTGAATAAAATTATTCCTAGAATCCACACTATCATTTCATGCGGATTAAAGATTATTACATTATAGGTTTTCACTTGGCGTTTATTATCAAATTATTACAGCAATCATACATTCAATGGCTCAAAGTATAACTAATCCTATTTCTACGTGTCGATTTATTTAACATTTAAAGGGACAAGTTCAACATATATAATCTATTTTGAAATTTAGACTATCCTATATCAATTCCAATTTCATATTAATTATCACTTATATTAACAACCAAATTCAACATCACATAACAAATTTAATGTCATAATTATTTTCATATCTAACTTCAAATCATAATTTAACATCAACCATTTTAACATTCAAATTAATATCAATAACATCTATCACTTGATTATCATAGCATAACAGATTGAGTCGTGAATGAAATATTCACCTTGCGTGGTTAGAGAAGATGACGAAGCACGAAGACGAATAGATAAGAGATACTAACAAGCACGACACAAAAGCGGACACAAACTGCAATCAAACAAATAATTAAATTGACAATTTGTTCAATACAATATATATAGATTGTATATATAATCATACCAAAGCAAAGAAACTAGATAGATCCGACAAGCTGAATGGAAGCCTAAGTCTCCGAAGCAGTAGCTGGAACAAAACACAGTAAAACACAGTATGTGAGCAACTAGAATTTTCAAAGTTATACTGCTATAATATATATAGTTTCATATATATTTATATATATAAAACTCTGAAATATAACTGCGGCCAAGGCGAGGACAACAAAGACGGCGGAGCGGGACGTCGCGGTGGTCGGAGAAGGCGAGTGCGGGTTGGGTCGTTGGCGGGTGCGGGTTGGGTCGCTGGTGGGTGCGGGCTGGGCAGTGGAGTAGGTGGCTCGGCTGGTGGGAGGGGAGGCAGAACGGGACTGGGCAGGGACGGGTCGGGCAGGGCGAAGGCGGAGGGGCTGGGCAGTGGCGGATGGAGGTCTGGGCTAGGGCGGGCGAAGCTGGGCTGGCGCGGAGGGCAGGGGACGGGCGAAGGGAGGCTGGGGCTGTGGCGGGCTGGCGTGGGGACGGGGTAGGCGAAGGGACGGTGGCGTGGGGTTGGTGGGTACGGGCGAAGGGGACTGGGGCGATCGAAGGGGAGACTGGACGTGTGTTGCTGGGACAGGCGGGCGAAGGCAGTGGGGACGGGAGGCGGGCGGTGGCTGGGACTGGGCAGGCGGGTGGAGGGTCAGGGGAGGGGCAGGCGAAGGGGACGGGTGGGGAAGGCAGTGGGAGCGGGTTGGGGAACGGCAGGGCGGAGGCTGGTGGCTGGTGGGCAGCAGGTGGTGGGGTTGGTGGGAGGCAGTGGGAGGAAGACTCCATTTGCTATTTTGAGAAGAAGAAATGAAAAAATATATGAAGAGAAGAGGGAGGTAGAGGAATACGTACCAAAGATGTAAAAGGTGAGCAACCGAATGAATAGAAGGAACCAGCTAGTTTATACAAAATGGTATTGGGATTTCAAAAGCCAAAATTTATTGTCACGGTAACCGAAAGGCTGTTGGGTTTCTGGGCAGCTAAATAGTCAAGGACCCCTAGTATTCTGAGCTGAGTAGGTAATTGGGTACCGGTTTGGGCTGCGTAATGGACCAGTTTATAATCCGTTAAACAATTATAATTCGCAGCTCAGAACTCCGATTGACACAAATAAATATACCATTTTGATCAGCGCGACGAGGCGAACGTAACGGTATACAGATATCAGTGGTACGATTAAATTATAAAATTCGAAAATTTTCTATTGTGGAAAAAGCAGCAAAACACCGAAGAATAAGATCGACGGAGCTGAAGATGTCCGAAATTTGAAAAACGAAAAATGACGTCTTGATCAGAAGATGGTTTAGAATTTTTCTATGTAAAAATATTCCGGTTCAGAAGATAAAAATTTTCGTGTTTAAAATGAACTGATGTGAAGTAAACGCGAAAGAAATTTACTGCGGTATTTTCCGACGAAACTTTTCCCATTTCTATAACCATCTAGGCGCCATTTATGAACAAAGTTTGGACGCTAATTGAAATCGTATGAAAGTTCCATATTTTATATAAAAATAATGGATTCAAAATTTTAAAATTGGGTCGGAATTTCAGGGTCATTACAATTTTTATAGTCCTCGAAACCTCGAGGGAAATATATATCTTTTGATTCCTCTAGTGAGTGTAAGGATGCACTTGCTTTGGGGTTCTGACCTAGAGTTTGCTCAACAAATCATAGGCTCGCAAGTGATGGATAAATTTTTATTGATTGTATCACGTACAACTCCTAACCATGGTCTTTATCCAAATCTCAACCTCGACCTTGAGTTTGCTCAATAAATCGAGAGAGATTATTCGCTCGTGCCTACCATTTCACGGCAGCTTAAGGAAAATGCATGTACCTTTAGTTTGCTCAACAAATGCATCCATGTATCTTACCTCGTCTAGTCAATATATTAATAGTACCACACATAACATCCCTCGCTTAAGTTTGATCAACAACCAAGGAGTTTGCAAGTAATCTATTAATACATAAATGGTAGATGATAACTTATATATTAGAGATTCATAATCAAATATATATATATATATATTCATTGATATCAATTTAAGGAATAATGCGTTTCTTATGATATACACTCGTGATTCAAGTGTCTAACACATCTAAAACAATGGTACAATGGTATCCTTATGATATACTGCACGTGTGTACTTATTCCAAAAATTTGCCTTATTATATCAGTTCCACTTAGATTTATGCATACATAGTTATATAAATTTTAATTTATTTATAACTTTTGTAATTTAGTTAAATTATATAATATATATATATATATATTTGTGTGTGTGTCTTTTTAATTAAATTATATTAAATTAATTTAATCCTTATCAGTTAAATCATATTTAAATAATTTTAATTTTAATTTTAATTGTATTAATTAAATTATTTAATTTATATAAAGTTTCTAAAATTTTATATTATTCATCTTAAACTATAAATAATTAACCATAACATCTATAGTTTGTTTATATATACGTATCACTATATGTACGCATATTAATTAATTAACTTTTAAATTAATTAATTGATAAATTCATTTATTTAATTAAATAATTAAATTAAATATGAAAATTAATTCTCAATTTAACATAATTATAGTGAATAAATTTAAGATAAATATATAACTATAATGATTATAGTTACATACACACAAACAAATATATATATATATATATATATCTTTGTGTGTGTATGTTTAATTAGATTTTAGCAAGGCTAACCGGCTTTATAAGGGGCCGTTCACTTTTATTAACGAAATTTAAACAAGTGTTCTACACATACGCAGAGCAACTATATAACATTCACTACAAAAAAACCCACCTTTAATTGCACTTATTGGTAGCATTTGTAGTGTAAATGCAACCAATATTATTTTTACCTTTATTTTTACTTGCTTTTGTTTTATGTTAAGGCTGCCAAATTTTTGCCGCCTTGCCCGCCAATTGCTAAAAAGTCTTTATGTTTTTTCCATCTCTTTCCCTCTATTATTATGTTTCCCTCTATTTCAGCAAAATTCCCTCCGCGGTTACATTTCTACCATCCTCTCGCTTCTGCTCCCATCATTCCACTTCATCGATCTGCTCCCCTCCACTTCGTCGATCAAATATTCCTTCAATTTGTTTTCATTTGCTTCCTTGAGCTTGAATCTACGAATCGAGGTAACACAAAACCCTAATTTATCAAATTCTCTAATCTCTGACTTTATTCTCCATGTTGTATTCCTCCTCAGCGCAGTATTCCTCCACAATCAATTGAAACCCTAGCTAATCCTCTTATCGCCAAACATAAATAAAAGTGAAAAAATCAAATCTTCAAACCGCCGAGATATACAAGAGGAAGATTTATTCAAAGAAAAAAAGGTTAGTTTTTCCCAATCTACTCGTAAATCTATAAGAATTTTGATGTATAATTTGTTCTTCAAATTGTTTTGCACTGGTTATCTATATTTGACTACAAGTGCTGAACATTTTTATTGATTATCAGTTGTTGTTTATTAATAAAATTTGCATTTGTAATGTAGATGATGGTTTGATTTTTGAGTTTGCCAAATAATTCATATTTTATTTTAGCTACACTGGAAAGATCGATTGAGAGAAATAACTTATTCTGATTAGAATCTACAAGTTTTATTACTTCATCCACAATATAATTTGAATGAGTTTATGCAATGATTTTTGTTCTGTAAATTCATTGGTGGATTAACTAATAAACTTTTTTCCTGTTCTTATATCGATTGTTGCTTCTTAAAATAGTTATAAGCACAGATACATCAATTGGCACTTTAAAAATAAAAATTAGCCTCTAGCATAAATTTACTGAATTCATGTTTGTATTGTCACAATTTCTATCATTCCGAAGCATGAAAAGATACCTTTGTTGAAAATTCACTATATTACCACACTTTCCAGACCCACTTCTTCGTTTCCAACCAAGAGTGATACTAGACTAAGAAGTTTTTTGCTTTTTATTAAAACAAATTAACCAAACTAGTTCAATCTATTTATTACACCAAAATATATCATTCTATTTATAAAGATCCAAATACTTTCAACAATATTGCAACACTAAGTTCCCAAAATCATTTGACCTCTAAAACTTGTAATTTTTTTAGCTATGATTATTTTATACATACCCTTATTTATAAAATCATTTATGCAATTAATACCTACAACATAATCTATCTTTCTTAACCGTTATATTATAGGATCAACAAATTTTTACCCAAAAAATCATTTGAGTTAGATTTTTGTATCCATACTCTCATATTAAATCCAACTGTTTTTAATCTTGTAGGAAACATAGAAAAATCTTTAGTCATTCCAGCTTTTCGAATAAAACAAAGTAAGCATTTATGATCTATGCTACTGATAAAAGCAAGGATAAGCAACATATGTTATTGTATATTATTATTTAAAATATATATAGTTTATTTCTTATTCAAATGTAAGAATAAGTAATGGCTGATCATATGATCCTCTTTAGATCTAGGCACTACGTAGCTTTAAGGCCTTCCAAATAGGTATGAAATCATAATAAAAATAATAACGAATCCATACACTTATTTACCTAAACCAAGCATCACTATTTTAGTTACATACAAAAAATCAAACTCAGTATTAAATCTCTACAAATATCTAATCCTAAAACTTTATCTTCTTTTCTTACACTTTTTGAATTTGGAATTCTCTTTTACCATGATTTCGTTGAAACTGTATTATTACTTGGAGCAATATTTGTTTAAAGTTTGGGTAAAGCGACAATGTCTTTAATATCACTATATAATGATAGTTTGATATAAAACTAATGTGGGTATGTAGAGCATGATTAAATTCAAAATAAAAGTGACCATAATTATCGTTTAAAGTACCATATTCAAAATTATATTTTGAGAAATATTGAAGAATCAAGAATATTATTTTATGCAAAAAAAAATTTGTCCCATAAAAATAATTTAGATGATGTCTGAGAAAAAGTCATAAGAGCTTCAAAGTTATTGTATGTTTGATTTTTTTTGTATGTGCGATTTCTTTGACAAGACTAAATACAAGGTTGATTATTTGAACCAAAATAAAGTACAACATGAATGGTTGAAATTGTGCATAAAATCTTTTTTGGTTTTATAAACAATCACAAGGGACACAGCCACAAGATTGGTGAAAAATATGATTAAAACCATATTGTGAAGATTTTGAAAACAACTAATTCTTAGAAGGTCTTTTAATGAAACAAAAAGGAGTTATAGCTTTTCCTGCTTTAACATGACTAGTTCGTCCTAATAATGCAACTTAATTTATCTACTTCTCTTCTTCCAATAAATCTACGGAATGTAGTTACAAGCTATTGTAAATAGCATATGACTTCCATTTTAAAACTTGTGGGTATAATTTGAAGGTATAGCCCAAAATACGTCTACTTGACCAATAATCTATGTTTTGTTTTTTGATAGTTATCATTTGCGTTTTCTTACCGTTGTTACATTGTTTTTGAGCTATACCACTATAACCTTTTTTGGTGGTGCAATGTATAGGTCTTCATCCTAATAAGTCAAAAAATTCACAAGTTAATGAAGAGCATCAATAATAAATTAATGAATTTTTTAAATGGTAATAGCTATAAGTTATTACATTGTTTTTAGGGAAATAAAATGCGAAACTTTGAAATATTTTTCATGTCTTTTTATCGATTTAGGAAGGTCATAAATCCATGTCATGGATTTCTATTGGATGGTCATTTGAGTAATCTTGAAGTAACTTGTTAGAATAAACTCTATGCATTTCTGTTTTTTTATGACCCTGGTCCTCCATATGAGCAATTTCAGCATCAAATGTGTTTAACCTTTTTGTGCATTTGTACTAATTCCTGAATTATTTTTCTCTTCACTTTCGTTTGCCCATATTTTCTCAATTACAAACATCATACAATGTTTAATCCTTCTCTTGTTTTATCTCTTGATATTTACTCCAATGAACTTCTCGTGTTCCTTACCTTAATTTCTCAGTGCAAACACCACATGACATTTAATCTAATGAACTTCTCATGTTTCACTAGTTTGCTCTGGTTTTATCCAAAAATGTGTTTTCCTCAACAGTCTATCAACAGAACAAGAATTTGAGGGTTGTTTTTCTAAACAAGCTGCTTCAGTTTTAGCTTTCTTTGCCTAAGGCTTGATTGCTAGAATAAAATTAGTAGGACAAGATTGTTGAACCTTCTTTTTAGCTGGTTTCATCTCCTCAAGCTTAGAAACTATTGGAATTTCCTTTATCTCATGAATTATGTTCTTCCACAGCCTCTTGAAAACTGCGAAGTTGTTCAGGTTCTTTATTTGATTGTTGACGTCCAGGAAGATTATGCATTTGAAAATTTAAAATTAGTTGACCAAGATATATTTTCATCTATATTTAGGATAGGGAAAATCTCGACTATCCCAATAACAATAATAGTTTGTAGTGAACGTTTGTATTTACAAATTTCTAGTTAACTAACACTTACATTAAAGCAGAAACAGATGATTATAGTTGGTTTTTGAAAACAATGCCATGTTGCTGATTACTGGCTATTGACCAGTGGATGCCATGGCCCTTCGATAATTTGACAAAGAGTCTATATAGGTTAAGTTTGAGTTAATGGATTTAAATCTATCCCAGATCTAAAAATGACTAGGTGACATTATTGGTTAGATAGTTCCTGAGCAAATTAGGTTTTTGGGTTTGGTTGAGTTTTGAAATATTAATTTGGAGAAGAAATGAAAGATTCAGAAAGTAAAGGTTGGCATATGGCAAGTACTAGATTACGTATATGTTTTCCCTTAAAAATATTAGTTATTTACCTGACAGTCTACAAATTAATCCTTTGTGATTTACTCAACCATGCATTTGGTCTTATATCATTTTTCACTTCAAGATAATTTTTACAATATAACCTCATCGTTAGACATATCTGATGCAGAAAGTATTGTGTCTAAAATATAAATTCTAATATGCAAAGTTTGGTGACAATGCACATTTAATCTTGGAACATAATTGATTGTTTAGTTTGCCAATGGTTTATGATTAGTTTACATTCACTCCTGGACTCATATTCATCGACCTTGGTTTTAGGTCCAGTACTTGCTTTAACAATGCCTTTGTTAGCTAAATTCAAAGTTTAGTTTGCCAATATATTAGCTAAGGTCCAGTACTATTTTAGCAGCTATATTATTATAGATAACACTATACACAGTACAGTGCTTTTATTTTTGTGGCATTTGGTCTTTAAGATTCCAAGAACATAGCAAGGTACTTCAAAATATATAATTCTATTGTTTAAATAGTCTGTATGCAAGTATTTGAAGATGATATGCTTTTATATTAATTCGTACTGTGTAATTATAATTTACAACTACTAAAAAAAATTTAGTTGGACTAAAAAGAAATCAAGAAGCTCTAATCAGATAATGGCATCTCAATCTATCATGCCCAAGCCTCCTCCTCCTCTTCCCCATTCTTCCTCTTCTAACCCTAAGGTGGTACAACCTCAAATCGACAATGAGGGATTCCAACTGGTGAGGAACCGCCGCATGAGAGAGAAACCCCCTCTTCAATCTAAATCTGCCTTGTTTCACACCAAGAATCTATACAATAATGTTCACAGAGAGCCAAGAAACAATTTTAGCAATCAAAAATCAAGACAAGACTCTCAGAATACATCAAATTCTGCTATCTGGTTACAGAACAAACAAATATACAACGGTGCAACAGCTAATCAGGGACATTTAGTAAGAAAGCAAGGGATTTTCTCTCATAAGATATCATCTTGGGCAGACTTGATTAAAGAGGGAGGCTTCAGACATGATTATACCTTGAAGTATCAAGCACCTATAACCATTAACAATAAGAAAATGGTTATAATTAATGAATGGGTTAGTAAGAGAACAGAGTCCAAATGGGGCTGCTCAGTGATAACATATGTCTATAGAAATAGGCCTTTTTATCATCATTTTAAAGCTTTTGTTCAAAGAACTTGGAATCCCACAGGTTATTTTGAAATTTTTACAAGAAACAATGGTTTCTTTATTATAAAATTTGCTGTTGAAAGTGATTATGAAAAATAAATCAATGAAGTTCCTTACTTTATTAATGGAAAATTGATTATTCTGAAAAGATGGAGCAATAAGATTGCATTTGATAAAGATCTATTAAACACAATTCCTATCCGGATTCGTCTCCCAGAAATCAGTTTAAAACTGTAGGATAGTGAAGCTTTTGGAGCAATTGCTAGTACAGTTGGTACCCCTCTAAAATTGGATGAACAAACAGCAAAAGAAACCAGATTAAGTTATGCTAGAATAATGGTTGAAATCAATGCAAAAACAGATCTTCCTGAGGAAGCATACATCATAATGCATGATGGAGAAACCATAGTGCAGAAAATTGAATATGAATGGATTCCTCAAAAGTGTGCAATTTGTGAATATTTTGGGCATAACACGGAGAATTGTTCATCAAAAAAGGTTTGGAAAGGAAAGTGAAAGACTCTAACAGCAATCAAGAAAAGGAGAGTTCAATAGAATAATCACAAAGTAGGTTGGAACAAAATCAAGAATCAATCAACAATGTTGAAAACATTTCGATACTGGGATCCGAGCAACATGAAATTCACATTTCTGGAAAACTGGAAAGTTCTCTTTCAGGCAAAATTAAATTTTTGGAAAATATGAAAAACAAAAAGTGTGACTTACAATCCTTTGATATTTCACAAGAGAAAGACTTACCAAATCAAGATATGATAGAAATTGCAGATGAAAATCCAAATTCAAATCTTTTTCAATAGCAAGCAGACTTGACAGTGGAGAATATGGAAATCAACATGAGTAAAGAGGAAAATATCAACTCAGATGGGATTACTGAACTCTTAAATCAAATTGGAAATTCAAGAAATGCACAGAATGTAGCAGAAGACTTGATTCAAAAATCCATAAAACTTGTTCCAAAACCTCTCAATTTAACAAAAAAGATGATTACAGAAAGGAAGAAAAACAAAACAAAAAACTTACAAGACATTATTGCTCAAACCAGTGAAAATAGCAGGGAAAAAGATGATTTTCAGGAAAAATATATAATGAGAAATCCAAGATGGGAAGAGCATTTAAAATTTCAAGGCAGAAAACCACTTAAAAGAAAGTGGACTAAAGGCATTGAGTACATGGAGGAGAAGAAAGACAGAGAGGGTTCGGAGGAATTCAATCCCAGTCTCTCAATTTAGCAGCAGAGATATCCTTTAGTGTATCCTAATTTATTTATTTTTATTAATTATGTCGATTATTACTTGGAACATTAGGGGATTGAACTCTCCTGAAAGAAAATTAGACTTAAACAATCTAATTTTTACAATTAAACCTAGTATTATTGGTATCCTGGAGCATAAGCTTGAAGATACTAATATGTTAAATTTTTATGTCAGAAATTTTAAAGAATGGGGCTTAGTTAATAACAATATTATGGGAGGTAATGGTCGTATTATGGTGCTATGGGACCAAAATATCTGGAGTTTAAATCAACACTTTTTAAATTTTCAACACATACACTGTAAATTCTCCAATAAGGGAGGATTTCAAATTGAAGTAACTTTTGTTTATGCTTCAAATAGTGAAAAAAATTAGAAATTCCCTCTGGAACGATCTTGAATCTTTAAATAAAAATTTGAGCAAGCCTTGGATTGTATTGGGAGACTTTAATACAGTTTTACACTTTTTTGAAAAAAGGGGTGGTCTTCCAATCCCCTTTAGAAAACTGGAATTCCTTAATATTTCTTACTTAAAACAGGTCTAATTGAACCCAACATTATTGGAAATAAATTTACATGGAAATCTAGTGAATATAGAAACATTCATTGCAAGCTTGATAGGATCTTAATTAATCACAGCTTTGCAAAAACATTTTCTAATTATCAATGTTCTACTCTTCCCCAAGCCACTAGTGATCATACACCAATTCATATACTTTTCTCTGCTAATCAAAATTTCAAGAATAATCTCCCATTTAGATTTGTTAATTGGTGGACTTTAGAAAAAGATTATATGGAATTGGTAAAAAACTGTAGTATCTTCCCCAATCAAGGATCAGCTCAATTCAAATTCAGAAATTTTTAAAAATTACAAATTAAAATCTGAAGCATTGGAATAAAAACAGGAAAAGAAATGACATAATTACAATTAGGAAAGAATGTGAGTCTCTTCAAAACATTATTGATAAGGATAGCTCAGACATTTCTATAGTCAATCAATTTTTCCAATGTCAGAACAAACTCAATAATAGTTTGCATGTGCAAGCTATCAATATGAGGCAAAAAGCCAAGGTGGATTGGCTTACTAATGGAGATGAGGCTAGCAAGTTTTTCTATGCCAAGATGTCTAGTAGAAAGAAAATCAATGACATAGGAAAACTGCTAAACAAAAATGGGAATATCTTAAACGATGTTTCTCAACTTGAGCAGTTAGCTGTCAAATACTTTTCTAATTTATACAATACTGATGAATATAAGAAGGAGTTCCTAAATGTTGAATCAAAGTTTATTCTTAAGGATAGTAGTAAAGATATTCTTCTTGCTCCAATTGTTCTAGAAGATATTAAAAATATTATTTTCAACTCCAAAGACGATAAAAGCCCTGGCCCTGATGGGTTTGGGGAAAAATTTTACAAAGTCCATTGGGAGGATATTAAATATAAAATCTTTGATGCTATAAATGAATTTTTTACTACTGGAAAGCTTTTGAAAAGCTTAAATCATACTTTTATCACTCTAATTCCTAAAGTTAAAACTCCGTTAGGGCTTGGTGATTATAGAACAATTTCGTGCTGTAATTTTATTTACAAAATAATTGCTAATATTTTAAGCATCAGAATTAAAAAAATTCTAAAATACTTGATTTCTGAAAATCAGTGTGCATTTATCCCTGGTAGATTTATTATTGAAAATAATCTTTTGGCACATGAAATCATTAGAAGCTTTAACAAAGGTTACAAAAACAAAGTATGTATTAAAATTGATATTCAAAAAGCTTTTGGCAAGATAAATAGAACTTTTATTATTCACATGATGAAACAATTGGGTTTTCATGAAAAATTCTGCAATCTAGTTCAAGAATGCATTGAAACTGCTTCATTTTCAATCTTAATTAATGGTTCACCATGTAGGTTTATTAAAAGTAATAGAGGTATTAGGCAAGGGGACCCTCTTTCCCCATACTTATTTGCAATTGCTATGGAATATTTAACTCTTCAAATGGAGGCTGAACAATTAAAAGGAAATCTCAAATCTATTAATAGGGTTTTTCCTAGTATAACTCATTTATTATATGCTGATGACTTTCTTTTGTTTATAAATGCAGATTTGAAAAGTGCCCATACCATTGGAAAGATTTTTGAATGTTTAAAAGAAAATGCAGGTCTTCAAATCAATGAGAGTAAAAGCAAAGCTTATTTTAGCAAAAAATGTGAGAAAAAGGAGGAAATTCTTAACACTCTTAAAATTCGAGAAGGACAACTACCTGTCAAATATTTAGGACTTCCTCTTAGTACAAATCAACTAACTAACAAAGACTGCTCAAGACTTTGTAACATTATTCAAGAGAAATTAGAAAGCTGGTCCAGCAGACTTTTATCTATTACTGGTAGACTAGAACTCACGGACACTGCATCACGGCTATCATAATGTATTGGATTCAGACTCACAATATTCCAGAAACAGCCATTCATAAAATTGAAAAAATGTGTGCAAATTTCATATGGAAAGGAAAGTATCATAAAATCTCATGGGGTAATATCTGTAAACCAAAAAAGTTTGGAGGGCTAGGGTTAAGAAATATCAAGGATCTTCAAGAAGCCTGTAATATGAAACTCTTTTGGAGATTTGTAGAAGGAAAATCCCTATGGTCAAAGTGGATGAAAAATAAATATGTTAAAAACAACAATTTTTGGACCATGCCAGCATAAACTCACACAACTCAATCTCTTGGAAAAATATTTTAAAATGCAGAAATAATGGCATCAAATTATTGGAAAGAAGTTTCAAGGATGGCAAAAATACTAGCCTTTGGTTTGATCCTTGGATCAATGGGAAGTCATTAATTAGCTTATTAGGATGGAATAATTTACTAAATTTTGGAGGTGCAAATTTAAAAGTTAACCATATCATTCAAAATCACATTTGGAATGCAAATCTTCATCCAGCAGCTTCAATTTTTAAAAGGAGTATAGAAAGCATTGATATTGATCCAAATATGGCTGAAGACTGCTGGAGATGGAAACTCTCTAAGAAAGACAAGTTTTCTTTTAAATCTACTTGGAAATTTTTAAAGGGATTTGAAACTGAAATGGATTGACATTCTGTCATTTGGAATAGAGCTAACTGCCCAAAAATAGCACATTGTGCCTACTTTTCTTTACTGAGCAGATTTCCAACCAGAGATAGATGTAATAAATGGTTTAAAAACAATGAGTTAAAATGTCTCCTTTGCAAGAATGATTATGAAACAGCAGAACACTTATTTTTTGATTGCAAGTTTTCAAGACATATCTGGCAATTGCCAAAAGCAAGCTCAAATTCAGCAAAAATATTCCAATTCAAAACATCAAAGAATGTATTCATCACATTCGACAAAACCTCAAAACCAAATCAAAAAAATTCAATGAAGCCAGCATCATCCTAACTACTGCTGTATACTTTATATGGAAAGAAAGAAATGCTAGACTGCATACAAAAAAGGAAAAAGATGCCATCCAAATCTGGAAATGCATTGAATCAAACTTTCAAATCTTAATTCATAAAGACTGCAGAAAAGGAAAACGATCTCACCAACTATTCTCAAATATTAATGAGCAAGAAGATCTCGAAGCAGGAGTAGAATCATACTTACAGAATGGGAAACTCAATAATGTTATTATCCATGGCAACTATCCCCAGATTATTAATCGGAGGAGTTTATATGCGGGGAAGGATTTTTTCAACGTCAATACTTCATTTACTGGAGGCGGCCATTTCAGATCCAATACCAGAGGATGCCTCTGCAAGGGAAGTAAACAAGACTTAAGTATAAATATTACGAATAATAATAATCAGAATAGAATTTCTAATTTTTACTCACCTGATATTAGCAGGAACTACCGCTCAGCAAGCAAAGAGGCATTGAAACTGAAGGTTCCCTTGATTCAAGACAAATCAAAGCAGTTAGATCTTAATTTGCAAAAGTTCGACAATTTTCACTACATCAGTAAACTGAATGGAAAAGTTTATCACGTATTTGAGTGGGAAAAGGGTGAAAGTAGCAATTTTTCCAGCAAAGTGGAATGTGAGACAGCTAAAGTTGCTGAAAGTTCCAAGCTTTACGGCAAATCTGATCTCCAGATTGAATCGGAAGCTCAAAACAACTACTTGGGCAGCGAGCTTCACTACAATTCTAACCTCCAGATTGAATTGGAAGTCAATAACATCAAATGGAGTCATAAAGACCGCAACTTTGTAAAGAATAATGAAGATCCAGAGACAAATAGCATAGTTAATGGCAAATCGAGAGAGCCCCATGATATTGAAAGCAAATTCAGTAATTCGAAGGAAATTCTTGCTAAGCTAACTCTCGATAGTATTCACAAGGAGGAAATGAAGATATGGAAGCCGCCATAGCAAGAATCTCCCTCTGCAGTTCACCATATTTTTAAGCTTTCTGAATTGTATTTGATGGAGGCGATGTTTGCCTTTGGGTATTAGGGTTAGGTTTTGTTGTTTTTGAGTTGTTCTTTCGGGTATGTTACTCGACTACCTTATGTTTTATTTGGGCTTGGTCCTTTTATCAAACTTTCAAAAAAAAGTATTTGAAGATGATTATGTTGACTTTTAGGTAGACATTGTTTAACTGGGAGAGAAACACCATGAGGACTCAAATGTTATCAAGGCATTGCACCATGAAATTCTCATCAACGTACATGAAAGGTATGGAATGGTTTATAACATTGAATGCTAGTAATGTACTTTTACCCTTATAAATAAATCTTTAGGTTACAACACCGGCACATGAACAGACTAAAAATTATGTTCATATTTTATTTTGCATTTATTAAAATATTGTGTTCAGAAAAGAAGATGCTCTTAATTTCATGACCCACAGCTTTAGACAAGGATTCTAAGGCTTTGCAGCAAAGAGTGGAGAATCATAAGAAAACTGTACTAAATTTTTGTGAATAAATTTTCATTAAGCAGAATTAAGAACTGCCTTATGTACATGTAACTAAACAAATACCAAACGTACATAAAAGTAGTTCAAATACATGCTAAAAATAAAAAGTGGCAGTACGAAGATAGTTAGACATTGGTTTACTAAATTGTTGCCAACAGAGCAGTCTGAACTCGTCAAGCTTCCTCCTCCTATCTTTTTTTCTTGATTTTTTGTTGCTGAGCCATAGCTAGCCATGGCTTTGTCAACATCCTCTGAGTAGTAATTACAGTAAGCTTTAGACATATAACTGTTAGTTAAATATAAAGAGAACAATTTGAAGTTGAAAAAATGTGTTTTTTTAATAAACGTGTAGCTGGAAGTTCTGTGCGATATTTGCACAGTGATATATTTAATGCATATTTTTTAAGTTTACAGTAATTTTATCAGTCACATACTTTTACGTGATAAGGCAGTTCTAGTGAATATATCAAATCAGTTGAAACACCAACCAAGTTCCAGCTATGTTGATGGGCAATAGTGTATAGTAAAAATACCAATGAATGCCTAGATAATAACAGAATTACTCATTCATCACACCATGTGTGTTGACCTATAACAGTGTTAGAAAAGTTGATGGTATCTTTACCATATTAATAAATATGAAATCATAAGCATTCAGTATAGTATTTGATAACGAAGTGTACAACAATCAGAAATTTAATTGGATTAGTATGCTTTTTATACGAGAATAACTATACTTATTTTATGGAGGCAGTTTGGATACTTTAGGAAGTATTAGTGGTGTACAATTCTTTCCAACTATATTGTTTTTGTTGGCAAAGCGTTTGAACTTTCTTCTCTAAAACTATTGTCTTTTTGTCCTCATGAAACATAAAGGTCGGATAACATGGCCAATTGCCTTCTAGCCAACAAATTTGCATCTGATACCATACTATCTAATAAATCTTCCTCTGCACACAGAGATGAATTGTAGTCATTTATTAAAATATTAAGAATTACAAGTATGGTCAGAATCAAAAAATTTGATGATGCAAGATGCGGTCTAATACCAAAGCATTGAAAAAGGAAAATATCAAGCTGGAGTACAATTTAAAGAGGTACGTTGTATCCTGAGATAATAAGAGCTCATTTTTATTCTAGTGGCACTGTTGAAGGCAATTTGAAACCAGTAAGCCTTTTGAACTGTGTGTCTAATGATTGGAAGGTTCAGAAATTACACAACACATGCATGTCCTTTGATTACACAACGCATGCACAACAGAAATTACATAACGTCTTGGATACACACGAATGAGTGAGAAAAAATACACTCCATTCACAGCCCAGTGCGTAATACATGGCGCATATTACCAGAAATGAGGACAGGTTACACTATCTTTAATATATATTAATATGACCCCATAATTTCATATCAATAGCGGGTGAAGGTATCAACAAAATTTATGTGTCAATGTTTCGCAAATATGGGTATACGAAAACAAAACACATAAAGAAATGGGGAGAGTTTATTTATTGGCGCACTTCAAATTATAATGATGCTCTAGGTCGTGCATCTTTTGTTCCATATCAATGCCTCATCTCGCTATAAACTCTTTCAATTCGAAACTCTCCACGTTATATACAAAAATAGCATTCAATTAAAATATCTATATATAGAATTAAAAGATTTGACATAAGATCCGTGACCGAAATACTCAGCTCAAAACAGCTTTTCTTCTTCTTCTTCCTCCCTGAGGACGCACACTCCAGAAATCCATTCCTCTTCCATGCGCAGGTGTATAACGGCGTCAAAAAACATGAAATATATTTTATGAATATATTCAATGTTTATTGCTGCCTAATGACATAGATCTTTCACTGACTACAGTCGCTTCCATTATTGCAGTCTAATTGGAAATCTCTGCAAGTCATCTACAACAGCCTGTTGATTATTAATCGAAAATCTGCATAAGCTATCGATCTTGATTCTGGAAAAAGGCCTAAGATGAGTCAGGTTGTTAGAATGTTGGAAATTGAAGATGAACTATATCTCGAGGTTTGGTTATTCATATTTACTTATCATGATTTTGTTGTGGTTACTACACATGTATTTGTACAGAGATTTATATAAATATAATTTTGTAGTTGAATCAGTAATCGACAAATATCAATCTATTGCACTTATAGCCTATTGAAGCATATAAATGACCTATGGGTAGAATAGAACAAAATACCTAAAGATATCCAAATATGGTGTAAAATATTTTTCAAGGATTTGAAATATTTTCTTTCAAAATTCTTCTATAATTCATTAAGTTCACCCAAAAGTAAGTGTAGTATTGAGTACTTCACTGTTTCTAATTGGTTATTTCTACCGCTTATGCTTTTATTTATTTTTAATAGCATAGGAATCTACAGTTGCTACTGCTGAAGCAGATAGGGAACAAAAGAGAGAGCGAAAGAAATATATCTACAAATGTCCGAAAGACGGAAAATAGCAAAAAATCAGGATTGAATCATGATATTAGTTTCAGCCATGTACATGAATATTTAGCCATTTTACCTTGCTTATATAACTGTTTCGTTGTACATTATTTGTTTGAAACTATAGTGAATCTTTTTAACTAATGCATGTCATATTATATTTTGAAAATTTAGTTATATTTTCCAGTACTACTTTACATTTGGGGACTTAGGATTGTTTGTCATCGTCCTTTATTTTGTTTAAAATAGCATTACTATATGCTGGTTGTACCGGAAATCATGCTTTCCACCAAATGTTTCGAATGCTTCTTTACTCGCCATCTGCTGTCATTCCGTGTTTATAGATAGAACTAGAGTAGTCCATGAAAACACCAATTTAGTGGTTTCTTGTCCTGCAAAATAGAATGTATTTCATTCATCGATTATGTCATCAACACTGAACTTTTTATCATCTTCATGTTCGTGATTTGCCTTCAGAAGCAGTCCAAATAAGTCTTTTCCATAACCATCTAACTTCCCTGTTTCATTGCTTTCCTCTCTTGTTTTAATTAGTCCTAGAATAATATTTCTTATTTCTTGTTCTATTCTGTTTGCTTCCTTCTAATAACTTTTAGATACGTACAGGAAGTAGAAAGTTTGTCATATGGGCTAAACATAGTACCTTAGGAATCTGAAATGTACAGTTTCAGCGTTTCTAGCAACGATTTTGGATAGCTCGTCCAACTTTTTGAAAAACTTCTTTCCTTGTAAATAACTACTGGTGAAAGCTGTTCTTGAAATGAAATCAGCTGCTAAAACTGTATATTCTTTGAATACATCCACCTCTTTGCTTTCACCATAGACTACCCAGTTCTTAAGCATGTCTTCTACACTAGTCACAATTTCTGGAATCATTCCCTGATAGCATAACTTATGAATGTCTGTTATTGCATTAGTGTAAACTTTATGATGATGGTGCATTAAATACTTGTATGATAAGCATACATAAGTCTGATGAAAACAAGAATTAGTTAAACATACCTTGAGACTTTCAGCTCGAAAAGCCTAGTTGGCTAATTTTCGCTGCCTGGCCCATTTTGTTCCCTTAGTTGTTGCTAGACCATATCCGAGAAGCTTTTGTGAAAATTTAGATACATGAGCCTTAATCAAAGCTCCATCTTTGTTGTTTAAGACATCTTTTATCATATCAGGTTCTGTTATGACCAACTGTGGCGTTGTACCTTGCCATTTGAGAAGCACGGTTCCTATTTCATTCAATTGTTCCCGTAAATGGTAAGATCATCAGCATGAACATCGGTACATGTGCTAACTTCGGAGTTTGTAACTTTTACTGATTTGTTAATGAAATTTACTCCTAGGTCACTAAGTTTAACAATGAAATCAATAATGTTTTGGAAGAAAGCTAAAGTCAACAAAGATGGTTCTTGCTGTCAAGGTAAGGAGTAAAGACCAGCTGTAGCAAAGAATTGTGGATAATCAAGTATTGAACATGGCTTTAATTGTTATATATACTATAACATTTTTTTAATACTTGTTGTGTAAACTTGTGTATGAATGGTTATGGATTTTATGTGAATTTGCTCGTTTTATCGAAAAACTATTATCGAAATGGTTATGGATATTATATTTGATTATGTGATTAATGTGTTTTTTCAATTGTTTGATATGATGATTATATGACTGGTTGATTGTTGGTTTGAATACGACGATTATGTGATTAATTACTGGTTTTAATAAGACTATTATGTGAGCGATGGTGGGAAAAGATACAAGCCATTAACAAGAAATGGTAGCGTGTACAGTACGCTTAAAACAGTTAATAACTTTTAGTAGCGTTTAAAAAACGCTGCGGAAATAAATGTAAACCGCTGCAATATGACTTTCGTAGCGTTGATAAAACACTACCAAAACTTTTAGTAGCGTTTTGGTAAACACTACGGTACGACATGCTACTAAAGTATGAAACTTTTTGTAGCGTTTCTAAAACCCTACAATACATCAAGTTTTCGTAGTGTTTTCTACATGGCTACAAAAAGTTTCAGACTTTTAGTTGCATGTCATATCATAGCGTTTACCAAAACGCTACTAAACGTTTTAGCAGCGTTTTTTCAATGCTACGAAAGGTCTTTTCTGGTGTAGTGATTTAGCACAAGAGTTTGGCAAAAAGGCCAAAACTACTAAAAAAACACCACGCTGGGTGCTTAAACTTCAAGCTGCACAAGGCGGTCACAACACCACGCGGAATGCATAAAACATAAAAAATGCACAAAGACATTCACTCACACTAACTAACATAATGGTTACAACTATGTCAAGGTACAACAAAGGTTCATGATGTGCACGTAAATGTGCATATATTTACATTCATATTTTATCTATTTTTATTTAAATAAATGTCATATTTGGGTATTTTAACATGTTTAAAACCAAAATTCAATCATTTTCAAATCATCATATATTCATCTTCATTCAGGGGCAAAATGGTCATTTTTGTGCATGTGTCAATTTGAGAATTTTTATTTGAACATTTTTTTAATGATTTTTATAGGAATTTGGATGCATATAGAAGAGGCTTTTATGAAGATACATGCATGCACAAATGAATATAAAGGAATGAAGAGGAAAATAATTCAAGCTCATGATCATGGAGGACTCCACTCACTTACCTAAATCTACAATTAGAAGCTAATGGACAACTAAGTGGAGGTTAAAGCTTCATGCATCTTTAATCATGGATTAATTAGTGGCTAATGGTTACTTGGTGGTCACACTTCCTAAAGGGCATTTTGGGAAGCACCCTAAAAATTGAATTAGGGTTTTATGCATGCATAAATAGCCCTCTTATGTACATGTAAATATCTTTTACTCTATCAAATTAGTTAGAAAATTAAGAAAGCAAGTTGTAATGTCAATGTTTCATGAAATAAAAATGGCTTCCTAGCCTCTTTCTCTTTTCTTTTCTACATTCTTCTTTTTACTTTTATGTTCATTTTTACTTCTATGCTCTCTTCTTTTCTTTGTTAGTAGATTAGATTTACATTAATGCAAGTAGTGTAGCTTTATTTTTTATGCAATTATTTTGGTAGTTAATCTCATTTTCTTCCTTTGCTTATTTTCTATTTCTTTTACTTTTTAATGTTGAAATTTACAAGTGTTGACTTGATAAAAAAAATGAGTAGCTAAATCCCTACAATTTAGGGGTAATGAAGCTTTCTTTTATCATGTAGATCCAACATAATTTTTTATGTATGATCTCTTTAGTGCTTCATGAGAAAATGGATGTTTATGTTTGTTTGTGTTTTATGTTGAATTTGATAGCCTACTTTGTTCATAACAAATAAGTTATGCTTATCTCATTAATCACAAATTGTCTCTTCATCTAAAATATGATCATGGCAATGAAGTGAAGTTTTAATCAAAATTTGATGACCTATGTTACTAATTAATAGTGAATAGATCATGCTTAAACTAGATTTTGGTTTCATTTTCTATGCCTTGTTTCATGAGATTTGAAAAATTAGGACTAGATTTGTATTACAGTTTGATGGTTTGATTTGTGTTAATTAATAACTCAAATAGGCCATGCTTATGATAAATACATAACTAATCCTACTTAGATTAAAAAGAGATCATCATTTGATTCTATGTTGATTTATGTGAAAAATATGAGAAAGTGGTTTTGCCTCTAAATTGAATTTTAATCACATAGTTTTCAATCTCAATATTTGCTTAGTTTTCTAGTTTTCAAAACAATCTCCACTTTTGGTTTAATTTGATTGATTAAAAAAATTAAAATCTTAAAAATTCCATGCGGATCGACCCGTACTCGCCACGTAGTAAAATTGTACGCCGTGCGCTTACGGTATAAATTTTTGTAATGACCCACCTTTTTGGACAGTTTAAATCGACAATCAAGCACACATGCCAATTTCAAACCATTCAAAAGGGAGGATTGTTAATGGGGTAAATAAGAAAAGAAGAGAAAAGGAAGAAGAAACAAACACAGAATCTCGCAGCGGAAAGATAAAATATAATAATCAAATAAACAGTTCATGAAGCTGTTTAATATACTTTTGATTATCATTTATACAACATTTATTAGAGTTATACATATACAGCAGAACAAATAAAATAATGTAGCAGACAACATGATGCAAGGATAATAATAGTAATAGTATACCAAATCTTCGTCCTCCAGAATAGATCTTCAATAAGCTGAAAAACTCAGGACTGACCCGAGCGTAATGAAAAGACAAAACACTCGAGTCAGGACTAAAACATCCTTATGTAAGTTAAATCGGTCACAAATAAATATGAGTGTAACGGCGTCAGAGATGTTTACGGGGTTTGACATCCCTTATCCAGTGTCAACGTGCGTGCAATAACTCAAGAGATGTTATGGGATTTTCCATCTCTTAAGGATCCATTAAACTATTTACTATGTAGTACAATACACTATTATAATATGTCTACAATAAAGTAAACAATTAAAATAGCATTAAGGCGTTACTCATATCCCCCTTAACACATTTTTATATATTCCCATAGTCTATATAGTACCGTAATTCCTCCGTAAACTGGAGGGCTATCAGAGGGCACTCCATAGGTATGGTACAAAACAAACTCGTAGAAGGCGCTCTAGGGCATGTGAACACGGCACACGAGGAGATGCCAAGGTAGATATACCAATTGCACTCCCGGATTGGTGGTGACGCATAGCAGCTACTATCGCCCACCTCGGACACACTCCTAAACAATCGAGGGGTGGCCACCAAATCAAATCACAAAAGCAATAGAATGGTATCGAAGAAATGTGCCCGATCGGAGGAATGACCTCACTTGGCCCGGTATAGCTCCTGATTTTAGTCACATCTAAGCTGACTCACGGGAGTCAGGGTCACGTCATACCATATAGAATCGTCGCCAAACCATCCTACTTCATTTCTGGAATCTCCACCACATACACAGTTGTTAAAGTGGTTTTCGGTATCGACAGAGAGTATGCCCATATCCGATCCCGGTCTCTTTAACAACCAAACTATTACACTCCGGATGGTTCTTTTTCGTTTTCAAAATCAATTCATAATTTATGTCAAAATATCATATTCGCTTCAAAATCAAATCCATTTCAAAATCATCGTATCTACTCAAAATATACGATTCCATTTCAAAATCATTTTCGCCTCAATATCTCATTTTGATTTCAAAATCGTTTCGAATTTCATTTTAAATAGTTTTAATAGTTTAAAATAATTAAAATGGTTAAAGTACTCTAAAATATTTAAAATAATAGATTTAAAAATAGTTTTAAATTGAGTTAATATAGTTAAATAGATTTAAAATAGATTAAATATAATTAAATAGGTTAAATAGCTTTGAAATAGACTAAATAGATTTAAGATAAATTAAAATAGGTTAATTAGTTTAAAATAAATTAAATTAGGTTAAGTAGATTTAAAATAGATTAAAATAAGTTAACATGTTTAAAAATAAGTTAAATAATTTAATATAGTTAATATAGGTAAAATAGTTTAGTATAAAATAGTTTAAGTATTTAAAATGGTTTATATATAAGGATAATTTGGGAAAACCAAAATGAAATAGCTTCAAAGTCAACCATTTTAATTCCAACTTACCAATCTGAATCAATTTCAAATTTCCATTCAGTCAATTCAAATCTCAATTCAAATCAATTTCGATTTCAAATTAATTCCATTCCACCCCCAAATCCAATTGCCTCAATTTCGATTTCAATTTATAATGATTTCGAGCTCGATTTTCAAAATATCAATTCAAACATTTAAAACAAATTATTCCTTAATATTCAGTTTAAAAATCCAAATCTTCAATATAATTCAATTCCAAGCTTAATTTCAAAATGTTGTCTTTATCTCACTTTTACTTAATAATATTCAAAGTTCGAATAAAAGTTAAATCCTTTAAAATCAAATCAATTTACGAAATTCAATCATATCACAATTTTAATTTCAAAGTCTCAACTTCAATTATTTAACAAATTTGTTAACCAAAATTTATTTCAACATCTCAACCTCAAATTCGCGATAAATTCAATTTCTATAAATTTGATTTTTATTCCTTTTAAATCAAAACATTAAATAATTTCAAATCAATGATTTTTAAAAAATTATTTAACCAATCCGGTGTCCGTATATAATTTTCTATCCCATGGTAAAGTGATTAGTTATTTCAATTAAATGTCATGGATGAATATATATCATTTAAATCAAATCACAGTGTCATATGTATGGATAATAGGATATATATATATAAACAAATAAACATCCAAACATTCAAATATCAACCAATAGCATCCATCAAAATAAATCATCCAACAGACAATACAATTCACGGCAATTTCATAGTTATCAATATTAGATAATTTAATTGCAATTAAATCCTAATTTCAATTTGACAGTCAATTCTCATTTCCAACATTAAATTCGATGACAATCTAGATGACAATTAAATTTATCAAACAACGACCAATAAAAATCATATCGCTTCATAATGTCAAATTTAATTAGCATAAAGATATTCTAGTACGTTGTGAGCGTTATAAAACACTCACCTTGGGTTTTTCGAATTTTAAATCAAATCGAACAACGTTCGATCTAATTTAAAATTTTAACTAGCTCCAGCGAAGTCCAATTCAGATCCATCGCGTAGTGCTCGTCGCCACGATTCCAACGCATCTTGTCCCGCCCAATTTTGATCGCGTATGACAAAGTTATACGTTTTAGAAGATTACACGATTTTTGTATAATATAATTTATACACTTTTATTTTATTTTAACCTTTGTAAAAATCAGAGCCGCAGATCTAAGATTCATCAAATCCAGGCCAAAGATTTGCTTTCTTCTTCGTTCACCTTCCCGTTTAAAGAACCCACAAGCCGCCTTCTAGGGTTTTAAAACTGCATCTCCTCGATCACCTATGCTGCGATCGGAGGCCATCAAATCGAAGCCCCAAGCGAGCATAATCCTCGGCCAAGGTACCACGAAGCTCGGCCTTCCCTGGACCCCGATAAATGTGAATGAACGGGCCACGAACGGAGACGATTCTCCCTCTATCCGCGTCGCCAAACTCCATCTCGACCGTTGGATACGAAGAACTCGACACGCTCTTCGATCTTCCAGTTGGAAGTTCTTGAAATTAATGAGTAGATGGGAAGAAAATCGAGGTAGAACGAAAGAGAATATCGACTATTGGAAGCAAATGCCGACGGCTATGAGTTATAAGCTAGGGTTTGCTGTTGTGAACGCGTATATATACGCGTATAACATAATTATTTTAATATTATTTTCAATTTTAACTGCTTTTTCAAACGAACTCCAAACGAAACGTGCCGCTAGGCGTTTTTAATGCTTTACCCATATTCCGAACACAATGGAACATGTTTCGGGGCCTGGTTCGATCGTATGCAGAAGATAGCTTTTTGAATCGAATTAAAATATTAAATTTTCGATATTTAGTTCAACACGTTTCTAACCCGTACGACCAAACGATAACTCCAAACGCTACAGAATTTGAAATCCCGTAATAACACACTATTACAGATCCAATGGAATTGGTTTCGTCGAATTCCGAGACTGTGCCCCGAAAGGCTATTTTTACTCATCGATTATAATATAAAATTATCAATTTCTAATTATTCACCCTTAAATCAAATTTTAAATGTTAAAAATCTTCATTGTTGTTTAAATAAAATTTACATCAAGTTCCAGTTTCATTTCAATCATATTATATTCAGAATTTAATTATTCAAATATTTGCAATATTAAATTTTAAACGATTTTGATTATTCAAAAATTCACTATCTTTGAAATATTTGAAAATGAACTTATAAGATTAAATCTTTAAAACGAATTTTAAATTATAGAACTATTTCCATTATACAGTTATCCAATTCCCGTTATTCAATTATTCAGTTAATTTAAAATATTGAATTTAAACAATTTAATTATTCAACATTCAACAAATTTCAATATTATATTTTAATTGAATTTTAGTTATCACTCAATTACTTTATTCACATCCAGAGCATCCAACATTTATTATTCGACTTCAGTTATTGATTATAAACCTAGCTAATATATATAATTTCATTTCAATTGATTGGAAATTCATTCAATTCATTAATAATTAACTTAGACATATATTATTGTAATTCATTCTAGTTATTATTATCATAAATAAATTACAAATTTTTAATTCTTCCAACATTAAACCAAGAAATCTTATTGATTTAACTATTTTAATTATCGAAAATTTATAGGTCGTTACACTCTCCCCCACTCAAAACTTTTCGTCCTCGAAAAGGAAAAAGAAAGGAAAAGGAACTAAGTAAAGAATTCAATATTTGATATATTTTATTAAAAATTATCAATTTATAAAACAATGAAATTTTATTAATAAAGTCGTTACTACGCTTCCACTACACTACTCCGATTGGCTTACGAAATTTTCAAGTTGGTTATACAAATGAGTTATAAAATTTTAAAACTTGGAAATTTTCTAACACCCGGATTTACGAAAAATTTCGGCAGAGTCTCCTTTGCGCGGCTCGATCGGCACAACTACAAAAACGCCTCTACGGGGCCCAAACCAACAAAAGAAAACAAAAGCCAAGTGGCTCCATCATAAAACCATCAAATCAAATGACAAAATAAACACGTACCTATTTGTCGGGCCATCCAACTTTCTTGATTTAAATACCTGCATCTTATTTATCAATGATATCCAATCATATAATTTAAAATCATTTTATAATTTGCATTTTAAATTTTCAATATTAGCTATACTTAAACCTGTACGAAGTACATATATCATCCGTACGCAGTATCAAATCTAATCGCTCACTCGATCACACAATTTCACTTCCAAACTAGTATTGTTCACACGACTCTCTAGTGCGGACCCAAATTCGGTTCCTTGATCGGAAACCGTTATTCTCCTTGCATAGCCATATGCTATGATAGAGAATTTCAGAATCAAATCAAAAATCCATATTCAGGGTTTGCCGTCGAGAATCGAGGGAAAAATCCTACCTTGGATCGATATAAATTATCTCGAAATTCTGTGCTCGAATCTGAATCAAATCGTTGTGCGAATAAAATAATATACGTACAACTTACGTATTACCTTCCAGTAGATTCCTATACAATTTGTCTAAATTATTTACCTGCTTTCATTTCATTTACAATTAATTATTCACAATCCATTATTCATATCCCTTATTTACTTGTATATCCATTTTAAACATTCTATATAATTTAATTTAATTCAATTTCATTCTTCAATCGATTCTTAGCTATACCACATTCCTTTGTTTACATTTACTTCAATTTCATAGTTTCAGTTAATAACAGATTTATTTGTGGAACATATTATTAATCATCACTTTAGTTTATAATTATTCTATAAAAGTCATATATAAGAAGTTGGACTTTATCTAAGTTTATAATTATCTCAAAAGTCATAAATTCAATTTCACAATTCCTTTGCAAGTTTATATTTAATTCTATAGCCAATTCACCAAGATATTATTTGATTCATTTGTCTTCTTTCTTAAGTTCCACTTACTTATTCCATTTAGCCATTCATCATTTCATATTATACTTAAGTATATACATTTTTATCACAATCAAATTTCCATTTATATACATTTTAATTACTTTTAAGTTTTGCTTACTTGTATATTTCAATTACTTTTAGGTTTTGCTTACTTGTATAATATCTCATTACATCTCTAAATCATTCTTTTAACTTTTTAACATTTGGTAAGTCATATTATATGTTATTAGAATGCAATTTGGTATTATACAAATTTATAGGATTTATTTTACTTAATTAGAATGTTCACAATTTTAACTTGTTTAAATTTTCTTTACTTTTCAATTTTAAGAGTTACAACTTCAGTCCTAAAGTTTTTCAAAACATTAAGCTTAGAATTCTTAATCCTCTTATTTTATAAGTTCTGGTTATTCACATTTCATTCGGATAATTTGAAAAATATTAATTAACAGAACTTAGAAATTTAAATGCCCGGTTCATTTCAAATCATTTGAAATAAATATATACACTTATATCTTTTATATCAAGTCATACTTTTGAAGTTTAAACCAAAATCCATTTACCAAACAATTTCGAAGCAAAGCTTCTCAGAAGTCTTTCCCCACTTTGAGACTCGAAAATGAACGTCGATGATGCTGCGCAGTCATCACCGAAATTATTTTCCAGCGATAGAAGAGAGGAGTACTGAATTTATTCCAAAAAAAAACTCCTTTCAAAATATTTCCAATAAATATTTTTCAACTAATATCACTACGTATTTTCTTCAAAGTTTTGAAAACCATTTTCAAAATCCCCGGGTCTTAAATTCAATTCTCAATTTAAATCTACTTTAATTTATAAGTCACCTTTATAAGCTATTCTTACAAAATTTTCCTTTCTTAAAACATTCCACAAGTTGTTTTATCATTGCTTATTTTGTAATAAACCTTATTTATTAAAACACAAAATCCAACGAATGATAACAATCAATATTATTTTTTTTGAGAAAAATGTGTGATCCTCTACAGAAGAGGAGAGCACACATGCACACATATATAACAACAATAGTAAAGGAGCTGCCAACAAGCCTGGCAAGTAGCTAAAAACACCCCCGTACAAAAAGAAAAATCAAACCCACCCAAACTCCTAAAAAAACTAAAAACAAATCCTAAAGAGACAACACCGTCCAGAATCCATGGCCTAAAGCGACACCCAAAGAGAAGTAGCTGACTGAAAATAACTTCCGCAACCTCAACAACCAAGCTGAAAAATCTCAATATACTACATCTACACAAACCACTAATTAACTCCTAAACCACAAAAAATAGAATAAATCCTTCAATCGAATTACTTAAAAGCTTTACAATTTAAACGAGGACTTCTCCTAATAATACCAGCTGGAAAGCTCTTACTGGTTCTTTTCCTTACTTTGGCTGCACAAAATAATTCTCCAGCATGGGCAGAAGAACGAGGAAATTTTCCTATAGACGCAAGACAGCAATACATAACGAATCTGAAACCTCCAGTCCAATAATAGATAGCTCTATCAGCACCGACGTTATTGGAACAAGAATGCTCTGTATGCCTCTCTAAATCAACAAATTCACTAGAACTAGAATCAACCAAATCATTAACAGAAGAAACAACATCACCAAGCTTTAAATCTCCTATTGCGATGCACTGTGACACATCAGAACGTTCACGCTGACAATTGCTCAAAACATTGTTATTAGCCCGTTTCAAAAAAACACTATCGCCTGATGCCAAATCTAGATCCACATGAGCTGACCTTTCTGATAAACTGCCCAAAGCCAACTGATTTGAATTGGCTTTCTTTGATGCAAGTATACAAGAAACTGGAGTGGTACCTATCTCTCTATCACCATCTAACTTCTCAGTCAAATGTAATGAGTGAATTCGCTGTTTATCTTCAACATTGACATCCTTAAGTGCACTATGATTGGCATGTACGTCCTCTGTACATAGTGCCTATCAGTTGAAACCCTTGTTGAATATAAACACTTTTCATTTCTAATCTCCAGCAACTTGTCAAAATGAACACAAACATCATTCACAATCAAGACTTCATCTTCTATAGGTTCAATAAACCCTTCCAATGGATTATCTTCAACCAAAGCAAAAACTGAATAAAATTTTGATTCACTCGAGTATGCCAAATCTGAAGAACTAAAAGATAAAATATCCTCATGGAAATTCTCTGAATTTTTCACCACCATTGAAGATTGTATAACACAAGAATTTAATGAATCTATCACTTTATCAAAACATTTAGTCTTATCAAAATTCGAATTTGCAACAAAACATTGTATGCCAAAAGACAATTCATTAACAGAACTGTTGCTGCATATCACCATTTTATCCTGCTCCAAAAATTCGAAATTCACAACTTCTAAATCGACAGACCAATCCATCCTCTCCACACTTGAATAACTGCTATCAATTAAGTCTCTTCTATCAGCTATTGATACACAATCACCCATGATATTCAATTGCTCTGGAATTATTTGCTTAGAAATAACCATCAGTTCACCATCACCATCTATACTATCTACATTAAAATCAGAATCTGAACTCGAAGTTAGACAGCCGAACTTGTTGAAAGTAAAAATCTCAAAATTATCCTTCGCACGATTATTGGATTTACAACATTTTCTATGATAAGAAATAAAGTCATGACTCTGTTCTTCAACATTTTCACATTCATTCAATAAAGATATTAGGCAAGACGACTCATTGCATAATTCAACATCAGGATCTAAAAGAATAGGATCAAATCCCAGATGATCATCTTTAATAGCAAAATAGATAGGGTTGTTTGAACTTACTATTACGGCCTCCGAAGAATCTGACTTATTGTTCCAGTCTTCAAATATGCCAACAAATTCTTTTTCATTATATCCATTGCCGATGTTAGGCTCATTTATGATTTCAAAATGGTAGAACAGTTCATCAAGATAGCTGAGACCTACTACTTTCATATACCAGAGATGATCAATCAATATTCCCCTCAACATCAAATATTTCAATGCAAATTGAAAACCATGATTAACCAATTTTGGTGAGGAGTATCCCTATTCTCGAAAGTTTGGTTTGTTGAAAACAATCTGATCTTTGACTTCACCAGTTTCTGACTTGCCAAAATATTCTTCTGGATTACCAAACTTTTCCGTGTATCCTTTACCTATATTTGGCTCATTGATAATGTTAAAATGAAACAATAACTCCTCAAGGTACTTGATACCTATATCTTTCTTATACCAATGATTATCAAGCAAAACTCCTTTCAGCAACAAGAACTTCAAAACGAATTGAAATCCGTGGTTAATCGAATTCGAGTTAGAATCGGTAATCGAATTCGAGTTAGAATCGGTAATCGAATTCAAGTTATTATCAGAATCCAATTTCTTCACACAGACCATGCTCTTATGCCCAAAAG
Source organism: Allium fistulosum (assembly GCA_030737815.1). NCBI lineage: Eukaryota > Viridiplantae > Streptophyta > Magnoliopsida > Asparagales > Amaryllidaceae > Allium > Allium fistulosum. Next base: position 737,122,922 of record CM060908.1, on the reverse strand, counting down.
AACCACAGTCGAAACATCTGATTGGGTCGCGACACTTGTTTGCAAAGTGATTGAGATCCCCACATCTGAAAAAATAATTCTTGCCTTTCCTGGAATCTATCCATTTCGATTTGAATTTACGATTCAATTCTTGAGTTCGAGGTGTGAATTGATTCTTCATGGCTTGAGCATAAGTATAGGGAATAGGATTACTGCACGAGAGATTAGATATTCCAGATGATAAAGAAGATTTCAGATGAGAATCATGAGAAAATGAAGGAGGATTCAGACGGAAATTTAGAGAGGACGCCATTTTCTTTGACTAAGCTTTGTAGAATCATGAGAAAATGTCAGTCAATACTGCTCTAGCACAATCATATAACAATCAATATTATAATTCCTAACAACCAAACAAGCTAGATAAATCATAATAATTTTGGAAAATTATTTCTTTATATACAAAATATAGTTAGGGCAAAATTATTTCATTTACCCAATTTCAAAAGGATACTATGTCGAATTGTTCTGTTCAAGTGTTTAGAGATCCCTATCAATGACGTTAATTACTCGTATTGACCAGAATCCATAAACCACTCAACAAATCAACCAACACAGTATAAAACAATTTTATATCACTAACAAATACGCTATCTCATATATATACACTCAGTGACTCATCATAGGGTTTTACTACCCTATTTATAAAGAGTCAGACCCTACAAAACTAAGGTTATCGCTAAACCAAAGCTCTGATACCAACTGTGTTGGCGACAGTTAACTGTGATACTAACCTTGTACAACTGAGTAGACAAATTCTCTATTGAATATCGGTCATTTCCAATGCTTCAACTCAGACCCAATTATAGTCGTCTGATGGATCATCATGCCATGATTTAACTATAATGAAAGTGGAGTATTCACATTAATGTTCCATGGTATTCTCAAGTTGAGGGAACTATGTAACATCGTCACACTGGATTTGCTGTTTGACCTAGTCATTATCAACCAACAAGAAACCCTTGGACAATTATTTCTAACTATTTTACCTTGATGTTCTAAAGCTTGAATAAGTTATATTGAAGAAAGAAGTGTATATTGGGTCAAAAATATTGGCCGGTACCGATCAAAATGGATTGGTAATGAACGGTCTAACTTTTGGAAAATGCAACGTTTTGACTTGTTCTTTTAGTCTGAAACTCGAATCTACATGTTTGAGCGATTTAACCGATGATTCAGTAATTCTGTAATGAAATTCGTAAACTAAAATAGGAATTTTTTGACACTTTAATGTACGCTGACTACTGCCAAATTCGAAACCAACTAATTTGAAACTTGAAATTGTAGTGCAACACCACGAAAATTTAGTGAAAAATTTAATAACAAAATTAAATTTAAATAAAACATGAACTAAAATGAAATTTTCATAAATGACCGAATTTGGCTATGAAAGTTGCACCATTGCGTTTATAGCGATTTCTTGGACAATTTTCATATATAACACTTCGAAATTGGAGTTAGTACAGAAAAGTTATGGACATTTAAAATTTGGAAATAGAAAAAAATTAAAAATTAAAAACTTACCAAATTTATAGTATGAAGGGTCGACTCCAAAGGTTTGATGGTCAACCGGTGGCAGTCGACCAATGGCCATTAAAGGTCAACCATAAACATATAAAATCAGCAAACTGGAGCATGCGATGGACGGCTGCGATCGAACCAAATATATTACTTCGTTGTCAAGTTTCTACTGTGCATACAAGATGAAATGAAGATTCTCCAAGGAAAAATCCAATGCTTCAAATTGGTCACCAACCCGTATAAATTAAAACTTAGACTAACCCTAATTTCATTGGAAATTGACAACATACCGAAACTCTGACAAAATTTCTTCTCTCCACTTATAAACTTTCTCCAAAATTAAGTTAAAACCAAAGCAAGAGAATACCAGCAATCAGATCTAGGATGGGGCAAGCTTACGGGTGGTGATCCTACGATGGGGCATAGGTTGTTAGAGATTGGATTCGAGGTTAGTGGGCATAAGTTTAATAAGTTGATTATCTACATTTAATTTTAACCTATTCTATCGTATCTAGGGTGTTTAAAATTAAACTATAAATTGTAAACCTTAACTATTAAACCTAAATTTAAATTAGAAACTGAAATTGGTGAAAATTGATAATCTAGTTTCTAACCCTCTATTATTAAAAGTGAAAATCCAAAAAATCAATTAACCTAAATTAAACAAGTATAATTAATTTGCGAAAATCTATGAATTTAAAACCAATAAAAAGTAGGGTAAAATCACATAGACCGGTCACTGTAAATTGCTTAGGTTCCTTGTGTAAACCAAATTCATAAACAACTAAAAATCGAATAGTTGGAAAATAAAAAACCCAAATTTTGCACTATGATTGGTCGATCATTCACCCTGAGCTGTAGACCGCTAGCGGTCGACCGGTAGTGTGTATTGGTCGACTAGTGGAGTCCTGAATTGGAGAATCTGAACCTCAGCCTAAGGCCCAGGTTGGAAATAAAATTAAATAAATTATTGATTGTTCATATAAGCATATTTTATGCACATGTGCGTATGTTAGAGGCAGTAGGGAAGCTAGTTCCCTATTAGATGATGCTAGAACATTACAGAATTGGGTAAATGTACTTTACCCAATGGAAATCAATTATTCTACTAGGGTGATTTTATCGCAAATGGCACTCATAGGAGGTTCTATGGTGGACACACAGCACCGGCCGATGCCTGATGAAGTGTGTAGGCTCGACACAACGGGGGCTCCTTGGTATGCACGATTCTGATGAAACATGATATTGTATGGTAGATGGAGCCTGGAGCATGCAAAAAGAGGCTTATACTATGGTCGAGAGGTGGACATGGATGCAGACGATGAGACATCTCAGTGAGGCAGCATTGCTGGCTCTCGCTTGATGTGTAGTTGGGTTACATGTAGTCGTAGTTATGAGAAATTTGTTCCCATATAGCCTAGTGGTGGTGTTTCCATATCTAGTAGCCTAGTGGTGGGGTTTTCATATCGAGTAGCTCTAGGAGCGGTGGCCGATCGTAGTTATTAAGGTTCGATCCTTGTAGTAGCCTGCACAAGTTGTAGTGTAGGTGAGTGTTGGATACAAACCCTTAAGTAATGGACCCTAGAAATGTACATACACTAGTTGGATACCCTAGGACACTTAGAGTAAAATTAAAGTCAACCGCACATGATTACCATATATTAAACTTATACTCATTCATTAGACTTTTGCCCGACCCACCCCTTTTCTTTTTACTTTGCCCCACCACCGGATGATAGGTTTGCAGTTGAATGGGCATTGTATGAGGAGAAAGGAGCTAAACGTTGGATTTCTCATGTTCTTTATTATTCCTCATGTAGCTCTTTAATGTACATATTGTCTATTAAAGCTTATATTGTACTTTGGAAATTGCTAACCGGGTTTTAACCCAGCAGACTTCAAAAGGAGTTAGAACATTCATAATAATTCAGAAAGACTCGAAACTTGACCGGATGGCCTAAAAGATCAAGGCAGAAGTCTTTAAGAAGTTTGGCCCAAAAATATGCTAACATTTTGGATCGATACCGATCCAATCAAATTGGATTAGTACTTATCTGAATTGTTGATTAGGGGATGCTCCAATCCTCTTGCATTACACTCCTATGTCTCCACTAAGCTTATCTACCATGTTTGATAACATTTCAAGCATCCGAGTTCAAGAAGTGAAGACTTATTCGATTCAGACTGCAGTTCAGTCAAACCCATAGGTGAATCATGATCAAAACAAGTCAACAAGCTACAAAATCACATGGAGAGCATAAAAAAGAAGTAAGGAAGATAGCTCAGTAGTCGAAGCATAAAAAATGCTTAACTATTTGGATCGGTACAAATCCGATCCAATTAGATCATACCGATGCAAATAGTTAGCTCCTATGACCCCCAAACTTTCTGGGCTCTTTCTTTATACTAAGTGCGGGCTTCTGACAAAGCGGCTATGGCCCAAATGCTCTCCAACTCCTATAAATACCATCCCATCTGCAATAGAAAAGGGATCTGATCTAATCTGATCTCTCTTGAACTAATGGCAACAACTCTGTCATTGTTTCTTCACTCTTCTTCTCCCTCACAATAGTTATTAAGGGCAACTGAGATCCTTCTGGATGTCTCTAACAATGGTGGCTTGATCTAACTTAGGAAAGAAGAATCATATTGTAATCAAAACTCCTTTGTAATAGTTGTTGATCGATAAAAGATATAAAGTGGCGTAGGCTTCATTAATAGCCAAACTACTATAAAAACTTTTTGTCACTTTACTATTTCTGCTCTTTTTACATTTATTTTCTATATTGTTTGCTCTAAGAAACATGATTGTTGCTTTCACACTCAATCCAGGGTGTTGATCCATTTTTTAGGTTAACATTTTGGTGCTTTCATTGAGAGCTCAGTGAATTCAGGTGTAGATCTAGCTTTTCTCTTTGGATCCGCCAGATCTAGAAACTAGATCCATCAAATCAGCTTTAGGAAGTTTTAAGCTTGCCATTAAAGATCAATGGCGGGGAGAAAGAGAACTGCCTTCGAAAAATTCATAGGAGCTGTTATAGCTGGAGAAGAGACCAATCCCCAGCAAGTTGAAGTCAACAACACCAATAATCTTCTAATTGGAACGAATTATGGAGCTAACACCAGAGATCAGTTGCTAGGATCTTCCACCTAGTATGAGGTCGTTACTAAAGGCGAATTTAACAAGATAGTTGATGAAATCAACCAAAAGATGGAGAACAGCCAAAAAGCTCTTATGGACAAATTAAGTTCCCTCCTAACCTTGCAATCACTAGTTGCTCCAAGAACCATGCCAGAACTCGTGGCTGTCGCGGAGCAGGAAAACTCTTCCATTTCTGGCCTAAACTAGAAATGGAAGGTAGAAGCAAAAAGGTGTAGTGGGTGAAGCTACAGGAATCATCATAAAAGGAAACACAAGCAGTCCACTAATTGCAAAGCAACCTACTACAAACTTGAATCTGGGGGTGAAAACCCCATGAGAAGATATAGCAGTGGATCTCTCCGACTCTAAAGATGGTGAGAAACTTGACGATGATAAGTTGGAAGAAAATGCTAATGCACTCAATGCCGGTAGGGAGGCCCAGACTGCCCCTACCCGACCGACTGCAAGCCAACGGAACTTCGAGGGAGTGGCTCTCTCGAAGATAGGATAGCCTAGGCTTCAGCCCACTTACCAAGATCGTTTTCCAAATCAAACACTTGGCATAGACACTAACAGCCAACCCATGGACTACTGGACATCGAAGGCATATATCGCTCCAAGCCGAACTCCCTTCACCGATGACATTTTGAATGAATAGTACCCTGAAAAGTTTACTATGCCAACTATTCTGTCATACAATGGAACTAAAGATCCAAAACCCCACTTGTACAAGTATAGTTGTACATGGACGGAGCAAATGCTTCAAATAATGTTCGATGTAGATGTTTTCCTATCTTCCTAGAGGGAATTGCTTCTATGCGGTTCACCAGGCTCCCACCAAAATCCATCTCCACTTTCAATGAATTAGCAATAAAATTCCTTGATCAGCTTAGGTTTCATACGGCACAACCAAAAGACATGATGTCCTTATCTGGCCTATTCCAAAGACAAAATGAATCTTTGAAATTCTTCATGAGTCGGTTCTACACCGCGGTGACAAAAGTAAGTAACTCAAAAGAAGATATGGTCTTCATGGCCCTGGTCCATGCTATCCACCCCGACACTGAATTTGAAAAATGGATCAAAATGAAGCAACCTACCACTAGGAAGGACTTTAACTGAAAGGCAAGCCAGAACTTGAGATTGGAAGAGGTGGAGGAGGTAAAAGGAAAACCTACTAACCCACAACAAACCAAAACTAGCCAGAATAATATGGCAGCTAATCAAGGCGTAAACACCTCTGGAACCGCTGTAGGAAATGCGAGGAAGGATGGGAACCAGAAAAGAAAGAACCAGAATTCCAACAAGCTAAATGGAGGTGACAAGCGACTTAAAGGCTTCAGGCCCGCGGATTACACCCCGCTCAACGATACTCCATAAAATATTTACCTTGTGACAAAAGGAACGAAGGACTATAAAAAGCCCCTTAGCAAGGAAGAAACTGAACAGCAAAAGCATTCCAGAAAGTATTTTGTCGCTTCCATGAAACACATGGTCACAACACGCATGATTGCCGACCCCTGAAAAACCTGATTGAAGAGTTGATTCAGGAAAACAAACTTCAGCATTACGTGAGGAAACCACAAAATCCTGATCAACATATTACACCCCAAGCTCCTAATGCCCGGGGAAACTAAGTAGGAACCAACGAAGAGGTATCCATACGGACTGACCAAAGACTCATCATGGGAACAATATCTAGAGGACCTTAACCCGTGCAGAAGAGTTGGGGAGAAATGGAGCGATATGCAAGCTCGTTGAAACATGCTCGGAAATATTCATGCTTTGTGATTAAATATGAAACTCCTATTGAGCAGTAGAAAACCCTGAATGATGATATAATATTTTGGAACCAAGATACTAAAGGAATAGAAACTCCAACCCTCGACCCCATGGTCGGGACGGTAGGAATCGGACCAGCCATGGTCCGATGAGTATTGGTGGACAGTGGCAGCTATGTCAATATCCTATTCAGACACACATTTAATCAGATGAAGATCAGTATTAAAGACGTATCCGCTTGTCGAACTAAGATCCAAGGATTCACTGGTGAACCTAAGCAACCTTTCAGAACAATTGATTTTTCCATGGAACTTGGGAAAGGCGACAGAAGAGTCATCCTCATCCAGACCTTTGTGATCGTAGATGAAATGTCCGCCTACAATGCTTTCTTAGGTCGGCCTGTTTTGGCAGATTTCAGGATTGCTTTAGCCTAGTGGTGCCAAACCATGAAATTTCCAGTGGAGAATGGAATTGGAGTGATCAAGGGAGACCAAAGTGTCACTAGAGAATGTTGCACCAAAGAATTGCGTGAGTTTAGATGAAAAGAAAAGGGGAAGAATGTGGGAAAAACTCTCCACATTCGTGAACCTATCACATAGCAATTACAGAGCCACCCCTGGCTTGGGGACCATATTGATTTGAAAACGGTTGAGACCTTAGAAAGAAGAGTTCAGGGAAGGATCGGACGGCATTGGAAGAATTGACGGTACCTGTCCCAGTCGATATGGATGACCCAACTCGGGTCCGGAAAATTGGGTCACATCTTGGAAACAAGATGTGAAAGGAACTAATCAAATTTCTATGTGCCAACCTGGACGTGTACGCTTGGACGCATTCTGATATGTGCAGGGTATCGCCGGAGATTGCATGCCACACACTCAATATTGATCCCAAGTATACACCAGTAAGGCAGAAGAGGCGTAGCCTAGGACCCGAACAGTCCAAAGCGCTAAGAGAAGAAGTGAATAAGCTGATGGCGAATGGTTTTATCCACAATGCAACCATCCTGAATGGGTATCCAACCCTGTCTTGGTCAAGAAATCCAGTGAAAAATGGTGAACTTGTATCGACTACTCAGACCTAAACAAAGGTTGCCCAAAGGATAGCTTTCCCCTGCCTAGAATCGACCAACTTGTGGATGGGACACCTGGACATGAATTGCTATCATTCATGGATGCCTATTCGAGATACAACCAGATCATGATGCACAAACCTGACCAGGAAAACACCAGTTTCATCATTGATCTGGGATTATACTACTACAAAATGATGCTATTCAGCTTAAAGAATGCTGTGGCAACTTACCAACGACTGGTAAACGCCATGTTCAAACATCAAATCGGAAAGTCTATGGAAGTCTATGTAGATGATATTTTAGTTAAATCATGCATAGCCGCAAATCACTTGGACAACCTTGCTGAAATGTTCAAAGTACTCCGCAAGTATAGAATGAAACTCAATCCACTTAAATGTCACTTTGGGGTAGCCTCTAGAAAGTTCTTAGGATTTATTGTAAGTGCCAGAGGCATCGAAGCTAATCCAGAACAAATTACTGCTTTACGGGAAGTCGAGGCCCCAAGGAACAAGAGAGAGTTACAAAGCTTGAATGGAAAAGTTGCAGTGCTAAACCGATTCATCTCAAAAGAAACTGACAAATGTATACCGTTCTTTAACGCACTAAAGAAGGGAAAGAAGAACTTCGAATGGAATCAGGCTTGTCAGACTGCCTTCGAAATAACTGCGATATATGGAGACTCCGCCAATCCTATCCAAGCCGGTAGACAGAGAAGACTTGTTTATCTACTTAGCCGTCTCACCCCATGCATTAAGTGCCGCACTTGTACATGAAGAAGCTAGGGTCCAGCGACCCGTATATTACATCAGTAAACGGTTAATTGGAGCCTAGAAGAATTATCCGAAGTTAGAAAAACTAGCCTATTGCCTCTTGATCACATCCATAAAGTTACAACCATACTTCCAGGAACACGCGATCAAAGTACTAAAAACCAACTCTTGAAGCAGGTGTTGTACCGCCCGAGACCTCTGGACGGCTTATCAAATGGAACATTGGATTGAGTCAATATGAAATCACTTACCATCCTCGAAGGGAGATCAACAGGCAGGCACCGACAGACTTCATTACCGAGTTTACAATGCGAGATATCGAAGAAGAAGTTACTCCAGAAGTGGAGACACACTGGAGGTTGTTCGTCGATGGTGCTTCTAACAACTTTTGCTCGGGGGCAGGAGTCGTGCTCGAAACTCCCGAAGGACGACCCGTTTGCTACGCCTTACGCTTGGAATTCCCTGCAACAAACAATGAAGCAGAATATGAAGCATCGATAGTCGGACTGAAAGTTGTAAAGGAACTCGAGATAAAGTTCATACATATCTATAGCGACTCTCAGCTGATCGTCTATCAGGTGAGAGGCGAATATCAAGCCCAGGAAGAGAACCTCGCCCCGTATCTATCTAAAGTGCAGGAATTGCTGAACGACATTGAGCATTACACCATAACTTATATCCCGAGAGAAAAAACGAAGGTGGACTATCTAGCTAAACTGGCCGGTTCTGGAGAAGCTCAGTCAATGGGGCTGGTCCCAATTGAAACACTGGTTGCTCCAAGCATAGGCGAGATGGATATCGATAGGCTATATTATGGATTCGTTTATAGGATTAATTGCTATGGTTTGATGTGTATTTCGATGTTTGGATGTTGATTTGTGTTTGTGTGCATGTTGCGTTTGAGTGAATACTTGTATAGTTGAAACGCTCATCGGAGTGACTTAGAGTTAGGAACCATGAAACCGGGCTTCGATGATTCAACTCAAGATTGTCAAAAATTGTATCATTGCATATAGGATACACAAGGGTGGGGAACAAAGCATAGCGGCTAAATCGATGTGAAATTTGGACTCGGGGAAGCTACGTGAAATTGGTTCGGCGTTGGTTGGTTTGGGTATGAATAGTGGAATTGGTTCGATGGAGGAATGGGTGCGACGATTGGATGTGAAATTTGGTTCAATAGCCAGTCGTGATGGTCGTTTCGGGAGTATGATGGTTTGGTGGCTGGTCGAGGTGGCATGTTCGGTGGTGTGGCGGAGCGATGACCGGAAGGGGTTGGCTATTTGATGGGTGCTGGCTCGGTAGCCGGGCAGAGGAGTATGTTTGATGGTCGTGGATGGTCGATGATCAGACGTATGGGCCTGTTCAATGGAAGGTGGGTCGGGGTATTCGGTGGAAGGTGGAAAGCGGATAAGGGTTGCATGGTTAGCCCAGCGATCTTGTCTAGCTTGCTTGGTCGTGGGATGGACAGACAAGGGTGGAGAACGGAGTTTAGCTATAGACTTCGGGGCAAGACTCGGGGCTGTTTGGTAATCTGAAGAGTTGGGTCGAGGTAAGGATGGACGACCCTAGGATGGCTTTAGATGATTCTGGGATGGCAACCAATGAAGTCCGACGACTTTGATGACTCGATGTGGCGAGTGACTATAACATCTGGTGGAGGATTGAAAGGACAAGTTCTGCATGATAGCTCGTAGAGTAGAACGTGAGGTTGTGATGCTCATTAACTGGATAGGGTAGTCTTTGGATACCCATGTGTCGGACGTCTACGTGTGTTCAATCCTAAGCCATATGTGTGGGCAAGAGTCGAGCGTCTATGTGGTAGTTCTGCTATCGGTACATATGCTAAGGGATTGATGGATAACTCTGCCATTGTGATGCTCATTAATGAAACCGGGTATTCTGTGTGTACCCAGGGTAGTCTGTGTGTACCCATATTTTGGACATCTACGTGTGTCCAGTACCTAGCCATTGGTGTGGGCAATGAGTTGAGCATCTGAGAGAGTTATCGTATATCTAGAGCACTCGAGTTAGAGATGCAAGGCTATGTGATGTGTGCTATGTTTACTGTGTGTTAGGTATACCGTGTGATACCCCATGCCCCATATTTTCCCCTTGTGATAGCAGTTTAGCATATATTTTGTTTATATGCTAACTCTTTGTATGTAGGGACAGGCAAGGTATGGTTGTTCATACTTTATACCCTATTTACTATATACAAGTTTTATAGTATTTTTGAGATGATATATCGCTTACACCGGATTGGCTTCCGACCCGAGGTTTTATGTTTTGCTTCTTATTATCACAGGTACTCTTAAATGAGTAGTTTAGGGATAGCCTGTTTGGATAGCGCATGGAGCTGTATTATGTATGAGCAGGAGGCTACACTTTCATATATTTGTACTTGGAGCTTACTATCCCTTATATTCTGTAGTGCAGTACTATGGAGCTATGTCAGTGCTTGTATACTTAGAGACGGTTATAAAGTTTATTATGGAGATTTGAGATGTATAAACTCTTTGTTTCAATTTTTGTAATCTATGAACCTTATGCACTCTGATGTTTTTATTTATGGTTCATTTGATTATATGACTGTCTTGTCTATTTTACATCTATGTTATTATGTTCTATTTTATTTATGCACTGTGGGATGTTCTACAGGTTCTGTGTTTGGATTTTTCTCTACTTTATATTGTTGGCTACCGTCCTGCATCGACCGGGTACCTCCATAGTGCATCGCATAGGTATGTTAGATACCGGATGTATAGGGTGGTCGTCACATTAATGGCGGTGGTATTTACCTTAGTAGATTGAGATCTAGAAGTGACATTGAGTTTGAAGGCGGTGGTTGATTTGGAGTTCGAATGTTCATTTTGTTCCGTCGTGATGTTTTTATGGGTCAATAATGAGTTATTATTCTGGATCTGGTGATGTTACGGTGAAGTTTGGCATGGCGGTTGCAAAGTTGCAAGGAAGATGAAGTGCACAAATGCTCAAGAATTCCAAGGCTGGAAAAGTAAAGTGAGAATAGGAAATATTTTTAAGTTTTCGTTTTATATGAAGGTTTACACTCCATCTACAGCGACAGATATAGGTCGGTGCCAACCCACATGAATGTTTGTAAATAAATAAATATATGGAAAAGACCATAAGTTAACTTAGCCAAGGAATGGAATAGCTTTCTAGACATCCTCACTAATGATCGAAGACCTTGGATAGATGACATCAAAAAATTTATCTACTGAGAAGATGTGATTTTGCAACTGTGTAAAACAATGTGTCGCTATTCTCAAAGAAGATGCAGTATTTCACAAAAATGGTTCAGACAATGGAAGCATCATTGCAGATCTAGATTTGGTCAATTATCTTGATCCAAAGCATGCTTTGTGTTCATAAAAGCATATTTTAGAGGACAAGTATTATCTGGTGCTAGAACCAAGCAACATTTCAATGGATCTGGACTAGAAATGATGATGGAATGGCATAAGGATCTTGGAAGGTATCAATATTAAAGAACTCAAGAATTTAGCTAAGTATAAGCAGAATGAAGCCAACTACAAATAATAGATCTGTTAGTACCGAACCATCGATCCAAATTTTGGGAAATGTGACGCTTTAACTTGTTCTTCTTGATGGAAACTCGGATCTAAATATTTGAGCAATTTAAGTAATGATTCGGTGATTCTGAAGCGAATTTTTTTGTAAATAGGCATCCTACAACAACTAAAGGAGGATTTTTTTTACTCTTAACTGATTTTTATATTGAGCTACTGTCAAATTCGAAACTAATCAACTTGAAACTTGAAATTGTATTGTAATTCGATTGTAGTTATAAAACCAATCGGTAATGACAGATATAATGGATGTAGGCTCTTGATTTAAGCCAAACCACTCTAAAGTTTAGCGTGTTCTCTCTTTCTCTTTCTCTTTCTAATTTGTTAAGTCTTTTAATTCGTTTTTGATCGATTAGGAGTGTTTATCTATTTCACATGTAAAACAACACAAATAAAGAGGGCACCAATGGTCGATTGGCTTATTTGGAGATTATTTTCAAACGTGTGGCCATTGGAAGACATGTCATTCTCTCCACTCACCCTGAATTACCAAATATTGAGATAGAGGATAATTTTCCCTTTAATTCCAAACCTCTACATCGAATCACATCCCTTCTAATTAAGCTGAGAAGTCTCTACCTTCTATTTGGAATAATCCTTTAGCCTATCAACCCTCCAAATCCTACTAAGCGTTCCAACGGAATGAATCTTCCCATGTTAGGCTGATGCAACTATTGATATTAATACAAAAAGTTCATTATTCGATGTTCATCCACCATCAGTTCTACTACTTATTTCTCCAAAAGACGCTTTCAACCTTTTTTACATGACGTTCACAAGATGATGGAGAGAAGAACGTGCTTTAGGTAGATATTACCTTTGGAGGTAGCGAGGTTCCATAGCATTCCAAAAGGTATGGATGTTATGACATGTTAGGATCATTGTTTGAAATTGAGTCGATATAGACTTGCGGAGATTGTAAAATTATCTTACAACATAATTTTTCAAAGAGGTTTGAAAATGCTCAAGTAAAATGATGTTCCAGCATAGGAATTTATTAAAGAAGAACCGAGAGTAATACGAGAACATCGGTAGTTTATTTGTATATGTTAGACTTTATGCATTATCAGTCTAAGTTTTCGATCTAGTTATTTGGGTGTTTGTGTAAAAAAATTCAAATATGTAGTTCCTTTGTTTGTATTAATTATGTAAGTGGTTTGGTTTGTTTTCTTTCAAAAAAGCTATTAAAATATGAATTATAATTATTAATGTTTACCATGAAATATTATTATTAAGTAAAAAATATTGGGTAAAAGTTATTAGTTATAACTATGAATTATTAACTATTAGATATTAAATATTAATTATAAATTAATATATATTAATTTATGATTAATATTTAATATCTGATAGTTAATAATTCATAGTTGTAATTAATGACTCATACTCAATATTAATTTTGAAGTATTAATTACTAATCATTAATGTTAACTATTAAATAATAAATGTTACTTATTAATTATTATTAAATAAATATTGATTATGGATTTTTAAATACAAATTATTGGTTATTGATAATTGATTATCATGAATGAAAATATGCTATTAATATCAAAAGAAAATATTTAAATTTTTATTTTTATCCAACAACTAACGATACTCTAATCAAACTCTTGTGCAAAAATGTTTCATACTTTGATTGTAATCATAATCTAAGTTTAATCCGTATTCTTACTCTGACAGACACAATTTGTTCGGGAACAAATCCTAAGTAAGTATTGCGAAGGCTAAACCCAACTCATGGGTAGGACTTTAGGTAAGTGATGGAGAGTAATGTCTATTGGTATTTTGTCAAAGAATATATTTGCACATAAACGACGTCGTAGCCTCCTCAAATATTTTAGAAAATTGTTAAAGAGACTTTTTTAGATAAAGGGTGGTCAGTTTCAAGGGATTCCACCGAGGAAAAGAATTGTATGTGGGAAGTGATAAATCGAACCAAATAAAATGATTTACTTTTTTACCCTCGTGCAAAAGTAAAATTCGTCAAAACGCCATCGAAAAAGAAAAACGATGGTCTTTCGTTGAAAACCATTTTCGGTGAGATCTAATCGAAATCAAATCCAAAAAACGATGGAGAATCGTCGAAATAAGGATGGCAGTTACGATTTTTTTTTATTGAGGAGCAACATTTTTTAGTACGCTCAATAGCAATTTTATAAAAATTAAAAGATGCCATTCAACCTAAAATTGAAGTTCATTTAAAGTGCTTTTATTTTAATGTCTTAACCCCTTGAACAGCTCATTGAGATCATTTAAACAGTTATTAATTATTTAATAAATTAATTCAATTGTTTATAAAATAAATTAAGTGACACTTATCCAAAGTTGGTTTTTTAAGTTTTATAGCATTTGCATATGATCTAGTGGTTATGAAGTTAGGCTAGCGTGAGTTTGATATTTTATAAATACATCCTTTAGATATTAACACTCTTTTACATATTTGAAGTTTAACCGTGGACTTGGCTTTAAGTTAAAATAAATGTTTTTCTACGTGGAAAATTATAAGTTATTATTTGTCAGGCAAATAAAATGTGGCGTTTTTAGTGTTTAAATCCTTGCTACTCGTAATCATTGTGTGACATCGTATGAAGAATAGGCTGGAAATAGCAGGCTTACGAGGCCCACTAGTTTATTTCAAGTACAAATAATCTTATTTCAAATGAAATATTGAAAAAGAAACCCAACCCAATAATGCCCATAAAATAAAGTTGAAATGTAAGAGGGAACAGTTATCCCTGACTTACCGTTTCCCAGTATACAACCCCGCCTTACTGAAACTCAAATTCAAACAATCAACCTATTTGAGTGTCTTCTTATCAAGATTAAACATTTATCACAAAAACCGAATAAAAACAAGGAAAAAAATAAACACAAGAAAATGGAGAATTACGCAGATAGAATGTCCGTCCACTCCTACACCGACGACCAACACGGGATCGACGTCCCATCATCCTATCCTTCATCTCCACCAGTCATCCCCTGCCCTGACGCCGACCCCACCTGCACCCGCATCCATCGTGCAAAAACAAAAGGCAAGTAAAAGTAAACTCACTCTCTTTCAATCCTTCTTCAAATTCTTAACAAAAACGTCCTCCTTTCAAACATGTGCTATGCAGTGGCCAAAGGAATGCAAAAAACGCTATCAAAAACATCAATGCTGGTAAACTTCCTACCAACCGGAACCCTCCTAACGTTCGAGATGCTACTACCCTCCGTCTCAGGAGACGGATCCTGCTCCCCGGTTTCCACAGTGATGATTCTTGTACTCCTCGCCATATGCGCTTTATCCTGCTTCTTCTTCCATTTCACCGACAGTTTCCGTGCTCCGGATGGGAAAGTGTACTACGGGTTCGTCACACCTAACGGGCTCGCGCTGTTCAAGACGGGGCTGAACGTGGAAGTGCCCAAGGAGGAGAAGTACAGGCTGAGTTTCACGGATTTCGTGCATGCGGCCATGTCAGTGATGGTCTTTGCGGCAATTGCTTTGTCTGATCATAGGGTGTCCAACTGCTTGTTTCCGGGGTATGCGAAGGAAATGGATGAGGTTATGGAGAGTTTCCCTTTGATGGTTGGTGTTATTTGTAGTGGGTTGTTCCTTGTGTTTCCTACTACTAGGTATGGTATTGGTTGCATGGCTGCTTAGATTTATCTCCATGTTTGTGTTGTTGTTTGTTTGTATATATCAATATATGTATGCTTTGTGATGTTTTCGGTTTGTTTGTTAGGTTGTGTAGTGTAATTTTAATTACTGAAAACAATCAATGTGTGTATATAAGATTGCATTTAATGTGTGTTATGTATCCTTGTGCATTGTTGGGAACTTGATTAAGCAAATTCTGTTACATGTTAATTATGAGTGTGATTGTCCCAATGGGCATTGCATATGTATGAATTCTTTTAGCAGGCTAATAGCAAGTGCCTAACAAAAATAAATGTAAACTCGTACACTATTACATGATTGTAATAGGAACCTTGACGCCTCTCAGAAAGCCTGTAAATTAGGTCTGTGCTCTGTTAAATCACACAAGCTATTATTCGCATATTTGATTTATGCAGTTTAAAAATACATTTTTGAGTAATGCAGTTCTAAATGTTTTTCACCTATTCCATTATTGTTGCATTTGCGTGATGCGCTTGAAAATGTACCACTCAAATGCAGCAAACACAACTAGAACCATTTCCCACCTTTTCTCTCTTCTTCCCAATTTCGCCCCCAACCAACTCCAGCCGCCGCCATCCACATTTAGCCGACGCCGACGACCTCTTCCTGCTGCGCACTCCTTCTTCCTTCTATTTGGCTTCATTTTTTGAGGTATATTGTCTTAAATCCTATTTATGCAAAATTTAGTAATTTTGGTATGAATATGTTAGATTAGTTGTTATTAGATGATGGTATAGTTTATTAGTTGATTTGAAGATAAATTTAAAATCAATATTTAGAAAAGTACTTGATTATTGATTTGAAATTGATGATTATTGTGTATTAGTTGATGCTAATAATATGTTGGTTGATTTGGAGATGTTAGTAAGTGGTTTGATTGTTTAATTTGTAATTCAAAGTTAAGGTTAATTTAAAATTCGAAAATTAGTATTATTAATTAATATGCTTATTGATAAGTTTACGCGAATGTTTGTTATAGTTTACGTGAAAATTAATGTACAATTAATTAGTGTATAAAATTAATTTATTTTACTTTGTTATTATTAGTGCAAATTTCTAATTTAACTTACAAAATTTGCAAATTAAAATTTTATTAGGTAAATGAGTTTGAAAATACGTTATAAAGCATATACTTTAGGTAACAAAACGTTAAGAAAAATTATACTTAAATCGGTTTTGTAAAAAGTTTAAGAAATGAAGATAACAACAGCGAATATTGTACTAAAATCGATTTTGTAAAAAATTAAGTAACGAATATAACAACAACAAATATTCCATTGAAATCAATTTTGTAAAAAAAATAAAGAAATAAATATGAAAACAACAAATATTGTACTCAAATTGATTTTCTAAAAAGTTAAGAAATGAATATGATAAAAACAAATACTTTACTCAAATCGATTTTCTTTAAACTTAAGAAATGAACATAACAAGAAGAAATATGCTACTGAAATGGATTTTCCAATAAGTTAAAAAATGAATATAACAACAACAAATAATGTACTCAAATCGAATTTCTAAAAAGCTATGAAATTTATATACAAGAACAAATATTGTACTAAAATCGATTATCTAAAAAAATTTGAAATAAATATAATATTGATTTGAAAATAAGCGTTAAGTATTATTATAACAAATACAACAACCACAAATTAAAGACTTTAGTCCCAAAAGGTTTTAATTTATTTTAGAAAATACAACAACAAAAATACTCCCCTTGAATGTAAAGTTATGCGTAGAAGAGAAGTGAACTGAAGTGATGTCGAAAGTAGACAGAAGTGTGATGTGTGAAGCCTTTAGTCCTAAAAGGTTTTATTTTATTTTAGAAAATAAAACAACAACAATATATCACTTGGGCGAGAAGTTGTGCATAGAATAGAAGTGAAGTGAAGTGCTGTCGAAATTACTAACCTATTTTTTTAAATTAGGAACAATGTTCGTTTATTTTGTCGACTGAACATGGATGTATGAAGTCAGAACTGAAATGAAAGGTTCAGTGAAAGAATATTTTTACAATGGTGTACACGAATTTATTAGATTCGCAATATCTAATAATCGAAATAACGAAGAACTTCGTTGCCCTTGTAGTAAGTGTCAATATTTGAAGCATTGGAAACCAGATACGGTTAGAGTACATTTGTATAAATCTGGATTTGTGCCAAATTATTATTTATGGGATCGTCATGGAGAACTTGTTGCACCTACAGCGGATCCTGTTATGTCAGAGGTCGGTGTTGTTATGACGAATCCAATAGAAGGTATGGTGGAAGATACAGCATGATCAATGTTCCCTACCGTTCAAGTTGACGGTGAAGACGTTAATGTCGAAGAAGAACCAAATGTGGGAGCAAAAAAATTAATGATTTATTGGATGCCGTTAAGAGACCGCTGTGGGATGATTGTAAAAGTCGAACCGAATTATCAGTAAACGCTGAATACATCACTATGAAATTAAAATTCAACTTTACAGAAGCTGGATTTACAGCAGTTGTACAAGCTGCAAAACAGCATATGCCACCCAATAATCTGATGTGCGACAGTCATTATAAAGTGAAAACACTTATGTCGGCTTTCGGTCTGCCTTACCAAAAGATAGATACATGTATAAAAGGTTGCATGTTGTATTGGAAATATGACATTAATCTTAGGAACTGCAAAATATGTAATAAGGAAAGATATAAACCAAGAAAAAGGAAAGAAAAGGAAGTTCCATACAAGAGAATGCATTATTTACCAATTACCCCTAGACTTCAAAGGTTATATGCGTCTTCGGCCACGACACGTCATATGCGATAGCACAGCGTGAGAAGACAGGCAGAGGGAACTTTGACACATCCATCCGATGGAGAAGCATGGAAACATTTCGATAAGACGTATCCCACATTTGCTCTAGAGAGCCGTAACGCCAGACTTGGTTTATGTACGGATGGGTTTTCGCCATTCTCTCAGTCTGGTAGCAAATATTCGTCTTGGCATGTTTTCGTTACTCCTTATAATTTACCTTAGTGGATGTATATGAAAACTCCATACATGTTTCCCATTATTGTCATCTCTGGCCCTGATAATCCGACACAAGGAATCGATGTTTATCTACAACCATTAATCGAAGAGCTGAAAACATTGTGGTCTAAAGGTGTTGAAACATACGACATTTCAAAAAAAAAAGAAATTTTTGTATGTTCGCTTCTTTGTTATGGACTATTAATGATTTTCCTGGATATGTTATGCTTTCAGGTTGGAGTACGGCCGGTTGTCTCGCTTGTACTTATTGCATGGAAGAAACAAGATCATTTTCTTTACGGTATGGAAGGAAAATTTCTTGGTTTGATTGTCATCGGTGTTTTCTCCATCCTAATCATACTTTTAGAAGAGATAAAAAAACTTCAAAGCTAACAGAGAAGAGAATATGCAACCACCAAAGATTTGGTCAAGCGAAGAAATATATGAAATTGTAAAGGACTACCCGAAGATACATGAAACTGGAATACAAACTGTAATTCCAAATAAATCGGACATTCATAATTGGTGCAAACAAAGTATATTTTGGGAGTTACCTTATTGAAAAGATCTCCTACTTCGACATAATATTAACGTGATGCACAACGAAAAAAACATATTTGATAACCTGTTTAATACAATTATGAATGTTAAAGGGAAAACTAAGGACGGTCTGAATTCAAGACTCGATATAGCACACTTTTGTAAACATCCCGAACTTCATATGAAGCCCAATGACAATAAAAAACCAAAGCATGCTATGAGCTAGACAGCAAGCAAATAAAACACATGCTAAAGTGGGTGGAAGGACTAAAATGCCATGATGGGATGTCTTCTAATCTCCGTAGACGTGTTGACTTTAAAAACAGTAAACTAAGTGGGATGAAAAGTCACGATTGTCATATCATGATGGAGTATTTTTTGCCAGTTGTTATCTAAGAACCGTTGTCTATAAAAGTGTAGAGTGTTATAAAAGAATTAAGTATGTTTTACAAACAGCTTTGTTCGACAACGTTAAAAATCGATCGTATACGTAAACTTGAAGTTGAAATACCTAACTACTATACAAACTAGAGAAAATATTTGCGCCATGTTTTTTAATGTAATGGAGCATTTACCTGTTCATCTTCCATCTGAAGCTCTTCTTTGAGGTCATGTACAATATTGATGGATGTATCCATTTGAGAGGTAATAGTAAATATTCGTAAAATTGTTGTTAGTTTAAAATTCAAGTTTACGTAAGTGCATTTAAATTAAATTAATTCTGTAATAGGTACTTGAATCATCTGAAGAAAAAAATTAGACAGAAAGCACGAGTTGAAGGTTCAATTTGCAAATCATATCTTGAAGAAGAAGCTTCATTCTTTTTTCTCATTACTTCAGTGACCATGTGAAATTACCATTTGTAATTGGTCCTCATAATGATGTAGCCATTGAAGAAGATTATTCGTAGACAATGTTGTTTATTTTTAGACAACATGGCCGACATGTTGGGAAATGTGTGAAAATATGGTTAGACGATAGAGATCAACATGTAGCACACACATATGTTCTTCTTAATTGTGTTGAAGTTGCACCATTTGTTAGGTAATAATAAATTCATATTTATTTCAATGATACTTACATTTTAATCGTAATGTAACATATAGTACATATAAATACGCAATATTTACGAATCACAGCATCCATCTGGCGATCTCAGTAAGGAATTTTCTAAATGGTTTTCGAACTATGTTTATGATCCAAGAAACAGCGTCGTTGATGAAGGATTACAACATCTTGCACTCGGACCAAAAAGAAATGTTAAGACTTATTCAATATTCTTCATTAATGGATTTAAATTCAACACCAAGGATTATGGTGTTGAAAAATTAACATATAACAATGGTGTATTTGTCAAAGGCAGTGACGATCCAAATGAACATATAAAAGATTTTTACGGCGTCTTAACACAGGCTTTAGAATTAACATATTATGTAAAACCTGCAGAAATTTTTTTTTTATTCAAGTGCAATTGGTTCAGCAATATTCCTGGTTCTGGAATCAACATGCCCAAACATTTTAAACTTATAAAAATAAAGCACACCTCACATTACTATAAGTACGATCCTTTCGTATCGGCCAAGCAAGCATTACAAGTTTATTTTGCTCTGTATCCATATTTGAAAAGAGATAAAGCAGATTGGTCTGCTGTTTTTAAAACAAAGGCAAAATTAATGTTTGATGGAATTAATATTCCGGAAGAAGCAGCGTATCAAATGGATCTAGAGACAAATAATGAAATAATAATAGCTGATGATATTGATTTGGTTTGTTAAATGATGAATCGAATGTTTTAATAGACGCATTTGAGAGTACAGAAGAGAACGATATAGAGTACGAGACCGAGACTGAATCAGAAGACGACGAAGACTAAAATTTTTGAATTTTTGTATCGGTTGTTGTATAATGTATATTCTAAGTTTCAGCTGTTATCAATAATGATGTTTATGTTGTAAGTTATGTCTTATTGTTATTTTTTAAATTATGTATATATACTCAGGAGATCTTATCTCATTTATGACGTTTTAGTGCAAGTTTTATGTGATGATGATTAATCAAACATGTTTTGTAATAATGAACTAATATTTTTTTCATTATGTGAAATGATATGTTTGTAACAGATATGCACAGGAGACATTCTAGCAGATCTCAGCCTTCTCCTTCCGCCGGTGCGGGTGCCAGCGGCACAATACCGGATTTACGTCTGGTGGCAGAGGTAGTGCCGAAGAGCGTGGAGTAAGTATCAAATTTATTGCATTTTCACTATTTAAAATTTATTAAATTCGTACATCTTATTTTATACAGGAGTTTGAGGTCCAGTCGAGCGACTTTATTCTGCAAGTGTCGAGGAAGGAATTTATGAGCCGGATGTCGGGATGCTGGGCTCACTTGGATGACATTCCTGATCAAATCAGGAATGCCATATTCGTGGACTTGATGGTAATTTTAAATTTTAAATTTATTTCTAAATTAATACAATGTATATAATTCAAACCAATATCAATTTCAATACGCAGTCAGCTGTTCGTGTAGACCTGCAAGATATGGATGTTTTTGTCAATCATTGGAACCAGAGAATGCGCAAAAAATATAGATACACCATATCAAAAGCCAAGAGAGCGGGAAAGAAGCCATCTTGGATGGGTGCTGATGTATGGGCTCAATTTCTACAGCTGTTGGAAACTCCGGAGTCGAAGGTAAGTAATAAATATCATTTCATTTTGTTATTACATTTTGTTTAAAATTCGTATATTAGGTGCACTAATTTAGTTGTGCGTTTAAATTTATAAGAATTATCGGCGCGGAACCTTGCAAACAGGGCTAAAAATCCTACTTTGCACAGCGGTGGGTCGAAGTCCTTCCAATAGCATCGGAGGGAATTGGTAAAGTTATAAAATGCGTTTCTAAATAGTTATAAAATAATTTAGTCATATTGGTAACATTATTCATTGTATATATAACTTCAGTTTCAGCAATATAATTGTGAGCCTATATTGGCTATGGTTTTCACCCACACAAATGTCGTCGAGCGCACAGATGAGGAGGGGAATATTACGTACGAATTTACGGACGATAAATCCAAATCTATGATGGTAAAAAAAATTTCATTTTTTTACTGCACATTTGATAAGTTCTTTATTATTTATTATTACAAACTACTGTTCGTCATCGCAGGAGAGATACGAGGCGGAGAAAGCTCGAGTGGTGCAGTCCACTGGCCATGAGCTGACCTTAGAGGAGGAGGACCGTATTTGGGATGCTCTCATTGACCCGCCTATTCGAAATAGGCGATATGTTATGGAAATCAGAAGGTAAAATGCTTCATTAACTAATACATGAATTATATTTAATCCTGAAGCAAATTATATTCCAATCAAATAATTTGCCGGCAGCGATGACCCAAAGGGTTTATAGGAGATCCCAGGCCGAGGAGGAGATAGCTCAGCTCCTCCAGCAGATGACAGAAGTCAATGACTAGCGGAAGGGTGGAGGACTGGCGCAGCTTCTAGATGAGCAGATTACGACCTTTTTAGCAAAGCACGGGAGGATGCCGGGTGGGGATGGGTCAGGAGAATATGATGATGAAGATGAGTAGGCATGGATTTTTTTGACTTGTAATTATTGACTTGTGTTGATGGAGGTGGTGCTTTATTGATGGTTGTGTATAGTGATGATTGTGGATTTGATGAACATTAGTATTTGGGTAGATATGGTTGTGTTGGTTGATGGAATATTGGTTTTAGTTGATGAAAGTTTATGCAAAATATTGATATTTGTATTATGTTTTTAATTATTTGTGATATATATGAGATTATACGTTGCATGTGATGTTAATGGTTGTGATATTGAGTTTATATGTGTTGGGAATGAAGCGCGATTAAGATATGACGTTTATTGTGTGGTTTGGAAGGATTAAAGCAGAGTTGGGCAAAACAGCAGATTTTGGGATGGTGACGGCTAATGACGACCATCTGGTTACAGTCTTGCGTCGTATGGTGATGGCTAGCGACAACCTTTCGGTTCCAGCATTGCGACGGCTGGCGACGGCTAAATTTCTCAGGTTTCGTCGCTTGCCGTCGCTAAATAGGCGACGACGCCATCCCTATAGCCGTCGTTTTTTTACTAGCGTCGTCTTGTTTTGTTATGGCATATAGCGATAGCTAGCGTCGGCTGGCGGCGGCCGCCGGCGGCTAATTGCCGTCGCTAAATCCAGCCATTCCTATAATGTAAAAATGCATTTTAATGATATAGGTTCAAAATGCATGTCTATGTGTGATGCAGTTTTCACCACATTTATGTGACACGGTTTTAACTACATCTATATGTTGTAGCTATAACAAAATCATTCTGATGCAGTTATAATTGCATATAAAAGATGCTGATATAATTGCATATTTGAAAAATAGTTATTCTACATTTAGTGATGCAATTGTAACTGCATTTGGGAGATCTAGTTAAAACTGGATTTTGTAACATGTTAAACAAATAAACGTAAAATCGTGCATCAGATATATACATTCAATTACACATCTCAAGTAACATATTACAAGAAAGATAGGATATACACATTCAATTACACATCTCAAGTAACATGTTACAAGAACTTTCTGTTAGAATTTGGTGATACAATATTCTATATTTAAGTATATCTAAGAGATATTTTAGTCTATGTGAATTATGACTCAAATTTATTGCCTATTTTATAGATTTGGTAGATTTTGGAGTGTGATTAATTGCACCTTTTAGAGATTTTGTGTATTTGATAGAGTGATTAGTTGCCTCTTTTATTGTATTAGAGAAGGCAACAGATTATCTACTTAGGAAAGATTTATGGAAGGATTCAATAGCTTCTTGAAGAAGATATTTTATTGAGTCTATTATAAATAGACATATCTAGGGTTCATAAGATGTGTGTGGGAAAAGTGAATTTTATTTGGTGTTTGGGGTTAAGATTTTTTTTTCAATTTTAGGTCTCTTTTGTATTTTCTTGGTTGAATCAATAAAGTTTTTGTTTTTGGGGAATCATTTTTGTGCTTTCTTCACTACTTTCTCTTCTAAATCTAATTGTGTAGTGATCCCGGAAAATTCCTAACAGTTGGTATCAGAGCCAGCTACACAAATTTTTGGAAGAGTGTTTGGCTATGAAGAAGATAAGTGTTGAAAGTTTAATGGAAGTAACTGGGGTTGTGGAAGGCAAAGATGGAAGATTATCTATATCTTAATGATCTTCACCAACCCTTAGAAAACAAAGGGGAAAAGCCAAATGGCATAACTGAAGCAAATTGGGAAATTTTGGAGAGGAAGGCAGTGGCGGCTATTCGATGTTTTATGGAGAATTCTTTGTTTCATATCGTTTCTTGTGCAACATCTGCTTTTGGAATATGGAAGAAATTGGAAGGGATTTATGCGAAAAATTCTGCGACGAATAAGGCATTTCTGATGAGAAGTTTGGTCAATTTAAAACTAAAGGAAGGCGAATCGATTGGTGAACATCTCAACAACTTTCAAGCAATTGTGAACCAATTGGCGTCGGTAAGCTTCAAAGTTGATGATGAAATTCAAGCTTTGATATTAATGAGCTCATTGCCTGAAAGTTGGGAAACTCCTGTAGTCGCGTTGAACAATTCAAATTCTAGTGGTGTTGTTTCCATGGAGACTGTGGTTAGCAGCCTTATTAATGAGGAGATGCGGAGGATAAATTCATCGGAAGGAAATGCCATTGAAGAAAAGGACACTACAAATTCATTGGCAGAGGTCCACCTTGCAAGGAGAGAAAGACACTCTTTCAAACCAAATACGGATCGAAACTTCATTTGCTATTACTGCGAAAAACCAGGTCATCAGCTGAAATTTTGTAATAAATTAAGAGAAGATAAAGAGAGAATGAAAACTCAAGAAGGAAGCAAAAATAAGTTGGAGGTAGACATTGATGAGGAGGTAAACTTTAGCATTAGCAATGATGCTCTTTGTGTTGATATGAGTAGGGGAGGAGAGTGAGTGCTAGATTCTAGTGCATGTTTCCACATTTGCAATCAAAGGGAAGCATTCACTGATTACAAGGAGGAAGCATGCAAGGTGGAGTCCGCTAATGGTGGAGATCTACATGTTCAAGGAAATGGTTCTGTCAGGTTGAAGATGGATACTGGAAGGTTGGTGACGCTTACAGGGGTTACACATATCCCATAAATTAAAAGGAATCTTGTTTCTGTTGGACAGCTGGAAGGGAAAGGTTGTAACTTCTCAACTCAAGGTGGAGTAACTAAGGTTTGGAAGGGTAACAGAGAGGTGCTCGCACGAAGAGGAAAAAGCAATAATATTTATTCATTGTTTGGAAAAACCTTAAAGATTGCAAAATCTTATACAAGTGAAGTTGGAGAGACAAGTCTGTCTGAATCAAGGTGGAGCCAACAACGGAAAACCATAAAGCCTACTTGGAGGTCTTTGTGGTATTACAAACAATTCTGATCGGTTGATAATGTGCATGTTTGATTGGCAGGCATGCATAGTTTGGAGAGAGGTTTTGCTTTGTGGTAGAGATATTGGTTTCCTTGGACATATTGTTTGGAGTTTGAGGTTCTAGGAGAAGCTTAGATGACATTTATGGAATATTGTATCAATGTGGAGATTGTTAGATTTTGGTGATACAATATTATATATTTAAGTAGATCTTAGAGATATTTGAGTGTATGTGAATTATGACTCAAATTTATTGCCTATTTTATAGATTTGGTAGATTTTGGAGTGTGATTAATTGCACCTTTTAGATATTTTGTGTATTTGGTAGAGTGATTAGTTGCCTCTTTTATTGCATTAGAGAAGACAACAAATTATCTACTTAGGAAATATTTATGGAAAGATTCAATAGCTTCTTAAAGAAGATATTTTATCAAGTCTATTATAAATAGACATGCCTAGGGTTCATAAGATGTGCGTGGAAAAAGTGAATTTTATTGGGTATTTGGGGTTGAGATTTCTTCTCAATTTTAGGTCTTTTTTTTATTTTCTTGGTTGAATCAATAAAAAATTATTTTTGGGGAATCATTTTTGTTTGCTTTCTTCACTAATTTCTCTTCAAAACCTAATTGTGTAGTGATCCCGGAAAATTCCTAACACTTTCAACAAAGAGTGAGAATTGGGGGTAAGTCGGTTAGTGACTTACCCCGAACAGGACTTTTGTTGGTCCATTTGGACCAATTATAACAACCTCAAAGGTCGTTTGGACAACCCTGCCTAAGAGTACTTTCTTATCCATAAATGTCGGATAATGTGCAATCGCAAATAATTGCTTATCACATTGACTACAATTGTGGCTATAAATTCTTATCCGGCATTTAAAACATGATAAACTTGTGTACTGTTGAGGTGAGTAGGTGTGGGTCCATCCAAAAAAGTACATTTTTATTAGTTGGCTAACTTTATTGTTGGTTATGCTTTTAGAACAAAAGGAGTACACCGACGGAATCTTTCATTAACATACCTAAATAAATAAAGAAATCTACAAATTTTGTTCCATGTAAAACATTGGAAAAACAAAAAAAATACAAAAAAAATATTAGAGAGGAAAAATGGTGAAAAAAGTAAACCCAAAGACATGAGAAAAAGAATATAAAAATGGAATACAAACAACCTAGTTATAACACAAAGGATTCATTTTAATAGAGTTCCTTAAAAAACTTATTTAAATAGATCGTATTTCAATCTTATTACAAAAATATCTTTTTTTTGCTTTTTTTATTTTGTACATGCGCATTTTCAACACATACGTGTACAGATTCAAAATTTACGTGTGCACATTTTGGAAATATGCATGTATAAAATTGGAATGAAAATAGTTTTTGTAATAAGTTTTAAATGGGGTCAAAATCGCATTATTATATAATGTATAAAATATGCATGTGTATGATTAATCAAATTTACAATCTTTTTATAAATTTAAAACAACATTAAATATCCCGAAAGATAATTAATCAAACTTATAACTCTTGTTATAAATTTTAAACAACACTTATACTTTATTTCAAAATTCTCAAAAATACTTGAAAATATAGTTTAAAAAACTTGCAAAGTGCAAAAACATGACTAACCGTTTATTTTCTAAAAATACTAGCACAAGTTCAATACATACCAAGGTTTAAGGAGATGATATTTCATAAGTGATGGTATAGCGATAATCTTTATAATGACACTTACTCAAATTAAATAGTATGCCACAAATATTTCAACCGAACATCAATATAAGCAGCATAAGGATATGAGTAAGATGCATATAACCGTAAATGATTAATGAGAGAAACCCTTTAGGGTCTCTCTACAAAAGTCCACTACAACAATGGTTATTTATGCAATCCTCTTTTCAAGTGGGAATTCAAATCCAAACAAACAATCAATCAACATAATAAACATATTATTCTCTACAATTAGCAATCAATGGCTAACATTTCATTTATTAATTAATCCACATATTAATTAACTTCAAAAAATCTTTTTACTTTGCAAGCACAGAACGGTGATTTATTCTACTCGATAGATGTCCAAAATAATCTATTCAATTTAATTATAGAAGAATGGTGTTTTATTCTGCTAAATAGATATCACAAACGAAGTATAACTAATTTAACTACGTTAATCATAATTAAATTAAATCACTATAATTTTATCGTTAATTTGTACTTCATTAAAACTTCTAACTATCATCCAAGCATTCAACAATAATCAATAGAAACACATATACTATATAGTTTATTTGGAGGTGAGTAAACTCACCAAAATTCCAGTTGACGCTTTCGTATTCCGGTCTGATCTTAGTTCAAATTTTACTAGCTCCAAATTCAACGAATCCAACTCCAGTGCGTAGGTAATATGATTCCAACGCGAAAGACCGTGTCCAAATCTGACCTTGTATGAGAAAGATGTGGAATTTATAAGTTATGGAATTAATCATATCAATTAATTTGACTTAACCTTTAATTACAATTTTAATTAACCTTCTTCCCTAAGTTTATTTGTGCACAAGTACATGCAAGTACATGTTCAAACTCAAACTCATTGACCACAAATTAAATCCATTGATGCCTCCCTCCACGCTCTATGGATCGAAGAACCGATAACTCCGACGAGCTCCACTTCGCCTCCTCTTCTCCCCGATCACCACCGATCGGAGCCCGATATCCTCTACCAAAACACGACCTAAAGGTTGGCCTACCCTATGCGAATGGTCGCACTCCCTTATAGAGCAACGCACCACCCTATACTCAGAGGCAAGGTGCTACAATATGCGAGAAACCCAATGGCATACCCCAAATCGCCTAACTCCCTCACTAGCTCAACCTACGTTAAACCCTACTTTGGCCAAGCAAAGTCCAACACTCCAAATCGACGACGCACACACCAAAACCTATATGGATTTGTACATCTCAACACCACGAACTCAAAGAATCCACCTTTTTAATTTTTCATTGAGTAAATCGTTTTATTTTGATTTTTGAATGGCGGATGACATTTTAAAATCGTGCATCGGATATATACATTCAATTACACATCTCAAGTAATATGATGTAGTTAAAACTGGATTTTGTAACAGGTTAAAAAAATAAATGTAAAATCGTGCATTGGATATATACATTCAATTACACATCTCGAGTAACATGTTACAAGAAAGATAGGATATATACATTCAATTACACATCTGCAGTAACATGTTACAAGAACTTTCAACAAAGAGTATTAGAGAATTAGGGGTGATTCGGTTAGTGACTCACCCCCAACAGGACTCATGTTGGTCCATTTGGACTAACCATAGCAACCTCAAAGGTCGTTTAGACAACCCTTCCTAAGTGTACTTTCTTATCCATAAATGTCGGATAATGTGAAATCACAAATAATTGCTTATCACATTGACTACAATTGTGGCAATAAATTTTTATCCGGCATTTAAAACATGAAAACTTGTGTACTGTTGAGGTGAGTTGGTGCGGGTCCATCCAAAAAAGTACATTTTTATTAACTGGCCAACTTTGTTGTTGGTCATGCTTTTAGAACAAAAAGAGTACACCGACGGAATCTTTCATTAACATACCTAAATAAATAAAGAAATCTACAAAAAAATTTCCATGTACCCTATTGGAAAAAAAAAACTAAATACAAAAAAAAAATTAGAGAGGAAAAATGGTTGAAGAAAAGTAAACCCAAAGATATGAGAAAAAGAATATACAAATGGAATACAAACGACCTAGGTATAACACAAAGGATTCATTTTAATAGAGTTCCTTACAAGACTTGTTTAAATAGATCATATTCCAAACTTATTACAAAAATACCTTTTTTTTACTTTTTTTATTTTGTACAAGCGCATTTTCAACACATACGTGTACATATTCAAAATTTACATATGCACATTTTAGAAATATGCATGTATAAAATTGGAATGAAACTAGTTTTTGTAATAAGTTTTAATTGGAGTCAGAATAAATTTTTCGACTCCAACACCACTGTACCAGTGGTTGGACGCTACGTCATTGGTCTGTGAGATCACATGTTCGTATCCTACATAGGGTGATTCAAACCACTAAACATATATTGACTTGTAGTATAGTATATTGTAACATCCCCCTACTTGAAGGCCCAAAACTAACGGCTACGGATGCTGCAGTCATCCATAGTTATTAATCCTCCACGACCAAATACGGCGGTGTTAGATTCATTGATACACAGAAACACATAAATATGGAAAAAAAATTAAAACATCAAACACAATCACATTTCATTTCAAAACATTTAGAATTCATTACATAATCCCATAATCGTCAACCGCGTTAAGAGAAATATATTAATTACAACATACGCCAAGAGCGACATATGAAGATGCTCCCTTGGATGATCAAAGTATATACAGGCACTATAACAACTTTGCCATTACAAACAACACAATAGAAACAAAAGAAAAAAAAGAACTCTAAATAGCTATCATGCCTCCTGCACGTCTCCGGAAGCTTATTCGTCTAAAGAGATGTCTGAAAACCTCAACTCTCAAACTACTCAAAATCAATTGAGTACCCGAGAGTTTAAGGGGAAAACATAAACTTCGAGTCAGACATAAAGCCTGGTATGAATAATAATCTACTGTAACAACCCGAATTCCAGTGGGTCCGGATTTTTCGCGAAAATGCTAAAACCCAAGCCCACTGAAGCCCAAGTTGGGTATCTGGTATCCTACAAATAAGCAAAGACAGATATATCAGAGCTCAATTAAATATCTCACAGTGGAATTGACTAAAATATAATAGTAAGTAAATACTCACTAATATAATAACACTTTCTAAACAAGTGTGTTAAAGTTGGGAAGTCTCTGCCATATACCTAACCTGTAGAATGTTATGAAGAGGAGGTCAAACTAAAGTTCTAGTGAATGGATAAATTATACACTTCTAAGCTTAATTCTACATATACCATTTTATTTCCATTTACTGTTATATTAGGTTCATTAGGCGCCTCTGTGCGTGAATCGTACCCATCTACTCCTTAGTAGATTAAAACCCAATAACTGATATATATATATATGTGTGTGTGTGTGTGTGTGTGTGTGTAGCTATATGCCCAATGACCATATTGGTCCTAGGTACTACCCATAGTACCTTCTGTATCCTCCTCGCAAAGGACTCCATCGTCTTACTCATACAGCGTTCTGTGATTACATCTGTAAAAGACTGCTTCGTAAAGCCTACAATACATATGTTACGTCGTCTACTATGAAAACGTAAAACTGCGTTTGCACTAGTTTGTACTAATGCTCGGGCATCCACAATGTACCACCCAGTGCGTACCTTGAGGACTATACGTAATCGTTCTGTCTACTCCCTGAATCCCGCCAATAAGGTCTATCTAGTACGGAACTCAGTCGGGGATTTTCTATATCTGTAACAGACAGCTTCATTAGGCCTACAATACATATATTCTACTTAGTTTGTCTCTTTTCTCATCGTGGCTATGGCCCCACACAGCCACCCCTCAACTAATCGAAAGACCTCCAAAGAGTTAAATGGTCGTGCCCTACTGCAAACAATCTAACATCCAATTGGCGGTGCCCCTCATCCAATGTCTCGATAGTGAAAGTATCATTGGGCTGTTGGTTTAACTCTAGTCTTTCCCGAACTCGCTCTTGGTTTTGATGTTGGCCGATATCCGCATGCGACTATCCTTTTGAGTCTTGCCCACTAAACTTACTTGCAAGTACTGGAACATACAAATATCCTACTCCAAACACCAACCCCTTCTAACTGCCTAAAATGGAAATGCCATGCAAAAAGCAGTCAAGGCATACTCTTTTGATGGAACACCTACAGACTTGCCTATGGAGGACCGCATCATTACGCCTACACCAAAGGGCCATCCTAGAGTATCCTCACGTCCCGTTGAAGTCTCGTACTTCCTTCTAGCCCAAAATAACTAAGTTGGACGTGATTCTTCTGTGCTGAAATCTGTGATGAACTGCTTCGTTAGGCTCTTCATCCTTTGGGCTACTCCAAACGCATCTCACTCTTTTATTAGACCCTAAGTCTAATCTTTTATTTTGCGTTTAGTTTACTTTTTCTATTCTGTTGGCTACTTATTTACCCTAATTAGCATAATCTTGTCCCAGCCTCACCTAACTGTTGTGAGAGCATCAGTTCCTGACTG
The DNA here is from genome assembly GCA_030737815.1 of Allium fistulosum. Lineage (NCBI taxonomy): Eukaryota > Viridiplantae > Streptophyta > Magnoliopsida > Asparagales > Amaryllidaceae > Allium > Allium fistulosum. The sequence goes on along the minus strand of CM060908.1, from coordinate 737,091,106 downwards.
AATGGGAATGCTGTTGGTATGGGCCACTTCTATTATCTTGCTTATTAACTCAATTTAAGTCTTAAGTTTATTATAATAAGCCTCTTCTATTATTTCTGCTCTATTTGCTTATTAACTTAATTTAAGTCTTAAATAAGCTTTTACGTTCTTTCTACTTAATTATAACCTATGTTATAATTTTACTTGTAATTGTCACTTTTATTTTCTTTTATAATCTGTATATAATTACAAGTGTCTCTTTTCTATTCTAGTCTGTCTCCTTTTATTATGGTATTGAATTCTCTTTAATTCTCTTATATTATATAATTTACTTATCATAATAACTATCTTATTTTATTGTCTGCGCAGTAAATGTAGATCTAGGTTCATTACCGTTTATAACTTCTAATTTTATTCAATAATTAACTCAATTCCTTTAGTTCTTTACTTTATTTTCTTCTATTCTAGGATGTAGTTCTATTCTATTTGGTTGATTACGAAAACTGTACTAAAAATGCATTTCCATATTTTAATACTAAATTAAACAATAAGTTGTAATTGCAAGATATTTTTTTTATTATTTCTTTACTTTTTGGATAGTGTAAAATACAGTGATTTCTCTATTTTACACTAATTTCCTTTTTCTTTCTTTTATTCTTGCAGTTACATTTATCGTTATCTTTTTAAATATTAAACTATAGAAATGTATCCTATTTTCTAAACCAGCCAATTAATCTATCACTTACTCCCAAATCAATTTATTAGATTTTTCTCTAATTTATTATTCCCGATTTAGCATAATTTATTGCAGAATTCTTATTTTTCTTGTTTTATTTCAGCTTTTCTTATTTTACATCAAATTTCCTAAAATCTAGTATTTTCACATTTTAATCCATAATTATGAATTCTCTTTTTTTTAACTATATCATTCACGTAAAAAGGGATAAAAAGAAGCTAGCATTTAGGCTAAATTTTGACTTTAAAATAGATGTAAATAACTGTAAATTTCTTACAGTTTCAGCATAACTAATTGACAAAATTAATTATTGAAATACTGAATAAAATTATTTAACGGGAATCTAACGATAATATATCATAAACGTAAAAGATATATAATTAAATCCACTCACTTGTCGTCCTTAGCTCTAATCTCTATCCCTTTAATTTGCTACGTTTTTCTCCGCTTTTTCTCCTTTTTATTTCGCTGTAAATTCTCTGATTTGTTTGCGCAATTCTCTGATTTGCTTGTATGTATTTCCTTGCATAATTTTTTTTAGTTTGGGGGAAAGATTTGACTAACAGAGGAGAAAGGAAGAGGGAGAAGAGAAGAGGAGTATGCTGTGAACGATAGCAGCTGATTTAGAGAAATAGTGTGGGCTAGGGTTAAGTTACGTTCAATTTATAGGTGTAGTGAACAAGTATGAACCATCTGATTAATCCTCACCATCATTTATTGATTTGTTTACGTTATCTTATAACATATAATTCTCCAATATTATTCATTTATTCCTTTATTATACAACCTCATTAATTCACATTTCCTTCTAAATAAGATTCTCCCATTAATTATCCAATTAATTAGATCATACATATGTATATGTATATCCTATATTAATTGATTCTTATACGTTATAATTTCTTACCTATTTGAACACGTCAATTAATACCTCTATTAATTGAATGCATATAAAAGTTATACTTTTTAATTTATTCTTATTAACTTACCTTCATCATAAACCTCTTCGTTTGACATTTGTACGTATTCCAATTCTTTTTTTTCTTTTTACCTTGGAAACAAATAATCCTATAACTGGCGTTTTCTTCTAGCTAATTAATTTACATTATTAGCTATTGTAACAATGACATATTCTTTGATTAATTGACACCCTTTTTAAAACGCTCAACTAATTGCCAATTAATTAATTGACATATAAGTTTCCCACTTTTATTAATTGACGCTTACTTAATGTCTTTAATTAATTTCTTAATTAATTGATTGCAACAATTATAAATTAATATATGTATGTTATTAAATTTATTCCCCACATACATTTTTTTCCTCTTACATCTAATTCTCTTAATAATTTACATTCATTACAAATATAATAAATTTGTTACTACTTTTAGAAATAACATATGAATTAGTTACAAATGTTTATAATTTATAAAATTTCCATGTGACCAATTAATGTAAATTAATTTCCTCCAATAGCTGATTTGATTACATTATATGCTGATGTTAATTAATTAATTTTAATTACTGATATCCATTAATTTCCTTTATGATGGCAATGTTAATTAATTACCTTTTTGGCGTGCATCTATTTTAAAATTCAAATGCGCGCTATTTCTGGATATTCATACGCACATATATTTATTTATAACAAATATATTTATGTACATTTACATGTATAATTATTTCTCAATACAAAACTTCGAACGTCAATAACTTTTTCATATGAACTCCGTTCGAGACAAATTATATATGTAAATTGATCAGATAATCGCAACGAACACAATGGTATAAGTTTCGAGGCCATATTCTGACAATTATAAAATTGTTTATTTTCACTATTCATCGTTATTTGATTATTTAATTATATAAAAATGCGGGGTGTTACATCTACCGTCTCAGATCATTTAGATATCTAGTGAACCATGCCGCTTAGCGGAACGGGTATTCCCCTCACTAGTATCTCAAAACCTTTATAAAACCATATACTGTACTCCTTCATCCATAATGGTTAAACATAGTTATTTCAAAATATTATGATGATATGCAAACTAGCTAAAACATTCTGGATTTTCCATCCTCAGTTTAATTGACTCGCTGTCATATTTATAGTTTCTAGGGTCACTATTAACCTATTAGTTTTAATGAGCTTACTAATAACCTGTATTTAAATTCTGGACTCCTTATCATATTTCATAGTTTTAATGAGTGCACTATGAACCTATTGGCCCTTGCCAATTAACTTAACACTACCACTCCTGTGGGTTTAATTGATTCATAGGTTCCCCTGAACCTATTGGTTACTTCGATAACTTTTCCCTTATCCTAGTTTTCATGGGTTGACTAGGAACCTATTGACAACTGTCAATAACTTAATCCGGATATAGTTTTCATGGGTTCACTACCAACCAATTGGCCCCTGCTAACCGCTCTTTATAACATAGTTTTCATGGGATCACTATGAACCTATTGGTAACTCCAATAACTTACTAATCATAGTTTTCATGGGTGCACTATGAACCTGTCTCCCTGACAACTTCCATATTTAGGCATCCCATATTCTGGTTCTCTGACCTTTTAGATGCAAATCTACTCATCCAGGAGTTTAATCAATTTATATTCACTACTAGGTCAACCTAGCTGGTTCTTTTGCCCTTTATCCCCAAAATGCAGTTATGGGTCCATTATAATGTGAATATATTTATATTTGAAGAAGCAACCATAATTACAAAACAATACCACTCTTGTGGGTTTAATGTCCTTGAAATACTTTTCACATAAAACATGGTTAATCCCTTTAACCTATAATTTTATCAAGGAAAGCTTCTTCTTAAAATCATTTTAAAACTACTTTAATTTAGCCATGGGTTTCTCCTTTTAAAAATTGAGTTTGAGTTTTTTTTTTGAAAACCAAAACCTTTCAACTCCTTCGAATCCTAGCTTTCGACCTCACTGGATACCCACCTTCGAATGCATAAAAATCTATTTTCAAAACATTAGGCTCCTACTTTTCGAACACTTTAAAACCTTTCTTTTGAAACCTTTCGAATGTATTAAAGTATCAACATTTAACTTAAGAAGCATAACTAAGAAACCAATTCAAAGTACCCCTTTCGAAACCATTGAAAGTCCCCCTTTCGAAACCTTTTGGTTTATACTTAAAATATTATTTGGATCAAAGTGAAGATAAACAAAAGTATATCTTTCAAAACCATCCTTTATCATATAAAAATATTGGGGAAACATGATGGCGTCGGCACCATCTCTTTCGAAAGCTTCAAACCATTTAAACAAAATTTTGAAGGATTGCATCGAAACCCCTTTCGAAGCCATTGCCTTCAAATCCCTTGGACCCTTTTGAAAGCATTTAGGAAGTGACTTAAAACATCTTTAAAAACAAACACTACCTTTCGAAAGCATTGATGGCTTTAATACCATCGAAAGGCTAAAGAACGGCAACAGGGCTTCGACTAGGTTAGAACCCCTTCTTTCAAAAGCATTATTTCATAAATGAAGGAACCCATTCGAAAGCAAACATAAGTTGATGGCAACCCCTTCAAAAGATTTTTAAAAACCTCTTTCGAAAACATATGCTTTGACTCCTTCGAAGGCTTAAATAAAACAAAGGCAGGAGCTTTTCTTTTTAAAACAAACCAAGGTATCGACCCCTTCAGAAGCCATGCTTTCGACACCTAGCCTTTCGCATCCTTAAATTTGGGGTGTTACAGGCTCCCATCCTTAAAGAATTTGGGGTGTTATAGAAAATTATTCTATTTAATTTACATTATTCTATTTAATTTATCTAATTAAACCTTCTGAATAATGTTATAGAAAATTTGGGGTGTTACATGCTTCCATCCTTAAAGAATTTCGTCCTCGAAATTTAGTAAAGGATAAATACAAAACATAGCAGAAACGATTCCTAACAACCATACTAGTCTACCTGACTAGGAATTATCTATATAAACCTAATATAGACATACCCTCAAAGCAGATCAGGATAAGTATCTCGAATCCTGTCCTCTGTCTCCCAAGTACAGTCCTTCTCGTTGTCTCTCTACTGAACTTTCACCAACTTGACTGTCTTGTTCCTCAATCTTTTCTCATCTCTCGCTACAGCCCGAACTGGTTGTCTAACAAAAGTCAAATTAGGCTCTACTACTAGATCTTCCAACCCTATCGGAGGAATAGTGGCCTCTAGATCATGCACATACTTGCGAAGATGAGACACACGAAATACATTATGGACACCTGCCATACTGCTCGGCAACTCCACTCTGTATGCAAGCTTTCAAATCCATTTCTGCAATCTGGAATGGACCAACATATCTCGGTGCCAGTTTCCTTGACTTCCCAAAATGTACCACACCCTTCATTGGCGATACCTTTATGAAAACCTTGTCTCCAACTGAGAACTCTAGGTCTTTACGCCTGTTATCTGCGTAACTCTTTTGCCTGGATTAAGCTTCCTTCATCCATTCTCGGATCAGCTCAATCTTCTCTGACGCCTCCCTAATCAAATCTGGACCTAAGACCAATCTATCTCCAGTCTCCAACTAACATACTGGGGATTTGCATGGCCTTTCATACAAAGCTTCAAAAGGCACCATTCCTATAATAGTTTGATAACTATTGTTATAGGAAAACCCAACCAAATGTAGGTGATCCTCCCAAGATCCACCAAAGTCCAATACACAAGCTCTCAACAAATCCTCGAGTGCCTTATTGACTTTCTCTGTCTGCCCATCTGTTTGAGGGTGATATGCAGTACTCATTCTGAGCTTAGTGCCTAACACATCCTGTAGACTCTTCTAGAATTCACTAGTAAATAAAGCATCTCTGTCACTGAATATGCTACTAGGAACTCCATGTAGTCTAATTATGTTCTTCATGAACAGCTTTGCCAAAACAGGTGTCGTCCTGGTCGACTTTACTGGAATGGAATGGGCACTCTTGGTCAACCTGTCCATAATGACCCATATACTCTCATTTCCTCTGCTAGACCTTGGCAACCCATCTATAAAATCCATGGATATCGAATCCCATTTCCAAACTGGAATCTCTAAAGGCTGAAGCAACCCACTTGGCTTCTGATGTTCAGCTTTCACTTGTTGACGGTTTACACACTGCCTAACCTACAAGCCAACATCCCTCTTCATGCCTTCCCAATAGAAGCTTCTCTTCATATCTTGATACATCTTGGTTATACCAGGATGAATCGTAAACTTGGATCAATGACATTCCCCAGGAACTTCTTTCCTCAAGTTCTCAACATTTGGAACACATAACCGCCCCTTCTTCCCTAACCATCTTCTCTGGTCAAGACAAAAATCTTTCAAACCATCGATCTCAGTTCCAACCTCGGGTCTTTTGATCCTTTCAGCTAATAATGGATCCTCCTCCTGCTTAGAAGCAATTCTCTCGATCAACATTGGTCGAACTTCTAAACAGGAAAACATGGCACTACTCTGACTAGAACTAGCAGTCGATCTTAACTCCACAACACAACTGGCCAAAGCCTCTCGATCCTTCCATTCTGCCAGCATGGAAAACACCACATTTTGATGTCTTCTGCTAAGAGCATCTGCTACTTTGTTACCTTTCCCTAGGATATATTCTATACCAAAATCATAAGCATCCAAAAACTCCAACCACCTCTATTGTCTCATATTCAACTCCTTCGGAGAGAATAAATATCTTAAAGACTTTTGGTCGGTATACAAATCAAATCTCTCCACTAAAAGATAATGCCTCCAAATCTTCAAGGCAAAAATTACCGCAGCCAACTCCAAGTCATGAGTAGGATATCTTACTTCATGTGGTCTAAGCTGTCGTGAAGCGTATGCAATCACTTTACCCTTCTGCATCAACACAGCTCCCAATCCAGTTCCACATGCATCAGTATACACCACCAACCCTTGGTTTCCGTCAGGAACTACTAGCACTAGTGCATTGGTCAACAAATGCTTTAATTTAAGGAAAGCTTTCTCACATTTGTCGGACCTGACAAACTTCACCTCCTTCCTGGTAAGCTTAGTCAAAGGCGCTGCTATCCGTGAGAAATCCTTGATGAATCTCTGGTAATAGCCAGCAAGTCCAAGAAAACTTCTAATCTCGGTCACCATCTCTGGTCTCTTCCAATTATTAACAACTTCGATCTTATCTGGATCGACTGACAATCCTTTCTCTGAAACCACGTGACCAAGAAACTTAACCTCTTTCTTCCAAAAATGACACTTGGAAAACTTCACCTTGAGCTGATTCTGCCTCAGCGTCTCAAGCACCACTCTAAGCTGATCTTCATGCTCTCTTTCATCCTTAAAGTATACCAAAATGTCATCCATAAACACCAACACGAATCTATCCAAATACTCTCGGAAGACTCGGTTCATCAAATCCACAACGAAAGCAGGTGCATTCATCAACCCGAATGGCATTACTAACCATTCGTACGAAACATATCTAGTTCGAAATGCTGCCAAAGGAATGTTGTCCTCTGCCACTCTTAACTGATGGAAGCATGTCGCCAAATACAACTGGGAAAACACTCTGGCTCCACTCAACTGATCAAATAGATCATCAATTCTTGGCAAGGATACTTATTCTTTATCGTCATTTCGTTCAACTTACGATAATTGATACAAATCCCCAACGACCCATTTGGTTTCTTCACTAATACCGCGGCCACTCCCCAAGGCGAACTGCTTGGTCTAATAAAATTCATTCCCTCTAAATCCACTAGCTGCATCTTCAATTCCTTCATCTCAGTCGGTGTCATCCTGCTAGGTGGTCCACTCACAGGTTCAGTTCCTAGCACAAGATCTATCCAAAACTCAACAACTTGTTTCGGTGGTTGTCTTGTGACTGGCTCAAAGACATCTTCAAACTCTCTTGCAATTCGAACTTGACTTAGCTCTTCTCCCACTTCCATTGCACTTAACAAAGCACAACTACTCCAGTCAGAATTCTCTACTGAGAATATAATTCGGTTATGACTATCAGGGTGTCTCAATGATATCTCTCCATCCTGGCAAAATATCCTGGCCTCATACCTTCTCAACCAATCCATACCCAAAATGATTCCAAAATCTACGAAATTGAAAACATATAGACTGCATGCAAACATATGACCTAACAAATCAAGTTCTAACTGGTCACATCTCATCCCAAGAGTTGCATACCCTCCTATTAGATTCGCAACCCTTAAGGAAGTAACAAGGTATGTGGGTTCTAAGCATAACCTATCAACCAAACACTGAGATATAAATGAATGTGATGCACCGATATCAAATAGTATCCTAACTGGTATACTCTGAATCAAAAACGTACCTTCCATCACAGTCTTTCCTTTATTAGCTGTAGTTGGCTTAGCAGATGATGGTCCAATAGCAAAAACCTTTCCCTTGTCCGCCCTGACTGGCTCTGGACACTAGTTCTTATAATGACCAAATTGGTCACAGTTAAAACACTTTACATTCTTCTTATCTACAGCCTTCTTTCCCTTGCCTGACCGGCACTCATGAGCATAATGACCCTTCTTGTCACACTTGAAGCACACTAGATCAGCCTTTGTCTTCTTGGTAGCATCCCCTTTCTGGGCTCTCTTCTTCTTAAAGAATTTCCTCTTCTTTCCCTAAGGACCCTAGGATTCAACTGGCTTCTCTTTAGCACAACCAACCAGCATCTCTTCATGGTGAATGGCCATTTCCACCACCACATTACAAGGTTCTCGGATATGGGTCCTGGTCATTTTAGCAAGCTCAAGTCTCAATCCTCGAATTAACCTCTCATTCCTTTTGATGTCAGTGTCTATAGTAGCATATCCATATCGAGACAGCTCATCAAACTTAGCATCGTACTCAATTACAGACCTCTCTCCTTGGACTAAATCCATGAACTTCCTCATCAACTCCGACTTTGCAACCTCAGATAAAAACCTCTGCTCAAACCTCCTTTTGAAATCAGCCCATGTCAATTCTTCCTCCGGAACTCCGGCAGTCACACTATTTCACCAGTGAAGCGCTGCCCCTAGAAACTACCTAGAGGCAAGCCTCCCCTTTTTCCCATCGTTCAACCTTAAATCAGTAAAGATCCTCTCACAGTGCAATAGCCAATTCTCAACCTCAACAGCATCCTCCGTTCCAACAAATGGCTTTCCACCCAGACTGGTGTAGTCTCTGCTCAACTTAGCATAGTTACTCCCCACTGGAGCCACAGGATTAGCTCCTCCAACATTACTAGCAACCTAGCTTGCAAAAGGTTGGCTAACAACCGATACACCATCCCCGCATCTACTGGCGGATTTCCAGCACCTACATTGGCTTCAGCATTTGGGTTAGCATTAGCCTGTCGACCTTGTTTCCTCCTGGTATTAGGTCGAGCATTTCCATCAGTTGTGGTGCTTCCTTCACCGAGATTTCCTCTTCCATTTCATGCTTCCATATCTTCTTTCTCGTAAATCTGCATACGAGCCTTAGTAAGATACAGAAGAACGATCTAAGAGAGAGTGGAACACGTACTTATATATATATATATATATCAAATACAAGTACGTTACTATAACGTTATCCCAAACACCAATCATATTTCTAATTCATTGGATTATGTTTGAAAATAAATTTAGGTTTAACTTTTCTTTTAAAGTTTCATAAACCTATGCTCTGATACCAACTTGTAACATCCCCTTACTTGGAGGTCCAAAACTAACGGCTACGGATACTCCAGTCATCTATAGTATTAATCATCGGCGGCCAAATACGGCGGTGTTAGATTCATTGATACATAGAAACACATGAATATGGAAAATTTTAAAACATCAAACAAAATCACATTCCATTTCAAAACATTTTCAATTCATTACATAATCCCATAATCGTCAAACGCGTTCAAAGAAATATATTTATTACAACATACGCCAAGAGCGACTTATGAAATGCCCTCTTGGATGATCAGAGTATATACAAGAAATATAACAACATTGCCATTACAAACAACACAGCGAAATCAAAAGAAAAAAGAACTCTAAATAGCTATCATGCCTCCTACACATCTCCGGAAGCTTATTCGTCTAAAGAGATACCTGAAAACCTCAACTCTCAAACTACTCAAAATCAATTGAGTACCCAAGAGTTTAAGGGGAAAACATAAACTTCGAGTCAGACATAAAGCCTGGTATGAATAATAACCTATTGTCTTAGATCATTTAGATATCTAGTGAGACTACGCCGCTTAGCAGAATGGGTTTTCCCCTCACTAGTATCTCAAAACCTTTATAAAACCATATACTGTGCTCCTGCATCCATAATGGTTAAAACATAGTCATTTCAAAATATTATGATGATATGCAAACTAGTTAAAACATTATGGATTTCCCAACCCCTATTTAATTGACTCCATTTCTTATTTATAGTTTCTAGGGTCACTATTAACCTATTAGTTTTCATGGGCTTACTAATAACCTGTATTTAACTTCTGTACTCCCTGTCCTATTTCATAGTTTTAATAGGTGCACTATGAACCTATTAGCCCCTGCCAATTAAATTAACACTACCACTCCTGTGGGTCTAATCGATTCATGGGTTCCCCTGAGTCTATTGGTTACTCCAATAAATTCTCCCTTATCCTAGTTTTCATGGGTTGACTAGGAACCTATTGACAACTGTCAATAACTTAATCCGGATATAGTTTTCATGGGTTCACTACCAACCAATTGGCCCCTGCTAACCACTCTTTATAACATAGTTTTCATGGGATCAATATGAACCTATCGGTAACTCCAATAACTTCCTAATCATAGTTTTCATGGCTGCACTATGAACCTGTCTCCCTGACAACTTCCATATTTAGGCATCCTATATTCTGGTCTCCCTGACCTCTTGGATGCAAATATACTCATCCCGGAGTTTAATCAATTTATATTTACTACTTGATCAACCTAGCTGGTTCTTCTGCCCTTTATCCCAAAATACAGTTATGGGTCCATTATAATGTGAATATATTTATATTTGAAGAAGCAACCATAATTACAAAACAATACCACTCCTGTGGGTTTAATGTCCTTGAAATACTTTTCACATAAAACATGGTTAATCCCTTTAACCTGTAATTTTATCAAGGAAAGCTTCTTCTTAAAATCATTTGAAAACTCCTTTAATTTATACATGGGTTTCTCCTTTTAAAAATTGATTTTGGGCTATTTGTTTTGAAATCGAAAACCTTTTGACTCCTTCGAATCCTAGCTTTTGACCTCACTCGATACCTTCCGTCGAAAGCATAAAAATCTATTTTCAAAACATTAGGCTCCTGCCATTCGAATGCTTTCAAACCTTTCTTCTGAAACCTTTCGAAGGTATTAAAGTATCAACATTTGACTTTAGAAGCATAGCTTCGAAACCAATTCAAAGTACCCCTTTCGAAACCATTTGAAGTAACCCTTCCGAAATCATTGAAAGTCCCCCTTTTGAAACCATTGAAAGTAACCCTTCTGAAATCATTGAAAGTCCCCCTTTCGAAACCATTGGGTTTATACTTAAAATATTATTTGGGTTAAAGTGAATATAAACGAAAGTATCTCTTTTGAAACCATCCTTTATCATATAAAAATATTGGGAAAAACATGATGGCGTCGGCACCATCTCTTTTGAAAGCTTCAAACCATTTAAACAAAACATTGAAGGATTGCGTTGAAACCCTTTCGAAGCCATTGCCTTCGAAACCCTTGGACCCTTTCGAAAGCATTTAGGAAGTGACTTAGAACATCTTTAAAAACAAACACTACCTTTCGAAAGCATTGATGACTTCAATACCATCGGAAGGCTAAAGAACGGCAGCAGGGCTTCGACTAGGTCGGAACTCCTTCTTTCAAAAGTATTATTTCATAAGTAAAGGAACCCGTTCGAAAGTAAACATAAGTTGATGGCAGCCCCTCCGAAAGCTTTTTAAAAACTTCTTTCAAAAACATATGCTTCGACTCCTTCGAAGGCTTAAATAAAACAAAGGAAGGCGCTTTTCCTTTTAAAACAAACCAAGGTATCGACCCCTTCGGAAGTCATGCTTTCGACCCTTAGCCTTTCACCTTTCTCCAATCCACTACGTACCATCTTTGTGATACCTTGTGTATTGGTTTCAGCTTAGTAGGTTTCGACTGGGTTGAAGGTGGATGCTCTGTGTCGAAAAGGTACTTTTAAAGAAAGCGGAACCAACTTTTCTGAGTAAACTTGTTTTAATACTAATTAAAGCAAACTTTTTTCTAACTAACCTGCCATGTGTCAACACCATATTGGTTGCCTTAACTTTTCAAATTATTTACTAAAATAATTGCCGCTAATTTCAAATCTAAATCAGGGTTAAGTTAATCAAATAAGCTCTTCCATTAATCAAAACCAATTTGGCAAAGAAGTCCCTCTTATAAAATAATTTAATTTGCATAGCAAATTACTTTGGGAAAATCTGCAAAATTCTAGGAATTCACTTTAATCATGTTATCAAATAAATCAAAATTTCAGATCCAAATTCTCAATATATTTTTCGAAATAAATTTATAAACCAAAATAACCATATTTTTCTTTGAAAATTCATAACAATCTTTCCATAGCTTGGAAAATTATCAAAATTAAAACCCAACTCTAGAATCATCTTTTATACAACATAAAATTATTCCATGGCATTTAAACATCAACATAACTCGGTTTCTCCCCAAAACCGTGAGAAATCATATTTAAACATCCTTGTTTAAATCAAATAAATTTGTGATTCTAGCATATCATCATCCAAATCATCATAAAAACGAATTTACCCTTAAATCCGAAAACACATGATTATTAAACAAAATAGAGATGAAATTATTATTCACCTTGATTAAGATAAGGAGATTGGATTGAGATTAATTTCCCCTAAGCTTAAATCTCTAGCTTTTGATTTAATTTGTCTTCTCTTAATGGCCGGCTCTTCTTTAAGCTTTTGGTTTGCGTTTTCAAAATGACTTGAATGGGAATGAAATGGTAGGAACAAAAATATATAAGGGTTATGTGCGGCAAATTCCTAATATACCCTTATGTAGATTAATTAGCTTATAACCCATTCTTAAGCCCATTTAATTATTTTATTAAGCACGACCTTAATTAGATTTTTTTAAATCTCAACCCTTTTATCACTTAATATTTACATTATTCTATTTAATTTATCTAATTAAATCTCCTGAATAATGTTATCAAAAATTAGGGGTATTACATATATATTACCTAAAACTTGTGATACATCTATGTACTACTACTAAGAACCTAAGTTCAAAAAAGTTTTGGAAGAAGACCTAGTTTTGAACTTTATGTGCTATGTATTTCTACTCTAAGAAGCATAAAAGAAAACAGATACATATTTGTTGTGTACTATTACAAAAGAAAGTGGTGTGTGTGGGTTAAGATGCTTAGGGTAATGTAAAAATATTCGTTTTGTTAAATTTTGCACAAGTGTTATCAAAAACAATATTTTATATCTATATGTGTGTGTACATACACACAGATGTAGAACCCGAAAGCGTGATTATGAATTTAAGCGGAATTGGGAAGAATTCAAAGGGGGATGTTGATGTTAGATTTTAAAGTACTCCTTTCGGGCAGAAATCCAATCATGAATTTCAAGCCTATTAGCTTAACAGATATTCACAATCACATTTAATATTATTTTTTTGTTACTTTAGATTTTAAAGATTCAGTTGATTAATATTACAAATAATGATATTAATATTATCATGAGCATCGCACGCTCAATGATATTAAAAGAATCGGTATGTATACAAATATTAGATTAGTGATTGGGTGATATATGTATGTTTTTATGTATGTAAAAAGCATGAATAAATATTTGGTATTTCATATAAAATAATATTTAATATTTGCGTATATACATTTACATATCTACGCACACACATTCATTTATAAAATAGAATATTAGACCCGTGCATCAAAAATTATTATTTTCTTTTCGATAAATTATTTAACTGAATTAAAGTGGGAGGATTACCATGAATAATTAATTAATGCTTGAAATAAATACGGATTGTCAGTAACAAAATCAACTTAGATTTAATATCCTAAACATGACATGTATGTATCAGTAACTAGATCAACCTATACTTAATATTCAAAAGGCTAATAGAGCTATTGCATTTTTTTCATAGTAGAAAAACACTCAAATACTAACGTAGATGTGACATTCCCCATTTCGAAATCCAAAAATAAGCGTCGATTATGCTGCAGTCATTACTAGAATTAGTTAAAAACGACAAAATGAGATCAGCATTTTTTTCACAACATTAAGTAAATTAAATAGCTAAATATTTTCCATTACACAAATTGTCAAGTTAAATTATTCATAACCCCAATCGTGTCTATCACGAATAAAATATAATAAGCATAAATAACAGGGACATGCCTGGTATATAAAGATTCCAACAAAAACGTTTAACCAATAATATACTTTGATTTTACAACAGTGGAATACAAAAACAACTTTTATTAGCTACAAGTCTCCTATTTCATCTTTGGCTTCTTTATTCGTTATTCCCAAAAGTAACATGTCTAAATCCACAAAGTCAACCTACCTGAATGAGTACTCGTAAGTTTATAAGAAATAATAATAAGAAGTAAAAAGATAAGTCTGCTATTTGGTAACTTATTCTTGGTTCTTTTTCTTTCTTATTTTTTATATGGCGCATAAACGCCTAAGTTGTAATTGTTTTCTTAGCAAAATCGGGGGTCATTTGAGCTACTGGAGACAAAAAAAAAAAATTGATCGTAGATAAAAATAAACCCGGTAGACTTACATGTATGCAGTATTGGTAGAAATCTAGGGAACAGATAGTATAACCACAAAAAACAGGCAAATCAAATTATATAGCATTATTTACAATAGTCGGGACTTCGCCCAATCTACTAACTATTATAGAAAGGCACCTGTCAATGAAGCAATCTATTCAGGGATAGGATTATTGGGGGAATCCAACCTTCGGCTACCATCTCTTCTACCACCTCCTACAGCATACCGTTATATTGCTGTTGAGAAAGGAAGTCAATGGACAAGGGAAGGTGATAGTTGGCAGAGAGGATCCTCTTCAATATTTTAGTCAGCATATCATTCTACTTGGCATCAACTTTAGCTTTCTCCTCCACTAAGCACTTGAGAAACACACTGCTAATGGACCAGCTACCTATTCATGGCCTACAGCTCCTCCCTCATTTGGGCCACCTCCCTTTCAAGCCCCTCCCTCTTTGCCGCCTTGTCGAGCTTCCGCTTAGTGGCCACATCCCTAGCCGACTCCATAGTAGCAATCCTCCTCTCAAGCTCCAACTTCTCCTCTGCTAAGCGGCGGGCAATAGTCTCGACCATGGCGCTCTTTCTTTATCCCAGTACATCGTTTCGAAGGCGAAGAGGGCGAGGCCCAACCTGCAATAAAAGGTTGATTAGAAAACAAGGAAAAAGTGATATCTAAGCGCCAAAAAAAACCTCTCTGAATTCAACATCCCACACCGACCTGGTGGGATGACCTATCCTCCCACTTTTGGGTTAGTTCGTCCGAGCCAAAACCTCTGAGGCAGTCCCTTCCAGCACTTGAAGAAGCCCAAGCAAGCCTATCTCATCCCTGCTCTTCACTAGCTACCGAGAGGCTGGTATCCCAATCACCATGACCTCTTCGGACCCCGACAGCCAACCCAAAAGCCGAGCCTCCTGAGAGAAGCGGTAAGTAGGTTCCCCTTATAGCTCTTCGACTTCCCATCAATCCACCTCCTCTTGAAGAAAATTGAGTCTGACCCCACCACCGACCTAAGGATCTACTGTGCTGGGACGAGTTGCTGCTACGAGACAATGCTGGGAGAGGGACGATGCGGCCATGGGGAATGATATCCCCTGGTTGAAACAGTTGGGAAGCTAGCGTCACTTGAGTTTGGGGGCTGATGGCTACACGAGGCTGGTGCAGGGAGGACTGTGAAGGAAAGTTCCTTTTTTGCGGTGGAATCAACCATTGCTATAAAGTTAAGGTAGACTAATGAAGGACAAACAAGATAAGTTAGCAACACTTTGAAGAAAGCAGACAAAACCTAATTACCGAGCCACCTTGACTGGCTTGGATAGTACTTGGATTCAAGGGTAAGCTACTCGCCCCACTCAAAGCCATTTGAGCCTAAGCCCAAATTCCTAATGGGTCGTATGACCAGATTCCACTACCAATTCATTGTTTAAATCATATATGTGGTCCAAGGCCCAATGTATCATCTTCCTCTTCTTACAAGGGATAGTTCGATAATATTGACACTTGTGTGAGTTTTGTAAGTGATGAGAGAGTGTTCAAGGTCAATCGATCGACTTTGATTTTGGAACAACAATTGTCGAAGCTGTGGTTAGTGAAATTTCATTGGGACAATGGTGATATTTAGATAAACAAAGCAAGAGCAACAATGAAAAGGAAAATCAGACAGCAAGAAGTTACTCAACAGTCTAACAACGATTAAAGATTCTACATAGCATCAAAAAAAGTATGAAACATAAAGAATCAAAACAAAAGCTACTCATAGATTGAGATCAAAGTTGCAGTTTCTAAATGAGGACAAAGTTGAAATTCCCCTCGTTAATGGCAAAAATTTATATTGCTCGTTAAAGAGTGAGAAGCAAATGAGTATTTATAAGAAACAATGTTCGATTTAAACGGTTAGATTTGAGAGGCGGGAGACGATATGGACCATTTAGGTCTACATCAATTAATCTATCAAATCAACCATTGAATCGTTTCTATAGTATCTCGAAAAAGTAACTGTCACTCCCAATTGTACAAAGGCACGTCTAAGCAGCATTAAATGCGTGAATGAGAAGTCCATTCCTACTACATGCAAGAACTTGGGGACAAAATGTTGCTTAATTCACGTAAGTAATATGGATCGGCCTGCATCTTGGCACGCGTATTAGCCTGCATGATTTCGACAGCTAGCATTTTGGCTAGCATCTTACCTAGCATCGTGGATCGCATAGCTCTAACTACTAGCATCCTGAACTGCACGATTTAGATGACTTGCTTGCTCAAATCACACCCTCTTCTACAAATAATAACTCGCTTGACAAAGGTACACGTGCGAGCTACACAAATCCCGCGACGTCATCAACAAATCAAGATAAATAGTGGCCCGACATGTGAATGACTATCCACCGGCGAGCGTCCCAAGCAACACTCCTTTTTCATACTTCGATCAACTTAGGGTCTCATCATCTTTTCTTCAACTAGGTCCCCTACTCGTCTTTTACCTCAACCTCGCCCACCTTCTGAAGCTCTCGTGTCTTAACATGGGCATCTTTGGCCACAGGCGCTTAAATACCCTTGTATAAAGAAGCTTTGCATGCATTGTTTCTCTAAAGGGACTAGCATATAAGGCACTATACATATGTAGAAAGCGACATTGTGATACCCACTTCTTGTCCTTTGCTACCACCATGGAAAAGGGCTTTTGCATTACCACTCCCTGATCTCATGTCGTATGTCCCTAACCTAGACATGCTTATGTTCAGACTACTAGCTGGCAAACAACTGAGCTATTCAAATCAATTGGCATCCTAGCTAGCACACATCTCAACCGAGCGACTCCATCAATAGCCTAAAGCGAATTCTTGACCAAAACTGCACCATCACAACCATTCATCATGCATTCCAACAAATATAAATACACTAAGATATGAATTTAAACAAGGGTTGAACTCCACAAGCTCTAAAGCATTGTATTTTCTTGTTATTATCTCTAGTAGTCACAATTGTTGTAAGAGAAGCAAAGTCATACGAAAATCATCATGGTGGACGTAGACCAACTTTCATCGAACCACTCTAATTTTGTGTCTCTTTATTTATTACACACTTTATTCCCTCACTTCACATTTTTTAACCCAGTTATTAATGGGTGACATTCGCTAATAACCATTCTCAACTATAATTCCGAGGTTAGCAAAAACGTTTAGTTAAAAACGGTAATTTAATTGTAGATTTAGGAAAATTAATTAGTTAATAGAAAATAAATAAAATTGCATAATTTTGGGGAAAACAAGATTATTTATAAATAATTATGATTTGATAATTTATACTGGAATTGATGTGAAGAATTTAATAAAGTTATTATTTATGAAATTCTGGGAAAATTCATAAATAATAACAAAAAATATATTTTAAAGTGAATTTAGAGAATTTACTATTATTTATAAAGTAAGTTATTATTTAATAAATAATAAAATTACTTTTGAGAAGACTGTTGTTTATTAGTTAATAACGATATGATTGTTTTTATGAGTTTATGAAAGATATTATTATTATATAAGTGATGAGAACAAAAGATATTTTGAAAATAGTAATAATAATAATAAAGGTGTATTTTCAGAAGTATTCATGGTTAACTTATCAATGTTTTTGAGATAAATAATAATAAAGTGGTTTTTGAGATTTAATACAGAATATTATTATTTTTGAGTTAATAGTAATAAATTGGTTGGAAAAGATGATAAGGAGATTTGAGTAAATATTATTATTTTGATGTAATGTAATAACATTATTGTTTTTAAATGTAATTTGGCAAAAATTACTATTTTTGATTAAATAACGATGTTTCGAGATATTTGAAGTAATAAATGTATAGTGAAGGATTTTTGAAATATATTATCGTTTTGGGGAAATATTATTATTTTAAGATAATAGAAGTAAAATTATTTTTAAAATAAAAAATAATAAGATGATTTTATACTTAAAAGGAATTGATATGTGTGGTTACATTATTTTAAATTGTTGTGACATATGTGATCAATTGTTGTTTGAAATTATGTAT
This sequence comes from Allium fistulosum, assembly GCA_030737815.1. Lineage (NCBI taxonomy): Eukaryota > Viridiplantae > Streptophyta > Magnoliopsida > Asparagales > Amaryllidaceae > Allium > Allium fistulosum. Next base: position 737,072,551 of record CM060908.1, on the reverse strand, counting down.
ATGTTTGTTGTGCTGAGATAAATTGCATTTAGACAAATTATGCGATAATTTACCATTATAACTACAATAGACATTGTGTAGTTTATTATGGCTTTGTCGTGTTAATGACATTGATGGTTGTGTTACCAATATAGAGTGGTTAGTTCACATTTGACAAATTTGATGTTTGTATCACTACTATAGAGTGGTTAATACACATTCGATGAGTTTGATATTGTGTTACTAATATGGAGTATTTAGTACATATTTATTGGATTTATACTTGCATTTATGCTATTGATGTTGTGTTACTAATGATGAGTGATTAGTAAACATGATGATATTGGTTATTGTTGATTTATTTGATGTGTGGGATTGATATTGAGTATTATTAGAATTGTGTGATGTTTAATGGTTGTTTGTTGCTATTATTATTATTAACCCATATTTATAAAGATTGATTGTGGAGCCATTGTAAAATATGATGTTCCTACTTATGTTGGTTGCTTGGTCGCTTTTGTTGTGCGATGTTACGTTGTAACAAGTATTTGATGCATGAGAAGAGTAGGAAACAAAACTACATGAGATTATCGGTGAAAGGGTACTTAGGTAGTTTTTTTCTATGCAATAGATGTCGGATTCCTTAAGCTAGGCTAGGGTGTATTCGGTTAGGTGCAGTCCAAAAATAGTTATCAACTTACACACACATACATACATTCATGTATTTGCAAAGGTTACGGGTGGAAGCAACAGAGGAAAAGATGTCTGGATGCAGGCTACGTCTACAGATGTTGTTGCTTGGTATATCTCTCATGTGTCATAATTGTATTGTGTAAACTTGATAGTGATCGATGTATATGAAGATGTAAATGTTTATTTTGTTGATTTGGGCCTTGTATGATATTCATTTGCTGAGATTATGTATATTGTTGTTTAATTCCATCGTGAGGTTTTCCTCTCTTGTTCATACTTTTAGATTTCGAATTACATAACCAACGACCCACTATTTTTTGTATTCGAGATTAGTGTATAAGCGTATTTGATGGCGTTCGTCACTAATTTTAAATGTTAAGAACAGTTGACATCTGAATGTTTCATATTATCCCCATTTGCGTAAATCAATGTCGCTTGTCATTGATTATTGTTTGGACTTTGATGCTCAATAGGAAAATCTAAGAAATAATCAACTTCTATGAGAAGTTGATTAATATTATTCATATTAAGCTTGATAATAGTAGGGCAGATAAAGTGGTTAAGTCTAAATAAGAAATAGAGGTTCGAGACCTCCTCATAGCACCAAATTGTTAAAGTGGTTTTTCGCCATTCAACGATCAATTACTGAACGTTGGCTTCAGTGTACAAGAGACTCGGTTATTTGACTTAAACCGAGGTAACAGTAATCCACAAGAAACACATTAGAAAAAGAAATAGAAAAGGAAGTAAATGCAGTAACGTAGGAGACATGGAGATATACAATAGTTCAAAAAAACCACTTCATCACTGTCTATACTTTCTAATTTGTAGTTATTTCTAAAGATACATAAATTATTGTTGAAGTCATTAATTAGTTTTGTATACTCCCTCCGTTTCTATATGTAAGATCTTTTAAGAAATTTTTTGTGGTTCAAAATATAAGATAGTTTAAGTTTTTCATGCCTCTTTATCTGTAACCATAATAAATGATGATACTTTTTATGCACCTATTTGAATTTCCAACTACTACTTACTTCTTTAGTAATGACTTTCTTTCCTCTTTTTTTCCCTCTCTTTTTTACTTTCCCTCTTACAAAATTTGTATATTTATAGACAGCATACACCTTCATACTCCATCAAACCAAATCAAGATTTTGCTACCATGGATAAAAAAATATTGCCTCTCCATCAAAGTTTGTGCTGATGGAAGTGCTGAAAGTGCTAAGAAGAAAGATTCTGCCACCATCAACTTAGAAGCTCGTCAATTGCTTGATTTGAACAAGATACCTTTTGATGAAGGGCAACTCCATCCTGATCCGAACATGCAGAATCTTATCCATACCATGTTGAAAGTGATGTATCCAGAGTTTTTTTAAAATTGCTGTGCTTTGTCTGTTTTGTTTGTTGCTGAAATAGTGGATCACTTTGGTTTCACTTTGGTTACTTGCTGTCATTTTGTTGCTGAAACAGTGGATCACTTTGGTTTCTTTTTGCGAGTTGGTTATTCTTCATGCAGTTCAACACTTGATAAAGCAATTGTACAACTTTTAAGCGCAACTATACAGGCCAATGTGTCAAACTAAAATCAACAGGTTGGACAATGAAGCTACCTGACTTGAAATGCCATGAAGCATCAAATAAAACTCCTACAATTAAAGCCATGCAGCATAAAAAATTAAAGTGCATATGACGTGACCATGATTTCTCATAACCTATTTGTTCAAGTAACCATGCAACAAAAAAACAATTACTCATGACGTGACCATGTAACAAAAAACATAAATGCTCTCATAATTTCTCTTATGCTAACATACTCCTAACATTTTGCACTAGATTATAGTCGCAACTAACTTGTGTGGGAAGACGACCTTAGAATTAAATTAACACAAATAAATTACATGTAGAGTTAAGGCATTTGGAGTAGAGGTGGAAACAACATAGAAAATGCCAAAATTAAGTTAACTATTTTTGGATGATTGATCATACCCAACCCATAAAAATCGACTAATCCAAATTTTCTCAAATAGACTTGCGATCATTATGCGATGTTGGAGATAGAGTAGGGAAACTACATAATATATCACATTGGATTTGGAGTACAAATAGTAGAGTTAATGCCATGGAGAAAAAGTGTCGGTAAGAGATGGATTATTGGAGACTTACAATCTTAAGTGAAGTGGCTCTAGGGCTTCGCAGTAGAAACTTCAAGTAGATGGCCAAGAGACTTTGGGGTTTGATTAAGGAAGCACGACATGGATCGGGGTAGCGGAAGACACGGCTAAAATGGCTAAGTCATGAACCCGATATGGGTCGGATCTGACTCATGGGTACCGACTCATATGGGTCGCCCACATTTTTGAATCATGGCTACAGGGTTGAGGCGTAAGGGACATAGAAGCTTACTTCAGGCCATTTTGCTCTTCGCTTCAAGTCTGAAGAGGTGGAACTTCGAGGAAGAGAGTGCCTCGTGGGGTCAAAACATGGTGACCGACCGATCACCAAAGCGGGCCCAACCGTGGCCCAATTTCCATTTAACCGTTCTGAGCTGGTTATGGCACCATGTTGACCCTCCACCATCGATCTCTAGGTGGTTGGGTTGGAGGACATTGAGTTATGGCAACATAAAGTTCAATGTAGTGGTTTGTGAAGATGGAGCATGTAACAACCCGACATTTTACGCCGTACAAATTAATAAATTTTAATAAAATAAAAGGAGTTTGAATTTGATTTGAGATGATTTACACTTTGAGAATAAAATTTTAGTCAATTAAGTTATATTTACTAGAGGATTTTTGATTTAATAAATTGAATTATGTTAATAAATTCTTTTCGAATAATTATCGAAATCAAATAGATGTCTTGATTAATATAAATTATTTTGAAGTGTAAATAATTTTTGTGTAAGGCTAAGAAAATTGAAAAATAAATTTATTATGTTATAGAACAATGAATGATTAAAAAATAAACGAGCATCAAATTGAATAAAATTAAAAATTCTCAAGTTTTAATTGGTAGAATGAGATGTGAACCAATTTATATTAGATTGAAATTTATTTTGAGGCTTAAAATTCAAATTTAAATGCATAGAAAATTAATTAAAAATGAATTGAATTAAATCTAGGCCTAAAACAATTTCATCCTGAAGCAACCAAGCGCATACCCATTCTTTCTTTCTTTATATCCAGAATCCTCTCATAGTTTCAAGTCAAAACCCGAACCCACCTTTTTCCATTTTCTACCCAAAATTCTCCAAAGCAGATAACGACCGAACATTAAAAAATATATGAAGGTAGCGATCTTTCTAAGGCAAAAGGGCTCGACGGTGTTCGTCAGAGGGATCTGAGTGATAGGTAAGGCGACTGTGATTCGCGAGCAGTGTTGAATATGCTAGTATATGATTTTTGTTTGATGACAATAAACATATATAATCATTTAAATGTATTTGTTATTGTGCTATTTTTTTTACATAATTAAATAAATTTCGATGAATAAAATAAATAACATAGTATTCATATTCAAACAAATATTTTATTCAAACAAATATTTTATTCAAACAAATATTTTATTACAACCAAATAGTACAAATTTGAGCTCTCACTATATATATACACACATTTTTCAATTACATTAAAATTTCGATTACATCACAAATTTTATTTTACAATTTATCATCTCACTACATATCACTCATTCACTCGTATTTGTTCTTCAACTCTATTCCAGTTTGTATCCAGCATCTGAATTATCTGCAAAATAAATACTGATGTAGTAAAATTGAAAAAGAAATATTTTACAATGTACAATAAAAGTGCGTGTTTGAAAATTTTATTTGCCTCGGTTATTTAGGTTGTTCGTCATCATTTATTTTGAATTCATCTTACACGAACAGCTTGTAACATGCACAATATATCACTGTACATGTAACAATACCATGCACACCGATATACACTTGATAAAACTGTAGGGACAGGTGAGCACACGGTCAAACTCGAGCCGAGGCTGGATTCAACTCAGGTGCAATACGAAAACAAGTCACAAAGTTTCAAATACACTAGAGCCTGCATATACACATGTGTACACGTACACATGTGCACTGCCTCAGCATCTCGAATTTCAGCCAAGAGACATCAGTACACATGAATATAAAATGAAACCAGACTATAAGATAGGTTCAAATACAAGTGCACTCAACAAGGCACCAGCATACATGCATGAACACACATATATCAGTTCAGACGCATATGAGTCTCGACCAACATGAAAACACAAACCAGTACAACAAGATATATACACAAAGACAAGTGTGTCAAGACTTCAAGTTTGACAAGCAGTGGTGACCATTTGACTCAAATGCAAACACAAAATCAATAATATTCACAATACTACACAAAGATACCAATCCAGGTTGCAAATGTACAAAGAACAACAAGACATCATCTCGAGTTTCAGACTGCCAAGGCAATCCAGTCCAAATGAACAAGTTCAATGTCAAAAACAAACCATGCCAAACATTCAACATGTACAACAAGCCAGTGCACATGAATCAGAGGAGACAACAAATCTGGACCAGAGAAATGAAAGGGAAAAACCAGACATGAACAAGCTACAACATGATAAACATGAATGCAAAATGGACTAACAAGCTACAAAAGGGATACAACATAGACCAGGCCTATTCGACATTAAGCAATTGAACCAGAATCAAAGAAATCAGAACAAACAACATGTTACAAAAGAAAGGACTCAACACACATGATTTGATCATATTCAACTACAACAGACTTCAAATGCAAGGCCAACCACAGACCAGATTCAAGCACAAATGATAACAGACTCCAACCCGAACCAACTGCAACATGAACACCACCACACATACAACAATTCAGACCAAAACCAAGTGTATCAACCGCGAGTAAATGAAATGCAATATGAAGTCCTAAATCAAGACATGTACATAGTGCAGACCACATGGATGCAAGACACTTGAACCATACTTGAAGACTCAACACATCAATGAACCCAAACCATCGTATGTACAAAGTATCAAGTGCAGACCAGGCAGTGAACAAAACGAAAGACAAAGCAGCTTAAATTTCGACCCTGACAATATTAGACTCAATCTAACAAGCTACAGACCAAAAATCAATGCACAAGACTGCAACTCAAAAGGAGACAGCAAATACAAGGCAGTACATGAAACACAAATGATAACAGCCTCAATCAAAATAGTGGAAACCAATAACACCATACAATGTTCAATCAACCAAACAGTATCACTCAACCATACCAACCAGACTCCAAGGTGACACACATGTATACATATCAGAAGCAACTCAACATGACATGGTCAGAAGGAATATGAAGACCAGACTACAAAAATGTTCAAGTGCAACATGTAACCATGACATTAACTCATAAACCAAATCAGGAAATGTGCTCATATGTACATGTATATACATATGCAGTCTCAAATCAAAACATGTACAAGTGCGAAGAAAAATTGAACCACACATGTATTCATATATGCAAATATATGCATACACATGTATCGGTTCGGAGATATGGACATGGAGCTTCAACAAAGAAAGATAACAGCAGTGGACACAACAGACTTAACAAACCAGTATACACAGTAGCAGTTCGAGTAACAAAGTCATGGTTCAAAAGAGAATGTAACAGCAGTTAACAAAAATTCAAAATGCCAAAAAATCAGAAGCCATGGGTCATCAAGGTAGCAGTTTGAATGAAGTCATCAAGTCAAAGCCAGAAAAGAATTCAACTTGCAGAAGTAACACGAAAATGAACAAGTCAGATTGTATCAAGTCACGGAAGTCTTAAAAATTCAAATTCCATGAACGTAGGAGCAAAAGAAGGAACCAACACAATCAAGTGAAAATGTACCGGTAACGTGTAAACAAATGAAGTAGTCAAGATTAATCACAAGCGCTCAAGCAAAATCAAATGGACAAGTGAAAATCACTGAAGAATTCAAACAAAATTATATGAACAAAAATTAAGGGATTCATTCCCTATATAACCCAGTAACATCATCGGTAGAAAAGTATTCGAGTTTGAGATAAAAATCTAGAGCATACTTTTAATCGAAAACAAATTCGCAACTCGAATCAAAGTCGAGAATTCAAAATTGAACAAGAAAATCACGTACCAAATTATAGCATTCAAACTCGACGCAACTTGAAGCCGCCGCATATTAATCGAAACTAGGATCAATTGATGAAGCAAAGCCGAAGTGAATTCATCACTCAATCGATCAATTTCTGGATCGGCACTTCAAATTTCACAAATCCCTAATTTTTGAAAAGGAACGAAGGAACGAAAAAGATCGGCCAAAGTTTTAACACAAAAGAAATGAAATAAAAGGGAGATTTTTTTATAGTTTAAGTGGGCCGATCTATTTTATTTTAGGCTTTAGTGATTATATAGGGTTTTATGTTTGTTTTATTTAGTTTGTTTTTATTTTTGCAATTTTTCTCTTTTTAAAATTGTGTAATATTCTAGTCGTGTGACTAGGTACAAACTACGGGGCGTAGTTTGAGAATTCGCAACTCAGTGGCTGAGTTGTGGTAGGGTTTTGAGCGTAGAGTTAGGTTAGTCATTAGCGGGTGTCGCAAGTTTACGTGTGTGAGTATTTGACTACTTAATTTCTAGTAGAAACCCTTGGGGTAGCACGTAGGCAGGGTTTTGCCGAAGCTGGGTAAATATGTGTTGTTATATTTCTGCTTTTATTATTCTGCTATTATCTGTGCTACAATTATTATATATATATATATATATTTCCGCATTAATTTTTATTATTATTAGTATCACCCTATTCACCCCCCTTTAGGGTGAAATTGATCCTACAAGTGGTATCAGAGCTAGGAACAAAAACCATTTTTTTGTTTTAAAAATTTGATTTTACAAGAACCAAATTTTGTTTTAAAAATTTGATTTTTAAATGGCTTCTTTTAATAATGCTTTTGCTGAGGGTTAGTCCATAGTTAGACCATCCATGTTCAATGGTGAATATGCATACTGGAAAAATAGAATGAAATTTTTTCTAAAAACCATTTATGCTTGGAATATTATTGAGACAGGATATAGGACACCAACTATAGTGATAGATAATCAAGAAATTGAAAACCGATGGATCGGTGGACAGATGTTGAAAATAAACTACATAATGTTAATGCTAAAGCTATGAATTCTATTATATGTTCATTGGATCAAATTGAATTTAATCGTGTCTCACATTGTCTAACTGCGTAGAAAATTTGGCACACACTTGAAGTGACCCACGAAGGAACCTCTTGTTGAGTCAAGATTTTTATAGAGTTTTGATTTCTGACAAAGGGATAAGCCGTGATCGACAAAAAGAAGTTATTCATTGTTTTAAAGAGACACAAAGAGCTCCATACATTAGAGGTTGATTATTTGGTATATTAGTAGTGTTATTTATGTTAAAATCTATCCTCAAATAATCTCATAACTTCAATCTTTGAATATAAATGTATATATGTATGAGTGCACATTAACTGTGTAGTCTGGGCTAAACCGGTCGACCGGTTTAAAACAAGGCGGTCGACCGTTTCTACCCAGAATGCACAGATAACGTGCACAAGTGTACATAACGTATATATATTCAAATTCTTGTCTACTGGTCCATTTTGACCTGTCGACCGTTTTCAAACAGAAAGCAACCTTTCGTACAGACACTTCCTTTTCTTCAACGGTTGCTTCTCTTTCTCTTCACCAATGATCATGACCTTTGTTTGTATCTTTTCACAAAGGGTTACAACTGTTTATTTCTTATATAAACATCATGAAATCATTATTCCAATTAACCAATTCTATTATTCGAATCTCTATTCTATTGATCTCTGTCTTGAACTCTCAAACATTTCAATTGCTTATTGAATCATTGAAATTATTTCATATCTTTTGATTCAATTAAGTAATATACTTCCTTCAATCTTCACAAACATCATTCACATACTTTGAGGATAAGATTATAGGAAGGGTGTACTACAAGTGACAAATCCGTGTTATCAAGAGCACAAGTTGTCAACGGCAATTGTATTTGTTTTTTGTTGAAGTCCTCGGTGTTGTAAGAGGCACGAAATCCCGTTCGGCTGTTCGGGTGTTGTAAACCTGTTCCTCCGGGTGAAGCGAGGTAGTTGGTTGTGAAAATCCAGATAGGAGTCTGGGACTGGACGTAGGACGGGAGGTCCGAACCAGTATAAAAATCCTTGGTGTGATTTTTACAGTTTACTGCATTTACTATTCTATATCTGTGAATTGCTATATAGTTAGTTTATTGAATATTTACTTGTATAGCAATTGTAAATAACATTCCGCATATATTAGTCCATATTACACGATCCGTAATTAGTGTGCACAAGCGTACACACTTTCACCTCTCAAGTCAAAGAATCTCGCCTTGCCATGCTTAGTAGCGAATACGAGAACTTCACAATGGCCAAGGATGAAAATGTCAAAGAGATGTATGCACGACTTTCTAATCTCGTATACAAATCAAAAGCTCTCGGAAAACCATACACAGAATTGGAAATAGTCCGAAAAATCCTCAGAGTCCTTCCACGAAATTTTGAAGCGAAAGTTACTACCATTCAAGAATCAAAAGATCTGAAACAAATCAAAGTTGAAGAACTCATCGGAAATATCACCACTTCTGAGCTAGAAATCAAATTCAAGGAAGAACGCGAAGGAGGTGATACGCGAAAGAAATCAATAGCTCTCAAAGGAATAATGGAAAGTGACGACGATGACGATGATGGAGCAGCTGAACTGGTGCTGTTAATAAAGTGATTCAAAAGGTGGAAACACAAATATGGAAATCTAGCTCAAAATCAACAGTTGAAAAGCAGAATAGTCAAAGTACTAGACAACTCAGAAGAGCAGGAGATTATTTGTCACAAGTGCAATAAAACTGGTCACATCAAGCCTAATTGTCCTCAGAATCGACTCAGCCAAGGAAAGAAACCGAAAAAGAGAAGTTTTGCAGCTACTTGGGATGAAACTGATGAAGATGATAAAAGCACTGGCAGTGAGAGTGAAAAAGAAAATTTATGTCTTCAAGGAGAAACAACCGACAGTGATGATGACGAGCCAAGCGAGGTATCCAAACTCACTCATTCGGAATTACTTATATATTTTCATGAAGTAAATGGTTGTTTTGAAAGACTTAGGGAGAAGTACGCTAAAATTGAATCACAAAAGGATAGTTTGATAGAATTAAATAAACAGCTTGATCAATTGGTCAAAAACTATCGAAATAAGAGCCCTAAGTGTGATAAGTGTCCATCACTTGAATAAGAAATTAAAAAATCAGAAATTAAAATTAAATCACTTGAAAATGAAATTCTAATTTTGAAAGAAAGTGAAAACACAAGGAGAGAAAATTCTATTGAAAAGTGCACCGTGTTATTGAATGAAAATGAATCTCTCAAAACACAAGTCCAACAATTGTCTACAACTTTAGGAAAATTTTCCAATCGCTAAATATATTATTAGGGAAACAAACTATCAATACTGTTAGACAATGGATATACTCAATCTGAACATTCTAGAAGTGAAATTAACAAAGTCAATCCAAGTGCACGATTTGTGGAAAAACTGGACGCAATCACAATAATTGCTGGTATAGACCCAAACACATGAAAACCATACCAATTTGGGTTCCAAAAGGCACGAATATAAAATCCCTTAAAGTCAAATAAATCTGGGTGCCAAAAGGAACAAATATAAATTGTCTTGGGTCTACACAAACATATTTTTCAAAATCATTTGTGACTAACAATCATGGACCTATAAAAACAAATAGGTCACAAAAATCTTTTCTCGTGTAGGTGTGGTGGCAGGCTAAGGAACAACAACAATGTTACCTGGATTCTGGCTGTTCCAGGCACACGATGGGCGACAAATCAAAGTTCTTTAGCCTAGTACAAAGGTGGCAGAATCACAATGGGCAACAATGAAAAATTATCGGTAAAGGTAAAATAGGTAACGACATTTATCTTGAACGATATGTTAAATGTTGAAAATCTGCACCATAATCTGATTTAATTCAGCCAGTTATGTGATAAGAAAATGAATGTTGATTCTGATTCATGAAAATTGTTGGCCAATTATCTTTTTATGCTGAGAACACTATAAGTACCTCTAGAGTCTTTGAACTAGTTCATATAGATTTGTTTGGATTAATGATGTTGTTTTATTGGTTGATGATTATTCTAGATACACGTGGATATATTTGACCTGACATTATATTTTGTGTTTGCTTGTATACACTGTTTCAATTCAAATCCAAAAGAATTTCATTTAAAAGCTGTAAAAAGGATTTTAAGGTATTTGTTGCACACTCCACGATTTGGTCTATGATAATGATACCTTTGAGTCAAAGGGGAATTCAGATGCAGATTACACTGGTAGCCTAGTTGATAGAAAAAGTACTAGTGGAACGTGTTTTATGTTGAGACATTCATTAGTTTCATCACATTTTCAAAGAAAATATCTGCATATTTTTCATTTCAACTGATTTTCAATTAGCAGATAATTTTTTAACCTCTTCCAAAAAATAGTTTTTGTTGACTTTGTTTCAGATTAGGCATTTTAGAAAATTTGATTTTATATTTATTTTTGAATTTGATTTTAAATGACTACATTAACTAATCTGACTCCCTACTTATTATCGAAAAGATAAATAGTGATTGAAAAAGTGATGAGTGTTGATATTAATCATATATTATGACTTGAGACAGTATATTTAGTAAATTTGTTTAAAAATTTAACCAAGATTTATAATAACTTTTGTTGGTAAAAATTTCATGACCATCTCTATTTCTATCGTATTTCTAACAACCATCACTAATTAAAACCCAATATAGTATGTCAAAATGTGGTATTTTTAACGGGAAATTATTCGTTTTTTTATTTTTTAGTAATAAAACATCCAAAGTATTCACTCTCATTTAAAAGTCCTCTCGGTTATGCATGGGTGAATTACTTGGAATATTTTTTTTATGTGATTTCATGCTCATTTAAAAGTCCTCACGGTTATGCATATATGGAGCACATATCAAAATTGATTATTAAATGGACAAGTTGATTCTAATTCCATTTAAAATTCCTCACGGTTATGCATGGTTAGAAGATGCTTGAAATTCATTTTTTTATATAAAAATTAGGAATACTACTAATCTCATTTAAAGTCCTAACGTTTATGCATGGTTAGTAAGTATTCAAATTCCTGATATAAATATACTACAAATAGACACAACTATATGGTTTTATATACTGACATCACCCCTATCACTCTAAAGTGGAATATGCGCCTAACAGAGTATTTATGATTTTTGTTTGAATTTTTATTGAAATTTAATATATATACTCGATTGGGTATTCATGTTGTATAAATGTCTATCACTTGATCTCTATTTTTCAAACACTGTTACTCTTTTGCTGATAACAAAAGGGGGAGAGAGAAGTTAACATTTTGGCAAATAAATTCAAATGTTTTATTTTGCATATTCTCATCAATTTGCATAACATATTCTTATATAGGCTCATTGCAATTGTTTTTTATTTGCATATTTTTCATGCATATGTGAAGGGGAGCTTGGTTGTAGGGGAAGCATTCAAATAGGAGGAGCAAATAGGTTTCATCAATGACCAAATACATTTAATAAATTCAAAATCTTAATATATGTTTGTTATCATCAAAAGGGGGAGATTGTTGAATATGCTAGTATATGATTTTTGTTTGATGATAATAAACATGTATATATTCATTTAAATGTATTTGTTATTGTACTATTTTATTTTTCACATAATTAAATAAATATTTGATGAATAAAATAAATAACACAGAATTCATATTCAAACAAATATTTTATTACAAACCCAAATAGTACAAATCTGAGATCTCACTACATATATACACTTTTCAATTACATTACAATTTCGATTACATCACAAATTTCATTTTACAATTTATCATCTCACTACATATCACTCATTCACTCGTATTTGTTCTTCAACTCCATTCCAGTTTGTATCCAGCATCTGAATTATCTGCAAAATAAACACTAACGCAGTAAAATTGAAAAAGAAATATTTTGCAGTGTACAATAAAATGTGTGTTTGAAAATTTTATTTGCCTCAGTTATTTGGGTTGTTCGTCGTCATTTATTTTGAATTCATCTTACACGAACAGCTTGTAACATTCACAGTGTATCACTGTACATGTTACAAGACTGCGCACACCGATATACACTTGATTAAACTGCAGGGACATGTGAGCACAAGGTCAAACCCGAGCCGAGGTTGGATTCAACTCAGGTGCAATACGAAAACAAGTCACAAAGTTTCAAATACACTAGAGCCTGCATATACACATGTGTACCCGTACATATGTGCAGTGCCTCGGCATCTCGAATTTCAGCCAAGAGACATCAGTACACATGAATATAAAATGAAACCAGCCTATAAGATAGGTTTAAATACAAGTGCACTCAACAAGGCACCAGCATACATGCATAAACACACGTATATTAGTTCAGATGAATATGAGTCTCGACCAACATGAAAACACAAACTAGTACAACAAGATATATACACAAAGACAAGTGTGTCAAGACTTCAAGTTTGACAAGCAGTGGTGACCATATGACTCAAATGCAAACAAAAAATCAACAATATGCACAAGACTACACAAATAAACCAATCCAGGTTGCAAATGTACAAAGAAAAACAAGACAGCATCTCGAGTTTCAGACTGCCAAGGCAACCCAGTCCAAATGAACAAGTTCAATGTCGGAAACAAACCAGTGCAAACATTCAACATGTACAACAAGCCAGTGCACATGAATCAGAGGAAACAACAAATTTGGACCAGAGAAATGAAATGACAAAACCAGACATGAACAAGCTACAACATGATAAACATGAATGCAAAATGGACTAACAAGCTACAAAAGGGATACAACATAGACCAGGCCTATTCGACATTAAGCAATTGAACCAGAATCAAAGAAATCAGACCAAACAACATGTGAATCAGTCTACAAAAGAAATGACTCAACAAACATGACTTGATCATATTCAGCTACAACAGACTTCAAATGCAAGGTCAACCACAGACCAGATTCAGGCACAAATGATAACAAACTCCAACCCGAACCAACTGCAACATGAACACCACTACACATGCAACAATTCAGACCAAAACCAAGTGTATCAACCCAGAGTAAATGAAATGCAATATGAAGTCTTAAATCAAGACATGTACATAGTGCAGACCACATGGATGCAAGACACTTGAACCAGACTTGAAGACTCAACACATCAATGAACCCAAACCATCATATGTACAAAGTATCAAGTGCATACTAGGCAATGAACAAAACGAAAGACAAAGCAGGTTAAATTTCGACCCTGACAATATTAGACTCCATGCAACAAGCTAAAGACCAAACATCAATGCACAAGACTGTAACTCAAAAGGAGACAACAAATACAAGGTAGTACATGAAACACAAATGACAACAGCCTCAATCAAAATAGTGGAAACCAACACCACCATACAATGTTCAATCAACCAAACAGTATCACTCGACCATACCAACTAGACTCCAAGGTGACACACATGTATACATATCTGAAGCAACTCAACATGACATGGTTAGAAGCAATATAAAGACCAGACTACAAAAATGTTCAAGTGCAACATGTAACCATGACATCAACTCATAAACCAAATCAAGAAATGTGCTCATATATACATGTATATACATATGCAGTCTCAAATCAAAACATGTACAAGTGCAAAGCAAAATTGAACCACACATGTATGCATATATGCAAATATATACATACACATGTATCAGTTCGGAGATATGAACATAGAGCTTCAACAAAGAAAGATAACAGCAGTGGACACAACAGACTCAACAAACAAGTACATCAAGATTAATGAAAACTACATACATATGAAACAGAGTGAAATGCAAGGCTACAAAGGTCAAGTATACACAGTTGCAGTTCGAGTAACAAAGTCATGGTTCAAAAGAGAATGTAACAGAAGTTAACAAAAATTCAAAATGCCAAAGGATCAGAAGCCATGGGTCATCAAGGTAGCAGTTTGAATGAAGTCATCAAGTCAAATCCAGAAAAGAATTCAACTTGCAGAAGTAACACGAAAATGAACAAGTCAGATTGTATCAAGTCAAGGAAGTCTCAAAAATTCAAATTCCATGATCGTTGGAGCAAAAGCAGGAACCGACTCAAGCAAGTGAAAATGTACCAGTAACGCTTAAACAAATGAAGCAGTTAAGATTAATCACAAGCGCTCAAGCAAAATCAAATGGACAAGTGAAAATCACTGAAGAATTCAAACAGAATTATATGAACGAAAATTAAGGGATTCGTTCCCTATATAACCCAGTAAAATCATCGGTAGAAAAGTATTCGAGTTCGAGATAAAAATCTAGAGCATACTTTTAATCGAAAACAAATTCGCAACTCGAATCAAAGTCGAGAATTCAAAATCGAACAAGAAAATCACGTACCAAATCATAGCATTCAAACTCGACGCAACTTGAGGCCGCCGCATATTAATCGAAGCCAGGATCAATTGATGAAGCAAAGCCGAAGTGAATTCATCACTCAATCGATCAATTTTTGAATCGGCACTTCAAATTTCACAAAGTCCTAAGTTTTGAGAAGGAACGAAAAAGATCAGCCAAAGTTTTAAGACAAAAGAAATGAAATAAAAGGGAGATTTTTTTATAATTTAAGTGGGCCGGTCTATTTTATTTTGGGCTTTAGTGATTATATAGGGTTTTGTGTTTGTTTTATTTAGTTTGTTTTCATTTTTGTAATTTTTCTCTTTTTAAAATTGTGTAATATTCTAGTCGTGTGACTAGGTACAAACTACGGGGTGTAGTTTGAGAATTCGCAACTCAATGGCTGAGTTGTGGTAGGGTTTTGAGTGTAAAGTTAGGTTAGTCATTAGCGGGTGTTGCAAGTTTACGTGTGTAAGCTTTTGACTACTTAATTTCTAGTAGAAACCTTGGGGGCAGCACGTAGGCAGGGTTTTTCCGAAGCTGGGTAAATATGTGTTGTTCTATCTCTGCTTTTATTATTCTGCTATTATAGGTGCTGCAATTATTATATATATATTTTTTCACATTAATTTTTATTATTATTAGTATCACCCTATTCACCCCCTCCTCTAGGGTGAAATCGATCCTACAAGTAGCTCGACATGAGCCATGGGCGATGACGTAAAAGAGGAAGTCGCGTATTTAAGATGACGATGCACTAATTGGGGAAGGCAATGGCAACGTCAGGCGACTTGGTGGAGGAATGCGAAGCAGTTTTGGTTTGTGGTTGATGTCATGACTTGGCTTATGAACTTGATGGGCTTGGTGACAAGATCGAGCAGGTGGAAATCAAGGCTGTTTTGTCGCAATTGGAGCAGTAATGAGGATCGGCTGAGCATGCAGATTTGGGCAGTGGTGAAGGAGGCAAGGGCTGCTAGGTTGGGGCTGTGACGTGTTGTTACCGGTAGCAGAGGCGAAGAACATTGGTGCAATTTAAAATTTGGTTGAACAATGCATCATTTACTCACAACCATGTCTATTTTATTTTAATAGATGTGTAATTCCCCATATTGTTTGATTCGTTTGATTGGATACATGTTTGAATTATTGGTTGAATTTGTAATGGGTATGTCTATTTATAATGGTTGATGGTTGATGTGGTATGGAATTGGATGAAATTGCGTTATGAACAATGATTTATTTGTTGTTTTGAAGAATATTATTAGATGGATAATTTGCGTTGTTTGAGTAGTAATTTGATGTTTGCAAATAAATGAATGATAATTGAAATTGTTTGGAAAATGGATAATAAATAGATTAAAAGATGAAAAATTTGTAATAAATAAATTTTTTTGAGAACAACTGCAAATTCTGGAATGATTCCTTATTTAATAAAAGATGTTGAATAATTTTTTTGAAAGAGGGATGATTTTGGAGAATTTATAAATGAAATAATTTCAAAGAATTTATGAATTAAAATTATTTGATGAATGATGAATTTGAAATTTATTTAAATAAGTGAATTTGAATATTTACGATTATATTTATTTACCGTTAGTTATAAAAAACGAAGGAAGGGTATTTATGTAACAATGTTTGAAAAATATACTTTTGAAAGTGAATAGTTATGTAAATTTAATAGATGAGAAGTTATATAATGATATTTTGAAGTAATTGTAAAGTGAATGCAAATTGTGTGTTTATATTGAATAAAAATTATCAATTTTGGAGATTTGATATAAAGAAAATAAAGTGGATTTTTGGAAGTAAAATATTATTTTTGAAATAGAATAATAGTTTGATGGATTAATAGCTTCAAAAGAAGTGTATGAAAATAAAAGAAGTTGTTAAATAATAATTTTGAAGTTGTATATTTGGGTTTGCAAATATTTTGAATCGAGAATATTTTTGGGAAGATATAAGTTTCTTTATAGTATTTTCAAATTATTAAAGTGGAATTTGAAGTGAATGTATTTTTGAGGTTTTAAAATTTATCGACGAGTTTGAATGAATGTTCTCTGAAATTATACAACATGCCGTAACTCCACTTTAAAATTCTCATCTAATTTGATGGTCTTTGCTCTTTAAAATCTTGTTGAGAAGTGGTTTAGTTAAAATGCATGTTACCTATGTATTAGTATTATGCATACTTGTTAAATCTTAGTATACTTGTTAAGTCCTAATATAAACGACTAATGTTTAAAGTTGAGTTGAGTTTAGGTACATACGAAGCATGCTTGGACTATTTAGCGGTGATGAAATACTTTTGCTCGCTAAATAATAAGCAAATTTGCTTAAAAATACTAAATAAAGGTACGTTTTTACAATATACGAATATATGATGTGATATTATACCCATATTTTGGAATGTCCCGTGTTGGGATGCCTCTTCGAAGATGTATATTTTGTTTTGATTTTCCGAAACGCCCTCCATACAAAGGAGACTCTGCCCAAAGTTTCAAAAAAATCCGACACTTATAAAAAATTTAACAAAATTTATCA
Organism: Allium fistulosum; assembly: GCA_030737815.1. Lineage (NCBI taxonomy): Eukaryota > Viridiplantae > Streptophyta > Magnoliopsida > Asparagales > Amaryllidaceae > Allium > Allium fistulosum. The sequence goes on along the minus strand of CM060908.1, from coordinate 737,054,753 downwards.
TATGCGAAGAATAGAAATTCAAATTGAATCTATGTAAAATCATAGCATACGGTAAGAAGAGTTTGAGTGTACGAGCCACACAGAGAATCGAGCAGTTGAATTTGAGAGATGAGCATTGATTACGATGAAAGTCTATGTATGACTTGTATGTATCGACTTCCATATAAGAAATTGCGAGGACGCAATTTTCTTAAGGGGGAAGTCTGTAACAGCCCGACTTTTTACGCCATATAAATTAATAAATTTTAATAAAATAAAAGGATTTTGAATTTGATTTGAGATGATTTATATTTTGAAAATTAAATTTTAGTAAATTAAATTCTATTTAGTAGAGGATTTTTGATTTAATAAATTGAATTATGCTAATAAATTCTTTTCGAATAATTATTGAAATTAATAAATGCCTTGATTAATATAAACTATTTTGAAGTGTAAATAATTTTTGTATAAGGCTGGGGTAATTAAAAAATAAATTTATTATGTTATAGAATAATGAATGATTAAATAAAAGTAAACGCACGTCAAATTGAATAAAATTGATAATTTTCAAGATGAAATTGGTAGAATGAGATGTGAACCAATTTATATTAGTTTTGAGGCTTAAAATTCAAATTTAAACGCACAGGAAATTAACTAAAAACTAATTGATTTAAATCTGGGCCTAAAACAATTTCAGACCGAAGCAACCAAGCTCATACCCATTCTTTCTTTCTTTGTATCCAGAATACTCTCATAGTTTGAAGTCAAAACCCAAACCCACCTTTATCCATTTTTTGCCCAAAATTCTCCAAATAAGAATAGCGACTGAACATTTTAAAAAAATACGAAGGCACGCGATCTCGTTCGAAGGCAGGAGGGCTCGGCGGCGTTCATCAGGGGGATCTGCGTGATAAGCGAGGCAACAACGATTCGGGAGTACCTCGACGTGAGCCATGGGCGATGACGTGAAGGAGGATGTCGCGTATTTAGGACGACGATGCACTAATTGGGGACGGCGAGTTGGTGGAGGAACGCGAAGTAGTTTGGGGTTCGTGGTTGATGTCACGACTTGGCATATGAACTTGGTGGGCCTGGTGATGAGATCGAGCAGGTGGAAATGGAGGCTGTTTTATCACAATTGGAGCAGCAAAGAGGATCAGTTGAGAAGGCAGATTTGGGCGGTGGTGAAGGAGGCAAAGGCTGCTAGGTTGGGGCTATGACATGTTGTTACCGGTAGTAGAGGCGAAGGAAATTGGTGCAATTTTGGATTTGGTTAGACGTGCATCGTTTTGGTGATTTAATCTCACCCACAACTATGTTTGTTTTATTTTAATAGCTGCGTAATTCCCTATATATTGGTTTGATTAGTGTATGGTTGAATTATTGGATGAATTTGTGATGAGTATGTTTGTTGATGATGATTGATGTGGTTTGGAATTGGATGAAATTGCATTATGAACAATGATTTATTTTTTGTTTTGAAGATTATTATTAGATGGATAATTTGTGTTGTTTAAGCAGTAAGTTGATGATTCAAATAAATGAATGATAATTGAAATTGTTTGGAAAATGGAAAATAAATAAATTAAAAGATGAAGAATTTGTAATAAATAAATTATTTTGAGAATAATTGCGATATTTGGAATGATTTCTTATTTAAAAAAAGATGTTGAATAAAATTTTCGGAAGAGGGATGACTTTATAGAATTTAAAAGTGAAATAATTTTAAAGAATCTGTAAATAAAAATTATTTGATGAACGATGAATTTTAAATTTATTTAAATAAGTAAATTTGAATATTTACGATTCTATTTATTTACCGCTAATTATGAAAAATAAAGGAAGGGTATTTATGTAACGATGTTTAAAAATTATATTTTTGAAAGTAACGAGTTATGTAAATTTATAGATGGGAAGTTATAAAATGATATTTTGAAGTAATTGTAAAGTGAATGCAAATCGTGTATTTATGTTGAATAAAAATTATAAATTGTGGAAATTTGATATAAAGAAAATGAAGTGGATTTTTGGAAGTAAAATATTATTTTTGAAATAGAATATTAGTATGATGGATTAATAGCTTCAAAAGAAGTGTTTGAAAATAAAAGAAGATTTTAAATAATAATTTCAAAGTTGTATATTTGGGAGAGAATATTTTTCGGATTTAGGAGTTTGGTAGTTATTTGGAAGATATATATTTCTTTATAGTATTTTCAAATTATTAAAGTGGAAATTTGAAGTGAATGTATTTTTGAGGTTTTAAACTTTACCGACGAGTTTGAATGAATGTTCTCTGAAATGAAATCAGTTGTTTTAAAATAAGGATTTTGAAACTATATGAGAAAATTGATAATTATTATTTAAAAGAGAAGGAAATAAATAAGAGATACGTTTTGTGATTAAATTTAAATAAAGTATTTTTATGAAAAGAGGGGAACAAACATGAAGTGAAATATATTGAAATAAAAATCTTCAACTCGTTAATACCAATAAAGTGATATATTAATGTTTGTATGGATGTTTGTTGATTGCTTGTTACGAACAAGATGATGTTATAATTTCCCATTATGTTGAATTATAAAGTAATAAAAATGAAGAATAATGAATTAGGAAGCGATTTAAGCGAGAGTGATTTAATAAGCAAAGAGGAAAATTATTTAATGTTGATTAATTAAGGGTGTTGTGTACATAATTATATTTTATCGGACGCTATGGAACGTCCGTGTGGGGTGTATTTATTTACTCAACACAAGTACATTATCGAATAATTCATTGAGGATTGAGTATTTGATATTTGGATGTCAGTGGATTATTTTATATTATACACCCATTGATTGATATTATTCAGATTTCTAACTTGACGTATAAGGAAAATTATATTATTCTATATATTTAATTTAAAGCGAGAATGTGATTATCTCCGCTTTTGAGTGGAACGAGGAGTAAGAAGTCCCAACGAGGATGTGACGGCCAGAAGTAGTTTTGTTAGACCCATCCTAGCTTGACCAACTGTGGGGTCGCTCTACGATGGTTGTGATGACATGGCCCCCTCGTTGCATGGTCATAGTTAGCTACACGGGCCAGCGACATGAGTTCAGAACGAGCGAGGAGGTTGACAATGGGAGTGAGGAGCGAGAAGGCAAGGAAATAAGGAAGCGACATGCGATGTATTGTGCAGCTAAAGACTGGTGAGGACACTCACAAAAATATTACGAGTCGGGTCTCCCTTTGCACCTGAGAAGTATCGAGGCTCAGGTGTAGACTCGGCTTTTGACAGTAGCATTAAAATAGCACATATAATAACAGTAGCAGTAATGAATAAACTTAATACTGCTAAATAAATATGAATAATTGGTGTTTGTGGTGTGTTGTTTGCGATGTATGATGTGTGTGATGTGTGCGACGTGTGTGATGGATGTTTTGATGTTTGATGGATGTTTTGATGTTTGATGGGTGATGGATGTTGTTTGATGTGTTATGGATGTTGTTCAATGTGTTGCAGATATTTGATTATTCCTTTGATGATTAGACTACTTTATTATGTTGTGTAAATGTTATTACTTCAGATATCATTTATATTCTCACCATTGAAATTTGACATAGTCTGATCCGTTCATTATTTATATAATACTCGAGCCAGTCCGAGACATTTCAGGTTCTGGGATGACAAGACCATATTTGGTTATTAAGCTTAGTTGGAGGTTGTATTACTAGATGTGTTGTATATTGTGTATTTGGACTTGTGTACGTATATGATACTGGATTAGATATATTGCATTGATCTTGTATATATTTGAGATTCAGTGGGAATTTGACTTTTTGTATCCAACTTATACTTATATGATGTATTATATTTTCATCGTTGTGTTGATGACTCTGTGCTCTTTATGATTTATTTTATATTGTGTATTGTTCTATCCTTGGGCACCTTATGTGTTTACGGCTTTGTACCAAGACTGTTTACATCGAGGTGAGTGATTTTAATATTATAAGATGTATTCGGTGTTGGTCCAAGGGATTATTCACACATGCTTCACCTACATCGCCTTATTCTCTGTGTTACTCGACGGTATTACCCAGTAATACTCTTGGGTAATATGAGTATAGAGGTGGGGTGTTACACAGTGGAGTATCTGGGTTGAGATCAGGACTCATGGAGGTAGACTCTGGGGTTGTGATAGCTGACTTTAGGCCCTATGTAAAGGAAGCTTAAGGAACTGAGTGAAGTGTTCTGGACATCGACAAATCGATGATGCAGGGTGTTTGATACTTCTAGTGGGAAGTGTATGTGGGACTAGGATAGTCCAAAGAGGCACGTTCGATGAAGTGAAGTGATGGAATAGGATGCAGAGTTTGTTCTATTCTTGAGTCATGTGATGTAACAATCTACCCCGGGACAGACCTAAATTTCGATCCAAAAAAGGCCCATCGAAACTTAGATCCATTATAAGGTAAGATATTGGTAGTAAAAAGATATAACATTACAGATCCATAACTAAACTTTCAGAACTCACAGCGGATGAACAAAATATAATAGCAATGTGTATCCATTTATTTCAAAACCATAAAAATGTTATAATACAAAATTCCATTAAAACCGTAATATAATATCAGTTACAACAATTATCTAAATACATGGGTACATATAATAATAAGTAATAATAACAAATACTGCCACAAGCCAAGCTTCTCCATCTCTAAGCAGCGTCACCACCATCACTCCGTCCTTAACCTTTGTTGTAATGAGGAGGGAGTCAGAACAACAAATGTCTGATAAATAATAACCCCGAGTCTTACCATTTCAGTACGTGGGAAGTATATTTCAAAATAAAAATATGTCTATGAACAAAAAACCATTTAATACTTCTTTATAAAGAAAGAAGGCGGGTCCAACCACTTAATACCTTCCATTCCAGAAGCAAGTTTCTAAAATCCCATATCCCAATCATACGTCACAAATAGCTAATAATGTGAAAGACGGTACCCAAGCCACTTAATACCTTTTATTGGAAAATAGACAAACTCTGGCCATTTGTAAACTTAATTAAGGCAGGCCACGTCATTTAATACCTATTTCCAAGACGTGCTCCTCAATGGTACTATCTAGCTGACATCATATAAAATCTCTTAGGCCACATAATGCTTTCTTTTGGAAAATAGGCAGACTCTGGTTATTTAATAATTTAATCAAGGCAGACCCGATCATCTAATACCTATACAGAAGTAGACCTATGTAGAGATACCACCTAACATGTCCCCTTGGCAATTTAATACTTCATATGGGGAAAAGAGGCGGGTCTAATCACTTAATACCTCAAGACCCCGAAGCAGGCCCTTCATCTTATTGCCCATACTCATACTGACTCTCACATTAGTCCGACTATTCGTAAGAACCGATAGCCAGATTAGCTGGGTAGATTTCCCCTACAGAATTTGGGACCAACCTCGCGTCATTATAAATATTTATCACAAGGATATCTCACATAAATCAAAGTGTACACGAATAATGGTAGCCTTAAAGTGAAGGGCAGACTCCTGAAACACCCCACACCCCTTAGTATACCCAAAAGGACACACTAAAAGATGTGGTGCGTTGTAGGTATAACTAAAACTAGCAGAGATTAAGATTCACAAGACAAAATAGATAAAAACAGCGGAAATAATTAAAATAATAATTTGCCAAAAGTCAAACTTCATAATATAGAATTATAAAACCAAATACATCGTATGTCTCAAAATACCAATATATGTCACATGAAATCAAAACCTCGGTCTCATAAATATCAGAGTACAAACTATCCCTCACAAAGTGCCGGTACATGGAATAAGCTAAAAACTGAAAATAAAGAAGAGAAATACATAAGAAATATCTGCCAAAGAAGTCTCCAAGTGTCTGCAATCTATCGTCCTTGCTCTTGCTGGCCTATGGGGGAAAAGGGGAAAATGGAGGAGCGGGTCAGACTAAAAGTCTGGTGAATGATAGTAATTACTAGAATCTTTAAGCAAAGTAAAAGTAATAGACTTTACAACAGTTCTAGTATATAATTGATTAACTTTGATAGTTTTCACTTGTCTTTGATAGCTGCTTTGATTAGGTTGAATTCCTAATCCTATAATTAGGCTGAAATCCTAATTCTACCCTTTGATCGGCCTGCTACTCCATAGACCTACTATGGACTAGACGTTATATAGCTCCCTACACAAAAGGCGGTGGTGTCTACGAAAGACACATATACTAAGCGCTTGGAACTCAATAGCGACTTATCTCCCCTAATCGATGTCGCACGCTCGGTCGCCGTCGGTTCACACTATCTATTGCTCCCTCTTTTGACCTTTATTTACCCTAGACAACATAAGCATACCCTCGTCCCACATCAGGCTATTATGAGACACCGTGTCCATAGAAAATAGGGAATGTTGTTGGTATTGGTCCCTGTCAAACAAAATCTAGTTGCGTCCCTTATCCAAATCCTCATGATTTAGTCTATTAATTATTGACCTCTTATCTACCCTAAACATCATAAGCGTATCCCAAGAGAAATGCTGCAGGTACGGATCTTTCCTTTTAAGTATTGACCACTTATCTACCCTAAACAGCATAAGGGAAATGCTGCCGGTATAGATATTTTCTTTTAAGTATTGACCACTTATCTACCCTAAACAGCATAAGAGAAATGCTGCCAGTACGAATCTTTTCTTTTAAGTATTGACCACTTATCTACCCTAAACAGCATAAGGGAAATGCTGCTGGTACAGATATTTTCTTTTAAGTATTGACCACTTATCTACCCTAGACAGCATTAGGAAATGCTGCTGGTATGGATCCTACTTTTTATTTATCGACTACTTATCTACCCTAAACAGATCCTACTTTCATCTTTGCTTATTAACTTAGATAAATTATTTTAAACAAGCCTTTATTATTATTCTTACTATCCGTGCTTATTAATTTATCCTAAGTCTTAAAATAAGCCTCATTTTGTTCTGTTTTCTTATTATAACCTATGTTATAATCTTGCTTATTGCTTAACCCAAGGTCTAAGTGTGAAAATAAGCTTGTTTCATCTTTTACTCTTTTTAGTTATAATTCTAAGTTATAACTAGGCCAATCTCTTTAACTCAGTCTAATTTAATATTTACATCACAATTTCAGTCGAATTCCATGTTTATTATAGTCCTTACAGTTTACATCTTATCTTCCGTTATTTTAATACACTTATAATTTAATCCAAATTCGCGTTTAATCTATTCTAATCCATACGCGAAGAAGAAGGAGAAATAAAAGAAAACTAAAAATAGAAGAAAATCCAAAGCGTAGGAAAAAGATGTAAATAACGCATAAATAATAGTAAATAAATTAAAACACTGTAACTAAACTATAAATAAATGGAAAATCTATAATTAATAGAAATAAACTAAAATCCATTAAAAAGAATAGCTAAAAAGAAATAGACTGAAAATAATTCTAAAAACTGTAAATAAACTACTAAAAATGTTATTCCAAAAATCATAGTAAAACTACAACTATTGGAAACCTTATTATTTTAAATTACTTAAAGAAATCTAAAATAATTACAATCACTCGCCTGTGGTCCCAAGCTCTTCCCTTTAGGTCTTCCCAGATCCACTTGAGGGTATTAAAATATTTTTATTAAAAAGATTCTCTTCTTGGAAAATTATTCCTTTTAGGGTCCTTCTTGAAAAGGTGAACCCAAGCGGAGAAAATCTAGAATGGGAAAAAGTATTAGGCCTAGGGTCTTATTTATAGGGGTAGAAGTGGATCTCAGACCGTTGGATTTGGAGATTGAACACTGCGCAACCACGTCATAGGCTGAATGGGAGCCGTCGGATGGAAGCACGGCTGGACCATATTGAATAAAAGAATGCAAAACAATGTGTACAACGCTTACTGGAACAACTGGAATGAAGAAATGTTTCTTCGCTTTTAATACGTAGGCGGGTCGACCGCCCTTGACGCCAGGTCGACCGGCCGGTCGACCTAGGCCTTGGGATGGTCGACCTCCCTATTTATTTATTCTTTTTCATTGATTCTTGTTTGCTTTGTATCTCGCTCATATTAACTCGGATTCTGATGTTCTATATATAGAAACTGACCAAAACATTACCACGGACACAATGGTGCAGCTCCCATGGCCTAATTCTGATAATTTCACAAAGTTATTTTATCATTTGATTAATTCGTTAATTAATTATTATAGCTTAAATTTCAGGTTGTTACATTCTTCCCTTCTTAAGGGATTTCGTCCCCGAAGTCTCCAAGGATAAAAGAATGAGCTAAATGTTTTCATCCAATATCTACAATCAACTACTCAATCATCAATCATTCATCCATTGTCCTTAAGTTTTCCTAATGCGCATTATGATACTTATGCAATTAGTGTAGTGTTAATGTCCCTAACTAATGCAAATGATTAGCCAGTCCACTCATTCAGTTGACCTCCTTTTATGCAATTATGTCCGTGCTTTGTATCCAAATGAATGCAAAAATTCCTAGTGATAACTGATAGTTCTATATGCGTGCTTCAATCATCATCCAAATGCAACAACCATGTGATAAACATTCATTTATAGCAACCATGAAAATAAAAATGCAAATGCGCACACATCCATATGCATATGCTCTAGTGTCCTAGTTAGGCCGGTCCCTAAGAGATAATAGTGCCTAGTGTAAGTATATGCGTCCATTAGCATCCACTAGCAACCACTTGCAACCACTTGCATCCATCATTCATAACACGTTCTAGTAACATGTTTACATCACATCCTTCCATCCATAGGTTAAATCCTAAGTTCTACCCTCTTAAGGATAATAAAGGAAAGAAGCTACTCAAAACTAAAGATGGCAATGGAAAATTCGAAAGCTTCTTATCAAAGAGAGGTGGATATGAGATGCGAACTTTCTCCAAATCAAATTTAGTCTTCTTCGAAATCTCCTTAACTATGTCGAAACCAAGGCAATCTCTCTGTAGACTCTATCCAACACGAAGGCGACTTGCGCGGTCTTTCATAAAGAGCTTCGAAAGGTGCCACTTCTAATGCTAGCTTGAGAACTACTATCTTATGCGTATTCTATTAAAGAAAGATGCTTTTCCCCAAGTTCTTCCAAAATCAGGAATATCCATTCTCAACCATGCATGTCTTACAATTTTGCTAACTCTATTTCACTATTCTTTTTTTTAAGTCTAATCACATGAATCAATAGATTAAAGTATGTTTAAATTTTCTTACAATAGACATCTTCTAATATCTAACTTACACTTTTCTTTTCGAAAAAACTCGTTTTCAAAACCGTTTAATATATCCATAACTAGAAAACATTTTCTTATACTTATTTAAATAATAAGTGTATTCACAAATCACTTTACTTCTATTCTTAGAAATTATCTTTTAAAAATACATTTTTATTTGGGTTAAAACAGATGTTGCGTAAAACACTATTACTACTACCCAAAAATACTAATTTATGGATTTAAATAAATACTAACAAGTCTCATATACTTACGTAAAAACTTTTCCTCTGGGAGTCACCAGCTATAACAATAGTGTTATAGTCTATGCCCCATTTATTTTTCACGAAAACATTTATTACAACAATAAATGTTGTAACCTACTTTTTCGTTACTTAATACATTCTAGGTTTATATTTAAAATCTTTGTTTACCTACAAAGAAACTAACGAGCTATATATGCTCTATAATCCTTCAAAAAGAATTTCACTTTTAACAAAATTTATATAATATAAAACCAATTCAAATTTCATGCAAATTTTCAAAAACCCCATATTTATTTTCTAAAAGAAAATATTTCAATTATAACAATTATATTTTATTGAGCTAAACATAAAGTGGATTTTCCTATTTGCTAGTCTAGGAGTATCCTCCCTAAACCTTGGAAATCTCACTTACTTACTAAAGTATTTTGTCCATATTCCTCTTGTATGCATATATCTACCTCAAGGCAATACAATTATAATCTTTGCAATCATCCACACATGGGCTTTCTTCTTTTCTTATCAACCGCATCTATTGTACATCTCCAATCCTTAGCCTATCACTCTTTGGATAATCCGAGCGTAAATGTACAAAACCATTTCTCAAACTCATATGTCGACCTTCTCAAAATGTCTGAAGAATCTTTAATGACTAGAATGGAACTAGCTTTCCTAGTGATGAATCAAAGGAATAAAGGAAGCTCAAGATGACTGACCCCTGTGGGTTGCAAGAAACCTCGAGAGTCCTACAACTACATGTTTTTAACCTAACGAATCTCCTTCCGCAGTCCAATATCGCTTCACAAGTGGATACCCAATCCATTTCCAAATCATCCCATACCCCGAAAATCCGAAAACATAGGCATCGCAGTCGAATTCTACGCCTAGGATAAAATTTTTCAAACCCCTACAAACCATAGATAAGTATGCCGATCCTCCTATGGGGTTTGAAACAATAATGGGGTCTACTACTAAAGAGATGTCTATGTGCAAGATCTACTAGAGAACTAGAGATAAAAGAGTGTGGTGCTTCAGAATCGAAAAGAGTCTGAATGGGAAAATCAAAAATAGAAATCAAACCTTCAACGGTGACTTTCCTACCTCTATCCGGAATGCTGCTGGAAGGTGTTGCGTCTAACGCTTGAATCTGCATCGCCGGTGCACTCGCTCCCTGTCCCATCCACCGGGGACAATTCCTGCTTAGGTGACCGGGCTGTCCGCAAGTATAACACTTTCCATTCTTCTTCTCTTTCTTGCAGTTTCTTGCGTAATGACTAATCATCCCAGAACTATGGCACTTCACTCCCTTCTTGATTTGCTTCTGAGGGCCTTCCTCTTTCCTCTTGTCCTTATCTTTCTTGTCCTTCCACCACTGCTTCTTAGAACCTATAGGAACCTCCTTAAGTTCTCCCTTCAGCTGCCAATATGTAGGTTGAATTCGTTGTCGGTCCTACAGACCTAACCACCTAAACCTTCGCGCCATATCCTCCAACCTAGCTTGTGTCTCCTCGAAATTCTCCGTGCCAGAAAAAATTCTGCCCCTTATGCTAGCGAAGTCCTTGCATAGCTTAGAAAAATCGGCTGGTGTAGGTGGATTAAAGGGATTTCCACCTACCGGTGTTGTATTGGGAACTTGCCCTTGCACCTCTGGTACCGTAGCTCTACCGAACCAGTCAGCCATACTATGCAAAGAAAAGGAAACTTAGGCTTGAAAGAATCGAAAGAAGGCTGAACTGGACTTTGAGGAGATTTTTATAAAAACTCTTTTGTACTTGAAAAACTATTTCTAAGAGTTTCTTTTCTAAAAATACCTTTTAAAAAAAAGTTATTTTGGAAAATACTTTATTTTTAAAACAAATTTTTAGGAATCCTGTAACCTTAGGCATCGATTCCAAATGAAACACCCCACTCCCCTTAGTATACCCAAAAAGACACACTAAAAGATGTGGTGCGGTGTAGGTATAACTAAAACTAGCAGAGACTAAGATTCACAAGACAAAATAGATAAAAACAGTGGAAATGATTAAAATAATAATTTGCTAAAAGTCAAACTTCATAATATAGAATTATAAAACCAAATACATCATATGTCTTAAAATACCAATATATGTCTCATGAAATCAAATCTCAGTCTCATAAATATCAGAGTACAAATTATCCCTCACAAAAGTGCTAGTACATGGAATAAGCTAAAAACTGAAAATAAAGAAGAGAAATACATAAGAAATCTCTACCAAAGAAGTCTCTAAGTGTCTGCAATCTATCGTCCTTGCTCTTGCTGTCCTATAGGGGGAAAGGGGAAAATGGAGGAGTGGGTTAGACTAAAAGTCTGGTAAATGATAGTAATTACTAGAATCTTTAAGCAAAGTGAAAGTAATAAACTCTACTCTAGTTCTAGTATATAAAAGAAAAGAAAGGAAATAGAGATAAGGAATAAGCTGGAAATAAATACGAATTAACTAAATTAACATAATTGATTAACTTTGATTGTTTGCACTTGTCTTTGATAGCTGCTTTGATTAGACTGAATTCCTAATCCTATAATTAGGCTGAAATCCTAATTCTACCATTTGATCGGCCTGCTACTCCATAGACCTACTGCGGACCTACTGCGGACTAGACGCTATATAGCTCCCTATACAGAAGGCAATGGTGTCTACGAAAGACACACATACTAAGCGCTTGGAACTCAATAGTGACTTATCTCCCCTAATCGATGCCGCACGCTCGGTCACCGTCGGTTCGCACTAACTATTGCTCCCTTATTTGACCTTTTATTTACCCTAGACAGCATAAGCGTGCCCTCGTCTCACTTCAGGCTATTGTGAGACACTGTGTCCATAGAAAATAGAGAATGCTGTTGGTACTGGTCCCTGTCAAACAAAATCTAATTGCATCCCTTGTTCAAATCCTCATGATTTAGTCTTTTAATTATTGACTTCTTATCTACCCTAAAATGCATAAACGTGTCCCAAGGGAAATGTTGCCGATACAGATCTTTCCTTTTAAGTATTGACCACTTATCTACCCTAAACAACATAAGGGAAATGCTGCCGGTACAGATCTTTTCTTTTAAGTATTGACCACTTATCTACCTTAAACATCATAAGGGAAATGCTGGCGGTACGGATCTTTTCTTTTAAGTATTGACCACTTATCTACCCTAAACAACATAAGGAAATGCTGCAGGTACGGATCCTACTTTTTATTTATCGACCACTTATCTACCCTAAACAGCATAAAGGGAATGATGTCGGTACAGATCCTACTTTCATCTTTGCTTATTAACTTAGATAAATTATTTTAAACAAGCCTTTATTATTATTCTTACTATCTGTGCTTATTAATTTATCCTAGGTCTTAAAATAAGCCTCATTTTGTTCTGTTTTCTTATTATAACCTATGTTATAATCCTGCTTATTACTTAACCCAAGATCTAAGTGTGGAAATAAGCTTTTTTTTATCTTTTACTCTTTTTAGTTATAATTCTATGTTATAACTAGGCCAATCTCTTTAACTCGGTCTAATTCTAATATTTGCATCACAATTTCAGTCCAATTCCATTTTTATTACAGTCCTTATAATTTATATCTTATCTTCCGTTATTTCAGTATTCTTATAATTTAATCCAAATTCGTGTTTAATCTATTCTAATCCATACACGAAGAAGAAGGAGAAATAAAAGAAAATTGAAAATAGAAGAAAATCCAAAGTGTATGAAAAAGATGTAAATAACGCATAAATAACAGTAAATAAATTAAAACACTGTAAATAAACTGTAAATAAATGGAAAAGCTATAATTAACAGAAATAAACTAAAATCGACTAAAAAGAATAGCTAAAAGAAATAGATTGAAAACAATTCTAAAAACTGTAAATAAACTACTAAAAAGGTTATTCCAAAAATCGTAGTAAAACTACAACTATTGGAACCCTATTATTTTAAATTACTCAAAGAAATCTAAAATAATTACAATCACGCACCTATGGTCCTAAGATCTTCCCTTTAGGTCTTCTCGAATCCACTTGAGGGTATTAAAATATTTTTATTAAATAGATTCTCTCCTTGGAAAATTATTCCTTTTAGGGTCCTTCCTGAAAAGGTGAACCCAAGCGGAGAAAATCTAGAATGAGAAAAAGTATTAGGCCCAGGGTCTTATTTATAGGGGTAGAAGTGGATCTCAGACCGTTGGATTTATAGATTGAACACGGCACAACCACGTCATAGGCTGAATGGGAGCCGTCGGATGGAAGCACGGATGGACCAGATTGAATAAAAGAATGCAAAACAACGTGTACAACGCTTACTGGAACAACTGAAACGAAGAAATGTTTCTTCGCTTTCAATACGTAGGCGGGTCGACCTACAGGTCGACCGCCCTTGAAGCCAGATCGATCGGCCGGTCGACCTAGGCCTTGGGATGGTCGACCTCCCTATTTATTTATTTTTTTCTTTTTCATTTATTCTTGTTTGCTTTGTATCTCACTCATAGTAACTCGGATTCCGACGTTCCATATATGGAAACTGACCAGAAAATTACCATGGACACAATGTACAACTCTCGTGGCCCAATTCTGATAATTTCACAAAGTTATTTTATCATTTGATTAATTCGTTAATTAATTATTATAGCTTAAATTTCGGGTTGTTACAACTCCCGTCATGTAACTCTATTGACCTTGCATCCCTATGACATAGCCATAAATCAATTAATATATATACACACTCATCTCACTATTTCATAAATAAAGTCTTATAAAGAATCTTCCTTATTACGCCTTAAAAATAATAATTATGCTATACAAGGTTTCCTCTTATTTCCGCCTCACGATCAATTACCTTCATAATGGGGAAAATAAATGCCTAATTAACTATATATATGCAATAATTATATGTTAATTACGCAAATAGAGGTAAATAAATATTCGGGCCTAATAATTTCTAAACGCACGTATTTTACGTTCTAAACTAGCGTTAAAAGCCAAATCCATAACCAAATATTATTACAAGTCCTTTTTCTTCAAATTCCCAAGTGAGATTCTAATATCCAGAACATGGAATAAATATTCATAACCAATACTGCAATAATAGACTTGTAAATAAAATAGAAACTTAATTTATTACACCAATTCAATGGAATATCTTAAACAATAAGAATTGTAATCTGAAACCCATATTCTATTCAACTCCTCTTTTACAAAGAAATATACAAGAATAGGTGGTGTAAACTACGAAGGAATTCGTAATTTAAACCCCTTATATATTAAAAATCACAATTTGACCCAAGGAAGAAGGAGAAGTGGAATAGATTATGAAATTATCAAAAACTACATAAACGAAACAAATTCCGTCAAATTAATGTAAATAATTGAGAATCTCAACATAGAATTAACATATCGAAATAAAAAGAAATTTTGGGAGATTTTATTATCATATTTTCGAAATCCCAAAATGCCTAAGGCATATTCAAATCCAAAAAGAAATACACTAAACAATTGCTGAAGAAGAAAAATACTAAGGTTTCCACTCACAGATTAGCCTTAGCTTCAATTAAATAGATTTGTAACATTCCAATCCCTTCCAGAATCTTTCTTTAAATTTTCTACCGAGTTTTTGAATCTTATTAGAGAGAGATAACAATGGCAGAATTTCGTCGTATTCCCCAAAATAACATGAATAAAAATAGGAGAGTTTAGGATTCTATTTATAGTGATTAAAATGCATCAGAACCGCATGATGGAAGTAGGTAATAAACAGATAAATCTGGAGCATACAACTCAATAACGTATTTTCAAACCCTAGCCACCACTGGAAACTTTCATTGCCAAGCGGTCGACCGTCTATGTGCGACCAGTCGACCGCTACTGTCGACCGGTTAACCTACACAAGTCGACCGCTCCACTATTTAGGGGAACATTCATTTTGTTTCGTTGCACAATTATTTTATTTCCTAATTAACTTTTAACGTCAAACATTAATTAAACGTTTTTACTTAGCCCTCAAGCTAACTTTTGAAATTTAAAACCTAAATTTGATTTCATATTTAATTTGAATTCAACTAAATTAATTTAAATCTGAAAGCTTCAAATGCTTATAACTTATTTGCTTGAGCTCCGTTTTTAGCATATTATATATAGAAACGGATCAAAATTTCACTATGAACGCAATGGAATAAATTTCGTGGTCAAATTCCAATTTTATAAAATTTCCATATTCAAATCTAATCATATTTAATTTAATTTACTTCATTTATTTATGGTTCATTTTACAAGGTGTTACATTCTCCCTTCCTTAAAAGAATTTCGTCCCGAAATTTTCTAAGTGGTGAATAGCATAACATGCAATAACATTTATGTTATACAACCAAATTCTCTATACAACCATCTACTCAACCAATAGTGCAATATGAATATGTACTGCAGACATGCTAAAATGAGCTCAATCCTAGCGTGAGTGTGCAATCATGTCATGAAAGTATGTATGCAAATACCCTAAACATGCATAAAAATATATACATGAGTGTAAAGTGATTGTGAAAAA
Source organism: Allium fistulosum (assembly GCA_030737815.1). NCBI lineage: Eukaryota > Viridiplantae > Streptophyta > Magnoliopsida > Asparagales > Amaryllidaceae > Allium > Allium fistulosum. The sequence continues at coordinate 737,038,722 of CM060908.1, read as the reverse complement.
GTGCAACAACCATCTCCTACCATAAAATTTAGCAACCACGATGCAACCAAAATCCTAATTTTGAAGAGAAAAATTACTAGTGAAAAGCTCTGGGTGAGTGCTCTTCATCTTCTCCTCGGTCTCCCATGTACTTTCCACCAGATTATCCCCTCATTGTACTTGGACCAACCTAATTATTTTATTGCGGAGTCTCCTAGTACTATGCTCCACAATGCTTGCAGTGGTACGAGGCACTATCGCTCCATCTCAAAATCCCCAACCGACCAAGCTCTATTATGTTAGCGGTGTTATGAAGACATTTCCTAAGGTGAGAAACGTGGAAAACATTGTGGACTCCTGCTAACTTGTTAGGAAGCTCCACATGGTATGCCAATTTTCCTATTCTTTCGAGAATTCTGAATGGCCCAACAAATCTAGGCGCCAATTTTCCAGACTTTCCAAACCTAACAGCTTTTCTAAGATGTGAGATTTTAAAAAATACCATATCTCCAACCTCAAATTCAAGCTCTTTCCTTCTTTTATATGCATAAGATTTCTGACAGTCTTGCACTACCTTCATCCTTTGCATGATCAACTCTACTTTTTTTGTGATGTCGTGGAACAAATCGGGTCCGAGTAATACTTTGTTGGTGGTTTCCCGCTAACGACTAGGCGATTTGCATGACCGCCCATAAAGTGCTTCAAAAGGGGTCATACCAATCGTCGCTTGATAACTATTATTGTATGCAAACTCAACCAAAGGTAGATGTTGCTGCCAATGTCCTCCTAAATCCAAGACATAAGCACTCAACAAATCCTCCAAAATCCTATTTATCCTCTCTGTTTGTCCATCGGTTTGTGGGTGATATGCCGTGCTAAGGTCCAATGAAGTTCTCAAGCTATTTGTAGGCTCCTCCAAAACTCGTTAGTGTACAAGAGGTCCCTATCACTGACTATGCTTACAGGAATTCCATATAGAAGAACTACCTCCTTAATATAAATCTGTACAAGAGAGGCGCTAGTCCTATTTCTCCTAATCGGAGCAAAATGAGCACTCTTAGCGAATCTGTCCATAACAACCCAAATAGCTTCATTGTCCTTCTAACTTTTAGGCGATCCTTCCACAAAATCAATCGAAATATGTTCCCACTTCCAAGTCGGAATTTCCGAAGGTAATAACAATCCACCAGGCCTCCCTTGCTCAGCCACGCTTCTCTTCATTCCATTCCAAAAGAAAATTCTCTTCATCTCCTTGTACATCTTATCTCTTTCGGGATGAATAGTCATCCTTGAGTGGTTATACTCCATAAGAACATCTCTCCTCAAGTGATCAATCATTGGAACACAAAGACGTCCATCTCTTCTCAAACATCCCATTTCATCAACTGAATACCTCATAGCATGGGGAAAATGCTCTCCTTTTCTCAAATTTTCCAAAATCTCTAATAACTCCTCATCCTTTATTTGCTCATGCCCAATATGATTCATCAAGGCTTGGTCTAATCTCCATAACTGGTAGAAAACCTTGGATGAGTTCTGTTGATGATTGGAGGTTAAAATTCGAGAGAAATTCCAACCGTCTCCACTCATATATAACACCTAGGGTAGTGTGTCTCCAACCAAGGGCGTCGGCGACTACGTTTCCTTTTCTAGGGGTATATTAAATACTAAAGTCAAAGGATGCTATATACTCCATCCACCTTTACTGCCTAAGATTCAAATCTTTTTTGAAAAATAGGTATTTGAGTGATTTATGATCAGTGAATAATTCAAACATTTTTCCCAAGAGATAATGCCTCCATATCTTTAAGGCAAAAACAATGGCTGCCAATTCTAAATCATGCACTGGATACCTCTTCTCATAGTCCTTCAGTTGTCTACTAGCATAGGCAACTGCCTTCTCTTCTTGCATAAGAACTGTCCCTAATCCTATGCCACATGCATCTGTGAAAACTGTAAACGGTTTGATTCTATCTGGAATAGTGAGCACAGGTGCACTAGTCAATGATTCCTTAAGCTTCTCGAATGCCTTGGTGCATCTATCATCCCAAACAAAAACTAGATTCGTCGTAGTCAATCGGGTTAAAGGGGCTGCTATTTTTGCAAAGCTCTTGATGAACTTCCTATATATAGTAGCCTGCCAACCCTAGAAAACTCATAAGCATTAATGCATTGCAAGGAGTCTTCCATTGTTGGACAGGTTCCACTTTAGCAGGGTCCATACCCAATCCTTTTTCCGAAACAATATGCCAAAGGAACCTAACTTTATTTTTCTAAAAGTGGTATTTTGAAAAATTGGCTTTGAGTTGGTTTCTTCTTAACGTCTCCAATACCTCCCTAAGGTGGTCCTCATGCTCCTTTTTGCCTTTGGAGAAAATCTTGATATCATCAACAAACACCACGACAAATTTATTAAGTTGCCCTCTAAATACTCTACTCATCAAATCCACAAAGTATGCTACAGCAATCATCGGTCCAAAAGGAATTACTTCCCACTCATAGAGCCTATCTGGAGTACAAAATGCAATCTTCGGCTTGCTTTCCTCTACATTCCTCAACTGATGGAATCCCGTTACTAAGTCTAATTGGGAAAAGACTTTAACCCCTACAAGTAGTTCAAACAAGTCATCTATTCTAGGTAGAGGGTACCTATTCTTTCTTGTCAACTTGTTCAACTCCCTATAAATGGCTTAACTCAACTAAAGCTTTGGGTGTATACAACATATAGATTTAGTGAGTATAAATGGCTTAACTCAACTAAAGCTTTGGGTGTACAAAGAACTTCTAGTCCCACGACCTCCACAAATCCTTAATCATACTATCCTCTTATCACGGTCAAGATGGCTCCATAATATGACAACCAATCCATACCCAAGATAAGCCCATACCCCTCGAAATTTAGAACATATGCAATACATATGAAATCAACATCGCATATGTCTAACACTATGTCTTTGCAAATAAGAGAAAGATGGGTCGAACCCCCAATGAGATTGGAAACCTCTATTGGGCTTTTGACAATCTGGCTTTGAAGGTTTAAGGAATTTACTATATCCCTAGCTATAAAGGAATGTGATGCCCCTGAATCAAATAGGGTACGAATAGTAACTCCAAAAATAAGAGTTATACCTTCCAGAGCTGCTTTTCCTTGGTCTCTTGGTGGATTACTAGAAATAGGGATGGCTCCAATAACGTAGACATGTCAGCTTGATCCTTCCTTAGCCATCTTGGGACATTGATTCTTGTGATGCCCTTCCTTGTAGCAGCTAAAGCACCTGCCTTTAAAGGCTTCCTTCATCAGACTCACCCTACAATCTTTAGCATTTCTTACACACATTCCCATCCTTCTTAAACTTCCCTTTTGACTTCTTATTGGCCCAAAAGCTCCCCTTCTTGTACCCTCCTTGCTTTTGGGTCAGTGCAGACTTCTTCTTCTCTATTCCCTTATCTTCCTCATTGGCCATGTGCACCATTGCCATTTCTACCAACATCTCATACATGGCCCCTATAGGTACTTGGGTCAAAAACATTTCCCTAAGCGGGGAATTTAAGCCCTTCACGAACTTCATGGTCTTTTTCATAGGTGTGTCTATAAGGATCATCCCAAATTTGGCTAATTCGGTAAACTTAGCTATGTACTCCTTAAGGGTAGAATCTCCTTGTCTCAACTGAATGAACTTTTCCAATTGCAAGCTAACCTCTGCTCTAGACATGAATCTCATCTCAAATCGGTCCTTGAATTTGTCTCAAGAGAATATCCTTCCTGGGTGCGCATCAGTCACAAAGTCCTACAAATTCAAGGCTTCTTCCCTGAGGTGCCAAGCTGCTATTCTTCTTCTTAGCTGATCATCCAAACCAAGCTCCCTAAATATCTTTTTGCAATTACTAATCCAAGATTTAGCTTTCGAATATCCTTCAGTTCCAGAGTATTTCTTCCCTTCCATACTGAGAAAGTCCCTACACAACTTAGGAAAGTCGACAGGATGTGGTGCTACATCGACGGGTGGGGCAGTGGGTGCTACCGGTGCAGCTTAAGGAATAGGAATCTACTCGAGATCCTAAGATATTGTTTAAACCATTTGGCCATTTCACGAATGGGTGGTCTTCTGCAAGTAGGGTTCGCTTGTTCGAAAGAAGATTGATCATCAACCATATCAACTATCTGTAGGTTAAACCTTTAGTGACGATTTCCTAGGATAGTATTTACTGCTGAAAGAAAAAGGTTGCCTAGTGTATGTGCGATTATTCAAGAAGAGGGGGTGTGTGTGTGTGTGTATACAGTCAGAATTCTTTGAAAATTCTTTTTGAAAGACCTTTTTCAAAATAACAAATACTTCTCTCGTACGTATAATTTTTCCCCGTTGATCGAGTAACCTAGGCTTTGATACCAAATGTAACAACCCACCCAGAACAAGCCTAAATTTCGACCCATAAAAGGTCCACCGAAACTTAGATCCATTTTAAGGTAAGCTGTTAGTAGTAAAAAGAAATAACATTACAAAGCCATAAGTAAACTTTTAGAACTCATAGTGGATGGAACAAAACATAATAGCGAAAGTGTACCCATTTATTTCAAAACTATAAAAATGTCATAATACGAAATTCCATAAAAACCGTAACATAATATCTATTACAACAATTGTCTAAATACATAGGTACATATAAAAGCAGGTAATAATAACAAATACTGCCACAAGCCAAGCTTCCCTATCTCTAAGCATCATCACCACTATCACCTCGTCCTTCGTCTGTGTTGGAATGAGGAAGGAGTCAGAATAACAAGTATCTGGTTAATAAAAACCTCGAGTTTTACCTTTCAGTACTTGGGCAGTATATTTCAAAATAAGAATATGTCTACGAACATAAAACCATTTAATACTTCTTTATAAGGAAAGGAGGAGGTCCAACCACTTAATACCTCCATTCCAGATGCGGGTTTCTAAAATCTCATATGCCAATCATAAGTCATAAACAACTAATAATGTGAGAGACGGTATCCAAGCCACTTAATACCATTTATTGGAAAGTGGAAAATAGGCACAAGGACAAATTTTCATAAACATTTTGGCTGAAGGACAACAGGTTTCATTTTTAGGCTGAAGGACAAACTTTAAAAGATAATTAGGCCGAAGGACAATGCTAATACAACTAGCATTTTGTACAATGTAAAACTGGATATAATGCTAGTTATAATTAGCATTTTGTACAATGTTTGCACTGTACAAAATGCTAACTATATTTAGCATTGTCCTTCAGCCTAATTTTCTTTCAAAGTTTGTCCTTCAGCCCAAAAATGAAACTTTATGTCCTTCAGCCTAATTTTTTTTCAAAGTTTGTCCTTGTGCCTAATTCCCTCTATTGGAAAATAGGCAGACTCTTGTCATTTAATACCTTAATTAAGGCAGACCCCATCATTTAATACTTATTTCCAAGGCATGCTCCTCAATAATACTATCTAGCTGACATCATATGGAATCTCTTAGGCCACTTAATACTTTCCTGGGGAAAATAGACTCTGGTCATTTAATACCTTGATTAAGGCAGACCCCATCATTTAATACCTATTTCCTAAAGCGGACCCCTGTAGAAATACCACCTAACGTGTCCCTTTGGCCATTCAATACTTCATCTGAGGAAAAGAGGCGGGCCCAACCAATTAATATCTCAAGACCCCGAAGCAGGCCCTTCGTCTTATGGCCATACTCATAATGACGTCTCACATTAGTCTGACTATTCGTAGGAACTGATAGCCAAATCAACTGGGCAGATTTCCCCTATAGAATTTGGGACCAACCTTGTGTTATTAGGAAGATTTGTCATAAGGATATCTCACATCAAAGTGTACAAAACTGCTGATAGCCTCAAAGTGAAGGGCAGACTTCCGTCATGTAACTTTATTGACCTCGCATCCCTATGACTTAGCCATAAATCAATTAATCTCCATACACACACACGCGCGCGCGCGCGCACACACACACACACACATACACACATATACTCATCTTACCATTTCAGAAATAAGGTCTTATAAGGAATCTTTCTTATTGCGTCTTAAAAATAATAATTATGCTATATAAGAGTTTCCTCATATTTCGCGTCACAATACATTACCTTCCTAATATGGTAAATAAATATAAATAAATTCTTAATTAACTACGCCATATATGCAATAATTATACGTTAGTTATGCAAATAGTGATAAATAAATATTCGGGCCTAATAAATTCTAAACGCATGGCTTTTACGCTCTAAACTAGTGTTAAATGCAAATTCCCTAACCAAATATTATTGGAGTTTGATTTCTTAACCACTTGACTATCGCTCCACATCGGTTACCATCACAGGGCACCATAGAGGTTATATTAAGTACTAGAGGTGTAGAGCAATCGTCACACTACTTATTAAAATTAAATCTCAATCTAGAATGAAGATTCACGATAAATGATCAAGAATAATGCACCAGGTATAACTATCAAAATGAATGTTCCATATATCAAGGAATCTAAGAAGAAACTGGGAGCACGGGGAGAAGTAAACCTTAAAGATATAGACAATATTGTTGCGTCCTTACTTTTTTCTTGTGCAAACTGTTCCACATCACGAAAATAATTATAATTATTGTATAATAAATACCAAGTTCCACACATCCTCATCCAATATTTGTGATGTACTTTATAGAGAATGAGTATCAGCGAATTTATTCTTTTGTCCAAACGACATTGAATCATATGTATACAATTCGTATTGTATTCATTTCTCGCTTAAAGGTCAAAAGGTATATCGTTCTTCATATGTCTGGTTGCCTTTTGGTGAGGTGATTTGCTTAGGGTTGAGTTTTTTTTTCATTTTTTAGTTTTCCAAACTCTTCCTTCTGGATTTTTCGGTTTCCATAAATTTCCAAAAAAGTAGTTTCGAAATGAATTCCTTCCTACATTTAAAGGAATAAAATCGGAAATTTCTGCAACTTCCATGGAATTTTTCTTCTTCCAAGATTATTGCTACAACTTGTTTGATTGTAATAGATCTGTCAAATGGATTAGGTTGGATTATAAAAGATTTAGATAAAATTTACTCAACCCATTTATCGTTCATCTCATTCGACCATTCAGTACAAGGGTCAATCTAACACAACTCACATAGCATATGAGTTACCCATCTAACTCAATTAACAATTTAAATTAGATCCGACTAATAAAGAATTTAGAAAATATATAAAAAATTAAATTATGCTTCTTTTACGTTTTGAAGTTTTATAAAAATTTAAATATAAATTCAAAATTTCAAATTCAAATTCTAGTTTTCATCGATATTTAAATTTTCATCAAAATCAAAATTTAGCTGTGGGGTTATTGGATGTTGTTTATCCGGTACAACTGTTAGTCGCCATAGGAAACTAAATTGTACTGTAAGAATATGAAGTAATCGTGTATTCCATATTGTTTGTAACGTGGATGTGAGTTCATTAGTCAAAGTCTTACCTGATTCTGAGGCAGTATGAACAAGTTATAGCAGTTTGAACGAAAAAAATAACGACTTCTACCTAGTCGTTCAAGTACAAATTTTCAATATTTAAATTCTAATGACTAAATTTCCCTAGAATAATCTACTCATTTAGAGATGAATGAATTATTGAAGTACTTTTTGAATTGGAGTGTTGATATGGGGATGTAGCTTGTTATTTGCTATGTACAACAATTAGTCACTATGAAGAACTAGGGTGTACGTTCAGAATATAAAGTATCTGATCGTTTCAATTGTCGGTATCATAGATGTGAGTTAACTGATCAAAGCTTTGTTGATTTCAAGTCAGTATGAAGGGGTTACTAAATCTGGAAAAAAAAATAGCGACTTCTGCTTTGTCGTTCAAATACATATTCTATATTATCAAATTCTTTGATTGGGAAATGGAATTCCGTGTTTCATTCCAAAATTTCCGACTTTTGTCATTTGGAATTCAGATGTTGACGGAACAGAATTTTGAAATAAATTGCATTATTCTGTCAATAGTCGGAATGAACCGAAAATACTTAGGACGGTATGGAAATTCATTGTGTAACACCTCGATTGCAGAAGAGTATTTTTGGAATTTTAGAAATACACATGGATCCCCTTCAAAGAATTTCTGTTATTAATACTAAAAATGAATGCAATTATCCCCGGGATGAACATCAAGCATGGCTATAAAAAGTTAATAGACGCAAAACATATCTATGGCCATGTTGCACAATTGTGTACAGTTTTAACGTTAGACTAACAGCAAGTACTAGTCCTATGAAATCCATGAATCATGGAAAATTCTGAACCTCATCTTCTTGTATTTGTAATTTGCGACTGTATCTTTTTTGTAACAAAAAGGACACGTTTCATACAAAATATACAGTTACAAAAATATCACCCCTTTTATCAGACATTTGTAGTCATTCACACATCTTCTAAAGCATCTAGCGACAGAAATGTTTAACATAATTATCGGGAAAAGAGCGGTGAACAAAAACCATCATATAGTGGAAAAGCATAGGAAAGGCACTTCCATAATCTTTTTCCAGTACTAAACTGTACAAAACAAAACTCAACTTTGCGGTATATCTATATACATCTTTATCATATATGCACAAAAACAATGTGCTATATATTGCTAATCTAGGAAGGATGAAGAAAACTGGTCATTCAAATTCCTATTCCTATATATAAAAAACAAATAAAATGAATATGGAACCAAAGCTGATAGTTCAATCCAAAAAAACTGTGCTATCCAACCATCGCCGGAAGAAACCATGACATCTCGAGTGTGATCCTCACACGGAAAATTTGTTAATCTAGTTTGTTCATATCACTCTCCACAGCATTTAGCTCTTTTTGTTTCTTGCAGCTTATCCCACAAACAAATCATTTCTCTAGGCGCTTGGTAATGGGCAACCACATAACCATCTTCGCATCCATCGGTGTAAATCCTATTTTCATCTCCATATGTAACATTCATGCCTTTCTTTTTCATATCATTTATCCATATACCCATGGCTACATCTTCTAACTTGAACATCTGCATATAGTCATATTTTAAGTTCCAATTAACAAGAAATATCATCTTCAAATAGTGGTAGGATGTTGTTGATCATAATCGCATTTTAGCCTAATAATGTGGGTTACCTTTAGAAGACCCTTTTTGTGTTGTTTGTATACATTTTTTGCGATGTCTCCTGAAATGACATATCCTGGACCGTGTGCCCAAGGTGGATAAACTTCATCAGGCCATTCCTTCAAAAAGAAAATCATAAATCAATCGAGTTTGGCGAACTATTGGATTTTGTAGAAGACAGTCTACATTACAGTACAAAATATGAGTAGACTTAGTGAACCCGGGTAAGGTTTTATGAACCCTACATTATTTGATGTTTCTTACTGCAACTTTTATCGTAGTAGAAGATCTCACTCTATATATATATGTATATATATATATATATGTATATATATATAAGAACTTATGCTTAGAAGCATTGCTGTTTACCAGAGTGTGGTCCATGTTCATATAGGGTGCTATATAGTTTACGGGCAAATTATATCTGGATTCCAACTTTTGCTTTTGAAATGCCATCAACAAAAATTTACATCCCACTGTTCCTTTTCATCCCTACCCTACTTAAAATACCATGAATTTGGTATTTGGTGTTGTAGACGAAAGATTTGATTTTGGCAATGTGTTATGTTGTAGATTTGTTTCAACAAGGATTAAAAGAAAATTAAGTGGTACAAATATAATTGACCATACTTATGAATCCATTCTATAAGCATTGATATTTTACCTCAGGACTTATATACCACTTGCTTTCACGGTCTCGATGGGGAATGTCATTACGATTGATTTTACCATATAACAGCCCATTTGTGATGTTTACTCTGCGTAAAGAAGAAAGCACTTCATCCACCCTCACAAATGCATCATCATCTGTTTTCATAACATACTTTGCCGACACTACATTTGTCTGTTCAAAGCCAAGAAAAAAACAGTGTTAACAATTTAGAATGATTGTACACAATTATACTGCAACAGCGTTAGAGATATATACCCCATATATGCAAATAGCAAGAGTCTTCCATGTGATCAAGGTATAATAATCGACAATTGGTATAAGTTGTACATCCCCATAAGTCCGTGCCTCCTCCCAAAGCTCTTCATTCACTAATTGATTCTTGTGCTGCATTAAAATATTACTACAGCTAAAAAATCTTCAAGAATGATTAGTGCATATATAACAAATCAATACAGCTATGGAATCAAGATCATCAGACTGGGTAAGTATAGAACTAGTGGAGAACTCGACATTAAAAGAGTAATAGTAAAAAAGAGTGAAATTTATACCAGGCCAACGAAGAATCGAACGACTACTCTTCCAGACTTCACATCTTCAAACTGCATCCAAGTTCTACGAACGGCCATTCTACGCCTAAAATTATTTGCCGTTGAAAATACCCCAATAAACAGATCTACTGGTTTATGGATTTCAATTATAGGCGACTTTAGCATTTCCAAATCAACTACATGATCAAATTCTTCTGATGTGGGCAGTCCGCTAGCTAGAACAGATATCAATTTAAAGTCGCCTGAAAACCTTGCCTCATTAACCAGCCATGGCTCCAAACTCTGATAAAAAGGAAGAAAAATCAAGATAAAAAACAACCAAGTTTTGAATAAGAGAAGCTACAAAATGAATTACCTCATGATAAGCAAAAGATGTTATGTGCTTTCCATCAACTGTCATTTGTATCCCTTCTACTCCTACTCGAAGAGTAGCAACAGACAAATATCCTTGTTTAAAGGGAAAATAACTTCTTGGTTTAGAGCCTTCTTTATTTAGATAGGATAGTTTTGATACGGTTGAATTCTTTTTACTAGCAATGATTCTCTTATCATATTTACCAACCATTTTGCTACACTGCTGTAAATCATCCACTGAAGAAAAAGAAAAAAAAAGATAGACTTTTGGGTATTCATAACCAAAAAATAACATAAATACAAAACACTGAAAGCTAATTATTACCTAGCTTATTTTCTTCATTTTTGGGTAAAGGGCATCGTTGTTCCGCACCCCAATCACTAGATAAAGTCCATGTATTTTGTACAATTACAGGATCATCCGTAATTTTATCACCAAGGAGTCGTACATTATAATGCAAAATAATAGGTGGATCTGGCTCTCCAGGAACAGTTGACCCAACTAAATCAACCCGAAAATTACCCATATTTCCTTCAGGAGTGCCAATAAAAGTGATTGAAGAACCTTGAACCAATCCGCAAGGAATTTTTAATCTGTATTCCGTGGTATTAAAATCTGTTGTGTTCATTTTTCTAATCGAATATGGACAAAGTTTTTCTTTCACTTTCTTGCTTGAATTTCCATTACTGATTTCCTTATCGTCCTCTACTGAAATCATAAGATTTTCCCATGCAATTTTAGCTTCTTTAATAGCCTCAAGAGCATGAGGTAAACCCTCGGCCCTACTAATTAAGTGAGCTAAATGATTCCATGTTTGCATAGACAATAGTTCTCTTTCAGAAAGATTTCTCGGGGCAAGAAGAGTGGAGATTAAGGAAAGAGTCGTGGCTACTTGAGATTCATTCTTCTGTACAGGTAATTCTCCATGGTTTACTAATTCAAGAGGAAAAGAAATATTTTGAGAGAATGGGCTTTGAAAAACACTGTCAGCCAATGGATTCTCTATAATCACATATCGAAACACCAAGAGTATGAACAAGATTACCAATACAAGACCAGCGGAAAACTTTTTCATATTTCAAGTGGCAGCTTTTTCAGTATTTAATTAAATCAAAGAGGTAGGATGTTGATAGGAATGTTTGCTTTCCACTCAAAGAGGTAGGATGTTGATAGGAATGTTTACTTTCCACGTGAGAAAACAAACTTCAAAAATAACAGTAAGTGCACCAATAGTCCTCCAGCTATGATTCCAAACTAACCTATAAAAGGACATAGCAACAACAAAGTTTTATTTGGTAGTAATCATAACATATGGCTATACAAGAGAGAAAGGGACTCTTTAACTAGAATATGGTAGAACATGAGAGAAATAACAACTAAGCAATTTATGGAAGGTACCAGTAACAGATGTAAGAATTAATTTTTTGTGACAAATGGAAATGGTTTGAAATATTTTTCTAGGTGAGAAAAGTATTTTTGTTAAATTTTAAAAGTCAAAAATATAGACTTTTGCATTTTATTGCGAAAATAGTGCATTTTTGTAAAATAAGAGATTTTAATAATAATAATGTTTTAAAAATAAAAATGAAATCTTTTTATAAAGTGCAAAATAATTTATTTCATGTGTATGTAAAAATTGCTGCTCAAATGAGCCTACTCTGATGCCCTGTAACGGTCATTTCTCTTCTTTCTTGGAAATATTTAATATTAAACTCTCTGTCCATATTTGAAGAGCGGTTTGGTGATTAATTTGCACAATTATGGGAAGACTTGACTGTTTTCATGGATTGCAGTAGGGATCTTAAAGCAGCAAAAATATTGCTCACACACAAGTAAACAGGACATTGTCGATAGACTCATAGGAAAATGGATCATAAAACTTTCATCAAACTATTAACAAAATGAATTTATTGTCATAATTGAAATTCAAGATTCGCATGTTCTCATCGATGCTTTTCTGTATGAGCTACCTTTAAGAGGTTCAATAGGGTTATTTTTATTCATAATCTACTTTGTTGCATTGAATAACGAATAACAACATGGAAAAAAAACACTTATTTTTATTTTCGAAATTTTAGAATGAACAAAATTCCTAAATTTCAACCGATCAAGCATGTTCAAGGAAATTTATAAAAACACCCAATTTTTCCGCAACTCTCCCTATCTCAATGATAATACCGCAAACACTAACTTCATATGTTTCATGCCACCCATTATCCTCATTTTAACACTACTTGTCGTGTTTGGAAAAAGAAAATTCAGAACAAATATGTTGGTTTAAACTTCTATTGAAAAACTTGCACGCGTATATGTGATTGTTAATTGGAAAAATATTGGATAAGGGGATAACTTAAATATTGTTTTAGAGGAAAAAATAAAATTATAAGGGAAAGAACAAAATCTATTTTCCCCCTTTGAAAAATAATTAAATGAGCATACCCTATATAGAAAAATTAACGAAAGGTATATTCTTTGTATAAAAAATTAAATTCATTTCTTTTCGTAGTTTTGAAAGAATTGAAAATAAAATCAAGGTTGAATTTTTCTGAAACCTTGAACCATTTAGAATATATAACTTTTGAAATATCACATTTCTTAAAGCTTGAATTTTATAAAATAAATTAAAAATATGTACTTGAGAATCAAATATTCCCTATTTTAATTTTTTTTCTTTAAATGTACCAAAACAAAAATAACAAATCTTAAAATTTTCCACTATCAAACCCTTTCATTTTTCAATTTATCCCTTTAGTCACTCGTGTTTTTTATCCAATTGTTTTTTTTTCATTAGCAATCACCTAAGTATATCCAATCCACTTTTAATAATAAACGATTCTATTATATAATATTAAATTTTTATATGTATGTGCTTGGATTTTGAAACATAATCCTTAATCCAGATCGTCCAATATCTAATGTCAATGTTTTAGGTTCATATGCAATACAGTGTGTGCGTAAATAAATATTCAAATATATAGAAAATATGTCAGATAAGATATAATTGTTATTTGATCCCAAAAATCATATCGTATACATTGGAAAAAATCTTATTTATCAAAGGCGTAACAAGTCAAGATCCAATGAAGTTTACAATACAAAAAATGTGAGTTTTTTTTTCTTTCTTTAGGGAGAATTTATTGTTTTTCTTAAGTGAATATTCTAGAAAGTATGATTCCACAAACTCTTGGGTAGAATAACAGGCTTTAACTCCTAAGTTTGACAAAGTGTCTTTATTGTAACTCTTCTAAGATTATTAGTGATTGTGTTGTTAAGTTGTAGCGCTAGATTGTCTTGATTGATGCAATCAATATTATTTGTGTTGCTTTTATTCAAATTTCTTCATTATTAATTTAGTTGTCATACTGATTTCATTCTATAAGACTAAACATTGGATATATTTAAGCCAAATTTTATTTATAGGCCTGAGAAAAAAACATATTTCAACTTTAGGCCTCGTTCAAAACTTATTAAAAAATATGCCTCTTTTTCATCATATCAGCATTTCATACTTGCAAGCAAAAAAATTGTACTTGCGCAATTTCAAAGCACGCAAGTACAAACTCTAAATTTGTGCTTGCACACTTTGAAATTGCGCAAGTACAAAAATTTAAAAAAAAAATTGTGCTTGCGCAAATTCAAATTGTGCAAATATAATTTCTGGCCTGGTGAAAACTAGGTCTACTTTTATAATAAGTTTGTAACGAGGCCTAAAATTGAAATGAGTTTTTTTCTTGGGTCTATAAATAAAATTTGTCCATACATTGATGTGTAATGTCAATAAAAAACACATGTTTTTTAACAATAAACATAGCCAATATTGTACAAATGATGCACTTCTTGGAGTGCACGGCGCGCCGAATACATTTTTTTCTACTATGGCACATTGCATATGAGTCTGCACAAAATGACCCGTATGGTGCATATGACGCACTACGCAAGAAAAGAGTCATTTTTGTTTCCAACTATTTATTACAAAAATTTATTTTTCATTTTTTTTAATGTTTCTAAAAGACAAAAAAGAGTAAAAATTTATAAATTTTTGTTGTTTAGGTTACAATGGATGACAATTTTTGAGTTAAATGTCATATATTAGTTTTTGCCTTTAAAATGATTTTTTTAGTTAAATTTCATGCTTATGGTATATGGGTGTTAATCGGACGGATCGGATCGAACATAGAGGTGTTCGTGTCCTCTTCTATAAGAGTTTCAAACTATTTTTGCCTTTAAAATGTCCTCTATTATAAGAGTTTTGGAAGGACATAGACCGAACGAGACTTTGGCTCGGACACTCTTAGTACGAGCCGGATAATGTACGGACAATAGAAAATTCGTCAAACAATTCGTACGGATAAAATACCGTGTAGATTTTCTTGTCCTAATTCGTGTCCTAAATGAGAAACGGACGAACACGGACGGACGTTTTTCGACTTCGAACTGAGTGGGACAACAGACACTCGTACAAAATTAACACCCCTATTATGATATTTGTTTTAAATGGTTTTGCTAAATAGTTTTGAAATCCTTGTTGAGTATTTTTATATCAAGAAACATCGAATTTTTAGAATTACCATGGCGGAGGGAACACATAAAATCAAAAATCCTCCCTTGTTGCCTTTTTCCATTATTTACGATTCTACAACCGTGCTTTTTCCAATGACACTACAAAATGTCACTGTACCATTATTTCTATTAAAACATCAAAAAAAAAACACGATCTTTGCGTTTTCTTTTAAGTTTTTTCTATATATATGTATATGTATATAGGGTAAGGATTAACTACACCTAATTTTTGCTACACCTCAAATCCTCTGATTTCAACCACATGTTCTGATTTAAATAATTATATTTTTTCTCTTCTATGGTTGAAATCATATTATTTAAATTGGAACATGTGGTTGAGATCAAGGAGGATTTGAGGTGTAGCAAAAATAAGGTGTAGCCGATCCTAGCATATATATAATGTGATTGTTAATTACACCAAAAAATTTATAAATGATTTTCATGTTTAAATAATTATTTATTTATGTTTTTGATAAGCGAAACATGTTTTCCTTTCAAAATGTGTAAATTTAGTTCATTCTGCATGAAAAATGTTATGCATTTCTTAGTTAACTTTTCAACCACGTGTATTCTGCACTTTGATTTTATTTTTGTTTCATGCATTTTTAAAGAAAATGCATAACACATGCATTCTCTACGGTGTTTTTTTATTTTTTGCATTTTTTATATGTTCAGCATATGGTTTATGCAACCGTAAATATTCTTATATATTCCGCACTTTGATTTTATTTAAGTTTATGTGCTTATGAAAAATGCCAACATGTGCATTTTAAAAAATACGACTTTTTTTACGTTGTTATATCTTCTGTATATACAATATGCAACATTAGGCTACATTTTATGTTTTTGTAGATAATTAGCATTATTTAGAACTTTTTATGTTTTACATTATCAGGATTTTTTCACATTCTATGTTTTTTAACTTAAAGTAGGCGGCCATCTATTTATACTACAAATCTACATATATAATTTACGCTTTTCAATTGCAGAACATATATATTTTTCATTTTCAAAAATGAAAAAATGTTATTTTGTTTTTTATAATTTATTTGATTTAGATGTTGATTTTTGAACATTTTTTAGTAGGTAAACAGAATCTATAGTGGTTTTGAACAATAGAGTCTTGCGGTGCATTTTGATTATGTGTTAGGACTTCCGCTTGATTATGATTAATCATAGGACTTCTGTTTGATTATGATTAATAACTATTGTGTAACTCATGCGTTGCACACGGTGATGTTGTTAAAAATAGTATTATATTTTAATTAGTGTTAAAACATAGAATTTTATTATGCAATAATAAAATTATTGTGATATGTTAATCATCAATCAAATGACATGCGTCGTTTAGATGTAAGGTTAAGGATTCAATTCTTGCTAACTACACATCTTTGTAGAAGTTAATGTCCTACCTCAAAAAATTTATAAATTGAATAGTTAATACTGTTTATGTAGATAATTTATGTTATGTAATATAATATTACTATAGTGACATTCGTACATTGCACACAGTAAAGTTGTAAAAGATTGCACTTATATATTTTAATTATTGCTAAAGATAGAATTTTATTATGCAGTATATGATAAATTTATTATGATGCATGAATGGTTGAGGGTTTAATCCTCACTGTCTACGTAACTCTGTAGGAAATAATGCCCTAACTCGAAAAACATTAAAATATAAATTTTTAATATTATATATGTAAACAATTTATGTTACATGATATATAATTTTTATATGTATGAGTGCATAGATAACGTTACTATTTTTGTTAATATGAATGTTGTATATATTGAAAATCATCATTTTTTTAATGGTTTATAAATGAATTGATGAATATTAATAACTGAATTTATTAAATAATTTAATTTAATAACTAACTTAACTATATAAGAAGTTGGATCTAAAAAAGTTGGAGAAAATCGAGAAGAGCTTTGTACATTTTTGTATTTGAGAATAACATCTTATGACCAGCTTATCTACCTATGAAACCAATCCGAATTTATTTTTCAATTTTAAACAATTTTACCATTGCAACTAACCATATATTCTATGTTGTTGTAGGAGGATCGTGTTTTCAACTTTGATAATTGTAAAATAATGTTATGTAGAATTTAATGGAGTTATGAGTTGGGTAAGTTTAATATCTTTGTTGAAAAAGGGAATGTTTACATAATCTAATTTTTAACAGTGTAGCTTGTGTGTTCACTTTGTAATGTTGTTAAATATAAATTTACCTTTTAAAGGTTGTTAAAAATGAGAATTATGTTGTGATGCACGATAAATCTTTTTACATAAATGAATTATAAATTAAAATAATAATAATTATCTTGTATACATTTTACGTTATGTGATTTGAATATCTTTATATCTGAATAAAGAGATTATCATTTTTAATCATATATGAATATTGTATGTATATTAAAATTCCCGCATTTTTAAGGTTTATTTGATAAATTAACGAATATTAGTAAACTGGATTTATTTGAATGGTTTAAATTTAAGCATACATAATTAGTTAAATATATGGACTTGAATGTAAAACAATAGAAATATTAGTTGACTGGGTATATCAATTAGTTTAAAGTTTGGATAATGTAATTAATTTAAATGTACAGGCTTTAATGTAAAATATTGGAAGAGGATATATAAAAGATTGTGTAAATGCATTTTTTTTAAAAGTAGGTACCTGAATGTAAAATAGTGATTTACAGTGTGAGAAGTTTAGTAAAATAATTGCAAAGTGATAATTATGATTTTTAAAATTAAATATCTGAACTTGGAGAGAATTAAGGAGAGTGCAGAGAACTCCTAAAATTAATAAAAGAGCTTTAAATTTTATGTTTTACTATTATTTAATAGATTGGGAGCTGATCATAAAATCCTTTTACTTTCATCGATTTGTGATGTTTAAAAAAATGATTATTTATGTTTGTTAGAATCAATTGAAAAATTCAAAACGATGTGTCAACTGTTCACGACGTGCACCAGTATTTAATGGAATCTTTGACCCTTCGTACGTCAAGCACGATAAATAACTATGAAACATACATGAATACTTATATATTCACATTTACCAACTGAATGAACGAGTGAAACGATACTAAACCAACATATAAATAGAAATCAAAATAGTAAGTGTCATTTTCCGTAACTAGTATTTATTGCTTCCAATTGAAGTTTGAATATTAGAAGCAGTATTTGTTTAAAAGTAAACATTTTCAGGTAACCACATTTGAAAAATTCAACAGATCGACTCAAAAAAAAATTCCACAAGTTTTTGAAAAGTCTACCATCGATATGGAAAGATATTTTGTTAAAATAAGTTTTGACTTGGCACACAGACTTTTTTCTGTAACTTTTTGCAATAATCAAATGCACCGGGACTTTTTTAATCCATTTTGAACCAAGGAATGAGCCAGTGCTAAATTTCTACAATGTTAAAATCAGGACTGATTGATTAGGGTTTACAGAAATCTTAAATTGGAACAATTACCCTGTTTAAATTCCTATTTTCTTTCAGATTGAGAGAAAAAGGTGAACTATGGGCAGCGCAGTCAAGTAAAAAATAAAAAATCTCAGAAACCAATCTGACATGGCCAAAACCACAATATTATGACAGTGAATTACAAAACTAGTCCAAATTGGTAAATAATAGCAAGTGTAAAAATTAACCATATATAAGTTGTATATATTTTAAAGTGTCTTAATTACAGAGATCGAAAAATTACAGTTACGGACTCGTATCAAGAGCTACAGTTTAGAGTAAATCTCAACAATAAATATCAAATCTATGCAAATGACGCATTTCAAACCCCAAAATCGATACATTTTCTTCCTGATGATTGATTGTTACATTTTCACCATTTTATTCAAGTTTCGCCAACAAAAGGAAATTCAATTTTAGCAGAAACAAGTTTAATACAAATGTAGATCACTCGCTCAGCAAATTGAATCAAACCTAACAGAGTTGTAACATAGATTTCAATTTTTAAGCAGTAAAAGCAACCGCCTTCCATAAAATTGAGATCTCTACAAAAAAATGAAAAAAGAAAACAAAAACAAACACACACACACACACAAAACAAAAGAAAACAAAAATACAAACGAAAAAAAAAGAAAGAGGATGGATGGAAGTTTGACAATACAGATCATAAAGTATAGATCAGAAGCAGTATAATTCAAGTTCAAACGAAAAAGGGGAGAGAGAAGTACCTTCGTGAATGATAAGCGAGCAACAAATGTTGAACTGGATATAGATATTGGAGTTGAAGATAAATCAACTAAAGTCGAAGTCCACGCCTAAAAAGCTGCAGGCGAAGAAGAAAAGAAAAGAGTGGATGTGTACACTGCGCAAGTTTTATTTTACAATTTCTGAAATACATACTGTGTAATAAACGGTCGGTTTCCTTCTATTTACAAAATTAAATATATAACTTTGAAACGAAATTTATGTAAGACGGTGCGCGTGTATATTTCCTACCAATGAAATAGAAAATTGTATGTATTACTTTAATAAATAAAAAACTAACATAAGTTATCTGTTTTAGAGACTACTTCATCTTTTAATAGTTCGTAACTGCTTAATCATCTCTGTAAAACGCAAAATATGAGATTGTTATGAAATTTCTAACATTGTCAAAATAATAAGTCAACATTAACCGTTAAAATGTTCATTTTATTTGTTGGTTTGAAATATCAAGTTTATCATGTTATGTATATTTAAATGCATTTAAAGTTTGTAGAGACGATCTTGAGCTGAGTTTGTATGAACATATCCATAAATTTTCATGGCATTTAAAATCGTGTAACTCAAAATATGATAGAAATGCTAAAAAGGTGCTCCAAAGCAGGAGTGTCATTGAACATTAAACCTTAAGAGAGAGAAGAATAAGATTAAGAGAGGAAGAAAGAGAACATGAGAAATTTTGTTACGCACCAATAGTGCAAAGGATTCCCACATAACAAAAGGAAAGAAATTGAAATGTAAATAACTTATTGATTAATGTTTACCTACTTCACACTACCGACGCCCCGCAGCTGCCTTTTTTCATAGCATCTGCATGACGTTTGTAAGTCATACGTAACTCGTTACCTAGACAAAATTACCAATGCGATGCCCTTTTTTGGCGTCAGCAAGGCGTCGTCCCATCCATGCTTACCCCAACCGACATCCCCTCCTCCATCACTTTTAAATTAAAAAAATTAAAGCACGCCGCCTCCCCTTCTTATGCCTCCTTCTCCCTCCACGCCGCCACAGACCAAAGCCCATCCCCGCTTCCACAAGCCGCCATCTCCCAGGCCCAACTGCCACTTCGTCACCGCAAGCCCAAGTTGCGACCTCCCAAGCCCAGCCACCACATCGACGTCGCAGGCCCAAGTCGCCACCTCCTAAGCCCAGCGAACACCTTGACGTCGCAGGCCCAAGTCGCCACCTCCTAAGCCCAGCGAACACCTTGACGTCGCAGGCCCAAGTCGCCACCTCCTAAGCCCAACGCCTTCACCAAGTCGCCGCACAAGATTTCAATCCATTGCCAACCAGCCATCATCGCAAGCCCAAACCTCTAAGCCGCAACAAGCACCGCCCTCCCTCGATATGATTTATGCATTGTTGCAACTTAAATATGTAAAAATTCAAAATTTAAGGATTACATATATTGTTTTATTAAGCTATATTAGTTGATATTTCCTATAAAAGCCATGATTAACCAACTAAATTGAGAAATAACTACCTCAAATTACAATTGTAAATATATTTACTTAACGTAAAATGCTAAAATATAGTAACTTACAGTTATTGTTAGAAAGCCTACAACTGCTTTCTATAATGAAGTAGTGAGACTCATTTCATATTCTATGCAAGTATGCTTTGTAAAGTCATATATAGTACTTTATTTTTTGGTTAGTTAAGTGCGTTTAATTTAGTGTTCTATAACTTATTCATTTTTGTAACTTAAATACGTAAGAATTTAAAATTTTAAAATTAGTTATATGGTCATACTTACAGATGTCTTACTTATGCATTGTTTTGTAATTATACACTATGCATTGTTTCCAACACTTTAACATTTAACATTTAAATTATTTTGTATTATTATGCCAGATTTCGATAACATCTATATTTTTAAAAAGGAATGAAATGCTTTAAGTTGTGATAGGCCGTGGAAAGAATTTAAAATGAATGTTAATATTCAAATGGAGTTGTTATTTACATCATTGTTGATAACATAACACTTACATCATTGTTGATAACATACATGAATTTGTGAATAAACTAATTAATGCATGAATAATAGGTTATTTGCAGCAGTCAGAGGTTGATTAAGTTTTTAATTTTGATGTTTATCTCTAAAATAATTAATATATTTATTAACTTGTATATTCTGAGTTTAAATTTCTTACTGGTTTTAGATGAATGGATGTGCATGATATGTTCTAGCTAATTGTAGTACTAGTGATGCATGTACTTTCTTTTCCTACTGAAAGTATTTGATTTGAATTAATAATACTACCGGGTGAAAGATAATGTGAATTTTGTTTACATGTTGGAACGATTCCATCGCATTTGAAGGTGCTACGATTGAAGGTTTAGACAGTTTTTTACCATATCTTTATATAATGAAGATATCTTAAAATGAAACTTTTGAAATGTCATAAATATTCTTTTAAATTTGTAGTGCATCCTGAGGGTATATTTGTAATTGCTCTTTCCCACTTTCTTTGTACACTTAATCGTTATGGCTACGAAAATTATCTTTGTTCTCAAATAACTCGACGCCCCTATCTCATCGTTCCTAAACGAGCAAAAAACGACTTTCCTTTTGAATTTTGAAACGCAAGATGAATATTCGATCTTGGCTTTGCAAAATGCCTTTGCCATATTTTTTCAGTTATCAATTTATGAGACCTTTGTATTTTTCTATATTATATGTAAATTATGAACCTGGACGTTTGGATTTGAATGAATTGTCGCGGTGTAGATAAGGTATAGGGGTATGGTTTGCAACAAAAAAATGGTGGATTGTTGAGGCGTTGGAGGAATGAGAATTGGAGAAAACATTGATATTGGCTGTTTCCAGATGAGGTGGAGAAGGAGAAAAAATGTCTAGTAGTGTTCCTATCATGTAAAAAGTATGTTTGTATTTCAGCCTTAGCTTTTGGTTTTGGTCTGTATATAGAATGGACTAGAATTTTGGTCCATAATTCCTTTTTATTAAAACAGGGTAATAGGAGTTGGGCCCTTGCATGGATTTAGCAATTTTAGGTGTTCTTATTCGTCATCAACAACCCTTTTTTGTTACATTATACATCACATTTATGAAAGTCATATATGGTATTCTTTTTGACAAAAATGATGATATTATGTATTAAGTTATTTATACTATCTCGTTGATAAGAAAAAAAAATCACTAATTATTTATATATAATGAAAAAATGCTTAAATGATGTAAATAGAAATTCCCATTCCTTACTTCGCAAGTTTGATCACATCTCAAATTTATCAACAGCATGTTAAAATGTTGTGAACATAATAAAATATATGTACTCATGCAAGAATCAAATTTATACATCGTTATATGTATACCATACATACATGATAATCTTACTTAAATAGTAATTACTATTTTACATTCATACATAATGTATCTTTGAAAATTAATTAGTATGCGTACAAAATTCATAATCCATTAGTAGGTTATACGACTTTTCACGTTAAATTGATTATGTTATGGGCTGATAATTCATTATTTAGGTATAATATATATGAATTTGAATGATGGCATCATAGGTGGTTGAATATCAAGATTTTATTATTAAATCAGTTTATATTATGTGCTGGAAATTCATTACATGGGTGAAGTGTGTTTGTATTGTTTCATAAGTGTGAATGATAGCAGCATACAAAAAAGGAAAACCATAGTAGCGCTTGTAAAAAAAATGAAAACTATCTTTCTCGAATTTGTCCCTATGTTAACTTAGAGGTTGAATTGTATTCAAGTTGATTTCTCCCACTTAGAAAATATATAGCTAGATTTATTACTTATATGATTTAGAATGAATATATGTTGTATTTTACTGTTTTTTTTATCAACTTCACAAATTAAAATATTATTTATGTTAAGATGTCAACAAGTTTTTAATTTTGTGGATGGGAGATGAAAATTTCAATTACAACTTGCTACGATTAGGGTTCATGTGAATCGATGGTGATGTGGCAATGAGTGAAAATTTATTTTCACTCCATCTTAGATATGGAACCTACACGCCTAGCATATATCTTGCTACTTTAAGAAGCATAGCATCTAGGTGGGACATAATTGCATTAGAAGTTCTGTGTGGGTTTGGTTTTTTGCATGCAAACAGTGTTTTGCATGAAGACATGAAGCCTCATAAGCTCTGAAGCTTGCACAACCTTTTAGTTCATTCATGAAAACAAAATTTACTATCAGATTCACATAGTACATTGAGTTAGCTTTGGGAGGAAGATTTGATTTGATAATGATATCTCATTAGTTCCTATAAGGAAAAAAGTAAGAAAGTCTAAGAACCATAAATCATCATTAAAGAACCATGTTGGCCCAATTCCTTGAAACACATCTCATTATTTTATTACTTTTTCATAAAGAGACAGCTATTTTCAAAATGATAACAATTATTTTCCATATTTTTAAAATTGAAGACAATGCAAAGTAAAGGAGCTGATAACTCCAAAAAAATGCTAAGAGGGCTTAAAAGCTCAAAAAAACAACTAGAATGACAAAACTATATTTAATACATGCAAGATCATGAAAAGGAGTATATTAATGATAGTAGAGAAAACTGTAGACCAGTTAAAAATGTAGCTTATTGATACATGGAAATTTTCACTATTGTCAAATCAAATGAGAAACTGATGAAATTCTTGCTCAAGAACTGATAGTCTAAACTCATCAAAGGATGTTCAGTTTATTTAACTTTGATGTAACCTCAGCAGGTACCAAGAACCCATGGCACAATGTACAGTACAGTTAGCCATTAAATATAAATAAATGGGTGCAAAAGGATCAACACGGAACTTTGCAAAGTCAAGTGACAACTTTAGTATATGCTTGATAAATCGATATGAACAGAAAAAACTAAAGAAGCGCACTCTAGACTACAAATTGTCAATAAGATAATGAAGCAATGTTTACAAGCTTGCTTTCAAAAAATATTTACATACCCAAATTTTTTCCAAAAGCAAATCTACTACCTAGGCATACAATCAGTAACATGATATATTAAGATCATGATTCTCATGTGGTCCAAAAGCTTATATGTACATTAGCATATTATGTTTAAACTAGTGCGAACCCGTGCTTTGCACACGGATCACTAAATAAATGTAAGATGAACTTAAAATAATATCAACCGCCAATGCCATATTTGTTTATTTCAAGAGTATAAAAACTTCAAGGTAGAATCCATTATTTGTAAAAAAGCCTTTATAATTATAATTTTATAGTTTGATAAGAGATATGTTGTTGAAAATGTCTAAGTCTAAGTTGTTTAAAGTATCATTTAACATAAATATGTGTTAACTTATTTAGTAAGGTTAGCTAATTGGATACTGTTGATGTTAATTAGTTCATGAGAAAACTTATAAAGAATCTATTTAATAACCTAAATTACGAAGAAACTAAAATCGTTGTGGAATATGAAACTTAACATAGCTGAGGTAAAAGACCTATTCAAAAGTAAATATTATACAACCTAAAACCTTATTAAAGTTTACAAAATTTGACCAACTTTAATAAGTCTTTTCGTATTCACTATTTGTTAGGTGGAAGAAATATAATAATTGAAATAATTAATGAGTTTGGTTTAAAAATTATTTAAAACGACGTGCCATCAAATATTAAGGACAACAATTTGTTAATATATAAGGCAAGAATATGTTATGTGTTTCTTGTGTAAAAAAATAATTTTGCAAAAAGAAGCATGCAAAGCACGAACAAATTACTATAAATATTTATTGCATGCAGCATATGCATTAGAAATGAAATAATTTCTACTACGGATCATGAAACATGGCATCTTAACAATCAACTAAAATGAAATATCATCTCACTACCTTGAATTATTCTCTATTTTAGGTCTTGTTTAGTTCGATTTAAATAAGCTATTTTTTGGCCTTTTTGAAAGCCTAAATGAATATGTTTTGTCTTTCGAAAAGCAAAAAAAGAAAGATCTTATTTAAGTCCATACAAACGGTTCTCGATGCCATTTAACCTTCAAAAAGTTATAAAAAGGAAGAAAAATATCTAACGCACACATTGGTGAACAAAATATAACAAAACATTGACATAACTAAATGTAGCATGGATATCACAAATATGCAGCTTTGTTGAATTCAAGGCATACTTCATTAAGAAAAAAATATAACATAAAAAAAAGTTAAGGCTGTTTATTTGCAAATGTTGCAGGCTTATCATTCTTTACACCATCGAGAAAGCATTATATGTTTTTTTGGGTCAATGGGTAATGAACCCGCCATGAGAATATTTATTAAGAAACTGAAAGACGAATCCACTCAAATATGGAATTGTGAAAGACAACTCCATTATGTTGCAAGCATTTAGGGAAATTTATGCATGCACAAAAGACGTAACATTGATGAGAGATAGTTTTCAAGTGACTATTATCTTCAATGTGCATGTGGTAGCTATATATATCTGACCCTTTTAAGATCAGTGACATAAGTATTGACATCAATGCCTAATATTCATTTCATATGAGAGCAATATTCCTAGATGTCTATTAAATCACGTTGAAGAACCATGATAATTGAGTTATAAAAGATATCCATGGCATGGGTTGCACAAATCTGAAATAATATTGCATGAAAAATCAAAATGTAAACATGGGTGTTTTTGGAAACTCGAGAAAAGATTCATCGCAACGAACAAAAGGATAGAATTCCATATAAATATAAAAATATTTCTGATCCTTAAAACCTTGAAATGATAAAATACAGTTAAACAAAGTATATGGAAGGAAACAATTTATGCCTTGCAGTTGTAGTTAATTCACTAACTGTATATTTCATAGTAATATACAAAATGCAAAAATCTAAAAAGGAAATAAGGACTACATTAATTACACTAACCTTTTGTAATAATCTTTCCACAATGAAATAAAGATGGATTACCTTTTAATAAAAATACAATGAATAAATAGTAATATAGCTGATGTGTTTTCGCAACAATATCCATGTCAGCAACATCAACAATTTTAGGTTCTGCAAATAATTGTCTCAAATCAGTACACTGCAAAGTCTAATGGATCAATCAACAGTGTATGTTAAATAGATATAAAAACAGATATTACCAATGCATCATAAGTTCACTGTTATATGAAGCAGAGTCTTTGCATGATAAATATAACCTTTCCACCAATTAATGAAATGTATGTCATTTAGGATATTATTAGTGTCCCCCATCAGAAATTACAGTTGCAAAATTATTAACTAAACCAAAATACAATAATAGTGCATACTCATCCAGTTCCTTAAGATCAAATTCTTAAAAGCCACAATGACAGCAATATTGATTGGTTACATCATATACTTTAAAATGAATCATACCCTCTAAACAATTAGAGATTAAGAATCTTATTGAGATCAATAACATTCATCTGATGTGTGTTTCAGAAACTAAGCTTGACATTAATTCAACAGTTAAGGCTATTCGTTTGATTGCCCCATCTTGGTTGCATGATAATAATTTTTTTTGAGTCAAATTATGGCAGATTGCTCACTCTTTGGAATCCACTTTTCTTTAAACTTTCCAGAATTAGTGCCTCTGATCAATACATTCATTATAACTGTATCCATTTACCTTCCAATACAAATTTTCATCTTACTTCTGTGTATGCTCATAATTCTCCAGTTCTGAGACAGGTATTCTTGGTTTATCTTCCATCCTTAAATTCATCTTCAATTCCTTGGATTATTGGTGGGGATTTTAATTGTATGTTTGCTAGTAATCAAAAGTGTGGTGGCTGTCCATTATCTCTTAAAGATATTTCTCCTCTAAACAGTGCTTTAATTCAATCTAATCTTTTTCCTGCTAAACATTTTGGTCCTGATTTTTCTTGGTCTAATTGTAATAGGAGTGGTAATCCAACATTATGTAAAATTGATCATATTTTTCTTAATCTGTCTTTTCTTCATCTTTGGCCAAAATCTTACTATAACATTTGTCAGCCCTCTTTATCTGATCATAGGCCACTAATTTTTCTTTGGGGAGTTGATGATTTTTGTGGAGGGAAACACTCTTTTAAATTTTTTAATTTTTGGACTAAGCAGGTGGAATATTATGATATTTTAAAGCAGGTCTGGAGAATGCAATTTGGCAAGGATCCTCTCACAAACATTATACTCAAAATGAAAGCTTTGAAATTTCAATTAAGAAGTTGGTCTTCTGCAAGTTTTGGTAAGGATTCTAAACTATCCTCTCAAATTAGGAATCAGCTGATTAGGATTCAAGAGCAACTGAGTGCTAGACCATTTGATAATACTTTACTTCACACTGAACTGTAATTGAAGAATGCTCTTGAACAAATTAGTTTAAAAGAAGTGTCAGCACTCAAGCAGAAAACTCACTTGAGAATGGATAAGGAGGCTGATAGGAATACTAAATATTTTCATAATTACTTAAAAGTTAAAAGGAATCGTGAAAGCATTTTTCAGATAAAGGACACGTGTGGAAATTTGGTGGAAACTTTTGATGGAATTAATGAAGCTTTTGTGAGGTATTTTACATCCATTCTAGCTCCAGATAATCAATTCATTCCTGACATTAATCCTCTCTATGATATCACTCTTCCAACCTTAGATACCCTTCAATCCAATTCTTTGATTAATGCTATTTCTAATGATGAAATTGAAGCTGCAGTTTTTAGTTTGGACAGAGATAGTTGTGGAGGGACTGATGGTTATAATGCTCATTTTATTCAACAAAGTTGGAAGGTAATTGGGGCTGATATTATTAAGGCTATTTAATACTTTTTTCTTAATAATAAATTACCTGTTGGATTGGCTGCCACTGCTATTGCACTTATACCCAAGAAAGTAAATCCATCTTCTGTTGTTGATTTCAGACCAATTTCATGTTGTAATATCATTTATTAAATAATTTCCAAAGTTTTGGCTAATAGATTACAATTAGTCTTGCCATCTATTATCTCAAACAACCAGGCTGCATATATTAAGGGTAGATCAATAAGTGATAATATTCTATTAACCCAAGAATTATTGTACGGTTATGAAAGGAAGAATATTTCTCCAAGGTGCATGTTAAAGCTTGACATTAAAAAAGCATTTGATTCTATTGCTTGGAATTCAATCTTAGCAATCATGTCCAGAATGAACTTCCCAAAACCTTTTTTAGCATGGATTTACACTTGTATATCATCACCCATGTTTTCAATTTCAAGAGAGGGTGGGCTATATGGATATTTCAAAAGTAAACAAGGTATTAGGCAAGGTGATCCAATTTCTCCATACTTGTTCATTATTGTTATGGAACTTCTTAATCCCATTTTGAGGAGTCTTGTTGCTAAAGGAGATTTTCAGCTTCATCCCAAATGTAAAAGACCTGTTATTACCCACCTTCTCTTTGCTGATGATCTTATCATTTTTTCTAAACCGACTTATCACAATATTCAGTGTATCATTTCTTCTCTTGAGCTTTTCTATTCTATTACTGGCCTTCAAATTAATCTTCTCAAGTCCAATATTTTAGTTGCTGGTTTAGATTCAAATCAGAAAGATGATATTATTAGGTGCTCTGGTCTATAGGAATTATCCAAAAATACTTTCTACTTGGGTTTGCCTTTATTTTTCTCTAGAGTTACTAAACAAAATTGCTTACCACTTTTTGAGAGGATTATTGAAAGGCTTCAATTATGGCCAATGGATAAACTGTCACAAGCTGGTAGATTAACTATCATTCAATCAATTGCAGTGGCTATCACAACTTACTGGACTAGACATTATATACTTCCTGTTAAGCTTATTAATATGATATCTAGTGCATTTAATAAATTTCTTTGGCACGGTGATCCTTTTTCCAGAAAGATGATTCCTATTTCTTTTTACAAACTATTTGATTCCAAAACGAAAGGGGGTCTTGGTATTACTAATATTTTTCTTTGGAATAAGGCAGCTATATCAGTATACTTCAATAAAAATTTTGAATCTGAAAGGAATTTATGGTCTCAATGGGTCAATAACAACCTTATTGGTAAAAATAATTTTTGGATTATGCCCATTCCACAAAGCTGCAGTTGGAGTTGGAGATGTATTCTAAGGCTTAGGGAGATTTTCATTCCTCTTATTCAGTGTAACTATGTCTTGATTAAGGATTTATCATTCTGGCACTCACCTTGGGCTAAACAAGGGATGATTTTAAGTTCTGTAGTGGATTATAATTTGAGAAGAAGCTCTGGTATTTCTGAACAAGCAAAGGTTGAAGAGTTTATGCATGATGATGGTATAGTTTTACCATATTCTAGTTCCTACCAGCTTAGAAACTTATGGAATGATATCATAGGCAAACTACTATCAATAATGACAATGTTTTAATTTGGTCTGGCAAGGGTGAACATCATTCTATTAAACTTGTATACAATGCTCTCTGTCAAAATGGTTATCAATTCCCTTGGCATTCAAGAATATGGAATATTGGGGGTAGTGCTAAGGAAAATTTACTGTTATGGAAGGTGATGGCAAATGCTTTAAATACCAAGGATAAACTATGTAAAATGGGTATTATCTCTGAAGACTTATGTGTACTATGCAAATCTGAAACTGAAAGTAATACTCACTTGTTTTTTGATTGTACCTTTGTGTATCAGATATGGTACAGATTACTTTCTAATGGTGGTTTTTATAGACCATCACCTGTTAGCTCGGTGGAATGGTTTAATGTATTCAAAGCTACAAGGTGGAAGACTCATAAGACAAGGTTGTTGCTTAAACTGCTAAAGAAACTGATACATGCAATATGGTCTGAAAGGAATGATAGAGTATTTGGTAAGGGATGTAAGAATGTGGCACAGCTTTATAACCAGATTCATGGCAAGATTCTCAGAGACTTGAGAGCTAATCATATTTGAAGCTCAAGGCAAATCTACTTCAGGCAGAGGGCTATTTTCTGGAGTAATATAGGATTCTTCATTCAGGTTGTTCTGTGCAAAATTTTCTTTTTGCTTTGCTTGTTTTATTATTCTGTAATGTGTATAATATAGAATTTTGTCATTCAGAGGCTATTGTCTGGTGTGGTTGTATTGAGTGGTATTTTTGTGATCTGTAACTGATCTTGTAATTCTATATAAGTCAATAAAATGAGTTTTACTCTTGCTTTTCAAAAAAAAAACTCATACCCTCTAAAACTCTTGTACCGCTAAAAATTAAAATTAAGTAAGTGGAAATCCGTAGATGGTAAACAGAAAAGGTTTAATAATGATTCTTAAAGAGAAAGAAAATGAATGGGAAGTAGAAATTCACCAACTCTATTTCAAAGATACCTGATTTTGATCTTCATTAACTCAAATCTAAAATGCTTGAAAGGGGATTAGGGATTCTGTGGACTTTGTGCAATTTGTGAATACTTATTCCATGGAATATATCGTATTTAGAACACGAAGGAAGGAGATGGGAGGAAAAAAATGTAATTCAATTATATTGGACACTGATTGATTTCTGATTTATTTTGTGGATGGTGGTAAATTTCTTCGATGACTACAGATTGGGGAATAATAACGATAGAAGGTTATAGAAAAATGATTTAGGTCAATGTCGGGATACGAAATAAATAAGAGAATGTGGGTGACGGTTGATTTCAAAATTTTCAAGAGGGCTGTGAGTGCTCAATGCATATTGTTTAGACAATATGATATGAAATGCCTAATGATTATCTAGTTGTCATGTGAAAAAATGAGCAGGGGTTATATTCGGCCCATTACAGAAATAATCGATGGAATGAGCCAACATTATGTATATCAGTATTTTCCAAGTAAATGTTGCTACTAAGTTTAATATAAAACTTCCAGGAAGGCACCATGATGTTACTACACCCAAGAAAACATTCAGGTCAACATAGTTGAGATAGCTTTTTGTACCTCTTTTGATTCATTTAAAGAAGTGTCAAAGTCAATCAAAATTTGTAAAGGTAATTGAATCCTGAATCTACAATTCAATGTATATCATAATGAGAAAAATAAAATAAAAAAAATAAAAGGAAAGAGGTCTTGTAGCCTCACCCGGGTCTTAAGTCCAGGCCCATCAATGCACAGGAGTAGACTTAATTAGTTGGCAGTGACATCATTATCAATTATTAAGAGCTATTGTCCACATTAAAGGCAAATCTGCACAGACAACCTGCGTAGAAAATTCACATGATCAGAACGCACACCTAAACATCTATCTATGAAACACTGACTAATCACATAGGATGAATTTAGTTCGAACATTAGATTAATGGTTACCATTCCAGTATATATTCCCATATAAAAATTCAAACAGTACTAATACAATATATATTAAAAAAATGTAAGTAATCAATTCTATAGCTAGATATATATCATGAACAGTATACCAATAACCAATCTGGATCCTTACCATGCTCTTGTTTAAAATCTCGAGGTTTTATGAAGAAGTTATTGATATTTTTAGATATAAAGAATAAAATGTTATGGTTTCTTACGTTACATCCATTCATAAAGAAGTAGAAGTATATTCAGTCATAAAAACATGATCTCTAAGTAGTAATTTGATTAAGCTGCAAAATGAAACAATACAAAATGCGTAGGAAATATCTTGGTACAGATTATTTGTAAAGTAGAAGACCTCAACAATCATTTTGAATGAAAACTATGTATAAAATTCATTTTGTAGAAATCCTCATGCATAATTATATTTTTGTGATGCCCAAATATTTAACTTTATATTTGCCAGAACCTAATCTGGTAATTGAATTTTACATCTATATATGTATTATTTTCTATATATTTTTCACTGTTAGATAAATGAAAGATAAACGATTTAATAATTTCATCGCAAAATCCAATACAACAATCCAAATTCTACATAAACTATTTCAGACTAAACTTAACAAAAAAGAATATGATCATGCTACAGTAATAGGTGTTATGGTGTGTTATATGTGTACATCATTGACTGTTTGATGAGATCATAAATCAAGAAAAAATTTCTTAGTTTAAATTTATAGGCAAAACTTATCATACTTGAATTTAGAGAGAAAAACTTATTCTTAATTTTTGACTTCTAATAACATGACACCTACCAAGTAAAGATCACGCAATATTCAGGGAGCATACAATCCAAAATAAAAGTCAAAAAACCTTCCTGCAATCTTTTTGTAGATCAGATGGAAAAAAATAAAGATTCTAGAAGCAAACATAAATATTTTGTGTGTAAATCATATAATCATAATGCAGAACATATTAACATCTAAATCAAGGAGCAAAAATATAAGAAATGCGGAAAACATAAAACTGTAACATTATTCACATATAAATCAAGGAGCAAACATATGTGGGTGTGTAGGGCATGATTTTTAGTTAGTGGTTTGGGCTTAAGGATCGAAGCACTATAAAGCAGTATAATGGTGGTATTTTATTCTCGCAATATTACCAAATTGTTTTATAAGAGTATATATCAATCCAAAACCTCCCCATAATATATACCAATCCATTAAATATATTGCAAAAAGAAATTTCAGATGGAAAGCATCAAATATTTTTCCATATAGAGAAAGCTTTAACGTTCTTTTATTTTTATGCGTATAATATGACAATAAAGCAACTAATTAACTTAAAACATTTGATGTATCAACATTTTTTTCCAGTTCGATTAAAATGTGATAGATTAGAATATTTACATAAATTGTCCAGGCTTTTGTTTTTTGTTTATATGTATCAAAATTTTGTATACTATGACAAACTAAGGCTATGACACTTCAATTTTTGCACATGAGTTCTAAATGTTGAACTATAATGGGGTTAATATTTCAGTATAGTAAAGCATGCATCTACTTTATGATAGAGAAGACACACCTCAATTTGTAATTGGGTAGATGCTTGTTTGTCATAGGTATCACCTTTAACTCCCACTTTGGCCATCTGTTTTTTAAAAAAGTAAAGAATTATGCAAATTGATAGTTTAGTACAAAAAATTTACACTTTGATCTCTGTGTTTGTTATCATTCCAGCTTTACATTTATATGTTTCAATGTAATATGACTAACCAAACATAAATACAAATTGTTGTAAACGGCGCACTGCATGTATTGTTAAATGAGCGAATCATAAAAAAATGCACTTAAAAACACCTAATTTATTGTTACAATTAAATTAGCAATTTTCCGTAATTATTTTATCCTGAAGAGTAAATGTGTTTGTTTTTTCAACTTCTAATATTTATTGTGATGCTTAAATCTGGTTTGTTTTGCTGGTCATATGACATTGTTATGTCCTAGTTGGGGAAATGGACTGTTAGCTATAACATGCACATCTGTGTGTGAATAAATAGGAGAAAGAAATTAGAATTCATGTCCTCGTGGACGGCGGCTCATAATTCATTTTTCGTCAGAGATCAGTATTTGAATAAAAGCATCGCCTGAAGTTAAATATGTCTTACATGCGTGCAGAGTACGAAGCAGGGCGCACCCTGTCAACTTAGAATACAGATCATTTACGGCTGTTTATATCTATTCACAAAACTATCGATAGAAATATGCAGAGTATAAATTATCATGCATATACATTGTTATGACAAACTATCGGAACATAGATCATGCATAAGCCATTGTTATATTATAATAAACTTACCATGCAAACATTTAATTATGCAGTACTTGGTCAGTTCATGATTTGTATATTATACAATTAGGATGTGACACAGACGTCACAAACTAATGAACATAATTTTTTTTTGTTTCAACGGTAATATATAGCAGGGCCATTCTTCTAGCTTCAATGGTGGTCTATTCTTGAATTCCAACGGATGGTAAATTATCACGGGTATAAATTGGATTGAGGTGTGCTGTAGTTGGATTGCTTGCTGTGCAGCCCGAGAAAGAATAATTTTTGTAAATTTTTTTTTGAATATATAGTACTTACTAATACCATAATAATCATATCGTTTAACATACGATCTATGGAATTAAAATTAGAATCGTACTTTGAGATATAGTTTCTCATGTATATTATGAAAGATAAATTACTACATGAAACAATATCTAGCATTAGCCGCATTCAATCCGCATCAAGCATTATGAAAACGATAAAGATTGATTTATAACTTAACAAATATAATAAAGCTTACATTAAAAATATTTTAAAGCTAGTATATCAAAAAATATCTTACTGCCAATTTTTTTTGTACATTACTAAATAAGAATAATTAAAAATTGTATACAAAAAATAATACTACCTTATATACATAAAGCATAAAGGTAATGTGATAAAATAACCTTTTAGACTACTCTTGTTTTTTAACTGTAATAACTATGCAAGCTTAGGGGTACGAATGCAAGACATCCGCTAACCGCTCAAGCTAACAGTCCTACCACTCGCCATAAAATGAACAATAATACCTTTACAACAATCTATTAACCATTCAAGGCATAACATTCCCCTTTATGTATAATCACTTGGACAACAACATAATTCGAAACAAAAAAGAAATGAACATCAAAATAGTTTGTAAGGAACAAAAAATAAACAACAAAATAATCTGTAAGAAATTATTTAAACAGTTCAAAACATAATTTCTAAAGTAACAAAGAATTTATAACCTAATTTCTAAAGTAACAAAGGAAATATTTCGATGAGCCAATTTCTAGACTTATACTTGCATTGTCTTGATGGTGGTGGTTTGACTGAATACATTTGTCTATGGAAATCCAAACGCATTACTTACCTTAAATTCTAGGTTTAATCAATAATAATTATTCTAAAGCAAAAACGATTCATACTAAAGTACATATAAATTGGCCAATTCCTATAATTTAATTTAGACATATTGTACTACAATATCTTCCATTATATGCTGAACGATGTCTTCTCAGCATAAATTGAAAAAATCTTAAATGCATTGCATAAAAGAAATTAAACGCAAGGTGATGAATTAAAAAATCAAAAAGTCAATCATAATAAATAGTACACAGAAGTTATGTACCTGCCATGGTTGGCGTCTCCATAATTTTGAATAACCTTCATTTCAATACATATCAATCACCTATCATTGTTCTTGCGGCAAAACCGAAAGGAGAAAGGTGGGAATAGATGTAGAACCGAAAACGATGTTGACGTCGAAGGTAGGGTAGACAGCGTGACAGTAGATTTGGGGCAAAGGAAAAGCTGCAGCAGAAATCGAAGGGAATTTGTGGGTTCGCGAAGGGAACAAAGGAAAAGGAGCAAAAGGGGAGAGAACTGGAAGGGTATTGGATCGGCAGTGGTTGGCGTCAGGTGGGAGGGGAGAAGAAGAGGCGGAAAGAGGGGAAGGGTTTATGGATGAAAATGAGAAAGATGGAAATACGTATAAAGGGGGAGACTTTTGGATCTGAATGAAAAAGAATTGGAAATCTGGCATGAAAATTAATTGGAAAAACCTAGGAGAAAGAAGAGAGGTACGGCAGAAAGAGAGGAAAAAAGAGAAAGCGGGTATATTATAGATATAAATTTGGAGACTGTTCAGTTGCCAAATTTCAAGGGGGCCTGTGTGAGCTTGAAATCTAACTCACTAATAATAATACAGTATAGATAATTTTTTTTTTGAATATATAGTACTTACTAATACCATAATAATCATATCGTTTAACATACGATCTATGGAATTAAAATTAGAATCGTACTTTGAGATATAGTTTCTCATGTATATTATGAAAGATAAATTACTACATGAAACAATATCTAGCATTAGCCGCATTCAATCCGCATCAAGCATTATGAAAACGATAAAGATTGATTTATAACTTAACAAATATAATAAAGCTTACACTAAAAATATTTTAAAGCTAGTATATCAAAAAATATCTTACTGCCAATTTTTTTTGTACATTACTAAATAAGAATAATTAAAAATTGTATACAAAAAATAATACTACCTTATATACATAAAGCATAAAGGTAATGTGATAAAATAACCTTTTAGACTACTCTTGTTTTTTAACTGTAATAACTATGCAAGCTTATGGGTACGAATGTAAGACATCCGCTAACCGCTCAAGCTAACAGTCCTACCACTCGCCATAAAATGAACAACAATACCTTTACAGCAATCTATTAACCGTTCAAGGCATAGCATTCCCCTTTATGTATAATCACTTGGACAACAACATAATTCAAAACAAAAAAGAAATGAACATCAAAATAGTTTGTAAGGAACAAAAAATAAACAACAAAATAATCTGTAAGAAATTATTTAAACAGTTCAAAACATAATTGCTAAAGTAACAAAGAACTCATAACCTAATTTCTAAAGTAACAAAGGAAATATTTCGATTAGCCAATTTCTAGACTTATACTTTCATTGTCTTGATGGTGGTGGTTTGACTGAATACATTTGTCTATGGAAATCCAAACGCATTACTTATATTAAATTCTAGGTTTAATCAATAATAATTATTCCAAAGCAAAAATGATTCATACTAAAGTACATATAAATTGGCCAATTCCTATAATTTAATTTAGACATACTGTACTATAATATCTTCCATTATATGCTGAACGATGTCTTCTCAACATAAATTGAAAAAATCTTAAACGCATTGCATAAATGAAATTAAACGCAAGGTGATGAATTAAAAAATCAAAAAGTCAATCATAATAAATAGTACACAGAAGTTATGTACCTGCCATGGTTGGCGTCTCCATAATTTTGAGTAACCTTCATTTCAATACATATCAATCACCTATCATTGTTCTTGCGGCAAAACCGAAAGGAGAAAGGTGGGAATAGATGTAGAACCGAAAACGATGTTGACGTCGAAGGTAGGGTAGACAGCGTGACAGTAAATTTGGGGCAAAGGAAAAGCTGCAGCAGAAATCTAAGGGAATTTGTGGGTTCGCGAAGGGAACAAAGGAAAAGGAGCAAAAGGGGAGAGAACTGGAAGGGTATTGGATCGGCAGTGGGCGGCGTTAGGTGGGAGGGGAGAAGAAGAGGCGGAAAGAGGGGAAGGGTTTATGGATGAAAATGAGAAAGATGGAAATACGTATAAAAGGGGAGACTTTTGGATCTGAATGAAAAAGAATTGGAAATCTGGCATGAAAATTAATTGGAAAAATCTAGGAGAAAGAAGAGAGGTATGGCAGAAAGAGAGGAAAAAAGAGAAAGCGGGTATATTATAGATATAAATTAGGAGACTGTTCAGTTGCCAAATTTCAAGGGGGCCTGTGTGAGCTTGAAATCTAACTCACTAATAATAATATAGTATAGATAAAAAATTTTTTGAATATATAGTACTTACTAATACCATAATAATCATATCGTTTAACATACGATCTATGGAATTAAAATTAGAATCGTACTTTGAGATATAGTTTCTCATGTATATTATGAAAGATAACTTACTACATGAAACAATATCTAGTATTAGCCGCATTCAATCCGCATCAAGCCTTATGAAAACGATAAAGATTGATTTATAACTTAACAAATATAATAAAGCTTACATTAAAAATATTTTAAAGCTAGTATATCAAAAAATATCTTACTGCCAATTTTTTTGGTACATTACTAAATAAGAATAATTAAAAATTGTATACAAAAAATAATACTACCTTATATACATAAAGCATAAAGGTAATGTGATAAAATAACCTTTTAGACTACTCTTGTTTTTTAACTGTAATAACTATGCAAGCTTATGGGTACGAATGCAAGACATCCGCTAACCGCTCAAGCTAACAGTCCTACCACTCGCCATAAAATGAACAACAATACCTTTACAGCAATCTATTAACCGTTCAAGGCATAGCATTCCCCTTTATGTATAATCACTTGGACAACAACATAATTCGAAACAAAAAAGAAATGAACATCAAAATAGTTTGTAAGGAACAAAAAATAAACAACAAAATAATCTGTAAGAAATTATTTAAACAGTTCAAAACATAATTGCTAAAGTAACAAAGAATTCATAACCTAATTTCTAAAGTAACAAAGGAAATATTTCGATTAGCCAATTTCTAGACTTATACTTTCATTGTCTTGATGGTGGTGGTTTGACTGAATACATTTATCTATGGAAATCCAAACGCATTACTTACCTTAAATTCTAGGTTTAATCAATAATAATTATTCCAAGGCAAAAACGATTCATACTAAAGTACATATAAATTGGCCAATTCCTATAATTTAATTTAGACATACTGTACTACAATATCTTCCATTATATGTTGAACGATGTCTTCTCAACATAAATTGAAAAAATCTTAAACGCATTGCATAAAAGAAATTAAACGCAAGGTGATGAATTAAAAAATCAAAAAGTCAATCATAATAAATAGTACACAGAAGTTATGTACCTGCCATGGTTGGCGTCTCCATAATTTTGAGTAACCTTCATTTCAATACATATCAATCATTGTTCTTGCGGCAAAACCGAAAGGAGAAAGGTGGGAATAGATGTAGAACCGAAAACGATGTTGACGTCGAAGGTAGGGTAGACAGCGTGACAGTAAATTTGGGGCAAAGGAAAAGCTGCAGCAGAAATCTAAGGGAATTTGTGGGTTCGCGAAGGGAACAAAGGAAAAGGAGCAAAAGGGGAGAGAACTGGAAGGGTATTGGATCGGCAGTGGGCGGCGTTAGGTGGGAGGGGAGAAGAAGAGGCGGAAAGAGGGGAAGGGTTTATGGATGAAAATGAGAAAGATGGAAATACGTATAAAAGGGGAGACTTTTGGATCTGAATGAAAAAGAATTGGAAATCTGGCATGAAAATTAATTGGAAAAATCTAGGAGAAAGAAGAGAGGTACGGTAGAAAGAGAGGAAAAAAGAGAAAGCGGGTATATTATAGATATAAATTAGGAGACTGTTCAGTTGCCAAATTTCAAGGGGGCCTGTGTGAGCTTGAAATCTAACTCACTAATAATAATATAGTATAGATAAATTTTTTTTGAATGTATAGTACTTACTAATACCATAATAATCATATCGTTTAACATACGATCTATGGAATTAAAATTAGAATCGTACTTTGAGATATAGTTTCTCATGTATATTATGAAAGATAAATTACTACATGAAACAATATCTAGCATTAGCCGCATTCAATCCGCATCAAGCATTATGAAAACGATAAAGATTGATTTATAACTTAACAAATATAATAAAGCTTACATTAAAAATATTTTAAAGCTAGTATATCAAAAAATATCTTACTGCCAATTTTTTTTGTACATTACTAAATAAGAATAATTAAAAATTGTATACAAAAAATAATACTACCTTATATACATAAAGCATAAAGGTAATGTGATAAAATAACCTTTTAGACTACTCTTGTTTTTTAACTGTAATAACTATGCAAGCTTATGGGTACGAATGCAAGACATCCGCTAACCGCTCAAGCTAACAGTCCTACCACTCGCCATAAAATGAACAACAATACCTTTACAGCAATCTATTAACCGTTCAAGGCATAGCATTCCCCTTTATGTATAATCACTTGGACAACAACATAATTCGAAACAAAAAAGAAATGAACATCAAAATAGTTTGTAAGGAACAAAAAATAAACAACAAAATAATCTGTAAGAAATTATTTAAACAGTTCAAAACATAATTGCTAAAGTAACAAAGAATTCATAACCTAATTTCTAAAGTAACAAAGGAAATATTTCGATTAGCCAATTTCTAGACTTATACTTTCATTGTCTTGATGGTGGTGGTTTGACTGAATACATTTGTCTATGGAAATCCAAACGCATTACTTACCTTAAATTCTAGGTTTAATCAATAATAATTATTCCAAGGCAAAAACGATTCATACTAAAGTACATATAAATTGCCAATTCCTATAATTTAATTTAGACATATTGTACTACAATATCTTCCATTATATGCTGAACGATGTCTTCTCAGCATAAATTGAAAAAATCTTAAATGCATTACATAAAAGAAATTAAACGCAAGGTGATGAATTAAAAAATCAAAAAGTCAATCATAATAAATAGTACAAAGAAGTTATGTACCTGCCATGGTTGGCGTCTCCATAATTTTGAATAACCTTCATTTCAATACATATCAATCACCTATCATTGTTCTTGCGGCAAAACCAAAAGGAGAAAGGTGGGAATAGATGTAGAACCGAAAACGATGTTGACGTCGAAGGTAGGGTAGATAGCGTGACAGTAAATTTGGGGCAAAGGAAAAGCTGCAGCAGATATCGAAGGGAATTTGTGGGTTCGCGAAGGGAACAAAGGAAAAGGAGCAAAAGGGGAGAGAACTGGAAGGGTATTGGATCGGCAGTGGGCGGCGTTAGGTGGGAGGGGAGAAGAAGAGGCGGAAAGAGGGGAAGGGTTTATGGATGAAAATGAGAAAGATGGAAATACGTATAAAAGGGGAGACTTTTGGATCTGAATGAAAAAGAATTGGAAATCTGGCATGAAAATTAAATGGAAAAACCTAGGAGAAAGAAGAGAGGTACAGCAGAAAGAGAGGAAAAAAGAGAAAGCGGGTATATTATAGATATAAATTAGGAGACTGTTCAGTTGCCAAATTTCAAGGGGGGCTGTGTGAGCTTGAAATCTAACTCACTAATAATAATATAGTATAGATATTTTTTTTTGAATATATAGTACTTACTAATACCATAATAATCATATCGTTTAACATACGATCTATGGAATTAAAATTAGAATCATACTTTGAGATATAGTTTCTCATGTATATTATGAAAGATAAATTACTACATGAAACAATATCTAGCATTAGCCGCATTCAATCCGCATCAAGCATTGTGAAAACGATAAAGATTGATTTATAACTTAACAAATATAATAAAGCTTACATTAAAAATATTTTAAAGCTAGTATATCAAAAAATATCTTACTGCCAATTTTTTTTGTACATTACTAAATAAGAATAATTAAAAATTGTATACAAAAAATAATATTACCTTATATACATAAAGCATAAAGGTAATGTGATAAAATAACCTTTAGACTACTCTTGTTTTTTAACTATAATAACTATGCAAGCTTAGGGGTACGAATGCAAGACATCCGCTAACCGCTCAAGCTAACAGTCCTACCACTCGCCATAAAATGAACAACAATACCTTTACAGCAATCTATTAACCGTTCAAGGCATAGCATTCCCCTTTATGTATAATCACTTGGACAACAACATAATTCGAAACAAAAAAGAAATGAACATCAAAATAGTTTGTAAGGAACAAAAAATAAACAACAAAATAATCTGTAAGAAATTATTTAAACAATTCAAAACATAATTGCTAAAGTAACAAAGAATTTATAACCTAATTTCTAAAGTAACAAAGGAAATATTTCGATTAGCCAATTTCTAGACTTATACTTTCATTGTCTTGATGGTGGTGGTTTAACTGAATACATTTGTCTATGGAAATCCAAACGCATTACTTACCTTAAATTCTAGGTTTAATCAATAATAATTATTCCAAAGCAAAAAACGATTCATACTAAAGTACATATAAATTGGCCAATTCCTATAATTTAATTTAGACATACTGTACTACAATATCTTCCATTATATGCTGAACGATGTCTTCTCAGCATAAATTGAAAAAATCTTAAACGCATTGCATAAAAGAAATTAAACGCATGGTGATGAATTAAAAAATCAAAAAGTCAATCATAATAAATAGTACACAGAAGTTATGTACCTGCCATGGTTGGCATCTCCATAATTTTGAATAACCTTCATTTCAATACATATCAATCACCTATCATTGTTCTTGCGGCAAAACCGAAAGGAGAAAGGTGGGAATAGATGTAGAACCGAAAACGATGTTGATGTCGAAGGTAGGGTAGACAGCATGACAGTAAATTTGGGGCAAAGGAAAAGCTGCAGCAGAAATCGAAGGGAATTTGTGTGTTCGCGAAGGGAACAAAGGAAAAGGAGCAAAATGGGAGAGAACTGGAAGGGTATTGGATCGGCAGTGGGCGGCGTTAGGTGGGAGGGGAGAAGAAGAGGCGGAAAGAGGGGAAGGGTTTATGGTTGAAAATGAGAAAGATGGATATACGTATAAAGGGGGAGACTTTTGGATCTGAATGAAAAAGAATTGGAAATCTGGCATGAAAATTAATTGGAAAAACCTAGGAGAAAGAAGAGAGGTACGGTAGAAAGAGAGGAAAAAAGAGAAAGCGGGTATATTATAGATATAAATTAGGAGACTGTTTAGTTGCCAAATTTCAAGGGGGGCTGTGTGAGTTTGAAATCTAACTCACTAATAATAATATAGTATAGATAAATTTTTTTTTTGAATATATGGTACTTACTAATACCATAATAATCATATCGTTTAACATACGATCTATGGAATTAAAATTAGAATCATACTTTGAGATATAGTTTCTCATGTATATTATGAAAGATAAATTACTACATGAAACAATATCTAGCATTAGCTGTATTCAATCCGCATCAAGCATTATGAAAACGATAAAGATTGATTTATAACTTAACAAATATAATAAAGCTTACATTAAAAATATTTTAAAGCTAGTATATAAAAAAATATCTTACTGCCAATTTTTTTTGTACATTACTAAATAAGAATAATTAAAAATTGTATACAAAAAATAATACTACCTTATATACATAAAGCATAAAGGTAATGTGATAAAATAACCTTTTAGACTACTCTTGTTTTTTAACTGTAATAACTATGCAAGCTTAGGGGTACGAATGCAAGACATCCGCTAACCGCTCAAGCTAACAGTCCTACCACTCGCCATAAAATGAACTACAATACCTTTACAACAATCTATTAACCGTTCAAGGCATAGCATTCCCCTTTATGTATAATCACTTGGACAACAACATAATTCGAAACAAAAAAGAAATGAACATCAAAATAGTTTCTAAGGAACAAAAAATAAACAACAAAATAATCTGTAAGAAATTATTTAAACAGTTCAAAACATAATTGCTAAAGTAACAAAGAATTCATAACCTAATTTCTAAAGTAACAAAGGAAATATTTCGATTAGCCAATTTCTAGACTTATACTTTCATTGTCTTGATGGTGGTGGTTTGACTGAATACATTTGTCTATGGAAATCCAAATGCATTACTTACCTTAAATTCTAGGTTTAATCAATAATAATTATTCCAAAGCAAAAACGATTCATACTAAAGTACATATAAATTGGCCAATTCCTATAATTTAATTTAGACATATTGTACTACAATA
The DNA here is from genome assembly GCA_030737815.1 of Allium fistulosum. Lineage (NCBI taxonomy): Eukaryota > Viridiplantae > Streptophyta > Magnoliopsida > Asparagales > Amaryllidaceae > Allium > Allium fistulosum. The sequence goes on along the minus strand of CM060908.1, from coordinate 736,995,021 downwards.
TCTTCCATTATATGCTGAACGATGTCTTCTCAGCATAAATTGAAAAAATCTTAAACGCATTGCATAAAAGAAATTAAACGCAAGGTGATGAATTAAAAAATCAAAAAGTCAATCATAATAAATAGTACACAGAAGTTATGTACCTGCCATGGTTGGCGTCTCCATAATTTTGAATAACCTTCATTTCAATACATATCAATCACCTATCATTGTTCTTGCGGCAAAACTGAAAGGAGAAAGGTGGGAATAGATGTAGAACCGAAAACGATGTTGACGTCGAAGGTAGGGTAGACAGCGTGACAGTAAATTTGGGGCAAAGGAAAAGCTGCAGCAGAAATCGAAGGGAATTTGTGGGTTCGCGAAGGGAACAAAGGAAAAGGAGCAAAAGGGGAGAGAACCGGAAGGGTATTGGATTGGCAGTGGGCGGCGTTAGGTGGGAGGGGAGAAGAAGAGGCGGAAAGAGGGGAAGGGTTTATGGATGAAAATGAGAAAGATGAAAATACGTATAAAGGGGGAGACTTTTGGATCTGAATGAAAAAGAATTGGAAATCTGGCATGAAAATTAATTGGAAAACCCTTGAAGAAAGAAGAGAGGTACGGCAGAAAGAGAGGAAAAAAGAGAAAGCGGGTATATTATAGATATAAATTAGGAGACTGTTCAGTTGCCAAATTTCAATGGGGGCCTGTGTGAGCTTGAAATCTAACTCACTAATAATAATATAGTATAGACAAAGCAATCATGTGATCCAAAAGCTTCCATGTATATTGGCATATTATATTTAAACAAAGCAATCATGTCCTTATTCATACAAAGTTCTACAACCTAGGCATATAAGTAGGGCATCCTCGGTAACATGGTATATAAAGATCAGGTTCATATGGTTCAAAACCTTCCATGTACATTAGCATATATATTATATTAAACAAAGCAATCATGTCATATTTATGCAAAGTGAAATATCACTAGATGCAGTTCATAATTCTAACAGATGGTTAAGCCACGTGCTCAACTCTTGACCTTTTCAACTCTTGACCGTTTCACTTTCTATCTATTATTGTACTCATGACCCACCAATTCAACCTATTTTATTACCCACGTGTATATTGAGATATTTCCACTTCCTATACTTATCTATGCCTATATAAACTACCTACTATTTCCTTTACTATGTTTAATTCTACATATATCCTTAAATTTGGAAATAATTCAAACAACTTTTGTTCAAGCTTTTATTATAAACTCAAGAGTGTAATCTACACAATATATTATTCACATTTAATATTTACGTAGAAACCAAATTAATGATTGAAAATATAGATATGACTTTTGTGTATATTCGTTCATATTATTTCACATAAAAAAGTTAGCTTGCATATATGTGTGTGTATTTGTGATAATTTTTACTTATTCATATGACCATTATTTCAGAATAAATAAATTTGGTTTCAATTTTGTTTGCACATGTTCTACGAACGTGCCTAACATATTATTTCACAATAAAAGAAATTAACTCACATACTTATAACTGCCAAGTAGCAACTATGTATGTGACCATTTTTTTAAGAATACATAAACTTGCTTCCGGTTTCTGTGCACACGTCCAACGGACGTGCCAAACGTACTGGTAGTACAATAATAGCTTTTCCTGATGATGGACGTCGCTCCTATTTTTGCAGATTCTACCAATGTTTCGATCATATTCATCTGATAATAGTATGGATATGATCGAAAGATTGATAGAATCTGCAAAAAAGGAGCGACGTCCATCATTAGAAAAAACTACCATTGTATTATATCATGAAAAGCAAAGATGGTCTAAAAGCCACGGCGATGGTGATTAGGCTTGCATAGTAGTACTGTTATAACTGGTGATGGTGGATTGGAAGAGTACTAGGGGATGTGTAACATCCCATATTTTGAAATCCGAAACTAAACGCTACGGATGCTGCAGTCATCCATACTATTAATTTTCAATGATAGAACGCAGTTATATTAATCATATCAATAATCAGAAGCACATAAATACGAAGTATATTAACACAATTTTATAACAAATTCGTACATTTCACTTCACAAATGATATTTCATAGTCATTACATAATCTCATTCGCAAACCCACATTCGGAGAAATTATAATTATTACAAAATACTTCAAGAGCGACATATGAAGATGCCCCCTTGGTTGATCAGAGTTAAATACTTGACATTACGCAACTTGCCAATTACATCCATACAGACAAACGCATCGGATTCAGATAAAGCTCCTAATAACTAGATTGTCTCCTGCAAGTCTCCGGAAGATTATTCGTCTAACTGGAAATCTAAAAACCTTACTCCCGACCTACTCAAATAAGTACCCGAGAGTTTAAGGGGAAAGACAAAAACTTTGGGTCAGACAATAGTCTGGTGTGAATAACAACTTACCATCTCGAACCAAATAGATATCCCGTGAGACCACGTCGCTGAGCGGAACGGGTTCTCCCCTTACTTGTACCTTGACCAAAACATATTAACCATATACTGTGCTTCTATGTCCATAATGTTTAGAATAGATTAAAGATTATTTGCAGTTATGTAACACTTATTGGATTACCCATCCCAATTTATTAGACTGCCCATCTAAATTTTTATTGACTATCTGTCTTATACTTATGTAGACTACCCATCTCACATATGATTACTTAGATTATCCATCCCTCTACCATGTGAACTACCCGTCACATAAGGTTTCATTATCGAAGTTATGTGGATTATCCATCTCACATATAAACATTTCATGGATTATCCATCTCCTTCCATATGGACTACCCATCACATATGGTTTCATTTATTTGAAATGATGTGGACTATCCATCACACATCCCACAATTTTCCTAGGATGACTATTAACCCTTCATTAATCATTTAAAGACTATCCATCTCCAACATGATGTGGAATATCCATCTCACATCCCATAATTTTCCTAGGGTGACTATTAACCCATCACATATCCATTTAATTTATGTTTAAGCTACATGTCCAACCTGTGTCTATTAGTGTCCCCAATTAGGTTGCTTACCCTTTAAACTTATAACATCTTAAAATAACATGCATTGGTATCCCCAATGATCTATGTCAAACTTATTAAAGAAAATTTTAACTTAGTATCCCCAATGATTAGTGTCGAAATTCATAAAGTAAAAAACATTGGTATCTACAATGATTAAAGTCGAAGTCATTAAACATATACCATGTCAAAATCAATACACATTGGTACCCTCAATGAACAATGTTGATATACTAAAACTTTGGACTCACTGCCGTTAATAAGAAGATATGCGGCATTCACGTCGCACAAATCACTGTTAAACCTCTCTCCAAGGTTGTAAAACAAAAGTTCAATTTGTAAAACATGTGGCTAACTGTCGAAATTAGAAGGTTATCAACCTTCTTAAAACATAGGCTATACCGCCTTTAATACTTGTCTTAAGTTTAAATAAAACCAAGTCTAATCAGCGTTAAAGAAAGAAACGTGGCACTGATGCAGCGTGACAGCTGCCAAAAGCAATGAAGAATAAAACCTTGGTATATAAGGTCCCCGATTTTGATGAATGGCGGCGTAGTTATCAAAACCATTAACATATACATACATACATACATACATATGTATGTATGTATGTATGTATGCATGCATGTATGTATGTATATAGGGTCGAAGTTAACATAGGTGGCATCAATGATTTGGTATCGAAAATAGTCGAAGTGAAAGTATGCGGCGTCATTTAAAACACTTAAATAAATCATGAGAATGCGATGTCACCAATGATAGGTTGTTGCCAATGTCCACATCGTCTTGGTTGCAAACGGTCCATAACTATCTAAGTAGTTATCCTATGCTTCCCTCCTTATCGACATCAACACTCGTAGATGCGGCGTTGTCTTAGGCTCGACGATGATACAAGCGACATGGCATTATCGTAAACTTCATGAAAGCATATTTTTTACTAATAAAAGTAATTACTTTTTACCAAATCTTAATTCTTGTTCAAATTCTATTGGATATGGCAGTACATGCACCATTATTTTTCGAAAATCTTTCGCATATAAGTTTTACATTTCCAAAACATTTTCCAACTTAATTAATTAATAGCCTTAATTAATTAATAATTTAAATGCTTTTCTAGCATATTAAATTCATATTTAATTGGGAAAAATCCCCAAAAATCACAGAAATTTGAAATTACTTTATTCTTCACCATAACCAAATTTCAAGTCAAATATCGTTATTTAATTATTTTAAATAATTAAAACCCGAATAATAATTATTTCTTCCCTAGGAAATTCATAAAATATTTATTTAAATTCGAAAAATTATGAAATTAAACCCCCCTTCAAATTAATGTTTGACATTACATATCCAAAAATCAAATCAACGAGAGACTAAAAACTTAGGTTTTACCCTTAAAACCCATTCAAACAATTCGATAAAAATCCCATAAATCGCTATTGTATCCAAACAATGATTAGAAAACCATATCTTAACAAAAACAATACCCATAGCTGAATTCAAGAAAAAAATAGAGACGGTCCATATATTATTCACCTTAGATTTGTTGTTAGAGTTAAGATTTGCTTCTCTAAGCTTCACCCTTGAATCGGCTTTGGTTTCATCCAAATTTTCCCTTGTTTAATGGCTAGCCTTAGCTCTTTTTTTTGATGGTTTTGATTTATGTAAAATGAGAATGATATGAGGGGGAGAAGATTTATTGTTTAAAAGTTGGATCTACCTATTTTGCCCCTCTCACATATTCTCTTATATGTTATGTTTTTCAAAACAATCTCATTGATTAATTTATTAAGGCACGATGTAATGACTCGACTTTTCGACGCTCGAAAGTCGACATTAATACGTCCACTGTATCAACTGCCGAACAATCAAATGCCGGAAAACCGAACCTTGAGGGTTTAAAAAGAAGAGGTAGAAGAAGATAGAAGAAAAAGAGAACAGAAAAACAGAAACAATATCAGAATCTCACATTCGCAGCAGAACAATATATAATAGATGAATCAATAATCTTTAAAACAAAGAACTATATCAGTTTATACATACATCATCAGAGTCAATATACAACTCAATACAATAATGGACAATTATATAAACTTGTCCTCATACAGAATACACAGCGGAATAAATATACAAGTACGGAAGTATGTCTCGCCATCCAGTTTGCTTCCAAAGCTCCAGAATATCCAGAATATCCTGATAACATAACTCTAGACTGCCCGTGTGGAAAATTATGGGCACCCAGAGTTTAGAAAGGAAACAATAAACTCCGAGTCAGTCATGGTGACTGGTGTGAGATCGTAAAACAGTTATTTTCACAAAGAAAATAAAATTTATTCGCAATGCTTTTGGAAAATGAAACTACCATAAGACCTCCCGCCACACACACAATGCAAACGCAGAATTGGAGGAGATTTCTTCTTATGATAGTCAAAGATGCTTACTACGCAAATCATTGGATATTATTATTAATGTCTAGTGTCGAAATCATTTCGAAAGTATAATATTAATCTTAGCCAGCATAGGCATTTCACACTTTGCCTACTATAGCTACTATGTTCAATAGCAGGTTACCGCCACATTCCATAGCAGGTTATACAACTAAAACCGTACAAGGCTCGTATTGTTTTTTTGGATTTCCAACAAATGGTCAGGCTAAGGAACTTCCTACCGCCACATGGGATCGCCTCTAGCTGGACGTCCCGAGAGACAACTGCTCTCTGCCAACACAAGGCCAGGTTACCCCTGTAATAGGTAACTCACGAATATGTCATCCCCCGGTCCTTTGGGACCTTTATCCGAGGCGCCTCGATAAACACACAATAAATGAGATCGGAGTATCCACATAGGTTAAATACCAGGGCTCCATACCTGATACCACCCTTTTCCAGAAGGAAATGACATACCCTAAAGGGCGCAACCCTCATAACCTTGCCGCATTGTTAACTCCTATTTTGAAGCGACCTAAAATATAAAGCGATCTAGCAACCTATGAGCCCTAATGACCTAACTACACAAACGACTTAACAACCTAAGCACTTGGCGACCTAACATACCTAACGACCTAAAGGTATCTACGACCTAACTTCTCCAACGACCTAAAACTCCACGACCTAACATACCTAACGACCTAAAGGTATCTGCGACCTAATAGTCTCAACGACCTAACGGCATAATGGTCCTGGCGACCTAACATCACAAAGGACTTCGCGACCTAACTTCGTAAAGGACCTACTACCTAAAGAAGAAGCGACCTAACTGGTTCAAAAGGCAGTGCGACCTACGACCTACCTTAGGTCGCTCACGACCTATAACATGCCCAGTTTAAACAAGCCAACATAGTTCCCTATGCCGCATTTCTCTAGGTCGCTCACAACCTACCAGCCCACTAAGTCGCCAACGACTTACAACTTACCTTAACCTTAACCCGTCCACAACCTACGACCTATCATAGGTCGGTCACGACCTACGACCCATCTCAGAATTTCCCTATAAATACCAGCCTAACTCCAACATGAAAGGGACTTTTGGCCGATCATTTTCCGAAGCGCCATTACTCTGCAGAATTCTTAGCTCGTCCAACACTTGAAGAACTCCAAACATTCAAGACACTACAACAACCTTCGAAAGAAATCTTGCACATCCGACACGGATTCAACAAGTTTCATCATCGAAGTTTGAGCTACTAGTCTAGAGTGTTTTTGTGATCAAAGTGTATCGTGTTTTGAAGTGCATTGTATCAACTTGTAATCAAAATCAGCAATAAAGGAATTCAAAGTGGACGTAGGCTTGATCTTAAGCTGAACCACTATAAAATCGCCGTCTTTTACTGTTTTCTGCTATTTTACTGCTTATTTCTTATTCCCGTATCACGGGTGGTGCTTTCACAACATTACTACACACACCGGGCGTTAGCGTTCACTTTTTAGCGTTAACATTTTGGTGATTTCACTGAGAACCGAACTCAGGAATACATTCACCATTGCTTCACAAAAGTTCATGGAAAAAGTTTCTTTCAAGACCAGAAATCTATCTGAGATCATGGCTCCTGGAAGAAAGGGTAGATCTGCCAGATCCGGAAATGCTCATGAGGGAACCTCCGCTTCCCCAACAGCAAACGAGGCAACTCCTACCGTTGGAGTCACAAGGGCTGAATTAGACGACATAGTGTCTGGATTATACCAGTAGATTGAAACCCAAAATGCTTCGATGATGGACAGATTAAACGCTCTACTTGGGGCAAATCGACAACCAGAAAACAATGAAACAGTCTTCGCTGAAGATGCCCATAATTCCCAAGAGAAAGATATTCCTCAAAGAGCAGCTGGCACCGTCGAAGCGCCACCTTTCCAAGCTGAAGGTCCAAGGCCGCAGCCAACTTTTGGCGAGCATTTGCCCAGGCAAACTTCTGAAAGAATGGCTGATGTCTGCCCAGCGATGCCTCTAAACAATGAGGAATACCTATCAGGGATGGTTCGCCGAATCATGAAAGAGAGCATGCAGAGGGAAGAAAATGAGAGTGATTGGGGATTTGCGCCAAGCAGAACTCCATTTACTGAAAGGATCCTGAAAGCAGAATTTCCAAGAAAATTTGTACCTCCTACTATCCCGGCTTATAGAGGGACGAGTGACCCTAATCATTTCCTATACAAGTACGATTGGCATATGACCGACGCAAGGGCATCGGATGAGATTAAATGCCGATACTTTCCAGTATACTTAGAGGGAGTTGCTCTACTTTGGTTCACAAAGCTGCCAATCCAGTCCGTAGATCAATTCTCCGACTTAACGCGAAAGTTCAAAGACCAATTCAGATTGTATGCTTCAAAGGCTAAGGATATAATGTCACTGTCCAGTCTTGAACAAGCTTTCGGAGAATCGATCAAATCTTTCTTAAGCCGTTTCAATATAGCCGTAGCCGAAGTGGATAATGCAGAGCCCCGTATGATCCTGACTTACTTGATGCGGGCCATCAACAAATCAAGCGAATTTGGAAGATGGTTAAAAATGAAGGAACCAAATTCACTTGAAAAGTTTTATAAGAAGGCCGACGAATTCATGCGCTTAGAAAGCCTCTCTGCGCCAGCAAAAGCGGTTGTTGCCGAAGTCAAGAATAATAATGTTGTTCCTAACAAAAGAGAATCTGGAAACCAGAAAAGGGAAAATAATGGAGAAAAGAAGCAGGGGAATGAGAAGAAACCTCGTCGCTTTAATCCTTCAGATTTCACCCCTTTAACTGACACACCGAAAAATATCTTTTTCACAACGAAAGATGTCGTCAAATATCCCAAACCACCTGAGATGAGGGGAGGTGCAGTGAATAATGGGAAATTCTGTCGATTCCACAATCAACCTGGTCATGACACTAACCAATGTCGCCAGTTAAAGAATGTGATTGAAGAGTTGCTGAAACAGGGTAAACTGCAGTAATATGTGAAGAAAAACGGAGTCGACCCAACCTCATCCACCCAGGGGCAACAACATCCTGTCCATCGATCTAGCTCTGGCAACAACACTGCAGTGCAAGATTCTGAAAAGCTTGTCATTAATGTTGTCACAGGGGGTCCTAGCCCAGCAGGCAGGAATTGGGACGACTGCTGACTACCCACAAGACTGCAGCTGGGGCATCTTCCAATCTCTCTGGCATATAAATCCAAAACTACGATTCCAGTGGAAATGGAAATTCAATCCGGAGATTCTGGAACAACAATCACTTGCATCCATTTTTTTTACTTAAACAGCCTTGCTTAGATTTGTAAAATGATGGTGGATGTATAACCTTTGTATTGTAAACCGCTGAGAAATCATTGTGATTCAATAATAAAGAACTATAAATCTTGTGTCTTTTGCTATTTTAAATTGCCTATCTCGGTTCGATGTGCAAATATCTTAAATGTGTTGCTAAAATATCGATCTAATATTGCAGGCAATCAAGGCAAAGCTTACCTATTCAACACATCACAAATTCGAGCGATTCCCATAAATCACACAACAAATAAATGTCCAGCCACAAAAGTTCCAAAATTGAACTCCTACAAAAGAAGTGCTGTTCAAACAGTTAGTGATTCCACCAAAGCGGGCATCTCCTTAACGAGAAGATTCCAGACCCTGGCTAACCAATCGCGATCATTTGTGCAAACAAACATCTGGTAAAGAAGCTTGGGTCTGCCCCGTGGATTCACTCAACGATCACGTACATTTCTTTGGCAAAAAGCAAACAACTTGCAAAAGAATGGAACATGCACTTGAAGTGATAACGAGGAATCGCCAGAAAGCAGATGGTAGAAGGACACAAGCAACCATGCTACTCCTCCGAGTTCACGTGCTGCTCTTTGGAGTCCATGCTACTCCTCAGAGTCCTCGTGCTACTCTTCAGAGTCCAACTGCTACTCTTCGGAGTCCAAATGCTACTCCTTCGAGTTCACATGCTACTCTTCGGAGTCCATGCTACTCCTCAGAGTCCTCGTGCTGCTCTTCGGAGTCCAACTGCTACTCCTCCGAGTTCACGTGCTACTCTTCGGAGTCCATGCTACTCCTCAGAGTCCTCGTGCTACTCTTCGAAGTCCAACTGCTACTCCCCAGAGTCCTCGTGCTACTCTTCGGAGTCCAACTGCTACTCTTCGGGGTCCACAAGCCCTCTTCGTAGGCAAGAAATTGCTTCGGAGGCACAAGCCCTCTTCGTAGGCAAGAAATTGCTTCGGAGGCACAATCCCTCTTCGTAGGCAAGAAATTGCTTCGGAGGCACAAGCCATCTTCGTAGGCAAGAAATTGCTTCGGAGGCATAAGACTTCTTCGTAGGCAGAAAATTGCTTCGGAAGCACAAGCCCTTTTCGGAGGCACACTTCACCAAGCTTGAAGTGCCCAACCAAAGCCCTCCAACGAGGCACAATCCCTCTTTGGAGGCACACAAACGAAGCCCTCTTCGGAGGCACAACTCTTCAGAGGAGCCCTCTCCCGAGGCACAACAAAAAAGCCCTTCCCAAAGGCATATCGAACAAAGCCCTCTAACGAGGCACGTCCAACGGATCAAAACATTCTTCAGAAGCTCACTTCACTGCGTAGGGGAATCCAATTTTCAAAAAATAAAAGTGATCATCCCCGAAAGTAGAAGTGTTCTTTCAAAAGAAAACTTATCTGATACAAAGCGTACTCTATTAAAGCAGAATAATATTTCCTCAAAACGAAAGAATTATTCTCTAAAAATAAGAGTACAAGTCTTTCCAGAATATTGCAATGAGCCATGGTATGGGGGCATAATATTGCTATGTTAATTAAAACAACGCTCGAACATCATACCACGAGCTCATTACAATATCATACAAAGAAACTTGTGCAAAAACAAGGAATAAAAAGCATTCACACATATACTGACAAGAAATTGTACAAGTAAAAGAATTGTTTTTATTCCTTACTATGAAAATTTTATACATGTGCAGATTTCGACAAGCGGAGGCCGGTATCCGCACAATCTCCGGTCAATAAAAGAAAAAAGAAAAATAAGAAAAGTAGAGTCCAGCTTATCATTCCTTCTTCCTGCCCCCCTTAGAGCTCTTTCCCGGCTTGATAACTAGTTTTGGAGGCCGTTGTGGACGGGTCGGGGAGGAAGGAGAAATATGAGCAGCTGGATCTTCTTCAACATTTTCTTCATCAGCCAAAGTGCTCTTCTTCTTCTTCTTCATTGCGCGCTTCCCTTTCCTCTTCGAAGAAGACTCACTTCCCGGAGTAGTAAGCAGCGTGGAAAGTTTCGTGTTATCATCAAGAGACTGCTCCGGAGTCTTCTCATTGTCCTCAAGATCTTCCCGCCTTCTGCTCTTGTGAAGCAAGTGGATCCTCCAAGCCTTGAAGGGCTTCTATTTGCTCTTTCTGCGATCCTGGTTGAGAAGCAGAAAGAGGAGTAACTTGAGAAGAAGGAGGAACGGCAGCCAAAGAAGGCGAAGTTTGCGCATCTTTCGGTGCTTCTGCTACAGAAGAAAAGAAGTTAAAATCAGTATTCTCTGAAAAAGGGAAGATATTGGTTCATCGAGACTTAAGTAACAATCGAGAAATTCATCAAACTCGGTTGAAGCAAACAAGTAGTCCGCTTGAGCTGGTTCAACATCAAAGTTACCTGGAGAAGTCGGCTTTGCAAGATCAATCTCGAATTTCTGAGCCTCAATATCTTCCAGAGCCTCTTCCTCGGTGGGGGTAGTCACAATTTCTTTGTCGACTTTAGCAGGAGGCGGAGAGTGTGAACTGGAGCCAATAATATCGACATCAGCTGAAACCGAGGTATGAACAGGGGCAGTAGGAAGTACTTCTTTTTCGGAACACTTCTCTCCCGTCGATTCGGCTCGCGCTTGGGGAAGCTGCTCCTTTCCCTTAACAAGTGCAGCACGGGCATTTTCATCTAAATAAGTTGCTTCAAGATCTGTTTCGGCATAACCAGCACCACCAAGCATATCGATTATCGCCTCCCATACTTCAGCCAAGGTGACTTCATATTTCGGCCCCAAAAACGAGAGACTTCTGCGCCCCAAGACGCTATGGATATAAAAGTCGAATAAAGTGGTGTTAATGGTGGCTTTGGTTGCCTCATGGGATTCTTCGGCTGCAGTTTTGCCGGCGATAGCTTCGTCGCGCTCTCTTTCAGCCTTTAACAACTGAGACTGCAGCCTTGTAATTTCCAAGTCTTGGGAGCTAACTTTCTCCCGAAGCTGAGCGACGTCATCGCGATATTTCCCAGTAACGTGCTGCTCTGCTTCAAGTTTCTCTTCAGCATCTCGCTGAGCAGCATGGGCATCTCGAACTTGCTTTTGGAGCATTTCTTCCTTTTGCGAATAAGAAGTGGAAGAAGTGGTAAGCTCGTTCTTTAGTCTTTCAACTTCGGCTTCAAGTCTCCCATAGTCATCAGTGATGCTCTTCATTTCAGCATCGTGCTGCTTACAAATTTTATCCCATTCTGACTTATCATTCTCCATAGTCAGCATGGCTTCAAGGTTCATGCGATTAACCTTTTGAAGCTCATCAACCATTTTCTGCCATCCAGACATTCTCTCAATGTCAAGCTTAACAGCATCGAGATTCTTCAGCATGGCCTGCTTGTCAATAGGAACCAAGTCTAAGTCAAAGCGAACTCCTTTTAAACACCAATTTGAAAATCGGTTCTGAAGTGTGGAAGGAGCGTCCTTTACTTGATACTGAGGCCTGTTGATAATCGTTTGAATGTCGGATCTTTGGAGAGCAGGAGAATCAGAGGGGATATCAAGAGGAATTGAAGCAGGGGTCTTTTCGGAAATTTCAGACGCGTCACTATGTTTGATCCGCTTGCTCGGATCGTCGACAAGGTGACTCTTTCCCTTATCATCATGGGATTTCCTCTTATGAGAATCATCGCTTCTGTGAGAAGAGTTGTGTCGATCATCTCTTCTTCTTTGCTGCTCCTCATAAGTTCGCCTTTCATGAGCTTTTCTAGCAGCTCTTTCTTCATCTGTTTCCCTCGGGGCAGTGAGATAGCTCCTAAAATCATAATTCTCACGGCTTCCATGGTGCCGGAATTTGTCATAATATGAGCCACTTCGCCCCATCGAAGAATCTGAAAGTAAAAAAAAAGACAAGTCTTAGAGATAACCAAGAAAAGGAACCTAAGTGCATATAAGTGCTGAAAAGTTCTAAATGTGTGTGGCATGTAAACTATGCGCATCAAGCTACAAACCACCCTTCGGCTTGGGGGTAGCGTCAACTTTTGCAGCTGGTGTTAACTCTTGGGGTTGATGGATTTTGCTGCAAGGCGGATGTCGCCTCAATTGCTGAAGAAGTAACTTTGGCGGTAATAGGGTCATCCTTGAAAAGCTCTTGTGAAGTTATCATTAAGTCGCTTATTACATCAAAAGTGTCTCCACCGTCGTGCTCAACGGAGTCTTCTCTTTCAACTCCTTCTTCGATCACCGGGGAAAGTGAAAGTTTACTAGATAATCCCACAACATCAGCAGAACTGGAACACTTCACTAATGTAGTATCTACAGTAGGTTCTTTCAGAGCCATCTCTTCTGCAGAAACTGGGGCATCCGATGTCCCTGCTTGAGGGTCAGAAACTTCATGAATCTGAGTAGACCGGGAAGAGTGCAGAAGACTGTACTGGTGCAAAAACTCGTCTTTCAGCAAAAATTTGGCACTCCTCTCTTCAGCAGCCACAGCACTCAAAGTGTCTAAGGTTGACTTAAGGCTGGGATCTCGAAGTGGAGGAGGAAGTGCTGCAAAAAGTAAAGAATGAAGTTAAGCATTTGACAATTCGAGTTTCGGGAAGTTCAGAAGATGAAGGAAACAGAGAAAGGCAATCTTACTTCCGACTCTCCAAACGGCATAAAATCCCGAAGGACAACGGACAAAGAAGAATTGACTTAAAAACCCATGTGCACTATCGGGCAAGTCTAGAATCAACCTACGGTTTCTTGCGCCTCTCACAAGTATAATCGAAGGATGATCTTTGTTCTCCGCAAAGGTGCACAAATAGCAAATCTCCTCAAAACTGGGAAGGCGGTTAAGCGTTCTTCTAAACAGCACACACAACCCCATTATTATAGCATAGCCGTTAGGGTGTAGCTGGAAGGGAGAGATGGCTAATCGAAGAAAAAGTTCTCGGAGAAAATCATTAAAGGGAGGAATAGCTCCGATTAAGCACATCTGGCGATTAACTGCAACAAAACCAAGGGGTGGCCTGTCAGCAGTATCGTTTGCTCCAGGAAATAAAGCATCTGATTCGGCGATGCCGATCTGGATACACAGTTGTCTGAAAACTTTACGCCTCAAGGTGGTAGAAGTCCTCTCCGGAGGATCAATCAGTGGGTTAGCAATCGGAAAAGCTTCTCCAGCTGGTCCTGTATCTTCTTGCTGAGATGCCATTCTACACAAGGAACTGGATATTCAAATATGAAGGTGCACGTTTCCTAAAAGTGTGAAGTGTTGTGCAAAACTAATACAATAACAAGCAAATATAACTGAAATCAAGATAGTTGACATTTGTCGATTATAAAGTTTCAAGGCTTGTTATCTTAAGTCCAAGTACAGTGCTGTGTTAATGCAAACAAATCAGCTTTTGTTGATTATTTCAGCTTTGCTTTAATACTTCACTTGAATTTGTTGTTTCACAGCATTTCATTCACAAAGTTCATTTAAGTTGATTATTCTTTATCGACTAATCTGTCATTCGATGTGGGCAGTCAATGACAGTATATTCGCCTTAGTTTTCTGCAAATATCATACTTAAACAGGTTGTTAGATTAAAGATTAGTATAATCTGTATCAAAGTTCAACACAGTTCAAGGTTCAAGCAAGTTAACTCAGAATTAGTTCAAGTCCTAGGTCGTTCAGCGACCTAGTATAGGTCGGAGCCTCCTTAGGTCGTACTGTGCAAGTCAAAAGGTTCAAGGCAATGCAAGTTTGTCCAAGTGTTAGCTCGGCCGCGACCTAAAAGCCTATGCCGCAAGGAAGTTAAGTCGTAAATTTCTTAGGTCGTTCTGCTGTCCTTCAAGCGAAGTTAAGTCGCAAGTCTTAGGTCGTTTTGATTCCAAGGCTGACCCAAAAGTTGAGTCGAAGGAAGTTGTTCGGCTTTACTTAGGTCGTAAGAATTCTTCGGTCGGTCAAGTTCCTTAGGACATAAGTCTTAGGTCGCGAAAATTTCGGCACAACCTAATTTTTAGGTCGCTCAGATCCGTTAAGTCGCTGACTTCCTCTTCACGCAATCCATCTCGACCCAATAACCCGTTATCAATTACATACAGAAATCCATCGTCCTCTTCGTGAAGTTCTCCATCCATTCATACTACTGAATCACCCCAAAAATAATTCAAAACCTCCCCAATCCATCACGGATTCAATGCATTACCATGCCTTCATAAATCAGTCAAGCAGCGATCAAAAGTCGATTGCGACAACCACTCGAAATGAAGCATGACACATGGAATTGAACCGAAGTTGGAAAATAGGGTTTCATAGTTAAACGATGATTATGGCGGGATGAAGATTGAATTCACTTACGAGTATAATGGTGAAGATAAATCGATGACTAAAATGGGTTGAATTCGCCTTAGGAGACTCGAAGATTCGTCAATGGCAGTGGGAGATCGGAGTAGTAAGGTGAAGAGGAAGAAGCGACCTAACAAATTTATATGGAGCTGAGAGAGGAAGGCGAATAGGCATGCGAGTTAGCGAGTGTTTTAGGTCGCTCACGACCTAACAAAGTTAAGTCGAAGCACACGACCTATGACATAGGTCTGTCTGTACTTCGAGGGGAAAATGTTAACTCCTATTTTGAAGCGACCTAAAATATAAAGCGATCTAGCAACCTATGAGCCCTAATGACCTAACTACACAAACGACTTAATGACCTAAGCACTTCACGACCTAACATACCTAACGACCTAAAGGTATCTACGACCTAACTTCTCCAACGACCTAAAACTCCACGACCTAAAACTCCACGACCTAACATACCTAACGACCTAAAGGTATCTGCGACCTAATAGTCTCAACGACCTAACGGCATAATGGTCCTGGCGACCTAACATCACAAAGGACTTCGCGACCTAACTTCGTAAAGGACCTACTACCTAAAGAAGTAAGCGACCTAACTGGTTCAAAAGGCAGTGCAACCTACGACCTACCTTAGGTCGCTCACGACCTATAACATGCCCAGTTTAAACAAGCCAACATAGTTCCCTATGCCGCATTTCTCTAGGTCGCTCACAACCTACCATCCCACTAAGTCGCCAATGACTTACAACTTACCTTAACCTTAACCCGTCCACAACCTACGACCTATCCTAGGTCGGTCACGACCTACGACCCAGCTCAGAATTGGGAATATATCGCTGATAAATTTCATCTACATAACCTCTAAGCTCGTACGTCTCAGAGAAGGGTGTTAATCTAAGAGAATAAATTCTCCGCCACCAACAGAAATGTATTTGAAAGAAATCAGCTTTATATCTCAAAATGTAATGTCAGACACGTAACCATACCAGTCTGTTCCGGGTTCGAACAGAACCGAAGGCACTTCCAAAGAAGCCCTTGCAATCCGGGTATTCACAATCCCGATCAGACTTCCCATCACAAAAAGAGTGATATAAATCTCTATACCGGAGCAACTCGGTGCAGAGACATTCGACAGATTGTCCTTTCATTTTTGAAAATACCCGGTCTTCACACCTGTCTTCAATACGATCCATATCGTCGTATCATTATTCGGAATGGGTTATCTGACACAAAGGTCCTTTCCCGGCTTAACCGAATAATGAGCGTTTGTTTTAAAAACAAATCAAGTGCCATTTCAAAGGCAAATATTGATAGTCGGTGATTTAACTATCAACCATATTCACAACAATCATCGGATTTAAATAATTTTCCCAAATTATTTATTTTCAAAATATCTTCACAAGATATATATATATATATATATATATATATATATATATATATATATATATATATATATATATTTCCACTTCAACACTTTGAAAACAAATTTCAAATCAATTTTCACCTTTCAACCTTTGAAAATAAATTTCAAACCAATTTCCTTACACGGAATATATTTCCGAATATATCTTTTAAAAAAAGCACTTTAGAACTTTTAATTTATATTTTTAAAAGCTGCTTTGGAAATATACTCGGCTTTATAGTGAAAATACACTTTCACTTCAAAATGGTCCATTTAAACCAATTAAATAAATCCTTATCGATTTATTTTAAATTTACATTCAAATCTGTAAATTTACTTTTCCAACTTTAAAAATAAATCAGTGTTTATTTTTAAGACAAATTTCCTCTTTCCTTTATAAATTTCAATTTGAATTTACCTTTTCAAATATCCACTTTTAACCCCAAGATCAAATTCCAAATTATTTTACAAATCGATTTCCAATTTATTTTAACACAAATCAATTTTTCATTCAAAATCAAATAAATTTTCATATCGATTTCCCAAAGATTTATTTTCAAATACCCAATCATTTATCAAATTGATTTCTAGAGATTTCTCCCCTTTTTAATAAATTCCTTTATTCTTTCCAAACTATTTAAAATTCCATTTTCAATAAATTCTTCAACTTTTAAACTATATTACCCGAAATCCATTTATTAAATCTTTTCACCATTCTTGGAATTTAATCGATAAGATTACAAAAAGCTCTTTTTATACTTTAATTCCTTCTTTTAAATTCAACCAATCTTTTCAAAAAGAATTTACTTAAAATTCCCAACTCTAATTTTTAAAAATCAAATTTTTATTTATTTCTGGTATCCAACGATACCAAAAACTCATCCGGCTAAATTTTAGCCCTCAACAATTTCAATTATCAATAAATCATCCACAGATTATCAATAAATCACATCATTCACATATGAAGTAATATTCAAACAATTTTGAGGAATCCAGTTGGATCCCTCCAACCTGTTTCCCTGCATCCACAGATGTTAGCACAATACAAATTCCACTTCGAGGTGGAATATCGTGGTATATGGGATTTATAAAATATCATCCGCTATTATGCGGCGCAATAGGGTCTCATCCGCTATATAATGCGGGAAAATCAATGCCAATATATAGATATTCCAATATATATATTGCTATATACTACTATATATAGTATCACATCCAATAGCAATCAATAACTGAAAATTCCACTTTCATTTGAGTGAGAAGATCTCACCATTGCTTTTAATTTTTGGAATCCATTTCCAATCCAGTTTTGTTTTCTCGCTTTTTAACCTTGTATAGACAATTTTATACAATTTGTTAATATTCGAAATAATCGAATAATCAATTTTCATTTGATAAATTTAATTAGCCAATGATTTAATTTTTTTAACTAGAAATTTTCCTTTGAAAATCTTTTAGTAACTAAAACAATTAGACTAATTAATTTAACGAGTTAATCACCCTAATTCGTTATTTTAAAAATAATTAGTAAGTTAAAAATGTGTGTATATTTATTAATTTATTTCCATTTCCATACTGCAATTATTTTTCTTTATGTGCACATATATATAAATTGAAAACAAAATCCTTTTTTATTGTAAACAGCAAAAATTGAAATTTACTTTACTGTGACACATTTTTCTGTATATATATATCTCAATCTGTGTATATATTTATTAAATTTAAATTTCAAATAAACATCATATATACTTTACTGTAAATTTCTGAAAATTCACGTGATAAACACAAATCAAATTAAATCGAAACTGTAAATCCCTTACCACAAAAACAACCCAGGCTGAGACCACCGAACGCCACGCGAAGTCCTCCCCTTGCTCGCCGTGCTTCTCTTGCCCCAGCGATCGAATCGCTCGCCTACATCGCCTATCGCGAACGCCAACCTCGATGAACTTCCCCATCGCGACTCGATCGCAATTCGAAAATCCCCCCATACTGCCTCGCGAACAAATCTCGCGCTCTGACATCTAGCTCCTGCCCTAAACCACGGCTCTGACTCACAAGCGCCATCGCGACTCGATGGATTCGCCTTCGCTTCCAAGCATGCTACCACTGATACGATTGAACAGCCCCCTCCATCATCGCACGCCAGCGCGAGAACGACTCGCGACTTCCCTTCGAACTCTCCTCCTCTACGCGACTCGCCCCAGCCTCGCGATTTTATTTGATTTTGAGAAAAGGAGTGGCCATTTTTATTGTCTTCTGATAAATCGATTTTGTTTTAATTTGTTGAAGAGATGACTGCGATTCACGTTTCCCCTTTTGTTCTGCCATTATAATTTTTTTTCCTTTTTGAAATCAAAATGAATTGCTCCCGTGATAAAAGAAAACAAAGGGGACAAGATACGATGTTTTCGTGCTTCACTCAGCTTGCTACAGTGCTTCTGAGGTGAAAGGAAAAAGTAACGACGTGACAGAAATACGGCTGAGAGTTGACTAGTATATATATCCCATTTAAATTCTTTTTTTTTGAGAAAAATGTGTGATCCTCTACGAATAGAGGAGAGCACACATGCGAAAATATATATATCACGAATATAAAGTGCTGCCAACAAGCCTGGCAGGTAACAAAAATATCCCATTTAAATTCAAATTCAAATCGTCACGAATTTGCAACTCAAAATTTTGATATCCTATCGAGATGTGCCGCTAGGCGTTTGTAATGTTATACGCCTATTCCAAACACAATGGAAAAGGTTTCGGCTCCAAATTCGATCGTATGGAGAAGATAGCTTTTTGGACCAGTTATTAAATTAAATTTCGATTTAATTTCAGCGCGTTTGCTTATCGTACGCTCACACAACAACTCCAAATGCTACGAAAATTGAAATCTGATAATAATACAATATTACGGATCCAATGAAACTGGTTTCGTCGAATTCCGAGACTGCGCCCCGGAATGCTATTTCCAAATTCAATTTAAACGATAAAATTTCAAAACCGAACAAATCATTTCCAAATTCGATTCTGAAGCTTCTATTATCTTCAGTATTGTCAATATGAATTTTCGAAGGCTTGAAAATATTTTTAATCAGCTTAAAACTAAAGATTCAAATTTTTACCCAGTTTCAATAATTAAATTCAAAAATTTAATTACCTAATCCATTCATATATTTGAATTTCAAATTAAACTATCTTTTCAAATATTTAAAATCAATTAAATATTCAATTTCAAATGTCAAAAATTCAGGGTCGTTACAATCTTCCCCCTTAAAAGAATTTCGTCCCGAAATTACAAGTTAAGAAGAATGCTCCAATACCCGTTTATCATTTCCCCAAACCAAACAGTTTTATCAAATTTTCAAAACAAATCTTTCTATTAAAGATTCGTTATCACTTCAACTAACTTTCCAAACACTTTCATAGTTTCAAACAACTTTGTTTTACTTCACAATTCAAATTCAAATTTTTTAATTATCCAAAATTTCTCAAAAATTTCCTAACTCTCTAAATTTTCGAAAAATTTCGCCAGCGTCTCCTTTGC
The DNA here is from genome assembly GCA_030737815.1 of Allium fistulosum. Lineage (NCBI taxonomy): Eukaryota > Viridiplantae > Streptophyta > Magnoliopsida > Asparagales > Amaryllidaceae > Allium > Allium fistulosum. The sequence continues at coordinate 736,975,021 of CM060908.1, read as the reverse complement.
GCGGCTAGCTCGGTACAACCACAAAATGTCCTTACGGACCCTCAGATTTCAAAAGAAACAAAATGCCAAGTGGCAAAATCAGAAACTCATCAAATTTCATACTGAAATTCAAATACATACCTTATTGTCGAGCAATTTAAATTATCTTCAAAATCAAAATCCAATCCCATTTCCCTATAGCATTTATAATCTCTGTATACTTTACTTAACAACAATATCTAAATTCACTTATTGGATTCCCAATACCCATTTTACTTAAGAATTTCATTCGTTATGTTCAATATAAGTATTTATATCCCTCTTATATTTATTTTCACTTTACTAACAAAGTTATATATTCATTTCCATTCAACTTTGCATTTTCAATCCCATTTGAATTCAATTTACAATTTCAATTCTATTTGAATTCATTTTATCTTCAAAAACTAAAATTCACTTTACTAGATCAATTCTTACATTTCCGTTACAATTTGAAAACCAATTTCCCGTTAACAAAAATTTTCCAAATTTTCAAAAAAATTTCTAACTCCCAAAATTTACCAAAATTTTTGGCGGAGTCTCCTTTGTACGGAGGAGCTTTTGCAATTTGACAAAAGATATAAATATATATACATCGACCCACTCGGTCGGAAAAGCAGAAGCAGTTCATATTTCCTATTTTGTATTGCGTAGGCGTACCTTTATTAGCATTTTAAGCAAAGCGGCTTATTTTTAAGCATTTCGCGAAATCAAAATGTAGCCAAACGGCTTCCAAAAACCTGTACTTACTCAGTTTAAACACGTCAGTGACAAATATAGGAAATCTATTAACATTTCACTCAATTTCAATAGCGAATACATAGATTTCATAAGCAATACATCCAAAGTTCTTTTCCATTTGCAATTTATAAAGTTTCAATACAAATTTAAATTGCTTTCATCTAATTTACATCCAATTTATATTCAATTCAAGTGATTAACAACTCACTTTCTTACATTCCATTCATTCTTAAGTGAAACGAATTCATACTATTTCAATTGATTCAAAAATCAAATTTTATTTTCTTTTAATAACTCATAGAATTTATATAATCCTGTTTGTGCCAAACGACAACCATTATTATGCAAATTCAACGATATTCACTTAATAGAATATCCATTTTAGTTTATAACTAATTTAAATTGATACCAACTCAATTTATTTTAAATTCATTTCATTTTCAATTGATTCCATTCAATTCAATTTACATTTGAAACCATTTCACAAAATTTTTCTTAAGTCGAGCATTTATTCAATATTTACTTAAGCTATTTCACTTCAAACTCAAGTTCATTTCCTTGTAAATAATTTCCAATTTAAATCTTTGATTTGATTGGTTTTCATTTATCAAATCTATCCCATTTACTAATTTAATTCAATTAGTTCATTCACTTATTCATTTTAAATTTCAATTTCCATATTCGATTCATCTCGAATTTACTTAATTAATAACAAGGAAATTACAATTAATTTCCGCTTACTTGAATTTATTTGCAAATCCAAACCATTTTTATTCAGCTTACAACTCAACTTTAATTTAACTAACTTCCAATTCATTACTTCATGAATTTACAAATTATCAAGTTTGTTTACTTGAATTCAATCCATTTTTTTTTTCAAGTTTGGACTTTTATTCAACTTGATTCAAATCAATCTCATTTTTAATTCTAATTTATTTATTTACAAATGTAAACTCATTTGTTTATTCACAAATTCATTTCTTTTCAATTTGAATCTTATTCTAAATCAACTTTCACTTTATTTAATTGATTCACTTATACTTACTTTAATTTAACTCCATCCTTTAAGTTAAATTTATTCTATCAAAATTCAAATTGTATAAGTTATCAACTCATTTATTATTCCATTAATGAATTTATTTTCAAATATTCTCTCTGGAATTCTATTTCAAATTGTAGATCACATTTATAATTTACATTTATAAATCTCATTCGTATATGACTTCATTTCCTTATATTTTCAATTCACATTTATAAATTTCATTTGTTAAATGAATTTATCTCCAAATCTTTGGTTATACCATTATTTCTTATTCAATTCCATATAACAATGATAATAATTCAATGTTATCACTTCCTAACAACCAAACATCCATATATAATAATAATTCATAGAAAATGATTTCTTTTCTATACAAAAACAGTTTTGGGAAAAATTATTTCATTTACCCCATTTAAAAACAATACTGTGTCAGTTTACCTTGTTTAAGAGTTTAGAAACCCCTATCGATTACAGTTGGCCAGACTGCACCGACCAGAATCTATAAAAAATCAACCGATAAGTCAACACAATACAAAACAAATTTTGTATTCACTAACAAATACGCGCTCATATATATTATTACACTCATACCCATTCTAGAGTACTACTGACCCCATCTATAATGAGTAATACCCAACAGAGCCAGGGTTGTCGCTTAACCGGCTGCTCTGATACCACTTGTAACGACTTGACTTTTCGACGCTCAAAAGTCGACATTAATACGTCCACTGTATCAACTGCCGAACAATCAAATGCCGGAAAACCAAACCCTGAGGGTTTAAAAAGAAGAGGTAGAAGAAGATAGAAGAAAAAGAGAATAGAAAAACAGAAACAATATTAGAATCTCACATTCGCAGCGGAACAATATATAATAGATGAATCAATAATCTTTAAAACAAAGAACTATATCAGTTTATACATACATCATCAGAGTCAATATACAACTCAATACAATAATGGACAGTTATATAAACTTGTCCTCATACAGAATACACATCGAAATAAATATACAAGTACGGAAGTACGTCTCGCCATCCAGTTTGCTTCCAAAGCTCCAGAATATCTAGAATATCCTGATAACATAACTCTAGACTGCCCGTGTGGAAAATTATGGGCACCCAGAGTTTAGAAAGGAAACAATAAACTCCGAGTCAGTCATGGTGACTGGTGTGAGATCGTAAAACAGTTATTTTCACAAAGAAAATAAAATTTATTCGCAATGCTTTTGGAAAATGAAACTACCATAAGACCTCCCGCCACACACACAATGCAAACGCAGAATTGGAGGAGATTTCTTCTTATGATAGTCAAAGATGCTTACTACGCAAATCATTGGATATTATTATTAATGTCTAGTGTCGAAATTATTTCGAAAGTATAATATTAATATTAGCCAGCATAGGCATTTCACACTATGCCTACTATAGCTACTATGTTCAATAGCAGGTTACCGCCACATTCCATAGCAGGTTATACAACTAAAACCATACAAGGCTCGTACTGTTTTTTTGGATTTCCAACAAATGGTCAGGCTAAGGAACTTCCTACCGCCACATGGGATCGCCTCTGGCTGGACGTCCCAAGAGACAACTGCTCTCTGCCAACATAAGGCCGGGTTACCCCTGTAACAGGTAACTCACGAATATGTCATCCCCCGGTCCTTTGGGACCTTTATCCGAGGCGCCTCGATAAACACACAATCACACAATAAATGAGATCGGAGTATCCACATAGGTTAAATACCAGGGCTCCATACCTGATACCACCCTTTTCCAGAAGGAAATGACATACCCTAAAGGGCGCGACCCTCATAACCTTGCCACATATTCCTGTTTCGACCATTTCCGGGGAGTGAGGTCTGACGAAGTCTCGTCCACAAAGCTACGCTTTTTCACAAAGCCGTGCTTTGATCACAAATGATCAATAAATGATCAACACACAACAACACTCAGCATGCCACATTACCAAATTGGGAATATATCGCTGATAAATTTCAACTACATAACATCTTAGCTCGTACGTCTCAGAGAAGGGTGTTAAGCTAAGAGAATAAATTATCTGCCACCAACAGAAATGTATTTGAAAGAAATCAGCTTTATATCTCAAAATGTAATGTCAGACACGTAACCATACCAGTCTGTTCCGGGTTCGAACAGAACCGAAGGCACTTCCAAAGAAGCCCTTGCAATCTGGGTATTCACAATCCCGATCGGGCTTCCCATCACAAAAAGAGTGATATAAATCTCTATACCGGAGCAACTCGGTGCAGAGACATTCGACAGATTGTCCTTTCATTTTTGAAAATACCCGGTCTTCACACCGGTCTTCAATACGATCCATATCGTCGTATCATTATTCGGAATGGGTTATCTGACACAAAGGTCCTTTCCCGGCTTAACCGAATAATGAGCGTTTGTTTTAAAAACAAATCAAGTGCCATTTCAAAGGCAAATATTGATAGTCGGTGATTTAACTATCAACCATATTCACAACAATCATCAGATTTAAATAATTTTCCCAAATTATTTATTTTCAAAATATCTTCACAAGATATATATATATTTCCACTTCAACACTTTGAAAACAAATTTCAAATCAATTTTCACCTTTCAACCTTTGAAAATAAATTTCAAATCAATTTCCTTACACGGAATATATTTCCGAATATATCTTTTAAATAAACCACTTTAGAACTTTTAATTTATATTTTTAAAAGCTGATTTGGAAATATACTCGGCTTTATAGTGAAAATACACTTTCACTTCAAAATGGTCCATTTAAACCAATTAAATAAATCCTTATCGATTTATTTTAAATTTACATTCAAGTCTGTAAATTTACTTTTCCAACTTTAAAATTAAATCAGTGTTTATTTTTAAGACAAATTTCCTCTTTCCTTTATAAATTTCAATTTGAATTTACCTTTTCAAATATCCACTTTTAACCCCAAGATCAAATTCCAAATTATTTTACAAATCGATTTCCAATTTATTTCAACACAAATCAATTTTTCATTCAAAATCAAATAAATTTTCATATCGATTTCCCAAAGATTTATTTTCAAATACCCAATCATTTATCAAATTGATTCCTAGAGATTTATCCCCTTTTTAATAAATTCCTTTATTCTTTCCAAACTATTTAAAATTCCATTTTCAATAAATTATTCAACTTTTAAACTATATTACCCGAAATCCATTTATTAAATCTTTTCACCATTCTTGGAATTTAATCGGTAAGATTACAAAAAGCTCTTTTTATATTTTAATTCCTTCTTTTAAATTCAACCAATCTTTTCAAAAAGAATTTACTTAAAATTCCCAACTCTAATTTTTAAAAATCCAATTTTTATTTATTTCTGGTATCCAACGATACCAAAAACACATCCGGCTAAATTTTAGCCCTCAACAATTTCAATTATCAATAAATCATCCACAGATTATCAATAAATCACATCATTCACATATGAAGTAATATTCAAACAATTTTGAGGAATCCAGCTGGATCCCTCCAACCTGTTTCCCTGCATCCACAGATGTTAGCACAATACCAATTCCACTTCGAGGTGGAATATCGCGGTATATGGGATTTATAAAATATCATCCGCTATTATGCAGCGCAATAGGGTCTCATCCGCTATATAATGCTGGAAAATCAATGCCAATATATACATATTCCAATATATATATATATTGCTATATACTACTATATATAGTATCACATCCAATAGCAATCAATAACTGAAAATTCCACTTTCATTTGAGTGAGAAGATCTCACCTTTGCTTTTAATTTTTGCAATCCATTTCCAATCCAGTTTTGTTTTCTCGCTTTTTAACCTTGTATAGACAATTTTATACAATTTGTTAATATTCGAAATAATCGAATAATCAATTTTCATTTGATAAATTTAATTAGCCAATGATTTAATTTTTTTAACTAGAAATTTTCCTTTGAAAATCTTTTAGTAACTAAAACAATTAGACTAATTAATTTAACGAGTTAATCACCCTAATTCGTTATTTTAAAAATAATTAGTAAGTTAAAAATGTGTGTATATTTATTTATTTATTTCCATTTCCATACTGCAATTATTTTTCTTTATGTACACATATATATGAATTGAAAACAAAATCCTTCTTTACTATAAACAACAAAAATTGAAATTTACTTTACTGTGACATATTTTTCTGTATATATATATCTCAATCTGTGTATATATTTATTAAATTTAAATTTAAAATAAACATCATATATACTTTACTATAAATTTCTGAAAATTCACGTGATAAACACAAATCAAATTAAATCGAAACTGTAAATCCCTTACCACAAAAACAACCCAGGCTGAGACCACCGAACGCCACGCGAAGTCCTCCCCTCGCTCGCCGTGCTTCTCTTGCCCCAGCGATCGAATCGCTCGCCTGCATCGCCTATCGCGAACGCCAACCTCGATGAACTTCCCCATCGCGACTCGATCGCAATTCGAAAATCCCCCCATACTGCCTCGCGAACAAATCTCGCGCTCTAACATCGAGCTCCTTCCCTAAATCACGGCTGTGACTCACAAGCGCCATCGCGACTCGATGGATTCGCCTTCGCTTCCAGGCATGCTACCACTGATACGATTGAACAGCCCCCTCCATCATTGCACGCCAGCGCGAGAACGACTCGCGACTTCCCTTCGAACTCTCCTCCTCCACGCGACTCGCCACAGCCTCGCGATTCTATTTGATTTTGAGAAAAGGAGTGGCCATTTTTATTGTCTTCTGATAAATCGATTTTGTTTTAATTTGTTGAAGAGAGGACTGCGATTCACGTTTCCCCTTTTGTTCTACCATTATATTTTTTTTCCTTTTTGAAATCAAAATGAATTGCTCCCGTGATAAAAGAAAACAAAGGGGACAAGATACGATGTTTTCGTGCTTCACTCAGCTTGCTACAGTGCTTCTGAGGTGAAAGGAAAAAGTAACGACGTGACAGAAATACGGCTGAGAGTTGACTAGTATAAATATCCCATTTAAATTCTTTTTTTTTGAGAAAAATGTGTGATCCTCTACGAATAGAGGAGAGCACACATGCGAAAATATATATATCACGAATATAAAGTGCTGCCAACAAGCCTGGCAGGTAACAAAAATATCCCATTTAAATTCAAATTCAAATCGTCACGAATTTGCAACTCAAAATTTTGATATCCTATCGAGATGTGCCGCTAGGCGTTTGTAATGTTATACGCCTATTCCAAACACAATGGAAAAGGTTTCGGCTCCAAATTCGATCGTATGGAGAAGATAGCTTTTTGGACCAGTTATTAAATTAAATTTCGATTTAATTTCAGCGCGTTTGCTTATCGTACGCTCACACAACAACTCCAAATGCTATGAAAATTGAAATCCGATAATAATACAATATTACGGATCCAATGAAACTGGTTTCGTCGAATTCCGAGACTGCGCCCCGAAATGCTATTTCCAAATTCAATTTAAACGATAAAATTTCAAAACCGAACAAATCATTTCCAAATTCGATTCTGAAGCTTCTATTATCTTCAGTATTGTCAATATGAATTTTCGAAGCCTTGAAAATATTTTTAATCAGCTTAAAACTGAAGATTCAAATTTTTACCCAGTTTCAATAATTAAATTCAAAAATTTAATTACCAAATCCATTCATATATTTGAATTTCAAATTAAACTATCTTTTCAAATATTTAAAATCAATTAAATATTCAATTTCAAATGTCAAAAATTCAGGGTCGTTACACACGACCTTACTGATAACCAAATCTTATTCTTGTTAATCATTTACATTATTCTATTTAATCTATCAATTAAATATCCTGAATAATGTTAAACTAAAATTAAGGATGTTATAGGCTCCCCCTAAAAAATTACGTCCTCGAAATTCAGTAAGGACTACATAATAAGCAAATCAAACATACAACAAATGCTAGTATATCCTACCAACTATAAAGTCTATATATAAAGAATACATAACATACAATTATAATAGCTCAAGATAAGTATCCCTAATCATGTCCTCTATTTTCCAAGTATAGACTTTCTCATTGTCACTCCATTGAACTTTCACTAACTTGACTGTCTTGTTCCTTAACCTCTTCTCATCTCTCGCTACAACTCGAACTAGTTGTCTCACAAAAGTCAAATTTGTTCTATGACTAAATCTTCCAATGTAGTCGGAGCAATAATAGTCTCTGGATCATGCACATACTGCCTAAGATTATAAACAAGAAACACATTATGGACACCTGCCAAACTACTCGATAACTCCATCCAATAAGCGAGTTTCCCGATCCTTTCTATAATAGGGAACGGTCCAACATATCTAGATGCCAATTTTTCCGACTTTCCAAATTGTACCACATCCTTCATCGGTGATACTTTAATGAAAACATGATCTCCAACCGAGAACTCTAAATCTTCACGCCTTTTCTCTGTGTAACTTCTCTACCTGTACCGAGCTTCTTTGATCCTATCCCGGATTAATTCAATCTTCTCTGTGGCTTCTCTTACCATATCTGGACCAAGGACCAATCTATCTTCGATCTCAAACCAACATGCTGGTGATTTGCACGACCTTCTATACATAGCTTTGAAAGACGTCATTCCTATACTAGCCTGATAACTATTATTATAGGAAAACCCAACCAAGTGCAAATGGTCTTCCCAAGACCCACCAAAATCTAGTACACATGCTCTTAGTAAATCATCGAGTACCTTATTGACTCTCTTTGTCCGTCCATCCGTATATGGATGATAAACGGTACTCATCTTATGCTTGGTACCTAATACCTCCTGTAGATTCTTCCAGAATTCACTAGTGAACAAAGCATCTCTGTAACTGACTATACTACTAGGAATCTCATGCAGTCTAACAATATTCTTCATAAAACACTTAGCCAATACAGGCGCCATCCTAGTGGACTTAACGGGAATGAAATATGCGTGCTTGGTAAGTGTATCCACTATGACAAGAATACTTTCATTTCCCATGTTCAACCTTCGCAACTTGTCAATAAAGTTCACGGATATCGAATCTCATTTCCAAAGTGGTATATCTAAAGGCTGAAGCAAACCACTCGGCTTCTTATGCTTAGCTTTAATTTGTTGGCAATTCACACATTGCTTCACCCATTAGCCTACATCCCTTTTCGTACGTTCCCAGAAGAAACTTCTCTTCATATCCTAAATCTTAGTTCCCCTAGGATTATAGTAAAATTCAATTGATGACACTCCCTAAGAACTTCCTTTCTTAGGTCATCAACATCTGAACATATAACCATCCCTTTTTCCGTAAGCATTCTCGATGGTCAAGACTAAAATCTTTCAAATCATGGATCTCGGTTCCAGTTTCCAACTTTCTAATCTTTTCGGCTAACAGTGGATCGTCTCTCTGCTTAGAAGCAATCCTCTCGATCAATATTGGTCAAACTTCCAAGCAAGACGACATGGCAATACTTTGACTAGAACTAGCAGTCGACCTTAACTGCACATTATAAGTAGTCAACGCCTCCAAATCCTTTCATTCTGCCAACATTGCTAACACTACACATTGATGTTTTCTACTAAATGCATCCGCAACTTTATTTCCTTTCCCGGGCATATACTCAATACCAAAATCATAAGCTTCTAAAAACCCTAGCCACCACTGTTGTCTCATATTCAACCCTTTTTGAAAGAATAAATACCTCAAAGACTTATGATTTGTATACAGCTCGAATGTTTCTTCTAAGAGGTAGTGTCTCCACACTTTCAATGCAAAAATTACCGCTGCCAACTCTAAATCATGAGTTGGATATCTAACTTCTTGTGGCCCGAGCTGTCGAGAAGCGTAGGCAACAACTTTACCTCTCTACATTAACACAACTCTTAATCTTGTTCCACATGCATCCGTACACACCACTAATTCCTGATTACTGTCTAACACGGGCACATTAGTCAGTAGATGCTTTCACTCAAGGAATTCTTTCTCACATTTAACAAACCAATTAAACTTTACATCAAACCTGTTTAATTTAGTCAGGGGTGTTGCTATTTACGAGAAATCCTTGATGAATCTTCGGTAATAGCCAGCCAATCCAAGAAAACTCCTTATCTCAGTCACGCTCTCGAGTCTCTTCCAATTATTTATAGCTTCAATCTTAGCTAGATCCACCGACAACCCTTTCTCTAAAATTACATAACCAAGAAACTTCACCTCTCTTTTCTAGAAATGACACTTTGAAGACTTTGCTTTTATTTGATGTTGCCTCAACGTCTCTAGTACTATTATAAGATAAATTTCATGGTCTCTTTCATCCTGAGAATATATCAGAATGTTACCAATGAATACCAACATGAACCTATCCAAGTGCTCTCAGGAAATCCAGTTCATCAAGTCCACAAAGAAAGCAGTTGCATTAGTTAATCCGCATGGCATCACTAACCACTCATACGAACCATATCTTGTACGAAACGCCGTTAAAGGAATACTGTCCTCCACCACCTTCAGTTGATGGAACCCTATTTGCAAATCTAACTGGGAAAATACTTTGGCTCCACTCAACTGATCAAATAAATCATCAACTCTCGTAAAAAGATACTTATTCTTTATCATCTTCTCGTTCCACTTACGATAATCAATACATAATCTCAACGACCCATCCAGTTTCTTGATGAACACCACAGACGCTCCCCAAGGGGAACTGCCTGGTCTAATAAAACTCTTTCCTTCTAAGTCCACCAACTGCACTTTTAATTCCTTCATCTCGATAGGTATCATCCTTATAGGTGGTTTACTTATGGGTTCAACTCAAGGTACAAGATCTATTCAAAACTCAATAGCTCGTTTCAAAGGTAGTCCTGTAATAGGCACGAACAGATCTGCAAATTCTCTTGCAACTAAAACTGATTTACTTCGTCTTCTTCTTCCATTGCACCCAGTAAAGCACAAACAAACTATTATTTTCCTATTCCGGTGAAATATCCTAGCATGATATTTACTTAACCAATCCATACCCAAAATAATCCCAAAACCTCCAAAATCAAACACATACAAACTGTAAGCAAAAGTATATCCTAGCAACTCAAATTCTAGATGGTCACATCTCATTCCAAGAGTTGCGTACCCTTCTGTTGGATTAGCTACCATTAAGGAAGCAATAAGGTATGATGGTTCTAAACATAATTTTTCTACAAGCACTAAGAGATAAATGAATGTGATGCACTAGTATCAAACAATACTCTAACTGGTATGCGATGAATCAAAAGCGTACCTTCCACACAGACTTCATTTTCTCAGCAGTAGTCGGTATTGATGTAGATGGCTCCAAAGCGAACACCCTTCCTTTATCAGCCTTGGCCTCTTTTGGAGATTTGTACTTATAATGCCTTATCTGGTCACAGTTAAAGCACTTCACGTTCTGCTTTTCTACAACCATCTTGCTATCACCCGATCGACATTCATTAGCGTAGTGCCCTTTCTTATCATACTTATAACAAATGATATCTTCCTTCCCTTTCTTAGCAGCTCCACTCTTCTGAGCTCCCTTCCACTTAAAGAACTTCCTCTTCTTATTTTGAGAACTCTGGGTTCCAATTGACTTCTCCTTTCCAAAAGTAGAAAGCATCTCCTTGTTTCTATAAGTCATTTCCACCACTACATTCGATGGATCCCTAAGATGTAGTGTATTTACCTTAGCAATCTCTGGCCTCAAGTCCTGGATAAACTTCTTAATCCTCTTGATAACGGTATCAATAGTGGGATATCCATATCTGGACAGTTCATCAAACTTAGCAGAGTATTCCAACACCGACATTTCCCCTTGCTCCAATTCCATGAACATCTTGAGCAGGGCTGACTTGGCTACCTCAGATAAAAAAATTTCCTCGAATCTCCTTCTGAATTCCGCCCAAGTCAACTCCTCCTTTGGAACCCCTATGGTCACCCTGTTCCACCAGAACAACACAACACCTTGCAATTGTGCCGATGCCAATCTCATTTTCTGCTTATCATTTAGACCTAAATCCGCAAAAATTCTTTCACAATGCAACAACCAGTTCTCTACTTCAATGACATCTTCAATCTCGAGAAAAGGCTTTCCCTCCAAACTAGTGTAATCATGACTTAGCTTAGCTTAGTTATTGCCAACTGGCACCACGGGATTTGCTCCTCCCATATTAGCAACATTTCCTCTAACTACTCCAACAGCTACTCTAACTTGCATCAGATTGACGAAGAACTAATACATAGTCCTCATATCTATAGGTGGGATCGCAACACCTACATTGGCATTTGCATTTTGATGAGCATTTGCCTGTCGACCCGAATTCCTTCTGATGTCGGGCCAAACATTTCCATTTTTTGTGGTGCTTCCACCACCTAGATTCACTCTTCTGTTTCTTGCTTCCATATCTTTCTTTTTCATAAATCTACATTCGAGCCTTAGTAAGTGTTATCCAGCCTTTTGACTAGATAATATCCGAACCGATTGGACGATTCGAACTTAGAGTTATCAAGGCAAGAAGCTCAGAGAGATAGCCCAGGAGTCCAAAAACTAAGCAGACACAAAGTTACAAGGCTAATACCAGAACAATCCAACATAACAACCAATCTACCCAAGTTATGGTTTGGTATCAACCCCACCCTATGGGTCGTACCGACTCCTATTTCCACCTCAGGTGGACCTCATCTTCTACTTATGACTTTGCATGATGCCCGAAGCCTATTTCTAATGGCGTTTTGTTGATTCAATACAATTCTCCATCGATCTCCACGAACAGTTGAAGCTGCAACTCTATTCTTCCATAACCCCATCATTTCGACTTGTAAACAAGTTAATATTATGAAAAAAACTATGGAACCATGAAGCTAACAATAAGACGAGTCAAGATGAAGACTTGAAGACAACCAATATGACCATCCTAAGGTTCAGTACCGACTCCTACCTATAGATCGATACTGGCCCCTACTTCCTAATGATGTGGCACTTAATTTTGTGGGAGAATTGGCCTAAATCTTGAGTAATGTCTAAAAGATATTTTGTACGAGATTTTAGACTCCATACCTCTATAAATAGGAAAGTAGGGGTTATTTTTCAAGGTCTTCTTTTGGCTCTAGTTCTTCCCTGCTCTATATTATTGTAATTCTGAAAAATCTAAGTTTTGGAGTTATACCGACCCATAAGAACTTCTACCTCCAAGTCAGATATAAGCAATAAAATACTAAAGTGGACGTAGGCCTTGTTTTGCCCAACCACTATAAATGATTGTGTCTTGTTTATTTCTCATTTTCATTTACATTTCTTCATATTTTATTCTCCACATAAACATCTGGGTGTTTACGCTATTTTTGGTTCAAACATTTTGATGCATTCACGGAAAAACTCAGATTCTCATGCTCTAAGGCCACTTGGATCCATCATCTACTATTTTGATTCCTATGTCCGAGAGATAGACCCAATTTCTTTACCTTTTAATTCTACAACTCAGATTTGCAAAGATCAACTAGAAGGTATCTGTCATGACGCCATCAAAAAGAGACCATTTTACCAATTCCAGAGCTACTATTGAGGCTAAGAATCATAATCCTCAACATGGAGATTGAGTTGTCCAACCAACTCAATCGGAGATCCAAACTCCAACTGATGTCATGACTAGAATGGAGATGGACAAGATGATAAAGCATATGGAAGATAGATTCTAGGCTAGTCAGAATGAGATGAATCAAATGATGCAGCAAAGCTTGAGGCTATTGAATAAGCTAACTCAAAACAACCATAGAAGGAGTAGAAGGGATTCTAGTTCTTCATTTGAAAGTTCCTCGTCATCCATGTAGAAAAGGAGGGACATGAAGCAGAAGAAGGCTTAGAATGCTGTTGAAACATCGTACTAGGGAGGAAGATGAGCCCCAGGCTCAAACTTGGGGATCGGTACCGACCCATTATTAGAGGTCAGTATCGACCCATCCAATGGTGGGCTTAGAGCCCATCCTCGGGAAGGCGGCGTAGACTTAACTTTAGGGCACGCTGCTGCTGGTCAGAATCTGGAGAGTCATATTGTTGTTGATGATATTGCCCACGTGAATCAAACAAGGGGGACTGCTGGACAAATAGATCTCCCGAAGACTAGAGAACCTAGGTATCGAGAACCATACAAAGAGCGTTTGGCCGCTTGAGGCGGAGCCCGATTACCGCCGTTCAGTCAAACCTATTGACTCGGACTACTTGGAAGATATGGTCAGGAGACTTGTTAGTGAAAATCATTTTAGAAGAAATGATGAATGAGGCACCTCTCCCAGTCGTAATCCATTTATAGAGAATGTTCAATGCGGGAGATACCCTTGGTGATTCGCAATGCCAAGTATGCCATTGTACAAAGGATTAACGAACCCTAGGCAGCACTTGATGAGATACGAATGACATATGGATTCAGCCAGAGCTTCCAATGCCATGAAATGCCGCTATTTTTTTATTTTCTTAAAAGGAGTGGCTATGATGTGGTTCAATCGACTTCCACCGAGGTCCATATCATCTTCCCTTGAGTTATCGAAGAAGTTTGTGGAATAATTCCATTTACATACTACACGTCCGAAGCATGTGATGTCTTTTTCTGACCTCTTCCAAGGCGAGGGAGAGTCGATAAAGAATTTCTTGAATCGATTCCACCCACCTGTGATAAAAGTTACAGATCCCAAGGATGATATAGTGTTAATAGCATTGATAAGGGGGATTCACCCCGATACGGAGTTCAAGGAATGGTTGAAAAGGGAGCCCTCATCGATAATTGATGCTTTTATAGAAAGGCTAATGAGTACTTATGCTTAGAGGAAGCGCGCAAGCATCCATGAAGGACTAGTGCTGGGAATGCGGATGAAGTTGTACAAAGCAATGTTGCTATAAAGCAATCCAGAGGAAGCTCTGGAAATGTATATGTTAATGTTTGTAACCAAAACAATAATTGGAAATGAATCGATGATGGGGCTAAGAAGAAGAATCCAGATAACATGAATCGTATTAGGACCCCCAAATACGATAGCTATATTGAACTGACCAACTCGGTAGAAAATATCTGTCTAGCAACTCAAAGCACTGAGCAATACAGAAAGTTGACTCCAAGATAGTCGAGTGAGAAAGAGAGAAATTTAGGCAAGTTTTGCAGATTTCATGAAACTTATGGTCACAATACCAACGAGTGCAGACACTTGCACGATATGATCAAGAGTTGATCTGTAAGAAAAAGTTATAGCAGTATGTGAAAGCCCCACAGGATGGCGGTGAGAAAGCTCTAACACCCTAGACCGTCTTCCCAATGGGGGAAAGCTGAGCCTAGTGTTGATGGATTCAAGCGGCCAGAAAAATGATTGGCGATTAAAACAATTATCGGTAGGCCACAGCCAGTCGATAAGAGTCTAACTGAGATGGACAGATATGTCGGTGCAATAAAACATGCGTAGAGGGAAAGGTGCTTCACTATTGAAGTTCGGACTTCGACAAAACAATGCATAACGATGATTGACGATATTGTTTTCTGGAATAGAGATGCTAATGGAGTGGAAGCTCCAATGATTGACCCACTCGTGATCACAGCCACGATTGGTCCTGCCATTGTTCAGAAGGTGCTTGTTGACTGTGTGAGTTCAATTAATATCTTGTTTAAGATGACTTATTATCAAAAGATGTCAGAGGAGAAGGACTTGAAACTTTGTAAATCTCAAATAAAGGGGTTCAACGGGACGGCTACTGAGCTGATTGGCTGTGTAGAATTACTGGTGGTACTTGGCGAGGGTAACCGCAAGCGAGTGCGAGTCGTGCCTTCCTTGTGTTGGATATTTACTAAGCTTACAATGCATTTCTAGACCGACCGTCCTCGGTTGAGTTCAGAGCAGCTACCGATCCTTAGTGTTTTACTATGAAATTTCCTATAGAGAATGGCATAGGGATTATCCATGGAGATCTGGTGACTGACCGAGAATGCTACATTGCCAAGCTAAAGGAGGCAAGGCGAAGGGAGAAAGGAAAAAAAATATAAAGGGGACCCTCTGCATTAAGGCTTTAGATGCATAGCAACTACAGCTTGAGCTCCAGCTCAGGCAGCCCAGTCGGTTCTATGAAGACATGTACCGACGTAAAGAGCCAGAAGGTAGAAGAGCAGTTCCGGCCGAGTTGTCGTTGTTCCGGTCAGCTAGGATGATCCAAATCGGGTCCTAAAGGCAAGATTGCAGCTCGGTGCAAGAGTAATGAAGGAGTTGGTCGGTTTTCTACGGGCAAACTTGGAATTTTTTTCCTAGATAGACTCAGATATGTATGGGATCTCACCGAAGATAGCGAGCCAGGCATTAAATATAAATCCCATACGCGTTCCTGTAAAACAAAAACGCCGCAGCCTGGGTACGAAGAGATCCACTACACTCAAAGAAAAGACGGATAAGCTAAAGGATAATGGTTTTATCCCCAACTCCTTATACTCAGGGTAGGTATCTAACCTCATATTCGTGAGCAAAATGAACAGGAAGTGGAGGACATGCATCGATATTCTGATTTGAATAAGCGTGCCCAAGATAGCTTCCCGCTTTCAAGGATCGATCAGCTGGTGGACTCAACCAATGGACATTAGCTACTTTCATTTATAGTTGCATACTCTGGATACAATCAAATCCCGATGCACGTCCCGAATAAGAAACACACTAGCTTCATAACCAACCTCAGACTGTATTGTTATCTGGTCATGCCCTTTGAATTAAAGAATGCAGGAGCAACTTAGCAGAGGCTCGTAAACCATATGTTCAAAGATCAGATTGGATGTTCGATGGAAGTCTATGCGGATGACATGCTTGTGAAGTCGCAGCGTTCGAAAAACCATGTTGATGATCTGATAGAGATGTTTACTATCCTCTGAAAGTACAAAATGAAGCTCAATTTGTAAGTCTATAGTACGGTGGATCGATTATAAAAATGACAAGTATATGACTAATTTAAACTATAGTGTAACAATAGTAAAGTATGTAAATAAGAATAATCACACCAGGGATTTTATACTGGTTCGGACCTCCCATCCTACGTCCAGTCCCGAAGCTCCTCTTTGGAATTTCCGTTTACCAAATAACCCTCACTTCACCCGGAGGAACAGGTTTACAATAGAAGAGTTTATTTTTCAAGAATGTGTTCTCTATTATACGGATTTTGACTATATTGTACAATTGAACTTCCTATATCTCTTGAATGATTGAATACAATATTGTTCGAGAGAGTATGGAAGTGTATGATCTCAAATTTGCAGATTTGATAACAAGTAGATGATTAGAACAAGAGATGATCAAGATAGAGAGTCGAGTGAATTAGATAAGTGCTTTGATCCTTCTTGATTCTCGTTTATATAGTTGTAGAAGGTTGCTTCTAGTAGTTACACCTCTTCCCTTTCAGTCTAGAGTCGTCACTGTTCACTGGTGAAGAGTTGTGGAGGAGAGATGGAGTTGTGTCTCTTCGGAGATGACAGTTGTAATTTGAATTATCTGCCCCGAGCCCAGTTTCAGACGTCTGAATGGTGTTTTCAGACGTCTGAGAACCTATTATTATTTTTGTTCATCTTCTACGTTTAGACGTCTGAAGTTCTGCATTCAGACGTCTAAACTTGTTAAGTGATGTTCTCCTGGGTTTATTCTTGAGTGTATTTCTCTTCGATCCTCGTGCAACTTTGTAGATGAATCTCTTCAGTGCTTTAGTCATCGTCTTGTCATAGTAGTGGTTTCTCTTGCTTTGAATTCGTATCTGTATAGTTGTATGATATATATATATATATGTATGATTTCCATTGTATAGTTGTCATCGTCGAAATCGTAAACTAAGGGTTCTAACATTCTCCCTCTTTTTGACGATGACAACTATATAATGTACTTAGATAACAATTACAGAAAGGTTCTCCCCCTAAATATGATCTCCCCCTATAGATGTGCATATTTATTTTTCTCCCCCTTTGTCATTATCAAAAATAATCGAAGAATTATAAAAATAATGCAGAACCAAGTATGATGTACATACATAATTATATCACTAACAAAAAGGTTATGATTACATCATTAAGCACATCAAAAAAGAGGAATATTGATAGTGTCTTACCAGAACTTTGATCAGGGAGTTAATTACAACAAAATATTTACCTTATGAAGTCAAGGTAGTTCATCACGAGAGGAGTCTAATTTCCCTTTCCCCTTATCGCCGGTTTTTGGCGATGTGTGAGGAGATTGAGAGGGTGTAGACCAGTCAGAAGAAGGTTGACGGACTTGTTGTAGTGCATGATTAAGTTTGGAAACCACTGAAACGAGAGAGTCTTCAACTTTGGAAAGCCTTGTGGACAACGTGAGATCAAGCTTCGCTATTTGTTTACCAAGGATAATTTGATTTTTTGATCGGAGCACTTGGTTTTGTAAGGTTAAGTGAGCAATATTCTCATTAGCATGAGGCTGAGTTCATGCTTCCAATATCTCCATATCGGAGTGATATTCAAATGAGGAAGGAGGAGGTGGAGATGGTTCCTTGGTAGTTCAACATCACCTTCTTGTTGTTGTTGTTGAGGAGGAGGAGGTTGATCTTGTGCATTTTTCCATTCGATGTTTATGACTTCTCCAATTCCGATGACATATCCTTTTGAGTTGTCTCCAAAGGTTACGGTGCCTTCATCGATATATTTTATATTTGAGAGCATCATGGCATTCCTGATCATATGTTTTGAGCAGCCACTATCGAGTATCCATTTCTCCTTGCTTTTATTTTTGGGTACCTACAAAACAAAAATTATTCAATTGGTACCCACTTCTTTTATTTGGGTCCTAAATGTTAGGAGGGGAGGGTAGCCTTACCCAAGTGGGTTTGGGTCCTTTAAAAACATAATTATTATTAAATACTACACTTGATAAAAAAATATCAATATGTTTTTGTCTAATTAACTTATTATTAGACTTTGGTATCCAAATTTTTATATTTTTAGATTTTACATCTTTACTTAACTTTGGTGTCTTTTTGAAACTTTGATACAAGATACTTTGCTTTACAATATTACCTTTTTTCTTTTGTGAATTCTTTTCAAATCCCAATCCATTTCGATTACCAGAAGGTTTCGAAATTTTAATTAAATTATCAAGATCTTGTTTTCCTTTGTTAAACTTTGAAACATTGTTAGTAATTTTTTCTAGTTTATCCTTTAATTCACAAATTTCAGTTTTTGAAATTTCTATACTACTTTTTAGTTCAATATTTTCCTTAATCAAATTATTATTCTCAAGTTTTAACCTATCTATTTCACTAAGTTGTGTATCATTTTCGATAGACTTTTTACACTTTTCTTGTGAAATCTCCAATTCTTCTTCTAAAATAACTTTTCATCCTTTAATAATCCAATTTCTAGTTCTAATCGATTTATTTTGGCTAGGTGTTCTTTATTCAATTTTTTGATTTGTCTAAACTTATCATCAAGTTCCATACTTAATTCTAATAGTTCATTGTAGCAAAGTTCAGGACATACCTCATTAGTGTTAGCCATAAAACATACATTAGCTTGTTATCCATCGCTATCACTATCACTATCAGAAGATGATGATGAATCAGAATCGTCCCAAGTGACTTTAAAAGCTCTTTTCTTCTTAAATTTCTCAAATTTGTTCTTATTCTCATTGTTGCGTTTAGGACAATCCTTCTTCATGTGTCCGTATTGATCACATTCATAACACTTGATTTGAGATAGATTTGTTGTATTGGACTTCCCTTCTTTTTGGAATTCGGTCATCTTTCTAAATTTCTTGAATTTGTTGTAATTCTTGGCAATGAAAACTATCTCTTCTTCATCCAAATCTGAGTCATCATTCTTTGCTTGAAATGCTATGTTCTTCTTTTCAACATTTTGTTCTTGTCTTCCCTGTAAGTTAGCTTCATATGACATTAAATTTCATATCAACTCTTCAACCTTGAGAGTAGAAAGATCATTAGCTTCTTCAATAGCTAATACCTTCCTTTCCCAATCCGATGTTAAAGAGTTGAGTATTCGAGAAACTAAATCAAAATTAGTAAACTTAACTCCTAATGCCATAAGATCATGTTGAATAGTTTGAAATCTAGAATACATGTCAATAATAGTTTCATTTTGCTTCATTTTGAATGAGCAGAATTGGTTTTGCAAAATTGAAATCTTAGTTTGTTTGACCTTTGTTGTACCTTCATGTGTAATTTGTAAGGTACGCCAAATGTCAAACGCAGTGGTACATAACATGACACGTGAAAATTCATTTTTATCTAAAGAGCCAAATAAAACATTCATAGCTTTAGCATTGTTTGAGGCTAAGGTCTTATGTGCATCGGTCCATGTGCTCATAGCAGTTTCAAGTGCTTCATATTTATTTTGTGTAGCAGACCATATTTCTAGACCATTGGGTTCCATAAAAATACGCATACGGGTTGACCAATATGCATAGTTGGAGCCATTAAATAGTGGGGGACGTGCGGTAGATTGACCTTCTTGAAAGATACTTACCATATTAGTTATTCAAAAACTTGTTACGGTACTTTTGATTAAACCAAGCTTTGATACCAATTGAAAGTCTATAGTATGGTGGATCGATTACACAAATGACAAGTATATGACTAATTTAAACTATAGTGTAACAATAGTAAAGTATGTAAATAAGAATAATCATACCAGAGATTTTATACTGGTTCGGACCTCCCGTCCTATGTCCAGTCCCGAAGCTCCTCTTCGGAATTTCCTTTTACCAAATAACCCTCACTTCACCCGAAGGAACAGGTTTACAATAACAGAGTTTATTTTTCAAGAATGTGTTCTCTATTATATGGATTTTGACTATATAGTACAATTGAACTTCCTATATCTCTTGAATGATTGAATACAATATTGTTCGAGAGAGTATGGAAGTGTATGATCTCAAATTTGCAGATTTGATAGCAAGTAGATGATTAGAACAAGAGATGATCAAGGTGATTAAGAAGAGAAAAAGGAACTTTTAATGGAATTTCAAGTGTAAAGATGCATTCCAAGCTCTATTGAATCACATGGAGAGACCCCCGTCCTTTTGAAGCTGGTGGATGATGAGGACTTATTTATATACTTAGTAGTGTGAGTGCATACTTTAAGCGCCACATTTGTACGCGTGGAATCTTTCATTTAACGATCGATCTATTACGTCAGTAAGCGGTTGATAGGCGCAGAATGAAACTCGAGACTTGAAAAGCTCACGTGCTACCTTTTGATTGCTTCAAGAAAGCTCTGCCCTTACTTTTAGGCTCATTCGATCAAAGTTCTTACCGACCAGCCGTTGCAACAAGTCATGCAACATTCTGAGACTTCTAGAAGGATGTTGAGATGGAACATTGAATTTGAGCTACTATGATATAACTTATAACCCTCGAAGGGCAATCCAAGGTCAGGCCTTGGTGGATTTCATAGCTGAATTCACTCTACGAGATGATCCTACGAAGAGCAGTGGTCAAAAAGATGTTGGATGGAAGATGTACACGGATGGTGCATCTAATGAACGTGTTCCAATGCTGGAGTGGTACTTGTCACTTCCGAAGAATGCCCGATCTGTTGTGCCTTGAAGCTTGACTTTCCAACAACATACAATGAAGCTGAATATGAGGCCTTGATTGCAGGACTCAAGATAGCCAAAGAGCTAGGATTCAAGTCTTTATGATTTTCTACGACTCCTAGGTGTTGGTTTGCCAAGTTTAAAAAGTGTTTCAAGAAAAAGGGACAAGACAGGCTCCTTATCTGAACCAAGTCCTTTAGCTGCTCATTGACATTGAACACTACATAATCACTCATATTCCCAGAGAGGAGAATGAGAAGGCCAATTCACTGGCTAAACTAGCCAGTTCCGGAGATGTGCAGCACGTGGGCTTGGTTCCGGTGGAAGTATTTTTGACTTTGAGCATCGACCAGATGGATGTCGATTGAATCTTGAGGACCGAGCCTGAAAGGGAGTCATGGATAACTCTGATCCTGGGTTATTTTCAAAGAGGAATCCTACCGGAGATAAGGATTTAACGATGAAAAATCCTTCGACAAGTTTCGAGATATATCAAGCGAGAAGGAATACTGTACAGGAAGGGTTTTTCTATCCCTATACTCGGTGTGTCACTCATGACAAGGCCAAACAAGTCCTAAGAGTGGTTCATGAAGAGGCCTATGCCGACCACACCAAGGGGCAACCTTAGAGAAGAAGATCCTTCGTTACAGATACTTCTAGCCAAATGTAAACCGAGACACAGCTGATTACTGAGACACAGCTGATTACACTTGCAGATGCGACAAGTGCAAGAGATTTGCTAAAATACCGAGAGACCCACCGACCGAGATTACTCAAATGGTTAGTCCTTGGTCATTTGTAATCTGGGGAACATATATTATCAGTGTGTTGCCGATACCTAAAGGTGGCACGAAGTATGCCATCGTTGCAGTTGATTACTTCACCAAGTGGGCTGAGGCAAAGCCGTTGGCCATGATCACCACAATAAAGTGATCAAATTTGTTGTTTGGAATATCATCTATCATTTTGGAGTTCCACAGGCAATCGTTACCGATAACAGGACCCAATTCGATAGCATCGAGTTCAAAGATTTCTACTATCGGCATCGCGTAGAAAAGAGATTTGCTGCGGTGGCACATCCTCAGGCGAATAGATAGGTTGAACTCGTGAATAAGTTTATCAAGTCCATTCTTAAGAAGCGTTGGAAAAGGCCAAGGGCAAGTAGGTCGATGAACTTCCATTAGTACTATGGGCTTATCGAAAAAACTCATAAGTCAGCGACTAGCCACTCTCTATTCGCCTAAGACTACAGGTCAGAGGCTATGATTTCGGTTGAACTAGAAGTACCTTCTCATCGAGTGATTCACTACAATTGGCAAACTAATGATCAACTCTTACTAGAGTCTCTTGATATGATCAATGAGAAGCGCGACGTAGCTGAGTTGAGGCAGCTGCTCATCGAAACCAAGTCGCACGATATTACAACACTAAGGTCGAGAATCGGACCTTCGAAGTTGGCAACCTGGTTCTCAAACGAATCTTCCCTAGCTTTGGAAACTTTGGCCCAACCTAGGAAGGTCCCTATGTAATAGAGCAGAAGTTTGGAGATATAAATTTTAGGCTTACGATGATTGATGGGATTCTGCTCCCGAGGGTATGGAATAGCGAGCACTGATGACGCTATTTCACTTATAAATAAATTCATAAATAATTGGCTAGAGCTGTGTAATAAGACAAATTCTATCATTTCCCGTCTTTTATGGAATAAAATAGCTTTTCGAGTCCAGGAATCCGTCTTTCCATTACTAGAGAGTTGTGACTTGACCGACTCAAATGAATTTGCATGTGAATAATGCAGGTGTGTAGGTACCCGGAGATAGGTACCAACCAAACTTCTACGGACCATGATCAAACCCTTAAAGTCTTTCTCGGTATTTGGAGATTGATACCAACTAACTCTTGTCCTCAGATTAGAGGTAGGAGTATAAACTCAACGGACATGATCCGACTGTCCATTAGCTAACTCTCGCTCCCGATGTAGGGGCAAGAGTATAAACTGAAACAGATGTGACTTGACCATTCGCAACCAACTCTTGTCCTCGGATTGGGGGAGGGAGTATAAACTCGAAACAAATGTAATACGACCTTTCACTCGCTCAACTCTTGTCCTCACATTAGGGGCAGGAGTATAAACTAAAGTGGATGTGACAAGACTGTCCAACCCTTAATACTTTGTCTGGAGTAGGCGAAACCAAATATCAATACCCGATGTAAAGTGGGATCTTGCCTATGAACTTTGAATCAACGTTCGAAGTTAGACGTGATTGAAAGTGTACATCGCAGGCGAAGATATGCGAACTACAATAAGTTAATTCAGATTAGTGCCCGAAGTTAATTGCAATCAGATATTGTGATCCTGCAAAAGGATACCCGAACCGCTATTCTATGTGGTTAACTCCAACTAATGCCCAAAGTTTGGCACTTCAACAATTACTTTACGTTTGAAAGAGCAATGAGAAGCCAGAATTATAAAACGGACTAAGGATTTGGTTCGATAATTAATAACTAAAATAAATGGACCGCAAGTACATTGAATGGAAAGTGTATTTCTCAAGTACTTAGACAAATCCATACAAAGTGTTAAAAAAACAGAAACTTTTGTTATTTACATGAAATTTGGAGAACTAAGTACAAATATTGTTGACACTAGAAACAAAAAGAAAAAGCAGGGGCCGAACCCGCACAAAGCTGGCCAAAAAAACCTAAAAGAGTCCATGTACACAAAACAAACCGGTACTCATTTGTCAACTTCGTTTTCCTTTGCTTCTTCTTAGCACTTGAAGATGCATCACTGAAGCCCTCATATTTTCTCTTTTCTCCTTTTCACTCGCTTCCTTTGCCTTTAGGTGGAGTGCTCTGCGATGATCTAGTAGGCACACTTTGAGCACTCCCAGGCGGAGGAATAGAGGCCGGAATTCTTTGCGAGGATCCTATTGGTGTGCTTTAAGCACTTTCGGGCGAAGGAATATAGACTAGAGTAAAGATAGCCTACTCAAGCAAGATGATGGATAAAGGAGGAGGGATGACTTCCATCTTTTCCTGCTTGATCTTTTTTGCAAGGAGGAAGTCCTTTTCAAGTTCCTACTTAATATCGTGCATGGTGGGACCCGACAGGGGCATAGAGATCTCAGTAATTACAACATCATCATCAATCTAAGACTCATAAGTCCCACCAGCTCCGTCATCCAACAAAGCATCAATCATCTACTCATTGAGGCTAGAAGTATCTTTAACTGGGATGGTTGGAATCGTTGTTGAAGTGGTAACAGTAACTGATTCTATTACAGGCACATGTAGTCCCAGCCGAGAGCCCTTGTCAGGAAATAGAGCGATGTGGGGCTAACCTGAAGTTAAGAAATATAGAGAGAGAGATATTAGCTATGTTAATTGGCAACACGTCAACTTATTGGAATATAGGAGACGTCAACTTATTGGAATATAGGGCTAGTCTGTGGTTAGGGTTCTTTGTGGGCCGGAGTGCCGCCAAAGTTCCCCTCAGGAATCGAAGAGAGAATGGTAGGCCTGGGCATCTCAGGCCTCTCGGGATCATACTCAACATTAGAGGATGAATCACGAGCAGCTTAGGACCCAAGCGTTTGGCTCGCAATAACATCATGCGACGTCGATCTGGATGAAGGATAAGCTGATAATCCTTTAACACTATGGGCTTGTCTCCTACCAAGACTTCTTTCTCCAGCTGCTCTAAATCCACCTCCCCACCTTCAAGTAAAGCTTTCTCTAATTCAACAATCCGCTCCAAGGCGAGGGCAAGGATTATGTGATAATCATCTTTGAACCACTCTAAGTTTTGGAATTTGAGCATGTTGGCATTATACTGGTTCAAAAGTGGTTTAAAATTCTCCATCACATGCTTTTCTACCCATTGTTCTATGGCCTCAACTTATATTTTGACGAGTGCATCAACATCTTTAGCACGGTAGAGCGCTTTGCCTATTTCCTCCATTACATCGAGTAACTCATCACAATAAGTCTGAGCTTGCGAGGGCACGGCATTATTTTCTTTTGTTTCATGCTCTAGCTTGGCTTTCAACTCAACCATTTTTCTGTTTATGGTATACCCCTCCATTTTCAAAGCATGATTTCGGTGGAAAGCCTTCACCATTCAATCTCATTGCTTAATTGCTCCTTTTTGAGTGCTTTGATGGCCTTCTCGGCTTCGGCTTGGGATGTTCTCAATTTCTCGACTTCAGCATCGAGATTAGCGATGATTCTCTTATTTTCAACTTCAATGATTTTTTGATTGTTGATCTCTAGCTGCCTATTCCTGGAGACTTTGGAAATTTCCTCAGCTACCTTCATCCATTTATTATACTGGTTGTGAACATCGACCACGGAAACGGTGGTCATTTTTGGATGTCAGTGGAAATTCTTTTCAAGTTAGGCACAAACATAAGACCATCGAAGAAAATATTTGGAAATTCTTCTTTAGTTTGACCATTTGGGTATTGGCTATAGCAATTTCTTTGCCAGGCCTATGCTAGGAAGTTTCAGAGCCACTCCTGTGATGCCGATGGTCGAAGTATCAACTAGAGTGAGATGGCACCGAGGGTTGCATAGGGATGGAAGATGGAGGTGGAACACGAGAAGCATTACTATGCGAGATGTCATCGCGAGGATTAGGTTGCCTGTCTGGACCTCTAGGATGAGGTGATCTAGACCTAGGGCGATGCTTGGAAGCAGAGTCATGTAATGAGTGATCTCTGTCATAATTGCATCTATCTCGGTCATCTCCATCTCGGGTATAATGATAGCACGACTCATAATCGTGACCACTTCCGTGTTGGTACGAACTCGACCGAGGCCTTTGTTCTTGAGATGCTTTCTCCTCCAAAGATCCATATATGTATTTACTTTTCTCTAAGGAAACCATAAGGAAAACAGAAACAAGTTAGATCCAACAAGCAAGGACACAAGTCAAGTGCAAGTTTTGTGAAGTGCACAAGTGTGTGAGTGTCCTAATGTCCCCCCGACAGACCGTGAGTTGGAGCTTTACTCATAGGAGTAACCTCTCCCATTTTGGAAGGGATGAAGTCCTTATCGACGTAGATAAGGGAGTCAATGCCCTCAATACTAATATTACCGACATTGAAAGAACCAAACTCGGAAGGAATTGGCTATAAGCCAGCAAACTGGCCTGTTAAAGGAAAAGATGGAATTTTCTCTGCATCTGTTATTAGTAGGGGCTAGGTAGAAGTCCACGCCTTAGAGATTTTCATGATTAACCTCTTTTTTAGAGCAGGAGGTTGGTCGTCCCTAGATTGTTCTGGCCGAGACTCATGACCCGCATCAATGTTACCATGGCCAACCTCGCCACTTTCACAAATAATTTCGCCTTTCTCGGTGTCTTTTGGTACTTGTTCAATATTTTCTTCAACTCCAGCCCCAAGCTTAGGAGAGGAGGCAAATATGGATCAATCTCGATTCCTCCAAGCGGGTTGTTATCGTCATCATCGTAATCGTCATCACTAGAAGCAATTTGGACGATGCCAGCACTGCGGCCCTATTCTAACAAGCCGTAGGCAAGAAGATTGTCAATTGACAGGAGAGTCCTGATATCTTTCTCCTGTTGGAACTTCCATAAGAGTGTTAAAGACATCCTAAAGCACCGAGCTACTGGATCTCGTTGGAACATCTGAATAGTAAAGCAAGAATATGAGTTAAGTCTACATACTATAAGGCAAATTCATACAATATAAATGATATGGAACTTACATCTAAATATCCATCTCCGAGCAAACCCGGATGGACAACGGATGTAGAACCACTCACTCTCGAAGTATCTCAACTTGCTCCATGCCTAAAAACTACTATACAACCTCTGATTGGCTCAAGGTAAATTTGAGACGGGCTCTCTTTTCGGCTCTTGAAGCTATAAATGTACCGGATCTCCTCATAGTTGGGTACTCAGTTCAAGTGCTCGAAGAAGACCATATATGTACTAAGGAGGAAAGCATAACTGTTCGAGTGCAGTTGCATCGGAGTCAAGTGCGTGAAATTCAGAACTCGGCAGATAAACTAGTTGAATGAGGGGATACAACCCACCAAACACATATATCCATTGCAGGTAGTGTACCCTTACGGATGGTTGTGTGGCCTTTGATGATGGGAAGGAGCTAGAGCATCTTCAAAAGAAATCCTGTGCTTATCATATATTCTATGAAGAAATCCTTTGTTGGTTTTGGAAGCAATAGAATCAACATGGTCTTCCAATATTATGGCATCCTTAAGGGTATCAGAAGTTGGGTCTATTTCTGGCCCACCTACCAGTTCTACTGGATTCTCTGGAACTTGTTGTTCGACTTGAGGATTTTCCAGATTTTGCTACTCGGCCCGATGAGTCTCTTGTGGTTCCTACTGAAATGGAGTTTGCTATGCATTCTTTACTGGAGTTTGTTGGGCATATGGAGTCGTAGTTTAACTTGACTAGGCATCGGATTCGACATATCTCAAAGTGTATGTACCTGTGTCTTTAGCAGCCAGATGTTTGGAACGTCTTTGATCCATTTCTATAAAAAAAATCAATAGATAATCAACATTAGAATACTAATTGCAAGTTGTACCACCATGCTAAAGTAGATTCAATATAGTGTCATGCAATTCAAGTTTCCAATATTATTTAACAGTTCATTTTTAAATTATGGATATCAATCAACGTTATTGTCATCGTTGACCGTCCTGATAAGTTTCGCATCGCTGGCCATGCTTTGAAAAGGGTTCAAGACCAAGAAGAGGTCTCTAGTTCACAAGGAAGAACTATAATAAGGACTAAAATTTCAAATTTTTTCCTAAGTGTTGGAGTTGCACAACTCCAAAACTTAAAGAAATTCCACTCTTCATCTTCCACTTCCACTGATCCTAAATCATGGTCGACCATGTCCAATCCCAATCAATAGTCATCGCCATCCACTCATCCACATTCGTTAAATAGAGACCTCTTCTTGGTCTTAGTCCAAGAAGAAACTAAGCATAGACAAAGTTGTTGGATCTTATGTTTCGATTAATGATAAGAAATTCAACCGACATGAAGATCCATGAATCTATGACAAAGAACTACGAAGACCGGACTCAACAATATAAAGTATGGTTCATATATATATATATATCTCTGTGTGTGTGTGTGTGTGTGTGTGTGTGTTGTTAGAGTCAAAGTCTAGTTTTAGCTATGTTAAAATCTATCCTCAAGTAGTTAACAAACACACACATTAAAATGATGACACTCATTTTTTAATCAATGGCCTATAGAAACTGAAGATGTTCAGGTCAGTCGACTGAAACACATCCCTCAATCGGCTGAACCTGTGCATATGCACATATAATTTTAACTATAAGTTAGTCGACTAAATATTCAATATTAGTTGACCAAACATCGAATTCAGTCGACTAAACTGAATATTCAGTCTGTTGAATTATGCCCATTTTGAACCAAAATGTTTCTGTTTCATTTCAGTCGACTAACTAGTAATATTCAGTCGACTGAATATGTTCTTACTGTTAATTTTTCGAATTTCTTAAAAAGACATCTCTCTTCAGCGAAGAGGAATCTCTTCCAAGGAAGAGTTGCAACAATTTATTTTCAACAGAACTTTTAATCAGGAGTTGCAACTCTATAATCTCTATATATACATACTCAATTCAAGATTAAATTAACATTTTCTAATTCTATTTTCATACTTTTTGGAATCCTGAGTTTCTTGCTTTATTGCTTGAATATTTGAGCAATCACGTATTTATTTCTTTAATTCTAAAGCAATCTAATCTTCCTTATCTTCACGTACACACAAATATACATATTTTAATTAAGGAAAAGATTATAGAAAGGGTGTATTTCAATCGACAAATCTGTGTGGTTAATAAGAGCATGCAAAGTCAAGATAATCAATTTCATTTGTATCAAAGTCCTGTTCGGTTGCTCAGGCGGGAAAATCCTGTTCGGTTGCTCAGGCGGGAAAATCCTGTTCGGTTGCTCAGGCGGGAAAATCCTGTTCGGTTGCTCAGGTGGTCAAAGTCATGTTCGGTTGCTCAGGCGATGTAAAACTATTCCTCCGGAAGCGAGGGTTGCTAGTTAGAATTCCAGAAGGAGTCTGGGACTAGACATAGAACGGGAGTTCGAGCCAGTATAAAAATATCTGGTGTCATTTTACTTTTCTTTACTGCTATTTTATTTCATAGTTACTTTCCTCACTAGTTAATAAGTTTAGTATATATCCCATATTAAACGATCCTATAGCACAGTCTCTTTCATTTGGTATAAGAGCTTGGGATTCTAGAGATCATAACAACATCTTAGAACAAATGGCCATAAAGAGATCTAGTCAAGGCAATAGGAAGAGGAAGAGCAATAAAGTAGAATCAAAGGAGCAAACAAACAAATACTTCATGGCTAAACTCAGATCATAATCGGTATGCTTAGATTCTTTATATAAAGATCTTTTGTTAGCACATGATGAATTATTAAAGATTGTAAAACTTTGAATAGAGTTAATAGAATCACTTTAGCTAAGTTAAAAGATTGTGAGCAAAAAATTTCCAATTTAAAAGAGGAAAATAAATTTTTGGTAAAACAAACTAAATGTTTTCAAAATACAGTAGGAGAACTTATTTTACAAAAAGATTTCCTACGAAAAGAAAATGAGCAGTTAAAAGATAAAAACAATGATATTTTGGAGGAAATCAATGTTTTGCAAAATAAAAATACCTTTTCGGAAAATTCTTTAAATAATTCTAGCTCTTTAATTTTGTCTCTTGAAAAAGAGAATGAATCTGTAATTAAAAAGAATTTAGAATTATCTAAAGAATGCGAGATTTTAAAAGATAATAGTAATATTTTGCAAAAAGAAGTTTATAATTCTAAAGCTAATTTTGAAAGATTAAATAAAAAATCATTAATATTAACAAAGTTAAAGATATCTTATCTTCCTTAGTTACAAATTCGAAAGCTCACAATGATTAAAGCGGTTTGGGCTATAAACAAGCTAAAAGTAAAAATAGTACTAGATATGTATTCTTGTATACTAATTTGTGCTAGTGCTAGTACTAGTAAACAAGATAGTTTTAAAACCAGTTATAGTCATAATAGTACTTTGTTTAGAAATGATAGAAATTATTTTTCAAGTACTAAGCTAATGACTAAGAGTATTAAGATATGGATTCCGGCTAATATGATTGATCATGATAAACAACTTTATATTAGCAACTATTATAAGAATGTGATTTATAAGTAAAACTATATCTATAAAGGTTCAACCACACCCAAATGGGTATGGTTTCCTAAAAATTAGGAAATTATAAGAAACTTGGGTATCACACGCTTTAAATGTTAATTTTTTTTCTGATACCTTAGATTATTAGTAGTAGTTATTTTTAAAATTGTTTCATTATTTTTTTCTTTTAGAAGGAACAACCACACCTATTTTGGTAAGGTTTTCATCCTATGATTAACCCTTGGACCCTAACATAGTAAGGGGGTACCAAAATGATTATTATTTATTACAAGTACTTGGAGAAACAAAAGAAAAATGATAGATTTTGGAATTTTAAAGGATGTTCCATATATTTAATAGAATTATGTTGTTATATAAACTCTCTTTTTTGTCGATGACAAAGGGGGAGAAAGATATTGCTCTAATACTATTTGCACCAGGAATAAAAGCACGAATTCAGGGGGAGAAGCTGAAAGATAAGGCAAGCATATATTCAGGGGGAGATATAAAATTACGGAGCAATATTGTCGAGATTCATTCATGTCACAAATGGTGTTGTCATCATCAAAAGGGGGAGAATGTCGGATCTTATGTTTTGATTAATGATAAGAAATTTAACCAACACGAAGATTCATGAATCTACGACAAAGAACTATGAAGACCGGACTCAACAATTTAAAGTATGGTTCATATATATATATATATATGTATGTATGTATGTATGTATGTATGTATGTATGTATATGTATGTTGTTTAGAGTCAAAGTCCAGTTTTAGCTATGTTAAAATATATCCTTAGGTAGTTCGCAAGCACACACGTTAAAACGAAGACACTCATTTTTTAACCAATGGCCTATAGAAACTGAAGATGCTCGGGTCAGTCGACTGAAACACATCCCTCGATCTACTGAACCTGTGCATATGCACATATAATTTTAACTATAGGTCAGTCGACTAAATATTCAATATTAGTCGACCAAACATCGAATTCAGTCGACTAAACTGAATATTCAGTCGACTGAATTATGCCCATTTTGAACCAAAAAGTTTTTGTTTCATTTCAGTTGACTAACTAATAATATTCAATCGACTGAATATGTTCTAACCGTCAATTTTTGAATTTCCTAAAGAGACATCTCTCTTCAGCGAAGAGGAATCTCTTCCAAGAAAAGTTGCAATAATTTCTTTTCAACAGAACTTTTAACCAGGAGTTGTAGCTCTATAATCTTTATATATACATACTCAATTCAAGATTAAATTAATATTTTCTAATTCTATTTTCACACTTTCTTGAATTCTGAGTTTCTTGCTTTGTTGCTTGAATATTTGAGCAATCACGTATATTTCTTTAATTCTAAAGCAATCTAATCTTCCTTATCTTCACGTACACACAAATATACATATTTTACTTGAGGAAAAGATTATAGGAAGGGTGTACTTCAATTGACAAATCTGTGTTGTTAACAAGAGCACGCAAAGTCAAGATAATCAATTTCATTTGTATCAAAGTCCTGTTCGGTTGCTCAGGCGGGAAAATCCTGTTCGGTTTCCCAGGTGGTCAAAGTCTTATTCGGTTGCTCAGGCGGTGTAAACCTATTCCTCCGGGTTAAGTGAGGGTTGCAAGTTAGAATTCCAAAAGGAGTCTGGGACTGGACGTAGAACGGGAGTTCGAACCAATATAAAAATATCCATTGTCATTTTACTTTTCTTTACTGCTATTTTTATTTTATACTTACTTTCTGCACTAGTTAATAAGTTTAGTGTATATCTCATATTACATGATCCTATAGCACAGTCACTTTCAAAAGTTGCAAGGCTAATACCAGAATAATCCAACATAAAAATTAATCCACCCAAGTTAGGGTTCGGAACCGACCCCAACCTATGGGTCGGAACCGACTCCTATTTCCGCCTCAGGTGGCCTTATCTTCTGCTTGTGACCTCTGCTTTATGCTCGAAGCCTATTTCCAATGTTGTTTTGTTGATTCGATGCAATACTCCATCGATCTCTTTGAACACTTGAAGCTGCTACTCTATTCTTCCATAACTTCAACATTTGGACATAGAAACAAGCTAATATTGGTGCATACAACAATGGAATCACAAAGCTAACAACAAGATGAGTCAAGATGAAGATTTGTAGACAACCAATATAGCCATCTTAGGGATCGGTACCGACCCTTACCTATGGATTGGTACTGACCCCTACTTCCTGATGATATAGAACCTACTTTTGTGGGAGAATTTGTCTAAATCTTGAGTAACGGCCTGGAGATATATTGTATGAGACTTTAGGCTCCCTACCTCTAAAAATAGGTAGGTGAGGCTCATTTTTCAGGATCTTCTTTTAACTCTAGTTCTTCCCGACTCAATATTCTTTTAATTCTGAAAATCTAAGTGTCAGAGTTGTAGTAAACCCTAAGAACTTCTGCCTCCAAGTCGGATATAAGCAATAAGTACTAAAGTGGACGTAGGCCTTGCTTTGGCGAACAATTATAAATGATTGTGTTTTGTCTATTTATCACTTTCATTTACATTTCTTCATATTTCTATTCTCTACATAAACTTCTGGGTGTTTGCGTCATTTTTGGTTCAAATAGTAAGATACAGTACAATGGTCTAAGAGAGAAGGGATTATACATACTTATATATAGCAAATACAAGTACGTTACTATAGCATTATCCCATACCCCATTCTTATTCTCTGATTCATTATGATTATGTTTTCAAAAATCCTTTAATCTTTTTTAAGTTTCACATAAGCTTATGCTCTAATACCAACTTATAACATCCTCCACTTTGAGGCCCAAAACTAAGTGTTATGGATGCTGCAGTCATCCATAGTATTAATTCTTGATGAAAAAATGCGCCTATGTTAATCATTTCTATAATTAGGAGCACATGAATATAAAGTATATTAAACATAATTTTATAACAAATTCTAAAATTTCACTTCATAAATGATATTTCATATTCATTGCATACTCTCACTCACAAACCCGTGTTCAGAGAAATTATAATTTTTACAAAATACTCTAAGAGCGGCATATGGAGATGCCCCCTTGGTTGATCTGAGTCAAATATTTGGCATTACACAACTTGCCAATTACATCGATATAGACAAACGCAGTGGAAGTAGATAAAGCTCCTAATAGCTAAATTGCTTCTTACACGTCTCTAGATGCTTATTCGTCTAACTAGAAACCTAAAAACCCTTACTCCCGACCTACTCAAATGAGTACCCACGAATTTAAGGGGAAAGATAAAAACTTCGGATCAGACAACAGTCTGGTGTGAATAACAACCTGCCATCTCCAACCATATAGATATATAGTGAGACAACGCCGTTGAGCAGAACGGGTTCTCCCTTCTCTAGTACCTTAACCAAAACATATTAACCATATACCGTGCTTCTGCGCCCACAATGGTTAGAACATATTAAAGATTATTAGTGTTATGCAACCTATACTACATTACCCATCCCAATTTATTAGACTACGCATCTAAATTATTATTGACTATCCGTCTTATATTTATATGGACTACCAATCTCACATATGATTACTTGGATTACCCATCCCTCTATCATGTGGACTACCCATCGCATGAGGTTTCATTATCGAAGTTATGTGGACTATCCATCTCACATATGAACATTTTCATGGATTATCTATCCCCTCCCATATGGACTACCCATCACTTATGGTTTCATCTATTTAAAATGAGTGGACTATCCATCATACATCCCATAGTTTTCCTAGGATGACCATGAACCCTTCATTAACCATTTAAAGGTTATCCATCTCCGGCATGATGTGGACTATCCATCCCACATCCCGTAGTTTTCCTTGGATGACTATGAATCCATCACATATTCATTTAATTTTTTTAACCCACATGTCCAACCTATGACTATTAGTGTCCCCAATTAGGTGGTTTACCCTTTAAACTTACAACATCTCAAAATAACATGCACTGGTATCCCCAATGATCTATGGCTAACTTATTAAAGAAATTTTTACATTGGTATCCCCAATGCTTAGTATCGAAATTCATAAAGTAAAATAAATTGGTATCCCCAATGATTAAAGTCGAAGTCATTAAACATATAGCATGTCGAAATCAATACACATTGGTATCCCTAGTGAACAATGGCGATATAGTAAAACTTAGGGCTCACCGCCGTTTACGGCATTCAAGTCACACTAATCACTATCGAACCCCTCTTCAAGGTTGTAAAAAAAGTTCAATTTGTAAAACATGCGGCTAGCCGTCGAAATTAGAGGTTAATGACCTCCTTAAAACATAGGCTATACCGCCTTTAAAACTTGTCTTAAGTTTATATAAAATCAAGTCCAATCGGCGTTGAGGAAAGAAACGCGGCATTAATGTAGTACTACATCACTGCCAAAAGCAATGAAGAATAAAACCTTGGTATATAAGGTCACCGACTCTAATGAATGGCAGCGTCCTTTCTAATCCATTAACATAGCATACTTCGGCTACTATGCTGCCAAACAAACACACATAGACAAGTGCGAGTGTATGTATGTATATGTGTATGTGTGGTCGAAATTAACATTGGCGGCATCAATGATTTGGTATAAAAAATAGTCAAAGTGAAAGTGTGCGGCATCATTTAAAACACTTAAACAAATCCGGAGAATGCGATGTCGCCAATGATAGGTTGTCATCGATGTCCACAACGACTTGGTTGGAAATGTTCTATAACAATCTAAGTAGTTATCTTATGCATCCCTCCTTATCGACATCAACATTTATAAATGCGTCGTTTTCTTTGGCTCGACGATGATACATGATGCATGGCATTATCGTAAATTTCATGAAAACTTATTTATTACCAATAAAAGCAATTATTTTTCAATAAATATAAATTCTTGTCCAACTTCTATTAGATATTACATTACTTTGTATAATTCTTTTCGAAAAATCCGCCACACATCAATCTTACATTTCCAAAACATTTTCCAACTTAATTAATTAATAGCCTAAATTAATTATTAATTTAAATGCTTTTCTAGCATATTAAATTCATAATCACTTGGGAAAAATCCTCAAAAATCATATAAATTTGAAATTACTTTATTCTTCATCATAACCAATTTTTGGGTCAAAAATAATCATTATTTAATTATTCTAAATAATTAAAACCCGAATAATAATCATTCTCTTCCTAAGAAATTCGTAAAATATTTATTTAAATTCGGAAAATTATAAAATTAAAAAACCACCTCCAAATTAATGTTTTACATTATATATCTAAAAATCAAATTGATTAGAGTCTTAAAACTTAGGTGTTACCCTTAAAACCCATTCAAATAATTCCACAAAAATCCCATAAGTCGCTATTATATCCAAACAATGATTAAACAACCATATCTTGGCAAAAACAATCAAAATAATTCAGATACTACCTATATCTAAATTTAAGAAAAAAAATAGAGATGTCTCATGTATTATTCACCTTAGATTTGTTGTTAGGGTTGAGATTTGATTAGTGTTTAGCTTCTCTAAGCTTTGCCCATGAATCCCCTTTGATTTCTTCCCTCTTTGACTTGTTTAATGGCCGACCTTAGCTCTTTTTGTTTGATGGTTTTGATGTTATGTAAAATGAGAATGATATTAGGGGGAGAGGATTTACGGTTTAAAAGATGGATCTACATATTAGCCCCTCTTATATACTCTCTTATATGTTAAATTTTTCACAACAATCTCATTGCTTAATTATTAAGGCATGACCTTGTTAATGACCAAATTATATTCTCCTTAATCATTTATATTATTCTATTTAATCTATCCAATTAAATTTCCTAAATAATGTTAAACTAAAATTAGGGGGTGTTACAGGATGCTGTTAAGACAGGAGGCATTGACCATCAGTGATGGTGGTTATCGCACCAGTAGTAGTAGTATCGTCACCAACACTTCCTCATGCATCATCATTAGTTATAATAGTATTACCATCTATACCTTCAGTCACCACCTCAGTTTCACAACATAGCAGCATGGTAGCATTAATAGAGGAGGTTTAACACCCCGTGAAAATTAATAAGAAATTAACTAATTAATAATAAGGCTAAAAGTGGAAATTTTATAAATGTTGGGATTTGGCCATGAAAGTTACATATTGGCATTTGTAGCAATTTTCTGATCAACTTTCATATATAAAGTTTTATAATGGGAGCCTAAATGGAAAAATTATCGATGTTTGAAGTTTTCGAATTTAAAATAATTCAAACGGAATTCAATCAAAAATTTAATTAATGTTAACTTTTGGAACTTAACTGGGTAATAAATGATTTCACGTTAGGATTTAAGTAATGTTAGAATAAATGTTAAAGTTAATTAGTAAATAATAGGAAATAAATTAAAACCAATGAAAAGAAATTAATAGCATCCAAATATAAGGAACCGGTCAGCCCCCTCATCGACTAGTTGACTAATAGCGGTCGACCGCTTGAAGGTGGGCAGTCGACCGGTGAACAAGAGACGGCTAGGCTTAATTTAGGCACGAACAGCCTAGATTTGATTATTTTAAATCGTATGGTCCGAACGCCTTCTAACCACTATAACAGGAGGCTAGCCCACTCACCTTTATTCACAAATTATTTGAAATTCTAACGGAGCTCTATCGGTCTTCTTCTTCTCTATAATTCAGAATCACTTAGGATTTCCAAGCAAGGGATTTTAAATATTTATATATTCAATTTTTAATTATATCCTTCCATAACCCCTGGTTCTAAATCTAATTTATATACAATCAAATTGATGTATATTCTGAAAGGAAGAGATCTGAAGGAGAAATTAGGAGCGGACGTGAATCAAATCCAAAAGAGGCAAGTAAATTCTTTATGAGTGGAAATCTAAGTTTTTCACATTTTAGTATTTGTATAGTAGAATTTTTGGATTTGTTTTACGCCTTGGGGGTTTTTGTTCATGAAAACCCTAAAACTAAAATCCCAAAATTCCCCCAAAACGAAATGTCAATTCTTGAGTTTATTGGAATCTCAATTATTTATATTAAAATAGTAGAATCTATTTCGATATTGCAATTTGAATATTTTATATTCTTTTCCACTTTCAACTTTTCTCTATTGATGTGCTAGAGGGTTATAAAGAAAATAAGTTAGGAAATGGCGTGTAAAGTACGAATTCTCTTATTCATAGTTTGCATTGCCTATTTTCATAATTTAAATATATTAATCTCATTTTCACTTCAAGTTCATGTATGTAAAAGTTGAATAGAATATAAAGGGTTTTAATATGTTTTATTCCTTGAAATAGAGATGCTGACTCTACTACATTAATACAAAAAAATTGTAACGACCTAATTTTTTTTTAACGGTAGGATATTTAAATATTGAATCATTAATTAATTAAAGGTCCAAAATTATGACTTTTCGCATACGGTTGAATTAGGACTCGAAACCACATCCTTTGAGTTTGGATCGACATTGCAAACTAAAATGAGTATAAATATCACTATATTTGAAAATCGAGCAATCTAATGGCCGAATCGATCTCGAAATGCGCGAAATTATCATCTTAGAGTGCTATCTCAGATAGCGATGAAATTTATATCATTGGGGCCAGAAAATTAAGGTGATGTGCGCTGATGAGTTCCATTGCGATTGGATGTCCCGCGTGATCGTACGAGCTCGAATGTATGTAAATTTATTTGAGAAATCAAATAAATTATATATATAATAATATATATGCATACTCACTTCACCTTCCAATTTTCATTCTTTCCTCCTCTTCTTTCCTATAAACGAAAATAATCGATTCCCCTTCCTCTATGCCTTCCCTCAATTAAATCAAGAACTATGGTGCATGAAAATTGTTGATGTTGGATTCGTTGGACACGGGGAGGGGAGAGCTTCGCGTCGGTGGTGACGAGATGGTGTGCGGTAGTGAAAGCCAAATTTGATGTTATTGGGTTGACAACTAGGGTTCTGATTTGATGGAGCTAGAGGCGGGGATGACATTGAGTCTCTTTTGCACTGTGTCATCGTTTGGAGTTAGTCGGAGAAGGTGCAGCATCCCCGATGATTTGCGATATTCATACGATCAAGGAGGGGTTGGCTGGTTGTGATTTGACAGAGGCGGCCGAGCTTCACTATTTTGGGTATGTCGTGAGGAGGGCGCGTAGTGGAGTCCATCAGTGAAGTTTGTTCATCGAATCGTCGACCATAGAAGGAGAGAGGGAGGTGCATGTGCATGTGCACGTGCACGATGGAAGTGGGTTTGTGCGTGTACAGGGGGATTTTGTATTTGGGGAAGATGGATTTGGGGATAATAAAGGTAATTAAGGGTTAGTAATTAATTAAAGTTAATTAATTAACATTTTATATTCTTATAAAAAATTTACTTTTTGCATGAGACGTCCCATTTGGACGCGGTTTCTGCATTGCGCTTGTGATGGAGAGCTCTACAACTTAGCGTAAGATTGATTAGCTTTTGTTGAGGTGCATTATATTGTCTCTCACCATACTATGATTGCTAGTACAGTATAAAAACGATGTTTTGAAATGATTTCAAACTTTAAAACATGACTTTTAGTGTATTTAAACCTCCCTTCGATTTTATAAAAGAATTTAAAAGTGTTTTAAATTGGTTTTAAGTCAAATTTCACACTTGTCATTACTGACGTGTTATTTTTAGGAAATTGCTAGATTTAGACTACTTTTGATATGAATCCCCTATTGGTTGATATAGATACGTTATATATGTTGTGCGTGTGCTATATTAGTTGTATGCTTTGATAGTTGCATCTAAATTAGTTTGTTAGTTTGGTTGAAAATGCCGATCATTCGGTAATCCAGCGTTAGGAAATATACCGTACGTTAGAGTTTTGTGCATATTGATTGAATGCACACATGGTGGAAACTCACTTGATGATATAGAGTTTCGTGCATATCGATAGGATGCACAAATGATGGAAACTCGAACGGGTGGGATAAGTTGTAGAAGAGTACCGAGATGCATGACGACCGCTTCGAAGATGGAAGACGATAGATTGGAATGGGCTCCAGACTTCAGGATGGACACATGATGTTTTCATTTGGTTTGTACTTAGCCATTTTTGGCCAAGTACGCGACCAAAGTGCTTGATATCGACTACTATAAAGTGGTCTATACCCATCACTATTGATGATGGCTGATTCGGCCAATCATTGATATAGACGATGAGAAGGCTTCGAAGAGCATGGCATGGTGGTTTATTCATGCAACCGACTCTTGAACTTGATGTTATTGCTCTATGATGAGTAATATCGATGGCATAGTGCTTCGACATACCGACACTACTGATGGTGAAGATAGCTTTGGTACCTTGGTACGATGGGTGTCTAGAGCTATTCCAAAGAAGATGACTTAACGATGGAGGTCGTGGCAATGATCCACAAGGGCAAGTTCAACGATGGGAATTTGCAAGTAGAATTTACAACCATGTTCTACTATGGAAATAGCAAGGATGGAATAACGATTAAGTTCCATTAGGGAGACGTGTGCAAAAGGATCGTTGATAACTCAATAGGTTTCTAGTGTGCTCGTAAATAAAGGGTATGTGGGGATGCCCACCTGGATTTGTGATTGTGTCCAGATCTTGTGATGGTAGATTACCCTAGGCTTTTGTGATTGTGGGCTTAGCTCCTAGCCTTTTGGAGTAGCATGGATTCGAGCACCAATGAAGCCGGGATTTCCATTGAGTCCCTAGTTTGCAATTGCACCATACGAGTTATCATATATCCAACGCACCCTAGTGATGGTGAGGATTGTTTGATGGATACT
Organism: Allium fistulosum; assembly: GCA_030737815.1. Lineage (NCBI taxonomy): Eukaryota > Viridiplantae > Streptophyta > Magnoliopsida > Asparagales > Amaryllidaceae > Allium > Allium fistulosum. The sequence continues at coordinate 736,934,598 of CM060908.1, read as the reverse complement.
ATGTTTTCCATAATTGCTTATTTTCTCTAGGGTGTCACATAATGTAGGTTTTTTTGACCATATACCTAGACATTGGACATTGTACTTCGACTGTAGTACAATTATTTGGTTATGGTAATAGATTAGCATGTATCGACTATTATGTGCTAACTCTTTGGATGAAGGGACATATTAGGTATGATTCTCTATAACCTCTGTTCTATATACTATATCGACTCTCGTAGTATTTTGAGATTGCTTATCGCTCGCACTAAACTGTTGTCTAACTCAAAGTTTTATGCTTTGCTTCTTATTATCTCAAGTACTCTTAAATTTGTTGACTAGATAGCAGGTGTAAACGACACATGGAGTCATGCAGATGGACTAGTAGGTGGCGATAATTTTGCATATCTATATTTTGGACTTATTATTGCTTATTCTACTATGCGATGTTGTGGAGCCTTGTCAATGTTTGACTTATTATTATTAGAGATAGTTTACCAATTGAGTATATTTATCAGTTGTATGAACTATATTACTGTTTTGTATAACTATATAGATCTATGTACTCTGATTTTGTGGTTCATTCAGTTAAAACTATCTTGCTTGTTTTATATCTGTGATAACTATTATATTTTATCCAATGCGCTATGAGATATACGATAGGCTCTGTGATTGTATATTGTTTTCCTTCTCTTCTCTTTACTTCTTTTCTTTTATTAGACCATTGTCATACATCAGCCGAACACTCCGACAGTGCACAATTCGGCTATATAAGCATCGGTGGCATAGGGCGGTCATCTCATATGGTATTAGAGCTTAGGTTACATGATAATCACGAGTTGATACCGAGATCCAGTAGAGATAAGGTACAATTTTTTTCCTTAGACTGGATTGAGTGTATATCTATATATGAGAGAGTGCGTATTTGTTATATATTTTGGTTTTCAAAACTATGCAGTACTATACATAATATATATTTTGTATTGCACATATGACTACCATTGTTGTAACTCTTCTGTAAGAGAAACTAATCATCTTTATCATAGAGTAGGAATGATCTGGTATACAAGAAATACTGCTATTGACTCTATCCTTAAAGTAGAGGAGTGGGAAGGTTCAGGTGCCATTAATCCTGATTTACAGAATATATTCATTGAGATGGTGCAAAATATTATTTGGAATGTCCAAGTTGCTAGAAATGATTATGGTGCTCATGTGCATACACCTAGAGATGACTTTGTCAAGCTGCACAAAGACAACATGGGTCTAGGAGGTAGACTGTTCGATGGAACAGAGTCATCCATGGAGGTGCTAGACTGGATGAGTACTTGCAAGAAGATTTTTGATGACATGGAGTTAGATGATGCTATGAGGTAGAAGATGGCCCTAAATAACTCTAAGGACCGAAAATGTACTGGATGAGTGCCAGTACAGCTTTGACTCCTAAGGATTGATTTACTTGGGACTAGTTCATTGTACGCTTCGAAGAAAATTTATCTTGACTTTTCAAAATTTAGTGTTGTTTAGGAAGTTTTCCGATTTGAATTAAGGCGATATGTTTGTGTCAGAGTATATGGCTGAATTCGATGTGCTTTCGAAGTACGGTCTATCTTTCATTGATACTCCACTCGGAAAGAATGAAAAGTTTATCATTGGGTTGAGTAATCATCTTGGGAAGCGATTGAATCGTCATATTGATGAGAGCTTTGAGAAGTTGATTGAGAAGGCTTTATGACATGAGAACCTGTACTCGGTGTAGAAGGATTGTCTCGAACAAGGTAAGTGGAGACAAATTGTGAAGGCATATGCATTGAATTTCATTTTGATTTCGTCGAGTGCCCAATCAACGAAAGAGAAAGGAAATGACATTACTATCCAGGGTGTACTTTCCACTTATGGCGTTCCATACATTTTTATTCAATATTAGGGTCTTAGATTACTTCATATCTAGTGATTTGGTAGATAGATTGGGATTGAGACCCAATATAGTTGACGATCTTTAAATTGTGATGAACCTTGTTGGGACCTCAACCAGCCTATGCATGGTTTGTCAAGACTTAGCCTTATCGAGTGATGGATGTTTGTTTGTTTGTTCGTTATTGATTTGTTTTGGGTTTAATAGGGTTCAATATTATAGTATAGGAATGGACTGGCAGAAGAGGTAAGGAATAGTGGTGGGTTGTGAGAGGCCGTTGGTGACGACATGGACTGATGATTGGCGGAAGGTAGTGTTCGGCTGCCCACCTGAGGGCTTGCAGTTACTGCTAAAGCCTCGTAGAATCCCTGCTATAGCACATAGTGCTCTTCGACTACTACGCTATTTCAATTTAGCGCTATTAAACAGTAGAACTGCTTTAAACTCCATTATTTTCCGCAACACCCGCTAAATCAAGGCTTTTTAGCAGCCTCTTTAGCAACATTAACACACAAAGGTTGATTTGACTAATATTGTTTTAAACCAAATCAGAAAAGTTAGGGTGAAGACCTAATTTTTAAGGCAAAAGTGCTCAATATAAGTTAGAAATCTATTATAGTTACTAAATCTAGTCTGCATAAATCATGATATTCTTCGGTTTTGTTATATAAGATTAAACGGTATTTCTATTTCCTACACAAATGATGTGTCAATGAGAATAAATTAACTTTAAATATTTGATTTCATATCTAATGAAGGTTTCTGCACATCAGCTATTTTCTGCTATATCCATGCTTTATCCTCGCTATAACTTTTTGCACCTCCATTGCTATGGAACCGCTAAGCGCTATAACTGCACAGCCCAAGGGCAAAGTGATGGTTAGCTTTCTATATTCGCTCGATACCCCGCACGACGAGTTGTTATCTGTGGTTGTATCTAGAGAGTGTACGGGCACATTCGATAAGGTAACCGGATTACCACCATATAAAGATTGAGTTCCATATCGCTCTGGTCAAAGGTGCTAAACCAATAGTTATACCTTTAAGGCGTATGATGCCCAAAGAGCAGAGAACACTAGAGGTGCGAGCAGATGACCTATTGAGGCGAGAGTTTATTTGTAGGAGCATATTTGAGTAGGATGCACCTATAGTGTTTGCCACAAAGGCGGATGGCTCTTTAAGGTTGTATGTTGATTACCATGAGCTGAATAAGATGATGAACATGTATCCACTTCTGCTTATTGATGGCTTGTTCGATCAGCTCTATGTTGTGAGGGTGTTCTCTAAATTGGACCTTATGATGGGTTTTTGTCAACTGAGAGTAGTTAGAGAAAGTGTGCCTATCATCGTGTTTCATATGCTACCTTGATTTTTGATTAATTGATTATGCCATGCTGGCCAATCAATACGTCGACATGCTTTGTTGTTCTCGTGAACTGTGTTTCGAGGGATCACCGGAGTAAGTTTGTGCTCATTGATGATACTTTCATTTACTCATGGACGAAAGAGCAACACAATACATGATTGATGATTGATTTGGAGGTGTTGAGAAAGCCTCGGTGGATGGTGAGAATTTCGAAGTATTACTTCTAAAGGAGGGAAGTGAGATGCTTGGATCATGTTGTTCAAAGCAGGACATTGCTATAGATCCCGTGAGTTACGGTAGTCCATGATTGGAATAGACCCAATAGTGCTATGGATATGAGGAGTTTTCTTAAATTAGCGGGATACATAGACATTTGATCACGGACTTCTCTAAGGTAGCAGCACCATTAGCTGATTTGACGAGAAGAATTAGACTTTTATTTGGGATGCGAGCTGCAAACACGCGTTTGTGAGTCTGACATAGAGGTTCGCGAGTGCATTGATGTTACTCATTCCGAGTAGGAATGGAGAGTTGACAGTATGCAAAGATATTTGTGATATTGGGGTAGGCAGTGATAGTTTTTGCTTTGGGGATTTGAAGGCTCTATCTATTAGGTGAGGGGTACGAGTTGTCCATTGATCCTACGTTGTAACAACGTGCCCCAAAACGGACCTAATTTCGACCCAATAAAAACTCGTCGAACCTTATGCCCATCACAAGGAGAGCTGTTAGGTTGATAAAATTAAAATAATATATACTACGTAGAGCAATCTATCTATACTTTCATAATCTCACAGCGGAATGGATAAAATATAATCTCAAAAGCAAGTACCCATCTTATAAAGAAAACCATTTTAGAAACAAAACATGTTAAATATTACAACATGTCTACATAAAGCCTCCATATTACAATATTCCAAAATAACATAGCTGTCTGAACTAGGTAAAGTAAAAATAATTAAAAAGCATAAATAAATAGATAACTGCCACTCTTTTCCTCTACCTTCGTCTCTTAAACCTGGGTTACTCCTTCTAACCTGTGTTGAAATGAGTAGTGGGTCAGAACAACAAATGTCTGGTGAAATGGAAATCTCAAGCTTTACCATAATGGTACTTGGACAGTATTATTTAAATATGAAATATGTCTTAAGTATTAAATTCATAACAAACGTATAAAGTCAACTGTAAGTTGAAGGCTTTTCCAGTCCAACTATATAACATACGTATAAAATCAAATGTAAGCCCGAAGGCTCTTCCAGTCCAACTATACCAAAGTTAACTGTTAGCTCGTAGGCTCTTACAGTCTGACTAAATGAAAGTTAACTGCAAACCCAAAGGCTCTTCTAGCCTGACTATATAACTCTAATGTAACTAGCATTTTCGATGTAAGAGGAAGCACCTAAACCGTTTGATACCTCTTTAATGGGACTTAGCAGACTCTGATCATTTAAGACCTACAAAATAGGCTGATCTCTATCATTTAAGACCTAACTCAAAGGCAGGTCCATACATGGTTCTTCCTTAATAACATTGTAAGAAATTCAATTACGCCACTTAATACTTCACCTAAGAAAGAGGCGGACCCTACCATAGCCACTTAATACTTCTAACCTGAAGCGAACCCTTCATAAGGATTTCACCTACCGCATCCAGAGCGCAACTTATGATCCATAACCCACTAGTGACGTCTCACATTAGTTTGACTGTTCTTAGGTATTGGTAGCTAGATTGACTGGGTAGGTTTACCCTACATAATTATGACAAACCTCACGTCCACTGTACTTATTTATTATAGATGATGTCCCACATTAGTCCGCAAAGCCACACCGCTGGTAGCCGGATTCAACTAGGCAAACTTTCATGTAGCTTTGGACTAACCTCGCATCTCTATAACTTAGTTATACCTCATATATATACCAACTATATGCATATATCATCCTACACGATTAATATTTGAGGCCATATAAGGCATCCCTTTATTAGGGGTGAGCAATATTTGGTTAGAACTGAATTAACCGACCATACTGGTTCATTTTGGTCGGTTCTGTATGGTTATGAGATTATATCGGTTTAAATTCGGTTTGTAATATAATTTTATTTTGGTTATCTGTTTAACCGAATTAACCAAACTTCTATTATAGTATCCAAATTCATGGCATTGTAATACTCTTGACAATCTATTTAGTAATAAAAACAAACCTTGTCTATTAAAAATAAGTTAATTGCTCTTACAAATTCAAAATAAATACTCAGTATAGTTTATATAAACGTAAATTTAAATTTTCCATTGACTAAATCAATCATTTGAACAATAACATATGGTAAATTCCCTTATTTGCTTTTTTAGTTCGGTTAGATTGATTACCGATCGAATTAATCGAAGGTAATTCGGTTTGGTTCGGTTCGGTTTTTTTTTTGGGTTTCAATTTGATTTGACATTTTTTACCTCAAAACTGACCGAATGCCCACCCCTACCCCTTATTACGCCTCCAATTAGGGATCAACTCCCTAATTTTCGCTAACTTCCTTCCTACAAATTAATATCATCTTACTATTCTAATAATACTAATTATTATGCTCAATATGCTATTAGTTTTAATAGTCAATATGTTCATATTATATACGTATATTTTTACGTGTGCAATTTAAGGTTTACTCATTACGTTACAATAATTCGATAATAATTCGTTTATAAGGTATTTTGAAATATCAATCTCATATAAATTTACAAATCCAACAAGAACTGCTAATACCGGAGCCAAATAAACTAGATTTGTATAAATGTGGAATACCTGCAACTTGTTCCATATTAATAAATTAGAATCTCTTCTATGTTTTAAAGAACAGATTTTCACAAATTAGATCGCCTATGTTCAATTCAACCTTCACATGCATCATTTTAAAGTGGGAAATGAGTTCCTTATTTATTTAAGCAATAGAAATAGGTGGTGTAGACTACAAATAATTAAATTCATACTTTACACACCATTTCTAATTTATTTTATTTTTGAACCCTTTAACACTCCAATTTAAAATAGGGGAAATAGGTTGAATGAACCATGCACTATCAAATTCTAAACAAATAATTAGATTCCAATATACTAATGCCAAAAACAATTTTAATTCCAACATATACAAAGATTAATATTTACTTAGGAAAATTCTGGGAATTTTAGATGTTATATTTTCGTTTACAAAAATTTCCCAAGGCATGCATCAAATCCTAATAAATTCTATTGAATTACAAAATTGTGAAAAACTTGATATTTCCACTCATAGAGAATTGTTTTCTTCCTAACTGGATTTGATTTCACGATGCCTAATTCTCTTTCATATCTCCTTCTTTTAAAATATACAATAAAGCGAATTTTATATAGGAATTAGATTTAGAATCAAAAACTAGAGAGGAATATAATTAGAAATCAAAAGAATTAAAAATTTAACCCAATTAATCATACATTAACCCATGTTAACTCAAATGTTTTCAAACGTTAATCTTAGCCAATATTTTAAACTTCAAAAATCAAACTTTTAATCTCAAATTCAAATATTTAAATTTTAAATTCGAAAACTTCAAAGGTCCCTAACTTCTCCATTTGAACTCCGATTTCAACATATTATATATAGAAATTGATCAGAAAATCGCTATAGCCGCAATGGTGCAACTTCCATGATGAAAGTCTAACATTTATAAAATTTGAATTTTTAATCTTATTTTAATTGTTTAATTTCTTATTAAATTTTATGGGGTGTTACATTCTGTCCCCTAAAGAGGATTTCGCTCCCAAAAACACCAAAGGAAGATAGTGTAACACACACTCAACAATCATGTTATACAACCAATTTATTTAGAATAATCTACACAACCATCTACTCAACCAAAAATGTAATGTGATTATGTATGCAAACACATTGTAGATGAGCTCAATCCTAGCATGAATGCAAGATCGTGTCATTAGGCATGTATGCAAACATCCTAATTATACATAAAATTCTATATGAGTCCAAAAATAACAAAATAAAGTATGGCAACCATTTCTTACCATCCAATCTAGCAACCATGATGCAACCAAAAACTTATATTTTTGGAGAGAAAAGTTTGGGATGAGAAACAATCATCATTTCTTCGGTTTTGCATGTGCTTTTCATTGATTTTGACTAAAAATTCCGTCAGCGAGATAGAATGACTAATCAACCTCAAATTTTTTGGGAAAGTGGGGTTTTAAAGATGTTGTTAACTTTGTAGTATATGATCATGAATCAATGATGGAATGCTAGTAATAAAGAGACATGGATTTTAGAGTGGTTCGGCCAAAATGTATGCCTATGTCCACTATATATATTATTCTCACTATATATATATATATACTACAATGGACACATGGAGATGATGGAGAACGCTTGAAGATGATAAGAGTATGGTAGGAAGTGTTATCCTTCTAAGTTTTCTTAATCCGACCCCTTGCCTGGTGAAATGCTTGTGGTATTTATATGAGCAAGCCTCCTTTCCTATATGGTTGAGATTGCATGAGGATATTCATGGTTCGTATGGTAGATCGGACTGTGGGATGGTTGCTAGTTGGTGGGTTGGTAGCAATACATGCATATATGGTGACAAACTGCCTTTCTGTACTGTGGTTGCTTCTTTTGCTAGATGTCAGGCAGCGTAACTTAGAGTTTGTTGCTGCTTTCCACGTCGGATGGGAGCAGTTGGTGGCAGGGCGGCTGTATAAGCACTTTTCCAGGGTGGTAGAACTTTGATAGGTATTCTTTTCTATATCGATCTGATTGTTCTCTCTCCTTAGAGCCACTTCGGTTGGTTTTCTGTCCTTATGTGAGAGAAACCCGTGCATATAAATTAGTTGGCCCTTGGGTCGGTCGGTTCCCAAAGAAGCCTCGATTAGTTTGGCTGATGCATTAATCTCCCTACGTGCGGCCATCATGCCCTGTTAAAGTTTTATGAAAATTTTGAGCAACATTTTGCCCCTTAAACCTACCCTCGAGGGTGGGGGTGGGGTTGTAGATACAAAATGATGTGATTTGATAGATGACTGTAGTGTAACTAATGCTGATATCACGGGTCTTTCTATGGGTGTCTTTAGCGGTCCGTTTTTCCCTGTAACTTCTGAGCCAAAGGATCTGAATCAACCCTAACGTAACATCTCTTCGCACGTTCTGGATTTGGTTGTCTTTTCGAGATGAAGGGTCGCGATTTGGCTGGTGAGGGTCTATAAAAAGATGCAGCTACCTCTTCTTCTCCTTTTATTGTTTCCTCATTTCTTCTACATTGTTGTAAATCTTTTAACACTTTTCGAAATTCTCCATTAACAGGTACGTTCATCTCTCCATTGTCGTTTATCACTATCATCAAGTTGTTGATGGCTCATTTCTCTACCGTGGGGTGCCCCTTGGCGGCATCCCTTCTAGCGGTTTTCTTCTCTTTTAATAATCCCCCTTCTCATTTGACCATGCTTTGAGGCTGGTTAGTCCTTGAAGGGGAGGCATCCATCGTGCTTGCTTCTTAATGTTTGTTATGATCTTGTCACATGATGGCTGCTTTCGATAGTGCTTCGAGTTTCGCTCCCGTGGTCCCTTCTAACTTCGTGGGTGGACTAGACAACGTGGTCAAAAAGCTAAACCTATTTGGTTGTATCCCTTGCTTGACCTAATTTCTGAAAGCCTGCAAACGAGCTAACATTGCCCCACCAAACTACTACACATTCTCCTTGAGTTACTTGAAAGTTGGAGTGGCCTTAATCCTATATCCAACGATCGTGTCCATTTTGAACAGGCTCGGCCTCGCTCCAGGTCAAACTACTTCTAACAACTATCGTTATCTTGTAGGCCTTTGCGTAGCGTGCCATCGCTTGGAGTTAGGGACACCTTCCGCAAAGCTTGTCACCTTCCTCTTTAATAGTAACAAAGGGCCTAGTCATCACCCCGGGACTTACTACCACATCGAGATGAAGAAGAAGAGAGAAGTGGTCTTTACTGAGGTTTTAGAAAAAGGTGTCTTCGATTGGAAATCTCAGTATTTCTTTGTCCTACGAGTTGTGAATAAGGGGTTGTGTTTCTAATCCTTCCAACCTTTTGGTGAAACTATTTTGCGATTTTTATCCCTGCTCTCTTTCTTTTTCCTTTTTTGACGTTCTTACAATTTTCCCACTGTAGAGTCCCCAACGATTAGCCAGTCCAAGGCGATGTTAGTGGAGAGGCAAGTGTTGGGCCTTCGAGGGGACGATGATACCCTCTAAGATTTGGACAACTTAGGGACTGATGAGATGCTCCGAAAAGTCAAGCGACTATCGGAGGGTCGGTCCATTCGTGCCCCCACAAAAATAGAGGAAGGCGCAAAAACGAGCCGGAAGAGAAAGAAGGAGACGGTTTCGAAGAATCCAACAGGTAGTCATCTCGTTTTAACTCCTTTACATAAATCCACACTTTTGCATGAGGCCGGCCAGGGGTGCATCGGTACGGATGGTTACGATGGCCCGAGGGATGCCAAGGGCTGGTGAAACACCCCCACACCCCTTAATATACCCAAATGGACACATTAAAAGGCATGGTGCATTGTAGGTATAGCTAAAACTAACAGAGGCTAAGATTCACAAGACAAAAATAGGTAAAACCAACGGAAACTAAAATAATACCTTATTCAAAACAAAACCTCCATGATTGCTTCATAAACCAAATAAGTCAAATACACATAATTTTAGTCCAATTCCATTTATATTATAGTATTTATTATTTACATCTTATATTCCATTATTTCAGATTTCTTATAATTTAATCCAATTTCACGTTAATTCTATTCTAATCCATACGCGAAGAAGAAGAAGGAGGAATAAAAGAAAATTGAAAATAGAAGGAAATCCAAGGCGTAAGAAGAAGATGTAAATAACGGTAAATAAACTAAAATTCTATAAATAAACTGTAAATAAATGGAAAAGCTAGAAATAAACTAAAATTAACTGAAAATAATTCTAAAAACTGTAAATAAATTACTAAAAAGGTTACTCCAAAAATCGTAGTAAAACTACAACTATTAGAAACCCTATTATTTTAAATTATTTAAAGAAATTTAAAATAATTACAATCACCCACCTCTGGCCCTTAGCTCTTCTCCTTGGGCCTTCATGGATCCACTTGGGGTTGTTAAATATTTTTATTTAAAATGATTTCCTCCTTGGAAAATTATTCCACTTAGGGTCCTTCTTAAATAGGTGAACCTAATTGGAGAAAATCTTAGAATGAGAAAAAGTGTTAGGCCTAGGGTTCTATTTATAGGGTTAGAAGTTGATCTCAGACCGTTGGATTTGGGGATTGAATAGGATGCAACCACGTTATAGGCTGAATAGGAGCCATCAGATGCAAGAATAGAAGGACCGGATTGAAATAAAGAATGCAAAACATGTCATAGGAAGCCTTTGGAACGAATGGAATGAAGAAAAAAATTTCTTCGTTCCTGAACACAGGCGGGTTGACCACCCTTGTGCCCAGGTCGACTGGCCGGTCGACCTAGCCTATATATATATTTTTTCTTTTTTTCTGCTTATTTTGTTTAATTCATATCTCGTTCATTTTAGCTCGAATTCTGACGTTCTATATATGGAAATTGGCCAAAAAATTACCACGGACACAATAGTGCAACTCCCGTGGCTCAATTCTGATAATTTCATAAAGTTATTTTATTATTTAACTAATTAATGAATTAATTATCACGGGTTAAAATTTTGGGTTGTTACATTCTCTCCTCCTTAAAGGATTTCGTCCCCAAAATCTCTAAGGATCGAAGAATGAAATAAAAGTTTTCACCCAAGTTCTACAACCAACTACTCAATCATCACCCATTACATCCATTGTCCTTAAGTTTTTCTAATGCGATTTATGATACTTATGCAATTAATGTAGTGTCAATGTCCCTAACTAATGCAAAAGATTAGGCGGTCCATTGATTCAGTTGACCTCCTTTTATGCAATCAAGCCGGTGCTATGTATCCAAATGAATGCAAAAATTCCTAATGATAACTGATAGTTCTATATGTGTGCTGCATACATCATCCAAATGCAACAATCATGTGTTAAACATCCATTTATAGCAACCATGAAAATTAGGATAAAATGCACACACATCCATATGCATATGCTCTAGTGTCCTAGTTAGGCCGATCCCTAAAGAATAATAGTGCCTAGTGTACTTATATGCGTCCATTAGCATGCACTAGCAAACACTTGCACTCACTAGCATACATCATTCACAACATGTTCTAATAACATGTTTACATCCAATCCTACCATCCATATGTTAAATCCTAAGTTCTACCCTCCCAAAGGATAATAAAGGAAAGAACCTATTCAAAACTAAAGATGGAAATAGGAAATTCTAAAAACTTACTATCGAAAAGATGAGGATATGAAGTACAAATCTTCTCTTCAGCTTCCCAAGTGGCATTTGCAACATCATCTCCCCATTGCACCTTCACCAGCGGAACCTCCTTATTCCTTAGTTGCTTGATGTCTCTTCCAACAATCTACGTTGGGATACGCCGAATAGATGCTTCCCTTTCTACTTTCACTTCCTCTAACTGACTAGGCTCTACAACCTCCGCTGAGTCATGTAAGCACTTTTGCAAGTGCGAAACATGGAAAACATTGTGCACACCTACGAGCCTCTCTGGTAGCTTCACTCGGTAAGCCATCTTCCCAACTCTCTCTATGATAGGGAATGGTACAACAAATTTAGGGGCTAACTTTCCATTCGATCTGAATCTTACCACCTTCCTAAGTGGGGATACTTTGATAAAAACTAAGTCCCCTACCTCAAACTCAATGTCTCTCCTCCATTTATCCGCATAAGAATTCTGCCTATCTTGGGCTGCCTTCATTCTCCACCGAATTAAATCCACTCTCTCCGATGTCTCCCTCACCATGTCAGGCCCAAGTAGCAACTTCTCCGTAGACTCCACCCAACATTGTGGTGAGTATGTTTTGCCTTGGTGGGATTGATGCCTTAGCGAGACCTACGGGGTTTGCATGGAAGGACCCAACCTATTTGCATATGAACGCCCTTTCCAACACCCAAGGAGTTGAGGCCAGTGGGGTTTGCACAAAAAGACTCGGCTTATTTGCTTGCGGGCGCCCTTTTCGACACCCAGTGGTTGGAGTTGAGGTCCATGGGGTTTGCACGAAAGGATCTAGCTTATTTGCATGCGGGCACCCTTTTCGACACCTAGGGGTTGGAGTTAGGGCCTGTGGGGTTTGCACGGAAGGACCCGGCTTATTTTCTTGCGAGCGCCCTTTCCGACACCCATGGGTTGGAGTTGGCGACCAAGGAGTTTGCACAGAAGGACTTGGCTTATTTGCTTATGGGCGCCCTTTCCGACACCCAGGGTTGGAGTTGAGGCCCGTGGGGTTTGCACGGAAGAACTCGCCTTATTTGCTTGCGGGCGTCCTTTCAGACACCTAGGGGTTAAAATGAAGCTCAGCTTATTTGCTTGTGGGCACACTATGGATGTCGGACCTCGGTGTTACTATCATGGCATTGCGCAAGTCTCGATAATAGTGTCTCGTCCTGTCGGGACGAGGAGCATCATGGGCGAGGGGAATCAGACCGTTGTGGTCATCATCCAGCTCATCAAATCACCCTAGGAGGTAAGAGTAATATCTTGTGTTTACCTGTCGAAGCGGGTTGGTGTAACACCCTATATTTTGATAACATTATTTAGGATACTCAATTGGTTAAATTAAATAAAATAATGTGAAGATTAATAGGTTGAGATTTTATTAAGCTAAGGGTAGCCGTGCCAAATTAAAATGAGATAACATAAACTAATGTGTTAGGAAATGTGTAAGGGCAAAATGGGAAATATGAGAGGCTTATACCCTAAACCCTTAGGAAATGAAACTTACGTTCATTTCATTCTATCAAATTAAAATATCAAGGTCGGCCACCATTTCTATTCTCAAGGAAAGATAAAAGCTAGGATTCAAGAGAAGGAAGTTAATCAACATCAAATCTCACACCTTTTAATCTCAAAGCTAAGGTGAATAATTACCACATCCCATTTTCTTATGGTTTTCAGTTTTAAGATTAGATCTGAAATGTTTTTGCAAGTATATGCCATGTTTTGGATGATTAAAGTTATATATATGCGTGTTGGTAAATTATGCATTTTCATATTAGTTTTTATGATACGTTTGATATGAAAACCCTATTAAATGACATCCAAATGCCTTGAAAATTTAAATATAATTTAGAAAAGATATTTAAGAGATGGATTTAAACTTTCATAATTTCCTGAATTAATGTGGCTTTTATATTAATTTTCTACTGTAGAAATTGATTTATTGGGTAATAAATTATTTACGGCTAAAATAATAATTGTTTGGGTTTGAAATTTTTATATGTTGGAAAACATATTATAATAGATTTTATGGATTTTTTTTGGATTTTTCCTAGGTGGTTTGATGAATATATAAAATTATTTAAGGCATGGGAATTAAATGTTTTATATATTTTAATTAAGGAGAAGGGGCATTTTATAAAATAAAATAATTAATTATTTTTGAAAATAGTGGCAGCACTTTTCTAAAAAGTATTTGTTAACCAATAAGAATTTGACAAACAAAGGCATGTTAGTTGAAAAGTTATCTTTTTAAGTTAAAAACAAGAAAACCATGCTTTTAGCATGTTTCAGCCATTTTAGGCATCAAACCTCCCGACCCAGATCTTCCGACGAGGTCGAAAGGTACAAAGCTCTTGACAAGGTCAAACCAATGCATATGGTATCAAGTTACTTGGTACGTAATGAATTGGACAAGGTAGAAGGGTACTTTGTCGAAAGATTGATTGCCAAAGATGTTGGGGTATGTTTGTTTTATAAACTAAAAATTTACACCTGCTTTGCTTTCGAATAAGAGCTTTCGACTTGGTTGCTTTCGACCAGGTCAAATATTTAAAATAAAGGTTTTTAAACATTTCTATAAGGTCGAAAGGTTTCTGCCGCTTTTCTCAACCTTTCAAAGACATTGCTTTTGACAAAGTCGAAAGGATCACTTGTTTTTAAAACCAGTCGCTTCACCATGCTTTCGAAAGGTATCAAAGCTTTCAACTTAGATGATTTACCCTTGTTTTATAATTGAAATATAACCCAATTCTTTTGAAGAAGGTGTTTTAAAGGCTTAAGCTTATAATTTTAAAGAGATGTTTAAAGCTTTCGAAGCAGACCTTTCGACAAGATCGAAAGGTAGCTTCCAATGAAGTCGAAAGGTTTTAAAGTAGATTCTCCACATGTTTTAAATTGAACCCATTAAGTTTTTGAAAGGTTTGTGTTTTAAAAGGTTTTATGCTTTCGAAAGGTTTTGTCTATTGAATGGTTTCGAAGGGGTCAAAAGCCAAGCTTTCGAAGGGGTCGAGAACAAAGCTTTCGATGGAGTCGAAAGGTAGCTTTCGAAGGGGACGAAAGGTTTATTTTCTGAATAGTTTCGGAAGGTTTTAAATGGAAGGTTTTCCAAAGGTTTTCTAAGGCAATGTCTGAATCATTTTTAAAGTAGGATGTCTAAAGTTTTATTGCTTTCGAAGGGGTCTAAAGTAAACCTTTCGAAAGGGTCAAAAGGTTGCTTTTGAAAGGGATACTTTCGAAGGGGTTGGAAATTTGTTTTCTTTTAACCTTGTAAAATAAGTGTTGTTTGACCTTGGGGATACCGGGGTGGGCTTAACGAGTTCAACAATAGTTGGGGATCAACACTTATATGTTTTGACAATTATTGGGGGATACCAATGTAAATTTTAATGAATATAACCTAAATTAGGGATACTAATGGAAATAGGTCAACCATATAGATAGCAGGGGATAATTGGGATATAACCTAAATTAGGGATACTAATGGAAATAGGTTAATCATGTGGATAGCATGAGATAAGTATATTCATGGGACGTTTGATGGATAGCCAACATCAAGTTTGAGATGGATAGTTTCCATATGATTGAAGAAGGGTTCATAGTCATCCTGGAAAAACTATGGGATGTTTGATGGATAGTCTCCATATGATTGAAGAAGGGTTCATAGTCATCCTGGGAAAATTATGGGATGTTTGATGGATAGTCAACATCATGTGGGGGATGGATAGTCTCCATATGTTTATTGAAAGGTTTATGGTTATCCTAGGAAAACTATGTGATGTGGGATGGATAGTCCATATTAGTTTAAGTAAAATGAATGTGGGATGGATAGTCCCTCTTTGAGGCAATTAAAATCTAATAGGGGATGGAAAAATCCTAATTGTTTCCAAGAATGCATATCATCATAATGTTTTGAAAATGTATGTTTTAACCATTGTGGATGCAGGAGTACCGTATATAGTCTTATAAAGATTTTAGGATACTAGTGAGGGGAAAACCCGTTCCGCTAAGCGGCATGGTCTTATTAGATATCTAAAAGGGTTGAGATGTTGGATTATTATTCATACCAGGATTTATGTCTGACTCGAAGTTTTTGTTTTCCTTAAACATTCGGGTACTCAATTGATTTCGAGTAGTTTGAGATTTAAGGTTCTCAGGTTTTCTTCTTTAACAAATAAAGCTTCCAGAGACGTGCAGAAGGCAGATAGTTATTTAGAGCTTTCTTTTCCGCTTTGTGTTTTGTTTGTAAAGGCGGACTTATTAGCCATACTATATACTCGGATCTACCAAGAGGGCATCTTCATATATCGCTCTTGGCGTATTTGTAATAATTATATTTTGCTGACCGTGGTTAACGTTTTTGGGGTTTTGTAATGAACATCAAAGGTTTTGAATGAAACGTGGAAACGTGTTTTCGATTTGTTAAATTTTTTCCATATTTCTGTGATTTGTGTATCAATGTATCTAACATCGCCGTATTTGGTCGTCGAAGATTAATAACTATGGATGACTATAGCATCCATAGCCGTTAGTTTTGGGCCTCCAAGTAGGGGGATGTTACAGTTGGGTTGCACCGGGACGACCTACAGGTCGTTCGGCATACCTGACATGCTTAGGAATAGTGGATGCACGTTAACCCACCCTCATTGAGCCCGTCCTTCTATCAAGGAGGGGAGAGGTAAGTCATGCTGTCCCTTGACAGGATGTGGGTTGTCTCTGGACTGGGTGAATGAGCATGTAAGAACTCATCACAGTCCTTCCAAACTTGCATGGCTGACATTGTCTTGGCAAAGAGAGATGACCTTCCATTGATCCCTGCAAAAAGAAACAATTCCAAGGTCTTACTTAAGGAGTACTTTTGTAATATAAAGTAAGCCCATTGGTGTTTTGGGCTCCAGGTCTGAGACGTATGGATCCCATCGGGGTGAGATAAATGGTAGGCATTGTTAGCTAGCATGGAATTGATAATATATGGTCCTTCCTAATTGGGGTCGAGCACCCCATCGGTCGGGTCCTTGGTGTTTGTAAACACAAGACATAAAACCAAGTCGCTGATGGTGAACTGTCGAAGCTACACCCGTGTGTTGTAATGTTTTGCGACTTTTCTCTTATAAGCCTTGGTGCAGATTTCCGCTTCCATTCTCCGCTCGTCGAGTGTGTCCAGGCTAATCCTGAGGAGCTCGTCATTTTTCTCATGGTTGTAGGTCACCTTGCGAAGGGAATCCACCTCGACAGGAAGCTTGGCCTCATGCCCGTACGAGAGGGAGAAGGGTGTGTGGCCAGTCAAAGTTTTTGCAGAGGTGCATACAACCACAGTACAAGAGGCAGCTCCTTTGTCCAATTTCCTTTCGCTTTGGCAAGACTTTTCTTGATAATAGACTTAATGGTTTTATTGGATTCCTTGACCTGTCCATTGGCTTGTAGGTGAGGGATCGAGGAGAAGCTCTTTTCTATTCCATTTCTGTCACAGAACTCTTGGAACATTGTGCTTTCGAACTGGGGCCGTTGTCCGTAACAATTTTCATTAGGAGGCCGTAGCGGCAGACGATGTCCTTGATAATGAAGTTGAGAACCTTTGGAGCCATGACACCGGTCAGAGGTTTTGCTTCAACCCATTTGGTGAAATAATCTATGGCTAGGATTGCGTTGTTGTATCCGACTTTGGCATTAAGAAGCTTCCCGACTAGATCAATTACCCATGTATCAAACGGCCAATGGGACGTCATGAAGACTAGTGGGGTCGAGGAAGCCCTGGGGGCCTTTGAGAATTGCTGGCACCGGTCAAATTTTCTTTACATAGTTCATAGAATCCTTTACCATGGCGGGCTAATAGTACCCATGCCAAGCGGCCCTTTATGCCGGACTTTGCCCTCCGGTGTGATCTCCGTAGAAACCGTTATGCAGCTCCTCTAAAATCTGGGCGGCTTCATCTTCAAACACACAACATTGTAGAAAGTTTGAGTATCCTCGCTTGTAAATCTTCCCTTCGATGATCATGTAATTCGGTGAATAATGCAAAGTTTTTCTGGCCTCCTTACGGTCGGTAGGTAGGTCGTTATTCATGATATACATGTATATGGCCATCATCTAATTTCCTTTAATAGGCTGATCAATTTCCATGATGACTGCCCTTGGCTCAAAGCCAGGAGTGCTTCGGGTGTCCAGTGGTACCCATGGGAGAGTTTCTCCTGGGTCATTTGCTGCTTTAGCTAATTGGTCCGCCTTACCATTTCGCTCCCTTGGGATTTGTTCTAGTCGGAATTCTCTAAAGGCTTCGATAAGTCTCCAGGCTTCAATGACGTGCAATGATAGAACCATTCCCTTTGCTTGAAGGTGGTCATTCATTTGGTTAACGACGATGGTGGAGTTACTATAGGTATGTAGTGATTCCACATGAAGTTCTTTCGCCATCTTTAGGCCAGCAAAGAGGGCTTCATATTCGGCCTCGTTGTGAGTGGCCTTGAAGGTAAGCCGGACGGCGAAGTAGAGCTCTTTTCCCTTAGGGGTAACTAGGACCATTCCTACTCCTACCCCTTTCTTACTGGATGCACCATCCACATACATTTGCCAAGTTCGTTTCATGGGATTCTCCATCTCTCCATCATCAACCGGGTCGGAACATTCGACTATGAAATCGGCCATCGCTTGTCCTTTGATTGGCGATCGTGGGATAAAATTGATGTGGTGTTAGCTCAGCACGACGGACCATTTGAGGAGCCTCCCCGCTATGTCAGGGCGACTCAAGATCTATATAAGTGGTTGGTTAGTAAGAACTTTGATAGGATGAGCTTGGAAATACGATCGCAAATTCTGGGCTGCCATCATAAGGCAAAGGGCTAATTTTTTGGTCCTCATGTACCTTATATCAGCTCTAGCCAATCACTTGCTTACAAAGTAAATTAGCCATTGCACCCTTTCCTCTTCCCTGATAAGTGCGGCACTGATTGAATGGTTAGGGACCACTAGGGATAGGAAAAGATCTTCCCCATCAACAAGTTTTGACAGAATATGAGGGGTGGCCAAGTGTTGCTTTAAGTCTTCAAAGGCCTTAGCGCATTCGTTGTCCCAAGCGAAGGTCTTTCCCTTCTTGATGTGGTCGAAGAAGGGCAGGAACCAATACGTAGCCTTTGAAACAAAACGGCCTAGAGCGGCCACCATCCCGTTGAGGCACTGTACCTGCTTCACCATTTTGGGAACATACATTTATTGAGTAGCCCGAATCTTGTCCAAAGTTGGCTTCGATTCCTTTAGCGCTCACAACATACCCTAAGAATCAGCTGGATCGGATCGCAGACGAGCACTTCTTGGGATTTAGCTTCATGTTGTACTTTCTCAGGATGTTGAAAGTTTCGATGAGGTTGGGTACATACCCGTCGGCCCTTTTCGATTTTACCAGCATGTCGTCGATGTACATTTCCATCGAACGACCTAGTTGTTTTGAAAACATTCGGTTGACTAAATACTGGTAGGGTGCCTTAGCATTTCTCAAACCAAAAGGCATGACCCAGTAAAAATACAGCCCGGTGTCGGTGATGAAAGAGGTATTTTCTTGATCAAGGACATGAATGGCGATCTAGTTATAGCCCAAATATGCACACATAAAAGTGAGGAGTTCATGCTCGCTAGTTGCGTCCATGAGTTGGTCGATGCGGAGCAGAGGAAAGCTATCCTTTGGACATGCGTTATTAAGATCTGAAAAGTCAATGCATGTCCTTCATGAACTATTTGGTTTGCGGACTAAGACTGGGTTCGCGACCCAAACCGGGTTGTCCGCCTCCCTTATGAAGCCATTAGTGAGCAGCTTCTTTACTTCTTTCTTTAATGTCTTGTATCTTAAAGGGGTCTTCGCTTCTCTCGGATGGAGGTTTCTTTTGGGTCAAAGTTTAGCAAGTACCGGATTTGTGAGGATCAATGCCGGTCATACCGGCGTGCCCCCAAGCGAAGACATCCTTTTCTTGTCTTAGAAATTTTATCAAATCTTCCCTGACCCTCGGACCAAGCTCAGTCCCAATTTGGATGACTTTGGTGGGATCGCTTTCGTTGATGGATATGTATTCCAAAGGGATCGCGGGTCCCCCAATCGGGCGCCTAGTTCCCCATTCACGGATCTAGTGGGTTGTCTTCAATACTTATGTTTATCTCTACGTCACACTGATCCAAAGTGTAGATCATGCGTTCCATTATTTCTTTGGTTGGGATAGAGAGACATTTTTGTGCCGGGATGGCTGCAGCGTGCCCGCCCTCGATTCATTTTCCCTCTAGAGTGTTGCTTGTTGGCCTAAGTAGTCACTAGGGGGCCGCCTGCTTGTTCCAACTAGAGATGAGTTACCATGTCCTCTAAGGGGATGCATGGGAAACTGGCCCCAAAGCCTCAGTTTCTTCGGTGGACTTACCTACCATATTATTGACTTGGTCGCATATCCCTGGGGTTGCGCTTAAAGGAGTTGTGTTCTTTGGATCCACTGGGGTATTGACATCGGTGGTGGGTTCCTCTTGAATCATTAGGACACCCTTCTCTGCTTGACAAAGGGAAGTCCCATAGCGCTGCTTCGCTTTCTGTTGGTTTCCCTGAACCTCGCCAATCCTGTTTAGTGTTGGGAATTTCATTATCAGGTGGCTGTAAGACACTATAACTTCCAATTCGGCCAAGGTTGGTCGCCCAATGAGCATGTTGTAAGCAGATGGGCAGTCTAGGATCACATACCTGACTTGAATCTTTGCTATGGTGGGTTCCATACCAAAGGTAGTTATGAGCATTACTACCCCCATGGGGATAATTCCAACTCCACTGAGCCCATAAATGGGCAATACATAGAGGCCGAGATGGGAGGCCGGCAGCCTGAGCGTGTCATAGGCCTCTTTGAACATGACGTTGACCAAGCTTCCCACATCAATGAAAGCCCGGTGGACGTTGGAGCTAACGATTGACACTGTTATAAGCATTAGATTGTGGTGGAGGTACACCAGTGTCCCCCGATCCTGAGGTATGAAGGTGGTTGGAGGATCTTCCTCTTTCATTTTTGGAGCCTTAACGGCCCGTTGTTCGAATGAATATACTTGGTCGAAGGTGGCGACTTCCATCTAATATTGGGTGAGCACCTCCAACTTCTCCTTGCTACGTGTGGCCCTCCGCATATGGTAGGAATGTCGGTCATAGCCACAGTGCCCTCGGCTAATTGTGGGGAAGGCTTGATCGGACGGTTTTTACAGGTTATCCTCTGATCTACGTGTTGTCTGACATATTCCACAAGTGATTCTTCCCTAATCAGTCTCTCGATTTCGTCCTTTAGAACGCAACAGTTGTTAGTATAATGTCCGTTGATCTGATGAAAGAGACAATAATTACTGTCGCTATAAGGCGATTCCCTCACCCAGCCATTCTGTGGCCTTCGGAAGGGCGCTTAATTTCTAGTTGCGAGGAGGAGGGTTTCCATGTCTCTGTTCAGGGAAGTATAACTAGCATATCGAGCCTGGTTGCTCGGGCCATCGTCAAAGGTTTCTCTTTGCATGATTTTGCTGATTCCTTTCTTTTCGGTCATGGTTTCCTTTCTGGAGAAATTTGAGGTGGCGTCATCCCTCATTATCGCTATCTGACAAATCTACATCCTCTATCCACATGATTCCATTTGCACACCGATAGAAATTAGCAAGAGACGAGGCCGGTCTATTCTGGAGTTCTTTCCATATCCGGGATTTGTATCGCATGCCTTAGCACAGTGCAACCGTCAGACTGTTCTTGTCAGCCCCACGGGTTCGGGTTGATTCCCGATTGAATTGGTTGACATAGGCCCGGAGACATACCGACAAGCTCTGCTTAATATTTCCAAGCTCCCTGGCTATCATAACATGAGTTCTTGATGCAAAAAATCCAGTTTTGAATTTAGAGCATAGTTGTGCCCAAGACTGGATGTTGCCGAGAGCTAAGTGTAAGAACCAACGAGATGCCGGCCCGACAAGTGTGGATGGGAATAACAAACATTTTGCATTACTGGTTAGCTGCCCAGCTCTAATGATTGAGTTGAAAGCGGTAAGGTGATCCGATGGGTTCGTGCTCTCATCATATTTGTCTATTTGCGGTAGCATGTACTGTCTTAAGAGGTGGGTTTTGAGAATTTCTATGGAGAATGGTTCTATGTCCGTGTATCGACAGGCGAAGGCTCCAGGTGGTATGCCGACTGATTAGGAGAATACGGTATATGGTAGCGACCTGGGGAAAGGGATCTTCTGCGTGATAGAGGTGACTGTGACGATCAGGCTTGGTTTCCCCTAAACATAGGATAAGGTACTTCTCTTTGTTGGTGGGAGTGTACAAAGGCGGCTTTGGGTCCCATAGCCATGGTTTAAGCTTGATTGCTTAAGCGCTCAAGACGCAGCTTGCGGATTCCACCAACCCGATAGCTATTCGGCTCTCCCCTAACTATGTTATCATCTCCTGGATCCAAGGCCGCATGGATGGTGATTTCAGATGCCAACCATGCGCTCTTGGGGGTCGCCAAATCGCAAGTACTTCGGATAACCGGTGGCATTAGGAGGTTGTTGACCGCCTGAGTTGATGGCTGTCCTGGGCCCGTGATTGAGTGAGTTTCTAGTGCGGCCCTTAGACCATTTTCTTCTTGGCTTAGGGTTCCCATCCTAGCAATGTGATCGGATATGGTCTGTCAGAATTCGCTACCGACACCGGGGAAAGGGAAGGGTATACCAGGGGGTATGTTACCATTGGTGTCTCAATCGTGCGAGTTGTTGTTCACGTTGACACCATTCGTCACCATGTTGAGTGTGGACTCTAGGCGAGGATGAAGGGAGCTGGAGAGTTTCGGAGGTTCGCCTCTTCTTTTAGCGCCAAAATGTTGACTAAAAATTCCATCAGCGAGACAGAATGACTAATCAACCTCGGAAATTGTAAGAGGGTGGGATTTTAATGATGTTGTTAGCTTTGCAGTATATAATCATGAATTAATGATGGAATGTTAGTAATAAAGAGACACATATTTTAGACTGGTTCGGCCAAAATGTATCCCTACGTCCACTGTATATATTATTCTTACTATATATACATTATTACAATGTATACATGGAGATGATGGAGAATGCTTGAAGATGATAAGAGTATGGCGGGAAATGCTATCGTTTTAAGTTTTCTGAATCCGACCGCTTTCCTGGTAAAATGCTTGGAGTATTTATATGAGAAAGCCACCTTTGATCTGCGGTTAAGATTGCTTGAGGATATTCGTGGTCCGTATGGCAGATCGGACCGTTGGATGGTTGCCAACTGGAGGGTTGGTACCGATACATGCATATGGTGACAAACTGCCTTTTCGTACCCTGGTTGCTTCTTTTCCACGATGTCAGGCAGCGTAACTCAAAGTTTGTTGCTACTTTCCTCGTCAGATGGGAGCAGTTGGTGGTAGGGCGGCTGTATTAGTGCTTTTTAAGGGTGGTAGGACTTTAGTATGTATGCTTTTCTCTACTGGTCTGACTGTTCTCTCTCCTTAGAGCCTCTTCAGCCAGTTTTCCGTCCTTATGTGAGAGGAACCTGGGCGTATAAATCGGCCGACCCTTGGGTCGGTCGGTTCGCAAGGAAGCCTGGATTAGCTTGGCTGATGCGTTTATCTCCCTGTGTGCGACCGCCATGCATAATTAAACTTTTATGAAATTTTTGAGCAAAAGCTGGGTTATCCCCCCATCTACTCTAGCTAACCCAATACCCTTGTTACAAAGCCTCTTAATACCATGATCCATAATGCATGAGGTGGCACAGGGGGCGATAGGCTCTGTTTCAACATTAATTAACCGATTTGCCTCTATTATAGAGGCAATGTCATGTAGACATTTGTTCAAGTGTGCAACACAAAAGACGTCATGGACTCTCGCTAGCTAGTCTGAAAGCTCCACCTAATAAGCAAGTTTCCCCTACCCTCTCCAAAATCGGGAAAGGCCCAACGAACCTTGGCACCTACTTTCCAGATGTACCAAACCTCATAACCATTCTAAGAGGGGAAACATGAACGAATACCATGTCCCTAATTAAAAACTCCAATCTGTTCCTTCGCATGTCAGTGTAGGACCCTTACTGGTCCTATGCGGTCTTCATTCGCCGCCCAAACACTTCTACCCTTTCCATAGTCCTCCAAAATTCATAAAGCAAGCTCTTAGCAAATATTTAAAATTCAAAGTCGTTTCCAAAGCAGATTGCAAACTCCTCCAAAATTCTGTAGTGAATAAGGGTCCTTATCACTAACAAAGCTAACTACAACTCCACATAGTTGCATCACTTCCTTAACAAAACCCACGCTAGGGATGCTGCAATCCTATTACTTCAAATGGAAGTAAAATGAGCCAATTTACTATAATCTAAATAGCATCATTGCCCTTATGACTCCTAGGCAACCTATCTATAAAGTTCATCGATATATGCTCTCATTTCCAAGTTGGAATCTCCAATGGTGACAACATCCCTCCAGGCTTGCCTTGTTTAACCTTAATCCTTTGGGATGTCAAATATCTGGAGACAAGTTTAGTGACTCTCCCATCATCCTTAACCAATAAGAAATTTCTCTTTATATCTTTATATACCTTATCACATTCGGGGTGATTGGTGACACTCCATAAGTCTTGGGTTTGAAGCATTCTATCTTAAATTCCTTATTAATTTACAGTTTTATCTTCGGTTTATCGCTAGTTAAGTGTCCTTATGAAATTTCCTTATTTTCGATGTTCCTCAACATATGAATTTATTTGCCGGTCTAGTCTTACCCCTAAAATCAACATTTTGATAAAATAGGAACATGCCTTACACCATATCGAACACATTTCCTAAAGGAGACAATTAGCGATTTTCAACCCAAAAACTCTAAAAGAAAATTTTTCTAGAAGCTGCCCTTAGTCATCAACTTGTGTTAACCATGTTGGGGTCCTAATGTTCCTTACCAATTGAAGATGTACATTCCTAGAATGTCATTCCACCATTATCCAGCTTCCTTAATATTCCTTCTTAGTTCTAACAAATATCCATTACCCATAATAACCAGTCATTAATGTCAAATTAACAAACTCTAATTAATCCTTATTAAATCCATTTCAATCTATTACCAGTTTTAAAATGTACTTATTAAATATTCAATTCGTTTATAAATACCATACTAGCTTCCTTAATCGGTCCCTTATCTAATTTCCTTTTTATCTTTGTTAATTACAATTTTTTTCCCATTAAATCTGTAATTAATGTCCATAAACCTAGTCCTATAATTACTACGCTTTTCATAATTAATACGAATACCAATGTAAATTATGTTACTTACATGTTTCTTATTTCTAATTATTAATTTCTAAATTAGAACATTCATTTCCATATTATATTTTATTAGAGATATCCTTTTAAAAGGATTACCGTTATAATATTCCATAAATTAATTACAAGTGACATTTTCGCTTTGTTTACAAGGGATTACTTCTTTTTATATTGAAATAGACAATGTAAACTATGGAAAAAATATCTATATATTACACATCTCTTTCCCTTTTTGGTATATCCCTTATCAATTCAAACGCCGCACTTTTATTCATTTAAGGAATTAGATAATTTATAGAAATTATATGGAACCGCTCCCAATAAATCAAAATATAGAAATTGACATTCCAAAGGCAACCTAACTTACAACCCAATTATAGATCTGGAATACATTTACAACATTATGAACATTCTACAAATAAATGTTTGGGACTGATTTTAATTTCCAGATCAGGTTGTACATATTATTCTTATTTTATTCATATCCTGAAACCTTTAACCTTTCTTTCCTAGATAGTGATCCCTAAATACTCCATAGAATATTAACTTAAAAGTCCACATTACACTAGTATGTGACGTCTGAAATTCAAACTTGCAAAAGAATTTCCACATCTCGAAAGAAAATTTTGAAGTGTAGTTTTCAAAAGAATTTCCAACTTCCTAAACCAATTTGGAGAATTGAATTCTTGAAAACATCTAAACACCATGTTTTATTTCATTCCCTATATCTATTCCATTTTTATTAAACTTTTGGACAAAAACTTCCAAAAATATTTGAATTAACTTTTCAAAATTTTCAAAACTTTTGCCGCTTTTTTCTTAATCCTGAATTTAAAGGTTATAAAATTACTTAGTAAAATAGTTTCCCTTCTACAGTATTTTTACTTGAAAGACTTACTTCTATAAAAGTGGGAACTTAACCCAAAAAATTCAAAAACTCAATTGCCGAATCAATCCATTAAAAATTCATAAAGGATTGCTTAATCCCAAAAGGAAGAAAAGAAATTTCCCTCTTTCAAAACTTTTTTCATTAAAGATTTTTCCCTTAAAAGCTGGTCTTTTAATTTGAAACATCAAAAACACCTTTTTATAACCTTAAACAATGGAAAGTAGAGTAGACAAGGTAAACTCCTATCCTATTTTATCCTACTCCATTCTCATCACTTCTCTCGTACAATATCTCTAACTAGACTACTAACCCTATTTTCTAAGTTCCTAATGTTATTCCCATCCAAATCTTCAGATATTTCCTCTGTTTATATTTTTACTACTTAATTTATTTCTACATCATTTTAATTAAGTCCCATATCCGTTTTAAAAAGAAGAATTTTAAAGAACTTTCAGACTTATGAAAATTGGAGGGATAATCAAGTCTAAACCACACTCTATTTTACATTTATTTCAAAAAGAAAAATCCCTTTGTCGAAAATTATTAAGTCGAAAACATTCTGACCCAATTTTTTTAAACTAAGAGTTTCAAAAATGAAAATCTTTTTTCATCAAAAACCTTTTAATCAAAACTTTTGACTCCACAACTTCTTTTTATTCACAAACCTTTGTCTTAACAAAATTTTAATTTATGAATTTCTAAATTTCCATATATATTGTTTTTTTCTTTTCAAAATAACAACTCCTTAATAAATCCTTTGAAAAACTTTTCAAAACATTTCAAGAAAATTTCTAAAAATTATTTTGATTAAATTCTTTCACATGAGGTTGGATTTTGGAAAATCTGTTTCAAAACAACTTCTTAATAATTGTTTTTTCTATTGCATTTTCTTCTTCTTTCATCCCCTACTTCTAGATGTTTACAACTATACTACCTTGTAGTATTTAATTACTACCTAAAATTCTTATTTACTACTTCTATAAAAGTTAATTGTCCATGATAAATGATTATTACTCTAACCAGACAATTTCTAAAGACATTTATTTATTCATTCCAATCTTTCCTAATATATTTCCATAATTTCCCAAACAATCTCTTTAATTGGTCCATTTGTGTCCTAATTAAATTATTATAACTCCCTATTTATTGCACACTTATTGCCCTATTAATTTTAAAGTTGTAATCTTTTCCATTTACATTCCTTACAGTACGACCTTTGTCGCTTATTCCCTACTCTGTTTAATTTTTTTTCAACCCATAGTCGCCTTGCCCGTCCTTTCGGAATATGGTTGCAACTACTTCTATGGTTGGAAATTGTAGAGTAAATTAAAACAAGTGTATATATATTTATATATAGTAGATTTTTAAAAAGTTAGTTTCAAAAATAACAAGTATGCTACTCATACGTATACTTATCCTCGTTGATCGGGTAACCTAAGCTCTGATACCAGCTTTAATAACCCGCACCAAAATGGACCTATTTTCAACCCAATAATAACATGTCGAACCTTGGGCCCATCTCAAGGCGAGCTGTTATCTTGATAAAATTAAAGTAATATACATCACATAGAGCTATCTATCTATACTTTCAGAATCTCACAGTGGATTGGATAAAATATAATATCAGAAACACACACCTATCTCATAAAGAAAACCATTTCAAAAACATAACATGTTACATATTACAATAGGTCTACTTAACCCTTCATAGTACAATATTTCAAAATAACATAACTGTTTGAACTGGGTATAACAAAAAATAATTAAAAAGCATAAATAGATAGATAACTGCCACAAGTCTTCGCCTCCACCTTTGTTTCCTAAATCAGCATTACTCTCTCTAACCTATGCTATAAAGTGGAGTGGGTCAGAACAACAAATGTTCGATGAAATGAAAATCTCAAGTTTTACCATAATTGTACTTGGGCAATATTATTTAAATAAGAAATATATCTTACATATTAAAATCATGACATACATATAAAGTCAACACTAAGCCTAAGGCTCTTCCAGTCTAACTATGTAACATACGTATAAAATCAACTGTAAACCCGAAGGCTCTTCCTGTCCAACTATACAAAATTCAAATGTAAACTCGTAGGCTCTTCCAGTTTGACTATACGAAAGTCAACTGTAAGCCCGAAGGCTCTTCCCGTCTGACTATACGACTCTAAGGTAACTAGTGTTTTCGATGTAAGAGGAAGCACCAGAACCACATAATACCTCTTTAATAGGATTTAGGCAGACTCTGATCATTTAAGACCTATAAAATAGGCATATTCCCGTCATTTAAGACCTAACTCCATGGTGGGTCCCTACATGGTTCTTCCTTAATGACATCATAAGAAATCCAATTAGGCCACTTAATACTTCACCTAAGAAAGAAGCGGACCCTATCATATATAGCAACTTAATACCTCTAACCCGAAGCGGATCCTTCCTAAAGATTTCACCTACCTAATCAAAAAGCGCAACTTATAACCCGTAACCGACTTGTGACGTCTCACATTAATCGGATTATTCGTAGATATTGGTAGCCAGATTGACCAAGTAGGTTTATCATATAGAATTGGGACTAACCTCGCATCCACTGTAGTTATTTATTATAGGCGATATCCACATTGGTCCACAAAGCCACACCACTGATAGCAAAATTTAGCTAGGCAAAATTCCTTATGGCTTCGGACTTACCTCGAATCCCTATAACTTAGTCATACCTTATATATACCAACTATACACATATATCATCCTGCACGATGAATAATTGAGGGCATATAAGGTATCCCCTTGTTACGCCTCTGATTAGGGACTAACTCCTTAATTTACACTAACTTCCTCCCTACAAATTAATATGACCTAACTATTCTAATAATACTAATTATCACGCTCAATATGCTATAATCAATATGCTTGGTTTTAATAGTCAATATCTTAATATTATATACGTATATTTTTGCGTGTAGAATTTAAGGTCTAATCATTACGTTACAATAATTCGATAATAATTCATTTTTAAGGTATTTTGAAATACCAGTCTCATAAAAATCTACAATTCAAACAAGAACTGCTACTACTATAGCCAAATAAAATAGATACGTACAAATATCGAATACCTACAACTTGTTCCATATTAAATTAGAATTCTTTTTCTATTTTAAAGAATAGATCTTCACAAATTAGATCGCCTATGTTCAATTCAACCTTTACATACATTATTTTGGAGTGAGAAAGGAGTTCCTTATTTATTTAAGTGATAGAAATATGTGGTGCAAACTATAAACAATTCAATTCATACTTTATACACCATTTCTAAAAAAATTGAACCCTTTAACACTCCAATTTAAAATAGGGGAAATGGCTAAATGGATCATAGATTATCTAATTCTAAACAAATAATTAGATTATAATATATTAATACCAAAAATAATTATAGTTCCAACACATAAAAAGATTAATATTTACTTATGGAAATTCTGGCGGTTTTAAATGTTATATTTTCGTTTACCAAAAATTTTCAAGCTATACATACAACCTAAATAAAAACCGTTCAATTAGAAAAATGTGAGAAACTTAATATTTCCACTCATAGAGAATTGTTTGCTTCCTAACTGGATTTGATAATTAAATCTCCTTCTTTGGAATATACAACAATGTGAACTGTATATAGAAATTAGATCTAGAATAAGAAACTAAAGAGGAATAGAATCAAAAATCAAAAATATTAAATATCTAAACCTCTTACCTGAAAATCCTAATTCATTC
Organism: Allium fistulosum; assembly: GCA_030737815.1. Lineage (NCBI taxonomy): Eukaryota > Viridiplantae > Streptophyta > Magnoliopsida > Asparagales > Amaryllidaceae > Allium > Allium fistulosum. The sequence goes on along the minus strand of CM060908.1, from coordinate 736,904,994 downwards.
AAAATCTAAAGAAGAAGAAGAAGAGATCTGATTTATATTGCTCCTAATTCTCTATTTGATCTTTCCTCTTTTTTGAATATACAACAAATAAGTTGTGTGTACATATATTAGATTTCACAAATCAGAAGATAGGGAATAGAAAGATTAACTTAAGTTAGAGATTAAAAACTAGAATTAATTACCATAAAGTTTACTGTATCTAAAACCCTAAGGAGAAATAATTTGATAAAGCTTCGTCGTTGCTATGGAATTTTATGAAGGAAAAGTGGGAGGTCTATGTATAGAGGTGACAAAGAACCAGAAACGTCGGATCAAAATATCAGATCTGGACGGTTAAAAATAATTAAACCCTAGCCGTCTGTAATACCTCATAAAATCAATACTAATTATATAAGTAAATTGAGAGAAATTCAATTAATTTGGAAGTGGATGAAAATGAAAATTTTATAAAAATTGGAATTTGACCATAAAAGTTTTCCGCTGCGTTCGTGGTGAAATTCTGATCTGTTTTCATATATAATATGCTAAGAACGGAGCTCAAACGAAGAAGTTATGAGCATTTGAAGCTTTTAGATTTAAATTAATTTAGTTCGAATTCATATTCAAATAAAATAATTAATTCCCTAATTCGAAAATTTGAAATTAATTAATATTAGGCTTGGGAGTTAAGTTAAACGCTAAGTTAAACAATTAACGTTAAAATTTAATTAATGAATAAAATTAGTTAAGCAGCGGAAAAATCAAACACTCCTAAAATAACAGAGAGGTCGACCCTTGACCTCTACCAGTAGACCCCTAGTGGTCGGCTGGTGGTATAGGGGCGGTCGACCACTCCTATACAGTGGCGGCTAGGGTTTTGTGCTATTGAACGTTTCAGATTTATCCGTTTTGACCTAGTTTTGTCCTAGATTCTGGTGCATTTCAACCACTATAAATATGACCCTAGACCCTCACTTTTATTCACAAATATTTTGGGTACGTCAGCGAAGCTCTGTCAATTTATCTCTTCTTGGATTCAAAAAACTCCACTCGGGTTTCATGTAAGAAATCCTAATCTATCTTTGTTTATTATTTAATTTCTAAACCTCTTCTCCTTCAAACTTTCTGAATCTAATACACACACACAGACAAATCCCTTGTTGCATATATCAAAAAGAAGATATTTGAAGGAGATTATAGTCGGCATTGAAAATCCAAAGAGAAGAAAAGCTAAGGACTGACTGTGAGTGGAAACCTTAGTATTTTTATTTCAGTAATTGATTATTATATATCTATGGATTTGATATGCCTTAAGGATTTTGGTATTGCAAAAATAAAATAGATAAAATCCTCCAAAATTCCTTTTTAATTTTAAATATCAATTCTAGATGGAGATTCTTAATTATTTATGTTAATTTGATGGAATTTATATTGTTTCTGCAATTTCTGATAATTTCATAGTTTATTCCACTTCTTCTCCTTATTTGATTCAAATTGTGAGTTTTTAGTAATAAAGTAAGGGTTTATAGTACAAATTATATTCATAGTTTACACCACTTATTCCATACAAAATTTCATCGTTTATTTCTTCGTAAAAGAGGAGTGGAATATAATATGAAGTTAGAATTGCAATTCCTATTGTTTAAGATATTCCATTGAATTGATGTAATAAATTGGGTTTCTATTTCTATTTACAAGTCTATTTATTGCAGTTTTGGTTATGGTTATTTCATCCTTGTTATGAATATTAGAGTCAATTGTTATGGATATTGAAGTCTTGGAAATTTGAAGAAAAATGACATGTTTTAGTATTATGTCAAAAGTATTGACATTGAACGCTAGTTTAGGGCATATGTAATGCATGCTTAAAATTTATTAGGTGTGAATATATATTATTTCTATTAGCATAATAAACGTATAATTATGGCGTAGAGTTGCGTAGTTAATTAGGTAGTAATTGTCATTAAATCCCCTTTAGGAAAGTAATTGATGTTTTAAGGCGTAATTAGGAATATTCCTTATAAGGCCTTAATTATGAAACAGTGAGATGAGTATTCTATATATGGAGAGTATTTATATTATGGCTAGGTCACAGGGATGCAAGGTCAGTAGAGCTGCATAAGAGAAGTCTACCCTTCACTTTGAGGCTACCAGCAGTTGTGTACACTTCCTATTGATGTGAGACCTCTCCTACGATAAATATTTATGATAACGTGAGGTTAGTCCCAAATTCTATATGGTAAACCTATCCAGTTAATCTGGCTACCAGTTCATACAAACAGTTGGTCTAATATGAGACGTCATGTTGAGTATTGGCCACAACAAGAAACGTGTGCTTCTGGATCTTGATGTATTAAGTGGATGTTTGAGGGCCCACCTCAAATGAAGTATTAATGGCCAAGGGGCTAGTTATTAGGTACGTTGGATGGTATCTCGATAGGGGTCCACTTCGGTATAAGATATTAAGTTTCTGATTAAGGGCCCACCTTTCCATAAAGAAGTATTAAGTGGCTCAAGAGATTCCATATGATGTCCGCTAGATAGTTACCATTGAGGAGTCCACCTTAGGAATAGGTATTAAACGATGGGGCCTGTCTCAGTTGAGGTCTTAAATGGCCAGAGTTGCCTATTTTCCAATAAAAGGTATTAAGTGGCTTGGGTATTATCTCTCCCATTGTTAGACAAATATGATTTGAGATTTGGGTTATGGGATTTAGAAACCTACATCGGGAATGGAAGGTATTAAGTGGTTGATTGTCGATCCGCCTCATTTCCTTATAAGAAGTATTGGATGGTTTTATGTATGTAGACATATTCTTATTTTGAAATATATTGCCCAAGTACCAAAATGGTAAGACTCGAGGTTTTTATTCATTACACATTTGTTATTCTGACTCCCTCCTCATTACAACATAGGTTAGAGAAGAAGTTGATGAAGTTTGAAGATGGCGAGAGTGAAATTTGTAGCAGTTATTGTCTATTGTATCCATGAAATGTATTTTTGAAAAAAATGTTGTAACGGTTGTTGTTATGTATTATGACATCTGAAATGATTTGCAATAAAAGGACACTATTATTTTTATTATATTTTATTCCTTCCGCTGTGAGTTCTGAATGAATAGATAGATATCTCTGCATTATTTTTCTTTTTTTTACCAATCAACAGCCAACTTTAGAATAGTCCTAAGTTTGGAAGACCTTTTCGGGGTCGGAATTTAGGTCTGTTTCGAGGTGGGTTGTTACATTTGATATCAAAGCTTAGGCCACCCGATCAACAGGGAAAAGTATACGTATGAGTGGCATATTTGTTATTTTTGAAAATATTTTTCAAAAACCTTAATATATATATATATATATATACTTATTTTGAATTTATGCCTGACTTTATAAATTCCAACTGTAGAATTAGTCGCTACCATATTCTGAAAGGTTGGGCGAAGCATTTATAAGTTAGAAAAATAAATAAAGTTAAAATTATACTTCTTTGTTCGACCTAGACTTCTTTATCATTATGGACCCTATAAGCATGTTAAATAATAGGGATAGGAATTGTAGAAGGAAAGATAGCAACTTCAAAATTTAATAGGTAATAAATGCGTAATAAGTGAGGAGTAACAAGAAATTAAATAGATTAAGGAGACCATCTAGGTAATTATAGGAAGATAAGGAAGAAGTTAAATAGGTAAAGTTGAATAGGAAAATAAATATCTTTAGGAAACGCCCATTAAGATAATAACCCTTTAATACAAACAAACTGACATTTATAAGAGTGGTAAATATAAATGTTAGGTAATAGTTAGATGTTATAAGACATAGTATTCATACGGAAGTATGGAATGTAGTAGTGAAACAAGTTTTCATAAGAATGAACATTAATCACCACAAGGAGATAATTAGATTTTTAAGATGACTGAGTAAAGAGTTCAAAGGGATGCCTATTTTTCAAATCTCATCCTTTGAGAAAGAAAGTGGTAAAAAGATTTTTGAAAACTCCTTGAAAGTTTTGAACAAACTTTTTCAAAAGATTAAAAAGTGAAGATTTTATGTGTTGTAAGTTGAATTTTTTTGATAGAAGGTGATTTTTGACAGCTTTGGATACTACCATTTGTAAAAAGGTTTAGAGAGAATTGATGAAGCACTTTAAAAATAAAACGATGGATGATTTTTAATTACTTGAAAATTTGAAAAAAAATAGAAGGTTCTCATTTGTTAACTTCTTAATTTAAAATTTGTCGAATTAAAAGTTTTTAACTTTTGAATTCTTTGTTTTTGGATTCTTCTATTTTTTATGAATTCTTCTAATTTGGAGGCTGTTATTTTAAAAGGAGCAAGGAAATTTGGAGATTTACCATTTGTAAATAGTTAAGTTAGAAATTTCTAACTTTAAAGGATTTCGCACTTTTAAAGTTCTTAGTTTAAATTTATTGAGCCAAAAGTTTTTAATCCAATGATTTTTAATAAGGGATTTTTCTTTTGAGAAATGCATGATTTTTCCTACCTTATAAAATTAGAGGTTCTTTTCCTTAAATTTCTCTTGAAAGGGTGAAAAGGCACTTGATTAACATAGGATAGAAAGAATAGAAGGTTGAGAATGTCCGATAAGGTAGATAGGAGGAACAAATGCGAAGGATGATAGCTGAATTTAGGTAGTGATAGAATTGGGAATTTTAATCCAGTAATAAAGGATTAGAAGAGGAGTAATAGGAGTAAGATAGGAGTTATCTTTGTCTACTCCATTTCTCCATCATTTAAAGTCATATAAGGTGTTTTTGGCAATTTAAATGGTGGTAATAAATGAATGAGTTGGATATTTTTGTATATTAGGAAAATCATTTATATAAAGATGATAATTTTATATGTACATTTTTCCTATTCAAATTTAGAACTTGTTTTGAATGAGAATATTATTGCAAGGGATAAGAAAAGGATTACAAGGGATTTTAAAAAATTTGAACAAATTTAAGAAAAGTATTTTATTAAACAACAATATATTTTTAGTAACAAACAGTAGATGTTAATCTATATTTTAAAATGATATACTGTTATTTTGAAATGGTAATTGAGGAAAAACTATTATTGAAATGATAATTCATGTAACTAGAAAATTCTTTGGAATAATAAAGGACTAATTTATTATTCTAGAATGATAATTGAGTTTGTCAATGTTTTGTGTTAAAGATCCTATTTTCGAAAAGGGAAAATCCTTACATTAGTAAGTCATTGAATATGGAAGTTTTCCATAATTCCTATTTGAAAACCATGCAATATTTTAATTTCATGAGTTGAAAGTCTAACTTTTAAAGAGATAAATCTTTGATGAAGAAGGTATTAAAAAGAGAAATTATTTTGCTCCTATTTGGTACTGAGAAATTTTGAATTCTTAGTAAAAGTTTCTAAACTCATATTTTCAAAGATGGATATTTTGAGTTTGGTACTACATGTTTGTGAAATTTTAAGTTTTATAAGAAATGAGGTAATAAATACTTATTTTTAAATAAGTTTTTTTGTACGAAAATAGTTTATTTAAAACTATTTTGTATGATTTCTAAAATTCTGATTTTATAAAGTGTTATCCCGCCTTTTGGCAAGCCCGTGATACCAAGGAATTGGTCGGAAAATAAAGACGGTCTATTCTGGAGATCGATTGTACATAGGTCCGCTATGGATGCTGTTAAATTTTGTCTGAGTCCGGATCAAGCTACAATTGATATGCACGTCCAACAAAGCCATGAAAGCTAGTGTTCCGAATTTCAAGACAATCGGAGTTCGTATGCTCAAGATATGATCGATGCAAATCAAGCAATAATCTTGTTCGCATCCATCAAGCAATCAGAGAAAAACCTCCTTCATATCGATCTTGTTCGAATCCTTCAGACACGCATGGCTTCGTATCGATCAGGTGAGCACATGTTCATATCCATCAAGTGCATGCTGCTTCGTATCCATCACATGCACTTCAGTTCGTATCCATCATATTTGCTTTATTTCGTATCCATCAAAAAGTCACGTTTCGTATCGATCACACCAACTTAACTCGTATCGATCAGTTAACCTATCGATACGTGGCATACACTTAAAGAGAGCGATACGAAGATCGCATGTAGTGATCAATACGAAGCGCCTTCAAATCATCGATACGAATGAAGCCACATTTATGGATGCGAAGCAATGTATACGTGAAGCGATATGAAGTGATGTACAGGGTGATACGAAAGGAAAAGCAATGGATGGATACGAACAAGGCACATTCAAGTGAGAGACTCGGTCACTCGGCATAAAAGGTGGATCGATCCAAAAAGTTAGTGCCATGTCATCAGGCATCACGTGCCCAGAAGCGATGCGAATAGATCGATGTGAACCGAAGCGATGCGAACTTAGCAGCCTTCAACAAATCCAAACTTGCATCAATCATAACTCAAAATCTACAAGTCCAAATGAGACCAAATTTTCACAGGAGCTTGCGTGCGACCTCAAGAATGTTCACGATCGATCTCGACTCGATTGGGCCAAATCTTGATCGATGCGAAATCTATTCGTATCGATCACGGATCGAGTTCAGACGACCGAGGATCAATCGTGTGGGCCCACCCATGTGAGAGAAGAGGTCTTCCAAGATTTGAGCGAGATATTTGCTGCCTACGCCTATAAATAGCAGCCCAGGACCTACTGAAAAGGGACTTTTGGCTCTTCTACATCCAGACTCTGCCGTAATCACTATTGTACTCAAATTTTACTGTTGCAACTCATTGTAACCAGCAAGCAAAAATCAATAAAGGTCAGCCATTTCATAGTGGACGTAGGCCATATGCCGAACCACTTTAAATCTGTGTGTTTCTGTGCGTTTTTCTCGTTTATCATTAGTGTGTTTGTTAGATCTTCTTCCTTTTCCATTTATATTCTTCATTTTATCTCTTCAAACACATCCGAAGAGTGTTGTGCCCAATTTTGGTACAAACACTTTGGTGCTTTCACTGATAAAACCCACTTTTTCTCCTGCTCATTGGATCTACTGCCGATATTTGATTGTGAAAATCTAAGGAGAAGATCCAGATTTCAAGTTCAGAAGTTCTTCCATCCTATTCATATTTGTACCAAGTCTAGGAGAGAGCTTCGCTATCCACCATGGTTAATACCAGGACTACTTCAACTGCTGCAGATCCAGAAGGACGGGACTGACAGAACCCCGTGCAACTTCCTCCTGCCGACCAAAATGCTGCCGGACCTTCAGATCCACAAGGCTCTGTCACCAAGGAAGAATTCCAACTGTTAATGCAAGAGCTGACACAGAGTCACCAGCAGCTTACTCAACAATTCCATGCCAACGCGGAATTGACCAATCAACTGAATCGTCAAAGGCAAAGCAGTTTTAGAAGGGATCAGGCTTCCTATTCATCCACTGAAAGTTCAGCCTCTTCTGACTTTAATCACAGATCCACGCGCCCACGGCTAGACGGAAGCTATACACAGGCTACTGGACATCAGCGCACCTTAAGTCTTAGGCAACCGAGAGTTGGCCTGTCAACTAGTCATCAGACCGGACCCTCCTCCCAAGGAGGTACTGCCCCATATCACATTACCGACAACCGCACTACCACCACTGCTACTGAATTGGGAGTTGATGCTCCGAACCGAACGGATCCGACCCACCGTCAACGCAATCATACTCTTGAACCTTATGTTCCCGAAGACATAGAACCAAGGAGGTGAGATATGGACCGTCGACCGCGACCGGCCCATCCTCGCATTATGGAACCCGACCAATCCTTGCCCAGCATGCTCAAAATGTCCAGATGTTGGACATCCTGACGATGATCCGTGAAAGTCAGGGTCTCACCAACGACGACTTAGGAATCTCTCGGAGTCATACCCCTTTCATTGATGATATACTTTATGCTGAACCACCTCAGCGATTCAGGATGCCAACGCTACCCATTTATGAAGGGAGCTCTAATCCTAACCGGCACATCTTAAAGTACGAATGGCTAATGAATGCCGCATGAGCTGATGATGCCGTCAAGTTTCGAAGTTTCCCGATCTTCCTAGGGGGCATAGCAACTATGTGGTTTACCCGTCTGCCACCTCGTTCTATCTTGTGCTTTGATCAGTTGGCAAAAAAGTTTGTTGAACAGTTCTGCATGCATGTTACAAGGCCGAAAGATGTTAATACCTTGTCCAGTGTCACTCAAGCTCCTGGAGAGAGGCTTAGACGTTATCTAGAGAGGTTTCATGCTGCATGCACTGAGATTAGTAATCCCAATGACAACTCAATTTTGATGGCACTAACTAAGGGGATCGATCCCGATTCTGAATTTGGTAACTGGTTGGCCGGAAAACCCCCTACGTCATTGGACCGTTTCTATTCCAAGGCAGCCCAGTTCTTGAGAAGGGAGGATGCGAAATAGTCTAGGAAAAAAGATGACGCAGGGCCCAATATGGAAGGAATCCAAAGCAATGTTGTTGTTAAACAAACCGAGGAGAGTTCCGGAAAGGTGCAATTGAACATACAGAATAAATAGAAATAACAGAAAGGCAATGGAAATCAAAATAGGAAACGAGATCAGAATCGTGGGCCACGATGTAGGGCTCCTATGTTTGACAACTATACTCCTTTAAATTCGTCGCTGGAAAATGTGTACTTGCAAACCTGCAATACTATTCAATATAAGAAACCTGCTCCGAAGCAATCATCCGAAAAACAGATTCAAACGGGAAAATTTTGCAGATTTCATGATAGCTATGGCCATAACACGAATGAGTGTCGTCATTTGTAGGATATTATTGAGAAGTTGATACGAGAGAGAAAGTTGGAGCAGTTTGTGCGGGCGTCGCAATCAGGAGGTGCGGGCCCATCGAATCAGAACCATATACCAAATCAGGCGAGACCGGAGGAACCCGCTCGTACCGGTGGGAGGTTGGTGATTAATATTGTTAGTGGGGGTCCTCATCCAGCAGATCGAAGCTGGAAGGAAATGGAGTCGTATGCCAATTCTATTAGGCATGCGAGCTTCGAATGTTGTAGTAATTTGGAAGATGGGGCTCCGACCAAACAACAGAAAACGATGACAGATGACATCGTATTTCGAGATCGAGATGCCGACAAGGTCGAAGCCCCAACCATTGATCCACTTGTCATTTCAGCTTAGGTAGGTCCTGCTTGGATGAAGAAGATCTTAGTAGATAGTGGAAGTTCAGTAAACATACTGTTCAAGCGAGCCTATGATCAAATGAAAATGGAAATAAAAGACTTGAAGCCTTGTCAGTCTCGTATTCATGGCTTCAATGGGACCGCAACTATACCCACTGGAGTGGCGGAACTACTAGTGGAGTTGGGAATTGGAGAACACCGGAGAGTCCGGATATTACAGTTTGTTGTGTTGGACATAGACTCGCCATACAATGCTTTCTTGGGCCGACCGACCCTAGTTGAGTTCAGGGCTGCCATTGCCCATTGGTGTTTGACTTTAGATTTCCCTACCGACAATGGAGTTGGAGTCGTTCAGGGAGACCAGGCTGTTGGACAAGCCTGTTATGTTGCTGAGCTGTGGGAGGCGCAGTGAAAAGAAAAGGGAAAGGGTGTAGAGGAATCTCTATGCGTCAACTTTGCGGAAAATTGACAGCTAACGCCTGGGCCTAGGCCAGGGCACCCCAACCAATTCCCAAGGGATCTTGACCCGAGAGGTACCGAAAGTGAAGACGAAAGTAGAGACATTCAAGCTTCCCCAGCCGAGTTGACGATCGATGTTTCGATCGACGATGATGATGATTCTAAAATGATAAAGATTGGATCTCAGCTAAGCCAACAGATGCAGGAGGAATTGGTTGAATTTCTCCAGGCAAACCTTGACGTGTTTTCCTGGACACATTCTGACATGTGTGGAATCTCCCCGGACATCGCGAGCGACACATTGAATATTGACCCATGGCATATCCCGGTCAACCAAAAAAGGCATGGTATGGATCCCAAGTATATCCGGAAGTTGCATACTGATGGTACATCAAATGACCGTTGCTCAAGCGCCGGAGTTGTACTTGAAACTCCTGAAGGACGATCTATACGCTATGCTTTAAAGTTCGATTTTCGTGCGACCAAAAATGAAGCCGAATACGAAGCCCTACTTGCTGGATTGAGGCTTGCCAGAGATTTAAGAATTATTGCTGTGGAGATTTATTGTGATTCGCAATTGGTCATGTGTCAAGTTCGGGGGGAGTACCAGGCCAAAGACCGAAGACTAGCTGCTTACCGTGCTCGGGTTCAGGAAATATTGAATCAATTCGATTATTATGCCATCTACTGCATACCTCGAGAGCGCAATCAGAAAGCCGATTCATTAGCAAAGTTAGCCAGTACAGTTGAGGCACAACAAATGGGACTCGTTTCCGTGGAGACGTTATCTTCCCCGAGCATCGATCAAATGGAGACAGACTGGGCATTTGAGATCATTCCCGATAAGGAGTCATGGATGACTCCGTTCAGAAAATATCTCGAGCATGAGGACCTGTTGGAGCGTAGGAGTGAAAAGAGACAAGTTCTTCGAAAAGCTTCGCGGTTCACTATTCAGAATGGAGTCATGTATAGAAGAGGGTATTTCATTCCTTTACTTCGGTGTATCGCCCACGATGAAATCAAACGAGTATTGCACGACGTACATGAAGGAGAATGTGGCGATCATACCGGGAGGCAAGCTCTTGCCAAGAAAGTGCTCTGATATGGATACTATTGGTCGACTGTAAATCACGATGCATCGGACGACGCCAAAAATGTGACAGATGTCAAAAACACGCTTGGATTCCTAGATCCCCGCCTACCGAAATAACTCAGATGGTCAGCCCATGGCCGTTTGCAGTATGGGGCATTGACATCATCGGTTCTCTATCTCTAGCCAAAGGTGGTGAGAAGTACGCCATCGTTGCTGTTGATTACTTTACCAAGTGGGCGGAAGCTGAACCCCTTGCTACAATCACAACAAAGAAAGTGATCAACTTTGTAGTACGCAACATTATATGTCGATTTGGTCTCCCACATACCATCATCACTGACAACGGAGCCCAATTCGACAGTGTTGAATTTAAGAATTTCTGCCAATGATTCCACATCGAGAAGAAATTCTCTACAGTTGCACACCCTCAAGCAAAAGGCCAGGGGCAAATGGGTCGATGAACTTCCTATGGCTTTATGGGCTTATCGGACAACCCACAAATCCGCCACCGGCCATACTCCATTCTCTCTCTCCTATGGATCCGAAGTCATTATTCCAGTCGAGATGGAAGTACCTTCTCATCGTGTGACTTATTATGATCCGAAAACGAATGCTATTTTACTTGCCGAATCTCTGGATTTATTGGATGAGAAGCGAGAAAAGGCTGATTTGAGGGCAGCCCTATACCGAAGTCGAGTCGCTCGATTATACAATGCCAAGGTCCGACCCCGAACCTTCGAACTCGGCGACCTTGTCCTTAAGAGAATTTACCTGGTTCCTTCACATATGAAGCCAACGTGGGAAGAGCCGTATGTCATCGAACAAAAGCATGGAGATGGCACATTTAAATTATCGACCGTTGACGGTCTTACTCTGCCAAGAGCCTGGAACAACAAGATCTTCGTCGCTACTACACATAACAGGCTCTGTTTATTTATTCAGTCTACTTTTCATTTGCAATTTGTTTATGCATTTCGAAATTTGAATTTGTAATAAGGCAACAGACTTTGCCGTATTTTCTTATTTCAACAATAAAATGCAATCTCTTCGAGCCAGAGCTGTGATTTTATTTTGAAATGCGTCATACGATTATCACTATGCACGGCGAGCTAAGTTCCACCATACTGTGGGATTTATTCAAATAGGGAGTGACTGTGATACGACCGGTCACTCACTAAGTGAAACCCGAGCTCAGGGGCAAGCCATCACACCGAAGCCAAAAAAGGATTGATACACGACAATCCTCTAACTAACTCCGGATTCCCAGAGTGCGAACTAGAGTATAAACCCGTTAATATGGGCTCGAAGAGGGTAGATCCGTCCACCTAACGACTTCGCCCGTATTTAAACCAAGTTCGAGGAGGATGGACTCGTCCATCTAACGACCTCGCTTGTTAACTCAGGGTGGATGTGATCCGACCATCCACGATCCTGATACATCTGTCGTCCCCGAAGTGAGAACGAAATCCTAAATCCTAAACAAATGTGATTAACCATCTGTCAACTAACTCCAGAATCCCAGAATGTGAACTGGAATGTAAACATCTACTAACTCTAAGTCCCCAGATCGTGGACTGGAGTATAAACTTCGACTAACTCAAAATCCCCAAAGTGCGAATTGGAGTTTAACAAAAACCGGGTGTGAATCGACCACCCGTAGGACAACTCCGAGCCCTCGGATTGCGGACCGGAGTATAAATGCAAAGTGGGTGTGACTGACCGCCCACAAATCAATCCAAGTCAACAGAGTGCAGACGTAGTTCTAAATATCAAACGGGTGTGACTGACCGCCCATAAAATAACTTAAGTCCCTGGAGCACAGACATATCTCAAAACCTTAATCGGACATGAACGATGTACAAGTGCAACCCCTGGAGTGTGGAAGCAATCATCAACTGATGAGCAAGTGTGATTCGACCACCCGAACTCGTCATGTTTCAGACTCAATTCAACAAAGTTGAGCTTGATATGTTAAAGGCAAAAGATGATGACCTACCGATGTTTTCAATTTGTCCCTGAAACTGGGGGCAGAACTTAAGTATCAGCTACCGATTGAGACAGTGGGGCGTCGGAGTTCGACTTAACGTTTGATCGTGACCCGAAGCCGTAACTCCAGAACTTAGCGACTAAACCCGGACCCGAATCCAAAGACTGAAACTTCACAAGTATATTGAATGAACGTTCGAGCGTTGAAATACTTTAACAAATGACACAAACTGAGCTGAAGACAAAATGGAATTTTATTTCAACTATACTTCGAAAAAGAAGGATAAGTACAAAATTATTCCAAAATCCTACTAGCGAGAGTCGAACCCGCACCTATACACGGCCTACAAAAAGCAAAAGTAGATTCCTATCTATCTACCAAAAATATCCCAAGAAGACATGTCTATTCTCTCTTTTTCCTCGGCTTCTTCCTCGGTGTCGACCCGCTGGAACTTCCACTTGGCTGCCTCTTTGAGCCCTTGCCTTTTGGCGGCTGATTTCCAGTTATGGGCATTATGTTAACTTCCTCCTCTGAACTCACATGGATTGGAATGCTTCCTGATGGCAGTGTCGGAGGGATTGGATCAATGTTAGAAGGTGGAGGAGGCACACTTATGTCAACGACCGTGCCACCAGGAGAAATCATTCGTAAAGGAGCTGGACCAGGGCTCGCCATCCTACCTCCAAAGCTACTAGCCTGCGCAGCTGCTTCCATCTCGGCGTTAATTTCAGCTAGTATCTCCTCTTCGTGAATTGTTTGGGCATCGCCGGGAATACTGGCAGTTGGGTCCGAAGAGCTGGTCACTGGTGCGCCTCCACTCATGACAAATGGCAGATCAACAAAAGGATCACTGTAATGACCGAGAAGTTTCCCCATCATCTGTCATCAAAAGTAAGCATGCTCCCCTATGCACCGTCGTTTGGTGCAGTAGTCGTTGTAGTAGTTGCTTCTGTAATAAGGGCCTCCTGCGCGTGGTGCGACTCTTGGGTTACAGAGGGCATGGTCGATGTCGCTCCTATCACTGAACAGAGACAAAGAAAAAGAGTTAGCGATTATTTCAATCAGCGTTTCCAGCTTCGAATGAACACAAAAAATGTTCAGAGTACCTTCCTCAGATTAGCTCGCGGGTGGCGGACCAGCTTCAGAAACATGCTCGCGAGCCGGAGACAACTGCGGTTAATCGGGATTATAAGCAGGAATAGGATGCGGATCAACCGCAGAAGTAGACTCAGGTAGGGTTGGCATAAGAGTTTCAGAACCTGCATCATGGCGCTCAACACCAGAACCCTCTCCAGCCTCCAAATGCTAGGTATCGAGTTTCTCCTTTTCATATGTAATAGTGATGTCATGGAGAACTCTTCTCTCGTCTTCGTTCAGCACCTGGCTCTCCAGTTCAAATTCATCAACAGATTCAGTTTGATGCTCAGCTTTCTCATCTTCCACCAAGCGGCGGCAAGCGTTGTACAGGTGTGAAGGATAGTTTTCGAGCCAAGTCAGATTTTGATGCTTTAAGACGTTGGCATTATATATGATAAGAAGATCTTCGATGTTGGTCTCTAACCTGGCCTTCACAGCTTTCACCTCATTCTCTACCCTAATTTCAGTTTCCTGGACTTTGAGTGTTGCCGCATCCCTCTCATTTCTAAACACCACAGCCTGTTCACACGCTTCCTGGGCTGCTTTTTGCATCGTCTTTCTCTTTGACGATTTTGGCAAACTTGGCCCTAAGCTCCTCGAGCTCCTTCAGTGCAGCGTCCCTTTTAGCCATAATAGTGGTTTTTCGATGACCCATCTCCTCAACCAAGGCAAAATGCGTCTTCCGCATCCTTTCCATAGATTGATTTGCCTCGTCGGATTTCTTATTGGCCTCTATCTCTGATTTCCTGGAAGATTCAGCCTCATTGTTAAGCACTGGTATTATGCGGTCCTTTTGAGCGAGATCAACTTCTAATTTTTCAATAGTCTTTGCCCGCTCAAAGGCCACTGCTGATGCCTTATCCATAGTCTTCATCTACTCCCTATATTGGCTGTAAACATCATGGATGTAATCATGCATAGTTTGTTCCGCCTCAACTAGAATTCTTTTTAAATGCGGAAGGAAGATGAAGCCATCGAAATAAATGTTTGGAAAGTCTTTTTTCAACTGGGCGATTCTGATCGCTCCCTCCCCACTGGGCTCAGTGACAGCTTGTTCAGTGATGGTGGGAGTTTCAGCCTCGGTCCTATGGCGTTGTGAATCAGACCTTGGAACTTGAGAAGACGATTTTTGGCGTGGAGGCTCCAAGGGTTGTTTCCCATGACCCAAGGGTTGTTTCCCATCTCGAGGAGGTGAAGAGCGCGATAGGGATCGATGTCTATATTCTTTATCTCTATCCCTCTCCCTTTCATAATGCTCCTGGCTAGAATAACCGCGATCGTGGTCTCTATCGGCTTCCCTTCTACGGCTCATAATATGAACTGGATGACTGGCGTGCTGAGCGAAGGCTTCCTAGCATAGGTTCTCGCCTAGTCATCGTAGCTGTAAAATAGAAAGAGAAGCAGAGTTAATAATCACTAGAAATGAACAACTTATGATTGGAAATCGTGTAGTGCCGTGAAGTGTATGTATGCATGTGCTAAACCCCCGACCAACCGGTTATGTCGGCCACACTCGTAGGAAGTGACACACTTAAATCTAAAGCACTTTGAAGCCCTTCCAATCCGGTGTCTTGTTGGAGCGACACATAGTCCGGAATTGGAATGTCGGCGAGCCCTTAAAAATGATTCTCCATTTGCGAGGGAGGAGCCTCCGAGATTCTAACACCGGAGGTTGGCAGGGACACGACCACGGATTTCCATCTCGAAGACTTATGACATTTATGTGCAACAGCCTTGCCTTTCCTCCTTCCCTCTAAATCCCGAGAACTGTCTGGAGGCCCGGCTACGGGCTCATCTTCAGTGGGCATATCTTCTTCATTGCCCTCCTCGGTTATTACAACCCCGGGCGCTTTACGCTTAGTCTGTCTTGTCGGGGCTGCCCTAAAAGGTCCCTCAAGTCTTATGCTCTAGTGTTGAACAATTAGCCCAATGGCCCTCAAATTTTCATCTGTCAGCACCGAGTCAATTTCTCTTATCTCACCAGGCACCTCTCAGAGAATCCGCACTATTTCTTTAAATTGGGCACCTTCGGGTCGTGATATTGCGGCTATAAAGGAAAGAAAATATTAGATTCAGTTTCGATTGCAACTATCACATAAGCCACTAGAGAAATTGCAGCACTTACGTCTAACTAACCACCATCTGGCAAACCCTGGGTGGCACCGAACGTAGTACCACTCCGTCTTGAAGTAGCTAAGCCTGGTCTAGGATCCAGTCATGATTTGACAATTCCTGACTGCCTCTAGGAATGTGAATGAAGGATTATCTCCCCGACTCTTGATATTAAACAAGAATCTGACCTCCTCCGGAGTCGAGGGCCGTAAAGATGCTCCATAAAGACAAGGAATAGGCTGTTCGGCAATGCATATTTGTTTGGATATAACTGTAACAGAGCGATTCCAAAGAAAGCTAACACTTCTCGAATATATTGGTTAAATGGAGGAAGCGTTTCAGTTGTGCACGAATATATTGGTTAAATGGAGGAAGCGTTCCAGTTGTAACCTGACTTTTCGCAACTATATAATTAATGTAAAATGAAAAGCTTGATTGTTTTAAAACAATAGTATTTATAGAGCTAAACTAACTATATCTTTTAAAACTCACAATGGAGTGGATCGAACTATAATATAGATAAAATAAACAAATCTCATCTGTATACATCATAAGTCATGCATAGTCTTCATACACACACACACACATTGTCATACTACATATATAATAAATACAAACGAACAGATAATATATGTAAATGCCTTCATAGTTACCATCTTCGAACACCATACATACCAAAGCTAATCTATTAACCTATAGTATATGAGTGGGGTCAAACTTCTATGTCTAGTGAGTAAAAATACTACCAAGTATATACTCCTAACATGATTTCATAAACATCATATGAGAGCTAATATTTATTTTACCTCAACATGTCTCACCTACATCTATAGAGTTACTCCATCATCATAAACACGGTATGAGGATCGCTATCATATACTTAACAACATTAAATATACAATATAGTGAGTTAAAGATAAACTAACCCGTCTACACAAAAGAGAGGGAAAACGTTAGTTAAACATATACTAAACCGACGATACATACAAGAGTTAGTTAAATAAAGACTAACCCTAGGATATAGTTATATATAGGCTAATCTTTCAAATGTATAAAAGTGCATGAGTTAGATAAACATAAACTAACTCGCATATACATAAAGGATATGTAAACACAGCCTGACTCCTTTACAAATGACTTCACTTACTCGTCACAATACATAATCATCGAAACACATATCTCAACATTAAATACTTCCCAATACTGCTAAGAAACTGACATGTCACCCACCTTCCATTTCATATCTACCTAGTTGAAGTAAAAATGCTTTAGCCTTAGTCCAAGTTCAGTTTGGCAACCTGAAGCATGTACCGGTGGACTGCTTACCGGTTACTATGTCGAATGCCAGAAAACCGATAAACTTAAACTGCTTTCTTCCATATTTTGTTCCTACTCCATTGTTTACTATTTTGGTGCTTTTCTACTTATCTTAAACACAATTTTCTACTATTTTAACCTTCCATATATCATATATGATCTACATATCATAAAATCAAGTCCTAATTATCATTAACTTAACTATTTAATTATAATTCCAAATAATATACAGTCTATCCAAATGTAACCTTAAGTCAAATGCCATTAACCTTATTTAATTTTGTAACCACGTCTATATTAAATCCAAACTCTAATTAATCCAATTCTAACATCTATTTACCCCAAATTTGCAATCAATATAATGTAACTACTTTCATGCGAGTAGTATATAGCTCAATAATGATTCCCACTTATTAGAACCTTATCATTTAGATGTTTTGATAGTGATAACTATATAAGTATATATTGTATATACTAATCACTTTTGCAGGAAATGATATAAATTTACAAAGGGACAATTATATCAAAACGAAGACCAAATTGACGCTACAAAGTACTATCATTCATGGTCTCTATGTCTAGAGATATAAAGTTGTAAAAATCTCTTCTATGTGGTATATACACACACATGATTTTTCAGGAATTGAATTTTCAAAAACATCACAATAAACTTGAAATTCACCGGCCGAACCACCCAGGTCAACCGACTGAATCTATGCATGTGCATGTGAATATCTTTGAATATTCTGCCGACTGAAATGGCTATATTCAGCCAGCTGAAAACTGCATGAAATGAACTATTTCCTTGTTGGTTTCAAAATCTTCGATTCTGGTGGCTGCCACGCTCTATTTTGCCGACTGAATCTGTATAATGGCTAGTTTTTTGATGGGATACCTCTTCTTCATGAAGGGTTACATCTCTTAAATCAAGAGTTGCAATCCTAACTTTTCACCGTTTCTTTTCACAAATGATTGCAACTGTTAAACTCTATATAAAGCAAATTATTGCATTGTTTTCATAATCAATTCTATTTGCAATTCTCTCTATCTTTACTACTGAACTCTCAATCATTCAATTCCAAACTATTTATATTTTTGACACATGATCATTCAAGATTATTTTCTTGTGATCAAAATTGCTTCCTTTCTTCACAAACTAGACGATATACCACAAAGGTGAAGAT
Organism: Allium fistulosum; assembly: GCA_030737815.1. Lineage (NCBI taxonomy): Eukaryota > Viridiplantae > Streptophyta > Magnoliopsida > Asparagales > Amaryllidaceae > Allium > Allium fistulosum. The sequence continues at coordinate 736,886,581 of CM060908.1, read as the reverse complement.
TATAGGAAGGGTGTACGTTATTGACTTATCAGTGCTATTCAAGAGCATACTCAGTCAAATACATTTCTACTATTCCTAGCTGAAGTCCTGTTGTAGTATCCTCAAGCGGTTGAAGTCCTATTCGGTTGTCTAGGCGGTTGAAGTCATGTTCAATTGCTCAAGCGGTGTAATACATGTTCCTCCGGTTAAGTGAGGGTACCGATTAAATCCAAAATGAGTCTAGGACTAGACGTAAAATGGGAAGTTCGAACCAGCATAAAAATCTTTGGTGTCATTTACTTTATTATTTTTACTTTTATATTTATATTCCGCACAAGTAAATAGTTTAGTTAATATTTCATATTACACTATCCTTATTCGCTTTCATTTGGTATTAGAGCAGGTCATCATATAACTGTAACAAAGTTTTTGATATTCAAGTATATGGAAAATAACATAGCATTAAGTTTTGTTGAAGGTCAATCCACTGCACAACCACCACTTTTAATGGATTAAACTATAATTATTGGTCAACTAGGATGAGAATTTACATGCAAGCAAATGGATACTGCACTTGGAATATCACTCAACAAGAATATTTTGTACATACCACCCCTTATGCACAGTGGTCAAATACACAGAAATTAGATGCTGCTGCAAATGCTAAAGTAGTGAATATGTTGTTTTGTTCATTAGATAAAAATGAGTTTAACAGGGTTAGTATGTGTACTTCAGCACATGAAATTTCGCGCACTCTTATAGTTACTCTTGAAGGTGCTAATAAGGTTAAACAAAGCAAGATATCTATGCTTAAGGATCAATTTTAGAATTTTAAAATGAAGCAAGATGAAACCATAAATGAGATGTATTCCAGATTTCAAGATATATATCACTCACTTCTGGTATTAGAAGAAAAATATACCGATTTTGATATTGTTTCAAAAATCCTAAACTCTTTAACGTATGAGTAGGAACGAAAATTCTTAGCAATTGAAGAAGTTAACGACATTTCTACCATAAAACCGGAAGAGTTAATAGTAAATCTCATGTCATATGAAGTTAATTTGCAAGCAAGACGAGATTAAGCCTAAGATAGAAAAACAATAGCATTCCAAGCAGAAAAAGAAGAATCAGATGAAGATGATATGGCGTTTATAGCTAAGAATTTCAAAAAGTTTCTAAAATTTAGAAAGAACGGAAAGTTTGGGAATAACAGAAACAACAAACCATCATCCTCAACTCTTGAATGCTACGAATGCCAAAAAAAGGGCATATAAAGAAAGATTGTCCAGATCGCAAGAAAAATAGAAATAACTACAAAAGCAAGAGCGATAAATATAAAAAGAAACAAGCTTTTTCAGTTACAAGGGATGATTCAGATTCTTCTTCCTCATTAGGCAGTTGATTCAGAATAAGCTAACGTATGCTTTATGGCCACAAATAATGATGTACCAAATCGGAAAAGAGGAAAAATGAATACTTAATAGTGGTTGCTAAAAACATATGATGGGGAATTAAGAAATGTTGACAAACATTATCTACTCAGATGGATGATCTGTCGCATTTGGAGATAACTCCAAAGAATATATCATCGGCAAAGGCGATATATTGCACAACCCCAAGACAATAGCATTGCATCCTCCTCCTAAGGACCGCAAGCTCAAGGATATGATAATGAAATTGAAGAAATCAATGTGGATGCCCCTTCCAAACAAGCTTTTTGTTACCTTATCCCGAAACCAAAGCAGGCTTGATCTTTGTTTAACCAAAATTGAGCACAACGTGTCAAAAACAAAAAAAAAGCTAAATCCCATCAAATGCTTCTTAAATAAGATTTGGACAAGCTTTTTTTCTCTTCGTTCCACATTTTCTATTCCTCCTACTTTATCAACAGGAGTTACTGAAAATCGGGCTCCTTTCATTTGGACAACTTCTGAAGAGGAAGACGAAGGAGGCAACTCTGAAAGCCAAGAGTTATGATTGATCTCTATATCATGGTATGTTTCTATTATCAGCTTATTATGACTCTTATTTATGTTCTGTGTTTGACTCTTTAAAAACAATTTGTGTTGTAATATTTATGATGACTTGATCGTTATGTTTCTGTGATGTTATGTTGAATACTTATTCGTCACGTTATTATGCATGGTATTTCTGTGACATGTCTATGATGTTTTCTATCCTCTGATCTATGATGTTTTACGTGATTTGATGATTGTATGTTCTGTGATGTTTTGGCTCAAATACTGCTTCTCGTAAATTATTTATTTTTATAAACTTTTTATTTCTCCTATTGATATATATTTCCTTTTTGTCGATGACAAAAGGGGAGAATAAAGTAAGGCCATATTGATAGGGGGAGTATCAAGTTAGGGGGAGAATAACTCAATTTTGAAATTTTGATAGTGACAACTATACAAGTATATATTGTATATAATAAGCACTTTTGCAGGAAATGATATCAACTTTACAAAGAGACGATTATATCAAAACTGTAACAACCCGTAAATATATTGCTTTAAATAAACGATCGTTTAGGCTTATCGATATAACAATAATTTTATAAACAATTATTATTATTAATTTATATGGTTTTATAAATAAAATATGATCATTTTTATTAGTTAAGAATGATAGAAAAATTTATTTTCAAAATTTGTTTACAAAATATGCATAGAAATTTAAAAGAGAAAATATGACCGAAAATCAGAATCGGGATTTGTAACGATACAATGTGTGGAAGTTGTGAAATGTTGTAGGGATATGTTAGATATACATATATATATATATATATACATGTACATACATAAGAACATACACATAAACACACACATATATAAATAAATATATAATATAAAATATATAAGATATTTTTAAGCAAACTTACTCCTTAAGCTTTTATAAGTCAACATACGTACACATGAGAAGATGGAAGTGATGTGCACATGGGAGAAAACTTCTAGCCGTACATAAGAGGGAGGAAGGTGTGATGGAGAAGCCTTGAAATGGTGATGCAAAGGTGATGTGTACATGTCTTCTTTTACACTCGTCTTTTTTCCTATAAATACCCTACCCTCTTCTCTTTTTTTATTCATCTTCTTCTTCATATTCTCAAGTTTTTGCTTCCTCTTTAATGGCTTCCATCCTAAGAGAAATAATGTCAAAAATTATTTCAAAAAGAAGTTAAATTATAAAAATATAGTTATAAATAGTAAAACTCCTCAATACGACCCCAAAAACTCCTCATTTCTCTTTGTTTTTCGCAAACTCCACTTTTCTCCACCCTAGGCCGAGCTCACTCATTGCTACACCCTAGGTCGTGCACCCCCTAGCCTTCTGAAGACTTGGTCGAGGCATCTAGGAGCTAAAATCCTAAGAATAGTAAGCTTCGGAACTCGAATAGCGGAGCTATAGCGAATTTTTAAGTAAATCATTTAAAACCCACGGTGAGAACTCCTAAAACTATTATATTTTATGTTGGATGATGATACGATGTTGTAAATAGATGTTTAATATGCTTTGATCATCAAGTTTGGTTGTTTTTCATATGAATGTTGAACACACACACACACACAGATATATATATATATATATATATATATATATGCAAGTCACGAATATACACGACGATAAGCATAGAGGAAATCACTTTCCTTGAACTAATGAAATGGTGTATATGGAATTGTTAAATCTCTTAAAAATGGTTTGAAATGTATTTGAAATGTTTTATAAACATTTAAAAGTTTTTTGGTGAAGTTTGAAAAGAAATAGAAAATTTAGTCAAAAATAAGCGCGTCCCGTAACGGCAGTTCGCGATTTTGCGCTATGAAAGTCAAACAAGTGTAAAAGTTGGAATATAGCTCAGAGTTCTTTGAGATAAGAATTTTCCAAACTATTATATCCAAAGTATTTCAGTGAAGAAAGAAAATCGAGATTCCAATAAGTAGATTTTGAAAAATGAGTAATACAAGTTCTGGAAAAAATCCCGATTTTGAAGTTCGGAATCCAAAACTAGATTTCTTTGAAAACAATGTTTTAAAATTGTTTTAAAATATGGAATAAATCTTATAAATGTTTTAAAAGTGATTTGAGTAATAAAATGAAATTTGAATAATAAAAAGTCGTTTTGATCAATATAGCTAAAAATGCATTTTCTGTAGCACTTTTCTGCAGCAATTTTCTATAACTTTTGAATTATAGCCTTAAACTTAACAATTCTTTTACAAATCTTTTATAAATGTTTTTAAATGGTTTATGAAGTGTTTTAAAGATGATTTGAAGTATTTTTGGAGTGATTAAAGATTTAGAGTCGATCAAATAACTTGACCGCCGTATGGGTGTTAGAGAGATAGTGTCTAGGCTTAAGTTTGGAAAATCAGTTTCTTGCTCTCCCTGGCTATCCGGACTGGCCCGACAGAAGGGATGGTGAATTTGGTTTACTCTGATCAATATCTTCCTGAACAAAAACATGAAACGATTTCGAATTGATTCCTAGTAGAAAGAAGTTTAAAAGATTATCAAGAGATTTAATATTTCTGCGTATACCAAAAAGAATGTTTTATAAATGTATATCTCCAAAAGAGATTTCGATAAAAGAACTTATTCAATTAAAAAATGATTCCCTATTCACTTGACCTCTTTTATCGATGATTGGTTCGGAGAAACCTGGATCAGATTTGGATAATTCCTGTCCATAGACGACTTCGAACCAATTTACGTATTCGAAGTGAAGATTGGAAGATATCCGTGGAAGATGGAATGTAGGGCTACTTGTCATTGACCCTCAGGGAAAATTTCTCATATCATATTATGTGGAAATAGTTCTACATTTAAGATCTTCGATGCAAGGACTTTTCGCTACTAATCTTAGGGATAATTCCTGACAGGATGTGGTAGGAGAGTGCCTTCGGTTTCGTTCAATCCTAGAACAAACTTGTATTAACGGATGTCTGACAATGCATTCTTGAGATTTCATCATTGACTTTTATAAACGTACATCTGTTTGGTGGCGGGGAAGGCAACTTCTCTTAGCTTAACACCCTTCTCTAAGACGTATGAGCTCGGAGGTTGTATGTTTATGGAAGTCAATAGAGATCGATGGAATGACAGTGTGGCATTCAAAGTGAAATGTGCAAGTGAAAGGTAATCGCTACCTCAAGCCTCACACCCAAAAATGACCGAAACATGGTAGATGCGACAAGGCTATGTGGTTTGGAACCATTAGGGTATGATCATCCCCTTCTAGATAAATTTCTACCCGCTATGACGTTCGGGTTTAAATTATTGTGGTGTATGCTAAGAGACGTCTCAGATAGGTCGGTAACGACCGAGGTGATGACATATTCGACACTATCTATTTAGAAAGGTTGGTCAGTCTTGTTTTGGTAGAGGTGCAGATGTTCTGTTGACCTTAGTACATTCCTCTAGAGATGTACTACCGGAAGGTAGTCCCTTCACCTGGTCATTTGTATGGAAATCCATTCTCTAATAAGTTCTTGTTAGTTTCTTTATAGGTCCTTCGTTTATGTCTAGTATTGCTGGAATTTAATCTATGTAACAATTTCAGCAAAGATTAATAAGTTTACTTGCAAATGTTTTCAAAGATATGTCATTAAAAATAATATCCCTTATTTTTACGTAAGAATTTTTTGGTTATCATAAGGTAAAAACTTGTTCCATGTTTATTTGCGGCGTGGTCTTATAAGATACCCTTTTGTTTTCAAACAACATATTTTGAGTTCTCACACCAGTCCCATGACTGACCCGGATTTTATATTGTTTCCCTTTAAACTCTAAGTGCCCTATTTTCCCGGGCAGCCAATAGTCAGGATTCTGTTTAGATAATTTTGGAGGAGAGCGTGCTTCAAGAGATTTTTGGAGCATGAAGCTGGAGCACTCGATGGGGATATCTATCTATTTATGTTTGTTTTCAGCTGTGTATAAGTTAGTTAATGCCAGCAAGTGTGGAAGTAGGCAGCTAGAACTGTTCCTGGCTGGGTTTAGTGCATACAAAAAAACTCTGATGTACCCTACTGATGGTGATTATATGTACTAATTATCTATTTAACGTAATGTGAGAATTTGTTTTCTATCTTTTACTTTACTTTACTCCTGAAAATCTACCAACCCGGCACTTGGATTTACGGCACGTGAATACCGTGGATGTATTAGTGTCGATTTCCGAGAGTCGAGGAGACGGGTCTTCACATTTGGTATCAGAGCTGAAGGTTAAGCGAGAACCTTGGCTTTGGTGGGGTATAACTCATTGGAGCTAGGGTTAGTAATGCCTTAGAATGAGTTTAATCTTTGAGAGTGCGCATTTAGAATCCTTATCTGAATAAATTTAAGTTGTGCTATGCTTAATACCCGTTCCTTAGGATAATTTCGTCTTTGGATTCTAAAGTTATCTTACTAAATTCAGGTAGTAAGACATGAGTACTCATAGAGGATGAGGACGAGGGAATAGCAGCACAACGACAACTAACGATCGAGCTCCAACCGCCGCTGTAGAAAAAATAGCTCCCGTATAAGCCCGAGTTAATTTTGTCACTTTGTGCAAGAATTATACCAGTTTAGGGGGGAGACCATTCAAAGGTACAGAAGCTATCATTGAAGTACTGGCTTGGATTAAATCATGCGAAAGGATCTTTAAGGCATTAGATATCAGTAATGAGAAAAAGAGGTTCTTGGCCTCATGGCAGTTACAGGAAGGGGCTTTGGCTTGGTGGGAGTCCATTACCCTATTTGAGTTGGAGGACACTTTCTCTTGGGAAATATTTAAAGAGGTTTTGGAAGAGCAGTACATGCCAGCATCTGAGAAATCTCGTCTTTACAGAAGCTTTATGGATCTGAAGCAAGACAAAATGACTATTGAGGAGTATGAGAATAAGTTCAATGAATTATCTTGTTTTGGGCCAGATCTAATCGACATGCCTTTAAAGAAGAATGAGAAGTTTATTTCAGGGATAAATGAGAAGTACCAAAGCAGGATGACTTCCCATGTTAAGGGGTCATTTATAGATTTTCTTGATATGGGATTTCGTTATGAAACGCTAGATAAGAAGAATTCGGTAGAAGTTCAGACCAACAATAACGCTAACAACTGGAAGAAGAGGAAGTTCAATAAAAGTGGGAAAAATCCGTGGTCAGGAAAGCCCGGAGAAGGATCTCAAGGAAACCGCTTTAAGGGATACACATGTCACAATTGTAAGAAGAATGACCATATTGCGAAGGATTGTAGAAGTCCAAAGGTCCAGGATTTTGTCTCTCTTATGGTCCGGAATAGCCTCTGCTATAACTGCCATCAACCGAGGCACATGATTAAGGATTATCCGATCATGAGAAATGGAGAGCAAGCCCAAGTCTACGCAATAAAGGATGAGCCTTCAAACTCTCAAGATGTGAAGGGCAAGGGAGTTTTCAGAGGTAATATTTTTATCGGAGATGTTTTAGTTAGATTATTGTTTTATACAGAAGCTTCTTATAGTTTTATTGCTAAGAAAACTGTAGAAGAATTAAAACTTGAACCTAAGTAGTTAATACCTCTATTTGCGTAACAAATCCTATAGGCGGTACTACTAACCTTTGTATGAATTGTGAAAAAGTTTCAATTTCCCATTGTTCCCATCAGTTTCCTTTTGACCTATTTGTCCTAGATTTCATTTGGTTTGAGATTTTACTTGGTATGGATTGGTTGACTAAGTATAAAGCTATTCTCGATTGCGTTAGTAGGACGATAACCTTATGGACCAGTTTTGGAAAGTTTATAGAAATATCTTGCGAAGATCCTAGTCCAAGGATGGGAAGTTTTCTATATGCATTAGACTCATCCCAGGAAGGATGAGGAACCATACCTATTGTCAAAGAATTCCTAGACATTTTTGAAGAAGTAAAAAGTTTGCCTCCACATTGGGAAATCGAATTTTGTATTGATTTGATTTTCGATGCGATGCCAATTAAACAACGAGACCAAAGGATTTCTCCGAAGGAGAGAGAGGAGTTAAATAACCAAACTCAAGAGCTGTTAAAGAAAGGGTTGATAAGGCCAAGTCATTCAAGTTGGGGATTGGCAGTAGTTTTTGATGCCAAGTCAGATGGGTCTCTAAGGTTGTGCGTTGATTACCGAGATCCTAATAAAAAAACGATTAAGAACAAGTATCCTCTACCTTGAATAGATGACTTGTTTGATCAGTTTCATGGTGCTCGGGTATTCTCAAAAATGGATCTAGCTACAAGATTCCAACAGTTGAGAATCATAGAAGAATGCATCCATCTAACTGCATTTAAAGTCCAGATACTTTCTTCGAGTGGTTGGTTTTGCCTTTTGGGCTAACCAATGTGCCCACTTGTTTTGTAGACCTTATGAATAGAGTATTTAGAGATGTACTCAATAAATTCGTGTTAGTCTTTATCGATGATATCCTTATCTATTCTAAGATAGAAGAAGAATACGAGAGGCATCTAGAAATTGTGATAGAGATATTGAGAAACAACGTGCTTAAAGCCAAATTCCCAAAATGCCATTTTTGTTAGAAGGAGGTAAGATTTCTTGGACATATAGTGTCAAGGGATGGGATTTCAGTGGAACCTGTAAAAGTTGCGGCTGTTCTAAATTGAAAGCAATCACAAACTCCTAAAGAAGTTCGTAGCTTCTTAGGCTTGGCAGGATATTACAGAAGATTCATTCAAGACTTCTCGAAGATTGCCTCCACCTAACGAAGTTGACCATTAAGGATGCTAAATTTATCTAGACTCCTAAATATGAAGCAGCATTCCAGGAACTCAAAAAGAGATTAACAACCTCTCTAGTCCTAGCAATTATAAATGGAAATAATGGATTAACTGTTTATACTGATGCTTGTGGAGAAGGAGTTGGTGCAGTTCTGATGCAGGAAGGGAAGTTGATTGCTTAGGCGGGTAGACAGCTGAATATTCATGAGAAGAATTATGCAACACATGACTTAGAATTATTAGCCATGGTGTTCGCATTAAAAATATGGAGGCACTATTTGCTGGGTAAGAAGTTTTCATAGTTTATTTCAATTAAAACTTTGGATTGATCTTAGTAAATAAAATTCCTCTTTTAACTAGGTGAAAAGTTTGAGCTCTTTACGGATCATAAATCTTTAAAGTATCTTTTCACTCAGAAGGATTTAAATATGAGACAGTAACGTTGGTTAGAATTTCTTTCATCTTATGATTTAGATATTTTATACACACCAGGGAAAGCAACGCAGTAGCTGATGCATTAAGTAGGAAGTATGCTGTTGTTTCCTGTTTGATAGTAACTCCAACTCTTTTGGAAAGAGTTACCAGCAAGCAAAAAGACGATCAATTCCTAAAGAAGATTCTTAAAATTAAATACAAAGGGGAGAATTCAAGCTTTGAAATAGATAGTCGCGGAGTATTACGGTTGAATGGGCGAATTTGTGTTCTAGATGTGGAAAACCATAGGCAAGAGGTGGTAGCTGAATGTCACAAATCCAAACTCAGCATTCATCCAGGAGTTAACAAAATGTATAGAGATATGAAGCGCACACTTTGGTACAGAAGTATGAAAAGGGACATATCCATTTATGTTAGCCAATGTGTAAATTGTCAATGAGTCAAAAGCGACCAACAGAAAATTGCAGGGTTACTTCAACCTCTGGAGATTCCAGCTTGGAAGTAGGATCAAATATCAGTGGTTTTCATTGATGGCTTACCTCGAACGAGGAAAGGGAACGAAGGCATTTAGGTTATCATAGATCGATTAACTAAAAGTGCACACTTCATTTCAGTTAAGCCAACAAGGACCGCTGCAAGCCTGACAGGTATATATATGAAGGAGATTGTACGATTGCATGGAGTTCCGAGTAGTATAGTGAACGATCAGGATCCAATTTACTAGTCAGTTTTGGGAAGCATTACAGACAGCTTTGGGAACAAGGCTAAATATAAGCACTGCCTATCACCCCTAAACTGATGGATGGACGGGAAGAGTCAACCGCGTTTTGGAAGATCTTCTCAGGGCATGTATTCTAGACTTTGGAGGCCCTTGGGAAAATCATCTGCATTTAGTAGAGTCTCTTATAACAACAGTTATCAAGCTAGTATTGGCATGGCACCGTATGAAGGTCTATATGGTCGTCCGTGCAGGTAACCAGCATGTTGGATCGAAATAGGATATCGGTTAGTACTTAGTCCCGAGATGATATAAGAAGCTTCAGAAGAGGTTGATATGATTAGGAAGAAGCTAAAGGAAGCCCAGAGTAAACAAAAAAGTTATGCGGACCAAAGGCATAGAAATCTGGAATTCTCATTTGGAGATTCAGTCTTTTTGAAAGTCTCTCCGATGAGAGGAGTAGTGAGGTTCGGAAGGACAGGGAAGTTAGCACCTCAATATATTAGACCATTTCCCATTCTTTAACAAATTGGCCCACTAGCTTATCAAGTGCAATTACCAGAATGGTTGGCAGGAATGCACAATGTCTTTCATGTATCTCATTTAAGGAAACATGTGCATGAGCCAGAGCAAATCAAAGAATCAGCTGCTCAAGAAGACTTGGAGGTGGAACCAAATTTAGTGGTTATCAGACGGCCCTATTCGAATCATTGATCGTGATAAGAAATGATTAAGGAGGAAGGTCATAAGGTTAGTCAAAGTTCAATAGAGTGGAGATGCTGAGGATTGCGCTTGGGAAACAGAGGATAGAATGAAAAAGGCATATCCCGAGTTTAGAATTGAAGAATGAACTGTATCATTATAGTGTACTCACCACCTGTGGTGTAGTCACTTATTCATACTTTTGTATATGTTCCATCATATTGAATATATTTTCTTTTGAGCTATTTTCTCTTATCTTAATTTCAAGGATAAAATTCTTTTAAGGAGGGGAGTCTGTAACAACCCGTAAATATATCGCTTTAAATAAATGATCGTTTAGCCTTAAACAATTATTATTATTAATTTATATGGTTTTATAAATAAAATATGATCATTTTTATTAGTTAAGAATGATAGAAAAATTTATTTTCAAAATTTGTTTACAAAAATATGCATTGAAATTTAAAAGAGAAAATATGACCGAAAATTGGAATCGGGATTTACAACGATACAACGTGTGGATGTTGTGCAATGTTGTAGGGATATGTTACATACACATATACATGTACATGTACATACATAAGAACATACACATAAACACACATATATAAATAAATATATAATATAAAATGTATAATATATTTTTAAGCAAACTTACTCCTTAAGCTTTTATAAGCCAACATATGTACACATGAGAAGATGGAAATGATGTGCACGTAGGGGGAGGCTTCTAGCCATGCAAAAGAGGAGGAAGGTTTGTTGGAGAAGCCTTGAAATGGTGATGCAAAGGTGATGTGTACATGTCATCTTTTACACTCTTCTTTTTTCATATAAATACCCTACCCTCTTCTCTTCTTTTTTTATTCATCTTCTCCTTCGTATTCTCAAGCTTTTGATTCCTCTTTAATGGCTTCCATCCTAAGAGAAATAATGTCAAAAATTATTTCAAAAAGAAATTAAATTATCAAAGTATAGTTATATATAGTAAAATTCCTCAAAATGATCCCAAAAACTCCTCATTTCTCTTTGTTCTTCACAAACTCCACTTCGCTCCACCCTAGGCCAAGACCACTCACTGCTACACCCTAGGACTGCACCCCCTAGCCTTCTCAAGACTTGGTCAAGGCATCTAAGAGCTAAAATCCGAAGAATAGTGAGCTTCGGAACTTGAATAGTGGAGCTATAGCGAATTTTTAAGTAAATCGTTTAAAACCCAAGGTGAGAACTCCTAAAATATTATACTATATGTTGGATGATGATATGTGTTGCAAATAGATGTTTAATATGCTTTAATTATCAAGTTTGGTTGTTTTACCGATGAATGTTGAATATATATATATATATATATGCAAGTCACGAATATACACGATGATAAGCACAAAGGAAATCGCTTTCCTTGAACTAATGAAATGGTGTATATGGAATTGTTAAATCTCTTAAAAATGGTTTAAAATGTATTTGAAATGTTTTATAAACATTTAAAAGTGTTATGGTGAAGTTTGAAAAGAAACAGAAATTTTAGTCAAAAATAAGCGCGTCGCGTAACGGCAGTTCACGATTTCGTGCTATGAAAGTCAAACAAGTGTAAAAGTTGGAATATAGCTCAGAATTCTTCGAGGTAAGAATTTTACGAACTTTTATATCCATATTTTTCCAATGAAGAAAGAAAATTGAGATTCTGATAAGTAGATTTTGAAAAATGAGTAAGACAAGTTTTGGAAAAATCCCCATTTTGTAGTTCGGAATCCAAAACTGGATTTCTTTGAAAACGATGTTTGAAAATTAGTAAAAAAATATGGAATAAATATATAAAATGTTTTAAAAGTGATTTGAGTAATAAAAATGAATTTTCGAATAATAAAAAGTCATTTTGATCAATATAGCTAAAAAAACAATTTCTGCAACACTTCTTTATAACTTTTGAATTATAGCTTTAAACTAAATAATTCTTTTAGAAATCTTTTACAAATGTTTTTAAATGGTTTATGAAGTGTTTTAAAGATGATTTTAATAAATTTTGGAGTAATTAAAGATTTAGAGTCGATCAAATAACTTGACCGCCTTATGAGTGTCAAAGAGATAGTGTCTAGGCTTAAGTTTGGAAAACCAGTTTCCTGCTATCCCTGGCTATCCGAACTGACCCGACGGAGGGGATGGTGAATTTGGTTTACTCGGATCAATATCTTCCTAAACAAAAAAATGAAATGATTTCGAATTGATTCCTAGTAGAAAGAAGTTTAAAAGATTACCAAGGGGTTTTATAAGAGAGGTTTAATATTTGAGTATATATTGGAAAGAATGTTTGATAAATGTATATCTCCAAAGAGATTTTGATAAAATAACTTAATCAATTAAAGAATGATTCCCTATTCACTTGACCTCTTTTAACAATGATTGGTTCGAAGAAACCGGGGTCGGATTTGGATAATTCTTATCCGGAGACCACTTCAAGCCAATTTACGTATTCGAAGTGAAGACATGAAGATATCTGTGGAAGATGGAATGTAGGGCTACTTGTCAATGACCCTCGGGGGAGTTTCCCATATCATATAATATTCAATAGTTCTTCATTTATGATCTTCGATGAAAGGACTTTTCGCTACTAATACTAGGGACAATTCCCGATAGGATGTGGTAGGAGAGTGCCTTCGGTTTCGTTCAATCCCAAAATGAACTTGTATTGTATGGTTGGATGTCCGACAATGCATTCTTGAGATTTCATCGTTGACAGTTATAAAAGTACATCTATTTGGTGGCAAGGAAGGCAACTTCTCTTATCTTAACACCCTTCTCTGAGACATATAAGCTTGGAGGTTGTATGTTTGTGGAAGTCAATAGAGATCGATGGAATGGCAGAGTGGAATTCAAAGTGAAATGTGAAAGTGAAAGGTAATCGCTACCTCAAGCCTCACACCCGGAAATGACTGAAATAGGGTAGGTGTGGCAAGGCTATGTGGTTCGCAACCATTAGGGTATGATCATCCCCTTCTAGATTATTTTCTACCTGCTATGACATTCTGGTTTAAATTATTGTGGTGTATGCTAAGAGACGTCTCGGATAGGTCGGTAACGACTGGGATGATGACATATTCGATATTATGTAATGAGAATGGTAGGCCGGTCTTGTGTTGGTAGAGGTGCATATGTTCTGTTGAACTCGGTACATTCCTTTAGAGATATATTGCCGAAAGGTAGTCCCTTTCACCAGGTCATTTGTATGGAAATCCATTCTCCAATAAGTGCTTGCCAGTTTGTTTGTAGAACCCGCGTTTGTGGCTTGTATTGCTGGAATTTAATCAATGTAACAATTTCGGCTAAGATTAATAAGTTTACTTGCAAATGTTTTCAAAGATATGTCATTAAAAATAATACCCCTTATTTTTACGTAAAAATGTTTTGGTTATCGTAAGGTAAAAACTCGTTCCGTGTTTATGTGCGGCGTGGTCTTATGAGATACCTTTTTGTTTTCAAACAACGTATTTTGAGTTCTCACACAAGTCCCATGACTGACCTGGAGTTTATTTTGTTTCCCTTTAAACTCCAGGTACCCTATTTTCCCAGGCAGCCAAGTAAACAAGATTCTGTTTAGAGTATTTTGGAGGAGAGCATGTTGCAAGATATTTTTGGAGCATGAAGCTGGAGCACCCGATGGGGATATCTATCTATTTTTTCTGTTTTCCACTGTGTCTAAGTTAGTTAATGCCAACAAGTGTAGGAGTAGGCAGTTATAATTGTTCCTAGCTGGGTTAGTGCATACAAAAAAACTCTGATGTACCCTAGTGATGGAGATTGTATGTACTAATTATCTATTTAATGTAATACGAGAATTTGTGTTTCTATCTTTTACCTTACTTTACCCCTGAAAATCTGCCTCTCCGGCACTTGGATTTACGGCACGTGAATACCATGGATGTATTAGTGTCAATTTCTGAGAGTTGAGGAGACAGGTCTTCTCAAAAACGAAGACCAAATTAATGCTACAAAGTACCATTAGTCATAGTGTCTATGTCTAGAGTTATAAAGTTGTTAAAATCTCTTTTATGTGGTATATACACACTCACGATTTTTAGAAATTGAATTTTCAAAAAAATCATAACAAACTTGAAATTTAGCCAGCTGAACCACCCAGGTCAGCCGACTGAACCTGTGTATGTACAAATGAATATCTTTGAATATTCAGCCGACTAAATGGCTATATTCAACCGGCTGAAATCTACCTAAAATGAATTATTTCATTGTTGATTTCAAAATCGTCAATTCAACTGGCTGCCACACTCTATTCAGCCGGTTGAATCGATATGACGGCTAGTTTTCTAAAAGGGTACCTCTTCTTCATGAAGAGTTACATCTCTTAAATCAAGAGTTGCAGTCCTAACTTTTCACCATTTATTTTCACGAATGATTACAACTATTAAACTATATATAAAGCAAATTATTTCATTGTTTTCATAATCAATTCTATTTGCAATTCTCTCTATCTCTACTATTGAACTCTCAAGCATTGAATTCCAAATAGCTTTATATTTTTGATCACACGATCATTCAAGAATATTTTCTTGTGATCAAAATTACTTCCTTTCTTCACAAACTATACAATATACCACAAAGGAGAAGATTATAGAAAGGACGTACGTTATTGACTTATCTGTACTATCTAAGAGCATACTCAGTTAAATACATTTGTGCTATTTATAGATGAAATCCTGTTGTAGTATCCTCAGACAGTTGAAGTCCTATTTGGTTATCTAAGCGGTTGAATATCAGTTGCTCAAGCGGTGTAATACCTGTTCCTTCAGGTTAAGTGAGGGTATCGATTAAATCCAGAAGGAGTCTGGGACTAGACGTAGAACGGAAAATTTGAACCAATATAAATATCTTTGTTGTCATTTACTCTATTATTTTTACTTTTATATTTATATTCCATACAAGTAAATAGTTTATTTAATATTTCATATTACACGATCCTTAGTCACTTTCACTACTCACCAATCTATGCCGCTAATCCCTTGAAATCATCCAAATTGGTCTCCATTCCTTCAATGTCCAAAATTTCCATTCTCTGAAATTCCTCGACTCCACAAATGATGGATGTCTTCTTTTTTCACTCTTCGTGCTTGTCGATTTAATATATATATATCCGTGTGTGTGTGTGTGTGTGTGTGTGTTTAGGGTTTGGTTTAGATTTAAAAGAGAGAGAAATTGTAAAGAGATGGCAGAAAAAGGAGAAGTTAGAACTTAAAAGTACATTAGTGAGAAAGGAAAATGAATTCAAATTCTACATGACATGTTTTATAATCTCTGAACCATCACTTCACCCAAATGGGCTTAGGTCTATTTAAACCAAATAAAAATCCGCACACTTAAAATACACATAATTCCTTCATACGAACTCTAATCCGTTCAAACTAATACGTCATTTTGATTAAAAAAATGAGCTTGTAAAGGTATAGTTCCCATTGTCTTATGCCAATGGTTACAAAATTACCATTTTGCCATTACTAATAAAATATACATCCAAATGTGACGGGGTTTTACAAAGCCTTTGATTTGAAATAACTCGATAATGATTACTAAATGACTGATAGATATTATTGCTAGATCTGGTTGGACTTATTTATAATGAAATGCTAGAGGATACATGACTTACTAATAATGCTTCAATTAAGGGCCATATATTAACGTAACATATTGATACTCGATACGTAACAAATCGCTATTTGATATATGTTCACTTTCTGATGATACACTTATTTTGTCGCATTTTCTTGTGATGGGATGTTGGAAGCCATCAACCGATTTGTAAGCAATACCAGCCAAAATTGAATGATAGCATAATATATGATGTGTTAATGATAGCTTAATTCCAAGAGAATGCGGGATGATAATGACTGAAATTTAGGCAAGGATTTGAGTCCTTTGGTATGATAGGTTTAGAATGACCTTGATTTACAAGTTGATTTAAGAGAACTAGATGATTCATCATGACTAATCTAGTAGATAACTAGAAGAGACCGATGACAATTAGTTAGTCTTGATCTGTATTCTTGATTAAAGCACACTTTATATCCACAAGAGCATGATTTAGGGGCATGTGTTTCTGACGAACTTACTACAGTATTGGAATCGACTTAGATCAGAGAAACTGGACAACAAAATGATAAAAGAATATATTGAGAAGCTTTTAAACTATCAAGATTGAATATATGAACGAACCCATCAAAGTTTGCTAAGTTTTGACTTACTACAATCGATCGGTATAGACCGTTATGGGTTGGTACCGACTAATTTGGTATCTTGATTTGAGTGCGTTGAAGTGAATAGACTTGAACTTGCTAGAGAAAAGATGGATTTTCATCAATGAAATCGATCGATATATATCGATTTAACTTTTTAGAAAATGTGCATCTTAACTTAATCTTTGTGGCTGGAATTTCAGATCAAGATGTTTACTTCTTCAAATCGATATCGTCGACTCTTGATAGGAGGATTCACATATAAACAGCAAGCCTTCACCAACTAGAAAATTGATTTTGGATCTTCTTCTTCCTTATTGGACATTGACCAAACCCAAGATCGCTATTGTAACTCAAAATCCAATTGTAATTCGAATATTCAGGAGAGAAGTATTCAATAAAAATAACGAAGTGGACGTAGGAGATTATGCCAAACCATCATCAAAATATTATGTCTTTTCTCTTTCTCTCTTTGACTCCTTTCTTTTCCCATTTGTTTATTTTATTTTTTAATGAATTGGGGTGTTTGGTTGTTTTATGTGCAAACAAGGTTGGGCCAAGTGTGGGCCAAAAATCATTTTTAGGCCATAGGCTAATTCAAAGAAGTGCCTTTGAATATTACAAGTATTTTGATTTTAAAAGTTAAATTTAAATATGAAACTTCCTTAAAAGGGTTTTAAATTTAAATTTTAAACATGTATGTTGTAATGGTTACAGTATATATATATATATATTACATATAGGTATAAAATTTTAAAATTGTTTTAATTTTACATGTGTTGTAGTTGTTATAATATACAAATTTCCAAATTTGTTTTCGGAATTTTGAATTTAGATTGAATTTTGAATTTGAAATTTAAAATAAACTTTATTTTAGTTGGTTAATTAAAATAATTAATAAATTAAATTGCTAATTAATTAAATGATATATACACTATTACATATGTATATATATATATATACACACATACATATAACTATAAATGTTGTAATTGTGTGACGTTTCTTAAACATATTCAAGAAAATAATTTGAAATGTTCAAATTTAAAATTTAATTTAATTAATGTGTTACTTAAAATAGTAATCTAAGGTTAATTGAAATTGTTTTAATTAATAAGATATATATATATATGTAAGTTATTTATAATATGAAAGGTTATGAATAAATTGGACTAATATGAATATACGTACAATGGAACCATAAGTATATGATTAAATACACACAAAAACAAACTGATATATATATATGTAGATAATTACAAATGTGATAATTGAACATATTAATTCAAAATTGCTTTGGATTAATATTTAAGACTTTGTGAAATCCTGAATTAATTGATTGATTGAATAGTTTAATTAATTAATTAAAATACATATAAACCTATACATAATATAAGTATTAATTGAAATTATAAAAGTATAAGTAAATTAGTATTATATATAAGTAATATGTGTAATGGCTGAAACAGACCCAACTTAGATTTCTGGAGTAAGTATATATGTATGGTACATATACCATGAAATCAAATGTGTTAAACACTCGTATTATGTGGGTATTTTAAGAAATACATTATTCCTCAAATTGGTAGCAATATTAATTATTAAAGATTATTTATCATAATTATGTTTCCCTCTGTTATTTATATATTAGATCGATTACTTGAATAGGTATTGATTATTGAGCAAACTTAATCCATGGCTGCTATGTGTAGTACTATGTAGTATATCTCCAGACGGATCAGATAAATGTCTGTATTTGTTGAGAAAACTTAGGGTACAAGTATCTATACATAGGTCGCTGCGAAATTATTTGTTAGAGTGACTAACTCTCTTGGCTTATTGAGCAAACTCAATGTTAAGATTGAGTTAGGGCAAAGACCGTGGTTGGGAGTTATATAAAATATAAATTATAATGCGTTATCCCCTACTTGTAGGGCTATGGTATGTTGAGTGTTGCTCAAATTTCTTGCAAGTTGATTAGCCGACCAGCACATCAACGCCCAGTCCAGATGCAGGTTAGCTAGCACTCGACCCGGCGCTATTCAGACCGGCCATGTTCAACTTGGTTCCATCTCAACAGATCTAACAAGTCACGGATGAGCCAATTTGGGCTTTTAGGTCATGCCTGAACCAGCACAAGTTAACAAGCCAACTCTCCTAACTAGATTCATCTCAAGCATAACCCGTCTTCGGCCTGGCTTAATCCCAATCTGCCTTCGATCGGTCCTAAGCAGCTCATCTTGTCCTCTCATGGGCGACTCGACACACCTCTTGTGACTTGGTCCTTAGCGATATTTAGCTACACTCAGCAATCTTCAACAACAAGCAACTAGCCTCTAAGCTTCCCATCTACCTTGCTACCTGAACAAGCAACGTTAAATGGCAAATAATATAGCCAATTGAACTAGCATAGTTGCATGTATGGCAAAATCATGCTTACTCTTATAGCAAGCCACCTTACTCAGCTCAAAATATACGCCTAGTATGACTTTACATTTGGCAAGCTTCTCAGCCACATATCCATAGCACAATTATGACTATAATCCATCAAATGCTATAAATACCCCTTGCCATACACCATCAAAGGGGTTAAAAATTAGTTAAAGTCTTATACTTTCTCAATATAGAATATCCCTTACAGCAAGAAACTCTTCTCAAAGCCCATAAGTTTGGTATCATTGTTAGCTTAAGTGCTAAGTTTCTTATTATCCTTGTAATTTCTTGTAATTGTAAGAGACAAACATAGTAAGAGATCTTCATGGTGGACGTAGACAAATCTCTGTTGAACCAATCGACGTCTTTGTGTCATTTACTTAATTTGCTTCCACTACACCTCATTTTACATTTTAAGCCTAGTATCAGTAAGTAACCTATTGCTAATGTAATGCATTGGTCTAAATTTCAATGTTAGCTAATTTATTAGTCAACATTGTAGTGCTAAGATGGAGGGCCTCCACTAAAAGCTCCCACCTTTCTTAACTTTTTCTCCTCTACAAACATCTATTCTAGTTTTCACCATGTCAAAACCAAATAGTGAGAATGAAGTAACCAACTCTAATGACCGTGTGACTAACAATGACACTGTCACTAGCACTGCCAGTCCCATCCTTACGCTCACCAATGGCATGTGGCGAAGTATGCCTCAAGGCTTGACCAATGTATGAGCTCTAGCCCATGAAGTACATGACTTGAGGACGAGGTTGGATGCTGAGACAACTATGAACTTTATTCTACAAGCCCTGCCAATGGTTGAACTGACTCCTCTCCAACCTGTCCTCCCCAATGCTTGTGACATCATGAGCGCCATGGAAGCCTGAGGTAAGGCGGTTCCTAAAACCCGGATTGTGGATGTTCATGCTCATCTAAGAGGACATGTTGTGTGTGGGCCAAGTCATGTTATTGGCATTAACCCGGAGATGGCCTCTCACATGGAACCAAGGCAATGTTCTTCATACAATGACAGTTAGCTTTTGAATGCCTCGGGGAAGCAAATAGAGCTTGAGACTTGAGGTTCGAGCGTCTTAGTGGTGGTGCTCAGGCCATCGACAAAGAGCTAAAGGACTTATCAGTGCAATCCTAATCCCATATGGGTGCAGCCAGGCCTAGATCAAGAGAGGGTGAGTCAGGCATTCACGGTCGTCCTCTATGCATAGGGAGAGGAAGGATCCCACTCTAGCTCACCAAGATCACCATCACTCTCCATCTCCTTGTCATTTTCGATTTCCTACTCTACAAAGACGCTAGTTGAGCCAACAGTCGGTTATTGGTCAAACCACCCTGCAACAAGCCGATGCTTTCCTCTGGGAGGAAATGAACATCCTTTGCCAATAGCTTAATAGAATGCAAGCCTAGAATGCTAGGGCAAAGCTTTTTCTAATAACGAGAACAGGGATCCATATTTTGGGGAAATCCTAAACAATTTAGTCCATCGATATTATACCTTACCGCCTATAGACAAGCATGATGGAAGTGCTGACTTATCAGATCAAATCACTACATTCAAATTCATCACTCGTGCTGACCGACTTTCCAGCCTAGCAAAGTGCCCTTGATTCCCCTTCACTCCCATAAGATCGGCCTCCCCGGTTCTTGCATCTACAGCCTAGCAGCATCCATTCTTAAGACCAGCTATGTGTAGAATTAAATACCAAAATCTTCACCACAAATACCCAAGTTATGATGGCTAGTGAGCTAGGTAACATTAGACAGAGGCCAACTGAGAACCTTCAGTTGTATATGAATTGGTTCAACAAGGAATCCACCTGGGCTAGGGTATTAACTAGAATAAACTTGTTGTAGCCCTCTGCTTTAGGGTTAAGTATAAGTCAAGAATATGGAAGTGACTCCAAAAGCAGTCGGCTATGTCCTTAATAAACTTCTATCAATGGGCCAACATCATTATGAGGATTGAAGACACCAATCTTTTTTATAGTGACAATGAAACCCAACGTACCAACCAAGTCGGTCCTTGCAAAAATACCGATGATAAGGAAATGGTCGGCAGAACAATGCCAAAAGACGAAAAGAAAATGGCACCCAAAAGAGGTCTAGGTACACTAACAATACTACTATGAACATGGATGTGGAAACAGTATATATATCACAACCAGGGACTGGGTGCAATTCTAAAGACCGACCAGCGCCAGAGGCGGGAGAAGCAAAAAACCTCGTGGTAATGGAAAATACTACCAACTCCGTCAAATCAATGACCACTCCACCAATGAGTACTAGGTTCTTAAAGATGAGATTGAAAGACTGATCCAAGAAGGGATGCTTTTGGAGTTTTTTGGCATTAAGTGGAACAAAGGACGGCTCGCAACAACTAGCTGACACTACCCCAGCAATCAAATGAAAATGTCATAGCCATAACCGATATCTTGACCATATGTAGGGGCCCATATATGTTGAAAATAGTTATGCGATGGTATAAGATAGAAGTGAGTTCAGTTGGCCAGATCTATTCTCCAGAGCATCAAGGGCCCAAAGAACCCAGGTTGGAAACAAATCAACCCATCATAGTCACATCAAAGACCGGGAAGTCGTATTTTACCCCTACCATGATCCGATAGTCATCACTCTTACAATTGACAATTCAAATGTGCATTAAGCCTTCGTGGGTGAGGGGAGCTTAGTCAACATCTGGTTCAAGCATGTTTTCGAGGCTCTCAAGCTCCCTGCCTCCTGCCTCACCCCATTCACCTGGCCCTAATATGGATTTAGGGGTGTGGATATTGCTCCAATGGGCACAACCTCCCTCATGACCGCATTCGACAAAGAGCTCCTTGGTTCAAATATTCAGGTAAACTTTGTATAGTTGATTACTTATTTACTTACAATCTCTTGATAGGACGACAAGCACTAACGGAACTGGAATCAGTTGTCTTGTACTACTGGCTCATCGTGAAGTTTTTTATCTAAGGTGGGATCGGTGAAGTCCAAGGTAAACAACAAAAAGCTAGGGAGTGTTATAGGACCTCCCTCAAACAAGCCAAGAAGGTGTCCTCATGCCCTAGCAAAAACTTACAAGTATCAACACATGAGAATCCATCGATGTACCGATTCATGATATTTCTAACTAAGCAATGTATGGAATAATAAGTATATGAACATTAGCATATAATAATAGACCAACAAAGTACCTTTCACCAAAGCCCAAAGTTCACATATTGAAACAATGAAATAGACTCCTTGAATCTAATCTCAATCCCAAAGTTGTTAGGTTTCAGATTGCCTAACCACCGACGATCGAATCAAAACAAATTAATGTGAAATAGCGCTTGGATTTTTGGCATTGTCATAGGGGATGATGGCTTGATATGAGAAGCAAAGGAAGAGTGCAAAAAAGTATTTGCAAAGTGAGGGTTAGAGAAATTTAGAGAGACTAGGGAGTGAAATGAGGATCAAAATCCACTTATTTCTCTTACCATTTCCCTTTCTTTTGAATTCAAAATTCCTTCCCCCTCCACCATCATATGCCGACCCTAATGTGCTTCCTTATAGCCATCTATACCAAGCCTATCATGGGCCTTAAGACTAGTCTAAGCCCAAACAGTAATTGCTGCATTTAAATCTAATTTAAACGCGTACCAATACCGTATATCGATATATTTAAAACTATTATATTTGCACTGTTTAATATTGTTCAACACCCAAAGTAAACTTTTATAATTAATATTTCATAAATATTAATTAATTTATAACATTTACAAATTAATTAAATCGAGTGGTAAGGAGTATTCAATTTTCGGTTGTGTGACTCTCAGGTGTAAATTTGGTCAGCGATTAATATTGAATGGTTTAAATATTAACGTTCACACTTCAGTTAGTAGGTGGTGTGACATTATGGCCAAATTTATTGCTTACTTAGTATTGGCAATTTTTACTTTATTACGCGTTACCCGATAGTGACAATTATTTACACCAATTCTCTTCATCAAAACTATATCGTTTTGTACTTATGGAATTTGGTAATGGTCAAAATTCCGATATCGTTCATATTTAACTCTATAGTCTAAACATAAGTCCTTGGTCAATAATAACAATTATTATTAACCGTACTGCTCTGGTTAGAGACTTTGACTTTGAGTTGACTTCAGTTGACCATGATATTAGCCTCATATAATCGAGGAAACGAATTCTCACATGAATAGTGTCTCATTTTTATGCTTCCACTCAACCCAACTATAGTCGTTCAATGGACGTTGTGCTACAATTTAACTATAATCAAAGCGAAGCTTCAATCAACAATTTCTCAAGTCAAGAGAACTGTGTGATTTTGTCATATCGATATTTTATGTTTGACCTAAGTTATATTGATAAACAAAAAACTGTCGAGTGAGTCATTCAACAGTTATCCAATAACTTTTAGGACGTAACCTTTTGGTACCCCCAACGGTCATGAGTAATACACTGTCTAACATTTAGAAATCGTCAAGTACTCTAGTCTCAAAGGATGCATCTTCACTCTGAATATTTCAAATTGTATGTTTATATTATTGTGATAAATCACTCATGATTACAACACATTGTAACTATCGTCATAAAACATACTATTTATGATTTTCAATTAAATGTACTTTTAATTAAACTAATTAATTAATATAACACATTATATTAATTATATAATAGAAAGAAAACACCTTTTATTTCGAACAAAATTGGTTATCGAGTTATATAACAATTACATAATTATCCCTGGGGCATATCTATAACTCTATCAAAAGGAAAATTAATAATATATATGTTCATCAATCTAATGAATAGTTGATACAAAAGTGCAACAATATCTAAGTTCTATGACTATAAAGATGATTATTTTGATTCTCAACTTCAATACGTTTGGTACGAAGCATACTAATTTCTTCTTCTAATTCCTAAGCGTTATCTATTCACTACAGCTGGAATTATTCGTCTATCCATGGGTTAAACCCACATCCTTTAGGGTATAATAGGAAATGGAAGTGTTGTTTTCCTATATCATTACTGTTTCTTAAAACTGATATCAATGATTCATACCCACATCTACAAATAATATTTGGGGTTTGTACCTCATCGAAATCCTCCCCTCCACTATTTATGGTTCTGCATGATGCAATTCATGTTTCGAGTGGTCATATAGTTGTTGGTGTAGTTCGACTCCCAAATGATGCATTTGCAACTTAAGCTCTCATTCTCCAAGATCCTTGTATCGTCTTTCTTCCATTCCAATATACCAAGTAGTTGAGATTCTTGGTGGAGATGGATTAGGATTTGTTGGTCCATAAAAAATTGTCGGTATAAGTGTATGAATCCAAAAGAGAAATGGGTATTTGAAGAATTGGTAACATTTTACATGCACATGAACTATAACCCTGGAATATAGTGTGATATTTATATAATTCGGCGTTTGTCATAAATTTCACATCATACATATTACTGATGCACTTTTTCATGTGACTATAGTGTAAAATATAGTAGTCTTTCCAAATCAGAGTGATTTAATGAGTTTCACATTAGTCTGTGAACATGGTAGGGGGCCATATCTAATTTTGGTAGTTTGTATTAATTATGCTATCTATTCATTCAGTGTAGTATGTCATCTCATCTATGTCATAGCAATCAACACAGTGTGGGTCACATCTCTTTCACATCTAAATTTTGTTGTTCATCTTTATAATAAGGAGTTTGTGTTCAACTATAATGCATCAAAATCGTATTCACATTAATTTCAAACCAAGAAGCAACACAACAACGAACAACCACTCTAGTGGCATGTTACCCAACGTTGGTTCTTTTAATGCCTCATAGACACGAGTTCTAAGTAGAAATATTCACCGTGAATGTAGGATGGGTGTGGTTATGCAAACACCAACATAGATTGGTGGATGACCCAACTAAATCAGTAGGGCCACCATGAGTAAATTTTGCAAATGGTGGTGGGCTATAAAATCTATACCAAAACTCAAGATAATCCAGGCTGGGAATAATGAAGTATCTTACTTCACACCAACCATTCACCACTATAATTTGTAGGGAGAATATAGAGTAAACCCCGAGCAATGGTGTATGAGGATGAGGGTTATCAAGTAATGTTAAAACCGTAAAGTTGGCGCCAACCCCACTCGCCATGATACCACATGCAACCAATATTAGGTAGAGCCGATACTAAAGGAAAACATCTGCTTAATAAGAACCCAACATGAGAAGTATTAGGGTATATCCATTATGGAGATCCATCGTAAGACTATCAAATGACATCGTCACATCTACATTGTAACTCTATCTGCAACTACAAAAACATGCTTAGCATCATCTCCACGCACTCTCTACATATTTTGTGGTGATTAGTAATAGATCCTTGGATATAATAATGCTAAATGTGCACTAGTGGGGTGTGTTGGGTAGTTAATTATATTTGTACCACCTATATTGTAAATCTTTCCAAAAGAGACAAATTGATGTCCCATGAGTAGTAATGACATACCGAATGTCCAAAGACCTATACTAGTATGCGATGATAGTTGTTCCCCAATCATATAACATCGGTGAAGAAAGATCAAAATCTGCAATTGCTACAACATGTCCAAAAGGAAGTGTAGTGGATGAGTTGAGAAAAGAAAAGATTGCCCATCATGTACAATACGAGTAGCCAAGCTAACTCTAAGTCATGATCCAGGGTGTAACATCTAATCAATTTTCTAATAGTTTCCCTAATGAAACTAACACTTATCTATGTACCCTCTGATAATGTAACGACCCATATTTTTAACTATTTTAAATTATTAAATTTAATATAATTATGGAATAAAAATGGTTAAAAATAAAATATAATGATTTATTATTGTAGTTATTGAATATGAACTTGGATGAAAATCTTGAGATAAACAATTTCGAAAATTTGGGAATTATTTATATTGAAATAAATTATATGTATCGATGGTATTTATGATCAATAACTGGAGTTGAGTAATGAATGTGAATTATTTGGATAGAAATAAAATAATGGTAATAATTAAAATTTATTAGAAATTTGAGGATTTATTAATATTGATTTATCGAGTAATTAAATTTTTTAAATTTGTGTTGAAATTATGCAAATAATGGAATTCTGGATTTAATGAGAATGAAAATGGCATCGAAAATTGATTTTTTTTTTAAAAATATGAATGAAGATGGTTAACATTTAAAATTGAATTTAAATGTGAATAATTAAAAATTTGAAAATTTAAAATTTTAATTAACGAGTAAAAATAGCCATTTTGGTAACTGTCTCGAATTTCGACGAAACTAGTTTCATCAGATCCGTAATAGTGAATTATTGTAGGATTTCAAGTTTCGTATCAAACGGACTTGTCGTTTGGCCGTACGAGCTTGAAATGCGTAGAAATCAATTTAAGGAATTCGATAAAATAAATTGACTTTGACAAGCTATCTTCCACATACGATCGAATAAGGCCTCGAAACTCGTTCCATTGCGTTGGGAATGGGGGTAAAACATTATAAACGCCAGGCGGCACGCCTCGATTGGAGTTCGGACGGTTTTGGAACTAACTATATAAATACGACACGGAAATCGAGACAGTTTATATTAAAATATTCTAACCCTAGTTCAAAATTCATACCCGCCTCAACTTTTCCCCTTAATTTCTTTAAATATACTCATCGATTTTCGACGACTCCAAAAGAGAAAGTGTAGTGCTCGTCTTCAGATCCATACGGCTACATCTCGTCGAAGGCGATCGATTTCACCAGAAATCGATGATATACGTCTCGCGTTCGTGCTCGGCGGTGGAGCCACAAGGGTAGCCAGAGTTCACACTGACCCAGGCATGGGTGTGGCTCGAGCTACCTACGGCGGCGGCGCTGCTTGATCTCGTCGAAGTGGCGTGTACGCGTGGCAATTGGTGGCGGCTGGGTAGGGTTCTTGGTCGAGAACGAGGGCACAGTTGGTTAGCGTGTAGGGATGTTGCTGTGACGTGGTATATTATTTTAATATTTTATATGTTTTATAATTTAAATCTCAATCGTTCTAATTATCATATCTTTTGAAAATGAGCTCGGATTTGGACGCGGTTTTCACCGTTGCGATCGTATCAAAATTTCGGACAATATGAATTAAGTTTGGTTGGATTATGAGGCTGTTTAGATTTTGGGCCTACATTGGATTTAAATGGATTGAAAATCAAAGGTGAGTGTTTATACGCTCACAATTGACTGAAATAATTTTTATGTTAGTTAAATTTATATTATAAAGTGATTGAAATTTATTGGCTATTGTTTGATAAGTTTAGTTGACATTTAAATTGACATCTGAATTAATTGATAGAAGTTGAATTGACAGTTAAATTTAATCAGAATTTAATTGCTCGTAAAATACCCGATATTGATAATTATAAATTTTTGTGAATTTTATTGACAGTTGGATGATTGGTTGTGATGGATGTTATTGGTTGATATTTGGATGTTTATTTGTTTTGATATATCATGTTATCATCCTGTATATTATTTACAACATATAAAATTGTAAACTGAATTATTTCGAATAAATTAAGAAATAGGTTGAAATGATATATACTTGTGGCACTTTGATTTGGATTGAAATGATATATATCCATCCCTGAATTAAATTGAAATAATTGATTCACTTGGCTATAGGATAGAGAATTATATAAGAACACCGGATTGGTTAAATTAAATGATTTTAATTTTTTTTTGAAATTATTTAAATGATTTGATTTTAAGCAATGAAAAATCGAATTTATGGAAATCGAACTACTTTTCGAAATTGAGCTCGGAATTTAATTATTTTTGAAGATTTGGATTTTAAATTGGATATTGAAAGGAAATTTGATTTAAGTGTTTTGATTCGATATTTTGGAAATCAAACCCGGAATTGATATAAATTGAAATGGTTTAATTTGGGATTAGAATTTAAATTAATTTGGGATTGGAATTTGAATTAATTTGGGATTGGAATTTAAATTAATTAGGAATTGAAATTAATTTGGAATTGGAATTGAAATTGAATTCGACTTGAAATCGGAATTGAATCTAAATAGGAATTGGAATTGATTTGAATTGGGAAATTTGGAATTGAACTAGTTTGACTTTGAAACTATTTTCAAATGAATTATTTTTGTATAAACGGTTTAAAATCTATATTCTTTAAATATTTAAATTATTTTGATTTTCCAAACTATTTTACTATATAAACCATTTTTAATACTCAAACTATTTTCTATTAAACTATTTTAACTATTTAACTATTTTAAAAACTATTTTAACTATTTTCTAAAAATTCAAACCAATCAAAGGGTGGAATGTTTATACTTAAATCTTGGATTTACATGCGAATTGGGTTAAAGTGAATTATAACCAAAACTGTAATTCGAATCAAGTTTTGAAGTGAAATCGATATATCGAGTTGAATTAACATTTGAAGTAAAAATATGGTTTTCTTGAAGCGAATATGATGATTTCGAAATGGATTTGATTTTGAAGCGAATATGATATTTTGATATCAAGTACGAATTATTTTTGAAATATAAAAGAACCAGCTGGTGTGTAAAATGACGTTTGGATGTTAAAGAGACCGAGGCCTCTTATTGGCATACTCTCTGTCGATATTGGAACCATATTGACAACTGTGTACGCGTTGGTTGATATTCAGAATGTAGTGGTCGAATTGGCGAATGTTACTGGAATGAAGTAAGAAAACGATGATGGATAGACTTGACACCTGTGTCATAATTAAAATGACCAAAACAAGAGTCTATGTCTGGCCAATGAGATTAGCTACCTCTAGCGACGTTGATCACTCGTATAACTATTGTGATTTTTGACTCGATGGGTGCACCTTTTTGTTTGGATTGATAGTCGCGGTCGGCCACGAATGGGTTACGACCAGCCAGAAAGGGTAAACTGGTAGAATCCTACCTTGGGCATTGCCTCACGTGCCTTGTCATATTTATCCCTATACGAGCCTATTACGACTTTGGTTTAGAACTGTACAAATGTGTTAAGATGGATCAATGTAAAACCTTAACGCTATTTAGATATTTATTTTACTGATAGACATTATTTATTATAGCGTATACTATTATATATAAATAGTTCGACGGATCCTTAGGAGATGGAAAATCCCGTAACATCTCTTAAGTTATTGTACTCATATTTCGTGATATTGATTTGACTTACATAAGAGTATTTTAGTCCTGACTCAAGTGTTTTGTCTTTTCATTACGCTCGGGTTAGTTCTGAGTTTTTTCAGTGCATTGAAGTTCAGTTTCTGGAGGACGAAGACGAAGTTGGTATATTACTATTATTATCATCCCCTACATCATGCTATTCTATTGTATTGATTATTTATCCCTGATGTATATATATAACTCTGATAAATGTGTATAGATTATAATCAAATGTATAGTAAACAACTTCATGAACCGTTTATGTGATTATTATATTTTATCGTTCCGCTGTGAGATTCTGTGTTTGTTTTTTCTTCTTTTCTTATTTTTCTTATTTAACCCCATTGATTATCTACGTTCCGGATTGTTTAAGTTGGACATGTGTGGATTATTGTCGATTTAAATCTTCCGAAATGTGGGTCGTCACAGATAAGCATGTGGGTATAGTAAATTATCGTGTCGTTGGAATCATACATCATAAGGAAAAAGGAAGATGAAAACCAACAGTAATACCCGAAAGCATAACAAAATCCGGTTGAGTAATACCCATCTCTTCATAAGAGAAGTTAATGCTTGGGCGGTCTTCCACCATATAACAGCCAATGCATCGACATCAGAATTTCGTGTTAGATGTATATCTATAATTGTAAATAGGAATTGTTATGCAGAATATAGAGTTATTTTACAGTTAATTATTAATATAAAAAACGTATCTAAAGGGTCCTGGAATTCAATAGTGGAAATTAGGTTGAAGGGCTTCTATTTTCAGGATAATAAGCTTTAAGGACAACACTTCTGAATAATTAGCTTTAAGGACAATTTACAGAATAATAATAAATTCATTTATCTTTTTAAGTTATACAGGAAAATGATAAATGCTTTTAGCATTATTTCTGTATAACTGAAAATGATAAATTCTTTTATCTTTTTAAGTTATACAGGAAAATGATAAATGCTTTTAGCATTATTTCTGTATAACTGAAAATGATAAATTCTTTTATCTTTTTTCTATAAAATGTCCTTAAAACTAATTTTTCAAAAGTAGTGTCCTTAAAACTTATTATCCTGCACAAATAAGCCCTTGAAGTGAAAATCCCCAATTCAATATCACTTAAAAAATCCAATTATACGTCGATCAGTATCTATTGCTTAAAGCTTCTGATAATGATGAAGTATTGATGCAAGGGACCATGATGCAAGAGACCGGAGCATTTTCCCTTCCCTATCTTATTTAGAACATTAATTTGGATTTTAATTTCATAAACTACATGAAATTTCATAAAATTTCATAAACTACAATTTTAATAAACTACTTAATTCTCAACTTATTTTAGTAAATTAATATGTTTATAGTCAACTACATTAATTGGAAAGATAATTATTATATGAAGAATATCGAATTTAATGTATAATAGCGCGTTTAAATAATAAATCGAACTTGCAGTGAAGTCATGCAAGTAGAAACATGTACTTGTTGCTTGGGCAAAAACACGAAAATCCAAAGTCATTATCTGGTCCTAGGTTTTGATCGATATTCAAATCCAAAGCAGCGTCTTCTGAAACAACTATGATTTACCTCCTTTGAGATACCATAGTTCTATCGTCTGCCCTACGCACTGTAAAAGAACTAGAGCTAGCTCCTTCATCACCATATTCTCTGTTGCTCCAACATCTTGAGAAGATCTACCGCCACCTTGAATGACATGCAATATCTATCTCATATTTCTGTTGAAAGAAGAGAACCAGGATAAAATTTGTGGAAATATCGAAAAAAAGTGAAACATATTGAATATAAATGGAAGAGGAGGAAAGTCGAAACTTGAAATGGGGAAGATGAAGCCGGCTTATGTACTATACAAGTTTATCCGGCATTAGCAACGCCGGATAAACTTATGGTCGTGATTTTAAAGCGCAGAGCATATAGATTAGAATCCCTGTGGTTGTGATTCAACTCAAGTTTATCAGGTGTTATCAATGAACAATAACTTGGTTATCGAAAGCTTGCGAATTTTTGGTTGTTGGAGATCACCGGGTGAGTCAGTCATACTTGGTAAGCTGTCCAATTGGCGATGCTCTTGGGATTAGCTTGTGTATGTTTTATTTTTGAGTGACTCTTTCCGTTGAAAAAAATCGAACATAATTGGGTCAAATCGTTAGATCGTACACATAGAAGACTCTAAGTCTTTGGTTTGAATACAGTCATATCTGGATTGTACACATCGCTGTGGACATGACTATTTGTTTACAGAAACTTCTGGTCTTCTTTCCTTTGTATGTCTAGCACTTTCATCGTATATAAATATGTATTTGATATGTAGTACAATATTGATAAAAGACATACTCATGTATGCCAAATGGCCAATTGGCAATATTCAGATTAGCTTAAATATCATTGACATTATCGCAGCGTGCTTGCAGGTGCATCACCGTCGATGATTTAATTTAACAATGTGTAACTAAGTCTATTTAATATGGTGTTTAGATGTTGCGTAAGCTTTAATCAACTTACAAATATTATCATATGCAACTAAGTAGGATTGAATATAATCTGTAACATGTCTTTTTAAATCTATCAAATCTTGTTTATTTATTCATCTACTAACGTTTCTTCTGATCTCTTTAATATTATTTTTTCTTCAGCATATTAGCACACCGACCGTTATGGAAGCTTCTTCAACCAAATTGTGTGAAATTAAAAACCAAAAACCATATTTGTAACATGTCATTTTGAATCAATCCAATTTCCGTGGTGGCGATTTATCTCGTATGTAACCGGTTGGGGGTTTAGCCGGTTGAAGTAGCATTGCTGACTGTAATCACCTGCTAATTTTTTTTTTAAATCTCTTCAATTCTAAAATTGTTTTTCCACCGTGTTAGCAAGTTTAACAAATATTATTGCAAAACGAAACTAATTATTTTTAAAAATAATGAAATTTGATTGTCGATTTCTATCAGTTATGCAATTGTAGTAGTAGTTACTTTATCATTAGTTGTCATTCTCACCGTAAATTCTTCTTTTATTTTGTTTGTTGATCACCATCGATTTAATACCGTCAATTGTCAGATCAGTATATTAATCATGTCATTGTCTAGATTAAACAACACAGGTATCATCGGTTTAAAAAAATAAGTCAAATTATAATCCACTTAATAAGATAGAAAACGAAATCGTTATTATCACCAGAAATGGATGTAGGACTGTCAATGGATACTTGAAAAATCCGAAATCCGTCTGCATCCGTATCCGAAAAGCGGATAATATCCGATATTCGAAAAAACGGATGCGCATACGGATATGAAGACATCCGCATCCGAAAATTATCCGTCCGGCCTTTGTCAATATTATAGTACAAATTGTGTGTATTTTAGTATAATAAAAGATATTTATTTGTTGTTTTATCAAGTTAATAGTTTATATTATATACATTTAATGTTTATTAACTGCTCAAAACTATTTATTATCACCATATTTGTTTATATTTAACATTTTTATGATTAATTGGATTGAAAAAAATGTATGTTAAACTTAAAATTTATATTTATATTTCTTGATTTATCGGTCGTTAGCGGAGCGGATAATTATCCGATATCCGTCCGTATCCGCGGATGCGGATATCCGATATCCGAAAATTATTTCGGATGCGGATATGGTACTATCCGCATCCGAAAGTATCCGTTGACGGGCTAAATGGATGAATGGATAGGGACAAAAGATTTGTGATGGTGTCAAAATGCGCTCTTTTTTGTTAAGAAGAGTCGTTAGTCAATCAAAATATTAAATATTTGTCAAGTATTAGGAATGCAATGCTGATTTGTTATGGGGTAAATACGGAAGAGAATCGCAGTACAGACAGAAAAGTGGCTGAATATAACGTGAAAGGCAATTTGTGGAAAATGGTTGAAGCGAATTGACACGGGCGCTGTTTTCTTTCAAATCAATCGTATAAACCACGTCAACAACCGACAGTACAAAATTCTTTGCAATTCATTAATTAATTCGTTATGAATGCGCCTCGGAATTTTGTCCAGCCCATAAGAGTAATACTAGTTTAACTGTGCTGATTTTTGTTAATACTAATACAAAACGTGTTATGTACATGGATCTACTTATCTTTTTTTAAACATTAAATTTCTTTACGAAATATCATACATAAATATTATTATCAAATTTAACGCACGCAATAATTGAAGATATTTAGTTTGAACTACACAGAGTCTCACTATAATGTCCACGCCCTTAATATAGATAGGTATAATACGGTTGATAAACCTAGGCATAATAAAGAAAATGTTTGCGTTTAGTCTACTTGGTTAATATCTGGCAGTTGATCTCATTAAACGGTCGGTAATTGATTATCCTTCTATAACTTCAAAAAATAGCATGAGTAAAGTGCATATGTATTTTCATATTCAATCATTAGATGTAAATTGCTACTAAAGCACTTATTTTTAAAATAAATTATTATATTCTTCTGTAAGACATGCAAACAAAGAAAGAAATATAAAAGTTAATCAGACATAAGAACAACAAGTGTGAAAAATGTTACGGGTTTAAATAACAAAGTATTAATGCTCACAGATTCTGTAAATTGAAACTAAACTATTGAAAGTTATTGTGTAGAAACATATAACCTATAGTTGTCATTATGATTTAGCCACATAGTAATTCATTAAACACTATAATAGCCTTCAACCAAAGTAGACAAGCTTACTGCAATAGCACTGATTCGATCAAAAAGGAGGTATGCAAAATTAGTGTGAGCTTGTTGCACAACAATTAAAAAAAATATGCTTCATAATATTGCTAAGTAAACATTATTCAATAATTGAATGCTAAAACTTCCATGACAAACTAAAGCAGAACATTAACCTTATCATAAACTCGAGAAAACTTGAATAAAATATCCATCAAAAATATGTTTCTTCTCTTATCATAGCTACTTCTTGTTCTTCGAACTCTACTATGAGTTTCTCTTGTTATGACTTACGTGTTGTTATTCCATCAATTTCTTTATTGATTTGCTCAAATGTATCAATTTTCTCCTAATTCACTGACAACACTGATACGGCTGTATCTCTCATGTTTCTCTGAAACAAATATAACTAACGGTTACAACTAAGTTTCTAGGTTTCAAGAAAGTGAACAGGCAATTGGTTTAGTATTTTTATCAATTTACAAACCAACCACAAACAAATCAACACATAGTTGTTCATACAAGTTAAACTAAACATTTCATTCATGATGGCTTGTCGAAGGCTAGTGTGTGAAACAAAATATTTGTTGTTTTATTCACTGCCAAACGGTAGCTTGCTGAAGGAAAACCGTGACTTCACTCAAAGTACCATTAGAATACGGTTATACATATGCAAGTTTGGTCATGACTTACTAAAGAATGATGAAAGAGTATAGCATGATGATATTAACATAAATAAGAAGGCAAGTTTGGTCAAACAAGTCAAAACAAAAAATACATTATCATAGTTAATTTTCTTAGCTTTTACATCAAATAATCATCCGAAGTAAATAATTACATACTTTCAATTGTAATACAAAATAACTAAAAACGTACAAAATTTAAAACCATTAAACAATTATATAAAAAACCTAGAAAACAAAAAACAGCAAATACCTTTTATAATCAATCAACTGGGGGAAAAGTCATGCGGATCTACGGACAACATTGGTGATGGAGGTGTTGGGATCCGTTGGTGCCGGCAGCTGATCAGGTGCAGTGGTTGCAGATCTGCGTATGGTGGTGGAAAGATTAGGATTAGGAAGGTGCAGCGGACAGTTGACAGCGGTCGAGATGCGGCAAACAATGGTTGTTTCGATGTCCGAGACGGGGATAGTGGTCGAGATACTATAATTTAGGGTTTTTTCATTTTTGATTTGTTAAAACTGATTGATGGGCCATTCGTTTGTTTTGGGACAAAGGGGGCGACGGTGGTGGTGAGAAGGAAAGAACCGGGATTTGACATAAGAATGGAAAGAAATGGAGCGCGGAACAGCGGAGAGAAAGGGGGAGTGTTTTTTTGGCTTCAGGAAAATTGATTTTGGCCAGTAGAAGTAAGCAAACCTCCCTACGGTCGGTTTGATTATGTTTTCTGTGAGTAACTCAAATACAAGGAAAATAGACACGACCTTGAAAAAAAAAATTAGACGGAAGTATGATAAGTTTTTTTAAACTGAAGGACAGTATTAATTATGACTGGAATTTTATATAATATAAAATTGAATAATTCTAGTTATAACCAGCATCCCATATAGTTTAAAATTTTAATATAATACTAGTTAAAACTAATGTTTATTTCTTTGGTTTAAATAAAACTTGTTTTGGTTTATTTTTATTTTTTTTCAGATTTATCCTTCAACCTAAATTCCTCTTCAAATTTCTAACTTTTTGAATCAATTATTCAATCACAACTAAACAAATAAGTTATCCAAGCTCAAACGCAGAGGATCGAGAATAAATGCTTCCTCGTTTTCACATACATGTAAACTCGCACCCCAACGAAACAATAGTTTCTTATTAACGTCTTCACATTAGCTATGTTGAAAAAGCGTTGTATATGCTCGAAATTTTAAATCTTTTTCATCTCACTAGAAAATCGTTTTGGAAATCTCCGTTTGGAGCAAGATGATTACCTAACACTCCTCTCATCCAATATATTAAAATCATAACTCAAGATGTGGTTTGGATGTTAATTTGCTATCTAATTTGAAATAAAAAATTAGAAACCTAACATATAACTCAGTTGTCGATAATAATAACAAATGAAGCCAGCTTCTTCCTTACTTTTATTTGGTGATCTCCTTTATTTATGGATAATCATTATCTTCAACCATAGTTCCTTCCTTTTGACTTGTTGTGTTCAAAATAAAAATAATGTATGAAATAATTATGACTTTCTTTATCATCATTGAGATTCATCTTTCTCACACCCTTTTCTAGGATAGACTATGTATAGATTCATCTTTCTCATATTTTGTTGTTGTGTAGACTCTATGTATTATTCTAGAATCAATCTCATCCATATTTGAATTATATAATAGTCTACAAGGGTTTTTTCTATTTTTTCACTCAACATTATATCTCTAAGTCTCCCATCAATTTTATACTTAACTATACTAGTTGATCTAAATTATATTAAATTCAGTCAAATACTCTCAAATTGACATTGTTTGCCTTTAACTTCGATCTCATCAATTTCCTCATTGAATTTTTTTTCATTCACAAATTTAACACAATAAAGCTATTACAGTGGAAATTTCTTTTGTCAAACACATGACACAGAAAACATATGCAGGGGTCTCATATTAAATTGTTTAAAATGACGTAGACGTTTCTAACTCGTCGATGAAGTATTTTGCTTAGAATTTTTTTGGTCTTTTATGATGTACATGCTCGACCCCAGGGGTGGCCTAATAAGACTTTCATCTAGGGCAATTATTGGATCAGTAGCACTGGCAGTAGGGTAAAAAGAGTAAATTTAATTTTTTTGAACATTTTATTAAATTGCACAAGATCTTATTTTGTGTTTGTGTAAATAATATTTTTTCTTTACTAAATAAAATTTAATGTTTTATTCATAAAGGGTTTTGAAAATGTTTTAATTTAACTAATTTATTTAAAATATTTATTTACTGTTAATGTTTAAAATAATATTTAAAATAATATATATCGATAATTTATTTAAAATTAATTTATTTTTATTTTATATTTTATGATATTCATATTCACAATATAAATATCACAACAATATAAAAATATAAACTGTAGAATATGCTAGTATATAATTTTTGTTTGATGATAATAAACATATATATATATATATATATATTCATTTAAATATATTTGTTATTGTAATATTTTTTTTCACATAATTAAATAAATATTTGTTGAATAAAATAAATAACACAGAATTTAAATTCAAACAAATATTTTATTACAATTTTGAATAGTACAAATTTGAGCTCTCACTATATATACACAATTTCAATTACATTACAATTTCGATTACATCACAAATTTCAATTTACAATGTTCACCTCACTACATATCACTCATTCACTCGTATTTATCTTCGACTCTATTCCAGACTGAATCAAGCATCTGAATTATCTGCAAAATAAACACTGACACAGTAAAATCGAAAAAGAAATATTTTTGCAGTATAAAATAAAATGTGTGTTTTTGAAAATATTATTTGCCTTATTTATTTGGGTTGTTCGTCATCATTTCTTTTGAATTCATCATACACGAACAACTTGTGACATGCATAGTGTATCACTGTACATGTCACAAGGCCGTGCACACCGATATACACTTGATAAAACTGCAGAGACAGGTGAGCACAAGGTCAAACCCAAGCCAAAGCCGGATTCAACTCAAGTGAAAATGCTCGATCAAAGCAATAACTAGCAATACAAACATGCAGCTACCACCAGATAAAGCAAAGACATGAGACCAGCAATGCAGTTCAGACTTCAAATGAATCAAAAGCAAAATTCAGACCGGTCTCCAAAATGAACAATAACAGTGCAGACTCATGAAGTCTCAACCAAATGTTCGAGCACAACTTCAGTTCCAATAAAATGCAAAGACCATATCAACATAACATATATCAATTTAGGCATGAACCAAATAAAGCAGTGGAACAAGTCCAATTACAACATGAACTAGCACAATATACACATGCATATAGTTAGAGCAACATATGGTGCACAATGGATATACAATCACTCAAGTTCAACATGCTCACATAACAAAGTGGTGACCACAAGGACAAGAGGCAATTTTGACTCGAAGTAATGTTCAGCTTTAACATGAACAAATTGAACTAGACTCAAATTTTTTTCTTCAACCAGACAGTATTACAAGAAGGACCACCAGTGCAACATAAACAAGACTTCAAGACCACATTCATATGAAACCATGGACAAGTACACACACATATATGTAACAGTGAACACAAAGGCAACAATCAAGCCAACAAGTTTGCAAGACTCATAATCAGAAGCTCAAAGTGCAGAACTATCAAGACAACAACCCAGATTAACAAAACTCAAATGCATATGACCAGTCTACATGAAAACACTAGAAGAAAATGCACAAGTGACTCGAAGCAGATGAAGCAAATACACAAAACAAAACCATAGTCAGAAAAAGGTGCACCAGGCTCATAGGGAACAAGAATAGGATGTAGTGGTACAAGTAATGCCAGACTCACATAGACCAGGCACAATAATTATACACACATATATATATATATATATATATATGTATGTACATACATGTTTGTATGTGCACAATTACTAACAGTAGAAACAAGTTCTCATGCAAGCATTGAGGGATGAAAACATACTCATGAAACCACTAAACAACTCAAAGCAATAGGAAGATCAATTTAACTCTAAACAGAGCAATAAGTTGCAGTTCAAAACAAAGTCAAATATTTTCAATAAAAGGTCATATGGAAAAGCATGCCGTGGGTCAAGAACAAGGTCAGCAGGTTACTGTGACGCTGTAAGTAAAGTTTTGATAAGGAACAGATGAACAAGTCAGAGCAATATTTGAATTCACTGATTGAATAAACAAGTTAAAGTCAAAAATCATGTCAACCCAATACATTATCTCAAATATTCAAATACCAAAATCAAAGGAGAAAAGGCCAGGGCAAATACATTAACATGTATAAGATGAAAAGTCAGAAATATCAACATCGTTCAAGCAAAAATCCATGGCCGAGCATAGCAACGTGACATGTTCAAACAGAATTATACGAACGAAAACTAAGGGATTTCATCCCTATATAACTGGGTAACATCATCGGCAAAAAATTATCTGAGTTCAAGAAAAACATCAGAGAGCAAGTATCAATCCAGAACTTTAATCAGTCGAGTATAATTATAAATCGAAAAGGGGGACAAACGTACCAATTCAAAGCACCATTCGATCTCGACAAATTGGAGCAGCCGAAGTGGAACAAAGCAGCAATCAATCCAAAGCAAACACATATTTCAATCAAAGCAAAAGAACAAGCGGAAGCTTCAATTCGCAAAGCCCTAAATTTTGAAAGAGGAACGGATGGCAGAAGGACTGAATGAAAGCAAAAGGGATCGACAGATAAAAATAAGAAGAAAAAAGGGGACATCTACTTTTATTTCAATTGGGTTGGTCACTTTTATTTGGGCTTCAAATTATTCAATTAGGGTTTTGTTTTTTCTTTAGTTATTATTTCATTTGTAATTTTCGTTTTGAAATTGTGTAACTTTCTAGTCGTGTGACTAGGGATAAACTACGGTGGTGTAGTTCGAGAATTCGCAACTCAGTGGCTGAGTTGTGGCAGGATTTTAGCGTAGAGTTAGGTTAGTCGATAGCGGGTGTCGCAAGTTTACGTGTGTACGTGTCTGACTACTTAATTTCTAGTAGAAACCTTGAGAGCAGCACGTAGGCAGGGTTTTGCCGAAGCTGGGTAAATCTGTGTTGTTCTATTTTTGTTTTTATTATTCTGCTATTATCTGTGCTGCAATTAGTTTATATATTTTCGCATTAATTTTTATTTTTATTAGTATCACCCTATTCACCCCTCCTCTAGGGTGAAATCGATCCTACAAGTGGTATCAGAGCTAGGAACAAAAACCAATTTTTGTTTAAAAAATTTGATTTTTCAAAACCCAATTTTTGTTTTTAAAAAATTTGAATTTTTAAACGGCTTATTTTAATAATGCTTTTCCTGAGGGACAGTCCATAGTTAGACCACCCATGTTCAATGGTGAATATGCTTACTGAAAAAATAGAATGAAAATTTTTCTGAAAACCATTGATGCTTGGAATATTGTTGAGACATGATATAGGACATCAACTATAATGGTAGATAATCTGGAGATTGAAAAACCTATGGATCAATGTACAGATCTAGAAAATAAATTACAAAATGCCAATGCTAAATCTATGAATTCTATTATTCGTTCATTAGATCAAATTGAATTTAATCGTGTCTCACATTGTCTAACTGCACAGGAAATTTGGCACACACTTGAAGTTACTCATGAAGGAACCTCTCAAGTCAAGGAATCTTGCCTTGCCATGCTTAGTAGCGAATACGAAAACTTCACAATGGACAAGGATGAAAATGTCAAAGAGATGTATGAACGACTTTCTAAACTCGTATACAAATCAAAAGCTCTCGGAAAACCATACACAGAATTGGAAATAGTCCAAAAAATCCTCAAAGTCCTTCCACGAAATTTTGAAGCGAAAGTTATAGCCATTCAAGAATCAAAGGATTCGAAACAAGTTAAAGTTGAAGAACTCATTGGAAATCTCATCACTTATGAGCTAGAAATGAAATTCAAGGAAGAACGCGAAGGAGGTGATACGCGAAAGAAATCAATGGCTCTTAAAGGAACAACCAAAAGTGTAGATGATGATGATAATGGTGCAGCAGATCTGGCACTGTTGATAAAGAGATTCAAAAGGTGGAACCACAAATACAGAAATCCAACTCTAAATCAACAATTGAAAAGCAGAATAGTCAAAGTACTAGACAACTCAGGAGAGCAGGAGATCATTTGTCACAAGTGCAACAAACCCGGTCATATCAAGCCCAATTGTCCTCAGAATCGATTCGGCCAAGGAAAGAAATCGAAAAGGAGAAGTTTTGCAGCCATTTGGAATAAAAGTGATGATGATAATAAAAGCACTAGCAGTGAGAGTTAAAAAGGAGATCCGTCTCTTCAAGGTGATACAACCGACAGCAATGATGACGAGCCAAGCGAGGTACCAAAACTTACCCACTCAGAATTACTTATATACTTTCACGAAGTAAATGGCTGTTTTGAATGACTTAGGGAGAAGTACGCTAAAATTGAATCACAAAGAGATAGTTTGATAGAATTAAATAAACAGCTTGATCAATTGGTTAAAAACTATCAAAACAAGTGCCCTAAGTGTGAAAAGTGTCCATTATTCGAAGAAGAAATTAAAAAATCAAAAAATAAAATTAAATCACTTGAAAATGAAATTCTAAATTTGAAACAAAGTGAAAATACTAGGAGAGAAAATTCTATTAAAAAGTGCACTCAATTATTGAATGAAAATGAATCTCTCAAAACACAATTCCAACAATTGTCTACAACTTTAGGAAAATTCTCCAAAGGAGAAAAATCACTAAATATGCTAATAGGGAAACAAACAGTCAATATTGTTAGACAAGGACTTGGGTATACTCAATCTGGACATGTTAGAACCAAAATTAATCAAGTCAATTCCAAGTGCACAATTTGTGGAAAAACTGGACACAATCACAATAATTGCTAGTATAGACCCAAACATGTGAAAACCATACCAATTTGGGTTCCTAAAGGCACAAATATAAATTCCCTTAAAGTCAAACAAATCTGGGTGCCAAAAGGATCAAATGTAAATTGTCCTGGGTCTACACAAACTTATTTTTCAAAATCTGTTGCCACTAACAATCATGGACCTATAAAAACAAATAGGTCACAAAATCTTCTCTCGTGTAGGTGTTGTGGCAGGCCAAGGAACAACAAGAGTGGTACTTGGATTCTGGCTGTTCCAGGCACACGACGGGCGACAAATCAAAGTTTCCTTAGCCTAGATAATTACAAAGGTGGCGGAGTCAAAATGGGTCAATGTATTATATATTGAAAATCTGCACCATAATTTGATTTCAATCAGCCAGTGATCAACTGAGAAAATTTTTGAGCATCACAGTTAAACTTGACAAGGATGAAAAAGGTAAGGTAGTTGATCAAAAAGAATGGTATAAAAAAGAAACATCAAGGTATGATTGATCACTTCTTCATCTTACTGCTTCTAGACATTGTGTTCTTTGCTTACTGTGTACACGGTTTCAGTCACATCCAAATGAATCTCATTTTAAATGCTGTAAAAGGATTTTAAGGAATTTGTTGAAACTTCACCATCTGGTCTATGATATCCAACTAATGATAACCTTGAGTCAAAGGGGATTTCAGATGCAGATTACACTAGTAGCCAAGTTGATAGAG
This sequence comes from Allium fistulosum, assembly GCA_030737815.1. Classification (NCBI taxonomy): domain Eukaryota; kingdom Viridiplantae; phylum Streptophyta; class Magnoliopsida; order Asparagales; family Amaryllidaceae; genus Allium; species Allium fistulosum. The sequence goes on along the minus strand of CM060908.1, from coordinate 736,844,083 downwards.
AAATTACTAGTGGAAAGTGTTTTATGTTGAGACATCCATTGGTTGCATAACATTTTCAAATAAAATATCTGCATAATTTTCATTTTAATTGATTTTCAATTGGTAGACATTTTTTTAAAACCCCTTTCAGAAAATAATTTTTGTTGACTTCATTTCAGATTAGACATTTTAGAAATATGATTTTATATTTATTTTTGGATTTGATCTTAAATGAATACATTAACTAATCTGACTCCCTACCGATTATCGAAAAGATAAATAGTGATTAAAAAAAATTGATGAGTGTTGATATTAATCATATATTATGACTTGAGACGGTATATTAAGTAAATTTCTTTAAAAATTTAAACAAGATTTATAATAACTTTTGTTGGTAAATATCCCATGACCATCTCTATTTCTATCATATTTCTAATGACCATCACTCATTAAAATCCAATATAGTATGTCGAAATGAGGTATTTTAAACGGAAAATTATTCGTTTTTATTTTTTATTTTTATTTTACAATAAAAACATCCAAAGTATTCACTCTCATTTAAAAGTCCTTACGGTTATGCATGGGTGAATTACTTGGAATATTTGTTTACGTGCTTTCATGCTCATTTAAAATTCCTCACGGTTATGCATGTATGGAACACATATCAAAATTGGTTATTAAATAGACGAGTTGATTCTAATCCCATTTAAAAGTCCTCACGGTTGTGCATGGTTAGAAGATACTTGAAATTCATTTTTTTAAATAAAAATTGGGAATACTACTAACCTCATTTAAAAGTCCTAACGGTTATGCATGGTTAGTAGATATTCAAATTCCTTGTATAAATATACCACAAATAGACACAACTATATGGTTATATATATGCCGACATCACCCCTATCACTCTAAAGTGGAATATGCGCCCAATAGAGTATTTATGATTTTTGTTTGATTTTTTTATTGAATTTTAATATTTATACTCGATTGGGTATTAATGTTGAATTAATGTCTATCACTTTATCTCTATGTTTCTAATACTATTACTCTATTGCAGATAACAAAAAGGGGAGAGAAAAGTTAAGATTTTGGAAAATAAAGTTCAAATATTTTATTTTTTATTTGCATATTCCCATATAGGTTCATTCGCATATTTTTTATTTATTTTCATGCATACCTGAAGGGGGAGATTTGATATAGGGGGAGCATTCAAATAGGGGGAGCAAATGAAATTCATCAAGGTCAAATACATTTAATAGAGTGAAAATCTTAATATATGTTTGTTACCATCAAAAGGGGGAGATTGTAGAATATGCTAGTATATGATTTTTGTTTGATGATAATAAACATATATATATATATATATATATATTCATTTAAATGTATTTGTTATTGTTCACATAATTAAATAAATATTTGTTGAATAAAATAAATAACACAGAATTTAAATTCAAACAAATATTTTATTCAAACAAATATTTTATTACAATTTTGAATAGTACAAATTTGAGCTCTCACTATATATACACAATTTCAATTACATTACAGTTTCGATTACATCACAAATTTCAATTTACAATGTTCACCTCACTACATATCACTCATTCACTCGCATTTATCTTCAACTCTATTCTAGATTGAATCAAGCATCTGAATTATCTGCAAAATAAACACCGACACAGTAAAATCGAAAAAGAAATATTTTTGCAGTATAAAATAAAATGTGTGTTTTTGAAAATTATTTGCCTCATTTATTTGGGTTGTTCATCATCATTTCTTTTGAATTCATCATACACGAACGACTTATGACATGCACAGTGTATCACTATACATGCCACAAGGCCGTGCACACCGATATACACTTGATAAAACTGCAGGGACAGGTGAGCAGAAGGTCAAACCTGAGCCAAAGCTGGATTCAACTCAAGTGAAAATGCTCGATCAAAGCAATAACCAGCAATACAAACATGTAGCTACCACCAGATAAAGCAAAGACATGAGACCAGCAATGCAGTTCAGACTTCATATGAATCAAAAGCAAAATTCAGACCATTCTCCAAAATGAACAGTCACAGTGCAGACCCATGAAGTCTCAACCAAATGGTCGAGCACAAGTTTAGTTCCAGTAAAATGCAAAGACCATATCAACATAACATATATCAATTTAGGCATGAACCAAATAAAGCAGTGGAACAAGTCCAACTACAACATGAACTAGCACAATATACACATGCATATGGTCAGAGCAACATATGGTGCACAATGGATATACAATCACTCAAGTTCAACATGCTCACATAACAAAGCGGTGACCACAAGGACAAGAGACAATTTTGACTCGAAGTAATGTTCAGCTTTAACATGAACAAATTGAACCAGACTCAAAAAAAAAAATTCAACCAGACAGTATCACAAGAAGGACCACCAGTGCAACATAAACAAGACTTCAAGACCACATTCATATGAAACCATGGACAAGTACACACACATATATGTAACAGTGAACACAAAGGCAACAATCAAACCAGCAAGTTTGCAAGACTCATAATCAGATGCTCAAAGTGCAGAACTATCAAGACAACAACCCAGATTAACAAAACTCAAATGCATATGACCAGTCTACATGAAAACACTAGAAGAAAATGCACAAGTGATTCGAAGTAGAAGAAGAAAATACACAAAACAGAACCATAGTCAGAAAAAGGTGCACCAGGCTCATAAGGAACAAGAATAGGATGTAGTGGTACAAGTAATGCCAGACTCACATAGACCAGGCACAATAATTATACATACATATATATATATATATATGTATGTATATACATGTTTGTATGTGCACAATTACTAACAGTAGAAACAAGTTCTCATGCAAGCATTGAGGGATGAAAACATACTCATGAAACCACCAAACAACTCAAAGCAACAGGAAGACCAATTTAACTCTAAACAGAGCAATAAGTTGCAGTTCAAAACAAAGTCAAATATTTTCAATAAAAGGTCATATGGAAAAGCACGCCGTGGGTCAAGAACAAGGTCAGCAGGTTACTGTGACGCTGTAAGTAAAGTTTTGATAAGGAACAGATGAACAAGTCAGAGCAATATTTGAATTCACTGATTGAATAAACAAGTTAAAGTCAAAAATCATGTCAACCCAATACATTATCTCAAATATTCAAATACCAAAATCAAAGGAGAAAAGGCCGAGACAAATACATTAACATGTATAAGATGAAAAGTCAGAAATATCAACATCGTTCAAGCAAAAATCCATGGCCGAGCATAGCAACGTGACATGTTCAAACAGAATTATACGAACGAAAACTAAAGGATTTCATCCCTATATAACCTGGTAACATCATCGGCAAAAAATATCCGAGTTCAAGAAAAAAATCAGAGAGCAAGTATCAATCCAGAACTCGAATCAGTCGAGTATAATTATAAATCAAAAAAGGGGACAAACATACCAATTCAAAGCACCATTCGATCTCGATAAATTAGAGCAGCCGAAGTTGAACAAAGCAGCAATCAATCCAAAGAAAACACATATTTCAATCGAAGCAAAAGAACAAGCGACGGCTTCAATTCGCAAAGCCCTAAATTTTGAAAGAGGAACGAACGGCAGAAGGACTAAACGAAAGCGAAAGGGATCGACAGATAAAAAGAAAAAGAAAAAAAAGGGGACATCTACTTTTATTTTAATTTGGTCGGTTACTTTTATTTGGGCTTCAAATTATTCAATTAGGGTTTTGTTTTTGCTTTAGTTATTATTTCATTTGTAATTTTCCTTTTTAAATTTTGTAACTTTCTAGTCGTTTGACTAGGGACGAACTACGGTGGTGTAGTTCGAGAATTCGCAACTCAGTGGCTGAGTTGTGGTATGGTTTTGAGCGTAGAGTTAGGTTAGTCGATAGCGGGTGTTGCAAGTTTACGTATGTAAGCGTCTGACTACTTAATTTCTAATAGAAACCTTGGGGCAGCACGTAGGCAGGGTTTTACCGAAGCTGGGTAAATCTGTGTTGTTCTATTTCTGCTTTTATTATTCTACTATTATCCGTGCTGCAATTATTTTATATATTTTTGCACTAATTTTTATTATTATCAGTATCACTCTATTTACCCCTCCTCTAGGGTGGAATCGATCCTACATAAACTATTTTGGGGTCCATAGGAATATTGATCATTGTGTCTTACGGTTAATAAGATGCCATGTAGCAATATAATGTCCCAGTGGAATTTCCCATATATAATATATAAGTTTATATTTGGTTTTTAAATAAATGGTTTTTAAATTCAAATAAAAAAAGTTTGAATTATTCAAAATATTATACGTACAAGCGTGCACTATGCTACAATCGCTATCAATAAATAATTTTATTTATTTATTTTTAATTCGGACGAATTAATAAACTAGGTTAAAAAATTGAAATATTTATATTTTGAATTAATTTGACTGGGTGATAAAATATTAAAAAAATGTTTTCATCGTATTTGAGATCCGATAGATATTTTTAAAAATATCTGTGTGGATACTAAGAGTTGGAGCCTTGGCGTAAGGGTTAGGTCACCCGCATGGTGATCTGGGCACCTACGTTTGAGTCTGAAAACAGTTCTTCGCAATGCGAGGGAAATGCTGCATACATTATTGACTTCCCCAGAGCCCACTATCATATGGGAGCCTCGTGCACTGGGTTCCACCTTTTTATCTATATGGATACTAACATATAGATATACATACAGATAGCAGGCTTTTAGAATGCATACATAGACATACATATACATAAACATATACATATACATATACATATACATATAAATATACATATACATACATACATACATATATATATATGCGTGTGTGTGCATGCATACATGTATATGTATATGTGTGAGTGAGTGTTAAAAAAAACTTAAAACCGAAATTGTGAAGACCTTTTAGAAAAATTATTATTTGTTTATTTATTTTAATAAGAAAAAACATATTAAAATAGTTTTGCTTAAAATGTTTATACATAAATAAATAATGTATGTAAAATATTTGGATATTAACTTTTTTCGCAGAACAACAAAATTTTATATATATCATAGGTTACGGCTGAATATAATTATGGTGTGATGATGACATACATGAAAATGCATTCAAATATATAAATATCAAATGTATATATGTTTCACAGAAGTAACCCACCAAAGTCTAACACTTTGTTTGCTAATAATTTTTGCTTGGAGTTCAGAGTCTTCTACTCGTCTTTGATCTGCAAGGCTGAAAAGAAGGCTTCACCAATGGGGCATGATAGAGGGGAGGCAGCTATGACAAAGCACAGGAAAAGTGCACTGAAGTAGAGTACTATTTATAGCCAAGGGTTTACACCATTTCCTCCATTATGTGCTCTAGCTCTGGAAGATTTGGTAAAGCCCTCCAATACCCCGAAACATGGTTAGCAATGTGCTTGGCTAGGCAAGGTCAATGGTATAACAACCCCTACCCTTAGACACACTAATTCAAAATCGAGGGATAGCTTTAAATTCGTGTCTTGCCAAGAAGTACGCATCGTTAGGTTTTTATTGTTTATATGACATAGATACCAATATATTTTTCATACATTCCATACACTGAGATTTCACAGTGAAAGAAAAAAAATATAAATACCGAAAATAACCAAAACCAATATTGTTTCAAAATACCCGTGGTCCATATAGGAAATGTCTTACAAAGATCTCTAAATAATATTACAATATAAGTCTGATAGGTAAATATAATAAGGTACATAGGGAAAATGACTACGAGTAAATATATCTCCAAGGCACATGATCACCTCCTTCATGCACCTTATTCTCATTGTACCATCTACTACCATGTCATCTTATGATAGGCATAAAGAGGAAAAAAAACAGAAGGGATCAGACAAGGCCTGGTGCGTGAATGATATCACTAGTGGTATGGTATCGACAAGTAATTAAATTCTAGTTATAATCTACACAACCTAAGGGCATTGATAAGGAATTAGTCCATTTACTCACTATAGGGTAACTATCCTTAATACACCTAAATCCAATAATAATCTATGAAGATTTCCACCGAACGTTAAAAATCTAAAAACTAAACGAACCTAAGAATATTCCTAGCATACTGTCTCGATAATAGACCACTTAACCATATATTAAGTTAACACTCTCAATGTTTAACCACTTAAGTTGCACTACACCGAGTATGCATTGCATTGCCCGAGCCCACTCAATGAATCACAGTCTGATGATACTTGTCACCTAGCATTGAGTAACCCCTCGTTAATGCCTGTATTATATTCCCCTGCATTGTTTAACAGATAGAACCCCGCACGCAATCGCCACCATGCGACCGTGACTATTATAGAAACAACAGAAGTCCTATTGCGATATATGTCGAGTGTCATGTTATACAACATCATGAATTGTGAACCTAAGTACGTAACAAAGTGTGAAACCAATCCATCATGTTATACAACTCCAAATCATTATGTGAACTCTCGAAAGTCAAGAAAGTGGGAACAAGTCCCTCTAGACTATCTTACTTGGCATGTACCAAGTCTAGGTCCGACTTGGGTCTTCTACAGCAATTCAGACGTTTGAATCTATTTTTCATACATTTGGACCCCTTTTCAGACGTAACTTCAATCTCAGATCTTTGACTGTAAGTTCCAAACGCTTAAACCTAGTCAGATTTCAACATATTCCTTTCAAGTTTTGTTTTTTTCCTTTTCAGATTTAATTACAAACTTTTGAATAAATATTATTCAATTTTTAATGATTTAACTTTATTCATGTATCCTAATTTTTATTTATAACAGTATAATTCATTTTTCTCTAAACAAACATTTACATACAATTTCAACTTCGTTCAACGCTAAGCTTTAACTTAGTTTATTAGACTTTATTGTATATTATCGTTGATAGAATCATATATGTATATTCATGTTAATCCAAAGTTGATAGAATCAAACATAGAAATTTTTTTGGGATGTATGTGTAAATTCACTTTCTATCCCCTTAAATCAATTTAAATATTTAATATAAATTCAAATCTATACAGGTTTAAAGATGAACTTTTTTAAATCTACCCCTTCCCCCCCAAGTTTCATCAATTTTTATTACCAAAGCCATTGCCTAAGGTTTTCCAATTATTTCAACTCACATATATATTCCATTAATAATCGTTAATTCAGATTGAATATCATATTTTTAATTCTATATATATATACACACACACACAACGAAGTTTAAATACTTATTTACATCATAATCACATCATAGATAAATCCACTCACTTTGGAATGTTGTTTGATGAACTTTCCGTTCTAATCTAATTTGAATTAGCGTTCCTCTACCTAGCTTGATGTTATTTTGATCTTGTTTCTCTTTTATTTTTAATTTGGGTTCTCTGATTTTGTTTGAAATTTGGGTTTTCGTTTGTCTGAAGAAATTGTTTTAGGGTTTGAGGAAGAAGAAGAGGCCATGAAGAATGGTAGAAGTGGCGGCTAGGTTTTAGAATGAAATATGGGAGGGTTAAGCATGTATTTATAAGTAAAAATTGATGAATTCCTGATCTGGAAAAATTAATTTTTTATTCATATTCCTTATCCTTACATATATGGAAAGTTCCATTCCTTTTACTTTTAAAAAGAAAAATAATATTTATCCTACCTTAAGAAATGTCATTAATTACAATTCAAATAAATGTTATTAATTATAATTCAAATCAATGTCATTAATTACAAGTCAATTCAATACCATTTATTATAGTTCAAATTAATATCACCTACCGATATTCTATGTATATATATCATTAACTATTATAAGGGGTCTTGGATTAATATTCAAGCATGTATATATTGTGTGTGTATTAACAATTATTAGGAACTTTACTCATTATTAGTAATTGTCCAATCAATTGCAATTGGTATTAATCTTTTCGAATTCAAAAATCAGAATTACCCTTATTCTTTACAAATAAAAAGATAGCATACATTTTATTTATGCATTCCTTTCATAAATATATTGTTATCTTTTCTTTTTAAAATACATAACACTTTCTTTATTTAATTATGACAATTAACTTTATTATCATGGTAATTAATGCTTTCCCTCTGAAGCTGTTTAAAGTTTGTGCATGTAAATATCTATCACCTTTTCTTTTAATGCATAATAACACAATTGTATTCTTTTAAAGTAATCGAAATATATTTCATTAATTACTTATTAAATAAATTTTTATTCATTCCTTTAATTAAATAGTAAACTTAAATTCCAAAATAGGTACAAAACTCGAAATGCACCCTACGGTAAGCGTTCGATATCTTCTTCCTACGGTATCCATTTTCTGACGTTTTATGTTTGAATTCGGTCTAGATAAATCTGTTTGACACAACAAAAAATTTAAAATTTAAAATTTTCTTCATTTGTAAAACCTTAATTTTTTTGCTTTATGTACAATTACCAATATGTTATCTATACTATTATATTATTACTAAGTTGCATTTAAAGGGCGCACAAGCCCCCTGAGTATTTTGTGAAATGAATCGTCTTTTGTACTATAATATTAAAATTGAATTCCTCTACAAGCTCTTTAATTGTTCCGACCTTTCATTTTCACTTTTGTAGTCTTCCATCTGATATTAATCAATTATATTTAATGATTCAATGAAACGTTTCTCTCACTCACCACTCCTACAGTCTTTTTGCTTCCGCTCTTTTATGTTTTCAATGCATCTTCCTCATCCTTTGTATGCATCGTAATTTCATCTTCCAGTTTTCCCTAATCTTCTAAAATTCCAAACTTCCATACATTAGTAGAAAGCAATTTCCTCAAACTTTTCGTATTTATATCTGCCTCCAGTTTTCGCTCCACTAATATTGCAACGAATTATTTACATACTTGCATGTTTTGTTACACCTCAATCTAAATTATGCTAACGTTAAACAAGGTTCGTTTAGAAAATGAATCATCTCTCCTACTGCGCTATGACATAGGCGACGAATTAGCACGAGTTAATATTCTTGTGGTATATTGCTTCTCTTCTCTAAACAGGTATGCTATAACCCTAATTTTGCCATTTCGGTTCTTTGTTTTGCTTTTTTTCCTATTTCTTACTCCGTTCAATCGTTTTCAGGAACTTCCCCTTCGACTCAATCCATTTCTGAGATTCTATTTGTCAAGCATAATCTTGATTTCGGTATGTCTATTATTAGTTTCTTATTTTACTATTTATTTTGCTTTATTTTAGTTGCTTCTTTGATTCGGTCCATGCTTAATTTTCTTCCTGTTAGTCTATATTTAGTATTTTTTCTCTTTTGTTTGGATTAATATAGTCAGCATGTATTATTGTCAAATTGTCTTTTTTATTAGACCTATTTGTATTCATTTCAAATTATAATGTTTAGTTATTGACACCATTGGTGAGTGAAAATATAAAATTAGTATTCAACATCATTTAGTTGTCAATATAATCATCTGTTTTTACCATTATGAAGCTTAGATTTTGTTGTTCTTTCGATTATTGGCTTCTCTTTTTTTTGGATTCAAGGACAAACTATTATATTGATGCTAATTAATACCACATTTGTTATTTCAATTGAGCAAATATGTTTACAGGAAAAATTGCCTAGAATCATACTGTAGTTATGAATAAGTATTTTCACCATCTCTTCAACTTAAATAAGTTAAGGGATTCATTATCGCATTTTCCTTCTTATTAGCAATGTGCAAATGGTCTTATAAATGTAAATTTGTTTCATAAGAATACCAAAGTTATACATCATTTACTTCCAAATTATGATAATTTAGATCATATAAGGAGTGAAAGGTATTTGCAACTATAAGTTCTTTATCGCAAGTACTTAAAAGAAGTGTGTTAAAGACCCGATCCAACCACGGTTTGACCATGGTTAATCTTCGACCTTAGAGCATTACGGTTTTTAAAATCAAACAACCTTGCATGTACGAACCGACGGGCTAACCTCAAAACCTTGAAAAAAATCTATGGACCAACCTCTTTGAATCACGCGGTTATTCAAATTTAAGAAAACGATTGGCTATAATTATACCTTTAAGTGCATAAAGTAAAGGAATAAATTGTAACTATAATTATACCTTTTTGTGCATAAATTATCTCTGTTAATAAAGCAATTCGTTTACTTGGCTACATATTCATTTGTTTCCTGAACTATTCATGATCTTATTAATATAGAAAATAACTAAATAAAAGATATATTAGGATACTCAATGGTTTTTTTCTTTTTAAGTTGTCTTCTTGGTAAATATATCTATTATAGTATTAAGTGGTGCTATTTTTAGTTCACAAAAATAAAATTGAATTGGAAAATATACTACTAAGAACTTGATTTTAATAAAGCATCATTTATACATAAGGTATGCCATGTTTTATTATGACTTTAATTTTGATATTCTCAATTATTTAGATTTATTAATTTCTAAATATGGATATTGCAAATTTATTACTGCATGTAACTACATTAAATATATTATCAACATTTAGTTTCATTTTCGAAAGTTTGTGCTACCATCCCGTTGATGTAGATTTATTTGTTTATTTATTGTCATCATAGACTTTTCCTTGGAATCTAACCATGTATACTAACAATTTTTTTCAGTTCATTTCTTTTAGTTGTTTCACCTTCCAATTGAAGAGACTGGTACAAAACCATATAATTAATTGATGATGAGGAAAGTAACTTCTATGCATCAAGTGAAGAAATGGGTATGAAACGATGCAACTAATTGATGATGGGAATGGAACTTCGACGCATCAAGGGATGAGATGGCTACTTTTGGGTAAACCAATTTTTAAGTTACTTTTTAGTTGCAATATTAGGTCATATCAGCCGAAGCTTGACTTTCTCCTTATGCTCATTAAATTTGCATATTTATTGCCTCCAATTTTCATGGTACTTTCACCTGTAATATGTCAGCAATATTCATTCATTATCAATATAACATATCTTTAATAATACATTATATTTTATTTTTTGGAGTATTAGCAAAGAAAATATCAATTGTAAAGCAGTTACTAAATGTGGTTACCAATACTCTTTGATTTTGACTAACATATCTCCAACTCACACACTTTTATAGCTTAAAAAATATAACCAATATATGAAAATATATTTTGATTAAAAGTTTCAATTCTTTCAATAAATCGCAAATATGTGTATATATGTAGCTAGGCCTCATATTTAATGGAATGAAGTAACCAAAAAAAGAAAGATTGAATGATAAACTTTATTTATTGAATGATGTACATCAGTTGATTTTGTTCCCAGTTGAGTCTACCATTGTTTTTGGAATTAATACCACCTCAATTCTTTGATTTAATTACAGCTAGCCATTGGAACTTTTGTTGCACCGACTGCATCAGATTATACTTGAAGTTTACAAAATTTCAGTTGGTAATTTGTACCCACGTTTTGATACTAGCTTGCAGCAGATATTACAACTGATGTGGAAAGCTCTTATGAAAATTAAAACACTGCATTCATTGAAACTAAAGGGGGGCACAGATTCGAAGTTAACTTCACAATAAAAGTAGAGAACGGTAGACAAGTCAAAATAATAGCCAAGTTGAACGAGTAAGGTAGCATTGCTTCATTCATAATTAGTTTGTCTTTGTTCAACATGAAAACTGACAGAAACAAGGAGGTAGACATTAATATAGTGGATTCCATTACCATAGATGCATAAAGGCAACACGAGGTTGTCACTGTCTTCAGTGCGCGGAATTTAGCAACAACTTATACTGTCAGTAAACTATGATAACACTATTATAAAATACATTAAAGTTTACAGTATTTTTAAAAGAAAATTAAAGGTTGTGCATCCATGTATATTTTACAGTAACAATGAATTCTCAGTAATTTTGATCAATTATAATTTAGTATAGTTTTCACACACATTCGCAAAGCATCCACATTGTTAATGTTGTGGCCTACCTAAAAAATATCTAGATGATTTTATATTTTTCCCGCTGTGTTTGTTACTATTTCAATCGAATACATCCATGTAAGGGCATTCTATCCAAAATCAATATTTATTTTGCAGTAGAAGGAAAACGCTCATCGTTTTCTTAGCACACATGAAGCTTACATGATAGCACTAGGTATTCACAGGCATGTATATTGTTTTCCATAATGTGGGTAATGTGAGACAACACCGAGGAGTTGATTTTCATTTCAATTTTATTCAGTCATCTTTAATTCCATTTTTTTGAGTACTGATGAACTAATTAAAGACAGGAGGCTTTATTTTGAGCTTGGTTTTTAGCATTTATTTTTAAAATATTTATGTTATTAGCTCTATTGTGGGAGGTTAGATTTTCTTTGCTGCTTTTTGATGGTTGTAGATGTGTCATTTGTTGCCTTATTGATCTTATAGAAGTTTTTATTCTTATTGAGTTTATTGTGCCTTTGATATTTCCTTATAAGCGATTACCTTCTAATAGCTATAAATTTGCACTACGACCAAATATATCAGTCAATAATTAATCTGACAAGTATAAAGATGTAACAACGAGTGAATTATCATTTGGCCATTAATTTCTTTTGGATTCATGTTACAAATAGATTACTTTTTATTTTTGAAATTTTAAATGAAAACTGTGTGCGAAGCACGGGTTCACACTAGTTTTTAATTAATTACTTGTTTTTGCTTAAAAATATGTGGTGTTACATTCCCACTTCCCTCTAAAAGAATTTCGTCCCACAAATCCCAAGAGACGTAAATTGCAACTCGTATGTGCAATACGTACACTGGAATCACACCATATACAAAGCAATCCAACAAAGCATCCAAACAATCCATATCAAACATAAATGTTTCCTTATATTTCTAGCAATATAAGATATGATATCCATATGGATAACATTTATAGTCTGAATCTAGGTAGCAATATGTAGCAGTAGCAGACAAGATGTAAATAAATAATACATAGTAATGGTAAAATAAATGCAATCAACAATGTGCATCCATAAATCAAAATATGTCATGAATATGGTATGTGAATAATGTATAATACTAATTCAACTTCTATATAAATGCAAGATCATAGCATATAGGTATGGATGCAAAACATCCTAAAATACACTGATAATATCTATATGTACGCAATATGATATATAATGAGTTAAGTCACATCACAAAACATAAGCCACGCAACAAAGCATATCACACCCTCCAATTTCCTAATTTAATAATAATAATCTATAGCAACCATTCATCCATACCTAAATAAAGTAATCATCATAAGACACAACCAAATGGAAAGATTCTCCAATGAAGTGGCAAAATGCAAAGATTGGATTTTCTTCTCACTTTTCGAGTACACTCAACCAGATCATTTTACAACCTTAAATTATTGACTTTAATGCTGGCATATAAACTTAATCAAAATCACTACAAATGGATGTGCATATGTGAATTTCTGCAAGCCGTGCTATTAACCTAGATAAACTATTGTTGACATGCACCACAACTGGTAACCTTAGCATAATATGTCCTAACAGAAAATGTAGCATCATATGACCATCAATTTGCATTATAAGCCAACTTGAAAGCGGGCAGTGTCTTGCCTAGCATCAAATAACCTGAATCCCTTACATTACTCTCACTTAAGAACATCAGAATCGGATGATCTCCGAAAAGATGAAAATAGCATAACTTTGTTTCTAACTTCGATTCAACTTAAGCTGTATCATTTACTTATGATATCGCTTCTACAATCATCAAACAATCACGATACCAAGGTACCACACTTCTAGTTTGTAAGAATTTTGTTTTTACCCAAAGTTCTATAGCATACAAGTAAGTAAACATTCAAGCATTCAAGTAAAGTAATCCTATTAATAAAATCTACCCACACGTAGCAACGAAAATCCTAAATCTAAGTGAAGTCCTAAATTTAAGTGAAGTCCTTACCTAAAATTATTTTAGCATTAAAGGCAATTGACTATGTGATACATCATTCATGTGCAACTGTTATGGAACATAAACTATGTATTCTTGAGTCAATACTTCATGATAGATTTCTTAAATAAATAGTCTTCTTCAAATCAAAGGGATAGTAGAAAAAAGATCTAATTATTCTCTTCTCAAAACCTTACCAAAATTTCCAAATCTCATGTTAATCACCTCCACATTCTCAATTCGTGCAAACTATGATATCTTTCTCTTGATAAAAATCCAAATTCTTGATTTATCCATTCCTTGATGTGATCCTGTTAATGGAATCTTTCCCAAACATAACTTCTCATTATTTTACTTCAACCATTTTATGGACGAGATAACTCAATATGGAATGACATCTTTCTGTATTAATCCAGTAGGCATAATCTTCAACACTTAAATAGAATTGTACCAAAAAAATCATATATGAACATCTAAAATGGATGATTTCCTAGTTTAGTGAACATGATACAAAACTCATGTCACCTCAGTCCCAAATAATGTGCTTGTAGTTGCAACGACAACTCAAATATCAATACTTTACAAATATCGCCATAGAACATACACAATAAGATGGCAACCTACTTGCTCGACTTTCTACAACTTCCCAAGCCAAAGAAACATGTGTGATGTAACTCTACCATAAACGTCAGATCAACAACATACATCCACAAAACAATCGAAATTATCTACCTCTTCTGGTGATGCCAAAACAATAATTACTCTATGGGCTTATGATTTATAAACAACTCAAATTACCTTCATGACATTAGAGCAAAAACAATAAATGCCATCCCAAGATCATGGGTTGGAAAATTCTCCTTGTGTACTTTCAACTATCGACTAGTATAACAAACAACTCTACATTTAAACATCAAAACAATGTCTGATCCTATACCGTAAGCATTAGTATATAAGACAAAAACCTTTGAACCATCAGAGAGTACTAGAATAAGTGTACTAGTCAACGGTTTATTTAGCTTAATAAAAGCATGCTCACACTCCGAATTTCATGAGAAAACTATATTCTTCTTTGTAAGGTATGCCTGTGGCATAAAATCTTTATGAAGTCTTCAAAGATCTTATAGTACCCAACTAAACCTAGGGAACTTCTTACCTCCATAGCATTTTTTGGTACACTTAAATATCTTGCTTACTTTTTCCTTTAAAATTAAATAAATTTTAGCCAAATCACATCTTCCAAATCATCTTGCGCTAAGATCTGACTATCCAAACTATGTATGGATAGAAATATACAAGGTGGTGTTCACTTTTTATTATTACAAAAATCCAATTTGGCGCTCTACCCTTCCAATTCGATCGTAAATTGATAAGACCACCAAATTTTCATATTAATTTCTTTGTTTACTCAAAATCTTCCAATACTTCACAATTCCGTAGTATTCAATACTAGCAAGTCCTTAGCACAATGACATATTGACTATTCTATCCAGTTTACCACAACAAATTTAATTTTTGTAGGCTATGTAACTTTGTTTATCTAACTCCAATCCAAAATTTTGTATTTAAGAGATAATCATAATGACACTTTCATTTTACTTTTTAAATAAAAATATTTGATTTAACATCATTTCCACAAAACTAACAAGCTTTTAAAAATGTGAAATTCTCTATTAATTTCAATAGACATAACATTTATGAAAAAATAATAACACATTTCTTTTCAATTTAAACGTTATTCAAAATGGTTCACTTAACTTAAAAAAGTGGATAAGTAAAGGTATCTATCTAAATTCATCTTTTATAAATAAGAAATTTTCATAGAAATATATTGTAAAAGAAAACATAGTATTATAACTTCTTTTTTTCTAAAGTGTGACAGAAACATTTATAAAACCAAAGCAATCTAAAATGATGGGTTTTACATACTCTTTTAATTTACCTCTCAAAATTTTTGCTATCAAGCAAAGTACACATCAAAAGATAAGTGCAACAATGCACCTTACACTAAACTTTTTACAAAAACTAAAGCTTTAAAATAGTTATGGAAAGTTAACTTTTTATCAAATTTTCTCCTGTTTGAAGCTTATAGTAAGGAGTTACTAGTTCAAACCACAACTTATATACTTTCCAAAAATCCAAAATTAAGGTTTGTACCATTTTAGAGAAATATTTCAATTAGTTTAAATATTTTAGTCTGAGTAGATGAAAACAACATAACTTACACTAGCACAACAACTTTATATAATAGTATTTCAAGTGCATAGGGTTTTAAATCCTCTCTATTAAAATGGTTATCTCAAGTCTCTTCTTTAATACAGTGTCTAACTCCAATGTAGGAATACTCCTGCTACCCAACTCAAGTCAAACGAAATTTATGCACTATTTTCTATATAAGAATATGACTTCCACTTTCATTGAGGAGATTTATTCTAACCTTTAGGAGTCCCTCTTTTATGCCTCCCGTATGCCTTGTCACCATTACACTTATTTTTTATGGGTCCAAGGGCACGACTCTTCTTTTATTCATTCTTAGAGCTGCAATTTACTCACTGTTGGTGGTTGGGGGAACCTCCATTAGCATTTATTTGTGGAGTAAATTATAATAAATGTGATGGATTTATTTTTCCAGCCAAACTGTCACAATCTTATCATTTATTTTAACTCAAATTGCATGCTTATAAAAGGGATAACCCAACAACTACATTATAAGTCAAAATATATAAGGCGTGGCATATATGTGTGTGGATAATAGAAAATTACAAATACGTTCTCTCATATGCTCTAATTTAGTAGGAATTGCTTGACCCTAGCTTTGATACTAGTTGCAAATTCAAATCTATATTGGTTTAAAGATGAACTATATTCAATCTACCGTCCCCTCTCCCGCAGTTTCAACAATTTTTATTACCAAAGCCATTGCCTAGGGTTTTCCAATTATTTCAACTCACGTATATTTTAATTAATAATTATTAATTCAGATTAAAGATCATATTTTTAATTCTATATATATATATAACTGAAGTTCAAATACTTACTTACTTCATAATCAAATCATGGATAAATCCACTCACCTTGGAATGTTGTTTAATGAAATTTTCGTTCTAATTCGATTTGAATTAGCATTCCTCTTCCTCTACCTAGCTTGTTGTTGTTTGGTCTTGTTTCCTCTTTTCTTTTTAATTTGGGTTCTCTACTTTTGTTTGAAATTTATGTTTTATTTGTTTGAAGAAATTGTTTTAGGGTTTAAGGAAGAAAAAGAAAAGAATATGAAGAACCGTAGAACCAACAGCTAGGTTTTAGAATGAGAGAGGTGAGGGTTGAGCTATATGGACAGTTCCTCCTTATGTGACCCTCCTTTCCACACTGGTGACACTTGAAGGATGCTGGTCTAGGATTGGTGCACCTATTCTTCATATGCCCCTCTTGGCCACAGTTGTAATAAGTGATTTTCTGAAATGACCCTCCTATTTCTACTCTAATTTCATAAGGATTTTTTTTTAAGGTAAAGAGGATGTATATATATATATATATATATAGATATATCATCCATTGCAATTATAATTCTCAGGGTCAATATTTTTTTTCCAATAAACCAAATATATCCAGGATCACAATAATCAACCAATATAAATATATCAATACATTCACAAAAATAAGCACATACATGTGAGGATGTATATGCCTCTCTTGTTTGAAATCAGAGTTCTGGAAAACAAGAGGATATTGGATTGCTGATTTTTTTTTTTGATCAAACAATCCACTGGAAACATATACTTTAGTCTGTTTATCCTAACTAAGAAGTGATCAAGTAATAATCAGTGGAAAGCAAGCTTTTAATATAGATGTTTGTGTTAAAGTCTGAATAGTACCAAATTCAGTATAAAAGAAAGTGGATCCTAAGTGAACACAAGCAACATCTAGGCGTAATGGAAACGCGCCTAACTTATACACAAGAGGTCACGAGTTTGAGTACTATGCTGGTCGGTTCAAACACAATTTTTTTCCCCCCTTTTTCATTTTTCTCCTGAACAATTTGGAACCTGTTATCTACCTATATCTGCACATACACTTTATTTTTGCCTATATTCTATCATACCAAAACAATAATTCTTGCTTAATTATTTTGAAACTCATTTCTACAACCTGGAAGGCTTCATGATTGATGCAAATTAAGGGTCTGTTACATGGGTTTTGTAAATGATAGAAGTGTTTATCATTATCCAGGTTTGAGTTTCCTTCTCACAAAATCTGTCTGGAATTAAGAATGCATTTAGTTAGAATCTGAGTGAAATTCAGATTCTTATCACATATACAAAGGAAAAGGTGTGGCAATATTTGCACTAAACATGTTTATGTGCATATATATCTGCAACTATTTGGATCTGGCTTACTCTTCCCTTATTACAAATCCTTTCTTTTAAAAAGAATAGTACATGAGACATTTGTATGAAACAAGTTTAATTATGAAAACCTTGCAGCCATATAAAACATTCAACCTATGCCTATTTTCTTTTATATACATATGCCATGGTAGAAAATAAAACCATTTAATTTTCTGAGAATCAACTATCCAGATTTTCCAAAACTTAAATCCTTTCCAAAGATTCATGATTGACTAATGCATTTATAAAATGTAATCATTCAATTTTAACATGGTGTTCTTGCTAAATCCACTTACAAGATTTGATTAAAATTCTTTTTAAACATAACAGATATTTAACTTAGTTCATAGTTTCTAGATACATGTCAATCTCTTAACAAAATACCTACAAAATATCCATCCAATATTCAACACTTAATACAAGTAGCAATTTAAATTGTCAATACATGCAGATTTCAACATTTAGGCTCTTATCTAACTAAGTTTAGCATGCTATATCTTCTTCTCAAAGCCTTGCTCCTACTCCTATTTAGTTGCTGCAATCCCTGAAAAAGCATTTGAAACTGCCTCATTTTAAATGAGACACCCCAGATGCCATTAGCACACTAGGGTCAGACACATGTCTGGTATGAGAAAGCTCACAAAAATAATTAGTTAATCAGGTTAAAGTTAAGTTAAGTACATATACAGACAGTTCAGCCCTTTGGAAATCAGGCAAATACTTGTGTGCATGCTCTGTGTCATTGTGCATGTGCACACTTTAATTTTCTTTCCAGAGACTACACATATGAATATGGCACATACATTCAAGCATACAAGACAAACAATCATTCATACCAAACAGGAAAATAACTAATATGAGTTAAATCATTTATTCAATTCTCATATTTCAAATCTGGGAAAAACTTTAGTTTTCTCATCATCTCAAATATTATTCCCTTGGTATATTTATCTATTCTTGGTCTCATCTGCAATATTTATGAATCAATGGACACACTGTAATGAACTAATTCACTCCATTACACAAAGATCTCAGGACTTAAACAAGCCATGTGTCAACTTGTGTTACTCAAGCACACAAGTCATTCCTGCAGTGTTCTTGACCCCAATTTCCTAATCAGATTTAAGTTAATAATAACTCTTTTGATTTTTCATGACAAAACCATTCAGTGATTCATTTCATTAGCTAAAAACATCCATATCATGGCATCTCATATTATTCATAACCATACAGAGGCAAACAAGCAACAACCATTGGTGATTACAAAATAAGGTTCTGTATATACATATATTCATCCTGGTATTTAAAAAGGAGTTTAGGCAACTAATATTGGCTTATGGTTTCTGAGAGAGTTTTTCTTTTGCAAACATTTGTGCTTGAGTTAAACTCAGGATAACCTGGTTTCACTGAATCACAAAATTTTGTTTGCTATGCATTTTATTGAATCAGGAGTATCAGCACATAGGCAACCCTATTGCACCCCTAATTCCTTTCTATTTCAAGCCTCAGCACTTATACATGAGTATATTGCAGCTTAACATTATTTACATCTTTCTGGGTTGAGCCAAAACCAATACTACTTGCCTATTCTCAACATTTTATTTTCTGGGTATTTGTTTATATCCCTAAACATTAACATATCAGAGATCTGAGTGTATAAAAACAGATATGTATACTAACAACACATAAACCTTTGTTATAATAAAACAAGTGATCAACCAAAGAAAATCAAAACATATTCAGATTTAAATTCACAGATAAACATTCATGTATGAAAATACTCTTTTAAGAAAATACTTTTAACTGGCTGCCTACATTAGGACTTATTGCCTTAGATTTTGAGTGAGTTTTCTCACCTAGCTCTCTTCTTTGTTTTCTTAATTAATTGATGAACTTCTGCCCTTATCCTCAAACTCTCTTTCTTCCCTTGTCTTATGATTTCTGTGGTGTTGTTTTTCTTCCTTTTTTTTTTCAAAATTCTTTACTGAGGAGGAGAGGAGGCTGCTGTATATACATGTATATATATACAGGGTCTCTCTTAGGGTTTTGGGTATTGGCTAAGTCCATTTTTGCCCACCAGAAAAATCATGTTATCTGCATTTTTTAAACCCAAAGTTTTACCCTTCCTGGCTTAATTTGGGTGAAGAGAAAAGTGGTTACACATTTTTTCCAGAAATTTGCTTTTCAGAAAATACTTTTCCCCCTTGTCTACAATCATGCTAAAAATGTGACTTGGTTTTGTTATTTATTAAATACTCTTTTCTAATTCTGCCTATACCAAGCACTTCCCTGTTTTATCTTAATTTTTCCTATTTTTAGCTTTCATGCAAATAATATGTACTTCCTTCATTTATTTATAAGAGGATTGTTTCTTTTTATATCTTCATTCTTTTTATTTCTGCTTATATTAAAATATGTCTGTATATTTTATTTCACTAGTTTAAACTCTAGTATTTTATTAACACATATATATATTTATATAAGTCTTACTAAAATAATTAGTACACCCACCTATATATTCATACATCATTCTATACTGACACACACATGCACATGTACACTCAAAAATATTCAGTAGCATTTATATATATACATTTACTCATGCATACTACTTTTAAGAATTTAATCTACATATATATATATATATATATATTTCCATACACATCAATATGTATGTATTCTTGGAGTTCAGGGTTTTAGCTTATATTCATGTGCATTTCCTGTGCACACATGTACACACACTGATACACTATCAAGCTATATCAATTCCTCCTTCAAAATTTATTTAAAAATTATTTTAAATTTATTTATATTTTCCAGAATAAATTCCTAAAATCTTGGGTCATTACATTTTCTTCTTAACTTCAGCAGTTTTGGTCTCTTCTGGTTTCTTGGTGGAAGCTACATCTGTTTTCTTTTTATCATAAGGATGAAACTTACCCTTCCCTTTCTTATTTTGATTATTCTTGAATGCTCTAAAATTTTCTCTGGCTTTATCATGCTGTTCAAAGCTCAGAGTCAGATCCAAAACTTGATCAAATGTCTTGTCCTTATATGGCAACATAGCTCTACTAAGGCTGGCATTCAGTCCTTGAATGTATCTGCCATTTTTAGCTGCTTGAGTTGTGATAAGCACTGCACCATACTTGGCTAGTGATTCAAACTTCTGTGTATACTCAGTAACACTCATAACCCCTTGCCTTAATTTAATAAATTCTTCTAGCAAAGATTCCTTGGCTGATGCTGGGACACATCTACCTGCTAGCATTGCCTTAAATTGATCCCATGTCACTTCTCCTTCAGGTCTTCCAGCTATGATAACCTCCCACCAGTCCAAAGCTGCTCCTCTCAACTGTCTGGATGCTATTTGCCTTTTCTTTTGGTCTCCAACTTGCATATCTGTAAAAATCCTATCCAAGATTCTGAGCCAATTTTGAACTCCCATGATCCCTTCTGTTCCATCAAAAGTTTTGCCTCCAAGATTGGTAAAGGTCTTGAGTAGTTTGGAAAGCTCCTCATGTGGATTTTCTTGCCTATTTCCTACCCCTTCCCTTATAGCTCTCATGAAATCTTGCATATTCACCATTGGTGGTTCACTTGATCCTACCTCTTGTTGTCTGGGTCTTACCATGATTCTATGGATATGACACTTGGGTTAGTCCATTTTCTATAAATTTACTCATTTAATCTATCTCTATCCAATCCTAGTAATTATTATCAGTATAAGTATCCATTAAAACAAGGCATTCAAAACAGTCAACACACCATACATCCAATGCAAACAAGTTCATACAACATTTTGCTATGTTATTTAACAACATAGCTATGATACCAAATGAGATGACCCACTTTCTTTTTAGAAAAATTCAAGGTTTTTTTTTACAATTAATCACAGTGGTCACCTAGCCAAGAGAATACCATTCTCTGATTTATCTTCTAACCAGGATCTTAAAACCAATATAAAAATATTGTTGTGTCAAATTATCTTAAACTTTCATATAAGAAAATATATATATATACAATACTTTCTGTTTTTATGTCAGAGTATAGGGGTTTGGAAGCAGAGAATCTGTTTGGGGATTTCTAGGTGATTCTCTACATAGCAAAAGTATTTTTTTTCAAGTTTTCCAGTCATGTCTATACCTACATAACTATTGATTTCATGACTTAGATTTAACATTATGTATGTATTGCCCATAATTGTATTACTATATGGAATGGGCCTTTGCTCGTGCATGTTCCTGTGCACCTACATATGCCTAAATTTTTTTTCTTTTCTTGTTAGTAAAAACGGTCTAAGTCTACCTAGTGCTTGGGTTGTAATATCATAACTGAAAGTTTAGTTTAGAAGCCTTTTGTGCTGGCTTAACCCAGGCTCAAGAAGATGGTTATGTTAACCATATTCAATTTGAACTGCTTTCTCTCAAAATACATGTTATTTTGTTCTATCTTATCAAAGCAACTTAAAATCTTTCTGCCAGATTTTTCTTTAACTTAAACATGAATTTCTTAAAGTAAATACTAGGCTGTTCTTTCAATCTATACCTGCTCACCATCTCAGATTTTATTTATACTATTTTTTCTTTTAGAATCTGGAAGTTAAACAAAGAAACTATATTGCTCAGTAAACATTTTAAAACAACTTGCCAGTCTCTACTGAATCACAATTTTAAGTTTTAAAACATACAAAACCAGAAATGTCAATACATAGTTTCTTTCTAAACAACATACCAACATATTATAACATAAATTCCACTTAAACTTCTACTTTAATATCAGTAAATTTGTAACTATTGCATCCAATTCCTTAAGCAGCCAATCCATCCAAAGCTTGATCAAAGAAATGCCTATTTACCTGCATAATCACTATGAGCTGCCTCATTAAAATGAGACACCCAATAGTGCATCAACACACATGGGTCAGACTAATGTCTGGTATGAGTATTCTAATTGGAAACATAATTTTCATATAGTTTTTTTTTCATAGCCAAATAACTTTAAGATAAATAAGGGATTGCAATATTACTTTTGTACCCATTTCAGTGCAACCTGTGCATGCACAACAACATGATATATGATTCAATGATTTATTGCAGAGAAAACAAACATAGGATTCATCCATGGAATATCCTAAAACAGTCAACACAATCATTAATTAGATCATCATTCTTCATCTATAGATTTTCTGGCCTTCAGAGATTTTTCCCAAGCCTTCATATGAACCTATTTCTAATGTTCAATATCAAATATGTTATGGTCTTTAGCTACTTTCTCTTTTAAAACACACACTGCCTGGGACAATTCTCTGTTAACCCAGCACACTCAGGCCCCTGGGTATAAACATACCATGTGTAAGCTTGCAATGTTCACCTTGCCAAGCTATATCTTGTAGCCCTAAGATCCAAAATCCTTAGTTAAATTACTAAGTGTCACTACCCTTTTGTGTTAATTTCCTCTCTGCATCTCATGTTTCAAGCAGTGAATAAAGCATTCAGTCATATGCATACATCCAAAGATTAACCAAACATATTTTCATGAACAAGCACTTCATCATAACAATAGAGGTGATTTCTTAAACATATTATTTTTCTATAGACTTCAATAGATCCCAATACAAACATATGGTCTTAGATAATTTCTGTCTGTTTTTCTTTTCTCTTTTTTTTTTCTTTCTCTACCTCTGATTCAGTCAGATCCATGTTCAAATCTGATTAAATCACAAGTATAAGATTTATTGGATGGTCCATAAATGTAGAGGCTCAGCACATGTATACATTGCACCTCTATATTTTTCCTTTTATAAATTTTTGTTAATATGAGACTTGAGCAAACACACAATGTTGCAGCCCCATATCTTTTCTCATTCTTAGACCATATATTCATATTAAGCCTCTCGGATTTAAACTAATAAATGTATAAAGAAATCCATATTAACTGCTTCACCTCAAAGTTATATTATAATACAGAAAAACCTGTTTAAACCTTAGATTCAAGGCTCTTTCATACTGAGTAAATCAATATAAAGAGGTTTCCATTAAAACAGATCATAAAACAAGTCAAGGTTACTAAATCATAACAATAAATCTAGCTTGCAAACAAATGAAATATGAAATTTAGTTAGGCTGCCTCAATATTCAGGTCTTATTGCCAATATTTCCAGTGAGATTACTCACCTAATCCCTTTTTCTAAGCTTTTCTTCCTTTGATCTTCTGCCTTCTTCCTACTCTAATGACTGGTGTTCCACATTTTCTTTTCTAACTTCTGTCATATATTTTTGTATATTTTTCTTTTATGAGGCAGAGCAATCATACAGCCTTACTACACCAGGTCTTCTTATATGAACTCTGGCTGCTACTAGGGTTTAAGGAAATTACTAAATGCCAATTTTACCCCACCAACTATGATCTACCTCTTATTCTAATTTTTAGAGAAAATGGGTAAATAGTCCTGGTATTTTTTAGAAAATATCCCGCATTACCCCGGTCATGTTATTTGCATGATTTCTGTTTTCTAAAGTAAAAAGGAATTGCTAAAAATGGATAAAGTGTTTGTTCAAAAGCTCATACCATTTTCATGCAATGTTAATTTTTTTTTTCAGCAAGCATTATTTAGTGCACATGTATAATACATGTATGCCTACCCTGGCCTAAGTCTTTTTTTCCCTTTTTTTTCAAGACTTGATCATTTCTGCCTACATATATATATATATATATTTGTAATTTATCTATCCTATCATTTTTATTAATTGTTGCCTATTTTATCACACAGAAAACTGTGTGCATGTTTGTGCACTGTCTTGTGTACATGTACATGTTTTTAAACTATGCATCTGCAATTAGTTTCCTATCCCTATCTTTTCAATGCAATTTCAAACAATTACAAACTTAAATTAAATCATGAAATTTCTTCACAAAATCTGGGTTATCACAACATTAAGGCTAAATCGAAATTTTGATCTAAAATCAGCTCACCTAATAACAATAACTTGCATCTATATTCTCTTCGTCGTCGCTGTACCTCTTGGGTATCTAAAGTTTAACAGGTCAAAAACTCTATTATTGTTTGGATTGGATTGCGTAAACAACTTTTAAAGACCTTGGTTCAATCCGATAAAATTTATCGATTAACTGTTCTACTCTGGATAAAAATTTTGAATTTAAATTGACTACCAATTATGGTGATACAGATCTTCTAACAAAAGAGATGAATCCTCTTCTAGGTAGCGTTTTGCCTTAAGTAATTCGAAGTATACTCAAATATGGCTGTAACCAGGTCGCAATATCAAGTATTTAACCATAAGAAAAGTATAACCAAGCTACTTATGATAGACAATACCCTTAAATCTGCAGAATATTATACGTCGTTACCCTAATATCTTCTGTTTTGGCTTTGTTATATTTACATATAGAAGACTCTTGTTGAGTAGTTCTATGACCATTTCAAACAAGTATGTAGGTGTCTCTAACGGCTGTGAGTAAATAATTATACATCATATAGAGACCGTTACGTACGCTAGTCTTAACAGACGTATTGATATCCTTTTCCTATACACCTTGACTATGAACATTTTGAGGAGTAAGTGTTACACACACACACATATATACATACATACATTGATTCAATACTCATGGTTACGAACACAGTCGTAACCACAATCAATAAAATACTTCTCCTAAGGATTTTCTACTTATATATGTGTAATGTATTTAATTCATTATTTATTTATTTATATATCAACATATATAAAAGTAAATAAAACCATATGTTTACATCATTTCAAACTTAACTAGAAGAGAGGCATTTACCTACTTGAAAATACTAGCATCGTGCCAGCGCCAATTCACTTTGGTATATCATAGGTAATTATTCACCTATAGATACCTACCGATGCCTTACTACCGCCAAAATTTTGGCATTGGCAAGGCGTCGCCCCTTTTAGAAATAACCCCATCGCCATCCTCTCCACTTTCAATTTCGTTATTAAATAAATAACAAAATAAAGCCATCTTTTGAACCTGGCTCCCTCGAAGCCATCTCCCAAACCAAAAGTCACATGCACTCATGCTGCCAGCCTCCTTGGAGTTGCTCGCACTCATGTCGCTGCCTCCCTCGAAGTCAAATTTTACTTATACCTAAAGCTGAACCCACCATCGTTGCCTCTCTAAAGCCGAACCCAAAGTCACTCGCCACCATCACCGCTTTCAATCTGTTCAAGCTATCCTAGTTTTTTTATTAATTTAATTATATGTTTAAAATTATTGATAATAATATCCTCAATATTTTAACAATTATAAACCCATAATTATTAATTTTAATAATAGTTTAGTCATACGTTTGAACCCAAATTATATATATATATATATATATTTGCGTGTACGTGAATTAATATAAATATATGAACTTTTATAGAATTATGTTCTTTAGCATATGCTAGCAAACACTCTCATACCATTGCTAGACCCCAATATAATAAGTATTTAAATTTCTTTTTTAGTGACTAAACATATGATGTTAACAATAATATATGATAAATTTAATTTATCTACACATTGTGTTGCAGTGTAGATGTTTAATTTGGCCTTATTTGATAAGTACGATATGTGATCATTATAATAGATATCGTTTTTTTAACTAAATCGGAAATCGATATTCATTTGATATTTTATTTGTCGGATTTGTTTCAATATTGGACAAATTATAAATGCAATGGTAATTATATTTCGTAAATCAATATTTCAAGCTGCATAGTTAACAAAATTTCGACAACACTTCCTTCATATTCCCATGTACACTCTTTTGATTATGATATGAGGAATAAGGGTAAGTGATGCTGGAAGTTTGTTAATCATTTGATTTGAAATCATTTATGAAATGTAAACATTTCATTCGATTTGAAATCATTTATGAAATGTAAATATTATTGCATTTGTAAAGGGAAGTAGGATAATCGACCTTAAAAAAAGTGCGGTGATCCCTAATTTATATAGCTTTGAAATTATTTATGAATTCCATCAATAAGTAAAATTATGTGTAAAAAAATAGAATTTTATTATTAATTGAAATATATAATAATGACAACAACAATATTTATTAAAATAAATGATAATGTTATTAAAATTAATAATAAAAATAATATATTAATAATAATGTTATTATTATATTATTAATAATAAATTAATAATATTTTTAATGATATTAATATAAACTAACAATGTTATTAAAATTATAATAAAATTAATAGTGTTATTAAAATTAATAATAAAAACGATGTTATTAAATTAATTTTTTTATTAAATAGGTGATAGAAATGTTTGGTTTATGAAAGTAAGAATAAATATTATTATGTGAAAAATAATGTAATTATTATTACGTGTAGAGTATGATAGGTAGATTATTTGAAAGATCTAAATTGGTTGTACACGAAAAGTTAAAAAAGAGGAATGATACCATTGCACTTAAGTAATGGTGTGAATGCATTCATGAAAGTGACATCTTGTAATAAAACAAATATAAAAGAAGTCCAATGTCATGTTCTAAATAGTTTTGCTTGAAATTCATAGAATATTATATTGTGATATTGCATTTACATTAATATGGTTTTATGCCAAACTATAGTGTGTGGATATATCATGAAGAAGATGATCATGTTGTAGAAGAGGAGATCACAAATGTGGATGTAGATTATGATAAACCCCTATAAAAGAAAGTATAGATGCAGAAAATAAAATGACTGAAATGGTCGATGATGCTGTTGTCCGACTATATGGCATAATAAACTAGATTTAGGAAGATCTTGACTTGGAAGCAAAATGTTTTTTCAACTTGTTATAACATCAAAATGACCACTATATAAAGGCGGTAATATGACACATTTGTTAGCAACATCTATGTTATTCGCTATAAAATCTGAATGCAACGCATCAGAAAACCTAATGAATGCAATTCTTAGCTTTGGTAAAGAAATTCTTTCACCTAACAATGTGTTGGAAAAGATCTAGTACCCGCTTAAAAAAAGGTCTCTTCCTTTGAACTAATGTATAAAAAATTGACAGATGGATATGTGAATGCATGATAAGAAAGATGAAAGTCCAACATTTTGTAAGTTCTACAAAATACTTGATATAATTGAAAAAACAAGAGGTATAGGTGTAACTTCCATCAGAATGCATTATTACCCAATTACACCTAGATTACAATGGTTATATGCTTCTGCTGGCACCGTGAAATACAAGCAATGGCATAGTGAACAACAACGGGATTAAAGTGTTTTATGTCATACTTCAAATGGTAAAGCTTGGAAATATTTTAATAAGACATATCCTGATTTTGCTAAGGAACCGTGATGTTAAACTTGATTTGTGTTCGGATTGTTTTGCTCCATTCGCTTTGTTAGGTAAGCCTTATTTATTATGGCCAATCACTCTACATCTTACAATCCCCCTTCGGGAATGTGTATGAAGAATGCATGCATGTTCTAACTGAAAATGTTTATGGAGCTAAAAGTCCGAACAAGGGGATTAACGTGTACTAGCAGCCTTTGGTTGATGAGTTGTAAAACTTGTGGACAAAGGATGTTATTACGTACGGCATTTCAAAAAAAGAATTTTAGAATTTTTTCTTCTATATTTTAGACGATAAGCGATTTTCCTACATATAGGATGCTTTCTAAACGGAGTACTACTGGAAAATTTGCTTGTCCTATATGCATGGATTGGACATAATCATTTCGATTTGCAAAAGGTGGCAAACAATGTTGATGGGATCGACGTCGTAGTGTTTTGCAAGTAACCAATTGTTTTAGATTTGAAAAAAAAAGCTTTAAATGAAATACAACTATTACTTTAAATTCAACCCCTATTCTGAGTGGTAAGAAGTGTACGAGCTCATAGAAAATTATCCAAAAATACAATAGATAGGAAAATAGCCAAAAAATCCTGGTAAAGGAGAGTATGACAATAGGTGCAAACAAATTATATTTTGGGAGTTACCATATTGAAAAAATTCTTTGACATAATATAAACATAAATGCATAATGGGAAAATGTATTTGAGAACTTATTTAACATGATAATGAATGTGAAACGAAAGATGATTTGAAGTCAAGGAAGGATATTCTGTTATACTATAATTGTATCAAGCTTAAAATTGGTAGCGAACGACTAAATTTCAAGCATCTTGTTTGTCTCAGGTTTAAAAATAATTGACGAACTATTGGAGTGGGTCAAAAATTTAAGAGTTCTAGATGGAATTGCTCCAAATATAAAAAGACGTGTTGATATAAAGGATCTTCAAATGTCGAATACGAAGAGTCATGATTGTCATATATTTTTGGTGACTCATTTCCCAACAGTATTAAAGGAGCTTTTGCCGTCGAGTATGAATGCCTATTATTGAGCTTAGTTTGTTCTATAAAGAGCCGTGTTTGACCACAATTAATAAAATTAATTTAGAGAAATTAGAAATGGATACCCAAATTATTGTATAAATTGAAGAAAATATTGCCTCTTGGAGTTTTCAACTACGTAGAACATTTACCTGTAATCTACGAATTAAAGATCTAGGACTTATACAATATAGATGGATGTAACCTTTTGAGAGGTATGTATAATACAAGTAGGATTTATGTTCATTTTCATATAATTGAAAACTATTTTGAATATTTTCGTATGAAGGTATATGGGTCACCTTAAAAAAAGATGAAATAATAAGCACGCGTTAAAGGTTCAATATATCAAGAATATATTGTTGGAGAAATGTCTACAATTTTTAGTCATTATTTTAAAGACTACGGTAAGCTAAAATCTAATGGTGGACCTCGTAGCAATGACGTTATGGATGAGTCACCTAACATTTCTCTTTCCATTCATGAAAATTTGGACGTCCGTCTGGTAAATGGGATGATGGAAGTTTCCAAACATTAAAGAGTTTGTCATAGCTAGAACAATAATGCTTCTCAATTGTGAATAATTATAGATCTTATTAGGTTGTAAAATGTATTTGTTTATTTATTGTCAATATCGTGTATATATCATAAACATACTTATCTTAATAATATTAATTATTTAACAATCGGTTTGAGCAAAAAAAATCCAAGGCTTCAACCTAATAAAGGATTTAAGGCTTTGTTTAAGAAATATGTAAGCATTTATGGCCATTTAATAAATTTAGATTGAAATAGTTTATTACGTATATTAATGTGTATTAATCTAACTTAATAAGTTGTTGATAATGGAAATAGTGATATTTTTTATAAAACTCTTGCATTTGGTCCACCGAAAAAAATACATAAAATGCCTAGTCATGTATGTAAACGGCTTTAAATTTGACATAATGAAGTTTGGAGCCAGTAAAAGAACTTGTAGTGGGGTATATGTTAGAGGTGATGAACATGGTAATGATTTTTAAGATTATTACGGAGCATTACAGAAAATAATTGAACTCACTTATTTGGCAACACCAGATGTAACACCTCAAAAAATTAACCATACATTTATTAAGGAAATTAATTTATTAATAATAAGGGTAAAGCAAAATATTTTACAAACTTCATAATTAGGTACGAAACTTGCATCGTTGCATTCATAGTAATTTTCTGGACAATTTTCATATATAACGTTTTGTAATCGGAATTCGTATGAAAGAGTTATTAACGTTTAAAGACTGGAAATTGAAATAATTAAAATATATATAAGGAAAGAAATTTCAAAAGTAAGCAAATTTAACCATTCGACGCCATGATTGGAACCGGTCGATCCTTGGCGGTCAACTGCCCCTCGTCAACTGTTCGATCGGTCAATGATTTGCTACTAGTTAGCCTATACCGAACGGTCCGGATTTTTTATTATTAAATATAACGGTTGAGGTTGATTTCAGTGTTTATAAATTGGACATTAACCTGACACTAATCATTCAAAAACCCTAATCTATTAGGTATGCTCCATACTCCCTCTCTCCCTCCAAAATTTCTAAAATAAAATTTAAAAGATAAATCAGAGATTAAGAAAGAAGATGAGGTAATCAAGATAATATCAAATCAAAGAGGGGGCAAATCAAGTCAAGATATAAGGAAACTCTTAAGAGATGAGTGAGTTTATCATAAATATGATGAATTAAAAGTGATTGGGTTTATTCGTATATCTATTTGATCTAGGAATTAAACTTGAGATGAAAATTTAATTTGAACGATCATTTAAAGATATTGGTCTAATATATTGGTTTAGTAATTGCAATCAGATAGATATTGGATTGAAAGTCTAAATCATATACAACCTCCATTTAATTTACTTTTAATTAAAAGAAGTTAATTTGGATATGAAGTAAATATTGAGATATGATTGGAATTGATTCAACTTAATTTAACAAGGAATACATCCTATTATTTATCCTAAATTGGATATGAAATTTAATATGTATACACCTTGATGATTTCAACCTAAATAGATTTTGAGATGTAAATATACAAACGATTACGGAATTGATAATAAAAATCATGTAAATGAAATTGTAAGTTATACATGGAAAAATTATTAAAATTATACGTAATACTGTAAATATAAAAATATAGATAAAATCTGGTTAGAAATTAGGAGAAATCACTGAGGAGGGTTCACTATTAATAAACCACTGTTAAAAATAGCAACGGTAAACAAGCGAGAAAAAATATATAATAATAACCAAAACCCGACCAATCTATAGCGTACTGTAGTTGATCGACCGCAAGCGGTCGACCACTACAATAACTAAAGGCCGACTAGTCAACGTATTCAGGTTTGACTTGAACCTCGGCCTATGGCCTAGATTTAGAATATATATTAGTTTACATTATATTGTATAAGTAAGGGAATTTAATTCCCTAATTCTTGACTTTTGGACAATACGGGACTAAGTAGATGTGTACGCAGGCAATTAAGCCAAGACACTTTTTGTTCTATGAATTTGAAATTCGATTTAAGGCGGTTCGATTGCAAGGCACTAACGGTGGTTCCTCAGTGTATGTGCAACGCTGTTGTTGGATGCCTGGTGCGGTGCATAATCCAGCACCAATAGGAGGTTCCTCAGGTATGCGTGGGCAATTTGACCTAGGAACTATTGGTGGATGCCCAATGCAGTGCAATAAGTGGCGTTACCATTGAGTTTTGCACACAGATGGAATATGCCCTAAGTTATCTTTGATGCGAGTCCGCATTGCGATATCCTCTCAATGTGTAAGTAGATTTTTTGTAGTTGTAATTTGGGTAATGCAGTCCTAAGGGAGATGTTTTGTGCGATCTTATGTTAAGAGAAGTCCTAGAGACATTAGTCCGGTCTGTTGATGATTAGAGGTTCGATTAGTTATTCGACCCCTAAGTATAAACCTCCACAAGATGGTTGAGTATAGGTGTATTTGAACTATATTCCTTAGGTTAATGTGACCAATCTTTCACAAACATAAATAGGATACCTTAGGTCACGTAGATTATAAATGAAGTCAATTGCATGTGATCACCATATATTAGTTATATAACTCATTCACAGACTTTTGTCCGCGCCAATCCATTCATTTTCCCCAACCATTAGAGGGTAAGGCAGCAGATGATTGGCCAAGACCTAGCACATGGAGAAGGTAGCTTGGCATTGTTATTACATATTATCCTTCACCATTCTCTATGTAACTATCTATTGTATTTAGTACTTATCATACTTTATGATGTTACTTTGAAAACTCTAGATATTTGACCACGTGTATTTTAAAACCGTGTTTTTTAGAATATTTTTTGCGATGATTATTTTTTGTATTTATATTTTATTGCCTTCCGCTATGAGATTTGAAAATGTATAATGTCATAGATATTATCCTTGTAGTAGTGTTCTGTAATGTTTTAAAAACCAACTGCTCGTACTTCTTGGCATGATGTGGGTCTGAAAGTCACCCTAGGCTTTGGATCGGTGTGTTCGGAGGTGTGGTTGTTACATGCGGTGTCAGAGCATGGTTTAAGGATCCTTAGGAGCTAGGCATGTATTGAGAGCTCATACTTGAATATTTTGAAAAAAAATCAAAGGACTCTCCAATATATATATATATATAGTTTTTCAAAGAACTTTTAAATATATATATATATATATATAAAGTTTTTTAAAGATTTGACATGAAAATTGCAATCTTTTATTCTCATTACTATCTGCCGGAAAGTTGCTAATAATTTCTAATCACAAATAGAGAGAATAGGCAATCCTGTTAAATGCGACTCAAAAGAAGCAGGTGAGATTTCGAGCGTGAACATCTCTATATGGTTCTGCTAGTATCTACTAACGAGAGGACAAGCTAAGCTTAACCTAAATAGGGGACCCATAGAGCATGCACCAAGTGCAGTTTTCGCCAATCCACCTGTCGTTGATTTTGCC
This sequence comes from Allium fistulosum, assembly GCA_030737815.1. NCBI lineage: Eukaryota > Viridiplantae > Streptophyta > Magnoliopsida > Asparagales > Amaryllidaceae > Allium > Allium fistulosum. The sequence continues at coordinate 736,810,393 of CM060908.1, read as the reverse complement.
AAGCTGTGAAAGGACTTTGTGAGTCTTGGAGGGAAGCCATGTGTGGGGACCGAATCTTTTGTGGACACAAAGGCATGGATTCATACTTGTGAGAGGACTTTCAGATTAATGGGCCTTAGAGATACAATTAGGAGATACCTATAACATCGCTTATCTAGAGGCCCGAAGCTAAGCGCTACAGATGTTGCAGCCATCCGTAGTATTAACTTTCGGTGACCAAATACGGTAATGTTAATGGTATCCATAATATCAGAAGCACATGAATATGAAACAAAATCACATATTTCAAAAACAACTTTTCCGATTACATTTCACAAAACATGTTTCATATTCCATTACATAATCCCAATCATTTCCCAGGTTCAGATTAAATATAATTATTACAAAATATGCCAAGAGCGACATATGAAGATGTCCCCTTGGTTGACCAGAATACTATATAGTCATAACTGACATAATACAACACAGCGGAATCAAGCAAAATAAAACAGCAACTCCTAAATAGCTATCTGTCAGCCACCTGCTCGTCTCCTGAAGCTTTATTCACCAACCTACTAAAACCTGAAAATCCTCAACCCTCAGCCTACTCAAATCAATTTTTAAGCACCTGAGAGTTTAAGGGTAAAAACATAAACTTCGAGTTAGACATAAAGCCTGGTGTGAATAATAGTATATATCTCGGGTATTTGATATTAAGTGCCGCTTAGCGAAATGGGTTTCCCCTCACTAATATGCTTTTAAAACATATCTTTTGCAAATCATAATCCTATAACCAAAACTGGTTAAAACTATAAAGCATTATCATGTAAACATACATATCAGGTAACAAATGGACTATCTGTCTGAACACTATAGTTTTGTTTAGCTAACTACTAACCTTTGGCTGACTCGGGCCTACTAGACAATATAAACAAATAATCTAACTTCTCTTAGATACTCCTCTTCTGGATGGTCTGTCCCTAAATTACTTTCTCCAGGTCAACTGATCCTAATGTTTTGCAGGCTCACCAATATCCTATCTCTGTAAATATATATTCATTTCTGTGTGTAACATCATTTTAGTCTTACCCGTGACAAAGCCCTACACACTGGAATTTTGAACTAAATTAGCTAGGGGCAATAGCTAATGTATAGGGCACGACCCTATACCAGTCCCATATGGTATACAAATATCTGAGTCATTTTACTTGGGTTAATCTTACCTTAAATTTTCCTTGCAAACCTTTTCTTCTCAAATTGATTTAAACCTTTAAATCATACTTTAAACAAGGAAAATAAATTCTATGCTTTACTCAAATCACCTTGCCATGTTATATATATATATATATATTACACAAATCTTTATTGATGAAATCATTTTAAACCTTTAAATGTGTACCCATTTCGATCGCATTGAAAGTATCCCTTTCGAAACCAAGTAAACCTTAGGCCAAAGGCCAAAACAAACCCTTTCGAAACCATTCATAATCATCATTTCGAAACCATTGAAAAACATCGCCTTTGAAAGCTTTAAAACCATGGACATCCTTCTTTTAAAACTCTTTAAACATTGCCTTTCAAAAGCATTGGAAAACATTTCCTTTTAAACCTTTAAAAACCATTGGGGAACCACCTCATCCAAACCTTCATTATAACCTTTCGAAAGCATTAATACATCAAACCTTTTGAAAGTCTTTGGTTTCAAATACATGTGGAATAAACTTTCGAAACCATTTAAAACTATCTCCTTCGAAACCTTTCGGTTCTACCTTCAATAGAGCAAAAGGGTCATAAAACATTTTAGTCGAAAGCACTCTTTCGAAAGCATTTCCTTAGTAAAGAAGTGATGGTGTCGAAACTAACCCTTCGAAAGCATTGGAGAAGTGGCTTGGATTTTCAAAAAAAAGTCTACCTTCCGAAACCATTTGCTTCGAAAGGTAGAAAGCGACAACTAGAGATTTCGACCCTTTGAAAGCATTTTCTTAAAAAAAAGGCGCAACTTCTTCGAAACCTTTCCTTTAAAACATTTTGACCCTATCGAAGCCAACCAAGTCGAAAGCATACCCTTCAAAAGCAAAGCAGATGGATTTTCATTTAAAAGCAAAACAACGTTTCGATCCCCTCGGAACCCATAGCTTCGACCTGGTACCTTTCTCCTAAGTCCAATTCATTATGTACCAAGTCTTTGATACTATGTGCATTGGTTTTGATGGTGATAGAGGCGTAGTACTAAGTCGGAACCCCAGGTACTGTAAGTGCCGAGACAGGTAAAAAGCCTGTTTAAACTGAATTTTACCTTTTTAATGTAATCTTTTTAACTAACCTACCTTGTTTGTTAAAATATGATTGGTAGAAAATTTTCTTTTCCAAAAACACTGTCGAAATTTCAGAATTAAACAATTTAAATAATTTACATAATACCCCTTCTCCTTTTATAAAGATATAAAACATTTAAGTCTCATACCTTAAATAATTTTATATATCTATTAAAACACTTAGGAAAATTCTACAAAAAATCATTTTTAATATGTTTTCTAACATATAATAACCCAGAACATATATTATTTCACCGTCATTAATTTTTAAACCCAAATAACCAATTTCCTCACTAGAAAATTAATATTAAATCCACATTAATTTAGAAAATTATGAAAATTGAAACCGACCTCTAAAATATCATTTCTGATCTAAATCTAAAATCGCAAGGCATTTGGATGTAATTTAATAGGGTTTTCACATCATAACATATCATAAAACCTATATGAATAAGCATAAATCATCAACAAGCATATATAAACATTTAATCATTCAAAAACATGGCATAACCTTGTAGAATAAATCGGGTTTAACTTTAAAACCGAAAACAATAGAAAATATGAGAAGTAGTCATTATTGACCTTAGCTTTGAAATTAAGGAGTTTGAGATTTGAATGGATTTGATTTTGATTAATCTTCCTTCCTTTGGTTTTCTTTATCTTCTTCCTCTTACTCTTGCTAATGGTGGCCGGCCTCTATTTAGTTTGGTATTGCAATTGAACTTATGAAATGAATTTCCAAGGGTTTGGGGTATTAGAATATTCTTATTCCAACTTTACCCCTCACATATTTCCTTTACCCATTTTATTTTAGTTCATTCTAGTTCATTTATTCTCTTAGGCAAGGCTACCCCTTAGTTTAATCACAAATCTCAATCCCCTAATCATCACATTATTTTATTTAATTTAACTGATTAAACCTCCTAAATAATGTTACTAAAAAATTAGGGTCATTACAGACTCCCCTCCTTGAAGAATTCGTCCTCAAAATTATGATAAGGTACTCAATAAATTAATCATAAAGGTAAAACATACCATTATACAAATCAGGATAAGTGTCTCTAATCTTGCTCTCAGTCTACCAAGTACAGTCTCCCTCATCGTCGCTCCACTAGACTTTAACTAATCTAACTGTCTTGTTCCTAAGTCTCTTCTCATCTCCCGCAACTATTCGAACTGGCTTTCTAACTATAGTCAAGTCTGGTTCTACTGCCAAGTCATCTAACACGGTCGGTGCTATAGTAGACTCCAGATCTCTGACACACTTCCTTAGATGAGAAACTTGAAAAACATCGTGGACTCCTGCCAAACTATTCGGTAACTCTACTCTATATGCGAGTTTCCCGATCCTCTCTATAATAGGAAATGGTCCTACGAATCTCGGTGCCAACTTCCCTGATTTTCCAAAGTGAATCACACCCTTCATTGGTGACACCTTAATAAAAACATGATCTCCAATAGAGAACTCTAAGACTTTCCATCTTCTGTCTGCATAACTCTTTTGCCTAGATTGAGCATCCTTCATTCTAGCTCGAATTAACTCAATCTTCTCTACAGCTTCTCTAATCAAATCTGGACCAAGAAGCAACTTATCCTCGGTCTCTAACCAACAAACTGGAGATTTGCATGGTCTTCCATACAAAGATTCAAACGGTGTCATCCCTATACCAGGCTGATAACTGTTGTTATACAAAAACTCAACTAAGTGTAGATGGTCTTCTCATGATCCTCCAAAATCTAACACACAAGCTCGTAACAATTCTTCCAAGATTTCGTTAACTTTTTCCGTTTTCCCATCGGTATGTGGATGGTAAGCTGTACTTATCTTGAGCTTGGTTCCTAAAATCTCCTGTAGACTCTTCTAGAACTCACTAGTGAACAAGGAGTCTCTATCACTTACTATACTACTAGGAATTCCGTGCAGTCTAACTACATTCTTCATAAATAACTTAGCTAGAACAGGTGCCGTCCTAGTTGACTTAACTGGAATGAAATGGGCACTCTTGGTCAACCTATCCACTATGACCCATATAATTTCATTTCCTCTATTAGATTTTGGCAACCCGTCTATAAAATCCATAGAAATAGAATCCCACTTCCATACTAAAATATGTAGTTGCTGAAGTAACCCACTTGGTTTTTGATGTTCGGCCTTTGCCTGTTGGCAGTTCAAACTCTGCTTCGCCAATAAGCCTACATCCCTCTACATACCTTCCCAGAGGAAACTCCTCTTCATATCCTGATACATCTTAGTTCCTCCCGGATGAATTGTGAACTTTGAATGATGGCATTCCTCCAGAAATTCCTTCCTTATGTTTCCTACATTCAGAACACACAACCTTCCTTTCTTTCTCAACCACCTATTCTGGTCAAGACTAAAATCCTTCAAGTCATCGCTCTCCGTTCCTCCCCTTAACCTCTTGTTCCGTTCAACTAATACTGGATCCTCCATCTGTTTAGAAGCAACCTTTCCGATCATCACCGGTCGAACTTCCAAACATGACAACCTAGCAGTTTCCTTAGTAGATCTAACTTCAGATCTCCACTGCAGTCTACATGTCATCAACGCTTCCAAATCTTTTCACTCATCTATCATCGCAATTACTACATTCTGATGTCTCCTGCTAAGTGCATATGCAACCTTGTTGCCCTTTCCCAGTGTGTATTCAATACCAAAGTCATAGGAGGCTAAAAACTATAACTATCTCTATTGCCTCATGTTCAGCTCATTTTGATAGAACAAATACTTCAACGACTTATGATCCGTATAAAGCTCAAACCTCTCTCCCAAAAGGTAATATCTCCAGACCTTCAATGCAAAAATTACCGCAGCTTATTCCAAATCATGCGTTGGATATCTAACTTCATGCGGTCTAAGCTGTCGAGAAGAATAGGCAATCGCTTTACCTCTCTGCATTAACACATCTCCTAATCCAGTTCCACACGCATTTGTATATACTACCAAATCCTGATTCCCTTCTTGAACAACTAGTATATGTGCATTAGTCAATAAGTGTTTCAGCTTCTGGAATGCTTCCTCACACTTATTGGTCCAAACAAAATTCACATCCTTTCGTGTTAGCTTGGTCATCGGTGCCGCTATCTGCGAAAAATCCTTAATGAACCTCCTATAATATCTAGCCAATCCAAGAAAACTCTTTATCTCAGTCATTGTCTCAGGTCCCTTCCAATTATTCACCGCTTCGATCTTAGTCGGATCTATAGACAACCAATTCTCTGAGATTACATGACCAAGAAACTTCACTTCCTTCTTCCAGAAATGAAATTTCGAAAAATTCGCCTTCAGCTGATTCTGCCTCAGCGTCTCAAGCACCACTCTAAGATGAACTTCATGCTCTCTTTCATCCTTAGAGTATATCAAAATATCATCGATGAACACCAATACGAACCTATCTAGGTGCTCTCGGAAAACTCGATTCATCAAATCTACAAAGAATGATGGCACATTAGTTAGTCCAAACGGCATCACTAACCATTCGTACGATCCATATCTGGTTCTAAACGACATCAATTCTAGGCAATGGATATCGATTCTTTATCGCCTTCTCATTCACCTTACGATAATCGATACATAACCTTAACGATCCGTCCAGCTTCTTAGCAAATACTGTGGCTGCTCCCCAAGGTGAACTACTTGGCCTAATAAAATTCTTACCTTCCAAATCCAGCAACTGCACATTTAGCTACCTCATCTCGGTAGGCGTCATCCTGCTTGGCGGTCTACTCATCGGTTCTGCTCCAGGCACCAAATCTATATGAAACTCAATGGCTCATTTCGGTGGCAATCCTACTACTGGGTTAAAAACATCTGCGAATTCTCTAACCATAAAAACTCGGCTCAACTCATCTTCTAACTCCATGACACCCAATAAAGCATTCACCTCACGGTTAGGGTTTTCTACGGTATATACAATTCGATCATTACAATCAGGGTGTTTAAGCGATATTTTACCATCATGGTAAAATATCCTAGCATCTTATGTACTTAACCAATCCATACCCAAAATAATTTCAAACCCTACAAAGTCAAACACATGCAAACTGTAAACAAAGGTATGACCTAACAAATCAAACTCTAGGTGGTCACTCTTCATCCCAAGTGTCGCATACCCTCCTATTGGATTTGCAACCCTTAAGGAAGTAACTAAATATGAGGGTTCTAGGTTAAGTTTATCTACCAAACAATGAGATATAAAAGAATGCGATGCACCAGTATCAAATAGAACGCTAGCATACATACTATGAATTTGAAGCATACCTCCCAACACTGCCTTCCCTTTCTCTTGCGCTGTAGGTTCCAATGTGTATGCGGGCAATTAAGCCTGGACATGAATTATTCTACGAATTTTATATTCGATATAAGGCATTTTGATCGTGAGGCACCAACATGAGATTACTCGGTGTATGCATAACACTGTTGGTGGATGCCTGACATAGTGCATAATCCAAAACTAAGGGGAGGTACCTAAGATGTACGGAAGCAATTTGTCCTAGACACTGTTGGTGGGTGCCCGACACAGTGCAATTAGGGGCGTTACTATTAGGTTTTAGGCAAGGATGCAGCAGATCCTAAGTCGTATTTGATGCAAGTTGGCATTACGAGATCCACTTAATGTGTAAGTATGATACGTAATCGTAGTTTGGGTAATGCAGTCCCAAGGGTGATGATTTATGCAACCTTATGTTAGGAGCAGTCTTAGAATTTATTGGTCCAATCCATTGATGATTAGAGGTTCGATTAGTTATTCAATCCCAAAGTATAAACCAATGCTTCGATGTAGGTGTATTTGGAACTATATTCCTTAGGTTAATGTGACCAGCCCTAATAAGTAATTCACAAACACAAGTAGGACAACCTAGATCACGTACATTATAAATGAAGTCAATTGCATGTGATCATCATATATTAGTAATGCAACTCATTCATCGGACTTTTTTATGACCCACTCCATTCCTTTTTCGCCACCACGGGATGGTAGGGCAGTAGGTGATTGGTATATGGAGAAGTAAGCTTGGCGTTGTCATTGAATATTATCCTTTATCATTCTACATGTAACTATTTATTTTATTTAGTACTTATCAGACTTTATAATGTTATTTTGTAAACTAAATCATTGACTAATACATGGAGAAGTGAGCTTGGCGTTGTCATTGCATATTATCCTTCATCATACTCCATGTAACTATCTATTATATTTAGTACTTATCAGACTTTATAATGTTATTTTGTAAACTCTAAATCTTTGACTAATATATGGAGAAGCGAGCTTGGCGTTGTCATTGTAACAGCCCTAGATTTTTGTATATATTTTATTTGACTTTATTATATTTTGAAAACTATTTTAAACTTGTTTTATTTCAAACATTTCATTTTTAAATATAAATGTTGATTATTATGTGAATTTTAATTTCAAACTGGTATAAATTGAACATTTTCCTGAAAAAGGGATTTCTGGTCAAACTTTGACTTTTAAAACTTCAAATTTAAATTGTTTAAAATCTTAAATTTATCTTTTATTATGAAAATAGACTTAATAACATGAATACTGCTTTTTGTTTCATTGAAAACGGAATTAAATTGTAAAAGTTATGTACATTTCAATTTTGAGTATAATTTGTTTTATTTTGCAATTTTGCCTATTTTAAATTTTATAAATCATATTTTCTTTGTCATATTTTATTTTAAAATGTGTTAATATGTTATTTTATGTATATTTTTGTCTTTTAATATTTTTGAAGTGATAATAAAACTTTTCCAAAATTTATTGCATTTATTAAAGACTAGTTTCTATTTTTCTGCTATATTCTTCATTTAAATTATATTTATTTAAAATTTATTTATTTTTGTGAATGCATCTTTATTTTATGTTCTTATCTTTATTTATAAATATTTCCCCAAGTCCATACAATTTTCCCTAAGTTTATTTCATTTATTTTCAAATTTTCTAGACTAGTTTTCATTTCTTGTACTATTTTCTTATTTTAATCATATATAATTAATATTTATTTATTTATATTTTGTTTATCTGTTATATTTTCGAATTTTAACTGAATTTATAAGTATCTTCAGTTATTTTAAATTTATATAATGAAATTAAAGAAATTTGAAAAGGTTATGACTTTTGATTTTCCTATGGCCTTTTATCTTCCACCTTTTCATATTTGTAACTTAACTTTTCATTCAATTGGCCATTACTTCTCACTTCTTTCAGCCGACTATCATTTTGTCATTCACGTAAAATTTTGTTTCTCATTTCCTGAAAGAAAATTTCGGCCATAGCTTGTGAAAGATTTTGGTAAACTTCGTTTTCTTTTTGTTTACTTTTATTGATTTTTGATAATGATTTTTGCACTTGTTTTCTCACCTTCTATGCTCAGCTCCTCCTTCCTCCTCCACCTTGGCCTCCTCCAGCACCACCACATCTGGTCAACACCTCCTCCAGCCCAGCCCCAAGCCATGGCCATGCCCCTTGATGAAGAAGATCCACCCAAAAATAAACAAAACTCCACCTTAATGTTCATAGCCTAGCCTAACTTGTTCCACCACCTCTCTCCTCCACTTTGGCCGGCCAAACACCATCACCACCAGCCACAACCTGACCCTTGGACCTCTGTAGCACCTGTAGTTTATCCTTCCAGATCAGGCCATGTCCAATAGTCCCTTGGTCGAACCCATTTAGGCCTTGAAATCTATGTTGTTGCTTGTAGTTGTGTTGCCTTGTTTTGAAATTCAAGCACATATCCTTCATCTCCTCTTTATATTGCTATGGCGACCCCTATATGATCTGAACCTAATCCAAAACAATCCCATTACAGTGTCTTTCCAGGCCATAGCTGAAGTATAAGTGGTTAAATGCAAGTGCAAAAGCTCTAGCTTTGAATTGTGTAGTTATTCCTAGCATTGTTTGTAATATTTTGGTTTGTAATTCATGTTTGTTTTTGTTTTGTTTGATATTTAACAAGGCAATTAGACTTGGATCTCCCACTCTCAAATCTTTGTCATGTTATCGTGCTTTTGAAGTTCCTTATTTGTGCATTTGGTTGTCCTCTCCAGCTTATACAGGTGAGTTATTCTCACCAGACAATATGTACATATATAACTAGTGAATTGACCCCTTTTGAATCTATAAAATGCATTATCATGTTACACCTGCTATGTTATGATTTTATGATGTTCACCCATGCTTAAACACCTATTATATTATATGTTACTGTTATATTATTTTTATCAGTTTATCACACTGCAAGTTCCCTTTAGATTAGAATCACTATGGGTTGAAATGATACATACCCGAACGGACTTTAGAATAGGAGAAAATCGTTATGGGCTGAAATGATATGCCTGAATGATTTTCAATTATTTTCAATTTACTTGGGATTGCGGGTTTGAAATGATCAAACCTGGGTATCTTTGTAAATTACGGGTTGAAAACCCGTATTACTTTACCTAGGCTAGAAAATGAAATACAGACCCGTTGTTAAAATATGTTTTATAATTTTTTTTTAAATTTTTTTTTGAAATGTAAATATTATAATATTTTGATTTAAACTAAATAAAAATGATTTTTGTAAAGCATTATTGATTTTCTGAAAATTTATAAGTGAAATAAATTAATGGTAAAATTAGAAAATTTGAAATGTAAGTTATTTTGGGAAATTTTAATTTGGTGATAATTGGAATTTAAATTAAATATGAAATGTGATAAATTCATGATAATTTGGATTAAAGTGAATTTAAATGATTTTTATATTATATTAATGATTTTTAATAAAGTTAAAATGTGAAATGAATGAATATTTAAGTTGAAATTTTGAAATATAACTAAAATTGGAAATTTGTGAATTTGGCTTAAAAGTGAATTTTAAGTTAAGTAAATAAAAATGGAATTAAGTTATATTTGAAAATTTAAACTTAAGTGTTAAGTTAATTTAATTTAATGAATTTATAATTTAAAATTGGAATTTAATAAGTGAATTATTATTAAATTTTGATTTTTGAATGGAGGTTTAACTTTATAAAATCATGAATATAAGGGTATTTGAATGATTGTTTTAAAAATGAAATTATATGATTTTATAAGTTAAAAATGATTTATATAAAAATATAATTGTTTGTGAAATTATACTGAATAATTGAAGTTAATTAACTGTATTTCTGAAATGCTATTAATTCTAATGTAAATGATAATACAACTTCTGTAAATGCTGTAGTTGATAATAATGAACCAAATGGCTAAATTTAATTAAAGGCTATTATAGCATTTTTGTAAATGTTATAATGGTTGAATTTAACTAAGTTTATTTAAAACTAATGTAACCCTATTACAGCATTTTAAATGCTGTCTTTTGTTAAATTGAACCGTTTTAAATGTGACTTTCCATAGCATTTTCTAAATGCTGCGAAAGTTGAATTTTCATTGTTTTAATTAATTTAAGTGAACGAATGAACTTTGAAAGATTAAAATTTTGGAAATTTAATAATTTAATTATTAAATATAATAACTTCATTTTTATGATTTAAAATAAAGTAATTTGTTTCGAAATATAAACTATTTTGAAATATGATATTTTGATATTTTGAAATGGATCTTTGAAGGATATTGAATTTTGAAATGATATTTGATTTCGAAGTATAAAATACCATTTTGAAATTTTAACCACGGGATGTATTTAATTTATAGTTTAACTGATCCTTAAAGGATGGGCGATCCCAAGTATCCTTTGAGTTATTGTGCATTTCTACTACAGTTCACTTGAGTTGGTTTACATTATATAAGTATATATTGTCCTGACTCGAGTGTTTTGTGTTTTACTTTACGCTCGGGTCAGCCTGAGTATTTACAGCTTAGCTTTGGATTTCTTTCTGGAGCTAGGAATCGCTGGAGATTCTGCTTGTCTAGTTATCTGTTCCTTTCATTTCAGTTGTTCTATTTCAGTTCTGGTATTCATAAACTTATATTTATTTGAGATTTCAATTGTATATGTTTTCAAGCAGATATTATGTATTATGTTTTGAGAGTTTGTTATAGTAGCTTCATGAACTACTATGGTTTTTATATTCCGCTGCGAGTTATTTTGATATGTTCTGTGTCTGTGATTCTGTGTATTTGATTTCATTTGCTCCAAATTTATTTACAATCTGTTATTTTGAATTATTCAAGCCAGACATGTGTGGATTATTGTCGATTTGAATGGTCCAAAATAGTGGGTCGTTACAGTTGGTATCAAAGCGAGGTTTTTAGGCAAACCATAGCCTACGGAGCAAAAACTCATTAGAGATAGGGTTTAAAAACCCTAGAATGAGTGAAATCAATCTCAGAACCTTTCTTTGTGAGAGAACGTATTTTCGAAGTATAAAATGATTTCTAAATGATTTTTAAATAATTTTCAAAGATTATTTGATATAAATTTTCTTGCTTTGAAAGTAAAATATTTCTTAAGCTTCATTCCTTTCGTATCCACCTTGTTAGTAATTTCTTTGATTAGGATCCTCTAAAATTTTGAACTTCTCTCTTGATTGATCTAGATCCATTGTTGATAGGAATCTATTTTGGGTATGGCAAAAATAGTAGTTTGTTAGGTTGCTTTGAGTAAACTCTGTTGTATCTTTTGCTTAGCTAAAGTTGTCCAACTAAAGATATTTATGCTTCTGTTTTTGTATGTTATGAATTCGAGTCTTTCCAAATTTTGAATGGGAATTTTTCTGTATCGATATAGGTTATATATCTCTAATCTTCATTTGGATTCTTATCGAATAAGATTCCATTGAATTTTGGAACGCTCCCACTTGTTCTGAAATCCATTCATGTCTCCCCTAATTGTATTCTTTTGATTTTGGAGCATTGCATCACTCCACTTTGTATGACCTTTATAGGGTGGCGATTCCGCCAATCTTTGAATGATTATAATTGGCATTGATTCACCAGAGATTTATGTATCCTCGGTTTATGATGTTTTCTATCTTCTTCAATATTTGGATTCTATCTCTGGCAATCGAAGGTCGATTTGCCTTAGATTTTCGCATCGATTTTATTCCTGAAGTTACGGTTGACCGGTTAAGGTCGCCCGCGATTCATATAGGCTTATCCATCTTCTATTTGGTAATTTCATTATCTTATCTTTGTTTGAGCCTATCTTTGAATTAGAATTCTATTTGATTAGAGTCCTTCTAAATTTGAATCTCTGTTTTGCTTTGAAATCCATCCTTGAATCGTCCCTTGGAAAGTTTGTGGTTGATTGTCTTTTGAAAATTGTGTATTCATCGTAGTTTTTATTTTGATAAGGATGACCATATTTTTATATAAAGATGAAATGTTTTTGATAAGGATTATATACCTTTTAAAAAAATGAAAATTTGAAGTTTTGAAAGGATTTGAAATTGTAATTTTTTTATAAGAAATGGTTTCATATAAAATGATTTGTAACCGAAGATTTTGAATCTGAATTTAAGTGATTGAACTCTGGCATTTTGGAACTGGTTTTAGGATTTTGAAATAATAAATAATATGATTTGAAATTATTTTTCCGAATAAGTAATGTTTCAATGATTTTAACGGGTTTTAATGATTTCGAAGGAATTTCAAAGAAGTTTTCAAAGTAAATAGAAGTCCAGAACTCACTTGTGTCGCTGGAAAATAATTTCGGTGATGAGTGCACACATCATCGACATTGATTTTCGAGTTTCTGAGTGAGGGAGAGGCCACTTCGGTAGCTTTTCTATGTGATTGATTTGTGAAACCAATTTTGATTTCAAATTCCGAAGTGTGATGTGATATTCGAAAGATATATGTATATATATTTGTAAAATTTGAAATAAGCCGGGGTTCAGTCCTTGAGTTTTGGATTTGATTTGATATAACCCTATTTTTGGAATTGATTTACTGATTTAATTGCGATTTCCAACTCTTGGATTGAAATATGATTTCTTAGACTATTTTGAAGGTTCGAGCACTTCCAAATCAAGGTTAACTTTTCAAAGCTAAGCAATTTTGAAAAGTATAAGTATATAAGTTTGGTATGTATGTTTAAAGTATGTAGTAATATGATTTAAATAGGTTGAAACTGTTTTGTTAAGTAAATGAATAAGGCTATTTTGAATTTTTTCTAATATGAAATTTAGATTTGAAATGTTTTGAGAAGAATTTAGTCTTCAAAATATTTTGAATAAAATATAGTTTAAATGTTTAACTTAGTAACATCTTTATGAAACTATATATTTAAAAAGTTGGAATAGATACATAAGTTGTACGTATGCTGTTTTATTCGCATAATTAAATTGATCCAAGTTTGAGTACACAAGTTCGAGGTGAATTACACCATTTCGTGTTAGGATTTTTCATTTGATTCTTGATGGCGAATATTTGATATGGATTTTGGGCTTGATTCCAGAATTCTCTATCATAGTATATGGCTATGCAAGGAGACAGATGGTTTCTAGTCGAGAAACCATATCGAAATCCGCATTGAGAAGTCGAATGAACAATACTAGCTCGAAAGCAAACTTGTGTGATCGAGCGAGCGATCGAATGTGACTTTGCGAAATGATGACATATGTACATCTTATATTCTAATATCATTGATATACTTGACGCTGAAATTGGAAGTTGTTGGGTTGGATATCTTTGTAATTTAATTGGAATTTTTCCTTTATGAAAAACTACTATCAATTTAAAACCAATTTTTTTTCTTTTCTATTTTTCTTTTATTTTCTTAAACAAACTGTTTTATGTACAAAACTATTTCACAAACTAATTTGTATACAAAACTATTCTAAACTCAAAACCTTTTAGTAAGCAAAGATGTTCAATCCCATATAGCTCTTCGTACAGTGAAATTTATTTTTGAAAATTTTGATCCTTATATAAGATGGACTTTATGTAAATATAAGATGATTTTGGAAATGAATTGTTTGACTTAAACTATATTAATTTGGAAATTTGGATTTATTTTCTAAATTTATTATTTTGGAAACTTTGGAACTGAAAATATTTGATTTGGGAGGATAATTTGGTGAAAGCATATATGATTTTGAAAATTATATTGATATTGAAACAAAATTGAAATTTGAGAACCTTATGTTACTAAATACTTGATTTGGGAGTTATCGAACTTATATAAAATTTGGTTTGTATAAGTATGATGTTGATTTGAAAACTATGGATTTGAAAAGGTACTCAATTTGAAAAGTGGAATCTTATATAATTGAAGTCTATATAAGTGTGATTTGATATACTATTGATTTTGGAAAGTATTTGATTTGAAAATGAAATCTTATATATAATGGACTTTATATAAGTATGATATTTGAAAGTGATTTGAAAAGGTACTATATGATACATATTTTCGAAGTAAAGATATGGAAAGTGCCTTCTACTTGATATCCGCTTTGTGACCACATTGTGGATTCATTCTATCGATATTTCTCTGATTTTTGGGTTTTTCGGATATGATACTCGAGTTTCCATCGAATTCCATGGCAATCTCCATGGTCTTACGAGCGCGACTTCATAGCGTAATCGCAAGGTTGGGGGGCGGCCTACAGGTACGGATGTTTCCTGGGAGATCCAGGCGTAACCATTGTGTATCTGCGATCTATTGAGTCGCTTGGTAGCGTAATCAGTAGGGGCTGCGAGAGCCTAGGGTACAGATGTTTCCTGGGAGATCCAGGCGTAACCATTGTGTATCTGCAGTACTACCAGTCTTCATGGCATAATCACAAGGTTGGGGGGCGGCCTAAGGGTACGGATGTTTCCTGGGGGATCCAGGCGAAACCATTGTATATCCGCGTTCCATAATCGACATGTTTTTTTTTTTTTGGATTGTACTTTCCATATCTTTTTTAAAAGTTTTCCAGTATTTTCACTGGATGTTGAAACAAGTCTACTAAGTACCTGGAGAATTCTAGCTTTGCGCCTGATCAACGCACTGCCAGAGTCTGCAGGAACGAGGATAAACTTGTTAAGACATCGAGTTATAAAAGTATTTTGATAAAATATTTTATAAATGATACTTTGATAAGTTATTTCCTCTTTTAAAGGATTTTAAAGTGTTTTAAATATTTTACCTCTTTAACCAACAATTTTAAATAATGGTTCATTCTTCTCTTTCAACCTGCTTTCCCTCCTAGCTACTTTTCTTCCCTACCTTCTATCGGGATGTCTTCCAACCTATTGTTCTTTCTAGTTGTTTCCCCGCTCCCTTCCTTTTCGAGGACGAAAAGATTTGAGTGGGGGAGAGTGTAATAGCCCTAGATTTTTGTATATATTTTATTTGACTTTATTATATTTTGAAAACTATTTTAAACTTGTTTTATTTCAAACATTTCATTTTTAAATATAAATGTTGATTATTATGTGAATTTTAATTTCAAACTGGTATAAATTGAACATTTTCCTGAAAAAGGGATTTCTGGTCAAACTTTGACTTTTAAAACTTCAAATTTAAATTGTTTAAAATCCTAAATTTTATCTTTTATTATGAAAATAGACTTAATAACATGAATACTACTTTTTGTTTCGTTGAAAACGGAATTAAATTGTAAAAGTTATGTACATTTCAATTTTGAGTATAATTTGTTTTATTTTGCAATTTTGCCTATTTTAAATTTTATAAATCATATTTTCTTTGTCATATTTTATTTTAAAATGTGTTAATATGTTATTTTATGTATATTTTTGTCTTTTAATATTTTTGAAGTGATAATAAAACTTTTCCAAAATTTATTGCATTTATTAAAGACCAGTTTCTATTTTTCTGCTATATTCTTCATTTAAATTATATTTAATTAAAATTTATTTATTTATTTTTGTGAATGCATTTTTATTTTATGTTCTTATCTTTATTTATAAATATTTTTCCAAGTCCATACAATTTTCCCTAAGTTTATTTCATTTATTTTCAAATTTTCTAGACTAGTTTTCATTTCCTGTACTATTTTCTTATTTTAATCATATATAATTAATATTTATTTATTTATATTTTGTTTATCTGTTATATTTCTAATTTTAACTGAATTTATAAGTATCTTCAGTTATTTTAAATTTATATAATGAAATTAAAGAAATTTGAAAAGGTTATGACTTTTGATTTTCCTATGGCCTTTTATCTTCCACCTTTTCATATTTGTAACTTAACTTTTCATTCAATTGGCCATTACTTCTCACTTCTTTCAGCCAACTATCATTTTTTCATTCACGTAAAATTTTGTTTCTCATTTCCTGAAAGAAAATTTCGGCCATAGCTTGTGAAAGATTTTGGTAAACTTCTTTTTCTTTTTGTTTACTTTTATTGATTTTTGATAATGATTTTTGCACTTGTTTTCTCACCTTCTATGCTCAGCTCCTCCTTCCTCCTCCACCTTGGCCTCCTCCACCACCACATCTAGTCAACACCTCCTCCAGCCCAGCCCCAAGCCATGGCCATGCCCCTTGATGAAGAAGATCCACCTAAAAATAATCAAAACTCCACCTTAATGTTCATAGCCTAGCCTAACTTGTTCCACCACCTCTCTCCTCCACTTTGGCCGGCCAAACACCACCACCAGCCACAACCTGACCCTTGGACCTCTGTAGCACCTGTAGTTTATCCTTCCAGATCAGGCCATGTCCAATAGTCCTTTGGTCGAACCCATTTAGGCCTTGAAATCTATGTTGTTGCTTGTAGTTGTGTTGCCTTGTTTTGAAATTCAAGCACATATCCTTCATCTCCTCTTTATATTGCTATGGCGACCCCTATATGACCTGAACCTGATCCAAACCTGATCCAAAACAATCCCATTACAGTGTCTTTCCAGGCCATAGCTGAAGTATAAGTGGTTAAATGCAAGTGCAAAAGCTCTAGCTTTGAATTGTGTAGTTATTCCTAGCATTGTTTGTAATATTTTGGTTTGTAATTCATGTTTGTTTTTGTTTTGTTTGATATTTAACAAGGCAATTAGCCTTGGCTCTCCCACTCTCAAATCTTTGTCATGTTATCGTGCTTTTGAAGTTCCTTATTTGTGCATTTGGTTGTCATCTCCAGCTTATACAGGTGAGTTATTCTCACCAGACAATATGTACATATATAACTAGTGAATTGACCCCTTTTGAATCTGTAAAATGCATTATCATGTTACACCTACTATGTTATGATTTTATGATGTTCACCCATGCTTAAACACCTATTATATTATATGTTACTGTTATATTATGTTGTTATATTATTTTTATCAGTTTATCACACTGCAAGTTCCCTTTAGATTAGAATCACTATGGGTTGAAATGATACATACCCGAACGGACTTTAGAATAGGAGAAAATCATTATGGGCTGAAATGATATGCCTGAATGATTTTCAATTATTTTCAATTTACTTGGGATTGCGGGTTTGAAATGATCAAACCCGGGTATCTTTGTAAATTACGGGTTGAAATGATAAATTACCCGTATCACTTTACCTAGGCTAGAAAATGAAATACAGACCCGTTGTTAAAATATGTTTTATAATTTTTTTTTAATTTTTTTTGAAATGTAAATATTATAATATTTTGATTTAAACTAAATAAAAATGATTTTTGTAAAGCATTATTGATTTTCTGAAAATTTATAAGTGAAATAAATTAATGGTAAAATTAGAAAATTTGAAATGTAAGTTATTTTGGGAAATTTTAATTTGGTGATAATTGGAATTTAAATTAAATATGAAATGTGATAAATTCATGATAATTTGGATTAAAGTGAATTTAAATTATTTTTATATTATATTAATGATTTTTAATAAAGTTAAAATGTGAAATGAATGAATATTTAAGTTGAAATTTTGAAATATAACTAAAATAGGAAATTTGTGAATTTGGCTTAAAAGTGAATTTTAAGTTAAGTAAATAAAAATGGAATTAAGTTATATTTGAAAATTTAAACTTAAGTGTTAAGTTAATTTAATTTAATGAATTTATAATTTAAAATTGGAATTTAATAAGTGAATTATTATTAAATTTTGATTTTTGAATGGAGGTTTAACTCTATAAAATCATGAATATAAGGGTATTTGAATGATTGTTTTAAAATTGAAATTATATGATTTTATAAGTTAAAAATGATTTATATAAAAATATAATTGTTTGTGAAATTATACTGAATAATTGAAGTTAATTAACTGCATTTCTGAAATGCTATTAATTCTAATGTAAATGATAATACAACTTCTGTAAATGCTGTAGTTGATAATAATGAACCAAATGGCTAAATTTAATTAAAGGCTATTATAGCATTTTTGTAAATGTTATAATGGTTGAATTTAACTAAGTTTATTTGAAACTAATGTAACCCTATTACAGCATTTTAAATGCTGTCTTTTGTTAAATTGAACCTTTTTAAATGTGACTTTCCATAGCATTTTCTAAATGCTGCGAAAGTTGAATTTTCATTGTTTTAATTAATTTAAGTGAACGAATGAACTTTTAAAGATTAAAATTTTGGTAATTTAATAATTTAATTATTAAATATAATAACCTCATTTTTATGATTTAAAATAAAGTAATTTGTTTCGAAATATAAACTATTTTGAAATATGATATTTTGATATTTTGAAATGGATCTTTGAAGGATATTGAATTTGGAAATGATATTTGATTTCGAAGTATAAAATACCATTTTGAAATTTTAACCATGGGATGTATTTAATTTATAGTTTAACTGATCCTTAAAGGATGGGCGATCCCAAGCATCCTTTGAGTTATTGTGCATTTCTACTACAGTTCACTTGAGTTGGTTTACATTATATAAGTATATATTGTCCTGACTCGAGTGTTTTGTGTTTTACTTTACGCTCGGGTCAGCCTGAGTATTTACAGCTTAGCTTTGGATTTCTTTCTGGAGCTAGGAATCGCTGGAGATTCTGCTTGTCTAGTTATATGTTCCTTTCAGTTCAGTTGTTCTATTTCAGTTCTGGTATTCATAAACTTCTATTTATTTGAGATTTCAGTTGTATATGTTTTCAAGTAGATATTATGTATTATGTTTTGAGAGTTTGTTATAGTAGCTTCATGAACTACTATGGTTTTTATATTCCGCTGCGAGTTATTCTGATATGTTCTGTGTCTGTGATTCTGTGTATTTGATTTCATTTGCTCCAAATTTATTTACAATCTGTTATTTTGAATTATTCAAGCCAGACATGTGTGGATTATTGTCGATTTGAATGGTCCAAAATAGTGGGTCGTTACAGTCATTGCATATTATCCTTCATTATTCTCTATGTAACTATCTATCGTATTTAGTACTTATCAGACTTTATAATGTTATTATATAAGCTTTAAATCTTTGACTACATGTATTTTGAAACTGTGTTTTCTGAGATATTTTCTAAGATGATTATTTTCTATATTTATGTTTTATTGTCTTCTACTATGAGATCTGAAAGTGTAGAATGTTTTAGATTTTGCCCTTGTAGCAATGTTTTTTAATGTTTTTAAAAACCAACAACTCGTACTTCTTGGCATGACGCGGGTCTGAATTCACCCAAGGCTTTGGATTAATGTATTCGGAGGTCTGGGTTGTTACGCCAAAGCTTAATACTTTTGTATTCTAATGTGAGTAGTTTGATACTGCTCCTGATGTAGAAGTACATCATATACATAAAGATTATCCCCTTGTTAAGTTAAACCATAAAAGTCACTGTAAAGGAAATGATCCATTTGTTCTAGCGACGAAAGCAGCACAAGTTTAATATGTACCTTATCCTGCCACGAACAACAACAAGGCGGACTGGTGGGTTGTTGCCAAAATAGAACAGAGATGGTCACTCGCGGAGATAAGATCATAACCAACGATCAACCATACCAAAATGATCTGGAGGATAAGGATATACTCCAAATAACAGAAGATGTTGATGATATAAGACCTCTTAACAAAAAAGTTTTTGACGGAGTTGAATTAGATGAAGATATCAAGGTTAATGATGAAAATGATGATGTTTAAGTTAATTCCGATGACCCGCCTTTTTGACCCCTGGGAACAACACTTAATACATCCATGGTATTCTTGTGTCGTTGCCCAAGCGTCCGAATGACAAGTTGACATAAGATAAAATAAAAGAACATAATAGGACGGAATAGAAAAATATCACAACGGAATGGTTACATATAATAGAAAATAATATAGTACAAAAGGTTACTCCATACATGGATTTATCAGAGTTGCACAAAAGTACTATAACTTGTCAAACTAAGCAGTTATACCCTCTGCCTTTACACTTTCTGATACAAAATACACATACATAATAGACATAATAGCGGAAATAAGTAACTAGATAGAAAAAAGAGCCTCTTGCTCCTCCATCGTCTTCAAACAGCCCAAAGAAAACCTGCTACTCTTGGACTACTCAAATATAATTGATTACCCGAGAGTATAGGGAAAATAAACAACTTGGATCAGCCAATAAGTTTGATATGAGTAAATCTCTAGACCAAATGGTGGAAATAAACAACAATATGTGAGACCACGCCACCAACTGTGGAATGGGTTTCCCCTCACAATAACAACATCTGATCACAACAATGGATATAAGTAATTAAACATCGCGAAGTGCTCACCACACTTCCAGATGCAATTAAGAAAGAGGTTAATTTAAAATTGGGATTAAAGGAAAGGAAAGGGAAAATTTTCAACAAATGACTCGGAGGGTGCTCCCTCCTTACCAAAAGTATACCTTTAGAAATATACTTGAGAATTATGATGGCTCTCGGGAACTCCAAGCCGGACCCCGCTAACTTTTACCGAGCATCCAAGTATTTCACATCTTATTATGCATGTATCAGAAACTGACCTAGAGTAGATGTGAAAATAACCTAATGGGAGCAACCCCACATAGCTTGGCCCCGATTCGCGCTTTAGTTTTAGTCATATCCGACAAAGGATACCAAAACTCAAATGAACAACAAATACTCTTAGATTGAAGATACACAATAAAGAAGTTGAACCGATAGTTAATAAATCAATTATCAGGGATAATTAAAAATGATCATATATGGAAATTAATTTTCATATTTTTACCACCACTCGTCTATTCCAAAACAAGTGTTATCCCTCGGTTGAAAATGAAGTCGGGCAACTTGAAGTAGTGTTACCTCTAGACATTGTCTTGACGACATTTTTAACCTTCGAGATAGAAACTAGTCCATGTCTC
The DNA here is from genome assembly GCA_030737815.1 of Allium fistulosum. Classification (NCBI taxonomy): domain Eukaryota; kingdom Viridiplantae; phylum Streptophyta; class Magnoliopsida; order Asparagales; family Amaryllidaceae; genus Allium; species Allium fistulosum. The sequence goes on along the minus strand of CM060908.1, from coordinate 736,788,917 downwards.
AATGTTTAGTGTTAAAAATATAACTAAATCATTCCCATATAAGCGATTTTGAATTACGGAAACTTCTTTTCCATAACCGAATCGAACTAATACTTTTAAACTAAACTTGTGCTAGAGTTTCACATATAAAAATATTTACGTGATACAACTTTATCAAAATGAATTGATTTAGTTTAACAAAATTAATTACCTTTTAAACTAATAATTTCCTTTAATATCATTACTTAAAATGATAAATCGACTTTAATCAAGTATTAATAATTTTCAAAACATCTTTATTTAAAATAATCAATTAGCTTTAATCCTGGTTAATTGCTTTAAAACAACACTATTTAAAAAGATTAATGAACTTTAAAACATCCATGTTTAAATGACTAAATATCTTTAAACATCATTATTAGAATAATTAATCAATATTAAAACACCATTATTAAAATAATTAGTTGATTTTAAATCCTTATTATTAAAATAATCAATTAATTTTAAAACCTTATTATTGAAATAATTAATTTATTTTAAATCATCTTTATTTAAATAATTAATTATATTTGTAAAACCTATGCACAAGATTTAACAAAATATTTCAGAAGGGATAACATTTCCATTCAAACATCACAGAATATAAGGGTAAGCACAAATACAAAGGCAATTAAAAACTATACAAGTTTAGAGAACATCTCTTATTCAGTATGAATATACTAGCATATAATTCAATGTCCAAAGAAATGTAACAGCAGAACGAGGATTTATTCTGCTAAATGGACGCCTAAATAATCTACTTCTTTTAATTACAGCAGAATAAGGATTTATTCGGCTAAACATATGTCATATATATTTTATCAAATTAAATGATTGCAGAACTGCGTTTTATTCTGCTAAACAGATGTCCAAATAATCTTATTCAATTAAGTTATAGCAGAACAGATATTTATTCTGCTAAACAGACGTCATCAAATAAGCATTCATATTTACTAGCATAACTTAATGGTATATTAAATCTTAATTAACTTTTAATTAAACCATAACTAAATATCAATTAATCCTAAATTAAATATTAATGAATTGCTTGATAATTAATCCCAAATTAATTTAACCCAAATTATTTAATAACTAATTGAAAACTTAAATCTTAATTAAATAAAATTAAATACTTAATTAACTCTTAGTTAATTAATAACTAATTAAAAATTTCTTAATTAACTAATTATCATTAACTTACTTAATTAGTACTTAATTACTAATTACTTAACTTAATTATCAATTAACTACTAATTAATTATTAAATCAAACAGAATTCTTAACTAATGGTTTGAAAAAGGATTCGAAAACGTTTAAAAAGAAAACCAAACCATCACTACATTAGACCTCATTACAAACCTAAAATCAACATTACACATAAGCATATATCTACCAAACCAAACCATCATTAAAATCCATCAAACAACCACATTTAACACCATATTGAACATCATAAATAAAAGCTAAAACTTTCCCTAAAATAAGTGAGTATTTACCCACCAAAAGTCATAAAAACAAACCAATCTTTCACTAAAACTAGAAATAGATTTTTGAATTTTTCTTTAAAAGAAACTATTTTTAGCCTTGGATCTTGGAAAGTGGGCTTGGCCTAGGCATGATAGGGCTTGGACATGGGTGGTAGGAGGTGAGTATGGCTTCATTTTGAAAGAGGAAGGAGTGTAGAAGAAGAAATAAAGGTTTAAACAAGTTTTTTAAAAGAATTTAAAGGAGATGTTTTGATTTTTAAAACTTGAAAATAAAAGTGGAACCCATTAAAGAGAAGTGAAGTTTTGTTAAAGGGATAACAAAGGTTTGGAATGAGAAATAAAATGAAAATGAGAATGGAAAATGATGTATGAGTAGTTCTTGAATTTTTGACAGACAAAACGGGGCAGAAGGTCGAAATTAGGAATTGAAATCCCAAGTTGCATAGGAATTGGCTCCAGGTCATACATAGATCATCAAAATGATGTAATATATATATATATATATATATATATATATTTCTAAAATTTATTTAACATTTAGATAAATTAAAATATGCTTATATGGTGATTTACTTAATTCAATATTCTATAAGAAGAGCAACATATTGAGCCTACCTCTTGGCAAGTTTGCTATAAGACTTACAAGATCGAGTCAGTGGGTGGGTCCATCGCAAACAATTGGGTCGACGGTGCTTTCACGGAGTTTGTAGTAAGTTATCCATAAAAATTCAGTTAAATAATATACATATACACATATGTGTGTACATACACACATGTACAAAATTCTAACAAATACGTTAAATGCAAAATAGGCGAAATACCAGGTTAGATTGAGGAGCTTCAAAGTAAAGGCATGGAGATAACAAGAGAAGTGGACAAAGAAATATTCAATGCACTTAGCAAATCTATTTCAAATAGGGAAAATCATAAGCCCAACCATGACAATATTTCGAAGGTTATCGCTTAAACATATCCACACTAATATGTGTAGACAGCCCAAAAATATTATAGATATAATACACACATGCACACATTGTTAAATATATATGTATACAAAACCAAATACAAACATTTTAATACTCTTAAACATATGTATACACACATAGACATCTGATATGCATATAAAGGATCTTTTATGCATATGTATAGTATACTATATGTGTAACAACCTTGATTTTTATATGCAATATTCTTTTCCATTTTCGATAGGTATACGTATTTCACGAATGTACATGCACTGATAGGCACTGAAAATTTTAGACGAACGAAAAATGTTATGAGGTTAAGTAAAACCATACGAGTTGTGTAGTCAAAGAAATTTCAAGATCAGATGTTCCGACAGCCCGTGTGATTTAAAAAAGCTTAAAAATGGCTCTTGGGGCATCTTCTCGGATTCAAACAAAAGTTATACCATCAAAATGAGAAATATACGACGAGCTTTGTCGTCGACGAAGCGTCGCAATCCCACATTCCAAGAAACCGTACAACCATAAAACATGCATTGGAATTACGTGAATACAGAAAATATTGCATTATCAAACTCCTAACCCTAGCCTCTTTCCTATATATACTAGTATCGACTATAGCCGCATACCCACTCCTTTATGTACATTCTTACCTTCTCCTTCAAGAACCCATCTTTCCACTTCCTTTCTCTTCCTCTTTCATAATCAAATAACCACCATTTTGGCTAAAATAAAATTTGGGGCACTCTGATTTTTCAAGAGCTATCCAACCGTGGTCTCGGTTTAATCAGCCTCCATCTATGGTGGCCAGAAAATGCAAATCTGGTGAAGAGAGCAATTATGGAGGTGAACCGATATGGATTTAGAGGGAATGGTTGTATTCACGGTGGACAGGAGATCAAAATGATGCTTGAATGGGCATTTTTCAAGAAGCCGCCAAGGATATATTGGAGATGAATGGAAAGATCATCAACGGTAAACTTTTTGGCTAGCTAATCATAATAGAAACTATTAATATAAGTTTCTTTGTCCCAAGGCAGGATGTGTAAAAATGTATATCGTCTAAGCTATAAGTGAACATTTTGGTGGCGGGAGGCTTGAAAAGTTGGGCAAAATATGTGTTGGATTCACTTTTTCACAATTGGGATGGTGACCTAACATCGTAGGCGGTCGGAGTAGGGGACCGGGGTCGATGCAGGTAATGCAGTGGTCCAAGGCATTAGCGATGATGTTAGGAATGCAATCGTCAATGGGTTACAATCGTGAAAATTTGGGGAAGAAGATGAGTTAAAGAAGGTAATTAAATTGATTAGTAACTGATTAGATTGATTAATCAATTAGTTAATTTATATAAATCAATATCTTATGAAATCCATATTTTTTACACAAGTGGTCCTATTTGGACGCGATTTCTTGCATTGTGCTCGTATTGGATTCCTCTACAACTTAGCTCATATTGGACCATTTTTATTAGGGTAAGTGATTTTGTCTCTAGCAATACAATGATTGCTGATGTAGTATATATGTGTTTTAAAAATGATCTCAAATATACAAACATATTTTATGATGATATAAATTTAGTAATGACTTTAAATAAATTATAAAGATTAAATATGGATTTTGACTCGTTTTTGTGTGTTTAATCATATCGCTAGTTATTGTTGCATAGGGTTAGATTCCGATGTTGTGAATGCTTGATTTTTGGATTGTATTGGTTGATAGGATGTGTGTATTATATTTTATACTTTTAATATGTTTTTCGATGGCATGTTTGATTTGTTTGCGTGTTTGGATGGTCAATATTAGCTAAGGAAAAACCGATTGGTGGTGCTACCCCCAAATGGTTTTACTTCGATCCTAAATAAAGGAAACTTCAGGGCTATGTTATCTCGATTTCGACATTGTGATGGAGGGTGGCATGGCATGGCTACTACTTCGGTACTCTTATTGAAAGACATCAAGCTTGACAATGGAGACTTGCCCGGCTTCTTTGGAACTTTCCTAGGGATTTTGTGAGGGAACTTTAGAACTTAGTGGTGACGACTCTACGACTCATGATGGACAGTTAGAAATGTTTCGAACTTCGACGTATCGATGATGTGAATTGTATTGACCAGGTACCTCATGTGGGGTGTGATATGGAATGAGAGGAGTAACCAAGTGGGTAATGCCGAGTGATCATTTGGGAAGTAGATAAGAGGCGATTCTACTACCTGTATGTATGCTAAGGATAGGTTCTCGTATAGGGCATGGTAGTATGAGTGTACGCTAGGCGGTCTGAGTGCACCCACGAGTTGGACATCTGAGTGGTGGACATCTGAGTGGTCCTTATCCCTAGTCATTTGAGTGGGCATAAGCTTGAGTATTAAGCATATACAACTTTGAATAATCATAGACCATTTGAGGTTGTCATGTGAGTTACCTAGGAGCATCCAAGAGTGTGATGTTTTCTTAGATTACTTTGATTGCCTGTGTGCTATGATTTCTATGTTCGCCTTGGTTGATGTGCGATTGACATGGACATCTTGTTATATAGGTATTACTATACCTCGACACCCTATCTGTACTTTGGGCTATGATAACTATCATTATGTGCTAACATATTGGATGTATGGACAAGGCAAGTATAGCGTTCTCATACCCAGTGTTCCTTATACTGTTTTAGCTTTTATAGTATCTTGGGATTATTTATTGCACACACTGGATTGTTATTTGACTTAAGGTTTTATGCTTTGCTTCTTATTACTCAGGTACTCTTAAATGGGTAGACTAGATATCAGGTCTAATATTAGCGCATACAGCTGTTCAGAGGACAAGCCGAATGCTGGCGCTATATATATGCTATTGTCTAAGTTTTATTCGCTTATTCCAATGTGCAGCAATATAAAGCTTTATCAATGTTACATCTTATCTTAGAGCTGGATACTTTATTTTATTTATCTGTTGTATAAACTCTATTATTGTTTTGTATACTGTGTTGAACTTGTGCTCTGATCTGTAATGGTTTGTATAGTTACATTATGTCTTGCCTATTTTACATTTATGTTTTTGTTATTATATTTTATTCCTTGCCATGAGATATACGACATGTTCTATGATTGTTTTTAGTTACTTTATACCATAACTATCGCTCTACATCGGTCGGAGGCCGCTGCAGCGCACTATATAGGTTTACTGGGTAGTAAGGATGCATATCGGTTGTCACATTTGGTATTCGAGCTTGGGTTTCATAGTGAACCTAAGGGATGCCAGGATCCATGTAACAACCCGCCATCTACAACACCCCGACCCACGTCTAAAAGTGACATTGGCATCCCAGACCTCGTAGATGGCAGATCATTTCGAGGTAAAATATAAAATAAATCACAGTGTTATTTACAATATTCTACACTTTCTAAAACTCAAAGAGGAAGGAATAAAATATAATAGTAATCAATAATGTAATCCTAAAGAAATATAAAAAAATAGAATCGAATAAATTCCAACTACAACATCTTGCTCTATACTGGAAATGGAAATAATATAATGTTCGGGATTAAATAAAATAAAAACAGTAGATGAATGAATACGCGTCTCTGTCGCACCATCGCACCTCCAAGTTCACTACTAATCATCTCTATTGACATATCAGAGTATAACTAAAAAAAAAATGATATAAGGGGTAGACATACTTCCGATAAGTGAAACACATCATATAAGTGTATAATACTAATAAGCTAGTAAAACAACACTCGTGCTTGAAAACTATACCTTAACCTGTATCACCTGCACCCAAGAAGTCATCTAAATAAAACATAATACTATAATGACAACACAGGTGTAACAACCCACTTTTCCAAACAGTTTAGGTAGAGAATTAATCACACAAGATCCACTCAAATTGAACGGGAAAGGCGGATAGTTAGGTGAAAGGAAGAAGAAAGAAAGAAGAAGAGAAAAGAAAAACTAAACAACACAGAATCTCACAACGGAACGAATAATCTATAATATACAACAATTCTTTACCCAAAAACAAACTGTAATGTATGTATATACAATCATCAAACAGATTATACTAACCAATTTCAGCTCGGACAGTTATAATAACCTGCTATTACAATTGCTGATAAATACAAGAATGAATGCAGCGAAAAATAACATCTACGCGAATACGTCTCTGGGCCTCCAGCTCATCCCATGAAGCTCCAAAGCATCCAACTTATCTGTAATATGCTTGATCTGACCCGAGCATTATAATAAAATAACACCCGAGTCAGTTTGGAAAACAACATGAGAAAACATGCCCAACTGGATTTTCAAGTTCTAGAAAACCTTTGAAAATCAAAAGTATCTCGTAAGACCATGCCGCACATAAAAACAGACGGGTTTTTACCTTACGATAACCAAAACATCTCATATGAAAGTCTCTGATATTATAATAGTGTCTAAGATACAAATACTTATTAATCTTAGCCGAAATTGTTATATTAATTAAATTTCAGCATAATAGGTATACAACTAAAATCGTAAATGCTCGTATTGGAGGGTGGATTCCATACAATGACTGGGCTACTGGGGTACCGCCTGTCACATTACATCTCTAGATAAAACAACATCGAGGTCGAACCTATTGACCCCTGCCAACATCGAACTGGCCTGCCCTTTATCGGATAGTACTAAATATGATCACCCCTCCATTAATGGGCTCCAAAGCATACAATTTGAGAGATAATATCAACTCTAGATACTTGGGAGTGACCCACTTAGCCCTGCTGCATCTCCCATGTTTTAGACATTCCTGGTTGATGAGGTTTGAGGCTTGAGGCTACCTTTTACCTTTTATATAACACTTCCCACTTGGAATGCTAACATTGCCCTCCAGGAAACAATGCAATATGAGCATTCATCCATACAAGTTTGTTCTAGGACTGAACGAAACGCTTGAGAGCTCCGTCTTCAATTCCATCATCTTCAAGATGTCTTCACTTCGAAACGCCTGAATTGGATTAAAGTGGTTTTCGAATAACATATTCGATCTCGGTCTCTTCGAAATAACATTCGATAGTTTCCGGTAAACTCAACCCTGGTTCTTTAGGAAGTAAACAGCCAAAGATAAGAACGGAGATCGCCTCTTAACCGTTAGTGGGTGGATTTCCTTATCCTTATCCTAGGAGTACAAAACGAGATTTACACGCACAGTACAACATCGGAGATGACTATGCCGTATAACTCAGGTGTTTCTACTAAATATTTCCAAAGTTACGTTTTTGGGTCCAATTTTTGATAGTTGGTTATTTAACTATCAACAAACACACATCCAAGTCAGGAATTTATTTCAAAAGGGAAAACCAACATTGGTTAAGCATGTAAGCAACCACTAGCCTCCTTAATTATTCTTTACATTAATTAAGATCACTTTGTAAATACGTGAACCAAATACTTTTACAAAGATTTATTCACAAACCCTATATTTTCAATACTCAGAAAATATCCATATACTTATCTCATAGTATAAGTATATTCACACACATTACACCTCGCAGCTTAGAAAATGTATTAATATACTTATCTCAACGGTATAAGTATATTCACAAATATGAGAAAATTTTCCTTTCTATACATTTCAAAAATCATTTATACATTCCTTATCAATCTGAAAAACCATTTATAAAACTATTTTATAAATCTCTGAAACCGTTTATAAACCCTATATAGAAACCCCTTATAAAACCAAACCTCCATTTACAATTATAAACTCGTTTATAAATCTCAAAACGTTAACAAACAATTTTTAAATCCATAAACTATTTATAAAACTCTTCTTATAAAGCTATAAACCCATTTCTAAAATTATTTTATAAATATCTAAAATCATTTGTAAACTCTTTTACCCTTAACTAATCTTCCTTTAAGTTCCCAAACCATGTTATAAAACTCCTCTTCTAAAACCCAATTTTTTTATAAAACTCTATTTATAAATCTCGAAAACATTTATAAATAAATTATAATCATTTACTTTAAAACACTATTATAACAATAATAACTAATAATTAACATTATAAATAATAATTAATAATTCAAAACATTATTAATAAAACAATAATAACTAATCTTTATCATTACTATAAATAATAATAATTATCTTCCAAAATATTATTGATAATCATTATTATTAACTTCATACCATATTAATTATTTGAATAATTAACTTTTCAAAATAGTAAAATATTGATAAATATCTTTTAAACAACATTAAATATAAATAAATAACTTTAACAATATTAATTATAAATAAATAACTTTAAAACAATATTAATATAAATAATAGTTTTAAAACAATATTGATATAAATAACTTTTAAAAAGATAGAAAATTAGGTTGAAATAAGAATAGAAATTAAGTCCTTTGAAATAAAATATTTCCAAAACCAAATTTCGGATCTAAAATCATTTCCTGTGTCGAAACCCATTTCCAACTCAATCGACAACTTATAGTATTTTTAGAATACTAATTCGAGGGCAATAGCTACCAAACATATGACCAATATCGATATCGATTTCCTATCGCTGCAAGGTTTAAGTTTTTAACATATGACGATGTCATAACCAATAGTGCCAGAAATTGGGTTTATTATCCAATAATTTATATAACAGGAATATTATTGAAATCAATCCAACAATAGCGAGGAATCCTGTTGGATCCCTCCAACCCATCTCCCTGCATCACATAAAGTATATAATCATAAAATATAAATCAACCACTTCGAGATAAGATTCGTATACAAAGGGTCATCCGCTCTTACATGGGAACGTAATAGGGTCTCATCCGCTCCAGGGGTGAGAATATATCCAAACCAACAATATAAATTAGTAAATTATCCAAACAGTCAATAATAGCCAACAATACAATATCCAAACATCCAATAAATAATTTTTACTGACTATATAATATTTTCTGATGACCAAAAAGGTGAGATTAACTCACCGAAATTTCTTTTGTCGCTGAGGTGTTCCGTTTTGGAACTAAAATCGAACAACGTCCGATTTTAGCCCAAATTTCATTTGTTTCCAAATTTGTCCAAACCAGTTCCATCGTGAAGCTTACGTTATCAAGAGCGCAATGCAAAAATCCATGCGTCGATTGGATCTCGTATGAGAGAGTTATTAAAATTTTAAGTTATCAATATTTAAATTAAAAATAAATAAACTAATTACAATATTATCATTATAATTACAAGAATAGCGTCTTCCCCAATTCACCAAACCATGCACAAGTATCACTCTACCCTCAGTTCGATCATGCACGCATGCCGCCCCGTAACCCACACTCGACGAAATCCTATTCAGATTGCACCGTTGAACTTCTCCTTCCGATCTCTACACATCCCTCACCATCACGTCGAGTCCGACCTTCCTCCTTGCATCGCGATCTCCACCTACACCACAGCCAACGGTCAAAATCACGACCCCCAAGACATGAACGGACCCCACCAGAAAATCGCCACCACCTTGCCTTGCTTCTCTAAGCTCGAATATACCTTCAAATCGAACCAATACCTCACCAATCCCAAGAATTTGCCAACCCTAGTTTGAAATGCCCAAACCCATTACGGTCGAATGCCCTTTACTATTGCCGCACTTCTCCAAGCTCCATCCACATTAAGATTTTTGCTATACCAACTCATAGATTTTAGTTTTACAATTTTTATAAATTTATTTTAATTGTTGTTGAATTTTGAAGCTCTCTTTTTTTCTCTGAATGCAGACTTTTGAACAGTGGGAATCGCTACTGAAGATCTTTGTTTCTCAACCCTCTATCCCAAAAATCGTATCTACGCTATTGAGCTTATAGTCCCAACTCATGTGCCGCCAATTACGACACTATTAGGCTCAAAGTCCCAACTCCTCGTCAGTAAACATCACTTTCCCCACCAAATGGCACCTGACACCTACCATTTACCACACTATTGAGCTCAAAGTCTCAACTCTTGTAGCCCGTATGCAACACCGTCATAGAAATCGCATGTAACTATTGTGGTCAAGTCCAAGCTAGACATTCACCTAACTGTAAACATCACTATTGGGATAAAATTATTATAGATAACAAAAACTAATTTAAAAAACAAAAATAATTTTTGACTTAAATAATATATCATGGCTGAAATATGAAATGTATCTTTATTGTAAATATGTTGTAATGTCTTTATAAATATATATATATATATATAGGTCAAACAACATTGGTACATATAAATTCATTGTATAGCATGAATGATCTAATTTACGTGAATATAATAATGTATGAAAATAAAATTATGACTAAAAAATTACCAAAAGAAGTCTCATATGATATGTACCTTGAACGAATGAAAACTCCCAGATAGAATCGAATCAGCCTCTGGATTTTGCAACGATCTTGAGATGAACACCACCTTTATTTTAATTTGATTTTGTACTGAATTTCATTTTGGATATATATGTCTATTTAGCCTTGATGCTTGTGGATGGAGTGGACTAGTGGAGTGATTTCAAAATAAATGGGAATAAGGTGTTTAAGTAGGCATTTAGAAGGAGGAAAAGTGGAGATCTTTTCTTCATTCTTTATTTTTCATTTCAAACCAAAGTTAAAACACTTAACCCCTCCCTCTAGCTCCTATGATCGGCTATACTTAAGGCCATATGGGCCCTCCATTATTTCCAAACCCACTTAGTACTAAATCAGATTAAATCAAATTTAACTGTTTATCGATTTCGTGTATCAATACATACATATTTAACTTTTATACACACATTTTATTAACTATTAATGCATTGAAACAAATCAAAAAAAATTGATAATTAATATTTCATAAACATTAATTAGTTGAACTAATTTATAACAATTATAAATAAATTAAATCGTGTGGTGTTCCAGAATATTTTTAATTATGGTTGTGTGACTCAAATTTAAAAATTGAGTCAATGATTAATATTGAACTATTTGAATATTAATATCCACATGTTACCTTATCTAGTGGTGTGACAGTTTCGCCAAATTTATCACTTACACATTGTTTGGTAAAATCCAATTTTACTATTTTAAGCGGTACCCTAACGATTATTTACAGCATTTCTCTTCATCAAAACTACATCACTTTAGCACTTATGGAATTTTGTTTTTGGTCAAAATTCCAATGTCATTCACATTTAGCTCAGATAGTCCAAGCATAAAGTCATTGGTTCAATAATAACAATCATTATCAACCGTATAGCTATGGCCATGACTTTGACTTTGAGTTGCAATAGTTGACCACGATTTTTACCTCATATAACCGAGGATACGAATTTTCTATTGAATAGTGCTTCACTTCCAATGCTTTATCCCAAACCCAACTATAGTCACTCGATGGTTGTCATGCCATGATTTAACTATAATCAAATTGAAGCATCCACATTGAAGTTAAATAGTATTTTTAAGTCGAGAGAACCGTGTAATATCATCACTTCGAGATTCCCATTTGAATTTAGTTATGTTAACAAACAGAATATTCTCGAGTGAATCATTCCATAGTTATCCAATCACTTTAGCGAAAATGTATAACCCGTTCAAACATCCCACAACCCTTTGAAAGAGGGATGCCTCTCCCTTACCTTCCCATGGTAGTGTATTCAAGTGCATCCCCACTTGGAACGAACATGTATTCTTTTGAAGATTCTTACTTCTTTCTTTAAGTTGTCTTTAGCTCCCCATGCTTTACCTATTTATTCATTTATTAGGCTTTAGTTATATACACTAATTTCAGCACTATGAAACCTTGCCCCATACGCATATTACAGCCTACTATGTCTCTTTCAGTTATGGCATAGTACAAAGCTGTCTTATTCATATTGTGGCCTTCCACACCATTATTCGTATTATGACGCTGTTCATTCCCATAAATTTCGGATTTCATCCTTCTACATCATTACTCGTATTGCGATGCGGCTCTCCCGAAGGACCTTTTGACTTTTGGTGTAGTTTCAACCTACACCTATCGGCTTCTGGCTTTTACCAACATTTCGTCTTTTAGTGTAGTACTCTTATAAGTAGTATTGGGTCTCCCCAAAAGTCAATCGGCTCAAATAGGTAGTTCACTACCTTCATCCCTAGGTACTTAGTTTACTTTCTTAATGTTAGGTCATTGTCGTAGCTCCGCTAGAGACAATGTTTGACGTGTCTTTTCCTATCTTTACACATGTCATCATCTGCTACGTTTAAACTCCACTTTTAGTTGGTGAAAATGTTATTTATTTATATTTTTCAACATTTATATAGGATCTTGTGCTCTGATCTTTTAACATTAATTTTAATGTGTTTATGTACATAATATGTTTTGGTCCTTTATGCAATTGCCTTCGGTCTGTGTAGCTCTAATTTCGATGATGATGAATTTTGGCTAGAAAATACTTCTAAATTTATAGAAAAATTCTGAATAATCACCATAACATATTTTACTCGTGTTCCCCACTTTAAGTCGTTTTTTCTTATTTATTAGCAAAGGTATTTTTTCTTCAAAAATTCATTACTAATTATTTCGTCGTGGGAAAATTCTCTAATATAAAACACATTTCTAAAATTGTTATTAAAACATCATACTGAATTTTCTTAGCATTTTGACATCTTTATACTGGGGAAACATATCTTAATATCCCATAGGTAGCTATTTTTTACAAAAACATTGATTAAAATATCATTTATCTCATTTAACCACTAACTTACATGAACTCTATCATGTTAAATTAAAGCCAAATTCAAGCACAATGAAAACAATATATGGATTAAATATTAATCACCTAAATCTTTGAATAATCGTGTTTTAATCTTCTAAATTCCTTTTAGCTTGAATTTCCTTCTTATTTGCTCTTTTTAGGCCACCACTATTAATGTGCTCTTTAAACTTTATTTTATTTTTGAGTAGAGTGAAATGAATAAATAAGGAAAAAGTTATATTTATCACTTAATGATAATTTGGGTTGTGGCCTTCATAGCCTTTTGCCTGTTGGATAGTTACCCACTTTCTTATTTTAATTTGCCATATGTGGGCGACCTCATATAATAAGGAAGTCTACATCCTCACCTTATCTCTTATTTATTTCCATAATTTTACCCATTTAATTTCTTATTTCAATAACTAATTCGTTGATTAGTAAATTAATTATTAATTACAGGGAGTTACATGCTTCCTTTCCTAATGGAATTTCATACCCAAAATTCAATTAAGGTATGGCAGTGATTGTCAATCTGTCCTATGCCTACTCTAGCATACTCACATGAGTTATCATACCATGTGTCATAACAAAAATGTACTAGTGCATCTGCTAATAGAAAACAATCAGCCATAATACTCAAATGTATATGGTCTACAACAATAAATAACTAACACATATGCTAAGCCGAAAAAAACAACCCCAGATAAGTTCTCTTAATCTTATCCTCCATTTCCTATCAATAATCCTCCCGATCCTCACTCCATTGGACACATACTAGCCTCACTACTTTATTTCAAAGTTGCTTCGTGTCCTGGTCTACTTTATGAACCAGTGTCCTTAGGTTGGCCTTGTTCGGCTCCGTGACCAACTTATCTACTACTCGCGGACTTACTACTGCTTTCGGATCCCTAATTCACTTCCTTAAATGTGAAATATAAAACATATTACAGATCCTTGAATATGCTCTTGGCAGCTCCACTCGGTATGCCACTTTTCCAACCTTCTTTATAACCAAAAATGGTCCAACATATCTGGTTGCTAACTTCCTAGCCTTCCCAAAACGTACCACACCTCACATTGGTGAAACCCTTATGAACTTATGATTCTCTACCGTGAACCATAATTCTTTTCTCCTTGTGCCAACATAACTCTTTTTCCTAGATTGCGCTGCCCTCATTATAGTTAGTATCAGATCTACTTTCTTGGTAGCGTCCTTCACCACATCTTGGTATAATACATGCCTATCTCCCATCTCCATCCAACATATGGGTGACTTACATGGTCTTCCATACAACTCTTCGAATGGTGCCATTTTAATATTGCTCTCGTAGTTGTACGTAAACTTTACCAAATGTAAGAAATCTCCCCAAGACCCCTTGAAATCTAGAACTTTTTAGGCTCTCAACAAGTCTTCAAGGACTCTGTTGACCCTCTCGGTCTTCCTATCAATCTACAAACAGTCCATAATACTCATGTACAATTTCGAACCCAAATTTTTATGAATACTATGCCAAAACTCACTGGCTAATAGTGGGTCAAGCCTTGAAAACAGTGGTAGACACTATGTAGTCACACTACCCTCTAATATATATCTCGGCTAACATTAGTTCTGTTCTTGTAGCCTTCACTGAAATGAAATGAACACACTTGGTTGGTCTATCAACTATAACCCATATACTTTCATTCCCTATTCTAGACCTTAGTAATCCATCAACGAAATCCATGGAAACTGAATCCCATTTCCCAACCGTAACCTCCCGGCTGCAAAGCTCACTTGGCTTTTGATGCTTTGCCTTTAGTTATTGGCATGTAGGACATCTCCTCACATCCTCTTCCAAATCCTTCTTCATTCCTTTCCATAAAAAACTTCTTTTCATACCTCGGTACATCTTAGTACTAACAGAGTGAATGGTAAACTTTGAACGATGTCATTCGTCCAACACCTCCTTCTAAGTGCCCTTATATCCAAAACGTACAACCTTTTAT
The DNA here is from genome assembly GCA_030737815.1 of Allium fistulosum. NCBI lineage: Eukaryota > Viridiplantae > Streptophyta > Magnoliopsida > Asparagales > Amaryllidaceae > Allium > Allium fistulosum. The sequence goes on along the minus strand of CM060908.1, from coordinate 736,773,755 downwards.
TCTTCTACAATCTGCCTTCTCTATCAACACTAAACCCTTTCATCTCAACTACCTCAGTTTCTGACTCGAGGCTTCTTAATCATTTGACGCAGATCTAAACCACTTTATGTAGTTTAGTAATTTTCTCTTCTATAACACCCCTAATTTTAAATAGAATTATTCAGGAGATTTAATTAGATAATTAAATAGAATAATATAGAGATTAAGGTGATAAAGGGATTGAGATTTGAAAACTAGTTAAGGTCGTGCCTTAACTAAATGGACTTATAAAAATGGGTTATAAGTAAATACCTAAGAGAATAAGGCAAGGGTAATATGGGAATAGCTGTATATTATAATCCCATAACCCCTAAACCCTTACCTCATTCTCATTCACGTTTTCATAAGAAATCATAAGAAAAGGAGAATCAATACCAGTCATTACCCTAGGGGAAGAAGAGCTTAAAATCAATTAGAAGTTAAGATTCAAGTTAGGAAGATTAAAGTGAGAACAAATCTAAAGTTCCTTATCCAAACAGGGTGAATAATAACCTAAACCGTCTCATATATTTCTTTTTGAACATTTTAATTTCGGATTTAAGGTTTAAAACCGTTTAGATGGATGAATGATGATATTCTTTGATTATATGCCATGTTTTGATTTAAACAAGAATTTTTGTATGATGATATATCTCGGTTTAAGGTTAAATTCGTGTAAGTTGATTTCGAATGCCATGATGGTTGAATTTGTTATGTAAAACATTATTTTAGAGATGGTTTTACAGTTTCATAATATTCCAAGCTATGGATAATTTATCATGAATATAGGATGGAAGAAATAAACAATTTTGGGTTTAAATTATATAAGGCAATTATATAATGATTTTGGGTCTGAAATTTACATATGTTAGAAAACATATTAAAAGTGAATTATGGGGATTTTTGGGGATTTTTCCTAAGTGCTTTAATATGGTTATTAAATTATTAAGTTGAAGGATCTAAATGTGTAAATGCTTTGTTGAAGGGAATGGCTTATTTGTTCAAATAATTTCAGTTAAAAATTATTGAATTTGGCAGCCTTTTTAGAAAAGGGTTTTGATAAAGAATTTGGAAACCAATCATTTTTTGACAAATTGGGTAAGTTAAGTAAAAAGGAATTTCCTTTAAAGGCATAAAATCAGTTTTGTTTTGAATTACAACCTTGCTACTTCCGTTTGCTTGTTTTCGAAACCATGCCCAGTACGCCTTGCGAACCCATTCAAAACCAATGCACGTGGTAACAAGAAATTGGTGAGTAGTGTATTGGAGGAAGGCGGAAGGGATGGTGTCAAAGGCTTGCTTTCGAAGGGGTTAAATTACTTTTAAATAGATTTCGAATCAATTAACGTGCCTTTTATTTTAGAAGAAGCTTTCGAATGAGTTGCTGCTTATTTTGTTTTCAAAGGAGCTTTCGAAAGGGTAGCCGCTTTTGAACCTATTTGAAACCTAGCTGTCGCATTTATACCTTTTGAACTAGTTGAAGGCCGCTTTCTTTCCAGCCTTAAATCAATGCTTTCGAAAGGGAAGTTTCCTTCCTTGTAAAATTTGAAGCCTTCTTCTCAGTGCTTTCGAAAGGGTTATTTTTAGCTGCTTTTAACAAGAGTTTTGAGGCAATGGTTTCAAAAGTGAGGTTTCAAAACCATCATCTTCCCCAGATACTTTACTTAAAATCAATGCTTTCGAAAGGGGTAATTTCACTTCTGTTCTTCTTGACCCAATAGTTATATTAAGTGTTAAACCCAGTGGTTTCAAAAGGAACACTTTTAAATGGTTACTATAATGCTTTCGAAGGGTATGCTTAAGTCTTTCGAAGGATATCTTTTAGGCATTTCAAAGGGTATGCTTTAAGTATTTTGAAAGATAAGCTTTAAGTGTTTCGAAAGGTAAGTTTTAAGTATTTTGAAAGATAAGCTTTAAGTGTTTCGAAAGGTAAGTTTTAAGTGTTTCGAAAGGTATGTTTTTAATGATATTGAAAGTGAAGGCCTAAGGTTTTAAATAATGATACAAAGTATATAGTCGAAAGCCTTAGTTTTCAAACAAGAAACCCAGTCTCAGTTTTAAAGATAAATCCATGGCAACCTGAAAGAGTTTTGAAATGGCATTTAACTTTGGAGTTTTTGAAGAAGCTTTCTTTGCTAAAGATAGTGGGTTAAGGGGATTAGCCATGTTTCATTTGAAAAATGATTACAAGGAAATTAAACCATAGATGTTTATATTATTATGTTATGATTAGTTATCATATAAGCTTCTTCTGTAAACTTATTCACTTTTTAATTAACTCATAACTGCATTTTTGGCAATAATTATGCTAAGCTGAGTAGGGATTACACCAGTCCTGGTGGAAAGTCATTTTTAGGAGTAGGGTATGCTATTGAAGTGGAAAACTGGTTATTGCACTGTGAAAGGATTTTTACTGACTTGGGATTAGATGATGAGCAGAAGCGGGGACTTACTTCTAGATAGTTGCAGGGAGCAACGCTTTATTGGTGGAATAGTGTTACCATAGGAGTTCCGAAGGAAGAGTTGACTTGGACAGAATTTCGAAGGAGATTCGAAGAGAGGTTTTTGTCTGAAGTTGCCAAGTCTTTATTGTTGAGAAAGTCCATGGACTTAGTGCAAGGTGAAATGTCAGTGATTGAGTATGCTATGTAGTTTGATCAAATGTCTAGATACAGATATGCTACCATTGACACCCTCATTAAAAGGAACAAGAAGTTTATTCGAGGGTTAAAACCTGAGATTTCCAGGGCGACTATGCCGCATCTCCGTGATCCAAGTACAGCTGTAGTGGGGATGACAATCCGAAATGAAGAGATGCTTTCTACTTATGGGAAGGAGAAGCAGGTTGGAACCCAGGATTCTCGGGGCAAGAAGAGGAAATTCTTTAAGAAGAAAGGAGCTCAGAAAGGTGGAGCTGCTAAGAAAGGAAAGGCCGATGTAGTCTGCTACAAGTGCAACAAGAAAGGACATTATGCCCATGAATATCGAACTGGAAAAGGGAAGAAGATTGCAAATAAGAAAGGAGTGAAGTGCTTTAACTATGACCAGATTGGACACTACAAGAATCAGTGTCTCGAACCAGTCAGAGCGGATATGTGAAAAGTTTTTGCTTTAGGACCATCATCTGCTAAACCAACTGCTGTTGAGAAGGGAAAGACTGTGATAGAAGGTACAATTTTGATTCATAGTAAACCAGTTAGGGTACTATTTGGTGCCGGGGCATCGCATTCATTTATATCTCATTGTTTGGTAGATAAGTTATGTTTAGAATCCTCATACCTTGTTACTTCCTTAAGGGTTGCGAATTCGATAGGACGGGTATGCAACTCTAGGGATGAGATGTTACCGGTTAAAACTTGAACTGTTAGGTCGTAAGTTTGCATGTATTTGTATGTTTTTGATTTCGTAGGCTTCCAGATCATTTTGGGTATGGATTGGTTGGATAATTATAATGCTAGGATATTTTTCCAAGATAGGCAAATATCGTTAAAACACCCCAATAGTCATAACCAAATTATATACTCGGTGGAGAAGTTAGGCCCAAGTGCTTGTGCTTTGCTGAATGCAATGGAAGTAGAAGAAGAGTTGAATCACATTTTGGTAGAAAGAGAGTTTGCAGATGTTTTTGAGCCAGTCATAGGACTACCACCGAAACGAGCCATTGAGTTTAGGATAGATCTTGTGCCTGGAGCAGAACCCGTAAATAGACCACTTAGCAGGATGACACCTAACGAGATGAAGGAATTGAAGGTGCAGCTAGTGGATTCATAAAGAAAGAATTTCATCAGACCAAGCAGTTTGCCTTGGGGAGCGGCTGTAGTGTTCATGAAGAAACCGGATGGGTCGTTAAGGATGTGTATCGACTATCGTAAGTTGAACGAGAAGACAATCAAGAATATGTATCCTTTTCCGAGAATCGATTATTTATTTAATCAGTTGAGTGGAGCCAGAGTATTTTCCCAATTGGATCTGGCGACAGGATTCCATCAGCTAAGAGTGGCAGAGATAGTATTCTGTTTTAGGCATTTCAGACTAGGTATGGTTCGTATGAATGGTTAGTAATGCCATTCGGGTTAACAAATGCGCCAGCTTTCTTCGTGGAATTGATGAACCGAGTTTTCCGAGAGCACTTGGATAGGTTCGTATTGGTATTCATAGATGACATTTTAATATACTCTAAGGATGAAAGAGACATGAAGCTCATCTTAGAGTAGTACTTGAGACACTGAGGCGGCATCAACTAAAAGTGAGGTTTTCAAAGTGTCATTTCTTGAAGAAAGAAGTTAAGTTTCTTGGTCACGTGGTTTCAGAAAAGGGTTTGTCAGTTGATCCGGATAAGATCGAGGCTATTAACAACTGGAAGAGACCAGAGACAGTGACCAAAATCAGAAGTTTTTTTGGACTCGCTGGCTATTACCGGAGATTCATTAAGGATTTCTCGCGAGCAGCAGAGAATTTGACTATGCCAACCAGGAAGGACGTGAAGTTTATTTGGCCTAATAAATGCGAGGAAGCATTCCTTAAGTTAAAGCATTTGTTGACCAATGCACCTGTGTTAGCAGTTCTAGACAGGAATCAAGGATTAGTAGTCTACACTGATGCATGTGGTACCGGATTAGGGGCTGTGTTGATGCAGAAAGGTAAAGTTATTGCCTATGCTTTACGACAGCTTAGACTGCATGATGTGAGAATTCTACTCATGATCTGGAGTTGACAGCGGTGATCTTCGCACTAAAGTATGGAGACATTATCTCTTAGGGGAGAGATTTGAGTTATAGACTGTTCATAAGTCCTTAAGATATTTATTCTTTTAGAAGAAGTTGAATATGAGACAGTAGAGGTGGCTGGAGTTTTTAGCAGCTTATGATGCTGGTATAGAGTATACACCTGGAAAAGGGAATAAAGTAGTGGATACTCTTAGCAGAAAACATCATAATGTGGTGTTAGCTATGTTAACGGAATGGAAGGATCTAGAAGCTTTGACTACTTGTAGTGTGCAGTTAAGATCGACTGCTAGTTCTAGTCAGAGCACTGCTATGTTATCCTACTTGGAAGTTCCACCAGTACTGATTGTGAGGATTTCTTCTAAGTAGAAAGAGGATCCACAGTTAGCCGGGAAGATTAAATGGCTTAAGGTTGGATCAGAGATTGATGATCTAAAATATTTTAATCTTGACCAGAGGGGATGGTTGAGAAAGAAGGGACGGTTGTGTGTTCCGAATGTTAGAGACTTAATGAGAGAAGTCCTTAGGGAATGTCATCAATCGAAATTTACGATTCATCCTGGGGGAACCAAGATGTATGAAGACATGACGAGGACTTTCTACCAGGAAGGTATGAAGAAGGATGTTGGTTTTTGAGTAAGGCAGTGTGTGAACTGTCAACAAGTGAAGGTCGAACATCATAAGCCGAGTGGGTTGCTTCAATCTTTGGAGATACCAGTTTGGAAATGGAATTCGATATCCATGGATTTTGTAGATGGGTTTCCAAGGTCGAATTGAGGAAATGAAAGTACATGGGTCATAGAGGACAGGTTGACCAAGAGCGCCCATTTCATTCCAGTCAAGTCAACTAAGATGGCACCTGTTTTAACTCAATTGTTTATGAAGAACATAGTTAGACTACATGGAATTCCTAGTAGTATAGTAAGTGATAGAGATACTTTGTTTACTAGCGAGTTCTGGAAGAGTCTACAGGATGTATTAGGTACCAAGTTCAAGATGAGTACTACTTATCACCTTCAAACAGATGGGCAGACAGAGAGAGTCAACAAGGTACTCGAGGATGTGTAGAGAGCTTGTGTGCTCGATTTTGGTAGATCTTGGGAAGATCACCTACAATTAGTTGTGTTTTCCTATAGTAGTAGTTATCAGACTAGTATAGGAATGCCGCCTTTCGAAGCTTTGTATGGAAGGTCATGCAAGTCACCAGCATGTTGGTTGGAAACTGGAGATAGATTAGTCTTAGGTCTAGATCTGGTGAGATAGGCAACAGAGAAGATTGAGTTGATCCGAGGAAGGATAAAGGATGCCCAGTCAAGTCAAAAGAGTTACGTAGATAAGAGGCGTAAGGATATCGAGTTCTTAGTTGTAGATAAGGTTTTCATTAAAGTATCACCGATGAAGCGGGTGGTACGATTCGGAAATTTATAGAAACTGGCATCGAGATATGATGGACCGTTCTCGGTTAAAGAGAGGATCGAAAAGCTCACATATAAAGTAGAGTTACCGAGCAGTTAGGCAGGTGTCCATATGTGTTTCATATGTCTCATCTTCATAAGTTTGTGCATGATCTAGAGACTACTATTCCTCCGACTGCATTGGAAGACTTAATAGTAGAACCAGATCTAACCTTTATTAGGCAACCAGTTCGGGTTGTAGCGAGAGATGAGAGGAGGTTAAGGAACAAGACATTCAAGTTGGTGAAAGTTCAGTGGAGCGACAACGAGAAGGACTGTACTTGGAAGACAAAAGACAGGGTTAGAGATACTTATCCTGATCTACTTTAAGGGTATGTTCTATAATTTCTTTATATAGACTGTTGCTAATCAGGTAGGCTAGTATGATAGTTAAGAGATGTTACAGATGTTTGCTATGATTAGTATTTAGTCCTTGCTGAATTTCGAGGACAAAATTCTTTAAGGAGGGGAGCCTATAACACCCCTAATTTTAAATAGCATTATTTAGGAGATTTAATTAAATAAATTAAATAGAATAATGTAAAGATTAGAGTGATAAGGGGATTGAGATTTGAAAACTAATTAGGGTTGTGCCTTAACTAAATGGACTTATAAAAAGGGTTTATAAGTAAATACCTAAGAGAACAAGGCAAGGGTAATATGGGAATTGCCGTATATTATACCCCATAATCCCTAAACCCATAAACCCTTACCTCATTCCCATTCACGTTATTCATAAAAAAACAAAAACATAAGCAAAGGAGAATCAAGGCCGGCCATTACCCAAGGGGAAGAAGGGCTTAAAATCAATTAGATGTTAAGATTCAAGCTAGGAAGATTAAAACAAGAAAAAATGTCAAGTTCCTTATCTAAAGAAGGTGAATAATAATCTAAACCATCTCGTATATGTCTTTTTGAACATTTTAATTTCGGGTTTAATGTTTAAAACCATTTAGATGGATAAATGATGATATGCTTTGATTATATGCCATCTTTTGATTTAAACAAGGATTTTTGTATAATGATATATCTCGATTTTAATGTTAAAATCATGTAAATTAATTTCGAATGCCATGATAGTTGAATATGTTATGTAAAACTTTATTTTGGAGATGGGTTTAAATTTTCATAATATTCCAAGGTATGGATAACTTATTATGAATTTAGGATGGAAGAAATAGACAATTTTGGGTTTAAATTATGTAAGGCAATTATATAATGATTTCGGGTCTGAAATTTACATATGTTAGAAAACATATTAAAAGTGAATTATGGGGATTTTTCCTAAGTGTTTTAATATGGTTATTAAATTATTTAAGTTGAAGGACTTAAATGTTAAAATGTTTTGTTGAAGGGAATGGCTTATTTGTTAAAATAATTTTAGTTAAAAATTATTGAATTCGACAACCTTTTTAGAAAAGGGTTTCGATAAAGAATTTGGCAAACAATCATATTTTGATAAATTGGGTAAGTTAGGTAAAAAGGAATTTCTTTTAAAGGCATAAAATCATTTTTGTTTCGATTACAACCTTGCCACTTCCGTTTGCTTGTTTCCGAAACCATGCCCAGTAGGCCTTTCGAACACATTCCAGACCAGTGCACATGGTATTAAGAAATTGATACGTAGTGTATTGGAGGAAGATGGAATGGATGGTGTCGAAGACTTTCTTTCGAAGGGGTTGAAATTACTTTTTAATTGCTTTTAAATAAATTAACGTGCCTTATTTTTAGAAGAAGCTTTCCAATGAGTTGCCGCTTGTTTTGTTTTCAAAGGAGTTTTTGAAAGGGTAGCCGCTTTTGAACCTATTCGAAACCTAGTTGCCGCATTTATGCCTTTTGAACTAGTTGAAGGCCGCTTTCTTTACAGCCTTAAATCAATGCTTTCGAAAGAGAAGCTTCCGTCCTTGTAAAATTTGAAGCCATCTTCTCAGTGCTTTCGAAAAGGTTATTTTTAGCTGCTTTTAACAAGAGATTTGGAGGCAATGGTTTCGAAAGGAAGGTTTTGAAAACCATCCTCTTCCCTAGATACTTTACTTAAAATCAATGCTTTCGAAAGGGGTAATTTCACTTCTGTTCCTCTTGACCCAATAGTTATATTAAGTGTTAAACCCAATAGTTTCGAAAGGAACACTTTTTAATGGTTTCTATGATGCTTTCGAAGGGTATGCTTTAAGTCTTTCGAAGGATATGTTTTTGGCATTTCAAAGGGTATGTTTTAAGTATTTTGAAAGATAAGCTTTCAGTGTTTTGTAACATCCCCTTACTTGGAGGCCCAAAACTAACGGCTACGGATGCTGTAGTCATCCATAGTTATTATTTCTCGGCGACCAAATACAGCAGTGTTAGATACATTGATACACAGATCACAAGAATATGGAAATATTTTAACAAATTAAAAACACATTTCCACATTCCATTCAAAACATTTCATGTTCATTACATAATCCCACAAATGTTAACCACGTTCAGAAAAATATAATTATTACACATACGCCAAGAGCGACATATGAAGATGCCCCCTTGGTTGATCAAAGTATATAGTAAGGCTAATAAGTCTGCCTTTACATCCAAAATACAAAGCGGAAAAAGACAACTCTAAATAACTAACTGCCTCCTGCACGCCTCCAGAAGCATTATTCGTCTAAGAAGAGAACCTGGAAACCCTAAACCTCAAACTACTCAAAATCAATTGAGTACCCGAGAGTTTAAGGGGAAAACAAAAACTTCGAGTCAGACATAAAGTCTGGTATGAATAATAATCTAACATCTTAATCCATTTAGATATCTAGTAAGACCACGCCACTTAGCGGAACGGGTTTTCCCCTCATTAGTATCCTAAAACCCTTTTTATAAAACCATATATTGTGCTCCTGCATCCACTGTGGTTAAAACATAACATTTCAAAATATAATGATGATATACATATATAAATATTTTGGATATCCCATCCCCAGTTTAGTTGACTCTCTGTCATATTTATAGTTTCTAGGATCAATATTAACCTATTAGTTTTCATGGGTTCACTAATACCTCTTTTTTATAATTCATGGACGTCCTGTCCTATTTCAGAGTTTTCATGGGATCACTAAGAACCGATAGGCTCCTGCCAATTAACTTAATTAATTCATGGGTTCCCCTGAACCTATTGGTCATTTCAATAACTCATCTTATATCCTAGTTTTCATGGGTTGACTAGGAACCTGTGGATTACTCCAGTAACTCCCTTCTTTGCCTAGTTTTGATGGGTTGACTAGGAACCTACTGATGCCTCCCTTAACTTCAATCTTATCCTAGTTTTCATGCGTTGACTGGGAACCATTTGACTGACGTCAATACTTAATCTGGATATAGTTTCCATGGGTTCACAACAAACCAATTGGCCCTAGCCAATCATCCTTAATACATAGTTTTCATGGGTTTACTATGAACCTGTTGGTTACCCCAATAACTTCCTAATCATAGTTTTCATGGGTCTACTATGAACCTATCACCCGGACAACTTCAAGGTTTAGGCACCCTAATTTTGGTTTCCCCAACCTCCTGGATGTAATTATACTCATTTAGGGGTTTAATCAATTTATACTCACTACTGGATTAACCTAGTTTGTTCTTCTACCCTTTTATCCCCAAAATACAGTTATGGGTCCTTTATCATGTGAATATATTCATATTTGAAGAAGCAAACATAACAACTTAACAATCCCACTCCCGTGGGTTTAAGGTCCTTGAAAACATTTACATGTTGAACATGGTTAATCCCTTAAACCTATACTTTTATCATGGAAGTACTTCTTCAAATTTACATACTTGAAATCCTTTCAAAACTTCTTTATTTAGCTTTGAGTGTTTCCTTTTAAAAATGAGTTTGGGTTTAAAAAGCCTTTCGACGCCTTCGATGCCTTGCTTTCGACTTCATTGGACAACCTCCTTCGAAAGCATTAAATTCTATCTTTAAAACATTAGGCTTCTGCTTTTCGAATATTTTAAAACATTCTTTCGAAACCTTTCGACCTTATTAAAGTATTAGCATATAAGTATAGAAGCATAGCTTCGAAACCCTTCAAAAATACCCCTTTCGAAACCATTGAAGGTTATCTTTCGAAACCATTGAAGGTTACCCTTCGAAACCAATACCTTTCGAAGCCATTAGGTTCATATTTAAAATAATATTTTTGGGTCAAAGTGAACATAAGCAAAAGCATCTCTTTCAAAACCATTCTTTATTTCAAAAAGTATTGGGGAAGCTTGAGGGTGTCGAAACCATCCTTTCGAAAACATTAAAACTTCTGGGTGAAACAATTGAAGGTTGGATTCGAAACCCCTTCCAAAACCATTGCCTTCGAAACCCCTAACCCCTTTCGAAAGCAATTGGAAGTGGCTTATATTTATAAAAACAAACAGTACCTTTCGACAGCAATGATGTCTTCAATACCATCGAAAGGCATCTAAACACAGAAGGGTTCCGACTTGGTCGGAACCACCCCTTCCAAAAGTTTCAATTAAAAACTAAGTAACTCCTTCGGAAGCTACTATTTGAAAACAAAGGCTGTAGTTCTCCACCGTAAGCTTCTTTATAAATACCCTTTCGAAACCATTGGTTTCGATTACCTCGAATACTTTTTATAAACAGGCAAGCGCTTTTCTTTTAAAACAAAACAAAACAAAGAAACTAACCCCTTTCGGAAGCTACATTTTGACACCCTACCTTCCTCCTTTCTCCACTCCACTACGTACCATCTAAATGATACCATGTGTATTGGTTTTGACCCAGAAGGTTTCCCTAGGTTGGAAGCGGAAGCTCTGGGTCGAAAGGTCCTTCTAAAGGAGGCAGAACCTACTTTTGAGAGTAAAAGGCTGTTTTTTTCCAAATAAAGTAAACTTTTTGTAACAAACTTGCCTACATGTAAACACCTAATTGGCTATTATAAACTTTCACATAATTTGGCTAATGTTTGCCGCATTTTCTCAGATCTAAAATATAACATCTTTTAACTAATAAGCCCTTCCAATTAATAAAACAATTAAATCATTTAGGTCCTCCTTTCAATATAATTTAATTTCTATACTAATCACTTAGTAAAAATCCCCAAAAATTTCAAAGATTCACTTTAATCATGTTATCTAACATATCAAAATTTCAGACCCAAATTCTTTATATAATTTCCGAAATAAATTTATAAACCTATATAACCATATTTTCCTTTGAAAATTCATAACTAATTCTCCATGGCTTGCAAAATTAAAAAAATTAAAACCCAACTCCAAAATCATGTTTTCCATAACATATAATTTTTCCATGGCATTTAAAAATCATTTAATCTCGGTTTTGCCCTAAAATCGTGCAAATTTCATTTTAAACAACCTTGTTTAAATTAACAAATACTAAATCAAGCATATCATCATCCAATATATCATAAAAACGAATTTACCCTGAAATCCGAAAACATATGGTTATAAAACCAAAAATAGAGATGTAAGATTGGATAAGGAAATTGAAGATCGATTGAGATTGATTTCTTCTAGCTTGAACCTAAGCTTTAGATTTGATTTTCTCTTCTTCTTTTCTTCCTAATGGCCGGCTCTCCTCTTTCTCATGTTTTGAAATTTTTATTATGATAAATGAACTTGTATGACCTAGAGGTAATGGTATAAGTGTGGGAAATATGGGTGGCTATTACCCTAATGCCCTTAGGTTTGTTTTAGTTAGCACTTAACCATTTATAAGTTCATTCATTTTAAATAAGCACAACCACTTAGTTTATTAATCAACCTCAATCTCCTTATCACTCTACATTATTATTTTAGTTTATTCTAATTAACTCTCTTGAATAATGTTATCAAAAATTAGGGATGTTACAGGCTCCCCTCCTTAAAGAATTTCATCCTCGAAATTCAGTGAGGACTAAATAGCAATCATCTATAACGACTCATAACATCCATACTAGCCTACTCAACTAGCAACTAATCTATATAAATCTAAAATAGACATACCATCAAAATAGATCAGGATAAGCATCTCGAATCCTATCCTCTGTCTCCCAAGTACAGTCCTTTTCATTATCGCTCCACTGAACTTTTACCAACTTGACTGTCTTGGTTCTCAATCTTTTCTCACCCCTTGCTACAACCCGAACTGGTTGTCTAACAAAAGTCAAATCAGGCTCTACTTCCAAGTCCTCCAACTCTGTTTGAGGAACAGTAGACTCTGGATCATGCACATACTTGCGAAGATGAGACACATGGAATACATTATGGACACCTGCCAAACTGCTCGGCAACTCTACTCTGTACGCGATTTTTCAGATCCTTTCTAAAATCTGGAATGGTCCAACATATCTCGGGGCCAACTTTCCCGATTTCCCAAACCGTACCACACCCTTCATTGGTGATACTTTAATGAAAACCCTATCTCCCACTAAGAACTCTAGGTCTTTACGCCTCTTATCTGCGTAACTCTTCTGTCTAGATTGAGCTTCCTTCATCCGTCCTCGGATTAACTCAATCTTTTCTGACGCCACTCTAACCAAATCCGTACCTAAGACCAATCTGTCTCCAGTCTCCAACCAACATGCGGGTGATTTGCATGGCTTTCCATGCAAAGCTTCAAAAGGCGCCATTCCTATAATAGTCTGGTAACTATTATCATAGGAAAACTCAACCTAGTGCAGGTGATCCTCCCAAGATCCACCAAAATCCAACACACAAGCTCTCAAGAAATCCTCGAGTACCTTATTGACTCTCTCCGTCTGCCCATCCGTCTGTGGGTGATGTGTAGTACTCAACTTGAGCTTAGTGCCTAGCACATCATGTAGACTCTTCCAGAATTCACTAGTGAATAAAACATATCTTTCACTGACTATGCTACTAGGAATTCGATGAAGTCTAACTATGTTCTTCATGAACAACTTCGCCAAAACTGGTGGCGTCCTGGTCGACTTGACTGGAATGAATGGGTACTCTTGGTCAACCTGTCCACTATTACCCATATGCTTTCATTTCCCCTATTCGACCTTGAAAACCCATCTATAAAATCCATGGATATCGAATCTCATTTCCATACTGGAATCTCTAAAGGCTGAAGCAATCCACTTGGCTTCTGATGTTCGGCCTTCACTTGTTGACAGTTCACGCACTGCCTAACCCATAAGCCGACATCCCTCTTCATGCCTTCCCAATAGAAGCTCCTCTTCATATCTTGATACATCTTAGTCCCACCAGGATGAATCGTAAAATTGGATCGATGACATTCCTCTAGAACTTCCCTTCTCAAGTTCTCTATATCTGGAACACATAACCGCCCCTTCTTTCTCAACCATCCTATCTGGTCAAGGCAAAACTCTTTCAAATCATCGGCCTCAGTTCCAACCATGAGCCTTCTGATCCTCTTGGCTAAAACTGGATCCTCTCTCTGTTTAGAAGCTATCCTTTCAATCAACACTGGACGAACTTATAAACAAGACAACATGGCAGTCCCTTGACTAGAACTAGCAGTAGATCTTAACTGCACACCGCAAATGGCCAAAGCTTCAAGATCCTTCCATTCTTCTAACATAGCTAACACCACATTCTGATGTTTTCTACTGAGAGCATCTGCTACCTTCTTTCCTTTCCCAGGAGTATACTCTATAGTGAAATCATAAGCAGCCAAAAACGCAAGCCACCTTTGCTGCCTCATATTCAACTCCTTCTGAGAGAATAAATATCTTAAAGACTTATGATCGATATAAAACTCAAATCTCTTCCTTAAGAGATAATGTCTACAAATCTTCAAGGCAAAAATCATTGCTGCCAACTCCAAGTCAGGAGTAAGATATCTTACTTCAAGCGGCCTAAGCTGCCTATATGCGTAAGCAATGACTTTGCCCCTCTGCATCAACACTGCTCCCAATCCAGTTCCACATGCATCAGTGTATACTACCAACCCTTGGTTTCCATTTAGAACCACTAACACTGGTGCATTGGTCAACAAATGTTTTAACTTAAGGAACCCTTCCTCACATTTGCCGGATCAAACAAACTTCACATTTTTCCTGGTCAACTTCCTCAAAGGTGCTGCTATCCGTGAGAAATCCTTAATGAATCTCCGGTAATAGCCAGCAAGTCCAAGAAAACTTTGGATCTCGGTTACCGTCTCTGTTCTTTTCCAATTGTTCATAGTTTCGACCTTATCTGGATCGACTAACAATCCTTTCTATGAAACCACATGACCAAGAAACTTAACCTCTTTCCTCCAAAATTGGCACTTGGAAAACTTCGCCTTTAGCTGATTCTGCTTCAGCGTCTCTAGCAAAACTCTAAGATGATCTTCATGCTCTCTCTCATCCTTAGAGTATACCAAAATGTCATCTATAAATACCAACACGAATCTATCCAAATACTCACGGAAGACTCGATTCATCAAATCCACAAAGAAAGCAGGTGCATTTGTCAGTCCAAAAGGCATCACTAACCACTCATACGAACCATACCTAGTTCGAAATGTAGTCGAAGGAATGTTGTCCTCGGCGACCCTTAACTGATGGAACCTTATCGCCAAATCCAATTGGGAAAACAGCTTGGCTCCACTCAAATGATCAAACAGATCATCAATTCTTGGCAAATGATACTTATTCTTTATTGTCCTTTCGTTCAACTTATGGTAGTCGATGCACAACCTTAACGATCCATCTGGTTTCTTCACAAATACTACGCCCACTCCCCAAGGAAAACTGTAGGATCGATTTTACACTAGAGGTGGGGGGTGAATGGGGTGATACTAATAATAATATAAATTAATGCGGAAACATATAAAATAATTGCAGCACAGATATTAGCAGAATAATAAAAGCAGAAATAGAATAACACAGATTTACCCAGCTTCAGCAAAACCTGCCTACGTGCTGCCCCCAAGGTTTCTACTAGAAATTAAGTAGTCAAACGCTTACACACGTAAACTTGCGACACCCACTATCGACAACCTAACTCTACGCTCAAAACACTGTCACAACTCAACCACTGAGTTGCGAATTCTCGAACTACACCCCCGTAGTTCGTAACCTAGTCACACGACTAGAATTTGAAAATTTTAAAGAAAATTACAATTTGAAAATAAACAATTAAAATAAAGCCCTATATATAAGGTTAAGCCCAAATAACAAATAACAATAGCTGGCCCAAAAAGATAACTCCCTTTCTTTACTTCGGCCGACTTCCCTTTTGTTTTATTTCGTGAAAAATCTTCGGCTATGTTCTTGTTTTCCTCTTTAAAAAATTAGGGCTTTGCTGTGTTGAAGCCACCGCCTGTTCTTTTGCTTCGATTGAAATATGTGTTTGCTTTGGATTGCTTTGTCAATCGATTGCTGCTTTGTTCGACTTCGGCTGCTCCAATTTGTCGAGATCGAATGGTGCTTTGAATTGGTAAGTTTGTCCCCCTTTTCGATTTATCATTATACTCAAATTGATTCGAGTACTGGATCTATGCTTGCTCTCTGATTTTTCTACTTGAACTCGAATTCGATTCGAATTATAACATTGTTTTCGATTTAAGAGTATACTCTGGATTTTAGTCTTGAACTCGAATGCTCTTTTGCCGATGATGTTAATGGGAATTTATAGGGATCGAACCCCTATAATCTCGTTCGTATTTTTGAGTTTGAATTCTTCATGTGATTTGCTCTGCCATTGATTTTTGATCGAACGATGTAATTAACCTTGACTTGTTCATATCATACGTATACTTCATGAATTTGAATTTAGGTCCGTTCTTTTCTCTTTTGACTTCTATGATTTCGGCACTCTGAATTTTTGAGATAATTGACTTGTTTAATTTCTTTCTGCTATCACTTGATCATCTGATTGATTTTTATCTCAGCCATGACTTTGTTAAAACTGTTAAATGCTCTGTTGCTTGATTACTAGTACATGTTCACTTGTTCAAACCGCTACATTTCCTTGACTGGTTCATGACCCACGACTATGTTGTGATTATCTTCGAGTTAACTGTCTGTTCACTGTGTACATATATTTGTGCACTTCATGTTGACTGAAACTGAAGTTGTATATATGCATGTAGTCCCAGTGCTCTTTGAAATCTTGCTGTATTTTACCAATTGTCTGTATTTAGTTAAGCTGCTATCATGTTTCCTTGTATTCTCTGGAGTCTTGTGAAATTTGAAGTGGTCTTCGTGTATATTGATGTCACCTCTGTTGCCTCTGAGCCTATTTGAAACTGTTGTCACCCATGTATATTTTGTATATGTGTCTGGACTCAATTCTGGTTGCTTGTTGAGTTGTTATTCAAGTGGTTCTTCATATGTAGTTGTTTTGCTTGAGGCTTCATGTATTGTATGTGGTCATTGAAGGTTGTTGTCATTTGTGTTTCATGTACTGCCTTGTATTTGCTGTCTCCTTTTGAATTGCAGTCTTGTGCATTGATGTTTGATTTGTAGCTTGAATCAATTTGTGGTTATTCATATATAAGTCTGCACTTTGTATTCATGGCTTTGTTCTTTGAACTGAATATGTGTATACACATATATGCATATATGTATACATGTGTGTTTGTGAGTGTATGATTATTGCATGCTCATATTGCCATGTTCACTATAATGTCTGGTGGTAGCTACTGGGTTGAGTGTATGATTTCTCTGGTTGCTCTGTCCACTTCAGTGCTTGCATATTCCAGTGTGCATTGCGTAGTGCTTGTATCTCAGTGATGCATTGCTTTTGTTCCACTGGCTTGTCTTTTTGAACTGGTTCATTTAGCTAGCTGCTCCCTTGCTCGAAACTATTTTACTAGGTTACCCTGTTTAGCCTTTACACACCTGAAATGTTGAAACCATGCTGGTCTCTAGTTCCACATGTTAATACATTTTCCTTTGTTTAGTTTATATGCATATACATTTTGGTTGAGTTTTGTTGCATATGTGAGTTCATGCCATGCTGTAGTTTTGAGTCTGTGCATGCTATCTGGAGCAGTTCTTCATGTGTACTGAACTTCATGTGCATATCCATTTGCTATGTTTTTGTAGCTCGACCATCCATGCTTGTGTTCATGCATTCGAACTACTCTGTGTTAATTTAGAGACTTCATTTTGGTCTTGCTCATTGATCGGTCATATTCATGTGTACTGATCTCTCTTGGCTGGAATTCGAGATGCTGAGGCAGTGCACATGTGCTTGTGTACACATGTGTATATGCAGGCTCTAGTGTATTTGAAACTTTATGACTTGTTTTCGTATTGCACTTGAGTTAAGTCCAGCCATGGCTTGGGTTTGACCTTGTGCTCACCTATCCGTGCAATTTTATCAAGTGTATATCGCTGTGCATGGCCTTGTGACATGTATAATGATACATTGTGCATGTTACAAGCTGTTCGTGTAAGATGAATTCAAAATAAATGACGACGAACAACGCAAATAACCAAGGCAAATAAAATTTTCAAACACACACTTTTATTGTACATTGCAAAATATTTCTTTTTCAATTTTACTGCGTTAGTGCTTATTTTGCAGATAATTCAGATGTTGGATACATACTGGAATAGAGTTGAAGATAAAAGTACGAGTGTGAGTGATAAGTAGTGAGGAGAACATTGTAAATTGAAATTTGTGATGTAATCGAAATTGTAATGTAATTGAAATTGAATTGTAATTGAAAATGTATATATGTAGTGAGAGCTCAAATTTGTACTATTCAAAATTGTAATAAAATATTTGTTTGAATTTAAATTCTGTGTCATTTATTTTATTCAACAAATATTTATTAATTATGTGGAAAATAAAATAGTACAATAATAAATACATTTAAACGAATATATATGTGTTTATCATCATCAAACAAATATCATAGGCTATTGTATTCTACAATCTCCCCTTTTTGTTGATAACAAACATATATTAAGATTTTGACTCTCTTAAATGTATTTTACCTTGATGAATTCCAGACAACAATGCTCCCCTTTCACATATGCATGAAAATAAATAGAAAATATGCAAATGAACCTAAATGAAAATATGCAAATTAAAAATAAAATATTTGAACTTTATTTTGCCAAAATCTTAACTTTTATCTCCCCCTTTTATTATCAGCAAAAGTAATAGTGTTAGAAAAATAGAGATAAAGTGATAGACATTAATACAACATTAGTACCCAATCGAGTATAAATATTAAATTTCAATAAAAAAATCATACATACTCTGTTAGGCACATATTCCACTTTAGAGTGATAGGGGTGATGTCGACATATAAAACCATATAGTTGTATCTATTTGTGGTATATTTATATCAAGAATTTGAATATCTACTAACCATGCATAACCATTAGGACTTTTAAATGAGATTAGTAGTATTCCCAATTTTTATATAAAAAAAATGAATTTCAAGCATCTTCTAACCACGCATAACCGTGAGGACTTTTAAATGGGATTAGAATCAACTCGTCTATTTAATAATAAATTTTGATATGTGTTCCATACATGCATAACCGTGAAGACTTTTAAATGAGCATGAAAGAACATAAACAAATATTCCAAGTAATTCACCCATGCATAACCGTAAGGACTTTTAAACGAGAGTGAATACTTTGGATGTTTTTATTGCTAAAAAATAAAATAAAATAAAAACGAATAATTTCCCGTTTAAAATACCACATTTTGACATACTATATTGGATTTTGATGAGTGATGGTCGTTGGAAATATGATAGAAATAGAGATTGTCATGGAAATTTTACCAACAAAAGTTATTATAAATCTTGTTAAATTTTTTTTTAAAGAAATTTACTAAATATACTGTCTGTCTCAAGTCATAATATATGATTAATATCAACACTCATCATTTTTTCAATCACTATTTATCTTTTCAATAATTATGTGGGTGTCAGATTAGTTAATGTTGTCATTTAAGATCAAAGTCAAAAATATAAAATCAAATCTAAAAATGACCAATCTAAAACGAAGTCAACAAAAACTATTTTCTGAAAGGGGTTTAAAAAAATGTCTACTAATTGAAAATCAGTTGAAATGAAAAATATGCAAATATTTTCTTTGAAAATGATGCGACTAATGAATGTCTCTACATAAAACACGTTCTACTAGTAATTTTTCTATCAACTAGGTTACTAGTGCAATCTGCATCTGAATTTCACTTTGATTCAAAGTTATCATTAGATAGATATCATACACCAAATCGTGGAGTGTGCAACAGATACCTTAAAATTCTTTTTACAGCTTTTAAATGAAATTCTTTTGGATTTGAATTTAAACAGTGTATACAAGCAAACACAAAATATAATGTCATGTCAAATATATCCATGTGTATCTAGAATAGTCATCAACCAATAAAACAACATCATTTGTCCAAACAAATCTATATAAACTAGTTCAAAGACTCTAGAGGTACTTATAGTATTCTCGGCATAACAAGATAATTGGCCAACAATCAACATTCATTTCTTTATCACATAACTAGCTGATTTAAATCAGATTATGGTGTAGATTTTCAACATATAATATATTGTTCAAGATAAATATACCGTTACCTATTTTACCTTTATCGATAATTTTTCATTGTTGCCCATTGTGATTCTGCCACCATTGTACTAGGCTAAGGAACTTTGATTTGTCGCCCATCGTGTGCCTAGAACAGCCAGAATCCAGGTAACACTGTTGTTGTTCCTTAGCCTGCCACCACACCTACACGAGAAAAGATTTTTGTGACCTATTTGTTTTTATAGGTCCATGGTTGTTAGTGACTAAAGATTTTGAAAA
Organism: Allium fistulosum; assembly: GCA_030737815.1. NCBI lineage: Eukaryota > Viridiplantae > Streptophyta > Magnoliopsida > Asparagales > Amaryllidaceae > Allium > Allium fistulosum. Next base: position 736,753,811 of record CM060908.1, on the reverse strand, counting down.
ATATGTTTGTGTAGACCAAAGACAATTTATATTTGTTCCTTTTGGCACCCAGATTTGTTTGACTTTAAGGGATTTTATATTCGTGCCTTTTGGAACCCAAATTGGTATGGTTTTCACGTGTTTGGGTCTATACCAGCAATTATTGTGGTTGTGTCCAATTTTTCCACAAATCGGGCACTTGGAATTGACTTGGCTAATTTCACTTCTAACACGTTCTGATTAAGTATACCCAAGTCCTTGTCTAACAGTATTGACAGTTTGTTTCCCTAATAACATATTTAGCGATCTTTCTACTTCGGAGAATTTCCCTAAAGTTGTAGACAATTGCTGCACTTGTGTTTTGAGAGATTCATTCTCATTCAATAACAAAGTGCATTTTTTGATAGAATTGTCTCTCCTAGTATTTTCACTTTCTTTCAAAATCAGAATTTCATTTTCAAGTGATTTGATTCTAGTTTCTGATTTTTTCATTTCTTCTTCAAATGATGGTCACTTATCACATTTAGGGCTTTTGTTTCGATGGTTTTTAACCAATTGATCAAGTTGTTTATTTAGTTCTATCAAACTATCTTTTTGTGATTCAAGTTTAGCATACTTCTCCCTAAGTCGTTCAAAACAGCCATTTACTTCGTGAAAATATATAAGTAATTCTGAGTGAGTAAGTTTTGATACCTCGCTTGGCTTGTCATTATCGCTATCACTTATTTCTCCTCGAAGACACAGTTTTTCTTTTTCATTTTCACTGCCAGTGCTTTCATCACTTTCATCCCAAGTTACTGCAAAGCTTCTCCTATTCGGTTTCTTTCCTTTGCTGAATTGATTTTGAGGACAATTGGGCTTGATGTGACCGGGTTTATTGCACTTGTGACAAATGATCTCTTGCTCTTCTGAGTTGTCTAGTACTTTGACTATTCTACTTTTCAATTGTTGATTTAGAGAAGAATTTCCATATTTGCGGTTCCACCTTTTGAATCTCTTTTTATCAGTGCCAATTCAGCTGCTCCATCCTCATCATCATCATCATCTTCGTTTTCCGTTGTTCCTTTGAGAGCTATTGATTTCTTTCGAGTATCACCTCCTTCACGTTCTTCCTTGAATTTCATTTCTAGCTCATAAGTGGTGAGATTTCCAATGAGTTCTTCAACTTTAACTTGTTTCAAATCCTTTGATTCTTGAATGGCAGTAAATTTTTCTTCAAAATTTCGTGGAAGGACTTTGAGGATTTTTTGGACTATTTCCAATTCTGTGCATAGTTTTCCGAGAGCTTTTGATTTGTATATGAGATTAGAAAGTCGTCCATACATCTCTTTGACATTTTCATCCTTGGCCATTGTGAAGTTCTCGTATTCTCTACTAAGCATGGCAAGGCGAGATTATTTAACCTGGAAAGTTCCTTCATGGGTTACTTCAAGTGTGTGCCAAATTTCCTGCACAGTTAGATAATGTGAGACACGATTAAATTCAATTTGATCCAATGAACAAATAATAGAATTCATGGCTTTAGCATTAGCATTTTGCAGTTTATTTTCAAGGTCTTTCCATTGATCCATAGGTTTTTCTGTTTTATGATTATCTACAATTATTGTTGGTGTCCTATATCCCGTTTTTCGATTTATAATTATACTCGGCTTAATTCGAGTACTGGATTGATGCTTGCTCTCTGATTTTTTTGCTTGAACTCGAATTCAATTAGAGTTATAAAATTGTTTTCGATTTAAGAGTATACTCTGATTTTAATCTTGAACTCGAATGCTCTTTTGCCGATGATGTTAATGGGCATTTATAGGGATCGAACCCCTATAATCTCGTTCGTATTTTTGAGTTTGAATTCTTCACGTGATTTGCTCTGCCGTTGATTTTTGATCGAACGATGTGATTAATCTTGACTTGTTCATATCATACGTATACTTCATGAATTTGAATTTAGGTCCGTCTTTTCTCTTTTGACTTCTATGATTTCAGCACTTTGAATTTTTGAGATAATTGACTTGGTTAATTTCTTTCTGCTATCACTTGATCATCTGATTGATTTTTATCTCGACCATGACTTTGTTAAACTGTTAAATGCTCTGTTGCTTGATTACTAGTACATGTTCACTTGTTCAAACCGCTACATTTCCTTGACTGGTTCATGACCCACGACTATGTTGTGATTATCCTCGAGTTAACTGTCTGTTCACTGTGTACATATATTTGTGCACTTCATGTTGACTGAAACTGAAGTTGTATATATGCATGTAGTCCCAGTGCCCTTTGAAATCTTGCTATATTTTACCAATTGTCTGTATTTAGTTAAGCTGCTATCATGTTTCCTTGTATTCTCTGGAGTCTTGTGAAATTTGAAGTGGTCTTCGTGTATATTGATGTCACCTCTGGTGCCTCTAAGCCTATTTGAAACTGTTGTCACCCATGTATATTTTGTGTATGTGTCTGGACTAAATTCTGGTTGCTTGTTGGGTTGTTATTAAAGTGGGTCTTCATATGTAGCTGTTTTGCTTGAGGCTTCATGTATTGTATATGGTCATTGAAGGTTGTTGTCATTTGTGTTTCATGTACTGCCTTGTATTTGTCGTCTCCTTTTGAACTGCAGTCATGTGCATTGATGTTTGATCTGTAGCTTGAATCAATTTGTGGTCGTTCATATATAAGTCTGCACTTTGTATTCATGGCTTTGTTCTTTGAACTGAATATGTGTATACATATATATGCATATATGTATACATGTCTGTTTGTGAGTGTATGATTGATGCATGCTCATGTTGCCATGTTCACCATGATGTCTGGTGGTAGCTTCTAGGTTGAGTGTATGATTTCTATGGCTGCTCTGTCCACTTCAGTACTTGCATATTCCAGTGTGCATTGTGTAATGCTTGTATCTCAGTGATGCATTTCTTTTGTTTCACTAGCTTGTCTTTTTGAATTGGTTCATTGAGCTAGCTGCTCCCTTTCTCGAAACTATTTTACTGGGTTACCCTATTTAGCCTTTACACACCTGAAATGTTGAAACCATGCTGGTCTCTAGTTCCACGTGTTAATACATTTTCCTTTCTTTGGTTTATATGCATATACATTTTGGTTGAGTTTTGTTGCATATGTGAGTTCATGCCATGCTGTAGTTTCAATTCTGTGCATGCTGTCTGGAGCAGTTCTTCATGTGTACAGAACTTCATGTGTATATCCACTTGCTATGTTTCTGTAGCTCGACCATCCATGCTTGTGTTCATGCATTCGAACTACTCTATGTTAATTTAGAGACTTCATTTTGGTCTTGCTCATTGATCGGTCATATTCATGTGTACTGATGTCTCTTGGCTGGAATTCAAGATGCTGAGGCAGTGCACATGTGTATGTGCACACATGTGTATATGCAGGCTCTAGTGTATTTGAAACTTTGTGACTTGTTTTCGTATTGCACTTGAGTTAAATCCAGCCATGTTGGGTTTGACCTTGTGCTCACCTGTCCCTGCAATTTTATCAAGTGTATATCGATGTGCATGGCCTTGTGACATGTACAGTGATACATTGTGCATGTTACAAGCTGTTCGTGTAAGATGAATTCAAAATAAATGACGACGAACAACACAAATAACTAAGGCAAATAAATTTTCAAACACACGCTTTTATTGTACACTACAAAATATTTCTTTTTCAATTTTACTACGTTAGCGTTTTGCAAATAATTCAAATGCTGGATACAGACTGGAATAGAGTTGAAGATAAAAGTACGAGTGTGAGTGATATGTAGTGAGTTGAACATTGTAAATTGAAATTTGTGATGTAATCGAAATTGTAATTTAATTGAAATTGAATTGTAATTGAAAATGTATATATGTAGTGAGAGCTCAAATTTGTGCTATTTAAAATTAGAATAAAATATTTGTTTGAATTTAAATTCTGTGTTAATTTTTTTATTAAAAATATATTTATTAATTATGTGGAAAATAAAATAGTATAATAACAAATACATTTAAACGAATATATATGTGTTTATTACCATCAAACAAAAACCATAGGCTATTGTATTCTACACAAACTACTTGGTCTAATAAAATTCCTTCCTTCTAGAACCTGCTAGGTGGTCTACTCACAGGTTCAGCTCTTGGTACAAGATCTATCCAAAACTCATCAGCTTGTTTCGGTCGTAATCCCGTAAACGGCTCAAAGACATCTGCAAATTCCCTTGCTACTCGAACCCGACTAAACTCTTCTCCAACCTCCCTGGCACTTAACAAATTACTAACACTCCTACTGGAATTTTCCACTGAGAAGATGATTCGGTTATGACTATCTAGGTGTCTCAATGATATTTCATTATCCTGGTAAAATATCCTTGCCTCATACTTACTTAACCAATCCATACCCAAAATGATCCCGAAATCTACGGAATCAAAGACATACAAACTGCATGCAAACTTATGACCTAACAAATCAAGTTCTAACTGGTCACATCTCATCCCTAGAGTTGTATATCCTCTTATTGGATTCGCAACCCTTAAGGAAGTAACAAGGTATGTGGGTTATATGCATAATCTATCAACCAAATACTGTGATATAAATGAATGTGATGCACCAGTATCAAATAGTGCCCTAACTGGTATACTCTGAATCAAAAGTGTACCTTTCATTATAGTTTTCTCTTTCTCTGCTGCAGTAGGCCTAAAATAAGATGGTGGTCCAATAGCAAAATCCTTCCCTCTGTCCGCCCTGACTGGCTCTGGACACTGGTCCTTGTAATGCCCTACTTGGTCGTAGTTGAAGCATTTCACATTCTTCTTCTCTGCAGGCTTCTTCCCTTTTCCTGTCTGGCACTCGTAAGCATAATGACCCTTCTTATCACACTTTAAGCACACCAAATCAGCCTTTGCCTTCTAAGCAGCCTCATTTTTTGGGCTCCTTCCTTCTTAAAGAATTTCCTCTTCTTTCCCCGAGGACCCTGAGATTCAACTGGCTTCTCCCTAGCAGAAACAACAAGCATATCTTCATGGTGAATAGCCATCTCCACCACCGCATTACAAGGTTCTCTGACATGTGTCATGGTCATTCTAGCAAGCTCCAGTCTTAGTCCTCGAATGAACCTTTCATTCCTTCAGATGTCAGTGTCTATAGTAGCATATCCATATCGAGATAGCTCATCGAACTTGGCCGCATACTCAATTACTGAGATACCTCCCTGCACAAGGTCCATAAACTTTCTCATCAATGCCGACTTGGCAACCTCAGATAAGAATCTCTGCTCAAATCTCCTTCTGAAATCAGCCCATGTCAGCTCTTCCTCTGGAACTCTGGCCGTCACACTATTCCACCAATGAAGCGTTGCCCCTTGCAACTGTCTAGAGGCTAGCCTCGTCTTTTCCCCATCATCCAAGCCTAAATCAGTAAAGATCCTCTCATAGCTCAACAGCCAATTCTCAACCACAATAGCATCCTCCGTTCCCATAAACGGCTTTCCTCCCAAACTAGTGTAATCTCTACTTAGCTTAGCATAGTTATTCCCAACTGGAGCCACAGGATTTGCCCCTCCAACATTACCAGCAACTCCAGCTTGCAAAAGATTGGCTAACAACTCATACACCATCCCCGCATCTACTGGCAGATTTCCAGCACATACATTGGCCTCAGCCTTTGGATTAGCATTAACATGTCGACCTTGGTTCCTCCTGGTATTTGATTGAGCATTTCCGTTGGTTGTGTGCTTCCTCCATCTAGATTTCCTCTTCCGTTACCTACTTCTGCATCTTCTTTCTCGTAAATCTGCATACGAGCCTTAGTAAGATGCAGAAGAATGGTCTAAGAGAGAGGGGAACACATACTTATATATATATATATATCAAATACAAGTACATTACTATAGCGTTAACCCAAATCCCGATCATATTTTCAAATTCATTGGATTATGTTTGAAAATCTCTTAGGTTAATCTTTCTATTAAAGTTTCATAAACCTATGCTCTGATACCAACTAGTAACATCCCCCTACTTTGAGGCCCAAAACTAATGGCTACGAGTGCTACAGTCATCCATAGTTATTAATTCTCGGCGACCAAATACGGGCGGTGTTAGATACATTGATACACAGACCACAAGAATATGGAAAAAATTTAACAAATTAAAAACACATTTCCACATTCCATTCAAAGCATTTCATGTTCATTACATAATCCCACAAACGTTAACCACGTTCAGAAAAATGTAATTATTACACATATGCCAAGAGCAACATATAAAGATGCCTCCTTGGTTGATCGGAGTATATAGTATGACTAATAAGTCTGCCTTTACATCCAAAATACACAGTAGAAAAAGATAGCTCTAAATAATTAACTGCCTCCTGCATGCCTCTGGAAGATTTATTCGTCTATGAAGAGAACTTGGAAACCCTAAACCTCAAACTACTAAAAATCAATTGAGTACCCGAGAGTTTAAGGGGAAAAAAAATTTGAGTCAGACATAAAGCCTGGTATGAATGATAATCTAACGTCTCTAAAACACCCCACATCTTATAATATACCCAAAAAGGGCACACTAAAGAATATGGTGCGTTTTAGGTATAGCTAAAAACCTACAGAGACTAAGATTCACAAGGCAAAATAAATAAAACAGCGGAAACATTTAAAAACAATAACTCATTAAAAATCAAACTTCACAAAATAAGTCATAACCAAAATAAGTCTCAAAATACCAAATACATATGTCTTATGGAAAAAATCATCTTAGTCACAATATCAGAGTACATACATAAAACCATCCCTCTCAACAAGTGCCAGAACATGAAAATAAAACTGAAAAGAATAAGAATAAGAAGAAGAATACATGAAGAAAAACTCCGCAACTAAATCTCCAAGAAAATCCGAAATCTACTATCCCTGCCTCTACTGGCTTATGGGGAGAAAATGGGAAATAGAGGAGTGGGTCGGACTAAAAGTCTGGTGAATGAAAGTAATTACTAAAATTCATAAGCAAGGCAAAGATAATAGGCTTTGCAATAGTTCTAGTATAAAGGAAATAAAGGAAAAGAAAAAGCTGGAACAAAATACGTTTAATTGTTTGTTCGATTGGATTGTTTTCACTTTTCTAAAACTGCTTTGATTAGGCTGAAATCCCAATCCTAGATTAATTAGGTTGAAGTCCTAATTCTACCCTTTGATCGGCCTTCTATCTCTGTTGTGCCTATTGCGGTCTAGTCCCATCCTGTGGGTCCTACAACAAAAGACAACCGTTTAGCGCTTGAAGCTCAATAGTGACTTATCTCCCTGCACTGAGGCCGCACACTCGACCACCGTTAGGCCCGTGCTACCTATTGCTCCCTCTTTGGACCTCTTATTTACCCTAAACAGCATAAGCGTGCCCAGCCTCACCTCCGTGAGTGAGACCACCAGTTCCTGATTGAAGGGGAATGCTGCCGATACGGGTCCTAATAAACAAAATCTAGTTACACCCCTTGTCCAAATCCCTTGATTTGAACTTCTAATTATTGACCACTTATCTACCCTAAACAGCATAAGCGTGTCCCAAGGGAAATGCTGCCGGTACGGGTCCTACTTCTATTGGAAACCCTATTATTTTAAATTACTTAAAAATCTAAAATAATTACTTAAACACTCAACTGTGGTCCTTAGCTCTTTCCTTTGCCCTTCCCGGATCCACTTGAGGGGTATAAAATATTTTAATTAAAAGATTTTCTTCTTGGAAAAATATTCCTTTTAGGGTCCAGCCTCAGGCAATGATCCCAAATGGAGAAAATCTGAATGAGAAAAATAGCTATGCTTAAGGTCTTATTTATAGTGTCACTTGTGGATCTCAGACCGTTGGATTTGGAGCTTAAATCTGGTGCAACCACGTCATAGGCTCGATGGGAACCGTCGGATGGAAGCACAGACGCACTAGATGGAGTAAAAATAGAAAAATGATGTGCTGAAATTGAACTGAACGAAGCCAGCAAAAGAATGCATGCGGGTCGACCTGGGTGTCGACCTACCACTTGCTAGGGTCGACCTATAGGTCGACCTAGCCATGGTGCAGGTCGACCCTAGGGTCGACCTTGCATATATACATATATATATATATATATGTATGTGTTTTTTGTTTTCTCGTTTCTTGTTTATTCCGTAACTTCTTCGTTCTAGCTCCAATTTTGACAATCTATATATGGAAATTGAGCAGAAAATCACCACGGACACAATGGTGAAACTCCAGTGGTCCAATTTTGATAATTTCATAAAGTTATTTTATTACTTAGTTAATTCGTTAATTAATTACTATAGCTTAAATTTTGGGTTATTACATTCTCCCCTACTTAATGGATTTCATCCCCGGAATCTCTAAGGATAGAATAATGAAATAAATGTTTTCATCCAAGTTCTACAACCAACTACTCAACCATCATCCATTACATCCATTGTACTTAAGTTTTTCTAATGTGATTTATGATACATATGCAATTAGTGTAGTGTCAATGTCATTAACTAATGCAAAAGATTAGGCGGTCTACTGATTCAGTTGACCTCCTTTTATGTAATCATGTCCATGTCATGTATCCAAATGAATGCAAATTCCCTAATGATAACTGATAGTTCTATATGCGTGCTACAATCATTATCCAAATGCAACAATCATGTGATAATCATCCATTTATAGCAACCATGGAATAAAATAAAAATAAAAATGGAAATGCGCACACGTCCATATGCATATCCCCTAGTGCCCTAGTTAGGCCATCCCTAAGAGATAATAGTGCCTAGTGTAAGTATACGCATCCATTAGCATCCACTAGCAACCACTTGCAACCACTAGTATCCATCATACATAACATGTTCTAATAACATGTTTACATCAAATCCTACCATCCATAGGTTAAATCCTAAGTTCTACCTTCCCAAAGGATAATAAAGGAAAGAACCTATTCAAAACTAAAGATGGGAATAGGAAATTCTAAAACTTACTATCAAAGAGATGCGGATAAGAGGTACGAATCTTCTCTTCATCCTCCCACGTAGCATCTTCAACATCATCTCCGCACTGCACCTTCACTAAAGGGACTTCTTTATTCCTTAGCTTCTTGATGTCACATCCAATGATCTTTTCAGAAATACGACAAACCCATGCTTCTCTCTCTACTTCAAACTCCTCCAGTTGACTAGGCTCCACAATCTCCGCTGAGTCATGTAAGCACTTTCTCAAGTGCGAAACATGAAAAACATCGTGTACTCCCGCGAGCCTCTCCGATAGCTTTACTCGATACGCCATATTTCCTACTCTCTCTATAATGGGGAACGGTCCTATGAATCTGGGAGCTAGTTTCCCACTCGATCCAGACCTCAACACCTTCCTTAGCGGGATACTTTAATGAAAACTAAGTCTCCTACCTCAAACTCAATGTCCCTTCTCCGATTGTCTGTTTCATACTTCTACCTATCTTGGGCTGATTTAATCCTCCTTCTAATCACATCAAACTTCTCTGAAGTCTCCCTAACCATGTCAGGACCAAGCAGCAATCTCTCCGTAGACTCCACCCAACATGAATGTGACTTGCAAGGTCTTCCATAAAGAGCTTCGAAAGGTGCCATCCCAATGTTGGCTTAAAAACTGTTATTATATGCGAACTCCACCAAAGGAAGATGCTCCTTTCAAGTTCCTCCAAAATCAAGAATGCACATCCTCAACAAATCCTCAAGCACTCTATTAACTCTCTCCGTTTGGCCATCCGTCTGAGGGTGATAGGCCGTACTTAAACTAAGCTGCATCCCTAAAGCCTCTTGCAAGCTTCTCCAAAACTCACTAGTAAAAATAGGGTCTCTATCGCTCACCATGCTAGAGGGAACTCCATGAAGTCGGACTATCTCATGAACATTTAAGGAAGCCAAATAAAATGTCATCCTCTTACTCTTGACTGGAATGAAGTGGGCGCTCTTAGTCAATCGATCTACAATCACCCAAATGCTAGTATTCCCCTTCCTAGACCGGGGTAAACCATCTATGAAGTCCATCGAAAAACTATCCCACTTCCATTCTGGTACATCTAATGGTTGAAGCAATCCACCGGGCTTCTGCTACTCTGCCTTAACTCTTTGGCACACAAGACACTTAGCTACAAACTCCGCCACATCCTTTTTCATGCCACTCAAATAAAACATTCTCCTCATGTCCCTATACATCTTATCACCACCTGGATGAATAGTCATTCGCGAATGGTGTGCTTACTCAAGAACTGCTCTCAATAGATCACTAGTGCGAGGGACACAAAGTCTTCCATCTCTCCTTAGCCACCCTCTGCTATCTATTGAATAGCGTTGGAGATGTCTAGAGACCTCTCCTCTACTAATCCTCTCTAAAATATCCATAAGCTCTGAATCCTCTCGCTGCCTCGAGCCAATCTGATCTATGAGGGTAGGCTTAACCTCAAGTGTTGCCAACAATCCTGGGGTAATGTCCGTAAAGGACTTAAAATCAAAGGTGAAAATAAAATCTAGGGTCTTCCACTCCACGAACATAGGACTAAGGATTGCTTTCTTCCTACTCGACACATCCCAACCACGTTTCCCTTGCTAGGGGTATAAGTTATCTCAAAGTCGTACGATGCCAAAAACTCCATCCATCGCTGGTGCCTTAAGTTCAAATCTTTTTGTGAGAAAAGGTACTTCAATGACTTATGGTCGGTGAAAAGCTTGAACCTCTCTCCTAGCAAGTAATGCCTCCAAGACTTGAGTGTGAAAACTATAGCAGCTAACTCCAAATCATGGGTAGGGTAATTCTTCTCATGTGTCCTCAACTATCTACTCCCATAACATACCACCTTCCCTTCTTGCATCAACATTGCTCCTAGACACGTCCCACATGCATCAGTGTATACTGTAAAAAGGCTTAGCTCCATTGGGTAAAACTAACACTAGTGCACTAGTAAAGGATCTCTTTAGCATCGTGAAGGAATCCTCAAAATCCACGTCCCACATGAATGCTTTATTCTTCTTAGTGAGGAGAAAAAGCGGTGCTGAAATCTTGGCAAATTCTCTGATGAACTTCCTATAATAGCCATCCAATCCTAGGAAGCTTCTAACTTTGGTAACGTTCTTAGGGGCCTTTCAATCTTGCACTGCAATTAATTTAGCGGGATTAACAGCTAAACCCTCTCTTGAGACTACGTTCCCCAAGAAAAGTACCTCCCTTCGCCGAAAGTGACACTTCGAGAACTTTTCCCTCATCTAATGAACACGAAGTGTACGAAGAACCTCCTCTAGTTGAACAACATGCTCCTCCATACTTTTGGAAAACACCAAAATGCCGTCCACAAACACTACTACGAACTTACTTAGGACATCTCTAAAAATACGACTCATCAAATCCACAAAATAGGTTGGGGCATTGATTAGCCCAAAAGGCATAACCAACCACTCAAAGAATCCGTTGGGTGTCATAAATGTTGTCTTATCAATGCTATCGTCAGTGACCCTAAGCTGATGAAATCCAGTGGCTCAATCATGCTGAGAAAATACTTAAGAGCCAACTAACTGGTCGAAAAGATCATCTATCCTAGGAAGTGGATAACGGTTCTTCTTCATGAGCTTATTCGACTCTCTATAGTCTACGCAAAGTAGAAGGGAACCATCTACCTTAGTAGCGAAGACGACTGGCACTCCCCACTCAGATATACTCCTTCTGTTGCAGCCTTTCTCCAATAGCTCACGAATCTGCTTTCTCAACTCCTTCCTCTCCCTAGGTGCCATGTGTCTCACGGGCAATGCCATTGGCTTAGCATTGTCATTCAAATAAATTCTGAAGTCAATCTCTCTCTTAGGGGTTAGTCCCCTAACCTCCTCAAAGACGTCCGGGATATCTCTGACGATCGGAATTGAATCTAAATCTACTGATGACGAATCGAGGGAATAAAGGAGGCTCAACATGACTGACCCCTGTGGGTCACAAGAAACCTCAAGAGTCCTACTGCTGCATGTCTCTAGTCTAACGACTCTTCTCTCGTAGTCCAATATCGCTCCCTATATGGATAGCCAATCCATCCCTAAAATAATCCCATACCCCGAAAATCCCAATACATAGGCGTCACAATCAAACTCTACGTCTAGGATAAAAATTTTCAAACCCCTACAAATCATAGATAAATGTGTCGATCCTCCTATAGGGTTTGAAAAAACTATGGGGTCCAATACTAAAGAGATATCTAAGTGCAAACAATCAACCAAAGAACTAGAGATGAAAGAGTGTGATGCTCCAGGATCGAAAAGGGTCCGAATGGGAAAATCAGAAATAGAAATCAAACCTTCTATGGTGACTTTCCTACCTCTATCGGGTCCGCTGTTAGAAGGTGCTGCATCCAATGCCTGAATCTGTGCTGCCGGTACACCCTCTCCCTGCCACGTCTTCTGAGGACAAAATCTACTAATGTGACCGGGCTGTCCACAATTATAACACTTTCCCTTCATCCTTGCCTTCTTACAGTCTTTTGCGTAATGACCAACCATCCCACAACTATTGCACTTCCCTCCTTTCTTAATCTGCTTCTGAGGGCCTTCTCCTTTCTTCTTATCTTTATTGTTCTTCCACCATTTCTTCTTAGAACCTTCCGTCTTAGGGACCTCCTTAGACTCTCCTTCCTTAGCTGCATCAGACATAAGCGCCATCTCCACCAGTGACTCATAGGTAGCTCCCTCGGTAAGTGAGTCAATAACAACCCTTGAAGGGGCTGATTCAATCCCTTCGTGAACTTCATGGCCTTTCTATGTGGTGTGAATGATAATCTAACATCTCTGAAACACCCCACACCCCTTAATATACCCAAAAAGGGCACATTAAAGAATATGGTGCATTTTAGGTATAGCTAAAAACTTGTAGAGACTAAGATTCACAAGACAAAATAAATAAAATAGCGGAAACATTTAAAAACAATAACTCATTAAAAATCAAACATCATAAAATAAGTCATAACCAAAATAAATCTCAAAATACCAAATACATGTCTTATGGAAAACATCATCTTAGTCACAATATCAGAGTACATACATAAAAACATCCCTCTCAACAAGTGCCAGTACATGAAATTAAAACTAAAAAGAAGAAGAAGAAGAAGAAGAAGAAGAATACATGAAGAAAAACTCCGCAACTGAACCTCCAAGAAAATCAGAAATTTACAGTCCCTGCCTCTACTGGCCTATGGGGGAAAAGGGGAAATAGAGAAGTGGGTCAAACTAAAAGTCTGGTGAATGAAAGTAATTACTAGTATTCTTAAGCAAGGTAAAGATAATAGGCTTTGCAACAGTTCTGGTACAAAAGGAAATAAAGGAAAAGATAAAGCTGGAATGAAATACAGTTTAATGTTTGCTTTGCTTAGATAGTTCGATTGGATTGTTTGCACTTTTCTGAAACTGCTTTGATTAGGCTGAAATCCTAATCCTAGTTTAATTAGGCTGAAGTCCTAATTCTACCCTTTGATCGACCTTCTATCTCTGTTATGCCTACTGCGGGCTAGTCCCATCCTGTGGGTCCCACAGCAAAAGACACCTGTTTAGCGCTTGGAACGCAATAGCGACTTACCTCCCTACACCGAGGCCGCACGCTCAACCACCGTTAGGCTCGCGCTATGTGGTGCACCCTCTTTGGATCTCTTATTTACCCTAAACAACATAAGCGTGCCTAGCCTCACCTCCGTGTGCTGTGAGACCACCAGTTCCTAACTGAAGGGGAATGTTGCGGATACGGGTCCTAACAAACAAAATCTAGTTGCGCCCCTTGTCAAAATCTCCTAATTTGAACTTCTAATTATTGACCATATATCTACCCTAAACAGCATAAGCGTGTCCCAAGGGAAATGCTTCCGGTAGGGGTCCTACTTCTATCTTTGCTTATTAACTTAGTATAAGTCTTTAAAATAAGCCTTTTCTGTTTTGTCTCTAATTATAACCTGTGTGCTATAACTTTGCTTATTTACTTAACCCAAGGCCTAAGTTTAAAAATAAGCTTCTTCTGCTATTTCTTCTATTTTCTCTTTTTAGTTATAATTACATGTTATAACTATGCTTGTAAATGTCTTAAATTTGCCTATTTCAGTCTAAGTCCAATTTATTACAGTTCTTCTTATTTTACATTCCATTTTCTGTAAATTCAGTGTTCTTATATTTTAGTCCATATTAACTAATGGGTTTACGAATAACCTTTTTATTATAATTCATAGACACCCTGTCTTATTTCAGAGTTTTAATGCCATCACTAAGAACCTATAGTCCTCGGCCAATTAACTTAATTAATTCATGGGTTCCCCTGAACCTATTGGTCATTTCAATAACTCATCTTATATCCTAGTTTTCATGGGTTGACTAGGAACCTTTTGACTGATGTCAATACTTAATCCGAATATAGTTTCCATGGATTCGCTACAAATCAATTGGCCCCCGCCAACCATCCTTAATACATAGTTTTCATGGGTTTACTATGAACCTGTTGGTTATCCCCAATAACTTCCTAATCATAGTTTTCATGGGTTTACTATGAACTTATCGCCCGGACAACTTCAAGGTTTACGCACCCTAATTTTGGTTTCCCTGACCTCTTGGATGCAATTCTACTCATTTAGAGGTTTAATCAATTTATATTTACTACTGGGTTAACCTAGTTGGTTCTTCTACCCTTTTATCCCCAAAATACAGTTATGGGTCCTTTATTATGTGAATATATTCATATTTGAAGAAGCAAACATAACAACTTAACATTAACACTCCTATGGGTTTAAAGTCCTTGAAAACATTTACATATAGAACATGGTTAATCCCTTTAACCAATACTTTTGTCAAGGAAGTACTTCTTCAAATGTACATACTTGAGAAATCCTTTCAAAACTCCTTTATTTAGCCATGGGTTTTTCCTTTTAAAAATGAGTTTGGGTTTGAAAAGCCTTTCGACACCTTCGACACCTTGCTTTCGACTTCATTAGACAACCTCCTTCGAAAGCATTAAATTATATCTTTAAAACATTAGGCTCCTGCCTTTCAAATGCTTTAAAACATCTCTTTCAAAACCTTTTGACCTTGTTAAATTATTATCATATAAGGATAGAAGCATAGCTTCGAAACCCTTCAAAAATACCCCTCGACCATTGAAGGTTACCCTTCGAAACCATTGAAAGTCCCCCTTTCAAAATCGTTGAAGGTTACCCTTCGAAACCAATACCTTTCGAAGCCATTGGGTTTATATTTACGATAACATTTTTGGGTCAAAGTGAAAATAAGCGAAAGCATCTCTTTCGAAACCATTCTTTATTTCAAAAAGTATTGGGGAAGCTTGAGGGTGTCGAAACCATCCTTTCGAAAGCATTAAAACTTCCGGCTAAAACAATTGAAGGTTGGTTTCGCTACCCCTTCCGGAACCATTGCCTTCGAAACCCCTAACCCCTTTCGAAAGCAGTTGGAAGTGGATTATATATATATATATATATAATAGTACCATTTGACAATATTGATGTCTTCGACACCATCGAAAGGCATCTAAACAGAGAAGGATTCCGACTTGGTCAAAACTACCCCTTCCAAAAGCTTCAATTAAAAACTAAGTAACTCCTTCGGAAGCTACTATTTGAAAACAAAGGCGGCAGATCTCCTTCGAAAGCATCTTTATAAATACCCTTTCGAAGTTGTAACACCCCGCGTTCTGAGGCCCAAAACTAACCGCTACCGATGCTACAGTCATCCGTAGTGGTTACTTGTGACGACCGCCCACGACTCCCGCACTAAACCTAGACATAGTGCGCTGTAAAGCGTGCCAGGAAGCCATGGACGATTGTCAGGATAAAGTTAAAACAACAGAATCTATCGTATAACTCATAGCGCATGGATAAAATACAATAGAAAGTATATATAGTGAAGCTTTACAGAACAAAATCTCTATTAAACCTCATAATAGTTGGATACAAACATCTGAATAGTCAATATATCAAGCCTCACTACAACACTCGGAGATTTATACAAAGCAGCGGAACATCCAGTACATATAGTAAGAAAGTAATATGCAAGCCTCCAGCTCGTCTTCGTCATCAGCATCGTCGGAAACTAAGAACAGCACATGTCACCTGCTACCTAGTCTGCCCATCCCAAAGCGGATGAACAGCCCAAGGCAATAAGAGTTAAACATAAAGCCTTGAGTCAGACAACAGTCTTAGTGAGCAGTAAATTAACTAACAACATACCAAAAGAGCATAAAGGTAAAAGGAATAGGAATCCAACCCTCCCACTCCACCTCTTTCTACAGTGATAGCCCCCAGACACACTAAGCAGAAATAAACATAGCAAAGCAGACAATTAAAGTAAAGAAATTATCACTCGAGTCAAGGTCAGTGTTTTCCAAGTACAAACCCCCAAGGCCTAAACCAAGATCAGATAAGCACCCAGAAAACATCGCTCTTGAGACCGAATGACGATACAACCAAACATCCATGACTCTGGCTATCACTGTTATCATCGCTTCGATACCACCGTTAATTGAATGACCGACACATTCTTTCAGCCGTCCGTCAAGGGTTAATGGCAACCCCGGTTCTAGACATAACTCCACACGTCGTCGCAGCCCGTGCCTAGGACTATCGAATCTGCCCAGAGTACTCGACTACAATCATAGTCTTTAGGGACTATCGAATCTGCCCAACGTACTCTTGCTTTGAGCCTGCTAGAACCTTCAACAACGATGAAATCTCAGCCTTCTAGTCATCCTCCTCGATGACTATTTCCATACTAGCTCAAGCGCCTCTCGGGCAAACCATTATCCTCAACTCGAACCATTTCACCGAGTTATCAACATGCTTGGAATGATCCCGTCTAGATTAAACCAAGGCTATCTCATACCATGCCTCGCTTCATCTCATCACAGCAAAGCCTCATCTCAACATCAACATCATCACATCTATCCATATGAGCTTCATCATCCACCACATATGCCACGAGCAGCTTTTCCAATTCAAGAGCCTTTCCCTTAGCTTTTGAATCATCTTCGACTAACTTGTCCAAATCAAATCATCAATCAACTAATTTACAACAATCAATCAAGTCAAACATTAATCCAAGTAATCAAGCATTCATACATGATCAAATAAACGATTATACAATAATGGCAATTTCGTAAATAAAGAGTTCAAATCTAACAAGCATGAATCATGAGCAATATCCCTACTACTTGATGAATGAACTTGCATAGGTTAACATGTAGTAAAATAGATGTCAAATCATCATGAACAATGGATCTATACTTAAGTTTATGAAAATGCATGGAAATCACTATCTTAACACCAAATCAAGCCAACAATCCGATATACTCCTTTGGATCCGTGTGAGAGATAATCACCACTCACCAAATCACCTAAACTCCTCAAAAGCAACACACTTCAGATCTGGACAGCGAAGAATCTAACTCGATTCTCCAAAATCCCGCTTCAAACGATGAAATCACTCGTCGAAGAATGTAGATCTTCAACTTTAGCTCTTGGATCTTCGATCTTGGATGGAAGGAAGTACTAAATCAAAGTGGAGAAAATAAGTGAAGAAGTGTAGAACTCGAGCTCTTAAAATGGCAGCACTTCGTCGCTTCAAAATCCGGATCCCAAAAAGTGAGGAAATGAACGTGTATTTATAGGCTGAAAACCCCTTAAGTCGTCCGCCCCCCCTAGGTCGTCCACGACTTAAGAAACCCCACGACCTAAGTCTTAACGACTTAACAGAATGCGGCTCCACGACTTAACAATACATTCGACTCAACGACTTAACGGAAGCCACGACCTAACTGTCCACGACCTACGACCTAAAACACTACAACTTACAACTTAAAACACCACGACCTAACACTGCGCACAACTTAGCGACTTCACATAAGTCCTTACGCGACCTAACACAATGCGCGACTTAACTACGCGCGACTTACGACCTAACACATGCGCGCCTTAACGACCCAGCGACTTAACAACATATGCGCTTCTGCGACCTAAAAATGCCACGACTTAAGACAATACGCGACCTAACGACTCAATACCTACACGACTTAACTGGGTTACGACCTAACACCTTACGACCTAATACTTAGCGACCTAACAACCCACGACCTAACTCCTAAGTCATCTACGACTTAACTTCCTTAGGTCGCTCACTGCTACCACCAGCTTCCTTAGGTCGTTGCCGACCTATTCTCCTTAAGTCGCTAACTCGCCCAGTTTCTTAAGCTGCTAACTCTTAAGTCGTCGTTCCCTTTAAGTCGCCTACTCCTATAAGTCGCTCCAATCCTTAAGTCGTTCACTCGACCTAAGTCACCACACGACCAATCCCATAATCCTTAGGTCGCCAACTTCCTTAGGTCGCTCCACTTCCTTAGGTCGTCTACTCCGACCTAACTTCTATACGACCTAACTACTATACGACCTAAGACTTAGACTCTGGACGACTTATCAACAATGCGACCTAATGACAACTGTTTTACGGTGTTTCGTTCCGTAAAAATACGAGTCGTTACATTCTCTGCCCCTTAGGAATTTTGCCCCCGAAATTCCAAACAACAAAGCAATCAAAGACTATTCTGCATGCCTATCATCCATAGCAATCAACAAACCATGCATCCAATTCTAGCCTAGCATGCAGAATTCTAAAACTAGAACAAGTTGCAATGTCGTGAGATGACACGACACCTTATGGCCATACCTCAAAGAGTTCAGGATGAGCTGCCTTCATCCTCTCTTCCACCTCCCATGTACAGTCTTTAACATCATCACTCCATTGTACCTTGAGCAACCTAACTACCTTCCTCCTAAGCTGTTTCGTGTCAGTTTCCACAACACGAAGCGACTTACGAGGTCTGTCAACCACTGGATCTACCTCAAAATCTTCACAGTTGTCTACAGAAACCACTGTATTCGAGTCGTGCACATACTTCCGTAGATACGATACATGAAAAACATTGTGCACACCCGACATCTTTTCTGGTAACTCTAATTTGTAGGCGAGCTTTCCAATTCGCTCGATAATCGGGAATGGTCCAACAAATCTCGGAGTCAATTTCCCTTTCTTCCCGAATCGAATAACACTCTTCAATGGAGAAATCTTCACAAAAACCATATCACCTACGTCGAATTCCAAATCCTTACGACGCTTATCGGCATAACTTTTCTGACGGTCTTGGGCTGCCTTCATTCGTTGCCGAATGATTTCTATAAAATCCGTAGTTTGTCGAATCATTTCTGGCCTAAGTATCAGCTTTTCTCCTGTCTCTAACCAACATGTCGGAGAGTTACACGGTCTTCCATACAATGCCTCATACGGTGCCATACCAATGCTTGACTGGTAACTGTTATTATACGAAAATTCCACCAAATGAAGATGATCTTCCCATGATCCTCCGAAATCTAAAACACAAGCTCTAAGGAGATCTTCCAACACTCGGTTGACTCTCTCGGTCTGACCATCTGTTTGAGGGTGATAAGCTGTACTAAAAAACAACTCGGTTCCCAAAACTTCCTGGAAGCTCTTCCAAAATCCACTAGTGAATAATGGATCTTGATCGCTCACTATACTCTTCGGAATACCATGGAATCGAACTATCCACTTAACATATAACTCAGCCAACTTTGATGCAGTCCTAGTCGATCGAACAGGAATGAATCTTGCACTCTTAGTCAAACGATCTACAATGACCCAAATCCCTTCATTTCCCGTTCTTGTTCTAGGTAACCCATCGATAAAATCCATCGATATTTGCTCCCACTTCAATGTAGGAACTTCTAATGGCTGAAGCAATCCACTTGGCTTCTTTTGTCGGATTTTACCAACTGGCAGTTCATGCACTTGGAAATAAAATTTTCAACATCCTTCTTCATACCTTCCCAGTAATAGGTTCTCTTCATATCCCGATACATCTTATTTCCACCTGGATGAATTGTCAACTTCGAGTGATGACTTTCCCTCAGAACTTCATTCCTCAATTCATCGATATCGGGAACAACTAGTCGTCCTTGCTTCCGAAGCCAACCCTCTCGATCGACCTCGAATCCTTTATCCTTTTCTAGATCCAATCCAGATTCCAAATCATGGATAATCTTAACAAGCTTATCGTCTCGCTTTTGGCTCTCGCTAGTCCTTTCCACAAGAGTAGATCTTATCGATAAGTTTGCCAACATCTCAGGTCCCAATTCACATCTGGGCCTGAAGTCAAATCCAGCTAAATACTCGAGATTCTTCCATTCTGAAAACATGACTCCCAATCCTGCATGTCTTCGACTTAACGCATCTGCCACTGCGTTACCCTTTCCCGGAGTATAGGCTATACCAAAATCATATGATGCCAAAAACTCTAGCCATCGTTGCTGCCGAAGATTCAAATCCTTTTGGGAGAAAAGATACTTCAATGACTTATGATCTGTAAACAACTCGAATCGAACTCCCAATAGATAATGTCTCCACATCTTCAGAGCAAAAACAATCGCCGCTAACTCCAAATCATGAGTCGGATAATTCCTTTCATGCGGCTTCAGTTGTCGACATGCATACGCAACAACTTTATCCTTCTGCATCAGCACTGCTCCAAGTCCAGTACCACATGCGTCGGTGTAAACCACCATCTCTTCATTTCCACTAGGAATAGTCAAAACTGGAGAACTTGTCGGTCGCTCTTTCAGGATTCCGAAAGCTTTCTCACACTTAGCATCCCATCTGAATACTTGGTTCTTTTTCGTCAATCCTGTTAACGGTGCAGCCACCTTGGAAAAGTCTTTGATAAATCGACGATAGTATCCTGCTAATCCAAGAAAACTTCTCACATCAAATGCATTCTTAGGTCTAACCCAATCCTGGATTGTTGCCACCTTAGCGGGATCAACCGCTATTCCGTTTTCAGAGATAATATGGCCTAAGAACCTCACTTCACTCTTCCAGAAGTGACACTTCGAAAACTTAGCCTTCAGCTGATGTTTCCGTAAGATTTCCAAAACAATACGCAAGTGCGTCTTTTGCTCTTCTTCAGTTCTGGAATAAATCAAAATATCATCCACGAACACTAGCACGAACTTGTTCAACTGATCCCTGAACACTCTATTCATAAGATCCACAAAATATGCTGGCGCATTAGTCAATCCAAACGGCATTACCAGCCACTCAAAGAAACCAGATGGTGTCCTAAAAGCAGTCTTCGGCACACTATCCTTAGCCACTCTTAACTGGTGAAATCCCGTTGCCAAATCCATCTGAGAGAACACCTTAGCTTTGTGAAGCTGATCAAACAAGTCATCTATTCTCGGCAATGGATACTTGTTCTTCTTAGTCACCTTATTCAGCTCACGATAATCCGCACACAACCTCAACGATCCATCCGCTTTGGTTACAAACACAACTGATGCACCCCATTCGGACACACTACGCCGAATGAATCCTTTCTGTAAAAGATCATCAACTTGCACCCTCAACTCTTGCTGTTCCCTAGGCGCCATCCGCCTAAGAGGCATCACAACAGGTCTAGCTCCTTCAACTAAATCGATACGAAACTCGATCTCTCTATGCGGCGGTAACCCTTTGACCTCACCAAAGACATCCTCAAATCCATTTGCAATTGGCACAGATGACAGTCCATCCCGTGGAACAACTAGCGAATACATGAAGCTCATGAAGACGCCTTCCTCATGCTTACATCGTATCACAACCTTTTGCCCCTCCATATTCTCGACTGTCACCTCCAACCTTTCACAATCAACCTTTGCCGCATACTTCCTAAGCCAGTCCATACCCAAAATAATTCCGAACCCCGCAAAGTTCAGAACAAAACAATCACAAACAAAAGAACAATCATGACTCGATACAATCAGACCATGGCATAACATACACAGACAAGACGAACCCCCAACTGGATTAGTCACAACCAATGGCCTATCAACTATATCCGGTTCTAAACCCAACCGGCCTACAATTTCATTACAAACAAAAGAATGTGACGCCCCAGTATCAAATAACACTCTAACTGGAACACCACAAATGGAGAGAGTACCCTGAACCACCACACTCTTTCCTTTCTCTTCAGCGGTAGGAGCTTTCGAAGATGATGGAATAGCCCCCAAAGCATAAGCTTGCACAATCTGCTTGTCCTTCCGCGGTTCCGGACAATTCTTCCTGATATGCCCCGGCTTGTCACAGTTGTGACACTTCATCGGCACCTTCGGATTCTTGCAATCCCTGGAGAAATGGCCCTTCTGCTGACAATTGTAGCAGGTTACTTCGCCCTTCGGCTTCTTCTGGCCATCCTTACCCTTTTGCTGCTGCTGCTGCTTCCTCTTTTTGTTTCCACTCTGCTGTGGTTTAGACTCTCCCCTGGTCACAGCAACAATAGACCCCTCTTTAGGAAACAGATTCTCATGCCTGAGAGCTTTCTCCACAAGCTTCTCAAATGGATCGTCCAAATGATCCACCAACTGCCTCCCAAGATAACTGTCCAAGCCTGTCACAAACTTCTCGTTCTTCTGATAAGGAGATTCAATATATGACCGGGCATATTTGGACAAAGCTTCAAACTCAGAAACATACTCAAGAACTGGTCTTCCACCTTGCTTGAGCTCCACAAACTTCTTAAACAGAACAGACTTCTGAGCCGTAGAAATGAACTTAGCTTCAAATCTGTCTTGGAATTGCTCCTAAGTAATTTCTTCCTCCAGAGTATCAATGGTGATAGAGTTCCACCAATCAGAAGCTCTCCCTTGAAGCTGTCTTGATGCTAACTTCCTCTTAGTCGCATCCTCAATTCCCAAATCACTAAAGATCCTTCTACAAGCATCTATCCACCTCTGGACTTCAATGGTTGACTCTGTTCCCAAGAAAACCTTTCCTCCAAGAGCAGTATAGTCTTTACACAGCTTAGCAAAATCCATCGGTCTTGGAGTTTGAAATTGAACTCCAACATCTACAGATGGCCCCGGAGCTGGCATCCTTCTCATGATTGAAGTCATCATAGCTTCAAACATAGCAGCATAATCAGCAGCTCCCTCAGCAGCACGGCCTTCCCTAGCAGCTGGTCTCCCTCTTCGACTCATCCTTAATATCTATAAAAAGGAATGATTAATACACCTTGAGGAACAACTGCACAAAGGGTTCAAATCATTCTAAGCTACTATATTATATATAGTAATCATCCATCGAAATACAATTACGTCTCTCATACGTAGTTACGTCAGCGAGCGTTGGGTAAAATCGATTAACCAAAGCTCTGATACCAAATATGACGACCGCCCACGACTCTCGCACTAAACCTAGACATAGTGCACTGTAAAGCGTGCCAGGCAGCCATGGACGATTGTCAGGGTAAAGTTAAAACAGCAGAATCTATCGTATAACTCACAGCGCATGGATAAAATACAATAGAAAGTATATATAGTGAAGCTTTACAGAACAGAATCTCTATTAAACCTCGTAATAGTTGGATACAAACATCTGAATAGTCAATACATCAAGCCTTACTACAACACTCAGAGATTTATACAAAGCAGCGGAACATCCAGTACATATAGTAAGAAAGTAATATGCAAGCCTCCAGCTCGTCTTCGTCATCAGCATCATCAGAAACTAAGAACAGCACCTGTCACCTGCTACCTAGTCTGCCCATCCCAAAGCGGATGAACAGCCCAAGGCAATAAGAGTTAAACATAAAGCCTTGAGTCAGACAACAGTCTTAGTGAGCAGTAAATTAACTAACAACATACCAAAAGAGCATAAAGGTAAAAGGAATAGGAATCCAACCTTCCCACTCCACCTCTTTCTACAGTGATAGCCCCCAGACACACTAAGCAGAAATAAACATAGCAAAGCAGACAATTAAAGTAAAGCAATTATCACTCGAGTCAAGGTCAGTGTTTTCCAAGTACAAACCCCCAAGGCCTAAACCAAGATCAGATAAGCACCCATAAAACATCGCTCTTGAGACCGAATGACGATACAACCAAACATCCATGACTTTGGCTATCACTGTTATCATCGCTTCGATACCACCGTTAATTGAATGACCGGCACATTCTTTCAGCCGTCCGTCAAGGGTTAATGGCAACCCCGGTTCTAGACATAACTCCACACGTCATCGCAGCCCGTGCCTAGGACTATCGAATCTGCCCAGAGTGCTCGACTACAATCATAGTCTTTAGGGACTATCGAATCTGCCCAACGTACTCTTGCTTTGAGCCTGCTAGAACCTTCAACAACGATGAAATCTCAGCCTTCTAGTCATCCTCCTCGACGACTATTTCCATACTAGCTCAAGCGCCTCTCGAGCAAACCATTATCCTCAACTCGAACCATTTCACCGAGTTATCAACATGCTTGGAATGATCCCGTCTGGATTAAACCAAGGCTATCTCATACCATGCCTCGCTTCATCTCATCACAGCAAAGCCTCATCTCAACATCAACATCATCACATCTATCCATATGAGCTTCATCATCCGCCACATATGCCACGAGCAGCTTTTCCAATTCAAGAGCCTTTCCCTTAGCTTTTGAATCATCTTCGACTAACTTGTCCAAATCAAATCATCAATCAACTAATTTACAACAATCAATCAAGTCAAACATTAATCCAAGTAATCAAGCATTCAAACATGATCAAATAAACAATTATACAATAATGGCAATTTCGTAAATAAAGAGTTCAAATCTAACAAGCATGAATCATGAGCAATATCCCTACTACTTGATGAATGAACTTGCATAGGTTAACATGTAGTAAAATAGATGTCAAATCATCATGAACAATGGATCTATACTTAAGTTTATGAAAATGCATGGAAATCACTATCTTAACACCAAATCAAGCCAACAATCCGATATACTCCTTTGGATCCGTGTGAGAGATAATCACCACTCACCAAATCACCTAAACTCCTCAAAAGTAACACACTTCAGATCTGGACAGCGAAGAATCTAACTCGATTCTCCAAAATCCCACTTCAAACGATGAAATCACTCGTCGAAGAATGTAGATCTTCAACTTTAGCTCTTGGATCTTCGATCTTGGATGGAAGGAACTACTAAATCAAAGTGGAGAAAAGAAGTGAAGAAGTGTAGAACTCGAGCTCTCAAAATGGCAGCACTTCGTCGCTTCAAAATCCGGATCCCAAAAAGTGAGGAAATGAACGTGTATTTATAGGCTGAAAACCCCTTAAGTCGTCCGCCCCCCCTAGGTCGTCCACGACTTAAGAAACCCCACGACCTAAGTCTTAACAACTTAACAGAATGCGGCTCCACGACTTAACAATACATTCGACTCAACGACTTAACGGAAGCCACGACCTAACTGTCCACGACCTATGACCTAAAACACTACAACTTACGACTTAAAACACCACGACCTAACACTGCGCACAACTTAGCGACTTCACATAAGTCCTTACGCGACCTAACACAATGCGCGACTTAACTACGTGCGACTTACGACCTAACACATGCGCGCCTTAACGACCCAGCGACTTAACAACATATGCGCTTCTGCGACCTAAAAATGCCACGACTTAAGACAATACGCGACCTAACGACTCAATACCTACACGACTTAACTGGGTTACGACCTAACACCTTAAGACCTAATACTTAGCGACCTAACAACCCACGACCTAACTCCTAAGTCATCTACGACTTAACTTCCTTAGGTCGCTCACTGCTACCACCAGCTTCCTTAGGTCGTTGCCGACCTATCCTCCTTAAGTCGCTAACTCACCCAGTTTCTTAAGCCGCTAACTCTTAAGTCGCCGTTCCCTTTAAGTCGCCTACTCCTAAAGTCGCTCCAATCCTTAAGTCGTTCACTCGACCTAAGTCACCACACGACCAATCCCATAATCCTTAGGTCGCCAACTTCCTTAGGTCGCTCCACTCCTTAGGTCGTCTACTCCGACCTAACTTCTATACGACCTAAGACTTAGACTCTGGACGACTTATCAACAATGCGACCTAATGACAACTGTTTTACGGTGTTTCGATCCGTAAAAATAAGGGTCTTTACATTACTTCTCAGCGACCGAATGCGACATAGTTAATATTGATACACAGGAACAAAAAATATGAAAAATTTTAAACTTTAAAAAACAGAATTGCTCATTTTTTATGAATAATATTTAGATTTTATAACGTAATCCCAGACGTTAACCACGTTCAGATCACATATACATGTACAAAATACGATACGAGCGACATATGAAGATGCCCCTTATGATGATAAGAGAACTAATAATATGAACTTTACAGTTCTTAGTACATCACAACGGAATACATCAAATAGCACCAATATAGCTAATATAGCCTCATGCACGTCTCCGGAAGCTTATTCGTCCAAAAACCTGAAAGTCTCCCACTCTCAGACTACTCAAATTAATTTTGAGTACCTGAGAGTTTCTAGAGAAACACAAACTTCGAGTCAGACAATAAGTCTGGTATGAATAATCCCCTATCATCTCTTGTCATAATAGATATCTAGTGAGACTACGCCGCCTAGCGGAACGGGTTTTCCAATCACTAGTATCCTAATAAAACATGCAAATCATTTACTATCCCCCTGCACCCAAAATTATTAGTCTTAACATAGTATGAAATAAAGCCATAAATCATATGTAGTGGATATCCCATCCACCCATTTATTAGATATCCCATCTAAAAGCAATTTATAAGATTTCCCATCTAAAATCTTTAAAAAGACTATCCGTCATAATTTAATAAGGATGTCCGTCTCAGATGCATTTAAAATAAATGTAGATTATCCATCGTACATTGTTTTATAAAAGATGGTGTGGGCTATCCACCGCACACTCCATAGTTTTCCTAGGATAACTATGAACCCTTGGGTGCCAAATCTCGAGGCAAACCACCTCTGGCAAAACATTCTTTACTTTAGAAATTTGATGTGGGCTATCCACCGCACATTCCATGCTATCCTAGGTTAACCAAGAACCCATCACTTAGCCAATTAAAAAATTATGATCCCCATGATTATTTATAAAAATTCATGATCCCCATGATTACTTATTTTCCCCAGGTATACCACATGTTTAACCTATTCCCATTGGTAGCCCCAATTAGGTAAAATTAAATAAAAACACATTGATAGCCCCAATGTATATTTTCGAAAGCATATTTCTGTTTGTAACCCCAAACTATGTATCGAAAACATTAAACCCACCCCGGTGTCACCAAGGTTTGTTAACATTCATTTTATATAAGGATCCCCCTTACATATTCAAACAAAGATAAGTATTTTTTGCTATAACCCTTTAAAGTAGCCCCTTCAACTTAGCAAAGTTTTACTTAAGAAAAATGGCTAAAAATAGCCCTTTAAAACTCTTCGAATGAAGTCCCATTCGAAAGCAAATAAACCTCCAAAGTTAGCCCCTCCAGAAACCTTTCTTTTGAAATCATCACAGAATCGTACCTTCCGACCTTGTCGAAAGGTCCTACCTTTCGACCTTGTCGAAAACCTGGGATATCCCCCTTATAAAACCATTTATAAACCTTTCGACATCAAAACCTTTCGAAATCAAGCCTTTCAAAATCAAAACCTTTCAAAATCAAACCTTTCGAAATCATTAAAAAACAATGAAGTGTTGGTGTTGCAATCAACCCTTCGAAAGTATACTCCGACCTTGTTGGAAGGTTTACCCTTCGACTTAGTTGAAATGTATTTAAACTTTTACTTTAAAAAATAGTGGGAAGGTTGGGATTTTCCTCCCCCTTCCCTTCGACAAAGTCGAAGGGTATAAAAAATTCTTTCAAGAAAGCATTTAAAAACATTAACTCATGAAGGTTTTGGCTTTTGAAGATCCCGTTCATGGCCCCTCCTTGAGCATATAAAACTTAGTCTTTTTACAAAAATTTATAGAATCGAAGGATCTCCCTTCGACTCAATTGAAAGCAAGTTTTATTTCCATTTGAAAGAAAAGGAAGCAGCTCCCCAACCGTTCGCCCCTCATCCCTTCGTCACCATGCCTACCCTTCGACTTAGATGAAGGGATAATTGCAGCTTTTAGAGTCGGAGAGAACATCTGGGCCTACTGAAGTGATGTTCTATCTTGCTTGTCTAATTGTGATTGGTCTTCCACCTATGCTTTCGAATAGTATAAAATTATACAAAAGTTAACCTTTTTCGTAAAACACTATACTACTTCCCCAAATCAATTTTTGAAAGCAAATTCCCTTCGGCTTTGACCAAGGCGGAAGCAATATTGCAGTTTAGCCCTTAGGCTTAATTAATTTAATTACCTTAGTTAACCACCAAGGAAAAATCCCTAAAAATCTTATAAATAATATACTTCAACATATTAGAATTTCAAAGCATATGAAGATCAAAACAACTCGGAATTTAACCAAAACCGAATAAAACGTGTTAATTAGCCCATTAACATTTTAAAACACCTAAGTCTTATCCAAACAAAGGTTTAAATGGTTATATCCTAACCAAAATCACAATCATGAATCGGGTATAACCCATAACCGATCCAAATATAGAAATGAGATGATAAACATGACAAGTCACCTTGATTAGTTAATTGGAGAATGTTATAATTTCCTAGCTTTAATTCCTTAGCTTTTTCTTCAATTTATTGCTCTTCCTGGAGCTTTTAATGGCCGGCCGAAATTTGGTGAGGAGTTATGGATGAGAGAGTGAAAATTTATTAAAGTGGAGGAAGAGATTTATACTAAGAAATGTAGCCCCATTTCCAAGTTTACCCCTTAGGGAATTCCTCCTTCTTTATTTAGTTAAGTCTTATTTTAGTTCATTCATTAAGACACGACCATTGGATTTATTAATATCATCTCCCTAATTATTCACATTATTCTATTTAATTTATCCAATTAAATATCCTGAATAATGTTAATTAAAATCCATGGGCATTACAGACTCCCCTCTTAAAGAATTTCGTTCCCAAAATTTCAGTAAGGACACACAACAAACATATAGCCCATGCAAGAAAATCTAGTATAACCTACCAGCCAAATTCTATATAAACCCTATATAGAACTTACCATCTAAAACAGTCCAGGAAAAGTAGCCCTAATCATATCTTCTATCTCCCACGTACAGTTCTTCACGTTGTTGCTCCAGTGAACTTTCACCAACCTGACTGTCTTGTTCCTTAACCTCTTCTCATCTTTTGCCACAACATGAACTGGTTGCCTCGCAAAAGTCATATGTAGTTCCACCACTAAGTCCTCCAGTGCCTTCGGGGCGATAGTAGTTTCTGGATCATGAACATACTTCCTAAGATGAGAAACATGAAACACATTATGGACCCCGGCCAAACTGCTCGTCAAATCTACTCGGTATGCGAGTCTCCCAATCCTCTCTGATATACATATCTCGGTGCTAGCTTCTCGGTCTACCCAAACCGAATCACAACTTTCATTGGCGATACCTTGATGAAAACTCTATCTCCAACTAAGAACTCTAGGTCCTTACGCCATTTGTCTGCATAACTCTTTTGCCTAGACTGAGCTTCCTTCATTCTTTCCCATATAAACTCGATCTTATCCGTCGCCTCTCTCACCAAATCTGGACCAAGGACCAATCTGTCTCCGGTCTCTAACCAACATGTTGGTCATTTGCATGGCCTTCCATACAAGGCTTCAAAAGGCGCCATTCCTATAGCAGTTTGATAACTATTATTATAGGAAAACTCCACTAAGTGCAAGTGATCTTCCCAAGAACCACTAAAATCTAGCACACAAGACCTCAACAGATCTTCCAGTACCTTGTTGACTCTCTCCGTCTGCCCATCCATCTGAGGATGATATGCGGTACTCATCGAGCTTAGTGCTTAACACACTCTGCCGGCTCTTCCAGAACTCGATAGTAAACAAAACATCTCTAGCACTGACAATACTACTAGGAATTCCATGCAGTCTAACGATGTTCTTCATGAAAAACTTAGCCAAAATAGGTGTTATCCTGGTTGACCTTACCGGAATGAAATGGGCACTTTTGGTCAATCTGTCCACCATGACCCATATACTTTCATTACCTCGGTTTAACCTTGGCAACCTGTCAGTAAAATCCATGGATATCGAGTACCACTTCCAAACTGGAACATCTAAAGGTTGAAGCAAACCACTTGGCTTCTGATGTTCGGCTTTTACTTGCTGAAAGTTCAAACACTGTTTCGCCCATAAGCCAACATCCCTCTTCATTCCTTCCCAGTAGAAACTTCTCTTCATATCCTGGTACATCTTGGTTCCCCCAGGATGAATCGTAAACTTTGATCGATGACATTCCTTAAGAACTTCCTTCTTAAGGTTTCCAATATCCGGAACACATAATTGCTCCTTCTTTCTCAACCAACCGTTGCAGTCAAGAATAAAATCCTCTAAGTCATTAGTCTTGGCTCCAGTTTCTAAACTTCTAATCCTCTCGGCTAACACTGGATCCTCTTTCTGCCTAGAAGAAATTCGTTCGATCAACACCGGTCGAACTTCCAAACAAGACATCATGGTGATATTCCGACTAGATCCAGCAGTCGATCTCAACTGCACACTGCAAGCAGCCAGTGCTTCCAAGTCTTTCCATTCCGCCAACATAGCTAACACCAAATTCTGATGTTTCCTGCCAAGCGCATCCGCCATCTTATTTCCTTTTCCCGGTGTATACTCGATGCTAAAATCATAAGAAACAACAAACTCCAGCCATCTCTACTGTCTCATCTTCAGCTCCTTCTGAGTGAATAAATATCGTAGAGACTTATGATCTATAAATTGCTCAAACCTTTCTCCCAAAAGATAATGTTTCCACACTTTCAATGTGAAGATTACCGCTACCAACTCCAAATCATGAGCGGGGTATCTCATTTCATGCAGTCTAAGCTGTCTAGAAGCATAGAAATAACCTTTCCATTCTACATTAGCACAGCACCTAATCCAGTACCACATGCATCGGTGTAAACTACCAAATCCTGATTCCCATCTGGAACTACTAACAAGGGCGCATTGGTTAACAAATGTTTCAACTTAAGGAATGTCTCCTCACATTTGTTAGACCAAACAAATTTCACGTCCTTCCTTGTTAGCATAGTCAAGGATGCCGCTATCCGTGAGAAATCCTTAATGAACCTTCGGTAATATCCTGCAAGACCAAGAAAACTTCTAATCTCACTTATTGTCTCTGGTCTCTTCCAATTGTTAACAGCCTCGATCTTATCGGTATCAACTATTAACCCTTCCTCGGAAATAGCCCTTTAAAACCCTTCGATTGAAGTCCCATTCGAAAGCAAATAAACCTCCAAAGTTAGCCTATCTGTAAACCTTTCTTTGAAAGCATGACAAAATCATACCTTCCAACCTTGTCGAAAGGTCCTACCTTTTGACCTTGTGGAAGGTTTCTTTCTGACCTAGTCAAAAGCCTGGGTTACCCCCTTACCTTTCGAAAGCAATGAAACTCAAAACCTTTCGACATCAAAACCTTTCGAAATCAAGCCTTTCGTAATCAAAACCTTTCGAAATCATTCAAAAACAATGAAGGTATACTTCCGACCTTGTCGGAAGGTTTATCTTTCGACTTAGTCAAAAGGTATTAAAACTTTTACTTCAAAAATAGTGGGAACGTTGTGATTTTCCTCCCCCTTTCCCTTCAACAAAGTCGAAGGGTATAAAAAATCTTTCTAGAAAGCATTTTAAAACTTTAACTCTTGAAGGTTTTGGCTTTTGAAGATCCCCTTCATGGCCCCTCCTTGAGCATATAAAACTTAGCCTTTTTATAAAAATTTATAGAATCGAAGGATCCCCCTTCGACTTAGTTGAAAGCAAGTTTTATTTCCATGTGAAAGCAAAGGAAGCAGCTTCCCAACCCTTCGCCCCTCTTTCCTTTGTCACCATGTCTACCCTTTGACTTAGACGAAGGGATAAAAGCGGCTTTTGGAGTCGGAGGGAACATCTGGGCCTACTGAAGTGATGTTTTATCTTGTTTGTCTAATTGTGATTGGTCAAGGGACTTCCACCTATGCTTTCGAATAGTAAAAGATTATACAAAAGTCAACCTTTTTCGTAAAATACTATACTTCTTCCCCAAAGCAATTTTTGAAAGCAAATTCCCTCCGGCTTTGACCAAGGCGGAAGCAATATTGCAGTTTAGCCCTTAGTCTTAATTAATTTAATTACCTTAGTTAACCACTGTGAAAAAATCCTCAAAAATCATCAAAAATCTTATAAAGCATATACTTCAACATATTAAAATTTCAAAGCATATGAAGATCAAAACAACTCGGAATTTAACCAAAACCGAATAAAACGTGTTAATTAGCCCATTAACATTTTAAAACACCTAAGTCTTATCCAAACAAAGGCTTAGATGGTTATATCCTAACCAAAATCACAACCATGAATCGGGTATAACCCATAACCGATCCAAACACAGAAAATAAGATGATAAACATGGTTATTCACCTTGATTAGTTAATTGGAGAATGAGATAATTTCCTAGCTTTAATTCCTTAGCTTTTTCTTCAATTTTTTGCTCTTCCTGTAGCTTTTAATGGCCGGCCGAAAGGTGGTGAGGAGTTATGGATGAGAGAGTGAAAATTTATTAAAGTTAAGAAAGAGATTTATACTAAGAAATGTAGCCTCATTTCCAAGTTTACCCCTTATGGAATTCCTCCTCCTTAATTTAGGTAAGTCTTATTTTAGTTCATTCATTAAGACACGACCATTAGATTTATTAATCTCATCTCCCTAATTGTTCACATTATTCTATTTAATTTATTCAATTAAATATCCAAAATAATGTTAATTAAAATTCAGGGGCATTATAGAAACCATTGGATTTGACTACTTCGAAACCTTTCTATAAACAGGAAAGCGCTTTTCTTTTAAAACAAAACAAAACAAAATAAAGGAACCAACCCCTTCAGAAGCTACGTTTGGACACCCTACCTTCCGCCTTTCTCCAATCCACTACGTACAATCTAAATGATACCATGTGCATTGGTTTTGATCTAGAAGGTTTCGACTAGGTTTGAGGCGGAAGCTATGGGTCGAAAGGTCCTTCTAAAGGAGGCGGAACCTACTTTTGAGAGTAAAAGGCTGTTTTTTCCCAAATAAAGTAAACTTTTGTAACAAACTTGCCTAATGAAAACACCTGATTGGCTATCATAAACTTTCACATAATTTGGCTAATATTGCCGCATTTTCTCAGATCTAAAATATAACATCTTTTAACAATTAAGCCCTTCCCATTAATAAAACAATTAAATCATTTAGGTCCTTCTTTCAAAATAATTTAATTTCCATACTAAATCACTTAGTAAGAATCCCCAAAAATTCCAAAAATTTACTTTAATCATATTATCTAACATATCAAAATTTCAGATCCAAATTCTTTATATAATTTTCGAAATAAATTTATAAACCCAAATAACCATATTTTCCTTTGGAAAATTCATAACTAATTCTCCACGGCTTGGAAAATTATTAAAATTAAAATCCAACTCCAAAATCATGTTTTTCATAACATATAATTTTTCCATGGCATTTAAAAATCATTTAATCTCGGTTTTTCGCTAAAACCGTGCATATTTCATTTTAAACAACCTTGTTTAAATTAAACAAATACTAAATCAAGCATATCATCATCTAATATATCATAAAAACGAATTTACCCTTAAATCCGAAAACATATGGTTTTAAAACCAAAAATAGAGATGTAGTGATTATTATTCACCTTAGATTGGATAAGGAAATTGAAGATTGATTGAGATTGATTTCTTCTAGCTTGAACCTAAGCTTTAGATTTGATTTTTCTCTTCTTCTCTTCTTATTAATGGCCGGCTCTCCTCTTTCTCACATTTTGAAATTTTGCTTATGATAAATGAACGTGTATGACCTAACGGTAATGGTATAAGGGTGGGAAATATGGGTGGCTATTAACCTAATGCCCCTAGGTTTATTTTAGTTAGCACTTAACCATTTATAAGTTCATTCATTTTAAATCAGGGCGGCCAGTTAGTTTATTAATCAACCTCAATCTCCTTATCACTCTACATTATTCTACTTAATTTATTCTAATTAAATCTCCTGAATAATGTTATCAAAAATTATTGGTGTTACATGTTTTGAAAGGTGAGTTTTAGGTATTTCGAAAGATAAGCTTTAAGTGTTTCGAAAGGTAAGTTTTAAGTGTTTCGAAAGGTATGTTTTTAATGATATCGAAAGTGAAGGCCTTAGGTTTTAAGTAATGATACAAAGGATATAGTCGAAAGCCTTAGTTTTCAAACAAGAAACCCAATCTCAGTTTAAAGATAAATCCATAGCAATATGAAAGAGTTTTGAAATGGCATTTAACTTTAGAGTTTTTGAAGAAGCTTTCCGTGCTAAAGATAGTGGGTTAAGGGTATTAACCATGTTTCATTTGAAAAATAATTACAAGGAAATTAAACCATGGATATTTATATTATTATGTTATGACCAGTTATCATGTGTGCTTCTTCTGTAAACTTATTCACTTTATAATAAAACTAAAACTGCATTTTTGGGGTGTTAAGGGCAGAATAACCAGCTAGGTTGACCTACTAGTGAATATACATTGAGTTAACTCCTGTGTGAGTAGAATTGCATCCGAGAGGTCAGGTCGACCAGAATTTAGGATGTCCAAAGACTGATCAAAGGGTTATTGGTTTAGACAGGTTCATAGTAAGCCCATGAAAACTATGTATGGAAATTGTTATTGGCAAGGGCTAATAGGTTCTTAGTGATCCCACGAAAACTATATCCGAAATAAGTTATCGACAGAGATCAATAGGTTCATAGTCAGCCCATAAAAACTATGACATGAGAGAAGTAATTGGAGAACCCAATGGGTTCATAGTGAGCCCATGAAAACCATAATTTGATGATGTAATTGGTAGATACCAATAGGTTCTTAGTGATCCCATGAAAACTATGAAACCGGACAGATAGTCCGTAATCTTGGAATAGGTTATTAGTTAGCCCACTAAACCTAATAGGTTAATAGTGACCCTGGAAACTATAACTTGAGATAGATAGTCAGATGAATGGGGATGGGAAATCCAGAACATATTGCATGTTTGCATATCATCATATTATATTTTGTTATGTTATGTCTTAACCATTGTGGATGCAGGTGCATAGTATATGATTATTATAAATTTGGTTAAGATACTAGTGAGGGGGAAAACTCGTTTCACTAAGCGGCATGGTCTCACTAGATATCCATGTGGTTTGAGATGGTAAGTTATTCTTCATACTAGACTTTTTGTCTGACTCGAAGTTTATGTTTTCCCTTTAAACTCTCGGATGCTCAATTGATTTTGAGTAGTTTGAGAGTTAAGGTTTTCAGGTTCTCCTTTAGACAAATAAGCTTCCGGAGACGTGCAGGAGATAAGCTAGCTATTAGGAGTTTTTCTGTTTGACTACGCTATGTTTTGTATGTAATGGCAAAGTTGTTTATTTGCCTATATTTAGACTCTAATCAACCAAGTGGGCATCTTCATATGTCCTTCTTGGCGTATCTTTTAATAATTAAATTTCTCTGAATGTAGTTTATGAATGAGATTATGTAATGAATTTGAAATGAAATTTGAAGTGGAATGAGAAATTTATTTAATGATTTTAATTTTTTTCATATTCATGTGTTTCCATCAAATCAATGTATCTAACATTACCGCATTTGATCACATAAAATTAGTAACTATGGATGACTGCAGAATCTGTAGCAGTTAGTTTTGCGCCTCCAAATGGAGGATGTTTCATCTTCCAACCCAGGCCAAATCTCTAAGAATGATGAAATTTTGAAAGTGCTACTTGGACCTACACTAGAACAAAATTGCACATTACATGGAGACATTGTCTCTAAGATGTTCCACTCTTCAATCTTAGCCAAAACAAAACTCTGCAACTTTCAACTTAAGGCATCAACTATCTTATTACGCTCCCTAGGGTACTTTCTATCCTAAAATCATAGGATGCTAAAAACTCTAACTATCTCTATTGCCTCATGTTCAACTCATTTCAAGAGAAAAAAAAATATTAAGGACTTATGGTCAGTAAATAGCTCGAACCTTTCACGTAAGAGATAACGCCTCCAAATCTTCAATGCGATGAAAACAACCACCAATTCTAAGTCATGAGTGGAGTATCGAACTTCACGGGGTCTCAACTACCTAGATGACAAGCTATTACTTTACCTCTCTATATCAACACTGCTTCCACCTCGAACCCAAAACATTTATGTGCACAGTTACATCATCATTCTCCTCGAGTATCACTGGTATAGGAGCATGAGTCAACTGAAGCTTCAACACTCAGAATGACACCTCACACTCCTTCATATAGAAATACCTCTAACTCTTTTGAATAAGTCTCGTCATCGGTGGTACTATAGGAGAGAAGTCCTTAATAAGCTCCTATAGTAGCTGCCCAAACCTAAGAAACTGCGCACCTCGGTCATAATCTGTGGTCTCTTCCACCCATTTACCGTGTAAATCTTCGAAGTGTCTAGTACCAAACCCCTTATATTAAAATTTACAAAACTATAAATAAACGTGTTGCATTTGGAGGACTGTGTTTGTTTGTAAGACTTTCTATCTAGTTTTGAATTAATATTTTTCTATATCGATTTTATTAGAAATAATATCTTTTCCGTTAGTGTCCGAATTTGATGATTCTTGATGTTATTGAAAGCTTTGATTATCTGCTACAACTTTCATGTTTTGGGTTTTGTTAAAATTTTATGTTTACATGGTCGAAAGTTCATTCTAGTGTCGTTGTCCCGAAACTAAAACGACAGCAATAACAATCATTGACCTGAGAATTGTATTAGCTATATTTGGAGAATTTGAAATTCAAATTTAAATAGAATTTGAATTGATTTTGGGTTAAATTTGAATTGAATTCGCATTGAATTCAAGTTATTGGTCTTGAGTTATTTTTCTTGTTTTTCATTGTTTTCGAGCATGGATTTCATTAAACCATTTTGAAGTGAATTTTGAAATAAATGGACATTTCAAATTATTATTATATAGTATTTTAAAATTTATTTTTCTAATATAAAATCTATTTATTTCCTATAATAAAGGAATTTCAAATATTGGTTTTATTAATCTTTTCGAGAAAAAGTTTTAAAAGCTTGTTTTCTCTAGTAAACTATTTTAAATATAAAACATACACTTTTGCACTATTCGAACGTATGAGAAAGAGAATTAAACCCGAAACCACATGACCTTGGAACTTCACGAACTTCACTTCCCTTCTCCAAAAATGGCACTTGGAAATTTTCTCTTTTAACTTATGTTGTCCTTGTGCCTCCGACACAAGCCTTAGATGAACTGCTTGCTTTTCCTTATCTTTTGAGTATACTATGATGTCATTTATAAACACCAATACATGCCTGTCTGGATCATCTCAGAAATTTCCATTCATCAAGTCTACAAAGAATGCATGTGCATTATTTAGACCAAAGGACATTACTAACCATACATATGAACCATACCCTGTTATGAATGTTGTTAATGGAACACTTTCCTCTGCAAACCTCAGTTGATGGTATCTTAAAGCCAAAATGAGATGCGAGAACACCTTAGCTCCATTCAAATAATCAAACAAGTCATCAATTATCGATAAGGGGTATCTATTCTTCACCCTTCTTTCATTCAACTTTTGATAGTTAATGCACAGCCTCAAAGAGCCATTGAACTTCTTCAAAAATAGTGTCGTAGCTCTCCATTGTTAGCCACTCGACCTTACGAAGCTTTTACCTTCCAAATCCACTAGTTTCTTATTTAATTCCTCTATCTCTTTCACTAGCATTCTATTAGAGGGTCGGCTAAATGACCCAGCTCTCGGTATCAATTCTATACGAAACTCTACTGCTCTCGGGGTGGCAATCTGAGACCGGTTCAAACACATCAAGAAATTCCCTCACCACGTGTATTGCATTGAAATCTTCCTCCTTCGAATCTAAAGCAAACAAAACACCTTTGCACCTAATTTTAAGCTCTTTTGTTACTATAAATACTCTTTCATTTTGGCCTGATTGACTCAAGATTATTATCCTTTAGACACAACATATTCTATCACATTAATGCTCCAACCAATCTATCCTTAAAATAACTCCGAAGCCAATAAAATCAAACATGTCATGATGAAACGAAAACTTACACTACCTAACTTAATTTCCAAATTAGTGCATCTCAATTCAAGAGTGGCATATCCCCATAGCAGATATACTATAAGTATGGATATAAACAAATTGGCAACTTTTTAACCCTAGTCTATCAACCAAGTCTTTCACTGTAAAAGAACGTGTAAATCTGATATGAAACAATACTGACTAAAATATCATAAATCAAAGCCATACCTTCTAAGCCTTTTCTTTTGTTTTTCTCTTCGGGAGAAGGTCCTTCTCTTGGACCCACCAAAGCATAAGACTGCACTTTGAGCTTTGGACGGTCTCTCTTTAGGTTTCACATCTTATACTAGAAGTACTTTATCCTTCCAAGATTCTTCGATACTAGACATTTAGATGCACAGTGTCCCTTCTGCCTACAATTAAAACAAGCAACCTCCGTA
Source organism: Allium fistulosum (assembly GCA_030737815.1). Classification (NCBI taxonomy): domain Eukaryota; kingdom Viridiplantae; phylum Streptophyta; class Magnoliopsida; order Asparagales; family Amaryllidaceae; genus Allium; species Allium fistulosum. The sequence continues at coordinate 736,715,275 of CM060908.1, read as the reverse complement.
GTAGCAATTTCTCCACCCTTTCCTTTCGGCACAACCTTCTTGCCCTTGGCATATGGAGTAAACTTCTTCTTTTGCACTGCCTTGAGCCTCATCTCTGCTAATCTCTATTCCCGATACATCCCATCATACCTTCGTGGCATATCCACAACGAAGTCAAAAGGAGATGCCAAGTATGCCATTGCCTTATGATCAAGACCCCACTTAAAACTACTTATGAACTTCTCATTTTTCTTCAACGGGGTATTAATGATCACCCAGCCATACTTAGCCAAAGAGTTGAACTTCTAGATGCACTATTCAACCGTAAGGTCACCCTGCTTCAAGTCAATAAATTCCTATAGTAGCACACTCCGTTGAGATTTGGATATGAACTGAGTCTCAAACCTCTTCTTGAACTGCACCAATGTAATCTCCTCCATTGGTCTCGTCAGTCACTATCTCCCACCAATCTAATTCATCTTCATGAAATTGCCTCGTTTCCAACCTTCTTCTATATGCATCATCCAACCCTAGATCTCTATAGATACGTTCACAAACCATTAGCTAATTTAGTACTTCAACTACGGGCTCATTTTCTATGAACATCTTTCCTTCCAAGTTTTTGTAGTCTTGGTTCTATTGGATCTGGTCTAGCATGTAGTGGGTTAAATGGATGAATTTCAAACTTTTGTACCATTTTGAATCCTGTTGGGATTATGAAGTCTAAATTAATTTAGGCCTAATCTAAATAAATTTCAAATAAAATCATTATTTTATTTAATTAATTAATAAAAGAGTTTTATTTGATTATATATATAACATATATATTGTGCGCATGTGTATCATATACACCTGTACGTGTACGTGCAACATAAACAGTGCACATGGTTTAATATGACCATATCTAAGTGTTGGGATTTACACCGTAACAGACATGTTAGGCCCTCTATATACATATGTGCTATCTAATATGAATTAAGGTAATATGATATAAAATTATATTTGTATTCGTGTAAATATTTATATATACATATGATATTGTAAAATTAATATTGTTTATATATATACATATATTAGTACGTAGAATAAAATTTATAAATAAATATAGATCATTTTAAGTTCAAATTCAAATTTCAAATTTCAAATCTATATCTAGATTAAAAAAATTAATTTCAAAATTAATTTATTAATTTAGTAATAAATTAGAATTTAATAATATATGTATGTATGCACGTATGGTAATAAAAATTATTTTTTTTGTAAACATAAGTTTATATATAAAATTAATATTTTACAACAATAATAATATAAAATGATAATATATAAAATATACGTATTTTAGCACCACATAAATATGCGTGTGTGTGTATTGAAAAATTCAAAAAAAAATTAATTCAAAATTCAAATTTTTTAATAAATACATGCATATCTAAATTCTAATTTTTTTTAATAATTTTCGTATACAAACTTTAAAAAATTCAATTTTTTTAAAGATTGCTTTTGCTGTGTATATATAATTTTTTATATATTAAAAGATATATATATATATATATATTATAGTAAAATTGATTCGATGTATTATATTTTAATATATATGTATATGTGTGTGCATTCATGTTTAAAATAAATAAATACACATACACATATATTTATACACAAAAAATCTTTTTTCTATATATTTTTGAAATATCAATATGTATATGACTTAGTATGTAATTTACATATATTATATAGATAAGTTTAACATATTTTAAAATTAACTTTTTTCTTTGATGTCCTTTTTAGTTCATTTTAAATTCAAAAAAACTTTTTTTTATTTTGCTAGCTGAAAGCTTATACTTAGATATAATTTTTTGAATATACACACACATCCCAAGTTTATAGCACATATATATAAAGGTTCATGATATAAGTCTAATCTAACCATATATGAATGAAGATAAATATCAAATAAATATACGTAAATGTAAATTGATACGTTACCTTGACTGTGGCCAAATAATTACGCATTGAGTGTTGAATCTAATTGACTCCTTTTGGATCTGAATCCAAACTCTTCAAGAAAGCACTATCCAACTAAAATATCTACGCATTGTTGCACTATTTTATTTAAATTCATGTTTTAAAGCTTGAAATGATTAAGGAGAGCCTGAGGGTTTCGACCAAAAATGATTAAGAGAGAACCTAAAAGAGAAGGTATGAAATAAAGGGTTAAAGGAGTTTAAATAGGAGAGGAAGGAGCTAAATGTGGATCCGGATCCAATATTTCCTTTTCCAAATAAAACAAAAAACAAATCCCTTATCCCTCCATTTCTATGGGCCATACAAGGATACTATATGGGACTCCATGCAACTTTAAACCTGGTCAGATAATATACATTTAAATCTAATTTAAATGCACATTGATATCGCATACCGATATATGTGTATACAACTTTTATGTACGCATTATATTCAATACTGGTAAACACAAATAAAATAAATTTTGATAATTAATATTTCACAAATATTAATTAGTTTAATTAAATATTAACAATTATAATTTAATTAAATCAGATGGTAATCAGAGTATTCAACATCTCGGTTGTGTGACTTTTAGGTATAAATTCGATCAGCGATTAATACTGTACAATTTGAATATTAACGTTCACACGTCATCTAAGCTAGTGGTGTGACATTATGGACAAATTTATCGCTTACATAGTTTGAGTAAAATACAATTCTACTTATTTTAAGCGGTCCCCTGTAATGATAGTTATTTACACCAATTATCTTCATCAAAACTATATCACATTAGGACTTATGGAATTTGATAATGGGCAAAATTCCAATATCATCCACATTTAACTTGTATAGTCCAAGCACAAAGTCCTTAGTTCAATTATAACAATTATTATTAACCGAACTACTATGGCAAGAGACTTCGACTTTAAGTTTAGTCAATCGCAATACTAACCTCATATAACTTTGGAGACGAATTCTCTATTGAATAATATTTCACTTTCAATGCTTCAACTCCACCCAACCATAGCCGTTGATGGATGTCGTACCATAATTTAATTATAATCAAAGTGAAGTTTCCATATTAAATCTCAACGGTATTCTTAAGTCGAGAGAATTGTGTAATATTGTCACAGCAGTATTTTATATTTGACTTTAGTTATATTAACTGATGGGAAGTTATGGAATAAGTCATACCATAGTTTTAAAAAAAAAATCAATATGAAACCCCTTAGTGTCCCCACCAGCCACGAGTAATACACTGCTCAATATTAGGAGAGTGTTATGTATTCTAGTCTCAACGGATGTATCGATTTCCAATCTCGACTAGGAATGTTTAAAACGGTACATTTATTTTCATTGTGATATACAACATATTGTAACTACCATCACAAAATATACCTTTTATGGATTTTCTATTAGATATACTTAAATAATTAAATAATTAATATAACACATTATATCAAGTATATAATAGAAAGAAAAACACCTTTTATTTTAAATTAGATTTTATTATAGAGTTAATAATTTACAGTAAATTATAGAATTGTCCCTAGGACATACCTCTAACTTTATTAATCTCCCACTTGTATTTGGGTTCAATTATGTAATCTCAATCCAATCCCTTTGATCGGTTTGATAAAAACTGGTTGAGTTAGACTCTTCGTGAATGAAGCCGCTATGTTGTTTTAATTATATACTCTACCAATGAACTCTCTCCAATGCTGATAAACTACCTTTATCATATGGAACTATTCGAAGTATGTTTTTCGATTTCTAGTGATCTCTTGTCATCACATTGTTATCATATAATAATGATGTAGTATTCTCAATACTTGAATTCTCCCAAGCTTAGTTATAAGTTTGGGCATTTATATTTATACATTGCTTTTATTATAGCGCTATCACTACTAGAAAACTTATTGTTAACCTACTTTACATTACCGACGTTATACCGATGTCATGGGAAGGGTCATCGGTGATGCATCAGAAAGTCATAGGGAATATATTACCTACACATCATTATCAATGCCTTGCTAATGGAAATATATAGGTATCGACAGGGTGTCGTTATGGCGTCACCCCTCTCCATAACCCCCCAGTCGGCGTCTCTCTTCCATATTGCAATCTAAATATAAAAAAACCTAGTTCACCGTGTCCCTCTTTGACTTCAAACGTCGTCCCCAATTCAACGCAAGCCTCAAGCGCCGTAGTCTTTAGTTGTCGCAAGCCATCAATTTCCCCACGTTATTGCTCGACTTTCCTCAATCGCCGACAAAGCCTGCCACCTCTAGTCGACTTAAAACGCCTCCTCCTTCCTCGACTTCTAAGCCCACATACTCCAATCGTCGGCGATGTCCCAGTCGTACGACTGCATGTTGGAGATTTCACATGTAGGGCTCTTAACAAATTTGGTGAGGGAAATCATTTCTTTTTCAATTCACATATCAATAATATATGCATGTTTTTATTTACATATTAATATTTGGTAAAATCAATGCAGTGTGTATATATATATATATTATTAAAGGATATAAGTAGAAATTTTATATCATTTTTCATTAAAAATTATTGGACGATGGCTTACATTATTGAGTTGGAATATATGCTTGATTTGAGTGCCTGTTTGGATGATAAAAGTTAATGAATTAACTTTTGTTGGATGGAATGGTTCAATATTTAAATAAATTGTCTAAAATTGAATTGATTGGTTCGAATGTGGATATATGAGAGAGTGTGTGTTTATACACACACAGATATATATATATATATATATATATATATATATATATATATATATATATATCTGTGTGTGTATGTATGTATGTATGTATGTATGTATATATGAAATTCAAACTTATTTTAACTAAGTCTATTGGGAATGGTATTATTTCTGTTTTCGATTAAGCCAAGAACTTGTAGCGTTTTTTAATAAATGCACTCGCAGAACTAAGAAGTTAACTAATTTATAATTAATACATGAACTATGGTTTATTTGCAATACTAAGAAGTTGATTAAAGTTTTCAGTTTTGGTGTTAATCTCTAAAAAAATTAATACATTTATCAACATGTATATTTTGAGTTTAAATTTCTTACTAGTTTTAGATGAATGGATGTACATGATATGTTCTAGACGATTGTAGTACTGGTGATGCATGCACTTTGTTTTCACATTAAAAGTATTTAATTTGGGAAAAGAAATCAATATTTGCTTAGATTACACATGATCTAGTCTTGAAGGTGTTACACTTGAAGGTTCATATATCGTAAATCGATATTTAATTTATGCACTTTGAATTAATAATACTACCATGTGAAAGATAATGTAAATTTTATTTACATGTAGGCTTAATTTCATTGCACTTTAAATTGATTATTTGTGTGGGTATACAACTTTTGTATACGCACTATTTTCAATATCAATCAACATAAATAAAATAAAATTTTATAATCAATATTTCATAAATATTGATTAATTTAATTAATTTATAAAATTATAATTTAATTAAATCAGGTGTAATAGTTGGAGTATTCAACGTTTCGGTTGTTTGTCTCAAAGGGGTAAATTCGATCAACGATTAATATCGAATAATTCGAATATTGATGTTTACATGTCACCTTAGCTAGTGGTGTGACATTATGGCCAAATTTTTTGCTTATATAGTTTCGGTAAAATCCAGTTTTATTTTAAGCGGTCCCCTATAGTTATAATTATTTACTTCAATTCTCTTCGTTAAAACGATATCACATAAGGACTTATGGAATTAGGTAATGGTCAAAATTCCAATATCATCCACATTCAAGTTGTATAGTCCAAACCCAAAGTCCTTGGTTCATTAATTACAATTATTATTAATTGAACTACTCTGGTTAGAGATTTTGACTTTGAGTTTACTTCAATTGACTATGATACTAACCTCATATAACTAAGGAGGAAAATTCTTCTTTGAATAGTATTCACTTTCAATGCTTCAACTCGACCCAACTATAGTCATTCAATGGACGTTGTGCCACAATTTAACTATAATCAACATAGAGTTTCCACATTGAAGTTTGACGGTATTTTCAAATCGAGAGAATGTGTAATACTATCACATCAATATTTTATATTTAACCTTAGTTATATTAACCAAAAGAAAACTACCGAATGAATCATTCCATTGTTATTCAATAACTATCAGTATATAACCCCTTGGTGGCCCCAACAGCCATGAGTAATATGATATCCAATATTTGGAGAGCGTACTCTAGTCTTAAGCGATGTATCGATCTCCTGTCTCAATATATATCGACTATAAATATTTGAAACTGTATGTTTATCTTCATTGTGATAAATTGCACATGGTTACAACATATTGTAACTACTATTATAAAACATACCATTTAAGGATTTTCTATTAAATATATTTAAATTAATTAAATAATTAATACAATAAATTATATCAAGTATATAATAGAAGAAAAATAACTTTATTTCGAAAAAGATTTTATTACAGAGTTAATAATTTACAGTAAATTATAGAATTGCCCCTAGGTATACCCCTAACTCTATCAGGTTCATCTTTTAGAAACCTTCTCTCACTGGAAAAGGCCTTGGCTCCACAACCTCTAGCATACTCTCCCTCGTCATTTGCACAATAAACTACCTAAACAACGCATTCACATCCACGCCTGCTACATTAGCTGGCACAGCAGCTTCCGCCTCAGCTACTCTTAGTATTTCACAATTATTTCTCCTATTGGTCTACGTACTTTCAGTCTCCTTCCTTGCATTTTCTCCTTCTAACATAATTCATACACCTCTTTTTTCCATCTTGCTTTTTTGTTAAGCAAGTCTTTATTAGAAATAGAAAAAAGAGCAAAACAATAATAAAGGTTAGATATATATTCCTATATATCTATATAGCAATATACAAGTATGTCATATATGTACATTAGCGCATACTCTCCCTGAGGTGTTCATTTTATTCTAAATATTATACTTATGTTCTAGCCATATTTTACTTCGGTGTCCCTTAACCTAAGCTCGGATACCAACTATAACATCCTCGATTAGAGACCCAAAAATGAACACCGAGGATGCTACAGTCATTATAAAAATTATTTTCCAGTGACAAAAATTAGTTTAGAATATATATATGTATGTGTGTATGTATATACATATATATATATATATATATGTACGTATGTATGTATGTATATATATAACGGTCTTAGTAAATAGAGCAACTGCAAATTTTCATTCCACATAGCAGTTTTAAGAGTCTTTACAATTTTAATACATCCCAAACACAAGCCCAGGCAGGGGTTAAGTAAAATAGAACAAAAATAGAATGTCATGCTCAACATATGAAGAAATCGACATGGACACTTAAGCAGCAAAAATATTAACAATTGTTATTTGCAAGCAATCCTTCTACTTCCATCTTCATTTTGCTTTATTCGTCTCTTCCAAAGCTTCATGCCTAAGTCCATGTACTTAGCTTACTCAATCGTATACCCATGGGTATATGAGGAAAATAATAATAATAATAATAACAACGCGGGTCAGACATAAAGTCTTGTATGGGTAATACATTACCCTAAACACATCATACAGTGAGACTATATCGCTAAAGCACAAAACGGGTTTTCCCCTCATTAATCAATAAAAGCACGTAGCAACAACAACCTCATGTAAGTTATAAATCATGTTTAGCCTACTCCCGAAACTCCCATGGGCTCTACGCACGGTAGCTTAGTGAATTACGTTTACTTTAGTCTCGGCCTCAACGTAGTTCAATCATGCTTCCGTTTCGACTCATATCATTTTCTCCCAAAGTGCATCCCATACAGTTCCAGCTTATCTTTTCGTGTTGTGAAGTACATCCCTATGCAATTTGGTTATTTTAATTTAAACTACAATGTACAGCCGTAAGCAATTTTGTTTCTTTAGTTTATACCACAAAGTACTGTTGGAACTAGGTCAACCCGCAGTAGAAGTAATTGGTGAATTTAATTTTTTTTAATCATATTGGATCTAGGTTGGGCCTATAAACTCTAATTTTTTTTAGAATATTTCTAAATTTCTTTTAAATAAAATTATTATTTTATTTAAACTTATAATATTGTTAGATATTATGTAATTTATATTATATTACAAACATATACATATGTATAAACATGTGTGTGTGTGCATGTGTCATATAGCAATCCCTACAAGGTTAACATGTCCGTGTATAAGTGTTGAGAGTTACACCGTAACAGACATGTTAGCTCATCTAGTGTGCAGATATATCGTCCAAATGTATGTTTATATACTTTAATTTATGTATTCAAAATATTGCAAATACACACTCACACACACAAAAATCTATATTTTATTTTGAAATTATTTATAAATATATAATTAAATATATGTGTATGAAATTTCAAAAAATATGTACGTATGTATATGTATATATTTGAAATAATTAAAAGTTATATTAAAAATTTATTTATTTATTTATTTTACTGAAAATTCAAAATCAAAATCTTTTTTTTTTATTTTAATTAAATGTATAGTGTGTGTATGTGTATATATATATATCAGAAATAATTTGATATTAAATATATATATATATATATATTTGTATATTTAAAGAAATACACACACACACATATATATATATATATATTTGTATATATAAAGTATATAAAATAAATATATGCCTATTATAATGCTCACGACAAAAGTTTTTCGGTTTAAATTTTAAATATTTTTATATATTAATTTCCATATAGAAATTAATGAAAATCAATAAAAAAATATTTTTAAAATAAAATTTTAGATTTAAATATTCTAGCAAAATTTTGAAAATGTTTTAGTATTTTAATATTTTTTAAATAATTTTATAATTGAAATATATTTTAAAATCAATTATTAATTTCAGCTATGATTTAAAAATTTAAATTGTATAAAAAATTATTTTTTATTTGTCGAAAGTATTATTGGCTGTAAATTTACTTTTATAAAATTTAAAACATATTTTATATAATACATATACAATATTTATTTATAAAATTAAATGATTTAAATAATATTTAAAAATAAATAAATATATTTATAAAATTATATTAATAATGCCAAAAGTCTATTAAGTATAAAATTATTTGTATAAAATTTTAAAACTATATTTTGTATACTTTAAGAAATAATATGTGATTAATGAACCTAGTATAAATAAATAATGTATATTAATTAATTTAAATAAAAAATCATTTTTTTCTATTTTGAACCATGATCATCAAAGGCATGTATATTTAAAAAAATATGTATCATATATACGAGTATTTAAACAAACAATCATTCTGAATGTGATGACATATCGATATAATAGAATCATCGTATAAATAACAAATAATATATGATATATAAATTGTCTAAATATTAATGTATAATTATAAATCGGAAAATTATCTTATTTTCGAAGCCTATGAGTACACCTTGAAAGGATGAGATCTACTCCTTGAACTAGTTTCTAATCCTGTAATCCATCAAGGTGTTAGCTCCCGAACCCATGACCACCAGCTATCGAAAAGTGTTTTTTTTATTTGATTTGTGTTTGGAAATGGAGGAATGGATATGGATTATTTTTGGCTAGAAGGAAAGTAGATGAAGGCTCCGAAAATTAAGAAATGGGAGTGGGTTGAGATGCTTTTATAGAGGAGGAAATGGAGAGTGATGTTAGGATCCAGATCCATATTTCTCTCTTACTCTTTCTTTCCTCTTGTCCATTCAACCCTAGCCCCTCTAGTCGTCTTATGGTCCCCTCTTTGCTGGTTTATAGTGATTGAAAGTCATATGCCCCATATGAGATTCGGATCCATTTAAAGTCCGAACAGATTATACTGCATTTAAATCTAATTTAAACGCGTATCGATATCATTTATCGATTAATATATTTATGACTATTAAAAATATATTTATTAATATTGTTCAAAAAATAAAAATAAAAATTTATAAATATTAATTAATTTAATTACGTTATAACAATTACAAATTAATTAAATCGTTTGGTCAAAGAAGTACTCAACATTTCTATTGTGTGACCCATTAAGTTGAAATTTGGTCAACGATCAATACCAAACATTAAAACCTCAACCTTCACATGCCATTTGGCGGGTTGTGTGACATTTTGGCCAAATTTATCACTCACTTGATTATGGTGAAATCCAATTTTACTTTGTTAAGCATTACCCAGTTGTGATTATTATTTACACCAATTATCTTCGTCAAAACTATATCACTTGGACTTATGGAATTTGGAAACGGTCAAAATTCCACTATCATCCGTACTCAAAGTCCTTGGCTCAATAATAACAATTATTATTAAACAAAATGTTATGGCCAGAGACTTTGACTTTGAGTTGACTTCAGTTGACCGTGATACTAACCTCATATAGTTAAGAAAATGAATCCTCTCTTGAATAGTGTTTCACTTTCGATGCTTCCACCCGACCCAACTACAGTCGTTTGATGGACGTCGTGCCATGATTTAACTATAATCAAAGCGGAGCTTCCATATTGAAGATCAACCATATTCTCATGTCAAGAGAATTGTGTAATTTTGTCACATCGATATTTTCTATTCGACCTTAATTATATTAACCAACAGAAAATTATCGAGTGAGTCATTACATAGTTATCCAATAGCTATCAGTACATAACCCCTTGGTGCCCCCAGCAGCCATGAGTAATACAATGCCCAAAATTTGGAGAGCGTTATGTATTCTAGTCTCAACAGATGTATCAATATCCAATCTTGATACATATTCACTACATATATTTAAAACGTTATGTTTATTTTGTGATAAATCACTCATGGTTACAACGTATTGTAGCTACTATCACAAAACATACCATTTATTGATTTTCAATTAAATATACTTTTAATTAAATTAACTAATACATAACACATTATATCAAGTATATAATAGAAAGAAAACACATTTTACTTCGAACAAGATTAATTATCAAGTTAGATATATGTAACAATTAAATAATTGCCCCTAGGGCATATCACTAACTCTATCAAGTACAATTGTAAGTAATTTCGTTTCCTTCTCTTAAGCTTGAACCCCATTAAAGAGTTACATCCACTCTTGTGAAATCATATAATTCACTCGGACGTCTCATGTCCTTTCAGAACATGGATGCCTTTCACCTGCCTCCCCAAGGCAGTGCATTCGAGTGAGGATCCTTACCCGACCTCAATAGCTCTTCCGAACCAGCATTCTTTTGCAAGTTCTTACTTCTTTCTTTTAGTTATATTTCGCTCCCCAACCTTTAGCTAATTAATCATTTATTAGGCTTCAGTTGTATACACTTATTTCAGTGCAGTACAACCCTGCCCTACTCATATTGCGGTGCAGTATGTCACTTTCAGTTTCGGCATTGTATGACCCTGCCCTTACTCGTATTGTGGTTTTCCACACCATTACTCGTATTGTAATGTAGTTCCTTCCTGTATCTTTCGGCTTTCGGCCTTCTACATCATTACTCATATTGTGGGCATAGTTCTCCTTAACGACTTTTCGGCTTTTGGCATAGTTTCACCCTATGCCTTTTGACTTCTGGCTTTTACCAACCTTTTGTATTTTAGCATGGTACTATTATACGTAGTATTGGCTATCCCCAAAAGTCAATAGGCTCATATAGGCAGTTCACTACCTTCACCCCTAGGTACTTAATTCACTTTCTTAACATTAGGCCGCCTGTACAGCTCCATAACAGGCAAAGTCTGACATGTATGTTCCCATCTTTACACTTATAGTCATCTGGCATGTTGAAAATCCACTTTAGTATGTGATATTGTCCTTTACTTATCCTTTTTTAGTATCCCTTTTGCAAAATAAATTCTCCTTGGTAAATATTTTTCCTTAAAAAAACATTTTTGAAAATGTCTGAATTTTCTTACTCGTAAGAATTTTACAATAGTTGTGAAAATCAATGTAATCCATATAGTTTCACATCAAACTCTTATGGATATTTTAATAACAACTATTGTATAAACCATTCGAATTTTGAACCACAAAGTTTTCAAATTGATGACCAACCCTCAACTCTTGAAAATAGTATTGAAACGATTTGGTCTTTACTTGAACAACGAAATCAAATGATACATAATTTGAATAATCTATGCAATAACTCAAGTCAAGGATTTTAAAATAGACAAAATTTGAATTCACTTCAAAATTCAAATGATTTTGATTATAACTCATGCCAATACAACTTCAAACTCCAAAATGAATTTCAAAGTTAAAATGGAAATGTGAACCACTTTTTAAATGATTTTGGCAATGAGAATAATCTCGACTATGGTGCAATTGACAATTTTTGTTCTCAACAATTTCAAATTGAAAATTCTCAAATTAATAATTATAAATTTGATTTTGTTGAGCAAATGGAATAAATTCACAAGGACCGCATGGATTTGTTGTTTGAAACATATATGAAACAACGTAAGAAACAAAATCACATCCCAACGTGTGACGAGTCAAATAATAATCCACCTTTTACCAAAATTGACGATTTTCAAATAACAGCTTTTGAAATTGAAAACGACAATATTAACGAAGTTGTTGAAAATGCTGTAATTGAGTTGGATTTCAATTCTTTTGAGAGTGTGGAACCAAATTTAAAATTCAATCTTCCTTTTTTCTATTTTGAAAAATTGAATACAACAACTTTAGATTTTATACATGATGCATGCAATGAAGTTGTGAATAATTCGACAAAGGAAGATGAATTTTGTAAACACAATTTTTTTGAACATTTCGAAGATGAGTTGTTGAATTCTGAAGGGGTAGATTTAAATCACCATTTTGATTTTGAAATCAATAATTCTAAAGAAGTTTTCAATGATAAGCTTGAATTTAAAATTGGTGAAAATAAACATCAACTTCAACAAATTATTCTATCTACCCCAAAAATCATCGAAAATAAACAACTCGTACGATTTTTAATAAAACAACATTCGTTTTTCCAAATCAACATTCAATTTAAAATCTTTTATGGTTTGGTTTTCAATGCTTAAGCTATGTCTCTCATACTTGACGAGACAAATGAATTGGTCTTTGAAAGTCCGTTTCATTTATTCTTTGACAATATATTTTCTGATGTCATGTAAATAATAATCGTTTCATTTTCATGTAAATATAGGTCATATTTTTATTCATTTATTTATTTTTTCTCCTTTCACTTGGGTTGACTATGGGGACACAGTCAAAATCAAGTGTAGGGGGAGTGTCATATCATTTTTTATTTTTCATGGTTTATTTTTTTGCATTTTCTTTCCAAAACTTAAAAAAAAATCTCAAAACAAATTTTCTTTTTAGCATTTTGATTTATTTTGAAGAAACACTATATGATAAGTATAGGTTTTTAGTTATAAAATTGAAATTTCTGAAAATTTATTTGTCTCGACTAAAAATAAAGTTTGATTACAAGTAACGATGGTTTAACTAGTATATAGGGTGCTAATTATGAAGTATATCCTAATTGTAATCTTTGTTTAAAAGAGAGGTTGATTTAAAATAAAGACGATAACATTTTAAATCTTCTAAGTTAAGTAGTGCTTAGATGTTGTTGTAAAACCCTCTCTTAATAAAAAAAGAAAATAAATTTGTATATATATATATATTATAAACACCTAGAGTCATGTGTTCACACGCAAGTGTGTACACTCACCATGCTCTGTACCCTTCTCACGTAAGCCCGAAAGGCAGATCGGTATATTTGGCCTCAGTTTATCTGAGTTAGGTGTATGTATATAAAAATTATTTCATTAATACCGCCTACAGTCGATAGGTGTACATACTTGTGTGTACGCTTGCCATGCTCTGTATTTCCCTCATGTAAGCCCGCAAGGCAGTGCATGGGTGGTATATCTGGCCTCAGTTTTCTGAGTTAGGCATATGTAAATATTGTTAATATCAATATAATTTTCAAATAAAGAGAGAGTAAGCAATTGAAATCCAAGCACTATTTTCACTTGTTTGATTTGACTTGTTATTCAAAAAGAAATAAAAATACCACTTTGCAAAACTTTGATAATCAACTAAGGATCCATTTCATAGTTACACTATGTTATCGAACGGAACAACTAGCCAAACTGCAGTCTAATTATGATGATAACTTAATTTTTGTTGGAAGTTTTGACGAGTAAAAGGACTAAAATTTCATGATAATGACCAAAACTTATATTTAACTTATTCGTGCCAATTTGAAAGTAAATTCTTCATTTGTAAATATTTTCAAAAGCTTGCATTCATATCTTTGTAATTATAGCTTGCGTTTAGGAATTTTTCATGTTGCATTTTGATTTTGTGGGTAGCATCCGCTGAAAACTCTTAAGAGACAAAACTCGTCATATTAAGGATACCTAGAGGTTTAACGGCTTGTTGCATATGCTCAATGCAATCATGTTTCCTCTGAAAACGGATTTATCTTAGTTTTAGTTTATTCGAGGACGAATAAAAAGATAGTGTGGGGGTATTTGATGTGCACGTAAATGTGCATTTTTTTACTTCTATTTTTAATCTTCTTTTAATTAAATAAATGAACATATTAGGTATTTTACATGTTTAAACCAAAATTTAAATTATTTTCAAATCATCATTTATTCATCTTCATATATGGTCATTTTTGCGTATGATTTAGTTTAAGAAAATTTACTTGGAAATTTTAATGTTGTTTTGTAGGTATTTGAGTAAATTTTGGAAGAGGCTTCATATATGTATGCATGCACAAAGGATGGAATAACAAAGAAATGAAGAAATAAATCAATTCATGCAACATGGAGGACCTCACCTACCCACTAACCATAAACTTCAATTAGGAGCTAATGCACATGTTAGTGGTAATTAAAGCTACATGCATATTTAAATGGAGGATTATGCTCATGCTAATGATTACTTGAAGGTTACATTTCATAAAGGGGCATTTTGGGTAGTCCCCTAAAATATGGATTATGGTTTTAGGCATATATAAATACCTCTTATGTTTCATGTAATGAAGCTCTTAGCACCACATTCTAGTTAGTTTAGTGGTAGCCACAAATTGCAATCATAAACTCTCTTTCTCTCTTTCATGGCTTCTTAGCCTTTTTACTCTTATGTAATTTTTTTTATGCAATTTAATTTTATGCTCTTTTAATTATTGTTCTTTACTTTATGCAATTAATGTAGTTTTATTTTATGCAAGTAGATTAGATTTATTTACATGGAATTTTGTTAGTTCTCCTTTTCCTTTTGTTTTTGTCCTATGTTGCAATCTACATTTGTTGAAATGATAACAAATATGAAAAGCTAAATCCCTTCAATTTATGGGTAATGAAGCTCTATTAATCATGTAGATTCAATATATTTTCTAATTTATGATTTCTTTTTGTGCTTAACGAAATTTTTGGACGTGGTTAAATTTTGTTGTTTAACTTTGAATTTGATATCCTATGTTGTTGACACCAAATATGCTATGCTTAAACAAACATAAACACAAATTACCTCTTCATCTACATATGATATTAGTAATGAAGTGGATTTTAGAATCAAAATTTGATGGTCTATATTACTAATCAATAGTAAATAGATCTTGTTTAGAATAGATTTTATTTTTAACTTCATTATCATTTTCATTTTCATGAGAGTTGACAAGTGGTTTGGTGGGTGTGTTAAAGTTTGATGGTTTATGTTGGGCTAATTAATAGCACAAATAGACCATACTTATGATAAACACATCAACTAAATTCACAAATGACAAAAAAAAGATCATAATTTCATTATGTTGATTTATTTGATCATGAGAAGGGATTTTCCTCTAAATTTCCCTCTACTCTCATATTTTTATTCACTCTTCCTTGTAGTTAGTTTTTACATTTTCTTTAGCTTAAAACAATTTCAAACTCCTTGGTTAATTTGATTGAGTGGAATTTAAAATCACTTCAATTTCCTACGTATCGACCCGTACCCGCCACGTACTAAAATTGTACGCCATGTGCTTGCGGTTATTTTTATTACAATTTTCGGTGATTTTCTAACCGATAGAAAACTCGTTGATTCAACAAGGATCTTTTCCCCTAATCCTTTAACATTAATTTCAACATTTTTATGTACATAGTATGTTTCAGCCCTTTAAAAAATTGCCTTCGATCTATGCTGTTCTGACTTTGGTGATGATGAATTTTGACTAGAAAATACTTACAAATTTACATTAAAATTCTGAATAATTATCTAACATAGTTTACTCATTTTCCCCATTTTAAGTTATTTTATCTCATTTATTCACTATGTATTTTTCCTTTAAAATTCATAACTAATTATTTTGACGTGGAAAAATTCTCTAATTTAAAATCCATTTCTAAAAGTATGATAAGACATCATATTAGATTTCGTAACATTTCTAAATCATTATAGTAGGGAAAACATATCTAAACATCCCATGTATAGCTATTTTTCCAAAAATCATTCGTTTAAACCTCATTTATCTCATTTAAACATTAATTCATACGAACTCTATCATATCAAATCAAAGCCAAATTCAAACACAATGAATATGGTTTATGGGTTTAGTATTTACTCACCTAGACCTTTGAATAATCTTGTTTTAATCTTCTTAACTTTTAGCTTGTGTTTTCTTCTTCTTCTTCTTCACTCTTTTTAGGCCAGTACCATTAATGTGCTCTTTAAGATTTTATTTTATTCTTGAGTAGGACGAAATGAAGAAATGATGAAAGAGTTATGTTTATTGTCCCACAATAATTTAGATTGTGGCCCTCATAACATTTTCCACATTGGTTTATTGCCATTTTTCTTATTTTAATTTACCATATATGACATGTCTCGTGTGATAAGCAAGTATACACATAAATGCTCATCTTATTTTCTATTTATTTGCGTAATTTTACCCATTTAATTTCTTATGACAATAATTAATTTTTTAATTAACTATAATTAAATATAGGGTGTTACATAAAGTCACATGTTCGTAAGCTTGAGTAGAAATTCTACAAATTTTTGATGCATTCTCACAATAGTTTCCACCTATAAACATTTCATATTCTGATTATTATGATACAACTGGTGAGCGTGCAGTGATTAGTTAGTATTTGTTTGTATTTGATACTAGGATATAGTTTGTTTTGATGGATTCATTTGTGTAGGTTGGATATTATTTGTATTTGGTAGATCTGTGTGTTATCCACATATTTTCTGAAGGGTATAAGCAAAAATAATTCATATCGAAGGTGTTTTGAAGCTGAAGGTCGGCTTCAAGCCGCAGCAAAGGAATTAATGCCGAAACTAAATATTTATGTTAAAGTTCAAGGCTTCGGATGCTGAGGCAAAGGAATAGTTGATATCGAAAGCCTACAACTGAAAATGATGCTGCACTACTTCCAAGATTTATAACATCTATGCCGAACTTAATCAATGCCGTATAAATTTCATGCCGCACATAATCAATGCCACATAGACTTTATGCTGCACATAATCATCGCATAGATTTCATGCCGCACGTCATCAAAGTCACAAGTTACCAATGTCGCATGTAATCCATAATGCATCATATAAATGCCGCACTCCATCAGTTCCGCCCTTCATTGTTGCTACACTCCACTGATACTGCACTTCTTCCATATTGCATTCAATCGATATCGCTCTTCAACCATATCGCATTTCATTGATGTAAAATGCCAACAAATGAAAAAGAAATCATAAATGATCGATAGACAAAAGAATATCGAAGGGTTATGATGAGTTTCCATATTGAAAGTTGCATGTATAATAATAGGCATAATATGTTAATCGGTGTTGCATTTCATGAATATCGCATATTATCAATGTCGCACAACATCGCTGCTATGGGAATATCAAAGGCCATGCAAAGAAAGGTAAGTAAAATCATTCACATGAGAAAATTCAAGAGGATTTAGTGTATTTCCCTTCATAAAGTTTCAAAGTCATTCATGTTGAAGGCATGACCAAGATAGCAACCAAAGTTCCACTTCGCCAATGATAGCAAGCCTACCTCCTTCCAACCACAATATACAAATATGTACCCCTTCATGGAAAGGGGCCCTTACACTACAACAAAATTCAATTTTAACAGCAATTACGCACAACGTTTATACTAAAATGCGGTTAAATGTTATTTTGAATGATATATGACACTAGCATAAACGCTGACATTTCATGTGGGTTGGAGTTAGGGTTTAAACAGGGCCGGTGTTTTCATGAGAACGCTGAGAATAATACGGTCCATCTAATTTGCTGCCTCAGTTTACAATTTCATGAAAAAAATTGGTTTCCCTCTTTTTTCATTTTCTTCCCTCTCATCTATCAAGTCCCTCCCTTTTTTAACTTCGTGAAAAAAACGCTGACATTAATTTCACGCCTCTCTTCATTGTAGTCTTCGGTTTCCTGTCCCAATTTGTCTCTTTCATCTCATCTCCCCCATCCTAAATACTAGGGTTTCAGGTATGTATCAAACTATCAATTAATGTAATTTTGTCCTTTTTTAACTATGACATACAAATTTTGTTTCCGTCCGAACAATGATTGCTAAAGGTTTTGATTTCGAAGCTTAATATGATTCCGATTCTAAATTGCTCGTCAAAAAGCTCTAATTCGGATCTTGGATTTTGTTAGGGTTTATTTGGACACGATTTTGAGTCCGATTCGCTTTAGATTCAAAGGTGGATTATAGTGTGGTTTTGTAGTTATTGTCGAAGAAGGTCAACTGCTTCAGGTAACACCAGTATTTCAGTTATTTGATGTGAAGTGATTCAAATTTTTATATGTATCACTGGTAATGTGTAAAAAGAGTAACGAGAAATAAAGTTTATTGTGTGAATTTTAGTATCTTGGACTTTATTCCGACTTCATGAATGGTAACAGCGTCAGCCCAGTGCTGATGCCTACAATAGGTTAATTTATAGTACTTGGTTTAAATATATGTAATGGTGCTTTCTTGAATGTCTTTTTTACATGACCGTAAAATGTTTCAAAAGTTATTTTCCTTGTTATTTAAAGCTAATTCATATGTTTGAGAATGCTAGGTTTAATGTTTATTGTATATTCATGAAGTGTTGAGGTCCTATCCAATATTTCTCTCATGCAAAGATGTTATAGGCAAGCTTAATGGATTTAAGGTTGAAAAAGGGAGTTGTGAAATGAAAGTTTGGTCATCTAGTCTTCCTTTAAATGTTTGAATTTGTAATCGGTTAATCATCAAAACTTCTTTCCACTTTCCTCTTTCCTTGACAGTGCAATTTTCTCTTTCCTTTTGAACTGTGCACTCTAAGATCATATTCAATATCTGTTTTTCAGTATCATGTATATTTTCCTTCTCCTCAAGTGGGGATCGTCAATTGTTTGAACTAGGTGGCATTTTATTAAAAAAACAAATAATAAGAGAAAAAAAAACATGAACATGGAATTCTTAATACAAGAATTAATATTATTAGTTTTCTATAAAAACAACATACCTCTTTTAGAAACAGTCTATATATTTGGAAACCTAGTTAGCAATTTATCTCCATTTCCATTTTCAGTTTAATTCAAATTAATCTTCTCAGTTCTTTACATTTTAATCTTGTTATTTAGCAATACCTTGTTACTTTATTTTCCTGTTATATCTTACCTTAATTTTTGTTCATCTTTTGCAATTTAATTCCATGTTCTTCATATCTGCCACTTAGAGCTCTTATATTAAATTTTAGTTATGTTAATATTTGCTTTTAACTCCAATTCTTATTTTATGCAATTCACATTTCTTTATCTTTTCAAACCCCGAGCATCGTTCAATATTTTCATTCATTTCTTGTCAATTCTTGCTATATATAGTTCATCAAATTTTTACATTAATACACTGTTTTTTCTCCATTATTCTTAAGTACAATTCATTTCTGCCAGTTTTTGTTCCACTTGTTTTACCTGCATATTTGACTGCCTACATACAACACTCCATTTCATCAAAACCACTACATAACTTCATCAAAAACTATCCCATTACCATGTAAAAAGCTCCAGGCCCATCACATCCTTTCAAATTTGATTCTTGGGCTTATACCTATTTGAAAGGACATGGTGGGGCTGGAGCTTTGTACATGGTGATGGGACAGTTTCTGATGAAGTTATGGGGTGGTTTTGATGAAATGGAGTGTTGATATGGAGACAGTCGAATATGCAGGCAAATGAAGTAGAACAAGAACTGGGGATTAATGGAGCTAAAGCAATGTATTAATGTAAGAATTTAATAAACTGTATACAGTAAGAACTACCAAGAAATAAATGAAAATATTGATCAATGCTTGGGGTTAATGCTTGGGGTTTGAAAAGATAAAGAACCGTGAATTGCAGAAAACAAGGACCGAAGTTTGGAAAGTATTTGAATTATTTTCGAAGATCTTATATTTTTCTTTAAAATCTATTGAAACATTTTGACTTTTTCTAGAAAAAGAGAAAAATGGTTTGATTTTTACTTAATATTTTACGGTGATTTTTGTATTGTTTGAACCTCTGACCTTGTGACTTTCTTCTCTTTTCACACTTTTTTTTACTCATTTTTTGGAATTTTCATGAAAGTTTATAAATTTACTTTGTAGGCGGCCTATTTGATATTGCAAAATATGTAGTCATTGACATTTTAGAAGCACAAAAATTGTTTCATGTAGTGCTATGCCAATGTTGTATCTCTTTTTTTTCTCTAATACCATCCTAAACAGATTTAAAACAAAAAACTTCCATTATTCAAATTCCATTGCCAATAGTCTTCATGTTTGTTGTTGAATGTTTTGATTTCCTTTATGCTTCTACATATGTGTGCTGGCAGACTTGATGAATTAACATTCCAAGAGCCATTGTTTATAACATTGCTGACTTTATGATTGTGTGACCTTGTTGTGGACATATAAATGACTATTTCTCTAATCAAATCATTAGTGAAAAATTCATTCATTGCACAAACTGTTTCTCTTGACTTGATTATAAATTACTATTTGAATTTTAGATGCTTGGTTGCATACATATTGTATATGATGATGGAGAAATATCGGTTGTGTCTACAAAGGTAATCATGTGGTAACTAATTTATACTTAACTTTAGAATTAATATTTTGATAATAAAAGCTAATATTCGTTTGTTTTCAATTTTAATCATAGAACTAGTAGAGAGTATGACCAAGGAGCATGGAATTTTGTACGTGTGGTGAAGAAAAATTTAGGAGATGTGGAAAAAATATTGTGTCCATGTTTAGACTGTTGAAATCTTAGTCATCACTATGGTGAAACCGTTGTTGAGCACCTGGTTATAAATTGAATGGATCCTAAGTATAGAGATGATACATGGTAAAATCATGGCGAGAAAGTGAATGTTGAAAAAAGACTAAAATGGGCAAGAAGTACGACTTGCTCAAAATGATTCGCTATGAAGATAGAGACTATTTTAATCATACTTTTTTTGATGATGACAAAGATAAGGACGATGCATAAAGACGCCATGATGATTTACTTAAAAATTTGGAGGATGCAGAAACCCCATTGTATCCTGGTTGCACAGACCATACAAAGTTATCCGCCATCACTACTTTGTATAATCTTAAATGTGAAACTAGATTATCTGATGCTGGTTTTGATAAACTTCTTACCGTCCAACATTTGTTTTTACCAAAGAATAACGTACTCCCCAAGACTTTATATGAAGTACAGAAATTCCTCAAACTATTTGACATGGGGTTTGAAAAAATTCATGCTTGTGAGAATGATTGTTGTCTTTTCCGTAAAGAGTACAAAAATTTAAATAACTATCCTAAATGTGGTTCATCGCGATGGAAGATAAATCAAGATACAAAGGAGATTATGCAGGGTATCCCAGTTAAGGTGCTGAGATATTTTCCAATAATCCCAAGATTTAGAAGAATGTCCAGATCTAAAAAAATGGCCAAAGAATTAAGATGGCATTTCAAAAATAAAAGTAGTGATGGAAAGATGCGTCACCCTGTACATTCTGTAACATGGAGCATGGTTGATGAAAATTGGAAAACATTTTCAGTTGATCCACGTAATCTTAGACTTGGTCTAGCTATAGATGGGTTTAATCCATTTTCTATGTTGAGCTCCAAGTATAGTTGCTCGCTAGTAATGCTTGTGACATAATTTGTCGCCTATGTTGTGCATGAAGAAAGAGAATATAATGTTAACACTTTTAATTCCAGGTCCAAAGCTACCAGGAAATGGTATTGATGTATATCTGGCGCCATTAGTAGAAGCCTTGCATTACTTGTGGAGTAGTGGAGTTAAGACATATGATGCATTAAGTAAGACACTTTTTAACAGGAGAGCTATTTTACTGTGGACGATAAATGATTTTCCAGCTTATGGCAATCTTGCTGAATGTTGTGTAAAGGGTAAAAAAGCTTGTCCATTATGTGGTGTCAATACTCTACTCACCATCGATGGTTGAAATATAGTCGAAAAAATGTTTATATGGACCATAGAAGATTTTTACCCTCTTCAAATCCATTGAAGAAGAAAAAGGCTTGGTTTGATAACACTATGGAGGATGGAAAGATGCTTAGAATTCTAACTGGCAAAAATATCTCTCTTATTTTGAAGGACTTTCCAAACGATTTTGGAAAAGACGTGGAAAGTGAAAAGAAGAGAGTGAAGTTAAATGATACAAGACAAACTAAAAAAGGAGAGATTAATGGGAAAAGTAGAAAAAGGAAGATTGACGACAATAGTGAAGATGATGATAATGAAGATAATGATCCTATTAAAAAAGAGCTATCAAGGTGGAAAAAAAGATCAATCTTTTTTGACTTGCCATATTAGGAGGTTAGTATTTAAGTTACATTTTTTGTTATCAATCCGTTAAAAATAAAATATATAAAATTTTAATGCGTAACTTTTATTTTTTATAGGAACTTGTATTACGTCATAATTTAGACGTAATGCACATTGAGAAAAATGTTTGTGAAAGCATACTGGGTACAATGTTGCATGACAACAAATCAAAGGATGTGATTAATTGTAGACATTATTTAGGGGATTGAGGAATTCAGCATGGTCTTTATGCACAACCTCATGGGACCAAAACATATCTTCCAACGGCTCCATATACATAGTCAAAATTGGAAAAAAATATTCTGCCAAAGGCTGTATGATTTCAAAGGCCCTGATGGTTATTGCTCAAATTTCAAAAAATGCGTATCATTGGTGGATTGTAAAGTTAGTGGTTTGAAGTCTCACGATTATCATGTTTTGATGCAACAAGTATTATCAGTTGCACTACAAGGTTTGTTGCCAATAAAACCCAAAAAAGCAATTACTCGTCTATGTTCATTTTTCAACAAAATATTCCAACGTGTTCTTGATAGAGAGAAGCTGTAGGAACATGAAAACGAGATTGTTAAAATATTGTGTGAACTTGAAAAATACTTTCCACCCTCATTTTTCGATATTATGATACACTTGACAATTCATCTTGAAAGGGAAGCACGATTGTGTGGACCAGTTCATTTTCGTTGGATGTATCCTTTTGAAATATATATATGAAAACGCTTAAAGATTACGTAAGACATTATGCATGACCAGAGGGATGCATTGCAGAATCCTATCTTGTAGAAGACTGCATGATATTTTTTAATGAATTTTTGAGTAAATCGATAAATATAGAAAAAAAAGATCAAAATGAAGATTATGTAGATAATGCAATACTTGAAGGGTGTCCAATTTCAATGTCCAAATCAGTTACGTTGTCTTTTAAGGAGAAAGAAATTGCACATTTAGCGGTGCTGATGAATATGGCTGTGGTGGAACTATTTCTGGAGTGAGTATATATTATATTATGCTTCCATTGATTTGTTGTGTTTGTGATTGCAATTATAACTTGACATCACTTTTATTGTACTAGTTTGCATTTGGAGGAGTTGCAAAATTTAAACAAGCGTTTAGAAAAAATGCAACATTACTTTGGAAAAACCATGGAGATAAATTTCGCTGAGTGGATTAAAAAGAAGGTTTGTTAATTTTCTTTATATTTTACGAAATAAGGTTACTATTTTTAAAATCCATTTTAAATATGTTTTTCCAGATACCTATTGATTCAAAGGATCACGATGAAATGTTAAAATGGATCGCATATGGTCCTAAAAATACTACGTTGTCCTGCAAAGGGTATATTATAAATGGACAAAGATTACATACAAATGATGTTGATAGAGAAACCCCGAATAGCGGAGTGACATATGATGCGACTACCATGTGCAGAGCAAGTGCAAAGGACATTTCTCAAGTGGTTGATGTAGTCACTTACTATGGAATATTGACCGACATAATTTTATTAGATTATAATGTTTTTTTATGTTCTTCTTTTTAAGTGTCATTAGGAAGACATAGGAAATGGGATGAAAGTTGAAGATGGATTTACTCTTGTTAATTTACATCAAAGTCAGGTTTCATTTTCAAGAGACCCTTATATCCTCGCATCTCAAGCGAAACAAGTTTTTTATTCAAGAGAAAATGATTCTTCTAATTGGTATGTTGTGATGAAAGCACCGCCAAGAGGTTTTCATGAATTAGAGATGGATGATTTTGTTGAAGAAGTAAACTATGTTGGAGGAGATTGCGAAGAAATCGAGGATGACTTGGTCGAGGATGCTAGTTATGTTAGGAAGGATTGCGAAGGCATACTCGAGTAGTTCTAATTTCATGTTTCTTTTAGGTAGTTAATAAGTAGTTTTGAGTTAGATTCGATGTCTTATGTAATGTTGAATTGTAAAACCTATTGATTTTGGAATTTAATATTTCCAACGTGATATTGTTCAGGTCAAGTTATCCTATGTGATTTAACATTACTTACTCAAAAGAAAATTTCCTGAACTAAGTGTTATAGTGAAAATTAACCTTAATGTATACAACTAAACAATAACTGTTATAAAGTTGATAAATAATTTGTCTTTGAACACTATGTTTTGGCTATTTAATGTTATATATAAAAGCACCAAAACTGACTTCTGATATTTACTCCTATAAATTCATTGCTTACAAAAATAATTTGTTACTTCCTGTAAACACACACTCCTAGCTTCATGGTTAAGGAAAGAACGAGCGAAGAGAAGCCAATATCTGAATACCTTGTTTGGGATACCGAACAAGGTAATATTGAAAAATAAAATACGACAAACATAGAAACACTATTTTCCATCAAATAAGGTATTTGTATTTTCTTCTCATTGTTTATTCACTTCCTTCATGAATTCTGTTATTTGTTCATGCATGAATGTATTGCTATAAATTTTAAAAAAAATGAAACCTTTTGAACCTAAATAGAATTCATCTAGCATCATGGTGTTTTGAAACAAAACTGACTCAAAACTGAGAGCTCAGTTTTGAAATTTTGAAACAAAACTGAAAGCTCGGTTTTGTTTCAAAATCGAGCATGACCCCAGTTTTGACTCAAAACTGAGAGCTCGGTTTTGAAACAAAACCGAGACCTCGGTAGCTCAGTTTTGTTTCAAAACTGAGCATGACTAATAAACAAAAGATATTAGGGATGACTTGGTTAAAATATTTAGTTTTGAATTTCGATATTTATAGATGCAAAGGAAAATTTTGATATTTCACACATATACTATATAAAGATTACCCATCTGTTGAACGAAAAAGGAGTAGAAAATGGTTTTGAATCTGTAGCTTGCTTGCATGATTTTATTTGAAGCATGTGTGCATTCTTATACTTGAATCCCTGTCATTTGTCTCACCGGTTACCCTATTTCTATAATAAAGTAGATTGCATGCTTTAAGTTATATTCTTTTTTGTATATCTTAGTTATAATCTAATTGTAGTCTAGTTTATGCCTTCCATTTTCTAATCTGAATAGATAACACTTCCAATTTCTTTATATACTTAGGTATATTAACATGCATTTGGCCTTGTAATGCTTTGAATTAACTAGTCAAGCAAGTTTTCCATTCTATTTATTTGACTACATGAGATATAAGCTACAGATATTACTTATATTGTTCTTTCTTGTGTTAATTTCTTGGATGCAATATTTATACGCTACAGATTTTCATAGTTTGAACCTTTTTGTTAAAATGCTTAGAATTCGGTTATACCTGTAGAAAATGGTTAAAAGTATGAAGAAAACAACAAACAAGAAGCTTACTCGCTATCAAAGAAGACTTGTAGAATCCGAATATGCATCCGATTGGTCGAATGCAATGGGAGAGCATATTGAGCCACCTACAGAAAACATGGATGTTGGAAATGCAAGCAAGCCAACCGCACCACAACTATGCAAATTGTTGAAAATCCTGAAACTATAGTGGAAATGGATAGAGCAATCGAAGATGTTGAAGCAAAACAAGTTTCAAAAAAGAGGACTAGAGGCCCAACTAAAGTTAAAAGACTTCCTTTGGATGTTGCAAGCCGAATTGAAATTGAGTTTAATTCATCGGGCATACCAGTAAGGAAAGGGTCGGTGAAATTATCTTCTTATTTAGGGTCACTTGTCCGTGAGCACGTTTCATTTACACTTGATGATTGGAGGTACTTGGTAACGATTTGAAAGTAGTTCTATGGAAATCCGTTCAGGTAATTTTGCTAAATGCCCTAAAGTGTAAAAACTGTATATTTAAGTAAAGTGTTCTATCTTTAACTTTACTTCATCTTGCTATATATAAAACATAATGAAAAGATACATATAAAAAAAATGGTTGAAATTGAGTTTAATTATGATTGATGCTTACATAATAAATTATTTTAAGTTTGAAATTATGGCAGCATGATAAAAATCAGTTACACCTTGTTCCGCTAATTTTCATATATTTGTCATTGATTTACATCGCACGCTTCCATATAAATAATAGCATGAAATAATTAAATGTGAAAAAGTAGTAGAAATAAATGTTAACGCACATCTTTTAGTTTGGTCTATAATAATTCAATTCTTTATCATTTATTGTCAGTCTTTTGACGGTTTGTCAGATGATATAAGTATAAAATATACATGTATAAAAGGATAAGATCGCCATAATTTTGTTTTCCAGAAATATTTAACAATGATAATGAGACTTTCCGAACGAATGAAAGATAAACAAAACCAAGTTTCCTATTGATTGACAACTTAAAGTAAAATAATATGGAAGGCAATAAACCATTTCAAGAACCACAACTCTATGCTTGGTGGTCAAGATTTTATGCATTGCACAGATTCAATAACTGTATTAGCTGAAATTGGATACTACAAGATTTTTATATGCTATATAAACTATTATCAGTTTATTATATCTTAATACTTGATTCAAATTGAAGATGACTCTTCTCGAGCACTTAAGCTTGGTTACAGAATAAGAGAAATTCATAATATATAACAATATAATTGTCATCATATACAAAGTGAAGAGTGCATTATTTACTAGTGCAACAACGTGTGTGCTTATTTAAAAAAATATTTTTTTCGATTTCCAATCAAGTAGTGGGAAACTTCCAAATGTGTCTGAACTGTTTCTTACTTAACAAATTACCAGGATCTCTTAGCATGTAAGTAGCAAGTAGCTAGCATGTTTGATCTAAGTTTCTCTAAAGCTTCATCTTCAACTTCGCTATTCATACGGCAACTCCGTAATTAAATGAGGAATAATAAATTATTTTGTATGTAATAATAAATTATTTTGATTATCATTTTGATAAATGTTATAGGCTAGATTTAAATCAGATGAGGAATGGCAAAAGACTCCCATTTTTCAGCAAATGGGACGCATTTGGAGGTGTTCGAAAAGAAAATTCATTAAAAATATATTAGAATCAAAAACCAAGGAGGAACAACTTCAACTAAAACCAGAAAACGTCAGAAGTATGAAGGAATGGAAGAAGTTTATTGAGTCAAAGATGAGTAAAGAGTTTAAGGTAATTGTAATGTAATTTTTATCATTTCTTATATGATATATAAGCGTACATAAAATGCAAATTAACTAATCAATGTGATAATACCTTGTAATCTAGTTACGAAGTGAAAATTTTAAATCCATGAAGGACATGCAAATGCCACACACATGTAGTCGTCGAGGGATGGCTCGATTAACTGAAGATTTGGTGAGAAAAATATTTGATTTATTAAATATGGTTATTAGTTTTGTTTAATGTTGTCTCTTTTAATGCAGAAAGAGGAAAGTATCAATCCCTCTTCCATTTCTAGATCTGATGTTTGGATTAAATCTCACACTCGAAAAAATGGTGAGCCAGTGAATATGCATGTTGCAAATGCTATTTTAAGTGCCATGTACTATTTATTTAAGCAAAATTTTTTGAAAATATATAATTTAGAATTCATTTACAAAATATAATTTGTGTTCACTTTTGTAGGAGAAAATAAAAAATGTTGAAAATGAGTCATAGTCTAGCTTAACATGTAAATTCAAAGAAGATGCTCTCTTACTAGTATTGGGACAAGATAGACCGGGACGACTACGAGGAATGGAAAGGGGTGTAACCATGACCAAGGCAGTTTTGTCTCAAATCAAAGATAAGCAAGTAGCTCAATGTCAACATAGGATTTTAGAGGTAGAGCAGTTGGTTCACATGTTAATGAAATGTCAGGTACGATTTCAAATTATATTTTAACAATTTACAGAAAATACAGTCTTATTTTTTTTCCAACATAAAATTATATTGTCACCACTCATTTTGCTTTGACGATGCTTGATATTATATTGATTGATTGTTGTAAATATGCTGAGCTTGATTGAGTTCGATGGGTAGTTAACTTGACATGATTAATTTTGTTTGATTAAATTAGTTATTACAGGAAACATTTTCTGGGCATTATGTTTGTAATATAATATGGCTATTTTCCCATTGCATGAATCGATTTTTAATCAGCTTGAATGATAGACAAAAGATCATATATATACATTGTCATGAATGACTGCAGTAAGGATATGCTCTGCTCTATGACAAACGGTTGTTATTTGTTGAAGAAAGTGGTATGTTTTTTAAATTACTTTTATTCTTAAGTGGTTAGTTTTTCGAAGTGAATTGAGTACAATTAGTCGTATTGTTTGCTTGTCAGTCGTGTTGTAAAGCAACTTCATTACATAAATAGTGAGTCAGTGACATACAAAAGGCTGGTATATCCATTGTTTCACCACATGCACATTTTGCTTTTGGTACCTAGCTGAAATAAGAATAAGATTTGGTGCACCACCCATTTTTCTTTTTGTAATTGAAAACAGCCCAAGGATTTGAATCATCGATCCTCAATAACAAATCCTAGTTCAAAAAGTATTATTTTCCAGTAGGTCGACTTTACAACTCATTTTGATTGCTTGCATAGATATTACAAAAATGTCAAAGTATTTTATGCTTTGCAGTTTTATACATCACACGATTATACTGATATGAAAGTCCAACATTAAAATCAGTATATAAATTTAGAATTTACTCGTGCTAACTTGTTTTGGTTGCATTTAAGAAATATTGGAAAAGCCTCTAATAGCATATATTTCGTGTTTGCTAACACTTGATTTTATTTTTGCCTTCAAATTGTACTAGTAGGGATTTTTAAATCAGACACGTTCATTTTGATTTCCATATATGAAGTACAAATACATGTAGTGTACCAGAACAATAAATGAACAGTTAACCAGGTTTAATCATCTTAATGCAATCATAGTCAAAATAAATGAACAATAAATGACTGAAATATAGATTTTTATTCAGTCTTAATCTTCCATCATAGTCAAAATATGGTCTTATATTTTTTTTCCTATCTAGAATTCGTATTAAGTCCTAATACAAAACACTTTCATGCATAGAATTCTTTTCTATTCATGCACTTTCAGTTCACATTCACACATAAAAAACAAAGTGACTACAAGTTTAAATTCACTATAAGTTCTAAATGTGCATCATCTGTTATGACCGCATGTACACTACAAATTCACTACAAGTTTAAATTCTCTAATGTATTTCAAATATTATTGATTTGGCCGGGTAAAGAAAGTTGTGGAGAAGAGAGTGTATCTCAAATGGTAAAAATATACCATATTAAGGTTAAAACATCATACAAAATTTGATATCAAAATCAATAATTATGTGATTTAGTTTTTGTTAAATGCAGAGTAAGCATAATCAAATAGGTGACAATTGTAGTTTACTGCATTGGCATGGGAATGATGATGAGGTTGTCGCCAAAGGAAAAATTGCGTCAGCTGATCTGAAAGATCTTTTCAATGGGGTACCTTTAGGCCCGAATGCCATGAAAATCTTGATCGTCCATCCTACAGAATTCGATGCTTTTTTGTGGAGGCCTTCACCTAGTTTGGTACATATAGGAGATGCCAAGAATAAGATGGTAGCATGGCCATCTGATAGAGTTATCCGCATAAGGGAGAACTCCGAAAAAGAAAATGAGGTATGATATAAAATATAAACTCTCTATAAATATAACTAAACTAAGTGCTTCAATAGCAGCAAATATAGCTTCAAATTAAATTGAAAAGTGCCTTAAAGTACTATAATAAATATTGAAAATATGCAGTTTAAAATAGGTTCAAGTGGTCAAATGATTTTCATGATATTTTTGTATGCTTTTGTGTATTTTACGGTATATGTTGGGCTTTTCATGATAATTTAAAATAGGTTAAAATATGTAGGGCTTCGAGTTATAAGTGTTTTTTTATTGATGCAACTTATAATTAGACTTTTCTGATATTTTTGTATGCTTTTGTGTATTTTTACATATTCTACTTTTATTAGATGACTGTTTTTTTCCTTTGATAGAGCAAAACCGATAGCACAGAAAAGAAATGCAAGTTGTTCGATTGGGGTGGAAGCAAATAATTGGTTGTCGAAGGACGAGTGTACTCGAGTGATTCAAATCAGATTATTAATGGCATTCCTTTTGGACCTGAAGCCGCGATAGTTTGGGTGGACAATCCGAAAAAAGAAGATGCCTTTTTGAGGAGACCCATAGTAGGTATGACATGGATCAGAGAAGCCGTCGGTAAGAAAATAGCATGGCCAATATCAAAATTGGATTTTGAAAACACAACACCACCTACTCCTGTGAGTAGTGTTCCAACATCTCTTACGGTATATGTTTATATTGCTAATATCTATCTATAAGATTTTTTGATAATGTATCAACATTTTTTTAATATGATTAGAGTGCAGATTTCATGGTGAATACCAAGTGCAAGCTATTTGATGTGGAGGGCACGGAAAAAATAGTTGCTGAAGGCACGATATCTTCAATTGATCCAAATGATAAGGTTCATTCTATTCCATTGGGACCAAATGCTATAAGAGTTTGGGTGGATATTATGAAAGTCTTAAATGCACCTCTATGGAGGCCTACGTCATTCATGGAATGCTTATCTGATGCTACTGGTTCGATGGTAGCATGGCCTACTGCGAATGTTAGAGTGGACTCAACTTCTACGTAAGTTTCACAACATCTTGTTTATATAAAATATGCACAATATTAAAAATAAAAGTACGTTGAATTCTGAATTCAAAATACAGATGCTACTATAGCAGTGTTCCAGCATCTCTTGATTTATGTATTATTCAATCAACCTGAACTCAGCCGAAATTGACCGAAGATCACCTGGAACCTCATCAGCTCCAGGTGCAGTTCTGACTGGTAGACCGGCGGCCTACCACTGGTGCACCAATGGAAAAAGTCTGGAACATTTTGGTTCTAGGCATTAGTTCATTTGGCCAATGTCGATTCACCATTTTCTTGTTCTTCTTTTATAAGTTATGTTTGATATTTTGGTATGTGAATACAGTACATATATTTATAAAACTAGTTTTAAAACAAATTTTTTATAGTCTACAATACACACACAGACACACACACACCTAGTATTCATTGATATGACCTTCAACCTAGGACCTTAGTTAATAAAACTTTGTTATAAAAATGCATAAAAGTGTTCATGTAACAGAACATAGCTTAGGTTATCGATTTTGTCCCTGTTGCTTTTGAATTTGTTAGCCACTCATTTAAGAGTTTTTGCCTTGGAAAATCATGCATGCAATGCCCTGTTAATTTAAATCATGATCATGAACCCTACTCTTATAGTGTTCCCTTTTAGCTCTATCTCTCTCATCAATAGGTCTGTCATCTTGGACATGGGTTCATGATGCATGAGGTTAGGTGCAACCATAGCTAGGCCCTATTTGGCGTGGTGTCGATTATGTTCGATACTAGACTAAATATGTTTGATGCTGAACTAATTTCAAACGCAGCTTTAGGCCGAGTCTTAAATCTTAAATCGATCCCTATGCCTTTTTACTTGTTGTCACCTCGTCTTGTTCTCTTTTAGAACTACTTCTTCTTCCAAAACTAGAGTGGACCTCCTCCTCTCCTTTCCCATCCTTTTGCAATAGAACGTCGAAAGGTTGTCGTGCTTTTCCTTTTACAACTAGTTCCAATTTGGAAGCCACCTTTGTATGTGTGTCTACAACCTTACACCTTGGTTTGTTTTTGAAGGTTGTCATGCCTTTCCTTTTACAGCTGGTTCCTGTTGAGAAGCCACCTTTGTATGTGTGTCTACAAGCTTACTCCTTGGTTTGTTTTTATGAAATGTAGCATGTCCTTGTCTAGCTGCAGTTGTATGCGTATCTGTCACCTAGGATTTGTTCAAATCCGTGTTAAGCGAAGCCTGTCCTTTCTTCCTAGTAGTTTCAAAAGCAAGACTTTTATGTTGTTCCATTCATTGCAGTAGTGTATGTGAAACATCAGTAGTATTGTGTGCAACATTTCATTTTGACTGCTATGTCTTTGATTTCCGATACCATGTTTCGCTTGTAGAACTAGAACAATTTTTTGTAATATGTGATAGCAATCATTTTTGCGTATGAGTACCATAGGTTTCAATTTCAAGTCCTTTCTAAGTATAGTCTTCATACCCATCTAATTGTCACCAAGAGTTAACATACCTAAAAGGCCTACCCTTAACTTATCATTGAAGATCAGCCAGTTGTAGCAGCAATGGAGTATGGTCACTCTTTATACTTTTATGTCAAGATGTAAATTATCAGTTTTGAGGAGAACTAAGCTCTCGGTTTCAAAACAAAACTGAGCTAATGCTCAGTTTGTTTCAAAACTCAAAACCGAGCTCTCGCTCAGTTTTGAGTCAAAACTGAGATGATGCTCAGTTTTGTTACAAAACCGAGGTCTCAGTTTTAAAACAAAACCGAGCTAATGCTCAGTTTGTTTCAAACCGATCTCTCATTTGTTTCAATTCAAAACTGAGCGTTAACAACTTGTAATAGTGATAAAATGTGTTTTTATTGCATTCAAAACTAAGTTAATGCTACAATGTAAATCCGTGTTGCAATTTTTTAGTACTTGTAAATTAAATATGTTATTTTAAATGTGTATTTGATCACTAACTTTTAAATTTCATTGTTATGGGTAGATGAAGTTTTTAGATGCAAAAAATGCACAAGATACTCTTTAGGTTTTTGGAGGTTCAGCCTAGTTAGCACATGAAAAGTTTTTGGTTGCATGTTTCGTCATTAATATTTGATGCAAACTTTGTAGATATGGTGCCTTTGACTAATGTTGTATGAAGATGGTTTATAAATTTCATCGTTGTTTGAGTAAACTTTGTTCATGGATATTGCGTTCAACTTATTTTATGGAAATGATTACTTGTTACGCTTTTATTTTATAGTTTTTAGTTTGATTTGTATATGTTTTGTATATTATCCGATTGAAATATAATTAAATGCAAATATATTAATGATATGTAAATATTGCAATGGTACAAAATGTCATAAACGACAGCGTTTAAAACGTGCGGTTGGTTTTTTGGAAAAATAATTCATATTAATACGACAGCGTTAATACCTTGCTGTGAGTTCTTTGAAAAGATAAAGTATATTGATACTACAGCGTTTAGGAATTGCTGATGAAATAACTAATAACATCGTTTATAGATTGTCGTTGAAAACTAATGAATAAACTTTAGATAGCATATTTTAAACGCTGTCATAACTTACTAATAGCACTTAAAAACGCTGATGAAAATGTAAAACAATACCCTAAACACTTTTTCCCAGCAAATTAAAAATGCTGTTTTAATTTTAAAACAGCAAAATATAAACGCTGTAGAAAACGAATTAACAGCAACAAAATAACGCTGTATAAAATTATTTTTGACAGCGTTTTCTTTTAGCTGTTAGAAATTGTATATCAACGACCGCATGTCGTTAGACAACGTTTCTAACAACGTTGTTATATCCTTTAACAACGGTTTTCAAATGTTGTTAAAAGGCTATTTTGTTGTAGTGTTAATTTCTTTCTCAATCTTATCACTTTTTACTAATTAGGATCTTCTCCAAGTTCTCTTCGTTGAGAGCTCGAGGACAATTCTAATGGTAAAAAGGCTAACGAGGGAGGAGATGATATATATTTGCAAATAAACGCTCAAACAACTAGGAAATTGCATATTTACACATTTTGTAACAAGCTCATAATTGAATAAAAGACATGACTTGAGCATATTGCTTGTTGTTATTTTGACTTGCCTATTTGATCTTTGAACTTATGAATCATATTATAAACAATTCCGTGAATAATCATAAAACCAAGGGGTTTCTTCAAACATGCCGTTTTGTACACACGTTTCGAACGTTGAACCAAATTCCGGTTAAGCACTGTGTATGCTTGATGTTGTTTGTATTTGATAGATTTGTATTGGTTATTTGTGTATGTTGGATATGTGTTGTTATATATTAGTGTTTGAGCATATGTATGTGTATGTTATATGTTGTTTGTTTATATTTGAGTGTTTAATATTGATTATATGAAATTGTGATCGATGAAAGAAAAGCTTCAAAAATTATTAAGCCCTGGCGTCGGTAAATCCAATGTGATGTTTTATTTTGGCATCGGTAAGTCGTCAGCATGACATTATAGTGACGTCGTCTAGGCATCGACATGACGTTGGAATGACGTCGGCTAAGCGTCGACAAGTATATTTTATCGGTTTCAGCATATCGTAGGTAAAACGTCGATAACAGGATGTCGGTAAGACGTCAAAATGACATCGGAATTTAGAAGACGGTAGAAGTCGTTGGTCTGGCGTAAGTCTTTATCCCCACGAAAGACGTCGATATGACAATGAAAATAAAATTTCGATGCTAATTTTACTGACATCGACAAGGCGTCAAAATAACGGTATTGTGTTTACATGTGCCCCGTCGACGCCATATTGGCATCGGTAAATATTATTTGTTTTGTTGTATGACAAGATTCTTTGTAAAGTTAAGGTACGTACTAAATCACACAATTCCCTTTGGAACGCACCGGTAACTTGTCCACAATATCTTCATAAGTGATGAGGTGAGCAACAAACTTATTCTAATTGCTTTGAAAGTTTAAGTATAAATAAGTACAGGGGCAAGATAATATCAGTGTTACTATGGCGTTGTGACGACCCACAATTCCGTACCCTTTGAGCCGACAATAAACCACACATGTCTGACCCAAATTGCACGAAAGAATGGATTATCAAGGGTAATAAAGAAAGATAAGACAGACAGAATCTCACACGAAGGGAATAATATATAATATTGAACAATATCTTTATAGCGGAAAACTTTAAAATACATATATCAGAGTCTAACCTAAATTCAGCTTGGACAGTTATAAACATATGTCCTTACAATTGCTAACAAACATCAAAAAACAAACAAACAAACAAACAGCAGTGGATAATAGAATACGTTCGTATGTAGATGAATATCTCCAGCTCTCCTCTGGAAACTCCAACCGTCTTCTACTAAACCTGAAACTACTCGGATCTGACTCGAGTGTTGAAAATACCCGGATCAGACTTGATAAACCAGCATGAGAAAAACTCAACAATAAATGACATTGTCATACATCAGCCTTGGGAATAGAATCCTTTGAAAAGAAAGAGTATCTCATAAGACCACGCCCACACATAAATATGGAGGGTTTTTACCTTATGATAACTAAAACACTTTTATATCAAAACATTTGATATTATTTTTAATGAAATTCTTTGAAAACATTTGCAAATAAACTTATTAATCATAGCCGAAATTGTTACCATTATTAAATTCCAGGCCTAATCATTTAAGGCTATACAAACAAAACCGCAAGTTCTTATTGGAGAATGGATTTCCTTACAAATGACCAGGTGAAAGGACTACCTTCCGACGGGTACACCTCTAGATGGATGTCCTGATGAACCATCATAAAGCTCCTCTACCAACACAAGACCGGCCTACCTCTATAACTAGATAGTACCGAATATGTCATCCCCCGGTCGTTACCGACCTTTATCCGAGCGCTCGATTTCCATACACCACATTAATTTACATCCCGAACGTCATAGCAGGAAGAAATATATATAGAAGGGGATGATCATACCCTAACTGGGAATGACCCACTTAGCATTGCTGCATCTAACCCTGTTTTGGTCATTTTCGGTTGATGAGGCTTGAGGCAACAATTACCTTTTCACATATCACATCATCTTTGAATGCCACATTACCATTCTATCGATCACTTAATGACTTTCACAAACATACAAGCTTCGAGCTCGTACGTCTCAGAGAAGGGTGTTAAGCTAAGAGAAGTTGCATTCTCTGCCACCAAGCAGATGTACGTTTATAAAAATCAACGATTTAAATCTCAAGAATGTAATGTCAGACATCCATCCATACAAGTTCATTCTAGGACTGAACGAAACTAAAGGCACTCTCCTACCACATCCTATTGGGAATTAACCCTAGGATTAGTAGCGAGAAGTCCTTGCTACTCAAAGAATTTCAGAAACGAAAAGACCACTACGCCTTAGTATTTGGGGGCTAACCAGAATTATCAACAAGCAGTCCTTTCATCTTGAAAATCCCTGGTCTTCATTCTTCATTCTCTCTATCAGGTCTTCATCTTTCGAACACGTAAATTGGTTCGAAGTGGTTTACGGATAGGAATCACCCAAATCCGACCCCGGTTCCTTCGAATCCAATCATCGATAAAAAGTGAATATGAGTATACATGATTTATTAAGTCTCTTTTCACTTTAATTCTTTTTGGATGATTACAAAATCTCTTCTTTTTGTCTTAGAGTAATTCTAAGTTAATTTGTTCTTTTGCTTTGGATAATATTTCAAATTTCCTCACTTATCATTGATCCAAATTCCTTAACTTTTAAATGGGTCAAAAACAATGTTATTTAAGACATCGCTTACTGTAAAC
Organism: Allium fistulosum; assembly: GCA_030737815.1. NCBI lineage: Eukaryota > Viridiplantae > Streptophyta > Magnoliopsida > Asparagales > Amaryllidaceae > Allium > Allium fistulosum. The sequence goes on along the minus strand of CM060908.1, from coordinate 736,678,021 downwards.
CCTAAAATCAACCTTAGCAAACATTATTGAGTAAGTAGGATCATAGAAATCATTCTAATTTTACTCAATATCAATTTTCGTATTCAACAAGTGCTATGGGCGGAATAACGGTGAGATCACCTTTTAAATTCCACAAATAGGACGAGTTCTCTCTTCGGAATTTAATACCAAGTATAAGAAGATTATCTCTATGCAATTTAAGTTGTAGTTAATTCACTTTGGAGATTAATCTTTTTATACTTAAATTGCTTAACTTCTGGGAAATAGTAATTCTCTTTTATTCTGGAAAAACTTAATATAATCTTTTAGAGCATCCGGGCTTTCCTTTCGATCTGTTCCACCCCTCGTCTAAGAATATAAAATATAGGCCAAGTAATTTCAGGGCACTGGTTGCTCCATTCCTAACCTTAGTTAAACACCTTGTTTTATCTTTCCAGATCTCACAGGCGGGACAAATGTACTAGTCGTTTTAGCATACTCACTTATTAGTTATTACGTTGGAATTGATTATAAAGATTCCAAATTATCTTTTAAACGCTTAATTTTCCTTTTAAAAACATTCATAATTGATTCTAGGAAAAATCGTTAAGTTTAAACTCATATTTCAGAAGTTATAGAATTCGCAACAGAAAAGTGTTGCGGAAAGTGCTATATATGGCTTATTCGATTTAATCAACTTTTAATATTTGAAAATTCATAATTTCCTATTCAAAACTCTTTTAGATTATTTAAATAGATTTATCAAATTTATTTCATATTTTTCCACAATTAAAAACGTCCGTTTAAACAGATTTTATATTATGGTCACTAAATTGCACAAGCGCGATTTTTCTAGAAAATTGATTTGGACATAATTCAAAATCTACTTAATGAAATCTCAATTTTCTTTCTTCGTTTAGAAGATATGGATATAATAGTACGGAATTTTCTTATCTCGAAGAATCCGAGCTATATTCCATTATGTATACCTGTTTTAACTTTTCGGCGCGAAATCGCGAACTACTGTCGCGCGGCCGCCTCGTTTTAACTTATTTTTCAATACTTGAAATAATTTATTCAAATTCAATTTTATTACTTATAAAATTATTACAAATCATTTTAAATCAATATTTTCACTTTTTAAAGTATTTAAAGTGTATTTTCACTATTTCCATATTATAATATTATTATATTCCTATTATTTTAATATTAAATTTAAATTCCAATTTCAATTAAATTTCAATTCTAACTTCAAATTAAACTCAATTAAAACTTAGACTTCAAATTTGATTTCAAATCCATCTTTAATTTCAACTCAAATTTCAATTTCAATTTCAAATTGAAATTCAATTTCAATTTCAAATTGAAATTCAATTTCAATTTCGTTTTCAATTTCGATTTTACTTTTAATTCCAATTTTGAAAAGAGACTTATTTATTTCAATATATCTCATATGAAAATGGGTCATATTTAACAAAGGGGTTACTTAAACAATAATGATAGTAATTGATGTCCATATTAACATAACTACCATACAACTAATCATATCACATTAACATATACAATAATATGGTTATAATACGATAAGTGTCATAACATTAAAATGGATCATCCAACATATTCAAACAATCAATCAAACATCTATATCATCAAATGGTGATTATCTAACATAACAGTTTAAACTTGATAATCAATATAATTCAAATAGCGATGAGAATTTCTCACCTTCATATCCACTCCGTCTATCTTTTTCGCAACTAGCGTGCTTCACGAACTAACGCGCTTTTTTTTGAACGTCTCGAATTCCCGCTTTCCTTCCCTTTCATTTTCTTTTCTCTTTCTCTTTTTTTGTGTGGCCATGGGCTATAGGGGAGGGTACGACCTAGGGTGTAAAGGTGCGTGGGCTATAAGATGTGTGTGGGGCTTTGGGTAGGCGGGTAAGTGGGTTTGAGGGGTGTAGTGAGGTTAGAGGTGTTTAGGGGTGTGTGTGCTTGGTTTGGTGCGTGTGGGCTTGGGTAGGCTAGGACGTGGGTGGGTGTGTGAGTTTTGGGCCGTGTAGGGTGGTTTGGCCGAGGGTGGGTGGTGTTTGGTGGCGTGTACGATGGTGTAGGCACTGGTAGAGGGGTTTAGGTGGAGGGTACGGCCAAATGGAGGTGGGTGGAGCTCGGGTTAGGGTGATTTTGAGGTGGAGGAAGAAAATGGAGAGAGAGAGAGAGAACGAGTTTGTAATTTGTAGAACGGAAATGAAGTGAAGAATGAAGGGGTTTGGGCTTGTATATATAGGTGGAGTTTGAGTGGTTAATGACATAAATACCCTTGCCTACTTTTGGACTTTGATTAGCATTGATATGAAGTGCATTTAATGGATGAAATGATGTTTAGGAAGAGTGAATAAGAGGTAAAGAGAGGTGTCACCATTTTAAGGTTTATTGATATTTTAACATATAAATTTGCTTCATTCCTATGTATATACATAACATCTCATTAATGAGATGAGATATATAAGTAATGATGTTGTTTATAAAGATTTAAATTAAATTTTAATTAGTCAAATCATATTGTTTTAATATATAATATATTTAAACTTTCCTAATATAACATTTTGTCTTATATGCTAAATGTATAAGTGTTTAAAGTTTGTAAAGTTGTAAATATGCATATGTGTATGTTAGGAAATGTATCATGTTGCAACAATGTAGCGACAACTTGTTTTGATTGAAAACGATGTTTCGTTGGCATATTTTACAGTCAAAATTTGACGTTTCGTTAAGCTATATATTAAAGTAAACCAAACTTAAAAATGAACTTCTTACTTCCTTAAATAAATTTAAACACGTCTATTCATATTTTAAATCCATATTTAGATAATATCAAATTTTCCATTTTAAAGTGTATGTAAAACTGACAAAACGTGGCAAAATCTGAACATTTTTGTAAAACGATTTTAAACATATTTTTAAATCCTTAAATATACTTCTATTATCTTTATTAAGTGATTTTAATAAGATTTAAGTTTTCAAATAAATATTTAAACATATGTATTTAAGCATTTATTTATTTTTAACAAAACTTAACTTTTGCTGATTTGTTCTAAAATCCAAATTTATACTTTTTTTTGTTAACTATAAGAATAAATAATTTATCTATTATTATTTATTATATATAACTCATTTAAGTTTTAAACCATTTTAAATTTTAAAATAAACAAAAATATCTCATTTTTGAAGTAGCGAAATTGTGGATCGTTACTGACGTGGTATTGGTTTCTACCTGGTATGTTTGCCCATCAATCTATGTTCAATACCCATGTTCCATGGTTTCTTTAATTTAACTATAATCGCATGTTTTATTTTGAGTATGGCTTTTTGGGACGCCCTGATGATGCACCGTGACACGTATTGTTAGTCATGTGCATTGAGCTTGTATGACAAATGACGGGGTTTAAGCGTTTGAACTTATTTTTTGTATATGAGATATCATGATTCTTATTGCCCTTGTACCTTGATAGTTGAGATTACTATGCTCATCTTTGAGGAAATGTATTGATCATTTTTTATCTATAAAATTATCTTCGTCATATGGGACGTGTGTTTATATTTATTGCACGATATTGTATTGTTTGGCATCTACAATGGATCTACTGACTTTTACATGGTAAACATTGCCTAGGACGTTAAATTGCACATTTATAGCCAAGATCCATAAATATTTGATTACATTGGACTGGTTAATTTTGGATTGGTTTATTTAATCCTATATTTGTGTGTTGAAACATCTTCCTACAACTTTAACCTCTTTTTTTTGCATCTTCCCGCCTTAACCTTTTTTCACATCTTTCGATTATCGTGGCTTAAAAATTTATATAAAATAGAAACAACGATACGAAAAAATATACGAAATTATTTTGATTTCAGATTGTACGATAATCTTTTATTTTTTGTGCATCGTCTGTCCGTACGGCTTGTACAAATGTAGGAACTTAAACCTTTTCCGATCAGTCAGTTTGAATCAATTATAACACAAATTAGTACACGGCTTCGTCCGTCCTGCCAGGTCTTTACGTCTATTAATTTATTTCTAGTTTGTTTGACTTCACCTTTGTCTTGTCCCACCAACAATTGCGTAGAGACAAATACATAGTGATTTGTATCCCCTACCCAACACCATTTTAAACGTTGGGCGACTCTATTTAGGGATGCAAACGGATAGTAAATATTATCCATCTGCTCATCGTTAATAAATCTTAGGGATGAGTAAAAAATTTGGTTTAATATGAGAGTGCGGAAGGAAAAAAAACACAATGATATAATATTATTTTAATTTAAACAACAAACACTTATTTATATACTAATAACATATATTATTACCTCCATATAAAAGTAAATGTCTATTAAATTATTACATTGATATAATTCAAACGAATGATTTTCAAATGTAATTTTTTTTTTCAAAAAAAAAATAAAAATAAATTCCGTTTGTCCTAATTTGAACTGTGCAAATATAAAATGTTGTTATACCAAAAAAAAAACATATTTTTATGATAAGTTTTGAATTTGATCTAAAGTTGAAATATGTTTTATTTTTATTTTTCAGGAAATTATTGTCAAGGACAAAATTTCTCAGCGTTTTAGCCTCAATTACAGACAGTCGGTATTTTAGTTTGAAGGAAAACTTTTTTTAGGTATCAGTTTTTAGTTATTGATAGCAGTTTTTAGGTATCAGTTTGTAGTTATCGGTATCAGTTTTTAAGTTTTTAGTTCGGTAGCACTTTTGGAAGAATGTTTGTCCTTATGAATAATTTTGAAAGAATTTTTGTCCTTGTCAATAATTTTTAGAAGAATGCTTGTCTTTGTAGTTAAAATATTGAGCTCGTTTTCTTGACGCTAAAAATATACAAATTTTTAAGATTTAAATTAATTTCCCAAATTTGTCCTTTTCTGAATATTCATTGGCCTCCTGTTTTATTCTATTCATTTCTTCAGTGTCACGGCAACTATTGTCAAAGACAACGAAAATTGTCTCCCCATTACAGCCAATCTGAAGAAGACTTAATTTCATTTCTACTGTATGACAATATCGCCGAATTTAACATTTGATAACTGGGGGTCCAAATGGTCGTTTCTTCATGTTTAAATGCCCAATTTTGCACGGCCTGCTAGTACACCGTGTAATTTACTCCAGTACTTTATAATTTTTTTCGTAACATTTGTCATTTACGTTAACATGACATTCTAATAGATTATTCTTGGACAAGAATAGACCCCAAAAAAAACTTTTCGGCAGCGAAGGGGGGAGGAAAAAAAAACAGGGAGAAGGATTTCATATAAGTAATCTATTCTAAAGTACTAAAAGTCTAATAATTTGTTGTTAAGAGAGACATGATTAATTAACAAACTACAAATCAAGCAGAGTCATTAGAATGCACAATAATGTAATTCACTTGCATAACATGGTAAAGGATTCCTTGTATACCTTCAAACACAAAATCATAAATAAGCTATCATCAAATTCAAATCAATGAAACTACCAAACAAATCCTTTAAAAAGAGGGAAAGTTAACTTGGGAAGAGCACTTGGTATTAGGCAACACAGGGCACTCAATGAGAGTACTTCCAGAAGTGTCCACACACAAATAAACTTGATAAAGCTGACTGTTTCCCGATTCGTCTCTGTTGCACTCAATCCCTGGCACGAATCCAGTCGAGTCTCTGATTGCCTGACTAATGCTATCGACGCTGTACGATTCGTCATTAGGCTCAACACCTGAACAAATATGTCAAAATATATTCCAAATTTATTTCACAGTTATAATTATAAACACACCACGCAATCTGGGACTTGTTGTTACCTGCATCGCGTAGTATTTGTAGAAGGTTCACTTGTTTCTTCAGGTTAAGAGCCGACTGGAAGTAGCCATGTTCGTCCAGTACGGATTCTGAGCATGTTCCATGTTTAGTCCATTCATGTGTCCAAAATGTGACCCCGTTGTTGCTTGGGCAGCCTAGCGTTGGCCAATTTGTCTGCATGCTTCTTAGCAGGTCTCTTATCTGCATATTATTTTTTATAACATTTATTAATTAAAATGCTACATATATTGGTATCTTAAGGAAGATATATATGTATATCAGGATGAGTTTGTTTTACTATACGCAACCTGACTTTCTGTTGCATATATACATGTACTTTATTGGATTTAGTTGGATGGTTTTAATATAAAATAATACTGTCTCCAGCTGAAACGGAACGTTATATCAAGAATTAATATAGTTCTAACTTCTAAGTAGTTTCAAGTTTCAGCTAATAAGTTCGGAAAATATACCTTGGAAGGATCGAAGGGACTTCTTGAATCACAATTGGAAGGATAAGTTCCATCTTGGTAGTTGGGCCATAATCCATGAATTCCAAAATCAGCAGCAGGCTTGCCACTCGTAGGGTAACAGCATTTTTGCTGTGTATCACAGTACGACCCTGGCCACTGTTGTCACAAAATAGATGTATAAGTAAATAGTAATCGCAGGCCCAGTTAAATGTTATATAGGATCATGATTTATGCACTTACTTGCTGAACAAAGTAGAAGAAATCAAAATCCTGTGCAAATGATTGAATTGAGAAAAATGCAAAAGCTAAAAGAAATGAGAGTCTTGCACAATGGAGGAAATACATGGTTTTGGTCAGTATTTTTTGTTTGCTTTGATGATATGAGTAGTGTTCAATTCAGCCTTCTATTTATAGGAAAAATTGGAACCATGTTCTGGTTTTAGTTTGGTATTTATGTTGGATTCTTCTGTACGTATGTATTTATTATTTGTATGTATTTATTATTTGATACATTGACAGCAAAAGCTTGCATGATAATTGGCAAGCATCAAGTATTTGCATCCACACCTATTGAGTCTATCAATTAAAATTAAAAATTGTAATGTCATATAATTGAGACTTAATTTCTTTCACACTTCATAAATTAAGAAGTTTAATTAATGCATTCCATGAAATATGTAGCTTGTCATTTTAGACTTAATTACTTATTAAATCCTCTTCCTTCTTATTCATTGGGTCTCCATAATAGTAGCCAAAATATGCTTTTATCCACGTCGGATGGGCAGTTATTAACTCTTTAACGTTTTATTATTATGCACTGTAGTATGTAGGCATTAAATGCTTTCTCACACAGAAATTAACTCGTTGCGGTTAGGTACAAAGATGTATTCAACTTGTAAGTCGGCAGATCAAATGAAATGGTAACACTTGTACAGTTTACTTGTATACATAAAAGTGTGAACAGTGTGCACTCATTTTGTTTGTTGTACGGGGAATATTCTTCGTATGATTCATTTCATATTTCATGATTTCCATGTTTTGTTGTATGGGGAATATTCTTCGTATGATTCATTTCATATTTCATGATTTCCATGTTAAATACAGATGCAATAGATCAGAGATACATACACCACTCTTTTTTAGTTAACAAATCGAACAGGACTTTTTTTTTCCATGATCATACACCAAAGAATCTTAAGTCAAGAAACTGGATATGCTTCTTTATTTTCATTTTAAGTTTAATAATATCTTAACATGATTTTCTTTTGTCCGTTTTTTTTTTATTTATTTCGCGGATTCTTGACGATAATAGTTATCACAAATGCTTTGAATTCACGGTAGACTGCTCAAATTGTAATTTGATGGTTGGGACTTCTTATTTAATAAAGAGAAGGGAGTAGTTATTGTTTTTTTTTCATATAGATTTCTGTTTAGAATTTTATTTGTTATATAAATTAGAATTTGTAACGAACGGAATTCCATATTAACAGTTTTAGAAGGCAACTGTAACCTTACATATTATGTACATATTTAATATGTATGTGTATAGGTGTCGAAATTTGCACCACAACAAACACATTCGCTATTTACATACGCATACTGTTCAAAACATTATTTGCAAATACATGTGTGTGTATATTTATTCTTTTTCCTAAAAAACACAACCTTTCACTTTATCCTTTTGTTCAATTATTATGTTTTGTTTTGCAACAAAATTACTAATTAATAATTAAATGTGAATATAATTGTTAAGTAAACATCTTGACCTGAAATGAAAGATTAACTTTATATTTTTTTTGATCAAAAGAAATTTCTTTTTAAACAAAACCAGTATATTAATTTATGTAGGTTTATACGTCAAAATAGTTCTCCGTATTATATATATATATATATATATAAGTTTCGTTTTCTATTTGACCATTTATTGATAAATTGTTTTCAAAACAACATCAACGACAATAGAAATTAACAAAATGAATCAGTGGTCAAATTATTATCATAAATTTCAAATCCTATCCAAATCAACAAACTCAAGAAAAATCAACACATGCATAAGTCTGGATAACAAATGCGTATACAAATTCATTAAAACAATTAAATGGCTAGATCTACGTCAACATGAAAAATATATAAAATAGAATAAATTTTACCTTATGGATCCAACCAATAAGCTACACATTGATTTGAGATTTCACCTCAGATCTTCAAGATCAACACCTAATACTTGCAAGAGATAGATGAATCACTTGTGCTTTATTTTATTTAATCTATTTTCTTCTTATTTTAGTTGTTTTTTGTTTGAAAGGGAAGATGATAAATTCAATCATGACTTGGAAAGGAGGGGAAAATAAAAGTGAATGAAACAATGAATTTAAGAAAGAAAATGAATGAGAGGATTTGTTTTAATGAGAGAATAAAATCCTTTCCAATTCTCTCTATCAAACTTCCACCTTTAATTCTTGATTAATTTCAATCAAATCTCATCCATGTCCCTTTCCCCCTCTCTCTCTCTCTCTTTTGCATGGCATGCCGTATCGTTTCATCACATGAATAATTATCTTCAAAAGTTTGTTGAGCAATTCACTATATTTAAAACTTTTTTAAATATATATCAATATCGTATATCGATACACGCATATATAACTTTTATATATACATTCAAGTAATTACTAACAATACCAAAACATCCAAGAAAGGAGATTGTAAGGTGTTAGAATAACTGGTCATATTGAGTATGGCTTGCCAAACGAAGCAAATGGGGCAAAACCATCCATGTACCATTCTGATGTGTAATGGTATCGTTTCTTTTTTTATCATTCATGCACATCCAAGTTCGATCATTCGTATAATACATCTTTTATACTCTACATGTAAACAAAAATTACATTAATTTCTCATACAATAGTATTTTAGTCTTAATTTTTTTAATAAAACCAAAAAGTAATAGCAACATTATTATCAAATATTCAATAAAATCAAATATTACTAACATTATTAATTTTATTATTAATATAAATAGCATTATTAATTTTATTACTACATTTAATAACATTATTGATTTTATTACTAATTTAAATAACATTATTAATTTTGTTATTATGTTCAATAATATTATTAATTTAAATAACATTGTTAATTTTGTTATTACATTCAATAACATCATTAATTTTATTATAAATTTCAATAACATTATAAATTTTATTATAAAATAATGGAATTCACAAATAATTTCAAACTATATAACCTAGGGATTTCTACATCTTTTTTTTAATGGCTAACCATCCTACTTTCCGTTACAAACGCAGTGATATTTACATTTCGTAAATCATTTCAATTCAAACGATTAACAAAATTTCGGCAGTACTTCTCTTTATTTCTCATATAATACGTAAAAGAGCATACACATGGAACAAAGAGAAAGTGCCGTCAAAATTTCTTTAACCGTTCGATTTGAGATATTGATTTATGAAATGTAAATATTATTTCGTTTATAACTTGTCTAGTACTAGGACAAATCCAACGAATAACGTATTAGATAAATATCGATTTTAATTTTATTTAAAAAACAAATATCTATATAACGATCATATACGGTACTTATCACATGAGACCGAATAAAACATCTACGGGGTTTAATTAATAATGTTATATCAATAACAATGAATTATCAAATGGTTTCAAAGTAATATTAACGATACCTCAAATCATATGCGAATTATCATACCAACGAATCTACGTCAATGGTTATATACCAATGAATTTAAACCAATGAATATGTGTGACGCCTCACCTCTATACTCACACTAGCCAAGGACACTACAGGGTAATGTCGTCGACTAGCGCGAAGAATAAGGCTGTTGAGGAGCGACCATCTGTGTAATTGCTTTGTGCGAGATCCGATATGTCAGATAATATAACTTACATTTCATTTCAAGAGTAAATTCGATATATCAAATACAAACTCAAAGCTACCACACAATGGCTATGAGGCCTTCGGAAACAAATATAGAAATAAACATAATACAAATCAGTCACAGACATTCATATCACAAAGGCGGAATCAGATATGAATATAGGTCATAAAAGTGTACATCAGAATAGTGCTCATATAAGATCCACTACATTAGAAAAGAATAGATACAAGTGCTAGACAAAAGAATATGTATATATCAGGGAGTCTCTATCTCAAATGTATAACAACAAAAACTACCAATCTAATGTAGTTAGACAAAAGTCAGAAGATGATCCCAGATAAGGAGTCAAGCAGAAGCACCTGTAACATCTCGGTCTGACCCGAGTATTATTTAAGAAGAAAATAATAAACGGATCAGTCTAGCTATGTCATATTCTTTATTTTATTCACCGAACCCCAAATATTGACAAACATGTCATTTCCAATCACAAAAAGAGGTGAAACACAAATTTTAGAAATCATCAACTAGAAATCCAGAAATCACAAAGGGGGGAAGGCCTATCACAAACGGGAGCATGAAAACTCATCAACACGTGTATCACAAATGGAACGCTATTCCATGGTCGCTAACCATCAATTTTTGAGCCAAGGCTCCACAAGCGGCCCAAAGACCTTGGGTCGCTACCCCACCAATTTGAACCGAAGTTCCACAAACGGGGTTTTTAGTCCCCACACAAACAAATAGACATCGCACATCGCTAGTCTAAATCACAAAATGATCATCATCGATCAATAAAAAGTGTGAACCACACTAAGCTAGTAAATAAATGAGTTTAGCTTCATGTCCCATAACCACTAGCTTAACTTAAATATTTACGAACAGATTGTAGATTTCCACTCGAAAATTGTCACAAGAGTTCAATCGAACAAGTCCAAGAATTAACCGACGAAGTGAACGTAAGCGTTTCATACCACTTGTTTTACTAAGCCGTTTAATTAGATTTCTCATATGAATGAGGTAAAGGTTTGTATATACTAATAGGTTGGAAAACGGTTTTATAAACGGGCTTTATATTAAAAATAGAGTTGAAATCATCTTTGTAAAAGAGTTTGAATAGTTACTACTGGTATAGAAACCTTTGTATTTGAAAGTGACAAATCACAAAAATGATTGTAAAAACAATCAATCACCAAAGATTCACATTCGAAGACGTGAATCAAAACCAAAGAAATCGATACCAAATCCATCAAACGGATATTCCCAAAAATCCCGACAAAGAAGTCATCAAAGTCGATAATAAGTGATGACAACTATCCAGAACAACAAAAATCGATTAAAATAGTAAATCAACACAAAACAGCCTGAATAGGAAAAAATGAATGTTTCCAGACGTCTGGTTTGGAATCCAGACGTTTGGATTTGTTTTCTAGAAAGAGTTTAGAAAACCACCCAAACGTCTGGAATAGCCAAGACAGAAGTCTGAGCCATGACCAGACGTCTGGTTTTGAATCCAGACGTCTGGTTTTGTTCCCTGGAAAAAAATCCAAAGAACCCTAGACGTCTGAAACTTCAAGTCAGACTTCTGAGACTCAACCAGACGTTTGATCTTAAATTTCAAACGTCTGGAATTAGTCTCTGACTTTTTTTATATATTTTGCGTGCATACATTTTGCTCCAGGTCCAAACCAGGCATCTGGACTTGGTCACCAGACGTCTGGTCACCTGGTCTGGGCAACATTTTGCCTAGGCCAAAGTGGCCAAAACGTATCAGGAGCGATCGGACGAGCAACGACGACTAAGGACTTACGCCAAGCGACAACCCGGCCTTATAGGCTCTTCGATACACCCTGAATATCAATGTCCAAACATCCATAGTAGGATTTTCATAAAATTGGACCAATACACCAAAAATTGGAAAATTCACCAAATCAATTCAAATCAAAAGCAAATGAATATGCACAAATGTTAGGAATTCATACCTAACAACAATGATATCTATAGACATAGATGTGAGTTAAAGAACTCACCTTTAAACCCAAAAACAATAAACGAGAAGCTCTAAAGCGAAGGAAAGATCAACTACTCTTCAATTTCAACTCTAGAAGCTCTAATCTAAGATCATAAGTAATATTTCCTAAGTTAGGTTATAGGAGATTTCTGAAATTGGAGAGAGATTGAGATGGAGAAGAAGAAGAGGATGCTTACCTTAGCTTCTCTTTGATGTTGGAGCTAGAATTTGTATTTCCTAATTAAACTAGGGTTTGGAATTCTAATTTCCTTTCTTTTCCCCCATTTTTCCTTTGACTTGAGAGTGTTAGGAAAATAATAGAATGTAAGAAGAGGGAGTAGAGTGTTAGGGTATTAGATGGGGTTGATGGGCTGAAACCCAAACCCAAAGCCCTAAATGAAAATATCAAAATTCTACTCAACTCCAAACTTATCGATGTTTATACTTAAAAAAGTTGTAAACGTCATTTTGGACTCAATGGAAGTGGTCTCGAGTCCCAATTCGATTGTTTACAAAAAGTAGCTTTTCGGACTTTAATCCGATTATCGATGTTATATTTAAATAAAACATTTAAATATACAATCGTAAAATATGCGGGTTGTTACAGACTCCTCTCCTTAAAGAAATTACGTACTCGCAATACTTAAGGAAAAGAAATTAAAAGTAACAACCATACAAAGGCATAATCAACACAAAAGAAGAAATTTTTGAAATGAGAAGTTCACCTTTAAAGAGCACGAGAGAGTAAGTCTGGATGTGTTCGCTCGATGAATTCTCTGGATTCCTAAGAGTAATCCTTAGGATTTGAGGACCATTGAACTTTCACAAGAGGAACATCTTTATTTCGAAGGCGTTTAACCTCTGAAGCAATGATTCGAATAGGATGTTGCTCATAAGTCAAATTTGGTGAAACTTCAATTTCTTCAATTACACCAGGCTCAAGAATAGAATTGGAATCTCGAAGGCATTTCCGTAGTTGAGAGACGTGAAATATGCCATGAATAGTAGAAAATTGAGCCGGTAATTAAAGGCGATAAGCCACGGAACCAATGCGTTCGCTGATGGGAAATGGACCAATATATCGAGGTGCTAATTTTTCCGATCGACTGAAACGCACAATACCCTTCATAGGTGAAACACGAATAAATACAAAATCCCCCATAGAAAATTCTAATTTCCTCCTTCGGTTATCGGCAAAGGATTTTTGTCTACTTTGAGCTTCTTTCATCCTATGACGAATAAGGTCAATCTTTTCTGTGGCATCACAGATAAAATCTAGATCTAAAACCAGCTTCTCCCCGGCTTCAAGCCAACACGAAGGAGATCGGCATGGCCTTCCGTATGGTGCCTCGAAAGGAGCCATACCAATACTATATTGGAAGCTATTATTATAAGAAAACTCAACAAGAGAGATATGATCCTCCCAACTTCCACCAAAATCAAGAACACATGCACGAAGAAGATCTTCAAGAGTTTGATTCACATGCTCGGTTTGTCCATCGGACTGAGGATGATAAGCGGTGCTAAAATTAAGCTTTGTTACCAAAGCTTTTTGAAGACCTTTTCAAAATCCACTAGTAAACAATGGATCACGATCGCTAACGATAGAAGTAGGAACTCCATGCAATCTTACTATTTCCTTGACAAAGAGTTTGACTAAAATAGGTACGGTCCAATTGGACCGAACGGGAAGAAAATGGGCAGATTTTGTAAGTCTATCTACTATCACCTATAGGCTATCATGACCCCGAACGAGAACGGGGAAGACTGTCAATAAAGTCCATGGAAATTTGATCCCACTTCCATATTGGAATGTCCAAAGGTTGCAATAACCCACCGGGCCTTTGATGCTCGGCCTTTATGAGTTGGCAAGTCATGCAATGCTTAATAAAGTTAGCAATATCAGATTTCATTCCCTCCCAATAATAAAGTCGCTTCATGTCCGCGTACATTTTACTACTACCGGGATGAATGGAAAGTTTAGAACGATGAGAATCTTCTAAAATATCTTTACGAAGATCACAAATATTTGGCACGATAAGTCTACCAAATTTTTGAATACCGCCACGAGTATCAATATCAAAGTCTTTCAACCCTTCAATATCAATTTTATCCCTACAACTTTGGCTAAGAAGAACCAATTCGGGATCATGCTTTTGAGCTTCAAGAATGCGGTCCAAAAGAGAAGGATGAGCCTCAAGGCTACACAAAACAAGAGATAAACATGAATTGGATTCACGATCTTGAATCTCACAAGTGGATAAAGTCTCGAGATCATTCCATTCGGATATCATCATGGAAACAACCGCTTGTTGCTTCCGACTAAGGGCATCGGCAACAAGATTTCTCTTTCCGGGAGTATAGAGAATATCAAGATCATAAGATGCAAGGAACTCGAGCCAACGTTGTTGACGCAAATTAAGTTCCTTTTGAGAAAATAAATACGTCAAAGATTTATGATCGGTGTAGAGAACAAATTTCTCTCCCAAAAGATAATGACGCCAAATTCTAAGGGCGAAAATAATAGCCGCGAGCTCTAAATCATGAGTGGCATATCTAGTCTCGGCAGTCTTTAATTGCCTAGAAGCATAAGCGATAACTCGTTCCCTTTGCATGAGAACGACTCCCAAACCAACACGACTAGCATCGGTGTAAACAATAAAGTCTTGGTTCCCATCGGGAATCACAAGAATAGGAGCATCGGAAAGGAGTTCTTTTAGTTTTTGAAAAGCAGCTTCACATTTGTTAGACCAAATGTATTTAACTCCCTTCTTTGTCAAATTAGTAAGAGGTAAGGAAATTTTAGAAAAGTCTTTTATGAACCGACGGTAATAGCCTGCCAATCCGAGAAAGCTACGAATTTTCATCGCACTCTCTGATCTCTTCCAATTTTGAATCGCTTCAATCTTTGAAGGATCCATGGAAATTCCGGATTCAGAAATAATATGCCCCAAAAATTTCACACGAGATTGCCAAAAGTGGCATTTAGTAAATTTTGCTTTCAATTGGTTGCTCCTAAGAGTTTCCAATACAATCCGAAGATGATTTTCATGCTCTTCCTCGGTTTTAGAATAAACAAGAATATCATCGATAAAGATGAGAACAAATCGGTCGAGGAAGTCTTTGAAAACTCGATTCATAAGGTCAACGAAATAAGCTGGAGCATTCATCAAACCAAATGGCATAACAAGCCACTCATAAGATCCATAACGAGTACAGAATGATGTCAAAGGAATGCTATCCTCTGCAATACGGAGCTGATGAAAACCGGTTGCTAAGTCTAGCCGTGAAAAGACTTTAGCACCACTAAGTTGATCGAATAAATCATCAATCCATGGTAAGGGATATTTATTCTTGATGGTGAGATCATTAAGCTTGAGGTAGTCAACGCAAAGCCTAAGTGTACCATCCGATTTCTTCACAAAAATAGCTGAAGCTCCCCATGGAGAGGAACTAGGTTGAATAAATTGCTTCGCTTCCAATTCGGATAATTGTTTACGCATCTCCTCATTTTTCTTATTGGACATACAATAAGGAGGACAAGTAATAGGTAGAGCTCCAGGGATTAGATTAATTCTGAACTCAATTGCTCGCTTAGGTGGTAATCCTAAAACGGGCTCAAATATGTCGGGAAATTCACGAACAATGTGAATGAGAGAAATGACATCTTGCTCATCATCGTTATCGTCATCATGAGGATTTAGTGAATACAAGGATGCTCCCGATTGGAATCTGAATCTTTAAGAACAAGAGAAACCTGCTTAACAGATTGAGGATGTCGAAGATATATAGTCCGCTCAGGACATAGGATATGGGCTTCATAACGGTTAAGCCAATCCATCCCCAAAATCATTCCGAAACCTAGGTAACGCATAACATGCAAATCGGCTCGGAAAGAATAATCACACAAAATAATCTTGACATCTTTACAAAGTAAACTGAGTGTTGCGGATCCACCAACCGGATTCGCAATTCTCAAAGTAGTCATCAAGCCAATAACATTCAAAGACAAAGCATCAACAAGTTCTTTTGATATAAAAGAGTGAGATGCACCCGTATCAAAAAGAACTCGAATAGGAAAATCACGAAATATAATAATGCCATCAAGGATAGAATGAGAAATACCTTGACCACGAGAAGTGTTAGTAGGGGCTTGCACAACATTTAGCTTGTCTTCCTTTTTGCTTTGAAGTTTGGGACACAAAGATATAGTATGACCCGAACTCTTGCAATAGCGGCAAGAAAGAGGCTTCGGGCACTTGTTTGCATAATGGTCCTGAGAACCACAATTGTAACATTCTCCGCGGCGAGAGGTAGGAGTATTTGCTACCGAAGTTGCTTGCTTCCATTTCTTGTTGTGATTAGGCTTGAATTTAAAAGGTCTCTTCTTGTTGATGTTTTGTTTGACCTCAACATCACTTTCTTTATCGGCCTGTTCGAGTCGAAGAGCGATATCAACAAGCTGATCAAAAGAAACTTCTAGTTTCAAAAGCAATGGCATTTTGAGGTTCTTGTTCAACCCGTAGACAAATCTCTGATTTTTCTTCAATGGGGTATTAATATACTCGACCCCATATTTAGATAGAGATTCGAAAGATGCGACGTAATCCGTCACAGAAGATTCACCTTGAACAAGGTCAATGAAGCGTCGAGCTAGAGATACTTTTTCAGCTTCTGGCATAAATTTTAACTCGAACCTTTCCCAGAATTGCTCCCAAGTAAAATCCGCTTCGATAATTTCGGAGATCAGAAGCTCATACCAATCTAATGCTCTTTCTTGGAGCATGCTAGAAGCCACTTGAACTCGATGAAGATCAATAAGATTCATGCGGGAAAAGATGCGATCGCATGTTCTAAGCCAAGCTTGGACTTCTATAACGCTCTCGGAACCTTTGAAAGGCTTTCCACCCAAGTTGGTGTAATCACTACACAAGCGTGCAAACCCAGATTTAGGATGAGTGGGCTCTGGAATGGGTCCGATAGCTTAAGCATTTTTCACAAGATCTAGAAGTTGTTAAGCACACATAAATAATCCATCCCGAGGAGTAGCACTTGATTGACCGGCGTTGGGGCGGCCTGGTCTAACCATTTCTCTTCTTAAAGAAAGAAATAAAAGAGGAAAAAGGTTATTCACAAAATGAATATCAAACAAACTTGATTGATAAAACAAGGAATCATAAACAGAAATAGGATAGAACGGTACGAAGACTCGAATTAAATCCTATAGCACGATTCCTAAGAAAGACTTAGGACAATGATCCTTGCTAGATTATTCTACGTTGTTCCAAAGTTTGGCTCTAATACCAAGCTGTGACGCCCCACCTCTATACTCACACTAGCTAAGGACACTACGGGTAATGCCGTCGACTAGCGCGAAGAATAAGGCTGTTGAGGAGCGACCATGTAACGACCCATATTTTTACGGATCGAAACATCGTAAAATAGTTGATATTAGACTGTTAGTATTGTTAAGTCGCCCAGAGTTTAGGTCGACTAAAGCTTGAGTCGAGTAGTGGCTTGGGTCGTATAGAAGTTAAGCCGTGTGTAGCTTAGGTCGCTTGGGAGATGAGTCGTGCGATGGCTTAGGTCGTGGGGTAGGTTAGGTCGGATGAGCGACTTAAGAGGTTGGAGCAACCTACAGGAATTGGCGACCTAAAGAGTAGACGACCTAAGGAAGTGAACAACTTAAGGTAGTGAACGACCTAAGAGTTGGCGACCTAAGGAAATAGGCGACTTAGGAAGTTAACGACCTAGTAGTTAGCGGCTTAAGGAATTAAGCGGGTTAGCGACCTAGGAAGTTTAGGTCGTTCGTGCGACTTAAGGAGTTATCGTAGTTAGGTCGTGAGCAACCTAGTGCTCAGTTAGATCGTGAGCGACCTAAGTTTAGCAGTTGAGTAGTTAGGTCGTCAGACAACCTAAGGTGTTAAGTCGTTAGGTCGTATCCCAGTTAGGTCGCGACATATGTTAGGTCGCGTGGAGGCTTAAGGGGTTAGGTCGTGTAGCGTTAAGTCGCTAAGTCAAACATATGGGTTAAGTCGCGCACTTGCGATAGGTCGGAAGCTGTTAGGTCGCGCGCATGCGTTAGGTCGTGAGATTAGTAGGTCGTAGGTCGTGAGATTGGTAGGTCGTTAAGACTTAGGTCATGGGGTTTCTTAGGTCGTGGGCGACCTAATAGCGAGCAAACGACCTAAGGAATTCAGCCTATAAATAGGCGGGTTCTTCTTCATTTTTGGGATCCAGATTTCGAAGCGACGAAGTGCTGCCATTTTGAAAGCTCGAGTTCTACACTTCTTCACTTCTTTTCTCCACTCTAATCTTGTGATTTCTTCCATCCAAATCGAAGATCCAAGAGCTTAGATTGAAGATCTACATCCATCGAAGAGAGATTTCATCGTTTGAAGCGGAATTTTGATAGATCGAGTTAGATTCTTCGTTGTTCAGATCTGAAGTGTGTTGCTTTTGAGGTGTTTAGGTGATTTGGTGAGTGGTGATTATCTCTCACACGGATCCAAAGGAGTATATCGGATTATTGGCTTGATTTGGTGTTAAAATAGTGATTTCCATGCATTTTCTTAAACTTAAGTATATATCGATTTGACATCTATTTTACTACATGTTAACCTATGCAAGTCCATACATCAAGTTATAGAGATATTTTTCATAATTCATGCTTGTTAGATTTAGACTCTTTATTTACAAGATTGCCATTATTGCTATAATTGTTTATTAGATCATATTTGAATGTTTGATTACTTGGATTAATGATTGACTTGATTGATTGTTATGAATTAGTTGATTGATGATTTGATTTAGACAAGATGGTCGAAGATGATTCAAAAGCTAAGTGAAAGGCTCTTGAATTGGAAAAGCTGCTCGTGGCATATGTGGTGGATGATGAAGCTAATATGGATAGGATTGATGATGATGATGTTGAGATGAGGCTTTGCTATGATGAGATGAAGCGAGGCATGATATGAGATAGTCTTGGTTTAATCCAGACGGGATCATTCCAAGCATGTTGATAACTCGTTGAAATGGTTCGGGTTGAGGATAATGGTTTGCTCGAGAGGCGCTTGAGCTAGTATGGAAATAGTCGTCGAGGAGGATGACTAGGAGGCTGAGATGTCATCATTGTTGAAGGTTCTAGCATGCTCAAAGCAAGAGTACGCTGGGTAGATTCGATAGTCCCAAAAGGCTACTGATTGGTAGTCGAGTACTCTGGGCAGATTCGATAGTCCTAGGCACGGGCTGCGACGACGTGCGGAGTTATGTCTAGAACCAGGGTTTCCATTAGCCCTTGACGGACGGCTGAAAGAATGTGCCGGTCATTCAATTAACGGTGGTATCGAGGCAATGATAACGGTGGTAGCAAGAGTCATGGATGTTTGGTTGTATCGTCATTCGGTCTCAAGAGCAGTGTTTTCTGGGTGCTTATCTGATCTTGGTTTAGGCGTTGGGAGGTTTGTACTTGGAAAACATCACCCTTGACTCGAGTGATAATTGCTTTACTTTAAATGTTGGCTTTGCTATGTTTGCTTCTTCTTAGTATGTGTCTAGGGGCTATCACTGTAGAAAGAGGTGGAGTGGGAGGGTTGGATTCCTATTCCTTTTTCCTTTATGCTCTTTTGGTATGTTGTTAGTTAGTTTACCGCTCACTAAGACTGTTGTCTGACTCAAGGCTTTATGTTTTAACTCTTATTGCCTTGGGCTGTTCGTCCATTTTGGGATGGGCAGACTAGGTAACAGGTGCTGTTCTTGCTTCCAACGATGCTGATGACGAAGACGAGCTGGAGGCTTGCATATTATTTTCTTACTATATGTACTGGATGTTCCGCTGCTTTGTATAATTCTCTGAGTGATATGTAGTGAGGCTTGATGTATTAACTATTCAAATGTTTGTACTCAACTATTATGAAGTTTTATTGATGAGATTCTATTATGTGAAGCTTCACCATATATATTCTCTATTGTATTTTATCCATGCGCTGTGAGTAATACGATAGATTCTGCTGTCTTAACTTTACCCTGACAATCGTCCATGGCTGCCTGGCACACTTTACAGCGCACTATCTCTAGGTTCAGTGCGGGAGTCATGGGCGGTCGTCACATTCAGTGTAATTGCCTTGTGTATGTCAGATAATATAACTTACATTTCATTTCAAGAGAAAATCCGACATATCAAATACAAACTCAAAGCTACCACACAGTGGCTATGAGGCCTTCGAAAACAAATATAGAAATAAACATAACACAAATCAGTCAAAGACATTCATATCACAAAGGCGCAATCAGATATGAATATAGGTCATAAAAGTGTACATCAGAATAGTGGTCATGTAAGATCCACTACATTACAAAAGAATAGATACAAGTTCTAGACAAAAGAATATGTATACATCAGGGAGTCTCTATCTCAAATGTATAATAACAAAAACTACCAGTATAATGTAGTTAGACAAAAGTCAGAAGATGATCCCAGATAAGGAGTCAAGCAGAAGCACCTGTAACATCTCGGTCTGACCCGAGTATTATTTAAGAAGAAAATAATAAACGGATCTGTCTAGCTATAATTATCATATATAAAATGAGATATAAGAAGAGATATAACAAAAACGTATGATAACAATAATGTCAAACTATGACAAATATACTTTAAACAACAACAAAATCAGAAAATATCTCAAGAATCTCAAAGCACAAAAAAGAATGTCATATTCTTTATTTTATTCACCGAACCCCAAATATTGATAAACATATCATTGCCAATCACAAAAAGAGGTGAAACACAAATTCTAGAAATCATCAACTAGAAATCCAGAAATCACAAAGGGGGAAGGCCTATCACAAACGGGAGCATGAAAACTCACCAACACGTATATCACAAACGGAACGTTATTCCATGGTCGCTAACCATCAATTTTTGAGCCAAGGCTCCACAAACGACCCGAAGACCATGGGTCGCTACCCCACTAATTTGAACCGAAGTTCCACAAACGGGGTTTTTAGTCCCCACACAAACAAATAGACATCGCACATCGCTAGTCTAAATCACAAAATGATCATCAATGATCAATAAAAAGTGTGAACCACACAAAGCTAGTAAATAAATGAGTTTAGCTTCATGTCCCATAACGACTAGCTTAACTTAAATATTTACGAACAGATTGTAGATTTCCACTCAAAAATTGTCACAAGAGTTCAATCGAATAAGTCCAAGAATTAACCGACGAAGTAAACGCAAGCATTTCATACCACTTGCTTTACTAAGCCGTTTAATTAGATTTCTCATACGAATGAGGTAAAGGTTTTTATATACTAATAGGTTGGAAAATGGTTTTATAAACGGGCTTTATATTAAAAATAGAGTTGAAATCATCTTTGTGAAAGAGTTTGAATAGTTACTACTAGTATAGAAACCTTTGTATTTGAAAGTGACAAATCACAAAAATGATTGTAAAAACAATCAATCACCAAAGATTAACATTCGAAGATGTGAATCAAAACCAAAGAAATCGATACCAAATCCATCAAACGGATATTCCCAAAAATCCCGAAAAAGAAGTCATCAAAGTCGATAATAAGTGATGACAACTATCCGAAACAACAAAAATCTATTAAAATAGGAAATCAACACAAAACAGCCTGAATAGGCAAAAATGTATGTTTCCAGACGTTTGGTTTGAAATCCAGACGTCTGGATTTGTTTTCTGGAAATAGTTTAGAAGACCACCCAGACGTCTGGAATAGCCAAGACAGACGTCTGAGCCATGACCAGACGTCTGGTTTTGAATCCAGACGTCTGGTTTTGTTCCCTGGAAAAAAATCCAAAGAACCCTAGACGTCTGAAACATCAAGTCAGACGTTTGAGACTCAACCAGACGTTTGATCTTAAATTTCAGACGTTTGGACTTAGTCTCTGACTTTTTTTTATATATTTTGCGTGCATACATTTTGCTCCAGGTCCAAACCAGGCGTTTGGACTTGGTCACCAGAAGTCTGGTCACCTGGTCTGGGCAACATTTTGCTAGGCCAAAGTGGCCAAAACGTATCGGGAGCGATCGAACGAGCAACGGCGACTAAGGATTTACGCCAAGCGACAACCCGGCCTTATAGGCTCTTCAATACACCCCGAATATCAATGTCCAAACATCCATAGTAGGATTTTCATAAAATTGGACCAAAACACCAAAATTTGGAAAATTCACCAAATCAATTCAAATCAAAAGCAAATGAATATGCACAAATGTTAGAAATTCATACCTAACAACAATGATATCTATAGACGTAGATGTGAGTAAAAGAACTCACCTTTAAACCCAAAAACAATAAACGAGAAGCTCTAAAGCAAAGGAAAGATCAACTACTCTTCAATTTCAACTCTAGAAGCTCCAATCTAAGATCATAAGTAATATTTCCTAAGTTAGGTTATAGGAAATTTCTGAAATTGGTGAGAGATTGAGATGGAGAAGAAGAAGAGGATGCTTATCTTAGCTTCTCTTTGATGTTAGAGCTAGAATTTGTATTTCCTAATTAAACTAGGGTTTGGAATTCTAATTTCCTTTCTTTTCCCTCATTTTTCCTTTGACTTGAGAGTGTTAGGAAAATAATAGAATGTAAGAAGCGGGAGTAGAGTGTTAGGGTATTAGATGGGTTGATGGGCTGAAACCCAAACCCAAAGCCCTAAATGAAAATATCAAAATTCTACTCAACTTCAAACATATCGATGTTTATACTCAAAAAAGTTGTAAATGTCATTTTGGACTCAATGGAAGTGGTCTCGAGTCCCAATTCGACTGTTTACAAAAGGTAGCTTTTCGGACTTTAATCCGATTATCGATACTATATTTAAATAAAACATTTAAATATACAATCGTAAAATATGCGGGTTGTTACAATATGTGTATCATATATGAACCTAATCAAATTATAGCATTGAATAAAAAACAAATAAGACCAATAAATCGTGGCGACGGAGGGCGATGGTTGGCTGCTTGGGAAGGCGTTGGGCGGTGGCGGCTTGGTGGTTTGGTGATGTGGCTACTTGGAGGTTTTAGATACGGCGGAAGCAAGGAGGAAGGGGCGGCTTGGAGGAAGGAGGTAGTGGCGGGAGGAGGGGTTTCTTTTGTTTTTTCATTGGAAAGTGATACGTAGGAGAGAACGTCGACAGGGTAAGTTTGGTTGGGTGCGACGTTGTCGCTCAATTTTCTCGTAAGTAATTAGTATGCCAATTTAAGGTAGTTTGGCCCAATCAAATTCAGCCCAACTATTCTGTAACCAGCCAGTGTAGGTCGGCCTAAGCCTATGATGGTCTGAAATCATCCCTTCCATCAGCAAGGCATCAAGGTGAACCTCGATCACCTCATCCCTAGGCACCCTTCACATTTAGGCTAGATTTTGGTCCGGCCCCTCCCAGTCCAATCAGGTTTGGCTCAGTAATGACCAACCTTCCCATGACAACATCCTTTCGACACAACTCCATGACGGCCGACAACTCTCCAAGCCCACCTCCACAGGTTAAACATTAAGCAATATTGGCTCAAGCATGACCTGTCCTTGGCCTGGCTTCAGTACACCCGTCTTCGACCGTCTTAGACAGTCATGCCTATCACCTTGCACCCGGTCGTGTGCCATCTTCCCAATATAGTTCTTAGCAAGATTCCTGGTTTCTTTCATATCGTCGATAGCTGATCAACTAATTCAGCAAGATTTGCCACATAAACACTGAAGTAAACGACAAGCTGTCCTTCTACCTATCGGAAGCACTGTAGTTGGGCGGTTGAATTGATGTGACATACCATTGTCATTAAATGCGCATCAAATGTGATGTCCATGCCTGGTACAGAGGAGCAATTAGTATATTTTTATTCACCGCACATCTACGTACACCTGGGCAGCTATCATCCATTTGTCCTTATAGCCATATCAACGGTCAGTGTTTTTTCCACCAGTTCTTCAGGTCAATCTCAACCGTCCATCGTCCACTTCAGCTGCTATATATATCCCGTACATTGCCACTTAAAAGAAGTTGGAACATACAATGATTCTGAATTCCGCACGCAATTCAATCTCAACACAATAAGGAGTTGTAAGAGAAATATACAGTAAGAGAACTTCAAAGTGAATGTAGACAGTTACCAGACCACTATATCTTGTGTTGTTTACCTTTGGCTGCGTACTTAACTCCTCATTTTTCGCTTTAAGCTTAGTGATTAGCAACTAACATTTGCTCTTCATAACACATTAGTCTTATTCCGAATTTGCCTAGAAAACTTGTCAACTGACGCCATATCGATGCCGTGCCAGACGGCTTATAAAAGCGTCAGCAAGGTTACTTAGGAAGATAGTATCACCTTTTCAGTAATGTATAAAATATTGATGGAAGAATGGGAATCTGCTCTTTCAAAACAAGGATCAAAAATATTTCCAGCTTCCTTTTAGGTGCATTTCACTATCCACTATTAAAAATTATTATGTTTGCATCAATCTAAACATCAACTGAGATCTCACGTAATATTGTACACTCATGTATTATTAAATGACGATCAAAATAAGCATTCATACATAATGATAGACAACAAACAAAATAAAAACAAACAAGTTTGCTTATGTGGTAGCATGATATCTCGTGATTGTTCTCAACGTATATATTTTAGGTGAATGGTAACGAAAAGCTTTTAAAGATGTGAATAGTAGACTCAGGTTCTAAAAGTCAAACTTAATACACGAAATCCTTTCAAAAATTTTTATAAATTAAGTCGCTAGAAATTAAATTACTGAAAAATTGCATACATTTATGCAATTATTCAGTAAATAATTATAAAAATTTTAATTTTTTGTTATTTTTCAATATATAATTATGTAAATGTCTGTAATTTTTAAATATAATTGCATAAATGTATGCAATTATTCAGTACTTTAATTTTAAGGAGTTAATTTACTTACTTTTTTTGAAAAGTATGTTTGGTGTATTCAAAAAAAAAAGTAATACAAATAAGCATTTCAATATAACACCTTATTACTTGCCCCATAACTTAACCGGGCATAGGACTGAAACTGTGCAAATATTCAAGCAACAGAACAATGAACGAGTAACCAAACAAATAAATAAAAAAAGTAAGAACCTATCATGAATAAGCACAAATTCGGCTACAAGGAACTGAAACAAGGTAGCATAGCTACTGTAAAGAGAGTGAACCAATAGTTAAGATATCTACTATTATTTTATTTTATTTTAACTTATCAATATTTTTTTTTTGAATATCGGTCCTTAATATACACATAGGGCATTGTGCCCGAGACATCTAACAAGTACGGCCTACGCTCGACACACCACAAGCAAGTCACCCTAAAAGGAAACACAAGGGTACCAGCGAAATACAATGACTAGTGCAATAATGCAACATGGACTACTAATGAACAAGCACAACAAATAAAGATGGAATTTAAGGAAAAGATAATATTGGCAAATGAGTCATAACAAATTTATTAATTTGTTATTTCTTTTTAGAAGTTTATTAATTTGTTACATGTAGAATCACCGTAAATTCAGGTTTGAAGTATAATTTAACCAATAACAGAGCAAGTGCGCTCTTCGCTTGTTTTTAAGCGAGTGATTACAATATAATCCTAGCTAGAATATGACCATTTAGGCACGTGGTTTCTGGAAAGATCTTATTAAGATCTATAAGTATGTAGCGGACGAATGAATACAGATATGGTCGATGAAAATAATTTTTCTTCAAATGTTATTCTTCCTCCTCTTCTTTCCCTTCTTTTTCCTTCTCCAAAATGTGCATCCTGTAAGTATCAGTGTATCACCTTTTACAACTTAACATAAGTGGTCACTGACCTAGTTATGATATCTACACATTTCCATGGGTCAAAAGACTTTCCACGTATATCATTTAACCCCATGCTGAATCAACCCCTTGAATTTTCAGATGAAACAACGGATCTGATTTAACTACGCCAGAAAACATTCTCTCTTGTAGATCGTTAACAAGATAAAACTTACTTCTCATTATAATCCAGATTATTTATATTCTCAACTCTAATATCTTAACTGCTCATTTAAAGATTCAGCTCCCAAGAACAGAACAACGTCATCTACAAAACCATTCTCTTGCTAAAACACACTCTTCCATAGTCCAATGCCAAGCTATTTCCAATGATATTCATTACCTAAAATGGTCCCAAAAAAAAGGTCATTTTCCAATCTGAATACCATAAATAAATATATAAATGTTAGGGAGAATTAGTTTAAAGAAAAAACCTAAGATCGATTTTAGTTTGAATGAGACAATTTTAAAATTTTGTATCGGATAAACGGAAAACAGAGTGTTACATTAAACTAGTATCGGATAAACGGATTGCTAAATTAAATTAGGATAACTATACCAGATGAACTCAAATAGCATTCAATTTCACACCTAAGAAAATGTTAAATTTCATATATCATTCGTTTTTATAGTTCATGTAGCATTTGTTTGATCTGATACTATATTAACATCGAAAAAGCTAGGTTGTCCGAAAATACTTTTGTTGGATCCTTTGAAAATCATCTTAGCCACATGATATTATTTCCCACCCTAATATCTAGCCTTTGCTTACAAGATCTGCATGATTTTATTTTCAGTCATGCTAGAATTTCACAATGAAGTTTCTTAGATTACTTCACGAGAGAGTAGTAAAAGAAATGGACTCACTCAAAATGAAGCAGTTTGAGTGTTGAAATACACTTTGTTTTAAGTTAAATACAAATATCCTGCAATGTTGAACTTTAACTCGTTCCATCCACGCAACCATTTTATTTACAATGCGAGTCGCACTTAACAAATACATTAGTTAGCCGTGTATAATAACCGAGAGAAGGAAAAAAAGCATGTCTATGTGCCTCATATATCTTTCGTGTGATGAAGTAATAACATTCCAGATTTCTAAAACCATTATAATTATAGATCCTTCAACATGATAGCTCTTTTCCCTTTTAAGACTGGAACTTCGTTTATTGCATTCAATGGTTGAAATCTCGGTGCGATTTTTTCACAAATATTGATTAGTTCTTCTCAAGTGCTTTATGAAGAATTTATGGAAAATATGACTAGTTGTCCGGGTATCTCCGAGTCGCAAGTCCTTGCCCCGCTGCTGGTACCAATTAGTTCATGAGCAAATTGTCATGATAAACTGATATCACTCAATTAAGGATAAATCGATCAATCAAATGAGAGCATACCATAATGACATTGGAACGTTGCACTCTGAGTGAAGAAAGATCTCATCTTCCTTCGTCAAATCCTCTTCGCCAAAGATGTCATCTTTTGCAACAACTAATATTTATCACTTTATGAACACATTCATACATGCGTTTGTCATGTGTGTGTACATACATTGAGTCTGTGAACATAGAAACATGTAGTTCTAACCAATGTTACAGAACTCGGTTTCGGTCATTTAAATTTTTTTTAGTTTCGGTCGATTTCGGAAATTTTGCTTCTTTCGGTTTTTGTTTTAGTTTAGGTCATGATATCGGATTTCTTTATTTTTAATGAAAAAGTAACGATAAACGATGCAAATTGATATATAAATATATTATACGACAAAATAATAATGATACATACAACACTACTACATCCAGAAACTATTTTTTGGAGTTACATAAGAATTATTTTCATAATTTTCTTCATCATCTTGTGTTGTATAATATGATGAATAATCATATTGCATTTGCCTTGACCCATAAATGTCGTCATCATATGAACAAAAGACAACGGTTCATCATTTTGTGCCGCATATGTACCTTGACTATTTTGATCACTTGAGATATCACTATATGTTTTATTTGTTTCATATATGAGTTATCACCTGTATAGTCAGAAGTAGAATGCCTATAAGTTGGTAGATCATTTGAAATATATGGATTGTGTTGCGTGTTATCATGTTAATGTTCGTAGTCAACATTTAAATTACTATCTCTTCGGTTATGATTGCTGCTCGCACCCTTTCTTCTTGAATATGTTTGAGTTGGTTTGTATAATTCACCATCATCACTTGATCAATACCATAATTACTTGTAAAACTCACACCACTTCCACTAGCATTACCTTGATCATCATTTGACGAGCTGCTACTATTTTTATTGCTTTGACTCCTTGTTGGTCGTGTAGGTGTACCACTACAAGAAAACTGCAGTTTACCTACGCTAATATGGCGTAGGCGGGGTAGGTAAATGCAATAGCTACGTAGCGCCTACGCCAAAGTTGGCGTAGGTAAAACCTGCGTAGCTAAAAATATGCCGCCTTACCTACGCCATCCGTAGTGGTGTTTCCTACGCCTATATTTATCTACGTCTTTCCTACGCCGTAATATTCCTACGGATATGGTACGACATTTCTACTTCTTTTTTACCCACGCCTTTTATACGCCCTTCGTTTACCTACGCTTTCCCTACGCCTTTGATTTTCTACGTTTTTCCTACGTCTTCCCTACGTCATTCATTTATCTACGGTTTACCTACGCCTATATTTTTTACGTTTTGCCTACGCCATACACACGATTTTTTGCTGTACCAATATTTGCTTTATCTACGCCTTTTCTGAAGCAATTTTTATATATTATATACTATTATATTTCTTTTCGTCGTACATTAAACAGAAACTAAAATCAACTTATTTCATGTATATAAACATTTCAACAAAACGATTAACATCAAATCATTCATCTTCAATTAAATTCAAATATCTCATTCATATTACAAAGTCAAATCAATATCAATCAAGTTCTCATATGTCTAAATAGTACGATATTACGTTCATAATACATGACATCAAACAGATACGACTAAGAATGAAAAATACCCACATCCCTCACGACGATCATTTGACTCTCCATCAAATCGTTGTCGAATCATCTCAGTAAGTTGTTCATACTGCGTCTTTAGCATTTGAATTTCTACATCTTGACGCTCCATCTTTTCCTTTAGTTCAGCTCTAGTTTGCGCTTCACTCCTGTTGATGCTATAAGTGGCATCTTTGTATTTCTGCATTTTATCAAATATTGCATCAATTTCTACATTTTATACTAATTAAAATAATATTTTGGTGAAAGTTTAAATATTTACTCCAGGGATATTTCCATAATAGGGTTTGCGATCCTTTCTTTTAGCGATAGCACCGGTAAGCATATCGAATACTTCTTCTTCGACTTCATAAGTAATTTCCGTGCCTTCACTTTTCAATTTTTCAATTCTAGCTTGATATTTTGCCTGCATTTATAATTCTTAAGTTCAGATAATACAAAAATCTAAAGAATGCTAAAAAAATTAATGCAAGTGTAAAATATCCTAATTCAGTTTTGAACC
This sequence comes from Allium fistulosum, assembly GCA_030737815.1. NCBI lineage: Eukaryota > Viridiplantae > Streptophyta > Magnoliopsida > Asparagales > Amaryllidaceae > Allium > Allium fistulosum. The sequence continues at coordinate 736,648,445 of CM060908.1, read as the reverse complement.
TCACTGTAAACGCAACATGATTTCCTCAACAACCATAAACACTCCATCATAACTGAGCAAGAATTACAGGACAACCATCATAAAAATAAAACATTAAATGACCTACTTGACATCATAGTCACTATTGTGATTTAGGATATATGGGAAGAGCGATATACTCACATCTTTAATGGTGTCCAAGATGGAAGACAACTATTCAGCAAAGTCAAAGTAGAAAGTAGAGATTATGGTAGGAATAAACTTTTCTTCAGTGAATTTGGGGTTCAAGATGTTTTATTCCTATCATAATCTCTAAAGATAAATCATGAGATAAAACCGTTCCTATTATAATCTTAGCAGCTCTTGTAATATGGCCAGACGAGAAAACAACACATCAAGTCATTACAAGAAACAAAACTGTTCAGGCTTTTAATCAAACAAAACTGCTTCCTCACTGCATCCGTCTTGTATGAGTTATTAAAGAAGAATTCATAAAACACCCAAAAACACTTCTGTCGGCAACACTTCTGTCATACCATCATCCATCATCGAACCCGCTTCACCACCACTTCACCACCACTTCTAACACTGCAAATCACCCAAACCCATTTCTAGAATTCCATCAAATCGGCAACTAACTTCAACAACCTTCGAACTTCAATTTCCTAATACACTCAGCAACCACACACAACAAAACTGCAAACTCACTTCACATCTCCTATACAACCAGAGTTCAACCCACAAATCTTCTTCCTTCCAAAACACTCCCCCTACATCTCCCACATTTTCACTACACGACCACAAATCGTCCACCAATATCACTACACATACCCGAAAACAACACTACTACAATCAACCACAGTTCACCACCACCTAACAATAGCAACTCCTCCTCATCCTCCATACCCGAAAACTACATACCTGAAAATAGCAACTCCTCCTCCAGCCTAACAAAATCCTTCTACACTACCTTCCTTCAACAGTTCTCCCCACCATAATCCATCTCCTCCAACATCAGAAACTACACCACGAACTCCAACAAACATGAAACTCCCTAACTTCAATTCCCCAATCAGCCGTACTGAAACCAAGCACAATTTGACCGCCTTCGAACCCAAACCCACTTTGTTTCATAACGTTTTTGGGAATTTGGTTAAATTTTGTTTGATAAATTCTTCTTTAATAACTCATACAAGCTAGGTAAAATAATTCTTCCGTCGGCAAAAAAGTTTCATAACAAAACACTTCTGTCGGCAACACCACCATCTCCTATTCACCTTTCCTGAAACACCCAAAACTTCACAACCCAATCACGACCACTCAATCACCACTTCATCCAAACAAAACCTACCACTTTCAATTTACATCGGCAGACTCCCTTCATTGTCCCCTACAAACTTCCTTCACCGTTCCTCCCTCACTAAACTGAACTCAACATTCATGTAGAGTGGTACAAAACTGCACTATTGCAAGTGCAGTAGCATATGTACAATATACCCTTAATTACAATTGTAGCATATGTACAATATACCCTTAATTACAAATAAATATTCATTGTTAATAAAAACAAAATGAGCAAACAAAACTTGAATATCAGATTCGGGTAGAGCATACAATTGTGAAATCGGGTGACAGGAAAACCGCAAGAAATTTTTATTACCTTTGTGTCAAATTCTCTTTAACGAGAAGAGAGGAACTGAAACCGAAATCGAAGGTCGAAATCCAAATCGAAGATTGGATCGAAGGTTTCCAGACGTCGGAGATGGAGTCGCAGACGTCGGAGATGGAGTCGCAGACGTCGGAGATGGAGTCGCAGACGTCAGAGATGGAGTCAGAGATCAAAGGTTTCAGAGTGTGATTTGAGATGAATGAGTTTAATTTGGAAGACGAATTGGGTTTTTGTACATACGCCGGTTTTGATAAATGAGAATGAAAGGGTTTTGTACATACGCTGGTTTTGATAAATTAGGTTAATATTTTGGCTAAGACCATGGCATAGGCATGGCATAGGAACAATTCCTACGCCTTTCCTACGCCATGAAAACTTTGTAGAAAACTTTGTAGACGTGGAAACGGCATAGAAAATTATCTACGACCTTCCCACGCCATCATTTTAACGTAAGGAGTTTCCTACGTCTTTCCTACGCTTTAATTATTTTTCAGCATATCGAAACTGGCGTAGGTAAGACGTAGGAAATTTTCTTACGTCTTTCCTACACCATTACCTCTTTCTACGTGTTTCCTACGCCATACCTACGCCCCGCCTTTTGGCGTAGGAAAGACGTAGGAAATTTTATGTAGGAAATTGATGTATTTTCTAGTAGTGTACCATCAACAGCAACAACTGCATTATTCAATGTATTGGTCATCAAAGGATCGTCGTCCAACAAGGGTGGTTCAACTTCAGTAGTCCATTCTGCTAATGGATCCTCTTCATGAAATATATAGTCCAGACCGATTAACTGATTTTCAGTATCACGACGTTTTGAATTTTTTTACTCTTAATCTCATGTTGTAATGCACATATATCAATTTTCTAGATTTTTCATATTTTTCCATTTCATAATTTTGTATGGATCATTGAAAATACAGTCTAATTTCTTTCGTAGTTTGAAGAGGAAACTATTTGCACTACTAGAACAATGGTCATTTCCGATAGCAGCTAGCCATCGACGGCCATCGCTAGTCGTCAGAAAAGCCGTCGCTATGGCGTACGCGCTTTACTTCGGTTGGCGACGATATCGACGACTATTTGGCGACGGCTACTCACGGCACTTTTCGATGGTTTTGTGACGCACCATGGTGTCCACATGCCTCCAAGTCACCGTTGAAAACCGTCGCTAGCGTCGGAAAATTGACGACCAAAGTGCAGTCGGCAGCCGTCCGAAATCTGGGTAATTTTTTTTTGGTTCCTGCCGCCATTCGATTCATGTAATACATATACATATCAAAACTCAATTTCACATATATCCGATATCCAATATTCAAACTCAAACAACACATAATCAACTTATATCCAACTCAATCCCCACCGATTCAATATTTAAAACAAAAAACAAACAATACACTAAATAACAACGTCCAACATCCAATATATACAATCAATATCCAACATGTCAAAACAAACCAACATATCATCCAACATAGCATCAAAATGTAACTACCATATCCAAATACATCAATTTCAAAATGTCCAAACATAAACGTAAAGTAACATACCCATCAAGACTCATCGTCAGCTCCAGAACAACCCGACGAAGAAAATAACCCACGATGCTGCACCTCAGCCAAGCGCTGGTTCAACTGCGCCATCTCCGCAGCACGACGGTGGTCTTTCTCCTGCAGCTCCGCGATCATAGCTCTAAGCTACGCGATCTCTTCTTTGTCCTGAGCTTTTTGATATGCTTTGTATGAGGACCTAGCCTATAGATAATCAAGAGATATGTCAAAAAATCAGAAATGCATTTTAGTGGTTAGCATAAATTAAGAAGGAACAAATAAGTAAAGCATAATCATTTGTTAAAACAGCAATGATATATTTTTTACATGACAACCTTTTCTGATTATTGGTTTAAACTTATAAGTTAGTAAATTTTTAGAAATTACCGCTTGATTCCCAAAGCCATAACGCCTATTACGCGATGTGGGTTACATGATGGACTCAAAAATCACATTCTCCTCATTAGTGGTCAACGAATCCCATCCCGATCCCTCCAACATCTATGCTCGTGCTTCTGCATATTTTTCCTACAATGGAAAATAAAATATAATCGAAATTCACACAACATTATTTTAATTATTCTATAACTAATTAATTAAATTGATCAATAATAACTTCTAATTTAAAATATGCTTACATAGGATTCGCTTGCTTTATTGTCACTCCATGTGTACGTATTGAGCCATCTTTGTTTGTTTGCTTGGTGGCATGAGTATGAGCAAATACGTCCATATAGGAGACGAGACCACCGCGCGCTCTTTCCTGAAATAATTAGTACGTATTACTGTTGTTTATACAAAATTAAATAAGTTAATAACTGTTTGTAATTGCAATTAATAAATTTACCAAATCCTCACGATGATGTTGGAATGATTTGGAGCCATCGCAATGTATAACTAGGTTCTTGTTCCTATTTGCGGAGTTTCTTTCTGACTCCGCCTGCAAATTTAAATTGAAGATTTTATATTTCAGCTTTAAATTATGTATTACATACGGGAACAAACTACAATGATATATAATAAACTTACCTTGAATTCATCACTATTCCACCAAGCAACCCAAACATCCCAAATGCTAGCATCCATCCAGTTAGGCTTCTTCCCCGATTTTCTTATGCTAGACATTGTGTCCCGGTAATTCTTAGACATCTTGGAAGTCCAATGGCACGTGCAAAGGTCAAGGTCTTCTTCCTACAAGTCTACCGCCTCATGTACGTGAAAATAATATAAGTTATACGTACATTTATACTTAGTCAGCAAATTGTAAAGTGGTAATATATAGTGATATATAAATTTACACTTACAAGGAAGTCCTGCCAGATACTCGCCCTGACGGGGCTGGGATCTTACCCCACCTAGGCCAACTATTAGTCGTCCTGCTCATATACGCCTGCTTGGAAATACTAACAACAATCTGTGACGGCTCCAGCTCGAATCCTCTGTGTTAAATATGATACAGACCTTTAATAAATAATGACTAATATATCATGTAGAAAATATTTATAACGCTGAAATAAATTTAATACTTACGACCCATTCTCTTTTGGTTGCAGCTTTACTACGGTAAGTGGTCGCTGCTCTTATGGGCCGCTACCATCACCTCCCGCATCCCTCCCAATCAGAGTAGAAGAGGGGGAACCTGAATGGGAAGAACCGCGACATCGACAAAAAGACATAATACCTGTTACAGATATATCATTTTATTATGACAGAACATATCATTTAATTATGGGAAAACATATCATTTTTATAATAAAAAGTATAACATCAATAATCATACGAATTACCTTCTATCAAAATGTACATTATTAATCAGTCCTCGTTTTTGATTCAGACTCGGTCTCGTACTCTATATTGTTTTTCTTTGTAGTCTCAAATGCTTATACTAATACATTTGATTCATCGTTTAGAGGTCCAAAATCGATTTGATTGTCGGCTATTATTATTTCGCTATTTTCCTCGATATCTGCTAGATAAGCTTGTTCGTTTGGAATATTCTTTCCATCAAACGTAAATCTTGTCTTCGTTTTAAAAACCACCGACCAATCTGCTTTATCTCCTTTTAGAGATGGATAAGGAGCGTAATAAACTTGCAGGGCTTGTTTGGCTAGTATAAAAAGGATCGTACTTATGATAATGCGATGTATGCTTTATTTCAATAAGATTATATTTTGGGTGCATTGTAATTCTAGAACCTGGAACGTTGCTGAACCAGTTGCATCTAAACAGAAAACTTCCTCCGTAGGTCTTGTGAAATATGTCAATTGCAAAACCTGGGTTAACATGTCATAAAAATCATTTGTTTGATTTTTTGGATCATCACTACCTTTAACAAATACACCGGTATTTTTATTAAATTTTCAGCACTATATTCTTTAGTGTTGAGTTTATATCCATTGACGAAAAATATTGGATATGTCTGACTTTTTTTTGGTCCCATTGCAAGATGTTTCAGTTCTTCATCGACCACACAATTTCTCGGATCAAAAACATAGTTCGAAAACCAATTAGCGAATTCTTTATTGATATCGCCGCTTGGATGTTTTGATTCGTAAACATTGGAAATATAGATAATATATTGCATTATAATAAATGTACACATGTATTACTTAAAAAAAATATCCAGACTTATAATTAAATAATACCTAATGAATGGTGCAACTTCATCACAATTAAGAAGAATATATGCGTGTGCTACATGGTAATCTCTATCGTCTAACCATACTTCCACACAGTTTCCAATAGGTCGGTCATGTTGTCTAAAATAGATAACATTGCTTGAGAAAATTCTTGTTCAACGCCTTCATCATTACGCGTAGCACTTGCAAATGATAAGTTCACACGGTCACTAAAATAACGAGAGAAAAAGAACAAAGCTTCTTCTTCGATATATGATTAGAAAATCGAACCTTCAACTCGTGTTTTTTGTCTAACTTTTTTCTTTAGATGATTTAAGTACCTATTAAAAATTATTTCAATTTAAAATTTACTTATATATGTAATTAACTAATATTTAACATACCCAATATAAATAATACCTCTCAAATGGATACATCCATCCATATTGCACATGACCTCGAAAACGTGCTTCAAATGGAAGATGAACCGGTAAATGATTAATTACATTAAAGAAACCTGAAGGAAATATTTTCTCCAGTTTGCAGAGCAGCATAGGAATTTCTTCCTCAAGTTTACGTAGATGATTAACTTTTAACGTAGTCGAACAAAGCTCCTTATAAAACAAACTAAGTTCTATTATAACCATCCGAACTTTTACGGGCAATAGTTCTTTGGAAGCAACTGGTAACAAATAATCCATCATTATGTGACAATCATAGCTTTTCGTCGCACTCAGTTTACCATTCACATAGTCGACACATCTACGAAGATTAGAAGAAATCCCATCAGGAAATCTTAATCCTTCCATCCATTTTAACAGAACTTTAACTTGGTTACTATCTAGCTTATAGCACGCTTTGGGTTTTTAGTGTCATTTGACTTGATATGAAGCTCGAGATGATTACATACTGCTTGGATATCATGTATTTATTTCAAATCGTCCTTAGTCTTCCCCTTAACATTCAAAACTATATTAAAAACATTATCAAACATGTTTTCTCGTTGTGCATCACGTTAATATTATGACGAATTAGGAGATTTTTCTAGTAAGGCAATTCCCAAAATATACTTTGTTTTCACCAATTATGAACCGTCGATTTATCTTGAATTTCAATTTGCTCTCTGGTTTCCTTTATCTTTGGATAATCCTTTACAAGTTTATATATATCTTCTCTTGACCAAATCATTGATGGTCGCAAAGTCTCTTGTCTATAAGCTGTAAAGTTTTTCCTATCTTTTCTAAAAGGATGATTAATATGAAGAAAACACCGATGACAATCAAACCATGTTATTTTATTCTCATGCGTTAAAGAAAATGACCGTGTTCCTTCCATGACATAAGGACAAGCTAGACGACCGGCCATACTCCAACCGGAAAGCATTGCATACATAGGAAAATCACTAATAGTCCATAACAAATAAGAGAACATACGGAAATTCTTTTTCTTGGATGTCGTATGTTTCAACTCCTTCATACCACAATGTTTTCAACTCTTCAATCAATGGTTGTAAATAAACATTGATTCCTTGTGTTAGATCATCAGGGTCGGGAACGTCAATAGTGAGAAACATATATGGAATTTTCATACATATCCACGGAGGTAAATTGTAAGGTGTAATTATTATAGGCCAAGATGAATATTTCAAACCATTGAGAGAATGGTGAAAATCCATTCGTACATAAACCAAGTCTAACTTATGGATCTCCGCTGCAAAAGCAGGATATGTCTTATCAAAATGCTTTCATACTTCTCCATCAGCTGGGTGTGTTAATGTATCTTCTTCGTGTGTTCTCACACTGTGTCATCTCATATGATGTGCGGTTATAGAGGATGCTTATAACCGTTGAAGCCTAGGAGTTATAGATAAGTAATGCATACGCTTGTACGGGACTTCCTTTCCATTCTTTTTTCCTGGTTTCTTTCGTCGTTACATATTCTACAATTCCTTAGATTAATGTCTTCTTTCCAAAACAACATGCAACCATTTAAACATGTATCTATTTTTTGGTACGGTAAATCAAAAGAAGACATAAGTTTTTTCACTTCATAATGATTTTCGCACATCAAATTATTGGGTCGCTTATGCCTTTTTGCAGCTTGTACAACAGCTGCAAATCCGGCTTCTGTGAAGTTGTATTTTGACTTCATCACAATGAATTCTGCAGTTACTTATAATTGGGTACTACTTGTGCAGCCATCCCAAAGAGGTTTTTTAGCAGCATCCAATAAATTATATATTTTTTTGCTCCAATATTTGGTTCTTCTTCGACATTAACATCGTCATTATCAACTTCAAAAGTACGGAACATCGATCGTGTTGCATCTTCTACTATATTTTCTATGGGATTCGTCGTAACAATTTCACCCACCTCCTCCTCTGCATGTATATGATTAGATGCTACATGTTCTCCATGATGATCCCACACAAGATAATTCGGCACGAAACCATATTGGCACAAATGGACTTTAACCATATCCGGTATCAAATGCTTCAACAATTTGCATCTACTACATGAACAACGAATTTCTCTGTCGTTTCCATTATTACTTAAAGTGAATTCAATAAATACGCTTACCCCATTATAAAAATGTTCCCTTGTTGAGCCTCTCATTTCCCTTTGAGGATAATACATTCAGGCCCGATCAACAAAATAATCGACCATTTTTCCTATTTAAAAAAATATATGATAGAGATTAAAAAAGTATTAATCATTTTATGGATTGACATTTAAATTTTCAAATCATTTATTAATCAATATTCATTTATGCATTTTAGGGATTGACACAAATTATGAATAGAATATTAAATTTCTAGTTTATTGTTTTCTACTTCGATAGCCGGTCATCCTACTTCCCATTACAAATATAGTAGTAATTACATTTCATAAATCATTTCATTTTAAACGATTCAGTAAAATTTCGACAGCACTTTCCCTTTATTCCCTGTATCGTACACAAATGTGTGTACATAGGGAACAAAAAGGAATCACTGTCGAAATTTTGTGAACCATTTAAAATGAAATGAATTGCAAAATATAACTACTTTATGTGCTTGTAACTTATCCAATACATGGAGAAATCCAACAAATATTGTATCCGATGAATATAGATATCCGTTCTATGACCAAAACGAATATCCATATAACGATCATATACAATACTTGTAAGACAGGGCCAAAAATTCTCTAAGGAATATGAATTATATACTTAACATGTATTACCATATATAATTCATTTATACATTGAATTTTTTTAATAATTATATAATATATTATTATTTTTTCATTTTTTATAAAATCTTATATGTTTTCAATCATAACAAATTATGGATACAATATTATATTCCAAAAAAATAAACTTCATTATACACTCATTTATTTATTAATTTTATCGGATTTGACATCCAAGTAAACTAGATTTGTTATATAAACTATCAACCGATAATTAATCTTCAATAGTAATATTTGAATTGACATGGACATTTTAGCAAACTAATTAGCACTAAATCATATCACTAATTCGACACATAAACTAATTAACTTAAGTTTAGCCATAATTATATTTTAATTATCAGATTTACACCCTTATAACCGTAATTAGCATATTACAATCAATCAACATACAATTACAAACACTCAGGGGGTAGTATCATCAAATACAACTACAAATTAACACTAATTTAACATATTAGGGTAAATTAGAGTTAGCAAAAAAATACCTCTTTTCGCTGAAATTGAAGTCATGGAGGCCAGAGAGGAGAAGTTGGAGATGTTTCTAGTGGTGGCGGGGCAGTGGCGGCCGGAGGTGGGCGAATTTGGGGGAAGAGGGAGAGTTTGGAGGAAGATTTAGGGGAAGGAGATTATGAAAATAGCTCTCGGCCGACTAAGGTAATTCATGACATGCGTGGTTTGCGACGGCCGCCGACGGCAAACTTTCGACGGTTTGTGACCATAAAAGTTCGGTTATTATAGAATTGCCACGGCAAAACCACGCCGTCGGAAATAGCCGTCGACGGCCGTCCATATCATCCGTCGCGATAAACAGTAATTCTAGTAGTGTTGACTTAAAATGTGCATTGCTAAACGTGTTAGGTTTGGACCATTCTCTCTTCCAATTATTGACCACCATTGAGCGGGAAAACATGTTTTTACGGCAGCATATGCTTTTGCAGAACCAAATGCACCAATTTTCATTCTATAATTTTCTACATGTTGATGTATATGTTAAATATTTAATATGTCTTAACCGATAAATGTTGGTCATAACTATTATATATGTTAGTTTTACCTCTTTTCCAATTTCAGTCCGTGTTACAAAATCCGGCACCATTCTTTCAAGGACGTCGTTAAATCCGTTTAATGTTTCTCCATCATTTATTGTATTCCCATATTGAATGATGAGATTAAGAAAATAACCTATATGGAAAAAGTTTAACATATTATTAAAATGTAATGTATTTCACTATTTGTATGATGATAAGATAAAACAAATTACCTAGAGTGTAAAGAAGTCGATGTAATTGTCTTTCCTATCTTTTGTCTATTATATCCCACCATTTTTGACACTGCCTTCCACCAACATTATTTCTAATCGATTCTTTTTCTCGATCCATCGCTTCATAAAGATATCACATATCTGCTTTGTCATCACTATCTACCATTCGTAAAACGTTCACTAGTGGTTCAAAAACAAGGATGATGGAAGCGGCACCAGTCCAAAAAGTGTTATTGAAATTAGTGTAGGGACAATATTTGTTGTTCTTTTGTCTTTAGTATTGAGTCTAGGAACTCTTGATGTCCACTCTCTCGAAGCAATCATCTTTCTCAGGCCATCTTTATGTTTATGAATAGAGTCTAGTGCGATGAAATGGGTTGCAAACTGTATCACTGCCGGTCTAATCAATTCTTTATTGTTGGTCTCTTTTCACATAATGGAAAGTAATCAACCATGATTGTATATAAATGTCGTTATTAACCGAAAATTTGTGATAACAGTTGTTACCTCTGGTTCTTTAGAAATATCTTCCAAAATCAAATCAATGTAGTGTGTTGCACATAGTGCCTAGTATAAAGGCCTTCCTTTCTGCATCAATAATTGACTAGCAGCTTTGTAGTTTGCTTCGTTATCTGTAACAACTTGCACTATCATATTTTCACCGATTGTTTCAACGACATCATCCATTAATCCATAAATATATTCTCCATTTTGGAATTCATTTGTGGCATCCACATATTTGATAAATACCGTTCCATGGGTATAGTACACAAGAAAATTTATTATTTTTCATCCATTTTGTGTACTCCAATCATCACACATTTTGTGTACTTGAAATATTAAAATATAATATATTGTCCAACGTTTTAATATATTGTCCAACTTCTATTTCTATTTTAAGGTACGAGTGTGATATTTTATATGCAGTTGGTGGCTCAATTCCATGACCGCATTCTGCAATCGCGTCAACCATTGTTGTATAATATGTACTATTAGCAATGTTATATAGAATATGATTGGAAAAAAAGAATTTTTTAAATTGCTCGACCTATATGTTTTTTGGCATTTTTGATACCTTTCATTGCAGATTTAATAGAAGGTTGTGTTCTACCTTCTCGTTTTTGCATATATGAATCGATACGTCCGGTAGCACGAGTGCCAAAATCGTCATCTACTTCGGTAGATTTTCCAACAGTATGAAATCTGTGTAATGTTCGACTTGAACCACCATCCGATCATCCAACAGTATGAGATCTGCACAACTCTTCATCTCTAAATGCATCTCTACTTTGCCGCATGACATGTTGAAGTTCTTCATCATTTTCATTTTCATTATCTGATAGTTGGTACGGTTTGCTCATTAATTCCTCTTGTAAGCATTGTTTGTCTAGTTTTCCTTTGCTTCGTCCATTTTTCTTTTGAATGATATGCGATTGTACAAGTTGTTTAACTTCTTTAGGAACAATTAGACATGCTGATACATCGCCGTCCACTCCTGCTAGATGTTCTTTCAAACGTGTCACACCACCGCCATTACTTAGTTTATTGCAAAAGTTACATTTTGTTTTTTGAAGATTGCCATGGATCACAGTACCATAACTCCAACCAATTTCAGTTGGATTTGCCATAACGTACCTGAGATTATAAATAAACGATACAATATGCGCATTTATAATTAAACAAAAGTCAATGCTAAGCAATTTAATATTCCAAATCAAATCAAAAATGAATAAATAGCATTCATCGAAGTCGTCAGAATTCATTGTTCAAGTTCAATATTTTGAGTCAAGTTCATTGTCCATGTCCAATATTCAAGTCCATATTCCAGTCCAACATATTCAAGTTCAATATTCAAGTCCATATTCAAATCAGCATATTCAAGTCCAATATTCAGATCAGTTCAGCATATTCAGGTCAGTCGACTCATTTAAGTCGGTGCAACATATTCAAGGCCATTTACATAAGCAATATCAAATAATGTCCATGTTCAACATATAATAGGAAAAGTCCCAAAAAAACTCAGAAAGTAACGTATAGAACGGCAAACAGCACACGTACCATTTTCTTCCTTCTCCCAATTCACAAACAAATACGCATTCAAAAAAAAATCGAACAACAGATAAAAATGGCTAAAGGCGGAAAGGAAAAATTAGCAAAAAATTCACCTACGATTGCGAATTAAAGCTCGGTTCTCCTCCATACGAAGTCGAAGTCCTCCGCGACGTTGAAGCTTTCTCAATTTTGGGCGAACTCGGTGATGCTTAGTGCTCGAATTGGGAAGATTGCCGAATCACAAATTGTGGTAATTTATGTTTGCAATTGTTTATTTATAGGCAAAAAATTTATTCTTTAACTGTTCAAGCATGAGATGAGTTTACCTTTTTGTTTTTCTTTTTCGACTTTGGATTTCACGTGCGTTTTGTTGTCGGTTGTCGCTCTACTATCCTTCTTCCGACTTCACAAATTGGGTTTATTTTTATTTTTTCATTGACAGCTTGAACGGAACGGGATTTTACCCTAGCCTCGTTCCGATGATGGTCGAAACCGATACGTGGTGGTCGGAATCTCGTGGTTCCAGCCGGATCCTTAAACCTTAGTTCTTACGTCTCAATATGACATTAAATGTCGTTATCGTAATAGAATACCATGCCCCGTCAATCAATTGTTTTACATCTTGTAGCTTGTAAGTCGACACACAAACTGTATTATATATTGTATGTCATTTGAATTAAGTGTACTCAAGTTATATCAATATGTAGTGTATTTTCAAAACAACAAAAACAAAATTGTACACTAGTTTATACAAATTAAAATAGGACTTGGGATCCGTAACCCCTCCTTATGTTGGCCCCTTATTTTTTTTATGTAAAAAGTTTCAAAATGAAACAATATTTAGACTTTATACATATAATCTAACATCACAGTAAAAATTATATAATAATAATACCGAGTAAAATGCAAGTACTTGTGCGAAAATTGAAATTCGAAATATTGGTTATAATCGGCATAAACGGAGAAGCAAGAAAGGATATTTTTTTCATTTAAATTAAAGAAATCGGGGTTTGAATCATAGTTTTGAAGACCGAACCGTGAGTTAAACTGTGTTGGTGCGAGGTTAAAGGTTTTAATGGTTCAACCGGTCAGACCATGAGAACCGCGTTGATCGCTAATTTTTATTTTATTGATTTAAATGTAAATTATTTCAATTAATGTTAAATTTTAATCAATTATAATTAATATTGAAATTCACAACAATTATTTTTAAATATTTCATAACAAGTACTAATTGAAATTATTCTATAACATTTTTTTATCATAAAATTGTAAATTTCCTTATTTTTAAGATGAAAAAGGTTCGGTACGACGATAATTCGTAAAATGTACACTAATAATGTATTATGCCATCCAAAATTGATAAGATAATCCAATAATTTAGTGATTAAGGGTATGAAATTATTCGTTAAATTAGTTACGTGAAAAAATGAAGAACCGTGAGGTTAAAAGAGATCGGTCTAAAGGTCTTTTAAGGGTTTTAGACTTGCTTCTTTCTTATCTTAGTACGGGGTTGGTTGTGAGGTTAAACCGCGGGTTCATGTACATGCAAGGTTATTTCATTTTCAAAGTTGTAATGTTTCAAGGTTGAAGGTTAACCATGGTCTAACCGAGGTTGGGTTGGGTCTTTAAAACACTGGTTTGAATCATATGAAATGAGTTCTGTTGATTAATAGTACAGATTCTATATTTGTCAATCTAAAAATAATAATGTATATTGTCATAAAATATTTGTATTAGTTGGTTATGTACATATATTCGCCAATCACATTCCAACTTTCGATCAGTAAGTATATCTTAAATGATAGAGGATGAGATCTATCACCTGCAAAAAAAAACTATGAACTTCATTTTCTATCGCAATCCAGCTATAACCACCAACTTCGACATTTTCACACTTATTTGTAACTTTTTCTTTTTTACTTCATTTTCATCACCCTGCTTCTTCTTATGAATGAAAATTATATATACAAAGTAACATAAGGAGATGAGATCTATAGCTCGGTTTTGGAAAGTTTTCGAGTAGCCACATGAGCCATTCTTACATCCCTACGCATCCTAACAGCATTGAACAATGCACCCCACACTACTTTATCCGGTGGGATTACCGTATGCTTTGTCACTTCTAAAGCTTCTTCTAATCTGCCATTTTTAGCAATTAGATTAACCAGCAAAGCGTATTGCTCAATTCTAGGTTTAGTCCATAGTCTTGAATTTTACGACATAGGGTACTAGAGTGTTCTTTACCCTTCCTTATTGAAGATTATGTAGATATTGAAGAAGAGAAAGTGCTTTATTATCTCAAATGATTATTACATATGAAACCGAGCATTGGTTCATGCTTATATACAGAAATACAGCAATATAATGCTTTGTGGGCTAGGCCCAATATGGTGCAGCCTGTATGATGCTAAACCGCATGCGGTTCAATATAATACAAAACAAATACGCATATTTTACATATCATCTAATACCCTCCCTCAGTTTATACCTAGGGTTTCTGCCGACCCAAAATAAAATCGCCTCCTTCAATTAGCTTTGATTCTTTAGCAATTTGACTGTAATTTTTTTAAGAAATGGAAGATAAGAGGGAGCGATTTCATCTAGCTGACTCAAAAGTAAGCATTTACTTTGAGTGAATCTGAAGTTTGAGAATTTTATGTCAGCTTCTTCAAAAAGGCTCTACAATCAACCACTAACTCAGCAAGTAGTGTTAGAAACACTGCCTGTTGAGTTCACCCTTAATGAGGAGAGAGAGAGATCTGGTCAATCTTCCTTTCGA
The DNA here is from genome assembly GCA_030737815.1 of Allium fistulosum. Lineage (NCBI taxonomy): Eukaryota > Viridiplantae > Streptophyta > Magnoliopsida > Asparagales > Amaryllidaceae > Allium > Allium fistulosum. The sequence goes on along the minus strand of CM060908.1, from coordinate 736,633,298 downwards.
GTTGAGACAGAGATGCTTTACCTTCAAAGGAAAAGTTGACTTCTTCGATTAACACATCAATCGACAGCTAACTTGGCAAGTAGTGTTGGAAACGCTGCTTCTTGAGTTGAGCTGTGTTACTTTGTCTTCGGGATTCTTGCTATCGAACATATCAACCTTAAGCTCGAGTTTCAGATGAAGAAAGCTCCTAGCTAATAATGCTTTGGTAAGAATATCGGCCTTTTGGTGGGTAGCTGGTAAGTGATTTACAGCAAGTTTTCTTTTAAGTACTTGTTCTCTAACAAAGTATAAATCAAGTTCCATATGCTTTATTCTTGAATGTAGAATAGGATCAGCTGTTAGAGAAGAAATACTTAAGTTGTCATACCAAATTGTTGCCTTTATGTTGGTATTGATTTTCAGTTCACTGAGCAGAGACTCTATCCACATTATCTTGGCCGTGGCAGTTGCCACACTTATAAACTCTGCTTCGATGCTTGACTTTGATATGGTTGACTGTTTCTTTGAACACTAAGATACATGATTTAGTCCTAGGAAGATGCAGTAACCACTAGTTGATCTTCGATCATCAATATCTGTAGCCCAATCACCATATGCAAAACCAGATAAATTTAAATTAGAATGAGTTCTTAAAATCAGACCATGATTTATAGTCCCTTTTAAATATCTTAAAATTCTCTTTACAGCCTTCCAATGATCATCACAAGGATTTTTCATAAATTGACTGACTTTATTTACACTATATGCAATTTCTGTTCTAGTAATGGTCACATACTGTAGAGCACCTACTGTACTCCTATATTCCTTGGCATTTAGGATAGGTGCACCTTTGTCTTTAGAAAGATGGAGGTTGCTTATTATAGGAGTGGGTAGAATATTAGCCTGATTCATTTTTGTTTTATGAAGTATTTCATAATATATTTTCTTTGACTTACGAAATTTTTGAATTTGATCTTTGAACTTCAATGCCAAGGAAGAAATTTAGATCACCCAGATCTTTGATTGAGAATTCATTATTCAATTGATTGATGAGCTGTCTTATTTCTTCATTGTTATTACCTATCAAAATAACATCATCTACATATATAAGAATATACATGATAGTTGCATTACGAAACTTAGTAAACAAAGAGTTATCAGAATTTGTGGGTTTGTAACCCAGTCGGATTAACTTAGTTTTCAACTTCTCAAACCAAACTCTGGGAGCCTGTTTGAGACCATAGATAGCTTTGTTTAACTTGCACACAAGTCCTGCATTTTCAATTTTCTTGAATCTAGGTGGCTGCTCCATGTAAACTTCTTCTTCTAGTATTCCATTTAAAAATGCATTATTAACATCTAGCTGCTTTATGCTCCATCCTTTATGAAGGGAAATAGTGAGAATAATTCTTATAGATGTTGGCTTAACAACTGGAGAGAAAGTCTCATTAATATACAAGCCTTCTTGTTGTGAGAACCTTTTTGCAACAAGCCTCGCTTTGTACTTAGATATAACACCTTCAGCATTTTTCTTCAATTTGTATGTCCACTTGCAACCAATGACATTTTCGTGTTTGGGTAAAGGAACTAAACTCCAGGTTTTGTTTCTAATAAGTGCATTGTACTCTTCATTCATAGCTTTTATCCACTTTTCACTTTGAGTTGCTTGCTGATAGGTAGCTGGTTCTTCAATTTCACAGTCAGTGATGTATACTTTAGGTTTGAAGATTCCACTTTTTGATCTAGTGATCATATGATGACCAATATTATCAGTTTGTTGACTTGAATTGTTTTCATTTTCAGGGTGAGTGCTGGTGGAATCTCTGACTCTATGACTTTGCACTGATTCAAGTTGTGAATGTACGTGCCATTCAGACAAGTGAGTAGGAATTTTAAAAGGATCAATTGAATCATGACTAGATTCAGATTGAGATAGAGTGTGTTGAGGTTCAATGTGATCCTGACAAGTCTGCACTTTTTCTAGAAAGAGTATCTCTTGGCTCAAAGGTATAGGTGGAATATAAAATCTAGTATTACAGATTTTTTGAGAAGTCTTGATACTAGATTCACTGAAAGGAAAAACATGCTCATTGAATATGACATGTCTATATATGAATATTCTTCCCTTGTTATCTAAACACTTATATCCTTTTGCGTTGTTTGGATATCTAAGAAAAGTGCAGGGTGCAGATCTGTAGCTTAACTTATGAGTATTATACTGCTTTAAGCATGGAAAGCATAGGCAACCAAAGACTTTCAAACTATGATAGTCAGGTGCCTTATCAAATAATGCTTCAATTGGACTTTTGTCTTGTAGAATTTTGGTAGGTAGTTTGTTGATCAAGTGAACAACAGTGGCAAAGGCATCTGGCCAGAATTTTAGAGGTAATGAGGCCTGAGCTAACAGTGTAAGTCCTGTCTCAACTATATGTCTGTGCTTTCTCTTAATTAGCCCATTTTGTTCAGATGTGTAGGGGCAAGTAATTCTGTGATTAATTCCTTTTTTTCTAAAAATATTCCTCAAGTGGTTTGAATTCTGCCCCTCCATCTGTTTGTATAGCTTTGACGTGAAAGTTTGTCAACTTTTCTGCATGAGTTATAAACTGTATAACTACATAACTAGTCTTAGATTTTGACTTTAAGAAATATACCCAAACAAATCTAGAATGTGCATCTATAAAAGAAACATAGTATTTGTATCCATAGTCAGTATCAATAGGGGCAGGTCCCCAAACGCCAGTGGCCACAAGCTTAAGGGGTTTTGAATATAAAGTTTGAGAGTTGAAAAGTGAGCTAGTGGCTCTTACCCATCTGACAATAGGTACATATATAAGGTATAGACACATTATCAAAAGTAATTTTATTACTTTTCAATATTTTCTTTACAATTTCAACACTGGGATGCCCCAGTTTACTGTGCCACAAGTCAAAAACATCCTTACTCAGCTTACTCTGAGTAGATTCAGAAAGATTACAATATTTTTGAACATTATCAGAGTTCTTGGAATCAACAAATACAAATTTGTAAAGCCCCTTGAAAGCATTACCCTACAAAAGAATTTTCTTGGTTAATATGTCTTTAACAACACGGTAATCAGGGTAGAACCCAAAAAATACATCATTATCTCTGGCAAATTATGATACACTTATCAAGTTTTTCTTTATTTGAGGAACCCTCAGTAAATTGTTAAGATAGAGTTGCCTCTTACCTTGTATAAGTGCATTACCAGTATGAGTTATTTTAGTTGATACACCATTACCCATGTGAATACACTGTTTACCTCTGTACTCTTTGTTTCTAAGATTCAAGTTGCTGAGATTATTTGTAACATGATTTGTTGCTCCAGAATCTGGGTACCAAACTTCATCAATAATATCATCAATCTTGGCACAGTCATTGATGCCATCAGAGTTGATTTTTGCATTTTCTTACTGGTTCCTATGTTCTTGTTGCATACTGGTCAAGTTAGCACTTGAATTAATATTTCTTTGATTGCCAAAGCTGCTTTATTTCCCAGGTATGTAGTTTAAGTCAAGTCTAAAGTAACATTTATTGGCAGCATGTCCATATCTTTCACATATCTAACATCTCAGTCTATTACCACTGTTATTCCATCTGCCACTCCTTCCTCTTCCTCTGTTGTTCTGACCACCCCTTTGAAAATTATTAAAATATTCCTTCTGTCTTGATTCTTTCCTCTGTTATTATTTGCTATATATTTGACAGAAAATTCAGAAGTCACTGGCTTCTTTTGTTCAATCCTTCCTTCATGAGCAAGGAGGATGGAATGAACATATTAAAGAGATGGAGTGGTATCTCTTAAAGTGATAACAACTACAACAGATTCGTATTCATCATCAAGACCACTTAAAGTGAATAAAACTTGTTCTGTATCAGAAACAATGGGACCAACAGCAGCTAATTGATTACATAATGAATTGACTTTAGTTAAGTATTCTCTCATTGGCATTGTTTGCTTCTTTACATTTTGTAATTGCTTTCTGTAGAACATAATTCTAGCAGCTGATTGAGCACTGAATATTTGTTCAACAGTAGACCAGATCTCATGTGCATTTTTACATCCTATTAGTTGAGGCAATAAACTTGAACTAATAGAAGACAAGAGCCAAGAACTTAACAAGTTATCTTGTCTATTATATATGATAAATTCTCTATTTGTAATGCTTTTTCCTTAATTATCTGTAGAGAATTGATCTGGCATGAAATTTGTACCAAGAAGAAAATCTTCCAACCCATATCCTCTCACAACAGTGATAATCTGAAACTTCGAAAGAAGAAAGCTGGATTCATCTAATTGGCTGGATATTGTTTGATTTTGTGGAGTACTTAAGATTTTTGACAAGTTTTCATTGAATTTCTGCTACGTAGAAGTAGAAGTTGGAAATAATGAAGAACTACAGTTCCTAGTATCACCTTCAGTCATGATGATATCAAAATTGGAGAAATTCAGAGATATAAAACTATAAGTGGATCTTGAATTATAAGAGATGCTCAAGATGTTCAAGATACTCAGGTATGTCACTGAATATCTTGAAAAATGAAGAAGTGATTTAATTTCTGAGAGCTATTTGCAAGAAACACAGCTCAGTGATGAACAGATATACAATGATTTGATAAAGAGAAAGAAATTCAGAGAATTATCAAGAAATTTGAATGATAGATTGACTGATTTCTTGATAATTTCAGTGATGAATTTCAAAATAGTATGCAGCCAGAGAATGTATTCTCTAGGCAAGGCTTATTATGATGGTTAATGAAAAGTATTATGTCAGTTTGATAGAAAAAATCAAAAGAATACTAGGAGCAATTAAGAAAAACAGATGACGAAAGAAAAAAGAAACCTGATGCTTTTCTTGATATGGCTCAATGATGTATTCAATGTATTGAGCAAATGAAAGTAAGGAAAAATATGAGACAAAGGAGTAAAAGAAAACTCCCTCTGCGATGATAACTTGATTACAACAAATCTGTGATCTGAGAGAGGAAAGAGCTGCACTAATTGATAGTCGTTAGACCTTTAGTGGCTCTGATACCATATTGAAGATTATGCAGATATTGAAGAAGAGAAAGTGCTTTATTATCTCAAATGATTATTACATATGAAACTAAGCATTGGTTCGTGCTTATATACAGAAATACAACACTATAATGCTTTGTGGGCTAGGCCCAATATGGTGCAGCCTGTATGATGCTAAACCGCATGCGGTTCAATATAATACAAAATAGATATGCATATTTTACATATCATCTATTATTCCTTTATTTATCAAACCTGCATGATGAAATGCATCTAGGAAATCCAATAATCTATACAAATACACACATCAAGCTCGTACCTTTGTTGGAGTGATGCTACCTTACAATTAATACACTAGGTTACCTTCTTCCTTGTATTGATATACTGGAGTGGTCGCCAAATAATATACTGGCAACCATTCGATTGACTGACCAGTTGGATTTGTTCAATCAACAAAAGGAATGGTTCACTTACCAGGGTCGATATGGAAGCAGCTTTGATGAATTGTTATAAATTTCAATAGTCCATTTCACATTGCTTGAACTTCATTTTTTGGCTAAAATTGATACCTTTCATATATTAGTGTCAAAATATTATGCCGTTTGGTTTGACTTCAATTCTCGCTTAAATTCTTGAGATAGCTCAAGAGCTTCAGCAACAAATCCATGGCAAGAAAATCCTCCCATGATAGCATTACATGATACCGCATTTCTTGCGTTCAATTCTATTTGATCAAACGCAGTTCTTATGTACATAAGGTCCCGACATTTTGAGTACACATTGTGATGAGCGTATTATTAATGTAAACATCAGGTGCTAATCTTTTCAATATAAGTTGATGTATTTCAATATACCTGCACAAACACCAAGCATAGAAGAGAAAGTGGTTTTATCGGGTTTTTTGCCAATTGCTTGCATTGTAAGAGCATCCCCACCGGTCATTGACTTGGCAGCTAGTGATTGACCCCAACATCGGTGAGCTAAAAAATAACGACCTTGACAGTCAGTGGTTTACCCGGCATTATTAATGCTGAAGAAATAACCAGAATTGATAATGCCGGATAAACCAAGACAACGGTAATAATAATATTATCGTTGCCATTTTATCTAGTATTATTAATGCCGGATAAGGCAATGGTAATAATAATTTTGACCGTTGCCTTGTTTTCATAAATATGTTAATTTTATTTTTTTCAACTTACAAACTTTCGATCTACTTTCCTCTTCTTTCTATCTTAAACCACACAAACGACACTCATTATTACCTTCAAAAAATGTCAAACAATCAAAGAGAAAAAATGCGATGTCCTCCTCATTTCAACAAATTTAAAAATATAATCAAAATTATGATGTTTATGACAATTCGCAGCCAAATCGACAAAATAGTCAAAATTATCAACAAAACTATCAATATGTATTCCAACATTGTTCGCAACAACATCCCAGCATATGAGTTAAGGCTATAATGATCAGTTTAGTTACACTACTCGAATAGTAGTCCATAATATCAATCATCAAAATTAAAAAGTGACCTGCGAGGTAATTTTACACAAAACAACAACTCTAGCAAAAATTTAACTTCTAACATTGAAGTAGTTGACGAAGGTTTCAATTAAAATTGAAATGAGTATAGAGAATTTGTGGAAGATGAAATCTTATGGGATGGAAACAACGATTTAAGTATCCAATTCCAATGGACTCAAAGAAGAGAAAATTCAGGAGGAATCAATATAAACCAGTCTCCAATTTCAGAAGTAAATGAAATTCCATCTAAAAGTGCTGCTTCTACTCAACAAAAATGATCAACAGATAAACAAGAGGAACTTGCTATTGGTTGGCTACAATGTTTTGTTGATGAAAAGAAAGGTACATCGCAAACCGATTTTGCTTTTTGGACGTCTATTTCAAATCTTTTCCATGCTCGTCTACCTAATAGTATTCCTAAATCAGTTGAATCTTTAAAAACTCAATGGAGACGTATGAACATGGCTTGTCAAAAATGGAATGAGATCATGGAAGATATGAAGACGAGAAAACAAAGTGAAGCTACAGATGTTAACTTGGTGGGTTTTGTCTATCAACCGTCGTTAGAGTAAATTATTTATTATTACACTTCACTGATGTTTTATTTTAATTTCTAGCTCGAGTAGGCTCATGAGCCCTATTTACAACAAAACAAGGGAGTTGCTTTCAATCTTTTACATGTTTATAATCTCCTTAAAGATGACGACAAATGGAGCATAATAAAAAAGAAACACACTGGATTTCAGTTTACCCTAAGAAGAATTAATCATGATTCCAGTACGAGAGATTCTAATGTCCCGAAGGTGGCTGAAGAAGAAGAACCCCCACCATTTCATAGTAACAATGCAAGAGGGCAGTAGGAAAATGGAGACTGGAGAATACAATTGATTATAGCGCCCATTACGGTAAAACAGTTGAAACTATATCTTCAGTACATAACAACACAAGACTGTTGGAGGAAGAAAACGAACAGAGGAGAATGCAAAAATGGAATGAGCGCAAGGCCGAGAAAGAAGAACAAAGAAGATTAGATCTTAGTTTGCAAAAAGAGCATTTGGAACTCAAAAAGGAGAAAATGAGGCAACGGAAAGAAGACTCCATTTTGGCTATGATGACTTGTTACCTCTCTAAGCTCGAACCTAAACAACTTGATGCAGTATGGAGAAAAATTAGAGAATGTCATGCTAGTCTAGGGGATAAAACAAATTGTTAGTTATATGTTGTATGTTTATGGATAAGTGTAACGTTGTTTATGTTGTACTAGTTTATTTCGAATTTAAATTCGGTTGAAACTTATGTATGTTGTAATGAAGATTAATTTGGATTCCTGCTAATAGTTTAGCTGGCACCGTTATTTTCATTTAATCGTCCTATACTTAAATAGAAAATTTGGAATTTAGTCTATTTGTGATATTAGTATAGGTCTTGTCTATCTTTTCTATAGTGTGTATTAAATATATTTTGTAATTTACTCATATCATCACACAAGTTTTATAGTTAAAATAGTCATGTTGCACAATAGTACTCCTTTTCCAATCGACCTTAGCTGGATATTTGTCTACTTGTGACAGTGCATTAAAGTGCAATAAATCATTTACTTAACCTATAAAGGTTGTCGTGAACCAAATGTTTTGTACGAAGTTAGTATATAAACTTAAGTATTACTATAATGTTTGGCATTGCTTGGCCATTTTCAGAATTGATGTACATGTGAAATCCTACATTCAGATTGATCGTATGCACCAATTGAGTTTATGTAAAGGTGTGTATGTAAGCCATGAAGGGTATTGGAACTTAGCGAATGAGGTTTACAACGATCATCCAGATTGTACAAAGAGGCTCTCGATTTTGAAAACCAAAATAGCTTACGGCGAATATATGACAGCTTGTGATAGGTATTGCAAAATAATTCAAGAGGTGAAAGACGAAAACGCATTTCAAGCAATTCGATCTACTTTTGATTCGCATTATATTGGAGTACCAATCGGAATTCGTTGGTCATGGGACATTTGAACTGCTATATAGCTGTCATACATGTTTAGGTTAATTATGTATCATTATACTTCTATCTGGGTGTCTTTGTATTATTTGATTTTTCAATGTACTTTGCTATTTAAGTATAATATGTATTTCTCTTTGGTTTTAAGTTACCTTTGACCTTTATAATTTTTTTGACATTTGACTTCAACTTAGGATGTTAAGATAATGATAAGATTCATGATTTTAGATATCAAAATTTAACAAAGGACTTCTACTTTACTATCAAATGAAAAAAAGGACATGAATAAAATTAGTTAGTCCTAGAGTGGACAAACATCTAGGTCGAACGATTATGAAGAAGATAGTTCTGGTTCATAACCTAAGTGAGTTGATTACAAAACCTATTGATATCTTCATCCTATTCCAAAGTGTAAGTTATAGCCCGAGAAGGAAATCGTTCGTCTATCCATTGTCCAGATTCGCATCTATTGGGGTAAAGTGGACAATGAAAGTATCGACTACCAACATTATCCCCATTTCGTACGACTACAATCGGTGATTCAAAACCACAAAAGCACATAACATTTGCGAATTGTACCTCATCAACCTCAATCGCATTTTGTACTTATGGTATTACATGACTTAATCCTTATGTTGGGTGGATAGGTAGTTGTTGTTTTTGATGGTCTATTCGCAATTCTTGCAACCCTAATTCAAGCTATCTCATACCCTTATAATGTCATTCTTCCATTTCAATGTACCATGTAGTTGAGATTCTAGGTGGAAATGAATTAGGATTTGACTATCCATACAAATGATCAGTATAATTGTATGATTCTTCATGAGAAATAGGCATCTTAAGACTCATTGGTTTCTAAGTTGCAGAATGAACTTCAAACATTTTATTTAAGAGGTATTTTTACTGAAAATAAACTTTTACACCATCCAAGTATAATTTCATATCCCATGTGCCTATAGTGTGAAAATTTCGGGGATCGTATATTATCTAATTTGTGTATAATATGCAAGTGTATAAGTTAATGCAATAGTAGTCAATGCAATTTGTGTATAATATGCAAGCTCCACTTCGGTGTTAATGCAATTTCGATGTATAAGTTAATGCAATAGTAGTTAATGCAATTTGTGTATAATATGCAAGCTCCACTTCGGTGTTTCCTTTAAACAAATTACCCTCACTTTGCCTGGAGGAATAGGCTAATACAAAAGTATCTCTAATAATCTTGTGTTCCAAATAACACAGTTTATGACTTATAGTACAAATCTTCCTATGATCTCCTTTGAGTATATGAATATGAATGCTTTGAGTTGTAGGAAGTGATTTAACCAAAATTATATTTTGGTTATAATAGATTAAGAGTATGTGAACAATGTATATGCAGGAGAGTGTTTAGAAATCAAGAGAGTAAAGAATGGATTAATTCAAGTTAGATGATTTCTATTTCTCAATCAAAGTAGTATTTATAGATTCAAAAAGGTGCAGATGAAAAATCATTACTATTTGAGAAAGTCTATTCAATTTAATGGTTGCAACTTTTCGTTGAAAGGTGATTTCTTTTTGAATGAAACAGTAGTGTCTTTTCAAAATTGACAGTTTTTGCTTATGATAGACGTCTGTGGTAAAACCTCATACGTCTGTGACTTCAGAGAATTTTTAACTCGAGAATTATCACGGACGTCTATGGCTTTATCTCAGACGTCCGTGAGGTGTAAAAACAGTTTTCACCTTAATTTTAATGCATATGAAATTGTGTGTGATCGTGTATGCATATATACTCAAGGGACATAACAATATTTTATCCAGGACTCTTTTACAGTAGAATAACCTTACTAACATCAGTATGGTTAATGAATCTTCGTTTCTCTTTGAGTCTCAATATCTTCGAGCATGGTGTCTTCTTGTAGCATATACCTGCAATCTTGATAAGGTGTATATATGTATATGATTGTATAGTTGTTATCATTGAAACATAAATCAGAGTTTCTAACAATCTCCTCCCTTTTGATGATGACAACTATATAATAAAAAATCAACTATACAATGGAAGTATTATTATGTTTGTCTCCCGCTATGTATATGCGTCTCCCACTATGTATATGTATGAAAGTATTATTATGTTTGTCTCCCCATATGTATATGCGTCTCCCCCTATGTATATGCATAGATTTCTCCCCTTTTGTCATTATCAAAATGGAGGGAAAAGATATAAGATATGGAGATATTAAATAGACATATCATGTTATCACTTAAGATCATGGAAAATCAAATATGAAAGTTCAAAATAAAATTAGAAACAATTGTAGAAAAAGTTTTAAATAGGGAAACAAACAAGCGTAAGAGTTGCAAAAATAAAAGAAAACTCTAATTGTACTGATTTTGAGAATAAGATAAGTCCAGTAGTTCTCATAATACTCCTAGTAAGAAGATGGATCTTTCTCGTAAGTACCTGGCCATTGCGTTTGGTCATTGTACTCCTCATCTTCGTGAATTGAAAGACCCTGGAATGCCATGTACGATTGTTGAAAATGCGGAGTATCGACATGTACATGTCATCACTATCTTCTTCTTCCTTAAGTTGTGCGTGAATTGGAGTCTTCCCTCGGTCACCCCTATCGTATGACGTACCTTCGAGTGAGGCTTGAGAGCAATAAAATGGTGTTTGAACCCGAGGTGGAGGTATTGGGGAAAGATGATGAGCGTGAAGAAGATCGACCATGTACTTTGCGCATCACTTTGCCCAAAGTAGAGACCACTTTGTTCAAAGTCTTCTCCATCTTAGTCATCCTTGTAGAGAAAGAACTTTCCAATTCAGTCATATTTTTGTTTAAAGCTCGTTGATTAGCCAAGATTATTTTTTGTTTTTTGATTGCCAAATCACGTAGAGATTCGTTTGGCATTGGTTCAACGAGAGCTTCTTGTATTTTAGAGTCCGAATAATATCCGGGTGCATGACTAGAAGAAGGTGGTTGTTGTGAAGGATGGGGGGAGTAGGTCTACAGAGGAGTGCTAGTTGGAGGAGGAGCATGATGTTCTTATTGATGTTTCTATAGAGTCCATTAGTCGAAGGGGATGATACGAGGTGGGCTTTTGGGAAGATGCATTAGTGATAAATATCGTGGACCACTATCTTTTGCTGGAATTTCTTCGTATTGTGATACGAAGGAACTCCAAGATTTTTCAAGATGCGCATTATGTACGGAGCATGTACAATGGAGCGACGACGCTGAGACCATAAACCTTTAATTTGGTCATGAATAAATTTTGCCAAATTTACCGGTTGGCTACCAAATATTGCATACAAAGCTCGATGGTCATTAGGATAAATTTGCTCGTGACTACCTAGAAGACGAATGATGGTATTAATTATCATTTAATTTAATAGTCTAGCACATGGTCGAAGGTAAATGGATTTCCATTGGGGCATCCAATCTTCCCATATTTGATGGGTAACTTTATCTCTGGGTAAAAGACTGTTATCTGGTATATTCGTTAAGTCAATTCCCTTATGAGAACTTCCTAATATATGACCAACCGTATATACATCAATTTTAACTTCTTTTCCGTAAACACATGACTATAACCAACCATCATCATTCTTCGGATTCCATAGATTAGAGTAGAAGAGGTAAATAGCTAGAGGATCGATGATTACCTTATTTGCATCATAGCTAATTAGGTTGCGCAACCGGCATCCGTAGTAATTCCTCGAATTTCATATTCCATCACATTACCAAGGCAATAAAAAGGACCAGAGTGGATCTTCTTTTAGGAAAGCACCTTGAATCGATTGATGGCATTGGGATTATTGCGGAGCCATTGGTTAATGTGAGCTTGCGTAACCGGGGCTTGAGAGGAGAAGGAAGATTGGCCTTGTTTTTGCTTTTTAGAGACGGAAACCTTCTTAGGAGCATTGATTGACGAATTTAAATGTGTTGAAAGCTAGGGTTTCAAAAATTAGGGATTGAAATGGAGGTAAAGTGAAGAGAGGGATAAAGTTGTTTATATATGGCTGCTGAAAATTTGTTACCAGAGCAACGAAAGACGTCTGTGAGGGTGTAACGACCTAGAATTTTGAACAAATTAAATTGAGAATATTTAATTAATTTTAAATATTTGAACGATGATTTAATTTGAATCCCGAATATAACTTTGAATTTGCCGATTAAATTATAATTTTTAATCTATTGAAACTGGATAAAAATTTAAATCTTCAATTTAAAGCTAAAGAAAAATATTTCAAACGCTTGTAAAATTTATATTGATAACACTGAAGATAATAGAAACTTTCAGAAGTGAATTTGAAACTGTTCGGTTCAGATTTGAATTTTATTGTTCGAATCGATATTTAAAAATAGCCGTCCGAGGCACAGTCTCGAAATTTGACGAAACCAGTTCCATTGGGTCCGTAATATTGAATTATTGTCGGATTTCAAATTTCGTATTTATCGAAATTGATATGTGAGCACACGGTGAGTAAACGCATTGAAGTTTTATCGAGATTCAATTTAAATTTAAAATTTAAAACAAACGACAGCATCCCTAATTTCGTGCCTAAAATCACGCAGAGACCACGAATTCATCGTGCAGACCATTCTCCCTTCAACCTTAAATATCTCATCCCCTCCCTCTTTTAAAACAAAACCGAGCTCTCCAGTTCAAAAATTATGCCGAGTTCCTCCCTTCTAAACAAAATCAAAAAGAAAATGGCTGCTTATATTCAAATCTAAAGTCGCGTGTGTGGGTTCCGATCGCATGATTTTGGGGAAGTATTTGGTCGCGATGGCGACTCGTTCAATTCACGAACGGCGGCGTCTTCATGCTCTCTTCGCAAAGCAGAGGTAGGCGGCGAAACGAGTTAGAGCTCGCATACGAGGCTCGGGCGGAGTGCGTGTCGTCGATTGCGGGGCGAGATAGGGTTCGCGAGGCTAGGGCTGGGGTTCGCAAACGGCGGCGTTCAGACGTGCAAGACAAGGCGAGGTCGGTTGGAAGACGAGGGAATTGACGACTCGAAGAATGGCCGCGGCGACCCTTTGAAGAGCAAGTTGGTTCGCGAGCACGATCGATCGGATCTGCAATCAATCAAACGCTTCAGATTCGATTTGAGGTGGGGCCGCTTGGGTCATTGCGAAGCCGGAGTTCGGTGTGGGATTGACGACTGGAGGCAGTGGGTCGCGATCTGGAGTTCGAGCGGCGAGCAGAGGTGGTCGTTGGCGAAGTTCAATTTCTGTGAGGTAATTCGTTTTTCCTTTCTTTTGGGTTATCTTCATTTCGACTTGAATTTTAACAACAAATGATTTTATATAGATTAGAAAGAAAACGAAAGAATGATTATAGTAAATGATAAAAATCTGATTTTGAAAATGAGAATTTTTTTTAGTTAACCTGTCTAATTATTTTAAAAAGATTTTCAAAGGTAAATAATTGGTTTAGAATAAATTATACAGTAAAGGAAAAATATATATATATACACACATACCAATATTTAACTACCTGTAGATTTTAAATAATATATTTAGGTGTTTAATTTATTTAATCAACGTAATTAACAGTTTTAGAATTTATTTAAAAGGATTTGTTAACTTAATCATTAAAAGCAAATTTATTTGAAAAGAAGATATTTATTTAAAATAGAATCTGGGTGGGATATATTTATTTAAAGAAAGGGGATTTAGCTTAATTAAATAAATTGGTAAGAGAGGATTTGTTTGATAAAGTCATTTGGATAATTTAATTTATCTAATAGGAAATTAATGGTTAAATTAGTTTAAATTTAAATTGTTAAACAATTTAATCCATTGAAATGAAAATTTATTATTCGATTTAGTTCGAATATTGATAAATTGTATAAATTGTTTGTACAAGGTCTATAAATCGAGAAATCAAGCTGAAATGGAAATGAGATTGCAAAATTAAAAGCTAAGGTGAGATTTTTTTCTCACTCAAAAATATATTTTGAATTGTAGTTATTGATTGTGTTGATTGCTATTGATTGTGATATTAGATATAGTAGGATATATCTATATATATAGCAATATATACATATTGGCATATGTATATATTGGATTGATTGATTTCCCGCCTCGTATAGCGGATGAGACCCTATTGCACCGTTAGTAAGCGGATTATTTTTATAAAACCTATATACCGCGATATTCCACCTCGAAGTGGAATTGGTATTGTGCTAACGTCTTTGGATGCAGGGAAACAGGTTGGAGGGATCCAACTGGATTCCTCACCAGTATTTATTTATTTACAGATATATTGATGTATATTCTGTTATCATATTGATATATGATGTTTACTGTTGTGATTGACGAATTGGTGCTGTTGCATCATCAGATTTAAATTTTGAAATTTAAAAATAACATCTTTTACTTTAAAAGGGTTTTTAAAGTGATTTTTGAAAGTAGATGGTTTATTGAATTTTTGAATTGATTTATTTCAAATAAATAAACGTCTAAAATTTTAAAGTTATAAAAGTTAAGATTTTTTTTGTGAAATAAAATCAAAGTGTGATTTTTGAAATAAAAGTTAAGAAATTTATGAAATGGTTTAAATTGGGATCTCTAAAGTATTAGAAACAGTTTATTTAAAAGATGTACAAAAAAATGGATATTTATGAATTGGAAATATTGGGATTATAAGACAAGTTTCTATAAGTGTTAAAATGAAGTATAAATGGGATTTCATAAGTTAATGAAATCTGAAAGTTTTAAATTTGGTGAAGTTTAAAAGAATGATTTCTTTTAAAATAAATGAATTATAAGTTATATTAACTTATAAGATGGACCTTTGGTATAAACATTGAGTTATAAATTGAATAGGTCATTAAAGAAGATTTATAAATCGAAGTTGTTATAAAATAGAAATGGAATTTATAAACGTTGTTTTTATAAATTCGAAAATAAATCAAATTTGATTGATTTTAAATATAGAGATTATTAAGGGAATTTTATCCACGATTTTGGATAGTGAATAATTCTCGAAATAAATGTGTAGAAATGATTGAAATTGGGTTAAGTGAATTATATTCACGATTTTGGACAGTGAATTTATTGTTAAGTAAAATGGATTTATTTTTGAAGAAGTGATAAAAAAAAATGAAGTTAAACATTTTAAAGATGTTTTAAAATGTATTATGAATCGAAAGCATAGATTTCAACGTTCATTGTTGAAATAGGCGTTTTCGAAAATATAAGGAAATGATGGACTATAACACTGTTGTTATAGTAAATGATTTTCGAAAGAAAATGTTTATGTCTAGTATTGGGATTTATATATCTATCTTAATTTCGAATCCCTATACTAGTGATTTTGAGTCGTCGTAACGATGTTTTACGTAACATTCGTTTTGACTCAAATAAGTGTTGTTATAGTAAATGATTTCCTTAAAGAATGAATTTATACTTAAATTTGATTTAAGTATATTGATTATTTTCAAATGTTGAAAATAAATGATTTGTGAATTACTTATTTTTAAATAAGTATGGAAATGCTTTTCCAATATGAAATGAACTGTTTTGAGATTTTATCTTCAAAGGTAAAATGAAATGTGGAAATTGATTTGAAAATTGTTTTCAAATGGTGAAGTGTGGAAATTTTATATCTAGTAAAAATATTTTGGAAATAAATAATTTGGAAAATTATTTGGAATCTGATGATGTTGCGCATCTTTATTGATAGTTAAATAACCGACTATCAATAATTACCTTGAATGGTTTTTGTTGTGATTGGATGACTTTGAATGCCACACTTATTTTTGAATAAACGCTCACTATTCGGGTTAGCCGGGAAAGGACCATGTGGTTGTATAACCCATTCCGAATATGTGATACGTCGTTATGAATTGCATTTGAAGACCGGTGTTGAAGACCGGATATTTTTGAAAACGGAAGGATTACCGTCGAGTTACTCTACATCGGCTGATCTCCGGTTTAGAGGTTTTATCACCCTTAGTGACGGGAAGTCCGGACGTGATTAGAAAATTATCCGGAAATGCAAGGGCTTCGTGAGAAGTGCCTTCGGTTCTGTTCGATCCCGGAACAGACTTGTATGGATTGTGTGTCTGACGTTACAATTTGAGATATAAAGCTGATTTCTTTCAAATACATATCTGTTGGTGGCGGAGAATTTATTCTCTTAGCTTAACACCCTTCTCTGAGACGTACGAGCTCAGAGGTTATGTAGTTGAAATTTATCAGCGATATATCCCAATTTGGTAACGTGGCATACTGAGTGTTGCTGTGAAATGATCAGTGTTTGATCATTTGTGATATGATCATTTGTTTGATCTTATATCTTTGTGATCATAGGTTGATCATTTGTTTGACCCGAAGCATGGCTTTGTAGAAAGCGTAGCTTTGTGGACGAGACTTCGTCGAGCCTCACACCCCGGAAATGGTCAAAACAGGAAGGATGCGGCAAGGTTCTAGGGAGTAGCGCCCCTTAGTGTATGTCATTCCTTCTGGATAAAGGTGGTATCATGGTATGGAGCCCAAATACTTAACCTCTGTGGTTGCTGCAAATTTATTACTTTGTGGTTGTTGCGAATCGGGGATCCTCGGGAAGATCGGTGACGATCGGGGGATGACATACGCGTGTCAGTAGTTACCTATTTTTGCAGAGGTAACCCGGCCTTGTGTTAGCAGAGATCTAACCGTAACGTTAGGTTCTCGGGTCGTCTATTCCAGGGACGTACCCATCGTGGATAGGAAGTTCCTTGGCCTGACCATTTGTTGGAAATCCAAAGAAACAATATGAGCCTTGTACGGTTTTAGTTGTAGAACCTGCCATTTAATATGGTAGCTATAGTAAGCATACTATAATGGTACCTATGCTGGCTAAGATTTATATTCTACTTTCGAAATGTTTTCTACACTATGCACTAATAATAATATAAAAAAAGAATTTGATTTTTTTGCGTAGTAAGCATCTTTGACTATCATAAGAAGAAATCTCCTCCAAGTCTGCGTTTGCATTGTGTGTGTGGCGGGAGGTCTTATGGTAGTTTCATTTTCCAAAAGCATTGCGAATTTACTTTAAAAATTTTCTGTTGTTTATTTTAAAGTTAAATAAACTGTTTTACGATCTCACACCAGTCACCATGACTGACTCGGAGTTTATTGTTTCCCTTCTAAACTCTGGGTGCCCACCAATTTCCACACGGGCAGCCTAGAGTTATGTTATCAGGATATTCTGGAGCTTTGGAAGCAATTCTAGATGACGAGACGTAGTATTTGTACGTGATAGTATTTATTCCGTTGTGTATTCTGTATGAGGACAAGTTTATATAACTGTCCATTGTTGTATATTGACTCTGATGATTGATGTATATATATAATGATATAGTTCTTTGTTTTAAAGATTATTCATTTACCTATTATATATTGTTCCGCTGCGAATGTGAGATTCTGACATTGTTCTGTTTCTGTTCTCTGTTGTTGTTCTGTTGTTCTTTCTTCTTCTGCTTCTCTTCTTCTTCTACTCTTTTCTTCTTCTTCTACCATCATAGTTCGTATTCCCGTTCATTTTGAGTTAATCAATGGAGATTAGTGGTTAATCAAGAGGTACGGATTTGCGGGCCATGACAGAGGGAGTCATAGATGTCTGCGAGGGAGTCACAGACGTCTATGGCTTCATTAAAAATGAAGCAGAGAGATTCGATAGACGTCTGTGATGGTTCCACAGATGTCTGTGGCTATAGAAAATTTAAACAGAGAGTTTTGACAGACGTTTGTGAGATTTCCATAGACGTCTGTGGCTACAGGAAAAGTTTACCCGTAACTTGTGACAGACGTCTATGGTATATTCATAGAAGTCTGTGATATGTATTTTCTGACATAGAGAACATTTTTAATATCAACGAAAATTTTATTAAAATTTTAATACAATAAATAGTATACATACCAAAAATTAATAAATAAACATAATTTATATGATGTGTAACATAAGTTTTAGTTTTTTTCGAAGAATTCAGAATTATTGATTTGTTGTATATCTCATTAATTTGGTTCAACTTTTGTATCATCAAGTAATGGCTTTAGTGGAGACCAACTTGGACGAGCTAGAGTGTCAACCTAAGCTTGGTTTGATGGTCCTCATTTGCATAAATTTCTCGAAGTAATGTTATGCGCTTTTGTAGGAGTTTCTTGTAATCGAGGAGACTTTTGATGTATGCAATTTTTTTTGGCCAATGGCCACAAATGGCTAGAATACACTTTTCAAAAAAATTTAGAGGAGATCCTTGACGTCGTTGCTCGTAATACATTTCACGAATGCCGATCATTTCTTGTTGATAGTAATATATTACATCAACTTTGTCGGTGAGAGATGTTGATTTCAGATCAATCGAACATTCAGCTTTCTTTTCTTCAGAAGAAAATCCAGTGTGGTATGTCGGTGATGCAACAATGTTTAGAGAAACTGAATGAGTTGATGTAGGTATGGATTTAGTTGGTGATACGTAAGTGCTATCCGACGAGGGGGATTTATAGTCGATAGTTGTAACAACCCGCATTTTTGACCGTTCAAGTCGACAAAACATACCACACATGCCGACTCAAACAATCCAAAATACAGATAGTTATTGGGGTTAAATAAGAAAAGAAAGGAAAGAACAGAAACAAACTCAGAATCTCGCAGCGGAAGGGACAAGATATAATAATAAAATAACAGTTCATGAAGCTGTTAAATAAATAAATTTGATTATTATTATACATCATAAATCAGAGTTACATACATATCAGAGATAATACAACAATACAGCGGAAAATAATACAGTAGTAGAATACAAATGATGTAATACCAAACTCCGTCTTCGTCCTCCAGAATAGATCTTCAACCTTATCTGAAATGCTCAGGCTGACCCGAGCGTAATGAAAAGACAAAACACTCGAGTCAGGACTAAAATATCTCATGTAAGTTAAATCGAGTAAGTAAATATGAGTGTGACGGCGTCGGAGATGTTTACGGGTTTTAGATACCTCCTATCCAGTGTTTAACGTGCGTGCATTAACTTAAGAGATGTTCGGGATTTCCATCTCCTAAGGATCCGTTAAACTATCTACTATATAATAGAATACGCTATATACAATAATGTCTATCATAAAGTAAAATATCAAACTAGCGTTAAGCCATGGCCCATTCCACCCTTAACACATTTTTATTCCCAAGAGCATATACAAGACCGTAGTTTCCCCAAAATCGGAAGTCACCAGAGGGCAATCCATATACTAAAGGTAAAAACCAAAACCGTAGTGGTCGCGAATAGGATAATCATTATGACAAGGTACATGAGGCAATACCAACTAGGATACTAGTAGTTGCGTGATCCGGACTGATGTTGGGCATAGTAGCTACTACCCCAACACCGCGAAACAACACTCCCAAAATCGAGCGGTGCACCCAAATCGAATCACAAAAGCAATAGACATGGTAACGAAGAAGTGTGTCCGCTAGAGGTGGCGAACCTCAATGGCCCGGCGCGGCTCCTGTTTTAGTCATGTCAGGGGTCATCCAAAATCATTCTCTTTCTTCAAATCAACACGTTCATCAAAACCATCCACTTCATTCTGGATCAACACTCCGCGTGTATTATTTATTAAAGTGGTTTTCGGTATCGACAGAGAGTATGTCCATATCTGATCCCGGTCTCTTTAATAACTACGTATTATTACACCGGTGGCTCTTTTACATTTCAAATCGATTCATAATTGATATCAAAATATCATATTCGCTTCAAAATCAAATCCATTTCAAATATCATCATATCTATTCAAGATGTAAGATTTCGTTTCAAAATCATTTTCGCCTCAATATCTCATTCGATTTCACAATCATTTTTCGCCTCAATATCTCATTTCGATTTCAAAATCATTTTTCGCCTCAATATCTAATTTCGACTTCAAAATCATTTTTCGCCTCAAAATCTCGTTTCGATTTCAAAATCATTTTTCGCCTCAATATCTCATTTCGATTTCAAAATCATTTTTCGCCTCAATATCTCGTTTCGATTTCAAAATCATTTTTCGCCTCAATATATAATTTCGATTTCAAAATCATTTTTCGCCTCAAAATCTCATTTTGATTTCAAAATCATTTTTCGCCTCAAATTCCACAAAACGATTCACATAAACTCGAATTCCAAAATTTAAAATTTAATCAAATTTCAAATCATCACTTTCAACTCGATTCAGCTTCTCAATAAACCATTTCAAATTATCAATTTCAAATACATATTTGAACCACAAAATAAACAATTTCACTTCCAATATATTTTGAAACTTTAAATATTTCACATTTCAAAACAGCTCATATATTTATATAAGAATATAAGATTCGCTTTAAGACCATTTCGTATTCAAATTAGAATATACTTCAAATTAAACATCCGTATTAAGTAGTTTACTTAATTTCTGGAACAATTCCAATTCAATAAACTTAGATTAACATTCGGATTTCAAGAATTCATTTAAGTATTACATTCCAAATCAATTTCAGTTCAAATCCTATTCAAATCAATTTTATCTTCAAATTTAATTCAATAGTTTCAATTTAGTCCAATTCACAAATTTCTTTGAATTTCAATTAAATTCCAAATTAATTAAATCTCAATTTCAAATCAATTTTCAATTCCAAACTCAAACTTGAAATATCATTTCATATAAATTTTCTTAGAAATATTCAGAGTTCGATTAAAAGTCCAATCTTTTAAAACAAATCAACTTTCGAAAATTTACGCCGTATTTCAAAATTTTTACTTAAAATCTAAACTTCAAATAATTAAAAATTTTCATTTACCAAGTTTAAATTCCAACATCTCGAGCTTCAATTCAAAATAATTCAATTTCCATAAATTGGATTTTTTTTCTTAAAATCAATTCATTTAAATAATTTCAAAACAACTTTTAAAATCATTTAAGTTAACAAACCCGGTGTCCGTATATAATTTTCTAACCTATGGCCAAGTGGATAATTATTTCAATTTTAATTTCAAGGATGGATATATCATTTCAATCCAAATAGATGTCATAGGTATATCATTTCAACCCATTCCTTAATTTATTCGAAATGATTCAGTTTACAGTTTTATATGCAATAGACAATATACATGATGATAGCATGATATATCAAAATAAATAAACAACCAATATCGACCAATAGCATCCATCACAACCAATCAACCATAAAGCCAATAACATTCACAACAATTTTATAATGATCAATATCGAGTAATATACTGCCAATTTAAATTTAAATTTATTTTAACGGTCAATTTAAATTCTATCAATTAATTCATATATCAATACAGATGATAATTAAACCTATCAAACAACAGCCAATAAATTTCATATCACTTCAGAATATAAATTTAACTAACATAAAATTATTTTAGTCAATTGTGAGCGTATAAACACTCACCTTTAATTTATCGACGATTCAAAACCCAATAAAGGCCCAAATTTGAACAGTCTCAGAATGCAGCCAAACTATAGTCAAGATGTCCGGAATGTCAATACGATCCTAACAAAAGAAACCGCGCGTGAATCAGATATCATATGCAAAAGATATAGCGATAAATGTGCTTGAATTTCAATATTAAAAATAAACAAAAGAAGAACACTTTTATCTCACCCACTGCCACGTCATCTCCACATTCTTTCTTCCCAGCACAGCACTAACACAAGCTATAGGCAACGCTTTTGTTCGTTGTTCGCACGCAGGGAACACCGCCACGAAGATGAACGACGTTCCTTCCTTCCATACGCACGCAACTAGGAGCGACCGGACGTTGATCAGGGGATGCCATCGCGTGCGCCTCTCCTTTCTCCACCTCCGCGCCAAGTTTTGCCACCCCATTCGCCACCATTTGCACGCAAACCAAGAAAAACCGTACACGCTTCCAAGTCAGATCTGGGCGAATCCGTGACGTAAAAGCATAGATCAACCGTATGGATTTGAAGAGCTCGCCGAGATCTACAACTTTGCTTTTGGAATTTTTTGATTTCGTTGAACGGATTGAGAGATATTAAGGAAAGAAGTTCGAGCGATTCTGGCCATTGAATAGGTGGCGGTCATGAGATAGAATTAGGGTTTCTGGATTAAAATGACAGTAAAACTGTCTTGCTTTGTGTGTGTATTTATATAGGTAGGTCCAAAGTCGTCCGAGCTCCAATCGAGACGTGCCGCCAGGCGTTTATAAGATTTTATCCCCGTTCCGGACGCAATGGAACTAGTCCCAAGGCCTAATTCAATCGTATGTGGAAGATAGCTTTTTGAAGTCGATTATTTTAGTTAACGTCGTTAAATTTCTACGCGTTTCAAGCTCGCACGACCAAACGACAAGTCCGATTGCTACGAAAATTGAAACCTTACAATAATTCACTGTTACGGATCCGATGAAACTGGTTTCGTCGAAATCCGAGACAGTTGTAAAAATGGCTATTTCTACATTCTAATTTCAATATAAAATTCCCAATTTTAAATTATTAACTTTTAAATCAAATTTCAATTGTTCACAAATTTCATTTTTAATTTCACAATAATTAACAATCTTTTACAATGCAGTTTTCCATTATAAATCCAGTATAAAAGATTACATTAGATTCAGCGTTCAATTATATTGTAATTCAAATTCAAGTTATTTAATTCCAATTGAATTCTTTTATTTTGATTTACACTTTCATTATTGAATCAACCATTTACTTATACATTATTATCAATAGTTTATAATTCATTTACTTTCATTTCCTTCAGCTATCATCTTATTTAAATTCACAGTAATATTAAATTACATTCATTTACGTTGATATCAATATTATAACCTCAATATTAAATTTAACATTTTATTTATTCTTTGTTTACAATCATAACCAATTTGGTTTACAATCAAATTCAATTCATTATTTACATTCAATACAAGTTAACATCCATATTTAATTTACAAATAAGTTATTTCAGAATTCAGTTTTGTATTTTAACTTGTAATTCACATTTAATAACACAAAATTTTATTTCCTTCGGATTTTTATCCAAATTTTTTATTTTAATTCGTATTTTTAAAGTGTTAAAAATACGGGTCGTTACATTCTCCCCCACTTAAAACTTTTCGTCCTCGAAAAGGAACGGAGAAGGGGAAACCATCATTTAGATATAATTCATTCAAAATATTCGACTTATTTGCAAAATTTAGTTATAGGATTTTTAAAATCTCAAAATTTTCTAACTCCCGGATTTTTGAAAAATTTCGGCAGCACCTCCTTTGCGCGGCTAGGACCGAAAAATTTCACAGTGGTAATAATTGCATGATATACATCTCATTACAAGAATGAGGCATCCCAAAACACGGGGAACACAATAATATACCAATACATAAACCGTAATCCGAGAACGTACCTTTTATTAAGCGTTTATTAGTATTTTAACTTACATTTTGCATTTAGCGCAGAAGCGAGCTCCACAAGCGAAGCGCAATCCCTTTGCTACCTACTAAAATGCTCAATAACCAAGTTAGAACCATGCATATAAAGATAGATCGATATACTTAGCATAAACAACATACATATAACATGTTTTAGCTTCAAAACTGAAATTCCAATTCCAGGACAGCAAACGAATCTCAGTTTTTGGTCACATAAACGATAAAATTTGGCAATGGAATCTAAACAAAAGTTATTTCATTCGTTTCAGACTTTCCGGAATGTCCAAAATCATCGAATTCGGACCATCCGTTCAAAAGTTACGGCCGTTTTACTAAAAGGATACGCCTCAGCCTGGGCAATGAATTGCGCAGGTCAGCGACGTTCCCTCACGTTTTTGACCCTCTAAATGACAGAAAAACACAAGACATTTAAAATAAAAGTTTTAGCTTAAGTTCTAAGCTTTCCAGAAAGGTCAAGTTCGTCAAAATCCGATACACCAGTAAAAAGTTATGGCGAGAATACTAAGGTGCTTCAGATTTCTACTTCGCACAGGCCAGCGACTAATATTAGTGTTTTAAGCCTAGTGGATGAAGGTATTTATCAAAACATTCTAAACAAAAGATGTAGCACAGTTTCTAGGCTTTCCGAAAAGACTAAGGTCGTCTAATTTCGTCTAGCCATTTAAAAGTTATGGTTGTTTTTGTTTCAGCATATATTGAATCAATTTTGGATTTTTCAAAATTTGCTTTTATTATTTCAAAGTACAAACCATCAACTTCAAATTTTCTAAGAAACAATCACAAACACAAAGTCGTTTATTTTCTTATTTATCTATGAAATAAGTTTACATTCGATTTGTTTCCGATTTATTCAAGTTTGTTTCATTCATAATTTAAATTCAAGTCAATTTGCTTAAATTTAATTTGAATTCAATTATATTTAATTTCACTTTGCTTCAAATTTGAATTTAATTATTTAAATTTTTTATTCCGTTTATTCAATTCCATTTACACTAATGAATTCTATTTAATCAATTACCATCCAACTAACAACCAATGCATATCAACATTAACATCCATCCAAAATCTACACTAAATCAATTATACATTTCCAAGTCAAAATTTTAATTTCATACACTTCCAAGTTTATTGACATTTAGTTTCATCCAAATTTAATTAGTTTCCATTTACTAATTTTATATTTAATTAATTTTAAATTTAATTTATTTTACAACTTAAATTTCCTTTATATTTACAACTATCAATAGATCTTCACATTTTATTATTCGCAATCACACTTGTATATTATTCATTTACTATCCTTATTAGCATTTTAAACTTTTTAAGTATTTGGTAAGTTATAGCTATGCAAATAGAATGTAGTTAAACAATATACAACTTCTTTTCATTCAATTTGGGTGTTATACCTATTAAATAAATTTCCAATTTATTATTTTCCAAATTAAGGGTTACTCCTACCATTTTAATTTTAATTAATTTTTTCTTTTCACTTAAATTCAATTTCGCCTTTTCAATTCATAAGTTTCTAACAATTCAAGATTTACTTTAGTTTAATAATTAAAATCATTCCTTATTAGAGAACTTAAGAATTTCAACTCCGGATTCGATTTAAACCATTTTTTCTATATATATATATATATATATATATATACTAATATCTTTATATCTCAAATCATATTTTTTTAGAAGAATTTTAATCAGCATTGAAATATATATATATATACTTATTTTCATTTCATACTTTAGAAAATTTCAATATAATTTCTATTTAATCCAAAAGAGTACAGAAAACTTTTAAGTGGTCTTCCCCACTCAGACCCTTGAAAAATAAACGTCGATAATACGTGCACTCATTACCGAAATTGTTTCCCAATGACAAGAGGGGAATACACCACTTATTTCTTTTCAAATCATTTGCAAATCATTTCTATTCAAATTACTTTCACATAAGAATATATTATTTTCAAACCATTTACAAAAATTTCAAAGCACCGAAAATTTATTTCTCAAATCCAAAATTATATTCATTTAATTTCATTATCAACTATATTCACAGAGTTTCATTTTCTTTTTCCATTCAATAGTCAATAGTTTTAGAAATATTGACTAATCAACCAATGGATGATGATAATCTAATATTATCATCTCTTAACAACCAATAAAGTCAATATATATATTCATAATTATATTTATATATAAAATATAATTCAAAACAATATTATGTCAGTTTGTTCTATTCGAGTGTTTAGAAATTCCTATCGATGCCTTGGCGTCCCAAGTACCGACCAGAATTCATAAATACTCAACGGAACAATTTAACACAATATAAAATCATTTTTTATATCAAAATTACAAATACGCTCTCTCATATACACTCAAACTCATTCATAAGGTTTAACCCTATTTCAATGAGTTATTCCCCACTAGATCCAAGGTAATCTAAACCAAAGCTCTGATACCAACTGTAACAACCCGCATTTTTGACCGTTCAAGTCGACAAAACATACCACACATGCCGACTCAAACAATCCAAAATACAAATAGTTATTGGGGTTAAATAAGAAAAGAAAGGAAAGAACAGAAACAAACTCAGAATCTCGCAGCGGAAGGGACAAGATATAATAATAAAATAACAGTTCATGAAGCTGTTAAATAAATAAATTTGATTATTATTATACATCATAAATCAGAGTTACATACATATCAGAGATAATACAACAATGCAGCAGAAAATAATACAGTAGTAGAATACAAATGATGTAATACCAAACTCCGTCTTCATCCTTCAGAATAGATCTTCAACCTTATCTGAAATGCTCAGGCTGACCCGAGCGTAATGAAAAGACAAAACACTCGAGTCAGGACTAAAATATCTCATGTAAGTTAAATCTAGTAAGTAAATATGAGTGTGACGGCGTCGGAGATGTTTACGGGTTTTAGACACCTCCTATCCAGTGTTTAACGTGCGTGCATTAACTTAAGAGATGTTCGGGATTTCCATCTCCTAAGGATCCGTTAAACTATCTACTATATAATAGAATACGCTATATACAATAATGTCTATCATAAAGTAAAATATCAAACTAGCGTTAAGCCATGGCCCATTCCACCCTTAACACATTTTTATTCCCAAGAGCATATACAAGACCGTAGTTTCCCCAAAACTGGAAGTCACCAGAGGGCAATCCATATACTAAAGGTAAAAACCAAAACCGTAGTGGTCGCGAATAGGATAATCAGTATGACAAGGTACATGAGGCAATACCAACTAGGATACTAGTACTTGCGTGATCCGGACTGATGTTGGGCATAGCAGCTACTACCCCAACACCGCAAAACAACACTCCCAAAATCGAGGGGTGCACCCAAATCGAATCACAAAAGCAATAGACATGGTAACGAAGAAGTGTGTCCGCTAGAGGTGGCGAACCTCAATGGCCCGGCGCGGCTCCTGTTTTAGTCATGTCAGGGGTCATCCAAAATCGTTCTCCTTCTTCAAATCAACACGTTCACCAAAACCATCCACTTCATTCTGGATCATCACTCCGCGTGTATTAGTTATTAAAGTGGTTTTCGGTATCGACAGAGAGTATGTCCATATTTGATCCCGGTCTCTTTAATAACTACGTATTATTACACCGGTGGCTCTTTTACATTTCAAATTGATTCATAATTGATATCAAAATATCATATTCGCTTCAAAATCAAATCCATTTCAAATATCATCATATCTATTCAAGATGTAAGATTCCGTTTCAAAATCATTTTCGCCTCAATATCTCATTCGATTTCAAAATCATTTTTCGCCTCAATATCTCATTTCGATTTCAAAATCATTTTTCGCCTCAAAATCTCATTTCGATTTCAAAATCATTTTTCGCCTCAAAATCTCATTTCGATTTCAAAATCATTTTTCGCCTCAATATCTCGTTTCGATTTCAAAATCATTTTTCGCCTCAATATCTCGTTTCGATTTCAAAATCATTTTTCGCCTCAATATCTCGTTTCGATTTCAAAATCATTTTTCGCCTCAATATCTCATTTTGATTTCAAAATCATTTTTCGCCTCAAAATCTCATTTCGATTTCAAAATCATTTTTCGCCTCAAATTCCACAAAACGATTCACATAAACTCGAATTCCAAAATTTAAAATTTAATCAAATTTCAAATCATCAATTTCAACTCGATTCAGCTTCTCAATAAACCATTTCAAATTATCAATTTCAAATACATATTTGAACCACAAAATAAACAATTTCACTTCCAATATATTTCAAAACTTTAAATATTTCACATTTCAAAACAGCTCATATATTTATATAAGAATATAAGATTCGCTTTAAGACCATTTCGTATTCAAATTAGAATATACTTCAAATTAAACATCCGTATTAAGTAGTTTACTTAATTTCTGGAACAATTCCAATTCAATAAACTTAGATTAACATTCGGATTTCAAGAATTCATTTAAGTATTACATTCCAAATCAATTTCAGTTCAAATCCTATTCAAATCAATTTTATCTTCACTTTTAATTCAATAGTTTCAATTTAGTCCAATTCACAAATTTCTTTGAATTTCAATTAAATTCCAAATTAATTAAATCTCAATTTCAAATCAATTATATTGTAATTCAAATTCAAGTTATTTAATTCCAATTGAATTCTTTTATTTCGATTTATACTTTCATTATTGAATCAACCATTTACTTATACATTATTATCAATAGTTTATAATTCATTTACTTTCATTTCCTTCAGCTATCATCTTATTTAAATTCACAGTAATATTAAATTACATTTATTTACGTTGATTTCAATATTATAACCTCAATATTAAATTTAACATTTTATTTATTCTTTGTTTACAATCATAACCAATTTAGTTTACAATCAAATTCAATTCATTATTTACATTCAATACAAGTTAACATCCATATTTAATTTACAAATAAGTTATTTCAGAATTCAGTTTTGTATTTTAACTTGTAATTCACATTTAACAACTCAAAATTTTATTTCCTTCGGATTTTTATCCAAAATTTTTATTTTAATTCGTATTTTTAAAGTGTTAAAAATACGGGTCGTTACAATAGTTGAATATGGGGAGTCGTGATAGGAAGACATTGTATTATTTGCTTTAATAATTAATTTGTGTTTATTTATTTTTAAGTAGAATATAATCTGAATTTATAAGATAAGGTTTTGCTATATTTAGAAAGTAAGTTGAGGAAAATGAGTTAAGTCGTAAAAATTTAACACATACTAGATAGTTTTTAAATGGTTGTTATTTAAAATTTTTACGTCATTGTTGTTAATTCTAAGTTATAAAATTAATTGTTTAGTTGAAAGTCCATAAAAGCTATTAGAAATTTAAGTGAACAAAATATTATTTCTATAACTTTAGTTAACCAATTCATTGTACGAACAAATTCCTTGATCCCATCTTAACTTAATAAAAGTTAGTTCACTTGATGACTTTGTAAAAATATCAGCTATTTGATTTTCGGTATTAACAAATTCACGAGTTATTATTTCTTTTTCAACATTATCTCTCGAAAAATGGTGACGAATATCTATATGTTTTGTTTGTGAATGATTAATTGGATTTTTAGATAAATTATAGCACTAGTATTATCGTAATATTTTGGAGATTTATTTATTAGTTTTCCATAGTCTTTAAGTGTTTGTTGCATATATATTAATTGAGCGCAAGCTAAGGCGGCAGAAATATATTCGGCTTCACATGTTGAAAGAAAAACACAATTTTGCTTTTTACTAAACCACGAAACTAACGATTGACCAATAAAGTGACATGTGCCACTTATACTTTCTTTATCTGATTTACATCCACCAAAACCCGCATCACTGTAAGACACAAGTTCAAACGTTCTGCCTTTTGGATAAAATATACCATAATCTTTAGTGTTGGTTAAATATCGTAAAATCGGTTTAACTGCCCGATGATGTGATTCCTTAGGTTGTGCTTGAAATCTTGCACATAAACAAACACTCATCATAATATTAGGTCTACTAGCTGTTAAGTATAGTAAGGATCCTATCATTTTTCGATATAGTTTTTGATCGAACTCTTTTCCATGTTCACCTTTATCTAGATGATTAGTAATACTCATTGGAGTGGGTTTACTTAATGTATTATCTCTTCCAAAACATTTTAGTAATTCTTTACAGTATTTTTCTTGATTTATAAAAATTCCATTATTTAATTGTTTTATTTGTAATCCTAATAAGAAATTCAATTCACCCATATGGACATTACAAATTCGTTTGTCATTATTGTAGAAAATTCATTACATAAATTTTCGTTAGTAGATCCAAATATGATATCATCAACATAAATTTGAACAATTAATATATCCTTCTGTTCTCTTTTAATAAATAATGTTGTATCTATTTTACCAATTCAAAAACCGAAACTTATTAAATGTGATTTTAATCGATCATACCAAGCTCGAGGTGCTTGCTTTAAACCATATAATGCCTTTTTAAGTTTAACAACATGATCTGGATATTTTTCATGAATAAATAGTGGTGGTTGTTCAACGCAAACATTCTCTTTTATAAAACCATTCAAGAAAGCACTTTTAACCTCCATTTGAAATATCTTATAGCTATGATGACAGGCAAAAGCAAGTAATATTCTTATAGCTTCAAGACGTGCCACAGGTGCAAAAGTCTCTTCATAATCAATTCCTACTTCTTGATTGTATCCCTGTGCCACTAATCTTACTTTATTACGTATATTATTTCCATTTTCGTCTGCGTTGTTTTTAAAAAACCATTTTATTCCAATTACTAATTGATCATTTGGCCTTGGTACTAGTTCCCAAACATTATTTCATTCAAACTGATTAAGTTCGTCTTGCATTCCTAAACTACAGAAATCATCATTTGATGCTTCCTTGTAATTTTTTGGTTCAAAATTAGATATGAAAGCTACATTACTCATTTGATTTATTCGTCTTCTAGTCGAAACTTTGTTATCTATATTTCCAATTATGTTGTCAATAGGATGATCTTTTAAAATACGGGTGGTTATTTCAAATCTCTGTTATTTTGATTATCATTATTATTTTCGATCATAATTTCAATGGCTTTATTTTGAATAATGTCAAAAATTTCTTCGTCGTATTTATTTATATTTTTAAAATTTTCATCAAACGAGACATGAACACTTTCCTCTATAACATTTGTTCATTTCTTAAAAATTATGTATGCTTTACTTTGATTGGAATATCCAACAAAAATTCCTTCATCGGCTTTTGAATCGAATTTACCAAGATTATCTTTCGTATTTAGAATAAAGCATTTTGATCCAAATATTCGAAAATATGATGCTTTTGGTTTCTTTTTGTAGAACATTTCATAACATGTATTTTTAGTCATAGGTCTAAGAGTTACACGATTTAATACGTAACATGCAGTAGCAACTTCTTCGATCCAAAAATTCTTTGGTAAGCCACTGCCACTTAGGAGAGTTCGAGCACATTCTTACAAGGTGCGATTTTTTCTTTCAACTACTCCTCTGACCAAATTATTTTTAGCTAATTTGTTTATATATTTGAAATTTATGTGAAAAAATCTTTTGTGTCATACACATTAATCATCATGATTTGCGTTTAAGCATAAATCATTATTATGATTAATATTCATGTTTAGAATATAAATATTTTGGTTTCTTGTTCCTTCAAAAATTAAAGTTTTATTTTGATCAAAGATACCGCATTTATCTTTTTCAAAATCGATTCTAAATCCCTTATCACATTATTGGCTTATACTAAGTTAAATTATGTTTTAAGTTTTTAACTAATAAAACATTTGAAATAATAAGAGAAGTAGATATACCGACATTGATGACGTTTCCAATTCCAATAACATATCCTTTGGAATTATCCCTAAAAGTGACCGTGCCACCGTCCATGTAAGTGATGTTTGATAGCATGTGTGCATTGTCCATTATATGTTTGGAGCATCCACTATCGAGTATCCATTTCTCCTATTATTAATTTTGTTTTTGGGTACATGCAAAGTAATAAAATGTTTTTGTACCCACTTCCTTTGTTAGGGTCCTACGTGTTAGTAGGAGAAGGTAGCCATACCCATGAGGGTTTGGAACCTTTAGAGATGTAATTTTTATTATAAACTATATCTTTTAGATATATATCTATGGGTTTCATCTAATAAAGTTGTTATTTGTTTTAGGAATCCATATTTGATAAAAAAATTCCCTTATTTTCATATTTAGATTTTTTTTCTCTAAAATTTGTATATAATGTACTATACTTTTTAAATCTTTGATTATTATTAAAAACTAGATTATTTCTAGAATGTTTATGAATTTTTTCGTTAAATCCTAATCCCTTCCTATTTCCTAATGGTTTTGAATTCTTTATCGAATTATCTAGATTTTTCTTTCCTTTATTAAGTTTTGAAACATTATTAGTAATTTTATATAATTTATTTTTGAGATTAAAAATTTCTATATTGGCTAATTCTAAATTTTGTTTCAATTCATACTTTTCTTTTTCAATTTTATAATTCTCTATTTTGTTATTCTTTATATCATTTGTTAAAGTAGCATTTGAGATGATAATTTTTTACATTCTTTTTGTGCTAATTCTAACTCTTCTTCTAAAATAGTTTTTGCACCTTTTAACAACCCAATTTCCAATTCAACTCTATTTAATTTTCCCACATTTTCTTTATTTAATTTTTTTAATTCTCTATACTTGCCATCTAATTCTGTACTAATTTCAAGA
Source organism: Allium fistulosum (assembly GCA_030737815.1). NCBI lineage: Eukaryota > Viridiplantae > Streptophyta > Magnoliopsida > Asparagales > Amaryllidaceae > Allium > Allium fistulosum. The sequence continues at coordinate 736,600,538 of CM060908.1, read as the reverse complement.
ATTTCATCATATGTTAATTTAGGACGTAGCTCATCTGTGCTAGCCATGAAGCAAACATTTGCTTATTCTGAGTCATTGCCCCTATCGGAAGAAGAGGAAGAGTCGAAGTCATCCCAAGTTACTTGAAACGATCTTCTCTTTTTCTTGAAATTTTCGAATTTAATTTTCTTTTTATCAATGTTGAGTAGTAGACAGTCTTTCTTCATATGGCCAAATTTATCACACTTGAAGCATTTTATTGATGTTTGATTTGAGGAATTTGCGTTGCTGTTGTTTTGAAATTTCGTCATATTTTTTAACTTCTTGAACTTGTTGTAATTTTTGGCTATGAAAACAATCTCATCTTCTTTCAAGTTGGAGTTGTCATTATTTGCCTGAAATGCGATGTTTTTCCATTCTTTATTTTGTTCTTTTCTTGTCTATAAATTAGCTTCATACGACATCAGATTTCCTATTAACTCTTCGACTTTGAGTTGGGAAAGATCGTTAGCTTATTCGATGGCTAAAACTTTTCTTTCCTATTCATTTGTCAAAGAGTTCAAAATTTGTGTGAGTAAATCAAAATCAGTGAATTTAACTCCTAGTGGCATAAGATCGTGTAGTATAGTTTGAAATCTAGCATACATGTCAATAATTGATTCATTTGATTTCATTTTAAAAGTTGAAAATTGATTTTGTAGAATAGAAAATTTTGTTTGCTTGACTTTGTTTGTGCCTTCATGGGTAATTTTTAATGTATGCCATGTATCATAAGCAGTAGTGCAAAGCATGACTCGTGAAAATTCATTTTTATTGAGTGAGCAAAATGATACATTCATAGCTTTGGCATTGTTAGATGCCTCTACTTTTTGTGCATCAGTCCATGTGCCAATATAGTGTCAGGTGCTTCATATTTATTTGAGATGCTAGCCATATTTCTAATCCATTAGCTTCCATGAAAATTCTCATTCGTGTTGACCAATAAGCATAATTAGAACCAGTAAATAGTAGGGGACGAGCAGTTGATTGACCTTCTTGAAATATACTAGCCATTTTAATGATTTCAATTACGTGTTACTGTAGATTGAAATAACCTTACTCTGATACCAATTGAAAATTTCGTGGATCGTATATTATCTAACTTGTATATAATATGCAAGTGTATAACTTATGTAACACCCCGCATTTTTATATAATTAAATAAAATTAATTGAATAACATAATTGTAAAACAGAATATAAATGTCAAATATATGCATTTAAGAATTAAGAGGTTACATAGATTTATGCAAGCAATGAGTGTGTGATTAATTGACGCATCAATCGATTAAAAGGGGAATTAATTAAGAGACATAGAGGTGTCAATTAGTCAGAGAATATGTCACTTTTATAACATTAATTAATTAAGGTATCTTCTAATAAAGGGAAATGTATGTGGGGAATAAATTAAATGATAACATACATATATTAATTTATAATTGACGCAATCAATTAATTAAGAAATTAATTAAAGACATTAATTAAGCGTCAATTAATAAAAGAGGGAAACTTATATGTCAATTAATTGGGTAATGAATTGGCGGTTTAAATATATAAAACTAATAAATGTGTGATTGAGTGACACATAGAAATTAATTTGGATGTCGATTAAAATGGGAAAACGTGTCAATTAATTAATTGGCAATCAGTTGAGCGTTTTAAAAAGGGTGTCAATTAATCAAAGAATATTCCCTTGTTACAATAGCTAATAATGTAAATTAATTAGCTAGAAGAAAATGCTAGTTATAGTTTTATTTGTTTCCAAGTTAAAAAAAAGAATTGGAATGCGTACAAAAATCAAACGGAGTAATTAAATTTATGATGAAGGTAAGTTAATAAGAATAAATTAAAAAGTATAACTTTTATATACAATCAATTAATAGAGGTATTAATTGACGTGTTGAAATAGGTAAGAAATTATAACGTATAAGAATCAATTAATATTGGATATATATATATATATATCTGTTTGTGTGTGTGTATGTATGATTTAATTAATTGGGTAATTAATGAGAGAATCTTATTTAGAAGGAAATGTGAATTAATAGGGTCGTATAACAAAGGAATAAATGAATAACATTGGAGAATTATACGTTATAAACTAACGTAAACAAATCAATAAATGATGGTGAGGATTGTTTTTAGGGTTAATCGGATGGTTCATAGTTGATCACTACACCTATAAATTGAACATAAATTAACCCTAGCCCACACTATTTTCTCTGAATCAGTTGCTGTCATTTACAGCAAACTCCTCTTTTATTCTCCTACTTCCTTTCTCCTCTATCAATCAAATCTTTCCCCAAACAAAAAACAAAATTAAGTAAGGATATACATACAAGAAAATCAGAGAATTGCGCAAACAAATCCGGGAATTTACAACGAATTAAAAAGGAGGAAAAGCGGAGAAAAGCATAGCAAATTAAAAGGGATAGAGATTGAAGCTAAGGACGACATGTGAGTGGATTTAATTATATTCTTTTACGTTTATAATATATATTATCGTTAAATTTTCGATAGATAATTTATTTCAGTAATTAATTCTATTGGTTATGCAAACACTATAAATTTTATTTATATTTAATTAGGCTTGACAGTTAGAAAAGGCGTAGACCTAAAAGTAAGAAATTTACTGTTATTTACATCTATTTTAAAAGTCATAATTTAGCCTTAATACTGGTTCCTTTCATTCCCCTTTTACGCGAATAATATAGTTAGAAAGAGAATTCGCAGTTATGGATTAAAATACTAGACTTTATAGAAGTAGATGTAAAATAAGAAAATTGGAATAAAATTAGAAAAGCGGAATTCTGCAATAAATTACGCTGAATGGAAATAATAAATTTATCTGATAATTTAATTTGGGGAGTAAGTAATAGATTAATTGGTTGGTTTAGAAACTAGAATACATTTCTATAATTTAATAATTAAAGATAACGATAGACCTAACTGCAACAATAAAAAGAAAGAAAAAGGGAACCGGTGTAAAATAGAGGGACCGCTGTATTTTACACTAGCCCAAAATAATAAAAGAAATATCTTATAGTTACGAATTATTGTTTATAGTATTATTTAGTATTAAATTATGGAAATATATTTTAGTATAGCTTTTGACAACCAACCAAATAAAATAGAATTACTTCCTAGAATAAAAGAAAATAAAGTAGAGTATGAAATGAATCAAATAAATTATTAGATAAAAAATTAAGGCTGTGAACAATAAACGAACCTAGGTCTGCATTTACCACACAGACTATATAAAAAGACAGTTATTATGATAAGTTAATTATATAATAAAGAGAATTAAAAAGAATTCTATATCATAATAAAAGGAGACAGACTAGAACAGAAAAGAAACACTTGTAATTATATACAGATTTTAAAAGAAATAATAGTAACAATTACAAGTATAATTATAACATAAGTTATGATTAAGTAAAAGAATAGAAAGGCTTATTTGGGAACTTAGAATAAATAAGCAATGATAAATAGTAAAAGCTTACTTTAGATTTCTATTAAATTAATAAGCAAATAGAACAAAAGATGCTTATTTAATAAACTTAAGACTTAAATTAAGTTAATAAGCAAGAAGTGGCAATACCAATAGCATTCCCTATTAGATCAATGGTGGTCTCATAATAGCCAGAAGCGATACGAGGGCAAGAAGATGCTAATTAGGGTAAATAAGTAGCCAACAAAATAAGAAAAGTAAAGTGAACGCAAATTAAAAGATTAAACTTAGGGTCTAATAAAAGAATTGAGATGCGTTTGGAGTAGCCCAAAGGATGAAGCGCCTAACGAAGCAGTTCATCACGGATTTCAGAAATGGAGAAGCATGTCCAACTTATTATTTTTGGGCTTCAAAGAAGTATGAGACTTCAGCGGGATGTGAGGATACTCTAGGATGGCCCTTTGGGTAGGCCTAACGAAGCTGCACCCCCGGAGGCAGGCCTGTAGGTGTTCCATCAAGAGACTATGCCTTGATTGCATTTTCATTATAGGCCTAACGAAGAGGACCTTTGTAGGCAGTCAGAAGGGCTTGGTGTTCAGAGTAGGGTATTCGTATGTCCAGTACTTGCAATTAAGTTTAAGGATAGCCGCATGCGGATATCGGCCAGCATCAAGACAAAGAGCGATTTGGGGAAATACTAGAGTTAAACCAACAGGCCAATGATTCTTTCACTATCGAGACATTGGATGGGGGGCACCGCTAATTGGATGTTAGATTGTTTGCAGTAGGGCACGACCACTTAAATCTTTAGAAGTCTTTCAATTAGTTGAGGGTGGCTGGGTGGGGCCATAGCCACGATGAGAAAAGAGACAGACCAACTAGAATATATGTATTGTAAGCCTAACGAAGCTATCCTTTACAGATATAGAAAACCACCGATTGAGTTTCGTACAAAGTAGACCTTGTGGGCGGGATTCAAAGAGTAGATAGAACGATTACATGTAGTCCTCAATGTACGCACTGGGTGGTACGTTGCGGATGTCCGAGCTTTAGTATAGACTAGTGCGGACGCAGTTTTACATTTTCATAGTAGACGATGGAACATTTGTATTGTAGGCCTCACAAAGCTGTCCTTTACGGATGTAGTCACAGAACGCTCTAGGAGCAAGACGATGGAGTCCTTTTCGAGGAGAATACGGAAGGTACTATGGGTAGTACCTAGGACCGATGCGGTCATTGGGTATATAGCTACATATATATTAGTTATTAGGTTTTAATCTACTAGGGAGTAGATGGGTACGATTCACGCATAGAGGCGAGAATACATAAACCCAGTAAACCTAATATAACATAAAACGGAAATAAAACGGTATATGTAGAATTAAGCTTAGAAGTGTATAAATTGTCCATTCACCAGAACTTTAGTTCTGACCCCCTCCTTATAACATCCTACAGGTTAGGTAGATGACAGAGACTTCTCAGCTTTATGACACTTGCTTAGGAAGTGTTATTTTATAGGTGAGTATTTACTTATTATTATATTTTAAATTAATTCCGCCGTGAGATAATTAATTGAGCTCTGATATATTTATCTTTGCCTATTTATAGGATACCAGATTCACAACTCATGCTTCAGTGGGCTTGGGTTTTAGCATTTTCGCGAAAAATCTGGACCCACTAAAATTCGGGTTGTTACAAGTTAATGCAATAGTAGTCCATAAATAGTAAAGTATAAAAAGCATGCAAACCAGAGTTTTTATACTCGTTCGGACCTTCCGTCCTACGTCCAGTCCCGAAGCTCCCCTTCGGTATTTCCTTTATACAAATTACCCTCACTTCGCCTGGAGGAATAGGCTAATACAAAAGTATCTCTGATAATCTTGTGTTCCAAATAACACAGTTTATGACTTATAGTACAAATCTTCCTATGATCTCCTTTGAGTATATGAATATGAATGCTTTGAGTTGTAGGAAGTGATTTAACCAAAATTATATTTTGGTTATAATAGATTGAGAGTATGTGAACAATGTATATGCAGGAGAGTGTTTAGAAATCAAGAGAGTAAAGAATTGATTAATTCAAGTTAGATGATTTCTATTTCTCAATCAAAGTGGTATTTATAGATTCAAAAAGGTGGAGATGAAAGGTTGTTACTATTTGAGAAAGTCTATTCAATTTAATGGCTGCAACTTTTCGTTGAAAGGTGATTTCTTTTTGAATGAAACTGAAGTATCTTTTCAAAACTGATAGTTTTTGCTCATGACAGACGTCTGTGGTAAAACCTAAGACGTCTGTGACTTCAGAGAATTTTTAACCCGAGAATTGTCACAAACATCAGTGGCTTTATCTCAGACGTTTGTGAGGTGTAAAAAAAGTTTTTCACCTTAATTTTGATGCGTATGAAATTGTGTGTGATCGTGTATGCATATATACTCAAGGGACATAACAATATTTTATCCAGGACTCTTTTACAGTAGAATAACCTTACTAACAGCAGTATGGTTAATGAATCTTCGTTTCTCTTTGAGTCTCAATATCTTCGAGCATGGTGTCTTCTTGTAGTATATACCTGCAATCTTGATAAGGTCTATATATGTACATGATTGTATAGTTGTTATCATTGAAACATAAATTGGGGGTTCTAACATAGTGAAATTTCATAATTTTGTCCTTGACAACTCAAATCAAAATGACAGTCTAGCCATGCACTAAAGTGTAAAGTATGATTCTTTTCAATGAACTATCACATCACTCTTCGAACCAAGCTGCTCGCTATCATGCGCTACATTGTAAAGTTGGAATCTTTTCAGTGATTGATCGCATCACTCCCTAAATCAATCTGCTCCCTTGTTATGTGCTACAGCGTAAACATGGAATCTTTTCCATGACTGATCACATCACTCTCTGAACAAAGCTGCTCCTTATTATGCGCTACAGTGTAACGTTGGAATCTTTTCAGTGATCGATCACATCACTCTCGGAGCAAAGCTGCTCCATGTCATGCACTACAGTGTAACATTGGAATCTTTTCAATAATCGATCACATCACTCTGTGAACCATGCAGCTCCCTGCCACGCGCTATAGAACCTAATTGAGATCTTCGAAGTGACCAATCAAATCAATAATAAAAATTTCAAATAATCGTTTGATTGTAATTGTTTATAAATGCGATTTGGAACAATGTCAGCATTCAATTTAGTTTCAGTCAAGAATATCAATATAATAATATCAAACACAAACTTGGATAACATTCCATATTGGTGGTTTTAGAACCCAAAAACCGAATAAGTTTAAAGTAGAACAGTCTGATGTGAATGTAGAGTTGAAACAGTCATAGTCATTTCCGAATCATGTGAAAATACAGGTCAAAGATACTTCGCATGTAGAAATAATGGAAATGGATGTGGCTATTTCTAGTGGACTGATCCATGGCTCTGTCAAAGAAGTAGAGAGTATGCGTTTGAAATGCAATCGAGAATGAGAAGATTAGAAATTCTGCTTAATAATCGTACCTAAAAAAAATACCTGGATATTGTCCAAGTATGTGTGTTTACTAGTATGCTTTGTAGATAATTATCGTCCTTGTTTTTGAAAAAATAAGTAGTTATTATGTGTTTTACTTATCCTTTCGTCACATTCTTTTGGAAGCATATGCAACAACAATTCATAATCTTAACAAATTCATACGATGACGTTAAACTATAAATATAACGGCTACAAATAGCAGAATGTCCAACACTGGAAGTAAATACATAATAATTTCCTTATTACTCATATTACCTAGAAAATGATGATAATGGTCTATTAGTTCTCTATGCAAATCCATATGTGTCTCGGGATCTTTGATCTCCATAACTCTATTCATTAATATGTAAATGTGTTTGGTTATTTAGAAGGAGAAGTCTCAAAAGCATATGTAGTTCTGGATAATTACGCTACTGTGGTTTATAACCACCCATCTCTTCTTCAACAATCATGTTGTGAAGTATTATACAACTGTACATTATGTCAGATATCACTTCAGGGTCATGGTGGTACGCTTCCTTTCTTAGAATTTGGAATCTATCCCGTAGAACCCTGAATGCACGTTCAACGTCTTTTCTTAAACTTCTTTGCGGTATAGTAAATGTAACGGTTGCGATCTTTCGACGCTCGAAAGTCGACATTTATACGTCCACTGTATCAAATGCCGCGCAATCGAATGCCGAAAAACCGAACCATTAGGGTTAAAAAGAAGAGGTAGAAGAAGGCAGAAGAAAAGAAAGAACAGAAAAACAGAAACAGAAACAATATTAGAATCTCACATTCGCAGCGGAACAATATATAATAGATAATCACTAGTCTTTTAAACAAAGAACTATATCAGTTTATACAATACAACAATGAGAGTCAATATACAACTCAATACAACAATGGACAGTTATATAACTTGCCCTCATACAGAGTACACAACGGAATAAATAAACAAGTACGGGAGTACGTCTCGCCATCCAGCTTGCCTCCAAAGCTCCAGAATATCCTAATAACATAACTCTAGGCTGCCCGTGTGGAAAATTATGGGCACCCAGAGTTTAGAAAGGAAACAATAAACTCCAAGTCAGTCATGGTGACGGGTGTGAGATCGTAAAACAGTTATTTTCACAAAGAAAATAAAATTAATTAGCAATGCTTTTGGAAAATGAAACTACCATAAGACCTCCCGCCACACACACAATGCAAACGCAAAATTGGAGGAAAATTCTTCTTATGATAGTAAAACATGCTTACTATGCAAAATCATGGGATTATTATTATTAATGTCTAGTGTGGAAAACATTTCGAAAGTATAATATTAATCATAGCCAGCATACAACCATTATTGTATGCCTACTATAACTACCATCTAAAAAGTGGTGACCACCATAAGTAAATGGCAGGTTCTACAACTAAAACCGTACAAGGTTCGTATTGGGAATTGGATTTCCAACAAATGGTCAGGCTAAGGAACTTCCTACTATCAATGGGATCGCCTCTGGCGGGACGTCCCAAGAACTAACTAGCTCTCTGCCAACACAAGGCCGGGTTACCCCTTACACTGAGTAACTACTACACGAATATGCCATCCCCCGGTCCTTTGGGAACTTTATCTGAGGCGCCTCGATCACAAAGCAACAACCATAAAGAAATGAGATTGGAGCAACCACATAGGTTAAATATCAGGGCTCCATACCTGATACCACCCTTTTCCAGAAGGAAATGACATACCCTAAAGGGCGCGAACCTCATAACCTTGCCGCATCATTCCTGTTTCGACCATTTCCGGGGTGTGAGGTCTGACGAAGTCTCGTCCACAAAGCTACGCTTTTTCACAAAGCCATGCCTTGATCAACAAATGATCAATAAATAATCATCACACAGCAACACTCAGCATGCCACATTACCAAATTGGGAATATATCGTTGATAACTATCAACTACATAACCTCTGAGTTCGTACGTCTCAGAGAAGGGTGTTAAGCTAAGAGAATAAATTCTCCGCCACCAACAGAAATGTATTTGAAAGAAATCAGCTTTATATCTCAAAATGTAATGTCAGACATGTAACCATATAAGTCTGTTCCGGGTTCGAACAGAACCGAAGGCACTTCCAAAGAAGCCCTTGCAATCCGGATATTCACTAATCACGTCCGGACTTCCCATCACAAGAAGAGTGATATAAATCTCTATACCAGAGCAATTCGGTGCAGAGACATTCGACAGGTTGTCCTTTCATTTTCGAAAATACCCGGTCTTCACACCGGTCTTCAATTGCAATTCATACACGTCGTATCATTATTCAAAATGGGTTATCTGACACAAAGGTCCTTTCCCGGCTAAACCGAATAATAAGCGTTTGTTTTAAAAACAAATTCAAGTGCCATTTCAAAGGCAATATTGATAGTCGGTGATTTAACTATCAACAACATTCACAACAATCATTAGATTTAAATAATTTTCCCAAATTATTTATTTTCAAAATATCTTCACAAGATATATATTTTTCCATACTTCAACACTTTGAAAACAAATTTCAAATCAATTTTCATCTTTCAACTTTTGAAAATAAATTTCAAATCAATTTCCTTACGCGGAATATATTTCCAAATATTTCTTTTAAAAACCAACTTTAGAACCTTTAATTTATATTTTTAAAAGCTACTTTGGAAATATACTCGGCTTTATAGTGAGAATACACTTCCACTTCAAAATGGTCCATTTAAACCAATTAAATAAATCCTTATCGATTTATTTTAAATTTACATCCAAATCTATAAATTTATTTCCACACTTTAAAAATAGACCAGTGTTTATTTTTAAAACAAATTTCCCTTTCCTTTATAAACTCCATTCGGAATTTACATTTCAAAATATTCACTATTACATTTCCAAATATTCACTTTTAAATTTCCCTTTTCTTTATAAACTCCATTTGGAATTCTATTTCAAATTATAAATCACATTTACAGTTTACACAAATCTCATTTGTATATGGATTTTTATTTCTTAACCCTTTGTTTAATATTTTAATTTCTTATTCAATAATGATAATAGTTTAATATTTACCATACCCTTAACAACCAAACAACCATATACTATAATAATTTACGGAAATCATTTCCTTTTATATACAAAAATAATTTCGGGTAAAATTGCTTCATTTACCCTATTTTTAAAACAATATCGTGTCGATTTGTTCTGTATAAGTGTTTAGAGATACCCATCGATAGAGTTGTACAGACTATACCGACCAGAATCCATATACCACTCAACAAACCAATCATCACAATATAAAACAATTTTATATTCACTAACAAATACACGCTCATATCTATTATTACACTCAAACTCATTCTAGAGTACTACTGACTCTATCTCTAATGAGTAATTCCCAACAGAGCCAAGGTTTATCACAAATCTAAGCTCTGATACCACATGTAACGGTTGCGATCTTTCGACGCTCGAAAGTCGACATTTATACGTCCACAGTATCAAATGCCGCGCAATCGAATGCTGAAAAACCGAACCATTAGGGTTAAAAAGAAGAGGTAGAAGAAGACAGAAGAAAAGAAAGAACAGAAAAACAGAAACAGAAACAATATTAGAATCTCACATTTGCAGCGGAACAATATATAATAGATAACCACTAGTCTTTTAAAAAAAGAACTATATCAGTTTATACAATACAACAATGAGAGTCAATATACAACTCAATACAACAATGGACAGTTATATAACTTGCCCTCATACAGAATACACAGTGGAATAAATAAACAAGTACATGAGTACGTCTCGCCATCCAGCTTGCCTCCAAAGCTCCAGAATATCCTGATAACATAACCCTAGGCTGCCCGTGTGGAAAATTATGGGCACCCAGAGTTTAGAAAGGAAACAATAAACTCCAAGTCAGTCATGGTGACTGGTGTGAGATCGTAAAACAGTTATTTTCACAAAGAAAATAAAATTAATTAGCAATGCTTTTGGAAAATGAAACTACCATAAGACCTCCCGCCACACACACAATGCAAACGCAGAATTGGAGGAGATTTCTTCTTATGATAGTCAAACATGCTTACTACGCAAAATCATGGGATTATTATTATTAATGTCTAGTGTGGAAAACATTTCGAAAGTATAATATTAATCATAGCCAGCATACAACCATTATTGTATGCCTACTATAGCTACCATCTAAACAGTGGTGACCACCATAAGTAAATGGCAGGTTCTACAACTAAAACCGTACAAGGTTCGTATTGGGAATTGGATTTCCAACAAATGGTCAGGCTAAGGAACTTCCTACTGTCAATGGGATCGCCTCTGGCGGGACGTCCCGAGAACTAACTAGCTCTCTGCCAACACAAGGCCGGGTTACCCCTTACACTGGGTAACTACTACATGAATATGCCATCCCCCGGTCCTTTGGGAACTTTATCCGAGGCGCCTCGATCACAAAGCAACAACCACAAAGAAATGAGATTGGAGCAACCACATAGGTTAAATATCAGGGCTCCATACCTGATACCACCCTTTTCCAGAAGGAAATGACATACCCTAAAGGGCGCGACCCTCATAACCTTGCCGCATCATTCCTGTTTCGACCATTTCCGGGGTGTGAGGTCCGACGAAGTCTCGTCCACAAAGCTACGCTTTTTCACAAAGCCATGCTCTGATCAACAAATGATCAATAAATAATCATCACACAGCAACACTCAGTATGCCACATTACCAAATTGGGAATATATCGCTGATAACCTTCAACTACATAACCTCTGAGCTCGTACATCTCAGAGAAGGGTGTTAAGCTAAGAGAATAAATTCTCCGCCACCAACAAAAATGTATTTGAAAGAAATCAGCTTTATATCTCAAAATGTAATGTCAGACATGTAACCATACAAGTCTGTTCCGGGTTCGAACATAACCGAAGGCACTTCCAAAGAAGCCCTTGCAATCCGGATATTCACTAATCACGTCCGGACTTCCCATCACAAGAAGAGTGATATAAATCTCTATACCGGAGCAATTCGGTGCAGAGACATTCGACATGCTATCCTTTCATTTTCGAAAATACCCGGTCTTCACACCGGTCTTCAATTGCAATTCATACACGTCGTATCATTATTCGGAATGGGTTATCTGATACATAGGTCCTTTTCCGGCTAAACCGAATAATAAGTGTTTGTTTTAAAAACAAATTCAAGTGCCATTTCAAAGGCAATATTGATAGTTGGTGATTTAACTATCAACAACATTCACAACAATCATCAGATTTAAATAATTTTCCCAAATTATTTATTTTCAAAATATCTTCACAAGATATATATTTTTCCACACTTTAACACTTTGAAAACAAATTTCAAATCAATTTTCATCTTTCAACTTTTGAAAATAAATTTCAAATCAATTTCCTTACGTGGAATATATTTCCAAATATTTCTTTTAAAAACCAACTTTAGAACCTTTAATTTTTATTTTTAAAAGCTACTTTGGAAATATACTCGGCTTTATAGTGAGAATACACTTCCACTTCAAAATGGTCCATTTAAACCAATTAAATAAATCCTTATCGATTTATTTTAAATTTACATCCAAATCTGTAAATTTATTTCCACACTTTAAAAATAGACCAGTGTTTATTTTTAAAACAAAATTCCCTTTCCTTTATAAACTCCATTTGGAATTTACATTTCCAAATATTCACTTTTTATACGATTTCCAAATCGATTTCTCAAAGATTTATTTCCAAATACTAAATCAATCATCAATTTGATTTCTAGAAGTTTATCACTTTTAAATAAATTCCTTTATTCTTTCCAAATTATTTAAAATTCTATTTTCAGTAAATTCTTCAACTTTTAAACAATTTTACTTAGAATCCTTTTATTCAAATCTTTTCACCATATTTTTGAAATTAATTCGATAAGATCGCAAAAATCAACTTTATACTTTTAAATTCTTCCTTTAAATTCAACCAACTCTTTCAGAAAGAATTCACTTAAAATTTCCCAATTTAATTTAAAAAATCCAATTTTATTTATTTCTGGTATCCAACGATACCAAAAATACATTCGGCTAAATTTTTAGCCTTCAACAATTTCAATCACACATATAATCACACATAGATTATAAACAATCACATCACAATATATGAAAAAAATTCACATAATTTGAGGAATCCAGTTGGATCCCTCCAACCTGTTTCCCTGCATTCACAGACGTTAGCATAATACCAATTCCACTTCGAGGTGGAATATCGCGGTAAATGGGATTTATAAAAATATCATCCGCTATTATGCGGCGCAATAGGGTCTCATCCGCTATATAATGCAGGAAATCAATCACCAATATATATATATATATTCCAATATATATATATATATATTGCTATATACTAATATATATATACTATCACAATCCAAACAGTCAATCAATAACTGCAATTCAAATTTTATTTGAGTGAGAAGATCTCACCTTAGCTTTCTATTTTGCAATCCATTTCCATTTTTGAATATTTCTTCACAGAATTAGAACTTGTATAACAATTATATAATTTTATTAATATTTGAACTAATCAAAAAATTAAATTTCCATTTAGTAAGTTACTTAACTAGTGATTTTATTTGAATCGAAAATTTAATTTAAACTAATAGTTTTACTGTACTGTAAAAATTATTTTCTTCCTTCAATCTGTATACATATATACACATTTATAAAAATAACTATAATAAAGTCTAATTTCTATAAATTCTTCAACATATAAATCCCTATGTTTTCCTAAAATCACATATATAAATATATTTTCGGTAAACAACATAATTAGTATTTCCAGTAAAAAACATATTTTAAATTCTGTTTTTTACATTTTCCTTTCTAGTAAACAACATAATTAGTAATTTTAAAATGTACATATTTATATTCTAATTATCACTGTGTAAATATATAAATTAAATGAAAAGACTTAAAATACCTTCTCAGCCTCGAAATCGAACGTCGCCGAGTTTCCTCCTTCCAGTCGCGAAACCTTAAACCACGCACGCGAACCCACGCCCCAATTCCAATCACGATATGTCGCGACTCCTTTGTCGTCGCTTGCTCGGCTCGATGCCACCATCTCGACCTCGCGAAACCCCACACGCTTGCCGTCTGCCCCGATTCCGATCCTCCTCCACTCGCGCGAACGCGAGCTTCCATCAGTTCGACCACGATTGATCGCCAAGACTCGAGCGCTCCGATGTCGCGCTTCCCACTTTGTACGCGAATTGGACTTCTCATTTTCGAGCATCCTCCCTCGCCTTCGTCGCTTCGATTATGATTCGAAACTATTGCAGTTCGCCATGATTATACGAGACCCCCTTTTAAATTTTGAAATTAGAGTGAAAGGCTCGGCCATGATTTTTGATTTACTGTGAACGAAATTGATTAACGGAAGGAATAAAGAGGTATTGTTTTCGAACGGAAGGATAAGGCTCGAGATTTATTTTATAAAAGGAAAAGGGGGAGACCATGATTACATTGAAGGGAACAGACGTGATTTTTGCGTGTTTGAATGGGAAAGACTGAGAGGATGGATTTTCGGTTGAAAGGAGATAGACTAGACAAATTTTATTATATTTATTCATTTTCATTTTTTTGACTGGTCAAAAAATGTGTATATATATATATATACTTTAATTTCAGATTGTCTCGATAATTGCAACTCTCAAATCTTGAACTCCTATCGAGGCGTGCCGCTAGGCGTTTATAATATTAAACCCCTATTCCGAACGCAATGGAAAAGGTTCCGAGTCCAAATTTGATCGTATGGGGAAGATAGCTTTTTGGACCCAATTAAAATATTGAATTTTCGATTAAATTTCAGCGCGTTTACTTATCGTACGGCCAAACGATCACTCCAAACATTACGAAAATTGAAATCCGATAATAATACACTATTACGGATCCAATGGGACTGGTTTCGTCGAATTCCAAGACCGTGCCTCGGAAGACTATTTTTAAATATCGATTTAAACGATAAAATTCAAAACTGAACAAATCACTTTCAAATTCAATTCCGAAGCTTCCATTATCTTCAGAATTATCAATATAGATTTTCTAAGCCTTAAAAATATTTTTAATCAGCTTAAAATTGAAGATTCAAATTTTTACCCAATTGCAATAAATCAAATCCAATAATTAAATTGCCAAATTCATTCCGATATTTTCGAATTTCAAATTAAACTAACTTCCAAATATTTAAAATCAATTAAATATCCTGATTTTCCATTGTCAAAAATTCAGGGTCATTACAATCTTCCCCCTTTAAAAGAATTTCTTCCCCGAAATTACAAGTTAAGAAGAATGCTCCAATACCCATTTACTACTTTCCCAAAACCAAATAGTTTTAAACAACTTGCTAAAACAAATCTTTTTATTAAAGATTCGTTATCACTTCAACTATCTTTCCAAACACTTTCATAGTTTTAAGCAACTTTATTTTGCTTCACAATTCAAATTTAAATTTAAATTCAAATTGTAAATTATCCAAAATTTCTCAAAAAATTTCTAACTCTCTAAATTTCCGAAAAAATTCGCCAACGTCTCCTTTGCGCGGCTAGCCCGGTACTACTACAAAATGTCCCTACGGACTCCCAAATTCCAATCGAAAACAAAATGCCAAGTGGCAAAATGTGACGCCCCACCTCTATACCCACGCTAGCCAAGGACACTACGAGGTAATGCCGTCAACTAGCACGGAGAATAAGGCTGTTGAGGAGCGACCATCTGTATAATTGCTTTGTGCGAGTACCGATATGCCAGATAAAAATATAACTTTTCATCTCAAGAGGAAATCCGACATACCGATACAAACTCAAAGCTACTACACAGTGGCTATATGGACTTCGGAAACAAATATAGAAATAAACATAACACAAATCAGTCACAGACAATTCATATCACAAAGGCGGAAATAGATATGAATATAACACATGAAATGTACATCAGAGTAGTGGTCAAATAAGATCCACAATAACACAAAAGAATAGATACAAGTGCAAGACAACAGAATATGTATACATCAAGGAGTCTAAATTTCAAATGTATACAACAAAAACTACTAAACTAGAGTAGTTAGCCAAAAGTCAGATGATGATCCCAGATAAGAAGACATGAGGAAGCACCTGTAAAATCTCAGTCTGACCCGAGTATTATTTAAGAAGAAAATAATAAACGGATCAGTCTAGCTATAAATATCAGATAAAGTGATATAGAATAAGAGATATGACAAAAACGTATGATAACCATAAAGCCATACTGTGATAAGTATCTAATCAAAAATCAATCCAGAGATTAATCAATATCACCAGAATATTCTCAAAGATTAAAAAGAATGTCAAATTCTTAATTTAATTCACCAAGCCACAATAAATGACATACATATCAATGCCAACTGAAAAAGGTGGTGAAACATAAATCCCACAAATCAATAATTAGAAATCCAGAAATCATAAGAAAATAGGATGGCCAATCCCATAAACTGAACATCGACGCACCTAGAAAGATACGACCCATGTAGAGTCTAGCATCGATACACCTAGAAAGATGTACCCCATGCAAAGTCGAACATCGACGCACCTAGAAAGATAGCACGTTATCTTTTGCAAGAGAACGGCATCCAAACCACTACGATTAGCATTGGTACAAAAGAGAAAATCTTGGTTCCCTTTGGGAATCACAAGAATAAGAGTATCGGAAAAGAATTCTTTCAAAAAAAATCTTCTTTCCCGAAAAGCTAAAACTTTCAAAAATTACATTTATCTTTATGTAATAATCTTTCTAAAAAAATTTACATTTTTACAAGTCAATATATCGTGTCAAATTGTCTCATCAAAGCGTTTAGGAGATTCCTATCGATAACGTTGATCAGGCGCATCGACCAAAATTCTTAAAGCACTCAATGGGCAATACAATCACAAAACCATCTTCCATATAATAAAAATATCTCTTAGAAGTTTTAAGAATATTCTTTTCTCATTGAAGAACAAAATCCAATTATACTTATAAATAAATCTTATGAAAAAGATTTGCAAAATTTTAAATTGCTATTTCCGTCCAAAATCAATAAATACAAAAATGAAGTCATCGAGATACTCATAGAAGACTCGATTTATAAAATGGATGAAATAAGTTGGACAAACTAAATGACATAATAAGTCATTCATAAGAACCATAACGAGTGCGGAATGCGGTAAGTGGATGATAACTTCCGCAACTCGTAGCTAAAGAAAACCGGTGGCAAGGTCGAGCTGAAAAGACCTTAACACCTCTCAAAGGATTGATTAGGTGATAATCCTAAGACAAGCTCAAAAATACCGGAACATCACACAACTAATTAGATGAGAGAAATAAAACTTTCCTCATCATGAGGGCATAAAGAATGAAATAATGCCACCAAAAATTTGAAAACGGAGTCACGAAGAAATATAGAAATCTGCTTAACAGATTGAAAATGTCGAAGATGAATAATCCACACGGGACAAAGGATATGACTTCATAATAATTAAGCCAATCCTTACAAAAGTCAATTCCGAAGCATAAGTAAAAATCAGCTCGGAAAGAAAAATCACATAAAATAATTTCGACATAAAAAAAACAAATCAAGTGTTGCAGATCCACCAATCCGGATTCGTAATCCTCAAAGAAGTCATCAAGCCCAGAAAGGTTTAAAGAAAAAGAATCACAAGTTCTTTTGATATAAAAATAATGAGATGAAACCCATATCAAAAAGAACTCGAATAAGATAATCACAAAATAAATGTCATCAAGGATAGAATGGATACCTTGACTAAGAAAAGAGTTGCTAGGGGCTTGAACAATATTTAGCTTTTTCATGTCCTTGTTCAAAAGTTTGGGACATGCAGATAAAAGATGACCCGGTTTCTTGCAATAACGACAAGAATGGGGTTTCAGACACATATTCGCATAGTGTTCCTTAGAATTGCAATTGTAGCATCCTCCATGATTAGGGGTTGGAGTCTTTGCTACAAAAGTAGTTTGCTTCACTCTCTTATTGGGATTAAGTCTCTTGAACTTAATATGCCACTTCTTGGAAGTCCCAATATCACAAACACTTCCTTTACTAACATCTTCATGTCGAAGAGTGATATCCACAAGCTGATTGAAAGGAACTTCAAGTTTCAAAGGTAAAATCTTTTCGGGGTTCTTACCCAAAGCACAGATAAACCTTTGATTCTTTACAAGATCCAAAAGTTGTTGGGCCGACATGAATACGCCATCCAGAGAAGGACTACTGGATTGACCAGCGCTAGGACTGCCAGAACCAACCATATCTTTTCTTTAAGAAAGAAAGAAAAGAAGAAGAAAAGGTTATTCTTAGAATGAATATCAAACAATCATGATTGATAAAACAAGGAATCATAAAAGAAAAAAGGATAGAACGGGTCCAATTGACTCGAATAAATTCCTAAAGCACGACTCCTAAGAAAGACTTAGGACATGATCCTTGTTAGATTATTCTACATTGTTTCGAAGTTTGGCTCTGATACCAAGCTGTGACGCCCCACCTCTATACCCACGCTAGCAAAGGACACTACGAGGTAATGCCGTCAACTAGCACGGAGAATAAGGCTGTTGAGGAGCGACCATCTGTATAATTGCTTTGTGCGAGTACCGATATGCCAGATAAAAATATAACTTTTCATCTCAAGAGGAAATCCGACATACCGATACAAACTCAAAGCTACTACACAGTGGCTATATGGACTTCGGAAACAAATATAGAAATAAACACAACACAAATCAGTCACAGACAATTCATATCACAAAGGCGGAAATAGATATGAATATAACACATGAAATGTACATCAGAGTAGTGGTCAAATAAGATCCACAATAACACAAAAGAATAGATACAAGTGCAAGACAACAGAATATGTATACATCAAGGAGTCTAAATCTCAAATGTATACAACAAAAACTACTAAACTAGAGTAGTTAGCCAAAAGTCAGATGATGATCCCAGATAAGAAGACATGAGGAAGCACCTGTAAAATCTCAGTCTGACCCGAGTATTATTTAAGAAGAAAATAATAAACGGATCAGTCTAGCTATAAATATCAGATAAAGTGATATAGAATAAGAGATATGACAAAAACGTATGATAACCATAAAGCCATACTGTGATAAGTATCTAATCAAAAATCAATCCAGAGATTAATCAATATCACAAGAATCTTCTCAAAGATTAAAAAGAATGTCAAATTCTTAATTTAATTCACCAAGCCACAATAAATGACATACATATCAATGCCAACTGAAAAAGGTGGTGAAACATAAATCCCACAAATCAATAATTAGAAATCCAGAAATCATAAGAAAATAGGATGGCCAATCCCATAAACTGAACATCGACGCACCTAGAAAGATACGACCCATGTAGAGTCTAGCATCGATACACCTAGAAAGATGTACCCCATGCAAAGTCGAACATCGACGCATCTAGAAAGATACGCCCCATGCTCTAGCATCGATACACCTAGAAAGACGCACCCTATGCAAAGTCGAACATCGACGCACCTAGAAAGATACGCCCCATGCTCTAGCATCGACGCACCTAGAAAGATACGCCCCATGCATAAATAAACATCGACGCACCTAGAAAGATACGTCCCATGTAATGTCTAACATCGATGCACCTAGAAAGATACACCCCATGCAAAGTCGAACATCGACGCACCTAGAAAGATACGACCCATGCATAGACGAACATCGACGCACCTAAATAGATACGCCCCATGCCCCGACTTATTGAGCCGATTGCTCCACGAAGTAAATAAACATCGACGCACCTAAATAGGTACGACCCATGCGAGAAATAAACATCGACGCACCTAAATAGGTACGTCCCATGCGAGAAGTGAGACGAAGCTCAACAAAACGAGGAACAATCCTCCACGTGGACAAAGAGACATCACACATTGCTAGTCTAAACCATAAAATGATCATCATCGATCATCGATAAGTGTCAATTACACTAAGCTAGTAAATATATGAGTTTAGCTTCATGTCCCATAACCACTTGCTTAACTTAAATATTTACGAACAAATTGTAGATCTCCACTAGAAAATTGTCACAAGAGATTCAATCGAACAAGTCCAAAAATTAACCGACGAAGTAAACGCAAGCGTTTCATACCACTTGTTTTGCTAAGCCGTTTAATTATATTTTCTCATACGAATGAGGTAAAGGTTTATATATACTAATAGATTAGAAAACGGTTTTATGAAGGAGCTTTGTATTAAAAATAGAGTTGAAATCATCTTTGTAAAAGAGTTTGAATATTTACTACTAGTATAGAAACCTTTGTATTTAGAAGGGACAAATCATAGAAATGATTGTAGAAACAATCAATCATAAAAAATTCACATTCGAAGACGTGAATAAAATCCAAAGAAATCGATACCAAATCCATCAAAATGGACGTTCCAAAAATCCCGAAGAAAAGGTCATCAAAGTCGATAATAATTGATGACAATAAGTCGGATTAACAAAAATCGATAAACAATGGAAATTCAACTCAAAACAGCCCAAAAATAGGCTATGAGAACAGTTCCAGATGTCTGGGGGATTGATCCAGACGTCTGGCCCTAAGTTCTGGCCCAAAATAGGCAAAACTGCACATTTCAGACGTCTGAAATTTCAAACCAGACGTCTGAACCCTTAACCAGACGTCTGGATGGATTTCCAGACGTCTGAATTTTGTCTCTGCCTTTTTGCGTTTTCCAGGGACAAATTCCAAACGTCTGGATTTTCCAACCAGACGTCTGAATTTGAATCCAGACGTCTGAAATTCAATCCAGACGTCTGAAATTTCCGGGTAAGCAAAAATCAGCCTAGCCCAAAAAGGGCGAAAATCCAAAATGGAAGCGATCGGACGAGCGACGTAGACTAGGGATTTATGCCAAGCGACAACCCAGCCTTATAGACTCTTCGATGCACACTAAAAACATGATCAAACACCATAGCAATGATTTTTTTAAGGATTTAACTTCGAAACACCAAAAATTGAAATATTCTCAAAACCAATCCGAATCAAAGCAAATGCACATGAATGAGAGTTAGGAATTCATGCCTAACACTCAAAGATAATCATAGACTAAGATGTGAGATAAAAATCTTACCTTTTTACAAAATCAATGAAGAAGAAGCTATAGAGCAATGGCAAGAACAATCACTCTTCAATTCCAACCCAACAAGCTTGAATCTAAGCTTAAAAGAAAAACATTTCCTAAATTAGGTTTAGGAAATTTCTGAAATGGAGTGGAGAAAGAGTTGGAGAAGATGAAGGGAAGGCTTACCAAAGCTTCTTCTTGAATTTGGAGGTAGAAGCTTGAATTTGCAATTGAAGCTAGGGCTTGGAGTTTCTAATTTCCAATCTCTCCCACCATTGTTGATGAAGCTTGAATGTATTAGGAATTAGAAATGAAGTAATGAAGAGTTGGAGTGGAGTTGGGTTGATAAAACCAGAATTGGGCAAATGGACTGAACCAAACCCAAAGTCCAAAGTGAAAAAGTAGCAAAATTCGACATTCTTCAAACATATCGAAGCTTATACTCAAAAAGGTCGCAAACACCATTTTGGACTCAATGGAAGTGGTCTCGAGTCCCAATTCGACTGTTTGCAAAAAGTAGCTTTTCGGACAAAAATCCGACTAACGATGAAATATTTAAATAAAATATTTAAATATAAAATCGATAAATATGCGGGTTGTTACAGACTCCCCTCCTTAAAGAAATTGCGTCCTCGCAATACTTAAGAAGAAAATAAATAGTAACAACCATAGAAGCATATCAACACAAAAGAAAATTTGAAATAAGAAGTTCACCATAAAGAGCACGAAAGAGTTAGCTCGAACGTGTTCGCTCGATGAATTCTCTGGATCCCCAAGAGAAATCCTTAGGATTTGAGAACCATCGGACTTTCACAAAAAAACATCTTTATTTCGAAGGCGCTCAACCTCCGAAGCAATGATGCGAGTAGATTGTTGCTCAAAAGTCAAATTAGATGAAACTTCAATTTCTACAATAACACTAGGCTCAAGAATAAAATCGGAATCCCAAAGGCATTTCCGTAAATAAAAGACGTGGAAAACGTCATGAATAACAAAAGATTGAGCCGGTAATAATGAGGCGATAAGCCACGGAACAAATACATTCGGTGATGGGAAATTGACCAAAATATCGTGGTGCTAACTTTCCCGATCAACTGAAACGCCCAACACCCATCATAGGTGAAACATGAATGAACACCAATAAGATCTGGACCTGAAACCAGCTTCTCACCGGCTTCAAGCCAAGACAAAAAGAATCGGCATGGCCTTCCACAGAGTGGCTCGAAAGGTACCATCCCAATACAAGATTGGAAGCTATTATAGGAAGAAAACTCAACAAGAGAAATATGATCTTCCCAACTTCCACAAAAATCGAGAACACATGAATGAAAGAGATCTTCAAGAGTTGATTCACACGCTCGGTTTGTCCATCGGACAAAGATGATAAGCGATGCTAAAATTTTAAGCTTTGTTCCTAAAGCTTTTGAAGAACTTACCAAAAATCCACTAGTAAAATAATGGATCATGATTGCTAACGATAAAAGTAAGAACTCCATGAAATTTAACTTGACATAGAGTTTAGCTAAAAAAAAAGTATATTCCAAAAGAAGGATAAGCCTCCAGGCTACACAAAACAAGAGATGAACATAAATTGGATTCACGATCTCGAATCTCACAAGTGGATAAAGTCTCGAGATCATTCCATCCGGATATCATCATAGAAACAACTACTTGTTGCTTTAGGCTAAGTGCATTGGCAGCATGATTCCCCTTCCGGGAGTATAAAGAATATCAAGATCATAAGATGCAAGGAACTCGAGCCAACATTGTTGACGCAAATTATGTTCCTTTTGAGAAAATAAACATTTCAAAGATTTATGATCGAATTGGAGAACAAATTTCTTCCCCAAAATAATGATGTCAAACTCTAAAAGTGAAAACAATAGCCGCAAGCACTAGATCATGAGTGGCATATCTAGTCTCGATCGGCTTCAATGATTTAGAAACAAAAGTGATAGCACGTTCTCTTTTGCAAGAGAACGGCATCCAAACCACTACGATTAGCATTGGTACAAAAGAGAAAATCTTGGTTCCCTTCGGGAATCACAAGAATAAGAGTATCGGAAAAGAATTCTTTCAAAAAAAGTCTTCTTTCCCGAAAAGCTAAAACTTTCAAAAATTACATTTATCTTTATGTAATAATCTTTCTAAAAAAATTTACATTTTTACAAGTCAATATATCGTGTCAAATTGTCTCATCAAAGCGTTTAGGAGATTCCTATCGATAACGTTGATCAGGCGCATCGACCAAAATTCTTAAAGCACTCAATGGGCAATACAATCACAAAACCATCTTCCATATAATAAAAATATCTCTTAGAAGTTTTAAGAATATTATTTTCTCATTGAAGAACAAAATCCAATTATACTTATAAATAAATCTTATGAAAAAGATTTGCAAAATTTTAAATTGCTATTTCCATCCAAAATCAATAAATACAAAAATGAAGTCATCGAGATACTCATAGAAGACTCGATTTATAAAATGGATGAAATAAGTTGGACAAACTAAATGACATAATAAGTCATTCATAAGAACCATAACGAGTGCGGAATGCGGTAAGTGGATGATAACTTCCGCAACTCGTAGCTAAAGAAAACCGGTGGCAAGGTCGAGCTGAAAAGACCTTAACACCTCTCAAAGGATTGCTTAGGTGATAATCCTAAGACAAGCTCAAAAATACCGGAACATCACACAACTAATTAGATGAGAGAAATAAAACTTTCCTCATCATGAGGGCTTAAAGAATGAAATAATGCCACCAAAAATTTGAAAACGGAGTCACGAAGAAAAATAGAAATCTACTTAACATATTGAAAATGTCGAAGATGAATAATCCACACGGGACAAAGGATATGACTTCATAATAATTAAGCCAATCCTTACAAAAGTCAATTCCGAAGCATAAGTAAAAATCGGCTCGGAAAGAAAAATCACATAAAATAATTTCAACATAAAAAAAACAAATCAAGTGTTGCAGATCCACCAATCCGGATTCGCAATCCTCAAAGAAGTCATCAAGCCCAGAAAGGTTTAAAGAAAAAGAATCAAAAGTTCTTTTGATATAAAAATAATAAGATGAAACCCATATCAAAAAGAACTCGAATAAGATAATCACAAAATAAATGTCATCAAGGATAGAATGGATACCTTGACTAAGAAAAGAGTTGCTAGGGGCTTGCACAATATTTAGCTTTTTCATGTCCTTGTTCAAAAGTTTGGGACATGCAGATAAAAGGTGACCCGGTTTCTTGCAATAGCGACAAGAATGGGGTTTCGGACACATATTCGCATAGTGTTCCTTACAATTGCAATTGTAGCATCCTCCATGATTAGGGGTTGGAGTCTTTGCTACAAAAGTAGTTTGCTTCACTCTCTTATTGGGATTAAGTCTCTTGAACTTAATATGCCACTTCTTGGAAGTCCCAATATCACAAACACTTCCTTTACTAACATCTTCATGTCGAAGAGTGATATCCACAAGCTGATTGAAAGGAACTTCAAGTTTCAAAGGTAAAATCTTTTCGGGGTTCTTACCCAAAGCACAGATAAACCTTTGATTCTTTACAAGATCCAAAAGTTGTTGGGCCGACATGAATACGCCATCCAGAGAAGGACTACTGGATTGACTAGCGCTAGGACTGCCAGAACCAACCATATCTTTTCTTTAAGAAAGAAAGAAAAGAAGAAGAAAAGGCTATTCTTAGAATGAATATCAAACAATCATGATTGATAAAACAAGGAATCATAAAAGAAAATAGGATAGAACGGGTCCAATTGACTCGAATAAATTCCTAAAGCACGACTCCTAAGAAAGAATTAGGACATGATCCTTGTTAGATTATTCTACATTGTTTCGAAGTTTGGCTCTGATACCAAGCTGTGACGCCCCACCTCTATACCCACGCTAGCTAAGGACACTACGAGGTAATGCCGTCAACTAGCACGAAGAATAAGGCTGTTGAGGAGCGACCATCTGTATAATTGCTTTGTGCGAGTACCGATATGCCAGATAAAAATATAACTTTTCATCTCAAGAGGAAATCCGACATACCGATACAAACTCAAAGCTACTACACAGTGGCTATATGGACTTCGGAAACAAATATAGAAATAAACACAACACAAATCAGTCACAGACAATTCATATCACAAAGGCGGAAATAGATATGAATATAACACATGAAATGTACATCAGAGTAGTGGTCAAATAAGATCCACAATAACACAAAAGAATAGATACAAGTGCAAGACAACAGAATATGTATACATCAAGGAGTCTAAATCTCAAATGTATACAACAAAAACTACTGAACTAGAGTAGTTAGCCAAAAGTCAGATGATGATCCCAGATAAGAAGACATGAGGAAGCACCTGTAAAATCTCAGTCTGACCCGAGTATTATTTAAGAAGAAAATAATAAACGGATCAGTCTAGCTATAAATATCAGATAAAGTGATATAGAATAAGAGATATGACAAAAACGTATGATAACCATAAAGCCATACTGTGATAAGTATCTAATCAAAAATCAATCCAGAGATTAATCAATATCACAAGAATCTTCTCAAAGATTAAAAAGAATGTCAAATTCTTAATTTAATTCACCAAGCCACAATAAATGACATACATCAATGCCAACTGAAAAAGGTGGTGAAACATAAATCCCACAAATCAATAATTAGAAATCCAGAAATCATAAGAAAATAGGATGGCCAATCCCATAAAATGAACATCGACGCACCTAGAAAGATACGACCCATGTAGAGTCTAGCATCGATACACCTAGAAAGATGTACCCCATGCAAAGTCGAACATCGACGCATCTAGAAAGATACGCCCCATGCTCTAGCATCGATACACCTAGAAAGACGCACCCCATGCAAAGTCGAACATCGACGCACCTAGAAAGATACGCCCCATGCTCTAGCATCGACGCACCTAGAAAGATACGCCCCATGCATAAATAAACATCGACGCACCTAGAAAGATATGTCCCATGTAATGTATAACATCGATGCACCTAGAAAGATACACCCCATGCAAAGTCGAACATCGACGCACCTAGAAAGATACGACCCATGCATAGACGAACATCGATGCACCTAAATAGATACGCCCCATGCCCCGACTTATTGAGCCGATTTCTCCACGAAGTAAATAAACATCGACGCACCTAAATAGGTACGACCCATCCGAGAAATAAACATCGACGCACCTAAATAGGTACATCCCATGCAAGAAGTGAGACGAAGCTCAATAAAACGAGGAACAGTCCTCCACGTGGACAAAGAGACATCGCACATTGCTAGTCTAAACCATAAAATGATCATCATCGATCATCAAGAAGTGTCAATTACACTAAGCTATTAAATATATGAGTTTAGCTTCATGTCCCATAACCACTTACTTACTTAAATATTTACGAACAAATTGTAGATCTCCACTAGAAAATTGTCACAAGAGATTCAATCGAACAAGTCCAAAAATTAACCGACGAAGTAAACGCAAGCGTTTCATACCACTTGTTTTGCTAAGCCGTTTAATTATATTTTCTCATACGAATGAGGTAAAGGTTTATATATACTAATAGATTAGAAAACGGTTTTATGAAGGAGCTTTGTATTAAAAATAGAGTTGAAATCATCTTTGTAAAAGAGTTTGAATATTTACTACTAGTATAGAAACCTTTGTATTTAGAAGTGACAAATCATAGAAATGATTGTAGAAATAATCAATCATAAAAAATTCACATTCGAAGACGTGAATAAAATCCAAAGAAATCGATACCAAATCCATCAAAATGGACGTTCCAAAAATCCCGAAGAAAAGGTCATCAAAGTCGATAATAATTGATGACAATAAGTCGGATTAACAAAAATCGATAAACAATGGAAATTCAACTCAAAACAGCCCAAAATAGGCTATGAGAACAGTTCCAGACGTCTGGGGGATTGATCCAGACGTCTGCCCTTAGTTCTGGCCCAAAATAGGCAAAACTGCACATTTGAGATGTCTGAAATTTCAAACCAGACATCTGAACCCTTAACCAGACGTCTGCATGGATTTCCAGACGTCTGAATTTTGTCTCTGCCTTTTTGCGTTTTCCAAGGACCAATTCCAGACGTCTGGATTTTCCAACCAGACATCTGAATTTGAATCCAGACGTCTGAAATTCAATCCAGACGTCTGAAATTTCCTGGTAGGCAAAAATCAGCCTAGCCCAAAAAGGGCGAAAATCCAAAATGAAAGCGATCGGACGAGCGACGAAGACTAGGGATTTATGCCAAGCGACAACCCAGCCTTATAGACTCTTCGATGCACACTAAAAACATGATCAAACACCATAGCAATGATTTTTTTAAGGATTTAACTTCGAAACACCAAAAATTGAAATATTCTCAAAACCAATCCGAATCAAAGCAAATGCACATGAATGAGAGTTAGGAATTCATGCCTAACACTCAAAGATAATCATAGATTAAGATGTGAGATAAAAATCTCACCTTTTTACAAAATCAATGAAGAAGAAGCTATAGAGCAATGGCAAGAACAATCACTCTTCAATTCCAACCCAACAAGCTTGAATCTAAGCTTAAAAGAAAAACATTTCCTAAATTAGGTTTAGGAAATTTCTGAAATGGAGTGGAGAAAGAGTTGGAGAAGATGAAGGGAAGGCTTACCAAAGCTTCTTCTTGAATTTGGAGGTAGAAGCTTGAATTTGCAATTGAAGCTAGGGCTTGGAGTTTCTAATTTCCAATCTCTCCCACCATTGTTGATGAAGCTTGAATGTATTAGGAATTAGAAATGAAGTAATGAAGAGTTGGAGTGGAGTTGGGTTGATAAAACCAGAATTGGGCAAATGGACTGAACCAAACCCAAAGTCCAAAGTGAAAAAGTAGCAAAATTCGACTTTCTCCAAACATATCGAAGCTTATACTCAAAAAGGTTGCAAACACCATTTTGGACTCAATGGAAGTGGTCTCGAGTCCCAATTCGACTGTTTGCAAAAAGTAGCTTTTCGGACAAAAATCCGACTAACGATGAAATATTTAAATAAAATATTTAAATATAAAATCGATAAATATGCGGGTTGTTACACAAAATCAGAAACTCATACAATTTCATACTGAAATTTAAATACATACCTCTTGTCGAACAAATTCAAATTTATCTTCTGAAATCAAAATCCAATTCCATTTACCCTGTATACTTTACTTAACAACAATATCCAAATTCACTTATTGGATTCCCAATACCCATTTTACTTAAGAATTTTACCATTTCTTAAGTTTAATATAAGTATTTACATACTTCTTATATTTATTTTCACTTTACTAACAAAGTTGTATATTCATTTCCTTTCAACTTTGCATTTTCAATCCCATTTAAATTCCATATTCACATTCATTTTGATGCATTGATATACAAAAATCTTTGCTTATCATCCATTTCATAAACCTCATTTATGTATATTCAACAAATCAAGTATGCATTTACTATGCAATTATAGCTTACAAAACAACTTCAAATTCATCTCATATTAATTCAATAATTCATTATCAATATTTATACTTGCATTTTTTTAGTTCTAATCCATTTATTTGCATTTCATTAATCAAACAAGTTTCGTTCAAAAACCATTTCATAAAACTTGACAATAACCATTTCACAATTTTACTTAAGTCGAGCTTTTATCCAATATTTACTTAAGTTATTTTTTTCAATTCAAAACTCAATTTTATTTTTCCTTGTAACACTTCCCAATTTAAATCCTTGATTTGATTTTCATTTATCAAATTCATTCCATCTACTAATTTAATTAAATTAGTTTTATTCACTTACTCATAATGATTCATTTTACAATTTCCAGTTTAATCTTCATTCAATCATCAACTTAGAATATTTTCAATATCAAATTTACTTAAGAATTTCACACTTATTCCTTAAGTTCAATACAAGTATTTTCCATACTTTTTTATATTAATTTTCAATTACCACTTGGTTTACAACCACTTATATTTAAACTGGATTGCCAATTCCATATAAATTCAATCAATCTTTCATTTATAATTATTGAATTCAATTGATTTTAAACCTTATTCATTTGGTCAATCTTCAATTAGCTTCACTTACTAATTTTAGTTTAATACTTCACTTTGTTTTTCACAAATCAAATTCAATTCCAGTTCTATTTACTTACAAATTCAAAATGAATTTCAACATTCAATTTCATTTTCTTGCACTTGCAATTGCAAATTTATTTATTCACAATTTATTTTCCAACTTAATAATTTTATTACAATCATTTAGTCTATTAGACTTCTAAAATTCACATTTATTCAAATTAACTCAAGTCAATTTCAGTTTAAATCTGAATTTCCTAAGTCATCCAAACTAATTTATTATTCCATAAACATTTTAATAAGATTCCAGAGTATTTCCAACATTCAAAAATCATTTTTTTGAAGCAATTCAAATTATCTTTTGAATTTCCAAAACCCAAATCCAGTTTTGCAAACAACTTCCATTTAAAATAATTCGGCAAAAATTCCTCTTTTGGAAACTCGAAAATGAACACTGGTGATGTCGCGATCATCATCAGAATTATTTTCCAACGACCGAAAAAGAGTTTAGAGCTTTCATCCCTTCAAAACACTTTTTTTCAAAACCTTTGAAAAATCATTTTCAAACTCAAAGGGAATTTAAACCTTTCACCAAAATTTCAATTTTCAAAACCTTTCAATCTACTTTCAAATAATTCTCTGGAATTCTATTTCAAATTATAAATCACATTTACAGTTTACATTTACAAATCTCATTTATATATGGATTTTTATTTCTTAACCCTTTGTTTAATATTTTAATTTCTTATTCAATAATGATAATAGTTTAATATTTACCATACCCTTAACAACCAAACAACCATATACTATAATAATTTATGGAAATCATTTCCTTTTATATACAAAAATAATTTCGGGTAAAATTGGTTCATTTACCATATTTTCAAAACAATATCGTGTCGATTTGTTCTGTATAAGTGTTTAGAGATACCTGTCGATGGAGTTGTACAGACTATACCGACCAGAATCCATATACCACTCAACAAACCAATCATCACAATATAAAACAATTTTATATTCACTAACAAATACACGCTCATATCTATTATTACACTCAAACTCATTCTAGAGTACTACTGACTCTATCTCTAATGAGTAATTCCCAACAGAGCCAAGGTTTATCACAAATCTAAGCTCTGATACCACATGTAACGGTTGCGATCTTTCGACGCTCGAAAGTCGACATTTATACGTCCACAGTATCAAATGCCGCGCA
Organism: Allium fistulosum; assembly: GCA_030737815.1. Lineage (NCBI taxonomy): Eukaryota > Viridiplantae > Streptophyta > Magnoliopsida > Asparagales > Amaryllidaceae > Allium > Allium fistulosum. The sequence continues at coordinate 736,570,040 of CM060908.1, read as the reverse complement.
ATCGAATGCTGAAAAACCGAACCATTAGGGTTAAAAAGAAGAGGTAGAAGAAGACAGAAGAAAAGAAAGAACAGAAAAACAGAAACAGAAACAATATTAGAATCTCACATTTGCAGCGGAAAAATATATAATAGATAACCACTAGTCTTTTAAAAAAAGAACTATATCAGTTTATACAATACAACAATGAGAGTCAATATACAACTCAATACAACAATGGACAGTTATATAACTTGCCCTCATACAGAATACACAGTGGAATAAATAAACAAGTACATGAGTACGTCTCGCCATCCAGCTTGCCTCCAAAGCTCCAGAATATCCTGATAACATAACCCTAGGCTGCCCGTGTGGAAAATTATGGGCACCCAGAGTTTAGAAAGGAAACAATAAACTCCAAGTCAGTCATGGTGACTGGTGTGAGATCGTAAAACAGTTATTTTCACAAAGAAAATAAAATTAATTAGCAATGCTTTTGGAAAATGAAACTACCATAAGACCTCCCGCCACACACACAATGCAAACGCAGAATTGGAGGAGATTTCTTCTTATGATAGTCAAACATGCTTACTACGCAAAATCATGGGATTATTATTATTAATGTCTAGTGTGGAAAACATTTCGAAAGTATAATATTAATCATAGCCAGCATACAACCATTATTGTATGCCTACTATAGCTACCATCTAAACAGTGGTGACCACCATAAGTAAATGGCAGGTTCTACAACTAAAACCGTACAAGGTTCGTATTGGGAATTGGATTTCCAACAAATGGTCAGGCTAAGGAACTTCCTACTGTCAATGGGATCGCCTCTGGCGGGACGTCCCGAGAACTAACTAGCTCTCTGCCAACACAAGGCCGGGTTACCCCTTACACTGGGTAACTACTACATGAATATGCCATCCCCCGGTCCTTTGGGAACTTTATCCGAGGCGCCTCGATCACAAAGCAACAACCACAAAGAAATGAGATTGGAGCAACCACATAGGTTAAATATCAGGGCTCCATACCTGATACCACCCTTTTCCAGAAGGAAATGACATACCCTAAAGGGCGCGACCCTCATAACCTTGCCGCATCATTCCTGTTTCGACCATTTCCGGGGTGTGAGGTCCGACGAAGTCTCGTCCACAAAGCTACGCTTTTTCACAAAGCCATGCTCTGATCAACAAATGATCAATAAATAATCATCACACAGCAACACTCAGTATGCCACATTACCAAATTGGGAATATATCACTGATAACCTTCAACTACATAACCTCTGAGCTCGTACGTCTCAGAGAAGGGTGTTAAGCTAAGAGAATAAATTCTCCGCCACCAACAAAAATGTATTTGAAAGAAATCAGCTTTATATCTCAAAATGTAATGTCAGACATGTAACCATACAAGTCTGTTCCGGGTTCGAACATAACCGAAGGCACTTCCAAAGAAGCCCTTGCAATCCGGATATTCACTAATCACGTCCAGACTTCCCATCACAAGAAGAGTGATATAAATCTCTATACCGGAGCAATTCGGTGCAGAGACATTCGACAGGCTATCCTTTCATTTTCGAAAATACCCGGTCTTCACACCGGTCTTCAATTGCAATTCATACACGTCGTATCATTATTCGGAATGGGTTATCTGATACATAGGTCCTTTTCCGGCTAAACCGAATAATAAGTGTTTGTTTTAAAAACAAATTCAAGTGCCATTTCAAAGGCAATATTGATAGTTGGTGATTTAACTATCAACAACATTCACAACAATCATCAGATTTAAATAATTTTCCCAAATTATTTATTTTCAAAATATCTTCACAAGATATATATTTTTCCACACTTTAACACTTTGAAAACAAATTTCAAATCAATTTTCATCTTTCAACTTTTGAAAATAAATTTCAAATCAATTTCCTTACGTGGAATATATTTCCAAATATTTCTTTTAAAAACCAACTTTAGAACCTTTAATTTTTATTTTTAAAAGCTACTTTGGAAATATACTCGGCTTTATAGTGAGAATACACTTCCACTTCAAAATGGTCCATTTAAACCAATTAAATAAATCCTTATCGATTTATTTTAAATTTACATCCAAATCTGTAAATTTATTTCCACACTTTAAAAATAGACCAGTGTTTATTTTTAAAACAAAATTCCCTTTCCTTTATAAACTCCATTTGGAATTTACATTTCCAAATATTCACTTTTTATACGATTTCCAAATCGATTTCTCAAAGATTTATTTCCAAATACTAAATCAATCATCAATTTGATTTCTAGAAGTTTATCACTTTTAAATAAATTCCTTTATTCTTTCCAAATTATTTAAAATTCTATTTTCAGTAAATTCTTCAACTTTTAAACAATTTTACTTAGAATCCTTTTATTCAAATCTTTTCACCATATTTTTGAAATTAATTCGATAAGATCGCAAAAATCAACTTTATACTTTTAAATTCTTCCTTTAAATTCAACCAACTCTTTCAGAAAGAATTCACTTAAAATTTCCCAATTTAATTTAAAAAATCCAATTTTATTTATTTCTGGTATCCAACGATACCAAAAATACATTCGGCTAAATTTTTAGCCTTCAACAATTTCAATCACACATATAATCACACATAGATTATAAACAATCACATCACAATATATGAAAAAAATTCACATAATTTGAGGAATCCAGTTGGATCCCTCCAACCTGTTTCCCTGCATTCACAGACGTTAGCATAATACCAATTCCACTTCGAGGTGGAATATCGCGGTAAATGGGATTTATAAAAATATCATCCGCTATTATGCGGCGCAATAGGGTCTCATCCGCTATATAATGCAGGAAATCAATCACCAATATATATATATATATATTCCAATATATATATATATATTGCTATATACTAATATATATATATACTATCACAATCCAAACAGTCAATCAATAACTGCAATTCAAATTTTATTTGAGTGAGAAGATCTCACCTTAGCTTTCTATTTTGCAATCCATTTCCATTTTTGAATATTTCTTCACAGAATTAGAACTTGTATAACAATTATATAATTTTATTAATATTTGAACTAATCAAAAAATTAAATTTCCATTTAGTAAGTTACTTAACTAGTGATTTTATTTGAATCGAAAATTTAATTTAAACTAATAGTTTTACTTTACTGTAAAAATTATTTTCTTCCTTCAATCTGTATACATATATACACATTTATAAAAATAACTATAATAAAGTCTAATTTCTATAAATTCTTCAACATATAAATCCCTATGTTTTCCTAAAATCACATATATAAATATATTTTCGGTAAACAACATAATTAGTATTTCCAGTAAAAAACATATTTTAAATTCTGTTTTTTACATTTTCCTTTCTAGTAAACAACATAATTAGTAATTTTAAAATGTACATATTTATATTCTAATTATCACTGTGTAAATATATAAATTAAATGAAAAGACTTAAAATACCTTCTCAGCCTCGAAATCGAACGTCGCCGAGTTTCCTCCTTCCAGTCGCGAAACCTTAAACCACGCACGCGAACCCACGCCCCAATTCCAATCACGATATGTCGCGACTCCTTTGTCGTCGCTTGCTCGGCTCGATGCCACCATCTCGACCTCGCGAAACCCCACACGCTTGCCGTCTGCCCCGATTCCGATCCTCCTCCACTCGCGCGAACGCGAGCTTCCATCAGTTCGACCACGATTGATCGCCAAGACTCGAGCGCTCCGATGTCGCGCTTCCCACTTTGTACGCGAATTGGACTTCTCATTTTCGAGCATCCTCCCTCGCCTTCGTCGCTTCGATTATGATTCGAAACTATTGCAGTTCGCCATGATTATACGAGACCCCCTTTTAAATTTTGAAATTAGAGTGAAAGGCTCGGCCATGATTTTTGATTTACTGTGAACGAAATTGATTAACGGAAGGAATAAAGAGGTATTGTTTTCGAACGGAAGGATAAGGCTCGAGATTTATTTTATAAAAGGAAAAGGGGGAGACCATGATTACATTGAAGGGAACAGACGTGATTTTTGCGTGTTTGAATGGGAAAGACTGAGAGGATGGATTTTCGGTTGAAAGGAGATAGACTAGACAAATTTTATTATATTTATTCATTTTCATTTTTTTGACTGGTCAAAAAATGTGTATATATATATATACTTTAATTTCAGATTGTCTCGATAATTGCAACTCTCAAATCTTGAACTCCTATCGAGGCGTGCCGCTAGGCGTTTATAATATTAAACCCCTATTCCGAACGCAATGGAAAAGGTTCCGAGTCCAAATTTGATCGTATGGGGAAGATAGCTTTTTGGACCCAATTAAAATATTGAATTTTCGATTAAATTTCAGCGCGTTTACTTATCGTACGGCCAAACGATCACTCCAAACATTACGAAAATTGAAATCCGATAATAATACACTATTACGGATCCAATGGGACTGGTTTCGTCGAATTCCAAGACCGTGCCTCGGAAGACTATTTTTAAATATCGATTTAAACGATAAAATTCAAAACTGAACAAATCACTTTCAAATTCAATTCCGAAGCTTCCATTATCTTCAGAATTATCAATATAGATTTTCTAAGCCTTAAAAATATTTTTAATCAGCTTAAAATTGAAGATTCAAATTTTTACCCAATTGCAATAAATCAAATCCAATAATTAAATTGCCAAATTCATTCCGATATTTTCGAATTTCAAATTAAACTAACTTCCAAATATTTAAAATCAATTAAATATCCTGATTTTCCATTGTCAAAAATTCAGGGTCATTACAATCTTCCCCCTTTAAAAGAATTTCTTCCCCGAAATTACAAGTTAAGAAGAATGCTCCAATACCCATTTACTACTTTCCCAAAACCAAATAGTTTTAAACAACTTGCTAAAACAAATCTTTTTATTAAAGATTCGTTATCACTTCAACTATCTTTCCAAACACTTTCATAGTTTTAAGCAACTTTATTTTGCTTCACAATTCAAATTTAAATTTAAATTCAAATTGTAAATTATCCAAAATTTCTCAAAAAATTTCTAACTCTCTAAATTTCCGAAAAAAATCGCCAACGTCTCCTTTGCGCGGCTAGCCCGGTACTACTACAAAATGTCCCTACGGACTCCCAAATTCCAATCGAAAACAAAATGCCAAGTGGCAAAATGTGACGCCCCACCTCTATACCCACGCTAGCCAAGGACACTACGAGGTAATGCCGTCAACTAGCACGGAGAATAAGGCTGTTGAGGAGCGACCATCTGTATAATTGCTTTGTGCGAGTACCGATATGCCAGATAAAAATATAACTTTTCATCTCAAGAGGAAATCCGACATACCGATACAAACTCAAAGCTACTACACAGTGGCTATATGGACTTCGGAAACAAATATAGAAATAAACATAACACAAATCAGTCACAGACAATTCATATCACAAAGGCGGAAATAGATATGAATATAACACATGAAATGTACATCAGAGTAGTGGTCAAATAAGATCCACAATAACACAAAAGAATAGATACAAGTGCAAGACAACAGAATATGTATACATCAAGGAGTCTAAATTTCAAATGTATACAACAAAAACTACTAAACTAGAGTAGTTAGCCAAAAGTCAGATGATGATCCCAGATAAGAAGACATGAGGAAGCACCTGTAAAATCTCAGTCTGACCCGAGTATTATTTAAGAAGAAAATAATAAACGGATCAGTCTAGCTATAAATATCAGATAAAGTGATATAGAATAAGAGATATGACAAAAACGTATGATAACCATAAAGCCATACTGTGATAAGTATCTAATCAAAAATCAATCCAGAGATTAATCAATATCACCAGAATATTCTCAAAGATTAAAAAGAATGTCAAATTCTTAATTTAATTCACCAAGCCACAATAAATGACATACATATCAATGCCAACTGAAAAAGGTGGTGAAACATAAATCCCACAAATCAATAATTAGAAATCCAGAAATCATAAGAAAATAGGATGGCCAATCCCATAAACTGAACATCGACGCACCTAGAAAGATACGACCCATGTAGAGTCTAGCATCGATACACCTAGAAAGATGTACCCCATGCAAAGTCGAACATCGACGCACCTAGAAAGATAGCACGTTATCTTTTGCAAGAGAACGGCATCCAAACCACTACGATTAGCATTGGTACAAAAGAGAAAATCTTGGTTCCCTTTGGGAATCACAAGAATAAGAGTATCGGAAAAGAATTCTTTCAAAAAAAATCTTCTTTCCCGAAAAGCTAAAACTTTCAAAAATTACATTTATCTTTATGTAATAATCTTTCTAAAAAAATTTACATTTTTACAAGTCAATATATCGTGTCAAATTGTCTCATCAAAGCGTTTAGGAGATTCCTATCGATAACGTTGATCAGGCGCATCGACCAAAATTCTTAAAGCACTCAATGGGCAATACAATCACAAAACCATCTTCCATATAATAAAAATATCTCTTAGAAGTTTTAAGAATATTATTTTCTCATTGAAGAACAAAATCCAATTATACTTATAAATAAATCTTATGAAAAAGATTTGCAAAATTTTAAATTGCTATTTCCGTCCAAAATCAATAAATACAAAAATGAAGTCATCGAGATACTCATAGAAGACTCGATTTATAAAATGGATGAAATAAGTTGGACAAACTAAATGACATAATAAGTCATTCATAAGAACCATAACGAGTGCGGAATGCGGTAAGTGGATGATAACTTCCGCAACTCGTAGCTAAAGAAAACCGGTGGCAAGGTCGAGCTGAAAAGACCTTAACACCTCTCAAAGGATTGATTAGGTGATAATCCTAAGACAAGCTCAAAAATACCGGAACATCACACAACTAATTAGATGAGAGAAATAAAACTTTCCTCATCATGAGGGCATAAAGAATGAAATAATGCCACCAAAAATTTGAAAACGGAGTCACGAAGAAATATAGAAATCTGCTTAACAGATTGAAAATGTCGAAGATGAATAATCCACACGGGACAAAGGATATGACTTCATAATAATTAAGCCAATCCTTACAAAAGTCAATTCCGAAGCATAAGTAAAAATCAGCTCGGAAAGAAAAATCACATAAAATAATTTCGACATAAAAAAAACAAATCAAGTGTTGCAGATCCACCAATCCGGATTCGTAATCCTCAAAGAAGTCATCAAGCCCAGAAAGGTTTAAAGAAAAAGAATCACAAGTTCTTTTGATATAAAAATAATGAGATGAAACCCATATCAAAAAGAACTCGAATAAGATAATCACAAAATAAATGTCATCAAGGATAGAATGGATACCTTGACTAAGAAAAGAGTTGCTAGGGGCTTGAACAATATTTAGCTTTTTCATGTCCTTGTTCAAAAGTTTGGGACATGCAGATAAAAGATGACCCGGTTTCTTGCAATAACGACAAGAATGGGGTTTCAGACACATATTCGCATAGTGTTCCTTAGAATTGCAATTGTAGCATCCTCCATGATTAGGGGTTGGAGTCTTTGCTACAAAAGTAGTTTGCTTCACTCTCTTATTGGGATTAAGTCTCTTGAACTTAATATGCCACTTCTTGGAAGTCCCAATATCACAAACACTTCCTTTACTAACATCTTCATGTCGAAGAGTGATATCCACAAGCTGATTGAAAGGAACTTCAAGTTTCAAAGGTAAAATCTTTTCGGGGTTCTTACCCAAAGCACAGATAAACCTTTGATTCTTTACAAGATCCAAAAGTTGTTGGGCCGACATGAATACGCCATCCAGAGAAGGACTACTGGATTGACCAGCGCTAGGACTGCCAGAACCAACCATATCTTTTCTTTAAGAAAGAAAGAAAAGAAGAAGAAAAGGTTATTCTTAGAATGAATATCAAACAATCATGATTGATAAAACAAGGAATCATAAAAGAAAAAAGGATAGAACGGGTCCAATTGACTCGAATAAATTCCTAAAGCACGACTCCTAAGAAAGACTTAGGACATGATCCTTGTTAGATTATTCTACATTGTTTCGAAGTTTGGCTCTGATACCAAGCTGTGACGCCCCACCTCTATACCCACGCTAGCAAAGGACACTACGAGGTAATGCCGTCAACTAGCACGGAGAATAAGGCTGTTGAGGAGCGACCATCTGTATAATTGCTTTGTGCGAGTACCGATATGCCAGATAAAAATATAACTTTTCATCTCAAGAGGAAATCCGACATACCGATACAAACTCAAAGCTACTACACAGTGGCTATATGGACTTCGGAAACAAATATAGAAATAAACACAACACAAATCAGTCACAGACAATTCATATCACAAAGGCGGAAATAGATATGAATATAACACATGAAATGTACATCAGAGTAGTGGTCAAATAAGATCCACAATAACACAAAAGAATAGATACAAGTGCAAGACAACAGAATATGTATACATCAAGGAGTCTAAATCTCAAATGTATACAACAAAAACTACTAAACTAGAGTAGTTAGCCAAAAGTCAGATGATGATCCCAGATAAGAAGACATGAGGAAGCACCTGTAAAATCTCAGTCTGACCCGAGTATTATTTAAGAAGAAAATAATAAACGGATCAGTCTAGCTATAAATATCAGATAAAGTGATATAGAATAAGAGATATGACAAAAACGTATGATAACCATAAAGCCATACTGTGATAAGTATCTAATCAAAAATCAATCCAGAGATTAATCAATATCACAAGAATCTTCTCAAAGATTAAAAAGAATGTCAAATTCTTAATTTAATTCACCAAGCCACAATAAATGACATACATATCAATGCCAACTGAAAAAGGTGGTGAAACATAAATCCCACAAATCAATAATTAGAAATCCAGAAATCATAAGAAAATAGGATGGCCAATCCCATAAACTGAACATCGACGCACCTAGAAAGATACGACCCATGTAGAGTCTAGCATCGATACACCTAGAAAGATTTACCCCATGCAAAGTCGAACATCGACGCATCTAGAAAGATACGCCCCATGCTCTAGCATCGATACACCTAGAAAGACGCACCCTATGCAAAGTCGAACATCGACGCACCTAGAAAGATACGCCCCATGCTCTAGCATCGACGCACCTAGAAAGATACGCCCCATGCATAAATAAACATCGATGCACCTAGAAAGATACGTCCCATGTAATGTCTAACATCGATGCACCTAGAAAGATACACCCCATGCAAAGTCGAACATCGACGCACCTAGAAAGATACGACCCATGCATAGACGAACATCGACGCACCTAAATAGATACGCCCCATGCCCCGACTTATTGAGCCGATTGCTCCACGAAGTAAATAAACATCGACGCACCTAAATAGGTACGACCCATGCGAGAAATAAACATCGACGCACCTAAATAGGTACGTCCCATGCGAGAAGTGAGACGAAGCTCAACAAAACGAGGAACAATCCTCCACGTGGACAAAGAGACATCACACATTGCTAGTCTAAACCATAAAATGATCATCATCGATCATCAATAAGTGTCAATTACACTAAGCTAGTAAATATATGAGTTTAGCTTCATGTCCCATAACCACTTGCTTAACTTAAATATTTACGAACAAATTGTAGATCTCCACTAGAAAATTGTCACAAGAGATTCAATCGAACAAGTCCAAAAATTAACCGACGAAGTAAACGCAAGCGTTTCATACCACTTGTTTTGCTAAGCCGTTTAATTATATTTTCTCATACGAATGAGGTAAAGGTTTATATATACTAATAGATTAGAAAACGGTTTTATGAAGGAGCTTTGTATTAAAAATAGAGTTGAAATCATCTTTGTAAAAGAGTTTGAATATTTACTACTAGTATAGAAACCTTTGTATTTAGAAGGGACAAATCATAGAAATGATTGTAGAAACAATCAATCATAAAAAATTCACATTCGAAGACGTGAATAAAATCCAAAGAAATCGATACCAAATCCATCAAAATGGACGTTCCAAAAATCCCGAAGAAAAGGTCATCAAAGTCGATAATAATTGATGACAATAAGTCGGATTAACAAAAATCGATAAACAATGGAAATTCAACTCAAAACAGCCCAAAAATAGGCTATGAGAACAGTTCCAGATGTCTGGGGGATTGATCCAGACGTCTGGCCCTAAGTTCTGGCCCAAAATAGGCAAAACTGCACATTTCAGACGTCTGAAATTTCAAACCAGACGTCTGAACCCTTAACCAGACGTCTGGATGGATTTCCAGACGTCTGAATTTTGTCTCTGCCTTTTTGCGTTTTCCAGGGACAAATTCCAAACGTCTGGATTTTCCAACCAGACGTCTGAATTTGAATCCAGACGTCTGAAATTCAATCCAGACGTCTGAAATTTCCGGGTAAGCAAAAATCAGCCTAGCCCAAAAAGGGCGAAAATCCAAAATGGAAGCGATCGGACGAGCGACGTAGACTAGGGATTTATGCCAAGCGACAACCCAGCCTTATAGACTCTTCGATGCACACTAAAAACATGATCAAACACCATAGCAATGATTTTTTTAAGGATTTAACTTCGAAACACCAAAAATTGAAATATTCTCAAAACCAATCCGAATCAAAGCAAATGCACATGAATGAGAGTTAGGAATTCATGCCTAACACTCAAAGATAATCATAGACTAAGATGTGAGATAAAAATCTTACCTTTTTACAAAATCAATGAAGAAGAAGCTATAGAGCAATGGCAAGAACAATCACTCTTCAATTCCAACCCAACAAGCTTGAATCTAAGCTTAAAAGAAAAACATTTCCTAAATTAGGTTTAGGAAATTTCTGAAATGGAGTGGAGAAAGAGTTGGAGAAGATGAAGGGAAGGCTTACCAAAGCTTCTTCTTGAATTTGGAGGTAGAAGCTTGAATTTGCAATTGAAGCTAGGGCTTGGAGTTTCTAATTTCCAATCTCTCCCACCATTGTTGATGAAGCTTGAATGTATTAGGAATTAGAAATGAAGTAATGAAGAGTTGGAGTGGAGTTGGGTTGATAAAACCAGAATTGGGCAAATGGACTGAACCAAACCCAAAGTCCAAAGTGAAAAAGTAGCAAAATTCGACATTCTTCAAACATATCGAAGCTTATACTCAAAAAGGTCGCAAACACCATTTTGGACTCAATGGAAGTGGTCTCGAGTCCCAATTCGACTGTTTGCAAAAAGTAGCTTTTCGGACAAAAATCCGACTAACGATGAAATATTTAAATAAAATATTTAAATATAAAATCGATAAATATGCGGGTTGTTACAGACTCCCCTCCTTAAAGAAATTGCGTCCTCGCAATACTTAAGAAGAAAATAAATAGTAACAACCATAGAAGCATATCAACACAAAAGAAAATTTGAAATAAGAAGTTCACCATAAAGAGCACGAAAGAGTTAGCTCGAACGTGTTCGCTCGATGAATTCTCTGGATCCCCAAGAGAAATCCTTAGGATTTGAGAACCATCGGACTTTCACAAAAAAACATCTTTATTTCGAAGGCGCTCAACCTCCGAAGCAATGATGCGAGTAGATTGTTGCTCAAAAGTCAAATTAGATGAAACTTCAATTTCTACAATAACACTAGGCTCAAGAATAAAATCGGAATCCCAAAGGCATTTCCGTAAATAAAAGACGTGGAAAACGTCATGAATAACAAAAGATTGAGCCGGTAATAATGAGGCGATAAGCCACGGAACAAATACATTCGGTGATGGGAAATTGACCAAAATATCGTGGTGCTAACTTTCCCGATCAACTGAAACGCCCAACACCCATCATAGGTGAAACATGAATGAACACCAATAAGATCTGGACCTGAAACCAGCTTCTCACCGGCTTCAAGCCAAGACAAAAAGAATCGGCATGGCCTTCCACAGAGTGGCTCGAAAGGTACCATCCCAATACAAGATTGGAAGCTATTATAGGAAGAAAACTCAACAAGAGAAATATGATCTTCCCAACTTCCACAAAAATCGAGAACACATGAATGAAAGAGATCTTCAAGAGTTGATTCACACGCTCGGTTTGTCCATCGGACAAAGATGATAAGCGATGCTAAAATTTTAAGCTTTGTTCCTAAAGCTTTTGAAGAACTTACCAAAAATCCACTAGTAAAATAATGGATCATGATTGCTAACGATAAAAGTAAGAACTCCATGAAATTTAACTTGACATAGAGTTTAGCTAAAAAAAAGTATATTCCAAAAGAAGGATAAGCCTCCAGGCTACACAAAACAAGAGATGAACATAAATTGGATTCACGATCTCGAATCTCACAAGTGGATAAAGTCTCGAGATCATTCCATCCGGATATCATCATAGAAACAACTACTTGTTGCTTTAGGCTAAGTGCATTGGCAGCATGATTCCCCTTCCGGGAGTATAAAGAATATCAAGATCATAAGATGCAAGGAACTCGAGCCAACATTGTTGACGCAAATTATGTTCCTTTTGAGAAAATAAACATTTCAAAGATTTATGATCGAATTGGAGAACAAATTTCTTCCCCAAAATAATGATGTCAAACTCTAAAAGTGAAAACAATAGCCGCAAGCACTAGATCATGAGTGGCATATCTAGTCTCGATCGGCTTCAATGATTTAGAAACAAAAGTGATAGCACGTTCTCTTTTGCAAGAGAACGGCATCCAAACCACTACGATTAGCATTGGTACAAAAGAGAAAATCTTGGTTCCCTTCGGGAATCACAAGAATAAGAGTATCGGAAAAGAATTCTTTCAAAAAAAGTCTTCTTTCCCGAAAAGCTAAAACTTTCAAAAATTACATTTATCTTTATGTAATAATCTTTCTAAAAAAATTTACATTTTTACAAGTCAATATATCGTGTCAAATTGTCTCATCAAAGCGTTTAGGAGATTCCTATCGATAACGTTGATCAGGCGCATCGACCAAAATTCTTAAAGCACTCAATGGGCAATACAATCACAAAACCATCTTCCATATAATAAAAATATCTCTTAGAAGTTTTAAGAATATTATTTTCTCATTGAAGAACAAAATCCAATTATACTTATAAATAAATCTTATGAAAAAGATTTGCAAAATTTTAAATTGCTATTTCCATCCAAAATCAATAAATACAAAAATGAAGTCATCGAGATACTCATAGAAGACTCGATTTATAAAATGGATGAAATAAGTTGGACAAACTAAATGACATAATAAGTCATTCATAAGAACCATAACGAGTGCGGAATGCGGTAAGTGGATGATAACTTCCGCAACTCGTAGCTAAAGAAAACCGGTGGCAAGGTCGAGCTGAAAAGACCTTAACACCTCTCAAAGGATTGCTTAGGTGATAATCCTAAGACAAGCTCAAAAATACCGGAACATCACACAACTAATTAGATGAGAGAAATAAAACTTTCCTCATCATGAGGGCTTAAAGAATGAAATAATGCCACCAAAAATTTGAAAACGGAGTCACGAAGAAAAATAGAAATCTACTTAACATATTGAAAATGTCGAAGATGAATAATCCACACGGGACAAAGGATATGACTTCATAATAATTAAGCCAATCCTTACAAAAGTCAATTCCGAAGCATAAGTAAAAATCGGCTCGGAAAGAAAAATCACATAAAATAATTTCAACATAAAAAAAACAAATCAAGTGTTGCAGATCCACCAATCCGGATTCGCAATCCTCAAAGAAGTCATCAAGCCCAGAAAGGTTTAAAGAAAAAGAATCAAAAGTTCTTTTGATATAAAAATAATGAGATGAAACCCATATCAAAAAGAACTCGAATAAGATAATCACAAAATAAATGTCATCAAGGATAGAATGGATACCTTGACTAAGAAAAGAGTTGCTAGGGGCTTGCACAATATTTAGCTTTTTCATGTCCTTGTTCAAAAGTTTGGGACATGCAGATAAAAGGTGACCCGGTTTCTTGCAATAGCGACAAGAATGGGGTTTCGGACACATATTCGCATAGTGTTCCTTAGAATTGCAATTGTAGCATCCTCCATGATTAGGGGTTGGAGTCTTTGCTACAAAAGTAGTTTGCTTCACTCTCTTATTGGGATTAAGTCTCTTGAACTTAATATGCCACTTCTTGGAAGTCCCAATATCACAAACACTTCCTTTACTAACATCTTCATGTCGAAGAGTGATATCCACAAGCTGATTGAAAGGAACTTCAAGTTTCAAAGGTAAAATCTTTTCGGGGTTCTTACCCAAAGCACAGATAAACCTTTGATTCTTTACAAGATCCAAAAGTTGTTGGGCCGACATGAATACGCCATCCAGAGAAGGACTACTGGATTGACTAGCGCTAGGACTGCCAGAACCAACCATATCTTTTCTTTAAGAAAGAAAGAAAAGAAGAAGAAAAGGCTATTCTTAGAATGAATATCAAACAATCATGATTGATAAAACAAGGAATCATAAAAGAAAATAGGATAGAACGGGTCCAATTGACTCGAATAAATTCCTAAAGCACGACTCCTAAGAAAGACTTAGGACATGATCCTTGTTAGATTATTCTACATTGTTTCGAAGTTTGGCTCTGATACCAAGCTGTGACGCCCCACCTCTATACCCACGCTAGCCAAGGACACTACGAGGTAATGCCGTCAACTAGCACGAAGAATAAGGCTGTTGAGGAGCGACCATCTGTATAATTGCTTTGTGCGAGTACCGATATGCCAGATAAAAATATAACTTTTCATCTCAAGAGGAAATTCGACATACCGATACAAACTCAAAGCTACTACACAGTGGCTATATGGACTTCGGAAACAAATATAGAAATAAACACAACACAAATCAGTCACAGACAATTCATATCACAAAGGCGGAAATAGATATGAATATAACACATGAAATGTACATCAGAGTAGTGGTCAAATAAGATCCACAATAACACAAAAGAATAGATACAAGTGCAAGACAACAGAATATGTATACATCAAGGAGTCTAAATCTCAAATGTATACAACAAAAACTACTAAACTAGAGTAGTTAGCCAAAAGTCAGATGATGATCCCAGATAAGAAGACATGAGGAAGCACCTGTAAAATCTCAGTCTGACCCGAGTATTATTTAAGAAGAAAATAATAAACGGATCAGTCTAGCTATAAATATCAGATAAAGTGATATAGAATAAGAGATATGACAAAAACGTATGATAACCATAAAGCCATACTGTGATAAGTATCTAATCAAAAATCAATCCAGAGATTAATCAATATCACAAGAATCTTCTCAAAGATTAAAAAGAATGTCAAATTCTTAATTTAATTCACCAAGCCACAATAAATGACATACATATCAATGCCAACTGAAAAAGGTGGTGAAACATAAATCCCACAAATCAATAATTAGAAATCCAGAAATCATAAGAAAATAGGATGGCCAATCCCATAAACTGAACATCGACGCACCTAGAAAGATACGACCCATGTAGAGTCTAGCATCGATACACCTAGAAAGATGTACCCCATGCAAAGTCGAACATCGACGCATCTAGAAAGATACGCCCCATGCTCTAGCATCGATACACCTAGAAAGACGCACCCCATGCAAAGTCGAACATCGACGCACCTAGAAAGATACGCCCCATGCTCTAGCATCGACGCACCTAGAAAGATACGCCCCATGCATAAATAAACATCGACGCACCTAGAAAGATATGTCCCATGTAATGTCTAACATCGATGCACCTAGAAAGATACACCCCATGCAAAGTCGAACATCGACGCACTTAGAAAGATACGACCCATGCATAGACGAACATCGATGCACCTAAATAGATACGCCCCATGCCCCGACTTATTGAGCCGATTTCTCCACGAAGTAAATAAACATCGACGCACCTAAATAGGTACGACCCATCCGAGAAATAAACATCGACGCACCTAAATAGGTACGTCCCATGCGAGAAGTGAGACGAAGCTCAATAAAACGAGGAACAGTCCTCCACGTGGACAAAGAGACATCGCACATTGCTAGTCTAAACCATAAAATGATCATCATCGATCATCAAGAAGTGTCAATTACACTAAGCTATTAAATATATGAGTTTAGCTTCATGTCCCATAACCACTTACTTAACTTAAATATTTACGAACAAATTGTAGATCTCCACTAGAAAATTGTCACAAGAGATTCAATCGAACAAGTCCAAAAATTAACCGACGAAGTAAACGCAAGCGTTTCATACCACTTGTTTTGCTAAGCCGTTTAATTATATTTTCTCATAAGAATGAGGTAAAGGTTTATATATACTAATAGATTAGAAAACGGTTTTATGAAGGAGCTTTGTATTAAAAATAGAGTTGAAATCATCTTTGTAAAAGAGTTTGAATATTTACTACTAGTATAGAAACCTTTGTATTTAGAAGTGACAAATCATAGAAATGATTGTAGAAATAATAAATCATAAAAAATTCACATTCGAAGACGTGAATAAAATCCAAAGAAATCGATACCAAATCCATCAAAATGGACGTTCCAAAAATCCCGAAGAAAAGGTCATCAAAGTCGATAATAATTGATGACAATAAGTCGGATTAACAAAAATTGATAAACAATGGAAATTCAACTCAAAACAGCCCAAAATAGGCTATGAGAACAGTTCCAGACGTCTGGGGGATTGATCCAGACGTCTGCCCTTAGTTCTGGCCCAAAATAGGCAAAACTGCACATTTTAGATGTCTGAAATTTCAAACCAGACATCTGAACCCTTAACCAGACGTCTGCATGGATTTCCAGACGTCTGAATTTTGTCTCTGCCTTTTTGCGTTTTCCAGGGACCAATTCCAGACGTCTGGATTTTCCAACCAGACATCTGAATTTGAATCCAGACGTCTGAAATTTAATCCAGACGTCTGAAATTTCCTGGTAGGCAAAAATCAGCCTAGCCCAAAAAGGGCGAAAATCCAAAATGAAAGCGATCGGACGAGCGACGAAGACTAGGGATTTATGCCAAGCGACAACCCAGCCTTATAGACTCTTCGATGCACACTAAAAACATGATCAAACACCATAGCAATGATTTTTTTAAGGATTTAACTTCGAAACACCAAAAATTGAAATATTCTCAAAACCAATCCGAATCAAAGCAAATGCACATGAATGAGAGTTAGGAATTCATGCCTAACACTCAAAGATAATCATAGATTAAGATGTGAGATAAAAATCTCACCTTTTCACAAAATCAATGAAGAAGAAGCTATAGAGCAATGGCAAGAACAATCACTCTTCAATTCCAACCCAACAAGCTTGAATCTAAGCTTAAAAGAAAAACATTTCCTAAATTAGGTTTAGGAAATTTCTGAAATGGAGTGGAGAAAGAGTTGGAGAAGATGAAGGGAAGGCTTACCAAAGCTTCTTCTTGAATTTGGAGGTAGAAGCTTGAATTTGCAATTGAAGCTAGGGCTTGGAGTTTCTAATTTCCAATCTCTCCCACCATTGTTGATGAAGCTTGAATGTATTAGGAATTAGAAATGAAGTAATGAAGAGTTGGAGTGGAGTTGGGTTGATAAAACCAGAATTGGGCAAATGGACTGAACCAAACCCAAAGTCCAAAGTGAAAAAGTAGCAAAATTCGACTTTCTCCAAACATATCGAAGCTTATACTCAAAAAGGTTGCAAACACCATTTTGGACTCAATGGAAGTGGTCTCGAGTCCCAATTCGACTGTTTGCAAAAAGTAGCTTTTCGGACAAAAATCCGACTAACGATGAAATATTTAAATAAAATATTTAAATATAAAATCGATAAATATGCGGGTTGTTACACAAAATCAGAAACTCATACAATTTCATACTGAAATTTAAATACATACCTCTTGTCGAACAAATTCAAATTTATCTTCTGAAATCAAAATCCAATTCCATTTACCCTGTATACTTTACTTAACAACAATATCCAAATTCACTTATTGGATTCCCAATACCCATTTTACTTAAGAATTTTACCATTTCTTAAGTTTAATATAAGTATTTACATACTTCTTATATTTATTTTCACTTTACTAACAAAGTTGTATATTCATTTCCTTTCAACTTTGCATTTTCAATCCCATTTAAATTCCATATTCACATTCATTTTGATGCATTGATATACAAAAATCTTTGCTTATCATCCATTTCATAAACCTCATTTATGTATATTCAACAAATCAAGTATGCATTTACTATGCAATTATAGCTTACAAAACAACTTCAAATTCATCTCATATTAATTCAATAATTCATTGTCAATATTTATACTTGCATTTTTTTAGTTCTAATCCATTTATTTGCATTTCATTAATCAAACAAGTTTCGTTCAAAAACCATTTCATAAAACTTGACAACAACCATTTCACAATTTTACTTAAGTCGAGCTTTTATCCAATATTTACTTAAGTTATTTTTTTCAATTCAAAACTCAATTTTATTTTTCCTTGTAACACTTCCCAATTTAAATCCTTGATTTGATTTTCATTTATCAAATTCATTCCATCTACTAATTTAATTAAATTAGTTTTATTCACTTACTCATAATGATTCATTTTACAATTTCCAGTTTAATCTTCATTCAATCATCAACTTAGAATATTTTCAATATCAAATTTACTTAAGAATTTCACACTTATTCCTTAAGTTCAATACAAGTATTTTCCATACTTTTTTATATTAATTTTCAATTACCACTTGGTTTACAACCACTTATATTTAAACTGGATTGCCAATTCCATATAAATTCAATCAATCTTTCATTTATAATTATTGAATTCAATTCATTTTAAACCTTATTCATTTGGTCAATCTTCAATTAGCTTCACTTACTAATTTTAGTTTAATACTTCACTTTGTTTTTCACAAATCAAATTCAATTCCAGTTCTATTTACTTACAAATTCAAAATGAATTTCAACATTCAATTTCATTTTCTTGCACTTGCAATTGCAAATTTATTTATTCACAATTTATTTTCCAACTTAATAATTTTATTACAATCATTTAGTCTATTAGACTTCTAAAATTCACATTTATTCAAATTAACTCAAGTCAATTTCAGTTTAAATCTGAATTTCCTAAGTCATCCAAACTAATTTATTATTCCATAAACATTTTAATAAGATTCCAGAGTATTTCCAACATTCAAAAATCATTTTTTTGAAGCAATTCAAATTATCTTTTGAATTTCCAAAACCCAAATCCAGTTTTGCAAACAACTTCCATTTAAAATAATTCGGCAAAAATTCCTCTTTTGGAAACTCGAAAATGAACACCGGTGATGTCGCGATCATCATCAGAATTATTTTCCAACGACCGAAAAAGAGTTTAGAGCTTTCATCCCTTCAAAACACTTTTTTTCAAAACCTTTGAAAAATCATTTTCAAACTCAAAGGGAATTTAAACCTTTCACCAAAATTTCAATTTTCAAAACCTTTCAATCTACTTTCAAATAATTCTCTGGAATTCTATTTCAAATTATAAATCACATTTACAGTTTACATTTACAAATCTCATTTATATATGGATTTTTATTTCTTAACCCTTTGTTTAATATTTTAATTTCTTATTCAATAATGATAATAGTTTAATATTTACCATACCCTTAACAACCAAACAACCATATACTATAATAATTTATGGAAATCATTTCCTTTTATATACAAAAATAATTTCGGGTAAAATTGGTTCATTTACCATATTTTCAAAACAATATCGTGTCGATTTGTTCTGTATAAGTGTTTAGAGATACCTATCGATGGAGTTGTACAGACTATACCGACCAGAATCCATATACCACTCAACAAACCAATCATCACAATATAAAACAATTTTATATTCACTAACAAATACACGCTCATATCTATTATTACACTCAAACTCATTCTAGAGTACTACTGACTCTATCTCTAATGAGTAATTCCCAACAGAGCCAAGGTTTATCACAAATCTAAGCTCTGATACCACATGTAACGGTTGCGATCTTTCGACGCTCGAAAGTCGACATTTATACGTCCACTATATCAAATGCTGCGCAATCGAATGCCGAAAAACCGAACCATTAGGGTTAAAAAGAAGAGGTAGAAGAAGACAGAAGAAAAGAAAGAACAGAAAAACAGAAATAGAAACAATATTAGAATCTCCCATTCGCAGCGGAACAATATATAATAGATAATCACTAGTCTTTTAAAAAACGAACTATATCAGTTTATACAATACAACAATGAGAGTCAATATACAACTCAATACAACAATGGACAGTTATATAACTTGCCCTCATACAGAATACCCAGCAGAATAAATAAACAAGTACGGGAGTACGTCTAGCCATCTAGCTTGCCTCCAAAGCTCCAGAATATCCTGATAACATAACTCTAGGTTGCCCGTGTGGAAAATTATGGGCGCCCAGAGTTTAGAAAGGAAACAATAAACTCCGAGTCAGTCATGGTGACTGGTGTGAGATCGTAAAACAGTTATTTTCACAAAGAAAATAAAATTAATTAGCAAAGCTTTTGGAAAATGAAACTACCATAAGACCTCCCGCCACACACACAATGCAAACGCAGAATTGGAGGAGATTTCTTCTTATGATAGTCAAACATGCTTACTACGCAAAATCATGGGATTATTATTATTAATGTCTAGTGTGGAAAACATTTCAAAAGTATAATATTAATCATAGCCAGCATACAACCATTATTGTATACCTACTATAGCTACCATCTAAACAGTGGTGACCACCATAAGTAAATGGCAGGTTCTACAACTAAAACCGTACAAGGTTCGTATTGGGAATTGGATTTCCAACAAATGGTCAGGCTAAGGAACCTCCTACTGTCAATGGGATCGCCTCTGGCGGGACGTCCCGAGAACTAACTAGCTCTATGCCAACACAAGGCCGGGTTACCCCTTACATTGGGTAACTACTACACGAATATGCCATCCCCCGGTCCTTTGGGAACTTTATCCGAGGCGCCTCGATCACAAAGCAACAATGACAAAGAAATGAGATTGGAGCAACCACATAGGTTAAATATCAGGGCTCCATACCTGATACCACCCTTTTCCAGAAGGAAATGACATACCCTAAAGGGCGCGACCCTCATAACCTTGCCGCATCATTCCTGTTTCGACCATTTCCGAGGTGTGAGGTCTGACGAAGTCTCGTCCACAAAGCTACGCTTTTTCACAAAGCCATGCTTTGATCAACAAATGATCAATAAATAATCATCACACAGCAACACTCAGCATGCCACATTACCAAATTGGGAATATATCGCTGATAACCTTTAACTACATAACCTCTGAGCTCGTACGTCTCAGAGAAGGGTGTTAAGCTAAGAGAATAAATTCTCCGCCACCAACAGAAATGTATTTGAAAGAAATCAGCTTTATATCTCAAAATGTAATGTCAGACATGTAACCATATAAGTCTGTTCCGGGTTCGAACAGAACCGAAGGCACTTCAAAAGAAGCCCTTGCAATCCGGATATTCACTAATCACGTCCGGACTTCCCATCACAAGAAGAGTGATATAAATCTCTATACCGGAGCAATTCGGTGCAGAGAAATTCGACAGGCTGTCCTTTCATTTTCGAAAATACCCGGTCTTCACACCGGTCTTCAATTGCAATTCATACACGTCGTATCATTATTCTGAATGGGTTATCTGACACAAAGGTCCTTTCCTGGCTATATCGAATAATAAGTGTTTGTTTTAAAAAAAAATTCAAGTGCCATTTCAAAGGCAATATTGATAGTCGGTGATTTAACTATCAACAACATTCACAACAATCATCAGATTTAAATAATTTTCCCAAATTATTTATTTTCAAAATATCTTCACAAGATATATATTTTTCCACACTTCAACACTTTGAAAACAAATTTCAAATCAATTTTCATCTTTCAACTTTTGAAAATCAATTTCAAATCAATTTCCTTACGCGGAATATATTTCCAAACATTTCTTTTAAAAACCAACTTTAGAACCTTTAATTTATATTTTTAAAAGCTACTTTGGAAATATACTCGGCTTTATAGTGAGAATACACTTCCACTTCAAAATGGTCCATTTAAACCAATTAAATAAATCCTTATCGATTTATTTTAAATTTACATCCAAATCTGTAAATTTATTTCCACACTTTAAAAATAGACCAGTGTTTATTTTTAAAACAAATTTCCCTTTCCTTTATAAACTCCATTTGGAATTTACATTTCCAAATATTCACTTTTTATACGATTTCCAAATCGATTTCTCAAAGATTTATTTCCAAATACTAAATCAATCATCAATTTGATTTCTAGAAGTTTATCACTTTTAAATAAATTCCTTTATTCTTTCCAAATTATTTAAAATTCTATTTTCAATAAATTCTTTAACTTTTAAACAATATTACTTAGAATCCTTTTATTCAAATCTTTTCACCATATTTTTGAAATTAATTCGATAAGATCGCAAAAATCAACTTTATACTTTTAAATTCTTCCTTTAAATTCAACCAACTCTTTCAGAAAGAATTCACTTAAAATTTCCCAATTTAATTTAAAAAATCCAATTTTATTTATTTCTGGTATCCAGCGATACCAAAAATACATTCAGCTAAATTTTTAGCCTTCAACAATTTCAATCACACATATAATCACACATAGATTATGAACAATCACATCACAATATATGAAACAAATTCACATAATTTGAGGAATCCAGTTGGATCCCTCCAACCTGTTTCCCTGCATCCACAGACGTTAGCACAATACCAATTCCACTTCGAGGTGGAATATCGTGGTATATGGGATTTATAAAAATATCATCCGCTATTATGCGGCGCAATAGGGTCTCATCCGCTATATAATGCGGGAAATAAATCACCAATATATATATATTCCAATATATATATATTGCTATATACTAATATATATATATATATACACTATCACAATCCAAACAGTCAATCAATAACTGCAATTCAAATTTTATTTGAGTGAGAAGATCTCACCTTAGCTTTTTATTTTGCAATCCATTTCCATTTTTGACCATTTCTTCACAAAATTAGACCTTGTATAAAAATTATATAATTTTATTAATATTTGAACTAATCAAAAAATTAAATTTCCATTTAGTAAGTTACTTAACTAGTGATTTTATTTGAATCGAAAATTTAATTTAAACTAATAGTTTTCCTTTACTGTAAAAATTATTTTCTTCCTTCAATCTGTATACATATATATACATTTATAAAAATAACTATAATAAAGTCTAATTTCTATAAATTCTTCAATATATAAATCCCTATGTTTTCCCAAAATCAGACATATAAATATATTTTCTGTAAACAACATAATTAGTATTTCCAGTAAACAACATATTTTAAATTCTGTTTTTTACATTTTCCTTTCCAGTAAACAACATAATTAGTAATTTTAAAATGTACATATTTATATTCTAATTATCACTATGTAAATATATAAATTAAATGAAAAGACTGAAAATACCTTCTCAGCCTCGAAATCGAACGTCGCCGAGTTTCCTCCTTCCAGTCGCGAAACCCTAAACCACGCACGCGAACCCACGCCCCAATTCCAATCGCGATATGTCACGACTCCTTTGCCGTCGCTTGCTCGGCTCGATGCCACCATCGCAACCTCGCGAAACCCTACACGCCTGTCGCCTGCCGCCTGCCCCGATTCCGATCCTCCTCCACTCGCGCAAACGCGAGCTTCCATCAGTTCGACCATGATTGATCGCCGAGACTCGAGCGCTCCGATGTCGCGCTTCCCACTTCGTACGCGAATTGGACTTCTCGTTTTTGAGCATCCTCCCTCGCCTTCGTCGCTTCGATTATGATATGAAACTATTGCAGTTCGCCATGATTATACGAGACCCCCTTTTAAATTTTGAAATTAGAGTGAAAGGCTCGGCCATGATTTTTGATTTACTGTGAACGAAATCGATTAACTGAAGGAATAAAGAGGTATTGTTTTCGAACAGAAGGATAAGGCTCGAGATTTATTTTATAAAAGGAAAAGGGGGAGACCATGATTACATTGAAGGGAACATACATGATTTTTGCGTGTTTGAATGGGAAAGACTGGGAGGATGGATTTTCGGTTGAAAGGAGATAGACTAGACAAATTTTATTATATTTATTCATTTTCATTTTTTTGACCGGTCAACAAATGTATATATATATATATATACTTTAATTTCAAATTGTCTCGATAATTGCAACTCTCAAATCTTGAACTCCTTTCGAGGCGTGCCGCTAAGCGTTTATAATATCAAACCCCTATTTCGAATGCAATGGAAAACTTTCCGAGTCCAAATTTGATCGTATGGGGAAGATAGCTTTTTGGACCCAGTTAAAATATTGAATTTTCGATTAAATTTCAGCGCGTTTACTTATCGTACGGCCAAACGATCACTCCAAACATTACGAAAATTGAAATCCGATAATAATACACTATTACGGATCCAATGGGACTGGTTTCGTCGAATTCCGAGACCGTGCCTCGGAAGACTATTTTTAAATATCGATTTAAACGATAAAATTCAAAACTGAACAAATCACTTCCAAATTCAATTCTGAAGCTTCCATTATCTTCAGAATTATCAATATAGATTTTCTAAGCCTTAAAAATATTTTTAATCAGCTTAAAATTGCAGATTCAAATTTTTACCCAATTGCAATAAATCAAATCCAATAATTAAATTGCCAAATTCATTCTGATATTTTCGAATTTCAAATTAAACTAACTTCCAGATATTTAAAATCAATTAAATATCCTGATTTTCCAATGTCAAAAATTCAGGGTCGTTACAGTAAATTTGCATTCCTTCTCATTACGAGGCTTTTTGAAACCTTTACCAAAGTTTTCCAAGTTGGATATATTCCATCAACATGGAAGTATCCCATGTTGTGTTGTATATCCTCTATCATGTAATTACAAGCTGGTGTAGTATCGTTAGATAAGGCGCTAAATAATTCAGACTGATGTAGAACATTAATGTCATTTAAATACCCGAGTATACCGAAAAAAGCATGCCATATATATAAATCAAATGAAAATATAGCTTCCAAAATTATTGTTGTCTTAAGGTAGTGATCGATGTATTGTCCATGCATTGCAATTGAACAATTTTCTCTAACGCAAATGCATACAATCTAATCGACCCATCATACCTAGAAATCCACATTATTCATCCATAGCCAATAGTCGATTGATGCCATTATTGTTTCGTGCTCTAAGATACTCCACACTAAATGCTATGACCAGTGTTTTACAAAATTATTTTAAGCATTCATTGGCGGTAGAATCTCTGATTTGAACGTACTCGTTTTTCCTATCAACGCTTTCCCCGTACGCTAACATTCGTAAGGCACTAGTTACTTTTTGATGCAGCGAAAGACCTAATTGTAACATCCCATACCTAGAGGCCAAAAGCTAAGCGCTACAGATGCTGCAGTCATCCATAGTATTAACTTCTGGTGATAAAGTACGGCAATGATAATGGTATCCATAATATCAGAAGCATTTGAATATGAACAAAATCACAGATTTCCAAAATCAACATTTTACTGATTACATTTCAAAATAAATTCATATCGAAGTTACATAATCCCATATCATTTCCCAGGTAAAGATTAATTATAATCATTACAAAAATACGCCAAGAGCGACATATGACGATGCCCCCTTGGTTGATCAAAGCAATATAGTCATATCTGACTTAATAAATAGCGGAAATAAACAAAATAATCTGCAATTCCTAATTAGCTACCCGTCAGCCAACTGTTCGTCTCCGGAAGCTTTATTCGCCAAAATTTCTAAACCTGAAAACCTTAACCCTCGGCCTACTCAAATCAATTTTGAGCACCCGAGAGTTTAAGGGGAAACAAACACTTCGAGTCAGACGTAAAGCCTGGTGTAAATAATTCGGTTACATCTCGGTTTATTGATATTATGTGAGACTATGCCGCTTAGCAGAACGGGTTTCCCCTCACTAATATCCTCTTTAAAACATATATTTTGCAAATCCTTTCCTGCAATCAAACTGGTTAATCAAACTGATTATATCAAAATAGCAATATCCTTTATGCTAATAAATGGACTGTCTGTCCATAAAACAGGTAATAAGTGGACTATCTGTCCACAACATAATAGCAAAGTCGGTTATGCTAACAAATGGACTATCTATCCATATAACTAGGTTGACTGCCTAAACTGCACTAACTGTCTGGATCAAAATGGACTAAAACTGTCCGAAATCTGGGCTGACTGCCCGCAAACTGGACTAACTGTCTGAATCATTTTCTTAGGGTTAACTACCCTTCATCTTTTCCTTGAAAACCTTTTCAAAATGATTTAACCTTTTAAATTATACTTATAAAAGGAAAATATATTCTTAGCTTTACTCTAAGCCATTTAGCCATGTTATTATAATTTACTCAAAATAATGTTGATGAATTTTAATAAGGATTAGCTATCCTTCCAAAACAAGTTAAAACCCTTTTTAACTTGAAAATACTTAGGCTAAATTTCCTATTTAATACATTTGAAACCTTTATTCAAAACCTTTAAACAAACCTTTTGAAACCATTGAAGGTAACCCATTCGAAATCTTTGAAAGTGACTCTTTCGAAACCATTAAAAGCCTTTTGAAAACATTGGAAAAACCTTTCCTTTCTTTTCCTCAAAAGTTTCAAAAAATTAGACATCCTCCTTTAAAACTTTTAAATATTTCCTTTCAAAAACATAGGAAAAACCCTTCCTTTTAACCCTTTTGAAACCCTAAGGAACCACCCCGTTCGAAACCATTCATTAAAACCTTTCGAAAAAGCAAAACTCAATCCTTTCAAAAGCACTTTGGGTTCAATTAAAAACATGTGGAAACCTTTCAAAACCATTCAAAAATCTACTCCTTCGAAACCTTTGAAAATCGTCTCGGTCAAAACCATTTGGATTATGCCTTCAAGTAGAGCAAAAGGATCAAAAACCCATTAAAGTCAAAAGCACCTGTTACGAAACCATTTAAAACTATCTCTTTCGAAAACATTTGGGTTTTACTTCAATCATAGAAAAAGGGTCTTTAAAACATTTAAGTCGAAAGCATCAGCTTCAAAACCATTTCCTAAGTAAAGAAGTGATGGTGTCGAAACCATATCTTTGAAAGCATTGGAGAGGTGGCCATGTTTTTAGAAAACAAAACAACCCTTTCGAAATCATCTGGGTCGAAAGGAAGGAAGTGGCAGCTAAAGGCTTCGACTCAGTAGAAAGCAATCATTTTAAAACAAAAGCGCAACCCAATCGAAACCATTTCTTTACATCCATTTGACCTAGTCGAAAGCAAACTAAGTCGATAACTACTTAGTCGAAAGCAAGTAGGCGCATTTTCTTTTAAAAGCAAAGTAATGCCTCAACCCCTTTGGAACCCCCAGTTTCAACTCCATACCTTCCGCCTACATCCAATTCACTACGTACCAGTTCCTTGATACCAATTGCATTATTTTCGACTGTGTCGGAAGCGACGGTAAGGAGGCGGAACCTGGTGCCGAAGAGACCGAAATAGTGAAAAACATGTTTATTTGTACTTTTAAACTATTTCTTTTATACCTAACCTGCCTTGTTTGTCTAAAGCTGATTGGTTGCCATTATACTTTTTCAAAAGTGCTGTTGACTTTCCAGATTTAACAATTTAAATTAATTTACAGAAAGCCCCTTCTCCTTCCTTTATTATATAAAACATTTAAGTCCCATACATTAAATAATTTTATATAGCCATTAGAACACTTAGGAAAATTCTACAAAAATTTCAAAAAATCTCTTTTAATATGTTTTCCAACATATAAAAATTTCAGACCTAAATCTTTTATTTTTTAACTGTAAATAATTATATACCCAAATTAACATTTTCTTTACTAGAAATTCATATAAATTCCACAAATATTCATAAAATTCTGAAAATTGAAACCCATTTCTAAAATATCATTTAACAACTTCATAAAAATTTGCAAGGTATTTGGATGTCATTTAATAGGGTTTTCACCTTAAAACATATCATAAATTCAATATGAACAACCTTAATTCATCAACAATTATATATAGTCATTCCATCATTCAAAAACATGGCAAATCAATGCAAAATATTCGAAATTCATCTTAAAACCAAAACTAACAAAAATTTGAGATGTAAAGATATTCACCTTAGCTTTAGAGATTAAAGAGATTGAGATGTGAATGGATTTGATTTGCTTAAGCTTTTTCATAGCTTTTCTCTATCCTCTTTCTCTTGTTAATGGTGGCCAGCCACTTGTTTAAAATTTTTTGATAAAATGAAATGGACGTGTAGGGGGTACACGGCCAAGGGTTTAGGGATATAGGAATGGCCCCTTTCCTATTTTACCCCTCCTCTATTTCAATTTAGCTATTATTTTAATTCATTGTTAAATGGCACAGCTACACCTTAATTAAAATCAAATCTCAATCCCTTAATCAACAAATTATTTTATTTAATTTAACTAATTAAATATCCTAAATAATGTTACCAAAAATATAGGATGTTACACTAATTGTCCACACATATTACTTTGTTGTGTGAAATATAAGTTTCTCTCCCCCGGCCTTATCATAAATCGCTCAAATTTGTTTCTAGACATTTGTTACTTAATCTAAACTTCACCATGTCAAAACATGGATCGTCATTAAAGTAATTTACCATTATTCGATCATACCTCAATTGATAATTTCTTTTTGCACATATCTTTATACCCCATAACACAACCATCTTATTTAGGAGATTCCTCCATCTCTTGTAACTAAATAACCTCTAATGTTTTGGATGCTATTGCTTGTTGTTGAGAATCTTAGCATATATGACTATCACCTGAAGTTGACGAAGATAAAGAGGAAGAAGAGAAGCAAAATAACATTATCATTGGATTTATGTTTATATTTGTTGTGTGTTTGGTAAAACATGTAGAAGGTTATCATGTCTTTGACCCTGCTCATTGTTAGGTAAAGGAAGGTGTAACCTAATGGAAATACCGGAAAGCATAACAAAATCTAAAGGACTAATGTCCATCTCTCTAAAGGCAAAGTGAAATGTGTGGGTGGTCTTCCACCAAAAAGAAGCTAATGCACCACACAATTGTGCATTAGAATTTAAAGTCAACTGAATGCCTGTAATAAGGAATATGCAAGGATAAGCAATATTCAATGCAATTTTACCTGTAAATATTTATGATAAAAAGACATACCAAAAAATCCTGAAATCCTATGTCATCCAAAAATCCGGTAATACGTCGATCGATTGCTATGATCTCTCGATATAGACTAAAAATGATGAAAGAGAACCACGAGTTTTCACTTTTCTCGCCTATTGAGAAAATTATTTTGGCCATTAACTTCATGAACTAAATGTATAACCATATAATTTATAAACTAAAATGTCAATATTTTACCAAGCCTAAATATAGAACCAAACAATTTGTATAGAACCATACACTATATACCATATTTTTTAACACGTAAGTAATTTGTAATAATTGATGCTAATCATTATTATTGCGTTTGAATTTAAAATTTTACTTACGAGGATGCCGACATAGGTAGAAACATGTACTTGTTCATCAGGAAAAACATGAAAATTGATCAACTCCTTCCCAGTCCTAAGTTTTGACCGATATTCGAAGCCAAAGAAGAATCGTCGAAAATAACCTCCATTCCCCGCCTTCAAGTTACCATTGTTTCATCACCTCTATCACTTCTCAAAGGACTGGAGCTAGGACCTTTACCACCATCATCTCCGCTATCCCCAACATTTTGGGAAGATTTACCGTTGAACTGCACGTAATATTTTTCTCATTTTTGGGCAATTTTTTTTGGAAAATATGGTATAAAATGGGTTGAAAAAGAATAGGTTTGGAGTGGTTTTTCAAATTGAAAAATGTATTAGGAAAAATTGAGGAGGAAAAGAAGAATAGCCGACTAAGAAAGAGAGCAGGCTGTTCTATACTAGTTTATCCAGTATTTATAATGCCAAATAAATTAGCGGCTATGGTTAATTTTAAAACCTCATGCGGATTGGTATATGGGGTTTGTTTATTTTCTTTTTTGTTATCCAACATTAAGAATGCCAAATAACTCGATAATTTTTTTTTGCCATTGGGGTAACATTAGGGGTTAGTCAGTAAAATTGCCCAACGTGGCACAAGTGATTGACCCCTAGTTTTGGGATGCTCTAACAAACAGTTCAACAACTGTACACACATCAAGCTTTTCTAATCTCTTGAAAGGCTTAAAAGCTTCATCGACCATTGAATGTTGACTATAACCATTAATTATCCTACCCCAAGTAATCAAATCTTCATTAGACATTTCATTAACCAACTATCTGGCAGACTTGATATCTCCACTCTTTATGCAGCACATAATCATGGTAGTCAAACTAATCTCTTTATTATCAAAATTCTTCTATTTATTCCTCGCTTCATTAAAGAATCCTTTTCCTGCATACCCTGTAATCAATATAGCCGCATCATCAATTGTACTTCCACTATTCAACAAAATCTCCTCCTACGACATCCAACTTCCCAGTCTTAATTAACCCATTGACTGTGACACACAAACTCAAGCTATGTCTAAACTTCATTGCCTCATACAACTCAATAGCTTTATCAATATCGCCAATCCTAAAATGCCCATTAATTGCCATGTTCCACATTATGACGTTCTTAATGGAATGCGACATTGTCACAAACAATGCAACTACATCATACATTTTCTTGTTTCAGGCGTACACATAAATCATTGTATCGTAGGAATTGAAATCTCTATCTACCATACTGTAGAAATACTTTCGACCATCTACATTATCCTTGGGAACGTTAGACAATGTGTTTTCTCGAAAAATGGTAGAGGAAACAAATGAAAACCATAAGGCTAATTCTACTTAAAGAAGTAAAGTAGCCCCCTCCTCACAAAATAGAAAAAACCACTATACCACTATTTTTGCTAATTTTACTCATCATATTGTTAAATTTTTCCTCAAAATATCCTTATAGTAGTAAAAAAGCTGTTCAACAATGTATTGGTTTACATGGATGTAAATTTTACCCCTGAGTAGAAGTGCATGATTATAAAATTAGCCTCGCATTTGTGTGGCTGGTGTACAAATGATGTACTGCCACTGCATGATTAAACTATCAATCTCTCAATTATTCTTCTACGACCTGAGCAATTTCAAACTTAAAAAATTTCATAAAAAAGTTAAATTCTATGTTTACCGGTATTAGTTCATATCAGTTCGCATCATCATCATCAAGATCCATCAATTCAATCTAATTATTTTGGATTTTAGCTAGAATTTGGAGTAGAAGGGCTGATGATTAGAAGATTTTAGGTAGAAAATAATAAGGAAGAGAGAAAGAAGGTGAATGGGTTTTTAAATCTAATAAGGGCAATTTTGTCATAGAATTTTTTTTAAAATTAAGAGGGGCAACTTAGCAAATTCTCTTGCCTAAATAGAATATGCCAAAATTTAAAAATAAAGAGATTAAAAGGGAGAAACACACAACCTTTATAGTGGTTCGGCAAATTCTTTGGCCTATGTCCACTTAATTCATTTTTTATTGATTGTACTTTACTCTTACAAAGTAGTTCAACCCAGTATCAAATAACTATGATAAGGATTTGATAGAGTTTAGCGTAGATTAATATTACCAAGATTATAGAAAAGAGATTATTCTTTTCAATGCACCTCCTCCTCTATTTATAGATGAAATCCATCATTAAAACCGCCGAATTGGTTAACCATGTTCTCCACTTTTGTAACGATCCATAATTTTATCGATTTGATTTGTGAATATTTAATTAATTTTAAATATTCAAATAATGGTTTTTAGTAATCGAATAACCCACTTTTAATTAATAAATAATGATAGAAATTCATTTTTTTAATTTTATTTACAAAAATAAATAGTTTGAAGTAATATTGAAAATGTGACCGAAAAAAGTTTTATTAAAAATCAACTTTTTATTCAATAAAAGTTGTGTAAACATTTTGGAACTTAAATAGTAGCATCTATACACATTAAAAACAATGTAAATCATCTCTTTTCATAACAAAATTTAACTAAAACCTCAGGTTTCTTAAGGGGAAAAAGGTGCATAAGGTATGGCATAAAACATGCCACAAATCAAGCCATGAATCATGGAAGACATTCAAGGCATGGTTGTGTAGGATAAATAGGGCATGAAAGTAAGATTTGATTTAAGGCATGTTTTATGGCATGGAAGGAGGAGTGGTATTGGAGGGTGGAAAGGTAATTTGGCAAAGGGTTTTTTGGGCCTTTCGTCGTCCATTTGCATGTCTATATAAGCACATACAAGGATCCCATCATTTGTTTGCTAATTTTCATACTTAAGTTACAACTCTCATCACTCTCTTCTCTTCATAAAATCTAAAACAAAATAAACTAAAATCCTCTCCAAATCAAATCAAAATCTAGTATGATCCTTACTACATCATTACAACACACAATAGCACGTCGAAGCATGAAGAAATGGAGCACAACACCCAAAATACCTAGCCGTGTGCTTTTTGGCCCATTCTCGGGTTGGATGTGAGAAAATTAAGGGGGGCTTGGATGTGAGCAACAAAAGAAGGGGAGGCTTGGACGTGATGGTAGGAGGTTTGGTAGTAGCAAGGAGTCATGACCTTTTTCTAGAGCTTGGTCGAGAGTAAAAGTGAGATATCTCACTTTGAAATAGTTTCAAAAATAATGTGACGTGTTGTAAAAATATTATTGTTTATGTTGTATGTATATAGTGTTTGATGTTGTTTGATTCATGCTTGAAAGCTTATGGCATACATAACCATTTTCGCAGGGGACCAAAGCAAAGGAAGTCGAAGTGTTTTGTAGCGAATAGGTCACGACGAATACAATTCAAAATACTAAAAATTTTGTAAAGGGACTCTAAGGAGTTCCTCGCCATGTTGATTTTTATTTACATATATTATTATTTATGTGAATGCTTGTCATATGACTTGGAAAGTTGAATTCTTTTAGAATAAGAAATAATTGTAGTACTTAATTATGTGGTAGAGTAGTCGCTAAGCCTCTTTCGGTTAGAAGAAAGGTTATATCTTATGGTTGTTACTTCCTTTTTGAAAACATTTGGTTTCAAATGTTAATTTCAAGAATTGAAGCTTGAAAGCTATTTGATTTATAAAACAAAGTTTTTAAAGTTGCGGTCTATATTGCGATAGTCGCTATAGATGCATTTTGGAAATCTATGATTTCATAAAGTAAAAGTAAGTTATATACTCTAGATATTTTGTAAATTCTTTTCAAATATGTTTTATAAAAGTTGTATAAGTATTTAAAAATGATTTTGAAGTTTCAAATATAATTTAAGAATTTATTTTAGTTATTTAAATAAGTGGTTTAAATTTTATAAAGGAAAAACCTTATCTTTTCAAATGAAAGTTGGGTTTTAATTAAAGATCCTCATGTAATGTTTTGTATAAGAGTTTTGAATTAAAATTAAAAAATGTACTTTTGAAAAGTAAAAGGTTTAAAAAAGATTTAAGATTTAAAAGATTTAATTTGGGATATTTAAACAAATGGTTTATATAAATCCCTTTACTTTTCAAAGTTGAATTTTTTTTAAAGTAGTGGTTCAAAGTTATAATTTGAATGAAAATTTTAACCTTTGTTTAAAATGTGTGATTTAAAGGATTATTTGATATAATAAAGCAAGTGATACTTTTATAAAAATGGAAACTCTTTTATTTCCAAAGTCAAACTTTCTTTTAGAAGTAATGATATTTAAGAGGTGTTTTAAATAAAAAAAAATTAAACTATATTATAAGTGTTTTAAATGATTTTGGAGAATGAAGTGGGCAAGTCTGGAATTATAACCTTTGTGTTTTATCAAAATGGTTTCGGAAAATAAAAGGAAGTTATGGACTATAATATTCTAGTTATAGTAAAAGATTTTGTAATGTGGAAAATGAAGTTTGGTTTATAACGCTTGGTTCGTTTTAAATAATTATACGTAATTTATGAAGTCTAACACTTGTCGTTAAGCTTCGAGGTAGGTAAACTTCTACATATCCTGAAAGTCAATAATGTTGTCGAGTCAAGATTTGAGAGCTAACAATACCCTAACTTGAACGACTTCATTGTTAACCAAAATGATAGTTTAAGTTTGAAATTAAAGATTGATGTTAAGTATATGAAGTGTTATTTCCGTATAACTAATTCGGTTACTTATGGAAATTAAGTAGTCCTATACTTGGCACTAAAAGCCAATGAGTAGATTAATCCTCTATCTATGAGATCTAGGATCAGAGTGTTTTAACTAAGGCAAGGCTAGGAGCAATCAGTGCCTTGACTTACCTAGCTTTGTTTTTGGGCAAGGGATGAAGTAAGTCGAAATATCGAAAACGTGACAAGTAAAGAAGATTTGATTTCTACAAATGATCTTTATTATTTACACTGGTATGGAAATCATTCTTTTC
Organism: Allium fistulosum; assembly: GCA_030737815.1. Lineage (NCBI taxonomy): Eukaryota > Viridiplantae > Streptophyta > Magnoliopsida > Asparagales > Amaryllidaceae > Allium > Allium fistulosum. Next base: position 736,535,537 of record CM060908.1, on the reverse strand, counting down.
ATACTTAATACCAAATTCCGAGGTAGGAAAACCCATCTCTATCTGTGAGAATTAAGAATGTATGTCGAGGCAAGGATATTTTTCTAACTTGTCCAACTTCTTTGTTAATCGAGGGACAGTAAAAGTTTGAAATCGGAAAGTTGTGGTAATTATACTTGGTCTAATTTCCATACGATCCATTTACTTGCAGCAAAAGGAAAGTGGTTTGGATTTGTAATAAACAATGTTTTTAGATGACATTTGTTTTGGCCCATTTAAGTATGCTTTTAACATTTGAAATCTTTTATAAATGTTTTGTGAATAGACTTATACCGATGAGATAAGTATATGGACATTTTTCCAAACATTGAAGAGTATAAATGAATAGTGAACGAATAATACACATATGTATATCTTTTGTAAAGATATTCTAATGCAAGTATTTACAAAGTGATTTGTGAAAATGATTAATCAAAGAGGCTTAGTGATTACTTATATGCTAATCATGTTTGGTTTCCATATGGAATTATATATCCGATTGGATTGTTTGCTTATTTGATAGTTAATAACTGACTATCAAATCTTGGCTAGTTTGAAATAATCGATTGTCGGTTTGAAGAGATCGAGATCGGATAAGCATCTGTTATCCAAAAACCACTACGAGCTAGCATATGCGTTCGAATTGGGGACATCTTGAAGATGATGGAATCGAAGATGGAGTTCTTTGAAGTGCAAGGGCTACTTCTACTAATCTTGAGGGTGATTCCAGAAAGGATGTAGTAGAAGTAGTGCCTTTAGTTTTTTTATCTCCTAATCAACTTGTATAGATGAATGCTGGTATTGCATTGTTGCTTGGACAACAGTGTTAGTATTCCAAGTAGGATTTGGTAAAAATGAAAATTTTGCCTCAAGCCTCACACCCAGTAATGATTAAACAGAGGATATGCGGCAAGATTATGTGGTTCACTGCCATTAGGATATGGTCATCACTCGTATCTAGATTGATATTTATGGATTATGTATGATGTGGCAACGGAAGCAGTTTGTATTGGACAATTGAGGTGATGACATATTCGGTACTATCCAGGAACGGGTAGGTCAGTCTTGCCATGCAAGGGGACCATGTGTGGCCCTCGGTACATTTTATCTAGAGGTGTACCATGACAAGCGGTACGCCAGTAGCCTTATCATTGATGAAATCCATTTCCAATATGTGCCTTATAGACTTATTTGTATACAAAATATGCTGTTGAATGTAATTAAGGTAACCGTTCCGGTTATGCTAATATTTATATTAAACCCTAGATATTATTATAATATCGCTGGATTTTTTTAAAATTGTTTGGTTATCATAGGGTAAAAATCCATTCGTGTTTATGTGCAATGCGGTCTTACAAGATACCTTTATTTTTGAAAGGTTGTATAACATTAAAAATCCATATGATTTGTGTTTCTCACGTTCGTTTACCATGATCTAGGTATTATTTTCTTATAATATTCGGGTCAGACCCAGGTATATTTCTAGATTTAGATGGATGCTTTGGAGCTTCAGGAGATGAGTTGGGTCCCTCCAAAACCTATTTACGTATTTTTATTTTTATGGTGTATTTCTTGTTTGTATTTATCAGCATTTGTGAGGATATGCTGTTATAACAATCTAGGCTGATGATAGGTTAGTTTACTTTTATTGTTGTATGTATATTAAAGTTTTCTTTTTGTAAAGATCATTAGTATATTATATCTTACTTAAAACAATGTGGGATTATATTCTATCTTTTCTTTTCTTTCACCTCAACAATCTGTCTTTTCGACACTTGGATGCTCGGTACGTGAATACCGTGGACGTATTAGTGTCGATTTTTGAGAGTCGAAAAGGTTGGTCATTACATTTGATATCAAAGTTTAAGGTTAAGCGAGAACCTTAGCTTTGGTGGGGTAAACTCATTATAGATAAGGTAAGTGAGACCCTGGAATGAGTGTGTGTGTGTGTGTATAAGAGAGCGCGTATTTGTTATAAATTTTTTTTGTGTTGATTGGTCTGTTGAATGGTTTATGAATTCTGGTCGATACAAAAGGTACAACTGTGTCGATAGAGATTTCTAAACACTTGGACAAGATGAACCGACATAAAAATTTTGAAATTGGTAAATGAAATAATTTTTTAGATGACCCACTTTCTTTTACCTAAAATTCAAGCTTTTTTTTCTTACAACTAATCCCAGTGGTCACCTAGTTAAGAGAATATCATTCTCTGGTTCACCTTCTAACCAGGGTCTTAAAACCAATATAAAAATATTGTTGTGTTCAAATTATCTTAAACCTTCATATATGAAAATATATATATATAATACTTTCTGTTTTTTATGTCAGAGTATAGAGGTTTGGAAGCAGAGAATCTATTTGGAGATTTTCAAGTGATTCTCCACATAGCAAAAGTATTTTTCAAATTTTCCAGTCATGTCTATTTCTTCATAACTATTGATTTCATGACTTATAGATTTAACATTATGTATGTATTTCCCATAATTGTATTACTGTATGAACTGGGCTTTTGCCCGTGCATGTGTGTGTGCATGTTCCTGTGCTCTTACATGTGCCTAATTTCTTTCTTTTCTTGTTAGTAAAAAGGTCCGAGTCTACCTTGTACTTGGGTTGTAACATCATAACTGAAAGTTTAGTTTAGAAAACCTTTAGTGCTGGCTTAACCCAGGCTCAAGAAAATGATTATGTTAGCCATATTCACTTTGAACTGTTTCCTCTCAAAATACATGTTATTTTGTTCTATCCTATCAAGGCAACTCAAAAATCTTTCTGCCAGATTTTTCTTTAACTTAAACATGAATTTCTCATGTCAAGTATCTAGTTGTTCTTTTAGTTTATAAATCCTCGCAATCTCAGGTTTCCTATCATCATAAATTAATTAATCAAAGAGCCTAAAAACTTCATTACTTAGTAAAACATTTTCAAATTAAAATCCATAAGTTTCAGATGAAACACCTATTTAAGTCCAATGCTTACAAAACAGTAAATAATAATACATTGGTTTTTCTAAGCAACTTAAACAACATAGCTTAACATAAATTTGGCATAAACATCTATTTAACTTCAGTAAATTTGTAACTATTGCATCCAATTCCTTAAGCAGCCAACCCATCCAAAGCTTGATCAATGAAATGCCTATTTACCTGCATAATCACTATGGGCTGCCTCATTAAATATGAGACACCCAATAGTGCATCAACACACATGGGTCAGACTTGGTCTGGTATGAGTAATCTAATTGGAAACATAATTTTCATATAGTTTTTTTTTCCATATTCCAATAACTTTAAGATAGATAAAGGAATGCAATATTACTTTTATACCCATTTCTGTGCAACCTGGGCATGCAAAACAAAATGATACATAATTCAATGATTTATTGCAGAGAAAACAAACATAGAATTCATCCATAGAAGATCCTAAAACAGTCAACACAATCATCAATTAAATCATCATTCAAGGATTTTTCCCAAGCCTTCATATGAACCTATTTCTAATGTTCAATATCAATTATGTTATGGTCTTTAGCTACTTTCTCTTTTTAAACACACACTGCCTGGGACATTTCTCTGTTAACCCAGCACACTCAGGCCCCTGGGTATAAACATACCATGTGTGAGCTTGCAATGTTCACTTTGCCAAGCTATATCTTGTAGCCCTAAGATCCAAAATCCTTAGTTAAATTACTAAGTGTCACTACCCTTTAGTGTTAATTTCCTCTCTGCATCACATGTTTCAAGCAGTGGATAATACATTCAGTCACAGGCATACATCCAAAGATTAACAAGACATATTTTCATGAACAAGCACTTCATCATAACAATAGAGGTGATTTCTTATTTTTCTATGGGCTTCAATGGATCCCAATACAAACATATGGTCATAGATAATTTTCTGTTTGTTTTTCTTTTCTTCTTTTTTTTTCTCTCTACCTCTGATTCAGTCAGATCCATGTAGATCTTCAAATCTGACTAAATCACAAGCATAAGATTTATTGGATAGTTCATAAATGTAGAGGCTCAGCACATGTATACATTACACCTCTATATTTTTCCTTTTTATATAAGTTCTTTTCTGTTAAGATGAGACTTAAGCAAACACACCATGTTGCAGCCCCATATCCTTTCTCATTTTTAGACCATATATCCATATTAAGCATCCTGGGTTTTAAACTAATAAATGTATAAAGAAAACCCATATTAACTGCTTCACCTCAAAGTTATATTATAACATAGAAAAACCTATTTAAACATTAGATCCATGACTCTTTCATACTGAGTAGATCAATATAAAGAGGTTTCCATTAAAACAGATCATAAAGCAAGTCAAAGTTACTAAATCATAAAAATGAATCCAGCTTGCAAACAAATGAAATATGAATTTTAGTTAGACTGCCTCAATATTCAGGACTTATTGCCAATATTTCCAGTGAGATTACTCACCTTACTTTTCTTTTTTTCCTAAGCTTTTCTTTTTCTTCCTTTGATCTTCTGCCTTCTTCCTACTCTAATGACTGGTGTTCCACATTTCTTTTCTAACTTCTGTTATATATATATATTTTTCTTTTATGAGGCAGAGCAAAAACCTTACTACACCAGGTCTTCTTATATAAACTCTGGCTGCTACTAGGGTTTAAGGAAATTACCCAATGCCAATTTTACCCCACCAATTATGATCTACCTCTCATTCTACTTTTAGAGAAAATGGGTAAGTAATCCTGGCATTTTATTATTATTATTTTTCAAAAAATATACCTCATTACCCCGGTCATGTTATTTGCATGATTTCTGTTTTCTAAAGCAAAAGGAATTGCTAAAAATGGATAAAGTGTTTGTTCAAAAGCTCATACCATTTTCATGCAATGTTAATTTTTATTTCAGCAAGCATTTGTTTTGTGCACATGTATAATACATGTATGCCTATCCTGGCCTAAGTCTTTCTTTTTTTTTCAAGACTTGATCATTTCTGCCTACATATATATATATTTGTAATTTATCTATCCTATCATATTTATTAACTATTGCTTATTTTATCACACAGAAAACTGTGTGCATGTTTGTGCACTGTTCTGTGCACATGTACATGTTTTTAAACTATGCATCTGCAAATCAGTTTCCTATCTCTATCTTTTCAATGCAATTTCAAACAAATACAAACTAAATTAAATCATGAAATTACTTCACAAAATCAGGGTTATCACATATACCCCTCCTTTTAGGAATTGTGCCCCACAATTCTTTCTTACTTAACTTAAGTATCATTACTTCAAAAAATCAATTTCTGAACTCAAATCATTCTCAAATCAATCATTTGATTAAACTCTAGGCATATAAAAAAAATCACAATGAAATTCAGTCAAAACATTCATTAGTATATATATAAATTTACCTTTCATTCAATCAAACAGTTGTGGATAATCAATTCTGATTTTATCTTCCACCTCCCATGTGAAATCCTTTGGATCAAGAATCCATTGCACTTTTACTAATTTTATTTCTTTGCTCCTCAATTTCTTGATTTCTCTGGCAACTATGCCTACTGGCTCTTTTTCATACACCAATCTAGAATCAATCTGTACATCCTTAGGAGATTTTAGAATTGTTTCCTTGTCATGAACCCATCTTCTTAACTGTGATACATGAAAAACATCATGCATTGCTCTCATTTCCTCTGGCAACTCTAACCTGTAGGCCACAGTTCCTATTCTTTCTAAAACTTTATATGGCCCTATATATCTAGGAATCAACTTTCCTTATTTCCCAAACCTTAGAACCTTTTTCATGGGTGATATCTTAATAAATACAAAATCCCCAACATCATAATGTACTTCCTTTCTCTTTTGATCTGCATATTTCTTTTGCCTAACTTGGGCAGAAGCAATTCTTTTTCTAATCAAAGCTATCTTTTCAGAAGTTTCTTTTACATTTTCTGGTCCTAAGACCACCTTTTCTCCAGATTCATGCCAACTTGAGGGTGATAAACATGGCCTTCCATAAAGAGCTTCAAAGGGGGCCATGCCTATGCTACTGTGATGGGTGTTATTGTATGCAAATTCAACTAGATATATATAATCCTCCTAGCTACCTCCCCAATCCAATACACATGCTCTCAACATGTCTTCAAGCAATTTATTTACAATTTCTGTTTGGCCATCCGATTGAGGGTGATATGCTGTGCTCAAGCATAAATCAGTCCCCATTGCCTTGTGAAAACTTTGCCAAAATTTTGAAGTGAAGATGGTGTCTCTATCACTTACTATAGTCTTTGGTATTCCATGTAGTCTGATTATTTCCTTAATAAATAACTGAGCTAATGTGCATGCATTTCTTTCTGACTTCAAAGGTATAAAATGGGATGATTTGGTTAGCCTATCAACTACAACCCAAATACTATCATTTCCCCTCCTAGTTCTAGGCAAACCATCAATGAAATCCATTGATATGTCTTCCCATTTCCACTGTGGTATTGGTAAAGGTTGAAGCATGCCAGAGGGTTTTTGATATTCAGCCTTTATCTGTTGATAAACCATGCACTTAGACACAAAAGATGCCACTACACTCTTCATACCACTCCACCAATAATCTCTTTTAAGGTTGTGATACATTCTTGCGCTTCCTGGGTGTATGGTATATTTGTTTTTGTGATAAGCATCTAAGATTTCTTGCTTCAACTCATCAATAGCAGGGACACATATTCTTTTTCTTTTCTCCAAATGGCCTTGTTTATTCAACAGAAAGCCTTCCACTGCTTCTCCATTTAATATCTGAGTTTTCTTCTCAAATAAAAATGGATCTTGATCTTGTAATTTTACAACTTTATTCTTTAATTCTGACACCAAAGTAACAAAACTCAACTTTCCCATTTCTACATTCTCATTGCATATACTCATATTTTCTACACTTTCACTTTCTACCTCTGAGTCAATCAATAGTGATAAAGTGTTAAACTCTTCTATCATTAACCTAGCTACATTAGCATGCCGTCTACTTAAAGCATTTGCTACTTTATTAGCTTTTCCAGGGGTGTACAATATTTCAAAATCATATGAGGCTAGGAGTTCAATCCACCTTTGCTGCCTCATGTTTAATTCTTTTTGTGAAAACAAATATTTAAGTGACATATGGTCAGTGTAAACTTCAAACCTTGCCCCCAACAAATAGTGTCTCCATAATTTAAGAGCATACACTATAGCAGCCAATTCAAGGTCATGTGTAGCATACCTTACCTCACTGGGTTTCAACTGTCTAGAGGCATAAGCTATCACTTGGTGTTGTTGCATCAATACTGCCCCAAGCCCTTGTCCACTTGCATCAATATATATCACTAAATTTTCATTCACCTCAGGTACTTTCAGTATTTGAGCTTGTATCAGTGCTTCTTTTAACCTCCCAAAAGCTTTCTCACATTCCTCAGTCCAAGCAAATACCTGATTCTTCCTAGTCAATCTGGTTAATGGGATTGAAATCTTTGAAAAATCTTTTATAAACCTTCTGTAGTACCCAGCCATTCCCATAAATGACCTAACTTCTATGACATTAGTAGGCCTTTTCCAAGCTTGAACTGCAATTACTTTATTGGGATCTACAGATATACCTTCTTCTGATACCACATGTCCTAAAAAATTTACTTCCTTTTGCCAAAAAGTGCATTTTGAAAATTTTGCCTTCAAATTTTCTTGCCTCAGTTTATGAAGTACTATATGCAAATGATTCTCATGCTCCTCAACTGACTTAGAATAAATTAGTATATCATCAATAAATATCAATACAAATTTATCCAGGTATTTTCTAAAAATTCTATTCGTCAAATCAACAATGTAAGAGGGAGCATTTGTCAAACCAAATGGCATTACTAAAAATTCATAAAGTCCATATCTAGTGTTGAAAGCTGTGTATTTAATGCTTTCCTCTTCTAATTTCATTTGATGGAATCCCGAAGCTAAATCAAGTCTAGAGAATATTTTTGCACCACTCAATTGATCAAAGAGATCATCAATTCTGGGTAAGGGGTATTTGTTTTTAACTGTGATTTTATTTAACTCCCTATAATCAATACATAATCTGAGAGATCCATCTTGTTTCTTAACAAAAACCACTGGTGCTCCCCATGATGAGCTACTGGGTCTAATGAATCCTTTTTCTTCTAGTTCGACCAGTTGCTTTTTCAGCTCTATCAATTCCTTAGGCCCCATTCTAGTTGGCCTCTTAACTACTGGGCTAGCCTCTGGAATTAGTTTAATTGAAAACTCTACTGGTCTATGGTTTGGAACTCCCCTAACCTCACCAAACACATCAGTATATTGATTTACTATAGAGATTTCTTCTAATGTGGGCATGGGCTTCTCACTAGACAAAGTAACAAGAGTAGCTATATTTCTGCTCTTGTTTGCCTCACACAAAACAACTACCCTTTTTCCATCAGAAATTTTTAGTGATATGGTAGATGTTTCCATATTTATAATAGCCTTATATTTCCTCAACCAATCTACTCCTAGAATAACCCCTATGCCCGGGTATTGCAACACATATAGGTCTGAACTAAACACACATCCCCCTATATTTAATCCCAGTTGCATACACATCATACCCAAAACACAGGAACTACCTAAAGGACTTCTAATAAGCAATGGCTTATCAACAATCATGCAATTCAATTTTAGTTGTTGTACAATATCATGGGAAATCAAGGAGTGTGAAGCCCCTGTATCATACACTACTACAAAAGGTATTGAGTGAATGAGCAAAGTACCTTCAACTTGGCCATGGTTCTCAACATTGGGTCCCTCAGTTGCTTTACCTTTCCCTTTCAAGGTTCCTACTTTTCCTTGCTTAAAATCTGGACAGTTCCTCCTTATGTGACCCTCCTTTCCACACTGGTGACACTTGAAGGATGCTGGTCTGGGATTGGTGCACCTATTCTTCATATGCCCCTCTTGGCCACAGTTGTAATAAGTGATCTTCTTCTTAACTTTAGCAGTCTTAGCCTCTTTTGGTTTCTTGGTGGAAGCTACATCTGTTTTCTTTTTATCATAAGGATGAAACTTACCCTTCCCTTTCTTATTTTGATTATTCTTGAATGCTCTAAAATTTTCTCTGGCTTTATCATGTTGTTCAAAGCTCAGAGTCAGATCCAAAACTTGATCAAATGTCTTGTCCTTATATGGCAGCATAGCTCTACTAAGGCTGGCATTCAGTCCTTGAATGTATCTGCCATTTTTAGCTTCTTGAGTTGTGATAAGTACTGCACCATACTTGGCTAGTGATTCAAACTTCTGTGTATACTTAGTAACACTCATAGCCCCTTGCCTTAATTTAATAAATTCTTCTAGCAAAGATTCCTTGGCTGATGCTGGGACAAATCTACCTTCTAGCACTGCCTTAAATGATCCCATGTCACTTCTCCTTCAGGTCTTCCAGCTATGATAACCTCCCTCCAGTCCAAAGCTGCTCCTCTCAATTGTCTGGATGCTATTTGCCTTTTCTTTTGGTCTTCAACTTGCATATCTGTAAAAATCCTGTCCAAAATTCTGAGCCAATTTTGAACTCCCATGATCCCTTATGTTCCATCAAAAGTTTTGCCTCCAAGATTGGTAAAGGTCTTGAGTAGTTTGGAAAGCTCCTCATGTGGATTTTCCTGCCTATTGCCTACCCCTTCCCTCATAGCTCTCATGAAATCTTGCATATTCACCATTGGTGGTTCACTTGATCCTACCTCTTGTTGTCTGGGTCTTACCATGATTCTATGGATATGATACTTGGGTTAGTCCATTTTTGTTTATTTTCTATAAATTAACTCATTTAATTTATCTCTATCCAATCCTAGTAATTATTATTAGTATAAGTATCAATTAAAACAAGGCATCCAAAGCAGTCAACACACCATACATCCAATGCAAACAAGTTCATACAACATTTTGCTATGTTATTTAACAACATAGCTCTGATACCAAATGAGATGACCCACTTTCTTTTACCTAAAATTCAAGTTTTTTTTTACAATTAATCCCAGTGGTCACCTAGTCAAGAGAATATCATTCTCTGGTTCACCTTCTAACCAGGATCTTAAAACCAATATAAAAATATTGTTGTGTTCAAATTATCTTAAACCTTCATATATGAATATATATATATATATAATACTTTCTGTTTTTTATGTCAGAGTATAGAGGCTTGGAAGCAGAGAATCTATTTGGGGATTTTCAAGTGACTCTCCACATAGCAAAAGTATTTTTCAAATTTTCCAGTCATGTCTATTTCTTCATAACTATTGATTTCATGACTTATAGATTTAACATTATGTATGTATTTCCCATAATTGTATTACTGTATGAACTGGGCTTTTGCCCGTGCATGTGTGTGTGCATGTTCCTGTGCTCTTACATGTGCCTAATTTCTTTCTTTTCTTGTTAGTAAAAAGGTCTGAGTCTACCTTGTACTTGGGTTGTAACATCATAACTGAAAGTTTAGTTTAGAAAACCTTTAGTGCTGGCTTAACCCAGGCTCAAGAAAATGATTATGTTAGCCATATTCACTTTGAACTGTTTCCTCTCAAAATACATGTTATTTTGTTCTATCCTATCAAGGCAACTCAAAAATATTTCTGCCAGATTTTTCTTTAACTTAAACATGAATTTCTCATGTCAAGTATCTAGTTGTTCTTTTAGTTTATAAATCCTCACAATCTCAGGTTTCCTATCATCATAAATTAATTAATCAAAGAGCCTAAAAACTTCATTACTTAGTAAAACATTTTCAAATTATAATCCATAAGTTTCAGATGAAACACCTATTTAAGTCCAATGCTTACAAAACAGTAAATAACAATACATTGGTTTTTCTAAGCAACTTAAACAACATAGCTTAACATAAATTTGGCATAAACATCTATTTAACTTCAGTAAATTTGTAACTATTGCATCCAACCTTAAGCAGCCAACCCATCCAAAGCTTGATCAATGAAATGCCTATTTACATGCATAATCACTATGGGCTGCCTCATTAAATATGAGACACCCAATAGTGCATCAACACACATGGGTCAGACTTGGTCTGGTATGAGTAATCTAATTGGAAACATAATTTTCATATTATTTTTTTCATATTCCAATAACTTTAAGATAGATAAAGGAATGCAATATTACTCTTATACCCATTTCTGTGCAACCTGGGCATGCACAACAAAATGATACATAATTCAATGATTTATTGCAGAGAAAACAAACATAGAATTCATCCGTAGAAGATCCTAAAACAGTCAACACAATCATCAATTAAATCATCATTCCTCATCCATAGATTTTTCTGGCCTTCAGGGATTTTTCCCAAGCCTTCATATGAACCTATTTCTAATGTTCAATATCAATTATGTTATGGTCTTTAGCTACTTTCTCTTTTTAAACACACACTGCCTGGGACATTTCTCTGTTAACCCAGCACACTCAGGCCCCTGGGTATAAACATACCATGTGTGAGCTTGCAATGTTCACCTTGCCAAGCTATATCTTGTAGCCCTAAGATCCAAAATCCTTAGTTAAATTACTAAGTGTCACTACCCTTTAGTGTTAATTTCCTCTCTGCATCACATGTTTCAAGCAGTGGATAATACATTCAGTCACAGGCATACATCCAAAGATTAACAAGACATATTTTCATGAACAAGCACTTCATCATAACAATAGAGATGATTTCTTATTTTTTCTATGGGCTTCAATGGATCCCAATACAAACATATGGTCATAGATAATTTTATTTTTGTTTTTCTTCTTCTTTTTTTTTCTCTCTCTACCTCTGATTCAGTCAGATCCATGTAGATCTTCAAATCTGACTAAATCACAAGCATAAGATTTATTGGATAGTTCATAAATGTAGAGGCTCAGCACATGTATACATTGCACCTCTATATTTTTCCTTTTTATATAAGTTCTTTTCTGTTAAGATGAGACTGAATCAAACACACCATGTTGCAGCCCCATATCCTTTCTCATTTTTAGACCATATATCCATATTAAGCATCATGGGTTTTAAACTAATAAATGTATAAAGAAAACCCATATTAACTGCTTTACCTCAAAGTTATATTATAACACAGAAAAACCTATTTAAACATTAGATCCATGACTCTTTCATACTGAGTAGATCAATATAAAGAGGTTTCCATTAAAACAGATCATAAAGCAAGTCAAAGTTACTAAATCATAAAAATGAATCCAGCTTGCAAACAAATGAAATATGAATTTTAGTTAGGCTGCCTCAATATTCAGGACTTATTGCCAATATTTCCAGTGAGATTACTCACCTTAATCCCCTTTTCTTTTTTTTCTAAGCTTTTCTTTTTCTTCCTTTGATCTTCTGCCTTCTTCCTACTGTAATGACTGGTGTTCCACATTTCTTTTCTAACTTCTGTTATATATATATATATATATATATATATATTTTTTTTATGAGGCAGAGCAAAAACCTTACTACACCAGGTCTTCTTATATAAACTCTGGCTGCTACTAGGGTTTAAGGAAATTACCCAATGCCAATTTTACCCCACCAATTATGATCTACCTCTCATTCTACTTTTAGAGAAAATGGGTAAGTAATCCTGGCATTTTATTATTATTATTTTTCAGAAAATATACCTCATTACCCCGGTCATGTATTTGCATGATTTCTGTTTTCTAAAGCAAAAGGAATTGCTAAAAATGGATAAAGTGTTTGTTTAAAAGCTCATACCATTTTCATGCAATGTTAATTTTTATTTCAGTAAGCATTTGTTTTATGCACATGTATAATACATGTATGCCTATCCTGGCCTAAGTCTTTCTTTTTTTTCAAGACTTGATCATTTCTGCCTACATATATATATTTGTAATTTATCTATCCTATCATATTTATTAACTGTTGCTTATTTTATCACACAGAAAACTGTGTGCATGTTTGTGCATTGTTCTATGCACATGTACATGTTTTTAAACTATGCATCTGCAAATCAGTTTCCTATCTCTATCTTTTCAATGCAATTTCAAACAAATACAAACTAAATTAAATCATGAAATTACTTCACAAAATCAGGGTTATCACAATTTTACCTAGGATTATTTTTATATAAAAGAATAATTTTCAGTTATTATAGTTATTTATGATGTGTTTGTTAGTTAGGAGATGATAATTATCATTTATTGTTTGATTAGTCGTACTTGTCCAGTTTAGGAGCATTGACTATTATTTGTTGATTAATTATTTATGCTCGGCTAGTTTATGAGCATTTATTTGTTTGATTTAGATTAAATAATTCACAAAATCAGGGTTATCACAATTTTACCTAGGATTATTTTTATATAAAAGAATAATTTTCAGTTATTATAGTTATTTATGATGTGTTTGTTAGTTAGGAGATGATAATTATCATTTATTGTTTGATTAGTCGTACTTGTCCAGTTTAGGAGCATTGACTATTATTTGTTGATTAATTATTTATGCTCGGCTAGTTTATGAGCATTTATTTGTTTGATTTAGATTAAATACGAACACCTTGTGAACTAAGTTTCACAATTTGACTATAAGGTGTTCGGTGGTAATGTTGTTATAAAGCTTATTTTGATATAAGAAGGAATGATTTTATATAAAGATGATTTTATAAATTGGGTTTATAAAATGTATTTTATAAATAAGGAGAATTTTCGAGAATTTAAATCCCGGTGTTTGAAAAAGATTATAAATAATTTTTGGAAAAAGTAATAATCATGTTGCTTGAAAATACTTGCAAGAATAAATATTTCAAAGAGAATTTTAGGTTAGGTACATTTTCTTTGGATAGTTCGAGGAATGAGTCTCGATTAGTTTTGTGGTAATCTGAATAATCTCCTAAGTGATAATCGAATGTTTGCTTAGGCGAACGTTGTAGTGCACTTAGTAAATTATTCTCTCTGTCATTGTATGATCGAAACGAGTTCGAATCCGAACGAACCTAAAAGCAAGAAGTAATAGATATTTTGTTAAAACTATTTATCTGGAAATATATACAGTATTGTTTCAAAATAGGATTCGAAAAAGAAGTATTTTTATGTTAAATAGTTCGAGTGGCTTGAAAATTTCTGAAAAGGAGCAAGAGATGTGTTCGGATGGTATGCAATTCTCTTAGGTATTACCCTTCTTGGTAAGGATATGTATGATGCTACTTGGTAGGACCTAGTTCCTTGGTATCATTTTGATGTTACTCGATTTATATGTATATTTTCTATGAAATAAAATATATAGTATAATGTCAAAAGGGTTTTGAAATATAAACCAGGTATTTAGTTCTTAAGTTTCCTTGAAGAAAAAGGATTCAAATAAAAAGGTATTTTAATATAAAAAGTGTGTTGATAAATGAAATTTTTAATATGGGTTTATGTCACTCTTTATTAGAGAAGAAATAATTTAACACGACTTTTTAAATGGATTAAATTTACTGAGAAGGTTTTAATAAACTTTTTTTTATTAAAACTGTGTCTTTTATTTTAACATCTAAGTAGTATAAACTATTGATGTTATTGGACCGACTAATAAATGTCTTTACCTTAGAGGTGTCTAAGGAAAAGTAAACTCTAGGATTGAGTTTGGATACTAGTATCTTACTCTTCTTGGCTACTTACTAGACTGGATGGGTAAATAGGTCGAAGAGGTCGACTCGATTTTAAGACCCAGATTTATTTTGGGTCTGCATCTGAATTTAAAGAAAAAGAAAAGATAAAAGGTTAAATCAAATAGCTATATACTCTCTCAGGATATAGTAAGGTATTATACGAGTTTAAAACTTAGGTTACATTTTATGAAATGTTCATAAATAATTTTAGTAAATACAAAGAATTGGAGAAGTATAATTATTAAGTTATTCTAAAGGGATAAAACCGTAACTTGGACTACGATCATTTTATTCGTATGACGATTCTAGATCCAAAGTTCGGGCACAGGATTTCTAGGTGATATACACCAATTCGAACTAGGCATTTCCACTCAATTTCTCGATGGCGGGTACTTGAGATGGATTCTTAGGATGATTTGAGTGTTTTCTATCATAATTTAGGACTATGTAAGGAAAATATAAGTATCAGATCAAGGAACCTCTTTAGGGTTCCGCAATGGAGAAGTTAAGTGGTCTATACTAGTTTGGATGAGAGATTTATGTATCCGAACAAGTGATCAAATATTGAATACGGATGATTCATGCATAATATATGGGCTTATGAAAATGTAAAGTTTTGTGTTAGCTTGCTTCCTTCTTTGTTTAATTGAGATGAAATTTTGGGGTCAAAATTCTTTTAATGGGAAAGAATGTGACGACCTGGAATTTTATCGCTTTGATTTATGAATATTTAATTAATTTTAATGTTTAATTAATGGTTTTAAATAATTAAATAACCTTCTCTTAATTAATAACTAATGATAGGAAATTCATTTTTGAATTTTGTTTATAAAAATAAATAGTTTGAAGTAATATTGAAAATGTGTTCGAAAAATGTTTTATTAAAAATCAACTTTTAATTCAATAAAAGTTATGTAAACATTTTGGAACTATAATAGTATCATATATGCACATTGAAAACAATGCGAATCATCTCTTTTCATAACAAAATATGATTAAAACCTAAGTGTGCTAAAGGGGACAGAGGTACATAAGGTCTGGCATAAAACATGCCAAAAGCAAGGCATGAATCATGGAAGACTTTTTCCAAGGCATGGTTGTGTAGGATGGATATGACATGAAAGTAAGGCTTGATTTAAGGTACGTTTTATAGCATGGAAGGAGGAGGGGTATTGGAGGGTGGAAAAGTAATTTGGGAAAGGTGTATTTGGATCAATTGTCATCCATTTGGAAGTCTATATAAGCACATACAAGGATCTCTTCATTTGTTTGCTAATATTTAAACTTAAGTTACAACTCTATTCACTCTCTTTTCTTCATAAAATCCAAAACAGAATAAACTAAAATCATCTCCAAAACAAACCAAAATCTAATATGATCCTTACCACATCATTACAACACACATTAACGAGTCGAAGCATGAAGAAATGGAGTATAATACCCCAAATACCTCCATGGCCATGTGCTTTTTGGCCCATTTTTGCATTGGACATGAGCAAATTAAAGGGGAAGCCTTAGACATTGCAACCAATTAAGGGGGTGGCTTGGACGTGAAGAAGAAGGGGTGATGGTAGTAGGTTTCGTAGTAGCAAGGAGCCATGACCTTTTTCTAGAGCTTGGTCGAGAGTAAAATTGAGATATTTCACTTTGAAATAGTTTTAAAAATAATGTGACATGTTGAAAATATTATTATTATGTTGTATATATGTAGTGTTTGATGTTGTTTGATTCCCACTTGAAAGCGGATGACATACATAACCATTTTCGCAAGGGACCAAAGCAAAGACAGTCGAAGTATTTCGTAGCGAATAGGTTGTGATGAATACACTTCGAAATACTAGAAAATTTGTAAAGGGGCTCTAAGGAGTTCCTCACTATATTGATTTTTATCTACATATATTCTTGTTCATGTAAATGCTTGTGATATAACTTTGAAAGTTGAATTTTTTTGGGATAAGAAATATCCGAAGCACTTGATTATGTGCTAGAGTAGTCGCTAAGCCTCTTTCCGTTAAATAAAAGGATATTTCTTATGGTTTTAATTTTATTTTTAAAAACATTTGGTTTAAAATGTTAATTTAGAGAAAAGGAGTTTAAAAGCTATTTGCTTTATAAAAGAAAAGTTTTAAAAGTTACGGTACATATAAGGATAGTTGCTATGGATGCACTTTGGAAATCTATGATTTTAATAAAGTAAAAAAGAAGTTATCTTCTTTAGATATTTTGTAAATACTTTTCAAATGTGTTTTATAAAAGTTGTATAAGTATCTAAAAATGAGTTTGAAGTTTCAAATATATTTTAAGAATTTATTTTAGTTATTTAAATAAAAGGTTTAAATTTTATAAAGGAAAAATCTTATCTTTTCAGATCAAAGTTGGGTTTTGATTAAAGATCCTCAAGTAATGTTTTGTATAAGAGTTTTGAATTAAAGTTTAAAAATGTACTTTTGAAAAGTAAAAGGTTTAAAAGATATTTGAGGTTTAAAATATTTAATTTTGGATATTTAAACAAGTGATTTATGTAAAGGAAATTCCTTTACTTTTCAAAGTTGAATTCATTTTAGTGGTTCTAGGTTATGATTTGAATGGAAATTTTAAACCTTGTTTAAAATGTTTAAAAAGGAGGTTTGAAATTTATATAAGTGATTTAAAGGACTATTTGATATAATAAAGCAAGCGGTACTTTTATAAAAAAGGAAACTCTTTTATCCAAAGTCAAACTTTCTTTTAAAAGTAATGATACTTAAGAGATGTTTTAAATAAAAAGTTTAAACTATATTGTAAGTGTTTTAAATGATTTTGGAGAATGAAGAGGGCAAGTCTGGAATTATAACCTCTATGTTTTATTAAATGGTTTTCGGAAAATAGAAGGAAGTCATGGATTATAATATTCTAGTCATGGTAAAAGATTTTAGAAAGTGGAAAACGAAGTTTGTTTATAACACTTGGTTTGTTTTAAATAACTATACAGAATTTATGAAGTCATATACTTGTCATTAAGCTTCGAGGTAGGTAAACTTCTACCTATCTTGAAAGATAAGAATGATATCGAGTTAGTGTTTGAGAGGTAATAATAACCTAACTTGAGCAGCTTTATTGTTAACCAAAGGCAGTTTAAGTTTGAAATCAAATATTAATGTTAAGTATATGAAGTATTATTTTCATATACGAATTCGATTACTTATGAAAATTAAGTAGCCCTATACCTGGCTCTAAAGTCCATGAGTAGATTGATCATCTATCTATGAGATCTAGAATCAGAGTGTTTTAGCTAAGGCAAGGCTAGGAGCAATCAGTGCCTTGATTTATCTGGCTTCGTTTATGGGCGATGGATAGAGTAAGTTGAAATATTGGAAACATGACAAGTGTAGGAGATTCAATTTCTATAAATGATCTTTATAATTTACAGTGGTATGAAAAGCATTCTTTTCAAACTTAACACCAAATTCCAAGGTAGAGAAACTCATCTTTTTATGTGAGAATTAATAATGTATGCCAAGGCAAGGATAGTTTTCTAACTTGTTCGACTTCATTGTTATTCGAGGGATAATACAAGTTTGAAATCGGAAAGTGATGGTAAGTATATTGATCTAATTTCCATATGATCCATTTACTTACACCAAAAGGGAAGTGGTTTGGGTTTACAATAAATAGTGTTTTTAAATGACATTTGTTTTGGCCCATTTAAGTAGCTTTTGAGATATGAAATCTTTCATAAATGTTTTGTGAATAGACTTATATCGATGAGATAAGTATATGGATATTTTTCCAAGCATTGAAGAGTATAGATGAATAATGAACGAGCAGTGTACATATGTATATGTTTTGTAAAGGTATTTTAATACAAGCATTTACAAAGTGATTTTTAATTAATGAAAATGATTAATTAAAGAGGCTTAGTGGTTGCTTATGTGCTTAATCATGCTTGGTTTTCATATGAAATTAAATCTCTGATTGGATTGTTTGCTTATTTGATAGTTAAATAACAGACTATCAAACCTTGGGCAGTTTGAAACTATCGATTGTTGGTTCGGAGAGACCGGGATTGGATAAGCATGCGTTATCTAAAAACCACTTCAAATCAGCATAAGCGTTCTAATTAGGGACATCTTAAAGATGATGGAATTAAAGATGTAGTTCTTTGTAGTGCAATGACTACTTGCTACTAATCCTAAGGGTGATTCCAAAAAGGATGTAGTAGAAGTAGTGCCTTCGGTTTGTTCATCTCCTGAATTACTTGTATGGATGAATGTTGAAATTGCATTGTTGCTTGGAGAGCAGTGTTAGTATTCCAAGTAGGATTTGCTAAAAAGGTAAAACGTAGCCTCAAACTTCACACTCGGTAATGACTAAAATATAGGATATGTGACAAGGCTATGTGGTTCGCTACTATTAGGATATGATCATCACTCATATCTAGATCAATATTTACGTATTATTTATGGCCACAGAAGTAGTTTGTTTAGGACCACCGAGGTGATGACATATTCAGTACTATCCAGGAATGGGTAGGCCGGTCTTGCCATTCAGGGGTCCATGTGTGGCCCTCGGTACATCTATCTAGAGATGTACCGTGACAAGCGGTACCCCAATAGCCTTATCATTGATGAAATTCATTTTCCAATACGTGCCTTACGGACTTAGTTGTATACTAAATATGACGAATGTAATTAATGTAACCATTCCAGCTATGCTATATATTTATTTTAAACCCTAGATATTATTATAATATCATTGTATTTTCTAAAAAAAATGGTTTGGTAATCTTAAGGTAAAAACAGGTTTGTCTTTATGTGCGGCGTGGTCTTACGAAATACCTTTATTTTTGAAAGGTTTTATGACATTAAAAATCGATAAGGTTTGAGTTTCTCATAATGTTTTACCATGATCCGGATGTTATTTTCTTATAATACTCGGGTCAGACCCAAATATATTTCCAGATTTAGACGGATGCTTTGGAAATTCAGGAGATGAGCTGTATGCCTCCAAAACCTATTTACATATTTTATTTTTCCACCGCATTTTTTGTTTGTATTTATTGGTCCATGCTGATGATAGGTTAGTTACTCTGGTTATTGTATGTATATTAATGTTTTCTTTTTGTAAAGATCATATGGATATTATATATTACTCGTCATGATGTGAGATTCTGTTCTGTCTTTTCTTTTCTTTCACCCCAACAATCTGTCTTCTCGACACTTAGATGCTCGGCTTGTGAATACCATGGATGTATTAGTGTCGACTTTTGAGGGTCGAAAAGTTGGTCATTACAAATTTAGACCCGAATATTCAGCAAGAGATCGTGGTCGAAAACATGAACTTGGATGGATCGGTTCCAAATCGTGAACGATTGGTATTGAGTTTTCCAGTTTTGTCGCCTTATGCTTTCTTTTGGTTTTATTTTTCACCTTTTGGCCAAGTCATACCGACTTATCATAGGTCACTAAGGATCCATACCGAGTTATGAAGGATATGTACCCAATTATTTTATTTGGTCCAATCAATGTCAATTTTTGATAAGTTCCTCCATTATGTCGGGAAAAATTAGGGTATTTGCATGTTATTGAATACCATTCCATACTTTGGAGAAATTAAATTTTCCGTTGCTCAAAATTTCCCAATAATTATCTAATATGTCTTATGCTAGCTGTGAGGCTGAAATTTGGACCTTCTACAGATCTAAATGTTCAATTTGAAGGAGAGGAGGACCAATATTACATGCACTTAGTCAAAGAATTGAACATATTCATCCTTATGCAAATCAAACTAGCAAGTCCTTGGTCCATTATGCAAAACACAAGTTTCTAGTCATATATGCAAATCATAAATCATTAATCATGTATGTAAAGCATAAATCATAGGCATATATACAAGTCCAAGGTCCAAAGATCTAGTGTGCAAATTATCCCAAAAAAGGTCCTTTATTACAGAGATTTGATTTTAATTCGACCTAATGGCCATGAAAATCCTAATTTCAAGCTCTCTCCTATACGCTCGAGAAAAATGAAAATTTAAGAAGAAGAATATTTAGAATTAAGCCCCTATTTGGGTAGGGGTAGATGTCTTTTTATAGAGGACTTGAACCATTAGATTCTTGACATATGACATCTCGCCAAAAAATGGACAATCATGATTTGCTGACTCGGCACATGTTCGAAGTGACATATGGCACAACCTTCTTTCTAAGTCAAGAAAACATGGTGCTGATGATCCAATCATAGCATGCCATGTGGCCAGTGAAATATGGTACTTATGCGAATTAGTTAACATGTGATAGCACAGAAGTATCACCATTTGACAGCTTGATTTATCATCATTTGATATCTTGAATTCCTAAACCTTTAATGGCCTTAGAAGTCATCACTCTATAGCTTAAATTCCTCAACTTTCAATGGTTTTAGAAATTATCATTAGATAGCTTGAGAACTTAACCCCTCGATGGCTTTAGAAGTCATCATTTGATGGCTTGAATACCTCACCCTAACCTTTAATGGTTTCAAAATTTGTCATTCGATAGCTTGAATTACTCAACCTTTGATGATTTCGTAACTTATCATTCGATAGCTTGAGTATCTCACCCTTTGATAGCTTTAGAAGTCATCATTGGATAACTTAAATACCTCACCCTTCAATGGCTTTAGAAGTCCTCAATCTATAGCTTGAATTCCTCAACCTTCGATGGCTTGAGTGCCTCAACCTTCGATGGCTTTAGAAGTCATCATTCAATAAATTGAATTCATCAACCTTCGATGGCTTCAGAAGTCATCATTCGATAGCTTATACACCTTACCCTTTGATGGCTTTAGAAGCCATTGCTTGATAGCATGAATTTCTCAACCTTCGATGGCTTTAGAAGTCATCATTCGATAATTTTAATTTATCAACCTTCGATGGTTTTAGAAGTCATCATTCGATAGCTTGAGTACATCATCCCTCAATGGCCCGGGAAGTCATTATGAGGCAACTTATACATGACAACATTCGATGGCTCTCGGGTTCACCACTCGATAACTACTAGATGTTAACCTTCGATGGCATCAAGTGCAGCATCTTTCGGTAGCCTATTTTTCTTTCCTTTGGCTTTCATATTTCGATAGTTCTATTTTTGTTTAATTAGCAACAGCTTACATTCAACTTAAGATAGCTAGCATATTTTGGGTATAACATTTTCCCTACCCCCTTTTTACAATGTTATTTTATACTTTAGTATAAACTAAATTTTCATATTCTTGGATCAGTACATCATGGCCATTCATTTTCTTTTCTCATGATCAAATGAGTTAACTTACCTTTCTATTATACTTTATAAATAGCTTTCTTTCTCCTTCTTCTTTCTTTTAACAACTCTAGAAACAATCCGCCACTAATTTTCTGTTCAAGCAAATCCTGATCTTTTAAAGACCTTTACTTGCTGATTATTCTATTACTTTGTTGTCACTGTCTAATTTAGTTTAATCATCCCCTAGTTTTAGGTTTTGTGAATTTTGTAACCTCATGTTAATAGCTTTCTTTGAATTTCTTATTGAACCGCCTTTTTGATTCAAACTCTACTTACCTAGGTTGTTATTGTTGTTTATGGGTTTCAGATCTTATCATCCCGAATCCATTAAGAAACCCCTCTATTAGTAGTCTGTTTTCTATCTTAACACGTGATAACTTGACATTTGAAAACTAGTTTTCTTCACTATTGTCATGCGATAGCTCATCCTACGATAGCTCAACACTAGAAAGTTCCTTTTTTTACTATTGCTGAGTGATTGCTTACCATACAATGGTTTATTTTTCGGAAGCCGATTTTTATTGACAGGCGATAGCTCACCGCGTGATGGCGTAGCATTCAAAAGCCAATTTTCTTTACTATTGATGCGTGATAGCTCACAACATGATGGCTCAACAATCGAAAACCAATTTTCCTATTATTGTCATGTGATAGTTTACTATTCAATGGTCCAACATTCGAAAGCCAATTTTTTGTGCTATTGATGCGAGATAGCTCACCGCATGATGGCTAAACATTCGATAGCCAATTTTTCTATTATTGTCATGTGACAGTTCACTATTCGATGGCTCAACATCTCAAAGCCAATTTTCTTTACTATTGATCTGCGATAGCTCACAGCATGATGGCTCAACATTCGAAATCCAATTTTATTTACGATTGATGCACTATTGCTCACCGCACGATGGCTTAACATTTGAAAGTCATTTTTTTTATTTTTGTCATGTGATAGTTAACTATTTTATATTAAATCCTCTATAGCTCACCAATCAAAGGCTTGTTTAATTTATTATCCCAACTTTCACCAACAAATCACTACATGTGATAGCCCTTTTCACATTGTACGACTTGTTATTTAACATATAAGGGGTCTACGATATATGCATGGATTCCATTCCTAGGTTTCTTTGGCAAGACTTTTTATTTAGTGGGCATAACAATATTATTTTTGCATTCATATGCATTACTTTTAATTCTCTTAACTTGCTACACTCATATTCAAAGTTTCTTAATGAATTCTTTCAAATGCGATCGATGTTATATCCTACACATACCCAATGTTAATTTCACTTATCAAATATTCCCGTCTATTTAATGTTTATCAATTATTTGTTAATAATTGTTAGGTAACAAGGTAGGTAAATAAATATGATTTAATACTATGTGACGGCTTTGATTTTTTTCAATCATGAAGTAGTTTTGTTTTAGAAATTTTCCATTTTCAATAGTACTAGAAACCCATAGTTTAAAATTTTCGTGTCCTGTTATTGAAATCCTACTCTTATAGACAAAGTTGTATTATCAATAATATCATAGGTATTATGGTCGGGAATAAGAAGGAGGTTCTCAAAGGATTGTATAAATCTCCTAAGCTTAAGAATCCTTTATAAGAGAAACTTTACAGTTCCCACCAGTCTTATTTTAAAAGACAAGAAGACATCGATTCTCTATTATAATATTTTGGAATATCGGGAATTGAAACTAGGGCTCTAAGTCCTGATGATAAAATGTATACTCCTCCATAAGGATATTTTTCTTTTACTCCCATTCATATTTGGCATTCCTATTACCTGCCTTTTAACCCTATTATATATAGTGTTTTATCCTTACTCAAAAGCGCGCCTATCCATCTAAATCCAAATTTTTGTAGTTACATTAATTCTCTACTCATACTGTTTAGGGAGCTTAAACTTGTCTCCATCCATCATATGCTCTTTGATGACTCTCCAAAAGATGAAAAACCAATCCGACGGTTCTATATATTACATTTTCTCTATTGGCAGTGGAGTGATCTTTGACTTTGTCAACAAATCTAGGGATTGGAGTCATCAGTTCTTTTATATAAGATGTTTTTCCTTGGAAAGTATTAGAAGATTTTCCATCCCTTATAAGTTGTTTTATCTTAATTTATTTTATCTAATCATTATTTATACTAGCTTCATTAATTTATGATTAGTTATTCTTGGTTAATATTATTAGCTATCGACTCGAAGGGCGTTGATCCTAAGGTTCTGGCTAAGATTGATCGATTTGGGGATGTCACCAAGTTCTCTAGGAGTCGCATGAGAGTTCTTACTAAAGATAAACTAAGGATGTATTCCCTGATCCATCCTTCTCATTGAGTTTTAGGTGAGCCCCCGATGATAAAGAAGAAAAGATATGGTCCATCAACCCTTATTGTTGTCAAGCTTGATATTTTTACCGTAAATTCACCGGTACAGCAACCAACCTCCTACAGTCCTAGATATACCCAAATTTCTACCCTTTTTTTTCATATCGGGGGAGATAGATATTTACCTACCACTTACCACATAACAGACGTACAACTGGTTGGCGATGCCACTTTGTCGTAAGGCAATGATCCTTCCAGTTTGCCTACTTCTTCATAGGCTATGGGAAGTCACCACTCTCTAAAGCTACTTTGTTATCTCTTATTTCTACCACAAAAGATATTTTGGCATTAGCCAAAGAAAAGAAGCAAAAAAGTTCCACTGATGCAACTGCCTCCTCAGAGCCTCCTTTCAAAAACCCAAGGAGGCATACCTGCAACATCTTTGCATGTATCCCCTCCATTTAGCACCATCACTACTACAACCACCCTTTCGACTCAAAGCCCCATTATTTACATTACTGGCTCTCCTCGTTGTAACTTCTTATTCGCTCTGAAAGGAAATTCTCACTTATCTTTTGCAGCATCTTTTTTTGGTATGGTTTCTCTCCTTCTTTTTTACTTTAACATGTTATAAGTTTAAATCATCCTAATACTAATTTCATTTCATGGCCTCTTTCAGATTGGAAGGCACTTGTTTAATTTTCAGCAATCATCCTCACATTCTTCTCAGAATATGGCCTTGTTATTAGAATCGATCTCTTCGTTTTTTGAGAAGATATAAACTCTTGAGGTTCAATTTCATGACCTCAAATCTAACAATAAGTCGTTGTTTTTTGAAAAACTACAACTATGGCCCTTTTGGACTTAGGAAATAAAAGATCCCAATAATTAGAGGACAATGTGAAAGTTTTGAAATGTACACTCATCTAGACTAAGTAGGAAATTTCTAATCTTAAAGTGACCTCAGCTTAGGTCCCCGCTTTAGAAAATGATTTGGATAAGAAAGACCTTTCTACATGCACGTCTCAAATCTAAAGTCTCTTCCTTCTTGAACGATGTTCTTCCTCGGTGAAAGAACCAGAATTTTGAGGCTATCTTGTTCACCCCTTACCAAGATAACATCAATCGATGCCCGGACATGGACTTCCCTTCGCGCTATAGGAACAAATTATAAAAGAAATTTGATATTCTCCTAAACAGTATCCCAAGGGATTATTTTGAGTTTGAGGATGGGGCAACTATTGATCCTGCTAAATTTTTGGCCCTTGACGATCTCTCGTTAGATAATGTTGATGAAGAATCAAGGAGCTATGGGGAAAATAAGTCCAATGATGACAATGGTGATAACAACAATGTTGGGAATGATGGTGTCGGTGACCCTGCCCAAGATAACCCACCGGAAAGGATGAAGATGATGGCTCAGACCTAGGTGGGTACAGAGCCCCTCAAGGTCTAAGTCATACATTTGACTATTCTTCTTCTAATTTTGATAAAGGGTTTGATAGAACTCCTCCTCCTCCAAACCCTAGTGGTGGGTCATCACCTCCCGATTCAAGTATTAGGCCAAACTTCTTTCGAAACTAAACAAGTTCAATCTTTCAAGCTAAGTATTACAACGACTCCTCCCCATGTAATTTATTTTACCTGATATTTATTTCTTAGTTTTTTCTATTTCATAGCTGATAGTTCTTAATATAACTTAATTATTGGCATAGAAGAACAAATAGGAATTACGTAGAGATCCTATTAGATAAAAAGAGAGGAAAATTTAAGATTTAACAGGGAATGGGAAAGGTTATGCAAGGATTTAAATGACTCAAATGAGAAATATATAATGCTTTTAAAACATTCCAAGTATCTTGAGGATTTCAAAAATAAAAAAGTTGCACCTCTCCTTTGAAAATCATGTTTTCATCAAACCAACTTTCGCAAAGAAAATGAAGAGTTGACCACTATTTTTGGACGTTGATTGGGGATAGGGCTAAGCTAATGGAATGCTTGTATCTGGACTATGTTTGGTTTTCCATGACCGATTTTTCTATCCTTGTTTATGGTGCAGGGGCTTAATCAGGCATCACCATAAGAAGTATTTGGACGATTATGGATTCGATCCTCACCCGGGAGAGTGTTGGAACTTACCTAGAGTTCCTACTACATCTTTAACTATCAAATCTCTCCCTCTTAATAAGATTAAGTTTAATAGAGATAGATTTGTTATTGAGTATTATAAAGAGTCCATTCTTTATGAACCTCAATGATGTATTGTATACCTTTAGTATTTTGTTTAAGCTGAAATTGTAGTGGTGTTTATCGAACTTATATTTTAATATATTCATTACTAATGTGTAGGCTTCTTAGTTTGCCCTCGTTTATCCTTCATCTCTCATGATAAGAGATAACTTAAGTAAATTGGTCAGATTGAAAAGTTTTTTTTAAAGTAAATTATTCTTTGGTTAGTGAGTCTCATTTATCAAAATACAGCTTTCTTCGTGATCGTCATCATAGGTATACCCAATTTCAAAATTTAGACTTCAGTTTCTTGGAGGATCACAAAGACCAATTCCTTTATGAAATCCAAACTAATCACGCCAAATTATTATGTGGCTATCTTAGCCCTCCTCTTAAATAATGGGATTATCGTGGGTTCCCCTGGTTAACACTCGTCCAGGCATCGAAGCACCTTTTAGTACTACATTTTCTATTTCACCTTCCTCCTTCAAGAAGATTCAAGGCGTCCTTTCTTATTCTAGGAATCAGTAATGTTGTAATCTCCATGGTTACTATTAATAAGAAGTTTTATTGTTGCTTTTTTTATCTTTTACTAAAAATTGGTTACTGTTTATTTTCTGATTTAGGATGAAGAATTCTTCTTATTTTCTGATGGCCCCAACCTTAATCAACGTCTTGAGAGTATCTAATCCAAATTAGTGATAGCCTTGGAAGATTGCCCAACCCGTTCTCCTTTTGGTTCGTCATCCATTGATAATGTTGAAGCTAAAAAATAGTATAGGAAGTATATTTACATGAAATGTATTTTAAAAGATTCTCAAGAGATGATTGAAGAACTTGAAAAGAAGACTGCTTCCAAAGATGACAAAATCTCGACAAGTATATTTAACTCCAACCAAGTCACCCAAGAAGGCTCATTCACATTCTTCTTCTTCATCTTGGGGTCGCTTGACACATAGCAGTGTCGTAGCTGATCTAACTCTAGAAAGTGAATATGGTAAACTCGCAAGATTAAGTAGATCCTTTAAGTTGGAGTGTAGTTAGAAAATAAAGGATTATTGGAACAAAAAGTGCATCAAAACATTCTCTGGACTTAGATCGGAAGTCGAGACATTGAAGTGCCAAAAGAATGTGCTTTCATTAAAGATTCAAGCACTTAAAAATGGTAAATGCAACCTATCTCATAAAGTTTTCTAGTTAATGAGTGCTAATAAAACTTATGAAAACGCACAGTTGGTTCAAATTGACTCTATTGATTCTCTTAATGTTATCCGTCATAAGGAGAAGAAATACCTTCTCGTAGCCATTCAACATATTGTCGATCCTTCTACTATGTTAGAAACCTTCATGGATGAGGTAAACGAGCTTAAAGATCAATTAGAACTAATGCTATTTTATTCCGCCAGGGCTTCTCAACTTGATTCTCTTGTCGGTTATTTAATTGAAGCCATAGTTGCTTTTGACTTAAAAATTGACTTCACATTTTTAGGTACAGAAAGAAATAACAGATTAAGAAAGGCGGTTCTTTCAAGTTATCAAAGATACTGACACTTCTTCTATAATAACCCACCTTGAAACGAGCCAAATTTTCGACCCAATAAAAGCCCATTGAACCTATTCCCATAAAAAAGATGGATGTTGGTTGGTATTGTCCCGCCTTTTGGTCAGGCCGGGATACCATAGATTCAGCTAAAATAGATGGATTGGAAATCGATTACAGATGAAACTATGGACGATAGTTGAATGAATTCAGATGGATAACACTCAAAAAAATGGCTAAGTATGGAATTGGCACTTCACCCAGGCAATGGATCGGATCGGATCTCCATTTTCTGACTTAATCAAGGTGCAATTAGTATGGAGTGATAAGGAAGGCCACATAAGGTTACATTCCAAATTTCTAGTCGATTGGAGTCCGTATGCTCAAGTTATGGACAAAAGAAGATGGATCGGTATTGATAGATCGGTGGTAATTTGCTTGGAGTCGGACCCGGGAAAATTTGCTACTTGCTTGGAGTCGGTGCATGGTTCGCTTGGAGTCGTAGAAACTTGAAGTGGTGGATCGTGCTTGGAGTCGGATGCATGTTTGCTTGGAGAAAAACGATCGGCGCTGATCGTTTTTCATGCTTGGAGTCAAAATCATGTTTTCTTAGAGAAAATTTGGATTTTACCCGAGTCTAACCTTGTGCCAGAATTTTTAGCATCTGCTTTGAGTCAGAAAGGTGATTACTTCGGGTCTCGCTTTGGGTCAACCTTGAAGTGGGTTTTTCGACGATTATTTTGGCGATTTTCGACAATGATCAATCTATAATTCAAAAAATCTACAAAGGCAATCGACATTAAATTGGAGGGAAACTATACAACACCATGAGGGACCCACACCATCGATCGCTGGGCCTCATGATGAAGTTGGAACGATCGGTCATGATCCATATGGATCGATCCATAAAAAAATTCAGATCAATGATGATCGATCAATATCTCACAAACGTAAAGACTTAATGACACAAAATTTTGGAAATAGTAAAATATTATGTAAAGGAACCTACCACATCGATCGCACATCATTTGAAGAAACTTGAACGATTGGCCTAAGTCGTTCTTGAACGATCGTATCATTTCAGCAGAACGATCCCAACTCAATGGAAAATGCGATATCTCACAAACGGTAAGTTGAAATGACACAAAATTTGGAGAGCAAGTAGTTAATATCATAGGGAACTCACCAGATCGATCGCACCTCAAAAGAAGCATGTATGGAATGATTGCCCATAATTGATTACAACTTAATGCAACTTCATGGAAAACGCGATATCTCAAAAACCCTAAGTCAGAATGACACGAAATTTGGAGAGCATGTAGCTAACATCATGGGTAACCCACCAGAATGATTGCACCCTAAATGAAGCAAGTATGGAACGATCTCCCATGATCCATTTTCTGCTTAAAACAACGAAAATCGATCGATATCTCATAAACAATAAGTCGGAATAGCACGAAACTTTAAGAGCATGGACTAGAGGCATGTGGGACCCTGTAGGAACAATTGCACCTCCATTGGAACTGATATGAATGATCAGCACTGATCGTTCATATGGTGTGCGATCGATCTGAAAATTGGTGGATCGGGTCGTACGGATCTGGATGTTCTTTTGATGAAATTTCAGCCCTGATCTAAATATTGGATATTGGTGCTTTCACATACAATAAGGTGTTTGTGATCATTTTTGTTGCAAACATTTTGGTGCTTTCACTGAGAAAGCTAGCCACGCGGATTTCGAGTTCAAATTTGGAATCAACTAGAGAACTTGGAATTAGTGCAATGGTGAAACCATCAATAAGGAGATAGGTAGCGGATATAAGCCATCATGAAGGGAGTTAGGAGGCTTCTTCAGGAGCTAATCAAATCTCAATCTTCATTACCAGAGACGAGATAGAAACAATGATGAATGTTATGCAGGAAAGGATGCTAAAGAGAAAGGAGAAGATGATGTAGAATCTACTTCAACAGATTGGACAAGTTGGAGCTCAAAACCAAAGGACCGGAGTAGCTCAAGTCGCTAGAAATATGAATCGCGGAGTTAGAGCAGTAGCAGCTAAGGAAACCCAGAATCATGACCAGTGAAACAAAGCTAATAGACAGTAGGATGGAGTAGTACAACCGAGGACAGTCCCCGGCCGACACATAACAATCGGTACCGATCGTTCCAGAACGATCGGCGCCGATCGATCTGGACTTAGGGAAATGCTCTCGGGTCATGCTGGATCGATCCCAGGCAGGGTGATGAACGGTGCAAGCATAGTTTGGTATTGATCGGACTATGGATGTGCGTCATGAGGAGTATGTTCCAGAATTCCCTCATCGACTCAGGGGCAGTTTGCAAATGACAACAGAAGATTACCCATAGACGAAAATGAAAGGATGGCTAAGATGATATGATAGATAATGAGAGGTGGAATGCCTAATAAGAGCTTGGAAGATGTCAATCAGAGTCCGTTCACTCCGAAAATCATGAATGCAAGGAGTCCACCGGAATTCAAACTACCAACCGTGGAAGTATATGACGAAAAGTCAGACCCAACTATGCATATGATGAGGTATATCTGACATATGGAGGTACTGGGGGCATCAGAAGAAGTCATGGCAAGGTGTTTCCCACTATATTTGACAGATTTGGTTGCGCTCTAGTTCAGCAGCTTGAAAATGGATCAATTAGAACTTGGGGAGAATTAGTAGACAGGTTCATGAGACAGTTCAGGGTTCACATCTCGAGACCCAAAAATGCGATGACTCTGGCGACACTAAACAAAGGACTGGAAAGTCCCTGAGGAGTTTTCTAACACGATTCAATGCCACGGTAGCATTGGTGGATCGGCCAGATCCATATATGGTTTTGATGGCGGCAGTATCTAGAATTACTAACAACACAGGATTCAAGGATTCACTTGTACGGGATCCACCGATGGATCTCGGGGAATTTTACCACGAAGTAGAAAGGTTCTTGCGGCAAGAGGGTGCACGAGCCGACATGCAAGAAGTAAACACTGTTCTGGATGAAGGACCATCTGGAGAAGAGTCCAAGATAGATAAAGGAAAGCAAAAGGCTAACGATAGCTCTGATGGATTAAAGCAACCAAGGAGGGAACCGAGATTCACCTCTTACATGGAATTGGCTGAAACATTGGAACAGATATATCTTGATACTAGGAGGCAAATCCTCTATCGGAGGCCAACAAGGAGAGAGCCTACAGACAACGAAAGGAAATTAGGATGATATTGTGTATTCCATGAGTTGAACGGGCATGATAGAAATGATTGCAGTCACTTAAAGGATGTGATAGAGGAGCAAGTCAGGAATAGTAGACTGCCATAGTAAGTGAGGGCACGGACAATGGTGGTGGAACAAGAGCAGCCACCGTCTGCATCAAATGGAAACAGGAATGGCCCTGGATCGGGTTCACGGCTCGTCATCAACTAATCATGAGGGCAAGGGCCGAGTTTAGAACTTGGATTCCGGTCGTAATAATTATTTTGCAATTTCTTTCCTCATAATAAAACGACTAACTCACTTACACATGTATGGGATCACGAACAGTCCCTATGCGTGCTCTGAGATGACAATGAACCGTCAAGCCTAGAGAGGCATGCATCGCATTGTTTAATTTTTTGTTTTTCCCTTTATCATTTGAACTTGATTTTATTGGTTAAGTTATTCGATTGCAAAACTCACTCGAACATGAAATCTAACATTAGTAATTCTAAACCTCATCCGGAAAGATGAGATGGAAAGGCAAAAATAACCCCCCTCGTCGAAAATCGAGCGTATGGGCTTGGCTAACGCCTCGAATGGCATACAATATTGAATGATCATATTTCACCTCGAACGACACACGATCTCGAACGATCACATTTCGCCCTGAATGGCACTCGATCTTAAACGATCATATTTTGCCCTGAATGGCACTCGATCTCGAACGATCATATTTCGCCTCGAATGGCATCCGATCTTAAACGATCATATATCGCTTTGAACGGCACTTGATAACGTACGATCATCATTCACCCCGAATGACACTCGATCGCGTACAACCACTTCCATCTTGAACGACAATCGGTCACGAACGACCATCATCTGCCACGAACGGCTATCGGTCATGAACGACCACCACTCACCTTGAACAGCAGCATCAACATCGAATAAATGCCAGCCTAGAACGGCTACAGATCTGAATAACAATCTCGAACGACAACCACTAATGATCCGGAGAGATCAAGGAATTGGATTGGCAACGGTTAGATTTTGAATTAGAATATTCAGCTATCAATGGATTATGGATTTTGGATTTTAGATTTATAGCAATTCAAAACACGTCTTCGTACCGCAAGGCATGTTTTGGGGGTCAAATGATTTCCCGCCTTTTGGTCAGGCCGGGATACCACGGAGAAATTGGCACTTCACCTAGGCAACGGATAAGATCGGATCCTCAATTTTTGACCTAATCAAGGTGCGATTAGTATGGCTGACAAGAAAGGCCACATAGGCTACATTCCAAATTTCAAGCCGATTGGAGTTCATATGCTCGAGTTATGGACAAAAGAAGATGGATCGGTATAATACCAATTAGTGGTAATTTGCTTAGAGTCAGACTCGGGAAAATTTGCTACTTGCTTGGAATCAGCGCATGGTTTGCTTGGAGTCATAGAAATTTGGAGTGATGGATCGTGCTTGGAGTCGAATGCATGGTTGCATGGAGAAAAAAGATCGGCACCGATCATTTTCGTGCTTGCAATTAGTATCATGTTTGCTTGGAGAAAATTTGTATTTTACCCCAGTCTAACCCTGGGCCAGAATTTGCAGCATCTACTTCGAGTAAGAAAGGTGATTACTCTACGTCTCGCTTTGGGTCAACCCTGAAGCGGGTTTTTCGACGATCGTTTTGGCGATTTTCGACGATGATCGATCTATAACTCAAAATATACAATGGAAATCGATATGAAATTTGGAGGACAACTATACTGCACCATGAAGGACCCACACCAACGATCGCTGGGTCCTATGATTAAGTTGGAACGATCGGTCATGAACCATATGGATCGATCCATAAAACAATTCAAATCAATGATGATCGATCGATATCACACAAACACATAGTCAAAATTACACGAAACTTTGGGAATAGTAAAATATTATGTAAAGGAACCCACCGTATCGATCGCACATTATTTGGAGAAACTTGAACGATCGGCCTATGTCGTTCTTGAACGATTGTATCATTTCAGCCAGAATGATCCCAACTCCACGGAAAACGTGATATCTCACAAATGGTAAGTCAAAATGACACGAAATTTAGAGAGCAAGTAGCTAACATCATGGGAAACTCACTAAAACGATCGCACCTCAAAAGAAGTATGTATGGAATGATCTCCCATGATTGATTACAACTCAATGCAACTTAATGGAAAATGCGATATCTCACAATGGTAAGTCGGAATGACATGAAATTTGGAGAACAAGTAGCTAACATCATAGGAAACTCACCAGAACGATCGCACCCTAAAAATAGAAATTATGGAATGATCTCCCATGATCCATTTTCTGCTCAAAACAACGAAGATCGATCAATATCTTATAAACGTAAGTCAGAATAGCGCGAAACTTTGGGAGCATAGACTAGAGGCATGTGGGACCCTACAGGAACAATCACACCTCCATTGGAGCTAATATGAACAATCGACACCGATCGTTCATATGGTGTCCGATCGATCTGAAAATTGGTGGATTGGGTTGTAAGGATCTAGAGGTTCTTCTGGTGAAATTTAAGCCGAATCCATGCACGTCTTCATCTATAAATACAACAGACTTGGCTCACTGCAAAGGACTTTTTCGGCCAGTTCTCCTTTATCACTTCTTACCTCTTCATCCATTATTTTTTTAAGGAAAAAAACAACGGTACCTATAATCTTATAGTATAAATAAAAGATTATTGGAGTGGACGTAGGCCAGAGTTTGTCGAACCACTATAAAACTTGCATGTGAATTTACTTTTCTACAATCTATTTTGTGATCGATGAATCTATATTTCTCTATTTGGATCTAAATATTGGATATTGATTTTATCACATACAACATGGTGTTTGTGACCAGTTTTGGTGCAAACAGTTGGTAAAATTGATATAATGAACAATATACAAAGCTATCTATCTATGTTATCAGAATCTCATAGCGGAAATGATAAAATATAATATTAGAAATAAGTACCCATTTTATAGAAATCCAAATATCATAAATACAGAATATCATCCAAAATACAATATCCCAAAAACATGTTTGAAACTGGGCACATCAAAATATGTCAAAACATAATAGATAGAAAAAATGCCACAAATCTTTGCCTCCACTTTCATCTTCTCAATTAGCAATAGTTCTACTATCCTGTGTGTTGTAATGAGGAGGGGGTCAAAACAAAAATGTCCGGTGAATGAAAATATCTGGCCTTACCATAATAGTATTTGCACAGTATCATTTAAATAAGAAATATGTCTTACTTATTCCATATTATATCCTACCAAATATACCTCCAACTATAAGCCCGAAGGCTCTTGCAGTCCAACTATATAACGTATCTTTAATTATAGGCCAAAAGGCCATTTCCTGTCCTACACAACAACCTTCAATCAGGTCCTAACAATGTGAGAGAAAGTACCTGAGCCACTTGATACCTCTTTAATGTGAATAGACCGACTTTGACCATTTAATACCCATATCCTAGGCAGATCCCCGTCATTTAATACCTAACCCAAGGCAGACCCGACTCTGGTACTCGGTAACCGACATCGTATGAAATCTCATTAGACCACTTAATACTTCTTTATGGAAAGAGATGGAGCCTACAATAGCCACTTAATATATTGATCCCAAAGTATATCCCTCCCAAGATTTCCTACTACCGCACCTATACGATAATCTCAACCATTTAATACTTCTTAAGTGGTAAGGCGATGGACCCTACAACAACCACTTAATACCCCTGACCCAAAAGCATGTCCTACGTATTATGACCCTTAACCAAAACTGTGACGTCTCACATTATCCCGAATATTCGTAGGTGCTGGTAGCCAAATTAATTGGGCAGACTTACTTTACAGAATTGCGACTAACCTCGCGTCCACCATGGATACTTATTATAGGCGATGTCTCACATCAGTCTCATAATCACACTACTGGTTGCTAGATTAGCTGGACAGACTTCTATGTGCTTTTGACTGACCTTACATCTCTATAACTTAGTTATGACTGCACTCTCCTAACATACTACCATATACATACCTCAGCGCATTTCGCATTAAGGCCATATAAGGAAAACTCCTTATTCCGTCTTTAATTATGAATTAATTTCCATAATTATCCTTAACTTCCTTTATATGGATTTTAATACTATTTACTAACCTACTTATTCTATATGATTAATACATTATTAATTATACACTAGTAATATATTTATACGTACCTTATTTAGGCTAACTAACTATTACTAAGCATGCGAAGATTTTCCACTTCCTATACTAATCGTTAAAATGTCAAAACTTCCAAATTTATGCAAGTCTAACTCCATATAATAACTTAAAAAATAGCTAATATCCTTAGCCAAACAAATAGACTTGTCTCAATAAAAATAGAATCAAATACCGAACTTATTTTATATAATATAGTAGAATCAGCATCTCTATTTTAAAGAATAAAACTTACAATTTAAAACCTTTATATTCTATTCACTTTTACATATACAAATTTGAAGTGAAGAAGTGATTCATGTTTAAATTATAGAAATAGGCGTTGTAATATTTCGTATCTTATACACCATTTCCTAACTTATTTTCTTTTTAGCACCCTTTAACATATCATTAGAGAAAAATTGAAAGTAGAATATAATATAAAATTTTCAATTGCAATAACAAAACAAATTCTACTATTTTAATATAAAACGATTGAGATTCCAATAAACTTAAGAATTGACATTTCGTTTGAAGAAATTTTGGGGTTTTGGTTTTAGAGTTTTCATGAACAAAATTCCCTAAGGCATAAAACAAATCCAAACTTCTACTATACAAATACTAAAATGTGAAAAATTAAGATTTCCACACATGGATAATTTACCTGCCTTCCTTTGGATTTGATTCACGCCCGCTCCTAGTTTCTCCTTCAAACTTCTTCTTTTTGAAATGTACAA
This sequence comes from Allium fistulosum, assembly GCA_030737815.1. Classification (NCBI taxonomy): domain Eukaryota; kingdom Viridiplantae; phylum Streptophyta; class Magnoliopsida; order Asparagales; family Amaryllidaceae; genus Allium; species Allium fistulosum. The sequence goes on along the minus strand of CM060908.1, from coordinate 736,499,337 downwards.
CAATTGGATTGTATATAAATTAGATTCAGCATTCAGGGATTAGAGAAGAATAAAAATAAACGAACAAATATATACGTATAAACATATTAACTTTTTCCCTTGAATTTGAAGTCTTAAATCTAATCACGGAAGAAGACAAACAAAGCTTCGCTAGCATTTCAAATATTTTTGTGAATAAAAACGAGGGGGGGTTAGCCTCTATTTATAGTGGTTAGAAGGCTTTCGGACCGTTGGATTTAAGTCAGTTAAAATAATAAAATCCGAACCGTTCTTGCCTAACAAAACCCTAGACGCCACTCACCACTAGTTGACTGCTCCTCCCTAGGCGGTCAACCGGTCCATTAAATTAAGCGATATTTATTATTGCCTTTTTTAATTAATTTCTTTTCCATTTTAATACTAACATTAACGTTTTTCCCAATGTTAATTTTCCATAACGTTAAAATATTAATTACCCATTTTAATATCTTTGTTAACATTATTTAAATTTCAAATTTTGAATTCATTTGAATTATTCTAAATTCGAAAACTTCAAATGTCGGTAACTTTTTTGTTTGAAGCCGATCTCAAACTTTAGAAAGCTGATCAGAAAATTTCCACGAACACAATGGTGTAACTTTCATGGTTAAATTCTGACATTTACAAAATTTCCATTTTTAGCCTTATAATTAATTAATTAATTTCTAATTAATTTTGTAAGGTGTATTACATTCTCCTCCCTTAAAAAAGATTTCTTTCCCAAAATCCCTAAGGGGCAGATAATGCAACACTCGCTCTACAACCATGTTATATAACCAAGTTATCTACACAACCATCTACTCAACCAAACTTGCAATTTGATTTTCTATGCAACATACTATAGGTGAGCTCAATACTGGTGTGAATGCAAGATCATGACATATATGCAAGCATCCTAAATATGCATAAAATTCTACATGAGTGCAAAAATAACTGTAGAAGTGTGGCAACATTCCCCTACCATCCAATCTAGCAACCACGATGCAACCTAAAACCTAAAATTTGGAGAGAGAAAGTTTACCAGATAAAGGCTTAGGGTGAGAAGCCTTCTTCTTCTCTCCAATTTTCCATGTGCTTTCCACCGGCTTACCTTCGCATTGTACTCAGATAAGCCTAATTTCTTTGCTAAGAGCTTCCTAGTTCCATGCTCCATTATGTGTGCGGTCGTGGGGGTTCTATTGGCTCCGTCTCTATATCTTGAAATTAAATAGGGTCTACTATGGTGGCGATGTCATGAAGGCATTTCCTCAAGTGCAAAACATGAAAGGCATCATGGACTCCCGCTAACTTATTTGGCAGCTCTGCACGATGTGCAAGTTTCCCTATTCTTTCCATGATCGGGAAAGGCCTAATAAACCTTAGTGCCAACTTCCCTGATGTACAAAACCCATAACCTTCCTAAGTGGGTAAAACTTAATGATCACCACGTCTCCTACCGCGAACTCAAATTCCTTTCTTCACCTATCAGCATAGGACTTATGTTGGTAATGTATGGCCTTTATTCGATGTCTAATCATCTTGGTCTTTTTCGACATCTCGCGAATCAAATATGATCCAAGTAGAATTTTTTCAGTGATTTTCCGCCAACAATTAGGCGATTTACACTGAGCAAAAATGGTGGAAATCAGATCTGATCCCTCCTTACTGGTCCTCTCCACTTTCCCAAGTTCGTTTGTAGTTTCCATCTTCTATCTTCTCATTTCCTCTTTGTCTTTCGGATCACATGGCCAGGAACCACAAATCCAAAGCTCGATTTGCGACATCGATTAAACAGTGACCTTCATCCCACACCATATTTGGTTGCTGGTACGCGACCTCTCTCCTTCCATGGACGTTGTTTAACTTCTGAACTCTATGTTATCAGAGACTCTGGTAAATAATTCCACTCTGTCATTAAAGAAATTACATTTAGGAGCTACAAATCTGGGTGAAATTGTTTATGTTCCTGACGCTAATTACAATGCTCGGGACAATCTTGGTTCAGTGCTTATGAATACTGAAAATAATGGCTGTAATTCGAATGTAGCATTATCTCGTGAAAAGCCGATGTCTGTTAATGAGTTGGTTGCAAATTATGATGCTCTAATGATACGATTGGGCCTTTATCTGGCATCTCACATAAATGCACTAAGTCTGTGCTTTCTCCCCTTCTAGCTTAAGCCTGGGGATAATTGGATTCCTAATGTCTTAGCGGCAGTTCCTGGCACTCCTGGTGGCTATTCAGGCCTAGCTGCTGCTGGTTTCCTTTATGATATTTCCACTAGTTCTGCCCCTATTGAGATATGCAATAATACATGTTCTTTGCTTCCCGATAAACATAAAAATATTGATGAACAGCCTGGCCTTATCCATGTGAATACATCATGCTCTTTTCTTGGTGTTCTTATTGTCTCGAACAAAACTTGCTAGGTTTCACTCTTCGCGTCGAAACCATGTAATGCGGGCGGGTTCTCTCCTCGCTCATTTGATTTTAAAACTACTAATGGAATAAATATTCCTCCTGTTGAGGTTATTGAAGCAAGATCTGAATTTTAGCATGATCAATTGGTTGGTTTTTCTTAATGAAAATTCATCGTTTTTTGTTGTTAAGTATATTTTGATGAAAAGTGGAGATTGAAAGGAAAAATTAAAATGAGAAGCGATAACTCTATGTTTTATTTTGAATTCTCATGTCTAGAAGATCACCTTAAAATACTAGAAGTAGAACCAACTATTATATTAAGGAAACCTTTCATTGTCACTTGTTGGAACCCATCTGTAACTCTGCTAGAGAACAAGTTTTATCCACTCCTGTTTGGGTTCATTTCACCAAAATCCCTTTAGTGTTACAATCTATGATTGGCATTAATTGGTTAGCTAACCTTGTTGGGGACCCGGTTTGTTTTGATGCTGCCATAGTTAGTAGGGATGGGCTTATTTATGTTAGGGCTCTGATTGAGATTAAGCCTGACGGCTTGTTGCCTTCTATTCTACCAGTTGAACCTGCTCTAGAGCAAGTTGTAATAATGAAAGTAAATTATAAGTGGAAGCCTCCTATTTGCGCTACTTGTTATTCTTTTGGCCATTTGGCAGATTCTTACAAGCATCTTGCTTCGGCTCTGCCCCCTGAACCTTTAGTGAGGGAAGACATTGCGATTCCTCTAGCTCGGAAATTTCTCCTACCAAAGGTGGCGAAGAGAATTTGGGTTTACAAGGAACCAATGCCAGCCCCTAGTCCTAAGGGGTTGGTCAGTGATACTCCTTTATCCATCTCTGGCTCCATCACATCTCCAGATATGATATCTTGGTATTCTAATGAGTAGGTGTGGGTTCATGAAAACATGGTTTCACTATTCCTCCATGAAAGATTGTTATTATAGATATGTTTCTAATGTGGTTAGGGAGCATAGATTTTTGATCTACTAGGAAACAAGTAATTCTCTTGCTGTATCCCAGGATGGTGAGGATGGGGATCATAACCGTGATATTCTTCAGGATGAAAGTTAGGATAGGATTTTCTTTTATTTTGAGAAATCCTTGGATTTCTCCCTTTTGCTTGGGAAGTTGTTTGGCTCATATGTTCGTGTGATTGGGTCTGATTCATCTGATGATGAGTCATCCCCTTCTGTTGGGTATTAGTTTTTGTTCCTATTTAGTAGTTTGGTTTTCTACCATACTCATGTGTTTACTTTTCCTTAGTTGTTCTGCGCATGTGCAGAACACCTGTTATAAATTTGATTAATAATAGTGCATGACCCACTACAAAGCCAGCTAACCTTGCTAAAAAAATTAGGCGATTTACATTGCCTTCCATAAAATGCTTCAAAGGGTGTCATGTAAATCGTCACTAGGTAACTATTATTATACATGAACTCTACTATAGGTTAATGTTGTTTCCAATGTCCTCTAAAATCTATGATGCAAGCTCTCAAAAAATCTTTCAAAATCCTATTCACCCATTCTGTCTGACCATTGGTTTGTAGGTGGTAAGCGGTGCTCAGATTCAACATCGTCCCTAAAGCTAACTATAAACTCATTCAAAATTCATTAGTGAATAATGGGCCCCTATCACTAACAATGCTAACTGAAACTCCATGAAGTCGTACCACTTCTTTAATATAAATTTGCGCTAGAGATGCTGCAGTTCTACTACTTTTAATGGGAATAAAGTGGGCGATGTTAGTAAGTCTATCTGCTATAACCCAAATAGCTTCATTGCCTCTTTGACTCCTAGGCAACCCATCTATAAAGTTCATCGATATATGCTCCCACTTCCAAGTCGGCGCCACTAACGGCAATAATAATCGTCCGGACCTCTCTTGTTCCGTCTTTATCTTTTGGCATGTCAAACACTTAGAGACGAATTCTGTTATCCTTTTCTTCATCTATGGCCAATAGAAAATCTGCTTTATATCCCTATGTTGAATGGTCATCCAAGAATGGTGATACTTAGCTAGAACTTCCTCCAAAACATCCTCCACCATAGGAACATAAAGGAGTCCTACTCTTCTCAAAAACCCTCTTTCGTCAATTGCATACCAATTGATATAGGGAAAATGCTTTCCTCTACTTAGCTTGCTCAAAATATCTACTATTGTCGCATCTCTCTTTTGTTCGTGTCTGATGCGGTCTATCAATGATGGCCTAATTTTCATGGCTTCCAAATAGCCTAGAGTGGGTTCCGGTGGCGGTTGAAAATTGAAATTCGAGAGGAACTCCAACTACCTCCACTCGTATTTAGCATCCAGAATAGCATGCCTTTGGCTAAGAGCATCAGCGATAACATTCCCTTTTCCGAGGGTTGTTAACCCAAAAAATGGATCAACACTCTGGTTGGAGTTTGAAAGCACCAGCCCTTCTGACAGAGCAATATCACAGATCACAGATATGAGAAAAGAACAGTAAAAGAAAGAAGATAGAGAATTTTTATAGTGGTTCGGCTGTTAATGAAGCCTACGTCCACTTTATAATTTTTCTTATAGACTGATTGTTGTTGCAAGAGATGTTTGATTATAAGGCTTTGATTATCTTTAACTAGATTGAATCCCCAGAGTTGGAATCCACTGGAGAATCACAGTGTATTCCTTTGGAGATTGTTGTGAGGGAGGTAGAGAGTGAAGAATAATTCCAGCAGAGCTTCAACAACCAGTACAGAGAAGATCCAGTTTATTTTGCAGGTAGGATGATATTTATATGGGTCTGAGAGCTTCTGGGCCTGGCTACGTCTTCATTAGCTCGTAGGTAGGTAGGAAACAACCCAGGGAGAGTTTGGAACGCAAAACGAGGAAGAACCATGGGTTGCTGGCGACCCATAGACTTGCCTCATTTACGAGCCAATGTCTTGGCCTTTTTTGTAGTATTCCTTAGCTAGCTCGTTTGAAGGTTTGAGGAGAGGCATCGGTCGCTGATGATCCAAGCACTTAGGATTTTTCTGGAGTTTGGAATTGGAGATGTTTTGATAGTCTTCTGTCCTAGTTGCTTCATTTTGATGGCAGTTCACTAGTTGTTTGCGCTCAGCTGTTGATTGGACTGAAAGAATGCTGATCTCTCGACTTTGTCGATCCTAGTCATTGTCTTAGCCATATAGCTTGGCCCTTATTGATCCCTTGTCTTAGCTTTTCTGGTAAAGTCTTGAACCATCTTGTTTACACGAGGTTGTTCTATTTTCTATTAGATTCTGCTGGGTTAAAAACCCGGATAACATCTGCCCCCCAATGTATGCCTTTTGGAAAGGTGTGCTTTGCTCTAGAACAAGTCATGGCAACGAGTCTTCGGTTGTTGAGCTTTCCAACAGCTTTAGTCTTGGTGAATCGTCCAGTTCCTTCGGATTCTCTTGCCTGTCACAAGTCATTCCAAACCTATTACAGCCTAAGACTCTAGACTCTACCTAAGTGTAATCTATACATCAGAATCATTCTGATTTCATTCGGGGTTATTGCATCACATGTCTCTATTTACATTTCACATCTCTAATCGTCTCGCGTTCATTCGGGATTTACATCACTATCAATTTTTGCTTTTCATTCAGAGTTTATAAATCATATATCCAAATCAAATCACATATCAGAATCACATCATATCACATCATATATCAAAATCACATAATATCTTAAAATCACATCGTGTCACAACATATATCAAAATCACATTGTATCACATCATATATCAAAGTCATCCTGTGTTCATCCAGGATTTATCCGTTTTATTCCACTTATAAGGCATTCAGATCCTTTTTTGCAAAACCGAATCTGTTTTAAGGTCCGATCTTTCTGGACCGCTTAAGTTTAATGCGTGACCTCTCCAGATTGTTTAATGTTTAGTTTAACGCGCGATCTCTCTGGATTGTTTAATGTTAGTTTAATATGCGATCTCTCTAGATCGTATAATGTTATAAATTTAGGGGACGATCTTTCCGGATCGTTTGTTTGTTAAGTAAAGGGGGATTAAGTAAGCCCATCCGCTCACCCTCTAGGGAGGGGACTTACTTCTTGCACTCCGGTCCGTGGTGGGACTCTAAGGCGATCAATATCGTACAAGTCCATCCACTCGCTCTCTGGCAATGGGACTTGCACCTTGCACTCCGGTCCCGTGGTGGGACTCTAAGGTGATAACTATCAGTTATCAAAATTCAAATATTCAAATCAAAACAAATAAACAGATATTAAACAAGCGGGAGTCCTAAATGTTAATCTCAGGCATCCGACTCAGAGCATGCCTAGGGACCGTTCGGGATCGCGTACACGTGTAAGCGGCCTTTGATTGTTATTGTCCTAAGTTCTCTCAGGCATCCGACTCAGAGCACACCTAGGGACCGTTCGGGATCCCGTACACGTGTAAGCGGCCTACGATTATTATCGTCTACATACCAAAAGAAAAGTGCGGGAAAAGAAATGATAAAACAAAGCATTGGAATCGAATCCGACTCATGTTTACCCCAATCATGGGATAATTTTTCTTGGCACTTGTCCTTGGGCGTTTCTTGATGCATTTGCCGCAGATGGAGGTTGTCCCTGTAATTGCACTGCAGTTATGTTCCTTACATATTGTGGCAGCTAGTTGTTCCGGACTAGTTCTTCTATCAGATCACGAAGGTGTTGACACTCGTTCGTCTCATGCCCATTCAACTCATGGAAGATGCAAAAAATTTCAGATCATTTCTCTCGGTCAGTGGGCTCCCTCCTAGATGGCCTTCGGTAGGGGTTCTGCCCCCTCGTATTCAAGTATATCCTCTCCAGGGTTTCAGTCAGGTCGGTGTACGAAGAGAATCTTGGCTCTAGTCTCATGCCCATTCAAGTCATCGGCTTTCCTTTTCCCTTTGTCTTTTCCAATTCCAGCTCCGAACGGTCCCCCGCCTTCGACGGCATTTATTTCAGCATCCACATCTTCATCCTCGGCTTCGGTGTCTTCCTGATGCAGGTATCTTTTAGCTTCGGAGTAGAATTCCGCAAGATCCATCGGTGGGTCACTTTTCAATGCGGCTTTGAAATCAGTCTTATTTGCGACTCTAGATACTGCTGCCATTAGGATAAAAGATGGGTCCGGTTTGTCTATTGCGGCTGCCGCCGCATTGAATCTTGTTAAATAACTTCTCAAGGATTCTCCAGACCTTTGTTTTACGTTTGAGAGCGCACGTACATTCCTTGGTTGTAAGACATGAACCCTGAACTGTCTCAAGAACCTGCTCACTAAGTCGATCCATGTGCTTATGGACCCATTTTCCAATTGTCTAAACCACATTGCAGCCAAATCTATTAAGCATAAGTGGAAGCATCGCCCCATTACTTCCTCCGAAGCACCCAGCACCTCCATATGTTGGATGTATCACATCATATGGATCATTAGGTCTGTCTTCCCATCGTACATTTCCAGTGTCAAAAGCTTGAAACCTGGAGGATTTCTCGTGTTCCGGATATTAACAGTAAATGGATTTCTATTTACATCTTCCAAACCCTAATCTGGCGGGTCTCCTTTGAAGAATCTCCGTACCAATTCAGCAATTCTATCCTAACCGTCCAATGAAGGTCTCTATCCTAAAGCAATACTTTGCCGCCAGTCCCGTTGGCGGTATCCTGGGATGGACTCTTCTGGCAACATACCTATGTTCTGATTTGCAACTCTAGCTTCATTCATTCCTCCGTTCCTTCAAGGAAGTTCTGGTACATATCCTTCTGTCGGCTGCATCCTAGTATTCGGATCAGCTCCCATGCCACCAGTCCCTGGTGTTTCAATAGTCGCTCCGGCATTGGCATTGATTCCCATGTTGATTCCAGCGCTACCTCCCATGTGTCGGTTTCTCTGGGCGTGGGGGCAAGGCTCCACCTTGCTCCAATCTAAATCTAGCATTCCCTGCATTGTTCCCTGGAGTTTGATTCCTATTCCCTACAGATCTAGCCATTCCTTGCTGCTCCATCCTCTGGAAGAATCCGTCCATCATCTCCTGTTGTCTAGCTAAGAGTCAATCTTGCATCTCTTTCATCATCCTTTCCATCTCCTCTCTAATCACATAGCAGGGTTGATGAGAATTTGAGGACACTTCTTGGTTGCCCCCAAGCCCCGGTTGACTTGCTCCAGTTTTAGATATGATGTTAGGCCTCTTCATTTCCTTTGAATCTCGGACTCGTACTTCAATTTTTCAGATCTCATTTAAGGTTCTCAGTGAAAGCACCAAAATGTTAACCAGCTTTGTTCTGATAGAGCAATATCACAGATCACAGATATAAGAAAAGAACAGTCAAAGAAAGAAGATAGAGAATTTTTATAGTGGTTTGGCTGTTAATGAAGCCTACGTCCACTTTATAATTTTTCTTATAGACTGATTGCTGTATTAACAGATGTTTGATTACAAGGCTTTGATTATCTTTAGCGAGATTGAATTCCCAGAGTTGGAATCCACTGGAGAATCACAGTGAATTCATTTGGAGATTGTTGTGAGGGAGGTAGAGAGTGAAGAATAATTCCAACAGAGCTTCAGCAACCAGTACAGAGAAGATCCAATTTATGTTGCAGGTAGGATGGTATTTATATGGGTCGGAGAGCATCTAGGCCAGGCTACGTCTTCATCAGCTCGCAGGTAGGTAGGAAATGACCCAGGGAGAGTTTGGCACACAAAACGAGGAAGTACCATGGGTCGCTGGCGACCCATAGAATTGGCTCGTTTACGAGCCAATGTCTTGGACTTTTTTGTAGTATTCCTTAGCTAGCTCGTTTAAAGGTTTGAGGAGAGGCATGGGTCGCTGATGATCCAAGCACTTAGGATTTTTCTAGAGTTTTGAATTGGAGATGTTTTGATAATCTTCTGTCCTAGTTGCTTCATTTTGATGGCAGTTCACTAGCTGTTTGCGCTCAGCTGCTGATTCGACTAAAAGAATGCTGATCTCTCGGCTTCGTTGATCCCAGTCATTATCTTAGCCATATAGCTTGGCCCTTATTGATCCTTTACCTTAGCTTTTCTAGTTAAGTCCTAAACCATCCTGTTTATAAGAGGTTGTTCTGTTTTCTATTGGATTCTGCTAGGTTAAAAACCCGGATAACAAGGGTATACAAGTCATATGACGCTATAAAATCCATCCACCTCTACTGCATAAGATTCGAATATTTTTGGAAAAGTAGGTATTTGAGGGATTTATGGTAGGTGAGTAACTCAAACCTCCCAAAAGATAGCGCCTCCACATCTTCAAAGCAAAGACAATAGCCGCTAATTCCAAGTCATGAGTTGGGTAACTCTTCTCATGGTTCCTTAACTGCCTGCTTGCATAGGCTATCACTCTATCCTCTTGCATAAGAACAGCTCTTAATCATGTATTGCGTGCATTGGTGTAAATAGTGAAAGGCTTTGTCCCATCATGAATGGTATGTACTGGCACACTAGTCAACACCTCCTTTAGCTTCTTGAATGCTCTGTGCATTTCTTATCCCATGCAAAAACTAGAATTTTCTTGGTTAAGTGAGTTAGTGGGACTTCTATCTTTGCGCAGTCCTTGGTGAACTTTCTATAGTAACCCGCCAGCCAAAGAAAACTCCTAACTTCCATGGCACTCTTCGGAATTTTCCAGTCTTGAATAGCTTCCACCTTTGCAGGATCCAAAGACAATCCCTTCTCGAAAACAATATGACTGAGTAATCTCGTCTCTGTCTCCCAAAAACGACACTTTGAGAATTTGGAATTTAGTTGGTGCCTTCCCAAACGCCTTAGTACCTCCCTTAAGTGATTTTCATGCTCATGTTCACTTTTGGAGAATACTAGAATATCGTCTATGAACACTACAACGAACTTGTTTAACTACCCCCTAAAGACTCTACTCATCAAGTGTATAAAGTGCGCATAGGCATTTGTCAACTCGAAAGGCATGACTTTCCATTTATACAGTACGTCTGAAGTGTGAAAAGCGATCTTCTGCTTGATATCCATAGCTATCCTCAATTAATGAAATCCAGTGGCTGTTATCCCACCTTATGGCAAGGTCATGACACCATGGATTTGGAAAAATGTATTTAATGATAAGCAAGGTAGGAAGCCCGAAGAGATGATTATCAGGATCGAAGATCAGTTATAAGGAAGGTTATGGATGATAGTCAAGCGGATCCAAAGGAATGACATCTCAGAATTGTTTAAGTATGGATTGCAATTCCCCTAGGCAAGGATCAGATCAGATTACTTACCCTAGGCGGGGGGTTGGATCAGGTCACTATAGATATGGACACTCAACTCTGCAGATCAATTTATCAAAGATCGATCGATTACTCTAAAAACACACTTAGGGAACAATACAAACAACTTAGGAAACCAAGAGAAGGCAACATAAGGGACTCACCCTAGGGATCGCCAGGACCCACTCCCCCATCATAGGGAACCGACATAGATCCTCTTATAGGGATCGACATCGATCCCTCAAAGTGGGCCCAATGAGGTCCATTTTTGGGGAGCGGAGTCGGCCTGGTTTGGAGGTGCTGCATGTAGAATTTCACCTAGATATTTCGTAGTCTTCTCCTATAAATACAGGATCATTGGCTCAAGGAAAGGGATCTTCTTCTTTCTTGGTTACACTTTGCCATTTTTATTAGTCGGATTCAAATCATTGTAAATGTAATCAACAGTATAAATAAAAGGAAAATCTTTGGGGTGGACGTAGGCCGGAGTCACCAGAATCACTTTAAAACCTCTTGTGTTCATTTCTTACTATTTTATTTTTCTGTTCTTCATATGTTATACTTTAATTCACTATGTTTGGAATTGGTTATTGTATTTATGGTGATTTAACATTGTTTGGGTTTTGGCGGCCATTTTTGACGCTGACATTTTGGTGCTTTCATTGAGAAGGACTTGCACCCATGGATTTGGAAGCTAGAATCTTGTATTTGAAAGTTTGGATGCTTAGATCTAGGAAGCAATGGCTAGGCAATCGGCAAGAAGACCATTGGCTGATATGAGTCACCATGGAGAAAGTCAGGAGGCATGCTCAGGAGCTGGAGCTAATCAACCCTCCCTCTACATCACTAGGAACGAGATGGAGACAATGATGGAGGAGATGTAGGAGTAGATGATGAAGAGACAAGAGGAGATGATGTAGAATTTCCTTAGGAAAATCGGATAGGCTGGAGCAGGAGCTACTGGCAATCTGGATCAAGGAGTTGGAGCAGCAGGAGTTGTAGAAAATCAGAATCAGGATCATGAAAATAGAGCTAACGGGCAGGAGAATGGAACGGAGCGGCTGGGGGCGAACCTCAGGCAAGCAGGAGGGATCGGCACCAATCACCTAGGCTTGGAGGGCACACCTCCAGGTCAAGCTGGATCAGATGTCGGTAGGCAAGTGGTCGGTGCTGTGCAGTTTGATGCGGATCATAATGCGAATGCATGTCCAGAGGAGTATGTTTCAGAATACCCTCATGGAGTCGGAGGCAGCTGGTAATATGGATTGGAGATCACTTATAGATGAGAATTAAAAATGGCTGAACTGATACGACGGATAATGTGAGGTGGATTTCCTAGTAGGAATCTAGAAGATGTCAATCGGAGTCCATTCACTCCGAACATCAAACAAGCTAGGAACCAACCGGAGGTAAAACTACCAACACTGGAGGTGTATGATGGGAAGTCGAATCCTACAGTGAACTTGATGATGTACATTTGGTATATGGAAGTGTTAGGGGCATCGGAGGAGGTCATGGCAAGGTGTTTTCCTGTAACATACCCTATCTGGGGGCCTGAAGCTAAGCGCTACAGATATTGCAGTCATCAATAGTATTAACTTCCGGTGACCAAATTCGATAATGTTAATGGTATACATAATATCATAAACACTTGAATATGAAATAAAATCATTATAGATTAAAACATTTTTCTGATTACATTTCAAAGCAACATTTCATATCTAAGTTACATAATCCCAAACGTTTGCCAAATTCAGATCAAATATAATTATTACAATGCCAAGAGTGACATATGATGATGTCCCCTTGGATGACCAGAGTACTAAATATTCATAACAGACTTAATACAACACAGCGGAAAGAAAACATAACAACTCCTACATAGCTAACTTCAGCCTCCTACTCATCTTCGGCAGCTTTATTCGTCCACCTACTAAAACCTGAAAATCCTTAACCCTCAGCCTACTCAAATCAATTTTGAGCACCCGAGAGTTTAGGGGAAAAAACTTCGAGTCGGACATAAAACCTGGTGTGAATAATACTATACATCTCGGTTATTTGATATTAAGTGAGACCACGCCTCTTAGCGTAACGGGTTTCCCCTCACTAATATCCTTTTAAAACACACCTTTTACAAATCTTAATCCTACAACCAAAACTGGTTAAAACAATAATATCAATATCATGAAAGCATATAAATCTGGTAACAAATGGACTATCTGTCTGAACAATATAGTTTTGTTTGGCTAACTAATAACCTTTGGCTGACTCGGGCCTACCAGACAAAATAAACAAATAATCTAACTTCTATTACATTTAAATCTTTGCCATGTGTGTGTATATATATATATATATATTTTACATAATTCTTTGTTGATGAAAACATTTAAGCCTTTGAAAGTACCCCTTTCGAACCCATTGAAAGTACCCCTTTCGAAACCAAGTAAACCTAGACCGAAAGGCCAAAACATTCCTTTCGAAACCATTCATAATCACCTTTCAAAAACATTGAAATCATCCCTTTCGGAAGCTTTAAAACCTTAGACATCCTATCTTTAAAACACTTAAACATTGCCTTTTGAAAACATTGGAAGCCTTCCATTTAAAACCTTTCGAAACCATTGGGGAATTACCCATTCGAAATCTTCATTTAGACCTTTCGAAAGCATTAAAATCCTTTGTAAACATCAAACCTTTCGAAAGCATTTGGGTTCAAGTAAAACATGTGGAAACCTTTTCGAAACCATTTAAAATCTTTTCTTTCGAAACATTTGGGTCCAACCTTCAATAGAACAAAACGGTCATAAAACAACTAAGTCGAAAGCACCCTTTCGAAAACAATTCCTAAATAAAGAAGTGATGGTATCGAAACAAACCCTTCAAAAGCATTGGATAAGTATCTAGGTTTTAAAAACAAAGTACCATTTTGAAACCATTTGTTTCGAAAGGTAGAAAGCGGTAGCAATGGGTTTCAGCCCCTTCGAAAGCATTTACTTAAAACAAAAGGCGCAACCTCATTCGAAACCATTCCTTAAATCAATTCGACCAGGTCGGAAGCCCACTAAGTCGAAAGCATTCCTTTCGAAAGCAAAGCAAACGCATTTTCATTTGAAAGCAAAGTAGCGCTTCGACCCCATCGGAACCCCTTGTTTTGACCCAATACCTTCCGCCTATATCCAATTCACTATGTACCAAATCATTGATACTATATGCATTGGTTTCGATGGTGATGGAGGCGGGAGTACCTAGTCGGAACCTAGGTGCCGAAAGTGGTGAAACATGTAAAAAGTATGTAAAATCTGGTTTTTAGCGTTTTAAAGTAATCTTTTCAACTAACCTGCCTTGTTTGTCAAAATATTATTGGCTGCCTAAAATGTTAGAAATAACTAATTAAATTATTTACAAAATACCTCTTCTCCTTTTATAAATATATAAAACATTTAAGTCCCATACCTTAAATAATTTTATATATTCATTAAAACCCTTAGGAAAATTCTACAAAAATTCCTATAAATCATTTTTAATATGTTTTCTAACATATATAAATTTCATACCCAAAACATATATAATTTAGCTGTAAATTATTTTAAACCCAAATATCCATTTTCCTCACTATATAATTAATATAAAATCCACATTAATTAAGAAAATTATGAAAATTGAAACCCATCTCTAAAATATCATTTCTGATCAAAATCTAAAATCGCAAGGCAGTTGGTTGTCTTTTAATAGGGTTTTCATAATAAAACATATCATAAAATCCATATGAAATATCATAAATCATCAACAAGCATATATATTCGTTTTAACAATTAAAACATGGCAAATAACTTTGCAAAATAATTTGGATTTCATCCTAAAACTGAGAATAATAGAAAACATGAGATGTAGTCATTATTCACCTTAGTTTTGAGATTAAGGAGTTGAGATTTGAGAATGGATTAGTGTTGATTTAGCTTCTTCCTTTAGCTTATCTTCCTCTTGTTCTTGCTTAATGATGGTCGTCCTCTATATTGTTTGATTTATGTTTATGAACGTGTAAAATGAATGTGGTTTAAGGGTTTAGGGTATAAGAATATACTTATTCCTATATTGCCCTTGTCTACTTACCCCAACTTGATTCATTTTAATTCCATTAGTTTATTTGTTTAATGGGCACGACTACCCTTCTATAATCACAAATCTCAATCCCCTTTTCATTACATTATTTTATTTAATTTAGCTAATTAACTGTTCTAAATAATATTACTCAAAATAAGGGTCATTATGGACTCCCTTCCTTAAAGAATTTCGTCCTCGAAGTTATGATAAAGTACTCAACAAATCAATCAAAATTGTAAAACATACCATCAAACAAATCAGGATAAACGTCTCTAATCCTGCTCTCAGTCTCCCAAGTATAGTCTCTCTTATCGTCGCTCCACTAGACTTTAACTAATCCGACTGTCTTATTCCGTAGCCTCTTCTCATCTCGCGTGACTATACGAACTGGCTTTCTAACTATAGTCAAATTCGGCTCTACTACTAAGTCCTCTAACACAGTCGGTGCTATAGTAGTCTTCGGGTATCTAACACACTTCGTTAGATGAGAAACATGGAAAACATCGTGGACTCCTACCAAACTGTTTGGTAATTCTATTCTATATGCGAGTTTCCTGATCCTCTCTACAATAGGAAATGGCCCTCTAAATCTCGGTGCCAATTTCCATAATTTCCCGAATCGAATCACACCCTTCATCGGTGATACTTTAATGAAAACATGATCTCCAACAGAGAACTCTAAGTCTTTCCGTCTTCTATCTACATAACTCTTCTGCCTAGACTGAGTTTCCTTCATCCTAGCTCGAATTAACTCAATCTTCACTATAGCCTCTCTAATTAAATCCGGACCAAGAACCAATCTATCCCCGGTCTCTAACCAACAAACTGGTGATTTACATGGCCTTCCATACAAAGCTTTAAATGGTGCCATCCCTATACTAGCCTGATAATTGTTGTTATACGAAACTCAACTAAGTGTAGATGGTCTTCCCATGATCCTCCAAAATCTAACATACAAGCTCGCAACAAATCTTCTAAGACTTTGTTAACTCTTTATGTTTTCTCATCGGTCTGTGGATGGTAAGCGGTACTCATCTTGAGCTTGGTTTCCAAAATCTCCTGTAGACTCTTCCAGAACTCGCTAGTGAATAAGGAATCTCTATCACTTACTATACTACTAGGAATTCCATGATGTATAACTATATTCTTCATAAATAACTTAGCTAAAACAGGTGCCATCCTAGTTGACTTAATTGAAATGAAATGGGCACTCTTGGTTAACCTGTCCACTATGACCCATATACTTTCATTTCCTCTATTAGATTTTGGCAACCCGTCTATAAATTCCATAGAAATAGAATCCCACTTCCATACTGGAATATCCAATAGCTGAAGTAACCCACTAAGCATCTGATGTTCGGCCTTTACCTGTTGGCAGTTTAGACACTGCTTCACCTATAAGAATACATCCCTCGTCATACCTTCCTAGAAGAAACTCCTCTTCATATCCTGATACATCTTAGTTCCTCGGGGATGAATGGTGAACTTTGAACAATGACATTCCTTCAAAACCTCTTCCCTTATGTCTCCTACATTAGAAACACATAATCTTTCTTTCTTTCTCAACCACCCATTTTGGTCAAGACTAAAATCCTTCAAGTCATCGCTCTCCGTTCCATCCCTTAACTTCTTGATCCATTCAGCTCATACTGGATCCTCCATCTGTTTAAAAGCAATCCTTTCAATTATCACCGGTCGACCTTCTAAACATGACAACACTACAGTCTCAGTACTAGGACAACTCTTAGACCCCCATTGTACTCTACATGTAGTCAACGCTTCCAAATCTTTCCACTCAGCTATC
The DNA here is from genome assembly GCA_030737815.1 of Allium fistulosum. Taxonomy (NCBI): domain Eukaryota; kingdom Viridiplantae; phylum Streptophyta; class Magnoliopsida; order Asparagales; family Amaryllidaceae; genus Allium; species Allium fistulosum. Next base: position 736,482,788 of record CM060908.1, on the reverse strand, counting down.
ATTGCCAATACTGCATTCTGATGTTTTCTGTTAAGTGTGTCTGCAACTTTATTGCCCTTTCCCGATGTGTACTCAATTCCAAAGTCATAAGCAGCTATAAATTCCAACCATCTCTACTGTCTCATATTCAGCTACTTCTAAGAGAATAAATACTTCAACGACTTATGATCCGTATATAGCTCAAACCTCCCCCGCAAAAGGTAATGTCTCCACACCTTCAATGCAAATATCACCGCAGCTAATTCCAAATCATGCATTGGATATCTAACCTTATGCGGTCTAAGCTGTCGAGAAGCATAGGCAATCACTTTACCTTTTTGCATTAACACAGCTCCTAATCCAGTTCCACATGCATATGTATATACTACCAAATCTGATTCCCTTCCGGAACAACTAACACAGGTGCATGAATAAATAAGCGTTTCAAGCTCTGGAAAGCTTCCTCACACTTATCGGTCCAAACAAACTTCACGTCCTTTCGCGTTAGCTTAGTCATCGGTGCTACTATCCGCGAAAAATCCTTAATGAATCTCCTATAATATCCAGCCAATCCAAGAAAACTCTTTATCACAGTCATTGTCTCGGGTCTCTTCCAATTATTCACCGCTTCAATCTTAGTCGGATCTACAGATAACCCTTTCTCTAAAACTACATGACCAAGAAACTTCACTTCCTTCTTCCAGAAATGACACTTCGAAAACTTCGCCTTCAGCTGATGCTGCCTCAACGTCTCAAGCACAACTCTAAGATGAACTTCATGCTCTTTCTGATCCTTAGAGTATATTAAAATATCATCTATAAACACCAACATGAACCTATCCAAGTGCTCTCCGAAAATTCGGTTCACCAAATCCACAAAGAATGCTGGCGCATTAGTTAGTCCGAACGACATCACTAACCATTCGTACGATCCATATCTAGTTCTAAACGCCGTCAAAGGAATACTATCCTCTGCTATTCTAAGCTACTGGAAACCTATCACCAAATCCAACTGGTAAAATACCTTAACTCCACTCAACCGATCGAACAAATCGTCAATTCTAGGCAACAGATATCGATTCTATATGTCCACTCATTCAACTTACGATAATCGATACATAACCTTAACAATCCGTCCGGCTTCTTAGCATACACTATGACTGCTCCCCAAGGTGAACTACTAGGTCTAATAAAATTCTTGCCTTCCAAATCTACTAACTGCACCTTTAGCTCCCTCTTCTCGGTAGGCGTCATCCTACTTGGCGGTCTACTCATTGGTTCTGCTCCTGGGACCAAATCTATCCGAAACTCAATGGCTCGTTTCGGTGGTAGTCCCACTACGGGTTCAAAAACATCCGCGAATTCTCTAACCACGAAAACTCGATTCAACTCGTCTTCAACCTCCATAACACCTAACAAAGCATTCACTTCCCAGTTGGGGTTTTCTGTGGAATATACAATTTGATCACTACAGTCAGGGCGTCTATGTGATATTTTCCTATCATGGCAATATATCCTAGCATCATACTTACTTAATCAATCCATATCCAAAATAATTCCGAACCCTACGAAATCAAACACATGCAAACTGCAAACAAAGGTATGACCTAACAAATCAAGGTGGTCATTGTTCATCCCAAGTGTCGCATACCCTCCTATCGGATTTGCAACCCTTAAGGAAGTAACTAAATACGAGGGTTCTAGGTTAAGCTTATCTACCAAACAACAAGATACAAAAGAATGTGATGCACCAGTATCAAACAGAACACTAACTGACATACCATGAATCAGAAGCGTACCTCCCAACACAGCTTTTCCTTTTTCCTCTGGTGTTGGCCTCTAGGTAGCTGGCTCCAATGCAAACACTTTTTCCCTTTTGTCCTTAGCAGGCTCTTTGCACTGGTTCTTGTAATGACCAACTTGATCGCAGTTGAAACACCTCACCTCTTTCTTCTCCACAGCTTTCTTTCCTTTTCCTATTTGGCACTAATGGGCATAGTGCCCCTTCTTGTCACACTTAAAGCAAACAACCTCTGACTTTCCTTTCTTGGCAGCTCCACCCTTCTGAGCTCCTTTCTTCTGGAAAAACTTTCTTTTCTGACTCTGCCCCACCTGGACTTCCTTTGTCTTATTTCTCTCCAGAAAAGCAAGCATCTCCTCATTCCTCAAAGCCATCTCTACTACAACATCACAAGGGTCTCTAATATGCGGTAATGTTGCCCTAGCAAGCTCTGGCTTCAACCCCCTGATGAACTTCTCATTCCTCTTAATATTAGTATCAACCGTAGCATAGCCATATCTTGCTAGCTCCTCAAACCTCCTCACATACTCAAATACAGTCATACCCCCCTGCTTCAACTCAACGAACTTCCTGAGTAGGGTGGACTTTGCAATCTTGGACATAAACCTTCCCTCAAATCTCCTTTTGAACTCGGCCCATGTCATGGTCTCCTCATTAACTCCAACTGTTACACTATTCCACCAATATAAAGCTGCTCCTTGAAGCTGTCTCGAAGCAAGTCTCCTCTTCTGGTCATCATTGAGCCCCAAATCTACAAAGATCCTCTCACAATGCAGTAACTAGTTTTCTACTTCAATAGCATCTTCAGTTTCGATAAATGGCTTTCCTCTCGGCCTAGCATAGTCTTTACTCAAAATAGCATAATTGTTAACCACCAGAGCTTCCTGATTCCCTACTCCATCATTTCCTCCAACCACTTGAGTAGCAACACCCACCTGCACCATGTTGACAAAGAACTAATGAATTGCTCCCATGTCAACTTGCAGGACTCCAGCACCCACATTTCCAACTTGTGCCTGACCTGGGTTTCTCCTGGTATTTGGTCTGGCATTTCCATTTGTTGTGGTGCTTCCTGCTCCAAGGTTAACTCTTCCACTTCTAGCATCCATATCCATATTCAAGCCTCGTGAGATACATAAGAATAGCCTAAGAGAGATAGGAGAATAAAGATATAGCGTATACTTATATATAGCAAATACAAGTACGTTGCTATAGTGTTATCCCATACCCCGATCTTATCTCTAATTCCTTAGGATTATGTTTTCAAAAATCATTTTAGCTTAAAACCTATGCTCTGATACCAAGTTGTAACATCCCCTATCTGGAGGCCCGAAGCTAAGCGCTACAGATGCTGCAGTCATCCATATTATTAACTTCCGGTGACTAAATACGGTAATGTTAATGCTATCCATAATATCAGAAGCACTTGAATATGAAATAAAATCATCACAGATTAAAACATTTTTCTGATTACATTTCAAAACAACATTTCATATCCAAGTTACATAATCCTAAACGTTTCCTAGGTTCAGACCAAATATAATTATTACAAAATATGCCAAGAGCGACATATGAAGATGCCCTCTTGGATGACCAGAGTACTAAATAGTCATGACAGACTTAATACAACACAGCGGAAATAAAACATAACAACTCATACATAGCTAACTTCAGCCTCATGCTCGTCTTCCAAAGCTTTATCCGTCCACCTACTAAAATTTGAAAATCCTCAACCCTCAGCCTACTCAAATCAATTTTGAGCACCCGAGAGTTTAGGAGAAAAACATAAACTTTGAGTCAAACATAAAGCCAGGTGTGAATAATACTATACATCTCGGTTATTTGATATTAACTGAGGCCACGTCGCTTAGCGGAACGGGTTTGCCCTCACTAATATCCTTTTAAAACATATCTTTTGCAAATCTTAATCTTGCAACCAAAACTGGTTAAAACAATAATATCAATATCATGAAAGCATATAAATCAGGTAATAAATGGACTACCTATCCAAACAATATAGTTTCGTTTGACTAACTATTAACCTATGGCTGACTCGGGCCAACCGGACAAAATAAACAAATAATCTAACTTCTATTAGATACTCCTCTTCTGGATGGTCTGTTCCTAACTTAATTCTCCCAGGGTCAGCTGATCCTAATGGTTTTGCAGGCTCACCAATAACCTATCCTCACTTTGCATATTCCTTTCAGTGTGCAACATCATTTTAGTCTTACATGTGAGAAAGCCCTACACACTAGAATTTTGGACTAAATTAGCAGGGGATAATAGCTAATGTATAGGGCATGATCCTATACCAATCCCATCTGGTATTCTAATATCTGAGTTATTTTACTTAGGGTCATCTACCCAAAAATTTCCTTGAAAACCTCTTCTTATCAAAATGATTTAATCCTTTTAAATTATACTTAAACAAGGAAAATATAATCTATGCTTTACTCAAATCACCTTGCCATGTATATATATATATATATACACACACACTTTACACCACTCTTAGTTGATGAAAACATTTAAACCTTTGAAAGTACCCCTTTCGAACCCATTGAAAGTACCTCTTTCGAAACCAAGTAAACCTAGGCCGAGAGGCCAAAACATTCCTTCCGAAACCATTTATAATCACCTTTCGAAAACATTGAAATCATCCCTTTAGGAAGCTTTAAAACCTTAGACATCCTATCTTTAAAACACTTAAAAATTGCCTTTCGAAAACATTGGAAACCTTCCATTTAAAATCTTTCGAAACCATTGGGGAATTACCCTTTCAAAACCTTCATTTAGACCTTTCAAAAGCATTATAATCCTTTGTAAACATCAAACCTTTCAAAAGCATTTGGGTTCAAGTAAAACACATGGAAACCTTTTCGAAACCATTTAAAATCTTTTCTTTCGAAACCTTTGGGTCCTACCTTCAACAGAAAAAAAGGGACATAAAACAACTATCGAAAGCACTCTTCAAAAACAATTCCTAAGTAAAGAAGTGATGGTGCTGAAACAAACCCTTCGAAAGCATTGGAGAAGTAGCTAGGTTTTAAAAACAAAGTATCCTTTCAAAACCATTTGCTTCGAAAGGTAGAAAGCGGCAGCAATGGGTTTCGGCCAGTTCGAAAGCATTTACTTAAAACAAAAGGCGCAGCCTTATTCAAAACCATTCCTTAAGTCGAAAGCATTCCTTTCGAAAGCAAAGTAGGAGCATTTCCATTTGAAAGCAAAGTAGCGCTTCAACCCCATCGGAACCCCTTGTTTCGACCCAATACCTCCCGCCTATATCCAATTCACTATGTACCAAATCATTGATACTGTGTGCATTGGTTTCGATGGTGATGGAGGCGGAGTACCCAGTTGGAACCAAGGTGTCGAAAGTGGTGAAACATGTAAAAAGCATGTAAAATCTGATTTTTAGCTTTTTAAAGTAATCTTTTCAACTAACCTGCGTTGTTTGTTAAAATATTATTAGTTGCTAATTTTCTTTTCTAAAGTACTGCCTAAAATTTTAGAAATAACTAATTAAATTATTTACAAAATACCCCTTCTTCTTTTATAAATATATAAAACATTTAAGTCCCAAACCTTAAATAATTTTATATATTCATTAAAACACTTAGCAAAATTCTACAAAAATTCCTGTAAATCATTTTTAATATGTTTTCTAAAATATATAAATTTCAGACCCCAAACATATATAATTTAGCCATAAATTATTTTAAACCCAAATATCCATTTTCCTCACTAGAAAATTAATATAAAATCCACATTAATTTAGAAAATTATGAAAATTGAAACCCATATCTAGAATATCATTTCTGATCAAAATCTAAAATTGCAAGGCATTTGGATGTCTTTAATAGGGTTTTCATATTAAAACATATCGTAAAATCCATATGAAATATCATAAATCATCAACAAGCATATATATATTCATTTTAACAATTAAAACAAGGCAAATAACTTTGCAAAATAATTCGGATTTCATCCTAAAACCGAGAACAATAGAAAACATGAGATGTAGTCATTATTCACCTTAGTTTTGAGATTAAGGGGTTGAGATTTGAGAATGGATTAGTGTTGATTTAGCTTATCTTCCTCTTGTTCTTGCTTAATGGTGATCGGCCTCTATAGTGTTTGATTTATGTTTATGAACGTGTAAAATGAATGTGGTTTAAGGGTTTAGGGTATAAGAATATACTTATTCCTATATTGCCCTTGTCTACTTACCCCAACTTGTTTCATTTTAATTCCATTAGTTTATTTGTTTAATGGGCACAGCTACCCTTCAATTAATCACAAATCTCAATCCCCTAATCATTACATTATTTAATTTAATTTAGCTAATTAAATGTCCTAAATAATGTTACTCAAAATTAGGTTCGTTACATTTCCACTTTATTTGATGGAGTTGGTTATACTCTGGTTTAGGCAGTTGGAGAATGGTTCAATCAGGACATCGAACAAGTTGGTAGATTGGTTCATAAGGTAGTTTAGGGTCCACATTTCGAGATCCAAGAGTGTAGTAACATTGGCAATACTAAAGAAAAGGACATGAGAGTCCATAAGGAGTTTCTTGACACGGTTTAATGTGATAGATGCTTCAGTGGATCAACTGGAACCATCGATAGCCTTAATGGTAGCGATATCCAGGATTACTTATGATACAGATTTTAAGATTTCATTAGAGTGGGATCCACCAATGGACCTTAAGGAATTTTTCCACGAAACTGAGAGGTTCCTACGGTAGGAGGTTGCATGAATCGACAAACAGGAAGTAAATGTTGTGCGAGGTGAAGGACCATTGTAGAAGGGATTAAGAAGGATAAGGGAAAAAAGAAGCTCGACGATGGTTATGATGAATCAAAAAGGCAAAGAAAAGAACGGGAATTGAAGTTCTCCGCTTATTCGGATTTGGCAGAAAGCTTGGAATGGATTTATCTGGACACAAGGGGGCAACTCCCCTATCTGAAACCGCAAAGGAGGATCCTATGGAGCAAGAACGTGGGTCTGGAAAGTATTGCCTATTCCACGAACTGGATGGGCATACACGGATGAATATAGGCATTTACATGATATGGTTGAGGAACGCATCAGGGGTGGTAGGTTACCACAATATGTGAGAACTCGGGTAGTGGCGGTGGAACAGGACTAGCCATTGTCTGCATAAAATGGACATGGCCTTGGATTGAAGTCACAGATCGTCATCTCTCGATCAGGATGGCATGAACTGAATTAATAATAAACTCCAACATAAAACAGCTAAGTCACTTACATATGTACGGAATCGAGGTCGGTCCTTAGGCATGCTTTGAGATGATGATAAACTGTTTTGCCCGTAGAGGCAATATTTGGTTTTTCTTGTTTTCTGACTTTTTGGTTGTAAGAACTTAAATTTAATAACTTAATAAATAGATTCGTAATACATGGATTAAGCCCTCGATCGGAGAGTCGAGGCCGGAGAAAGGAAGTCAATACGGAATTAATCGGAGAGTCGAGGACCAGAGTGCAAGAAGTAAGTCGCTTTGTTGGAGAGCGACATGATCGACTTACTTATCGTTGTTCCTTCTTTCGTGGGAGAGTAACTAGATGGGGTCCAGCAAGGGTCACGAAAGACCATGATTGGCCAAGGAAGGCTAGGGCATCGTGTTATGTTTAGGGACACTGAACCGGAGTGTAGAAAGTGATGCTGCTTCGCCGGAGAGTGACAGAATCGGCTTACTTGTCATTGTTCCCCCTTCATCGGAGAGTAACAAAATGGGGTCCAATAAAAGGTCGAAGAGGCTATGATTGGTCCAAGAGGATCAGGACATTGCTCTATGCCTTGAAAGAGTCGGAGTGCACGAAGTGAGTCGCTTCTCCAGAGAGCGACAGGATCAACTCACTCGTTGTTAAGTCCCCTTGTCAGAGAGCAAGTGGATCGGGCTTAGCAAGGTTCCGGAGAGACCATCGATCGGTCCAGAGAGACCATGAAATTGGATAACGATTCGAAGAGATCGCAGATTGGCTTACTGACTTCCAGGATTTCAAATGATTATGGATTTGGATATTAATCCAGAGAGGTCACGGATTTGGATAACGATTTGGTGAGATCGAGGATTTGGCTAACGATTTAGAGAGATCGAGGATTTGGATAACGACCCAGTGAGATCGAGGATATGGAAAACGATACAGAGAGATAGAGGATTTGGATAGTGATCTAGTAAAATCGAGGCATTGGATTTAGAAAACGATCTAGAGAGATCGAGGATTTGGATAATGGTCTGGTGAGATTGAGGCTTTGGATTTGGCAAATGATCCAGTGAGATCATGGATTCGGTTACTAGCTTCAGATGGGTATTGATTCGGCTAAGGGTTTGGGTGTTGGCGGCCATATTTGGCACTAACAATGGCTAAGTCTAAGTGGGAAAACATTTCGGCTCCAACAAGACGATCAAACAAATCATCTATTCTAGGTAAAGGATATATATTTTTCTTGGTCAACTTGTTGAGTTCTTTATAGTGAACGCATAGCCTTAAATGGCCATTCGCCTTAGTGGCGAAGACAACATGTGCTCCCTATTCAGAAGTACCATGGAAAATTGATATGACTATTGAGTTTTGGAGTGTACAATGAACATCTATATCTCGCCCCTTACAACTCCTTAACCATATAATTCTTTTATCACAATCTAAGACAGCCCCATAGTAAGATAACCAATCCAACCTTAAGATAAGTATGTACTCCTTAAAACCAAAAGCATACGCATTATATGTAAAATCGACATTACACGTATCCATAACTAGGTCTTTACAAATCAAAGAAAGATGTGTCGACCCCCTAATTGGATTTGATATGGCTATTAGGTCGGTGACAACTTGGAATTTTAGACTCAAGAAGTTAACTACATTTCTAGTTTTGAATAAATGTGATGCTCTCGAGTCAAATAAGGTACAAATAGTATTCCCGAAAATAATAATTGTACTTTCAATTGCAGCTTTTCCTTGATCTCTAGGAGAAGGTCTACTTGAGATAGGTATAACCTCAATGGAAAAAGTTGCCCATTTTGTCCCTCCTTAGCTAGTTTTGGACACGATTCTTATAAAGTCCCTTCTCATAGCAGTGGTAGCATCTCCCTTTGAGCTCCTCTCTCATAAGCTCACCTTGTAACCCTTAACAACATGTCCCTTCTTCTGACATCTATAACATGTCACACATTCCTTCTTTATTTTCCCCTTGGTCTTCTTGTCCATCCAAAATCCTTCTTTCTTAGCTCCACCATGATTTTGCATCGGTCCTACCTTCTCCTTCTCCTTCTCCTTAATACCAGCAGTCTGTAGTAGGGTCATTTCAATTATCATCTCATAAGTGTCGTCCGTGGGTACTTGGGTCAAAAGCAGCTCCCTAAGTGGGGAATTCATGCCATTAACGAGCTTCATAGCCTTCTTCATAAGGGTGTCGATAAAACTCAATCCGAACTTAGCTGATTCCATGAACTTACCGATATACTCCTTCAACATGGAATCTCCCTGCCTAAGTTTTATAAACTTCTCCAATTGCAAACATACTTCAGCTCTGGACATGAATCACGACTCAAAGCGAGTTCTGAATTCAGCCCAAGTGTTTTCTTCCTCAGCATTCTCCTTAGCTACTATAGTCCACCAATCTAATGCCTCCCCTTCCAGATGCCATGCAGTCATCCTCCTCTTGATCTAGTCTTCCCATCCAAGATCCAAAAATATACATTCACGGTTGTTAATCCAAGCCTTTTTTCTACAAAACCTTCGTCCTCTAATATTCTAGAAGTCTTTACATAATTTGAGGAAGTCTAATAAGTGAGGTGCTGCTTCTGTAGACAGAGCAATGGGTGCTTCTGGTGCAGCTTGTTGAGGAATGGGAACTTGCCCTACATGCCTCAGGTATTGTTTGAACCAATCAGGCATCCCACTTATTGTGGGTATTTCTTAGGTGGAGGAGTTCTAGCCTTAGAGGAACGATTTTCAGCAATAATCAACTATCTGTAGGTTTGAACTTTTTAGTTACAACTCACTAAGATAGTATTATTTGTTGAAATAAAAATTTGCCTATTGTGTTTGCGTATGTTCATAATATATATTTATATAGTAGGGTTTTGAACAATACTTTCAAAAATAACAAATACACACCCTTACGTATACCAATCCCTATTGATCAGGTAACCTAAGATCTGATACCAAATGTAACGGCCCACCTCAAAACTAGCCTAATTTTCGACCCAATAAAAGCCCATCGGAGCTTAGGCCCATTCCAAAGCTGTCTATTGGTTGGAAAATTGATACAATGAACAATATATAGAAATATCGATGTTATTAGAATCTCATAGTGGAAAAGATAAAATATAATATCAGAAATAAGTATCCATTTCATAAAAATCCAAATCTCAGAAATAGAAAATATGTTCCCAAATACAATATCCCAAAACAACATGTTTGAAACTGGGTACATCAAAACATAAATAGATAGATAAACTGCCATAAGTCTTTGCCTCCGCCTTCATCTTCTCAATAACCATTGTTTCCCCTATCATGTGTGTTGTAATATGGAGGGGGTTAGAACAACAATGTTTGGTAAATGAGAATATCAATCCTTACCATAATATTATTTGGGCAGTCTCATTTAGGTAAGAAATATGTCTTACTTATTCTATACTATATCCTATCAAAAATATCTCCAATTGTAAGTCTGAAGGTTCTTCTAGTCTAAGTCCATAATGTACCTTCAACTGTAGGCCAAAGTCCCTTCCAGTCCCAAACAACTATCGTCAATCATGTCCTAACAATGTGAGAAAAAGTAATTGAGCCACTTGATACATCTTTAATGGAAATTAGGCAGACTCTGACCATTTAATACCTATATCCTCGGCAGATCCCCGTCATTTAATACCTAACCCAATGCGGACCACACTCTAGTACTCCATAACTGACATCGCATAAAATCATATCAGGCCACTTAATATTCTTTCTGGGAAGAGGTGGACACTACAACAGCCACATAATACCTCGACCCCGAAGTAAACCCCTCCCAAGATTTCCTACTACCGGAACTAAACTATTATCTCAACCATTTAATACTTATAAAGTGGGAAAGAGGCGGACCCTACAACATCCACTTAATACCCCTGACCCAAAAGCATGTCCTACGTATTATGACCTGTAACCCAAAATGTGATTTCTCACATTAGTTTGGATATTCGTAGGTGCTGGTAGCCAGATTAACTGGGCAGACTTACCCTACGGAATTAGGACTAACCTACATCCACCATGGGTACTTATTATAGGCGATGTCTTACATCAGTCTCAAAGTCACACTGCTAGCAGCAAGATTAGCTGTGCAGACTTTTGTGTGCTTTTGACTGACCTTGCATCCTTATAACTTAGTCATAATTCCACTCTCCTAACATACTGCCATATATATACCTCAGCGCATTTCGCATTAAGACAATATAAGGAAAACTCCTTATTCTGCCTTTAATTATGGATTAATTTCCATAATTATCCTTAATTTCCTTCCTATGGATTTTAATACTATTTACTAACCTACTTATTCTACACGATCAATACATTATTATTATATGCAAATAATATATATATATATGCTAATATATTTATACATACGTAATGTAGGCTAACTAACTATTCCTAAGCGCATGAAGACTTCCAAATTTATACAAGTCTAACTCCATACAATAACTTACAAAATAGCTAATATCCTTAACCAAACAAATAGACTTGTATCAATAAAAATAGAATCAAATATGTTAACCCAAAAAATGGATCAACACCCTGGATTGAGTTTGAAAGCACCGGCGCTGTTTATCAAGGCAAATAAAATAGAAACGAGGAATAATAACTTGTAGATAAAGTAATGGGACAAGAGATTTTTACAGTGGTTCGGCTATTAATGAAGCCTACGTTCACTTTATAACGTTTGTTATTGACTAACTGCAATTACAAGTTGAATCTGATTATAATTTGATTGGATCTAGTAAGTTAGATTAAGTCAACAGTGTTAGAGTTCACTGGAGAATCACAGTGAACCCTTTGGATGACTTTTGTGTGGGAGGAGAAGAGTGAAGAATAGTTTTTGCAGCCAGTCCCAAAGATCCTCTTTATGTTGCAGATAGGTGAGTATTTATAGGGATTGGAGAGCTATTGGGCTGGACTGCTTTGCCAAAGACCTGAACTTAAGGATATAAAGGAGCTCCAAAAATTGCACAGCAACCTGACCTGAATCGATGGATCGCTAGCGATCCATAGGGCATGGATCGCTAGCGATCCATGTAGTTAGAATATTATTGGATCATTTAACTTAGGTTGCATTCCTTGCCTTATGTAGATGTTCTCCATGTAATTTCATAGCTAGTTGTCTTGTTTTGATGATGATTCATATATGAGTTAGACTGATCTATGACTAGAATTAGATGGGTCTTTACTTCTTGAACTAGGTTGCTTGGAAGGCTATGAAACTTGGCAAACATATTTAGAAGAGAAAATGAATCACGATGCAAGAGGTCATGATGACTCGTGAAGCGTCCCTATGGATCGCTAGCGATCCATCTCCTTAGATTATTTCTAGCAAATTTTCCTTGAGTGCTATTCACTTGTTCTTTTGAGTGTGTTGTTCAAGTATCAAGTCGTTTGGAGTTAGTTTAATCGTCCGTCTTCATGGGTCATCTGGTCTAGAAGAATCATCCATAACACACTCAAAACATAACAAAATCAAACAAAACTTTGTAGGTACACTCAAGAGAGTGTCTGGGGCCTACCCAATAAATTTTAGGTGGTAGGGCCCACCCTACATGGGTCGCTAGCGACCCATCAAGATGGATCACTAACGATCCATCATACTAACTCCAATCAATCCCATTTTTTCTGTGAGCCTTCTTTTATATCTTCTAACCATTTTTTCTATGAGCCTTCTTTTATGTATTCTAACCATTTTTTCTTTGAGCCTTCTTTTATGTCTTCTAAGTGTTCTTCCAAAATTTCAAGTCAATCCGACTCCGTATGAGTTCTCTAGATCCATTTTAAGTTAGCCGCTTTGATCAAAAAGTAGCTAAACATTTGCCCCCCAAAGTACGCCTTTTGAATGAAAGGTGCGCTTTGCTTAAGAACTAGTTCCTACCTCCGGTCTTCGATAGTCTAGCTTTCTAGTCGCTTCAGCCTTAATGAATCGTCCAGTTCCTTCGGATTCTCTTGCCAATTATAAGTCGTTCCAAACATGTTACAGCCTAAGACTCCATACTCCGCCTATGTGTAATTTATACATCACAATCAATTCGATTTCATTCGGAGCTATTACATCACACATCACTAATTACATCACATATCGTTAATTATCCCATACTCATATGGGATTTACATCATTAGCATTTTTCTTCTCGCCAAAGTTATCACATCATATATCAAAATCACATTATTTATCAAAATCACATCACATATCAGAATCACATCATATATCGAAATCATCTTGTGTTCATCTAGGATTTATCAGTTTTATTCTATTTATAAGACATTCAAATCTTTTTCGCAAACTCAAATCTGTTTTAAAGTTCGATCTCTCTGGTCCATTTAAGTTTAATGCGTGATCTCTCTGGATCGTTTATTGTTTAGTTTAGGGGACGATCTTTCCAGATCGTTTGTTGTTTCAATTCAGGGGGATGATCTCTCTGGATCATTTGCTTATTAAGTTAAGGAGGATTAACTAAGCCCATCCGCTCACCCTTCGGTGAGGGGACTTACTTCTTGCATCTAGTTCCGTCTCTTCGGTCGGGACTCTATGACATTTGATATCGTACAAGTCCATCCACTCGCTTTACGGCAAGGGGACTTGTACCTTGCACCTCGATCTCGTCTCTCCGATCGGCACTCTATGGAGTTCAAAATCAGTCATCACATTAAATATGAATTTAAAAAAATTTAAATTTCAAATCAAAGCAAACAAGCAGAAACTAAATAAGCATAAATCTAGAATGTTTATCCCAGACATCTGACTCAGAGCGTGGCAAGGGACCAATCTAGGTTTTGTGCACGTCCAAGCGGTTTGAGATTATTATCCTAAGCAGTCATCCTAGATATCTGACTCAAAGCGTGACTAGGAACCAATCTAGGTTTAACACATGTCTAAGCGGTCTGGGGTCATTATTGTTTTTATTGCTAATACGAAAAGTACAAAAAAGAAACCAATGCAAAGAGTAGCAGCCGGATCTGACTTCCCATCCATCCCGGTTATGGGATTATCTGTCTTGGCCCAGACCCGTGGGCATTCCTTGAAGCATCTGCTGTGGGTGGTGGCCGCTATGGCTGTGCTATCGTAGCTCTGTTCCTCACGTACCGTGGCAGCTGGTTGTTCCGAACCAGTTATTCTATCAGATCATGTAAGTGTCGACATTCATCATTTTCATGTCCGCCTAGCTCATGGAAGATGTAGAACTTTGTAGATCCTTTCTCTCGATCAGTGGGCTCTCTTCTCGAAGGCTTCCGATAGGAAATTTGCCCTTTAGTGTCCAGGTATATCCTTTACAGAGTTTCAGTCAGCTCGGAGTAGGAAGAAAATTTGGGCTTTCTCCTTTGTAATTTTGGTCCTCTAGAATCATCATCAGCTTCTCTTTTCCCTTTGTCTTTTCCAAATCCTGCTCCAGAGGATCCCTTGCTATCCACAACATAAATTTCAGCGCCTTCAGCTTCATCTTCAGCGTCAGCATCCTCCTGACGTAAATATCTCTCAGCTTCATAGTAAAACTCGGCGAGATCCATTGGTGGATCCCTTTTAAGTGCAGCCCTGAAGTCGGTCTTACTTGTGACTCCAGACACTGCCGCTATCAAAATCAGTGATGGGTCCGGCCTATCGACTGTAGCCGTTGCTGCATTGAATCTTGTTAAATAACTTCTCAACGTCTCCTCGAGCCTTTATTTCACATTTTCCAATGTCATCACATTCTTCGATTGTGAGAAGTGAACTCGAAATTGTCTTAAAAATCTGCCCACTAACTCGGTCCATGTACCAATGGACCCATTATCCAGTTGTCCAAATCACATTGCCGCCAAATCCGTCAGGTACAATGGGAAGCACTGCCCCATTACTTCCTCAGAACCACCCAACACCTACATATATTAGATATATCTCATTGAATCATTGGATCGGTCTTTTCATCGTACATTTTTAGTGTGGGAAGCTTGAAATCGGGAGGATTTCTCGCATTTCAGATATTAGCAGTAAATGGGTTTCTATTCACATCTCCCAAACCCTGATCTGTGGGTCCTCCTCTAACCAACCTTCTTACCAATTCAGCAATTCGATTTTCACCATCCAATGAAGGTCTTCATCCAAAAGCCGATGTTCTATCTCCCGCATTGGCAAAGGAAATCTGGCGAATACTCCATTGGTTGCACACTAGTGTTCTGCCCTACTCTTCAGTCTCATTCTGTCCTTCGCTCCTCCGGGGTAGCCCTGGCACATATTACTCTACCATTTGTACTCTAGTATTCGGATTAGCTCTCGTACCACTAGTTCCTGGTGTTTCAACAGTCACTCCATTGTTGTCCTTTTCGGTGCCAGCTCCAATATTGATCCCATCATCGGCGTTGATTCCCAAGTTGACTCCCAAGTTGCCCCCAAGTATCGGTTGCTCTGGGCATGGAGGCAACATTCCATCTCATTCTAATCCAACTCTTGCAGCTCGTGTATTGTTTCCTAGGGTCTGAATTCCTGCAGCTCCTACAATTCCTTGTTGTCCCATCCTTTGGAAGAATCCCTCCATCATCTCTTGTTGCCTAACCAAGATTCCATCATGCACCTCCTTCATCAGACTTTCCATTTCTTCTCTAGCTACACAGTTGGATTGGTGAGAATTTGAGGATACTTCCTAACCACCCCCAGGCTCTGGTTGATTTGCTCCGGTTGTAGATCTAATGTTAGGCCTCTTTATTTTTCCCCAATCACAGATTCAAGCTTCGAGTTTCCGCATCTACCTTTTTTCTCAGTGGAAGCACCAAAATGTTAACCCAAAAAATGGATCAGCGCCCTGGATTGAGTGTGAAAGCACCAGCCCTGTTTATCAAGGCAAAAAAATAGAAACAGGGAATAATAACTTGCAGATAAAGTAAAGAGACAAGAGATTTTTACAGTGGTCCGACTGTTAACGAAGCTTACGTCCACTTTATAACGTTTGTTATTGACTGACTACAATTACAAGTTGAATCTGATTACAATTTGATTTGGTCTAATAAGTTAGATCAAGTCACTAGTGTTAGAGTTCACTGGAGAATCACAGTGAACCCTTTAGATGACCGTTGTATGGGAGGAGAAGAGTGAAGAATAGTTTTTGCAGCCAGTCCCGAAGATCCTCTTTATGTTGCACACAGGTGAGTATTTATAGAGATTGGAGAGCTATTGGGCTGGACCGCTTTGCCAAAGACCTGAACTTAAGGATACGAAGAAGCTTCAAAAATTGCACATCGACCTGACCTGAATTGATAGATCGCTAGCGATCCATGGGGCATGGATCGCTAGTGATCCATGTAGTTAGAATATTATTGGATCGTTTCACTTAGGTTGCATTCCTTGCCTTATGTAGATGCTTTTCATGTAATTTCGTAGCTAGTTGTCTTGTTTTGACGATGATTCATATATGAGTTAGACTGATCTATGACTAGAATCAGATGGGTCTTTGCTTCTCGAACTAGGTTTCTTAGAAGGCTTTGAAACTTGGCAAACATATTTAAAAGAGACTGAATCAAGATGCAAGAGGTCACGATGACTTGTGAAGCGTCCCTATGGATCGCTAGCGATCCATAGGTGATGGATCGTTAGCGATCCACCTCCTTCGGTTATTTCTGGCTAATTTTCCTTGAGTGGTATTCACTTGTTCTTTTGAGTGCGTTGTTCAAGTATCAAGTCGTTTGGAGTTAGTTTGATCATCCGTCTTCATGGGTCATCTAGTCTAGAAGAATCATCCATAACTCACTCAAAACTTAACAAAATTAGACGAAACTTTACAGGTACATTCTAGAGGGTGTCTGAGGCCTACCCTATAAATTTAATGTGGTAGGGCCTACCCTACATGGGTCGCTATAGACCCATCTAGATGGATCGCCAACGATCCATCATACTAACTCAAATCAATCCCATTTTTTCTATGAGCCTTCTTTTATGTCTTCTAAGTGTTCTCCCAAAATTTCAAGTCAATCCAATTTTGTATGAGTTATCTACATACATTTTAAGTTAGCCGCTTTGTCAGAAAAGCGGGTAAACAAAATACCAAACTTATTTTATAATAATATAGTAGAATCAACATCTATATTTCAAAGAATAAAACTTATAATTTAAACCCTTTATATTCAATTCACTTTTATGTACACAAACTTGAAGCGAAAAGGGGATTCATATTTAAATTACGGAAATAGGCAATTTAGACTATAGATATAAGATTTCATACCTTGCACACCATTTCCTAATTTATTTTCTTTTTAGAACCCTTTAACACATCAATGGAGAAAATTTGGAAGTGGAATAGAATATGAAATACCCAAATTGTAATAACAAAACAAATTCTACTATTTTAATATAAACAATTGAGATTCCAATAAACTTAAGAATTAACGTTTCGTTTGGGGGAATTTTGGGATTTTAGTTTTAGGGTTTTTGTGAACAAAATTCCCCAAGACATAAAAAAATCCAAACTTTTACTATAAAAATACTAAAATGTGAAAAAATAAAATTTCCACTCACATATAATTCGCCTACCTTCCTTTGGATTTGATTAACGTCCTCTCCAAATTTCTCCTTCAAACTTCTTCTTTTTAAAATATACAACAATTGGATTGTACATAAATTAGATTTAGAATTCAAGGATTAGAGAAGAATAAAAATAGAAGAATGAATATATATATAAAAACGTAATACCTTTTTCCCTTGAATTTGAATTCTTGAACCTAATCGAGGAAGAAGACTGACGGAGCTGCACTAGCGTTCCAAATATTTTTTGAATAAAAGTGAGCGGGCAAGCCTCTTATAGTGGTTAGAAGGCGTCTGGACCGTTAGATTTAAGTTGGTTTAAAATAATAAAATCCGAGCTATTCGTGCCTAACAAAACCCTAGCCGCCACTCACCATCAGTCGATCACTCCACTCTAGGTGGTCAACCGGCCTAAGGGAGTCGATCAACCAGTCTATTGAATTAAGTGATATTTATTAATTGTTGCCGTTTTTTAATTAATTACTTCCCATTTTAATATACGTTAACGTTTTTCCCAACATTAATTTGCTTTAACGTAAAAATATTGATTACTTATTTTAATTTCCATATTAACATTATTTAAATTTCAAATTTTGAATTCATTCGAATTAGTTTAAATTCGAAAACTTCAAACTTCAATAACTCTATTGTTTGAAGTCCAATCACAAAACTTTATATACGAAGTTGATCAGAAAATCACCATCAATGCAATGTTGTATCTTGCGTGGCTAAGTTCCGACATTTAAAAAATAAATCATCTTTAGCCTTATTATTAACAAATTAATTTCTTATTAACTTTCATGGGGTGTTACATCTTCTGCTACGGATGCTCCGATGCTCTCATGGAATTGGGGGACCTCCAATTTTGTATAAGGAAGCCGGTTCAACCAGCGAACTGCACTTTTGCACTTTAGAAGTTGAAGGAAGGGAAAGAGCTGGCTTACCAACATAATCCTCTTCCTTATCCTCTAGAGCCATGAGTTTTGGGAATATTTTGTTGTAAATGTTTATTTTATTATAAAGAATAATTATCTTATATTATGACTTTTATAGAAAAATTGTGTACCTGTGGACGCTTTGACCGGGCCCGATAGCAGGATCAAAGGCTTAATTCACCTTCACCCTTTGAATGGTTGTTTTGGCCTTGTGGTGGGAAAAAAGGCTTTTTGTCAACCTCCCTTGGATATGTGCTTTGACCAGGCCCGGGGTGGCATCAAAGGCTTAATTGACCACCACTCTTTGGATGGTTGCTTTGGTCAGACCTTGCAACGGAACCGAAGGCTTCTTGTCCATTTCCCTTGGATAGTTACTTTGACCAGGTCCAGCGGCGAGATCAATGGCTTAATTGACCATCACTTTTTGGATGGTTGTTATTGCCAGCCCTTTTAGTAGGACCAAAGGCTTTTCATTGTTTTTATCTCATTCAAAGTCCACTTCAAATAAAAATATGGCCTTGATTACCAATTTTACCCTTTATTATTTAAGATCTCATCTGTCCTTTCTTTTAATTCTTTGAAAGCTTATATTTGACAAATTCTTGTAACTCTCCCTTCCTTACATAATATTCAATAATCTCTGATAAATCCTATAATCATTAGTATGTAATCCGTTTGCTTTATGATAGTAGTAGTATTCTCCTCCTTATGTTTTTCTTCCCTTCTAGGGTTTTCTTAGAAGTCCAATAATTTAATCTTTCCCTGGTGAGAAAATACAGCTTTTCTTGAGAAATACAAAGGGAAGTGACAATTTTTCTAATTGATCCTCTTGTTGTATGATTCCTTTACTTGCCAATGTACCTTTTTCATGAATTCACAACTTCTTCATGGTTCTCGTCCAATCTCTTTTTTATTGTTTGAGAATTATTTTTTCTTTTTCAATGAGAGTTAAATTGACATCGTCTTTCCATTTTGGAGCAAACTTATCGAAGTAATGGTTTAGTTCTGTCTCAAAAACTATCCTTTGAGATTGAAATTGGATGCTTCATCTAGCTTGAGTGAACAGATCATTTTCTAATTCGATATTATCTTTATTCCTTTGGTTTGGTTTCTCTCTACTCAACTTGTTTGCTAAAGCGAAGATAAGCTCTTTACTTACATGGAATGGGTTCAAACTTCATGTATTTGGGCTATATTGTGTGATCCTCTTCTTTTCTTCTAAAGTTCAAAGAGTTAAGTTCTTTAGGTCTATTTCTCGTTCCCCATTGAGTCATAGAACACTTTGTAAATGGTTTAGGATATTTAAATGTGGCTCTGGTGACCCCTGTTGATACTTAACCACGCTGTCCAAAGCTTGAAAGAAACGAGTTTGGTTTCGCAAGAAGGGATTGCCTTGAGTTTAACTCTCAATAAAAGCATCACTTAATGTTAGACTGAAATTTGGACCTTATGTAGAACCAGATTTTCAAATTGAAAAGGAGGAGGACCAATAGTACATACACTTAGTTAAAGAATTGAAATATTCATCCTTATGCAAATCAAACTGGCAGGTCCTTGATCCATTATGCAAAACTGACGCAGCGGATATTTCAAAAATGATGTAGAACGGTGAAAGTAGTAGTCGATGGATTGATGAATGCTGAATTGCCCGAATTCGTTGATCCGAAGATGCCGAACTCTAGCTATCTCGAACTCGTTGATCGCGCACGATACCGGGTTCAAAGATCTTCAATTCTTCAAGCGTTGATCAAGCGCACTTGATTCCGCGAATCGGCTTCTACAATCGTTGAATCGAGCGCACTCGATTATCCGAAAGAGGAGATAGGAGATTACACTCAACTACCAATTTGGAATGAAAGCACAAAGCAATCAAAAGAGAATTTTATTCAAAAATCAACAACCTTACAAAATGACACAACTTGCCTATTTATAGGCTACAACACATATTCAGAAAAAAATCCTAAGTCATGAGTCATCTTCGACTCATCACCTTCGACTCATCACCTTCGACTCATCACCTTCGACTCATCATCTTCGACTCATCACCTTCGACTCATCATAAGTCGTCTTCGACTCATCATTATAGGCTACAACACATATTCAGAAAAAAATCCTAAGTCATGAGTCATCTTCGACTCATGCCTTAGCCAAAATAAAGGTTGCGCTGCATCATCCGACTCATCATCCGACTCATCATGAGTCATATACGACTCATGCCTTAGCCAAAATAAGGGTTGCGCTGCATCAAAAACACAAGTTTCTAGTCATATATGCAAGTCAAAAATCATTAATCATGTATGTATTGCACAAATCATAAGGCATATATGCAAGTCCAAGGTCCAAAGAGATCTAGTATGCAAATTGTCCCAAACAAAAGTCCTTAATTATAAAGCTTTGATTTCAATTCGACCTAATGGCCATGTAAATCACAATTTCAAGCTATCTCCTACACGCTTGAGAAAATGAAAAATAAATAAGAAGAAGATTCAAAATACGGCCCCTATTTGGGTAGGGGTGGATGTCTATTTATAAAGGACTTGAACCATTAGATTCTTGACACATGATATCTCGCTAAAATTGGAAAATCATGATTTTTTGATGTGGCACATGTTCGAAGTGACCGTGGCACAACCTTCTTTCTAAGTTAAGAAAACATGGTACCGGTGTTAATGAGCATATCACAGCTTGCAACGTGGCCAAAGAAATATGGTGTTTATGTGGATTAGTCAACATGTGATAGCATAGAAGTATCACCATTTGATAGTTCGATTTATCATCATTCGATAGCCTAAATTTCTCAAACCATCGATGACTTTAGAAGTCATCATTCAATGGTTTCAAAAGTTATCATTCAATACCTCACCCTTCAATAGCTTTAGAATTCATCATTCGATGGCTTGAATACCTCACCCATTGATGTCTTTAGAAGTTATCATTCTACAACTTGGATTTCCTCAACCTTCAATGGCTTTAAAAGTCATCATTCGATGGCTTGAGCACCTCACCCTTCGATGGCTTTAGAAGTCATCATTCGATAGCTTGAATTCGTCAACCTTCGTGGCTTTAGAAGTCATCCTTCGATAACTTGAATACCTCAACCTTCGATGGCTTTAGAATTCATCATTCGATAGCTTTAGAATTCAACCTTCGATGGTTTTAGAATTCAACCTTCGATGGCTTTAGAATTCAACCTTCGATGACCTAATCTAATATGGACTAAAATCTCCATAAAACTCCTAAGCAATTTATTTAATTCAAATCCTTGTTGAAATCATATATTGATACACACATATATAACTTTTATATACACACCCAATAAATTACTAACATGATCCCAACAATTCGAGAGGTCACTCCATTTTACTAAACATATATTATTTTAACAAGAGGTATGCCCTTTATATAAAATCATAACATCGAGATTTTTGGTCAAAACTCTACAAACAAATTCTAAAGATGACTATCGGAGAAACATATCAACATCGATAGTGATTTGATATAGGCATGTCATCGTTCTTACTGATGTTGTCACCTCTCTTGCTCTCGTTGTTCGTTCCTATATTCCTCCATTATTTTAAACTTTTTATGTTATAAGCTTAATTTTTTTGTTAGTTATTTATAATAGGAGGGTGCATATTATAGTCATTATAGAATAATAATAAGGTATATATTTTCTCCATATTTAAAATATGCAACAAATGCATAGAAAAATATGGAAAAAACGTACATAAAAGAAATCATATTTAATAAGAAATTTTAAATTTTAAATGAAGAAATTTTAAATTTGATATGAGGATGTTTCAAAAAATAAATGGAGGATGGGCAAAAAATTAAATGAGAATTGTTTAAAATTAAATAGAGAAAATTTACATGATGTTTCGAAGTAAGTGACTGCTTATTGTAAGGGAAGATCTATTCTCCTACACTGTAGAGATAACGAATATTAATTATACTATCGAATAATCAATGAAATATCTACCACCCATTAATGAAACAATGCATTCGCATTTTCACCTCCAACTAGATTGCATTCATTGGTGCCCTCGCTAAATCTCCACAATCAACCAAATAGAATTTGTTGTGTAAGATATATAGGTGTCCTTATTTCAATTATCTTCGAAATTACATTAGTATACTTTCAATTTTTTATTCTTGCATCTTTGCACTATAATAATATAAGTTTGCATCACCCCTAACAAACATTGGTCTATTAAATAATAGTAAAGCAAAAGCATTTCTACTTTTGTTGATTTCAGGAGTTTTCTCTCTTCTCCTTAATCCCCTCTTGATATTTTATTTTAAATCTCTTAATTTACCGATTTACGTTTATTTTACTAAATTTCTCCTATAATTTAAAAGTTTATACAATTATTTACAAATAATTTATCCACTACCTCGTAGCATTTTATATTCAAATCCATATATTTAGGTTAATTACATAATTAAAATTTAAACTATTTAAATAAATTCAGTTAACTAATATGTCTAATAAATACTAACGAATGACAATTTCAACATGTATATCACTATTGTACCAATCGAAATTGTAAAGTTAATCTTTTATTCGATTATGATATATAATTAACATAAAGCAATAATAAAAAATTTAGCATGCAATTCATGTATCTCAATAAATTAATCATTCATTGTATTGTAAATTCATCTTTTAACTTCGAATACCTTCATTTAAGACTATCACAATTATTTACAAAACCCATCTCACTTTTCTCCTAATATTTTCATTTCACCTCATATATTTAAATTAATTATGCAATATTAAATTAAAACTAATTAAGTAAAAACAATTAAATGATATTTGTTAGTTCGTTTACGTACAGAATAATGAAAATGTAAAATTTAAATATACACACCACACTTATATTAACAAAAATGGTAAAATAACATTTTTCATCAAAGTAAAATAGATAAGTCACATAACATACGTTACATACATAAACAATAGGGAACTTTTGCAAAACACACTCAATAAGTTTCAAAATTCACGGTTGTTCATTCTCAAAGTCATGTTTTAAAAAATACACATATCTTTAGTTTCATTTAAACTCCAAATATTTATAGTATAAACCGTAAATATGCACTTTCGTAAAGAAAAATCAAATATTTGCACTTTTGCAAAACAAATTGTAAAAAAATATTTTTTTAATCTTTGTTCAGAAATATGCGATTACGTTCAGAGTTGATTTTTGAAAAAACGAAAAAAAATTATCGAAATTTTTTTTAGTGTTGTAATTTGAAACATGTACTTCATAAGGGGATTTTGTGTATTAAGTTTGAGAATAAGAGGCAGATCCTAATTTCCACAAAACAATAATAGCAAGTTCAATTTATAATTCAATTACCTCAATAAATTAATCATATAGTTCATTACAAAATTATGCTTTTTTAACTTTAAATACCTTCATTTAAAATTTCTATAACTATTTTACAGAACACCTCTGCTCCGTCCTAATATTTTACATTTAATTTATATTTTAGAATTAATCACATAATCTTAAAACTATTAAAAAAATTCAATAAACTATTATTCGTTGATTTATTAGATAATAATATGAAATTTTCAATATTTATACCATATTCATATTAACTAAAAGAGTATAAAATTCATTTAGATGTATAAATACATCAATCACATAACATAATTATATACATAAGCAATAATTAGGAATTTAATTTATAATTCATTTATATCAATATATTAATGCATTGCAAAATATTTAACGTTAGGTACCTACATTTTGAAATTTTGAAATCTCTACAGTTGTTTACAAAACCTTCCTTAATATCACTTAATATTGTACATTTAAATCAATATTTTTTTAGTTAATCATGTAATCTTGAATATAAACTATTCGAACAAATTCAATTAACAAATATTCGTTAATTCATCTAATAAATCCTAAAATATGACGGTTTTAATATGTATATCATATTTATGTCAAGTGGTAGATTGTTTTTTTATTCGAATATAAAGATATAAAAATTAGATAATGTAAACAATATTCATTAATATTAAAATTCTTAATTTATTATTCATTTATCTGAATAAATTTATCAAACATTAAATTGTAAAATGTTGTTTTTAGATTCAAATACCGACATTTTAACATTTCTACAATTATTTATAGCCTCCCTAAATTGTTCTCAGTTATTTTATATTTAAATCCATGTATTTAGTTACTTACGAAATCTCAAATTTAAACTATTCAAATAATCTTAGTAAATAGTTAGTCTATTCTTTTAATAAATCCAAAATATATATGTCAATATATATATATATACATATATATATATGATAATTATTTTTCCATTCAACTATAATGATATTTATATCACATACATTAATTTATGTACATAACAATAATGACAAAGTTAATTTGTAAACCAATTATAATCATTTATCTTAAATTTTCTGATACACTACATTACAAAATTCTGTTTTTAACTTAAAGTAAATCCGCATGAAGATTTCTACATTTTTTTACAAAATGCTTCTCAATTCTTTCCTACTATTATTCTTAAGTCCATATATTTAAGCTGATTACATAATTTTAAATTTAACATACATAGGAAAATTCAGTAGAATTATTCATCTAAAATCATTAAAATATGTTAATTTCAACATTTATACCATATTCATACTAAAAAAATTGATAAAATTATTTTTTTACACCAATATAAAGATATGTAAGTTTCATAACATAAATTATACATAAACAACGATAGCATCTTTAATTTATAGTTCGTCTATTTCACTGATTTTGTCGTATACTGCATAACAAAGTTTCAATTTTAACATTAAATGTAACGTTTCGGATTTTCGACGCTCGAAAGTCGACATTAATACGTCCACTGTATCAACTGCCGGACAATCGAATGCCGAAAAACCGAATTGTTATGGTTAAAAAGAAGAGGTAGAAGAAGACAGAAGAAAAAGAAACAGAAACAATATCAGAATCTCACATTCGCAGCGGAACAACATATAATAGATAAATGAATAATCTTTAAATCAAAAACTATATCATTTTATACATTACATCACATCATCAGAGTCAATATATAACACAATACATCAATGGACAGTTATACAAACTTGTCCTCATACAGAATAAACAACGGGATAAATAATATCATATACAAGTGGTACGTCTCGCCATCCAGCTCGCCACTTGAGCTCCACAGCATCTCCTAAATCCAGAATGACCTGATAACCTGACTCTAGACTGCCCGTGTGGAAAATGATGGGCACCCAGAGTTTAGGAAAGGAACAATAAACTCCAGGTCAGTCATGGTGACTGGTGTGAGAACTAAAACAGTTATTATCTTTAAAACAACAACAACCAAGGAAGTGGAAAATATCCGCAATGCTTTTGGAAAATGAAACTACCATAAGACCTCCCGCCACACACATAATGCAAACGCAGAATTGGAGGAGATTTCTTCTTATGATAGTGAAACATGCTTACTACGCAAAATTATTTGATTTGATATTATTATTAGTGCATAGTACAGAAAACATTTCGAAAGTATAATATCAATCTTAGCCAACATACAACCATTATTGTATGCCTACTATAGCTACCATCTAAACAGTGGTGACCACCATAAGTAAATGGCAGGTTCTACAACTAGAACCGTACTGGGTTCATATTTTTTCTTTGGATTTTCCAACAAATGGTCAGGCAAAGGAACTTCCTTACACCGAAATGAAAACGCCTCTGGAAAGACGCCCCGAGAGTTAACCTGCTCTTTGCAAACACAAGGCCGACGCTACCTCACGCTGTACAGTTGTAACTATGTAGCTAACACACGAGCTATGCCATCCCCCGGTCATTACCGACCTTTATCCGAGGATCCTCAACCACAAAGTATAATAAATTTGCAGCATCAACATAGGTAAAATATCTGGGCTCCATACCATGATATCACCTTTTATCCAGAAGGAAATGACATACCCTAGGGGCGCGACCCCTAATAACCTTGCCGCAACATTCCTGTTTCGACCATTACCGGGTTGTGAGGCTCGACGAAGACTCGTCCACAAAGCTATGCTTTTTCACAAAGCCATGCTTTGATCAACAAATGATCAACAACACTTCGTATGCCACATTACCAAATTGGGAATGTATCACTAGTAACCATCAACTACATAACCTCTGAGCTCGTATGTCTCAGAGAAGGGTGTTAAGCTAAGAGAATAAATTCTCCACCACCAATAGAAATGTATTTGATAGAAACCAGCTTTACATCTCAAAGTGTAATGTCAGACACACATCCATACAAGTCCGTTCCAGGATCGAACAGATCGAAGGCACTTCCAAAGAAGCCCTTGCAATCCGGATATTCACTAATCACGTCCGGACTTTCCATCACAAGAAGAGGGATATAAATCTCCATACCGGAGCAACTCGGTGTAGAGACATTCGACAGGTTGTCCTTTCATTTTCGCAAATACCCGGTCTTCACCACCGGTCTTCAATACGATCCATATCGTCGTATCACAAATTCGGAATAGGTTATATGACACAAAGGTCTTTTTCCCGGCAACCCGAATAGTGAGCACAATATTTAAAACACATGGATATAGGGATTTCAATTAAGTCACAACTTATTACCCAAATCCTTTCCTTTAAATGGTTTAAACAAATTACCATTTTAAATCTTTAAACAAAAAGATTTATTTCACAAAGTTCACCCAGTTTCACAAAGATTCATTCACAGTTTTCCAAATCAATTTCCATTTCAATTGGATTAACCTATTAAATCCTTAAATTAAGATTTAACTTATAGCTTTCAAAACTATTCACAATTCAAATCTTTTATAATATAAAAGATACACCTTTTAAAATCTTCTTTGATTTCAAAATAAAGCTTAATCATCTTCATAAAGGTTAATTCATAGTTTTTCCAAACTATTTACAATTCAATTTTCAACTTGAAATGTTTCGATACAAATTGGAAATCTTTTCACTTTATGAAAGCTATTATTATTTGAAAACGGATAGTTTTCGTTTTGGGAAAAACTGGTTACAATTACACAGGTTAAAGCCATCCAAGTACAAATCTTGGATTTAAATTTAAATTTCCAAAACCATATTTTAAGTGATTAAAAACCCATATAAACGCCTTTTACACTTATAAAATCTTTTAAACCAAAATTCCCAATTCATCGAATTCAATTTCAAAATATTGAATTCAAATTTTAAATCAAATGATTCAAATTTCCATTTTATTAAGTTATTTAAAATAACTCTTATTTTTGAAACTCATTTTCAAAAGCTTTCAATTTCAATTTCCAAAACTTTTTTGGTTTCAAAAATTCAATCTCCAAAATTGATAAAAATCTGTGACTTAACCGATTTCCACGTGAAATCCACATTTGTGTGTGTATTGTGTAGTCCACGGTTTAACACAATAGTGCAACAACATTCAACCATCACAAATCAAATATAACAATATAATTTGATAAGCGGTATAACTATAACGCTTATCTTTCATTCACAGATCACAGATATATACATATCACAGATAAAAAAATCACAAATCACAATACAAATCAGGATATATCACAAAACATCACATATTTGGGATATCAAACAATTCAACATCCAATATAATCCAAACATCCATAAGTAGGATTACTTTAATTATCTGACTAATTCAAAGTTAGATAAATTTCCAAAGTTATTTCTTTTTTTTTAAATAAATTTCTTTATCTCTTCAAATCTATTTAAAACCAATTTTAAATAAATCCTTTAACTTATAAATAATATTACCCGAAATCCATTCATTAAGGCTTTTTCCCAAAATTTGGAATTTAATTCAATATAGTCCAAAAATAAACTTTTATCTTTTTAAAACTCCTTTTAAATTTATCCAATTCTCAAAAATAAATTTTCACAATAAATTTTCAACTTGAATTTAAAAAATCCAATTTTATTTATTTTTGGTATCCAACGATACCAAAAATATATTCGGCTAAATATTAGCCTTCAACAATTCCAATTCACAAATATATCACACGGAGATTATAAATAATCAACACACAACATATGAAACAAATTCAAATGTTTGAGGAATCCAGTTGGATCCCTCCAACCTGTTTCCCTGCATCCACAGATGTTAGCACAATACCAATTCCACTTCGAGGTTGAATATCGCGGTATATGGGATTTATAAATATTATTCGCTATTATGCGGCGCAATAGGGTCTCATCCGCTATATAATGCGGGAAATCAACTCCAAATACATATATAATACCAATTCCACTTCACGGTGGAATTATCGCGGTATATGTTTTTAATAAATAACCTCCGCTTAATATACGGCGTATAGGGTCTATTTTAACACAATAGATAGCAATCATCATCCAATCATCACAATCAAGCAATTTTATATTCAACTATTTAAAATTTAAATCGAAACACAATTCGATTGAGTGAGGAGTTCTTACCTTGCTTTCAATAGTAGTTGCAGTATTTTATTTCGAATAAAATTAAACGACCGTTTAATTTTACCCAAAATTTTCACTATCTCCAATCAATTCCAATCTAGCTCCATTGCGTAGTGCTCGTCGAAATGATTCCAACGCAATTCGTTTCGTAATTTTTCAACCTCGTATGAACAAGTTACAACATTTTAAAGTTTGTACGATTTAAAAAGATAACAAATTACAATTTTATTTATTTTCAAACCATTAATTAACCTCAGCCGTTCATTTGCCTTGATGAGAATCTGGCCACCCAAAACATCTTCTTCCCCATGCGATAAGACCCAGGTCAAAAACGCACGCGAAACCCATATGGCCGCCTCTTGTTCGTGAATTTCCGCGTCGCCTACGACGCTCGAAACGTCATCACTCCACCACCATTCGAAAGCCCTTGCATCACTCCACCAACACCAGCCGACCGCACCCCCATCGTGCCACCATCGGCCAAAAAATTCCCATCGAACGGCATGCGAATGGAAGTGAATTGCCGCTGACGTGGTCGACCATTTTCGATCTCAACCGTTGGAATTATAGATCTTGATACGCTCTTCAACTTTGTAGTTGAAGGTTTGTTGTAATTGTTTACGGATTTGGAGAAGAAGAGGGAAGAAGATCGTGCATTTTCGGCCATTGAGAATAGCTAGGGCCGGCCGAAGCTTGAAACCCTAATTGGTTTGCAAATGTGAAAATCTAGGTCATTTTATAGAAAATTCTCAAAACACTATTCATCGAAAATTTTCTGAACTCCAAACGAAGCGTGCCGGCTGGCGTTTCTAAGGTTTTACTCACATTCCGAACACAATGGAACGTGTTTCGGGAGCTAATTCGATCATATGTGAGAGTTACGGAATTAAACGATCAATTTAAAATTAAATCGATTAAAACGATTTCGATGCGTTTTGGCTTGCCCCGGACAAACCGTAAATCCGATTGACACGAAATTTGAAACCTTACAACAATTCAACATTATGGATCCGATGAAATTGGTTTCGTCGAAATCCAAGACTGTTTGAAAAATGACTATTTTTAGTCGTCAATTAAATATTAAAATATTCAATTTTCACAAATTGACTTTAAATTCGATTTTAAAAGTTCTATAACATCATTATAACTTCAATATGATTTAATATAACTTTATAAATCATTTTTATACACATTTGATTCAGATTTCTATTATTTACGCAATTTCAAATATTAAATTACCGATTTAATTATACAATTAAATCACTATATTCGAATTTAAATTTATTCGACTTACAAATCTCACTCGTTAATATTTAAAATCAATTAAATATATGAATTTCAAATGATAGAAATTCTGGGTCGTTACATTAAAAGTTTAAATACTATATTTTGCAATATTACCGTGTGCAACGCATAGGTTATACATTAGTTTCTTATATAAAAGAAACATAATTATCAAACTTGAAGTACAGTCTTATTCAATCGCATAACACAGAGACGGCCCAAAGGGCAGCCCACCAAGACCGTATGCTGGAGCAACCCACTGTGTTAGGGCAAGATTTAATAAAATTTGAGTTGTATTGTTTTGAAATATAAACATTTAGTTACAAACTATAAATGTTGGTATATCTGTTGTAGTGGTAATTTGTATAGTTTGCATGGAGGTGTGCAAGGTTCAAAACCTATAAGGGTAACATTTTTTCCCATAAAAACTTTCTTCTGTGATTATATGCTGGGCTGGAGCAGCACATTACCCAGGCCGGGCATAACATGGCCAAGGAATCTATTAAATAATAGTAAAGCGGAAGAAATTCAAGCTCTCTTATTAATTGTATGAGCTTTCTCTACTCTCCTTAATTCTCTCTCTAAATATTTTAGTTTCAAATTTTTTATACTTTATCAATTTATAGTTATTCTACTAAACTTCTAGTGCCAATTTATAATCAAAAACATACTTTTAAAATTTTCTATAATTATTCACAAACTTCTTCTTAGTTCTCTTCTAATATTTTACATTTAAGTCCATATATTTAAATTAATTACGTAATTCAAAATTTAAACCATTTGATAAATTGACTTAACTAATATTGGATACGTCATGTGAATCCTAAAATACCAAAGTAGCATCAACAAACTGGTAAACCAAAATTTTCTTTTGCATACAAAGATATGTAAATCACATAGCACAAATTATATACATCAATAATAATAACAAATTTATTTCTTAATTCGTTTATCTCAATGAAGTTATTATGCATTGCACTGAAAGATCATATTTTTAGCTTTACACATCTATATTTTAAATTTCTATAGTTACTTACAAACCCTTCTCAATTCTCTCCTAATATTTTTTTACTCATATCCATGTATTAACCAATTATGTAATCTTTATTTTAAATCATTCAAATAAATTAATTAACTAATATTTATTAATTCATCTAATAAATCTTAAAATATATCAATTTAAGTAGGTATTAAACACTTATATATATAAGCGAAGATGATAGAATTGTTATTTTTATTCATATATAAAGGTATATGAATCGCATAACATAAAATGTAAACATAAACAATAATATATTTTTAATTCATAATTCATTTATCTTAAAAAACATCATACATTGTAGTACAAAATTTCGTTTTACAACTTTTAAAGGATAAACTTATATATTACAACAGTGGGATGTGAAAGCACGGATTACTCTAATACAAATTAAGTTACGTAGACATTCTCATTTTCAACATTATATTACTACAACTTTAAAAGGATAAATTTATATTTTACAACATTGGGATGTGAAAGCACAGATTACTCTAATACAAATTAAGTTATGCAGACATTCTCATTTTCAACGTGATATTAAAACTTACCCAACTCATAACTCAAATTAACGCTACAGATTTATTATTATTATTGTTGTTGTTGTTGCTGCTGCAAATATTGAAGTTATAAACATGACACTTATACAACAACGTGAAATTTATGATTAACTGCCAAGTTAAAAAAATGTTTACTAATTGAAATCTCAAATAATGAATAAAAGTTCATGCACAGATAAGTTGATCGTAAGATCTTTTTCTCAACTATAACTACATACAAAGCTCTTCTTATTTTTTACCTTACTTTCTAACATTCAGCTACATATATTTAATTAGTTAAGTTGATCATTAATTTAAAATATTTAAATACATTCAATTACGTAACATTCATTATTTCATTATAAATCTTTAAATACACACACGCATGCGTGCGCGCACACATACATATTGCTATTACCAAGTTAGGACAATAGTTCCGACGAGAATATGCGGTTGGCGACCATCTACCTTACATCCGAGTGTTGCATGTCATTTTAAATTATAAATTTCTGTATTTCAATAAATTTATCATACACTGCTTAAAAATATTCAATTTTTAACAATAATTAAAACTTAAAAATTATTTTTTAACAACATTACCGTGTGCAACGCACGGGTTATACACCCTAGTACGTATGTATCATCGAATACATAATCACAAGTAAAACCATTGCCAAATGGATGAAACTTCGAAAAGAATTATTTAAACTAACGGAATTCGGTAAGGGCAATCTACCATAGACAACCTCACAGGACACTCAATGAAAGTACTTCCAGAAGTGTTGACGCATAAATTAACTTGATAAAGCTGACTGTTTCCCAACTTGTCTCTGTTATACTCAATTCCTAGCACGTGACCAATTGAGTCATTGATTGCCTGCCTGATACTATCAATGCTGTAGAATTCATCACCAGGTTCAATACCTGTGAAAAAAGAAGAAAGAAAGAAATATACGCGGAATGTATTATACAGTTTTATGGACACAAACACCATGCAGTCTGGACTTGTTATTTACCTGCGTTACGTACGTAGTATTTGAAGAAGGTTCACTTGATTCTTCAGGTTAAGTGCAGACTGAAAGTAGACACGTTGACTGAATACAGATTCAGAACATGTACCACGTTTAGTCCATTCATGTGTCCAAAATGTAAGTGACCCGTTGTTGCTTTAGCAGGCTAGTGCTGGCCAATTCATTTCCACGCTTCTCATCAAGTCTCTAATCTGCATTTTTTTTCAAAAAATAAAATTGTTTATTTTATTTACTAAATAAACTAGTGCAAACATTCATACAGTCGAAAAAGGTGAACTGGTCATGTTAGTCATTTGGATCTGCCAGGACCATTTAAATATGAAGTACTGTCTCCAACTGCATCATTTATTATTATATACACAAACACATCAAAATTTTACTTCTTTGTTTTTTTAAAGGGAAACCGTATTGTTCTACATGAACGTAAACTATTATAAGCAGCAGCAAAAACACCATCACAAATAACATCCAGTCTAAATACAGTCAAAAAGTGAAACTTAAACACACTATTACAGGTTGGAAAAAAGCGGGTAATCTATTCTTTAATTATTTTTCTTCTTCCTCTCTGGTACTCTTGTGTTTAAAAAAATAGTAGAAATTAGAAAACAATTTCAACTTAGAAATTAATTCTGAAATCAATTGTGGAATTAATTTCAAAAAACTACTTATTTTTCTCAATCATGTTATATTTTAGCTTGCTATGCAATGATTCGGATTTTGTATTTTTATTAGACACTGTTTTTATTATAGTTGATGGTGATCTTTTTATACACGTCAGCGGTTTAAGGCGTGCAAGGTGTACGTTTAGTAGGCCTCACATGTCTTAGGTTGCTAAGGCGTAAGCCTTAGAAGAAAAGAGCCTTTCTAAGCAAGACTCCAGGTGATTTGGCTCCACCCCGCTATTTTAGAACAATGATGTGCATGTATGTGAAACTGGCAACATAAATTAACTAAATTCCAAATTTGATAATTTTATGATATGTTATTTTGGTTTCTATGAGAATCACTACAAAAGATTGAACCTTCTAGAAATTCATAAATTTATCAAAACGATAAGTCAAATTAACACATATCATCATCATTCATTCTCTATCTAGTGCATGAGGTTTCCATTTGATCGGAATCTAATGTCAATAAAAAGTTCACAGTATTACCTTCATTACGGCAGTGATTGTCCATGAAACTTGATCATTAAACAGGTGCCCATAAAATCTAAATCCAATGCATATCTTATCTTTATCCAACACTTCATAAAGATTAAATCACACTCACCTATGGTTTAAATTTGTTGACATGATCATAGTTTTTTGCTGATGATCCAACTGACAAAAGCTAGAGATTGACATTAGAGATTAGTTTTGGCTTCTTAAAGTCAAGGAGAAACAAAAAATTCACTCTCTCTTCAGAGTTGCATATCACTACCTACTATTAACTTTTTTCGAGTTTGCATCAATCTACACATCAACTGAGATTCCACGCAATATTTTACATTCATGTGTAATTAAATGAAGATTAGAATGAGCATTCTGATTCCTACAGAAACAAGCTAAATGATACCTAAATATAAACTAACAAACAAGTTGCTCATATCATAGCATAATCAATTTCATGTCATAACACACACACACACACATAGAGATATACATACATATATCATTGTTTTAAAACGCAAAAGCGTACGTGAGACGTTTTCAGGTCCACGAGACGAGGCGTAAGCCTCGAAACGTTGAGGCGTAAGCTTTTCGGTTAATAATAAAATACAAAACATATAACAAAATTTAACATTTTAAATTAACCTATGCAAAAAAGAAGAACGAATCATTCAGGTCTAACTCTGAACATGTATACATCTCCTTTTTTTTAATAAATTAAAAACAAATAAGTGGAATCCATATGGTTCCAATTTCGATTCCGCAAAATTAATTTGGAGATTCCGCGACATTCTAATTTCGATTCCTTCTACCAATTCAAAACGATCCACAAAATTTATTTGGAGATTTAATGAAGTCTATTAAGAAATTTTCTTTAAATAACAATGAGAAAATATATTGCATGGCTCTTAATCGTTGTTTTAGAAACAATCTTACTTAATAATGTCGAAATTGAAATTGAAAAATAAAAAACACTAACTTCTATTTTCTTAAATTTTGTTTTTCATTAAATAATTGAAGTGTAATAACTTCTGCTAGTGTCAATATTTACAACAAAGGATAAACAATTCTTGAGTAGCATGCCTCAGCCGTTTGAGGCGTATGAGGGTACGCTTCGTATGCTTCAAGTTGTTGAGGCGTAAGCTTTAGAGGTAAAAAGTCTCAAAGTATTTTTTTCTCTCATTTCCTCCAAACAAGTATCGATGTGGGTTTTTTAAAACAATAATACACACACATAGACAAGGATCGACTACACCTCAATTCTTCCTTGATTTCCACCACAAGTTCCGAATTAAATAATATAGTGCAGTGGAAAGAGAGAGAAAATATTATTATTTAAATCGGAACTTGAGGTGGAAGTTAGAGCGATTAGAGGTGTAGCCAAATTAAGATGTAGGCTTGTAGCCGATCATTGCCATATATATATGTATATATATATATGTATGTATATATATATATATGTATGTATGTATGTATATGTATATGTATGTATACGTATACGTAAATGGTAAAGAACTATAAACACTCATTTACTTGGGTTTGTAACTGATTTTAAGATAAGGCACTTATCTATGTTACTACAATTCACACTTCGTCTATCATATTCCTATTTGGTACATGCATTCCGAAACGCAATATGCTATCGTTTTGAGACGCAATACGCACACGATTTGGTACACTGATTTTGACATTCCAAAATGTTGAATCCAATGTTCCAAAACGTTCAGTTTAACGATTTTAAGTGTATTACAGTAATATGCACTAAATAATAATGATTGTCTATGGCTAATATAAACAAATAAGGAAGAATGATTTCTAATCTGCCTTGAGAAGGCTAAATGTCTTTTTTTATACTTTATTTCAATTTCAACTAGTATTTGCACACTTAAAATTTTGTTTATTCTCAAGATTTCAATAAAGTTACAAGGACGGGCTATTTGATAAATGAGACTTTCATCCAAAGGGCACCATTAATGATGATTCTCATGTGAGATTAGAAGACATGCACTGGAACTCACTAGACACAATAGACGAAAAAATTGACATTAAAAAACAAAATATATAACATGAAAGGGCAAGGATCCAACAATAATGGTAAATACTGGATATGGTTCAAAAATAAGTAATGGTCAAACTTCAACTTCAACTCGTTTTAAACTTGCAAATGCTTTTGTGCGTAGAGCTGAACAATACGAAACTTCATGGTTCGTGCAACAGAAAGGTTCATCATCCAGACTCGAGAAAGAAAAAGACACGATGTAACTTTGTTATAATTTTCAATAAATTACAAAAAAGATTCACCAGCAAAAAATTAAAAAAAAAATGTTGCTAGCATTTATGCTATAATATTTGAACATTTCGTAGTTTGAATCCTATAAACTGAAATACTTGTGATTTTGTAATGTGTATCTGTGTATCTTATAACTTTTTTTTCTTAAAAAAAACAAAAGAAAGGAAGAAAAAGATAACGAAAAAGGAAACAAAGGGGAAAAAAGAGTCAATAGGTTGGCTTAGTTGGTGGATGGTCTGAACTGCGAGACCAAAGGTCACGAATTAGAACTCCGAAATTCATAATATGTTGGCACTAATTAAACGTGTTAAAAAAAGGAAAGCTGAAGAAGAAAGAACTGCATGAAAAAGCACTAGTTCGGCTATAATGAACTGAAACATAGCATAGTTATCTGCAAAGAGTAACCAATAAATATGATATCTGCATATATCTATGTGTTAAAATAATTTCCATATATATATAATTTAATCTCATGCTAAGTCAGCTTTGAATTTTCAGATGATGTTGCAGATCTGCTACTACACAAGAAAACATTCTTCAGTAGATCCTTGAAGGTTATGATAAAGCGTAGCGAAAAAAGTGACATTGTAGTCCTTAGGAAACTTCTGACATATATTTAAACATGACCTTTTACAGCTATACCTTTATGCATCCAGGCTATTCAAATACTCAACCCTAGTACCTTAAGGGCTTACTTTAAAGATTTAGCACTCAAGAACAACAGAAAAATGTCATCTATGTTCTACATAAACATTCTCTTGCTAAAACACACACTCCTATAATCCAATACCAAGTTATTTCCAAGGATAATAATGACATATTCATTACTGAAGATTATACCCAAGTAATAAAAAATAATAATAATAAATCATTAACACTGTGTATTTTAGTGTCTGGGTTTTTAGTTCAGTCAGTAATGCTAAACCATAGAGTCCCTAGAACCTGCACTATGTCGAATTCCATACTGAAGGCTCTTAGAACAGTTCGTGAGGAAGCAGTAAAAACCAGTGGACTTGATCAAAATGAAACAGTTGTAAATGTTGAAGCAAAACCCTGTTTTAAGTGAAATATCAAGAGTTTGAAATACCTCCTATATTAGATTTTGTTCCTGGAACAGTTGGCTGCTCAATAGATCTTTGTTTGTTGTGAATTTCTCCAGCTCTGTTTTGCGGGGTGTTGGTCAGTTGGCATAACAAGGTAGTATATGAGTTAATAGTATTAAAAAAAAACTTAAATGAAGAAAACTAAGACATCAAAGTACCTCAGATTACTTTCATGTGATGAAGTAATAGCATTCCGGATTTCCAAAAACCATTCTTGCCATAGATCCTTCAATATGTTCGCTTGTTCCACTTTTCAAGGTTGGAACTATGTATGTTGCATTCAATAATTGGAAATTAATGCGATATTCACAAATATTGATTACTTTTTCCCAATGCTTATGCAGGGATTATTAGGACTGCTTGTCTAGGGATATCATGGTTGTAACTCCTTGCTCTATTGCTGGCACCCATTAGTTCATAAGCAATTGTATGAACCGTACTCTTTTGTTTATGTACCTGAACGCTGGGGGACAGTATTTATGATAGGCACTGATATCATTCGTTTAAGAATAAATAAATCCAACGAGAGAAAACCATGATGAGTTGATGACATTGGAATGATTGGATATGTTGCACTTTGAGTTTGTAAGTTCTCAACCTCCTCTGGCAAACTGTCAACACCAAAGTTTTCATCTTTGGTAACCACTCGCTTTTATCACTTCATGCACAAACTCAACCATGCATTTGTTATGTGTGCATGTATTGGAAACATGTATAAGCCATGCGTATAAAGGAAGATAAAGTTCTAATATCCTGATATGACATCAGATATAGTAATCCTTACATAATATTATGCACTGACTATCAACTATTTGTCTTTTTATAACAGGTAAACCAACATGCACACTTACACTATTTATTGCATGACATTTAAAGCAAATTCTATTTGTACACCAAAAATTACTTTACATACACGATTATTTTGCAAGAAAATATATTACTAAATTATCCTTCTTCTTAATTCCATCCTCGCATATATTTCATATATTTCATTAAATTAAACTTCAAAATTAATGAAATTTGATCAAATTAATGCATTTTGATGAAGAAGTTAATGATTATTTTTTATCATGAAACCAAAAATATCAGTTAAGACAACTTTTACCTCAAGTTGCTCTAATTTGAAGGTGTGAATTTTTTTATATAAAATTAAAGTTGAATTATTGAAATTGATAAATTATAAGTAATAATAAACAATTTACAATATTAATCCCATAAATTAAAGTCCATTTTGCTTAATTTTGACTTAGTTTAATGCTAGAAATTTCTAGTTTGCTTAAATGTTTTTTAGGTTTGAATGAAGAAAGATGATGACGATAATAACAAGGGTAATCTTGTAAAAAATGGTGTATGTAAAGTAATTTTTGGTGTATATAAGTTTTTTATATTTTATGGTGTATGCTAAGCAATAATCGGTGTATTAATAGAATTACCCGACATTTAAATCAAGTTTACTCAATCTTATATCAAAATATAAAATGTACATTCAAAAAAATAATTAACAAAGCCGTACATTGAAATACACATGCATACACATAAATCATTATTTCAATATAGAGAACATAGTAATTGTTTGTCATATGTGTACAACAACAATACAAATCATAATTAAAATTAAATAATAATAGTGAGTAAAATGCAAATAACTCATTGGAAAATAGAAATTCAAAACATTGATTATAATCAGCATAGATAGATAAGCTATAAAAGATAGTTTTTGTCATTTAAAAAAAAATCAGGGTTTGAATCGAATGAAATGAGTTCTGTTGATTAATAGTACAGATTCTATGTTTGTCAATCTAAAAATAATATTGTACACTGTCACAAAATATTTGTACCGTTGGTTATGTACAGATCTCTGCTAATCACATGCCAACTTTCAATCAGCGAATATATTTCAAATGATAGAGGATGAGATCTATCACCTGCAAGAAAACTATGAACTTGGTTTTCTATCTCAATCCAACTATAACCACCCAGTTTGCTGATTCCACACCTGTTCATAACATTTCTTGCTTCATTTGCATCATCCCACTTCTTTTCATTTGCATGAATACTATACAAAGTAACATAAGGGGCCGAGATCTCTGGTTCGATTTTGACAAGTTCTTGAGCAGCCAAGTTAGCCATTCTCACATCGCTATGTATCCTAGCAGCATTCAACAATGCACCCCACACTGCTTTATCGGGTGGGACCAACATGTTCTTTATCACTTCTAAAGCTTCATCTAATCTTCCATGTTTACCAATTAGATTAACTAGTGAAGCATAATGCTCAATTCTAGGTTTTAGTCCGTAATCATGAACCATTGAATCGAAGAACCTCCTTCCTTCTTTTACTAGTCCTGCATGGCTGCATGCATTTAGAATCAAGACAAATGTTATGTAAGTTGGCCTGACTTTCATTCGTTTCATTTCTTCAAATAGCTCAAGAGCTTCGGTAGCGAATCCATGGTAAGCAAATCCTCCTATTATTGCATTCCATGATACTACAGTCCTTGCGTTCAATTCTATTTCATCAAACACGGCTTTCGCATACATAAAAGCCCCACATTTCGAGTACATTGTGATGAGTGCATTGTTAATATGATCATCCGGTACAAGTATTTTCAATATAAGTTGATGTATTTGAATCCCAAATTGAAACCTAGCTATACCTGCACAAGCACTAAGCATAGAAGAGAAAGTGAACTTATCGGGTTTCTCACCAACTGCTTGCATCATAACAAACAGTTCACTCGCCTTCTCATACTCTTCATTTCTCTCATAACCAGCTATCATCAAGTTCCAAGAAACCACATTTTTACATGGGATTCGATCAAAAAACTCACGTGCACGCTCCAGACCATCTTTCTTAGAAGTCAAACCGCGCAATATAGCATTCCATGACCATTCATCGGGCTCCTTTAATCTGTTGAAAAGCTCAATCGCTTCATCAATTTTTGAATGCTGGACATAACCATTAATCATTGTACCCCAAGAAATGAAATCTCTTTCAGGCATTTCATCAAACAATTCTCTGGCCGACTTCAGATCCCCACACTTTGCATAGCACATTATCATTGTATTCCAACTAATGACATTTTTCTCAAAGTTCTTTGATTTATTTGGAATCAAGTAAAACAACGTCCTTGCTTCATCAACCATTCCATTCCTTGCATATCCTGCAATCAATGTATTGAAAGCATCAACTGCACCATCAATCGTCCTCCCGCTCTTCAGTAAAATCTCCTCTGCAGCATCCAAATTTCCAGCCTTAACCAAACCATTGACCACTACACACAGACTAGCACTATTTCTAACCTTCATCGACTCATACAACTCGATAGCTTTATCAATACCACCAACACTGAAATACCCATTTATCATTATGTTCCAGATAGTGACATTCTTAATTGAAATCGGCATTTTGTCAAACAATGCAACCGCATTATCCATTTTCTTTTTCCTAACATAGGCATAAATCATTGTATTCCAGGAAACGAAATCTCTATCAACCATACTTTCGAAGAGATTTCTACCCTCTTCGATCTCCTCTGGAACATTAGACAATGCGTATGCATGTAGCATTGAGTTATATGTAACTAGGTC
Source organism: Allium fistulosum (assembly GCA_030737815.1). Classification (NCBI taxonomy): domain Eukaryota; kingdom Viridiplantae; phylum Streptophyta; class Magnoliopsida; order Asparagales; family Amaryllidaceae; genus Allium; species Allium fistulosum. The sequence goes on along the minus strand of CM060908.1, from coordinate 736,441,819 downwards.
TTTTTGTGGCATTTTGTCGAACAGATTACGTGCCTCTAGCAGTTCGCATCGTTTTCCATGAAAGGAAATGAGGATGTTAAAGGTCGTGGTGTTAGGAAGTGGGATTGATTTGAAAAAATTTTGGGCTTTGGTTATGTCACCAGAGCGGAGGAGGTTGGAAAGATGATTGTTTGTCTGTTGGATGGAGAAGGAAGATACGGTTGAGATTGATCCAATTAGGGTGTAGTTAAATAGTGTTTTCATTGTGTTTATTGAAGCTGATGTGAAATTTCTAAATGTACATCCGAACGTGTGCGCATACTTGATATGAGTAGTGAATTCATCAGGGTAACTCCAACACATACAGTATATGCTGCCTTGATTTTGGGCAAAAAAAAGGAAGCCCATTTGCCAGGTGTCATTTTTTGGACGTTCGTTATTGGATGCCCTTATGGATGTCCAAACATTGGACATTAAATTTTTGATCTTCCAAGGTTGGAACCCATGTTTTAACAACCGGACCGGGCCATGGATCCAACCGCGGTTGACCGCGGACCGTTGATCAAAACGGTACGGATTACAATTCGACCTTTTTCTGCTGTGAGCCGCGGAAATCAGTCAAAACCAAGGTTATATTAGGGTTCAACCGCTTGAAACAGTTTTGAAGCAATTTTTTAATTCAAAATAATAAGTCGGCCCATTTAGACAGACATGAGTCATACCAGGCAACTAGATGCTTTGACCAACGAAAGAATGGCTGAGTAAGGGCATATTTATATACATAACTACTAATCAAGACCCTTGACTTCATGATCTGGGACTTTATTCCCATTGTTTCTACAAGTTATAAATGTAACACAGAGGAATTTGTTGTACAATCTAGCATCATTAACAATGCAATTCTGTTGTGATTTAAACTTTATTCCCCTTTTTTCACACATTATCAAAATAATTTTATATTTTTCATAACAAGAATATTCTTACTTCACTTTAGTAATACTTAGCTTATCATTTTACTTCAAAATTATGAACCTTTAATAATATACAGTGTGGAATTATCATTTTGTTAATTTACTTTAACTACTTCCATGAATCAAAGAATTCTATCGGTATATATATAATTTAGCTGCAATAATATAATCAGCACGGTTTTGATGGTTCGACCGATCGAACCATTAGAACCTCCAACCTTGAAGCATTGCGGTTCATTATACGGTCCGGTCATGAAAACTATGGTTGGAACCTAATATTTTGTCTTTCAACGTTGAGCATCCAAAGTTATATGCTCATCTTTTGGCCGTTCAAAAGCTGAACTTTAAAAAAAATACACTTTTAGTGTTGTGATAGAGTTAGTGATATGTCATATGAGCAATTATGCAATATGTTACATATATCTAACTCGAAAACCAACCTTATTTGAAATAAAAAGTGTTTTCTTTCTATTATACTTGATATGATATAATGTGTTGTATTAATTAATTAAAAGTATATTTAATAGAAAATCTATAAATGATAGGTTTTGTAGTTACAAAGTGTAGTAATCGTGAGTAAATTATCACAATAAAAATAATTATATTATTTTAAATATTCCTAGTCAATATATATCAAGATTGGATATCGATATATCCGTTAAGACTAGAGTACATAACGCTTTCCAAATGTTGGGCAGTATATTACTCATGGCTGCTAGGGCATCAAGGGGTTACGTACTGATAGTTATTATATAACTATGGAATGATTCACTTGATAGTTTTCTATTGGTTAATATAACTGAAGTCAAATAGAAAATGTAACACCCTAAAATTTAATAGAAATTTAAATGAAAATTTAATAAGAAAAGTAAATTTAATTAAAACAATGACTAAAAAGAAAATTTTCACAAACATCCGAATTTGACTGTGAAACCTGCACCATCGTGTCCATAGCGATTTTCTAGACAATTTTCATATATAACACTTCGAAATCAGAGTCAATACAGGGAAGTTACGAGCGAAGGAAGATTTGAAATAGAATAAACTTAAAGAAGAAAAAAAGAAACATACATAGGTTGACCTTGGGAATGTCATGGTCGACTAATATAGGTCGACCATCGGTCTTCTTAGGTCGACCTTAGAGAGTGAAACAGCAAAAACCTGGATAGAGTTCCTCTATGGCCAGGTTTTTGATGAGCGCGCCTGATTAGAGTGAAGATGCTTTAACCTAAATCTAACAGCCTAAACTATTTTGCAAACCCTATAAATTCAAGCCTAACCTAACATAATCCTAATTTTCACATAACAGTTTACAGTAACAAAACTCTGTCAAAATTTTCCTTCTTCTCTAAACTCTTTAAGTCTAAAAAATTAAACAAAATCAACCTAAAGAATACAGGCAATTGGAGATAGACGAAGCAAACAGAGGTAGCATTCAGAGGGGCTATTCTCGGGCAAGGCAAATAGGAAGAGCTTAGACTTGAGGTGAGTGAAAACAATTTTAGTAAGATGATTATTACAGTTAGGTTTAAACTATTTTATTTGATTTAGGATGTTAGAAACCTAATTTGAAACATGTAAAACACTATATTAAAATCTATAAATCATTAAACCTGATTTGATTCAAGTACACTCTTTCTGTTAATTAAATTGTAAAACCCTAAAATTGGCAAACTGTAAATCTGTAACATGAATTGAACAAATTGACATGGAAATTAGAATATAGACTGATCTACTAGTATTAGGTTCACTGGAAATAGCGATCGACATCAGAAAAATTAATAATCAACAATCAAATACAAATGCAGAAAACCCTAGTTCTAGTACGCAACTTGTCAACCCTGGAACCCCAGCGGTTACAGCGTCAACCAGTTAGGTCTAGTGGTCGACCGTTCACAATGTAAATTGCGAGTTTGAACCTAAAGAATATAAATTATATAATTTTGTAGAAAAATATATAAATGGAAATTGATTGTTTGAGCCTATTTTAGGCTAAGTACACATGCTAGAGACAGTTGGAAAGTCAATTCCCTACCAAAGGATAATAGATCATCGCGGTTTAGGTCACAGTTAAATACCCAAATAAGAAATAAGAGTTAACTAGGACGATGCATTTCGCAGACACTCTGGGGGTGTTTCGTAGTGGACGCATAACACTGATGGAGACATCAGATGAATGAGCCCAGTGCTAACGGGGGATTCTAAAGGACAGTCAGGCCTAACATAGCATGATAAGTGGCTATAGATTAGAAAAGAGCATGGTACTAACAGAACTTCTTGTATGCACGGTTCTGGTGCGTTGTAGTACAGGAGGACAGCGGCGCGGTACGTTAAGAGCATTTTGCCACTATGATCGTGAGATGAACACGGGTGTATACGATGAGTCACACAACGAGTTTGCATTTAGGGATTCTCCCTCTCCAAGCGTAGTGATGGTATAAGTATTTATGGAAAATCAATTCCCACAATCGCCTATGGATGGTATTTTCATATTAAATAGTTTAGAAGCAATGGCCGATCATTAGTGTAAGGTTCAATTTGCAGTTCGACCCTTTGTGTTAGATAAGAACCCTTAAGTGTTGGACCTTAGGAGTTCATGAACACCTGCAGCGCATTCTATACCACCTAGAGTAGTATTAAAGTTAACCGTACATGATCATCACGTATTAAACTTGTACTTATTCACCAGACTTTTTGTCTGATCCACCCGTTCTTTTCATTTTCCACCACCACAGGATGACATGTTAGTAGTTGATTGGGCATGTATGTATAGAAAGAAGCTTCACGTTGGAGTTCCCATATCATTTATGGTTCATCATGTAGTTACCTACCGTATTAAATATTTGTCAAACTTATATTGTACTTTGGACAATAGTGTATATGTAAATCAGGTATTTTAGAGTTTGTTTTTCTAAAATGTCTATTTTGTTGTGCTTATATTTTAATTTCTTCCTCCATGAGGACTGAAAATATAAAATGTCTTAGAACTTACCCTTGTAATTATGCTCTGTAAGGTTTTAAAATCCCAACAACTAGTATTTCTCCGCTTGTCCGAAAATCTCATTAAGCTTTGGATTAGTATGTCATGAGGTGAGCACGTATTGAGCGAACGTACTTAACAAGTTTTTGAAAAAAAAATCAAAAGTTTTTCCAAAATGTTTTCCAAAAAGTTTTCAAAAATGGGTTTCGAATATATATATATACATATATATATATATATATATTATATGTATGTATGTATGTATGAGCTAGGATTTCATAGCTCTCCTTATTTAGCACCATCATGTAGCCCCCCGATATCCACCACATATTTATATTTAAATATTTGGTCTTTCTCTCTCCTATCACATAGGCTGAATATTTAAATATAAATATATGGTGGATATCATGGGGCTACAAATGGTGCTAAATAAGGGAGCTTAGAGATCTTAGCAGTATATATATATATATAAGTTTTTAAAAATATTTCCAAAGCTTTTATCTCTATATCGAAATTTCTTACATTCGTGCCTATATTATCCGTATGAAAGTTGAAAATAATTCCCAAACATAGATAGTGAGAATGAGTACTAGTCTTAGAAGAATGGCTCAAAGAAGGCAATTAAGGTTTCGAACATGAAGATTCCTATATGGTTCGGTCGGTATCCATAAGCAAGGAGATAAGATGAGCCAAATCCGACTAGAAGAGCGTAATTATGATTTTCTAATATGTGTATTTATACACAACACCCTATACATGTGAGCATATAAGGTAGTTGTTGGCATATCTCTTATATAATCAAACAATTGTGGATTAGAATAAATGTTAAGGTTATAACAGCTGAGGTGGAAAAAATCACTTTTCATGTTTGTTGTGGTTTATCTATAACGATTCGAAAATTCATCACTTCAAAAAAAATCGAAATATTAAAATATAAGATTTTTTAACATAAATAATGATGTTTGAACAATAAATAATAGTGGAAATCCTATTTTGAATAACTATTTACAAAAATATATACTTTGGAATAAATATCGATAAAATGACCGAAAATCGTTCTATCGATAAACAGCTCTTCGACTACCTGACATCGCGCACGAAGCTGAACATACACTCATTTATCTATATAAGTGAGAATGTGTAACAAAATAATTTATTTTATTTTGGAAAAATAAAATGTATGTGTGACGTCATTAATAATGTCATTATTTTTGAATAAATGATTTTTGAATTTAAATTGAGTTTAAATGATTTAATAATTATTTTAATTATTGAATGAGACCTTTTAATTATTATTATATAATAATAGGAATATTATTATTAAACTTGATTTACAAATATATGTATATTAACAAAGACGTGAAAACATGACTAGAAAAATCGGAATTCGTAGCAATTCAACGTGTAGAAGTTATGCTACGTCGTGGATTTGTTGTGACATACATATGCACATATACATGTACACATGCATGAAGACATTCACATGAACATAAACACACATATACATATATACATTTAATTATAAGTACCCTAAAATATCTAAGATATTTTCTAAAACTCCTTAACGCTTAAGCTTTCTTCAATTCAACATTTACCATCAAAATACAAGCACATGGAGGGGGGAGTACTTGGCCATGCAAGGTGATGTAAGGAGGGAGGTTGGTGGTGATGAAGGAGGTGATGTAAGTGCACAAAATTTCTAAGATATTCTTCCCTCTTCTTTCCCTATAAATACCACACCATCTCCACTTCATTTCCACACTTCTTCTTCTTCATTTTAAGCTTCTTCCTCTCTACTTTCAAGCCTTCTAGCATTAGCAAAATAATGGAAAAATATAGTTCAAATATAAATTAAATTATATAATATATATATATATATATATGTATATCGTAACACTTCAAAACTCAAAGCAAACTCCTCCACTCCTCCTTTATCCTCCACAGCCACCACCCTAAGCCCCCAAGGTCGAGCCTTCCTCCTCCCCTAGCTAAGGTCGTGAGCAACTCCCACCATCCCAAGCAAGGGCCGAGCCACCTAGGAGCCAAGGTGCAAGAGTTCATGAGCTAAAGTCGAGAGTTAGCAAGCTATAGCTTTTTTTCCAAAAAAACCAATGTGAGAAACTCTATTTATATATGATGTGATATGATTGCTATGGATATTTACTATGCTTTGATCATCAAGTTTGGATGTTTATTATATGTTTATTTTGATATTGAAACAAGTCACGTCTAATACACGTCGAATATCACGAAGGAAATCACTTTCCTTTAATAAATGAAATGATGTATATGAGATTGTTAAACCTCTTTAAAATGGTTATAAATGTTTTATAAACACTAAAATCCAATTAGGTGAAGTTTGTACAAGTTATGAAAATTGAGTAAAAAATAGGCGCGTCGGATAACAGTGGGTCGTGATTTCGCGCTGTAGAAAGTTAAATCCATTTAAACGATAGATTCAGAGTCGACATTCTTTGTAATAAGAATTTTCCAAACTCTTATAATCATAATTACCAAACAAAAGAAAAGGATCAAGATTTTATTTAGTAGATTTTGAAATAAGAGCAAATCAAGTTTTCAAAATAGTCGCGGTTTGGCAATTCAGAAACCAAAGTGACAAATTCTTTATAAATGATATTTTTAATTCTTTAAAAATATGGGATAAATTCTATAAATATTTTAAAATATTTTAAAAGAGATTTGTGTTACAAAAATGGATTTCAAAATGATCGAAAAGTTGTTTTGATCAAATAAGCTTTTAAACACTATTCGGAGCAATTTTTGAAGCACTCATAATAACTTTTGAAATACGACTTTAAACTTAAGTATTCTTTTCCAAATCTTTTATAAATGTTTTCAAATAAATAATTAAGTATTTTAAAGATGATTTGAGGGTTTCATAATTTTTTTTAAGAAAGTTTAAATAAATGATTTAAAGAAAAGCTATTAAAATCAAGTGATTTAATCTTGGCTCTAAAAGCCGAAGAGTAGTCTGGATTTTTCTATTTGTGAGATCCAGATGTGAGGTTCTTAAACCAAGGAGATGTTCAGAAGCAACTAGTGCCCTGGTTCACCTAGCCTTTTTCCTGGACGAGGAATAGATAAGGTCAAAATGTCGGAAATGAGACAAGTATAAAATATTTAATTTTCCAAATTTCAATAACTTGGATTGTAAAGAAATGATCTTCTTACACTTGGTATTAAATTTCAAGGAGGGAACCATACTATTTAAAAGGCAATTTCATCATTATCCGACGGATAGTAAAGGTTGAATACGGAAATTGATATTGAGTAGAATTAGTATAATTTCCATTATCTTATTTACTCAAGAATGTTTTCCAAAATGATTCATGAAAATGATTTGAAAGTTAAAGAGAGGTTTAATGATTCCATATATACGAGAAAGAAATATTTTAAAGATATATATCTCTAGAAGATATTTTGATAAAAAGAAATTAATCAATTAAAGTATAATTCCCTATTTACTAAAATATCTTTTTATCGATGATTGGTTCAAAGGATCTGGGGTTGGATTTGATGATTTTTATCCGAAAACCACTTCAAACCAATTTTCGTATTCAAAGTAAAGACGTAGATGATAGTAAATAGAATGAAGGGATGCTTGTCACTAACCCCCAAGGAAATTTCCCATATCATATGTATATGGCAATATTATCTTCATTTGATCTTTGATGCAAGGGCTGCTTGCTACTAATCCTAAGGGTGATTCCTCATAGGATGTGGTAGGAGAGTTTCTTCTGTTTGTCCTATTCATGGACATCTTGTATGGACAAATGTCTGACGTTACATTTCTAATCACATTGATTGATCTATATAAATGTATCATATGTTTGGTGGCGAAGAAGGCAACTTCTCTTAGCTAACACCCTTTTCTGAGACATATAAGCTCAGGAGTTATACGTTTGTAGAAATCAGTTGGGTGATCATGGAATGGCAGTGTGGCATTCAAAGTAGATTGTGCTATGTGAAAGGTAATTATTACCTTGGGCCTCATCACCCAAAAATGCCCTAAACAGGGCATACCATGAGGCTATGTGGTTCGCAACCATTAGGCTATAGTCATCACCTTTCTAGATTACTCTGTATATGTCGAGTATGTTGTGTATGTTATGGGATCTCGAATAGGTCGGTTACGACCGGGGTGATGTCATATTCAGTTCTATCCACCACCAAGTTGGGTCTGCGGGTAGGCCAGGCTTGCCAGGTGCAGAGGTTTCAAAAGTTGTTAATCCTTGGTACATCCCTCTAGAGATATACTATACGGAAGGTAATCGCTTACCTACCATTGTATGGAAATTCATTCTCCAATAAGTGCCTTCTAATTTGATTGCAGAACCTAAGTTGTAGTTAATATGCTGGAATTTAATCAATGTAACAATTTTGGCTAAGATTCATAAGTTTATTTGAAAAGTATTTTCCTAATAATGTCATTAGAAATAATATTTCCAGATTTTGCATAGAAATTGTTTTGATTTTCATAAGGAAAGAACCCATTCCGTTTTTATGTGCGGCGTAGTCTTATAATATACCATTTGTTTTCAAATATCCGCATTTTGGGTTTCTCATACAAGTCTCATAACTGACCCAGAGTTTATTTTCTTTCCCCTTAAACTCTGGGTGCCCTATTTTTCTGGGCATCCAAGTAGTTAGGTAGCATGGAACATTTTGGAAGGGAGGAAGGAGCATGGAGCGTTTTGGGTTCTTATAGAAGTTATATATCGATTTTGTTGTATTATGTATTTTGTATCTACCAGCACTTGTAAGGATAGGTAGTTATAACTATCCTGGCTGGATTAGTACTTATTAGAACTCTGATGGAACAATTTGGAGTAATTGCATGTAATACTCATATGTTTAATTTTATGTTGAATACTATGTGAGATTCTATGATTGTCTTGTCTTCTATCTTTATTTTCTTCACCCCATGATATTCTGCCTCTCCGATACCTGGATTTACAGCACGTGAATACCAAGGATGTATTAGTATCGATCTTTGAGGGTCGAAGAGGTGGGTCATCATATTACCCCATAAAGAAAGGCTAGTATAGGTTTTCAATACCAGCTAGAAGTGGCAAGTAAATTATGGAAGTAAGGGTAAACTAAGAAGATTAGTACCAAGAGACCTATATAATAAGAATAAGATGCCAACAAAGCAAAAAAAGGAACATGGAAGAGGACTTTACAAACTTAAGGTAAATTTCCTTAGCTAAGTAGATATCTTATTTTCATATTGGTAGAAGTTGCAAGGAGTCATATTTACTTAAAGGTATAGCTGGAGCATTTCTGTATTGAGTTGGGCACTATATTGGACAATAAACTTGAATAACCATCTTTGAAAAGGATGGCAAAACTTTATGCACTTAATGCATTGTTACGTATAAGTGAGCTTAGATAATTAGATTGTAATTATCTACTCCAACATAAGTGATAAGCCAATGAAAATGTTTTCTAAATGGTTAGAAATGGTAGATATCTTATATTTAAAAAGTTCGTTTATGATTTTATATAAATGATTAGATAAACTTTATGGAATTTGTTTAAAAAGAAAAATTAAAGGATTTGGTGAAAAGCTATTCTTTAATAACTGTTTGAAAGCTTTTGTTTTGTCTTTGGGAATACTGTTGCAGTTACCTTAGTTTCCACTCCGCTTTTAACAATAGAACTTTTGAAAATTGAAAAGTATGTAAGGCCTAACTTTTGAATTCCTTTTGTAATATGAAATGGTTATGTATCCGAAAATGTTTTATAAATGTTTCTGTTATACTCTAACATAATAATAGTAATAAGTTAAAAAAACTACATTTTCTTTGGAAAAAATATATAATATAAAATACGCTATTGTGAAAATTTCTTATTTACAAAAGAAGATTTTAGAAAGGTGTGTTTTTATGTACATTACTACTAAGTTAATCATTTTGATAATTTAAATAAAGAAAATATAATGACCCTAGTAAAATAAAATGGTTGTTAAAATGAATGAAGGATTTTAAAGTTTTAAAAACTTACTAGTTTTGTAGTAATGGTAAAATCAAAGGTTTTTGATTTAAGAAGGCAAAATGAAAATTTTATAAATATTACTTAAAACTTAAAAAGATAGGAAATAGGTTGGAGTTAGATAAATATGATTAAAATGCCCAATAGGACAAAAATGTAATTTGGGTAAACCTATTTCAGAATAAGAAAAGAGTAAGTCCAGATGCTTTAGTTATACTAAGGAATAATGGGGATGCAAGAAATTTTCCAATTCGAAGTGTTAAAGGAACAAGTAGGGTCTACTTCAATTTGTTTTAGGAGTGTTACATAATAAATAGGTATTTCCTTGATTTTGTTCGGCAATCTAAGTGGAATGGTAAGTATAGGCTCGACATTATAGAAACAAGATTGATACCATATATGCGAGGAAAGGAAACCTGTAGGTTACGGGAGATCCATATATTGTGTTATTCCCCTAAAGGCTACGGGAAGACAAGGCAGACATAGATAGGAAAGTATATATTTTACACATGTTGTTGGACTTATATCATAGTAGATGTGTTCCAAGTATGCCTATGTAAATCTTGGAAATTGTAGGGTTGAATGTTGCACATACTTGAATCTAGAAAAAATATTGGATAGTAGTAGTTCCTGAAACTTATAGGTTATGCAATAGTTCCAGATCTGTAGACTTAAATCACTTATGCAAGTAAAAGCATGAAATTGGTCATCATAGGAAATTTTCGTGCAATTGATATGGATTAGTAAACACCAAATTTAAAGTTGTCATAAATGGAGTGCGGTTTGAGTGGTTTTTTAATCCATTAGAACGAAGCGTTTGGCAATGTAAATTTCTATGAATTATCCAGTTCCACTACAAAAGTGTATGGTTTGGAATAATAAGGAGTATACCGAAAAGAAAAAGGTGTACAAAATAGGTATAGCCACCGTATTTAGTACTGTCTATTTCAATAATAAACAAAAGAGATAATTCCCTCTATTTTCAACATAACACAAATCCTCTTTCAGATAATTTATGGAAAGTTACAGCATTCACATTCCTTTTGGGAAAAGTATAGTTCCAATGCATTAAAATGCTGAAATCCCTAAGTATAAACCAAAGTAATGGTCATCACGTCTGTTTGAGTAAAATGCAAAGCGCCATTCCACACTAAGTTTTCTCAACCATAAAATAAGTAAAATAATTGGAATAAAGTGATAAGAGGTTACGTTTGATAAAAATGTCTCATTCATGGGATGAAAAATTTTGAAGTTAAAATTTTCAAAAGGTATCCTAGATAAAGTAGTAGTCGAGACATTGTATTGGATGGTTAATTCAAGGATATGAGTTTCCGTCAAGAGAAAGAGATGGTTATTTGCACGTATTGAGGGCGAAGGTGGTTTACATAGGAAAAAGGATCAGAAATTTTTTGGTAAGATTCAAAGGGAGGGATAAAAGGATCCTTCTCAAACATCCCTTGGATTGAAAGGAGACTATATTCTTAAGGAAATTCATGAAAAACTAACTTAGAATACATAGTCATGCGCATAACAATCGCACGCAAATGAAGTACCCCTAAGATGATTATCATCAATGCTAGAATGATTCTATGTAATAAGTTCAATTAATTTTAAGGACTTTTATTGTTTGTGTTGAATGAGGAGATAGACTAAACTTTCACTTATAGAACTTGGAATAGATCCATGTAGACTATAAACATGATACCTAGGTACCCTAACTTTTGAAAGATTTAGAAACAGTTCAGAAGTAAAGAGAGATGAATTAAGTTGAGCTTAATTGGGAAATGAGTTATGCTATTTTTAACATTTGGAAAATCACCAGTTTAGGTAGCCATGAGAAAAATGGAGATATATCAAAGAGCTAAGTAGGAAGTACCATAGAAAGAGACATCATCCACATTTAAGTCATCCCACTTGGTATCTAAGAGTTGAGGTGATTAGGCATACTACTGGAAGAGTTAAAGTGGTTGGTTGTGAATTCAGGATTTTATGGAGCTATAGTTAGTGGGAGCGTACTTTTGCTCAAGTTATTTAGCATGTTGCAAGACGACATCATTTGAGTTAGTAGTAAGGATTATAGAAGATTATCGATGAACATATAATTGAATTGAAAATTTATGCCAAAAGTAAAAGTTGGTAAGGGCGGTCGGAATTCGATTCATAGAAGGGCAAGGACTATACGAGATAGGCAGAAGGTAAGTAGTGATAGGAGCCACATGGAGTAGTCCACGGAGCTGAGTCCATATACACATATAGTCCATGGAGTTGAGTCCATATATACATATAGTATGTGGAGCTGAGTCCATAAACTATTAATGGAGCTGAGTCCACAATAGAGAGCAAACATGTAGGAAATCGCTAATGAAAGATAGAATACAACAAAATTATTGGGAAGTCGTCATTAGGTACTTGTGGAAATGTCTATGAAGTGCGCTACCATGGTTAAGCCATGTCACTTAGGAAAATTAATTTGGTTCGGGTTCAGTAGGGAGAAGATCCAATTGACAATACATGGAAGCCTAAGGTGAAGATCCAAGCTACCCACCTAGAACTCTTTTTGGTACGTTTCCATTTTAGTTAGGAAAGCATAGATGTATTTAGGTCTAGTTTAGGTAGAGACCATTGGATGGTAGAATGGTTGCAACATGTTGGTACGACATGTTAAGGATGATGGATAATAGGATGTGTTTGAATGTATTGTTTGGATTGTAATCATTAACACATCTAGAATAGTATATCCTCTAGGTAATACACACATACACATTCTCGTTATCTCTTATTTATTGTCTAGCTTATTAGATATGATACATATGGATGTTTGACTATTTTTGTGCTAGTGGTGTTATGCATATGGATGTTGCATATGAGTTGTATGGCTATGCATATATATATATAGAATTGCAAGTATACTTATGTAGAATATTGTATATATTTGGATGCATGACATGAGCATATTTGCATGACAAGAGGTCGACTAGATCAGTAGACCGCCTACTCTTTAAGATTAGTATAGATTCACGTGCATTTCACGTTGTATATATGTTTACATATTGCATTAGAAAATTTCTAAGGACAATGAGTGCTCGTAGAAGATGGAAGAGTAAATGGTTGTAGCTATTGGTGTTGTGTGTATAAGTTATATTTTTTCCATCCTTTGAGATTTCAAGGACGAAATCATTTCAAGGGGGAAGAATGTAACACCCTGGAAATTTAATAGAACTTTAAATGGATTTTTAATAAGAAAGGTAAATTTAATTAAAACAAGGACTAAAAAGAAAATTTTCACAGATGTTCAAATTTGGTACGAACATTACACTATTACATCCGTAGTGATCTTCTAGACAATTTTCATATATAACGCTTTGAAATCAAAGTTAATATGGGAAAGTTACAGGAAAAAGAAGATTTGAAATAGAATAAATTAATTTAAATAAAAAAAAGAGGAACATACATAGGTCAACCCAGGGAACGTCATGGTCGACTGGTATAGGTAGACCATGGGTCTTCTTAGGTCAACCTTGGAGAGTGAAAGCAGAAACCTGGAGTGTTGCTTTGACTGCTTCGACCGTTCATTTCTGGCCAGTTTTTTATGAGTGTGCTCGATTAAAATGAAAATTCTTTAACCTAAATCTAACGGCCTAAAGTATTTTACAAACCCAATAAATTCAAGTCTAACCTAACCTGACCTTAATTTTCACATAATAGTTTACAGTAACGAAACTCTATCAAAATTTTCCCTCTTCTCTAAATCCTAAAATTCTTTAAAATAAAAATAAAATCAACCTAGAAGAATACAAGTAATTAGAGATAGGCAAAGCAAGCGAAGCTAGCATTCGAAGGGGTGATTCTCGGGCAAGACGAATAGGAAGAGCTTAGGCTTGAGGTAAGTGGGAATAATTTATTAAGATAATTAATACAGTTAGGTTTAAACTATTTTATTTGATTTAGGATGTTAGATACCTAATTTGAAACATGTAAAACACTAGATTAAAATTTATAAATTATTAAACCTAATTTGATGTAAGTACACCCTTTCTCTTAATTAAATTGTAAAACCCTAAAATTGGCAAACTCTAAATCTATAACCTGAATTGAACAAATTGATATGGAAATTAGAGTATATGCTGGTCATCTAGTAATTAGGGTTCAATGGGAATACTGGAAATAGTTATCGACATTACAAAAATTAATAATCAACAATCGATAATTAAAAACGTAGAAAACCTTAATTTTAGTATACGACCGGTCGACCCTGGAATCTTGTCGGACGACCGGTTAAGTCCTGCGGTTGACCGTTTACAAAGTAAATTGCAAGTTTGAACCTAAATAATATAAATTATATAATTTCGTAAAAAATTATATAAATGGAAAATTGATTGTTTGAGCCTATTTTGGGCAAAGTACACATGCTAGAGATAGTTGGAAAGTTAGTTCCTTATTAAAGGACAATAGGTTATCGCGCGGTTTGGGTAACAGTTAAATACCCAAATAAGAGTTAACAGTTGACTAGGGCGATGTATTTCGCAGACACTCAGGGAGTGTTCCGTTGTGGATGAGCAGCATTGTTGGAGACATAAGGTGAGTGAGCTCAGTGCTAATAGGAATTCCAAAGGACAGTCAAGCTCAGCGCAGAATGATAAGTGGCTATAGAGTAGAAAGGAGCCCGATACTAATGGAAGTCCTTACACGCATAGTTCTGGTGGGAGGTGGTACAGGTGGACGCCGGCGCTGTACGATAAGAGGCATTTTGCCACTATGATTGTGAGATGAACACGGGTGCATACGACGAGTCACACAGCAATTTCGCATTTCAGAGTTCTCTCTTCGGGCGTAGTGATGGTATAGGTATTTATGGAAGAGCAGTTCTCACAGTCGCCTACGGGCATTATTTTTGTATTGAATAGTTCCAGAAGCATTGGTTGATAATTAGTGAGAGGTTCGATTTGTAGTTCGACTCTTTGTGTTAGATAAGAACCCTTATGTATTGGACCATAGTAGTTCACAGACACTTGTAACACACTCTATATCACTTAGAGTAGTATTAAATTTAAATGCACATAGTCATCATATATTAAACTTGTACTCATTCACCAGACTTTTTGTGTAATCCAACCCCTTCTTTTAATTTTCCACCACCATGGGATGACGGGTTAGTAGTTGATTGGGCATATGCATGGAGAAAGGAGATTCACATTATAGTTCCCATATCATTTATGGTTCATCATATAGTCATCTATTATATTAAATATTTGTCAAACTTATATTATACTTTGGAAAATAGTGTATATGTAAATCAAGTATTTTGAAAACTATTTTTCTGAAACGTCTATTTTGTTGTACTTGTATTTTAATTCCTTTTGCTATGTGGTCTGAAAATGTAGAATGTCTTAGAACATACCCTTGTAAATATGTTCTCTAAGGTTTTAAAATCCCAACAGCTTGTATTTCTCGGTATGACGCACGTCCGAAAATTACATTAGGCTTTGGATCAGTATGTCGGGAGATGCAGGTTGTTACACAAAATGTCGATGTGACAAAATTACATAGTTCTCTTGACTTGAGAATATGGTTAATCTTCAATGTGGAAGCTCTGCTTTGATTATAGTTAAACCGCGGCATGTCTTCCATCAAACGACTATAGTTGGGTCAAGTGGAAGCATTGGAAGTGAAACACTATTCAAGAAAGGATTCGTCTTCTTAGTTATATGAGGTTAGTATCACAGTCAACTGAAGTCGACTCAAAGTAAAAACTCTGGCCAGAGCAATTCGGTTGATAATAATTGTTATTATTGAACCAAATATTTTGTGAGAGTTAAATATGGATGATATTGGAATTTTGACCGTTCCTAAATTCTATAAGTCCAAAGAGATATAGTTTCGACCAAAAGAATTAGTGTAAATAATAGTTACAATCGGGTAACGCTTAATAAAGTAAAATTGGATTTTACCAAAACCAAATAAGTGATAAATTTGATCAAAATGTCACACTACCTGCTAAGTGACGTGTGAACTTCAATATTCGAATAGTTCAATATTTATCGCTGACCAAATTTACCCCTAACGAGTCACACAATCGAATTGATTAATTTGCCTTTGAACAAACGATTTAATTAATTTAATTTTTATAAATTAAATAAATTAAATAATATTTATATAATAATATTTATAAATTTAATTTTTGTTTGATAAACAAATAGTAAACATATTTATAAAAGTTGTAAATACATTAATCGATATAGATATCAATAAGCGTTTTAGATAGATTTAAAATGCAAAATATTTATTCGAGCTCTAAATGGGTTTAAGACCCATGATAGGGGCTGATCATTTCGGTTGGACCAAGGGGTTAGAGGTGGCTACAAAATGGGCTAGAGAGGAGTGAAAATGAATGGCTGAGATGGAAGAAGATTGAGTAAAGATATGATCCTAAATTATCTCTTGTCCTTCCTCTATTTAAACATCTCTTCCTCCATTTGATGATAATCCTTTTGGAGCATCCACGCCTATTGAATGTTGGCTAAAATATCTCTATATCCTCTCCATCTTTCTTAAATTCAAATCAAATCAATTCAACTACTATTCGACAGCTAGTGGTCAAAGGTTCAAGGACTAGCACTCTGTTGGATTAGAAACTGTTTCAAGGAGCTTACATCATCATTTCAAGGTCTGCTTAAGGGGTTTGGTTGTAAGGTAAATTTCTAATTTAGTTACAAACATAACTTATATTTATAATGTTTATTACACACACACACACTATTGTTGGTTAGGTGATGATTCCAATATGAAGATTTATTATCACAATTTTGATTAGTTATATGTATATGTATATATGTTTATAATTTTTTATGAAAATTCATCTACGTATAACACTATTCAAAATCAAAATAAGAAAATATATTTTTTGATTATTTTAATAATTTAATATATAATATATACATATATTTCTATAGTTTATAATTTAAATACTATATTATTTTTTTGAGAGAAATGTGTGATCCTCTAAAGTAGAGGAGAGCACACATATACATATATATATATATATATATATATATCAACGATAACAAAGGAGCTACCAACATGCCTGGCAGGTACAAATCTTAATAGAGAAAAATCAAACGAAACAAACTCAGGTAACTTCTTGAATGAGCTCCGGCAAGGCCACCGTCCATTATACCTCAATATCGAACTCCAGCAAGGCCACTGCCCGATAATGAAGTGTTAGAAGAACCCAAAATAATCCATGGTGCAACCAAGTGCAGAAATGAGATCGACAAGCAGCTCCACCAGAGAATGAACACCTCACTACAAACACGGATGAATCAGAATGAAGGCCTCACTACATATGCGGATGATCCAGAATGAACGCCTCTCTACAAACGTGGATGATCCAAGGTGCGACCACATACACAAATGAAATCAACAAGCAGCTTGTAACGACCCAGAATTTTAAATATTTGAAATGGAATATTTAATTGATTTTAAATATTTGAAAGTTAGTTTTAACTTGGATTTCAAATATCACTATTTATTTGACAATTTAATTATTGAATTAAACAATTGGAAATTTGGGTAAAATATGAAATCGGGAGTTCTAAGCTTGTTAAAAATAATTTGAAGGCTTTTAAAATTCATATTGATAATACTGAAGATAAAAAAAAGTTTTAAAATTGAATTTAAAGGTGATTTGTTCAGTTTTGAAAATGTATCGTTTAAATTGATATTTAAAAACAGCCTTCCGAGAAATAGTCTCGGATTTCGACGAAACCTGTTCCACTGGATCCGTAATAGTGTATTATTATCGGATTTCAATTTTCGTAGCCTTTGGAGTTGTCGTGTGATCGTACGATATATAAACGCGTTGAAATCTATATCGAAAATTCAATATAATAATTGGGTCCAAAAAAAGCTATCTTCTCCATATGATCGAATTAGGACTCGAAACCTTTGCCATTGCGTTCGGAATAGGGTTATAACATTATGAACGCCTAGTGGCACGCCACGATAGGATGTCAAAATTTTAAGTTGTGATTTCGAGACGATTTAAATTCAAAATATAATATATACTTTATTGACTGGTTAAATAATCTTCACATCAGACCTTTTACACCTCTTTTCAAAATCACTGTAGGCTTCCTTTGTACGCTTCCTTCTTCTCAATCACTTCCTTTCTTCTTTTATATCAACACAGCCGAGAAAAACAGTCAGAAAAAAGAGTAATTTGCTTTGAAAATTTTTAATGGCCGAACCTTATAGCAGCCATTCAAAAAAAATATGCAGAGCGTCTCTCCTCCCTCTCATTTCCATGCTTTTTCTTTCCCTCAATTCTTCAAATCGAAATCGAAGCGGTTCGATTCAAAAAAAAGGTGTGGACTCATTCGAAATCAAATCGAGTCGATTGAACCAACTCGAAGCAATTTAGGGAGCGGTGCGTGAGCAACACTTCAAGCCGGTGGTGCGCGTCTTGAGGTGTGATTGAGTGGTGGTCGCGACACGTACGTCAGGGCGTGGAAAGTGAAGGCTCATGGTTTCAAGGGGGGCGATGCAAGTGGAAGTTCGCTAATGGTGGGAAGATGTGATTCAAGGATCGCGATACGGCTTGGAGGCGGAGTGCAGTGTGAACTTGGTAGGGCAGAGGCCGGCAATTCTAGGTGGGTCACGAGTCATTTTCGATCGATGGTAGGATTCTCGAGAGGGTATTGTGGCAGTGAGGTATCTGATGTTTCATTTTCTCTTTTCTTCCAATTTAATACACATGTGTATGTATACAGAGGAGCATATGAATAAATAAATATAAACATTTATACATATTTCAATTTATTTATACATATATATATATGGGCAGACAGTAAAAATATATATATATATATAGGATTTTGGGAAAAAGATAGAATTTTGTTTTAATGCTTGAAGGATTTATATAAAGATTTGATTTTTGAATCTCTATAGGCTATTTTATAAATATGTATGTAGATTCAAAAATAAATAAATAAATATACATAAATACATATTTTCACTTACTAGTAAATTTTAAAATAATGTATTAGGGAGATTAACTTATTTAATTATTTTTGTAACTTCAAATTTATTTATTTAGGAAAAAAATTAGTTTAAATAAAATAATTAGTTGATTAAATTTATTTAATGGTAATTGATCATTCGATTAGTTCAAATGTTAATAAAACGTATAATGTTTGTACAAGGTCCAAAATCGTGAAGGAAATAGCCGGTTTGGGTCGGATTGCAAAACAAAAATCAAAGGTGAGTTAATCTCACTCAAATTGGATTATCGGTTAATTTAAATAGTTAAAATTTAAAATTATTGGTTGATTGATTGAATTGATAACTTATTATCAATCTGGATGTGATATTATATATATATATATATATTGGAGTGACTGATATTCCCGCATTATATAGCGGATGAGACCCTATGCGCCCCATATAATAGCGGATGACCCTATATACCGCGATATCCCCCTCGAAGTGGGATTGGTATTTTTATATTGTGCTAACATCTGTGGATGCAGGGAAAACAGGCTGGAGGGATCCAACTGGATTTCTCAAGAATATTGAAATTTATTTTCATATTCAGTTATGTGATTTATTTGATAATCTGTGATAGATTATATTTAAAATTAAAAGTATTGAATGATATGGTTTGCTGGATATATTTTGATATTTTAAGATGTCAAAAATAATAAAGATTGGATTTTTGAAGGAAATTAAATAGAGAATTTGAAGTATAATAATTATAGTGAATTTGGATAATTGAAGGAATGAATTTGGAAAAGAAATAAAAGTTTGATTTTAAAATCCTATTAAATAAATTCTGGGTATGGGAAAATAGAGAATTTTGAATAAACGGGAATAAAAGAGATTTGAGGACTTAAGCGGTATTTTTAAAAGAATTAAAGGATTTATTCTTAAATTCAGGATTTAAATGGTTTGGGAGAAATGGAAAGAGGAATTTTGAAATGAAGGGTGAAATTGATATTTCAGATTTAAATAAGGTTTTAAATCATAATAAAGAAGTGGATCTAGAATGAATGGATTTTGGAATAAACTATGGATAAATCGAGAAATAAATTTTAAAGGGAATTTAATTCAGGAGAATCAATTAGAAAATCGGTTAAGTGTTTTGAAAAGTAGTGATTAAAAAGGAGAATGAGGCTATGGAATTTATAAACGGGGTTTATAAATAAGGTGAATATTTATCAGTGGATAATTTGGATTTATAGATTCACGATGGGAATTTATAAGAAAAGGGTAATTCGTTTTAAAAATAAATAGTGGTTTTATTTTTAAACGTGAGAATGAAATTTACGGGATTGGGACGTAAACTTAACTGGAAATAAATCGAGAAGGATTTATAAATGATTATACGGGTTATAATGGAATGGAATGTGTATTTTCCTGAAAAGCCAAGTATATTTTCAAAGAAGATTTTTAAGTATAAACTAGAAGTTTTAAAGTTGTTTTAAAAAGAATGTTTTTAGAGAAATTTATTATTTAGATTTTTTTTAAAAATTTAAAAGTAAATATTTATTAAGTTATTTATAGTAGTTAATTATTTTTAGAGGTTAAATTAGTATTATGATTTGAAGGTAAATTACCTAATAGTAATATTTTATAAAATGACTTTTATTTTAAAAGTAGTTTTGGCTTTAAGTTTTACTTGGTAAATTAGTATAGAATTTCTTAACTATTATTTCTGAATAAAGTGATTTAAGTAGTTTATTTTAAATGTTTAAGGGTATATTTTTGGATAAAGTGATTTAATTTGTTCAGAATCTAAATTTAAAAAGACTTGGTGCTTTTCAGGGGAAATAAAATGATTGGTTGGATGATTGTTTAATTTGATAGTTAAATAACCGACTATCAATATTGGCCAATGCATGGATCATTTCGAAGAGACCGGGATTGGATTTAATTATTCGAAAACCACTTCAATCTGGTTTGAATGTAGCGAATGAATACCGTGAAGATGATGAAGACAGTGATTCAGTTTGTCCAGACCCATGACAACTTGTATGGATGAATGCTATCAGACCATCGTCATCGGAGGACGATGAGCATTCTAAGTGTATGTGTGCTAAAAAGGTAACCCTTAACCTCAAGCCTCATCAACTGGGAATGGCTAAAACAGGGGAGGTGCAGCAAGGCTAAGTGGGTAGCACTTAGGGTAAGGTCATCCCTGTCCAGATGTCCCTTTTTATTCGACTTAGTGGGAGGTTGCTGATTCCAACCGTGGGGTGATATTATTCGGACTATCCAGTAAGGGGTAGCTCCGGTCTTGTGTTGCAGGGGATCAGACGTGATCCTCGGTACTCTGATCTAGGCCAGGTACTGTGACGGGCGGTACCCCAGTAGCCCTGCCATTGTATGGAAACCCAATCTCCAATAAGTGCCTTCGGACTTATTTGTATACCTATTATGCTGGAATTTAATGAATGTAACAATTTCGGCTATTTGAATAAGTATTTGTACTTAGACACTACTATAATATCAGAGGATTTCGATATAAAATGTTTTGGTTATCGTAAGGTAAAAACCCCGCATGTTTATTTGTGGCGTGGTCTTACGAGATACCTTTGATTTCAAAAGATTTTGGAAACTTTAATAATTCAATTGAGTGTGTTTTCTCACGCTGGTTTTCCAGACTGACTCGGGTGTTATTTTATTATAATGCTCGGGTCAGACCGAGTATTACAAATATAGGATAGGATGTTGTGGAGCTCAGGTGACGAGCTGGATGACGAGGCGTATTTCCGTAGATTTGTATATTCCGCTGTGTAAGGACAAGTCACTAAATTGTCCAGATTTGATGTGATGATTGTGTACTATGATGGTTGTAAGTATTAAACAGTATAGATTCTTTTGTATAAAAATCTATTGTTATATATTATATTTTGTTCCGCTGCGATTGTGAGATTCTGATGTTGTTTTCTATTTTCTTCTTCTACCTCTTTCTTCTTTAACCCTAATGGTTTGTATTTCCGACCACTTTGAGTTGAACTGATGGAGAATATTGTCGACTCAAAGGGGTACGGATTTGCGAGCTGTTACACAGCTCCACCAGAGATTGAACGTCTCACTGCAAATGTGTAGAAAGAACGCCTCACTGCCAACACGGATGATCCAGAATGAATGCCTCATTGCAATCTTGGCGACATCAACCCTGAAATCCTACAAATAGAAATCTAGCACCATTTTTGGCCTAAACCTGTATCTGTAGATAGAACTAAACAAAAATATAAGAATAATACACATATATGTGTATAAATAAAATTTATATACATATATATGTATCAATGAAGTAAAAGTAATAAAACTAAAGTTAAAATTACAAGACAGTAAAGAAACTAAAATAAGAGATAGACTAATAAAAGGATCAAAACTAATTATGCAACATCTTAATTTACTCTAATTTTATGAAATAGTGATTTCGAAATAAAAAAGGCATAAAAATTAACAAAATATGTATTTAAAATCTGTAAACTATAGAGTCTAAAAAATTAATATTATGCTTCTTTGTTCAAAAGAACATTATGATAATCAGTAAAATGATCATTCGAATTTGAAAACATGTTAATGCTATAATTATTAATGTTAAAAATATTGTTTTTTTTGTTTAAATAACTTAATGCTATTTCTAACCTTATTAAGATATTCTTTAAAATGATTATTATTAGCTCATCTATATTTTGGATTTGAGATCCAATTGAAACAAAGTGATGCTACTGTAAATGTCAATCTATTAATATGGCTATTATTATTATTATTATTAAAAAGTCTCTGGTTTCTCTCAAACCAAATATACCAACATATTATAATGAACAAAGTATCCGGTACAAATCTATTTCCCTTTTTAAAATTAAATCCTAAATTATTCCAGTAAAATTCACAATCAGTAACTTTAGTTATAAGAATAAAGTTAAAGATTTTAAGAGTATTATTAAGAATGTAGCAAGTATTCGTACAATCATAATATATATGATTAATATCTTCAAAATGCAATTTATGAAAATAAACCATACATGTCCAACCCAAATTGAACGGAAAGGCAGATAGTTAGGGAAAAGAAAAAAGAAAGAAGATAAGAAGAAACTAAACAACATAGAATCTCACAACGGAATGAATAATCTATAATAGATAACAAATCTTTAAACAAAAACGAAACTGTAATATATATATACATACACACACACATATATATATATATACAAACATCAATCAGAGTACAATAACCTATTTCAGCCCAGACGATTATAATAACCCGTCCTCACAATTACTGATAAATACAACAATAAATGCAACAGAAAAATAACAATGTACGTGAATATGTCTCTGGGACTCCAACTCGTCTCCTAAAGCTCTGAATATCCAAGTAAACCTGGAAATATGCTCGGTCTGACCCGAGCATTATAGGAAAACAATGCCGGGTCAATCTGGTGAAACCAGCATGAGAAATACAATCAAATGGATTCTTAATGTTTATATAACTTTTCAAAACAAAGGTATCTCGTAAGACCACGCCACACATAAACACGGACGGGTTTTTACCTTATGATAACCAAAACCTTTATATCAGAAAATCCAGTGATATTATAATAATGTCGAAGGGCAGAAATATTAATAATCAAGTAGTTGTGATGCTCATGAGTGTACATCACAACAATACTAGATATATAATCAAAAACCGATAAGGCACGTTCGCTAATTGTGTAGGATTTCCATGGAGGTGCCCTTGGTACTTCGAGGAACGATCCTCTGCACAAGGATCAGAGATATCCTTCCGAAGCAGCATACACCCCTAGTGATGTACCATAGGAAAAACATTGCTGGTCTCACTAAGACCGAGCGCATCACCCCGTGCATGCATAACAACTGTAGGTAACGTCTGGTTGGAGCCGACGACACCCTATCGGTTTGCCAACCCTACTGGCTATGCCTCCTATCTCTGCTTTTAATCATTCCCACTAGTGAGGCTACGTTCGGCATTTCAGCTTACCCACCACTATCGAATAGATCACAGAATCCTACATGGATTCCAATACCCCAGCGGGTCTCGGAATCACAAATAGACTCCCACATCTCAATTAGATCTTGGATTCACACCCGGATTCCCATACTCTAACGGGTCTTAGAATCACACATAGATCCTAGTATCTCACTATATCATGAATCTCCTCCATAGAATCGTATACGGTTTTCAGAGTGGTTACGGGTTCGAGTCATCTCTTACGAGGACAGTCTTCCATTTCTCGGGTGCTCTACAAAACCAAACGCAGATTTCCGGAATGCTCGATACCGATTCTATAGAAAATAATTAGACAATACATAAGAGCGAGGATCACCCCCTAACCGTTTAATTGGTAAGGTTGATTTTCAAGAGGCGATGGAGGTGGAGCAGTGGTAGGAGATGTTTCAGGAGGACTGGGTGGAGTTGAAGTAATGAATTTCGGGTTGTGGTGTTTTGGTTTTTGGATGAACTATTGTACGTGTGATGTTGGAGAAGTGATGGGTTTTGGGTGGTTTGTAGAATATGAAGTGGCAGTTTGTATTGTATGTGTTGCTATTTGAGGCAATAGTTTACATGGCATAAGTAAGGAAATGTTGATGTAGGGGGTTGTCTGAATATGATTGTTGTATATGGCTGCAGCAGTTTGTGTTGAAGTAATGGAGGTAACTGCTGTGGTTGGAGCAGTTGATGGAGGTGGCAGTTTGTGGAAGTAGCAGGTCTAGAAGTTCAGTGATGGTCAAGTGGAAGTGGTGTTTCTGCTTGGGTTGGAGGAAGATGTGTATGACTGGTAGTGGTATTTCTGATGTGCACTGTTTATGTGCAGGTGGATGTTGGGGGAAAGTTGATGTGCACAGCAGTAAGGTGGGTAGCAGCAAAGGTCAGGGAGATGCAGAGGTCAGGGAGTTGCACAGGAGTTTTTGTATTAGTGAAATGTGGCTGTACGGTTGGATGTTATGCAGAGGTAGGGGTTATATGCAGGTGATGGTGATTATGTGGTGTTGATTGAGTTCGTATGGTGGATGGCAGTAGTTGAAAGTGTGCGGGTGGTGGAGCTGCAGTTGATATGGGACAGTGGAGTTGGTTCAGGCAATAGTTGGCTTTGGGTTTGTTCACAGCAAGGTAGGACAGCTATGGTTGAGGCAGTGGTAGCAAGTGAAAGCTTGGGTGTATGTCAGTGGTGTTTGATGCAAAGAATAATGCAGTAAATGTGGTATAAAAGTGGTATTTAAGTAAATGCAGTAAATGAGAAGTGATATAAGAAGTGGAAGTATTGCAGTGACTGTTGTGATGTGTAGCAAGTATGGACTTGAAGAGATGGTGGACAATATGATGTGTAATGGGTATGTGTGATTTGTGACAGAGGTAATTTGTTAAGGCAAAGGTGAAGTTTTGTTACCTGAGATATGGACAGAGTGAATGTGGTTGTGGAGGGAAGGTGGTTGAAGTTTAGGGGGGTAATGACTGATGTAGTGTAGTAATGTTGAGGTAGATGGTTGTTGGAAGTTTGTTGTGACTATGGTATGGGGGCAGTAGCAGTCAGAGGTAGTAGGAAGAAGTAGTGATATGTTTTGGTGGAAAGCAGAGAATGTGATAATGAGTCAGTTTAGTTGAGGCGGGGGGTGGATAGAATAGTGTTTGTGTAGGTGAATGGTATGTGTGAGATGGTGGCAGTAGAGTTTATTGAAGTTTGATGAAGTTATGGCAATGGTTGCAGTGCAATGTAGGCAGTTGTTGTATGGTAGAACAATGGATGGTCAGGTTGTTGGCACTTGTTTGAGGTGTGTTGAATGAGATGACAGCAGTAGGGGTGATTGGTTATGGTGGTGATCTGTTGCTAGAAGTTGTTTGACAGTGAATGTAGGAGATATTTTGAGAAATGGCTGGTCTGTTTGTGGTGATGTGGTTTGTAGTTGTAGGAGCAGATATGGGATACTTGTGCTGGCAACCAGTTTGTTATATGGATGAGGAGGAAGAACCGACTTTTGTTGAGGCAGTGAAAGTTGTGATATGAGGAGTTTCACTTGTTGGCAGCAAGTAGTGTTAGCAGGAAGTATTGGAGAAGTTGTTAGTGGTGGCTTTGCACTGGTTGCAGGAATTCGACAGGTTGAGGTGGAGATCAGCGTCTGAATTGAATGAAGGTCCATTGTAATATAAGTATTTGTGATGCTGTAGTGTAGAAATGAAATATGCTCAGGTGGAAGTGGTGAATGTTGTAATAGACAGAGATGTAAAGGGGGTGGATGTGTGGTTCTTTGAAGAAAGAGGGTTGGTTGGCACTGTGTTAGTTTGGAGTTGTTTGGCAAGTGTATGGGTGGGGCAGGACTGTGCTGTTCAAGGCAGAAGTGAAAGAGGAGTTGATTTTGATGTGTAGTTTGAAGTGGAGGTTGCAAGAAGAAGGCAACAGTTTGGTTTTAATTTATGTGTGCGGCAGTTTTGAAGGGGGTGTGCAACTGAAATGATCAGTGGAGTGGTTTGTAGATAGAAGCAACAGTGAACCACAATTTTAAGGTGATGCAACTGGGTGATGATATTGACAGGGTGCAGTGAAGTATTGTGGTGGAGGAGGAGTTGATGGGAAAAGGCAGAAGGATGATTGGCAGAGAAGAGATTGAGATGGAAGTGGTTGTTGTGTCACTGTGTAGGGATGTGCATAGGCACTGTTTTGTAGTGTAATGGAGGAAATGTGCGCACGGTGCACAACAAATGTAAAAATTGTAAAAAGAAATGCAAATTGTAAAAATGAAATGCAAATTGTAAATGAAAAGAAAATATAATTTTTAGAAATTTTGTATGTGTTTTTATATATAGAAATGCAAATGCAAATGAAACTAGAAAACAAGCATACAAACACAATGACACAAAAATCACACACAATCACAAAACAATTTTTTTTTAAATGCAAGTGACACATAAAACAAACACGCAATAAAATCAAACAACAAATAATTCAAAGAATTTAAATTAAAATCAAATTAATGCCCCAGCAACTACACCAAAAACTTGTTTCACGGTCAATTTCCTATCGGATTAGAAAATAGCCGAAAAATTTTGAGTTAAAAATAACCGCAAGCGCACGGTGTACAATTCTAGTACGTGGCGAGTACGGGTCGATCCTCAAAGAATTATTTAGATTTCAAAATTTTCTATTCAATCAAATTAAACCAAGAATTTGAAATGTTTTTAAGCTAAAAAATGTAAATAAACTAGCAAAAGAAAGTGGATAAAAATATGAGAGTAGAAGGCAATTTAGAGGCAACGTCCTTCTCAAGATCACATAAATCAACATATATAAAATTATGATATCTCTTTTGGTCATTAGTGAATTTAGTTGATGCTTTTATAATAAGTATGGCCTATTTGTGCTATTAATTAGCCCAACATAAGCCATCAAACTATAACACACCCACTAAATCACTTTTTAACTATCATGAAAATGACAATGGACTTGAAAATAAAATCTATTCTAAGCATGATCTATTAACTATGGATTAGAAATATAGACCATCAAATTTTGATTTTAAAATTCACTTCGTTACCATAATCATATGTAGATGAAGAGGTAATTTGTGCTTTTGTTTGTTTAAGCATAGCCTATTTGGTGTCAGCAACATAGGCTATCAAATTCAAAACTAAAACAAGAAGTTAAACCACATCAAATATTGTCATTAAGCACAAAAAAAATCACAAGTTATCAAAATGTTGAATCTACATGATTAAGAGAGCTTCATTACCCTTAAATTTAAGGGGTTTAGCTCTCATATTTGTTATCATTTCAACAAATGTTGCATTCTACATGAAATAAAAAAAAGAGGAAAATGCAAGCTAAGCAAAAAAGAGCTAATTAAAATAAAAACTAAGATAATCTACTTGCATAAAAAAAATAAACTACACTACTAACATAAAAGAAGATAACATGAAATAAAGTAGCATGCATTAAATTGCATATAGGAAAGTTACATAAGAAGAAAATGGCTAAGTAGCCATGAAAAAGAAAAGAGAGCTTTTGTTTATTTTTGAGCCTCAAACTAAACTAACTAAAGAGGAGGCTCAAAGAAGGCTCAAAGGAGGCTAAGGAATTAATTACATGAACATATGGAGTATTTATACATGTTTGGAAACCCTAATCATATTTTTGGGAACTACCCAAAATACCCTTGAGAAAGTGTGGCCACCAAGTTATCATTAGCATGAATTAATCCTCCACTTAAATTTGCATGTAACTTTAATGGTCATTTAACATGTGCATTAGCTCCTAATTGAAAATCAAGTTAAGTGGGTATGTGGGTTCCTCCATGATACATGAGTTTGAATTATTTCCATCTTCATTCCTTTGTTCCTTCTTGTGCATGCATATTTTCCATGAAAACCTCTTCCATTTGAATCCAAATTCCTATAAAATAACATAAATATGTCCAAGTAAAAATTCTCAAATTAATATATGCATAAAAATGACCATTTTGCCCCTATATGAAGATGAATATTTGAAATAACTTGAATTTTGGTTTAAACATGTTTAAATACCCTATATGCTCATTTATTTAATTAAATTCAATTAAATATGGAAGTAAAAATTTGCACATTTACGTGCACATCAAATAGTCAGGAAAAAGAAAAAAGAAAGAAGATAAGAAGAAACTAGACAACACAAAATATCACAAAGGAACGAATAATCTATAATAGATAACAAATTTTTACACAAAAATAAAACTATAATATATATATATATATATATACATCAATCAGAGTACACTAGCCTATTTCAGTCCGGACAGTTATAACAACATGTCCTCACAATTACTGATAAATACAACAATAAATGCAACAGAAAAATAATCATGTACGTGAATACATCTCTGGGCCTTCAGCTTGTCTCATGAAGCTCCGAATATCCCGGTAAATTTGGAAATATGCTCGGTCTGACCCGAGTATTATAGGAAAACAACGCCCGGGTCAGTTTGGTAAAACCAGCGTGAGAAATACAATCAAATGGATTCTTAATGTTTAAATAACTTTTCAAAACAAATGTATCTCGTAATACCACGCCGCACATAAACACAGACGGGTTTTTACCTTACGATAATCAAAACCTTTATACCAGAAAATCCAGTGATATTATAATAATGTCTAAAGGTGGAAATAATAATAATCAAATAGTTGTGATGCTCGTGAGTGTACATCTCAACAGTACTAGGTATATAATCAAAAATCGATATGGCTCGTTCGCTAATTGTGTAGGATTTCCATGGAGGTGCCCTAGGTACTTCGAGGAACGGTCCTCCTACACAAGGATCAAAGGTATCCTTCCGAAGTAGCATACACCCCTAGTGATATGCCATAGGAAAATAAATAGTCGGTCTCGCTAAGACCGAGTGCATCGCCCCATGCATGCATAACAACTGTAGGTAACGTCTAGGTGGAACTGACTACACCCTATGGGTTTGCCAACCCTACTGGCCATGCCTCCTATCTCCGATTTTGGTTATTCTCGCTGATGAGGCTACGTCCGACATTCTAGCTTATGCACCGCCACCAAATAGATCATGGAATCCCATATGAATTCCAATACCCCAACGGGTCTCGGAATCACACATAGATTCCCACATCTCAATTTGAACTTGGAATCACATTCTCATACCCCAGCGGGTCTTGGAATCACGCATGGATCCCAACATCTCAATATATCACGAATCTCGTCCATAGAATCGTATATGGTTTTCGGAGTGGTTACGGGTTCGAGTCATCTCTTACGAGTACACTCTTCCATTTTCCGAGTGCTCCACAAAATCAAACGCCGATTTCCGGAATGCTCAATACCTGTTCTTTAGGAAATAATCAGACAATACATAAGAGCGGGGATCACCTCCTAACCAATTAAGTGGACGGATCTCCTTATCATTTATCCTAGAAGAACAAAACGAGTTTATATGTACAATATAACAACCCTAATGGTAACTGTACCATATAATTAACGTGTTTGCCCTAGATATTTCCAGAGTTAAAATCCTTCGGTGTTAAGTAGGGAATAATTCTGTACCACCAAAATTAAGAAGGATTATATATTTAGGCCAAGATTTGACAGTCGATTATTTAACTATCGGATAAACAAACATTTAAAACAAAGATTACATTTCCCATGGAAATCACCTAGCCTCTTAAATTAATCTTTCATTAATTTAAAATCACATTTCAAATATTTGGAAATCACTTTCATATACTTACCTCAACAAGATACGTATATTCACAAACCATTTTGCTTTCAAAACTTAAAAACTTGGAAACTCTTATAAATAGATTTTTGAAAGTATCGTTGAATATCAATCATGGATTGCAGTTTACACAATGGCTACACTGCTATCCCAGCGAGTCCATAGTAAACTGTAGGAAATCCCTGCCCCTCGAATTACGCCATGAACAACACCCATTTCTTTCTAAATTTTATTTTATTTTATAAGTATCTCCAAATCTATTTATAACTTCTTTATAAATCTTCAATCTATTCTCAAAATTCGATTTATAAAACTTCCCCTTTTTAGACCTTTAAAACTTATTTATAAATTCTTTATAAATATCTGAAACCCTTAATAAAACTCTCCATATTTAACAAACTTATTTAATAAACTCTTTAAGTCAGAAGAGTTCCTTTGATAAACCATAAAGTATTTCAAATAGCTTTAAATAATAAGTTATTATTTAACATCCTTCTATTTCATTTAAATTAAATCTCATTTAAAATAATAACTTAAAATTTCATTAGAACATATTAAATAAATTTTTAAACATTATTATTGTATTAATTGATAAGTTAACTTCAAAAACAATATTAAGTTAATAAATAATTAACTTTAAACATTATTAAAACAATAATTAATTAACTTTTAAACTAATATTCATATGGTAATTAATTATCCTTTAAATATAATTAAATAAATTAAATCAATATAATTAATTAACTTTAATTAAAAAATTAAAGTATAGATAATCATTTAAATAATTAATTAAAATATAAGTAAAACATTTCTAAACCATAACTAAATAACTTTTAAATAGTAATTAAACATTCTTAAATAACATTAAGAAATAACTTTTAAGAATCATATAAATAAATAATTAACTTTAAATCATTATTTAGACAATTATAAATTATTCTTAAAATATTATTACTAATAAGTTATTACCTTTTTAAATCTTATTATTTAATAATAATTATCCTCAAACCTTATAAATAAAATAATTATTCTTAAAATAACTTTCAACTCAATAATTGATTTTTCAAATTTGAAGGAGGCTTAATGATCACCATGGTACTTAAACAAGCTGCCATATTATTCAATTTAACATTTCAAGTTAATAACATATATTTACATAATCCACGGCTATGTAAATAAATCCAACACTTATTCATCATTAGTTTATATATCACTTATTCAAAGTGAAATATCAATTAATGATACATAATCAAATGTCCAAAACTATAAAATGACATAATGGGGATTTATTCTGCTAATTAATTGCCTAATTAATTTTATTTAGCGAAACGGTATTTTATTCCGCAAACAAGTGTCCGATTATCATATTCAGTCCAATTTAATCCCACAATAATTTATTTGGCCAAATAAACATCTTTAATTAAGGCTTATAAATTTAAACGACGTTATTAATTAAAATAACATAATTTAAATCCTGTCCGTTTTCATGTCATAAATTTATATCCAAAACTATCAATAAGTTACACCACAATGTTGTACTCGTTCATACGATCCCAACGCAAAAATCCACGGGTTAAACAGATTTAAAACGAACAAGATATTTCATTTTACAAATGCCACAACTATTTATTTAAAATTTAAAGTAATTAAACTTATATGTTACTCACCAACAAATCTCTGCCCAACCGACCATGAAAATGACCCGTGACCAAAACAGAGCCTCCCCTTCCCTCTTCTTCTTCTCCAATTCATGCACAAAAACCTGCTCATCCAAATCAACGCGTGCACGTGCACGTTGCACGACTCTCCGTTCATCCAACGACGAAGATGAGAAAACCTGCAAACTCCACTCCAATTTCTCATTCATTTGGCACTATCGCCTCGGCCACCGGTCCCTACAACTCCGACCTACCTGAAACCCACCCCCTTCAAGTGCTACAGTCGCCAAGGAAAACGTGACAACTTTCATTCTCGAACCCAACCAAATTTTGCCATGATGAAGCCCTCTCTAAGCTCGACATCACAACAATCTCCATTTCGCGAATCGGTGACCAAATCATCGATTATCCATAACCCTAGTTTTCGACGAACGTCAAACGTCGACATGAAATCGCTCCAAAACTTCCCTAAAAATCCTATACTTTCATACGATCCCGACGGTGCTAGCGGCGTCGTCTAATTCTCCACGAATCGTTAGAAATTGATTACTAAAACTTTTGAACAAAATTTCCCTCTTTCCGATTTATGGCGATATATCGCTCGATTATTAACGAAATCAAGTGCAATCAATTTCTAAAAATATTTTGGATCAAGGTAAACACTTTCCATGTTGGAAGATTTCGCTAAAACTTGACGGTTTAGGATGATTTGATTTTTGAAACCATAAAAATGATGTTTTTCTTCCATTTAATAAGAACATAGGGTTTAAACATGTTCCAGCAGCTAAATTAAATCCAAATTTGTTCTCTATTCCTTGTTTAACATAGAATATACATATATTTAAACAACATCTCATTTAAGTACATTTACATTCATCATTTAGAACATAAGAAAAAGACAAGTAATCAAAATAAAGATCTCACCTTCCACATATTATTCTTTCCATTGCAAAGCTCGGGCTAAAGTTTAAATTTTTGATTCTCTTTCCTTCCTTTAATACTTGAGTGGATATAAAAATGTAAACTGTTTGGCAAGAATTTAAATTTGAGTAACCTGATGGATGGATGTATATGAAAGGAGGAAGAGAGATCTAGAGTAGACATGAGTCACCTTCTTGCAATATAATGTGAAGTATGTTCATGCAACATAATGGTGGCTGATTGAAGTGATTTGGTGTGCTTAAGCCAACTTCTTGTCTACTACATTTAATTTAGGTCATTTCAACTTTATTTATTTATTTATTATTTTATTATTGTTGTTGTTGTTATTATTAAATTTTGAGTAGACAAGGTTGCGGCATCTCACCACCATATCGCGTTCGATTATGAACCGCGATCAGCAGAATATGAAATATGACCATGTACAGAATTAGAACACGATCACAAAAAAAAGACAAGTTATTAAATTCCATGAAGTTTCAAAATGCCAACGTTTGCCGTAAAATACGTCGAACGAGAATTTGTTTGTTTTCCAAATTAAAATTATGGAAAAATCCTACAAATTAAAATAAAACTACGTCATTGGAAATCAAGTCTAAGTTTAAAACAGATAATTTATCATAATTTAAATTCAAATTCGAATATTTAAATAAATTAAATATTCAAATTTGATAGCCCAAAATACGAGTTGTTACACTTCTCATGCATGATTAACCACATATGAATCTTAGCTTTTGACGGTGCATTTGCTTTCCAAATAAGATTATAAGAGTTATTAGTAATGCCGGAGAAATTAAGAAATTTATATAAAGAATTAGAAGTGAATTTCTTACTTTTATCTCATTCTATGTTAATAATATCCTTTTCGTTATCAGTATTATATAAATTCAATCTTGCACATAATAAAGAAAATTGTCTAAGTGTTGTACCTTCTAAGATTCTATTAAAACTAAAGTTCCAAGGGGGATCATTATCCGGAGAAAAAACATCTATAATTAAAGCATTTTTAAAGTTACAAATTTTAAAAAGTTCTTTAAACTCTACTCTAAGAGGAATAAAAGATATCCAACGATCATGCCAAAAATAAGTATTATTTCCTAATGAACAATCATATTAGTACCAAGATTAAAAATCTCATGACATATTAAAATTGGTTTCCAAATATTAGATACTTTATTGATAACTAAATGTGTAATTTGTTATAAATTATTACTACCATTATAATAATGTTTAGATATAATTTCTTTCCAAATAGAATTATCATCTATATCCTTAAATTTCCATAACCACTTCCCTAATAAAGAAAAATTCATGTTACGTAAATTTATAACACATAATCCACCTTCCTTTTTCGATCTACAAACAGTTCCCAATTAACTAAACATTTAAGACAACTGCTAGGATTATCGCCACTCTATAAGAAATCCCTTCTTATTTTATCAATTTTATTAATGACCCAATCTGGAAAAAGATGCATAGACATCCAATAAATCAGAAGAGTAGATAAAACAGAATTGACGAGAACTAATATACTTGCTCTCGATAAAAACCTCTCATTTCAATTAGAAATTCTATTTCTAATTTTATCTATTATAGTTAGTCGGTCATCATGCTTAAGTTTAGTTGGTCTAATCAAAAATCCAAAATAGTCAAAAGGGAAATTCATGGTTTTACAATTAAGCATATTAGCTACTAAACCTTCAACTTTATCAATGTCATTTAATACTAAAATCGAACTTTTATCGAAATTAGTTTTTAGCCTAAAAGAAGTTCAAAGCTGCACAAAATAAATTTAAGGATAATGACGTGAGTAGGCAAATGAGAAATAAATAATAAGGTATCATCCGCAAATTCAAGAACAGAGAGACCATTACGCGAGATTTCACTACCAACGCACCCTAAAGAACCATTACCAACCACTTTTTTAATAATCACAGCGAAAACATCCGCAGCTAAGTTAAGCAAGAGAGACGATAAAGGATCACCCTGCCTTAAGCCACGTTTTGATTGTATTTTATTTCCTAAAATTCCATAAACCATTATACTAGAATTATCAGTTTTAAGCAAAGTCATAATCCAACCAATCCATTTACGACTAAAACCTCTAGCCAGTAACATATCAATTAAAAAATCACAATCTACCGAGTCGAAAGCTTTTGCAAAATCCAGTTTTAGAAGCGCACATGTAATGTTATTCTTACAACAGTGATTAATGTACTCTTGAACAACAGCAACTCCATCTATGATATTTTTATTCTTAATGAAAGCGATTTGTGAACTATAGATCATTCATTCTTGTGCTAAGCCTAATAGCTAAAACTTTTGAAATAATTTTAACAGAACAGTCAATTAAAGAAATTAGTCTAAACCTTTTAAATTATTAGCACTGATTTTTTATGTAATAGAATGACGTTTGCAAAATTAAATCTTCCTAATTATAGTTTCCCATTATAAAATTCATTAAACATGCTAATTAAATCAAATTTTAAAACATCCCAAAATAATTTGTAAAATAAAAAAGGAAACTCATCGAGACCCGAGGCTTTATCACTAGGCATGTCGTTAATAGCCTTCAAAATCTCCTCTTCAGAAAAAGGATTATCAAAGTCAGTAAGGTTAATTCTAGATTCAATAAGATAAAGTTCATTCCATCTAACGTTTATTCTATGCTTATTTTTATTGCCAAAACTATCCCTATAGTAATCAGTAAAGGCCTTATTTAGATCCCTTTGATCAACCAATTCAACATTATTCACAAAAATAGAATTTATCGTGTTACTACGTTTTCTACCATTAGCCATATTATGAAAAAAAAATATTACTATCACATTCATTAATCCATTGAATTCTAGATCTCTGTTTCCACATAACCTCTTCTTTTTTAAAATTGAATTAAGCTCTTCTTTTAAATTAGCGAGAACATTACGCTCTCCAAGATTTAGTCGTCTAGTTTCTTCTATCTTGTTAATTTTAAGCATTTCAGAAAGTAAGTTTTCTTTTTATTTTTAATACTGCCAAAAACATTCTTACTCCAATTTTTAAGAAAATGCCTAAGACTCCTAAGTTTTAAAACAAAATTCTTTGCAGAGTTATCCATATTTCTGATATTATAAAAATTCATTGATGTCCATTTATTTTTAATTAGACTAGGAAAATTGGATTCTAATAACCACATTTTTTTAAATTTAAAAGTTTTATTAACAATTTTATGATGATTACATGTAAGAATGAAAGGACAATGATTAGAATATGTATACGGCAAACTAGAGGCTCTACAAATAGGAAACTTATCTTCAATTTCATCACTGACGAAAAATCTATCTAAAACAGCCATAGAAGGGAACCCCCTAGTATTACTCCAAGTGAATTCTCCATTAGTTAGAGGTAATTCAATCGAATTAGTATTAATAATAAAATGGTCAAATTCTTCCATAGAAGAGAAATCACCTTCCTGGAGCGAACGTTCTCCTAAAAAACGCGTAACATTGAAATCACCATCCATAATCCAAGATCCAGGAGCGAATGATCTAAATTCCAGACATTTATTCCATAGAACTCGACGACCAATTTTGAGTTTGGTCCATAAACATTAGAAATATTTAATAAAGAATTATCTCTAAGGTTAATAAAAATAATATGTAAAGAGTGTTGCTTAGTAATAGTTTGAAGAAGTTTAAAAGAATTATCACGCCACCCTATAAGTAAGCCCCAGAATCTCCTATAGAAGGTTGACAAGCTCAATGTCTAAAATGATAGCCACCTAATCTTCTATAAAAAATGAATATCAGGACAATCTATTTTTGTTTCTTGTAAAAGGACAATATAAATAAAGTAATCTTTAAAAAAAGCTCTGATTTTATCATATTTATTTAAATCATGAAGACCCCTAATATTCCAGCTAATAATCCTCATAATCCAAATGATCCAACCCTCCCTATTTCCCTACTCCTAACGTAAGCAGTATCTAATTCAACATCAGTAAAAACAAAAGCAGTATCCCTAGCTAACCGACAAATCTCACTGGTAGATAAACTACCTTGAGCATATGAAGAATAAGTACTACCTAACCCAGAAGTCATACCTAAGCCTGAATTCGTAGTGCCACTCATAGCACTCAAATCAGGTGACTCACTCATTAACGAAGAATGACTGCTACAGATCCTGGCACTATGACGAACAATAACATTAACAACAACTGATTTCCTACGCCTTCCTCTCTTAATGAAGAAAAAAATTAAGCACTGTTACCAATATTACAATCACTCCCAATATCCGCAGAAACGTTTGATGCACTATGATATATATCCTCTGCAACAGTACCGCCAACAAAGCAATTCACTCCACCTCCAGAAAGAACACCAGATTTTACTTTTTTGAATTCCTCATTCATATAAACACCAGAATTAACAACAACCTCCGAAAGCAAGAAATTATTGGCCATTTGAAAACTGATAGATTTTAGTCCATCCTCTGACTGAATCACCTCATCACCACAGCAAGACTATCTCCTTATAATTAAACCATCTTCCCTAGCCAACCGATCACCATGGCAAG
Organism: Allium fistulosum; assembly: GCA_030737815.1. Taxonomy (NCBI): domain Eukaryota; kingdom Viridiplantae; phylum Streptophyta; class Magnoliopsida; order Asparagales; family Amaryllidaceae; genus Allium; species Allium fistulosum. Next base: position 736,404,494 of record CM060908.1, on the reverse strand, counting down.
CCAACCCAGCCATTTCATTAAGATTTCCAACCCCATCACAAAATCGATCTCCATAAAAAAACCCAGCTACTATAGATAGTATCATGTATCTTATGCATGTCATCACTGTGCATGTCACCCTCTACAATTCCACAAGCCAACTGCACATCATCACTTAAATCACAAAACTCACTGTGTATGTTAACATCTTCCACGCAGTCGGTTGAAATAAACCCATCATCTGAAACAAGAGTACCTTCGCGAGAGATAATCATTCTGTTAATTTCACTACCCTAAAAAACTTCCATCGGATTGCCAGAATTACCATTGTAATAATAAACCACTATAACACCATTAAACTTCTGCTCATCATCACAAAATAATTAATCTCACAATGTGCACTAACTTCTTCTAAATAATCTGATGAAAAAAATCTCATCATCAGAAACATGAGCAACAATAATCTGATTATTAGATCTATCAGAATCTCCTTCGCGAAAACCAATCCCCTTATTAATGTCTCTATCCACACACACCTCCTTCAAACTGTCAGAATCAACATGAATGCACCCCTAAACCCGAGACTCAAGCCTGTTTTCATATACCAAAGATTCAAGAGATGGTGGAACAAAAATATTAACATCATTACACTTACTGATCATATCAACTTCTCGAATAATACAAAGTCCATTCCATCATCCTCCAATGACATCAAACAATCATAACGGTTAGAAGTGTCTATCTTAAAACTGCCCACATCACAAGATTTTGCATTAGATTTTTCATATTTTGCATTGAGGACCCATTCTACAATGCACAACAGTAGGGTCTAATAACAAAGGATCAAAGAAATTAGAATCCTCCTCTTGAACTGCAACAGAGATATCATAGTCAACAATAACATCATAAGAAATGCTCGAAACCCATTATTTACACTATAAATTGGCGACAAATCAGCAGCAGAAACATCACCATCCAAAGGAGAAACATAATTGCCAAAATAATCCTTTGGGTCTCCAAATTTTTACTGTAATCTTTACCAGTATTAACCTCATTTATCACGTCAAAGTGCCTAAACAATTCCTCAAGGAATTCAATTCCCTCTGTCCTCTGAATCCATAAGTGGTCTAATAAGATTCTCTTGAGTTTCATGCATTCTAAAACAAAATGAAAACCGTGATCTGATATAGAGAGATTCGTGCGCCTGTCTGAAATAGGAATGAATTTCATCGAGCATTCGATCTTTTTATGACCAAAGGGGCCATATCCAAAGCATCTTACGGGGTCACGACATTCTTTGGTCAGATGAGAAAAACCACCACAACGAAAACAAAATTTCCTTCCTAGAATTAACCCAATTCTCAGATCTAGGTTTCAGGTAAGAAGTTCTTAGAACAGAGAAATCTGCCTCCTTAACCACCTGAGCATAAGATCGCTTTGATGAAGAAACGCGATCTGGATAATGGTTGGGATAATTATAATAGTGAGGAAACGAGAATGATGAAGAAGGATACGATATTGAGGAAGAAAGATGCGAAAACGAAAGAGCTTCAGAATGCCATTTTCTTGAAACACTCAACTTTGATCTATCTCTCGTGCTTCTCATAATTTTATATATGATTTTTAATAAGTATAGTATTTTTGACAAAAAATATTTTCTTGAAATACTATATTATGTTTATGTAAAATGCAAAAATATAATTTTATATATGATTTTTAATAAGTATAGTATTTTTGACAAAAAATATTTTTATTATTTATATATTATTTTTAAATAATTTTTAAATCAATTTATCATATAAACAATTATATAAATGCATAGAAAATAAAAAAATTGTGTTTTTAGATATTTAAATTAAAATCGAAAATTTAAAATTGGATTTTTAAATTGTTTTAAATTATAAAATTATATAATAAATTTTTAAATTACAAAAATTTCGTCTAAAATTTAGTGGAAGTTTAAAATTTAAATTTAGTTTTGAATAAAATATCTATATTACTTTTAAATAATTTTTAAACTATTTTATTAATATATATATATATATATATATTTAAATTTAAAAATTAAACAAATATCCTGAGCCATGCGCAAGACCGGATCAATATATATATATATATATATATGTATATATATATATGTATATATATATATATATATATATCTTATACTATAAAGCAAAACCTTGGGTCAACAGGTCAAAGTGAAGCCTTTTTGGCTATTCCGAAAATGCCATTTTATTATTATTTACTTATTCAGTAAAAAAATTTATTAGCTGGGTTATTTTCATAATTTATACCGAATTGGTGGGGAAGATTGAGATATTTCAGTGCAGAAGAACGCAACCGTATTGCCTTTAATGCCACGTTCGCACGTTCTAAGCCATTTCCCTTTTCTTCACTCTCTTGATATCAAACGCCAAACACAAATAGGAAATCCCCTCATTTTTGGGTAAGCTACCTTGATCAGGTCACAAACATCGAAAGTCACACTAATTTAAGGAATGAATACTGAAATTATCTCCGCTAACGATAGAGCATCGAAAGTCACACCAATTTAAGGAATGAATACTGAAATTATCTCCGCTAACAATAGATGATCTCTTGATCTGCTCTACCACTAGAACCGCCTTGAATCCATGATCGATGCTCTCACTTCAATTGGATGGATGAAGCATCAGGTCGATCGCTCTTCTCTATACTTCCTTTTATAATTTTCTTCCTTCCCTTTCCTTACTTTGCAAAATTTGTAATTAGGATGTAGTGGTTTTTCAATTTTAGGATCTGACTCCATCGCAAGAAGCTATGGTGGGTGCCTTTATACAACTTCTTGCTCAAGCGCATGCGGATAATTCACTTAGGTTGTTTATGTCTGCTTTTGTTCCAATTTTCTTCACATTATGGAATCAGATCGATGTTTTCGTTAATTTCTTTGATATGATAATATTAGATTGGAGTCATATTCAAAATTTGATATGGTAGCTTCAAAATATTTCATTATTATTTCTCTAAAATTGTTGCTAATATTTGACATTTGTGCGTTAGAAATTTAAATTCAATATACTTGTTATGCTATTCAAGAGTAATATTCAAAATTAAAAATAAAAGTCCTGATGACTAAATGCCATGATGATTTTCTTCAAGTTGCAAGTTGTATCTGTACAAAATTTAGGCTGACATTTTTTGTATCCACCACTTACTCTTTATACTTGACTTTTTTTCATCAGGTGTTGTTTTTCTTTTACATTTCTCTGTTTTTTCTTTTGAAACAATGTTAGAATAAATATGAATGTTAAGTGTTGATGTTATATCTTATAAATGGCAATGGTGAACAAATTATAAAAAAAAGAACTTTGATACTAATGGAGTTGTTATAATAATAAAAATCATAAATGGTCGCATTGAGTTGAGAATTGAATTTTATTTTGTTGCTTTGATTTTTGTATGGATGCATAGATCATGCTTTGTCTTAGATCAACAATAAACAATAATGCAGTACTATATATCTTCCATTATATGCTCCTTTATCAAATTGGAAAACTAAAGTATCACAAAATTAATTATCAAATGTAGGTAATATGATCTTTCAAGTGATTTGGTCTCCTTATGTTTAAGATTATAGTGTCCAAAATGATGATCAGATTGTCATTATTGATTGCTTGAGGTTTAAACTTTAAATAGCTCTAGCATATTAATTTATCTACTATTCTTTCCATAGAAATCAGTTGCTATATCTTATAGATTGCCATACTGATGGGTGCATTTCTCTGTATCTATCAATCAAGTACTGTCCATAATTATTTGAACTCAATTCAAAAGTATCTGTCAGATCTAAACAAGAAAATATGATAGATTTTCAAAAGGGAACAAGAGGATCAAGCTAAAAGTAGCGTAAATCAAAAAATGCCCACAATTTCATTTTAAACAGTAGTTTCAATCACTAACAATTGTTGTTTTTACTGCAGTTCCAAAAGCTGACCCGCCTATTTATAAAAGGAGACCAAATCACTAACAATAGTGTAGGTAATCTTATGAAGGATTTAACAATTGTTGTTTTTATTTACTATAAGACTGACATTATTTCATTTTCCATTTATGTGATTAAATTTTTTCTCTAGCTATTGTTGTGTGTATTAGGCTGTTATATTGGCTCTTAAATGTATAGTCTGTTGAATATGCTAGTATATGATTTTTGTTTGATGATAATAAACATATATATATATATATATTCATTTAAATGTATTTGTTATTGTACTATTTGATGTTTCACATAATTAAATAAATACTTGCTTAAAAAAATAACATAGAATTTAAATTCGAACAAATATTTTTTTCAAACAAATATTTTATTACAATTTTGAATAGTACAAATTTGAGCTCTCACTATATATATACAATTTTTTTATTACAATACAATTTTGATTACATCACAATTTTCCATATACAATGTTCACCTCACTACATATCACTCATTCGCTCATATTTATCTTCAACTCTATTCCATCCTGAATCCAGCATCCGAGTTATCTGAAAAGTAAACACTGACGCAGTAAAATTGAAAATGAACTATTTTTGAAGTGTAAAATCAAATGTGTTTTTGAAAATATTATTTTCCTCAGTTATTTGGGTTGTTCGTCATCATTTAATTTTGAATTCATCAAACACGAACAACCTACGACATGCATAGTGTATCACTGTACATGTCCCAAGGCCGTGCACACCAATGTACACTTGATAAAATTACAAGGACAGGTGAGCACAAGGTCAAACACGAGTCAAAAGCTGGATTCAACTCAAGTGCAATAAAAATAAAGTCACGACATGAGCACAAGGTCAAACTCGAGCTATAAGCTGGATTCAACTCAGGTGCACTACAAAAACATCACAAAATTGTCGAGCATAAGAATTCAGATACAACCAAACAAGAACACAGTCGACCAAAACAACCACCAGTAAAATAGATATATCAAGTGAAGTCTCAACAGTCATGAACCAAAATATGCAGACTAATGAACTGGCTTAAAGACCAGACATTGATGTACACATATATAGGCAATGCACATGTCAACAAAGAAGGGATGGCTCCAAAAATGGATAAACTGAGGCGTGAATTAAGACAACAACTCAACCGGCGTCAAGTAAAATCAAGACAAACAAATGACAGCATACATAATCAGGCAATGTCGAGGACAATGCAGGTACAAGCTAACATACATGTGTGAAACAACATGAAGTATACATGACTCGAAGCTATGCAACCTGAACCAGATTACAAGACCACAGCGAAACAAAAATCCAAATAAAAGAACACAACATCATATATACATATGTATACACACATGTATACATACATGTAGTGCATAGCATATCAGACTGCAACACTACAACAACTCAGGACACAATGCTACAGAAACCAGACTACACAATGAACACAAGTGACATGATGCAATACAACTGAATACAAAAGTATATATATGCAAACTAGCTCAAAGCATTAACTCGAAGTAACTCAAGTTCAGATACAATGCATCAGATGAAGCAAAGTCATGAATACAGTTCAAACAGTAAAGAGCTTCAACCAGTGCACAGTGCGGACTCGAATGACCAGTGAAACAGAGGCTCGAAACATGTATATGGTCAAGCACAAGTCAAGACGGTGGAGTCATGAATGCAAAGCTTCCACCAAACTTAAAAGTTCAGACATATATATATATATATATATATATATATATATATATATATATGCAGTAATAATATGGAATGCAGTGAAGCATGTAGACATGTACTCGATGCAAACCAAAACTCAATATAGTGAATTACAACATCCAGACAGTGACAGTGATCAGAGGCACACTGGAATATACAGTGCAACCCGAAGAAAATGCTAAGTTATGCTAGTGAATACAAAAGTGCAAACCAATATCACACATAACTTCAAGCATCAGGGTCGAAAGTGCTATAGGCACGTATACACACATCGAACAAGTCAAAGCCATATGATAGCACATATGTATGAAAAATCAGAAACCAATACAAGCTGCTGGACATAGGACTTCAAACAATCATGTAATAAAGACAGTGAATAATGATATGCAGCAGTTCAAACCAAAATAATGTCATAGGGGATTTCAAACCAAAGTCAAGTTCAAATGCCAGAAATTCAAAGCCGTGGTGACCAAGGCAGAATCAAATAAGTAAAAATTATCAAAAATCAAATTGGCCGAAGTCAACAGCATAAAGAACGGAGCAAGTTCTAATTCATGAAGTCGTGATGACCAAGCTATCAGAAAATATACGAAATTGAACTAGTCTAAAGAAATCACGAGCATTCAAGCATAATCGAATGGCCGACTTCAAAAATTATCAGACGAATTCAAAAATTTATTCGAACGTAAATTTAGGGTTTTCATCCCTATATAAACCATATACATCATCGGCACTAAAATCATCGAGTTCAAGCAAATTAACCAGACAAGCAAAAAAGGGAAATTACATACCAATTCAAAATCGAACTCGATCGAGAAGCAGCCGTGTGCAAATCAAAGAGACGGTCAATCGACAAAGCAAGGAAAGCGAAATCGCTTATTCGATCAATCAACTAAAGTCGGCGGCTTCAACAAAGTTGAACCCTAATTTCTCAGAGAGGAACGAACGATCACAAAGGAAGCAGCCATTTTTTTAAAAGCAAAGGAAAGAGGGCCGATAATATAAAAATCAAAAGAGGGATACCCTTTTATTTAATTTGGGCCATCTTCTTTAACTTATTATTTGGGATTTAATATTTTAAAATTAGGTTTTTGAGTTTTAAATTGTTTTTATTTTGTATTTTTAAAAGTTTGTAATTTTCTAGTTGTGTGACTAGGGGACGAACTACGGTGGTGTAGCTCGAGAATTCGCAACTCAGTGGTTTAGTTGTGGCAGGGTTTTGAGCGTAGAGTTAGGTTATTCTATAGTGGGTGTCGCAAGTTTACGTGTGTAAGCATCTGACTACTTAATTTCTAGTAGAAACCTTGGGGGCAACACGTAGGTAGGGTTTTGCCGAAGCTGGGTAAATCTGTGTTGTTCTATTTCTGTTTTTTATATTCTGCTATTATCTGTGTTGCTATTATTCATCTAATATCAGTGCTGTGATTATTTTATATACTTCTGCATTAAATTTTTATAATTAATAGTATCACCCTATTCACCCCTCCTCTAGGGTGAAATCGATCCTACATAGTCATCATTAATTATCAAAATCTCACTCTCCTTTTAGTTTATGCAGGCTTCTTTAAGAAATGATACATTTTAATATGGACATGTATATGAAACTGTGGGTTTATTCACTAATTTACCTTACTATCATTATGATGAATAAAATAGGGGCTTCAAAATCGTTAACTATTACATAAGACAGGTAAATAAACCTCTGATTATGTTCTTAAAGTACTTCAGTTTATTATCAAAAGTATAAAATATCCTTTTCTGAGCCAAGAAAGTAGCTTAATTTTTTAGCAGTAGAAAATTTTACCTTCTACTTAGTCTAAACAGAAAACTATGTTCAAGGATAAATCTTGAAAGGGAGTGCGGATTAAGGATCTTAAGGCTAATTTAACACTAGAGGGGGGGTGAATAGTGTTTAATGGATTCTGAGACTTATATGGACTAAATTAAAATTTTGACACAAACAAATACAGAACTTAATCACAGAACAATCACAGAATCAATCACAGATGCAGAAAGTAAATAAAAAGCAGTAAAAGGAAAGAACACACCAGATTTTATACTGGTTCGGAGTTACCCTACGTCCAGTCCTATACCAAGGTAGAACACCTCATACAGATTTTTATTATACCAAAGTCGAGATTACAATCCTCAATTTCTAAAGGCCTTGAGGTACCCTCCTGTCTTACGAGTCCAAGGCAAACTCTTTTGATTTACGGGCCACAGGATTACCCAATTGATTTCCATGCACAACCACACCTTATAGAGAGACTCGATAAACTTTTGATTACAAATTGATCCTATAACTCTGAATAACACTTTGATCTTCGAGAGAGGGTAGAGAACCAAACAAGAATGAGATTCTAATTTGATTCACTTGAGAATTCGGTAGAATTTCGGCACGATCTTAAAATATGAAAATTTTAGAATATGGATTTGTGGAGAAGAAGGAGTAAAGAAAATAAGAATATAGTTAGTTAAAAAAAATTGTTTGTGAAGGCTATTTATAGACCAGTAATGGTCATAACCATTCGTGAAGAGATTTAAACGAATAGACACTTCTTTTGAAAATGACTAGTAACGGTCATAACCATCCGTGAAGAGATTTAAACGAATAGACACTTCTTTTGAAAATTGAAACATTTGAATTTAACGGCCACCATGTCGATATGGGGTATCCCATGATGTCGACATCCCTAAGTTAAAAATAATGTAAAATTTGTTTTGAAAATGGTACTTGAACGGAGAACAAGATGAAATGATTCTGGAGTAAAATAAACTAATTTTCTTATGTTTTGAAATAAAGAAGAGTAGAAAAATTTATTTTTAGAATGTATATATAAATTTGATTTTAAATCTCAAGTATATATATCGTAAAAGAATATTTAAAAATCAGAAGATAGTTTTTTTTTAAAAAACAAACGAAGTTTGAAACAAGAATTTATTTAAAAACAAAAACAAAGAATATTTTAAGGCTAAAACATCTTTTTGAAAATCATTTGAAAATCCATTTTGAAGTAGTTTTGCAAGCTCGTTCCTGTAGAATATCTCATCACATCAGGACTCGAGAACTTGTACAAAACCACGATGTTCGTGGGTTTGTAAGCCACTTGTCGTAGGTTTGTAAGCTACTTGTCGTGGGTTTGTAAGCCACTAAGAAGATAGAAATGGGTTTCATCCCAAATGAAACATGGAATGAAGATTTCCGTGCTATTATGAAGTTTGAACAATAAACTAGACACTTATCTTGAAATCTTGATCTTGATACTCATGAGTCTTCAAACTTGATTTCTTCATTCTTGATCTTTATACTGTACAGTCTTCAATAATCAGTACCTGCCTTATATATATCCTGCATAATAACATTCATATATGTAGACAATAGTGTTAGTATATAAGTTATAATAAAATAAGTTACAAAGGTTGTTGTCATCAAAACCACTATCTCCAGTTCCTAACAAATCTGTCTTTCTCAACATCCACCACGTTTTCAATCCGTTATATACCATGTTTTCAAAAATCTTCTTCCCTAATCCATTGCTTATTTTCCTTCCCTAATCCATTTCTAATTGTAATTACAGCGCATGGTTCTGCAGTAGTTCGACTCTATCACTTAAGGCGACACTCAGATCTACATCCGCCTCCACCTCTTGACGAGGTCATTCAAGGTGGCATTAGCGGTAAAGAGGAAGGTGTTATTGTGGTTGTTGAATTGCAAAAAATTTCAAGGTCCACAATTGTTGCTGCTTTCAAAATCCTAGCTTTGCTAAAATATGGTGATGTTTTTTAATTTAACTGATCTCATGTTAAGTGAAACTTGATTAGTCGATTAGTTTAATGTTTAATGTTTTCCATGTACTGAGAAACAAATACAATTCTCATAATTATGGATTCAGAGTCTGTGGTGAATATCCTACACATAACAACACTTACAATATCTGTGTCTGTTTTGTTGTATGCAACAGGCATCATATCTTACTGTAATGTTGGATGTTATAACGTCATTTTAAGGCATCACTTTACACGTGTAGAAGTACAGATTGCAATATCTGGAGCTCTGACCGAGAAGGTGGTAGTACATCTTGCATTATCTGGAGCTTTGACATGGCTGCAAAAAAGATTGTTAGACTCTAACCTTTGATAAAACCTGTAATATATTATTAGGCTCTATCCTCTTTTGTTTCTATTATTTGTATAGTGATAGGAAAAAAGAAGTTTAAGAAGTGTCCCTCTACAGAAGACCAAATAAAGATACTAAAACCGCGGAAGGAAATATGTGCAAATCATCGATGCAGTTTTAAAGGTTGTCAATTTGTCTATTATTATTGATATGCTCTAAAAGTTGGTGTGTTATAACTATGTTTAACTGAAGTTTAGTTTTATGTTTACAATTCGGTTAAGGTGTAAAAGAGGGATGTGGCATGACTTATTTGCCTTAAATTGCACACGTGTTGGTCTTATTGTACAGAATTTATTCTCTTACAATAAGTGGTATCATACAAAATTTACTAACTCAGTGTTATTTAAGTACAAAAATAGGTGTACCCTCTCCAGTGTATATATGTACGTTACTTATTTATTATAATCTTGATTTTTATTTTATTCTCTTTGAAAGTTTCGTTTTTATGCTATGCAAATTTCTTTAATTTCAAGATTGAAGAAATAGACAACAGAGAACAATGATTTTGCATGTTTAATGGATTTGAATTTGAATAGATATATAAGAAACCATGATATCTCTATGTTGGGCTTTCGGTTAATAACACAGGGTTGAAATTTGTGTTTTAATATGACAATGATATTGTATTGATAATGCATTATTGTCCTACCGTATGTTTTTCTCATGAAACGGTGAGATTGACAAATCAAAAGAGAGGGTAAATTAAGTAAAATAGTTATATTACCGTTAGAATCATTTTTAACTTTGCAATGTAAGAGTATCCTAGGTTGACTGATATGTTTCTATTTTTTCAATTCTACCTGGATTCATTTTATTCTACAACAAAGACAATTTAACATACATTTTCAATCGTGTACGTCCATCGGACATGCCTTAATACTATATATATATATATTTAAATAAAATTTATTTTATAATTTTATTTATACTAATATATATTTTATTATACACATACATATACACATTTAACATATTTATTTATATATATAAATAAATGTATATATATTAAAATATAAAAAAATTATGTATTTATATAAGTAATAAATATACTTTAAAATATAAAAAAACCATGTATTTATATAAGTACTATTTTTGACAATGGAATAAAAAAAATTATATTTTAAACAATATAAACATATTTATGTATTGATCAATATATGCATTTTGTTAATTATATATTTTTGTTCATGTATAAATATTTATATGTTTATAGAAAATTATTTATAAATTAAATTTGATTATATTTTATTATAAAAGAAAAAGTGTGTATATATGTACGTACACATATACATTTGCACAATATATTTGCATATTGGATAAACTAACGTGTGAATTTGCATGTAAATCCCAACATATATACACGGACATGTTATACTTTGTACGGATAGATATGTTACACATGCACGCACATATATATGTGTATATGATACACGTGTGTGTATGTATCATAACATTAGTTAAATAAAATTACATTAATTTATAAATTTAAACAAAATAAAAGATTTTATTTTAATAAAATTTAAAAATATTGTAAATAAACTAGACTTCATAGGTTTAATAATGATCCAACAGAGTAATTTTTTTTTGAAATTCAGTCATAAATTCCATTGTGGGCTGGTCCAGTTTTAATACGTTGAACACACAGAATTGTACGTACTATCTCATTTCGGCTTCCTCGACCGGAGCAATCCAATTCAATTGAATTGGATTTGTCGGTCCATGGTTATTTGGTATAGCTGAATATTCTAATGTATTTTATTTTTGTTGGAGATGGCCTTAGTAGAAATAGCCGGATCTGAAAATAAACCGAGGAAATTAAGGGTTGTAATTTGATACGGTTGCGATTGATAGTTGCTGCAATTTTACGCGCATGAATCCATACCCTAATTTTCAAGTGGAACAAAAATTTAAATTTAAGAATTTATAATTGTCTTTTGACCTTTTAATTTATTTTTTGTTCCCTTTCTCTTTTCTGTTTTTGCTCCTTGATTGTCATTCATTAAATCAAGGTGATACAGGTAGTGTTATTTTGATTTATTCTAAGATTAAACTATCATTCTTCCGGTCTTGTTTTTTTACCATTTAATTAGAGTCCTAAACATTTAAAAAATGGTTTAGTTTTGCCAAGTTTAATCATGGGTGTTGATGATGAATACTAATATTTAGTCTATTAATTGAACGTTGGAATTTTAGGACGAATGGTTGAATTACAAAAATAGAGCTGGAAGTGAAAGATCAAAGTGAACTTAGAAGTGACACATCAGAAAATTTGAGAAATTATAAATTACATAATTATATTTAATTTATGTCTCGATATATATGTGTGTGTATGTATATATGTATATATATACACACACACATATATATGTATCATATACACAAATATATGTGTATGCATGTGTTAACATATAAACCCGTGTAAGGTATAATATGTTCGTGTATAGATGTTCAGATTTATATTGCAACAAACATGTTAGCTCATCCAATATGTAAGTATACGTTGCCCAAATATTTGTATGTATATATATATACTATTACGTAACGACCCATATGTTACGTATCAAAGTATTATAAAATATTATTTTTAAATTCATATTGGGCCGTATGACTTTCTAACTTCGGATTTTGTTGAATATTGACATTTTTGATCCATAGTAATTTTATCGGATGATTTTGACCTTGATTTATTTTTCAGCATTTCGGGTGGTACGTTACGTTGATATACGTGCACCGATACATTGAAGGATTTGAACAAGTAGAAAATGTTCCCAGGTCATATATGAGCTGCATGGTCAAAAAATTTCGAGGTCGGACATTCATGCATCTCATATGACTTAATAACGTGCAAAATAGCGTTTCGGGACACAGTCTCAGATTTCGACGAAACTTGTGCCATTGGAATGGAAAAAATAAAATAATTCGTGCGATCAAAGAATCGTCACAGTCACATATTCCTAGAAGCCGTATGAGCACAGAACATACGTTAAAATTTTGAAAATAGAAAGAAAAAAAATGGATGCACAGACGCTACCACTACTAATCCACTATAAATATCCATATTTCATATAGCCAACCATTGACATTGCTTCTCCTTCCTTTCATGTCAACCCATCCCATTATCTTTCTACTCCTCTTTCACCATCAAATCATCACCATTTCCGATGAAATAAAATCCAAATCTCTATATTTTTCGAGGGCTACGCAGCTATGGCCTCGGATCCACCCAACTTCGAAAATGGTGATTGGAAATTGCAGATCCGGCAAGTGGCTGGTTTTCGGAGGAGATCAGAAATGAGTTTTGATGATATGAGTTTGTTTGTCTCGTTAAGAGGAGTTTGAAAACGTAGACGATCTAAGCTAAAAGTGAACGGTGTGGCGGTGAAATGGGAAAGAAGAACCCATTGTTTGGCTTGTTTCTGGTTGCATATAGCGTCCATGGGGTCACTGCGGTCGTCAGGTATAGGCCGGGATCGCTGGTGGTGATGGTGCGGAGTCGTGCAGGGTGCAGATGATGGTCTGATGGTGACTGTAGGCGTGTGGTGTGGTTAGGAGGTAAATAACGAAAAAAAGAGGCAGCGGGTTGCCGTCAACATGGTCGGTTGGAGGGGAGCGTCGGGTGGTGTGGTGGCCGTGGGGAGGTGCAGGCGTCTCGGGTGCAATGTGCGGCAGGCCCGACCCAGAAGCAAGGCAAGCAAAACCTTCGCCTAGGTCAACATCGTCGAATATAGACAAAGAGGCAACAAAATGTCAGATGTGCTTTTAAAAATATTGATCTAATAAAATAGCAGTGACAATCATGCATGGATGGGGGCGTGAATTCTTAGTGCGTGGGTTCATGTGGCATGATGAGCAAGGGAGGAAGGCTACAGGCATGCATTCATAGGAGAGAAGGAGTGGTCACGTGGCTTGTGAAGTTGGGTGAGAGAAAAAAATATGAAAAAAAGAAAACAGAAAAGAAGGAAAGGGTAAGGTGGCGAAGGTTGTTAGTATTAGTTGATTAAGCTACCAGTAACCGTACATTGATGGATAAACTTACCGTTTGACTATGTAAATATAAGAAAACATCTGTTATTGTTTTTCATTAATTTCAAGGACAATAAAAATATTGAAAGAAATGTTCGATAAAAAAATGTATAAGCGATCAAAACGACACAATCAGTAGAGTATGAAAATGATAAAATTGAAGAAAACATATTAGTAGTACAAATAAGAAAAAACAGTATTATTTTGATTTCTCTGTATTTGATTTTGGAAACATACAGTACAATAAGTCTTTCTGACAATTAGTTTGGCTATCGTGCATCAACCAGTGTGTAACATGTGCGTTGCACACAGTAATGTTGTTCAAAAATACTGTTTATGTTTTAATTATTGTTAAAATATATTTTTGTTATGCAATATATGATAAACTTATTGTGATATATTAATCATAAACTAAAATGACTTACGACACTCATATATAAGATTGATGGTTCAGTACTCGCTAACTACAAATCTTTGTAAAAATTAATATCGTAACTCAAAAAAAGTATAAATTAAAATTGTTAATATTGTATATTTAAATAATTTATGTTATATGATACACATACACATGTGCGTGTGTGAGTGAATACGTAACTTCATCATTTTGTTAATATGATTGTTGTATATATATTGAATTATCATTTTTCTTGAAGGATTGATAAATGGATTAATGAACATTAAATAATTGATTTTTTTTTAAATAATTTGAATTAACGATCAACATAACTAACTAAATATAAGAAGATAAATGTAAAAAAAAGTTGAAATTAAGAAGTGCACATGTCTCATGGTTAGCTTATCTGCATGTGAACTTTTTTTTGAATTAGACGTGAGCTTTTATTCATTTTAAAGTTTTCATTTAAACAATTTTATGCTTGTAGTTAACCATAGATTTCATGTTCTTTTAGAAGGGTCATGCTTACAACTTTTATAGTTGCAAAATAACGTTATGTAGTATTTAGTTGAGTTATGAGTTGGGTATGGTTTGATAACATGTTAAAAGTATGTTTGTATAATCTAATTTTTATCAGTTATTCTGTGCGTTCACATCGTAATGTTGTAAAGTATAAATTTATCTTTTAAAGTTTTTAAAAATAAAATTATGTTATGTAATGTATGATATTTTTTTGAGATAAATGAATTAAAAATTAAAAAAGCTATTATTATTTATATATATGTATATATATATTATTTAATGTTATGTGATTTAAATACCTTCATATATCCAAATAAAGAAGAAATAATTTTATTATTTTTCTTATATACATGAATATTGTATATATTGAAATCCTCTTATTTTTAGGGTTTATTAGATGGATTAATAAATATTAGTTTATCATATTTATTTCAATAGTTTAAATTTTAGAGTACACAATTAATTAGATATATAGACTTGAATGTAAAATATTAAAAGATAATTGAGAAGAGTTTCTAAGTAATTGCGAAAAAGATTAAATTTTTAGGTATTTGAAGTTAATAGAATTTTGTAGTACAATGTATGATAAATTCATTTGGCAAATAAATTATAAAATAAATTTATCATTGTCATTAATGTATATAATTTATGTTGTGTGATTTATATATATTCACATTTAAATGATTTTTTTTACCAATTTGTTGATGCACCTATTATATTCATATTAAAATTTTCATCTTCTAGGATTTATTAATAAATATTAGTTGATTAAGTTTATCAATTAATTTAAATTTTGGATTATGTAATTAATTTAAATGTGTGGACTATAATGTAAAATTTTACGAGAGAACTGTGAAATATTTGTAAATAATTGTAAGTGCTTTTAATTGTAGCTATTGGAACGAAAATAGTGTAAAAGGTTTAGTAGAATAATTGCAAAGTGGTAAATTATAAGATTTTGAAAAAAAATTACTTGAGAGAATTAAGGAGTACATAGGTAACTCTTAGAATTCATGAGAGGACTTCAAATTCTTCTGCTTTTACTATTAATAGTGTTTAACTCGTGTGTTGCACACGGTATATTGTAGAAAAATAATATTATAACTATTTTTGAAGAATAAAATTTATCATGCAATATCCGATGAATTTGGTTAGGATAAATGACTTGTAAATTTTAATTACTATATTTATAACTGTGTATTTTTGTTATGAGATTCGTATATTTTTATATTTGAATAAAAATTAAATTATCATTTTTGTTGATAAAAATGAGTTATACACCGATTTATTATTTTTTTAGGATTAATTATTTATCAAACAAATAAATGGAAATAAGTATTCTTAATAAATTTTAAAAATATTTTTATAAAATTTAATAAATAAATATTCATGTACATATATTTTGAAATTGACATTTAGGCTTTGATACATTCACTACAAGGATAATTCTGTTTAGCTTCGGCCTATAGCCGACTACGGCTGACTCCGGCCGACTCGAGCCGTCGCTAAAGGCCGATGCTAAACAGGTCGTCACCAAGTGAAATGGCGATGGCAAAAACGACGGCTACGTCCCCTAATTTAGCGTCGGCTATAGTCGGTCTTTTCGCAGAATACAGTAACTCATAAATTCTTTTCACCCCCTCGATCGATTCTTCTTCGACATTTACATCATTAACTTGAACAGTAGGGAACATTGGCCGTGCTGCATCTTCCACCATATATACTATTGGATTCGTCGTAACATTATTGTTATTCACCTCAACCTCGAGCACTATAGAATTAGATGCACCAATTTTTTCTTCATGACGATCTCAGAAATAATAGTTTGGCACAAAACCGGATTTACACAAATGTACAATAACTAAATCTGGTTCCCGATAATGCAAATGTCGACATCTACGACATGGATAACGAATTTGTGTGCCGCCTTCTTCATTATTAGCTTTAGCGAATTTAACAAATTCATGTACACCATCCTTAAAATATTTTTTCGTAGAACCTTTCGTTCCTGTTCGACTTTCATACATCCAGGTACGGCCAAGAAGATAGTTGAATATTTTTACTAATTTAAAAACATATTTATATTAGAAATTTCGACAGCATTTCTTTTCTATTCCTATACGCATATATACTTTGCATCTGAAGTTTTATGTGATTATTATTGTATTTTCTAATCTACCAAAGCCTTTTGGGACTAAAGGCTTTGTTGCTGTCTTACTTTCGTTTAAATTATTTATATTAACTAGAGATAGACTAAAATACCTACATCCAATTATTCCCAATTCACATTTTCAAATTCACACTTTCACACTTTCAAATTCCCAATTCACACTTTCAAATTTTAAATACCTACACCCCAATTATTCCCAATTCACACTTTCAAATTCAACGATTTCATACTAATTAAAAATAACCTAATACACTAAACTAGCAATGCCTACACCCAATTATCATCACAATAATGTACATTTAAACCTAATTAAATAATTTAATTCGAAATTAGGGTTTAGAAAATTACCAAATTCAAGAAGAAGAAGAGATTCCGGCGAGTTCTAGGCGTCTACGGCGACAACGACGGAGGGTGACGGCTGGAGAGGGTCGGAATCGGTGATGGGGAGGAGTAAAAATCGTTTTTTTTGGGTGAGCAAAGAAAGTGAGGAAGAAGGGTTCGGCTGAAACCTGTATACGCGACATGGCGTCGGCTGGCGTCGGCCTTCATCGGCCCGAAGGGCGTCGACTAGCATCGACCGTATATTTTTTTTAAATTCTTTTTTTTCAACTATTTCGTTTAAAAAAAATAAAAAACACTACTACATTATAAAATAAAATAAAATTGACATTTATGATTATTAATATTCACCCAATGACGGGTCTTGATAGGTTAGATTGGTATTTTCGATAATATATGTTCGTGTAATTCGAAAAGTTATCGTTGTTGAAAATCTAACTCGCACGACCAATCGATGCAACTTTTAGTCGATCCGCTATACAAATTCGATAAAGGTGGTTATATGTAACATTTTAAAGAATTAAAATAATTTTTTAAACCGTTGGGTAATCAATTATGAATTTTTAAATGTATTTGGTATAATAAAATTATATAAAATAAATTATGCGGCGTAAAAATAAATACTTTGGATCTTATGTCAATCTAAGGTATTTTGGAGATGTTTGCAGAATATGGTTAAAAAATAAACGAATCTGGGGTGTCTATCTTGTATTCCAAATTTATGACCGTTCGTGGGCTTTCGGATAAAAAACCTTCATTCGACGGCCGAACGACCTTCAAACGAGCCCAAATTTGAACCAGCGATGCTTTGAAGTGTTTGAATCGAATCCGTACGGTTGGATTCGCAAAAAAATCATCGAAAATAAAATTATCCCAGAAATATGTCATTTTGTAGGAGTTAGCTATCACACTTATATTATAAGCGTTATAGCTAACTCCTAGACAATGACATATTTCTAGGATAATTTTGTAGGCGATGATTTTTTTACGAATCTATCCGTATGGATTCGATTAAAACACTACAAAACATCCCTGGTTCAAATTTGGTCTTGTTTAAAGGTCGTTCGGCCTTCGAACGAAGGGTTTTTTGTCCGAAAGTCCACGAACGGCCATAAATTTGAAATTCAAGATCGACACCCCAGATTCGTGTATTTTTTAACCATATTCTGGAAACATCTCCAAAATACCTTAGACGACATAAGATCCAAAAAATTTATTTTTACGCCGCATAATTTATTTTATATAATTTTATTATACCAAATACATTTAAAAATTCATAATTGATTACCCAACGGTTTAAAAAATTATTTTAATTCTTTAAAATGTTACATATAACCACCTTTATCGAATTTGTATAGCGGATCGACTAAAAGTTGCATCGATTGGTCGTGCGAGTTAGATTTTCAACAACGATAACTTTTCGAATTACACGAACATATATCATCGAAAATACCAATCTAACCTATCACGACCCGTCATTGGGTGAATATTAATAATCATAAATGTCAATTTTATTTTTTTGGCCATTTTAGTACTGTTTTTCATTTTTTCAAATGAAATAGGTGTATATAAGAAGTAGATTGAGAAAATAATTAAATAGCCGACGCTAGCCATCTCTAGCCGTTACAGGCCGACTCCAGCCGACGCAAAGTTCAATAAAATATAATGTCGTCCCCAGCCGACTCCAAAAAGGAGACAGAGTCGACTCCGGCCGACTCCATGCTCCGTCCCCATTTTAAAGTATTTTAGTTGTGATTTGACTGAAAGATAAATGATGTATACATTAAATTTCAAGTATTACTTGAGAGAATGACGACAAATACCTAAACATAGAAGTGTAATATTAAAGATTCAATGTATTTGTATGCATTTATAGTTCTTGTAGCACATGTTTATCAAAATAATTATATGATATTATCCGGGTGATAAAAAATATTTATTTAACCGCTAAAAGAAATATTAACTGAAAATAAAGTGTTAAACGTTACAAATCACATTGTCATTTTAATACCTTACTATTTTTATTTTATAATAAAACTTTTCATAAAATATTTAACATTTATGTAAAAAAAGATGATAAAAAAAATGAAAGAAAAATATTTCTAATCAAAATATGGTATAATTTTTGTCCACTGATTAACTCAGATTAAGAATATAAATAATTAAAATGTAACTTTTGTACAAAAACGTACTAATTTGAAAATATTTATCCTTTTTCAATATTACAGAATACAAACATTCATCACTTATCAATAATTTTAATGTTATTCTTCATAAAATATAATTTAATAACGATAAAAAGTCCATTTGACGTACCATTTTATGATGGAAAAACGTTATATATGTTTGTAATGATGTACCAATTTTGAAAACAAATTTTTTGTACATATTCGTTTGTAATGACATACCAACTTTAAAAAGAAAAAATAATGTACATATTTCTTTGTACTAAATAACTAATTTTAGAAAGAAAGAAACTTTATGAACTTAAATGTAGAAAAAAGTAAAAGTATCAAAGATAATTTTTTATATAATTGTGAAAATATTAAATCATATGAACTTGAATGAAAATACAGTTTTACCACTTATGTCAGTATAAATGCGGAATGCACATTGAATTATCATTTTTTATGATCTACTAGATTAATAAAGAAATGTTTGTTAATTTGATTTAGTTAAAAAATTTAAATTCAAGATCAATTAATAAATTCAAATATATGGGCTTGAATGTAAAATAATATAAGAAAATTTAAAAGAATTTGGTAAATAATTATAGTGATTATTGAATGTTGTCATTTATGCAAAATGATAGAAGAGAATATTAGTAGAATATTGTAATAGTTTGTATATACTTACGAAAATTTAAAACTATTTGGACTTGAATGAAAAATTAGTTTTACCATTTTTTTGTCAATATGAATGTGGTACACATATTGAATTGTTATTTTTAAAAATTTATTAGATCAATTAATGAATATTCGTTAATTGTATTTATTTAAAAAGCTTAAATTTTAGATCACCTAACTAAATTTAATATATATGGATTTAAATGTAAAATAGCATTTAAAACTTGGAAGAAATCTGTACATAATTGTAAAAAATAGTATTAAATTCTAACGATAGAAGAAAGAACCGGTAGAAATATTATAATAATTATAATAACAATAAAGTGTGAGGATGTAAAAATAAAATATCTAGAGAGAATCAAAGAGAGAGGAGGAAATTGGTAGAATTAATAAGATAGCTTTAAATTCTTCTGCTTTACTATTATTTAATAGATTTAATAGAATTAAATGAAAGATAAAATTGCAAACTTACATGTATTTAATGAAGATTTTGGTTAAGATCAAAATAAAAATAAATTTTTTGAAACTTAATGTATTTAACAAGTGTTTAACAAGTGGAATATTATATATGACATAATGAAGATGCTTGTGTATATTGGATTAGTGGAGCAGTGCAGAGGTTATTCAGAGGAGATGATAAGAAGGATGTGCCATGAGATGTAGCGATGAAGGAGAAACTGGAGGATATGAAGGAGACGGTGGTGTATTCTAAGGAGATGCACTCATGGTTCGATGTTATCGAGGAGATGGTCCCAGATTCGATCTTCAGAAGGCATTTGATATAATTGGAGTGCTTGGAGATGTGCTTGGCAATAGGGATTCTAGTTGCGATGAGTTTGTTCAGATTGCTATTGCGGTTGGGCCAAACGTTTAATAGAGTTTCTACATGGGATCGGTTTTGATTTATAGGGTATTTGGATTTTGGACAATGAATTCAAGTGTTTACTAGGTTAAAACTACGTTTTTTGTGATATTATTATGGTTCAGTTCCTTGGTAAAACAATTGACACAGTGAAGATTTTGATAAAGACCAAAACAAAAATACCATCCACGAAAAAGTAATAACATTAACATTATTGGAATTTGTAAAAATATGCATGTATAACTTAGCAGCATAATCTTATACCAAAGCACCATATCAAAATATTTTGCAGTTCCAAAATGCAAAAAAAACATGACTAAAAGCATTTGACCACAAAAATTAAATGCCAAAAGTCCAAAATAAACAATGCTCAATTGTTTCTTTAGCGCAGTTATAGAGGAATATTTGTTTAAAAAGATGCTACAAAAAATATTGAAAGTTTGAGGTCATAGAAAGGACACTTGTAAGATTTAACAATATGCTTTGTATTATTACTTGTTTACAAGACAAAAATATTTGATCGTATATAACTTTCAACCACTTCCATCAAATTAGCTATTTCTTTAGTTTAGGAAAGCAAGCATGGTAATAACGAAAATATCAAAGTTTATGCAACCTTCCTAGTTCAGAACTGAAATGGAAACATCAAGTTCCACAATATACAAACTGTTGAAAATTAAACTTGACTTTGGGCTAGATTATTGGACTTAATTTGGACCACAAATAAAGAAGTAAAGCTAAAAGAGAATTCTAGAGAAAGTTAGAAAGAAACATCTAAATAGAATTATCTAGATATATGTTGTCATGGTAGAAGAGGTTATAGAATTTTCCATTCTCAAATTGTAATAAAATAACTAGAATCTAGAGTTTTCTTATCTAAAGATATTTTGTATGAAAGTTATAGAAAACTCTAGAGAATAGTTGTATACCGTAGGATCAAACACATCTCCACCGTTCATTTGAGATGTGAATTACTATAAATAGGAGTGGTGTATCTCAATTGTAAGCAAGCAAAAAATTGTAAGCAAAAGTTTATAATAAAATACAACTTTCTCCTTTAAAATTCAATCCCTCATTTCACACTTGCTATCCAATTAATCTTCAACTTGAAAAATTGCTAACATTGGTTTCAGAGCAAGGTTCTTAGTCAAGAAAATATGGCAAGCGGCATGACACCATTTCTAGTTCCATTGCTAAAGAAGGGGTACTATGATAATTGGAGTATTCACATGAAGGCGTTGCTCGGTTCACAAGATGTGTGAGATATCGTTGAAAATGGGTATATTGAACCCGTCGATACCACCACTTTATCCCAAACTCAACGGGATAATTTGAAGGATTCAAGAAAGAAGGATCATAATGCTCTTACTCTCATTCATCAAGGCTTGGATGAATCTATGTTTGAGAAGGTAGCAAGTGCGCAAAGTAGTAAGGAAGTATGGGAGATTTTGGAGAATGCATTCAAAGGCATCGATAAAGTGAAAAAGATAAGACTACAAACTATGCGAGGTGAGTTTGAAGCTTTACATATGAAATCGACCGAATCGATTGATGATTATTTTTCACGAGTTTTGGTATTAGTAAATCAAATGAAAAGATATGGTGAAAAATTGGAGGACTCTAGAGTGGTCGAGAAAATTCTACGATCTTTAGATTCAAAATTCGACTACATAGTTGTAGCTATTGAAGAATATAAAGATCTAGAATCCATGACCGTTGATCAACTCATGGGATCACTTCAAGCCCATGAAGAAAAATTAAAGAAAAGGGTTAAAGAAGAGCCATTGGAGCAAGCTCTTCAAACCAAACTCACCTTAAACGAGAATGAAGCATTTAGAAATATAAGAAGTCATAGCCAAAGTGGAAGAGGTCGAGGTCAAAGCTATGGAAGAGGTGGTTACAAATTTTTCAATAAAGAGGAGAGAAGCCAAAACGCATATGCTACAAGAGGTCGAGGAAGAAGAGGAAACATGAAACAAAATGGAAGACCAAGGTATGATAAAACACAAATTAAGTGTTATAATTGTGATAAATTTGGGCATTTTGCTTCCGAATGTAGATCTACTTCTAATAAAGTTCTAGAGAGATCTAACTTTGCTAAAGAAGAGGAAGAATATTCTACACTACTTTTGGCACAAAAGGGAGATGCATGTGGTGATAACAATACATGGTATTTGGATACGGGGGCTAGCAATCATATGTGTGGAAGAAGGAACATGTTCACGGAGCTTGATGAATCAGTAAGTGGAAACATTTATTTTGGTTATGAATCTAAAATTCCGGTTAAGGGAAAATGAAAAATATCAATTTGCTTAAAAAATGGAAAACATGGTTTTATCTCTAACGTATATTATGTGCCTAATATGAAAAGTAACATTCTAAGCTTGGGGCAACTTTTAGAAAAGGGATATGACATTCATATGAAAGATCATAGCCTTCTCATGAAAGATGCTAAAGGAAATCTGGTTGCTAAAGTAGAAATGTCTAAAAATAGAATGTTTCCACTCCATGTTTCAAATAATATTGCCAAATGTTTAAAAGCATGCTATAAAGATTCATCATGGCTTTGGCACTTAAAATTTGGACATCTTAATTTTGGGGGTTTAAAGTTGTTAAAGAATAAAAACATGGTGAAAGGTTTACCACGACTCGATCATATGAATCAACTATGTGAAGGATGCTTATTTGGAAAATAACCAAGGAAAAGTTTTCCAAAAGAATCCAACACAAGGGCTAAAGAACCACTAGAGTTAATTCACACTGATATTTGTGGTCCAATAAAACCGTGCTCACTTGGAAAAAGTAATTACTTTGCTTTGTTTATTGATGATTATAGTAGAAAAACTTAGGCCTATTTCCTTAAACAAAAGTCCGATGTATTTGATGCCTTTAAGAAATTTAAAGCTTTTGTAGAAAATGAAAGTGGTTATAAGATAAAAGCCATGAGGTCCGACCGAGGTGGAGAATTTACCTCTAAAGAATTTGAGAAATTTTGTGAAGAAAATGGAATTCACCGTCCCTAAACCATCCCGTATACTCCACAACAAAACGGGGTCGTAGAAAGGAAGAATAGATCTCTACTTAATATGGCCCGGAGTATGTTGAACTGTAAGAGAATTCCAAAAGAATTTTGGATCGAAGCCGTTGAATGTGCAGTGTATTTAGCTAATCGCTCTCCAATTCGAAGTGTGTGGAACAAAACCCCCGAAGAAGCTTGGTGTGGAAGAAAACCATGTATAACACATTTGAGAGTATTTGGAAGCCTAGCATATGCCCATGTGCCGGATCAAAGGCGTTTCAAATTGGATGATAAAAGTGAAAAATATATATTCATTGGCTATGGCTCAAGGTCAAAAGGGTATAAGTTATATAATCCTATAAATGAAAAAGTTGTTGTTAGTTGAGATGTGGAGTTTGATGAAGAAAACACTTGGGATTGGAGCACACAAGAAGTTGATTATAATTTCCTTCCCTTTTACAAAGAAGAAGAAAGCAGTGATGTGCAAGAAGAGCCGACTAGTCCAACACCGTCATCTTCATCAAGCACTCATCAAGAAACTCCACAAGAAGATAGCTCAAGTGAAAGGATGCCGCACATGAGATCTTTACAAGAACTATACAAGGTAACACCACTTTGTGATAATATTACTTTATTTTGTCTTTTTGCAAATTGTGAGCCAATAGATTTCGAAGAAGAAAAACAAGATAAAAGATGGAGGAGTGCTATGGATGAAGAAATCAAAGCTATTGTGAAAAAAGATACATGGGAGATGGCTGATTTACCTAAAGGACACAAAGCTATTGGAGTAAAATGGATATACAAAGTAAAGAAGAACGCTAAAGGAGAAGTTGAAAGGTACAAAGCTAGATTGGTAGCCAAAGGATACAAGCAAAGAGCAGGTATAGATTATGACGAGGTATTTGCTCCTGTTGCCCGTTTAGAAACTATAAGATTATTAACTTCTTTAGCGGCTCAAAACAAATGAAAAATATATCAAATGGATGTGAAATCGGCTTTCTTGAATGGTACTATAGAAGTAGTTTATTTGGAGCAGCCACTTGGTTATAAAATTAAAGGACATGAATATAAAGTTTTAAAATTGAAAAATGCACTTTATGGTTTGAAACAAGCCCCTAGAGCATGGAATACTAGAATTGATAAACATTTTCTAGAAAATAACTTTACAAAATACCCCCATGAACATGCTTTACATAAAAACAAATCAAAGTGGAGATATCTTGATTGTATGTTTGTATGTAGATGACTTAATCTTTACCGGAAATAATCCAAAAGCATTTGAAGATTTTAAGAAGAAGATGAGTTTAGAGTTTGAGATGACCGATATTGGACTCATGTCATATTATCTTGGTATCCAAGTGATTCAAAGCGAGCACGGCATATTTATTTCACAAGAAGCATATGCAAAGAAAATATTGAAGAAATTTAAGATGGATGGAAGTAAACCAGTTAATACCCCAATAGAATGTGGAACAAAGCTCTTAAAATATACCAAAGAAGAAGATGTGGATCCCACATTATTCAAGAGTTTGGTTGGTAGCTTAAGATACCTCACATGCACAAGACCCGATATACTTTATGGTGTTGGACTCATTAGCCGCTATATGGAAGCTCCTACAACATCACACTTGAAGACTGCAAAAAGGATTTTTCGATACATCAAAGGTACCATTGATTTTGGTTTGTTATACTCAAGTTCTAATAATTTCAAGTTGATTGGTTACAGTGACAACGATTGGGCTGGAGATGTTGATGATCGTAAAAGTACGACTGGATTTGTCTTCTTCATGGGAGATACAGCCTTCACCTGGAGCTCAAAAAAGCAGACGCTTTCCACTTGTGAAGCTGAGTATGTTGCTGCTTCAACTTGTGTTCGTCATGCTATTTGGCTTCGAGATCTATTGATGGAGTTGCATATACAACAACACAATGCAACATAAATTTACATGGATAATAAGTCAGCTATCGCTCTAGCCAAGAATCCCGTCTTCCATGAACGAAGTTCACACATCGATACACGTTATCACTTTATTCGAGAGCGGATTGCAAAAAAGGAAGTACAAGCAAAGTTTATTAACTCAAAAGAGCAAGTAGCAGACATTTTTACAAAGGCATTAAAGAAAGAAGACTTTCAAAGACTGTGGAAGATGCTTGAAGTGACAAAGTCAAGTTTACGGGAGGATGTTGAAAATTAAACTTGACTTTGGGCTAGATTATTGGACTTAATTTGGATCACAAATAAAAAAGTAAAGCTAAAAGAGAATTCTAGAGAAAGTTAAAAAGAAACATCTAGATAGAATTATCTAGATATATGTTGTCATGATAGAAGAGGTTCTAGAATTTTTCATTTTCAAATTGTAATAAAATAACTAGAATCTAGAGTTTTCTTGTCTAAAGATATTTTGTGTGAAAGTTATGGAAAACTCTAGAGAATAGTTGTATACCGTAGGATCAAACAAATCTACACCGTTCATTTGAGATGTGAATTACTATAAATATGAGTGGTGTATCTCAATTGTAAGCAAACAAAAAATTGTAAACAAAAGTTTGTAATAAAGTAAAACTTTCTACTCTAAAAATCAATCTCTCATTTCACACTTGTTATTCAATTAATCTTCAACTTGAAATGGAAACAGCGAGTCCTACAATATACAAACAAATTACAACATAGAATACCATCACTCTTTCGACGTAGCCAAAATGAAATAGCTACAGGCGTTTTGAATTCATCATAAATAAATGTAACTGTTTGCCTATAGGGTTAGGAAAATAGTTTGAAGAGCAGAAGCGACAGCGGATATTTGACAGTATTTATTCAGTGTGTTTTGTTACACTACGATAAAAAAAAGAAACATATCACATCAGTTGTCACATAAAACTAAATTTGTTGTAAATCAATGAAACATCTTGACACTTCAACAAACTATTTATA
Source organism: Allium fistulosum (assembly GCA_030737815.1). NCBI lineage: Eukaryota > Viridiplantae > Streptophyta > Magnoliopsida > Asparagales > Amaryllidaceae > Allium > Allium fistulosum. The sequence goes on along the minus strand of CM060908.1, from coordinate 736,377,528 downwards.
AGGACCCATTTGGTTATATAATCGAACAAACTAGTACTTGAATATGAGAGAAAATATGTACAGTCACTTCATATTGTGAAACAAAGAATATTTTCATTTCCTTTTAATTCTCTTTGTACTTCACTTCTTTATCTCTCTACTTCACTTCTTAACAGACATTTTTATCATGTACTTATCTCTCCTCCTAGTGTTAAAAATGCCATAAATTTTATTTAACTAACTTTAAATAAGACAAACTAGCAGTAAAATAATTCATGAGAAGTTGATAGCAGGTTATCAAATAATTATAAACTGATGAAGTTTTACATTGCAATGTTTGACTTCTCTTCTGTTGTCCTCTAAACTGTGATGAAGTTTTGTATAGCAGTGTTAATCATTGTAAATATAAAGAATCCTATCTAACCTTAAATGACATGAACTGGAAGCAAAAGAAAGACTGCGCACCATTTTGTTTACTTTATTGCTTTGTATGACTATTGTCATATTAAAAGCACAAAACACTACGAGTTTATGAGTAATACGTCTGATGTAAATGGTACAAGATAAACATAGTGATATGATGCTAGTAGCAGGGGTGAGAGGAAGAAGGATCAGCAAGAAGAAGAAGATGAATATAGAGAACAGGAATAGAGAAAATGAAAATTTCTTTTTTTCTTCTTGCTTTGTACTCCAGGGCTTACATCCATATATAGCATATTTCATAACAAACTTGTCCTAAGTGTCCAATAGGGGACCATAACCTTTTAAACAAACTTGTAGGTAAATTCAGAAATACAAATAACAGAAATTGCAGTAAAGAAATTAAAAGGAAAAGGCACCACGTTCTTCAACAACTTGCATTTTCTTGTGCTGCTACTCAGTCCAAATATCTACTGGGTGCACGAATGATGCGTTTTGGCCTTGAGTTATTCTCCTGTGCAGCTACAGCCGTGGTGTGTGCATCATTGCCCACCTCTTCGAAATCGACCTTGTCCTCAAGGTCATGGCTATAGGGTAGTGGGGGTAGTGTTGGTGCTGTGGTAGGGTTGGGGCATAATTTGAGGAGGGAGACGTGGAAAACTGGATGTATACGGGAGTCGGGAGGCAGGAGCAGCTTGTAGGCAACCGGTCCTATGCGCTCGGTGATTTTGAAGGGCCCATAGTATTTCTTGGACAGTTTATGATGATTATTGCGGAGTGAAGTTTGACGATGTGGTTGGAGTTTAACGAATACCCAAGAGTCGACACTGAATTCTTTGTCGCTACGGCGCTGGTCAGCAATACTCTTCATTCGAGATTGAGCTCTTTGCAGGTTCGATTTGATAGTATGCAGCAGTTTATCGCGAGAAACAGCCCAGGCTTCGAGGTCCGAAATTTGTGTGCTCTTCATTATGTAATTTGAAATGATGGGTGGTGGACGGCCATAAACAACTTGGAAATGAGATAGGTTGAGAGACGTGTGTTTGTTGATGCTGTACCACCATTCGGCCCATGGTAAGCATTTGGTCCACTTGGTTGGGATGTCACCGGCGAGTGCACGTAGATAAGTCTCAAGGCAGCGATTTACTACTTCGGATTGCCCATCGGTTTGTGGGTGGTAAGCACTACTCATTTGCAGTTTTGTTCCATGGAGGTGAAATAATTCTTTCCAAAAGTGGCTGGTGAATATGCGGTCTCGGTCGGAAACAATGGATCGTGGGAAGCCATGCAATCTTACATATTCCTGAATAAATTGTGCAGCAAGCTGTGTGGCTGAAACAGATGTGGGGAGGGCACAAAAGTGGGCGTATTTGGAGAGGCGATCGACGATTACCCAGTTTTTCCAGCGGATGGTGGGAGGTTTGTGATAAAATCCATAGCGATATCTTCCCATATTTGGTCAGGAATTGGTAGTGGATGGAGAAGGCCTTTGTATGAGGTATTGTCGGGTTTGGTTTGAAGGCATGTCGGGCATTCTTTCACAAAATTTTGAACTGACAGCGGTAACTTTGGCCAAAAGAAATTACTGGCAACTCGAGCAATGGTGGCTTTAATTCCCGAATGGCCACCCGTTTTTGAATTGTGCAACTCAGCAATGATTTTGGTTTGTAATTCGTGATTGGCAGGAACATAAATTCGGGATCCCCAAAATAATAAATCGTTGCGAAATTGAATTTTAGGGTTAGGACATATACCTGCCTTCCATTGAGCAATCAGCGATTGGGCTTTCTAGTCACTATGCAAGGCGGTGCGGATGTCGGCTAGAAGGGGAAAAGTTGGGCCGGAGATAGCAGCCATAGTTGCCTCCTCGGTGAACCGGGACAGTGCGTCCGCCACCTCATTTTGCTTCCCTGGGTGATAATGGATTGTGAAGTCAAATCCGAGCAGTTTTGTCAGCCATTTCTGTTGCTCGGGGGGTCTGGATTGACTAAGTGGTTAATTCGCGCAGGCTCTTATGGTCGGTGAAGATCTGAAAAGCACGCCCTAGTAAATAGTGACGCCACTTCTTCACTGCTGAGGTGATTGCGAACATCTCGCGAGAATAAGCCGATGCTTTTTGAAGGTGAGGGGGTAATTTGAGACTAAAAAAAGCGATGGGATGTTTGGACTGGGAGAGAACGGCACCTACCGCCATAGCTGAAGCATCGGTAGTGACCACGAATGGTTGATGAAAATTTGGGAGAGATAAAGTTGGTGTGTGTGAGACTGCCCATTTAAGTGCTTCGAAGGCCTGTTGGGCTGTTGTGGTCCATTTGAATTTATCAGTTTTTAGTAGGTCCGTTAATGGTGCAGCGATGGATGCATATTGATGTATAAAACGGCGATAATATCCGGTCAGCCCCAAAAATCCACGAACTGCTGTTGCTGAATTTGGAACTGGCCAGCTGATCATGGCGCTGATTTTTGAAGGGTCCACTTGAACGCCTTTAGCTGAAATAATGTGGCCCAAATAATTGAGCTCGGTAAGGCCGAAGTTACATTTGTTGATGTTGGCATAAAGTTTGTGGTGGTCTAAAATGTCGAGAGTGGTGTGGAGATGATCTAGGTGAGAGGTCCATGTTGGGCTATAAATGAGGATGTCGTCAAAAAAAAAACGAGAATAAATTTTCGGAGATATGGTTTAAAAATGGTATTCATCGTGGCTTGAAATGTAGATGGGGCGTTGGTTAACCCAAATGGCATTACGACAAATTCATAATGTCCTTCATGTGTACGAAATGCCGTTTTTGGGATATCTGGTGGGTGTACGCGGATTTGAAAATAACCGCTTCGAAGATCAAGCTTGGAGAAAAACACTGCACCATAAAGCTCATCTAATAGTTCGTCGACCGTTGGAATGGGAAAACGGTCTTTTATAGTGATTGCATTTAGGGCTCTATAATCCACGCAAAATCGCCATGATCCATTTTTTTTTTGACTAGTAGGACGGGTGAAGAAAATGGGCTAGTTGACGGTTGAATAAGCTTGGAGTTAAGCATTTCTTGAACTTGTCGTTCGATCTCATTTTTTTGATAATACGGGTAACGGTATGGTTTGATGTTTACGGGTTGTGAATTAGGAGTGAGGTTGATGTAGTGATTTAGGGAACGGGTAGGTGGAAGTTCGGTGGGATCGGAAAATATGTGCGAGTATGAGGATAGAAGTTTGTGTAGGAGTGGGTCATTGTTGGTCATATGGTTCGGTATGGGCGTTTGTGTTGTGGGCTGCAGTTCTAAATAAAGAAAAGTGGATATAGCGGAGGTTTGGTCTAACCTTTTGAGTTGCTGAATGGAGATTGGTGCGGCCTGTATATTTCGGCCCAGCCCAGTTAGAGTAATGGGCTGATTATCACAAATGAAAGCCATAGTTAGCTTCTTATAATCAACAGTTATCGGTCCCAACGTTTCCAACCACTGTATGCCGCAAACAACGTCAGATCCAGAAATCTCCAATAAGTGAAAGTCGATGATGAACTTATGCCCCTGGATGGCGACGTCGACGCCATGACAGCTGCCCAAGCTATGCAGCTTCTCCCCATTCCCCATGGTAACAACAAAGGAGTCGGAAGAGTCAGATTTGAGGCCTAGAAATTTTGCTGCCTTTGGGTGAAGGTAATTGTGGGTGGATCCGGTATCAACGAGGATCGAAATGGTGTTTCCGTTTATGGTTGCCGGTAGGCGAATTGCTTGTGGGTGGTTGGAGCCGGTAAGTGCGTGGAATGATATTTCTTGGGTGGTTTGTTGGTGTTCGATTTGGTGTGGGTGGTCGTCGGGGATGGGTATTGGTTTTGGGTTGTTGTCGGAAGGGGAATCATCGGAATTAATTTCTGGTAGAATCATTAAAATATGGGTGGGCTTGCAACGGTGGCCAAAACTATATTTCTCATCACAGTTGAAACACAACCCCTGTTGTTTACGTTCGTTCATCTCTGATTGGGATAGTTTTTTTATTGGGATATTTGGTTTAGTTGGTTGCAGATGAGGTATTTGATGATTTGCTTGAGAGGTCTGGGGTATATTTTGTGGTTTCTGGAATTGTGAGGGTGGGTATTTGGCGTATGGTGATTTTGTATGGTCATTGTATTTTCGTTCCACGAGTTTTGCTCCTTCAATGGCATCAGCTATAGTTGTTGGTTTGAGGAGGTATAGGTCATTTTGGATGTGGGTTTTCAGGCTGGAAAGGAAGCAGTGAAGGATGGATTCGGGTGGTAAAGTGGTAATACGATTGCACAGTGTTTCGAAGGTGGATTGGTAGTTTTCAACGGTGGATATTTGTTTGAGTTTGAATAATATGGCTTGGGGATTGAGGAAGGTTGGTGGACCGAAGCGTTGCTCGATTGCCCTTGTTAATGCTGGCCAAGTTGAGATTTGTTTGTTACAGTGCATCCATTGAAACCATGAAAGTGCTTGACCTTGCATGTGGAAGCTTGCGAGGTCCACTCGTTGGTCTTCCGGTGTAGAGTAGTAGGCAAAGAACCGATCGGCTTGAAATAACCAATCGTGTGGGTTGGATCCATCAAACGAGGTTAGTGTACATTTGGGTGGGCGTGTGGGTGTTGGGGATGATAGGAGTGGTGGTTGCCGTGTATTGAATGGTGGGTTGTATGTGGTTGATGTTTGGTTATTTGGAGAAGGAGGTGATAGGTTATCTAATCGGCGGTGGACTTGTTGATGTCTTGAAGGGTGGTTTTGATGTCGATAATTTCGGCATTTTGGTTTTCTAGCATGGAACTTTGGGTAGTTTGGGTTTCGCGGATGGAAGTGATGGTTTTGTCGTGTTGTGAGAGTTGTTGGAGAGCTTCATCGACCTTAGTCATGGTGGTGAGATTTTTTTTTGGATGTTTTGAGAGGAAGGGAGGGGAGAACAAAAGGTGAAAGCATCAAAATGATATGATGCTAGTAGCAGGGGTGAGAGGAAGAAGGATCAGCAAGAAGAAGAAGATGAATATAGAGAACATGAATAGAGAAAATGAAAATTTCTTTTTTTCTTCTTGCTTTGTACTCCCTGGCTTACATCCATATATAGCATATTTCATAACAAACTTGTCCTACGTGTCCAATAGGGGACCATAACCTTTTAAACAAACTTGCAGGTAAATTCAGAAATACAAATAACAGAAATTGCAGTAAAGAAATTAAAAGGAAAAGGCACCACGTTCTTCAACAACTTGCATTTTCTTGTGCTGCTGCTCAGTCCAAATATCTACTGGGTGCACGAATGATGCGTTTTGGCCTTGAGTTATTCTCCTGTGCAGCTACAGCCGTGGTGTGTGCATCACATAGGCACACAAGCTTCATCCAATATTGGTGATGCATCACCAATACATCGCAAATCCGACTTCATCCAATATGTTTTCTAAAAGACCAGTTAACATAACGGTTAGCTATATCTTGCTAACAAACATACCAATAAGACTTTGATATTTTCAGATATTGCATAGTGATCCTTAGTCGATATTTTACTGGTACCGATATTAACTAACTTAGATCAAAACAAATTTTTGAAAAAACATATGTAATCGCTCCTTATTAACAACTGTGATTTAATTACTCCTTATTCTATAAGGTAAATCAAAGTTTTAACTACTTACCATAAGGAAGAAATATTTAACTATCTATCTATGGTTTAGCTTTTGACATATTTATTAACGAAGGAAGTTGACAGCATTTCAAGTTTAACATGGTAATCTGTTATGATTCTTACGTAAGTATCCAAATAATTCATCTAATTATAATGTACACTTCCATGCCTTCTAGATTACCTCTGTTACTTAAAATACAACCCCTGATAAATGGTACTCAAAATGGAAAATCTAGTAAAGACAAAGATTTGAGATATGAACATGCATATGAGTAAACTAAACCAAGTGGACTTAGAACTTCATGTTAATGCGAAAAGTTTAGCAACCGTGTATGGGAAAAACAGCCTATCAGTGTTGTTTTACAGAGGCTACTTATCATAAGCATATATTCTGCCATAAGATACAAGTGTAAAGAATGATTACCCTTCGATAAGCTGGCACACTTGGTGGCACAAAATTTATCCCTTAGAAGTCTAATATTAGCTAATATGAATGTACCAGTTTATTTGTCAATATTATCTTATTGACTTCTTGAGGATAGGCATAAAAGGGTCAACCTTTTGCCGCTCTACATTTTTTTTCAAAAAGGTGCTTCTCATATCGTTGTGTTTCTTACCATAGGCAATTTGCATCTTTTCTTCTTTCTACAAGTGTTCGCAACGATTATGATAAAATAAATATTTACAAATCTAGATAAACTAATTGAAATGCCTGAAGTAGTAAATAAAAACATTTGCAATCATCGATGCCCATGAGATTGACCATCAACTCTTTAGAGAAAGTATATCTTATGTAGATTTTAATTTTAATTTTCTTTTTAAAAAATACTGATAACCAATCTAGAAAAAAGAAAGCATAATGGTTATGGTAACAAGGAAAACTTGTAAACCCTGACAGTGATTTCAATGGGTAAGGCATACACTGATTAAGTGGAATTGACTAGAACATTTCCTTGATGCAGTAGATTTGACTTTTCCAAAAAAATCAACAGGATTGTCCAAGTCAAGAACTAATATACCATAAGTAAAATGTACAGACTCATCCAGACGAAAATAATGAAAGAGCTAAGAATTACATACAGTGTTAATTACAATGCCGCAACTGTGAAGATTCGAAAGATCCAGAGGGGTTTAAAAATATAAAGCACACATTTGTGTCACCACATGAAACATGTGTTGTATCATGCATACTTAACATGAAAAAATGTGTCATGGTCATAAAACTGCAAAGGTCAATAAACATACCACGACTTCATTATAAAGCTTCGTTTTATAATAGATCAGCTTTTGCAGAGTAGAAGAGAGGCTGGAATGTGCATTATCATCGTCTTCAGCAATCGAGAAGGTGATCTTCGATGACAAGTGAGAATGTTCACCACTTATCACACTAAAACCCATACATGTCAATATAAAAAGCAAAAAACATCAAGACTTGTTAAATATGTCAAAAAAGATACTATATATAGGACACACTCTAAATTTTTGATTGCATGGTAGCTAGCTCTTGTCGTACCTGCTATTTTCCTAATTCTACCATATAAGAACGTTTATGAATAGAATAGGAATGTCTGGAAAGAAAAAGTTAGGTTACAGAAAAGAGAACATATTTTTGCCACTTTTATGCACATGGAATTTCTGGTGATATTAAAGTTTCCCAATTTCAATTATCTTAGAAACTATAACAGCTGATGCAGATGCTTTATCAAACTGTGACCAAACTGCAGCTGAAAGTTTAGACAAGCTATTGTAACATTTAACTCTCAACATAGCCTCAGTTTTTTCCTCCAACATTTCTCCCACATCACTAGTTACAATTTTATCTTCAGCAGCACCCAACTTATCATCATTATCGATCGATTGGCTCGCATCAATGCCATCTTCAAAATTGTCATTAGTACTGTTATTATCATAAACCGCTTCATTGCCCTCTTTGTTGATTTCTTCATCAATGCTTCCACTTGCATAAGCCGAATCCTCGACATCTATACTAGGAATCCCTTCCTATGTGAATTGGTTTAAGGATTCACTGACTATTCTTGCAATTTCGTCCTTCTGTTCAGAGGGGAACTGAGGATTGACAGAACCAGTAACATTACACATTATATCAATTCCATTCATGAACCGGTTTAAGTATTCACCAACCGACTTCAAAGACCTAAAATATGCAATATGAGTATCATAAAATGCATCATGAAAACCAATTGCTTTTGATAAACATTTTGAATGGCCACGGGATAGAGTTACAGATTTTGAATTATTAATCTTAGAACTAGAAGCATTCATTACAGAGTAAGATGAAAATATCAAAATAAGAGTGAGAAGAAAATAGGAAACACAGCCTAATTAGCAAAGCTAGGCATGTAAAACAATAGAAGAGGGTGTATCTTATAACAGTTATTTGGAACAAAAATACATAATTGACACCACCAAAGTATTTAGTAATGTGTGTTGGTTAACTAGAATTGTCTGTAATAATTATGGTGAGGGATGGGATATTCTATCTTTTCAATTAATAGGTTTTGTTAGAGAATTACAAATTAAAACTCTTTATTTATAGAGTCACTAGGGCAATCTATTAAGATTGAGATATGTTTCGTGATCAAAATATATGCTCATTGCTTTTTTGATATGACAATGAAGTGAATGAACATATCCACTTATCTTTAAATTCTGTTTATTGAACATGAATGTAGATAATTGAATATTTCCCCTAAGAAATTCAAAGTGCAACTTCAAAAAACTGAGTCTATGATATGTAAGTAATGGATCAACTTAAATACTACTATATGGACATGAATATAAATAATATATTGAAATAATTGAATATTTTCATTAAGAAATTCAAAGTGAAACGTCAAAAAACCGAGTCTATAATACGTATGTAATGGATCAACTCTGTTTGTATTATGATTTCTTGAGTTTCTCTTGGATTATTATAAGTCAAAAGACATAAAATGAATACGTATTTGCTGTACTATTTTTGTACACTAATAGTAATATAATATGTACACAAATAGCAGTAACGCTGTATCCACTACATTAGCGATATTGCAAACACTAGATTCCGTTTGTTTAAAATGCTGAATTCTGAACTTTGAATGCTGATGGCTGAATGCCGAATTCTGAATAAACACTTACTTGTTTGTTTGCATTCAGAACAAAAAACAACATTCAACATTCAGAACAAAAAATAAACTCTACAAAAGTTCTGAATTATTTTGTTTGAATGGATGACTTTATTGAGGGCACTGATAAGAAAACAAACAATGTAGAAAGTTCTGATTTTTAATTCAAAACTTGGATTCATAACTTTTATTAAAATCAAACGCAGCCTAAATCCATTGGAGTAGAAAAGATACAATTTGTAAGATTCTAGTATAAATAGATGCCTAAATAATGTACATAGAATTTTCCTACATAACATTTTAAATGCAACATACAGCACAAATTAACTATAAAAAAAAAATTTGTTTGAAATTAAGAAATCCTTTCAGCCAATGTCTAACAATTATACATACTAGAAAAATTCATATCTTCCATCATTTCTAACTAGAAAACTGCAAACAAAAAAGTTAACAAAATCAGTAGTAGCAAGTCATAGAAAATACCGGATTGAAATTGGTAGTGGGGAGTCCGATCGCGGCGTTGAGTACTAGGGAAGCGGGTGGTCGGGTGGATGTTGGGAATTTGAAATCGGGAGATTTAATGAAAATTAGGGTCATGGCAGAGGAAATTCAAAGGAATCACGATTAGGAAGCACAAGGACATAAGGAAAGGAAAATCGAAAAAGAAGTGGAGCAGTATTTGGGCTTTAGAGTAATTCATTTTGGCTGAGTGAACAGTAACCTAACTTTCTACCGGTCGGTTTGAATAAAATATTCATATATATCAATTTCTTATATCGTTTATATCTCATGCATACGAAGTCCGATTTGAACGCTGTTTATTACGTTGCATTCATGATGGAGAGCTCTACGAATTAGTATAGGATTTGACAACTTTTATTGAGGTGAGTAATATTTTCTTTTATCCTACTATGATTGTTAGCATAGTATAAAAACGATGTTTTGAAATGATTTCCGACTTTAAAACATGATTTCTAATATATTTAAATCTACACTTTATTTTATAAAAGAATTTTAAAGTATTTTAAAATGGTTCTAAATCGGATATTACATATGTTATTACCGATGTATTATTTTTAGGAAATCACTAAATTTAGGCTACTTTGATGTGAAGCCCCATGTTGGTTGATATAGCATGTTATATATGTTGTACATATGCTATGATAGATGTATGTATGCTTATTGGTTGCATGTATGCTTGTTTTCCTTTTTGGATGAAAATGTCGATCGACGGGCAATATAAAGTTTGGAAATATCCCATAGGATATAATTTCATGCATAGAGTTTTGGGCATACCAACCAATCTGAAGATGAAAGACGACGGACTTGGGTATGTGATTCGAACTTCAGGATAGACGCCGGACGTTTTCATTTGATTTGTACCTAGCCATTTTTGGTTACTACACGACCAAAGTGGTCTTTATTGAGTACTCTGGAGTGGTCGTTATCTACCACTGTTGATGATGGCCGATTTGGCCAATTTTTACATGGACGATGGAGAGGCTTCAAGGAGAATGATGTGATGGTTCATACATTTGATTTTAAGTTATGGCTCTCCGACGAGCGATTTTTGCGGTGAAGCAAGAATGCGAAGCTTCAACGCAATGGCTCGTGATGGGAAGTGATAGCTTCGACGATGGATAACTATACTTCGAGATGTAGAGTACGCGACGATGAGTCGAATAGTAGGAACTATTGGATGATGGCTATGGGACATATGATGGTATTCTATGATTGATGATGACTGCATAGGATCGTCCCAACCGTGTTGACTTCGTGATTGGAGTCGTAAGATCGGTTCTAGGATGTGCTCTGCTACAGATGACATGTGCAAAAGGATCGTAGACACTCGAGGGTTCGTGGGATACTCGTAGAGAGGGGTATACATCAAGGACATGATGGTTCCCAAGGACGTGATGGTCCCTAGAGAATGATGGCTCTTTATTATAGATGAGAGACATGTATACCCGGACTGACATGATGGTGATTCTAGTTCCTAGCCTACTAATGGATTCGAGTACCGAAGAACCAGGATATTGAGTAGTCCTTGACCATGACAGGTCGTTCGAGTTATCGCATATCCAAACACACTGAGTGAGTGAATATGAGGATGGAGGATGGATTCTATGTTTGTTTGATTGTTTATCATCCTAGGATGTCACATGATGTCGATATTATTAATGTATATATTTGGGCACCCCTTAGTACTTTGATGCACAGTACACCCATGATGACTATGATGTAGAGTAGTGTATATTTTGTATATGTTCTTACTTTTTGGATGCAGGGACAGATCAGGTATGATTCTCTATACCCTCTGTTCCATATACTATATCAGCTTTCGTAGTATTTTGAGATTGTTTATCACTCACACCAGACTGTTGTATGACTCGAGGTTTTATGCTTTGCTTCTTATTACTATTGACGTCAAAAATGGACATCAACACCCAATAGAATCTAGTAGAAATTAAGCAAATAATGAAATTAAAACAGAGTAAATATCATAAATGAACACACAGATTTTTATAGTGGTTTGGCAATCTTGGCCTACGTCCACTTCATATTTTTATTGATCTTGCACTTGATTATGATTACAAGAATGTTTGGATCAGCTAGGATCCATTAGTGCAAGAATGAAGAATGAAAATGGAAGATCCTTTTCAGCAGAAAGAAGGATCCCTTTTCTAACTCCATGCCTGCTGTATTTATAGGAGAAGACGTGCATGGATTGGACTGAAATTTCGGCAGAAGGTTCGGGAGACCAAGACAAGGCCACCCAAAAATTTCCAAGCCCATCAGGGCCCATAATAGGGGTCGGTACTGATCACTATTAGTGTATCCAAATGGGCTGCGATCCCTGTGAAGAGTGTCCCATGATGTTAGCTACTTGCTCCCCAAATTTCGTGCAATTTTGACGTACGGTTTGTGAGATATCGCATTTTCCGTAAAGTAGTGTTGCTTGAATTCTGATTTCTGCCGATCCCTCCAACTTCCTCCAATTGGAATGAGATCCCTAGGGGGTGTTACACATGTTATAGTAAGCTTGTACTTCAAGTTTCATGTTGATAGCATATGTAGATTTTGAGTTATTGATCGATTATCGCTACAAAATTGAGTTGTGAAATCGGTACGATACGATCCATAGTGTTGAATATGGATCGTACCTGATCCATCTTCGGGGAGTAGTGAGATTTCATACTTCTGCTTCATATTAACATCTATGCTTGATTTTTGGACCCCACAATTATCGTTCTGGGCTACTGGCCTTGATGACAGTCGAGTCTAACTTGTCCAATCAGTTCGGATATAGGCAGGTCAAAATGCCGGATAACAATTAACTTTGGTACTCTTAAATGAGTAGACTAGATAATAGGTATAACAACACACGAAGTTTTGCAGATGGACTAGCAGAAGGCGATATTTTCTTATATTTATTTCTTGGGGTTATTATTGCTTATTCCGCCATATGACATCGTGGAGCCTTGACAGTGCTTGACTTACTATTCTTAAGAACAGTTTATCAGTTGAGTTTATTTATTAGTTGTATAAACTCTATTAATTTTTTGTATAATTGTATGAGCCTGTGTACTCCGATTCTTTGGCTCTTGTAGTTATTACTATCTCACATGTTTTATATATGTGATGATTATTATATTTTATTCGATGCCCTGTGAGATATACGATAGGTTATGTGATTATATGATGTTTTCTTTCTCTTCTCTTCTATCCTCTTCTCTCCTATTTCTCTTCTTTACTTTTATTCTTTCCCTTGACAATCATCCTACATCAGCCGAATGCTCTAGCAACACATTATTTGATTATGTGAGCATCGAATGTGTAAGGCGGTCGTCACTTTTGGTTACGTGATTAACTTGAGTTGATACCATGATCCAGCAGAGATATGGTAGGAGTTGTCACCTTGGACTGGATCTAGAGAATATATATATATATATATATATGAGAGAGAAAGCGTATTTATATATTTTGATTTTCAAAATTATATAGTAGTATATATAATATATAAGTCGTATTGCACACACGAGTACTATTGATATAGTTTTTCTTTATGAGAGACTGATCGTCCTTATTATAGATTAGGAACGATCTGGTATACGAGAAATTCTGCAATTGATTCCGTCTCTGGAGTCGAGAAGTTGGCAGAACGAGTGTCACTAACCCTGATTTACAGAATATGTTCGCTGAGATGGTGCAAAACATTATCTAGAGTACCCAAGTTTCTCTAAATGATTATGATGCTTAAGTTAAAATGCTTAGAGTTGACTTTTCCAAGCTATATAAAGACTACATGAGTTTGGGAGGCGAACTGTTCCTTAGAATGGAGTCGACTATTGAGATGCAAGACTAGATGGATATTTGCCAAAGGATCTTCGATGACTTAGAGTTAGATGATGGAATGAGGTAGAAGTTGACCTCTAGATAACTCCATGGATGAACAATGAACTAGTGGAGTGCCCTTATAGCTTCGGTTCCCTAAGATCATTTTAATTGGGATCAGTTCATAGTTCGCTTTGGAGAGAAATATATCCCAATTTCTTAGAAATCGGTGTTGTTTAGGAAGTTCGCCGACCTGAAGTAAGGCGATATGTCTATGTTGAAGTATATGATTGAATTCGATGTGCTGTCAAAGTACAATCTATCTTTCATCGATACTCCATTTCAAAAGAATGAAAAGTTTATAATTAGGTTACGTGATTATCTTGAGAAGCGATTAATTAGTCATATTAATGAGAGCATCGAGAAGTTGATCGATGAGGCTTTGCGATGCAAGTGCATAAGGATTGTCCCAAACCAGTTAAGCAGGGGCAGACAATCAAAGCATATGCATCTAATGTCGTTACGATTTCATCGAGTGCTCCATCGACGAAAGAGAAGGGAAAGGGTATTACTATATAGGGTATGCTTTCCACTTATGGTGTTTCATACGTGTTTTATTTGATATCAAGTGTTTACATTCCTTTATATCTAGTGATCTAGTAGATAGATTGGGATTGAGACCCAAGATAGTTGACTGACCTTTAAATTATGACGAACCCTGTTTGGGGCTAAGCCAGCTTGTGCATGGTTTGTCGATACTTAGTCTTATCGAGTCATGGATGTTTGTTTGTTTGTTATTGATTTGTTTTAGATTTAATAGGATTCGGTAGTATAGTCTAGGAATAGACTGGCTGAAGAGGTACAAAATAGTGATGGATTATGAGAGGCCGTTGATGACGATAGGGATTGACGATGAGCAAAAGGTAGTGTTATGCTACCCATCAGATGATGAGGTGATGGTTAGCTTTCTATATTTGCTTGATATCCCACACGAAGAGTTGTCATCTATGCCTGTAGCTAGAAAGTGTCTGGACATATTTGATGAGGTAACAGGATTACCACCATATAAGGATAGAGTTTTATATCGATCTAGTCAAAGGTGCTAGACCAATAGTTATGCCTTTAAGGCATATGATTTCCAAAGAGAAGAGGAAACTAGAGGTGTGAGCGGATGACCTATTGTGGTCAGGGTTTATTCGTAGGAGCATATTTGAGTAGGATGCACATGTAGTATTCGCCACTAAAGCGGATGGCCCTTTGAGGTTGTATGTTGATTTCCATAAGTTGAATGAGATGATGAACAAGTGTCCACTCCTACTTATTGATGGCTTGTTCGATCAGCTCTATGACACGAAGGTGTTCTCTCATTGGACCTTGGATGGGGTTTCTGTTGGAACTGAGCCAGCCCACAACATAAATTATGGGTGAATTTCAAATTTTTTACCATATTGTATCTTTATTGGGCCTATGAAGTCTAATTTATTTAGAACATTTCTAAATTTAATTTAAATAAAATATTTATTTCATTTAGATTTACAATTAATGGATTGAATTTTATTTAAATTTATTTTAATTTAAGTATGATGGTACACATATGTATCATACACATATATGTATGTGTATGCATGTATAACATAATAATCCGAGCAAGGTATAACATGCCAGTATATAAATGTTGGGATTTGCATCGCAATAGACATGTTAGCTCATCTTGTATGTATTGTATGTTGTCTGGATATATGTATGTATGTATATATATATATATATAAACTTGTTATTTAATTGATTAAAACAATATAAATATTTACATACATACATATATAATATATGTATTATATCAATGTAATATATATATATATATTTGTATATATTAAATTAGGCATACACACACATATATAAACAACTTTGCATTATATATGTATGTATGTATGTATGTATGTATGTATTATGCAAAGTTATATATTATACATGTATATTTTTGTAACGACCCTGAATTTCCGACCCAATTTAAAAATTTTAAATCCATTATTTTAATATAAAATGTGAAATTTACATACGATCTCAATTAACATCCAAACTTTGTTTATAAAATGCGCCTAGTTAGTTATAGATATGGGTAAAGTTTCGTCGTAAAATATCACAGTAAATTTCGTTCGCGTTTTATTGTATATCAGTTCATTTTAAAGTGCGAAAATTTTTATCTTCCGAACCTGAATATTTTTACATAGAAAATTCTAAATCATCTTCTGAACAAGACGTCATTTTTCGTTTTTCAAAATTCGGACCTCTTTAGCTCCGTCGATCTTATTTTTCTGCGTTTTTCCTGCATTTTCCGTTAGTATAAAACTCGAATTCTTATAATTCAATCGTACCACAATTATCTGTGTACCGTTGGAAGCGCATCGTCGCACTGATCAAAACGGTATATTTATTCGTGCAAATCGGTGTCCGGCGTAAAGACAGTCGCGTTAATTTAACCGTTCCAGACGGACCAGTTAAATAATAACTCAACCCAAATTGTAGCCCGTATCCCAAAAGAAATTTGAAAATCAAATTCAGCTGGTGTATTTAATGTAGTAGTTGGCAGCTAGGTGTTGGCATCGTAAAGGGTTGTGACTCCTTGGTTCCATAATTAAATTTATGGTCACGTTGAAACTTAAAAGACATACTTACAACTAAAATTCATCTTACTGTTCATTTCCTCAAACAAAAAAGCTACAGGTACGAACTACATCTTTCCTTCATCTCCATGCTTTCTCCTTTCTCTTCCATTTTCTTCACTTTCAAACTGAAGTAACGTAAAAAAAAACCAGCCTATCCAATTGTTTCATCCCTTCACTGCATCATCGCAGCCACATGTGCGCACCACCTCACCCACCTCCGGCCGCATTCCACCTTCGCCAGTCCGCCTCCAACCTCGACGGCGCCTTCGCCACTCCTTCAGCCGAGTCCCACTCCACCCCATCGCCACTCCACCGCCCTCCACCAGTCCTCTGCACGCAAGCGCGACATCCCAAGTCACTGTCGCCGCACTCCAACCTTTCCCTGACCTCGCCGTGTGCGTGTTGCGTGCGTGTGTGGTTGCTGGGAATGCATGCGTGATTGTGTTGTGAAAAAAAAAGAGGGAGGATTATTTTTGAAGCAAAGTCTCGGCCTTTTTTTTAAAAAAAAAATAAAAAAATAAAATAAAATGTTTACTGTTGGAAACAGTCGAGACTTGCAGGCTTTTGTAAACTCATTTTTTTGCTGACACATATTTATATACGGTGTGTATATGAGTTGATGTTTGTGATAGAGTTGTAACCAATTTTCGTTTTCCCTGCTGTTGTTGCAGCAACTGTCTGAGTTCCATTGCAGTAGTTTCGATTTCTCAAGTTTCGTTCTTTTCGCCGTCGTTGGTAAGCGCATCTATATAATTTTATAAATTATATATGACGTTCATTGGATTAATATCGTCTCTCTTTTGTCAATATTGCAGTGACTGTTGTTCGTATTGTTCCGACCTCACTCGTACTCCTTTTCGCTTCGCTGTCAATTTCTTTATCCACGAAAGGTGAATTAATTTTCACGACTATATTCTTATACAAATTCGGTTGATGAATGATTGTTATGTGATGATAAAATTGGATGTTAATTGTTAGTGTTAAGTGATAAATAATATGCAAGTGAAGTTGATATAGGATAGTCGACAACTTAAGATGGATTATATGTGTCGAATTTTGTTTGCTAAACCTGACCCCTTTATATGATGAATATTGATTAGTTAAATATAACCCCTTTTTAATTGTTAAGTTGATTGACACGTATGAAGTGATAATTACACTTTGAACCATTGATCGTATATTGGATAAATTGTTGTAGTATAAGATTTTGGAATTAAACGACAAGTGAAAAACCGTAATATAATAATCTTTAATCTACATGAAATGATAGTGTAGATTCTAGGAATAATTATATTAATTTGCATAAATAACAAATGCAAATTAATACGATTACTTCGGGATTATTTAAATAAATTGTTGAATTGTTTTGTATGGTTGCTATTGCTTGTTTATTTACTTTGACACCATCCCGGTTATCACACTGCAAGTTCCCTTTGCTATGCTTTGATTTTTGAATTGAAATGGAATCGGGTTGAAATGATAAATACCCAAATAAACTTGACTTTGGATAGAAATTCAATAAAACCCGATTGGTCAATAATTTGATCTGAAATAAAATAAGGATTTTATTTGAATGAAAATAAAGTTTTGAAATAAAACTGGAATTTGAATTTGATGAAAGAACGTTGTGTAAAAATTTATTAATTAATAATTAAATTTGGAATTATTAATAATTAAATTTGGAATTGTTAATAATTAAGTTTTGAAATTATTAATAATTAAGTTTTGAAATTACTTGATAATTGAATAAGATTGAATTATTTAATAAATTAAACTAATGGAATTCTTTAACAAGTGAAATTGAACTTCTTAAATAAGTGGAATTAAGTTCCTTTATTAATTGAGTTGGAAATTGTAATTAAATAAATGAATAAGTGGAATTGGATTTCTTTAACAAGAAATAAAATGTGTTTTATTGAAACAAATGTAAGACTTGTGACTTAAAGGAATTTGATTTGACAAATTTAACTTAATTAAATTTGTAAGCTTTGATATAATAAGTTGAACGTAAGAAATTGATTTAATGAATTAGAGGTTAAATGGAAATTGTTTTAAAAGATAAATTAACTTAACGAGCATTGAACGTAAATGATAAATGAGTTTAAATTTATTTTAAATGATTATGCAATGAAACTTGTATTCGAATTCAAATGAATAATTGGATTGTTTTTAAACAAATTTTGAAGTTGAATCATAAAGATTTGAAATGGAAATTTTAAAGTTATGAAACGAAAAATTTGGGAATTGTTTGGAAAGACAAATGAAATGTTGATTTACAAATTCTTATTGAAATTGAATTTGATTTGGTTTTGAAATTAATTAAGCGACCAATCGGTGAAATAATTACGAAGGTTATTAAAGAGACCGGAATCGGTTAGGGACATACTCACTGTCTAAACCGAATACCACTTTAATAACTATACGCGGAGAGTGATCCAGAATGAAGTGGTTGGATTGACGTACGTTGATGATTGAAGAAAGTGAACGATAATGGATAGCCTTGACACTTGTGTCAAATTGGAAATGACTTAAACAGGAGCCGTGCCGGGCCAAATGGGGTTAGCTACCTCGAGCGAACACACTTCTTCGTAATCTACTCATTACTTTGTGATTGATTGGTGCGCACCCTTTATTTGGGAGTGTTGTTTCGCGGTGTTGCGATCGTTGCGACGATGCGTTCTCACCAGTTCGGATCAGGCAAACGGTAGTTTCACTACCTTGGGTATTGCCTTATGTGCCTTGTCATACTCGTATTGCCATATACGCGACCACTACGAATTTGTTTTGTATTATACCTATGGATTACTCCCTGATAGCCCACTAGTTTACGGTGGAGTTTACAGTGCTGTATAGACTATGATGCTTATATAAATGTGTTAAGAGGAATAATGGTGACGCCTTAACACTACCTTGATATTTTACTTTACTATTAAACATTATCTACTTATCGTACACTACTATGTATAAATAGTTTAACGGATCCTGAAAGATGTTTATTCCATTCATCTTTGAGTTATTGTTATTCCAAATTATGAATCATATTATCTGTATAAGAATATATGTCCTGATTCGAGTGTTTGTTTGTGCTTATGCTCGGATCAGACTGAGGATTGCTATTGCTGTTCTATTGGAGCTGAAGACCGAAGACTATCATCATATTTATCTTATCAGTATTTTTCTTTCCATTTGGACACTATTGGACATCTATGTTGTTCTATTTCATTTATTTGAGACATTGTTGTATTTATTGGGTAGCTTCATGAACTACTCTTATGACTATGTTGTAATTCCGCTGCACTATTCTATATGTTATATTTTCTGTGATTCTGTGATGATTCTCATTTATATACATATACTCCATTAATGATTCGTGTTTTGTACTATTTAAGTTGACATGTGTGGATTATTGTCAATTTAAATGGTACAAATATACGGGTTGTTACAATTTTACAACAATAAAAATAATATATACACACACACACATATATATGTAATTATTTATAATTATATTTGTAATATCTAAACTATTTATAAACGAGTGTATATGCACATCCAAATGGGCCTGCTCTAATCACAATGTCATGCATTAATTCAACAACACATTTGTATGAGGTGTAGAGTAAATATAGATGGTTGTTGTCACATAAAAGGTAAACAATTAGGAGAACTATAATTAGAAAATCAATATATTTATGAATTAGATGCTTAGTTTTTATTATTCAATGAATGTATTTTCTAAATGTCATGCGAGTAACCTTCATACTTATTTTGTAAATGAAAATCAACTTATTTTACTTCTCGATATGATAGTTTTGCACCAATTCACCATGTAGGATAATATATTTACTTTGCGGTCAATTTTAATTCAATTTTGTGCTTTATTTCCAATAAGTCAAATTTACTATTACCTCAATGATTCTAATTTGATTCGTATTTAAACGACATATATATCATATTTCGAGTTCCAATTAAGACAACAGAAAGCAACAATATTATTTTATTTGAAATAATTAATCCACAATCATTATGAGGAAGTATAAGTAAATGCGTATATAAATGAACTTGTTCTCATTTTTTGTTTCAATTATTACACTTTGTACACATCTTCATCCACTAAGTGAGAATAAAAAAAATTATGTGCATATATAGTAATGTTATGCTACTGGCCATCCATAAGTTTTTAGACCAAATTACCAAACATTGTCACCTATCCATGAAAATTTTAAATAATTGACAGTGGCAAAAATAATATGTGAGGTAATTAAATGAAATAAAAGTTTTAACTATAAAAAATATTGAAAGCACTAAAAAATAGTCATATTACAATGTAATATAGTAGTTTGTAGGAGAACAAAAAACATCTTCCTTGGATTATTAAAAGGACACGCAATTAAGAAGCTTGCTAATTCTGATCAGTCAATAAATTCTATCATTTCTTCATCAAATATAGATTAGAATCATCAGTAATCAACACAAAAAATGCCACCATTCAAGAATCAATGTGCGTATGAAATGAGATAATAGATATAGCAAATTACAATTTTGTATTCTCATTGCCAAAGCCACCTTTAATTTATTTTCCATTCTCATCTAACTCTCTGTAGTTCAAACTGAATCTGTAAAACCGATCCCTATGCTATACTGCGTTTCTCAATGAGTCAACTACACAAAACTCTACCATTTTGCAAACCAATTTTCCTGCCAAATGAAATAAAATATAACAAACATGATTGATGCAGCTTTTTAATGAGCAATATTTATGTGAATAGGTAAAATATGCTTAATGCAGGGGCACAAACACTAACATCTAGTTCAACTCTACAATAAACTCCCATACTTATATAGCATAAGCATTATAAACTTAAATCCTCCATTGTGTGTTGTGGTAAGTACTGCAATGGACAGTGTTATATCAAAACCATTCCTAGTGCTCCTACTTCCATTTCTGTATCTTTCTTCCAACTTCACAACCGAAGCCATCGATAATCACAGACTTGTAAAGTCAAACCACTATTCTGAAGTTGAAGTGTTGTACAGAAATGAGTTGCATCATCATGGAAAAAAGCAAGCAGAAGTAGGTTTCATTGTGGAAGCAAAGGGAAAAGAGGAAGGTTTGTATGTGATCCTTTATTTCATTACCTGTTTGGTCGACGTGGACAGTGGCCATTTCACTCTTTTCCTTCCTAGAACAACCCCTATGTCCTTACAAATACCCCAGCTATCCCTTCAACGCCTTACTCTCCATCACCACCACCATCAACATCGCACCACCACCACCACTATGTCCAACATTGCCTCCACCACTAAAAATAGACAAATTATTGGAGCATGATTCATTAAGTTTTTAGTTCTCTACTACAACATTAACTAATCTGCAATAAAAAAACATAAGTTATCAGTCATTTGCTTGTTAATTTTTCTATTGACTCTAGCAGAAATCAAATTACCTTATGTATCTCAGACTGATTTTTTTTTGATGCATCCTCCATAAACTGTCAATGTATATTTTAGTTTATATGTTATGTGATTTGTATTAAGAATTAGTATAGCAAAAATACCTGCCCGGTAACAATATAAAGTCTATTATACTATCCATTTACATCCATTCCAGTAATTGAATATAAATTATAACGAACTTGATCTCCTGGTGATGCATCCTGCAGAAAAAGCATCCATGAAAAATTAAGGATTGTTGCAACTACATAAATGACCTCATATTATGACTAACCAAGTAAAATATATAGAGCACCAGTTAGAAAGTGTGAACATGATAAGGGAAAAATGTACTAAAAGCTTTTTACAGTAGGTCCTTTAACAAAAGGAATAGCAAAGCACTACTTTTCAACTATCTATGTTATATGTAGGGAAACTGTTAAAAAAAGCAAAAGTAGGGGCATACCTGAAAATTATGGATGATTATCAAATAAGGTTGATTGCAGAAAATAAATCATAGATGTACATTTTTTATCATAAGCTTAATTCATGCATAGTAATAATTTCTCGTAGGGTAGTGAAGTAGCACTCAAGTCCTGGTAATTTACAAAATATTACAATATGAAAGCTATGCATTGAAGTTACGTTATTTAACTTGATAATATAACAAAAAAGTTATGATATTAATACATTGCTCCAAAACTCATGTCCCATATTTATTATATTTTAAGATAATTGTCAGTTGAAATATTCTTTGGTCATTCAGTCATATACGTTGTGTAGTACTGACATCAAACTACATGAACATTTTTTCAATACTGACATAAGTTTCGCTGTGGCCTGTTAAAATAAAGTAACATTATCTTGGTACTTTGTTAAATTAACTGGACTATCAACCTGATAAAACTCAAACTGTACCAATATTTTTTCTATTTGGTTAACAGAATATGCAATTAATAAATTACAAATAATGTGACAGTAATATTGTACGGTCGGCCTTGTGTATGAGTTAAATTAATGCAAAACGCTATGTACATATTATATTGAGTTTTCCTTTGCCAACCAATTGTTTCAAAGAGCAACGGATTACATTCTATTTGATGAAAAATGTGTATTATTTCAAAATCCTGCCTTTTTCAATAACTTGTGTGGTATATATGTATATTATTCTCAATGTAGCCTACTGACAGTATGTTATTTCCAACTCATGGACTCATAGTTATTCAGTTTAAATTATTTGTTTTATTTGGCTTGAGTTCTGTTAAGTAAAAAAACATCAATAAGTAGATCACGTTCTAAATACTCGTACATCATAATCTGCAAATTCATGTAGCACAAAAGAACGTTTGTCCTGACTTGCATCTCTTTTGTTTTCTTTGTTTACTCACCAATTGTATGTCAACAATCGGGTAAAATTGGTTATGAAAATAAAAAATCTTCTCTCAACAACGGTGTGTGTTACTTGCTTTTGAATTATTTATGAATGAAGATCAAAATAACGTACTAACATCACTTCTTAGTCCTTAAGTTTGAGAGGGAAATGTGTATGTCAAGATGAGATCTAAAGTGATATAATTAAAAATGAAACAGTAGATGAGTACCTTCGGTGAACCAGTTGATGCAAATATATCCCATACTGCATCCTCTAAATCAAGTCCATCCATATTGTGCTATTAAGATTTTCAATGTTTAATCTACACACTATAACCCAAGGAAAAAAGAGAAAGTCATGATAAAATTAGTAATAGAAGGCAAGGCAACTTGCCATTGCTTTAACTGGCTGATGAAACGAAGCGCGGTATAGGTGTAGATTAAGCTACATTGATAGTTTGAGTTCCAGCGAACTCGAACACCTTATGCCAGCTGCAGCTAAGATTATCACCTCCAAATATGTCATAGACTGCAAAGTCAAGATCAAAGACATTAATTTTAAAGGAAGAAAGATGACATCTGCTTCCTTTGCAACCGCTGCACTAATAAGTGCATACATCTTTTTTTAATTTCTTAATTCATGAACTTGTTCAAGCACTTCCATAGTCTCCAGCCTCCCATTCTTTACTTCTTCTTCCAGTTGCTGCATTAAGGTTGCATTTCTCCTTGGTAGCGAACATATTTTCACTTGCCTAAATAATCTAACATCAAAAAATTAATATCAAGTAATGAAAACTATTAGGTAAATAAAAATCAGTGTTGAAATATGTAAGTAACTTCCACATGTAAAACATGTTCGTACTATGTAGTTGCAACCACAGTAGAAAGAGTTTACATTTCCTTCAAGCTATTAACATTTGTAGGTAAGCAAATTAGTTTTACTTTTCTATAAGAATATATATTTATAAAATTTTCTTCGTTCAAATCCGTTGATCAACATTAAGTTTCCTATCAAACACCATGGGTTGTTTCACATGTATTTGTGGGCTCAAGTTGAATTTTTTTCCAAAACTAAGAACAGACCAAAATCTAAAAACCAAACATAAAGATATAAGTTTGGTGTGGAAGAGTCTTAGAATATGATATATAAGGTTGGTCCCTTCTTCCACTTGGATAGGATTTTTCCACGATTCTCCAAGAATGGAGAGTTTCTTATTTGCAGTAAATCATATAATGGAGTACGAAATAAGTTGTACTTGTACAATTTACACACCCAACAAGGAAATTATATTTAGAGCTGCAACAAAGAAGTTATTGGTCCAGGACAACTTATTCGCTACAGTGCAGGTCTTGTTTCACTCAAAAAAGCAAACGTTGTTTGGCCAACATAGTGATTTGATTGGTATCCTATCCTTGTAATTTTATATGTTTTATATTTTAAATTGATGTCTTCTTGTATTGAACATATTTTGTTTGGATTTTGATTCATATATTTTAAATATGCCTTACTGCAATAATAATGATATGGATAATTCATTCATTTGCATCTGATTCAAATGTGCATGCCTTTGGAGATAATAACATTTTGCAGGTGATAGTCATTAAATTGTTAATATGTTAGCTTAAGTTTACCAATAATCTGGTTTTATTCCATAAAAAATTGAATTTTTTTTCAAACCACGCACCTTTTCATGAACCTTTTGAAGTAATGGATCATTTTTTTATGTTAGTCCAATAACATAATATTTTTATCTTTGAACATACCCAACTATAAAAATTCTGGTAAAAGCTGCAACATTGACCGATGAGTAACAATATTCCTTCTTTTAGTTTTTATGTATATCGATTTTGAACTTCTTCTATTGTATTCAACGTTGTTACCTTTGTTTGATATATTAATATACTTATAAAATGCTAAAAAAAATTGCATATGGATTTGTATGTTTCTTCGTAAATGGTCTGTAGTTAAAGCATCAGTGGCTACTGGCATTTGTTCTGCCATCAACTAACGCTCATGTGATTAGGGAAATATAACATTGCTCATGTGATCATGAAAATTCAGCAAACTTCAATTTGGAGTCTAATAGCTTGTCTCCGCTATATGTTTCTCATTATCTACATGTCTCTTTGTTTCAGTTTCTAATTTTTGGGGTTTTCTTCTCAAATCTTATTTTCTAAATTTAAACTTTATTTTTTTAACACAAGCTGAATTCATTCACAGCAAGTGTTTCACATGATATCATTCCTAGTAACTGTTTCATTTAATAAACAGTGCAAAAACCTTCAAGTGTCTCTTGGAAAACCAATCAAACCCAATTTCTCTTCCTAATAACAATACATTAACTCTTGGTTATCTGGAAGTTAAATATGTACTCCTTCCTAGCTTAAATCACTAAAATAAAATATTAAAAAAAGAAAATAAACAACTGAAGCTGTTATGGTTAATGGCAACCAACTCAGAAGATAAGGTATAAGAGCTTTAGGATTATTAAGAAACTGGAAAATCAAATGAGGGTGATCAAAATTTATAATACGTATATCATATTTATGCAACACATTGAAATCTCAATGTTTTGATATGTACCTAAAGTCCATTCGGTGAAGCAACTGAAGGTATACAACAGGTACCACCATTATACTATAGGGTTAGGTAATATCCTATATTCAAAAGACGTTTTCTATTGTTTCGAATTGAGATGGCCATACAAATAGAACATCTATGGAATAATTATAAAAATGAGTCTGACCATTAAGTAGAATTGAATCATATGACCACAACTTTGGATTAAGATGTCTTGTAAATACATTTATTAATACTCAAAAACCAAACAATATGGAGGAAAAATTATAAAAACTTAACTACCTATATAAAGCAGTAATCAGTTGATATAATCAACTTAATTATGGGTGCGTCTCAATGTCTTTCGTAGTCAACCAATGAATTAAAAATGAGTAACGCTTCCTACTAGTGCAAATGCTTAGTATAATTACATGAACACTTATTGTCGAAATTATATTAAAAATGATGATGTACATAAATAGATAATGTTTATATATTTATATATATAAAGGTTTTCTAATTGAAATTGAATTTATAAAAAATACAGGGCATAATCATTGTGGAGTTTATTGCATATACTTTCGTCGCAACATTCACATACAAATAAATAATGCATAAAGTTGCAATTTTCAAATTGCATCAATACTTGTGTTTACATATAGCAGAAAAACTTGCATCATCATTTCAGAATTGTGAATCACTAAAACCATTAATATACATGAAGAAAAACAAAACAAAAAACTTACAAATAAACTTTGCAGCTTCAACTTTATGGAAAGCCTTATGTGTTTGAGCATTATGTCTTCCAAACTTCCAAAAATTCGTCAATGACACCTGTCATTCTTCAAACCTTTGAGGCATATGCTTTTTAAGTCCAAACAAATGCTCATTTAAAGTACCTTGCATGTTACAATTAACAACAAAACGAAAGTAAGTCTCTCTGATATAATTTAGGCAAAAAGACATGTATGTGATCCTGTAATAGGTAAAGAAAAATCAGTTAGAAATTTGTTAAATGAAATAGTGTTAGCTTAAATACTGGGATTAAAAATAACGTATTTGAGCTATTCATTATCTCAATTAGAGATCAAAGCACAATCTATAATAGTAATAAAAATGTTGTTATAGATGACAGAAACCTTGAAACATTGATTTTGAACTCAAGATTGCTGCTACCAATTGCGAAATTACTTCAATTCAAGCATTTTGATTCCTCGGGCTAGTATAAGGAAGAGTGTTTATTTGCATTAATTGCATCTTCACAGTTACTAATTAGAGGTTGAAATTTAGTATGCATATAAAATTTAAATCACAACAAAAAAGGAAAAGGAAAAAAAATGCAATCATGATTAAATATTTACCTGCTTTAAAATCCTAAGCTAATTTAAAATCAGCATCATAATACCTTAATTTATCATAAAATAATAAAGACTCCCTTATATACATACCTTTTTAGTGTTTGTCAGAAACAATAAAATTAGTGTGATGCATTAATTAATGATATAAAGACTTGCATTAATTACTGTTTGTTTGTTTGCATTTATCTGTAGCCACAGACTGCAACTAAGAGAATTTTGGGCTTACATACATCCCTTGTTATCCCTATTCTGACATACTATGCTGCAGATATGTCTATAAATTCCTAATTGAAGCAAAGAATCAAATGAAGTCTTTTACAAATAGTACTAAATTAGTACGTTATTGAAACTGAGAAAAGCAATGGTTTAATAAGCCAAGCATGCAATACAAAGGAACATGTATGAGGAAAAGCATTGAAAGGTAATCAACCTTTAAGAAATAATTTTTGTCAAATATAAATAGCAATATTTATTATACCTAAAATAAACTTTGAAGCAAACTTTGAAAACGGTAAACATATATCAAAGTTCCGAGAAACAAATAAAACAATGCCATATGTATTTGTTTTAGTAAATTTCAGTCCCGTTTGAAGTAAAGTATTAAGCTAGCATATAAAACTTATAGCAAAAACGATAAATTTTCAGAGAATGAACTACATATAAAATTGAATCTAGGAATACATGTAAGAGTATTGATGGTACAAAGGAATACATGAAAGAGAATAGTTGTCGGTCAAAAACAAACAAACCATAAACATCACTGTATACAAATTTCTTAGCAATTGAACACCTAAAACGAATGAGTGAAACATATAAAATGACATACATCAACGTATACAAACCGATAAGTATTGAAATTATACACAACCATTATCAATATACTGATCAACAATAGTCAATTTCAACATTTAGAGTTCATCATTCCAACAGCGAATCGGAAATGCAGAAATTAAATTGACGAAGTAAAGGTATTGGCTGTTTAAATTGACAAAGCAAAAGTATTGGCGGCCGCTATGTTTATTTTTCCGAGGGAAAAAAATGACGAAGGAAGAGGCAATCAAAAAACACAGAGTAGAACATAAACAAATAGACAACCTAAACTTAGCATTCAATTGTCAATCAATGAATAACTAAAGGGCCAAAATAAATTCAATCAAATCCGGGTACTGGTGATTGTTTAGCCTTAGATCTACCATATAGCTAAGGATGAAGCGTAGGAAATCTACTGCTGAACTGGTTAAAAAGTAAGGCGAAGAGAAAAAATTATCTGGATTGATAAGATTGATCGATGAGAGAAGATAGGTACAGAAATAGGCGGCCGCTATGTTTATTCTTCTGCAGATAAAAAAAGACAGAGGAGGAGGCAAACCGAATAGCTTCTGAGTAGGGTTTCGTAACAACAGTCGAAACTGAGGAGGAGGAGGCCGCTATGTGTTGATCATTTCACGATGAGTAGGTTTTGTATGCTTTTGAATAACAATGGCCATTAAGGTTACTGATTAAGGAAGAAAGCAGAATAAAATGAAACTAATAAAGAAACGAATTAGATGAGAAAGAAAACGCGTAACAGAAATGAAAAAGGGCATTTTCGGTACTTCGTAAAGACGCGGTTGAATCATGTAGACGGAACTCTTATTATTAGTAGTAAAGATGTGCGAATTCAAATGTATATATTTATATTATATAATTATATCAATTATAAAATTAATTAAAATTAAATATATATTTTATAACATTCCAATCTAATAAATAACATAAAAAATATTTCATTATAATTTTATATTATTAAATTATTTATATATAAATGTATTAGTCGAAGAACTTTAAAATAATTTTGTAATATATTTTTCAAAATTTAATTTTTTTGAAATTTGATATTATAAGGTCATTGAAAATTTTCTATAATTTTTTGAGTTAAATTCTATTATTTATTATTTAATTAATTTCAGTCGTTATTATAAATGATCTTTTAAAAATAATAAATTATATTTTTAAATTTTGGAATTTTGAAGAAAGATAATATGATGATGAAGAAATTTTATAAAATTTAAAATATAATTTTTGAAACATATATTATTTTAAATGAATTATTTAACCCATATTTTGATTTAAATAATATTAAAAAATAGTAAATAACTATTAAGAATATTTTGCTGTTGCCTAAAAACATATTCAGCATAAATTTGCATATATGAAATATAAGATCATTTTTTGACATAATATGAAGGCATAATTAATTATAGGTTATTTAATTTATGTAATATGACATGTTAATATAAATATTATTAATTAATAAATTTATAGAAATTAAAATAAATTATTTTGGCTATGTATACATCGGATCGAAATAAATAAATAAATTATACGTACATATATATAACCATTCAATATGTGACAATATTCATACATATATGAATCTCACCTAGCTAACAATATAATTATGATATATATATATATATGTATAAGCAATAGAGTATTATACATAAATTATAATTTATATGAAATAATAAAATACACCAAAACCTATACCATGAAGTACACCTTGCTATGATGAATATTTCTTCTTAGATACTTCTCAATTCGGCAAAATGCTAATCTTTAAATTGTAGACCATTGACATCCAATAATTGTTGATTTAAAAATTATTTGAGATGAACTTTAATGAAGCTTTGTGTAGGTATGATTGGTCGGCAAGGGGATAAAAATGGCAGCCAAAAAATCTTTTCATGCATTAGGGTTATGAGTTCTTTTATAGTAGAAGGAATAGAGGGAAAGGTGGATCAAATCTCTTACCCATTCTCCCTAGATCTAAGCCATCCATCTAAACACCCCTTTAGCCGCCCCCTACATCCTTTTGGTCAAAATTTCCAGCCCTTTTCGTGGGCTTTATACTCATTTCAAGCCCAAACAAATATTATTAATTAAATCTAATTTAATTGCTTATCGGTATCGCATATCAATCGTTATATATTTATAACCATTATAAATATACAACAACATTTATTCCTTAAATCATATTCAAAATTTTATAATTAATATTTCATAAATATTAATTAATTTATAATAATTATAAACTAATTAAATCATTTGGTTTAAAGAGAAATTATAATTTTTGTTGTGTGACTCGTCAAGTGTAAATTTGGTCAGCGATTAACATCGAACTATTCGAATGTTAATGTTCACACTTCACTTAGAAGGTGATGTGACATTTTGGTCAAGTTTATTGCTTACTTAGTTTCGATAAAATCCAAATTTGTATTATTTAAGCGTTACCCGGTTATGACATTTATTTTACATCAATTCTCATCGTCAAAACTATATCACTTTGGACTTATAGAATTTGGTAATGGTCAAAATTAAAATATCATCTATATTCAACTCAATAATCCAAGCACAAAGTCCTTGGTTTAATAATAACAATTTTTATTAACTGAAATGCTTTAGCCAGAGACTTTGACTTTGAGTTGACCATGATACTAACCCCATATAACTGAAGAGTCAAATCCTTTTATGAATATTAATTTACTTCTAGTACTTCCAGTTGACCCAACTATAGTCACTCGATGGATGCCATACCTTGATTTTACTATAATCAAAGCGGAGCTTTCATATTGAAGATCCACAGTATTCTCAAGTCGAAAAAACTGTGTAAATAAGTCGCATCAATATTTTTCATTTGACCTTAGTTATATTAACCAACAAAAACTATCGAGTGAGTCGTTCCATAGCTATCTAATAACTATCAGTATGTAACCTCTAGGTGCCCCCAGTAGCTATAAGTAATACACTACCCAATGTTTATAGAGTTACGTACTCTAGTCTCAACGGATACATCGATATGCAGTCTCGATGCATGTTGACCAAGAACATTTAAAATGGTATATTTATTTTCATTGTTTTAAATTACTCACGGTTACAACACTTTGTAACTACTATCTCAAAATATACCATTTATGGATTTTTATTAAATATACTTTTAATTAAATTGATTAATTAATATAACAAAATTATATCAAGTTTATAATAGAAAGAAAACACCTTTTATTTCGAACAATATTGGCTATCGAGTTAGATATATGTAACAAATTACATAATTTACCCTAGGGCATACCCCTAGCTCTATCAGTTTCATTAACCGAGAGTATCTAGAGAGAGTGTGCCGTTCACAACATTTTGTATGCTACCTTGACTTTTGACTGGTAGGTTATGCCGTCTGGGATAATTAACATGTCGGCATGCTTTGTTGATCTCATGAACCGTGTTTTGAGGGATCACTTGAGTAAGTCCATGCCTATGCTCATTGATGGTACTTTCTTTTACTCATGGTAAAAGAAGAGCACAAGACACGATTGGTGATTATGTTGGAGGTGTTAAGAAAACACCGATTGATGGTAAGATTTTTAAATTATCACTCCTTAGGGAAAGGAGTGAGATGCTTGGGTCTTGTTGTTTCGGAACAGGACAATGCTATGGATCCTGCGAATTACAACAGTCCAGGATGAAATAGACCAAGAGTGCTACGGATAGGAGGAGTTTCTTGGATCATTGGGATATTATATACATTTTACCAAGGACTTCTCAAAGGTAACGACACTATTAATCGATTTCATAAGAAGAATCAGACTTTTACTTGGGACGCGAGGTGCAGACACATGTTAGTGAGTCTGAAAGGGGTTGATGAGTGCATCGGAGTTAGTCATTCTAAGTGGGAACAAGGAGTCGATGGTACACACATATGTATGTGGTACTTGAATAGGTGCGGTATTAATATAGAAAGGTAAGGTTGTCATATATGCTAGTCAACAATCGAAACCACGAGAGGAAGTATCAGACTTATGATTTGGAGTTGGCAATGATAGTATTCACATTGGGGATTTGGAGGCACTATCTACTAGGAGAGAGGTTCAGATTGTTCATTGACACCACATTATTAAAGTATCTCTTCTCTAAGAAGGATCTCAACCTTTGCAGTAGCGATGGTTGGAATTCTTGGCCTCCTACGACTTTGACATTTCCTATATGCCCGGTAGGAAATTGCAGTCGTTGATGATTTGAGTGGAAGACATGCCATGTTGGGAATGATGTTCCTAGAGTGGACACAGCTCGAGTTTATCACTGGTTACAATTTCAGAACTCGAAGTGAGCTACAGCCAAAGACGATGGCTAGTTTGACTATCAAACATACTTGTATTTAGCGGATCAGTACTAGGTAGAGGCATGAAGCTAGACTAGCGGGGTTCATGGCTAAATTACAGGAAGAAGTACTGTCTGTAGAGGTGACGTAGTATGGACTCGACCAAGGCGGTTGGTTTCGTAAGGATGGGATGTTGTTTGTTCCCAATGTCGTTGGGTTAAGGGATAAGGTACTATAAGAGTGCTTTCATTCTAGATTGACTACATATCACATTGACAATAAAATGTATCGTGATACGAGGTAGACATTTTATTAAGAAGGGATAAAGAAGAACTTCGAGGCATTCATCTTAAGCTTTATGAACTATTAGCCAATAAAAGTAGAGTAGAAGAAACCAAGTGGTTTGCTACAACTGCTTGAGATTCCCAAGTGGAAATGGAAATAGATATTGATGGAGTTCATCTCTGAATGCCAAGGACTAGAGGAGAATACAATAGCATTTAGGTCATAATCGATAGATTGATGAAGTGTGCTACATTTATATTCGTTAAGTCCAGTAGAACAACATGCAGATTAGTCGAGTTATATGTGAAGTGGACTATCCGATTCCACGGTGTGTTGAAAGAGCATTGTGAGTGAACAAAACTATTGTTTACTAGTGGGTTTTAGAAGAACGTATAAAAGGCATTCGAAAATATGGCACTGAATCGATTAGATGATATCGAGACTGAATCAGAAATTTCGAGACCTCGTAGGCCTATTCATATCATAGGATGTGATACAAAACAACTTAGGAGGACGACCGTGGAGTAGTGAGGGTTCAGTGAAGTGAAAGCGAAGGTGATTGCATATGAGAGTTTGATGAGAGCATGAGGACTGCTTGTCTGGAGCTCTTCACTTGGTGAGATTTCCATTTTATCGCCAACTTTCATATTGATATCATATTTGATGCTTTATATTAGATGGTTTAGTATCCTGCATGTTAGGATAGGCGTGTATGTTACTTTTTGATGTTTGCTTTTATATGAGCCTGTTTGATTGTTGGTATTAGATACGATTACTTATACTTATATGGTTGTTAGGCATGCATGATAGCTATGGTTAACAAGTAGATATGCACGTCCAGATGGACCTGCATCTAATCACAATTTGTATGCATTAATTCAACAACGTGTGGACATTTAAAAATGCTATAGTGTTAAGGGGAGCCATGTACAAATTAACATAGATAGATGCATGCTGCCTTTGGCTGGATTGACCCTCATAAGAAAATTACACACAATGGTTTCATTAAAAGAATAACAAAAATACATAGTTTTATACATCTTTCTCAAAGTTTTCACTTCACAGGATCATTAAGTTGGTCGAGGGAAGTACTGGAACGTGCATTGTTATCTTTGTCCTTTCACAGAAATATATATACAATAATAAAACCATAATTCACAAACTAACATTAATTGGTATGGTATATTCTAATTCCACTCAAAGCCATGCAAATTATCCATAGTCGAATCTCTATAATTCAAATTCTCACTTTACAGTTTACACACAACAATGTATAAAGCTTCATGCTTTGTATATTTCATTGGTTAATGCTTATAACTTTCTAAGCTTATAATTAGTAAATCTAATAATTTCCAACTTAAAAAACACTATCATTGTTACAATATATTAGCAATAGATGGTTGTTTGAAGACTGGAATAATACGCCACTGGCTTCATCCGCAAAGCTGCTTTTCATTTACTTGTTTTAATAGGACTGGATATTGTATTTTCTTCTTAAATCTGTGATATAAAATAACAATATAATGCGTCAGTTCATGAGCATATTATTTACTAACAAATTGCAGATCATTATGATTACAATCATTTAACAACAACACACAAACCATACAAACCAAAGAATTATAAGAAAGATCACATCAACTCTTAAATACATCATCATTAAACCTACTCATTCTGGTAAGAATAACCACATTGCTAGGGAGAGAAATATAATGAAAGTGGGAGATGAAGGTTTGGTAATGAGATAATATTTATGTGTCAAACACAACCACTATACAAATGAAGATGGAAAACGGCAATCACTATACATCTATCTTGTTAACTGAAAATAAACATTCATCTTTTGAAATGAGTCTATGTTGTGTTGTCATTTATAAACAAATCATTTCTCATAGCATGTTGGACAGTCAAAAAGAAACCTTGTGTGCAGTGTGGGATAAAACCATCTAGGAATACAAATGATATGCGTATTTGCATGAGCAGTTGATATTGTGCAAATAACTACATCAATGACAAAACCAAAGCTGTCAAATGACTGGATAACAAACTAATATTGGATGCATATTCATAGAAAATTCTAAATATCTCTTTCTTTTCTGGACCTCTCCACCAAGAGTTAGCATCTCCAACCAATTACGAACACTTCCACAAATCTTAATTTCAATAATTCAGTCACCACAAACAATTAACAATGTAAAATAAGAACAACAAACAAATTTCTCTACATGCTATGTATGACATACAAAAATTTGTCAACATATTTGAATATAAAAGTTATCAAGTGAGAGTTCATCAGAAAGCTTTTCAATGTTATTTCAGTTTATCACTCAAATGACATCGCTAATGTTTCACTTTTCAGTTGATTTATTTCTTTCATCTACCCAGTTGTATTCACAATGTGAAACCCAGTGGGCCTGTACACCAAGCTATATAATTCGAAGATTATAACCATTAAAAATGGAGATGAACATGCAGGTATTCCAATAATATCGAGTCTCGGCAGTTCCAACATTAGCAAGAAAAACACACACTCAAGTATGTTATCCTTTTAGTTGTATAAAGTTCAACCCAAAATTTACTATCATGCATACTTAATTCTATTACAAACTCAATTACACTTTCCGTTTTCTTTTTCATCTTCACTTGTTATTTAACCATTTATGTTATTGGCCAATAAATAATAATTGCATGGCCACATACTATTTGACTGTCAGTACTTTATTTATGTTTTCCACTACAATTTCAAATTCCTGCATGGTCAGTAAAACCTAAAATTTATCCAAAATTCTTTGTCCCTTTCTCGGTCTTTTACCTTTTGTAACCTTTTATCTCTTTCTTTTATTTTCATAATCTTTTTTGTTTTCTTTTTCTTGTCTGATAAAAGTAAAAATGTTTGAAGGCTCAGAAGCTGGCACGTTTAAATAATCGAGTTAAAATAAAGAAGACCTTAATTGTTTCTTCTTATAGATACCAACTTTCTAAAATCACATTGACGACCGACAATAAATTTTTCCAGTGATTAGGGAAAATAAATCTTAGAGCGGACAACTTTCCTTATTCGAGCAAATTTACATTTTCTTTAGAATTCATTCTTTTAATTATGAACATTCTAATTGATTAATCATCAATCCATCTCCTTAGCAATGGAATTTGACTTATCAATGGAATTTCCGCTATTTACTTATCAATTTGATAGTAAAATCAGTTCTGTTAGTCAATATCGATTGCATATTTTGTGGATCACGCATGTAATTTCCCTTATTTACTTATCCGAATTGGTTATGCAGCCAGCTTGATTAATTAAGAAGGGGAATCTAGTTCTGAAAATATGTATAAGCAGCTGAAAGTGGATAAGTTTAGTTGTATAGAGTTAAATTCACCATTTAATGTGCGTAATCTCAAATTTATGCGTATGAACTCAGTTAGCAAAAGGCTACAAACGTTCATACATGCTTATGAATATACGAAATGTGCGAATTGCTTAAAGCTTCTAAATAAGAAAATTTAATCGATGTGCATTCTAATAACTATTGTTTGTTGTTGACATAGGTTCACTGCACCTTAATCAGTAATTTATAGTTCATGTATCAAACAATCAATTCCTCGAACAATGTGTACTGCACATGCACAGTTATGTAGTGCTAATGATTTATATTTACAGGAGTAAGTGAATCAAAATGAATTACAGGTGATTAATGCAGTACAATGAATTAGTAGGAAAGAAGGAACAAAATCTAAATTCCAAATGCTACGAAAAAAAATAAGTATGAGAAACATATCATAAACAAACCACCATGTTTAGTCAATAATCCTTAGTTTAATTTTGAACCGCGGTTCAATGGACTGACCTTAGTTGATCATCGATCGATTTGTCGATCTATAATCAGTAGTTGATAACAATTTGAGCTTAAGATAAGAAGTAAAAGTTGCATGAATTGGGTTTTATGGCATTTAATAATAAATTTACTGAAAATCCAGGTCTTGCTTTATATATTCCATTCATCAGGTTATGATCTACGATGAATGCAGTTACCAACCTAATTCTACATCATCTCCAGATTTATGGTTATCAAATACTTGTTAAACTCGTAAACGTAAGAACAATCTTTTATTACTGATACTGGAATACAACGAAGACGTGGTAACCAACTAACTACTTAACACTGGACATACAACGTCATGTATTCTAATAGCATAATATCATTTGCAAAGTAATATTGCCTCTGTTCAACATCAACAATATATTGCAGCTAATAAAAATAAAATCACTCAAATTGAATTGATCACATTCAAACTGGAATATAATTGAATTGTATCACCAAATTTAATTAATACTTTTAAACAAAGCATTCACTAATTTATTAAGATTTTGAATGAGAAAATTCCACGTTTCAAATTAATCGGTACATTTAATAGAATTTTAAGATACTACCATGCTAAAATTCAATAAAAGAAATATATGTCCCTCAAAGATAAAACTTATTTAAGTTCTTGCTTACCCATACATAAGGGAAGTTCAATTGTAGTTTATGTAATATATTTCACATGTAAATAGATAATAAAATCCAGGTCTTCATGTGTTCATGGAAAAAAATAATTAATTTTGCAGTATAATAATAGGCTATACAAGAGTTCTAAATACAAAACATTGGATTTAATTTCTATCATTAATCTCTTCAATGTTATTGAAATTCTATTTTTGTCATGTATTTATAGAAATGCACCAAGATATGTTTCAGAATTTCAAAGTAAAACTTTATAATCATAAATCTGATGCTCAATGTAACATAACTACATTACTAAAATCAGTCCATAACCTAAATGTTAGAATTGAATGTACCTCTTTTCTAATGAAGAAAGCGTAAATGACTGTCCCCAGGATATTTGTGTTTTACAGCTTGGTCACTAATTCTTCCTCGAAATCAAAGGCAGTTACTGAAGAAACATACGGTTCTCAATCACCATTCTAGCCTTTCATACCTGCAAAAAATATTATACTATGGGATTAACAAATTGTTAAAACAAAGAAAGCTGATATGGTTCCATATGTAGTCAAAAAGTAATTACCGGAAGGATCTACCAATTATCTGGATTCATATTTGCTACTATACTCCATTTTGTTCACTCAAATAATACTCGCCTACAAAAATCACAAACCATGCACAACTATGAGCTTATGCATTTTGTTTTAGCATATAGTGCTGTAATATTACTAATTAACTGTGCATATATTTCAACTAATATACTGCGAACTACTATTTATTTAGACTATGTTAGTGATATATGTGAAGCATTCTCATTGTGCATAGAAGATAGGATAACTATATTTAAGTTTTTAGTTTTTCCATTGCACTTGCAAATGTATTAAATTCCAATAAAAATTATATGTACAGTCCCAACGGTTTTATCGGTCGAATCATCGTAACCTCAAATCTTGGATTAACATGATCCGGTTATGAAAACATTGATTTGCTATTGTACGAAAAGACAAATCAGCTTAATGAAAACCAAAACAAAACACAATATAGTTAGCTAAAGATATAAATTAAAAGTCCGAATGATATAATCCAAAAGATTGCATAAACAACTACTAAAATTATTTTCCAAAGCTTCCAAAACCCTCAAATCCTTAACAACCCACAACAATATCCAAGTAAAGAACTAAAGGAAACAAACTGACACAACTCAAAAACACATGAAAACAAAGCACCATCCAACCAAACACACAACCTAGTCAACCTCCTCAATCTTAGGACCAACACCACTACCACCAGAAGGAGCAGAACCTCCTTAATCAGATTCAACAGTGCAGGTTAAAAGTAAGGAGTATGTCAATAAATTATATAGCATACTACTACAACTATTTAACGATGGATGTAATATGTGTATGTCTCCGTGTTAAGCTAAAGATATGCATGATATGCAATTAATCCTGAAGCATTAACAAAATAATTCCTGTAAAACTTAACAAAATAATTCATGATTGAAAACAAAATATATGACTGGGTATCATCAATTAATCCTAAAGCATTAGTCTAAAAATTTGGAAAATATGAACAGAGCACACGTTAATTTAGAAAGATACCTCATAAGCATCATTATTTCAACATCTTTCCTCATCCAAGTCCCAATTTCTCTAACATAAATAGAACTTTGTATTTCTTTATTGCAGACTCCTTGTAGCTACAACAAGATCCCTAAGCAGCGAAATATCCCTAAGAAGCAGTATTCGGATTAGCGAAAAATTCATAAATATAAGTATCAGTGAAATTAGGGTTAAGTCTACCATCTCTAAAAGCGATAAAAGCTAAAAGCAACGTAGGATAAGTCATCGACGACAACAGCCGCTGATGGAAATGGCGAAGCAAAGCTTGCAGTGCAACAACGTCGATCGACTTAGTAGGAAGAGGCGTTGATGATTTCTAAGGAGGATAGCGGTGAATCGCCCTGGCGATTAGAGATGAGGAGGATGAGCGATGCGATCGATTTAGTAGTAGAAGGCGTTGATGATTTCTGAGGAGGATGAGCGGTGAATCACCCCAGCGATAAGGGATGAGGAGGATGAGCGGTGCGATCGATTTAGTAGCAGGAGGCATTGATGGTTTCTGAGGAGGATGATTTAGTAGTGTTGCGATCGATTTTGTAGCAGGAGGTGTTGGTCGATTAGGTTTAGGAAGAAAGCGGAATAAAACGTATTAGCGTATGCGAATAGAAGTGGATGAAATAAGACCCAAACAAAATAGTAAAAGGAAGGGCATTTTTGGTACTTCAGAAAGACACGGTTGAATCATGCTCAAAGAACTCTTATTACTAGTAGTAAAGATTTTGACTTGTTTGATTTGGGGATTTTGGGGGTGAAATTCCTAAAGTGGGGAAGAGTGTAACGACCCATATTTTACGTATCGGAGGATCGTAAAATATTATTTTAAGATTCATATTAGGCTATATGATTCTAGAACTTTGGATGTTGTTGAGTATTGACATTTTTGACCCATAGTAATTTTATCCGACGATTTTGACCTTGATTTATTTTTTGGCATTTTTGATGGTTGTACGTATTATGTTGATATACGTACACTGATGTGTAGGAGAATTTGGACGAATAGAAAATGTCCCTGGATCATGTATGAGTTGCGCAGTTGAAACGTTTTGAGATTAGTCGTTCCAACAGCCCGTGCTTAAAAACATCCAAAAATAGCGTCTTGGGGGCATATTCTCGGATTTCAACGAAACTTGTGCCATTGGAACGGGAAAAATAAGATGATTTGCATGGTCAAAGAATCATTGCAATCAGACATTCCTAGAAGCCTTATGAGCATAAAACGTGCGTTGGAATTTTGAAAATGGGAGAAAAATGGACATGCACAAACCCTAACCCTGCCAATCCACTACATCTATCATTCCCTGTAGCCACCCATGTCATTCCTGCAACTCATCCCATTATCTTTCTCCTCATCTTTCTCTATCAAATCGTCACCCTTTCCGACGAAATAAAATCCTAGTCTCTATATTTTTCGAAGGCTACGCAGCCATGGCCTTGGATTGATCTGACTCCAAAAATAGTGGTCGGAAATTATAGATCCGGCAAGTGGGTGGTTTTTAGAGGAGATTGGAAATGAGTTTTGATGATATGGGTTTGTTCGTCTCGTTAAGGGGAGTATGAAAATGTAGGTGGTCTGAGCTAAAGTGAGTGGTGTGGTGGCAAAATAGGAAAGAAGAACCCATTGTTTGGCTCGTTTTTGGTTGCGTAGAGCGTCCGTGGAGTCGCTGTAGTCGTTAGGCGTAGGCCAGGGTCAATGGCAGTGATGGTGTAGAGTCATTCGGGGTGCTGGTGGTGGTCTGATGGTGGCTGTGGGCGTTTGGTATCGGGTAGTAGGTAAATAACAAAAAAGAGGCAACATGTCGTGGTCGACATGGTTGGCTAGAGGAGAGCGTCAGGTGGTGGGGTGGCCGAGGGGAGGTGTTGGCGTCTCGGGTGGCAGAGGGTGGCATATCTGGCAAAGTTCATGCATGGATGCGTGCGGGAATTCTTGGTGCATGGGTTCATTTGGACTTATGAGCAAGGGAGGAAGGGTATAGGCATACATTCATGGGAGAGAAGGAAGTGATCATGTGGATTGTGAAGTTGGGTGAGCGAGAAAATAAGAAAGTGAAAAGTGGGGTTCAATTCCTCTATCCTCATATTACCTATTCCCATGTGCCGCAAGAAATCACAGCCACTCATCACAACAACACAATTAATCTGTGGACCCACCATATCATATGAATGGGGAATGATGAAAAATCAATTGTTGAGATGAGTGTGGTACACGGGGAAAGGTAATTTGGGGACAGGAGATTTGAGCTGCGGAAAGTGTGTGTACAGACTTGTGAATAAGGAAAGGGTGAGGTGGTGCAATTATGAAGATTGCTGGCTAAGGTATGAAACTAATTAATTATTGGTATTAGTTAATTAAGTTATTAAAGTATTAATATAAACCGATTTATTATATTGTCTATAACTTTTGCATACTAGGTCCGATTTGGACGCGATTTATTACGTTGTGCTCATGATGGAGAGCTCTACGACTTTGTATGGAATGAGACAACTTTTACTGAGGTGAGTGATATTTTCTCTCACTGGACTATGATTGTTAGTATAGTATAAAAACGACGTTTTAAAATAATTTCTGTTATCTAGCCTTGTGATCAGGCCATATTCGAACGAATCTGATTAGTCGAAACTTAAGGTTATCGAGGTAGAGTGCCCAGAGTTATAACTAGCAAACTCAGATGTCGGATGCAACTAAGATTACAAGCCCAAAACATAGCAATCAACTTCTAGGAGAATGCAAATACCCCATACACCCACGCACAACAATCCAGAAGCAAACTTCAAAAGAAGTTAGGACCGATACTAATCCTTGATCAAGGATTGGTACCGATCCCTAAAATTTCTCTAAAACCACCTGTCCCTCTATGCAATATCAAGCTATGATGTCCAATGCCTTCTCGAAACATTGTTGGATCTTTCACTTGCATATTTCATCGATTGCCAAGTTTACATGAAGTTACTTAGTGCCACTCCACCACTGAACCAAGAAATCATCCAGAACCAAGCTTCTAGCAAAGCAATCAAGGGGGAGAACATGAAGGCACAAACAATTCGCACTTGTCCAAGGCCACGAGGATGACCCATAAAACAATCTTGTGGATCGGTACCGATCCATGACCTGGTAATTGCTGACATGGCCACGATTTTCCCAACATTTCTCTTCCTAGACGTAGGAAACGTGAATGTGAACGTAGTGGGGATGATTTTGGCGACCTTCAGTTATAAATATAGGGGTAGGATGATGTTTTGGGGGATCCTTTTCAATTGTTTATGAATTTACATATTTGTCTTGTAATCTCAGGGATCATTATCGATCCATAGGTATGCCTCTTGTAAACAACAATCAAATTAGCAACAAAGTTAAGTGGACATAAGCAATGATTAACCAAGTCACTATAAAGTTCATGTGTCTTAATTTTCCTTATTTTAATTTGCTTTCTTCACTTATGTTCTCTACTTTCATTCTCTGGGTGTTTGTGCCATCTTTCGATATAAACATTTTGGTACTTTCACTAGAAGTGAATTTCTCAAGATATTTGGATCAACCATCTACTTTTGGATTGCTTTAATCCGAGAGATCGATCCATTTGCTTTGTTTTTGCATTCAAAACTACTTAGATTTCAATAGTATGTACAAAAGGCCTGTTTAAGCTACAGCCCCACAAAGAGACCAATCCACCGCTTTCGGAGCTGCAGATGGTGTTGAGAATGTTGACTGTCAACATGTGGAAGAGGTTGCATAACCAACTACTACTGAAGTTCATAACCTATCGGAGGTGATAATGAGGGTTGAGATGGATCGTATGATGAAGCAGATGGAGGAAAAGTTGCAGGAGAGCCGCAACGAGATAAAGCAATTGATGTAGAAGAGCATCGATTTACCGAATGAATTATCCCACGGTCGTAGAAGAAGTAAGGAGTTGACGCCTTTCGATTTGGAGTATGAAAGTTCCCCATCATTGAGCCAAGAACAAAGGGAAAGAAAGCAAAATATGGTTAGGAAGGAGGCCGACACTTCAAGCTAGAGGCTGGAGACCGATCGTTGACAAAGTGGAAGGATCGGTACCGAAACCCATGCAGGGATCGGTATCGATCCATCTTTTCTTGATTTGATGAGTCTATGAGTTGATGTTGCAAATGATGATGTTGGAGGTACGTCTGGTCATGTTGTTGATTGTTGGAATGCTAGAGATCAGGCGGTTGTTGTCCATCCATCGCTTAGAAACCAAACTAGTAGAACCGTACGGTTCTCCTGGAGTGAGGATAACCTAGGTATCGTGAGCCTAGCCAAGAGCATTTGTCGCCAAACACTTAGGGCGGATCATGATTACCATCGTTCAATAGACCCTGCAGAGCCAGATTATTTGGCTGAGATGGTAAGAAGGTTAATAAGCGAAAATCGACATCGAAGTAATGATGAATGGGGAACCTCACCTAGTCGTAACCCATTCACCAAATAGATAATGCGTGAAGAATACCCCAGAAGGTTTATATTGCTAATGATGTCATCGTATAATAGAAGGACGGATCTGAGGCAACATTTAATGAATTATGACTGGCATATGGATTCTGCCAAAGCATCTGATGGTGTGAGATGTCATTGCTTCCCTATTTTCCTCAAAGGTGTCGAGGTGTTTTACCTGGCTTCCACTGAGATTCATATAATCTTTTGATCAGTTGGCTCGAAAGTTCATTGAGTAATTCCATTTACACACTATTCGTCCTAAGGATATGATGTCACTGTCAAACCTCTTCCAAGAGATGGGAGAGTCGTTGAAAGATATCTAGAGTTGATTCAACACAGTTGTGATGGAAGTGAGTAATGCTCAGGAAGGTATTGTTTTGATGACATTGATAATGGGGATTCATCCTGATATTGATTTTGGGAGATGACTGAAGATGAAACTCCCACTAATGATGGATGTGTTTTATAAGAAGGTGAACTAGTTCTTGCGCTTGGAGGAATTTCTACTCCAGGGAAAGTCAGTGTCGGGCAGTTGAAAATAGTGGTTCAGAGCAATGTTGCTGTAAGGAAATCCGAAAGGAATTCCGAAAATGTTAATGTTAATGTTGAGAATAAGATTGGTGGTCAAAGAAGGAATGATCAAGGGGCCAGAGACAAAAAGCCCAATTCCAGAAGATGCCATAGGTTCTTGAAGTATGGTAGTTACACTCAATTGAACAATTCAATTGAGAACATATACCTTGCCACCAAAGGTACGGAACAGTATAAGAAGCCGACTCCGAGTGAGTCGATTGAGAAGGAGAAGAAGTCTGGGAAGTAATGAAAATTTCATGGAGACCATGGTCACAACACAAACGAGTGTAGACACTTTCATGATGTGATCGAACATCTAATAAGGAAGAAGAAGTTACAAAAGTTTGTCAAAATCTCACAGGATGGCGAGCAAGGAAGTCTAACCCTCAAGGACAATGGGGGCAAGCCTGGCCAGGTGAGGATGAGTCCAGGTGGCTTGAAAAAAGATTGATTATTAATAAAATTTACGGAGGACCACATCCAACTGAGAAGAGCTGGAACGAAGTGGAAAGATATGCAAGTGCTTTGAAGCATACTGTAAGCGAGAGTTGCTTTATCGTCAAAGACGGAGCTTCGAAAAAGTAGTTTAGGATGATGACCGACGACATTGTTTTCAGAAATAGGGACGTTGATGGGATTGAAGCTCCCAACATTGGATCCTTTGGTGATATCAACCATGATTGGGTCGACGATTGTGAGGAAGTGCTGGTCGACTGTGGCAGTTCGGTCAATATTCTGTTTAAAAAGGCTTATGATCAGATGCTGTTGTATGGAAAAGATCTAAAACCGTGTAATTCTCGTATCTA
The DNA here is from genome assembly GCA_030737815.1 of Allium fistulosum. NCBI lineage: Eukaryota > Viridiplantae > Streptophyta > Magnoliopsida > Asparagales > Amaryllidaceae > Allium > Allium fistulosum. The sequence goes on along the minus strand of CM060908.1, from coordinate 736,333,308 downwards.
GGCATTTAACGGTATGGCAACAGAACCTATTAGATTTGTAGATTTTCCGGTTGGATTAGGAAAAGGTGACTGCAAGAGGGTGCGGATTGTGACCTTCGTCGTGTTGGACATATTTTTTTTGCTAATAATGCTTTTTTTGGGCCGGTCGGACCTAGCCAGTTTTCGGGTAGCCATTTCCCATGGTGCTTGATAATGAAGTTCCATATGGATAATGGAGTAGGTGTTGTTCAGGGAGACCAGGGGCTCGAACGTGAATGCTATATTGTAGTGGTAAAAGAGATAAGGCAACATGAGAAGGGAAAAGGTACGAAGAAGGCTCTCTGCATCAATTCATTAGACCATAGCGACCACCGCCTAAGCCCTGGCTCTGGTAGTATAGCCGATTCCATAAGGATAAGGACCCGATGAAGGAACCAGAGGATGCGAGGGTGGTCCCCGCGGAGTTGACAATCAACTTCCCGGTCAGTTAGGATGATCATACACGGTTCGTGAAGATCGCATCTCAAATCAGCATGAGAATGATAAAAGAGTTGCCGGGTTTTCTCCGGGCAAATCTGGATGTATTCACCTGGACGCATTCTGACATGTGTGGAATATTGTTGGAGATAGCATGCCACGCATTGAATGAAAACCCTAAATGTGTTCTTGTGAAACAGAAATGCCGCATCCTGGGTCCGGAGTGATTCACTGCACTAAAAGAGGAGGTGGATAAGCTGAAGGACAACGACTTCATCTATGACACTCTGTACCCGGAATGGGTATCCAATCTAGTTCTGGTTAAGAAATCCAACGGGAAGCGGAAGACATGCATCGACTATTCTGATATGAATAAAGCATGCCTGAAGGACAACTTTCCACTCCCGAAGATTGATCAGCTAGTAGATTCAATCGTTAGGCACGAACTGTTATCATTGATGGACACCTACTCTAACTACATCTAGATTCCAATGCATGTCCTAGAGCAGGAGCACACCAGTTTCATAACTGACCTGGAATGTATTGCTATCTTGTTATGATCTTTGGTTTGAAGAATGCAGGAGTGACCTACCAAAGGCTAGTGAACTCGATGTTCAGAGATAGATGGATGCACAATGGAAGTTTATGTGGACGAAATGCTTGTGAAGTCAAAACGGTTGATGAACTATATTAAGGACTTAGCAAGAATGTTCGGTGTGCTCTGCAAGTATGGAATGAAGTTCAATCCATTGAAGTATTAATTTGGGGTTGCATTAGGGAAGTCCTTGGGTTTCATAGTGAAATCAAGAGGATTTGAAGCCAACTTGGAGAAGATCGAAGCATTGAGAAACATTGAAGCCTTGAAAACAATCAAGGAGGTCCAGAGTCTGAATGGGAAGGTTGTAACATCCCATATTTGGAGGCCAAAAGCTAAGCGTTACAGATGTTGCAGTCATCCATAGTATTAACTTCTGGTGACAAAATACTGTAATGCTAATGGTATCCATAATATTAGAAGCACTTGAATATGAACAAAATCACATATTTTCAAAAACAACATTTTACTGATTACATTTCAAAACAAATTCATATCCAAGTTACATTATCCCATATCGTTTTCCAGGTAAAGATTAATTATAATCATTACAAAAATACGCCAAGAGCGACATATGACGATGCTCCCTTGGTTGATCAAAGAAATATAGTCATATCTGACTTAATACATAGTGGAAATAAACAAAACAATCTGTAATTCCTAATTAGCTATCCGTAAGCCACCTACTCATCTTCGGAAGCTTTATTCGCCAAATGACTAAAACCTGGAAACCTTAGCCCTTAGCCTACTCAAATCAATTTTGAGCACCCGAGAGTTTAAGGGGGAACAAAAAATTCGAGTCGGACATAAAGCCTGGTGTGAATAATACTGTTACATCTTGGTTTACTAATATTAAGTGAGACCACGCCGCTTAGCGGAACGGGTTTCCCCTCACTAATATCCTTTTTAAAGCATATATTTTGCAAATCCTTTCTTGCAACCAAACTGGTTAATAAAACTGATATAATAATGATAATAATAGCTAAGTCCGTTATGCTATAATCAGATAACTAATGAACTATCTGTCCATAAGTAATAAATAGACTATTTGTCCGAAAACTGGGCTGACTGTCCGCAAACTGGACTAACTGTCCGAATCAAAATGGACTATCTGTCCGAATCATTTTCTTAGGGTTAACTTACCCTTTATCTTTTTCCTTGAAAACCTTTTCAAAATGATTTAACCTTTTAAATCATACTTATACAAGAAAAATATAATCTTAGCTTTACTCTAAGCTATTTTGCCATGATATATATACTTTACTTAATATAACGTTGATGGATTTTAGTGAGGACTAGCTATCCTTCCAAAACAAGTTAAAACCCTTTTTAACTTGAAACACTTAGGCTATATTTCCTATTTAATACATTCGAAACCTTTGTTTAAAACCTTTAAACGACCCTTTCAAAACCCTTGAAGGTAACCTTTTCGAAACCATTGAAAGTAACCCTTTCGAAACCATTAAAAGCCTTTCCTTCGAAAGCTTTAAACCATTAAACCATGCCTTTCGAAAACATTGGAAAAACCTTTCCTTTCTTTTCTCCGAAAGCTTCAAAACATTAGACATCCTCCTTTAAAACCTTTAAATATTGCCTTTCGAAAACATAGGAAAAACCCTTCCGTTCGACCCTTTCGAAACCCTAGGGAACCACCCCTTCGAAACCAATCATTAAAATCCTTTCGAAAGAATTAAAATACTAAACCTTTCGAAAGCACTCGGGTATAATTTAAAACATGTGGAAACCTTTTGAAACCATTCAAAATTTCACCCCTTCGAAACCTTTGAAAATCATCTCGGTCGAAACCATTTGGATTATGCCTTCAAGTAGAGCAGAAGGATCGGAAATCCATTAAAGTCGAAAGCATCTGTTTTGAAACCATTTAAAACCGTCTCTTTCGAAACCATTTGGTTGTTACTTCAATCAGAGAAAAATGGTCTTTAAAACATTTAAGTCGAAAGCATCTGTTTCGAAACCATTTCCCAAGTAAAGAAGTGATGGTGTCGAAACCATCCCTTCGAAAGCATTGGAGAAGTGGCTAAATTTTAGAAAACAAATTACCCCTTCGAAACCATCTGAGTCGAAAGGTAGAAAGGCAGCAGCGAAAGGTTTTGACTTAGTTGAAAGCAATTATTTAAAAACAAAGACGCAACCCAATCGAAACCATTTCCTTTAAATCTATTTGACCTAGTCGAAAGCTACTTAGTCGAAAGCCATTTAGTCGAAAGCAAGCAGACGCATTTTTAATTTAAAAGCAAAGTGATGCCTCAACCCCTTCGGAACCTCTGGTTTCGACTACATACATTTTGCCTTATATCCAATTCGCTATGTACCAATATATTGATACCATGCGCAATGGTTTCGATGGTGTTGAAGGCGAAGGGACTTAGTTGAAAGCCAATCAAGGTGGAAGCAGGTACCGAAAGCTCAAAATAGTAAAAAGCATGTAGCAAATAGTTTTTTTCACCTAACTTGCTTTACGTGTCAAATTTTGAATGGTTACCTCTTTTCTTTATCACTAAAAAGTGCTGCAATTTTTAGAAATAACTATTTGAATCATTTGCAAAAATCCCTTCTCCTTTTATAAATACGAGTACATATGCACGTCCAGGTGGGCCTGCATTTAACCACAATGTGCATGCATTTTTATTTGTACCCGTGGAAGTAGATTTGATAGTAGCATCCCCACATTTGAACGCCGCCAAGGCAGAAACCGCTATTTTTTTTGTTTAGACTGCAATAACCTCTTCATACTAACTCGGAATCAGGCAAAATTTCGACCGATGAACTCCCAACTAAATTACGTATAATACGGTACACTCGGATACTTCATCTTGTGAACGCACATTGTAGTTCTCCATGGTGACTGACAGTTGTACTTAGAAAATAACAAGCTATATCCCCACTTCAACGCTCACTGTAGTTCTCCATGGTACTTAATAGTTGTACTTAGAAAATAACAGGCTACATCCACATATTTGAACTCTGTCTAGGAAAAAGCCGCAATTTTTTTTGTTCTGACTGCAATAACTTCTTCATACTAACTCGGAATCAGGCAAAACTTTGACCGATGAACTCCCACCTAAATTACGAACAATATGGTACACTCACATACTTCATCTTGTGAACGCACACTGTAGTTCTTCATGGGGACTGATAGTTTACTTAGAAAATAACATGTTACCATATCCCCATATTTGAACTCCGCCTAGTGCAGAATCCGTTATTTTTTTTGTTCAGTCTGCAATAACTTCTTCATACTAATTCGGAACTCGGCGAGTATTCGACCGATTAACTCCCACCTAAATTACGGACAATATGGAACACTCGTATACTTCTTCTTATGAACGCACACTGTAGTTCTCCATGGGGACTGACAGTTGTACTTAGAAAATAACAGGCTACCACATCCCCATATTTGAACTCTGTCTAGTGCAGAAGCCGCTATTTTTTTTGTTCAGACAGCAATAACTTCTTCATACTAATTTGGAATCCGGCGAGACTTCGACCGGTTAACTCCCACCTAAATTACGGACAATATGGAACACTCGGATACTTCATCCTGTGAACGCACACTGTAGTTCTCCATGGGGACTAACAGTTGTACTTAGAAAATAACAGGCTACCACATCCCCGTATTTGAACTCCGCCTAGTGCAGAAGCCGCTATTTTTTTTGTTCAGACTGCTATATTTACTTCATGCTAACTCGGAATCCGGCGAGACTTCGACAGATTAACTCCCACCTAAATTACGGACAATATGGAACACTTAGATACTTCATCTTCTGAACGCACACTGTAGTTCTCCATGGGGACTGAGAGTTGTACTTAGAAAATAACAGGCTACCACATCCCCATATTTGAACTCCGCCTAGTGCAGAAGTCGCTATTTTTTATATTCAAACTGCAATAATTTCTTCATACTAATTCAGAATCCGGTGAGACTTCGACCAATTAACTCCTACTTAAATTACGAACAATATGGAACACTCAGATACTTCATATTATGAACGCACATTGTAGTTCTCCAGGGGGACTGACAGTTTACTTAGAAAAAACATGGCACAACATCCCCTTATTTGAACTCCGCCTAGTGCAGAAGCCGCTATTTTTTTTATTCAGACTGCTATATTTTCTTCATACTAACTCGGAATCCGGCGAGACTTCGACAGATTAACTCCCACCTAAATTACAGACAATATGGAACACTCGGATACTTCATCTTATGAACGCATACTGTAGTTCTCCATGGGGACTGACAGTTGTACTTAGAAAATAACAGGCTACCACATCCCCATATTTCAACTCCGCCTAGTGCAGAAGCCGCTATTTTTTTTGTTCAGACTGCAATAACTTCTTCATACTAACTTGGAATTAGGCGATACTTCGACCGATGAACTCCCACCTAAATTACGTACAATACGGTACACTCGGATACTTCATCTTGTGAACACACACTGTAGTTCTCCATGGTGACTGACAGTTGTACTTAGAAAATAACATGCTATATCCCCACTTCAACGCTCACTGTAGTTCTCCATTACACTTAATAGTTGTACTGAGAAAATAACAGGCTACATCCTCATATTTGAACTCTGCCTAGGAAAAAGCCGCTATTTTTTTTGTTCAGACTGCAATAACTTCTTCATACTAACTCGGAATCAGACAAAACTTTGACCGATGAACTCCCACCTAAATTACGAACAATATGGTACACTCGGATACTTCAACTTGTGAACGCACACTGTAGTTCTTCATGGGGACTGATAGTATACTTAGAAAATAACATGCTACCATATCCCCATATTTGAACTCCGCCTAGTGCAGAAGACGCTATTTTTTTTGTTCAGTCTGCAATAACTTCTTTATACTAATTCAGAACCCGACGAGACTTCGACCGATTAACTCCCACCTAAATTACGGATAATATGGAACACTCGTATACTTCATCTTATGAACGCACACTGTATTTCTCCATGGGGACTGACAGTTGTACTTAGAAAATAACAGGCTACCACATCCCCATATTTGAACTCTGCCTAGTGCAGAAGCCGCTATTTTTTTTGTTCAGACCGCAATAACTTCTTCATACTAATTTGGAATCCGGCGAGACTTCGACCGGTTAACTCCCACCTAAATTACGGACAATATGGAACACTCGGATACTTCATCCTATGAACGCACACTGTAGTTCTCCATGGGGACTAACAGTTGTACTTAGAAAATAACAGGCTACCACATCCTCGTATTTGAACTCCGCCTAGTGCAGAAGCTGCTATTTTTTTTTCAGACTGCTATATTTTCTTCATGCTAACTCGGAATCCGGCGAGACTTCGACAGATTAACTCCCACCTAAATTACGGACAATATGGAACACTCGGATACTTCATCTTATGAACGCACACTGTAGTTCTCCATGGGGACTGACAGTTGTACTTAGAAAATAACAGGCTACCACATCCCCATATTTCAACTCCGCCTAGTGCAGAAGCCGCTACTTTTTTTGTTCAGACTGCAATAACTTCTTCATACTAACTCGGAATTAGGCGATACTTCGACCAATGAACTCCCACCTAAATTACGTACAATACGGTACACTCGGATACTTCATCTTGTGAACGCACACTGTAGTTCTCCATGGTGACTGACAGTTGTACTTAGAAAATAACATGCTATATCCCCACTTCAACGCTCACTGTAGTTCTCCATTACACTTTATAGTTGTACTTAGAAAATAACAGGCTACATCCTCATATTTGAACTCTGCCTAGGAAAAAGCCGCTATTTTTTTTGTTCAGACTGCAATAACTTCATCATACTAACTCGGAATCAGGCAAAACTTTGACCGATGAACTCCCACCTAAATTACGAACAATATGGTACACTCGGATACTTCAACTTGTGAACGCACACTGTAGTTCTTCATGGGGACTGATAGTTTACTTAGAAAATAACATGCTACCATATCTCCATATTTGAACTCCGCCTAGTGTAGAAGCCGCTATTTTTTTTGTTCAGTCTGCAATAACTTCTTTATACTAATTCAGAACCCGACTTCGACCGATTAACTCCCACCTAAATTACGGACAATATGGAACACTCTTATACTTCATCTTATGAACGCACACTGTAGTTCTCCATGGGGACTGACAGTTGTACTTAGAAAATAACAGGCTACCACATCCCCATATTTGAACTCTGCCTAGTGCTGAAGCCGCTATTTTTTTTGTTCAGACCGCAATAACTTCTTCATACTAATTTGGAATCCGGCGAGACTTCGACCGGTTAACTCCCACCTAAATTACGGACAATATGGAACACTCGGATACTTCATCTTGTGAACGCACACTGTAGTTCTCCATGGACACTGACAGTTGTACTTAGAAAATAACAGGCTACCACATCCTCGTATTTGAACTCCGCCTAGTGCAGAAGCTGCTATTTTTTTTGTTCAGACTGCTATATTTTCTTCATGCTAACTCGGAATCCGGCGAGACTTCGACAGATTAACTCCCACCTAAATTACGGACAATATGGAACACTCAGATACTTCATCTTCTGAACACACGCTGTAGTTCTCCATGGGGACTGAGAGCTGTACTTAGAAAATAACAGGCTACCACATCCCCATATTTGAACTCCGCCTAGTGCAGAAGTCGCTATTTTTTTTGTTCAAACTGCAATAACTTCTTCATACAAATTCAGAATCCGGTGAGACTTCGACCAATTAACTCCTACCTAAATTACGGACAATATGGAACACTCGGATACTTCATATTGTGAACGCACACTGTAGTTCTCCAGGGGGACTGACAATTTACTTAGAAAATAACATGGCACAACATCCCCTTATTTGAACTCCGCCTAGTGCAGAAGCCGCTATTTTTTTATTCAGACTGCTATATTTTGTTCATACTAACTCGGAATCCGGCGAGACTTCGACAGATTAACTTCCACCTAAATTACGGATAATATGGAACACTCGGATACTTCATCTTATGAACGCACACTGTAGTTCTCCATGGGGACTGACAGTTGTACTTAGAAAATAACAGGCTACCACATCCCCATATTTCAACTCCGCCTAGTGCAGAAGCCGCTATTTTTTTAGTTGAGACTGCAATAACTTCTTCATACTAATTCGGAATTAGGCGATACTTCGACCGATGAACTCCCACATAAATTACGTACAATACGCTACACTCAGATACTTCATCTTGTGAACGCACACTGTAGTTCTCCATGGTGACTGACAATTGTACATAGAAAATAACAGGCTATATCCCCACTTCAACGCTCACTGTAGTTCTCCATGGTACTTAATAGTTGTACTTAGAAAATAACAGACTACATCCTCATATTTGAACTCTGCCTAGGAAAAAGCCGCTATTTTTTTGTTCAGACTGCAATAACTTCTTCATACTAACTCGGAATCAGGCAAAACTTTGACCGATGAACTCCCACCTAAATTACAAACAATATGGTACACTCGGATACTTCATCTTGTGAACGCACACTGTAGTTCTTCATGGGGACTAATAGTTTACTTAGAAAATAACATGCTACCATATCCCCATATTTGAACTCCTCCTAGTGCAGAAGCCGCTATTTTTTTTGTTCAGTCTACAATAACTTTTTCATACTAATTTGGAACCAAGCGAGACTTCGACCGATTAACTCCCACCTAAATTACGGACAATATGGAACATTCGTATACTTCGTCTTATGAAGGCACACTGTAGTTCTCCATGGGGACTGACAGTTGTACTTAGAAAATAACAGGCTACCACATCCCCATATTTGAACTCTGCCAAGTGCAGAAGCCGCTATTCTTTTTGTTCAAACCGCAATAACTTCTTCATACTAATTTGGAATCCGGCGAGACTTCGACCGGTTAACTCCCACCTAAATTACGGACAATATGGAACACTCGGATACTTCATCCTGTGAACGCACACTATAGTTCTCCTTGGGGACTAACAGTTGTACTTAGAAAATAACAGGCTACCACATCCCCGTATTTGAACTCCGCCCAGTGCAGAAGCCGCTATTTTTTTTGTTCAGACTGCTATATTTTCTTCATGCTAACTCGGAATCCGGCGAGACTTCGACAGATTAACTCCCACCTAAATTACTGATAATATGGAACAATCGAATACTTCATTTTTTGAACGCACACTGTAGTTCTCCTTGGGGACTGAGAGTTGTACTTAGAAAATAACAGGCTACCACATCCACATATTTGAACTCCGCCTAGTGCATAAGTCGCTATTTTTTTTGTTCAAACTACGATTTCTTCTTCATACTAATTTAGAATCCAGTGAGACTTCGACCAATTAACTCCTACCTAAATTACGGACAATATAGAACACTCGGATACTTCATATTGTGAACGCACACTGTAGTTCTCCTAGGGGACTGACAGTTTACTTAGAAAATAACATAGCACAACATCCCCTTATTTGAACTCCGCCTAGTGCAGAAGCCGCTATTTTTTATTCAGACTGCTATATTTTCTTCATACTAACTAGGAATCCGGCGAGACTTCGACAGATTAACTTCCACCTAAATAACGGACAATACGGAACACTCGGATACTTCATCTTATGAATGCACACTGTAGTTCTCCTTGGGGACTGACGGTTGTACTTAGAAAATAACAGGCTACCACATCCCCATATTTCAACTCCGCCTAGTGTAGAAGCCGCTATTTTTTGTTCAGACTGCAATAACTTCTTCATACAAACTCGGAATTAGGCGATACTTCGACCGATGAACTCCCACCTAAATTACGTATAATACGGTACACTCAGATACTTCATCTTGTGAACGCACATTGTAGTTCTCCATGGTGACTAACAGTTGTACTTAGAAAATAACAGGCTATATCCCCACTTCAACGCTCACTGTAGTTCTCCATGGTACTTAATAGTTGTACTTAGAAAATAACAGACTACATCCTCATATTTGAACTCTGCCAGGAAAAAGCCGCTATTTTTTTTGTTCAGACTGCAATAACTTCTTCATACTAACTCGGAATCAGGAAAAACTTTGACCGATGAACTCCCACCTAAATTACGAACAATATGGTACACTCGCATACTTCATCTTGTGAACGCACACTGTAGTTCTTCATGGGGACTGATAGTTTACTTAGAAAATAACATGTTACCATATCCCCATATTTGAACTCCGCCTAGTGTAGAAGCTGCTATTTTTTTTGTTCAGTCTGCAATAACTTCTTCATACTAATTCGGAACCCGGCGAGACTTCGACCGATTAACTCCCACCTAAATTACGGAAAATATGGAACACTCATATACTTCATCTTATGAACGCACACTGTAGTTCTCCATGGGGACTGACAGTTGTACTTAGAAAATAACAAGCTACCACATCCCCATATTTGAACTCTGCCTAGTGCAGAAGCCGCTATTTTTTTTGTTCAGACTGCAATAACTTCTTCATACTAACTTGGAATCCGGCGAGACTTCGACCGGTTAACTCCCACCTAAATTACGGACAATATGGAACACTCGGATACTTCATCCTGTGAACGCACACTGTAGCTCCCCATGGGGACCGATAGTTTACTTAGAAAATAACAGGCTACCACATCCCCGTATTTGAACTCCGCCTAGTGCAGAAGCCGCTATAATTTTTGTTCAGACTGCTATATTTTCTTCATGCTAATTCGGAATCCGGCGAGACTTCGACAGATTAACTCCCACCTAAATTACGGACAATATGGAACACTCGGATACTTCATCTTCTGAACGCACACTGTAGTTCTCCATGGGGACTGAGAGTTGTACTTAGAAAATAACAGGCTACCAACACCCCATATTTGAACTCCGCCTAGTGCAGAAGCCGCTATTTTTTTTGTTCAAACTACAATAACTTCTTCATACTAATTCAGAATCCGGTGAGACTTCGACCAATTAACTCCCACCTAAATTACGAACAATATGGAACACTCGGATACTTCATCTTGTGAACTCACACTGTAGTTCTCCATGGACACTGACAGTTGTACTTGGAAAATAACAGGATACCACATCCCCACATTTGAACTCCGCCTAGTGTAGAAGCCACTATTTTTTTTGTTCAGACCGCAATATTTTCTTCATACTAACTCGGAATCCGGCGAAACTTCGACCGATTAACTCCCACCTAAATTACGGACAATATGAAACACTCGGATACTTCATTTTGTGAATGCACACTGTAGTTCTCCAAGGGAACTGACAGTTTACTTAGAAAATAACATGGCACAACATCCTCTTATTTGAACTCCGCCTAGTGTAGAAGCCGCTATTTTTTTTGTTCAGACTGCTATATTTTCTTCATACTAACTCGAAATCCGACGAGACTTCCACTGATGAACTCCCACCTAAATTACGGACAATATGGTACACTCTGATACTTCATCTTATGAACGCACACTGTAGTTCTCCATGGTGACTAATAGTTGTACTTAGAAATTAACAGGCTATATTCCCATATTTGAATACTATTTCTCCATGAGATGTAAAAGGGTATATTTGGAATTTCAAAAAGACACCGAGTAAATCTATTCAATGAATTCTCTTTATTAGTAGTAAAGATATAAAACATTTAAGTCCCATACCTTAAATAATTTTATATATCCATTAATACACTTAGGAAAAATCTACAAAAATTCCAGAAAATCTCTTTTAATATGTTTTCCAACATATAAAAATTTCGGACCCAAATCCTTTATTATTTAACCGTAAATAATTATTAACCCAAATTTACATTTTCTTTACTTGAAAATTCATATAAATTCCACAAATATTCAAAAAATTCTAAAAATTGAAACCCATCTCTAAAATATCATTTATGATCTTCATAGAAATTCGCAAGGCATTTGGATGTCATTTTATAGGGTTTTCACCTTAAAACATATCATAAATTCAATACGAACAACCATAATTCATTAATAAGTATATATAATCATTCCATCATTCAAAAACATGGCAAATCGATGCAAAATATTCGGAATTCATCTTAAAACTGAAATCATAAAAATTTGAGATGTACACATTATTCACCTTAACTTTAGAGATTAAAGAGATTGAGATGTGAATGGATTTGATTTGAATTAGCTTCTTCCTTAGCTTTTCTTAATCTTCTTCTTCTTTCCCTTATTATGGTGGCCGGCCTCTTTAAAAAATTTGAGAATGAAATGTGAACGTGTATAAGAATATACGGCCAAGTTTTAAGAATATAGGAATGGCCTCTTTCCTATTTTACTCCTCCTCTATTTCAATTTAACTCTTGTTTTAATTCATAGGTTAAATGACACAGCTACCCTTTGATTAAATCAAATCTCAATCCCCTAATCAGCACATTATTTTATTTAATTTAACTAATTAAATATCCTAAATAATGTTACCAAAAATATGGGGTGTTACAAACTCCCTTCCTTAAAGAATTTCGTCCTCAAAATTACTGTAATGGACACAACAAATCAATCAAAGAGGTAAAACATACCATCAAATAAGTCGGGATAATTATCTCTAATCCTACTCTCAATCTCCCAAGTACAGTCCCTGTCATCGTCGCTCCATTAGACTTTGACTAATCTGACCATCTTGGTTCTAAGCCTCTTCTCCTCTCTCGCAACAATACGAATAGGCCTCCTCACTATAGTCAAATCCGGTTCTACTACTAAGTCATCTAGCACAGTCGGTGCAATAGTAGTCTCTGGGTCTCTAACACATTTTATGAGATGAGAAACATGGAAAACATCATGGACTCCTGCCAAACTGCTCGGTAACTCAATTCTATACGCGAGCTTCCCGATCCTCTCAATAATAGGAAAAGGGCCAACGAATCTCGATGTTAACTTTCCTGATTTCCCAAATCTAATCACACCCTTCATCAGTGATACTTTGATGAAAACCTGATCTCCAATTGAGAACTCTAAATCTTTTCGTCTCTTATCTGCATAACTCTTTTGCATGGCCTTCCATATAAAGCTTCAAACGACGCCATCCCAATACTAGTATGATAACTGTCGTTATACAACTCGACTAAATGAAGATGGTCCTCCCATGATCCCCCGAAATCTAATACATAAGCTCTTAACAAATCTTCAAAGATTTTGTTAACTCTTTCCGTTTGCCCATCAGTCTGCGGATGGTAAGCGGTACTCATCTTGAGCTTGGTTCCCAAAACTTCCTGTAGACTCTTCCAGAACTCGCTAGTGAATAAGGAATCTCGATCACTATCTATGCTACTAGGAACTCCATGTAGTCTAACCACATTCTTCATAAACAACTTTGCTAAAACAGGTGTTGTTCTGGTTGACCTAACTGGAACGAAATGGGCACTCTTGGTCAATCTGTCCGCTATGAGCCATATACTATCATTTCCCCTGTTCGACTTTGGCAACCCGTCAATAAAATCCATAGAAATAGAATCCCATTTCCATACCAGAATATCTAATGGCTAAAGCAACCCACTTGGCTTATGGTGTTCGGCCTTTGCCTGTTGGCAATTCAAGCACTGCTTTACCCATAAACCAATTTCCCGCTTCATACCTTCCCAGAAGAAACTTCTCTTCATATCCTGATACATCTTAGTAGCTCCCAGGTGAATAGAGAACTTCGAATGATGGAATTCCTCTAAGACTTCTTTCCTTATGTTTCCTACACTCGGAACACATAATCTTCCTTTCTTTCTCAATCTCCCATTCTGGTCAAGACTGAAATCTTTCAAGTCATCGCTCTCGGTTCAATTTCTTAACTTCCTAATCCACTCAACTAATACCGGATCTTCTTCCTATTTAGAAGCAATCCTTTTGATCATCACTGGTCGAACTTCCAAACAAGATAACACTACGGTTTCTCTGCTAGACGCAGCCTCAGATCTCCACTGCACTCTACAATCTACTAATGCTTCCAAATCTTTCCACTTATCGATCATCGCCAACACTGCATTTTAATGTTTCCTGCTAATTGCATCCACAACCTTGTTGCCTTTCCCTGGTGTGTACTCAATCCTAAAATCATAAGCAGCGATAAACTCTAACCACCTCTGCTGTCTCCTGTTCAAATTCTTCTGAGAGAACAAATACTTCAACAACTTATGATATGTATATAACTCAAACCTCTCTCCCAAAAGGTAATGTCTCCACATCTTCAATGCAAAGATTACTATAGCCAATTCCAAATCATGTGTTGGATATCTGACCTCATGCGGTCTAAGCTGTCTAGAAGCATAGGCAATCACTTTACCTCTCTGCATCAGCACAACTCATAATCCTGTTCCACATGCATCGGTATAAACCACCAAATCCTGATTCCTTTCTGGAATAACTAAAACTGGTGCATGGGTCAATAAGTGTTTCAAACTTTGGAATTCTTCCTCACACTTATCCGTCCACACAAACTTTACATCCTTTCTTGTTATCTTGGTCATCGGTGCTGCTATCCGCAAAAAATCCTTAACGAATCTTCGATAATAACCAGCCAACCCAAGGAAACTCTTTATCTCCGTCACTGTCACGGGTCTCTTCCAACTATTCACCACTTCAATCTTAGTTGGATCTACTGACAACCCTTTCTCTAAGACTACATGACCCAGAAACTTCACTTCCTTCTTCCAGAAATGACATTTCGAAAACTTCGCCTTCAGCTGATGCTGCCTCAGCGTCTCAAGCACCACTCTAAGATGTACTTCATGCTCTCTTTCATCCTTAGAGTATATTAAGATATCATTTATGAAAACTAATACGAACCTATCCAAGTGCTCTCGTAAAACTCGATTCATCAAATCCACAAAGAACGCTGGCGCATTAGTCAGTTCGAACGGCATAACTAACCATTCGTACACCCATATCTAGTCCTAAACACCGTCAAAGCACTACAACAAAAATACCCTATTACAATGTCCTTTTTACAACGGGCATTGGTTGCCCGTTGTAATAGAAGGCTATTACAACGGTCCATTCAGGCCCGTTGTAATAGATGCCCTATACAACGCCCTTTTTACAACGGGCGATGATAGCCCGTTGTAATAGAAGGCTATTACAACAGTCCTTTCAAACCCGTTGTAATACATGTCAATTTTACAACGTTCAGAAAATGCCCGTTGTAAAAATTAAGCCCAAATAAAATTATAAACTAATATAATAGCCGGCCCCCTTTTTCTTTTATATCTTCGGCCCGTTTCTCTTTTATTTGCTCCGTTCCTTTTATTTGTTAAAATGGCGGCCGTTCCTCGTTCGTTCGTTCCTCAATCCAGATTTAGGGTTTTGCTAAATTGAAGCGCCGCTTGATATTATTTGATTGCAGACTTCGATGTTCTTTGGTTTGGCTTGCTGATTGTTGCTTGTGGCAGCTTCAATTTGTCGAGCGTGTATGCTTCATATAAATTGGTACGTGATGTTTCTTTGATTTCAATTACGCTCGACTTTGATTCGAGTTGTTGATTTGATTTATTGTTCATTTTTTTTGCTTGAACTTGAATGCATATTATGGCCGATGATGTTAGGGTTTTTATAGGATTCGATTTCCTATATTTTTGTTCGTATAAATTTGTTTGAATTCATCACTGCTATGCTCTGGCCATTCAATTTTGTTTGATTGCTTGAGATTTTTCTGACTTTGTCAATTTCGTTTATTTGTGACTTGATTCTCAAGGCTTGTGATTTCTGACTTTTGCTTGGCTACCACGGTGTTGAATTCTCTGTTGACATCATTTAATTCTCGTTTGAAATCCCCTGCGACCTTATTTTCGGTTTGAACTTTATGCTATGACTTCGACTATTTTTGAAATCCCTTGTTGGTCTAGTCTGGAGCATTTGTGGTCAATGGTTCATGTTGTAGCTTTGTTTGAACATGTACACGGCTGTTGCATTGCTCCATCATTTACCAACTGAATATTTTGAAAAAATGAGGAGATGATATAATTTTTGAGAGCCGTTTGCAAGAAACACAGCTCAGTGTTGAACAGATATACAATGATTTGATAAAGAGAAGGAAATTTCAGAGAATTATCAAGAAATAGGAATGAAGAATTGACTGATTTCTTGATAATTTCAGTGATGAATTTCAAAAAATAGTAAGCAACCATAGAATGTATTCTCTAGGTAGGGCTTATTATGATGGTTAAAGAGAAGTATTATGTCAGTTTGATAGAAAAAATCAAAAGAATACTGAGAGCAATCAAGAAAAACAGATGATGAAAGAAAAAGAAACCTGATGCTTTTCTTGGTATGGGTCGATGACGTGTTCAGTGTAATGAACAAATGAAAGTAAGGAAAAATATGAGATAAAGGAGTAAAAGAATAAACTTCCTCTGTGATGATAACTTGATTACTGCAACTGCAAATCTGAGATCTGAGAGGAAAGAACAACACTAATTGACAGTCGTTAGACTTTTTGTGGCTCCGATACCACATTAAAATATGAAGATATTGAAGAGAGAAAGTGCTTTATTATCTCAAATGATTATTGCATACAAAACTGATCATTGGTTCATGCTTATATACGGAAATACAGTAGCTTATTACATTGTTGGCTAGGCCCAATATGGTGCAGCCTGTATAATGCTTCTGATCTCTATGATTTTCATATAAGTTGTTTGAAATAATCTCCATTCAATTTAATCTTTTTATATACCCGTTTTCATATTACCATATATTAATTGTACTGAGCAAATGGTTCATACATGACAGGTTTATACATCTGCATCCAATATGTTTTCGATGGTCCATCAGTTTGATCATGCACCTCATATTGGACCTAAGGTATAACTATACATTACACAACTTCCATTTTTTTTAAAAATAAAATAAAATAATAATAAGCTTGCTTGTTGTGTGCTTTTTTACTTGTATATAAAAAAATTATAGGCTTTTGTTAGCGAATATGCCGTGCATGGAATGGATGCTGGGTCTGGAAACCTTTTAGCAGCATTGGCAGAAGCAGCTTTCCTTATTGGGCTAGAAAGAAATAGGTACATACATATTTTTAGAAACATAACATATGTGTCTATGATATCCAGAAAACTAAATATGTAGTATATACCCAAAGAACTCCTATGTGGATAATGCATATGCTATATATTTAGCATTTGACTGAATATGGTCAAATTTGGAAAAGGAAAAAAAAGGAATCCATTTAGTTTACATACTATTTGACTGAATATGGCCAGCTATGCACCACTATTTGGTTTTATCGAGTTTGTTTATTATTCTCAGATCAAGAATATTATGAGGATGGTTATATTAGCGTTTTTTTAACATTTGCGCATTATTGTTTTCCCTACATTCATTTTTAATGGCATTCAGTTGTAAGAACATTTTTGTCCTATGAAATTAAAGAGTTTCCCTTGTTTTCATTGTTTTAAAAAATAAGCTAAAAAGCCTAAAGCGACGAAGAATATATTAAAAAGGTTGAAAATTATTTAAAAGGGCAAAACCTAACAAAACCAAATATGTTTCTACTTTCCATTTTGAAAAGTGATTAATCAAAACGTTTAAAGCTACGGTGTTTCTAAGTAAATTAACTCAAAATGCACTTAGAAACGAAATTCGTTTTGGTTAATAAGAAACTTCATGCATACAAATTGGCTACAATGTTTCTTCTTCTTCTTCTTCTTCTTAAATTTAAACTAGGAAACTTGTATCAGACATCAGCTTTAAAACTTCAATTTTGTAAATGCCAATCCTGAGGTCAAACCTTGGCATACTAGAAAAAAGTATTGGATGGTGTCAGTTAATATTATATCAGTGTGTAAGCTGTCTATGATCTTTGCTGCTGTTTGCCTACTCGTAAACCCTACTCTGTAACTATTTAGTGATATCCATGCACATTATAGTGCGTAACTATTTTCGATGCATAATTAAATACATTTTTTTGCATCTAGATGGCAAAACCTTCAAGAAGCCATGACGGCCATATGAAAAAGAACGTCTAGATGATGAGCTTAAATTAGTTGGAGAATACGGGCTTCGATGTAAGCGTGAGCTGTGGAGGGTCCAATACGCTTTGAGCCGCATCCGCAATGCTGCTAGAGGGCTTTTGATATTTGTAAGTTTGTGGTATAGTATGATTGTACTTAGAACATGATATTTGTAGCGGACTGTTATGTGTTAATGCTTTATGTATTTGGCATGTAAACTTATCTAACTTTTTGGAGTGTTAGAATTCTATGACTCTAGCTTTTAGTCTTTTCGTATGTGATTTTAATTATTTTACGACAATATTTAGTATTAGTATGGATGTATTGCATGGATGTTGCTCTATTTTTTTTTTAAAATTTGCATTTCTTTTGCAACGGGCAATGTGCGTTGTTATATGAGCTTCTTGCAACGGGTTATAGCCGTTGTAAAAAGGTATACTGCAACGGTTTTTACAACGTGCTTTGCCCGTTGTAAAATGTGGTCGATCTATTACAACGAGGCCTATTACAACGGGCACATGCCCGTTGCGAAAACCATATTACAATGGGCATTGCCCGTTGTAAAAAGACTATTTTGTTGTAGTGAAGGTATACTATCCTCTGTTATTCTGAGCTGATGGAAACCTGTTGCCAAATCCAACAACGTGAATATCTTGGCTCCACTCACCCGGTCGAAAAATTGTCAATCCTCGGCAATAGATATCGATTCTTTATCGTCCTCTCATTCAACATACGATAATCGATACATAGCCTTAACGATCCATCCAGCTTCTTAGAAAAACTACGACTGCTCCCCAAGGCGAACTACTCGGCCTGATAAAACTCTTGCCTTCTAATTCCACCAACTACACCTTTAACTCCCTCATCTCTGTAGGAGTCATCCTGCTTGGTGGCCTACTTACTGGTTCTGCTCCTAGGATCAAATCTATCTGAAACTCAATGGCTCGTTTCGACGGCAATCCAACTATAGGCTCAAAAACATCCACGAATTCTCTAACCACGAAAACTCGATTTAGTTCATCTTCCAACTCCATAACATCCAACAAAGCATTCACCTTACCGTTAGAACCATCTACGGTATAAACTATCCGATCACTACAATAAGGGTGTCTAAGCCATATTTTCCTATCCTGGCAAAATATCCTAGCATCGTACTCACTTAACCAATCCATCCCAAGAATAATCCTGAACCCCACAAAATCAAAACATGCATACTGCAAACAAAAGTATGACCTAACAAGTCAAACTCTAATTAGTCACATCTCAACCCTAGAGTTGCATACCCTCCTATTGGATTCGCAACCCGTAAGGAAGTAACTAAATATGTGGGTTCTAGGTTAAGCTTATCTATCAAACATCTAGATATAAAAGAGTGCGATGAATCAATATCAAATAGAACACTAACAGACATACCATGAATCTAAAGCGTACATCCCAAAACTGCCTTTCCTTTCTCCTGAGCCGTTGGCTTCGAAGCAGCAGGCTCCAATGCATAAACCTTGCCCTTTCCATCTTTAGCGGGCTCCTTGCACTGGTTCCTATAATGGCCAATCTAGTCACAATTGAAACACCTGACATTCTTCTTCCCAGCTACCTCCTTTGCCTTTCCAGCACGACACTCATTAGCAAAGTGCCCCTTCTTGTCGCACTTGAAGCAAACAATCTCAGACTTCCCTTTCTCAGCCGCTCCATCCTTCTGAGCACCTTTCTTAGGAAAGAACTTCCTCTTCTGATTCTGCCAACTTAGACCTCCTTAGCCTTACTCTTCTATAGAGAATCAAGAATCTCCTCAAGCCTTAAGGCCATATCCGCTACAAAGTCAGAAGGATCTCTAATATGAGGTAATGTAGCCCTTGCTAACTCAGGCTTTAACCCCTTGATAAACTTCCCATTCCTCTTCATTACTGTATCTACTAAAGCATACCCATATTTGGCCAACTCCTCGAACCTTCTGGCATACTCCAAAATAGACATCTCTCCCTGCTCTGACTCAGCAAATTTTCTGAACAGAGCAGACTGTTCCATCGCAGACATAAACCTCTCCTAAAATCTGCCCATGTCAAGATTTCCTCGTCCACACCGGCCGTCACACTGTTCCACCAAAACAAAGCCGCACCCTGAAGCTGTTTGGAAGCAAGCCTCCTCTTCTGCTCATCATTAAGCCCCAAGTCTACAAGATTCTATCATAGTGTAGCAACCAATTTTCCACCTCTATAGCATCCTATGTCCCTAGAAAAGGCTTCCCTCCAAGCTTAGCGTAATCTCTGCTCAGCTTAGCATAATGATTAACTACCGGAACTTCCGGAACTCCTGCCCCTACAGCATCTCCTCCTACCACTCCAGCTGCAATTCCAGCTTGCATCATATTCACAAAAAACTGGTACATAGCTCCCATGTCCACTTGCGGAACTCCAACACCTACATTCTCTGCTTGTGCCTGACCTTGACTTCTCCTCGCATTAGGTCTGGCATTCTCATCGATGCCCTCTCCACCTAGGTTAACTCTTCCTCTTCTACCATCCATATCTGTATTCAAACCTCATGAGCTATAGAATAATAGCCTAACAAAGATAGGAGACTAGAGATAAAGCGTATACTTATATATAGCAAATACAAGTACGTTACTATACCGTTATCCCATACCCCAATCTTAGTCTAATTTCTTAGGATTATGTTTTCAAAACCATTTTTAGCATAAAGTTTTTCATAAACCATGCTCTGATACTAAGTTGTAACATCCTGTATTTAGAGGCTAAAAGCTAAGTGCTACAGATGCTACAGTCATTAATAGTATTAACTTCTGGTGACAAAATAGAATAACGCTAATGGTATCCATAATATCAGAAGCACTTGAACATGAAAAAAATCATAGATTTCCAAAAACAAAATTTTACTGATTACATTTCAAAACAAATTCATATCCAAGTTACATAATCCCATATCGTTTCCCCGGTAAAGATTAATTATAATCATTACAAAAATACACCAAGAGCGACATATGATGATGCCCCCTTGGTTGATCAAAGCAATATAGTCATATCTGACTTAATACACAATAGAAATAAACAAAACAATATGTAATTCCTAAGTAGCTATCCATCAGCCACCTGCTCGTCTCCGGAAGCTGTATTCGCCAAATGACTAAAACCTGAAAACCTTAGCCCTTAGCCTACTAAATCAATTTTGAGCACCCGAGAGTTTAAGGGGGAACAAAAAATTTGAGTCAGACATAAAGCCTGGTGTGAATAATACTGTTGCATCTCGGTTTACTGATATTAAGTGAGACCACACCACTTAGCGGAACGGGTTTCTCTTCACTAATATCCTCTTTAAAGCATACATTTTGCAAATCCTTTCCTACAACCAAACTGGTTAATCAAACTGATATAATAATGATAATAATAGCTAACTCCTTTAAGCTATAATTAGATAACTAATGAACTATCTGTCCATAAGTAATAAATGGGCCATCTGTCCAAAAATTGGGCCGACTGGCTGCAAACTGAACTAATTGTCCGCAAACTGGACTAACTGTCCGAATCAAAATGGACCTTCTGTCCAAATCATTTTCTTAGGGTTAACTACCCTTTATATTTTTCCTTGAAAACCATTTTAAAATGATTTAACCTTTTAAATCATACTTATATAAGCAAAATATATTCTTAGATTTACTTTAAGCTATTTTTCCATGATATATATACTTTACTTAATATAATGTTGATGAATTTTAATGAGGATTAGCTATCCTTCCAAAACAAGATAAACCCTTTTTAACTTGAAAATACTTAGGCTATATTGCATATTTAATACATTCGAAACCTTTGTTTAAAACATTTAAACAACCCTTTCAAAACCCTTGAAGGTAATCCTTTCGAAACCATTGAAAGTAACCCTTTCGAAACCATTAAAAGCCTTTCGTTCGAAAACTTTAAACCATTAAACCATGCCTTTCGAAAACATTAGAAAAACCTTTCCTTTCTTTTCTTAGAAAGCTTCAAAACATTAGACATCCTTCTTTAAAACCTTTAAATATTGCCTTTCGAAAACATAGGAAAAACCCTTCCTTTCGACCCTTTTGAAACCCTGGAGAACCACCCCTTCGAAACCATTCATTAAAACCCTTTCGAAAGCATTAAAATACTAAACCTTTCGAAAGCACTTGAGTTTAATTTAAAACATGTGGAAATCTTTCAAAACCATTCAAAATTTCACCCCTTCGAAACCTTTGAAAATCGTCTCGGTCAAAATTATTTGGATTATGCCTTCAAGTAAAGCAAAAAGATTAGAAACCCATTAAAGTTGAAAGCATCTATTTCGATACCATTTTAAACTATCTCTTTCGAAACCATTTGGGTTTTACTTAAATCATAGAAAAAGGGTCTTTAAAACATTTAAGTCGAAAGCATCTGTTCCAAAACCATTTCCTAAGTAAAGAAGTGATGGGGTCCAAACAATCCCTTCTAAAGCATTGGAGAAGTGGCTAAATTTTAGAAAACAAAGTACGCCTTCGAAACCAGTTGAGTTGAAAGGTAAAAAGGCAGGAGCAAAAGGTTTCGACTTAGTCGAAAGCAGTTATTTAAAAACAAAGGCGCAACCCAATCAAAACCATTTCCTTTAAATCCATTTGGCCTAGCGAAAGCTAACTAAGTCGAAAGCTACTTAGTCGAAAGCAAGCAGGAGCATTTTTAATTTAAAAGCAAAGTGATGCCTCAACCCCTTCGGAACCCCTGGTTTCAACTACATACCTTTCGCCTTCTATCCAATTCACTACGTACTAATATATTGATACCATGCGCATTGGTTTCGATGGTGTTGAAGGCGGAGGGACTTAGTCGAAAGCCAATCAAGGCGGAAGCATGTGCCGAAAGCACAAAATAGTAAAAAGCATGTAGCAAATAGTTCTTTTCACCTAACCTGCTTTGCGTGTCAAATTTTGATTGGTTGCCTCTTTTCTTTACCACTAAAAGGTGCTGCAATTTTCAGAAGTAACTATTTGAATCATTTGCAAAAAGCCCCTTCTCCTTTTATAAATATATAAAACATTTAAGTCCCATACCTTAAATAATTTTATATATCCATTAAAACACTTGGGAAAAATCAAAAAAAATTTCCAGAAAATCTTTTTTAATATATTTTCCAACATATAAAAATTTCGGACCCAAATCTTTTATTATTTAACTGTAAATAATTATTAACCCAAATTTACATTTTCTTTGCTAGAAAATTCATATAAATTCCACAAATATTTAGAAAATTCTAAAAATTGAAACTCACCTCTAAAATATCATTTATGACCTTCATAAAATTTCGCAAGGCATCTGAATGTCATTTTATAGGGTTTTCACCTTAAAACGTATCATAAATTCAATATGAAGTACCATAATTCATCAACAAGTATATATAATCATTCCATCATTCAAAAACATGGCAAATAAATACAAAATATTCGTAATTCATCTTAAAACCAAAAATAATAAAAATTTGAGATGTAAACATTATTCTCCTTAGATTTAGAGATTAAAGAGATTGAGATGTGAATGGATTTGATTTGAATTAGCTTCTTCCTTAGCTTTTCTTAATCTTCTTCTTCTTTCCTATGTTAATGGTGGTCGGCCTCTTTAAAAAAAATGGAAAATGAAAAGTGAACGTGTATAGGAATACACGGCCTAGTTTTAAGGATATAGGAATGGCCTCTTTCCTATTTTACCCTTCCTATATTTCAATTTAACTCTTATTTAATTCATAGGTTGAATGGCATGGCTACCCTTTGATTAAATCAAATCTTAATCCCCTAATCAACACATTATTTTATTTAATTTAACTACTTAAACATCCTAAATAATGTTACCAAAAATATAGGGTGTTACAAAGGTTGTCGCATTGAACCGGCTTATTTCTAGAGCCACCGATAAGTGCATCCCTTTCTTCAACATCCTCAAGAAAGGAGAGAAACTTTGCTTGGATGCATGAGTGTAGAGATGCTTTCCAGACTTTAGTGGATCAATTGGAGAGACCCCGCATCTGTCAAAGCCCATAGAAGACGCGGACTTGTTCGTTTACCTCGTAGTGTCGGTGCACGATTTAAGCGCTGCACTTATGCCCGAGGAGTCTTGAATCCAAAGACCGGTATAATACATTAGAAAACGATTGACCGAGGTAGAGAGGAACTACCCAAAGGTGGAAAAGCTAGCATGCTGCATGTTAATCGCTTCGCGGTAGCTCTGCCCATACTTCTAGGCTCATCCGACCAAAGTATCGATTGACCAGCCATTGACACGGGTCTTGTAGCAACCTGAGACCTCTGGAAGGCTGTTGAGATGGAACGATAAGCTTTGCCAATACGATATCACATATCATCCTTGAAGAGAAATCCAAAGCCATGCGTTAGCAGAAGCTGAATACACTGCTCTTCGGAGAGTAGTGAGACTAGAATGCTGGGTGGAAGATGTATATAGATGGAGCATCCAGCAACCGTTGTTATGGGGCAGGTGCTGTGTTGATGACCCTCGAGGAACATTCGATTTGTTATGCCCTAAAACTTGATTTTCCCATGATGAACAACGAGGTAGAGTATGAAGTTCACTCATAGGCCTAGTAATGTACTAGGTGAGGAAAGAGTTTCAACCGAAAAGGGCAAGACTGGCTCCTTATCTGAACAGAGCCATTGAGTTGCTTAACGATATCGAGTATTACACGATAACGCATATTCCCAAATAGGAGAATGAGAAGGCTGAGTTGCTGGCAAAGTTAGATAGCTCAGGAGATGCGCAACCCATGGGTCCGGTCTTGGTGGAAGTGCTATCAGCTTCAAGCATCAACCAGATGGATGTCAATTGAATCTTGGAGGCTGAGTGTGAGAGGGAGTCGTGAATGACTCTAATAAGAGATTATTTATAGAGGGGAATCCTTCCAGATGGGGGAACAAGCACTGACATCTCCTTCGCAAAGCCTCAAAATTCATCATGTAGGAAGGAGTGTTATATAGGAAAGGATTCTCAGTCCCCTTACTTCAGTGTGTTACTAAGGATGAAGCCAAGCGGGTCCTGATGGAAGTGCAAGAAGGGGCCTGTGGTAACCACACTAGGGGAAGACCTTGGTGAAGAAGATTCTTCGCTACGAATACTTTTGGCTGACCATTAATCGAGAGGCAGTTGATTAGGTGTGAAAAATGCCAAAGGTTTGCCAAAATTCCCAGAGCACCGCCAATAGAGATCACATAGATGGTCACCAAGGTCAAGAGATGGACCTTTGAAATCAGCATTCTCATTTTCAAGCAAATCTTCCCTGCCCCTACGAATATGGGCCCGAACTGGCAAGGTCTGTATGTTATCGAGCATAAGCTTGGAAATGGGACATTCAAGCTGGCAACCTTTGACGAGAATTCGCTCCCGCGGGCATGGTATAGTGAACACTTACAATACTATTTCACTTGAAATCTGATTTTATAAATATTTGATCAATGCCAATGTAATAATATAGAATCGACCATTTCCTATGAAAATAAAAACAAAACGACTTCCTGAATATACAAAAGTGTTATCCCACTTTTTGGCAAAGCTGAGATACCCAAAACTGACTAAAAACTGATAATAACTAGTCATGAATTTTCAACTATGTGTTACAGGATAACCATGGATATCGATGAATTTTGTCCGAGTTCGGATCGGGCCGCAATTTACGAGACACGACAAGCAAAGCCATGGAAACCTGCATTCCAAATTTCGAGTCAATCCGAGTTCATATGCTCAGGATATTATCGATGCAAGTTGATGAAAAAAGTCACACTTTCGTATCCATCAAACAGCATTAGCTTCGTATCGATAGAGTATGTATTCACCATCACGTCTCCATTCGTATCCATCAACTTCGCATCGATTGAGTTCGAATCCATCGATGAACCTCAACTAGCATTGACCGAGTTCGTATCCGTCAACAGGACATGCGCTTCGTATCAATCAGCAACGTCCTGTTTCGTATCCATCCAACCAAACACGGTCTGTATCCACGGATGAGATTCCATTCGAATACATCGTCTTCGTATCGATCGGGGATGCAAGTCCTTCGTACCCATCTGTCTTGAATCCATCAGATGACTTTGCATCCATGAGGCGCTGACCATTTCTTATCCATCAGGAATCCTTGCTCAGATCCGCGAATAATTTCTTGTTCGTATCCACTGAGTCAAACAGGCCAGAGATGACGCGTGAGTTATGGATGGGAACGCGGTGAAATACCCGGAGTGACTCGATCAAACCGGAGTGAGAAGCGGATCGACACGAAGAGCGCGCGCCACGTCAACCTGCTCACGCGCGTTGCCATCGAGTCGAAGTGATCAGTTCGAATGAATGGATTCGAACCTAACAGCCATCGAGCCAACCAATTTCGTATCGACCATATCTCGCAAACCCTTGATCCAAATGCAACGAAATTTCCACAGTAGCTTCCACACAAGGTAAAGAGCAATCCTGCCAAGTTTCAGCTCGATTGGAGCATTTCCTGATCGATACGAAGTTGATTCGAATCGATCACAGATTGAGTTGAAACTTGGTGGGACCGGTCGCGTGGGCCCCCTCACGTGCCAGAAGAAGTCTCCTGAAGTTTGGGCGAGATCTGGGCCTCCTACGCCTATAAATAGCCCCCTGAAGCCTACAGAAAAGGGATCTTTGGCCATTCAACGTCCAGACTCTGCCGGATTCAACTCTACTCCTTTCCATTGCTGTCATATTCAGATTCATTCATTGTATTTGCTGTAATCATCTGTAATCAGCGAAGAACATCAATAAAAGATAAAAATCCTTGAAGTGGACGTAGGCCGGAGATAGCCAAACCACTATAAATTGCGTGTCACTGTTCATTATTTCTGGATTGTTGTTTGTTGCTTGCTTAGATCTGATATTTGTGTTTGAATATTGCTGATTTGTATTCATACACTGGTGCTTTCACAACACTTGGGGTTTGTGACCATTTTTGGTGCAAACACTTTGGTGCTTTCACTGAGAGCAACTAGCACCCGCTACACCAGATACGAAGTTCAGATTTGAAGACTCGAAGATTTGAAGACAATGACTCGACAAACAAGTAGAAGACAAAGAGCCGAGAGAAGCCATCAAGGAGGAAGTCAAGAGGCATCCTCTGGTGCTGGAGAAGAACCAGCTTCGGTCTACATCACTAGAGACGAAATGGAGACCATGACCAATCTGATGCACGAAAGAATGATGAAAAGTCAACAAGAGATGCTGCAGAATTTCTTTGAACAGATGAGAGCTGCAGGGATGCAGAGCCTAGGACCGGCTACAGCGGCTATGAATGTGGAACAAGGAGCTAGGATTGCGGAACCTGATGAAGGACAGAATGCAGATCCAGAGGACAATCAACAAGGACTCGGGGGCAGACCCTCGGAATCCGATGCTGGAAGGCCGACAGGCGGAGCTCAACAAGCTAGGGCCAATGCTGATGCTAACGGGCCACACGAAGAATACGTACCAGAATACCCTTCAAGACCAAGAGGGCAACCCCAGGATGGAGATGAAAAGATGGCTGGATTAGTGCGACGACTCATGAGAGGAGGATTGTCTAGCGAAGGATTGGAGGAAGTCAGTCGAAGTCCGTTCACTCCAAATATCAGGAATGCAAGGAACCCTCCAAAGTTCAAACTGCCGACGCTGAATCCGTATGACGGGAAGTCGGATCCGACCATGCACATTACCAGATACATTAGACACATGGAAATACTGGGAGCATCCGAGGAAGTGATGGCACGATGTTTCCCTTTATTTTTGTCAGACTTGGCTGCACTTTGGTTCAGGCAATTAAAGACTGGATCGATCAGGACATGGGGCGAGCTTGTAGATTGCTTCATGGAACAATTTAGGGTCCATGTTACAAGACCCAAGAGTGTGATGACTTTAGCTTCGATAAAACAAAGGACCGGAGAGTCCATAAAAGGTTTTCTGCTGCGATTCAATGCAACGGTAGCTTCGGTAGGTCGCCCGGATCCATCGATGATTTTGATGGCGGCGGTGGCAGGAGTTGGAGAAGGCATCGAATTCAAAGATTCGTTGACAAGAGATCCACCACAAGATCTTGGAGAATTTTACCATGAAGGTGAGAAATTCATTCGATTAGAAGAATCACGAGCCGAGAGGCAGGAAGTAAATGCTGCACAAGGTGAAGGAACCGCCACGGAACCGTCCAGGGCAGACAAAGGAAAGAGAAAGCAGGATGACGCACATGATGGTCCTGATAAACGGAAGAAATTCCGAGAGCCTAGATTCAGGCAATACACAGATTTGACGGCAAGCGTAGAAAGGATTTACACTGAAACTCGGGGGCAACTCCCCTATCGAAAACCACCCAGGAGAGATCCCACAGAGCGGGAGCGTAGAACCGGAAAATATTGCCTTTTCCATGAGCTGGATGGGCACGCAACCGACGAATGCCGCCACCTGAAGGATGAGGTGGAAGAATATGCCAGGAGTGGTAAACTGCCACAATATGTCAGAGAACGAGCAACGGCGGTAAGGCCTGAACAACTACCGCCTCCCCCTAACAGAAACGATCCTGGATCGGGATCACGACTCATCATCAACTGATTAAGATGGCAAGGGCCAAGTTCGAGATTTGGACTTCGGCCAAATAATTTCATTAGATTTGCTTTTAGAATAAACGGCTATCCCACTTACTCATGTACGGGAACCGGAGAGATCCCTAGGCATGCTCTGAGATGGAGATAGACCGATCTGCCCGGAGAGGCAATGTCTAGATTTCCTGGTGTTTGAGATTGAACATCTAGGACCTGAATTTAATAAATAAATTTGAATTTCTTGAAATAAACCTTTGACCGGAGAGTTAAAGGATAAACATTAAATATCAATATAAAAATGATCGCTTTATGATCCTACCCAGAGAGGCAGGGTCCGGAGTGCAAGAAGTGAGTTGCTTCGCCAGAGAGCGACAGGATCGACTCACTTAAGCATCGTTTCCTATTCACCAGAGAGTGATTTGATTAGGATTCGATAAGAGCCCGGATAGGCTATGATCGGCCGACGATTCAGGTCAAGACATCGCTTAATGTTCAGACACACTGAACCGGAGTGAAAGAAGTGGGTCGCTTCGCCGGAGAGCGACAGGATCGACCCACTTAACGTCGTTTCCCCTTCACCAGAGAGTGACAGGATGGGATCCAGCAAGAGCCCGGAGAGGCTACGATCGGCCCAGAACGGCCAAGACATCGCTTCACGTCCTAACTGGGGCCAGAGTGCAAGGAATAGAAAGCAACGCCGGAGTGCAATAGGATCTTTCTATTCAACCGCTAAGTCTAGAATGGGCTTCGCAAGAGTCCGGAGCGATCGTCAACAGTCCGGAAAGACTGCAGAATTTCATTCTTAAAACTTCCACTGGCAGAAATTGATAACGATTCGGCTTCGAACAGCCATGGACTTAATTGAAAATGCTATAAGCTCTGAATAAAACATGAACTCACTACATTCAATTTGAGACTAATCAAAACACACCTTTTACCAAAAGGCATGTTTTGGGGGGCAAAGTGTTATCCCACTTTTTGGCAAAGCTGAGATACCCAAAACTGACTAAAAACCGATAATAACTAGTCATGAATTTTCAACTATGTGTTACAGGATAACCATGGATATCGATGAATTTTGTCCGAGTCCGGATCGGGCCGCAATTTACGAGACACGACAAGCAAAGCCATGGAAACCTGCATTCCAAATTTCGAGTCAATCCGAGTTCATATGCTCAGGATATTATCGATGCAAGTTGATGAAAAATGTCACACTTTCGTATCCATCAAACGGCATTAGCTTTGTATCGATAGAGTATGTATTCACCATCACATCTCCATTCGTATCCATCAACTTCGCATCGATCGAGTTCGAATCCATCGATGAACCTCAACTAGCATTGACCGAGTTCGTATCCGTCAACAGGACATGCGCTTCGTATCAATCAGCAACGTCCTGTTTCGTATCCATCCAACCAAACACGGTCTGTATCCACGGATGAGATTCCATTCGAATCCATCGTCTTCGTATCGATCGGGGATGCAAGTCCTTCGTACCCATCTGTCTTGAATCCATCAGATGACTTTGCATCCATGAGGCGCTGACCATTTCTTATCCATCAGGAATCCTTGCTCAGATCCGCGAATAATTGCTTGTTCGTATCCACTGAGTCAAACAGGCCAGAGATGACGCGTGAGTTATGGATGCGAACGCGGCGAAATACCCGGAGTAACTCGATCAAACCGGAGTGAGAAGCGGATCGACACGAAGAGCGCGCGCCACGTCAACCTGCTCATGCGCGTTGCCATCGAGTCGAAGTGATCAGTTCGAATGAATGGATTCGAACCTAACAGCCATCGAGCCAACCAATTTCGTATCGACCATATCTCGCAAACCCTCGATCCAAATGCAACGAAATTTCCACAGTAGCTTCCACACAAGGTAAAGAGCAATCCTGCCAAGTTTTAGCTCGATTGGAGCATTTCCTGATCGATACGAAGTTGATTCGAATCGATCACAGATTGAGTTGAAACTTGGTGGGACCGGTCGCGTGGGCCCCCTCACGTGCCAGAAGAAGTCTCCTGAAGTTTGGGCGAGATCTGGGCCTCCTACGCCTATAAATAGCCCCCTGAAGCCTACAGAAAAGGGATCTTTGGCCATTCAACGTCCAGACTCTGCCGGATTCAACTCTACTCCTTTCCATTGCTGTCATATTCAGATTCATTCATTGTATTTGCTGTAATCATCTGTAATCAGCGAAGAACATCAATAAAAGATAAAAATCCTTGAAGTGGACGTAGGCCGGAGATAGCCGAACCACTATAAATTGCGTGTCACTGTTCATTATTTCTGGATTGTTGTTTGTTGCTTGCTTAGATCTGATATTTGTGTTTGAATATTGCTGATTTGTATTCATACACTGGTGCTTTCACAACACTTGGGGTTTGTGACCATTTTTGGTGCAAACATATACGACTATGTCCCTATCTAACCATAAACCGTGATTCATGGTTATCATGAATGAATCTGCATATACATGCTACAGGTGTGTAGGTACCCAGAGATAGGTGCCAACCAAACTTCTACGGTCCATGATCCGACCCTTGAAGTAAGTCCGTTCCTGGCATCCATTAACTGATGCCTATTAACTCCTTCAACCTATGACTGGGAGGCATGAGTATAAATGTTCGGGGATAGAACGAGACAGTTTTCCCCAACAGCTCATGCTCGGAGTTTGGAAGAGCACAAACACCTTGTTGAAAGGATGGCAAGGTGAAAGACCAATGCCCAGAGTCAGGCGAGGCCTAATACAAAAATATCGATGCCTTTCCCAAAGGAAGGCGAGGCAAAGGACCATCGCCCAAGTTAAGCGAGATCTCATATAAACATTGATCAACACTCGGAGTCAGGTGTGGTCCAAGACTAGTATCCCGAAGAGGGATGACTAAACAACCAACCCATGTGGCCAACCACAGCCTGTGCCCGGAGTCTAGCATGGTTGGAAACAAATATCCTAACAAAGGATATCTAAATCTGAAATGACCCTCCCAATTTTGCCTTAATTTTTAATGAATTTTTTTTATTTCTATATTTAATTCTCAGAGTCATTTTCTTTTCAAACAATTTGTCCAGGACTTTAAAATTCCTACTAATATAAGTATATTAGTTTAATCATAAAAATAAACATATACATATGATGATGTATATGTCCCTCTTGTTTAAATCAGAGTATATATATTTAAATTTTGTAAACAAGAGCATATTCTGTTTGATTTGAATTGAATTTTGAATTTCCCATCCCATTATTAATTTTCATGTTTTTTTGATACTTATAATATATGAGTAGATCCTGCTCATATTTATTTATAGTGATAACTTTGATTATTCAAATTAAGATTTATCAATAATTTATACTAACAAGATAATCTCTGAATGCTTGAGATTATATTATTATTTTTGTACAGTTCAAATGTTTGATATCTAATTAAGACCAGAAAATGATATTTACATATATCATTTTTGGCTCATGATTTTTCTTTGAGATTCATCTGTTTTTAACTTATCCCATAAATCAAACCATGTTTTGTTCTTATGCATATTGGTTTCTAAATTTTCTGGAAGTGTTTGTAAATGGTGCAATCCCTGGATTTTTGGTGAGCCAGGTTTGATTGCAAAGTGTTCTCTGGTTTGATAGTACAAACCAGTTCTAAAATGCACATATGTTTATAGCATTTGAAAGGAAGTTTTGGGTTGAACACTTGCTAAATGGACAAAAGGGTTTTGTAATGCATTTCACTACTGAGTTACAGGCCAATATGATCAACCAGTCAAACATCAACCATGTCTCTTTAAAATGTTATTCATATGCAAAATACATGATGCCTTATATAAGATATACACTTCACTTCACAAAACAACTCACAATGGACTTGAATTCTTTTACAAAATTCTCCAATGAAAGGTAACTAAATACCTGTAAGATTACCCCGGGTTAAACCATTTTTTTTACCCCAATCTTAATGCTTTTAAATAAAAACAGATTGACTAATACAAAGTATAGAATATGTTAGTTAATTGCTCAAGTATATATATATATTTTCTTTTAGATTTTGATAGATAATACTTTAAACTTGTTCTCTTGTTCATAACTTAGATAATCTTTCAATTCTCAAACCTTAATTCATAGCAAAATACTATAGAAAACAACCAGTTCAGACAAACATAGCAAATTCATTAAATAACAAGAAATTTTAAAACATAAGTTTTCATGAATACATGCAGATAAATCATCCTATGCTCTTATTAATATTAACAAGCATGCTCATCCATTTTTCTCATTAGCCATAATCTTCCTTCCTACTTAAGTCTTGCATCCCCTGAAAAAGCATTGGTGGCTGCCTCAGTTTGAAATGAGACACCCCCATATGCCATGAGCAAATAAGGGTCAGATCTATGATCTGGTATGAGCAACATCAATATATTCATGATATTAAGCAAATAAATGGTACATAAATACTGGTCAGTTGCTTAAGCAATTTTCTCTAATCAACTATGTTACTATGTTTCAGATAAATTGTTATGCAAATGTAATGACTTCATAAATTAACCATTAGCACAAGCATGTTTATGCAAGCATTAACATCAATCTGCAGCACTCAGATGCCCTGGAACACTCATGGTTCCAAATCAACAATCTAAGAAATACTTATATTCTTATTTCATGACTTTGCATAGCCTTTATATATATATATCACTTTAATCCTAGCCTCATCTGCTATCAAGGAATCACAGGGACACATTGCAATGAACTAGTTCACATCATTGCACAAAGATCTCAGGGCTTAAACAAACCATGTGCCAAACTTGCATACTTCAAATATGACAAGCACTCCAGCAGCCTTCTTGGCTCACAGTTCCTAGTTCATTTACTAATTAATATTTATTTAATCCTATCATCAGATAGGCAAGTGAACATGTCACTGTGTTCATTGAAACACCCCTGTAATACTGCAAGCATATTTTTCCAAAGGCAAACAAATAGTTATTTTCAAGAATATTGCTAACATATATTTTGTCTTTGAATCAAGTACAAGAATATTTACACTGAGAATATAAACATGGCATAGTGAATTATTATGATCTGCAAATAACTATGATTGAACCAGATTCAAGATCAAGCTGAATCATAATTTTTGTGTTGTAGATTTTTGTTATTTGATCAAGGATTCAGCACATAGAAATCTCTATTGCACCCCTAATATCTTTTCTAAAGCCTCAACACTTATACAATGTATATTGCAGCTTATTTTATTTTCTCTGTTGAGATTTACTTGCCATGATTCCATATCAGATATAAGTATTCTTCCCCTGATTTCAAGATCTGATGCCTTAGCTTTTCAGAATATAATAAAACAGTAGCTTGCACATCCATAATAAAACATCTTATCAGATCAAGGCCATTCAAAGAGCATCCATAACAAAACATTATATCAAATCAAAACCATTCAAAGAATATCAATAAAACTGTGTTTAACAAAAAAACCAGAAAGTATCAATAGCAACATAAAAGTTTGGCTGCCTCATATCAGGTCTTAATGCCATGAATCTAGTGAGATTACTCACCTAAATTCTTCCTGCCTTTGTTCAAAAATCCCTATATGTTTCTCCTTCTTCTTCTCTTTTTTTTTCTTTCTTATTTTTAAGCAACTCGGGTAAAATGATTTTCTGGTTATAACTGCCTATTTATATAAGTGTTTTCCTCTAGGGTTTTACCAAGATAAAATTCCACTTTTGTCCTAGCTAAAATCATGTATTTTGCATTTTCTTATGTTTTCATATTTTCATTCTTGATTACCCCGGCCATATCAATTAGTTAAGGCTGCATTTTCTTTTCTTTACTTTTTCAGAAAATTGCCACTCACTCAAGTCATGTTAAAAGTGTGTGTGACTTAACTATATTTACTCTTTTGCTTATTTCTGGAAATCCCCCTCTTTCTATTTTTGACTATACATAACATACTTGCTTGTATTTTACCTCATACCATTTTAGTGTTATTTTTCTTGCTTAGTTTCAATATATCTCTGCTTAAAGAAAATGTATCTAGGTATAAGCATATGTATACATATATCTATTTAATTCTTCCTTACTTCCTGTAAAAATATTCACATCATATGTTTCTTATTTTTAATTTCAATATACTAATATATTTTTAATTTCAGCATGTATGCATATCAAATTTCATAAAGAGTATTTAATTTCAATGTATACAGAAAAACATACTTTAATTGGTTTAATAATTCACATTTCAAAATCATATTTGAAATGCTTCCTTTCTTTGTTTATTTATTTTATTGTCATCATTTTTTTTCCAGAGATCTTAAACCTTTTCCTTGTGCCATTACCAGTGTGCATGTGCACACATACTCTTGCACATCATTTCATCAAGAAATCCTTCAACATTTAATCTAAATATTTTTAGAACTGAATTATTTTATTAAAATAATTTTCCTCAAAATTTTGGGGCATTACATTCACCCCTCCTTTTAGGAATTGTGTCCTCACAATTTCTCTAATATTTATAACAAGCATTTACTGAATCTAAGGAATCTATCAATCATATGCATAAGCAAACAAATTCAACCATAATAACCACACATATTAAATTCTCCAAAAATTAAAAATTACCTTTAATCTGCAAAAAGCTTAGGATAATCTATCTTAATCTTGTCCTCTAACTCCCTTGTGCAGTCATTTGGATCAAGACTCCACTGGATCTTCACCAGTTTCAAAGTTTTACTTCTTAATTTCTTTTCTTCTTTAGAAAAACCCCCACTGGTTCCTTCTCATAAACCAAATTAGGATTTATTTGAATTTGGGTAGGCTTTTCCAGAATTTCTTCTTTATCAGGTACCCACCTTCTAAGTTGTGACACATGAAACACATTGTGCATTGCTTTTATTTCCTCTGGCAGTTCTAATTTGAATGCTAAAGAGCCTATTCTCTCCAGAATTTTATAGGGTCCAGCATACCTTGGTGTGAGTTTTCCCTGCTTGCCAAACCGCAGGACCTTTTTCATGGGTGAAACCTTTATGAAAACAAAGTCTCCCACTCCATATTCCACCTGCTTTCTCTTCATGTCTACAAATTTTTTTTTCCTATCTTAAGCTGCTGCCATCCTTTTTCTTATTAGCCCAATTTTCTCCGTAGTCTCTTTTACATATTCAGGTCCTAAAACAGCCCTTTCTCCTGTCTCTACCCAACATACAGGTGATAAACATGGCTTGCCATATAAGGCTTCAAATGGAGCCATCCCTATGGTGCTTTGATAACTATTATTGTATGTAAACTCAGCTAGATGGAGATGATCCTCCCAGTTGCCTCCAAAATCCAATGCACATGCTCTCAATAAGTCTTCTAGAACTTTGTTCACCACCTCAGTTTGTCCATCTGATTGTGGATGGTAGGCAGTGCTTAAGCATAACTCACTCCCCATGGCCTCTTGAAAACTTTTCCAGAATCTTGAGGTGAAGATGGTATCCCTATCACTCACAATGGTTTGGGAATGCCATGTAATCTTACCACCTCTTTCATGAATACTTGAGCCAATTTTGGTGCATTTCTTTCTGATTTCACTGGGATAAAATGTGCTACTTTAGTTAGCCTATCCACTATTACCCATATGCTTGTGTTTCCTCTTTTAGATCTAGGCAGGCCATCTATGAAATCCATAGATATATCCTCCCATTTCCACTGTGGTATGCTTAGAGGTTGCAACAACCCTGATGGTCTTTGTGTTTCTGCTTTAACTTGTTGGCAAGTCATACACTTTGCAACATGTTTGGCCACATCTGATTTCATTCCCTTCCACCAAAAATTTCTTTTCAAACTTTGATACATTTTTGTACTGCCTGGGTGTATAGAGTACTTACTCCTATGATATTCATTTAAAATTTCCTCCTTCAATTCTGTGTTTTCTGGAACACATATCCTATTCTTGTTTCTCAAATAACCATTTTTATCAATGTGGTAATTTGTCACCTCTTCCCCTTTTGATATGAGAATTTTCTTCTCAACTATAATATGGTCTCGGTCTTGCATTTTACTTACCTTCAAAATTAATTCAGATTGAAGTGTCATCAAGCTCAACTTCCCTTTATTTTCCTGTGCACCATGCACATGCACATCCATGTGCACACAGCCATTCTCCCCAATTTCTAACTCAGCAAGCAAAGACAAGTCCTTAAACTCTTCTATCATCATCATAGCTATCTTAGCATGTTGTCTACTTAGAGCATCAGCAACTTTGTTTGCTTTACCTGGTGTATAGAGTATATCTAAGTCATAGGCACCTAGGAACTCCACCCACCTATGTTGCCTCATGTTTAAATCTTTTTGTGAAAATAGATATTTCAGTGCCTTATGATCAGTGTACAAAATAAATTTGGCACCTAATAAGTAATGTCTCCAAAGCTTCAAGGCATACACTACTGCTGCTAGTTCAAGATCATGGGTTGCATACCTAGTTTCTTGTGGCTTTAATTGCCTAGATGCATAGGCTATTACTTGGTCTTGTTGTATCAACACAGCCCCTAGCCCAGAGCCACTTGCATCAGTATACACAATTAAGTTTTCATTCCCTTCTGGCACTCTCAGTACTGGTGCATTAACTAAAGCTTCTTTTATTTTGATAAAAGCTTGCTCACATTTTTCAGTCCATATAAATACTTGATTCTTTCTAGTTAAATTTGTAAGTGGTGATGACATTTTAGAAAAATCTTTTATAAATCTCCTATAATATCCTGCCATCCCCATAAATGATCTTACCTCACTCACTGTACTTGGTCTTTTCCATGCTTGAATTGCTACAACCTTATTGGGGTTCACTGAAATTCCTTTTGCAGAAATAACATGGCCAAGGAAATGTACTTCCTCTTTCCAAAATGCACATTTTGAAAATTTTGCCTTTAAATCTTTTCCCCTCAATCTAGACAAAACCAGATGCAGATGATTTTTATGCTCTTCTACTATTTTGGAATAAACCAAAATATAATCAATAAAAATTAGCACAAACTTGTCTAAATAATCTCTGAATATTCTATTCATTAAATCTACAAAATATGAAGGGGCATTTGTCAGCCCAAATGGCATAACTAGAAACTCATACAAACCATATCTAGTGTTAAATGCAGTGTACTTAACACTTGAGTCCTCAACCTTCATCTGATGGAACCCAGATGCTAAGTCTAACCTAGAAAATATTTTAGCTCCACTGAGTTGATCAAAGAGATCATCAATTCTAGGCAATGGGTATTTGTTCTTAATAGTAACTTTATTTAGCCCTCTGTAATCTATACACATTCTTAAAGTACCATCATGTTTTCTTACAAACACTACTGGAGCACCCCAGCATGAATTACTTGGCCTTATAAATCCTTTGCTTTCTAATTCTTCTAACTGATTTTTCAATTCTTTTAGTTCACCTGGCCCCATTCTATAGGGTTTCTTTATTATTGGGCTTGCTCCGGGAATAAGATTGATTTGAAACTCTACTGGTCTATGGTGTGGAACACCCTTAACCTCCCCAAACACATCCAAGTATTTATTGACTATGGGAATTTCTTCAATAGTAAGTTCACTGGAATCTTTTTCCAAGTCAATTAGATGGTATAATTTCCTTTCTTTAGCCACTTCATATAAAATTATGATTCTCTGGCCCCTAAGATTTTGCAATGATATGGTGAATGATTCTAAGTTAATTATGGCTTTAAATTGCCTTAACCAGTCTACCCCCAATATAACACCTATATTTGGGTAGTTTAAAACATATAAATTGGAAATGAAAATGTTTCCACCTATGCTTAATTCCACATCCACACAAATCATATCTAAAACACTAGAACTCCCCAGTGGACTTTGTATAAGCAATGGAGTTTCAACCAATATGCAATTCAATTTTAGCATTTTAACTAATTCATAAGAAATCAAAGAGTGAGTTGCCTCAGTATCATATACTACTGCTATGGGTATGGTACAAATAAGTAATGTACCTTCCACTTGGCTATGATTTTCAGCATTAATTTCCACTGTAGATTTGCTTTTGCCCTCCAGATTTGCTAACTTCCCTTGCTGCTTGTACTCAGGACAGTTCCTCTTCATATGCCCCTCTTTCCCACATAGGTAGCATTTGAAGGCTCCTCCTTTTAACTCTGGGCACCTTGGTTTAACGTGTCCTTCCTTTCCACAATGATGGCAGACCAATTTCTTCTTAGCATCATTAGCCTTGGTGTCATTGGCCTTCTTGTTGTCTGTCTCCTCCTTCCTTTTATCATAAGGGTGATACCTTCCCTTATTCTTCTTGTTATTTTGGTTCTTAAAATTCCTGTACTTCTCTCTTTCCTTGTCATGCTGTTCCAATTTCAATGCCAGATCTATTACTTGATCAAAATTCCTATCTGCATATGGTAGCATGGCTCTGCTAAGTCCTGGGTTCAAACCTCTAATGTACCTATCATTTTTGGATGCTTCATCTGCCACTAGCATTGCTCCATATTTGGATAATCCCTCAAACTTTTGAGTATACTCAGTGACATTCAAAGTTCCTTGCCTGAGCCTAATAAATCCTTCAAGTAATGTGGTCTTAGCTGATGCTGGTACAAATCTTGCCTCCAACATCTCCTTGAATTGATTCCAAGTGATTTCATTTTCAATTCCCCCAGCTATGATCACCTCCCACCAGCCTAAAGCTACTCCTTTCAGTTGTCTTGAAGCCACTTGCCTCTTCCTTTGATCATCAAGCTGCATGTCATTGAAAATCCTATCCAGTGTTCTCAACCATGCTTGAATTTCCATCACATTCTCAGTCCCTTCAAAACTTTTGCCTCCTAAGTTTGTATAAGCCTTTAATAGTTTTGAAAGTTCCTCATGTGGATTCTCAGGCCTATGCCCAATTCCATCCCTTAAAACTCTTACAAACTCTTGCATATCAAGCATTTGTGGTGCACTTGTTCCTGCATGATGTGATCCCCTTCCTACCATGGTTTGCTAACCAAGTTATGGGCAAATAGTATTAGTGTACTGTGAGTATTTTCTATAATTAATATTTTCCTATTTAAATTATTTCATCCAAAACAAACAGATATAATACATTTCTAAGTATTCAACAATCAATGAAACCATTTGCTCTGATACCAACTGAAACGACCCTCCCAATTTTGCCTTAATTTTTAATGAATTTTTTTTATTTCTATATTTAATTCTCAGAGTCATTTTCTTTTCAAACAATTTGTCCAGAACTTTAAAATTCCTACTAATATAAGCATATTAGTTTAATCATAAAAATATACATATACATATGATGATGTATATGTCCCTCTTGTTTAAATTAGAGTATGTATATATATATATATATATTTAAATTTTGTAAACAAGAGCATATTCTGTTTGATTTGAATTGAATTTTGAATTTCCCATCCCATTATTAATTTTCATGTTTTTTTTATACTTATAATATATGAGTAGATCCTGCTCATATTTATTTATAGTGATAACTTTGATTATTCAAATTAAGATTTATCAATAATTTATACTGACAAGATAATCTCTGAATGCTTGAGATTATATTATTATTTTTGTACAGTTCAAATGTTTGATATCTGATTGAGACCAGAAAATGATATTTACATATATCATTTTTGGCTCATGATTTTTCTTTAAGATTCATCTGTTTTTAACTTATCCCATAAATCAAACCATGTTTTGTCCTTATGCATATTGGTTTCTAAATTTTCTGGAAGTGTTTGTAAATGGTGCAATCCCTGGATTTTTGGTGAGCCAGGTTTGATTGCAAAGTGTTCTCTGGTTTGATAGTACAAACCAATTCCAAAATGTACATATGTTTATAGCATTTGAAAGGAAGTTTTGGGTTGAACACTTGCTAAATGGACAAAAGGGTTTTGTAATGCATTTCACTACTGAGTTACAGGCCAATATGATCAACCAGTCAAACATCAACCATGTCTCTTTAAAATGTTATTCATATGCAAACTACTTGATGCCTTATTTAAGATATACACTTTACTTCACAAAACAACTCACAATGGACTTGAATTCTTTTACAAAATTCTCCAATGAAAGGTAACTAAATACCTGTAAGATTACCCCAGGTTAAACCATATTCTTTTTACCCCAATATTAATGCTTTTAAATAAAAACAGATTGACTAATACAAAGTATTGAATATGTTAGTTAATTGCTCAAGTATATATATATATTTTCTTTCAGATTTTGATAGATAATACTTTAAACTTGTTCTCTTGTTCATAACTCAGATAATCTTTCAATTCTCAAACCTTAATTCATAGCAAAATACTACAGAAAACAACCAGTTCAGACAAACATAGCAAATTCATTACATAACAAGAAATTTAAAAACATAAGTTTTCATGAATACATGCAGATAAATCATCCTATGCTCTTATTAAAATTAACAAGCATGCTCATCCATTTTTCTCATTAGCCATAATCTTCCTTCCTACTTAAGTCTTACATCCCCTGAAAAAGCATTGGTGGCTGCCTCAGTTTGAAATGAGACACCCTCATATGCCATGAGCAAATAAGGGTCAGATCTATGATCTGGTATGAGCAACATCAATATATTCATGATATTAAGCAAATAAATGGTACATAAATACTGGTCAGTTGCTTAAGCAATTTTCTCTAATCAACTATGTTACTATGTTTCAGATAAATTGTTATGCAAATGTAATGACTTCATAAATTAACCATTAGCACAAGCATGTTTATGCAAGCATTCACATCAATCTGCAGCACTCAGATGCCCTGGAACACTCATGGTTCCAAATCAACAATCTAAGAAATACTTATATTCTTATTTCATGACTTTGCATAGCCTTTATATATATATATCACTTTAATCCTAGCCTCATCTGCTATCAAGGAATCACAGGGACACATTGCAATGAACTAGTTCACATCATTGCACAAAGATCTCAGGGCTTAAACAAACCATGTGCCAAACTTGCATACTTCAAATATGACAAGCACTCCAGCAGCCTTCTTGGCTCACAGTTCCTAGTTCATTTACTAATTTATATTTATTTAATCCTATCATCAGATAGGCAAGTGAACATGTCACTGT
Source organism: Allium fistulosum (assembly GCA_030737815.1). Taxonomy (NCBI): domain Eukaryota; kingdom Viridiplantae; phylum Streptophyta; class Magnoliopsida; order Asparagales; family Amaryllidaceae; genus Allium; species Allium fistulosum. The sequence continues at coordinate 736,291,639 of CM060908.1, read as the reverse complement.
GTTCATTGAAACACCCCTGTAATACTGCAAGCATATTTTTCCAAAGGCAAACAAATAGTTATTTTCAAGAATATTGCTAACATATATTTTGTCTTTGAATCAAGTACAAGAATATTTACACTGAGAATATAAACATGGCATAATGAATTATTATGATCTGCAAATAACTATGATTGAACCAGATTCAAGATCTAGCTGAATCATAATTTTTGTCTTGTAGATTTTTGCTATTTGATCAGGGATTCAGCACATAGAAATCTCTATTGCACCACTAATATCTTTTCTAAAGCCTCAGCACTTATACAATGTATATTGCAGCTTATTTTATTTTCTCTATTGAGATTTACTTGCCATGATCCATATCAGATATAAGTATTCTTCCCCTGATTTCAAGATCTGATGCCTATGATAAAACAGTAGCTTGCACATCCATAATAAAACATCTTATCAGATCAAGGCCATTCAAAGAGCATCCATAACAAAACATTATATCAAATCAAAACCATTCAAAGAATATCAATAAAACTGTGTTTAACAAAAAAACCAGAAAGTATCAATAGCAACATAAAAGTTTGGCTGCCTCATATCTGGTCTTAATGCCATGAATCTAGTGAGATTACTCACCTAAATTCTTCCTGCCTTTGTTCAAAAATCCCTATATGTTTCTCCTTCTTCTTCTCTTTTTTTTTCTTTCTTATTTTTAAGCAACTCGGGTAAAATGATTTTCTGGTTATAACTGCCTATTTATATAAGTGTTTTCCTCTAGGGTTTTACCAAGATAAAATTCCACTTTTGTCCTAGCTAAAATCATGTATTTTGCATTTTCTTATGTTTTCATATTTTCATTCTTGATTACCCCGGCCATATCAATTAGTTAAGGCTGCATTTTCTTTTCTTTACTTTTTCAGAAAATTGCCACTCACTCTAGTCATGTTAAAAGTGTGTGTGACTTAACTATATTTACTCTTTTGCTTATTTCTGGAAATCCCCCTCTTTCTATTTTTGACTATACATAACATACTTGCTTGTATTTTACCTCATACCATTTTAGTGTTATTTTTCTTGCTTAGTTTCAATATATCTCTGCTTAAAGAAAATGTATCTGGGTATAAGCATATGTATACATATATCTATTTAATTCTTCCTTACTTCCTGTAAAAATATTCACATCATATGTTTCTTATTTTTAATTTCAATATACTAATATATTTTTAATTTCAGCATGTATGCATATCAAATTTCATAAAGAGTATTTAATTTCAGTGTATATAGAAAAACATATTTTAATTGGTTTAATAATTCACATTTCAAAATCATATTTGAAATGCTTCCGTTCTTTGTTTATTTATTTTATTGTCATCATTTTTTTTCCAGAGATCTTAAACCTTTTCCTTGTGCCATTACCAGTGTGCATGTGCACACATACTCTGGCACATCATTTCATCAAGAAATCCTTCAACATTTAATCTAAATATTTTTAGAACTAAATTATTTTATTAAAATAATTTTCCTCAAAATTTTGGGGCATTACAAAATCACCGTCCCGGATGATTGACTCTGATCAGTGCCTGGAGTTACACTGGTATAAAACATGTCTGTTGCCTCACCTCATTTGCTTCAGTTGTGCTCACAACTGAAGCAAATAGTGTTATTTGCTTTGGTTGTATAGACAACCGAAGCAAATAGTATTATTTTCTTTGATTGTGTTAACAACCGAAGTAAATAAGTTGAAGCAAATAGTATTATTTGTATCGTTCCTTAGGAACCAAAGTAACTGCAAATTATTTTAATCGGAGCAAATGCACATATCAATAATCATAAACAACAGCTTATATATGTCATTATTTATAATTTATTACAATTAATGATTATCAATAAATAATTACAATTAATGGTTATTAAAAATAATCAATAATTTTTTATATTGATTTATTTATTATTGTTAATTATTAATAATTAGTAAATAATAGTTAATATTTATTAATTACATTTAATAACTAATAACTAATAAATAAATTAATAATTAATATTAAATAATAATAATAATTAATAAATAAGTTAATAATTAATATTAAATAATTAATATTAAATAATTAATATTTAGTACTCAATATTTGATAATTAATGTTTGACATTTAATATTTAATTGATAAGTAACATTAAATAATTAAGAAGTAATATTTAATAATAATTAATTTTTAATAATTATTACTTAATAATTACTATTAAGTAATTAATTACTAATAATTATATAATAATTAAGACTGATATTTAATAATTAATAACAAAATTAAATACTTATGAAGCGATATTTAGTATTTAATAATTAATTTAAATAATTATTAATTAATAATGACTATTAAAAAATTAATAATTAATAAATAACCAATAATTAAGAAAATTATTAAATAATTCATAATTAATCATTATATAAAATTGAAAAATTGATATTTTCCCAAAGTTTGTAAGAAAAATTGAAAATTTTGATATTATTAATTATTTGGTTAAGACTTTTTCTTAAAAACAATCATTTTCATTAAAACAAGCATATTGCATTTGTAGTATAATTTTACTATAATTTAAAACCAATAATTTAAAATTAATAACTATTTATTAAAACTTAATAAATTTAAGCAACAATTTATCATTAGCAATTTATAAATGATAAATTATCACTACATGCAAAGCTAAAAATAGCGGCAAAGTGTAACGATGGGACTTTTTGTCGCTAAATTTACGATATATTTTCAGTGTAATCAGTATATTCAATAATTGATAATTAATAACCAATAATCAAGAAGTAGTATTTAGTATTGAATATTTCATAATTAGTTTTCAGCAATCAATAATTACTATTGGATAATTAATAATTAATAATAAATTATAAATAAAATGATCTTATTACAACTTTTTGTTTATAACGTTCGTTGACTGACAGTTATAATAAGCGTTTTTTAACAATTGCTTTTACATACAGTTGTAATAAGTGTTTTTTAACAAATTTATTTTATTGACAGTTGCAATATTGGTTTTTAACAATTGTTTTTAATTGTCAGTTGTAATAAAGTTATTTTTAACATTTTTTATAATATATTCAACATTTATAAAATATTTTGAATTTATAAATAAAAAATAATGTTACTCTCGTTTAGATTTTGGCGGCAACTCCAAATAATTGGTACAAATATTTTAGCTCCATACACAAATGTTTGTTTCCATAGCCAATATTTTTATCCTTGCTTACCACGCCACTCTATCTCTTCTCCTGTTTGAAATTTCGTATCTCTAAATCCATTTTCTTTTTATATCCACTCTATATCCAGATCTCAATTTAAAATATCCATAGCGATTCAGTCTCTCAACTTCCTTTATCCTTCCAAAATCCACCGCTGCCTCTCTAAAGCATCGGTAATCTCCTTCCCTTCCTCATCTATAACCCTCGCTGTTAACCGTCGACGCTAGCTCCACATCGTTTGCTCTAGCGCTGGTGAAAAGCGCTTCATCACTCACGTGCTTTCTGATAACAATACTTAGTCAAGCTAGCAGTAACAATAAATTACCTATTCAAAAGGTAGTAAAGTACCTACTCTAAAAGATATATTTTGATGAGGTGTACTAGCTATTGTAAAGTATCTTTCACTTTATAAATAACACTATATTGTCTTGTGATGGTTGATGAAATAAAACATTATTCTACGATCTTATTATGGTATCAGAGCACTGCTTGTTTTAAAAAAGTCTCACTAAAGCATTCGTTGCTCTTTCTCTCTATTTCGGTATCATTATGACTGAAACTAACCTCTCCATTACTTTAAATCCACCGGACCAGATAGTAGCAATCAATGTTGCAGCCAAACTCCCTTTGAAACTTACCAAAATCAATTACCCGTCGTGGCGCATGCAATTTCAGTCTTTGCATTTTGGCTATGATTTAGTTGGCTACATTTATGGTACTTCTCCATGTCCTCCTTCAACCAAAATACTGCCAGACAATATCACATCCACAGACAATACCACATACCAAACGCAGCCTATTGATTATGGAAGAGACAAGATGTTTAATCTTTCATGCTATGTTGGCATCAGTTTCTGATAATATCGTTCCTCTCATAACATCAGCGGGAAGCGCAACCGAAGCATGGAGTCATTTGGAGAAAACTTATGCAAGTAAATCACACACGTGTGATAGGTCTCAAGGAAACTCTAGCTAACGCTACAACTGAAAATATGTGCATTGCTGATTATTTTTAGACAATGAAAAGCATATCTGAAACACTCATACTTGCTGGCTTACCAATGAGTGATGATCAACCGATTCATGTTGTGCTAAAAGGTTTAGGTTCTGAATATAAGAGTCTCGGTGCTGCAATTTGTGCTCGTGATACTCTTATCTCTTTTGAAGAACTACATGACAAAATTGTAGATTATGAATTAATTCTAAAGAGCAATGAAACCAAGTCGGATAAGACCTCCATCACTGCTTAGTTTCGTCATAAAAACAACTACAGAGGTCGGTGTTATACGTCTAGTATACCAAAACAGAGAATAAATAATTATAAACTCGTCGCACAAGTTTATAGCTCAGATTTCCACTAGACTGGAATTCTGTATTAATTATTATAACAATATGAATGTTGTAAATAAATTACAACAATAGCGTTATACTATTTTGAATAAATAGCATAACAAAATTAAAGGATAGAATGAAGAATAATAATTCTAACCCGATTATGTCTGAGGCTCGTCGTAACGATTTCCTTAAGAATTTTACTTCAAAATTCCCCCAAGATACAACAGACGTATTCTGCTCGAGATTGTAGTGAGTATATCACTCTATGATTTAGAGTATTACAGCAGAAGAGAAGAAGACGATTAGGATTTCTAAAATTGGTTGGGAAAGTGATCAGTTTTCCTTTCTATTTATAGTTGGTCCGTATCTCTTCCGAACGGTCGTGTCTGCACCCGTTCGCTCAAACAGTCGCGTCTGTACCTCTTCGTACAGTCACATCTGTTTTTATGCCATCGCTGCCCTTTAACGGGTCGCACCCGCTCATGCCGCATCCATTCGCCCGCATCTGCTTCAGTCGGGTTGCGCCTCCTCAGTCCAAAACCCGTATCCATTTTCACCCGCCCGCTTCTCTTCAAATTCCAGGCCCAGCCCAGTTTTCAGTCGAAGCCCAAAACCGTTAAACAATAGCCTAGCCAAAAGAATGGTCATTTTAGACCCGTACCCGTACCCGAGCCCGGCCCGGTTCGGTTCGGATGGACGGCGGCGGCGCGCGCGCGTGTGTGGCGGAGATGCATGATCTCCCTCCTCACAACGAAGCATACATTTGGGTGCCCCTAGGCCCCAACATCTTCATTGCAAAGCCATATACAAACTAGTATGGCATAGAAATTTTGGCGATGTGGGACTTTATGTATGTTTCATTCATTTTGTTCTTTAGGAATTCCAACAATCCCCCACATGAATGATACTATACATATCCCCCACACAAAGCGAAATATCACAGAGTACATATGGAATGATGCTTTATCGTGGATAAGTAGATATTTCACTTTGAACTTTCCCTAGTTAAAACTTATCGGATCTACTTGGCTAATCGGTGAATTATTTCATCTTGAACCGTCAGCCTTTATTGTATATCTAGACAATAAGTTTTACGAAGCATTGATTCCCTTCTCATCCAATCTCTTGGTTGTGTTCATTTCGGTCCTGAACAATTTTTGGTTCTGCGAGTGTTTTAGAGAATAAAAGCCTTTTAATATTCTCATAGAGCCGACCCAGCTCACACTAACATAGGTGATCGCAACCATTAAGAGTATCCTACATATACCCCACTTGTTATTTCCAAGATATGGTCATCATTAAAAAACATAGTTTTAACCTGTAAATACTTCTGTAGGCATGCATTTATATTGTGCACCATAGGAATGGAGTTGGACTATGTCCACATAAATGCATTACGTCTTGAGTTATTCAGAACTGGTTTGCCTATTGATCCTAGTCCGTGGGATCTCCAGTCGCTAGGATAGGTTTCCGTATAAGATAACTCTTAGTGGTTTAGGCTTTTTAAACCCATTCCCCTCGACGCGCAGTCAATTTTCTCTCTTGATAAACCTTTAGTAAATGGATCCGCTAGGTTATCATTTGTTCTCACATAATCTATGGAAATAGTTCCATTTGAGAGTAACTGCCTAACTGTGTTATGGCGTCGACGAATATGTCGTGACTTTCCATTATACACAAAGTTGTGCGCTCTGCTTAGCGCAGCTTGGTTATCACAGTGTATGCATATGGCCGGTACAGGTTTAGGCCAAAATGGAATATCTTCTAAAAAGTGACGAAGCCATTCTGCTTCTTCGCCTGCTTTATCTAAAGCGATGAACTCTGATTCCATAGTGGATCGAGCTATGCATGTTTGTTTAGTAGATTTCCATGACACTGCTGCCCCTGCTAAGGTAAATACATAACCACTCATTGATTTTGATTCCTCTGAATCAGCAATCCAGTTTGCATCACTATATCCTTCTAGGACGGCAGGATATTTTCCATAATGTAAGGAATAATTTGTGGTATTTTTTAAATATCCAAGCACTCTCATTAGTGCTTTCCAGTGTTCCTTTCCTGGATTGCATGTATACCTACTCAGTCGACTTACTGCATAAGCTATATCTGGTCTTGTGCAATTCATGAGATACATGAGACATCCTATTACACGAGAGTATTCCAGTTGCATTACACTCTCATTAGTGTTTTTATGCAGTACATCTGATGGATTAAAAGGTGTTCTCACTCCTTTAATTCCATAGTCTTGGAATTTTTCAATCAATTTGTCTACATAGTGTGACTGAGACAATTCAATTCCATTAGGAGTTCTTATTATTTTGATTCCCAAAATAACGTCTGCAACTCCTAAATCTTTCATATCGAAATTGCTAGTTAACATCTTCTTTATGGTCTCTATTACCTGAGTATTTGGACCAAATATTAACATATCGTCTACATATAAACAAATCATCACATATGATTGTCCAATTTGTTTATAATAAACACACTTATCGCATTCATTTATACGAAAACCATTTCTCATCATGACACTATCAAATTTTGCGTGCCATTGTTTTGGAGCTTGTTTTAGTCCGTATAATGATTTTACTAATCTACAGACTTTGTTTTCATTTCCTTTGGAAATAAAACCTTTAGGTTGCTCCATGTAGATCTCCTCATCGAGATCTCCATTTAAGAATGCTGTCTTTACATCCATTTGATGAATTTCTAGACCATAAATTGATGCAATTGCTATTAGCATTCTTATAGAGGTTATTCGTGTTACTGGCGAATATGTATCAAAGAAGTCTACTCCTTCTTTTTGACGATATCCTTTGGCTACTAATCTGGCTTTATACTTGTCGATAGAGCCATCTGCTTTCATTTTCTTCTTGAAAATCCATTTGCAGCCAATAGGTTTTATTCCAGGTGGAATATCAACAATTTCCCAAGTTTTATTGCTTAGAATTGAATCAATCTCACTTTGGATTGCTTCTTTCCAACATGAAGATTCAGAAGATGACATTGCTTCCTTATACGTTTGAGGTTCATGTTCTAACACATATGTGAAAAAATCCGAACCAAATGTCTTGGAAGTCCTAGCCCTTACGCTTCTTCTTGGTTCAACTTCCTCAATCTCATGATGAGTTTCATCTTCATGTGAATTGCTTGATTCTTCTCTTGTCCTTTTAGGGACATTATTCCCTTCATTCCTTTTGTGCGGAAACACGTCTTCAAAGAATGAGGCATCTCTAGATTCCATGATTGTATTTACATGAATATCAGCTATATCAGACTTGAATACCAAAAATTTGTAGGCACACTATTTTGGGCTGGCCCTAAATAGTAACAATCTACTGTTTTTGGTCCAAGTTTGACTTTCTTGGGAGGAGGAACTGGAACTTTTGCCAAGCACCCCCACACTTTGAGGTATTTAAAACTTGGTTTGTGTCCTTTCCATAACTCATATGGAATTGTTCCTGTTTTATTGTGAGGGACTTTGTTTAATATGTGATTAGACATATTTAAGGCTTCCCCCCACAAGTTTGTCGGTAGACCAGAGGTTAAAAGCATGGCAGTAATCATGTCTTTTAACATTCTGTTCTTCCTCTCGGCTACACCATTTTGTTGTGGTGAATATGGAGCTGTTGTTTGATGAATTATACCATTTTCGGCACAGAACTGTTCAAATGGTGATTCATATTCTCCACCTCAATCAGATCTCAATATCTTGATCTTTTTATTTAACTGATTTTCTACCTCAGCTTTGTACTTTATAAATGATGTAATTGCTTCATCTTTACTATTCAAAAGATATACATAGCAATATCTCGTATAATCGTCAATAAACGTAATAAAGTACTTTTTCCCACTTCTTGTAGGTAATGATTTAAAATCACATAAATCTGTATGAACCAAATCTAGTGGTTCGGTGCTTCTATCAACAGATTGAAATGGTTTTTTTTAACCATTTTTGCTTCTACACATGTCTCACATTTGTAGTTCTTATCTAATTAGAATTTTGGAATTAATCCCAAGTTTTATAATATTTTCATTTTTCGGAAATTTATGTGTCCTAATCTATCATGCCATAGTAAAATTTTGTGCTCAAGCAAGTAAGAAACTTCAATTTTATTAATAGCACAATCAGAATACATAGTTTTATTGCCGATAACGGCTACATTTGCCTTAAATAGGCCATCACATAAATATCCCCTTCCGATATACATTCCAGCTTTGGACAGAACCATCTTGTCTGACTCGAACACCATTCTGAATCCTTTCTTTGATAATACTGCACCAGAGATGAGATTCTTGCGTATGTCTGGAACGTGGAGCACGTCATTCAACTTGACAGTTTTTCCTGAAGTAAACTTGAGGATTACTGTGCCACTGCCTTCGATCATAGATACTGCAGAATTACCCACATAGAGTTTTTCTTCATGATCGAATATCTTGTATGTAGAAAACATGGATTTGTCAAAGCAGACATGACGAGTAGCGCCTGTGTCCACCCACCATTGGTTAGGATTCTGTACCATATTGCATTCAGATACAACTTCCGAGAAGTTGGACTCATCCACTTCCATGTTGTCTACTAAATTTGCCTCTTTGTTGCAGTCCTTTTTGAGTCTGCAATCTCTAGCGGCATGTCCAACCTTTCCACAAACCCAACATTCACCATTAAAATTTTTGGTTCGTTTGTTGTCTTTTGGTTTGTTGTCTGGAGCTTTCCTTTTCTTCTGGAAATTCTTCTTTTTGTTTTTGGTCTTTGAATCTTCAGCCACAAATGCCTCCTCGCTTTGTTTTGTAATTCCACGGTTATCTGCCTCAATTTACAATCGGACTATGAGATCCTGTAAAGAGATTTCCTTCTTTTTATGCTTTAGATAATTGTGGTAATCTCTCCACGACGGTGGCAGTTTTCCCGTGATGGCTTCAACCAAAAACGATTCTCCAACCTTATGACCTTCCGCTTCGAGTTCATGAATAATGATTTGTAGTTCATGCAGTTGAGCAGTCACCGGTTTGGAGTCGACCATCTTGTAGTCTATGAATTTGTCTACAATGAATTTCTTAAGACTAATATTCTGCGTCTTATACTTCGTGGCAAGTGCATTCCAGAGTGCTTTTGCTGTCTTTAGAGGTTGATATACTTTGTATAGCACCTTTTTGAGACAATTCAGAATATAGTTTCTGCATAGGAAATCGGAATGTTTCCATGTCGCAACATCTGCTTCCTTTTCTTAAGACTAATACTCTATTTTCACCCGCACGCTTCTCTTCAAATTCCAGGCCCAGCCCAGTTTTCAGCCGAAGCCCAAAACCGTTAAACAATAGCCTAGCAAAAAGAATGGTCATTTTAGACCCGTACCCGAGCCCGGCCCGGCCCGGTTCGGACGGACGGCGGCGGCGCGCGCGCGTGTGATGGAGATGCATGATCTCCCTCCTCACAACGAAGCATACATTTGGATGCCCCTCGGCCCCAACATCTTCATTGCAAAGCCATATATAAACTAGTATGGCTTAGCAATTTTGGCGATGTAGGACTTTATGTATGTTTCATTCATTTTGTTCTTTAGGAATTCCAACAGTCGATACTCCAATTTCAGTAACATGAATTTAAAAGGTAATAGATCATCACATCAATGATGCTCTAATAATTGTTTCCATTAAGGAAGTGGAAGTTTTTGGAACCAAAGTCATTTTAATAATCAATCATGGCGATCTTAATCCAATCAAAACCAACCTCGAATTATTTGCCAACTTTGTGACAAACCTGGTCACAGTGCTAAGACTTGCAAATCTTGGTCCTTACCTTTCTCTACACCCCAATTTAATTTCATGAACACTACTCCTAGCACAAGCAATAACAAATGGATCATTGATTCAGATGCCTCGCATCATATTGCATCCGATCTTCAAAATCTCTTTATGCATTCTGAATATGATGGAAATGATGATATTATCATTGGTGAGGGTAATCCAGTTCCAATCACTCATATAGGTTCTGCTAAACTCCCTTTCTCTAAATCTATTTTTCAATTAAATAATGTTTTTTGTTCACCAAAAATCACAAAAAATCTTATATCGGTTTCTCAGTTTTGCAATCATAATAACACTTCCATTGAATTTTTTCCTAATTGCTTTGTTATTAAGGATCTGAGCACGGGGGCATCACTTCTTCAAAGATCGAATAAGGGAACTGTGCATGAGTAGCCTTCTTTCTCCAGCATTGATAAATCAGTTTATGCACACCATTCCATGAATTCTTCTTTAAATCAGTGGCATCATCGTCTTGGTCATCCATCATCCAAAATTGATAAACAGCTAGTGTCCGATAATTCTTTACCTACTTGCGGTTCTACTTCTAGTCATTGTAACTCATGTCATTGTAATAAAAGCCATATACTTCCATTTGGTGTTTCTTCTATTTCATGTAATAAACCTCTTAAAATTATATACATTAATGTTTGGGGTCCTTCTCCCGTTGAGACTTTTGATCATTATCGTTATTATGTCGTGTTTGTCGAATATTATACAAAATATTCTTGGCTCTATCTTATGAAGAGAAAATCCGAAGCTACTAAAAATTTTCAAAAATTCAAAAATGTAGTTGAAAAATTCTTTGACTCCAAAATAACTACTTTCTACTCGGATGGTGGAGGAGAATATCAAAGTCTAGCTTCAGCTCTTGAAAATAATGGGGTTCAACACCTTAAATCACCTCCTTACACACCACAACTTGTGGGTACTGCCGAGCGTTGTCATCGTCATATTGTTGAAACTAGTTTAACGCTACTTCATCATGCCTTTTTACCTTTAACATATTGGTCTCTTGCATTTCAAACAACCACTTAATAAATCACTTGCCTACCCCGGTATTACAAAGTCTATCCTCACTTCACAAATTATTCAATAAACCACCAATATTTTGGTGTCTTTTCTATCCTTGGTTGCGTCCATACAATACAAATAAACTACAGGCTCGTTCTCATCCTTGTGTATTCACGGGTAATTCTGTAAAACATAACAGCTACTGATGCCTTGATCTAAAAACTAATCAAGTTTTTATCTCACGTCATGTTATCTTTGTTGAAGGCTCATTTCCTTTTCATGAACATTCTCGGTCCTCGTTACAAGTCCATAAAGAATCTACCACTCAGTGGAATCTATTTGATTCTCCACCACATTATTATGTTCCTTCTCCATCATCACTAACTTTAGCCACTCCATTGCCACCTCCATCACATGTTACACCTATGTCAAACACCCCCTCAACACTGCCAAATCAGGCTAGCACTTTAGTTTTACCATCATCATCAACTAGCGTTCAACCTTCTCATTCTATGCAAACACGCTCAAAAAATAATATCATCAAGCCAAATAATTTTTTTTGTATAAATACCATATCAAACCTTGATCAAACTGAACCTACTTCCTTTACCCAAGCCCAAAAGTCGTCCCATTGTCGTCAAGCTATGAGAGAGGAATTTGATGCACTTATTCGTAATAATACTTGGTCTCTTGTCCCCTATCATCCTTCACAAAATATTATTGGTTATTAGTGGGTATATAGGGTTAAGCATAATTCAAATGGATCAATATCTCAGTATAAAGCACGATTAGTTGCTAAAGGTTTTCATCAACATCCGAGCATTGATTTTAAAGAAACAATTAGTCCGGTTGTGAAAGAAACATTTTGTCTGGTTGTGAAACCAACTACCATCCATATCATACTCACTATTACTATTACTCAAAATTGGCATATTAGACAATCATATGTGAATAATGCATTCTTCAAGGCCCACTAACTGATGACGTCTACATCCGACAACCTCAAGGGTTTTTTGACACTCAATGACCGACGCATGTTTGAAAACTTCATAAACCCTTGTATGGTCTCCGACAAGCCCCTCGGGCTTGGTTTAATGAACTACGTAGTTTCCTCATTTGTAGTGGGTTCACTAATTATCACTCTGATACATCCTTATTTGCTTATATCGATGGATCTCTTATAATGTATCTACTTGTCTACATAGATGATATACTAGTTAATGGAAACTCATCATCTCTCATTGATAAGGTCATTGCTACTCTCGCTCAATGATTTTCTCTCAAGAACCTTAGGTCTCTTAACTATTTCCTTGGTGTTGAAACATTAGCAACTGCCAATGGCTTATTTTTATCACAACAAAAATACATGCATGATCTCTTACATCACACACAGTTGTTGGACTCGAAGGAAGTATTCGTCCTAATGAGGAACACATAATATCTTCAACTTAAAGATGGTAGTCCACCTGCGAATGCTATAGAATATCGTAAAAAAATTGGTGCACTTCAATATTTATCCATGACAAGTCTAGATATGTCATTTTATGTTAACAAACTATCACAATTTATGCATCAACCTTCAATGAAACATTAGTCTACAGTCAAAAGTGTACTTTGCTATCTCAAAGGAACCTCTAGTTATGTCATTCTTATTGATAAATCAACACCTCTTAATTTACATGCATTTGTTGATGCAGATTGGGATGGAGATATCGATGACCGTGCCTCTACTTCAGCCTACAATGTAACCTTGGGTACTATACTAATTAGTTGGAGCTAAAAAAATCAAAAAACTATTGCTTGTTTCTCCACTGAAGCAGAATATAGATCTGTGGCATCCTCTGCTACTGAGTTGAAGTGGATTCAATATTTGTTATCTGGACTTCATGTTACAACTTCCAGTAGTGTACCTACTATTTACTATGACAATTTGGGTGCAACTTACTTATGTGCAAATCTAGTATTTCATTCCTGAATGAAACATATAGCTATAGACTTCCATTTCGTCTGTGATCAAGTTGCAAAAAATCGACTTTGTGTCTCTCATATTCATAATGCAGATCAAATTGCTGACTCGTTGAGTAAACCACTCTCATGTTAATCCTTTCTTTGACGACGTTACAAGATTGAAGTTCGCTATGGAACCCCAATCTTGTGGGGTAATGATAACAATACTTAGTCAAGCTAGCATCAACAATAAATTACCTATTCAAAAGGCAGTAAAATACCGATATATTTTGATGAGGTGTACTAGCTGTGCTTGTTTGCACCAAAATTTGGCACAAACGCCCAATAAAGATTTTGTATAGTAATAAACGAAGAACACTAAATGTAAAGAGAGAGAATATAGCAATAAACTAATAAGAAATAAGCAAATAACAGAGACACAATAATTTATAGTGGTTCGACGTTGTTTGTCTATGTTCACTTTGAAGAGATAGCTTTATTAATCACATTATAAACCGAGTACAAGATGGATCAGATAAAAATCCTTAGTTATAAAAGAAAAGAAAGCAACAAGCAGCGTAAAAGTCCCAAAAATAAACGATCAATTCTATATTTATAGGGGAAGACAATGAAATATCTCCATGAAAATTCGGTAGAAGGCTCGTCAAATCCATAGGGTCCCACAGAAGGGATTATATGGCCCAAATCCCAAGAAATATGGGTCGGGGCCGATCACTATTTTGGAGGATTTGGAGGTTGTGACCCCTATGGGAGTTTCTCCATGTTTTATTATGCTTAGCCTCCAAGTATCATACCAATTGGATTAGTAAAACTTGAGTTATTGATCAGTCTTTATCGCAACATGTAATGTTATCTGATTTAGGCCGATCCCTCTAGAGGGAAGAGGGCCGATCCCTCTTTCTTGTGCTTTTTGGGGTGCGATCCCTAGGGTGAACTCCCTAAGGTCCCCTCTTCTTGTTCCCAAAATTTCAAGTGTATTGGACTTCTGGATTTTGAGATATCGATCATTTTCTGTTGAGTTGCATTGTTGGATTGAATACAATCCGACCCCTTTGATACGATCCCTTTATACGTTCTCTTTTATACGATCCCTTTCTTAGGTGAAGTAATTTTCCCATAACTTGAGCATACAAACTCCAAATGACTTGAGATTTAAAATGTAGCCTCATGGGGCCTTCCTTGTCACTTTATATCAATGTCACTCAGTTTGGGACAAAATTGAGGATATGTACCGATCCCCTAGGGGAAGGGATAAGCACCGATCTCTTGCCTAGGGGAGGTACAAATCCGTACATAGAATATTTTAGAGAGTCTACCTCTTGGTCTCGGCTGATCATCGCATCATATCATTGCCTGCGCTTGATTTCTAAGGCTAATAATAATCTCTTTGGGCTGCTTTCCTCGATGATTGTCTAGTCTAACTTGTCCAGTCAGTCTGAATATAGCCAGGCCAAAAGGCCGGATAACATTTGCCCTCCTAAGCACGTCTTGTGTTAAACATGACGTGCTTTGAATCGAAGTAGGTTAGAGTCGTCGGGAAGAATTCCATTCAATTTTCTGGACAGTCGCTATCCTTCCATTGAATTGTCTTTACCGAAGCATCGTATCTCTCTCTATTTAATGTGATGCTTGGTCGATATTTGTCAGTATAAAATTGGAGTGCGATCTCTCAATTATTATTTGTGCCCAGTTCCATTGAGCTAGTAGGCCTTGGTTATCTGATCTAGTCTCTTCTCTAATAACTCTAAGTGAGAATTCAATTTCTATCGGTTTTGAGAAATCAAAGTTTTGGGATGCATACGTGCACATTCATGTACACTTTCCTATCATTGGCTCTTGGGCATGATCGTATGCTCACGGGTCGTCGTCAATTCTTTGTAGTTTAATTGCAATTGGATTGCAATTCCTTGTTTATTTTTTATATAATGAAATATGGGTCATAATAAGTCAGTCGATGAGAAGGGATGTCAGGTTCTACAGGGGTGACGGCCTTGGAGCCATAAGCAAGGGCGAATGGAGTATGGCCAGTCATGAACTTGTGGGTGGTTTTGCATGCCCATAATGCTGATGGGAGTTCGTCGACTCACTTGCCTCTAGCCTTTTTCGAACGCTTCTTCAGAATGGACTTTATGATTTTATTAACAACTTCGACTTATCCATTAGCTTGAGGGTAAGGAAATGCCACGAATCTTTCCTCAATATGATGCTGGCGGCAGAAGTCTTTAAATTTAGCATTATTTTGTTGTGATCGAGGCTAAAGGTTCAGCTTCAGCCCATTTGGTGAAGTAATCCACTGTTACGATAGCGTATTTCATACCACCTTTAGAAATCAGCAAGGAGCCAATGATGTCAATACCCCAAGTGACAAATAACCATGGACTGACCATTTGAGTTATTTATGTCGATAGGGCTCTTGCAATTTTTACAAACATCTGATACTTGGTGCATCGTCTAGCATAATCAGCTGTATCTCAATTGAAAACTGGCCAGCAATAGCGGTAGCGAAGTATTTTCTTTGCCAGGGTTTGCCCCCCGGTGTGAACGCCACGCTATACTTCATGGACTTCTCTCAATACTCATTTAATCTCATCATGGGTGATACACCAAAGTAGGGGAACAGAGAAACCCTTTTTATACATGACTCCTTCTTGGATGATGCAGCATGAAACTTTGAGGAGGATCTATCATTTTTCATTCCTCCATCCAGGAAGGATTCCTCGTTGTGGATAACCTTTGACAGAAGTTATCCACGATTCCATTTTCGACTCCGTCTCCAGAACCCAATCAATCTCCATCTAGTCGATACTCGGAGCATTTAGTACTTCAACCAGGACCAAGCCCATTTGTTGCGCATCCCCGGAACTGGCCAGCTTGGCTAGTGAGTCGAATTTCTCATTTTTTTCTCTAAGGGTGTGTGTAATGGTGTAATACTTGGAGTCTACCAGTAGCTCTTGAACCCGGCTGAGATAAGAAGTAAGTTGCTGCCCCTAGCTTGATAATCTCCCCTGACTTGGCATACTACTAATCGAAAATCACAAAAGATTTGTAAAGTTTTCACTCCCAGTTCTCTGGCAAGTTTGAGCTCGACGATTAGGCTTCATACTCAGCTTCATTATTTGTTGCAGGAAAGTCGAGTTCCAGGGCGTAGCAGATTAATCGTTCCTCTAGAGTCACTAACACGACTCTGGTGCCAGAACACTGATCGTTGGATTCTCCATCTGTGTACATTTTCCATCAGTTGGTCGGTTCTCAACCGCTCTTTAGAGAGTCATCCGGTGTAGTTAATTCAGGTATGAAGTCCGCCAAAGACTGTCCCTAGATAGCTCTCCGAGGGAGATAAGTGATATTGAATTGGCTTAGCTCGATATTCTATTTAAGCAACCTTCTAGACGTCTCAGGTCACTGTAGGACCTGTCATAACGGCTAGTCGGTGTAGACATTGATGGGGTGAGCCTGGAAGTAAGGGCGAAGATTTCGTGACACAATCAACAGGCAGTACATGAGCTTTTCCAGCTTCGACCAGTTTCTCTCAACACCCGTCAATCGCTTGCAAACATAATATACTGGCCTTTGGATCCAATTCTCTTTGCGTAATAGTGCGGCACTTACGGCGTGTACCGACACCGGTAAATAGATGTATAAGTCTTTATGATCCAGTGGCTTAGATAGGATGGGAGCTATCTCTAAGTGATCTACCAGAGATTGAAACACATCTATGCAACCCTGCATCCATTCAAAGTTCCTCTTCCCTCACCTGATTAGGTCGAAGAAGAGAATTCACTTGTCGGTGGCCCTGAAGATGAATCGACTTAGGGCAGTGGTCTCCTTATTTAGGTTCTATACCTGCTTGATTGTCTTAGGATTGGCTTCAATTCCGCGAGAGTTGAGCATGAAACCCCAAAATTTCCCTGATACAACGCGGAAAGAGCATTTTAAGGAATTGAGTTTCATTCTATATTTTTGAAGAATAATGAACATCTCCGCTAAGTCATCGATGTGGTCGCTTGATCGTCATGACTTCACGAGCATATCATCTATATATACTTTCATCGATTGCTCTATCTGATATTTGAACATCACGTTGACTAGTCTTTGGTAAGTAGCTTCAGCATTATTTAGTTCAAACGGCATCACAACATAACAATATAGCCCTAGATCAGTAATTAAGCTAGTGTGCTCCTGGTTGGAGACGTGCATGGGATCTGGTTATATTCGGAGTACGCATCCATAAATGAAGCAGTTCATATCCAGCGGTTGAGCTACCATCTGGTAGATCCTCAAACATGGAAAGCCGTCTTTTAGGCATGCCTTGTTTAGGTATAAGTAATCAACGTATGTCTGCCACTTTCCATTAGCTTTTCTCAAAGGAACTGGATTGGATACCCATTTCAGGTAGAGGGTGTCATGGATAAACCCATTGTTTTTTAGTTTATCCACCTCTTCTTTAAGTGCAACAGGTCTCTCTAGATCCATACCGTGTCACTTTTGTTTCACCAGGACATGCCTCGGGTCGATATTCAATGCATGGCTTGCAATAGTCGATTAGTTACACACATGTCAGAATGAGTCCAAGCGAACACATCAAGATTCGCTCGGAGAAAGCCAGCTAATTCCTTCAACATCGTTGCACTGAGCTGTGATCCGATCTTCATGACTCATGATGGGCCATCATAGCTGACCGTAATGTCAATTGTTAGCTTAGTGGGTGCAGCCTTGGATTCTTTAGGCTCCTCTTCTTTATCTCTCGGGTCTATATCTTTATAGAACAGACTGTGGTATTGCTGTTTGATATTGGCCTTATGTTGTGAGCTGAAAAATGCTTAAGTGAATTTGCCCAAGCAATGGGATCGGTTCTGATCCCTTGTATTAATGGGACTTAACCATTTTTTGGTTTGATATGAACATACTAGACTATATGAACTCGCAATCGAACAATGAGATATGCCATATATGACTTGCATACTTGAACTAGCATATCGCCTTGAATCAGATGTTTATCACTCCAGACTTGTATAGATTAGGATATTTGTACTTGTACGGCTTGTAACACATGCCTTGAAGGAATTTGAATATGAACGTCGGATTCTTATACGCCGATGTCGATTCTTGAATTTGAACATAACTGTTTCGCATAACCATTGATGTGAAATCCGGTTGGAACGGTCAGTGATGACGGCCACTCCAGTCAAACTCCTGAGTTTCGCCATAACTGCAATATAGTGTTGAATTGTATTACACTACACAACACCGCACTACACTGTACTTAGCACGAGAGATGTCTAAATTGGGTTTGCAAAGTCGTATAGGCGATGGGATCAGTGCTAGCCCCTTGCTTAGGCAAGTCTTGTAACTTCAACACTTTGGTGGTGTATGTAGGCATGGAGAACGACAGTCAGATTTGATATCGATCCTTATGTTCAAGCATTTCTCTAATACATAGTCAATGGCATGATAACCGGTTAGGACGGTATGTTATGACGGTCGCTCCAGTTGAACTTTCGGATCTCATCATGAGCCGATGAGTCCGATAATGATGGGTTATAGATGATTTTGAGTGATTATCTACAATGGCTGAAGATTAGGCTTAGAAGCACGTCGAATCAAATGTCGAGTAGGGTTCAGCCTCACATTGCATGCAGCTATATTTCAAGCTCTTGCTTTGAGATTGAATGCGCTTGTGTATTTGAGTAACGTGCTTTCCATTCAATGTAATTCGCAATCTATTGCGCGTCTTTCAGGTTGGAATGATAGTTAGTCGCCCATGAGCCTGGGCATTGATCCGATGATTCTAACTCTAAGTATCCGTTCAGTCATAGCCTCGAGTCATTGTAAACACTAGGTGTGAGTCACAATATTGAGCTATCGCAGTCAGTCTTTGGATGATCACACTTCTACCCTTAGTCTCGGGTTGATAAATGTACTACATAGATGGTCGAGTCTCGCCATAGTTATGTTTATACTCCCGCCTAAGCTCCAAAGAGTTCGAGTTGATCGATGAATGGTCGGTTCACATTCATATTGATTCTCGCTCGTACCCTCCAAGTAAGGGTAAATGTCGATAAGTGGACGAACATGTCACATCTGTTTTAGCTTTACAATCTTTCCCATCGATTCGAGGGATCGAGTTAGTTGATGGAAAGATGATTCATGCCTATTTGGAATTGTATTCTAGCTATTCCTTCCTAGGGGAAGACTTCAATGCCTCGTTGGATTTCGAGGATGAGCTGAGTATTAGACGGTCAATCACTTCCACTTTTGATGCAGATGTCGCCATACTCTAGGCAAGGGCCAAGAATTGATGATTAAGTCACATTCAATCTATGACTAATGCTTCCCCCGTCGTACCAAGTGCAAGGATCAGTTTGCGGATGGTCAAGTCACGTCGATTTTGATTTATGTTCTCCTATCAGACCAATGGATAAAATTAGCTCAGGAGCGGTCGGGTCATGCTAATCTGGATTTATACTCCTCTTGACTGATCAAAGGAAGGCAATAGAGATGAATGGTCAAGTCACACTCATTCATAGTTTAGTATCCAATCCACGCTCTGGTGACCGAAGCTATTTGATGGACGTTCGGGGCACATCCATTTGTGGTTGGTTCAGATCGATACTGACCTTCGATCTAGCAGCATGATAAAGAAAGCTTGGATCGATATTGCCTGTCATTCCAATAACACGATAAAGTTGGTTACCCGTAACTTTGGTTGTTGTTCCGATTGGCTTTGTATTAAGGCCTCCCCTCAGTTGTTGCCTTGAGTTGTAAAGAACACTAAGCCGGAGCTATAATGAGCTATCGTATTCAGCTTTCAGTAGTTTGCACTCTTGCCTCGAGTCTTGGGTTAGTGGAGTTAGCTCATGGATGGTCGAATTCCATCCCTAGTGAGTTTATATTCCTCCTGTCGAGTTCAGGTTGGAGTTTATGGAATAGTGAGTAGTCGAACCACACTCATCTATTTGTTAATACTTATATCTGCACTTTAGGGAAAAGAGTTTGTTGGTGGGTGGTCGAATCGCACCCAACTTGCGTTTATACTCCAGTCCACACCCTGGGGACTTAGAGTTATTTCAGAAAATGGTCGAACCACATTTTCCAATGGTCGAACCACATTTTCCTTAGTCATTTCTTCTAACCCCAAGTCAGGGGCGGAAGTCGAAGAGTGGTCGGTGGTATCACGTTCACTCTTTCTTAGAGTTCTTCATGTCGAATCGTGGGAAGGAGCTGATTAACGGATGGTCAAGTCACATCCGTTCTATGTTTTATACTCAGCCTATCAATTTATAGGGGAGAGTTGATGGATGAACGGTCGAACCCCATCCATTTTCTACCTATACTCTTATCCATGCTCCAAGGATCGGAGTTTGTTGATGGACAGTCAGTTGTACCCATTTGGTGTTTGTACTCCAATCCACACTGGGGACCAGAGTTATTTGCTCGATGGTCGAACCGCGTCCATGTCTTAGTTTGGATATTGGGCTTGCCGATGTTCGGGCAAGGCTTGAATAGTTCACCGTACTTTAGGTGGGAGCAAGATCGTCGATGGACGTATCACATCCTCCTTGGATTGGACGGTCGAACCACGTCCAAGTTAGGCTTGGGCTCTCAAACTACACCCTTCATCCAGGGTAGGAGTCTATGCTTGGAAAGTCGTACCACGTCCACTTCCATTTGGATCCTATTTCTGCCGAGCCTTGAGAGTAAGATGAGTGTTCTAGAGAACTTCGAACTCGAGCAGAGGAGCGGATGGTCGGACTGCAACCACTTTAAGTCATGTCTTTACCCCCAAGTCAGAGGCAAGAGTTGGAGAGCGAACGGTCAAATTACATCCACTTTTTTTTTATGTTTATACTCTAGTCCGTGTTGGGGGACCAGAGTTATTCGGTAGGTGGTCAGTCACACCCGTTTGATGTTTATACTCCAGTCCATTCTCTAAGGACCAGAGTTGGTCGATGGATGGTCGAACCACATCCATCTTTTTGTGTTTATACTCCGGTCCATGCTCCGAGGACCATAGTTTTCTGATGGGTGGTCAGGTGTCAGGTCAAGGTAAGAGTTTTCAAATGAACAGTCGAGTCATGTTCATTCGTGGGAAGGAATTCTGCGTCCAGTATCAAGGAGAAAAGTTGGCAAGTGGAGGTTGATTCACGTTCACTTGGTGATTAAGCGATGAATGGTCGGACCGCATCCATGGTCCATGCTTGGGTTGTATGATTAGTTCTCGTCCAATTTGCTTCGCACTCCTCCCAGCAAGTCAAGGGAGAGAGCAGTTTGGTGGATGGTCAAGTCACATCCACCTCATGTTGCAGTCATGTCCTTGTGTCGAGAGCGGCAGTTGATGAGTAGACGGTCAATCATGCCTACTTTAAGTCGACCTCTCAGACTGCCTCCTGTTTTTAGGGCAGGAGTTAATGTGTTGACGGGACCTCGGTCTTACTGAGGTTCGGGAGAGGCATAAGTATTTTGGCGAACTTCAAGTATGAGTTAGGGAGTGGATGATCGGGTCGCAATCACTCCAAGTGTTTCTCCTGTCTTCAAGTCAAGCGTGGAGGTTGATGAGTGGATGGTTAGTCGTGTCCACTTTTTATTGGATTTTGACCTTGTCGGGCTCTAAGTAAGGCATAGATGTGCTGTCAGAATTGAAGCATGAAGTGGGAAGTGGATGGTCGAGACACACCTAATTTCCATTTTGAGTCCTTACCCCCAAGTCAGGGGCATATGGTAGCTGATGAGCGGTTGAATCACGCTCATTTTGAAGATCCACAAAAGGTCCGATCATGGTCTGTAGGGGTTGGTTGTCCCCCAACTCTAAGTATATGGTCACCTGCATCGTTTGGATGTAGTTTAGTTCAAGTTGGTCATAGGTCACAACATAATTGAAATTGAAATAAATCTTACTGATAAGTGAAGCAACGTTGTATGCTCGCTATTCCACTTTGCCCCAGCCCTTCTTAGCTGGAAGTCAACCGTAGGTGGTCCAATTGATAATCAAAGTTCTTTTTTGATAGGGATCGGATGTTCCCTGCCCACCATTTTGCGGGGCTTGCACATATTGTTGAAACTTTCCTTTCCGGATTAGCTTTCCGATCACACCTTGGAGGTGTCTGCAATCGCTGATGTTATGACCGTGCGTATCTTGAAATGTACAATATTTCCTTGATTTCCTCTAGGTTTTGGTGGACTCTCTCAAGGCTGGCTTCTAGTACTGCTCCGAGTCGTGAGTCTCCAAGTAGATGTTTTCGACTGAATCGTTCAAAGGAGTATATGAGTCGAATTTTGGGATTTTGGGTCGTCTCCTAGAATCTGAGTCCTCATCTAAGGCCTCAATGCTGCCCTTGCTATTAATTCCTTCACCTAATGGGCCTACATCATTCTTTCTCCTAGTCTGCTATACTTCCTCCTTACTTAGGTTCTGGTTCAGTTTGTAACAGAAATGATCCAAGGTCGTAGGAGGCTCTCCAGCTTATCTATCGCCAAAGTCTATTTTGGCATCGATTCCCCTTATCAACGCCATCAGTATGATATTCTTGCTAGGAGTGCTCACTTTAACGATAACGACATTGAATCCCTATAGGAAGTCTATGAGCAGCTCATCTAGCGCTTGTAATAAATTGGATAACGACATCACATCCTTGGTGTGAGTCACATGCATCCTGAATTGCTCGACAAACTTTTCATCCGATTGATTGGACGAGCAGATGACCCGGGTGGTAACTGTGTAAACCGCATGATCGTTATTCCTTCGAGGAATATGGAAAAACATTTGCATTCGATGTAACCCGTCGCACTGGCGGGATCCATGTGCCACTCGTACTTTACGAGATGTTTTCGGGGGTCAATATTCACAGAATAAGTTGGCATGATCTGTACATTGAATTTCCTTGGATATTCTGCATGCTGAACGGCTTCAATGAATAGGTTTCGACTGGGGGAGATGCTCAAATTGTTATCAGTCAGGTCCGTTTTCAAGTAATAGCTGCTTGTAATGCTTGTGAATGTTGTATGCATGATTGTCTAACGTTTGATGGTTGAGAATGCCGATCGAATGGTGAAACGATTAGGACGGGGCTGCAGAATGGTGATGATCCTCAACTTTTACCAAAATGGGGTGAGATCCATATTAAGCAGTAAGGAAGGCCTCTTGAGGTTGCATACCAATTTTTAAGTCATTTGGAGTCCGTATGCCCGAGTTATGATCAAAACAAGATGGACCGGTATTGATGGATTGGTGATAATTTACTTGGAGTCCGACCTACGAAAATTTGCTATTTTCTTGGAGTCATCCCCTGTTTCGTTTGGAGTCACTGAATTTGAAGTGTTGGGTTGGTGATGAACGGTGCTTGGAGTCATATTGGTGTTTGCTTAGAGAAATCTTGGTTTTACCCGAGTTTGACCTTGGTTCAGAATTTCCTAGGTTCGCTTCGGGTCGAATGGGTGATTGCCCAAGCTTGACTTCGGGTCGGAACATATAGAGAGTCATCTTTGAGTCATACAAGTAATTACTTCGGGTCCGACTTTGGATCTGCCTTGAAGTGAGTTTTTCGATAAATGTTTCGATGGTTTTTGATGACTACCACTTGTGACTCGATGATGAAGATTCCATAATGGTAAGTGATGACTTTGATGAAGGATAGCTATACTTCAAGATGGCATAATAAGCGGCGTAGGGCAGTCGTCACACAAGTCGTTGTACCAAAGTTGCCAAATCAGGCGTTTGGAAGTTGATCAGCTAAGAGCAGTCGTAATCTACCCTAGAAGCCTGATCCTATAACCGATCCCAGTTCATGTCATATCGCCTTGGTTCTTCAACCTTTGGGAGTACCGTTTGAGTAGCAGTTCCTCGTCAATTCCTTGGCTGCAATTCAGCAGCTACCGCTTGATCTCCTATGCCTTGGTCAATCACAAGACATAAGGGAAGCAGATAGAATGCACTATCTTTAAGTTGAGTTCTGAATCCAAAATGCAGGGGAATTTTTTTTTAGAGTTTTTTTTAAAATTAACCGGTCCCTTCCTTCTTCACTTTTTTATTTAGTCATCAATCCCCTATAACCGATCAGTATTGGCTTAAGGATCGGTCATTGAATGGGTATAAGGGTCGGTTGTAGTGAGCGGAGTGTTCAGAGTGAACATGAAACGGCTAGATTGGTCATTCATGGGATCGGTCTTGATAGTTGTGGAGGGACCAGTCATGAAGGGATTAGTTCTAGACCCCAAGAAAGAGGGATCAACCATGATGGAGTATGGAGGGATCAGTCATTTTGGAGTAAGGAGGGATCGGTCAATTTGGCTTTGAGAGAGAGATCGGCTATGTAGAGATAAAGGGATCGGCTAGGGTTCAGTTGCAGGAGATCAGTGGTATAGGGATCGGTCGAATAATGTAGGTGGAGGGATCAGATCGGTTGACATGTGACAAAGTGATAGGATCCCCATAAGGCTGAATTGCCTTGGTGAGGGGTCAGATGTGATCCCTCCATCTAGGCATACTTGTCCATTTTTGGCTCTGCTAACTTGACTGTAAACTTCAACATCCGATCCTATGGAATTGCACATATAAGTTAACCCAATTCCTACCAAATGAACATGAACACATGAAAAACTCCGAACAAGAACACTAGCATCATCATTTCCTTCAGCAACACGGAAGTAGACCTGGTTGCCCAACCATGGCTGATGGCCTCCTTATAGATCTCTTTCAAACCTGAGTAGAATAGAAAACTTGTTGGTAGAAAGATGGATCTATCTCGTGAATATGGCAATCCACAAGTAGATGATGAGATCCAGTTAAGCTGAGAATTCAACTCTCAATGAAAGCACCAAAATGTTTCCATCAAAAATTGGAACAAACACCCAATAGAGATTTCGTAGAGTAATAAATGAAGAATATTAAATGTAAACAGAGATAATATAGAAGTAAAGCAATATGAAATAAGCAAATATAGTGGTTCGGCGTTGTTTGCCTACGTCCACTTCGAAGAGATAACTTTATTAATCACTTTGTAAACCAAGTACAAGATGGATCAAATGAAAATCCTTAGTATAAAAGAATACAAAGAAAAAAGTAGCATAAATGTCCCAAAAAAGAACAATCAAGTCTGTATTTATAGAAGAAGATGGCGAAATATCTTTATGAAAATTCTGCAGAAGGCTCTCCAGATCCATAGGGGCCCATGGAGGGATCGCATGACCCAAATTCTAAGAAATAGGGATCATGACCGGTTCATATTTTGGAGGATTTTTGGGGTTACGATCCCTATGGGAGCTTCTCCATGTTGTATTATGCTCAGCCTCCAAGTTTCATGCCAATTGGATGAGTAGAATTTGAGTTATTGATCAATCTTTGTTGCAAGATGTGATGTTATCTTATTTAGGCCAATCCCTCTAGAGGGAAGAGGACCGATCCCTCTTTCTTGTGCTTTTTGGGGTGCAATCCCTAGGGTGGACTGCCTAGGGTCCCCTCTTCTTGTTCCTAAAGTTTCAAGTGTATTGGACTTCTGAATTTTGGTATATTGATCGTTTTCCGTTGAGTTGCAATGTCCATTGACTGAATAAGATCCGATCCCTTTGACATGATCCCTTTGATACGATCCCTTTTATAGATTCCCTTTTAGACGTTCCCTTTCTTAGGTGAAGTAATTTGCCCATAACTTGAGCATACAAACTCCAAACGACTTGAGATTTGGAATGTAGCCTTATAGGGCCTTCCTTGTCACTCTATATTAATCTTACCCAGTTTAGGGCAAAAATTGAGGATATGTACTGATCCCCTAGGGGAAGGAATAGGCACCGATCCTATGCCCGAGGAGGTACTAATCCGTACTTAGAATATTCTAGAGAGTCTATCTCCTGGTCTTAATGGATCGTCGCTTCATATCATTCCTGCGCTTGATCTCTGAGCCTAATAATCATCTCTTTGGGCTACCTTCCTCGATGATCATCCAGTTTAACTTGTCCAGTCAGTTTGAATATAGCCGGGCCAAAAGGTCGGATAACAATGCTAAAGTATCCTTCACTCTTTAAGAGCATCTCTAACCCTATTTGAATGTAAAGTCATGAAATGCTTATGTGTCCTCATCTATTTCACAATATGAACTATATAAAACAAGCTTCTATAATAAAATATAAGATTGTTCTCCAATGCAAATGTCTAAAAGAATAGAATTTGTACATGTGTCATTTTAGGAGTATTTTAAAAATCAAATAACTAAATAATTTTGGATATATGCACTTCCACATTGTGGAGTACAATGTCTACAACTAGACGTTAGGTTTCATAATGTCTTGTAAATTGTTTGACACATTATCTCTAAATTTTATTCAACATTTGCATTAGAGAAATTAAACTTAACAAAAATGTTAATCGATGATGTGTCTTTGATTTTACATTCAAATTAATAAAGGGTTGAAGATGCGATAAATAACACTATGCTGTTGTAGGATGGTTGAGGAAATACAAATATTATTCTACAATCTTATTACTTTCCTCGCCACCTCCGATGGCATCATCCTAAAAAACCTCATCGTCAGATTCATGAAGGAGGTTCAAATTGCCGAAGCCCGTGCCTTTTACGGATTTCAGATCGCCATTGAAAATATCCATTCGAAGATGTACTCATTTCTATTGGAAACATACATCAAAGACCCTGTAGAAACAGACCATCTGTTTCACGCGATCGAGACCATACCTTGCGTAGCCAAGGAAGCAAAATGGGCGATTCATTGGATTGATGGATCTTAATCTTTCGTAGAAAGAATTGTGGCTTTTGCTTGCGTTGAAGGGATCTTCATCTTTGGAAGCTTCTACATGATTTTCTGGTTGAAAAAGCATGGATTAATGCTAGGTTTGACCTTTTCAAATGAATTAATATCTAGAGACGAAAGATAACATTGTGATTTTGCATGCTTGTTGTACTCACTTTTGAACAATAGGTTGAGTGAGGAGAAAGTGAAGGGGATAGTGAAAGATGCAGTTGACATTACGAGAGAGTTCATGATGGATGCACTACTTGTGAGCTTGCAATATTTGAGAACTTTGTCATCATCATGTAGAATAGAGTACATTATACCTATACATTGTGTAGCCAATGGGATGGAGTATATGAAAAACATTCAGGCTGGTGTAGTGTTTATGGACTAATAACTAAGGATTTTGCTTTGTATGTGCTTTGTATTAATATGTGTTACTTGTAGGTTGGCTGGCATCAAGGACTTTGCTAAAGTGAACTAGATCTATGCCAAATGTGAGTTTCAATGTTTAATTATGAATTCATTAATTTATAAATTGATGTTCTTAAATCATTTATTGGATGTACATAGCGATTATGTTAAATTCTAACAAATTATATGGTGAGTAAACTCCAGTGATAACTACCAGAGTGTTTCATGCTATATTTGATGGTAAGATCACTTGATAAAAAATGTTTTTTCTATTAAAGGGAATGGGAATTCCTGTTGGAAATCTATCTTTATACACCGCTCTAGGTGGAATCCGTCCATCTGCAGTAATAATTCATTTCTTATTAATGTGATATTCCTCAATTGTATTTTCCTAACCCTTTTTTGTATAATTTATGGCTATAGTGCTTAACCATAACTATTGATGTGGGAACAAACAATAAGAAGTTGTTAGCTGATGTGTTTTATATTGGGTTGAGGCGAGAACGTGCAACTGGATTGGTAGTAGTGTGCTGCAATTTGAATTTGTAGAAGCCACTTGTAACGTGTAGCTCATCAGTATTTTTGTTCAGTTATAAGCATTCAACTTCAGTCTTATTCTTTGTGCATTGTGCCTCTTTTGTCGAATTCATTTGCCATTTTCTTCCAATTGACATGAAATATCTGACCTTTGCATTGGCATATGTGAAATCTAACTTGCAGGTACCAATGTTTCTTTCTTGTGATTTTATTTTTTCTTGTATGTGTGTATCCATCTCTTTTGATGTCCTTAGTTTGTTGAATCTCATAATCCGAGTGATTTTGTGTTTTGTAGTTTGCATTTTTGCTGATTTTACTGTTTTATTTACTTCCTCCCATGTTTTCCATTTTCTAACTGTAATTTATACCAGGAAATATTAGGTGAATCAAGTACCTAGCATTGCAAATCTGGAAGAGAAAATAACTGGTATGAAATATCTATATTACAATGGTAACTTAGTTCACACTCAGTAAAATCAAATAATACAATTAACAATCTATATTGCCTATTAAACTATTTTATAGTATGGAAAATATATATCATTCTAACTAGAGTGTTAACATATTAGAATGCTCCTAATGCTTCTTTTATGTATTTTTTTTCATTATCTTAGAAATAATTAATCAATATATATTTCGCAAGTTGATACATTGTTAGATTTTGTATAATAAATATAGGGCAATCAGGTAGATTACAGAGTGGTTCAGTTGGATATTTGGGCATTGATATGCACAACATTATTGGATGTCAGTACCTGATTCAAAATGGATCACTGCTATGTGACTTGAATGAGCAAGGGCATAGTAAGTTGGAAACCAATTTGGTCTTTTGAAGTTTCAGTTGCACCAGATTCATTGATGTCCTTTCTTTTACTTTGGTCAATGTGCTAACATTATTCTATACTTCGGTCCAGCCTCGAGGTAATACTGCTGCAGGAGATGTGGATTTTTCTATGTTTTGATACCTCGTTGTATGTTCTGTTATTTATTGTTTGTCAATGCATTTATTTATCACTCATGCAATCCTTTTTTGACATACTGCAAATAATTATTTTTATACATTCTATATATTGTATTAAGTATTGTATTTCTATACATTGTATTAAGTACTATATTTGTTTGTCAATGCATTTATTATCATTCCCGTATAATATTTATTTGATTTCTATTTATCCACTATATTGTATTTTTATTTTCTTAATCATTGTTGTATAATATTTCTTAGATGCAATTTTATACCGTTTTAGGTTTTAAAACTTGAAATGGTATCAATTTTTTTTGCTTCAGTTGGCATTTGCTTTGGTCATTTGGAAACGATCGAAGCAAATGACCATCATTTTCTTCGATGCACATGCTCATTTGCTTCAGTCGTTGCCAAACAACCGAAGCAAATGACCATCGTTTGCTTCGGTCATACAACCAACGTAATGGAAAATGACCTATTGTGTCATCTTTATTTGCTTTGGTCGTACAACCGAAGTAACATGGGGTAACGACCGAAGCAAATGACATGTTTTGTAGTAGTGTTAGGCATGATCGGAGGCAAATATTCCAAAGAAGGAAGTTCGTACCACTATTTTAGGCGATCAAAGTTCGATCAGATCCCAAGGTTGGATATGATCAAAGGAGGACACCCGAACATAGATCGCATCCATTCATTTTTACGCATCGGCTTCAACATAGAATTTGTAGAGCTCGATCTCCTCTACGCATCCAACAGTTGAATTGACAAATGGTGGCTTGAGGCGACGCAGATTGGCCGCGTTCGTCAGCAACATGTACATGTTCTCGATTTTGTTTCGCGTGCACGCGCGATCGTGGTGAAGGGCGCGGCGACAGCGGAGGAGTAGGGTGTGAGTGTGGTGGAGCGGCGACGACATACGGCGCGGCGGTGCTGGGCGTCGTTTTGGCGAGGCGCGTTTACATTAAATAAAAAAACAACTGTGCGTTGCCTGGGAGAAGAAGAAGGGGATAGGAGTAAGGTTATTGTTTAATTTAAATTAATTAAGTTAATTATATTTTTAATTATATCGTTACGCTAACTACTGAATAACCTTTTCATATGAGGTCGGATTCGAGCGAAACAAGCTGCGATCGTATCGACGAAGGTTACGATATGAGGTTGGATTCGAATTTATTTGACTTTGAAAAATTTTCAGATTCAAATAAAGGCAAGTGTTTTAAATTGCTCACGAAATACTAAAATATTATAATGTTAGTTAAATTGAAATCCTCGAGTGATTTATTTTTATTGACTATCGTTTGGTAATTTAACGGACATTTAAATTGACATATGAATTGAACTGTTAGGAATTTGTAATCGACAGTTGAATTTGAAATTAGAATTGGACTGCTAGTTAAATATCCAATATTGATAACCAGTTAACTGTTGTGATTTATTGGCTGATTTGGAAGTTGATTGAGATTGGATGACTATTGGTTGATATATTGGATGATTTGATGTTTATTTATTTACATATATCCTGTTATCACTCTGTATGTTGCTGATAGTATATAAAACAGGTATTTGAATTATTTCGAATAAATTAAGTTACAAGGTGAAATGATATATACCTATGACACTTTGATTTGGATTGAAATGATATATATCCATTCCTAAAATTAAAATCGAAATAACTAATCACTTGGCCATAGGATAGAAAATTATATACGGACACTGGATTGGTTAAATTAAATGGTTTTAAATTCTTGAATCCGAATTTATTAAAATGATTTTGTTTTAATGAAATAAAAATCGAATTTATAAAGATTGAATTATTTTCAAATTTGAGTTTTGAAATGTTGAAGGTGAAATTTGTAAAAGAAATTGTTTAAAGAATTTATTTTGGAATTTGAAGTTATAATCGATATACGACTTGAATTATGGGAATTGAATTGCTTTAAAAGTTTGAACTTTATTCGAATTTTGAAAATTTATCTCGGTTAAAGTAATTTAGATTGATATTTCAAATTTGGGCTCAGAATTGAAATATTCGAAATTGAGAAAATTTAAAGCTTTAAATCTAAATTGAACATTGAAGTTTAATTTGATTTAAGTGATTTAAATCGGTATTTCAGAATTGAAATTGGAATTTATATAAATTGAAATGGTTTAAAATGAGAATTGAATTAAAACTTAAGCCATTGAATCGAATCGTTGAATCAAATTTGAAGTTAAAATGAAACGTTTCGAAATTGAAGTCAATTCGAATTGAAATCGAAATTGAGTTGATTTGAATTTAAATCAGAATTGAGTCGATTTAAAATTGACTTGAGATTGAAGATGATTTAAATTAAAAGATTTGAAATTGAATCAGTTTGATTGAAATTTGTACCTAAGTCTAGATTTATTGGAAATGAAAAGACATAGTTTAAATTTGATATTATTTTCACTATAAACTGTTTTGAAATTCATCTTTTTAAAATTTTAAATTATTTAAATATTCAAACCATTTTAATATGTTACCCATTTTGCAATATTCAAACAATTTTATATCAAAATGTTTTCAATCTCTAAACTATTTAAACTATTTCAACTATATAAACTATTTTAACTATTTAAATTATTCAAACTATTTTCAAAATTCAAGCTGTTCAAGGTTGGAAATATTTATGTTTAAATCATTGATTTAAAACATGAATGTGGTTAAAATGAAGTTATAACCTAAGTCGAAATTTGAAATGATTTTGAAATGGAATTGATTTCGAAGTGAATATAATGATTTCGAAATGAAATTGATTTTGAAGTGAATATAATGATTTTGAAGTGAAATTGAATTCAAAGTGAATATAATGATTTTGTAGTGAAATTTATTTCACGGTGAATAAAATGACATTTTGAAGTGAATATGATTTTGAATTGAATATGATATTTTGAAGTAAATATGATATTTTGATATGAAGTAATGATTCACTTTCGAAATGTAAAAGAACCAACCGGTGTGTAAAATGACGTTTGGTTGTTAAAGAGACCGGGGCCTTTTATTGGCATACTCTTTGTCAATATTGGAACCACTTTGACAACTGTGTATGTAGAGGAGACTCCAGAATGAAGTGGTTGGATTTGGTGTACGTTTGCTGGATTTGAAGAAAGAGAACGATGATTGATTGGCCTCAACACTTGTGTCAATTGGAAATGACTAAAACAGGAGCCCTTCCTGGCCAATGAGGTTAGCAACCTCTAGCGGACACACTTCTTCATTTTATCATCACATTGTTGTCGACTGGTATGTACCCTTCAAGTATGAGAGTGTTCGACGTGGTGGGCGGTAGCTGCGGCTATGCGTTACCATCAGCCAGGGTGTCGCAAACTGGTAGTATCCTACCTTGGGCATTGCCTCACGTGCCTTGTCATACTTTTATCCATATATGAGACCACTACGATTTTGATTTAACATGTGCCTATAGGGGACTTACTGGCTACCGATCTACAGGTTATGTTACAGGACCTGCATAGACCACATGTTTACAAACGCGTTAAGCGTGATTAATGTAAAGCCTTAATGCTAGGAAAAATATTTATTGTATTGATTAGACATTACATATATAGCGTATTCTACTATATGTAGATATTTTGATGGATCCTTAAGAGATGGGAAATCCCGTAACATCTCTTGAGTTATTGCACGCATGTTATACACTGGATAGGAGATGTAAACCCCGTAAACATCTCTGACGCTATTACACTCTTGTTATATATGATATGGATTTGACTTACATAAGGATATTTTAGTTCTGACTTGAATGTATTGGTTTACTTTGTGCTCGGGTCAGCCTTGAGTTTTCAATGCATTGAAGATCATATTATTCTAGAGGACGAAGACGAAAATTTGGTGTATTATATTACTAGCATTATTCCCCTGCATCATGTTGTTCTGCTGCATTGTTTTATTTTGTCTCTGTTGTATGTATAACTCTAATTGATGTTGTAAAAGCATAATCAAATGTATAGAGTAAACAGCTTCATGAACTGTTTATTTGATTATTAAATTTTATCATTCTGCTGCGAGATTCTGTGTTTGTTTCTTCTTTTCTTATTTTTCTTAAGTAACCCATTGATTATCTAGGTTACAGATTGTTTTGAGTTGGACATGTGTGGTCTATTGTCGACTTAAACCTCCCAAAATCCGGGTCATCACAGTTGGTATCAAAACTTTGGTTTAGCGATAACCTTAGCTTTGGTGGGAGTGACTCATTAGAGATAAGGTAGTAATACCCTAGAATGAGTTTGTTTCAGTGTTTGTATGTGTGTGCGTGTGTGTGAGAGAGCGCGTACTTGTTAGTGTTATGAAATGTTTTATATTGTGTTTACTTATTTGTTTAGTTGTTTATGAATTCTGGTCGGTACATGAGGCGTCACGTTATCGATAGGTTTTAACACTTAAACGAGGCAAGTTGACATAATATTGTTTTAAAATTTGGTAAATGAAACAATTTTACCTAAATCATATTTTATATATAAAAAGAAATAATCTTCCATAAATAACCATATAGGTTATGAAAATATGAATTTATT
The DNA here is from genome assembly GCA_030737815.1 of Allium fistulosum. Classification (NCBI taxonomy): domain Eukaryota; kingdom Viridiplantae; phylum Streptophyta; class Magnoliopsida; order Asparagales; family Amaryllidaceae; genus Allium; species Allium fistulosum. Next base: position 736,258,079 of record CM060908.1, on the reverse strand, counting down.
TATGGATGTTTGCTAGGAGATGATAATATTTAGTTATCATCTTATTGGTTGAATGAAACTAAATACGAATACTTTGTGAACTCTACTTCACGAAGCGTTCGTTAATGAAATTGAATTGAAATCTAATTACAATAAGAATTTTTTACAATAATAAAGATGCAAATTAATGAAATGTTTTCATAATAAGGCAATTGAATTGTATAAGTATATTTATAATATAACTTAAAAATAGAAAAGATTTAAAAGCTGAGAATTTTAGAATTTAAAATCCCGTTGATTTTCAAAATTTGTTTTCAAAGTATTAGAAATAATAATAATATTATTATTTTGGAAGTGTTTTTGATTAGAAATATATTTTAAAAAGATTTATAAGAAATAAATGCATTGAACTCGTTGGGAAATAATTCTGGGGATGACTACAACATCGTCAGTATTCATTTTCGAGTTTTTGAGTGAGAATTGCTACTAAAAGAAATTTTATTCTGGTTAAAACAAAGTTACTTAGATTTTTTAAAGGTTATAATTTGATATATAAAGTAAATATGTATGATATTATTTCAAAATGATTTGAAATGTAAAAATCGGGTGTTCGAATTTTGAGATTTTCAGCTAAGCTAAGTTATAATATGATTATGTGTATTTTTAAGCTATTTGAGCTTGTTTGGTAAAGTTTAAAAGTGTTTGAACTTGTGTATGAAAGGTTTGGAAAATAAATAAAAATAAACCGTTATGTTTTGGAAATTCATAAATTTTATATTTTTCGAACTATTGAAATATGTGATTTTGCATGCTTGTTGTACTCACTTTTGAACAATAGGTTGAGTGAGGAGAAAGTGAAGGGGATAGTGAAAGATGCAGTTGACATTACGAGAGAGTTCATGATGGATGCACTGCTTGTGAGCTTGCAATATTTGATAACTTTGTCATCATTATGTAGAATAGAGTACATTATACCTATACATTGTGTAGCCAATGGGATGGAGTATATTAAAAACATTCAGGCTGGTGTAGTGTTTATGGACTAATAACTAAGGATTTTGCTTTGTATGTGCTTTGTATTAATATGTGTTACTTGTAGGTTGGCTGGCATCAAGGACTTTGCTAAAGTGAACTAGATCTATGCCAAATGTGAGTTTCAATGTTTAATTATGAATTCATTAATTTATAAATTGATGTTCTTAAATCATTTATTGGATGTACATAGCGATTATGTTAAATTCTAACAAATTATATGGTGAGTAAACTCCAGTGATAACTACCAGAGTGTTTCATGCTATATTTGATGGTAAGATCACTTGATAAAAAATGTTTTTTCTATTAAAGGGAATGGGAATTCCTATTGGAAAGCTATCTTTATACACCGCTCTAGATGGAATCCGTCCATCTGCAGTAATAATTCATTTCTTATTAATGTGATATTCCTCAATTGTATTTTCCTAACCCTTTTTTGTATAATTTATGGCTATAGTGCTTAACCATAACTATTGATGTGGGAACAAACAATAAGAAGTTGTTAGCTGATGTGTTTTATATTGGGTTGAGGCGAGAACGTGCAACTGGACTGGTAGTAGTGTGCTGCAATTTGAATTTGTAGAAGCCACTTGTAACGTGTAGCTCATCAGTGTTCTTGTTCAGTTATAAGCATTCAACTTCAATCTTATTCTTTGTGCATTGTGCCTCTTTTGTCGAATTCATTTGCCATTTTCTTCCAATTGACATGAAATATCTGACCTTTGCATTGGCATATGTGAAATCTAACTTGCAGGTACCAATGTTTCTTTCTTGTGATTTTATTTTTTCTTGTATGTGTGTATCCAACTCTTTTGATGTCCTTAGTTTATTGAATCTCATAATCCGAGTGATTTTGTGTTTTGTAGTTTGGATTTTTGCTGATTTTACTGTTTTATTTACTTCCTCCCATGTTTTCCATTTTCTAACTGTAATTTATACCAGGAAATATTAGGTGAATCAAGTACCTAGCATTGCAAATCTGGAAGAGAAAATAACTGGTATGAAATATCTATATTACAATGGTAACTTAGTTCACACTTAGCAAAATCAAATAATACAATTAACAATCTATATTGCCTATTAAACTATTTTATAGTGTGGAAAATATATATCATTCTAACTAGAGTGTTAACATATTAGAATGCTCCTAATGCTTCTTTTATGTATTTTTTTTCATTATCTTAGAAATAATTAATCAATATATATTTCGCAAGTTGATACATTGTTAGATTTTGTATAATAAATATAGGGCAATCAGGTAGATTACAAAGTGGTTCAGTTGGATATTTGGGCATTGATATGCACAACATTATTGGATGTTAGTACCTGATTCAAAATGGATCACTGCTATGTGACTTGAATGAGCAAGGGCATAGTAAGTTGGAAACCAATTTGGTCTTTTGAAGTTTCAGTTGCACCAGATTCATTGATGTCCTTGCTTTTACTTTGGTCATTGTGCTAACATTATTCTATACTTCGGTCCAGCCTCGAGGTAATACTGCTGCAGGAGATGTGGATTTTTCTATGTTTTTATACCTCGTTGTATGTTCTGTTATTTATTGTTTGTCAATGCATTTATTTATCACTCATGCAATCCTTTTTTGACATACTGCAAATAATTATTTTTATACATTCTATATATTGTATTAAGTATTGTATTTCTATACATTGTATTAAGTACTATATTTGTTTGTCAATGCATTTATTATCATTCCCGTATAATATTTATTTGATTTCTATTTATCCACTATATTGTATTTTTATTTGCTTAATCATTGTTGTATAATATTTCTTAGATGCAATTTTATACCGTTTTAGGTTTTAAAACTTGAAATGGTATCAATTTTTTTTGCTTCAGTTGGCATTTGGAAACGATCGAAGCAAATGACCATCATTTTCTTCGATGCACATGCTCATTTGCTTCAGTCGTAGCCAAACAACCGAAGCAAATGACCATCGTTTGCTTCGGTCATACAACCAACGTAATGGAAAATGACCTATTGTGTCGTCTTTATTTGCTTTGGTCGTACAACCGAAGTAACATGGGGTAACGACCGAAGCAAATGACATGTTTTGTAGTAGTGTTAGGCATGATCGGAGGCAAATATTCCAAAGAAGGAAGTTCGTACCACTATTTTAGGCGATCAAAGTTCGATCAGATCCCAAGGTTGGATATGATCAAAGGAGGACACCCGAAGATGGGCACCCTAGCCGTTAAGCCCTCAATGATAGATATAGCGTAACACAAATTGCTATTACAATTCAAACAGAACTCATTGAAAGGAAAATGGGATAGGCAAATAATCTGGCTCAGTGACAACATAGAAATGGTTTGCACATACATGAATGAAAATAGTGAGCGCATTCCTCATAACCCAAACCAATCAACACAAATCTTGACAGAAAAACAAGTTTTATTAACACAACATCCAAGATGAAAGCGGGGGCTGAACCCACACAAAGTCAGCCTAAACTAAAGAAAATCCTACGATTATACAATAATAGCAAACCAACAACCACACCTTATGCTTATGTCTCGTTTTCTTTTTCCTTTCTCCCGAGGAGTGTGCACTAGGATCCTCTAGTTTCTTCTTGCCTCTTCCCCCGCTTCCTTGGCCCTTCGAAGGGGTACTTTATGACAATCCAGTAGGAACTCTTGTGTTTTCAAAGACAGGGGGAGTGACCACAACAAAGATAATCTGGCTAGGCAAAGATATAGACAAAGAAGGCGGAATGAAATCAACTGGCTCTTTCCTAATCTCTTTATCTAACCGAACTTAAGTCTGAAGCATCTCTTGCATGGTGGGCCTAGAAGAAGGCTTAGAAGACCTAGTTATGAGGTGAGGACATCCTCCTCAACCGAAGTTCCCTAAAAGCCGCCCGCTGCTTCCTTCTGCAAAGCATCGACCATTTGTGCACCAGAACCAGGGTCTATCTAGCAGGGGCATTCAGAATTGTCCCGGAAATAGACATGACTACTGATCTGTAGTTGATGCTTATTTTCTTGGCTGGAAACCTTCCTCATGGAGAGTGACGATTGCAAGATGACCTGAAATTTGAGAAACATAAAAGGGGAGACTACAACGTCGACTGATGTCACGTGAGCTATCTCAAATATGGGTGAGGTCAGTGACCATATTTGGACTCAGTGTGAGCTTGGGTGCTATCAGAATTCCCTTCCAAGATGGGAGATAACTTGACTATCTTTTGGAGGTGAGGCCATCGGGTTATATTGAGGATTTGATGGAGAAACAGAGGCAACCGGGAGCCTTGAAGTAAGACTCGTCATAGCATCTTAGAGAGTAGACTTGGAGCCTTAACGTTGGTCTTTCAAAGCACCAGTAGCCAATTTTGAATGTAGAATAAGCTCGTCGACTCAACGTGCCTCAAGCACCTCCTTAACTAAAAGCTCACGTTTTAGTTTCTCCATGTCGACCTTAACTCCACCCATGAACTCCCGCTCTTCATCCATAATTTCTTCCCATGCCAAGGAAATGGCCCCGGGGTGATCACTATCGAGCCATTTCAAGTTCCCGAGTCTTATCACATTAGCATTGTAGCAAATTATTAGCGACTCGAATTCATCTTTAATCCGCTTCTCCATGGCTTTGATTTTCTTCTCTATATTTTTGGCCTCAGTTTCCCCATTGTCCCTCGCTTGGCGAGCATCCACTAACTTTTAGCACTAGTTGTGAGCCTCTATAAGAGCGCCGTCTTTTTCTTTCTTCTCTTTATCCAACTGTTTCTTCAGCTCATCTACTTCTTTGGTCAGCCACTCGTTCTCTAATAATAGAGTGCGGTTCCAATGATGGGCAGTCTCAATTTTCTTTTTGTGGCTCTGTCTTTCATACTCGGCCGACTCAGTCAGGTTTGTGACTTTCTTTTCGGCCCCTTTTACTGACTATTTTAGCCCTGCGACTTCCTTATCAAGGCGGGCTATGGTTTTCTTGTCCTGATTTTCCTCAAGCTTTAATCCTTGGAGCTCGACTTTTCTGCTTTCATAATATTCAGAAATCACCTTAGCTTGCCTTTTCCATTTAAAGTACTGGTCATAAACATTATTGACATAGGCAGTGGTTTAACTTTGGACATGCGGGTGGATATCCTTTAAGTCGGGAACAAACTTGACTCCATCAAAGCAGATATTTGGAAATTGACGCTTCAGAGCATCCATACGGGATTAGAAACAATTTCTTTTCCTGTTATTGCAACGGAAGGTTGGATATGTCTGTTATCACCTCCTCAGTAAGAAGTATTAGGAGCAACAAGTCCAGATGATTTCTCGGATCATCGGAGCTGTGCTATTTGCTACGTAGTTAAAGAGACCAAAGTAGGGACATGAGAAACGTTGGTAGGAGGGATGTTGTTAGGTTGGTCAGAGAATCCATCCAAACTTTTAGGCAGAGGCCACCTAGATCTAGGCCTTCGCTTCGAGGATGAATCATGAGACTGATTGTCCTTATCTCGGCTCCCTCAATCTCGGTCTGAGCACTTATTGGTATTAAAACTGTGACTAGAACCACGAGAGTTTGTGCATGAACCATGCTTCTTATGCCTGCTCATCTGAATCTTAAGGGAATCGTACAATGACCTATGCTCTATCGAACCTACAAGTGAAACGAGAGCATGCTAGCCCTAACATGATAGAAACATGATGCATATTAAGTGAAGTACTATGTGTGTGTGTCCTAGTGTCCCATCAACGGATCATGGATTTGGATTTTACTAACAGGGGTGATCTTCCCAGCACGGGTGGTTGGCACTTTATCAGGCAGACTAATAGGGGACCCAATACCCAGGATGCTCATATTTCCTAGACCAAATGCAATGACCCGTATTTTTAACTATTTTAAATTATTAAATTAATATGATTATTGAATAAAAATGGTTCAAAATAAAATTTATGTTTTATTTATGTAGTTTATTTAATAAGAACTTGAAAATAAATGTTGAATTATTTAGTTGAAAATAAAATGATTGATTTTTAATTAATATTGATTTGAATCCAATGTTGAAGCTTATTGCAATTGAATTTATGGAAGGCTCTAATTTAAGAAGTGAATTTGTTATGAATTTAAATGTAAGAGCATTGGTTGTATAAATTGTGAAAAAACATTTTAATTTACAAAATGGTTTAAGATAAAATTTGAATTTGGAATATTTAATTGATTTTTAATATTGAAAAGTTAATTTCATAAGTTAAATAACTTATATTTCAAATATAGTGATTTATTTGACAATTTAATTGTTATATTCAATATTTGGAATTATTTAAATAATTGAATCCGGAATTTAGTATGAATGAAAATGATGAAAGTTGATTTAAATTTATTTAAACAAGAATGAAAATTGTTAACTTTTAAAATTGAATTTAAAGTGAATAAATTTATTTTGGGAAATATCATGTTTTGATTAACGTGTAAAAATGGCTTTTTGGACACTATCTCGGATTTCGACGAAACCAGTTTAATTGGATCCATAATAGTGAATTATTATAGGATTTCAAGTTTCGTAGCGATCAGACTTATCGTTTGATCGTGTGAGCTTGAAACACGTAGAATTTATTTTCAGAATTGTAATTAAACTAATTTGATTTTAAAAAGCTATCTTCTGAATATGATGGAATTGGCTTCCGATATATATTCCATTGTGTTCAGAATAGGGGTATAACATATAGAATGCCAGGTGGCATGCTTGGTTTGGAGTTTGAAATTTTCGCGGATGAATAGTGCCACGGAAATTTTCTATAAATAGGGCCTTAACTTTCTTTCATTTGGTTAAAACCCTAAGGTTCTTCAGCCACCTCTTTTTTAAATTTTAATGGCCAAAAATCGCTGGCCTTCCTCCCCGATTTCTCCTCATCCATTCATTTTTACGCATCGGCTTCAACATAGAATTTGTAGAGCTCGATCTCCTTACGCATCCAACAGTTGAATTGACAAATGATGGCTTGAGGCGACGCAGATTGGCCGCGTTCGTCAGCAACATGTACATGTTCTCGATTTTGTTTCGCGTGCACGCGCGATCGTGGTGAAGGGCGCGGCGACAGCGGAGGAGTAGGGTGTGAGTGTGGTGGAGCGGCGGCGACATACGGCGCGGTGGTGCTGGGCGTCGTTTTGGCGAGGCGCGTTTACATTAAATAAAAAAACAACTGTGCGTTGCCTGGGAGAAGAAGAAGGGGATAGGAGTAAGGTTATTGTTTAATTTAAATTAATTAAGTTAATTATATTTTAAATTATATCGTTACGCTAACTACTGAATAACGTTTTCATACGAGGTCGGATTCGAGCGAAACAAGCTGCGATCGTATCGACGAAGGTTACGATATGAGGTTGGATTCGAATTTATTTGACTCTAAAAATTTTTCAGATTCAAATAAAGGCAAGTGTTTTAAATTGCTCACGAAATACTAAAATATTATAATGTTAGTTAAATTGAAATCCTCGAGTGATTTATTTTTATTGACTATCGTTTGGTAATTTAACGGACATTTAAATTGACATATGAATTGAACTGTTAGGAATTTGTAATCGACAGTTGAATTTGAAATTAGAATTGGACTACTAGTTAAATATCCAATATTGATAACCAGTTAACTGTTGTGATTTATTGGCTGATTTGGAAGTTGATTGAGATTGGATGACTATTGGTTGATATATTGGATGATTTGATGTTTATTTATTTACATATATCCTGTTATCACTCTGTATGTTGCTGATAGTATATAAAACAGGTATTTGAATTATTTCGAATAAATTAAGTTACAAGGTGAAATGATATATACCTATGACACTTTGATTTGGATTGAAATGATATATATCCATTCCTAAAATTAAAATCGAAATAACTAATCACTTGGCCATAGGATAGAAAATTATATACGGACACTGGATTGGTTAAATTAAATGGTTTTAAATTCTTGAATCCGAATTTATTAAAATGATTTTGTTTTAATGAAATAAAAATCGAATTTATAAAGATTGAATTATTTTCAAATTTGAGTTTTGAAATGTTGAAGGTGAAATTTGTAAAAGAAATTGTTTAAAGAATTTATGTTGGAATTTGAAGTTATAATCGATATACGACTTGAATTATGGGAATTGAATTGCTTTAAAAGTTTGAACTTTATTCGAACTTTGAAAATTTATCTTGGTTAAAGTAATTTAGATTGATATTTCAAATTTGGGCTTAGAATTGAAATATTCGAAATTGAGAAAATTTAAAGCTTTAAATCTAAATTGAACATTGAAGTTTAATTTGATTTAAGTGATTTAAATCGGTATTTCAGAATTGAAATTGGAATTTATATAAATTGAAATGGTTTAAAATGAGAATTGAATTGAAACTTAAGCCATTGAATCGAATCGTTGAATCGAATTTGAAGTTAAAATGAAACGTTTCGAAATTGAAGTCAATTCGAATTGAAATCGAAATTGAGTTGATTTGAATTTAAATCGAAATTGAGTCGATTTAAAATTGACTTGAGATTGAAGATGATTTAAATTAAAAGATTTGAAATTGAATCAGTTTGATTGAAATTTGTACCTAAGTCCAGATTTATTGGAAATGAAAAGACATAGTTTAAATTTGATATTATTTTCACTATAAACTGTTTTGAAATTCATCTTTTTAAAATTTTAAATTATTTAAATATTCAAAACATTTTAATATGTTACCCATTTTGCAATATTCAAACAATTTTATATCAAAATGTTTTCAATCTCTAAACTATTTCAACTATATAAACTATTTTAACTATTTAAATTATTCAAACTATTTTCAAAATTCAAGCTGTTCAAGGTTGGAAATATTTATGTTTAAATCATTGATTTAAAACGTGAATGTGGTTAAAATGAAGTTATAACCTAAGTCGAAATTTGAAATGATTTTGAAATGGAATTGATTTCGAAGTGAATATAATGATTTTGAAATGAAATTGATTTTGAAGTGAATATAATGATTTTGAAGTGAAATTGATTTCAAAGTGAATATAATGATTTTGTAGTGAAATTTATTTCATGGTGAATAAAATGACATTTTGAAGTGAATATGATTTTGAATTGAATATGATATTTTGAAGTGAATATGATATTTTGATATGAAGTAATGATTCACTTTCGAAATGTAAAAGAACCAACCGGTGTGTAAAATGACGTTTGGTTGTTAAAGAGACCGGGGCCTTTTATTGGCATACTCTTTGTCAATATTGGAACCACTTTGACAACTGTGTATGTAGAGGAGACTCCAGAATGAAGTGGTTGGATTTGGTGTACGTTTGCTGGATTTGAAGAAAGAGAACGATGATTGATTGGCCTCAACACTTGTGTCAATTGGAAATGACTAAATCAGGAGCCCTTCCTGGCCAATGAGGTTAGCAACCTCTAGCGGACACACTTCTTCATTTTATCATCACATTGTTGTCGATTGGTATGTACCCTTCAAGTATAAGAGTGTTCGACGCGGTGGGCGGTAGCTGCGGCTATGCGTTACCATCAGCCAGGGTGTCGCAAACTGGTAGTATCCTACCTTGGGCATTGCCTCACGTGCCTTGTCATACTTTTATCCATATATGAGACCACTACGATTTTGATTTAACATGAGCCTATAGGGGACTTACTGGCTACCGATCTACAGGTTATGTTACAGGACCTGCATAGACCACATGTTTACAAACGCGTTAAGCGTGATTAATGTAAAGCCTTAACGCTAGGAAAAATATTTATTGTATTGATTAGACATTACATATATAGCGTATTCTACTATATGTAGATATTTTGATGGATCCTTAAGAGATGGGAAATCCCGTAACATCTCTTGAGTTATTGCACGCATGTTGTGAGCCTCTATAAGAGCGCCGTCTTTTTCTTTCTTCTCTTTATCCAACTGTTTCTTTAGCTCATCTACTTCTTTGGTCAGCCACTCGTTCTCTAATAATAGAGTGCGGTTCCAATGATGGGCAGTCTCAATTTTCTTTTTCTGGCTCTGTCTTTCATACTCGGCCGACTCAGTCAGGTCTGTGACTTTCTTTTCGGCCCCTTTTACTGACTATTTTAGCCCTGCGACTTCCTTATCAAGGCGGGCTATGGTTTTCTTGTCCTGATTTTCCTCAAGCTTTAATCCTTGGAGCTCGACTTTTCTGCTTTCATAATATTCAGAAATCACCTTAGCTTGCCTTTTCCATTTAAAGTACTGGTCATAAACATCATTGACATAGGCAGTGGTTTAACTTTGGACATGCGGGTGGATATCCTTTAAGTCAGGAACAAACTTGACTCCATCAAAGCAGATATTTGGAAATTGACGCTTCAGAGCATCCATACGGGATTAGAAACAATTTCTTTTCCTGTTATTGCAACGGAAGGTTGGATATGTCTGTTATCACCTCCTCAGTAAGAAGTATTAGGAGCAACAAGTCCAGATGATTTCTCGGATCATCGGAGCTGTGCTATTTGCTACGTAGTTAAAGAGACCAAAGTAGGGACATGAGAAATGTTGGTAGGAGGGATGTTGTTAGGTTGGTCAGAGAATCCATCCAAACTTTTAGGCAGAGGCCACCTAGATCTAGGCCTTCGCTTCGAGGATGAATCATGAGACTGATTGTCCTTATCTCGGCTCCCTCAATCTCGGTCTGAGCACTTATTGGTATTAAAACCGTGACTAGAACCACGAGAGTTTGTGCATGAACCATGCTTCTTATGCCTGCTCATCTGAATCTTAAGGGAATCGTACAATGACCTATGCTCTATCGAACCTACAAGTGAAACGAGAGCATGCTAGCCCTAACATGATAGAAACATGATGCATATTAAGTGAAGTACTATGTGTGTGTGTCCTAGTGTCCCATCAACGGATCATGGATTTGGATTTTACTAACAGGGGTGATCTTCCCAGCACGGGTGGTTGGCACTTTATCAGGCAGACTAATAGGGGACCCAATACCCAGGATGCTCATATTTCCTAGACCAAATGCAATGACCCGTATTTTTAACTATTTTAAATTATTAAATTAATATGATTATTGAATAAAAATGGTTCAAAATAAAATTTATGTTTTATTTATGTAGTTTATTTAATAAGAACTTGAAAATAAATGTTGAATTATTTAGTTGAAAATAAAATGATTGATTTTTAATTAATATTGATTTGAATCCAATGTTGAAGCTTATTGCAATTGAATTTTTGGAAGGCTCTAATTTAAGAAGTGAATTTGTTATGAATTTAAATGTAAGAGCATTGGTTGTATAAATTGTGAACAAACATTTTAATTTACAAAATGGTTTAAGATAAAATTTGAATTTGGAATATTTAATTGATTTTTAATATTGAAAAGTTAATTTCATAAGTTAAATAACTTATATTTCAAATATAGTGATTTATTTGACAATTTAATTGTTATATTCAATATTTGGAATTATTTAAATAATTGAATCCGGAATTTAGTATGAATGAAAATGATGTCGAAAGTTGATTTAAATTTATTTAAACAAGAATGAAAATTGTTAACTTTTAAAATTGAATTTAAAGTGAATAAATTTATTTTGGGAAATATCATGTTTTGATTAACGTGTAAAAATGGCTTTTTGGACACTATCTCGGATTTCGACGAAACCAGTTTAATCGGATCCATAATAGTGAATTATTATAGGATTTCAAGTTTCGTAGCGATCAGACTTATCGTTTGATCGTGTGAGCTTGAAACACGTAGAATTTATTTTCAGAATTGTAATTAAACTAATTTGATTTTAAAAAGCTATCTTCTGAATATGATGGAATTGGCTTCCGATATATATTCCATTGTGTTCAGAATAGGGGTATAACATATAGAATGCCAGGTGGCATGCTTGGTTTGGAGTTTGAAATTTTCGCGGATGAATAGTGCCACGGAAATTTTCTATAAATAGGGCCTTAACTTTCTTTCATTTGGTTAAAACCCTAAGGTTCTTCAGCCACCTCTTTTTTAAATTTTAATGGCCAAAAATCGCTGGCCTTCCTCCTCGATTTCTCCTCATCCATTCATTTTTACGCATCGGCTTCAACATAGAATTTGTAGAGCTCGATCTCCTTACGCATCCAACAGTTGAATTGACAAATGATGGCTTGAGGCGACGCAGATTGGCCGCTTTCGTCAGCAACATGTACATGTTCTCGATTTTGTTTCGCGTGCACGCGCGATCGTGGTGAAGGGCGCGGCGACAGCGGAGGAGTAGGGTGTGAGTGTGGTGGAGCGGCGGCGACATACGGCGCGGCGGTGCTGGGCGTCGTTTTGGCGAGGCGCGTTTACATTAAATAAAAAAACAACTGTGCGTTGCCTGGGAGAAGAAGAAGGGGATAGGAGTAAGGTTATTGTTTAATTTAAATTAATTAAGTTAATTATATTTTTAATTATATCGTTACGCTAACTACTGAATAACGTTTTCATACGAGGTCGGATTCGAGCGAAACAAGCTGCGATCGTATCGACGAAGGTTACGATATGAGGTTGGATTCGAATTTATTTGACTCTGAAAAAATTTCAGATTCAAATAAAGGCAAGTGTTTTAAATTGCTCACGAAATACTAAAATATTATAATGTTAGTTAAATTGAAATCCTCGAGTGATTTATTTTTATTGACTATCGTTTGGTAATTTAACGGACATTTAAATTGACATATGAATTGAACTGTTAGGAATTTGTAATCGACAGTTGAATTTGAAATTAGAATTGGACTGCTAGTTAAATATCCAATATTGATAACCAGTTAACTGTTGTGATTTATTGGCTGATTTGGAAGTTGATTGAGATTGGATGACTATTGGTTGATATATTGGATGATTTGATGTTTATTTATTTACATATATCCTGTTATCACTCTGTATGTTGCTGATAGTATATAAAACAGGTATTTGAATTATTTCGAATAAATTAAGTTACAAGGTGAAATGATATATACCTATGACACTTTGATTTGGATTGAAATGATATATATCCATTCCTAAAATTAAAATCGAAATAACTAATCACTTGGCCATAGGATAGAAAATTATATACGGACACTGGATTGGTTAAATTAAATGGTTTTAAATTCTTGAATCCGAATTTATTAAAATGATTTTGTTTTAATGAAATAAAAATCGAATTTATAAAGATTGAATTATTTTCAAATTTGAGTTTTGAAATGTTGAAGGTGAAATTTGTAAAAGAAATTGTTTAAAGAATTTATGTTGGAATTTGAAGTTATAATCGATATACGACTTGAATTATGGGATTTGAATTGCTTTAAAAGTTTGAACTTTATTCGTATTTTGAAAATTTATCTCGGTTAAAGTAATTTAGATTGATATTTCAAATTTGGGCTTAGAATTGAAATATTCGAAATTGAGAAAATTTAAAGCTTTAAATCTAAATTGAACATTGAAGTTTAATTTGATTTAAGTGATTTAAATCGGTATTTCAGAATTGAAATTGGAATTTATATAAATTGAAATGGTTTAAAATGAGAATTGAATTGAAACTTAAGCCATTGAATCGAATCGTTGAATCGAATTTGAAGTTAAAATGAAACGTTTCGAAATTGAAGTCAATTCGAATTGAAATCGAAATTGAGTTGATTTGAATTTAAATCGAAATTGAGTCGATTTAAAATTGACTTGAGATTGAAGATGATTTAAATTAAAAGATTTGAAATTGAATCAGTTTGATTGAAATTTGTACCTAAGTCCAGATTTATTGGAAATGAAAAGACATAGTTTAAATTTGATATTATTTTCACTATAAACTGTTTTGAAATTCATCTTTTTAAAATTTTAAAATATTTAAATATTCAAAACATTTTAATATGTTACCCATTTTGCAATATTCAAACAATTTTATATCAAAATGTTTTCAATCTCTAAACTATTTCAACTATATAAACTATTTTAACTATTTAAATTATTCAAACTATTTTCAAAATTCAAGCTGTTCAAGGTTGGAAATATTTATGTTTAAATCATTGATTTAAAACGTGAATGTGGTTAAAGTGAAGTTATAACCTAAGTCGAAATTTGAAATGATTTTGAAATGGAATTGATTTCGAAGTGAATATAATGATTTTGAAATGAAATTGATTTTGAAGTGAATATAATGATTTTGAAGTGAAATTGATTTCAAAGTGAATATAATGATTTTGTAGTGAAATTTATTTCATGGTGAATAAAATGACATTTTGAAGTGAATATGATTTTGAATTGAATATGATATTTTGAAGTGAATATGATATTTTGATATGAAGTAATGATTCACTTTCGAAATGTAAAAGAACCAACCGGTGTGTAAAATGACGTTTGGTTGTTAAAGAGACCGGGGCCTTTTATTGGCATACTCTTTGTCAATATTGGAACCACTTTGACAACTGTGTATGTAGAGGAGACTCCAGAATGAAGTGGTTGGATTTGGTGTACGTTTGCTGGATTTGAAGAAAGAGAACGATGATTGATTGGCCTCAACACTTGTGTCAATTGGAAATGACTAAAACAGGAGCCCTTCCTGGCCAATGAGGTTAGCAACCTCTAGCGGACACACTTCTTCATTTTATCATCACATTGTTGTCGATTGGTATGTACCCTTCAAGTATAAGAGTGTTCGACGCGGTGGGCGGTAACTGCGGCTATGCGTTACCATCAGCCAGGGTGTCGCAAACTGGTAGTATCCTACCTTGGGCATTGCCTCACGTGCCTTGTCATACTTTTATCCATATATGAGACCACTAAGATTTTGATTTAACATGTGCCTATAGGGGACTTACTGGCTACCGATCTACAGGTTATGTTACAGGACCTGCATAGACCACATGTTTAAAAACGCGTTAAGGGTGATTATTGTAAAGCCTTAACGCTAGGAAAAATATTTATTGTATTGATTAGAAATTACATATATAGCGTATTGTACTATATGTAGATATTTTGATGGATCCTTAAGAGATGGAAAATCCCATAACATCTCTTGAGTTATTGCACGCATGTTATACACTGGATAGGAGATGTAAACCCCGTAAACATCTCTGACGCTATTACACTCTTGTTATATATGATATTGATTTGACTTACATAAGGATATTTTAGTTCTGACTTGAATGTATTGGTTTACTTTGTGCTCGGGTCAGCCCTGAGTTTTCAACGCATTGAAGATCATATTATTCTAGAGGACGAAGACGAAAATTTGGTATATTATATTACTAGCATTATTCCCCTGCATCATGTTGTTCTGCTGCATTGTTTTATTTTGTCTCTGTTGTATGTATAACTCTAATTGATGTTGTAAAAGCATAATCAAATGTATAGAGTAAACAGCTTCATGAACTGTTTATTTGATTATTAAATTTTATCATTCTGCTGCGAGATTCTGTGTTTATTTCTTCTTTTCTTATTTTTCTTAAGTAACCCATTGATTATCTAGGTTACAGATTGTTTTGAGTTGGACATGTGTGGTCTATTGTCGACTTAAAACTCCCAAAATCCGGGTCATCACGGTTGGTATCAAAGCTTTGGTTTAGCGATAACCTTAGCTTTGGTGGGAGTGACTCATTAGAGATAAGGTAGTAATACCCTAGAATGAGTTTGTTTCAGTGTGTGTATGTGTGTGCGTGCGTGTGTGTGTGTGTATGAGAGCGCGTACTTGTTAGTGTTATGAAATGTTTTATATTGTGTTTACTTATCTGTTTAGTTGTTTATGAATTCTGGTCGCTACATGAGGCGTCACGTTATCGATAGGTTTTAACACTTAAACGAGGCAAGTCGACATAATATTGTTTTAAAATTGGGTAAATGAAACAATTTTACCTAAATCATATTTTATATATAAAAAGAAATAAACTTCCATAAATAACCATATAGGTTATGAAAATATGAATTTATTTATGGATGTTTGCTAGGAGATGATAATATTTAGTTATCATCTTATTGGTTGAATGAAACTAAATACGAATACTTTGTGAACTCTACTTCACGAAGCGTTCGTTAATTAAATTGAATTGAAATCTAATTACAATAAGAATTTTTTGCAATAATAAAGATGCAAATTAATGAAATGTTTTCATAATAAGGCAATTGAATTGTATAAGTATATTTATAATATAACTTAAAAATAGAAAAGATTTAAAAGCTGAGAATTTTAGAATTTAAAATCCCGTTGATTTTCAAAATTTGTTTTCAAAGTTTTAGAAATAATAATAATATTATTATTTTGGAAGTGTTTTTGATTAGAAATATATTTAAAAAGATTTATAAGAAATAAATGCATTGAACTCGTTGGGAAATAATTCTGGGGATGACTGCAACATCGTCAGTATTCATTTTCGAGTTTCTGAGTGAGAATTGCTACTAAAAGAAATTTTATTCTGGTTAAAACAAAGTTACTTAGATTTTTTAAAGGGTATAATTTGATATATAAAGTAAATATGTATGATATTATTTCAAAATGATTTGAAATGTAAAAATCGGGTGTTCGAATTTTGAGATTTTCAGCTAAGCTAAGTTATAATATGATTATGTGGATTTTTAAGCTATTTGAGCTTGTTTGGTAAAGTTTAAAAGTGTTTGAACTTGTGTATGAAAGGTTTGGAAAATAAATAAAAATAAACCGTCATGTTTTGGAAATTCATAAATTTTATATTTTTCGAACTATTGAAATAGTGAATAAAAAGGGTTTGGAAGTTTGTTCAATAATTTAGATAAGTAAAATAAAACTGAATTGGTATATACTTTTTTGGATATGAGAGTATTATATAATTTTGAACTTGAATCAAGGAATGTTTATTCACTTAAGTAAAAGTGGTAAGAAATAATTTAAACTTTAGTTCAAATTATGAAATGAATGGATGTATAAAATAAATTGAATATGAAGTGAATAGGTATAAAACCAAGTTGAAAATATTAACTAAACAAATTTGTGTTTATGGATATTATGAACTTATTAATGAACTTAAGTAAAAATCTAATTTTAGTTTAAGTTAAAGAATGATTTTAAACTGAGAATTTGAGAACATAAATCCCGATGTTTTTGAAATTGTTTTCTAAGATTTTGAAAATAATATTAGTATATAAAATATTTACGAATAGAATTGTTTTCAAAGGGATTTTAAAAAAAAGAAGTAAGTCCTGTACTCCCCTCTTCTATCACTGGAAAATATTTTCGGTGATGACGGCCGCATCCTCGACAATCATTTTCAAGTCTCAAAGTGGGGGTGGCCACTTGTAGCTTTGCTATGCATTTGGTTCGATAAACAGATTTAATTTAAAATTTCTAAATATAATTTGATATATATATAAAAGATATGAGTATATATTATTTCAAAATGATTTGGAAAGACCCTGTGTTTAGTTTTTACATTCTCTATAAATTAAAATTTTCACTTATAGAAATGAAATGAATTAATAAAACGATTTTATAAAATGAATGATTTGATATGAAATGTGTTAAACATAAAGTGAAATAATTGAAATTTCAATAAATTGAATGTAAATGAAATAGATGTGAATAAATTGAAAGTAAACCAATTGGATGTTAATAAAGAATGGATGTTAATAATAGATGATAGTGTATAAATAAACTGTTGACATTGGATAATGTAAATTGATATAGTTTGGATTAATTAGTTGAATATTAATTGTTGAATGGTTTCTTTTGTTGCAAATCATTGTTATAACTGTTTTTGGTTACATATGATTGTTATGTTGTGTATTAGTGCTTATGATTCATATTAAAAATATATGTTATATAGTTCTATTAAACTCATGCATGTTTTCTATATCTTATTATAAGTGACTAATATTCAAACTTGAGTTGAGATAGGTATGTATGAAGCCGTTTGGACGTATATGAGATTTGACTTGCTTTTGCTCGCTTTAATATGGGCGAACTCGCTCATATTAATAATAATAAGGTACATATCTCGGATTACATACCGTACTTTTATATTTTTCCCTACGGGATGCCTCATTATTGAGATGGGATGTATATTTGTTATATATAGTGGAAATTATGTTGAAGGGCTTCTATTTTCAGGGTAATAAGTTTTAAGGACAACATTTCTAAATAATTAGTTTTAAGGACAATTTACAGGATAATGATAAATTCATTTATCTTTTTAAGTTATACAGGAAAATGATAAATCTTTTTATCATTATTTCTGTATAACTGAAAATGATAAATTCTTTTATCTTTTTTTTGTAAAATGTCCTTAAAACTAATTTTTTAGAAATAGTGTCCTTAAAACTTATTACCTGCACAAATAAGCCCTTGAAGTGAAAATCCTCTTATATATATGTGTATTGTAAATATTTTCGATCGAGTTGTGCAAAGGAGACACTGCCGAAATTTTCCGTAAATTCGGGTGTTATAAAATTTTTGAGACTTTAAAATTTTATAACTAGTTTTACAAATAAGCCGATATCAGAATGGTGTAGCGGAAGTGTGGTAAAGGTTTTGCAAATAAGATTTTATGTTTTATATGTTGATTATTCTGAGTAAAATATATCGAACGTTAGACTCCTTACTTAATCCCTTTTCGAGGATGAAAAGTTTTGAGTATGGGAGATTGTAATGAACCCTTTTTTCAACTATTTTAAATTATTAAATTTAATATGATTATTGAATAAAAATGCTTAAAAATAAAAATTTATGTTTTATTTATGTAGTTTATTTAATACAAACTTGAAAATAAATGTTGAATTATTTAGTTGAAAATAAAATGATTGATTTTTAATTAAGATTCATCTGAATCAAATGTTGAAGCTCATTGCAATTAGATTTTTGGAAGACTTTAATTTAAGAAGTGAATTTGTTATGAATTTAAATGTAAGAGCAATGGTTGTATAAATTTCGAACAAACATTTTAATTTACAAAATGGTTTAAGATAAAATTTGAATTTGGAATATTTAATTGATTTTTATATTGAAAAGTTAATTCCATAAGTTAAATAACTTATATTTCAAATATAGTGATTTATTTGAAAATTTAATTGTTATATTTAATATTTGGAATTATTTAAATAATTGAATCCTGAATTTAATATGAATGAAAATGATGTCGAAAGTTGATTTAAATTTATTTAAACGAGAATGAAGATTATTAACTTTTAAAATTGAATTTAAAGTGAATAAATTTATTTTAGGAAATATCTTGTTTTGATTAACGTGTAAAAATGGCTTTTTGGACATTGTCTCGGATTTCGACGAAACTAGTTTCATCAGATTCGTAATAGTGAATTATTATAGGATTTCAAGTTTCGTAGCGATCAGACTTATCGTTTGGTCGTGCGAGCTTAAAACACATAGAATTTATTTTAGAACTGTAATTAAAATAATTTGATTTTAAAAAGCTATCTTCTGAATATGATGGAATTGGCTTCCGATATATATTCCATTGTGTTCGAAATAGGGGTATAACATATAGAACGCCAGGCGGCATGCTTGGTTTGGAGTTTGAAAATTTCGCGGATGAATAATGCCATGGAAATTTTCTATAAATAGGGCCTTAACTTTCTTTCATTTGGCTAAAACCCTAAGGATCTTCGGCCGCCTCCTTCTTAAATTTTAATGGCCGAAAATCGCTGGCCTTCCTCCCCTTATTCTCCTCATCCATTCATTTTTACACCTTGGCTTCAACATGGAAGTTGTAGATCTCGGTCTCCTCTACGCATCCTAAGGTTTGATTGATGAACGGTGGCTCGAGGTGATGGAGATTGGCTGCATTCGTCAGTAGCATGTATAGGTTCTTGATTTCGTTTCGCGTGCGCGAGCGATCGTGGTGGAGGGCGCGGTGGCAGCGGAGGCGGAGGGCGCGAGTGTGGTGGAGCGGCGTGTAATACCCCATATTTTTATAACATTATTTAGAATAATTAAATGGAAAAATTAAATAAAATAATGTGAAGATTAATAGGTTGAGATTTGATTAGACTAAGGGTAGTCGTGCCATGTTGGTGAGTTAAATAAAATAGAATAACATAAACAAAGGTGTTAGGAATGAGTAAGGGAAAAATAGGAAATAGGGAAGGCTTATACCCAAAACCCTTAGGAAATAGAACCCCCATTCATCTTCATTTTAGCAAAGTGTTTCCTGGAGATTTGACCAGGCAACTAGTGCTCGGCATCAGGTAGCACTCGGCATCAGAGAGTGACCGGCATCTAGGAGTGTTCGGCGAAGCACTCGGCATCCAGGAGTGTTCGGCGAAGCACTTGGCATCCAGGAGTGTTCGGCGAAGCGCACGGCATCCAGAGGTACTCGGCGTAGTACTCGGCTACAAGAACGCTCGGCATCCCATGGCGCTCGGCGTCAACCAATACTCGGCAGCAAGAGTGCTCGACATACAAGAGTGCTCGGCATCAAGACTGCTCGGCATACGAGAGTGCTCGGCGTCAAGACTGCTCGGCATACAAGACTGCTCGGCATACAAGAGCGCTCGGCATCAAGGAGAACTCGGCAGCATCTGAAGTTCGGCATACAGGAGTACTCGGCATAGTACTCGGTAGCATCAGGAGTACTCGGCAACAAGAGTACTCGGCATCTAGAAGAGCGTTCGGCTTCAACTGACAAACATCCTGCACTTCCCAAACATCAACCACATCGTTCGGCATAGAAGGGACTGTTCGGCATCAGGGCGTTCGGCACACCTGGTTTGGCATACAGCGACCACTGTACTGGGGCTGGAGCGTTCGACTATCCAGCCCACTTGGGAAGTCCAGCCCATATTTGCCTATAAATAGAGGGGCAGGGTCAAAGTGAAATGGATCCTTTTTTGGGAGAGAGAACACTGGGGAGACTCTGCCATTTTCGAGATTCATCTTCTCTACTTAAACAACTTCATTCAAGCATTTGATTCACGAATTGTATTTGTAATCAACTCTAAAGAAGATCAATAAAGTTTAACCTCAAAGTGGACGTAGGCAATTACGCTGAACCACTATAAATTTGGTGTTCTTACTTTCTGCAATTAAATTAGCATTGACTTCTCTGTTTAATTTACTTTCATCACTTATATCTCTACACAATCTTTCTCTACGAGGTTAGTGACCAATTTTGGTGCTAACACTTTGGTGCTTTCACTGAGAATTGAATTCTCAGACCTCAAGGATCTGCTTTGAAGCTACTGGATTGAACAAATCCCCCAAAGAAGATCCGACTCACTGATAGGACATCCGTTGATTCTACTCAGAGTTCATACCGATAACTCTACAATGGCAAGACCACGTACCAGGTCAGCTTCTCATAATGCGGATGCCCACGAAACTGCTAGTGTGCAACAAGCAGGACCTAGCAATCAACCAGCGATTCCGAGTGCAGGAATTGCCGCTCAAGAACAGACTCCAGTTGTCACCAGAATAGAGTTCAATGACTTGATGAGAGAACTCAGGGAAAGTAGGAGACAACTAGGAGAGCAGATGCAAGCTAATGCCAACCTGATGGCACAACTCACTCAACAGCAGCAACAGAATGCTGGGGGCAATCCCGCTCCTTACTCTTCATCTGACAGTTCAACTTCCTCTGATGAACCTCCCAGGCGCAGACGCCGCAAGACTGACGCTGCACGAGCAGAAGCTGCTGTTCAGACAGCTGGAGACCGTGACCAATCAAGAGCTGGAAACTTCAGAACCGGGGTACAGATAGAGGATAGAGGCCCGGATCATCAAAATGCTAACGATGTCGAACCTCAAGACGCACGATTGGCAGACCGCCAGGAGAGGAGGCATCAGCATGGTCAGGCACGTAGAACAGACACTAACCTTCCGCCTTCCATACAGACACCAGATCTGACAGCCATGATCAGGCAGTTGATGAAAGAAAATCAGGGGTTATCGAATGATGATTGGGGAGTGTCAAGAAGTCATACTCCGTTCACGGATGTTGTGTTGCAAGCGGCGTACCCCAGGAAGTTTAGTATGCCTACTATCCCTGCGTATGAAGGGAGGACTGACCCCAGACAGCACGTCATGAGGTACGAATGGATGATGGATTCAGCTAGAGCGAATGATGCCACCAAGTGTAGGTGCTTTCCGATTACTCTATCTGGGATCGCTACTATGTGGTTCACCCGACTTCCTCCACGATCCGTATCAAATTTCGAGGAGTTGGCAAAGAAATTTATTGAGCAGTTCAGGATACACACTACGCGCTCAAAGGACGTGATGTCTCTGTCAAGTGTAATCCAAAATCCCGGGGAGTCGTTGAAGGAATATTTGCAAAGATTCCACGTTGCAGCAACTGAAGTCAGTAATCCCAACGACCATGCAATTCTAATGGCTGTAATGAGAGGTGTGGATCCAGACTCTGAGTTTGGAGACTGGCTGGTAGGAAAACCTCCGGCTACGCTAGAGCGTTTCTACTCAAAGGCACACCAGTTCATAAGAAGAGAGGAAGCTAGGTGGGTACGACGGGATAAGGCGCCAGGACCTGTCCAAGAATCAATAAAGAGCAACATTGCTGTGAAGCAGTCTGGAGACAGCTTGGGAAAGGTCCAGGTCAATGTCCAGAACAAGCCCGGGCAACCCAAGGAGTCCGGAAGAAGGAGTCAAGGGAAAAGAAAAGAAGCGGGGAAGTGGAAGTCGAGAATTCCGAGCTACAGCGAGTATACTCCGCTGAACGCGCCACTTGAGAACATTTACCTATCCACCTGCAATACTTTTCAATACAGAAAGCCACGTCCGAAAGAATCAACCGAGGAACAAAAACGGACCGGGAAATATTGTCGCTCTCATGAGACTTATGGGCACAATACGGAGGAGTGTAGACACCTACACGACGCTATTGAAAAGTTGATCAGGCAGAAGAAATTGCAAGAATTTGTGAAGGATCCTCAGGAAGGAGGACAGGGAACGTCCAACCCTGGTCGTGCACCAGCTCCGCGTCATCCCGAGGAGCCTGCCCGAACCGTAGGTAGACTAGTCATAAATAAAATTATCGGCGGACCTCACCCCGCAGATAAGAATTGGCAAAAGATGGAGCGATATGCAAGTTCCCTAAAGCATGCAGATTTTGAGTGCTGTTCGAACACGGAGGACGGGGCCCTTGCTAAGCAGCAGCGCATAATGACAGACGATATTGTGTTTAGAAGTAGAGACGCTGATCAGATAGAGGCTCCGACCATCGACCCCATGGTCATATCTGCAACGATCGGACCAGCATATGTGAAAAGAATTCTGATTGATTGTGGAAGTTCAGTCAACATCATCTTCAAGAAGGCTTACGATCAAATGAAACTAGAAACAAAAGACCTGAAACCGTCCAAGGCTCGTATACACGGCTTTAACGGCGCAGCAACCGACGCCGTAGGGTACGTTGAGTTACCAGTTGAACTGGGGCAAGGCGAGCATCGGAGGGTGCGAATTCTACCCTTCGTAGTTTTGGATGTGGATTCTCCATATAATGTTTTCTTGGGCCGGCCGGCCCTGGCTGAGTTTAGGGCAGCATTGGCCCCGTGGTGTTTAACTCTGAAGTTCCCAACTGACAAAGGAGTAGGTATTGTTCATGGCGACCAAGCAGCTGGTCGTTCCTGTTATGTGGCTGAGCTCCGAGAAGCCCATCGGAGGGAGAAGGGAAAGGTTGCGGACAATCCCGTCCGCATCCTTAATGCGAATAATTGACAAGTAATGCCCGAGCCCTGGCTCGGGCATAGTTCTCGGATCTTCGGAGATATAGATCCGAGAGACGACGATGAGAAACCCATGGAAGAGAAGGCGGCACCGGCTGAATTAACAATTGACATCTCAGTTAGCCGCGACGACCCTTTGCGAATTCTGAAAATCGGATCATAGCTTGGTCCCGAGATGACTGAAGACCTTAGCGACTTCCTCCGGGCGAATCTTGATGTTTTCGCCTGGGCGCATTCTGATATGTGTGGGATTTCTCCCGCCATCACGAGTCATATGTTGAACATAGATCCGAAATACGTCCCAGTTAAACAAAAAAGGAGAGGAATGGATCCGGAGAGGTCCGCCGCTCTCGGAGAGGAGGTGGACAAACTCAAAGCAAATGGGTTCGTCCGCGATGCCCTCTACCCTGAGTGGGTATCCAACCCCGTGCTAGTAAAAAAGGCGAATGGGAAATGGAGGACTTGCGTAGATTATTCCGACTTGAACAAAGCATGCCCTAAGGATAGTTTCCCGCTGCCTAGGATCGATCAGTTGGTCGACTCCACTGCAGGACACGAGCTGTTGTCATTCATGGACGCGTACTCAGGATACAACCAAATCCCGATGCATATTCCAGACCAAGAACACACCAGCTTCGTTACAAATGTCGGGCTGTATTGCTATGTAGTGATGCCCTTTGGATTGAAGAACGCAGGAGCAACTTACCAGCGTTTAGTGAATCGAATGTTCAAGGACCAGCTGGGTAGAACGATGGAAGTCTATGTGGATGACATGCTCGTGAAGTCACGACGGTCAAACGACCACATTCGAGACTTGGCTGAGATGTTCGACATACTTAGGTTTTACGGGATGAAGATCAACCCTCTGAAGTGTTCATTCGGCGTTGCATCAGGGAAGTTTTTGGGATTCATCGTCAATGCTAGGGGAATCGAAGCCAACCCAGAAAAAATCCAAGCTATTCGAGATGTGCAAGCGCCCAGGACTATAAAGCAAGTACAAAGCTTGAACGGAAAAGTAGCTGCGCTAAGTCGATTTATATCTAGGGCAACTGACAAGTGCATCCCATTCTTCGATATCATAAAGAAAGGGAAGAGAAATTTTGAATGGACGTCTAGTTGTGAGGAAGCATTCCGGAACCTGGTGAGGCATCTGGAGAGTCCACCAATGCTAGCAAAACCAGTTGACCACGAAATGTTGTACGTATACTTGGCTGTATCCCCACATGCGATAAGTGCGGCTTTGGTTCGTGAGGAGGATCGAGTCCAGAAGCCGGTGTATTATGTTAGCAAGCGTTTAACAGGGGCAGAGAGGAATTACCCTAAAATCGAGAAACTGGCTTATTGCTTGGTGATGCATCATGAAAGCTTCGCCCATACTTTCAAGCACATTCAATCGGCGTGTATACCGATCAACCCCTGAGGCAAGTACCCCAACGGCCGGAAACATCTGGAAGATTGCTAAGATGGAACATCGAGTTGAGCCAATTCGATATCGCATACTTACCGCGGAGAGCCATCCGAGGGCAAGCATTAGCGGATTTCATCGCTGAGTTTACCATACCCATCAAACCGGATGACGACGACATCATTCCCCCCGTTCGATGGAAATTATACACTGACGGTGCATCAAACGACCGTTGCTCCGGCGCGGGCGTAGTTCTTATAACTCCAGAGAACCGATCAATCTATTATGCCCTGAAGCTCGACTTCCCAGCTACAAATAACGAAGCCGAGTATGAAGCACTAATCGCTGGCTTGAAGCTCATTAGAGAACTCGGAATCGAATCAGTCGAAATCTTTTGCGACTCACAATTGGTGGTTTACCAAGTACGGGGGGACTACCAAGCAAAGGGATGAAAGCTTGCTTCGTACCTCGTTCAGGTCCAAGAGCTACTATCAAATCTTGAACGTTATGACATTTCACATATCCCACGCGAACAGAACAAAGAAGCCGACTTATTGGCTAAGTTTGCAAGTACCGGCGATGCGCAACAAATGGGATTGTATCCCGTCGAAGTCTTGCATGCCCCGAGCATAGACGGGATGCAAGTCGATCTCGTGTTGAAAACAGGAATTGAGAAGGAATCGTGGATAACCCCATTCAAACTATACCTAACGACCGGGGCTTTACCAGAAAAAAGAAGCGAAAGACGGCATGTCCTTCGAAAGGCCGCGCGATACGTAATGCAGGATGGGTCGATGTACCGAAAAGGATTCTCAGTCCCATTATTGCGATGCATCGCTCATGATGAGACAAAGCGGGTCTTAAGAGAGGTTCACGAAGGGGAATGTGGCGACCATACTGGGGGGCAAGCGCTAGCAAAGAAGATCCTCCGCTATGGATATTACCGGCCCACCGTAAACCGGGACGCCGCGGACTCCATCAACGGAACTCACACAGATGATTAGTCCCTGGCCATTTGTGATATGGGGAATCGACATAATCGGCTCTTTGCCTATATCCAAAGGTGGCGCGAAATATGCGATAGTTGCAGTCGACTATTTCACAAAATGGGCTGAGGCAGAACCTTTGGCAACAATCACCTCTAAGAAGGTCATAAACTTCGTTGTACGAAACATTATATGCCGCTTTGGCCTTCCACGCATCATCATTACGGACAACGAGACGCAATTTGAAAGTAGAGAGTTCAAAGAGTTCTGTTTAAAGTATGGCATCGAGAAGAAGTTTGCCGTCGTGGCACACCCGAAAGCTAACGGACAAGTCGAGGCCGTTAACAAAATAATCAAGTCCATACTGAAGAAGCGTCTGGAGAAGGTTGGAGGCAAGTGGGTAGATGAACTCTCGACAGCATTATGGGCGTATAGAACTACCCATAAGTCCGCGACCGGCCACACTCCATTCGCCTTGGCATACGGCTCTGAAGCCGTTATACCCGTGGAACTTGAAGTTCCGTCGCACCGAGTGACATACTATGATCCCAAGAGGAACCAAAACCTCTTGCTGGAATCGCTGGACTGCATCGACGAAAAGCGTGAAGAAGCTGAATTAAGGGCGGCTGCGCACAGACATCGAGTCAAGCGTTACTACGACGGCAGAGTCCGCCCAAGAATCTTTGATGTGGGTGATCTCGTTCTGAAACGAGTCTTCCCGGTACCATCACGCATGAATCCCAGCTGGGAAGGTCCGTACGCCATTGAACGGAAGCTTGGAGAAGGAACATTCAAGCTAGCGACCGTTGATGGCACGACACTCCCCCGAGCATGGAACAGTGAACATCTGCGGCACTATTACATTTGGCATGTTTCCTTTCTTATTTCAGGCATTGTTATTTCCTGCATGTTTCCGTTCAGTCATAACGTAGTTTCTTTTTAAAGTTGTAATCAAGCAGTTTAGTTAATTTTCATTAATAAAGGCTTGAAGCCGCATTTTCCATGAATCACTAACGTTTCTGTATCTCACAGTTGAATGACGAACTACATTATCTTGTATGACGTACAGACTCGTATAAACAATTCCAAATCTCCGAATCCCAGAGCGCGGAGCGGAGTACTCTAAGTCCCCAGAGCGCGGACTAGAGTATAAACGATTTCAAATCTCCGAATCCCCAGAGTGCGGAGCGGAGTATTCTAAGTCCCCAGAGCGTGGACTAGAGTATAAACGATTTCAAATCTCCGAATCCCCAGAGCGCGGAGCGGAGTACTCTAAGTCCCCAGAGCGCGGACTAGAGTATAAACGATTTCAAATCTCCGAATCCCCAGAGTGCGGAGCGGAGTATTCTAAGTCCCCAGAGCGCGAACTAGAGTATAAACAATTTCAAATCTCCGAATCCCCAGAGCGCGGAGCGGAGTACTCTAAGTCCCCAGAGCGCGGACTAGAGTATAAACGATTTCGAATCTCCGAATCCCCAGAGTGTGGAGCGGAGTACTCTACGTCCCCAGAGCGCGGACTAGAGTATAAACGATTTCAAATCTCCGAATCCCCAGAGTGCGAAGTGGAGTACTCTAAGTCCCCAGAGCGCGGACTAGAGTATAAACGATTTCGAATCTCCGAATCCCCAGAGTGTGGAGCGGAGTACTCTAAGTCCCCAGAGCGCGGACTAGAGTATAAATGATTTCAAATCTCCGAATCCCCAGAGCGTGGAGCAGAGTACTCTAAGTCCCCAGAGCGCGGACTAGAGTATAAACGATTTCGAATCTCCGAATCCCCAGAGTGTGGAGCGGAGTACTCTAAGTCCCCAGAGCGCGGACTAGAGTATAAACGATTTCAAATCTCTGAATCCCCAGAGTGTGGAGCGGAGTACTCTAAGTCCCCAGAGCGCGGACTAGAGTATAAACGATTTCAAATCTCCGAATCCCCAGAGTGCGAAGCGGAGTACTCTAAGTCCCCAGAGCACAGACTAGAGTATAAACGGTTTCAAGTCTCCAAGTCCCCGGAGCACAGAGTCAGCAAACCAAAGAAAGACAAGAGAATCATCCAAACAAAAAGAAACTAAACTTTATTCGATAAGTTCAAAATGGGATTACATGATCACTCCTACAAAATCCAGACCTGTCTATACAAACTACAAGCTACGGAAGATAAAAGCAATTACAAGACTTAAGCAAGAAGCTCGTTGAACGAGTATATCGATCATTTCTTCGATTTCTTCTTCTTGTCTTCCTTCGTCTTTTCCGATGAATCCTCTCCCTCACGCCTTTTCTTGGACTTCTTGCTTGCTAAGGAAGCGGAGTCAGGAGTAGGAGACGGAACATCTAGCTATTTGGACCTGCCCGGGAGGATGATTTTCAAAGGTCTGTTCTGCGGGTCGGTAAGTTCCAGGATTCCCAGTTCAACTTTGACCTCGGCCTTTTTCTTCTCCTCTTCGGCAAGGCGGTCCTTCATGCTCATATGCGAGGTATGCTCAGTGGCGCCGGTGATTTCAATTTCATCGTCCCCTTCGGCAGGAAATGAAGCGTCGAGCTTATCATCATCCAGCGCCCCGATCACCTGAGCATCGGGACCAGGGAGTACTCCCGCGTGGACAGCATCACTTGTTTTCCCAGCCTCCTCCTTGGTGTCATCGCTCCTCGGAGTTGGCTCGGCGTCAGAACAACCTGCACGGGAACATAGAGAATGAGCGTTAGAACAATTAGCCACTGATGAAAAAAGACGGGATCTTTTAACTTCTAGAGAAAGGAGAATTTCCTACCAAGTTCCGGTTGGCTATCGGTGGCGCGTGGGGTTTCACCCTCCAGGATAGGTGATAGCACATGAGCATCGAGCCCAGGGTCTTCGGGGTCATAACCAACATGCTGCTCGAATGGATCAAGTGTCGGCCGATCGGCCGATTGGGCAGCGGACTGAGCAGCAGTATGAAGAGCAGTAATATTAACCCCAGATGGGCCAGCTTCACCATCTTTTTCTTTTAGAAGGGGAGAGCCTTTGTTGTAAAGTGCTAATGCTGCGGATAAATCCGATGGCTCATTCCCCCTAAGGAACTCCTTCACCAGGGCCTCCTCATCGACCTCTTCGGAGCCTGACTCGATCTTCCTAATCCTTATCAAAGTTTCCCAGGCCTCGGCTAGGGACTCGAGGTAGCCGTCACCCAAGAATGTTAAGTCGCGATGCATGAGGACGCGGGCTCCGTATTCAACAATCAACGGGTCAAACATGCTTTTGACCTCTTCCCTGCCGGCTTCCGCGGCCGCCTCGAGGCGAGAGTCAATCTCCTCTGCAGCCTCTCTTTTGCCCTCCTCACGGGCCTCATCCTTCATTTTCTCAACCCCAGCGAGTTTGTCATCA
Organism: Allium fistulosum; assembly: GCA_030737815.1. Classification (NCBI taxonomy): domain Eukaryota; kingdom Viridiplantae; phylum Streptophyta; class Magnoliopsida; order Asparagales; family Amaryllidaceae; genus Allium; species Allium fistulosum. The sequence continues at coordinate 736,228,722 of CM060908.1, read as the reverse complement.
AGCTTTGTTTTCAGGAGTCGGGTAGCAACGATCTCATCACAGTATCGTTGTGATTCTTCTTGAGCAGCTACCTTCTCCTCCTTCTCCTTGGAGAGTAATTCTTTCAGCTCTTTGACTTGGGTTGCGAGCGCGTCCTTTTCTTTTTGGACAGAGTCTTTTTCTAGGGCGAGGGCACCGCTGCGCTGGACTGCTTCGTCAAGCTCATTTTTGTGAGCCGCCTCTAAACGAGTAACTGCCTCAGCAGTATCTTTTGCGCTTTGTTCAGCGGCTTCCAGCTTCGACTTATACGAAGCAAGCTCTTCGTCTTGGATTTTGATGATTTTCTTATCGCTGTTGGCCTCCAGATTCAGACGATCAATCTCATGTTGACGCTCAACGGATACTTCCGAGATCTTCTCCACCAAGTGCACAAACGCGTCATGTTGAACATAGACGTCGTTATTGCAGACAATGGCACTCTGTTTCACATGCCCGGGAATATGATGAATGGCCGGGAGGAACTTCAGACCATCGAAGCAAATTTTTGGAAACTTGGCCTTAAGATCGACCATCTTTTCCGCAACAGTTGGGTCCACCGCCGGAGTAGGAGGAGGAGGCTTTGAGAATTCCGCTCTTTTCTGTTGCTCTCGGACTTGCCTTGTACTCGATGAACTGAATGTTGTTCTCGAGGAGCATCAGATTGATAACCCTTCTGTAAAGACTTCTCCCTATCCGGCTCAGTTGGAGGAGGAAGATCACAGGACTGGGAAGATTGAGAGTGTGCCTTCTTGCGGTGAGACGACTCGCGGGGACGATTGTCCCTACCTTCATAATCGCCTATGTCCCTACGTCTGCCTGAACCAGAATCCTGTCCAGAGTGATGAAATACAGAAGAGCCCTGAAGACGATCGAGTCCGTGAGAACGCCCCATGTCACCTGCAAAGAATGGAGATAGCAACGAGTTAAGAAAAGTCCGTGAGATGAGAAAAAACTTGAAGTGTATGATGGAATGCATATGTGCGTGTGTGTCCTAGTGTTCCCCCCGACGGACCAGTTCGTTTATCTTTACTAATCGGGGTGTTGTCTCCTTGGACCGGGAGTTGAACTCCCGCATTGCCTCTAGCGGGCGAAGAAAATTTGAGGGCTTCAGGATCATCAAACCCGTAATTAAGTATGTCTTCGGGAATAGAAAGGTTCGATAGACCCCTCAAGGAACTTTCCAGATGCTGCGAAGAAGCCTCTTTCTCAGGCGGGATAGGCGTAACTTTTGAAGTGCCACCAACTTTCTCCTTTTGAACTGTATATTTTAACTTCTTCTTCCCCTTCGAAGGGGAGGATGACGTCTCAATACCTTGAACCTCGATTGCCGGATTCCAAGCGGGGCCCACGTTCTCACCTTGGGTCTCAGGAGGATCATCTTCTCTGCGCTCACCTTCTCCGTGCGTATTAGGAGTGCGGCGCGATGACGATCCGGCCTGTTTTTTCCCTTTACCGGACGAAGGTTTAGGAATGGTGAAACCTTCTGGAAGGCTGATCCGATGACCAGGGGCTAGCAAGCCAAACCCCGACAGCGATTCATTTGAAATGATAGTCCGGATGTCTCGATCCTCAGCAGGAAGAGCTCTAATGGCCTCAACAGCCTCAGAATATCCTCGGCCTTCCGGACGCGGGTAGATACCTGAAAAGATGAAATGAAGAGTTAGGAAAAGCATGACTCTGATTAAATATGAATAGTGACTCAGCAGAGAGACTTACTGCCTTCAACCCATCTCCTAGCGAAACCAGAAGGGCAGCGCACATAGAACCATTCCTGTTTGTACAGGGCGAATTTACTACATGCCCCTGTCAAGATCTGGCATTTGTGGTATGGCTCGAGGAACATAAAGGAAGGACTGTCTTTCCGTCTCTTGAACATATAAATGTATCTAATATCACCGGCGGTTGGAGGTCTGGAGAAGACGGCCATGAAAAGTAAGTAAGTCCCATATAGAAATGCATGGCCGTTCGGGTGCAGCTGCGACGGAGCTATGTCTATGAACTGCAGAACATCCCAGAGAAATAAATTGAACAGAGGCACGCTGCCCATCCAACACATGAACTTGTTGCAGGTAGTGTACCCGACTGGGGGCAGATGAGGACGATCGTGTCTCGAAGGAACTAACACGTCGGCAAAAGGAATCCAATGAATAGAGCAAATCCATCGCAGAGCAGCTTCGTTGATCTTCGAGGCTTGTGAATCGATCGGATTGTCTAGTAAGATTGTTGCCTCCAGAGCATCAGGTGCCAAGTTATGAGCAGGAGAATTCGACAGATTAGAAGTATCAACGGCTCCTTGCCTTGATGACGGCCCAGGCCTGTCAGATATAGTGGCGGAGCTAGATTTTCTCGACATCCCAAATAAATAACGAACCTGGCTAAGTGCTTGAGAGAACTATACTTAAAAAATGTTGAACGTTAGAATTAGCAACATGAGTTTTCCCCCACGTGGTGTGTGAACTAGTGCAAGCAATTGTGTACAAGCAATAAGATTTCAAAGATATAAGAATGAGCTTCGAATCGTAGCCCTCGAAGACCGTCATCGCTGACCGTCTCAAAGAGCCCGCCTGGTGGTGATTACAGTTCCAGATCTAGAAAACATGTAATCTATGAAGTAACCGGCTCAAGTGTAGTTTGACATTTATATTGTTCGGCATTTTAATGTTGTTCGGCAATTGTATTGTTCGACCAAAGACATTATTCGACCTAAGGATTGTTCGGCAATTGTTTTGTTCGGCTAAAGACATTATTCGACCTAAGGATTGTTCGGCAATTGTATTGTTCGGCTAAAGGCATTATTCGAACTAAGGAATGTTCGGCAATTGTATTGTTCGGCTAAAGGCATTATTCGAACTAAGGAATGTTCGGCAATTGTTTTGTTCGGCTAAAGTCATGGTTTGACCTAAGGATTGTTCGGCTGAATTCAATGTTCGGTCTGAAGTCAATGTTCGGCATGTCAGTTGTTCGGCATTTGGGTATTATTCGGCTTTTGTTCGTTCGGCTCAATTATAGTTTGACATGTTAGTAAGCGTTCGGCCTGGGATTGTCCAGCCAGGGTAGTGCTCGGCGACTTCCCATTCCACCGTCCGGCGCATGACGACATACGCCGGAGCAGCGAACATCACCTTTACCTCCTCCAACACCTTCATTCGATCCTCTTCCCTTTAACTTCGGTTCGACACGAAGAAGCTACGGCAATAAGTGGACATACTCCTAATCATTCCTCCTCGCTATGTCGTTCGGCAATGCAGACGAGCTACACAAAAACCTTCTACACGACATCGTTCGAACATCTCGTTTGAATGAATGAGGAAAAATACCTAAGTTTGCAGTTCGGAGATTGAGATGGTGTAGTTAAGTATCGAATTAGGATGACTGGACAGAATTGCAAAAACGGTAGAAGTAAAAAGTAAAAGGGGAAAAGAAGAAGAGGACCTGGTTATATAGGGGGAAGGTAGAAGTTGAAAAGGCTATACCCGGTAGAACCGGTCAATACCGGAGTGTTCGGCATCATAGCAGAGTGACGTTCGGCACACGAGAATTGTTCGGCTTCAAGCGTATCGTTCGACATCCAGGCCACGCTCGCCACACACCTCCGTTACAGACATCCTCGAGAAGGCATCATCAAGGAAAATTGAACCAGATTCAAAGCGCATCACGTTCGGCCACGCAATACACTTTGGGGGGCAAGTGTTTCCTGGAGATTTGACCAGGCAACTAGTGCTCGGCATCAGGTAGCACTCGGCATCAGAGAGTGACCGGCATCCAGGAGTGTTCGGCGAAGCACTCGGCATCCATGAGTGTTCGGCGAAGCACTTGGCATCCAGGAGTGTTCGGCGAAGCGCACGACATCCAGAGGTACTCGGCGTAGAACTCAGCTACAAGAGCGCTCGGCATCCCATGGCGCTCGGCGTCAACCAATACTCGGCAGCAAGAGTGCTCGGCATACAAGAGTGCTCGGCATCAAGACTGCTCGGCATACGAGAGTGCTCGGCGTCAAGACTGCTCGGCATACAAGACTGCTCGGCATACAAGAGCGCTCGGCATCAAGAAGAACTCGGCAGCATCTGAAGTTCGGCATACAGGAGTACTCGGTGTAATACTCGGTAGCATCAGGAGTACTCGGCAACAAGAGTACTCGGCATCTAGAAGAGCGTTCGGCTTCAATTGACAAACATCCTGCACTTCCCAAACATCAACCACATCGTTCGACATAGAAGGGACTGTTCGGCATTAGGGCGTTCGACACACCTGGTTCGGCATACAGCGACCACTGTACTGGGGCTGGAGCGTTCGGCTATCCAGCCCACTTGGGAAGTCCAGCCCATATTTGCCTATAAATAGAGGGGCAGAGTCACAGTGAAATGGATCCTTTTTTGGGAGAGAGAACACTGGGGAGACTCTGCCATTTTCGAGACTCATCTTCTCTACTTAAACAACTTCATTCAAGCATTTGATTCACGAATTTTATTTGTAATCAACTCTAAAGAAGATTAATAAAGTTTAACCTCAAAGTGGACGTAGGCAATTACGCTGAACCACTATAAATTTGGTGTTCTTACTTTCTGCAATTAAATTAGCATTGTCTTCTCTGTTTAATTTACTTTCATCACTTATATCTCTACACAATCTTTCTCTACGAGGTTAGTGACCAATTTTGGTGCTAACACAAACTAAAACATCTAAGGCCGGCCACCATTATTGTCTCAAGAGAAGATTAAAACTAGGATTCAATTGAAGAAAGATAATCAACATAATCAACATCAAATGTCACATCTTTTAATCTCAAAGCTAAGGTGAATAATTACTACATCCCATTTTCTTATATTATTCAGGTTTTTGATTAGATCCGAAATGTTGTTGCAAGTATATGCCATGTTTTGATGATTAAAGTTATATATATGCTTGTTGATGAATTATATATGTTCATGTTAGTTTTTATGATATGTTTGACATGTAAACCCTATTAGATTACATCTAAATGCCTTGAGAATTTAAATATAGGTCAGAAATGATATTTTAGAAGTGGGTTTCAATTTTCATAATTTTTTGAATTAATGTGGATTTTATATAAATTTTCTAGTGAAGAAAATGATTTATTGGGTTATAAATTATTTACGGATAAAATAATAATTATTTGGGTTTGGAATTTTTATATGTTGGAAAAAATATTAAAATAGATTTTCTGGAATTTTTCTAGATTTTTCCTAAGTGTTTTGATAAATATATAAAATTATTTAAGGTATGGGACTTGAATGTTTTATGTATTTAATTAAGAAGAAATAACATTTTATAAAATAAAATTATTATTTATTTCTGAAATTAGCGGCAACACTTTTCTGAAAAACATTTGTTAACCAGTAAGATTTTGACAAACAAAGGCAAGTTAGTTGAAAAGTTATCCTTTTTACGTTAAAAACAGAGAAATCATACTTTTAGCATGTTTCAGCCAATTTTGGCATCAGACCTTCCGACCTAGACTCCTCGACTAAGTCGAAAGGTTCTAGCATTTAGCAAGGTCAAAGTTCAATGCATATGGTATCAAGTATCTTGGTACGTAATGAATTGGACAAGGTCAAAGGGTTCTTAGTCGAAAGGTTAGTTGCTAAAGAGGTTGGGGTATGTTTGTTTTATAAATCAAAAGCTTTCACCTGCTTTTCTTTTGAAAAGAATTAAAATAAAAATTTTAAACCTTCCGACAAAGGCGAAAGATGACTGCTGCTTTATCACTATTTTGCTTTGAAACCTTTCGACACAGTCGAAGGGTTACTACTGCTTTGTTTTGATTTTGAACCTTTCGACAAAGACGAAAGGTTTACTTGTTTTTAAAACTAGCCGCTTCTCCATGCTTTCGAAAGGAAGCTTTCGACTTAGGTGATTTACCCTTGTTTTATAAATTGAAGTATAACCCAAAGCTTTTGAAGGAGTTGTTCTAAAGGCAGTGGCCTATTGTTTTAAATAAAATGTTTTAAAGCTTTTGAAGCAGACCTTCCAACAAGGTCGAAAGGTTGCTTCCAATGAAGTCGAAAGGTTTTAAAAGAAGGTTTCCACTTATTTTTAATTGAACCTAGTAAGTCTTCGAAAGGTTTAAGTTCAATGACTTTGAAAGGTTTAAGTTGATTGATTTCGAAAGGTTAAAGTTCAATGACTTCGAAAGGTTTAAGTTGAATGATTTCGAAGGGTTTAAGTTCAATGATTTCGAAAGGTTTTAGTTGAATGATTTTGAAAGGTTTGATGAATGATTTCGAAAGGTTTTAGTCCATTGGTTTCGAAAGGTTTGATGAACGATTTCGAAAGGTTTTTATTCAATGGTTTTGAAAGGTTGAGGTGGAAGGTTTTCCAAGTTTTTCTAAGGCAATGTTTTAAAGGGACTTTTAAAGAAGGATGTCCAAAGTTTCATTGCTTTCGCAAGGTTTACTTTTCAATGGGTTCGAAAGGTTTCGGAAGGTAAGGTTTTGGCATATTGGCCTAGGTAATTAAAAAGGTTTTCACTTGGTTTTGGAAAGAGGTACTTTCAAAGATTTAGAAAGAGGTTCTTTCAAGTGTCTAAATGTTTCCATCAACTAAGATTTGAGTAAAGAAGATATACATACATACATATATATATATATATATATAACATGGTGATGTGATTTTGAGTAAAGCATATAGATTATATACTTTTCCTTGTTTAAGTTTGATTTAAAGGTTTTAAATCATTTTAAAAATGTTTTCAAGGAAAATTATGGGAGGGGATCCTTAAGTGAAAATGACTTAGATATTAGAATACCAAATGGGACTAGTATGGGGTCGTGCCCTATACATTAGCTATTGGCCCTAGCTAATTGTCGTCCAAAATTCCAGTGTGTAGGGCTTTGTCACAGGTAGACTAAAATTATGATTACAAACCGAAAGGAATATATGTTTGTATATAGATAGGTTATTGGTGAGCGCGAAAAACCATTAGGATCAAGAAGACCTGGGAGATGATTAGTTAGGGACAGACCGTCTTGAAGAAAAGTATTTAACAAGTAGTTAAGGACAGACCATCCAGAAGTGAAGTATTTAACAGATAGTTAAGGATAGATAATCCAAAAGAAGAATAACTAACATGTGTTAGATTAATTTTGATTCTATTGTCTAGTAGGCCCGAGTCAGCCAAAGGTTAAAAGTTATCCAAACAAAACTTAAGTGTTTGAACAGATAGTTCATTATTACCTGAAGTTTATGTATGTTTACATAATGATGCTTTACAATGTTTAATCGGTTTTGATTGCAGGAAAAGGTTTTGCAAAGATATGTTTTAAAAGGATGTTAGTGAGGGGAAACCCGTTCCGCTAAGCGACGTGGTCTCACTTAACATATATATTCCGGGATGTATAGTATTATTCATACCAGGCTTTATGTCTGACTCAAAGTTTATGTTTTCCTCTTAAACTCTCGGGTGCTCAAAATTGATTTGAGTAGGCTGAGGGGTTAAGGTCTTTTTCAATTTTAGTAGGATGACGAATAAGGCTACCGGAGGCTTGCATGAGGCAAACAAATAACTATTTAGGAGTTGCAGTTCTTGTTTTATGTATTGATGTATTTCCGCTGTGTTTTGTATTAAGTCTATTATGACTCTATGACTATGAACATCCAAGGGGGTATCTTCATATACCGCTCTTGGCGTATTTTGTAATAAGTATATTTTATCTGTGCTTGGGAACGTATTGGGATTATGTAAGTTGAATATGGAACATCGTTTTAAAATGTAGTGAAGTAAAATTTGTTTTAAAATCTGTGTTTTGTTTCATACTCAAGTGCTTCTGATATTATAGATACCATTAACATAGCCGTATTTAGTCGCCGGAAGCTAATACTATAGATAACAGCAGCATCTGTAGCGCTTAGGTTTAGGCCTCTAAATAGAGGATGTTACATGGCGGCGGCGTACGGCGTACGGCGCGGCAGTGATGGGCGTCGTTCTGGCGAGGCGTGTTTACATAAAAAAAAACTGTGTGTGTTGCCTGGGAGAAGAGGAAGGGGATATGAGAAAGGTTATCGTTTAATTTAAATTAATTAAGTTAATTACATTTTTAATTGTATCGTTACGCTAATTACTGAATAACTTTTTTATATGAGGTCGGATTCGAGCGAAACAAGTTGCGATCGTATCGATGAAGGGTACGACATGGAGTTGGATTCGAATTTGTTTGACTCTAAAAATTTTCAGTTTCAAATAAAGGTGAGTGTTTTAAACCGCTCACGAAATACTCTGATGTTAGTTAAACTGAAATCGTGAAGTGATTTATTTTTATTGACTGTCGTTTGATAATTTAACTGACATATGAATTGAACTGTTAGGAATTTGTAATCGACAGTTAAATTTGAATTTATAATTGGACTGCTAGTTAAACACCCAATATTGACAACTAGTTAACTATTGTGATTTATTGGCTGATTTGGATGTTGATTAACATTGGATGACTATTGGTAGATATATTGGATGATTTGATGTTTATTTATTTACATATATCCTGTTATCACCCTGTATGTTGCGGGCAATATATAAAACTGTTATTTGAAATATTTTGAATAAATTAAGAAATATGATGAAATGATATATACCTATGACACTTTGATTTGGATTGAAATGATATATATCCATCCTTGAAATTAAAATTGAAATAACTGATCACTTGGCCATATGATAGAAAATAATATATGGACACCGGATTTGTTAAATTAAATGGTTTTAAATTCTTTAATTTGAATTTATTTAAATGATTTTGTTTTAAAGAAATAAAAATCGAATTTATAAAGATTGAATTATTTTCAAAATTTGAGCCTTGAAATGTTGAAGGTGGAATTTGTAAAAGAAACTGTTTAAAGAATTTATTTTGGAATTTGAAGTTATAAACGATATACGACTTGAATTATGGGAATTGAATTGCTTTAAAGGTTTGAACTTTATTCAAACTTTGAAAATTTATCTTGTTTAAAGTAATTTAGATTGATATTTCAAATTTGGGCTTGGAATTGAAATATTCGAAATTTAATTAATTTAAAGATTTAAATCTAAATTGAACATTGAAGTTTAATTTGATTTAAGTGATTTAAATCGGTATTCAGAATTGGAATTGGAATTTATACAAATTGAAATGGTTTAAATTGAGAATTGAATTGAAACTTAAGCCATCGAATCGTTGAATCGAATTTGAAGTTAAAATGAAACGTTTCGAAATTGAAGTTAATTCGAATTGAAGTCGAAATTGAGTTGATTTGAATTTAAATTGAAATTGAGTTGATTTAATATTGATTTGAGATTAAAGATGATTTAAATTGAAAGATTTGAAATTGAATCGGTTTGATTGAAATTTGGACCTGAGTTCAGATTTATTGGAAATGAAAAGAAACAGTTTAAATTTGAAACTATTTTCACTATAAACTATTTTACTATAAACTGTTTTAAAATTCATCTTTTTAAATTTTTGAATTATTTATATTATCAAACCATTTTAATATGTAACCCATTTTCAATATTCAAACTATTTTATACCAAAATGTTTTCAATCTCTAAACTATTTCAAATATTTCAACTATATAACCTATTTTAACTATTTAAATTATTCAAACTATTTTCAAAATTCAAGCTGTTTAAAGTCGAAACTATTTATGCTTAATCATTGATAAATGAAGTTATAACCTAAGTCTAAATTTGAAATGAAATTGATTTCGAAGCGAATATAATGATTTTGCAATGAAATTGATTTCGATGTGAATATAATGATTTTGAAGTGAAATTTATTTCATGGCGAATAAAATGATATTTTGAAGTGAATATGATTTTGAAGTGAATATGATATTTTGAAGCGAATATGATATTTTGATATCAAGTAATGATTCACTTTCGAAATGTAAAAGAACCAACCGGTTTGTAAAATGACGTTTGGTTGTTAAAGAGACCGGGGCCTCTTATTGGCGTACTCTTTGTCAATATTGGAACCACTTTGACAACTATGTACGTGGAGAAGACTACATAATGAAGTGGTTGGATTTGGTGTACGTTAACTAGATTTGAAGAAAGGGAACGATGATGGATTGGCCTCGACACTTGTGTTATTTAGAAATCACTAAAACAGGAGCCCTTCCTGGCTAATGAGGTTTGCTACCTCTAGTGGACACACTTCTTCGTTTTATCATCACATTGTTGTTGATTGTTACGTACCCTTCGAGTATGGGAGTGTTGGACGTGGTGGGCGGTAGTTGCGGCTATGCGTTACCATCAACCAGGGTGTCGCAAACTGGTAGTATCCTACCTTGGGAATTGCCTCACGTGCCTTGTCATACTTTTATCCTTATATGAGACCACTACGATTTTGATTTAACATGTGCCTATAGTGGACTCATTGGCTATCGATCTACTGTTTATGTTACAGGACCTGCATAGACCACATGTTTAAAAATGGGTTAAGGGGGATTAATGTAAAGCCTTAATGCTAGGAAAAATATTTATTTTATTAATTAGACATTACATATATAGCGTATTCTACTATATATAGATATTTTGACGGATCCTTAAGAGATGGAAAATCCCATAACATCTCTTACGTTATTGCACGCACGTTATACACTGGATAGGAGATGTAAAACCCCATAAACATCTCTGACGCTATTACTATCCTGTTATATGTGATATTGATTTGACTTACATAAGGATATTTTAGTTCTGACTCGAATGTATTGTTTTACTTTATGCTTGTGTCAGCCTTGAGTTTTCAGTGCATTAAAGATCATATTATTTTGGAGAACGAAGATGAAGATTTGGTATATTATATTACTAGTATTATTCCCCTGCATCATGTTGTTCTACTGCATTGTTTTATTTTGTCTCTGTTGTATATATAACTCTGATTGATGTTGTAAAAGTATAATCAAATGTATAGAGTAACGGCTTCATGAACTGTTTATTTGATTATAATATTTTGTCATTCCGCTGCGAGATTCTGTGTTTGTTTCTTCTTTTCTTATTTTTATTAATTAACCCATTGATTATTTGGATTTCGGATTGTTTTGAGTTGGACATGTGTGGTTTATTGTCGACTTAAACCTCCCTAAATCCGGTTCGTCACACCAAAAGAACCAAACTCATCCAAAATCGGACCAAGGTCCCAGTAGATGTCGTTAGAAGGAAGGATAGGAGTCTCCTCTGTTATAGTGGTTGGTGGAGGTTATGTAGAGGTCCGCATTGGATGGATCTTTATCTTAGGGTGCTACCTCAAAAGAAAACCCCGGTCACCTTGCTGTCATCATTTAAGGACTCTCGATCCATATCAACATCATTATGGTCATCTCCACCACTTTTGTATTCCTTAACATGCTCGTGCACTTCTTCAATTCTAGTCATAAGACTTTGGACTAGGGGCACTCATGGATTCTCACCATTAATCACGGATGAAGAGTCATCCTCATTACTATCGATTGCTGTCGAATTTGACCAATATTGCAGCCCATTTCTTGTAAGTTGTAGGCCAAGAGGTTTTCATTGACGATAAGTGTTCTTGCTGCCCTATCTTCAATCGAAAGTTTATGAAGAATCCCGAGAGTGTCCGCTAAAGCCGCATTACTAGGTCTTCTCGATACATCTGAGAGAACAAAAGGAAAATTTTAAGCCAACAAAATCACGGAGCATGCTCGAATGAGAAGGAATGAAAATTAGACTTACGTCCGGATAGCTACCTCTGTGTGAATCCCGGTAGATAACGATAAAGAATAACTTGTCCTTGGAATAGCTTAATTTATTCCAAATTTTCGTTACTATCCTATAAGCTCTGGAAGGTTGCAAGTATGTAAGAGAAGGATTTCCTTTTCGCTGATTGAAGCTGTATAAGTATCGGATCACCTCATCACTTAGGATGCGATTCAAGTGTTAGGCAAAGATAATGTATGCTCTATGCAGGAAGGCATAGCTGTTTGGATGCAATTAGTCGAAAGCGAGTTTCATGAATTATAGAACACAGTGAATGAATTGGTTAAATGGTGGGACATAGCCCACCAGGCACATATATCGATTACTTGTGGTGTACCCTGTTGGGGGATGGTGTGCCCACTGATGGCGCATGAGAACTAACATATCCTCAAACGAGATGCTATGTTTTTCACATGTTCTTTTAAGGGACCCATCGTTGATTGTCGAGGTAGTAGAATCCAAAGGGTCATCTTATATAACTTCACCATCGATGTTATCCGAAGCAGCCTCCACTTTTGGACCTTTTACCGACTCAAGAGGAATCTCTAAGAGAGGTTGTTTGGCTAAATGACTAGTAGGCAGAGATCTAGGTGAAGTCAGAGTGTGTCTCACAGTAGGAACCGTGATTGAGTTAGATTCAATGTCGAATCCGACATACTTTGAGGTTGAAGGGCCTGTAGCCATTACGGAGGGACTCTCAGAACGTTTATGTTCCATAGCTATCAAAACTCAACACATAAGTGATATCAATAATATTAAAGGTAGTGTCCCCATGCTAAAGTGAGAACCTAGTGAATGAGGTGTTAGGAAATTTACAGTGTTGTGTAGTGTGTGCATCCATGAGTGTACAGTGTTAGCATTAGATGTCGTGCGACAGTTCAATCGAAGGCCAGCTCATCATCCGAAGTGACCGTCATCACTGACCGTCCCAGTGGACTTCACATCATTGACCATATTAGCTACCCCCCGATGGTACACAGAAGATTTCACTTGAGAAAACTTTGATTGTCTTCCAAAATTTCTTAAGTTACCGAAGCAAAATATCACTCAGGGCAGGATCGGCACTGATCCCTAGCCTTGCAATTGAAATCTCGCCATCTTCCTCCTCCTCATCCGGTGTGCGGTAGGCGATGAAAATCTCTGGTATGACCAACCCTCAATGCTTCCCTACCTAGAGAGGTGAAGTTTGAGAATCGTGAAGAGATTCAAGTGGGAACTCGAGTCGGTTATGCTATGGATGAATTGCGCTAAAAGTCGATGGCCATTGCTTTGAACGACAACGATTTGGGGATGATACTAAATCAAATGCTCTAGCTTGGGAAAGGAACTATTAATGGCGAGCTCAAGGTCTAAATATCCAAAGATAAAAAAGGAAAAATTGAAGAGAAGTAAAGTGTTGGTTCGCTCCTATAACCCCAAGCCCAAAAATTTAGGCGACCTTGTTAACCTAAAAAATGGATTAACACCCAAAATCAAGATGAAAGCACCAATTCAGATTAAAAGTAAAAGAAATAGAAGAAAGTAGATAAGAATACATAAAATTTTTTATAGTGGTTCAACGTAATCTCTGGCCTACATCCACTTTAATCTTTTATTAGTTGTTCTCTCTTCGGATTACAACAAGTTTTCTTAGATCTAACCACAATCAAGTGGATCTCAGATTTACAATAATATTTCTATAGACAGAGAGTTTAAGAGTCATTAGTACTAAGAATTTGCTGGTCTAATTTCTAAAACAGCAAATAGTTGTTTCCTAGGTGACTTTAATGGAGGAGAGATTAGAGGTGAAGAAGTAGAATAGTCTCTATAGTTAGAGAATCCAGCACCTATTTTAGTTGCTCTATGGTTTGTATTTATAGAGAAAATAGTCAGATTGGGCCAAAAATCCACCCGAGGCAGAGTCCAAATATCGGCTCGCAATAGTGTGCAAAATTGCAGAATCTCCCGAGCTAATACTAGATGTCGGCACCGACATGATCATGTCGGGGTTGACTTCTCACCATAGTTTGAATCACTTCAATTCTTCTTACATCCTTTATGCTACTTTATTTTAAGGTGTTCCATGCTTTTTCTATCGATCATTGGTCGCTCAAAACAAGTTGGTACCTACCTCTCTCTAAAACAGCCCGGTATCAACGTTTCTTCCTAAGAGATCGGTGGTGACTTTTTTCCTTAGCTCGGAATGACTTGTAATTTTTTCAACACTCTTTCTAATTCTATATGGAGGTGTACCAAGAAGTCGCGGCATATACGGAGTTAACGTGAGAGATTGGGGTTGACTTCTCTCCTTAATGTATTTTGAGCCCAAATTTCTTAAGCACTCTTAGAATAGATAGACAATGATTCCTGTGAAATTTGAGTGAGAAATACAAAACCAGGAGAAGTCACCACTAATATGATCATGTTGGTACGGACTTTTCTAATTCTATATGGAGGTGTACCAAGAAGTCGCGGCATATTTTGGGGTGAAACTTCCTTGAGCTATATCTTTCCTCTATCTAAGAGTGCTTGCCGATTTTCAAGTTGTTTTGTCCTTGTTTGAATATTCTAAGTTTAGTTAAAATCTGCTTTGCTAAAAAGCGGGTTAACACTAGCCTAAATTTTTGAAGTCTAGGATCGGTACCAATCCCTGAACAGCGATCGGTACCGAACCCTAAAAAATTAAAAATAGACATAAAAAAAGTTATATATACACATACGTATATGTGCATGTATATGGATGCATACAAGAATGTGCATATGTGCCTAAATGGAGGATGGTGGACAACCTAAATATGTGTGCACATGCATACACGATGCTTGATAACTGGAATCATAGGGCAACAAGTTTAAACCTGTGGAACCCAAGAAAGGAGTCTATTAAGAGCTTCTGAATCTGCAGCAATGAACTATAAGTACATACTCCAGTTTTATAATGCCGGATGTCGACAGGCATGAACCAAACAAAGTATTGCAACAGATGGATAAAGACGCTACACTTCACCAAAATAGCCTGAAGGAAAGATGACAACCATTCAAAGTGTGGATTGAAACGTGATGTAGAAATCCCAATTTGTATCGTTTCAAAGCACATCATGTTGGAAAACAAGATGTCCTTTGGGGGGCAAGTGTTATCTAGCCTTGTGACCGGGCCATCTTCGAATGAATCTGATTAGTCGAACCAAAAGGTTATCGAGGAAGAGATCCCAAAGTGATAACAAGCAAACTCAGATGTCGGATGCAACCAAATTTACAAGCCCAAAATATAGTAATCAACTTTCAAGGGAATGTAAATAACCCACACACCCACACATAACAATCCAGAAGCTAACTTCAAGAGAAGTTATGGACCAGTACTGATCCCTGATCAGGATCGGTACCGATCTCTGAACTTTCTCCAAAATCACCTGTACCTCCATACAATACCAAGCCATGATGTTCACTACCTTCTCTAAATATTGTTGGATCATTTGCTTGCAGATGCCATCGACTGCCAAGTTTACATGAAGTTACTAACTGCCATTCCACCACTGAACCAATAAAATCATCCATATCAAGCTTCTACAAAGCAATCAAGGTAGAGAACATGAAGACACAAACAATTCGCACCTACCCAAGGTGACAAGGGAGACCCATAAAGCAATCTTATGGATCGGTACCAATCCATGACCATGGATCGTTACCGAACCCTGACAATTGATGATGTGGCCATAATTTTCCTAGCATTTCTCTTTCTGAATGTGGGGAACATGGATGTGAAGATGGTGGAGATGATTCCGATGACCTTCATCTATAAATAGAAGGGTATGATGATGTTTTTGGGGATCCTTTTTAGTTGTTTACGAATTTACATATTGTTCTTATAATCTCAGGGATCATTACCGATCCATAAGAACACCTCTTGTAAACAACAATCAAATTAGCCATAAAGTTAAGCGGATGTAAGCAACGATTAGCCAAACCACTGTAAAGTTTGTGTGTCTTGCTTTTCCTTATTTTAATTTACTTTCTTCACTTATTTTCTCTACTTTCATTCTCTGGGTGTTTGTGCCATATTTTGCTATAAACAATTTTCGACTTTAAAATATAATTTCTGTTATCCCACCCTTTGGTCAAGGCAGGAATATCAGCAAAATAACTGGAAAATAATGGATATCAGGATTGGAAATTGATTGGAAACAAGGTTGTGACCGATGTCGTCAAAATTTGGCCGAGCTCCAATCAAGGCGGGATCGATTGGGAATGATGATCAAGGCTAGGAAAGGATGCGTTTCAATTTTCAAGCCAAACAGAGTTCATTTGCTCAAGATAATTGATGGATACGTGCGCAAGAGGATATCATTCGAATCGATACGAATTCGTATCGGTCTGGCATAGGCACGAACAAGTTATTCGTATCCATTAACATGGATACAAACAAGGCATTTGTATCGATCAAAGGAGGAAAGAAGGTTTCGACTCGATGGTTTCGAGTCGGTCTAGACGAAAATAGGCGGCATGCTTCGAATCGATACTTTCGTATCGATCATGAGGAATTACTTTCGTATCCATCAGGAGTTGTTCTGTTCGTATCCACCAAAGGTAAGGCTTCATTCGTATCCACCTGTCGGTCTTGTTCGTGTCCATGAAATCAAGTCCATTATTCGTATCAGTTCTGCTTGCACTTTAAGTTCACTTCGTATCGATCAAAACGTTTATTATCGATACGAAATACACCGCTGGCACCGATACGAAAGTGATCACTTTGATGGACACGGCCCAACGATGCGAATGGAAGTCGAAATGAATGGATGCGAATGGAAGAGTATGGATAGATCTGGATGAAGTTCAAGAGGGACGAGGGCTCGGTCAACGCGGCAAGAAGTGTGGATCCACCACAGTTTTTCGCTCCGCGTCAATAGGTAGGCACGCGCTTATGATCGATGCGAAGGAGAAGGAGGCGAAGGCATCGATTCGAAGTCGTACCCATATTGGAGAACCCATTTCGTATCGATCATATCTTGAGATCTACAAGTCCAAATGTTATGAAATTTTCACAGAAGCTTACGTACAAGCCAAAGAAGGTTCATGCCAAGTTTCGACTCCATTGGACAAAACCTTGAACGATACAAATTACGTTCGTATCGATTACGGATCGAGTCAAAACTTCATGGGATCGATCGCGTGGGCCCACTCACATGCCAGAGGAAGTCTCCCGAAGTTTGAGCGAGATATTTGCATGGAGCGCCTATAAATAGCACCCCAGAGCCTACAGAAAAGGGATCTTTTTTGGCGATCCAACGTCCAGACTCTACCGGAAACACCTTTGCATTACTAAGCTACTGTTGTACTCAATTCTTCATTGTAATCAACTGTAACCAGCAAGGAAAGACAATAAAAGGTTAACTTTTGGAGTGGACGTAGGCTGGAGATAGCCGAACCACTATAAATTTTGTGTCTCTGTTAATTTCTTTCTGTTTTAACTTTGTGAATCTTCATTTTTATTCTCTACATAACTTAGATCTGTGATTGGTGATAATTTATTGTCAATCTATGTTTGTATACTGGTGCTTTCACGAAGTTTGGGTTTGTGACCAATTTTGGCGCAAACAATTTCTAATATATTTAAGTCTACACCTGATTTTATAAATGAATTTTAAAATATTTTTAAATGGTTTTATTATAGGATATTACATATGTTATTACTGATGTATTATTTTTAGGAAACCACTAAATTTAGGATACTTTTGATATGAATCACTGTGTTGGTCAATATAACGTGTTACATATGTTGTACATACGCTATGATAGATGTATGTATGCTTGTTCGTTGTATATGTGCTTGTTTGCCTTTTTGGATGAAAATGATGATCAATGGGCAATATAGAGTTAGAAAATATCCCATAGGATCAAATTTCATGCATAGAGTTTCGTGCATACCAACCAATCTGAAGACGAAAGACGATGGACTTAGGTATGTGATTTGGACATCAGGATGGACGCCGGACGTTTTCATTTGGTTTGTACCTAGCCATTTTTGGTTAAGTACACAACCATAGTGGTCTTTATCGACTACTCTGGAGTGTTCGGTATATACCACTATTGATGATGGCTGATTTGGCCAATTTTTATGTGATGATGGAAGGCTTCAAGGAGAATGATGTGATGGTTCATTCATTAGTCCGACATTTAATTTTGAGTTATGTCTCTTCGACGAGCGGTTTTTGCGGTGAAGCAAGGATGCGATGATTTGACACAATGGATCGTGATGGCAAGTGACAGCTTCGATGATGGATAGCTGTACTTCGAGATGTAGAGTAGGCAATAATGAGTCAGATGGAGGGAACTATCGGATGATGGCTATGGAACATATGATGGTATTCTATGATTGATGAAGACCATAGAGGATCGTTCCAACTGTAGTTACTTCATGATGGGAGTCATAAGATCAGTTCCGAGATGTGCTCTACTATAGATGATGTGTAAAAAGGGATCTAGACACTCGAGGGTACATGGGGTACTCGTAGAGAGGGGTTTACACTGGGAATATGATGGTTCTTGGGGACATGATGCTCCGTAGAACGTGATGGATCTTTATTTTAGACGAGAATGTGTATACTCGGGTTGACGTGATGGTGAGTCTAGTTCTTGGCCTACTGAGTGGCATGGATTCGAGTATCGACGTACTAGAACATTGAGTAGTCCTTGACATGACAGGTCGTTCAAGTTATCACGTAACCAATGCACTGAGTGAGTGAATGTGAGGATGGATGATGGATGCTATGTTTGTTTGATTTTTTAACATCCTAGGGTTGTCACGTGATGTCGATATTACGATATATATTTGGACACCCCTTAGTACTTTGATGCATAGTACACCCATGATGACTAGGATGTAGAGTAGCATATATTCTATATATGTGCTAACTCTCTAGATGCAAGATAGGTCAGGCGTGATTTTCCATTCTCTCTGTTCCATACACTAAATCGACTTTTATAGTATTTTGAGATAGTTTATCGCTCACACCAGACTATTGTCTAACTCGGGGTTTTATACTTTGCTTCTTATTACCTTGGGTACTCTTAAATGAGTAGACTAGATAACAGGTATAACGACACATGGATTTCTACAGATGGACTAGCAGGAGGCGACGTTTTCTCATATTTACATTTTTGGATTTTTATTGCTTATTCCGCTATGTGATACTATGGAGCCTTGATAGTGTTTGACGTGTTATTCTTAGAGATAGTTTATCGGTTGAGCTTATGTATCAGTTGTATAAACTCTGTTACTATTTTGTATAACTATATGAGCCCCTGTAATCTGATTCTGTGGTTCATGTAGTTATTACTGTATGAGCCTATGTACTCTGATTATGTAGTTCATGTAGTTATTACTAAATCACATGTTTTATATCTGTGATGATTATTATATTTTATTCGATGCACCATGAGATATACGATAGGTTCCGTGATTATATGATGTTTTCTTCCTCTTCACTTCTCTCCTCCTCCCTTTTATTTCTCTTCTTTACTTCTATTCTTTCCCTTGACAAACGTCCTAAATCGACCAAATGCTCCAACGACACATTATTTGGTTATGTGACCATCGGAGGTGTAGGGCTGTCGTCACATATTATTTGTAAATAAATATTTTATATATATATATATATATAAATATCCATGTATTAAGTTTTGTATAAATAATTTTTTCTAATTTTAAAATACATTTCAATTTAATATTCATTCAAAAATTAATAAAAATTAATTTAGAAACTTTATTTCAAAGTTTAAATTTCTAGTAAATCCTAAATGATATTTCGTGATTTGAAAAAAAAACATATTGTTTTCAGTTTAAATTAATTTTATAATGATTTGTTTATGTTTTCCGAAATAAACAATTAATTTTTAAAAGTAAAAAAAATATTTTTTATAAATTTTTTGGTCGAGAGCTTACCTTATGTTGACATAATTTTATAAAATTTGAAATTAATTTTCATTACATATTTGAATTAATATAATTGATTTATGTAGTCAATTGATTTAAGTAATATTAAATAATAATAAATATTTATATAAAAAATATTTTTTATTGTTGAAAATTAGTATTACTATAATAATTTGTATATAAAATTATATGACCGGTTTTAACCATAGTATGATATTGTAATTAATTATAACCTACATATATGTAATTAATTAAAATGTATTAATTTACTAAAATATAAAATTATATTATCTTTATATATGGATGCACTGGCTTGATATATATATATATATGATGAAAACATAATTTTTTTTAAACATAAATGTACAGATGCATATAACCAAAGTACTTTGTGGCATTGTTACTTGCATATTAGAATCGTCACCTAACTAGCAATATAATATATATACATATATAATAAAACATTATACTAAAAATTATTAACTATAATCTGACAAAATCACACCTTAATCCCAAAGCCTTGTAGTATACCTTGAAAATATAATTTCTCCCATTTGAAACTCTTTCCGGTTCAATAGATTGCTAGTCCTTGAACTGTTGACTTTTAGCTATCTAATAGCAGTCGATTTGATTTGATTTGCACTTGAGAAATTAGGAAGATGGAAGAGAGGAATTAGGCCAGCAATGAGGCTTCTAAAAGTCTTCTAAAGGTTGAGGATAAAGATGCTTATATAGAGGAGAATTAAGAGATATTTTAGGATCAAGATCCTACATCATCTCTTACCAATTCTCTTCCATCTTGGCCCTCCATCTCAAAGTCTATGTTGCACCGCCTTATGGCCACATTAACCTCTCATTATGGCCAAATTTTATGGCCTCCTTTATGGGCTTTTAACCCATTTAGAGCCCAAATAAAATATTATACAATTAAATCCAATTTAATCGCTTACCGGCATTGTATATCGATTGATATATTTATAACTATTATAAATATATCTAATAATATTCATTCATTAATTCGTAATCAAATTTTACAATTAATATTTCATAAATATTAATTGATTTAATTAGCTTATAACAATTATAAATTAATTAAATCGTTTGGTCAAAGGAGAATTCATCGTTTCAGTTATGTGACATGTCAGGTGTAAATTCGGTCAGCGATTATATCGAACTATTTGAATATTAACATTCACACATCACTTAGCAAATGGTGTGACATTTTGGCCAAATTTATCGCTTATTTAGTTTTGGTAAAATCTAATTTTACTTTATTAAGCGTTACCCGGTTGTGACATTTATTTTACACCAATACTCTTCATCAAAACTTTGAACTTATGGAATTTAGTGATGGTCAAAATTCCAGTATCGTTCATATTCAACTTCGTTGTCCAAACATATAGTCCTTGGTTCAATAATAACAATTATTATTAACCAAAATGCCCTTGCCATAGACTTTGACCTTGAATTGATCGTGATACGAACCTCATATAACTAAGGAGATGAATCCTCTCTTGAATAGTGCTTCACTTCGAATACTTCCACTCGACCCAACTATAGTCACTTGATGGACATCGTGCCATGATTTGACTATAATCAAAGTGGAGCTTTCATATTGAACATTGATAGTATTCTCAAGTTGAGAGAATTGTGTAAATTAGTCACATCGATATTTTCTTTTTGACCTTAGCTATATTAACCAATTGAAAACTATCAAGTGATTCAGTCCATAATTATCTAACAGATATCAGCACGTAACCCCTTGGTGCCACCAAAGCCATAAGTAATACACTGCCCAACATTTGGAAAGCGTTACATATTATAGTTTTAATGGATGTATCGATATCCAGTCTCGATACATCTTGACAATGAATATTTAAAATGTTATATTTATTTTTATTGTGATAAATTACTCACGGTAACAACACTTTGTAACCACTATCACAAAACATACTATTTCGAACAAGATTGGTTATCGAGTTAGATATATGTAACAAATTACATAATTTTCCCTTGGACATACCCCTAACTCTATCAATCTCCCACTTGCACTTGAGGTCAATTATATACTAAAGCTTATTCCAACTTCTCTAATCGGTTTCCTCAAAACCAATTCGGCCAGTCCCTCAATGAACGGGTATGTTATTATGTTTTAATTGTCTACTCTTTCAATCAACTCTCCCTAATGCTGATAAACTATTTTATCATGTGGAACAATTCGAACTATGTCTAGTGAGCTCTAAATTATGTTATGAACTATATCGCGACATTGTTATCATATAACAATGTTATGGGATTCTCAACATTTAGAATTACTTTCAGCTCAGTTATAAATTCCTACATTTATATTTATATACATTATTTTTATTGCAGCGCTACTCAAGGTGATGTACTTAGCCTTTTCATCAAATCAGCCACAATCTTTCATTTGGAACATTTCCAACTTAAATATTCTTAACTTGAATTCATTATTAATATATAATACTCAATATTTTATGAATTTTGAGTCTGAACACTCCTCTATAAGGAGTTCGTTATTTCCATAAACAATTCTCTTGTATTTCGTAAATACATGAGAACTATCCAAATACCACTTAGTGATATCAATTTAGATTTGATATTTGTCTCATGTATCAAATACATAAACATATAACGATATTGTAGACATCAACCTACGTATGCAAATTCCTATTGCTAATGCATAAGAAATCATTCTTACATATTCCATATTAAACATTTTAATAAGGTGTCCTTGCATTTCTGTGACGAACCGGGATTTTCGACCCTCTAAATCGACATCTATATTTTCACTATATAACATGCCGAATATTCATGTGCCGAAAATACCGATCATTAGGGGTGAAGAAGAAAAAAGTAGAGGAAATTAGAAACAATCAACATAGAATCTCACAATCACAGAGGAATAAAATATAATATAATAATAGATTTTTATACAAACGAATCTGTAACTGTTTTATACTTTCAATCATCAGAGTACAATAATAATTACATCAATCTGGACAGTTATAATAACTTGTCCTCATACAACGGAAATATAAATCAAGTACGGAAATACGTCTCTGTCATCCAGCTCGTCTTCTGAACTCCATAGCATCCTATCTTGAATCTGTAATACTCGGCCTGACCCGCGCATTATAATAAAATAACACCCGAGTCAGTCTGGAAAACTAGCGTGAGAAAACACACTCAATTGTATTATTAACTTTTATCAAAATCCTTTGAAACAAAGGTATCTCGTAAGACCACGTCACACATAAACACGACGGGTTTTTCCCTTACGATAACCAAAACATTTTTATCAAAATCGTCCGATATTATACAAGTGTCTAAACAAAGTAAATAGAAAATAGCTGAAATGCTTGCATCTCACGTTTCAGCATAGTTGGGCACAATCAAAACCGTACGGCGGTTATTGGAGAATGGATTCCATACAATGATTGGGCTACTGGGGTACCGCCCATCACAGTACACCTCTAAAAAAATGTACCGAGGACCTCGTCGGGATCCCCTGCCAACACAAGACCGGCCTACCCCTAACCTGGATAATACCGAATATGTTATCACCCTGGGTGTTCCCACACTTAAATCGAGCGCTCACTTTTCCATGCACAACCATATCCATAATTTATATATTTTTACGAGGGTATCTAAAAAAGTGATAACGTACCCTAATTGGGTGAGACCCACTTAGCCTTGCTGCATCTTCCATGTTTTAGTCATTCCCGGTTGATGAGGCTGGAGGCTAACGTTTACCTTTCAAGAACAATTTCACCTAGAATGCTCATCGTCCTCCAATGACGATGTTCTAATAGCATTCGTCCATACAAGTTGTCATGGGTCTGGACAAACCGAATCATCGTCTTCACTATCTTCACGATATCCATTCGTAACGCTCAAATTGGATCGAAGTGGTTTTCGGATAATTAAATCTGATCCCGGTCTCTTCGAAACGATCAATGAATTTGGCCAAAATTGATAGTCGGTTATTTAACTATTAATAAAACATCCATAAGCATACATCAAGCCTTATTATAAATTTGCAAAAAATTTATTTTCAAAATATCTTTATAAGATATATATATATTCAAATCCCTTCCAATTTTTTTCAACATTTGAAACGATTTCAAATCCTTATATTTTCAATGGAATATTCCCAAACCTTCCCAATACTTAGAATATTTTCCAACTTCATTTTTATGTTCAACACTTAGAAAGTATTCCACTTATTTTCTATTTCCTATTTTCTCAAAATCATATACAATTTATCTGTAAATTCCTTAACTCGTTCAGAATGAATTCTATAAGTTCCGGGGTTCCTTAATTAATTTCTTTAATATTTCCAAAGTCAAAACACTTGTCTATAAATCCAAATATCCATTTCTACTTCTTTTGTGAATCCTAATTCATTTTTCGAAGTTCACTTTTATTTAAATACTTCAGAAATTCTTACATTTTTCCCAAATTCCATGTTGAGAATTCCTCGTATAAATCCCATTTACCAAATAAACCCCGTTTCCAAACCTCGAGAAATTTTATAGATAAATTTAATCATTCCAAAACTCTCTCTCTCTATATATATATAGATAATAAGTATTTAAAAGAATAATAATTTATTAAAAAAAACATGTTCAAGTAATTATTTAAAATATCAAAACACTTTTTATAAACATCAATAACTCATTTTTAGATAAAAAAATCGATTTACAAAGCCGATTATAAAAATTAGAATTTAATTTCAATTAATATTAGATATTTGAAAAATTCACTTTCGAAGTATTTCAATACTAACTAGTTTAAAATTACATAGTTAAATAAATAGAATTTCCCTTTCTAAATCAAAACTTAACTTCTTAATAAGACATATTTTTAAAATCCCAATAACCAATTCAATTTATAAATCCCTCTCGATTTACAACACATCGATCCCATTCTGATTCTTTAACCATCCTCACTTTTCAAAAATAGAATTCACTATTTTTCCCAAAAATCTATTTTTCATATCTCGATATAAATTCACCCTGTGAAATTATATTACAATTTATCAATTAATTTCATTTTTCTTTGTTTATAAACATCGTTTATAAATTTATAACTCCTTTGAGTTTCACTTGTTTATAAAACTAATCCCATTTATAAAATCTCATTTTATAAGTCCATTTCTTAATAAATTCCATATATTTCACAAATCTATTTAAAATATCGATTTCAACTCGTTTTCATATTTTCCTGAAATATTGTTCAAAAATCCATCATTCAAAAATCCTTTATATAAAGTATTTAAAATCTCTATTTAAAATATTTTTTTCGAATAGTTAAATACAAACCAAAATTAATTATTGTTCTTATCCAAATCAATTTCTTAAAAATAATCCAAATTTCGATATAAATATTTTTATATTCAAAATCTCCTTTTAAATCCTTTCAAATTTCAAAAATAACATTTATGGTATATAAAATACCAAAAGATAGGCCAGTGCTACGATAGCATCCAATAATTCACATCACAACAATAATCTATAACAGATTTTTCTAACACATCATATATTATTATATATGGAAAACACTAAATATAAATTTTGAGGAATCCATTTGGATCCCTCCAACCTGTTTCCTTGCATCCACAAATGTTAATACAACATAAAAATACTAATCCCACTTCGAGGGCGATATCGCGGTATATAGGGTCATCCGCTATTATATGGGGGGCATAGGGTCTCATCCGCTCCAATAGGCAGGAATTATATTTAACTACTAATATATATACTACTATATATATATATAACATCCAAACTGATAATAATTTATAAATTCAACCAAGCATCCAATAATTTAATTAAATCATTATAATTAATTCCAGCAACCCAAAAAGAGTGAGATTTACTCACCTTGATTTTAATTGCATTCCGTTCCAATTCTAAATTATCCCATTTCATAGAGTTTTGTTGCTACGATTCAACATGACTCGAGTTCGAAAATCTATGAACCTCGCATGAAATTTACGACTTATATAAATTAATCGATAATTAACTTAAATTTACAATTTAACTTATTTTAAATAATAATTAAACTACCCTAATTTACATTTTTAAAAATTTATTAACTTCATCGACTAAATTTATTACCTCCACCGCTGTCCAACCTTGATTCACCGACCCCAAAACCCAACTCGCGATCGTCGAAACCCACGTCACTCGCCTGAACCCTGCTTCAACACCTCGCTGCAGGCCATCAAGATCCACCTACTTTGCCTACCGGAACATTTCAACACCCAAACTCGCCTCAATCCCTTCGACCTTGAATCCCACACAAAACATCATTACCCTAGCTTGAATCTGGAATCACGACTTCCCATCGAACACCCTCCACGAAACTACAGGCACCGCACTCCCCCAGCCTCGCATCGCCCAAACTCCACTAAGTCCGCGCCTGCGTACGCGACCTCCATCTCAAAGCCAACGCGTCGCCTTTATCCCTAGCTGTTGGCGAAACCACCGCCACCTTCACGCGCGACCAAAGAAAGGTCGCGACTCCCCTTTATCGTGCAAGCTCCTTGATTTTTCGAATTCAACTTCGAGTTTTCTCTCTGTTTTTTTTTCATGATAAAGTTTCGAACTGATTGAGGAAAAGAATTCGTGATTTTCAAACTAAAAAGAAGAGAATAGGGATGCGCGATTTAAAAGGTGAAAGGGGGTTTCTTCGTACATGATAGGTGGCGTGTTTTAGAAGGCAGGGTGACTTTGATTTGAATTCATTTTATTTTATAAATATTAAAATAATGTCGCTTTGCATAACTCAAAATTTCGAAACCCTAATGAGGCGTGCCGCTAGGCGTTCCTAATGTTATACCATTATTCCGAACCCAATGGAACAAGTTTCGAGTCCTAATTCGATCGTATGTGGAAGATAGCTTTTTAAATCGACTATTTAAATTAAATTCAATTAAATTATCCTAGGCATTTACAGATCGTACGACCAAACGATAAATCCAAACGCTATGAAATTTGAAATCCGATAATAATACACTATTATAGATCCAATGACACTGGTTTCGTCGAATTTTGAGACTGTGCCCCGGATTGCTAATTAAACGTGTCAATTAAATTAACGATTTCCAATTTTTACGAAATCGCTTAAAAATTCAATTTTAAATTCTTACTAACTAAATTATAATTCCAAATCAAATATTTAAAACCATTTAAATATTCCAAATTAAATAGCGAAAAATCCGGGTCGTTACATTCGTCCCCCCTTAAAAGAATTTCGTCCCCAAAATTGCTAAGGTAGGACGAATGATCCAAACCCATTACTTTTCACAAATCCATTTTAGTGAAAATTCGATATTTCACTTTTCTAATCTTTTAGTTTCAACCAAAACCATTAGTTTCCATTTCTAATTCCAAATTCCCTATTTCGATTACAATTTTAAAGATCAACTTTTTAGTTAACAAAAATTTTCTAACACCCTAAATTTCCGATATTTTTTGGCAGAGTCCCCTTTGTACGGAGTGCCATTTGCAATATGACAAGAGAAATAAAAATATATACATCGACCCACATGGTCGGAAAATAAAATATATATCAATATCTTATCTTTTTGTAGTATTTAATCCGAAAACGTACCTTTATTAGTGTTTTTAAGCAAGCGGCTTATTTAATATGCAACTACACAACCCAAATTTAGCCCAATAGCCTCCGGGTACCTGTACTTACTCAATTTAAATACGTAAGTCCCAAAACATGAAATTTAATAACATTTCATTTATATTTAAATAGTTAAAACACATAATCTTCATAACCCAATAATGCTAAACATATATTATAAGCAATTATAAAGTTCCAATACTAATTTAATTGCTTTCAATCGTTTCATATTCAATTCGATTGATTTACAACACAATTTACTTGCATTCACTTCATATTTATACCAAACAAACTCATATCCATTCCATATTGATTTAAAAATCAATTTATTCACCTTCTATTTATTCATAGAATTTTATTTACTTCCGTTCATGTTAACGACAATTTTTTTCATGCAAATTCAGCGGTATTCATGTTATAAAATAACCATTCCAGTTTATAGCTATTTTAAATTGATTTCACATCAATTTATATTCAATGTTATTCTATTTCAATTTGATTCTCAATTAATTAATTTATATTCCATTCATATCCATATTCTTTATATTTAAATCCATTTTATTAAGCTCGGAATCCTTCCATGCTATTTTATTAAATAACCATTTCACCAATTTATTTGAGCCAAGCTTCCATCCATGATTTTTACTTAAGTTAATCCATTTATTATTTCAACTATATAACTTAAGTTTATTTTCATTTCAATCAAATTCCATTTCAATTTTTTATTGATTCTTATTCAATCAAATTCCATTTCAATTTTTTATTGATTCTTATTCAATCAAATTCCATTTCATTTACTGATTAATTTAATTAGTTCCTTCATTTAATCTACTTCAAAACTTAATTTCATACTCGAATTTATTTAAGTAGTATTCACAGCCATATTCAATTTATTTACATTTAAACTGAATTTATTTATAACTTAAGTCATCACTATTTCAATCTAATTCCATTTTATTCGACCACTTCTCCAAATATATTTAATTCGCTTACAATTAAGTCGAACTTTATTTATAACTCAAGTTCGGCATTTAATTTCAATTCCAATCCCCAATCCATTTTACTTAACCAAGTTAATATCCATTTCTATATTCGATTAACTAATTAATTATCTAATTAGTTCACTTCCATTTTACAATTCAATATCTGATTTTTATTTCAAAAACCACTACATTTAATTTACTTGAGCTCAAACTCATCTTATAACTCAAGTTTGGATTTTTATTTCTTTACCAAAATCTCAAACTATTTTTATTTTTGGTTTTTACCATTCCATTTTTCCAATTTGTAAATTATACACTTACTTTTCGCATTTTCAAAATTTCCATACTTGAGTTTATACCCCATTTTTAATCAAATTCAATTTGATTCACCATTCTTTTGATTTCCATAACTCAAGTCCGCACTAATTTCATTAAGTCATCACAATTACAAATCCAAATCCAATCCTATTTAATTCAAGTTCCACTTTAATAACTATCACTTATAGTTAGATATCAATCTTACAATTCAAATTTTATATTCAATTCTATTTGATATCATTTCTAATCCAATCCAATTTTATTTAACTTAGCTTAAGTTAAATTCTAATCCATACAATTCTCTTATTAACCCAATCCATTTAACTTACTTAAGTTAAAATTCAATTTCCCAAGTTATAAATCAAAAAACTTATTTTTCTTCTGGATTCACTAACCATATAGCTGAGAATTTTAGAATTCAAACACCCGCTTTCCATTTAAATCATTTGAAATCCAATATATATCTCCTTTCACTTTTAACAAACCGTTCTTTGGAATTTTCAAAACAAACCTATTTTTACCATTCAAATTCCCTTTTGGAATTTTAAATCAAACTCCCTTTTTTTCCATAATAATCTTGAAACAACGACCCTGGTAGCAATCCGTCACTTAGAACCTCGAAAATGAATACTGATGATGCTGCAGTCATCACCAGGATTATTTTCCAACGACTGAAGTGAGTTCAGTGCTTTATCACTTTCTAATCCATTTTTAACCCAATTTAAAACAATTTTCCCAAAAATAATGCTATTTCATTTTCACAATACTTTAGAAAATATTTTCTAAACTTTCGAGATTTTCAAAATTTCCAAATACTTAGTTCAATTCCATTTAAAACATTTCTCAAGCTTTCGGGAATTTAAATTTCCAAATTCTGGTTTGAATCCATCTTTTAGTTTTACTCATTTGTATAAATCATGCTTATATAATTTCAATTTGACTATATAAACCATTTCAATTTTTATAATCTTGTTTTGATTATATAATAATGACTAAATACACTAATATACTATAATAATTTCTGAAAATTATTTCTTTCATATCAAAATATAGTTTGGGTAAAATTATTTCATTTACCCGCTTCAAAACCAATATTGTGTCAGTTTATCGTGTTCAAGTGTTTAGAAACTCCTATCAATTTAGTGGCATCCCATTACTCGATCAGAACTTATATGCCACTCAACAGGTAAATCAACACAATACAAAACAATTTGTATTTACTAACAAATACGTGCTCATATCTATAATACACTCAACTCATTCTAGGGTACTGCTGACCCTATCTCTAGTGAGTAATCCCCAACAAAGCCAAGATTCTCACTTAACCTTTAGCTCTGATACCAAGTGTAGCCAACCGGGATTTTTGACCCTCGAAAATCGACATATATATGTTCAATATATAACATGCAGAATATTCAAGTGCCGAAAATACCGATCGTTAGGGGTGAAGAAGAAAAAAGTAGAGGAAAATGAGAAACAATCAACATAGAATCTCACAATCGAGAGGAACAAAATATAATATAATAGCATATTTTTATACAATAGAATCTGTAACTGTTTTATACATATAATCATCAGAGTACAACAATGAACACATCAATCTGGACAGTTATAAAAACTTTTCCTCATACAGCGGAAATATAAATCAAGTACGAAAATACGTCTCTATCTTCTAGCTCATCTTCTGAACTCCATAGCATCCTATCCTGAATCTGTAATACTCGGCCTGACCCTAGCATTATAATAAAATAACACCCGAGTCGGTCTGGAAAACCATCGTGAGAAAACACACTCAATTGAATTATTAACTTTTATCAAAATCCTTTGAAAACAAAAGTATCCCGTAAGACCACGTCACACATAAACACAACAGGTTTTTCCCTTATGATAACCAAAATATTTTTATCAAAATCATTTGATATTATAATAGTGTCTAAATAAAGTAAATAGAATATAGCTGAAATGCTTGCATCTCACGTTTCAGCATAGTTGGGCACAATCAAAACCGTACGGCGCTTATTGGAGAATGGATTCCATATAATGACTGGGCTACTGGGGTACCGTCCATCACGGTACACCTCAAGAAAAATGTACCGAGGACCTTGCCGGGATCCCCTGCCAACACAAGACCTACCTACCCCTAACCTGGATAGTACCGAATTTGTTATCACCCCGGGTGTTCCCACCCTTAAATCGAGCGCTCACTTTTCCATGCACAACCATATCCATAATTTATATATATTTCTGAGGGTATATAGAAAAGTGATAACATACCCTAATTGGGTGCGACCCACTTAGCCTTGCTGCATCTCATTTGTTTTAGTCATTCCAGATTGATGAGGCTAGAGGCTAACGTTTACTATTCAAGAACAATTTCACTTAGAATGCTCACCATCCTCCAATGACGATGTTCTGATAGCATTCGTCCATACAAGTTGTCCTGGGTTTGGACAAACCGAATCATTGTCTTCACTATCTTCACGATATCCATTCGTAATGCTCAAATCAGATCGAAGTGGTTTTTGGATAATTAAATCCGATCCTGGTCTTTTCGAACAACGAATTTGACCAAAATTGATAGTCGGTAATTTAACTATCAATAAAACATCCATAAGCAGACATCATGCCGTATAATAAATTTTACAAAAATTTATTTTCAAAATATCTTTATAAGATATATATATATATATATATTCAAATCCCTTCCAATTTTTTTCAACATTTGAAATGATTTCAAATCCTTATATTTTCAACGGAATATTCCCAAACCTTCCCAATACTTATAATATTTTCCAACTTCATTTTTATGTTCAACACTTAGGAAGTATTCCATTTATTTCGCATTTCATATTTTCTCAAAATCATTTACAATTTATCTATAAATTCCTTAACTTGTTTAGAATGAATTCTATAAGTTCCGGGGTTCCTTAATTAATTTCCTTTAATATTTCCAAAGTCAAAACACTTGTCTATAATTCCAATTATCCATTTCTACTTCTTTTATGAATGATAATCCGTTTTCGAAATTCAGTTTTATTTAAATACTTCCGAAATTCTCACATTTTTCCCAAATTCCATATTGAGAATTCCTCGTATAAATCCCATTTACCAAATAAACCCCGTTTCCAAACCTCGAGAAGATTTATAAATAAATTTAATCATTCCAAAACTCTATATATATATAGATAATAAGAATTTAAAATAATAATAATTTATTTTAAAAAAAACATGTTCAAGTAATTATTTAAAATATCGAAATACTTTTTATAAACATCAATAACTCATTTTTAGATAAACAAATCGATTTACAAAGCCGATTATAAAAATTAGAATTTAATTTCAATTAATATTAGATATTTGAAAAATTCACTTTTGAAGTATTTCGATACTAACTAGTTTAAAATTACATAGTTAAATAAATAGAATTTCTCTTTTTAAATCAAAACTTAGCTTCTTAATAAGATATATTTTTAAAATCCTAATAACCAATTCAATTTATAAATCCCTCTCGATTTACAACACATCGATCGTATTCTGATTCTCTAACTATCCTCACTTTTCAAAAATATAATTCACTATTTTTCCCAAAATTCTATTTTTCGTATCTCGATATAAATTCACCCTGTGTAATTATATTCCAATTTATCAATTAATTTCATTTTTTCTTGTTTATAAACATCGTTTATAAATTTATAACTCCTTTGAGTTTCACTTGTTTATAAAACTAATCCCATTTATAAAATCTCATATTATAAGTCCATTTCTTAATAAATTCCATATATTTCACAAATCTATTTAAAACATCGATTTCAACTCCTTTTCATATTTTCCTGAAATATCGTTTAAAAATCCATCGTCTAAAAATCCTTCGTATAAATTATTTTAAAATCTCTATTTAAAATATTTTTTTGAATAGTTAAATACAAACCAAAATCAATTATTGTTCTTATCCAAATCAATTTCTTAAACATAATCCAAATTTCGATATAAATATTTTTATATTCGAAATCTCCTTTTAAATCCTTTCAAATTCCAAAAATAATATTTATGGTATTTAAAAAACCAAAAGTTAGGCCAGTGCTACTATAACATCTAATAATTCACATCACAACAATAATCTATAACAGATTTTTCTAACACACCATATATTATTATATATGAAAAACAATCAATATAAATTTTGAGGAATCCAGTTGGATCCCTTCAACCTGTTTCCCTGCATCCATAGATGTTAATACAACATAAAAATACCAATCCCACTTCGAGGGGGATATCGCGGTATATAGGGTCATCCGCTATTATGCGGGGCGCATAGGGTCTCATCCGCTCCAATAGGCGAGAAATATATCCAACTACTAATACATATACTACTATATATATAAAATCAAAACCGATAATAATTTATAAATTCAACCAAGCATCCAATAATTTAATTAAATCATTATAATTAATTCCAGCAATCCGAAAAGAGTGAGATTTACTCACCTTAGTTTTTAATTGCGATCCGAACTAATTCTAAATTATCCCATTTCATAGAGTTTTGTTGCCACGATCCAACATGACTCAAGTTTGAAAATCTTTGAACCTCGCATGAAAATTTACGACTTACATAAATTAATCGATAATTAATTAAATTTATAATTTAACTTATTTTAAATAATAATTAAACTACCCTAATTTACATTTTTAAAAATTTCTTACCTTCATCAACTAAATTTATTACATCCACCACTGCCCAACCTTGATTCGCCGACCCCCAAACCCCCACTCGCGATTGTCGAAACCCACGTCACTCGCCTAAACCCTGCTTCAACACCTCGCTGCAGGCCATCGCAATCCACCCTACTTCGCCTGGCGGAACATTTCAACACCCAAATTCGCCTCAATCCCTTCGACCTTGAATCCCACACAAAACATCATAACCCTAGCTTGAATCTGGTATCGCGACTTCCCATCGAACACCCTCCACGAAACCGCATCGAACACCCTCCACGAAACTATAGGCGCCGCACTCCCCCAGCCTCGCATCGCCTAAACTCCACCAAGTTAGCACCTGCGTACGCGACCTCCATCTCAAAGCCAACACGTCGCCTTTATCCTTAGCTGCTAGCGAAACCACGACCGCCTTCACGCGCGACCAAAGAAAGGTGTGACGCCCCACCTCTATACTCACGCTAACCAAGGACACTACGGAGTAATGCTGTCAACTAGCGCGGAGAATAAGGCTGTTGAGGAGCGGCCATCCGTGTAATTGCTTTGTGCGAGCACTGATATGTCAGATAGTATAGCATGCATTTCATTTCAAGAGGAAATCCGACATACCGATACAAACTCAAAGCTACCACACAGTGGCTAAGTGGACCTCGGAAACAAATATAGAAATAAACATAACATAAATCAGTCACAGACGTTCATATCTCAAAGGCGGAAACAGATATGAATATATAACACAAAAAGGTGTACATCAGAGTAGTGGTCAAATAAGATCCACGGATATCACAAAAGAATAGATACAAGTGCTAGACAAAAGAATAAGTATACATCATGGAGTCTATATCTCGAATGTATAACAACAAAAACTACAAATTTGATGTAGTTAGACAAAAGTCAAAAGATGATCCCCGATAAGGAGTCAAGCAGAAGCACCTGCAACATCTCGGTCTGACCCGAGTATTATTTAATAAGAAAATAATAAACGGATCAGTCTAGCTATAAATATCAGATAAAGGGATGAGATATAAGCAGAGATATAATAAGAACGTATGATAACAATAATGTCATACTAGAACAAATATGATTTAATCAACAATCAAAATCATACAATATCCCAAAAATCTCAAAGCACCAAAAAGAATATCATATTCTTTATTTTATTCACCAAACTACAAATATTGACAAACATATTAATGCCAATCGCAAAAGTTGGTGAAACACAAATTCTAGAAATCATCAATTAGAAATCCAGAAATCACAAAGGGGGAGGCCTATCACAAACGGGAGCATGAAAACTCACCAACACATGTATCACAAAAGGAACACTATTCCATGGTCGCTAACCATAAATTTTGAGCCGAAGCTCCACAAATGGTCCGAAGACCATGGGTCGCTACCCCGCCAAATTGAACAGAAGTTCCACAAAACGGGGTTTAGTCTCCCTCGCAGATAAATAGACATCGCGCGTCGCTAGTCTAAATCACAAAATGATCATCATCGATCCATAAAAAGTGTGAATTACACTAAGCCAGTAAATATAAGAGTTTAGCTTCATGTCCCATGACCACTAGCTTAACTTAAATATTTACGAACAAATTGTAGATTTCCACTCGAAAATTGTCACAAGATTTTCAATCGAACAAGTCCATAAAGTAACCGACGAAGTAAACGCAAGCGTTTCATACCACTTGTTTTGCTAAGTCGTTTAATTAGATTTTCTCATACGAATGAGGTAAAGGTTTGTATATACTAATAGATTAGAAAACGGTTTTATAAACGAACTTTGTATTAAAAATAGAGTTGAAATCATCTTTGTAAAGAATTTGAATATTTACTATTAGTATAGAAACCTTTGTATATTAAAGTGACAAAGCATAGAAATGATTGTGGAAACAATCAACTATCAAAAATTCACGTTCGAAGACGTAAGTCAAAACCAGAGAAATCGATACCGAATCCATCAAAATGGACATCCACAAAAATCCCGAAAAATAAGTCATCAGAGTAAATAATAAAAGATAACAACAAATCGGAAAATCACGAATCGATAAAAACTGGAAATCAAAACAAAATAATCAAGTAGGCTGAGATAATCAGGTCAGTCGACTGAACCCGGTGGTCAGTCGACTGACATAGGGATACTATTTTTGTATCCCCAGGGTCAGTCGACTGACCCAGATGGTCAGTCGACTGATATAGACCCAGGCAATTTCCTGGGCCTTGTTCAGTCGACTGAACCTGCTTCTAAGCATTTTTGAGATTCTGGTTCAGTCGGCTGAACCACTGGTTCAGTCGACTGAACCTGCTTCAGAAGCACATTTAGTCTAGCCCCCTTTGGGGCAAGTTCGATTACACGGACGGAAGCGACGAACGAGCAACTACGACTGAGGATTTATGCCAATGACAACCCAGCCTTGTATGGCTCCTCCGAAACGCTCCACTAATGTGTTCGAACATCAAAGATTGGATTTTTACAAATTTGGATTCCAAAAACCAAAAATTGAACAATTCACCAATTCGATCCAAATCAAAAGCAAATGCACATAAATAATTGTTAGGAATTCATACCCAACATCAACGATATCTATAGAAATAGATGTGAGTTCAAAAACTCACTTTTAAACCCGGAAACGATGAAGGAGAAGCTTGAATGCAAAGGAAGATCAACTTCTCTTCAACCTCAACTCAAGAAGCTAGAATCTAAGCTCAAAAGAAGAACATTTCCTAAGTTAGGTTTATGAAATTTCTGAAATTAAAGAGAGAATGAGTTGGAGAAGAAGAAGGAGATACTTACCTTAGCTTCTCTTTGAATTTGGAGCAAGAATTTGGTTTTGCAATTGAAAACTAAGGCTTGGAATTTCTAATTCCTATACTCTTCCCCCATTTTCAGTTTTGCTTAAGTGTTTGAGAAAATAGAAATGAAGTGAAGAGGAGAGGGCTGAACTAGGTTATAGAGTTAGTTGGGGTGACACCCAAACCCAAAGCCCAATAGATTATAGCAAAATTCAACTTACTCCAAATATATCGATGTTTATACTTAAAAAAGTCGCAAACGCCATTTTGGACTCAATGGAAGTGGTCTCGAGTCCCAATTCGACTGTTTGAAAAAAGTAGCTTTTCAGACCTTAATCCGATTAACGATTCTATATTTAAATAAAATATTTAAATATTCAAAACTTTAAAATATGCGGGTTGTTACAGACTCCCCTCCTTAAAGAAATTGCGTCCTCGCAATCTTTAAGAAATAAATAAGAAGTAACAACAACAAAAGCATATCAACGCAAAACGAAGAAGTTTGAAATAAGAAATTTACCTTAAGGAGCACGAGAGAGCAAGTCCGGATGTGTTCGCTCGATGAATTCTCTGGATTCCCAAGAGCAATCCTTAGGATTTGAGGACCACTAGACTTTCACAAGAGGAACATCTTTATTTCGAAGGCGTTTAACCTCCGAAGCAATGATACGAATAGGATGTTGCTCATAAGTCAAATTAGGCGATACTTCAATTTCTTCAATAACACCGGGCTCAAGAATAGAATCGGAATCTCGAAGGCATTTCCGTAGTTGAGAGACGTGAAATACGTCATGAATAGCAGAAAATTGAGCCAGTAATAAAAGGCGATAAGCCACGGGACCAATGCGCTCGGTGATGGGAAATGGCCCAATATATCGAGGTGCTAATTTTCCCGATCGACTGAAACGCACAACACCCTTCATAGGTGAAACACGAATAAACACAAATTCTCCAACAGAAAATTCTAATTTCCTTCTTCGATTATCGACATAGGATTTTTGTCTACTTTGAGCTTCTTTCATCCTATGACGAATAAGGTCAATCTTTTCTGTGGCATCACGAATAAAATCTGGACCTAAAACCAGCTTCTCACCAGCTTCAAGCCAACACGAAGGAGATCGGCATGGCCTTCCATATAGTGCCTCGAAAGGTGCCATACCAATACTAGATTGGAAGCTATCATTATAGGAAAATTCAACAAGAGAAATATGATCTTCCCAACTTCCACCAAAATCAAGAACACATGCGCGGAGAAGATCTTCAAGAGTTTGATTCACACGCTCGGTTTGTCCATCGTGCTGAGGATGATAAGCGGTGCTAAAATTAAGCTTTGTTCCCAAAGCTTTTTGAAGACCTTTCCAGAATCCACTAGTAAAAAATGGATCACGATCGCTAACAATTGAAGTTGGAACTCCATGCAGTTTAACAATTTCCTTGACAAAAAGTTTAGCCAAAATAGGTACGGTCCGATTGGACCGAACGGGAATAAAATGGGTGGATTTTGTAAGTCTATCTACTATCACCCATAGGCTATCATGGCCTGAACGAGAACGGGGAAGACCGTCAATAAAATCCATGG
The DNA here is from genome assembly GCA_030737815.1 of Allium fistulosum. Classification (NCBI taxonomy): domain Eukaryota; kingdom Viridiplantae; phylum Streptophyta; class Magnoliopsida; order Asparagales; family Amaryllidaceae; genus Allium; species Allium fistulosum. Next base: position 736,191,043 of record CM060908.1, on the reverse strand, counting down.
AAATTTGATCCCACTTCCATATTGGAATTTCCAATGGTTGCAATAACCCACCGGGCCTTTGATGCTCGGCCTTTACTAGTTGCAAGTCATGCAACGCTTAATAAAGTTAGCAATATCAGATTTCATTCCCTCCCAATAATAAAGTCGCTTCATATCCGCGTACATTTTACTACTACTGGGATGAATGGTAAATTTAGAACGATGAGAATCTTCTAAAATATCTTTACGAAGATCAATAATATTTGGCACAATAAGTCTACCAAATTTTCGAATACCGCCACGAGCATCAATATTAAAGTCTTTCAAAACTTCAATATGAATTTTATCCCTACAACTTTGGCCAAGAAGAACCAATTCGGGATCTTGCTTTTGAGCTTCAAGAATGCGGTCTAAAAGAGAAGGATGAGCTTCAAGGCTACATAAAATAAGAGATGAACATGAATCGGATTCACAATCTCGAATCTCACAAGTGGATAAAGTCGTGAGATCATTCCACTCGGATATCATCATAGAAACAATCGCTTGTTGCTTACGACTAAGGGCATCAGCAACAAGATTTCCTTTTTCGAGAGTATAAAGAATATCATGATCATAAGATGCAAGGAACTCGAGCCAACGTTGTTGACGCAAATTAAGTTCCTTTTGAGAAAATAAATACTTCAATGATTTATGATCGGTGTAGATAACAAATTTCTCTCCCAAAAGATATTGACGCCAAATTCTAAGGGCGAAAACAATAGCCGTGAGCTCTAAATCATGAGTGGCATATCTAGTCTCGGCAGGCTTTAATTGCCTAGATGCATAAGCAATAACACGTTCCCGCTGCATGAGAATGGCACCCAAACCAACACGACTAGCATCGGTATAAACAATAAAATCTTGGTTCCCATCGGGAATCACAAGAATAGGAGCATCGGAAAGGAGTTCTTTTAATTTTTGAAATGAAGCTTCACATTTGTCTGACCAAATGTATTTAACTCCCTTCTTTGTCAAACTAGTGAGAGGTACAGAAATCTTAGAAAAGTCTTTTTTGAACCGACGGTAATAGCCCGCCAATCCGAGAAAGCTGCGAATTTCCATCACACTCTCCGGTCTCTTCCAATTTTGAATCGCTTCAATCTTTGAAGGATCCACGGAAATTCCGGATTCAGAAATGATATGTCCCAAACATTTCACACGAGATTACCAAAAGTGGCATTTAGAAAATTTTGCTTTCAATTGGTTGCTCCGAATAGTTTCCAACACAATCCGAAGATGATTTTCATGCTCTTCCTCGGTTTTAGAATAAATAAGAATATCATCGATAAAGATGAGAACAAATCGATCGAGGAAGTCTTTAAAAACTCGATTCATAAGGTCAACGAAATAAGCTGGAGCATTCGTTAAACCAAATGGCATAATAAGCCATTCATAAGATCCATAACGAGTACGGAATGATGTCAAAGGAATGCTTTCCTCTACAATACGGAGCTGATGAAAACCGGTTGCTAAGTTTAACTGTGAAAAGACTTTAGCACCACTAAGTTGATCGAATAAATCATCAATCTGAGGCAAGGTATATTTATTCTTGATGGTGAGATCATTAAGCTTGCGGTAGTCAACGCAAAGCCTAAGTGTACCATCAGATTTCTTCACAAAAATAGCCGAAGCTCCCCATGGAGAGAAACTAGATTGAATAAATTGCTTCGCTTCCAATTCGGATAATTGTTTACGCATCTCCTCATTTTCTTTATTGGACATACGATAAGGAGGACGAGTAATAGGTAGAGCTCCAGGGATTAGATTAATTCGGAACTCAATTTCTCGCTTAGGTGGTAATCCTAAAATGGGCTCAAATATGTCGGGAAATTCACGAACAATGTGAATAAGAGAAATGACATCTTCCTCATCATCATTATCGTCATCATGAGGATTTAGAGAATACAAGGATGCTTTCGAATTGGAATCTGAATCTTTCAGAACAAGAGAAATCTGCTTAACAGATTGAGGATGTCGAAGATATATAGTCCGCTCAAGACATAGGATATGTGCTTCATAACGGTTAAGCCAATCCATTCCCAAAATCATTCCGAAACCTAAATAACGCATAACATGCAAATCGGGACGGAAAGAGTAATCACATAAAATAATTTCGACATCCTTACATAATAAACTGAGTGTTGCGGACCCACCAACTGGATTCGCAATTCTCAAAGAAGTCATCAAGCCAATAACATTCAAAGACAAAGCATCAACAAGTTCTTTTGATATAAAAGAGTGAGATGCACCCGTATCAAAAAGAACCCGAATAGAAAGACCATGAAATATAATAATGCCATCAAGGATAGAATGAGAAATACCTTGACCACAAGAAGTGTTAGGAGGGGCTTGTACAACATTTAGCTTGCCCTCCTTCTTTCCTTGAAGTTTGGGACACAAAGATATAGTATGACCCGAACTCTTGCAATAGCGGCAAGAAATAGACTTTGGGCATTTGTTTGCATAGTGGTCCTTAGAACCACAATTGTAACATTCTCCACGATGAGAGTTAGGAGTATTTTCTATCGGTGTTGCTTGCTTTCCCTTCTTGTTGGGATTAGGCTTGAATTTAAAAGGTCTCTTCTTGTTTATATTTGGTTTGACCTCAGCATCACTATCTTTATCAGCCTCTTCGAGTCGAAGAGCAATATCAACAAGTTGGTCAAAAGAAACTTCTAATTTTAGAAGTAATGGCTTTTTGAGGCTCTTGTTCAAGCCATACACAAATCTCTGATTTTTATTCAATGGGGTATTAATATATTCGACCCCATAATTAGACAGAGATTCGAAAGAAGCGACGTAGTCCGTCACAGAAGATTCACCTTGAACAAGGTCTATGAAGCGTCGGGCTAAAGATACTTTTTCAGCTTCCGGCACGAATTTCAACTCGAACCTTTCCCGGAATTGCTCCCAAGTAAGGTCCGCTTCAATAATTTCGGAGATCAGAAGCTCGTACCAGTCTAATGCTCTTTCGTGGAGCATGCTAGAGGCCACTTGGACTCGATGAAGATAAATAAGATTCATGCGAGAAAAGATGCGGTCGCATGTTCGAAGCCAAGCCTGGACTTCTATAATGCTCTCGGAACCTTTGAATGGCTTTCCACCCAAGTTGGTGTAATCACTGCACAAGTGTGAAAACCCAGATTTAGGATGTGTGGGCTCAGGAATAAGTCCGGCAGCTTGAGCATTTCTCACAAGGTCTAGAAGTTGCTAAGCAGACATGAATACTCCATCCTGGGGAGTGGCACTAGATTGAGCGGCGCTGGGGCGGCCAGGTCTAACCATTTCTCTTCTTTAAGAAAGAAAGAAAAGAGGAAAAAGGTTAATCTCAGAATGAATATCAAACAAATTTGATTGATAAAAACAAGGCATCATCAAAGAAATAGGATAGAACGGTACGAAGACTCGAATTAAATCCTATGGCACGATTCCTAAGAAAGACTTAGGACAATGATCCTTGCTAGATTATTCTACATTGTTCCAAAGTTTGGCCCCGATACCAAGCTGTGACGCCCCACCTCTATACTCACGCTAGCCAAGGACACTACGGAGTAATGCCGTCAACTAGCGCGAAGAATAAGGCTGTTGAGGAGCGACCATCCGTGTAATTGCTTTGTGCGAGCACTGATATGTCAGATAGTATAACATGCATTTCATTTCAAGAGGAAATCTGACATACCGATACAAACTCAAAGCTACCACACAGTGGCTAAGTGGACCTCGAAAACAAATATAGAAATAAACATAAAATAAATCAGTCACAGACGTTCATATCTCAAAGGCGGAAACAGATATGAACATATAACACAAAAAGGTGTACATCAGAGTAGTGGTCAAATAAGATCCACGGATATCCCAGGCAATTTCCTGGGTCTGGTTCAGTCGACTGAACCACTGGTTCAGTCGACTGAACCTGCTTCTAAGCATTTTTGAGATTCTGGTTCAGTCGGCTGAACCAGTGGTTCAGTCGGCTGAACCTGCTTCAGAAGCACATTCAGTCTAGCCCCCTTTTGGGCAAGTTCGATTACACGGACGGAAGTGACGAACGAGCAACTACGACTGAGGATTTATGCCAATGACAACCCAGCCTTGTATGGCTCCTCTGAAACGCTCCACTAACGTGTTCGAACATCAAAGATTGGATTTTTACAAAATTGGATTCCAAAAACCAAAAATTGAACAATTCACCAATTCGATGCAAATCGAAAGCAAATGCACATAAATAAGTGTTAGGAATTCATACCCAACATCAACGATATCTATAGAAATAGATGTGAGTTCAAAAATTCACTTTTAAACCCAGAAACGATGAAGGAGAAGCTTGAATGCAAAGGAAGATCAACTTCTCTTCAACCTCAACTCAAGAAGCTAGAATCTAAGCTCAAAAGAAGAACATTTCCTAAGTTAGGTTTAGGAAATTTCTGAAATTAAAGAGAGAATGAGTTGGAGAAGAAGAAGGAGATACTTACCTTAGCTTCTCTTTGAATTTGGAGCAAGAATTTGGTTTTGCAATTGAAAACTAGGGCTTGGAATTTCTAATTCCTATACTCTTCCCCCATTTTCAGTTTTGCTTAAGTGTTTGAGAAAATAGAAATGAAGTGAAGAGGAGAGGGCTGAACTAGGTTATAGAGTTAGTTGGGGTGAAACCCAAACCCAAAGCCCAATAGAAAATAGCAAAATTCAACTTACTCCAAATATATCGATGTTTATACTTAAAAAAGTCGCAAACGCCATTTTGGACTCAATGGAAGTGGTCTCTGTTATCCCGACTTTTGGCAAGGCCGTGACACCAAGAAACTAACTAGAAATCAATGACAATCCGTCCTGGAAATTAGTTACATCACAAGAACACTGTGGATATCAATGAATTTTTTCTGAGTCCGGATCTGGCTACAATTGGTATGACACGTCAAGCAAAGCCATAAAAGCCAGCACTCCAAATTTCAAGTCAATCCGAGTTCGTATGCTCAAGTTATGATCGATGCAAGTTGGAAGAGAACACCCTATTTTCGTATCCATCAACAAGGTGTTGTTCGAATCCATCGAAGGCTCCCATGTTCGAATCCATCATGTTAGGACCACAACTATCTGGTTCGAATCCATCAACGATGTTTCCTTCGTATCCATCAAGCTTGGAGGGCCTTCGAATCCATGGAAACCACTCTTCGAATCCATCTGGGCAGAGCACTTCGTATCCATCAATATAGCCAGCACACAAACCCATAGCGTTCGTATCCATCGACAGAAGGAATTAGCCTCACGCTTGCATGGTTCGTATCCATCAAGTTGATGTCCTTCGAATCCATCATGAATAGTCATTTCGTATCGATCGACTGAAGCACATCATGATCGATACGAACGAAATCCCACTCGAATCCAGATGTAATTGGTACCTCCGAATCCATCGAGTCAAGGCGGCGAAGTCTCCGGGACGACTCGATCAAATAGGAAAAGAAAGTGGATCGATGCACATGATACGCTCCACGTCATCGTGAAAGCGCCTAGCACCATCGATTCGAAACAATCGATTAGAATGAATCGATTCGAACAAAGCAGCCTGGCGAAGATCATCATCTTGAATCGACCATATCTCACGATCTACAAGTCCAAATGCTATGAAATTTTTACAGAAGCTTACATACATGTTGAAGAATGTTCTCACCAAATTTCAGCTCCATCAGATGAATTCTTGATCGATTCGAATGAAGTTCGAATCGATCCCGGAGTGGGCCCAGATTTCCTGGACGCGGGCATGTGGGCCCACTCACGTGCCAGAAGTGGTCTCCCTGAATTTAGGCGAAATATCAGCCTCCTACACCTATAAATAGAGCCCCTGGTCATTTAGAAAAGGGGTGGGATAATTTTAAGAGCTAAAAAGCGCCCAGATTCTGCCAGATTTACTCCAAATTACCACAGCTACCTTAGTTTCAGACTTAGCTTATAAAATCAGTTTTATAAGAAATTGTGATCTTCAAGTATCAAGCAATAAAGTCATCAACTTCAGAGTGGACGTAGGCAAGATCGCCGAACCACTATAAATCCTGTGTCATTTACTGTTTTTATTGAGTTTCTTGAGTGAGTTGCATACTTATTCCTCTACATATTTGATATTTGTGATCTGTGATTGCGAACTGGTGCTTTCAACGGCTATTGGGTGTTTGTGACCAATTTTGTTGCAAACATTTTGGTGCTTTCACTGAGAAATGAACTCAGGAGTTCAATCATTTGAAAGTTGAATCAGAAGGCTAAGAGATTTAGATCCGAAGAATCATGACAAGGCAAACTAGTAAGAGACAAAGGCCAGAGCAAAGTCAGCATGGAGAGAGTCAAGAGGCTTCCTCGGGGGAAAACCAAGCATCGATCTTCATCACCAGGGATGAGATGGAGACAATGATGAAGAGACAAGAGGAAATGATACAGAATTTGCTTCAACAAATTGGACAACTTGGAGCGCAAAATCAAGGAGCAACCAGAATCTAGAACGGAGCAGGGCCATCTGGCGCAGCGCCGGAGCTGGGGGGCACACACTTAGAGCATGTTGATCCAATCCCGGGAAGAGATTCAGGGACATCCGAGCAACCTGGTGGCAATAGAGGGATGAACGCTCAGCCAGGGGGGCAGAACGAAGGTGACACTCAAAGATCACAGCCTGACGACAACGACAGGTTGGCAGAGATGGTCAGACGGGCCATGAGAGGCGGACTAGTCAATAGAGATCTCGAGGATGTACATAAGGGTCCCTTTACTCCTACGATCAGGCAAGCCAGGAATCCACCAAACTTCAAGCTACCATCAGTGGAAATGTATAATGGGCGGACAGATCCAGCGGTCCATCTAACGAAGTATATGAGGCACATGGAAGTGTTGGGGGCATCACAGGAAGTCATGGCCCGGTGCTTTCCATTGTATTTGACTGACTTTGTAGCGCTATGGTTTAGACAACTGGAGAGTGGCTCCATTGGGACTTGGACAGATTTGACAGAAAGGTTTATGAGACAATTCAGGGTTCATATTTCGAGACCCAAGAACGTGATGAGTTTGGCGACTCTAAAACAAAAGGCCGGGGAATCTTTGAGGAGTTTTTTGACGCGATTTAATGCGGCAGCAGCATCAGTGGATCGACCAAATCCATCTATGGTCATGATGGTAGCTGTATCTGGAATATCTGATGGTACAGAGTTCAAGAATTCACTAACTAAGGATCCACCTACGGACCTGGGAGAGTTTTATCATGAAGCTGAAAAGTTTTTGCGATTAGAGGATGCTCGTACGGAGAGAGAAGAAGAAATCGATGTTTATGCGGTTAGAGGCGGTAATTCACCTGGAAAAGGTGAAGAGACTGGTAAAGGGAAGCGAAAGGCTGAAGAAAATGATGACAGGTCAAAGCGGCAACGGAGGGAGCCGCGATTTACCACCTATTCAGAACTGAACGAGGGTTTGGAGCGAATCTACCAAGACACCCGAGAGCAAGTTGCCTATCGTAGACCAATACGACGGGATCCAACTACCGATGAGAGAAAATCAGACAAATATTGCTTATTCCACGAGCTGAATGGATATAGCACAAATGACTGTAGACACCTGAAGGATGAGGTAGAAGGGCATATCAGGAATGGTATGCTACTTCAGTATGTGAGAAGGCGAGCTCCAACGGTGGAACCAGAGCGGCCGCCATCTACATCAGCTAGGGGTAACCCCGAGCCGGGGCACCGTATGGTTATCAATTGATTTAAATAACGATGAACGAGTCGTAAACTTCTCACTAACACCATCAAACCATTTACACATGTATGAGATCACGAACGATCCATAGGCATGCTCTGAATGATTATTGACCGTCTCGTAGTGAGAATTTACACTTTGACATCCTTGCTTTGCTTTTGTTTCATGTTGATTTGGACATTTAAACTTTGCTTGTTTGGACATTTCTGTTATGGAATTCATGTGAACGTTAATTTGATATTTGCAATACTGTAGAAGAAATTACTCGCGTATGCTTTGGATCGCGAACGGTCCACAAGCACACCTTGTATGGCGACGAACCGCCACGATCGCTGATTCAGAAATTCACCCGAACGTGAACCTGACATCGATAATACTAAGTCCCCCCCCGGGCACATTCATTCGCCTCGAACGACACCCGACCTCGACCGGTCACCTTTAGCCTCGAACGACACCCGACCTCGAACGATCACAATCTGCCTCATACGGCATCCGACCGCGAACGATCATACTTCATCTAGTATAACAGTCGATCGCGAACGATCACACTCTGCCTCGTGCGGCACTCGACCACGAACGGTCACAATTCATTTAGTATGACATCCGATCGCGAACGATCACACTTTGCCTCGTGCGGCACCAGATCGCGAACGATCAAATTCTCCCTTGCACGACACTAAATCGCGAACGATCACAATCCGTCTAGAACGACATCCGACTTCGAACAGTCAAAATCCATCTAGAACGACATCCGACTTCGAACAGTCACAATCCGTCTAGAACGACATCTGACTTCAAACAGTCACAAATCATCTAGAACGACGCTCGATCGCGAACGATCACAATTTGTCTAGAACGACATTCGACTTCGAACAGTCGTAATCTGTCTAGAATCACACTCGATCGTGAACAGTTCACTCTAAATCACTGACTTCAAGACACTTTGGTTATAATGCGTAAACAGTTCACTCTAAATCACTATATAGAATTTTCAGTTTCAACAAATACGTACCAAAACATAAAGTCATACCAAGCGATAATTTTGTGAGTAAAATCCAAACCAACTTGAGCACATCGAATGGTGAATCTACTACGTTAATTTAAATAATTGAAATTCACGTTATTATTCTTATCAATGTGGCTCATTATATTCCAACTACATTTGACTTTCTCTTGAAGACATTTGCTGCCAATGGATCATATCCCTTTGGATAGAACTATCAAAATCATATTTTGATAATGTACTTGGAATCTATTTCGAATTTGCGCATTGTACGATATCATAGAATCAATACTCTTAATGGTTTAATTAAATGACCGAGGACCATTTATTCTTGATATTGATAGGAAACTCATAGTTTCTCTTTAATGTACAAGAATACTCATTAGACATTCTAATGTGCTATCTTCATTTAGGTTTGGTTATCTTCATTTCATCCCTTGCAATCAGTTTTGTCATTAGATCGTATCCAAATTCAATTTATACCAATAATTACTTAAAGAAATTCCTTCGCTACGAAGTTGGTATTTCTCGAAACAATAGTTGTTTCTTAGTGCAACGTAATGGGCATTCGTAAACATTTAATGAGTTGCCTTATATAAAACTGAGTTTGCATTAGTTTACAATATTTTTTTTCGCAACACATATTAGTCAACTAATGACTATTGATCCTAAATTCTCTTGGGATGATTCATATAAGAACCCTTACGTACAATTATTAACTTTCGACTCACATAACCTGCCAACTCCTTGGCCTAGGATATGCATGGGTTTCTCTAAACCCATATTTTGTATGGCTTTGTAAACTAATCTTTGGATGGTATTAAATTTAACCGTGTGTACTACTCTTAAGTACACACCTTATAGAAAGTACTTAACTCAAGTACACTCATCATTAATCATGCTTTATCTAAAAAAGTTCGATCACTCTTTATCAATACCTCATTATGTATTATAAGGAGGAGTGATTTTTGAGGTTAAATCTTTTACTCATTTTTAGGTATGTTCGAAACTCTTTCCAATATACCCTCCCATTCGATCAAATCTAATCATTTCTATCGCATGTTATTTTACTTACTTCTGTTTTATATTATATGAGCTTATCATAGACTTATACACGCGTATCAAATACACATATCCACATCTGTGATAACTCATCGATGAATATGACGAAGTATATGGAATTGTTTTGGTACTAATAAACTTACGATTGCTCACATTTATATGTATCAATTCGAAGAGTTCATCAACTCTTATGATGCTTCCACGGAATGCATGCATAACCCTTAATTGTTTAAGATATAATTAACTGGTACCACATAATTCATAATCATATAATAAACAATTATTTCTCAAAACTACGGCTTAGTATATAATTTGAAAATAATTGTAAATAATTTTAGATACTTCAGCATTTTCCAATGCATCACTTTTGTTATGAAAACAAATACCACATTATAGTTTTATTTCATAAAGAATATTCATAATGAACTAAAAGGTGCAGATCGGAACATAAATGTGCAGCCAAAGGAGTATTTGCCAGAATATGTGCCGAAGTTCCCCCACGGGAGCAGGGGAAGAATGCCACTAGTAGTCAAAATCTTCCATTAGACAACAAAAAACAGATGGCTGAGATGATTAGAAAAATAGTTAGGTGGACCCCCAAACCAGAGTTTAGAGGACGTAAACATGAATCCATTTACCCCTAACATCTAAAATGCGAGGAACCCTTCCAATTTCAAGCTTTCGACATTGGAGATATACTATGGTAAGATGAATCCAATAGTTCATTTAATGAGATACATCCAACATATGGAGGTTTTGAGTGCTTCCGAGGAGGTTATAGGGTGGTGCTTCCAGTTATATCTGACAGATTTAACAGTGATGAGGTTCCGATAGCGAGAGAACGGGTCCATAAGCACATGGACTAAGTTAGTGAATAGGTGCCCAAGACAATTCAGAGTTCACATCTCTCGATCAAAGAATATGATGACATTATCGAGCATGAAGAAAAGGTTTGGAGTGACCATAAGGAGTTACTTGACTAGGTTTAATGTAGTGGCCACTGTAGTTCATAAGATGGATCCATTGATGATTCTGATGGCGGCAGTTTCAGGAGTTACAAGTAAAACTGATTTTAAGATTACTTTGGAAAAGGAGCCACCAATGGATCTTATGGAGTTCTATTACAAAGCTAAGAGATATTTGCATCAAGAGGAAGCTAAGGCTGATAATGCTGATATTAATGTTGTGGATGACGGAGGACTTAACAGAGCAAGAAGTGGAAAAGACAAAGGGAAGCGAAAAGTTGATAATGACTTCGAAGAACCAAAATGGAAAAGGAGGGAATCGAGGTCTCTTCTTACACTGACCTAATCAAAACCCCAGAGAGGATATACTTAGATATTAGGTGGTAGATCCCCTATCGAAGACCAGCTAAGAAGGAACCCATGAATCAGAAAATAGTCTTTTTTTTGCATTTTCCATGAGTTGGATGGACATGAAAGGAACGAGTGGTGACACCTTTATGACCTGATGAAAGCATTGGTTCGGAGCAACAAGCTGCAACATTAAGGAACTGAACTACGATGGTGAAGCCGGAGCAGCCACCATCTGCAGCAAATACAACAAGGAACAACTAGGGACCTGGGTCGAGATTCGAAATCCTATAATCGGGATGGATGGGAGTCAAGTTTGATTCCCACACTTTTCTTTTCATTTTGAATAATTAAGACAATAATAATCTCGGACCACTTACATGTGTAAGAGATCTCGATTGTTCTCCAGGCACGATTTAAGTTGGATGTTCGAGATGAATAGATAAGACAATGATAACCTCAAACCACTAACATGTCTATGAGATCTCGATTGGTCTCTAGCATGCTTCAAGTTGCATGTATGATATGAATAATTAGGACATTTGTTTGCGTGTTTATTTGATTTGAGTGTTTGGATTTTTCGTAAAATCCACTTAAATGTGATGACTAATATTGATTATGGTAGTCTCGTCCGAAGAGACAAGGCAGTGACCGCAAGGCACAAGTTCCCTTGCCAGAAAGTGGTGGATGGGCTTATATGAAAAGTAAGTGCCCTCACCATAGTGTGCGGATGGGCTTGCTTGGTGGTTGGGTCCTCTCACTGGAGAGCGAGTGGATTGAGCTTAATAAGGATCCAGAGAGATCAAAAGTTAGTCCCCTCACCGGAGAATGAGCGGATGGGCTTGCTTGGACGTTGAGTCCCCCTTGCCGAAGAGCAAGCAGATTGGACTCAGCAATGATCCAGAGAGATCGAACCCTAAATTGGATGCTAAACAATCTAGAGAAATCGAACCCTAGAGCGGATGCTGACTAGGTATAAGGATTTTAATGACTTGTAATTGGAATGAAATGGATAAATTTTGGGTGAACACAAGATGATTTTGATATACAAAATGATACCTTTGGATAAGAGACAGACTGATCATGATTCGTGGTTGACACTTAAGTAAGGGTCGGAGTTCAAAGCTATAACAAGTCTAAAATGACACTTGGCATATAGGAGAATCCGAAGGGACCGGATGGTTCACCGAGATCAACGTCAATGGATAGCCAGAGAGCTCAACTATTGAAGATTGACTATTACTGAAACTTCTTCTTGAACAAAGTAAACCTTACAATTGAAAGGCGTACTTTTGGGGGCAAGTGTTAACCCACTTTTTGACCAAGCAGATTTCAACTGTAATTAGAAGGCCAAAACGAAGACGAGAAGTGTCGTGAACTCGAAAACACTCTTAGAAAAGCTAAAAGGATGGACGTAAGAAGTTTGATGGAAATTGGGCCTAAGTAGACCACTCGGTACCGAGAGGTTTTTCTTCCACTTGGCACTCCCTAATCTCCTTATACTCCAAGTACTTCTTCAAGAAACCATGATAAAGTGCTTTTTCTAGAAGATGGATGATTTTTCAATATTAAAAGTAATGTCATAAGTGACGGTGTCGCAAAGGAATTGGTGTTGCTAAGTTCAGCGTCGAAGGTCAATACTGCCCCATGTTACCAATAATATGTATAGTCGACGCCTCTTCTCTTTGGCATCACCTTTATCTCATACCATGATCACTTCCAAGCATCATCGCATATCGAAAAAGCCAAGATTAATTTTGCTTCAAATCGGTATCATCAAAAATCAGCATCATAGATAACTAATGTCATGTGTCAACAATATCGTTTTTCATTCATATCGCGTTCCATCACGTCGAAATTTAGCATGTCGCATTCCACCAATAAGGAAAAGGATAACAATGCACTTATTTGGTGCCGCATGAAATACACGCCATGCATCATCGAAGTCAAATGGTTTATGGATGCCGCATCCATTTAGTGTCACTTCCAAGCAACGTCGCACTACATCATCCATCGAGAGATACCGCTTATGATAGTGTCGCCAATCAATTAGCATCGTTGATAGACCACGCCGCAAGTCAACATATCCACTTCTCATTGATGTCACCCCTTCAATGGTGCCGAATCTCATCAAAATAGGTTGTTATCAACACTTTGCTTTGAGAGTACCATCGTAATCTATCCTCGTGACCTCGATAATGAATATCATCGACATTTACTGTTGGATGAATTTTCATAACCGAACCGGTACCACCGGATCAACCACCAAACGAAGCCACGCCGATCTACTCGTCTCCCACTACCGGACCAACTCCACCAAAGCTCCACTACTGAACCAGCTCCACAACCGGACCAGCTCCACCAACTCCACAACCGGACCAGCTCCACAACCGGACCAGCTCCACCAACTCCACAACCGGACCAGCTCCACAACCGGACCAGCTCCACCAACTCCACAACCGGACCAGCTCCACAACCGGACCAGCTCCACCAACTCCACAATCGGACCAGCTCCACAACCGAACCAGCTCCACCAAAACTCCACAATCGGACCAGCACCACTGCCGAACCAAGACCTCATCTCCACCCATCTACTACCGAACCAAGACGATGCCGAACCAAATTTGCCAGGCCAGATTGTATCAGCCCGGGCCCATCAACAGTTGTATACATCCAAGACCCCTACCCCCAGCCTCACTCTATAAATAGAGGGGCAGGGGTACAACAATGAGGGACAAGTTTGAGAGCTCAAGCACGGAGAGAACTTTCAAACAACTTTCTTTTACTTGTATCAGAGCTTTGTACTTGTAATCAAAACAAGAGAAGAGAAATAACATATAAAGTGGACGTAGGCACATTCTGGCTGAACCACTATAAATCTGCGTGTCTTTTTACAGTTTAGCCCCTGCTTTTCATATATTTGCATAAATCACTCAAATCACTAAGAACAACATAAGATTTACTAAATCATACAACTTTGAGGTGTTTGTCCATTTTTTGTGCAAACATTTACGAAGATGGGATAACAATCGATGCCGCTTCAATTTAGCACTTCCATCAACTAGCGAGAAGCGCCAATCATCAGCACCGAGACCATCGACTTCAATGCTATACTATATGAAGTTGCTCTTTCACAACACCGTCCAGTGTCGACATCGCTCCTCATCAATGCTTGGTGCTACCTTTTATTGATGCCATTCAACAACAAAGCTAATGCTAAGTGACGTCGTTGGCGTTGTCGAAGCCAAGCTTTCCGAAGACATTGGAGGCTGGATGGAGCCGCACTACCCCTATAAATGTAGACCTGGAGGCATGCAAATGAGGGCAATCATTTCTTCTCTCTACTTTTGAAATTAAATTCTTGTAAACCCTAAATTGAATTGGGGACAAAACCTATTTGATTGTAATAATGCATAATTCATATGAATAAGAACTTGGACTTTCCTCTTATTTTAACTATGCCTTCTTGAACATTAATGACACGGACGAACATATGATTGAATCCTTAAAGCCCAAACTCGATATGATTATTTCAAAGGAGTATTAGACTATGACAGTCGATCGTATGCACACATATACCTTACCTCATACATATGGACATTGGACATTGGACCTTGAATATAAGAATCACATAGCCCATTGATGAGCTTGACGGACTATTGCATAAATTTGTTGCTTGTCTTCTTCGCCTCTTATGAACATATAACATGACATGGACCCTCGGAGAATATGACCCCAAAGCTCATTTGGGTTCTTAAACGTATTAACTCCAATAGATCTTCAAGGATCTCAAATAAATGCTCCAAGAAAGCATATGAACTTTATAATAACTCATCTCAAATGCCCATTGGCATCATAAATCCATCCTTTAATGATTACATCTTGCATTAAATATCAAGTGATAACTTGTTTTTCTTGATAACATCATTTGATCAACATCGATTAAGCCAAGCGTTATCGTATTTGAATCAAGGATAAATTTATCATAGTTAGCATCATGGGTGTTATACCAGTTTTTGGTCTAATATTTTTGGCGCTAGAAGGAGGGCTCGAACCTCCGACCTTATTCTATTCTTTCCTTAAGCTAATGAAGAAAATTGTTGTTTCAGGAAAATGAGATCAAGACGGCTTAATGCTTTAAATGAAGTAGTCATATCGACAACAACGTTGGAGGAGAATGTAATTCCCAACTTCAACTTAGGAAATACAAAACCTGAACAGCCATCAGAACCAGCCCAACCTACCAGCGGTGAAGCTAAGATTAGAGACCTAGAACAACAAGTTTTGACGATGAAACAACTTTTGGAAGTAATCCTTGCTCAAAAATCTTCCAAAAGCACCAAACTCACAATGGGAGACGAGGTAGAGTGTCCAAGAAAGGGCTTGGATTTCCCTTTACTTAAAAACAAAAGCAAAAGGAAACTTGTATTAACTCCACAAAAAAAGAAGTCACCATCAAGCCGAAGCAATCGAGCTCTCTCCAAAGTCGTTAGCAAATAACAAAGCTAAGGCTAATTACCAAGGAAGATTGGAGGGGAAATCCGAGGAGCAATCTGGAAGTTTAATCTCCAAAAGATATAAACCTATTAGGAAAAATTACCATAGTGACAAAGCTTATTTGAGAGATATGGCCGCGAAGATGGTAAAAGATATACCCAATAGTAAGGGAAAGTGAACTTTGGACGAAAGAGTCAACATAATCCATGGAGGCTCGCACCTGGCCGGAAATAGCAAAGGAGTTAGGAGTCGCTCTATTAGGGAAGCGAAGGAAGGAATATTTTCTATTCAAGAGGAACCACCGCTTAAGAACCCAAAGTTCTAAATATAGATGCATACTTTGACCGTCACACCACAAGAGCTAAGAGGGGTTTGCCATCCATATAATGATCCACCTATAATCACTGTGCAAATTGGACTTTCTATGGCCACTAAAATTTTGATGGATACTAGAAGTGTGGTTAATGAATTTTGAAGCACGCATTCGACCAGATGGGAATTCTAGAGGAAAAGCTTGAACCAAATTCTGAGCCTATTTTTAGGTTCAATAATAAAGGGTCAACTCTTGTAGGGTAGATAAAGCTTCTTGTGCAAATGGGAATTCCACCATGTTCTCGAACCTTTGAAACTCTCTTTGTCATTATGGACCAACCTTCTTATTATAACTCCTTCTTTGGAAGACCAGCTTTAGATGAAGTTGATGCTTTTGTCTCACCAAAGTACTCGACGGTGAAGTTCTTCACCAAGAGTGGGTAGGGAACAATAAGAGGGGAACAATTCAGTGCTCGTGAGATGTACTTAGCAACTATTGAGCAATACAAACAAGACAACCTTTCTTGTTATGATTTAGAGAAAAATGAATTAATCAGAACTGATACTAAAAGCCTTTGGATGAGGATTCTACAAACTCATCACCTAAAGTGAAAATTGAGTCCATTAAGAAGACTAAACATGTGTTGAGGAAATTTGACTTTTCCAAACAGAAAAGGAAAAGGAAGGAAACAAACTTGGTTGGAGATGAAGCAGAAGATGAGGGAATTGTCACTGAACTGGACTGTAGAAATGAACCAGAAAGAATGATGCCCACTGAAGATCTATGGAAAATATTCTTGGATCCAGCAGATGCAACAAAGACAGTTAAGATTGGAAAAGAGCTAGATAACAAGCTAAAAGAAGAGATAGTTTAGTTCTTTCAATCTAGCAAAGATGTATTCATTTGGATCCATTCAGATATGGTTAGGATAGACCCAACCGTCATGTGTCATGCTTTGAATATAGACTCGAATACCACAACGATCCAATAGAAGAAAAGACAATTTGATAAGGTCCGATCTAGTGCTTTGAGACACGAAGTTAAAGATTGCTCGATAATGGATTTATTAGAGAAGTGCTTTACCCAAAATGGTTATCCAATCCGGTACTAATAAAAAAATCTAATGGAAAATGGAGAACGTGTGTCGACTACACTGATTTGAATACAACATGCCCAAAAGACTGCTACCCTTTTCTAAGGATAGACCAGTTAGTCGATGCAACAAGTGGACACAAACTCTTATCTTTCATGGACACTTATTCTGGATATAGTCAAATTCCAATGTTCAAACCGGATGAGGAGAACGCTAGCTTCATAACATATTGGAGAACATATTGCTATGAAGTAATGCACTTTAGATTAAAGAATGCTAGAGCAACGTACCAAAGATTAGTGAACAAAATGTTCAGAGAACAAATTGGCCGAAATATGGAAGTATTTGTGGACAATATGCTAGTTAAATCTCAAGAAGAGGGCAATCATCTAAAGGACCTTGAAGAAATAATTGATGTACTATGGAGGTATCAAATGAAGCTTAACCTACAAAGTATTCTTTTCGAATTCACTCCAGAAAATTCTTGGGATATATTGTCAATGCAAGGGGAATTGAAGCTAACCCTAACCAAATTCAAGCAATTAAATTATAGCAAAACCTAAGACGAGAAAGGATGTAATGAGCTTGAATAAAAGAGTAGCAGCATTAAACGGATTTATTTCCAAAGCCACTGACAAATGCATTCCATTTTTCGATATGATTAAAAAGAAGAAATTTTTTGAGTAGAGCGAGGATTATCGAAAAGCTTTTGAGGAGATGAAAAATCATTTAGGGAAACCACCCATTTTATCTAGCCTCGTAGAGGGGCAAAGCCTTTACCTTTATATGGAAGTCTCTAAGAACGCAGTTAGTTTAGTTCTAATCAAAGAAGAGAAAGGAAGCCAACTTTCGGTATACCATACAAGCAGAAGGCTTGAAGATGCAAAGACCAGATATCCCATTATTGAAAAGTTGGCATACTGCCTAATGCTCACATCACGCAAGTTAAGTGCTTATTTTCGAGCACATTCGATTAAGGTCCTAACTAATTTTCCACTCAAACAAGCCTTTAGTAAACTCGAAGCTTCAGGAAGGCTAGTAAAATAGGGAATAGAACTCAGCCAATATAATATTGAATTCTTACCCCGAATAGCAATTAAAGAGCAAGCTCTGGCTGACTTTGTTAATGAATGTATAGGATTCATTAAGGAGCAATCAGAAAGGAAAGAGATCTAAAACCTAAGTGGCAGCTATTCGTGGACGGAGCCTCAAATGAATAAGGAGCCGGGGCCAGGACTGGACGTGCGATTATAACCCACAATGGACAACGTTTGCACTATGTAATGAAATTACGATTTCCAGCCACTAACAATGTGGCGGAATATGAATCCATGATAGCAGGCCTTACCTTAGCCCTTCAATTGAAAATTCTTAACATTGAGATTTTTAGTGACTCGCAATTAATGGTAAATCAGCCAAACCAAAGGTATCGGATGAAGGATGAAAAACCGACTCTATATGTCAAAAAGATATTGAAAATGTTAGCTCAATTCAAATATTTCTTAATAAACCAAGTGTCAAGAGAAAAGAACTCCCAAGTCGATTCTTTGGTTAAGTTAGCAAGCTCGTGAGGGGCACCAGAAGCCCGAATCGTGCCAGTAGGCTACCAAGTGAATCCTAGTATATAGGAAAAAGCCCTAATCTAGAAAATCAGTCTTTAGTACTGACAAGGTCCCAAGCCTTAACACATGAGGATAAAGAAAACGAAACTGAGATTCCTCAAGGAGAACCCCTTCGTACGGTAGTTAATAATCAGTATGAAAATAATTGGATGACACCTATCGTCGAATATATAACAAAATAAAGGCTTCCAACAGATAAAAAAGGAAGCTAGGAGAATAAAACAACAAGCCCCGACTTTCATCATGAAAAATGGGAAGCTTTAAAAAGGGATATTCGCTCCCTTACTTAAGATGTGTTAATCCAGAAGTAGGAGCAAAACTACTAAAGGAAGCTCATGAAGTATTTTGTGGAGACTATTCCAATGGTATAAAGTTAGCTAAAAAAGTTACGAGACAAGACTTCTATTAGCCTCATATGACTAGTCAATCCATTGATTATGTAAGAAGATGTGAAAAGTGTTAATTTTTTGCCATCCCATGTCTACCAGCAAGCGAATTGACTTCTATCACAAGTCTATGGTCTTTTGATGTATGGGGAATTGACTTAATCGGGCCACTGCCTATATCTAAAGGAGGTGCTAAGTACGCAGTGGTAGCCATTGGTTACTTTACAAAGTGGGTAGAAGCTGAGCCACTTCCGAATATCGCATTGGGAAAAGTTCTCAAGTTCATAACCAATAATATTGTTACCAGATGGAGCTATTGAAGCAGCCAATAAAACTGTAAAGACCATTGTAAAGAAGCAACTGGACAAAGCAAATGGAAATTGGGTAGAGGAACTACCTCTTTTTCTATGGGCATATAGAACCTCTACTAAAAATGCAACAGGTCATACCCCATATTCATTAACATATGGATGTGAAGCCATACTCCCAATTGAGGTTAAAGTACCTTCTCATTAAAGGATTGCATATGCTTTTGATCTGAATCAAGAATTAAAGAAAAAGTCCCTTGACTTAATCAATGAGTTAAGAGGTGAAGTGGCCATACAAACAGCTGAATATCAACAAAAGATATCCAAGTTTATAACTCTAGAGTGAGAGGAAGATCATTTCAAAAATAAGATTTAGTACTCCGAAGAGTAATGACAAATACTAAGAATCCAGCAGATGGACTGCTTAGGCCAAATTGGGAAGGACCCTTATTCATACACAAGGTAATCCCGCTTGGGACTTACAAGCTATGCCATCCTGATGGCAATGTAATAGCTAGAACATGGAATGTTGAACATTTACGGCCATATTTCCTAACAATAGATGAATAAAGAAGTTGGAGAAGAAGAATTTACTAGCTCATCCATGTGAAGGGGTGAGACTCTTCTAAGACAAAAAACCTAGTCATCAAAGGCCCATCACCATCAAGGACTTGTAACAGAAAAACCTTTAGTGCCATCATCAAAGGTCTCACTAAAGCACCTCCTAGAGGGAGGATGGGTAAGCCTGTGGCCTGTCCAGAGCGCCAAACAAGCCATCAATGCCGTCATCAAAGGCCATGCTGAAGCACCTCCCGGAGGAAGGACAGAGTAAGCCTTTAGTGCCATCATCAAAGGTTTCACTAAAGCACCAAACCAGCCTACAATGCCATCATCAAAGGCATCACCGAAGCGCCTCCTAGAGGGAGGACGGGTAAGCCTTTGGCCTGTCGAAAGCACCGAAGTAGCCTTTAGTGTCATCATCAAAGGCCTCACTAAAGCGCCTCCCAAAGGGAGGTCAGGTAAGTCATTGGTCCTTCTTAAGATAGCTAACCAAATGCACCAGAGTACAGACTTAAATCATCATCTAAGACAGTGATTAGAGGTACAAGCCAAGTAGTGCACCAAATCAATCAATCTTCTAGAGGAAGATCTATCAAAATCTGAGCAAGGTAGTGCTTAAAACCAATCAATCTTCTAGAGGAAGATCTATCAAAATCCAAACCAAGTGGTGCTCCAAATCAATCAATCTTCTAGAGGAAGATCTACCAAAATCCGAGCCAAGTAGCGCTTCAAATCAAACAAATCTTCTAAAAGAAGGTCCATCAAATATGAGCTACTTATGCTCCTTAACAAACGCAATTTTCAGCTACCAGATAAGGATTTTTAGTCTTTTATTATTGTCAGGTATGATTTTTGGTCTTCTTTTATTATTATCAGATATGGATTTTTGGTCTTCTTCTATTGCTAGATATGGACTTCTGGTCTTCTTATATTAACAGATATGGATTTCTTGTCTTATTATTACCAGATTTTGATTTTTGGTCTTCTATCATTATTGCCAGATAAAGAATTCTGGTCTTCTATTATTATTTGTGGTCTTCTATTATTGTCAGATAAGGATTTTTGGTCTTCTTTTATTATTACCAGGTATGGATTTCCGGTCTTTATCTATTACTAAATATGGATTTCTGGTCTTCTTCTATTGACAGATATGGATTTCTGGTCTTCTTTTATTGACAGATATGGATTTCTGGTTTATTATTGTCAGATTTTGATTTCTGATCTTCTATTGTTATTGCGAGATAAATAATTCTAGTCTTCTATTATTATTTCTGGCCTTTTATTATTATTATTATTAGATAAGGATTTTTGGTTTTCTTTTATATTACCAGATATGGATTTCTGGTCTTCTTCTATTGCCAGATATGGATTTCTGGTCTTCTTTTATTGATAGATATGGATTTCTGGTCTTGTTCTATTACCAGATATGGTTTTTTGGTATTCTTCTATTATCGTTGGATATGGATTTCCGACCTTCTTTTATTATTGCCAAAAGGATCTTTAGTCTTTACTATTATCCGATGGGTTTTTTGGTTTTCTATTATAGTCGTCATGTAGACCGCTGATCTTCTTTTATCATTGCCAGAAGGATTTCAATAATTCCTTCCTATGATATTTCCACTTAGGAAATTATAATTTAAAAATAATTATCTAGTTTTCAATTCATGAAAATATTTGTTAGATAATTTTCTAAACTTGATAAACTCCAAAAGTAACGTTAGGTTACGGATGAAAGATCCTTTATAATCTCTTGAAAAGTTCACTAGGAATTATATTAAAAGGTTAAGAATAAAATTCATGACTTATTTCGAATTTTACAGGAAAACAGCAATAGAGAGGAGATCTCACTAAAGATTGGGCAATGTAAAGAAATTCATGGTTTTACCCTAAAGAGTAAAAAGCATCACTTATACTAGGAGGGGGAAAATGTTATCTATATAATTTCATATCAAAATTAATGTCATAAGTGATGGCATCACAAAAGAATTGGTGGCATTAAGTTCAACATTGAAGGTCAATAGTGCCACATGTGACCAATAATATGCATAGTCGATGCCGCTTCTCTTTGGCATTGCCTCTATCTCATACCATTATCACTTCCCAAGCATCATCACATATTGGTAAAGCCAGGATTAAGATTGCTTCAAATCGGCATCGTCAACAATCAATGTGCGACGACCCCACTGCGATGCCCAGTTTAGCAAATAACATTACAAGTAATGTCATTAGCTAATCTGGTGAATACGGCTTGTTAGGGGCGATCGAATGTGAATATATCTTTCTACTAACACTGACACATCATTTACCTTTTTCACTTAATATATGAACTGAATTTGACGTGTACAATATTAATGCAAAGTAATAGACACACCGATTTCTTAGAATCAGAACAATATATCATATAAATAACAGTCACAGATCACAGCAGAATAAATCTCAACTTATACATATACAAATTATTTAGTTTACAAAATGAAACACAAAAATTGATTGGTATACAAGTTTAACAATTCTCTAATCTTAATTATACTTTTATATACAAGGTCCAAATTCCTAAATGTGATAAACTAAAAGTCCAAATGTTAATCTCCTTGCTAGCATAACCATTCAAAGGTCAACCTGTCATGTAACCTGAAAAGTCTCGGCCTGACCCGAGCAAAATAACACCTGGGTCAAACTATCTCTAAATATCCAATAGGGTGAGAACAAGATATAACACAAGAACAAACAACATATAAGTAAATACAGATGTCCAGGATATAACGAGTCACGAAAATTAATTTAACTTGGAGTTCATCACAAGGCACATAGTTATACATTTAAGTCCTGAATACATATTAGTCACTAAACACTGAATTCATAGAACAAAACACAATATCTCTCTGCATGCAAATATCAATGATTAACTCAGAACATGGTTATAAGTTTAAGTCACAAACACGAACTAGTCACTAAAACAAAATAACAGAATTAACTTAACATCCATTACAAGACACAAGAATATATACTTATTTCACGAACACATGATGCAAGAATATATGCTTATTTCACGAACACAAGACACAAGAATATATGTTTATTTCACGAATACAGAATAGTCACAGAATCCAAATATCCAGAATCCAAGAGATCTTACTCCAAACCGATCGTAATGATCGTCCAAAACAATCGCAATGATTGTACCCAAAACCCATGGCAAACAAACAAACAAATTGGTATTACGAACCAATCCGATACCAAGGATCGTACTCTGATCGGGAACACAGAATCACAGAATGATCTCAAGGATAGTCCATACCGATCAAGGTGATCGTAGAAACCATGACTCGATAAATTTACATTTATTTAATATTATTATCTTATTACGTTCAAAAAGAAATCCAGGAATAAACTTCTTAAGGATCTAGCAGCCACCTGCCGCACACCAAAAGAGAGTAAACTCTAAAGTGCCAAATACTATCACCTTTAGTAATCACTAGAATTTAACCAATACTCCCATATCGTATGGTGAAATTCAAGTATATACTAAAAGCTAATAAATATCACTTATTACGGATACCACTGGAAAACCTGAACTCTATTTTCTTAAGGATCTAGCAACCACTTGTTGCACACCAGAAGAGAATACAACTCTAAAGTGTAAAATACTTCCTAATAGCAATCACACGAATTTAACCAAGGCATCTCATACTACTCGGTGAAATTCGAGTATTCGCTAATGGGCTAGTAAGTTCCACTCAAACATTCTATTCAATGAGTTATACCATATTCGATGAAGTCTTATTCGAAAGCATTTAAACCAATCGATAACACTAAGTCGATTATTAGTGCTCCTCAAATTATAGAATTAAGGTTCTCAAAATATTATTCTCTTTTGAGTTTATTATTTAAAACAGTTATTATAATTTCCATAAATTCGTTTGTTATTTAACTTTGTAAAAATATTCACAGGTTTGCTAAAATATTCCATAACTCTGAATTTTCCTAAGATTTTACTTATATACACAAAGTTATCTCAAATTTCCATATGTTATATTATTCACAAAACCATATTTTAAACCATATTTAATTACTCTTCTAAATCCATATTAAAATATAACCATTTTATTTAAAAATAAACTAAGTTTATAATTTTCAAAACTACATTTCCTAATTTCATGAATCTCAGGTCATTTATTTAATCAAATCATAATACTTATATTCCAATTCCATAATCACTTTTATTGTAAAAATAGATTAGGTTTGTATTTCCAAAGTCATATTTATAAATCTATAAATATTTTACTAACCATGTTTAATAACTTGCTAAAAATCATTTATAGTATCCATTAACTTAATTTAGAAACAACTATAAGATTTATAAATATAAATAATTCTCTTTCGTAAAATTACTTGTATACGAAGCTTATCTATTTATTTCATTTAACTCAAATTTATGGTTTAAAGATCTACAGTTTCGACCACTTAAATCTCATAATTTTACAAAACATAAAAGTTGTAGATTAAAGTCTCAGCTTTCAAACAAAAAAAGATCATCCAATTTGGATTTACGGTTCAAAAGTTATGACCTAAACAATTTTCAGATTAAAATTTATTAATTCTGTCTTTCATTGATAGGGCAGCGACAAAGAAATGAATTTTTTATCATTTAAACTTCAAAATTATGCAAAACTCAAAATACAAAAATTGTAGCAGACAATCTACGCTTTCCAGAACATTAAGAATTATCAAATTCCGATAAGAAATGAAAAAGATGTTACTAAAAAAATTCTCAGGTTTTAACATCGTTATCGCTGTCATTTATTCTCGGGACAATGACACTAAATTGTATTGTTGACCATGTAAACCATAAAATATTACAAAACTCAAAACATGAAAGCTGTAGAAAATAAACTAAGCTTTCCAGAACATTAAGAAACATCAAATTTTGATAATAAATGAAAAGGTTATGTCCATTTTAATATTAGGTTTCAACTTTGCAATTACACATGAACAGAGCAACACTATCTTATTCAAACTTGATTTTGAACTAATAAACATCAGAATTTCGAAATGTGTTCGACAGAAAAGTTGTAGCTAACTGGAAGCCCTTTCTATCATACAAAGAATGGGTCATTTTGGATTAATTTAAGTTGAAATATCGTTGTTTTACTGCAGCGATTTTCACAATTTGTTTTAAGCAAGCAATCAAGCAAAAATCAACAATCACTTAAACATCCAACATGAATCACACAACAAATCCAACATAAGGTTAACAATTAGAGATAGTTGTGAGTTTTTACTCACCTTTTCCTTTGCTATTCTCTGTTATACTTCTGTAGCAACCCCAAACAAGAAATCGACAAACCCTACTTTTTGCCTCAACCAAAAAGAAGAGTACAACAATCAAAGCTCATACAATTTTTGAAATTGTTTAAACTAGATGATAGAGAAGGGTTCAAAATACATACCTTGATTTTCTATTGATTTATCTTAATTTTCTTCTATTTTAAAACTAGACTTTTGCTTCTAAGTTTGAGAGAAAGATGGCTTTCTTTCTTACTGTAAAATTGTTCCCTTCTTCTGTAAAACGTACAGAAAGATAAGAGGAAGAAAAGGTTCTTCAATTAGTTAACTTAATGGGCTAAGTTATATTATTAGACCCAACAAGAAATTAGTGTATTTATATTATTTCACAAACTCTCTTCTAAATAATTTAACTAACTAATGCCCACAATATTAATTTTGTTAAGTGATTGTAAAATTAATATCAAAATACATCATAAGTAATTAGCTTGTTAAATTTGTTTCAACAAATTTATCACTATTTAATTTACTTTTATTCAAAATAAATTATACAACACTTAAGTTTCACAATTTCTACTTTAACCAATTTAAACAAAGAATTTATATTACAAAATTCCATACTTTACTTATCTGATAATTTCATATTTTAAAATTCTTACTCCAATTATTATTTTAATAAAACACTTAAATTCTAATTCTCTAACTTCAACAAATGATATATCAAAATTTTCATTTAAATTACTAGTTTAAACTTTTTTTTCAAATTAACAACACTGAAAATTCAGGGTTGTTACACAATGTCACAGATAACCATTGTCGTGTGTTAACAATGCTGCCTTTCATCATACCGTGTTTCATCATGTCGGAATTCAGCAGTGCTGCATTTCACCAATAGGGAAAAGGAGAACATGCACTTAATTGGTGTTGCATGAAATACATGTCGCGCATCATCGATGTCAAATGGTTTATGGATGCCACATCTATTTGGTGTCGCTTCCAAGCTATGTCGCACTTCATCATCCACCGAGAGATATCGCTTATGATAGTGTCGCCAATCAATCAGCATCGTTGATAGACCACGCCGCAAGTCATCAGATCCACTTCTCATTGATGCCGCCCTCTCAATGGAAGATAATCTCATTAAAATATGTTATTATCAATACTCCGCTTTGGGAGTACCATCACAATCTATCCTCGTGACATCGATGATGAATATCATTGACGTCCATGAAGATGGGATGGCAATCGATGCCGCTTCAATTCAACACTTTCATCAACCAGTGAGAAGCGCAATCATCAACATCGAGAGTCATCAACTTTGATACTATACCATATGAAGTCGCTCTTTCACAACACTGCCCAGTGTTGACCTCGCTCCTCAGCAATGCTTCGTGCCACCTTGTATTGATGCCATTCAATGACGAAGCTAATGCCAAGTGATGATGTTGCTGTTGCCAAAGCCAAGCTTGCCGAAGACATTAGAGGCAATATGGAGCTGCACTACCACTATAAATATAGACCTAGGGGCGCGCAAATGGGGCAATCATTTCTTCTCTTTACTCTTGAAATCAAATTCTTGTAAACCATAAATCGAATTGGGGACAAAACCTATTTGATTGTAATCATGCATAATTCATATAAACAAGAACTTGGACTTGCCTCTTATTTTGATTATTCCTTCTTGAACTTTAATGACATTGACGAACATATGATTGAATCCTTAAAGCCCAAAACTCGATATGATTATTTCAAAGGAGTATTGGACTGTGATAGTCGATCATATGCACATATATACCTTGCCTAATACATATCGACATTGGACCTTGAATATAAGAGCGAATCACATAGCCCATTGATGAGCTTGATGGACTATTGCACAAAATTGTTGATTGACTTCTTCGCCTCTTATGAACATATAACATGACATGGACCTTGAAAGAATATCACCCCAAATTTCATATGGGTTCTTAAACTTATTGACTCGAATAGATCTTCAAGGATCTCGAACATAATGTTCAAAGAAAGCATATGAACTTTATAATAACTCATCTTAAAGACTCTTTGGCATCATAAATCCATCCTTTAATGATTCCATCTCGCATTAAATATCAAGTGACAAATTGGTTCTTGATAACATCATTTGATTAACATCGATTAAGCCAAGCGTTATCGTGTTTGAATCAAGGACAAATTTGTCACAGTTAGCATCATGGATGTTGTACTAGTTTTTGGTTTAACAATGAGCAACACTAAGAATTTCAAGGAAGAAAGCTAGAAGATAAGAAATATTGGGTGAACCATCAGAAGGAGCTAGATCTTCAGGGAAAAAGAGTTTGGAATGCATCAAATTGGAGATAGAAATGGAAAACAAATAAGATATATTTTTTTCACCTAGAAAAAACCACCTGATACCGAGAGGAACCTCTTGGTACCAAGTGGTTTTTGTTGGAGATTAGGCCGGCATGTTCACTCTTGTACACCTTTACTTGCATCTGAACTTTATTTAATGTGGGCTCTAAGTCTACTAGCGAGTTTCTCTATAAATACCAGCCATATAGCAATTGAAGAGGGGATTCACACTCTGCATCTTCTTTACTCTCATTTCCTTCCCCAAATATACACTAGAATCCATTGTAAATCTTATTTCCACTAGATTGTGGTCATATATGATAAAAGTAGTTGTAATCCGAAGAGAAAACAATAAATAACAAGGACTAAAGTGGACGTAGGCCAGAGAATTCGCCGAACCACTATAAAATTTGCTTTTGTTTTCTGGTTTTTCTTCTTGCTTTTGCTTGTTTGATTTGGATCCCTACATTCTTGGTGCTTTCATTTGATATTTGGATGTTGGTTCCATTTTTGGCATCAACAATAACATAACCGAAATGCTCTAGCCATAGACTTTGACTTTGAGTTGACTTCGGTTAACCGTGATACTAACCCCATATAACTGAGAAGATGAATCCTCTATTGAATAGTGTTTCACTTCCAATAATTCCACTCAACCCAACTGTAATCACTCGATGGACGTCGTGCTATGATTTGACTATAATCAAAGCGAAGTTTTCATATTGAAGGTCGACTGCATTCTCAAGTCAAGAGAACTAGGTAAATTAGTCACATCGATATTTTCTATTTGACAATAGTTATAATAACCAAAAACTATCGAGTGGTTCATTCCATAGTTATCCAATAATTATCAGTACGTACCCTCTTAGTGCCCCCAAACAGTCATAAGTAATACACTACCCAACATTCAGAGAGCGTTACGTACTATAGTCACAACAAATACATCGATATCCAATCTCGATGCAGCTTGACTAGAAACAATTTGAAATGTATATTTATTTTCATTGTGATAAATTACTCACCATTAAAATACTTTATAACTACTATCATAAAACATACCATTTATGGATTGTCTACTAAATGTACTTTTAACAATGTAACACATTATATCACGTAACTTTGAACAAGATTGGTTATCGAGTTAGATATATGTAAAAAATTACATAATTGCCCCTAGGTCATACACCTAACTCTATCAATCTCCCACTTGCACTTGGGGTCAATTATGGAAACTTATTCCAACTTCTCTAATTAGTTTTCTTAAACTAATTGGGTCAGTCCCTCAGTGAACAGGTATGTTATTATGTTTCCATTATCTACTCTATCAATCAACTCTCACCGACGCTGATAAACTACCTATATCATGAGAAACAATTCGGAGTATGTATCTTGACTTTCAATAAGCTCTAAGTTTTGTTATGAACTATATCGCAACATTGTTACCATATAACAATGTTGTGGGATTCTCAACATTTGGAATCATCCTCGACCCAGTTATAAATTTGTGCATTTATATTTATATACATTGTTTTTATTACGGTACTATTCAAAGCAATATACTTAGCCTTTTTCATTGAATTGGCCATAATATTTCATCTATAACATTTTGAACTTAAAGATTCTTAAATTGACTTTATTATTGATATATTATACCTAATATCACTTATAAAAGTTTGAGTTTGAACACTCCTTCATAAGGAGTTTGTTTTTTCTACAACAATTCTCTAGTATTTCATAAATACATGAGAACACTCCAAACTATAATTTAGTGATACCAATTTGGACTTGGTATTTGCTTCATGTATCAAAAACTTAAACAAATCCCTATATTGTAAACAACATAACATGTATGATAATTCCTATTGCCAATGCATAAGGAATCCATCTTACATGTTCTGTATTAAACATTTTAATAAGGTGTCCTCGCATATCATTTTGGAACATTCCCAATATCTTTTATACTTACTATAAAAGACATCATTCACGAATCCAACATCGAGTATTAAAACAACTAAAACTGGTTCTAACACAAGTACATTGTTAACAATCGGCAATTTGTTGTTTACTTATGGTTTAAATATATATATGTATCTTTTAACATTCTATCTTACGAACACACGCTTCCTTTGCATTTTGACTGATAATCAAACTATTTGATACATCTATCAAAATACTTTTTTAATCTTGATGTTGTTTAGAATGATACTTTCGTATCCGTTCTCGGATCGTATTTGAAAGCCCATAAACTCAATATCGCTCCAACTGACTTCGAGACACTTTGGTTTTATGTGAATACATACTAATCTAAATCTATATTCAGAACTTTTAGTTTTAATACATATATAACAAAGTCGTACTAGGCAATAATTTTGTGAGTAAAATCCAAACCAACTTGAGCACATCGAACGATGAATCTGTTATGTTAATTTCAACAATTGAAATTTATGACATTATTTTTATCAATGTATCTCATTGTATTCCAATTGCATTTGTCTTTCTCTTAAAGGCACATTTGCGGCCAATGGATCATATCCCTTTGGGTATAACTATCTAATTCATATTTTGATAATGTATTTGGTATCTATTTTGGATATGCACATCATACCATATCATAGAGTCAATACTCTTAATGGTTAATTTAAACAATCAAGGATTATTTATTCTTGACATTGACAAAAACCTTATAGTTTGTCTTTAATGTACAAGAATATTCATTAGACGTTCTAATGTACAGTGTTCATTTAGGTTCGATCAATTTCATTTCATCCCTTGCAATTAGTTTTATCCTAGATCGTATCCAAATTCATTTTATACTAATAATTTCTTAAAGAAATTCCTTCGCTACGAAGTTGGTATTTCATGAAACAACAATTGTATCTCTAAGCAACGGAACGGGCACCCATAAAAATTTTATGAATTGCATTATATAAAACTGATTTAGCATCAGTTCACAATATATTTATGTTCATAACATAAATTAGTTATCTAATAACTATCGTTCCCAAAATTCTCTTGGGACGATTCAAACAAGATCCCTTATGTATAATTATTACGTATAGCCTTTCGACTCGCATAGCCTGCCAACTCTTTGGCCTAGGATATATAGGGGTTTCTTATAAATCCTTATCTCGTATGGTTTAATAATTTATTCTTTAGATGATATTAATTTTAACCTTGTGTTCTAATCATAAGTACACACCATATAGAAGGAATTTAAATCAAGTTCACTCATCATTAATCGTGCTTTGTCCAACAAAGTTCAATTACTCCTTATCAATACATCATTATGTATTATAGGAAGGAATGACTTTTGAGGTTGAATCTTTATTCATTTTTATGCACGTTCAGAACTCTTTTTAATATACTCACGCACTCGATCAAATTTAATCAATTTTATATAGCATTGCATATTATTTTATTTACTTTCGTTTTATACTCTATGAGCTTATAATAGACATACTACCATGTATCAAATACACATGTCTATGTCGGTGATGACTCATCGGTGGCAGTAACAAAGTGCATTGAACCGTTTTGGCATTAATAGACATGCAATTGCATACATCTATATGTATCGATCGGAAGAGTTCATCAACTCTTACCCTCTTCCACTAAATGGGTGCACAACCCTTAATTTTTTGAGATATAATTAACCAGTACCATATGATTCATAACCATATTAATGAAAATTATTTCTTAATACTACCTCTTAGCCTATAATTCCAAAATAATTGTAAATAATTTTAGATACTTCGGTATTTTCCAATGCATCACTTTTGTTATGAAAACAAATACCAAATTGTAGTTTAATTTCATAACTAATATTCATAATATTCACATTGAAATATAACTATGTCGATTTTTCAGTCGACACTGAAAAATAGTCCTTATTTCATAAATAATGTATGGTATGTTTTACGAAAACAATTTTCGTAATTTGATGCAAATGATAAGTACTATATGGCATGCTTCTACTATTTCTACCATTACCATAATAGTATACTAAATTCAGTGGTCCATTATTCACTTAATATAGATTATTTATTTCATATACAGCAACTATTTTACAGCAGAGAGTTCTTTGATTAAATATCTTGAACCTAAAAATAAATTTCATAGAAGACAATTTTCTATAAGAAAGTACATTACAGAATAGAAATCGTATTA
The DNA here is from genome assembly GCA_030737815.1 of Allium fistulosum. Taxonomy (NCBI): domain Eukaryota; kingdom Viridiplantae; phylum Streptophyta; class Magnoliopsida; order Asparagales; family Amaryllidaceae; genus Allium; species Allium fistulosum. The sequence continues at coordinate 736,159,343 of CM060908.1, read as the reverse complement.
CTCATTCAAAAGTTAAGTATCAATTATTATTATTACAATTCTCGTTTTCGATGTTTCTTTATGAAGCAGAAGTGACTATACATTCTCTTTATCCCAACCGTACCTTAAATCACATATACTCTTGTACATTAGTTATCCTTTCTAAAAGGTCAAACCAATCGAACGAAATCTCTTACTACAACATCATAATGGACTCTTTACAAAAGCACGCTCGATCATCCTTAACATTTAAGGACATCAAATATGTTGCACCTTGCGTAAAATCATCAAACTATCATTTTAGCGATCAAGTTCTTAGATCTATCTTGTAGTTTTGATCTAGTGTTGCATTTAATACAATACAACCCTTTAATAATCAGTCAAATTGAATACTTGATCTCACAATATTGTTTATTGGTTTATTTTGAATGAACTAACTTCATCGAAGTATCGTTCATTACGAATTGTGACCGTTCCTATATAACAACTATATGCGATAGTATATGGATCAAATATCCATAGTATTGTATTTCTTTTAGAGTTCAAAACTCATAGAATGCAGTACATGGTCTCGAGCAAATAAACGCGTAAGCGATCAAATTACGAATTTATTTAGTAGTTGTACAATAAGGCGCTTACATTGGTGTTGAAACATTAACATGCAAGAATCATCTATTAGTAAGTATATGTTATATTTCTATTTGTCAATCTTTAACTTAGTTCATTAATATTGTTGGGCGTGTTCTCACCCAGAAGATCGCAAGGCCAAGAAGCTTGATTCATTCGCGCTCGCCTAAGCTCCATTCGGTCTCCTACCACCATCGGACCGTGCTCCTACTGGATCAGCCCAGCTCCACACTACCGGACCATGACCCTACCGGACCAACCCGGCGCCATCCTACCGGACCATGATCCTACCGAACCAACTCAGCTTCACCCTACCGGACAATGCTCCTACCAGACCATGATTCTACCGAACCAACTCAGCTTCACCCTACCGGACAATGCTCCTACCGGACCAGCTGCCACCGGACCGAGACGTTCCGAACCAAGCTCCTTCCGGACCAACAATACCAGGCCAGATCGCGCCAGCTCAGGCCCACCAGTAGTTATATACATCCAAGACCCCTACCCCCAGCCTCACTCTATAAATAGAGGGGCAGGGGTACAACAATGGGGGATAAGTTTTGAGAGCTCAAGCACAGAGAGAACTTTCAAACAACTTTCTTTTACTTGTATCAAAGCTTTGTACTTGTAATCTAAACAAGAGAAGAGAAATAACATATGAAGTGGACGTAGGAACATTCTGGCTGAACCACTATAAATCTGCGTGTCTTTTTACAGTTTAGCCCCTGCTTTTCATATATTTGCATAAATCACCCAAATCACTAAGAACAACATAAGACCTACTAAATCATACGACTTTGAGGTGTTTGTCCATTTTTTGTGCAAACATTTTTGGTGCTTTCACTGAGAACTAGAAGCTCGAAGCTTCAGCTTCATCCACTTAACAGTTTTCCTAACAGCATCGTTCGCCACTTGGAAAACATGCCTCCCAAACCGAGAAAAGATGTTAGCAAAGGAAAAAACATCGCATCCAACAGTCTTCCAGATCCAGCTGTCACGAATCAAGTAAATCGTCCTCCTCCAGCAGCGGTACCAAATGAAGGATAGGCTAATCCGACCACTCCTGCCACAGAACAGCCCGTAGCAATTACTAGGGCAGATTTAGACAGGGTTGTGGTTGAAGTAACTAACCGCTTCACATCCCAGCAGGAAGCCTTGGTGGACCATCTCATGTCACGCTTAAGGGATGCTGAAGAGTCCAACCGCAACACTGAATCATGGGGCGAGTCCTAGTCTGGAGGATCCCAGAGACAACAAAGATCTTCCTTCTTCGAAGGAGCTAACGGCAGAAGTAGCCATGGTAGGAGCCGAGACCGAGCACAGCCCGAAGTTAGGCCTGAGGAAACGTTTGGTACCGAACCCAACGGGGGAGGTACCGGGCGAAGGTCAACTGTAGCTGAGCCTGTCACACTGCCTAACCACGGAAACGCCGGTGAACGGGGCCGAGCTAGAGTCCAGCCCGAAGTTGGACCCGAGGAAGTGCTTAGATCAGAACCTAGCAGGGGAAGATCAAGGCAAGGGCCAACTGTAGCTGACCCTAGCATGCTCCCAGAAGATCAAAGGCAGCCGCTGGAAAATATGAGGAATGATAGACGATACCATCCCTATAGGTCATCTGGACGGAATCAATCCCACAGAACAGAACCAAACTCCTTTCTATCTGCTCCAAATTCTGATGAAAGGATGGCACGCTTATTCAGAGAGTGTGTCCAACGGGAGCAAAGAGATCGAGGGATAGGCGCTAGGGTAACCAGTCCTTTCGCCCGCAATATCGAAATCGCTATCACTCCCCGAGAATGGAAGATGCCAACAATGGAACCTTACAAAGGAACCTCCGACCCCGTTGTACACTTACAGAGGTACACACAACATATGCTCATGAGTGGAGCAACAGAAGGAGTACTGTGCAAATGCTTTCCGCTCTTCTTAGCAGATCTCGCTACCTCCTGGTTCTGTCATCTACCCCAGGGATCCATCAGCTCGTGGGAAATGTTGAAAGAAAAGTTTATCAGTCAGTTCCGTATCCATGTGGAACAACCTAAGGACGCTTATTCCTTATCCAGCGTCAAACAGAAACCTGGAGAGAAACTGCAACAATACCTAACCCGATTCAATGCCGCAGCAGCCGCGGTCCAAGACGCCGATGAAAAGCTTATCCTAATGGCCCTCTGTAGTGGTGTGCATCCGGACACCAAATTTGCTAGAAGATTGACGAAAGAAAAACCAGCTACTTTACCCGATTTCTTCCACGAAGCCGGGAAATATATGAGGCTTGAGGATGCTGCCGTTGAGGGGCAGTCAGGACATCAGAATAAGGCAACTCACAGCAACGCCGTTGCTGTAGCAAGGGACGTTCGAAGAAATGATTCCAGGGACAATATTGGGGGCAAGAAGGGAGAAAAACGCCTATATCGGCCTGGACCGAGATTTGACACTTACACTCCTTTGAATGAGACCGTTGAAAATATCTTCCTTGCCACCCAAGGCGAAGTTAGATACAAATGCCCACCATACAAGAAGGAATCATATAATGCGCAGAAGTCTGGAAAGTTCTGCCGCTTCCACGAATCTCATGGGCATGACACCAATGAATGCCATCATCTCCGGGACTTGATTGAGGAACACATCAGAAGGAAGAAACTGGAACGCTATGTAAAAGGTCAGGACAGGACTCCAGCTCCTGCCAATGAGAACCCAAGGCTACCCTCACCGGAGATCGGCAGAGGAAACTGCAACACTAGCAGCTCTACTCAAGAGAAGATAGTGGTCCATACCATCTCGGGAGGACCACACATCGCTGACAGAAGCTGGAAAGAAATGGAAAGATATGGAAAGTTGCTTAGAGACAATAAAGACTGTGTCAATTCGGTTATAGAAGAGCGCCACCCGAAGCGGAAAGAAAGTGATGACATCACATTCGGTAAACGTGACCTAGAGGGAAGGCAATACCCTCACATGGATCCTATGGTTATCTCTGCCCGGCTCGGCCCCGCCGAGGATTACCGAATCCTAGTAGACACAGGAAGCTCAGTAAACATCCTGTTCAAACACGCATTCGACAAAATGAAGCTATCAATGAAGGATGTATCTCCCTGCGATAAACCACTACACGGTTTCACTGGAGATGCGAAGATGCCTCTCGGGCAATTGGACCTCTTTGTTGAGATTGGAAGCCATCCCCTCTCCGTTGTATGGAAACAGACGTTTGTGCTAATAGAAAACCATTCGGCCTACAACGCCTTCTTAGGAAGGCCAGCCTTGTCTGACTTCCAAATTGTCCTAGCCCCATGGTGCCTGAAGATGAAATTTCCAACGGACAATGGAGTAGGGGAAGTAGAAGGAGACCAGGACATGGCTCGAGACTGCTATGTGACTGAACTTCGCAACAACCACAGGAAGGATAAAGGGAAGGGTGTAGAGGTTGCCCTCTGCACAAAAAGTCTAGAAGCATAGCAACTAAAGAAAGCCCCTCCTCTTCGATATACCAGCGACCCTTTCAATGAATTAGACCCTAGGGACAAAGAGGAGGAGTCCACCGCCGAGCCTGCAGAGGCTATGGAGTTTGTATCTGTAGACAAGCACGACTCGAGTAGACTATTGAAAATTGGATCCCAAATAAAGGCAGAGTTGAAGGAACAGCTCATCGATTTTCTCCACCACAACCTGGATGTATTCGCATGGTCACACGCGGACATGACCGGAATCTCCCCCGACGTAGCGTGCCATGCACTAAACATTGATCCTACCAAGGCTCCCGTAAAACAAAGAAAGAGAAGTATGGGAGCAGAGCGATCAGCAGCCCTCGATGAAGAGGTAAAGAATCTTCTCGCCATTGACTTCATACGAGAAGCCATCTACCCGGAATGGATCGCTAACCCAGTGCTGGTAAAGAAGGCCAATGGGAAGTGGCGAACATGCATTGACTTTTCCAACCTAAACGATGCCTGCCCAAAGGATTGCTTCCCACTTCCCCGAATCGACCAGCTTGTAGACAGCACAGCCGGACACGAGCAGTTATCTTTTATAGATGCATACTCAGGATATAACCAAATTCCTATGCATGCTCCCGACCAAGACCACACTAGTTTTATCACCGACCGGGGTTTGTACTGCTATAAGGTAATGCCTTTCGTACTTAAAAATGCAGGGGCCACCTACCAGCGCCTCGTCAACAAGATGTTTGCAGGGCTAATAGGGCGAGCTATGGAAGTATACGTGTATGACATGCTGGTGAAGTCAAGAATAGCCGACGATCACGTAAGCCACCTAGGCGAGATGTTTCAAGTACTTCGCCAATATGGAATGAAGTTGAATCCTCTAAAATGCTCCTTCGGAGTGTCATCAGGAAAGTTCTTAGGATTCATCGTCCATGCCAGAGGGATTGAAGCAAACCCTGAACAAGTCCGAGCCCTAAAGGATATCAAGATACCTTCCACTCGAAAGGAAATGCAAAGTCTGAATGGAAAAGTGGCCGCCCTAAGCCGATTCATCTCCAAGGCAACGGACAAATGCGTCCCTTTTTTCGAAGCTTTAAAGAAAGACAAAGGAAAGTTCGAATGGACTGACGAATGCTTAACCGCTTTCCTTAACTTAATCGAACACCTCCAGAAACCACCGGTACTCTCGACTCCAAGCGAAGGCGAAGAATTATGCCTATACCTTGCTGTGTCACCTCACGCCCTGAGCGCCGCCTTGGTAAGAGAAGACAACCGCATGCAGCGGCCAGTTTACTTCGTCAGTAAGAGGTTTACGGGGGCAGAAGTCAAATATCCTAAACTTGAGAAGCTAGCATACTGTTTACTAATCACATCATGGAAACTGCGTCACTACTTCCAGTCCCATTCCATCAAAGTTCTGACCGATCAACCACTGAGGCAGGTACTCCATCGTCCCGACACTTCCGGGCGACTACTTAAATGGTGCATTGAACTAAGTCAGTATGATATCACCTATCACCCTCGCACCGCCATCTAGGGACAAGCCATAGCTGATTTTATTGCAGAATTCACTACCAACGAAGATAAGGAGCAATTGGAAATAGCAGAAGATATCAAGTGGAATCTCTTTGTGGATGGTGCATCGAACGAACAAGGCTCGGGGGCAGGTGTGGTAATAATCACTCCCAGGGGAAACAAACTGCACTATGCTGTAAGGTTGGAGTTCGCTGCCACCAACAACGATGCAGAATATGAAGCAGTGATAGCCGGACTAGAACTTGCTATAGAAATCGGAGCCAATTCTTTGTGTCTTCACAGCGATTCTCAACTTATCGTTAATCAAATATTAGGAGAATTCCAAGCTCGAGAAGAACGACTCATATCATATTTGAAGAAGACCAAGTTACTTCTCAACCGATTGGACCACTACTTAGTCAAACACATCCCTAGGGAAGAGAACCAAGAGGCCGACGAATTGGCAAAACAAGCAACTACGAGAGACATCGCCATCTTCGGGGCAGTAACCATCTCAAAGCAAATGGCCCCAAGTTTTGAGCAAGTGAATCTGATAGCTGCAATCGAAGAAGCAACTTGGATGACTCCCATCCGAGACTACCTACAAAGTGGCACACTGCCCAACGGACGTAACGAAGTCAAGAAAATCTTAAGGAAAGCTTCCCGCTACACAATTCAAGAAGACATCCTCTATCGGCACGGATTCTCTAACCCGTTATTAAGGTGTGTCGCTGGGAGGGAAGCCAAGTAAATCTTATCCAACATCCATCAAGGAAGCTGCGGAGACCACACCGGAGGACAAACATTAGCAAAAAAGATACTCCGATATGGATATTTCTGGCCCACCTTAAGCAAGGACGCCTTGGATTTCGTCAAAAAGTGTGACAGGTGTCAGAAGTTTGCTAAGATTCCGCGGCTACCAACGACTGAGATTACTCAAATGACCAGCCCTTAGCCCTTTGCAGTATGGGGAATTGACTTAATCGGCGAACTGCCAATGGGCCGAGGCGGGGCCAAATATGCTATAGTGGCAGTCGACTATTTCACCAAATGGGTGGAAGCAGAACCTCTGAATAAAGTATCTTCAGCAAAAGTTATTAACTTTTTGATCAAAAATGTTCTGTGCATGTACGGAGTCCCATTCAAAATCATATCAGACAATGGACTTCAATTTGACAGCGAGGAATTCGCCAACTGGTGCCAAGAGCACGGAATTCACAAAAGCTTCTCATCCGTAGCGTATCCCCAGGCAAACAGACAAGTCGAAGCCATCAACAAAATTCTGAAAACTCTAATAAAAAAGAAACTCGAAAAGTCAAAGGGCGCTTGGGTGGATGAACTCCCTACGGCACTATGGGCCTATCGCACATCTTTCAGAACTTTAACGGGGCATACTCCTTTCTCTTTGGCATACGGATCGGAGGCTATGCTCCCAGTTGAAACCATTGGGCCTTCCCACCGTAGGATCCACTATAACCCAGAAGAGAACGAAGAACTCCTTCACATGTCTTTGGATCTAGTGGAGGAGAGAATAAATGATGCAGTCCTTAAAGCAGCAGCCCACAAACAAAAAGTGGCAGCACAATACAACTCCAAAGTCAAGCATCGTACCTTACAAGAAGGGGACCTTGTCCTCAAGCGAATCTTCCCCCGCCCCGGAGCACTAGATCCAATCTGGGATGGACCATATGTAATTCATAAAGATCTCCACAATAGAGCTTATATTTTGTCAACAGTGGACGGAGAGTTGTTCCAGAGGACATGGAACATCCAACACCTCCGTCGATACTTTTCTTAACTTGTACTGCCCATATGAAGTGAATTAACAAAGAGAATCAGTGGACGTAGGCCTTTTCGTGCCGAACTACTTTAAAAAACCTTGTCTCGTTTTTAACTTGTTCCTTTATATCTTGGCTGCTTGTTAACTTTATCCTTTTCTGTTGAACAAAATCCTATGCGTATAGTGTTTCCACTCAACGCACTCCACAGCTCAACTTCACCTGGACAAGACCTGACAGGTACTATGCGAATCTATGCCCTCGCCAATGAGACACTTTTGCTCCGGCATCCCTCTGCTGTGGGTTAACTCATTGCTCGCGATGGCCCTTAAAGCCAACTGTAATGAGCCGATTATAAGCCACCGAGAAGGCCGACTATAGCCGAGGTAGCTCATTACGGCGTTCGGCTCGCCGGCAACTATGGACCGACTATAAGCCCCAACATAAGGTGTGGCCAGCCAGGGGCAGTTCACAGTTGACGATCGGCACCCACGCTAGCCGGCCACAGTAAATCGAATAATACCCACGATTACGGGCCATAATGGCCCGGGTAGTTACTGTGCGCGATCTCGGCTCCGATGTGTCTTAAGTGCGGCTGTGGTAAAAAAGAATTAACTCCCCGCGGAGGCGTAAGATGGGTGACAAATGTCTCCAAGACCCACAGCTAGGGAAAGTGGCTACAAAGCCCGTTTGCCATGAACTTAAGCACATCGAAGGCCTTCCGTGATTGGAAGTTTTACTATTTCGCATATTTCAATTTTACTTAAGAAACTTTTTCTCCTATCCTCTGTAACAAACCCTGAAGTGCAGGACACAAAACAGGAGACACTCACTAATAGAAGCGGATACTCACAGCAAGATACTGGACCGCATCCCTTACTCAGTCACACAGGATATTCAAAGCTGCCATCTACAAGCAAAATATAAAGGACGGTATTTCCTTCTTTCATATATGCCTATAATTTGTTCACACCTCATGCTAACACTGCAAGTCATGAAATTATGTTTTAAGCAAGAACCTGACATCAAACGCAATTTAATTACAAGAATATGCATGGCTATATTTCTTATGCAACATGTCAAAATAGCAAAAACATTCAAAAGACGACAAAATCAGCTTAAGTTAAAGAATTGCACATCAAGAATAGAGCAATTTATTACAAGTAGCAAGAATTACAACCTAAACGTTACTCTACTGTTTTAAGACTAACATATACAGCCATGTCAAGTACACAAAAAGAATTCTCCAGGTCTAATCAGGGAGCCGGCTGCGTTGGAGTCTTGTCCTTGTCCTGTTGCCCACCTGTCCGGTCATAAAAAGAAATCATTAGTAATAAGCAACAGAGTTAACAAAAGAACAAACTAGTAAAGTAGAGGTTACCAGCAACTTCCCCTTGATCGTCTTGGTCGTCATCCCCTACTTCCACGCCTGCCTCCTCAACCGCGAACAACCTCATCCCCTCTTTCACCGCTGTCTTCTCCTCCTTGGTAAACTGAGCGGTGACCACATCCATCCTATAGGCCGCTCCACCCTCCTTATCCGCCTCAGCCTTGGCCTCCTCTAGAGCCCTGAGGTAAATCCTAGCCATAACCCGGGGGTAGTCGTCCATCCAAGATAAGCTTCCCTGCTTCCAAGTGCGAAAGTACATGTCCTGCAGCATATCGTCCATCATCCCCTCATTTTCCTCGAACTCCCTCATACGAGCCTCAGAAACCGACAGCCTTGCAATGGCAGCATCCCTTTCTAGTCGGTATCGCGAGCAGTCAGCCTGAAGGGACCTCCTCATCACCTCCATCTCCTCCTTTAGCCTGACCTGAGCAAGCTCTACGGCTTCAAGCTTCCCCGACAGCTCCTCTACCTGCTCAAGATCTGCCCTCCGAACCTCGTCCACTGTCAAGATGGCAATATTTATCTGCTCCTTGCAAGTAGCCTCCATCTTCCGCAATTCCGCCTTACTAGCCTCCTCCATAGTCTTCCTCAACCGCCCGGAGGCAGCCTCATGCTGAGAAATCTGAATGGCCTGATCAGCAAGCTGTTTGGCCTGGTCCGAAACCATCAATCGTAGTCGGATGTTGGAACTCCCAATCTCCTCTCCAGCCTTAACCAGTCGGGCATGATGCCCCATCAGCTTCCTAGTCTCCTCCGCCACCCGATCAATATTAGCCTTGGCCTCATCTCCCATGGTAACTATCCGAGTGGTAAGTAAATCGAGATCTAAGGACTTAGCCTCATCAAGCACCCGTACCATGGGATTACGGGGAAGATGGTGCTCACCGGTAACTTCGTCGAAGGTAATATCATGGGAACCTGGATCCAGATCAGGATGACCCGCAAATGGATTACGAGCCAAACCAGGACGATCAATCTGCGTAATGGTAGGATTTTCAGACGGGTGCGGAGAGAGTGCGAACTCAGTATCCTCCTCCGTGATATCATGAAGAGGCTGAACTGGGGGCTGAGGACTGAGTGAAGGTTCGGATAAGGGATGACTCCTTTTTCTCTTCTGAATACCCTCTTCAATAACCCCGAGAAGAGGACGGTAGACGACTACATCCCCGAAACGGTGGGTCGGAGTCTTTGGCTTGGCGGAAGCTTTGGAGAGCTTGTATTGTTCAAGCCTGTGCCGAAGATCAGAGGCCTTGGCCGTTTTACCTGCCCCTGATATGAAGAACAAGTGTCACAAGCTTACATTGATCCATAATTCGAGAAACGCGGTAAATTAAAAGTTAAAAGAAGAAAGGAAACACATTAGTTATACAAACCCTGGGGAGGAGTAGGATACTGCAATGAGTCCTGGATTTCATTCCAGGACGGGAGCGGATCATAAAATATTCCTAAGTCCCTATCATAAATGGAGCCTGTAGGAGTCAAAAGTTCACCTTGAGTCGTCGGAGCCACCTTGGCTGGAATAGTCTGAGAAGACTCGCTTGCACCGGTCCTGGCCTTGTCAGCCTTCCCGAATTTCTCTACCAAAGCCGTTTCTCTGTCCAGCCCCTCGAAAGCTTGGTTGAATGCATCATCCGTCCACTCCTGAATCTCGCCTGCTTGCCCAGGAAGCAAGGCCCCGATGCCATCGCCACCATCACCACCTTCCCGGTCATCTCCACCCTCACCTCTCTCCTCCTCCACATCTTCCTTCCCCGGAGTAAGTGGACAAGTGCTGGGGGAAGGACCATCCGACTTCTTAAGCTTCTTACCTCTGACCATTGGAGATTTTGAGAAAGGTTTCCTCTTGCCACTCTCTACTGTGACACCTCCCTTAGCTTGAGCAGCCGCCCTCTCCTCCGCTGTTTCCCTCTGCTTGACTACTGACTGTTGTGGAAGGATCAAATTATACTCCAGAAGAGTCGCATTTCTGATCAGGTAAGCAGCCGATCTATCTCTCCCGGGGATAGCTTCTATCTCAACCGCCATTCGAACCAGGCGATCAGTCTCCACAACCGCAAAGCCACCTGTCGCTAGCAAAAAATGAAAACGTATGAGAAGAAGCATCGCAACCAGGATGAAAATTATAATTAAAGCATCGACTTACATCCGGAGGTGAAACGCCGAATAGAAACAGAATCGTCCCTGACGAAGAACCACTCCTTCTTGAACATGCTGTACTTAGAATACAGATCCAAGACCGGCTTGAAGGTTACAGCTGACTCCAAGATGAAGTATGGGGACCCCTTCTTATAGTCCCTCAGATTATATAAGTACCGAATCTCCCGGTTGGAAGGAGCACGCCCATGCTTCCTCTGAAAGATGACGAAGAGGCTCACCAGTATAGTATAAGAGTTGGGTTGAAGCTGGAATGGGGCCACCTTTAGATATGTAAGAAAACTGAGTACCCAAGCATTAAGAGGCGGGATGGCACCGCACATACAGTGGTATCTGCTGTAGGCAAAGTACCCTTCGGGAGGGTCATATGGCATAACTTCTCTCCCTGGCAACAGCATGCGTGCCCTATCAATTCCAAAAGAACGGGAGATGGCATCAAGCTGCTCCTCCTTGAGGGAGCTGGGAAAGCAATCGGGCGGGGAATTCAGAAGCTCCTGAGGGCCGTACCCGTCCACCAGTGATCTCGGGCCAATTCCGTGACGTTCCGGTCCTGGCTGAGCAGGGGGCACTACGGAAGATTCTCCTTCGCCCTGGGACTTCTTTTTATCCGATCGAGTTTCTGCTTTGCGCGACATTATCTGCAACGTCGAAAAAACATGTTGTTAAAACAGAGGATACAAACAAGCAAGTACATGTAGCCCAGAATTTCGCTCGTGATATGAAAAGTGAAAAAAAAACCAAGTGTATCAAGTCCATTCGGCATTCTCATTCTCAAAGGCCCATTCGGCATTCTCATTCTCAAAGGCCCATTCGGCATTCTCATTCTCAAAAGCCCATTCGGCATTCTCATTCTCAAAAGCCCATTCGGCATTCACAAATAAAGTTCATTCGGTACGTAGGACATACGAGTTTCATTCGGCGAAGGGAAGATAAGTACCTGATTCGGCAGGCCAAAGCGATTCGGCAATAGGATAAAATCTGATTCAGTTATTTGAAGCTGTCTCGTTCGGTAAAAGGTACGAAAGCCCTAGGCCCTTATTTATAGGCGAGCATAGACGACCGGATCTGCGGATTCGGCGAGAGCATCCAAGCTAACATTGTTGGTTTAAAAAAAAAACAAAGCACGGCATATGCCCCACTTTGGGGGGCAAATGTTGGGCGTGTTCTCACCCAGAAGATCGCAAGGCCAAGAAGCTTGATTCATTCGCGCTCGCCTAAGCTCCATTCGGTCTCCTACCACCATCGGACCGTGCTCCTACCGGATCAGCCCAGCTCCACACTACTGGACCATGACCCTACCGGACCAACCCGACGCCATCCTACCGGACCATGATCCTACCGAACCAACTCAGCTTCACCCTACCGGACAATGCTCCTACCGGACCATGATCCTACCGAACCAACTCAGCTTCACCCTACCGGACAATGCTCCTACCAGACCATGATCCTACCGAACCAACTCAGCTTCACCCTACCGGACAATGCTCCTACCGGACCAGCTGCCACCGGACTGAGACGTTACGAACCAAGCTCCTTCCGGACCAACAATACCAGGCCAGATCGCGCCAGCCCAGGCCCACCAGCAGTTATATACATCCAAGACCCCTACCCCCAGCCTCACTCTATAAATAGAGGGGCAGGGGTACAACAATGAGGGACAAGTTTTGAGAGCTCAAGCACGGAGAGAACTTTCAAACAACTTTCTTTTACTTGTATCAAAGCTTTGTACTTGTAATCTAAACAAGAGAAGAGTAATAACATATAAAGTGGACGTAGGCACATTCTGGCTGAACCATTATAAATCTGCGTGTCTTTTTACAGTTTAGCCCCTCCTTTTCATATATTTGCATAAATCACCCAAATCACTAAGAACAACATAAGACCTACTAAATCATACGACTTTGAGGTGTTTGTCCATTTTTTGTGCAAACAAATATATCTTAATTGATAAATGTTTTATCAATCGTATTAAATACACAAATTTATCAATGTAGATTATCATGACATTATATAGCATATGTTCTTATAACATTAGAAAGGTTAAATGTTATCATTTTATTTTTGTAATAAGGCTCCCACTAGTCTTTTATATTTCACCACACCCTAAGCGAAACATAGAAGTCTTTTGACTTCACTAATGGGCATAAGGACTCTTCCGTCTTGGAATTCTGACCTTGAGTTTGCTCAACATGTCATAGCTCTATGGACGATGGATAAATCCTTATCGGTTGTATTGTATACAACTCCTAACCCTTGGTGCCTTGTTCTAATTTCACGTCGACCTTGAGTTTGCTCAAAAAATTGAAACAAAATTACTTACTCGTGCCTACCATATAGCAACGGCCTAAGTATAGTATATATACCTTGAGTTTACTCAACAAATAGATATAGTTATCTTACCTCGTTTATTCAATATATTATTAATACTACACATAACATCTCTAGCTTGATTTTTCTCAACAACTAAGGAGTATGCAAGTAATTTATTAATATATATGATAGAGGGCAACATTATATTGAAGATTCATAATATTTCGTATATTATATTAAGTGATATCGACTTATGGAATAATGTGAAATACCCTCGTGATTCAAGTGTTGAACACATCGGAAATCACGATACACATACATTTATGTATATATTTTTCCTTAAGTCTATTTAGGGTTTCTTAATGTTCCACCCTTAATTTATATATTCATATTGTATAAATTTTATTATTTTATATAACTTTTATATTTCATATTACTTACATAATAGTTTTATGTATAATATTATATTAGTTAAATCTTATTTAATTAATTTTAATTAATTAACATTTTAATTTGATTTTATATTATCTTAGTATAACTTTTATATTAAATATTTAAGTATAGTATACCACCTATATCTCATATATGTGTATTTTTATTTAATTAATTAACCTTTTATTAATTTATTTATTTAGTTAACCTTTAATTAATTTATTTAATTAAACAATTTTAATTAAATTATATTAATTTCAAAAATCATATTATATACATAAATGTATACTTATGATATCTTAAACATTTTAAAATATCATAACATATATAATACATGTATATAATTCTTCATTAACTAATTTATCTAATTAATAAATTAATTTTATTAATATTATTAATAAATTTAAATTTTCAAAATTAATATTTAATATTTTCAAACATTCTAAAAATTCTATTATATTATAAATATTTTAATATATGTATATCTAATTTTAAATTTAACTATTAAATTTAAAATCTTACATTTTAATTTTCAAACAATTTTGAAAATTAGTCTAAGGCCCAGTTCAAATTTGGGCATTCTCTATTAGGGACAACCTTTGAATTATGATTATAATAATTAACCCTAACATGGTTAATTTAGACCGCATAGGCTATTGGGCTTTGATACCTTTGTTTGAAATGGATCAGCTTACAACGGAAGTTACGGGTGAATTTCAAAAAAAAAATCCCTTTTTAGATCTTTATTGGACCTAATAAGCTACTTTATTTATAACATTTATAAATATTATTGAAATAAAATCTATTTATTTTATTCAAAATTATAAATTATATAGTTACATTTAATTTATGTCTTTATATATGTGTGTGTGTGTGTGTGTGTGCATGTGAAACATATAAACTCATGCAAGGTATAACATGTCCATGTATATATGTTGGGATTTACATCACAACGACCATTGTTAGACCATCCCCAACCACATGATAATATAACCAACGACTTTCCCCGTGTCTTCCTATAAACATATAATAACTATCAAACTCTTGACAATATCTCATCTAAGATTTCACATGCTCACAAACTTCTCAATGGAGTTCCACTTAATCACTGGGGGAACTTGCACTTGTTTTCAGATAAGGCGATAGAGGAGTCAAAACCAAGATGACTAGAAGTAGGAGATGTCAGACAAATAGGTGACGCAATATCAACCAGCGAAGAACGAACAGACGTTCTCTTGGGGACCCATTTCCTCACCGGAGGATGAGGAAGAGGGATCTTTTCCAGAATAAGCAAAAGGGTTCAATAATCACTTATTTATAAGCTTCAGTAATGTGGCCGGAAGATTGACATACCGTGCAAATATCAGGTTTCTAGTTGTAATTCACATCAACAAATACATCACGACCATGTGCGATACGTACCTTTAGCCATGTAGGGAGAGTCTTATCCAGAGTTATTTCAATTAAAGCCTTAATGAAGACCAGTTTCTTCCTAGCCATTGTATTTGAGTCAAAGCATTTGAGCTTGCAAAGGAGGCTAGGAAACTAGTTTAGACCTATCAAGGGCTGAAGAACTAAAGGAATATGAGTAAAATGTGCCTAGATAGGAATAGACAATACCTAATCTCTAGCTCTGTCAACCGTCGGACTCCATGTCGTTATTATAAATGGCTTTCCAGAAATGATGGACGGTTTAGATTCTTGAATGCAAAGCCTTTCTTCCACATGAGAAAACTTGAAATAAAACATACTATCAACATAATTTACACTAAGTCCTCCTCTAAGTTTCAATACACTTTGGTGATGATCATGGACATCCAAGTAAGATGGATTGGAATCAAGAAAGAAACCGACTAAATATTCAGACCAATAATCTATACCCGCTTGCATAACTTCAGCAAGAGGAACCATGAAGCCCTCAGTTTCAACCGTTTCAAAAGACCTAGGAGTGTAAACTGCTGCATTCCTTGGCAAAGATGAAAATAGTGTTTTCCTTTTTTTAACAGAAGGGGGAGCTACCAGATCCTAAATCGAGGCTACTGCATTCTGAGTAATAGTTTGTGAAGCTGGAATAACATAAGCATATGGAGTGCATTTAGCCCTTATCGAAATACCAGCCGCAATCAGAGGTTTTTCCACAGCAATATCTACCAAATCATCAATCACACTATCACCCAATACGTTACCACCAAGATCGGATTCAGTTCCAACTACAGCAACTTCATGATTTTTACCAGTCTAAAGTACTTCAGTACTAATAGCAACTGCTGAAAGCATTGCAAAACAACAGTCTCGGTCGTCATATTAGTCAAACCAGAAATAGGGCTTTGGATGGGTCTGTTGTTGCAAGGAGATCTGTAAAATCATGTAGGGGGAAGGTTGAAACAGTTATAGCGGGATCCAAGTTGCAGACAGTTTCAATGGGCAGAATAGATTCTGCTAAAGGAGATGAAAAATGAGAGCCAATAGAACTCAACACAGGAACCACTAAGAAAAGACGGCCAGAGCATGTGATAAACGAGGAGCTTTACTCGAAGGAGGCTACAAACCTAGCTTTATCTTTCCAGTTCTTCGCCATTAGAAGAGGAGACAAACGGATGAGGGAAGAGATGCTATTGAAGATGAATGGTAGAGGAAGGCTCGAGTTGAAGAAGACGAGTTGGAGATGAAAGAAAAGGAAATCGAGCTAACGTGTCTGTTGTGATGTAAATCCCAACTTCTATACACGAGCATGTTATACCTTACACGGGCTGATATGTTACACATGCATACACATACATATATGTATGTAGTTTTATTTTGTTTATATGTACATAATTATATGAACTAAATAAAACTATATAATTTATAAATTTAAATAAAATAAGAGATTTTATTTAAATAAAATTTAGAAACGATCTAAATGAATTAGACTTAATAAGCCCAATATAGATTCAATAATTTTTTTGAAATTCATCCATAAATTCTGCTACAGGTTACCCCAGTTGCAGCAATGATATTAGAGCCCGATACCTATGCAGTCTAAATTAGTCATGCTAGGGCTAAATATTAAGTTCACAACCAAAAATTTGTCCCCAATAGAAAGGGCCCAAATTTGAATTGGACATTGGGCTAAATTTCAAAATTGTTTGAAAAATAAAATATAAGATTTTAAATTTGAAAGTTAAATTTAAAATAAGATATACATATTTTATAAATGTTATAATATAATAAAATATTTGAAATTTTTTAAAAATATTTAATATTAATTTCAAAATTTTAAATTTATTAATAAGATAAAAAAAATTAACTAAACAAGTTAATTAATGAAAAATTATACATGTATTATATATGTTTGATATATATTATAACATTTTAAAATGTTTAAGATATCATATGTATACATGTATGTATATAATATGACTTTCGAAATTAACATAATTTAACTAAAAAAATTAATTAAAGGTTAATTAATTAAATTTATTAATTAGTGGTTAATAATTAAATTAAAAAAATACATATATGAGATATATGTGTTATACTATAAAGGTTATAATACATAATATTTAATATAAATATAAATGTTATATAAATTAGTATAAAATTAATTAAAATGTTAATTAATTAATATTAATTAAATAAGATTTAATTAGTCTAATAATTTACATGAGACTATTATATAAATAATATAAGATATAAAAGTTGTATAATAATAAAGCTTATATAATATGAATGGACAAACTAAAGGTGGAACATCAAAGAAACCCAAATAGACTTAAGGGATAAATGCATGTCTTGTACGATACCGTGATTTTAGATGTATCTGACAATTGTATCATGAGAGTATTTCACAAGAATACATTATTCCATAAGTCGATATCACTTAATATAATATATTAAAGATTATGAATTTTCAATATAATGTTGTACTCTACCATATATATTAATAAATTACTTCCATACTCCTTAGTTGTTGAGAAAACTCAAGCTAGGGATGTTATGTGTAGTATTGTTAATACATTGAATAGACGAGGTAAGATAACTATATGTATTTGTTGAGCAAACTAAATGTACATATACTAACTTAGGCCGTCGCGATATGGTTGGTATGAGTGAATAATTTTTTCAATTTGTTGAGCAAACACAAGATCAAAGTGAATTTACGACAAGGTACCAACGGTTAGGAGTTATATATGATACAACCGATAAGAAGTTATCCATTGTCCATGAAGCTATGATTTGTTGAGCAAACTCAAGGTCGGAATTCCAAGACAGACGAGTCCTAACGTCCACTAGTGAAGTCGAAAAACTTCTATGTTTCGCTTAGGGTTTCGCGAAACATAAAAGACTAATGGGAGCCTTATTAGAAAAATGAAATGATAACATTTAACTTTTCTAATATTGTAAGAACATATGTTATATAATGTTATAATAATCTACATTGATAGATTTGTGCATTTTATATGATTGATAAAATGTTTATCAATTAAGATATACAAATGAACTGAATTGAAGATCGACAAATCGAAATATAACATATACTTACTAAGAAATGCTTTTTGCATGTTAATGTTTCAATACCCATGAAAGTGCTTTATTTTACAACTACTAAATACATTCATAATTTGGTTGCATACATGGTTATTTGCTCGAGACCGTTTATTGCATTCTATGAGTTGCAAACTCTAAAAGCAAACAAGACTATGGATATTTGATCCATATACTATCGCACATAAGTGTTATATGAGGATTGGTCACAGTTCGTAATGTACGATACTTCGATGAAGTTAGTTTATTCGAAATAAGCCAACAAACAGTACTATGAGATTGAGCATTCAATTTGATTAATCGCAAATGGATCATATTATGTTAAATGTAACACTAGACTAAATCTATAAGAAAGATCTAAGAATTTGATTGCTTAACTGTTAGTTTGATTAGTTTATGTAAAGTGCAACATATTTGATGTCCTTAAATGTCAAAGATAATCAAATGCGCTTTTGTAAAGAGTTCATTATGATGTTGTAGTATGGGTATTTTTTTAAAATGGTTTGACCATTTAGAAAGAAACATGAGTGTACAAGAGTAGATGTGATTTAAGGTACAGTTGGAATGATGAGAGTGAACAGTCACTTCTGCTTCATAAAGAAACATCGGAAAGGAGAACTGTAATAATAATGATTGATTCTTAACATTGGAATCAGAAATATGATTTCTATTTCGAAATGTATTTTCATATAGAAAATTATTTTCTATGAGATTTATTTCTTTGAGTTCAATATATTTGATCAAGGAACTCTCCACTGTAAACTAGTTGCAGCATATGAAATAAACAATCTATTTTAAGTGAATGGCGGACCTCCAAATTTAGCAGCCATTATAGTAAAGGCAGAAATAGTGGAAACATGCCATATAGCACTTACTTATTGTGTCAAATTACGAAAAAATATTGTAAAACATACCAAACATTATTTATGAAATAATGACTATTTTCAACCTGGATTGAAAAGTAGATATAGCTATGTTAACCCGCCTTTTGGCAAGGCCGTACATAGGCGGATTTAACCCAACAAACTTCACAATTATCGAGACCGATGAGTGCAGAGTGATGATTGTGGGGTACGAAAGTCAACTACAAATAACAACATGAAGCCAGGATTAAACGTAGTTGGTGGATAAACGATGCAGGGTGCTTGAAATATGAATATTAGCTTGGAGAAGGAACGATCGGCATAGTTTGGATCGACATGATATGGATTGGCATAGGAAGGATCGACAAAGCTTGGATTAGCTTGGATGAACAGAGCTTGGATCGCCATAGTATGGATTGACATAGGAAGGATCGGCATAGCTTAGCCGGTACAGCTTGGATCAACAAAGTTTGGATCGGCATAACATGGATTGGCATTGTTCATGGTGGATGGATCAGCCCTAATAGTAATCTAAGGGGTTAGCATATTGGAGTTTCATGATATGGATCGGTGTGGCACACACTGGAAGGAATTGGATCGGCACAATATCCTAAGGCATTAGGGATCGACATAACGTCCTAAGTGTTATCGAACGGCATGCCCTAGAAGGGTCGGTATACATCCCAGGCTACATCAGGAAGGATCGATGTATCTTTATGGGAAAGGATGGATCGACGTATCTTCATGGGAAAGGATGGATCGACATATCTTTATGGAGGAGGAAGGAACAACATGCTTCAGGGAGGATGGATCGGTATAGTATATTGGAAAAAGATGGATCGGTGTAGCAACATGGAAAGGGAGGGATCGGCATGAAGGACCCTCCAGAGACGATTGGCCTTGGACTAGATGACGAAAAAACGATTGGAGGTAAGATGGTCGATTGTTATCAATGGACGAATTGGACACGCGATCGTTATGTTGGGCCCATATGGATGAGAAGGCCTTGTAGCCGAAGTTTCACCTATAAATACAACACGCATGGCTTCAGAAAGAAGGTCTTCTTTCTGCCTCTCTTCTTCTTCTACCTAAGCTACACTCTGCCATTTTTATTCTTGGATTTTGGATTGTAACTGCAATCAAACTTCATTATAATAAAGAGGATTATTCTAGAGTGGACGTAGGCCGGAGTTAGCCGAACCACTATAAATCTTGTCTCTTTTACTTGCTTTCATTTTTAATTTGTTTATTCTTTATATTATATTCTCCACATTAGATACTACATGTGATCTATGATTGTATGTTGGTGCTTTCATACAAATGGATGTTTGCGACCAATTTTAGCACCAATATTTTGGTGCTTTCACTTAGAAGACTAGCACCTGTGGATTTGGAAGCTAGGATCTCAGATTTAGAAGCTCAGATACTTAGATCTAGGAAGCAATGGCTAGGCAATCAACAAGGAGACCGAGAATAGATAGGAGCCATCATGAAGGGAGTCATGAGGCTTCCTCAGGAGCTAATCAAACCTCAATCTTCATTACCAGAGACGAGATGGAAACAATGATGGATGCTATGCAGGAAAGGATGTTGATGAGACAGGAGGAAATGATGCAGAACCTACTCCGACAGATTGGACAAGCTAGAGTGCAAAACCAGGGAAATGGAGCAGTAGGGAATACTAGAAATATGGATCATGGAGTTAGAGCAGTAAGAGCTAAGTCCAGAATCAGAACCAAGGAAATGAAGCAAACGGGATGCGGGATGGAGTGGAACCGCCGGGAGTAACCCCGACCAACCAAGAACGATCTGTAGTACTTTATCCGATCATTCTGACCAACCAAGAATGATCAGTGGTACTTTAGCCGATCGTTATAGAACAATCGGTGCCGATTGTTCCGCACTCGGGGGCATGCCTCTGGTTATGTTAGCTTAATTCTAGGCAGGATACCAACCGGTGCTGTGCAGTTTGGCATTGATCAAAATATGAATGCTTGTCCAGAAGAATAGATTTCAGGATTCCCTCGTGGACTCGGGAGGTAGATTGGAGACAACGGACGAAGACTACCACTTGATGACAACGACAGGTTGGCGGAAATGATCAAACATGCCATGAGAGGAGGATCGGTAAATAGAGATTTGGAAGATGTGAATAGGAGCCCCTTCGCTCCTAGAATCAGGCTAGCTAGGAATCCACCGGAATTCAAACTACCAACGCTTGACACATATGATGGAAAAACAGATCCCGCTGTTCATCGGACGAGATACATGAGGCACATGGAAGTACTGGGGGCATCAGAGGAGGTCATGGCACGGTGCTTCCCTTTGTATTTGACGGATATAGCTGTGCTATGGTTCAGACAGTTGGAAAGTGGATCTATTGGCACATGGACAAAATTGATCGGAGGGTTTATGAGGCAGTTTAGGGTTCACATTTGGAGACCCAAAAATGATATGAGTTTGGCAACATTGAAACAAAGGACCAGAGGTCCTTGAGAAATTTCCTAACACGGTTTAATGTCACGACAGCATCAGTAGATCGTCCAGATCCATCCATGGTTTTAATGTCGACTGTATTTGGAATTTCTGATGGCACGGAGTTCAAGGATTCACTAGCACGGGATCCACCTATGGATCTAGAGGAGTTTTACCATAAAGTAGAAAGGTTCCTGCGACAGGAAGACGCATGAGCAAACAAATCAGAGATGAATGTTGTGCAAAGTGGAGGATTATCGGGAGATGTAAACAAGAATGATAAAGGCAATGGAAAATGAATGACGGTAGTAATATATCGAAAAGGCAACGGAGAGAACCAAAATTCACTTCTTACACGGATTTAACCGAACCTTTGGAAAGAATTTATTTGGATACTCGAGGATGCCTATAGTATCAAAGGCCGGTGAAAAGGGAACCCTCCGAATAGAGCGGGCATCAGGAAAGCATTGCCTATTCCATGAGCTGGATGGGCACAATACAAATGATTGCAGGCATTTGAAGGATATCATGAGGAACATGTGAGGAATGGTCAGTTACAACAATATATATGGACTTGGGCTTTGGCGATGGAACAGGAGCAGCCACCTCCCACCTTGAATGAAGATGGCCCTGGATCAAGGCATCATCGTCAACCTATCATTAATTGATTGGATTTATGGCATGGAATAAGTAATAAACCCTGCAGCAATACAGCTAAGTCACTTACACATGTATAGAATCGAGGACGGTCCCTCGGCATGCTTTGAGATGACGATGAACCGTAGTGCTCGTGTCTGTGAAATTTTGTTTTTTTCCCGTTTACTGCAAACTCTGGTTTTTTGATACTATGGCTATTTAGTTTTTTGGTTGTACGGACTTTTATTTTATATTTTACCAAGTGGACTTTGGAATGATTAAATCTAGATTAATGAAATAAATAACACAGGTCACGGTTATGGCCCCGACCGAAGAGACGGGGCAATAACCGCGAGTTACGAGTCCCTTTGCCGGATAGCGACATGATGGACTCGTACATGGATAAGTCCTCGGCCGGAGAGTCGAGGCCGGAGTATGATACCCATGGATTAAGTCCTCGAATGGGAATCGAGGCCGGAGTAGGATACCCCATCGATTAATTACTCGATCGGAAAGTCGAGGCCACAGAATAGAACACAACAGATCGTCGGGTATAAACTATGCGTAGCGAGGGGTAGGCCGCTTCATCGAAGAGCGACATGATCGGCCTACTTAGGTCGTCGAGTACAGATTGTGCTCAGCCAGGACCCGAAGAGGTCTAAGGATTTGGATATGGACTCAGAGCGGTCCCGGATTTGGATAAAACGACCCGGAGAGGTTTACGGATTTGGACCCAGAGCGGCCTCGAATTTGGATAAAAAGACCCGTAGCGGTCAACGGATTTGGATAAGGACCCGAAGCAGTCCCGGATTTGGATAAAACGGCCTGGAGAGGTCTACGGATTTGGATTTGGACTCGGATTTAGATAAAACGACCCGGAGCGGTCTACGGATTTGGATAAGGACTCGGAGTGGTCAGATTTGGATAAAATGACTTGGAGAGGTCTTTGGATTTGGATTGGGACTCGGAGTATTTCTGTATTTGGATAAAACGATTCGGAGAGATAGTTGATTTGGTTTATGGATTTGGGATGGATTCGGAATTGAATATCGACTCAGAACAGTCATGGATTTCGCTAATGATCCGGAGAGATCAAGGAATTGGATTGGTTGCGGATTGGATTCTGGATTGGAGAATATGGCAATCAATGGATTACGGACTTCGGAATTTGGAATTATGGTAATTCAAAACACGCCTTCTTATCGCAAGGCATGTTTTAGGGGGCAAAGTGTTAACCCACCTTTTGGCAAGGCCGTTCACAGGCAGATTTAACCCAACAAACTTCACAATTATCGAGACCGATGAGTGCAGAGTGATGATTGTGGGGTCCGGAAGTCGACTACAGATAATAACATGAAGCCAGGATTAAACATAGTTGGTAGATTAACGATGCAGGGTGCTTGAAATATTAATATTGGCTTAGAGAAGGAAGGATGGCATAGTTTGGATCGGCATGATATGGATCGGCATAGGAAGGATGGACAAAACTTGGATCGGCTTGGATGGACAAAGCTTGGATCGGTATAGTATGGATCGGCATAGCTTGGATCGACAAAGCTTGAATCGGCATAGCTTGGATCGACAAAGCTTGGATCGGCATAGCATGGATTGGCATTGTTCATGGTGGATGGATCGACCCTGATATAATTTAAGGGGTCGGCATATTGGAGTTTCATGATATGGATCGGTATGGCACACACTGGAAGGAATTGGATCGGCACAATATCCTAAGGCATTAGGGATCGACATAACGTCGTAAGTGCTATGGATCGGCATGCCTTAGAGGGGTCGGTATACTTTCCAGGCTATATCAGGAAGGATCGGCATATCTTCATGGAAAAGGGTGGATCTGCATATCTTCATGGGAAAGGATGGATCGACATATCTTCTTGGGAAAGGATGGATCATATCTTCAGGGAGGAGGAAGGATCGACACGCTTCAAGGAGGATGGTTCGGTATAGTATATTGGACGAAGATGGATCGGTGTAGCAACATGGAAAGGGTGGGATCGACATGGAGGACCCTCCAGAGACGATCAGCCTTGGACTGGATAAATGAAAAATGATCGAAGGTAAGATGGCCGATTGTTATCAATGGACGAATTGGACACGTCGATCGTTATGGTGGCCCATATGGATGAGAAGGCCATATAGCCGAAGTTTTACCTATAAATACAACATGCATAGCTTCAGAAAGGGGGTCTTCTTTCTGCCTCTCTTCATCTTCTACCTAGGCTACACTTTGCCATTTTATTCTTGGATTTTGGATTGTAACCGTAATCAAACTTTAGTATAATAAAGAGGATTATTCTGGGGTGGACGTAGGCCGGAGTTAGCCGAACCACTATAAATTTTGTCTCTTTTACTTTCTTTCATTTTTAATTTTTTATTCTTTATATTATATTCTCCATATTAGATACTACCTGTGATATGTGATTGGATATTGGTGCTTTCATACAATTGGGTGTTTGTGACCAATTTTGGCGCGAACAAGCTATATTTCAATTTGAGCATTATGATTATTAGTTATGAAATAAAACTATAATGTGGTATTTGTTTTCACAACAAAAGTGATGTATTAGAAAATAGAGAAGTATCTAAAATTATTTTCAATTTTTTTTGGAAATATAGACTAAGCCGTAGTTTTGAGAAATAAATTTTATTATATGATTATATATTATATAATACTGGTAAATTATATCTCAAACAAGTTAAGGGCTATGCATCCATCTAGTGGGAGAGTCATAAGAGTTGATGAACTCTTTGGATTAATACACGTAGATATATGCAATCATAAGTTTTTTAATGCTAAAGTGGTTCCACGCTCTTCATCATCACCTATGAGTTATCACATACACAAACATGGGTGTTTGATACACATGTATAAGTCTCTGATAACCTCATAGAATATAGAACGAAAGTAAGTAATATAACATGTAACCTAAATGATTCGATTTGATCGAATGGGTGAGTATATTGGAAATAGTTACATATGTACCTAATATGAATAAATATTCGGTCTCAAATGTCACTCACACCTGTAATACATAATGATGTATTGATAAGGATTAATCAAACTTTGTTGGACAAAGCACGATTACTGATGATTGAAGTTGAGTTAAAATTCTTTCTATAAGGTGTGTAATTAAGAGTAGTACACAAGGTTAAAATTAATACCATCTAAAAAATAGTTTACAAATCCATATAGGATAATGGTTTATAAGAAACCTATACATATCCTAGTCCAAGAAGTGGGCAGCTTGTGCGAGTCGAAAGACCGCACGTAATAATTGTACGTAAGAGATCTTGTATGAATCTATCTAAGAGAATTTTGGGAACGATAGTCATTAATTGATTAGTTTATGTTGTGAACATAAATAGATTGTGAACTAATGTAAAATTAGTTTTATATAAGGTAATTCATGAAATGTTTATAAATTCCCATTCCGTTGCATTGAGAAACAACTGTTGTTTCAAGAAATACCAATTTCATAGGGAAGGAATTTCTTTAAGAAATTATTATTATAAAATGAATTTAAATAAAATCCAATTATAAAACCAAGTATAATAGATAAAATGAAATAGACCGAACCTAAATGAACACAAATACATTAGAACGTCTAATGAGTATTCTTGTACATTAAAGAGAAACTATGAGTTTTTTATTAATGCCTAGAATAAATAATCCACCGTTGTTTAATTAAACCATTAACAGTATTGACTCTATGATATGGTATGATGCACTAGTCCGAAATAGATTCAAGGTACATTATCAAATTTTATTTTGATAGTTGTATCTGAAGGGATATGGTCCATTGGTGGAAAATGTGTCCTTATGAGAAAGACAAATGTAGTTGGAATATAATGAGCAATATTGATAAGAATATTATCAAGAATTTCAACTATTGAAATTAACATAATAGATTCACAGTTCGATGTGCTCAAGTTCGTTTGGATTGTACTCATAAAATTATCGCCTAGCATGAATTTATGTTTTGGTATATATTGAAACAGAAAGTTCTGTATATAGATTTAGACTAATCTGTTTGCACATAACAACCAAAGTGTCTCGAATTCACCGGAGCAATATTGAGTTAGTGGGTATTCGGATACGATCTAAGAAACGATAGAAAGTTTCATTTTAAAAGCATCAAAATTGAACAGATATTTTGATACAAATATCAAACAGTTTGATTTTCAATCAAAATGCATAGGAAGCATGTGCTCATAAGAAAGAAAATTAAAAGGTACATAGATATTTCTAAATCATAAGTAAACAACACACTGCTGATTGTTAACAATGTACTCATGTTAGAATTAGTTTTAGTTGTTTTAATACTCAATGTTGGATTTGTAAATGATTTCTTTTATAGCATGTATAAAAGATATTGGGAATAATGATATGCATGGACACCTTATTAAAATGTTTAACTTGGAACATGTAAGATTGATTCCTTATGCATTGGCAATAGAAACTATCATATATATTATATTGTCTATGATATCGAGATTTTTCTATGTATTTGATACATAAAGAAAATATCAAATCCAAATAGATATAACTAAATGGTTGTTGAGGTGTTCTCATGTATTTATGAAATACTAGGGAACTGTTTACAAAAACAATGAACACCTTATGAAGGAGTGTTTAGACTCAAACTTCATAAGTGATATTGAGTATAACGTGTCCATAATAAATTCCAGTTAAGAATCTTTAAATTAGAAATGTTCTTAATAAAAGACTGCGGTCGATTCAATGAAAATTCTAAGTAAATCGCTTTGAATAGCACCGCAATAAAAGCAATGTATATAAATATAAATGCACAAACTTATAACTGAGCCAAAGTTGATTCCAAATGTTGAGAATCTCATAACATTGTTGTATGATAACAAAGTCGCAATCTAGTTCATAACAGAACTTAGTCTTTGGCCAAAGCATTTTGGTTAATAATAATTGTTATTAAACCAAGGACTTTGTGTTTGGACTATAGAGTTGAATATGAATGATACCAGAATTTGGGCCATTACCAAATTCCAAACATCCAAAGTGATATAGTTTTGGCGAAGAGAATTGGTGTAAATAAAAGTCACAAAGGGGTTACGCTTAACAAAGTAAAACTAGATTTCATTGAAACCATGTAAGCGATAAATTTGGCCAAAATGTCACACCACTTACTATGTGACATTTAAACGCTAATGCTCGAATAGTTCGATATTAATCGCTGACCAAATTTACACCCGACGAGTCACATAACCGAAACGATGAATTCTCTTTTGACCAAATGATTTAATTAGTTTATAATTATTATAAATTAATTAAATTAATTAATATTTTGGAAATATTAATTATAAAATTTGATTATGATTTGAAAAAAAATATTCCAAAATATATTTATAATAGTTATAAATATATCAATCGATATATGATATCGACAAGCGATTATATTTGATTTAATTGTATAATATTTTATATGGGCTTAAATGGGTTTAAAGCCCATCATAGGGCATTTTATGTCGGCAGCACATACATGGTATATGAGGCTTGATTATGGTATAGGTGGGTTGATTTTGGATGGCTTAAATTGAAGGAGAATTGGTATGAGATGTGATCCACTGTTTTCTCTCTTCAATCCACTATTTAAGCTTACCCAACCCTAATTAGATGAGATTTTTTGCTACCTCTTCATCCCTCCATTACTGGCTGAAAACATACCATAGGGCTTTATCATACTAAGCCTAAATCAACTCAAAGTCGATCATTATTCAATAGTCAAAGGCCAACCATTGAA
Organism: Allium fistulosum; assembly: GCA_030737815.1. Taxonomy (NCBI): domain Eukaryota; kingdom Viridiplantae; phylum Streptophyta; class Magnoliopsida; order Asparagales; family Amaryllidaceae; genus Allium; species Allium fistulosum. The sequence goes on along the minus strand of CM060908.1, from coordinate 736,131,431 downwards.
GGACTAGCAATCTACCGAATCGAAAACGTTTCATAGCGGAGATTTCATCTTTTCAAAAGGTGCTTCAAGACTTTGGTGCTTAGGTATGTTTTTATCAAATAATAGCTTATAATTTTCTAAATAATATTTTATTATATATATATAATTAATATATTGTTAGTTAAGCAATGATTTTAATATGTATTTGTTGGAACCTGCCTTCTTCAATTTTAATGTGAGAACTATATATTTCAAAACTATATACTATGATGTCAAATATTCTTGCAGGAATCTACAAAGAAAAGCTATTATCATATTGTCAACAAACAAAGCTCAAGCTCTCAAATATATTGATTATTATTTCCAGTTAGATATTTTTGTACAATCTCTGATATGATGATAACAACACACACACAAATAGTTTTTGAAAAAACATGTTCTACAAATATAAAATATCTTTAACTATTTAAAGATATAAAAGTATTTTCAAAAAATTATAAATATCTCAAGTTCAGAATCACTAAAATAAGCAAGAGGAACAAATAAGTACAAGTTCAGACATCTGAACGTTTATTTAGCCGTCTGTCATCAATGACAGATGTCTGATAATAGAGTTAAGACGTCTATACTCTCTGAATTAATATTTCCTATTTTAACTGAACACAGACGTCTAATAATTTAATATAGACATCTGTCATAAACGACAGATGTTTGAATTAAACATCAGACGTCTGTATTCACTGAAATTTGTTCTTCTGCCTATTTGACTTTTTAAACTTACTTAGCCATCTGACTATTTTTTCTCAGACATCTGAACTTGACGAACTGAAGCATCTCTTCATGAAAAATCAAATTTTGAAGAGTTGTCTTCTTCACCAAGAGTTGCACTCCTTCTAATGGTTGCAACTATTGAATTAAAACTATTCAATACTATAAATAGAGATGAAAATCAACCATTTCAATTACCAATTCTTTCTATCTATTCTTGCTTTATATTGTTATAATCTCAAGTGATTTTCAAATCTCTACTTCCTACAATTGAACATTCAAATCATCATATCAAGAAGATTATAGGAAGGGTGTAACGACCCGTAAATTTCAACTGTTTTAATAACGTAATTAGTTGAAATTTTGTGAAATTTTAAACGATAAAATTTTGAAATAAGATTTAATATTTGGAATACGTCTAGTTAAACATAGCAACTGGTAAATTTTCGTCCGAAAATATGAAAGTTTATTTCGCGCGTAAATACACTTCAATTTAATCAGTTAAAAAGCGATGAAATAAAATGTTTCCGAAACCTAAATATTTTTACATAGAAAAATTCTAAACCATCTTCTGAGCAAGACGTCAGTTTGTCGTTTTTCCAAATTCGGACATCTTTGGCTCCGTTGATCTTATTTTCCAGCATTTTTGTTGCATTTTCCGCTAGTATAATAATTCGAATTTTTATAATCCAATCGTACCGCTAATATATGTATATCAGTTGAGCGTCTCATCGCGCTGATCAAATTCATTTCCGTGCTTGGATTTCCGGTACGTAAAGAAAAACAACCCATCGGTATCCGTTTTAACTCTTTGTTTATTGTGCTCATTCAAATTTCCAAACGGCCATTGCTTTTATTTTTGCTGAATTCTCATGCTTGACACTTCCTATTCCCTATAACAATTATGGAACTAAATTTACTTTTGGGGAAAATATTTTATTCTTTTAAACTGTTCGTTTACATTTTGAGTTATTACTTCTCTATCCTTTCTCACGTTCTTTCTCATTCTTTCCCATTTCTTTCTTCACTTTCTCAGATCCAAGCAAACACCTCTGCCTATTCCTCTCCCCACCTCTTTCTTTTGCATGCATTTCTTCCTTCTTCATTTTCTTACCCACGCAAGATTGAACTCAACAGCCTAACAACCGAGACCCATCGACCTCCACCTTCCACTGCTTCACATCCTCCCTTTGCCACCGAGATCCGCCACTGCACTGACCACCCCATGTCCTGACACCTGCAGCGCAACCTCCTACCACCGAAGCTCCACCACCTTCTCCGCCTATATTTGCAATCGCCTTCATCCGCCACCACCCCTCCTCGGCATCACCTCATCCTGCCACGCCATCCGCCACATCACCTTCATTCCTCCAGCCCCGCCTAGTGCCGCCGTCCTTCGCTCCACCGTCCGTCCACTTTATCTTCCGCCACCAACCACCTAACCACTTGCACCCATAAATGACGTTCGCCTCTTCCCGCGTGTCTCCCCTCCGTTCGGCTCCACCTTCTCCCCACGCCACCAATAGCTGTCGCCTTGCAACCGAACGGCAACGCACCACCTTTAGCTCTCTTCTTCCTCCTAGATCCACCACGCGTCCGCCTCCTTTCTTCCACAATCGCTCCGGCACCACCAAGATAGCTAATGTGCTTCTTGTCCTCTACCTCGTCCTTCTCTCCCTACCTCCATCATCACCAGACCTCACTACACCCTGTTACACCTCCCTTGACCGACCACTTGCCCAAACATTGCTCCGCCTCTTCCCTTAATAGCCGAGCAATCTAGGCTTTGAAATTTTGGTATGCAGCACTCTCATTTTTCCTAAGCATTATATTATATTATGATATGTTATAAAGTATATAAAGCATGAAAGTTTATATTGTTTTACAAGTTACAGCTATCATATATGTTTGCATACGTATATAAAGGCTTATGTATATATATCCACTTTCCAGAATCTGGTTGACGGTTCCCGTTGTATGTTTTTAATATGAATATATATATGATTTAGCTATAGTATATATGTATAGTGTGTAGAGATTATTTACTTAGTTGATACTGTTATTCGTATATATATTTTAAATGAAGCATATGTTATATATGAAGATTCGAATCTGTTTATGTATATATATAGATATATAAGTATATGCAAGTTGCAACTTTGTCTTATCTATTCTTCCTTCTTCAATTACAGTTTGGGATATGTTAGTATATAATGTTTTGTATATATTAATGTATATGTACAGTCTGCATATTATAAAGCATATTAAGTTTATATATTTATATAGTAGCTTACAGGTTACTATGTTATACTATATAGGTGATCAGGAAGTATTACAATATATTTGATTTTAAAATAAGAATGTTATAGTATGGCTTTTAAAATATATAATATATATATGAAGTATGTCTGCATGTATAAATGGGTTTACTTATATATTTAGCAAGTATATGTAGATGAAACTCGTTGTCTGATTTCGTCTATTGATATGTATTAGTATTCTATAGTATGAGTTACTGTAGATAAGTTGTTTCATTTTATTTTTCTTAAGTGATTTGAAACTAGATTTGGTATGTTAATACTTGGTTATATGTGTTTTAAAGGTAAACAATAGTTTTACAGTATAAAAATATATGTATACATTTTATATTTGTCTTAATTCAAATGTTGATTTTTATAAAATAATAATAGTGTGTGTATATATATTCCGTTTATATCAAGCTAATTCGATTTGTTCATTAATTCCTTGTTATCAGCTTTGATCACCGAATTCGTGCCAATCTAGCTCTGCTTTGGAATCCATGCTTGGATTCGTAACCCATCTTATTTTCATTTATCTCTAGCCTCGAAAGGTGAGCAATCACTCACGATTAACGTTCTTTTATTTATTAAATTTGATTTCAATTGAAACGACAATTGAAATATGCTGCTGTTAGTTAAATACACTATTATATATGCTATTGCCTGTATCAGTTCACCTGTGACATCTGACACCATTATCTGTTAATTATTTATGCGATGATAATATAGTTTGGCTGATAATTGATTGATTGTTGATGTTTATATTGGACGTTAAATTGTTAATGTTAAAATGATAGGTAGTATGAAATTGAACTTGATATAGGATAATAAAATGTTAAATTTGATTAACTGACATTTGTATAATATGACCCCTTTAACTGTTGAATTTATTGACACGTAGGATTTGTTTAATTGCATTTTGAACCATTGAATGTATGTTGTTAAATTGATGATGTATGAAATTGTAAATAGATGACAAGTGAAGAACCGTAATGTAATAATCTTTAATCTACATGAAATGATAGTGTAGATTCTAGAAATAAGTATATTAATTCATACAAATAACAATGCGAATTAATACGGTTATTTCGGGATTATTTGAATTGATTATTGGATTGATATTGATTGTTGTTATTGCTTGTTTATTTACTTTGACACCATCCCAGTTATCACACTGCAAGTTCCCTTTGTTATGCTATGATTTTGAATTGAATTGGAATCGGGTTGAAATGATAAATACCCAAATTGAACTTTGACCTTGGATGTAGAGAATTAAATAAAACCCGATTGGTCAATAATTTGATTTAAAAATAAAATGAAGATTTTATTTGAATAAATAATATGGTTTTGAAACGAAGTTGGAAATTGAATCTTAATGAAATTTAAATGTGAATATTTAATATTCTAAAATGAAATATCAATAAAGTAATTGATGGAAGAATGTTGTTAAACCTTGAAATGATTTAATAATCAAGTTTGAAATTATAATTAAGTTTGAAATTATTAATCTTTGAAATTATTTAATAATTAAGTTTTGAATTATTTAATAATTAAATAAGATTGAATTATTTAATGATTAAATTGATTTGGATTCTTTAATAAGAGAAATTGAATTTTTGAATAAGTGAATTTTACTTCGTAATAACTGAAATTGAGTTTCTTTATTAATTAAGTTTTGGAAAATTATTTAAGTAAGTAAATAAGTGAAATGAATTTCTTTAACAAGAAATAAAATGTGATTTATTGAAATTAATATAAGACTTGAAATTTAAAGAATTTGGTTTGACGAATTTAGTTTAATTCAAAATTGTAAGTTTTGATTTAATGAAGTTGAACTTAAGAATTGATTTAATGAATTGGAAATTTAATAGGAATTGTTTGAATGATAAAGTAACTTAACGAATATTGAATGAATTCGATAAATGAGTTTAAATTGATTTGAATGTTAAATTAAATTGATTTAAATGATTTCGGAATGAATCTTATATACGAATTTAAATTGATATTTGAATTGTTTAAATAAAGATTGAAATTGAACTATAAGATTTGGAAACGGTAAATTGGAAGTTTTGAAACGTAAATATTGGAAATTGGTTTTTGAAAGACAAATGAAATGTTGGTTTACGAATTGAAATTGAAATTGAAATTGATTTGGTTTTTGAAATATATAAACGACCAATCGGTGTAATAATTACGAAAGTTATTAAAGAGACCGGGATCGGTAATGGATATACTCTCTATCTAAACCGAAACCACTTTAATAACTATGCGCGGAGTGATGATCCAGAATGAAGTGGTTGGAATGATGTACGTGTTGACTGAAGAAAGTGAACGATAATGGATAGCCTTGACACTTGTGTCAAATTGGAAATGACTAAAACAGGAGCTGTGCCGGGCCAATGGAGGATTAGCTACCTCAAGTGGACACACTTCTTCGAACTACTTATACTTGTTGTCGATTGGTGCACCCTTGATTTTGGGAGTGTTGTTTCACGGTGTTGCGGGCGCTGCGGCGTTGCGTTCTCACCAGTCCGGATCAGGCGAACGGTAGTATCACTACCTTGGGTATTGCCTCATGTGCCTTGTCATACTTGTATTCCATTTATACGCGACCACTACGATTTTGATTTGTACCTTTAGTATATGGATTGCCCTCTGGTGACTTCCGGTTTTGGGAAAACTACGGTCTTGTATATGCTTTTGGGAATAAAAATGTGTTAAGGGTGGAATGGGCCATGACTTAACGCTATTTTGATATCTCTTTATATTACTGATAAACATTATCTACTTATCGTACACTACTACATAGTAGATAGTTTAACGGATCCTTAAAGGATGGTTATTCCAAACATCCTTTGAGTTACTTGTATTTCAATTGCTATTTCACTTGAGTTGGATTTATTAATATAAGAATGTTAATCCTGACTCGAGTGTTTTGTGTTTTGCTTTACGCTCGGGTCATACTGAGTGTACCAGTATTCGAGATTCACCTTTGAAGTTGGAGCTTTGCTTGAAGATCCAGCCATCTATTCTGCTTTCAGTATTCGATGATTCCAGTGATGTATTCTGATTTGTATCTGATGTACCATGTTACTCTTCCGTTGTATCAGGTTTAACTCTGATGTATCGTATTACTCTTCTGTTGTAAACTCTGATGTATTTTATATTCATATAGTAGCTTCATGAACTACTATCTCTTTTATTTCCGCTGCAAATTATTACTCTGTGTCTGTGTTCTGTGATTATTTATTTACCATATATGTTCAGTTTTGTCAATTTAAATTAACAACGCGGTATTTTGAGCAATTCAATTCCGGCATGAGTGTCTACCTATACACTTATAATGGATGCGAATGGTCCAAAATTCCGGGGTCCAAAATTCCGGGTCGTTACAGTTGGTATCAGAGCTTTGGTAGCTCTAGGCAAAACTCAACATATAGGGTAAATGTATTTACAGAATCACTCTCATTCGAGTTTCAATCTCTTCCTTTCGACTCGACTTCTTTGAATTTTGGACCATTCCCTATGGTTCCAAATTTCATTCGTGTCCCTCACTATTCGCCTCCTTTCAATTCTGGAGCATCACATAACTCCACTTCGAATGACCCTTATAGTGAATCGGCGGTCTCGCCAATCTTAGAATGATTCGTAAAGGAGTAAACTCCTTTACAATAAGCATTGATTTACCAGAGATTTCTGTATCCTCGGTTTACGATACTATCTATTCCCTGCTATACCTGAATTCCATCTCTTGAGATCGGGTGTTGATTTACCTCGGAATTCAGCATCGATCTTATTCTTGAAGTTACGGACAATCCGGTTAAGATTGCCCGTGAATTAAATAAACTTATCCAATCCGACTCTATTAATTGAATCATCTTATCTTTTCTTTCGAACTTGTATTCAAATCAGAATTCTCTTTAACTTGAGCCCATCAAATTTGGAACCCTATCCTTATTTTGAAAATCCATCCCTGTATCGTCGAGCAAAGAAATGTATTTGTAAATAAATATTAAATGTTTTATATACTGTGTTGTTTGAGTTGTTGATGTGATTTGGGTTTCCGATCGATTCGTCTGATCAGCGCTATCGATAGGATCTCCAAAACACTTGAGCAGAGCAAACTGACACAACATTGTTTTCAAATTTAGTAAAATAGTTTTGTATGATTATATTATATATAAATATAAGTTTTCTGAAATTAAATTGTTAATGAATTTGTTGTCAGAAATAATAATATTTGATTTTCATTTATTATTTTGTAAACCATTGATTATTGCATAATATAAATAAACGAATTTATGAAACTTAGTTATAATTGATCTGGAATTTGAAATGAATTTAATTCAGAAATTTGAGAATTTATTAGTTTCCGGTGATTTCGAACTTTGGGTTTAAAAATTTTAAAGTATATATTATTGAAAGTATTTTCGAATAGAAATCGTTTTCAAAGAATTTTTAAAATGATGAAATCAGTGCTCTTCTCATTGTCGCTGGAAAATAATTTCGGTGATGGCGCCGCATCATCGACATTCATTTTCGAGTTTCGAAGTGGAGAAACCATTCTGTAGCTTTGCTACGGTTTTGTTTTGAAAAAAATATATTTCGATTTGAATTTCTTCAGTATAATTTGATTTATATATATAGGTATCTTATTTTAAAATTTAATTTGATTTGATATAAATATATTATATATATCTCTAAATTGTTTAAAGTTAATCGGAAATCTAATTCTTAAATGTTGTTAAAGGATGATTTTAATTATAAATAAAACCAAAATTTGGAATAAATATTAAACTTGAATAATTGAATTGGGAAAATTTTATTTGTATATTGTTCAACTGCATTCTAATACAACTTACCTAAATCGTTCAGAAGTTGAATATGTAATTGGATAATATATAAGATAAATTGAATTTATAAATAAAATTGAGTGTTTATAATAAATGTTATACACTAAATTTTGATTATAAAAATGTTAATAGAGTTAGATAGGATAATTAGTAAATTCAGTTAATAATGTAATAAATTTGTTTTGAAAGAATTAATAAATTGAAATTTGATCAACATATGAAAATACCCCGAATTTAAAGGAAATTAATAGATGTAAATTAATTTAAATCGAAAATTTTATGTTTTAAATTAATTTATATGGGTTAAATATATATGAGTAGATATATTAAGTAGAATAAATTTAACAATAATTTGGAATAAAGAAGAATTTAAATTGCTAAAAAATATGATTATAATAAAAGACTGTTCAAATTCATGGTTGTAGAAATTGTAAATTTAAGATAATTGGATAATAAGATAATGAATTTAGAAATAGTTGAGACTGATGTTAGTGAAATCAAATGGATTAAATCAATTATTGAATATCAATTAATTTAAATTTGAATTTATATGGTTTAAATTAATTGTTATTTTGTATTTCAAAATCTGTTTTTTTTCTTTCTGGTTGTTTCTATTCTCCTACCTCGTTCCTTTTCGGGGACGAAAAGTTTTGAGTGGGGGAGAGTGTAACGACCCGTAAATTTCAACTGTTTTAATAACGTAATTAGTTGAAATTTTGTGAAATTTTAAACGATAAAATTTTGGAATAAGATTTAATATTTGGAATACGTCTAGTTAAACATAGCAACTAGTAAATTTTCGTCCGAAAATATGAAAGTTTATTTCGCGCGTAAATACACTTCAATTTAATCAGTTAAAAAGCGATGAAATAAAATGTTTCCGAAACCTAAATATTTTTACATAGAAAAATTCTAAACCATCTTCTGAGCAAGATGTCAGTTTGTCGTTTTTCCAAATTCGGATATCTTTGGCTCCGTTGATCTTATTTTCCAGCATTTTTGTTGCATTTTCCGCTAGTATAATAATTCGAATTTTTATAATCCAATCGTACCGCTAATATATGTATATCAGTTGAGCGTCTCATCACGCTGATCAAATTCATTTCCGTGCTTGGATTTCCGGTACGCAAAGAAAAACAACCCATCGGTATCCGTTTTAACTCTTTGTTTATTGTGCTCATTCAAATTTCCAAACGGCCATTGCTTTTATTTTTGCTGAATTCTCATGCTTGACACTTCCTATTCCCTATAACAATTATGGAACTAAATTTACTTTTGGAGAAAATATTTTATTCTTTTAAACTGTTCGTTTACATTTTGAGTTGTTACTTCTCTATCCTTTCTCACGTTCTTTCTCATTCTTTCCCATTTCTTTCTTCACTTTCTCAGATCCAAGCAAACACCTCTGCCTATTCCTCTCCCCACCTCTTTCTTTTGCATGCATTTCTTCCTTCTTCATTTTCTTACCCACGCAAGATTGAACTCGACAGCCTAACAACCGAGACCCATCGACCTCCACCTTCCACTGCTTCACATCCTCCCTTTGACACCGAGATCCGCCACTGCACTGACCACCCCATGTCCTGACACCTGCAGCGCAACCTCCTACCACCGAAGCTCCACCACCTTCTCCGCCTATATTTGCAATCGCCTTCATCCGCCACCACCCCTCCTCGGCATCACCTCATCCTACCACGCCATCCGCCACATCACCTTCATTCCTCCAGCCCCGCCTAGTGCCGCCGTCCTTCGCTCCACCTTCCGTCAACTTTATCTTCCGCCACCAACCACTTAACCACTTGCACCCACAAATGACGTTCGCCTCTTCCCGCGTGTCTCCCCTCCGTTCAGCTCCACCTTCTCCCCACGCCACCAATAGCTGTCGCCTTGCAACCGAATGGCAACGCACCACCTTCAGCCCTCTTCTTCCTCCTAGATCCACCATGCGTCCGCCTCCTTTCTTCCACAATCGCTCCGGCACCACCAAGACAGCTAATGTGCTTCTTGTCCTCTACCTCGTCCTTCTCTCCCTACCTCCATCATCACCAGACCTCACTACACCCTGTTACACCTCCCTTGACCGACCACTTGCCCAAACATTGCTCTGCCTCTTCCCTTAATAGCCGAGCAATCTAGGCTTTGAAATTTTGGTATGCAGCACTCTCATTTTTCCTAAGCATTATACTATATTATGATATGTTATAAAGTATATAAAGCATGAAAGTTTATATTGTTTTACAAGTTACAGCTATCATATATGTTTGCGTACGTATATAAAGGCTTATGTATATATATCCACTTTCCAGAATCTGGTTGACGGTTCCTATTGTATGTTTTTAATATGAATATATATATGATTTAGCTATAGTATATATGTATAGTGTGTAGAGATTATTTACTTAGTTGATACTGTTATTCGTATACATATTTTAAATGAAGCATATGTTATATATTAAGATTCGAATCTGTTTATGTATATATATAGATATATAAGTATATGCAAGTTGCAACTTTGTCTTATCTATTCTTCCTTCTTCAGTTACAGTTTGGGATATGTTAGTATATAATGTTTTGTATATATTAATGTATATGTACAGTCTGCATATTATAAAGCATATTAAGTTTATATATTTATATAGTAGCTTATAGGTTACTATGTTATACTATATAGGTGATCAGGAAGTATTACAATATATTTGATTTTAAAATAAGAATGTTATAGTATGGCTTTTAAAATATATAATATATATATGAAGTATGTCTGCATGTATAAATGGGTTTACTTATATATTTAGCAAGTATATGTAGATGAAACTTGTTGTCTGATTTCGTCTATTGATATGTATTAGTATTCTATAGTATGAGTTACTGTAGATAAGTTGTTTCATTTTATTTTTCTTAAGTGATTTGAAACTAGATTTGGTATGTTAATACTTGGTTATATGTGTTTTAAAGGTAAACAATAGTTTTACAGTATAAAAATATATGTATACATTTTATATTTGTCTTAATTCAAATGTTGATTTTTATAAAATAATAATAGTGTGTGTGTATATATTCCGCTTATATCAAGCTAATTCGATTTGTTCATTAATTCCTTGTTATCAGCTTTGATCACCGAATTCGTGCCAATCTAGCTCTGCTTTGGAATCCGTGCTTGGATTCGTAACCCATCTTATTTTCGTTCATCTCTAGCCTCGAAAGGTGAGCAATCACTCACGATTAACGTTCTTTTATTTATTAAATTTGATTTCAATTGAAACGACAATTGAAATATGCTGCTGTTAGTTAAATACACTATTATATATGCTATTGCCTGTATCAGTTCACCTGTGACATCTGACACCATTATCTGTTAATTATTTATGCGATGATAATATAGTTTGGCTGATAATTGATTGATTGTTGATGTTTATATTGGACGTTAAATTGTTAATGTTAAAATGATAGGTAGTATGAAATTGAACTTGATATAGGATAATAAAATGTTAAATTTGATTAACTGACATTTGTATAATATGACCCCTTTAACTGTTGAATTTATTGACACGTAGGATTTGTTTAATTGCATTTTGAACCATTGAATGTATGTTGTTAAATTGATGATGTATGAAATTGTAAATAGATGACAAGTGAAGAACCGTAATGTAATAATCTTTAATCTACATGAAATGATAGTGTAGATTCTAGAAATAAGTATATTAATTCATACAAATAACAATGCGAATTAATACGGTTATTTCGGGATTATTTGAATTGATTATTGGATTGATATTGATTGTTGTTATTGCTTGTTTATTTACTTTGACACCATCCCAGTTATCACACTGCAAGTTCCCTTTGTTATGCTATGATTTTGAATTGAATTGGAATCGGGTTGAAATGATAAATACCCAAATTGAACTTTGACCTTGGATGTAGAGAATTAAATAAAACCCGATTGGTCAATAATTTGATTTAAAAATAAAATGAAGATTTTATTTGAATAAATAATATGGTTTTGAAACGAAGTTGGAAATTGAATCTTAATGAAATTTAAATGTGAATATTTAATATTCTAAAATGAAATATCAATAAAGTAATTGATGGAAGAATGTTGTTAAACCTTGAAATGATTTAATAATCAAGTTTGAAATTATAATTAAGTTTGAAATTATTAAACTTTGAAATTATTTAATAATTAAGTTTTGAATTATTTAATAATTAAATAAGATTGAATTATTTAATGATTAAATTGATTTGGATTCTTTAATAAGAGAAATTGAATTTTTGAATAAGTGAATTTTACTTCGTAATAACTGAAATTGAGTTTCTTTATTAATTAAGTTTTGGAAAATTATTTAAGTAAGTAAATAAGTGAAATGAATTTCTTTAACAAGAAATAAAATGTGATTTATTGAAATTAATATAAGACTTGAAATTTAAAGAATTTGGTTTGACGAATTTAGTTTAATTCAAAATTGTAAGTTTTGATTTAATGAAGTTGAACTTAAGAATTGATTTAATGAATTGGAAATTTAATAGGAATTGTTTGAATGATAAAGTAACTTAACGAATATTGAATGAATTCGATAAATGAGTTTAAATTGATTTGAATGTTAAATTAAATTGATTTAAATGATTTCGGAATGAATCTTATATACGAATTTAAATTGATATTTGAATTGTTTAAATAAAGATTGAAATTGAACTATAAGATTTGGAAACGGTAAATTGGAAGTTTTGAAACGTAAATATTGGAAATTGGTTTTTGAAAGACAAATGAAATGTTGGTTTACGAATTGAAATTGAAATTGAATTTGATTTGGTTTTTGAAATATATAAACGACCAATCGGTGTAATAATTACGAAAGTTATTAAAGAGACCGGGATCGGTAATGGATATACTCTCTATCTAAACCGAAACCACTTTAATAACTATGCGCGGAGTGATGATCCAGAATGAAGTGGTTGGAATGATGTACGTGTTGACTGAAGAAAGTGAACGATAATGGATAGCCTTGACACTTGTGTCAAATTGGAAATGACTAAAACAGGAGCTGTGCCGGGCCAATGGAGGATTAGCTACCTCAAGTGGACACACTTCTTCGAACTACTTATACTTGTTGTCGATTGGTGCACCCTTGATTTTGGGAGTGTTGTTTCACGGTGTTGCGGGCGCTGCGGCGTTGCGTTCTCACCAGTCTGGATCAGGCGAACGGTAGTATCACTACCTTGGGTATTGCCTCATGTGCCTTGTTATACTTGTATTCCATTTATACGCGACCACTACGATTTTGATTTGTACCTTTAGTATATGGATTGCCCTCTGGTGACTTCCGGTTTTGGGAAAACTACGGTCTTGTATATGCTTTTGGGAATAAAAATGTGTTAAGGGTGGAATGGGCCATGACTTAACGCTATTTTGATATCTCTTTATATTACTGATAAACATTATCTACTTATCGTACACTACTACATAGTAGATAGTTTAACGGATCCTTAAAGGATGGTTATTCCAAACATCCTTTGAGTTACTTGTATTTCAATTGCTATTTCACTTGAGTTGGATTTATTAATATAAGAATGTTAATCCTGACTCGAGTGTTTTGTGTTTTGCTTTACGCTCGGGTCAGACTGAGTGTACCAGTATTCGAGATTCACCTTTGAAGTTGGAGCTTTGCTTGAAGATCCAGCCATCTATTCTGCTTTCAGTATTCGATGATTCCAGTGATGTATTCTGATTTGTATCTGATGTACCATGTTACTCTTCCGTTGTATCAGGTTTAACTCTGATGTATCGTATTACTCTTCTGTTGTAAACTCTGATTTATTTTATATTCATATAGTAGCTTCATGAACTACTATCTCTTTTATTTCCGCTGCAAATTATTACTCTGTGTCTGTGTTCTGTGATTATTTATTTACCATATATGTTCAGTTTTGTCAATTTAAATTAACAACGCGGTATTTTGAGCAATTCAATTCCGGCATGAGTGTCTACCTATACACTTATAATGGATGCGAATGGTCCAAAATTCCGGGTCGTTACAAAGGGTGTACTATATTGACTATATTCGTGTTACTCAAGAACACACAAGTCAAGAAACAATTTATAAATTATATTTGAAGTCCTATTCGGTTGCTTAGGTGGAAAAGTCCTGTTCGGTTGCTCAGGCGGTGTAATACCTGTTCCTCCGGGTTAAGTGAGGGTTATTCGAGGAATTCCAGAAGGAGTCTGGGACTAGACGTAGAACGGGAAGTTCAAACCAGTATAAAAATCCCTGGTGTCATTTTTATTACTGCTTTTTACTATTATTTATAATTCCGCACTTGCTAGACTAGTCCTACTATATATTATCGATCCATATACACTTTCATTTGGTATCAGAGCAAGGTCATTACATAACTATAACATAGTTATCTAATATTTAAATAATATGGACAATAACACTAGCAACAGTTTTACTGCGGGACAAGCCACTACACGACCACCATTGTTTAACGGATTAAATTATAGTTATTGGTCAACTAGAATAAAAAAATTTATGCAAGCTAGTGGATTTGAAACCTGGAATATCATTCAAACTGAATATACTATTCCTACTACAGAGTATGCTGCATGGTCTAATACACAAAAACTAGATGCTACTGCAAACGCAAAAGCAATGAACATGTTATTTTGCGCTTTAGACAAAAATGAATTCAATCGAGTCAGTATTTGTAAAACTGGATATGAAATTTGGAATACACTTAAGGTTACACATGAAGGAACAAACAAAGTAAAACAAAGCAAGATTTCTATGCTTAAAAACTAATTTCAAAATTTTAGAATGAAGCAAGGAGAAAGTATTAGTGAAATGTACTCTAGATTCCAGGATATCTGTCACTCACTATTAGCTTTAGAAGTTACTTATACTCAACCTGATATTGTTTCAAAAATCCTTAACTCTTTAACTGATGAATGGGAACGAAAAGTCTTAGCTATCGAGGAAGCTAATGATATTTCAACCATAAAAAAAGAAGAGTTAATAGGAAATCTAATGTCCTATGAAGTAAATTTACAGGCATGACGAGCACAAGCACAGGACAAGAAAACTATCGCTTTTCAAGCAGAAAAAGAAGACTCTGAATCAGAAGACGATATGGCATTTATAGCTAAGAATTTCAAAAAGTTTTTGAAATTCAAAAAGAATAATAAATTTGGAAATAACAAGGGTTTCAATAAGCCATCAAGCTCATCTTTTGAATGCTACGAATGTCACAAGAAGGGCCACATAAAGAAAGATTGTCCTGATCAGAAGAAAGAAAATAATCTCAAAAAGGACAAATATAAAAAGAAGCAAGCCTTCTCAGTTACATGGGATGATACAGAATCTTCTTCGTCAGACAGTGATAGTGACAGTGATTCAAAACAAGCCAACGTTTGTTTTATGGCAACAAATGATGATGTAAGTGATCTAACTTTTGATGATTTAATAGAAATAAACTCTGAATTGTTAGATAAACTTAGAACCCTGAAGAGTAAATATAAAGATGCTTTAGGAAAATTAAATAGAACTGAAATAGAAACTGACATGTTAAAAGATGAAAAGAAAATATTAGAGGAAGAGTTAGTGAAATCTCAAGAATCTTATGTTAATATAACATCTCAATTCTCTGATTTAAGTAGTGAAATAGAAAGACAGAAATATGAGAATGTTAAATTAGCAAAAGAGAATGATGATTTAAACTCTAATATTAAAACACTTGATATAGAAGTATTAAATCTTAAAACAAAACTGGAAAATATTTCTAAAAATGTTTCTAAATTTAAAAGTGGAAGAGAGAGTCTCTCTAAAATAATTGAGAATTCTCAAACCTGTTCAAATAAAAAAGGGTTAGGATATAAAAAACCGATACAAAAGCATTCTAAAAATAATGGTTCATTATATACTAATTTTAAGAAAAACGAATCTATATCTGCTCAAAAATCTTCTTCAAAAAGTGTTCATCCAAAATCAATTATGATTTGGGTTCCAAAAACTAATAATAATTTGATTAGGAATGACTACATTAAATCTTTCATTATGTTTGTACATAAGAATGAAAATTTTATTTTTAAAGGGAACTCTAAACCCAACTGGGTTTGGCTTCCTAAGATTTAACCCTTAGGACCCTATCGGAGGAAGTGGGTACCAATAGAATTTCAATATTTTTTGCAGGTGCCGATTAAGAAAAGAGGAAAATGGATTCTAGACAGTGGTTGCTCAAAACACATGACAGGCGACAAAAATATGTTAACAAACATTATCTACTCAAATGGAGGATCTGTCACTTTTGGAGATAATTCCAAAGGTTACATCATCGGTAAAGGCGATGTAAGCAATGACGGTACATCTAATTTACCTCTTATTTCAAACGTTCTATTAGGTAAAAATTTAAAACACAATTTACATAGTATTAGTCAATTATGTGATAAAGGCTTTAATATAGCATTTTCTGAAAATAAATGTAATATCCCTGAAATTTGAGCAATATCAATTTAATAATCTGTTAAATAATTAAATTGATATTGATGGTCTTTGATAATGAAATCTGAATTTAATTTAATAATCTGATTTAAATAAGTATTTAATTGATGATTTAGTCTTTTAAAATAGTTAATAAGATATTTTCTATTTGAATATATATATTTATTTGTATATATTGTAAATAGAAAGCTTTGGGCAAATTGGAAATTTAGATTTAATTTAATATGACTTTTCAAAGATATTTAAATAAATAACTTTATAGTTTTAAATATACTTTAGGTAAATGTTTAAATTGGTTAAAATATATTTTAACTTAAGTTTAAATATAAATAAGATTAACAAAAATGGTTTGTTTTATTTCTTTTTAAAATATTACTTGATAATATAATCTCTTATATAAATTATTTAAATATCAAATATGTTAATTTCAAATAATAAGTATAATATATTATTTTTAATTTTGTATGAATAGATTTTAAAAGACTATAGAATTGTTATTTTTAAATTGATAAATAATTGTATATTTTAATTGAATCTTAGGATCTAATTTAACTTGAATTTGAATTTAAGTTTTGAAATTCAAAAGAATAGATATTTAAATTGTTTTGGATTTTAGAATATTTGTATAAACTTTTATGTATAAAATATAATTAGTTTTTGTTTCTCTTTAAAAAGATATATATATAGATAAGCATTTAAATAAATAAAGAAAAGGTTTAATTTACTTTTAAAATAAATAAAAGTTAGCAAAAATACAAATGTCATCATATTAGGCTTCATGTTAACATGTGTAATTTAAGTAACAAATCTTTGTGACAAGTGTCTTATTTATTTTCTTTTTCTTTTATTTCTATTTATCATAATTTACATACATATATACATTTGCATATCTTCACTTCATTTTCTTTTTAATCTTCATTTCAAAACCAAGAAAACCCAAACCAATTCTCTAATACAAAATCTGAAATCAGTATTCAAAATGCCTCAAAACAAAACCAAATTCAAACAACCTATAATTCATTTTCCAAATCATCTCAAAGCTGTCTGCATATTTCAAAATCAAGATCAAAAACCTACCTGCATTTTCCAAAAGCCTGTATGCATTTTTCATCTCTGGAATCATGTTCAAACAAAAAGGGGATGCTCTGCATCATCTTCTAAAGCCAGCCTGCAATTCTTTTCAAAATCAAAGAGCCTGTCTACCTTCATTTCTTCAACCTGGAACAAGCATGCATTTAGATTAAAGCAATTTAAGCATTCAACAACTCCAGTTTTTAATTCAAGCATGCATGCAGTTCTAAATTCAATCAGTAACGCTACAACAACTAAAGTTAAAATCAAATTTAAGGAGCATTCAAGTTTCTCAGTTTCAAAAGCTATTACAAAGTTAAACTACCTCTGTTCATACAAAACAGGTGAGTAACATTCTATTATTAAGATTTAAGTTATGAAAGATGGTTGCATGTGAATATTTATAAGTGGTTCTGCATATCTATGTATTGATGTATGATTATATATGTGAGTTTCTATGTATACATGGATGAGTAGTTATGTGTGCATGCCTGTTATCTTTGAATTCTGTTCTGTTTGTTGCCAGACTCGAGAATTCCTTTTAAAATCTCTTACCATTGGATCTAGTTTTTGTAATAACTTAATTTACAAACAAGAATGGTTTGATTTATCATATATAAATGTTAAAAAGTTTAATTTAAGTCAAACTTTTAGTCTGAATGTTTCTGTAACCATAATAATAGTAATGTTATATAAAAGTGGAAATTTAAACTTTGTAATTTATAATTCCAGGTTTATAAATGGAATACCTAGACTATAATATGATTTTTAGCATTGAAATTATAATTTTTAGTTTAGTAAATAAGGAGCAGTTCAAGTTTTAACTAAAAAGGGGAAATTGGGAAGAACTGGTGATCTAGATGGTCTGGGGAATAGGGTTTCTATCTGAAGGTAGTAGAGTGATCAGAGACTCGAGGAAAAATGTCAGGAAGATTTTTAAAGCATCGAGGAAGAAATGATTTAGAATTTAAATTCCTAACCCTAGTTTTAATTAGTCTGGGTAAAGAGATCATCACGATTTCTATGATGGATCGAGTGCAGTGAGGTTTGGGGAAATGGAAGTATGGTCATGGACGAGTTTATGGCCGGAGTTTCAAGATCGCTGATGGACGGAGTGACGTGAGGGAAGTGTTGACAGGTTTTGGTGATGGTTGAGTCTTTCTGTTCCAGGTTTCGAAATTCATCTCGATTTCGATTTCTCGAGTGGATTGAAGATTGAATGATCGGAATTAGGTTGGGAGATGATCGTCGACTTGCGTACGTAGTCGTGGATGATCGGAGGCGACCGCATTTCTGGTGCACGTGCACGGTGACATCAAAAACTGGTGATGTCTGGGTTTATAACAGAGAGGATGGTGGTCGAGTTTCCTCGAGTGGTTCGTATGTGAGACTCGAAGATTTTAAGTTTTGACTCGAAGTAAATTAGTATTGTCTCGGGTAATTTTGATGTTGTCAGGCTTTCAAAGGGAAAATGTCTGGATGAAGTCTGTTTTTTTACAGAGGAAGGTCTCGCGTTTTGTTCGAGTTATTTCGAAGGAGACTCGGGTTTTTAGAGTGTGCGACTCGAAGTGTTTTAGTGGAATCTCGAGTATTTTAGTGTTGCCAGATTTTTCAAAATCTGTTGTACCAGGTTTTAGATAACCTGTCTGTTTTTAAATTTAAAAATGGATTTTAAAAATGTAAAATAAGATTTTAAACAAAGTTAAAATAAGATTTCGAAGTATGGACTCAAATTGAATTTATATCTTAGTTTGAGATAAATAAGTTTTATAAATTTAAATGTTTAAATAAGTTTAAATGTTAGTTATATTTAAAGGTTTTGAATTTTAAAGGAAATTGATTTAAACTCTTGTAAAATCCTTTTTATAAGAGAAAGTATTCTTTATAAGGTAAAGTTAATGGTTTTAAATTGATTTAAATTTTATTGAAGATAAATTGGGTTTCATTTTAAAGCTTGAATTTAAAATGAAATTTATAAGTAAATTTTGAAATGAATGTTTCAAATGTAATTGTGAATGATAAATCTAACCATGGATAAGAAAAATGTTTTATCTTAAAGTTTAAATCATTAAATCTTTAAGGTAATTAAAATAGTTTAATTAATTTAATTAATTAATGATTTGAATTAATTAATTTATAATTAAGGATTTAAAATACTTTATAAATGATAACTTGATTATTATAAGAACAAAGTTTTATCTTAAAGTAAATTAAAGATTTGTGTTCATTAAATTAATTAGGAAATTTAATGGATAATTAATTTGTTTGATTAATTAATCATTTGGATTAATTAAATAAGTAATTAAAGGTTTAAACTAATTTATTTATGATTAAGATTTATTAATTAGGGATAATTAATTTGTAATTAAGGATTATGAATTAGGATATTAATTAATGGTTAAGAATTAATTAATAGAGTAATTAAATATTAATTAAGTAGGGTTAAAACTTAATTAATTAAATAATTAGAGATTAATTAATTGGTTATTAAGATTTATTAATTTGAAATTAATAATAATTAATATAAGTTAATTATTTAAGAAAAGTAATTAAATAATTGTTAATGAAGGTCATTAACTATGGATTATTAAATAATTAATTTATGTAATTAATTTTAATAATTAATTAGATTAATTAATTTAAAGATAATCATTTGTGAAATTGTTTAAATGGAATTACTTAATGGAAGTAATTAAGAATTAATTACTTATTGTAATTAATTGAAGTTAATTTGATTAGTTAAGTTAATTAATTAAGTTTAGTTAATTTAGAATAATCAAGAGTTGATTTGATAAATAATTACTTAATGTAATTATTAAGGTAAGATTATTTAGGGAAGTTAATAATAAATAATTACTGAAAGTAATTAAGTGAATAATGATTTTATTAATGGAAGTAATTTGAGTTTAATTACTTGTGAATTAATCAAGGGATTAATTAAGAAATTAATTAAGGAATAATTAATTTAGTTAATGAAAGTAATTAAGGGTAGTTAATTACTGATTGAAGATTAATCAAGGTGATTAATAAATGTGTTTTAATTAAAGGTTAATTACTTAATGTAATTAATTTAATTTTAGTAATTAATAATCAATTTGTAATTAAGGATCATTAATTAATATAATTAATGATGTAATTAAGATTGATTAATTAAGTAATAATTAATAAATGAAGTGATTAATTAATGTAATTAATTAAGGATTAATGTAATTAATTATAGTTGTTTAATTTAATTAATTATAGTTAATTAATTAATGAAATAATTAAAGGTTAATTATTATAAGTGGTTAAGGTTAATTAATTTAAGTAATTAATTAAAGGATAAATTACTTGAATATAATTAAAAGGTAATTAATCAAAGATGATTAATTGAAATGAATTATTAGAGGATAATTAATTAATTGATTGTAATTAATTAATGGTTAAGTAAGCAGGATTTATAGAATGAAGTAATTAATTTAATTTACTTTAAATTAATTAGAGACGTTATAAATCATTACTTATGAATGGGTGATAGTATTGAATACTTTGCATTGATTGATATCTCTGATGAGATATATGCTGTGTGATATGGATGTTAGTTGAATTGTGATGATAATATGGATTATCTGTTATATTGATAATGTTGATTATCTATTGTAATGTTGTGAATTATCTTTCTATGTGTATAAAGATAATGAATTGAATTGTTTTAACCTTTAAAACAACTTGGCTTAAAAGATACGTTTTGGATTTCGATGAGACCGGGATCGGGTTTCCGTATACCGGATTTCCAGGTCTGGAGACCCGAATACCACATCGATACAAATTAACGATAGGTCGTGAATCAAGTGAAGATGAAGATTCAGAGTGCAAGGGTTATTGTCGTTAACTCTGAGGGTGATTCCAAAATGAGTGTAACGAGATAATGCCTTCGGTTTCGTTCGAACCCGGAACGAACTTGTATGGATTGAATGCTTTCAGCACATCGTCAGGTGGACGATGAGCATTCTAAGATAGATGTGTTATATTTAAAGGTAATCGTAACCTCAAGCCTCATCAACCGGGAATGGCTAAAACAGGGGAGGTGCAGCAAGGCTTCGTGGGTAGCACCCACTGAGAGCAAGATAGATCCCTGTCTAGAGGTCCCTTTTCTTTTATTCGGCTTAGTGTGTGGTTGGTCGCGCCAACTACGGGGTTATCTTGTTCGGAATTATCCAGTAAGGGATGGTTCCGGCTTTGTGTTGCAGGGGAGCGGGCGTACTCCTCGGTACGGTGATCTAGGCCACGTACTGTGACGGGCGGTACCCCAGTAGCCCTGCCATTGTATGGAAACCCATTCTTCCTACGTGCCCTTACGGTTTTGATTGTATAACCCACTTTGTGGCTAGTATGCTGGAATTTAATAATGTAACAATTTCAGCTATTTCATATTTATTTGAAAACCCTAGACCCTATTATAATATAACTGGATTTCCTATCAAATGTTTTGGTTAGCGTAAGGTAAAAACTTACCCATGTTTATTTGTGGGAAGTCTTACGTGATACCTTTTCTTTCTAAAGGTTTTGAAGTTAAGCAAGTTTAACCTGTTACTCACACCAGACCCATGTCTGACCCAAGTTGTTTATTTCTGTTTTATAAACTCTTGGGTACTCAAATTTTTACGAGTAGCCAAGGGATTCAGGTTTAGCTTTGACGAATTGTGGAGGAGCAATGGAGCAGGAGGCTTCAGCGTTGTAGATATATATAGTAGTTCCGCTGTGTCTGTATCTCTGTAGTGTATTGAGTTGTAATGTCTAGACAGATGTTATAACTGTCTAGTAAGTGATGTATATGCTGTGTAACTCTGTAAAGTGTTGTATACTATGTAATAGTATATGTTATTAATATAATTTATTCGTTCCGCTGTGAGATCGTTGTTGTTGTTTCTTTCTTTCTTCTCTTCTTTTCTATTTTCTACCCCTTTCTTTCTTATTAATGATACGACTTTCTGTGGAGAAAAAGTCGGGTCGTTACAGTTGGTATCAGAGCATAGGTTGAGCGAATACCTAAGCTATTGGTTAAGTGAATATCAGAACACTAGGTTGAGTGAATACCTAGGTTCGGAAGGATTGTTCATTAGAGACAGGATCTGTAGCAACCTGTTTGAGTCTGAGTGTATATATATATATATATATTCGAGAGCGCGTATTTGTTAGTTATATAAAATGGTTTTATATTGTGTTAATTGATCGGTTGAGTGGTATATGGATTCTGGTCAATACGAGTAGCTAACGTTATTGATAGGGATCTCTAAACACTTGGACCAGGCCAACGGACACAATATTGTTTTAAAAAGGTAGATGAAATAATTTTACCCAGATATAATTTCTATATAAAAAAGTATCATTTTAAACATATATATATATACATGTATTTCTACCTATTTGTTGGGTTACCTGTTCGGGTTTTCCAATATGAGTTATAGAGGTAGATAATGTAGTGGTGTGTGTAACACGACTACCAATAGTTAGAGTTTGAATGTTGAGGTTGGAAGTGTATCTGACGAGACTGTAGACCAAATACCGTCTGGAGTAAACTTTGTTGTGGTGTAAGATTTCATCGATCTCCGAAGGAAACTGTTAAGGTTCGGAGTTTGTCTTTGAAGTTGGATGAATAGAGTTAGATCTATTGGATGAGCTGAAGCAAGTGATGGTATCTTGGCAACTTCAGGAAGTAGTAGCTGTGTGGTGAGACGCAGTGACTATGGACGTTTCTCGAAGATCTTTTGTTAGAAGTCTGGCATCCGTGGCAGTAGTGCAGCTCGGAGTATTCTGTGCATTGGCAGGAAGTTTTCTGGCTGAGCAGTTTTTCGGAAGGTGGAGTTCAGAAGCAGTAGAGTGGATTCATTTCTTCGATGGATTGGATAGTTAAGTTGAGCTGTTTTGATTTGTTAAGAGAAAACAGTTTTTCTTTGGAATTAGGATGAGTTGATCGCAAAAGTTACTTGCGATTGTGTGAGTGCTCTCTTGGGTTATTGAAGTTTTTCTGGATGTCTTCAGGAAGTCGGAAGATTGTCCGCATCTGAAGATTGAGTTTTCTTATCGACTGAATTCCAGGAGTGATACCGGTGGTTCAGCCTAGTTGAAGAATGATTCTTAGAGATAGAGTTGGTGAAGCAGCTCAAGTTTGATGGAGTATCTGAGTTTCTTTTATGGATCTGTTGAACCATTTTTCTGTGATGTGTTGTCCAGTTGTGCTTGTGTTCTTCATCAGCATTTTCATTCTACCTCAGATCAGCGTGGTGCAGCAGAAGTAGTTTGGGAATGCATCTCTAGATAGGAGAGGTAAGTTTGGAAATCTACTGAATTGTGGAGTAGAGTTGTGTTTTGGATCTCTTCTGTATTCTGACTTGGATAAGTATTTGGACTTCTGAATTGAATTGTCAGTTTGGATAACTGGAATTCATTGTGTTTTACGTATCTCTGAGGGAGTACGTGTTTGATCTATTTCTGGTTTTTGAAATCAGCAGTTCAGGAAGTTTGGTAGTTAAGTCAGACTCGTCTGTAGTCTGATATCCTGTTTAGTTTTGTAGACATAGACGAGTAGGAGCTCTATAGCTCAGTAGTTTAGATTGTTTATAGAGCAAGTATCCCGGTATATATATATACTTGGGGAAACTCGAGAAGTTTTATCCAGAATTTTGTCTGGATAATTAAATTTGTTTGTTTGGATGATTGGTTGTTATGGTTGCTAGTATATGGTTGATAATATATGTTGTGATTTAAAACTAAAATCTTTAATAAGATTATTAAATTACCTTTGTTTAAATTTCGGGGTCGAAATTATTTTAAGGGGGAAGGAATGTAATATCCCTGAAATTTGAGCAATATCAATTTAATAATCTGTTAAATAATTAAATTGATATTGATGGTCTTTGATAATGAAATCTGAATTTAATTTAATAATCTGATTTAAATAAGTATTTAATTGATGATTTAGTCTTTTAAAATAGTTAATAAGATATTTTCTATTTGAATATATATATTTATTTGTATATATTGTAAATAGAAAGCTTTGGGCAAATTGGAAATTTAGATTTAATTTAATATGACTTTTCAAAGATATTTAAATAAATAACTTTATAGTTTTAAATATACTTTAGGTAAATGTTTAAATTGGTTAAAATATATTTTAACTTAAGTTTAAATATAAATAAGATTAACAAAAATGGTTTGTTTTATTTCTTTTTAAAATATTACTTGATAATATAATCTCTTATATAAATTATTTAAATATCAAATATGTTAATTTCAAATAATAAGTATAATATATTATTTTTAATTTTGTATGAATAGATTTTAAAAGACTATAGAATTGTTATTTTTAAATTGATAAATAATTGTATATTTTAATTGAATCTTAGGATCTAATTTAACTTGAATTTGAATTTAAGTTTTGAAATTCAAAAGAATAGATATTTAAATTGTTTTGGATTTTAGAATATTTGTATAAACTTTTATGTATAAAATATAATTAGTTTTTGTTTCTCTTTAAAAAGATATATATATATAGATAAGCATTTAAATAAATAAAGAAAAGGTTTAATTTACTTTTAAAATAAATAAAAGTTAGCAAAAATACAGATGTCATCATATTAGGCTTCATGTTAACATGTGTAATTTAAGTAACAAATCTTTGTGACAAGTGTCTTATTTATTTTCTTTTTCTTTTATTTCTATTTATCATAATTTACATACATATATACATTTGCATATCTTCACTTCATTTTCTTTTTAATCTTCATTTCAAAACCAAGAAAACCCAAACCAATTCTCTAATACAAAATCTGAAATCAGTATTCAAAATGCCTCAAAACAAAACCAAATTCAAACAACCTATAATTCATTTTCCAAATCATCTCAAAGCTGTCTGCATATTTCAAAATCAAGATCAAAAACCTACCTGCATTTTCCAAAAGCCTGTATGCATTTTTCATCTCTGGAATCATGTTCAAACAAAAAGGGGATGCTCTGCATCATCTTCTAAAGCCAGCCTGCAATTCTTTTCAAAATCAAAGAGCCTGTCTACCTTCATTTCTTCAACCTGGAACAAGCATGCATTTAGATTAAAGCAATTTAAGCATTCAACAACTCCAGTTTTTAATTCAAGCATGCATGCAGTTCTAAATTCAAGCAGTAACGCTATAGCAACTAAAGTTAAAATCAAATTTAAGGAGCATTCAAGTTTCTCAGTTTCAAAAGCTATTACAAAGTTAAACTACCTCTGTTCATACAAAACAGGTGAGTAACATTCTATTATTAAGATTTAAGTTATGAAAGATGGTTGCATGTGAATATTTATAAGTGGTTCTGCATATCTATGTATTGATGTATGATTATATATGTGAGTTTCTATGTATACATGGATGAGTAGTTATGTGTGCATGCCTGTTATCTTTGAATTCTGTTCTGTTTGTTGCCAGACTCGAGAATTCCTTTTAAAATCTCTTACCATTGGATCTAGTTTTTGTAATAACTTAATTTACAAACAAGAATGGTTTGATTTATCATATATAAATGTTAAAAAGTTTAATTTAAGTCAAACTTTTAGTCTGAATGTTTCTGTAACCATAATAATAGTAATGTTATATAAAAGTGGAAATTTAAACTTTGTAATTTATAATTCCAGGTTTATAAATGGAATACCTAGACTATAATATGATTTTTAGCATTGAAATTATAATTTTTAGTTTAGTAAATAAGGAGCAGTTCAAGTTTTAACTAAAAAGGGGAAATTGGGAAGAACTGGTGATCTAGATGGTCTGGGGAATTGGGTTTCTATCTGAAGGTAGTAGAGTGATCAGAGACTCGAGGAAAAATGTCAGGAAGATTTTTAAAGCATCGAGGAAGAAATGATTTAGAATTTAAATTCCTAACCCTAGTTTTAATTAGTCTGGGTAAAGAGATCATCACGATTTCTATGATGGATCGAGTGCAGTGAGGTTTGGGGAAATGGAAGTATGGTCATGGACGAGTTTATGGCCGGAGTTTCAAGATCGCTGATGGACGGAGTGACGTGAGGGAAGTGTTGACAGGTTTTGGTGATGGTTGAGTCTTTCTGTTCCAGGTTTCGAAATTCATCTCGATTTCGATTTCTCGAGTGGATTGAAGATTGAATGATCGGAATTAGGTTGGGAGATGATCGTCGACTTGCGTACGTAGTCGTGGATGATCGGAGGCGACCGCATTTCTGGTGCACGTGCACGGTGACATCAAAAACTGGTGATGTCTGGGTTTATAACAGAGAGGATGGTGTTCGAGTTTTCTCGAGTGGTTCGTATGTGAGACTCGAAGATTTTAAGTTTTTACTCGAAGTAAATTAGTATTGTCTCGGGTAATTTTGATGTTGTCAGGCTTTCAAAGGGAAAATGTCTGGATGAAGTCTGTTTTTTTACAGAGGAAGGTCTCGCGTTTTGTTCGAGTTATTTCGAAGGAGACTCGGGTTTTTAGAGTGTGCGACTCGAAGTGTTTTAGTGGAATCTCGAGTATTTTAGTGTTGCCAGATTTTTCAAAATCTGTTGTACCAGGTTTTAGATAACCTGTCTGTTTTTAAATTTAAAAATGGATTTTAAAAATGTAAAATAAGATTTTAAACAAAGTTAAAATAAGATTTCGAAGTATGGACTCAAATTGAATTTATATCTTAGTTTGAGATAAATAAGTTTTATAAATTTAAATGTTTAAATAAGTTTAAATGTTAGTTATATTTAAAGGTTTTGAATTTTAAAGGAAATTGATTTAAACTCTTGTAAAATCCTTTTTATAAGAGAAAGTATTCTTTATAAGGTAAAGTTAATGGTTTTAAATTGATTTAAATTTTATTGAAGATAAATTGGGTTTCATTTTAAAGCTTGAATTTAAAATGAAATTTATAAGTAAATTTTGAAATGAATGTTTCAAATGTAATTGTGAATGATAAATCTAACCATGGATAAGAAAAATGTTTTATCTTAAAGTTTAAATCATTAAATCTTTAAGGTAATTAAAATAGTTTAATTAATTTAATTAATTAATGATTTGAATTAATTAATTTATAATTAAGGATTTAAAATACTTTATAAATGATAACTTGATTATTATAAGAACAAAGTTTTATCTTAAAGTAAATTAAAGATTTGTGTTCATTAAATTAATTAGGAAATTTAATGGATAATTAATTTGTTTGATTAATTAATCATTTGGATTAATTAAATAAGTAATTAAAGGTTTAAACTAATTTATTTATGATTAAGATTTATTAATTAGGGATAATTAATTTGTAATTAAGGATTATGAATTAGGATATTAATTAATGGTTAAGAATTAATTAATAGAGTAATTAAATATTAATTAAGTAGGGTTAAAACTTAATTAATTAAATAATTAGAGATTAATTAATTGGTTATTAAGATTTATTAATTTGAAATTAATAATAATTAATATAAGTTAATTATTTAAGAAAAGTAATTAAATAATTGTTAATGAAGGTCATTAACTATGGATTATTAAATAATTAATTTATGTAATTAATTTTAATAATTAATTAGATTAATTAATTTAAAGATAATCATTTGTGAAATTGTTTAAATGGAATTACTTAATGGAAGTAATTAAGAATTAATTACTTATTGTAATTAATTGAAGTTAATTTGATTAGTTAAGTTAATTAATTAAGTTTAGTTAATTTAGAATAATCAAGAGTTGATTTGATAAATAATTACTTAATGTAATTATTAAGGTAAGATTATTTAGGGAAGTTAATAATAAATAATTACTGAAAGTAATTAAGTGAATAATGATTTTATTAATGGAAGTAATTTGAGTTTAATTACTTGTGAATTAATCAAGGGATTAATTAAGAAATTAATTAAGGAATAATTAATTTAGTTAATGAAAGTAATTAAGGGTAGTTAATTACTGATTGAAGATTAATCAAGGTGATTAATAAATGTGTTTTAATTAAAGGTTAATTACTTAATGTAATTAATTTAATTTTAGTAATTAATAATCAATTTGTAATTAAGGATCATTAATTAATATAATTAATGATGTAATTAAGATTGATTAATTAAGTAATAATTAATAAATGAAGTGATTAATTAATGTAATTAATTAAGGATTAATGTAATTAATTATAGTTGTTTAATTTAATTAATTATATTTAATTAATTAATGAAATAATTAAAGGTTAATTATTATAAGTGGTTAAGGTTAATTAATTTAAGTAATTAATTAAAGGATAAATTACTTGAATATAATTAAAAGGTAATTAATCAAAGATGATTAATTGAAATGAATTATTAGAGGATAATTAATTAATTGATTGTAATTAATTAATGGTTAAGTAAGCAGGATTTATAGAATGAAGTAATTAATTTAATTTACTTTAAATTAATTAGAGACGTTATAAATCATTACTTATGAATGGGTGATAGTATTGAATACTTTGCATTGATTGATATCTCTGATGAGATATATGCTGTGTGATATGGATGTTAGTTGAATTGTGATGATAATATGGATTATCTGTTATATTGATAATGTTGATTATCTATTGTAATGTTGTGAATTATCTTTCTATGTGTATAAAGATAATGAATTGAATTGTTTTAACCTTTAAAACAACTTGGCTTAAAAGATACGTTTTGGATTTCGATGAGACCGGGATCGGGTTTCCGTATACCGGATTTCCAGGTCTGGAGACCCGAATACCACATCGATCCAAATTAACGATAGGTCGTGAATCAAGTGAAGATGAAGATTCAGAGTGCAAGGGTTATTGTCGTTAACTCTGAGGGTGATTCCAAAATGAGTGTAACGAGATAATGCCTTCGGTTTCGTTCAAACCCGGAACGAACTTGTATGGATTGAATGCTTTCAGCACATCGTCAGGTGGACGATGAGCATTCTAAGATAGATGTGTTATATTTAAAGGTAATCGTAACCTCAAGCCTCATCAACCGGGAATGGCTAAAACAGGGGAGGTGCAGCAAGGCTTCGTGGGTAGCACCCACTGAGAGCAAGATAGATCCCTGTCTAGAGGTCCCTTTTCTTTTATTCGGCTTAGTGTGTGGTTGGTCGCGCCAACTACGGGGTTATCTTGTTCGGAATTATCCAGTAAGGGATGGTTCCGGCTTTGTGTTGCAGGGGAGCGGGCGTACTCCTCGGTACGGTGATCTAGGCCACGTACTGTGACGGGCGGTACCCCAGTAGCCCTGCCATTGTATGGAAACCCATTCTTCCTACGTGCCCTTACGGTTTTGATTGTATAACCCACTTTGTGGCTAGTATGCTGGAATTTAATAATGTAACAATTTCAGCTATTTCATATTTATTTGAAAACCCTAGACCCTATTATAATATAACTGGATTTCCTATCAAATGTTTTGGTTAGCGTAAGGTAAAAACTTACCCATGTTTATTTGTGGGAAGTCTTACGTGATACCTTTTCTTTCTAAAGGTTTTGAAGTTAAGCAAGTTTAACCTGTTACTCACACCAGACCCATGTCTGACCCAAGTTGTTTATTTCTGTTTTATAAACTCTTGGGTACTCAAATTTTTACGAGTAGCCAAGGGATTCAGGTTTAGCTTTGACGAATTGTGGAGGAGCAATGGAGCAGGAGGCTTCAGCGTTGTAGATATATATAGTAGTTCCGCTGTGTCTGTATCTCTGTAGTGTATTGAGTTGTAATGTCTAGACAGATGTTATAACTGTCTAGTAAGTGATGTATATGCTGTGTAACTCTGTAAAGTGTTGTATACTATGTAATAGTATATGTTATTAATATAATTTATTCGTTCCGCTGTGAGATCGTTGTTGTTGTTTCTTTCTTTCTTCTCTTCTTTTCTATTTTCTACCCCTTTCTTTCTTATTAATGATACGACTTTCTGTGGAGAAAAAGTCGGGTCGTTACAATAAATGCAATATCTTTGATCAAAATAAAAATCTTATTTTCGAAGGAATTAGAGAACGCAATATTTATATTTCGAATATGAAAATTAATCATAATACAAATATGTGCTTATTAGTCAAAGAAAATGATCCTTGGCTATGGAATAAAAGATTTTGTCATATAAATTTCAAAGCTATTAATAAATTATCCAAAAACGATTTAGTAAAAGGTTTACCAAAAATGAAAGTGTATATGGACTGATAATATATAATAGACTAGTCTAGCAAGTGCGGAATTAAAAAAATAGTAAATAGCAGTAATAAAAATGACACCAGGGATTTTTATGCTGGTTCGAACTTCCCGTTCTACGTCCAGTACTAGACTCCTTCTAGAATTCCTCGAATAACCCTCACTTAACCCGGAGGAACATGTATTACACCGCCTGAGCAACCGAACAAGACTTTTCCGCCTAAGCAACCGAATAGGACTTCAAATATAATTTATAAATTGTTTCTTGACTTGTGTGTTCTTGAGTAACACGAATATAGTCAATATAGTACACCCTTCCTATAATCTTCTTGATATGATGATTTGAATGTTCAATTGTAGGAAGTAGAGATTTGAAAATCACTTGAGATTATAACAATATAAAGCAAGAATAGATAGAAAGAATTGGTAATTGAAATAGTTGATTTTCATCTCTATTTATAGTATTGAATAGTTTTAATTCAATAGTTGCAACCATTAGAAGGAGTGCAACTCTTGGTGAAGAAGACAACTCTTCAAAATTTGATTTTTCATGAAGAGATGCTTCAGTTCGTCAAGTTCAGATGTCTGAGAAAAAATAGTCAGATGGCTAAGTAAGTTTAAAAAGTCAAATAGGCAGAAGAACAAATTTCAGTGAATACAGACGTCTGATGTTTAATTCAGACGTCTGTCGTTTATGACAGATGTCTGTATTAAATTATTAGAAGTCTGTGTTCAGTTAAAATAGGAAATATTAATTCAGAGAGTATAGACGTCTTAACTTTATTATCAGACGCCTGTCATTGATGACAGACGGCTAAATAAAGGTTCAGACGTCTGAACTTGTACTGATATGTTCCTCTTCCTTATTTTAGTGATTCTGAACTTGAGATATTTATAATTTTTTGAAAATACTTTTATATCTTTAAATAGTTAAAGATATTTTATATTTGTAGAACATGTTTTTTCAAAAACTATTTGTGTGTGTGTGTGTTGTTATCATCATATCAGAGATTGTACAAAAATATCTAACCGGAAATAATAATCAATATATTTGAGAGCTTGAGCTTTGTTTGTTGACAATATGATAATAGCTTTTCTTTGTAGATTCCTGCAAGAATATTTGACATCATAGTATATAGTTTTGAAATATATAGTTGTCACATTAAAATTGAAGAAGGCAGGTTCCAACATTCTCCCCCTTTTTGATGATGACAACTATATAATTCAACGGTTAGTATAAACCATACCTTTTGCTCCCCCTGTCAACGTGACCATATTATATAACATAATGATTAATATAAAAATTTAGACGTCTGAATTTAGTTCAAAATGTTTTTTACTCTCTGTTTCAAATTTAGACCTCTAAGCCGTCTGAACAAATCACTTCAGACGTCTGTCATCACATTTAGACGTCTATTATAAATTCGAGACGTCTAACTCTATTGATTGTTTCAAATTGTTTTTAATTTCTACAGACCATCAAACGTCTGATCATTTTTCCAGACGTCTGAAACAATGTTCAATTCAAAAACATATAAATCAAAACTAACCACCCCCTTCTTCTCACGTCTATCCATTTCGTCATTTTTCAAATTCAAATCAAAACCCTAGCTTTCTCAAAAACAATGTCGCCCAAAACAAAATCCAAAAACAAAAAAGGAGAATCTTCTCAACCATCTCCTCACGTTCTTCCAACTGATGAACAAATCAAAGCTTGGCTTTATCACGAACCCAGGAGTATGGCTCGATTCAAATATCTCTCTTCTCTGTCTTCATTTCATGGTATATTTCATGACCTAGATCACTTTCCTACTTATAAAATTAAGTTATTTACTGATAGGTCTAACATCACCAGTCTCATTGACTACAAAGACAATCAAGTAAATATATGTAGGCTTAGTGTTCTACTATTTCTAGCCAATGTCAATAATTCCAAAATTAGGCTTCATAGAGAAAAAGGAACGCTATGGACAAGCGTATTTGGAAATATTCTGAAATTAACTCCAGATGACATTGCACGTATTTTGAAATGTACAAACGACGGGATAGAATTGGAAGACTTTAAGTTAGAAGGTGATGATCTTAATCAAATAGAATATTATCTTTTCGAACCCGGACAGTCTAAAGATAGGTCGAATCATCTTCGTCCATGACCTAGATTGTTACTACGGATGCTCATTAAATTTTTCCCCGGCAAGGAAGCCACGAAATAATTTACAATCATGAAGATAAAGCACTTCAAGCAATCTTTGGAAATCAACAGATTAATTGGGCTCAATATTTTTATGATGAGTTTCGTACTTATCATGATTCTAAAAAGAGATCACTTATCTATGCTCCTTACATTACCCGAATACTCGCTGATTTTTCCATTCAAAGTCCATCTATTGAATTTGAAAAGATTAAAGTGTCCAATATTCGATTTTTTATCCTTATGGGATTACCGGAATCCCCTCCGGTGTATCTAACCTACCCTGACTATAAAGCACAACAGCTAGCACTCCAAAAACAAAAAGGGAAAACTAAAATGGATACCTCTGGTCCCGATGGAGAAGAACCAAATATTGGAGAAGAGGGAGATAATGGAGATGAAGAAGAAGATGAAGATGAGGATGACGAAGCCATAGAGCAAACTTTTATCCAAAGTTCAAATCAAGAAAACTCCGATATTGAACAAATTTCTGGAAATTTAAAAAGCTATACCAAAAGTGAGAAGCTCAAATCTGATATCATCATTTCTAAAAGTCAAAAGAAGCTTTCTCGTCAAATTGCCCAAGGCTTTTCATCCATTAACT
Organism: Allium fistulosum; assembly: GCA_030737815.1. Classification (NCBI taxonomy): domain Eukaryota; kingdom Viridiplantae; phylum Streptophyta; class Magnoliopsida; order Asparagales; family Amaryllidaceae; genus Allium; species Allium fistulosum. Next base: position 736,098,031 of record CM060908.1, on the reverse strand, counting down.
CTAGATTCGATAATCTCGATACCAAAGTAGAAGAAAATGCAAGAGAGAGGAAGAATGTTAAGACTATTCTTCGATGTATGTGGAAGAACTCTTATGGATCTTCACCTCCTTCCTCTCCAACATGGGGAGACTCTTAGACAAGATACTTCTCCTCTTGCTTATCTACTCTCTACTTTATTTTGTGAATTTCAAGTATGTTTTGTAATCTTTAAAACCTCTCTTTGGTGTACTCAAGTATGTTTTGTCATTTTTTGTCACTTCTGTACAACTTGTCATATGTTGCTCTATATGTGACTTGTTCTATAAGTGATCTATTCTTATGTTCTGTATCTTTTTATATAAAAATGTATTTCTGTCCTATATCACTGTTTCTCTTTGTTTAGTATATTAGGATGTGGAACCTGTTCAACAATGTGTTTTATCATCACATTTCTAAACTCCTTACAAAATTTTTTTTGTTAATGACAAAGGGGGAGAAATATTAATCATTATGTTATATAATATGGTCATGTTGACAGGGGGAGCAAAAGGTATGGTTTATACTAACCGTTGAATTATATAGTTGTCATCATCAAAAAAGGGGAGAATGTTGGAACCTGCCTTCTTCAATTTTAATCTGACAACTATATATTTCAAAACTATATACTATGATGTCAAATATTCTTGCAGGAATCTACAAAGAAAAGCTATTATCATATTGTCAACAAACAAAGCTCAAGCTCTCAAATATATTGATTATTATTTCCGGTTAGATATTTTTGTACAATCTCTGATATGATGATAACAACACACACACACACAAATAGTTTTTGAAAAAACATGTTCTACAAATATAAAATATCTTTAACTATTTAAAGATATAAAAGTATTTTCAAAAAATTATAAATATCTCAAGTTCAGAATCACTAAAATAAGGAAGAGGAACAAATCAGTACAAGTTCAAACGTCTGAACCTTTATTTAGCCGTCTGTCATCAATGACAGACGTCTGATAATAAAGTTAAGATGTTTGTACTCTCTGAATTAATATTTCCTATTTTAACTTAACACAGACGTCTAATAATATAATACATACATCTGTCATAAACGACAGACGTCTGAATTAAACATCAGACGTCTGTATTCACTGAAATTTGTTCTTCTTCCTATTTGACATTTTAAACTTACTTAGCCATCTGACTAATTTTTCTTAGACATCTTAACTCGACGAACTGAAGCATCTCTTCATGAAAAATCAAATTTTGAAGAGTTGTCTTCTTCACCAAGAGTTGCACTCCTTCTAATGGTTGCAACTATTGAATTAAAACTATTCAATACTATAAATAGAGATGAAAATCAACTATTTCAATTACCAATTCTTTCTATCTATTCTTGCTTTATATTGTTATAATCTCAAGTGATTTTCAAATCTCTACTTCCTACAATTGAACATTCAAATCATCATATCAAGAAGATTATAGGAAGGGTGTACTATATTGACTATACTCGTGTTACTCAAGAACACACAAGTTAAGAAACAATTTATAAATTATATTTGAAGTCCTATTCGGTTGCTTAGGTGGAAAAGTCCTGTTCGGTTGCTCAGGCGGTGTAATACCTGTTCCTCCGGGTTAAGTGAGGGTTATTCGAGGAATTCCAGAAGGAGTCTGGGACTAGACGTAGAACGGGAAGTTCGAACTAGTATAAAAATCCCTAGTGTCATTTTTATTACTGCTATTTACTATTATTTATAATTCCGCACTTGCTAGACTAGTCCTACTATATATTATCGATCCATATACACTTTCAGTATTAATGTTGTCATAAGTTAGTTTGATTATATGTATGTATATACTTATAAATTTAAAAAATCAATTTTTATGTACAAATTAGATCTATACAACCACCTAATTTATATATATTAATCAATATATTGTTAAACTATATATATGTCATTTAATTATATATATACATATATATGATTTATATTTAATTAAAATATCATACTGTTAAATGGGTTTTTGATTAAGCAGAAATCAACATGAGTTAGAACGTCGAGACAAAGGCGAAATGACTCGAAATCTTGAAAGCACACCTAGATAGGGTATAGGAACACCTCAAAGAAAATTCATCCATACTGGAGCAAACACTACATGTCGGTGCAGACTTCTAGAGGTCGGTGGTGACATCACATATCCCCGTATTATTCACTCAAACTTTGTAGGAGTTCTTCTTTGACTATTTCATGTGTGCCCAAGAGATATCAAATGTTTTTGAACAATCGATTACCAGAATTGTGAAGTTAGCATTCAGAAAAACAAAACAGTTCAAGCGATGAAGGAACTATCATTAATATCAATCAACAACCCATGCAGGTGGCATAGGACAAATCAAAATCATGTAGGATAAAGCATGCAAAAAGAATCAACCCACCCAGATTTAACCATAGATGTTGGCACCGACTTAAGAAGTCGGATCGACATGTGTAGTTAACTCAGATGGGTTCACGACTTCACACACTCTCTCGAGTCTCTATTTGGACTCTGCTCCAATTCTTTTCTTGGCCCAATGAGACTGTGACTGTAATTCCCTGTGTTTTTTACGGCAACTAATTAAATGAAAATTAATTAATAAATAGAAAACGTGGAAAAATAGGATTTTGAAAATGTTAGAATTAGGCTACGAACTTGCACCATTGGGTTCATGGTGATTTTCTGATCAATTTTCATATATAAACTTTTCCAATCAGAGTTCAACTGAAAATGTTATTAGCATTTGAATTTTCGTAGTTGGAAATAATTATATATGTAAGTAAAGAAATAATTTGTAATTGATTAGCGCTAATTGAACATTGTTAAAATATTGTCTGTGGTTTCAAATAGGGAGTCAAAAAAGTGGAGAATACAAATAATATGGTCAAATCTGGATTAAATCTAGAGATTTGGAAGCGCTAGTTAAAAGTGAGTTGGAATATTATATAATTTTTTTATAATACTAGGTTATATCATTGCAAAACTATTCTAACATGCCTAATAAGTGAAATTAAATTTCAAGTTAATTCCCGTTAGATGAAATGATTCAGTTTCATATTGCCTGTGAATTTTATTGTTAAAATTGAATACTTCCTTGTTATAAACAAGTTTGCAATTTCGTATGTAATTGATTAAAGTTGCGTAATGATTAGAATTGTTAGTTTCTATGTCAAGTATTAATTTAATAAAGCGTAATGATTATATTTTTATTTTTATGTGACGAACATGAGTTTTATAGTATCTTAATAAACAATGTATTGATTAGAATTTCTTATTTTTTTGACATTGATGAATAAAATTAGAAAATGAAGTTATTCAATTTTGAGATTTTAGAGATATTTTAGTTTATTGGAATTATTATTGTTGCAAGTAGATTTCCATACATCATCAAGTCTAAACTTAACAAAAGTGTAATGTTTGAAATGACAAGGAATAAATACATGCTTGTTAAAAAAAGAGATGTACATAATAGGGATGATTACCGTATTTTGCACAGTCTATTTCAATAAATAAAAAGAGAATTACTTGTAATTACAAACACCGCAGAATCTACCTCTTTTGGACAAGATATAGAAATTTACTGCGTAACAAATAATTTACAAAGATTAATTCCAGTCTATTAAAATGTTGTAAATCCCAAGAGTGGAATATTAATATGAGAATGAAATAAAAAGGTTAATAAAATGGGAAGTAATGGAATATAAAGTGCGAAGTTATAGGCAAGATTAAAAAGGAATAGTAGATAAAGTGGAATAGAAATCAAAGTTGAAACTAATGAATGTAGTAGCAACGATATGGTTAACTAATAAATGAGAAGTGGTAAATGAATTTATTAAAGTAAAAGATAAACGCATAATAAAATGAAGACGTAAGGTCAAACATAAAAGATGTATAGGCAGTAAAGAAATTGTAAGAAGAATGAACACACATGATATGGAATATGTATATATGTAACCTTGAATATGCGTTTATGATGGGTGTGGATAATTATAATTTTAATATATAAAAATTATAGAAAAAATGACACTAAGAGTCATTAGAGGAGATTGAAGTGGAAAAGCATATTCAACCGTAGGACCCGTGGAGAGAATACGCTTGCGTTTAGAGAAAGGGATACCCTCAAGTTAGGACTGTGCTTGAAATAGAATCTCTATAAACGTAGGCAATTGGGCAGTCTGTTAGGCGGATGTCGAGGCTGGACTCGCATAATCAAAATAGATCTGCTTTAGATTTATTAGAGGATGGTATTCCCTTGATTGCATTAGGTAATCTAAACGAACGGTGGTGAGGATCAGACACTATGTAACATCGTGTGGTACCGGTTTAAAAAGCAAAGGATAGGGGTTGCATAGGTCCCGGGTCTGCCATCAGCCCCTTGTGGTCAACGGGAAGGACATGGTTACATCTAATTGATCATTGTCACCTACCAGGGTCGATTAAATTAGGTAATGCAATGCTGCAGTTGTTTGCTTTTGGTTGTTGGGGGCAAGGCTAGATAACCCATAGCGAGGTTCGTTCAAAATATGGATGGGGTGGTTTGTGGAGCCAAGTCCATGTTATAGGAAGCAGACAAAGTAGAAAATCCCCAAAGAGAACACGGCCATATGGAGGCAAGGTTGTCAGTGCACACTAGATGATTTCCTCGAGATATACGATGGCGAGATTGTGATATGATGAGGTGTTAGATCCTAACGAGGTGCTGAATGAGAGATACTAGGGGATAGTATCTTGGTCCATTAGGGGACCATGGGGTTTATATGAATTTATAGATATAAATCTATAGGATATAGATAGGAACGGTTCATACGCAGAGATGGAGTCATAACGACTAATTATATAATCAAACAAAACATATAATAGTGAAAAATCGGCATAAGCTAGTGTTATGTATAAGATGTATAGTCTACCAGTCATTAGAACGTTGTTTTGACCCCCTCCTCACTACAAATCATAGGATAGATTGAAGGACAAGTACCGGTGTTTGGGCATATTCGGTGATGACAAGGACATTTGATTTTGGAAGTGTCAAACCTTAGTCAGTACTTATGTGATCTATTATATTTTAAATTATTCCGCTACAAGTTATTTTGTTAGAGCTCTGATATGCATTTTTTGTTTTATTTGCAGGATACAGAACCAAATATCTATATTTTGGTGGGTTTGGGTTTTTGACATAGCAAAAATTTAGATCCATTGGGGTGCGGGTTGTCACATTTGGTATCAGTTCTTAGGTTAGTAGATCCAGAAAAATTTAGGAAACGTTGAGTGACCGTACTTGTATTTTGCACATAAATATAATGTTTGTTAAATCCTAATAATTCCAACTATAGAATAGTCACATATGGAAAATCCCTGAAGATGGATGGTACATGACTCCCTAGTCGGGTCTTGGTAACCCAATGATTGTAGATCCTTATATTACTGCCAATTGATGATGTACAATAGGTCCAGATAAAGGAAAAATAAGAATCCATATGTTATAAATTATGGAAGATGTGGAAGTTCTTAATAGATAATTGGATTTTCAATATTGATAAAGGAATAAGTTAGTAAATTGAAGGAAAATGTTCTTAAATGAACAATTAGAAATTCACTTTGAGTCCAACCCAACAATAATAATAAATTCTTGAAAATGTGAGAAGAAGTATAAATTGTATACTTAAAAAGGACTTTTAATGAAAATGACTGAAAAAGTAAGTATTGGATTTTGGAAAATATACATATGTATGCATATTTATTTAAATTGAAAACATTCTATAATAAAGATTTTGTTAGAGGTAAAACTGAAAAGTTTCCATAAAATGAGTTTTATCAAAAAGGTGAATTCTTTTTGAAGAACTATAGAGCATATATAGCTCGCTAGTTTCTTTATAAAGAAAGAAAAGTATAAATATAAAGCTCTAGTATAAATTGAATTTGTTAAAAATCAAAAAATTTCAATGTAGGAAATTTTGTAGAAAAATGTTTCTTCTAAAAGAAAAATAGTAAAGCAATATAGCTCGTGGTTTTCTATGTAATGGGAAAAGTTTAAAGTTGTAAGGTTAAATGTTTAAGGGTGGACAATATGAGTGGTACAAAGTTGGAATAGAGTAAATAGTTTAGAATTTTAAAATTGAGCTATAAGTAGCTGCACTACTATGGTAAAGAGATAATAAATTAAGTGAAATGATTAGAATTAGTGCAGTTTAAGTAGAAGAGTTGAATAGTAGAAAAGTTTTGAATTTGTTAATAGAAAAATAGTTATGTAATATAAATAGAGATGATATTTATTGTAATTAGGTTGGGATTCGACATAATTTAATTCATTGGAATGAAAATCGATAACAATATAAGTTGAATTAATCAAGTTACAAATAAACATGTATTGTTTGAAATAATAAGGAATGCAAATGTAAAGAATGGGATGTACAAAATATGGAAAATCCCGTATTTTGTACTGTCTATTTCAATAAGAAAATGAAGTATAATTCCTTGTAATTTCGCACAAAACTCGATTTCTCTTTTATGTAATTCATAGAGAACTGTAGCGTTAACAATTCCTCTTGAAGGGGAAGAGCAGTTCCAATGCATTAAAGTATAGGATCCTTAAGTATAATAAAAGGAAAAGTGTAGTAATTAGAACTTTCATAGGGGATCATGAAAAGAAGTTCTATTAAGTAACTAAATTTTTAGCAACAAAGGCATAACAAAGGAAAAAAAGGCATTTTCCATTATTGCGCATTTTTGTTGCAAGTATCTTTCAGAAGTCCGCCAATATGGTATTATGGACTCTACTAAAGATTGGAAGGGGAGATAAAATGAATAGTAAAGTGAGAATTGTTCTTATCTACTCTAGTTTTACTGTTTAAAAATATATAAAAGATGTTTTGGAAAAATTGTAAAGTGTATTTTTAGAAAATAATGGTTTGGCATAACGAATAGTTTGCTGGAAAAACTTAATAAATAGTTTGATTAGAAATCCTAATTTTTAAGGAGTAAAAGTTATAAAGATCTCTTTGAAAAGAAAAGGTTAATTAGAGAAAAAAAGAAACTTTTAGTTGAGCTTTCTTAACATTCTATTATAGGTTTAATGAGTGAGTTAAATTTAAAACATTGTAAATTAAAATTTTAAATGGTTGACACATTAAGTATTTATGAATTTGATAAAAGGTTTCTGAATTGTACTTTTTAAAGACAAAGGTTTTGAGCTTAAGTATTTCAAAAATTTTGAAGTTTCTAATTTTTGAAAAAATGTAAAGACCGAACCAAGATTTTTAATATGAAGTAGGTAGGAATTAGCGCCTATTGAAGACAGGGTAAATAATAAGGCTATGAAGAGGACATCAATGATTACTCATGAAAAAGTTTCAAGGAACCCCGTAGAGTATAAAGGATTATGCTAAGAATCTAGGAATACCTTGTTAGACATGAGTGCAAGATTTGGGAATACCATTAAGGAATTTGGATTAAAATAAGATGGTAGCAAAGGATTATGTGGTGGTAAACACTCGTGGAGGATATTGGTAGACTCAAGTTAGGGGAGCAAGAAAGGAGTTGGAAAGGTTATTTCCCCAAGCCTAGTTGTCATTAAGTTACTGAAAATTGCACAGACTGTCTTTCCTATCCACTACAGTGAAGTGATGCATAATTATTCCCTAATTGGATATAGTATTGGAAAGGATGAATATACCTTATTCATCGAAAGTAATAAATAAAAGAGTAAGATAAGAAGATGGCAGAAGGATGACCGTTATGAAGATCAATTTTAATCTGTAGTGGTAGTAGTTAGTAGTGTTGTGTTTCCTTCCAGTATGTTTTTTTATCGGTTGTAAGCATTAGTTGTTACTATGAAAACTGCGAACGTCTATGTAAATATTCCTTTTTATGTGTTTTCTATGTGGACCACTATGATTTAAGAAAATAATAAAAATAAGGAAATTTCAGAAAGTCGCTTATCTAATGTGAGGGGAAAAAAGGTTGAAACTGGAAGTTAAGTAATAAATTATAAGAATTTATTAAACTAACTAGTAAGATGAAAGCAAATTGAAAATGTAAGTTCCGAAAAGGAAAAGGAATTTTTTGAAAGTAAATTTTAGTAGACGGAGTACTGGGGTATGGAATGGTGAGCCATGGATCAAGGTTCCTGTTCCTCGAAGACTGAAATTTAAAATTCAATATGTTTGCTAGTTGATATTAATAAGAAAGAAAAGTTTTTGAGAACTTAGAAATTTACCATGCAATTAAGTGGAGACCGTTATGGACGATGGATGGTTGGCTAAACCCTAATGTTAGAATGGCGGAAAATTATTTATAAAATGTAATTAGGCATATATTTTGAAAAAGAAAATTTTTATGTAAAATTTATTTATGACAAGTTTTCATTATAAAAATATGACTTTGAAAAAAAATACACATTTCTTTGGAAAGATTTTAAAAGATAAAGATTTTGAGTTTTAGAAATTTTGAAATAACGCATGCTGATATTAAGGAATATTCGGTAAGTTGATTGGTGTAGATTTTACTACAATGTTGTATTTTTAGTAAAATGGATATGTTGAGCAACAAGGAAGTTGTTTTGTCCATGAAAGATTTTCAAGGATACCTTTTCGATGAGTGGAAAATAAAAAAAGATGATTTTTTAAACAGCTATGTTTTTTAACTTTAAAAATAAAATGTTACTTAGGCATGCTATGCTCAGGGAAAGTAGGAAAAATGATCGGGGCTTAAAGGAGTAGATCCCAAGGTATAGTGGAAAGTGGTTACAAAAGGGGATGATGGAAATATGGAATTTTTCATCTAGACCATTTCCAAGCATAAGAAGACAGGTTTAGAAAACTGATATTTTTCTAAATTCGGATGTTAGAAATGATGTGCTATGAATTTGGATTGTTAGAATTGGATGAAATTTAATTGAATTGTGCTTCTATTTATAGGTGTGGGAAAATTTGGATGAAAAAGTTGTTTTGATTTTTCAAAAAGTTGTATTCATGTAGAACTACCAGTATATTTAGGTTGTTAGCATCATATTTCGAAATTGTTTTAAAAAGAAATCATTCCTATTGGCGGCACCAATTAAAAATTATTGTTCGTGCATATCATATGTATTATGATGTACAGTGCACGTGTACAAAAATTATTGCAAAATTGGTTGGACACTAATTGATTATTAGCATAAAATGGATGTGCGTTGGTTTACATGATCGAACCCTTCAAGAATTTGGGAGACGAAATTCTTTTAAGGAAGGAGAATGTAACACCCTGCGTTTTTACGGTAATGAATTAAAATGAAAATGAATTGGAAAACAGTAAAAAATTGAAATTTTGCAAATGTCAGAATTTGGCTATGAAACTTGCACCATTAGGTTCGTGTCGATTTTCTGATCAATTTTCATATACCAACCGGAGTTCAAATGAAAAGGTTATTAGCATTTGAATTTTCATAGTTGGAAATAATTATATATGCAATTAAGGAAATAATTTGTAATTAATTAACGCTAATTGAACGTTGTTAAAAATTAACCATTATTTAAATGTTATGTAATTAAAATTGGGTAAGAGATAACATGAATTGGTTAACGAAGGAAATGAATCAAACAAAGTTAAATAACGCTAAAAAATTGCTTCATTTTGTAATGGTCAGGTCGACAATGACCATGCACGATTGACCATAGACAGTGGAACTGGGTCATGGCTGGTCGACTTGCCTTGTTTTGGATGCGGCAATGATCCTAGACCGTATGGCCCAGATCTGATTTAATTCAATCCGACTGTTAGCGCTGATTTGAACCTCTATAAATTAGGACCCAGGGCTTCACTTCTAACTCATTATTTTTCTAAAGAGCACGGAAGCTCTATCACTTTCTCTTCTCCTTCAAAAATTCTAAATATACAAAAAAAGAATAGATTGCACATATACACTTTGGAGAAGAATAGAAAAGGATGAAGGATAGAAGTTAGATTCAAATCTGGTTGCTACATCAAAGGTAAACTTTTAGATCTGGTTCTAATTAATAAATCTAAATCCAATTCTCTTCTCTCTAATCCAATCTCTAATAGATCTATATAAAATATTGCCTGTGGATTTGAATAGGGAGTCAAAAAGTGGCGAATACAGATAATAGGGTCTGATCTGGATTAAATCTAGAGATTTGGGAGAGTTGATTAAAGGTTAGTGGGAATATTATATTTTGTTTTATACAATACTAGATTATATCATTGCAAAACTATTCCAATATGCCTGACAAGTGAAATTAAATTGCAATTTAATTCCCTTATGTGAAAAGATTAAATTTAATATTTCCTATGAATTTTATTGTTAAAACTGAATACTTCCTTGTTATGAACAAGTTTGAAATTTCATATGTAATAGATTAAAGTTGCGTAAAGATTAGAATTATTAGTTTCTACGTCGGGTATTAATTTAATAAAGCGTAATGATTAGAATTTTATTTTTATGCGACGAACATGAATTTTGCTGTATCTTAATAAATAGCATATTAATTAAAATTTATTACTCATTCGACGTTGATGAATAAAAATTAGAAAATGAAGTTATTTGATTTTGGGATTTAGTGATATTTTAGTTTATTGAAGTTATTATTGTTGCTAGTGGATTTCCATACATCAACAAGTCTAAACTTAACAAAACTGTGATGTTTGAAATGACAAGAAATAAATACATGCTTGCTAAAGAAAGAGATGTACAAAATAGGGATGATTACCGTATTTTGTACTGTCTATTTCAATAAATAAAAAGAGAATTCCTTGTAATTACAAACACCGCACAAACCACCTCTTTTGGATAAGGTATGGAAATTTACTGTGCAACAATTAATTTACAAAGTTTAGTTCCAATCTATTAAAATGTTGTAAATCCCAAAGTGGAATATTAAGATGAGAACGAAATTAAAAGGTTAATAAAATGGGAAGTAATGGAATAGGAAGTGCAAAGTTATAGGCAAGATTAAAAAGGAATAGCAGATAAAGTGGAATAGAAATCAAAGTTGAAACTAATGAATGTAGTAGCAACGATATGGTTAACTAATAAATGAGAAGCGGTAAATGCATTAGTTAAACTGAAAGACAAATGCATAATAAAATGAAGATGTAAGGACAAACGTAAAAGAGGTAGAGGCAGTAAAGAAAATGTAAGAAGAACAAATACACATTAATATGGAATATGTATATATGTAGCCCTGGATATGCATTTATGATGGGTGTGGATAATTATAATTTTAGTATATATAAATTATAGAAAGAAAATGACATTGAGAGTTATTAGAGTAGGTTGAAGTATGAAAGTATATTCAACCATAGAACTCATGGAGAGTATACGCTTGCGTAAAGAGAAAGGGATACCCTTAGGTTAAGACTATACGTTAAACGGAAGCTCCGTAAACGTAGGAAATTGGGAGGTCCGTCAGGGGGATGTCGAGGCTGGACTCGCATAGTCAAAATAGGTATGCTTTAAATTTGTTAGAGGAGGGTATTGCCTTGATTGCATTAGGCAATCTAAACAGACGGTGGCGAGGATCAGACACTGTGCAATATCGTGTGGTCCCAGTTTCAAAGAAAGGGGTAGGGATTGCATAGGTAGGTCCCGGATCTGCCATCAGTCCCTTGTTGTCAACGGGAAGGAGATGGTTACACCTAATTGATCATCATTGCCTACCAGGGTTGATCCAATTAGGTAATGGCACGCCACAATTGTTTGCTTTTTGGTTGTTAGGGCAAGGCTAGATAACCCATAGCAAGATTCCTTCAAAATATGGATGGGGTGGTTTGTGGAGCCGAGTCCACGTTATAGGAAGTAGACAAAGTAGATAATTCCCAAAGAGAACATGGCCTTATGGAGGAAAGTTCGTCGGTTCGCACTAAAGGATTTCCTTGAGGTATACGATGGTAAGATCGTGATACGATGAGGCGTTGGATCCTAATGAGGTGCTGAACGCGAGACACTAGGGGATAGTATCTAGGTCCATTAAGAGACCATAGGTATACACACACACACACACAAATCTACGAGATGTAGATGGGAATGGTTCGTACTCAGAGATGGAGTCGCAATGACTAATGATATAATCAAACATAAAATGTAATAGTGAACAATCGACATAAGCTAGTGTTATGTATAAGATGCATAAGTTACCAGTCACCAAAATGTTGTTTTGACCGCCTCCTCATTACAATGCACATGATAGATTGGAGGAAAAGTACCGGTATTTGGACATATTGGGTGCCGATAATGACAATTGATTTCGGAAGTGTCAAACCTTTGTCAATACTTATGTGATCTATTATATTTTAAATTATTCCGCTGTAAGTTATTTCATTAGAGCTCTGATATGCGTTCTTTTGTTTTATTTGTAGGATATCAAACCAATGATCCGTACTTTGGTGGACTTGGGATTTTTACTAAGTGAAAATTCAAGTCCACTAGGGTGCGGTTTGTCACAGCTACCTCTATAAATATAATCCATTGAGCGACCAAGAAATGATCTGCATTCTACTATCACCATGCAGGAACTCTATCTCTTCTTCAATTCTTTCTTCTACACTAAGTCACCAGGGTAGCTCCTCTAGGCAATATTAGGACTTAGTACTTGTCTAACCCCTATACTTGTGATTCGTTCTCTCTCAAACACCTTGTAATCTCATACAAACAAGATCAAATCTATAAGCAACAAAGCTATAAAGTGGACGTAAGCCTTAGATTTCCGAACCACTAAAAAATTTTGTGTCTCACTTTCTTATTTCTTTTACTTTATTGCTATTATCTATTATCTTTGCCATATTCTAATAGGGCTGGTGCTTTCACATAATACTCTAGGGTGTTGATCCATTTTTTGTGTCATTTTGGTGCTTTCAATGAGAACAATAACCTGGCCCAGATCTAGCTCTTAACTTTGGATTGGATTTCAGAAGTTAGATTAGGAGAGATTGCTTAAAGAAGGTTAGAAATTTGCCTTTTATGACTCCCAGAAACCGGCATCTAGGAGATCTGTTGGGACAACAATTGGTGCCAATGAAACTAATCCCCAACAAACCGAAGTAAATAATGCTAACAACCAACTAACATGAGTGAATACTGGAAATGCAGCTCCAGGTTCCTCCACACATCAAGAAGTTGTAAACAAAGGAGAACTTAACTAGATGGTTAATGAGCTTAACAAGAAGATGGCTGATAGCCAAAATGCTCTTATGGACAATATAGACATTTTGCTAGCACTACAGCCACCTATTGCCCCAAAAGCTAGGCAAGAAGCTGTAACTGCTATAGAACTGGAAAATTCCTGTCTCCGGCTTGAATATGAAGAACGGACATAAAAAACAAATGGAGATAATTGGCAGAGCTGCAGGAATCATTATAGAAAGTAATGGAAGTACCCCTCCCACTGGAAGGCGACTTACTGTAAACTTTAATCTTGGAGTGAATGCTCCATAAGGGAATATTACTATGATTATCTCTGATTCTGAGGATGACAAGATACTGGATGGACTAGAATTAAATGCTGGTGTCTGGAAATGAAGTTCAACCAGCCATAATGAGACCAACTGCGCCTCAATGGAACCCTACAACAATGGTTCTCCCGAAGAATGGAGGAGTTAGGCTTCAGCTAGCAAACCAAGAACGTTTGCGGAGTCAAACACTTGGCGTAGCTACTCACAGTCGACCTGCAGATTTCCGTGCCAACGAGGAGTACCTCGCTAATATGATCAAACGGTTGATGGAGGAAAGTAGAGGCAGGAAGAATGATGATTAGGGAACTGCACCAAGTTGAACCCCATTCACTGAAAACATTCTAAGAGAAGAATATCTCGAGAAGTTAACTATGCTGCCTATGCCATTGTACAGTAGCATGATAGACCCAAAACAACATCTATATAAGTACGGATGGCATATGAAGGAGCTAGGGCGACAAATGTCGTCCGCTATAGATGTTTCCCTATCTTCTTGGAGGCAGTTGCCTCCATATGGTTGACTAGGCTTTCCCCAAGATCTTTTGACCTTCAATGAGTTAGCAAGGAAATTCCTAGAATAATTTAAGATCAACACTGTCTAACCAAAGGACATGATGTCTCTATCTAGCTTTTTCCAAGGACCTAACGAGTGATTGAAATATTTTATGAACCAATTCAACATTGTTGTTACTGAAGTTAGAAATCCAAATGAGGATGTGGTGTTTATGGCTTTAGTCCAGGCCATCCATCCGGACACAGACTTTGGTAGGTGGATTAAGATGAAACAACCAACTATCATGAAGGATTTTAATCGAAAAGCAAGGCAATTTCTGAGATTGGAAGAGGTGATGCAATGGAAGGCAAGACCGCCAATGGGCAACCAAAGGAGGTGGTTTAGAGTAGTGTATTGGTTGAGTAGGATGGGAATAGTTTTGAAGATACTACAGGAAATGCAAGAATGAATGGAAATCAAAAAAGGAATAATTAGAATTCTGGAAGATGTGATGGGAATGGAAAGCGAATCAGGAACCCGAGACCTGAGGAATACACGCCATTGAATGACAGTCTGGAAAATATCTACCCTGCCACTCAAGGCACTAAACAGTACAAAAAACCGCCCAGGAAGGAAGAATCCAAGCGGAAAAAGAAAACGGGCAAGTTTTGCCGTTTTCACGAGACTTGTGGGCACAACACGAATGAGTGTTGACATCTAAAGGATTTGATTAAAGAGCTGGTAAGGAACAACAAATTCCAGCAGTATGTGAAGAAGTGGAAAATACTGAACATCCTACTGGACCCCAAGTTCCAAACACTTAAGGAAACCAATCTGGGCCTAATAGAGAAGGGTCCCAATGGACAAATCAGAGATTTGTTATAAATACTATCACGAGGACCTCATCCATCTTAGAAGACTTGGGGTGAGATGGAACGATACTGTAACACCTAATAATTTGGTATTAGTTATTTAATTAGTTAGTTAGTTAATTAATTAGGCTCCAAAAATGGAATTTGTGCAAACGATGGAATTTAACCATAAAATATGCAACATTGCATTCATAGTGAAATTCTGAGCAACTTTCATATTTGGAGTTTTGAGATCGGAGTCCAAAAGAAGAAATTACACATGAAAAATGAATTTGAAACAAAAATAATTCGAATAAGAAATTAGCTTTTATATATTAATTATCTAGGGCCCATAGGTCGACCCATATATTGGAGCGGCCGATCAGGGGCGGTAGACCGCTTCATGTGTGGCGGCTAGGGTTAGCCTAGGCCCAACGGCCCGGGTATAATATATTTCAATCTGACGGTTTAGCTTGATTCTTGTGCCTATAAATTCAGGCCTAACCCTCCCTTCTCTTCTCATATTTTTCAAGAGGTAGTAGAAAAGCCCTGCCATTTCTTCTTCTTCACTTTCTATGTAAATTATAAAAATGAGATATTTATATCTATATTCATATATATTGGAGAAGAATATAAATCTAATAAAAATGAGAAGAGAAGGGAATGAACTATATGTGTATTTGAGGTAATTTATATATATTTATATATTTGTATATGTTTTCTCTTCCAATCCCAAATCTCTTCTTGGATCTGTAATTCTAACTTATATATATACCCTTTTTATACATATTTCTTAGATTAAAAAGGATTGGGAGATGAATTTAAGGTTCTACTTCAGATCTGGAGATTTGGATCGCTTTTAAAAGGGGAATTGGATATTTTATATACTATTTATGATTTTAAATCTATTCTGTTGGCATATGTTTGATTTTTATGCCTAAATCAATTTCATTTATGAATTGTAGGCTTAAATTAGTGTAGAAAACTAGTGCCTACATATTATTGTTTTAGATCTAATTTGAAATATGTTTACACCTAGATCTGGAAATAAGTCGCAAAGATTTTAGAATTTGAATGTCGTATATTTTTATTCCAGATCTGTACTTGGTATAAAATAGGATTTTTGGATTATTGCCCAAATTGTGCTATGTTGTAGATTTTCCATAGTTTAATTTATGGGAAGAACATCCATTTGATTTTTATAAATTTGTTTACTTTTCCCACTTTTCATTCAAAATGGGCAACGTTTGATTTAACAAGGAATACCTACAAATAAAAGGAGAAGAGATGTGTAAAGTACAGATTTATTCTTTGTAGTTTACACTGTTTATTCCAAATAAAAAGAAATCATCCATTCCTTGCAATTTCAAACGTAGTAAACCTTTCCTTTTGTATTAAACCAATTTATGGAAATCATAGCGGAAAACCTTCCTAAGAAATTTAATTCCAGCAAATTAAATATGGAAAGTATATTCTAGTTAAATATTTATGACTATAATATATTTGGATAAGAATATTAGCTTTATTAGGTAGTTTATGCGTATTTATTGCATTAATAAAGAAGAACGGCGTTCCTTCGTTCGTTATATATGCGTAACGTTCGTTAGTTATTATTATATTTAGGGAAGCGAATATGTAGAATTAGAAAATGTAGGAATTCCTATTAATGGACAATAAATTAGGAACTGCCAATAATTAATAGAAAATTAATGATTGTAACCTTAATTAATGGGAATTTAATGGGAAATAATGAATAGGATTAGATTAAGGGTTACAATTGGTTAGTTAAAGACTATAACTCTAATTAATGTGTAATTAATGGAAATGAATTTCGGAGTTACAATTAATAAGGAGAAATGGATAAAACCAGACTGATAAAAATGGAATAGTTATAAATGGTTACTGATTTGAAATTGGTAATCATACATAAATGTCTTAAGAAATGTCCGTTAGGATTTTGTGGACAAATTGACATTATCGGTATTAAAAGGGTATTTATGGGTAGATAAGTATTTAAGGTAAATTATATTACCTTAAATAAAAGGAAACTAGTAAGCTAAGTCCAATATCAAACTAAGATAATATAAGTAAAGACTTAGGATAGTTAATTGGACTTAGTAGGTTAGTGATGCGAGGTCAGTAGAGTCACTCGATGGAAGAATGCCCTTCACATTGAGGCTACCAGCAGTCGGATACACTTTCTACTAATATGAGATATCACTAATCCTAGGACCTGTGATGCTATGAGATATTTGGCCTGCTTTCTTAATTGAAAAGTATTAAATGGTCAAAATTTGGAATTAGGAGCGGTGAGGGATATCCTCATAGGGGTTCGCTTATGGTTCGAGGTATTAAGTGGCTGTAGGGTCTGTCTCTCTCTTAAAATGAAGTATTAAGTAACCTACTAAGATTCCAAATAAATAAGGATGTAAAAGGGTTTACTTCAGTGTTGAGGTATTAAGTGGCTATTTTAGGGCCCGCCTCCCTACTGAAAGAAGTAACCTAATGAGATTCCATATTTATAATTAAGAGTGATATTGGATATCTCGGAAAGGGTTCGCTTCGAGTTTGAGGTATTAAGTGACTGATCTAAGGGTTCAGCTCTCTCCTAGAAAGAAGTATTAAGTAACCTAGTGAGATTCCAAGCGATATCAGCTAGATAGTACTAGTGAGGAGTCCACCTTGGGGTTAGGAATTAAATATCAAAGGCCTACCTATAAATATGTGTTAAATGGTCAGGGGTCTGCTTGGTCCTTATTAACGAGGTATTAAGTGGCTTGGGTACAGTCTCTCACATTGCTAATGTCGTAATAACGAGTACCAATGAGGAGTCCACTTGGGGATAGGTATTAAGTGATGTAGGACCTGCCTATAATATAGGAATTAAATGGTTAGAAGTCCGACTAGTCCTTTTAAAGATATTAAGTGACTTGGGTACTGTCTCTTACATGGCTACAATTTTATTGGCGATAGACATGGTAATAGTTGGATATTAAATGTCAGAAGCCTTAAATAGTGGTTAGAGGTCTTTGTAGCTAGGACGCACCGACCATTGACAACATTGTTAGAAAACCACATTGGGAATAGGTCCTAAATGACGGGGTCTACCTTGATTGAGGTCTTAAATGGCAGAAGCTGCCTAATTCTCTTTTGAAAATATTTTGTGGTGATCATAGAAGCTCGCTTCATATTTAGAATTATTAAGTGGCAAATGGGTTTCGAAGTATTGGATGGTTGATAAGGCTTCATCGGTATTTTGTATCGTGGGAAGGGGTAGGTAAGTAATTCTATGTGCAATGCAAGGTCAGGTTAGAATTGATAACATTAATAAACATAACTATTAAATGGAAATCAATCTGTATAAGTTTATGTTATGGACAGTTTATAGATTTTTCAGTCACTAGAACGTTGTTCTGACTACCTCCTCATTACAACCCATGGGATAGATTTAGAGCAACATGTCATTGGAGCTGGATGTGCTATGTTGTTGGAGAAGTTTTATTTTTCCTCATGCTCGATGCTGATGTGTTTGCGCCAAAAATGGTCACAAACACCCAGTTATATATGAAAGCACCAATTTCCAAAAACAATATCCAAATAGAAAGATAAGCACGCGGATCATAGAATAAATAGAAGAAAAGTAAAAGAACACATGAGTTTTGTAGTGGCTCAGCAAACTTCTACCTATGTCAACTCCAATAATCTTTTATTTATACTGTAAGATTACAAGAACTGTTGTTTTTTCCTTAGAAATTAATGGAGGAAGTGATAAGAAGTGATGAAGGAGAGCCAGCCGAAAAGTCCCTTACAATGAGCTAAGTCCGTTGTATTTATAGGTGAAGACGTGCATAGATCGGGCTGAAATTACGGTGGAAGAACCTCCATGCCCATTCGACTCGACCCACAAAATTTGGGATCGATCAGACACCAAAAAATAATTTAAGCTGATCATTCCATGCTAACTCCAATGAGGCTAAAATCCTTTTTATGGGGTACCCCATGCCTCTAGTCCTTGCTCCTAAAGTTTCGCGCCATTCCGACTTACAGTTTGTGAGATATCGATTGATCTTAGCTGTTTTGACTAGAAATTGGATCATAGGATATCATTCCATGCTTCATTCTTTTGAGTTGCGATCGATCATGTGGGTTCCCCATGATGCTAGTTACTTTCTCTTCAAATTTCATGCAATTTCGACATACCATTTGTGAGATATCCCGTTTTCTGTAAAACTATGAATCATTATACTGATTTGTACCATTGTTCCAATAACGATAGGCTTCTTTTCCAAGATTTCATCCTTTAGAGATGCAATCGATCATGGGGTGCTCTAGGATGTGAGCTACTTGCTCTTTAAATTTCATCCAATTCCGATGTACCGTTTGTGAGATATCGCATTTTCCATAAAACTATGGATCGTTATGCTGATTAGTACGATCGTTCAAATAACGATCGACCTCTTTTCCAAGATTTCATCCTTTTGAGCTGCGGTCAATCAAAATGGTGTCTATGATGTAAGCTACTTGCCCTCCAAATTTCATGAAATTCTGACATACCATTTATGAGAATTCACATTTTCCGTAAAACTATGGATCCTTATGTCTGATTTGTACGATCGTTCCAATAACGATCAACCACTTTTTCAAGATTTGGGATCTTTATCATGCGATCATTTTTGTAAGCTCCACTACTCAATGTATTGATGATCTGAATGTTTCAAGTGCACTAGTTTTTGTAGATTTTGAGATATTGATCGATCTTCGTCGATTTACGCTATTTTATGAATCGTTCTAGATCGATCCATATAAATTCTTCATTTGTCCATAACTCGAGCATACAAACTCCGATTGACTTGAAATTTGAAATTTTGCCTTATAGGGCCTTTCTTGTCACTTCAAATTGATTTTACCTTGATTGGAACCCGGTCCGAATCCGCCCAACTATTGTCCATAGTTCCAAATATCATCGATTTGAGCCTAATAACCGTCTCTTCGGGCTTCCTGCTTTAATGATCACAAGAGACATTTAGGAAAATTTTATGAAATACTACCTGGTCAAAAGGTGGTATAACATTTTCACCCCAAAACATGCCTTGTGGTAGGAAGGCGTGTTTTGAATTGCTTTAAGTCCAATGTTCGAAACCCGTTGATGACCTGTGAACAAATCTGTGACCTTGCCTGGTTGTTAGTAACAGTCGTTTGGGACTGTTAATTAAACTCATCGCCATCCTAGGCTAATGATGATCGCACGAGATCGAGTGTCTATTCGAGGTAAAATGCGATTGTTTGAGATCGAGTGCTCGTTCGAGGCAAAATGATATGGTTCGAGATCGAGTGCTTGTTCGAGGCGAAGGGCGATTGTTCGAGATCAAGTGCTTGTTCGAGGCGTAATGTAATCGTTCCAGATCGAGATCGAGTGCCACTCAAGGCGAAATGTGATTGTTCGGATGGGACTCTAAATTATTAATGTCAGATTTCACGTTCGATTAAGTTTCGTAATCAAAATATTCAACTAATAAAATTAAGTCCAAGTACTAAAGGGAAAACAAAAACAAAAACTAAACACTACAATGCATGCCTCTTCGGGTGTGATGGTTCAACATCATCTCAGAGCATGCCTAGGTACCGTTCTCGTACATGTGTAAGTGACTTAGCCATTTTATTGTAGAGTTTATTACTTATTCCTTGACATCCCAATCAAATGATGACAAGTTGACGCCTCGATCTAAGCAATTCTCATTCGATGCGAATGGTGGCTGCTCCTGTTCCACCACCGCTGCCCGAGTTCTTACGTATTGTGATAGCCTGCCGTTACGGACATGTTCCTCAATCTCATCCTTTAAGTGCCTGCAGTCGTTTGTACTATGCCCATCCCGTTCATGGAATAGATAGTATTTTTCTATTTTCTTTCATTGTTTGTAGGCTCTCTCCTCATTGGCCTTCGATAGGGGATCTGCCTCCTACTATTCAGATACATCCGTTCCAATGTCTTAGTCAAGTTCATGTAAGAGGTGAATCTCGGTTCCCTTCGTGGTCGCTTCGATCCATCAAAGCCATCCTCTGATTTTTGTTTTCCTTTATCCTTGTTTGAACCTTCCCCAGGCAGGCCTACGCCTTTAACCGCATAAACTTCTGCTACCTCTCTTCCCTCTCTATCAGCTTTCGCATCTTCCTATCGCAGAAACCTTTCTACTTCATGGTAAAATTCCCTAAGATTCACTAGTGTATCCTGATATCTTGAAATCTGAGTTATCCGCAATCCCTGACACTGCTGCCATCAAAACTATCGATGTATCGCTTGTGAGATATCGCATTTTCCGTAAAACTATGGATCGTTATGCTGATTTGTACGATCGTTCCAATAACGATCGGCCTCTTTTCCAAGATTTCATCCTTTTGAGCTGCGATCGATCATGGTGATGCTCCAAGATGTAAGCTACCGGCTCTCCAAATTTCATGAAATTTCGACGTACTGTTTATGAGGTATCGCATTTTTCATAAAAATGTGGATCCTTATGGCTGATTTGTACGATTGTGCCAAATAACAATCGGCCTCTTTTTCAAGATTTGGGAGTTTTGTAATGCGATCATTTTTATGGGCTCCACTCTTCAATATATTGGTGCGCTAAAAGTTTCAAGTGCGTTGGCTTTGTAGATTTTGAGATATTGATCAATCTTCGTCGATTTACGCTGCCTTATGGATCGTTCTAGATCGACCTATATAAATTCTTCATTTGTTTATTACTCGAGCATATGAACTCCGATTGACTTGAAAATTGAAATGTAGCCTAATGGGACTTCCTTGTCACTTCAAATTGATTTTACCTTGATTGGAACCTGATCTGAATCTGCCCAACTATTGTCTGTGGTTTCAAATATCATCAATTTCTGAGCCTAATAACCGTCTCTCTAGGCTTCTTGCCGTAATGATCACAAGAGCCATTTAGGAAAATTTTATGATATACTGCATGGTCAAAAAGAGGTATAACCTTTTCCCATGAATCCTGCTTTGCGGTAGGGAGGCAAGTTTTGAATTGCTTTAAGTCCAATGTTCGAAACCCGTTGATGACCTGTTAAAAAATCTGTTCTCTTGCCTGATTGTTAGTAACGGTTGTTTGGGACTATTAATCAAATTCATCGCCATCTCAGGCTAATGATGATCGCATGGAATCGAGTGTTTGCTCGATGCAAAATGCGATCGTTCGAGATCGAATGCCTATTTGAGATGAAATGTGATCGTTCGAGATCGAGTGCTCGTTCGAGGTGAAATGCGATCGTTCGAGATCGAGTGCTCGTTCGAGGTGAAATGCGATCGTTCGAGATCGAGTGCCCGTTCGAGGTGAAATGCGATCGTTCGAGATCAAGTGCCTGTTCGAGGCGAAGGGCGATTGTTCGAGATCGAGTGCTTGTTTAAGGCGTAATGTGATCGTTCGAGATTGAGTGCCGTTCGGTGCGAAATGTGATCGTTCGAGATCGAGTGCCTTTCGAGGCGAAATGTGATCGTTCGAGATCGAGTACCGTTCAAGGCGAAATGTGATTGTTCGAATGGGACTCAAAATTATTAATGTTAGATTTCACATTCGAGTGAGTTTTGTAATCAAAATATTCAACTGATAAAATTAAGTCCAAGTACTAAAAGAATAACAAAAACAAAATCTAAAAACTACAATGCATGCCTCTCTGGGTGTGATGATTCATCGTCATCTCAGAGAATGCCTAGGGACCGTTCTCGATCCTGTACATGTGTAAGTGATTTAGCCATTTTATTGTAGAGTTTATTACTTATTCCTTGACATCTCGATCAAATGATGACAAGTTGACGCCTCGATCCAAGGTAGTTCCCGTTCGATGCGGATGGTGGCTGCTCCTGTTCCACCGCCGCTGCCCGAGTTCTTGAGTATTGTGATAGCCTGCCGTTCCATACATATTCCTCAATCTCATCCTTTAAGTGCCTGCAGTCATTTGTACTATGCCCGTCCAGCTTATGAACATATAGTATTTTTCTGTTTTCTTTTCATTGTTTATAGACTCTCTCCTCATTGGCCTTCGATAGGGATCTGCCCCCTACTATCCTGATATATCTGTTCCAATGTCTCAGTCAATTCCGTGTAAGAGGTGAATCTCGGTTCCCTTCATGGTCGCTTCGATCCATCAGAGCCATCCTCTGCTTTTCGTTTTCCTTTATCCTTGTTTGAACCTTACCGGGCGAGCCTACGCCTTTAACAGCATAAACTTCCGCTTCCTCTCTTCCCTCTCTATCAGCTTTCGCATCTTCCTGTCGCAGAAACCTTTCTGCTTCATTGTAAAATTCCCTAAGATCCACTGGTGGATCCCAATATCTTGAAATCTAAGTTAATCCACAATCCCCGACACTACTACCGTCAAAACCATCGACGTACCATTTGTGAGATATCGCATTTTCCGTAAAACTATGGATTGTTATGCTGATTTGTACGATCGTTCCAATAACGATCAGCCTCTTTTCCAAGTTTCATCCTTTTGGAGCTGCGAGCGATCATGGTGATGCTCCATGATGTAAGCTTCTTGATCTCCAAATTTCATGAAATTCTGACTTACCGTTTGTGAGATATCGCATTTTCCGTAAAACTATGGATCGTTAAGGCTGATATGTATGATCATTCCAATAACGATCGGCCTCTTTTCCAAGATTTGGGAGTTTTGTCATGCGATCATTTTTGTGGGCTCCACTCTTCAATATATTAATGCTATGAAAGTTTTAAGTGCATTGGCTTTGTATATTTTTAGATATTGATCGATCTTCGTCGATTTACACTGTTTTATTGATCGTTCTAGATCGATCCATATAAATTCTTCATTTGTCCATAACTCGAGCATACAAACTTCGATTGATTTAAAATATGAAATGTAGCCTCATGGGGCATTCCTTGTCACCTCATATTGATTGCACCTTGATTGGAATCGGTCTGAATCCGCCCAACTATTGTCCATAGTTCCAAATATCATCGATTTCCGAGCCTGATAACCATCTCTCCGGGTTTCCTGCCTTGATGATCACAGATGCCATTTTGCCAACTTTTATAATATACTACCTGGTCAAAAGGCGATATAACATGATGTGACAATCTACCATCCAAGGAATACCATTAATTCCAAGGTAGTTGTCATAATAAGTATTATTATCCTATTATTGTTTCTGCTATGAGTTTAGATTTATATCGGTCTCTGATAATGCTCACGCTTGCTTGTAGGTACCAAATCCAATAATATGTGCTTTGATGGACTTGCATTTTGATTTTTGTTGAAATTTAGGCCTATTAAAGTATGGGTTGTTACATTTGGTATCAGAGCCTAGGTTTGTAGATCAGAGGAATTAGGATAAATTGAGAGAACGTATTCGTACTTTCTTATCTAGTATTATTTTATTTTTACATTAAATTCTAAGAATTTCGACTATAGAAGTAGTTGTAGTCCCACTCTGAAGGAATGTGCAAAGCAAATATGGGTTGGAATTATCTTAGAGTTAAGATTTTCACACTGACTCCGAAGTACCCCACGGAGTGCTAGTGATGCGTAAGGCATTGTTGATGAAGAGTATGGGTACGACATATGGCTGACTCCTAAAGACTGGAGGTGTTTGACTTGACGGTTGAGATCTAGCTAACTTATGATTTTGGATTTTGATGATGAGTTCCAATCGGAGACACACATTTATTTAGGATGGGCGGGGAATTAGAGTCTGTATGTCGCAGTTGTCCATAAGCAAGTTTTTGCTAGGGCGCATTCATTGATCACCTCTTTGATTGCAAAGCAAAATTTTATTTGGATAATTAATGTCAGTTCCTTGGTCTAAAACCTATGGGAGAATTTTTATAAAGTATATTTTGAAAATGCCTTAGATTTTGGAGAAATCCTTAAATATTAACATATATTAGTAAAGGCTTGATTTTGATTTTTGGCAAAATACAAGTTTGATTTTTAAGGGAAGTTTTGATATGAAATGCTTCTATTATTTAGAAACAAGTATAAAGGAGCATATATTTAGCTCAGTGAGTTATTGGTTTATAAAATCGAGCTTTTTATATTTTCTCTTTTTAAGGTATGGACAAAATAAGAATGACAATCAATTTATTACGGTATGTAGCTTGAAGTGTTGTCCCACCGGCTATTTGAAGAAATATTTCCATGCAAAGTAAACATGTAATAGCAGCTGGAGTATTTTTGGGTTTTTGGATTGTAATTGATCACAGCAGTTTTGTTGGGACTACTGTGAATTGCAAGAGCATGGTTCAGTACTAGGCTGTAGGCTTTGACACTACCGTAATGAGGATAGGAATTTTTCGAATCGTTTTGAATCAAAGGAGTGGGAGCGAAACGATTATTATTATTTAATCCGACCCTAATTGGGTCTAGGTTCAATTAACGCCCAAAGCTCGTCTAACAGTTGACCACCTAATGGTAAACCTATAGCAGTCTACTAGTTAAAGAGTTTTAGCACAACTTGAACTTGGAACGGGACTATAAAAGCCGCGTCCGAATTTCCCCGGTTGCCTTCTTTCATTCCCCCTTCCTCAATAAGTCGAACCCAATCTCCATCCTCCTCCAAGTAGCAGCCTCTCTCCTCCGTTCCTTCCCTAGGCGACGTTGTTTTTCCCTAGGAGCAGCATGCTCGCCTCCCCTTTGTGTTGGTTCTGCACGTTGGATCTCACAACATCGCCACTCTAGATCTAAACTTTATTTCCTCCCTCTGCCCACTTCTGACCACTTCTTAGCCCAAGACACCTTTCTACATTGCTAGTTTTTCCTCGCACAATTATGGTCTCAACCCTCAAGTGGCCACTTGGCTAGACCAGAATGAGCAGAAGGTTTTGTCTCTTTTGGCACTACGCCATAGATTGCATACTGCAACACCCAAGAAGTGATGCAGGGAGTGCCAAAAAATGTTGCTGTAGGCTAAAAAGGGGCAAAGGCAACACTTTCTCGGTGATGCATTTTGCCGCGTTTCCCTAGAGTCAAAGGCAACATCTTTGTGGCCCTAGGGCAACATCGGTTCTGTTGTTGCCACAGGTACCAAATTTACTAAAAAGTGGGCCCCACAATCTGGGCCCCAACATGTGGGCCCACATTATGGGGCCCACTAATTCTGTGGCCCACCTTTACGGAACCCTGTTTTGGGGCCCATATTCATTAATCTATGGTAACACTTTTACCATCCAATGGCAACACTTTGCCAGTTTATTACCACATTTAACATCACATACTGCAACATTATATCATATCTATGGTAACACCTTTTGCAATTTAAATTGGAAATGTACTGCAACATTATACTACTGCAACATTATATCATATTTATGGCAACATTATACTGCAACATTATATCATATCTAATGGCAACATTACACTGCAATAAAGAACTTTTCATTTCAGAATAACCAGCAACACAAGTTTTACTTAGTCAAGTAGAAAATAACAAACATACTTAAAAACATAGCCAGTGTATTCATAGTTACAGCCAGTACATACTAAATTCTACTTATTAACAGTACATTCATATTTGCGAGCCTCCAGTGCACTTAGTGCCATCAGTGCCTCTAGTGCCTCCAGTGCCTCCAGTGCCATCACTGCAGACGGTCGCACAAAGATCCCCCACATCAATTTGCATGTCAGGGTTTGCTTCGCCTAATGTCTTAAGCACCCATGTCAAGTTCTCCTGAACATTTTGGTTCACCTTTGCATCAAATTCATTTTAGACCTTCTTGTTCACCTTTGCTTCGACTTCGTCAGCTATATTTTCCCTTATCTTCGCTGCCAGCTCCTATATGTATGTGCTTGTTGTTGGGGCATATTTTGAAACTTCTGCTGACTTTGTGTGCCATCCTATAAGCCAAGATGGACCGTGCGACTTTCCATCATAAATCATTTCTTGAACAACTCCATCACTTCCTCCTTCACCTATTGCTTTTTCAATCTTATCCTGCAAAATAAAGCAGTTTCAAAATGTGACATTAAATAAAATTTACAATTCTGAAACAAGTTTCTTAAACAAGAATTGTTTTGCAATATCTATTAATAGTTTTAAAATGGATTCAGAAAATATCCTGCTATAGGTTTCAACAAAACAGGATCTAATTCTACAAAAATGTCGATGTGCAAACTGAAGCATTTTTTTTACATCTGATTGAAGAGAAAATAAAATTCTTACAATTCTGTACTTCATTACTGAAGTATCAGTCTTGTACACATGAATGCAACAGTGGACAATGCAAGTGCAGACAAGCTACATCAGCACTGACCATACAGCAAGGCCAAATACACACAACAACAAAGGCCAAGACCAGTGAATTGCAATGGTCGACCAAGCAGCAAACAAAACAATTTATCAAGACTCGAATGAACAGAGCTGACACACATTAAAGTGTCATATACAAACCAGAAGTATACCTGACTCAACAACATATGAATAACCAAGGCCAGAGGAGATATCATATACAAAAGTGAAGACCACATGAGCTCAATGCAACACAACATCAAATAACAAACTATAACACAGACATATGTATATGCATATTCAAGTGCATATGAACTCAGACTCGACCAAGACTACATGAACCAGACAAATGCACATATATACACAATCCAGGCAAAGCAGGATGACCACAAACCAAACATGCATACAAACACTGTGTGTGTCTATATACACACACACAGACATACATGAATGTTTGTATTATGTGTGTATATATATATATTACAAGTTCAAGCAGCAGGTCAAACAAACATTATCACAAGCCGAAGTCAACAAGGCCGGAATGATCAAAAAATCACGAAACCAACATAAGCAAATCACAAGCAGTTTCAAAATTATCAAGTGCAGTTTATCATAAACAAGATAAAGTGGTCAAAGTATTCAGAAATTCACGGAACGAGTCAAGATAAATCAACATCGTCAAACCAAAACCAAAACCATGATGGCCAAGAAATCGAACCAAGTCAGAAATCAACACCGTGGGAATCAAGTCACAAATATACGAAATTGATAAAGTCAGAAAAATCATAAACATCCAAGCAATATCATACGGCCAAGCGTAAAATTATTAGACGATTTCGTATAAAATATTTGAACGAAAATATAGGGGTTCGAACCCTATATAAACAAGAAACATCATCGGCAAGTGTGTGATTCGAGTTGAAGAAAAATGGAAAGCATCAAAGAAAATCAAAATTCCCAATTCAATTTAGCATCGAATCAAAGTTACTTACAGAAGTACAACATACGAATCAACCGCGAAGCCAACCAGGAAGCTAACAAACCCGAAAGCAAGCTAACAATTGTATAATCAAACCGAAGGCAGCAAAATCCATTTTGATTTCACAGGAACAAAGGAGCGGCAGAAGCCCTTAATTGATTTCACGATTCCACGAAACCCTAATTGATATCACAAAAGCCAACAAGGAAGCCAAGGCCTAGCAGAGGAAAGGAGCGAAGCCTAATCGATTTCAAAAAACGACCGAAGCCTTAAAAAATTCACTGCAGCCATTTTTGCTTCGCCAAAGAATGTACGAGAAGCCATTTTTGGGAACGGAGTACGTATTTTGTTAAGTGTTTGAGTGAAACCCTTCAATATTTTGTTAACTTTTGCCGCTTTGTTTTTGCTTCCCACGTTAAAAATTGTTTCAGCCCGCTTTTTTTTCAGCCCGCACTCATTTTTTATAATATTTTTATAAGTCTATAGCTACTGCAACATATTGTTGATATCTATGCTAACATCCTGAAGCTAATGTTGTAATAGACAAAAATCAGCATAGCTATCGTTACATTGTAGCTAGCAACATCTTGTATTTTCGTTGCAATAGGCCATCTATGGCGTAGTGTGGGCTGGAAGAGCTATTCGTTAGGGTAGGATTTGCACCAATCCTCTACTTCGTGACCATTGAACGGGAATGTTACTCGTGCTGCATCTTCCTTTTCGATGGAGGAAATAGTTTGATTTATTTGAAGGTGAAGGGTGTCCTGATTGAGTTGACTAATGGTGATCTCGTTGAGATTTTAGAGGCCCGCATGAAGGACGCGGACTAAGATGATTTTATAGTAACCGATTCAAAGACTTTATAGCAGATCTTTTACCAAGATGTTGGTGCTTGGAAGATGGATAATCTATGTTCGACTTGCCATTTGATTATGTGCATCATTCAGCATAAACATCATCCCTAAGATGAGAAGTCACGATCTAATTTATCCTACGGTGCGCAAGACCACATATGCTAGTATTGGCGGCATCGCCATCAATTGGACCCGCACCCTTATGGTGCAATTTGTTGATCAAGGTTTAGCACTCCACATAGTCACTTTTCGTATTTTCACCTATCCACTCTCATCTTTAGGTAATGCAGGTGAACATTCGTGGAGAGGCAGTTTAGTAGAAGGTTCCTTCTACCATCATTAGATCCTTCCTTAGGAAGATAGCAATTATGAAGCCGTCAGCAACACCACCAGCGCTAGTGGCAAGAGATTGGATGCATAACCGCCATGCTACGATCATCAAGGGTCGTAGCATTGGATCGAGCTCCAGCTGCGGAACAAGGCATCTTGTAGTCTGTAGGCGTTATTTTAGGATTTATAGTGTTGTTTTCTTTTCCCTTCCAGCATTTGTTCTTTTCTTCTAGGTTTTTGGGTTGTTACTTTTAGTCGTCTCTTGTAAAAGCAATGCACGATATTATAAGCTCCTATTTATTTACTGTGTTATTATTTCTAGATATGAAAAATGCTCCTATATATGCACAGTAAAGAAGTAGTATAAATATGGAATTTCATAAAGATATTTAGCTAATAGTAAAATGCAACATAAGACTAGAAGTTTAGAATGTTTGGAAAATTTTAGCGAAGGGCATAATAAAGTTGTTTTGGTATCACGGATCATTGCTCATGTTTCTTAAAAGCTAAATTATTTGAATAATAGATGTGATGACATTTTTAAATAAAATGTCAAGTTTTATGGGTTAAGGTTAGTTGTAAAATTTTGGAATTTGGTTTATGCGTTTAGTGCATAACCGACTTCCGATTACGTTGAATTGTGGCTTGATTTATCAAAATTTTTAAGAAGGAAAATATTTCGAAAAGTTTCCCTTTCAAAAAAAAAGTTTTTCTTTTTAGTTATATTTGACTCTTAAATTATTTTTAGAGTTTTTGTCCAAAAAATTGATTTTAAGGAAAAATGTGCATCTAAATATTTTGGGATCTTATTTTGACGTACGAATTTGAAAAGTGAGAAAGATTTTTGTGAAATATTTGATTTTGAAGGCTATATGTTAGGCGTAGGGAAGACAAATAAAGTAAGAATTTATGGATTTAGCGGTGCACTAGGATCAACGATACGATAATGCAAGCGATAACAAGTAAAAAACTATTTTAGCCTTGGAATTTCTATTTCTGTACCTTGTCGATGAGGTGCGCGAGTCTATTTTTAGAATTAATTCCGTTTTAAAGCTTGAAATAAGCCTTCTTATGCGTTTTGTAAGTGGAAAATTTGGAGTAAATCCGGGGCAGCGGGGAAGATTCCACTGTACTACGAGAATGGAAAATTTTTAGGGTTGAAAGAATGATAAATTATCCACATAAATTCCTTTTTTGGGCATAGGAGTAAAGTTTAGGAAGCGATTTTTCGATGCGTTATATTATTGGATGCTAGAAAGTGGATGCAAAATTTATTGCTTCATACTTCTATTCATAGGAGTATGGGGGTTATCTGTTTAGCCGGTATCGTCGCGTACCGGATACCAAAACACACAAATGAATAGGCTACGGAGATCAGCACAACGAGACGATCAAAACGGTATACAAATATTGGTGGTACGATCATCCGATCAAAAGTCGATAACCGGTACCGAAAATGCTGCTATTTCGTACGGGAAAATCCAAACGGAGCTTGAAACGTCCGAATTTCGCGAAACGAATTTCGCAGTCTGATTCAGAATGCTCTAAATAAATTTTCTCCTTTTGACATATTTAGGTTTCAGAAAAATTTTAAATTCAACTGTTATTAACCGGTTTAAATTGAAATAAAATTTCACATGAAAATAAACTTCAATATTTTCAGATAAAAATTTACCAGTTGCTATGTTTAAATAGACGTATTTCAAATAATAAATTTTTATTTTCAAATTTTATTGTTTTAAAATTTCACAAAATTTCAAATAAATACGTTATTAAAACCAATCAAAATTTATGGGTCGTTACACTCTCCCCCACTCAAAACTTTTCGTCCCCGAAAAGGAAGGAGGTAGGAGAATAGAAACAACCAGACAGAAAAGATTAAAAGACAAGGATAAACAATTAGTTTAAACTATATAAATTTTAGTTGGCATATTCATTTGAAAACTTCATTTGCAATTCAATTATCTTTAATACTTTATTACCTTCCAAAACCCATTTGTAAAATTTTGCTTCCTTTATAAATATATGAAAACTATTTGAAAACAATTATTTACATTATTACTTATATTTACAAAGAAGCTATTTGAAAACATTAAATCCATAATTCATAAATTTATTAATTCTACCTAAAATAATTTTCAAATATTATTAATAAATCAATAATCATTTACTTTAAATATGTTTTATTTAATTAATAACTTCAAAATATTTATAACGCTAAAATTTTCTATTAAACAATGTAGTACACAAATAAGCAATATTTAAAAATGATATATCCAACAAGGAAGGAAGGTAGATTTGGAAAACAGAATCAAGGTGAATAACTAAACTAAGCAGATAAGGTAGATGCAAGGAATAGTATCGGGCATGAATAATTAATCTAGAACCATAAGAATTTCAGTTTCAAATATTAATACAAAATTTCTTTGTTGGAAATACTTTTATAATAAAATACCTTTATAACGAAACAAATTTCCTTTTGAAAATACTTTTATAACTCGATGTTTCAACAAGTTTATCCTCGTTCCTGTAGACTCTGGTAGTGCGTTGATCAGGCGCAAAGCTAGAATTCTCCAAGTACTTAGTAGACTTGTTTCAACACCCAGTGAAAATACTGGAAAAACTTTTAAAAACAGATATGGAAAGTACAATCCAAACAAAAACAAACAAAACCTTTGTCTAACCATGGTTCGCAGATACACAATGGTTACGCCTGGATCCCCCAGGAAACAATCCATATCCGTAAGCTTTCTCAGCCCTGCGAGTTACGCCATGATGACTAGCACGAAATGGTGTAATCCACCTCGAACTTGTGTACTCAAACTTGGATCAAATTAATTATGCGAATAAAACAACATACGTACAACTTATATATTTATTCCAACTTGTTACATATATAGTTTCATAAATATGTTACTAAGTTAAAACATTTAAACTAAATTTTATTCAAAATATATTGAAGACCAAATTCTTTTCAAAACATTTCAAATCTAAATTTCATATAAGAAAAATTTAAAATTTGCCTTATTCATATACTTAACAAAACAGTTTCAACTTATTTAAATCATATTACTTCATACTTAAACATTCAAAACAAATTTATATACTTTATCAAATAATTCATACTTTCAAAAATTTTAGCTTTGAAAAGTAACCTTGATTTGGAAGTGCTCGAACCTTCGAAATAGTTGAAGAAATCATTTTCAAATTCAAGAGTTGGAAATCAACCAATCAGTAAATCAATTTCAAAAGATAGGTTTCAAATCCGAAACTAAAGGACTAAACACCGGCTTACTTCAAATCATTTCAAATATATATACATATATCTTTCGAATATCAAATATTACTTCGGAATTTGAAAATCAAAACTGGTTTCACAAAATCACTCGCGTAGCAATGCTACTAAAGTGGCCTCTCCCCCACTATGAAACTCGAAAATCAACGTCGATGATGCGTGCACTCATCACCGAAATTATTTTCCAACGACATAAGTGAGTTCTGGATTTCTATTTTTCTCAAACTTCTTTTGAAATTTCTTCGAAACTCATTAAAATCATTGAAACATTTCTTATTCGGAAAATATTTTTAAATCATACTATTATTATATATTTCAAAATCTTAAAATCAATTTCAAAATACCGGAATTCAATTCTCGAATTTCAAATTTAAAATCCTTCAGTCATAAATCATTTTTAGATAAATCAAATTTCTTATATAGTTTTTTTTTCAAAATTACAAATCCTTTCGAAACCTCAAATTCTTATTTTAAAGGGTTTATAATCTTTATCAAAAACATTTCACTTTTATATATAGAATATAATCATACTTATCAAAATAATAATTTCGGTTTAGAAAACAATTTCTAAAATATAAACAAACCCGATTTTCAAAGGACGATTCACGAACGGATTTCAAAACCAAGATAGAGATTCAAATTAGAGGGACTCTTGTCAAATAGAATTTTGATTCAAAGATAAGCTCGAACGAAGATGAGATAATTAAATTTCAAAATAGAAGATGAATATACTTATATAAATTGCGGATGACCCTAGGGTCAACCGTGACTTCAGGAACAAGATCGATGCAGAAATTCCAATAAAAACCAACATTCGATCGCAAGAGATAGTGGCATCTAAACCAAAGATATATAAATCTCCAGTGAATCAATGCCAATTGTGAAGGAGTTTCACCCCTTCACAAATCATTCAAAGATTGGTGGGATCCTATTCTTATAGAGATCATTCGAAGTGGAGTTATGGGATACTCCAAAATCAAAAGAATACAAATAGGGAGAGACAAGAATGAATTTTGGAACCGCAAGAAACGTTCCAAAGTTCAAAGGAAATCGAGCCAAACGAAAGAGATTCAAACTCGAACGAAAGTGATTCTGTAAATAAATTTTCTATATATGCTAAGTTTTGCCTAGAGCCAAAGCTCTGATACCAACTGTAACGACCCGTTATTTTGGACCATTCAAATCGACAATAAATCCACACATGTCGGACTTGAATAATTCAAAATATCAGATTGTTAATTTAAATTTGGCAAAACTCAGCATATGCAGTAAATAAATCAATCACAAAATCACAGACACAGAGTAATACAATAATACGCAGCGGAATAGATAAAATACTAGTTCATGAAGCTACTATATAAACATCAGAGTTAGAAATAAAATACAATAGAATATCTCAAATGCAGTGAAGTCTCCAGTACAACAGATGACTTCTCTGGGCAAATCAACTAGAAGAGCTGAAAGCTGAGGCGATAGTTGGGTCTCCAAAGGGAGCTCCAAACTCCAAGGGTGAGTCTCAAATGCTGTATCACTCGGTCTGACCCGAGCGTAAAGCAAAACACAAAACACTCGAGTCAGGATTAACATTCTTATATCAATAAATCCAACTCAAGTGAAATATCAACTGAAATACAAGTAACTTAAAGGATGTTTGGGATAACCATCCTCTAAGGATCTTTGGAACTATCTACAGGGTAGAAATATACACTATAACACCGTGGTCATTTCAAATTAATTTATACTTCAAAACCAAATTATCATTTCATTTCAAATATATCTATTTTCCAAAATAGTATATATATATAGGTTAAATAATTTAAAAGTAAAGTATTTATAATTTCCTCAAGTCTCACAAATTGCTTCACATCAACTTCAAATTCCAAATTCAAATTTTATTCAAAGCTCAATTCATCAATTCCATTCAGTTCTAAATATACCATTTAAATTTTCAATATTTTTCAGGCTTTAATATTCAATATTTTCAAAGTTAAATTTAACAGTTTCATATAGCTCTTGATTTAACTTCATTATTATTTAATCAGGGAATATTCACTTAATAAATTCAATATCATTTGACTAGCCTTAAGTCTCATTTTTACTAAATATTTCCTTAAATTTTTTTAAATAAGAAATATTTATTAAATTACTTAAATCAAACCCAAGTTATAAATCATATCTTAAATCTCAATTTCAATAAGTTTCAAATCGGTTTAATTAAATAAATTATCTTCCCAACCTTAACATATTCAAATTATTACTAAAATCTATTTTGAAACATAAATTTAAATACTTAACCATAATATATGTATTAAATCAATCTTAATTAATTTAAATAATTTAAGAATCAACATTTATTAAACCATATATTTCTTTCCAAATCCATAGAATTTTTTTTTTAAATATTTATATATATGGACCAACGGTGTCTGTATATATATCTATTATATGGTTAAGTGATATAGATATTTATCATTTCAATCCGTAATTTAAATATATACGGGTATATATCATTTCAACCCGTAATCCCAATTTCAATTCAAATGAAAATTGCTTGGGTTTATCATTTCAACCCATAACGATTTTCTCCTATTCTAAAGTCCATTCGGGTATGTATCATTTCAACCCATAGTGAATTCTATACTAACAGGGAACTTGCAGAGTGATAACAGATAATATAAAATATAACAATAAACATATATCATCAGTAACAATATAATATAAACAGCAGGATATGGTGTCATATCCCACAGGTGAATAATTACAGATAATAGCATATATAGCAATGAAAATAACTATCAACAGTATATTTCAATTGTCGTTTCAATTGAAATCAAATTTAATAAATACAGGAATGTTAATCGTGAGTGATTTCTCACCTTTCGAGGCTAGAGAAGATTTGACAAAGAAGTGAGCTACGAATTCCAAACCAACGCTAGATAGATACGATTTGATGAAGAAACAGGCACGACGGACAAAGCTGATGAAAACACATCGAATCAGTTTTGATATAAACTGA
This sequence comes from Allium fistulosum, assembly GCA_030737815.1. Classification (NCBI taxonomy): domain Eukaryota; kingdom Viridiplantae; phylum Streptophyta; class Magnoliopsida; order Asparagales; family Amaryllidaceae; genus Allium; species Allium fistulosum. The sequence continues at coordinate 736,062,516 of CM060908.1, read as the reverse complement.
AAATATATACATTATTAATTTCTTATTAAATCAATATTTCATTTTAAGATAAATATCAAAACAAAATACATATGTAAATTAAATCATTGTTTTGTATTAACACATATATACATAATATAATTTTTAAATAAATACTTATATATATACTTATACATCCTTCAACAAATACTTAATTTAAATACATTTTTAAATGACATATCTACTTATTGCATTTCAATTAAAAGTCAAACATGTACCTTAACATATAATAACATATATACTTTACAGAAAATTCCTCGAATCTAATCAATATATATATATATATACTTTTAAACACACATTTGTATAGACTTTCTTTTCAGCAATACAAAATAGAAGCAAAGCAAATATATGTGGACATATTAATATATACAACATATGTAAACTTACCGATTTCACACTAGAGTTGCTAAATTATAAAAGTACAGAGAAGACGAACTGTATACCATTTCATATATATGTACTTTTAACATCTAATACCACCCTTTTACATAGAATCAATAAGGACTAAAAATATATATACAAAAAAATGAATATTTATATAAATATACAAACAACTCAGTTATGGTATAAACAGCATTATATATATATAACAAACTCATATAACTTATTACATAAACAATTATATATAACCTTAGGTAGTATAAATAACAAAATCAAGTATAAAAAAGATGCTATTAAAACATATTTTTAACAGACCTGTACATAGGCTAGTAAAACCATATTCAATAATTTTTAAACTTACAGAATAAACACATACTAAAAACAAATAACACATATCGTATCTATATATAATTGAATACCAAGTATATATAAACTACTATAGATATTAACATATATACCTCCATACAGAAAAGGAAAAACAACACTTATTATTAAACAATATAACTTGCTTTATTGTAATACCTATATAACTCAGTAGTTCATAATTATACTTGTAAACTTATGCATAAACAAACAGTTTCTATATCTTATATAAAAATATACATATATATATACACACATATCTGAACTTTATAATATAGTTAAACACACTACAATATGAAATCTCCTATGCCAATATACAATATACACACATATGTCCCATATATGCAAAATATATCTATACAAATAAAAATTTAGCAATATATATACTAGCATATGGCAGTAAGATGGTCTGGATAAGTATATATATTTCGATCAATATATAGATAACTCAAAACCCAAACACAGTAATATATAAAACAACTTTATACACATATATAAAAGGAGAAAGAGAGACAGATGTGGGTTTGGTGGAAGGTGTGGCAAGGCGGTCTCGGTATGGGGATAGGGTTGTGGGATGCACGGCCGCATGGGAATGGGTCTGGTGTGGCACGACAGGCGAGGTGTGAGAGAGCGGTGACGGTGTGAAGCTGCTTGGGTTGCTCGGCAACATGGTGGGAAGCGGAGCTAGGTGTCTCGGTGATGGAGGTTGAGAGTGTGGTTGGGGTTTGAGTTTGAGCTGTGATGAGGCGGCGGGAGGGGATGAGGGGATCGGCGGGTTCAAATTCCCAAGCGAGGCAAAAAAGAGCAAGATTTGAGGAACAGATCTGAACGAATGCTTTTCTTTTACATTTTATATTAGAGGCAGAACAAATGAGAACAGAGGCAGAACGATTGAGAATAAAGTAGGAGATGGCAGGTAGGAAGAAAATGAATAGCCTTGTATATAATGTTTTTAAAAAAAATGAAGGCTATAAAAGTAACGGCACAAATAAATAAATCTGGAAAAATAGCAAAGGCCAATAGTTGATAGAACGTTTTGAAATAGAATAAATGGAAAAGAAACGGACCCGAAATGGAATGGCAAAGCATTAAAAGTCAGGTACGGGAATTTATGAATTAATAATTGCAAAGAGCTGTTTGTTTCCAACCGTTGGGAAATTTGAATAGTCACAGGAAAAAGTTAAAACGGATACAAATGTGGTTATCTGTTTAGTCGGTATCGTCGCGTACCAGATACCAAAACACACAAATGAATAGGCTACAGAGATCAGCACAACGAGACGATCAAAACGGTATACAAATATTGGTGGTATGATCATCCGATCAAAAGTCGATAACCGGTATCGAAAATGCTGCTATTTCGTATGGGAAAATCCAAACGGAGCTAGAAACGTCCGAATTTCGCAGTCCGATTCAGAACGCTCTAAATAAATTTTCTCCTGTTGACATATTTAGGTTTCAGAAAACTTTTAAATTCAACTGTTATTAACCGGTTTAAATTGAAATAAAATTTCACAGGAAAATAAACTTCAATATTTTCAGATAAAAATTTACCAGTTGCTATGTTTAAATAGACGTATTTCAAATAATAAATTTTTATTTTCAAATTTTATTGTTTTAAAATTTCACAAAATTTCAAATAAATACGTTATTAAAACCAATCAAAATTTATGGGTCGTTACACTCTCGCCCACTCAAAACTTTTCGTCCCCGAAAAGGAAGGAGGTAGGAGAATAGAAACAACCAGACAGAAAAGATTAAAAGACAAGGATAAACAATTAGTTTAAACTATATAAATTTTAGTTGGCATATTCATTTGAAAACTTCATTTGCAATTCAATTATCTTTAATACTTTATTACCTTCCAAAACCAAATTTGTAAAATTTTGCTTCCTTTATAAATATATGAAAACTATTTGAAAACAATTATTTACATTATTACTTATATTTACAAAGAAGCTATTTGAAAACATTAAATCCATAATTCATAAATTTATTAATTCTATCTAAAATACTTTTCAAATATTATTAATAAATCAATAATCATTTACTTTAAATATGTTTTATTTAATTAATAACTTCAAAATATTTATAATGCTAAAATTATCTATTAAACAATGTAGTACACAAATAAGCAATATTTAAAAAGGATATATCCAACAAGGAAGGAAGGTAGATTTGGAAAACAGAATCAAGGTGAATAACTAAACTAAGCAGATAAGGTAGATGCAAGGAATAGTATTGGGCATGAATAATTAATCTAGAACCATAAGAATTTCAGTTTCAAATATTAATACAAAATTTCTTTGTTGGAAATACTTTTATAATAAAATACCTTTATAACGAAACAAATTTCCTTTCGAAAATACTTTTATAACTCGATGTTTCAACAAGTTTATCCTCGTTCCTGTAGACTCTGGTAGTGCGTTGATCAGGCGCAAAGCTAGAATTCTCCAAGTACTTAGTAGACTTGTTTCAACACCCAGTGAAAATACTGGAAAAAATTTTAAAAACAGATATGGAAAGTACAATCCAAACAAAAACAAACAAAACCTTTGTCTAACCATGGTTCGCAGATACACAATGGTTACGCCTGGATCCCCCAGGAAACAATCCATATCCGTAAGCTTTCTCAGCCCTGCGAGTTACGCCATGATGACTAGTAGAATGCAGGATACACAATGGTTACGTCTGGATCCCCCAGGAAATAATCCGTACCACCAGGCAAGACTCAGCCAAGCATTTGCGCTACTATTCGCGACCTACACAGATTGCAGGATACACAATGGTTACGCCTGGATCCCCCAGGAAACAATCCGTACCCCTAGGCAAGACTCAGCCAGGCAGTTGCGCTATGCAGTCGCGATCGTAAGACCATGGGTAACGCCATGGAATTCGAAGGACACTCGAGTATCATATCCGGAAAACCAAAAATCAGAGAGAATAATATCGATAGAATGAATCCAAGATGTGGCCACAAATCGGATATCAAGCAGAAGGCACTTTCCATATCTTTACTTCAAAAATATGTATCATATAGTACCCTTTTCAAATCACTTTCAAATATCGTACTTATATAAAATCCATTATATATAAGATTTAATTTTCAAATCAAATACTTTCCAAAATCAATAGTATATCAAATCATACTTATATAGACTTCAATTATATAAGATTTCACTTTCAAATTGAGTACCTTTTCAAATCTATAGTTTTCGAATCAATTTCATACTCATACAAATCAATTTTATATAAGTTCGACAACTCCCAAATCAAGTATTTAGTAACACAAGGTTCTCAAATTTCAATTTGTTTCAATATCAGTTCAATTTCAAAATTATATACAATTTCACCAAATTACTTCTTCTCAAATTAAATATCTTTAGTTTCAAAGTTTCCAAAATAATAGATTTAGAAAATAAATCCAAATTTCCAAATCAATATAATTAAGTCAACCAATTCATTTCCAAAATCAAATGTTTTCAAAATCATCTTATACTTACATAAGGTCCATCTTATATAAGGATCAAATCTTTACAAAATAAATTTTGCTGTATGAAGAGCCATATAGGATTGAATATCTTTGCTTTTATGGGTTATATATCTTTGTAATTTAAATTGGAAATTTTCTTTTAGTAAGCAAAGATATTCTAACTCGACAGCTTTCAATTTCAGCGTCAAAATATCTCAATGATATTAGAATATAAGATGTACATACGTCATCATTTCGCAGAATCATATTTGATCGCTCGCTCAATCACACAAGTTTGCTTTCGAACTAGTATTGTCCATTCGACTTCCCTATTGCGGACTTCGATATGGTTTCTCGACTAGAAGCCATCAGTCTCCTTGTATAGCCATATACTATGATAGAGAATTCTAGAATCGAGCCCAAAATCCATATCAAATATTCGCCATCAAGAATCGAATGAAAAATCCTAACACGAAATGGTGTAATCCACCTCGAACTTGTGTACTCAAACTTGGATCAAATTAATTATGCGAATAAAACAACATACGTAAAACTTATATATTTATTCCAACTTGTTAAATATATAGTTTCATAAAGATGTTACTAAGTTAAAACATTTAAACTAAATTTTATTCAAAATATATTGAAGACCAAATTCTTTTCAAAACATTTCAAATCTAAATTTCATATAAGAAAATTTTAAAATTTGCCTTATTCATATACTTAACAAAACAGTTTCAACTTATTTAAATCATATTACTTCATACTTAAACATTCAAAACAAATTTATATACTTTATCAAATAATTCATACTTTCAAAAATTTTAGCTTTGAAAAGTTAACCTTGATTTGGAAGTGCTGGAACCTTCGAAATAGTTGAAGAAATCATTTTCAAATTCAAGAGTTGGAAATCAACCAATCAGTAAATCAATTTCAAAAGATAGGTTTCAAATCCGAAACTAAAGGACTGAACACCGGCTTACTTCAAATCATTTCAAATATATATATACATATATCTTTCGAATATCAAATATTACTTCGGAATTTGAAAATCAAAACTGGTTTCACAAAATCACTCGCGTAGCAATGCTACTAAAGTGGCCTCTCCCCCACTATGAAACTCGAAAATCAACGTCGATGATGCGTGCACTCATCACCGAAATTATTTTCCAGCGACATAAGTGAGTTCTGGATTTCTATTTTTCTCAAACTTCTTTTGAAATTTCTTCGAAACTCATTAAAATCATTGAAACATTTCTTATTCGGAAAATATTTTTAAATCATACTATTATTATATATTTCAAAATCTTAAAATGAATTTCAAAATACCGGAGTTCAATTCTCGAATTTCAAATTTAAAATCCTTCAGTCATAAATCATTTTTAGATAAATCAAATTTCTTATATAGTTTTTTTTTCAAAATTACAAATCCTTTTGAAACCTCAAATTCTTATTTTAAAGGGTTTATAATCTTTATCAAAAACATTTCACTTTTATATATAGAATATAATCATACTTATCAAAATAATAATTTCGGTTTAGAAAACAATTTCTAAAATATAAACAAACCCGATTTTCAAAGGACGATTCACGAACGGATTTCAAAACAAAGATAAAGATTCAAATTAGAGGGACTCTTGTCAAATAGAATTTTGATTCAAAGATAAGCTCGAACGAAGATGAGATAATTAAATTTCAAAATAGAAGATGAATATACTTATATAAATCGCGGATGACCCTAGGGTCAACCGTGACTTCAGGAACAAGATCGATGCAGAAATTCTAAGAAAAACCAACATTCGATCGCAAGAGATAGTGGCATCTAAACCAAAGATATAGAAATCTCCAGTGAATCAATGCCAATTTTGAAGGAGTTTCACCCCTTCACAAATCATTCAAAGATTGGTGGGATCCTATTCTTATAGAGATCATTCGAAGTGGAGTTATGGGATACTCCAGAATCAAAAGAATACAAATAGGGAGAGACAAGAATGAATTTTGGAACCGCAAGAAACGTTCCAAAGTTCAAAGGAAATCGAGCCAAACGAAAGAGATTCAAACTCGAACGAAAGTGATTCTGTAAATAAATTTTCTATATATGCTAAGTTTTGCCTAGAGCCAAAGCTCTGATACCAACTGTAACGACCCGTTATTTTGGACCATTCAAATCGACAATAAATCCACACATGTCGGACTTGAATAATTCAAAATATCATATTGTTAATTTAAATTTGGCAAAACTCAGCATATGTAGTAAATAAATCAATCACAGAATCACAGACATAGAGTAATACAATAATACGCAGTGGAATAGATAAAATAGTAGTTCATGAAGCTACTATATAAACATCAGAGTTAGAAATAAAATACAACAGAATATCTCAAATGCAGTGAAGTCTCCAGTACAACAGATGACTTCTCTGGGCAAATCAACTAGAAGAGCTGAAAGCTGAGGCGATAGTTGGATCTCCAAAGGGAGCTCCAAACTCCAAGGGTAAGTCTCAAATGCTGTATCACTCGGTCTGACCCGAGCGTAAAGCAAAACACAAAACACTCGAGTCAGGATTAACATTCTTATATCAATAAATCCAACTCAAGTGAAATATCAACTGAAATACAAGTAACTTAAAGGATGTTTGGAATAACCATCCTCTAAGGATCTTCGGAACTATCTACAAGGTAGAAATATACACTATAACACCGTGGTCATTTCAAATTAATTTATACTTCAAAACCAAATTATCATTTCATTTCAAATATATCTATTTTCCAAAATAGTATATATATATATATATAGGTTAAATAATTTAAAAGTAAAGTATTTATAATTTCCTAAAGTCTCACAAATTGCTTCACATCAACTTCAAATTCCAAATTCAAATTTTATTCAAAGCTCAATTCATCAATTCCATTCAGTTCTAAATATACCATTTAAATTTTCAATATTTTTCAGGCTTTAATATTCAATATTTTCAAAGTTAAATTTAACAGTTTCATATAGCTCTTGATTTAACTTCATTATTATTTAATCAGGGAATATTCACTTAATAAATTCAATATCATTTGACTAGCCTTAAGTCTCATTTTTACTAAATATTTCCTTAAATTTTTTTAAATAAGAAATATTTATTAAATTACTTAAATCAAACCCAAGTTATAAATCTTATCTTAAATCTCAATTTCAATAAGTTTCAAATCGGTTTAATTAAATAAATTATCTTCTCAACCTTAACATATTCAAATTATTACTAAAATCTATTTTGAAACATAAATTTAAATACTTAACCATAATATATGTATTAAATCAATCTTAATTAATTTAAATAATTTAAAAATCAACATTTATTAAACCATATATTTCTTTCCAAATCCATAGAATTTTTTTTTAAAATATTTATATATATGGACCAACGGTGTCTGTATATATATCTATTATATGGTTAAGTGATACAGATATTTATCATTTCAATCCGTAATTTAAATATATACGGGTAGATATCATTTCAACCCGTAATCCCAATTTCAATTCAAATGAAAATCGCTTGGGTTTATCATTTCAACCCATAACGATTTTCTCCTATTCTAAAGTCCATTCGGGTATGTATCATTTCAACCCATAATGAATTCTATACAAACAGGGAACTTGCAGAGTGATAACAGATAATATAAAATATAACAATAAACATATATCATCAGTAACAATATAATATAAACAGCAGGATATGGTGTCATATCCCACAGGTGAATAATTACAGATAATAGCATATATAGCAATGAAAATAACTATCAACAGTATATTTCAATTGTCGTTTCAATTGAAATCAAATTTAATAAATACAGGAATGTTAATCGTGAGTGATTGCTCACCTTTCGAGGCTAGAGAAGATTTGACAAAGAAGTGAGCTACGAATTCCAAACCAACGCTAGATAGATACGATTTGATGAAGAAACAGGCACGACGGACAAAGCTGATGAAAACACATCGAATCAGTTTTGATATAAACTGAAAATATATACATTATTAATTTCTTATTAAATCAATATTTCATTTTAAGATAAATATCAAAACAAAATACATATGTAAATAAAATCATTGTTTTGTATTAACACATATATACATAATATAATTTTTAAATAAATACTTATATATATACTTATACATCCTTCAACAAATACTTAATTTAAATACATTTTTAAATGACATATCTACTTATTGCATTTCAATTAAAAGTCAAACATGTACCTTAACATACAATAACATATATACTTTACAGAAAATTCCTCGAATCTAATCAATATATATATATATATATATACTTTTAAACACACATTTGTATAGACTTTCTTTTCAGCAATACAAAATAGAAGCAAAGCAAATATATGTGGACATATTAATATATACAACATATGTAAACTTACCGATTTCACACTAGAGTTGCTAAATTATAAAAGTACAGAGAAGACGAACTGTATACCATTTCATATATATGTACTTTTAACATCTAATACCACCCTTTTACATAGAATCAATAAGGACTATAAATATATATACAAACAAAAAAATGAATATTTATATAAATATACAAACAACTCAGTTATGGTATAAACAGCTTTATATATATATATATAACAAACTCATATAACTTATTACATAAACAATTATATATAACCTTAGGTAGTATAAATAACAAAATCAGGTATAAAAAAGATGCTATTAAAACATATTTTTAACAGACCTGTACATAGGCTAGTAAAACCATATTCAATAATTTTTAAACTTACAGAATAAACACATACTAAAAACAAATAATACATATCGTATCTATATATAATTGAAAACCATGTATATATAAACTACTATAGATATTAACATATATACCTCCATACAGAAAAGGAAAAGCAACACTTATTATTAAACAATACAACTTGCTTTATTGTAATACCTATATAACTCAGTAGTTCATAATTATACTTGTAAACTTATGCATAAACAAACAGTTTCTATAAATCTTATATAAAAATATACATATATATATATACACATATCTGAACTTTATAATATAGTTAAACACACTACAATATGAAATCTCCTATGCCAATATACAATATACACACATATGTCCCATATATGCAAAATATATCTATACAAATAAAAATTTAGCAATATATATACTAGCATATGGCAGTAAGATGGTCTGGATAAGTATATATATTTCGATCAATATATAGATAACTCAAAACCCAAACACAGTAATATATAAAACAACTTTATACCCATATATAAAAGGAGAAAGAGAGACAGATGTGGGTTTGGTGGAAGGTGTGGCAAGGTGGTCTCGGTATGGGGATAGGGTTGCGGGATGCACGGCCGCATGGGAATGGGTCTGGTGTGGCACGGCAGGCGAGGTGTGAGAGAGCGGTGACGGTGTGAAGCTGCTTGGGTTGCTCGGCAACATGGTGGGAAGCGGAGCTAGGTGTCTCGGTGATGGAGGTTGAGAGCGTGGTTGGGGTTTGAGTTTGAGCTGTGATGAGGCGGTGGGAGGGGATGAGGGGATCGGCGGGTTCAAATTCCCAGGCGAGGCAAAAAAGAGCAAGGTTTGAGGAACAGATCTGAACGAATGCTTTTCTTTTACATTTTATTTTAGGGGCAGAACAAATGAGAACAGAGGCAGAACGATTGAGAATAAAGTAGGAGATGGTAGGTAGGAAGAAAATGAATAGCCTTGTATATAATGTTTTTTTTTAAAATGAAGGCTATAAAAGTAACGGCACAAATAAATAAATCTGGAAAAATAGCAAAGGCCAACAGTTGATAGAACGTTTTGAAATAGAATAAATGGAAAAGAAACGGACCCGAAATGGAATGGCAAAGCATTAAAAGTTAGGTACGGGAATTTATGAATTAATAATTGCAAAGAGCTGTTTGTTTCCAACCATTGGGAAATTTGAATAGTCACAGGAAAAAGTTAAAACGGATACAAATGTGGTTATCTGTTTAGACGGTATCGTCGCGTACCGGATACCAAAACACACAAATGAATAGGCTACGGAGATCAACACAACGAGACGATCAAAACGGTATACAAATATTAGTGGTACGATCATCCGATCAAAAGTCGATAACCGGTACCGAAAATGCTGCTATTTTGTACGGGAAAATCCAAACGGAGCTAGAAACGTCCGAATTTCGCAAACCGAATTTCGCAGTCTGATTCAGAATGCTCTAAATAAATTTTCTCCTGTTGACATATTTAGGTTTCAGAAAACTTTTAAATTCAACTGTTATTAACTGGTTTAAATTGAAATAAAATTTCACAGGAAAATAAACTTCAATATTTTCAGATAAAAATTTACCAGTTGCTATGTTTAAATAGATGTATTTCAAATAATAAATTTTTATTTTCAAATTTTATTGTTTTAAAATTTCACAAAATTTCAAATAAATACGTTATTAAAACCAATCAAAATTTATGGGTCGTTACAATATATATTTATAAATTTTTTATCTATTTTCTCTCCCAATCCCAAATCTCTTCTCAGATCTGTAATTCTAATGTATGTATACACCCTTTTATACATATTTCTTGGATTAAAAAGGATTTGGAGATGAATTTAAGGTTCTACTTCAGATCTGAAGATTTGGATCAATTTTAAAATATGAGTGGGAAATTTTATATATCGTTTATGATTTTAAATCTAATCCATTAGCATACGTTTGATTTTTATGCCTAAATCAATTTTGTTTGTGAATTGTAAGCTTAAATTAGTGCAGAAAACTATTGCCTACATATTCTTATTTTAGATCTAATTTGAAATATGTTTTGTAACAACCCGCATATTTTACGATAATATATTTAAATGTTTTATTTTAATATAGCATCGTTAGTTGGATTAAAGTCCGAAATCCTACTTTCTGTAAATAGTCGAATTGGGACTCGAGACTACTTCCATTGAGTCTAAAATGGCATTTACAACTTTTTTGAGTATAAACATCAATATGTTTGGAGTTGAGTAGAATTTTGCTATTTTTCTATTTTGGGCTTTGGGTTTGGGTTTCAGCCCACTAACCCAATATAATACCCTAACTCCACCCCATTCCTCTTCATTCATTTATTCCATTTCCTAAAACTTTCAAGCTAAAGTAAAATGGAGGAAAGAATGGGAAATTAAAATTCCTAAGCCCTAGTTCTCTTAGAAAATTCAAGTTCTTGCTCTAAAATCAAGGAGAAGCTTAGGTAAGCATCCCCTTCTTCTTTTCCACCTCAATCTCTCTCCAATTTCAGAAATTTCCTATAACCTAACTTAGGAAATATTTGATTATGAGCTTAGATTGGAGCTTCTAGAGTTGAAGTTGAAGTGTGGTTGATCTTTTCTTTGTTTTAAAGCTTCTCACTTGTTGTTTTGGGTTTAAAGGTGAGTGTTTGAACTCACATCTATGTCTATAGTTTTCATTGTTGTTAGGTATGAATTCCTAACATCTATTCACGTTCATTTGCTTTTGATTTGAATTGATTTGGTGAATTTTTCAATTTTTGGTGTTTTGAAGTCAAAATCTTTAAAGATCCTATCTTGGATATTTGGACGTGTTATTTAGGGTGTATCGAAGAGCCTATAGGACTGGGTTGTCGATTGGCATAAATCCCTAGCCTCCGTCGTTCGTCCGATTGCTTCTGAATCATTTTCGTCATCATTGGCCTAGGCAAATTGTTTCCCAGAAAAGGCAACCAGACGTCTGGTTGGAAGGTCCAGACGTCTAGTTAGGGCAGTAGACAAAAAAAAATATACGGCAGAAAAGAAAAAAATGGCAGAGACTTGGACCAGACGTCTGGCCCAAACCTACCAGACATCTGGTTAGTTTTCGAACGTCTGGTTAGAGTTCAGACGTCTGGTAGGTTTCTGGAATATTTCCAGAACCCAAATCCGAACGTCTGGATGAACCCCCAGACATCTGGAACTGCCAATTTTGCCAATTTTGGCTGTTTTTGATTGGATTTCCAATTTTTATCGATTTTTGTTGATCCGATTGGTTGTTGTCATGACTTTGATGACTTCTTCTCTGGATTTTTGTGAATATGGATTTGATATCGATTTTTATGGATTTAATTCACATTGTCGTATGTGAATTTTTGGTAAATGATTGTTTTTACAATCATTTTTGTGATTTGTCACTTTAAAATACAAAGGTTTCGATACTAGTAGTAAATACTAAAACTCTTTCATTAAAACGATTTTGACACTATTTGAAATATAAAGCTCATTTTTAAAACCGTTTTCCCAATCTATTAATATATACAAACCTTTACCTCATTCGTATGAGAAATCTAATTAAACGGCTTAGCAAAACAAGTGGTATGAAACGCTTGCGTTTACTTCGTTGGTTAATTCTTGGACTTGTTCGATCGAACTCTCGTGATAATTTTTGAGTGGAAATCTACAATTTGTTCGTAAATATTTAAGTTAATCTAGTGGTTATGGGACATGAAGCTAAACTCATTTATTTACTAGCTTAGTGTAATTTACACTTATCGATCGTTGATGATCATTTTGTTATTTAGACTAGCAATGTGCGATGTCTCTTTGTTTGTGTGGGGGACTAAAAACCCCGTTTGTGGAGATTTGATTCAAATTGGTGGGGTAGCGACCCATGGTCTTCGGGCCGTTTGTGGAGTTCGCCTCAAACTTGATGGTTAGCGACCATGGAATAGTGTTCTGTTTGTGACACACGTGTTGGTGAGTTTTCATAATCCCGTTTATGATAGGCCTCCCCCTTTTGTGTTTTCTGGATTTTTGGTTGTTGATTTCTAGAATTTGTGTTTCACCAATTTTCGTGGTTTGCATTGATAAGCTTTATTAATATTTTTGGTTTGGTGAATTAGTTAAAGAATATGACATTCTTATTGGTGTTTTAGTAGATTTGAGATATTGTATGATTTTTATTGTTATTGAATGTATACTTGTCACAGTATGGCATTATTGTTATCATACGTTTTTGTCATATCTCTTATCCTATCTCATTTCATATGATATTTATAGCTAGACTGATCCGTTTATTATTTTTCTTCTTAAATAATACTCGGGTAAGACCGAGGTGTTACAGGTGCTTCCACTTGACTTCTTAGCAGAGACTAGCATCTGACGTTTGGCTAACTACTTTAGCTTAGTAGTTTTTGCTTTTATACATTCGAGATAGAGACTCCTTGATGTATACATATTCTTTTGTCTAGCACTTGTACCTATTCTTTTGTGATGTAGTGGATCTTACATGACCGCTACTTTGGTGTACACTTCTATGTGATATATTCATATCTGTTTCCGCCTTTGTGATATGAATATTTGTGACTGATTTGTGTTATGCTTATTTCTATATTTGTTTCCGAAGGCCACATAGCCACTGTGTGGTAGCCTTGAGTTTGTATTTGATATGTCGGATTTCCTATTGAAATGAAATGCATGTCATACCATCTGACATATCCGTACTCGCACAAAGCAATTACACATATGGTCGCTCCTCAACAACCTTATTCTTCGTGCTAGTCGACGGCATTACCTCCTAGTGTCCTTGGCTAGTGTGAGTATAGAGGTGGGGCATCACAGCTTGGTATCAGAACCAAACTTCGGAACAATGTACAATAATATAGAAAGGATCATTGTCCTAAGTCTTTCTTAGGAGTTGTGCCTTAGGATTTAATTCGAGTCATTGGATCCGTTCTATCCTATTTTCTTTTGTGATGCCTTGTTTTAAAAATCGAGTTTGTCTGATATTCATTTCGAGAATAACATTTTTCCTCTTCTTTTTTTCTTTCTTAAAGAAGAGAAATGGTTAGACCAGGCCGTCCCAGCGCCGGTAAATCCAGTGCTACTCCTCAGGATGGAGTATTTCTGTCTGCCTAACAGATTTTGGATCTTGTAAAGAATGCCCAAGCTGCCAGACCTATTCCAGAGCCTACTCATCCAAAATACGGGTTTGCATGTTTGTGTAGTGATTATACCAATATGGGTGAAAGGCCATTCAAGGGTTTTGAAAGCATTATAGAAGTCCAAGCTTATCTTAGATCGTGCGACCGCATCTTTTCTCGCATGAATCTTATTGATCTTCATCGAGTCCAAGTGGCTTCTAGCATGCTCCAAGAAAGATCATTATATTGGTATGAGCTTCTGATTTCGGAATTCTCGAAGCGGATCTTACTTGGGAGCAAATCCGGGAAAGGTTCGAATTAAAGTTTGTGCCGAAAGCTGAAAAAGTAACCTTAGCTCAACGCTTTATTGACCTTGCTCAAGGTGAATCTTCTGTGACAGACTATGTCGCATCTTTTGAATCTCTGTCTAAATAGGGGTCGAGTATATTAATACCCCATTGAAGAAAAATCAGAGGTTTGTCTATGGGTTTAATAAGAACCTCAAAAAGCCTTTACTCCAGAAACTATAAGTTTCTTTTGATTAGCTTGTTGATACCGCTCTTCGACTTGAAGAAGCCGATAAAGAAAGTGATGTTGAAGTTGTGGGTGCCAAACAGTACTTCAACAACAACAAGAAGAGGCCTATTAAGTTCAAAGGCCCTTATCCCAACAAGAAAGGGAAGCAAGCAACTTCGGTAGCAAAGACTCCTACCTCTAGTCATGGAGAATGCTACAATTGTGGTTCTAAGGACCATTATGCAATTAAGTGTCCGAAGCCCCTCACTTATCGATATTGCAAAGGTTCGGGTCATACTATATCTTCATGTCCCAAACTTCAAAGCAAGAAAGAGGGAAAGCTAAATGTTGTGCAAACCCCTAGTAACACTTCTCTTGGTCAAGGTATTTCTCATTCTGTCCTTGATGGCATTATTATGTTTCGTGATCATCCCATTCGAGTTCTTTTTGATACGGGTGCATCCCACTCTTTTATATCAAAAGAACTTGTTGATACCTTTTCTTTAAATGCTATGTGTTTGATGACTTCACTGAGTATTACGAATCCGGTTGGTGGATCCGCAACACTCAGTTTATTTTGTAAAGATGTCGAGATTATTTTATGTGATTATGCTTTCCTAGCCGATTTGCATGTTATGCGTTACCTAGGTTTTGGAATGATTTTGGGGTTGAATTGGCTTAACCGTTATGAATCTCATATCCTATGTCCTGAGCGGACTATATATCTTCGACATCCTCAATCTGTTAAGCAGATTTCTATTGTTCTTAAAGATTCAGACTCCAATTTGGTAGCATCCTTGTATTCTTTAAATCCTCATGATGATGATAATGATGATGAGGAAGATGTTATTTCCCTCATTCACATTATTCGTGAAATTCCCGATATATTTGAGACTGTTTTAGGATTACCACCTAAGCGAGCAATTGAGTTCAGAATTAATCTAATTCCTGGAGCTCTATCTATCACTCGTCCTCCTTATCGTATGTCCAATAAGGAAAATGAGGAGATGCGTAAACAATTATCTGAATTGGAAGCCAAAGAGTTTATTCGTTCTAGTTCCTCTCCTAGGGGAGCTTCAGCTATCTTTGTGAAGAAATCCGATGGTACACTTAGGCTTTGCGCTGACTACCGCAAGCTTAATGATCTCACCATCAAGAATAAATATCCCTTGCCTCGGATTGATGATCTATTCGATCAACTTAGTGGTGCTAGAGTCTTTTCACAGTTAGACTTAACAACCGGTTTTCATCAGCTTCGTATTGCAGAGGATATTATTCCTTTGACATCATTCTGTACTCGTTATGGATCTTATGAATGGCTTGTCATGCCATTTGGTTTAACGAATGCTCCAGCTTATTTCGTTGACCTTATGAATCGAGTTTTCAAAGACTTCCTCGATCGATTTGTTCTCATCTTTATCGATGATATTCTTGTTTATTCTAAAACCGAGGAAGAGCATGAAAAACATCTTTAGATTATGTTGGAAACTCTTAGGAGCAATCAATTGAAAGCAAAATTTTCTAAGTGCCACTTTTGGCAATCTCGTGTGAAATTTTTAAGACATATTATTTCTGAATCTGGAATTTTCTTGGATCCTTCAAAGATTGAGGCGATTCAAAATTGGAAGAGACCGGAGAGTGTGACGGAAATTCGTAGCTTTCTTGGATTGGCGGGCTATTACCGTCGTTTCATAAAAGAATTTTCTAAAATTTCCGTGCCTCTTACTTGTTTGACAAAGAAGGGAGTTAAGTACATTTGGTTAGACAAATGTGAAGCTGCTTTTCAGAAATTAAAAGAACTCCTTTCCGATGTTCCTATTCTTGTGATTCCCAAAGGGAACCAAGACTTTATTGTTTATACCGATGCTAGTCGTGTTGGTTTGGGAGTTGTTCTCATGCAAAGGGAACGTGTTATCACTTATGCTTCTAGGCAATTAAAGCCTGCCGAGACTAGATATGCCACTCATGATTTAGAGCTCGCGGCTATTGTTTTCGCCCTTAGAATATGGCATCATTATCTTTTGGGAGAGAAATTTGTTCTCTACACCGATCATAAATTTTTGAAGTATTTATTTTATCAAAAGGAACTTAATTTGCGTCAACAACGTTGGCTCCAATTCCTTGCATTTTATGATCATGATATTCTCTATACTCCCGGAAAGGGAAATCGTGTTGTCGATGCCCATAGTCATAAGCAACAAGCGGTTGTTTCCATGATGATATCCGAATGGAATGACCTCGAGACTTTATCCACTTGTGAGATTCAAGATCGTGAATCTGATTCATGTTCATCTCTTATTTTATGTAGCCTTGAGGCTCATCCTTCTCTTTTGGACCGCATCCTTGAAGCTCAAAATCAAGATCCTGAATTGGCTCTTCTTAGCCAAAGTTGTAGGGATCAAAATAATGTTATTGGTCTGAAGGACTTTGATATTGATGCTCGTGGAGGTATTCGAAAATTTGGTAGACATATTGTGCCAAACATTTGTGATCTTCGTAAAGGCATTTTAGAAGATTCTCATCGTTCTAAATTTACCATTCATCCCGATAGTAGTATGTACGCGGATATGAAGCGACTTTATTATTGGGATGGAATGAAATCTGATATTGCTAACTTTATTAAGCGTTGCATGACTTGCCAACTCGTAAAGGCCGAGCATCAAAGGCCCGGTGGGTTATTGCAACCTTTGGACATTCCCGTTTGGAAGTGGGATCAAGTCTCCATGGACTTTATTGACGGTCTTCCCCGTTCTCGTTCGGATCATGACAGTCTATGAGTGATTGTTGATAGACTTACAAAATCCGCCCATTTTATTCCCGTTTGGTCCAATCGAACCGTACCTCTTTTGGCCAAACTCTATGTTAAAGAAATTGTTAAACTGCATGGAGTCCCTACTTCTATTATTAGCGATCATGATCCATTGTTTACTAGTAGATTTTGGAAAGGTCTTCAAAAAGCTTTGGGAACGAAGCTTAATTTTAGCACCGCTTATCATCCTCAGTCTGATGGACAAACAGAGCGTGTGAATCAAACTCTTGAAGATCTTCTTCGTGCTTGTGTTCTCGATTTTGGTGGAAGTTGGGAAGATCATATTTCCCTTGTTGAGTTTTCCTATAATAATAGCTTCCAATCTAGTATTGGTATGGCACCTTTCGAGGCACTCTACGGAAGGCTGTGCCGATCTCTTTCATATTGGCTTGAGGCCGGTGAGAAGCTGGATTTAGGTCCAGATTTTATTCGTGATTCTACAGAAAAGATTGACCTTATTCGTCATAGGATGAAAGAAGCTCAAAGTAGACAAAAATCCTATGCCGATAACCGAAGAAGTAAATTAGAAGTTTCCGTGGGAGATTTGGTGTTTATTCGTGTTTCACCTATGAAGGGTGTTGTGCGTTTCAATCGTTCGGAAAAATTAGCACCTCAATATATTGGTCCATTTCCCATCACCGAACGCATTGGTTCCGTGGCTTATCGCATTTTGTTACCTGCTCAATTTTCTGCTATCCAAGACGTGTTCCACGTTTCTCAACTATGGAAATGCCTAAGAGATTCCGATTCTATTCTTGAGCTCGATGTTTTTGAAGAAATTGAAGTTTCGCCTAATTTGACTTATGAGCAACATCCTATTCGTATC
Organism: Allium fistulosum; assembly: GCA_030737815.1. Lineage (NCBI taxonomy): Eukaryota > Viridiplantae > Streptophyta > Magnoliopsida > Asparagales > Amaryllidaceae > Allium > Allium fistulosum. Next base: position 736,044,232 of record CM060908.1, on the reverse strand, counting down.
ATTGCTACGGAGGTTAAACGCCTTCAAAATAAAGATGTTCCTCTTGTGAAAGCTCAATGGTCCTCAAATCCTAAGGATTGTTCTTGGGATTCTAGAGAATTCATCGAGCGAACACATCCGACTTACTCTCTCTTGCTCCTTAAGGTGAACTTCTCATTTCAAAATTTCTTCTTTTGTGTTGTTATGCCTTAGTATGGTTGTTACTTTTTATTTTCTTCTTAAGAATTACGAGGACGCAATTTCTTTAAGGAGGGGAGTCTATAACAACCCGCATATTTTACGATAATATATTTAAATGTTTTATTTTAATATAGTATCGTTAGTCGGATTAAAGTCCGAAATCCTACTTTCTGTAAACAGTTGAATTGGGACTCGAGACTACTTCCATTGAGTCTAAAATGGCATTTACAACTTTTTTGAGTATAAACATCGATATGTTTGGAGTTGAGCAAAATTTTGCTATTTTTCTATTTTGGGCTTTGGGTTTGGGATTCAGCCCACTAACCCAACATAATACCCTAACTCCACCCCATTTCTCTTCATTCATTCATTCCATTTCCTAAAACTTTCAAGCTAAAGAAAAATGAGGGAAAGAATGAGAAATTAAAATTCCTAAGCCCTAGTTCTCTTAGGAAATTCAAGTTCTTGCTCTAAAATCAAGGAGAAGCTTAGGTAAGCATCCCCTTCTTCTTCTCCACCTCAATCTCTCTCCAATTTCAGAAATTTCCTATAACCTAACTTAGGAAATATTTGCTTATGAGCTTAGATTTGAGCTTCTAGAGTTGAAGTTGAAGTGTGGTTGATCTTTCCTTTGTTTTAAAGCTTCTCACTTGTTGTTTTGGGTTTAAAGGTGAGTTTTTGAACTCACGTCTATGTCTATAGTTTTCATTGTTGTTAGGTATGAATTCCTAACATCTATTCACGTTCATTTGCTTTTGATTTGAATTGATTTGGTGAAATTTCCAAATTTTGGTGTTTTGAAGTCAAAATCTTTAAAGATCCTATCTTGGATATTTGGACGTGTTATTTGGGGTGTATCGAAGAGCCTATAGGACTGGGTTGTCGCTTGGCATAAATCCCTATCCTCCGTCGCTGGTTCGATTGCTTCCGAATCATTTTGGCCATCATTGGCCTAGGCAAATTATTGCCCATAAAAGGAAACCAGATGTCTGGTTAGGGCTGTAGACAAAAAAAATATATACAGCAGAAAAGAAAAAAAATGGCAAAGACTTGGACCAGACGTTTGGTTAGATTTCAAACGTCTGGTAAGAGTTCAGACGTCTGGTAGGTTTCTGGAATATTTCAAGAATCCAAATCCGAACGTCTGGATGAACCCCCAGACATCTGGAACTGCCAATTTTGCCTATTTTGGCTGTTTTTGATTGGATTTCCAATTTTTATCGATTTTTGTTGATCCGATTGGTTGTTGTCATGACTTTGATGACTTCTTCTCTGGATTTTTGTGAATATCCATTTGATATCGATTTTTATGGATTTAATTCACATTGTCGTATGTGAATTTTTGGTAAATGATTGTTTTTACAATCATTTTTGTGATTTGTCACTTTAAAATACAAAGGTTTCGATACTAGTAGTAAATACTAAAACTCTTTCATTAAAACGATTTTGACACTATTTGAAATATAAAGCTCATTTTTAAAACCGTTTTCCCAATCTATTAATATATACAAACCTTTACCTCATTCGTATGAGAAATCTAATTAAACGGCTTAGCAAAACAAGTGGTATGAAACGCTTGCGTTTACTTCGTCGGTTAATTCTTGGACTTGTTCGATTGAACTCTCGTGACAATTTTTGAGTGGAAATCTACAATTTGTTCGTAAATATTTAAGTTAAGCTAGTGGTTATGGGATATGAAGCTAAACTCATTTATTGACTAGCTTAGTGTAATTTACACTTATCGATCATTGATGATCATTTTGTTATTTAGACTAGCAATGTGCGATGTCTCTTTGTTTGTGTGGGGGACTAAAAACCCTATTTGTGGAGCTTCGATTCAAATTGGTGGGGTAGCGACCCATGGTCTTCGGGCCGTTTGTGGAGTTCGGCTCAAACTTGATGGTTAGCGACCATGGAATAGCATTCTGTTTGTGACACACGTGTTGGTGAGTTTTCATGCTCCCGTTTGTGATAGGCCTCCCCCTTTTGTGTTTTCTGGATTTTTGGTTGTTGATTTCTAGAATTTGTGTTTCACCAATTTTCGTGGTTTGCATTGATCAGCTTTATCAATATTTTTGGTTTGGTGAATAAGTTAAAGAATATGACATTCTTATTGGTGTTTGAGTAGATTTGAGATATTGTATGATTTTTATTGTTATTGAACGTATACTTGTCACAGTATGGCATTATTGTTATCATACGTTTTTGTCATATCTCTTATCCTATCTCATTTTATATTATATTTATAGCTAGACTGATCTGTTTATTATTTTTCTTCTTAAATAATACTCGGGTCAGACCGAGGTGTTACAGGTGCTTCCACTTGACTTCTTAGTAGAGACTAGCATCTGACTTTTGGCTAACTACTTTAGCTTAGTAGTTTTTGGTTTTATACATTCGAGATAGAGACTCCTTGATGTATACATATTTTTTTGTCTAACACTTGTACCTATTCTTTTGTGATGTAGTGGATCTTACATGATCGCTACTTTGGTGTACACTTCTATGTGATATATTCATATCTGTTTCCGCCTTTGTGATATGAATATCTATGACTGATTTGTGTTATGCTTATTTCTATATTTTTTTCCGAAGGCCACATAGCCACTGTGTGGTAGCCTTGAGTTTGTATTTGATATGTTGGATTTCCTATTGAAATGAAATGCATGTCATACTATTTGACATATCCGTACTCGCACAAAGCAATTACACAGATGTTCGCTCCTCAACAGCCTTATTCTTCGTGCTAGTCGACGGCATTACCTCGTAGTGTCCTTGGCTAGTGTGAGTATAGAAGTGGGGCGTCACAGCTTAGTATCAGAGCCAAACTTCGGAACAATGTAGAATAATCTAGCAAGGATCATTGTCCTAAGTCTTTCTTAGGAGTCGTGCCTTAGGATTTAATTCGTGTCATTATACCCGTTCTATCCTATTTTCTTTTGTGATGCCTTGTTTTATAATCGAGTTTGTTTGATATTCATTCTGAGAATAACCTTTTTCCTCTTCTTTCTTTCTTTCTTAAAGAAGAGAAATGGTTAGACCAGGCCGTCCCAGCGCTGGTCAATCCAGTGCTACTCCTTTGGAAATCTGTCCCAAAGATTTAAGAATATGAATGTTGTATATTTTTATTCTAGATCTGTACTTGGTGTAAAATAGGATTTTTGGATTATTGCCCAAATTGTGCTATGTTGTAGATTTTCCATAGTTAATTTGTGGGAAGAACATCGTTTTGATTTTTATAAATTTGTTAACTTTTTCATTTTTCATTCAAAATGGGCAACGCTTGATTTAACAAGGAATACCCACAAACAAAAAGGTAAAAGATGTGTAATGTATAGATTTATTCTTCATAGTTTACACTGTTTATTCCAAATAAAAAGAAATTATCCATTCCTTGCAATTTCAAACATTGAAATCTTTCCTTTTATGTTAAACCGATTTATGGAAATCATAGTGGAAAATCTTTCTAAGGAATTTAATTCTAGCAAATTAAATATGGAAAGTAGATTCTAGTTAAATATTTATAACTAGAATATATATTTGGATAAGAAGAGTAGCTTTATTAGGTAGTTTCTACGTATTTATTGTGTTAATAAAGAAGAACAACATTTGTTTATTTATGCATAACGTTCGTTAGTTATTAATACATTTAAGGAAGCGAATAGGTAAAATTATAAAATGTTGCAATTCCTATTAATGGGCAATAAATTAGGAATTGCTAGAAATTAATAGGAAATAAATGATTGTAACCCTAACTAGTAGGCAATTAATAGGAAATAATGGATAAGATTAGATTAGGGGTTACAATTGGTTAGTTAAAGACTGTAACTCCAATTAATGGGCAATTAACGAAAATGAATTTAGGAGTTACAATTAATAATGACAAATGGATAAAAAGGGACATATAAAAATGGAATATATATAAAAGGTTACTAATTTAAAATTAGTAATCATACATAAATGTCTTAGGAAATTTCCGTTAGGATTTTATGGACAAATTGACATTTATGGGCATTAAAAGGGTATTTATGGGTAGATAAGTATTTAAGGTAAATCCTATTGCCTTAAATAAAAAGGGAATTAGTATGCTAAGTCCAATGTCAACCTAAGATAATATAAGTAAAGACAGGATAGTTAATTGGACTTAGTAGGTTAGTGATGCGAGGTCAGTAGAGTCGCTCGACGGAAGACTACCCCTCACTTTGAGGCTACCAGCAGTCGGGTGCACTTATTACTGATGTGAGATATCACTAATCCTAGGACCCACGACGATGTGAGAGGTTGGGCCTGCTTTCTTAATTGAAAAGTATTAAATGGTCCAAATTTGAAATTAGGAGCGGTGAGGGATATCTCCGTAGTGGTTTGCTTCTGGTTCGAGGTACTAAGTGGCTTTAGGGTCCACCTCTCTCCTAAAAGGAAGTATTAAGTAACCTAGTGAGATTCCAAATAAATAAGGATGTCTCTAAAAGGGTTTACTTCAGTGTTGAGGTATTAAGTGGCTATTTTAGGCCCCGCCTCCCTACAGAAAGAAGTAACTTAATGAGATTCCATATTTATAATTAATAGTGACTAGTGAGAGTGGATGTCTTGGGATGGGTTCGCTTCGGGTTTGAGGTATTAAGTGACCTAGTGAGATTCCAAGCGATGTTAGCTAGATAGTACCAGTGAGGAGTCTGCCTTGGGGTTAGGTATTAAATGACAAAGGCCTACATATAAATAGGTGTTAAATGGTCAGGGGTCTGCCCGGTCCTTATTAACGAGGTATTAAGTAGCTTGGGTACAGTCTCTCACATTGCTAAGGCCGTAATAACAATAGTACCAATGAGGAGTCCGGTTGGGGATGGGTATTAAGTAATGTAGGACTTTCCTAGAATATAGGTATTAAATGATTAGAAGCCCGCCTAGTATTTTAAAGGTATTAAGTGGCTTGGGTACTATCTCTTACATGGTTACCATTTTACTGGCGATAGACGCGGTAATAGTTGGACATTAAATGTCGAAAGCCTTAAATAGTAGTTAGAGGTCTTTGTAGATAGTACCCATTGACCATTGACAACATTGACAGAAAACCACCTTGGGAATAGGTCTTAAATAACGGGGTTTACCTTGATTGAGGTATTAAATGGCAGAGTCTATCTATTTCTCTTTTAAAAGTATTTTGTGGTGATTATAGAAGCCCGCTTCATATTTAGAAGTCTTAAGTGACAAATGGGTTTGGAAGTATTGGGTGGTTTATAAGGCTTCGTCAATATTTTGTACCTTGGGAAGGGGTTGGTAAGTAATCGTGTTTGCAATGCAAGGTTAGGTTAGAATTGCTAACCTTAATACACATAACTATTATTTGGAAACCAATCGGTATAAATTTATGTTATGGACAGTTTATGGATTTTCCAGTCACCAGAACGTTGTTTTGACCCCCTCCTCCTTACAATCCACATGATAGATTTAGAGGAATAGGTCATTGGAGCTGGATGTGCTTAGTTGTTGGAGAAGTCTTCTTTTCTCTCATGCTCGATGCTAATGTGACAATCTGTTATCCAAGAAATACCATTAATTCTAAGGTAGTAGTCATTATCAGTATTCTTATCCTATTATTATTATTATTTCCGCTATGATTTTAGATTTCTATCAATCTATGATAATGCTCATGCTTATTTGCAGGTACCAAATCCATGCTTTGATGGACTTGGGTTTCGATTTTTGTCGAAATTTAGGCTCATTAAGGTGTGGGTTGTTACAGGTAAGCTAGCTTATTGAAGCTTGCTGCCAAGGAAACTTGTTATGCCATTTAAGATGGAACCCATGCCAAGCAGCAGAGAATGATCACTGATGACATCGTATTATGGAACCGAGACATTAAAGGAATAGAGGCGCCAACTCTTGACCCGATGGAAACAATTGGCATTAGACCGACACTTGTGCGTCGGGTACTCTTGGATAGTGGAAGTTCTATCAACATCTTATTTCGACAAATGTTCGATTAAATAAAGATCAACATGAAGGATGTGACGTCATGTAGAAAAAATATTCAAAGGTTTACAAGTGAACCGAAGCAACCGGTCGGGACGATCGATTTGCCTATGGAGCTCGGAGAAGGAGAACGAAGGGTTGTGCTCATTCAAACCTTCATGATTGTTGATGAATTCTCAATCTACAATACTTTTTGGGCCGACCGGCCCTAGTTGATTTTAGGATCGCTTTGGCCCCCTGGTGCCTCACCATGAAATTTTACCCACTAAGAATGGGTTTGGAGTAATAAGAGAGGACCAAAGTGTTGCGAGAGAATGTTGCATCGCCGAATTGCGTGGATCCAAATGACGTGAGAAGAGGAAGAATGAGGGGAAATCTCTCCACATTCGTGAACCACAAGAATAGCAGTTACAGAACTGTTCCTGGCTTGGGGAAAATAGCCGCTTCACAAGGCATTGGACCCTAGGAAGAAGAGTTCAGGGGAGGAACTCGCAGCACCGATGGAGTTTATGGTGCCTGTCCCTATCGATATGGATGACCCAACTTGAGTCTTGAATATAGGATCACAACTTGGAATCAAAATGCAATAGGAATTGATTAAATTTCTACGCGTCAATCTGGATGTGTTCGCTTGGATGCTTTCTGATATGTGTGGAATATCGTCGGAGATAGTGTGTCCCGCACTTAATGCTAATCCCAAGTTCACTCCAGTAAGGCAGAAGAGATGCAGTCTGGGTCCAGAGCGATCTGCTGTACTGAAGGAGGAAGTGGATAAACTATTGGCAAACGGCTTTATCCACGACGCAACTTTCCTGAGTAGGTATCAAACCTTGTACTAGTCCAAAAATCAAATAGGAAATGGCGGACCTATGTCGACTACTTAGACTTGAACAAAGTTTTCCCGAAGGATAGCTTCCGATTACCTAAAATCGATCAGCTCATTAATGGAACGGTATGGCATGAACTACTTTTATTTATGGATGCTTACTTAGGATATAACCAAATTATGATATACGAGCCTAATCAAGAGAACACCAGCTTCATTACTGACTTGGGACTGTACTACTATCGTGTGATGCCATTCGGTCTAAAGAACGCTGGTGCTACCTAACAGAGTTGGTGAACACCATGTTTAAGAAGTATACCGGATGAACGATGGAGGTGTATGTGGATGACATGCTCATGAAGTCACGGGTGTTCGAGAATCATTTGGATGATCTCTCGGAGATGTTTGAGATCCTTCAGAAATACCGGATGAGATTGAATCCATGAAATGTTCATTCGGCGTCGCTTCTGGAAAATTTCTTGGTTTTATCATGAATGCAAGGGGCATCGTGGACAATCCAAAACAAATCACTGCATTGCATAATGTCATAGCCCCTACAATGACGAAGGAGTTACAAAGTTTGTATGGAAAATCATAGCATTGAGCCGATTCACCTCTAGGGCGGCGGGTAATGTATACCATTCTTCGACCCACTGAAGAAGGGTAAGAAGAATTTCGAGTGGAATCAGGCATGTTAATCCGCTTTTAAAGAGTTATTACGAATCATGGAGACACCACAAATTTTATCTAAATTGGTGGATGGAGAAGATTTGTTCCTTTGCTAGGCAGTGTCTTCCCATGCGCTAAGCGCTGCACTTGCGTGTGAGGAGGGTAGAATCTAACGGCCGGTCTACTACATCAACAAGCGGTTCACTAGAGTTGAACGAAACTACCCGAAGTTGGAAAAACTGATGTACTGCTTGTTTTTTTTTGAGCAAGACGGTTGTGTAGCGTGGCACTACACAGCTGGTTAAATAGCATAATATTAAGTAATTAGCGCGATCAACAAGCCTGATCGCTGGCCCAAAAGTAGGAGAATACTGCAATACAGTTGCTACCTAGCAGAGTCTTATATACAAAAAACAGCTTGGTACATATATCAGAGAATGAAATAGATAAGTACTGTGGTGTGGTCAGTGGTGCCCGTGTTTCCATCGAGAAGGAGCTGCACTTGTACTGCTTGCTGATTCAGCCGGCGATGAATTGGAGGGTGGCAATCTCAGTCTGAACGGAGCTGAGAAGCTATAACCTGATACAGATGAGAAATAGTAAATAATACGCCTGCAAGTTCCTTCGAAATTGGATTTGGGCCTATTGAACACATGTGCATTTCGCTCGGCCCAAATGCACCAACGGAATATAGCCATGAAGAGATCTAAGTGTTTGTTTGGGGGGTATTCTGCCAGTGATCGAAAAATGAGGTGATTCTAGGAATGTGGCCGAGTATGTGAACCGACGTTGTAGCCCAAACCCTAAAGGAAAAATCACATTCTAGGAATAGGTGTAGTAAACTTTTGGTTGCATTAGGGCATAAGGCACAGCTAGGATCCGCTACGATGTTGTGACGAAAGAGCCTGTCTCTAGTGTTGATGCGCCCATGGATAAGACACCATTGGAAGAAAGCGATGCGAGGTTGGAGCTGGCATTTCCAAAGTCTAGGAAAGTTGAAGAGGCGTCCAGGGTTGTTCAGGTGAGCATAGCAAGAGGCGACGGAGAAACCAGCTGAGGGGTTTGGGGCCCAGCTAAACTCATCTGGTCGGGGGTGGAAACGAGTGCTCCGGAGGATGAAGGCAGCTTGGTGAAGCTCAGCTAGAGTGTCGAGGTCAAAGTAAGATGATGGGAAGAGATGGTCAGGGCCCAAGCTCGAGGAATCAGATGTGGTAGCCAGGACGGTTGTTGAGTGAGAGAAGAGGTTGGGGAGGATAGAGGAGAGGGGCAGGTGGCCGTGCCAGATATCCAACCAGAAGAGGAAGTTTGCCCCATTACCTAGGTTGACATGGAAGAGCGGTTTGACACGAGGGAGGGTTGCGAGGACCCCAGACCAGAATGGGGATGGTTTAAGGTAGGCGGAGGAGTGGAGAACGAGGTGCGGGTTGGAGTGGTAGTGAAGTGAGGTAATCCATGGTTTCCAGAGGAAGATTCCGGGGGACAGAAACCGCCAGAGCCATTTTGAGAGAAGTGCAATGTTGAAGTAGTATAGGTTAACAATACCAAGACCACCGTTGTCCGTGTGCAGACAAGCTGTCCGCCAGCTTATGAGTTTCTTTATTTTACCTCCATTCCGAAGAAAGGAGCTCTTGATCGAGTCTATTCTTTTGATTACCCAGGTTGGAAGCTTGTAGAGTGACATCCAATAAGAAGGAATTGCTGATAAGACTGATTTGACAAGGATGAGGCGCCCTGCTGAAGAAAGGGAATGCGCTTTCCAGGAATGAAGTCTGTTTTCGATTTTGGTAATGAGGGGGAGCCAATCCGATCTGAGTAGTTTAGTTGGACGGAGGGGGACACCAAGGTATGAGATAGGGAAGTGCGCGATGTTGCAGTTGAGTAGATTGGAAAATGTTTGCCCAAGATGGTCGGCGTTTCCAAGCATGATGATGGAGCTCTTACTGAAGTTGATGGATAGGCCGGATATGAGCTCGAATGAGTACAGTGCAACTTTAAGGCAGTGGATGTGGTTGACCGAGGGCGACGCGAAAAGAATAGTGTCGTCGGCGAATTGAAGGTTGGATATGACCAGATTTGAGTTGGGGAGCTTGATGCCTTCAAAGATGTTGTTCGATATAGCTAGCTTGATCATACGGTTGAACACGTCAGCAACCAAGACAAAAAGCAGAGGAGAAAGTGGGTCTCCTTGTCGCAGTCCACGAGCAGACTTGATTAGGCCCCTTGAAGTCCCATTGATCACGATAGAGGATTGGCTAGAACTTAGAATACAATGGATCCAGTTGCACCATTTTTAGGGGAAACCTCTATGCTTCATAAGCTCCAAAATGAATTGCCAATTAACTATGTCGAAAGCTTTCGAGAAGTCTAGTTTGAGGAGCATACCTGGAGTCGAAGTTTGATGGCAGAAGGAGATGACTTTTTGGGTTGACGCCACGCAGTCCATGATGTTACGACCGAGAATGAATGTGGATTGCTCAATTCCAATGAGAGGGGCGATGATAGCTTGAAGGCGGTTGGCTAGAACTTTGGTTATGATTTTGAAGGTGGTGTTCTGGAGACTAATAGGTCGGAATGATGGAAGGGAAGTGGCTCCTGGGGTTTTGGGGAGGAGGATGATATTAGCATAGTTAAGGCGAGCAACAGATGATGGATCGGCTTGGAATTCAGAGCACATCTCGATGATGTCATCTTTGATTGTTTCCCAAAAGTGCTTGAAGAATAGTGGGCCGAAGCCATCTGGGCCGGGAGCCTTGTCATCGGACATGCTATTTAGCGCAGCCCAAATTTCCGCTTCTGAGAATGGTTGGTCTAGAGGGATGGGTGAGCACTCTGGGTAGAGCAGGTTCCAATCAATTAGTAGTAGAGGGGGTGGTGTTTCCCTAAGATGTTTCGATAGTATTCGGTGAACAGATTTAGGATGTCGGGTTGATCAGAGAAAGTGTTACCGTTGTGGGTGATTTCGGGGATGTAAGTGGATCTACGCCTGCCGTTTGCAAGACGATGGAAATAGGCAGTGTTATTATCGCCATCCTCAATCCATTTTGCTTTGGAACGCTGTTTCCAACCTATTTCCTCTTGCAATGACAATCTGTCCAGCTCCGCTTCCAGTTCTCGCAGGCGGGATCGATCCTATTCGATAAGGGGAGAAGATTCTTCGAGTATATTAAGGTCCAAAATCTCATCTTGAATTTCAGAGATACGCGAGCGAATAGAGCCCCAAACTGACTTGGCCCAGGGCTTGATGATCTTATGGAGGGATCGGAGTTTGTAGATAACTCTGGCGGTGGCTGAGTGGGTGTGGGAGGGCTGAGACCAGATTTCTTTGATGAAGTTATCAAATGATGGCTCCAGGAGCCAGAGGCGCTCGAACCGGAAGGGACGGATTGGACCAGTGGGGGAACCAGTGTCGAGCAGGAGAGGGCAATGGTCAGAGATGATTGTGGCAAGGCCCGAGACCAAGGAGAGAGGGTATAAATCCTCCCAGGCCAGATTGAAAAGGAAACGGTCCAATTTGGCTAGTGAAGGTTTTGATCTGCGGTTAGACCAGGTGAATAGACGGTTACAGATGGGTGGATCTATCAGGGAGCCGAGATTGATGAAATGGTTGAAGGCTTCGGAGTCATGGGAGAAGTTGCCCGAGTTTCTTTCCGCTGAGGATCTAGTGGTTTTGAAATCTCCTCCAACCACCCAAGGACCATTAATGTGTGAGGCGAAAGTGAGACAATTCGACCATAATTCGTTTCGATCCCGAGTATTTTGTGGGCTATAAATATTGGAGAAGAAGAAGATTGTTCCAGTATGTATGTGACGAAGGGCTACATGAAGGGCTGTTGTGTGGTAAAAGGTTTGGCAATGGGACCACGTAGATTCATTCCAGGATGTCAAAATGCCTCCACTAGAACCGACAGCATTTAGGTAGGCCCACCTAGTTAGGAAAGGCCCACCAATCCGTCTGAGTATGTTTGGGGATGGGTCAGATAGTTTAGATTCTTGCAGGAAAAGGATGTCTACTTTTTGTGGGGTTATTATAAGGCTAACAGAATGTCGTTTACTAGGGTCCCCCAACCCCCGTGTGTTCCAGGAAATAAGCTTCATTGGGAGAACGATAAGCGCTCCGATTCTAGTGCCTGCATGGAGGTGTAGTGTTCTCGATGCAAGTTTACTCCCATGCAACGTGCCATTTTCTTATTTAAACTTTTATTAAGAGAGGAAAAAACAACATGTTTAAAGAAACTACCAGGGTGAGATGCCGCTCTATCCAGTCTGGAGCTGCGGCGCACAGCCGTTGGTGTGACTAGCTGGGACCACTGACCAGTCGCCGGACGGGCCGCTTGACTAAGTTCTTCAGGCAGGGGGACGGGGAACTGGTGGGGGGGAGATTGGATATCTGTTTGAGGGGCGACATTCTGGAACTGATCAGGGGGAGAATGGACTATTTGAGGGGTAACATTATGGGGGGACTAGGCGGGGATGCGGCTGCTGGTGAAGTTGGGATCTGTCGAAAAAGCAGGGTTGATAGGTCCAAATCAGAGAATGGGTCCCATCTATGCTCTTGGACTGGCCATGGGTCCCAGCCCCTTGGGCCAACCACTTCAATCGACTGATCATAGTTTTGGCCAAGTACCGGGGGGAACCGGAGAAGATAGGGATATAGTTCATAACGTCGAACCTGTCCTCCGAATCTAAGACTTCAATCGGGATGTGACGTTCGAATAGGGGGAAGTTTCTCTCGTAGTCTACACTGAGCAAGTGGTTCTCCGGGCACCTGTTCGGGTGCTCGTGCTCCCATTTTTCAATGCTCAAGAGGTACTCCGAGTTGTTCAAAACTGTGACGTAGGAGGATGGAGAGTTGATGCCGCTAAAGAATTGTATTTGAATATATAAAAAACGATGGTCAAGTTCCGCCCATTCGCAGTCGTCTTGAGCCAGGAATCTACCCACTGGCTTGACTGCTTCAGAAATGGCTTCTGGGTTGAACCGCAGAAGTTCCGAGAAACCCGAAATTCGCGCCCATGATGGTGGGTCCAAAGACGGAGCAGGGCGGTCGAGATCTGACCATGGCTGAAATTGCACAGTTCCTCCAGCCCTAGAAATAGTCGAACGCTGAAGGATTTGGTCTCTGATTGTGTATGTGGGGCAGAAGAAGATGAAGGTGGCATCGGTCTGTAGCCAAAGAGGCCAGTCGCGATGGTGAAAGGTGGAGGAGAGCGCTTGATGGAGGGAGTCGATTGACCAGGTGCCGCTGATGATATTAGCGGTGAGAAGTAATTTTGGGTCCAACATTGAGAATCTTTTTGAATTCAAGCTTGTGTTGTGTTGCTGCATTGGGGATTGGGGCATACTTTGTGGAGCTGAAGGGGAGAGAGAATGCATCGGGGAGCCGGAAGGTTTCATTCGAGCAGAAAGGAGACGTGACTTGGGGACCCATTGGGCAGAGTTGGGTTTGTCTTTAGTGGGAGAGGAATGGACACATCTGTTTTTTCGTGCCTGAGTATGATTGAGGACTTTATCGGGACAGTGAGTTTGTGGATGCCCAAAAAATCCACATTTATAGCAAATCTTCGCGTCTCGACAAAACTTTGCCACGTGTCTTAGACCTGCACATCGAAGGCAGCGGCTCTCCAGTTTGAAGAATTCAACCGTTTGACGAACATTTTTGAATTGCGGTAAGGTGTGGCGCCGCTTGGATGGGGGGTTGGGCAGGAGGGGGGAGCGAGGTGCCGAGCCCGCCGCTTGGGCGTAGGTTTTGGTGATGGGGACCTCAATGCATAGAGGTTGGTTGGGGATGGGAGTAGGCAGTGTGGCATGGGCTGGGATCGGAGGAGGATTGGAGGCAGCCGTGTAGGCACGAGGAGAAGGTGGACCTTTCGGGACGGTGTTGTATTTGCTGGGGACGAAGGAGATCGGGGGTACGGGAGGGGAAATGGAGGACGCCATTAAAAACTTAAATAGACCTTTAATTATCCTTCAACATTTATGTGACTGGTGTACTGCTTGTTGATAGCATCAAGGAAGTTACAACCGTACTTCCAAGCTCATCCGATCAAAGTGTTGATGGATCAGCCTTTGAAACAAGTACTTTACCGACCCGAGACCTCATGAAGGATTCTGAAGTGGAATATTGAGTTGAGTCGGTGTGACGTAAATTACCGTCCATGGATAGAAATTAACAGACAGGCGTTGGCTGACTTCATTGTCGAGTTCACAATTCGGGATGGTGAAGAGGAAGGCACCACAATAGTGGTTTCATAGTGGAAATTGTTCGTTGACGGTGTATCAAATGAATTTTTCTCAGGAGCGGGAGTTGTGCTTGAAACTCCCGAAGGATGGTCAATCTATTATGCTTCACGATTGAAATTCCTAGCTACTAACAATGAGGCGGAGTACAAGGCACTGATAGCAGGATTGAAAATCATGAAGGAACTAGGGATAAAAGCTTGTCATTTGTTAAGTGAAAAAGGAATACCAGGCCAAAGGAGCAATGCTTGGTCCTTACTTGTCAAAGGCATGGGAATTGCTCAACGACATTGAACACTATGCGATAACTCATATTCCTAGAGAATCGAACATGAAGGCCGATTACCTGGAAAAATTGGCCAGTTCCAAAGATGCACAATCAATGGGATTGGTGCCGGTTGAAGTGTTAACGGCTCCCGGCATATATCAGATGGATGTGGATTAAGTTCTAGAGATCGTAGAAGAGAAAGAATCATGGATGATGCCAATCAGAGATTATTTGCTCATAGGAACACTTCCCAAAGACCAAAATAAATAAAAGAAACTTCTTCGGTAGGCTCCACGATTCGTAATGTAGGATGGATTTCTTTATAGGAGAGGATTCTCTACCCCTTTGCTCAGGTGTGTAGCCAAAGACTAAGCTAGGAAGATCCTCATGGAGATCCACGAAAGTAGCTGTGGGACCACATCGAGGGGCAAACTCTTGCTTAGAAAGCTCTTCACTATGGATATTTCCGGTCAATAATAAATTGGGATGTAGCAAATTATTCTAGACAATGTGATCGATGCCAAAGATTCGTGAAGATTCCGCAAACCCCATCTATAGAACTTACTCAAATGGTCAACCCATGGTCCATTGCCATATGAGGGATTGATCTAATCGGAGTGTTACCATTAGGAAAAGGAGTAGCCAAATATACTACTGTTGCAGTTGATTACTTTACGAAATGGGCTAAAGCGGAACAAATTACTGCTTAAAAAGACATTAACTTCATTACTAAAAATATTATTTGCAGGTTTGGAGTACAATAGAAAATCATCATGGATAATGGAACTCAGTTCGAGGGTGCCGAATTCAAAGATTTTTGCAAGCATTGCCGGATCAAGAAAAGCTTTTCTACAGTAGCACACCCACAGGAAAACAGACAAGTGGAAGCCGTGAACAAAATCATCAAATTCACCATCAAGAAGTGACTGACAAAAGCTAAAGGAAATTGGGTGATGAGCTTCCGCTTGCACTATGGGTTACAGAACAACATACAAATCTGCAACCGGGCACTCACTGTTCGCCTTTTCATCTGGTTCGGAAGCAATGACCTCAGTGGAACTGGAAGTCCCCTCTCATTGGAGAAGACACTTCAACCAAAGTGAAAATGAGCAGCTTCTACTCGAATCACTAGACCGGATCAAAGATAAGTGGGAGGAAGCAGAACTAAGGACTGCTGCTCACCAAAGAGGGTAGCACGACATTTCAACACCAAGGTTCACAATCGCACCTTCAAAGTGGGAGATCTCATCCTAAAACGGATCTTCTAGGATACAGGAGCGCTCGACCCAAACTGGGAAGGACCCTACGTGATCGATCGGAAACTTGGAGATGGAACTTTCAAGCAGACGGCGGTCGATGGAATTCCGATTCCTCGTGCTTGGAACGACGACTCGCTATGGCACTACTTTACTTAATGGATATCTATGTATTTCTTATTTTCACAAATAAGCCACCTAGGGATGCTGGGGGCATTTTAAATAGGCAGGACTTTCCTTTCTTTCCATTCTATTAATTAAATTTTTGCTTTTTGAACCAATGGAACCGCGTTCATGTAAGAAAACTGTCGTGTCGACGGTAAAATCGACTCAAACTACCGAATCGACAGGGATAATCGATCCACGCCTTCTAAGAATTGACATTGTTTTAGCAGGGGCAGGAAAACCAAAACTCCCATGTGTACCCATAAGCCGCACCTTGCCGCATGAACCGATGGAACTATGTTCAAGTACGCTCCATTCCTTCGCTGCTTGAACCGAAGGAACTATGTTCAAGTACGCTTCACTCTTTTGTTGCTTGAACCGATGGAACTATGTTCAAGTACGCTTCATCTTTTCACTGCTTAAACAGATAGAACTGTGTTTAAGTACGCTTCATCTTTTCGCTGCTTGAACCATTGAACCTAGGTTCAAGTACTCTTCATTCTTTCACTGCTTGAACCAATGGAACTACGTTCAAGTACCTACATTCCTTAGCTGCTTGAACTGATGGAACCGTGTTCAAGTATGCTCCACTCATTCGCAGCTTGAATCGATGGAAGTGGGTTCAAGTGTACTTCATCCGTTCGCTACTTGAACCAATGGAACCATGTTCAAGTATGCTTCATTCCTTCGTTGCTTGAACCGATGGAACTGTGTTCAACTATGCTCTATTTCGCCGCTTCTTGAGCCGATGGAACCATGCACATACAAGAAATCTATTGTGCGCATCTCATAAGCTGCACATCGCTGCTTGAACCAAGGGAACCACGTTCAAGTATGTTGTAACATATCCCCTAATTGGAGGCTAAACTAACGGATACGGATGCTGCAGTCATCCATAGCTATTAATCCTCGGCGATCAAATACGGTGGTGCTAGATTCATTGATATACAGAAACACGTGAATATGGAAAATTTTAAACCTCAAACAAAATCATATTCCATTTCAAAATATTTCCAATTCATTACATAATCCCACAATCGCAAATCACGTTCAGAGAAAATATATTTATTACAACATACACAGGCAATATATGAAGATGCCCTCTTGGATGATCAGAGTATATATAGGCAATATAACAACTTTTCCATTACAAAAAACACAGCGGAATCAAAAGAAAAGAGAACTCTAAATAGCTATCATGCCTCTTGGACGTCTCCGGAAGCTTATTTGTCTTATGAGGTACCTGAAAACCTCAACTCTCAAACTACTCAAAATCAATTGAGTACTCGAGAGTTTAAGGGGAAAACTTAAACTTCGAGTTAAACATAAAGTCTGATATGAATAATAATCTACCATCTCAAATCATTTAGATATCTAGTGAGACCACGTCGCTTAGCAGAACGGGTTTTCCCCTCACTAGTATCCTAAAACCTTTAAAAAACCATATACTATGCTCCTGCATCCGAAATGGTTAAAAACATAGACATTTCAAAATATTTGATATGCAAACTTATTAAAACATACTGGATTTCCCATCCTCCGTTTAATTGACTCCTTGTCATATTTGATAGTTTCTAGGGTCACTATTAACTTATTAGTTTTCGTGGGTATGCTAATAACCTTTTCATATTATATGGACTCTCTGTCCTATCTCATA
Organism: Allium fistulosum; assembly: GCA_030737815.1. NCBI lineage: Eukaryota > Viridiplantae > Streptophyta > Magnoliopsida > Asparagales > Amaryllidaceae > Allium > Allium fistulosum. The sequence continues at coordinate 736,027,004 of CM060908.1, read as the reverse complement.
GTTTTTATAGGTGCACTATGAACCTATTGGCCCCTGCCAATTAACTTAACACTACCACTCATGTGGGTTTAATTGATTCATGGGTTCCCCTGAACCTATTGGTTACTCCAATAACTTCTCCCTTATCCTAGTTTTCATGGTTTAACTAGGAACCTATTGGCCTTTGCTAATACCTTTTCTTCTTATCCTAGTTCATGGGTTGACTAGGAATCTATTGACAACTCTCAATAACTTAATCCGGACATAGTTTTCATGGGATCACTATGAACCAATTGGCCTCTGCCAACACTCTTTATAACATAGTTTTCATGGGATCACTATGAACCTATTGGTAATTCCAATAACTTCCTAATTATAGTTTTCATGGGATCACTATGAACCTGTCTCTCTGACAACTTCCATATTTAAGCATCCTATGTTTTGGTCTCCCTGACCTCTTGGATGCAAATCTACTCATCCAGGATTTTAATCAATTTATATTCACTACTGGGTTAACCTAGCTGGTACTGCTACCCTTTATCCCCAAATTGCAGTTATGGGTCCATTATAATGTGAATATATTTATATTTGAAGAAGCAAACATAATCACAAACAATACCACTCATGTGGGTTTAACATCCTTGATACACTTTTCATAAAAACATGGTTAATCCCTTTAACCTATTATTTTATCAAGGAAAGCTTCTTCTCAAAACCATTGCAAAAACTCCTTTAATTTAGCCAGGGGTTTTTCCTTTTAAAATAGAGTTTGGGTTATAGAACCTTTCAAAACTTTCAAAACCTGGCTTTCAACTTCATAGGAGGACCTCCTTCGAAAGCCTTATAATCTATCTTAAAAACATTAGGCTTCGGCCTTTCTAATACTTTAAAACCTTCCTTTCGAAACCTTTCGATTATATTAAAGTATTGACATACAACTTTGGAAGCATAGCTTCGAAACCATTTGAATGTACCCCATTTGAAACCATTGGAAGTAACCCTTCCGATACCATTAAAAGTCCCCCTTTCGAATGCATTGGGTTTATACTTAAAATATTATTTGGGTCACAGTGAATATAGTCGAAAGCATCTCTTTTGAAACCATCCTTTATCATATAAATATATTGGGGAAAACCTGATGGCGTCGGCACCATCTCTTTCAAAAGGTTTAAACCATTTAAACAAACATTGAAGGATAGCGTCAAAACCCCTTTCGAAGCCATTGGCTTCCAAACCCTCGGACCCTTTCAAAAGAATTTAGGAAGAAGCTCGGAACATCTTTTAAAACAAAACACTACCTTTCTAAAGCATTGATGACTTCAACACCATTGAAAGGCTAAAGAACGACAGTAGGGTTTCGACTAGGTTGGAACCTCTTCTTTCAAAAGCATTCTTTCATAAGTAAAGGAACCCATTCGAAAGCAAACTTATGTTAATGACAACCCTTTCGAAACCGTTTAAAACCTCTTTCGAAATACTATGCTTCGACTCCTTCGAAGGCTTAAACAAAAAGAAGGCAGGCGCTTCTCTTTTAAACAAACCAACGTAGCGACCCTTTCAGAAGCTATGCTTTCGACACCTAACCTTTCTCCTTTCTCCAATCCACTGCGAACCATCTTTATGATACCTTGTGTATTGGTTTCAGCTTTGTAGGTTTCAACTGGGTTGAAGGCAAAAGCTTTGTGTCGAAAGGTACCTCTAAAGAAGGTGGAACAAACTTTTCTGAGTAAACCGGGTTTGATACTACTTAAAGCAAACCTTTTTCTAACTAACCTGCCACGTGTCACCAGATTGGTTGCCTTAAGGTTTTCAAATTCTTTACTAAAATAACTGCTGCTAAGTCTAGATCTAAACCATGGTTAAGTTAATCAAATAAGCCATTCCATTAAGCAAAACCAATATTGCAAAGAAGTACCTCTTCTAAAATAATTTAATTTACATAGCAAATAACTTTGGAAAAATCCCCAAAAATTTCAGAAATTCACTTTAATCATGTTATCTAACATATCAAAATTTCAGACCCAAATTCTTAATATATTTTCCAAAATAAATTTATAAACCCAAATAACCATATTTTCCTTTGAAAATTCATTTCAATCTTTCCATAGCTTGGAAAATTCTCAAAATTGAAACCCAACTCCAAAATCATGTTTTACATAACATAAAAATTTTTCATGGCATTAAACATCAACATATATCAGTTTTACCCTAAAACCGTGTAGAATTTCTTTTAAACAATCTAGTTTAAATTTAACAAATTAATATTCTAGCATATCATCATCCAATTCACCATAAAAATGAATTCACCCTTAAATTCGAAAACATGTGATTCAAAAAAAAAGATGGAATTATTATTCACCTTAATTTAGATAAAGGAGATTGGATTGAGATTAATTTCCCCTAAGCTTGAATCTCTAGCTTTGATTTAATTTCTCTTGTTAATGGTCGGCCCCTCCTTCTTACATTTTTTTTTCAAAATGACGTGAATGAGAATGTAATGGAAGGAACGAAAATATATAACGGTAAGGGTTATAGGCGGAAAATTCCTAATATACCCTTATGTAATTTAATTAACCTAAAAACCATTCTTAAGCCCATTTAATTATTTTACTAGGCATGACCTTAATTAAATTTATTCAAATCTCAACCACGTTATCACTTAACATTTACGTCATTCTATTTAATTTATCTAATTAAATCCCCTGTCCTTTGTCTCCAAAGTACATAGCAATCATCTATAACGACTAAATACTAAACATAGCAATCATCTATAACGACTCCTAACAACCATACTAGTCTAGCTGACTTGGAATTATGTATATAAATCTAATATAGACATACCCTCAAAGCAAATCAGGATAAGTATCTCGAATCCTGTCCTTTGTCTCCCAAGTACAGTCCTTCTAGTTGTCGCTCCACTGAACTTTCACCAACTTAACTGTCTTGTTCCTCGATCTTTTTTCATCTCTTGCTACAACCCGAACTGGTTGTCTAATAAAAGTCAAATTAGGCTCTACTACTAGATCTTACAACCCTGTCGGAGGAATAGTGGCCTCTGGGATCATGCATATACTTGCGAAGACGAGACACATGAAATACATTATGGACACCTGCCATACTTCTCGACAAATCTACTCTGTATGCGAACTTTCCAATCCTCTCTATAATCTGGAATGGAACAACATATCTCGGTGCCAGTTTTCCTGACTTCCCAAACCGTATCACACCCTTCATCGGTGACACCTTAATGAAAACCCTGTCTCCAACTGAGAACTCTAGGTCTTTACGCCTCTTATCTGTGTAACTCTTTTGTCTGGATTGAGCTTCCTTCATCCTTTCTTGGATCAACTCAATCTTCTCCGACGCCTCCCTAACCAAATCTGGACCTAAGACCAATCTGTCTTCAGTCTCCAACCAACATACGGTTGATTTGCATGGCCTTCCATACAAAGCTTCAAAAGGCGCCATTCCTATACTAGTCTGATAACTATTATTATAAAAAAATTCAACAAAATATAGGTGATCCTCCCAAGATCCACCAAAATTTGACACACAAGCTCTCAATAAATCCTCGAGTACCTTATTGACTCTCTATGTCCGCCCATCCGTCTGTGGGTGATATGCGGTACTCATCTTGAACTTAGTGCCTAACACATCCTGCGGAATCTTCCAGAATTCACTAGTGAATAAAGCATCTCTGTCGCTGACTATGCTACTAGGCACTCCATGAAGTCTAACTATGTTCTTCATGAACAACTTCGCCAAAACAGGTGCTGTCCTGGTCGACTTTACGAGAATAAAATGGGCACTCTTGGTCAACCTGTCCACAATAACTCATATACTCTCATTTCCTCTGCTTGACCTTGGCAACCTATCTATGAAATCCATGGATATCGAATCTCATTTCCAAACTGGAATCTCTAGAAGCTGAAGTAACCCACTTGGATTTTGATGCTCGGCTTTCACTTGTTGGCAGTTTATGCACTGCCTAACTCACAAGCCAACATCCCTCTTCACGCCTTCCCAATAGAAGCTCCTCTTCATATCTTGATACATCTTGGTCCCTTTAGAATGAAACATAAACTTAGATCGATGACATTCCCCAAGAACTTCTTTCCTCAAGTTCTCAACATCTGGAATACATAATCGCCCCTTCTTTCTCAACCATCCCCTCTGGTCAAGACTAAAATCTTTCAAATCATCGACTTCAGTTCCAACCTCAAGCATTCTAATCTTCTCGGCTAATAATGGATCCTCCTTCTGTTTAGAAGCAATTCTCTCGATCAACACTGGTCAAACTTCTAAACAGGACAACATGGCAGTATTCTGACTAGAACTAGTAGCCGATCTTAACTGCATACCACAACCGACCAAAGCTTGTAGATCCTTCCATTCTGCCAACATAGCCAACACCACATTTGATGTCTTCTGCTTAGAGCATTCACTACTTTATTACCTTTCCCTGGTGTATATTCTATACCAAAATCATAAGCAGCCAAAAACTACAGCCACCTTTGCTTCCTCATATTCAACTCCTTCTGAGAGAATAAATATCTTAAAGACTTATGATCGGTATACAACTCAAATCTCTCCCCCAGGAGATACTGCCTCCAAATCTTCAAGGCAAAAATCACCGCAGTCAACTCTAAGTCATGAGTAGGATATCTTACTTCGTGCGGTCTAAGGTACCTAAATGCATAGGCAATGACTTTACCCCTCTACGTCAACACTGCTCCCAATCCAGTCACATATGCATCAATGTATACTACCAACCCTTGGTTTCCATCTGGAACTAACAGCAATGGTGCATGGGTCAAAAAATGCTTTAACCTAAGGAATGCTTCCTCACATTTGTCGGACCAAACAAACTTCATCTCCTTCCTGGTAAGCTAAGCCAAATGCACCGCTATCCGCGGAAATCCTTGATGAATCTCTGGTAGTAGCAAGCAAGTCCAAGAAAACTTCTGATCCCGTTCACCGTCTCTGGTCTCTTCCAATTATTCACAGCTTCGATCATATCTGGATCGACTAACAAACCTTTCTCTGAAACCACATAACCAAGGAACTTAACCTCTTTCTTCCAAAAATGACACTTGGAAAACTTCACCTTTAGCTGATTCCGCCTTAGCGTCTCAAGCACTACCCTAAGATGATCTTCATGCTCTCTCTCATCCTTAGAGTATACCAAAATGCCATCTATAAACACCAACACGAATCTATCCAAATACTCTCGGAAGACTCGGTTCATCAAATCTACAAAGAAAGCAAGTGCATTCGTCAACCCAAATGGCATTACTAACCACTCATACGAACCATACCTAGTCCGAAATGCTGTCAAAGGAATGCTGTCCTCTGCCACCCTTAACTGATGAAACCCCGTCGCCAAATCCAACTGGGAAAACACTCTGGCTCCACTCAATTGATCAAACAGATCATCAATTCTTGGTAAAGGATACTTATTCTTTATCGTCCTTTCGTTCAACTTACGATAGCTGATACACATTCACAAGGACCCATCTGGTTTCTTCACGAATATTACGGCCGCTCCCCAAGACGAACTGCTTGGTCTAATAAAATTCCTTCCTTCCAGATCCACTAGCTGCACCTTCAATTCCTTCATTTCAGTCGGTGTCATCCTGCTAGATGGTCTACTTACAGGTTCAGCTCCTGGTACAAGATCTATTCAAAACTCAATAGCTCGTTTCGGTGGTAGTCCTATGACTGGCTCAAAGACATCTGCAAACTCTTTTGCTACTCGAACCCGACTTAGCTCTTCTCCCACTTCCATTGCACTTAACAAAGCACAACTACTCCGGTCAGAATTCTCTACTGAGAATATAATTCAGTTATGACTATCAGGGTGTCTCAAAGATATTTCCCCATCCTGGCCAAATATCCTGGCCTCATACCTTCTCAACCATTCCATACCCAAAATGATTCCGAAATCTACGAAATCGAAACATATAGACTGCATACAAACATATGACCTAACAAATCAAGTTCTAAATAATCACATCTCATCCCCAGAGATTCATACCCTCCTATTGGATTCGCAACCCTTAAGGAAGTAACAAGGTATGTGGGTTCTAAGCATAACCTATCAACCAAACACTGAGATATAAATGAATGTGATGCACCGGTATCAAATAGTATCCTAACTGGTATACTCTGAATAAAAAACATACCTTCCATCACACTCTTTCCCTTATCAGTTGCAGTGGGCTTAGTTGATGATCCAACAACAAAGACCCTCCCTTTGTCCGTCCTGACTGGCTCTGGACACTGGTTCTTATAATGCCCCACTTGATCATAGTTGAAGCACCTCACATTCTTATTATCTACAGCCTTCTTCCCATTGCCTGACCGACACTCATGACCATAATGACCTTTTTTGTCACATTTGAAGCACACTAAATCAGCATTTGCCTTCTTGGCAGCATCCCCTTTTTGGGCTTCCTTCTTCTTAAAGAATTTCCTCTTCTTTCCCTGCGGACCCTGGGATTCAACTGGCTTTTCTCTAGCATAACCAGCCAGCATCTCTTCATGGTGAATCGCCATCTCCACCACCACATTACAAGGTTCCCAGATATGGGTCATGGTCATTCTAGCAAGCTCAGGTCTCAGACCTCGAATGAACCTCTCATTCCTTCTGATGTCAGCGTCAACCATAGCATATCCATATCAAGACAGCTCGTCAAACTTAGCAGCATACTCGATTACTAACATCTCTCCTTGATCTAAATCGATGAACTTCCTCATCAACGCCGACTTAGCAACCTCAGATATAAACCTCTGCTTAAGCCTCCTTCTGAAATCAGCCCATGTCAGCTCTTCCTCCGAAACTTCGACAGTAACACTATTACACCAGTAAAGCGCTACCCCTTGTAACTGCCTAAAGGCCAGCCTCCTCTTTTCCCATCATCAAATCCTAGATTAGTGAAGATCCTCTCATAGTGCAATAGCCAATTCTCAACCTCAACTGCAACCTCCATTCCAGTAAACGGCTTTCCACCCAGACTGGTGTAGTCTCTACTTAGCTTAGCATAGTTATTCCCAAATAGAGTCACAAGATTAGCTCCTCCAACATTACTAGCAACCCCAGCTTGCAAAATATTGGCTAACAACTGATACACCATCCCCGCATCTACTGGCAGATTTCCAGCACCTACATTGGCTTCAGCATTTGGGTTAGCATTAGCCTATCGACCTTGGTTCCTTCTGGTATTAGGTCGAGCATTTCCGTTAGTTGTGGTACTTCCTCCACCTAGATTTCCTCTTACGTTTCCTGCTTCCATATCTTCTTTCTCGTAAATCTGCATACGATCCTTAGTAAGATACAAAAGAACAGTCTAAGAGAGAGGGGAACACGTACTTTTATATATCTATATATCAAATACAAGTACATTACTATAGCATTAACCCAAACCCCGGTCATATTTTCAAATTTATTGGATTATGTTCAAAAATCTTTTAGGTTTAACTTTCTTTTAAATTTTCATAAACCTATGCTCTGATGCCAATTTGTAACATCCCCCTACTTGGAGGCCCAAAACTAACGGCTACGGACAATCATCCATAGCTATTAATCCTCGGCGACCAAATACGACGGTGTTAGATTCATTGATACACAGAAACACATGAATATGGAAAATTTTAAACCTCAAACAAAACCACATTCCATTTCAAAATATTTCCAATTCATTACATAATCCCACAATCGCAAATCATGTTCAGAGAAAATATATTTATTACAACATATGCCAAGAGCGACATATGAAAATGCATCCTTGGATGATCAACGTATATATATGCAATATAACAACTTTTTCATTACAAACAAAATAGGGGAATCAAAAGGAAAGAGAACTCTAAATATCAATCATGACTCTTGCACGTCTCCGGAAGCTTATTCATCTTAAGTGGTACCTGAAAACCTCAACTCTCAAACTACTCAAAATCAATTGAGTACCCAAGAGTTTAAGGGGAAAACATAAACTTCAAGTCGGACATAAATCCTGGTATGAATAATAATCTACCATCTCAAATCATTTAGATATCTAGTGAGACCACGCCGCTTAGAGGAAGGGGTTTTCCCCTCACTGGTATCCTAAAACCTTTATAAAACCATATACAATGCTCCTACATCCACAATGGTTAAAAACATAGACATTTCAAAATATTTGATGATATGCAAACTTATATAAACATACTGGATTTCACATCCTCTATATAATCGACTCCCAGTCATATTTTATAGTTTCTAGTGTCACTATTAACCTATTAGTTTTTGTGGGCTTACTAGTAACCTTTTCATATTATATGGACTCCCTGTCCTATCTCATAGTTTTCATGGGTGCACTATGAACCTATTGGCCCCTGCCAAATAACTTAACACTACCACTCCTGTGGGTTTAATTAATTCATGGGTTCCCCTGAACCTATTGGTTACTCCAATAACTTCTCTCTTATCCTAGTTTTCATGGGTTAACTAGGAACATTGGCCTCTGCTAATACATTTTCTTCTTATCCTAGTTTTCATGGGTTGACTAGGAACCTATTGACAACTGTCAATAACTTAATCCAGACATAGTTTTCATGGGATCACTACGAACTAATTGGCCTCTTCCAACACTCTTTATAACATAGTTTTCATGGGATCACTATGAACCTATTGGTAAGTCCAATAACTTCCTAATTATAGTTTTCATGGGATCATTATGAACTTGTCTCTTTGACAACTTCCATATTTAAGCATCCTATGTTTTGGTCTGCCTGACCTCTTGGATGCAAATCTACTCATCCAGGAGTTTAATCAATTTATATTCACTACTGGGTTAACCTTGCTGGTTCTTCTACCCTTTATCCCCAAATTGCAGTTATGGGTCCATTATAATGTGAATATATTTATATTGGAAGAAGCAAACATAATCACAAAACAATACCACCCTTGTGGGTTTAACATCCTTGAAACACTTTTCATAAAAACATGGTTAATCCCTTTAACCTATTATTTTATCAAGGAAAGCTTCTTCTCAAAACCATTGCAAAAACTCCTTTAATTTAGCCAGGGGTTTTTCCTTTTAAAATAGAGTTTAGGTTATAGAACCTTTCGAAACTTTCAAAACATGGCTTTCGACTTCATAGGATAACCTCCTTCGAAAGCCTTATAATCTAGCTTCAAAACATTAGGATTCTTCCTTTCTAATACTTTAAAACCTTCCTTTCTAAACCTTACGATTTTATTAAAGTATTGACATATAACTTTGGAAGCATAGCTTCGAAACCATTTGAAAGTACCCCTTTCGAAACCATTGGAAGTAACCCTTCTAATACCATTGAAAGTCCCCCTTTCGAATGCATTTGGTTTAGACTTAAAATATTATTTGGTTCAAAGTGAACATAGGCGACAACATCTCTTTCGAAACCATCCTTTGTCATATAAAAATATTGGGGAAAACTGATGGCGTCGGCACCATCTCTTTCGAAAGCTTTAAACCATTTAAACAAACATTGAAGGATAGCGTCGAAACCCCTTTCGAAGTCATTGCCTTTGAACCCTTTGGACCCTTTCGAAAGCATTTAGGATAAAGCTCAAAACATCTTTTAAAAATAAACACTACCTTTCGAAAGCATAGATGACTTCAACACCATCGAAAGGCTAAAGAACGGCAGCATGGCTTTGACTAGGTCGGAACCCCATCTTTCAAAAGCATTCTTTCATAAGCAAAGGAACCCATCCGAAAGAAAACTTGTGTTAATGGCAACACTTTCGAAACCTTCTAAAACCTCTTTCGAAACCATATGCTTCAACTCCTTCGAAGGCTTAAACAAAACAAAGGCAGTCACTTCTCTTTTAAAAACAAACCAAGGGAGCGACCCTTCGGAAGCTATGCTTCCGACACCTAACCTTTCACCTTTCGCCTTTCGCCAATCCACTGCATACCATCTTTATGATACCTTGTGTATTGATTTCGGCTTTATACATTTCAACTGGGTCGAAGGTGAAAGCTTTGTGTCAAAAGGTACCTCTAAAGAAGGCAGAACCAACTTTTCTGAATAAACCTAGCTTAATACTACTTAAAGCAAACTTTTTTCTAACTAACCTGCTACGTGTCAACACCAGATTAGTTGCCTTAAGTTTTTCAAATTCTTTACTAAAATAACTGCCGCGAATTCCAGATCTAAACCATGGTTAAGTTAATCAAATAAGCCCTTCCATTAAGCAAAACCAATATTGCAAAGAAGTCCCTCTTCTAAAATAATTTAATTTACATAGCAAATCACTTTGGAAAAATCACCAAAAATTCCAGAAATTCACTTTAATCATGTTATCTAACATTTCAAAATTTCAGACCTAAATTCTCAATATATTTTCCAAAATAAATTTATAAACCCAAATAACCAAATTTTCCTTTGAAAACTCATATCGATCTTTCCATAGCTTGGAAAATTCTCAAAATTGAAACTCAAGTCCAAAATCATGTTTTACATAACATAAAAATTTTCCATGGCATTTAAACATCAACATATATCGGTTTTACCCTAAAACCGGGTAGAATTTCTTTTAAACAATCTTGTTTAAATCCAACAAATTATTATTCTAACATATCATCATCCAATTCACCATAAAAACGAATTTAGCCTTAAATTCGAAAACATATGATTCAAAACAAAATAGAGATGGAATTATTATTCACTTTGATTTAGATAAAGAGATTGGATTGAGATTGATTTTCCCTAAGCTTCAATCTCTAGCTTTTGATTTAATTTCTCTTATTAATGGCCGGCCCCTCCTTACGTTTTGTTTCCAAAGTGACGTGAATGAGAATGTACTGGTAGGAACAAAAATATATAAGGTTAAGGGTTATGGGCGGAAAATTCCTAATATACCCTTATGTAATTTAATTAACCTAAAAACCATTCTTAAGCCCATTTAATTATTTTACTAGGTACGACCTTAATTAAATTTATTCAAATCTCAACCCCCTTATCACTTAACATTTACATTATTCTATTTAATTTACCTAATTAAATCTCCTGAATAATGTTCTCAAAATTAGGGGTGTTACATATGCAAACCTCAGACATCCCACTCATGACAACACTAGGAAATCCTTTTATTCTCAAGCAATCGGTGTTACCCTAGTAACACCAAGGGCTCATCCAGATTTCCTAACAACTAACATTGCTCCAGAAACGTCGAGAAAGTTTTCCATCGCAGGGTTAATGAAATCAGCATTTCTCGGCAATATCATGAAAATCCAAGCCACCGAATCGACGGCGAAATCAGAGGAAAGTCCAAGTACTTAAGCTATTCGAAAGTTTTCGAAGAAAAAACCGATATGCGAACAGGATCTCAAGACTGAACTTGGAAGAATCCAGTCAAAGCCAAGGGATGAAAACGCTCGGAATCGAGCGTCAGTACCATAGGTTCCCGGAGATAGGAGCCTACTACACAACTCAGACTGGAGGCAACCAAACGAGTTGTCCACAACAACCGGTTCCTATCCAGTTGAGTGAACCCTGAGTCTAGAGTAACCAGCTCTATGGAGTAAGGGGCATACATACACCAACGTACGGTCGGGACAAGCTAAACAAAGATACACCACAGTTTATTTACGCCGAACGGAGAATTTTGGCTATCACGACAGAGCTAAGTAAAATAGTGTACAAAAATAAACCAATTATACTACTTGTACTATTTACATGCATGAAATTGCGGTAAATACATGCATCACATCGCACTATACACCAATATATAGTATGGAAATCACAAATTAGGCAATCATATTATATACACATATAGTGACACACAAATAGGTATAATGCATAGAGTATAAGAAAAATTTGCAAGAGAGATGATAATGGAAATGCTAATCTTTCATTACTAATATCACTTTATGTACAATACAAACAGCAGGGGCCATTCTTGGACAATCTCGGCCTATTTGGACACTACACCATAAAGGAAAAAAAATAAAAATTCCACTAACACAAACAAAAGAAACTATATACAGACTCTGTACTTATACAGACTCGATAGACTCAAAAATAAACAAAAAACCACCAATACCTTACTCCACTGAAAATTGAGTGCGTCATGATCTCTTTCCACCATACCCACCTTTGCGGGCTTTGCCCGGGCTGATCGGAATCTTATTTTTCTTACCCTCCTTGCTGGGAACAAGGCTACCTTCCAGGCTAGCGAACTCTCCTCCTATAGCTGGGCCAGACCCTTCAGATCCTCCGGTAGCAATGCTTCCATCCTTTGACATCCGTAGCGTGATTGTAGTCGGGGTCTTGCGTTTCACTGCCTCCTTCTCCTTCTTCATTTGGAGACCCTTCTTCTACTCTTCCAGACTCTCCACCATGGCCGTCTTATCTGTTAGACCTGACTCGCTAGTAATCATTACCTCATCATCTATGGATGCAGAGTCATCCTATAGATTTTGTAGCATTTCAATCTACTCAAAGTAGGGCCTAAGTCCGGAGTTGGAAACATGAATCATACCAGAAGCCCCTACAGAAACAGTGGTGGAGGCAGTGAAAATAGCAGTGGGCCCTGAACCTTGAGAGACTGGAGGCAGAGACGGAAGAGTTGGTTGATCTACAATTTGGGAAACACAATTGTACAGTTTAGTAAAGGATTTTGGAGTGAATCGAAGTGCTTGGAACACCAGAGAGACGAGAGAAATATCTAAGCCAGGAGTCTGAGTCTGGTCTCGAACTTCAACTTCGAAGTCTCCCTCGCCAGTCCGCATCTCGGAGGGTCTCACAATAACCGGAGGAAGGAGTGGTTCACCCAGCACCTCAGAAGAAAGACAAATATGAGCATCTTTGGATGTAATAGCTATGGACGTTGGAATTGTTGCCCTTTGCTCTTGAGAAGTGGGAACAAGTGTCCCACCCTGACCCGAAGAGCTTAGGCCAGCAAGAGCTTTGGCTGCAGGGTCGGTAGCCCCTTTCTTCCTCTCTTCTTGAAGCATTACTATGCCAGCTGCTAGGATGTCTATGTCCACAGAATTCAGAAAAGTAGCCATTAAATCTTCTTCCCAACGCATATCCTTGGCTTACTCTGACCTGACTAGCATTTCCACCCAGACCATGGCGAGAGTCCGAGGATAATTTTTACCAAGCCATTTCAAGCTGCCCTTGTTCATCACACTGTAAGTATATAGGTAGAGCATGCTGGCATCCATGTGGCTTATCGCATCATCATACTCTTTCCAAAGCTCCGATAGCTCCAATCATGTGCATAGATGATCGATCTCCTCTACCAGTTTACTGGGCGCAGCTTCTTATATTTCTTTAGCCAATCTTATGTTCTCCTCATGGAGTCAGGTGAGTTTAGCAGCTTGCTCGGCAATAACAGCAGCTTGACCAGCAATAGTTTGGTCCTGGGATTTAATAATGCCTTCCGCTTTGATGACCTTCTCTTTCAGTTTACTAGACTCCCAAAGAGCTTCTTTGAGCTAATCATTGATTATGAGAAGCGCTCTATTGTGAGCCCAGTTTGCTTCAATCGGTAGATTGTCACTGGCAGCCTTTCCCTTTAAGGATGCATCTCTTTCAACCTTGAGTTGGGCTATCTCTTTATCGCGATCTTTGATCGCTCTATCATGCTCTTTCCTTTCAGCCTCGAATGACAGGATCTCTTGGTAATTGATATGATTCACATCTGAAAGGGCCCTCACGAGATTCTGGCACTCAAATCTAGCCTCCAAGTCCTCGCGGACCGTATCAATATTTCGAAGAGTAGCATTTTTTTGACAGGCTAAATGATATTATCGAACTTAACTCCCTTCAAGAACAGGTGCGAGAAAATAGCTTGGAGTATAAGAGGGTCTGGCGGAAGTACAAATTCTCCCTTCGACTAGAAGAAGCAGGGGCAACTACAGTAGTTATGGCCCGAGAGGTCGGGATTTCCTACATCGCAATAGTCTGAGCCTTGATACGCGAAGGAGTCCTACGGCAATCGTGAGAATCATTAAGGCACTTGTGCGTATCGCAAGAGTCACCACCTTCGTTGTCTCTCCTTCTCTTCTCTCCACTTTCACGCTCTCTCTCCAAATGACACGTCGCACCTTCCTTCCTTCTCTTCCTTTCCTCATCCGTTTCATAATGGGAATGATGGGACGGATCCGAAGACTGATCCTTACGAGAGTCAGTGCTTTGGCACAATTGGTGGTATAATCCACGACCAAGTTACCTGAGACAAAAAGGAGAATGAAGTTAATACCTAAGCCCTAGGACTAAAATCAATGCATAATTGTGTGTCCATGGTCCTAAAGTGGAGTGTGCAGTGCCAATGACACCCTATGTATTCTACCAACCGTATTGCCATGGTTTAAAGGTTGTAGTCTTTCCACCTTCACTCATAAAAGCACTAGAAGATATATCTATATGCAATTCAATCTCGCCTATCATCTCACTGACCGAAAACCCGAGAATTTGTTTATGTGAATGGAGAAATCTCTGAGAAATTCGGAAGTTGACGTATCTCCAATGGGGCTCCCAGTAGCTTGGCCTTCGGCGGACTATAGGGTTTCAATAGTTGGTTGCTTTTGGGGAAGAGAAATCGAACGCTCGAGGCTCAGTGCCTCAGTGGTTAATAGATATGGAGAAGGAATGTTAGGAAGGCTGGGACTCCTCCCCGGTGATTCGCCGAAAAATTCATATTCTTTTTCCTTAGTGACGTGAAAATCACTATCGTCCTCATCATCTGAGACCTCTTCCTCCTCCACAACCATTGGCTGTTTCCCATCTCGCCTCTGAGTCGGCTCGTCTTCCTCCGAGATCGTGGGCATTCTACCACTGTCATCCTCATAACCGGGGGCATCATCTTGCATGGGCACATCAGCCCCTATCTAAATAGCCTTTTCGTCATCATCCCACATAGGCTTATCATCCTTTGCTCCTAAATTTTTCTTTATGTTCATCGCTTGATCCACTCTCTTCCTCTTCCTCTTAAGAACCCTCATCGGAGCAATGAAAAGGGGCATTAGAATGGGTGCACGATCTGGAGCTGCTCTTCTTCGAAGCTTCAGTATCAGCTATTCTTCCCGTTGTGAGCGGTCCATATTCTTGTAAATTCTCATTTGTCAAACGGAACTTGATGGAATGGTGGATCATTCTAACACTTTTCAATTCTTTGAGCATCTTCTTGTGCTCCGATCTTTTATCCTACTTTGGAATACTTATAAGGGACACACGTTAAGTTTGGAATGTAGAGATTCCTATATGGGAGGAATTAATAGAGAGGAACTCGCTTCCTTTTAGCCAGAAGCGATTGGATCCTTCTGGACAATGTTTGAAGAATTTTTCGCTTTCGAACATGGAATGTTTGTCGTGGAGTTTCCCGACGACCTTTGTTGAGTCCAGGCCTTGATAATTACAAAGGATGGGAAAACTTTTCTCCTCTTCAACTTGAGCAGATATGTAAGCTCATGGAATTGGGGAGGGCGTTCAAACTTTTGCATGAATAGAACATATAATGAACTCAATAGGGCAAGTCCATTTGGGTGAACCTGAAATGCAGCGAGCCTGATTTCTCTCAAGAAACTCCTCATGAAGGAATTAAAAGGCAGGACGGTGCCACTGAGACACACATATCTGCTACAAATAGTGAAACCAGGTGGGGGATGATGTGAAAATTCATTTCTTGCTAGTGGCGGACATCTTCTAAGGGGAGGCTGCGTTGCAAGCAAATGTTACTAAGCATCTCCTCGGTCAAAACGGTAGGTATCTGTTCCGCTGGGTTAGTTATGATCAACCCTAGAGGTAACGGGGGCAGAATGGGATCTATTAGCACTATGTAGCCCTTAGACCCGAAGACCGTAGGTTGATTGGTTACAACCGGAACGGATGGTGAAACCGGAGCAGTTGTGGTGCACTCTCAGAAGGAGTAGATGGTTCTTCACCAGACTTGTGGTGGTTTGATCATCGTGACATTCTAAGATAGTAGAACTTGGCATTTAACATAGCCAGGTATAATTTAGCTTGAAATATAAATACCCATGTGACCAACACTTATGTTGACCAATTGAACTCTAAGCGTTAACTGGAGCAAATGCAGTATGTTATCTATAGGGAATGAGTCCACTGTCCCACATACTGTGAACAACCATCCGGTGTAGATAGCTAATTCGCACTTGAAAAACAATATGTATCGTCCTTTGAAATTATTTTTCTACACTTATTCGTTATCGATCAATGATCGATAATGGATCTGTTGTTCGTAGCGATGTAGAGATTCTTTCTTTTAAGGATCACTGGAAATGAAGTTATGGAAAGGTGACATGGTAGGATCATCCGATACACTTAAACTCAGGTTTCATCATCATATCGGAATCCATTCGATGGTTGAACTTAGTTAATTTCATAGGGAAAACAATCAAAAGAGACAAGTCGAGCTTTTCTTTAAAATCACATGCGCTTGATCAAGAGAAACCCTAATTCTTAGTTTCATAACCAAGTGAACTTATATTATTTTGATTATTTCAATCCCAATTGAGGTTAACCAGACCTCAATCATCTTCACAACCATCGTCCCCATACCAAAATATGCCATTACCTACCTACAAATTGAATAAACACAGAACTCGGCACCTAGGGTTTTAAAGAAAGTCGATCCTCAGAACTTAGGGTTGCGATTCTGGAAGAGGTGGCGACTCCAGTGGTGGTGAGCTTCTTGGAGAATCGGTGGTGACTGATGGTGATGTGGAAGCAGGTTGGCAGTGGCGAAGGTCAATGGTTGAAGTTAACTCGATGCTGAGAGATCTCGGGTTGGGAAGCTCAAGCAATTCGGGTGCAAAGGAAGGAAGGCAAGTAGATAAAAAGTGAAGGCGTTTTGGTTTATAAGAGAAATGGAACGGCAAAAAATATTCACAAGTATACATGTCGATACCGAAATGAGAGTTCAATACCGACATGACACCTTTCATCCAACTTTGTTCGAATTCCCCATAATGGATCTATTCAACTACGTGAAGTTGCACTGAGTTTCGATATCCAAGTTATACATCTAACATCAAGAAGATAATTCTAATTATAATTAAGAGAAGATAGAGAATAGAAATCGATCAACTAAAACCAAATAAAAGCAACGTATCGAGACAGCACGTAAACAATCAACTAGAATTCATCAGATAATAGTCCAAGACTTATCTCATTCTCAAAGCACACTTTATTTTCAACGAAAGCATACTTTGGGGGGAAATGTTAAATGGTTTTTGACCAAGTAGAAATCAACAGGAGTTAGAACGTTGAGATGAAGATGAAATGACTCGAAATTTTGGAACCGCACCTAGATAGGGCATGGAAGCACACCAGAATGGAGCAAGCACCACATATCAGTGTCGACTTCTAGAGGTCGATGGTGACATCACATATCTCCGTATTTTTCACTCAAACTTTGTCGGAGTCCTTCTTTGCCTATTTCATGTGGGCCTAAGAGATATCAAAGGTTTTTGAACAACCGATTACTAGAATTGAGGAGTTAGCAGTCTGAACAATAGAACTGTTCAAGTGAGGAAGGAACAATCTCTAATATCAATCGACAATCCATGGAGATGGTATGGGACACCTAGATTTAACCACAGATGTCGGCACCGACTTGAGAAGTCGGTACCAATATATGTAATTAACCCAGATGGGTTCATGACTTCACACACTCTCTCTGATATCTATCTGGACTCTGCTCCAACTCATTTCTTGGCCCAATGCGACTGCTACATCTATAAATTCAAACCATAGAGCAACCAAGAAATGATCTGGATTCTGCTATCACTATGTAAGAACCCTATCTCTTCTTCAATTCTTTCCTCTACACAATAGTCACCAGGGCAGCTTCTCTAGGAAATTCTAGGGCTTAGAACTTATCTAACCCTTGTACTTGTGATTCGTTCTCCCTCTAAACCCTTGTAATCTCATAAAAACAAGACCAAATCTATAAGCAACAAAGCTACAAAGTGGACATAGGCCTTAGATTACCGAACCATTATAAAATCTTATGTCTTTCTTTCTTATTTCTTTTACTTTATTGCTATTCTCTATTATCTTTGTCCTATTCTAACGTGGTTGGTGCTTTCACATAATACTCTGGGGTGTTGATCCATTTTTAGGTTAACACGTACTATGGTTAAAATTTATCATATAAATTTTTTTCTATAATTTTACAGCAATAGTAATTTTCGACAGTAAGAAATTAATTTTTATAATTATTTATTAATAAATATTTTAAATTAATTTATTACATAAATAAATCATATAAAATCAAATACGTTATGAAAATTATTTTTTAAATTTTATAAAATTATTTTTATCATAAGGTAAGCTCTCTGCTTGGAAATAAAAATTTAAATAAATTTTTCTATTGTTAAAAATTATTATTATAATCGACTGAAATTAATAAAACTAAAATTTGCCAAAAAAATTATGAATTTTTTTTTTCAAACTTCAAATATCATATATGATTTACTGGAAATTCAAAATTTGGAAAAAAAAATAATTTTTTATTAATATTTTATGTAATTTCGAAAAAAATATTCAATTAAAATATATTTTAAAATAACAAAAATTAATAATAAATTTTCTTGGTGTTGTACACATGATTTTATAATTTAAAAAATAAATAATTTTTTAATTAATATATATATATATATACTATATACTATATATATTTATGCATGTGTGTGTGTGTATATATATATATATCATTTAAAAAAATATTATTTTATCATTATATATATTAGTACATATATTATTCACGGTTTAATATAATATACATATGTATTTAAATATTTAATATTTGAATAACTAATTTATATTTAAATAGATATATTATAATAATATGTATATATATATATTATTAATATTTTATTTATAAATTTTATACACACATACATATATATATGTTTAAATTTCTTTCATTTACATGTAATAATTTAAACAAAATTAACAAATATATACACATATATATTTATAATATTTATATATAATAATAAGTTTGTACACATACATATATTTGAACAACATACATTGCATATCGGATGAGCTAACCTGACCATTGTGATGTAAATCCCAACATCTATACATGGGCATGTTATACCTTGCATGTGCTGACATATTACATGTGCACATACATACATATATGTATATGATACATATACACATACATACATACATATATATATTAATATATAAATTATATAAAACTATTTAATTTATAAATTTAAATAAAATAAGAGATTTTATTCAAATAAAATTTAGAAATGTTCTAAATGAATTAAACTTCATAGGCCTAATATAAATCCAATAAGAGAACTTTTTTATAAAATTCATCTATAATTTCCGTTGTGGGCTGTCCGAGTTCCAACAAGGCTGCCCTTGACCTAGGAGGGCATATGGATGCTCATTTGACCCGGTCATTTTAGGCTTTTCTCGTGGGTTTCCACGTGACTTTTGTGTAACGTTTTGAAATGAATTTTTGCTTGATTGAATTGGATTATAGATGTGTGCACACACACACACATATGCACAGTTGAATGTTATGGTTAGTGACTACTCGACTATCGATTATTGTATCCTTTATTGGTTATCATGGTAATGTGATCTCTTAGTGTACACAATTTTCTAAGGTGCGTGTTATAGTGTAGAAAGGGGTCCAAAAGCCATATAAGGAACTGCATCTATTTGATGATTCAACCATGTGTTAATGCAATAGGGTGAGAATTGCTTTGTATAAAAATTTGACCATATCATCGACCATTGTAGCTGAACTAACTTAGACATTGATTCATGATTTAGCCATGTTTATTGTATTGTTTGATTGCATCTATTGGTGAATTTTTTCATCTTCACCACACTTGACTGGATCATAAGGCAATCTTCCGATTTGTTGTCCTCACAATTAGGAATCAATGAATTTAAGCTTAGTTAAATTCACCTTTAGGAAGCGACTTTGTTGCTAAATGCTTACACATCCGAGTAGTCGTACTTCAACTGTTTGTTGAAATGTCGAATAGAAAACAAAAATGTGATTGAAGTTAAATTGCAAAGATACAACGACACAGAGATTTTTTACGTGGTTTGATTGTTGTTAATCCTACGTCCACGGGGTAATCCACTATATTTGACTATTTTTGTACAAGAGATTTTAATGGCCCTGAGGCATACAATATTTATTTTTAGGAAGAAGAAGAAGCTGAAAAAGAAGATCCCAAAAGGAAGATCCCTTCTGTGTCCTTGCGCTTTTCCTTTTATATAGGAAAAGTGCATTGTTGATGGTAGCAATTGTCTTCTGCATTTTCCTTCAGTTTCCGCCTTTGGATTTTTCCACTTTTCGCTTATCCACGACACTCGTACTTTGTGCCCAGATTGATGATGGGTTTTCGGTGGGAATATTGGCGGGACATTGGAATTTTGAAGTGAGATGCCTAAAAAAGAGGGTTGGAAGCCTAGGTCCACATAGGTCAGCCTCCTCTCTCTTGAATAGCAAGCTGTGCTAAGAGGAATGGTGGGAATTTGTCCTAAAGCTTTATTGTACTGCGGTCGTGCTAGACTAAGTGCAATGGTGGACGTTATTTGGAGTTCAGACCATACTTTCCCGCTGCTGCTTTTATTCTCTTTGTTTAATTTTTCATCATGTCGGGTCAAAATGGGGTAGCTCTTCCCATTCTATGTTGAAAGCTGCCTAGACTTGTTTGGGGCTTATTTGCTATTTGAATTGTTTCCTTGGCTATTGCTGACGAGAGATTGAGAGGGGAAGAGCTTCACATTTGTTGTTTTCTTGTAGGATTTAGTTTTTGTTTCAAGCATATCTTGGGTGACCCCGTATACGGTTCCAGTGGAGTGCTTTCAACTCTGTATGGCGCTGTCTAAGTTGCCTCCAGTGTGTGCTTGTAAGAATTTACTCTTGTAGACATTTGACAGAATGTGAGTATAGCTAGCTCAAAACCTCGTATGTTAGTCTATATGCCTTAGTTCAGTGTTCTTGTTTAGCCTTCGCATCTGGATGCAACCAATACATTTTGCTCTGTCTTCTTACATATATCATTTGCTTTATGTAGCCTTGATTCTGATGGAGAGGGCCGGTTCTGGTTAAATGCTGTAACCTTAAGTCTGTTCTTTGCTTAGATCTTTGGTCATTAGGAAGTTTCATATGTTTCTTTTTGTTGTGGCTCGTGGTAAGAATGGGTGTACTACTTATCCCCCAACTCTACGGCGTCTACACGTAACGGTAGATTGTAGCCTTATGCACCCGGTCTGTATCCTCCATTCAGTCTTGTAATCTATCTTTTAAACACTGGGAATATGTCTTTTCAGCTACTTGTGCATTTAATGCTCTAGTACACATGTCAATGTCTCACTGTACCATCTTTTCGCAATTGTTCAATCTGACTTTTCATTTTTCTATATGGATTTCCATAAGTCTTTTATACTCATTATTTCTACAGCAAATCCATGTTTCGTCTAATATATGATCATTTCAATCGTGCGGTTGTAATACAAACTCAGGTGCATACTTTCCTTCTTCGTCTTCCCCAAATTTTTTCCTTTTATTGCTTACGAAGAATAGAATTAATTTCCAAACTTAACAATAATCTTGCAGATTAAAAGTAAGATAAGTTGTTTCAATTCTTGCTCGATCCTTCTTCAAAATAGTGTCTAGGGTTTTAGAATGGATTACTCTAATTCCTCCACTTTGTTTCCTCCTTCTAAAATAACTTGTATGGAGGATGCCATTGGTGTCCTTAAACAATTCAGATTCTAGGGGTATGCATCTAGGATTCCAGAATATCATGAATGCATGGATACTCCACCAGAGGGTTACATTTCCATTACCCCTGAGCATATTTGGTGTGGGTTATTCCTATGCATCCTATAATCCGCGAATGGCTTGCTACTTTAGGTGTCACTCCAGTTCAAATTGCCCTTAATTCTTATACCTTTTCTTTGACCACCTTTATCCTTTATGCTGAAAATGGTATTTACCTTACTTGCAAGGAACTCAAGTTTCTTTTTGAGGTCAAAAGAAGTCCTGGAAAGGGGAATAAGGGTTTCTTTTATATTCAGGCTAAAGATTCGTTTCTTCTTGGCGTCCCTTGTAGGACTGAACCGTGGATCACCTATTATTTCTTTATTTGGAATTAAGATGGATTCACTTACTTTTCCCAATATTATTCCGTTCATACCATTTCTTCGGAGGCCAATGAGCGGTTGTATGAGTCTCATAGGCATCAAATTCTTGGTTTGCCAGCGGAGGTTAGGAAGATATCAAAATTATTTGTTGGATCGAAGTTGAAAGCTCAAGGTCTTCTATGTTCAGACCATGTATTTTCTAGGAGCATATTTAAGCCCACTCCTTCCATTTCTAAGATTAGGGGTATAAGCATCTTACAACAACTTTTAGGGCTTCCATACATATGATTTTAACTCTATTATCTCCGCTCTTGTAGATAACGTGGATAAAAATGATGTTGCTTTACTTTACAAAGCTCCTGAGAATAATGGGAAGAACAAAAAATAGAAAGCTCTGAAGAGGCCACTTGGAGGATCCGATGATTCTTCTACCCCTTTAAATAAACTAGCAGTTTCTCCCTCGTTAGAGGTTGTTATACCTTCTGGATTGATCGGCTCTTCCTTTAGGGATGAGTCTGCCCCCGATGATGGTGGCTTTGTTATGTTCGAAGATAACGTTCTTGCTTTGATGGAAAAGGTTGAGAGGTTGGCATAAGGCCCTATTATTATTTCTTCCTTGGCTTTTGAGATGACTTCCGCTGCTATTTTGTCAGAATTTGGGAAGCTCTGGTCTTGTGTACGTGATCATGTTCTCTTTTCCTTTTCTTCTTTGTAATGCATTGGTTTGTGACCCATGTTGATTTGCATTTTCTATTATTGTAGTCAATGACCTTAATGATGGAGTGTGTGAGTCAGAGAGTGAGATGGCCTTGCTTTCAGGTCGGATGGCTATGCTTCAGGCCAATCTTGCTTTGGCCAATATGGCACTGGTTTTTGCTAAAGCTAAGGCAGAGGACAGAACGTTTCATGAACAGGTTGAGGAAGCAGTTATGGATGCTGAAGAAGCTCGAGCTGCGAAGGAGCATGAGCTAAAGAAAAAGGATGAAGATCTGGCCAAAGTCAAAAAGGAGATAGAGAAATCCGAGAAGTAACTTAATGTCATCACCTCGTATGTAACCTATAGTTTTTATGTTGTAGCTAGGCATCAATACTAGGTGGAAGTTAAGCCTGACTTTGTGGACAATGAATCTATAGCATATTCAATTTTTGCACACTATCAAAAAAGTGGAGTAAGGAGGAGGCATAAGAAGAAGATGTTGACCCGAGCCATTCTGAGCATCATTTCCAGGAAGAGAAGGAAATAGCTGATGTGGATCAAAGTAACCTGCAACCTGAAGAGCAAGACCAACTTACAAACAAGGTTAATTCACCTTCTCCGATAGATTTTGTAATGACCCTAATTTTGGCTGATATTATTTAGGACATTTAGTTAGATAAATTAATTGAAATAATGTAAATGTTTAAGGGATTGAGATTTGTATAATTATAAGGTAGTCATGCCTTAAGTAATGAATAAACAAATGGAAATTTAAAATGAAGTAAGTAAAGGTAATAAGACAAGGGCAAAATAGGAATAGATTATATTCTTATACCCTAAACCCTTATTCTAATTTCATTTACAACATTCATAAACAAAACTAAACCTAGAGCTTGCCCGGCCATCATTAGAAGTAATCTAAAGGAAGATAAGCAAGGATACAAGTAGGAAGCTTAATCAAATCAATTCAAGAGAAAATCTCAACCTTCTTAACAATCAAACTAAGGTGAATAATAGACTACATCTCATTTTTATTGTTTCGGTTTCTAGATAAGAGCCGAAATTATTTTGCAAGTAAAATGCCTTGTTTTGATTGCTTAAATGGTTATATATGCATGTTGATGAATTCTATTGCTTTATACAGATTTTATGGTATGTTTCGATTTAAAAACCTATTAAATGACATCCAAATGGCATGCATTTTTTATATAAGGTCAGAAACTTTATTTTAGAGATGGGTTTCAAGTTTCATAATTTTCTAAGTTGTTGTGGATTATTTATGAATTTTCTAGTAAAGAAAATGGTTAAATTGGGTTTAAATCATTTTCAACTATTATATGTTAGCTTCGGGTCAGATATTAAAATATGTTAGAAAACATATTAAAAGTGGTTTATGGGAATTTTTGGAGAATTTTCCAAAGTATTTATTTAAAGATATAAAATTATTTAAGGTATGGGACTTAAATGTTTTATATGTTTATAAAAGGAGAAGAGGAAATTTGCTAAATGTTTTAAATTGTTAATTACGGAATTCGGCGGCACTTTAAGAAAATATTTTGAAAAAGAATTGGCAACCAATTATATGTTGACAAATAAGGAAAGTTAGTTGAAAGGATATTACTATAAAAAGTTAAAAATCAGTTTTGTAAAGGATTGTTGTTTCGCCACTTTCAGCAGCCACCTTTCGACCCCATACTACTGCCTCCAACCTAGTCGAAACCAATACACATGGTATCAATGCCTTGGTACGTAGTGGATTAGAGATAGGCAGAAGGTATAGAATCGAAACATGCTTTCGAAGGGGTAGAAGTAGTCTTTATAAACTCAGAACTATTTTGGTTACAAAATGATGCTTTCGAAGGAAACAGCTTTTGGCTTAGTCAAATACACCTTTGTTTTAGAAGAAGGCTTTCGAAATAGGTTACCACATTTTTTTTTTAAATAAGCATTCGAAGGGTTCGAAACCCCTGCTGACGCATTCAAACTTTCGAATCAATGTCTTAGAAAGGGTTCTTTTGCCTTAAACTTTGGAGCCGCTTCCCCATGCTTTCGAAAGGGTTGGTTTTGAAACCATCCACTTTCTTTTACTTAGGAATAATGCTTTCGAAAGAGTTGCTTTCGCCCCAATCCTTTTAAGACCCTTAGATATATTGAAAGTTAAACCCAAAGGTTTCAAAAGGAATGGTTTAAATGGTTTCGAAGATATGTTCCACAAACTTTTACTTGAACCCAATGCTTTCGAAAGGTGTGTTTTAAGTAAAGGACTTTAATGCTTTCGAAAGATATACAATGAAGTTTTCAACGGGGAGATTCCCTAATGTTTTCGAAAGGTTTACCTTTAGTATTTGAATGGGAGTTTTCCAATGCTTTCTAAAGGCAAGTTTGAAGTGTTTTGAAAAGAGGATGTCTAAGATTTTATACACTTTCGAAGGGATACTTTCAATGATTTCGTAAGGTCTATTTTTAAAGATTTCGAAAGGTATGTTTTGGCTTTTCGGCCTAGTGATTCAAGGTATAGTAGTTAACTTATTTTAAAAGGGGTATTTTCATGGCTTCGAAAGGTATCATTTAAAGTTTTTAAGCAAAGGTTTCGAATGGTTTCCTTGGTTTTATGGCCTAAGATCTTTTAAATTAAAAAAGGTTTTTAACTTACATAGAAGGGATAGATAATCCCATTATATTTCATCATCATGGTTTTTTGTAAAGCATATATCATGGCAAAGATGGTTAAGTAAAGCAAAAAGTATTTTTTCTTGTTTAAGTATGATTTAAAGGGTTAAATCAATTTGAAAGAAATATTTTCGAGGAAAATTTGATGGGGTAGTTAACCCTAGGTAAACGACTCAGATATTAGAATACCATATGGGACTGGTATAGGGTCGTGCCCATACTTTAGCTAATAAGCCCCTAGCCAATATAAGTCCAAAATTCCAGTGTGTAGGGCTTTGTCATAGGTAAGACTAAAAATGATGTTACACACCGAAAGGAATATATACAGAGAGAGAAGATAGGTTATTGGTGAGACCGCAAAACCAATAGGTATAGTTGACCCTAGAAGAAGATAGTAAAGGGCAGATAGCCCACTAGCGTGTCTAACAGACGTTTGATGATTATGTCTGGTAGGTTCGAGTCAGCCAATGGTTAATAGTTTTCCAAACAAAACTATATTTTTAGGGACAGATAGTCCATTGATACCTGATTTATGTGCATATAAGATATTGCTACTATTCCTTTAATCAGTTTGATTATAGGTTTTTGATTTGCAAAAGATAAGTTTTAAAAAGGGATATTAGTGAGGGAAAATCTGTTCCGCTAATCAGCGTGGTCTCACTTAATATCAGATAACCGAGATGTATGGTATTAATACCAGGCTTTATGTCTGACTCGAAGTTTATGTTTTCCCATTAAACTCTCAAGTGCTCAAAATTTAATTTGAGTAGATTAAGAGTTAAGGTTTTTCAGGTTTAGTAGGTTGGATGAATAAGCTTCCAAAGATGTGTAGGAGGCAAAGCTAGCTGTATAGGAGCTATTTAGTTTTATTTCTGCCGTGATGTATTAAGACCGATATGTCTATTTAGTACTCTGATCATCCAAGGGGGCATCATCATATGTCGCTCTTGGCGTAATTTGTAATAATTATATTTGTTCAAAACCTGGGAATCATTTGGGTTTATGTATCTGAATATGAAATATTGATTTGAAATGTAATCAGAAAAGTTGTTTTAAATCTGTGTTGATTTTATTTCATATTCATGTGCTTCTGATATTATCGATACCATTAAAATTACCGTATTTTGTCATCGGAAGTTAATACTATGGATGACCGCAGCATCGTAGCGCGTAGCTTTGGGCCTCAAGATAGGGGATGTTACAGATTTAGCTGATTAACCTTAGACATCCTTATGTGCTCTATTGTACTTAAAATCGTGAAGCTTATTTGGTTGTTTGTAATGTGACATGGTTTTTTTTTTTGAATTATAGCATTCTCTTTATTGTTTTGTTTAGTATTCTGGAGTGCATATGTTCCTAAAAATATTGAAGGAGACTAAGCTAGGCTTGAGAAAAACACATTAAATCATCTTGGGTTAAGTACAACAACCCTGACTAGATGTGAAAAGGAATTGGACCAGACTCGCACAGATCTTAATATTGAGATTGCGGAGTTATTAGCCCGAATAGACCAAGAAGTTTGAGAAAAAGAGGCCCGTAGTGATTTTGTTTTGCAGCAATGGCGTCACACGTTAGAAAGTGGTTCCTTTCCACCTAGTAGCCCTGATCTAGAATGGTTTAGGCTTCGGTTTAGAGCCTTGATTAAGGAATAATCTACCTATTTCTTTGTTAATTTTTATGTTATTTTTGATCAAGCAGTTAAGTAGATGCAATGTAACAAACATTTCAATATTGTGATTTAGCCTGCCATTTTTTGATTACTTAACTAAGTTTTATTTCAACTATGGTTTGAATCGGTTCCTTTAGCTATGTTCAGCACTAATCATACTTGTTACTAGGATGCTTCTGCCTCTACTGTTATTCTAGTCCGGAAGGATTCTGATATAGTTGAGGCAGATGATGCTCCTGAAGATGATGTTGCTCAACTCAGGTATGTTGTTAAGAGGCTCAAAACAGAGCTAAAGTTTAATCATGAAGAGCTTGCGAAAGCCCAAAGTGCATTAGAGCACCAGTATGATTGTAGCAAAAGATTGCGCGCATGGTCTAAAAATGCGGCTCAATGCTGGATGGGATAAATGAGACTGTAAAGATGTGAGAAGAACTTTACGGCTTTGTTTATAGGGAAGAAATTGTTAAATATGATAAATAAGTGGAGGACAAGTCCGCTGAGATTGCTAGATTACTTGGCGAGCTAGAGGCTGCCAAGTGTAGGAGGTTGATTGAAGTGTCTCAATTAGACATTGATTTTGTTCCTCTGATGAGTTCCGAGTCCTTTTTTCTTCGACGGTTGGAAGATTATTGCGAGGAGATTGTTTGGTGACTTCTCGAGTGAATGTAGGAAGATGAAAGCTCATCTAATAGAGACCTTAAATAATATTATAAGAAGGGCAGCATTAGAGGTGTACAAGCTTGAAAGCGTATTATTGTCCTTTATAGATAGGGTCGCTTCCTACTTAGATAAGCTTAAACAAGAGAAAGCTAAGAATAAGAAGGTCGAAGCGGTTTTGCAATGTTCTCAAACTGTCCTGAAGAGGAATGGTAGGAACCTGTCCTGAAGCTTTATTATATTGCGGTCGTGCGAGACTAAGTGCAATGTTGGATGTTATCTGAAGTTCACACCATACTACCCCATTGCTGCTTTTATTCTCTTTGTTTAGTTTGTCATCATGTTGGGTCAAAATGGGGGTAGCTCTTCCATTCTATGCTAAAAGCTGCCCAAACAGTTTTGTGGCTTATTTGCTATTTGAATTGTTTCCTTGGCTGTTGCTGACGAGAGATTGAGAAGGGAAGAGCTTCACATTTGTCATTTGATTGTAGGACCGAGTCAGTGTTTCAAGCATATCTTAGGTGACTCTATATATCGCTCCAGTGGAGTGCTTTCAGCTCTGTATGGCGCTGTCTAGGTTACGCCCAGTGTGTATGTGTTTGTACAGATATGTTCCTTTAGATGTTTTGCAGAAGGTGAGTATAGCTAGCTCAAAACCTCATTTGTTAGTCTTTATGCCTTAGTTCATTGTTCCTGTTTGGCCTTTGCGTCTGGATACAACCAATGCATTCTGCTCTGTCCTCTTACATACAACATCTACTTCATATAGCCTTGATTTTGATGCAGAGCACTCAGATCTGGTTAAATGCTGTAACCTTAAGCCTGTTCTTTGCTTAGCTTTGTTTCCATTAAGAAGTATCGTATGTTTCTTTTTGTCGTGACTTGTGGTAGGAACGAGTGTAACATGATCTTGTAAGTTAAATTAATTATCGATATGAATCTATGATGTACATGATAATAGGAAACCTTTAATCACAATAAGTAACTTTCGGGCAACTGTCTACCTAATTTAACGATACAAAGTTGCATATAGATTTGAAATAAACAACACTTTATGAATCCAAAAAATGAATGTAGAATCCAATATAAAATATGGAAGATGACTCGATGAAGTCAAAATTTAAGTGTTTACATGTTTCAAAATGGTATAATAGATCCGTCTGCGAAAGCTATTTTCAATGATTCTAAACAGTTGGCTACTTCTACATTTATGCATTGTATTTTTAGAAATATCCTAGAAATTATTGCAGTGACAGTGTGCATAGAAGGGGTTCGCATGACAATTTACATTTTTATGTGGCAGTTGCAACATTCCTACTTTAATTTGCATTTTATTAGGCATATTTCATTTTTCTTGTACAAACACGTGTTATTAACCTGAAGAAAATGGTCCATAACCATTTGGAAAATTAGCGCAATTGAGAATCAACGATCGAAAATATCACTTGTTACACGTACTATAAGATAACAGTTCTCATTTTAGTGGCATTTGATATTATTTAATTATTTTTGCTGATATCATATGATTCTAGAACTTCATATGTATGCCCATATATATGTGTAGAACTAACACTACTAGAAAAGAGCTAAATAGCAACGGACCGTTTCATTGGTCCTCGATAGTTTTACCAAGCCATTTTCGATGGCTTCGACGGTAAACTATTTTAATTAATTTAATTTATCACGTTATTATAACTTATTCATTATAGAAGTTTGAAATTTGTTTAAAACACTAATTTAATTTAATTCCTAAAAACTAAAGAAGATAGTTTTATTCAATTCTTTAATTTTATGACGGATTTTGATTAATTAAATTAGTATTTTTAATAATCTTTTGTTGTGTAATTCAATATTTAAATTTATTGAAAATCGAATCCAAACGATCAATTTATGTCTATTTCAGTCTGTCCATTGTACAACTTCAATGAAATTTATGATGTATAAAACTTTTACGAATTTAAATATATTTTTAACCATTATGTAATTAATTACTAATTTTAACTGTATTTAATATTATAAATTCATATAAAATAAAATGTTCAATAAAAAATAATTTTTTTTGAATCTTACGTCGATCCAAAGTGTCGTTGACAGTACTAGAATTACTGTTTATCGCGACGGAAGGTTTTGATGGCCACAGACGGCTCTTTCCGACGGCTTCCGACGGCGTGGTTTTGCCATGGCAATTCTGCAATAACCGAACTTTTGCCATCGAAAACCGTTGGAAAGTTGCGTTGGTGGCCATCGAAAACCAATACACGTCGGGATTTAGCTGAATCGGCCGAGAAAAATTTCATTCCATCTTCTTCCCCCAAATCACAACCCAAACCCTCCCTCTTTCCACAAATTCGCCCACCTCCGACCGCCACTGTTGTACATCGTCCGCCACCACCAGAAACATCTCCAACTTCTCCTCTCCGGCCTCCAGCACTTCAATTTCGGTGAAAAGTTGTATTTTTTCCAACTTTAATTTATCCGAATATGTTAAATTAGTGTTAATTTGTAGTTGTATTTGATTATACTACCTCCTTGAGTGTTTGCAATTGTATGTTCATTGGTTGTGATATGCTAATTACGGTTATAAGTGTGTAAATCCGGTGATTAAAATATAATTATGGCTAAACTTAGGTTAATTAGTTTATGTGCCCGAATTAGTGATATGATTTTGTGTTAATTAGTGTGCTAAAATGTCAATGTCAATTCAAATATTATTTTTGAAGATTAATTATCGGTTGATAGTTTATATAACAAATCTAGTTTACTTAGATGTCAAATCCGATAAAATTAATAAAGAAATGAGTGTATAATGAAGTTTATTTTTTTGAAGTATAATATTATATCCATAATTTGTTATAATTGAAAACATATAAGATTTTATAAAAATGGAAAAAATAATATATTATATAATTATTAGAACATTACAACGCATAAATGAATTATATATGTTAATATATGTTATGTATATAATCAATATCCCTTAGAGAGTTTTTGGCCCCGTTTGACAAGTATTGTATATAATCGTTATATGGATATTCGTTTTTTGTCATTGAACGGACACCCATATTCATCTGATACAATATTTGTCGAATTTGTTCTGTATTGGACAAGCTACAAATACAATAAAGTAGTTACATTTTGTAAATCATTTAATTTTAAACGGTTTACAAAGTTTCGACAGCACTCCCTTTTTGTTCCCTGTGTACACGCATTTGTGTATGACACAGGAAACAAAGGGGAAGTGCTGCCGAAATTTTGTTGAATTGTTTAAAATAAAATGATTTATGAAATGTAATTACTACTACGTTTGTAATGGAAAGTAGGATGACAGGCCATCAAAATAGAAAACAACAAACTAAAAATTTAATATTCTATTCATAAATTGTGTCAATCCCTGAAATGCATAAATGAATATTGATTAATAAATGATTTGAAAAATCAAATGTCAATCTATAAAATGATTAATACTTCTTTTAATCTCTATCATATTTTTTAAATAGGAAAAATGGTCGATTATTTTGTTGATCGGACCTGGATGTATCATCCTCAAAGGGAAATTAGAGGCTTAATAAGGGAACATTTTTATAATGGTGTAAACGTATTTATTGAATTCACTTTAAGTAATAATGGAAATGACAGAGAAATTCATTGTCCATGTAGTAGGTGCAAATTGTTGAAACATTTGATACCAGATATGGCTAAAGTCCATTTGTGCCAATACGTTTTCATGCCGAATTATCTTATGTGGGATCGTCCTGGAGAACTTGTAGCATCTAATCTTGTACATTCAGAGGAGGAGGTGGGTAATGAAATTATTACGACAAATCTCATAGAAGATATGGTTAAAGATGCAACACGATCGATGTTCCCTACTTTTGAAGTTGATGACGACGATGTTAATGTCGAAGAAGAACCAAATATTGGAGCAAATTTTTTTTATGATTTCTTGGATGTTGCTAAGAAACCTCTTTGGGATGGTTGCACAAGCGGTACCCAATTATCAGCAACTGCAGAATACATTGCGATGGAATCAAAATACAACTTCACAGAAGCCGGATTTACAACTGTTATACAAGCACAAAACGACATATGCCATCCGATAATTTAATGTGCGAAAATCATTATGAAATGAAAAAACTTATGTTTTCTTTTGGTTTACCATATCTAAAAATAGATACATGTTTAAATGGTTGTATGTTGTTTTGGAAAGAAGACATCAATTTGCGGAATTGTAGAATATGTGACGAGGAAAAATACAAACCAAGAAAAAAGAAGGAAAGGAAGTTCCATACAAGCGTATGCATTACTTACCTATAACTCCTAGGCTTTAACGGTTATACGTATCCTCTTTAACCACGCAACATATGAGATGACACAGTGTGAGAACACAGGAAGAAGATACGTTAACACACCCAGCTGATGGAGAAGCATGGAAGCATTTTGATAAGACATATCCTGCTTTTGCTGCCGAGAGCCGTAATGTTAGACTTGGTTTATGTATGGATGTATTTTCACCATTCACTCAATTTGGTTCTAAATATTCATCTTGGCCTATAATCGTTACGCCTTACAATTTACCTCCATGGATGTGTATGAAAACTCCATGTATGTTTCTCACTATTTTCGTTCCTGGCCCTGATGATCCGACACAAAGAATCGATGTTTATTTACAACCGTTGATTGAAGAGTTGAAAACATTGTGGTATGAAGGAGTTGGAACATATGACATCTTTTCGTATGTTCGCTTCTTTGTTATGGACTACTAGCGATTTTCCTACATATGCAATGCTTTCCGATTGGAATAGGACCAGTCGTCTAGCTTGTCCTTATTGCATGGAAGAAACATGATCATTTTGTTTAATGCATAGGAAGAAAATATCATGGTTTGATTGTCATCAGTGTTTTCTTCATATTAATCTTCCTTTTAGAAAAGATAGAAAAACTTTACAGCTAATAGACAAGAGACTTTGTGACCACCAATGATTTGATCAAGCAAAGATATATACGAACTTGTAAAGGATTATCCAAAGATACATGGAATCGGAGAGAAAATTGAAATTCAAGGTAAATCTACGGTTCATAATTAGTGCAAACAAAGTATATTTTGGGAATTACCTTATTGGAAAAATCTCCTACATCATAATATTTACGTGAAGCACAACGAGAAAAACGTGTTTGATAATGTTTTTAATATAATTTTGAATGTTAAAGGGAAGACTAAGGACGATTTGAAATCAAGACGTGATATCCAAGCAGTATGTAATCGTCCCGAGCTTCATATAAAGCCAAATGACAGTAACCAAGTTAAATTTCTATTAAATTGGGTGGAAGGATTAAGATTTCCTAATGGAATTTCTTCTAATCTTCGTAGATGAGTTGACTATAAGAACGGTAAACTAAGTGGAATGAAAATCCATGATTGTCACATAATGATGAAAAATTTGTTACCAGCCGCTTTCAAAGAACTATTGCCCGTAAAAGTTTGGAATGTTATAACGTAAGTTAGTTTGTTTTATAAGGAGCTTTGTTCAACTATGTTAAAAGTTTATTGGCTACATAAACTCGAGGAAGAAATTCCTATGCTGCTCCGCAAACTGGAGAAAATATTCCCTCCAGGTTTCTTTAATGTAATGGAGCATTTACCTGTTCATCTTCCATTTGAAGCACGTCTTCAAGGTCCTGTGCAATATGGATGGATGTATCCATTTGAGAGGTATTATTTATATTAGGTATGTTAAATATTAGTTTAATTATATATATATAAGTAAATTTTAATTTGAAATAATTTTTAATAGGTACTTAAATCATCTAAAAGAAAAAGTTAGACAAAAAGCACGAGTTGAAGGTTCGATTTGCAAATCATATATCGAAGAAGAAGCTTTATTCTTTTTCTCTCATTATTTCAGTGACTATGTAAACTTATCATTTGAAAATGCTACGTGTAATGATGAAAGCGTTGAACAAGAATCTTCTCAAGCAATGTTATCTATTTTTAGACAACATGGCCGACCTGTTGGAAAATGTGTGGAAGTATGGTTAGACGGTAAAGATTACCATGTAGCACACACATATATTCTTCTTAATTGTGTTGAAGTTGCACCATTCGTTAGGTGTTATTTAATTATAAGTCTGGATATTATTTTTTAAATAATACGCATGTACATTTATTATAATGCAATATATTATCTATATCTGCAATGTTTACGAATCACAACATCTAAGCGGCGATATCATTAAAGAATTCGCTAATTGGTTTTCGAACTACGTTTTTGATCCAAGAAATTGTGTGGTCGATGAAGGACTGAAACATCTTGCGATGAGACCAAAAAGAAATATCATGGCATATATAATATTCTTCGTCAATGGATTTAAATTCAACAAAAATGAATATGGTGCTGAAAAATTAACTAACGATACCGGTGTATTTGTTAAAGGTTGTGATGATCCAAATGACCTTTATGGCGTGTTAACCTAGGTTTTGCAATTGATATATTTCACAAGACCTACGAAGGAAGTTTTTCTATTTAGATGCAACTAGTTCATCAATGTTCCAGGTTCTGAAATTACCGTGCACCCAAAATGTGATCTTATTGAAATAAAGCATATATCGCTTTATTATAAGTACGATCCTTTTATACTAGCCAAACAAGCCCTACAAGTTTATTACACTCCTTATCCATCTCTAAAAAGAGATAAAGCAGATTGGCCGGTGGTTTTTAAAACGAAGGCAAGATTTACGTTTGATGGAAAGAATATTCCAAACTAACAAGCTTATCAAGCAAATATCAAGGAAAATAGCGAAATAATAATAACCGACGATCAAATCGATTTTGGACCTCTAAACGATGAATTAAGTGTATTAGTAGAAGCATTTGAGACTACAAAGGAAAACAGTATAGAGTACGAGACCGAGTCTGAATTAGAAAACGACGAGGACTGATTAATAATGTACATTTTGATAGAAGGTTATTCATGTGATTATTGTTGTTACATTTTTTATTATAAAAAATTATATGTTTTCTCATAATTAAATGATATGTTCTGCCATAAGAAAATGATATATCTGTGGCTGGAATTATCTCTTTTATCAACGTCGCGGTTCTTCCCATTCAGGTTCCCCTTCTTCTACTCAAATTGGGAGGGATGTGGGAGGTGATGGCAACGGCCCATTAGAGCAGGGACCACTTACCGTAGTAAAGCTCTAGCCAAAAGTGGATGGGTCGTAAGTATTAAATTTACTTCAGCATTATAAATATTTTCTATATGATATATTAGTCATTATTTATTAAAGGTCTGTATCATATTTAACACAAGGGATTTGAGCTAGAGCCATCATAGATTGTTGTTAGTATTTCTAAGCAGGCGTACATGAGCAGGATGACTATTTGTTGGCCTAGGTGGGGTAAGATCCCAAACCCTATCAGGGAGAGTATCTGGCAAGACTTATTTGTAAGTGTAAATTTATATATCATTATATATTAACACTTTACAATTTGCTGACTAAGTATAAATATATAACTTATATTATTTCAACGTATAGGGGGTGATAGACTTATAGGAAGAAGACCTTGGCCTTTTCCAGTGCCACTGGACTTCCAAGATGTCTAAGAATTACCGGGACACAATGTCTAGAATAAGAAAATGGGGAAGAGGCCTGACCGGATGGGCGCTAGCGTGTCGGATGCTTAGTGGAATAGTGATGAATTCAAGGTAAGTTTATCATATATCATTTTAATTTTTTCCCGTATATAATACATAATTTAAAGCTACAATATATATTGTTCAATTTAAATTTGTAGGCGGAGTCAAAGAGGAACTCCGCAAATAGGAACAAGAACCCAGTTATACATCGCGGTGGCTCCAAATCATTCCAATGTGAGGATTTGGTATATTTATTAATTGCAATTATAACGGTTATTGACTTATGTAATTTTGTATAAACAACAATAATACATACTAATTATTTCGGGAAAGAGAGCGCAGCGGTCCCGTCTTCTATGTGGACATATTTGCTCATACTCATGCCGCCAAGCAAACAAACGAAGATGGCTCAATATCGTACACATGGAGTGACGATAAAGCAAGCGAATCCTATGTAAGCATATTTTAAATTAGAAGTCATAATTGATCAATTTAATTAATTAATTATAAAGAATAATGTTGTGTGAATTTCAATTATATTTTATTTTCCATTGTAGGAAAAATTTACAAAAGCACGAGCACAAATGTTGGAGGGATTGTGATGGGATTCTTTGACCACTGATGAGGAGGACGCGATTCTTGAGTCCATCATGGAACCCACATCACGAAATAGGCATCATGGCTTTGGGAATCAAGTGGCAATTTCTAAAAATTTACTAACTTATAAGTTAAAACCAATAATAAAAAAATAATTCATAGAAAAAATATATCATTAATGTTTTAACAAATAATTATGCTTTATTTATTTGTTCCTTCTTAATTTACACTAGACACTAAAATACATTTTTGAATTTTTGACATATCTCTTGATTATCTGTAGGCTAGGTCCTCGCAGAAAGCATATCAAAAAGCTCAGGACAAAGAAGAGATCGCAGAGCTTAGAGCTATGATCGCAGAGCTGTAGGAAAAAGACCACCGTCGTGCTACAAAGATGGCGCAGTTGAATCAGCACTTGGTTGAGGTGCAGTAGCATGGGTCATTTCCTTCGTCGGGTGGTTTCGGAGTTGAGGATGAGTCTTGATGGGTATGTTACTTTGCATTTATGTTTAGACATTTTGAAACCGATGTATTTGGATATGGTTGATACATTTTGACGCTATGTTCGATGGTATGTTGGTTTATTTTGATATATTGGATGTTGATTGTATATACTGGATGTTGAATGTTGATTATTTAGTGTATTGTTTGTTTTTCCTTTTAAGTATTGAATTGGTGGAGATTGAATTGGATATAAGTTGATTATGTGTTGCTTGAGTTTGGATATGGGATACATGTGAAATTGAGTTTTGATATGTATGTGTAGTACAAGAATCGAATGGCTGTAGGAATGAAAAAAATTGCCCATATTTCCGACGGCTATCCACGGCCAGCGACGACAATCGACGGCTAAATGGTTAAGATTTTCGACGGTTCGCGAAAGTTTTCGATGACTCTAAGGAATGTTTGGACGCTACATGGGCACCGAAAACCGTCACAAAAATATCGGAAAGTGCCGTGAGTAGTCCTCGCCAAATAATCGTCGATACCATCGCCAACCGAAGGAAAGCGCGTACGCCATAGCGACGACTTTTTCGATGGCTAGCGATGACCGCCGACGATAAATGACTTTTGTTCTAGTAGTGTGATCTACATCCAAAATATGAAAAAAAAAAAAAAAATTTAGGGTGTCGATCTTGATTTTCAAATTTATAGCCGTTCGTCGACATTTGGACTAAAATCCTTTCGTTCGAATGTCAAACGATCTTCAAATGAAACAACATTCATGCCGCATATACTTTATAATGTATTTATCCTATCTGTGTAGCTAGAATCGAAAAAAATGGAAGAAAAAAAATTAGATTTAAAACATATCATTTTCCAAGGAGTTGTATAACATTTGGTATATATTGTTAGGACAAGTTATATGAAAATGACATGTTTTAAGTCAAAAAAAATTCTGTCTGTTTTTTTAATCCAACCAAATGGATTGGATAAATACATAATATAGCATATATAGTTTGAATTTCATCTCGTTTGAAGATCGTTTGACCTTCAAACGAATGGTCTAAATCTAAATGTCGATGAATAGCTATAACCTTGAAAATCAAGATTGATACCTTAAAACAGTTTATTTTCTTTTCATATTTTGACCGCATAATAAAATATCTTTGATCAACATAAGATTCAACAAATTTATTTTTAATCAAATATTTTATTTTATATGAATTTATTATCTTAAATAAATTTAAAATTCTCAATCAATTATCAAATCATTAAAAAAGTGTTATATAACAATTATTTTAATATTTAGAAAAAAATGGGTTATTATAATTTTTTTAATTTTTTATAACAAATTGAATTTATTTTAAAAAAAGAGAAAATATTCTTTATGTATAGCCATCGGAAGCCATTGAAACTGTAGAATGTTAGCCGTTGGAGGCCGTCGAAAAATCGCGAACATGGCTGCAGTCGAACCCCTTTTCCTCTCCTAACTATTCTGAAACCTAAAAGCCAATTTTAAACCCCCAAATCTGTCAAAACCCATCGCAATCTTCATCAAATTGGTTCTCCAAGCTTTTACACCTTTAATCCATAAAAAATTAGGCATATTATTCCCTTAAATTAATTATTTTGAATTGTGATAAATTATTGTTAATTTGTGCTTAAATTTATTGATAATAGCCTACCGATTTGTTATAATTATGTATTGGTTGATTTGAAAATGTTAATTAGGGTATTAGTGTTTAATTTTAATTATAAATTAGGATTAATGTTAAATTCGAAAATTAATGCATAATTAGGGATAATTTGGATTGATTAGTGTATGTGGTTATTAATGTAAAATACTTTAGTGTTAATTAGTGTATGTGTTAGCTAAAATGATGAAAAATACAATTTATTTACATAATCTCTTTATTAATTTATAATGTTAATTATATATTAATTTAGTTTATGTGTACGTGTTAATATAAACAAATTAGTGTATAATGTTAAATTTTTTAATAGTGTATGATACATTCAAATTAGTGTTAGCTAAAATGTTGGAAAAAATAATTTTTTATTAATTTTTAATTGTTAATGAATTCAGATAATGAATTAGTGTATAATGTTAATATAAACAAATTAGTATATAATGTACTTTATTTTTAAATCCCTAAGATTTTTGGTCATGTCGGACAAGTATTGTATATGATCGTTATATAGATATTCATTTTTACTATAAAACAGACAACTATATTCATCTGATATAGTATTTGTCGTATTTGCCCCTACATTGGACAAGTTACAAACACAATATCATAATTACATTTCGTAAATCTTCATCTGAAACGGTTCATAAAATTTCAATAGCACTTACTTTTTGTTCCCTATGTATGCGCATTTATGTAAGATACAGGAAACAAAGGAAAAGCACTGCAGAAATTTTGTTGAATCGTTTAAGATAAAATGATTGCGAAATGTAATTGTTATTGTGCTTGTAATAGGAAGTAGGATGACCGACCATCAAAAGTAAAAAAATAATAATGTGAAAATATAATATTATATTTATAATATGTTAAATTTATAAATAAGGTTATATAGAAAATAGTAAAAAGAATAATATATAGTATAATTAATAAAACATAAAATGTATAAATGAATTGAAAAATAAAATGTCAATCCAAAAAAATCATAATTTTTCGAATCTTACTATAATTTTTTAATTTCTATTATATTTTTTGAAATAGAAAAAATAATCAATTATTTTGTCGGTCAAAGGAGGTAGATATATGAACGAAACAAAATGAAAGTGTAACGACCCGATATTTTGGACCATTCGCGTCCATTATAAGTGTATAGGTAGACACTCATGCCAGAGTTGAATTGCTCAAAATACCGCGTTGTTAATTTAAATTTGGCAAAACTGAACATATACAGTAAATAAATAATCACAGATCACAAACACAGAGTAATAAGTGCAGCGGAAATAAAAGAGATAGTAGTTCATGAAGCTACTATATGAATATATAAAATACATCAGAGTTTACAACAGAAGAGTAATACGATACATCAGAGTTAAACCAGATACAACGGAAGAGTAATATGATACATCAGATACAAATCCGAATACATCGCTGGAATCATCGAATACTGAAGCAGAATAGATGGCTGGATCTTCAAGCAAAGCTCCAACTTCAAAAGGTGAGTCTCGAATACTGGTACACTCAGTCTGACCCGAGCGTAAAGCAAAAACACAAGACACTCGAGTCAGGATTAACATTCCTATATTAATAAATCCAACTCAAGTGAAATAGCAATTGAAATACAAGTAACTCAAAGGATGTTTGGAATAACCATCCTTTAAGGATCCGTTAAACTATCTACTAGGTAGTAATGTACGCTAAGTAGATAATGTATATCAGTAATATAAAGATATCAAAGTAGGGTTAAGCAGGGCCCATACACCTCTTAACCTGTTTATTCCCAAAAGCATATACAAGACCGTAGTTTCCCCAAAACTGGAAGTCACCAGAGGGCAATCCATATACTAAAGGTACAAATCAAAATCGTAGTGGTCGCGAATAGGATAATCAGTATGACAAGGTACATGAGGCGATACCAACTAGGATACTAGTAGTTGCGTGGTCCGGACTGATGTTGGGCATAGCAGCTACTACCCCAACACCGCGAAACAACACTTCCAAATCAAGGGGTGCACCCAAATCGAATCACATAAGTAATAGATAAGGTATCGAAGAAGTGTGTCCGCTAGAGATGGCGATCCTCAATGGCCCGGCGCGGCTCCTGTTTTAGTCATGTCAGGGGTCATCCAAAATCGTTCTCTTTCTTCAGTCAACGCGTTCACCAAAACCATCCACTTCGTTCTGGATCAACACTCCGCGTATAGTTATTAAAGTGGTTTCGGTTCAGATAGAGAGTATATCCATTACCGATCCCGGTCTCTTTAATAACTTTCGTAATTATTACACCGATTGGTCGTTTATATATTTCAAAAACCAAATCAATTTCAATTTCAATTTCAATTCGTAAATCAACATTTCACTTGTCTTTCGAAAACCAATTTCCATACTTTACGTTTCAAACTTTCAAATTATCATTTCAAAATCTTATAATTCAAATTCAATTTCTATTTAAACAATCCAAATATTAACTCAAGTTCGAATATAAGTTTCATTTCGAAAACATTTAAATTAATTAAATTTAACATTTAAATCAATTTAAATTCATTTATCAATTTCATTCAATATTCATTAAGTAAATTTGCCATTCAAAACACTTTCTATTAAATTTCCAATTCATTAAATCCATTATTTAAATTCAACTTCATTATATCAAAACTTACAAATTTGATTAAATTAAATTCATCAAACCAAATTCTTTAGATTTCAAGTCTTTCATTAATTTCAATAAATCACATTTTATTTCTTGTTAAAGAAATTCAATTTCACTTATTTACATACTTAAATAATTTTCCAAAACTTTCTTAATCAAGAAAACTCAATTTCAAATATTTACGAAGTAAAATCCACTTATTCAAAAGTTCAATTTTTCTTATTAAAGAATTCAATTCGATTTAATCATTAAATAATTCAATCTTATTTAAGTATTAAATAATTCAAAACTTAATTATTAAATAATTTCAAAGTTTAATAATTTCGAACTTAATTATAATTTCAAACTTAATTATTAAATCATTTCAAAGTTTAATAATTTCAAACTTAATTCAATCATTTCTCAAATTAAACAACATTCTTTCATTGATTACATTGTTAATCTTTTGTTTCAGATTAGTAAATATTACCATTTTCCTTTCATCAAAAATTCAAATCTCAACTTCATTTCAAAACCATATTCTTTATCCAAATAAAATCTTCGTTTATTTTCAAATCAAATTATTGACCAATCGGGTTTTTATTTAATTTCCTATCCTAGGTCAAATTTCAATTTGGGTATTTATCATTTCAACCCGATTCCAATTCAATTCAAAATCAAAGCATAACAAAGGGAACTTGCAGTGTGATAACTGGGATGGTGTCAAAGTAAATAAACAAGCAATAACAACAGCAATAACAACAACAATAACAATCCAATAATCAATTCAAATAATCCTGAAATAACCGTATTAATTCGTATTGTTATTTGTACGAATTAATATAATTATTTCTAGAATCTACACTATCATTTCATGTAGATTAAAGATTATTACATTACGGTTTTCACTTGTCGTATATTTACCATTTCATACATCATCAATTTAACAACATATATTCAGTGGTTCAAAATGTAATTAAACAAATCCTACGTGTCAATAAATTCAACAGTTAAAGGGGTCATATTATACAAATGTCAGGTAATCAAATTTAACATTTTAATTATCCTATATCAAGTTCAATTTCATACTATTTATCATTTTAACAATAACAATTTAACGTCCAATAAATTCAACAATCAATCAATTATCAGCCAAACTGTATTATCATCGCATAAATAATTAACAGATAATGGTGTCAGATGTCACAGGTGAACTGATACAGGTAATAGCATATATAACAGTGTCATTAACTAATAGCAGCATATTTCAATTGTCGTTTCAATTGAAATCAAATTTAATAAATAAAGAACGTTAATCGTGAGTGAGTGCTCACCTTTCGAGGCTGGAGAAATTTGACACAGAGATGAGCTACGAATCCTGAGCAAAGTGAGATGGCACGAATTTGATGAAGAAACAGGCACGATAGACCAAAAGCTGATAAAATGGGAATCGATGAGAACCAATCAGAATCAGTTTTGATATAACTGAATATATACACACACACACTATTATTATATAATATATTTAAATATTTTAGCTTTACTTCTATAAAATAAAATATATATGTTTACTGGAATCAAATCTCATGTGAACTTATTTGTAGATCTTTCATGATTTAAACATAAATTCATATGTATAAATTAAATATTATATATATAACTTAAAATATACATATAGTCGTAGTAAAAGTTAAATAACCAAACATGATTTAAAACACAATAGATCTGATATATATTATGAAATCTTACATTATAAAGTCAACCCACACTATATTAACAAAATCAGAAAATAATAGATTATACAAACCTATACTCTATTACACTGTATATAACTTTATACCCTTTCACAGAATAGACCAAAATAAAATAATATACAATACTCCTTTATATAACTTTTCTTTCATTTATATATATAATAATATACCCTTTAAAACCCACATTACAAATGAAACCCAACTCAACATATACTTATATACAGAACTACTTATTTGCACGAAAACTAACAAAACAACTTCACCTTTATACTATATATACACTTTACAGTACCATTTCAAAATATAGTCCTTGAAATCAAAATTTTTGAAATAAAACCTTTATAACTAACATATTAAAGTTTAAACTATTTATAAACTAACATATGAAAACTTTATAACATATAAATAAACTAACATACGTATATAATAACACAACAAATATAACTTCATATACATATATTGAAAAGTGACAACATATTATAGCTTATAAAACTTTGATATATATTCATCATATATGCAACTTTATGCATGCGCAGGCTAGTGAACAACCAAATATAACTATATATACACAAACTGTATATATAAGTTTCGCAAGTAGTTACCCAAATATATTTATAACACTCTTTTAGTTTATATAAACTCATACATAAAATATACACATAAAATAACCAAATCTGTATATATATATATATATATATACGTACAAATATAAATTTACATACCACATACTTAAGACAGCGGTGATGGGTGGTTCGTCACGAAGGCGGAGAGCCGGAGGTCATTTGTTATTGGATTTTCGAAGGGTGGAGATAGGCGGGGTGGGTCGGCATGTGAGGTTGCATGAGAGGTGGTGGAAGCTGGTTTCGGCAGGGCTGAGGAGAGTGATGGCGTGGGCTGGTCGCTTGCGGAGGTGAGATGGAAGAGGACGATGGGTGGCTGCTATGGGCGATAGGCGGTTGGTGATGGAAGGCCGAGGGGGTTGCGTGAGGGCGAGGTCGGAGGATGAACGGTAGTGGGTGGTGGTTGCTTTACGTGGCGGTTGCTAAGGGAGGCTGTGGTACGGGTCTTTGGGTTGGAGGGCGCACTGGCCGTGGATGCAGGCGCACGGTAGGAAGAGGAAAATTTGGATATGAAGGGTGCATGTCATCATACAAGCTATTGCACTGGTTTTCAACATGCAAACGGCTGTTCTCTTTTTTGTGTGCTTGAATTGCAAACGTGAGGGGAAAAGAAAATGAAAGGAAGCATCTGGAAATGAGAACATAAAGTACAAAATGGAAATAGGTAAAGCACGCTTGAACAGTGGAAAATTAAAGATTAGATAATATTCCCAAGGAAATGAAAGGCCACGCACTAATAAATATGCACATTTAAAGCAGAGGCCATTGAGTTATTCACGTGAAATATGAATGGACACGAAATAAACAGA
This sequence comes from Allium fistulosum, assembly GCA_030737815.1. Classification (NCBI taxonomy): domain Eukaryota; kingdom Viridiplantae; phylum Streptophyta; class Magnoliopsida; order Asparagales; family Amaryllidaceae; genus Allium; species Allium fistulosum. The sequence continues at coordinate 735,983,019 of CM060908.1, read as the reverse complement.
AGGTACGAAACCCGTACCGATACGATTCGACGTTTTATAGATTCCGTCGCGTCTTGGACATCAAAAAACAGAGATAAATATACCATAGAGATCAGCACGATGAGACGATCAAAATGGTATATAGAAATCAGTGGTACGATCATCCGATAAAAATCGATATCGGTACCAGAATACTGCTATTTTGCATAAAATAAGAACGACGGAGCAATAGATGTCCAAATTTTGAAAAACGACCAACTGACATCTTGCTCAGAAGATGGTTTAGAATTTTTCTATATAAAAATATTTAGGTTTCGGAAACATTTTATTTTCAACGCTTTTTAACTGATTGAATTGAAGTGAATTTACGCGCGAAATAAACTTTCGTATTTTCGGACGAAAATTTACCAGTTGCTATGTTTAACTAGACGTATTCCAAATATAAATTTTTTTATTTCAAAATTTTATCGTTTAAAATTTCACAAAATCTCAACAAATTACGTTATTAAAACGGTTAAAATTTACGGGTCGTTACATTCTCCCCCACTCAAAACTTTTCGTCCCCGAAAAGGAACGAGGTAGGAGAATAGAAACAACCAGAAAGAAAAACAGATTTGAAAGCAAAAAAAAACAATTAGTTTAAACCGTATAAATTTCAGTTTACCTTAATTAATACTCCATATTTGATTTAAAATTCAGGGTATTTCAATAAGTTGATTTAATTCTAATTTATTAAGGTTTGATACCAAAAGATTTCTTCAACACAAAATTTTATTTTATTTATCTCATTTATTCATTGTTTTATTATCCAATTATCCTTTATTAACAATTTCTAAAATCATAAACTTGAATAGTCTTTTATTATAATTATATTTTATTTCAACAATTTAAATTCTTCTTTATTCCAAATTATTGTTAAATTTATTCTACTTAATATATCTAATCATATATATTTAACCCATATAAATTAATTTAATCCATAAAAGTTTTGATTTAGATTAATTTACATCTATTAATTTCTTTTAAATTCAAGGTATTTTCATAAGTTGATCAAATTTCAAATTTTTTTTTCAAACAAATTTATAAACTTTTTCGAAACAATTTATTTCATTATTAACTGAGTTTTACTTATTATCCTATCTAACTCTATTAACATCTTTATAATCAAAATTTAGTGTATAACCTTTATTATAAACACTCAATTTTATTTATAAATTCAATTTATCTTATATATTATCCAATTACATAGTCAACTTCTGAATGATTTAGGTAAGTTGTATTAGAATGTAGTGAACAATATACAAATAAAATTTTCCCAATTCAATTATTCAAGTTTAAATGTTTATTCCAAAATTTGGTTTTATTTATAAGTAAATCATCCTTTAACAAAATTGAAGAATTAGATTTCCGATTAACTTTAAACAATTTAGAGATATATATAATATATTTATATCAATCAAATTAAATTTTAAAATAAGATACCTATATATATATAAATCAAATTATACTAAAGAAATTCAAATCAAAATCTATTTTTTTTTAAACAAAACCGTAGCAAAGCTACAGAATGGTATCTCCACTTCGAAACTCGAAAATGAATGTCGATGATGCGGCCGCCATCACCGAAATTATTTTCCAGCGACAAAGAGAAGAGCACTGATTTTAACATTTTAAAAAATTCTTTGAAACGATTTCTATTCGAAAAATACTTCCAATAATATATACTTTAAAATTAAAAATCAAAGTTTGAAATCACCGGAAACTAAATTCTCAAATTTCTGAATTAAATTTATTTCAAATTCCAAATCAATTTATAAACCATATTTATAAATTCATTTAGAACAATAAATGATAATCAAATATTATCATTTCAAACAACCAATTTGATTAAATTATTAAATTCCAGAAAATTTAACTTATATTTCTACAATATAATCAACAAATTTATTTCATTTTCCAATTTGAAAATAATATTGTGTCAGTTTGCTTTGTTCAAGTGTTTGGAAATCCTATCGATAGCGTTGATCAGACGAATCGATCGGAAACCCAAATCAACATCAACAACTCAAACAACACAGTATATATTAAAACATTTATATATTAGTTTACAAATACATTTCTGTGCTTGGCGATACAGGAATGAATTTTCAAAATAAGGATAGGGATTCAAATTTTTGATGGACTCAAATCAAAGAGAATTTTGATTCGAATTCAAGTTCGAAAGAAAAGATAAGATGATTCACTTAACAAAATGGGGACATGGATAAGCTTATTAAATTTACGGGCAACCTTAACCGGGTCGACCGTGACTCTAAGAATAAGATTGATGTAGAATTCCAAGGCAAATCGACATTCGATCTCCAGAAATAAAATTCAGGTATAGCAGGAGACAGATAGCATCGTAAACCGAGGATACAGAAATCTCTGGTAAATCAATGCCTATTGTAAAGGAGTTTTTCTCCTTTATGAATCATTCGAAGATTGGCGAGACTGCCGATCTATTATGGATATCATTCAAAATGGAGTTATGGGATGCTCCAGAATTTGAAAGAAGACGAATAGTGAAGGACACGAATGAATTTCGGAACCGAGGAGAACGTTCCAAAATTCTAAGGAATCGAGTCGAAAGGAAGAGATTGAAACTCGAATGAGAGTGATTCTGTAAATACATTTTCCCTATATGTTAAGTTTTGCCTAGAGCTACCAAAGCTCTGATACCAACTATAATGACCCGATATTTTGGACCATTCGCATCCATTATAAGTGTATAGGTAGACACTCATGCCGGAGTTGAATTGCTCAAAATACCGCGTTGTTAATTTAAATTTGGCAAAACTGAACATATACAGTAAATAAATAATCACAGATCACAGACACAGAGTAATAAGTGCAGCGGAAATAAAAGAGATAGTAGTTCATGAAGCTACTATATGAATATATAAAATACATCAGAGTTTACAACAGAAGAGTAATACGATACATCAGAGTTAAACCAGATACAACGGAAGAGTAATATGATACATCAGATACAAATCCGAATACATCGCTGGAATCATCGAATACTGAAGCAGAATAGATGGCTGGATCTTCAAGCAAAGCTCCAACTTCAAAAGGTGAGTCTCGAATACTGGTACACTCAGTCTGACCCGAGCGTAAAGCAAAAACACAAGACACTCGAGTCAGGATTAACATTCCTATATTAATAAATCCAACTCAAGTGAAATAGCAATTGAAATACAAGTAACTCAAAGGATGTTTGGAATAACCATCCTTTAAGGATCCGTTAAACTATCTACTAGGTAGTAATGTACGCTAAGTAGATAATGTCTATCAGTAATATAAAGATATCAAAGTAGGGTTAAGCAGGGCCCATACACCTCTTAACCTGTTTATTCCCAAAAGCATATACAAGACCGTAGTTTCCCCAAAACCGGAAGTCACCAGAGGGCAATCCATATACTAAAGGTACAAATCAAAATCGTAGTGGTCGCGAATAGGATAATCAGTATGACAAGGTACATGAGGCGATACCAACTAGGATACTAGTAGTTGCATGGTCCGGACTGATGTTGGGCATAGCAGCTACTACCCCAACACCGCGAAACAACACTTCCAAATCAAGGGGTGCACCCAAATCGAATCACATAAGTAATAGATAAGGTATCGAAGAAGTGTGTCCGCTAGAGATGGCGATCCTCAATGGCCCGGCGCGGCTCCTGTTTTAGTCATGTCAGGGGTCATCCAAAATCATTCTCTTTCTTCAGTCAACGCGTTCACCAAAACCATCCACTTCGTTCTGGATCAACACTCCGCGTATAGTTATTAAAGTGGTTTCGGTTCAGATAGAGAGTATATCCATTACCGATCCCGGTCTCTTTAATAACTTTCGTAATTATTACACCGATTGGTCGTTTATATATTTCAAAAACCAAATCAATTTCAATTTCAATTTCAATTCGTAAATCAACATTTCACTTGTCTTTCGAAAACCAATTTCCATACTTTACGTTTCAAACTTTCAAATTATCATTTCAAAATCTTATAATTCAAATTCAATTTCTATTTAAACAATCCAAATATTAACTCAAGTTCGAATATAAGTTTCATTTCGAAAATATTTAAATTAATTAAATTTAACATTTAAATCAATTTAAATTCATTTATCAATTTCATTCAATATTCATTAAGTAAATTTGCCATTCAAAACACTTTCTATTAAATTTCCAATTCATTAAATCCATTATTTAAATTCAACTTCATTATATCAAAACTTACAAATTTGATTAAATTAAATTCATCAAACCAAATTCTTTAGATTTCAAGTCTTTCATTAATTTCAATAAATCACATTTTATTTCTTGTTAAAGAAATTCAATTTCACTTATTTACATACTTAAATAATTTTCCAAAACTTTCTTAATCAAGAAAACTCAATTTCAAATATTTACGAAGTAAAATCCACTTATTCAAAAGTTCAATTTTTCTTATTAAAGAATTCAATTCGATTTAATCATTAAATAATTCAATCTTATTTAAGTATTAAATAATTCAAAACTTAATTATTAAATAATTTCAAAGTTTAATAATTTCGAACTTAATTATAATTTCAAACTTAATTATTAAATCATTTCAAAGTTTAATAATTTCAAACTTAATTCAATCATTTCTCAAATTAAACAACATTCTTTCATTGATTACATTGTTAATCTTTTGTTTCAGATTAGTAAATATTACCATTTTCCTTTCATCAAAAATTCAAATCTCAACTTCATTTCAAAACCATATTCTTTATCCAAATAAAATATTCGTTTATTTTCAAATCAAATTATTGACCAATCGGGTTTTTATTTAATTTCCTATCCTAGGTCAAATTTCAATTTGGGTATTTATCATTTCAACCCGATTCCAATTCAATTCAAAATCAAAGCATAACAAAGGGAACTTGCAGTGTGATAACTGGGATGGTGTCAAAGTAAATAAACAAGCAATAACAACAACAATAACAATCCAATAATCAATTCAAATAATCCTGAAATAACCGTATTAATTCGTATTGTTATTTGTACGAATTAATATAATTATTTCTAGAATCTACACTATCATTTCATGTAGATTAAAGATTATTACATTACGGTTTTCACTTGTCGTATATTTACCATTTCATACATCATCAATTTAACAACATATATTCAGTGGTTCAAAATGTAATTAAACAAATCCTACGTGTCAATAAATTCAACAGTTAAAGGGGTCATATTATACAAATGTCAGGTAATCAAATTTAACATTTTAATTATCCTATATCAAGTTCAATTTCATACTATTTATCATTTTAACAATAACAATTTAACGTCCAATAAATTCAACAATCAATCAATTATCAGCCAAACTGTATTATCATCGCATAAATAATTAACAGATAATGGTGTCAGATGTCACAGGTGAACTGATACAGGTAATAGCATATATAACAGTGTCATTAACTAATAGCAGCATATTTCAATTGTCGTTTCAATTGAAATCAAATTTAATAAATAAAGAACGTTAATCGTGAGTGAGTGCTCACCTTTCGAGGCTGGAGAAATTTGACACAGAGATGAGCTACGAATCCTGAGCAAAGTGAGATGGCACGAATTTGATGAAGAAACAGGCACGACAGACCAAAAGCTGATAAAATGGGAATCGATGAGAACCAATCAGAATCAGTTTTGATATAACTGAATATATATACACACACACTATTATTATATAATATATTTAAATATTTTAGCTTTACTTCTATAAAATAAAATATATATGTTTACTGGAATCAAATCTCATGTGAACTTATTTGTAGATCTTTCATGATTTAAACATAAATTCATATGTATAAATTAAATATTATATATATAACTTAAAATATACATATAGTCGTAGTAAAAGTTAAATAACCAAACATGATTTAAAACACAATAGATCTGATATATATTATGAAATCTTACATTATAAAGTCAACCCACACTATATTAACAAAATCAGAAAATAATAGATTATACAAACCTATACTCTATTACACTGTATATAACTTTATACCCTTTCACAGAATAGACCAAAATAAAATAATATACAATACTCCTTTATATAACTTTTCTTTCATTTATATATATAATAATATACCCTTTAAAACCCACATTACAAATGAAACCCAACTCAACATATACTTATATACAGAACTACTTATTTGCACGAAAACTAACAAAACAACTTCACCTTTATACTATATATACACTTTACAGTACCATTTCAAAATATAGTCCTTGAAATCAAAATTTTTGAAATAAAACCTTTATAACTAACATATTAAAGTTTAAACTATTTATAAACTAACATATGAAAACTTTATAACATATAAATAAACTAACATACGTATATAATAACACAACAAATATAACTTCATATACATATATTGAAAAGTGACAACATATTATAGCTTATAAAACTTTGATATATATTCATCATATATGCAACTTTATGCATGCGCAGGCTAGTGAACAACCAAATATAACTATATATACACAAACTGTATATATAAATTTCGCAAGTAGTTACCCAAATATATTTATAACACTCTTTTAGTTTATATAAACTCATACATAAAATATACACATAAAATAACCAAATCTGTATATATATATATATATATATATATACGTACAAATATAAATTTACATACCACATACTTAAGACAGCGGTGATGGGTGGTTCGTCACGAAGGCGGAGAGCCGGAGGTCATTTGTTGTTGGATTTTCGAAGGGTGGAGATAGGCGGGGTGGGTCGGCATGTGAGGTTGCATGAGAGGTGGTGGAAGCTGGTTTCGGCAGGGCTGAGGAGAGTGATGGCGTGGGCTGGTCGCTTGCGGAGGTGAGATGGAAGAGGACGATGGGTGGCTGCTATGGGCGATAGGCGGTTGGTGGTGGAAGGCCGAGGGGGTTGCGTGAGGGCGAGGTCGGAGGATGAACGGTAGTGGGTGGTGGTTGCTTTACGTGGCGGTTGCTAAGGGAGGCTGTGGTACGGGTCTTTGGGTTGGAGGGCGCACTGGCCGAGGATGCAGGCGCACGGTAGGAAGAGGAAAATTTGGATATGAAGGGTGCATGTCATCATACAAGCTATTGCACTGGTTTTCAACATGCAAACGGCTGTTCTCTTTTTTGTGTGCTTGAATTGCAAACGTGAGGGGAAAAGAAAATGAAAGGAAGCATCTGGAAATGAGAACATAAAGTACAAAATGGAAATAGGTAAAGCACGCTTGAACAGTGGAAAATTAAAGATTAGATAATATTCCCAAGGAAATGAAAGGCCACGCACTAATAAATATGCACATTTAAAGCAGAGGCCATTGAGTTATTCACGTGAAATATGAATGGACACGAAATAAACAGAAGGTACGAAACCCGTACCGATACGATTCGACGTTTTATAGATTCCGTCGCGTCTTGGACATCAAAACACAGAGATAAATATACCGTAGAGATCAGCACGATGAGACGATCAAAATGGTATATAGAAATCAGTGGTACGATCATCCGATAAAAATCGATATCGGTACCAGAATACTGCTATTTTGCAGAAAATAAGAACGACGGAGCAATAGATGTCCAAATTTTGAAAAACGACCAACTGACATCTTGCTCAGAAGATGGTTTAGAATTTTTCTATGTAAAAATATTTAGGTTTCGGAAACATTTTATTTTCAACGCTTTTTAACTGATTGAATTGAAGTGAATTTACGCGCGAAATAAACTTTCGTATTTTCGGACGAAAATTTACCAGTTGCTATGTTTAACTAGACGTATTCCAAATATAAATTTTTTTATTTCAAAATTTTATCGTTTAAAATTTCACAAAATCTCAACAAATTACGTTATTAAAACGGTTAAAATTTACGGGTCGTTACAGAAAGGCTCAATAAAAGAACATTTTTATAATGGTGTACATGAATTTAGGAAATTCTCTTTAAGTAATAATTGAAACGATGGAGAAGTTCATTACTTTATAGTAATTGCAAACGTTTGAAGCATTGAAAACCAGATATAGTTACAGTACATTTGTGCCAAATCAATTTTATGTCAGACTATTATGTGTGGGATCGTCATGAAGAACTTTTTTCACCTAATCCAATAGTATTAAATGAGGAGATGGATAAAGACAATGTTACAGTGAATCCTATAGAAGATATGACCGAAGATCCAATACGATCAATGTTTCCTACGGTTCAAGCTGATGATGAAGATGTAAATGTCGAAGAAGAATCAAATTTTGGAGTAAAGAAAATCTACGATTTGTTGGTTACTGCTAAGAAACCCTATTTGGATGATTGTAAAAAGAGCGCCCGATTATCAGTAACTGTCGAATACATTACTATGAACTCTATATTCAACTTCACATAAGTTTGATTTAAAACAGTTATACAATTGGCAAAACGACTATGCTACCTGATAATCTAATGTGCGAAATTCATTATGAAGTGAAAAAACTTGTGTTTGCTTTCGGTTTGTTGTATCAAAAGATAGATACATGTTTAAATGGTTGCATGTCGTTTTGGAAAGAGGACATCAATCTTAGAAAGTATAGAATATGTAACGAGGAAAGATACAAACAAGATAAAAGAATGGAAAAGAAGTTCCATATAAGGGAATGCATTATTTACCCATCACTCCTAGACTTCAAATATTATATACATCTTTTGTAACCGCACCTCATATGAGATGACACGATGTGAGAATACAAAAATAAGGTACCTTAATACATCCAACTGATGGAGAAGCATGGAATATTTTGATAAGACTCATCCCGCTTTTGCTGTAGAGAGTCGCAATGTTAGACTTGATTTGTGTATGGGTGGATTCTCACCAATCTCTCAATTTGGTTCTAAATATTCTTCTTGGCCTATTATCTTTACACCTTATAATTTGCCTCCATGAATGTGTATAAACACTTCATATATGTTCCCCACTATTGTCGTTCCCGGCCCTGATGATCCGACACAAGAAATTAATGTTTATTTACAACCATTGATAGAAGAGTTCAAAACAATATGTCATGTAGGAGTTGAAACAAGCGACAATTTGAAAAAAAAAAGATTTTTCATATGTTCACTTCTTTATTATGGACTATTAATGATTTTCTTGCTTATGCAATGCTTTTAGGTTGGAGTATGGCCGATCGTCTAGCTTGTTCTTATTGGATGGACGAAACATGAGCATTTTCTTTAATGCATGGAGAAAAATTACATGGTTTGATTGTTATCGGCGTTTTCTCCATGTTAATCAAACTCTTAGAAGAGATAAATAAATTACTAGCTAATAGAGTAGAGACTAGATAACCACCAACAATTTGGTCAAGCGAAGAAATATATAAAGTTGTAAAGGAATATCCAAAGATACATGAAACTGGAGTACAAATCGAAATTCCAGGTAAATCGATGGTTCATAATTGATGCAAACAAAGTATATTTTAAGAGTTACTTTATGGAAAAGATCTCTTACTTCATCATTATATTGATTTGATGCATAATGAGAAAAACATGTTTGATAATGTGTTTAATACAATCTTTAATATCAAGGGGAAAACTAAGGACGATGTGAAATCCAGACGTGATATAGAAGAATTATATAAGCGTCCTGAGCTTTATATCAAGCCAAGTGGCACTAAAAAACTCAAAGCATGCTATAAGCTAGAAAATAACCAAGTAAAACTTGTGTTAAAATAAGTGAAAGGATTAAGATTTCCTGATGGGGCTTCCCCTAATCTTCGTAGATGTGTCTGTCGACTTTAAAAACAATAAACTGAGTGAGATAAAAAGTCACGATTGCCATGTAATGATGGAAATTTTGTTACCTTTAATCTTTAAAGAACCGTTATCCATAAAAGTTTGTAGAGTTATAACGGAACTTAGTTTGTTTTATAAAGAGCTTTGTTCGACTACGTTAAATGTTGAACCTATGTAAATTTGAAGTAGATATCCCTATACTGCTCTACAAACTAGAGAAAATCTTTCCTCTAGGTTTCTTTAATGTAATAGAGCATTTAGCTGCTCATTTTCCATCTGAAATACTTCTTAAAGGTCCTGTGCAATATGGATGGATGTATCCATTTGAGAGTTAATAATATTAAGTATGTTAAATACTAATTTAATTTCAAATTAAAAATTACATAAGTAAATTTAATTTGAAATAATTTTGTAATAGGTACTTAAATCATCTAAAGAAAAAAGTTAGATAAAAAGCATGAGTTGAAAGTTCAATTTGCAAATCATACATCAAAGAAGAAGCTTCATTTTTTCTCTCTCATTATTTCAGTGGTTATATAAACTTATCATTTAAAAGTGTTTCGCATAATGATGAAGGCGTTGAACATGATTCTTCTCAAGCAATGTTATCTATTTTTAGACAATATGGTCGAACTGTAGGAAAATGTATGGAAACATGGTTAGATCACGAAGATTATCATGTAGCAAAAACATATGTACTTCTTAATTGCGTTGAAGTTGCACTGTTTGTTTGGTATTATTATCTAATAGTTCTCGATATGTGAATTCTTAAATTTATATTTATTTCAATCATACTTATAGAATATGTGCAATATATAATATTTGCAGTATTTTTGAATCACAACATCCATGCGGCGATCTTAGTAAAGAATTTGCTGATTGGTTTTCAAACTACTTTTATGATCCGAGAAATTATGTAGTTGACAAAGGATTGAAACATCTTGCGATGGGACCAAAAAGAAATGTTAAGACATATCCAATATTCTTCTTCAATGGATTTAAATTCAACGGCAAAGAATACGGTGCTGAAAAATTAACTAGCAATACCGGTGTATTTTTTAAAGGTAATGATGATCCAGATGAACATACAAAAGATTTCTACGGCGTCTTAACCCAGGTCTTGGAATTGACTAATTTTATACGACCTGTAGAGAAAGTTTTTTAATTTAGATGCAATTAGTTCAGCAATGTTCTAAATTCTAGAATCAATGTGCACAAAGATTATAATCTTATTGAAATAAATCATAACTCGCATTACCATAAGTATGATCCTTTTGTACTAGCCAAACATGCACTATAAGTTTATTTTGCTCCGTATCTATCAATAAAATTGGATAAAGCAAATTGGTCAGCAGTTTTTAAAACAAAGGTAGGATTTATGTTTAATCAAAATAATATTCCAGATGAACAAGCTTATCAGACAGACCTCGAGCAAAATAATAAAATAATAATAACTAATGATCATACTGATTTTGGGCCTCTGAACATTGAATTAAATGTTTTAGTAGAAGCATTTGAAATTACAGGAGAAAATGATGTAGAGCACGGAACCGTGTTTGAAACAGAAAACGATGAAGACTATTTATTAATGTATGTTTTGATAGAGTGTAATTTATGTGATAATTAATATTACATGTTTTCTCATAAAAATGATATGCTTCCCATAATAAAATGGTATATTCTCCCATAATAAAATGATATGTATGTGACAGATATTATGTTTATGTGTTGGTGATCTTCCTGTTCATCAGATTCCCCCTCTTCTAATTAGAGAGGGACTGCTGCAGGAGGTGATGGCGGTGGCAGCCCATCACATGTAGTTCATCCTATAGTTAGATTAGCAAGTAAAGCGAGTGGATAAGTATAAAATTTATTGCAACATCATAAATATTTTATGTATGATATATTATTCATGATTTATTAAATGCCTATATCAATATCAATATAGGGGTTTTAAATTGGAGCCCATGGATATTTTGCTTAATATTTTTAAGACTGTCTACATATGCAAAATGACTACTTGCTAGCCTAAGTGGAAGAATATTCCACCCCACTTTGTAGAGAGTATTTGGCAGAATTTTTACTAAGTATAAATGTGTATTTAATTTTATATATAACCATTGTGCAATTCGTTGAATAAGTATAAACGAATAATTTACTTTAATTTCAACGTACAAGGGGTAATAGATTTATAAGAAATAGACTTTTCCCTTTGCAGAAATTATTGGACCAAACAAATATAGAAAAATTACCGCGATACGATGTCAAGCATTAATAAAGCGAATAAAAAGCCTGACTGGATGAGTGCAACCATATGTGATGCTTTAAATGCTTACTGGAAAAGTCCAGATGTGATTGTAAGTTTACTAGTCTCGTATATTTATTACAAATCCAGTTGAAGTTAGTATAATAATTGCATTAGTCTACAATGTGAAATACAATATTTATGTTAAATTTACAAGAAGAATCTGAGCGGAATTCTGCAAAAAGGAACGCAAATCCTGTCACACATTATGGGGGTACAAAGTCATTCCAGCATTACCGTCAAGAACTGGAAAATTAATAAATTGCGATTATAAATACTTATAACATTGTATAATCTCATATATATATATATAATATATAATAATTATTTTAGGAAAGAGAGTGTGGTCTTCTCGTCTCCTGCTTTGAAGTTTTTACTCGTACTTACACCATTGAGCATGTCATTGAAGATGGCTCAAAACATACACATGAGATGACACAAAATCACAAGAGTACATAGTAAACATATTTTAAATTATAAGTTATTTATAATCACTCTAAATTATAAGTTATAAATAATTAAATTAATTAATATGAATTTTAATTGTATTTCTATTTTTAATCGTAGGATAAATTCTTTGCAGAACGAGACCGACTACTTGAAGGAACAGGTTGAGATGAGCTGACCGTCCATGAGGAGGACATAATTTTTGACGCTATCATGGTACCGCCAACGCGGATTAGGCGCTATGGTTTCGAAAATCAAGATGTAATGTTTATGTATAATATATTTATGAATAACGTATAACACATTGATTTTATTAATCACACTATTGAAACTCACACACTTTGGTAAAAAATGTTACAAGTTAGAAGAAGGCAAGCCAGCTATAAAAGAACCTAGGACGATCATTGTAGACTTGAGAGCTCGGATTGCTGACCTCGAGGATCGAGACAGGCATCGGATTGAGGAGATGCACTAAATGCTGGATGTGCGCATTGCTGCGTATATGCAACAACATGGTAGATTTCCTTCATCACAGGGATCTGGAGGAAATGAGGAGTAGGTATGATATTTTTTTCATTTATGTTGAGATATTTTACATAATGCACTTTAAGACTGTGAGGTAGTATGAGAGTTATATATGAGCTTGTTAAGGTTGGTTTGATATATGGTTAGATGTATGATAAACTTTGAGATATTGAGGGATGTTTGAGATTGAAATTTGTGATGAACTTTTAAGATCGAACTTATGCTTACAGTATATATATTGATGCATTTTTAATTATTGATGTAATATTATTTTGGTATATCTAATACGTGTGATTTGGGCTTTAATATATATAACTTATATGTGTGAAATTAGGTTGTGATATATATTGTTATATATGTGTTGTTTGAGACATGAATCGTTGCTGAATTGTAAAAAAAAATCTCAGATTTTCGACGGATTCCGACACCCAATTGACAAAATGTGACATTCTCAATGCTTTCCACGTGTACTCGACAAGGCGATGAAAACCGTCATATGGTCCGATGAAGCTGTCGAAAAGTTGCTCGGCGAAGCCGTCAAAATTTCTGTCGATGAGCAGTTGCTCGACGGATGTTATTCCGATGGCAATTTTTGTCCGTTTTCAATGGCTTTAGATTGCCATCGACGGCTATTAGCTGTCGAAATAACTGTTTCCTCTTGTAGTGTAAAAACTTAACACAAGTGCACCCCTTCTAAAAAAAAGGTTTTACATTACCCCTTTTAAAGTTATTTTCGATAAACTCCTTTTCATTTTGCATTGTTTGAAAATCAAGTCGGAATTTAGTGGGAGGTTAATATGATTAGAATTTATTTATTTTTCAAAAGTTCAAGTATTTACAGTATACACTGAAAATATTTGTAGTTTAAGAAACTGCAAATATTTATGTTTGGCTGAAATTAAAAACAGGGAGCAGCTAGCTAGGTGCTTTGAATTTTATTTTTTTGAAAACTCAAGAGAATTTGACGGATCAGTAAACTCTCGAGGAGGGTATAGTAAAACCGTCCGCTGATCCAAGCTCTCATAACCCGGGTAAATTTATATGGGATAGAGAAGTGCGTAGGAATCGAACTTGGGTCTTTTTATCAGAACCCAAATCTGCTTTCTACTGCGCCGCATCCGCGGACTTTTGAAACTTATATAAGTTCCCTGTAAAAGATATCATATTTACCTCATTCAGTAAAGCAAATTAGCGTTTGTTTTCTCACCAATGCGGCAAGTGCCATCGATTGAGCATGAAAACAATATGTTGTAATAAACGGCAGTAGACAACAAATGGATAATATTAAAAAAAAGAGGAGGACAAATAAACAGACAAAGGAACTGCGGATTAATATGCGTAATTTGCCATTTCGAATTGTGGATCAGTACGAGTAATTTGAAGAGTGGGTGTGTATGTATGTGTGTTTTCAATGGTAAATTGAAGTAGATAAAATGGTCCATTACCCAAAATTTAAGAGGTATGTTTTAGTATTTTTACAGAAGCATTTGATCCAACTCTCTTTACATATATGATTAATATTTACATATATGATTAATATGAAGGACGATAAACGGTCGGATATAGATTCAGATACTGTCATATTCATATTTGTATTCAAAATCATTTTCCAACGATATCTGTATCCACAAATGTGAATGGATGTCGGATATTTATCATATAAAATTTTAATTCATTACTAGTATAACCACACAACGGTGGAGAAACCGACCGTTGTGTTATTTGATATAAAAAAGTATTTGTTAATTTTTTTATTTTATTATTAATTTGATGAAAAATTAACTACATTTTAAAAAAATCTGAAAGTAATTGAAAATGTGTAAATCCAATTAGACTAAGGATTGTAAATGTAAACCAGCTTGATACTATGGATCTACTATCAATGTATTGATATGAACCATTTATAAACACACACGTATATGTATCAAAAAGCAACAATATATTATTAGTTTTGAGCTTCTTCGTAGCTCTAACTCATTATTGAATTTGAAAAAAAAAATCAAACAAACATCACCTTAATATATATCATCATATTTGTGAATATTTAAATAAAGAAGATGAAAAATGAACAATCAGTTCATATTTCAAAAAATCGATTGTTGCAACTTGCGAGTGAATACTGCTAGTAGAGTAATCTTACTAACCTCTGAATATCTTGGACCTCTTTATAGAACTAACTACTTACAAACTTATTTATAAACTAATTAAAAAGCACGTTGTTTTCTAGCAATTATATGAAATTAAGCACATGATATTTCAAATTTATGTATTTTTTATTCTGTTTTAACTTAAATTAATGCGATTTGAAATGATGCTAATGAATTTCAAAGTAAATTTCACAGAATGTAACCAATTGTTATGAATTTTACAAATTGTTCAAAAATGGGTTAAAAAAGGAAGAAAAATACACAGCAGTACACTATATATATATACGTATATATATATATGTATATATATATATATATCAATGTGTACATATATGTGAACACATAAAACTGTATACAACGCGGCTTTTTTTTAAAGAGCATGACAGCTTCTGATAGCACATGCCATTAAAAGAGACAATAAGAGCTATTTCCACTATCTGAACTACCTCTAGGCCAGCAATTTCAAATTCCTTTGGACTGAACTCTTCAGCTTCATGCAACTTCATCTCGTATTCCCTCTTCAGCTTATCATCAGATCATGTACAGGCCAGCCATGCAACCAAATTGCAACACACTACAACCAATCAGCCTCAATGACATCAGGGGCTACATATTTAAATGCAACAACAATGTCTTCTCTCCTCAGCAATATTTGATCACATACACTCTGCTAAGTTCTCTCAAGCCAGACTTGTAACTTTTGTTCCCTTTCAGCCCTTTTCACCCTTCAGCTCGATCTTTTCATGGATTTTGTTGGAACTTTTCAACCTAGCTGTAGCATAAGAACTCATTCGATCAATAGTTCCTTGGCATCGGTAATCGTGCCACTTGCTCCTTTTTGTATGACCACACGCATCAGTTCCTTCTCAATTCCAGTCTTCCAGCTCCAGCAGCTTTTGTATCGCTAATAGCCCTCAAGCACATGCAACAACCCTTGCTCACACACCTCTCCAACTCTTGCCTGTATCATTTATCAATTATATTGCCAATAAGCTGCTTTTGTCAATCAAATTAATTGTAATCATATTGTATTACCTTTTTATTTTTACTTTTATCACCTTGATGATCATCGTGATGATCCCTCATAAATGCACTACATAAACACCCCATCAAACTTTTAGTATATATTCCTACAATTGCAATTCTCTAATATCCATGCTTCTTTACACTATGTTATGAATCATTCATATTACAGATTACACAAGTAACTAGCACACCTCAACCTTTTACACCAGCAACTATTTTTCACAATTGATCACTTGGAAAATTTAGTATATATTCCATGAGACATAAGAAAAAAACAACTAAACCATATAATAAAATTAACGAACATGTCCAAATAATTATCAATTACATAAACTATCCATCCATCCTCACACACATCAAATAAAGACAATAAGAAACATACATTATTTCCTTGAATCATTGCAAGCTGATCTCAGATATTTGATCACCTCCATAACTAATTATGTAATATGGAGAACCTAAAGTGTAAAATTGTCCTATCAGGTAAAGCAACAAGAGCTATATAATTCATGCATGGATAGAACGAACCGTTGTTATTAAAAAGGAACAAGGAAACCACAATTTACATTGATATAATATATACTTCACCTCTTCAAATATACTTGCACTAAAAGCACATCACTAATTTTCACTAGGATACGATACAGTTTTGAGGTGGTTACAAACAAAGTGAATTAAACTGCAAATAAGGTCACAAAAAAAACAACAGATATATAATAAAGAAAAATGGAATTAGGGAAAGGTGTCAGAAATAGCATCACAAAAGGTGGAACTCAATAGATAAATCGAATACAACATTTAACCTCAATTAATCATTTCGCAAGTTGCTCTGATACCATTATTGGGTTTTATCAACGAATTTTGCAGCGGAAACATTTATCTAAATCCCTAAAACTAGGAACCAAGCGAAAAAAACAATAAATTGAGAAAGACGTACCAATTTAATTTGTGCAGAAATACGTGATGGAGATGAAGATCTGGGATGCAGCGAATCTGGGATGAAGATCTGGGCGTGTGGAACAATATCTGCCATGGATTTGGATTTTATTTGGTTTAGGGCGAAAAGGAAGGGAAAGATTGACCGACGAAAATGGAAGCGAAACTTTCGACGGTGGAATACGCGGTCAAGAAGGGAAAATTTCACGGAGGAGAAGAAAGACGAAACATTGGCAGTAATTTTTTGGCATCAGAAAAATTGATTTTGCCTAGTAGAAGTAGGCAAACCTCCCTACGGTCGGTTTGATAAATCTATTTGGACGCTCAAAATATAAAAAATATGCTAAAATAACGATTTTAAGCAGCAAATATTGATTTTTATACCCATTAAATTTTCTCACCTAGATGAAATAGTAAATGATAATCATTTTATTTACTTAAATACATAAAAAATAATTATAATATGGGTAAAAAGTAAAAACTGAACGGATAATTATCGAATGTGGATGTGGCCATACATATCTGCAACCGTATCCATTTTTCGAATGTTCGGTAATATTTATATGAATATGGACGTATTTAAGGTTTTTCGGGTAATCATGGTCAACTATCAATCCTATTAATATGTAACATCACACAGCAACATTGATATTGTGATTGAATTATTGTGATAATTACTTTAGTGGATAGTGCACTATATATCCATAAAAGCAATAAATCATTAACAGTGTGATTCCTTTAAACTTCTAAACAATCGCAATTTACCCTTTCTCATAATATGCACCAATTATCAGATATTGGTTATCTATTCATCATGCAACATTTTTCTTCCAGTTATATTAATCAAAGAAGACTTCTCTCTTCTTAGGTCAAAAAAAATGAAAAAGGTAATCTCTCCCGTACTCTTTTAACTTCCTTATATCTAACCGTTCCAGCTTTTTCATATCATAAAACAGTAAAATGGAGCATCATTCATCTTCCAGGAGCGGTACTACATTTTTCCGCACTTGCTTCAATGGCGTGAATTCTCTTGCAGGTTAAGTATTTTCATTTATAAGCTTCATATTTACACAGTGTATGGTCCTATGTCATAAAATATAAATATGTAGGACTTGGAATTCTTTCAATACCATATGCATTAGCACAAACGGGCTGGACAGGTTTACTACTTCTTCTACTCACAGCCCTCACTTGCTTTTACACTGCAATCTTACTTAAAAAATGCATGGATTCAAATTCACAAGCCAAAACATACCCTGATGTTGGCGAACTCGCCTTTGGACTCCATGGCAGAATCATAGTTTCCTTCTTCATGTACCTAGAGCTGTATCTAGTCGCAGTCGAGTTGCTGATTCTAGAAGGAGACAACTTGGATAAACTCTTTCCTTCCAAAAACATCCACATCGGAAGACTGCATATCAAAGGCAAACAAGGGTACGTGTTACTTGCAGCATTGGTAGTTCTCCCGACTACATGGCTGAGGAGTTTAGGGTTGCTTGCTTACGTCTCTTTTGGATGCATCCTCTCTTCTTTGGTTTTAGTATTCTGTGTTTTCTGGGCTGGTGCAGTCGATGGTGTTGGTTTCACTGCACATGGCGACACTGTAATCAGGTTGAAAGGCATTCCTACTGCACTGAGCTTGTTTGCTTTTTGCTACAGTGGGCACTCGGTCTTTCCTACTATTTATACCTCTATGAGAGACAAGACCAAGTTCTCCAAAGTAAGTTTCGTACAAATATAAAGATAGATAATCTGAAATACCAACTAACGGCTACTGATATTCATTACAGGCCTTATTTCTTTGTTTTGTGGTCTGCACTTTAAACTATGGAGCAATGGCAGTAATGGGGTACTTGATGTATGGTCAATCTGTAAAGTCTCAAGTGACACTGAATCTTCCAGTTAACAAACTGAGTTCGAAGATTGCAATCTACACAACGTTGATAATACCTTTGACGAGGTATGCGTTGCTAGTCACACCCATATCGAATTCGATAGAGGAATGGCTTCAAGTTTCAACAGTAAGGTCAGTCTGCATAATGATTCGGACAGTGCTAGTGATAAGTACAGTTTTTGTGGCTTTGAGTGTGCCGTTTTATGGGTATGTGCTTGAACTTACGGGTTCGTTCCTGTGTAGCGCGGCTACTATGATATTGCCTTGCATATGTTACCTTAAGATATGTAGGAGTAAAAATGATTATGGGGTTAATTTTGTTGTGATTTTAGGAATTATGGGCATGGGAGCGTTTATTGCTGTTTTTGGGACTTATAGTGCTTTGAAGCAGATTATAATGAACTTGTAAATGTAGCTTTACAAGAGATATATCGGATCTTCTATCACAAAAGATTTGTGTTACGTTTCACGTTCATTTCATCCATTTTTCACTTGAATAAATAAAAATAACGAAAATGATGAAGAAATAAGGTTTATTGAACATAGTGGTTACTCACCAAATGTTGGGAAAAAAAGGATTGGTCTCTATGATTTGAAAGAAAATACAAGTGCATGCACGTGTTACTATTCTATTGTTTCATAACCTAAATTAGAACTTGCAATATTTTGTATAAATATGGTACCAGAAGTACAATATTATTTTTTGCATCAGGTGCTAATCTGAAATTCTACTTCATAAAGATTGTAATTGTTGGGTTAGAAGTTTCAAACAGGTTAGTGGTTGTTTAGAGCATCCCAACGGGGATCACTCATGACGGGGGTCTGAGCTCAATTTTGAACTTGCTGATCGTTAGGGTCGCTAGGTCATGACCCTGCTAGTCGGTGATATACCCGACATTATTAATGCCGGATAAATAATAGACATTAATAATGTTGGATAAATCGAGACAACGATAATAAATATATTACTGTTGCATACTTATCTGCTATTATTAACGTCGGATAACGCAGTGTTAATATATTTTTGCCCGTAGCCTTGATTTTTATAAATTAGTTAGAATTTTCTTTTTCAGACACAAATCTTTTCCCCATGTCTTCTTCATCATCTTTTGAATCATACAAATGTTATCATGTTTAGTTGCGAAAATGTGAGGAAAAAACCCAATGTTCTCCCCATTTCAACGATTTCAATAATATAATCAAAATTTTGATGTTTACGATAATTCGCTATCAAATCGACAGAGCAATTAAATTATTAACAAAATTCTCAATATGCATCTCAAGTTCGTTTCGCATCAACAATCGCAGTAACTGAGTCAAGTCTCCAACGATCAATTTAGCAACCACTACTCAAATATCAGTCCACAATATCGTTCATAAAATTTTAGAGGAAACTTGCGAGATAATTTTACACAAAATAACAACTCTAGCATAAATTTAACTTCTCATTTTGAATTATTTGATGGTGATTCAATCAAAATCAAAATGATATGGAGGCTTTGTGGAAAAAAAGTCTTATGGGATGGAAACAATGATTTAAGTCGACAATCCCAATGGACTCAAAGAAGACCGAATTCATGAGGAATCAACATAAACGAGTCCCCAATTTCTGAAGTAAATAAAATTCCATCTAAAAATTCTACTTTTTATCAAAGGAAATGGTCAAAAGACGAACAAGAGAAACTTGCTATTTATCGGCTTGAGTGTTATGTTGATGATAAGAAAGGTACGTCACAAACTGTGTTTGCTTTTTGGACAACTATTTCAAACCTTTTCCATTCTCGTCTAACCAATAGTATTTCTAAAACTATTGATTCTTTAAACTCAACGGAGATGTATGAACCAAGGTTTTAAATCTCGGATTTCGATCGCGTTTCGTCTTGCTAATTTTACACACAATATCTCGTATCGGACGATCTCGATGAGATGAATGTATCTCTGGTGTATATCTCAGATTGACATATCTGATTTTAAAGTCCATCCGGGACTATCTCGGAGTAACATAAGTGTCTAAATTTGATATTTCAAAGATTTTTGTAATAATTGTTATCCAAATATAAACTTTTGAACATACAAAATTTGTATAAAATAGTAATATTAATTTTACTTTTTTGATTAGAGTGATAATACAATTGATTTTATATCAATTGAATAGATTCTCCTCATCTGAATACTAAAAGCAAAATATAAATAATAAGTCTTTTATTTTTGCTTACTCGTTAAAATATAAAAAGAAGAATTAGAGGACAAGAAAATGTCATTAGAGTGTAATTTCTTTTGAACTTACATAAGAAGTTAAAGAAATATGTAAATGAAAAATATAACTTTGAATGAGACCTTCTATTGAGATATCACCTTAAATTTCACTATCTTGGAAGAGATGAGTGTCAATAATATATAAATAAAATTAAATGTCTCGTTTCGCTAAATTTCGTCTCGCTCAAGTTTGAAAATGAGATCTTGAGTGAGATTTCGGGTGAGATTAACAAAATTTGAAACAGTGGTATGAACACGACATGCTAGAAATGGAATGTCATGGCATGGTGGAGACGAGAGAGAAAAGTAGGGCTAAATATGTTAGCTTATTACGTCTTTGCTATCAACCATCTTTATAGTAAATTATTTATTATTCCAATCCCTTAATATTTTATTTAAATTTTCAGCTCGAATAGGCTAATGAAGCCCGTGTACAACAAAACAAGGGAGTTGCTTTTAGTCTTTTGCACGTTTAAAATCTCCTAAAGGAGGAAGATAAACTGAGCACGATAAAAAAGCACTTTGGATTTTAGTTTGCACCAAGAAGAATGAATCATGAATCCAATACATGAGATCCTGGTGTCCCCGAAACTATTTAAGAACATGAAACCCATATATTTCATAGTAACAATGCAGATAGGGCAGCATGAAAATGCAGATTGAAGATTAAAATTGATTATAATGCCAATTATGATATAATATTTAAATGTGTGCCTTCATTATATAGACAAGACTGATGGAGAAAGAAAAGGAGTTGAGGAGACTGCAAAAATGGATGAGCCATGGCCAAAAAAGAAGATCAAAGAAGAGTAGATACTTGTTTGCAAGAAGAGTATTTGAAACTCAAAAGACAGAAAATGAGGATGAAGAAAGAAGAGCCCATTTTAGCTATGTTAAGCTGTGTATCTCTAAGCTCAAACCTGAACAAAGTGAAAAAATGAAAAGAAAAATTAGAGAATATCATGCTAGTATAGGGTTTCATCCAACTGCTAGTCATATCTTGTATGTTAATAGGTAAGTATAAGGTTGTTTATGTTTTACAAGTTTATTTCGAATTTAATTTCGGTTGTAACTTCTATATGGTGTAATAAAGATGAATTCGAATTCTAGTTAATATTTAAGCTTATATTATTATATCTGATATAATCGTCCTCTACTTAATTGGCATAGTTGGAATTTTGTCAGTTTATGGTATTAGTATATATAGGTCTTGTCTGTTTTTTGTACAGTGTGTGTTTAATATTTTTTGTAATTTACTCATATCATCACACAAGTGTGACAGTTAAAATGGTCAGGTTGCGGAATAGTATTGTCCATTTCTGATCGACCATAGTTGCATATTTGTCTATTGATGACAGTGCAATGAACGACCATAAATGATACACTTTACCTATAAAGGTTCTTGTGAACCAAACATTTTGTACAAAGCTAGTAGATAAACTTAAGTATTACTAAAATTTCTGGCGTTACTCGGTCATATGCAGATTTTCTAATACTTATAAAATCCAAAATTGAGACTGACCATAGACATGAATTGAGATTGTGTAGAGGTATATACCTTAGCCATGAAGGTTGTTGGAAGTTAGTGAATGAGGTTTATAACAATCATCCAGATTGTAGAAGAAGGCAGACGCCTTTGGAAACCAAAACAACTTACGATGAATTTATGGCAGCTTGCGATGGGCATTGCAAAATAATTCAAGAGGTAGAAGATGAAGACCTATTTTAAACAAATTGATCTACTTTTAATTTGCATTGCATATGAGAGTGTCTATTAGAATTCGTTGGTCATGAGCCATTCAATCTGCAATATAACTTACTTACACGTTTAGGTTAAATATGTTTTGATGTATTTCCACGTGGTATTTATTTATCTATGTGTTTGTGTTATTTGATCTTTCAATGCATTTTACTAATTAAGTATTATATGTATTTATCTTTGGTCCCAAAGTTATATTTGACCTTTATAATTTTTTCAACATATAACTTCAACTTAAGATGTTAAGATACATGATTTGCAATATCGAAGTTTAACAAATGACTTCAACTTCATGATTATACGATATAAAAGGTATATGACTTAAACTTGTTAATAATGCAGTGGACAACATCTAGGTTGAATGACTACTAAGAAGATAGTCCTAGTTCATAACACCATTGAGTTGGATAGCCTCATGATCTTTCTTCTAATTTCAAAGCATAAGCTATAGTTCGAGATGAGAATCAGTCATCTATCCACTGTCCAAATTCACACCCATTGGGGTAAACTAGGCAATGAAAGTATCAGCGACAAATATTGTTCCCATTTCGTACAAATTTACAACCAATAATTCATAACCACATAAGCACATAACATTTGAGGATTGTGTCTCAAAACCTCTACCATATTATATACTTGTGGTACTACTTGATGTAACTCCTATGTAGGGTGGATATGCAGCAGTTGTTGTTGATGGTCTATACCTAATTATTGCATCCTCGATCCAAGCTCTCTTTCTCTCAAATCCTCGTTATGTCATTCTTCCATGTCAATGTACCTTGGGGTTTTAGGAGGAGATGGATTAGGATTTGATGGTCCATACAAATGGTCGGTATAAATATATGATTCTAGGTAAGAAATAGGCTTTTTAAGAATTGATAGCTTCTAGGTTGTAGAATGAACTACAAACATTTAAATTAAATTCTATTTATATTGAAAATAAACTTGTATACCATTCTAGTATAAATTCGTATCACATGTGCCTACAATGTACATTCAGAATCTTGTCAGGGATCTACTAATCAAATCACTATCCCAATTCAGCTATATACAACACTTCAGCTACAGTGTAAAGTTGAAATCTATTCAGTGAATGATCACATCACTCATCATGCTGCTCCCTACAAATGTGCCTACAGGGAAAAGGTAGAATCTTTGCTCCGAATGATTAAATCAAAATCTTTCCAATCATCATTCAAAACCTTAAACAAAAGTGGAATCCAAAGAATCTTTGCAGAGTGGTGTCACGTTAAGGCAATGACAAAAAACAAATCCAAGGCGGAAAATCAGATTCAAATCCAAGTATGATTCTCATTCTTTATAAATGCAATTTGGAAAAATATTGGCATTCAATTTAGTTTCACTCAAGAATATTAGCATAATAATATTGAACACAAACTTAGATAACATTCCAATTATTGGTGGTTTTACAACCGCAAAAACGAACAAGTTCAAAGTCAAAGAGTATGATGTGAATGTAAAGTTAAGGCGGTCATACTCATATCAGAATCATGTGAAAAAGTAGGTCGAAAATATTTGGCATGCATGGATAATTGGAATAGATGTGGCTACTTCTAGTCGATTGATCCAAAACTCTGTCGACGTAGTAGAGAGTATGTGTTTGAAATGCAATCGAAAGTGATAAGCTTAAAACTTCTACTTAACAATCACAACTAAGAACCCAATATACCTAGATAATATCCACTTATGTGTCTTTACTATTATGTTTCTTAGGTACTTATCGTCTTTGTTTGTGTTTGTACTATCATGTATTTTAGGTAATCATTATCATGTGTTGGATGATTACCAGAATATATCTAGTTTTGAAATTACATTAGTTATTATGTGTTTGAATTTATGCCTTTGTTGCATTCCTATAAACCTATATGCAACAACAATTCATAATATCAACAAATTCGTACAATGACGTTAAAACATAAATATAATAAGTACCATAACTAGTACAAAGCCTAGCAATGAAAATAAATACATAATACTTATATCTGTATTACTCAACTATTTCCTACAAAATGATGATAGTTGTCTTCTAGTTCTTTATGAAAATCCAAATGAGCCTTAGGATCTCCAATCTCCATAGCTCTGTTAATGTACTATGCAAAATTGTTTGGTTCTTTAAAAGGAGTCTCAAAAGCACGTGCTAGTTTTGGGTAACTACGCAACTATAGTTTATAACCACCACTCTCTTCTTCAATAATCATGTTATGGAATATTATACAATAGTACATTATATCCGATATCATTTCAATCTCATGGTAGTACACCTCCTTTCTCATGGTTCAGAATCTACCTTGTAGAACTCCAAAAGTATACTCAATGTCTTTTCTTAAAATGGCTTGTTGTGAAGTAAATTTATTTTCCTTCTCGTTACGAGGCTTTTTGACACCTTTGACCAATGTTGTCCATGTGGGATATAATACATCAATAAGGTAGTATATGTGGAACTGGGCAACCCCGCAGCAGAAGTTATGAGTGAATTTAAAAAAAATCCTATTGGATCTTTATTGGACCTACGAAGTCTAATTAATTTAGAACATTTCTAAATTTAATTTAAATAAAATCTTTATTTCATTTAAATTTATAATTAATGAATTGAGTTATATTTAACTTATTTTAAACTAAATATAATGGTACACATATGTATCATATATATATATACATATACATGTGCATGTGTAGCATAATAATTCGTCCAAGAAATAACATGCCCGTATATAAATATTGGGATTTGCATCGCAACAAACATGTTAGCTCAACTTATATTTATTGTATGTTGTCCAAATATTTGTATATGTGCGTGTATACATACAAACTTGTTATTTATGTGAGTATTAAAACAATATGAATATATATATATAATAGCATTGCATAAATGCAAAATATTAATATATATATATATATATATTAAATTAGATATTAATTTGATAAGGAGGAGCGCTCAATAACACCCTTGTTTAGAAACACCCCAATTGCCCCTATTTTCAGCCACAAGCTTTTATTTAAATAATGGTTTGAGGGGAGAGAGAATTAGTGGAAAGAGAGAAAATGAAAATTTGGAGAGGATAGCATGATGTAGGCGTGCTGCACTACTTAGGGTGCAGTTGAACGCCCTCCTTTGATAAATGACTATATATATTTTATGCAAAATTGTTTTTTATATATATATTTATGTATGTATGTATGTATGTATATTTATTATACATGTATATTTTATAGTAATAAAAATAATATTATACACATATATATATATATATACATATATATGTATTTACTTATAATTATATTTGTAATATCTAAATTATTTATAAATTCGTGAATTTAATGTGTATATTTATATTATATAATTGTATCAATTATAAAATTAATTAAAATTAAATATATACATTTTATAATATTATAGATCCAATACACAATATAAAATTATTTTTTATAATTTTATATTATTTAATTATTTATATATAATTATATTAGCTAAAAAAATTTAAAATAATTTCCTAACATATTTTTAAAATTTTAAATTTTTCAAAATTCGAATATGATATTATAAGGTTATGGAAATATTTACATAATTTTCTGAGTTAAAATTATATTTTTATTATTTAATTAATTTTGGCCATCATTATAAATGATTTTTTTAAATAATAAATTTGAATTTTAAAATTTTGAATTTTGTTCTAAAGATAATATGATGATGAATTTTTTTATAAAATTTGAAATATAATTTTTGATGTGTATATGATTTTATATTAATTATATAACCTTTATTTTGATTTAAATAATATTAAAAAAAGTAAATAATTACTAAAAAAATCTTTTTTTGTTACTTAAAATTGTATTTAGTATAAATTTGATTATTTAAAATATAAGATCAAGTTTTAACATGATATGGTGGCATAATGAATTATATGTCATTTAAATTTATGTAATATGACCTATTAATATAAATATAATTAATTAATAAACTTATATAAATTAAAATGAATTATTTCAACTATGTATGCATAAGATCTAAATAAAAATTGTTTTATTTATATTTTTTATTATACATACATACACATAACCATTCAATATATGACAACATTCATACATATATGAATCTCACCTAACTAACAATATAATTGTGATATATATATATATAAGCAATGAAATATTATACATGAATTGTAAGTTATTAGAAATAAGAAAACATACCAAAACTTTTCCTTGATGTGCGCCTTGTTATGATGAATATCCCTCCTTAGAACTCTTCTCAATTCGGCACACTGCTAATATTTTAATTGTAGACCATTGATTATCCAATAGTTGTTGCTTTGAAATTGATTTGAGATGAACTTTAGTGGAGCTTTGTGTAGGTGTGATCGACTAGCAGGAGATGAAAATGGCACCCAAATAAATGATCTTAATGCATTAGGGTTATGAGTTCTTTTACAGTGGAAGTAACAGAGAGAAAGGTGGATCAAATCTCTTGCCCATTCTCCCTAAATTAGAACCATCCAACTAAGATCCTCCTACCCCATCTTTTAGCCTCACCTAACATGCATGTTGCTGGCATATGTATTACTATACATTATGAGCTAATAGCCCATTTAGGTCGAAATAAATATTACTAATTAAATCCAATTTAATTGCTTGTTGATATCAGATATCGATTGATATATTTTTAAAAATATTATAAATATATACACTAATATTTATTCTTCAAATCACATTCAAAATTTTATAATCAATATTTCATAAATATTAATTAATTTATAAAAGTTATAAACTAATTAAATCATTTGGTCTAAAATGAATTCATCATATCGGTTGTATGACTCGTAAAGTGTAAATTTGGTCAGTGATTAACATTAAACTAGTTGAATGTTAACGTTCACACGTCGCTTAACAGACGGTGTGACATTTTGGCCAAATTTTTTGCTTATTTAGTTTCTTTAAAATTTAGTTTTACATTATTAAACGTTATCCGGTTGTGACATTTATTTTACACCAATTCTCTTCGCCAAAACTATATCACTAGACTTATGGAATTTGGTGATGGTCAAAATTCTAATATTGTCCATATTTAACTCTATAGTATAAATAGAAAGTTTTTGGTTCAATAATAAAAATTATCATTAACCGAAATGCTATGGCTAGAGACTTTGATTTTGAGTTGACTTGAATTGACAGTGATATAACCCCATACAATTAAGGAGACGAATCCTCTCTTGAATAGTGTTTCACTTCCACTCGACTCACTTATAGCTACTCGATAAACGTCATACCATGATTTGACTATAATCAAAGCAAAGGTTTCATATTGAAGATCCATAGTATTCTCAAGTCGAGAGATCTATGTAAATCGGTCGCATCGATAATTTCTATTTAACATTAGTTATATTAACTAACATAAAATTATCGAGTGAGTCATTCCATAGTTATCTAATAACTATCAATACATAACCCCTTGGTGTCCCAAACAACCCAAAGTAATATACTGTCCAACATTTGGAGACCATTACATACTCTAGTCTCAACTGGTGCATCGATATCTAGTCTCGATGCATCTTGACTAAGAACATTTAAAATGGTATATTTACTTTTACTGTGATAAATTACTCACGGTTACAACCCTTTGTAATTATTATTTCAAACGTACCATTTACAGTTTTTATATTAAATATACTTTAATTAAATTAATCAATTAATATAACCACATAATATCAAGTATATAATAGAAAGAAACTACCTTTGATTTCGAACAAGATTGGTTATTGACTTGGATATATGTAACAAATTGCATAATTAACCCTAGGGCGTACCCCTTACATTATCAATCTCTCACTTGAACTTGGGGTCAATTATGGAATATTATTACAACTTCTCCAATCAATTTCCTCAAAACCGATCGGGTCAGTCCCTTAGTGAACAGGTGTGCTATTATGTTTTAGTTATCTACTTTGTCAATCAACTCTCTCCGACGTTGATAAACCACCTTTACCATATAAAACAATTCGAAGTATGTCTCTCGACTTCCAGTGAGTTCTAAGTTATGATATGAACTATATTACGACATTGTTATCATATAACAATGTTATGGGATTCTAAACATTTGGAATCACCCTCGGCTCAGTTATAAATTTATGCATTTATTATATATATACATTATTTTTTATGGCACTATTCAAGTCAATGAATCGACCACAATCTCTTTTATTTGGAACATTTCCAACTTAAAGATTCTAAATTTATTATTGACATAATATGCTCAATATGACATATAAATTTGAGTCCGAACATTCCTTCATAAGGAGTTCACTGTTTTTATAAACAATTCTCTACTATTTCATAAATACATG
Organism: Allium fistulosum; assembly: GCA_030737815.1. Lineage (NCBI taxonomy): Eukaryota > Viridiplantae > Streptophyta > Magnoliopsida > Asparagales > Amaryllidaceae > Allium > Allium fistulosum. The sequence continues at coordinate 735,953,581 of CM060908.1, read as the reverse complement.
AGAACACTTCAAACTATCATTTAGTGATATCAATTTGGATTTGATATTTTCCTCATTTATGAAATACATAAACAAATAATGATATCGTAGATAATATCGCATGTATGATAATTCCTAATGCTTATGCATAAGGAATCCATCTTACATGTTATGTATTAAACATTTTAATAAGGTGCTATTGCCTATCGTTTTGGGACATTCCCAATATCTCTTATACTTACGGTAATAGACATAATTTACTAATCCAATGTTGAGTATTAAAACAAATATGGCTTATTTTATACAAGTACATTGTCAAAACAGCAATGTGTTGTTTACTTACAATTTAGAAATACAATGTACCTTTTAACGTTCTTTCTTATGAACACATGCTTCCTCTTCATTTTGCCTGATAATCAAACTATCTTATATTTCTATCAAAATATTTATTCAATTGCTTATAAAATGATACTTTTTATCGTTTCTTGGATCATATCTAAGGACTCACAAACTCAATATTGCTCCTACTGACTTCGAGATATTTTGGTTATTATGTGTAAACAGCTTACTCTAAATCATTATTTAGAATTTTATGTTTCAATAAATATGTCCCAAAACATAAAGTCATATCAAGCGATAATTTTTTGAGTAAATCTGAATTAACTTGAGCATGTTGGATATCGAATCTATTACACTAATTTCAAAAATTGAAATTTGCGATGTTATTCTTATCAATGTTGCTCATTATATTCCAACTGTATTAGTCTTACTCTCGAAGACACATTCGCAGCTGATGGATCATATTCCTTTCGGGTACATCTATCAAAATCATATTTTGATAATGTAATTGAAAATCTACGCATCATACCATATCATAGAGCCAACACTCTTAATGGTTTAACTAAACAACCAAGGAGTGTATATTTTCGACATTGATAAGAAACTCATAGTTTCTCTTCAATATGCGAGAATACTTGTTAGACACTCTAATGTGATGTGTTCAATTAGGCAAGTTAATATCATTTTATCTCATGTAATCAGTTTTGTCTTTGGATCGTATCCAATTTCACTTTATTACCAATAATTTCTCAAAGAAATTCCTTCATTATGAAGTTGGTATTTCTTGAAACAACAACTATTTCTCGGTGCAACGGAATATGTATTCATAAACACTTTATGAATTGCCTATTATATAAAGCTAATTTATTTTTTAGTTTACAAAATTTATATTCAAAACATAAATATGTCATCCAATGACAGTCTGGGCCAAACTCCATTTAAGGGAGATTCATACAAGATCCCTCACGAACAATTGTTATGTGCATACTTTCGACTTGCACAATCTACCAACTCTTGGTTTAGGATATGTTGGACTTTTTATAAACCCTTATCTTGTATGATTTTGTAAACTATTATTTAGATGAAATAATATTAAGCTTGTGTACTACTCTTAAGTACATGATCTTACAGAAAGAAATTAACTCAAATTCACTCATAATTACTCATACTTTATCCAACAAAATTTGATTACTCCTTATCGATACATCATTATATATCACATAGAGGAGTGACTTTTAATATTGAATCTTTATTCATTTTTAGGTACATTCGGAACTCTTTCCAATATAATCACCCTTTCTATCAAATTGGATCAGTTCTACCATATATTATTTTATTTACTTCCGTTTTATACTCTATGATCTTATCATAGACTTACACAAGTGTATCAAATACACATGTCCACATCTGTGATAACTCACCGGTGAATATGATAAAGTATGTGGAATTGTTTTAATATTAATAGACTTACGATTGTATCAATCTATATATGTCAATCCAAAGAGTTTGTCAACTCTTATGATGCTCCCACTGAATGGATGCATAGCCCTTAATTATTTAAGATATAATTAACCAATATCATATGATTCATAATCACATAATAAAGAATTATTTCTCAAAACCGCGGGTTAGTTTATAATTCCAAAATAATTGTAAATAACTTTAGATACCTCAGTATTTTTCGATGCATCACTTTTGTTGTGAAAACAAACACATTTTGTAGTTTCATATCATTATGAATATTCCTAATATTCACATTGAAATATAACTATATCTATTTTTCAGTCGGCACCGATAAATAGTCATTATTTCATAAATAATGTTCAGTATGTTTTATGACAAAATTCATAATCTGATGTAGTCAATCAGTGCTATATGACATGCTTCCACCATTTTCGACATTATTATAATAGCGTACTAAATTCGATGGTCCATCATTCACATAATATAGATTATTTATTTCGTATACTGTAATTATATTATAGCAGAGAGTTCTTTGATTAAATATCTTGAACTCAAAGAAATAAATCTCATAGAAAACAATTTTCTATATGAAAATACATTTCAGAATAGAAATCATATTTCTTATCCCGATAATAAGTACCAATTATTATTACAATTCTCATTTCTGATGTTTCTTTATAAAGCAAAAGTGACCATTCATTCTCTTCATCCCAACTATACCTTAATCACATCTACTCTTGTACATTCGTTATTCTATCTAAATGGTCAAACCATTCAAAAGAATGTCCTTACTACAATATCATAATGAACTCTTTACAAAGGTGCAATCGATTATCTTTAACATTTCAGGACATCAAATATGTTGCACTTTGCATAAACTGATCAGACTAACATGTCAGTGATTGAGTTCTTAGATCTATATTATAGTTTTGGTCTTGTGTTAACACAATGTGACCTTTATCGTAATCAATCAAATTGAATACACAATCTCGGACTTGTTAGTCCTTGAGATGATGGTTTTGATGACAACAACCTTAGAATAGATTATAAAATATAAATACTAACATTACAAGTTTAGATATATATGTATTTGCAGGATCTAACCATGCAGGTATCAAGAATGAAGACTGTACAGTATAGAGATTCAAGATACAAAGATAGAAGACTCATGAGTATCAAGATTATCAGGAGTTCAAGTTTAAGTCTGTTTTATTAGGAATATTTGTTAAAACTCGTAGAAAAGCACTGGCATCTTAATATCCAATTTATTCGTGGAATGAAATCCACTTCGAGCCCGTTAAAGGGATGGAACCCTATGTAGGATGGAACCTACGAAAATCTAGTGGGACATTGTTTTGTATCCACTAATTTTAATTCAAATGATTTTACAAAATTATCTTGTTTTCAAAATGATTTCAAAACTTTCCTTTTAAAAGATTCAAAACTCTCTATCCTGATTTTAAATAATTTTAGCCTCAAAACATCTTTAATTTCAAAGTCAAAATACTCCTGTTTTTAAATGTCTTTTCAAATAATATATTTAACTTTTAATATTTATACTTAGATTTAAATATAAAATTATAGTTAAATTATGTATTTATTGTTCTTTATATTTACTTATGAATTTCAACTATATTCAAGTATATTTATAAAGTTTTAAATAGTTTTTATATAAGATAAATATTGTTTTTATAAAAATTCAAATTATCATTTTTGGCTGAGGGATGTCGACATGCCCCTAGGTAGTATGTCGACATAGTGACAATTGAAGTTCAAATTCAAATTTCAAAAGAAGTGTCTATTCGCCATAACTCTTCATGAATGGTCATGGCTGTTGGTTTTCTATAAATAGGGGTCAGTTTCAACGAATTTTCAATCATATTTTTCTGATTTTCACTCCTCTTCAACTTCCACATTTCTTATTACAAAATCATACCATTACTCTGCCGAAATCAACATCGAATCATACTCGATTACTTCTAGTTTGATTCTACATCACTATCTCTACAAGGTTCTCAGTGCTATTCAGAGTTATAGACTTCTTTGTAATATATTAGCGAGAAAAGGTGTGATTGTAGCCTTTGAAACCAATCAAGCGAGAAAATGTGTGATTGTAGCCTTGGAAATCAATTTGGTGAACTTGTTGCCCCGGAAATCAAGTATCTCTACCCAAAGGATTGTTATTCTGGAGGGTGTACCTCATAGCCTTGAAATCGAGGGTTGTAATTGTTGAATTGCTTTTGAAAGGAAATCCATACTTAGTTGTACGGGACTAGATGTAGGGTAATTCCGAACCAGTATAAAATCCGGTGTGTTATTTCCTTTACTGCTTTTACTTTATATTTGCATCTGTGTTTGATTCTGTGTTAATATCTGTGTCTAATTAGTGTATACATTGTTAATAAAGTTAGATAAACTCAAAAAGGTTAACAAATTTCTTAAAACACTATTCACCCCCCCCCCCTCTAGTGTTAATTCTATCCTTAAGATCCTTAATCCGCATTTCTCACATTTGATATCAGAGCTTTGTTTTCAAAAGTTTCATTATCTGAATTTTGAAAAATTTCAAAATGGCTACTAACACTAGTACTGCTATTTCCACCAACACTAGTTCATTTGTAGAAGGTCAGTCTACTGCCAGACCATCACTTTTTAATGGCAGTAACTATGCATATTGGGCATGTAGGATGAGAATATATTTACAATCTGTAGGATTAGATACTTGGAATATCACACAAACTGAATATTCTGAACCCACAACTAATTTTGCACAGTGGACCACTGAGAAAAAGACTATTGCACAAAATAACTCTAAGGCAATGAATATTCTGTTTTGTTCACTTGAGAGAAATGAATTTAATAGAGTGTCAGTTTGTAAGTCTGCATATGAAATCTGGAAAACTTTGCAAGTAACTCACGAAGGAACAAGCAAAGTTAAACAGACCAAAATTTCCATGCTCACAAATCAGTTTCAGTTATTTAAAATGAATACTAATGAGTCTATTTCAGATATGTATAGTCAATTTGAAGATATTGTGCATTCTTTAATATCTTTGGGAAAGGAATTTTCGAAAGAAGATCAAGTCAGAAAATTTTTAAATTCTCTCACTCCAAAATGGGATCAAAAGACACTTGCAATTGAAGAGGCAAATGACATCAGTAGAAGAATTGATTGGAAATCTAATGTCGTTTGAAGTTCAAATGATCGGGAGAAAAGAAAGCAAAGCATCTGAAAAGAAATCAATGGAATTCAATGCATTGACCGATGGATCAGACTCAAACAGTGACAATGATGAAGAGATAGCATTTATGACCAGAAATTTTAGGAAATTTCTGAAGTACAGAAAATTGAATAGTTCCAAGAGAAACAACTTTAAGAATTCCGGTAATCAGACTACAGTACCAAACTTTATCAAATGCTTCAATTGTGACGAACCAGGTCATATCAAAAAGAACTGTCTGTATCCAGAAAGGCAGAATCCTCCTATGAACAATGAACCAGCAAAGAAACAGAAGCATGCATTTATTGCTACTCTAGATGACTCAGACTCGTCCTCAAGTGATGATGATCAAAAGACGGATAACTCGAATTTGTGTTTCACTGTAGTTCATGACTCCGATGAGTTCAAAGAAACAGACTCAGAAAAAGGTACACGTTTACAATATAATTGGTTGAAATTGCTTGCATAGAATTAGTTGCTTGATTGTTTGATTGATTGATTTTGAATTGATATGCTATTTGAATTTTAAAATTTATTTTCTATTTTTACTATTATTTTATTATTTTATTATTATTATTATTATTTTTGACACATTCTGAAATATATTATAAGTAAAATAATATTTCAGAAATATAGACATTAATAATAATATTTATATATATGTATATTAGATATCTTAGGAAAATCATATCATGAAAATTCACAGGCACATGTCGACATGGCCCCTGTCGACATGCCTACCTGAATTTGAATTTCAAATTTTGAATTCAAATGTTTGAATTTCCCTCCACCTTTTCACTTCATTTATTTTTCTGAAAAGATATCTTTTGACTAGAGAATATGTCCTTTGAAAGTCTATTTATCCACTATCGTTTATCATATCTTTTCACTTTCATTTTCAAATTCAAACTCTCTCTTCATATCTTCAAGCACTCTACTCTCTACTCTAATGGCTTCTTCAAGCAACCCCTCAACCATGAGAATTTGCAGAAAAATCAAAGAGCAATTATTCAATGATCCGAAGGCAATTAAAGCATACATCAATTATGCTAATTATGCCAAAGTCCATCCCGGAAAATTTGCTATTTTTCAAGATTTTTCTTCTTATGAAATTGATTCTCTTTTTGCAAACAATGGTGTTTTAAGTCTTATTGACTCTTCTCAAAACGATTTTGTTTTCTATCCTAATCTTGTCAAAATCTTTTATGCTAATCTAAACCGTGCTTTTTATAATGGAAATGAGAATGAGATTTGGAGCAGTGTCAAAAGACTCAAATTGTTTTGAATTGTGATCTCTTGGGTACCATTCTTAATTGCAAAAGCACGGGAATGGATCTTTCTAGTTTTCAAATCGATGAACATGATCGTGAGACATTTTATCATATTTTTGAAGGAGATGAAAACTTTGAATTTAAGAATCGAAACTTTCGTCCTAAAGCAAGAATTGACAATCTTCTTTTACAACATACTTTGACCCCAAGATCGGGAAATTTTAACAATCCTACCTCAAAAGTGTGCAAAGCACTTTGCGCTATTTTCGGAAATTATGATATCAATTGGGCGCAAGTTATTTTGGATGAACTTCGTCCTAAAAATTTTGAAATGGGAGAAAACACTTTATATCATGGAATTTACCTTACTCGGATTTTCGACTATTTTGGAGTAAATTTCAAAGGAGAAGAATTTATTTCAAGAAAAGTTTTTAATATCTCAAACATTTCTCTCATGAAAATCCCATATGTTTTTCAACCTTATGAGACTCTTACCGAAAAGGAAGAGCGTTTGGCTCATGAAGAAATGGAAGAGGAAGAAGAAGAAGAAAGGGATGAAATGGAAATAGAAGAAGAAGAAGAAGGTGAAACATCTTTAGAAAGTATTGAATATCCTTCCAATCCATCCAACAAAACCCTTCTCAAAAACCAAAAGTTAATTGTGGAGAATCAACGGATTTTAAAACGATCCGTTAATAAGAAGTTGGATAACATGTCTTCAAAGATGAACAAGTTCTTTTCAAAATTCAGCAAGAAACTTGGACTATCTTCATCATCTTCATCTTCTAACTAGTTTTATCTTTTAGTATCTTATTGTATTTGTCTTAGTTTGTTTCGAATGTTCATGTTGTTCATTATGTTTAATCATTGTATTATCCAATTATGCAATGAAATTGAATTTCCTTCCTGTCATCTAGCTTATTTTATATCTAGAATAAATGTTAGTATATTATAGAAATATATATACATCATTATTCACAAAATAAAATTATCATCAATTTTCACTGAAGTATGTCGACATACCTCCCTTGACCATGTCGACATGTACTGGTCAGAAGTGACTATTGATTTTGAATTTGAAATTTGAATAACTACCAAATGTCTATTCATTTCAAACGAATTTCTACACCTATATATACCTTTTACTTCCAGAAATCTTCACTGAAATTTATTTCTCATTATCTATATCCTTCATTTCTTTCTCTAATTCAATTATGGCCAATCCTATTCATAATCTATCTGAAAATCTTGAAGAAACACTCAATTCATTCAAGAATATTCTCTCTATCATCCTCCGTAATCAGCGTCACTTAGAATTAAGTCAAATGCAGATGATCAAGGAACAAGAGAGACACTTCGATGCAATTCGATGGATGATCTCCACCCTGCACAAGGATGATAACGAAGCACATCCTCCCGTTTCTCTATCTGTTGATAATGAAAATTGGGATGCCATCAAACAAGACCCTATCTTTGGAGAAGAAGGATGGGTTGATGTTCCTCGTAACGTTTAATTTTCTTTCTTTGATTGATTTGTTTGAATTAATTTGTTTGATTTGGTTTGGTTTGGATTGATACTTTGTGTGGATTGATTTCATTTGGTTTGAAGTTTGTTGTGTGAAACATGTATATATATACATTAAAATGAATATAGTCTTTAGTTAAGTTATTATGCTCATAAGTATCATTATTTCTTAATCTATATATTATATATTCCGTTGAATAGTTTATCAATGCAGGTACTAAAATCCAAGAGTAAGGGGGAGTAAATTTTTGTTGATGAAAAGGGGGAGAAGTATAAAATTGGGTAGTTAGGCATAGATTAAAGGGTAGTTGTTAGTTTTAAGGGGAGTTATTAGTTTTAAAGCGAGAAAAGGTGTGATTGTAGCCTTGGAAATCAATTGGGTGAACTTGTTGCCCCGGAAATCAAGTATCTCTACCCAAAGGATTGTTCTTCTGGAGGGTGTACCTCATAGCCTTGAAATCGAGGGTTGTAATTGTTGAATTGCTTTTGAAAGGAAATCCATACTTAGTTGTACGGGACTGGATGTAGGGTAACTCCGAACCAGTATAAAATCTGGTGTGTTATTTCCTTTACTGCTTTTACTTTATATTTGCATCTGTGTTTGATTCTGTGTTCATATCTGTGTCTAATTAGTGTATACATTGTTAATAAAGTTAGATAAACTCAAAAAGATTAACAAATTTCTTAAAACACTATTCACGCCCCCTCTAGTGTTAATTTGTAGCCTTAAGATCCTTAATCCGCATTTCTCACAGGACTATGGTTTATTTACTTATTTTGGATGAACTAATTTCATCAAAGTATCGTATATTACAAACTATGACTGTTCCACATATGACACATATGAAATAGTATATGAATCAAATATCCATAATCATGTACTGGTTTTAGAGTTCAAAACTCATAGAATGGAATACATGGTCTCGACCAAATAAACGAGTAAGTGACCAAATTACAAATGTATTTAATAGTTGTAAAATTAGGTGTTTGCATTGGTATTGAAACATTAACATGCAAGAAGCATCTATTAGTAAGTGTATGTTATATTTCTATTTATCAATCATTGATTCAAATCATTTATATATTTTAATTGATAAATGTTTTATCAATCATATTAAATGCATAAATTTATCATTGTAGATTATTATAACATTATATAGCATATGTTCTTACAATATTAGAAAGATTAAATGTTTTCATTTCATTTTTCTAATAAGGCACCCACAAGTCTTTTATGTTTCACCAAACCCTAACCGAAACATAGAAGTCTTTTAACGTCGCTAGTGAGTGTTAGGACTCGTATGTCTTGGGATTCTAACCTTGAGGAAAGCTCAACAAATCATAGGCCCGTATATGATGGATAACTCCTTATCGGTTGTATCACATACAACTCCTAACCCATGATTCCTTGCCCTGATCTCGCTTTTACCTTGAGGAAAGCTCAATAAGTAAAGTGGGATTATTCAATCAGACCTATTATTTCAGTAAGTATAATGCACATACCTTAAGGAAAGCTCAATAAGTAAAGTGGGATTATTCAATCGGACCTATTATTTCAGTAAGTATAATGCACATACCTTAAGGAATGCTCAACAAATATATGCAGTTATCTTACATTGTCTATTTAATATATTAATAGTACTACACATAACATCCTTAGCTTAAGGAAAGCTCAACAACTAAAGAGTATGCAAGTAATCTATTAATATATAAATGATAGAGGACGACTTTATATTAAAGATTCATAATCTTCAATATATTATATCGAGTGATATTGACTTATGGAGTAATGTATTTCTTATGAAATACCCTCGTGATTCAAGCATCGGACATATCTGAAATCATGGTATACATACAGTACGTTGTATTCATCCCTTAAGTCCATTTAGGGTTGCTTTAATGTTCCACATTTAGTTTATACATTCATATTATATAGGTTTTATTATTATATAACTTTTATACTTCACATTACTTATATAATAGCCTTATGTATAATATTATAATTATTAAATCTTATTTAATTAATTTTAATCAATTAACATTTTAATTAAATATTTATCATATATTACAACCTTTATAGTATAACGCATATATCATATATATGTGTATATTATTTATTTAATTAACCTTTTAATTTATTTATTTAATTAATTAACCTTTAATTAATTAAATTAATTTAACAATTTTAATTAAATTATATTAATTTCGAAAATCATATTATATACATACATGTATACTTATGATATCTTAAAATTTTTAAAATATCATAATATACATCAAAATATATAATGCATGTATATATATTTTTATTAATTAACTTATTTAATTAATTTATATATTTTATTAATCTTATTAATAAATTCAAAATTTTGAAATTAATTTATTCTATTTTCAAATATTTTGAAATTTTTTATTATATTATAACTTTTATAATATATGTATATCTTATTTTAAATTTAAAATATTTTATTTTAATCTTCAGACAATTTTGGAAATTAACCCAAGGCCCAATTCAAATTGGGCCTCTTCTATTAAGGGCAACCTTTTAGGCTTATAAATCTGTTCGGGTTAAGCCGGTAGCTATGTAAGGCAGAGTACTTGATCATCCATACCCAATCCTTTGACATACCTTTCTTAGCTTAATTAGTTAACCCTTACATGACTAATTAGACCACATAAGCTATAGGGATCCGACACTATTATTGGAACTAGGCCAGCCCGCAGCAGAAGTTATGGGTGAATTTCAATTTTATTACCTTATTGGATTGTTATTGGGTCGACGAAGACTAATTTATTTAGAACATTTCTTTTTTAAACTTAAATAAATGTTTTATTTCATTTAAATTTATAATTAATGGTCTGAGTTTTATTTAAAGTATTTTAAATTAAATATATTGGTACACGTATGTATCGTATACATATATGTATGTATGTGCATATGCAACATAATAATCCATGCAAGGTATAACATGCATGTTTATAAATATTGAGATTTGCATCACAACAGATATGTTAGCTCATCATATATGTATTGTATGTTCTCCAAATATATGTATGTGTGTGTGTGTACAAACTTGTTATTTAAATGAGTTTAAAACAATATAAATATTTACATATATACACAATATATGTTTTTCATAAATGCAATATATATATATATATATATTTGTATATATTAGATTAGATATTAATGTGATAAATGAGTGTATATATATAATGCAAAATTATTTTTTTATATATTATACATGTATAGTTTACAACAATAAATTAATAAATATATAAATATATATGTATCTATTTATAGTTATATTTGTAATATCTAATATATTTATAAATATATGAATTCAAATGTATATATTTATGTTATATAATTGTATCAATTATAAATTTAATTAATATTAATATATAACATTTCGGATCTGATATACTACAAAAAATATTTTGTTATAATTTTAAATTATAAATTATTTATATATAATTATATTAGTCGAAAAGTATTAAAATATTATTAAAATTAATTTATTAACAAATTTTTTTAATTTTTTTAAAATTCGAATATGATATTATAAGGTCATGGAAATATTTCCATAATTTTCTGAGTTAAAACTATATTTTTTTATTATTTAATTAATTTCAGCCGTTATTATAAATGATTTTTTAAAAATAAGAAATTTGATTTTAAAATTCTGTAATTTTGGCCAAAAGATAATATAATGTTGAATTTTTTTATAAAATTTAAAATATATTTTATATTAATTATATAACCTTTATTTCAATTTAAATAATATTAAAAATAGGAAATAAAATATATATTTTGCTGTTACTTAAAATTAAATTTAGAATAAATTTGCATATATAAAATATAAATCAATTTTTAATGTGATATGGTGGCATAATAAATTATATGTCATTTAAATATATGTAATATGACTTGTTAATATAAATATAATTAATTAATAAATTTATATAAATTAAAATGGCTATATATACATCGGATCTAAATAAAAATTATTTTATTTTTATTTTTATTATACATATATACACATAACCATTCGATAAGTGACAACATTATACATATAGGAATCTCACCTAACTACCAATATAATTATGGGGTGTGTGTGTGTACACGTGTGTGTGTATAAGCAATGGAATATTATACATGAATTATAAGTATTATGTACCAAACTATACCTTGAAGTACACCTTGCTATGATGAATATCCCTTCTTAGAACTCTTCTCAATTAGGTAGAGTGCTAATCTTTGAATTATAGAGCGTTGACTATCCAATAGTTGTTGATTTGAAATTGATTTGAGAGGTACTTTGATGGAGCTTTGTATAGGTGTGATCGGCCTGCAAGGAGACGAAAATGGCATTCAAAAAAGATCCTAATGTATTAGGGTTATGACTTCTTTTATAGTGGAAGGAATAGAAAGAAAGGTTGATCGACTCTGATACACATTCTCCCTAAATAAGAACCATCCAACTAAGTCCTCCTACCCCATCTTTTAGTCGCCCCTAACATGCATGTTGCTGCCATATGTATCATCATTCATCATGAGCTAATAGCCTATTTAGGTCCAAATAAATATTACTAATTAAATATGATTTAATTGCTTGATATTGCATATCAATCGATATATTTATAACTGTTATAAATATATATACACTAATATTTATTCCTTAAATCACATTCAAAATTTTATAATCAAAATTTTATAAATATTAATTAATTTAATTAATTTATAATAATTATAAACTAATTAAATCATTTGGTCTAAAGAGAATTCATCATATCGGTTGTGTGACTCGTCAAGTGAAAATTTAGTCAGTGTTTAACATTGAACTATTCGAATGTTAACGTTCACATGTTACTTAGCAGGTGGTATGATATTTTGGCCAAATTTATCGCTTACTTAGTTTCGATAAAATCCAATTTTTCGTTATTAAGCGTTATCCGGTCGTGACATTTATTTTACACTGATTCTCTTCGTCAAAACTATATCGCTTTGGACTTATGCAATTGAGTGATGGTTAAAATTCCAATATCGTCCATATTCAACTCAATAGTCCAAACACAAAGTCTTTGGTCCGATAATAATATTTATTCTTAATCGAAATGCTCCGGCAAGAGACTTTGACTTTGGGTTTACTTGAGTTGACCTTGATACTAACCCCATATAACTAAGGAGATGAATCCTCCCTTGAATAGTGCTTCAATTTCAATACTTCCACTCTACCCAACTATAGTCACTCGATGGATGTCATACCATGATTTGACTATAATTAAAATGGAGCTTTCATATTGAAGATCCATAGTATTCTCAAGTCGAGAGAATTGTGTAAATCAGTCACATTGATATTTTCTGTTTTACCTTAATCATATTAACCAACAGAAAACTATCAAGTGAGTCATTCCATTTTTATCCAATAACTATTAGTACGTAACCCCATGGTGCCCTCGACAGCCATGAGTTGTACACTGTCCAATATTTGGAGAGCTTTACGTACTCTAATCTCAATGAATGCGTCGATATCTTATCTCGATGCACCTTGACTAGAAACATTTAAAATGGTATATTTATTTTCATTATGATAAATTACTCATTGTTACAACATTTTATAACTATTATCACAGACGTGATATTTACATATTTTCTACTAAGTATACTTCTAATTAGATTGATTAATTAATATAACTGCATTATATCAAGTATATAATAGAAAGAAAATACCTTTGATTTTGAACAAGATTGGTTATTGAGTTAGATATATTTAAAAAAATTACATAATTTCCCTTAGGGCATACCTCTAACTCTATTAGTATCACATGTTGTGTTGTATATCATCTATCATGTAATTACAAGTTGGTGCAGTATCGTTAGATAAGGAGCTAAATAAGTAAAACCGGTGGAGAACATTAATGTCATTTAAAGACCTAGGTATACCGCAAAATGTATGCCATATAGATAAATAAATGAAGTTACATCTTCCAAAGCCATGGTTGCCTTGTGGTAATATTCGATGTATTATCCTTGCATTATAGCTGGATAGTTTTTCCAATGCCAATGCATATAATCTAAGCTACCCAACATGCTTGGAAATCCACATTGTTCATCCATAGCCAATAGTCCATTAATATCATTATCATTTGGTGCTCTAAGATGTCGCGCACCAAATGCTTGCACCACTATTTTGCAAAATAATACATTCATTGGTGGTAGAATCTCTAATTCGGACGTACTTGTCTTGCCTATCAGTGCCTTTCCTATAAGCTAACATTCATAAGACACTTGTCATTTCTTGATGCGAGAAAAGACGCATTTGACCACATGTATTATATCTTTGTATGAAATATATATTTCTCTCTCCTTAACTTTGTCATAAATTACTCTAAGATGTTTCTAGACATTCGATGCCTTAATCTGTACTTCACCATGTCCAAACATAAGTCGTTATTAAAGTAACCTGCCATTATTCGATCATGGCCTGATTGATAATTTCTTTTCAATTATCTTTATGCTACAAAACACTCACACCTTGTTTAGAAGATTCCTCCATCTCATGTAACCGAATAAGCTCTAGTGCTTTAGACACTATTACTTGTTGTTAACAATCTTCGTGCATATGACTGTTACCAGAACTTGACGAAGAGGAGTAGAAAGAAGAGAAGCAAAATAACATTTTTATTAGATTCATGTTTATATTTGTTTTGTGTTTTGTGTTTTGAGTACCAAAAATAACATCTACATATAATCTCTTAGAGCTGCATAAATATCTTAAAATATTTATCATTTATCCTACAAATATTTGCAAGAGTTTATATTGTATTGTCAGATATTTACTATACTTATCCCTCTCAGTTAGAAATTTATTGGAGTTCCTACTATATGGTTAGATATTTACTATACTTTTCCTACCTAATCGGATTTTTATTGAATTTTGTACTATATGGTTAGAAATTTGCTATACCTTGTCCTGTTCACTCATATTTTTATTGAAGTTTTTAGTTTATGGTCAGATATTTACTACCGCTTGTCCTATCCACTTTGATTTTTTCTATAAAGATTCCTTTAAAACACGGACGGGGTGGAGGTGCATGGGGCCAGAAATCCATGATACATGAAGCATACAAATGTGAAAATCCCTAAAGAATACATGACCTAATGGAGTAAAGGTCGTCGGTGAGGATTTCCTCGAGTGATACGATGATCATGGTGCAGCGAGATGATGGCTCCTTATGAGGTACCGAGCGATAGATACTAGTGAGGATAGTACCTTGGTCCATTTGTGGACGATAGGATGTGTGTGTATGTGTATAAATCTACGGGAGGTAGATGGGAATGGTTCGTACACAGCGCTGGAGTCGTAGCGACTAATGATAAAATATAACATAATAAGAAATGGTGAACAATCGGCATAAGCTAGTGTTATGCATAAGAAGTATAATTTACTAGTCACCATAACGTTGTTCTGACCCCTTCCTCATTACAACCTAAAGGATTTAGAAGGGCAGGTACTGGTATTGTTTGAAGCAATTGTTTGGCTAAGGCACTTGACATTGGAGATGTCAATTCTAGGTCAGTCATTATTATGGTCTATTATATTTACATATTTCTACTGTGAGTTATTACCATTAGTGCTCCAATATAATTTCTCTTTTGTAGGATACTAAACTGACAATCCATATTTTAGTGGACCAAGGTTTTCGGGTTTGCGAAAAATCTAGTCCTACTAGAGTGCGGGTTGTTACATTTTGTATCAGAGCGTTAGTTAGTCAATTCCTGAAAGATTAGGAAATGTAAAGTGCACGTATTTGTATTTTGTCTATAAATATAAATGTAGTATATGCTAAAATCCTAAGAATTTCTTCTATAGAGTAGTTTCATATGGAATATCCCAAAAACTGGATGGCACATGATTTCCTAGTTGGGCTTTGATAGCCCACTGATTGTTAATCCCCATTTTGATTGCCGATTGATGATGTATAATAGATCCAAATAAAGGAAAAATAAGAACCCATGTGTTATAGATAGTGGAAGATGGAGAAGTTTCTGAAGAAAGGTGTAAAACGATCACTCCTAATTAATGATTGGATTTTTGGATTTGAAAAGAAGAATGTCTTGAGAGAATAGTTAGAAGTCCACTTTGAGTCCAACCTAATAATAAGAAATTTTTGGAAAATGAGAAAAAATATAAATTGTATACTTTAAAAGGACTTCTAATGGAAAAGTAAATAAATATTGGATTCTAAATATATATATATATATGTGTGTGTGTGTGTGTGTGTGTGTGTGTGTGTATGTATATGTATATGTATATCATAAAGGTTTTGTAAGAAATATTCTTTTGAAAAGAAGTGATAGAGCATTATAACTCGTGAATCTTTCTATGTAATGAAAGTTTTTAAGATATTAAATATTTTTATGGATGGACAATATAAGTGGTATAGAAATTGGAATAGGGTGAATGGTATAGAAAAGAAGAATCAGGGTTGAAAAAATTAAGCTATAAGTGGCTGCACTACAATAGTTTAAGTAAAAAGGATGGGAAATTAAGGGAAAAACAATTGGAATTAGTGTAGTTTGGGCTGAAGAGTTGAGTAGTAGAAAGTATAAATGTAAGAGAGGTTTGACTTATGGTAATTAGGTTGGGATTTGACATATTTAATTCACTGGAATGAAAAGAGACAACAAAGTATGTTTCTATGAATCAATCAAGTTACAAATAAAGGCATTTTGTTTGAAATAATAAGGAATGTAAATGCAAAGAAAGAGATGTACAAAATATCAAAAATTCTGTATTTTGTACCGTCTATTTCAATAAAGAAATGAAATAAAATTCCTTGTAATTTCACATAAAACACGAATCCTTTTTTAGCGATCCATAGAGAATTATAACATTAACGATTCCTCTTGGAGGAAAAGTAGTTCCAATGCATTAAAATATAGGATCCTTAAGTACAATAAAAAGTGTAGTAATTAGAAGCAGTGTCAGTAAATTATACTAATAAACAATGTTAGTAATCTAAATTGATAATAAGAAATTAAAAGCAGAACAGAGAAAAATGGACATTTTCCGTTGTTATGTGCATTTAATTTAAGTATCTTTTAAATGTCCTCCTTTTTGATATTAAAGATGTAACACCCATAGTTTTGATTAACATTATTCAAGAGATTAAATTAGATTAATTAAATAGAATGATATGAGGTGTAGTGTGATTAGGGAACTGAGATTTGATACTCAATAAGGTCGAGCCTTGATTAACTAATTGGACAATAACATTGTTTTACTTAAGATAAAGGAGAATACATGAGAAGGGTAAAATAGGAATATCCATTCTTTTATCTCTTAAACCCTCACCACTTTATGTTATTCTCACTTTTCATCACTTAAAAACAATCAAAGAATACAAGGTCGGCCATTAAACAAGAGGAGAGGAGGAAAAAGCTTAGAGATTTAAGAGGAAACCTTAGCCAATCATCAAATCTCAAGTCTACTTATCCACTCAAGGTAAATAATAATAAACCATCTCATTTTATACCTATTTGCTTTCGAATCTTGTGTAGATTGATTCATTTTTAATGATATGATATGCCATGATTTATTTTATCATTGATTGGATTGAGTAAAGGGCTATTGGATTTTTTACGAAATAAATCTAATAGGTTTTATGGGTAAACTTAAGATTTTGATCTCTAAACGATTTGATTTTTAGATATGTGGTGTAAAACCTAATTTCGGTTATGGGTTTTTATTTTCATAATTTTTCAAATTAATAAGTATATCTTATGGATTTCCTAATGAAGGATGGACATTTATTTTGGGTTTTAATTATTAAAAATAATTAAATATGGATTTTAGTCCCGAAATTCGATAGGATAAAGAAAATAACATTTTTAAATTTCTATGAGTTTTTGTGATTTTTCCTAAGTGATTAAGATTTATTATGAAATTATTATGCTAGATAAGCATATAAATTAATAATTAACTAAGGGTATTAATTAATTAAAGTTGAAAATTATTTTGGAGCTTGAAAAATGTATGTGGCAGTTTTTCTAAAAAGGATATGTTGAAAGATGTTTTATCAAATAGAAATTTGACAAGAATTATGGTTTGGTGAAAAGTATATGCTTTTATTAGTAAAAATTCAGTTTTCTTGATAATTACGATCATACCATGTCGCTTGTATTCTCATCGAGCCTAAACAACACCGCCTCTTTGAGTCTCATCATTGGAAGGAAGTTTATGATGGCTACTTCGGTAGCTATGGAAGGGTTCCAACAGTGTAGACACCAACATCATCGGCAACCTATGTAGGGCGGCATTGCTACTTCGTGATTCATCTAACTTTACCTATGTTTTATCTGATGCCACATACTATTATATTAAACGCTTTCGAAGTCATCTATACCAATGGCAGTGACGCCGCATGTCTTAACTTCGACCCTATATATCTATTAAGCGGCATAATTTCCAAAGTGAACTAAGTAAGTTTTTATAACAACGCCACTTTTGTTGGTGCCGCTATTCATCAAGGTCGGCGAGGTCCATTCTATTGCTTTAATAATGATGTAGTACGACATTGTTGCCGTGTCTTTTGGCGTCGACACGAATAAATAGGAGGATAACCTATAGATTATGAAAGTTGACAACATCATTTTCGATAAGAATTTTAATACTTAAAAGTATTTAAGTTTTTGGTCTTCGACCTTGATAAAGGTCAACAAGGGTTTTAACGCGCATGTTTTATGATTACCTCAATAGAGGCGGAGAGCCTAAGCTTCTGTATCAAAAGTATATAGACGTTGACACTGATATATTTATAACCTATTTAAAGACAGCAACTTCATATCAAATTTAAACATAAACATGACAATACAAAAAGGGATATATAAAATAACAATAAAATTTGGTAATATAAAGAGCTATATATATATCTTTGGGTTAAATATGATTTAAGGGGATTAATCATATATCATTATGAAAATGATTTCAAGGATTTTAATTATGGAATAGCCCAAGTTTTGAGTTAAAATTACCAAAGAGAAAATTACTCAAGGTTAAGCAATTGTGATACATAAAAAGGTTATTGATTGAACATATGGAATGATAGATACTATATGTTATTTTGTTTATTCGATCAGTTATTGTGTTTAATTGTTATTGTCATACTCATATCATTTATGACCCACAACTGCTTTGTGGGCTATTAATGGCAGAATAACCAACTAGGTTGACCCAGTGGTGAGTATAAACAAAGTTAACTCCTGAGTGAGTAGAACTGCATTCAGGAGATCAGGTAGATCAGAAATGTTAGGATGCCCGAAACTGATTAAAAGACTGTTGAATGAGATATGGTATTGGAAGGATCCAATAGGTTCATAGTGATCCTATGAAAACTATGGCTTAAGTAATGTTATCGAAGATGACCAATAGGTTCTTAGTGACCCCATGAAAACTATGATTGGAATGTTATTGGATGTTATCCAATAGGTTCTAAGTGATCCCATAAAAACTATGAAATGAGAAAAGCTATTGGTGAATCCAATAGATTCATAGTAAGCCTATCAAAATTATGGTTGAAAGATTATTGGTAGAAACCACTAGGTTCTTAGTGATCCTATGAAAACTATGAAGTTGGATAGATTGTCCCTAAGTATTGAGATAGGTTATTAGTCAGTCCATGAAAACTAATATGTTAATAGTGACCCTAGAAAAACTATAAATTGAGACAGATTGTCAAATAAAATTTGGGATGGGTAATCCAGGGTTTATTGCATGTTGCATATCATAATATATTATGTTGTTTTAACCATTGTGGATGTAGAAGCACAATATATGGTCAATGTATTTTAGTTAAGATACCAGTGAGGGGAAAACCTGTTCTGCTCAACGGCGCAGTCTAATTAGATATATATTGGTTCGAGATGGTAGGTTATTATTCACACCAGAATTTTTGTCTGACCCGAAGTTTTGTTTTTTCCCCTTAAACTCTAGGGTACTCAATTGAGTAGGTCAGAAGTAAGAGATTTTGAGTTTTCTAGTATGACAAATAAGCTTCTGGAGACGTGCATGAGGCAATCTAGCTATGTAGAAGTTCTATTCCAATCCACTTTGTTGTTTAAATTTGTCTGTATGGATGTAATGGCAAGTTATATAATTTTCAAATATTTGGCTCTAATCAAACAAAGAGGCATCTTCATATATCGCTCTTGGAGTATTTTGTAATAAATATATTTTCACTAAATGTGGAATTATGAATCGTTTTATGTAATGAATATGAAATCATATTTTGAAATGGAATGTAAAAGTTATTTCTGAATTGTGTTTGATAATTTTTCATATTCATATGCTTCTGATTATTTATATGTTTAATATAGCCGCATTTTTTCGTCGAGAATTAATAACTATGGATGACTGCAACATCCATAGCAGTTAGTTTTGGACTTCAAAATATGGGATGTTACAAAAGACTCCGCCCAATATTGGATGATTGGAAGGGTAGGAGATGTAAGGAAAATAATATGATGATATTTGTCCTTATTTACTCCAGTTTTTATATTTTAAAAGTTACGGAAGATGTTTTAGAGACATAGTAAATTCTATTTTTGAAAGAAATGGTTTGGTGAAAATAAATAAGTCTTTGAAAGAAACACTTAATAAATGGTTGAACTAAAAATCCCAAATTTTTAATAAGTGTTAGAATGGTCTTTAAAAGAAAATGCTAATTTGATTTTAAACTTAGAATTGTTAGCATCCCCTTTTAAGTTTAGTGAATAAGTTAAATTCAAAAATCTTAAAATGTAAGTTTTGAAAAGAGTTAAAACACCAGATTTTTTTTGAATATAATAGAAGTTTCTAAGTAGCACTTTTAAAGGCAAGAGTTTTGGGATTATTTATTTCAAGAATTTTTGAATTTTTAATTTTTGAAAAAAATGACGATAAAGACAAACTAGAATTTAATATGGAGCAGATAGGAATTCGTGTCCAGGTAAGATGGAGAAAAGAATAAGGCTACCAAGGAGATAGCAATGACTACTTTTGGAATGGTAAGAAGAAGTCCCTATAGAGTGTAAGGACACTAGAAAGAGCCTAGGAATGTTATTTTGATATGTGTATAAACCATAGAGAGGATATTAATGTACACTCTATAAGCTTTGGATATACATGTAGGAGGCTAATGGATAAAGGAAATATCAAGGATTGAGAATACTATCAAAAGAATGGGATTAAGATGAGATAGTAACAGATGGCAATGAGATGGTAAACATACATGTAGGATATTGGTAGACTTAAGTTGGGAAAACAAGAGAGAGATCGGAAAGTTATTTCCCCAAGCTTAGTTGCTATTTAATATGAAGATTTCATAGGTTGTATTTCTTATCCACTATGGTGAGAAGAGATATAGCTATTCCATAATTTGGTATGTAATGGAAGAGATGAATATACAGACCTTATTCATCATAAGTAATAAAGGAAAGATAAGATATGAAGGTTGCTGTAGAGGGATGGCCTGTTAGAAAGGCCTGTTCTTGTAGTTGTAGTAGTTAGTGGTGTTGTGTTCCTTCCACTGTTAGTTTTTCTTTTCATAGGTTGTAAACATTAGTTGTTGCTATGAATTGCATATGTTTAGGGAAATGTTCCTTCTTATGTGTTTTCTAAGCGGACCGCAATGATTTGAGAAAGCAATAAAAAGAAAATTTTAGAGAAAGCCACTTAACAAATGCGAGGGAAAAGAAAATAGTTAAAACTAGAAGTTAAATAATAAATTAAGAAAATTTATTTAACTAACTACTAAATAAAAGAAAATTGAAACTTTAGGTTCTAAAAAGAATAGAGTTTTTTTTGGAAAGTAAATTTGGCAAGTAAAGGATAGGGAAGGAATGTTTAGTAGCCACGGGTCAATGCCTCTACATCTCAATACCTGAAATTTATAATTGAGCTTGGTTGCTGTTTACTACTATAAAAGAAAAGCTTTTAAGAACTTAAAAATCCACCGCGTAATTAAGTGAAGTCCATTATGGATGATGGATTGTTGGCTAAACCCTGATATCATAAATGTGGAGAATTATTTATAAAATGTAATTAAACATATGTTTTGAAAAAGAAAAATTTTATGAAAAATTTATTTGTGAATGTTTTCATTATAAATAATATGACTTTGAAATATTTTTTAAAAGATAAGGATTTTGAGTTTTAGAAATTTTGAAATATCACATGCTGACATTGGGGAATAGCCGGTAAGTTGATTAGTGTAGATTGTACTGCATAACAATAGTTGTAGTAAAATGAATACGGTGAGCGACAAGGAAGCTATTTTGCTAATGGAGCATTTTTCCTTGTATACCTTGTCGATAAGTAATTTTTTTAAAAAAGATGATTTTTGAAACAACAATGTTTTTGAACTTTAAAAATAAAAGTTAATTACGCAAACTATACTTGGGAAAGTAGGAAAAGGATTGGGGAAAAGGAGTAGATCCAAAGGTACAGCAGGAAGAGATTACACAAGAGAATGATGGAAATATGGAATTCTCTATCTAGACCCTTTCCAAGCTTAAGAAAATAGATTTAGAAAACCGATATTTTCTAAATTGGATATTAGCAATGTTGTGCTAGCAATTTGGATGGTAGGAATTGGATGAAAAATTGGTTGAACTATGCTTCTATTTGTAGAAGTGTGGAAAAATTTCGATGAATAACCGTTTTTGATTTTTCAAAAAGTTGCATTTGTGTAGAACTGCTAGTATATTTAGGATGTTAACTTCATGTTTTCGAAACTAATTTAAAAAGAAATCATTTATATAGGAGGCGCCAATTAGAAATTATTGTTCATGCATATCATATGTATTGTGATGCACTATGCACATTTACACAGATTGTTGCAAAATTGGTTGTACATTAATTGATTGTTAGTGTACAATGGATGTGCGATGGTTTACATGATCGATCCCTTACAGAATTTTAGGGACGAAATTTTTTAAGGGGGAGAATGTAACACCCTGCGTTTTTACGTTAATTAATTAAAATAGAAATTAATTAATAAATAATAAATAGTGAAAAACAGAATTTTTGCAAATTTCAGAATTTGGCTACGAAACTTGCACCATTGTGTTCGTGAATTTTCTGATTAGTTTTCATATATAAGCTTTTCCGATCGGAGTTCAAACAAAAAGTTTATCAGCATTTGAATTTTTGTAGCGAGAAATAAATATATATGTCATTAAGGAAATAATTTGAAATTAATTAACGATTATTTAGTGTCGTTAAACTTAATTGTTACTTAACGTTTAAGAATTATAAATAGGGGATAAGATAACGTTGATTAACGTTAATTGGATATTAAAGGCAAGAAATCAACGTAATAAGAGAACGCACCAAATTCCCTAAACCAGCAATGCCTAGGTCGATCGTGACTATGCCTGGGTCGACCATGGATGGTAGACCTAGGGGCTTGAACGGTCGACTCATGACTTTTTGATTGTGGCAGTGAGATTTGGCCGTGTG
Organism: Allium fistulosum; assembly: GCA_030737815.1. Classification (NCBI taxonomy): domain Eukaryota; kingdom Viridiplantae; phylum Streptophyta; class Magnoliopsida; order Asparagales; family Amaryllidaceae; genus Allium; species Allium fistulosum. Next base: position 735,930,276 of record CM060908.1, on the reverse strand, counting down.
GCCCAGGTCTAATACAATTCCATCTGACGGTTAGCGCTAATTTGAACCTCTATAAATTATGACCTAGAGCTTCACTTCCAACTCATTATTTTTCTAATGAACGCGGAAGCTCTATCATTTTTCTTTCCCCTCCAATATTTCTACAAACAATGAATTAGGTAACGGATACACTTTGGAGAAGAATAGAAAAGGATAGAGGATAAGAAATAGGTTCAAATCAAGTTGCTACATCAAAGATAACTTTAGATCTGGTTCTAATTAATAAATTTAAATCTCTTTTCTCTAATTTAAATTCTAATAGGTTGGTATATATATTATTTATGGATCCGAATAGGGAGTCAAAAGTGGAGAATACAGATAACAGGATTTGGATCTGGATTAGATCTAGGGATTTGGAAGCACTAATAAAAGGTGAGTGAGAATATTATATATTTTTATATGATACTAGATTATATCATTGCAAACCTATTCCTATGTGCCTACGAATTGAATTTAAGTTGTGAATAAATTCATAATTGTGAAAAGTTAAAGATATGAAACTTGCGTATATAAATACATAATGATTAGTTTTAATTCTGTGATCGCGTGATGATTAGTTTTATTTCTCTAATTACGTAATGACTAGATGTAATTCTGTAGCTGCAAAATGATGAGATTTAATTGGTATTTTTACAACAATTGAAATGAAGAAAATTTAATGAATGCATAATGATTAGGAACTTATTTTTATTTTGTCGGACATAAATTAGGTTGAAATAAACTTCATTCTATTATTTATTGTTTTTGTGATATTTTAATACATTGGAACTTGGATCGTTACAAGTAAATTTCCGCATATTATCAAGTTCAAAATAAACAAAAGTGTGGCTTTTGGAATAACAAGGAATGCACATGTGAAAATAAACGGAAAGATATGTATAAAATAGGAAAAATCTCCATGTTTTATACAGTTATTTCACGAAAAGTAAAAAGGCAATTCCTTGTAATTGCAAACCCCACACAAACATCTCTTCTTTTGATAAGATATGGAAATTTACTACTTTAACATATACTGAATAGAAGAGTTCCAACATATTAAAATGTAGTAAATCCTAAAAGTTAAACATTAAGTCGTGAATAAAGTACGAATACCAATTAAAATGAAAGAAATAGGCTTTGAGAAATAGGTAAGAAAAAGAATAGAGAATGATATGAGAATAGAAATGTTAGTTGGAACCAATGAATAAAAAGGCAATAATATTAAAGAATTGAAAAAGAAGCAGTAAATGAATTTGAAGAAGGAAAGGCTAAACGCATAGTAAAATAAGACTTATAGTCAACTATAAGAGTTATAGAGGCAATAAAAGAAAGAATGTAAGAATGAGAACATATGAATATAAAAAATATGTAATAAGTAGCCCCGGATATGCGTTTATGATTGATGTGGATAGTTATAATTTAATATATAAATTATAGAAAGAAAATGACATTAAGAGTCATTAGAATAAGTTGAAGTATGAAAGAAATTCAAATGTAGACCCGTGGAGAGTATACGCTTGCATATAGATGAAGGAATACCATCAAGTTATGTTAGTGCTTGGAACAAAACCTCCGTAATTATAGGCACCAAGCGGACCTGTTGCAGATCGCGAGACTGTACAAGCACTGTAGAGCCAAATTTATTTAGAGAAGGGTATTGCATTGATTTCACTAGGCAATCTAATTGGACGATGGGCGGGATTAGACTTATGCAGCAGGGCGCTCAAGGCTGGTGTGCGTGGGAACCAAAACAAGGGGTAGAAGTTGCATATTAAGCGAGCTCGTCATTGGTCCCTTGCGGTCAACGGGAAGGACAGGGTTACACCTAACTGATCTCTTTCGCCTACCAGGAATGATTCTGTTGGGTTATGCACCACCATAGTTGTTTGTTGTTTTGTTTGATGGGGCAAGGCTAATTAACCCATACAGAGATTCCTTCAAAACACAGACATAGATGGGATGGAGGTGTGTGGGGCCGAAAATCCATGATACATGAAGTAGACAAAGGTGAAAATCCTTGAAGAATACATGATCTAGCTAATGGAGTAAAGGTCATCAGTGAGCACTATAGGATTTCCTCGACCGATACGATGATCATGATGCAATGAGGTGGCTCCTTACGAGGTTCTGAGCGATATATACTAGTTAGGATAGTATCTTGGTCCATTAGTGGATGATGGGATATATATTTATATACATATAGCTATAAATCTATGGGAGGTAAATGGGAACGGTTCGTATGCAGCGGTGGAGTCGTAGCGACTAATGATAAAATCTAACATAACAGGAAATGGTGAACAATCGGCATAAGCTACTGTTATGTATAAGATGTATAATTTACCAGTCATTAGAACGTTGTTCTGACCCCCTCCTCATTACAACCTACAGGATTTAGAAGGGTAGGTACTGGTATTGTTTGGAGTAGTTGTCTAGCTGAGGAAATTGACATTTGAGGTGTCAATTTTAGGTCAGTGACTATTACGATCTATTATTTTTCTTATTTCCGCTATGAGTTATTACCATTAGTGCTCTGATATAATTTCTCTTTTGTAGGATACCAAACCAACAATCCGTATTTTAGTGGACTTGGGTTTTTGGGTTTGCGAAAAATCTAGGTCCAATGGAGTGCGGGTTATTACACCAATTACAGGTTCCCTTTCTTGAAGCTGCCTATTCCTAAGAAACAGTAAAATTACTGACGACTGAAGTCAAAAATCCAACCACATACTAGTTTCTATTTTCGAAGTCTAGTACATTAGTGGTTTGATTCCAAAAGTTTCTTCTTAGCACTGCCTACCTTTGAGCAAAGATAAATTCCTTAGTGTCGGGGTAAAATTACCCAATCAATTACTAAATCGGTGTTTAAACCTTCTCGTTGTTGCCAGTCTCCGGGCAGTGGCGAGTTCCAAAAGGTTAGGGCCGAATTCTTCGATTGTCCTTAAGCAGCGACCCTTCCTACCGTCGCTATTCTCCAGAGATCGCCAGATTCCTGAAGGGAAGAGCTTTACCTTCTTGACGTTGCCATTCTTCGGGAAAAACAAAATTCCTGAAGCTTGCATTTTCCTTCCTAGCATCGCCAATCTTGTAGCAATGCCAAATTCTTGAAGAATAGGGTTTTACCTTCTTAACGCTACCAATCTCCGAGTAGCGGTAGATTCCTAAAGGTTAGAGTTTTCCTTCCTGGTATCGCCTATCCCCAAGAAATTCCAAATTCCTGAAGGATAGGGTTTTACCTTCCTGACGCTGCCAATCTCCGGGCATCTTCAGATTTTCGAAGGTTAGTGTTTTCCTTCCTAGCATCGCATATCTCCGAGAAATGCCAGATTCCTAAAGGATAGAGTTTTACCTTCCTGGCGCTGCCAATCTTCGGGCAGCGTCTGATTCCTGAAGTTCGAGGCCGAATTATCCGATCAACCCCTAAGTGAATTGTTAAACCTTCTCATCGTCGTCCATCTCTAGGAAACAACGAATTCATGAAGATCAGGGCTGAATTATCCGATCGACCCCTAAGTGGGTTTTCTGGGGTAAGCTCCCTAGCCATGATCTAAGGACTGAGAAGCATGTCCCTTGTTGAGGATTTTTCTTGCAAGAACACGGTTTCGTTGGTTCGAGAAACTGACTTTATTCATGAACATAAGAAGTCCAAGTCCTGCGTTATTACATTACCCTCAATGTACTTGGATGTCTTATTCACAAAAATAAATTGAGAAAAACTAAATGTAGTGGTGCCACAACAGGTCATTCCATCAACATTACCAACTTAAATGTTCCATCTCAAAGCTTCCGATCGATCACGTAGGGTCCTTCCCAGTTCAGCACAAGTGACCCTATACCTGCGAGAACTCATTTCATAATGGGATCCCCTACCTCAAAGGTAGATTGCAAACCTTGGTGTTGAAATGCCATGCTCCCCTTTTTTAGTGGGTAGCTACCTTAATTCTACTTCTTCCCTTTTCTCATTAATCCACTCGAGGGAGTCAAGCAAGAGTTCCTCATTCGCCTTCGGGTTGAAATCCCTTTCATGATGAGAAGGGACTTCCAGTTCTATCAGGATCATTTCTTCTGATCCATAAGCCAAAGAAAACGATGAGTGTCCAATTGTAGACTTATGTGTCATCCTATAAGCCCATAGTGTTAGTGGAAGATCATCAACCTAGTTGCCTTTAGATCTAGTCAGTCGCTTCTTCAAGCTGGATTTGATGATCTTGTTCTCTACTTCCACTTGCCTGTTTGTTTGCGGATGTGCCACTATGGAAAAGCTTTTCTCAGTCCCGCATCGATTGCAGAAATCCTTGAATTCGGCACTCATGAATTGGGTTTCGTTGTCTGTGATGATCTTCTGAAAGTACTCCGAACATGCAAATAATGTTTTTCATTACAAAGTTAATTTACTTCTTTGTTGCAATCATTGTAAACAGTTCCACCTCTACCCATTTCGTAAAGTAGTCCACTGCAATGATAGCATATTTGGCTCCCTCCTTCACTGTCGGTAGCACATCGATGATGTCGATTCCCTAAATTGAAAATGGTCATGGACTGACCATTGGCATAAGTTTCATCGGTGGGGCTCTTAGAATCTTCGCAAATCTCTGGCACTGGTCACACCGTTTGGTGTAGTCAGTAGCATTTCAGTTTATCGTCGGCCAAAAATATCCATGGCGAAGTATCTTCTTCGCTAGAGTCTATCCCTGGTGTGATTGCAACATTTGCCCTTATGGATTTCCATAAGGATATTCCTAGCCTCATCCTTAGCTACATACCAAAGCATGGAAGTTGAGAATCCTCTCATGTATAATACTCCTTGCATTACGAACCGTAGTGCTTTCCAAAGGAGCTTCTTCCATTCGTTCCTACCTCTTAGGAAAGTTCCGTTGATCAGATGGTCTTTGATTAGGGTCATCCATTACTCTTCTTCCTCTGTGGTCATCAGAATCCAGTTGACGTCCTTCTAATCGATACAAGGAGTTATCAGAACTCCCATCGAAATGAATCCCATTAGTTGCACTTCCTCAGAGCTTGCTAGGGTAGCTAATGAATCAACCTTCATGTTCTTCTCTCTAAGAATGTGTGTTATTATATAATGCTCTATGTCCTCTAATAGCTCATGTGCCTTCGACAGGTAAGGGGCTAGTCTCTCTCCCTTCGCCTGATACTCCTTTCTGATTTTGCAAACCACCAGCTGGGAATCACTAAATATGTGTAGCATTTTTATCCCCATTTTCTTTGCTACCATCAATCTTGCTATTAATGCCTCGTACTCGACTTTGTTATTAGTTGCAGGAAATTCCAGCTTCAATGCGTAACATATTGACCATCCTTTCAGTGTTTCAAATACTACTCCTGCCCTTGAGCTATATTCGTTTGAAGCACCATTAACAAATAGCTTCCAATGTGGAACTGCGACAGCAACATCCTCTTCTTCTTCACCATCATGTGTGGTAAATTCGATGATGAAGTCTGCAATTCCTACTCGTTTATCGCTCTCCTCGAATGGTAAGTAATATCGAACTGGCTCAGCTTGGTATTCCATTTTAGCAACCTTCTCGAGGTCTCGGGTCTGTACAATACCGTTTTCAGAGGTTAGTCCGTCCATACTTCGATTGGATGAGCTTGAAAATATGGCACTAGCTTTCTAGATGCAATCAGTAGGTAGTATGCGAGCTTCTCCAACTTCGTGTAGTTGTTTTCTGCCTTAGTAAATCTCTTTCTAATATAGTAAACCGACCTTTGAATCCTTGCCTCTTCACGTACTAATGCTGCATCAGTGCGTGAGTTGACACTGCAAAATAGACAAATAAGTCCTCCCTGTCCAACGGTTTAGACAAGGCCAGTGGTGTCCCTGTGTGCCTCAACAACACCTCGAAGGCATTTTGGAAATTCTGGTTCCATTCAAGGTTCTTTTTACCTATCTTAAGAGCATAGAAGAAAGGAATGGACTTATCTGTCACCCTTGAGATGAACCGACTCAAAGCAGCAATCTTTCCATTTAGGCTCTAAAGCTCCTTCTTTGTAGTTGGGGCGGTTATGTTCCTGAAGATATCAATCTTCTCTGAATTGGCTTCGATGCCCCATGATTTACAATAAACCCCAGAACTTTCTTGAAGCTACTTCGAAAGAACATTTCAATAGATTTTGCTTCAGTGCATACTTCCATAAAGCTTCAAATATCTCAGAAAGGTCATCCAGATGGTTTCGGGATACTCGTGGTTTCACAAGAATCTCGTCCACGTATACTTCCATTATCCGCCAAATTTGGTTCTTAAACATAAAATTCACCAACCTTTGGTATGAGGCACTAGCGTTCTTAAACCGAATAGCATTACTCGATAGCAATATAGTCCCAAATTGGTTATAAAGCTAGTATTCTCCTGGTCTGGTATATGGATTGGAATATGATTATAGCCCGAATAAGCATCCATAAATGAAAGCAATTAATGTCCTGCAGTCCCGTCCACAAGTTGGTCAATCCTGGGCAAAAGAAAGCTATCGAGCATGCCATATTCAAATCCGAGTAGTCGATACATGTTCTTTATTTTCCATTTGACTTCTTGACCAATACGGGGGTTGCATATCCACATATTTCATGATTACCAAATTTTCTATAAGAAATATTAAGGGAAAAGAAAAGCAAATAAGCCAATAGAAGGATATGGAAGCATTACAAATGGGAAGAAATGTCAAGCATCTAGGGGATGTCGAGGATCTGAAGAAGAGAAGATGTTGACCATCTAGGGGATGTCAAGGATCTAAAGCGAGTCGAGCATCTAAGGGGTGTCGAGAATCTAAAGAAGCGGTGATGTAAAGCATCTAGGGGATGTCGAGTCTACTATAGCATGAGAACCAACAAATGTGACATGATCTAGGAAACTAATTCGAGTCTATGCAATGAAAAGGGTTAAAAAGCATCTACACAAGGAGAGCCAAATCAAATGAATTAAGAGGATTTAGCGTATTTTCTTTATTTAAGCTTCAATGGGATTCACATTACACCATATACTCCTTGTTGAGGTCACCACTAAGATGGTAATACATGTGGAGTGTTCAACCGTGAAGAGATCATGACAAGTGGCACCATCAATGCCATCCATCTTACCGAGTCATCAATCCATGCCAACTCACATCAACCAATGAAAACAAGCCTCACGTCCTTCCAACTACTATAAATAGTTCACCCCCTCATGGAAAAAGGCTCCTTACTTCTTTCCCTCTCTTATCATAAATCACATTTTTAACTAGAACTTTTTCTAAGCTTTTTCAAGAGCTTGAGAGCCATTTTAATGGCAAATGGCTAATGACAAAGAAATGATATAGATATATGCATATAAGGACTTGAACAATTAGGAATTTGCATATTTGACTTATTTTGTGACATGCCCTATTATTGAACAAGGGACATGATTTGTATATATTGCCTATATTACCCATTGACAATGACTAATCATCTATTACACATTTAATTGACTTGCCTATTTCCCCCTTGAACACATGATTTGAACTTTGAATAATTCATGAATAATTTGGAATCAAGTGTTATTATTGAAATTTTTTCGAATATTCCTCCTTATAAAACATCTTGGGTGTTGATCCAATTTTTGGTTTAACATTTTGGTGCAAGAAGAAGGACTCGAACCTCCGAGTGTTCGAAAAATGATCAAAATACCCCTGACTTCAAAATTTACAGAGAAATTTCAGAAATAGTGAGTATTTTTGTAAAAAACAATGGTCAAAGAATTTTTCAAATTAGATTAGTTAGCAAAAAGTTATCATTATTTAAGCTTACGTTTTGTTTCTCCGATTCTTTGCGACTCACACTAATCTAAACGATATTTCAGCAGCATTCATTTAAGGCAGTTACATCTCCAAATCCGTACTCATATCATCAAGCTTTAAGCATAGATAAATATAGCTATTAGAATAGGAAAATGGGCTATTGGATTAAGTATAGTATAGTGTAAAAATAGTTCAACACACGAGGAATTCTACGGAGACAAAATAAAAGCCACCGAGTTAAAATTGGTTATAAAAGCAAAACTCAGCATAAATGTGGCCAATCAGCATAGGATTTCTGGGCATCAACAGGTGGATAATGAGCTTCAAAAGAGATGATGAGCTTATAAAATGCTTAAAATTGTCGAAACTCTAGGTCTCGAGGCTGTCGTAGATATAAACAAGTGATTGTTAAGCCTGAAAACAATTTGAAATTGTCGAAGATATAAACAACATGTCAATCTTGTAACTTTGATGGTATTAGACTTGTAGAGAAATTAATAGAGCTACTGAGGTAGTAGATGTTGAACTAGTATAAGAAGATGGCGAGTGTGTAGCCAACAGTGGTGTCGAGCTTGTAGTATCAGAAGATGGCAAGTTTGTGGCCAACAACTGTGTCGAGCTTGTAGTATCAGGAGAGGGAGAGTTTATACAATAGTGAGGATAGCGAGTCTATTAGAGGTAATATTGTCGAATCTATGGGATGATAAGATTGTCGAGCTTAACAGCATTTAGGTGTCGTATGACTAAAGACAATGTATATCAAGCATGAGGAGAAGTAACATTATGGAGATACAGTGAACATGGCAATATATAATTAAAAAGAAATGCAATATAGGGTCATTGAGCATGCTGATAAGTCATGTACAAAAGCTCGTTGTTTTATATACAAGCCAACCATACTATGTAGTACATGGCTCCATGCTCTTTGCTGTGGGATTAAACTAACACAAAGATAAATATAATTATTGAAATAGAAAAATAAGGCATGCCTAGCCCATAAGTTAGGGTGTGTCAAACTTGTACTGAAAGTTAGATATAATTAAACAAGCAACTGAGTTAAAATAAGCTATGCAAGTAGATGTAAAGCCTATAAGATAGGGTGTGCGAGGCCTATAAGTTAAGGCAGACGTTGAGCCTACCGAACTTATAAGTTTAGGCATATCGAACCTATAGACTAAGGCATGAAGAGCCTATAAATTAAGGCATGTCGAGCTTATAGAACCAGGTGATGTCGAACCCGTAAATGTGCCGAGCAGGTAAATGATGGAGAATGTCGAGTACGTTGAGATGTTGAACCTGTAGATAGAAATAGTTAAAAGTAGTCTTCTTTATATATGCATAAAATTTTTAAAATTAAATCTATCATCTCAAGTGTCCTTGCCTATGAACGGATAGTAACATAATATCGGAATATTATAAAATATTGTACCGTAGTTAGCAATGAATAGTGTAGCATATGAATGGTCTTGTCATTGTCTTGTATTGAATACATGACAATAGGGTTTGTGCACCGTTAAGATAGGAAATGAATACATTATTTGGATATGTACTTTATGTCAAGTTGGCACGAATACACTCATATAGTAACATAATAACCAAGTTTCATAAAGAGAAAACTAATCAGCATGTCGAGTTTCTTTGGGTGGTGATTTATCGAGCATCAACAGTTTAAGAGCAGTAATCGTCTAAACTAGAGGGCTTCTTTAAGCGATGTAGGACTTTTATAAATGCATGGCAGTTCTTGTCTATGCAGTTAAAGCCCTACTGAAGCCCCGCAATATCCTTGCTATAGCCCATAGCACTCTTCGACCGTTATGCTATTTCAGTTTAGCGCTATTAAACAGTAGATTCGCTTTAAGCTCCGTTATTTTCTGCTACAACCACTAAATCAAGGCATTTTAGTACTCTTTTTAGCAACATTATTACATAAAGGTTGATTTGACTAGTTCTTTTTTAAAACAAATCAACAAAGTTTTGGTAAAAATCTAATTTTAAGCTTTTAGTACTCAGTGTAAGTGTAACGACCCAGAATTTGACCACTTTAAAATATATTATTTAAAGTAATTTTAAATATAAATTAAGTAAGTTTATATGATTCAAATAATATTAGATAGGATTTGGAAAGAGAAGTATACATAAAAATAGAAACATTTGTCTATAGCGACAAAAGTGACAGAATGCAGATTTCAGAAAAGTAAGTTTCAATGGTTAAATAAATTATTTTAATTTATTTACGAGTGTTTATATTTTTAAATAGAAATATAAAAATTTATTTTTTAATTTGGTTTACATAAATAAATAGTTTAACTAAAACGTCAAAATATGACCGTAAAACATTTTGTCGAAGATCAACGTTTTATCGATTAAAAGTTGTCGCAATGTTGTCGCACCTTTATTTTTTTATATAGGAACATATATTCAAAGAGTATAAGTATTAATTTACTAATCAAGTTTACTTTTACTAAACATACTTAGAAAATTCTAGAATATAATTAAGAAAAAGTAAGCACAATAAGACAAACATGTCATTTCAAAGCAAAATGTAAACATCAAATCAAACCAAACATAATTATTATATTCTTTACTTAATACTTAAGTAAAAATGATATAAAGCATTATTTGAAATGGTGATGGTAAGTGTTGAAAAAAAATAAGATTACTTAATAAGCAAGTAAGGGTATTTTGGTCTTTTATATAATATTATTTTAATCCCAAACTTTTTCTATAAATAAATATCCACTTTCTCACTTTTTTCCACTTCTTCTTCCTTCCTTTTTCAAAGTTTTTCTCCACTTCTCTAATGGCTTCTTCTCTTCTCTTTTCCTTACCAAAATTTTCAAAATCATATCAAACAAAGTCAAAACACCACCAAACTTTACCAAAAACCTTAGAATATCAGCAAAACATGGTTTAGCATCTAAAAATGGATGAAATGATGGAGGAGGGGTTGGAACCCATGGAGGCCGAACCTTTGGAGGAGGAGGAGGAGCAAGTTCAAGGAGCTCCGTAGCAAAAAAAAGAGAAGGAAGTGCTGCTAGAATCAAAAGGAAAGTCTACGAACAATATTTGGTGAAGTTAAGATGATTTGGTGAAGTGTTGGATTAAAAAGATGTTGGTAGGAAGTTAATCTTTTGGTAAAAGGTGAGTACTTAATTTAAAGTTAAATCATCTTTATAACTATTTTAATATGTCCATTAAAACCCTTGAATAAATTGTTTGAATGTTTGATAACTTGGATGTGAAATTGGATGATTATATGTTTGTTATATGGATGATAACTTGGTTTGATAAATGATAAGGGAAATGGTTAGTAAGCATAGTTAATTAAATAAGAATTTAAATCCATAGAAATAAATGTATGGAAAATTATTTAGCCACTTAATGATTTCAAAATATCTAAAAAAAATTGGAAATGATATTATAATATGAAATGAAATGAAAAATGAGTTTGAAATATAAAAATATTGTTTTAAATGAGATAAAAATGATTTAGAAATGTTTTATAAACATTTAAAAGTGTTTCCAAGAAGTTTGAAAAGAAATTGAAAAACAAGTCAAAACTAGGCGCGTCGCGTAACCGTAGTTCGCGATTTCGCTCCGTAGATGTTAAATAAGTATACAAAGTGAAGTATAGCTCGGAATTCTTCGAGATAATAATTTTCCGGTCTATTATATCCATAGTTTTCCAACAAATAAAGAAAATCAAGATTTTACTATGTAGATTTTAAAATATGTCCAAAACAATTTTCTAAAAACATCGCGGTTTTGCAATTCGGAATCCAAAACGGGATTTGTTTATAAATGATATTTTTAAATGATTAAAAATATGAAATAAATTTGATAAATCTATTAAAATGGTTTAGAAGAGATTTGGAATGGAAAATATGAATTTTCAAATATTAAAAAGTTGTTTAAATCAAATAAGCTTATATAACACTTTCCGCAGCACTTTTATGATGCGAATTCTATAACCTTTTGAATATGAGTTTAAACTTAACAATTCTTTCCTAAATATTTTGTGAATAATTTTAAAAGAATAATTAAGTACTGTAAAGATGAATTGAAAGTTTTAATAAGAGTTTGAATAAATGGTTAAGACGAATTGTTTATACCACTTAAACAATAAGTGAAGAATATTGAATGTAATAACAAATTGAGTATGCGGAAATGATTAATACATTTGTCCCGCCTGTGAGATCTGGGAAGATAAAACAAGATGTTCAACTAAGGTTAGGGATGGAGCAACCAGTGCCCTGAACTTACCTAGCATGTGTCTTCTCTTTTTTGGCGAGGGGTGGAATAGATCGAAAGAAAAGCCCGAATGCTCTAAAAGATCATATTTAAGTTTTTCCAAAATAAAATAAAAGAAACAAATTTTTTGAGTGTTAATTAACCATTTAACATCTTTTATTCAATTATTGGTACGAAGGAACCAGGATCAGATTTGGGTGATTCGTATCCGAAGAACCGAGATCGGATTTGGGTGATTCATATCTGGAAATCACTTCAAACTAATTTTCGAAACCCCATATGAACTTAACATTTTTTTATCGATGATTGGTATGAAAGAACCGGGATCGGATTTGGGTGATTCCTATCCGAAAAACTGGGATCAGATTTGGGTGATTCCTATCTGAAAACCCCTTCAAACAAATTTTCGACATAAAACATATTGAAGACAAAGATCTTCATGATGTAGGATTACTTGCCACTAGTCCTTGGAGGTGAAATTTACCATATTTAAAGAGGTAGTAGTGCTCTGTTATGAAAATCTTCGATTTGCAAAAATATGATTTAAAGTTAAGAAAGAAATCTTTGATTAAGATTTAATGAATGATCTGGGAATATTTCTCTAAGTTAAAAGTTATAGCTTGAATATAAGAAATCTTTGATTAAGATTTAATGAATGATTTTGAAAGGTTTTCCTAAGTAAAAGAGAAAATGATATGGAATTATTCCAAGATTTAAGAAAGCTTTAAATAAATCAAATGATTTAATAAATGAGGCTTAATGATTCCATATACTCTTGAAAAGAAAATGCAATAAATTTAATAGAATATATCTAAGAAAGATATTAAATAAAAGATAAAGTAATTGATTGATGATTGATATCCACGTATGAACTTAACATCTTTTAAAGCGATGATTGGCGTCGAAGGAACCAGAGTCGGATTTGGGTGATCCCTATCCGAAAACCACTTCGAACCAATGTATATGTTCGAAAGTGAAGACATGTTGAAGACGATGATTATTGAAGATCGTGGATCTTCATAGCGTTAGGACTGCTTATTGACATGCTCTGGGTCGCTCCCATTATAGAGTTATTTATAGTAGCAGTCTCCTCGTTGTGGAGATTTTGTTCGGATTGCAAGGGCTTCTCGCCTAGTAATGGTCGAGGAAAGTGCCTTCGGTTTCGTTCAGTCCCAGAACGAACTTGTATGGACGAATGTTTGACATTGCATTTCTGAGACACAATGTTTGAATTTTACAACTGTACATCTGCTTGGTGGCGGAGAAGGCAACTTCTCTTAGCTTAACACCCTTCTCTGAGACATACGAGCTCAGAGGTTGTATGCTTGTGGGAGTCAAATAGTGATCAAAGAAATGGCAGTGTGGCATTCAAAGTGGAACCTGTTATGATTAAAGCGTGGTTTTGTATGAAAAGCGTGGCCTTTAAGAAATTGAGCGTAGCCTCGCGAGCCTCACACCCTGGTTATGATGGGATTCTATGTAGTCAGATGTATGCTCGCATTTGGATAGTAGTTATTTGATTTATCAGATGTTCTGAGCCCTAGGTACCGGATACGCCTGGGCCTCATGGCAGGGATGCGCGAAGTCTGAGTCCTTGGATGTTATTCGCAGATTGTATCTCCTTTTAGCCATTTGTGTTGTTGTATAATGGCGTCTGAGTCTTGGACGTAAGCCATGGATACAGATTGATCTTTCCATGAGTTCCCCATCATGTTGGAAATCCAATCCCAATACGAGCTTTACGATTTTGATTGTATTCCCAAAATAGCTGTAATGACTTGCAAACATTTCAGCTACCCCTTTTGGTATCATATATTCCATTCGGTATATTCCGTTGAACCAGTTTGGATATATTACCTTAGACTTAGTCCGGTTATTGATACCTTATTTGAATAAGTTTATTTGAAAAGTGTTTTTAGAAGAATGTCATTAAAGATAATATCAAATTATTTTGGTAATAAAATTGTTTTGGTTATCATAAGGTAAAAATCCGTCCGTGTTTATGTGTGGGCGTGGTCTTATGAGATACCCTTCATTTCAAAGGTTTTGATAACATAGTCATTTTAAATTTCGAGTATCTCACGTTGGTTTATCAAGCCAGATCCGGGTATTTTTAATACTCGGGTCAGATCCGAGTAGTTTCAGGTTAGTTGAAGACGGTTGGAGTTCCAATGGAGAGCTGGAGATCTTCATCATCGTATGGACGTATTCTATTATCTGCTACATCTACTACATTTGTTTTGTTGTTTTCAGCATTTGTAAGGGCAGGTGTTATAACTGTCCAAGCTAAATCTAGGTTAGACTCTGATATTGTATTTTAAAATTTTCCACTGTATAGATTATTATTGAAATAATATATGTTATTCCATTCGTGTGAGAATATGTCCTGTCTTTATTTTCTTTCTACCCTTAATGATCCGTCTTTTCGTGCAATTTGAGTTAGGCATGTGTGGTTTATTGTCGATTCAAAGGGCACGGGATTTTACATGTCTCTAGTGTGAAAGGGTTGGTTGATAGTCGAGAGGCTTGCCGTAAAAGCATATCCAAGGTACCACATGTAGTCACCTCCATGTTGTAAAGTAGGAGTGCCCCATGTTGAAAAGCAGAAGGGTAGCGTGATGGTTGAAAAGCCTACCGGGGCAGGTCCGAAAAACCCATTCGTTACATTTGGTATCAGGGCTGAAGGTTAAGCGATAACCTTGGCTTTGGTGGGGTAAAGACTCATTAGAGATAGGGTTAGTAATACCCTAGGATGAGTGACTCATTAGAGATAGGGTTAGTAACACCCTATAATGAGTTTGTGTGTATTATATATGAGTGCGTATTCATTAATGACTAATAAATTGTTTTTTGTTGATTTATCTGTTGAGTGATTTATGGATTCTGATCGATACGTCTGATCACCGTTATCGATGAGGGTTCCTAAACATTTAAACAAGGCGAATCGACACATTGATTTTGAAAAAATTGGTAAATGAAATAATTTTACCTAGGATTATATTTTGAATATAAAGTATATATTTTGAAAAGTTGTATAGTTAGAAATCAAGATTAGTGAAATTTAAATATGAACATCTTGTGATTAGAATTTCATAATTTGACTATAAGATGTTTCATAAAGTTAATCGATAAGTAAGAAATTTGATAAGGTAATTAAGATCTTTAATACTTATTCCAAAATAATAAATTAAGAAATGATAATGTTAAGTTACTATCATAAATTGATCAATTGTTTGATTTAAAAGTTTAAGTGCAAATACCTTGTGAATTAAGTTTCACAATTTGACTATAAGGTGTTTGATAATAAGATTTGTTTAAGGAATGAACACATAAGATAAAAATGTATTTAAACGATTATGTAAAGGGAAAAAAATATATAAAAGAAATGAGAATTTAAATTCAAGTAAAAGAATTGTGGAAATTTAAATAAAGTTAATTAATATAAGATAGATTTATAAAATGAATTTATAAAATAGGTTTTATAAAGTAATCTCTAAAGGATTTTGAAAATGGTATTATTTCAAATAAAAAAAGGTATTTTATGATAACTAATTCGATTGGCTCAAAAATAAACTAAAAATGGGTAAGAGATGTGTTCGGATGGCAAACACTTCTCTTAAGTATTACTCTTGGTAGTACCCAGTTCCTTGGTATGGTTTTAGGGTTACTCGATCTATATAATTTTCTTAAGTTATAGAGATAATGTGAATCATTAACTGATAAATTGATTAGTAATCTTTATAAAAGTGTTTAAACTAAAGATAAATTTGGAATCACTAATTGCTAAAATAAAGTGGGATTCTTGACGATTTTGGACAGTCGAAAATTTCTGAATCATACCTAACTTAGAGCTAAGAAATTTATGAAAACTTTTGGTAAAAGATTGTGAAATACTTTGAGTGAATGAAATAAGATAAGGATAATTTATAAATCTGATTTATAAAAAAGATTTAAGAGTTAAGAGTACGAGGATTTAAATACGGGTGGTTTTAAAATTTGTTTTTCAAAGCTAGAAAATTAATAATAATATTAAATGAGAAATAATTTTTATAACTTATGAATTTGAGATAACAGAAAATTACAACAAAATTTAGATCTATTAAACAGCTTGATTTAAGTAAAACCGATTTGAAATTTGGGATTTATATATACTCTTAGGATGTAAAGGTGTATCATACAAATATAGATTTAAGTCATGAACTATCTATACACTTAAGTAAAATAATGTCTCCTCAAAAAGGTAATTATAACCTGGAAAATGCTTTATTAATGAATTTCAGCATTAATTAAGAATTCGGACTTAAGTCTTTGAAAGTGATTGATTTTCATAAGTTATAAGATGTAATAAACTTAAGTAATAGTTTTACAAAATGATTCATAAATATTATTAGTGTTAAAGAAGATATACTAAGTTAGAGGATTGTGGAAAAAATATTTATAATAAAGATAAATTATCTTTTGAGTAAAAAAATGGTTTCTTTAGAATATTTTCCTTTGATAAAAATATTTGGAAATAAATAACTAAAGGGATTATATGAAGAAGCACCTTTATAAAATGTTTAAACTTAAGGTAAAAGTTTATGAAAAGTTTTTGAAAGTTAATAAATACATATATTACGTGTAGATCATTTCGTCACCCAAATTTTGATCTATGATTCGAGTACAGAGCTTCGAGGTGTTTACATTGGTCCGAAAAAGGATTTATCGCTCTATTCTTGACGACGAACATTGATGAAGGTTTATGGTTAGGTACTTTAGTTTTCTATCATAGTTGAGAACTATGCAAGGAAAGCAAAGGTTCTGATCTAGAAGCTTGATCAGAGTCCACACAAGAGCATCAGGGGATCGATACTAGTTCGAAAACAAAGTTGTGTATTCGAATAGAAGATCGAATAAGATATTGCATACGGATCATCTATGTATATTATATGTAATTAAGTTTGAAGATAAATGTTTTCGTCAAACTTTTGTTTTGAGTAATTTCGAGGATGAAATTCTTTTAAGTAGGGGAGAATGTAACGACCCAGAATTTAACCACTTTAAAATATACTATTTAAAGTGATTTTAAATATAAATTAAGTAAGGCTATATAATTCAAACAGTATTAGATAGGATTTGGAAAGAGAAGTATACATAAAAATAGTAACATTAGCCTATATCGACAAAAGTGACAAAATGCTGATTTTAGAAAAGTAAGTTTTAATGTTTACAAAAACTATTTTAATTTATTTACGAGTGTTTATATTTTTAAATAGAAATATACAAATTTACTTTTTAATTTTGTTTACATAAATAAATAGTTTAACTAAAACGCCAAAATTTGACCGTAAAACATTTTATCGATTAAAAGTTGTCGCAATGTTGTCGCACCTTTATTTTCTAATATAGGAACATATATTCAAATAGTATAAGTATTAATTAATTCACTAATCAAGTTTACTTTTACTGAACATACTTAGAAAATTCTAGAATATAATTAAGAAAAAGTAAGCACAAAAAGACAAACATGTCATTTCAAAACAAAAGGTAAACATCAAATCAAACCAAACATAATTATTATACTCTTTACTCAGGATCAGATGATGGCTCAACCAGACAATGTTGATCTAGCTGAAAAGGAAGATGTTCTCTTCAATGATCTCAACCAAGCATTTACTGTTGAATGTGATATGAAGAGACAACAACTAAGGAATAAATGGGCAGCTGAAGGAGATAGGAACACTAAAAATTTTCATGCCTCCTTAAAGGTCAAACAGTTAAAAAATAACATCAATTCCATATATGATGAAGCAGGAACCTTGCACACTACCCCTGAGACAGTTGACAAAGCTCTTCTTCTGTATTATACTGCTCTCTTTGGAAATGAAGCTAATTTTGACCCAGACCTGGACCTACTCTCTAATATATCTCTGCCTAGAGTTAATGATGATGAAGCTATGAGGCTGGTGAAAAAAGTGACAAATGAGGAAATAAAGAACATGGTATTTTCTATGAACAAGAGCTCTAGTGGTGGACCAGATGGATTCAATGTGGTTTTTTTTACTTCTAGTTGGGATATAGTAGGTGGGCATTTCTGCAAGGCTGTGCATAATTACTTTGATAAATTTAAGCTTCTCAAATCTGCAAATGCAACAAATCTGGTTCTTATCCCCAAAGGCACACCTGCATCTACTGTTTCTTCTTTCAGACCCATATCTTGTTGCAATGTTGTATATAAGTGTATATCTAAAATAATTGCTTCAAGGCTTGTTACTGTTTTAGAGAGAATTTTATCCAAAAATCAGGTAGCTTTTTTACCTAAAAGAAATATTCTAGAGAACATTATGCTGGCCCATGAGCTATTAAAGGGATATGGCTGTGTTAACACCTCTCCAGGAGCTATGCTAAAGCTTGACTTAAAAAAAGCATATGATAGCATTCAGTGGAAATCTATTGTTAGAATTATGTCTCTCATGAGATTTCCAAAAGTCTTTGTTGCTTGGATTTATGAGTGCATCTCTACTCCCTCTTTCTCTCTGATTTATAATGGTACTAACTCTGGTTACTTTACTTCTAAGCAAGGTATTAGGCAGGGAGACCCGCTATCCTCTTATATCTTTATCATGGTTATGGAAGTTTTTTCTTGCATGTTAAGTCCTTTGTACCTTAACAAGCAAATTCTCTATCATCCCAAATGTAAAGACCTCCAAATATCTTCACTTATTTTTGCTGATGATATCATGATATTCTGCAAGCCAAACCTTCCATCAATTAATTGTATTAAAAGTGCACTACATAATTTCTTCATGATGACAGGTCTAAAGCTTAATCTCAATAAATCAAGTATTTTGTTCTCTGGGATATCTAGCTTGCAGGCTCAAAATCTTACCACCTTTTCTTGAATGCTGTTTCCTGGGGAATTGACCAGGCAACTTAGTACTCGGCCTCCCCATCGATCAGTTAAACAATGAGCGTTCGGCATGTTAAGACCGTTCGGCACGAGCACAACGTTCGGCATCTAAAGGGCGTTTGGTATGGGATAACGTTCGGCATCTAGGGGCGTCCGGCATCGAGAAACGTTCGGTAGTGAATACCGTTCGGCCAAGGAAGAACGCTCGGCATAAAATCGTTCGGCATCCATGAACGTTCGGCCTACAAGGTACGCTCGGCATTCCCGGACTGTTCGGCATTCCAGCCTCATTCGACCTGCATCCCTCACTCAACACCACATCTCTTCCGGTACGTATCTCGTTCGGCAATCACCTGCAGCTCGTCATCCAAGGTCATTCAGTACAAATGGATGTTCGGCATTCAGAGTGTCCGGCCTCACCTCGTTCGGCATAATGGGGGAGGCTCGGCATTCTGTTGTTCAGCCTATCTCGTTCGGCGCATAGGACTTACACTATTTGGACCGAGTTATTCAGCTACCAGGCCCACCAGAGAAGTCCAACCCACCATCGTCTATAAATAGAGAGGCAGGGGCACAATGAAAGGGATCCTTTTTGGAGAACACTGGGGAGACTCTGCCATTTTTGAGACTCATCTTCTCTACTTAACAACTTCATTCAAGCATTTGATTCACGAATTGTATTTGACTATTTGTAATCAACTATTAAGAAGATCAATAAAGTTTAACCTCAAAGTGGACGTAGGCAATTACGCTGAACCACTATAAATTTGGTGTTCTTACTTTCTGCATTTAAATTAGCATTCTCTTCCTTGTTTAATTTATCTTCATCACTTATATCTCTACACAATCTTTCTCTACGAGGTTAGTGACCAATTTTGGTGCTAACACTTTGGTGCTTTCACTGAGAATTGAATTCTCAGCCTGATCGGATCTCATCGTCTACTAGTGGATTTTCATATTCGCGAGATAGATCCAGTTGTTTACTAGGAAACTTCTATTCTACTCAGATTTGAAAGAAATCTAAAGGAAGCTGATAGCCGTATTCATATAAACCAAGTCTATGTAAGATATGGGGACTGGGCGTTGAAGTTTGCAGTCATGTTGAATAGACACTACGCCATAGATTGCATACTGCAACACCAAAGAAGTGATGCAGGAAGTGCCAAAAAATGTTGTTGTAGGCTAAAAAAGGGCAAAGGCAACACTTTCTCGGTGATGCATTTTGCCGCGTTGCCGTAACATCAAAGGCAACATTTTGACTATCTAAGGCAACATAAGAAATATTGTTGCAATAGAACCCTATTTGGGTCTATGGCAACATCCATAGGTGTCTGTACCAACATTCCAAAATATTGCTATAGATATTAACTTTCTGAAATTGTGGGGCCCACAATGTAGAGCATATTTGATTTTTTAATAGAAATAAATTTTTATTTAATAAAATGCTATTGCACAGAATTTGATATTCAAACAGTAATTTATTTAAATAAATATTTTATTTCAACATTTAAAATAGTACAAATTCCTGACTCCATTATTTTACAATTCAATGATAAATAACACTGATATTCACATATACAGATATTCCTCACTACATCACTCAGTTCACTCATTACATATGCAGTTTCAATTTATATAGACACCGACACTGAAAAATATATGACGAGCCGAGTGCCGAGCCGAAGGCGAGCCGAGAAGCGGGTCCGGCCGCAGCGCCGGCGGGGGTCCGGGGCACCGCAGTCCCGGCGGGGATCGACCTTTTTTGGAAGATCGGGCCTTCTTTGAAACGACGTAAAATGATGCACAAATGAACACCTCCTGCGAATTTGAACACCTCCTCGATGATTGACTTTTGCAACTCTTTCATGGCTTCTTCTGAATCATCCGACCTTTTTCCAGCCATCATTCTTAGCAAATTGTTCAGTGAAAACTGAAATAACCTTGCTTTTAGCTCTGCCTTGGTAAAAGACCTGAAACCATGATAAATAAAAATTGACATTTCATCATACATGTTGCGTGTTAATAAGTAATACATTACCCTTCATCGAACATGTTGCCTAATCACCTAATCACAATCGCTGGCATAACCACCCATTCCTTCCTTCCACAAAACAATAACAGCAACCTACCATTCCACCACCAACTTCCTTTCACCAATCCAAACTGCCTTAAATCAAACTCCTCCCTGCTACATTTCAAGCAACAACAACCTTCTATCTACTGAAACCATTTTTGCCCCACGACCTGAGCCAACAGCAGCTGCTAGCTTGACCATAGGATCTCCAGTCTCTTCACCACATGCTAAAGGCAGCCTTCCACCTGCCTTTTTTCCAGCACTGCTTTCTTTTGATCTATGGAAGTTCAAACTCTCAACGACCCCTGTGCCATTTATTTCAGCTATATCTGCAAACTCCGCCTCACAATCATCCTCTACAACTTCATTCAGAGGATCAAAACTATTATATAGAAACAAGTTAAAACTACACTCGTCTGAGGCCAATTTCAGCTCTGCATTTCTAAAAATGATGAACTGAAGTCCAATACAGTCTGGTCAAGCAACATACAATCGCTAGCTGGTTTTTCCTCAAATACTGTCCTTGAATTTTCTCCAAGAATGGAAAAGATAGATTCCCCTTCAACAAGTTGTTCGATGGGAATACATTTGTCATTGAAGTCTGGCCTAGCTTCCATGGAGGGAAATCCGATGTCACGTTGTTCATTCTCCATGAATGCGTCAGAAATAAGACTATTCAGCATGTACTTATAACAGCCAAGCAGCTCTCCCATAAGCTTCAATTTATCGGATTCATAAAGAGAGTTTATTAAATTTAAGAATTTTAACGCAGCAAGTATGAAACCGCATTCTTGGATGCTCGCAAATCTGGGTCTAAAAATATTGGATTTGGATCTGAGATTTGCCATGGAAGAAGCTGAACAAGAGAATCTTTGATGACCCACTTCCCCACACCTAAAACAACGCACGGGATCCCTATAATCCCTAGCATTGTGCCTTTTTCACGGTTAATTTTGTTTTTGGAAGAAAAAAAAAGAAACGAAAATATGATTTAGAAATTAGGGATTTGGAAATTGGGGGTGAGAACGAAAATGATATGAAAAGTAAAGCGGGAAAACGAAAATTTGGAGCAAATTGTAACGGTGATCCAGTTTAACAATCGGATTAAATGTAGACCGTTGGATCGTATTCACGCGGATTGCTAATTTTATTAATTTTTTAATTTGAATACATCTATAGCTACTGCAACATCTTGTTGATACCTATGCTAACACCTTGAAGCGAGTGTTGTAATAGACAAAAATCAGCATACCTATCGTTACATTATAACTAGCAACAACATGTAATTTCGTTGCAGTAGGCCATCTATGGCGTAGTGAGAGGCTGACCCCCCCTCTGAAGCCAACTTAGCCGATCGCCCCAGAAAAGGAGTATGCCGACCGCTCCAGAAAAGGTGTATGCCCATCGCTCCAGAGAATTCCCCATGCCGAGCAGAATTCCCATGCCGAATAGCCTTGGCCGAACCACTCCAGGCCGATCCACTTTGGCCGAACAGCTTTGGCCGAACCACTCCAGGCCGATCCACTTTGGTCGAACAGCCTTGGCCGAATAGCTTTGGCTGAACCACTCCAGACCGATCCACTTTGGCCGAACAGCTTTGGCCGAACCACTCCAGGCCGATCCACTTTGGCCGAACAGCCTTGGCCGAACAGCTTTGGCCGAACCACTCCACGCCGATCCATTCTACCGAACAGCCTTGGCCGAACAGCTTTGGCCGAACATACCTCTAGGCCGAACGCCATTCCAGGCCGAACCATACCTCTATGCCGAACACCTCTGTAATGCCGAACGGTATTGTATGCCGAACGACTAGGTTGTGTCGAATGAGAACGAATGCCGAACACCTCTGGAATTACTATTTTCAAAAAAAATATTTTCGGGTACGACCCAAATTTTCAAAACTCAACTTAATAAAGGAACATTCTATCCACTTCCTTGACATCCCATGATCGACTAGGGCATAGAGGATCTAGCGGCAGCTTATGAACGGCATCAAGGGAACGGACAAGTAACCGCTATTCAAGCGGTACTCCCAAAGGTTGGAGAACATAGATGATATGACTCTAGCAAACGCCAAGATGACTCCAAGCAAACCAATGCTCTAAGCAATTTATTCCAAATACTAACAAGGGTATCATACTGATCGCGTTTGAGGAAAGTCGACCTCCAGATATATTTTGGCAGCTAGTTAGCTAAAGAGCCTCCTACGACTATGGATCATTTCTTTTACAAAATGAATCAGAACTGAAGTGAGGAGGAGTGGAGCAGACTAAGAGAAATAACAATGAAGGCCTGTTGGCTAAGGATGTAGATCCCAGTAGCCGAAACAAGACTTCAGAATTCAGCTCATATGCTCTTTGAAAGATTCAATTGACAACCTCTACTTGAAGACTCACGACTCGGAGTGGTACTGGAAACCAACCTCGAGAGAGTACACCAAAGTCTAAAGAAAATCAGGGGAATGTTGTATATTCCCGGATGCTCGCTGATCCTAACACGGGCGATTACAAACACCTCCGAGGTGTGATCGAAAAGATGACCTGGAAAGGAAAGCTTCAATAGTATGTACAAGTCCTGCAGAATGGCGGGCAGCGAATATCCGATGCCTATTAATAAAGGGCTATGATTATCAATTGGACGGTTGATGGCCAACATCCCTTTGAAAGGAGCCAAGGGCGGAGTCGAATAGCGAGCACACGATGCTGCTTCATATATCAATGAGATTTACCATAATCTTCTTTGAATTATTTCCATTTCCATCTCTATTTCAATTGTTCTATGAACTACGACTAGCTTGAACTAAACTACTTTCAAAACGATGCAGGTGTCCAGGTACTCAGATTTGGTTGCCAACCAATCTACGCAGACCATGATCGGACGTGTGGAGTTACATCTGGACGAGAATAATTCTATTTCTCATCATCGACCATATGCCTTTGATTTGGGGCTATGGATTAAATACAATGTACAACATCACGATGCACGAAGAGCTGAATTCCATCCTGCAAGTGGAATTTATTCAAGTAGAGAGCGACTGCGATACGACCAGCCACTCGCTAAGTGAAACTCGAGCTCGGGGGCAAGCCATCACATCAAGGCTAAAAATGGGTTGATACACGACGATCCTTCGCACAACTCCGTACTCCCAGAGTGTGAGACGGAGTAGAAACGTTCGCTTAACTCCATACTCCCAGAGTGCGAGATGGAGTATAAACATTAATCAACTCCGTATTTCCAGAGTGCGAGACGGAGTATAAACATCTACTCAACTCCGTACATCAGAGTGCGAGACGGAGTATAAACATACATCAACTCCATACTCATCCCCAAAACTGGGGGCAGAACCAAAGAAAAACATGCTAGTTGAACATTTGTCTAAAAGAAGATTGCAATGAAATGATTAAAAGACGACTGTCAAGCAATCAACTGAACGGAAATATTCAGCATGAAAGACTGCGGTTTTTCAAAGCACGTCATGTTTACACAAGACGTCCTTTGGGGGGCAAATGTTATCCCTCCTTTTGGCAAGGTCGTGACACCAAGAACTTGATTAGAAACCAGTGACAGTTCGTCTTGGAGATCGGTTACACAAAGGCTCACAATGGATATCGATGGATTTTGTCCGAGTCTGGATCGAGCCACGATTAACAAGACATAACAATCAAAGCCAGGGAAGCCAATGTTCCAAGTTTCAAGACGATCCGAGTTCGTATGCTCAACTTATGATCGATTCGAACAACCGACCATCCATCCATCAACCTCCACATTTGACTTGGAGACCTAAACTGCTTGGAATGAATATGGCCCGATCATCCACTCCAATCGAGTCATAGAACAAAGTTCGACAAAATACAGATACCCCTCATGAAGCTCAGTGACGCCGGGATCCGTCTAAAGTGGACGTGATTTGATCATCTACACATCAAATCCTACCCTGAACACGAAAGGTTGTTCGAAAGCCCAACTTGAAGTAGCTATGGTAGACTGCGTACTCGCTAACCATCGCTGTCAATATATGGACACGACTGCACCTTGGAACATATGCAACTTACTTTGTCTACTCAACAATCTATTATCCTTATTTTCTAGAAGGAGATACGGAGCAAATTGTAAGAGATTTGGCTATCTAACCCAACATGGATGTGATTCAACCATCTGTCATATACCTCCTTCCTTGACTTGATTGGAAGAGCTATAATCACCAAGCGGACGAGAATCGATCGTCCATTTTTCAAATTTCGTCCCTCATCCTAGGGGGCAGAATCCCATTCCGTGAGCAAACGTGGTTCGATTGTTCATTTGACGACATTAGCCTCGATATAGTAGTGAATACAAATTAAAGAGTGGAAATACGACTGCTCTCAACCAAAACCTCCAAGTCCCCAGAGTGCGGACTGGAGTACTCTAAGTCCCCAGAGCACGGACTAGAGTATAAACGACTTAAGCCTCCAAGTCCCCAGAGTGCGTACTGGAGTACTCTAAGTCCCCAGAGCACGGACTAGAGTATAAACGACTTAAACCTCCAAGTCCCCAGAGTGCGGACTGGAGTACTCTAAGTCCCCAGAGCACGGACTAGAGTATAAACGACTTAAACCTCCAAGTCCCCAGAGTGCGGACTGGAGTACTCTAAGTCCCCAGAGCGCGGACTAGAGTATAAACGACTTAAACCTCCAAGTCCCCAAAGTGCGGACTGAAGTACTCTAAGTCCCCAGAGCACGGACTAGAGTATAAATGACTAAAACCTCCAAGTCCCCAGAGTGCGGACTGGAGTACTCTAAGTCCCCAGAGCGCGGACTAGAGTATAAACGACTTAAACCTCCAAGTCCCCAGAGTGCGGACTGGAGTACTCTAAGTCCCCAGAGCACGGACTAAGTATAAATGACTAAAACCTCCAAGTCCCCAGAGTGCGGACTGGAGTACTCTAAGTCCCCAGAGCGCGGACTAGAGTATAAACGACTTAAACCTCCAAGTCCCCAGATTGCGGACTGGAGTTATCTAAGTCCCCAGAGCGCGGACTAGAGTATAAACGACTTAAACCTCCAAGTCCCCAGATTGCGGACTGGAGTACTCTAAGTCCCCAGAGCACGGACTAGAGTATAAATGACTTAAACCTCCAAGTCCCCAGAGTGCGGACTAGAGTACTCTAACTCCCCAGAGTGCAGACTCGAATATAAGCGAATCGGATCTCCAAGTTCCCTGAATATGAACTATGACACAAATGACTTGAATTTGTCAAATCCCTGACATACGGGCTAGAAAGTATTCTAAGTGCTCGAAGCATAGAATGGAAGTTCAACGACTCCCGAAGAGTTTCCGAGTTATATGAAGATGGACTGAGAAGTCTATGTTACTCACAACTGCTTGGATTAAAATCACAATCACAAAGAAAACTGAAAAATAAGAGTATTTTGTAAGACAGAAAAAGGAACTAAACCTTATTCAGAAATGAGTTTCTATTACAACCCCTCCAAAGTTCAGAGTCGACATTCTATCTACAAGGACTAAGGAAATAGATGAAAATAATTACATGACTTAAACTAACCCTCGTTGAACGAGGATAGTAGTCACTTCTTGTGCTTCTTCAACTTCTTTCCAGACGGCTCCTCTCCAGAGCATTTACCCTTGGTACTCTTCTTTGATAGAGGGGTAGCAACTGAAGGAGTACGGGAGCCTTCCATGGGCTTGGACCCGCCAGGAAGGATGACCTTCAACGGCTTGTTCAAAGGATCATCCAAGTCCACAACTCGGGGATCTACTATGACCTTGACCATCTCCTCCCTCTCTTTCTCGAGCCGCTCCTCCATGCTCAATTCGGATGTATGCTCAGAGGCGCCTGTAATTTCTACTTCATAACCCCCGTCGGTAGGAGAGGAGGTTTCAGACTTGTCTTCGTCAAGCGCTCCGATCACCTGAGCGTCTGGACCAGAAGCCTCCCCTGCGTGAGTGGCTTCACTTGTTTTCCCCCCCACTTCCTTGGCGACATCGCTCCTCGGAGTGGGCTCGGGGTCAGAACGGCCTGCACAAAATCGTGGAAAACAAGAAGGCAATAGTCCTGCATAAAGAATAACGAATTTCGAAATCTTAAAGAGAACCTTAAAGAGAAGGATTATCTACCAGGTTCGGGCAAACTCTCAGCCATCCGAGAGGTCTCACCCTCTGGAATGGGAGACAGAATGCGGACTAAAGTACTCTAAGTCCCTGAGTGCGGACTAGAGTATAAATGACTCAAAAACCTCTATGTCCCCAGAGTGCGGACTATAGTACTCTCAGTCCCCAGAGCATGGACTAGATTATGGATGACTTCAGAAAAATCCCTAAATCCCAGAAGCGGACCAGATTACTCTAAGTTCCCAGAGTGCGAACTAGAGTATAAACGAGTTGACGAAAATCTCTGCATCTCGAACTGTGGACTAAAGCGTAAACCATTCGACAAATCTCTAAGTCCCTGGAGCGTGGACCGAAGCATGAACACAAATTGGGCGCGAGTCAACCGGGGGGAGAATAACACTAAGTCACCAGAATGCAGAGTGGTGTATAAACATCGATAAATAGACGAGTTGATTCCGACCATTTTCTATTCCGCAAACTTCGACCTGGAATCGACAGGAGGATTATTAACCCGCTGAGGATGGAGTTCGACCATCCAACCAATGACCTGGCCAAATCATTACTGGGGGCAGGGGTACAAAACACTAAAAAGCTGAATACGACAGCTTATTGTAGCTCTAGCGTGGCGTTCTTTATAACTTGAGGCAGCGACTACAGGGAGGCCTCAATACAGAGCCAATCGAAACGGCATCCAAAGCTACGAGCAACCTACTATATCATACCTCAGACCAAGGGTCAATGCCGATCCACACCAAGCACATACGAATGAGACTCGGATGTTTGTTTTTTGAAAAACTATGACCCCCAGAGTATGGAAAGGAGGGTAAACCACGAATACTTGGTCAAAAGTTCTCCAGCACCCTCGTTCGATTCGTTAGGAGGAGTATGAAACTGGATGAGCATAACCCGACTGCATTTGTAGCCAACTTTACCCCGAGATATGATTACAGAGCATGAACCAAAGTGGACGTGGATGACCATCCACTGTCCAAATTACGCCCTGAAACTTACGTGGCATCGAAGTATTCCTCTTGGAATGAAAAACCACGATAAAATCCAAGATAGGCGAGACCTAGTCGCCTATCGACTGACATGATCCCACGATTCAACGGGAAAGAGAGTAAAGCTAAAGTGGGCATGGCTGGACTTCCTACTTATCGGTATATGCCCCAGACCTGGGGGCACGAGCGAGAAACAAGATGAATGTGAACCGACTATTCACCAATCACCTCTATGTCTTTGGAGTTTAGGTGAAAACATAAACATAGCTAGGACGAGACTCAACCGTCCATGCAGCACATTTATCAACCCAAGACTAGGAGAAGACGCATGGTCATCCAAAAACTGGCCACGATAGCTCAGTATTAAAACTTATATATAGTGCTTACAGCTACTCAAGGCAACGACCGAAAGGATGCCTAGAGATAGAATCGTTAAATAGATACCTTAGCTCATGGGCAATTGACTTTCACTCCAACCCGAAGGACGGGTAAAGAATCATGAATGCATTAAATAGAAAGTGCGTTACTCGAATGCACAAGCAAATTCAAACTCATAGCAAGATCCAGCTATACAGTTGCGTGCTACTCGAGGCTGACCCCCACTCGGCATTTCCTTTAATGCGCTTTTAAGCCTGATTTTTGGCCATTTGCTGATAATCTATTAGAGCATTCAGAGCCCTTCACTATTAGACTCAATAACTCATGACAAGACTCTAGGATTTGACTAGAGTAACCATCAACATTGGCCGTCCCAACCACATTTCACATTGAATGTTATGCAAAATAGTTACACCTTTACTCAAAGAATCTGGGATGGCACATGCTAAGCTGACGGTCGACATTACAGCCAGCCATGGCGACCCTTTCCGGGTCCTGAATATCGGATCATAGCTCAGTGCAATGATGATAAAAGAATTAGTTGGATTTTTCTGAATAAATGATGATATGTTCCCTTGGACCCATTCTGACGTGCATATGTGATTTCATTAACTATCGTGAGCCATGCATTGGATATCAACCTGAAGCTACAAAAGCTAGCACAATCTCTATTGATTTCATCATGAAAGCTCCACTCTTACTTTTAGGCTCACCCCATCAACGTCTATGCCTACCAGCCGTTGCGACAAGGCATACAATGACCTGAGACGTCTGAAAGACTACTTAAATAGAATATCAAACTAAGCTAATTCGATATCACCTATTTTCCACGAAGGGCTATCCAAGGACGGAAATTAGCAGACCTCACACCCAAATTCACTACCTCAGAAGACTACTCGAAGAGTAGCAGAGAACCAACCATAAGATGGAAAATGTACATAGATGGAGCATCCAATGATCAGTGTTATGGCTTGATAATGACTCCTGAGGAACGATCAATCTGCTACGTCCTAAAACTCGATTTACCTATAACAAACAACGATGCTTAGTATGAAGCCTTAACTACCAGCCTCAAACTTGCTAGAGGATTTGAAGTGAAAACTTTACATATCTTTTGTGATTCTTGATTGGTAGTATACAAATTTAAGGAAGTTGATCTTGCTAGGGGGCATTGTCTTGCTCCTTTTCTCGGCCAAGTCCAAGAGCTACTAACTGACTAACATTCTTATACTAATAAATCCAACTCAAGTGAAATATCAACTGAAATACAAGTAACTTAAGGATGTTTGGGATAACCATCCTCTAAGGATCTTCAGAACTATTTACAAGGTGGAAATATACATTTTAACACCGTGGTCATTTCAATTTAATTTATACATCAAAACCCAAATATCATTTCATTTCAAATATAACTATTTTCCAAGATAGTATATATATAATTAATTTATAAAGTAAAGCATGAAATTTTCTCAAGTCTCGCAAATCGATTCAAATCAACTTCAAATTCCAAATTCAAATTTATTCAATGCTCAATTCACCAATTTAATTCAGTTCTAAATATATCATTTTTTTTTTCAAAGCTTTAATATTAAACAATTTCAAAGTTAGATTTAACAGTTTCATATAGAATATTCATTTAATAGATTCAATATCATTTACTAGCCTTAAATTTCATTTTTCTACTAAATATTTCCTTAAATTTATTTAAACAAGAGATATTCATTAAATTATTTAAATCAAACTCAAGCTATAAATCATATCTAAAATCCCAATTCCAATAAGTTTTAAATTGGTTTAATTAAATAAAATTCTTTACTAAATTCAAATTATCTTCCCACCCTTAACTTATTCAAATTTTTACCAAAATCTATTTTGAAATATAAATTTTGTACTTAACATAATATATGTATTAAATCCATCTAAATTAAATTAAATATCATTATTAAATCTATATATATCATTACCATTTATATATAAATTTTTAAAATCAACATTTGTTAAAACCAAATATTTCTTTCCAAACCATAGAATTCAATTTCAAAATATTTATATATATGGACCAACGGTGTTTGTATATATATTTATCATATGGTTAAGTGATACGGATATTTATCATTTCAATCCGAAATTTAAATATATACGGGTAGATATCATTTCGACCCGTAATCCCAATTTTAATTCAAATGAAAATCGCTTGGGTTTATCATTTCAACCCATAACGATTTTCTCCTATTCTAAAGTCCGTTCGGGTATGTATCATTTCAACCCATAGTGAATTCTATACTAACAGGGAACTTGCAAAGTGATAACAGATATTAAACAAAATATAACAACAGGCATATATCATCAGTATAAATAACAGATACGGGTGTCAGATGTCATAGGTGAACAGATACAAACAATAGTAATAACAGACATATAATACTAGATACTGGTGTCAGATGTCACAGGTGAACAGTTGTAGATAATAGCATATATAACAATGTAAATAACTACAGCAGCATATTTCAATTGCTATTTCAAATGAAATCAAATTTAAATAATAAAAGAACGTTAATCGTGAGTGATTGCTCACCTTTCGAGGCTAGAGGTGAACGAAACTGAGATAGGTTACGAAATCCAGGCACGAATCTCAAAACAAGGCAAGATTGAACTCGAATCGACGAACGAAGCTGATAAATAGAAGTTGACGAAATCAAGTCAAAACAGGATCGATGAAGACAATTTGTACGAGTGACTCATATATAACTATATACTATATATAAATCAAGTCATATTCTAAATCCAGACATATTAAAATAAGATGAATATATTACACTTATTTACAAATAAATTTAAACACGTATTAACTGAATATATATATTTCGAATCATTGTTTTAACCAAAACACAAAAACAACATATAAATATATATATATACATTTTTTTTTACAAAATCTATTCCAACGTTATTCTTATAACCACACAATTCTAACAAGCTAGCCACTTCTATAAAAATTGAAAGACCTGCGTACACTATTTAATATCAATATTATTATAAAATCAAGACAGTAAGCAACTTTTCAACACACATATAGAAGACACACTATATATAACTACTAGACCTGTACGTACGCACATATGCAGACCCTTTAAACATATAATAAAGGTATACTTTCATAGACTTATATGACTCATCATATTTTAAAATAATATATACCCATACATTTAATAAAACCCCAGACCAAAGTATACCCATATACACTAATATATATATAGGCTAATATAAACTGATGCACATGTTATAATTTTAAACAATAAATCTTATAAAAGTTAATTTATTACACTATATATACATATAAAGAACCTGTCAACCGAACAACCATAATAATACCGTACTAAAATAAAGTATTGTTGTATGACACTGATAATACCCCTAATATATAGACTTTCATATCAATATACAATAGTAGCTACCTATGTATATAAGACTGTTACGAACATCCTTTGTAAATAGGACATATACAAACCATAATTACACACAACATATCATATTTCCTGTATATATTATAACTATATGTTTACATAGACTAAGATATATATAAAACTGTTCAATCAAGATACCATGCTGTAACCACTGTTAATATAAACATATAAACTGGTATAACTTTTTGTGACTTAATAATTTTATACTTATTCATATATATCAATGCAGACCGTAAAAACAACAAAATATGTAAACAACATGTTATATCTGTGACTATACAATTATATATATATAACACTCCCAAGAGACAAACGTATATATCTAAATAATAAGTAACCTTTATAACTTTTTGTAACTTTATAACTATAAAATACCACTTACTGTATATAGATAATATATAAACCAAACAAATAACTTAATATATATACATACTACGTAGGTAAGGTAATAGATACAAAAGTATATTCAAGCCATAACATAAGATACGTATATAATTTTACATATATTTAAACAAAATTTCACATACCATCAGACGAGAGGTGAACCGAGATAAGCAAGAGGTGGAGCCGAGGGCAAATACGTAGGCCAGAGGAAGGGGCGAAGGCTCGGCAGTTGTAGGGTGGCACGAGGTGGTGACTGAACTAGGCGAGAGGCGGAGGGATCTCGGCGGCTGGAGGAAGGAGGAGGAGCGGATCTGGGTAGGCTGCCGAACGTGGAGCTTCATGCGAGAGTGGGTTCATGGCTACTGGTGGATCGGCTGAGTGGTTGGAGGCAGGGGAAGGCACTGTGGATGAGCAGTTCGAAAGTGGGAGAGCTGGCCTTGATGACGGAGGAGGGAATACTTGGAGGGGGAGGCTCGGCGGCCAAGGGAAATGGTCTTTGGCGGAGAGAGGAGGTGATGCTGAGATTTGGAAGTGGGAAACGTCAGGGCAGTGGTTTCATTTCAAGTGGATCCGAGATTTTCGTGATGAGGATGAAGAATAGGCACAGTAAACGTTGCATATAAATGAAAGGTATAGCAAAGGAAAAAAGAAAAAGCTGGAACGAATATAAATATTAAAGGTAACAAAAGTAATAGCAACGGTCACGCGTGCTTTGATTCAGGAAATAATAATTAGAGTAAATTATTATTGTGGTCCCGGTGCCCGTTTCAAATTTTGAAAGGTAAAGGAAGGCGAAAAGTTAAAACGTGGTACCGTTACAGCGTGCTGTTATCCACATTTCGTCGCGTATCGGACCCCAAAAATACAGAAAAATATACCGTAGAGATCAGCACGACAAGACTATCAAAACGGTATACAAATATTGGTGGTACGGTCATCTGATCGAAAATCGATAATCGGTACCAGAAATGCTGCTGTTTTGCCAGAATTAAGATAAACGGAGCAGTAGAAGTCCAAATTTGAAAAAACGACTTTCGCAGTCTGATTCAGAATGATCTGAATAAATTTTATCCTGTTGACATATTTTGGTTTCGGAAAACTTTTAAATTCACTGTTATTAACCGGTTTGATTTGAAATGAAATTTCACAGGAAAATAACTTCAATATTATCAGATGAAAATTTACCAGTTGCTATATTAAAATAGACGTATTCCAAATAATAAATTTTTATTTTCAAATTTTATTGTTTAAAATTTCACAAAATTTTCAATTAATTTAACAAAAAAATTATGAGTCGTTACACTCTCCCCCACTCAAAACTTTTCGTCCCCGAAAAGAAAGGAGGTAGAAGAATAGAAACAACCAGAAAGAAAAACAGATTGAAAGTTAAGATTAAACAATTAATTTAAAATTATATAATTTTACTTGAAATATTCATTTGAAAACTTCGTTTGCAAATCAATTTTATTTAATGATTTAAAACCTTTCAAAACCTATTTGTAAAATTTCTTGCTTCCTTTATAAATACCATTTATGTGTTTAAGTAACACCTTAATAAACATATGAAACTATTTGAAAGCAATTATTTACATTATTACTTATATTTACAAAGAAGCTATTGAAAACATTAAATCCATAATTTATAAATTTATTAATTTATCTCAAGATACTTTCAATTATTATTAATAAACAAATAATCATTTACTTTAAAATGTTTATTTAATTTATAACTTCTAAAATATTTATAACACTAAAATTTCTATTAAACCATGTAGTCAATAATTAAACAATACTTAAAAGAATATAGTCAACAAGGAAAGGAAGGGGAATTTGGAAAACAGAATATAGGTGAATAAATAAAGCTGAGCAGATAAGGTAGATTCAAAAGAATGGTATCGGGCATGAATAATTAATTCAAACCATAAGAATTTCAATTTCAAATATTAATATAGAATTTCTTTGTTGGAAATACTTTTATAATAAAATACTTTTTATAACGAAACAAATTTCATTTCGAAAATACCTTTATAACTCGATGTTTCAACAAGTTTATCCTTGTTCCTGTAGACTCTGGTAGTGCGTTGATCAGGCGCAAAACTAGAATTCTCTAGGTACTTAGTAGACCTGTTTCAACACCCAGTGAAAATACTGGAAAAACTTTTAAAAACAGATATGGAAAGTACAATCCAATCAAAAACACAAACAAAACCTTTGTCTAACCATGGTTCGCAGATACACAATGGTTACGCCTGGGTACCCCAGGAAACAATCCGTACCCCTAGGCAAGACTCAGCCAGGCAGTTGCGCTATGCAGTCACGAGAGAACAATAAGACCATGGGTAATGCCATGGAATTCGAAGGACACTCGAGTATCATATCCGGAAAACCAAAATCAGAGAGAATAATATCGATAGAATGAATCCAAGATGTGGCCACAAATCGGATATCAAGCAGAAGGCACTTTCCATATCTTTACTTCGAAAATATGTATCATATAGTACCTTTTCAAATCACTTTCAAATATCGTACTTATATAAAATCCATTATATATAAGATTTAATTTTCAAATCAATTACTTTCCCAAAATCAAAAGTATATCAAATCATACTTATATAGACTTCAATTATATAAGATTTCACTTTCAAATCTATAGTTTTCGAATCAATTTCATACTCATACAAATCAATTTTATATAAGTTCGACAACTCCCAAATCAAGTGTTTAGTAACATAAGGTTCTCAAATTTTAAATTTGTTTCAATATCAGTTCAATTTCAAAATCATATACAATTTCACCAAATTATTTCTTCTCAAATTAAATATCTTCAGTTCCAAAGTTTCCAAAATAATAAATTTAGAAAATAAATCCAAATTTCTAAATCAATATCATTTAAGTCAACCAATTCATTTCCGAAATCCATGGTTTTCAAAATCAATCTTATATTTACATAAGGTCCATCTTATATCAGGATCAAATTTTACAAAATAAATTTCAATGTATGAAGAGCCATATGGGATTGAATATCTTTGCTTTTATGGGTTATATATCTTTGTAATTTAAATTGGAAATTTTCTTTTAGTAAGCAAAGATATTCTAACTCGACAGCTTTCAATTTCAGCGTCAAAATATATCAATGATATTAGAATATAAGATGTACATACGTCATCATTTTGCAGAATCACATTTGATCGCTCGCTCGATCACAGAAGTTTTCTTTCGAACTAGTATTGTCCATTCGACTTCCCTAATGCGGACTTCGATATGGTTTCTCGACTAGAAGCCATCAGTCTCCTTGCATAGCCA
Organism: Allium fistulosum; assembly: GCA_030737815.1. Lineage (NCBI taxonomy): Eukaryota > Viridiplantae > Streptophyta > Magnoliopsida > Asparagales > Amaryllidaceae > Allium > Allium fistulosum. The sequence goes on along the minus strand of CM060908.1, from coordinate 735,894,636 downwards.
TATACTATGATAGAGAATTCTAGAATCGAGCCCAAAATCCATATCAAATATTCGCCATCAAGAATCGAATGAAAAATCCTAACACGAAATGGTGTAATTCACCTCGAACTTGTGTACTCAAACCTGGATCAAATTAATTATGTGAATAAAACAGCATACGTACAAATTATATATTTATTCCAACTTGTTAAATATATAGTTTCATAAAGATGTTACTAAGTTAAAACATTTAAACTAAACTTTATTCAAAATATTTTGAAGACCAATTTCTTTTCAAATCATTTCAAATCTAAATTTCATATTAGAAAATTTTAAATTTGCCTTATTCATTTTCTTAACAAAACAGTTTCAACTTATTTAAATCATATTACTTCATACTTAAACATTCAAAACAAACTTATATACTTTATCAAAATACTTTTCAAATTTCTTAGCTTTGAAAAGTTAACCTTGGTTTGGAAGTACTCGAACTCCAAAATAGTCGAAGAAATCATTTTCAAATTCAAGAGTTGGAAATCATCAATAAATCAGTAAATAAATTTTAATAGATAGGTTTATATCAAATTCGGAACACGAGGACTGAACACCGGCTTATTTCAAATCATTTCAAATATATATATATATACATATATCTTTCGAATATCAAATCTTTCTTCGGAATTTGAAATCAAAATTGGTTTCGCAAAATCACTCGCATAGCAATGCTACTAGAGTGGCCTATCCCTCACTCTGAAACTCGAAAATCAATGTCGATGATGCGTGCACTCATCACCGAAATTATTTTCCAGCGACATAAGTGAGTTTTGGACTTCTATTTTCTCAAACTTCTTTTGAAATTTCTTTGAAATAAGTCGAAACTTATTAAGATCATTTGAAACGTTTCTTATTCGGAAAATACTTTTAAATCATATTATTATTATTATTTCAAAATCTTAAAACCAATTTCAAAATATCGGAGTTCAATTCTCAAATTTCAAATTTAAAAATCCTTCAGTTATAAATCATTTTTAGATAAATCAAATTTCTTATATAAATTTTTTCAAAATTACAAATCCTTTCGAAACCTCAAATTCTTATTTTAAAGGGTTTACAATCTTTATCGAAAACATTTCACTTTTATATATAGAATATAATAATTTCGATATATAAAACAATTTCTAAAATATAAACAAGCCTGATTTTTCAAAGGATGGTTCAAGAATGGATTTCAAAACAAAGATAGAAATTCAACTTAGAGGGACTCTAATCAAATAGGATTCTGATTCGAAGATAGGCTCGAACGAAGATGAGATAATAAATTACAAAACAGTAGTCGGATACCCTTATAAATCGCGGGCAACTTTAACCGGTCAACCGTGACTTCAAAATAAGATTGGTTCAGAATTCTGAGGCAAATCGACATTCGATCGCCAGAGATAGAATTCGGCATAACAAGAGATGGCAACATCAAAACCGAGGGATATATAAATCTCCGGTGAATCAATGCCAATTGTAAAGGAGTTTCACCCCTTTACAAAACATTCAAAGATCGGCGGGATCGCCTATTCTTATAGAGATCATTCGACGTGGAGTTATGGGATACTCCAGGATCAAAAGAATACCAATAGAGAGGGACAAGAATGAATTTTGAAACCGTAGGGAACGTTCCAAAGTTCAAAGGAAATCGAGTCAAAAGGAAGAGATTAAACTCGAACGAAAGCAATTCTGTAATAAATTTACTATATATGCTAAGTTTTGCCTAGAGCCAAAGCTCTGATACCAACTGTAACGACCCGGTATTTTGGACCATTCAAATCGACAATAAATCCACACATGTCTGACTTGAATAATTCAAAATAACAGATTGTAATAAAAATTTGGCAAAACTCAGCATATACGATAAATAAATCAATCACAGATCACAGAGTAGAATAATGCAGCGGAATAGATAAAAGGATAGTAGTTCATGAAGCTACTATATACATCAGAGTTAGAAAACAAAATACATAAGAATATCTCAAATACAGTAAAGTCTTCAGTACAAGCAGATGACCTCTCTGAACAGATCAACTAGAAAAGCTGGAAGCTGAGTCGATAGTTGGATCTCCAAACGAAGCTCCAAACTCCAAGGGTGAGTCTCAGATGTTGTATCACTCGGTATGACCCGAGCGTAAAGCAAAACACAAAACACTCGAGTCAGGATTAACATTCTTATACTAATAAATCCAACTCAAGTGAAATATCAACTGAAATACAAGTAACTTAAGGATGTTTGGGATAACCATCCTCTAAGGATCTTCAGAACTATTTACAAGGTGGAAATATACATTTTAACACCGTGGTCATTTCAATTTAATTTATACATCAAAACCCAAATATCATTTCATTTCAAATATAACTATTTTCCAAGATAGTATATATATAATTAATTTATAAAGTAAAGCATGAAATTTTCTCAAGTCTCGCAAATCGATTCAAATCAACTTCAAATTCTAAATTCAAATTTATTCAATGCTCAATTCACCAATTTAATTCAGTTCTGAATATATCATTCATTTTTTTTATATTTTCAAAGCTTTAATATTAAACAATTTCAAAGTTAGATTTAACAGTTTCATATAGAATATTCATTTAATAGATTCAATATCATTTACTAGCCTTAAATTTCATTTTTCTACTAAATATTTCCTTAAATTTATTTAAACAAGAGATATTCATTAAATTATTTAAATCAAACTCAAGCTATAAATCATATCTAAAATCCCAATTCCAATAAGTTTTAAATTGGTTTAATTAAATAAAATTCTTTACTAAATTCAAATTATCTTCCCAACCTTAACTTATTCAAATTTTTACCAAAATCTATTTTGAAATATAAATTTTGTACTTAACATATTATATGTATTAAATCCATCTAAATTAAATTAAATATCATTATTAAATCTATATATATATCATTACCATTTATATATAAATTTTTAAAATCAACATTTGTTAAAACCAAATATTTCTTTCCAAACCATAGAATTCAATTTCAAAATATTTATATATATGGACCAACGGTGTTTGTATATATATTTATCATATGGTTAAGTGATACGGATATTTATCATTTCAATCCGAAATTTAAATATATACGGGTAGATACCATTTCGACCCGTAATCCCAATTTTAATTCAAATGAAAATCGCTTGGGTTTATCATTTCAACCCATAACGATTTTCTCCTATTCTAAAGTCCGTTCGGGTATGTATCATTTCAACCCATAGTGAATTCTATACTAACAGGGAACTTGCAAAGTGATAACAGATATTAAACAAAATATAACAACAGGCATATATCATCAGTATAAATAACAGATACGGGTGTCAGATGTCATAGGTGAACAGATACAAACAATAGTAATAACAGACATATAATACTAGATACTGGTGTCAGATGTCACAGGTGAACAGTTGTAGATAATAGCATATATAACAATGTAAATAACTACAGCAGCATATTTCAATTGCTATTTCAAATGAAATCAAATTTAAATAATAAAAGAACGTTAATCGTGAGTGATTTCTCACCTTTCGAGGCTAGAGGTGAACGAAACTGAGATAGGTTACGAAATCCAGGCACGAATCTCAAAACAAGGCAAGATTGAACTCGAATCGACGAACGAAGCTGATAAATAGAAGTTGACGAAATCAAGTCAAAACAGGATCGATGAAGACAATTTGTACGAGTGACTCATATATAACTATATACTATATATAAATCAAGTCATATTCTAAATCCAGACATATTAAAATAAGATGAATATATTACACTTATTTACAAATAAATTTAAACACGTATTAACTGAATATATATATTTCGAATCATTGTTTTAACCAAAACACAAAAACAACATATAAATATATATATATACATTTTTTTTTACAAAATCTATTCCAACGTTATTCTTATAACCACACAATTCTAACAAGCTAGCCACTTCTATAAAAATTGAAAGACCTGCGTACACTATTTAATATCAATATTATTATAAAAGCAAGACAGTAAGCAACTTTTCAACACACATATAGAAGACACACTATATATAACTACTAGACCTATACGTACGCACATATGCAGACCCTTTAAACATATAATAAAGGTATACTTTCATAGACTTATATGACTCATCATATTTTAAAATAATATATACCCATACATTTAATAAAACCCCAGACCAAAGTATACCCATATACACTAATATATATATAGGCTAATATAAACTGATGCACATGTTATAATTTTAAACAATAAATCTTATAAAAGTTAATTTATTACACTATATATACATATAAAGAACCTGTCAACCGAACAACCATAATAATACCGTACTAAAATAAAGTATTGTTGTATGACACTGATAATACCCCTAATATATAGACTTTCATATCAATATACAATAGTAGCTACCTATGTATATAAGACTGTTACGAACATCCTTTGTAAATAGGACATATACAAACCATAATTACACACAACATATCATATTTCCTGTATATATTATAACTATATGTTTACATAGACTAAGATATATATAAAACTATTCAATCAAGATACCATGCTGTAACCACTGTTAATATAAACATATAAACTGGTATAACTTTTTGTGACTTAATAATTTTATACTTATTCATATATATCAATGCAGACCGTAAAAACAACAAAATATGTAAACAACATGTTATATCTGTGACTATACAATTATATATATATATAACACTCCCAAGAGACAAACGTATATATCTAAATAATAAGTAACCTTTATAACTTTTTGTAACTTTATAACTATAAAATACCACTTACTGTATATAGATAATATATAAACCAAACAAATAACTTAATATATATACATACTACGTAGGTAAGGTAATAGATACAAAAGTATATTCAAGCCATAACATAAGATACGTATATAATTTTACATATATTTAAACAAAATTTCACATACCATCAGACGAGAGGTGAACCGAGATAAGCAAGAGGTGGAGCCGAGGGCAAATACGTAGGCCAGAGGAAGGGGCGAAGGATCGGCAGTTGTAGGGTGGCACGAGGTGGTGACTGAACTAGGCGAGAGGCGGAGGGATCTCGGCGGCTGGAGGAAGGAGGAGGAGCGGATCTGGGTAGGCTGCCGAACGTGGAGCTTCATGCGAGAGTGGGTTCATGGCTACTGGTGGATCGACTGAGTGGTTGGAGGCAGGGGAAGGCACTGTGGATGAGCAGTTCGAAAGTGGGAGAGCTGGCCTTGATGACGGAGGACGGAAGACTTGGAGGGGGAGGCTCGGCGGCCAAGGGAAATGGTCTTTGGCGGAGAGAGGAGGTGATGCTGAGATTTGGAAGTGGGAAACGTCAGGGCAGTGGTTTCATTTCAAGTGGATCCGAGATTTTCGTGATGAGGATGAAGAATAGGCACAGTAAACGTTGCATATAAATGAAAGGTATAGCAAAGGAAAAAAGAAAAAGCTGGAACGAATATAAATATTAAAGGTAACAAAAGTAATAGCAACGGTCACGCGTGCTTTGATTCAGGAAATAATAATTAGAGTAAATTATTATTGTGGTCCCGGTGCCCGTTTCAAATTTTGAAAGGTAAAGGAAGGCGAAAAGTTAAAACGTTATACCGTTACAACGTGCTGTTATCCACATTTCATCGCGTATCGGACCCCAAAAATACAGAAAAATATACCGTAGAGATCAGCACGATAAGACTATCAAAACGGTATACAGATATTGGTGGTACGGTCATCTGATCGAAAATCGATAATCGGTACCAGAAATGCTGCTATTTTGCCAGAATTAAGATAAACGGAGCAGTAGAAGTCCAAATTTGAAAAAACGACTTTCGCAGTCTGATTCAGAATGATCTGAATAAATTTTCTCCTGTTGACATATTTTGGTTTCGGAAAACTTTTAAATTCACTGTTATTAACCGGTTTGATTTGAAATGAAATTTCACAGGAAAATAACTTCAATATTATCAGATGAAAATTTACCAGTTGCTATATTAAAATAGACGTATTCCAAATAATAAATTTTTATTTTCAAATTTTATTGTTTAAAATTTCACAAAATTTTCAATTAATTTAACAAAAAAATCACTAAAAATTTATGAGTCGTTACAGTAATAACATCAGGGGGAAAGCCATGATAAAGAAGATACTCTGCTACAGGTATTACTGGCCAACTATCAACCCAGATGCGGTTGATCATGCTAGACAATGTGACGAGTGCAAGATGTTTGCAAAAAATCCGGGAACCCAGCCGATGGAAATTATTCAAATGGCTAGTTCATAGCCGTTTGCCACTTAGGGGCACTGAAATCATCTTCTTGTCGATCCTAAAGGTGGTGCGAAATACACCATCATAGCAGTTGATTACGTCACCAAATGGGCAGATGAAGAACTCTTAACCACGACCAAGATGAAGAAAATAATTCACTTCTTTATCCGTAACGTCATCTATCCTTATGACCTTCCATGATCCATTATAACTGAAAATGGATAGGTTGAAGCTGTGAACAAAATCATAGAGTCTGTACTGAAGAGAGGTTTGGAAAACGCCTCAAGTGGCTGATTGCAACCCTTATTTCACAAAAAATACAAACAAGGAATCGCGATTGAATTGCAATTAAACTAGATGGAGTTGGCGACGACTTATGAGCATATAAAATGCATCCGAGAGCCAATGGCAAGAACTTGTACCCGAACGTGCATGTGTACATCTAAAAAAGTTCGACTTTTTGAGATCAACAGAAATTGAATTCTCACTAAGGGTTATTAAGAGAAGACTAGATCAGATAGCCAAAGCTTATTAGCTCTGCAGAATCAGACACGAATGGCCATTGATATTCTCGAGAAGGCATCTCCAAGAGGATTTAACCAAGGTTCGAAGCGGAGCATGGAGGATATGTAATTCAAAGCGTATCACGTTCAGTCACGTAATACACTTTGGGGGAAAAGTGTTTCCTGGGGAATTGACCAGGCAACTTAGTACTCGGCCTCCCCATCGATCAGTTAAACAATGAGCGTTCGGCATGTTAAGACCATTCGGCACGAGCACAGCGTTCGGCATCTAAAGGGCGTTCGGTATGGGATAACGTTCGCCATCTAGGAGCGTCCGGCATCGAGAAACGTTCGGTAGTGAATATCGTTCGGCCAAGGAAGAACGCTCGGCATAAAATCGTTCGGCATCCATGAACGTTCGGCCTACAAGGTACGCTCGGCATTCCCGGACTGTTCGGCATTCCAGCCTCATTCGACCTACATCCCTCACTCAACACCACATCTCTTCCGGTACGTATCTCGTTCGGCAATCACCTGCAGCTCGTCATCCAAGGTCATTCAGTACAAATGGATGTTCGGCATTCAGAGTGTCCGGCCTCACCTCGTTCGGCATAAAGGGGGAGGCTCGGCATTCTGTTGTTCATCCTATCTGGTTCGGCGCATAGGACTTACACTATTTGGACCGAGTTATTCAGCTACCAGGCCCACCAGAGAAGTCCAACCCACCTTCGTCTATAAATAGAGAGGCAGGGGCACAATGAAAGGGATCCTTTTTGGAGAACACTGGGGAGACTCTGCCATTTTTGAGACTCATCTTCTCTACTTAACAACTTCATTCAAGCATTTGATTCACGAATTGTATTTGTAATCAACTATTAAGAAGATCAATAAAGTTTAACCTCAAAGTGGACGTAGGCAATTACGCTGAACCACTATAAATTTGGTGTTCTTACTTTCTGCATTTAAATTAGCATTCTCTTCCTTGTTTAATTTATCTTCATCACTTATATCTCTACACAATCTTTCTCTACGAGGTTAGTGACCAATTTTGGTGCTAACAAATGCAGTCTATGAATCAGGATATGACTTACCTAGGGCTGCCTCTTTGTACTTCTAGGGTAACAGAAGCTAACTATCTTACTCTTTATCATAAAATAACTGGTGTCATGGAGTGTTGGGCAAATAAATTCTTGTCTCAAGCTGGCAGATTAATTCTCATCAAATCTGTTAGCTTCTCCATGATGGTCTATTGGGCAAGAACATACATTCTTCCTATTAAGCTTCTGAAAATGGTAAGAAGAGCCATGATGAGATTTTTCTGGTTTGGTTCTATTCATTCAAAGAAAACTGTCCCATGTTCCTTCTCAACTTTTGAAAAACCTAAAAGCAAAGGAGGCTTGGGCTTGTTCAACATAGGAGTTTGGAACAAGGCTGCTTATAGTCATCATTTTAATGCACTATTGCTAAAGAAGGACACTTTATGGGTCAGGTGGACTCTCAAGCATAATGTTGGGAGTAAGAATTTTTGGCTTATGGATGTTCCTCAATCTTGCAGCTGGATATGGAGAAGTATTTTGAATTTGAGAAACACATTTAAACCTTTTATTCAGATCCATCTTTCTGGCAGAAGCACTTGTAGTTTTTGGAATGAGCCTTGGATAAGTAAGGGTGTTATTCTAGCTCAGCTCTTCACTTCACAGCAAAATTTTCAATCTGGTATTGGCTCTAATACTCTTGCAGTTGACCACATTGATAATGGAGTGCTTGTCCTGCCTTATACTAGCAATCAAAATGTCAGAGCTATCTGGAGCTTATATTTTCCTAACAACTATCAGTACCCGGATGTGGACACAGTGCAATGGAATGGTAAAGCTCACAATATCTCCTATATTTATGAGGCCATAATGGGAATGGGATCTTTGCCCAACTGTAGGTAGAGCAAGGTAACTTGGGCTACCTCTTCTAGCAGTAGTGATAACCTGATGCTCTGGAAGGTTAGGAACAAGGCCTTGTTGACAAGAGATAAGCTGATAGCATTTGGTATGACAGTGCCATCCATTTGTGAGCTATGCAATATTCACAGTGAAAGTATCCATCACTTGTACTTTGAGTGTCCTTATGTTCATCATATCTAGAGCAAAATGATGAGTATAATTGGGAGGGTGGATGTATCTTCTGTATCTCTGTACAATGGGGAATAATTGAGAAGGCAACTAGATGGAATGATGAGAACAAGAAACTTCTTTTTTTCTTCATTTTGAAAAAGTTCTTGAAGGTAATATGGAATGAAAGGAACAGGAGGTGCTTTGATGGAATCAAGAGGAGCTATGAAGTGATATGAAATGACTTAAGACAACAAATATTGATGGGAATGAGGGCTAGTGTTCATGCTTTTCAAGATGACCAGATTGAACCATGGATTCCTTAGTTTCTATGCTATTTTTTTTCTAGTGTTATTTTTTCTTTGCTTTTTTTCTTTGTTTCCCTTGTGTGGTTGTGTTTTCCTTTTTCTGAGTTTTTTTCTTTCCTTTTCTGGACATTGCCTTTGTGTCCTTTTTTGTAGCCTTTCCTTTTTTAATAAATCTGGTAGGGGACCAGTTTCAACCCCGCTTGATATGCCAAAAAAAAATTAAGTAAAAATGATATAAAGCATGATTCGAAATGGTGATGGTAAGTGTTGAAAAAAAATAAGATTACTTAATAAGTAAGTAAGGGTGGTTTGGTCTTTTACATTATATTATTTTAATCTAAAACTTTTTCTATAAATAAGCATCTACTTTCTCACTTTTTTTCACTTCTTCTTCTTCCTTTTTCAAAGCTTTTCTCCACTTCTCTAATGGCTTCATCTCTTCTCTTTACCTTACTAACTTTTTCAAAACCATATCAAACAAAGTCAAAACACCACCAACTTTGCCAAAGACCTTAGAATATCACCAAAACATAGTTTTGCATCTAGAAATGGAAGAAATGATGGAGGAGGGGTTGGAACCCATGGAGGCCGAACCTATGGAGGAGGAGGAGCAAGTTCAAGGAGCTCTGGAGCGGGAAAAAGAGAAGAAAGTGCTGCCGGAATCAAAAGGAAAGTTTACGAAAAATATTTGGTGAAGTTACGATGATTTAGTGAAGTGTTGGATTAAAAAGAATGTTGATAGGAAGTTAATCTTTTGGTAAAAGGTGAGTACTCAATTTAAAGTTAAATAATCCTTATAACTATTTTAAAATGTCCATTAAAACCCTTGAATAAATTGTTTGAATGTTTGATAAGTTGGATGTGAAATTGGATGATTATATGTTTATGATATGGATGATAACTTGGTTTGATAAATTATAAGAGAAATGGTTAGTAAGCATAGTTAAATAAATAAGAATTTAAATCCATAGAAATATGTGTATGTAAAATTATTTAGCCTCTTAATGATTTCAAAATATCTAAAAAGATTGAAAATGATATTATAATATGAAATGAAATGAAAAATGAGTTTGAAATATAAAAATATTGTTTTAAATGAGTTAAAAATGATTTGGAAATATTTTATAAACATTTAAAAGTGTTTCCAAGAAGTTTGAAAAGAAATTGAAAAACAAGTCAAAACTAGGCACGTCGCGTAACGATAGTTCGCGATTTCACGCCGTAAAAGTTAAATAAGTATACAAAGTGGAATATAGCTCGGAATTCTTCGTGATAAGAATTTTCCGGTCTATTATATCCATAATTTTCCATCAAAGAAAGAAAATCATGATTTTATTAAGTAGATTTTGAAATATGTCCAAAAAAAATTTCTAAAAACATCGCAGTTTTGCAGTTCAGAATCCAAAACGGGATTTCTTTATAAATGATATTTTTAAATGATTAAAAATATAAAATAAATTTGATAAATCTATTAAAATGGTTTAAAAGAGATTTGGAATGGAAAATATGAATTTTCAAATATTAAAAAGTTGTTTAAATCAAATAAGCTTATATAGCACTTTCCGCAGCTCTTTTATGCTGCGAATTCTATAACCTTTTGAATATGAGTTTAAACTTAACAATCCTTTCCTAAATCTTTTGTGAATAATTTTAAATTAATAATTAAGTAATGTAAAGATGATTTGGAAGTTTTAATAAGAGTTTGAATAAATGGTTAAGACGAATTGTTTATACCACTTAAACAATAAGTGAAGAATATTGAATGTAATAACAAATTGAGTATGCGGAAATGACTAGTACATTTGTCCCGCCTGTGAGATCTGGGAAGATAAAACAAGATGTTTAACTAAGGTTAGGGATGGAGCAACCAGTGCCCTGAACTTACCTGGCCTATGTTTTCTCTTTTTATGCGAGGGGTGGAATAGATCGAAAGGAAAGCCTAAATGCTCTAAAAGATCATATTTAAGTTTTTCCAAAATAAAAGAAAAGAAACAAATTTTTTGAATGTTAATTAACCACTTAACAACTTTTATTTGATGATTGGTATGAAGGAACCTGGATTGTATTTGGGTGATTCCTATTTGAAGAACTGGGATCGGATTTGAGTGATTCCTATCCGAAAATAACTTCAAACTAATTTTCGAAACCCCATATGAACTTAACATTTTTTATCGATGATTGGTATGATGGAACGAGGATCGGATTTGGGTGATTCATATCCGAAAGACCAGGATCAGATTTGGGTGATTCCTATCCGAAAACCCCTTCAAACTAATTTTTGAAATAAAACATATTGGAGATAAAGATCTTCATGATATAGGATTACTTGCCACTAGTCCCTGGAGGTGAAATTTACCATATTTAAAGAGGCAGTAGTGCTCTGTTATGAAAATCTTCGATTTGCAAAAAATATGATTTGAAGTTAAGAAAGAAATCTTTGATTAAGATTTTATGAATGATTTGGGAATATTTCCCTGTGTTAAAAGTTATGATTGAATATAAGAAATCTTTGATTAAGATTTAATGAATGATTTAGAAAGGTTTTCCTAAGTAAAAGAAAAAATGATTTGGAATTATTCCAAGATTTAAGAAAGGTTTAAATAAATCAAATGATTTAATAAATGAGGCTTAATGATTCCATATACTCTTGAAAAGAAAAAGGAATAAATTTAATATAATATATCTAAGAAAGATATTAAATAAAAGATGAAGTAATTGATTGATGATTGATATCCATGTATGAACTTAACATCTTTTAATGCGATGATTGGCTTCGAAGGAACCGGAATCGGATTTGGGTGATCCCTATCTGAAAACCACTTTGAACCAATGTATATGTTAGAAAGTGAAGACATGTTGAAGATGATGATTATTGAAGACCGTGGAACTTCATAGCGTGAGGACTGCTTGTTGACATGCTCTGGGTCGCTCCCATTATAGAGTTATTTATATCAGTAGTCTCCTCGTTGTGGAGATTTTTTCGGATTGCAAAGGCTTCTCGCCTAGTAATGGCCGAGGAAAGTGCCTTCGGTTTCGTTCAGTCTCAGAATGAACTTGTATGGACGAATGTCTGACATTGCATTTCTGAGACATAACGTTTGACTTTTACAAATGTACATCTGCTTGGTGGCGGAGAAGGCAACTTCTCTTAGCTTAACACCCTTCTCTGAGACATACGAGCTCAGAGGCTGTATGCTTGTGGGAGTCAAAAAGTGATAAAAGGAATGGCGGTGTGGCATTCAAAGTGGAACCTGTTATGATCAAAGCGTGGTTTTGTATGAAAAGCGTGGCCTTGAAGAAATTGAGCATAGCCTCGCGAGCCTCACACCCCGGTTATGATGGTCTTCTATGTGGTCAAATGTATGCTCGCATTTCGGACAGTAGTGATTTGGGTTATCAGATGTTCTGAGCCCTAGGTACCAGATACGTCTGGGGCTCATGGCAGGGATGCGAGAAGTCTGAGTCCTTGGATGTTATTCGCAGATTGTATCTCCTTTTAGCCATTTGTGTTGTTGTATAATGGCGTCTGTGTCTTGGACGTAAGCTATGGATATAGATTGATCTTTCCACAAGTTCCCCATCATGTTGGAAATCCAATCCCAATACGAGCTTTACAGTTTTGATTGTATTCCCAAAATAGCTGTAATGACTTGCAAACATTTCAGCTACCCCTTTTGGTACCATATATTCCATTCGGTATATTTCGTTGACCCAGTCCGGATATATTACCTTAGACTTAGTCCGAGTATTGATACCTTATTTGAATAAGTTTATTTGAAAAGTGTTTTTAAAAGAATGTCATTAAAGATAATATCAAATTATTTTGGTAATAAAAGTGTTTTGGTTATCATAAGGTAAAAACCCGTCTGTGTTTATGTGTGGGTGTGGTCTTATGAATACCCTTCTTTTCAAAGGTTTTGATAACATAGTCATTTTAAATTTCGAGTATCTCACGCTGGTTTATCAAGCCTGATCCGGGTATTTTTAATACTCGGGTCAGATCCGAGTAGTTTCAGGTTTAGTTGAAGACGGTTGGAGTTCCAGAGGAGAGCTTGAGATCTTCATCATCGTATGGACGTATTCTATTATCTGCTACATCCACTGCATTTGTTTTGTTGTTTTCAGCATTTGTAAGGGCAGGTGTTATAACTGTCCAAGCTGAATCTAGGTTAGACTCTGATATTGTATTTTAAAATTTCCCGCTGTAAAGATTATTATTGAAATAATATATGTTATTCCATTCGTGTGAGATTCTGTTATATCTTTATTTTCTTTCTACCCTTAATGATCCGTCTTTTCGTGCAATTTGAGTTAGACATGTGTGGTTTATTGTCGATTCAAAGGGTATAGAAAAACGGGCCGTTACAGTAAGTAAGAAACTTATTGTATTCACTAAATCTAATCTGCATAAAGCATGATATTCATTGGTTTTGTTATATACGATTAAAAAGTATTTCATTTTCCTACGTTATTTATGTGAAAATGAGAATAAACTAACTTTAAATATTTGGTTTTATATTTAATGAATATTTTTACTCTATGCTATTTTTCGCTATATCCCTGCTTTATACCCGCTATAGCTTTTTGCACCTCCACCGCTATGAAAGCGCTATGCGCTTTAAGTGCACAAGTGCTTGTGCATATAACAGATGGACCAAATATATGAACATGTATTCTAATTATAAATTTATCTCTACATCCTCGAACAATGCTTCTTGAAATTTAAAAGAAAATACCTGACGAACATGACTATATTATGTTATTACTATTGCAATTTTTATTGTGATTATTACTATTGTTGCTTTTATGTTGTAAAAACTTACATTTTACAAGTATGCTATAAGTTTGAAGTGAATAAATATGATAATGAAATCTACAATATTCAATGTATATGTTGCAATATTATATACAATTTGATACTTGTATTAGATAGCTCCAACAATGAAGATATATTGATTTTTTACATTTCAGTTTCAATAGGAAAACTTAAAGAAAAATTTTAATGTGTAGTCATTGGATCTTCTATTTAAGGAAAAGTTTAATTGTACGTGATCTTTTATTGTTACGAATATTATTAGTGAAGCACTCAAATACATGTTGGAAAAGTTTATATTTGGATGCACAATTGAACGGCAGAGTTAATACATATGAACTAATGTTAAATTAATTGGAGCTGTGTGAAAATACCTCAACACTGTCTACATAGCCCGTATTCGGATGTTCTTGCATGGCATTGTAGAAATCCACTAGCCATTAATGAGGCCTCGAAACTCACCATAATCTTCAAAAAATAAGGCAGTGTTTGGTTTGTTGTTTTTAGTTTTGGATTTTCATCCATACAAATATGCACATAACATATGTATATTGTTGAAACGACCAATTTAAAAAATGAATTTAACATATAAAATAGAAAACAACTTTTTTATGTTTTTCATGTTTTGGGAAATAACACAAGCACGTAAAACAATCCATTCTTCTGTCATTCCTCTATCCCCTTCGTCTTCCCATCCTCCTTTCTTTCATTCCTCCATCGTCCCTTTATTCTTCTCTTATTTGACATACATATTGAAAATTGAAAACATAAAATTCGTTTTTAAACCAAACACTACCTAAGGTTTTACTTTGCAAAGTATGGGAAAATTTATTTATTATTTGACTTTAAAATTTGTTTGCATTTTCATTGTCGTGATTCGTACGGGTAACTAAGTGTGATCTATCAAGGTTTTGATCCACAAACTTTCACCTTTTTATTAAGGCATCACCCTGTAAGTTGCAAATCGCCTTTTTATTCTTGCTTAAAGTAAATGTATTTTCTAAGCAATGATTTTTCTCACCAAATTTGTCACACTCAATCTGTATTTTGTACATACACATTAACAAAGTGTGCATGTTATAAATTTATATTAGTTGACTATTTGTCATTTGGTCTAACTATTTTTATTACATAACTGAAGAAGTGTTTAAAAGAACTGATATTTCATTTTTAGCAGTGTAGCATGCTAGCAGCACCTTAAATAGTTTTCTCAAATTACTATTTTGAGTGTGTATAATTTAGCTTGTTAGTTGTACTATCGATTATTGACAAGATCAAATAATTCATTTGAGCTATAAGAAAACTAATCAAAGGATCAAAATAACTCACATGAGTTGTATCGGTTGATTTGGGTGAGAATATTGGAACTTTTAAGCATAATCGCATTCACTTCGTTAGAAATAAGTCATTAACAATAGCTAATATAAATTTTTGTTGACAAAATACATGCAAATATATAATTGTTTTTTTATATAGTATTATCTTACCATTGACTAGTTATATGAGACTGCAATTCAAGATAGTCCAACTAAAAGACACAATGATGGCAAAGTAAAATGTGAATGTAATTGGACTCCACACTATATTCTCTATAAGTCACAACAATTAGATTACAATATGGATTACAGTCCCATTTTCTTATATTAAAATTCATTAGTTCATTTCTCAAATAACGTTTCAAAAAACAACTATTTGGATGTCACCAAGTTGACTTGTAATTTTAGGTAAGACCACGATTCAATTATTTAAAGTACAAATTTTTTTATCGCGGTATGTTTGTTGTAAGGACTTAACAAAACTCTAAAAAAAAATCTCAGTCAATAATATGGAATGCATATTATGAGTTTCGAATCTTCTCAACTAACCACTTATTCCGTGTTGTAAGCATCGTTATGTGTTAAAATGGAAGGTAGTTTTCAATTTAATGAGCTCAAATTTGAAGATCAACCACTCTCAAGCTTACTAGAAATGGCATAGTTCAACAAAAATAAAGACTTATCTCCCTCTAATTTCAACATCATGTATGGACGTATGAGAAATTCTGAATTTCCTTGTCAAAATATGGTTTTCCGGTCTTCTTATATATATTAGATGGAATTCTGGTCTTTTTATATCAGATGGATTTCTGGTCTTCTGGTATCAGATGGATTTTTGGTTTTCTTATATCAAATAGATTTATGGTCTTCTTTTCAAATAGTTTTCTAGTCTTCAATTAGTTGGTATGTGAATTATAAAGTTAAAATATAAGTTTATGATCTTCTCTATCAAGAAAATTTCTGGTCTTCTATGAGTTGCCGTTACCGGAGCAAATTCTCTAAGCAAAAAGAAAGTGCAAACAAATTTATTATTCGGAGTTATAAATCTTGTCGTCGGAGTGGAAATTTATAGAATTCTAACTCTTTCTATCAACTAGAGACTATCAATCAATTACCTGGATCAAGACTCTCCCCTTTCTAAATTATCTATGAGCAAAGGCTCAAAGTTATAACCTCTCTTTATCTGCAATAAGGGTTCATTTAAATATTTGAAATAAAATTCTAATTCTCTATCTCAAGGCCTGGATTTATATATAATGATGGATTTCTTTATAGGCTTCTAGATCGTTATCAATCCTTTGTTACAAGGCGTTTTCCAGAAAAAATGTTAGTATTCAAAATCTTCTTCAAAGAATATATTCTTAAAGAAAAGTATGTTCATGTCTGTAAAGCCTATCGATTCATGAATTATGAAATTTTAGACTTACAAATAAGACATTCCTTTTTGCTAAGCAAAACCTAAAGTGGTAAAATTATACATTCATACAAAGGTGAAGTAATATACACCAACATTCATTTTGACAAGCAGTTTTTTTAACAAGTTTTACCCAAGGGCAACTTTGAGAAAATATTTTATTAATCAAAGGAACTACTAATTACCCTATGGATCAGGGAAATCACATATGCATCTATTTCAAAGGTGATTTATGAAATCTTAAAAGTATGTTGCTTAGCATCAGTAAACTCCTATAAAAAGGTTTTGATCTAAAAATATGTTGACAAGTGCAACCTCAAAGTTTTATGGAATCATTGAAAACTATACTTGTCTTTCAAAAGAAAATTTTGTGCGTATCTTTCAGGAAATTTTTAGAACTACCAAGGCCCATGAGCCCCGCTAAAACTCTAATTAGAGAGATCTATTTCGGATTAAAAGGCCATTGGTTTATGAACCATGACAAAACAGTCTGTTATTTGAGATTTGCATTTCTACTATGAGATTTTCTCAAAAACCCTTCTTGGTAGTAACATTGAGAAGGAGCTTCTCTGCTAAAGGATTCAAATATCCAAGAAATTTTATTCGACCCATTGACTCAAAACCCAAACCAACAAAAACATTTTATAAAAGTAAGATCGATCCTTAGAAAATAATCCTTGGTTTACTAAGAATAGTATGGGAAGAAATTATTTTTTGAAAATCCTTTTTTCCTTCCAAAGAAAGATTTCATCTCTGAAAAGTTGAAGCATTATTTGAATCCGCTTTCAAAGAGGTTATCCTAAATCTACTGATAAACGATTCTACAAAGACTTTCTTTAGTTTATTGGAAAAGATTCATGATAAGAAAAGCATCCACAAAAAATAGTAATAATAATAACAACTCGATACCCCACTGAGTATAAACATTGGACGACCCTCGGTTCAATGCGCACTATGCTTATTGAAACTTAAAGTGACTAAGGATCGTGTAATATGGATATTAACTAAATTAATTATTTGTGCGTAATAAAAATACAAAAATAAAAGTCGTTATGAAGCTTCAGCCGTCTGAATTAAATGTTTCAACCAACTGAATTAAGTAAAATTTGAAACAGCAAGAAATTAGTGCAAAACAGATAGAATTCAGCCGTCTGAATATTATAGGTCAGCCGGCTGAATGTTCTTAATATTTTTTGTGCACGCACAACATTTAGACAGTTGAGAGGGACCTTTCAGCAGGCTGAATTTAATGTTTTTGTGTAGTTCCTTTGTTTTGCTGATTCTTTTGTTATGTGTGTATGTGTACACCATTTCAGAGAGATTTTAACATATTTCTACATCTAGACTCAGAGTCTATACTTAATAATACATTGTAGCAAAAATCTGGAATCTAGTCTTCATATGTTTGTTATTATCTTCTCCTGCAAACTTGGTTAGTTCATATAATATTTACTTATATAGTTGTCACAATCAAAACATCAAAATTGAGGTTCTAACATTCTCCTCCTTTTTGATGATGCCAACTATGTAAGTTTTAAATATGGAGATTCAATTATTCTCCCCCGACTCGATACTCCCCCTAACTATATGATTACCTTATTCTCGCCTTTGTCACCGACAAAAAGGAAACAACTAGTCAATAGGAGAAATATCATAAATTGGTAAGAATTAAAACTTAAATATCACAAATTTCAGAATATATAAATACATATAGATATTGCTCATAAACATATGTAGACATTTCATATAAACACACAAAAGCATTGCATATAAACATACATAGACATTGCACATAAAAACATGATAATATTTAATTCAAAAAACACGCTAACACATAAACATCACAAATTTGCAAATGGTCATGTTAGAAAATAAGATAGAAACATTTCCTAACCACAAACATAGCCATAAAACATTCTCACGAATTAAAACATCCAAAGAGCACAATAAATATTACATAAATTTGTTCTTGAAGACAAGTAGTCATGAAATAAAAGATAGAGTTATGTTTAGATAATTATGAAAAACATACCAAATCAATCTTCGCTACCTACGTCCTCCTCTTCTTCCTCTTTCTTGTCCTTCGAAGATGTCTAAGTGAACGGTGCCGGATTTTCAAGAATTCCTGTTAATGTGGATCTGGAGCAATACACTTTTCCCAAATCTTGTTCAAAAAACCTTTTATTGAGTTTAGCTTTTTGTTTGTCTTGGAAACATTTTTCTCAACGTTAGCTAAACGGCCATTTTTGAAAACTAATAATTTTTTGATTCACGGGATACTTCGGAAGACCCATGGGACTAAGGGTTTTGGAGTTAAGTTTGCTTATTGTTGTGAAATCGAAACCGGGCAAAGTAACTTCAAAATTTTGTAATATCCTCATTATAATAGCTCCATAATGAATGGTTTTATAACTCCTCCTATGATTGACACGAAAAAATTTATCCAATACAATCTTGCCCTAATTAACTTGCTGAGATGAATAAATAGCATATAGGGCTTGGAAGTCACATTTATAAATCTTTTCATAGCTTCTAGTTCGTGGTTGAAGAGAGTGAATTAGTGCGTGATGAATAATTCTTGCCTTAGGACGTAAGGCACTTGATTTTAGTTCGGTTAGATCAGTGGATAAAAGTCTATGTGACACTTCATCATGTTCACACATATCAACATCAACCAACTCAATGTCTAAACCTTCGAATGGACATCATAAAATATGTCGTAATCTTTGCGAAGGTAAATAAATTTTAACGCCACATAACAAAGTCCAAGTGCAATCATCTTAGTTTTGAGGATTTTGGTGATCTAGATTCATATTTTCATAAAAAAGCTTAATCAAGAGAGGATAAATCTTAACATTATTTGCATCATACCCAATAAGAGATTCGAATCCATATGCTTTTGTTAATTCTATAATTGCATATCCATTAAAATCCGGAAACTTCATGAAAGCTCCTTCAAAAATCTTATAATTTTTCATGCTATTAAAATTATTGACACCCATATCGTTGTGGAGCCATGCTCTACCTTGGCTTTAAGATGGATCAGTAGATGATTCTCTTGTTCATTTTGATCTACGAGGCGTTTTTGTTTTGAGGAAACAAGAGAGATTGGATTTTTTATTTGGAGGAATTAGGGTTTTTCTTTTGTTATTTCTGAATAGTGAAGAGATAGTTAGTGAATGAATGGGTGGTTTTGATAATAAGTATTGATTTAAGTTGGATTGGTGCCTTGATAATCGTGATATTCTATTTAAAATAATAGAAATTCGTTTAAGAAGCCGACTGAATTGTTCAGAGCAGTGGGCTGGTTACAAGCCATAAGAAAACAGTATATTTTTGGTATGATTCAGTCGACTAAAAGTGAAGGGTCAACCTGTTGAATTCTGGGTGAAAATTATAATAACTTCAAATGTTCAGTCGTCTGAATTGTTAAATTCAGCCGGCTGAATCTGTTGACTGTTAGAGATCAGCTTATTTTCAGCAATTTCCAACTTTGGTTAACAATGTACGCCACACATGTATTTGTTTGTGAGCTTTATTCTTATTTAAATATATAAATATAATTTTATTTCAACAAACTTATTATACATGTAAATTTCAACATCAATATTATGAGCATAATTTTATGAAAATATAAAATTTATTTATTTTTCAGAAGTCTTGGATTCGTCTGAAGAAAAAGTTTTGAATGAAATTGGTTCAACTTTGGTGTCTTCCTATAATGGATTAATAGGAGACCAAGTATTACGTCGAATAGGAAATATATTTGTAGCACCTTGATTCTAGGAATTTGGAGATACGTAAGGTCGTTGAGGAGATGGATTGTGCACACCTTCTTTAGGGGTAGATCCATAGAATTTTAGAGCAAATTGTTCGAGAAAATTTATACGTCTTTCATGGTGTTTTTGCTTGTAATACATCTCACATTGTATACTTAAATTTTCACGCTGGTAGTGATGAATGTCATCGATTTTCTCCTTGGTAGAAGGTGATCCAAATTCTAAGTTTCTTCTAGTTCTTTTTCCATTCGGTGTATATCCGGTATGGTGATTTGGAAATGGAGTAATGTTCACAGGTACATAAACTAGAGTAGATTTGTTAGATGAATCCGAAGTCGGTGTGCTATATACAATTGACGAGTAGTCGGAATTTTCTTGAGACGACATTTTATAAGAATTGAAGTGGATATTTCTTTGTTTTATATGAATTTTAAAAACATTTTCTTCATGTATATATATTAATTTCATTTAGCTATTTCTGAATTAGAGTTTCATGGTTATTATTAATCCGTAGGCTTTAATTTACCTCTATGCTATAAATAGTTAAAATGATTCTAAGGTAAGAATAAAAGTTATGAATATAGCAATAAATAAAATAGAAAGGAGGAGCGGTTCTAATGTGAACATTAAAATATAAAAAATGGAAAGTCATATGCCTATCTCCCAAGAGTGTAGAGTTCGAGCGCCAGTAGCTCCATTTTTTTATTTGCTCAACTTTTATTATTTTATACACTTTTTAATTATATATACTTTATTATAAACTTATATATCATGTATCGACATAATTCCAAGTTCACGTCTTAATTTTAGAAAATATTTTCATTTAATGGTTTTGTAAAAATATCAGCTATTTGATTTTCGGAAGAGACGATATCTAGCGAAATCAAATCTTTTTCTATGCTATCTCGTAGAAAATCATGTCAAATGTCAATATGTTTCGTTCTTGAATGGTTTATCGGATTCTTAGATAAATTTATAACACTCATACTATCATAATAAATTGTTGATTTAGTCAAATTCATACCAAAGTCTTGAAGTGTTTGTTGCATGTAGATTACTTGAGCACATGCAAGAGCAGCAGAGATGTATCTGCTTCACACGTCGAAAGTGAAACACAATTTTGTTTCTTTCTAAACCATGATACTAAAGACTATCCAATGAAGTGACATGTACCACTCATACTTTTTCAATCTGTTCGATATCCTCCAAAGTCAGCGTCACTATATGACACCAAATCAAAAGGACATTCTTTCGGGTAAAAAAGTCTGTAGTTTTTAGTTTTGCTTAAGTAACGCAAAATCTGTTTCACAGCTCACAAATGTGATTCTTTGGGGTTAGCTTGAAATCGTGCGCACAAAAAACACTCATCATAATATCTGGACGACTAGCGGTTGGATATAATAGAAAACCAAACATACTTCTGTAAAGTTTTTGGTAAATATTTTTGCCATCTTCATCTCGATCAAGATGAACAGTAGTACTCACAGGAATTTGTTTAGCAGAAGTATTTTCCATACCAAAACGTTTTATTAAATTTTTACAATATTTTTCTTGATTAATAAAAATCCCATTTTTTAATTGTTTAACTTGTAATCCGAGAAAGTACGAGAGTTCTTCCATGTGACATCTCGAATTCACTTTTCATAATAATTAAAAATTCTTTACATAACTTTTCATTTGTAGATCCAAAAATGATATCATCGACATAAATTTGAACTATTAAAATGTCATTTTTATCTTGCTTAATAAAAAGTGTTTGATCTACTTTACCAATTTCAAATCCTTAATTTCTAAGATATTTTCTAAGACGATCATACCAAGCACGAGGTGCTTGTTTCAACCCGAATAAAGCTTTTGTTAATTTGTAGACATGGTCTAGAAATTTTTCATGTGTAAATAAGGGTGGTTGTTCTACATATACATTTTCTTTTATAAAACCATTTAAAACAACACTTTTTATACCCATTTGATATATCTTAAAATTATGAAAATACACAAAAGCTAATAAAATATGTATTACTTCTAGTCGAGCGACAAAAGCGAATGTTTCTTCATGGTCTATTCCTTCTTCTTGATTGTAGCATTGAGCGACTAATCCAGCATTGTTTCGAGTGATATTTCCTTGCTCATAAGCTTTATTTCTGTAAACCCATTTAGTACCTATGATTGTTTGATCACTTGGTCTAGGAACTAAGTTCCAAACTTCGTTTCATTCAAATTGGTTTAGCTCTTCTTGCACAGCTACAATCCAATAGTCATCAGTTGAGGCTTCTTTAGCAGTTTTAGGTTCAATATTAGATAGGAAAGCTACATGATGTGCACGTAAACGTGCATATATTTACATCCATATTTTATCTATTTTTATTTAAATAAATGTCATATTTGGTCATTTTGACATGTTTAAAACCAAAATTCAATTATTTTCAAATCATCATATATTCATATTCATTCAGGGGCAAAATGGTAATTTTTGTGCATGTGTTAATTTGAGAATTTTTACTTGGACATTTTTTGATGATTTTTATAGGAATTTGGATGCATATGGAAGAGGCTTTTATGAAGATACATGCATGCACAAATGAATACAAAGGAAAGAAGAGGGAAATAATTCAAGCCCATGATCATGGAGGATCCCACCCACTTACCTAAATCTACAATTAGAAGCTAATGGACAACTAATTTGAGGTTAAAGCTTCATGCACATTTAATGATGGATTAATTAGTGGCTAATGGTCACTTGGTGGCCACACTTCCTAAAGGGCATTTTGGGAGGCACCCTAAAAATTGAATTAGGGTTTTATGCATGTATAAATAGCCCTCTTATGTACAAGTAAATATCTTCTACTCTTTCACATTAGTTAGGAAATCAAAATGAAAGTTGTAAGCTCTATATTTCAAGAAATAAAAATGACTTCCTGACCTCTTTCTCTTCTCTTTTCTACTTGTTTTTATTTACTTTTATGTTGATGTTTTCTATGCTTTCTCTCATTTCATGTTTATAACTTAGATTTACATTCATGCAAGTAGTGTAGCTTTATTTTTTATGCAAGTAGTTAGTAGCTAATCTCTTTTTCTTTCTTTGCTTAGTTTCATTTCTTTGCTTTTTAATGTTGAAATTTACAAGTGTTGATTTGATAACACAAATGAGTTGCTAAACCCTTCAATTTAGGGGTAATGAAGCTCTCTAACTTTATGTAATTTAAACATTTCTATGATTTATGACTCTTTTATTTGCGCTTAATGAAAGTGGATGTTGATATAAGTTTATACAAGTGGGTTTGATAGCTTTCGTTGCTTTTGCAAATGAGCTATTCTTATTCAACATTAACACAATTTACAACATCATTTGCTAATTAATTTTTGATTTTGATATGAAAGTAAAACAAAATTTGATGATTATCTTACTAATTGCAATAGTAAATAGATCATACTTAAAATAGCTTTTGCTTTGGCTTCATTTTCATGAGAATTTATAAGTGGTATAATTGTTGTATTATAGTTTGATGGTTTAAGTTATGTTAATTAATAACATAAATAAACCATACATATGATAAATGTAACAATTATTTCACTTAATATCAAAGCTAGTGATCATAAATTATCTGTTTGTTGAGATATGAGAGTGGACTTGCCTCTAAATTGTTCTCTTATCTCATAGTTTTTAAATCTCACTTTAATTCTAGTGTTAGCTTCATCTTGTTTACAATTTGTAGTTAACAATCTTCTCTCCACTTTGGTATAATTTGATTGATTAAAAAAAATTTAAAATCTTAAAAATCCCATATGGATTGACCCGTACTCGCCACGTACTAACTTTTGTATGCCGTGCGCTTGCGGTATAAATTTTATTATAATTTTTTTGACGGTTTTCTAATTCGATAGAAAATTCGCCGTTAAACAAGCAAATATACCTAGAAATTAACCACTTCACAACTGCTTGCCATTCACAGAACACAGCCCTTACACAAATACTACCATCAACCTCAGCACTACCTCCTGAAACAATCAGTCATCACCACCTAAAACAGTGCTACACCTCACTGCTGCAACACTGAACCACCATCCCACAATGCCACTACAGTTCAAACCTGCCGCTGTTACTTGCCTTCAACTCCACCACACCCTCTACTGACAATCGCCTTGCCTCATCATTACAATCAGTCACTGTCGAAGCCATCCACTTGCTTGAAACAATCAACCATGTTCAACAGCGACCATCCATTGCCCTTCCTCTACCCAAAATCATGCCCGCTGCTTCCCCCGTTTCAACTCCACTACATCACCTGCATCTTCATCGAACAAGACATCCCCATAGCAATCGATCACCCAAACATCAGCAGCACTGTTAACATCGACATCAACTACCCATGGCGTTTCATCACTACAACCATAATCTGCAATCAATTGCGACTCCCTCCTAGAATTCAATGCAGCACTTCACTTCTGCCATACCTAGAATTCAATGCAACTTCACAACACAACTACTACCTACCCATAACTCCGCAAACAGAAACCCCAATCCCCCTAAATCGATCACCTCTGCAATTGCCACCACTAATTTCTTGCCAATGACAATCCAATACTTCACTTCCGTACAAACAACCGCTCGAACTCGAACTTCCAGAAACCAGACATGGCCGCGACCACATCCTCCCACCATCGCAAGTGAACTTCGCAACAACGTCATTCTCCTCTTCACGAAATCCCCTAAATCGAAATCCTCTTCTCCAATCGACCAGAACCTGACACCCCCTACCTCTGCTACAACTCAAAAACCCCAAACAACTTCTAAACCTCACCGCGACCCCTAATCCACTCTTCATTTGCTTTATTTTGCAGTTTGCATGATTCGTAGTATTTTTATTTTGAAATTTGAGTGAACCGCGATGGCTTGATTTTGTACTTTCTTGTATGTTTTAAAAAAAAAGCAAATAGGCTGTGAAAATTTTGTGGGTCGGGTGGCATTTGCATAAGTTATCAAGTGTTTTGTGAATGTTTTAATTTGTTTTGTAAATGAATCTTTGTCTTTTGTAAATATAATTTGAGTTTTTTTGAATTTTTTGTTACTGTAAAAAAAACAGGGGTCTTGGTTTTTCTATTCCATTTGTTTTCTTTACACTTGTTGTTTTCAATTTGTCTTTATTTTCATTTGAAAAAAAGGTTGTTTTCTTTAGTTTTAGTTGAGTGTTTTTATTTGTTTTAGTTTTGTTTATTTTGTTTTATCAATTAAAAAAATTGTTTTAATTTGTTTAGTTTTTAACTAAAAATTCAAAAAAAAACTATATATATCTAGATTTTCATTTCAGGTTGCCAAAGCAGAAAATCGCAAGGAAAAGAATTGCTTTGCTTGCTTTAAAAAAATATTGCTGCTTAAAAAGTAAAAAATTGCTAATAATTCTGCACGCTTTGGTATCGTGCCTTTTTCCTTGTTTTTATTTGAATTGCATTGTTGGTTGCTTGCATTTGCATTTATATATAAAAAAAATTCAAAATCCAAAAACAAAAACAAACTTCATTTTAGTTGGATTGTAAATTCACGTTTAATTTTTGTTTTGCATTCATCTCATCTTGTTTTATTTTCTAAGGGAAATACCCAATTCACATAAGGTGAGGGATTTCATCACCCTTTCCTTAGCCCACAAATCGCATTTCATCGTAGAATTTGACTAATAATAAAGGTTAGACATTCGATGTAAGGGTGTCGCGAGCTCATCTAGGGCTTAATTGTATCTTCACAATTGTTTTCTTTGAACAATTTTATGTCTTGGTGTCTAGGCTACGGCATAGTAATAACCATTTATAAATATTACGGTGATTCGTAGATATTATAGTGGTTGTTCCTCTGAAGATACTTAAACCTTCGGCTGCATTGCTACGGTGATTTGTGGTGCACCGATAACTCATGCCCGTTACTTAGCCGAGAAATATTTCTATTGATTTAAAACAAAGTGTGATTATACAATTTGAGTTAGGAGATACTAAGGACAGAAAATTGTAATTAAGTCCTTTGCATTCATTTAGTTGCATTAGTTCATGCATATTTAAAAAACAAAAAAAATCCAAAATGCAAAAAAAACTGTAAATTTTACTTAACTTAGTTTTTAATCCAAAAGAAAGATCCTTTTAAATTTTCTCCTTTGAAAATTTTCAATCAAAAAAAATATATAAAATGTTTTCAAAAACAAAAAAAACTTGAAAATTCAAAAACAAAACTCAAATTTCCATTTTCTAAAAAAACAAAAATCCGTTTGGTAAATATTTGAAAATTCAAAAATAAACAAAAAAATTACAAAAACAAAAAACATATAAAATATTTGAAAATCCAAAAACAAAACAAAAATCAAACTTCTCTTTTGAAAATAAATTTCACCTGGTAAATATTTTTCTTCCTTAAAAAAAAGAAAAGAAAAACAAAAACAATTTTTCTCTTCATTTTCCAAATCTAGTTTCATTCTCTAAACTCAACTCTAACTTCCTTCTCTTCTCGACTTTCACTTGTGCATGAGTACTTCGACTCATGACACAACAACAAATCGTTGGACTCGAGACTCAACAACTAATCGTTTAACTCGAACATACGATCCTCCCGAAATGGCGAACGAGAATGCCCCTCGAACTCTTATGGATAGAATCTTTCCCGATAGAGTTTCTATTCCATCTTGCATCATGTTACCCTCCCCTACGGGTAACCATTTTGAAATTCACTCGAACCATAATGCCACGCTTCCAATATTTGGCAATTTTGAACATGATGACCCATACATTTTCTTGACTAAATTCGAACAAGTTTGCGCAACCATTAAACTCCAACAACTTTCTGATGACGGAATCAAACTTCAATTAATCCCATTCGCTCTTACGAATTACGCTGAAAAATGGTTGTACAGCTTAACTTGATTAAAACGTGGGAAGAATTCGTAAAAGCTTTTGTTAGCACCAAAATTGGTCACTAACCTCGTTCAGAAAGATTGTGTAGAGATATAAGTGATGAAAGTAAATTAAACAGAGAAGACAATGCTAATTTAAATGCAGAAAGTAAGAACACCAAGTTTATAGTGGTTCAGCATAATTGCCTACGTCCACTTTGTTCAACTTTATTGATTTCCTTTATAGTTGATTACAAATACAATTCGTGAATCAAATGCTTGAGTGAAGTTGTTAAGTAGAGAAGATGAGTCTTGAAAATGGCAGAGTCTCCCCGGTGTTTTCTCTCCAAAAAAGGATCCATTTCACTGTGACCCTGCCCCTCTATTTATAGGCAAAGATGGGCTGGACTTCCCAAGTGGGCTGATTGCCGAACGCTCCAGCCCGAGTACAGTGGTCGTCGCATGCCGAGCAAGGTTCGCCGAACGCTCTGCGCCGAACCATCCCTTCTATGCCGAACGGTATGTTGGTGTCGTGGGAAGTGTAGGATGGTTGTCTGTTGAGGCCGAACGCTCTGCGCCGAACCATCCCTTCTATGCCGAACGAGGTGGTTGATGTTTGGGAAGTGTAGGATGGTTGTCTGTTGAGGCCGAACGCTCTGCGCCGAACCATCCCTTCTATGCCGAACGAGGTGGTTGATGTTTGGGAAGTGTAGGATGTTAGTCAGATGAAGCCGAACGCTCTTCTTGACGCCGAGTGCCCTTACGCCGAGTACTCCTAATCCCACCAGGTACTACGCCGAGTACTCCTGTACGCCGAACAGTCTCGTATGCCGAGCAGCCTTGATGCCGAGCACACTTGTCGCCGAGCACTCGTTGGATGTTGGGTGTCTCGCCGAACACTCCTGGCTGTCAAGTGCCTCGCCGAACACCATGGGATGCCAAGTACTCCTGTATGCCGAGCAGCCTTGACGCCGAGTACTCTGGTACGCCGAACAGTCTCGATGCCGGACACTAATGGATGCCGAGTACTATGCCGAGCACACTTGTCGCCGAGCACTCATGGATGTCAGTCGCTCTCTGATGCCGAGCACTTATTGCCGAGTACTAGTTGCCTGGTCAAATCCCCAGGAAACACTTTCCCCCCAAAGTGTATTGCGTGGCCGAATGTGATGCGCTTTGAATCTGATACAATCTACCTCGGAGGTACCTTCTCGAGAATGCTAGCGAAGGAGGTGCAAGACGAACGAGATTTAGATGCCGAACGATACGCTCGAAGCCGAACGTACCTCGTGTGCCGAACGTCACACTGCTACGATGCCGAACCCTTCGGTGTTGACCGGTTCTACCGGGTATAGCCTCTTCAACTTCTACCTCCCTCTATATAACCAGGTCCTCACCGTCTCTTTTCCCTTTACGCCTTCTCTTCAGCCATTCCTTAGAGACTTTCAACTCTTCCCATCCTACCAGATATAAAGCCTTTATAATCCATTCTCAAATTCGATCGTCGAATTAGGTATCCTTCCTCTAACAATTGCACTACTTCCATTTTAGGTTCATCATGGTTTGCTCGTTTTGAGTTGTCTAATTGGGGATAGCTCCTCCGTGCCGAACGATAGAAGGGTAGATGGGGTGTTGAACGGCGTAGTCTTTGCCGGGCGATCCGTCTCTGTCGTTCGGCGTGGATGGAGAAGGTGTAGGGTAGAGTTGAAATCGTGGCGGAGCACCACTTTTAGCCGAACGATGACATTAGCCGACCAATACGATTGATACGCCGAACACTGACTTTAGCCGAACAATATAATTGACATGCCGAACAATGACTTTAGCCGAACAACATAACTGACATGTCGAACGATGACTTTAGCCGAACAGTATAACTGACATGCCGAACGATGACTTTAGCCGAACAGTATAACTGACATGCCGAACACTGACTTCAGCCGAACAATATAACTGACATGCCGAACGATGACTTTAGCCGAACAGTATAACTGACATGCCGAACGATGACTTTAGCCGAACAGTATAACTGACATGCCGAACGATGACTTTAGCCGAACAGGATAGGTGTCTAACTACACTTTAAGCCGGTCACTTTAGAAATCATATGTCTTCTGAATCTGGGACTGTAATCTCCTCAAGGCGAGCTTTCTGAGACGGTCAGCGATGACGGTCTTCGAAGGCGATGATTCGAAGCTAAATATTACATCTTTAGAACCTTTAGATTCTTATTGCCTGCACACAATTGCTTGCACTAGTTCACACACCACATGGGGGGAAAAATCGTGTTGCTAATTCTAACGTTCAACGTTTTTTAAGTATAGCTCTCTCAAGCATTTAGCCAGGTTCATTATTTATTCGGGATGTCAAGAAAATCTAGTTCTGCCACCATATCTGACAGGCCTGGGCCGTCAGCAAGGCAAGGAGTCGCAGATGCTTCCAACCCGTCAATCTCTCCCGCTCATAACTTGGCGCCCGATCCTCTGGAGTCAACCATCTTACTGGACAATCCGATCGATTCTCAAGCCTCGAAGATCAACGAGGCCGCTCTGCGACGAATATGTTCCATTCACGGGATTCCCTTTGCTGACGTGTTAGTTCCTTCGAGACGCGACCGCCCTCATCTGCCCCTAGTCGGGTACACAGCCTGCAACAAGTTCATGTGTTGGATGGGCAGCGTGCCTCCGTTCAATTTATTTCTCCAGGATGTGCTGCAGTATATAGACATAGCTCCGTCGCAGCTGCACCCGAACGGCCATGCGTTTCTGTATGGGACTTATTTACTTATCATGGCCGTCTTCTCCAGACCTCCAACCCCCGGCGATATCCGATACATTTATATTTTCAAGAGACGGAAAGATAGCCCTTCCTTCATGTTCCTCGAGCCATACCACAAGTGCCAGATCTTGACAGGGGCCTGTAGCAAATTCGCCCTGTATAAACAGGAATGGTTCTATGTGCGCTGCCCTTCCGGTTTCGCTAGGAGATGGGTTGAAGGCAGTAAGTCTCTCTGCCGAGTTACTATTCGTATTTAACCCGAGCATGTCTTTCCTAACTTTCCGTTTCATCTTTTCAGGTATCAGCCCAGGCCCGGAAGGCCGAGGATATTCTGATGCTGTCGATGCGATTAGAGCTCTTCCGGCCGAGGATCGAGATATCCGAGCTATCATTTCAAATGAATCGCTGTCGGGGTTCAGCTTGCTAGCTCCTGGTCGTCGGATCAGCCTTCCAGAAGGTGTTACAATTCCCAAACCTTCATCTGGTAAAGGGAAAAAACTTGCCGGACCGTCGTCGCGTCATGCTCCCGACGCGCATGAAGAAGGCGAGCGCAAAGAGGATGATGCCCCCGAAACTCAGGGCGAGAACGTGGGTCCCGCTTGGAATCCGGCAATCGAAGTTCAGGATATTGAGACATCATCCTCCCCTTCGAAGGGAAAGAAGAAGTTGAAATACACGGTTCAAAAGGAGAAAGTTGGTGGCACCTCAAAAGTTACGCCTACCCCTCCTGAGAAAGAGGCTTCTTCGCACCATCTGGAAAGTTCCTTGAGAGGTCTATCGAACCTTTCTATTCCCGAAGACATACTTAATTACGGGTTCGATGATCCTGAAGCTCTCAAATTCTCTTCGCCCGCTAGAGGCAACGTAGGAGTTCAACTCCCGGCTCAAAGAGACAATACTCCGATTAGCAAAGATAAACGAACGGGTCCGTCGGGGGGAACACTTAGGACACACACGCACATGCGCATTCCATAATATACTTCAAGTCTTTTTAATTCGTGAATTCTCCTTAACTCGTTTTTATCTCCCTTCTTTGCAGGTGATATGGGCCGCTCACACGGACTTGATCGCCTTCAGGGGTCTTCTATATTCCATCACTCCGGACGGGATTCTGGTTCAGGCAGACGCCGGGACCGAGGTGATTATGAAGATAGGGACAATCGTCCACGCGAGTCGTCTCACCGCAAGAAAGCACACTATCAATCTTCCCAGTCCCACGATCTTCCTCCTACAACTGAGCCGGATAAAGAGAAGTCTTTGCAGAAGGGTTATCAGTCTAATGCTGCTCGAGAACAACATTCCAGTTCATCGAGTACGAGGCAAGTTCGAGAGCCGCGTAAAAGAACGGAATTCTCTAAAACTCCTCCTCCTACTCCTGCCGTGGACCCAACTGTTGCGGAAAAGATGGTCGACCTTAAGGCCAAGTTTCCGAAAATCTGTTTTGACGGTTTGAAATTCCTTCCGGCCATCCATCACATTCCTGGGCACGTGAAGCAAAGTGCAATTGCCCGCAACAATGACGTCTATGTTCAACATGACGCATTCGTGCACTTGGTGGAGAAGATCTCAGAAGTATCTGTCGAGCGTCAACACGAGATTGACCGTCTGAATCTGGAGGCTGACAGCGATAAGAAAATCATCAAACTCCAAGACGAAGAACTCGCCTCTTATAAGTCAAAGCTAGAAGCCGCTGAACAAGGTGCAAAAGATACTGCTGAGGCAGTTACTCGCTTAGAGGTGGCTCACAAAAAGGAGCTTGACGAAGCAGTTCAACGTAGCGGCG
This sequence comes from Allium fistulosum, assembly GCA_030737815.1. Taxonomy (NCBI): domain Eukaryota; kingdom Viridiplantae; phylum Streptophyta; class Magnoliopsida; order Asparagales; family Amaryllidaceae; genus Allium; species Allium fistulosum. The sequence goes on along the minus strand of CM060908.1, from coordinate 735,862,677 downwards.
CCCTTGCCCTAGAAAAAGACTCTGTCCAAAAAGAAAGGGACGCGCTCGCTACTCAAGTCAAAGAGCTGAAAGAACAACTCTCCAAGGAGAAAGAAGACAAAATAGCCGCTCAGGAAGAATCACAGCGGTATTGTGATGAGATTGTTGCTACCCGACTCCTGAAGGCAAAGCTCGACAGTGAACTTGCCGGGGTCGAGAAAATGAAGGATGAGGCCCGTGAGGAGGGCAAAAGAATGGCTGTGGAGGAGCTTGATTCTCGCCTTGAGGCGGCCGCAGAGGCCGGCAGGGAAGAGGTCAAAAGTATGTTTGACCCGTTGATCGCCGAGTACGGAGCCCGCGTCCTTATGCACCGCGACCTAACAATCTTGGGCGACGGCTACCACGAATCCCTGGCTGAGGCATGGGAAACTCTGATAAAGATCAAGAAAGTCGAGTCGGGCTCCGAAGAAATCGACGAGGATGCATTGGTGAAGGAGTTCCTGAGGGGGAATGAGCCATCGGATTTATCCGCAGCATTGGCTCTTTATGGCAAAGGCTCTTCCCCTTCGAAAGAGAAGAATGACGAGGCTGGCCCGTCAGAGGCCGACGCTACTACTCCTCACATCGCCACTCCTTATGCTGCTCAATCGGCCGGTCGGTCGACACTTGATCCATTCGAGCAGCATGCCAGTTATGATCCCGAAGATCCCGGGCTCGGCGTTCATGTGCTGTCACCTATCCTGGAGGGTGAAACCCCGCGCGCCACCGATAGCCAACCGGATCCTGGTAGGAAATTCTTCTTTCTCTAGAAGTCGAAGAGATCCCGTCATTGTTCAGCAGTGGTTATTCGTTCTAATGCCCACTTCTTATATTTTCGTGCAGGTCGTTCTGACGCCGAGCTAACTCCGAGGAGCGATGACGCCAAGGAGGAAGCGGGGAAAACAAGCGACATTGCTCACGCAGGGGTAACTCCCGGCCCAGACTCTCAAGTGATCGAGGCGCTTGACGATGACAAACTTGATACTTCGTCTCCTGCCGAAGGAAGCGACGAAGTTAAAATCACTGGCGCCTCTGAACATACTTCAGAGATGGGCATGAAGGACCGTCTCGCCGACGAGGAGAAGAGAAAGGTCAAAGTCAAAGTTGAATCTGAAGTCCTGGAACTCACTGACCCGCGGAACAGACCTCTGAAAATCATTCTCCCGGGCAGGTCCAAACCACTAGATGTTCCGTCTCCTACTCCTGACTCCGTCTCTCTAGTAAGCAAAAAGTCCAAGAAAAAACGTGAGGGAGAGGAGTCGTCGGAAACACCAAAGGCATACAAGAAGAAGAAGTCGAAGAAATAATCGATGCACTTGTTCAACAAGTTTCCTGACTAAGCTTTGTAATTGTTTTTATCTCCCATGATTTGTAGTTTGTATAGAGAGGTCTGAGTTTTGTAGGAGTGGTCATGTATCCCCATTTTGGACGTATTGAATAAAGTTTTAGTTTCTTTTGTGTTTGAATGCTTCTCTTGTCTTTATCTGGTTTGCTGACTAATTGTAGCCATAACTCAAGTTCTTATGAGTTGCATTATCTCCCAGTCCATTCTTGCGCTGTTCAAACATTTTTTGGACGTGGCGTACCTCTCGTCCCACATCTTTCGAGTACTTGGACTTCTTGCAGACTTTGTGTCCCGGGGACTTGGAGGCTTGAAATAGTTTATGCTCTAGTCCGCGCTCTGGGGATTCGGAGATTGGAATCGTTTATACTCTAGTCGCGCTCGGGGGACTTAGAGTACTCCGATCCGCGCTCCGGGGATTCGGAGATTTGGAATCGTTTATACTCTAGTCCGTGCTCTGGGGACTTAGAGTACTCCGCTCCGCACTCTGGGGATTCGGAGATTGGAAATCGTTTATACTCTAGTCCGCGCTCTGGGGACTTAGAGTACTCCGATCCGCGCTCTGGGGATTCGGAGATTGGAATCGTTTATACTCTAGTCCGCGCTCTGGGGACTTAGAGTACTCCGCTCCGCACTCTGGGGATTTGGAGATTTGGAATCGTTTATACTCTAGTCCGCGCTCCGGGGACTTAGAGTACTCCGATCCGCACTCTGGGGATTCGGAGATTTGGAATCGTTTATACTCTAGTCCGCGCTCTGGGGACTTAGAGTACTCCGCTCCGCACTCTGGGGATTCGGAGATCGGAAATCATTTATACTCTAGTCCGCGCTCTGGGGACTTAGAGTACTCCGATCCGCGCTCTGGGGATTCAGAGATTTGGAATCGTTTATACTCTAGTCCGCGCTCCGGGGACTTAGAGTACTCCGATCCGCGCTCTGGGGATTCGGAGATTTGGAATCGTTTATACTCTAGTCCGCGCTCTGGGGACTTAGAGTACTCCGCTCCGCACTCTGGGGATTCGGAGATCGGAAATCATTTATACTCTAGTCCGCGCTCTGGGGACTTAGAGTACTCCGATCCGCGCTCTGGGGATTTGGAGATTTGTAATCGTTCGTACGAGCCTGTATGTCGCGCAGAATAATGTAATTTATCATCCAATTAAGAGATATAGAAACTTCATAGAAAATGGGGCTTCAAGCCTTTATTAATGAAAATCAACTAAATTGCTCGATTACAACTTTAAAAGGAAACTAAGTCATTATTGAATGGAAACATGCAGGAAACAATAGTGCCTATAACAAGAAAGGGAAACATGCTAAATGTAATAGTGCCGCAAATGTTCACTGTTCCATGCTCGGGGGAGTGTCGCGCCATCAACGGTCGCTAGCTTGAATGTTCCTTCTCAAAGCTTCCGTTCAATGGCGTATGGACCTTCCCAGTTGGGATTCATGCGTGATTGTACCGGGAAGACTCATTTCAGAACGAGATCTCCCACATCAAAGATTCTTGGGCGGACTCTGCCGTCATAGTAACGCTTGACTCGATGTCTGTGCGCCGCCGCCCTTAATTCAGCTTCTTCCCGCTTTTCATCGATGCAGTCCAGTGATTCCAGCAAGAGGTTTTGGTTCGTCTTGGGATCGTAGTATGACACTCGGTGCGATGGAACTTCAAGTTCCACGGGTATAACGGCTTCAGAGCCGTATGCCAAGGCGAACGGAGTGTGGCCGGTCGCGGACTTGTGGGTAGTTCTATACGCCCATATTGCTGTCGGGAGTTCATCTACCCATTTGCCTCCAACCTTCTCCAGACGCTTCTTTAGTATGGACTTGATTATTTTGTTAACGGCCTCGACTTGTCCGTTAGCTTTTGGGTGTGCAACGGCGGCGAACTTTTTCTCGATGCCGTACTTTAAACAGAACTCTTTGAACTCTCTACTTTCGAATTGCGTTCCGTTGTCTGTAATGATGGTGCGTGGAAGGCCAAAGCGGCATATAATGTTTCGTACAATGAAGTTAATGACCTTCTTAGAGGTGATAGTGGCGAAAGGTTCTGCCTCAGCCCATTTCGTGAAATAGTCGACTGCAACTATTGCGTATTTCGCACCACCTTTGGATAGAGGCAAAGAGCCGATTATGTCGATTCCCCAGATCGCAAATGGCCAAGGACTGATCATTTGTGTGAGTTTCGTTGACGGAGCCCTCGGGATTTTTGCATATCTTTGACACTTGTCGCATTTTCTTGCGTAGTCCGCGGCATCCCGGTTTACGGTGGGCCAGTAATATCCATAGCGGAGGATCTTCTTTGCTAGCGTTTGCCCCCCAGTATGGTCGCCACATTCCCCTTCGTGAACTTCCCTCAAGACTCGCTTTGTTTCATTATGAGCGATGCACCGTAACAATGGGACTGAGAATCCTTTCCGGTACATGGATCCACCCTGCATTACGTACCGCGCAGCCTTTCGAAGGACCTGTCGTCTTTCGCTTCTTTTTTCTGGTAAAGCCCCGGTTGTCAGGTACAGTTTGAATGGGGTTATCCACGAGTCCTTCTCGATCTCTGTTTCCAACACGCGATCGATTTTCATCTCGTCTACGCTCGGGGCATGCAAGACTTCAACGGGATACAATCCCATTTGTTGAGCATCGTCGGTACTTGCGAACTTAGCCAACAAGTCGGCTTCTTTGTTCTGTTCTCGTGGGATATGTGAAATGTCATAACGCTCAAGATTTGATAGTAGTTCTTGGACCTGAACGAGGTACGGAGCAAGCTTTCGTCCTTTTGCTTGGTAGTCTCCTCGTACTTGGTAAACCACTAACTGCGAGTCACAAAAGATTTCGACTGATTCGATCCCGAGTTCTTTGATGAGCTTCAAGCCAGCGATCAGTGCTTCATATTCAGCTTCGTTGTTCGTAGCCGGGAAATCGAGCTTCAGAGCATAACAGATTGATCGGTTTTCCGAAGTTATAAGAACTATGCCCGCGCCGGAGCAACGGTCGTTTGACGCACCGTCAGTGTATAATTTCCATCGAATGGGGGGAATGATGTCGTGATCGTCCGGTTTGATGGGTATGGTAAATTCAGCGATGAAGTCTGCTAACGCTTGCCCTCGAATGGCCCTCCGTGGTAAGTACGCGATATCGAATTGGCTCAACTCGATGTTCCATTTTAGCAATCTTCCAGACGTTTCCGGTCGTTGAAGTACCTGCCTCAGGGGTTGATCGGTATAAACACCGATTGAATGCGCTTGAAAGTATGGGCGCAGCTTGCGTGATGCAATCACCAAGCAATAAGCCAATTTCTCGATTTTAGGGTAATTCTTCTCTGCCCCCGTTAAACACTTGCTAACATAATATACCGGCTTCTGGACTCGATCCTCCTCACGAACCAAAGCTGCGCTTATCGCATGAGGGGATATAGCCAAGTAAACGTACAGCATCTCATGGTCAACTGGTTTAGATAGCATTGGTGGGCTCTCCAGATGCCTTACCAGGTTCTGGAATGCTTCCTCGCAGCTAGACGTCCATTCAAAATTCCTCTTTCCTTTCTTTATTATGTCAAAGAACGGGATGCACTTGTCAGTTGCCTTGGATATAAATCGACTCAGCGCAGCTACTTTTCCATTCAAGCTCTGTACCTGCTTTATAGTCCTGGGCGCTTGTACATCTCGAATGGCTTGGATCTTTTCTGGGTTGGCTTCGATTCCCCTAGCATTGACGATGAATCCTAAAAACTTCCCTGATGCAACGCCGAAAGAACACTTCAGCGGGTTGATCTTCATTCCATAGAACCTGAGTATGTTAAACATTTCAGCTAAGTCTTGAATGTGGTCGTTTGACCGTCGTGACTTCACGAGCATGTCATCCACATAGACTTCCATGGTTTTGCCCAGCTGGTCCTTGAACATTCGATTCACCAGACGTTGGTAAGTTGCTCCAGCATTCTTCAATCCAAAGGGCATCACTACATAGCAATACAGCCCGACATTTGTAACGAAGCTGGTGTGTTCTTGGTCCGGAATATGCATTGGGATTTGGTTGTATCCTGAGTATGCATCCATGAATGACAATAATTCGTGTCCTACTGTGGAATCGACCAACTGATCGATCCTAGGCAACGGGAAACTGTCCTTAGGGCATGCTTTGTTCAAGTCGGAATAATCTACGCAAGTCCTCCATTTCCCATTCGCCTTCTTTACTAGCACGGGGTTGGAGACCCACTCCGGGTAGAAGGCGTCGCGGACGAACCCATTTGCTTTGAGTTTGTTCACCTCTTCTCCAAGAGCGGCGGATCTCTCCGGATCCATTCCTCTCCTTTTTTGCTTGACTGGGACGTATTTCGGGTCTATGTTCAACATATGACTCGTGATGGTGGGAGAAATTCCACACATATCAGAATGCGTCCAGGCAAAAACATCAAGGTTTGCCCGGAGGAAGTCGCTAAGGTCTTCAGTCATTGCGGGGCCTAACTGTGATCCGATCTTCAGTATTCGCGAAGGGTCGTCACGGCTAACTGAGATGTCAATTGTTAATTCAGCCGGTGCCGCCTTCTCTTCCCTGGGTTTCTCATCGTCGTCTCTCGGATCTATATCTCCATAGATCCGAGAACTATGCCCGAGCCAGGGCTCGGGCACTACTTTTCAATTATTCGTATTGAGGATGCGGACGGGATTGTCCGCAACCTTTCCTTTCTCCCTCCGGTGGGCCTCTCGGAGCTCGGCCACATAACAAGAACGACCAGCTGCTTGGTCACCGTGAACAATGCCTACTCCTTTGTCAGTCGGAAACTTCAAAGTCAAACACCACGGGGCTAGTGCCGCCCTAAATTCAGCCAGGGCCGGCCGATCCAAGAAAACATTATACGGAGAGTCCACATCCAAAACTACAAAGGGTAGAATTCATACCCTCCGACGCTCGCCTTGTCCCAGTTCAACTGGTAACTTGACATATCCTACCGCATCAGTCGCAGCGTCGTTAAAGCCATGGATACGATCTTTGGATGGTTTCAAGTCTTTTGTCTCTAGCTTCATCTGATCATAGGCCTTCTTGAAGATGATGTTGACTGAACTTCCACAATCAATCAAAATTCTTTTTACATATGCTGGTCCGATCGTTGCAGATATGACCATGGGATCGACAGTCGGAGCCTCTACCTGATCAGCGTCTCTGTTCCTGAACACAATATCGTCTGTCATCACGCGCTGCTGCTTAGCAGGGGCCCCGTCCTCTACGTTCGAACAGCACTCAAAATCTGCATGCTTCAAGGAGCTTGCATATCTTTCCATCTCTTGCCAGTTCTTATCTGCGGGATGAGGTCCGCCGATAATTGTATTTATGACCAGTCTTCCAACAGTCCGAGCAGGCTCCTCAGGATGACGTGGAGCTGGTGCACGACCTGGGTTGGACGTTGCCTGTCCTCCTTCCTGTGGATCCTTTACGAATTCTTGCAACTTCTTTTGTCTGATCAATTTCTCGATAGCATCATGCAGGTGTCTGCATTCTTCCGTGTTGTGTCCATAAGTTTCATGGAAGCGGCAATATTTCCCAGTCCGCTTTTGTTCTTCAGTTGATTCTTTTGGACGTGGTTTTCTGTACTGAAAAGTATTGCAGGTGGATAGGTAAATGTTCTCAAGTGGGGCATTTAGCGGAGTGTACTCGCTGTAGCTTGGAATTCTTGACTTCCACTTTCCCGCTTCTTTCCTCTTTCCTTGACTTCTTCCTCCGGACTCTTTGGGCTGCACAGGCTTACTCTGGACATTGACTTGGACCTTTCCCGAATTGTCTCCAGATTGCTTCATAGCAATGTTGCTCTTGATTGACTCTTGGGCAGGTCCCGGTGCCTTATCTCGTCGTACCCACCTAGCTTCCTCTCTTCTTATGAACTGGTGTGCCTTGGAGTAGAAACGCTCTAGCGTAGCCGGAGGTTTTCCTGCCAGCCAGTCTCCAAATTCAGAATCCGGATCTACACCTCTCATTACAGCCATTAGGATTGCATGGTCGTTGGGATTACTGACTTCAGTTGCCGCAACGTGGAATCTTTGTAAGTACTCCTTCAGCGACTCTCCGGGATTCTGGATTACACTCAACAGAGACATCACGTCCTTCGGGCGTGTAGTGTGTATCCTGAATTGCTCAATAAACTTCTTTGCCAACTCCTCGAAATTTGATACGGATCGCGGAGGAAGTCGGGTGAACCACATAGTAGCGATCCCAGATAGAGTAATCGGAAAGCACCTACACTTGGTGGGATCATTTGCTCTGGCTGAATCCATCATCCATTCATACCTCATTACATGTTGTCTGGGGTCAGTCTTTCCTTCATATGCAGGAATGGTTGGCATGCTAAACTTCTTGGGGTACGCCGCTTGCAGCACAACATCCGTGAACGAAGTATGACTTCTTGACACTCCCCAGTCGTCATTTGATAAGCCCTGATTTTCTTTCATCAGTTGCCTGATCATGGCTGTCAGATCGGGCGTCTGTATGGAAGCTGGGAGGTTGGAGTCAGTTCTACGCGCCTGTCCATGTTGATGCCTCCTTTCCTGGCGATCTGCCAATCGTGCGCCGTGAGGTTCAACATTGTTAGCATTTTGATGATCTGGAGCTCCATCCTCCATCTGTATTCCGGTTCGGAAGCTTCCAGTTCTGGCTTGGTCACGGTCTCCAGCTGTTCGAACAGGAGCATCCGCCCTTGCAGCTTCAGTCTTACGGCGTCTACGCCTGGGTGGTTCATCAGAAGAAGTAGAGCTGTCAAATGAGGAATAAGCAGCTGGATTGCCCCCAGCATTCTGTTGTTGCTGTTGAGTGAGTTGTGCCATCAGGTTGGCATTAGCTTGCATCTGTTCTCCCAGTTGTCTCCTGCTTTCCCTAAGTTCTCTCATCAAGTCATTGAACTCTACGCTGGTGACAACTGGAGTCTGTTCTTGAGCGGCAATCCCTGCACTCGGGATCGCAGGTTGATTGCTAGGTCCTGCTTGTTGCACGCTAGCAGTCTCTCGGGCATCCGCATTAAGAGAAGCTGACCTGGTACGTGGTCTCGCCATTGTAGAGTTATTGGTATGAACTCTGAGTAGAATCAACGGATGTCCTATCAGTAAGTCGGATCTTCTTTGGGGGATTTGTTCAATCCAGTAGCTTCAAAGCAGATCCTTGAGGTCTGAGAATTCGATTCTCAGTGAAAGCACCAAAGTGTTAGCACCAAAATTGGTCACTAACCTCGTTCAGAAAGATTGTGTAGAGATATAAGTGATGAAAGTAAATTAAACAGAGAAGACAATGCTAATTTAAATGCAGAAAGTAAGAACACCAAGTTTATAGTGGTTCAGCATAATTGCCTACGTCCACTTTGTTCAACTTTATTGATTTCCTTTATAGTTGATTACAAATACAATTCGTGAATCAAATGCTTGAGTGAAGTTGTTAAGTAGAGAAGATGAGTCTTGAAAATGGCAGAGTCTCCCCGGTGTTTTCTCTCCAAAAAAGGATCCATTTCATTGTGACCCTGCCCCTCTATTTATAGGCAAAGATGGGCTGGACTTCCCAAGTGGGCTGATTGCCGAACGCTCCAGCCCGAGTACAGTGGTCGTCGCATGCCGAGCAAGGTTCGCCGAATGCTCTGCGCCGAACCATCCCTTCTATGCCGAACGGTATGTTGGTGTCGTGGGAAGTGTAGGATGGTTGTCTGTTGAGGCCGAACGCTCTGCGCCGAACCATCCCTTCTATGCCGAACGAGGTGGTTGATGTTTGGGAAGTGTAGGATGGTTGTCTGTTGAGGCCGAACGCTCTGCGCCGAACCATCCCTTCTATGCCGAAGGAGGTGGTTGATGTTTGGGAAGTGTAGGATGTTAGTCAGTTGAAGCCGAACGCTCTTCTTGACGCCGAGTGCCCTTACGCCGAGTACTCCTAATCCCACCAGGTACTACGCCGAGTACTCCTGTATGCCGAACAGTCTCGTATGCCGAGCAGCCTTGATGCCGAGCACACTTGTCGCCGAGCACTCGTTGGATGTTGGGTGTCTCGCCGAACACTCCTGGCTGTCAAGTGCCTCGCCGAACACCATGGGATGCCGAGTACTCCTGTATGCCGAGCAGCCTTGACGCCGAGTACTCTGGTACGCCGAACAGTCTCGATGCCGGACACTAATGGATGCCGAGTACTATGCCGAGCACACTTGTCGCCGAGCACTCATGGATGTCAGTCGCTCTCTGATGCCGAGCACTTATTGCCGAGTACTAGTTGCCTGGTCAAATCCCCAGGAAACAGCTTTCTTAAAAAAGTTCTACCCCTTGGAAAAAACAAGTAGAATCCGAAACAAAATTGTAAATTTTCATCTATTCAAGGGACAATCATTCAAAAAATATTTTGAAATATTCAAAGAGCTTTTGATGAAATGTCCACACCATAACTTCGAAAAATGGACGATTTGCCAAATCTTATACGATGGACTAGAAAACAGCTCACGAACCATGCTAGAATCAATATGCCAAGGCAACTTTCTTGCCCAACATCACGACGATGCTTGGCAATTTCTTGAAAACCTCGCCGAAAAATCATCCCAATGGGAACGTTCGAATGAAAAATCAATTTACTCACGATCGAGTGCACACTCGATAGGATCTTCTTTTGCTTTGGAAGCTAAGATCGACACAATGATTAAAAATTTCGATAACGTTTTCTCATCGAATCAAATGAACCAAGCTTACCAACCGATGTGTTATAAATGCAATGATCCTAATTATATAGCCGATCAGTGTCCCAATTCTGTCGAACAAATCAATGCTTTCAATAAATCCAAAAATGACCCGTTTTCTCCAACGTATAATTTTGGTTGGAGAAATCATCCGAATTTTGCTTGAAACCAAAACAATCCCAACACGAATACGATTCATCCCAATTTTCAAGCATTTTCGAATAATGCTTCGAATCCTCCCTTTCTACCCAACCATTTTCAACCAAACTTTGCGAGTCTGTCTCATAATCAACCGCGATAATCAAATTTTCAACTAAATGCTGCTCATCCTCCCCAAGTCGATAAACGTTTAACTTCGCTTGAGAAAACTCTTGAAACGGTTACTAAAGCAACTACTCACAGTCTTCAATCAAACAGCAATTTTCAAAATTTATTGACCTCATATATGCAAAACACAAACCAGTCGATTGCAAAACTTGAAATGCAAATGAGTCAATTAGCCACGTTTATAAGTGAATGCAAACGAGGAACATTCCCAAGCCAGCCACTTCCAAATCCCAGAAATCAAAACACAAATTCAAATCAAGACCTTCAAGATAGCAACGTCACCCAATTGAATGCTATAACAACTTTACGTTCCGGTAAACAAATCGATAATCAGGTCGTTAACCCAAACGATTTACCGGAAACCTCTCTCGACACTTCTAAAACAACAAATGAATCGAAACAGAACATAGAACCAAACGTTGAATCGAATGCCAATCAAAATTCTTCTTCTTCTACTCGAGTAGACCCGCTTACCGAGTATCGTATTCCATTTCCATATCGTCTTCGACCAAAGAAACACTCGGATCAAATGGAAAAGATGTTCGAAATTTTTAAACAAGTAAAAGTGAACATCCCGCTTCTTGACATTGTTCAACAAGTCTCCACTTACGTGAAATTTCTTAAAGACTTTTGTACCCAAAAGCGACATACTCAAGTGCCCAAAAAAGTCTTCTTAGCCGCTAGTTTATGTGAAGTCTTGTCCCAATCCATGCCCGTCAAATACAAAGATCCTGGTTGCCCTACGATTTCGTGTACAATTGGAGACAAGACGATTAACAAATGTTTGATAGACTTAGGCGCGAGTGTCAACTTGATTCCATACTCCATGTACGAACAATTAGGCTTAGGTGAGCTCAAACCCACAAAAGTTACACTTCAATTCGTCGATCGTTCCATTAAGAAGCCCGTGGGAGAAATCGAGGACGTGCTCATTCGAGTAGGGCAATTCATATTCCCCGTTGATTTTATCATTCTCGAAACACAACCCGTGACAAATCTCGCGAGTCAAATTCCATTAATTTTAGGCCGACCATTCTTAGACACCTTAAATGCCTTAATCAATTGTCATAACGGTTCGATGAAAATCTCTTTTGGAAACATGACTTTGGATCTTAATATTTTCAATCTTGAAAGCTAATCGAACGAACCTCGTGACCAAACGTTGGAAATTAGTGCCATTCACGAAAACTTTGAAAATGAGACACTTGACCTTAATGACGAACGCAAAGTTGAGTATGAAAAATTGTTTCATGAAATACCCAACGAAATTGAATACACTCTTCCCTTTGAATCGCTTCCAGTTGAGTCCGAATCTTAACCCAATTTTTTAACCGAGCAACTCCCGAAGTTGGACCTCAAACAACTTCCCGATCACCTTAAGTACGCATACTTAGGTGATAACGAAACATTTCCCGTAATAATTTCTGCGACTCTCTCTCTCAACCAATAAACTTCTCTTCTCTCTATTCTTTCGAAAAATAAGGAAGCGATTGGATGGTCGATTACTGATATTAAGGGAACTAGTCCCGCTCTTGTTCAACACCGCATCCATTTAATCGATGATGCCAAGCTTATTTGTGACGCGCAACGAAGGCTTAATCCAAAAATGAAAGATGCGGTGCGTGATGAAATTCTTAAACTTCTCGACAACGGAATCATTTACCCAATCTCTGATAGTTCGTGGGTTAGCCCAATTCACGTTGTATCGAAAAAGTCTGGGCTAACCATTGTCAAGAAGAATTCAAATGAACTTATTCCAACTCGTACTCAAACGGGTTGGCGTGTCTGCATTGATTATCGAAAACTAAATGCCGCAACACGTAAGGATCACTTCCCTCTTCCTTTCATCGATCAATTGCTCGAACGTTTAGCCAGCCATGAATTCTATTGCTTCCTTGATGGTTATTCTGGCTATAATCAAGTTCCAATCGCTCCCGAAGATCAAGAGAAAACGACTTTCACGTGTCCATTCGGTACCTTTGCTTATCGACGTATGCCATTCGGACTTTGTAACGCTCCTGCTATTTTCCAACGATGCATGGTTGGCATTTTTTCCAACATGATTGAACGCTTTCTAGAAGTTTTTACGGACGATTTTTCTATCTTTGGTGATTCTTTTTCCGAATGTTTACATCGTCTCGAGTTCGTTCTAAATCGATGTAAAGAAAAACATTTGACTTTGAATTGGGAAAAATGCCACTTTATGGTCAAACAAGGCATAGTCCTTGGACATGTCATCTCAAATAAAGGCATTGAGGTTGATAAAGCAAAAGTTGACGTAAATTGCAAACCTACCCATTCCCAAAATCTGTTAAGAACATTCGATCATTTCTAGGACACGCTGTCTTTTACCGACGCCTTGTGAATGACTTTAGCAAAGTCTCTCGTCCTTTGATGACTCTTCTTGGAAAAGACGTTCCTTTCGATTTTAACTCTGATTGCATCTCTTCTTTTGAACGTCTTAAGAACGAACTCATTTCTGCTCTAATCATTTGCGCACCCAATTGGGATCTCCCATTTGAAATAATGTGTGATGCTTCTAACTTGCGGTCGGTTCTATCTTAGGACAACGCATCAACAAAATCCTTCATGTCATTTACTACGTGAGTATGACTTTGAACGACGCTCAACTCAACTACACAACAACCGAAAAAGAGCTTCTAGCTATCATTTTTGCGCTTGAAAAGTTTCGACCTTATTTGATAGGTTCACACATCATGGTCTACACTGACCATACTGCTCTTCGATACGTTTTTGCTAAAAAGGATGCTAAATCCCATTTGATTCGTTGGATCCTTTTACTTCAAGAATTTGACCTTACATCAAAGACAAAAAAGGATTCGATAACGTAATATCCGATCACTAGTCTCGTCTTCCGAACGCACTATCTTCTTTGCCAATCAATGAAAACTTCCTCGATGAACAACTTCTTTCAATTTCTATCGACCCATGGTACGCTGATATAGTGAACTACTTAGTCACTAAAGAAACTCCCTCATCTTGGTCCAAACAGGACAAATACAAATTCATGTCCCAAGTGAAATATTTCTATTCGGACGATCCATACTTGTTCAAATATTATCCTGACCAAATTATCCGACGTTGCATTTCGGATAATGAGATCAGGATTGTTCTTTCGTTTTGCCATGATCAAGCGTGCGGTGGACATTTCGGTCCTCGGAAGACTACGGAAAAAGTGCTTCAGTGTGGTTTCTATTGGCCTTCTCTTTTCAAAGACTCATATGAATTTTGTAAAACTTGCGATCAATGTCAAATGCTTGGATGAAGTTCTCGATGAGATATGATGCCTCTAAACCCCACTCTTACAATTGAAATCTTTGATGTTTGGGGTATCGACTTTATGCGACTTTTTCCCAATTCTTTTGGAAACTTGTATATCCTTCTCGCTGTCTATTACGTCTCAAAATGGGTCGAAGTCGTTCCTTGCAAAACCAACGACCATAGAATTATTGTGAAATTTCTCAAAGAAAATATCTTTTTGAGGTTCGGCACACCTCACACAATAATCAGTGATAACGGAACCCATTTTTGCAATCGATCTTTCCAAACATTAATGAAGAAATAATCGATAACCCACAAGTTATCCACTCCATATCATCCTCAAACTTGTGGGCAAGTTGAAGTTTCAAATCGTCAAATAAAACAAATCTGGGAGAAAACTGTCAACAAAAATCGAAAAGATTGGTCTTAGAAATTGACCGACGCGCTTTGGGTTTATTGTACTGCTTTCAAAACTAACCTTGGGATGTCCCCAATTCATTTAGTTTACGGTAAAGCTTGCCATTTACCCATTGAAATTGAACACAAAGCGTTGTGGGCAATAAAGAACTTAAACTTTGATCTTGAGAAAGTTGGTGAAAACCGAAAACTACAACTCAACGAACTAGAAGAACTTAGGAACGACACGTATGAAAACGAGAAAATTTACAAAGAAAGAACCAAAGTTTTTCATGACAAGTCAATGAAAAGGAGTGCGGATTAAGGATCTTAAGGCTAATTTAACACTAGAGGGGGGTGAATAGTTTTAATGGATTCTAAGACTTATATGGACTAAATTAAAATTATGACACAAAAAAATGCAGAACTTAATCAGAGAACAATCACAGAATCAAACACAGATGCAGAAAGTAAATAAAAAGCAGTAAAAGAAAAGAACACACCGGATTTTATACTGGTTCGGAGTTACCCTACATCCAGTCCTGTACCAAGGCAGAACACCTCATACAGATTTTTATTATACCAAAGTCGAGATTACAATCCTCAATTTCTAAAGGCCTTGAGGTACCCTCCTGTCTCACGAGTTCGGGTCAAACTCTCTTGATTTACGGGCCACAAGATTACACAATTGATTTCCAGGCACAACCACACCTTATAGAGAGACTCGATAAACTTTTGATTACAAATTGATCCTATAACTCTGAATAGCACTTTGATCTTCGAGAGAGGACAGAGAATCAAACAAGAATGAGATTCTAATTTGATTCACTTGAGAATTCGGCAGAATTTCGGCACGATCTTAAAAATATGATAATTTTAGAATATGGATTTGTGGAGAAGAAGGAGTGAAGAAACTGTGAAATTAGTTAGTTAAAAAATTCGTTTGTGAAGGCTATTTATAGACCAGTAACGGTCATAACCATTCGTGAAGAGATTTAACGAATAGACACTTTTTTTGAAAATTGAACCATTTGAATTTAACAGCCACCATGTCGACATGGGGTATCCCATGATGTCGACATCCCTTAGTTAAAAACAATGTAAAATTTGTTTTGAAAATGGTATTGAAAGGAAAGCAAGATGAAATGATTCTGGAGTAAAATAAAAAAGAGTGGAAAAATATATTTTTAGAATGTATATATAAATTTGATTTTAAATCTCAAGTATATTTATATTATAAAAGAATATTTAAAAATCAAAAGATAGTTTTAAAAACAAACGAAGTTTAAAAAAAGAGTTTATTTAAAAACAAAGACAAAGAATATTTTAAGGCTAAAACATTTTGAAAAGCAGTTTTGAAAATCATTTTGAAAAACCATTTTGAAGTAGTTTTGCAAGCTTCTTCCTACAGAATATCTCATCACATCAAGACTCGAGAACTTGTACAAAACCAGGATGTTCGTGGGTTTGTAAGCCACTTTTCGTAGGTTTGTAAGCTACTTGTCGTGGGTTTATAAGCCACTAAGAAGATAGAAATGGGTTCCATCCCAAATGAAATATGGAATGAAGAATTCCGTGCTATTATGAAGTTTTAACAATAAACTAGACACATATCTTGAAATCTTGATCTTGATACTCATGAGTCTTCAAACTTGATTTTTTCATCCTTGATTTTTATACGGTACAGCCTTCAATAATTAGTACCTGCCTTATATATATCCTGCATAATAACATTCATATATATCTAGAAAATAGTGTTAGTATATAAGTTATAATAAAATAAGTTACAAAGGTTGTTGTCATCAAAACCACTATCTCCAGTTCCTAACAGTCAATCCTAAGGAAAACGTTTTCGCCTAATGAGAAAGTTATTTTATATGACTCTAGACTTCATTTATTCCTTGGAAAACTTAAATCAAGATGGACCGGATCATTTTTGGTACAAACTGTTTTTCCACATGGTGCCGTAGAAATAGAAAACCCCAGGGATGGATCGATTTTCAAAGTCAACGGTTATCGTCTGAAACCTTTCTTGGAATTGCCCCGTAACCAAGAGGAGGAGCTCATGATTCTTCATGAGCCAAGCTACGTCTAGTAAGAATATTAACCCTCTTTTGTAAATATGTACATATTTTTCCCCATTACACTTATTATATCGTGCATTGACTATGGGGACACAGTCAAAATTAAGTGTGTGGTGGAGTCTCATTTTCATTTTTTTTAAAGTTTCATGGCATTTTTGAATTTTCATTTTCTTTTAACTAAAAAAAACCTCAAAATTTCTAAATCTCAAAAACATTTTCTTTTTAGCATTTTGATTTATTTTTGAAGAAACACTATAGGATAAGTATAAGTTTTGGTTAATAAATTGAAATTTTTGAAAATTTATTTGTCTTAACAAAAATAAAAATAATGTTTGATTACAAATAACAATGGTTTAACTAGTATATAAGAAGGTTCATATGTGTTAATTACGAAGTATATTCTAACTGAAAATCTTTGTTAAAAAAGTGGTAAATTTAAAGTAAAGGATATAACATTTTTATCTTCTAAGTTAAATGGTGCTAAGATGATTTTGCAAAACTCTCTCTTTCTAAAAAAAATATAAAAAAAACACAAAAAATTATATAAGTAAAAAAACATTTGTATATATGTATATATTTTTAACACCTAGAGTCATGTGTTCACACTCGTGTATTCACTTGCCATGCTCTGTACCTTTCTCATGTAAGCCCAAAAGGTAGTGCACGATCAGTATATCTGGCCTCAGTTTATCTGAGTTAGGTGTATGTATATAAAAATTATTTTTAATAACGCCTACAGTCGAGAAGTGTTCACACTTGTGTGTTCACTCGCCACGCTCTGTATTCTCCTCACATCAGTCCGTAAGGCACTGCACGGGTAATATATATGGCCTCAGTTTACCTAAGTTAGGCATATGTAAATATTGTTAATATCAATAAAATTTTCAAATAAGAGAGAGTAAGCAATTGAAATCCGAGCACTATTTTTACTTATTTGATTTGACTTATTATTGAGAAGAAATGAAAATACCACTTTGATATACTTTGATAATCAACTAAGGATCTATTTCATAGTTGCACTATGTTATCAACTGAAACAACGAGTTAAACTATAGTCTATTTGTTACGATAACTTCGTTTTTATTGGAAGTTTTGACGAGTAAATGACTTAAATTTTCAAGATAATAACCAAAACCTATATTTAACTTATTTGTGTTAATTGAAAAGTAAATCCTTCATTCGTAAATATTTTCAAAAACTTGCATTCACATCTTTGTAAATAAATCTTGCATTTTGTAAATATTTTCATTTTGCATTTTGATTTTGTGGGTAGTATCCGCTGAAAACCCTCACGAGACAACACTCGTCCTACTGGGGACACCCAGAGGTTTAACGGCTTGTTGCATACGCTCAATGCAATCGTGCTCCCTACGAATACGGATTTATCTTAGTTTTTTTTTCTTTATTCGAGGACGAATAAAAAGATAAGTGTGTGGGTATTTGATGTGCACGTAAATGTGCATATATTTACATACATATTTTATCTATTTTTATTTAAATAAATGTCATATTTGGGCATTTTGACATGTTTAAAACCAAAATTCAATTATTTTCAAATCATCATGTATTCATCTTCATTTAGGAGCAAAACAGTCATTTTTGGGCATGTGTCAATTTGAGAATTTTTACTTGGACATTTTTTGATGATTTTTATAGGAATTTGGATGCATATGGAAGAGGCTTTTATGAAGATACATGCATGCACAAATGAATACAAAGGAAAGAAGAGGGAAATAATTCAAGCCCATGATCATAGAGGACCCCACCCACTTTCCTAAATCTACAATTAGAAGCTAATAGACAACTAAGTGGAGGTTAAAGCTTCATGCACATTTAATGATGGATTAATTAGTGGCTAATGGTTACTTGGTGGCCACACTTCCAAAAGGGCATTTTGGGAAGCACCCTAAAAATTGAATTAGGGTTTTATGCATGTATAAATAGCCCTCTTATGTACATGTAAATATCTTCTACTCTTTCACATTAGTTAGGAAATCAAAATGGTAGTTGTAAGCTCTATGTTTCATGAAATAAAAATGGCTTCCTAGCGTCTTTCTCTTCTCTTTTCTACTTGTTTTTATTTACTTTTATGTTTATGTTTCTATGCTTTCTCTCATTTCATGTTTATAGCTTAGATTTACATTCATGCAAGTAGTGTAGCTTTATTTTTTATGCAAGTAGTTAGTAGCTAATCTCTTTTTATTTCTTTGCTTAGTTTCATTTCGTTACTTTTTAATTTTGAAATTTACAAGTGTTGATTTGATAACACAAATGAGTAGCTAAACCCTTCAATTTAGGGGTAATGAAGCTCTCTAACTTTTTGTAATTTCAACATTTCTATGATTTATGATCTCTTTTATTTGTGGTTAATGAAAGTGGATGTTGATGTAAGTTTATTCAAGTGGGTTTGATAGCTTATGTTGCTTTTGCAAATGAGCTATTCTTATTCAACATAAACATAATTTACATCATCATTTGCTAATTAATTTTTGATTTTGAAATGAAAGTAAAAATAAAATTTGATGATTTATTTTACTAATGCAATAGTAAATAGATCATACTTAAAATAGCTTTTGCTTTGGCTTCATTTTCATGAGAATTTATAAGTGGTATAATTATTATATTATAGTTTGATGGTTTAAGTTATGTTAATTAATAACATAAATAAACCGTACTTATGATAAATGCAACAATTATTTCACTTAATATCAAAGCTAGAGATCATAAATTATTTGTTTATTGAGATATGAGAGTGGATTTGCCTCTAAATTCTTCTCTTTTCTCATAGTTTTTAAATCTCACTTTAATTCTAGTTTTAGCTTCATCTTGTTTACAATTTGTAGTTAATAATCTTCTCTCCACTTTGGTATAATTTGGTTGATTAGAAAATTTTGAAATCTTAAAAATTCCCTACGGATCGATCCGTACTCGCCACATACTAACTTTCGTACGCCGTGCGCTTGCGGTATAAATTTTATTATAAATTTTTTCGATGGTTTTCTAATTCGATAGAAAATTCGTCGTTAAACACTACATGACCTATTTGATTTACCTGATTTCTTATTCTTACATTGGAATTTATTTCTCCAATAATATTTACGATTGGGTGATTTCTTAATAATTGTTACTCCGCCTTTTGGTCAAGGCTTGAATATCAACAAATTGGCTAGAAAGGATGGATATCAGGAGTAGAGATCGATTGGAAACATGGCTATGATCGATACCATCGAAATTTTACCAAGCTTTGATCAAGATGGAATCGATTAGGAATGATGAACAAGGCTAGGAAAGGCTACGTTTTAAATTTTAGGTCAACTGGAGTTCGTATGCTCGAGATATGGATGGATCAAAATTCGAGAAAGGCAGGTTCGTATCGATCAGGGTGGAAATGTCAGCATACTTCGTATCGATGGTTTCGAATTGATGGATTCATATTGATGCAACGTGCATCAATATGGTTGGACACAGCAAAAGGATGGCAGCATGTTTCATATCGATCAAGGCTGGGATCGATACGAAGAGTGGATCAGTGGTTTCAATCATTGGATGGACATTTCGTATCGATCACTTATCGATCGATACGAAGAAGGTAGTGGACATGGATCAATACGAAGAGCATGACACTAGATCGATACGAAGGCAGAGAAGCTGATCGATACGAAGAAGGTAGTGGACATGGATCGATACGAAGAGCATGACACTAGATCGATACGAAGGCAGAGCAGCTAATGGATACGAAGGAGGTTGGTCGATGGATACGAACAACCTATGTTGATGGATACGAGAGCTCTCTACTTCGTATCGGTGGATACAAAGAAGCGATCAAGGTGGAGCGAAGGATATGGATTAGAGCGTGTGAAGTTCGGATCAATGCAAAGGCTACGGCGATGGATATGGGGGTAGAATTGGTATGAACTAGATAGAGGCGAGCAGATCAATGCGAACAATTCAGCCTTCATGCAAACTACAACCTGGATCGATCACAACTCGAGATCTGCAAGTCCAAAAATCACGAAATTTTCACATCGGCTTCCTTATGCACTTAAGAAGGTTCGTAATCAATCTCGGCTTAATTGGAGCCAGTTTGGATCAATGCGAATTGAACATGGATCGATCCCAAACGACTCTAGATCGATCATGTGGGCCCACCAGCGCAAGTGAAAAGGTATTCTAGGTTTCGAGGCGGATATTTTCGGATCTACACCTATAAATAGGAGTGTTATGGCAACTAAAAGGGGGATCATCACCTTTTGGGGCGCTAAAGCTCTCCCATTTTTGTGATTGATACCAAAGGCTTGTAATTGTAACTACAGTACAAAGGGAATAAGAAGGATTGATTCAAAGTGGAAGTAGCCCGGATTGCCGAACCACTATAAACCTTGTGTTCTTTCCTGCTTTCTTCTATTCTAACTTTACTGTTTCTTCAGCTTTATTCTCTACTTTATCTGGATCTGAGATCTGTGTTGGAATATTGTGAACCTTTGAATATACACTGGTGCTTTCACTACTTCTGGGGTTTGTGACCAATTTTGGTGCAAACACTTTGGTGCTTTCACTGAGAAGGACTAGCACCCGCTACTTCGGATTTGGGGTTCAGATTTGGAGAGCTACAGGATCAGATCTAATGGGAACCATGACAGAGTAGTCAGCTAGGAGACAAAGAGTGGAAAGGAGTCAGCACGAAGGGAGTCAGGAAGCTTCCTCAGGAGCAAATCAGACCTCAGTTTTCATCACCAGAGATGAAATGGAGATGATGATGGGGGCCATGCAAGAAGAATTGTTAAAGAGGCAGGAGGAAATGATGCAGAACCTTCTCGGACAGTTTAAACATGCACGAACAGCTGGAGCTTCAGGAGTTCAGATCCACGGATCTGGAACAGAAGAACCCAACAGGCAGGCAAATGGAGCAGCTCAACAAGGCGCAGTCCCTAATCAGCACACAACTGTTAATTTGGATGGATCTAGGCTCGGGAACATACCACCTGGCAATGATGGACCGATTAATGGAGGAATTCAAGGTGACACCACACAACAAGATGCTGGTAGGAGCACAAGAGTTCGTGATGAATAATATGAACCAGAATTCCCTCGAGGACCCGGGGGCAACCATTGGTGGATAACACTGGACTAGTTGAGATTATCAGGTGAACTATGCGCGGAGGTTTAGCATACATAGATCTGGAAGGAGTAAACTGGATTTCATTTACTCATGACATCAGAATTGCTCGGAATCCACCGAAGTTCAAGCTACCTACTCTGGAGGCATACAACAGCAGGGCTGATCCTACCGATCATCAAATGAGTTACACAAGGCACATGGAAGTGCTGGGGGCACCGGAGGATGTTATGGCCCGTGTTTCCCTTTGTACTTGATAGACATAGCTGCTATGTGGTTCAGGCAGCTAGAAGATGGATCTATCAGGACATGGACAGAGTTGGTAGACAGGTTTTTGAAGCAGTTTCTGGTTCATATCAAAAGACCGAAGAATGTAATGACACTAACGTCGGTAAAGCAAAGGATAGGAGAATCACTCAGGGCTTTCCTAACTCGGTTCAATGGAACAGCTGCTTCGGTGGATCGGACGGATCCATCAATGGTCTTAATGGCGGCAGTATCCGGAGTCAAGGACAACTTAGAGTTCAAAGTATCACTGCTACGGGACCCACCAATGGATCTCAGGGAGTTCTTTCACAAGGCCGAAAGGTTTCTTCGACAGGAGGATGCGAGTCTAGATCTGAAGCCAAAGGAGGTGAATGTGGTTAAGGATGGAGAACCATCCAAGGAAAGCTCGGGTAAGGACCAGGATAAAGGAAAGAGGAAGTCAGATGACAACTTTGGTAGGGCAAGGAAATGTTGGGGAGAGCCAAAATTCTCCACTTACACAGGATTGAATGAAACATTGGAGCGGATATTCATGGAGACTCGGGATCGCCTTCCTTACCGAAGGCCGGCAAGGAGAGAGCCCACGGAACGTGAGAGGGCATCAGGAAGCCACCGTCTCTTTCATGACTAGGATGGGCATGATACCAATAGCTGCATGCATCTAAAGGATATAACCGAGGAGCATGTAAGGAATGGTCAGCTGCAGCAATATGTCGGGGCTCGGAATGCGGCGGTGGAACAGGAACAGCCATCGTCTACCTCAAATGATGATGGCGCGAGGCCCAAGAATGATGGTCGATTCGTTATCGATTGACAGGAATGATATGGAATAAGTAGAAAACTCGAGGCAAACGGCCAAGTCACTTACTCATGTATGGGGATGGAGATAGCCCCTAGGCATGCTCTGAGACGATGATAAACTACGACGCTCTAGTTTGTGAAATCTACTTTTTCTTTTTTGGTTTGGACATTTGCTTTTTTCTGGTTTGGTTTTGGAGTTTGGTTTGAACTCCTGGTTTTTTTTTATTTTTGGTTTGGAATTTGGATTGGATGCTTGTTTTCTGGTTTGGATTTCTGGTATGGATTTTTGTTTTCTGATTTAATCTGGATTTCGGATTGGATTTTGATTGGGTTTTTATCTGGCTTTTGGTAAATGGTCATCGGGTATGGATTGTGCCTAGCAAGGGGTAATTAAGTCGTTTCGTCTGAACATGGCGAGACGACTTATTCAGGTCGTTGAGTATGGACTATGCTCGACAAGGGTCCGGAGAGACCGGGAACTGGCCTAGGACTTAGGCACTATATTATATATCGGTTACTATTTCAGGTCATCGGGTATGGACTATACTCGGCAAGGGTCCGGGGCGACCAGGATTCAGCTTAGGACTTAAGCCACGACATTACTTAGCGTTCAGGGACACTGAACTAGGAACACCATGTCATTACTTAACACAGGTTGCCAAGTGTGGATTATGCTTGGCAAGAACCCGGAGAGGTTACGGATTTGGATATTGGCTATGAACAGCTAAGGATTTGGGCATGGACCCGGAACGGTCCCGGATTCGGATATCGACCCGGAGAGGTCGTGGATGTGGTTATTGGTTATTGGATATGGATGGACTAGAACTCGGTTGTTGGGTTCGGATGGATGTGGAGTTGGCTAAGGATTTGATTATTGGATTCGGAATCAGATATCGGCTCGGAGTGGTCATAGATTCGGATAAGGATACGGCTACGACACTAGATAGGATTGCTTGGTGATAGATTTGATTATGGATCGGATGCATGGCTATGGATGGGATATGAACTTCGGATGTCGGATTCAGAGCTATTCAAAACACGCCTTCTTTCCATAAGGCATGTTTTGTGGGGAAAATGTTACTCCACCTTTTGGTCAAGGCTGGGATATCAACAAATTGGCTGGAAAGGATGGATATCAGGATTGGAGATTGATTGGAAACATGGCTATGATCGATACCGTCGAAATTTGACCGAGCTCCAATCAAGATGGAATCGATTAGGAATGATGAACAAGGCTAGTAAAGGCTACGTTTCAAATTTCAGGTCAATCGGAGTTCGTATGCTTGAGATATGGATGGATCAAAATTCGAGGAAGGCAAGTTCGTATCGATCAGGGTGGAAACGGCAGCATACTTCGTATCGATGGTTTGGAATCGATGGTTTTGTATTGATGCAACGCGCATCAATCTGGTTGGACACGGCAAAGGAAGGCAGCATGTTTCATATCGATCATGGCTGGGATCGATACGAAGAGTGGATCAGTGGTTTCAATCATTGGATGGACATTTCGTATCGATCACTTATCGATTGATACGAAGAAGGTAGTGGACATGGATCGATACGAAGAGCATGACACTAGATCGATATGAAGGCAGAGTAGTTGATCGATACGAACAAGGTAGTGGACATGGATCGATACGAAGAGCATGACACTAGATCTATACGAAGGCAGAGCAGCTGATGGATACGAAGGAGGTTGGTCGATGGATACGAACAATCTATGTTGATGGATACGAGAGCTCTCTACTTCGTATCGGTGGATACTAAGGAAGCAGTCGAGGTGGAGCGAATGATATGGATCAGAGCACATGAAGTTTAGATCAATGTGAAGGCTGCGGCGATGGATATGGGGGTAGAATCAATACGAAATGGATGGTGGCGAGCAGATCGATGCGAACGATTCAGCCTTCATGCAAACTACAACTTGAATCGATCATAACTCGAGATCTGCAAGTCCAGACATCACGAAATTTTCACAGGAGCTTCCTTATGCACTCAAGGAGGTTCACGATCGATCTCGGCTTAATTGGAGCCAGTTTGGATCGATGCAAATTGAACATGGATTGGTCTCAAACGACTCCATATCGATCATGTGGGCCCACTAGCGCAAGAGAAAAGGTATTCCAGGTTTCGAGGAGGATATTTTCGAATCTACACCTATAAATAGGAGTGTTATGGTAACTAAAAGGGGGATCATCTCCTTCTGGGACGTTGAAGCTCTGCCATTTTTGTGATTGATACCAAAGGCTTGTAATTGTAACTACAGTATAAAGGAAATAAAAAGGATTGATTCAAAGTGGACGTAGGCCGGATTGCCGAACCACTATAAACCTTGTGTTCTTTCCTGCTTTCTTCCATTTTAACTTACTGTTTCTTTAGCTTTATTCGTTACTTTAACTGGATCTGAGATCCGTGTTGGAATATTGTGAATCTGTGAATATACACTGGTGCTTTCACTACTTCTGGGGTTTGTGACCAATTTTGGCGCAACAATAATCTAGGTGGAGATCGTTTTTCATTTTCATCAGGTAAGTTGTTTTCAATTTCAGTATTACTCTCAACATTTTCAATATCATCATCTTCTGTGATATTTGATTTTGAAATTATATCTTCATCTTCATTTTTATTATCAAGTTCGAAATTTTCATCGAATGAAACATGAATTGGTTCTTCGATTATTTTAGTACTTTTATTATAAATTCTATATGCCTTGCTTCGTTCCGAGTATCGTATGAATATTCCTTCATCGGATTTTGGATCGAATTTACCAAGTTGGATACCCACATCGCTGGATGAATAAATCCTGATTAACCTATCACTTGAGGGATGTGTATCCTTTGAAATACGACACTCCCGCATCAGTTTCTTATCAGCATCCTTGTGAACAAATAGTGATTGACATAGACAACAGGAAGCATATCTATTACTACAATTTTTGATTAAGTCAATTAGATAAAACTCACAAAATGGATGCCAAGGATGGATGTCTGCGATATGCTTCCAATCAGGCTATTGGACCAATAACAGTTACAACCGTGTCTTAGATAATTTCTTTTGTATTTAATAGAAACATTTTGAACCAAAAATTTTAAAATATGATATGTTGGGTTTTCTTCATTAAAAAGTTCATATGGAGTATTTTTTGTTAATGGTCTTCATTAAAAAGTTCAACTCTTCATTAATTAGCTTCTTTAATTGCCAAGACTTTTCGTTCCCATTCATCCGTTAAAGAGTTGAGGATTTTTGAAATGATATCAAAATCTATGTATTTTTTTCCTAATGCCAAAAAGAATGATATATATCTTGAAACCTAGAATACATTTCATTTATAATTTCATCTTTCTTCATTCTAAAGTTCTGGAACTGATTCTTAAGCATAGAAATCTGGCTTTGTTTAACTTTGTTAGTACCTTTGTGTGTAACTTTAAGAGTATGCCAAATTTCATATGCCAAACTACACATACCAACTCTGTTAAACTCATTTTTGTTTAATGAACAAAATAACATATTCATGGCTTTAGCATTAGCAGTAGCATCTAATTTTTGTGTGTTAGACCATTGTGCATATGGTGTTGTAGGCATAATGTATTCATCCTGAGTGATATTCCGAGTATCATATCCATTTGCTTACATATAAATTCTCATTCTAGTTGACCAAGAGGCAAAGTGGTGGTCGTGTAGTGGATTGACCTTTAATAAAACTTGTGCTAGTGTTACTTCCCATTTTATTTGAATATCAAATAACCATGTTATGGTTATATGATGACCTTGCTCTGATACCAAATGAAAATGACTAAGGACTGTGTAATATGGATATTAACTAAATTAATTATTTTTTCGTAATATAAATATAAAAATAAAAGCAGTAAAGTAAATGACACCAGAGATTTTTATACTGGTTCGAACTTCTCGTTCTACGTCTAGTCCCAGACTCCTTCTGGATTTAATCGAAACCCTCACTTAACCCGGAATAGGTATTACACCGCCCGAGCAACTGAACAGGACTTCAACCGTTTAGACAACCGTAGGACTTCAACTGCCTGAGGATACTACAACTGGACTTCCAATACAAATAGTAGAATTTTTTGACTAAGTATACTCTTGAATAGCACTTATAAGTCGATAAGTACACCCTTCCTATAATCTTCTACTTGTGGTATATATTATGTAATTCATGAAGAAAGGAAATTTATTTGATCATAAGAGTGGTAAACTTGAATATGCAAGTGCTCAAAAATATAGAATGCTTTAGAGTTAAAATAGCAAGAATATATTGAATTAAGAATAGGAAAAATTGACTAACAAGATGTTGAATTTCATTACTATTTATAGAAATTAAAAGGTTGTATACGTTCATGAAGAGCAGCCATAAAGAGATATAGAAGTATCTTTTGAATCTAGAGTTTTTTCTGCTCATGGAAGAGAAGCACCATTTCAAAAACTAGCTATTATGAAGCTTCAGCCGTTTGAACTAAATATTCTAGCCACTTGAATTGAGTAAAATTTGAAACAGCAAGAAATTAGTGCAAAACAGACAGAATTCAACCGTTTGAATATTATAGGTCAGCCGGCTGAATGTTCTTAATATTTTTTGTGCACGCACAGCATTCAGACAACTGAGAGGGACCTTTCAGCCGGCTGAATGTAATGTTTTTCTGCAGTTCCTTTGTTTTGCCGATTCTTTTGTTATGTGTGTATGTGTATACCAATTTGGAGAGATTTTAACATATTTCTGCATCTAGACACAGACTCTATACTTAACAATATGTTGTAGTAACAATCTGGAATCTGGTCTTCATATGTTTGTGATTATCTTCTCCTAAAAACTTGGTTAGTTCATATAATATTTACTTATATAGTTGTTACAATCAAAACATCAAAATTTGAGTTCTAATAGAAACTTTTGACTTGACGAGGTTAATAACGATTCCTTTAGCAAAGGCATACCTTTTACCCAGCTGGTGTACACCATGGATCACATGTTCGGGGGAATGCCTAACTGAAGACGTTGGAAGAAGCCGTTATTAACACTACTGGCGCAAGAATTCAATGTAGAGGCCTAAATCACCAGTAAGGAGCCTAAATCACTAGTAACAGGCAGAAAAGTTAAAAGCCTAAATCACTAGTAAAGGGTCCAAAATACTAGTAAGGGGTCTAAATCACTAGTAAGGGGCGAAAAAGTTAAAAGCCTAAATCACTAGTAAGGGACCTAAATCACTGGAAAGGGACGAAGAATTCTAAAGCCTAAATCCTTAAAAAAAGAGGTAAGAAGGGTCAAAAGAAATCAATTAAAGCTTAAATCCTTACCAAATGGTAAGAAGGAAAAAAATTAATCAAAACCTGAATCTTTACCTAAAAGGCAAAAAAGGGACAACCTTATATAAAAAAGTTAGTATAATTTCCCATCAAGCGACACAAACACCCAACTAAAAATGTTGGAAGAAGACATTATCAATACAATTTACGCAAGAAGTCAATATAAAACAAAACCCTCGATTCAGATTCCAAGTGACTAGTTAAGGAGACCAGTTTAAAAAGTAAGCCCAATAGTGGCCAATTGCGCCTAAAAAGATTCGAACCCAGATGATGTCCAAAAGGGATGTAGATAACCCGCTAAAGAGGAAAGTCTAAGATGTATTCTAGGGCAAACCGAATGGATACGTGTTGAAGGTAAGATGAACTAACCTAGCGGCTATGATTAGAACATCAAATTCTCAAGGGAACATTAACCAAAATATGGGTAAATATCTACATGGAAGGAAAGTATAACAAAGTCATTAACGAGATTAAAAATTCCACCAGTTGATGGAAAACATGAAGAATGATCTCATTAAAACCCCATCATATTCAGTAAAATTTCAAACCTCAAATGATCCTTAGAAAGTTTTCATCTTCCCAAAATTATTTTCAAGGTCATTTTTTGGAGAATCCAAAATTTGGTTTACCTTACCAATTCATGTAAAGTCAATTTTTTAGAAAATCCCAAATAGGAATCATTTATTTAGGGAAGTTATGAAACTGCTTATGATTTATAAGATACTCGGTTTCTTAACAAAGATAAAGTACAATTTCTACAAATTTAAGAAGTATATTCTCTTAAAAAGATATTTTTGACAAATTAGATTCCCCATAAAGTTCCAAAAGATTATTCTAGTGATTACTCTTCAAAGATTTCAAATAAGAGTTTTTCAATGAGGAACTTTCAGTTTCATAAGAAGAGAGAAAAGGAAGGTTGTAATAGAAAAGTTATTAAAAAATAAGGTGTTGTAAAAAAATACACATTGAAAAGAAGGGAAGGATTACTTGTGAAAAGAAATAGGGAAAGAAATCAAAATGCAAAAACAATTCAAGTACCGAGGAGAAAGTCAAGAAGAAAGTCAGATCATGAAGGGTTTTATCTTGTACTTAAGGTAAGGCTATTGTCAATACCAGGAGCTATTGGCAACACATCAAAAAAGCTCCCAGAAATGTAAAGAGCATGTTCGTTCGATTCACAAACGTATAAGAGAATAGAAACAAATCAAGTGAGTGCCAGAAGAAATTTAGGAGAAAGGGACTCCAGAAAAAAGGAAAACATCAAAGAAATAAAAGAAGAAGAGTAATCATTGGATTTACACTAAATTGCAAAAGGCTTATTCTATACAAAGGGGGGGCAAATGTTATCCACATATTTCCTGATTACAAAATTTTCTAGAAGACATATCGAGGGGAAAAAAGCAACTAAGGCAATAGAAGGATATGGAAGCATTACAAATGGGAAGACATGTCAAGCATCTAGGGGATGTCGAGGATCTAAAGAAGAGGAGATGTCGAGCATCTAAGGGATGTCGAGGATCTAAAGAGGAGGAAATGTCGAGCATCTAGGGGAAGTCGAGGATCTAAAGAAGACATTCACATTCCACCACATACTCCTAGTCGAGGATCTAAAGTCAAGGATCTTTAGTTAAGCATCGAAGACATTCACATTCCACCACATACTCCTAGTTGAGGCCACCACTAAGATGGTAATCCTTGTGGAGTGTTTAACCCTAAAGACCTCATAACAAGTGGAACCATCAAGGCCATCCATCTTACCAAGTCAACAATCCATGCCAACTCTTTTCTCAGAATATTCTCTGTAAATGGAGTCCTTGTAACGCCCCACCTTTATACCCATACCAATAAAGAATATTACATATTAATATTGTCTACTAATACGGAGAATAAGGCTGGATAAGAGCGGTCGCACATGAATATTCCCTTGGGCTAACACCAATATGTTTTACTTTACCTCATGAATCATATATGACATGTACGGTATCGACACAAAGTAATAATCACATTGGGTAATAAGGATAGAACAATATATAATATATCATAGAGAACACGAAATCGCAAAACACAACAAAATATATAATATAGACATGAAGATACATAGATAAGTGAGTCTACAAAAGAGTAGTAGACTCATAATACAGATTTAGACATAGACTACAACATGTTTCAAAAATTTACATGGCATAAAAAGTCAGCAGCTCACACAAAGTATACCACATTCATTAAAGTCTAGAATCCATATGACACACACACATCCATAAGCTAGCCCAACATCCACGATCAATGACTCCCGCACTACAACAAATAATAAATTTAGAAGAGCATAAAAAACGCTACCATAACTTATGTAGCGTTTTAGAGAACGTCATTATACGACATGCAACTAAAAGTCTAGGACTTTCCGCTACAATTTTATAAACGCTATCAAAAAGCAACATATTGTAGCGTTTTGCAAACGCAACCAAATTATTTTGTTGAAACACAATTAACAAGTATTGTTGATGCTACTACAAAATATTATAATAGCGTTTTGTCTGCCACCATATATACTTTGGTAGTGTTTATTAAACGCTACAAAAAATTATTGATTTTTTTATGCAAATTTCCTTCGTTCAGTTTCCACTTCAATTTGTTTACAATATATATTATATGATAATAATAAGCATATTTCAGTATAAAACCAACAGTTACTCATATATTCGAACTACTAAAAAATAGATTAACCACATAATGAAATATGATACTTCGATAAAAAATATCCAAATAAACAACCACATTCACATAAAATACATAACTGTATAGATACAGTATTTTTAAGACACCAAGTTAACGTAAAATCCATAACCGTACATAGAGAAGTTTACATAACCAAGTTAACGATTAAATGCAAGTACCAATTCATTGTTGCAGCTGATTATTTCACTACAAGACTACAGGGCTATTCCGACGGCAAACAGCCATCGATGGAAGCCGATGGTATAGCCGTCGGAATAGCATACGCGATTTTTGTCACCTTTCGACGTAATCGATGACAATCTTCCAACGCCTTTTCGATGGCTGCTAACGGCGAAATAGCGACGGCTTTCGATGACAAATAAGGTACACGTGGATCCACTCATAACCAATAATCTATCGGTAGCCGTCGGAAATCTATGACTCGTAAGCCGTCGGTAGCTGTCGATAGTCGTTAGAAATTTGGGTTATTTTTTTATTTCTGCTCCTATTCGACTTCCATCACATCTACATATATATCAATATACTTCTCAACTCCATTCCACACAGATAATTTAGATATATATATATATAACAACCAACATCACGTATTATACCAACTACAATATTAACCATAATCTCAAATATATACAAAATCATAAACTTTAATATATACAAAGTCAAGATCATAAACTCCAATATATACAAAATCAACCATCCAACATCCTCAAACATCCAATAAAACACTGGCCAATCAGTGTCAAACATCAAACAACTCCATAAAATGTACCAAATCAATACAACACATCCAATCTCTCATCAAAATGTATCAAACATACCAAAAAAAATCATCCTCACCAATCCATACAACATCAAAGTACAAACACAGAAAAGTGTACCTATCAAGAGTCATCCTTGCCTCCGGAAGCACTGGACGACGAAGGAAATGAACCATGTTGCTGCACGTACTCCACCAAGCGCTGATTCGACTGCTCTATCTATATAGCGCGAAAACGGTCCCGCTCATGCAGCTGCTCGACCATGGCTCTCGGCTCTTTTATTTCGGCTTTGTCCTTCTCATTTTGGAACGCTTGTTTGTTGAAATCTGGAGTGTCTACAACACAATGTTGGATCTTAAGGCTATTCAGACACTAGAAGAGGTGAAATGTGTATTAACTACTTACTTATGAATATAAAACTGTATTTACTCAAATTGCAAATAGAAAGAAGTAATCGGAGAATAAGTAAGTAATAAAATAAAATGCAGTAATGTAAATAACACCCGGATTTTTATACTGGTTCGGATTAACTAATCGTACATCCAGTCCTACACTCTATCGTGCAGAATTCCACTATAACCGCTTGCTTTCCATGGGTGGCAAGAACACCTTCCAAGCTGTGACACCCCACCCTGAGACCTACATTAACAAAGAGAATTACACAGTAATTCTGTCTACTAATGCGGAGAATAAGGCTGGTTAAGGGCGACCATCATAGTCTTGCATTAGATAAGAGCTAAGTATGTCGGTTTTGGAACATATTTTTTTTCATTTCATCTCGAGTATTCGACATACTTAATTCCTACCTAATACACCGCTATGGTGGTTATATGACAAATTCAGAAACAAAACATAATAACTATATCAAATACAAGTCACAAAACAGCAACACAAAAATGATACAAATGAATACATACATCAAATTTCAGGGAACACAAAACATGAAACTTTTAGTACAAGGTTTAAGCTTTCTGAAACATCTAAATTATTGAAATTGAATAAGAAATGAAAAGGTTATGATAAAAATAGTTCAGGGGTATGAATTGCAATACCTCTGTCATTTTGGTCTCGGGATAGCAACAATCAAACACATTTTTGACCAAACTAACATCAAAATTTAAGAAAGCTTAAATCATGTAAACTGTGATGTCCCACCCCGAGACCCACCTTAGCAAAGAGAATTAACAAGTAATTCTGTCTACTAAAGCTTAGAATAGGGCTGGTTAAGGGCGATCATCTATAATTTTGTCTTAAACATCTATTGAATACATCGATAAATGCAATAATTTTTTTTTCAACTCAAGTGGATCGACATACCCAGTAAATGCTTAATCCAAATCTATAGGTGGCTAACGGATCTATCAGAACAAAATACAATAACTGAATGTAAATCACATCATATAACAGTAACCAACATCTTATATATACATATACGCTGATACATGTTCAGTACAATACAACATGAATACAATAAAGGTGGTACTCAACCACACTATATACATCGAATCAAATGTGAATACATCAGAGTATGCGGAAGAAATCAACTACTCAAGCGATAGATAAGCTAATGTACAACATCAACTTCAAGCTAAGCCAAATAGATGTTACCTGAAACAACTCGGTTTGACCCGAGTATAAATAGTTAAATACACGGGTCGGTCTAGCTACACAAATCAGTCAATATCGATAATATGAAGTAGAATGGATATAGTGATGCTTCTTCTTGAATGAGGAGAAGGATTAGAAAACTCATAGCTCAACACTTAAGTAACAAATGCCACCTAAGTGACTAAATACCTCGAAAGAGGTAACTCAAACTCAATACTCAAATAAAACACAAGTGCCTCATATCATCGGTGATGACCCATAATGAAATCAAATTAACTTATATAAAGCTCAAGTAAAACCCAAATGGTTCGATGAACCATTACTCCAAAAAGGTGAAAACTCATCTCAATCACAAATAGAAGCCATGAAAGCAACACAAGATAACTCCATAAGAATGTGAGATCTCAAACTCATAAGTAAGCCAACACGGCTAAATATCACGCATACATCTCAATCTTAAAAGCTCATTTAACTCGATACGAATTCAATCTCATAAAATCTCAAGCTCAATAAAGAATTCGATGCAAGTTCAAAACTTAGAAAATATTAACTCTAATGCGCCAAAAATGGCGTACTCAAAACTTAGAAAACCTGGATTGGCCAGATCCCCGATTGCAATGCCGAAGCAATGATGCACGTGCTAAACTCAGACGGCCGAATCCTCAAACAAGGTCGCTAACACCTCCCAAAGCAGCTCGTCCATGACAAGGTCGCTGACACCTTTCCAAGTCGTTTTGTCAGCCCTAACAAGGTCGCTAACACCTCCCAAAGCAATTCGTCCTCATGACAAGGTCGCTAACACCTCTCAAAGCAGTTCTGCTAGGTAAATATCGTGAATGTGTCACAAACTCATGGATAGGAATCTGAAAAGTGTTAACGTGTGTCCTATACCACATGTTCGCGCTTAGCGGTTTACTAGCCGCTAGTCGATGCCACACTAAGAACATCATAAAACTCAGAAGATCATATCTCGCCTCGTCTCATTGGTGAGTGATAAAGAGACACCATACTTGTCACATCTCATCGACAAGTATTAAATGGCATCGTAACTTGTCTCAACTCATCGACAAGTGAAAACATCGTGATGGTTCCTCATAAACCATAAATCTCAAAATATGAAATCATATACTCAAGAATTGCATTATATCATTGGCAAGTAAATATAACATTGTAACGGTTCTCATCGACCATACTACTACATAGGAGATCTCAAACCATAATACTTGCCAAATATTAGCCATCTTAAATAATTCCAAAAAATAGGAATTATAAAACTCAAAATACACCATAAAATGGCAAAATATCTCAGAATCAATAATCTCAAATAGCTTCTATCGTATAAGTCCGGAATTAACCGAAATAGTAAACGAACATGCCCCATACCATGTGTTTTACTAAATCGTTTAATTCTCTTTCTAATATGTTCAAATAGTGTAAAAGTGTATGTTTTCATATCTAAAATATTTTACTAGAGAAAACAAGCTTCTAAAACTTTTACCCGAAAGATTAATAAAACCTATATTTGAAATTCCTTTATTATAGGGAATAAATATGTTTTTATATTAGAAAAATAATTTTAAAATGCTATATAATAATAACTTGAAATGTCCATTTATTTCAAAAATCACTTCAAAAATGGCTTAGTGAAAATAGTGCTCGAAAACAATGAAAAACAAGAAAGATAACTCAAGACCGATAACTTGAGTTCAATACGAATTCAATTCAAATTTAACCCAAAATCAATTCAATTTCTATTTAAATTTGAATTTTAAATTCTCCAAATATAGCTAGCCAATTGATAGGCATCATAGCTCTCAAAATATCTCAAAAAAAATCATCAAAATTGAATAAGAATGAGAGCAAAAATAAGCTAATGCAATTCCCAGGTCAATAATTGTTATTGTTGTCGTTTTGCTCTTGGAACAGCAACAAACAAACACAGTTTTGACCAAGCAAACTTCAAAATTTCAGGGAATATAAAACATGAAACTTTTAGTACAAGGTTTAAGCTTTCCGGAACATCTAAGATTACTGAATTTGAATAAGAAATGAAAAGGTTATGATAAAAATAGTTCATGGGTATGAATTGCAATACCTCTGTCATTTTGGTCTCAGGATAGCAACAATCAGACACATTTTTGACCAAACTAACATCAAAATTTAAGAAAACTCAAAACAAGAAACTTAAAAAAAAAGTCTAAGATTTCCGGAACATTTAAGATTATTTAATTTGAATAAGAAATGAAAAAGTTATGATAAAAATAGTTCAGGGGTTTGAATTGCAATACCTCTGTCATTTTGGTCTCGTAATAGCAACAATCAAACACATTTTTGACCAAACTAACATCAGAATTTAAGAAAACTCAAAACAAGAAAGATTTAGAACAAAGTCTAAGCTTTCCGCAACATCTAAAATTATCAAATTTGGTTAAAAAAAGCAGAAGTTATGGCTAATTTCGTTTCAGCTTCAAGCACAGAGCAAATATTGGTTTTGCTCTCGGGATAGCAGTAGCAAAATTCGATTTTAACATAGCTACCCTCAAAATTACAGAAAACTCAATACATGAAAATTATATTACATGATTTAAGCATTCTGGAACATCCAAAATTATTAAAATCGGTTAAGAAACAAAGAATTTATGGCCAATTTCATTTCAGCTTCAAGCATAGAGCAAATATTGGTTGTGCTCTCGGGATAGCAGTAGAAAATTTCTATTTTGACATAGCTAACCTCTAAGAAACGAAGAAGTTATGGCTAAAACAATTCTCAGTAGCTAGATTTTGTGAGTTTATATACTCACCTTGCTGCCGTGGAGATGATACAACAATTTGAAGCCAAATATTGCAACTTTAGCCAAGTACAGAGCCTCAAAAACCTGAGTTAATTAGATCTTGGATTTATAATTTTAAAGCATTGATTTCTCTTTTTATTTGGTAAATATGAGCATAGAATGGGAGAATGAGAAGGCTGCCATTGTTTTTGAGCTTTAGAAGTTTTTAACTGAGAGGAGAGGAGTGAATGAACGTATAGACTTTTCTCCTCTTTCTCATTCTTTAGTAACTTGTTAGGTTTAATTGTACTAATGGACTTAAGCACAACAACTAAATGAAATTAACTTGTGTTATTATTCAACCACTTATTTCATGTTACAATGCATACTAACGATGAAATTTACACTATTTCAAGTTCCACTTCTTAAGAATTATGAAATTCATTACTCATGATATTAAAAATGTTTTACACCCAATTAAAAGATTATTTACATAATTAAAACATATTTATTATCATATTTCCCTATTTTAAAGAAAATAGCAAATTTACATTATTAATTACAAAACTTATTGTAATTAACACTATAAATTACACAAAAATCACATTTTAATGTAATAAAATCCTATAACCCATTTCAAATATAATTTAACACTAAAATTATATTTTAAAACACAATTCCATCATTATTTTAAATATATCTCATTTTAAAATTTAATTACTTCTTTTTAAAAAAATCATTAAAAGTAGTAAATAGCAATAATTTACAAAATTATTGCATTAACTCTAAGTAAAACACATTTCCTCAATCTTTTAACTCAAACCATCTTAATAAAGTTTCCAAAATTCTATTTTCTCATTTTATCCTCAAATATATTGTTTATTTCCAATAAACAATTTAAATTCCTATTTAATTATTAATTTACACTATTAAATTATAACTACCATTATAATTTAATATTCTCAGGTAATCGCTAAAACTAGGGTTGTTACAGACTCCTTCGGTTACAAAAATTGCGTCCCCACAATTTTCTAGAAAAAGAGCTGTTAACAACATAAAGGATACAATCATCGAAGGATAAAGACAAGCTCGAATTCCAAACCATTCATACTCTCAATATAGAATGATAGAAAGAAACAAGGAAAAACTCTCTTGGTTAATTCAATGGCCCATCATATGCTAATATAGTGATTAGCAAACCATCAAATTTTCCAAGCAACTCGAAAGAATTTCGAAGATCTCCCGTCTCGAATCAAAACTCAATAAGATGCTCAACAAATAATCAATCGAAAATGATTGATTACTCAAAACTCTATGAATAGAGTCGGGATCAAACTCACTCAAACCCGAACTCTAAACAATAAAGAAGATCATCAACAAGATTTTCCGCATAATAATACGGAAAGAACATCCTCACAACAAGATAAACACAATAGACAAGATGAATAAGTCACGAAATGGATTCTTACAAGGCCACCAAACTCGAACGACCGTGAAAATGCACGTCGTTGCTATTAACTCAAGGATATAATATACTCAAGAGACAAGGATATAAGCTCAAATTACTTTTCAATCCAAGATATTTAGAATTTTTAAATCTCAACATATTTTAAATTTTAAATCTCAATTTTCAACATTTGAAAATTTTCCAACTCTTTACTATATTACTTAGTAAGTAATTTAAAACTCAAATTAAAAGTCCAAATTTCTTCTCTTACTTCAAAATCAATTTCCAAAGAATTTTGTAAATCCATAATAATATTCTTCAAAATAAATTAAGGGTTTAAATTCTCTTTACTCTTTTATTAAACCACTTAAATAGTTTTAAAACAATCTTCAAATTCTCTTATAACTCTTCTCTTAAAACATACAATGTATAAAATATAGATTCTAAAATCTCAAAATATACATTCAATAAAGTATAGCTCAAGAATATTCTCACTTATTCTCATCTTTATAATTTCAAAATAAATAAATAAATAAATGGCATTGCCTCACCATTGAATCTCTAATAAATAGATATATCCTTTGGCTGCAGAGTCGATCGAACGATCAAAACTGCCTCACCACTCTGTTACTCGTCTCTAAAATCAATGGCTACAATTACCATTCAAAAATAAATTTAATATATAATCTCAAAATATTATTTTTAAAATCTTAATTTTTAAAACACAAACCATCGTGTCTGATTGCCTCATCATAGCATTTAGGAGATTCCTATCGATAACGTTGATCAGGCATATCGACCAGAACTCTTAACTACTCGATGGACAACCCAACACTCTTAAATTATTTCTATAAAAGAAATACTACTCATGTAAATATATTCTTAACATATTCTTTGATTTTTCTTTTATCTCAAAGCTCAAATTTCTCTTTAAAACTCATATTTATATAGCTTCAAAACTCAAACCAAAGAACATTAAGAGAATGCATCGAGATATTACCAGAATACTTGATTCTGAAAATCAACAGACGGAGATAGAGTGTTCGTCAACCTTACGATGTCACGAGCCACTCCCAAAAATCATCAAGATACAGGATAAGCAAGATATTCTTCTCGAAGGAGAAGAAGCACATAATCCCTGAATCGCTACTTCAAACAGAGTAATGCTACAAAGGATAACATTGATTGAGTATCTGAAAAGAACACTCAAACGAAGCTGAATGATAAACTCAATCAAGCTCGAACAATCTAGAAACTCACCTCATTCCTTAGTGGATATCCTCGTGGAAGGATAACCGAAGAGCTAAGAGCCAGGAGGGCTGGCCATTAGGTCCAAAGTTGTATGCCACTGCTGTGGTGCCAATAGATTCACTACTTCAGCGCCGTTATCGGACATTGTAGATAGAAAAATTAGAAGAAGAAAGGATTTTAAGGTTACCTCAACACTCGATTGCCCGATTGATTTAATCTTGGTTTCACGGACTACAAGACACATCCTCTTGATTTTACATGCTATAAGAACACCTTCTCCTTATCACCAACAACAAACTATGGAAACTAGTCGTATCTTCAATACAAATTCTTGCAGATTCGGTACAATGATCCTATAGATCTCCAATGGCAATATATCTTTGAATTCTTTGAGGAATATGATGAAATCAGAGAGAGAATGATGTGAATTCAAGTACAACTCTCTGATATTGGGTGGTTTGCAAATCGGTGAAGAATTAGAGTGAAATAGTATCGATTTTCCAGGAGATTGGAAGAGTATGCAATGGATTTCTTTTGCAAATGTTTGGAGAAGAAGGAGTAAGAGAAAATGAGAATTCTTGATGTTAAAATTTGTTTTCAGAGGCCTTTATATAATGGTTGAAGAGACGTGTCTTTTGGTGAACGGGTGCAGGGAAATGTCTCTTCATTTAAAATTTGAAATTCTGAAAAACGACTAGCATGTCGACATCCTAGGTACCCCTATGTCGACATGAGTGTGTTGTTAAATGAACAACAATACTAATAAGTGTTGCAAATTTTCAGCATTTCAAATTACCTTATATTTGTGGATTTTTGTGATTCGGTTGAGGTCAATGGTTGATGAGCTTCAAGTATAATTGCCATGAGATCTTTAACAAGATATTCTAAGGTTCAACCAACTCTTCATCACTTCAAACACCTTTATCCTTCAACATTCTTCTCTAATTGGGTTTTGTTCTTCAATTGCTCTGATTAACCTTCATCTATAATGCATTTGCTTCCACTGTATTCTTGTTTATCTCTATAAATATCTCCATAATATATCTGATATGACTGCATAACTCGAAGATACGTTAGTAGTAATATTTATGAGGTTGTTGTCATCAATACCTAGGGTATTAACATTGTTGAGATGGCCTAGCCTGCGAATAAAAAAAACTGTTATTGAACTTTTCGATGACTTTTATAAAAATTATGTAATTTTTATAAGATAGTTTATTTTTATGAATTACCGCTTGGTTTCCATAACCAAAACGCTGATTTCGCTACGTCAGATCCATGATGGAGTCAAAAATAGCGTCTTCCTCGTCGCGGGTCAACTCATCGCGATCCGATCCCTCTAGCATCTATGCCTGTGCCTCTTGAAACTTTTCCTACAATGCCAAAAAAATTACAGTTGAAATTAACACAACATTATTTTAATTCTTCAAAGCTAATTACTTAAACTAATCAATATTAATAACTTAAAATTCAAAATATGCATACAAATGCAGCCGTCGCCTTATCATCATCTTCCCATGCATATGTAACGTTGCTAGCTTCGTCTGTTTGCTTTATGGCATGGGTATAAGCAAATACTTCCATGTATGAGACCGGACATTGATGCGCTCTTTCCTGCAATAAATAATGTATATATATTACTATTTATACTAACTGTTTATTAATAACTTAAAACTTAAACTATATAAATGTAATAACTGTTTATAATCGCAATTAATAAATTTTCCAAATCCTCACGATGATGCTGGAATGACTTGGAACCACCACGATGTGTTACTGGGTTCTTATTTCTATTTGCAGAGTTCCTTTGTGACTCCGCCTACAAATTTAAATATTTGAACAATATATTTAATAGCTGTAAAACAAAGTAATGAGATATATATGACAGATTAATTACCTTGAACTTATCGTTGTTCCACCAGGAAAGCCAAACATCCCATACATTGGCACCCATATAGTTCGGTTTCTTCCCAGCTCTTCTAAGGCCCGACATCGGGTCCCGATGATTCTTTGCTATCTTAGAATTCCAGTGGCTCTGCACAAGGGAAATGTCCACTTCCTGGAAATCTATGGAACCCTGCACATTGAGAAAATTAAATATAAGCTGTACATTTTTAAGTAGTCAACAAATTATAAAACGGTAATTTATAAATATGTAAATTTAAACTCACCAAAAAGTCCCGCCAGATGCACTCTCCGATCGGGTCAGTGATCTTACTCCATCCGGGCCAACAACCTTCCAAACTTTAAACGTAGACGATCAACTTTTAACGTAGTTGAACAAAGCTCCTTATAAAACAAATTAAGTTCTGTTACAACCTTCCAAACTTTTCCGGGCAACATTTCTCAGAAAGCGACGGGCAACAAATTTTTCATCATTATATGACAATCATGGCTTTTCATCCCACTTAGTCTCCTGTTCT
This sequence comes from Allium fistulosum, assembly GCA_030737815.1. Taxonomy (NCBI): domain Eukaryota; kingdom Viridiplantae; phylum Streptophyta; class Magnoliopsida; order Asparagales; family Amaryllidaceae; genus Allium; species Allium fistulosum. The sequence goes on along the minus strand of CM060908.1, from coordinate 735,822,054 downwards.
TATAGTCGACACATCTACGAAGATTTGGAGGAAATCCCATCGGGAAATCATAATCCTTCCACCCATTTTAACAGTACTTTAACTTGGTTGTTGTCTAACTCATAGCATGCTTTGGGGTTTTTAGTGTCATTTGGCTTGATATGAAGCTCAGGACGGTTACAAATTTCTTCTATATCACATCTTGATTTAAAATCATCCTTAGTCTTGCCCTTAACATTCAGAACTATATTAAAAAGATTATCAAATACATTTTTCTCGTTATGCATCACGTCAATGTTATGACGGATTAGGAGATTTTTCCAATAAGGCAACTCCCAAAATATACTTTGTTTGCCCCAATTATGAATCGTCGATTTACCTTGAATTTCAATTTGCTGTCCGGTTTCACATATCTTTGGATAATCCTTTACAACTTCATATATATCTTTGCATGACCAAATTGTTGGTGGTCGCAAAGTCTCATGTCTATTAGCTGTTAAGTTTTCTAATCTCTTCTAAAAGGATGATTAATATGGAGAAAACACCGATGACAACCAAACCATTAAATTTTCTTCCCATTTGATAAAGAAAATGCTCGTGTTTCTTCCATACAATAAGGACACGCTAAACGACCGGCCATACTCCAACCCGAAAACATTGCATATGTAGAAAAATCGCTAATAGTACACAACAAAGAAGCAAACATCCGAAAAAAAAATTTGATACGTCATATGTTTCAACTACTTCATACCACAATGTTTTCAACTCTTCGATTAACGGTTGTAAGTAAATATCGATACCCTGTGTCGGATCATCTGGGACAGTGACGACAATTATGATAGACATATGTGGAGTTTTCATACATATCCATGGAGGTAGATTGTAAGGTGTAATGATTATAGGCCAAGATGAATATTTAGAAACAAACTGGGAAAACGGTGAAAATCCATCCATACATAAACCAAGCCTAACGTTACGGCTCTCCGCTATGAAAGCGGGATATTTCTTATCAAAATGCTTTCATGCTTCTCCATCAGATGGGTGTGTTAACGTACCTTCTTTCTGTGTTCTCACATTGTGTCATCTCATATGATGCGCTGTTACAGATGATGCATATAACCTTTGAAGTCTAGGAGTGATAGGTAAGTAATGCATACGTTTGTATGGAACTTCTTTTCCCTTCTTTTTTCTTGGTTTGTATCTTTCCTTGTTACATATTCTGCAATTCATAAGATTGATGTCTTCTTTTCAAAACAACATGCAACCATTTAAACATGTATCTATTTTTTGATACGTCAAACCGAAAGCAGACATAAATTTTTTTAGTTCATAATGATTTTTGTACATTAAATTATCGAGTAGCAAATGCTGTTTACCAACTTGTACAACAGTTGTAAATCCGGCTTCTCTGAGGTTGTATTTTGATTTCTTCACAATGTACTCTGCAGTTATTGATAATTGAGTGCCGCTTGTACAACTATTCCATAAGGATTTCTTAGCAGCATCTAACAAATCATATATATTTTTCGCTCCAACAGTTGGTTCCTCTTCCATGTTAACATCGTCATTATCAACTTCAACGGTATGGAACATTGATCGTGCTCCTTCTTCAACTATATGTTCTATGAGATTCGTCGTACTAATTTCATCACCAAAGTCCTCCTCTGACTGTTCTTGATTAGGTGCTATAATTTCTCCATGATGATCCCACACCAAATAATTCGGCACAAAACCGTATTGGCGCAAATGAACTCTAACCATATCTGATACCAAATGCTTTAACAGTTTGCACCTACTACATGGACAACGAATTTATTCGTCGTTTCCATTATTACTTAAAGCGAATTCAATAAACAAATGTACCCCATTACAAAAATGTTCACTTATTGAGCATCCAATTTTCCTTTGTCGTTCATACATCCAACTCCGATCGGTAAAATAATTGACTATTTTTCCTACTTTAAAACCTATGATAGAAATTAAAATTAGTATTAATCATTTAATTTTATGGATTGACATTTTATTTTTTAATTAAAAAGTATATATTTATAATGTTATTGAATTTGTTAATTTGCGCCTTTTTGCGTCTTCTTGCACCTTTTTGCGTCTTCTTGCACCTTTTTGCGTACTGAAATTGCTTTTGCGCCTTTTTGTGCTTTCCTGCGGCTTGAATTGGTTTTGCACCTTGAAATGAATATAATATTAAATTTTTAGCTTCTATATTATTTTTTGCTTTGATGGTCGGTCATCCTACTTCCTATTACAAACACAGTAGTAATTATATTTCTTAAATCAATTCATTTTAAACGATTTCATAAAATTCGGCAGCACTTCCCCCGTGTTCCCTATATCGTACACAAATGCGTGTACACAAGGAACAAAAAGAAAGTGCTGCCAAAATTTTATGAACCGTTTAAAATGAAATGATTTACGAAATGTAATTACTTTATAGTGTTTGTAACTTGTCCAATACATGGATAAATCCGACAAATACTGTATCAGATGAATATGCATGTCCGTTTTGTAATAAAAACGAATATCCATATAACGATCATATACAATACTTGTCAGACGGGGCCAAAAACTCTTTAAGGGATTTGTAAAAAATAATACACATTATGCACGTCTACTTTGTTCATAGATATCAATATTAACATTATATATCAATATATGCACGATTAGTTAATTATATAAAATATATTAGCATTTGTACAATAGTTTATTTGCATTTTACTGTTTTATTAAATATATACTATATTATATGATTTTTACTATTTTGAAAATATATATTATTCATGTCTTCAAATTTAACGAATTACGTATTTAGTATTATATTTTACTTAAAATAAAATTAAACTATAGTATACACTAGTTTATATCATGCCACACAATTGTACCAAACTTGATTTTATATAAACGATTAGGGGTTTAACTATGATTAATATATTTTGATTATTGTTTTCAAAATTTTACAAACCATAAACACAATCATTCACATCAACCTAACTAACCAAATGCTAGCTCAAATGCGCATATACACTAAATAATCAACGTATATATACACTAATTGGTTAATTTAAATAAACTAATCGAATTATTAATTAGGGTTTAGGGTTTTGAAAATTACTAATTAGGGTTTAGGGTTTATGTAAACAAACTAATCAACTTACTAATTAGTTAATGTGAATAAACAATCAATCTGCTATTACAAACAACCAGAATTACAATTTAACCTTAAATTAACAAATCAAAATCAATTAGGATTTAGGAAAAACCTGATTTGAAGATAGATGGAGAGGCTAGAGTTGTTGGGAGTGATGATTGATAATGTTGGAGATACCTTGGAAGACGTGAGGGGCTGGCTGTCGCAGCGAGATGGTGGGGGAGTAGGAGATTTTGACTGATTTGGATGAAAGAGGGGAATGAAGTAGGTCTTGGCCAAACTGGCCTGTAAACACGCATATTTCCGACGGCTATCAACGGCCGCCGACGGTTGTGCTTGCAACGGTTTTCGACGGCCTGTAACGGCTATTGTATTTTAATTACAAAAATGACACGAATATGATGGGTCGTTGCTAGCCGTCGAAAATTGCCGTCGGCGGCCGTCGGAAACCTGTTGTCGCTATATACGGTTGTTTTTATTCCGAAAAAGTTTATGTACTTGTACAAGTGTAGTAATCAACCATGATAACTTGTACAAAAATCTTTCAAGAAATACTGTACATTATTAGTTTAAACTGCAATATGTAATAAAGATGATAACTAAATGAACCAAGCAAAGACTTTCGTTATCTGTTTAGGTAAGGTAAGTTACTGAAAACACACTGAAGCAAAATGAATTTATATTTGGTAAAATTCGCATTCTTATGAAAATACAGATTGAGCCTATTCTAAATTAAACCAAAATGTGGTAAAATGGGACAGGCTTGTGAAAACACACTGAAGTAGCAGATATGTTCTGGTTCATTTAAAATATATACCCCTTAGTGCTACCTACCTACGTCTGCCTGTCTAAAGACATGACAGAATACTATGTAAGGGTTAACAAGTTTTATCAATTTGTACAAATAATACAAACGTACAATATAGTTTACTGGGCTGAATGACTAGGCAAATTACTAACAAATCCAAAAGGCAAAGAAAGATAACAAAAGCAGTGATTAAAAATAGAGTTAATATATTTAAAATTATTAAAAATTGCAAAGACATAACTTATGAAATAGGTATAATGCCAGGAACCAGTTACAATTCAATGACGAGCAGCTAAAGGATCACAAATGCGCACTGCCTGTTGGTCACTTCTAAGAAGTGTTTCTTTAGCATAAAATGCATTGTTATGAACATTATTCTGACCTGGCTCTTCTACCTTTACATTTACCTCACCCACCTAAATTTTAAATTAATATTATAACTATTTTCTTAGGTATCTGATTATAATATTTAGAACTTGTAACTTGGGCCTACTTTACCCTTAATTAGGTTCTGTCCTGATAAGCCTTACACTGCAGTCCACGGGGCTTTCCACATAAGATGCTACATCGATAGCGCATATATCTTCAGTCGTATGGATGATATATTTCTAGTGTCAATATAAATTAATCAAGCATCTCCTTCTTCTTTATCTCCATTCCTTATCCACTTCCTCTCCACTTTTCATTGTATATATCTTTTATTATTTATTTTAATTGATCAATGGCTTCTCTGTCTGTTACACTGGGTAAGGTTTTATGCTCTCTCAAGGCAATGACACTGAAAAATCGGGTAACCTACATTACATTGTAATATTATAAGCTCTGGCCGTATGTGTTGTTGAACTGGTACTTTTTTAATCAAGTCTTGAATTCAAGTATTAAACTAAGTTGTAAAATTAGATTTAATTTTATGCTATGCTTTACAGCTCTTGAAAGCTCTACGAGTTTTCTGTTCATAACTAGTTCATGGGAATCTTGTTCAAATGAAATTAGAAAATTATTCACTTTGGGCTATTGGGTTCTGACATATATTTTTATGTAAACATTTACCTCTTGTCCAAACATTTGCTTTTGAATTTTACTATCACAATGTAGCATGAATAAATAATATAAATATTATTTCCATGTTCTGTATTTCAGGCAAACCGAAATTTCTCCGATGCTAAGTCAATGTCATTTGGAACTTCAAACACCTTTCATTAAGATCTTCAAGTCCACAAATCTTCTGTGTGGTATATTTAACTTAACAATCTTATTTCTTCATTTTAAATTCTCAAATTGTTGGTTAATGAATAGTATTATTTAATTGACTAATTAGTGAACCACAGGCAAAGCCTAAGACAGCGTAAAGGTGATGGAAATAGTGAAAACACAACTGGCCTTAACAGATGAAGTTGCTGCTACGTTGAAACAAGAGATTAAGTTCTCAGAACTCGACGCTGATTCTCTTGACACTGTATATAATGATATTTTCTATGTTATTCAAGTACCATATCAACCATTTTAGGATTGTATAATTAACACTGTTATAATTTTTTGTTTCAGGTGGAACTAATGATTAGTTTAGAAGAAGAGTACAGAATCAGCGTTGAAGAAGACAACTCGCAGAATATCCTAACAGTACAGGATGCAGCCGACATTATCGAGAATTGGTTTTGGAGAAAGCTGCAACAGCTAATTGAATGATCGAAATGAAACGATCATGCATATATGATTGAAATGAAGCGATGATTGGATTGGATTTTTTTTTTCCTCCCTGTTTTCTGTTAGCCACACAGTAACCTAGTTTATATGCTAGGGTAAATTCAATCTGAGAACGAAAAGAGTAGTTTAAAATGGAGTGCGTACCGTTTAGTATTTCGGTTGCAAGTTGAATATTTGTGTCCGAGTCCAGCAGAGTCGCTGTTCCCTTAAAACAGATTTGCTTCCCATACGGCGCAGCGGGTTGACGAGCAACTGTTTCCCAAGGTGAAACGGAACGGAAGCCTGCAAGGTTGCGCTGACGATGCAGGACACGACGAACTCAAGAGAGTTGCTTATTTCAGAACAGAAGATGCAGAGGGCAGGGCAGAAAGAAAAAGAACAAAAACATGCCATAGATTTTGGTTCTGCATGCCTTTAAATAGGGCTGGGAGATGCATGTTCGTGAAGAGACGCGACTGTGACCGTTGGGAAGGTTGCGACCCTTTAACCAACGGAAGCAACCGTTTCTGGTAGCAAAAAACGGATCAAAAATCAGCCGTTTTAGCGCAGCCCAGGTTTCAAACGAAGGCCCATTTAATCATCAGACCCCAAGAGCCCCAAGGCCCAATCTTTGACCATATAACATTAAATATGTAGGATTTTTTTCTTTCCTACATTGCCTCTTCCCTTTCATTGCCTCATTCTTTTGATATAGCTTACTGAGCCTTAGTATATAAGGTGGAATTGGGAAGTGTATTCCTCGATGTGGGATATTGTTTCCCTCACTTTTAGCCACTTATTCATTTCTAACAATCCCCCACATGAATAAGTGGTTATTTATTATGTTCTGAAATATTGCGAAACACTGATCATATCGGTAAAAGTAGCACAATGGCCTTGAACTTTTCTTAGTGTTTTATCGTTATAACTTACTGGCGAATCAGTGGACTAGATTGTCTTTGAACTGTAAGCCTTTTGTGTAAGCTTTATAAAGATAACACATGATAAGTGTTTTTTAACTCCTTGATTCTCTGTTTGTGTTCGTTTTTTGCCATGAACACCAGCTTGGTCTCATGAGTGCTTGAAGAATTTGACCTTACAATTCTTCCTGAAGCGGCGCCTTCGCACTCACGTAGGTGATTCTATAAAGAGTATCCCGTAATACTCCACTTGGTTCTTTATAACACCACAGTATAGACATCATTAAAAGCTAAGCTTATCCTACTCTCCGACGGGTTGTGCACTGACTTATCTTAGGAATGGTTGTATTGTTTCTTGCACTGCTATTAAGTTATATCCTCAATTTAGTTGTCCCTTTGAACCTAGATCTTGGGATTTCCAGTCAGCTAGGTTGGGTTTCCATTAAAGAAAACTTTTCAGTTTATAGGTCTTAAACCCATTCCCATCGATAAGGTTTGAGCTTTCTCTCTAGGCAAGCCTTTAGTTAGTGGATCTGCGATGTTATCTTTTGACCTTACATAGTCTATAGTGATAACTCCATTAGAGAGAAGTTGCCTTATGATTTTATGTCTACGACGAATATGTCTAGACTTACCATTATACAGTTTACTATTAGCTCTTCCAATAGCAGATTGACTATCACAATGTATACATATTGGAGGTACTGGTTTTTCCCAATTTGGAATATCTTCTAAAAAACTTCGAAGCCAATCTGCTTCTTCTGCGGCTTTATCCAGAGCAATAAACTCGGATTCCATTGTTGACCTTGCTATGCAAGTTTGTTTGGACGATTTCCATGAAATTGCTCCATTTCCTAATGTAAACACATATCCACTTGTGGATTTTGTGTCTTTTGACCCAGTTATCCAATTTGCATCACTATATCCTTCTATTACCGAAGGATACTTTTCATAATGCAACATATAGTTTTGTGTATACTTTAGGTATCCTAGAACTCTGATTATTGCTTTCCAGTGATGTTTACCAGGATTGCTGGTATATCTGCTAAGCTTGCTTATAGCGTATGCAATATCAGGCCTAGTGCAGTTCATGACATACATAATACTTCCTAGTATACGGGAGTATTCAAGTTGATATATACCATCACCAGTGTTCTTTACCCAATTTTGGTTCATATCTACTGGCGATTTTGCAATAGATATATTATGCTGCTTGAATCTTTCAAGTATTTTGGCAATGTAATGTGACTGAGATAACGCATATCCTTGTGATGTTTTTATAATTTTTACACCCAAGATTACATCAGCCACTCCTAGGTCTTTCATGTCAAATCTAGAGGATAACATATCCTTTGTAGATTTTATTATGGCCTTATTATTTCCTAGGATTAACAGATCATCAACATAAAGACAAATAATGACATATCCAATATCTGTGTGTTTTATATAAACACACTTATCTGATTCATTTATTTTGAATCCATTTGATAACATAGTTCCATCAAATTTCTCGTGCCATTGTTTTGGTGCTTGTTTAAGGCCATAAAGTGATTTTACTAACTTACACACTTTATTTTCATTTCCTGGACTTAGAAACCCTTCAGGTTGCTGCATATAGATTTCTTCCTCTAGTTCACCATTTAAAAATGCGGTTTTCACATCCATTTGGTGTATCTCCAAATTTAGTATGGATGCTATTGCAATAAGCATTCTAATTGATGTGATTCTAGTCACTGGTGAGTATGTATCAAAGTAATCTAGATCTTCTTTTTGTCTAAATCCTTTTATTACAAGTCTTGCTTTATACTTGTCGATTGAGCCGTCAGCCTTTAGTTTTTTCTTGAATATCCATTTATAACCTAGTGGTTTTGATCCTTTGGGTAGATCCACTAGTTCCCATGTATGGTTTTGTAAAATAGATTCTATTTCACTGTTGACGGCCTCCTTCCAGTAAGGAGCATCGGGAGATGACATTGCTTGCTGATAAGTCAGAGGTTCATTTTCTATCATATATGCATAGAAATCTGGTCCAAAGGTTTTAGAGGTCCTTTGTCGTTTGCTCCTTCTTGGTTCCTCTATTTCTGATTCAACATTCCTTTCAAATGTGGTTTGATCAATATTATCCTCGGGAGTATCAGTATCTCTCGGTCTCTTTTGAACAATAGTTTCAATCGAGTTTTTAAGAGGAAAAACATGTTCAAAAAATCTGGCATTTCGAGACTCGATAATGGTGTTTTCATGAATGTCATCAATTTCAGATTTGTACACCAAAAATCGATATGCACTACTATTATGAGCATATCCAATAAATATGAAATCTATAGTTTTGGGTCCAATTTTGACCTTTTTAGGCTTAGGTATTTCTACCTTTGCTAAGCACCCCCACACTTTTAAGTATTTGTAAGATGGAGGTCTGTTTTTCCACAGTTCATGTGGTGACTTAAAGGTCTTTTTGCGAGGTACTTTGTTCAGTATATGATTAGCTGAAAGTATCGCTTCTCCCCAGAAATTGTCTGGTAATCCAGAACTAATAAGCAGAGCATTCATCATTTCCTTTAGGGTACGATTCTTACGTTCTGCTATTCCATTGGATTGAGGAGAATACGGTGCTGTTGTTTGATGAATTATACCATTTTGAGCGCAAAATTCCTCAAATGGAAATTCGTATTCTCCACCTCTATCACTTCGCAAGGCTTTTATCTTTTTGTTTAGTTGATTTTCAACTTCTGCCTTATATTGTTTAAACGTTTCAAAGGCCTCATCCTTGCTTCTTAGTAGGTACACATAACAGTACCTAGTGCAATCATCGATAAAGGTAATAAAATACCTTTTACCTCCTCTGGTTTGAGACATCTTTAGATCACATACATCAGTATGTATTAAATCTAACGACTCGGTATTCCTTTCAACATGATGAAAGGAAGTTCTAGTTAACTTTGCTTCAGCACATGTTTCACATTTATAGTTGTGATCTATAGTAAACTTAGGTATAAAATCTAAATTAACCATTTTTCGCATAGTATCAAAATTTACATGGCCTAGTCTAGCATGCCATATATTAAATGACTCAGCGATATAAACAGATGAATCCATTTTATTCATATCTTTTGGTACAACAGTCATTACATTCATCTTGAATAGACCATCACTCACATACCCTTTACCCACATACACTCCATTTTTAGACAATACAAAATTATCAGAAACAAAGACCAACTTGAAACCATTCTTGCTCAGCAATGATCCCAAAACTAAGTTCTTACGAATGTCTGGTACATGCAGAACATCATTCAAAGTGAGTTCTTTTCCAGAAGTCATTTTTAGAACCACTTTTCCTTTTCCTTCAACCTTCGACGTGGATGAGTTTCCCATGAAGAGTTGCTCTTCTTCTGTCGTAGGCTTGTAGTTGGAAAACATCCACTTGTTGGCGCAAATGTGTTTTGTGGCACCAGTGTCCACAAACCATTCCTTTGTGTTGCCAATCAAGTTGCATTCTGAGATCACGGCCGACAGGTTCATTTCTAAAACTCCATCTGAAAGCTTATCATGCTCCGTAACATTGGCTTGGTCTTTCTGCTTCTTTGGTCCTCAGCACTCACTTGCCTTATGGCCTTTCTTCCCGCAATTATGGCAGTTCCCTTTGAACTTCTTAGCCTTCTTTGCATTTGGATTATTTTCTCTCTTTCTTTTGTTGCTCTTGTCGGTCTCAACAACATTTGCCTTTGCCACCATGGTGTTGGTTGACTTCTTTTCAGATTTTCTGTTATCCTCTTCAATTCTGAGTCGAACAACAAGATCTTCCATAGTCATTTCTTTCCGTTTGTGCTTCAGATAATTCTTGAAGTCCTTCCATGATGGAGGCAACTTTTCGATAGCAGCAGCAACTTGAAATGATTCGCTTAACTCCATCTTCTCATCATGAATCTCATGGATGATAACCTGAAGTTCTTGAATCTGGCTGACTACTGTTTTGGTGTCGACCATCTTGAAGTCTAGGAATTTGCCGACTATGAACTTCTTCATCCCGGCGTCTTCCGTTTTGTATTTTTTCTCGAAGGACAACCAAAGAGTCTTTGCAGTTTGGACAGTGCAGTACACATTGTACAGACTATTTTCCAAACCGTTGAGAATATAATTCTTGCAAATGAAGTCAGAGCCCTTCCAGGCTGTGAGGGACTCGACCTTGGTGGCGTCGGGCTCGAGTTCATCTACTTGTGAAGGGTCCTCTGTTAGGTATTTGGCCAGACCTAACGTAGTCAAATAAAAGAGCATCTTCTGTTGCCAGCGCTTAAAATCCTGGCCATTGAATTTTTCCGGCCTCTCTCCATGCGAGAATGGTACAGGCTGTGTGACAAGCGGTCCTGTCAGAGCGGAGGGCAATGACTGCTTTGTTGTCGAAGTGTCACTGTCTTGAGCCATCGTCTGAAACGATACGACTTCAATTAGTACACAGAACAGAACAAAACAAAGCACAAATCTGTTTTAAGATTGTTAGCCACACAGTAACCCTAGTTTATATGCTAGGGTAAATTCAATCTGAGAACGAAAAGAGTAGGCTAAAATGGAGTGTGTACTGTTTAGTATTTCGGTTGCAAGTTGAATATTTGTATCCGAGTCCAGCAGAGTCGTTGTTCCCTTAAAACAGATTTGCTCCCCCTACGGCGCAGCGGGTTGACGAGCAACTGTTTCCCAAGGTGAAACGGAACGGAAGCCTGCAAGGTTGCGCTGACGATGCAGGGCACGACGAACTCAAGAGAGTTGCTTATTTCAGAACAGAAGATGCAGAGGGCAGGGCAGAAAGAGAAAGAACAAAAACATGCCATAGATTTTGGTTCTGCATGCCTTTAAATAGGGCTGGGAGGTGCCTGTTCGTGAAGAGATGCGGCTGTGACCGTTGGGAAGGTTGCGACCCTTTAACCAACGGAAGCAACCGTTTCTGGTAGCAAAAAACGGATCAAAAATTAGCCGTTTTAGCGCAGCCTAGGTTTCAAACGAAGGCCCATTTAATCATCAGACCCCAAGAGCCCCAAGGCCCAAGGCCCAATCTTTGACCATATAATATTAAATATGTAGGATTTTTTTCTTGCCTACATTGCCTCTTCCCTTTCATTGCCTCATTCTTTTGATATAGCTTACTGAGCCTTAGTATATAAGGTGGAATTGGGAAGTGTATTCCCCGATGTGGGATATTGTTTCCCTCACTTTTATCCACTTATTCATTTCTAACATTTTCAAGTTGATCCCTTTTTTTTGAGGTGTTTACATTTTCTATTTGGAGATTACTACTGTTTTTTTTAACAATAATAAATAAAGGAAGAAATGAGATGGCATGCTTGACAGAAGATACCTACGTCACTACGTCGGCCAGCTTCATAAATACATAAATAATTAAAGGAAACATAAAATCTACTCTCTTTCTTACAGGTATTGATTGCATTAACAACTTGAAGGTAAAAGAGCAACATTAAAATGATATTTGAGCAATGTGTTTGGTCTCAGATGAGTTCAACCATAACATTAAAATGATACAGTGTTATGTACAGTGCAAACTGTTGTTTGTAGTTATATTCTGTTGTGTTAAAAGTATGCTCCTATCTTTGAACTATTTTAGTATAAAGAATTAAAGAGTATGCTGCCTAAGTAGTGTAAAAAAACTTGCAATGTATCCATTTTTTTATTTATCTTTACTCAAAGTGTCATAATAAAGAAACAATGATAGATACACCAAATTAACAATATTTAGGACAATAATATCATCTAGTGCTTAAAAGGTTGCAACCAATCTATCTATCAATCTACGATAAACTATAAACAAACTTTTGATTATGGGGCTTTGCACGAAAGGTCCATATTTCTGTTATTGTTATAAGAAAAGTACCTCTAGAAATGAGTATGTAAATTAGGTCCATGTTTTTTCTAAATCAAAAAGCGCAAGTTAGCTTGCGCTTTTTAAACATTAAAAAAATTTCAAAAATTTTAAAAATATTTCAAAATCAGAAAGTGCAAGTTATCTTGCGTTTTTCAAAAATTTCTAAAATAATTTTAAAATCAGAAAGCGCAAACTAGCTTGCGCATTTCTAATAGAAAGTGCAAGTTAAATTGCGATTTTCGATTTTCAAAATTTCGAAAAAAATTCCAAAATCAGAAAAGTGCAAGTTACCTTGCATTTTTAATTTTTTTAAAATAAAGACCAAATTTACATGTTCATTTCTGCAGGGACTTTTCCTATATTCACATAAAAAACAGGGATCTGTAACTCTTCTCTTGTTTGATTATTTATATATCTGTGACGTGCATAGACCGATAAACTGTTTGTACCAAAATTGGTCACAACACTCTTCGGAAGTTTTTGAAGAGATAAAGTGAAGAAATTAAATGTAAAAAGAGGAATTATCTAACAAAATCTCCAAATCATAGATATGAAAATAATTAGCATGCAAGGAGACACAAGAATTTAGAGTGGTTCGGCGTATTGCCTACGTCCACTATGAAGTAGTTTGCTTTATTGATTTATCTTTGATGATTACACGTGAATTCAAGGAATTACAGCAGGTAATTATGATTTGCAGTAGTGAAATTCGTTGGTAACAGCAGCAATAGAGTTCAGATCTGGATCTGGCAGAGTTTGGGCGTTGGAGATCTCAAAAAGGAAGAAGAACTCCTTTTCTGTTGGCTCTGGAGGTCTATTTATAGGTGTAGGAGGCTGGTATTTCGCTCAGATCTCGGGAGACCCTCTCTGGCACGTGATCAGGCCCGCGCGCCCAAGCCCGTGATGTTCCGGTCTGATCCGTGATCGATACGAACAGATTTCGTATCGATCAAGATTTCATCCAATGGAGTTGAAATTTGGCGTGGACATTCTTTAGCATGCACGTAGTCTTCTGTGAAAATTTCATAGCATTTGGACTTGTAGATTAGGAGATATGATCGATACGAAATAGGATTCTCGTTTGCTGTTTCGTTCGACTCGCTCTGTTCGACTCGCTTCCGTTCGACTCGGTGACGTGGCGCTTGAATCTTTGGATCACTCTGCCTTTGATGATGTTTTGAGCGAGTCGAAGTGTGCACTAATTGAGCGAGTCGAAGTGGAGCGTCCTGAGGGATTCGAACAAAGGCTCCGTGAAGGACACGAAGTGGTCATTGTTCGATCGATTCGAACAGTGGCTTTGCCAATGGAGTTGAACAGTGTTTCGAGCGGAGCGAGTTGAAGAAGGCTTTTCTGAGGGATGCGAGTTGAGCGAGTCGAAGAAGGCTGTTTCTAATCAACTTTGCATCGGTTGTAACTTGAGCATACGAACTCGGATTGACTTGAGATTTGGAACGTTGACCTTATAGCTTAGCTTGTCATGTTATATTAATTTAAGCTTGATCCGGACTTGGACAAAATTCGTCGATATCCATAGTGAGCCTGTGTATAACCGATCTCTGGGATGGATCGTCATTGGTTTACTAGTCAATTCCTTGGTGTTACGGCCTTGCCAAAAGGCGGGATAACATTTGCCCCCCAAAGTACGTCTTGTGGAAACATGATGTGCTTTGAAATGTTGCAATCTTTAGTCTGGATAACTATCGCTTTTTCGATGAAAGCTGTAATCTTTGATTGATTTTTCTTAATAATGTAAACTATTGACTGTCAACTGCTGTACCCTGTACTGTTGAAACCGATTGCTGTATGCTAGTGATTAGCCGTTTGTTGTTGTAATTGTTATTAAATGAGTTTCTGATTCTTGTAAATCTGGAATATTGAATATTAGTCCGACATATATGCATATGTTAACCTGACTCTCATTGACTTTTGTACGTTCACGAGTCGTTGTCAGTTTATCTTATATTGAATTCCGTATCGATCCTCTCTTGAACCGACGTGAAATTCGTTGTAACAAGGCTCGATGGTTGTTTTTCAATGTTCCTTCGTAACGATCCTCTCCTGAATCGATGTGAAGGGTTGAAACATTGAAGACGATTTTTATTGAATTTAGGGATGCAAATTGAATATTTCGAATTGTTAGAGTTAGCCTTTGGAAGCCGTGATTCAATGGATTCGAAATGACTGTTCGTATCGATGCTTTGTGGAAGGAGTTGGAAATTATTGATACAAACAGGGATTTCGTATCGATGGACGCAGGGTTCGATGGATACGAAGCGCTTGTTCGACTCGGTCTTGGATTCAAACTGCTTGTTCGACTCGGTCTTGGATTCGAACGGCTTGTTCGACTCGGTCTTGGATTCGAGCGGCTTATTCGACTCGGTCTTGGATTCGAACTGCTTGTTCGACTCGGTCTTGTTGCGATACCTCGTAGCCAGTTGATCTCACTAGGGAGGCGAATCATTTCTTACCTTTGTTCTCGTGTTCATATAAATACTCTGCACTTAGCCATTTTTCCACTTTTCACTTTCTGTTTTCCTACCTCGCTTTCATATCGCTCTAAGACTAGAGAAAACAAAGAAGAAAACATTCTTGTCTTCGAACCGATTCATACCTTCAATTACTCGAACTAACTGATAGATTTAGGTAATCCACTAAGCGAATCCAACGCGTAAACGATGAGACTCGGTTTTTAACACCAAATCAACCAGAGTCGTGATCGATCGAAAATTCCTTGGCCTCAACTTCACGTCGATCTGGAGTAGGGGTTTCGAGATGATGAGGCGGAGGCTTCGTATCGATCGATGGTGGAGCTTCGCATCGAATCGAATGCTTTGAATACGTAGATTGATACGAAGGGGTTGCGTCTGATGGATTCAAAATGATGGCCTTCGACCGAGTCGAAGTGGATGGCATTGGATCGAGTCGAAGAGGCAGCCTTGGATCGAGTCGAAGCGTGTGGCTTTGGATCGAGTCAAAGCTGCAGCCTTGGATCGAGTCGAAGCGGAGGCTTTGAATCGAGTCGAACTGTGCAGCTCTGGGACTGATACGAACGTGTCTTGAGCGATCGATTCGAACTCGAACCTTAGCGAGCGATTCGAACTTGAACCTGAGTGATCGACTCGAACTTGAATCTTTGAGCGATTGATTCTAACTTGTTCTTTTGATGATTGACAATGAACTTAATTTTGACGATACCGAAAACTCTAGTGCATTTGAACAGCTAACTCCGACGAGCTTCAGACTTGCATAACTGGACTTAATCGTTTCACCAAATATCTGATTGCCTATCGAAGCTCGTCGATGAAACCAAAACTTACCAACATGATAACACACTTTAACTTGGACTGATAGCTGATAACTGGATGGCACGGTTGTGACGGTTAGCGATGACGGTCCTTCCGACTGAATTCCGAAGTCTCGTCGTTTTCATGTTTTCTTCAATCCTGTAGATCCTCTCAAGTGATATACAATGCTGCACTGCACATCACACTCACACACTTTACACTGGGGGATGCACAAGCGTTATTGTCTATTTAACAATGATTTTTCATAAGCTAGCTATTCATGGAACCCTCAAGTTCACAGCAGCAGGAACTCCCGAGTTCTATTCCTCCAACCCTCGAAATACCGGTCATTGAAGCCAAAGTTATAGAGCCAGCTCCGGACGAGCGTCTAGGTGCCCGGTTCATTTGTAGTCCGCAAGATTCTATGCCGTTCGGTATCTCTGAAGACATGCTAGGACGGATTTGTTTAAGGCACGGTTTGTCGCTTGATGACGTGATACTTCCTGGGCCAAATGACAGGCCTCATGATCCCCCGAAGGGGTTTACTGCCTTTAACCGTCATGCTTGTACGGCGGGGACGCTTTCTCCCTTCAATCAATATATAAGGGAGACGCTATAATTCCTTGGAATAGCTCCATCTCAGCTGCACCCCAACGTGTATGCTTTGTTGAATAGCACCTTCATCTTGTTTATGGAGATCCTCTTTCGACCACCGAAGCCGATCGAGATCAGATATTTATTTAACGTCAAGAGCCGTGGAGACAGCCCTTCTTTCAACTTTTTGGAAGCGGTCAGGAACTGCCACATTGTACTGTGCTCTTGGGGAAGGCTAAGTTATTATAAAACTGAATGGTTCTACGTTCGGTGCCCCCCTGGATTTGCTAGGCGATGATTGGATAGACGTAAGTGTTGTCATTTTTCTCTTGAATCATCGAGATATTATTAACTGACATACTTCCCCTCTTTTATAGCCGCAATGTCTCGACCTTACGGTGCATACTTCCGAGAGCTAGTTCGGATCCTTTAAGCATTTCCAAGCGAAGAGAGGCATATCGACTTGGTTCTGTCTGACAGAAATTTAAGGACCGTCGAGCTGATAGAACGGAGGCAGAGTATACGGCTGGAAGGGACACTTAGAGTGGTTCCGAAGAAACGGGTGAAACGCAAAGCGCCCACAGTCGTGATAATCGAAGAAGTTGATCCGGAGAGAACGCCTACCGATACCGAGCTCCCAGCTAGGCCTTCTTCTGATGTTTAGGATTCCAGAGGAAAGATAAAAGGCAAGGCTGTTGTTCACAAACGTTCTAAGTCCGAGAGATTTAAATCCGTGGTTGTGTCCTTGCCCGTTCCGGGGATTAGAATTTCAGAGGCTCCTCCCCCGTAAGTAGCGAATCCCTTTGCAGGGCTTGCTGATATTCCGATTCCGAATTTTGTGTCGTCTCCACACGACGCCGGGATGGAGGAGCTTGATAGTGCTCTTGAATTGAGCGGGTCGCTTGCTATGAGTGTGGCCGACATTTCCGGTTGGTCGGGGGGTTGCACATGCATACACTTCACTACACTACATGATTCACAACTGTAAGTCGTCCAACTTAGGAAATTACTAACTCTTCCTTCGTTTCTCATTTTCAAGTACTATGTCTGGAAAAGGATCGATGCTCGGGAATCTTCGCTCGGCCTGAAAGGCTTCTTCCTATTATGAGTCCCATAGGAGAGACTCAGATAGAGATCGCGATCGCGAGTACTCTAACCAAGATAGGTATGGGCATGACAGGGACAGGGAATATAGACATCGGTCTAGATCGTGCTCTCCTCCTCCTCGACTTCCATCTCCACCTCCCGTCTTTGTTCCACACCCGCCAGAGCTTCCTCGTCACAGGCCATCTTCTCATACTTCTAGATCCTAGTCTCATCTTCAGAGAATCGAGACCACGGCCTCCATAATTACAGAGCAGGTCCCAACTGAACCCACAGGAGAAGGGGCCCTTAAGCTGGGTCAGATGAGGAAAGACTTTCCTAACATTTTCTTCGGTGGCTATGTCTTCCCGCCACACTTAAAAAGAATTTCGTCTGGAGTGGAGAACACGATGCATGAGTACGTTCATGACATCTACACCCAGTACAGAGAGTGGATAAAGGCTGCGGAGAAAGCTTCTAAGGTGGCCTTTGAGCGAGCTAAAGCGCTTGAGAAACTGGAGACCGAACTCGCTCAAAGGGACCGGATTATACAAGTGCTTAGTGCTGAGGCCGAGTCTTCTTGGAAATCGGAGATTGAGGCCACCAAAGAAGCTGATGAAGCGAAGGCGGCAATGGAGAGGTTGGGGCAAACACATGTTGCCCTGGTGGAGGAGATGGGCCACCGGAACACTACAGTCATCGCTGAGCGGGATGCGGTGGTCAAGGAACTCAATGAACTCAAGGCCAAATTCGTCAACATGGCGAAAGAAAAAGATGATGCGAACAACGCAGCCCAGGAGGCGTGCGAACAAGCTGTTCTACTCAGGGGTGAAAGGGATGCGGCTGTGGCTAAAGTCCACAAGGTGGAGACTGAGGTTGAGGAGAAAGTGAAGTCGGCCGAGTCCAGGCTAGAGGCTGACATCGAAGACCTTCTCGTTGTTTACAACGCTAACGTGCTGAGGCATAGGGGTCTAGCCTGGCTCGATGATTTTCCAACGCATCTTTACAATGCTTGGGGCCGACTGGTTGAGGAAGAGAAGGAGGCGCATCTGGGTGAGTCTGTGGATGAATTTGAACTCGAGAATCGCATTTTGACTGAAGATGAAAGGAAGATTCTTCACGAGTCAATGATTCTACATGAAAAGGAAAGACTCGGTGGCGCCCAGCACCTTGAAATAGGAGAGGGTTCAGGGCTTTAACATCATGAGGCGAGTCTTGAAGTTCCAACGTCAACCCAGCCAGAATCCTCATCTGCGGTTGATCCCCAAGCTGTTCCTGCCTATAATCCGGATCAGCCGCAGATGTCTCCGATCATAGCGCAAGTTACTAAAGCCGTCCTACCACCTACGACTCAAACTGAGGAAGGTATTCTGAACATTTCACATGTCTTTCTTAAGTTGAAATCTTCGTTCGAGTTAAGTTCTAACAGTTCTCTTATTCTTTGTCCAGTGATTGATGCTACACCGGCCATGCCTCCTGCTACTCAAGAATCATATCAAATGCAGGTGGCTATCATGACTGAAGTAATCACTGTGAGTACAGCTGCCCCGCTTGACGATATGCAGGGGAGTACGATTGTGTTTGATGAGCTGCTGATGGATGAACTCTTTCGCCGTCACGGCGATCCTCTCGCTGACTTGTCATCTGGCATGAGTGGAACTGATCCTGCTACAAGTTCTTCAATGCCGACTGCTGATGCCCCCAACGGGGCTTGAGCAGTAACTGAAGAGGAGATGTTCGCTCAAATCGACGCTGAAATGGCAGCAACGGCTCATGGTGGCAGCTTTGGAGGTGGGATGGCAGCACCGGGACCTGCTCCGCTTAGAATGATATCTCCTGGTGGTACTATTTTCATCACCAGCGTGCCCATTCCACCTTCTGTACTTGATCCTGTTCCTCCGACTCCGCCCGCAGGGAGCATTCCTATCCACTCGAGTTCGGAGGAGGATGTTGATATAATGCCCTCGCCTGAAGACCAACCGCCGAAAAGCAAGGGTTCGAAGAGGAAGATTAGCGGTGGCTCTAGTGGGTCTACACCGAGGAGGAAGCCAAGGAAGAAGAAAGATTAGACATGCTTCCCTGGTTTATTTTGTCTTGCATTTTGTTGGCCGTGTATAGATGCGGGTTCGGCCCCTGCTAGTAGGAATTTCTTGGAAACTTGTACATGAACTTCTTTTATAATCAATAGAAATGAAACTTTTCTTTTTTGACTTCTTTTCTGTCATTGTGTATTTTCCTAAGTGTTTCAATATCTGAAATGCACTTGTAAAGTTTCAGCTTTCGAATAAAGTTTGTTTTTGTTTGCCAAGTTAGGGTACTGTGGACATGGTTTGTGACCGGGGAGCGAGTTGAATTTTTATGTCGCATCGCTTCAGTAAATGGTCGATGCTTAAGTCATGCCCCCCAGTCTTGGGGGTGAGTTGTAGATCATCAGTCGACGATCGCTTCTCACTTATAACATGTTGAGTCTAGTGCCACCGAACGGATGTCTGAGGCAAATGGAGATTGAGTAATCCGTCCATGCTTGTTTGATTGTCGATGATCATATCCGCATTCCGGGGAGTCCCATTTGTTCATCGGTGGTTGTTCATGTCGGCTTAAGTTTCAATCATATGTCCGTGATTTGGGGACTTGGAATTGATGGCTATACTCCGACTCGCGCTCTGGGAGTTCGGAGTTGTCATTTATATTCCGATTCGCGCTCTGGGAATTTGGAGTTGATGTTTATGCTCTGACCCGCACTCTGGGAGTTCGGAGTTGATGTTTATACTCCGACTCGCACTCTTGGAGTTTGGAGTTGATGTTTATACTCCGCTTCGCACTCTGGGAACTCGAAGTTGATGTTTATACTCCGACTCGCACTCTGGGAACTCGAAGTTGATGTTTATACTCCGACTCGCACTCTGGGAGTTCAGAGTTGATGTTTATACTCTGACTCGCACTCTGGAACTCGGAGTTGATGTTTATACTCCGACTCGCACTCTGGGAGTTCGGAGTTGATGTTTATACTCCGCTTCGCACTTTAGGAACTCGAAGTTGATGTTTATACTCCGCTTCGCACTCTGGGAACTCGGAGTTCATGTTTATACTCCGACTCGCACTCTGGGAATTCGGAGTTGATGTTTATACTCCGACTCGCACTCTGGGAGTTCGGAGTTGATGTTTATACTCCGCTTCGCACTTTGGGAACTCGGAGTTGATGTTTATACTCCGACTCGCACTCTGAGAGTTCAGAGTTAATGTTTATACTCCGCTTCGCACTTTGGGAACTCGGAGTTGATGTTTATACTCCGACTCGCACTCTGGGAGTTCGGAGTTGATGTTTATACTCCGCTTCGCACTCTGGGAACTCGGAGTTGATGTTTATACTCCGCTTCGCACTCTTGGAACTCGAAGTTAATGTTTATATTCCAACCCGCACTCTGGGAATTCAGAGTTGATGTTTATACTCCGCTTCGCACTTTGGGAACTCGGAGCTGAATGCAGGATTGTCGTGTATCAATCCTTTTCTGATTCTGATGTGATGGCTGGTCCCCGAGCTCAGGTTTCACTTAGCGAGTGATTGGTTGCATCGTAGTCACTCCCTATTTGAATAAATTCCACTGTATAGTGAAACTTAGCTCTCCGTGCATAGTGATGATCATATGAAGCATTTCAAGTAAATCATAGCTCTGGCTTGAAGAGATTGCATTTTATTGCTGAAATAAGAAAATATGGCAAAGTCAGTTGCCTTATTACAAATTCTAATTTCGAAATGCAGAAACAAATTGCAAAATGGAAAGTAAACTAAATGGATAAAGATAGCCTGTCATGTGTAATAGCGGCGAAGGCTCTCGCTATTCCAAGCTCTTGGTAGAGTAAGACCGTCGACGGTCGATAATTTGAATGTGCCATCTCCGAGCCTTCGTTCAATAACATACGGTCCTTCCCATGTCGGTTTCATATGCAAAGGAACCAGATAGATTCTTTTGAGGACAAGATCGCCTAGTTCAAAGGTTCGCGGGCGGACCTTGGCGTTGTACAATCGGGCGACTCGACTTCGATGCGCAGCTGCCCTCAAATCAGCTTCTTCATGCTTCTCATCTAGTAGATCAAGAGATTCAGCAAGTAATATAGCATTCGTCTTTGGATCATAGTATGTCACACGATGAGAAGGTACTTCTAGTTCAACTGGAATAACGGCTTCTGAACCATACGAGAGAGAGAATGAAGTGTGGTCGGTTGTGGTCTTGTGGGTTGTTCGGTAAGCCCATAAAGCCATAGGAAGTTCATCGACCCACTTACCCCCGACCTTTTCCAGTCATTTTTTCAGAATGGACTTTATAACCTTATTAACCGCTTCGACCTGTCTGTTTGCCTGAGGGTGTGCAACTGCGGAGAATTTCTTTTGGATGTGAAATCGTTTGAAGAAATCTTTAAATTCAGCACTGTCGAATTGGGATCCATTGTCCATAATAATGGTGTGTGGGAGACCGAATCGACAGATGATGTTACGAACTACAAAGTTGATTACTTTCTTTGTTGTTATGGTAGCAAGAGCTTCGGCTTCAGCCTACTTTGTAAAGTAATCGACTACGACGATGGCGTATTTTGCACCACCTTTTGCCAGAGGTAGAGCACCGATGATGTCGATGCCCCACATTGCAAATGGCTATGGGCTGACCATTTGTGTTATCTCGGTAGGAGGAGCTCTAGGAATTCGGGCATATTTCTGGCACCTATCACATTTCTTTGCGTAATCCGACGCGTCACGATTCACGGTAGGCCAGTAATATCCGTACTGAAGTATTTTCTTAGCAAGTGCTTGCCCCCCGGTGTGATCGCCACATTCTCCCTCGTGTACATCGAGCAATACTCGTTTAATTTCATCGTGAGCGATACACCGGAGTAAAGAAATAGAGTACCCTCTTCTATACATGACCCCATTCTATATGATGAATCGTGAGGCCTTTCGGAGAACTTGTCTCTTTTTACTCCTGCGTTCTGGCAGGGTTCCATGCTCAATGTAATTTCTGAGTGGAGTCATCCATGAATCTTTTTCAGGAATGGTTTCGCATACCCAGTCTATTTCTGACCGGTCAATGCTTGGAGAAGATAACGTCTCTATGGGAACGAGTCCCATTTGTTGAGCTTCACCTGCACTGGCTAGCTTTGCCAATGAATCGACCTTTTGGTTGCGTTCCCAGGGTATACAATAGATGGTGTAATAATCAAACTGATTCAGTACTTCCTGAACTCGAGATAAGTAAGCAGCCAGTCTTCGGTCTCTCGCTTGATATTCTCCCCGAACTTGACACACGACTAATTGTGAATCGCAATAAATTTCCACAGCGATAATTTTCAGATCTCTGGCAAGCTTTAGTCCAGCTATGAAGGCTTCATATTCAGCTTCATTATTGGTTGCATCAAAGTCAAATTTCAAGCATGGCATATAGATCGGCCTTCGAGGGTTTCAAGTACAACACCAGCGCCCGAACACCGGTCGTTTGATGCACCGTCGGTATAAAGCTTCCAGACGTATTCGGGGG
Organism: Allium fistulosum; assembly: GCA_030737815.1. Taxonomy (NCBI): domain Eukaryota; kingdom Viridiplantae; phylum Streptophyta; class Magnoliopsida; order Asparagales; family Amaryllidaceae; genus Allium; species Allium fistulosum. The sequence goes on along the minus strand of CM060908.1, from coordinate 735,799,143 downwards.
ATTTACTGGTTTCAGGCAAGTCCTTTGAAATGGTGAATTCAGCTATGAAATCGGCTAGGACTTGTCCTTGGATCGCTCGTCTTGGAGTGTAAGTGATATCAAACTGAATCAGTTCGATGTTCCACTTGAGTAACCTACCAGACGTCTCAGGCCGCGAAAGGACCTGTCGTAACGGCTGGTCGGTGTAAACAATAATGGGATGTGCCTGGAAATATGGTCGGAGCTTCCTCGATGCAATAACAAGGCAATAAGCCAACTTCTCTAGCTTCGGATAATTTCTTTCTACTCCAGTCAATCGTTTGCTGACGTAGTATACTGGCTTCTGTATCCTATCTTCTTCTCGAATTAATGCAGCGCTGATAGCGTTTTCTAATATCGCCAAGTATGTATACAACTTCTCATGATAAATAGGCTTTGACAGGATAGGTGGTGTGGATAGATGTTGAACTAGTGCTTGGAAAGCGCCCTCGCACTCCGTGGTCCATTTGAAGTTGCGTTTTCCTTTTCGGATCAGATCGAAGAAGGGAATGCATTTGTCAGTGGACTTCGAAATGAACCTGCTCAATGCTGCTACTTTCCCATTGAGACTTTGGACTTGCTTTATAGTCTTTGGAGTTTCAAGATTTCTGATTGCCCAAATCTTTTCAGGATTAGCCTCGATTCCCCGAGCGATAACGATGAACCCAAGGAATTTACCGGATGCAACTCCAAAGTGACACTTCAGTGTGTTAAGCTTCATTTTGTATTCTCAAAGTATGTTGAACATAGTTTCCAGGTCTTTAACATGGTTGGTGGAGAGTCGTGACTTCACAAGCATGTCGTCTGCATATACTTCCATGGTTTTCCCGATTTGGTTGGTAAACATCCGATTTACCAATCGTTGATAAGTAGTCCTGGCATTCTTGAGTCCGAATGGCATAACTTTGTAGCAATAAAGTCCCAGATTAGTTACGAAGCTGGTATGCTCTTGATCAGGTAAATGCATCGGTATTTGATTTTAGCCAGAATACGCGTCCATGAAAGATAAGAGCTCATGCCCAGCTGTTGAATCTACTAGTTGGTCGATTCTGGGAAGCGGGAAACTGTCTTTGGGACATGCTTTATTCAGATCGGAATAATCGACACACATTCTCCACTTTCTATTAGCGCCAAAATTGGTCACTAACCCCCAAATCCAGATGAAAGCACCAAATTCCAGTCACATCTCAGAGATAGAATGTATGTAGAGAGTAATAATGTGAAGAACAGTTAAAACTGAAATGAAAGCAGTAAAGAACAACAGATTTTATAGTGGTTCGGCTAACTTCGGCCTACGTCCACTCCAGAAGTTTGCTTTTTATTGCTGTAATAATCGATTACAGTTACAAAATGGCAGAGTTTCCTTAGCCTTAGAAAAGAGAAAGTAAGAGAGCAGAAAGAAGATCCCCTTTCACTGTGCCCCTGCCTCTCTATTTATAGACAAAGAAGGGTTGGACTTCCCGGTGGGCCTGGTAGCTGAATACCTCAGCCCAAATGGAGTGGTCTCCATATGCCGAACCATAGATGCCGAACGCTGAATGCTGAACAAGGCGTGAATGCCGAACGATCTCCTCATGCCGACCAGAAGTGAGGCCGAACACCCTGAATGTCCTAGGAGGAATTTTCTCCGAACGATACCGGAGGCCGATCCAGTGTATTCGTGCTGAACGACTGATTGCCGAACAAAACTTAGGCCGGACGATACTCTGGCCGAACGCTATCAAGGCCGAACCATCTCTTGGCCGAACGATACTTAGGCCGAACAATAGTTTATGACGAACAATTCTGCCATGCCGAACGTTCGTACATGCCGAACGTTATACCCTGTCGAACGTCTCTCGATGCTGAACGTTCCTTGATGCCGAGCGCTTCCGAATGCCGAGCGCTTCCGAGATGCCGAGCATATCTTGACACTGAATGCCACCTAGATGCCGAATGCTTCATGGAATGCCGAACCACTCATGTATGTCGAACGCTCTATGTATGCCGAGTACTCTTGAACGCTATTCGAACGTGAATGTCAGACGAACCATATGTGTCGAACCTCCACCATGCCGAACCATGTTTAATGCCGAACCATGTTTCCTAGACCCAAATTATAGTTGATTCATCTTTATCCAATCATATCTCCATCTCCCAAGCATGTTGCGTCATCCATCCATCCAGTCGACCGAATCCATCGTACACCAGCCTCGACGAACGTGTAGTCGATTAAGTTAAACCCGCCTATCTGCGTCCTTGCCAATAGGCGGGTTAACACTTTCCTTTCAGCTTTCGGACGAGCACAGGATTCGACACCCATTCAGGATATAGGGAATCCCGAATGACCCCGTTTACTTCAAGCTTTTCTACTTCTTCTTTAAGGGCGGCAGATCTCTCTAGATCCATACCACGCCTTTTCTGTTTGACCGGGACATGCCGCGGGTCAATGTTCAGGGTGTGGCTCGCGAGATCCCACACATATCGGAATGTGTCCAAGCAAATACGTCAAGATTTGCCCACAGAAATTCAACCAATTACTCTTGAGTTTGCTGGCTTAGCTGAGATCCAATCTTTATCATTTTCGAATCATTGTTATTATCAACTGGGACATTAATCATCAGTTCGGCTGGGGATGCTTGACTTTCTTTAAATTCTCCTTCGTTTTCAGTTTCTCTCGGGTCAAGATCCTTGAGGAATTGGCTGGGGTGCCCGAGCCTGGGCCCCGACATTAATTGTCAATTATCGGCAAAACGGACGTAGAGATATTCCTCCACGCCCTTTCCTTTCTCCTTTCACTACGCCTCCCGTAGCTCAGCAACATAGCATGCCCTGGCAGCAGCCTGATCTCCTTGAATGATTCCTATTCCATGATCAGTGGGAAACTTTAAAGTCAGACACCACGAGGTGATGGATGCCCTGAATTCAGCGAGGGCCGGTCGGCCCAAGAAAGCATTGTAAGAGGAGTCTATGTCCAAAACAATGAACTGTAACATTCGTACTCTCCGACGTTCTCCAACTCCCAACTCTACTGGCAGTTCCACCATTCCAGTGGGTATAGTAGCACTTCCGTTGAAACCATGGACTCGGGTTTGACAAGGCTTCAAGTCCGTGGCTTCCATTTTCATTTGATCATAAGCTCGCTTGAACAAAATATTCATAGAGCTTCCACTGTCAACTAAGATCCTCTTCATCCAAGCGGGACCTACTTGTGCTGAGATGACCAATGGATCGATAGTGGGGGCTTCGACTTTATTAGCGACTCTGTTCCTGAACACGATGTCATCTGCCATCGTTTTCTGTTGCTTGGCCGGAGCCCCTTCATCAAAACTACTACAACACTCGAATTCCGCATGCCTGATAGAACTGGCATACGACTCCATTTCCTTCCAGCTTCGATCTACTGGGTGAGGACCACCACTTATTGTATTGATGACCAACCTCCCGCCTGTACGAGCGGGTTCCTCCTGTCTTTCCTGATTTGGCGCATGATTCTGATTTGATGGGCCCGCACCACCAGACTGCGGCGCCTGCACATACTGATCCAACTTCCGTTCACGTATCAGTTTTTCAATGAGGTCCTGTAGGTGACGACACTCATTGGTGTTATGGCCATAGCTCTCATGGAATCTACAAAATTTTCAGTTTGGATTTGTCTCTCAGTTGGCAGTTTTGGGGCAGGTTTCTTGTATTGCATGGTATTGCAGGTCTGCAAATACACATTTTCGAACGACGTGTTCAATGGAGTGTAAGTATCGTACATGGACCACGATTCTGATCGCGTTTTTTGCTTTAATTTCCATTGTCCCTTTGTTGATTCTGTTTATTTTGTACGTTCAACTGAATTTTCCTAGAACTATCTCCGGATTGTTTAACAGCGATGTTACTTTGGATTCCTTCGATGTTGGGCCCTACGTCATCCTGCTTCCTAGACTGTTTCGCATCTTCCATTCTCAAGAATTGGGCTGCCTTGGAATAGAAATGGTCCAATGACGCAGGTGGTTTTCCAGCTAACCAATTTCCGAACTCAGAATCAGCATCAATCCCCTTAGTCAATGCCATCAGGATAGAGTTATCATTGGGATTGCTTATATCTGCACACGCAGCATGGAATCACTCCAAGTAACGTCTAAGTGTTTCTCCGAGAGCTTGTGTAACACTAGACAGAGTGTTAACATCTTTAGGCCTTGCTACGTGCATACGGAATTGTTCAACAAACTTGGTGGCCATCTGATCAAAATTGGAAATTGATCGTGGTGGCAAGCGAGTAAACCACATGGTGGCAATGCCCCCAGGGAAATCGGGAAACTACGGCATTTTACTGCGTCATCAGCTCTTGCAGCATTCATCAGCCATTCGTACTTCAGGATGTGTTGATTGGGATCAGAACTTCCTTCATAGACTGGTAAAATTGGCATCCTGAAGCGCCGAGGTGGTTCAACATACAATATGTCATTGGTGAAAGGGGTATGACTCCGGGAGATTCCCCAGTCGTCATTAGAGAGACCCTGACTTTCACAGATCATTTGGCGGATCATCATTGGTATATCCGGCATTCGGATACTTGGAGCATGTTGTGCCAAGGTGTGGTCGGGTTCCACAGCGCGAGTCTGGACCGGACGCGGTCGACGGTCCATGCCTTGCCTCCTTGGTTCGACATCCTCAGGGACATAAGGCTCAGGAGTCTGTTCCCGTTGGTTACGTCGAGGATCAGCTTGGTTTCCAGCATCACCTCCTCGTTCAGTTGTGGTGGTAGTAGAAATGTTGCCTGTGACATGATAAGGAGCAGCACCTCCTCGGGATGAAGGTCCTGTATGATGACTAGTGGATGGTCCAGTTCTAGGTTGTCTAAGATTCGAATCAAGTTGGTGTCCCGTGGCTTGGGTGTAGCTTACACCTAGCCGTGGGCCTGTGGATCTGGTTTGGCCATCAGAGGAGGCTGAACTCCTTGTGGAGGAATGAGAACTTTGGTCTCTTCTGGATCTTCTGCGCCTTTGGCGATTTAGCTGATTGGTCAACTCTACGTTGGCACGCAGTTGTTTAGTTAGTTGTTGTCGACTCTGGGTCAATTCTTGGAATAGCGTCTGGAATTCTTGTCTGGTAACCGGACCTGTTGGATCTGAAGGTCCGGCGGCATTTTGGCTTGATGGAGGCAATTGCGCGGGACTCTGCCTGTCCCGTCCTCCTTGATCAACAGCTGTAGAGGTAGTCCGTGTACTTACCATGGTGAGGTGATGAAAGTCCTTTCCTAGATCTGATGCAAATCTAAATAGAATGGAAGGGCTTCAAAGTTCTATATCTAGATCTTCTTCTTGGATTTATGCAATCCGATATAGATAGGAGATCCAAAGAGCAGGAGAAAAATTGGGTTTTTCTCAGTGAAAGCACCAAAGTGTTTGTACCAAAATTGGGCACAACACTCTTCTAAAGTTTTTGAAGAGATAAAGTGAAGAAATTAAATGGAAAAAGAGGAATTATCTAACAAAAACTCCAAATCTCAGATATGAAAATAATTAACATGCAAGGAGACATAAGAATTTAGAGTGGTTCGGCGTATTGCCTACGTCCACTATGAAGTAGTTTGGTTTATTGATTTATCTTTGATGATTACACGTGAATTCAAGGAATTACAGCAGGTAATTATGATTTGCAGCAGTGAAATTCGTTGGTAGCAGCAGCAATGGAGTTCAGATCTGGATCTGGCAGAGTCTGGGCTTTGGAGATCTCAAAAAGGAAGAAGAACCCCTTTTATGTTGGCTCTGGGGGTCTATTTATAGGTGTAGGAGGCTGGTATTTCGCTCATATCTCGGGAGACCCTCTCTGGCACGTGATCGGGCTCGCGCGCCCAAGCCCGTGAAGTTCCGGTCCGATCCGTGATCGATACGAACAAATTTCGTATCGATCAAGATTTCATCCAATGGAGTCGAAATTTGCCGTGGACATTCTTTAGCATGCACGTAGTCTTCTGTTAAAATTTCATAGCATTTGGACTTGTAGATTAGGAGATATGATCGATACGAAATGGGATTCTTGGTTGGTTGTTTTGTTCGACTTGCTCTGTTCGACTCGCTTCCGTTCGACTCGGTGACGTGGCGCTTGGATCTTTGAATCACTCTGCCTTTGATGCTATTTTGAGCGAGTCGAAGTGTTCACTGATTGAACGAGTCAAAGTGTGCACTGATTGAGTGAGTCAAAGCGTGTATTGATTGAGCGAGTTGAAGTGGAGCGTCCTAAGGGATTCGAACAAAGGCTCCATGATGGACACGAAGTGGTCATTGTTCGATCGATTCGAACAGTGGCTTTGCCAATGGATTCGAACTCGATGGAGTCGAACAGTGGTTCGAGCGGAGCAAGTCGAAGAAGGCTTTTCTGAGGGATGCGAGCTGAGCGAGTCGATGAAGGCTGTTTCTAATCAACTTTGCATCGGTTGTAACTTGAGCATACAAACTCGAATTGACTTGAATTTGGAACATTGACCTTCATAGCTTAGCTTGTCATGTTATATTAATTTAAGCTCGATCCATACTCGGACAAAATTCGTCGATATCCATAGTGAGCCTGTGTATAACCGATCTTTGGGATGGATCGTCATTGGTTTACTAGTCAATTCTTTGGTGTCACGGCCTTGCCAAAAGGCGGGATAACATAAACCATCTCAAAAGTCAAAAGGCATGCACAAATCAACATCTACTGTACTCGTGTTTACTACAAAAAAGAAAAATATAAATACCCCAGCTTGAGAAAGTACTCATTCTATTATCCATCTCTTCTAACCTCCTTACTATTGGACTACCTTTAAAATCATTCCATGATACTTAAAAGACAAAATATTATAAGAGATCATTAATAGTTTCAATAACAAATGTCCTTAACAAAAAATCATGCATGCATGTTGATGTGATTTAGTTACTAAATTGCATACATTAAAACAGAGGAGAAAATGAGGTAGAGAGAGAAGAATTCAGAGAAGAAGATTCATATATTTTTCCTCCCTTTTCAATTACATAACCTTGTTCTTATAGCTGCTACCTAGGATTTCTAGCCACTCATTTGTAACCAACTAAAGAAAAGTGGTCCATACACTATTATTTCAAGTGTAACCACCATACATTGCCAAATATAAAAGAAAATACTGAAATTTGTTATAACTAACTATTGCTTTTGTTGCCCAGACGTGGTCCCTTCTGCTTTTACTTGTTTGTTGCTTGGTAGCAAAGATATCTTGCTAGCTTATGAATTGTGTGTTTGGGTTGGTCAGCTGCAGGTGCATCAATACCTCTCCCTCCAAAAGCAACCTTGTCCTCAAGGTTGAGGTGGGGAAAACTGCGAGTCATTTGTGTGTAATCTTCCCAGGTAGCTTCGGTTGGATCAAGGTCTTGCCATTGGATAAGGACTTGGTGTGTGGTGGGGTTTAGGTGGCGTTGAGCAAGGATTTTGGCTGGCTGGTAGACTGGGTGTCCTTCGTGAGCAAGTGGGGGTAGGGGGTGGGTGTGGTGGAGTGTGGGTTAGGGCAGTATTTGAGGAGAGATATATGGAATACCGGGTGGGTTTTGGAGTCATCGGGTAAGCGGAGTTTGTAGGCTACAACACTAATTCTTTCTATAATTTCATAAGGTCCAAAGTATTTGCGGGCAAGTTTGTGGTGAGTGCTGCCGAGGGAGGTTTGGCGATAGGGTTGGAGGCGAAAAAAGACCCATGTGCCGATGCTAAATTCCTTATCCGTGCGGTGTTGGTTGGCGTGGTTCGTCATCCTGGTTTGGGCCTTCTCTAAGTTTGTTTTGATTTGCTTGAGTGGGCAATCACGGTCACTGAGCCATTCATTAAGTTCATGTAAATTGGCGTTTCCTTCACTATAGTCAGCAAGAATTGGAGGGGGTCTTCCGTACACTACTTGAAATGGAGATGTGCCGAGAGAAGAGTGGTGATTTGTGTTGTACCACCAATCGGCCCACGGTAGGAGTTGAGCCCATCGGTTGGGTGTGTCGCCTACTAGGGCTCGTAAATAGGTCTCTAAGCAACGGTTCACGACTTCGGTTTGGCCATCCATTTGCGGATGGTAGGCAATACTCATTTTCAAGTCGGTGCCATGTATGCGGCAAAGTTCCTTCCAAAAGTGGCTAATGAAAACTCGGTCTCTATCGAAGACAATCGAACGGAGAAAACCATGTAAGCGCACATAGTCTTGTATAAAGTAATGGGCCAGTTGGGTTGCGAAAATGGATGTAGGCAGGGCGATGAAGTGGCTTTACTTGGATAAACGGTCAACAATGACCCAAATCGAGGTTTTGCCAGAAGATGGTGGTAGATGCGTAATAAAATCCATGGAGATATCTTCCCAAATGCGAGTGGGAATGGGCAGTGGTTGTAGGAGTCCTTTGGGTGGGGTGTTTTCGGGTTTCGATTGCAACACGTAGAGCAGTGATTGACAAATTCTCTAACAGAGGTAGACAATTTGGGCCAATAAAAGTTTGAAGATATACGAGCAATAGTAGCTTTAATACCTGAGTGTCCACCAAGTTTGGATCCATGAAGGGTGGCAATAATCTGTTGTCGAAGGTTCTGAGCATCAGGAACAAAGATTCTGCCATCGTATAATAGCAGGCCATTGCGGAATTGAATGTGAGTTGATCCAGTAGAAGCTTGCTGCCGTAGTTGTTGCACGACGGGATTGGTTGCTGTTGCGGCCTTGATTTGTTCGGTGAGGAAGAATATTGGTGTCAGGATGGTGTGGAGGTGAGGTGATGTTGCGGTGGTATGTTGCAGGGAGGGGTTAATGGTGGTTAGGGGCGGATGGTGCTGCGAGTTCGACGGGGTGGTGTTTGTAGGCTGCGGTGGTGTGGGGCTGTCAGAAATTGGTCAGGAGGTGGTGGCGATTGAAGCGGTGGAAGTTGTGGTGATGAAATTGGAGTGGGTGGGTCAGCTTTGTTGAGGAGAAAAGGGGTGGATTAATTTGTGTGGTGGAGGATTTGGGAATAACGTGATTTGTAGAAGATAGATTTGTAGTGGAGGGAGTATGCTGGGTAAGTCTGGAAGTGGGCTGTGCTGTAGAAGTCCAACGAGAAAGTGCATCAGCTACGGTGTTAGAATGTCCTGGTTGATACATTATAGTGAAATCAAATCCGAGCAGTTTGGTAAGTCCAGCGTTGTTGCTCCGGAGTTTGTATAGTTTGGGTCATAAGTTGGCGTAAACTTTGGTGGTCGGTGATGATGATAAACTGGCGCCCAAGGAGGTAATGACGCCAACGTTTGACGACGAAAGTGATGGCATACATTTCTCGACTATAGGTGGATGCACGTTGAAGGAGGGGAGGAAGGGTTTTGCAAAAGTTGAAGGGCGTTGAAAGCATCGGTTGCGGAATTAGTCCAAAGGAAGGCATCTTTTTTGAGTAGATTGGTAAGTGGGTTGGCGATTTTGGCATAGTTTTTGATGAATTACGGTAATAACCCGTAAGACCTAATAAATCACGAAGTTCCATAGTGTTTTGAGGGAGGGGCCAATCGAGCATAGCTTGGATTTTTTTGGACCGACTTGAACTCCTTGACCCGAATAATGTGGCCTAAATAATCGATTTCGGTGAGGGCGAAGGCGCATTTAGAGAGGTTTATGAAAAATTTGTGGTTGGTTAATATTTGAAGGGTGGTTTGTATGTGTGAGATGTGAGTAGTAAGGGTGGGGCTATATATGAGGATGTCATCGAAGAAGACTAGAATGAATTTACGGAGGTATGGGTTGAAAATGTTGTTCATGGTTGCTTAGAAAGTTGACGGGGCATTTGTGAGGCCAAAGGGCATGACGACAAACTCATAATGTCCTACCTGTGTTCGGAATGCTGTTTTAGGGATGTCGGGAGGGTGTACACGCACTTGGAAGTAGCCACTTCGTAAATCTAATTTGGTGAAGTACGTAGCACCATGGAGTTCGTCTAAAAGTTCGTCGATGGTTGGGATGGGAAATCTATCTTTGATTGTAATGGCGTTGAGAGCCCAATAATCAACACAAAAATGCCATGTGCCATCCTTTTTTTGCAAGAAGGACGGGTGAGGAAAATGGACTAGTAGATGGTTGGATGAGTTTTGTGAGGAGCATTTCGCGGACTTGTTTTTCGATTTCATTTTTTTGGAAGTGAGGGTATCGGTATGGACGGACATTTAGGGGAAAATGGTTGGGTTTTAAATTGATGTGGTGGTCTAAGGTATGGTGATGAGGTAGTTCGATTGGTTTTTGAAAGATGGAATGGTGTTGGTCTAGCAGCTTTTGGATAGGAGGTGGAATGTGTTTGGTCGGAATTTGAGGAGAAGGCGGTAACGGGATAATATGTAATTAAAAATAGGTGGCGATAGAATTTGTGGAGTCGAGGCGTTTAAGTTGATGTAGAGAGATTTGCTTGGGTTGGGAAAAATTAGGAAGGTCGGATAGGGTAATAAATTTTTGGTTGTATATGAAGCTCATGGTTAGGGATTTGTGGTCAGTAGTAATAGGGCCCAGTGTCTCCAACCATTGGATTCCTAAAAAAATATCTACACCCGTGAATTCTAGTAAATGAAGGTCCCCTGCAAACTCAAATTGCTGGACCTTAAACTGAATATCTCTACAAATTCCTTTACTAAGCAATCTTGCCCCATTTCCTACAGTAACATAAAATTGGGTTTTCTCTTGAATTGGTAATTTGAGGAAGGATGCCACACGCGGGTGAATGTAATTGTGGGTCGAGCCAGTGTCGATTAGGGCTAGGACTTGCTGACCCGCGATGGTGGCTGGGAAACGCAAGGCGCGAGGGCTGGCTGCACCGACCATGGAGTGGAGAGTGACATCGGCGGTGTTGGTGGAGAGGTCGATTAGGGTTTCGACAGCCGGTGGTTGATTTTGGTGATCGGGAAGGTCAGAATTTTCTTCACTGGCTGGGTCGGTTGTGTTAATAATGGAGTCTGATGGGTCTTGAGCTATATCGGGGAGGAGGAGGAGGGCTCGCGGGGTAGAGCAACGGTGGCCAGGGGTATATCTGTTATCACAGTAAAAGCATGGTCCTGGGCTTTTCGTTGTGCCATTTCGGAGTAAGTAGAACGACGAATAAGGTAGTTTGTGGAAGTTGGTTGAGTGTTTTGTGGATGAGTTGACTGAGTGGGTGGTGCTGTTGGTGGTAGGGATGGGTTTTGAGTAGTTAAGGGCCATGGGTTTGATTTGTAGAAGGTGGAACGTTGGTCGTTGAATTTTGTTTCGATAAGTTTTGCTAAGTCGATTGCTTGGGAGAGTGATGTTGGTTGAAGTATGTGTAGTTCGTTTTTGATTGGTGTTTTTAAGCCGGAGAGGAAACAATGGAGGAATGAGTCGGGAGAGAGGGATGTGATATGGTTGCTTAGGGTTTCGAATGTTGCGTGGTGTTCGTTTACGGTTCCGGTTTGTCGCAGTTTAAATAGAGAAGATTGAGGTTTAACGAAAGTAGAGGGGCCGAACCTTTGTTCTATTGCTTTTGTGAGAGCCGACCATGAAGAAAGTTGATTGTTCCGGTACATCCATTGAAACCACATCAATGCTTGTCCTTCCATGTAAAAGCTTGAGAGTTTGATCCGTTGTTCTTCCGGCGTGGCGTGATAGGTGAAGAATCGTTCCGCTTGGAAGATCCAATCTAAGGGGTTAGATCCAATAAAGCGGGATAAGTCACATTTTGGGGTTCGAACGGCTATTGGGTTGGGGTGGAAGGTTGAGTGAAGTGGAGTTGTAAGAAGTGGTGGTGGTCGGCCATTGCTTGGTGAGTGTTGAGGGGTTGACTGTGATTGAGGTGGTGGGGAAGTGACTTTGACAGTGAGGTCTTGTATCATTTGTGTTAGGTTGGTCATGGAGTTTTGAAGATTAGAGATGTCGGAGTGCATGGAATCCATGGAGGTTGTGTGATTGGTGGAGTCATCACGGAGTTGGGAAATGGTTTCATCAATGGCTCGGTTTCGGTCTTGTGCCGTTTGAACCATGGTGGTATAAAAGTGGGAGAGGAGTGACGAAAGTGAAAGCACCAAATTGATGTGATTCAGTTACTAAATTACAGACATTAAAACATAGGAGAAAATGAGGTAGAGAGAGAAGAATTCAGAGAAGAAGATTCATATATTTTTCCTCCCTTTTCTAATTACATAACCTCGTTCTTATAGCTGCTACCTATGATTTCTAGCCACTCATTTGTAACCAACTAAAGAATAGTGGTCCATACACTATTATTTCAAGAATAACCACCATACATTGCTAAATATAAAAGAAAATACTGAAATTTTTTATAACTAACTATTACTTTTGCTGCCCAGACGTGGTCCCTTCTGCTTTTACTTGTTTGTTGCTTGTTAGCCAAGATATCTTGCTGGCTTATGAATTGTGCGTTTGGGTCGGTCAGTTGTAGGTGCATCACATGCATGCAATAATAAATAAATAAATAAATTCTATGATCCTAAATTTATATTAAAATAAATTATATGTAAACCTTTCCAAGATATCCAGGCTTTGGCTGGCCCCATGGATTCCTTCCACTACCATAGTTATGAAGATTCAGTGCAACTATAGACCGAACACTGCAGTGGAGAAATTTTTAATAATTGTTAAAAGAAGGTTCATTAAAATGCATTCATGTAACCATCCACATCCATAAAATGAAAGACGTTACATCCAACTTAACCTTCATTGCCATAATAGAACTCAAAATGTGTGAAGTTTTACTCTTCTAAAAAACTGTGAAATATGTGTGTGTGCTCGCACGCATGTGCACGCACACGTATATGTGTATATATGCATATCAACATATGCTACACACACAAACATATGTGTGCGCGCACATGGAAGCACGCGCACTTAAAATAGATGGTTTAAGTTATATTTGGGTCAATCTAACAGTTGAGAAGAATACAAAATCTATATAGCCTAGCCTCCATATTTTTCATGTATTATCAATAACTTTCTGTTTAGAATCAAAAGGTAAATCACCTTGTGCAGATTCTCATTCGTACTAGTGGTGCAAATCAGAATCTTTCTAATAATTTATACATGTAAATGTTTGGAAAAAGATGCGGGACATAATTATTTTTATGCAAATTAAATTAATTCTTTAGAGTTTCCATCGGACTATCACATATATCTCTAAGTGAAAACCATCTGTCCAAGTAATAAAGTTATTATCCGAAATAAAGGCCCACGACATGCTTTAAAAATCATATATCATTGACTTTTGGTGTGAAGTAAATTCTGAATGTGTTTCTGTTGAAAACAATGTCGATCTTCGACTGAGTCGTGGACTACGTCACTCTCTTGAAGACGTTTCGGCGATCTGCTGTACAGTGCAAAGCAGTTCGGGTCAATTTCCGCTGCCTCTAGGATAAAACAGCCTCTCAAAATTTTATGGTATCGATTCGTTTGCACGTATGAAAGGACTCTGTTTGCACTCAAAAACGTTGCTTGAATTTTTGGATTTGCAGAAAAAAAATTCGAAAGTGATGTAGTTCTTTCTATTTCGTCTCCTTATTAGTTAAGAAGGCGGAATAGCAAAAGAACGTTACTGGTTGAGGGAAACGTGGTCTCGAAAAACGGATCTGAGAAAATAACGGGTCAAAACAATGAACGGTATGTAACATTCTCTAATACAGGTCCGGTCTGATTTGACCGTTCCAGCCCGGTTAAAAAAAGGATTAAAGAATTTTGCACCAAAAATATAAGTGTTACACCACTACAAGACCGAACCCGAGCCCGGGTCGAGTCGAGTCGGTCGGCGCCCGCGCACGTGTGGTGGTCAACCATGGTCTCCCTCGAGCATCATTGGGTGCCCAAAGGGCCCAACTTAGCTTCAAAGAATCAAATATAAATACGTGATTCTTTCATATAATCCTACAATGTGGGACTATTCACATATTGGAGCCACTCATTCACACTTAGTCCATTTTTTCAATAATTCACTTATTATTTAAAATATTTTCCAACAATCCCCCACTTGAATTTTAAAAAAAATTCGAGCAATTTATGAAAAACATAAGATTGTGCATAAACAAAGGTGTCTTTCGACTTGAACCTTTGCATAGTGGATAAGATTCAGTTTTTACTAGAGTGACACGTAGTCTTTAACTCTATTCCTGACATCAGACCACACACAATCTTTCTAGAGTGCAATCAAGTAAGCCCGTGCATTTATGGCCATGCACGTCTATCCCAGTTTAGTGAATGCTCTAGGAGTTTTGCCCAAAACTCCATAGGAAACGGCCAAATTTCCACATTCACACAGGTGAGTCTATCAAGAGAACTCCTGAAGGTAGGTACTCCACTCCAAATGGAGTATAGATCTCATTAAGAGTTTCTATTAACTCATCCTCTAATCACTTCAGGAATACATACTTCTATATATATGAAAAATAGCATGTTCAACTCATATCACTACACATCTTGTTCTTACCCATTGAACCTAATTCTTGGGATCTCCAGTCATTAGGTCGGGTTACCATTGTGCGTGACTCAACAATCTAAGGGCAATAGTCCTATTTTTCTAGAAGTTGTAAGGACTTTCTCTCTAGCAAGTCCTTTCGTCAAAGGATTTGCCAAATTCTAGTCACTACGTATGTGATCCACTCTAACAGCTCTTGAAGAGAGTAGCTCTCTAACAGTGCTGTGCTTATGATGTATATGTAGTCTCTTACCATTATAATAACGGTTCTGTACTTTTACAATAGCCGCGGTACTATCGCAATGGATCAACACAGCTGGTATCGGTTTTTACCATAAGGGAATCTCAACTAGCAGATTTCTTAAATACTTTGCTTCTTCACTAGCTGTGGCTAGTGCTATCATCTCAGACTCCATAGTAGACTGAGCCAAAATAGTATGTTTCTTGGATTTCCAAGAAACATTTCTTCCAGCAATGCTAAAGATATAGCCACTGGTTGCTTTTGAATCATCATATAAAGTATTCCAGTCTGCATCGGTGTAACCTTCAAGGACAGTTGGAAACTTTTCATAATGTAATCCAAGGTTCATGGTTCGTTTTAGGTATCTCATGACCCTCTCAATAGTGTGCCAATGTTCTATACTAGGTCTAATAGTAAACCTGCATAATAATCCCACGACATAGGCAATGTCATGTCTAGTACAATCAGTGGCATACCGAAGGCTGCCAATGATGCTCGCATAATCAGACTGCCTTACACCTTCACCAGTGTTCTTGAAAAGCTTTACACTAGGATCATATGGTGTACATGCAGGTTTACAGTCAAAGTAATTGTATTTCTTTAAGATCTTCTCAATATAATGAGATTGATCCAAAGAAAGTCCCTTTTCGGACCTAGTAATCTTAATACCAAGGATTACACTCGCTTCACCTAGATCTTTCATATCAAAATTGGCACTTAGCAAAGATTTAACAGTGTTTATGGCATGAATGTTTGATACAAAAATAAGTAGATCATCTAAATACAAACATATTATAGTGCAAATGTCATTCTGAGATTTATAATAAATGCATTTGTCACTTTCATTAACTTTGAAACCATTTGAGATTATTAAGTTATCAAATTTTTCATGCCATTGTTTAGGTGCTTGTTTTAAACCATATAATGATTTATCTAATTTGCAAACTTTATGTTCTTGACTTTAGCTAATAAGCTCCTAGCTAATATAAGTCCAAAATTCCAGTGTGTAGGGCTTTATCACAGGTAAGACTAAAATGATGTTATACACCGAAAGGAATATATATATAGAGAGAAGATAGGTTATCGGTGAGCCTACAAAACCAATAGGTTCAGTTGACCCTAGAAGAAGATAGTAAAGGGAAGATAGCCCAGTAGTGTGTCTAACATACGTTAGATAATTGATTATGTCTGGTAGGTTCGAGTCAGCCAGTGGTTAATAGTTTGCCAAACAAAACAATATTTTTAGGGACAGATAGTCCATTGATTACCTGATTTATATGCATATATGATATTGCTACTATTGCTTTAATCAGTTTGATTATAGGTATTTGATTTGCAAAAGATATGTTTTAAAAAGGGATATTAGTGAGGGAAAATCCGTTCCGCTAATCAGCGTGGTCTCACTTAATATCAGATAACCGAGATGTATGGTATTAATACCAGATAATCTTTTTAAAGAGTATCTTAACAAGGTTAGTTATAATATAAATTCTTTCAAACAAAAAAATTATATATTTAATACCCACATTATTAGTACCAATATTATTTCAAACGTATATAAAGATTTCACCGTTAATCATAACTTACTTATGATTAAAGGTTTATAAGAATTTTTTGTGATATTTGTCATTATTTGTCATTATTGGTTCTAGTATACATGTAATTCAATCCTTTAATATTGGTCTAATTATCTTATAATACATATATATGTATATAATTTATTTAAATATACATCTATATGTATTATTCTAATTTTTTCTTAGTAACATTTCTGATGCAGATATGGGTTATAGGGTGTCAGATTCATCTTGCAAGTTCTCATGTCTTCAGATAGCTAGTTGTTGGATTATTGCGAGGTCATTAGAGCCCAGTCTTCCTCTTAGAGTCTCTTGCGGTTTTCTTCTCGGAGATCCAGTTGCATGGATTTTTCTTTTCTAGTTTTGTGATGCATTCAGCATCTTTGGGATTTTCTTTAGTTTTTGGTACTTCTAACATCTCAATATCGGGTGGTGGCCGGAACTCAATATTGGGGTGAGATGGGTGGTGGCCATGCCGGACTCATCTTAGGGGTACCTGTTTTTTTGTTTTTCCTTCGATAGCTCGTTAATTGTTTTTGCTACCTGCCAGGCATGTTGGCAGCGCCTTTTTTCATTGTGTTATATATAGTTACATTTGTGCTCTCCTCTATTTATAGAGGTTCACACATTTCTCTCAAATACCAGGCTTTATGTCCGACTCAAAGTTTATGTTTTCCCCTTAAACTCTCAAGTGCTCAATATTTAATTTGAGTAGATTGAGAGTTAAGGTTTTTCAGGTTTAGTAGGTTAGACGAATAAGCTTCCAAAGATGTGTAGGAGGCAAAGCTAGCTATATAGGAGCTATTTAGTTTTATTTCTACTGTGATGTATTAAGACCGATATGTCTATTTAATACTCTGATCATCCAAGAGGGCATCTTCATATGTTGCTCTTGGCGTAATTTGTAATAATTATATTTGTTCAAAACCTGGGAATCATTTGGGTGTATGTATCTGAATATGAAATATTGATTTGAAATGTAATCACAAAAGCTGTTTTAAATCTGTGTTGATTTTATTTCATATTCATGTGCTTCTGATATTATGGAGACCATTAAAATTACCGTATTTTGTCATCGGAAGTTAATACTATGGATAACCGCAGCATCGTAGCGCTTAGCTTTGGGCCTCAAGATAGGGGATGTTATAGATTTAGCTGATTAACCTTAGACATCCTTTTGTGCTCTATTGTACTTAAACTCATGAAGCTTATTTGGTTGTTTTTAATGTGACATGGTATTTTTTTGAATGATAGTATTCTCTAAATTGTTTTGTTTATTATTTTGGAGTGAATATGTTCCTAAAAATATTGAAGGAGACTAAGCTAGGCTTGAGAAAAACACATTAAATCATCTTGGGTTAAGTACAGCAGCCCTGACTAGATGTGAAAAGGAATTGGACCAGAATCGCACAGATCTTAATAATGAGATTGCAGAGTTATTAGCCCGAATAGACCAAGAAGTTCGAGAGAAAAAGGCCCGTAGTGATTTTGTTTTGCAGCAATGGCGTCACACGTTAGAAAATGGTTCCTTTCCACCTAGTAGCCCTGATCTAGAATGGTTTAGGCTTTGGTTTAGAGCCTTGATTAACGAATAATCTCCCTATTTCATTGTTATTTTTTATGTTATTTTTTATCAAGCAGTTAAGTAGATACAATGTAACAAACATTTTAATATTGTGATTTAGTCTGCCATTTTTTGATTACTTAACTAAGTTTTATTTCAACTATGGTTTGAATCAGTTCCTTTAGCTATGTTCAGCACTAATCATACTTGTTACTAGGATGCTTCTGCCTCTACTGTTATTCTAGTTCGGAAGGATTCTGATATAGTTGAGGCAGATGATGCTCCTGAAGATGATGTTGCTCAATTCAGGTATGTTGTTAAGATGCTCAAAACAGAGCTAAAGTTTAATCATGAAGAGCTTGCGAAAGCCCAAAGTGCATTAGAGTGCCAGTATGATTGTAGCAAAAGATTACGCTCATGGTCTAAAAATGCGGCTCAATGCTGGATGGGATAAATGAGACTGTAAAGATGTGAGAAGAACTTTATGGCTTTGTTTATAGAGAAGAAATTGTTAAATATGAGAAATAAATGGAGGACATATCAACTAAGATTGATAGATTACTTGGCAAGCTAGAGGCTGCCAAGCGTAGGAGGTTGATTAAAGTGTCTCAATCAAACATTGAATTTGTTCCTCTGATGAGTTCCGAGTCCTTTTTTCTTCGACGGTTGGAAGATTATTGCGAGGAGATTGTTTGGTGAATTCTCGAGTGAGAGTAGGAAGATGAAAGCTCATCTAATAGAGACCTTAAATAATATTATAAGAAGGGCAGCATTAGAGGTGTACAAGCTTGAAAGCGTATTATTGTCCTTTATAGATAGGGTCGATTCCTACTTAGATAAGCTTAAACAAGAGAAAGCTAAAAATAAGAAGGTCGAAGCGGTTTTGCAACGTTCTCAAACTGTCCTGAAGAGGAATGGTAGGAACCTGTCCTGCAGCTTTATTATATTGCGGTCGTGCGAGACTAAGTGCAGTGGTGGATGTTATCTGAAGTTCAGACCATACTACCCCATTGCTGCTTTTATTCTCTTTGTTTAGTTTGTCATTGTGTTGGGTCAAAATGGGGTAGCTCTTCCATTCCGTGCTAAAAGCTGCCCAGACAATTTTGGAGCTTATTTGCTATTTGAATTGTTTCCTTGGCTGTTGCTGACAAGAGATTGAGAAGGGGAGAGCTTCACATTTATCATTTGCTTGTAGGACCGAGTCAGTGTTTCAAGCATATCTTGGGTGACTCTATATATCGCTCCAGTGAAGTGCTTTCAGCTCTGTATGGCGCTGTCTAGGTTACCCCAGTGTGTATGTGTTTGTACAGATATTTTCCTCTAGATGTTTTGCAGAAGGTGAGTATAGCTAGCGCAAAACCTCATTTGTTAGTCTTTATGCCTTAGTTCATTGTTCCTGTTTGGCCTTCGCATCTGGATACAACCAATGCATTCTACTCTGTCCTCTTACATACTACATCTACTTCATATAGACTTGATTCTGATGGAGAGCACTCAGATTTGGTTAAATGCTGTAACCTTAAGCCTATTCTTTGCTTAGCTCTATTTCCATTAAGAAGTATCGTATGTTTCTTTTTGTTGTGACTTGTGGTAGGAACGAGTGTAACAAGATCTTGTAAGTTAAACTAATTGTTGATATGAATCTATAATGTACATGATAATAGGAAATCTTTAATCACAATAAGTAACTTTCGGGAAACTGTCTACCTAATTTTAACGATACAAAGTTACATATAGATTTGAAATAAATAACACTTTGTGAACCAAAAAATTGAATGTAGAATCCAATATAAAATATGGAAGATGACCCGATGAAGTCAAAATTTAAAGTGTTTACATGTTTCAAAATGGTATAATAGATCCGTCTGCAAAAGCTATTTTCAATGATTCTAAACAGTTGGCTACTTCTATATTTATGCATCGTATTTTTAGAAATATCCTAGAAATTATTGCAGTGACAGTGTGTATGGAAGGGGTTCGCATGACAATTTACATTTTTATGTGGCAGTTGCAACATTCCTACATTAATTTGCATTTTGTTAGGCATATTTTATTTTTCTTGTACAAACACGTGTTATTAACCTGAAGAAAATGGTCCATAACCATTTGGAAAATTAGCTCAACTGAGAATCAACAATCGAAAATATCACTTGTTACACGTACTATAAGATAACAGTTCTCATTTTAGTGGCATTTGATATTATTTAATTATTTTTGCTATTATCATATGATTCTAGAACTTCATATGTATGCTCATATATATGTGTGGAACTAACACTACTAGAAAAGAGCTAAATAGCAACGGACCGTTTCGTTGGTCCCCGATAGCTCTACCAAGCCATTTTCGATGGCTTTCGACGGTAGACTATTTTAATTAATTTAATTTATCACGTTATTATAACTTATTCATTATAGAAGTTTGAAATTTGTTTAAAAACACTAATTTAATTCCTAAAAACTAAAGAAGATATTTTTATTCAGTTATTTAATTTTATGATGGATTTTGATTAATTAAATTAGTATTTTTAATAATCTTTTTTTGTGTAATTCAATATTTAAATTTATTGAAAATTGAATCCAAACGATCAATTTATGTCTATTTCAGTCTATCCATTGTACAACTTCAATGAAATTTATGATGTATAACAGCTTTATGAATTTCAATATATTTTTAACCATTGTGTATATTTAATATTATAAATTCATATAAAATTAAATTTTTAATAAAAAAAATAATTTTTTTGAATCTTACGCCGATCCAAAGTGTCATTGACAGTAGTAGAATTACTGTTTTTCGCTACAGAAGGTTTTGACGGCCACTGACGGATCTTTCCGACGGCTTCCGACAGCGTGGTTTTGCCATGGCAATTCTGCAATAACCGAACTTTTGCCATCGAAAACTGTCGAAATTTTGCGTCGGTGGCCGTCGAAAACCAATGCACGTCGGGATTTAGCTGAATCGGCCGAGAACAATTTCATTCCATCTTATTCCCCCAAATCAGAACCCAAACCCTCCCTCTTCCCCCAAATTCGCCCACCTCCGGCCGCCACTATTGTACATCGTCCGCCCCACCAGAAACATCTCCAACTTCTCCTCTCCGGCCTCGAGCACTTCAATTTCAGTGAAAAGAGGTATTTTTTTCTAACTTTAATTTACCCTAATATGTCAAATTAGTGTTAATTTGTAGTTGTATTTGATGATACTACCTCCTTGAGTGTTTGAATTGTATGTTGATTGATTGTGATATGCTAATTACGGTTATAAGTGTGTAAATCTAGTTATTAAAATATAATTATGGTTAAACTTAGATTAATTAGTTTATGTGTCGAATTAGTGATATGATTTCGTGTTAATTAGTGTGCTAAAATGTCAATGTCAATTCAAATATTATCATTGAAGATTAATTATTGGTTGATAGTTTATATAACAAACCTAGTTTACTTGGATGTCAAATCCGATAAAATTAATAAATAAATGAGTGTATAATGAAGTTTATTTTTTTTGAAGTATATTATTATATCCATAATTTGTTATAATTGAAAACATATAAGATTTTATAAAAATGGAAAAAATAATATATTATATAATTATTAGAACATTACAACGCATAAATGAATTATATATGTTAATATATGTTATGTATATAATCAATATCCCTTAGAGAGTTTTTGGCCCCGTTTGACAAGTATTATATATGATCGTTATATGAATACTCGTTTTTTGTCATAGAACGGACATCCATATTCATCTGATACAATATTTGTCGGATTTGTCCCTGTATTGGACAAGCTACAAACATAATAAAGTAATTATATTTTGTAAATCATTTCATTTTAAATGGTTTACAAAGTTTCGACAGCACTCCCTTTTTGTTCCCTATGTACACGCATTTGTGTATGACACATGGAACAAAGGGGAAGTGCTGCCGAAATTTTGTTGAATTGTTTAAAATGAAATGATTTACGAAATGTAATTGCTACTGTGTTTGTAATGGAAAGTAGGATGACCGGCCATCAAAATAGAAAACAACAAACTAAAAATTTAATATTCTATTCATAATTTGTGTCAATCCCTGAAATGCATAAATGAATATTGATTAATAAATGATTTGAAAAATCAAATGTTAATCTATAAAATGATTAATACTTTTTTTAACCTCTATCATATTTTTTAAATAGGAAAAATGGTCGATTATTTTGTTGATCGGACCTAGATGTATCATCCTCGAAGGGAAATTAGAGGCTCAATAAGGGAACATTTTTATAATGGTGTAAACGTATTTATTGAATTCGCTTGAAGTAATAATGGAAATGACAGAGAAATTTGTTGTTCATGTAGTAGGTGCAAATTGTTGAAGCATTTGATACCGGATATGGCTAAAGTCCATTTGTGCCAATACGGTTTCGTGCCGAATTATCTTATGTGGGATCGTCATGGAGAACTTGTAGCATCTAATCTTGTACATTCAGAGGAAGAGGTGGGTAATGAAATTGTTACGACAAATCTCATAGATGTGGTTAAAGATGCAGCACGATCGATGTTCCCTACTTTTGAAGTTGATGACGACGATGGTAATGTCGAAGAAGAACCAAATATTAAAGAATTTTTTTTATGATTTCTTGGATGTTGCTAAGAAACCTCGTTGGGATGGCTTGACAAGTGGTACCCAATTATCAGCAACTGCAGAATATATTGCGATGGAATCAAAATACAACTTCACAGAAGCCGGATTTACAGCTATTGTACAAGCACAAAATGACATATTCCACCCGATAATTTAATGTGCAAAATTCATTATGAAATGAAAAAACTTATGTTCTCTTTTGGTTTACAGTATCTAAAAATGGATACATGTATAAATGGTTGTATGTTGTTTTGGGAAGAAGACATCAATTTGTGGAATTGTAGAATATGTGACGAGGAAAGATACAAACCAAGAAAAAAGAAGGGAAAGAAAGTACTTTACAAGCGTATGCATTACTTGCCTATAACTCCTAGGCTTTAACGGTTATACGCATCATCTTTAACCGCGCATCATATAAGATGACACAGTGTGAGAACATAGGAAGAAGATACGTTAACACACCCAGCTGATGGAGAAGCATGGAAGCATTTTGATAAGACATATCCTGCTTTTGTTGCCGAGAGCCGCAATGTTAGACTTGGTTTATGTACGGGTGGATTTTCACCATTCACTCAATTTGGTTCTAAATATTCATCCTGGCCTATAATCGTTACACCTTACAATTTACCTCCGTGGATGTGTATGAAAACTCCATATATGTTTCTCACTATTATCGTCCCTGACCCTGATGATCTGATACAAAGAATCGATGTTTATTTACAACCGTTGATTGAAGAGTTGAAAACACTGTGGTATGAAGGAGTTGAAACATATGACATTTCAAAAATAGAATTTCCGTATGTTCGCTTCTTTGTTATGGACTATTAGTGATTTTCCTGCGTATGCAATGCTTTCCGATTGGAATACGACCAGTCGTCTAGCTTGTCCTTATTGCATGGAAGAAACACGATTAATTTCTTTAATGCATAGGAAGAAAATATCATGGTTTGATTGCCATTGGTGTTTTCTTCATATTAATCATCCTTTTAGAAAAGATAGAAAAATCTTTACAGCTAATAGGCAAGAGACTTTGCGACCACCAATGATTTGGTCAAGCGAAGATATATACGAACTTGTAAAGGATTATCCAAAGATACATGGAATTGGAGAGCAAATTGAAATTCAAGGTAAATCGACGGTTCATAATTAGTGCAAACAAAGTATATTTTGAGAATTACCTTATTGGAAAAAATCTCCTAATTCATCATAATATTGACGTGATGCACAACGAGAAAAACGTGTTTGATAATGTTTTTAATATAGTTTTGAATGTTAAAGGGAAGACTAAGGACGATTTGAAATCAAGACGTGATATCCAAGCAGTATGTAATCGTCCCGAGCTTCATATAAAGCCAAATGACAGTAACCAAGTTAAATTTCTATTAAAATGGATGGAAGGATTAAGATTTCCTGATGGAATTTATTCTAATCTTCGTAGATGTGTTGACTATAAGAACGGTAAACTGAGTGGGATGAAAAGCCATAATTGTCACATAATGATGGAAAATTTGTTACCAGCCGCTTTCAAAGAACTATTGCCCATAAAAGTTTGGACGGTTATAACGGAACTTAGTTTATTTTATAAGGAACTTTGTTTGACTATGTTAAAATTTTATTGGCTACATAAACTTGAGGAAGAAATTCCTATGCTGCTCCACAAACTAGAGAAAATATTTCCTCCAGGTTTCTTTAATGTAATGGAGCATTTACCTGTTCATCTTCCATTTGAAGCACGTCTTTAAGGTCATGTGCAATATGGATGGATGTATCCATTTTAGAGGTATTATTTATATTAGGTATGTTAAATATTAGTTTAATTATATATAAAAGTAAATTTTAATTTGAAATAATTTTAATAGGTACTTAAATCATCTAAAAGAAAAGGTTAGACAAAAAACATGAGTTAAAGGTTTGATTTGCAAATCATATATCAAAGAAGAAGCTTTATTCTTTTTCTCTCATTATTTCAATGACCATGTAAACTTATCATTTGAAAGTGCTATGTGTAATGATGAAGGCGTTGAACAAGAATCTTCTCAAGCAATATTATATATTTTTAGACAACATGGCCGACCTGTTGGAAAATGTGTGGAAGTATGGTTAGACGATAAAGATTTCCATGTAGCACACACATATATTCTTCTTAATTGTGTTGAAGTTGCACCATTCGTTAGGTATTATTTAATTATAAGTTTGGATATTATTTTTTAAATAATACACATGTACATTTATTATAATGCAATATATTATCTATATCTGCAATGTTTACGAATCACAACATCTAAGCGGCGATATCATTAAAGAATTCGCTAATTGGTTTTCGAACTACGTTTTTGATCCAAGAAATTGTGTGGTCGATGAAGGACTAAAACATCTTGCACTGAGACCAAAAAGAAATATCAAGGCATATCCAATATTCTTCGTCAATGGATTTAAATTCAACAATAATGAACATGGCGCTAAAAATTAACTAACAATACTGATGTATTTGTTAAAGGTTGTGATGATCCAAATGATCTTTATGGCGTGTTAACCCATGTTTTGCAATTGACATATTTCACAAAACCTACAGATGAAGTTTTTCTATTTAGATGCAACTAGTTCATCAATGTTCCAGGTTCTGAAATTACCGTGCACCCAAAATGTGATCTTACTGAAATAAAGCATACATCGCTTTATCTTAAGTACGATCCTTTTATACTAGCCAAACGAGCCCTACAAGTTTATTACGCTCCTTATCCATCTCTAAAAAGAGATAAAGCAGATTGGCCGGCAGTTTTTTAAACGAAGGCAAAATTTACGTTTGATGGAAAGAATATTCCAAACTAACAAGCTTATCAAGCAAATATCAAGGAAAATAGTGAAATAATAATAATCGACGATCGAATCGATTTTGGACCTCTAAACGATGAATTAAGTGTATTAGTAGAAGCATTTGAGACTACAGAGGAAAACAGTATAGAGTACGAGACCGAGTTTGAATCAGAAAACGACGAGGACTGATTAATAATGTACATTTTGATAGAAGGTAATTCATGTGATTATTGTTGTTACATTTTTTATTATAAAAAATTATATGTTTTCTCATACTTAAATGATATGTTCTGCCATAATAAAACGATATATCTGTGATTGGAATTATCTCTTTTTTCGACGTCGCAGTTCTTCCCATTCAGGTTCCCCTTCTTCTACTCAAATTGGGAGGGATGCGGGAGGTGATTGCGGCGGCCCATCAGAGCAGGGACCACTTACCGTAGTAATGCTCCAACCAAAAGTGGATGGGTCGTAAGTATTAAATTTACTTCAGCATTATAAATATTTTCTATATGATATATTAGTCATTATTTATTAAAGGTCTGTATCATATTTAACACAGGGGATTTGAGCTGGAGCCGTCACAGATTATTGTTAGTATTTCTAAGCAGGCGTACATGACCAGGATGACTATTTGTTGGCCTAGGTGGGGTAAAATCCCAAACCCTATCAGGGCGAGTATCTGGCAGGACTTATTTGTAAGTGTAAATTTATATATCATTATATATTAACACTTTACAATTTGCTGACTAAGTATAAATATATAACTTACATTATTTCAACGTACAGGGGGCGGTAGACTTGTAGGAAGAAGACCTTGGCCTTTTCCAGTGCCACTGGACTTCCAAGGTGTCTAAGAATTACCGGGACACAATGTCTAGAATAAGAAAATGGGGAAGAAGCCTGACCGGATGGGCGCTAGCGTGTGGGATGCTTGGTTGAATAGTGATGAATTCAAGGTAAGTTTATCTTATATCATTTTAATTTGTTCCCGTATATAATACATAATTTAAAGCTGCAATATATAATGTTCAATTTAAATTTGCAGGCGGAGTCAGAGAGGAACTCCGCAAATAGGAACAAGAACCCAGTTATACATCGTGGTGGCTTCCAAATCATTCCAATGTGAGGATCTGTTAAATTTATTAATTGCAATTATAACAGTTATTGACTTATGTAATTTTGTATAAACAACAATAATACATACTAATTATTTCAGGAAAGAGAGCACATCGGTCTCGTCTCCTATGTGGACATATTTGCTCATACTCATGCCGCCAAGCAAACAAACGAAGATGGCTCAATATCATACACTGGAGTGACTATAAAGCAAGTGAATCCTATGTAAGCATATTTTAATTAGAAGTCATAATTGATCAATTTAATTAATTAATTATAATAATAATGTTGTGTGAATTTCAATTATATTTTGTTTTCCATTGTAGGAACAATTTATAGAAGCACGAGCACAGATGTTGGAGGGATTGTGATGGGATTCTTTGACCACTGATAAGTAGGGCGCAATTTTTGAGTCCATCATGGAACCCACATCATGAAATAGGCATTATGGCTTTGGGAATCAAGTGGCAATTTGTAAGTTTAATAAATTTGTAAGTTTAAACCATTTACTAACTTATAAGTTTAAACCAATAATCAAAAAAATTTGTCATAGAAAAAATATATCATTAATGTTTTAGCAAATAATTATTCTTTCCTTATTTGTTCCTTCTTAATTTACACTAGCCACTAAAATACATTTTTGATTTTTTGACATATCTCTTGATTATCTGCACGCTAGGTCCTCGTAGAAAGCATATCAAAAAGCTCAGGACAAAGAAGATATCGCGGAGCTTAGAGCTATGATCGCGGAGCTGTAGGAAAAAGACCACCATCGTGCTACAGACATAGCATAGTTAAACCAGCACTTGGCTGAGGTGCAGTAGCATGGGTCATTTCCTTGTCGGGTGGTTTCGGAGTTGAGGATGAGTCTTGATGGGTATGTTACTTTGCATTTATGTTTGGACATTTTGAAACTAATGTATTTGGATATGGTTGATACATTTTGACGCTATGTTGGATGGTATGTTGGTTTATTTTGATATGTTGGATGTTGATTGTATATACTGAATGTTGAATGTTGATTATTTAATGTATTGTTTTTTTGTTTTGTTTTAAGTATTGAATTAGTAGGGATTGAATTGGATATTGGATATAAGTTCATTATGTGTTGCTTGAGTTTGGATATGGGATACATGTGAAATTGAGTATTGATATGTATGTGTAGTACAAGAATCGAATGGCTGTAGGAATGAAAAAAATTGCCCATATTTTCGACGGCTACCCACGGCCAGCGACGGCAATCGACGGCTTAATGGTTAAGATTTCCGATGGTTCGCGATAGTTTTCGATGGCTCTAAGGAATGTTTGGACGCCATGTGGGCACCGAAAACCGTCACAAAACTATCGGAAAGTGTCATGAGTAGTCGTCGCCAAATAATCGTCGATACCGTCGCCAACCGAAGGAAAGCGTGTACGCTATAGCGACGACTTTTCCGATGGCTAGCGATGACCGCCGATAGTTAGCAACCGTCGGAAATGACTGTTGTTCTAGTAGTGTGACCTACATCCAAAATATGAAAAAAAAAAGTAAATAAATTTAGGGTGTCAATCTTGATTTTCAAATTTATAGCCATTCGTCGACATTTGGACTAAAATCCTTTCGTTCGAAGGTCAAACGATCTACAAATGTAACAAAATTCATGCCGCATATACTTTATAATGTATTTATCCAATCCATGTAGCTAGAATCGAAAAAAATGGAAGAAAAAAAAATTAGATTTAAAACGTATCATTTTCCAAGGAGTTGTATAACACTTGGTATATATTGTTAGGACAAGTTCTATGAAAATGACCCGTTTTAAGTCTAAATTTTTTTCTATATGTTTTTTTTAATCCAACCAAATGGATTGGATAAATATATAATATAGTATATATAGTTTGAATTTCATCTCGTTTGAAGATCGTTTGACCTTCGAACGAAAGGTCTAAATCTAAATGTCGACGAACAGCTATAACCTTGAAAATCAAGATTGATACTTTAAAACAGTTTATTTTCTTTTCATATTTTGACCGTATAACAAAAATATCTTTGATCAACATAAGATTTAACAAATTTATTTTTTAATCAAATATTTTATTTTATACGAATTTATTATCTTAAATAAAATTAAAATTCTCAATCAATTATCAAATCGTTAAAAAAGTGTTATACAAAAATTATTTTAATATTTAGAAAAAAATGGGTCATTATAATTTTTTAATTTTTTATAACAAATTGAATTTATTTTAAAAAGAGAGAAAATATTCTTTATGTATAACCATCAGAAGTCATCGAAACTGTAGAATGTTAGCCGTCGGAGGCCATCGAAAAATCATGAAGATGGCTACAGGCTCCGAACCCCTTTTTCCTTTCCTAACTATTCTGAAACCTTAAAAGCCAATTTTAAACCACCAAATCTGTCCTAAACCATCCATAGCCGCCACAATCTGTCAAAACCCATTGCAATCTTCATCAAATTGGTTCTCCAAGCTTTTACACCTTTAATCCATAAAAAATTAGGCATATTATTCCCTTAAATTAATTATTTTGAATTGTGATAAAATTATTGTTAATTTGTGCTTAAATTTATTGATAATAGCCTACCGATTTGTTATAATTGTGTATTGGTTGATTTGAAAATGTTAATTAGGGTATTAGTGTTTATTTTAATTATAAATTAGGATTAATGTTAAATTCGAAAATTAATGCATAATTAGGGATAATTTGGATTGATTAGTGTATGTGGTTATTAATGTAAAATACTTTAGCGTTAATTAGTGTATGTGTTAGCTAAAGTGATGAAAATTGCAATTTATTTACATAATCTCTTTATTAATTGATAATGTTAATTATATTTTAATTTAGTTTATGTGTATGTGTTAATAGAAACAAATTAGTGTATAATGTTAAATTTTTAATAGTGTATAATACATTCAAATTAGTGTTAGCTAAATGTTGGAAAAAATAATTTTTTTATTAATTTTTAATTGTTAATGAATTCAAATAATGAATTAGTGTATAATGTTAATATAAACAAATTAGTATATAATGTACTTTATTTTTAAATCTCTAAGATATTTAGTCTTGTCGGACAAGTATTGTATATGATCGTTATATAGATATTCATTTTTACTATAAAACAGACAACAATATTCATCTGATATAGTATTTGTCATATTTGTCCCTACGTTGGACAAGTTACAAACACAATATCATAATTACATTTCGTAAATCTTCATCTGAAACGGTTTATAAAATTTCGATAGCACTTCCTTTTTGTTCCCTATGTATGTGCATTTGTGTAAGATACAGGAAACAAAGGGAAAGCACTGCAGAAATTTTGTTGAATCGTTTAAGATAAAATGATTGCGAAATGTAATTGTTATTGTGCTTGTAATAGGAAGTAGGATGACTGGCCATCAAAAGTAAAAAAATAATAATGTGAAAAATATAATATTATATTTATAATATGTTAAACTTATAAATAAGGTCATATAGAAAACAGTAAAAGTAATAATATATAGTATAATTAATAAAACATAAAATGTATAAATGAATTGAAAAATAAAATGTCAATCCAAAAAATCATAATTTTTCGAATCTTACTATAATATTTTAATTTCTATTATATTTTTTGAAATAGGAAAAATAATCAATTATTTTGTCAATCAAAGGAGGTAGATATATGAACGAAAGGAAATGAAAGGCTCAATAAAAGAACATTTTTATAATGGTGTACATGAATTTAGGAAATTCTCTTTAAGTAATAATTGAAACGATGGAGAAGTTCATTACTCTTATAGTAATTGCAAACATTTGAAGCATTAGAAACCAGATATAGTTACAGTACATTTGTGCCAAATCAGTTTAATGTCAGATTATTATGGGTGTAATCGTTATGAAGAACTTTTTTCACCTAATCCAATAGTATTAAATGAGGAGATGGATAATGAAAATGTTACAGTGAATCATATAGAAGATATGACTGAAGATCCAATACGATCAATGTTTCCTACGGTTCAAGCTGATGATTAAGATGTAAATGTCGAAGAAGAACCAAATTTTGGAGCAAAGAAAATCAACGATTTGTTGGATACTGCTAAGAAACCCTATTTGGATGATTGTAAAAAGAGCGTCCGGTTATCAGTAACTGCTGAATACATTACTATGAACTCTATATTCAACTTCACATAAGTTGGATTTAAAATAGTTATACAATTGGCAAAACGACTATGCTACCTAATAATCTAATGTGTGAAATTCATTATGAAGTGAAAAAACTTATGTTTGCTTTCGGTTTGTCGTATCAAAAGATAGATACATGTTTGAATGGTTGCATGTCATTTTGGAAAAGGGACATCAATCTTAGAAAGTATAGAATATGCTACGAGGAAAGATACAAACAAGATAAAAGAATGGAAAAGAAGTTCCATATAAGGGAATGCATTACTTATCCATCACTCCTAGACTTCAAATATTATATACATCTTTTGTAACTGCACCTCATATTAGATGACAAGATGTGAGAATACAAATATAAGGTAACTTAATACATCCAACTGATGGAGAAGCACGGAATATTTTGATAAGACTCATCTCGCTTTTGCAATAGAGAGTCGCAATGTTAGACTTGATTTGTGTATGGGTGGATTCTCACCAATCTCTCAATTTGGTTCTAAATATTTTTCTTGGCCTATTATCTTTACACCTTATAATTTGCTTCCATGGATGTGTATGAAAACTTCGTATATGTTCTCCACTATTGTCGTTCCCGGCCCTGATGATCCGACACAAGAAATCAATGTTTATTTACAACCATTGATAGAAGAGTTGAAAATAATATGTCATGTAGGAGTTGAAACAAGCGACATTTAAAAAAAAAAATTCATATGTTCACTTCTTTGTTATGGACTATTAATGATTTTCTTACTTATGCAATACTTTTAGGTTGAAGTATGGCCGATCGTCTAGCTTGTTCTTATTAGATGGACAAAACACGAGCATTTTCTTTAATGCATGGAGAAAAAATTACATGGTTTTATTATTATCGGCGTTTTCTCCATGTTAATCAAACTCTTAGAAGAGATAAATAAATTTCTAGCTAATAGAGTAGAGACTAGATAACCACCAACAATTTGGTCAAGCGAAGAAATATATAAAGTTGTAAAGGAATATCCAAAGATACATGAAATTGGAGTACAAATCGAAATTCCAGGTAAATCGATGGTTCATAATTGATGCAAACAAAGTATATTTTAAGATTTACTTTATGGAAAAGATCTCTTACTTTGTCATTATATTGATTTGATGCATAATGAGAAAAACATGTTTGATAATGTGTTTAATACAGTCTTTAATATCAAGGGGAAAACTAAGGACGATGTGAAATCAAGACGTCATATAGAAGAATTATATAAGCGTCCCGAGCTTTATATCAAGCCAAGTGGCACTAAAAAACTCAAAGCATTCTATAAGCTAGAAAATAACCAAGTAAAACTTGTGTTAAAATAAGTGAAAGGATTAAGATTTCCTGATTGGACTTCCCCTAATCTTCGTAGATTTGTCTGTCGACTTTAAAAACAATAAACTGAGTGGGATGAAAAGTAACGATTGCCATGTAATGATGGAAATTTTGTTACCAGTAATTTTTAAAGAACCGTTATTCATAAAAGTTTGTGGAGTTATAAAAGAACTTAGTTTGTTTTATAAAGAGCTTTGTTCGACTACGTTAAACGTTGAATCTATGTAAACTTGAAGTAGATATCCCTATACTACTCTACAAACTAGAGAAAATCTTTCCTCTAGGTTTCTTTAATGTAATAGAGCATTTGCCTGTTCATTTTCCATCTGAAATACTTCTTCAAGGTCCTGTGCAATATGGATGGATGTATCCATTTGAGAGGTAATAATATTAAGTATGTTAAATACTAATTTAATTTCAAATTAAAAATTACATAAGTAAATTTAATTTGAAATAATTTTGTAATAGGTACTTAAATCATCTAAAGAAAAAAGTTAGACAAAAAGCATGAATTGAAAGTTCAATTTGCAAATCATACATCAAAGAAGAAGCTTCATTTTTCCTCTCTCATTATTTCAGTGGTTATATGAACTTATCATTTAAAAGTGTTTCGCATAATGATGAAGGCATTGAACATGATTCTTCTCAAGCAATGTTATCTATTTTTAGACTATATGGTCGGCCTGTAGGAAAATGTATGGAAACATGGTTAGATCATGAAGATTATCATGTAGCAAAAACATATGTACTTCTTAATTGCGCTGAAGTTGCACCGTTTGTTTGGTATTATTATCTAATAGTTCTCGATATGTGAATTCTTAAAGTTATATTTATTTCAATCATACTTATAGAATAAATGCAATATATAATATTTGCAGTATTTATGAATCACAACATCCATGCGGCGATCTTAGTAAAGAATTTGCTGATTGGTTTTCAAACTACGTTTATGATCCGAGAAATTATGTAGTTGATAAAGGATTGAAACATCTTGCTATGTGACCAAAAAGAAATGTTAAGACATATCCAATATTCTTCTTCAATGGATTTAAATTCAACGGCAAAGAATATGGTGCTGAAAAATTAACTAGCAATATCGTTGTATTTTTTAAAGGTAGTGATGATCCAGATGAACATACAAAAGATTTCTATGGCGTCTTAACCTAGGTCTTGGAATTTACTAATTTTATACGACCTGCAGAGAAAGTTTTTTAATTTAGATGCAATTGGTCGGCAATTCTCTAAATTCTGGAATCAATGTGCACAAAGATTATAATCTTATTGAAATAAATCATAACTCGCATTACCATAAGTATGATCCTTTTGTACTAGTCAAACATGCACTAAAGGTTATTTTGCTCCGTATCCATCAATAAGATTAGATAAAGAAAATTGGTCGGCAATTTTTAAAATAAAGGTAGGATTTACGTTTGATCAAAATAATATTCTAGATGAATAAGCTTATCAGACAGACCTCGAGCAAAATAATAAAATAATAATATCTAATGATCATACTGATTTTGGGCCTTTGAACATAGAATTAAATGTTTTAATAGAAGCATTTGAGATTACAGGAGAAAATGATGTAGAGCACGAGACCATGTTTGAAATAGAAAACGATGAAGACTATTTATTAATGTATGTTTTGATAGAGTGTAATTTATGTGATAATTAATATTACATGTTTTCTCATAAAAATGATATGCTTCCCATAATAAAATAATATATTCTCCCATAATAAAATGATATGTATGTGATAGATATTATGTTTTGGTGTTGGTGATCTTCCTGTTCATCAGATTCCCCCTCTTCTAGTTAGAGAGGGACTGTTGCAGGATGTGATGGCAGTGGCAGCCCATCACATGTAGTTCATCCTATAGTTAGATTAGCAAGTAAAGCGAGTGGATAAGTATCAAG
This sequence comes from Allium fistulosum, assembly GCA_030737815.1. NCBI lineage: Eukaryota > Viridiplantae > Streptophyta > Magnoliopsida > Asparagales > Amaryllidaceae > Allium > Allium fistulosum. The sequence continues at coordinate 735,765,386 of CM060908.1, read as the reverse complement.
TTTATTGCAACATCATAAATATTTTGTGTATGATATATTATTCATGATTTATTAAATGCCTATATCAAAATCAATACATGGGATTTAAATTGGAGCCCACAGATATTTTTCTTAATATTATTAAGACTGTCTACATATGCAAAATGACTGCTTACTAGCCTAGTGGAAGAATATTCCACCCCACTTTATAGAGAGTATTTGGCAAAATATTTACTAAGTATAAATGTGTATTTAATTTTATATATAACCATTGTGCAATTCGTTGAATAAAGTATAAACGAATAATTTACTTTAATTTCAATGTACAAGGGGTAATAGATTTATAAGAAATAGACTTTTCCCTTTGCAGAAATTATTGGACCAAACAAATATAGAAAAATTACCACGATACAATGTCAAGCATTAATAAGCGAATAAAAAGCCTGACTGGATGAGTGCAGCCATATGGGATGCTTTAAATGCTTACTGGGAAAGTCTAGATGTGATTGTAAGTTTACTAGTCTCGTATATTTATTAAAAATCTAGTTGAAGTTAGTATAATAATTGCATCAGTCTACAATGTTAAATACAATATTTATGTTAAATTTACAAGTAGAATCTGAACGGAATTCTGCAAAAAGGAACGCAAAACCTGTCACACATTACGGGGGTACAAAGTCATTCCGGCATTACCATCAAGATCTGGTAAATTAATAAATTGCGATTATAAATACTTAAAACATTGTATAATCTCATATATATATATAATACATAATAATTATTTTAGGAAAGAGAGTGTGGTCTTCTCGTCTCCTACTTTGAAGTTTTTACTCGTACTTACACCATTGAGCATGTCATTTAAGATGGCTCAAAACATACACATGACATGACATAAAATCACAAGAGTACATAGTAAACATATTTGAAATTATAAGTTATGAATAATCACTCTAAATTATAAGTTATAAATAATTAAATTAATTTAATATGAATTTTAATTGTATTTTTATTTTTAATTATAGGATAAATTCTTTGCAGAACGAGACCGACTGCTTGAAGGAATAGGTCGAGACGAGCTGACCGTCCATGAGGAGGAAATATTTTTTGACGCTATCATGGTACCGCCAACGCAAAATAGGCGCTATGGTTTTGAAAATCAAGATGTAATGTTTATGTATAATATATTTATGAATAACGTATAACACATTGATTTTATTAATCACACTATTGAAACTCACACACTTTGGTAAAAAATATTACAGGTTAGAAGAAGGCAAGCCAGCTATAAAAGACCCTGGGACGATCAGATGATTATAGACTTGAGAGCTCGGATTGCTGACCTCGAGGATCGAGACAGGCATCAAATTGAGGAGATGCACCAAATGTTGGATGAGCGCATTGCTGCGTATATGCAACAACATGGTAGATTTCCTTCATCACAGGGATCTGGAGGAAATGAGGAGTAGGTATGATTTTTTTTCATTTATGTTGAGATATTTTATATAATGCACTTTAAGACTGTGAGGTAGTATGAGAGTTATATATGAGCTTGTAAAGGTTGGTTTGATATATGGTTATATGTATGATAAACTTTGAGATATTGAGGGATGTTTGAGATTGAAATTTGTGATGAACTTTTAAGATCGAACTTATGCTTATAGTATATATATTGATTCAATTTTAATTATTGATGTAATATTTTTTTGGTATATCTGATACGTGTGATTTGCGCTTTAATATATATAACTTATATGTGTGAAATTAGGTTGTGATATATATTGTTATATATGTGTTGTTTGGGACATGAATCGTTGTTGAATTGTAAAAAAAATCTCAAATTTCCGACGGATTCCGACACCCAATTGACCAAAATGTGACATTCTCAATGCTTTCCACGTGTACTCGACAAGGCGATGAAAACCGTCATATGGTCCGATGAAGCTGTCGAAAAGTTGCTCGATGAAGCTGTCGAAATTTTTGTCGATGAGCAGTTGCTCGACGGATGTTATTTCGACGGCAATTTTTGTCCTTTCTCAATGGCTTTCGACTGCCATCGACGGCTATTAGCCATCGAAATAACCGTTTCCTCTTGTAGTGTAAAAACTTAGCACAAGTGCACCCCTTCTAAAAAAAAGGTTTTACATTACCCCTTTAAAGTTATTTTCGATAAACTCCTTTTCATTTTGCATTTTTTGAAAAACAAGTCGGAATTATGGGAGGTTAATATGATTAGAATTTATTTATTTTTCAAAAGTTCAAATATTTACAGTATACACTGAAAATATTTATAGTTTAAGAAACTGCAAATATATATATTTGGGTAAAATTAAAAACAGGTAGCAACTAGCTAGGTATTTTGAAACTTTTTTTTTTAAATCCAGGAGAACCCAACGGGTCGGTAAACTTCCGAGAAGGGCATAGTAAAACTGTCCGCTGATCCAATCCCCAATATCCCGGATAAATTTATATAGAATAGAGAAGTGCATGGTAGGAATCGAACTTGGGTCTTTTTATTAGAACTCAAACCTCCTTTCTACTACGCCGCACCCGCGGACTTTTGAAACTTATATAAGTTCCCTGTAAAAGATATCATATTTACCTCATTCAGTAAAGCAAATTACGTTTGTTTTCTCACCAATGCGGCAAGTACCATCGATTGAGCATGAAAACAATATGTTGTAATAAACGGCAGTAGACAACAAATGGATAATATTAAAAAAAAGAGGAGGACAAATAAACAGACAAAGGAACTGCGGATCAATATGCGTAATTTGCCATTTCGAATTGCGGATCGATACGAGTAATTTGAAAAGTGGGTGTGTATGTACATGAGTGTGTGTTTTCAATGGTAAATTGAAGTAGATATAACGGTCCGTTACCCAAAATTTAAGAGGTATGTTTTAGTATTTTTACAGAAGCATTTGATCCAACTCTCTTTACATATATGATTAATATGAAGGACGGTAAATGGTCGGATACAGATTCAGATACTGTCATATTCGTATTTGTATTAGAATCATTTTCGAACGATATCCCTATCCACAAATGTGGATGGATGTCGGATATTTATCAGATATTGTTTGATCAGTTGACAACTAATAAACCTAAACAAATAAATATAAAATTTTAATTCATTATAAATCTATTTTGACGCTCAAAATATAAAAAATATGCTAAAATAACGATTTTAAGCAGCAAATATTGATTTTTATACACATTAAATTTTCTCACCTAGATGAAATGGTAAATGATAATCATTTTATTTACTTAAATACATAAAAAATAATTATAATCTTGGTAAAAGGTAAAAACTGAACGGATAATTATCGAATGTGCATGTGGCCATACATATCTGCAACCGTATCCATTTTTTGAATGTTCGGTAATATTTATATGAATACGAACAGATTTAAGGTTTTCGGGTAATCATGATCAACTATCAATCCTATTAATATGTAACATCACACAGCAACATTGATATTGTGATTGAATTATTGTGATAATTACTTTAGTGGATAGTGCACTATATATCCATAAAAGAAATAAATCATTAACAGTGTGATTCCTTTAAACTTCTAAACAATCGCAATTTACCCTTTCTCATAATATGCACTAATTATCAAATATTGGTTATCTATTCATCATGCAACATTTTTCTTCCAGTTATATTAATCAAAGAAGACTTCTCTCTTCTTAGGTCAAACAAAAATGAAAAAAGTGTTGTAAACAAATAACAATATGTTATAAAGAAATAAGAGCAGAAGCAATTAGAGAAAGAGGCAGAAGAACTATTATTCATTCTTCATAGATTGGTAATATATTTGCATTGCATAGCCTCCTTTATATAAAGGCTTCAGAGCTAAGGATTGAACTTATTCTATGATGTGGGACTAAACAAAACAATATAAAAGCATATTCACTTCATTATTTACATATATTATAACACCCCCCTTGAATATGCGTCTTCAAAATCTTGAATGCTCTGATAACTTGAAATTGTCCCATTTGAAACGTGTATGTGATTGCTCCCCCTCATTATTATCTTGCTTGCATTTATCCATTCAATCGATATAGATATTGTCAGTTGCCTCATTAAAAACCTCTGTTAGGAAAACCCAGTGGGAAAAACCTTGAATGAGTAAAAGAGTGCAACTTGTAAAATCATATTAAAAATGATTTTCTTTCTAAAAGTTTTGATACTTCGGGATCAAAACAATGCCTCATTAAAACCTTACTAAGAAAAACCCAATGGAAAAAATCTTAGTGAAGGAAAAAGAGTACAATGACATATTTTATTATCTTATTTCATCAAATGAAGTTTGATACTTCAAGGTCAAACTAATGCCTCGTTAAAACCTTACTAAGAAAAACCCAATGGGAAAAATATCAATGGAGGAAAAAGAGTACATTATGGTATACTTATGTAAGCTCCACTTGATTTTATATTTTTCCATTTAAGTTTGAATACATGTATTGATAATCCAAATCAACTACAAATATTTTTGATCCATATATGTGTAATATAACTTAGACAAGCATTAAGAGAATTAAAACCAAGAGACGATAATTCCTCTTTTCCTCCTTTCATCATTTATAAATAGTTGCCTTTGATACGATCATTTTTTCTAAGATTATTTCTTTTAAATATTGTTTGCATTTTATGCACTTTGTATGCTACTTTTATGAAAAACACTTCGCGTGCTTTCATTTTGATGCATCATATAAGTTTTGCTTATTGCAACCACATCTTCGATGGAAATTAAAAGTTTCACTACAACAATACTTAAAAACAGGAAGTAATCTACTCATCATGGATTATATCAAGATTTTCATTACAACAATATTTAAAAGAAAGTTGTAATCTACACACTTTATTCTTTGCATTCTTTATAAGTAGCAAAGTAATTTATATTCTTTGGGAACGAATTTCATCATTTAGTATGATTTAACTAATATTCATACCTTCAGGGTATTTTAAGTGTTTCAACCACTTTCACTACTTCAGTCAATTCAATTATTTATAAAAACATTATGCCTAAAACATTTAACATGATGTAGCACTACATGTGCTTCAGTATTTTAGTGTGTTTTTCTACTTTATATATATATATATATATATATATATATTTCTAATTATATTTTGCGAACTACATGTTCATATTTCTTATTTAGGAGAATTTCATGATGGCCAATCATGTTTTTCTCTAACCCAGGATCTTTAATCCATTTATAAACATAAGCACTTTATTTATCATATTAAATCATGTCAGTTCTAGATATGATTTATTGAGATCTCTTTATTTATCATATTTTAGGTACCTAAACCACTTCTATGGTTATTTGACAATCATGTCATGAATCTCTTTCACAGCATCCTTAAGTGTTTCTTCAAGAGCACTTGCCTTCTTTATTTGGCATCTTTATCACTTACTCCAAAAATATTTTGAACTAACTTTTGAACCACATTTCAGATGTGGTTTACACATTTTGATTCTTCAGGGATTCAAATCTATATTGGAGAAAGTTTCCTAGGGATATTATCAAAAATTACTTAATATTTGCATCATTGTATATGTTAACAAATATTTAATCTTGATAATCAAAATGAACTTGTATCCCTTTTATCCTCCCCCTCAATGTTGACCAACATTGTCACATTGAATAATTATCTTCTTTGTATTCTCATTTTGATCCATTATGATATTGCTACAAGCAAATACGTTATATATCTCTATTATAGAGGATAATGCTTTTATCAGTTGATAAGATGCATTCAAGTAATAGTGGTTATTTTCATTTATTGATCTAGCCACTTGGAGGAATTTAGTTATTATGTAGATCATTTGAATACAAACATGACTTCAGGTCATTCAACATTTATATTGATTGAATTTTTAACCACTGAATGATATCAATGCATAATCTATATGATAAGCTCATGTCAATTTAGTCAAACAATCTTCTGGTTGTTAGCTAAATATTTACATATATGGATATATACGTGAGTCCACGTATCACATATTATAGACTTGCACATTCTTTATCATTTGAGTTAGTGATTTTAGAACAAACTAATACACGGATCCAGAATATTAAATTTTTGTTTATCACCAATGTAAATGTGAATCCTTAAAGATTAAGTGAGAGTTTCCAAAACGTATGGTTTGAAAATACATATGCATCAAGTTTTAACTTATCAATAATAACTTCAGGATATATGATAAGTTACAACTTTCAGTTATAGAATATACTGTAACTTCTAGTTACCTTTGGCTATCAATAATAAGAATTTCAAGATTTAAATCTTAAATTTTGTCGGTGTTCTTGCTTTAGTATTGAAATCAAACTTTTCTTAGTAATAATTACCAAAGCCTCTGGTTAGATAATTCATAAAACTTGCAATATTTTATATAACTGCTTGTTTATTTCCGTTATCAAACTTCAAACTTTATGTACATTTTTGTACACTTAAACGTATGCTAAAGAACAATGTCCTTCGAGTTAATAATTCAAATATAACTTAATGGTTTTCTATTCCAACCATGTTGAACTTCTGGTTCAAATAAATTATTTGTACAACTTCGAGTTGTTAAAGTTTATTCTTCAATTATATTTCAAATATCTGTTAGAACCTCAATTGTTGGATTTTAATGACAACAACTATACAATTATGTCAAAGGATCTCTAAGCTAATTTGCAGGTACATGAGCATCAAAAAGAGATAATCAAATACATTCAAAATGAAGATACACAGTACAAAAGTATGAAAGAATGTATATGGAGATACAAAAATAGATATATACGATAGAGACAAGACGAAGGTGACAATCAAAGTATTATTAGTCATAGAGTGTCGTGTCTAGAGTTTACAAATGTTAAAATCTTCTCAAAATGATATACACACATATACATTCATATTTTAAATGAAAGATCAAGTTTTCAAAAATTGCATGGAGCGGAACTCGAACCCAGATCACTAGTTCAGAAGGAAAGTGCTCTAACCATTTGTGCTATGGTATTTTTTAGTTACATTCAGACGTCTGAATGTACCAAATCAGACGTCTGAATATGGAAAAATGAGTATTGTTAGTACAATATTCAGACGTCTGGCTTGGTAATTTCAGACGTTTGAAAATGGTTGTTTTTAGCCTATTTTCTTTCTGGTTTGAGCCCGTGCAATTTCAGAAGTCTGAATTATTCAATTCAGAAGTCTGAATATCTATAACGGCTATTTTTTCAAAAGGCACTTCCATTCGTGAAGAGTTGCAATCTTTAATCCAACATATATGATCATAGCTCTTGATGATAACTCTTTACGAACAATTGCAACTATTTATTATCTATATAAACACATTAGAATTAAGTTTTCAAACAATAATTCAATTGATTATTATTCTACTCTCAAAATTCTTGATTCTAATACACTTGTGCTTTCAACATCATTCAAATTCATTATCTTACTTCCTTATTCTTCACGCATTCACATATATATCATAAAGGAGAAGATTATAGGAAGGGTGTACTATAATTGACAAATTTGTGTTACTCAAGAACACATAGTGTCAAGAAATATTGTTTTGTAAAAGTCACGTTCTGCTGCTCGAGCAAAGTGAAGTCCTATTCTGCTGCTCAGGCGTGTGCAGTCCTCTTCGGGTGTTGATGCGTGAAATCCTGTTCTGTTGCTCAGGTCCCTGTTCGGCTGCTCAGGGGTTGTAAACTTGTTCCTCCGGGTTAAGTGAGGATTGTTGTTAGTGAAATTCCAGAAGGAGTCTGGGACTGGACGTAGAACAGGAAGTTCGAACCAGTATAAAAATCCTAGTGTGCTCGTTTATTATTTACTATTATCTGCTAATTGTTCTATTATTCCGCACTACTTTTATACTATTCCATATTACTCGATCCTATACCGTCTTTTCATTTGGTATCAGAGCCTGGGATTCTAGAGATCGTAACAACATCCTAGAATAAATAGCTATAAAGAGATCTAGTCAAGGCAATAGGAAGAGGAAGAACAATAAAGAAGAATCAAAGGAGCAAACAAGCAAATGCTTCATGGCTACAAGTGATGATGTAAGTGAACTAAGTTTTGAAGATTTGGTTGAAATTAATTCAGAACTAGTGGAATTTGTAAAACAAACTAAAAAGCAGAAAAAGGAGTTACAAGGAAAATTAAATAGATCTGAATTAGAAATTAGTACGCTAAGAGATGAAAAGAAAATCCTAGAAGAAGAACTTGAAATATCTCAAGAATCTAATTCTAATTTAACATCTCAACTATCTATGATCACTCAGGAATTAGAAATTCAGAAGAATAAAAATGATGATTTATCAGTAGAAATTAATGATTTAAAACCTAACACTAAAGTATTAGAGTTAGAAAAATCTAGTCTCAAAACTAAGTTAGAGGATATTAATAAAAATGATTTATTACAATCATCTTTAGATAATTCAGAATCTCGAATTTTTCTTCTTGAAAATGAGAACTGTACGATAAAAAGAGAGAATTTTGAATTAAACAAGCAAATTTATATTTTGAAAAACAGTAATATTTCTTTTGAAAATAATAATTGTGACTTTAAAGCTAATTTTGATAAACTTAACACTGAAGTCACAAAATTTAATAAAGGTCAAAATGATTTAAACATGATTTTATCCAGTTCTAGACCGTTACATGACAAAAGTGGTTTAGGATATAATAAAATTGATCGTAGAAATAGCACTAGATATGCTTTCATGTATAGTAAAAATGTCAGTGCTAGTACTAAATTTCGAGTAAAGTCTAAATCCAATTTTTATAAAAATTCAAATACTGCTATGACCAATAATGTTTATAATTTCCTAAGAAGTACAAAATCATTGACCAGAAATATGAATAAAAATTATCTAAGTATTTGGGTTCCTATTAATTGGAAAAATAGAGAAAAATACATTGATGATTATTTTGATATGGTAGTTAATAATGAAAATTATATTTATAAAGGTTCAACCACACCCAAATGGGTATGGTTTCCTAAGATCTAACCCCCCGGACCCTAACATAATAAGTGGGTACCGAAAATGATTATTATTTTTTGCAGGTACTTGGAGAAACAAAAGGAAAAGGATAGATTTTGGAATTTTAAAGAATGTTCCATATGTTTAATAGAATTACGTGCTTACAATGAAATATCGACTTCAACAAATATGGTAAAATCTATTTTATTTTTCCTTCATAATTAATAATGAGTTTATCTCGTTATTTACAAGATATTTTATATAATTTATTATATTCCCTCATTCTTTTTTATAATGACAAAGGGGGAGAAATTCATATGCACATTAATAAAGGGAGATATTATACTTAGGGGGAGATGTTATACTTAGGGGGAGCTTTAAACATATTAATATTATTTTTTATATAGAATAAATATTTTTTAAAATTGTATAGTTGTCATCATCAAAAAGGGGGAGAATGTTAGAACCTCAATTGTTGGATTTTAATGACAACAACTATACAATTAAGTCAAAGGATCTCTAAGCTAATTTGCAGGTACATGAGCATTAAAAAGAGATAATCAAATACATTCAAAATGAAGATACACAGTTCAAAAGTATGAAAGAATGTATATGGAGATACAAAAAGAGATATATACGATAGAGACAAGACGAAGGTGACAAACAAAGTATTATTAGTCATAGAGTGTTGTGTCTAGAGTTTACAAATGTTAAAATCTTCTCAAAATGATATACACACATATACATTCATATTTTAAATGAAAGATCAAGTTTTCAAAAATTGCATGGAGCGGGATTCGAACCCGGGTCACTAGTTCAAAAGGAAAGTGCTCTAACCATTTGTGCTATGGTATTTTTAAGTTACATTTAGACGTCTGAATGTACCAAATCACACGTCTGAATCTGGAAAAATGAGTATTGTTAGTACAATATTCAGACGTTTGACTGGGTAATTTCAGACGTTTGAAAATGGTTGTTTTTAGCCTATTTTCTTTCTGTTTTGAGCCCGTGCAATTTCAGAAGTCTGAATTATTCAATTCAGAAGTCTGAATATCTATAACGGCTATTTTTTCAAAAGGCACTTCCATTCGTGAAGAGTTGCAATCTTTAATCCAACATATATGATCATAGCTCTTGATGATAACTCTTCACGAACAATTGCAACTATTTATTATCTATATAAACACATTAGAATCAAGTTTTCAAACAACAATTCAATTGATTATTATTCTACTCTCAAAATTCTTGATTCTAATACACTTGTGCTTTCAACATCATTCAAATTCATTTTCTTACTTCCTTATTCTTCACGCATCCACATATATATCATAAAGGAGAAGATTATAGGAAGGGTGTACTATAATTGACAAATTTGTGTTACTCAAGAACACATAGTGTCAAGAAATATTGTTTTGTAAAAGTCCCGTTCTGCTGCTCGGGCAAAGTGAAGTCCTATTCTGCTGCTCAGGCGTGTGAAGTCCTCTTCGACTGTTGAGGCGTGAAATCCTATTCTGTTGCTCAGGTCCCTGTTCAGCTGCTTAGGGGTTGTAAACCTGTTCCTCCGGGTTAAGTGAGGATTGTTGTTAGTGAAATTGCAGAAGGAGTCTGGGACTGGACGTAGAACAGAAAGTTCGAACCAGTATAAAAATCCTGGTGTGCTCGTTTATTATTTACTATTATCTGCTAATTGTTCTATTATTTCGCACTACTTTTATACTATTCCATATTACTCGATCCTATACGGTCTTTTTAATATCTCTTTTGAACATTATTTACAATTATATATCAGAGAATAATACATAGTTCGAATTATATATTGACATCTCTTCAGAAGAGTTCAAAAAATAATAATAATTTTTACAATAGAAATAAGAATATCTTCTGGACACTTGATATGTTATAGAAATATGCAATTATATTTGTTACAGATCTTTACAAGACTATATTTATAGCTTTTGTGAAAATTATGACATGGCATATAGATTATCATTTCAGGAGAATATCTAAAGATTTTTCTTCAAGAATAGTTATGTATATGATATTCAATTCGTGGTATATTTTGAAAAGTAATAGATCACATATCACTATTTACTCTTAAATTTGTCTAATGGAGCTACAGTTCCATGACAATGGTAGTTTGAATTTTGTAAATGTATTTTGCATCCATTTCTATTGGTTCTATTTTGATTTACAAATTCTTTGCGTTATTTACTGCCACATCACTTCTTGAAGTGCTATATCATAGTTGAAAATATTTCATAGGCAATGCTTTTATAGTGCTATAGAAGGCTATAATATCTATTATGAAGATAATTTATAAACACTACTTTTGGAGTGTGATAGTAAAATTATGCAGTGGTACCTGCAGTAATTTAAATGATAAATAAACACCAAGCTACAACATTAACACTTCTGCAGTGGTACCTGCACAGCAAGAGCCAAAAGAAAATATGCAGCAATATCGATTTGATCAAATAATGAAAGTTTAAAATCAATAAAATAAAACGAAAAAGGAAACTTATGTGCATACTATACCACCTTTTGAGCAAAAAAATATATAAATTAAACAAAATTCATATATTGATATATTTATTTATTAGAAAAATTCTTCATCAAAATCTGGATAAAATCTGAATATCTAATTGGATATAGTTATTTATTAGAAAATGACAAAGAACTTGCAACAGAGGTCTGAAATGCATCAGATGCCTATTCTGTGGAACAAATATAAAGTATGTCTATTCTGTGGAACAAAGAACTTGACAAAAGAGAAGAAACATTTTATTAATTCTAAAGATATATATATTATTTACATTACATAACATTTTTTTATACAAAGGCTTTGCAGTTTGATACAAAACTTATTTCACGATGTGGGACTAAATAAAATAACATAAAAACATATTCACTTCATTATTTACCTATAATATAACAAAAATAATCTTGCCCTACTTTTTTAACTTCATTATATCTAACCGTTCCAACTTTTTCATATCATAAAACAGTAAAATGGAGCATCATTCATCTTCCAGGAGCGGTACTACATTTTTCCGCACTTGCTTCAATGGCGTGAATTCTCTTGCAGGTTAAGTATTTTCATTTATAAGCTTCATATTTACACAGTGTATGGTCCTATGTCATAAAATATAAATATGTAGGACTTGGAATTCTTTCAATACCATATGCATTAGCACAAACGGGCTGGACAGGTTTACTACTTCTTCTACTCACAGCCCTCGCTTGCTTTTACACTGCAATCTTACTTAAAAAATGCATGGATTCAAATTCACAAGCCAAAACATACCCTGATGTTGGCGAACTCGCCTTTGGACTCCATGGCAGAATCATAGTTTCCTTCTTCATGTACCTAGAGCTGTATCTAGTCGCAGTCGAGTTGCTGATTCTAGAAGGAGACAACTTGGATAAACTCTTTCCTTCCAAAAACATCCACATCGGAAGACTGCATATCAAAGGCAAACAAGGGTACGTGTTACTTGCAGCATTGGTAGTTCTCCCGACTACATGGCTGAGGAGTTTAGGGTTGCTTGCTTACGTCTCTTTTGGATGCATCCTCTCTTCTTTGGTTTTAGTATTCTGTGTTTTCTGGGCTGGTGCAGTCGATGGTGTTGGTTTCACTGCACATGGCGACACTGTAATCAGGTTGAAAGGCATTCCTACTGCACTGAGCTTGTTTGCTTTTTGCTACAGTGGGCACTCGGTCTTTCCTACTATTTATACCTCTATGAGAGACAAGACCAAGTTCTCCAAAGTAAGTTTCGTACAAATATAAAGATAGATAATCTGAAATACCAACTAACGGCTACTGATATTCATTACAGGCCTTATTTCTTTGTTTTGTGGTCTGCACTTTAAACTATGGAGCAATGGCAGTAATGGGGTACTTGATGTATGGTCAATCTGTAAAGTCTCAAGTGACACTGAATCTTCCAGTTAACAAACTGAGTTCGAAGATTGCAATCTACACAACGTTGATAATACCTTTGACGAGGTATGCGTTGCTAGTCACACCCATATCGAATTCGATAGAGGAATGGCTTCAAGTTTCAACAGTAAGGTCAGTCTGCATAATGATTCGGACAGTGCTAGTGATAAGTACAGTTTTTGTGGCTTTGAGTGTGCCGTTTTATGGGTATGTGCTTGAACTTACGGGTTCGTTCCTGTGTAGCGCGGCTACTATGATATTGCCTTGCATATGTTACCTTAAGATATGTAGGAGTAAAAATGATTATGGGGTTAATTTTGTTGTGATTTTAGGAATTATGGGCATGGGAGCGTTTATTGCTGTTTTTGGGACTTATAGTGCTTTGAAGCAGATTATAATGAACTTGTAAATGTAGCTTTACAAGAGATATATCGGATCTTCTATCACAAAAGATTTGTGTTACGTTTCACGTTCATTTCATCCATTTTTCACTTGAATAAATAAAAATAACGAAAATGATGAAGAAATAAGGTTTATTGAACATAGTGGTTACTCACCAAATGTTGGGAAAAAAAGGATTGGTCTCTATGATTTGAAAGAAAATACAAGTGCATGCACGTGTTACTATTCTATTGTTTCATAACCTAAATTAGAACTTCAATATTTTGTATAATTTATGGTACCAGTAGTACAATAATATTTTTTGCATCAGGTGCTAATCTGAAATTCTACTTCATAAAAGATTGTAATTGTTGGGTTAGAAGTTTCAAACAGGTTAGTGGTTGTTTAGAGCATCCCAACGGGGATCACTCATGGCGGGGTCTGAGCTCAATTTTGAACTTGGTGATCGTTAGGGTCGCTTGGTTATGACCCTGCTAGTCGGTGATGTACCTGACATTATTAATGCCGGATAAACAATAAACATTAATAATGTTGGATAAATCGAGACAACGATAATAAATATATTGCCGTTGCATACTTATATGCTATTATTAACGCGGGAAACGCAGTGTTAATATATTATTGCCCATAGTCTTGATTTTTATAAATTAGTTAGAATTTTCTTTTTCACACACAAATCTTTTCCCCATGTCTTCTTCATCATCTTTTGAATCATAAAATGTTATCATGTTTAGTTGTGAAAATGTGAGGAAAAAACCCAATGTTCTCCCCATTTCAACGATTTCAATAATATAATCAAAATTTTGATGTTTACGATAATTCGCTATCAAATCGACAAAGCAATTAAATTATTAACAAAATTCTCAATATGCATCTCAAGTTCGTTTCGCATCAACGATCGCAGTAACTGAGTCAAGTCTCCAACGATTAATTTAGCAACCACTACTCAAATATCAGTCCACAATATCGTTCATAAAATTTTAGAGGAAACTTGCGAGATAATTTCACACAAAATAACAACTCTAGCAGAAATTTAGGCTATGTTTGGTTTACCGTTTCTAGTTTTGAGTTTTCGTCCATACAAAAATACGCACGACGTATGTATATTATGAAAAATGACCATTTTAGAAAACGAATTTAACACACAAAATAGAAAACAACTTTTTTCATTTTTCGTGTTTTGAGAAAAAACGGAAGCACGAGCAAACAATTCATCCTTCCATCGTTCCTCCATCCACTTCGTGGTCCCCTCCAATCTTCCGTTCATCCCTTCCGACCTCCCTTCATTCTTCTCATATTTTGTAATTAATGTTGAAAACTCAAAACATAAAATACAAAATAAACCAAACGACCCCTTAACTTCTCATTATGAATTATTTGATGGTGATTCAATCAAAATCAAAATGATATGGAGGCTTTGTGGAAAAAAAGTCTTATGGGATGGAAACAATGATTTAAGTCGACAATCCCAATGGACTCAATGAAGACCGAATTCATGAGGAATCAACATAAACGAGTCCCCAATTTCTGAAGTAAATAAAATTCCATCTAAAAATTCTACTTTTTATCAAAGGAAATGGTCAAAAGACGAACAAGAGAAACTTGATATTTATCGGCTTGAGTGTTATGTTGATGATAAGAAAGGTACGTCACAAACTGTGTTTGCTTTTTGGACAACTATTTCAAACCTTTTCCATTCTCGTCTACCCAATAGTATTTCTAAAACCATTGATTCTTTAAAAACTCAACGAAGATGTACGAACCAAGGTTTTAAATCTCGGATTTCGACCGCGTTTCGTCTCGCTAATTTTACACACAATATCTCGTATCGGACGATCTCGATGAGATGAATGTATCTCTGATTGACATATCTGATTTTAAAGTCCATCCGGGACTATCTCGGAGTAACATAAGCGTCTAAATTTGATATTTCAAAGATTTTTGTAATAATTGTTGTCTAAATATAAACTTTTGAACATACAAAATTTGTATAAAATAGTAATATTAATTTTACTTTTTTGATTAGAGTGATAATACAATTGATTTTATATTAATTGAATAGATTCTCCTCATTTGAATACTAAAAGCAAAATATAAATAATAAGTCTTTTATTTTTGCTTACTCGTTAAAATATAAAAAGAAGAATTAGAGGACAAGAAAATGTCATTAGAGTGTAATTTCTTTTGAACTTACATAAGAAGTTAAAAAAATATGTAAATGAAAAATATAACTTTGAATGAGACCTTCTATTGAGATATCCCCTTAAATTTCACTATCTTGGAAGAGATGAGTGTCAATAATATATAAATAAAATTAAATGCCTTGTTTCGCTAAATTTCGTCTCGCTCAAGTTTGAAAATGAGATCTCGAGTTAGATCTCGGGTGAGATTAACAAAATTTGAAACAGTGGTATGAACACGGCATGCTAGAAATGGAATGTCATGGCATGGTGGAGACGAGAGAGAAAAGTAGGGCTAAATATGTTAGCTTGTTACGTCTTTGCTATCAACCATCTTTATAGTAAATTATTTATTATTACAAGCCCTTAATATTTTATTTAAATTTTCATCTCGAATAGGCTAATGAAGCCCGTGTACAACAAAACAAGGGAGTTGCTTTTAGTCTTTTGCACGTTTAAAATCTCCTTAAGGAGGAAGATAAATAGAGCACGATAAAAAAGAAGCACTTTGGATTTTAGTTTACACCAAGAAGAATGAATCATGAATCCAATACATGAGATCCTGGTGTCCCCGAAACTATATAAGAACATGAAACCCCTCTATTTCATAGTAACATTGCAGACAGGGCAGCATGAAAACGCAGATTGAAGAATAAAATTGATTATAATGCCAATTATGATAGAATATTTAAATGTGTGCCTTCATTATATAGACAAGACTGGTGGAGGAAGAAAATGAGCCGAGGAGACTGCAAAAATGGATGAGCCATGGCCAAAAAAGAAGACCAAAGAAGAGTAGATACTTGTTTGCAAGAAGAGTATTTGAAACTCAAAAGAGAGAAAATGAGGATGAAGAAAGAAGAGCCCACTTTAGCTATGTTAAGCTGTGTATCTCTAAGCTCAAACCTGAACAAAGTGAAGGAATGAAAAGAAATATTAGTGAATATCATGCTAGTATAGGATTTCATCCAACTGCTAGTCATATCTTGTATGTTAATAGGTAAGTATAAGGTTGTTTATGTTTTACAAGTTTATTTCGAATTTAATTTCGGTTGTAACTTCTATATGCTTTAATAAAGATGAATTCGAATTCCAGTTAATAGTTAAGCTTATATTGTTATATCTGATATAATCGTCCTCTACTTAATTGGCATAGTTGGAATTTTGTCAATTTATGATATTAGTATAGGTCTTGTCTTTTTTTTGTATAGCGTGTGTTTAATTTTTTTTGTAATTTACTCATACCATCACACAAGTGTGACAGTTAAAATGGTCAGGTTGCGGAATAGTATTGTCCATTTCTGATCGACCATAGTTGCATATTTGTCTATTTATGACAGTGCAATGAATGAACATAAATGATACACTTTACCTATAAAGGTTCTTGTGAACCAAACATTTTGTACAAAGCTAGTAGATAAACTTGAGTATTACTAAAATTTCTGGCGTTACTCAGTCATATGCAGATTTTCTGATACTTATAAAATCCAAAATTGAGACTGACCTAGACATGAATTGAGATTGTGTAGAGGTATATATCTTAGCCATGAAGGCTGTTGGAAGTTAGTGAATGAGATTTATAAAAATCATCCAGATTGTAGAAGAAGGTGGGCGCCTTTGGAAACCAAAACAACTTACGATGAATTTATGGCAGCTTGCGATGGGCATTGCAAAATAATTCAAGAGGTAGAAGATGAAGACATATTTTAAACAAATTGATCTACTTTTGATTTGCATTGCATATAAGAGTAACAATTAGAATTCGTTGGTCATGAGCCATTCAATCTGCAATATAACTTACTTACACGTTTAGGTTAAATATGTTTTGATGTATTTCCACGTGGTATTTATTTATCTATGTGTTTGTGTTATTTGATCTTTCAATGTATTTTACTAATTAAGTATTATATGTATTTATCTTTGGTCCCAAAGTTATATTTGACCTTTATAATTTTTTCAACATATAACTTTAACTTAAGATGTTAAGATACATGATTTGCAATATCGAAGTTTAACAAATGACTTCAACTTCATGATTGTACGAAATAAAAGATATATGACTTAAACTTGTTAATAATGCAGTGGACAACATCTAGGTTGAATGACTACTAAGAAGATAGTCCTAGTTCATAACGCCATTGAGTTGGATAGCCTCATGATCTTTCTTCTAATTTCAAAGCATAAGCTATAGTTCAAGATGAGAATCAGTCATCTATCCACTGTCCAAATTCACACCCATTGGGGGTAAACTAGGCAATGAAAGTATCAGCGACAAATATTGTTCCCATTTCGTACAAATTTACAACCAATAATTCATAACCACAGAAGCACATAACATTTGAGGATTGTGTCTCAAAACCTCTACCATATTATCTACTTGTGGTACTACTTGATGTAACTCCTATGTAGGGTGGATATGCAGTAGTTGTTGTTGATGGTCTATACCTAATTATTGCATCCTCGATCCAAGCTCTCTTTCTCTCAAATCCTCGTTATGTCATTCTGCAATGTCAATGTACCTTGGGATTTTAGGAGGAGATGGATTAGGATTTGATGGTCCATACAAATGGTCGGTATAAATATATGATTTTAGGTATGAAATAGGCTTTTTAAGAATTGATAGCTTCTAAGTTGCAGAATGAACTACAAACATTTAAATTAAATTCTATTTATATTGAAAATAAACTTGTATACCATTCTATTATAAGTTCGTATCACATGTGCCTACAATGTACATTCAGAATCTTGTCAGGGATCTACTAATCAAATCACTATCCCAATTTAGCTATATACAACACTTCAGCTACAGTGTAAAGTTGAAATATATTCAGTGAATGATCACATCACTCATCATGCTGCTCCCTACAAATGTGTCTACAGGGTAAAGGTAGAATCTTTACACCGAATGGTTAAATCAAAATATTTCCAATGTTCATTCAAAACCTTAAACAAAAGTGGAATCCAAAGAATCTTTGCAGAGTGGTGTCACGTCAAGGCAATGACAAAAAACTAATCTAAGGCGGAAATCAGATTCAAATCCAAGTATGATTCTCATTCTTTATAAATGCAATTTGGAAAAATATTGGTATTCAATTTAGTTTCACTCAAGAATATCAACATAATAATATTGAACACAAACTTAGATAACATTCCAATTATTGGTGGTTTTTACAACCGCAAAAACGAACAAGTTCAAAGTCAAAGAGTATGATGTGAATGTAAAGTTAAAGCGGTCATACTCATATCAGAATCACGTGAAAATGTAGGTCGAAAATATTTGGCATGCATGGATAATTGGAATGGATGTGGCTACTTCTAGTCGATTGATCCAAAACTCTGTCGACGTAGTAGAGAGTATGTGTTTGAAATGCAATCGAAAGTGATAAGCTTAGAACTTCTACTTAATAATCACAACTAAGAACCCAATATACCTAGATAATATCCACGTATGTGTCTTTACTATTATGTTTCTTAGGTACTTATCGTCTTTGTTTGTGTTTGTACCATCATGTATTTTAGGTAATCATTATCATGTGTTGGATGATTACCAAAATATACCTAGTTTTGAAATTACTTTAGTTATTATGTGTTTGAATTTATGCCTTTGTTGCATTCCTATAAACCTATATGCAACAACAATTCATAATATCAACAAATTCGTATAATGACGTTAAAACATAAATATAATAAGTACCATAACTAGTACAAAGCCCAATAATGAAAATAAATACATAATAATTATATCTGTAATACTCAACTATTTCCTACAGAATGATGATAGTTGTCTTCTAGTTCTCTACGCAAATCCAAATGAGCCTCGGGATCTCCATAGCTCTATTCGTGTACTATGCAAAATTGTTTGGTTCTTTAAAAGGAGTCTCAAAAGCACGTGCTAGTTTTGGGTAATTACGCAACTGTAGCTTATAACCACCACTCTCTTCTTCAATAATCATGTTATGAAATATTATACAATAGTACATTATATCCGATATCACTTCAGTCTCATGGTAGTACACCTCCTTTCTCATGGTTCAGAATCTACCTTGTAGAACTCCAAAAGTATACTCAATGTCTTTTCTTAAAATGGCTTGTTGTGAAGTAAATTTTGTTTTCCTTCTCGTTACGAGGCTTTTTGACACCTTTGACCAACGTTGTCCTTGTTGGATATATTCCATCAATAAGGTAGTATATGTGGAACTGGGCAACCCCGCAGCAGAAGTTATGAGTGAATTTAAAAAAATAATACCCTATTGGATCTTTATTAGACCTATGAAGTCTAATTAATTTAGAACATTTCTAAATTTAATTTAAATAAAATCTTTATTTCATTTAAATTTATAATTAATGATTTGAGTTATATTTAATTTATTTTAAACTAAATATAATGGTACACATATGTATCATATATGTATACATATATACATGTGCATGTGTAGAATAATAATTCGTCCAAGAAATAACATGCCCGTATATAAATATTAGGATTTGCATCGCAACAAACATGTTAACTCATCTTATATTTATTGTATGTTGTCCAAATATTTGTATATGTGTGTGTGTGTACACATACAAACTTGTTATTTATGTGAGTATTAAAACAATATGAATATATACATATATATATATATAATAGCATTGCATAAATGCAAAATATTAATATATATATATATTAAATTAGATATTAATTTGATAAGGAGGAGCGCTCAGTGACACCCTTGCTTAGCAACACCCCAATTGCCCCTATTTTCAGCCATAAGTTTTTATTTAAATAATGGTTTGAGGGGAGAGATAATTAGTGGAAAGAGAGAGAAATGAAAATTTAGAGAGGATATCACGCTGTAGGCTTGCTGCACCGCTTAGGGTGCAGTTGAACGCTCTCCTGTGATAAATGACTATATATATTTTATGCAAAAATTTTTTATATATATATATATATGTATGTATGTATGTATATTTATTATACATGTATATTTTATAGTAATAAAAATAATATTATACACACACATATATATATACATATATATATGTATTTACTTATAATTATATTTGAAATATCTAAATTATTTATAAATTCGTGAATTTAAACGTGTATATTTATATGTATAATTGTATTAATTATAAAATTAATTAAAATTAAATATATACATTTTATAATATTATAGATCCAATACACAATATAAAATTATTTTTTTATAATTTTGTATTATTTAATTATTTATATATAATTATATTAGCCAAAAAAATTTAAAATAATTTCCTAACATATTTTTAAAATTTTAAATTTTTCGAAATTTGGATATGATATTATAAGGTTATGGAAATATTTACATAATTTTCTGAGTTAAAATTATATTTTTATTATTTAATTAATTTTAGCCGTCATTATAAATGATTTTTTTAAATAATAAATTTGAATTTTAAAACTTTGAATTTTGTTCTAAAGATAAAATGATGATGAATTTTTTTATAAAATTTGAAATATAATTTTTGATGTGTATGATTTTATATTAATTATATAACCTTTATTTTGATTTAAATAATATTAAAAAAAGTAAATAATTACTAAAAAAATCTTTTTTGTTACTTAAAATTGTATTTAGTATAAATTTGCATATTTAAAATATAAGATCAAGTTTTAACATGATATGGTGGCATAATGAATTATATGTCATTTAAATTTATGTAATATGACCTATTAATATAAATATAATTAATTAATAGACTTAAATAAATTAAAATGAATTATTTCAACAATGTATGCATAAGATCTAAATAAAAATTGTTTTGTTTATATTTTTTATTATGCATACATACACATAACCATTCAATATATGACAACATTCATACATATATGAATCTCACCTAACTAACAATATAATTTTGATATATATATATATATAAGCAATGAAATATTATACATGAATTATAAGTTATTTGAAATAAGAAAACATACCAAAACTTTGCCTTGATGTGCGCCTTTTTATGATGAATATCCCTCCTTAGAACTCTTTTCGATTCGGCACACTGCTAATATTTGAATTGTAGACCGTTGATTATCCAATAGTTGTTGCTTTGAAATTGATTTGAGATGAACTTTATTGGAGCTTTGTGTAGGTGTGATCGACTAGCACGAGATGAAAATGGCAGCCCAAAAAATGATCTTAATGCATTAGGGTTATGAGTTCTTGATAGTGGAAGTAACAAAGAGAAAGGTGGATCAAATCTCTTGCCCATTCTCTCTAAATTAGAGCCATCCAACTAAGATCCTCCTACCCCATCTTTTAGCCGCACCTAACATGCATGTTGCTGTCATATGTATTACTATACATTATGAGCTAATAGCCCATTTAGGTCCAAATAAATATTACTAATTAAATCCGATTTAATTGCTTGTTGATATCACATATCGATTGATATATTTTTAAAAATATTATAAATATATACACTAATATTTATTCTTCAAATCACATTCAAAATTTTATAATAAATATTTCATAAATATTAATTAATTTGTAAAAATTATAAACTAATTAAATCATTTGGTCTAAAAAGAATTCATCATATCGGTTGTATGACTCGTAAAGTGTAAATTTGGTCAGTGATTAACATTAAACTAGTTGAATGTTAACGTTCACACGTCGCTTAACAGACGGTGTGACATTTTGGCCAAAATTTTCGCTTATTTAGTTTCTTTAAAATTTAGTTTTACATTATTAAGCGTTATCCGGTTGTGACATTTATTTTACACCAATTCTCTTCGTCAAAACTATATCACTAGACTTATGGAATTTGGTGATGGTCAAAATTCTAATATTGTCCATATTTAACTCTATAGTCTAAATAGAAAGTTTTTGGTTCAATAATAACAATTATCATTAACCGAAATGCTATGGCTAGAGACTTTGATTTTGAGTTGACTTGAATTGACCGTGATATAACCCCATACAATTAAGGAGACGAATCCTCTCTTGAATAGTGTTTCACTTCCAATACTTCCACTAGACTCACCTATAGCTACTCGATAAACATCATACCATGATTTGACTATAATCAAAGAAGAGGTTTCATATTGAAGATCCATAGTATTCTCAAGTCGAGAGATCTATGTAAATCGGTCGCATCGATAATTTTTGTTTAACATTAGTTATATTAACTAACATAAAATTATCGAGTGAGTCATTCCATAGTTATCTAATAACTATCAATACATAACCCCTTGGTGTCCCAAACAACCCAAAGTTATATACTGTCCAACATTTGGAGACCATTACGTACTCTAGTCTCAACCGCTGCATCGATATCTACTCTCGATGCATCTTGACTAAGAACATTTAAAATGGTATATTTACTTTTACTGTGATAAATTACTCACGGTTACAACCCTTTGTAACTATTATTTCAAACATACCATTTACAATTATTCTATTAAATATACTTTAATTAAATTAATCAATTAATATAACCACATAATATCAAGTATATAATAGAAAGAAACTACCTTTGATTTCGAACAAGATTGGTTATTGACTTGGGTATATGTAACAAATTGCATAATTGCCCCTAGGACATACCCCTTACATTATCAATCTCTCACTTGAACTTGGGGTCAATTATGGAATCTTATTACAAC
Organism: Allium fistulosum; assembly: GCA_030737815.1. Taxonomy (NCBI): domain Eukaryota; kingdom Viridiplantae; phylum Streptophyta; class Magnoliopsida; order Asparagales; family Amaryllidaceae; genus Allium; species Allium fistulosum. The sequence continues at coordinate 735,742,258 of CM060908.1, read as the reverse complement.
TTCTCCAATCGATTTCCTCAAAACCGATCGGGTCAGTCCCTTAGTGAATAGGTGTACTATTATGTTTTAGTTATCTACTTTGTCAATCAACTATCTCCGACATTGATAAACCACCTTTACCATATGAAACAATTCGAAGTATGTCTCTTGACTTTCAGTGAGTTCTAAGTTATGATATGAACTATATTGCGACATTGTTATCATATAACAATGTTATGGGATTCTAAACATTTGGAATCACCCTCGGCTCAGTTATAAATTTATGCATTTATTATATATATATATATACATACATTATTTTTTATGGCACTATTTAAGTCAATGAATCGACCACAATCTCTTTTATTTGGAACATTTCCAACTTAAAGATTCTAAATTTATTATTGACATAATATGCTCAATATCACATATAAATTTGAGTCCATACATTCCTTCATAAGGAGTTCACTATTTTTATAAACAATTCTCTACTATTTCATAAATACGTGAGAACACTTCAAACTATTATTTAGTGATATCAATTTGGATTTGATATTTTCCTCATTTATGAAATACATAAACAAATCACGATATCGTAGATAATATCGCATGTATGATAATTCCTAATGCTAATGCATAAGGAATCCATCTTACATGTTATGTATTAAACATTTTAATAAGGTGCTATTGCATATCGTTTTGGGACATTCCCAATATCACTTATACTTACTGTAATAGACATAATTTACTAATCCAATGCTTATTTAATACAAGTACATTGTTAAAACAGCAATGTGTTGTTTACTTACAATTTAGAAATACAATGTACCTTTTAACGTTCTTTCTTATGAACACACACTTCCTCTTCATTTTGCCTGATAATCAAACTATCTTATATTTCTATCAAAATATTTATTAAATTTCTTATAAAATGATACTTTTTATCGTTTCTTGGATCATATCTAAGGACTCACAAACTCAATATTGCTCCTACTGACTTCGAGACATTTTGGTTATTATGTGTAAACAGCTTATTCTAAATTATTATTTAGAATTTTATGTTTCAATAAATATGTCCCAAAACATAAAGTCATATCAAGCGATAATTTTTTGAGTAAATCTGAATTAACTTGAGCATGTTGGATATCGAACCTATTACACTAATTTCAACAATTGAAATTTGCGATGTTATTCTTGTCAATGTTGCTCATTATATTCCAACTGTATTAGTCTTGCTCTCGAAGACACATTCGCGGCTGATGGATCATAACAAGATGAGCAAATTACCTTAGGTCGCTCCACCATAAATTGCTCCACCATGGTATGTCGCGAGGAAGAAGATGCGCCAGAAACCCTAGGTCGCGGTCGCAAGCTCCTCCTCCTCTTTGAGTCCTCCTCCTCAAGTCGCGAACCAGCTCCGTATGTCGCGAGCGATCTATTTCTTATGTCGAAGCTTGATGCAGCGCAATCTTATGACTTAGGTCGCCAACGATCTAGCAAATCGATAAGTCGCCAATCTTCCGATGTCTTAGGTCGCGAATCTTTATGTCGCGAGCAGTTAGGTCGCGAGCTCTAGAAGCCATTTTTAGGTCGCGAAGCAGGTTAAGGTCGCGTGAAAATTTCCAGAAGCCATTTTTAGGTCGCTGACCTTAAGTCGTTCGTCTTTTATGTCGTTTCTTTTTTATGTCGCATGTGTGTTTGTATGTGTTAGGTCGTTAACGACCTATGTTAAGTCGTGTACCTATGTTGTAAAAATCCTATAAATAGTGAGTGAGTTGTATCATTTGAGGTTGTTGAATTTGAAATAAAATTTGGTTTGTGCTTCTTGACTCCATTAAAATCGGTAGTTGAGTGTTATCTCCTATCTCTACTTTCGGCGTTCGAGTGCGCTCGAATCAACGATTGTTGAAGCCAATTCACGAAATCAAGTGCGCTTGATCAACGTTCGAAGAATTGAAGATATTCTCTCACGGCATCGTGCGCGATCAACGTGTAGAAGATTGCTAGAATCCGGTATCTTCGTGATCAACGGATTTGGGCGTTTGGGTATCCTTCAATTCACCGATTTATCATCGTTTCACCGATTATTTCCGCTAATCGGATTGGATCCTGGACGGATTCGATTGACATCGTCGAATTCGCTTATCACGTTGCGTTATTTGGTATCAGAGCAGGTTCGCAAGGAGTTTGCGTAGATTTTTGGAGTTTGTGCGAGATTTGCATCATTTGGAGAATTGGGTTCTCGAGATTTTGAAGAGATTTGTTCGTTTGGTGATTTTTGAAGATTTCAACAAGTGGGTAGTTTTGATTTGAAGATTTTTAGATCGAAGTGAAGTTTTTGTTGGAATTTGTTGAAGAGTGATCATGCCTCCGAGAAGAGCTAACCATTATCGCAACATTGATGCTTTGTATGGGAGAGAAGAGGCCGATGAGATGGAGAAAAGAATTAACGAAAACTTTAATGAGAAGCTTAATGAAGGGATCGGTCGATTAGAGAGAATGATGTTGGAGATGAATCAAAATCAGAAAAGGGTTTCACTTGAATCTAACCATGAGGGAAGTAGAGTTTCACCACATTCAAATCGAGAGAGAAGTGTTGATAGTGATCATAGAAGTGTGGGTCGAGATTGTGATAGAAATGTTGATGATCGAAATCATGATAGAAATGTGAATGATCGTGATTGGAGGAATGTATGAAAGGGAAAAAGTTTGTTTGGACTGAAGAGGCTGATTCTGCTTTTCAGAGAATCAAGACACTCTTGACCACAACACCCATTCTTAGATACCCGGACTTTCAGTTACTCTTTGAGCTAAATACTAATGCATCCAAGGTTGGAATTGGGGGAACGTTGAGTCAAAGGGGTCATCCTATTGCCTACTTTAGTGAGAAACTGACGGGAGCTAAAACGAGATACAGTACTTAAGACTTGGAATTCTATGCTATAGTCCAAGCCATAAAGCATTGGAGACACTATCTATTTCATAAAGAATTTGTGCTATACACTGACCATGAGGCTTTGAAACATTTGCAAGGGCAAGATAAAATTTCAACAAGGCATGCTTCGTGGGTTGCTTATTTACAACAGTTTACTTTCGTTGTGAAGCACAAATCAGGAGTTCCTAATCGAGTTGCCGATGCATTGAGCCGTAGAAATCATTTGCTGACAAGTATGCAAGTGGAAGTAGTGGGATTTGATTTGTTGCCAGAGTTTCTTATTCAGATTCTTATTTTGCGAAAGTGCTGGATCAGGTGCAGGAAGGGAGTTCTGATGATTTTGTGACGAAAGATGAATTCTTGTTCAGAGGAAATCGATTGTGTATTCCAGATTGTAGCTTGAGGTTGAAGATTGTCAAAGAATTGCATGAAGAGGGTCACGTAGGCAGAGATCGTACCTTGCAGTTGGTGTCACAATCTTATTTTTGGCCGTCGATGAGAAAAGAAGTTGAAAGATTTGTGCAGAGATGTCACATATGTCAAGTTTCCAAGGGGACAGCTACGAATGCAGGATTGTATATGCCATTGCTCGTGCCTTCTAGACCATGGGTTGATGTTAGCATGGATTTCGTCTTGGGTTTGCTTAGAACTCAACGGGGAAATGATTCTATATATGTTGTGGTAGACCGTTTCTCGAAGATGGCACATTTCATTGCTTGTAAGAAGACGACGGATGTAGTTCATGTGGCACAGTTATTCTTTAAAGAAATTTATCGTTTACATGGGTTACCTGGATCTATTGTTTCTGACCGAGATACTCGATTTCTGAGTCACTTTTGGTTGAGTCTGTGGAAGATGGTTGGGACGAAGCTGAATTTTAGTAGTGCATATTATCCTCAGACGGATGGGCAAACTGAAGTTGTGAATAGATCATTGGGAAATCTGTTGAAATGTCTTGTGTCGGACAATTTGAAGAGTTGGGACTTAAAGTTGTGTCAGGTAGAGTTTGCTCATAACCATGCTGTTAATCGAAGCACTGGTTACAGTCCATTTCAAGTTGTATATTCAAGCTTGCCAAAGGGGCCGTTGGACTTAACGGTAGTGCCACAACCGAAAGGAGTGATTAAGCGGGCGTAAGATTTCGTTGATGAGTTGAAAGATTGTCATAGAATCGTTTAGGAACGTTTGGAGAAGATGAATGAGAAGTATAAACGAGCTGCAGATAAAAAGAGAAGAAGTGTGGAGTTCAACGAGGGTGATTGGGTGTATGCTGTGTTAACAAAGGATCGTTTCCCAGTGGGTGCTTATAACAAGTTGAAAGCCCGAAAGATTGGTCCAGTAGAAATTATAAAACGGATCAATGAAAATGCTTATAAGTTGAAGCTGCCAGAGGATGTTTACACTTCTGACGTGTTTAATGTTAAACATCTTATACCTTATTATGGAGATGAACAACCCAATAGGGAAGAACTTTTAAATTCGAGGACGAATTTTTCCCAACCAGGGGAGGATGATGCAGCACGAAATCAAGATGAGCAAATTACCTTAGGTCGCTCCACCATAAGTCGCTCCACCATGGTATGTCGCGAGGAAGAAGATGCGCCAGAAACCCTAGGTCGCGGTCGCAAGCTCCTCCTCCTCTTTGAGTCCTCCTCCTCAAGTCGCGAACCAGCTCCGTATGTCATGAGCGATCCATTTCTTATATCGAAGCTTGATGCAGCGCAATCTTATGACTTAGGTCGCCAACGACCTAGCAAATCGATAAGTCGCCAATCTTCCGATGTCTTAGGTCACGAATCTTTATGTCGCGAGCAGTTAGGTCGCGAGTTCCAGAAGCCATTTTTAGGTCGTGAAGTAGGTTAAGGTCGCGTGAAAATTTCCAAAAGCCATTTTTAGGTCACTGACCTTAAGTCGTTCGTCTTTTATGTCGTTTCTTTTTTATGTCGCATGTGTGTTTGTATGTGTTAGGTCGTTAACGACCTATGTTAAGTCGTGTACCTATGTAGTAAAAATCCTATAAATAGCGGGTGAGTTGTATCATTTGAGGTTGTTGAATTTCAAATAAAATTTTGTTTGTGCTTCTAGCCTCCATTAAAATCGGTAGTTGAGTGTTATCTCATATCTCCACTTTCGGCATTCGAGTGCGCTCGAATCAACGATTGCTGAAGCCAATTCACGGAATCAAGTGCGCTTGATCAACGTTCGAAGAATTGAAAATCATCTCTCACGGCATCGTGCGCGATCAACGTGTATAAGATTGCTAGAATCCGGTATCTTCGTGATCAACGGATTTGGGCGTTTGGGTATTCTTAAATTCATCGATTTATCATCGTTTCACCGATTATTTCCGCTAATCGGATTGGATCCTGGACGGATTCGATTGACATCGTCGAATTCGCTTATCACGCTGCGTCAATATCTAAGGACTCACAAACTCAATATTGCTCTACTGACTTCGAGACATTTTGGTTATTATGTGTAAACAGCTTACTCTATATCATTATTTAGAATTTTATGTTTCAATAAATATGTCCCAAAACATAAAGTCATATCAAGCGATAATTTTTTGAGTAAATCTGAATTAACTTGAGCATGTTGGATATCGAACCTATTACACTAATTTCAACAATTGAAATTTGCGATGTTATTCTTATCAATGTTGCTCATTATATTCCAACTGTATTAGTCTTGCTCTCGAAGACACATTCGCGGCTGATGGATCATATCCCTTTCGGGTACATCTATCAAAATCATATTCTGATAATGTACTTGAAATCTTGTTCGGATCTGCGCATCATACCATATCATAGAGCCAACACTCTTATTGGTTTAACTAAACAAACAAGGAGTGTATATTTTCAACATTGATAAGAAACTCATAGTTTCTCTTCAATATGCGAGAATACTTGTTAGACACTCTAATGTGATGTGTTCGATTAGGCAAGTTAATTTCATTTTATCTCATGTAATCAGTTTTATCTTTGGATCGTATCCAATTTCACTTTATTACCAATAATTTTTGAAAGAAATTTCTTTATTATGTTGTTGGTATTTCTTGAAACAACAACTATTTCTCGGTGCAACGGAATATGTATTCATAAACACTTTATGAATTGCCTATTATATAAATCTAATTTATTTTTTAGTTTACAAAATTTATATCCAAAACATAAATATGTCATCCAATGACAGTTTGGGCCAAACTCCATTTAAGGGAGATTCATACAAGATCCCTCACGAACAATTGTTACGTGCATACTTTCGACTTGCAAAATCTACCAACTCTTGGTTTAGGATATGTTGGAATTTTTTATAAACCCTTATCTTGTATGATTTTGTAAACTATTATTTAGATGAAATAATATTAAGCTTGTGTACTACTCTTAAGTACATGATCTTACAGAAAGAAATTAACTCAACTTCACTCATAATTACTCGTACTTTATCCAACAAAATTTGAATACTCCTTATCGATACATCATTATATATCACATAGAGGAGTGATTTTTTATATTGAATCTTTATTCCTTTTTAGGTACATTCGGAACTCTTTCCAATATAATCACCCTTTCTATCAAATTGGATCAATTCTACCATATATTATTTTATTTACTTCCGTTTTATGCTCTATGAGCTTATCATAGACTTACATAAGTGTATCAAATACACATGTCCACATCTGTGATAACTCACTGGTGAATATGATAAAGTATAAGGAATCGTTTTAATATTAATAGACTTACGATTGTATCAATCTATATATGTCAATCCGAAGAGTTTGTCAACTCTTATGATGCTCTCATTGAATGGATGCATAGCCCTTAATTATTTAAAATATAATTAACTTATGTCATATGATTCATAATCACATAATAAAAAATTATTTCTCAGAACTGCGGGTTAGTTTATAATTCCAAAATAATTGTAAATAACTTTAGATACCTCAGTATTTTTCGATGCATCACTTTTGTTGTGAAAACAAACACATTTTGTAGTTTTATATCATTATGAATATTCCTAATATTCAAATTGAAATATAACTATATCTATTTTTCAGTCGGCACCGATAAATAGTCATTATTTTATAAATAATGTTCAGTATTTTTTATGAAAAAATTCGTAATCTGATGCAGTCAATCAGTGCTATATGACATGCTTCCACCATTTTCGACATTATTATAATAGCATACTAAATTCGATGGTCCATCATTCACTTAATATAGATTATTTATTTCATATACTGTAATTATATTATAGCGGAAAGTTCTTTGATTAAATATCTTGAACTCAAAGAAATAAATCTCATACAAAACAATTTTCTATATGAAAATACATTTCAGAATAGAAATCATATTTCTTATCCCAATACTAAGTACCAATTATTATTACAATTCTCATTTCTGATGTTTCTTTATGAAGCAAAAGTGACCATTCATTCTCTTCATCCCAACTATACCTTAATCACATCTACTCTTGTACATTCGTTATTCTAAATGGTCGAACCATTCAAAAGAATGTCCTTACTACAATATCATAATGAACTCTTTACAAAGGTGCAATCGATTATCTTTAACATTTCAGGATATCAAATATGTTGCACTTTGCGTAAACTGATCAGACTAAAATTTCAGTGATCGAGTTCTAAGATCTGTATTATAGTTTTGGTATTGTGTTAACATAGTGTGATCTTTATTGTAATCAATCAAATTGAATACACAATCTCGAACTATGGTTTATTTACTTATTTTGGATGAACTAATTTCATCGAAGTATCGTATATTACAAACTATGACTGTTCCACATATGACACATATGCAATAGTATATGAATCAAATATCCATAATCATGTACTAGTTTTAGAGTTCAAAACTCATAGAATGGAATACATGGTCTCGACCAAATAAACGAGTAAGTGACCAAATTACAAATGTATTCAGTAGTTGTAAAATTAGGTGTTTGCATTGGTATTGAAACATTAACATGCAAGAAGCATCAATTAGTAAGTGTATGTTATATTTCTATTTATCAATCTTTGATTCAAATCATTTATATATTTTAATTGATAAACGTTTTATCAATCATATTAAATGCATAAATTTATCATTGTAGATTATTATAACATTATATAGCATATGTTCTTACAATATTAGAAAGATTAAATGTTTTCATTTCATTTTTCTAATAAGGCACCCATAAGTCTTTTATGTTTCACCAAACCCTAACCGAAACATAAAAGTCTTTTAATGTCGCTAGTGAGTGTTAGGACTCGTATGTCTTGGATTCTAACCTTGAGGAAAGCTCAACAAATCATAGGCCCGTATATGATGGATAACTCCTTATCGGTTGTATCATATACAACTCCTAACCCATGGTTCCTTGTCCTGATCTCGCCTTTACCTTAAGGAAAGCTCAATAAGTAAAGTGGGATTATTCAATCGGACCTATTATTTCAGTAAGTATAATTCACATACCTTAAGGAATGCTCAACAAATATATGCAGTTATCTTACATTGTCTATTTAATATATTAATAGTACTACACATAACATCCCTAGCTTAAGAAAAGCTCAACAACTAAAGAGTATGCAAGTAATCTATTAATATATAAATGATAAAGGACAGCTTTATATTAAAGATTCATAATCTTCAATACATTATATCGAGTGATATCGACTTACGGAGTAATGTATTTCTTATAAAATACCCTCGTGATTCAAGCATCAGACATATCTGAAATCATGGTATACATACGGTACGTTGTATTCATCCCTTAAGTCCATTTAGGGTTGCTTTAATGTTCCACATTTAGTTTATACATTCATATTATATAGGTTTTATTATTATATAACTTTTATATTTCACATTACTTATATAATAGCCTTATGTATAATACTATATTTATTAAATCTTATTTAATTAATTTTAATCAGTTAACATTTTAATTAAAAATTTATCATATATTACAACCTTTATAGTATAACGCATATATCATATATACGTGTATATTATTTAATTAATTAACCTTTTAATTTATTTATTTCATTAATTAACCTTTGATTAGTTAATTTAATTTAACAATTTTAATTAAATTATATTAATTTCGAAAATCATATTATATACATACATGTATACTTATGATATCTTAAAATTTTTAAAATATCATAATATATATCAAAATATATAATGCATGTATATATATTTTTATTAATTAACTTATTTAATTAATTTATATATTTTATTAATCTTATTAATAAATTCAAAATTTTGAAATTAATTTATTCTATTTTTCAAACATTTTGAAATTTTTATTATATTATAACTTTTATAATATATGTATATCATATTTTAAATTTAACTTTTAAATTTAAAATATTTTATTTTATACTTCAGACAATTTTGGAAATTAACCAAAGGCCCAATTCAAATCGGGCCTCTTCTATTAAGAGTAACCTTTTGGGCTCATATATCTGTTCGGGTTAAGCCGGTAGCCATGTAAGGCAAAGTAATTGATTATCCATACCCAATCCTTTGACATACCTTTCTTAGCTTAATTAGTTAACCCTTACATGACTAATTAGACCACATAAGCTATAGGGATCTGACACTATTGTTGGAACTAGGCCAGCCCGCAGCAGAAGTTATGGGTGAAGTTCAATTTTATTATCTTATTGGATCGTTATTGGGTCGACGAAGACTAATTTATTTAGAACATTTCTTTTTTTAACTTAAATAAATGTTTTATTTCATTTAAATTTATAATTAATGGTCTGATTTTTATTTAACGTATTTTAAATTAAATATATTGGTACACATATGTATCATATACATATATGTATGTATGTGCATATGCAACATAATAATCCATGCAAGGTATAACATGCATGTTTATAAATATTGAGATTTGCATCGCAACAGATATGTTAGCTAATCATATATGTATTGTATGTTCTCCAAATATATGTATGTGTGTGTGTATACAAACATGTTATTTAAATGAGTTTAAAACAATATAAATATTTACATATATATACAATATATGTTTTTCATAAATGCAATATATATATATATATATATTTGTATATATTAGATTAGATATTAATGTGATAAATGATTATATATATAATGCAAAATTATTTTTTTATATATTATACATGTATAGTTTACAACAATAAAATTAATAAATATATAAATATATATGTATCTATTTCTAGTTATATTTGTAATATCTAATATATTTATAAATATATGAATTTAAATGTATATATTTATGTTATATAATTGTATCAATTATAAATTTAATTAATATTAATATATAACATTTTGGATCTGATATACTACAAAAAAATATTTTGTTATAATTTTAAATTATTAAATTATTTATATATAATTATATTAGTCGAAAAGTACTAAAATATTATAAAAATTAATTTATTAACAAATTATTTTAAATTTTTTAAAATTCGAATATGATATTATAAGGTCATGGAAATATTTCCATAATTTTCCGAGTTAAAACTATATTTTGTTATTATTTAATTAATTTCAGCCGTTATTATAAATGATTTTTAAAAAATAAGAAATTTGATTTTAAAATTCTGTAATTTTGGCCAAAAGATAATATAATGTTGAATTTTTTTTATAAAATTTAAAATATATTTTATATTAATTATATAACCTTTATTTCAATTTAAATAATATTAAAAATAGGAAATAAAATATATATTTTGCTGTTACTTAAAATTAAATTTAGAATAAATTTGCATATATAAAATATAAATCAATTTTTAACGTGATATGGTGGCATAATGACATTTAAATATATGTAATATGACTTGTTAATATAAATATAATTAATTAATAAATTTATATAAATTAAAATGGCTATATATACATCGGATCTAAATAAAAATTATTTTATTTTTATTTTTATTATACATATATACACATAACCATTCGATATGTGACAACATTATACATATAGAAATCTCACCTAACTAACAATATAATTATGATGTGTGCGTGTGTGTGCACGCACGTGTGTGTGTGTGTGTGTATAAGCAATGGAATATTATACATAAATTATAAGTATTATGTACCAAACTATACCTTGAAGTACACCTTGCTATGATGAATATCCCTTCTTAGAACTCTTCTCAATTAGGTAGATTGCTAATCTTTGAATTTTAGAGCGTTGACTACCCAATAGTTGTTGATTTGAAATTGATTTGAGATGTACTTTGATGGAGCTTTGTATAGGTGTGATCGGCCTGCAAGGAGATGAAAATGGCGGTCAAAAAAGATCCTAATGTATTAGGGTTATGAATTCTTTTATAGTGGAAGGAATAGAAAGAAAGGTTGATCGAATCTCATACTCATTCTCCCTAAATAAGAACCATCCAACTAAGTCCTCCTACCCTATCTTTTAGCCGCCCCTAACATGCATGTTGCTGCCATATGTATCATCATTCATCATGAGCTAATAGCCTATTTAGGTCTAAATAAATATTACTAATTAAATATGATTTAATTGCTTGTCGATATTGCATATCAATCGATATATTTATAACTGTTATAAATATATATACACTAATATTTATTCCTTAAATCACATTCAAAATTTTATAATCAAAATTTAAAAAAAATATTAATTAGCTTAATTAATTTATAATAATTATAAACTAATTAAATCGTTTGGTCTAAGAGAATTCATCATATCGGTTGTGTGACTCGTCAAGTGAAAATTTAGTCAGTGTTTAACATTGAACTATTCGAATGTTAACGTTCACATGTTACTTAGGAGGTGGTTTGACATTTTGGCCAAATTTATCGCTTACTTAATTTCGATAAAATCCAATTTTTCGTTATTAAGCGTTATCTAGTCGTGACATTTATGTTACACCGATTCTCTTCGTCAAAACTATATCGCTTTGGACTTATGCAATTTGGTGATGATTAAAATTCCAATATCGTCCATATTCAACTCAATAGTCCAAACACAAAGTCCTTGGTTCGATAATAATAATTATTCTTAACCGAAATGCTCCGGCAAGAGACTTTGACTTTGGGTTTACTTGAGTTGACCTTGATACTAACCCCATATAACTAAGGAGATGAATCCTCCCTTGAATATTGCTTCAATTTCAATACTTCCACTCTACCCAACTATAGTCACTCGATGGATGCCATGCCATGATTTGACTATAATTAAAATGGAGCTTTCATATTGAAGATCCATAGTATTCTCAAGTCGAGAGAATTGTGTAAATCAGTCACATTGATATTTTTTGTTTTACCTTAGTTATATTAACCAACAAAAAACTATCAAGTGAGTCATTCCATGTTTATCCAATAACTATTAGTACGTAACCCCATGGTGCCCTCAACAGCCATGAGTTGTACACTGTCCAATATTTGGAGAGCGTTACGTACTCTAGTCTCAATGAATGCATCAATATCTTGTCTCGATGCACCTTGACTAGGAACATTTAAAATGGTACATTTATTTTCATTATGATAAATTACTCATGGTTACAACATTTTATAACTATTGTCACAGACGTAACATTTACATATTTTCTACTAAGTATACTTTTAATTAGGTTGATTAATTAATATAACTGCATTATATCAAGTATATAATAGAAAGAAAATACCTTTGATTTTGAAAAAGATTGGTTATTGAGTTAGATATATTTAAAAAATTACATAATTGCCCTTAGGGCATACCTCTAACTCTATTAGTATCACATGTTGTGTTGTATATCACCTATCATGTAATTACAAGTTGGTGCAGTATCGTTAGATAAGGAGCAAAATAAGTAAAACCGGTGGAGAACATTAATGTCATTTAAAGACCCAGGTATACCGCAAAATGTATGCCATATAGATAAATAAATGAAGTTACATCTTCCAAAGCCATGGTTTCCTTGTGGTAATATTTGATGTATTATCCTTGCATTGTAGATAGATAGTTTTTCCAATGCCAATGCATATAATCTAAGCTACCCAACATGCTTGGAAATCCACATTGTTCATCCATAGCCAATAGTCCATTAATATCATTATCATTTGGTGCTCTAAGATGTCGCGCACCAAATGCTTGCCCCACTATTTTGCAAAATAATAACATTCATTGGTGGTAGAATCTCTAATTCGGACATACTTGTCTTGCCTATCAGTGCCTTTCCTATAAGCTAACATTCGTAAGACACTTGTCATTTCTTGATGCGAGAAAAGACGCATTTGACCACATGTATTATATCTTTGTATGAAATATACGTTTCTCTCTCCCCAACTTTGTAATAAATTACTCTAAGATGTTTCTAGACATTTGATGCCTTAATCTGTACTTCACCATGTCCAAACATGGGTCGTTATTAAAGTAACTTGCCATTATTCAATCATGGCCTGATTGATAATTTCTTTTCTTTTCAATTATCTTTATGCTACAAAACACTCACACCTTGTTTAGAAGATTCCTCCATCTTCTATAACCGAATAAGCTCTAGTGCTTTAGACACTATTACTTGTTGTTAACAATGTTCGTGCATACGACTGTTACCAGAACTTGACGAAGAGGAGTACAAAGAAGAGAAGCAAAATAACATTTTTATTAGATTCATGTTTATATTTGTTTTGTGTTTTGTGTTTTGAGTACCAAAAATAACATCTACATATAATCTCTTAGAGCTGTATAAATATCTTAAAATCTTTATCATTTATCCAACAAATATTTCTAGAGTTTATACTGTATTGTCAGATATTTACTATACTTATCCCTCTCAGTTAGAAATTTATTGGAGTTCATACTATATGGTTAGATATTTACTATACTTTTCCTACCTACTCGGATTTTTATTGAATTTTGTACTATATGGTTAGAAATTTGCTATACCTTGTCCTGTTCACTCATATTTTTATTGAAGTTTTTAGTATATGGTCAGATATTTACTGCCGCTTGTCCTATCCACTTTGATTGTTTTCTATAAAGATTCCTTTAAAACACGGATGGGGTGGAGGTGCATGGGGACGGAAATCCATGATACATGAAGCATACAAATGTGAAAATCCCTAAAGAATACAGGACTTAATGGAGTAAAGGTCGTCAGTGAGGATTTCCTCGAGTGATACGATGATCATGGTGCAACGAGATGATGGCTCCTTATGAGGTACCGAGCGATAGATACTAGTGAGGATAGTATCTTGGTCCATTTGTGGATGATAGGATGTGTGTGTATGTGTATAAATCTACGGGAGGTTGTTGGGAATGGTTCGTACATAGCGCTGGAATCGTAACGACTAATGATAAAATCTAACATAATAAGAAATGGTGAACAATCGGCATAAGCTAGTGTTATGCATAAGATGTATAATTTACCAGTCACCATAACATTGTTCTGACCCCCTCCTCATTACAACCCAAAGGATTTAGAAGGGCATGTACTGGTATTGTTTGAAGCAATTGTTTGGATAAGGCACTTGACATTGGAGATGTCAATATTAGGTCAGTCATTATTATGGTCTATTATATTTACATATTTCTGCTGTGAGTTATTACCATTAGTGCTCCAATATAATATCTCCTTTGTAGGATACTAAACTGACAATCCATATTTTAGTGGACCTAGGTTTTCGGGTTTGCGAAAAATCTAGTCCTACTAGAGTGCGGGTTGTTACATTTGGTATCAGAGCGTTAGTTAGTCAATTCCTGAAAGATTAGGAAACGTAAAGTGAACGTATTTGTATTTTGTCTATAAATATAAATGTAGTATATGCTAAAATCCTAAGAATTTCTTCTATAGAGTAGTTGCATATGGAATATCCCAAAAACTGGATGGCACATGATTTCCTAGTTGGGCTTTAATAGCCCACTAATTGTTAATCCCCATGTTGATTGCCGATTGATGATGTATAATAGATCCAGATAAAGGAAAAATAAGAACCCATGTGTTATAGATAGTGGAAGATGGAGAAGTTTCTGAAGAAAGGTGTAAAACGATCACTCCTAATTAATGGTTGGATTTTTGGATTTGAAAAGAAGAATGTCTTGAGAGAATAGTTAGAAGTCCACTTTGAGTTCAACCTAATAATAAGAAATTTTTGGAAAATGAGAAAAAATATAAATTGTATACTTTAAAAGGACTTCTAATGGAAAAGTAAATAAATATTGGATTCTAAATATATATATATATGTATGTATGTATATTATAAAGGTTTTGTAAGAAATTTTCTTTTGAAAAGAAGTGATAGAGCAATATAACTCGTGAATCGTTCTATGTAATGAAAGTTTTTAAGATATTAAATATTTTTATGGATGGACAATATAAGTGGTATAGAAATTGGAATAGGGAGAATGGTATAGAAAAGAAGAGTTAGGGTTAAAAAAAATAAGCTATAAGTGGCTGCACTATAATAGTTTAAGTAAAAAGGATGGTAAATTAAGGGAAAAACCATTGGAATTAGTGTAGTTTGGGCTGAAGAGTTGAGTAGTAGAAATTTAGGAAGTATAAATGAAAGAGAGGTTTGACTTATGGTAATTAGGTTGGGATTTGACATATTTTAATTCACTGGAATGAAAAGAGATAACAAAGTATGTTTCTATGAATCAATCAAGTTACAAATAAAGGCGTTTTGTTTGAAATAATAAGGAATGTAAATGCAAAGAAAGAGATGTACAAAATATCAGAAATTCTGTATTTTGTACCGTCTATTTCAATAAAGAAATGAAATAAAATTCCTTGTAATTTCACACAAAACACGAATCTTTTTTTAGCGATTCATAGAGAATTATAACATGAACGATTCCTCTTAGAAGAAAAGTAGTTCCAATGCATTAAAATATAGGATCCTTATTATAATAAAAAGTGTAGTAATTAGAAGCAGTGTCAGTAAATTATACTAAAAACAATGTTAGTAATCTAAATTGATAATAAGAATTTAAAAGAAGAATAGAGAAAAATGGACATTTTCCATTGTTATGTGCATTTAATTTAAGTATCTTTTAAAAGTCCTCCTTTTTTGATATTTAAGATGTAACACCCATAGTTTTGATTAACATTATTCAAGAGATTGAATTAGATTGATTAAATAAATGATGTGAGGTGTAGTGTGATAAGGGAACTGAAATTTGATACTTAATAAGGTCGAGCCTTGATTAACTAGTTGGACAATAATATTTTTTTACTTAAGATAAAGGAGAATACATGAGAAGGGTAAAATAGGAATATCCATTCTTTTATCTCTTAAACCCTCACCACTTTATGTTATTCTCACTTTTCATCACTTAAAAACAATCAAAGAATACAAGGCCGGCTATTAAACAAGAGGAGAGGAGGAAAAAGCTTAGAGATTTAAGTGGAAACCTTAACCAATCATCAAATCTCAAGTCTACTTATCCACTCAAGGTAAATAATAATAAACCATCTCATTTTATACCTATTTGCTTTCGAATCTTGTGTAGTTTGATTCATTTTTAATGATATGATATGTCGTGATTTATTTTATCATTGATTGGATTGAGTAAAGAGCTATTGGATTTTTTATGAAATAAATCTAATAGGTTTTATGGGTAAACTTAAGATTTTGATCTCTAAACGGTTTGATTTTTGTATATGTGGTGTAAAACCTAATTTCGGTTATGGGTTTTTATTTTCATAATTTTTCAAATTAATATGAATATCTTATGGATTTCCTAATGAAGGATCGACGTTTATTTCGGGTTTTAATTATTAAAAATAATTAAATATGGATTTTAGTCCCGAAATTCTATAGGATAAAGAAAATAACATTTTTAAATTTCTATGAGTTTTTGGGATTTTTACTAAGTGGTTAAGATTTATTATGAAATTATTATGCTAGATAAGCATATAAATTAATAATTAACTAAGGGTATTAATTAATTAAAGTTGAAAATTATTTTGGAGGTTGAAAAATGTATGTGGCCGTTTTTCTAAAAAGGATATGTTGAAAGATGTTTTATCAAATAGAAATTGGACAAGAATTATGGTTTGGTGAAAAGTATATGCTATTATTAGTAAAAATTCAGCTTTCTTGATAATTACGATCATACCATGCCGGTTGTATTCTCATCGAGCCTAAACAACACCGCCTCTTTGAGTCTCATCATTGGAAGGAAGTTTATGATGGCTACTTCGGTAGCTATGGAAGGGTTCCAACAGTGTAGACACCAACATCATCGACAACCTATGTAGGGCGGCATTGCTACTTCGTGATTCATCTAACTTTACCTATGTTTTATCTGACGCCACTTACTATTATATTGAACGCTTTCAAAGTCATCTATACCAATGGCAGTGACGCCGCATGTCTTATCTTCGACCCTATATATCTATTAAGCGGCATAATTTCCAAAGTGAACTAAGTAAGTTTTTATAACAACGCCACTTGCGCTGGTTCCGCTATTCATCAAGGTCGGCGAGGTCCATTCTGTTGCTTTAATAACGATGTAATACGACATTGTCGCCGTGACTATTGGCATCGACATGAATAAATAGGAGGATAACCTATAGATTATGAAAGTCGACAACATCATTTTCGATAAGAGTTTTAATACTTAAAAGTATTTAAGTTTTTGGTCTTCGACCTTGATAAAGGTCAACAAGGGTTTTAACGCACATGTTTTATGATTATCTCAATAGAGGCGGAGAGCCTAAACTTCTGTATCGAAAGTATATAGACGTCGACACTTATATATTTATAACCTATTTAAAGACAACAGCTTCATATCAAATTTAAACATAAACACGACAATACAAAAAGGGATATATAAAATAACAATAAACTTTGGTAATATAAAGAGCTATATATATCTTTAGGTTAAATATGATTTAGGGGATTAATCATATATCATTATAAAAATGATTTCAAGGATTTTAATTATGGAATAGCCCAAGTTTTGAGTTAAAATTACCAAAGAGAAAATTAATCAAGGTTAAGCAATTGTGAGACATAAAAAAGTTATTGATTGAACATATGGAATGATAGATACTATATGTAATTTTGTTTATTCGATCAGTTATTGTGTTTAATTGTTATTGTCATACTCATATCATTTATGACCCATAACTGCTTTGTGGGCTATTAAGGGCAGAATAACCAGCTAGGTTGACCTAGTGGTGAGTATAAAAAAAGTTAACTCCTGAGTGAGTAGAACTGCATTCAGGAGATCAGGTAGATCAGAAGTGTTAGGATGCCCAGAACTGATTAAAGGACTGTTGAATGAGATATGGTATTGGAAGGATCCAATAGGTTCATAGTGATCCTATGAAAACTATGGCTTAAGTAATGTTATCGAAGATGACCAATAGGTTCTTAGTGACCCCATGAAAACTATGATTGGAATGTTATTGGACGTTATCCAATAGGTTCTAAGTGATCCCATAAAAACTATGAAATGAGAAAAGCTATTGGTGAATCCAATAGATTCATAGTAAGCCTATGAAAATTATGGTTGAAAGATTATTGGTAGAAACCACTAGGTTCTTAGTGATCCTATGAAAACTATGAAGTTGGATAGATTGTCCCTAAGAATTGAGATAGGTTATTAGTCAGTCCATGAAAACTAATTGGTTAATATTGACCCTAGAAAAACTATAAATTGAGACAGATTGTCAAATAAAATTTGGGATGGGTAATCCAGGGTTTATTGCATGTTGCATACCAAAATATATTATGGTGTTTTAACCATTGTGGATGTAGAAGCACAATATGTGGTCAATGTATTTTGGTTAAGATACTAGTGAGGGGAAAACCTGTTCTGCTCAATGGCGCGGTCTAATTAGATATATATTGGTTCGACATGGTAGGTTATTATTCACACCAGAATTTTTGTCTGACCCGAAATTTTGTTTTTCCCCTTAAACTCTGGGGTACTCAATTTAGTAGGTTAGAAGTAAGAGATTTCGGGTTTTCTAGTAGAACGAATAAGCTTTTGGAGACGTGCATGAGGCAATCTAGCTATGTAGAAGTTTTATTCCAATCCACTTTGTTGTTTAAATTTGTCTGTATGGATGTAATGGCAAGTTATATAATTTTCAAATATTTGGCTCTAATCAACCAAAGAGGCATCTTTATATGTCGCTCTTGGAGTATTTTGTAATAGTGGAAATTAGCCACAAGGGCCTCTTTACCAAGTGGAATTAGTTTCTAGGACACACAACTGAAATAATTACTTTCAAGGACAAACCGTAAAATAATTAGTTTCTAGGGCCTAAAAACCTATGAATTTATGTCCTTGAAAGTAATTGGACTGATGACTTTGTCCTTGAAAGTAATTATTCTGCTGACTATAGCCTTGAAAGTAATTTCTCTGAATGTGTGTCCTAGAAACTAATTGGACAGCAAAGTTTGTCCTTATGGTGAAATGCCCCTTTGTAATAATTATATTTTCACTGAATGTGGAATTATGAATCGTTTTATGTACTGAGTATGAAATCATATTTTGAAATGGAATGTAAAAGTTATTTCTGAATTGTGTTTGATAATTTTTCATATTCATATACTTTTGATTATTTATATGTTTAATATAGCCACATTTTTTCATCGGGAATTAATAACTATGGATGACTGCAACATCCGTAGCGGTTAGTTTTGGACTTTAAAATATGGGATGTTACAAAAGACTCCGGCCAATATTGGATAATTGGAAGGGTAGGATATGTAAGGAAAATAATATGATGATATTTGTCCTTATTTACTCCAGTTTTTATTTTTTAAAAGTTACGGAAGATGTTTTAGAGACATAGTAACTTCTATTTTTGAAAGAAATGGTTTGGTGAAAATAAATAAGTTTTGAAAGAAACACTTAAAAAATGGTTGAACTAAAAATCCCAAAATTTTAATAAGTGTTAGAATGGTCTTTAAAAGAAAATGCTGATTTGATTTTAAACTTAGAATTGTTTGCATCCCCTTTTAAGTTTAGCGAATAAGTTAAATTCAAAAATCTTAAAATGTAAGTTTTGAAAAGTGTAAAAACACCAGATTTTTTTTGAATTTAATAGAAGTTTCTAAGTAGCACTTCTAAAGGCAAGAGTTTTGGGATTATTTATTTCAAGGAATTTTAAATTTTGAATTTTTGAAAAAAATGATGATAAAGACAAACTAGAATTTAATATGGAGCAGATAGGAATTAGTGTCCAGGTAAGATGGAGAAAAGAATAAGGCTACCAAGGAGATAGCAATGACTACTTTTGGAATGGTAAGAAGAAGTCCCTGTAGAGTGTAAGGACACTAGAAAGATCCTAGGAATGTTATTTTGATATGTGTATAAACCATAGGGAGGATATTAATGTACACTCTATAAGTTTTGGATATGCCTGTAGGAGGCTAATGGATAAAGGAAATATCAAGGATTGAGAATACTATCAAAAGAATGGGATTAAGAGGAGATAGTAACAGATGGCAATGAGATGGTAAACACACATGGAGGATATTGGTAGAATTTAGTTGGGAAAACAAGAGAGAGACTGGAAAGTTATTTCCCCAAGCTTAGTTGCTATTTAATATGAAGGTTTCATAGGTTGTATTGCTTATCCACTGCAGTGAGAAGAGATATAGCTATTCCATAATTGGGTATGTAATGGAAGAGATGAATATACAGACCTTATTCATCATAAGTAATAAAGGAAAGATAAGATATGAAGGTTGATGTAGAGGGATGGCCTGTTAGAAAGGCTCGTTCTTGTAGTTGTAGTAGTTAGTGGTGTTTTGTTCCCTTCCACTATTAGTTTTTCTTTTCATAGGTCGTAAAGATTAGTTGTTGCTATGAATTGCATATGTTTAGGGAAATGTTCTTTCTTATGTGTTTTCTAAGCGGACCGCAATGATTTGAGAAAGCAATAAAAATAAAATTTTAGAGAAAGCCACTTAACAAATGCGAGGGAAAAGAAAATAGTTAAAACTAGAAGTTAAATAATAAATTAAGAAAATTTATTTAACTAACTACTAAATAAAAGAAAATTAAAACTGTAGGTTCTAAAAGGAATAGAGTTTTTTTTGGAAAGTAAATTTGGCAAGTGAAGGATAGGAAAGGAATGTTTAGTAGCCATGGGTCAATGCCTCTACACCTCAATACCAGAAATTTATAATTGAGCTTGGTTGCTGTTTACTACTATAAAAGAATAGCTTTTAAGAACTTAAAAATCCACCGCGTAATTAAGTGAAGTCCATTATGGATGATGGATTGCTGGCTAAACCCTGATATCATAAATGTGGAGAATTATTTATAAAATGTAATTAAACATATGTTTTGAAAAAGAAAAATTTTATGAAAAATTTATTTGTGAATGTTTTCATTATAAATAATATGACTTTGAAATATTTTTTAAAAGATAAGGATTTTGAGTTTTAGAAATTTTGAAATATCACATGCTGACATTGGGGAATTGCCGGTAAGATGATTAGTGTAGATTGTATTGCATAACAATAGTTGTAGTAAAATGAATACGGTGAGCAACAAGGAAGCTATTTTGCCAATGGAGATTTTTCCCTATATACCTTGTCGATAAGTAATTTTTTTTAAAAATATGATTTTTGAAACAACAATGTTTTTGAACTTTAAAAATAAAAGTTAATTACACAAACTATACTTGGGAAAGTAGGAAAAGGATTGGGGCAAAGGAGTAGATCCAAAGGTACAGTGGGAAGAGATTACACAAGAGAATGATGGAAATATGGAATTCTCTGTCTAGACCCTTTCCAAGCTTAAGAAAATAGATTTAGAAAACCGATATTTTCTAAATTGGATATTAGCAATGTTGTGCTAGCAATTTGGATGGTAGGAATTGGATGAAAAATTGGTTGAACTTGCTTCTATTTGCTGAAGTGTGGAAAAATTTGGATGAATAACCGTTTTTGATTTTTCAAAAAGTTGCATTTGTGTAGAACTGCTAGTATATTTAGGATGTTAGCTTCATGTTTTCGAAACTGATTTAAAAAGAAATCATTTATATAGGAGGCGCCAATTAGAAATTATTTTTCATGCATATCATATGTATTGTGATGCACTATGCACATATACACAGATTGTTGCAAAATTGGTTGTACATTAATTGATTGTTAGTGTACAATGGATGTGCGATGATTTACATGATCGAACCCTTACAAAA
This sequence comes from Allium fistulosum, assembly GCA_030737815.1. NCBI lineage: Eukaryota > Viridiplantae > Streptophyta > Magnoliopsida > Asparagales > Amaryllidaceae > Allium > Allium fistulosum. The sequence goes on along the minus strand of CM060908.1, from coordinate 735,720,221 downwards.
TTTTAGGGACGAAATTTTTTAAAGGGGAGAATGTAACACCCTGCATTTTTATGTTAATTAATTAAAATAGAAATTAATTAATAAATAATAAATAGTGAAAAATAAATTTTTTGCAAATGTCAGAATTTGGTTACGAAACTTGCACCATTGTGTTCGTGAATTTTCTGATTAGTTTTCATATATAAGCTTTTCCGATCGGAGTTCAAACAAAATGTTTATCAGCATTTGAATTTTTGTAGCGAGAAATAAATATATATGTCATTAAGGAAATAATTTGAAATTAATTAATGATTATTTAGTGTCGTTAAACTTAAATGTTACTTAACGTTTAAGAATTATAAATAGGGGATAAGATAACGTTGATTAACGTTAATTGGATATTAAAGGCAAGAAATCAACGTAATAAGAGAACACACCAAATTCCCTGAACCAGCAATGCCTAGGTCGACCGTGACTGTACCTGGGTCGACCATGGACGGTAAACCTAGGGGCTTGAACGGTCGACTCATGACTTTTTGATTATGGTAGTGAGATTTGGCCGTATGACCCAGGTCTAATACAATTCCATCAGACGGTTAGCGCTAATTTGAACCTCTATAAATTATGACCTAGAGCTTCACTTCAAACTCATTATTTTTCTAATGAATGCGGAAGCTCTACCATTTTTCTTTCCCCTCCAAAATTTCTACAAAAACAGAATTAGGTATAGATTGCACGGATACTCTTTGGAGAAGAATAGAAAAGGATAGAGGATAAGAAATAGGTTCAAATCAAGTTTCTACATCAAAGATAACTTTAGATCTGGTTCTAATTAATAAATTTAAATCTCTTTTCTCTAATTTAAATTCTAATAGGTTGGTATAAATATTATTTATGGATCCGAATAGGGAGCCAAAAGTGGAGAATACAGATAACAGGATTTGGATCTGGATTAGATCTAGGGATTTGGAAGCACTAATAAAAAGTGAGTGAGAATATTATATATTTTTATATGATACTAGATTATATCATTGCAAGCCTATTCCTATATGCCTGCGAATTGAATTTAAGTTGTGAATAAATTCATAATTGTGAAAAGTTGAAGATATGAAACTTGCGTATATAAATACATAATGATTAATTTTAATTTTGTGATCGCGTGATGATTAGTTTTATTTCTGTAATTACGTAATGACTAGATTTAATTCTGTAGCTGCAAAATGATGAGATTTAATTGGTATTTTTACAGCAATTGAAATGAAGAAAATCTAATGAATGCATAATGATTAGGAACTTATTTTTATTTTGTCAAACATAAATTAGGTTGAAATAAACTTCATTCTATTATTTATTGTTTTTTTTATATTTTATTACATTGGAACTTGGATTGTTACAAGTAAATTTCCACATATTATCAAGTTCAAAATAAACAAAAGTGTGGCTTTTGGAATAACAAGGAATGCACATGTGAAAATAAACGGAAAGAGATGTATAAAATAGGAAAAATCTCTGTGTTTTATACTGTTATTTCAAGAAAAGCAAAAAGGCAATTCCTTGTAATTGCAAACCCCACACAAACATCTCTTCTTTTGATAAGATATGGAAATTTACTACTTTAACATATATTGAATAGAAGAGTTCCAACATATTAAAATGTAGTAAATCCTAAAAGTTAAACATTAAGTCACGAATAAAGTACGAATACCAATTAAAATGAAAGAAATAGGCTTTGAGAAATAGGTAAGAAAAATAATAGAGAATGATATGAGAATAGAAATGTTAGTTGGAACCAATGAATAAAAAGGAAACAATATTAAAGAATTGAAAAAGAAGCAATAAATGTATTTAAAGAAGGAAAGGCTAAACGCATAGTAAAATAAGACTTATAGTCAACTATAAGAGTTATAGAGGCAATAAAAGAAAGAATGTAAGAATGAGAACGTATGAATATAAAAAATATGTAATAAGTAGCCCCGGATATGCGTTTATGATGGATGTGGATAGTTATAATTTAATATATAAATTATATAAAGAAAATGACATTAAGAGTCATTAGAATAAGTTGAAGTATGAAAGAAATTCAACTATAGACCCGTGGAGAGTATACGCTTGCGTATAGATGAAGGAATACCATCAAGTTATGTTAGTGCTTGGAAAAGAACCTCCGTAATTATAGGCACCAAGCGGACCTATTGCAGATCGCGAGACTGTATAAGCACGGTAGAGTAGTATGCTTCAAATTTATTTAGAGAAGGGTATTGAATTGATTGCACTAGGCAATCTAATTGGACGATGGGCGGGATCAGACTTATGCAGCAGGGCGCTCAGGGCTGGTGTGCGTGGGAACCAAAACAAGGGGTAGAAGTTGCATATTAAGCGAGCTCGTCATTGGTCCCTTGCGGTCAACACGAAGGACAAGGTTACACCTAACTGATCTCTTTCGCCTACCAGGAATGATTCAGTTGGGTTATGTACCACCATAGTTGTTTGTTTTGTTTGATAGGGCAAGGCTAGTTAACCCATACAGAGATTCCTTCAAAACACAGACATAGACGGGATGGAGGTGTGTGGGGTCGGAAAGCCATGATACATGAAGTAGACAAAGGTGAAAATCCTTGAAGAATACAGGATCTAGCTAATGGAGTAAAGGTCATCGGTGAGCACTATAGGATTTCCTCGACCGATACGATGATCATGATGCAATGTGGTGGCTCCTTACGAGGTGCTGAGCGATAGATACTAGTTAGGATAGTATCTTGGTCCATTAGTGGATGATGGGATATATATTTATATATATATAGATATAAATCTATGGGAGGTAGATGGGAACGGTTTGTATGCAACGGTGGAGTCGTAGCGACTAATGATAAAATCTAACATAACAAGAAATGGTGAACATTCGACATAAGCTAGTGTTATGTATAAGATGTATAATTTACTAGTCATTAGAACATTGTTCTAACCTCCTTCTAATTACAACCTACAGGATCTAGAAGGGTAGGTACTAGTATTGTTTGGAGTAGTTGTCTAGCTGAGGAAATTGACATTTGAGGTGTCAATTCTAGGTCAGTGATTATTACGATCTATTATATTTACTTATTTCTGCTATGAGTTATTACCATTAGTGCTCTGATATAATTTCTCTTTTGTAGGATACAAAACCAACAATCCGTATTTTAGTGGACTTGGGTTTTTGGGTTTGCGAAAAATCTAGGTCCATTGGAGTGCGGGTTATTACACCAATTCCAGGTTCCCTTTCTTGAAGCTGCCTATTCCTAAGAAACAGTAAAATTACTGATGACTGAAGTCAAAAATACAACCAAGTACTAGTTTCCATTTCCGAAGTCTAGTACATTGGTGGTTTGATTCCAAAAGTTTCTTCTTAGCACTGCCTACCTTTGAGCAAAGGTAAATTCCTTAGTGTCGTGGTAAAATTACCCAATCAATTACTAAATCGGTGTTTAAACCTTCTCGTTGTTGCCAGTCTCTGGGCAGTGGCGAGTTCCAAAAGGTTAGGGCCGAATTCTTCGATTGTCCTTAAGTAGCTACCCTTCCTACCGTCGCTATTCTTCGGAGATCGCCAGATTCATGAAGGGTGGAGCTTTACCTTCTTGACGTTGCCAATCTTCAGGAAAAACAAAATTCCTGAAGCTTTCATTTTCCTTCCTACCATCGCCTATCTTGTGGTAATGCCAAATTCTTGAAGAATAGGGTTTTACCTTCTTAAAGCTGCCAATCTCCGGGTAGCGGCAGATTCCTAAATGTTAGAGTTTTCCTTCCTGGTATCGCCTATCCCCAGGAAATTCCAAATTCCTGAAGGATAGGGTTTTACCTTCCCGACGCTGCCAATCTCCGGGCAGCTTCAAATTTTAGAAGGTTAGAGTTTTCCTTCGTGGCATCGCATATCTCCGGGTAATGCCAGATTCCTAAAGGATAGAGTTTTACCTTCCGGGCGCTGCCATTCTCCGGGCAGCTTCTAATTCCTGGAGTTTGAGGCCGAATTATCCGATCAACCCCTAAGTGAATTGTTAAACCTTCTCATCATTGTCCATCTCTGGGAAATAACGAATTCATGAAGATCAGGGATGAATTATCCGATCGAACCCTAAGTGGGTTTTCTGGGGCTAAGCTCCCTGGCCATGATCTAAGGACTGAGAAGCATGTCCCTTGTTGAGAATTTTTCTTGCAAGAACATGGTTCCGTTGGTTCGAGAAACTGACTTTATTCATGAACAGAAAAGTCCAAGTCCTACGTTATTACATTACCCTCAATGTACTTGGATGGCTTATTCACAAAAATAAATTGAGAAAAACTAAATGTAGTGGTGCCACAACAGGTCATTCCATCAACATTACCAACTTAAATGTTCCACCTCAATGCTTCCGACCGATCACGTATGGTCCTTCCTAGTTCAGCCCAAGTGACCCTATACCTGGGAGAACTCATTTCATAATGGGATCCCCTACCTCAAAGGTAGATTGCAAACCTTGGCATTGAAATGCCATGCTCCCCTTTTTTAATGGGTAGTTACCTTAATTCTACTTCTTCCCTTTTCTCATTAATCAACTCAAGGGAGTCAAGCAAGAGTTCCTCGTTCCCCTTCGGGTTGAAATGCCTTTCATGATGAGAAGGGACTTCCAGTTCTATCAGGATCATTTCTTCTGATCCATAACCAAAGAAAATGATGAGTGTCCAATTGTAGACTTATGTGTCATCCTATAAGCCCATAGTGTTAGTGGAAGCTCATCAACCTAGTTACCTTTAGATCTAGTCAGACGCTTCTTCAAGGTGGATTTGATGATCTTGTTCTCTACTTCCACTTGCCTATTTGTTTGCGGATGTGCCACCATGGAAAAGCTTTTCCCAGTCCCACATCGATTGCAGAAATCCTTGAATTCAGCACTCTCGAATTGGGTTCCGTTGTCTGTGATGATCTTCTGAAGTACTCCGAACCTGCAAATAATGTTTTTCATTACAAAGTTAATTTGCTTCTTTGTTGCAATCATTGCAAACAGTTCCGTCTCTGCCCATTTCGTAAAGTAGTCCACTGCAACGATAACATATTCGGCTCCCTCCTTCACTGTCGGTAGCACATCGATGATGTCCATTCCCTAAATTGCAAACAGTCATGGACTGACCATTGGCATAAGTTTCATCGATGGGGCTCTTAGAATCTTCTCAAATCTCTGACACTGGTCACACCGTTTGGTGTAGTCAACAGCATTTCAGTTTATCGTCGGCCAAAAATATCCAAGGCGAAGTATCTTCTTCGCTAAATTCTATCTCTGGTGTGATCGCCACATTTGCCCTTATGGATTTCCATAAGGATCTTCCTAGACTCATCCTTAGCTACATACCAAAGCATAGAAGTTGAGAATCCTCTCATGTATAATACTCCTTGCATTACAAACCATGGTGCTTTCCAAAGGAGCTTCTTCCATTCGTTTCTGCCTCTTAGGAAAGTTCCGTTGATCAGATGGTCTTTGATTAGGGTCATCCATGACTCTTCTTCCTCCGTGGTCTTCAGAATCCAGTCGACATCCATCTAATCAATACAAGGAGTTATCAGAACTCCCATCGAAACGAATCCCATTAGCTGCACTTCCTCAGAGCTAGCTAGGTTAGTTAATGAATCAACCTTCATGTTCTTCTCTCTAAGAATGTGTGTTATTATATAATTCTCTATGTCCTCTAATAGCTCTAGTGCCTTCGACAGGCAAGGGGCTAGTCTCTCCCCCTTGGCCTGATACTCCTTTCTGATTATGCAAACCACCAGCTAGGAATCACTAAATATGTGTAGCAATTTTATCCCCATTTTCTTTGCTACCATCAATCTTGCTATTAATGCCTCATACTCGACTTTTTTATTAGTTGCAGGAAATTCCAGCTTCGATGCGTAACATATTGACCATCCTTTCAGTGTTTCAAATACTACTCCTGCCCCTGAGCTATATTCGTTTGAAGCACCATTAACAAATTGCTTCTAATGTGGAACTACGACAGCAACGTCCTATTCTTCTTCACCATCATGCGTGGTAAACTCGATGATGAAGTATGCAATTCCTACTCGTTTATCGCTCTCCTCGAATGGTAAGTAATATCGAACTGGCTCAGCTTGGTATTCCATTTTAGCAACCTTCCCGAGATCTCGGGTCTGTACAATACCATTTCAGAGGTTAGTCCGTCCATACTTCGATTGGATGAGCTTGAAAATATGGCACTAGCTTTCTAGATGCAATCAGTAGGTAGTATGCGAGCTTCTCCAACTTCATGTAGTTCTTTTCAGCCTTAGTAAATCGCTTTCTAATATAGTAAACCGACCTTTGAATCCTTGCCTCTTCATGTACTAATGCTGCATCAGTGCGTGAGTCGACACTACCAAATAAACAAATAAGTCCTCCCTGTCCAACGGTTTGGACAAGGCCAGTGGTGTTTCCGTGTGCCTCAACAACACCTCGAAGGCATTCTGGAAAGTCTGGTTCCATTCAAAGTTCTTTTTACCTATCTTAAGAGTGTAGAAGAAAGGAATGGACTTATCTATCGCCCTTGAGATGAACTGACTCAAAGCAGCAATCTTTCCATTTAGGCTCTGAAGCTCCTTCTTTGTAGTTGGGGCGGTTAAGTTCCTCAAGACATCTATCTTCTCTGAATTGGCTTCGATGCCCCATGATTTACAATAAACCCCAGAACTTTCTTGAAGCTACTTCGAAAGAACATTTCAATAGATTTTGCTTCAGTACATACTTCCATAAAGCTTCAAATATCTCAGAAAGGTCATCCAGATGGTTTCGGGATACTCGTGGTTTCACAAGAATGTCGTCCATGTATACTTCCATTATCCGCCCAATTTGGTTCTTAAACATAAAATTCACCAACCTTTGGTATAAGGCACTAGCGTTCTTAAACCGAATAGCATTACTCGATAGCAATATAGTCCCAAATTGGTTATAAAGCTAGTATTCTCCTAGTCTTGTATATGGATTGGAATATGATTTAGCCCGAATAAGCATCCATAAATGAAAGAAATTAATGACTTGCAGTCCCGTCCACAGTTGGTCAATCCTGGGCAAAAGAAAGCTATCGAGCATGCCATATTCAAATCCGAGTAGTCGATACATGTTCTTTATTTTCCATTTGACTTCTTGACCAATACGAGGTTGGATATCCACATATTTCCTAATTACCAAATTTTCTATAAGAAATATTAAGGGAAAATAAAAGCAAATAAGCCAATAGAAGGATATGGAAGCATTACAAATGGGAAGAGATGTCAAGCATCTAGGGGATGTCGAGGATCTTAAGAAGAGAAGATGTTGACCATCTAGGGGATGTCGAGGATATAAAGCGGAGGAGAAGTCGAGCATCTAAGGGATGTCGAGAATCTAAAGAAGAGGTGATGTAAAGCATCTAGGGGATTTCGAGTCTACTATAGCATGAGAACCAACAAATGTGCCATGATCTAGGAAACTAATTCGAGTCTATGCAATGAAAAGGGTTAAAAAGCATCTACACAAGGAGAGCCAAATCAAATGAATTAAGAGGATTTAGCGTATTTTCTTTATTTAAGCTTCAATGGGATTCACATTCCACCATATACTTCTTGTTGAGGTCACCACTAAGATGGTAATCCATATGGAGTGTTCAACCATGAAGAGATCATGACAAGTGGCACCATCAAGGTCATCCATCTTACCGAGTCATCAATCCATGCCAACTCACATCAACCAATGAAAACAAGCCTCACGTCCTTCCAACTACTATAAATAGTTCACCCCCTCATGGAAAAGGGCTCCTTACTTCTTTCCCTCTCTTATCATAAATCACATTTTTAACTAGAACTTTTTCTAAGCTTTTTCAAGAGCTTGAGAGGCATTTTAATGGCAAATGGCTAATGACAAAGAAGATGATATAGATATATGCATATAAGGACTTGAACAATTAGGAATTTGCATATTTGACTTATTTCGTGACATGCCCTATTATTGAACAAGGGACATGATTTGTATATATTGCCTATATTACCCATTGATAATAGAAAAATGGGCTATTGGATTAAGTACAGTATAGTGTAAAAATAGTTCAACACACGAGGAATTCTACGGAGACAAAATAAAGGCCACCGAGTTAAAATTGGTTATAAAAGCAAAACTCAGCATAAATGTGGCCAATCAGCATAGGATTTCTGGGCATCAACAGGTGGATATTGAGCTTCAAAAGAGATGATGAGCTTATAAAATGCTTAAAATTGTCGCACCTCTAGGTCTCGAGGCTGTCGTGGATATAAACAAGTGATTGTTAAGCCTGAAAACAATTTGAAATTGTCGAAGATATAAACAACATGTCAATCTTGTAACTTTGATGGTATTAAACTTGTAGAGAAATTAGTAGAGCTACTGAGGTAGCAGATGTTGAACTAGTATAAGAAGACAGTGAGTATGTAGCCAATAGTGGTGTCGAGCTTGTAGTATCAAAAGATGGCAAGTTTGTGGCCAACAACAGTGTCGAGCTTGTAGTATCAGAAGATGGAGAGTTTATACAATAGTGAGGATAGCGAGCCTATTAGAGGTAATATTGTCGAATCTATGGGATGATAAGATTGTCGAGATTAACAGCATTTAGGTGTCATATGACTAAAGACAATGTATATCAAGCATGTGGAGAAGTAACATTATGGAGATACAGTGAACATGGCAATATATTATTAAAACGAAGTGCAATATAGGGTCATTGAGCATGCTGATAAGTCACATACAAAAGCTCATTGTTTTATGTACAAGCCAACCATACTATGTAGTACATGGCTCCATGCTCTTTGCTGTGGGATTAAACTAACACAAAGATAGATATAATTATTCAAATAGGAAAATAAGGCATGCCTAGCCCATAAGTTAGGGTGTGTCAAACTTGTACTCAAAGTTAGATATAATTAAACAAGCAACTGAGTTAAAATAAGCTATGCAAGTAGATGTAAAGCCTATAAGATAGGGTGTGCGAGGCCTATAAGTTAAGGCAGACGTTGAACCTACCGAACTTATAAGTTTAGGCATATCGAACCTATAGACTAAGGCATGCCAAGCCTGTAAGTTAAAGCATGTCGAGCTTATATATTAAGGCATGAAGAGCTTATAAATTAAGGCATGTCGAGCTTATAGAACCAGGTGATGTCGAACCCGTAAATGTGCTAAGTAGGTAAATGATGGAGAATGTCGAGTACGTTGAGATGTTGAACCTGTAGATAGAAATAGTTAAAAGTAGACTTCTTTATATATGCATAAAATTTTTAAAATTAAATCTATCATCTCAAGTGTCCTTGCCTATAAACGGATAGTAACATAATATCTGAATAATATAAAATATTGTACCGTAGTTAGCAATGAATAGTGTAGCATATAAATGATCTTGTCATTGTCTTGTATTGAATACATGACAATAGGGTTTGTGCACCGTTAAGATAGGAAATGAATACATTATTTGGATATGTACTTTATGTCAAGTTGGCACGAATACACTCATATAGTAACATAATAACTAAGTTTCATAAAGAGAAAACTAATCAGCATGTTGAGTTTCTTTGGGCGGTGATTTATCGAGCATCAACAGTTTAAGAGCAGTAATCGTCTAAATTAGAGGGCTTCTTTAAGCGATGTAGGACCTTTATAAATGCATGGCAGTTCTTGTCTATGCAGTTAAAGCCCTACTGAAGCCCCGCAATATCCTTGCTATAGCCTATAGCACTCTTCGACTGTTATGCTATTTCAGTTTAGCGCTATTAAATAGTAGATCCGCTTTAAGTTCCATTATTTTCTGCTACAACCACTAAATCAAGGCATTTTAGCACTCGTTTTAGCAACTTTATTACATAAAGGTTGATTTGACTAGTTCTTTTTTAAAACAAATCAACAAAGTTATGGTAAAAATCTAATTTTAAGCTTTTAGTACTCAGTGTAAGTGTAACGACCCAGAATTTGACCACTTTAAAATATACTATTTAAAGTGATTTTAAATATAAATTAAGTAAGGTTATATGATTCAAATAATAGTAGATAGGATTTGGAAAGAGAAGTATACATAAAAATAGTAACATTTGCCTATATCGACAAAAGTGACAAAATGCTGATTTCAGAAAAGTAAGTTTCAATGGTTAAATAAATTATTTTAATTTATTTACGAGTGTTTATATTTTAAATAGAAATATAAAAATTTATTTTTTTATTTGGTTTACATAAATAAATAGTTTAACTAAAATGTCAAAATGTGACCGTAAAACATTTTGTCGAAAATTAATGTTTTGTCGATTAAAAGTTGTCGCAACGTTGTCGCACCTTTATTTTCTTATATATGAACATATATTCAAATATTATAAGTATTAATTAATTCACTAATCAAGTTTACTTTTACTAAACATACTAAGAAAATTCTAGAATATAATTAAGAAAAAGTAAGCACAAAAAGACAAACATGTCATTTCAAAGCAAAAGGTAAATATCAAATCAAACCAAATATAATTATTATATTCTTTACTTAATACTTAAGTAAAAATGATATAAAGCATTATTTGAAATGGTGATGGTAAGTGTTGAAAAAAATAAGATTACTTAATAAGTAAGTAAGGGTATTTTGGTATTTTATATAATATTATTTTAATCCAAAAAATTTTCTATAAATAAACATCCACTTTCTCACTTTTTCCCACTTTTTCTTCCTTCCTTTTTCAAAGCTTTTCTCCACTTCTCTAATGGCTTCTTCTCTTCTCTTTTCCTTACCAACTTTTTCAAAACCATATCAAACAAAGTCAAAACACCACCAAACTTTACCAAAGACCTTAGAATATCACCAAAACATGGTTTATCATCTAAAAATTGATGAAATGATGGAGGGGGGTTGGAACCCATGGAGGCCGAACCTATGGAGGAGGAGGAGCAAGTTTAAGGAGCTCTGGAGCGAGAAAAAGAGAAGGAAGTGCTGCCGGAATCAAAAGGAAAGTCTACGAAAAATATTTGGTGAAGTTAAGATGATTTAGTGAAGTGTTGGATTAAAAAAAATGTTGGTAGGAAGTTAATCTCTTGGTAAAAGGTGAGTACTCAGTTTAAAGTTAAATCATCCTTATAACTATTTTAATATGTCCATTAAAACCCTTGAATAAATTTTTTGAATGTTTGATAACTTGGATATGAAATTGGATGATTATATGTTTGTGATATGGATGATAACTTGGTTTGATAAATGATAAGAGAAATGGTTAGTAAGCATAGTTAATTAAATAAGAATTTAAATCCATAGAAATAAATGTATGGAAAATTATTTAGCCTCTTAATGATTTCAAAATATCTAAAAAGATTGAAAATGATATTATAATATTATAATATGAAATGAAATGAAAAATGAGTTTGAAATATAAATATATTGTTTTAAATGAGTTAAAAATGATTTAGAAATTTTTTATAAACATTTAAAAGTGTATCCAAGAAGTTTGAAAAGAAATTGAAAAACAAGTCAAAACTAGGCGCGTCGCGTAATAGTAGTTCACGATTTCGCTCCGTAAAAGTTAAATAAGTATACAAAGTGAAGTATAGCTCGGAATTCTTCAAGATAAGAATTTTCCGATCTATTATACCCATAGTTTTCCAACAAAGAAAGAAAATCAAGATTTCATTAAGTAGATTTTGAAATATGTCCAAAACAATTTTCTAAAAACATCGCGGTTTTGCAGTTCGGAATCCAAAAAGGGATTTCTTTATAAATGATAATTTTAAATGATTAAAAATATGAAATAAATTTAATAAATGTATTAAAATGGTTTAAAAGAGATTTGGAATGGAAAATATGAATTTTCAAATATTAAAAAGTTGTTTAAATCAAATAAGCTTAAATAGCACTTTCCGCAGCACTTTTATGCTTCGAATTCTATAACCTTTTGAATATGAGTTTAAACTTAACAATTCTTTCCTAAATCTTTTATGAGTAATTTTAAAGGAATAATTAAGTAATGTAAAGATGATTTGAAAGTTTTAATAAGAGTTTGAATAAATGGTTAAGATGAATTGTTTATACCACTTAAACAATAAGTGAAGAATATTGAATGTAATAACAAATTGAGTATGCGGAAATGATTAGTACGTTTTTCCCGCCTGCGAGATCTGGAAAGATAAAACAAGATGTTTAACTAAGGTTAGGGATGGAGCAACCAATGCCCTGAACTTACCTGGCCTATGTCTTCTCTTTTTAGGCGAGGGGTGGAATAGATCGAAAGGAAAGCCCAGATGCTCTAAAAGATCATATTTAAAATTATCCGAAATAAAAGAAACAATTTTTTTGAGTGTTAATTAACCATTTAACATCTTTTATTCATGATTGGTACGAAGGAACCGGGATCAGATTTGGGTGATTCGTATCTGAAGAACTGGGATCGGATTTGGGTGATTCATATCCGAAAATCACTTCAAACTAATTTTCGAAACCCCATATGAACTTAACATTTTTTTATCGATGATAGGTACGAAGGAACCGGGATCGGATTTGGGTGATTCCTATCCGAAAAACCGGGATCGGATTTGGGTGATTCCTATCCGAAAACCCCATCAAACTAATTTTCGAAATAAAACATTTTGAAGACAAAGATCTTCATGATGTAGGATTACTTTCCACTATTCCCTGGAGGTGAAATTTACCATATTTAAAGAGGCAGTAGTGCTCTGTTATGAAAATCTTCGATTTGCAAAAATATGATTTAAATTTAAGAAAGAAATCTTTGATTAAGATTTAATGAATGATTTGGGAATATTTCCCCAAGTCAAAAGTTATAGCTTGAATATATGAAATCTTTGATTAAGATTTAATGAATGATTTGGAATGGTTTTCCTAAGTAAAAGAGAAAATGATTTGGAATTATTCCAAGATTTAAGAAAGGTTTAAATAAATCAAATGATTTAATAAATGAGGCTTAATGATTCCATATACTCTGGAAAAGAAAATGGAATAAATTGAATAGAATATATCTAAGAAAGATATTAAATAAAAGATGAAGTAATTGATTGATGATTGATATCCACGTATGAACTTAACATCTTTTAAAGCGATGATTGGCTTTGAAGGAACCGGAGTCGGATTTGGGTGATCCCTATCCGAAAACCACTTCGAACCAATGTATACGTTGGAAAGCGAAGACATGTTGAAGATGATGATTATTGAAGATCGCAGATCTTCATAGCGTGAAGACTGCTTGTTGACATGCTCTGGGTCGCTCCCATTATAGAGTTATTTATAGCAGTATTCTCCTCGTTGTGGAGATTTTTTCGGATTGCAAGGGCTTTTCGCCTAGTAATGGTCGAGGAAAGTGCCTTCGGTTTCGTTCAGTTCCAGAACGAACTTGTATGGATGAATATTTGACACTGCATTTCTGAGACACAATGTTTGTCTTTTACAAATGTACATCTGCTTGGTGGCGGAGAAGGCAACTTCTCTTAGCTTAACACCCTTCTCTGAGACATATGAGCTCAGAGGTTGTATGCTTGTGGGAGTCAAATAGTGATCAAAGTAATGGAAGTGTGGCATTCAAAGTGGAACCTGTTATGATCAAAGCATGGTTTTGTATGAAAAGCGCGGCCTTGAAGAAATTGAGCGTAGCCTCGCGAGCCTCACACCCCGGTTATGATGGGATTCTATGTGGTCAGATGTATGCTTGCATTTCGAATAGTAGTGATTTGGTTTATCAAATGTTCTAAGCCCTAAGTACCGGATACGTCTGGCCCTCATGGCAGGGATGCGCGAAGTCTGAGTCCTTGGATGTTATTCGCAAATTGTATCTCCTTTTAGCCATTTGTGTTGTTGTATAACGGCATCTGAGTCTTGGACGTAAGCCGTGGATACATATTGATCTTTCCACGAGTTCCCCGTCATGTTGGAAATCCAATCCCAATACGAGTTTTAAGATTTTGATTGTATTCCCAAAATAGCTATAACGACTTGCAAACATTTCAGCTGCCCCTTTTGGTATCATATATTCCATTCGGTATATTCCGTTGAACCAGTCCGGATATATTACCTTAGACTTAGTCCGGGTATTGATACCTTATTTGAATAAGTTTATTTGAAAAGTGTTTTTAGAAGAATTTCATTAAAGATAATATCAAATTATTTTGGTAATAAAATTGTTTTGGTTATTATAAGGTAAAAACCCGTCCGTGTTTATGTGTGAGCATGGTCTTATGAGATACCCTTCTTTTCAAAGGTTTTGATAACATAGTCATTTTAAATTTCGAGTATCTCACGTTGGTTTATCAAGCCTGATCCGGGTACTTTTAACACTCGGGTCAGATCCGAGTAGTTTCAGGTTTAGTTGAAGACGGTTGGAGTTCCAAAGGAGAGCTAGAGATCTTCATCATCGTATGGATGTATTCTATTATCTGCTACATCTACTGCATTTGTTTTATTGTTTTCAGCATTTGTAAGGTTAGATGTTATAACTGTCCGAGCTGAATCTAGGTTAGACTCTGATATTGTATTTTAAAATTTTTGCTGTAAAGATTATTATTGAAATAATATATGTTATTCCATTCGTGTGAGATTCTATCCTGTCTTTATTTTCTTTCTACCCTTAATGATCCGTCTTTTCGTGCAATTTGAGTTAGGCCTGTGTGGTTTATTATCGATTCAAAGGGCATAGGATTATACATGTCCCTAGTGTGAAAGGGTTGGTTGATAGTCGAGAGGCTTGCCGTAAAAGCATATCCAAGGTACCACATGTAGTCACCTCCATGTTATAAAGCAGGAGTGCCCCCATGTTGAAAAGCAGAAGGGTAGTGGGATGGTTGAAAAGCCTACCGGGGCAGGTCCGAAAAACCAGTTCATTACATTTGGTATCGGGGCTGAAGGTTAAGCGAGAACCTTGGCTTTGGTGGGGTAAAGACTCATTAGAGATAGGGTTAGTAATACCCTAGGATGAGTAACTCATTAGTGATAGGGTTAGTAACACCCTAGACTGAGTTTGTGTGTATTATATATAAGTGTGTATTTATTAATGACTAATTAATTGTTTTGTGTTGATTTATCTGTTGAGTGTTTTATGGATTCTGATCGATATGCCTGATCACCGTTACCGATGAGGGTTCCTAAACATTTAAACAAGGCGAATCGACACACTGATTTTGAAAAAATTGGCAAATGAAATAATTTTACCTAGGATTGTATTTTAAATATAAAGTATATATTTTGAAAAGTTGTATAGTTAGAAATCAGGATTAGTGAAATTTAAATATGAATATCTTATGATTAGAATTTCACAATTTGACTATAAGATGTTTCATAAAGTTAATCGATAAGTAAGAAATCTGATAAGGCAATTGAGATCTTTAATACTTATTTCAAAATAATAAACTAAGTAATGATAATGTTAAGTTACTATCATAAATTGATCAATTGTTTGATTTAAAAGTTTAAGTGCAAATACCTTGTGAATTAAGTTTCACGATTTGACTATAAGGTGTTTGATAATAAGATTTGTTTAAGGAATGAACACATAAGATAAAAATGTATTTAAACGATTATGTAAAGGGAAAAAAATATATAAAAGAAATGAGAATTTAAATTCAAGTAAAATTGTGGAAATTTAAATGAAGTTATTTAATATATAAAATAGGTTTTATAAAGTAATCTCTAAAGGATTTTGAAAATGGTATTATTTCAAATAAAAAGAGGTGTTTTATGATAACTAATTCGATTGGTTCAAAAATAAACTAAAAATGGGCAAGAGATGTGTTCGGATGGTAAACACTTCTCTTAAGTATTACTCTTCTTGTTAAGAGGATATATAATACTATTGGTAGTTCCCAGTTCGTTGGTATTATTTTAGGGTTACTCGATCTATATAATTTTCTTAAGTTATAGAGATAATGTGAATCATTACTGAAAAATTGATTAGTAATCTTTATAAAAGTGTTTAAACTAAAGATAAATTTGGAATCACTAATTGCTAAAATAAAGCGGGATTCTCGACGATTTTGGACAGTCGAAAATTTCTGAATTATTCCTAACTCAGAGCTAAGAAATTTATGAAAACTTTTGGTAAAATATTGTGAAATACTTTGAGTGAATGAAATAAGATAAGGATAATTTATAAATCTGATTTATAAAAGAGATTTAAGAGTTAAGAGTATGAGGATTTAAATACGGGTGGTTTTAAAATTTGTTTTTCAAAGCTAGAAAGTTAATAATAATATTAAATGAGAAATAAGTTTTATAACTTATGAATTTGAGATAACAGAAAATTACAACAAAATTTAAATCTGTTAAACAGCTTGATTTAATTAAAACCGATTTGAAATTTGGGATTTATATATACTCTTAGGATGTAAAGTTATATCATACAAATATAGATTTAAGTCATGAACTATCTATACACTTAAGTAAAATAATGACTCCTCAAAAAGGTAATTATAACCTGGAAAATGTTTTATTAATGAATTTCAGCATTAATTAAGAATTTGGACTTAAATCTTTAAAAGTGATTGATTTGCATAAGTTGTAAGATGTAATAAACTTAAGTAATAGTTTTATGAAATGATTCATAAATAATATTAGTGTTAAAGGAGATATACTAAGTTAAAGGATTGTGGAAAAAAATTTATAATAAAGATAAATGATCTTTTGAGTAAAAAAATGGTCTCTTTAGAATATTTTCCTTTGATAAAAATATTTGAAAATAAATTACTAAAGGGATTATATGAAGAAGCACCATTATAAAATGTTTAAACTTAAGGTAAAAGTTTATGAAAAGTTTTTGAAAGTTAATAAATACATATATTATGTGTAGATCATTTCGTCACCCAAATTTTGATCTATGATTCGAGTATAGAGCTTCGAGGTGTTTACATTGGTCCGAAAAAGGATTTATCACTCGATTCTTGACGATGAACATTGATGGAGGTTTGTGGTTAGGTACTTTAGTTTTCTATCATAGTTAAGAACTATGCAAGGAAATCAAAGGTTTTGATCTAGAAGCCTGATCAGAGTCCAGACAAGAGGATCGGGGGATCGATACTAGTTCAAAAACAAAGTTGTGTATTCGAATAGAAGATCGAATCAGATATTTCATACGGATCATCTATGTATATTATGCCGAATTAAGTTTGAAGATAAATGTTTTCGGCAAACTTTTGTTTTGAGTAATTTCGAGGACGAAATTCTTTTAAGTAGGGGAGAATGTAATGACCCAGAATTTAACCACTTTAAAATATACTATTTAAAGTGATTTTAAATATAAATTAAGGTTATATGATTCAAACAATATTAGATAGGATTTGGAAAGAGAAGTATACATAAAAATAGTAACATTTGCCTATATCGATAAAAGTGACAAAATGTTGATTTCAGAAAAATAAGTTTCAATGTTTACATAAATTATTTTAATTTATTTACAAGTGTTTATATTTTTAAATAGAAATATACAAATTTACTTTTTAATTTGGTTTACATAAATAAATAGTTTAACTAAAACGTCAAAATGTGACCGTAAAACATTTTGTCGATTAAAAGTTGTCGCACCTTTATTTTCTTATATAGGAACATATATTCAAATAGTATAAGTATTAATTAATTCACTAATTAAGTTTACTTTTACTGAACATGCTTAGAAAATTCTAGAATATAATTAAGAAAAAGTAAGCACAAAAAGACAAACATGTCATTTCAAAGCAAAAGGTAAACATCAAATCAAACCAAACATAATTATTATATTCTTTACTTAAAAATTAAGTAAAAATGATATAAAGCATGATTCGAAATGGTGATGGTAAGTGTTGAAGAAATAAGATTACTTAATAAGTAAGTAAGGGTGGTTTGGTCTTTTACATTATATTATTTTAATCTAAAACTTTTTCTATAAATAAGCATCTACTTTTTCACTTTTTTTCACTTCTTCTTCTTCCTTTTTGAAAGCTTTTCTCCACTTCTCTAATGGCTTCTTCTCTTCTCTTTTCCTTACTAACTTTTTCAAAAACATATCAAAAAAAGTCAAAACACCACCAAACATTGCCAAAGACCTTAGAATATCACCAAAACATGGTTTAGCATCTAAAAATGGAATAAATTATGGAGGAGGGGTTGGAACCCATGGAGGCTGAACCTATGGAGGAGGAGGAGCAAGTTCAATAACTCTGGAGCGAGAAAAAGAGAAGGAAGTGCTGCCGGAATCAAAAGGAAAGTTTACGAAAAATATTTGGTGAAGTTACGATGATTTAGTGAAGTGTTGGATTAAAAAGAATGTTGGTAGGAAGTTAATCTTTTGGTAAAAGGTGAGTACTCAATTTAAAGTTAAATAATCCTTATAACTATTTTAAAATGTCCATTAAAACCCTTGAATAAATTGTTTGAATGTTTGATAACTTGGATGTGAAATTGGATGATTATATGTTTGTGATATGGATGATAACTTGGTTTGATAAATTATAAGAGAAATGGTTAGTAAGCATAGTTAATTAAATAAGAATTTTAATCCATAAAAATATGTGTATGGAAAATTATTTAGCCTCTTAATGATTTCAAAATATCTAAAAAGATTGAAAATGATATTATAATATTATAATATGAAATCAAATGAAAAATGAGTTTGAAATATAAAAATATTGTTTTAAATGAGTTAAAAATGATTTAGAAATGTTTTATAAACATTTAAAAGTGTTTCCAAGAAGTTTGAAAAGAAATTGAAAAACAAGTCAAAACTAGGCGCGTCGCGTAACGATAGTTCTCGATTTCGTGCCGTAAAAGTTAAATAAGTATACAAAGTGGAATATAGCTCGAAATTCTTCGAGATAAGAATTTTCCGGTCTATTATATACATAATTTTCCAACAAAGAAAGAAAATCAAGATTTTATTAAGTATATTTTGAAATATGTCCAAAACAATTTTTTAAAAACATCGCGGTTTTGCAGTTCAAAATCCAAAAAGGGATTTCTTTATAAATGATATTTTTAAATGATTAAAAATATGAAATAAATTTGATAAATCTATTAAAATGGTTTAAAAGAGATTTGGAATGGAAAATATGAATTTTCAAATATTAAAAAGTTGTTTAAATCAAATAAATTTATATAGCACTTTCCGCAGCATTTTTATGCTCCGAATTCTATAACCTTTTGAGTATGAGTTTAAACTTAACAATTATTTCCTAAATCTTTTGTGAATAATTTTAAAGGAATAATTAAGTAATGTAAAGATGATTTGGAAGTTTTAATAAGAGTTTGAATAAATGGTTAAGACGAATTGTTTATACCACTTAAATAATAAGTGAAGAATATTGAATGTAATAACAAATTGAGTATGCGAAAACGACTAGTACATTTGTCCCGCCTGTGAGATCTGGGAAGATAAAACAAGGTGTTTAACTAAGGTTAGGGATGGAGCAACCTATGCCCTGAACTTACCTGGCCTATGTTTTCTCTTTTTATGCGAGGGGTGGAATAGATCGAAAGAAAAGCCCGAATGCTCTAAAAGATCACATTTAAGTTTTTCCAAAATAAAAGAAAAGAAACAAATTTTTTGAATGTTAATTAACCACTTAACATCTTTTATTCGATGATTGGTACGAAGGAACCGGGATCGAATTTAGGTGATTCCTATTTAAAGAACCTGACGCAGCGGATTAAACAAAACAAGGTAGATCGATGAAAGTAGCAATCAGTGGATTGTTGAATACTGAAATGCCCAAATTCGTTGATCCGAAGATACCGAATTCTAGCTATCTCTGACACGTTGATCGCGCACGATACCGTGAGAAGAGATCTTCAATTCTTCGAGCGTTGATCAAGCGCACTTGATTCCACGAATCGGCTTCAACGATCGAAGATTCGAGCACACTCGAATGTCGAAGGTGGAGATAGGAGATTACACTCAACTACCAATTTAATTGAAAGCACAAAGCTCACAAACAAGAATTTTTTTTCAAATCAACTAACTTTCAAATGTACAACTCACGCCTATTTATAGCAATTTACAAAACAGACCCTTAAGTCGTTCACGACTTACGACTCAACTAGGTCGTCAACGACTTAACGGCTCAGAAGTTCTATCGACTCAACATAACTCGTACACGACCCTAAAACACACAGCGCCTCGACATAGACGACATACGACTCAAACAATTACACAACAAATATTTACAACACTTAGGTCGTATACGACCTAACTACTCACGACTTAAGAAATATACGACATATTACAACATACGACTTATACAACTCACACGACCTAAAAATGAACGGCATCTGGAGCAAGCGACCTAAAAATGAACGGCATCCCCATCAGCGATCTAAAAGAAGCGGCTTTAGAAAACTTCGCGACCTAAGTCTTCACGACTTAAAGCCTCGCGACTCATAGTGAACGACCTATCTCCCCATATCTTCCCACGACCTAGCATAGGTCGTAACTCGTTAAGTCGTTTGAGCGCCTTTCCCTTTAGCTTGTTAACTCGCGGTTCCCCACTAGGTCGTTCACGACTTATGGCTTCTTTAGGTCGGTCAGGACTTAGTCCCTTTAACTTGTTAACTCGCAGTTCTCCACTAGGTCGGTCACGACTTATGGCTTCTTTAAGTCGGTCACGACTTAGTACTTCCTCGCGAACTTCCTTGTTAGCTCCCATGGTCTTAGGTCGTAAACGACTCATCATTTCTGAACGACTTAAGGTGTCGTTAGGTCGGTCACGACCTAATACTTGGCCTGCATCATCCTCCCCTGGTTGAGAGAAATTCGTCCTCGAATTTGCACCTTCCTCCTCCGCAACACACTCATCCCCATGATACAGAACTATGTATTTGACGTTAAACACATCAGAAGTATGAACATTATCCAGCAATTCCAATTGATACGCGTTCTCATTGATTTTCTTCAAAAATTTTACTGGACCAATCTTCCGCGCTTTCAATTTATTGTACGTTCCCATCGGAAAACGATCCTTTGTTAACACTGCATAAACCAAATCCCCTTCATTAAATTCAACACTCCTTCGCCTCAGATCTGCAGATCGTTTGTACTTCTCATTCGCTTTCTCCAATCGTTCCTGAACGATTTTATGACATTCAGTCAACCCATCAACAAAATCAACAGCTCGTTTAACGGTTCCCTTGGATTGTGGTACTATCGTCAAATCCAACGGTCCCTTTGGTAAACTTGAATACACTATCTGAAATGGACTAAATCCTGTACTGCGGTTTATAGCATGGTTATGAGCAAACTCCACTTGACATAATTTCATATCCCAACTCTTCAGATTATCTTTCACAAGACATCTCAACAAATTCCCCAACGATCTGTTCACGACCTCGGTCTGTCCATCCGTCTGCGGATGATAAGCGCTGCTAAAGTTCAACTTCGTTCCCACCATCTTCCACAAACTTAGCCAAAAATGACTTATAAATCTAGTATCCCGATCAGAAACAATGGATTCTGGCAAACCATGTAAACGATATACCTCTTTGAAGAATAACTCAGCAACACGGACGACATCAGCTGTCTTCTTACAAGCGAATGTGCCATTTTGGAAAATCTATCCACCACAACAAATACAGAATCATTTCCCCTTTGAGTTCTAGGCAAGCCCAAAACAAAATCCATACTGATATCAACCCATGGTTTAATCGGCACGGGTAACGGCATATACAATCCTGCATTTGTCGCTGTTCCCTTGGAAACTTGGCAAATATGACATCTCTCCACAAACCTTCCAACTTCCCGCTTCATCGACGGCCAAAAATAAGATTGAGAAATCAGCTGTAGTGTACGGTCTCTACCCACATGGCCTTCTTCATGTAGCTCCTTTACAATCTTCATTCTCAAGCTACAATCAGGTATGCACAATCGATTTCCTTTGAACAGAAAACCATCTACCATCATAAACTCATCCGTTTCTCCCTCCTTGACTTCATCAACAAACTTTGCAAAGTAAGTATCATCGACAAATAATTCTGGAAACACATCAAACCCCGTCACTTCAACCTTCATTGTGGTCAACAAATGATTTCTTCTGCTCAACGCATCCGCCACACGGTTCGTAACCCTAGATTTGTGTTTCACAACAAATGTAAACTGCTGTAGATATGCGATCCATGATGCATGCCTTGCTAAAATTTTCTACTGTCCTTGCAGATGTTTCAAAGCCTCATGATCAGTGTATAGCACAAACTCCTTGTGAAATAAGTAATGTCTCCAATGTTTAATGGCTTGCACAACTGCATAAAATTCCACATCATACGTACTATATCTCATCTTTGCTCCTGATAACTTCTCACTGAAATATGCAATAGGACGTCCCTTCTGACTCAACACTCCTCCAATCCCAACCTTGGATGCATCAGTATGTAGTTCAAATACTAACTGAAAATCAGGTAATGCTAGAATTGGTGTGGTCGTCAACAGTTCCTTGATTTGTTCAAAAGCAATCCCTGCTTCCTCTGACCATGAAAACTGTTTACCTTTCATACAATCTGTAACAGGCGCCATCACACTACTAAAGTGTGGAATAAATCTTCGATAGAATGAAGCTAACCCGTGAAAACTTCGAACTTCTGTTATCGTCTTGGGCTGTGGCCAATCTCTAATTGCTTCAACTTTACTTTGGTCAACCTGTATTCCTCCCTCCGATACAACATACCCTAGAAATAAAACACTCCTCGCCATGAAAACACATTTCTTCGTAGCGGCATAGAATTGTTCTTTTCGAAGAATAATTAACACTTTCTTCAAATGCTGAACATGCTCCTCGGTACTAGCACTGTAAATCAAAATATCATCAAAGTATACCACCACAAATTTCCCAATGTACGGCCTAAAAATTTGATTCATCACTCTCATAAACGTGCTCGGTGCGTTCGATAGACCAAACGGCATGACCAGCCATTCATACAATCCTTCCCTCGTCTTGAATGTTGTCTTCCACTCGTCTCCTGGTCTAATTCGAATCTGATGATAACCACTTTTAAGATCAATCTTCGAAAAGATCACAGACCCACTGATTTGATCTAACAGATCATCAAGCCTCGGCATTGGAAATCTGTATTTGACAGTTATCTTATTCAGTGCCTTGCTATCCGTGCACATTCTCCATGAGCTATCCTTCTTCGGTACGAGTAATGCTGGAACAGCACACAGACTCAAACTCTCCTGTATTCGTCCTTGTTCAACCAATTCCTCTACCTGCCTACGCAACTCTTCATGTTCTTTCGGACACATTCTATAGTGTGGTTTATGAGGCAACACAGTACCCGGAACAAGATCTATCTGGTGTTGTATATCCCTCAACGGTGGCAATTCGATCCATTGGCAGCTCTTCAGGAAATACATCGGCAAATTCTTCCAGTACTGGTTTGACTTCTTCAGGTATCTCAACCACTTCATTGCTCTCTCGCCCAATCAACAAGAACACTTCCGGCTCCTCCTCGACCTCCTTAACAAACTCCTTCAAAGACAACAAAGTTTTCAACTCTTCAATCTCCTCCAGCTTGTTTTCTTCTGGTTGTCGCTTCTTTGGAACTAGAGTAATTTTCGTGCCTTCAAACATGAAACTGTAACTGTTGATACGCCCATCATGTTGCACCGCCCAATCATACTGCCATGGTCTTCCCAGCAACAAATGACAGACATCCATATCTACCACATCGCACCTGATTTCATCTTTATATTTCTTTCCAATTGAAAAATTCACACAAGCCCTTCGTCCAACCTTCATCCCCCGCCTTTTCTCAACCAAGCCAACTTGTACGGTTTCAGATGTTTCTCAGTCTTCAATGCCAGCTTCCTCACAGCTTCTAAAGAAATTATATTATCACAGCTTCCAGCATCAATAACAAATTTGCAAACTTTCCCCAGAATAGTACATGTCGACTGAAAAATATTGCTCCTCAACCATCTACAATCCTCCTCTAGCTTTGGTGTTAAACAAGACCTCCTCATCATCAGATTATAACCTTCGTCTCCCGTCACTTCTTCTTCCTCCTCATAAGGTGGTGAATTGGAACATTCAGCTTCTCCATCCTCATCCTCAACCTCCGCTATCATAGCTCTCTTCTTCGGCTTTGGACATTCATTACTTTTGTGGCCCATCTCTTGGCAATTATAACACTTGAAACCATTATTGACTTTCGTCTTCCCAACCTCATTCACAACTGGTTGTGTAACAGTTTTTGAAACATTAGAACTTACACTAACACCCTTCACTGGATTGTTGGAATTTGTAAACACACCACCACCTCGTCTTCCTTGTTTCTCCCAAGCCAACGCTTTCTGGTGTGCTTCCCTTACAGATCTGGGATCAAACATGTTAACCATATCTTGAATCTGCATTCGCAACCCCCCAACAAATCTAGCTGTCAATTGTTCCTTTGTCTCCATAATATCGTTCCTTGCAATCAGTTGATAAAATTCGTCAGCATAGTCAATCACAGATTTCGTCCCCTGTCTCAAGTTTTGCAACCTCTGATACATAAGCGACTGATAGTTATAAGGTAAGAATGTGGCTTTCATCATTTTCCTCATCTTTTCCCATGATTCAACCTTTGACTTCCCCATCCGTTCACGTGTAAGTTTGGTTTGCTGCCACCACGCCAAAGCTCTACCCCTCAACCTTGTAGCAACCAACTTTACTCTACGATGTTCTGGAACTTCTTTGAAGTCAAAAATCTCTTCAACATTAGACAACCAATCCAAAAACTCTTCAGCTTGCATACCACCCTTGAACTCGGGAATTTCAGTCTTCATACCAGACTCCCACTTGTGATCATACTCCGATTGATTTCTTCCTTGACCTCGTCCATGAACACTACCCCCATCAATCTCTTCTTCAAAATCAGATGTATATCGATGTCGATCCTGACCACCAACATCTCTACTACTATCATTCCTTCCACCAACATCCCTTCTACCGGCATTCCTCCGATTACGACCTCGGTCATCAACATCTCTATAACTGTCTCGGCTCATGCTTCTATGATCATTATCATTACTTCTCTCTCGATTGGAATGTGGCGAAACTCTACTTCTTCCATGGTTGGATTCAGGTGAAACCCTTCTCTGATTCGGATTCATCTCCAACATCATCTTCTCTAAACGACCAATTCCTTCATTGAGCTTCTCACTAAAGTTCATATTAATTCTTTGCTCCATTTCATCAGCCTCTTCTCTTCTATACAAAGCTTCAATGTTTTGATGACGATTGGCTCTTCTCGGCGGCATGATTGCAATTTTACAAACTCTTCAATTCTCGGCTTGGACAAATCAAAAGATACCAAATGATGTATGATCTTCAACTTTAAATTCTCGGCTTGACTTCAATGCTTAACTCGGCCGAAACTCTTCAAACCGCCTTGGCGTGCAAATCTTCTCCGTGCTAATTCAAACACTTCCAAACTTTTGATCCAAAGTGAAATGGGTCGAAAACTCCCACTTTGTTGCGAAAATAGGATGAACACGATGAATACAACTTTTCCAAATAATGCAACTTTCAATCTCCAACACTTCTACTTGGCTCGGCTCTACACTTCAAGCTCGGCTAACACTTCAACTTCGAAATTCTTCAAAGAATTGGCTCCAAGACTCGATTTAGCTATGATTGGCTAAAACAAGCTCTGATACCAAACTGACGCAGCGGATTAAACAAAACAAGGTAGATCGATGAAAGTAGCAATCGATGGATTGTTGAATACTGAAATGCCCAAATTCGTTGATCCGATGATATCGAATTCTAGCTATCTCTGACACGTTGATCGCGCACGATACCGTGAGAAGAGATCTTCAATTCTTCGAGCGTTGATCAAGCGCACTTGATTCCGCGAATCGGCTTCAACGATCGAAGATTCGAGCGCACTCGAATGTCGAAGGTGGAGATAGGAGATTACACTCAACTACCAATTTAATTGAAAGCACAAAGCTCACAAACAAGAATTTTATTTCAAATCAACTAACTTTCAAATGTACAACTCACGCCTATTTATAGCAATTTACAAAACAGACCCTTAAGTCGTTCACGACTTACGACTCAACTAGGTTGTCAACGACTTAACGGCTCAGCAGTTCTATCGACTCAACATAACTCGTACACGACCCTAAAACACACAGCGCCTCGACATAGACGACATACGACTCAAACAATTACACAACAAATATTTACAACACTTAGGTCGTATACGACCTAACTACTCACGACTTAAGAAATATACGACATATTACAACATACGACTTATACAACTCACACGACCTAAAAATGAACGGCATCTGGAGCAAGCGACCTAAAAATGAACGGCATCCCCATTAGCGATCTAAAAGAAGCGGCTTCAGAAAACTTCGCGACCTAAGTCTTCACGACTTAAAGCCCCGCGACTCATAGTGAACGACCTATCTCCCCATATCTTCCCACGACCTAGCATAGGTCGTAACTCGTTAAGTCGTTCGAGCGCCTTTCCCTTTATCTTGTTAACTCGCGGTTCCCCACTAGGTCGTTCACGACTTATGGCTTCTTTAGGTCGGTCACGACTTAGTCCATTTAGCTTGTTAACTCGCAGTTCTCCACTAGGTCGGTCACGACTTATGGCTTCTTTAAGTTAGTCACGACTTAATACTTCCTCGTGAACTTCCTTGTTAGCTCCCATGGTCTTAGGTCATAAACGACTCATCATTTCTGAACGACTTAAGGTGTCGTTAGGTCGGTCACGACCTAATACTTGGCCTGCATCAGAACCGGAATCAGATTTGAGTGATTCCTATCCAAAAATCATTTCAAACTAATTTTCGAAACCCCATATGAACTTAACATTTTTTTATCGATGATTGGTACGAAGGAACGGGGATCGGATTTGGGTGATTCATATCCGAAAAACTGGGATTAGATTTAGGTGATTCCTATCCGAAAACCCTTTCAAACTAATTTTTGAAATAAAACATATTGAAGACAAAGATCTTCATGATATAGGATTACTTGCCACTAGTCCCTAGAGCTGAAATTTACCATATTTAAAGAGGCAGTAATACTCTGTTATGAAAATGTTTGATTTGCAAAAATATGATTTGAAGTTAAGAAAGAAATCTTTGATTACGATTTTATGAATGATTTGGGAAAATTTCCCTGTGTTAAAAGTTATGCTTGAATATAAGAAATCTTTGATTAAGATTTAATGAATGATTTGGAAAGGTTTTCCTAAGTAAAAGAGAAAATGATTAGGAATTATTCCAAGATTTAAGAAAGGTTTAAATAAATCAAATGATTTAATAAATGAGGCTTAAAGATTCCATATACTCTTGAAAAGAAAATGGAATAAATTGAATAGAATATATATAAGTAAGATATTAAATAAAAGATGAAGTAATTGATTGATGATTGATATCCACGTATGAACTTAACATCTTTTAATGTGATGATTGGCTTCGAAGGAACCGGAATCGGATTTGGGTGATCCCTATCCGAAAACCACTTCGAACCAATGTATACCTTCGAAAGTGAACACATGTTGAAGATGATGATTATTGAAGACCATGGATCTTCATAGCGTGAGGACTGCTTGTTGACATCTTCTGGGTCGCTCCCATTATAGAGTTATTTATATAGTAGTCTCCTCGTTGTGGAGATTTTTTCGGATTGCAAAGGCTTCTCGCCTAGTAATGGCCGAGGAAAGTGCCTTCGGTTTCGTTCAGTCTCAGAACGAACTTGTATGGACGAATGTCTGACATTGCATTTCTGAAACACAACGTTTGACTTTTACAAATGTACATCTGCTTGGTGGCGGAGAAGGGAACTTATCTTAGCTTAACACCCTTCTCTGAGACATACGAGCTCAAAGGCTGTATGCTTGTGGGAGTCAAAAAGTGATAAAAGGAATGGCAGTGTGGCATTCAAAGTGGAACCTATTATGATCAAAGCGTAGTTTTGTATGAAAAGCGTGGCCTTAAAGAAATTGAGCGTAGCCTCGTGAGCCTCACACCCCTGTTATGATGGGCTTCTATGTTGTCAGATGTATGCTCACATTTCGGATAGTAGTGATTTGGGTTATCAGATGTTCTGAGCCCTAGGTACCAGATACGTCTAGGGCACATGGCAGGGATGTGCGAAGTCTGAGTCCTTGGATGTTATTCGTAGATTGTATCTCCTTTTAGCCATTTGTGTTATTGTATAACGTCGTCTGAGTCTTGGACGTAAGCTGTGGATATAGATTGATCTTTCCACGAGTTCCCCATCATGTTGGAAATCCAATCACAATACGAGCTTTACGGTTTTGATTGTATTCCCAAAATAGCTGTAATGACTTGCAAACATTTCAGCTACCCCTTTTGGTATCGTATATTCCGTTCGGTATATTTCGTTGACCCAGTCCGGATATATTACCTTAGACTTAGTCCGAGTATTGATACCTTATTGGAATAAGTTTATTTGAAAAGTGTTTTTAAAAGAATGTCATTAAAGATAATATCAAATTGTTTTGACAATAAAAGTGTTTTGGTTATCATAAGGTAAAAACCCGTCCGTGTTTATGTGTGGGCGTGGTCTTATGTATACCCTTCTTTTCAAAGGTTTTGATAACATAGTCATTTTAAATTTCGAGTATCTCACGCTGGTTTATCAAGCTTGATCTAGGTATTTTTAATACTCGGGTCAGATCCAAGTAGTTTCAGATTTAGTTGAAGACGGTTGGAGTTCCAGAGGAGAGCTGGAGATCTTCATCATCGTATGGACGTATTCTATTATCTGCTACATCCATTGCATTTGTTTTGTTGTTTTCAGCATTTGTAAGGGCAGATGTTATAACTGTCCAAGCTGAATCTAGGTTAGACTCTGATATTGTATTTTAAAATTTTCCGCTACAAAGATTATTATTGAAATAATATATGTTATTCCATTCATGTGAGATTCTGTTCTGTCTTTATTTTCTTTCTACCCTTGATGATCCGTCTTTTCGTGCAATTTGAGTTAGACATGTATGGTTTATTGTCGATTCAAAGGGTATAGAAAAACGGACCGTTACAGTAAGTAAGAAATTTATTGTATTCACTAAATCTAATCTGCATAAAACATGATATTCATTGGTTTTGTTACATACGATTAAAAAGTATTTCGTTTTCCTACGTAATTTATGTGAAAATGAAAATAAACTAACTTTAAATATTTGGTTTTATATTTAATGAAGATTTTTACTCTATGCTATTTTCCGCTATATCCCTGCTTTATACCCACTATAGCTTTTTGCACCTTCACTGCTATGGATGCACTAAGCGCTTTAAGTGCACAAATGCTTGTGCATATACCAGATGGACCAAATATATGAACATGTATTCTAATTATAAATTTATCTCTACATCCTCTAATAGTGCTTCTTGAAATTTAAAAGAAAATACCTAACGAACACGACTATATTATGTTATTACTATTGCAATTTTTATTGTGATTATTACTATTGTTGCTTTTATGTTGTAAAAACTTACATTTTACAAGTATGCTATAAGTTTGCAGTGTATAAATATGATAATGAAATCTACAATATTCAATGTATATGTTGCAATATTATATACAATTTGATACTTGTATTAGATAGCTCCAACAATGAAGATATATTGATCTTTACGTTTCAGTTTCAATAGGAAAACTTAAAGAAAAATTTAAATGTGTAGTCATTGGATCTTCTATTTAAGGAAAAGTTTAATTGTACGTGATCTTTTATTGTTACGAATATTCTTAGTGAAGCACTCAAATACATGTTGGAAAAGTTTATACTTGGATGCACAATTGACCAGCAGAGTTAATACTTATGAACTAATGATAAATTAATTGGAGCTGTGTGAAAATACCTCAACACTGTCTACACAGCCCGTATTCAGATGTTCTTGCATGGCATTGTAGAAATCCACTAGCCATTAATGGGGCCTGGAAACTCAGCATAATATTCAAAAAACTAAGGTAGGGTTTGGTTTGTTGTTTTTAGTTTTGAATTATCGTCTATACAAATATGCACATGACGTATGTATATTGTCGAAACAACCAATTTAAAAAATGAATTTAACATATAAAATAGAAAACAACTTTCTTATATTTTTCATGTTTTGGCAAATAACACAAGCACGTGAAACAATCCATTCTTCCGTCATTCCTCTATCACCTTCGTCTTCTCATCCGCCTTTCTTTCATCCCTCCGTCGTTTCTTTATTCTTCTCTTATTTGACATACATATTGAAAATTGAAAACATAAAATTCGTTTTTAAACCAGATACTAACTAATTTTTTACTTTGCAGAGTATAGGTAAATTTATTTATTATTTTGACTTTAAAGTTTGTTTGCATTTTCATTGTGGTGAGTCGCACGGTAACTAAGTGTGATCTATCAAAGTTTTAATCCACAAACTTGCACCTTTTTGTCAGGGCATCATCCTGTAAGTTGCAAATTGCCTTTTTATTCTTGCTTAAAGTAAATGTATTTTCTAAGTAATGATTTTTCTCACCAAATTTGTCACACTCAATCTGTATTTTGTACATACACATTAACAGAGTGTGCGTGTTATAGATTTATATTAGTTGACTATTTGTCATTTGGTCTAACTATATTTTTATTACATAACTGAAGAAGTGTTTAAAAGAACTTATATTTCATTTTTAGCAGTGTAGCAGGCTAGCAGCACCTTAAATAGTTTTCTCAAATTACTATTTTGAGTGTGTATAATTTAGCTTGTTAGTTCTACTATCGATTACTGACAAGATCAAATAATTCATTTGAGCTATAAAAAAAACTAATCAAAGGATCAAAATAACTCACGTGAGTTGTATCGGTTGATTTGGGTGAGAATATTGGAACTTTTAAGCATAATCGCATTCACTTCGTTAGAAATCAGTCATTAACAATATAATAGCTAATTTAAATATTTGTTGACGAAATACATGCAAATATATAATTGTTTTTTTATATAGTATTATCTTACCATTGACTAGTCATATGAGGCTGCAATTCAAGATAGTCCAACTAAAAGACACAATGATGGCAAAGTCAAATGTGAATGTAATTGGACTCCATACTACATTCTCTATAAGTCACAACAATTAGATTGCAATATGGATTACAGTCCCATTTTCTTATATTAAAATTCATTAGTTCATTTTTCAAATAACGTTTTAAAAAACAACTATTTAGATGTCACCAAGTTGACTTGTAATTTTAGATAAGACCACGATTCAATTATTTAAAGTACAATTTTTTTATCGCGGTATGTTTGTTGTAAGGACTCGACAAAACTCTAAAATAAAAATCTCAGTCAATAATATAGAATGCGTATTATGAGTTTCAAATCTTCCCAACTAACCACTTATTCCGTGTTGTAAGCATCATTATGTGTTAAAATGGAAGGTAGTTTGCAATTTAATGAGCTCAAATGTGAAGATCAACCACTCTTAAGCTTACTGATGTGCACGTAAATGTGCATATTTTTACCACCATATTTATTCTAATTAATTTAAATAAATGATCATATTGGGTATTTTAACTTGTTTTAACCAAAATCCATATTAATTCCAAATTGTCACATATTCATCTTCATCCAAGGGCAAAATAGTCATTTTTGTGCATAAATTAACTTGAGAAAATTTAATTGGAAATTTCTATATTATTTTGTAGGAATTTAAACTCAATTACAAGTGGTTTCATGAAGGAATATGCATGCACAAAGAAGATATAAAAGAATGAAGATGGAAATAATTCAAAGTGAAGAACATGGAGGACTCCACCTACCCACCTACCTTAATGTACACATTAAAGGCTAATGCACATGCTTATGGAATTAATGGCTTCATGTACACTTAAATGATGATTAATGGATGCTAATGGTTACTTGACCACCACACTTTCTAAGGGGTAGTTTGAGCATTCCCCAAATTATGGATTAGGGTTTCATGCTTGTATAAATAACCCATTATGTTCATATAACCTCTCTCTCTTAGTCTCTCTTAGTTTAGTTTTAGATCAAATAAAAGAAAGCTCTCTTCTCTTTTCCATGGCTACTTAGCCATTTTTATTTTCCATGTAACTTCCATTTTTATTATGCAATGTTAATTAGTGCTCTCTTTTCTTTTACATGCTTCTTTTTCTTTCATGTTGTAGTGTAGATCTCTCTTATTTCATGCAAGTAGATTAGTTTTTCCTTTCTTTTTTCTCTCTTTTTCCTCTTGTTTGTTCAATGTTGCTTTCTACATTTGTTGATTTGATAACAAAAATGAGAACTTAATCCCTACAATTTAGGGGTAATGAAGCTCTCTAGTATGTAGATGCAACATTTTGATGTTTATACTCTCTTTTTGTGCTTTAATGGAAACATTTGAAGTGGTTTAATGATGTTGTTTAGCTTTGAATTTGATAGTCTATATTGTTCATAACAAATAGACTATGCTTAAACAAACATAACACAAATTGCCTCTTCATCTAAATATGATTATGACAAAGAAGTGAATGTTGAAATTAAAATTTGATGGCTTATATTTCTAATTAATAGTTAATAGGCCATGCTTAAAATAGATTTTGCTTTCAACTTTGTTGTCAAATTTTATGAGATTTAAAAGTGTATTAATGGTTGTGTTATAGTTTGATGGTTTATATTGAGCTAATTAATAGCACAAATATACCATACTTATGATAAACACATCAACTAATTAACTAATGACAAGAAAAGAGAGATCATAAATTCATTTTGTTGATTTATGTGATCTAGAGAGTGGAATTGCCTCTAAATTGTCTTAACACTCTCATATTTTTATCAATTTTCTTTTGTTAGTTTTCTACATTTTTAGCTTAACTTTCACTCGACTTTGGTATAATTTGATTGAATAAAATTTTAAAATCATCAATTCCCTGCGGATCGACCCGTATTCGCCACGTACTACAAGTGTATGCCGTGCGCTTGCGGTTATTTTATTTCTAAATTCGTTCGACGGTTTTCTAATCCGATAGAATTTCCGTCGTCGAACAAGTTTTTGGCGCCGTTGCCGGAGATTTGTTTTGATTTTGATTTTCTATTCTTCGGATTATTTTCGCTAGATTTTTGTGTGTTTTAATTTGTGTGTGTGTTGCATTTAAAAAAAAAAATTGTTTGTTGTTTGCATTTTGTTTGTTTGTTGTTGTTTTCTAGTGTTTTCTTTGCATTGCATATTCTATTGAAAAAAAAAGAACAACAAGCACATTTTAAAACAAAAATAAAAGAAATTTCATTTCATTTTTCTCTGTTACAATTTTTACTTTACCTTTTCAATTTTCATTTACAATTTCTAAAAAAAACAGTTTACTGTTACATAAGTGCACTCTGTTACTGTTCACTGGCACTGTTCGCTTCACCTCTTCTTCAACTGCTCATCAACTATACAACCACCTTTAACTGTTGCCAAAACCAGTCTCTGCCTTGCAACCATACAACAGTACCATCATCGCCTAGACCAAACAAACTGTTGCATTGCCTCGGCTTCATCTACACATCTGCCACACCAAACAACAGTGCACACTTCCAGCAACCCACTTCTTCTTATAACACACTTCTTACAACCATTCCTGCCTTGCCATCCACATTTCAATTTCCTACAACTCCTATTTCATCCACACTACTACTTCTATTCACTTCGTCCATCCTCAAAACTGCCTTACACCCTTGCCTTGCAATATATCCTCCACTGCCACAGTTCATACCACTGCTACAACTCACCTATTCCAGTGCACGCTCAACAGCCCCTGCCACTGCTCACACACCTCAAACATCATCATCACACATCTGCATTTCTACATCCCCCACTGACTAGTCCCCTGCAGCCATCACACATCGCAGCAAATTCCCCTACAGTTCCATCATTCACAATATCCCCTGCCTCATATAGCAAAACACTGTCAAACTTCTCATCAGACAATATCTCCAGCAAGCATACTCCCCCACTCCACCTTACTGACCTACACTTCAGTCGACACCCATTACTGCCACAGTTGAATAAACTCCAGCGATATACAAAATCGCCTATACCTTCACAAATTCACCAAACTCCAACAGTACCCGAAGTCGCAACACCTCTGTAAATCACGAAATACCCCAACTACACTACCAGAGTGCTTGCAAAACAACCAAACCCTGCTTCAACATCAAATTCCAGCAACCCACAATATCCCTGCAATCAACACCAATCACAGTTCCACTTCAAACATTCCATTCACAACTGTTGCCACACATCAACCTACCGACATCGAACATTATCACACCAAAGTCTTCCTCCTGGAACCTGCCTGCAGCCATAATATTTCGACAAACCTCCCACCTTCAAACTACAACCATCCACTGTTCTACACTTCTGTCTTCACCATCCAATCTTTACATCCATCATACCACCTTCCACTGCTCCATTGCACACCTGAAACATTGCACACTCGAGATTCCCCACTGTCCGAAATCGCAAACCACCATCTCTACCCCACAACAACTTGCTGCTACACTAACAGTCAATAAAAAAAAGCTGATCTTCTTCATAACACCGTGTGCACATCTCGACAAGGAACAAGTGATACGTAGCAATCTCCTAAAGTTCATCCTTTCTTCGCCTAAACCAAATCTGAACATCCAGTGAATCCACTCCAGTACGACCATCCTCCTCCACGATACAAGTCCCTGCCTTCGGCCATAAAACCATCATCAACACACAACCAAACTTCAATCGCTACTTCACCATCACCAGAAAACTTCACATCCAGCCTTCGACCCAAATTTCCAGTTCCCAATTACGTCACTGTCTGCGACCAACCGCATCACTTCTCCAACCAAAATCGCAGCACCCAAGTTTCGTCTGAATTAAACTGACCACCTCTGCAATCGATAATCCTCAATCGAGAAACCACCACAAGCGAATGCAATCCCCAAACCTCCCAAATCGCCGAATCGCCCCCATCCCACTCATCGAACTAAATTGAACTCGACCGGCGAATTGAGTTTTGATTTAAAGCTTGGTTTTTGAAAATTAAAATAGCTAATTTAGTGAAACTGAAGGCAAGAGAGAATTCACTTTGAAATTGAAGAGCACGATTTCTGTGGTTTCATTGTCGATTTGTTAGTGGATAGCGGGCCGGGTCATATTTGGAATTATTTTGTTTCAAGTTTATTTTTTTTTTTGTTTTCAACTTGGTTTGTTATAATTTGTATTTAAAAAATTCTTTTAACTTCTTTTCTTTTGTTCAACTTGTGTTGTTAGTGTGTTTTTAGTTTCATCTTAAAAAAAATATTCAAAATTTTTTTTAAGTAAAACGTCACTTTTTAATTCTCTTTCCTTTTCAAAAAAAAAATTAAAAAAAAAACTGTATATATATGTGGTTTTTATTTCAGGTTGCCAAAGCAGAATTGCAGAAGAAGCAGAAGTGCTTGCTAAAATAAATTGCTTGCGTGCTGAACTTGCCAAAAAAAAACTGCTTGCTTATTTATAATTTTCTCTTTATTTGCCTTGCATTGTATATATCTCTTGTTTTTATTTTAGTTGCATTGTTAATTGCTTGCATTTGCATATATTTAAAAAAAAATTAAAAAAAAACAAAAAAAAATCCATTCGTAGTTGCATTGTTAATACACGTTTAATTTCTGCTTTGCATTTCATCCTAAAATTTTGATTAGTAATAACGGTTAGACATCGATAACTTTTAATTGTGTATTGACAAGTTGTCTTCTTTGAAAAATTTAATTTCTCGGTGTCTAGGCTACGGCAGAGTAATAACCATTTATAAATATTACGGTGATTCGTAAATATTATAGTGGTTGTTCCTCTGAAGGTACTTAAACCTTCGGCTGCATTGCTACGTTGATTCGTGGTGCACCGATAACTCCTGCCCGTTACCTGGCTGAGAACTATCTTGTTGATTTAAGACAATTTATAATTATACAATTTTGGGTTAACTTAGGATAAATCATTTGTAATTAGCCCTTGCATTCATTTAGTTGCATTAGTTCATGCATATTTAAAAAAAAATTCAAAATCCAAAACTAAAAAAAATTGTAAATATTCCTTTTTCTTTTCCTTTGAAAATTTTAAATTCTTTTTCTTTGAAATTTCAAAAATCCAAAAAGAAAAAAATATAAAACCTTTTCAAAAAACTAAAAAAAGTATTTGAAAAACCAAAAAAAAAATCAATTTTCCATTTTGAAAAAAATAAATTCTATTTGTACATATTTTTCCTTTATAAAAAAAACAAAAACATTCTTGAAAATGTCCGAGTTTCCCCACTTACGTGAATTTTACGATAGTTGTGAAAATCAATATAATCCATATGATTTCACTCCAAATTCGTATGGATATTTTAACAACAACTATTGTTTAAATGATTCAAATTTTGAACCACGAAATTTTCAAAACGATGACCAACCCTCAAATCTTGAAAAGAGCATTTCGTCTTTACTTGAAATCTCTACACAACAAAATCAAATGATAAATGATTTGTGTAATTCATATTTGGGAAATGATTCAAATCAAAGTTTTCAAAATAATCAAAATTTGAATTCAATTCAAAATTCAAACAATTTCGAGTATAACCCATGCCAATTCAATTTTGAACTCCAAAATGAATTTAAAACTCAAAATGAAAATAGAAACAACTTTTCAAACGAATTTGGCAATGGGAATAATCTCGACTATGATGCAAGTGAAAAATTTTGCTCTCAACAAATCCAAATCGAAAATCCTCAAGCTAATAATTATAAATTGGATTTTGTTGAACAAATGAACGAAATTTACGACGTTCACACGGATTCGTTGTTTGAAACATATATGAAACAATGTGAAAAACAAAATCAAATTCCAACGTGTGACGAGTCAAGCAATAATCCATCTTTCACCCAAATCGACGATTTCCAAATAACAACTTTTGAAATTGAAAATAACAATCTTAGTGAAGTTGTTGAAAACACGGTAATTGAGTTGGATTTCAATTCTTTTGAGGGTGTGGAACCAAATTTAAAATTCGACCTTACTTTTCACGATTTCAAAAATTTGAATACAACAACTTTAGATTTTGAACTTGAGATACGCAATGAAGTTGTTGATAATCCAACAAAGGAAGTCGAATTTAACGAACACGAGTTTTATGGACGTTTCGATGACGAGTTGTTAAATTCTAACGGGGAAGATTTAAATCATCACTTTGATTTTAAAATCAATAATTCTGAAGAACTTTTCAATGAAGAGCTTAAATTAGAATTTGGTGAAAATAAACTTGAACTTCAACCAATTGTTTTATCGACCCCGAAAATCATTGAAAATAAAACAACTCGTACGGTTTTCAATAAAACGACATTCGTTTTTCCAAAATCAACATACAACTTTGAAATCTTTTACGATTTGGTTTTTCGAGCTTAAGCTGTGTCTCGTATATTTGATGAGACAAATAAATCGGTCTTTGAAAGACCGTTTCATGTACTTTTTGACGATATACTTTATGAACTCTTGTAAATAATAATCTTTTCGTTTTCATGTAAATATAAGTCATCTTTTTTTTTTCTCCTTCCACTTGGGTTGACTGTGGGGACACGGTCAAAATCAAGTGTGGGGGGAGACTCATCATCATTTTTCAATTTTTCTTTCCAAAAATAAAAAAAAAATCTAAAAAACAAAAAAAAAGAATTTTTTTTAAAACCATTTTGATTTATTTTTAAAGAAACACTATAGGATAAATATATGGCTTTGGTTTATTAAATTGAAATTTTTGAAAATTTATTCGTCTTAACAAAACTAAAAATGAAGTTTGATTACAAATAATAATGGTTTAACTAGTATATAGGAAGATTCATATATGTTAATTATGAAATACGTCCTAATTAAAAATCTTTGTTTTAAAAAGTGGTTGATTTAAAGTAAAGGATATAACATTTTTTTTGTCTTTTGAGTTAAATGGTGCTAAGATGATTTTGCAAAACTCTCTCTCTCTTAAGAATAAAAAAAATAAAAAAATAATAACAACATCCAAAGTATTCACTCTCATTTAAAAGTCCTCACGGTTATGCATGGGTGAATTACTTGGAATCTTTGATTATGTGCTTTCATACTCATTTAAAAGTCCTCACGATTATGCATGTATGGAACACATGGAAAAAAACAGACTTAATAAAAACCACCTACGGTCGATAGGTGTATGCACGAAAGTGTGTGCACTCGCCATGCTCTGTACTCCCCTCACATAAGCCCGAAAGGCAGTGCATGGGTGGTATATCTGGCCTCAGTTTACTTGAGCTAGGTGTGTAATTTTTTCTTGCAAATAATGAGAGAGCAAGCAATTGAAATGATAGCACTATTTTAACTTATTTGATTTGATTTGTTATTGAAATGAAATGAAATACCACTTTAATAAACTTTGATAATCAACTAAGGACCTATTTCATGGTTACACTTTGTTATCAACTGAAACAACGAGTTAAACTATAGTCTATTTGTTATGATAACTTAATTTTTGTTGGAAATTTTGACGAGTAAATGACTTAAATTTCAAAATAATGACCAAAACCTATATTTAACTTATTTGTGTCAATTTAAAAATAAATCCTTCATTGTAAATTTTTTTTTTAAAAAAAACTTGCATTCATCTCCTTGTAAATAAATCTTGCATTGTGTAAATACTTTCATTCTGCATTTGGATTTTGTGGGTAGTATCCATTGAAAACCCTCACGAGACAACACTCGTCCTACTGGGGACACCCAGAGATTTAACGGCTTGTTGCATACGCTCAATGCAATCGTGCTCCCTACGAAAACGGATTTATCTTAGTTTTTCTTTATTCGAGGACGAATAAAAAGATAAGTGTGGGGGTATTTGATGTGCACGTAAATGTGCATATTTTTACCACCATATTTATTCTAATTAATTTAAATAAATGATCATATTGGGTATTTTAACTTGTTTTAACCAAAATCCATATTAATTCCAAATTGTCACATATTCATCTTCATCCAAGGGCAAAATAGTCATTTTTGTGCATAAATTAACTTGAGAAAATTTAATTGGAAATTTCTATATTATTTTGTAGGAATTTAAACTCAATTACAAGTGGTTTCATGAAGGAATATGCATGCACAAAGAAGATATAAAAGAATGAAGATGGAAATAATTCAAAGTGAAGAACATGGAGGACCCCACCTACCCACCTACCTTAATGTACACATTAAAGGCTAATGCACATGCTTATGGAATTAATGGCTTTATGTACACTTACATGATGATTAATGGATGCTAATGGTTACTTGGCCACTACACTTCCTAAGGGGTAGTTTGGGCATTCCCCAAATTATGGATTAGGGTTTCATGCTTGTATAAATAACCTATTATGTTCATGTAACCTCTCTCTCTTAGTCTCTCTTAGTTTAGTTTTAGATCAAATAAAAGAAAGCTCTCTTCTCTTTTCCATGGCTACTTAGCCATTTTTATTTTCCATGTAACTTCCATTTTTATTATGCAATGTTAATTAGTGCTCTCTTTTCTTTTACATGCTTCTTTTTCTTTCATGTTGTAGTGTAGATCTCTTTTATTTCATGCAAGTAGATTAGTTTTTCCTTTCTTTTTTCTCTCTTTTTCCTCTTGTTTGTTCAATGTTGCTTTCTACATTTGTTGATTTGATAACAAAAATGAGAGCTTAATCCCTACAATTTAGGGGTAATGAAGCTCTCTAGTATGTAGATGCAACATTTTGATGTTTATACTCTCTTTTTGTGCTTTAATGGAAACATTTGAAGTGGTTTAATGATGTTGTTTAGCTTTGAATTTGATAGTCTATATTGTTTATAACAAATAGACTATGCTTAAACAAACATAACACAAATTGCCTCTTCATCTAAATATGATTATGACAAAGAAGTGAATGTTGAAATTAAAATTTGATGGCTTATATTTCTAATTAATAGTTAATAGGCCATGCTTAAAATAGATTTTGCTTTCAACTTTGTTGTCAAAGTTTATGAGATTTAAAAGTGTATTAATGGTTGTGTTATAGTTTGATGGTTTATATTGGGCTAATTAATAGCACAAATATACCATACTTATGATAAACACATCAACTAATTAACTAATGACAAGAAAAGAGAGATCATAAATTCATTTTGTTGATTTATGTGATCTAGAGAGTGGAATTGCCTCTAAATTGTCTTAACACTCTCATATTTTTATCAATTTTCTTTTGTTAGTTTTCTACATTTTTAGCTTAACTTTCACTCGACTTTGGTATAATTTGATTGAATAGAATTTTAAAATCATCAATTCCCTACGGATCGACCCGTATTCGCCACGTACTACAAGTGTATGCCGTGCGCTTGTGGTTATTTTATTTCTAAATTCGTTCGACGGTTTTCTAATCCGATAGAATTTCCGTCGTCGAACACTTACCCGAAATGGCATAGTTCAACAAAAATAAAGACTTATCTCCCTCAAATTTCAACATCATATATGGACGTATGAGAAATTCTAAATTTCCTTGTCAAAATATGGTTTTCTGGTCTTCTTATATATTAGATGGAATTCTGGTCTTCTTATATGAGATGGATTTCTGGTCCTCAGGTATCAGATGGATTTTTGGTTTTCTTATATCAGATAGATTTATGGTCTTCTTTTCGAATAGTTTTCTAGTCTTCAATTAGTTGGTATGTGAATTATAACGTTAAAATAGAAGTTTATGATCTTCTCTATTAAGAAAATTTCTGGTCTTCTTTGAGTTGCCGTTACCGGAGCAAATTCTCTAAGCAAAAAGAAAGTGCAAACAAATTTATTATTCGAAGTTATAAATCTTATCGTCGGAGTGGAAATTTATAGAATTCTAACTCTTTCTATCAACTTGAGACTATCAATTAATTGCCAGGATCAAGACTCTCCCGTTTCTAAATTATCTATGAGCAAAGGCTCAAAGTTATAACCTCTCTTTATCTGCAATAAGGTTTCATTTAAATATTTGAAATAAAATTCTAATTCTCTATCTCAAGGCCTGTATTTATATATAATGATGGATTTCTTTATAGGCTTCTAGATCATTATCAATCCTTTGTTACAAGGCGTTTTCCAAAAAAAATGTTAGTATTCAAAATCTTCTTCAAAGAATGTATTCTTAAAGAAAAGAATGTTCATGTCTGTAAAGCCTATCAATTCATGAATTACGACTTTTTAGACTTACAAATAAGACATTCCTTTTTGCCAAGCAAAACCTAAAGTGGTAAAATTATACATATCATACAAAGGTGAAGTAATATACACCAACATTCATTTTGACAAGCGGTTTTTAAAAAAAGTTTTAACCAAGGGCATCTTTGAGAAAATATTTTAATAATGAAAGGAACTATTACTAATTACCCTATAGATCGGGGAAATCACGTATGCATCTATTTCAAAGGTGATTTATGAAATCTTTAAAGTATGTTTCTTAGCATTAGTAAACTCCTGTAAAAAGGTTTTGATCTAAAAATATGTTGGCAAGTGCAATCTCAAAGTTTTCTGAAATTATTGAAAACTATACTTGTCTTTCAAAAGAAAATTTTGTGCATATCTTTCAGGAAATTTTTAGAACTACCAAGGCCCATGAGCCCCACTAAAACTCTAATTAGAGAGATCTATTTCCGATTAAAAGGCCATTTGTTCATTAACCATGACCAAACAGTCTGTTATTTGAGATTTGCATTTCTACTATGAGATTTTTTCAAAAACCCTTCTTGGTAGTAACATTGAGAAGGAGCTTCTTTGCTAAAGGATTCAAATATCCAAGAAATTTTATTCGACCCATTGACTCGAAACCCAAACCAACAAAACATTTTATAAAAGAAAGATCGATCCTTAGAAAATACTCCTTGGTTTACTAAGAATAGTATGGGAATAAATTCTTTTTGAAAATCCTTTTTTTCCTTCCAAAGAAAGATTTCATGTTTGAAAAGTTGAAGCATTAATTGAATCCGCTTTCAAAGAGGTTATCCTAAATCTACGGATAAACGATTCTACAAAGACTTTCTTTAGTTTATTGGAAAAGATTCATGATAAGAAAAGCATCCTCAAACAATTATAATACTAATAATAACTCGAAACCTCACCGAGTATAAACAATGGACGACCCTCGGTTCAAGGCGCACTATGCTTATTGAAACTGAAAGTGATTAAGGATCGTGCAATATGGATATTAACTAAATTAATTATTTGTGCGTAATATAAACATAAAAATAAAAGCAGTAAAGTAAATGACACCATAGATTTTTATACTGGTTCGAACTTCCCATTCTACGTCCAGTCTCAGACTCCTTCTGGATTTAATTAAAACCCTCACTTAACCCAGAGGAATAAGTATTACACCGCCTGAGCAACCGAACATGACTTCAATCGCCTAGACAGCCGAATATGGCTTCAACTGCCTGAGGATACTACAATAGGACTTCCGATACAAATAGTAGAAATGTTTCTGACTGAGGATGCTCTTGAATAGCACTGATATGTAGATAAAGTACACCTTTCCTATAATCTTCTCCTTTGTGGTATATATTGTGTAATTCGTGAAGAAAGGAAATTTATTTGATCAGAAGAGTAGTAAACTTGAATATACAAGTGATCAAAAATATGGAATGCCTTAGAGTTAAAATAGTAAGAATAGAAAGAATTATGAATAAGAAAAATTGATTAACAAGATGTTGGATTTCTTTGCTA
Organism: Allium fistulosum; assembly: GCA_030737815.1. Taxonomy (NCBI): domain Eukaryota; kingdom Viridiplantae; phylum Streptophyta; class Magnoliopsida; order Asparagales; family Amaryllidaceae; genus Allium; species Allium fistulosum. The sequence continues at coordinate 735,677,588 of CM060908.1, read as the reverse complement.
TTTATAGATATTAAAAGGTTGTATACGTTCAAAAAGAGCAGCCATGAAGAGATATGGAAGTATCTTCTGAATCAAGAGTTGTTTCTATTCATGGAAGAGAAGCACCTTTTCAAAAACTAGCCGTTATGAAGCTTCAACCGTCTGAATTAAATGTTCCAACCAACTAAATTAAGTAAAATTTGAAACAATAAGAAATTAGTTCAAAACATATAAAATTCAGCCGTCTGAATATTATAGGTCAGCCGGCTGAATGTTCTTAATATTTTTTGTGCACGCACAACATTCAGACAGTTGAGAGGGACCTTTCAACCGGCTGAATGTAATGTTTTTGTGCAGTTCCTTTATTTTGCTGATTCTTTTGTTATGTGTGTATGTGTATACCATTTCAGAGAGATTTTAACATATTTCTACATCTATACTCAGAGTCTATACTTAATAATACATTGTAGCAAAAATTTGGAATCTGGTCTTCATATGTTTGTAATTATCTTCTTTTGTAAACTTGGTTAGTTCATATAATATTTACTTATATAGTTGTCACAATCAAAACATCAAAATTGAGGTTTTAACATTCTCCTCCTTTTTGATGATGACAACTATGTAAGCTTTAAATATAGAGATTCAATTATTCTCCCCCTGACTCGATACTCCCCCTATCAATATGATTACCTTATTCTCGCCTTTGTCATCGACAAAAAGGAAACAACTAGTCGATTGGAGAAATATCATAAATTGGTAAGAATTAAAACATGAACATCAAAAATTTCAAAATATATAAATACATATAGATATTGCTCATAAACATATGTAGACATTTCATATAAACACACAAAAGCATTGCATATAAACATACATAGACATTGCACATAAAAACATGACAATATTTACTTCACAAAACACGCTAACACATAAACATCACAAATTTGCAACTGGTCATGTTAGAAATAAGACAGAAACATTTCCTAACCACAAACATAGCCATAAAACATTCTCACGAATTAAAACATCCAAAGAGCACAATAAATATTACATAAATTTGTTCTTGAAGCAAAGTAGTCATGAAATAAAAGATAGAGTTATGTTTAGATAATTATGAAAAACATTCCAAATCAATCTTCACTACCTACATCCTCCTCTTCTTCCTCTTCCTTGTCCTCCGAAGATGTCCAAGTGAACGGTGACTGATTTTCAAGAATTCCCGTTAATGTGGATCCGAAGCATGACACTTTTCCCAAATCTTGTTCAAAAAACCTTTTATTGAGTTTAGCTTTTTGTTTGTCTTGGAAACATTTTTCTCAACGTTAGCTAAATGGCGATTGAGCTTGCTTTGATTTCGGGATAATGTGATAAGAGCTTGTTTAGGAGTCACATCAACATTTAATTCATGGATTTCATCATCATCATCTTCTTCTTCTTATTGGGGTTCTTGAGAGGAAGAGGCAATATTTGTGTATCAAGGTTGCGGAATGCCTTGATTGCGATTGGCGACCCATTTTTGAAAACTAATAATTTGTTGATTCACGGGATACTTCGGAAGACCCATGGGACTAAGGGTTTTGGAGTTAAATTTGCTTATTGTTGTGAAGTCAATTTGGGAAAAGTAACTTCAAAATTTTGTAATATCCTCATTATATAAGCTCCATAATGAATGGTTTTATAACTCCTCCTATGATTGACACGAAGAAATTTATCCAATATAATCTTGCCCCAATTAACTTGCTGAGATGAATAAATAGCATATAGGGCTTGGAACTAACGTTTATAAATCTTTTCATAACTTCTGGTTTGTGGTTGAAGAGAGCAAATGAGTGCGTGATGAATAATTCTTGCCTTAGGACGTAAGGCACTTGATTTTAGTTCAGTTAGATCAGCGGATAAAAGTCTATGTGACACTTCATCATGTTCACATATATCAACATCAACCAACTGAATGTCTAAACCTTCGAATGGACATCATAAAATATGCCGTAATCTTTGTAAAGGTAAATAAATTTTAGCGCCACATACCAAAGTCCAAGTGCAATCATCTTAGTTTTGAGGATTTTGGTGGTTTAGATTCATATTTGCATAAAAAAGCTTAATCAAGGAAGGATAAATCTTAACGTTATTTGCATCATACCCAATAAGAGAGTCGAATCCATATGCTTCTGCTAATTCTCTAATTGCATATCCATTAAAATTCGGAAACTTCGTGAAAGCTCCTTCAAAAATCTTAGAATTCTTCATGTTATTAAATTGATTGACACCCGTATCGTTGTGGAGCCATGCTCTAACTTGGCTTTCAGATGGACCAGTAGATGATTCTCTTGTTCATTTTGATCTAGGAGGCGTTTTTGTTTTGAGGAAAGAAGAGAGATTGGATTTTTGATTTGAAGGAATTAAGGTTTTTCTTTTGTTATTTATGAATAGTGAAGAGATAGTTAGTGAATGAATGGATGGTTTTTATAATAAGTATTGATTTAAGTTGGATTGGTGCCTTGATAATTGTGATATTCTATTTAAAAAATAGAAATTCGTTCAAGTAGCCGACTGAATTGTTCAGAGCAGTGGGCTGGTTACAAGCCATAAGAAAACAGTATATTTTTGGTATGATTCAGTCGGCTAAAAGTGAGGGGTCAGACGGCTGAATTCTGGGTGAAAAATATAATAACTTTGATTGTTCAGCCGTCTGAATTGTTAAATTCAGCCGGCTGAATCTGTTGACTCTTAGAGATCAGCTTATTTTCAGCAATTTCCAACTTTGGTTAACAATGTACGCCACACATGTATTTGTTTGTGAGCTTTATTCTTATATTAAATATATAAATATAATTTTATTTCAACCAACTTATTATACATGTAAATTTCAACATCAATATTATGAGCATAATTTTATGAAAATATAGAATTTATTTATTTTTCAAAAGTCTTGAATTCGTCTAAAGAAAAAGTTTCGAATGAGCTTGGTTCAACTTTGATGTCTTCCTATAATGGATTAATAGGAGACCAAGTATTACATCGAATAGGAGATATATTTGTAGCACCTTGATTCCAAGAATTTGGAGATACGTAAGGTCGTTGAGGAGATGGATTGTGCACACCTACTTTAGGGGTAGTTCCATAGAATTTTAGTTCAAATTGTTCGAGAAAATTTAAACGTCTTCCATGGTGTTTTTGCTTGTAATACATCTCACATTGTATACTTAAATTTTCACGCTGGTAGTGATGAATGTCATCGATTCTCTCCTTGGTAGAAGGTGATCCAAATTCTAAGTTTCTTCTAGTTCTTTTGCCATTCGGTGTATATCCGGTATTGTGATTTGGAGATGGAGTAATGTTCATAGGGACATAAACTAGAGTAGATTTGTTAGATGAATCTAAAGTCAGTGTGCTATATACAATTGACGAGTAGTTGGAATTTTCTTGAGATGACATTTTATAAGAATTGAAGTGGATATTTGTTTGTTTTATATGAATTTTAAAAACATTTTCTTCATGTATATATATTAATTTCATTTAGCTATTTCTGAATTAGAGTTTCATGGTTATTATTAATCTGTAGGCTTTAATTTACCTCTATGCTATAAATAGTTAAAATGATTCTAAGGTAAGAATAAAAGTTATGAATATAGCCATAAATAAAATAGAAAGGAGGAGAGTTTATAATGTGAACATTAAAATATAAAAATGGAAAGTCATATGCCTATCTCCCAAGAGTGCAGAGTTCGAGCGCCAGTAGCTCCATTTTTTTTATTTGCTCAACTTTTTATTATTTTATACCCTTTTAATTATATATACTTTATTATAAACTTATAAATCATGTATCGACATAATTCCAAGTTCACATCTTAATTTTAGAAAATATTTTCATTTAATGGTTTTGTAAAAATATCAGTTATTTGATTTTTGGAAGAGACGAAATCTAGCGAAATCAAATCTTTTTCTATGTTATCTCGTAGAAAATCATGTCGAATGTCATTATGTTTCGTTCTTGAATGGTTTATCGGATTCTTAGATAAATTTATAACACTCATATTATCATAATAAATTATTGATTTAGTCAAATTTATACCAAAGTCTTTAAGTGTTTGCTGTATGTAGATTACTTGAGCACATGCAAGAGCAGCAGAGATGTATTGTGGTTCACACGTCGAAAGTGAAACACAATTTTATTTCTTACTAAACCATGATACTAAAGACTATCCAATGAAGTGACATGTAGCACTCATACTTTTTCAATCTGTTTGTTCAGGTAAAAAAGTCTGTAGTTTTTAGTTTTGCTTAAGTAACGCAAAATCCGTTTCACAACTCACAAATGTGATTCTTTGGGGTTAGCTTAAAATCATGCGCACAAAAAACACTCCTCATAATATCTGGACGACTAGCAGTTGGATATAATAGAAAACCAATCATACTTCTGTAAAGTTTTTGGTCAATACTTTTGCCATCTTCATCTCGATCAAGATGAACAGTAGTACTCATTGGAGTTGGTTTAGCAGAAGTATTTTCCATACCAAAACGTTTTATTAAATTTTTACAATATTTTTCTTGATTAATAAAAATCTCATTTTTTAATTGTTTAACTTGTAATCCGAGAAAGTACGAGAGTTCTCCCATGTGACATCTTGAATTCACTTTTCATAATATTTGAAAATTCTTTACATAAATTTTCATTTGTAGATCCAAAAATGATATCATCGACATAAATTTGAACTATTAAAAATTCCTTTTTATCTTGCTTAATAAAAAGTGTTTGATCTACTTTACCAATTTCAAATCCTTAATTTATAAGATATTTTTTAAGACGATCATACCAAGCGCGAGGTGCTTGTTTCAACCCGAATAAAGCTTTTGTTAATTTGTAGACATGGTCTAGAACTTTTTCATGTGTAAATAAAGGCGGTTGTTCTACATATACATTTTCTTTTATAAAACCATTTAAAAAGGCACATTTTACATCCATTTGATATAACTTAAAATTATGAAAACACGCAAAAGCTAATAAAATATGTATTGCTTCTAGTCGAGCGACAAGAGAAAATGTTTCTTCATGGTCTATTCCTTCTTCTTGATTGTAGCCTTGAGCGACTAATCTAGCATTGTTTCGAGTGATATTTCCTTGCTCATTAGCTTTATTCCTGTAAACCCATTTAGTACCTATGACTGTTTGATCACTTGGTCTAGAACTAAATTCCAAACTTCGTTTCATTCAAATTGGTTTACCTCTTTTTGCATAGCTACAATCCAATAGCCATCAATTGAGGCTTCTTTAGCATTTTTAGGTTCAATATTAGATAGGAAAGCTACATGATGTGCACGTAAATGTGCATATATTTACATCCATATTTTATCTATTTTTATTTAAATAAATGTCATATTTGTGCATTTCGACATGTTTAAAACCAAAATTCAATTATTTTCATATCATCATATATTCATCTTCATTCAGGGGCAAAATGGTCATTTTTGTGCATGTGTCATTTGAGAATTTATACTTGGACATTTTTTGATGATTTTTTATAGGAATTTGGATGCATATGGAAGAGGCTTTTATGAAGATACATGCATGCACAAATGAATACAAAGGAAAGAAGAGGGAAATAATTCAAGCCCATGATCATGGAGGACCCCACCCACTTACCTAAATCTACAATTAGAAGCTAATGGACAACTAAGTGGAGGTTAAAGCTTCATGCATATTTAATGATGGATTAATTAGTGGCTAATGGTTACTTAGTGGCCACATTTCCTAAAGGGCATTTTGGGAAGCACCCTAAAAATTGAATTAGGGTTTTATGCACGTATAAATAGCCCTCTTATGTACATGTAAATATCTTCTATTCTTTCACATTAGTTAGGAAATCAAAATGAAAGTTGTAAGCTCTATGTTTCATGAAACAAAAATGGCTTCCTAGCCTCTTTCTCTTCTCTTTTCTACTTGTTTTTATTTACTTTTATGTTGATGTTTTCTATGCTTTCTCTCATTTCTTGTTTATAGCTTAGATTTACATTCATGCAAGTAGTTTATACAAGTGGGTTTGATTTCTTATGTTGCTTTTGCAAATGAGCTATTCTTATTCAACATTAACACAATTTACATCATCATATGCTAATTAATTTTTGATTTTGAAATGAAAGTAAAAACAAAATTTGAAATTTTATCTTACTAATTGCAATCGTAAATAGATCATACTTAAAATAGCTTTTGCTTTGGCTTCATTTTCAAGTGAATTTATAAGTGGTATAATTGTTGTATTATAGTTTGATGGTTTAAGTTATGTTAATTAATAACATATATAAACCATTCTTATGATAAATGTAACAATTATTTCACTTAATATCAAAGCTAGAGATCATAAATTATTTATCTGTTGAGATATGAGAGTGGATTTGCCTCTAAATTGTTCTCTTATCTCATAGTTTTTAAATCTCACTTTAATTCTAGTTTTAGCTTCATCTTGTTTACAATTTGTAGTTAACAATCTTATCTCCACTTTGATATAATTTGATTGATTAGAAAATTTTAAATTCTTAAAAATCCCCTACGGATCGACCCTTACTCGCCACGTACTAACTTTTGTACGCCGTGCGCTTGTGGTATAAATTTTATTATAAATTTTTTCGACGGTTTTCTAATTCGATAGAAAATTTGCCGTTAAACAAGCAAACATACCTAGAAATTCAACACTTCACAACTGCTTGCCATTCACAGAACACAGCCCTTACACAAATACTACCATCAACCCTAGCACTACCTCCTGAAACAATCAGTCATCACCACTTGAAACAGTGCTACACCTCACGGCTACAACACTGAACCACCATCCCACAGTGCCACTATAGTTCAAACCTATCATTGTTACTTGCCTTCAACTCGACCACACCCTCTGCTGACAATCGCCTTGCCTCCTCATTACAATCAGTCACTGCCGAAGCCATCCACTTGCCTGAAACAATCCACCAACCACGTTCAACCGCGACCATCCACTGCCCTTTCTCTGCCCAAAATCCTACCCACTGCTTCCTCCTATTAGATTCCACTACATCACCTACATCTTCATCGAACAAGACATCCCCACATCAATCGATCACCCAAACATCATCAGCGCTGTTAGCATCGACATCAACTACCAACGACGTTTCATCACAACAACCATAATCTACAATCAATTGCGACTCCCCCCTAGAATTCAACGCAGCACTTCACTTCTACCATACCTAGAATACAACGCTACTTCACAACACAACTGCTACCTACCCATAACTCCGCAAACAGAAAACCCAATCCCCCTAAATCGATCACCTCTGCAATCGCCATCACTAATTGCCTGCCATCGACAATCCAATACTTCACTACCGTACAAACAACCGCTCGAACTCGAACTTCCAGAAACCAGACATCGCCGTGGCCACATCCTCCCACCATCGCAAGTGAACTTCACAACAACGTCATTCTCCTCTTCACGAAATCCCCTAAACTGAAATCCTCTTCTCCAATCGACCAGAACCTGATACCCCTACCTCTGCTGCAACTCAAACAACCCAAACAACTTCTGAACCTCACCGCGACCCCAATCCACTCTTCATTCGCTTTATTTTGCAATTTGCGTGATTTGTAGTATTTTTATTTTGAAATTTGATTGAATCGCGATGGCTTGATTTTGTACTTTCTTGTATGTTTTTAAAAAAAAGAAAAAAAACAAATAGGCTGTGAAAATTTTATGGGTTGGGTGGCATGTGCATAAGCTATCAAGTGTTTTGTGAATGTTTTAATTTGTTTTGTAAATGAATCTTTGTCTTTTGTAAATATAATTTGAGTTTGTTTGAATTTTTTTAGTGTAAAAAAACAGGGGTCTTGGTTTTTCTCTTCCATTTGTTTTCTTTACACTTGTTGTTTTCAATTTGTTTTTGTTTTCATCTGAAAAAAAAATTGTATTTTTGTTTATTTTTTTAAAAAAGGGATGTTTTCTTTTATTTTAGTTTAGTTTTTTTATTTGTTTTAGTTTTGTTTTTTTTGTTTTATCAATTAAAAAAAATTGTAGTAATTTGTTTAGATTTTAACTAAAAGTTCAAAAAAAACTGTATATATCTTGTTTTTCAATTTAGGTTGCCAAAGCAGAAAATCGCAAGGAAAAGGATTGCTTTGCTTGCTTTAGAAAAAAATATTGCCGCTCAAAAGGAAAAAATTGCTAATAATTCTGCATGCTCTAGTATCGTGCCTTTTTCCTTGTTTTTATTTGAATTGCATTGTTGGTTGCTTGCATTTGCATTTATATATTAAAAAAATATCAAAATCCAAAAACAAAAACAAACTTCATTTTAGTTTCATTGTAAATTCACGTTTAATTTTTATTTTTCATTAATCTCATCTTGTTTTATTTTCTAAGGGCAATACCCCAATTCACAAAAGGTGAGAGATTTCATAACCCTTTCCTTAGCCCACAAATCACATTTCAGCGTAGAATTTGACTAATAATAAAGGTTAGACATTCGACTTAAGGGTGTCACGAGCCCATTTAGGGCTTAATTGTATCTTCATAACTGTTTTCTTTGAACAATTTTATTTCTTGGTATCTAGGCAACAGCGGAGTAATAACCATTTATAAATATTATGGTGATTCGTAAATATTATAATGGTTGTTCCTCTGAAGGTACCTTCGGTTGCATTGCTATGGTGATTCATGGTGCACCGATAACTCCTGCCCGTTACCTGGCTGAGAAATATTTTTATTGATTTAAGACAAAATGTGATTATACAATTTTGAGCTAGGAGCTACTAAGGACAGAAAATTGTAATTAAGTCCTTTGCATTCATTTAGTTGCATTAATTCATGCATATTTAAAAAACAAAAAAAATCCAAAATTAAAAAAAAAACTATAAATTTTACTTAACTTAGTTTTTAATCCAAAAAAAATCCTTTTAAATCTTTTCCTTTGAAAATTTTCAATCAAAAAAATATAATCATTTCAAAACAAAAAAAACTTGAAAATTCAAAAAAAAAAACAAAAATCAAATTTCCATTTTCTAAAAAAAAACGAAAATCCTTTTGGTAAATATTTGTAAATTCAAAAACAAACAAAAAAAATTACAAAAACAAAAAACATATAAAAAATTAGAAAATCCAAAAATAAAACAAAAATCAAACTTCTCTTTTGAAAATAAATTTCACTTGGTAAATATTTTTCTTCCTTAAAAAAAGAAAAAAAAACAATTTTCACTTCATTTCCCAAATCTAGTTTCATTCTCTAAACTCAACTCTAACTTCCTTCTCTTCTCGACTTTCACTTGTGCATGAGTACTTGGACTCGTGACACAACAACTAATCGTTGGACTCGCGACTCAATAACTAATCATTTAACTTGAACAGACGATCCTCCCGAAATGGCGAACGAGAACGCCCCTCGAACTCTTATGGATAGAATCTTTCCCGATAGAGTTTCTATTCCATCTTGCATCACGTTACCCGCCCCTACGGGTAACCATTTTGAAATTCACTCGAACCATATTGCCATGCTTCCAAAATTTAGCAATTTTGAACACGATGACCCATACATTTTCTTGACTAAATTCGAACAAGTTTGCGCAACCATTAAACTCCAACAACTTTCCGATGACAGAATCATACTTTGATTAATCCCATTCGCTCTTACGAATTACGCTGAGAAATGGTTGTACAGCTTACCATCGAACTCGATTAAAACATGGGAAGAATTCGTAAAAGCTTTCTTAAAAAAGTTCTACCCCTTGGAAAAAACAAGTAGAATCCGAAATGAAATTGTAAATTTTCATCTATTCAAGGGAGAATCATTCAGAAAATATTTTGAAAGATTCAAAGAGCTTGTGATAAAATGTCCACACCATAACTTCGAAAAATGGAAGATTTGCCAAATCTTATACGATGGACTAGAAAACAACTCACAAACCATGCTAGAATCAATGTGCCAAGGCAACTTTCTTGCCCAACATCATGATGATGCTTGGAAATTTCTTGAAAACCTCGCCAAAAAATCATCCTAATGGGAACGTTCAAACGAAAAATCAATTTACTCACGATCGAGTGCACACTCGATAGGATCTTCTTTTGCTTTGGAAGCTAAGATCGACGCAATGATTAAAAAGTTCGATAAAGTTTTCTCATCGAATCATATGAACCATGCTTATCAACCGATGTGTTATAAATGCAACGATCCTAATCATATAGCCGATCAGTTTCCCAATTCTGTCGAACAAATCAATGCTTTCAATAAAGCCAAAAACAACCTGTTTTCTCCAACGTATGATCCTGGTTGGAGAAATCATCTGAATTTTGCTTGGAACCAAAACAATCCCAATACGAATACGATTCGTCCCAATTTTCAAGCATTTCCGAATAATGCTTCGAATCCTCCCTTTCAGCCTAACCATTTTCAACCAAACTTTGCGGATCCGTCTCATAATCAACTGCAACAATCAAACTTTCAACCAAATGTTGCTCATCCTCCCCAAGACGATAAACGTTTAACTTCGCTTGAGAAAACTCTTGAAACGTTGGCTAAGGCAACTACTCAAAGTCTTCAATCAAACAGTTGTTTGTACCAAAATTGGGCACAACACTCTTTAGAAGTTTTTGGAGAGATAAAGTGAAGAAATTAAATGTAAAAAGAGGATTATCTAACAAAAACTCCAAATCTCATATATGAAACTAAGTAAAATGCAAGGAGACACAAGAATTTAGAGTGGTTCGGCGTATCGCCTACGTCCACTATGAAGTTGATAGCTTTATTGATCTTTCTTTGAGGATTACAAGTGAATTCAATGAATTACATCAGATAATTATGATTTGTAGCAGTGAATCTCGTTGTTGGCAGCAACAATGGAGTTCAGATCTGGATCCGGTAGAATCTGGGCATTCAAGATCTCAAAGAAGAAGAAGAACCCCTTTTCTGTTGGCTTTGGGGGTCTATTTATAGGTGTAGGAGGCTAGTATTTCGCTCAGATCTCGGGAGACCCTCTTTGGCACATGACCAAGCCCGCGTGCCCAAGCCCGTGAAGTTTTGGTCCGATCCGTGATCGATACGAACATATTTCGTATCGATCAAGATTTCATCTAATGGAGTCGAAATTTGGCGTGGACATTCTTTAGCATGTACGTAGTCTTCTATGAAGATTTCATAGCATTTGGACTTGTAGATTAGGAGATATGATCGATACGAATTAGAATCTTCGGTTGGCTGTTTCGTTCGACTCGCTCTTATTTGACTCGCTTTCGTTCGACTCGGTGACGTGGCGCTTGAATCCCTAGGTCGCTCTGTCCTTGCTGTTGTTTTGATTGAGTCACTCTAGGATTTTCGCCCTGTTCGTATCGATGGAGGTAGAAGTCTTCGCATGGGTGCGAAGTGGAGCGAGTCGAAATGTGGCTCCCTGATGGAGTCGAACTAGATGGAGTCGAACAGTGGTTCTGCGAAGGAGTCGAACTGGATGGAGTTGAACAGAGGCTATCTGATGGATGCGAAGCAGAGCGAGTCAAACAAGGGCTCCCTGATGGATGCGAAGCGGAGCGAGTCGAAGTATGCATTCCTAATGGATTCGAACTAAGCGATTCGAACAGAGGCTGTTTTTATCCAATTTTGCATCGATCGTAACTTGAGCATACGAACTCCGATTGACCTGAAATTTGGATTGTTGACTCTCATAGATTCGCTTGTTGTGTCACATCAATTTAAGCTCGATCCGGACTCAGAAAAAATTCGTCGATATCCATAGTGGGCCTGTGTATAACCGATTTTCTTAGACGAACTGTCTTTGGTTTCTAGTCAAGTTCTTGGTGTCACGGCCTTGCCAAAAGGCGGGATAACATTTGCCCCCCAAAGTACATCTTGTGAGAACATGATGTGCTTTGAAATGCTGCAATCTTCATTCTGAATAGTTATCGTCTTTTCGATGAAAGCTGTAACCTTCGACTGTTTTTTCTTGATAATGTAAACTGTTGACTGTCAACTGCTGTACCTTGTATTACTGTGTTTGTTGTTTTTATCGCTATCAGACGAGTTTCTAATTCCTGTAAATCTGGAATATTGAATATTAGTCCGTCATATATGCATATAGGTTAATCTGACTCTCGTTGACGTTCACGAGTCGTTATTAGTTTATTTTATATTGAATTCTGTATCGATCCTCTCCTGAACCGACGTGAAAATCGTTGTAACAATGCTTGATGGTTGTTTTTGAATGCTCCTTCGTATTGATCCTCTCCTGAATCGATGTAGAAGGTTAAAACAATGTTTTTGCATCAGTATTCGTTGCATTGATGGATATGAAATGGTCGTTTATATCGATAGAGTTCAATGCCTTCTGAACAACCCCTGCTGTGCACTTCGAATCGATTGATTTGGAGTCATTGGATACGAACAGTCAATTCATATCGATGGAGTTGGCTTCTGAGAGCCATGATTTGATGGAGCCGAGCTGCGCAGGAGACGGAGTCGAACTGCACAGGAGACGAAGTCGAAGGTGATCGATACGAAGTGTGGTTTCGTATCGATGGAGTCGAACTGATTGCTCGTATTGCTGTACCAGAGATGGAGTCGAAGATGAACGATACGAAGAGGAGCTTCGCATCGATGCACTGGAGACGGAGTCGAAAAGCTTATTCGAATTGATCCCGGGGTGATGTCTCGTAACCGGTCGAATCCACCAGGATGCGAATCGTTTATTCCTTTTGCTTTCGATTCCATATAAATACTCTGTACTTAGCCATTTTTTCACTTTTTACTTTTCTACTCTTGCACTCTCGTTTTCGTATCGCTCAGAGACTCGGGAAAAAAGAAGAAAACATTCTTGCCTTCGAACCGATTCAAATCCTTAATCACTCGAACTAAATGCCAGTTTTAGGTAATCCACTAAGCGAATCCAACGCGTAAACGATGAGACTCGATCTTTAACACCAAATCAACCAGAGTCGTGATCGATGGAAGATTCCTTGGCCTCAGCTTCGCGTCGATCTGGAGTAGGGGCTTCAAGATGATGAGACGGAGGCCTTCGTATCGATCGATGGTTGAGCTTTGCATCAAATCGAGTGCTTTGAATGTGTAGATTGATACGAAGGGGTTGCGTCTGATCTATTCGAAATGATGGCCTTCGATCGAGTCGAAGTGGATGGCTTTGGATCGAATCGAAGCGGTGGCCTTGGATCGAGTCGAAGTGGAGGCCTTGGACCGATTCGAACTGCGTAGCCCTTGGGTCGAGTCGAAGTGGGTGGCTTTGGATCGAGTCGAACTGGAGGCTTTGAATCGAGTCGAACTGTGCAGCCCCGGGACCGATACGAACGTGTCCCTGAGCGATCGATTTGAACTGGAACCTTAGCGAGCGATTCGAACTTGAACCTGAGCGATCGACTCGAACTTGAATCTTTTATGATTGACAATGAACCTAACTTCGATGATATTGAAAAAACCTTGTGCATTTGAACATCTAACTCCGACGAGCTTCATTTTTGGCATAATTAGACTTGACCTTTCGGACTGCATATTTGATTTCTCTTCAAAGCTCGTCAATGGAACTACAACTCTGACAAAATTTCAACAAACTTTAACTTGGACTGATTGCTAATAACTGGATGGCATGGTTGTGACGGTCAGCGATGACGGTCTTTCCGACCGAATTCCGAAGTCTCGTCGTTTATATGCTTCTTCCAATTCTGTAGAACTTCTTAAATGATATACAGTACCGCACTGCACAACACACTCACGTACTTTACACTGGGGGATGCACAAGCATTATTGTCTGTTTAACAATGATTTTTCATAAGCTAGCTAGACATGGAACCTTCAAGTTCTCAGCAGTAGGAACTCTCGGGTTCAATTCCTTTAACCATCGAAATACCAGTTATTGAAGCCGAAGTTATAAACCCAGCTCCGGACGAGCGTCTAGGGGCTGGTTTATTTGTCGTCCATAAGATTCTGTGCCGTCGGGTATCTCCGAAGATATGCTAGGATGGATTTGTTTAAGTCACGGTTTGTCGCTTGACGACGTGTTATTGCCTGGGCCAAATAACAGGCCACATGATCCCCCAGAGGGGTTTACTTCTTTCAACCGTCACGCTTGCACAACGGGGCTTCCTCCCTTCAATCAATATATAAGGGAGATGTTATCATTCCTTGGAATAGCTCCATCCTAGCTGCACCCTAACGGGTATGCTTTGTTGAATAACACCTTTATCTTGTTTATGGAGATCCTCTTTCGACCACCGAAGCCGATCGAGATCAGATACTTATTTAACGTTAAGAGCCATGGAGACAGCCCTTCTTTCACCTTCTTGGAAGCGGTCAGGAACTGCCACATTGTAATGGGCTCCTGGGGGAGGCTAAGTTACTTCAAGACCGAATGGTTCTATGTTCGGTGCCCCCCTGGATTTGCTAGGCGGTGGTTGGATAGACGTAAGCGCTGCAATCTTTCTCTTGAATTATCAAGATAATAATAACCGATTTCAAAACTGATACACTTCTCTTCTTTTACAACCGCAATTTCTCGGCCTGACGGTGCAAACTTCAGAGAGCTAGTTCGGATCCTCCAAGCTGTTCCGGGTGAAGAAAGGCATATTGACTTGGTTCTGACCGACAGAAACTTGAGGACTGTCGGGTTGATTGAGCGGAGGCAGAGCATATGGCTAGAAGGGACACTTAGAGTGGTCCCGAAGAAACGGGTGAAGCGCAAAGCGCCCGTAGTCATGATAACCGAGGAAGTTGATCCAGAGAGAACGCCTACCGATACCGAGCTCCCAGCTGGGCCTTCTTTCGATGTCCAGGATTCAGGAGGAAAGAGAAAAGGCAAGGCTGTTGCTCACAAGCATTCTAAATCCGAGAGATTTAAATCCGTGGTTGTGTCCTTGCCCGTCCCGGGGATTAGAATTTCGAAGGCTCCTCCCCCGCAAGTAGAGAGTCCCTTTGCAGGGCTTGCTGATATTCCGATTCCGGATTTTGTGTCGTCTCAACACGACGTCGGGATGGAGGAGCTTGATAATGCTCTTGAACTGAGTGGGTCGCTTGCTATGAGTGCGGCCGACTTTTCCGGTTGGTCGGGGGGTTGCACATGCATACACTTCACTACACTACATGATTCACAACTGTAAATCATACAACTTAGGAAATCACTAACTCTTTCTTCGTTTCTCATTTTCAGGTACGATGTCTGGAAAAGGATCGATGCTCGGGAATCTTCGCTCGGCCCGAAAAGCTTCTAGTTATTATGATTCCCACAAGAGGGATTCAGATAGAGATCGCGATCGCGAATAATCTAACTAGGACAGGTATGGGCGTGACAGAGAATATAGACATCGATCTAGATCACGCTCTCCTCCTATTAGACTTTCATCTCCACCTCCCATTTTTGTTCCACACCCGCCAGAACCTCCTCGTCACAAGCCATCTTCTCATACTTCTAAATCTGAGACTCATCTTCAAAGAGTCGAGACCACGACCTCCATAATTACAGAGCAGGTCCCAACTGAGCCCACAAGAGAAGGGGCTATTAAACTGGCTCAGATGAGGAAGGATTTTCCGAACATTTGCTTCGATGGCTATGTCTTCCCCTCACACTTAAAGAGAATTCCATCAGGGGTAGAAGGCACAATGCATGATTATGTCCATGACATCTACACCCAGTACAGAGAGTGGGTTAAGTCTGTAAAGAAAGCTTCTAAGGTGGCCTTTGAGTGAGCCAAAGCACTTGAGAAAATGGAGACCGAACTCGCTCAAAGGGATCGGATCATTCAAGTGCTCACTGCTGAGGCCGAGTCTTCTCGGAAATCGAAGATTGAGGCCACCAAAAATGCTGACGAAGCAAAGGCGGCAATGGAGAGGTTGGGGCAGACTCATGTTGCCCTGGTGGAGGAGATGGGCCACCGGAACACTACATTCACCGCCGAGCAGGATGCGGCGGTCAAGGAACTTAATGAACTCAAGGCCAAATTCGCCAACATGGCCAAGAAAAAAGATGATGCGAACAATGCCGCCCAGAAGGCGTGTGAACAAACTGTTCTGCTCAGGGGTGAACGGGATGCGGCTGTGGCTAAAGTCCGCAAGGTGGAGGCTGAGGTTGAGGAGAAAGTGAAGTCGGCCGAGTCCAGGCTAGAGGCTGACATCGAAGATCTTCTCGTCGTTTACAACGCTAACGTGCTGAGGCACAGGGGTCTAGCCTGGCTCGATGATTATCCAACGCATCTTTATAACGCTTGGGGCCGACTGGTTGAGGAAGAGAAGGAGGCGCATCAGGGTGAGTCTGTGGATGAATTTGAACTCGAGAATCGCATTCTGACTGAGGATGAAAGGAAGATTCTTCACGAGACAATGATTCTGCATGAGAAGGAAAGACTTGGCGCCCAGCACTTTGAACTAGGAGAGGGTTCATGGGTTGACCACCATGAAGCAAGTCTTGAAGTTCCCACGTCAACCCAGCCCGAATCCTCGTCTGCGGTCGATCCCCAGGCTGTTCCTGCTTATAATCCAGATCAGCCGCAGATGTCTTTGGCTGCAGCGCAAGTCACTGATGTCGCTCTGCCGCCTACGAGTCAAACTGAGGAAGGTATTCTGAACATTCCACATGTCTTTCTTAAGTCAAAATCTTCGGTCGAGTTAAGTTCTAACAGTTCTCTTATTCTTTGTCCAGTGATCGATGCTGCACATGTCGGGCCTCCTGTTACTCAAGAATCACATCAGACATAGGAGGCCAACATTACTGAAGCGATCACCATGACTACAACTGCCCTGCTTGACGATATGCAGGGGAGTACGATTGTGTTTGATGAGCAGCTGATGGTTGAACTCTTTCGCTGTCACGGCGATCCCTTGCCGACTTGTCATCTGTCATGAGTGGAAGTGATCCTGCTACAAGTTCTTCAATGCCGACTACTGATGTCCCAAACGGGCCTCGAGCAGTAACTGAAGAGGAGATGTTCGCTCAAATCGACGCTGAAATGGCAGCAGCGGCTCATGGTGGCAGTTTTGGAGCTGGGATGGCAGCACCGGGACCTGCTCCACTTAGAATGATATCTCCCGGTGGTACTGTTTTCATCACCAGCGTGCCCATTCCACCTTCTGTACTTGATCCTGTCCCTCCGACTTCGCCCGCAGGGAGCATTCCTATCCACTCGAGTTCGGAGGAGGATGTTGATATAATGCCCTCGCCTGAAGACCAACCACCGAAAAGCAAAGGCTCGAAGAGGAAGATTAGCGGTGGCTCCAGCGGGTCTACACTGAGAAGGAAGCCAAGGAAGAAGAAAGATTAGACATGCTTCCCCGGTTTATTTTGACTTGCATTTTGTTGGCCGTGTAAAGATGCGAGTTCGGCCCCTGCTAGTAGGAATTTTTTGGAACAAACTTGTATTCGAATTTCTTTTATGAATAGTAAAAATAAAACTTTTTCTTTTTGAGCTTCTTTGTGCCTTTGTTTAAGTGTTTCAATGTTTGAAATGCACTTGTAAAGTTTCAGCTTTCGAGTCAAGTTTTGTCCTTTTGTATCAAGTTTGGAAACTGCGGACCTGGTTCGCGATTGGGAAGCGAGTTGAATTTCGATGTCGCATCGTTTCAGTCAATGGTCGATGCTTAAGTCCTGCCCCCCAGTCTCGGGGATGAGTTGAAGAACATCAGTCAGCGATTGCTTCTCGCTTGCATCATGCTGAGTCTGGAGCCAAAGAACGGATGTCTGAGTCAAGTGGAGATCGAGTGATTTTTCCACGTTTGTCTGATTGTCGATGATCATATCCTCACTCCAGGGATTCTCATTTGTTCACTGGCGATTGGTCATGCTAGCTTAAGTTTTAATTATATGTCCGTGATTCGGGGACTTGGAATTGACATTTGTACTCCAACTCGTGCTCTGGGAGTTTGGAGTTGATATTTATACTTCGATTCATGCCTCGGGAACTTGAAGTTGGTGTTTACGTTCCGTTTCGCACTCTGGGAATCCGGAGTCGACGTTTATACTCCGACTTGCACTCTAGGAGTTCGGAGTTGTCGTTTATACTCCAATTCGTTGTGGGAATTTGGAGTTGATGTTTATACTCCGCTTTGCCCTCTGGGAACTCAGAGTTGATGTTTATACTCCGACTCGCACTATGGGAGTTCGGAGTTGTTGTTTATACTCCGACTTGCACTCTGGGAGTTCGAAGTTGTTGTTTATACTCCGACTCGCACTCTGGGAGTTCGGAGTTGTTGTTTATACTCCGACTCTCACTCTGGGAGTTCGGAGTTGATGTTTATACTCCGACTCGCACTCTGGGAGTTCAGAGTTGATGTTTATACTCCGCTTCGCACTCTGGGAACTCGGAGTTGATGTTTATACTCCGACTCGCACTCTGGGAGTTCCGAGTTGATGTTTATACTCCGACTCGCACTCTGGGAGTTCGGAGTTGTTGTTTATACTCCGACTCGCACTCTGGGTGTTTGGAGTTGATGTTTATACTCCGACTCGCACTCTAGGAGTTCGGAGTTGTTGTTTATACCCCGACTCGCACTCTGGGAGTTCGGAGTTGATGTTTATACTCCAATTCGCACTCTAGAAATTTGGAGTTGATGTTTATACTCTGACTCGCACTCTGGGAGTTCGGAGTTGTTGTTTATACTCCGACTCGCACTCTGGGAGTTCGGAGTTGATGTTTATACTCCAATTCGGACTTTGGGAATTTGGAGTTGATGTTTATACTCCGTTTCGCACTCTGGGAATTCGGAGTTGATATTTATGCTCCGACTCGCACTCTGGGAGTTCGGAGTTGAATGAAGGATTGTTGTGTATCAATCCTTTCTTGACTTTGATGTGATGGCTGGTCCCCGAGCTTGGGTTTTCACTTAGCGAGTTACCAGTTGCATCGAAGTCACTCCCTATTTGAATAAATTCCACCGTATGGAAAAACTTAGCTCTCCGTGCATAGTGATGATCATATGAAGCATTTCAAGTTAATCACAGCTCTGGCTCGAAGAGATTGCATTTTATTGCATAAATAAGAAAATATGGCAAAGTCAGTTGCCTTATTACAAATTCTAATTTCGAAGTGCAAAAACAAATTACAAAATGGAAAGTAAATTAAATGGATAAACATAGCCTGTTATGTGTAGTAGCGACGAAGACTCTCGCTGTTCCAGGCTCTTGGCAGAGTAAGACCGTCAACGGTCGATAATTTGAATGTGCCATCTCCGAGCCTTCGTTCAATAACATACGGTCCTTCCCATGTCGGTTTCATATGCGAAGGAACCAGATAAATTCTTTTTAGGACGAGATCGCCTAGTTCAAAGGTTCGCGGGCGGACCTTGGTGTTGTACAATCGGGTGACTCGACTTCGATGCGCAGCTGCCCTCAAATCAGCCTCTTCACGCTTGTCATCTAGTAGATCGAGAGATTCAGCAAGTAATATAGCATTTGTCTTTGGATCATAGTATGTCACATGATGAGAAGGTACTTCCAACTCGACTAGAATAACGGCTTATGAACCATAAGAGAGAGAGAATGGAGTGTGACCAGTTGCAGTTTTGTGGGTTGTTCGGTAAGCCCATAAAGCCATAGGACGTTCATCGACCTACTTGCCACCGACCTTTTCCAGTCGTTTCTTCAGAATGGATTTAATAACTTTATTAACTGCTTCGACCTGTCCGTTTACCTGAGGGTGTGCAACTGCATAGAATTTCTTTTGGATGTGAAATCGTTTGCATAAATCTTTAAATTCAGCACTGTCGAATTGGGTTCCATTGTCTGTAATAATGGTGTGTGGGAGACCGAACCGACAAATGATGTTGCAAACTACAAAGTTGATTACTTTCTTCATCGTTATAGTAGCAAGAGCTTCGGCTTCAGCCCACTTTGTAAAGTAATCAACTGCGACGATGGCGTATTTCGCACCACCTTTTGCCAGAGGTAAAGCACCAATGATGTCGATGCCCCACATTGCAAACGGCAATGGGCTGACCATTTGCGTTATCTCGGTAGGAGGAGCTCTAGGAACTCGGGCATGTTTCTGGCACCTATCACATTTCTTTGCATAATCTGACACGTCGCGATTCACGGTCGGCCAGTAATATCCGTATCGGAGTATTTTCTTGGCAAATGCTTGCCCCCCAGTGCGATCGCCACATTCTCCCTCGTGCACATCATGTAATACTCGTTTAATTTCATTGCGAGCGATACACCGGAGTAGAGGGACTGAGTACCCTCTTCTGTACATGATTCCATTCTGAATGGCAAATCGTGAGGCCTTCCAAAGGATTTGTCTCTTTTCACTCCTGCGCTCCGGCAGGGTTCCGTGCTCAATGTAGTTTCTGAGTGGAGTCATCCATTAATCCTTTTTGAGGACGGTTTCGCATACCTAGTTTATTTCTGCTCGGTCGATGCTTGGAGAGGATAACGTTTCTATGGGAATGACTCCCATTTGCTGAGCTTTGCCTGTGCTGGCTAGCTTTGCCAATGAATCAGCTTTTTGGTTGCGTTCTCGAGGTATACAATAAATGGCATAATAATCAAACTGATTTAGTACTTCCTGAACTCGAGCTAAGTAAGCAGCCAGTCTTCGATCTCTTGCTTGATATTCTCCCCGTACTTGACACACAACTAACTGTGAATCGCAATAAATTTCCACAGCGATAATTCTAAAATCTTTAGCAAGCTTCAAGCCAGCTAGGAGGGCTTCATATTCAGCTTCATTATTGGTTGCATGAAAGTCAAACTTCAAAGCATAGCATATAGATCGGCCTTTGGGGTTTCAAGTACAACACCAGCGCCCGAACACCGGTCGTTTGACGCACCGTCGGTATAAAGCTTCCAGACGTATTCGGGGGATTCACTGGTTTCGGGCAAGTCCTCTGGAATGGTAAATTCAACTATGAAATCAGCTAGGACTTGTCCTTGGATCGCTCGTCTTAGAGTGTAAGTAATATCAAACTGGCTCAGTTCGATGTTCTATTTGAGTAACCTACCAGGTGTCTCAAGCCGCGAAAGGACCTGTCGTAACGGCTGGTCGGTATAAACAATAATTAGATGTGCCTGGAAATATGGTCGGAGCTTCCTTGATGCAATTACGAGGCAATAAGCCAACTTCTCTAGCTTCGGATAACTTCTTTCAGCCCAAGTCAATCGCTTGCTGACGTAGTATACTGGCTTCTGTATCCTGTCTTCTTCTCGGACTAAGGCAGCACTTATAGCGTTTTCTGATATTGCCAAGTATATGTACAACTTCTCATGATCAATAGGCTTTGACAGGACAGGTGGTGTGGATAGGTGCTGTACTAGTGCTTGGAAAGCGCCCTCACACTCCGTGGTCTATTCAAAGTTCCGTTTTCCTTTTCGAATCAGACCGAAGAAGGGAATGCATTTGTCAGTGGACTTTGAAATGAACCTGCTCAATGTTGCTACTTTCCCATTGAGACTCTGGACTTGTTTTATAGTGTTCGGAGTTTCAAGATTCCTAATTGCCCAAATATTTTTAGGATTAGCTTCGATCCCTCGAGCGTTGACGATGAACCAAAGAATTTTCCGGATGCAACTCCAAAGTGACACTTCAGCGGATTTAGCTTCATTTTGTATTCTCGAAGTATGTTGAACATAGTTTCCAGGTCTTTAACATGGTCAGTGGAGAGCCGTGACTTCACAAGCATGTCGTCTACATATACTTCCATGGTTTTCCCGATTTGATTGGCAAACATCCGATTGACCAATCGTTGATAAGTAGCCCCGACATTATTGAGTCCGAATGGAATAACTTTGTAGCAATAAAGTCCCAGATTGGTCACGAAGCTGGTATGTTCTTGGTCAGGTAAATGCATCGGTATCTGATTGTAGCCGGAATACGCGTCCATGAAAGATAGAAGTTCATGCCAGCTGTTGAATCTACTAGCTGGTCAATTCTGGGAAGTGGGAAACTGCCTTTGGGACACGCTTTATTCAGATCGGAGTAATCGACACATGTTCTCCATTTTCCGTTCGGCTTTCGGACGAGCACAGGATTCGACACCCATTCAGGATATAGCGCATCTCGAATAAACCCGTTTGCTTTAAGCTTTTCTACTTCTTCTTTAAGGGTGGCAGATCTCTCTGGATCCATACCACGTCTTTTATGTTTGACCGGGACATGACGCGGGTAAATATTCAAAGTGTGGCTCACGATGTCCGGAGAGATCCCACACATGTCGGAATGTGTCCAAGCAAATACGTCAAGTTTTGCCCGCAGAAATTCAACCAATTCCTCTTGAGTTTGCTGGCTTAACTGAGATCCAATCTTTATCATTTTCGAATCATCATCATTATCGATTGGGACATCGATTGTCAGTTCGGCCGGGGACACTTGACTTTCTTTAGATTCTCCTTCGTCTTCAGTTTCTCTTGGGTCAAGATTCTTGAGGAATTGGCTGGGGTGCCCGGGCCTAGGCCCGGGCGTTAATTGTCAATTATCGAAAAAACGGACGTAGAGAGATTCCTCTATGCCCTTTCCTTTTTCCTTTCGCTACGCCTCCCGCAGCTCAGCACCATAACAGGCTCTGGCAGCAGCCTGATCACCTTGAATGATTCCCACTCCACGATTAGTGGGAAATTTTAAAGTCAAACACCACGGGGCAATGGCTGCCCTGAATTCAGCGAGGGCCGGTCGGCCCAAGAAGGCATTATATGGGGAGTCTATGTCCAAAACAATGAACCGCAACATCCGTACTCTCCGACGTTCTCCAACTCCCAACTCTACTGGCAATTCCACCATTCCCGTGGGTACAGTAGCGCTTCCTTTGAAACCATGGATTCGGGATTGACACGGTTTCGAGTCTGTGGCTTCCATTCTCATTTGATCATAGGCTCGCTTGAAGAAAATATTCACAGAGCTTCCGCTGTCAACTAAGATCCTCTTCATCCAAGCGGGACCTACTTGAGCTGAGATGACCAGTGGATCAATAGTGGGGGCTTCGACTTTGTCAGCGTCTCTGTTCCTGAACAGGATGTCATCTAACATCGTCTTCTGTTGCTTGGCCGGAGCCCCTTCATCAGAGTTACTATAAAATTCGAAGTCTGCATGCCTGATAGAACTGGCATATGACTCCATTTCCTTCCAGCTTCGATCTGCTAGGTGAGGACCACCACTTATCGTATTAATAACCAACCTCCTGCCTGTACGAGCGGGTTCCTCCTTTCTTTCCTGATTCGGCGCACGATTCTGATTTGATGGGCCCGCACCGCCAGACTGCAGCGCCCGCACATATTGATCCAACTTTCGTTCATGTATCAGTTTTTCAATGAGGTCTTGTAAATGACGAAACTCATTTGTGTTATGGCCGTAGCTTTCGTGGAACCTACAAAACTTCCATGTCTGGATTTGGCTTTCAGTTGGTGGTTTTATGGCAGGTTTCTTGTATTGCATGGTATTGCAGGTCTGCAAATACACATTTTCCAACGACGTGTTCAATGGAGTGTAATTATCGTACATGGAAGCTCTACGCCGTGGACCATGATTCTGATCGCGTTTCTTGCTTTGATTTCCATTGTCCCTTTGCTGATTCTGTTTATTTTATACGTTCAACTGAACTTTTCCAGAACTATCTCCGGACTGTTTAACAGCGATGTTACTTTGGATTACTTCGATGTTGGGCCCTGCGTCATCCTGCTTCCTAGACTGTTTCACATCCTCCCTTCTCAAGAATTGGGCTGCCTTGGAATAGAAACGGTCCAATGACGCAGGTGGTTTTCCAGCTAACCAATTTCCGAACTCGGAATCAGCATCAATACCCTTAGTCAATGCCATCAGGATAGAGTTATCATTGGGATTGCTTATTTCTGCACACGCAGCATGGAATCGCTCCAAATAACGTCTAAGTGTTTCTCCGGGAGCTTGTGTAACACTAGACGGAGTGTTAACATCTTTAGGCCTTGCCACATGCATAGGGAATTGTTCAACAAACTTGGTGGCCATCTGATAAAAATTAGAAATGGATCGTGGTGGCAAACGAGTAAACCACATGGTTGCAATGCCCCCCAGGGAAATGGGGAAACTACGGCATTTTACTACATCATCAGCTCTCGCGGCATTCATCAGCCATTCGTACTTTAGGATGTGTTGATTGGGATCAGAACTCCCTTCATAGACTGGCAAAGCTGGCATCCTAAAGCGCCGAGGTGTTTCAGCATATAATACGTCATCGATGAAAAGGGTATGACTCCGGGAAATTCCCCAGTCGTCATTAGTGAGACCCGGACTTTCGTGGATCATTTGACGAATCGTCGTTGATATATCCGGCATTCGGATACTAGGAGCATGTTGTGCCAAGGTGTGGTCGGGTTCCACAGCGCGAGTCTGGACCGGATGCGGTCGACGATCCGTAGCTCGCCTCCTTGGCTCAACATTCTCTGGGACATAAGGATCTGGAGTCAGCTCTCGTTGGTTACATTGAGGATCAGCTTGATTTCTAGCATCACCTCATCGTTCGGTAGTGGTGGTAGTAGCAATGTTGCATGCGACATGATAAGGAGCAGCACCTCCTCAGGATGAAGGTCTTGTATGATGGCTAGTGGATGGTCCAGTTCTGGATTGTCCAAGATTCGAAGCAGGTTGGTGCCTTGTGGCCTGGGTGTAGCTTACACCTAGCCGTGGGCGTGTGGATCTGGTTTGGCCATCAGAGGAGGCTGAACTCTCTATGGAAGAATAAGAACCTTGGTCTCTTCTGGATCTTCTGCGCCATTGGTGATTCAGCTGGTTGGACAACTCTGTGTTGGCACGCAGTTGTTTAGTTAGATGTTGTCGACTATGGGTCAACTCTTGGAGCAGCGTTTGAAACTCTTGTCTGGTAACCGAGCCTGTTGGATCTGAAGGTACAGCTGCGTCTTGGTTTGGTGGAGGCAATTGCGCGGGATTCTGCCTGTCCCGTCCTCCCTGATCAGTAGTTGTAGAAGTAGTCCGTGTACTTACCATGGTGAATTGATGAAAGTCCTTTCCTAGATCTGATGCAGATCTGAATAGAATGGAAGGGCTTCAAAGTTCAAGATTTGGATCTTCTTCTTGGATTTATGCAATCCGATATAGATAGGAGATCCAAAGAGCAGGAGAAAATTTAGGTTTTTTCTCAGTGAAAGCACCTGTGTTTGTACCAAAATTGGGCACAACACTCTTCGTAAGTTTTCAAAGAGGTAAAGTGAAGAAATTAAATGTAAAAAGAGGATTATCTAACAAAAACTCCAAATCTCAGATATGAAACTAAGTAAAATGCAAGGAGACACAAGAATTTAGAGTGGTTGGCGTATCGCCTACGTCCACTATGAAGTTGATAGCTTTATTGATCTTTCTTCGAAGATTACAAGTGAATTCAATGAATTACAGCAGATAATTATGATTTGTAGCAGTGAATCTCGTTGTTGGCAGCAGCAATGGAGTTCAGATCTGGATCCGGCAGAGTCTAGGCGTTCGAGATCTCAAAGAAGAAGAAGGACCCCTTTTCTGTTGACTTTGGGCATCTATTTATAGGTGTAGGAGGCTGGTATTTCGCTCAGATCTTGGGAGACCCTCTCTGGCATGTGACCAGGCCCGCATGCCAAAGCCCGTGAAGTTTCGGTCCGATCCGTGATCGATACGAACAGATTTTGTATCTATCAAGATTTCATCCAATGGAGTCGAAATTTGGCGTGGACATTCTTTAGCATGTACATAGTCTTCTGTGAAAATTTCATAGCATTTGCACTTGTAGATTAGGAGAAATGATCGATACGAATTAGATTCGGTTGGCTGTTTCGTTCGACTCGCTCTTATTCGACTCGCTTTCATTTGACTCGGTGAAGTGGCGCTTGAATCCCTGGGTCGCTCCATCCTTGATGCTCTTTTGATCGAGTCGCTCTAGGACTTTCGCCCTGTTCGTATCGATGGAGGTAGAAGTCTTTGCATGGGTGCAAAGTGGAGCGAGTTGAAATGTGGCTCTCTGATGGAGTCGAACTAGATGGAGTCGAACAGTGGTTATGCGAAGGAGTCGAACTGGATGGAGTCGAACAAAGGCTATCTGATGGATGCGAAGCTGAGCGAGTCGAACAAGGGATCTGGATGCAAAGCAGAGCGAGTCGAAGTATGCATTCCTGATTGATTCGAACTGAGCGATTCGAACAGAGGCTGTTTTTATCCAATTTTGCATCGATCGTAACTTGAGCATACGAACTCGGATTGACCTGAAATTTGGAACGTTGACTCTCATAGCTTTGCTTGTTGTGTCATATCAATTTAAGCTCGATCCAGACTCGAACAAAATTCGTCGATATCCATAGTGGGCCTGTGTATAACCGATTTTCTTAGACGAACTGTCTTTGGTTTCTAGTCAAGTTCTTGGTGTCACGGCCTTGCCAAAAGGCGGGATAACAACAGCAATTTGCAAAATTTATTGACCTCATATATGCAAAACAAAAACCAATCGATTGCAAAACTTGAAATGCAAATGAGTCAATTAGCCACGTCTATAAGTGAACGCGAACGAGGAACATTCCCAAGCCAGTCCCTTCTAAATCCCAGAAATCAAAACGCAAATTCAAATCAAGCCCATGTTGTTCAAGATAGCAACATCACCCAATTGAATGCTATAACAACTTTACGTTCCGGTAAACAAATCGATAATCAGGTCGTTAACCCAAATGATTTACCAGAAACCTCTCTCGACACTTCTAAAACAACAAATGAATCAGAACAGAACGTGGAGCCAAACGTTGAATCGAATGCCAATCAAAATTCTTCTTCTTATACTCGAGTAGACCCGCCTACTGAGTATCATGTTCCATTTCCACATCGTCTTCGACCAAAGAAACACTCGGATCAAATGGAAAAGATGTTGGAAATTGTTAAACAAGTAAAAGTGAACATCCCGCTTCTTGACATCGTTCAGCAACTCCCCACTTATGTGAAATTCTTAAAGACTTGTGTACCCAAAAGCGACACACTCAAGTGCCCAAAAAAGTCTTCTTAGCCGCCAGTTTAAGTGAAGTCTTGTCCCAATCCATGCCCGTCAAATACAAAGATC
Source organism: Allium fistulosum (assembly GCA_030737815.1). Taxonomy (NCBI): domain Eukaryota; kingdom Viridiplantae; phylum Streptophyta; class Magnoliopsida; order Asparagales; family Amaryllidaceae; genus Allium; species Allium fistulosum. The sequence goes on along the minus strand of CM060908.1, from coordinate 735,650,630 downwards.
CTGGCTGCCCTACGATTTCGTGTACAATTGGAGACAAAATGATTAACAAATGTTTGATAGACTTAGGCGTGAGTGTCAACTTGATTCCATACTCCATGTACGAACAATTAGGCTTAGGTGAGCTCAAACCCACAAAGTTATGCTTCAATTCGCCGATCATTCCATTAAGAAGCCCGTGGGAGAAATCGAGGACGTGCTCATTCGAGTAGGGCAATTCATATTCCCCGTTGATTTTATCGTTCTTGAAACACAACCCGTGACAAATCCCGCGAGTCAAATTCCATTAATTTTAGGCCGACCATTCTTAGCCACCTCAAATGCCTTAATCAATTGTCATAACGGTTCGATGAAAATCTCTTTTGGAAACATGACTTTGGATCTTAATATTTTCAATCTTGAAAGACAATCAAACGAACCTCGTGACCAAACGTTGGAAGTTAGTGCCATTCATGAAAACTTCGAAAACAAGACACTTGACCTTAATGACGAACGCGAAGTTGAGTACGAAAAATTGTTTCATGAAATACCCAACGAAATTGAATACACTCTTCCCTTTGAATCGCTTCCAGTTGAGTCCGAATCTCAACCTAATTCTTTAATCGAGCAACTCCCGAAGTTGGACCTCAAACCACTTCCCGATCATATTAAGTACGCATACTTAGGTGATAACGAAACATTTCCTGTAATAATTTTTGCGACTCTCTATCTCAACCAAGAAAATTCTCTTCTCTCTTTTCTTTCGAAAAACAAGGAAGCGATTGGATGGTCGATTACCATATTAAGGGAATTAGTCCCGCTCTTATTCAACACCGCATCCATTTAATCGACGATGCCAAGCCTGTTCGTGACGCGCAACGAAGGCTTAATCCAAAAATGAAAGATGCGGTGCATAATGAAATTCTTAAACTTCTCGACAACAGAATCATTTACCCAATCTCTGATAGTTCATAGGTTAGCCCAATTCACGTTGTACAGAAAAAGTCTGGGCTAACCGTTGTCAAGAACGATTCAAATGAACTTATTCCAACTCGTACTCAAATAGGTTGGTGTGTTTGCATTTATTATCGAAAACTAAATGCCGCAACACGTAAGGATCACTTCCCTCTTCCTTTCATCGATCAAATGCTTAAACGTTTATCCGACCTTGAATTCTATTGCTTCCTTGATCGTTATTCCAGCTATAACCAAGTTCCAATCGCTCCCGAAGATCAAGAGAAAACGACTTTCACATGTCCATTCGGTACCTTTTCTTATTGACGTATGCCATTCGGACTTTGTAACGCTCTTGCTATTTTCCATGGATGCATGGTTGGCATTTTTTCCAACATGATTGAATGCTTTCTAGAAGTTTTTATGGACGATTTCTCTATCTTTGATGATTCTTTTTCCGAATGTTTATATCATCTCGAGTTGGTTCTAAATCGATGTAAAGAAAAACATTTGACTTTGAATTGGAAAAAATGCCACTTTATGGTCAAACAAGGCATAGTCCTTGGACATATCATCTCAAATAAAGGCATTAAGGTAGATAAAGCAAAAGTTGACTTAAATTGCAAACCTACCCATTCCCAAATCTGTTAAGGACATTCAATCATTTCTAGGAAACGCTGGCTTTTACCGACGCTTTGTGATTGCCTTTAGCAAAATCCCTCGTCCTTTGACGACTCTTCTTGGAAAAGACGTTCCTTTCGATTTTAACTCTGATTGTATCTCTTCTTCTGAAAGTCTTAAGAACGAACTCATTTATGCTCCAATCGTTTGTGCGCCCAATTGGGATCTCCCATTTGAAATAATGTGTGATGCTTCTAACTTTGCGGTTGGTTCTGTCTTAGGACAATGCATCAACAAAATCCTTCATGTCATTTACTATGCGAGTATGACTTTGAACGACGCTCAACTCAACTACACAACAACCGAAAAAGAGCTTCTAGCTGTCATTTTTGCGCTTGAAAAGTTTTGACCTTATTTGATAGGTTCACACATCATGGTCTACACTAACCATACTGCTCTTCGATACCTTTTTGCCTAACAGGATGCTAAATCCCATTTGATTCGTTGGATCGTTTTACTTCAAGAATTTGACCTTACATCAAGGAAAAAAGGATTCGATAATTTCATAGCCGATCACTTGTCTCGTCTTCCGAACGCACCATCTTCTTTGCCAATCAATGAAAACTTCCCCGATGAACAACTTCTTTCAATTTCTATCGACCCATGGTACGCTGATATAGTGCACTACTTAGTCACTACAGAAACTCCCTCATCTTGGTCCAAACAGGACAAATACAAATTCTTGTCCCAAGTGAACTATTTCTATTGGGACGATATATACTTGTTCAAATATTGTCCTGACCAAATCATCCGACATTGCATTTCGGATAATGAGATCAGGAGTGTTCTTTCGTTTTCCCACGATCAAGCGTGCGGTGGACATTTCGGTCCTCGAAAGACTATGGAAAAAGTCCTTCAGTGTGGTTTCTATTTGCCTTCTCTTTTCAAAGACTCATTTGAATTTTGTAAAACTTGCGATCGATGTCAAATGCTTGGACAAATTTCTCTACGAGATATGATGCCTCTAAACCCCATTCTTACAATCGAAATCTTTGATGTTTGGGGTATCGACTTTATGGGACCTTTTCCCAATTCTTTTGGAAACTTGTATATCCTTCTCGTTATCGATTACGTCTCAAAATGGGTCGAAGCCGTTTGTTGCAAAACCAACGACCATAGAATTGTTGTGAAATTTCTCAAAGAAAACATCTTTTCGAGGTTCGGCACACCTCGTACAATAATCAGTGATAACGGAACCCATTTTTGCAATCGATCTTTTGAAACATTAATGAAGAAATACTCGATAACCCACAAGTTATCCACTCCATATCATCCTCAAACTTGTGGGAAAGTTGAAGTTCCAAATCGTCAAATAAACAAATCTTGGAGAAAACTATCAACAAAAATCGAAAAGATTGGTCTCAGAAATTGACCGGCACGGTTTGGGTTTACCGTACTGCTTTAAAAACTAACCTTGGGATGTCCGCATTTCGTTTAGTTTACGGTAAAGCTTGCCATTTACCCGTTGAAATCGAACATACACTACAACAAAAATCACTTTTAACAGCAACCATTATCAGCGTTTATTAAAAAAATGCAGTAAAAAATTATTTTAAATGAATTAATTTTCGTCAAAACGCTGACATAACTTCCGCCTCTCTCATTATTATACTTTGTGAAAAAAATTATTTCCCTCTTCTTATTCCCTCTTCTTTTCATTTCCCTCGTTCTTCAATTTCATCCTGCCCTATTTCCCTTCCCTTCAATTTTCGTTGTTCTCTGTTTCCCTTATTTTTCAATTTCATAGTTCCCTAATTCTCTCATTCAGGTACGTCGATTGATTCAGTTCTAATTCGTCTTCTTTTATCTGATGTTTGTATTCATTGATCGTATACTAATTTAGTTTTCGTTAGAAGGTTAATTCCAGAAGTCTCCAGTTTTGATTCAAACTTCGATTCATATTTTGATCCTGACGTGGATTTTTAGGTTATGATTCAGATTATGGTCTCACTCAGGTATGGTAAGTTGAACTGCTTTTAATATACATTTTTGTTAAGTCCTATGCTGATTACTGAATGAAGCCTGGCTCCTCTTAAATTTATACATCTATAAGCTTTAAAGTAGGTTGGAACTTAAAATTTAGAAAAATGAAACGTTCTTAAATCATTATTATTGAAACTGCTGTGTGGCTTAAAAGATTCACTACTCATCATTTTGGTTGTTGATTTTGCACGTGTTGATTATAGCCTATGTTATTTAACTAATACACCTCAGTCCAATTTCATTTGAATGTTTGATACTATTTTTTCTTTTGAGTTAAGATATGATGAATGTTGATGTTCGTATTAGTGTGGTATAAGAAGAATTATTCCTGGATGAATATCATTAGTTTTTGGTAATGGTGAGTTTCCTAATCTACTTCTAATGAACTGGCTTAGACTATTAAATTTGTTTTCACTATGAATTGATTAAGATGATTGGATTTAATCATGTTGATAGGAATTTTTTTTTTCAAAGATTATTTAATTTGAAATATTGCTTGTTCTAGTTACCATATGACATGTAGTTGAAGTATACGTCGGACATTAGAGTTAGAATATCATACACAAAACTAAATCATATATAGTTTGAAACAAAAGCCTGTCTTAACTCAGTGTGTAATATCTGAGCCAGAGACAATTTTATTGAATCATTTTTGTGTGTATTTTGTAACAGTTTAATCAAGCATTTTATAACAAAAACTTGAGACCATGGTTCATGGTTAAGGATCATGGATGAAACACAAGATGTTGTCTTCCTATATAGGCTACAAAATCTGAGTTTGTATCTCAATAATACAATTGATATTTCAAAAATCAACATGAGTATAATAACCTTTATAGACTTTTACTATATTTAATAACTTTTGTCCAATTTATCCAACCCAAGCAAATTGCAAAACGAGGCAAACATCAAAATGACCTATGAACCGAGTTCACCAATAACATTTTTTTCACCAAGTCACTAATCATATTAGCAAAGGCTTATGAAATGAACTCACTAATCAAATAGTACGGGCTTGATCTTCATATAGTCATACGACATATCGGCCACATGTTAAATTGAAGTATTATTACTTGGATTTCCCAGTCTCATTAAGGTATAATTATGATACAAATTAAATAATGAAATTTATTAAACACATATCCTTAATAATCACTGAATCGTTACATAAGCAGCTTGTGTGGTATGTGCATTACTATTCAAACATTTGAGATTCTACTATTTAAAAGCTTGTCAAATTTTAGCCTATGACTTTGGGATAAGTACTATTTTTCATTTATATTGTGTGCTAGTACTAAGAAAAAACTGTCAACCCCTAAAGTAATAAGAAGATATGCATCAGTTGGCAGGTCCTCAACTAAATGAAGTTAAAAGCAACCTTATGATTAATTGACACCAAGCATGCATTTAAGTTCCCCGTTTTTAGCACATAACAACTTCACTATGTTTTTCTTTTCTTAATATGGTTTAAGCAACCTTTGTAATATCTTAAATAAAATTATTAGTTCGACCATACGTTTTGTAGAATTTCTGTACAACATCAATTTTTTTTCCACGATTGGTTTGCATCTACTTATTTTAATTTAACAGTAGGTTAACAAATTTATGTGCAACCTGCTTCATCTGCTAGTTGTGAGTTTAATCTGTCATAAAAAGTTCATACTCTAAAGGATTAATGCATAGTTGTTGATTTTACTGGTGTGTAGTAACACATCTATATGTTTATTAAAAATAGTTATTCTAACAGTTTTCTTCTTTATTTTAAAGATTTTGTGTACCCAGGCGGTCTGCATAAACTTGGGCAAAGATGTATTTTTTTAGCTGCTTTCATGACATTTCAATTAAAGGTAAACAAATCGGTGTCTACAAACTGAATTATTATGTGTGTGATGTTTGATGATTGTTCACCCTACTATATAAAATGTTATATATAAATTTATTGTGGACATAACCACACAAAATCATTCATAGGTTTAACTTGTTACGACTGAATATGATGAACAACAATAAGTCGCTATTGCTTCTTATCGTACAATATCTGCGTGTAATTGATAGTTTTTCATATTATGTTGTACGCGAACTAAATTCGAGACCGAATGTAGATTCTTTTCTTTTTCCTATAATCATTCAATTTTATCATCTCCATTGCTTCCTTCTTTCATTTTTATACATAAACTTAATTTTGTTAACGCATAATATGCAAGCACCATGTCTATATAGTCTAAGTGAGACTTCATGCCATATTTTTCCTTCAAAAAGGTTACGCAAGTATAAGATGGTGTTCAGTTGTGTTTTCCTTATGTAATATATATGTATGCTATATGTAGCAAAATATGGACAGTCATATTTCTGTATTTTTAACATGTGGAAAAAAGACCCTGACTATTCTATTTAAATTTTTTTAGTCTTTACTTTTAAACTATTTATTACGTTATTGAAAAATATTTTTAACAAACACATAGTTTGCAAATGTTAAAAACTATTAAACATAGGCATTATTTGAATTAATAAGTCAAACATTTTGATTTATCAAACAGTTCAATGAGTAAGTATTTGATGCTTTGGGTTTTAAATTGATAAATGGATATTATATGATTACAGAGCCACTAGGATCCATGACTACGTATGGTATGAATTTTGAGCATATGATGCATTTTCCATTACCATTTTTGATAGCAAACTTACATTGTGCTTTTGAATGGATAAAAATTAAAAATGTTTTTCTTAAACTAGTCTAATATACAATTAAAATTACTTATTCGAAGTTTAGAGTATTCTTATGTGTTGATTTGAAAAAACAGTTGCATGGTTCAATGTTTTTCGTAAACTCTATATACTTGGATTTATGATCTCATCTTCAAATGTTACAATCTAACGCATTTGGTGATGTAAACAATACAACGGGTAATTGTTGATGCAAAAAATATGTACTGGTATTAGCCATTAATTTATAGTATACTATAGCAAATAAGTAGATTTAAAAGCTGCTGATACCTAAACATGAGGCAGCATAAACAGGAGGCAGGTTGCAAATAAATCTGTCAATATTATATTTCTTGTCTCTCATTACTATGAGCCTTCATTACCTGTTTGCGACCACCGGAACTCCTTTTCGATTTTCATTCCTAGAATTTACTAATAATGGTAACATTATTTCTACATTTTGACAGTTGTGTGCTTTTATTCTTTATCTATTTAGTTGTCATTTTTCTTGTGGAAATTCAATTCCATCATTATAAGAATCATTAATGAAATTCAATATGCCTATATTACCTATACAGATAATCTCGTGGATCATTATTAACTTCATGGTTAGCTGTCTATATTATCCAATGGAATAGTATTTTTTGAAAATGACAATTATAGATATTTTCGATAAATGTAGTGATAACATTATATATTCGTTCTCTCAGGTAACAAAATCAGGAATGAAAGAATTTTTTGAATATAATTGTGGCAGGTTAGAAAACTTGTCAGAATTTTTTTGGTATATGTTGTTAACTACTAACATATATGGTTCTTGATATTCAAGTGAGTGTAATAAAATAATTTTGTTAGAAACTTATATATGATAGGTGCTGGAGCTTGTTTATCTAGCTTGAAAGTAAGTATATAAAAGATTTATAATATTTAAGAGGCCCAATCCATTTTAGCTGAAATAATTATGATTTTTATGAAATATTATAAATGTAGATCAAGTGGTAGAACATCAACATATAGAGATATAGACAACCGTGTGTATGCCTCAGATGAAGCAAGAGCATCTGCAATTGAGAAAGCAAAAGAGCTGGAAGTTGGGCTTGGAGAACTCTATCCCACATTCGTGAAGCCAATGCTTCAATCGCATACAACATGAGGTTTTTGGTTGGTGAGTGTTATGTATAACAATGAATGAAGTTCCGTGTACAATTGATATGTTACTGAGGGGTTTTAAATTTACGGATAGGGGCTTCCTAATCATTTCTGTATCAGGCATCTATTGAAAAAGGAAGAATCGATATATCTAATTGATGAAGATGGAGATGAGACAAGGACGCTTTATTTGGCAGCAAAAAATGGGTTGAGTACTGGTTGGAGAGGATTTGCAATTGACCATAAGCTAGTTGATGGTGATGCATTGGTGTTCTAGTTGATTAATTCCAATACATTCAAGGTGATAAGTTGCATTTTCCCTAAATATGCTGGTTATTCTGATTAAATAGTCACATGTTTTAAGTCTATGATATATAGTCACATGTTTTAAGTCTATGAGTGTGATTAAGGAGTGTTGCTATTTACACCTAGAAATCTCTCTATACTACTATTTAAAAGTAAAATATAAAAGACACGAAAAGATTACTTTTTGAATCCACTTTTCATAGGTTGCTTGATACAAAAATAATTCTTTTTCTCTATTTCTAAAAATGATGCTATAACATGGAGCTAAGACAATGAAGTATTTTATTTTTTTAGAAAACAACCAGCAATCTCAAACTATATTTAACAAATACACATAAGTCTGGTAAGAAAATGTTGACTGTTGACATGCCATAGAGGTTAAAAATACACATCAAGCACATTTAATTCCACATAACATCTTACTAAACAATAAATCAACCTTACGAGTACCTTAACTAGCAATACTTATAACTTATCATGCATGCAGCGCATGGAATTTATACACAAGATTCTAGAAATGCCAGGTTTGCCCTTGAATACATTTGGGTCTCTTTCAAGTTAGGTAACCAGATATTAAAAAAAAGAAGGGATAACATAAGATTTCAGTCGATGTAATAAATTTGGCAACGATATTATCCTTAATAATCTTTGTTACATTAATGTCCTTGATGTTCAATAATTTGGTTTAGTAAATTGCCATAATCGATAATTATTTAACTTTTATTTTTATTTTTATTAGACATTTTTTTCATTCCGGTTTTTTCTTCTTGTTGCACTTGCTTTGTAACACACTTTTTTGACATTACTAATATAAATTTATTAGAAGGTAATATAGGCTGAGCTCAGATAAACTAAGAGCACACTAGAAACCAGGTGCATTTTTTGAAAATAAACACTGAAGTAGTTTTTTAGTGCATGATTTTTTACAGGGATCAGATTTTAGTGCATGTTTTTTAGATATGTTGCTAGAGTTAATGAGCTATCTTTTAGTTAACTCATAGGATGAGCTTGATGGTCTTTCTAGCTGAAATCAAACTTATTTAAAAAATTTAATCTAATTGAATTAGCAACCTGTGTAATTTTAAAAGTTAAAGGAATATGTTTAGGCGGTTATATCTATGCATTGCAATATTTATATCATCAGTCACTATCACTTTCTTTGGCATATATTTTTTTACCTTAATTTCTTGAGCAAAGTACATATATTAAGATCAATTTTTGGGATGTTCCCAGCTGTTATTACCTTCTTTGGTTAATTTATCTGGATTTCAATATTTGTATCACTGTTCTAGGTTCCATTTAGTGAGCATATTTCATCTCATATTGAACTGTGTTTCTGTGGAGAAGCTATCTATAAATTTAAACCTTTCTGCTTTGATTTTTTATGGTTAACAGAGGTTTATTGGGTCTCCTTTTCCAGATATTACACTGCTCCATCAGGAAAGAAACCTAAGTCAATGGTTGAGGTCCAAAGGTTTGTTTTGACAATTTCCATGCTGTGTTTTTAGTAATTGTAATTCTTTTCAAGCCGTAATCATTATTACCATCATAGCCTTAAGCCTATGAATTCAAGTCACTAGATATTTGGAAGTAAATCACATGATGAATATGCTAAAACATGTTCATTTTCTGAACGTTGACAACTCTTAGTTTTTCCACTGCCTTGTGCACTTGCAGGTATCTTGTAGAAAATCCAATGCATGCTTCACAAGGGGTACAATTATCTCAGTTTTCTTTCCAGATCCCAAAACCACTTCAGGAGAATTATGTGAGGAAACGTCCTGCAAAAGTACCAATAGTCAGCATTTCAATAGGATGAGTTCAATTAGTTCCAATTTCCAAATTTTCTACACACGAAGGCCACGTGGGTTATGGCGGTAAAACTAGTATAAAAGTCATAGCAATAAGCAGAATGATGTTATTTCCCTCTTAACTGTCTTCATAAGAAATGAGGTACCCCTATCATGGGCCCTCTCCATTGATTATTCTTTTCTATTTTTGTAAAAATCTTCACTTTCTATAAGGTACTAACTTGGTTCTTGTTGATGTTTGGGAGCATGTCTATGATCTAAGCAATGAGGTGAAGAGAGAAGGGAGTAAGGTGAACTAACAAATACTGACAAAGAAGTGATAAAATGAAGAAGAAGCAAATACAAAACAAAAGGATAAATGGAAAAGGTAAATAAAATAAATAAGAAAGATTTCATTTTCATACATAATAACCCAATATACATAGTAGTGGTCACTTTATAGGTAATACATGAGCTTATAGGTAGAAAAAGCAAATAACCGAATTCTTGAACTTTTGACATATGTCTTGGACCAAATATACTTAACTAGAAAAATAGATTCCATTATAATTCTAATTATATTTGTTAATTCATGTTGCAGCTTCCAAATGCTTCTATTGTCCCCCTCCATTCCAACCGGTAATGATTATTTACTACTATGGGCTTGTTTCATTTGGGTAAGTACTGCAAAATCTTCTATGTTTAAATTATGATTATATGTGTAAGTGCTTCTGTGGAAGTGGTCTGGTACAAACACTCCCTCCTGATGTTACACTGTTTTTTAAACAAAAGGTTGCATAGTATAAGAAGAAGAAAAAAAATGATCTATGCTAATATTCTTTTTTATCACAAACTGAGGAAGCACTGTCTTCGTCACTCCTTGGACTGAATGATAAGTAATGGTTTCTTCAAAATTTCTCACTCTGTAAAGCCCAACTTTAATAAGTTCATATTAAAGGGCACAATCCTGGCAATGCTGTCTCCCTCCTCCGATCTGATGTAAACTACTCTACTCTTCACTCTTACCTTCTATAGTTTACTTGTGTATATATTAACTAATGCTGTTGTGTTTATACTTTATAAAACTGTAATGTGTTTTAGATGGGAAATGTGAATGGGATTGAAAGCAGCATGCTAATACTTCAGGAAACATGCACTGATGTGTCTGGTTCGCTGATGGTGTACGCCCCTGTTGACATCCCAGCCATGCATCTCGTGATGAACGGTGGAGATTCTTCAGGCGTGGTGGTTTTGCCTTCTGGTTTTGCAGTTGCACCTGATGGTGATAATTCAAAGCCTGGTTCACTGCTAACTGTGGCTCTCCAGATTCTGGTCAACTCTGATACCAATGCAAAACTCAGTGTGCAATCAGTGCAAACTATTAACAATTATCTTATGTTTAGTATATTGTTTTCAGCATAAGATTATGTAATATGTACTCAAAGAAATCATCTAAGATTATGTAATATGTACTCATAAATATTTTCATTTTGTAACATTGTAGGTGCAACTTCTAGGAGCAGTGGAAAAAGATTAAGTGAGTCAAGCAGTAGGAGGGTTTGGTTATGTATTCAAAGGTTGGATTATGGAACAAGCTCTTGTAGCATCAAAGCCTGGGACTAGAATTGTTATTGCTGTGAAAAGGCTCAAGAAAGAAGGTCCACGAGGTCACAGAGAATGGTTGGTATGTATCTTTTTACCTCAAAGAATATAGAACTAAAAATAAATGAAGTTGACATAGTAGAGTGCTGTTTTAGCATAAGGTTGCCGATTTCTTCTTCCTTCATTACTAGTGCAATTAGCAGCCATTTTTCTTATATTAGAAGGAGAAAATAAAGGATAATCTATTGCATATGTTAATCATGCAAATTATAAATTGTTGCATGCATCCAGAAAAATAAAAATACCAAAATCAAACTTGGATTTGGACTCTGCCTTGTGTCTTTTAGACCATATTAGGTAATAAATCTTCCTGAGACGTCAACTGCACGAATTGCTGTGGTTCTGATGGTTGTGAGAGTATTCAGGTGGGTTGAGAGTTTGCATTGTTGTGTGCACAGAAATGGATATGGGTATGTCAGTTGGAGGTTAAATATTGGGGATTTGGTTGTTTGTTAAGGAATGGTGACTGTTGTATGAATTTGGTTGTGGCTGCTGTAAAGTAGGGTAGTGAAGTATAGTTGTTGATGATGAAGATATGGGTTGTATGTTGTTGATGCTGTGGAGGTGGAACTATTGCAGTAAGATGGTGACAGAAGTGGTTTGAGGAGGTTTGGTTGCGGTGGTTGAAATGGGTTAGTTGTTGTATGAAGCAGGTTGTAGCACCGATGTGCACTGGTGAAGAGTGAGGTTGAAAGACAGTGTACTCTGGTGATTGGAAGTGAATGAGCAGCAAGTTAATGGCTGTAAAGGTTATGTAGAAGTGGATAATGGTTGAAGAATGTGTTGTCAGGAAATGTTGGCAGAGTGGTTGTTGAAGTTTGCTGTAGAATGATGGGTGCTCAGGGGAGAGTTGGTCGAAGCAAGGCAATGCAGTGGTGAAAGGATGTGCACTATATATAGTTGGAGAAGTATGGTCTGTGCAGTAGTTTGGTAAGGCAGAAACGATGATGTTTATACGTGAAGTGGTTGAAGTATTTGGGCAGTGGTGGATATTGATTTTTTGTGAAGCAGTGAGTACTTGTTTGAGGGTGGTGATATGATCGGGTGGACGAATTTGGGTATGTTAGCAGTTATGTAGAAGTTAGCGGTGAGGAGATGGTTTTGTTAACAGAATTGTGCAAGGGTATGCACTATGATGTGCAGGCAGCAATGAAGTATGGCAGTTGTAACAAGGAAAAACAAGAAATATATGAAATGTACAGAGAAAATGCAACTGTTTTGAAATTGTAAATGTTTGTTAATGTGCCAGTATACTGGTGGGTATTTGGCAGGCAGCTTGTTTGTATGAGAGGGAGGGTTGGTATGAAGGCTGTATGTGAGGGATGGTTGTGATCGAGATAGAGATGATATGTGCAGTTGGAGGTTGAACAGAGAGGTTTGCTGATGGGGGAGTGAAGTTTTTTGTGGTTTATTGAAGTGATTTGTGGTGGTATATGAGAGATTTGAGAGCAAGGCAGTAAGGGGTTGAAGGGGATGTGCAGCAGTGGGTTGTTTGTTGATGGTGGTCAGAAAAGTTTGGTGGTGAGATGTTGACAGTTTATGAAGGAGATGGTTGAGGGGGTTTGAGGAGCAGTAGCACTGCAAGTTATATGTATGCATAGTTGATAATGTAAATGTACAGTTGAGAACGTAAAAACAAGTTGAGGATGTGGGGAATGGAAAGGCAGTGAAGAGGTGTGTTTGGGATGACAGAGAGTGTTGTTTGTAGAAGGTGTTCACTAGTATGTGAATGTTGCAGTTTTGGTTGAGAGGCAGTGTTCACAGGTATATGAAGTGCTGACTGGCAGTGGTAGAAGGTGTTCACTGATTGACGCAGAAATACGTTGATGGCAAGCAAGGCAGTTATGAAGGAATGCAAATGCAATTAAAACTAGAAAACAAACAAACAATCAAAATACAATCAAAATTCACACTGTACGGTGGTTAAGCATTTACTCACTGATCACTTCAAATTTTTAGATCCATATAGTGATTTTTTGGCGCAGTTAAGCATTTTAGCATATGAAACTTCAAATTTTTAGATGGCGTTTACTCACTGATCATTTCAAATTTCTTCATTGCAGGTAATTAAAGATGGCGATGACACATTCTTCTTCCGTAGCAAGTAGCAAGCATATGAAACTTTTTAGATGCACGTTTTGTTGTTGGCATTTGGTGTGGACTTACTGTATTGATATTATACTTTTACTTAACATATAACGTGTCTTTGTTTAACAGAATTTGTGGCAACTTGGTTTACTTTGTTATTTTTGTTTATGGATATTATTGAAACTTGGTTTATGGATGTCTTTTGTTTATTAATAATCTCTTAACTAGTTTATGTAACCAATTAATAGTTATTAGAACCTGTTATATATACTAGTTGCTTGAATATGCTTAAAATATAGTTTTGGAATATTCAAAAATAGAGTGGAATATTAAAGCTGTTATATAAATAGAAGACAGCGTTTGATTAATGCTGTCAATGAAGAAACAACAACGTTTAATTCGTGCTGTAATTATCTTGAAACTGTCAATAACAGCGTTTATTACATGCTGTCGAAATAGTTGATGATTCAATCACAGCGTTTTTAACATGCTGTCGAAATTGTTGATGATTCAGTAACAGCGTTTAGAAAAAGCTGTTGTAAACAGTTAAAGTAGAATTTGAACATCTTCGACAACTAAATTATAAACGCTGTTGAAACATAATACAGCATGTCTGAAAACGCTGTAAAAATATTATTGACAGCTCGTAATAAACGCTGTCACAGAGATGTTTCAACAGCGTTTATAGAAAAGCTGTTGTAAGTTATGTATATACGACAGCATGTCGTTATACAGCGTTTGTAATAACGCTGTTGTATCATATTACAGCGTTTATCAAACGCTGTTAAAAGCCTTTTGTGGTGTAGTGATAAAGCGTTGTGGGAAATAAAGAACTTAAACTTTGAACTTGAGAAAGTTGGCAAAAACCGAAAACTACAACTTAACGAACTAGAAGAACTTAGGAACGACACGTATGAAAACGAGAAAATTTACAAAGAAAGAACCAAAGTTTTTCATGACAAGTCAATCCTAAGGAAAACGTTTTCGCCTAACTAGACAGTTCTTTTATATGACTTTAGACTTCATTTATTCCCTAGGAAACTTAAATCGAGATGGACCGGACCATTTGTGGTACAAACTATTTTTCTCCATGGTGCCGTAGAAATAGAAAACCCCAGAGATGGATCGATTTTCAAAGTCAACGGTCATCGTTTGAAACCTTTCTTGGAATTGCCCTGTAACTAAGTGGAGGAGCTCATGATTCTTCATGAGCCAAGCTACGTCTAGTAAGAATATTGACCCTCTTTTGTAAATATGTACATATTTTTCCCCATTACACTTATTATATCGTGCATTGACTTGGGGATACAGTCAAAATTAAGTGTGGGGGGAGTCTCATTTTCATTTTTTTAAAGTTTCATGGCATTTTTGAATTATCATTTTCTTTTACCTAAAAAAACCTCAAAATTTCTAAATCTCAAAAACATTTTCTTTTTAGCATTTTGATTTATTTTTGAAGAAACACTATAGGATAAGTATAAGTTTTGGTTAATAAATTGAAATTTTTGAAAATTTATTTGTCTTAACAAAAATAAAAATGAAGTTTGATTACAAATAACAATGGTTTAACTAGTATATAGGAAGGTTCATATGTGTTAATTATGAAGTATATTCTAACTGAAAATCTATGTTTAAAAAAGTGGTAAATTTAAAGTAATGGATATAACATTTTTATATTCTAAGTTAAATGGTGCTAAGATGATTATGCAAAACTCTCTCTTTATAAAAAAAATATAAAAAAACACAAAAAAATATATAAGTAATAACAAACATTTGTATATATGTATATATTTTTAACACCTAGAGTCATGTGTTCACTCGCCATGCTCTGTACCCTTCTCACGTAAACCCGAAAGGCAGTGCACGATCGGTATATCTGGCCTCAGTTTATCTGAGTTAGATGTATGTATATAAAAATTATTTATAATAACGCCTACAGTCGATAAGTGTTCACACTTGTGTGTTCACTTGCCATGCTCTGTATTCCCCTCACATCAGTCCGCAAGGCAGTGCACGAGTAATATATCTGGCCTCAGTTTACCTGAGTTAGGCATATGTAAATATTGTTAATACCAGTACAATTTTCAAATAAGAGAGAGTAAGCAATTGAAATCCAAGCACTATTTTTTACTTATTTGATTTGACTTGTTATTGAAAAGAAATGAAAATACCACTTTGATATACTTTGATAATCAACTAAGGATCTATGTCATAGTTGCACTATGTTATCAACCGAAACAACGAGTTAAACTATAGTTTACTTGTTACGACAACTTCGTTTTTATTGGAAGTTTTGACGAGTAAATGACTTAATTTTCAAGATAATAACCAAAACCTATATTTAACTTATTTGTGTTAATTTAAAAGTAAATCCTTCATTCGTAAATATTTTCAAAAAATTGCATTCACATCTTTGTAAATAAATCTTGCATTTTTTTAAATATTTTCATTCTGCATTTGGATTTTGTGTGTAGTATCCACTGAAAACCCTCATGAGACAACACTCATCCTACTGGGGACACCCAGAGGTTTAACGGCTTGTTGCATACGCTCAATGCAATCGTGCTCCATATGAAAACGGATTTATCTTAGTTTATTTCCTTTATTCGAGGACGAATAAAAAGATAAGTGTGTGGGTATTTGATGTGCACGTAAATGTGCATATATTTACATCCATATTTTATCTATTTTTATTTAAATAAATGTCATATTTGGGAATTTTGACATGTTTAAAACCAAAATTCAATTATTTTCAAATCATCGTATGTTCATCTTCATTCAGGGGCAAAACGGTCATTTTGTGCATGTGTCAATTTGAGAATTTTTACTTGGACATTTTTTGATGATTTTTATAGGAATTTGGATGTATATGGAAGAGGCTTTTATGAAGATACATGCATGCACAAATGAATACAAAGGAAAGAAGAGGGAAATAATTCAAGTCTATGATCATAGAGGACCCCACCCACTTACCTAAATCTAGAACTAGAAGCTAATGGACAACTAAGTGGAGGTTAAAGCTTCATGCACATTTAATGATGGATTAATTAGTAGCTAATGGTTACTTGGTGGCCACACTTCCTAAAGGGTATTTTGGAAAGCACCCTAAAAATTGAATTAGGGTTTTATGCATGTATAAATAGCCCTCTTATGTACATGTTAATATCTTCTACTCTTTCACATTAGTTAGGAAATCAAAATGATAGTTGTAAGCTCTATGTTTCATGAAATAAAAATGGCTTCCTAGCCTCTTTCTCTTATCTTTTCTACTTTTTTTTATTTACTTTTATGTTTATGTTTTCTATGCTTTCTCTCATTTCTTGTTTATAGCTTAGATTTACATTCATGCAAGTAGTGTAGCTTTATTTTTTATGCAAGTAGTTAGTAGCTAATCTCCTTTTCTTTCTTTGCTTGGTTTCATTTCTTTGCTTTTTAATGTTGAAATTTACACGTGTTGATTTGATAACACAAATGAGTAGATAAACCCTTCAATTTAGGGGTAATGAAGCTCTCTAACTTTATGTAATTTCAACATTTCTATGATATATGATCTCTTTTATTTGTGCTTAATGAATGTGGATGTTGATGTAAGTTTATACAAGTGGGTTTGATAGCTTATGTTGATTTTTGCAAATGAGCTATTCTTATTCAACATAAACACAATTTACATCTTCATTTGCTAATTAATTTTTGATTTTGAAATGAAGTAAATTTTTTTGATGATTTATATTACTAATTGCAATAGTAAATAGATCATACTTAAAATAGCTTTTGCTTTGGATTCATTTTCATGAGAATTTATAAGTGGTATAATTGTTGTATTATAGTTTGATGGTTTAAGTTATGTTAATTAATAACATAAATAAACCATACTTAGGATAAATGCAACAATTATTTCACTTAATATCAAAGCTAGAGATCATAAAATATTTGTTTGTTGAGATATGAGAGTGGATTTGCCTCTAAATTGTTCTCTTATCTCATAGTTTTTAAATCTCACTTTAATTCTAGTTTTAGTTTCATCTTGTTTACAATTTGTAGTTAACAATCTTCTCTCCACTTTGGTATAATTTGATTGATTAGAAAATTTTAAAATCTTAAAAATTCCCTACGGATCGACCCATACTCGCCACGTACTAACTTTTGTATGCTGTGCGCTTGCGATATAAATTTTATTATAAATTTTTTCGATGGTTTTCTAATTCGATAGAAAATTCGCCATTAAACACTACATGACCTATTTGATTTAACTGATTTCTTATTCTTACATTAGAATTTATTTCTCCAATAATATTTTCGATTGGGTGATTTCTTAATAATCTAGGTGGAGATCATAATTTATTTTCATTAGGTAAGTTGTTTTCAATTTCAGTATTACTCTCAACATTTTCAATATCATCATCTTCTGTGATATTTGATTTTGAAATTATATCTCCATCTTCATTTTTATTATTAAGTTGGAAATTTTCATCGAATGACATATGAAGTGTTTCTTCGATTATTTTAGTTCTTTTATTATAAATTCTATATGCCTTGCTTCGTTCCGAGTATCATATGAATATTCCTTCATCGGATTTTGGATCGAATTTACCAAGTTGGATACCCTCATCGTTGGACGAATAAACCATGATTAACCTATCACTTGGGGGATGTGTATCCTCTGAGATACGACACTCCCGCATCAGTTTCTTATCAGCATCCTTGTGAACAAATAGTGATTGACATAGATAACATGAAGCATATCTATTACTACCATTTTTGATCAAGTCAATTAGATAAAACTCACAAAATGGATGCCGAGGATGGATGTCTGCGATATGCTTCCAATCAGGCTATTGGACCAATAACAATTACAACCGTGTCTTAGATAATTTCTTTTGTATTTAATAGAAAACATTTTGAACCAAAAATTTTAAAATATGATATGTTGGGTTTTCTTCATTAAAAAGTTCATATGAAGTATTTTTTGTTAATGGTTTAATAAAGACTCGATTTAAAACATAACACGCAGTTGCTACAGATCCTGCCCAGAAATGTTTAGGTAGTGCTTCCATTTAATAAGGTTATAACACATTCTTAAAGTGTTCTATTTCTCCTTTTTACAACTCCATTTTGTTATGGAGTTCTAGGAAATGAAAAGTTGTGAAAAATTTCTTTCTTATTATAATATTTTCAAAAATATCATTCTCGAATTCACCTCCATGATCGTTTCTAATGTTTTTAATTCTTACATTTTTTATATTTTGTATTCTTTTAGCAAAGTTTTTAAATTTTTTAAAAGTATCACTTTTAATTTTCATAAATATTGTCCAAGTATATCTCGAAAATCACCTACAATTACAAAAGCATATTTATTATGACTTATAGATTGAACTTGAGTTGGTCCAAATAGATCTAAATGTTATAACTCAAGTGGCTGTAATGTAGAAATAATTTTCTTTGATTTAAAGGATGATTTAGTTAATTTTCCTAACTGACAAGCATCGCAAATACTATTTACTTTAAAGTTCATCTTTGTTAAACCTATTACTAAATTATTTTTAGATAATTTGCTTATAGCTTTGAAATGTATGTGACAAAATCTCTTGTGACATAACCAAGGATCATTGTTTTTGGTTATTAGACACATGTTTGTGTTATGATTAATTTTCATATTTAACAAGTATATATTTCTTTCTCTAATCCCTTCAAAAATAAGATTTTTATTTTGATCAAATATATTGCATTTATTTTTTGAAAATGATATATTAAATCCTTTATCGCAAAGTTGACTTATATATGCTAAGCAAATAATGTTTTAAGTTTTTAACTAATAAAACATTTGTAATAAGAGGTAAGTTATATTTACCATTATTGCTCACATCGCCTTTGCCAATGATATAATCTTTGGAGTTATCTCCAAATTTGACAGATTCTCCATCTGAGTAGATAATGTTAGTCAGCATATCTTTATTTCCTGTCATGTGTTTTGGGCAACCATTATCAAGTATCCACATCCCTCTTTTCTTAATCGGTACCTGCAAAAAATATAGAAATGACGTTGGTACCCACTTTTTCTTAGAGTCTTAAGAGTTAGGTCTTAGGAAGCTAAACCCAAGAGGGTTTAGAATTCCCTTTATAAGTAAAATTTTCATTTTTAAGAACGGTATCTATAAAATTCTTTATATACTTATTTCTAATCACATAATTATTTGTCTTCGGAACCTAAATCTTAATAGATTTTGGATGATTAAAGCCTTTTAAAACAGGTTTTACAAATGTATTATCCTTCTTTTTAAATTTTGTATATAAAAACTATTATTTTTAGGAATATTTTTTGTCATTTTATTATATCATAATCCCTTATTATTTAAAATAGTCTGTGAATTTCCTATAATTCTAGAAAAAATTTCTCTTCCTTTATTAAAATTAGAAACGTTCTTAGTAATATTCTCTAATTTTATTTTAAGACTAGAGCCATCTAATTCTAACATTTTAATAGTAGATTTTTAATTTATGATTCTCCGATGAAAGAATATCATTCTTTTTTTTTGATTTTCTATTTCACTACTTAGCATCGTAAGCTGAGAGGTTGTATTAGAACAAGATTCTTGAGTGATTACAAGTTCTTCTTCTAAAATTTTCTTCTTATCTTTTAACATATCTACGTCAATTTCAGTTCTACTTAACTTTTCAAGTGTATCTTTATATTTTCTTTTGATATTCCTTAGTTTATCTGGTAGTTCTCAGTTTATATCTACTAAAACATCAAAATAAAGATCACTTACATCGCCATTTGTAGACATAAAGCATACATTGCCATGTTCTGTATCACTATCACTATCACTTCTGATGAGGAGGACGATTCTGAATCATCCCATGTAACAGAAAATGCTTGCTTCTTCTTATATTTGTCTCTTTTGTTCTTGTAGTTGTACCTGTCTTTCTTACAATCAGGACAGCCCTTCTTTATGTGACCCTTTTTGTGACATTCATAGCATTCGAGAGTTGAAGTTGATGGTTTGTTGGTGTTCTTGTTATTTCCAAATTTATTGATTTTTCTAAATTTCAAAAACCTTTTGAAATTTTTAGCTACAAACGCCATATTATCTTCATCCGAATTTGATTCTTCTTTTTTAGCCTGGAATGCTATTGTCTTTTTGTCTTGTGCCTGAACTCTTTTTGCCTGTAAATTTACTTCATATGACATTAGATTTCCTATCAACCCTTCTGGTTTTATGGTTGAAATGTAATTAGCTTCTTTAATTGCTAAGACTTTTTGTTCATATTCATCCGTTAAAGAGTTGAGGTTTTTTGAAATGATATCAAAATCTATGTATTTTTTTCCTAATGCCAAAAAAGAATGATATATATCTTGAAACCTAGAATACATTTAATTTATAGTTTCATCTTTCTTTATTCTAAAGTTCTGGAACTAATTCTTAAGTGTAGAAATATGGCTTTGTTTAACTTTGTTAGTACCTTCATGTGTAACTTTAAGCGTACGCCAAATTTCATATGCCAAACTACACATACCAACTCTGTTAAACTTATTTTTGTTTAATGAACAAAACAACATATTCATGGCTTTAGCATTAGCAGTAGCATCTAATTTTTATGTGTTAGACCATTGTGCATATGGTGTTGTAGGCACAGCGTATTCATCCTGAGTGATATTCCAAGTATCATATCCATTTTCTTACATATAAATTCTCATTCTAGTTGACCAAGAGGCAAAGTGGTGGTCGTGTAGTGGATTGACCTTTAATAAAACTTGTGCTAGTGTTACTTCCCATTTTATTTGAATATCAAATAATTGTGTTATGGTTATATGATGACCTTGCTCTGATACCAAATGAAAATTACTAATGATCGTGTAATATGGATATTAACTAAATTAATTATTCTTTTGTAATATAAATATAAAAATAAAAGTAGTAAAGTAAATGACACCAGAGATTTTTTTACTGGTTCGAACTTCCCATTCTACGTCCAATCCCAGACTCCTTCTGGATTTAATCGAAACCCTCACTTAACCCGGAATAGGTATTACACCGCTTGAGCAACTGAATAGGACTTCAACTGCCTAGACAACCGTAGGACTTCAACTGCCTGAGGATACTACAACTGGACTACCAATACAAATAGTAGAATTTTTTTGACTAAGTATGCTCTTGAATAGCACTTATAAGTCGATAAAGTACACCCTTCCTATAATCTTTTCCTTTGTGGTATATATTATCTAATTCATGAAGAAAGGAAATTTATTTGATCACAAGAGTGGTAAACTTGAATATGCAAGTGCTAAAAAATATAGAATATATAGAATTAAGAATAAGAAAAATTGATTAACAAGATGTTTAATTTCATTGCTATTTATAGAAATTAAAAGGTTGTATACGTTCATGAAGAGCAGCCATGAAGAGATATAGAAGTATTTTTTGAATCAAGAGTTGTTTCTGCTTATGGAAGAGAAGCACCTTTTCAAAAACTATCCATTATGAAGCTTCAACCGTTTGAACTAAATATTCCAACCACCTGAATTGAGTAAAATTTGAAACAACAAGAAATTAGTGCAAAACAGACAGAATTCAACCGTCTGAATATTATAGGTCAGCCGGTTGAATGTTCTTAATATTTTTGTGCACGCACAACATTCAGACGACTGAGAGGGACCTTTCAGCCGGCTGAATGTAATGTTTTTTTGCAGTTCCTTTGTTTTGCCGATTCTAGACTCAGACTCTATACTTAACAATACGTTGTAGTAACAATCTGGAATCTGGTCTTCATATGTTTGTGATTATCTTCTCCTGCAAACTTGGTTAGTTCATATAATATTTACTTATATAGTTGTTATAATCAAAACTTCAAAATTTGAGGTTCTAACAGAAACTTTTGACTTGACGAGGTTAATAACGATTCCTTTACCAAAGGCATACCTTTTACCCAGCTGGTGTACACCATGGATCACATGTTCGGGGGAATGCCTAACTGAAGACGTTGGAAGAAGCCGTTATTAACGCTACTGGCGCAAGAATTCAATGTAGAGGCCTAAATCACTAGTAAGGAGCCTAAATCACTAGTAACAGGCAGAAAATTTAAAAGCCTAAATCACTTGTCAGGGGCCTAAATCACTAGTAAAGGGTCTAAAATCCTAGTAAGGGGTCTAAATCACTAGTAAGGGGCGAAAAAGTTAAAAGCCTAAATCACTAGTAAGGGACCTAAATCACTGGAAAGGGATGAAGAAGTCTAAAGCCTAAATCCTTACCAAAGAGGTAAGAAGGGTCAAAAGAAATCAACTAAAGCTTAAATCCTTACCAAATGGTAAGAAGGAAAAAAATTAATCAGAACCTGAATCTTTACCTAAAAGGCAAAAAAAGGGACAACCTTATATAAAAAAGTTAGTATAATTTCCCATAAAGCGACACAAACACCCAACTAAAAATGTTGGAAGAAGACATTATTAATACAATTTACACAAGAAGTCAATATAAAACAAAACCCTCGATTCAGATTCCAAGTGACTAGTTAAGGAGACCAGTTTAAAAAGTAAGCCCAGTGGTGGCCAGTTGCGCCTAAAAAGATTCTAACCCAGATGATGTCCAAAAGGGATGTAGATAACCAGCTAAAGAGGAAAGTCTAAGATGTATTCTAAGGCAAACCGAATGGATATGTGTTTAAGGTAAGATGAACTAACCTAGCAGCTATGGTTAGAACATCAAATTCTCAAGGGAACATTAACCAAAATATGGGTAAATATCCGCTTGGAAGGAAAGTATAAGAAAAACTAGTCATTAACGAGATTAAAAATTCCACCAGTTGATGAGAGAACATGAAGAATGATCTCATGAAAACCCGTCATATTCAGTAAAATTTCAAACCTCAAATGATCCTTAAAAAGTTTTCATCTTCCCAAAATTATTTTCAAGGTCATTTTTTTTGAAAATCCGAAATTTGGTTTACCTTACCAATTCATGTAAAGTCAATTTTTTAGAAAATCCCAATTAGGAATCATTTATTCAGGGAAATTATGAAACTGCTTATGATTTATAAGATATTCAGTTTCTTAACAAAGATAGAGTACAATTTCTGCAAATTTAAGAAGTATATTCTCTTAAAAAGATATTTTTGATAAATTAGATTCCCTATAAAGTTCCAAAGATTATTCTAGTGATTACTCTTCAAAGATTTCAAATAAGAGTTTTTCAATGAGGAACATTCAATTTCATAAGAAGAGAGAAAAGGAAGGTTGTAAAAGAAAAGTTATTAAAAACTAAGTTGTTGTAAAAAATACACATAGAAAAGAAGGGAAGGATTACTTTTGAAAAGAAATAAGGAAAGAAATCAAAATGCAAAAACGATTCAAGTACCGAGGAGAAGGTCAAGAAGAAAGTCAGATCATAAAGGGTTTTATCTGGCACTTAAGGTAATGCTATTGTCAATACCAGGAGCTATTGGAAACACATCAAAAAAGCTCCTAGAAACGCAAAGAGCATGTTCGTTCGATTCACAAACGTATTAGAGAATAGAAACAAATAAATGAGTGCAAGAAGAAATTTAGGAGAAAGGGACTCCAGAAAAAAAAACATCAAAGAAATAAAAGAAGAAGAGTAATCATTGGATTTACACTAGATTGCAAAAGGCTTATTCTATACAAATGGGTGGCAAATTTTATCCACATATTTCCTAATTACCAAATTTGCTAGAAGACATATCAAGGGGGAAAAAGCAACTAAGGCAATAGAAGGATATGGAAGCATTACAAATGGGAAGACATGTCAAGCATCTAGGGGATGTCGAGGATCTAAAGAAGAGGAGATGTCCAGCATCTAAGGGATGTCGAGGATCTAAAGAGGAGGAAATGTCGAGCATCTAGGGGAAGTCGAGGATCTAAAGAAGAGGAGATGTCGAACATCTAGGGGATGTCGAGTCTACTACAACATGAGAACCAACAAATGGTCCATGATCTAAGCAACTAATTTGAGGCTATGCAAAGAAAAGGGATTAAAAATCATCAATACAAGGAGAGCCAAATCAAATGAATTAAGTGGATTTAGTGTATTTTCTTTAGTTAAGCATCAAAGACATTCACATTCCACCACATACTCCTAGTTGAGGCCACCACTAAGATTGTAATCCATGTGGAGTGTTTAACCCTAAAGAGATCATGACAAGTGAAACCATCAAGGCCATCCACTTACCAAGTCATCAATCCATGCCAACTCACATCAACCAATGAAAACAAGCCTCATGTCCTTCCCACTACTATAAATAGGGGTTCACCTCTTGATGGAAAGGGACATCTAACTTCTTTCACTCTCTTAGCATAAATCACTTTTTAAACTAGAACTTTTTCTAAGCTTTTTCAAGAACTTTAGAGTCATTTTAATGGAAAATGGCTCATGACAAAGAAGATGACTTGGACATATGCATATAAGGACTTAAACAATTAGGAATTTGCATATTTGACTTATTTTGTGACACCCCCTATTATTGAACAAGGGACATGATTTGTATGTATTGCCTATTTTACCCATTGATAATGACTAAAGATATTTTGCCCATTCACCCGACTTGCCTACTTTTCCCTTGAATACATGATTTAAGCTTTTAATAATTTTGTGAATAATTAGAAACCATGGAGTATTATTGGAATTTCTTCGGATACAATTCCTTGTAAAACATCTTGGGTATTGACCAATTTTTGGTTTAACAATACCCAATTAGGGTACAAATTATCATTGATAAAGACGTTCTCCATTAGCTTATCCACTTCTTCCCTCAATGCAGTGGATCGCTTCAGACCCATACTATGCCTTTTTTGTTTTACTGGTGCAAATTTTGAATCAATATTCAATGCATGATACACTCTCTCAGACGATATCTCGCACATATCTGAATGTATCCAAGCAAATACATACAAATTTCCTTGGAGGAAATTCACCAATTATTTCCTAAAGTTAGCATTGATATGAGATCCAATCTTCAGGACCCGAGTAGGATCGTCCAAGTTGATCGGAACATTCACCGTCATCTCTGCCGGTGCTGGTCACCCTTCTCTTGGCTTCTTCTTGGGATCCATAGTCTTATCAAACCAAGCTATGATTCCCGAGCCAGGGTCTAGGCTTTGGCTGCTATGCTCGCGAATCCTGAATGCGGAGAGTTCCCTCCACATTCTTACCTTTCTCTTGTCGCTTCGCTTCGCTTAGTTTCGCAACATAGCATTCTCTTCCAGTGCTATGGTCACCTTTCACCACTCCGACCCCGTTCTCCGTAGGGAATTTCATTACTAAACACCAAGGCACCAACGCTATTCTAAAGTCAATAAGAGTCGGTCGGCCCAAGAAAGCATTATATGCCAAATGCTCGTCCACGATAATGAATTTTTTAATTTGGACTATCCTGCGATTTCCTTCGCTAAATCCAATAGCAAATCAATTGTCCCAATATTTTATTTTTCTTCACCTGTAAATCCTTGAATCTTGGTTTTTACAAGTTGTATCTTTTTCATGTTGATCTTTATTTGATCAAATGTTCCCTTGAATATTATATTCACCGAACTCCTGGTGTCTACCAAGACTGGACGTACAATTGCTAATTCCATCTGTTTTCACAATGGGGTCGAAAGTTGGTGCTTCCACTCCGTCAGCATCCCTATTTATAAATACGATATCATCAGTTATCATCCTCTACTTCTTGGCTAGAGCTTCGTCTTTTACACGAAGCAGCCCTCCTGCGGTAAGTTCTCTAGTGAGCCTTGTGTACCGTTTCATTTACCTCCATCTTTTCTCCGTTGAATGAGGTCCTCCATTTATGGTATTGATAATTAACTTCCCATCGTTTTATCTGGGCCCTTCTCCGCTTGGTCCGGATTGATTCTCTTGGGCAGGTGGCCTTGGGAGTCTTAGAACTTGACCACCTTCCTAAGGTTCTTTGACATACTATTAGAGCTTATTTTTTTCTTATCAATTCTTCAATGAGATTCCTCAAATGTAAAAACTCATGTGTGTTGTGTCCATGAGTTTCAGGGAAATGACAGAACTTTCTAGAGTGCATTTCTTACCCGATTGCCTCCCTTTTGAGGGCTTTTTATATTGTTCCGTTCCTTGAGTGTCTAGGTATATGTTTTCCAACGTATCATTTAGAGGACTGTATTCTTCTGGTTTTGTGTTCCACAGGCATTTCTTGTTGTCATTACACCTACCCTGGGGCTTTGATTCCATTTCTTTTGGTTACCACAGTTTCCAAAATTAGTAGCCACATTACCAATGCTATCTCCAAATTATTTTATTACCGTATTGCTGCCACATTGGTTTTGATAACTTCCTTTGACTATTCGTCATCAGCATTGCCAGAAGCTAGGCTTGCTTCTTCCAAGTGAAAAAACCTATTAGCCTTCCAGATGGAACTCTTTGTTGGTTGTAGCTTGCTTCATCTTTAGCCATATATCGAAATCTACGTTTGGGTATAGGCCCGAACCAACGTCATGCCCGAACTAATGCCATGAATACCAAATCCTCCTTCGGGTTGCTTTAGTAACAACAACATTAAACCGGTTCAAGAAACCTTTCAGTGACTCCTTAGGCTCTTGAGATAAGCCCGACAATGAAATCACGTCCTTGGGTTGTGCATCATGCAGTCAGAACTGCTCCATGAATTTCCTAGCCAACTCATCAAAAGTCAATATAGATCTCGACGTGAGCCTAGTGAAACACATCGACTTGACTCATTCTAAGAAAATGGAAAAGCATCTACACCGAACAACATCCATTGGCCTAGTTCCATCTATATGTCATTCGAATTTGAGTAAATGCTGTCTAGGATCAATAGTTCCATTGTACGATGACATAGTTGGCATCGTAAACTTCCTGGGATACTCTTCTCTCAGAATATTCTCTGTGAATGGAGTCCTTGTAACGCCCCACCTTTATACCCATACCAACAAAGAATATTACATATTAATATTGTCTACTAATACGGAGAATAAGGCTGGATAAGAGTGATCGCATATGAATATTCCCTTGGGCTAACACCATTATGTTTTACTTTACCTCTTGAATCATATATGACGTGTACGGTATCGACACAAAGTAATAAACACATTGGGTAATAAGGACAGAACAATATATAATATATCATAAAGAACACAGAATCACAGAACACAACAAAATATATAATATAGACATGAAGATACATAGATAAGCGAGTCTACAAAAGAGTAGTAGACTCACATAATACAGATTTAGACATAGACTACAACATGTTTCTAAAATATACATGGCATAAAAAGTCAGCAGCTCACACAAAGTATACCACATTCATTAAGGTCTAGAATCCATATGGCACACACACACATCCATAAGCTAGCCCAACATCCACGATCAATGACTCCTGCACTACAACAAATAATAGATTTAGAAGAGCACAAAAAACGCTACCGCAACTTATGTAGCGTTTTAGAGAATGTCGTTATACGACATGCAACTAAAAGTCTAGGACTTTCCGCTACATTTTTATAAACGTTATCAAAAAGCAACATATTGCAGCGTTTTGCAAACGCAACCAAATTATTTTGTCGAAACACAATTAACAAGTAGTGTTGATGCTACTACAAAATATTATAATAGCGTTTTTGTCTGCCACCATATATACTTTGGTAGTGTTTATTAAACGCTACAAAAAATTGTTGATTTTTTTATGCAAATTTCCCTCGTTCAGTTTCCAATTTGTTTACAATATATATTATATGATAATAATAAGCATATTTCAGTATAAAACCAACAGTTACTCATATATTCGAACTACTGAAAAATACATTAACCACATAATGAAATATGATACAAAAACAATTCGATAAAAAATATCCAAAAAAACAACCACGTTCACATAAAATACATAACTGTATAGATACAGTAGTTTTAAGACACCAAGTTAACATAAAATCCATAACCGTACATAGAGAAGTTTACATAACCAAGTTAATGATTAAAGGAAAGTAACAATTCATTGCTGCAGTTGATTATTTCACTACAAGACTACAGGGCTATTCCGACGGCAAACAACCATCGGTGGAAGCCAATGGTATAGCCGTCGGAATAGCATACGCGATTTTTGTCTCCTTTCGACATAATCGACGACAATCTTCCGACGCCTTTTCGACGGCTGCTAACGGCGAAATAGCGACGGCTTTCGACGACAAATGAGGTACATGTGGATCCACTCGTAACCAATAATCCATCGGTAGCCGTCGATAGCCGTCAGAAATCTGTGACTCGTAAACCGTTGATAGCTGTCGGAAATTTGGGTTTATTTTTTTATTTCTGCTCCTATTCGACTTCCATCACATCTACATATATATATATATATCAATATACTTCTCAACTCCATTCCACATAGATAATTTAGATATATATATATATATATATATATATATATAACAACCAACATCACATATTATACCGACTACAATATTAACCATAATATCAAATATATACAAAATCATAAACTCTAATATATACAAAGTCAAGATCATAAACTCCAATATATACAAAATCAACCATCCAATTTCCTCAAACATCCAACAAAACACTGGCCAATCAATGTCAAACATCAAAAAACTCCACAAAATGTACCAAATAAACACAACACATCCAATCTCTCATCAAAATGTATCAAACATACCAAAGCAAATCATCCTCACCAATCCAAGTCAACATATACAACATCCAAGTACAAACACAGAAAAGCGTACTTATCAATAGTCATCCTCGCCTCCGGAAGCACCAGACGACGAAGGAAATGAACCATGTTGCTGCACGTACTCCACCAAGCGCTGATTCAACTACTCCATCTGTATAGCGTGAAGACGGTCCTGCTCCTACAGTTGCTCGACCATGGCTCTCGGCTCTTTTATCTCGGCTTTGTCCAGCTCCATTTGGAACGCTTGTTTGTTGAAATCTGGAGTGTCTACAACACAATGTTGGATCTTAAGGCTATTCAGACACTAGAAGTGATGAAATGTGCATTAACTACTTACTTATGAATATAAAACTGTATTTACTCAAATTGAAAACATAAAGAAGTAATCAGAGAATAAGTAAGTAATAAAGTAAAATGCAGTAATGTAAATAACACCCAGATTTTTATATTAGTTCGGATTAACCAATCCTACATCCAATCCTGCACTCTATCATGTAGAATTCTACTATAATCGCTTGCTTTCCACAGGCGGCAAGAACACCTTTACAATCTTGGTTTCACGGACTACAAGACACACCCTCTTGATTTTACAGGCTACAAGAACACGTTCTCCTTATCACCAACAACAAACTATGGAAAGTAGTCATATCTTCAATACAAATTCTTGCAGATTCGGTACAATGATCCTATAGACCTCCAATGGCAATATATCTTTGGATTCTTTGAGGAATATAATGAAATCAGAGAGAGAGAATGATGTGAATTCAAGTACAACTCTCTGATATTGGGTGGTTTGCAAATCGGTGAAGAATTGGAGTGAAATAATATATCGATTTGCCAGGAGATTGGAAGAGTATGCATTGGATTTCTTTTGCAAATGTTTGGAGAAGAAGGAGTAAGAGAAAATGAGAATTCTTGATGTTAAAATTCGTTTTCAGAGGCCTTTATATAATGGTTGAAGAGACGTGTCTTTTGGTGAAGGGGTGGAGGGAAATGTCTCTTCATTTAAAATTTGAAATTCTGAAAAACGACTAGCATGTCGACATCCTAGGTACCCCCTTGTCGACATGGGTGTGTTGTTAAATGAACAACAACACTAATAAGTGTTGCAAATTTTTAGCATTTCAAATTACGTTATATTTGTGGATTTTTGTGATTCGGTTGAGGTCAATGGTTGATGATCTTCAAGTATAACTGCCATGAGTTCTTTAACAAGATATTCTAAGGTTCAACCAACTCTTCATCACTTCAAACACCTTTATCCTTTAGCATTCTTCTCTAATTGGGTTTTGTTCTTCAATTGCTCTGATTAACCTTCTTCTATAATTCATTTGCTTCCACTATATTCTTGTTTATCTTTGTAAACATCTCCATAATATATCTGATATAACTGCATAACTCGGAGATACGTTAGTTGTAATATTTATGAGGTTGCTGTCATCAAAATCAATACCTAGGGTATTAACATTGTTGAGATGCCCTAGCCTGCGAATAGAAAAAACTGTTATTGAACTTTTCGACGAATTTTATAACAATTGTGTAATTTTTATAAGATAGTTTATTTTTATGAATTACCGCTTGGTTTCCATAACCAAAACGCCTATTTCGCTGCGTCGGATCCATGATGGAGTCAAAAATAGCATCTTCCTCCTCGCAAGTCAACTCATCGCGATCCGACCCCTCTAGCATATGTGCCTGTGCCTCTTGAAACTTTGCCTACAATGCCAAAAAAATTACAGTTGAAATTAACACAACATTATTTTATTCTTCAAAGCTAATTACTTAAACTAATCAATATTAATAACTTAAAATTCAAAATATGCATGCATATGCAGCCGTCGCCTTATCCTCATCTTCCCATGCATATGTAACGTTGCCAGCTTCGTTTGTTTGCTTTATGGCATGGGTATGAGCAAATACTTCCATGTATGAGACTGGATTTTGATGCGCTCTTTCCTACAATAAATAATGTATGTATATATATTACTATTTATATTAACCGTTTATTAATAACTTATAACTTAAACTATATAAATGTAATAACTTTTTATAATCGCAATTATAAATTTGCCAAATCCTCATGATGATGCTGGAATGACTTGGAACCACCACGATGTGTTACTGGGTTTTTATTTCTATTCGCAGAGTTCCTTTGTGACTCCGCCTACAAATTTAAATAATTGAACAATATATTTAATAGTTGTAAAACAAAGTAATGAGATATATATGATAGATTAATTACCTTGTACTCATCGTTGTTCCACCAGGAAATGCAAACATCCCATACATTGGCACCCATCTAGTTCAGTTTCTTCCCAGCTCTTCTAAGGCCCGACATCGTGTCCTGATAATTCTTCGCTACCTTAGAATTCCAATGGCTCTACACAAGGGAAATGTCTGCTTCTTGCAAATCTATGGAACCCTGCACATTGAGAAAATTAAATATAAGTTGTACATTTTAAAGTAGTCAACAAATTATAAAATGGTAATTTATAAATATGTAAATTTAAACTCACCAAAAATTCCTGCCAGATGCTCTCTCTGATCGGGTCAGGGATCTTACTCCATCGGGGCCAACAACCTTCCAAACATTAAACGTAGACGATCAACTTTTAACGTAGTTGAACAAAGCTCCTTATAAAACAAATTAAGTTCCGTTACAACCTTCCAAACTTTTCCGGGCAACATTTCTTAGAAAGCGACAGGCAACAAATTTTTCATCATTATATGACAATCACGGCTTTTCATCACACTTAGTCTCCTGTTCTTATAGTCGACACATATGTGAAGATTAGAGGAAATCCCATCGGGAAATCATAATCCTTCCACCCATTTTAACAGTACTTTAACTTGGTTGTTGTCTAATTCATAGCATGCTTTGGGTTTTTAGTGTCATTTGGCTTGATATGAAGCTCGGGACGGTTACAAATTTCTTCTATATCACATCTGGATTTCAAATCGTCCTTAGTCTTGCCCTTAATATTCAGAACCATATTAAACAGATTATCAAATACATTTTTCTCGTTATGCATCACGTCAATGTTATGACGGATTATGAGATTTTTCCAATAGGGCAACTCCCAAAATATACTTTGTTTGCACTAATTATGAATCGTCGATTTACCTTGAATTTCAATTTGTTGTCCGGTTTCACGTATCTTTGGATAATCCTTTACAACTTCATATATATCTTTGCATGACCAAATTGTTGGTGGTCGCAAAGTCTCATGTCTATTAGCTGTGAAGTTTTTTTTCTCTTCTAAAAGGATGATTAATATGGAGAAAACACCGATGACAATCAAACCATTGAATTTTCTTCCCATTTGATAAAGAAAATGCTCGTGTTTCTTCCATACAATAAGGACACGCTAAACGACCGGCCATACTCCAACCCAAAAGCATTGCATATGCAGAAAAATCGCTAATAGTCCACAACAAAGAAGCAAACATCTGAATTTTTTTTGATACGTCATATGTTTCAACTCCTTCATACCACAATGTTTTCAACACTTCGATTAACGGTTGTAAGTAAACATCGATACCCTGTGTTGGATCATCTGGGCCAGGGATGACAATTGTGAGAAACATATATGGATTTTTCATACATATCCATGGAGGTAGATTGTAAGGCGTAATGATTATAGGCCAAGATGAATATTTAGAACCAAACTAGGAAAACGGTGAAAATCCATCCATACATAAACCAAGCCTAACGTTACGGCTCTTTGTAATGAAAGCGGGATATTTCTTATCAAAATGCTTTCATGCTTCTCCATCAGATGGGTGTGTTAACGTACCTTCTTCCTGTGCTCTCACATTATGTCATCTCATATGATGCGCTGTTACAGATGATGCATATAACCTTTGAAGTCTAGGAGTGATAGGTAAGTAATGCATACACTTGTATGGAACTTCTTTTCCCTTCTTTTTTCTTGGTTTGTATCTTTCCTGGTTACATATTCTACAATTCATAAGATTGATGTCTTCTTTCCAAAACAACATGCAACCATTTAAACAAGTATCTATTTTTTGATACGTCAAACCGAAAGAAGACATAAGTTTTTTTACTTCATAATGATTTTTGCACATTAAATTATCGGGTAGCATATGCCGTTTACCAGCTTGTACAACAGCTGTAAATCCGGCTTCTGTGAGGTTTTATTTTGATTTCTTCGAAACGTACTCTACAGTTATTGATAATTGAGTGTCGCTTGTATAGTTATTCCATAAGGATTTCTTACCAGCATCCAATAAATCATATATATTTTTCGCTCCAACGGTTGGTTCCTTTTCCATGCTAACATCGTCATTATCAACTTCAACGGTAGGGAACATTGGTCGTGCTGCTTCTTCAACCATATGTTCTATAAGATTCGTCGTACTAATTTCATCACCAACCTCCTCCTCTGTCTGTTCTTGATTAGGTGCTATAATTTCTCCATGACAATCCCACACCAAATAATTCGGCACAAAACCGTATTGGCGCAAATGAACTCTAACCATATCCGGTACCAAATGCTTTAATAGTTTGCACCTAATACATGGACGACGAATTTCTTCGTTGTTTCCATTATTACTTAAAGCGAATTCAATAAACACATGTACCCCATTACAAAAATGTTCACTTATTGAGCATCCAATTTCCCTTTGTCGTTCATACATCCAGCTCCGATCAGTAAAATAATTGACCATTTTTCCTACTTTAAAACCTATGATAGAAATTAAATTTAGTATTAATCATTTAATTTTATGGATTGACATTTTATTTTTTAATTAAAAATTATTTATTTATAATGTTGTTGAATTTGTTAATTTGCGCCTTTTTGCGTCTTCTTGCACCTTTTTGCGTACTGAAATTGCTTTTGCGCCTTTTTGTGCTTCCTTGCGGCTTGAATTGGTTTTGCACCTTGAAATGAATATAATATTAAATTTTTAGCTTCTATATTATGTTTTGCTTTAATGGTCGGTCATCCTATTTCCTATTAGAAACACAGTAGTAATTATATTTCTTAAATCAATTCATTTTAAACGATTTCACAAAATTTGGCAGCACTTCCCCTATGTTCCCTGTATTGTACACAAATGCGTGTACACAAGGAACAAAAAGAAAGCGCTGCCAAAATTTTATGAACCGTTTAAAATGAAATGATTTACGAAATGTAATTACTTTATAGTGTTTGTACCTTGTCCAATACAGGGACAAATCCGACAAATATTGTATTAGATGAATATGCGTGTCCGTTTTGTAATAAAAACGAATATCCATATAACGATCATATACAATACTTGTCAGACGGGGGCAAAAACTCTTTAAGGGATTTATAAAAAATAAGACACAATATGCACGTCTACTTTGTTCATAGATATCAATATTAACATTATATATCAATATTATGCACGATTAGTTAATTATATAACATATATTAGCATTTGTACAATAGTTTATTTGCATTTTCCTGTTTTATTAAATATATACTATATTATATGATTTTTACTATTTTGAAAATATATATTATTCATGTCTTCAAATTTAACGAATTACGTATATAGTATTATATTTTACTTAAAATAAAATTAAACTATAGTATACACTAGTTTATATCATGCCACACAATTGTACCAAACTTGATTTTATATAAACGGTTAGGGGTTTAACTATGATTAATATATTTTAATTATTATTTTCAGAATTTTACAAATCATAAACACAATCATTCACATCAACCCTAACTAACCAAATGCTAGTTAAAATGCGCATATACACTAAATAATCAACGTATATATACACTAATTGGTTAATTTAAATAAACTAATCAAATTATTAATTAGGGTTTAGGGTTTTGAAAATTACTAATTAGGGTTTAGGGTTTATGTAAACAAACTAATCAACTTACTAATTAGTTAATGTGAATAAACAATCAATCTGCTATTACAATCAAGTAGAATTACAATTTAACCTTAAATTAACAAATTAAAATAAATTAGGATTTAGGAAAAACCTGATTTGGAGATAGATGGTGTTAACACCTCTTTTTCAACGACTTACGACTTAACAACCTAAGAAAATAAGCGACTCAATGGTCCAGAAACCCAGCGACCTAACGAGATAAGAAGGCTGCGACCTAGCGAGTTAGCGACCTAGCGAGTTAGCAACCTAACGAGTTAGTGACCTAGCGACCTAGCGAGTTAGCGACCTAGCGAGCTAGTGACCTAGCGACCTAGCGAGTTAGCGACCTAGCGAGCTAGTGACCTAGCGAGTTAGCGACCTAGCGACCTAGTGACATAGCAACTCAAGAAAAGGAACGACTCAACATGCTCCAAAGTAAAGCCACGCGACCTACCTCTTCTGTTAGGTCGCTCACGACCTAATCCGACCGAGATAACCTCTGTATTTACAACGTTAGGTCGCTCACACACAGTATCTCACCCAGAATGGCTCCACTAAGTCGTCAACGACTTAAGTTAACTTGGGATGACCCTTAGGTCGCTCGCGACCTACGACCTACGACCTAACCTTCAGATTTTCCCTATAAATACCCCGCCTACTCCATATTCGGGGGGGGGGGGGGGCTTTTTCCAGACTTGGAAGCACCGAAACTCTGCTGCATTTCACGACTTCTACAACACTTCTACTACCAAAAACATTCCGAAAGATCAACTACATTCAAGATGGATTCAAGAATCTCTTTCGCATTGTAGTGCTAATTACTTGTATCGATTGTTGAGTAATCGAAGGAATTCTTATAAAGCTTGTAATCGAACTTGTGATAAAGAAGATAAAGTGGACGTAGGCTTGATTTTGAGCCGAATCACTATAAAACTGCTGTCTCTTTACTTTTCTGTTATTCTCTGCTTATTTTTAGTTCCCGTACCAACGGGTGGTGCTTTCACTTTACTAATACTCACACCGGGGTGTTAGCGTTCGATTTTTACGTTAACATTTTTGGTGCTTTCATTGAGAGTTGAACTCAAGGGTGTTCTCACCATTGCTTCGCAAAGATTTGTTGAAAGAATCTCCTTAAAAACCAGAAGTCTATCTGAAATCATGGCTCCTTGAAGAAAGAGTAGATCTACGAGATCCGGAAATGCTAATGACAGGGCTGCCTCTTCTCCAGTGCCAAACCAGGAGACTCCTACTATTGGAGTCACAAGGGCCGAACTTGATGATGTTGTGTTTGAATTATACCAACAAATGGAAACTCAAAATGCTTTGATGATGGAAAGGTTAAACGCTCTGCTCGAGGTTCATCAACAACCAGAAAATAATGAACCAAC
Organism: Allium fistulosum; assembly: GCA_030737815.1. Taxonomy (NCBI): domain Eukaryota; kingdom Viridiplantae; phylum Streptophyta; class Magnoliopsida; order Asparagales; family Amaryllidaceae; genus Allium; species Allium fistulosum. Next base: position 735,614,385 of record CM060908.1, on the reverse strand, counting down.
CTTTGCTGAAGATACTCATGAGTCCCAAGACAAAAGCATTCCTCAAAGGGCAGCTGGCACCGCCGAAGGGGCACCTCCCCAAGCTGGAGGTTCAAGGCCGCAGCCGCCTCTTCGCGAACGTTTGTTCAGGCAAACTTCCGAAAAGGTGGCTGACGTCTGCCCGGCAAGGCCTCTGAACGATGAGGAATACCTATCAGGAATGGTTCGTCAAATTATGAAAGAAAGTATGCAAAGGGATGAAGATGAAAATGACTGGGGATTTGCTCCAAGCAAGACTCCGTTTACCAAAAGAATTCTAAAAGCTGAATTTCTAAAGAAATTTGTTCCTCCTACTATCCCAGCCTATCGAGGAACAAGCGACCCAAATCTGTTCTTGTACAAATACGACTGGCATATGATAGGTGCCAGGGCAACAGATGAGATTAAATGTAGATATTTTCCTATCTATTTGGAGGGGTTAGCTCTACTTTGGTTTACAAAACTTCCGGTCTGATCTGTGGATCAATTCTCTGACTTAATTCGTAAATTCAAGGATCAGTTCAGGTTGTATGCCTCAAAAGCTAAGGACATAATGTCATTGTCCAGCCTTGAACAAGCTCCTGGGGAATCTATCAAATCTTTCTTGAACTGCTTTAACATAGCCTTGGCCGAAGTGAATAATGCTGAGCCTCGAATGATTCTAACATACTTGATGCGAGCCATCGATAAAACAAGTGAGTTTGGAAAATGGTTGAAGATGAAGGAACCAAATTCACTTGAGAAATTTTATAAGAAAGCCGACGAATTTATGCGTCTGGAGAATCTTCCTGCTCCAGCAAAGGTGGTTGTGGCTGAAATTCAAAACAACAATGTGGCTGAAGCTTCTAATAAGAAAGAATCTGGTGGTTAGAAGAGGGAAAATAACAGTAGGAAAGGACAGAATGATGTGAAGAAACCTCGTTACTTTAAGCCTTCAGACTTTACGCCTCTAACTGATACTCCCGAAAACATCTTCTTCGCAACCAAGGATGCCGTCGAGTACCCTGAGCCACCTAAGATTAAGCTCGGGAAAAATTTTGTGCCTAATGGAAGGTTCTGTCGATTCCACAACCAACCTGGCCATGACACCAACGAATGTCGCCATCTAAAGAACTTGATTGAAGAACTGTTGAGAGAGAATAAACTACAACAGTATGTTAAGAGAAACAGAGGTGATCCGGCCTCATCTAATCAGGGGCAGCAACTTCCTGCTCGTCAATCTGGCTTAGGAGAAAAGGCTGCGGTGAAGGAATCTAAAAGGCATGTTATTAATGTAATCACAGGGGGTCCTCACCCAGCAGGCAGAAGTTGAGGAGAGATGGAGAGGTATGCTCATGCTTTGAGACATGCCCCGAAAGAAGAAACTGTTTTTGTTTTGGAAGATGTTGTGCCTTCAAAACAGTAAAGAACTTGTCACGATGACATCATATTCAGAGTTAGAGATTCTGTGGGAATTGGAGCTCCCACCATGGATCCTTTGGTAATAACCGCCGGTATCGGACCAGCTATTGTGAGAAGAGTGCTTGTTGATTGCGGCGCTTCTTGTAATATCCTCTTCAAAAAGGCCTTTGATCAAATGAAAATTCTGATGGCTGATGTTCAAGCTTCTTCGCAAAAAATTGTTGGGTTCACTGGGGAACCAAAATAGCCCATCGAAACTGTCGACTTATTTGTTGAACTTGGTTAAAGGGAAAGAAAAGTGGTCCGTAAGCAAACTTTTGTTATTTTTGATGAATTTTCTGCTTATAACGCCTTCTTGGGGCGACCAACTCTGGCTGCATTCAAAGCTATTCTCGCCCCATGGTGCCTAACTATGAAATTCCCCACCGATAACGGCGTTGGTGTTTTGAAGGGGGGCCAAAATGCTGGGCGGGAATGTTATCTCACAGAGTTGCGAGAGGCGAAGAAGAGAGAGATGGGAAAAGGTGCGGCAGCTCCGCTCCGCATTAAAGAACCTACCTTGTAGCAAGTACGTGGTGGACCCTGCACTGGTGGGCATAGTGGTGCACAAAAGGAAATTGATCCTAGAAAAACCAGTGCAGGGGAGAATAGAGTGGTGCCGGTAGAGGTAACGGTGCCAATACCTGTTGACCAGAAAGATCCAAACAAGGTGCTTAATGTGGGTTCACAACTCGGTGTAACAGTTCAGAATATGCTAATATCATTCTTGAAAGCAAACCTGGATGTATTCGCTTGGAGTCATGCTGACATGTATGGAATATCTCCGGAAATCGCAGTACATGCATTAAATATTGATCCGAAATTCACACCCGTAAAGCAGAAAAGAAGAACCCAGGGTCCTGAAAGGTCAACAGCATTGAAAGAAGAAGTAGATCGGCTCATGGAGAATGGCTTCATTAGAGAATCCACTTATCCAAATTGGGTTTCTAATCCGGTGTTGGTTAAAAAAGCGAATGGAAAGTGGAGAGTATGCATCGACTTTTCAGACTTGAACAAAGCATGCCCCAAAGACTGTTTCCCACTGCCCAGAATTGATCAGTTGGTGGATGGAACAGCCGGGCATGAATTAATGTCTTTTATGGATGCTTACTCAGGATACAATCAAATCATGATGCATGAGCCAGATCAGGAGGACACGAGCTTCATCATTGATGTCGGTCTTTACTGCTATAAAGTTATGCCCTTCGGACTAAAGAACGCGGGGGCAACTTATCAGAGACTCGTTAATGCCAATTTCAAGCCTCAAATTGGCAAGACTATGGAAGTGTACGTTGATGATATGTTAGTAAAATCAAAGAAGGCAGTAGACCACATGGATCATCTGGCAGAAATGTTAACAATCCTCCGAAAGTATGGGATGAAGCTGAATCCTCTGAAATGTTCATTCGGGGTTGAGTCCGGAAAATTCTTAGGTTTCATTGTGAGTGCTAGGGGCATTGAAGCTAATCCTGCTCAGATCACTGCCTTAAGGTAAGTCAAACCCCCTAGAACAAAGAAGGAATTGCAAAGCCTCAATGGGAAAGTCGCTGCTTTGAGTCGATTTATTTCCAAAGCCACAGATAAATGCATTCCCTTCTTTGATGCTCTGAAGAAACGAAAGAAGAATTTCGAATGGACTCCTGAGTGTCAAAAATCTTTTGATGAGTTGATTCATCACATGGAAACGCCTCCAGTACTTTCTAAGCCCAACAATGGTGAAGATCTATTCATATACTTAGCAGTTTCATCTCATGCTCTGAGTGCAGCGTTGGTACGAGAAGACGCAAAAGTTCAACGTCCGGTTTATTACATCAGCAAAAGATTCACTAGGGCAGAGATGAATTATTTGTAGTTAGAAAAACTCGCCTATTGTCTATTGATCGCGTCCAGAAAGTTGAGGCCATACTTCCAGGCTCATCCTATTAAAGTCCTCACTGATCAACCTCTAAAGCAAGTCCTATTCCGCCCTGAAACTTCGCGTCGTCTTCTGAAATGGAATATTGAACTCAGTCAATACGATATCACCTATCATCCTCGAAGAGCAATCAATGGACAAGCTATAGCAGATTTATTTGCAGAATGCACAGATAAAGGTGGCAGTGAGGAAGAAGTAACTGAAGACATTCCGATCCGATGGAAATTATATGTTGATGGTGCAAGAAATGATTACTGTTCCGGAGCTGGGGTTGTGCTTGATACCCCCGAAGGACGGTCATTGTGTTATGCATTGAGATTAGAATTTCCTTCAACAAATAATGAAGCCGAATACGAAGCTCTTATTGCTGGTCTGAGGATTGCTAAAGAACTGAGCATCAAAGTATTGCAAATCTTCAGTGATTCCGAACTAATTGTATGCCAAGTCAAGAAAGAGTTTCAAACTAAAGGAGGAAATATGCCTGCCTACTTATCAAAAGCCTATGAGCTTCTCGATGATTTTAATCATTATACAATAAACCATATCCCCCGGGAAGAGAACATGAAGGCAGATTCTCTCGCAAAATACTCAAGCTCTGGCGAAGCTCAATTATTGGGATTGGTCCCTGTAGAAGTCTTGATAGCTCTGAGTATTGATGAGATGGATACTGACTGGATCATGGCTATATCTCAAGAACAGGAGTCATGGATAACCCCCATCAAGGAATATCTACTAAACGGCTCCTTACCAGAGAACTCAAAAGAACGCCAAAAGCTGTTAAGAAAAGCCCCGAGATATGTAATTCAAGGCGACCATTTGTACAGACGAGGATTCTCGATGCCATTACTCCGATGTGTAACCAAAGAAGAGGCTAAGACAATTTTAGCTGAAGTGCACGGAGGAGAATGTGGGGATCATTCAGGTGGCCAAACTCTTGCAAAGAAAATTCTCCGTTACGGGTATTTTTGGCCGGATATTAACCGAGATGCTGCTAGCTATTCCTGAAAGTGTGACAGATGCCAGAGATTTGCAAAAATCCCAATAGCACCTTCCACCGTGCTAACACAGATGGTCAGTCCATGGCCGTTCGCCATTTGGGAAATAGATCTCATTGGGCCTATGCCGATTGCCAGATCCGGAATCAAATATGCCATTGTTGCTGTTGATTATTTCACTAAATGGGCTGAAGCTGAACCATTGGCTACTATTACCTCTAAAAAGATGATAAATTTTGTGACTAAAAATATCATTTGCATGTATGGAGTGCCTCAGAAGATAATAACAGACAATGGTACCCAATTCAAAAGCGAAGAATTCCAGGAATTTTGCAGGCGATTCAAGATCCAAAAAAGCTTCTTAGCAGTGGCTCATCCACAGGCAAACGGGCAAGTGGAAGCAGTGAACAAAATCATCAAATCAACCATCAAAAAGCAACTGGAAAAAGCAAAAGGTGGTTGGGTTGATAAGCTGCCACTAGCACTATGGGAATATAGGACTACCTACAAAACTGCGACTGGGCACACTCCATTCTCATTAGCATATGGATCAGAAGCAATGATTCCCATGGAAATAGAGGTCCCCTCCCACAGGAGAATTCATTTCAACCAAGCTGAAAATGAAAAGCTGCAACTTGAAGCACTTGACTTGCTTTATGAAAGAAGGAAAGAAGCTGAACTCAGAGTTGCAGCTCAACAGCAAAGGATTGCCATGCATTTCAATTCTAAAGTTCGTCAACGCAGCTTTGAAATTGGGGATCTATGAAAAGGATCATGACAGCAACAGGAGTGTTTGGGCCAAACTGGGAAGGACCATATGTCATAGGCAAAAAATTTCTTGATGACACTTTCAAACTCACAACTGTCGAAGGAGATCCGATCCCAAGAGCCTGGAACAGCAACCACTTGCATCCATATTTTACTTAAAAGCTATGCTTAAATTTGTAAAATAATTCTGGATGTATCATTCTTGTATTGTAAGTCATTGTAAAATCAGTGTGACTCAGCAATAAGAACTATAAAGTGGATGTAGGCCCGACTCTTGGCCGAACCACTATAAATCTTGTGTCTTTTACTGCTTTAAAATACCTGTATCATTTCGATCTGCAAATATCTTAAATATGTTGCTAAAATGTCGATTTAATAATGCAAGAAATCAAAGCAAAGCTTACCTATTCAACACGTCACAAACCCAAGCGATTCCCATAAATCACTCAACAAACAAATGTCAAGCCACAAAAATTCCAGATTCAATTCCTACATAAGAAGTACTTCTCACAAGCAGTTGGTGATTCCACCGAAGGGGCACCTTCCAAAAGAGAAGGTTCCAGGCCCTTGCTAACTGATCGAGATCGTTTGTGCAAACCAACATCCGATTAAGTAGTTTGCGTCTGCCCCGTGGATTCACTTAACAAAGAAGTGCACTCTTTGGAAGAATCAAACAACCTGCAAAAGGAAGGAACATGTATTCAAAAGTGATAACAAGGGATCGCTAAGGAACAGATGATGAAAGATATTGGCAAGTAGACAAAAAACAGCCAAAACGAATCTTTTCTCTCAACCAAAAAGGTTGGTGGAACCACCGAAGGGGCACCTTCCCAAAGTGAAGGCACCGGGCCCTTGTTGCTTAATTGTGATCGTTTATGCAAACAAACATCCAGTTAGGTGGCTTGCGTCTGCCCCGTGGAACCACTTAACTGTGAGATGCAACCTTCCTGGCAAACAACTCAAAGCCCTCTCTGGAGGCACAATTTAAAGCCCTCCAACGAGGCACGCTGTAAAATGAAATGTTTTCCTCAACCAATAAGGTTAATGGAACTACCAGAGGGGCACCTTCCCAAAGGAAGGCACCGGGCCCTTGCTAGTTAATTACGATCGTTTGTGCACGAACATCCAATTAAGTAGCTTGCGTCCGCCCCATGGATCCATTTGACTGTGAGAAATAACTTTCAGGCAAACAAACAAAGCCCTCTTCAGAGGCACTCTTCTACTCTCATGGGAACGATCTTCCCCAAAAAAGTTAAAGTGCAATTTAAAGCCCTCCAACGAGGCATGCTGTAAAATGAAATGTTTTTCTCAACCAATAAGGTTAATGGAACCATCGGAGGGGCACCTTCCCAAAGTGAAGACACCGGGCCCTTGCTGGTTAATTATGATTGTCTGTGCAAACAAACATCCAAATTAAGCGGCTTGCGTCCGCCCCGTGGATCCATTTAACTGTGAGAAATAACTTTCAGGAAAAACCAAAAGCCCTCTAACGAGGCACAAGCCCTCTTCGAAGGCACAACTCTTCGGAGGAGTCCTCTTCGGAGGCAAAAGACATCTAACGAGGCAAAAGCCCTCTTCGGAGGCACAACCCTCTTCGGAGGCACAACTCTTCGAAGGAGTCCTCTTCGGAGGCAAAAGACCTCTAACGAGGCAAAATCCCTCTTCGGAGGCACAAGCCCTCTTCGGAGGCACAACTCTTCGGAGGAGTCCTCTTCGGAGGCAAAAGACCTCTAACGAGGCAAAAGCCCTCTTCGGAGGCACAAGCCCTCTTCGGAGGCACAACTCTTTGGAGGAGCCAACTTCGGAGGCACAAGCCCTCTCCCGAGGCACAACAGAAAAGCCCTCTCCCGAGGCACAACAAAAAAAGCCCTCTTCGGAGGCACAAACCCTCTTCAGAGGCACGTTCCTACCCTCAACGGTGAAGTGCCAACTAAAGCCCTCTAACGAGGCACGTCCAAAAATAAAAGTCTTCTTCAAAAGTCCGCTTCACTACAAAAAGTAATCCACTTCTAAGAAAATAAAAGTGGCCATCTCCAAAAGTTGAAGTAACTCTTTCTAAAAAGAAAAGAAAAAGAAGAAAACTTCTCCGATACAAAGCACACTCTATTAAAGCAGAATAATATTTCGTCAAAGCGAAATAATTATTCTCTGGAATAAGAGTACAAGTCTTTTCAGAATATTGCAATGAGCTGTGGTATGGATGCATATAACTATGTTAATAAAAATAACGCTCAAACAGCATACCACGAGCTCACTACAGTATCGTACAAAGAAAATAAAGTAACTTGTGCAAGAACAAGGAATAAATGCATTCACAAATACTGACAAGAAATTGTATAAGTAAAAGAGTCATTTTCATTCCATATTATCAAATTTTTCATAACATATGCAGGTTTCAAAAAAGCGGGGGCTGTTACCCGCACAATCCCCGGTCGATACAAGTCTTTAGACAAAAAGCAAAATAGCAAAACAAGAAAGATAGAACCAAACTCATTTCTTCTTCCTCCCGTCGCCTTTGGAGCCTTCACCTGGTTTAATGACTAACTTCGCAGGTCGGCTTGGACGAGTCGTGGAAGAAGGAGAAAGAGGTGCAACTGGGTCTTCTTCTGCTTTCTCATCATCAGCAGGAGCGTCTTTCTTTTTCTTTGAAATGCCGCGCTTCCCCTTCTTTTTTGAAGAAGATTCGCTGCCCGGAGTAATAAGTTCAGATAGCTTTGTGTCGTCAGCATAAATTTTCTCCGGGGACCTCTTGCCCTCCTCAAGATCTTCTGCCTTCTGCTCTTGCGAAGCGGTCAGATCATCCTAGTCTTGGAGAGCTTCTATTTTTTCTTCTTGCGACCCCGGTTGAGAAGCAGAAGAAGGAGTAACTTGAAGAGGTAGAGGAGCAGCAGCGGGGGGAGGCGAAGCTGGTGCAGCACTTGTTGTTTTTGCTACAGAAGAAGAAAAGTTAAAAACATCAGTATTTCCCGCAAAGAGAGGAGATAGTTGCACATCAAAGCTTAGGTAATAGGCAAAAAGTTCATCAAGCTTAGGTGAAGCAAACGAGCAGTCCACTTGAGCCAGATCGGAATTGAAGTTACCTGGAGAGCTTGGTTTGATCACTTCGATTTCATAATCCTGGGCTTCAGTACTTTCTTAGGCCTCTTCTTTAGTGTGAGCAGTTTTAGTTTGAATTTCGGCTTTTGTAGGAGGTGGAGAATGAGAGCTAGAGCCAATGGTATCAGGGTCGACCGAAGCCGAAGGACGAGTGGGGTTGGCTAAAGGCGCCTTCTCCAGATGCTCTCCTCCTACTACTTCGGCTCACTTCCTGGCAAGCTGTTCTTTCCCTCTAGCAAGGGCAGCACGACCCTCGTCGTCCAAATAACAAGCCTCCAGGTCCTCCTCCACATAGCCAGCATCTTTATACATTTCAATTACTGCCTCCCACACTTCAGCCAATGGGATCTCATACTTCGGGCCCAAGAAAGAGAGACTGCCTTTCCCTAAGACATTAAGAACGTAAAACTCAAAAAGAGTGGAGCTAATGGTGGCCTTGATTGTTTCGTGCGACTCTTCAGCAGCCGCCCTTCCAGCAATAGCCTCATCACGCTCCTTTTCTGCTTTTAAAAGTTGAGCTTTTAACATGGTAATCTCCAAGTCTTGGGAGCTGACTTTTTCCCGCAACTGGACGGTATCGTTGCGGTATTTTTCAACAACATGTTGTTCCGCCTCAAGTTTGATCTCGGCATCTCTCACTTGCTTTTGAAAAACCTCTTCCTTTTGAGAATAGGAAGCGGAAGAGGTAGGAAGGTCCTCCTTGAGTTTCTTAACTTCAGACTCAAGTCTCTCGTTATCATCGGCGATGCTCTTCATTTCTGCGTCATGTTGCTCAAGAACTTTCTTCCACTCCGACTTGTCGTTTTCCATCGTTAGCATAGCTTCGAGATTTGCGCGGTTAACTCTTTGAAGCTCATCGAAAAGTTTTTGCCATCCAAACATTCTCTCAATGTCGAGTTTAACGGCATCAAGATTCCTCAACATAGCTTGTTTGTCGATTGGGACCAAATCAAGACCAAAACGCACTCCTTTTAAGCACCAGTGTGGAAATCGACTTTGAAGAGTAGTCGGAGCCTTCCCGACCTGATATGAAGGCTTATTAATTATTTATTGAATATCAGTTCTCTGAAGAGCAGGAGAGCTGGAGGGGATGTCTAAAGAAACGGAAGAAGCAGGCGCTTTAGGAACTTCAGAAGAAGATTTCTCGCTAAGTCGGGCCCGCTTGCTCGGGTCCTCAACTACATGACTCGTCCCTCTATCGTCATGAGATTTTCTTTTGTGGGAATCATCGTCTTTCTGGGAGGAGCCATAGCGCTCATCTCTTCTCTCGTAGCGCTCCTCGTGGGCCCTCCTTTCTTGAGCTTTTCTGGCTACTCTTTCTTCATCGGTCTCCCTAGGGGCAGAGAGATGGCGCCTAGGATCATAGTAGTAGTCACGTTTTCCGTAAAGCATAAAATCATCATAATACGAGCCGCTTCGTCCTATTGGATAATCTGAAAATGAAAAAGAGAGAATTTAGAAATCTCCAGAAAAAGGAAGTTAAGCGCGAGTAACTGATAAAAATCCTAAGTGTGTGTGGCGTGCAAACTAAGCGCGTCAAGCTACAAACCATTCTTCAGCTTAGGAGTGAAGTCAGCTTTTACAATAGGGGTCAACTCTTGGGTTGACGGAAGTGATCGCAAAACAGATGTTGCTTCAACCGATGGAGAGACAAGCTTAGGAGCGGTGATATCATCTTTGAAAAGCTATTGAGAAGTCACCATAAAATCGTTTAACTCCTCGAAGATGTCGTCACCATCATGCCCAGCCGAGTGAGTCACATTAGCAGTTCCTTCTTCAGCATGTTCGACGCTTTTTATGGCAGAACTTTCCTTCTCCGTCCCCTCATCAGCTTCCGTGGCGGTCTTCCCGGAACATTGTTGAAGTTCCTCTTCTTCGATAACCGGAAGAAGCTTAGACTTGCCAGAAAACCCTACACCCTCAGCAGAACCGGAGCATTTTATCAATGAAGCCTCTACAACAAGTTCTTTCGACACAAGTTCTTTTGTGGAGGCTGGGGCATCAGATGTTTCCGATTGAGAAACAGGGGCATCGCGAAGCTGAAGGGATCGGGAAGAATGTAAAAGGCCAAATTGATGTAAAAATTCATCTTTCAAAAGATATTTGATACTCCTCTCTTCAGCGGCAACAACACTAAGCCTTTCAAAAGTTGGCTTGTGGATAGAGTCCTTAGAAAGAAGAGGAAGTGCTGTAAAAGTAAAAAATGAAGTTAGCACTTAACAACTCGGATTTTGAAAAGCTCAGGAACGGAAAAAACAGAGATAGACAAGCTTACTTCTTACTCTCCAAATGGCGTAGAATCCCAGGGGACAACGGACAAAGAAAAATTGATTCAAAAACCCATGGGCGCTTTCAGGAAGATCAGCAATTAGTTTACGGTTCTTGGCGCTCCTCACAAGTACAATAGAAGGATGATCTTTATTCTTCACAAATGTGCATAAATAGCAAATCTCTTCAAAGCTTGGAAGACGGTCAAGTGTCCTCCTAAACAGTACACACAGTCCCATCAAGATGGCATAACCATTGGGATGCAACTGGAAAGGAGAGATAGTTAATCGGAGAAAGAGCTGTCGAAGAAAATCGTTAAAGGGAGGAATAGCTCCACTTGAGCACATCTGACGATTAACTGTGATAAAACCAAGAGGCGGCCTGTCAGCAGTATCGTTTACCCCTGGAAGCAAAGCGTCCGCTTCAGCAATACCGAACTGAACACATAGCTGACTGAACACCCGTTGATTCAGAGTGGTTGGAGTTCTTTCCGGCGGATCATCCAAGGGATTAGCTATTGGGAAGACCTCTCCAGCTTGCCCTACTATCTCTTCTTGTTGAGAAGTCATTCTACATAAGGAACTGGACTTTCAAATATGAAGGTGCACGTTTCCTAAAAGCGTGTGAAGTGTTGTGCGAAGCTAATAAAATAACAAGTAAATAAAAATAACAATACTGGTTGGCATATGTCAATTCAGGAAAATTCAAGACTTGTTATTAAATTAAAACTGAGAGTAGTGTCAATGCAGATAACGTTCGATAGTAAGCAGTTCTAACTGTGAGAATTTTGCGTTGACACTTCATTCAAGTTAATTAATTCGCAGCATTTCACACCCGATTGAATTCACTTTATTTTACTTAAGTAGAATATTGTCTCTTGATTTAATCCATTATTCGATGTGGGCAGTCAATGATGAGTATATTCGTCCTAGTTTTCTGCAAATGTTGAATTTAACAGGTTATTAGCAATCAAGTCAATACAATCTGTGAAAAAGTACAACAAATTCAAGCAGTTCAAATTGGCAGTTAAGTCGAGTTCTGTGAAAATTCTGCAAGTGTTCAAGTCCTTAAGTCGCAGGAACGACTTAAGACTAGCTCGGGATTACTTAGGTCGTCCAAATCATGTTCAATGACCTAACATAAGTCGATCTTCTATTAGGTCGCTCTGCTCAAGTTATAAAGTTCATCAGACATACGAGATAAAACTATGCCGCGGGTTAAGTTAAGCCGCACAGATTCTTTAAGTCTTGTGCTTAGTTAAGTCGCACAGATTCTTTAAGTCGTGTGCTTAGTTAATTCGCACAGATTCTTTAAGTCGTGTGCTTAGTTAAGTCGTGCAGATTCTTTAAGCTGTGTGCTTGCTTAAGTCGTTCAGATTCTTTTAAGTCGCAAGTTCTTAAGTCGTTTAGATTCTTTTAAGTCGCAAGTTCTTAAGTCGTTCAGGCTCTTTTAAGTCGCAAGGCTCTTAAGTCGTTTGATGCTTTAGGTCGCTCTAAGAGTAACTCAGAAATGCCAAATTTTCTTCCATCAAAAAACCCTAAGTCCTGCTCTCCACTCGCATGTTGCCGCGTGTCCATCCCCCTTACCTCACCAGAAACACTGCAACATAACCCGCTATCCACTAACCCGTTAACCTAATATCTCCTCATCTCCCCCAAACACCTAAAACTTCATCGCCTCCTTCAAATTTCCAAAACTAACATTCGCCAAATAATCTCGTGAGATCCTAAGCCGATTCATTTTGTAAAGCAACTACCAATGATTCGACGATGATCAGAGAGCGAAATGGAGTACAATTTTACAACATGGTAACAGGAATTGCATAGAACTGATGATAGGAGAATCGATGGAAGATGCAACAGATGGATGATCGGCGTTACCTAAATTCGCTATTGGAAGTGATGATCGAAATAACGATGGAATTTCGCTTTGAAGTTCCGGAGCTCAGAAATTCGTCAATGGCAGTTTCAAAGGTTAGAGCAAGTAAAGAAAAGGAAAAAGAAGCCGAGCAACTTATAGGCGGGAAAAGTGGAATTCGAATCGGCTCAGAATGACATAACAACTCAAGCGATCTACAACCTAACAACTCCAGCGACTCACGACTTAGCAACTCAGATGGCACGAGTTAAAAGGTGTCGAAGCACACGACCTAGTCCCTAGGCGTATACTTCGAGGGGCAAGTGTTAACACCTCTTTTTCAACGACTTACGACTTAACAACCTAAGAAACTAAGCGACTCAGTGGTCCAGAAACCCAGCGACCTAACGAGATAAGAAGGCTGCGACCTAACTCCAGAAAGCGACCTAGCGACCTAGCGAGTTAGTGACCTAGCGAGTTAGCGACCTAGCGAGTTAGCGACCTAGCGAGCTAGCGACCTAGCGACCTAGCGAGTTAGCGACCTAGCAAGCTAGTGACCTAGCAACCTAGCGAGTTAGCGACCTAGCGACATAGCAACTCAGGAAAAGGGAACGACTCAACATGCTCCAAAGTAAAGCCACATGACCTACCTCTTCTGTTAGGTCGCTCACGACCTAATCCGACCGAGATAACCTCTATATTTACAACGTTAGGTCGCTCACACCCAGTATCTCACCCAGAATGGCTCCACTAAGTCGTCAACGACTTAAGTTAACTTGGGATGACCCTTAGGTTGCTCGCGACCTACGACCTACGACCTAACCTTCAGATTTTCCCTATAAATACCCCGCCTACTCCATATTCGGGGGGGGGGGACTTTTTCCAGACTTTGAAGCGCAGAAACTCTGCTGCATTTCACGACTTCTACAACACTTCTACTACCAAAAACATTCCGAAAGATCAACTACATTCAAGATGGATTCGAGAATCTCTTTCGCATTGTAGTGCTAATTACTTGTATCGATTGTTGAGTAATCGAAGGAATTCTTGTAAAGCTTGTAATCGAACTTGTGATAAAGAAGATAAAGTGGACGTAGGCTTGATTCTGAGCCGAACCACTATAAAACTGCTGTCTCTTTACTTTTCTATTATTCTCTGCTTATTTTTAGTTCCCGTACCAACGGGTGGTGCTTTCACTTTACTAATACTCACACCGGGGTGTTAGCGTTCGATTTTTACGTTAACAGATGGAGAGGCTAGAGTTGTTGGAAGTGATGATTGATGATGTTAGAGATGCCCTGGAAGACGTGAGGGGCTGGCTGTCGCGGGGAGGTGGTTGGGGAGTTGGAGATTTTGACTGATTTGGGTGAAAGAGCGGAATGAAGCAGGTCTCGGCCAAACTGGCCTGTAAAAACGCATATTTCCGGCGGCTATCAACAACCACCGACGGTTGTGCTTGCAACGGTTTTTGACGGTCTGTAACGGCTATTGTATTTTAATTACAAAAATGACACGAATATGACAGGTCGTTGCTAGCCGTTAGAAATTGCCGTCGGCGGCCGTCGGAAGCCTGTTGTCGCTATGTACTGTTGTTCTTGCAGTGTTTATTCGAAAAAGCTTATGCACTTGTACAAGTGTAGTAATCAACCATGATAACTTGTACAAAAATCTTTTAAGAAATACTGTACATTACTAGTTTAAACTGCAATATGTAATAAAGATGATAACTAAATGAACCAAGCAAAGACTTTTGTTATCTGTTTACGTAAAGGTAAGTTACTGAAAACACACTGAAGCAAAATGAATTTATATTTGGTAAAATTCGCATTCTTATGAAAATACAGATTGAGCCAATTTTAAATTAAACCAAAATGTGGTAAAATGGGACAGGCTTGTGAAAACACATTGAACTACCAGATATGTTCTGGTTCATTTAAAATATATACCCCTTAGTGCTACCTACCTACGTCTGCCTGTCTAATGACATGACAGAATACTACGTAAGGGTTAACAAGTTTTATCAATTTGTACAAATAATACAAACGTACAATATAGTTTACTAGGCTACATGACTAGGCAAATTACTAACAAATCCAAAAGGCAAAGAAAGAAAAGTTAGAAAACTGAATTCGGAAGAGTTTTGATTACACGAGTTATTTGGCAAAACTGAGTAATGGATTTTATTGAATTATCAGAATGATAAAAACAGCGTACAGCTTGATGTATTTAAAGCATTTTACATGGGCCTGAAAATACACATTGGCCCAAAGAAATAATAAAGCAATGGAGAAGCGGTTCGGGTTCTATCCTCATTTATCTTCTATCTGTATTTTTCTTCAAAGATATATGCTTTAGGGTTAGCCGCAATACTCATATTCTTTCATATTTATCTTCAGAGATATGTGCTTTAAGGTTAGCCGTAATACTCATATTCTTTCACTTCCCCCCTCAAACCAGAAATTCTGACCTCCGATTAGAGTAGTTACTTCAATTGTTCAATTCTGGTAGATCCTGTGTGCTGAGTTGATCGATTTGAAGCTTCGACCTTTGCAACAAGTTCGAAAGAGCCCTTTTTGCTACTTGGACCTAGAGTTGTGGTTTCGATGCTCATCGCTGGTTCAGTTGAGTTTTGGTTTGTGTCAGAGTTATGTCTGGTGATGTCCTTCACCTTCGGGTCTTCTCTGAATTTCGCGAAGTTTCTGTAACTCAGTGCTTTGGTAAGTACATCTGTTCTCTGGTAAGTTCCATGTACGTGATTTACCAGTAGTTGACCTTTAAGAATTTGTTCACGAATAAAGTAGATGTCTATTTCTATGTGCTTTGTTCTTGCGTGGAGAACTGGGTTGGCAGACATGTAGACAGTGCTCTGGTTATCACACCATAGCACTGGTTTGATATAAGATTTGATCCTTAGTTCACTGAGCAAGGATTGGATCCACATGATCTCTGCAGTAGCACTGGCCACGCTTCTATATTCGGCCTCGGTGCTGGATCTAGAGATTGTTGATTGTTTCTTAGAACATCATGAGATTGGATTATCCCCAATATATATGCAGTAGCCTGAGATTGACTTCCTGTCATCATGGTCTGTTGCCCAGTCTGCATCAGAGAATCCTGTCACATTGAGTCTTTTGCATGCTTTTAGAGATAGACCATAAGATGTAGTTCCTCTCAGATATCGTAGTATCCTCTTTACAGCCTTCCAGTGCTCATTAAGAGGTTCCTACATGAATTGTGACAATTTGTTAACACTGTATGATATATCAGGTCTGGTTATGGTTGCATATTGTAATGCTCCCATAACACTTCTATACTGTTTGATGTTGAGTATTGGTTCCCCCCTATGTTTTGAGAGTTGATGGTTGCATATCATGGGAGTTGGTTGAGACTTGGCTTCTGCCATGTTTGATTTATGCAGAATTTCATTGATATACTTTCTTTGACTTAGAATGATTTCTGAATTTGATTTTCTGATAACTTCTATGCCTAAGAAATAGTTTGGATCACCAAGATCTTTGACAGAAAACTCCTTGTCTAGATACTGGACAAGCTCACTGATTGTTGCCTCATCATTCCCTGTAATTAGTAAGTCATCAACATAGATTAAAATATATATAGTAGATTCTTTACTTATTTAGTGAACAAAGAGTTGTTAGATTTTGTTGACTGATAACCCAATCTGATTAGTGTGGTTTTTAATTTCTCAAACCAGACCCTTGGTGCCTGCTTCAGAGCATATATTGCCTTGTTTAATTTGCACACATGATTCTGCTTTTGATTATAACCTTGTGGTTGTTCCATATAGATTTCCTCTTGTAATGTTCCAATTAGGAATGCATTATTAACATCCAACTGTCTGATTTTCCACTGCTTATGTAAGGCAATAGTAAAGATTACTCTGATAGTAGTTTGTTTAACCATAGGAGAAAAGGTTTCATTGAAATCGAACCCATATTGTTAGGTGTACCCTTTGGCAACAAGCATGGCCTTATATCTATTGATTGTTCCATCTGCATTTTTCTTTAACTTGTAAGTCCACTTGCAACCAACAATGTTTTTGTCCTTGGGACAACTGACTAAGTTCCATGTGTTATTTTTGATAAGAGCATCATATTCTTCATCCATTGCTGCTTTCCAATTGTTGTCCTTTATGGCTTGCTCAAAGTTATCTAGTTCTTCTGTTGTTCTTACAGCAGTGTAGATTTTTGGTTTGAATATGCCACTCTTGGATCTTGTTATCATAGAATGACCTGGCATAGTCTGTACATTTCTAGTGTTTGTCTCATTATCATTGTTGCTGCCTTGATTTGGTTGTATATCTGCAGACTGACTAGTTTCTTGTTCCTTTTCATTTGTACAAGTGGGAGACTGATTGTGATAGCTGGATCCATCTGCTGGTTCATGACTTGATTGCTCTGGCATAGCAGGTTGTGAATCACTAGTACTTGCAGTCCTTTTAGTCTCCTGTTGCCAGATTTTGGAATATACAGGTAATACAGGTATAGACACATTTGGATTGTACACTTTTTTGGTTGTCTTCATATCTGAGCTGCCAAAGGGAAATACATGTTCATTGAAGACTACATGTCTGCTAATGAAAAGCTTTCCCTTATCATCCAGATACTTGTACCCTTTTTGATTGTTAGGGTAACCCAAAAAAGTACATGGTTTTGATCTGAAATATAGTTTGTTGACATTGTATGGTCTTAAGTTAGGGAAACATAGACATCCAAATGGTTTTAGAGCATGATAATAAGGTTTGGTCCCAAATAGCTTTTCCGTAGGACTTACACCTTTTTGTACTTTTGTTGGCAATCTATTTATTAAGTATACAGATGTATAAAAGGAGTCTGGCCAGAATTTTAGTGGTAAGTGTGCCTGTTCTAAAAGTGTAAGCCCTAGCTCTACTATATGTCTATGTTTCCTTTCTATCAGGCCATTTTGTTCAGATGTGTAGGGACATGTAGTTCTGTGTATTATTCCCTTGGTGTTAAAGTATTTAATGAGTGGCTTGAATTCAGATCCCCCATCAGTTTGCATAATCTTGACATGATGACCTATTTGCTTTTCAACTAAGTTTATAAAGTGTAATACTACATTGCAAGTTTCAGACTTAGCTTTTAGTAAATAGATCCAAGTATATCTAGAGTGAGCATCATTAAAAGGTATATAGTATCTATAACCCGTAATTAGAACATACTGGAGCTGGACCCCATATATCTGCAGCAACTAATTCAAGAGGATTAGAATATAATGTAGAAGAATCATTAAATGCTATTTTATGACTTTTGCCCATTTGGCAATAGGTACAGATATAAGGATTAGAAATATTCCCAAAAGAAACTTTGTTTTCATTGAGTACTTGTTTAACAATAGTTACATTTGGGTGCCCCAGTTTGTAGTGCCACAGATCAAAGTTACTCCTATTTTCTTCTGTTTGATTCACCTCAGTCAAATTACAACTATTTTGCAGTTTTACAGTACTGGTGGAGTTAACAAAATTGAATCAGTAAAGGCCTTTATCTGCATCACCCTGCAAAAGAGTTTCATTAGTCAAGATATCTTTTACAAAACAGTATTTAGGAAAAAACTCAAAGTAAACATTGTTATCTATTGCAAACTGTGAGACACTGATGAGATTCTTTTTTATCTTTGGAACTCTTAATAATTTATTCAAGAATAACTACCTGGCACCTTTAATATAAGTTCTACCAGTATTAGTTATTCTAATGCACTTACCATCCCCCATGGTAATTGATTGTTTACCTTTATACTCTTTGTTTCCAAGATTAAAGTTGTCTAGATTGCTTGTTAGATGATTGGTTGCTCCAGAATCTGGATACCATGCTTCATCTTGTATGTGTTCTGGTTTAGTAATCTGATTTCTGCACATATCTGACTGTCCACCTTGGTCTTGTTGAACTTGTGCTAAATTTGCACATGGATTGCCATTTCTCTGACTGTTTGTATTTTGTCCTGGCACATAGTTCAGATTTAGTCTAAAGTAGCATTTAGCAGCAGTGTGTCCTATTTTTCACAGATTTGACATTTTGGTTTGTTGTTGTTGGTCCATCTTCCTCTGCCTCTTCCTCTTGTAGACTGACTGTTTCTTTGTAGATTCTGATCTGATTTGCTATTATATTGGCTTTTATTTTTGGAATTTGAGGCATAGTTGGTTGACATATCCATCTCATTGGATTTCTTATACTCAATTCTTCCTTCATGTGCAAGAAGAATTGAGTGCACATCCTCAATTGAGGGTGTTAGTCTTTGTGATGATATGACAGCTACCACAACTTCATATTCTTCACTTAACCCACTTAGTACAATTAGTACCTATTCAGAAGTGGGAATTTTGTGACCAGCTGCTTCAAGAATGTCACATAATGTTTTTATCTTTGTTAGATACTCTCCCATTGTTAGATTATCTTTCTTGATGCTATGTAATTGTCTTTTATGATGCATGATCTTGGCAGCAGATTGAGAGTTAAAGATTCTCTCTATGGTTGACCAGATCCTATTTGCTGTCTTGCTTCTTATTACTTGTGGTAGTAACTTGATGCTTATAGATGATAGAAGCCATGAACAGATTAAGTTGTCTTGTCTCTGATGTTTTATGTATTCATCATTACGGACAGTCTTGTTTTCTTGATCAGTTATGAATCTGGGTGGAACAATAATGGTGCCAAAGAGAAACTCTTCAAGACCATAGCCTCTGATGGCGGTCTCTACTTGAACTTTCCATAGAAGATAGTTATCTTCTTCAAGATGAGCAGCAATTAGCTAATTCTAAGGGCTTATCACTGTCCTTATCAGGCTTTCAGTGGCATTCTGTCAAGAATTGGACGAAGTACTCGATGTGGCAGAGCTGTCATTATCACCTGTCATGATATCTTAAGAGATATGAAGTCAACAAATGAATTGGAAATGCTTACAGAGTCAGAAGTCTTCAAGATAAGGGATGAAGTGGGTTAGTTGCAGCCAGAACTCAAGTGATGAGATTTGACTGATGAGTTCTTGGCAGGGTAACATCTTTCTTGTGATTTTTTGATGGTTTTCTTGAAGATTTTTTTTGACTCTGATGATGAATTTTTCTGATGTACTTCTTTCTGAATTGCTTTTATCTGATCAGTTGCAACCAAGATCTATGATCTTCAAGTATGACACTGATCTAAACTCAGATGATGATATTGTATCTGATGAGTGGACTGAGTATCAGATGATGATATTGTATCTGATGATACTTCAGATCCAATGCTCCAGAGAGTCTGCCGTTAGGCGATGATGGCTCTGATACCAAGTTAGAAAAATGGATTTTGGAAGAGTTTTGATTACACGAGTTATTTGGCAAAACTGAGTAATGGATTTTATTGAATTATCAGAATGATAAAATCAGTGTACAACTTGATGTATTTAAAGCATTTTACATGGGCCTGAAAATACACATTGGCCCAAAGAAATAATAAAGCAATAGAGAAGCAGTTCGGGTTGTATCCTCATTTATCTTCTATCCGTATTTGTCTTCAAAGATATATGCTTTAGGGTTAGCCGCAATACTCATATTCTTTCATATTTGTCTTCAGAGATATGTGCTTTAGGGTTAGCCGCAATACTCATATTCTTTCACTACAAAAGCAGTGATTAAAAATAGAGTTAATATATTTAAAATTATTAAAAATTGCAAAGATATAACTTATGAAATAGGTATAATGCCAGGAACCAGTTACAATTCAATGACGAGGAGCTAAAGGATCCCAAATGCGCACTGCCTGTTGGTCACTTCTAAGAAGTGTTTCTTTAGCATAAAATGCATTATTACGAACATTATTCTGACCTGGCTCTTCAACCTTTACATTTACCTCACCCACCTAAATTTTAAATTAATATTTAGAACTATTTTCGTAGGTATCTGATTATAATATTTAGAACTTGTAACTTGGGCCTACTTAACCTTAATTAGGTTCTGTCCTGATAAGCCTTACACTGCAGCCCACTGGGCTTTCCACATAAAATGCTACATCGATAGCATATATCTTCAGTCGTATGGATAATATATTTCTAGTGTCAATATAAATTAACCAAGCATCTCCTTCTTCTTTATCTCCATTCCTTATCCACTTCCTCTCCACTTATCATTGTATCTTTTATTATTTATTTTAATTGATTAATGGCTTCTCTGTCTGTTACACTGGGTAAGGTTTCATGCTCTCTCAAGGCTATGACACTGAAAAATCGGGTAACCTACATTACACTGTAATATTATAAGCTCTGGTCGTATGTGTTGTTGAATTGGTACATTTTTAATCAAGTCTTGAATTCAAGTATTAAACTAAGTTGTAAAATTAGATTTAATTTTATGCACAATTAGTATAAAACGCACGTACGCGCATCTAATAGTTGGAGATATTTAATTTTTATTTTAAAAAAATAAGATAATGGACGGTGTTATAATTGCAAAACCTTTGGTAGTCACAACATTTTTATTTCAAGCAATTTTGTTGATGGTATTGATGGAAAATTGATAGCAAAATTCCGTTGATGGATGGTGAAAAAGGGACGGTGGTTGATTGCAAACCTATGGTGAGATTCCTTTGATGATGAGGGTATTTTCGGAATTTCGAAAAAACGCCATGGAAATCTATTCATTGAATTCTCTTTAATAATAATAGTAGAAATAAAGTCATTTAAACCTAATAAAAATAAATTAACAATAATAATCCACAAAAGTGCTACAAATACAAAAAACACATCAAGATGAAGGCAACATTTAAGGATGAAGAATATTCGGTTAGAATCGAATTAACTGACCGAACCGGTTTATTTCTATCGGTTCAGTTCAGTTACAAAATTAAATCATTTGAATTCGCTATACAAATTAATTTTATTTGATTATTTGTTTGTCGAATTAATCGAACTTTTATTAAATTATTTAATTCATGGTATTAGAATGCTTTTAATAATTGGTTCGGTAACAAAAACAAATCTTACCTATTGAATTAGGTCAAGTTTTCTTTTAAGAATAAGAAATACTTGACAAAATCTCTCCAACCATAAATTTATATATTTTTTGAGTAAATCAATCATCCGAATAATAACATACATTTTTAGTTCGTTTAAATCAATTACCAACCGAATAATGGAAAATTCGGTTTGGTTTTTTTCCCTCTTCCCACCAATTTGATTTGATGTTGTTTACCTCAAAATAACGGAATGCTCGTCTCCAGCAACATCATATGATTATTCAATTTAAGCTTGCATAGCGTTCCTGAATCAATCAACAACAATACAAAATCAGCATTCACAATACAACACCAAAACACAATATAGCAGCAATTTTAGATCCAAATCTAGGTGCATCTTCTTACATTATTAGTACATGAATAATAATTTTACCGATTGTTACATTTGTCTGTTGGAACTGTCCATAGTAACATCCGGATATAACTCAAAATGCTATAAGTATAGTCCTCTCTAAACTCTTTTTTGATGTTCACTATATTCATATCCATTTCCGCAACAACAAAGTATACATGACAAAGCTTAAAGCTACTTCCGTCAGTACAGAACGAAGGAATGCTTGTTGAACATGCTGGACCAGGAAAAAAGGGTGCTTAAGATGAGAACTTTGAAATGAGCTTATCAACACAAGGGGTATTTTTGGTATTTCAAACATACACGGTTGAATTCCTATTCAAGAAATTTTTATTATTAGTAGTAGAGATATGATTTACAGCTCTTGAAAGCTCTACGAGTTTTATAAGCTCTGTTCATAACTAGTTCATGGGAATCTTGTTCAAATGAAATTAGAAAATTATTCACTTTGGGCTATTTGGTTCTGACATATATTTTTATGTAAACATTTACCTCTTGTCCAAACGTTTGCTTTTGAATTTTACGATCACAATGTAGCATGAATAAATAATTATAAATATTATTTCCACGTTCTGTATTTCAGGCAAACCGAAATTTCTCCGATGCTAAGTCAATGTCATTTGGAACTTCAAACACCTTTCATTAAGATCTTCAAGTCCACAAATCTTCTGTGTGGTATATTTAACTTAACAATCTCATTTATTCATTTTAAATTCTCAAATTGTTAGTTAATGAATAGTATTATTTAATTGACTAATTAGTGAACCACAGGCAAAGCCTAAGTCAGTTGTAACTAAACACAACTGGCCTTAACAGATGAAGTTGCTGCTACGTTGAAACAAGATATTAAGTTCTCAGAACTCAGACGCTGATTCTCTTGACACTGTATATAATGATATTTTCTATGTTATTCAAGTACCATATCAACCATTTTAGGATTGTATAATTAATACTGTTATAATTTTTTGTTTCAGGTGGAGCTAGTGATGAGTTTAGAAGAAGAGTACAGAATCAGCGTTGAAGAAGACAACTCGCAGAATATCCTAACAGTACAGGATGCAGCTGACATTATCGAGAATTGGTTTTGGAGAAAGCTGCAACAGCTAATTGAATGATCGAAATGAAACGATCATGCATATATGATTGAAATGAAGCGATGTTGGATTGAATTTTTTTTTTCCTCCCAGTTTTCAAGGTGATCCCTTTTTCTTTTTTTTGAGGTGTTTACATTTTCTATTTGGAGATTACTACTGTTTTTTTTTAACAATAATAAATAAAGGAAGAAATGAGATGGCATGCTTGACAGAAGATACCTACGTCACTACGTCGGCCAGTTTCATACATACATAAATAATTAAAGGAAACATAAAAATCTACTCTCTTTCTTACAGGTATTGATTGCATTAACAACTTGAAGGTAAAAGAGCAACATTAAAATGATACTTGAGCAATGTGTTTGGCCTCAGATGAGTTCAACCATAACAAATGAAGTATGCCAGCCTTGTTCAAGACCAAAGATTTCCAACAATCCATCATCTGCATGAGCCTCAGCAAAGCCTCTCTGAACAAACAGAAATTTAGTTTTTATTACTATTAGTATATATAACAAGTTTGTAGTGCCTTAACGTAATAATTACAAATATGTAAAAAAAATTCAGTATCATGGAAGTTAAAAGCATGTTGGTAGCCGTGTTTTCATGACCTTATCATGTCTCGATCCGATCTCGAACAACCCTGAACTTTGGATCACCGCGGTTCGGAATTCAATTAGACCTCAATCATCTATAAATTCTGATTGGATCTTCAAACCAGCGGTCCAACCATTAATTTTACTTTGTTGAACCATGGTTCTTTTGTTTTTCTCCACTTTCTTATCGTGTAATTCTCTCTCATTTTCATCTTTTGCATTGCTTTGAAAAAAGCGAGTAAATGTACGTTCCAAAAATTATAATCGTTTGAAAATCTAAATTACAAACTCCACCACTTCGTTGTTCACTGCTGCAAACTCATCTAATGCCACTACAAGATTCGTTAAGTTTGTCGTCATTAAACTTCTATCGTTGTGCACTTCTCTACTGTATACACAGCTGTAGTTGTACACTGCAACAACACACAAGTTCGGTTGCAGACTTTGAACAGACTATCGACAGCTTGTGTACATAGCATTATTATTTCAACATTTTTACATATAGTTTGTAGTTAAATATGCAAATTTTTTGAAAAAAGAAATCACGATTTTGACGGTTCCATCAGTTGAACCATCAAAACCTTAGATCTTCAGTCATAATGGTTCAAGGCACGACACGGTCATGAAAACTATGGTTGGAAGTATATGTGAACTAATTTGGGATAGGCGGTTAAGCTGCTGCAGACTAATTAATTAACTCATGAGGTGCGACATGCTACTTCGATTATGTTCTAGACATTAGTAACAATCATATAGTAAACACGACATAAAGCTAATGGCCATGCGAATGTGGGCTTAAACATTATTTTTATCTTGCTGTTCTTTTCTAAACTAACTGATTATTCCTTTTGCATGAACTTGATTTGCTTACAAATTTCAATTAATTGCAATTCCTATTAGTTTCTTCTCCGTGCCTAATGCTGCAATTAGTAACATTGTATCATAACAATGTCAACGAAAATACAGGATAAAATAATATACAGTGTTCTGTACAGTGCAAACTGTTGTTTGTAGTTATATTCTGATGTGTTAAAAGTATGCTCCTATCTTTGAAGACTCTTTTAGTATAAAGAATTAAAGAGTATGCTGCCTAAGCAGTGTAAAAAAACTTGCAATGTATCCATTTTTTTATTTATCTTTACTCAAAGTGTAATAATAAAGAAACAATGATAGACACACCAAATTAACAATATTTAGAACAATAATATCATTTAGTGCTTAAAAGGTTGCAACCAATCTATCTATCAATCTACGATAAACTATAAACAAACTTTTGATTATGGGACTTTGCACGAAAGATCCATATTTTTGTTGTTGTTATAAGAAAAGTCCATGTAGAAATAGAAATGAGTATGTAAATTAGGTTCCTGTTTTTTCTAAATCAAAAAGCACAAGTTAGCTTGCGCTTTT
Source organism: Allium fistulosum (assembly GCA_030737815.1). Classification (NCBI taxonomy): domain Eukaryota; kingdom Viridiplantae; phylum Streptophyta; class Magnoliopsida; order Asparagales; family Amaryllidaceae; genus Allium; species Allium fistulosum. The sequence continues at coordinate 735,589,559 of CM060908.1, read as the reverse complement.
TAAACATTAAAAAAATTTCAAAAAATTTAAAAATATTTCAAAATCAGAAAGCGCAAACCAGCTTGCGCTTTCCTGATAGAAAGCGCAAGTTATCTTGCGTTTTTTCAAAAATTTCAAAATTTTTAAAAATTTTAAAAATAATTTCAAAATCAGAAAGCGCAAACTAGCCTGTGCATTTCTAATAGAAAGTGCAAGTTAAATTGTGATTTCGATTTTCAAAATTTCGAAAAAAATTCCAAAATCAGAAAAGTGTGAGTTACCTTGCATTTTCTGTTAGAGAAGTGCAAGAAATCTTGCGTTTTTTATTTTTCAAAAATAAAAACCAAATTTACATGTTCATTTCTACGGGGACTTTTCCTATAACAACGTAAAAAACAGGGACTTGTAACTTTTCTCTTGTTTGATTATTTATATATCTGTGACGTGCATAGACCGATAAACCATCTCAAAAGTCAAAAGGCATGCATAAATCAACATCTACTATACTCGTGTTTACTACAAAAAAGCAAAATATAAATACCCCAGCTTGAGGAAGTACTCATTCTATTATCCATCTCTTCTAAGAGCATCTCCAACAGTTTGGAATGCGGAAATTCGATTTTCCGCACTCCAAAATGTTGGAGCCCTCATTTCTACAACAGAAATGAGGGCGGGCGCCTGTTGAACAGGCGCCTGATGTCCAGGCGCCTGTTCAACAGGCGCCTGGTTAATGCGCCTATATCAGGCGCAGTTTCCACGTTCCCTCTCATTCCACACTCTTCCCATCCCCCATTTTCTAACCAGCTTCGCGTCCAAATGCCGCCCCGTCCGGTCAAAACTGGTAGACGCACCGTTCGATATACGACTGATGCCAATATCGGACCTGTTCATATCCCTCCCGATGCTACCGTGACTTCAGCCGATCTTCGATCTTTGCACGACTTGCCTCCTACTGTTTCGCATCGACTTACTGCAGCTATAGCGACGCCACTGGTATACGTTATTTATTTATTGCTTAATAAACGACCATGTAAATATAAATGTATAATAATTCCTTATTTACTTTAACATTAAATAATCATATATTTAGGTTCGTCACGTAGCGATGCGAGGTAGTTGGTATAGGTGTATGTCTGAATATTTTGATCAGTTACCGGAGCCGATTTTGGATAGGCTACATGCATCACCTTTTGGTGAATTTCTTGCTTTACCTAGATTTGCACATGTAGATCGTTGTCTAGTAGAGGCCCTTACCGAGAGATGGTGGCCGACCACTCACACATTTCATTTTCCTGATTTTGAGTTAGGACTGACTCCCCTAGATTTTTATATGCTCACTGGCATAGAGGTTGGTCGACCTGACCGTCTCCCTGTTCCATTTGATAGTTCATTTGAGGAGTTCGAGTCATATTCAGCTTATTTACCGACTATGGCCGATGAGGAGGTTAGAGGAGGAGCTGTTACTCTACCTTGTTTGCAGCGTTATATAGTAGAGTACATGGCCGTTGAGGATATGCACACTCCCGTTATCCATGCATTCATACTATACCTTTTTGGGTCTACATTTTTTAGTAACAATAAGGGTACTATTAGACTTGGTTTTCTGGCTGGGTTAGTAGATGTGGATGGACTCCATATATATGATTATGGTACTGCTATTATTGGTTATTTGTACGTAGCATTAGATACATATGCGCTTCAGCAGTCCAGACAGATGTATGGCTTTTGGTACATTCTTCCATTTTGGTACTACAAGTATACTGCCAATATGCACCCCCGACTTATTGTAGAGGCGAATGCCACACCTTATATTTACTTTCCCAGATTGCGTCGTTGGGGTCCTCCTATGCATTTGTCCCGTGTTGCACAAGGGGTGCACAATGAGTTGATGGAGGCTAGACAGCAGATGGATATGAGGCGGCGTGGTAACATTATCATTCGTCCATGGGATCAGTACTTACAGTTCCTAGAGCCCGGTCCTGACCATCCACTCACTTTTCATGTATCCATGTCGCGACGTAGGATCTGCTTTCAGGTTGCTACATGTCCATTCATATGGTATTTAGGGGATCGGTGTTGGCTACAGTTGTATGGTATAGTTCGCATTCCATCAGATCTGCTACCATGGGATGATATGTATGGTGATATTCGGGTTGGACCAGCTTATATTCATGCGATGAGGGGTGCGGGTTGGGTGGATGGTGAGCCATTTACAGTTTTGGGAGACTTTGATTCATATTGGGCTCGAGTAGCCCCACGTGCTTACGCTTTACCTGATTATATTCGGGGTTTGAACTCCGATCATATTGGGCCGCGTACCTCTTCTGGTAGAGTTCCACTACCGCCTGCCACCTTTGAGCCTACATCATCTCAGTACACACAGCCTCCTACTTTCGACCCACCACCTCATTCGTTTAGAGCGTATGATGTACACGGTCAGGTTGTGGAGTATCCCTTGCAGTATCCTACAGACGATGCTATTACGGGTATACCATCCGCCGGATTGTACCAGCCTCATCAGGTCTGTATTAGTTTTTAATTTTCCTTAATTTACTTGTCATTATATTACTTGTCATTATATTATCCACTTGTGTATAATTTTTCTTGTGCGCATATCAGTTTTCTCAGTACATGGATTATGATAGACGGATGATTGCTGCATTTGAGCGTATGACGCTCGATTATACAGGGATGATGTATCAGAGTTACCAGACCGCGGTCCAACAACAGCAGACTCAGTATGATGCGCAGGTACAGGGATTACAGACCCAGATTCAGCAGCTTCAGGAGCAGCTCCATGCGGGACCTCAGCCGCAAGACTTTGATGACGTCAACGACGATAGTGACGACGATGAGGAGATTGATAGCGGTTCTGATCACATAGACTGATGTGCTCCATTTAGATGTTTTAGACTGTGTTATTATGTGACTGTATATATGGTGGTGATGATGCTAATTTATGCTTGGTTATTATTGAGCGTATATGTACTAGAATTGTGAAGATTTTGATGTAACAAACACATTTGTGTTTGTTTGTCAAACAGTTTATGGATGTTTGACACGTGGTCTTTAATCTCATGCTTCATTTTATTGTACGCGGATCACGACTTGTTTATTTAAGAGAAAGTTTTGTACTCATATATCACAGCATTTAAAAGTTCGGTAAATTCAATCAATGAGTAACATAATATTTTCGGCTACGGAATTGAAACATTTAGTAAATGTTTTTATACAAACTGATCAGATGTGCGACGATGAAGAGATAATGACAACTCAGTTTTGGGACACCGTTGCTGAACTATACAATAACAATGTTGAGTGTAGAACCAGACGTACGAAGGTAGAGTTGAGGACTACGTATGGGAACTTCTGCAATGCCTGTACGCGGTACAGTACAGTTATCAATGAAGTTATATTTGAAAATGTATTCGAACCAACCCGTTCCACCTTTGAAAGTCGTTACTTTCTCAAATATCACAACACGTTCACTGGACATGAGGCTTATATCGTACGTCAAAATTGGCTAGAACGATTTGGATATCCTTAAGTTGAGTGTATTCTCGTTGAGTTTGTTACTTGTTGGTTGTAGTGGTATTTTTTTGTTGGTTGTATTACTGTTGGCTGTTTCAGTAACATTGGCTTGTTTCTTTCTGTATTATTGCGTTAAGAAAATGGCTACAGTTGAATGATGTGATGATACAGTTGTTTGATGCGATGGCTACAGTTGTATGATAAGATAAAGTAATATTGCTACAGTTGTACGATAAGAACCATTCAACACTGCTCCTACATACAGTAGTTGCTTAAACATGGGATGGCTACAGTTGTTTGATGGGATGGCTACAGTTGTATGCTGGGATGGCTACAGTTGTATGATGGGATGGGAACAGTACCGGGAATAAAGCTATAAAAGGCTTGCTAGATGTTGAGAAGTATTATTGCTCAGTCTTATTTCATACAATTTCAAATATAACAAATGGCGGCCGAAGATTATATAATTTTTGATGATAGCGACGATGAATTTGATGAAATGATGGAAGATCATTTTCGCCGCGAAAAGGAACTACTAAGTATGGCTGCGCTACAGGTTGGTCAATCGAGCAGGCAACACGGTGGATCAGTTGTTGGTCGTCGGTATAAAAATCGTAGACATTCATGGCACAACGACAGACTGATGGAAGACTACTTTGTTCCGAATCCTACTTACACAGATGCCGATTTTAGAAGAAGATTCCGCATGCGGCGTCCTCTATTTCTTAGAATCCTCCAATGTATCAAGCAGCATGACAAATACTTTATCTTCAAACCCAATGCATCTTGTACAATGGGTTTGACAGGAATTCAAAAAATGACAGCTGCACTCAGAATGCTTGCATATGCAGGACCGGCGGACGCACTTGACGAAAATTTGAAAGTGGCGGAAAGCACGGTATTAGAGTGTTTGGAACATTTCTGTCAAGCTATCGTGGACATTTACGGTGATCAATACTTACGCCGACCGAACGAGGTCGATATAATTAACTTATTAAATATGCATGGTAGTAGAGGTTGGCCCGGAATGTTAGGCAGTATAGACTGCATGCATTGGGAGTGGAAGAATTGTCCAAAGGCATATGCTGGAGCTTATCAGGGTAAATCTCATAGGTCCTCTATTATTCTTGAAGCTGTAGCGTCTTATGACTTATGGATATGGCATGCATTTTTTGGAATGCCAGGTTCGAACAATGATCTTAACGTAGTCGAACGATCTACGTTGTTCAATGATTTAGCAAACGGAAGATCTACTCCTTGTACATTTACTTTGGGAGGTAACACGTACAATCATGGATATTATCTAGGTGATGGTATATATCCGAAATGGAGTACCATTGTCAAGACAATTTCTAACCCACAAAACAATAAACAAGCAAAGTTTGCAGCGATGCAAGAAGGCCAGAGAAAGGATGTTGAAAGAGCATTTGGGGTTCTTCAGTCAAGATTTGCCATAGTCAGTAATCCATGCAGACTTTGGTCACCAGTTAAAATGACAAAAATAATATACACTTGTATTATTTTACATAATATGATTATAGAGGATGAAAAAGACATGGAAGAAGATTACGTGTACGAGGGTGCTCCTACACCACCGCCTGTTTGGCGCAACGATATGATTGGAAGCGCACTTGAACTCGAGTTTCATGTACAAAGTCAAATGTCATACCGTAGTGCTCAACTTCATCGAAGACTACAAAATGATCTCATAGATCATCTTTGGGGGTTTTCTGGAAATCAGTGAAACTCTATTTGTATTCTTACGTTTTCTACTACTGTTTATGTTGTTTCGTATTAAGGTTATTGTAATCTGTTTCTGTATAATTAAGCTAAGGTTGTTAAAATCATTTTTTAGTGTAATGCAATTTAAATGAAAAACTTATATTACTAATTGCTTGCATTAAGAACACAATACAAATAACGGTACTTAAAGATACAATGGTTGTAGAAACGGTAATTCATTTAATGATCCTCTTCAAGTCTACGCCTCATAATTTCTCTCCTTCTTTGCTCCGTATACTGCAGTTGTTCTGCAGACATATGTGACGTATCCATAAACATGATTGCATCTTCATCTCTTTGGCGGTTTCCAGCAATAAGTTGATCCATTCTTGATAACTTTTCTTGGTGTTGCAGTGCTCGAGTGTCCATTGCCCGGTTAAATCTTTCCTCAGATTCAAGCATGAGTTTTTTAATTTCATCTTGATCCGCTGCCGCAGTCTGCTTCTTTTTGGCCGCTTTTGCTCCCTGTGGCCTAACAAAATGATCTTCATTTGGGGATGGGCCTTCTTCTGATCCTAAACCGAAGCTTCCTTGGGATTCCATAGGACTGGAGGTTTCTCCAACTCTAGGCGTTTTACCCCTACCGCTGTTTGATTGAACTTGTTGAACGGTCTTCTGAAGCGATGATTTCCATTTAACATGCTCGACCAACATGTCATACACGTGCATGAACTGATAAAAATGTGGTGCTTGTTTACTATCAGGTTTATAGATTTGTTTGAACAACTTGTTTGCGGCCATTCTCTGTTAAAAAAAAACTGGTAAACTTAAGAAACTAAGATAAAAAAAATACAATGAAATTACATTGAAGCTTACTAAATGCGTTTCATTCCCAAAGCCACTAGGATTCGTTTGCTTCAATTTGAACATTTGAGAATCGAACGTTTGCGTTTGACGATTTATTTTTCCATAATGACCTTTGACCGAAGATAGCGTTCTTTTTCGATTAATGTTCTTCCGATTGTAGCAATTAGTAATTTTGCCCCAAAAAGATTCACCACTTTGATCGGTCCCTCGAATAGGATCGACTGATAGTGCACAGTAAATGTAGCAAAGATCGTAGTCTTCCGCAGCGCTCCAACTTGCATTAGTTACTTCCCCCCCAATAGGAATCGTAGCGTCTTGCAAGTCGTATTCTTCAAAACTGGCCCTTGCAGCTACATCGTCGAAATCGGAGTACATTTTCAGTTGAGATCGGTGGCAGAAAAAAATTGCAAAAATGAAAATTGGTTTGAAATGAAAGAAGAGGGGGGAGTGTTATTTAAAGAGGAAAAACGACCGTTGGGAAATAGCCGTTGAAGATAGTAGGCGCCTGTTCAACAGGCGCCTGGCAACAGGCTCCTGTTCAACAAGCGCCTCAACGCATCTCCAATTCTCAGCCCGAAGGCCCCCCAATCTGCACTATTACAATTTCTCGCACTCTGTTGGGGACGAATTTGGGTGCGGATTTGAGAATTCTCGTTCTGTTGGAGATGCTCTAACCTCCTTACTATTGGACTGCCTTTAGAATCATTCCATGATACTTAAAAGACAAAATATCATAAGAGATCATTAATAGTTTCAATAACAAACGTCCTTAACAAAAAATCATGCATGCATGCAATAATAAATAAATAAATAAATAAATTCTATGATCCTAAATTTATATTAAAATAAATTATATGTAAACCTTTCCACGATATCCAGGCTTTGGCTGGCCCCATGGATTCCTTCCACTACCATAGTTATGAAGATTCAGTGCAACTATAGACCGAACACTGCAGTAGAGAAAATTTTAATAATAGTTAAAAGAAGGTTCATTAAAATGCATTCGTGTAACCATCCACATCCATAAAATGAAAGACCTTACAACCAACTTAACCTTCATTGCCATAATAGAACTCAAAATGTGTGAAGTTTTACTCTTCTAAAAAACTTTGAAATATGTGTGCGCGCTCGGTGCACGTATATGTGTATATATGCATATCAACGTATGCTACACACACAAACATATGCTACACACACATGAAAGCACGTGCACTTAAAATAGATGGTTTAAGTTATATTTGGATCAATCTAACAGTTGAGAAGAATACAAAATCTATATAGCCTTGCCTTCATATTTTTCATGTATTATCAATAACTTTCTGTTTAGAATCAAAAGGTAAATCACCTTGTGCAGATTCTCATTCATACCAGTGGTGCAAATCAGAATCTTTCTAATAATTTGTACATGTAAATGTATGGAAAAAGATGCGGGACATAATTATTTTTATGCAAATTAAATTAATTCTTTAGAGTTTCCATCGAACTATCACATATATCTCTAAGTGAAAACCATCCGTCCAAGTAATAAAGTTATTATCCGAAATAAAGGCCCACGGCATGCTCTAAAAATCATATATCATTGACTTCTGGTGTGAAGTAAATTCTGAATGTGTTTCTTAATCAAAACCTTACTTTTTTTTTGAGGTATTATGATTGCATGATTCTGATGTGGATGTTTTGTTTTGCCAATGTATTATTCTATAGGGATCTTGCTACTAGTGTAGTAAAAATATGCAGTTAGGACTTAGGAGGGTCTAACATTTTGGTTTCAAGTACTATACCCTCAAAAAAAAATTCATGCCTAAATCCTAATAGCATGTATCCGACTCTGAGGTTTACTATACAAAAGCCTGACGTCTTGCATCCTGGATGTACTAGCTAGTAGTATATTTTGGGTTAAATTAGAGTGAAGTTTACTTCTGAACTCATCAGATACCCATATGTTAAGAAATATGGTATACTGTATTGGAGGATTTGAATATGTTTGCTGTTGTATAATAGTAAAGAGAGCAGGTCTGGGCCATATTCTCAGCCCATTAGTATAATACCACTTGTATATATAAATACACAACTTGTATTTGTATTATCATTCAAGTATCAATCAATAAAAACATCATTTTGTTTTCATCTTTCTGCAAACTCAATTAGAGATTAAATATCCACACTGATCATATCATCAAATTCTAACATGGTATTAAAGCCAATCAGGCATTGCAGCAACAACATCTAAATCCAAGATCATCAAAATCAAGTTCTCTTTAAAGCCTAACGGTAGCAGTTTCAAATTCAAAGTTGTTCAAATCAGGGTTTCATCAGAAAACTATCATCATTTGAAAGTCTTTAACCCATCAGGTGAAATCTCATCATTTGGGTTAGTTATTGAATTTGCTATTTTGTGAAAAACAGGTGCCGTACCAAGAAATCAGTCAGATTTCTGATTACAACAAGTTTTTTCCTTAAAGAATCAAGCAAATCCATAGCAAGAAAGTTCAGAAAATCAAAAAACTAATTCAAGGAAGCAGTCAAAGGCAAAAAGAAAGTGATTGCCTCGCCAAGATTCATCAGAACAGATTCATCACTTGAATCTTGGCTGCAACTAACCTGTTTTTGCCCCATTCAGAGTGATCTTCAATTAGTAAATCATCTGAACTATCAAATTTTAGCATCCGTTACAGAATTTTGTCATCATGGCTGAAGGAGATAATGCTTCAGCAACTTCAGATAATACTGACAACACCCAGCAGCAATCTCTCACTGATGTAACAGAGAATCTGATCAAAACTGTCATCAGTTCTCAAAGTCAGCTAATCACTGTACATCTTGAGGAAGACAACTATCTCTTATGGAAGTTACAAGTTGAAACAACAATGCAAGGATATGGCCTAGAAGGCCTCATTCTTGGCTCAATTCCAATTCCCCCAAGATTTATCACTGGTCCACAAAACAAGATGATCAGCAATGAGGAATACACAAAATTCTACAGGTAAGATAGACTAATAAGTTCTTGGCTTCTATCATCAATTGATACAAAACTACTGTCACAAGTTATAGGTTGTAAGTCAACAAATGATATATGGATTACTATTGAAAGGATATTCAACACTCAGTCTGTTGCTAAAATTATGCACTATAAAAGACAATTGCAGAACATTACTAAAGGGAATCAACCTACGAGGGATTACTTGTCACAAGTGAATAACATTTGCAATATGTTAGAAGCAGCAGGACATAAGGTATCAGAAATAAAGCAAGTACTGAGCATCTTGAATGGACTCAGTGAGGAATATGAAGCAATTGTTGCGGTTATGTCATCTCAACCAAGTTAGCCCCCTGTACAGTTTGTTCATGCCACACTTCTTGCACATGAGGCAAGAATAGATCATAAGAAACCTCAAGATACAAATCTATCAATCAACTATACTTTCAACTCAAGGAACAAAGGACAAAATCAAAGAAAGCAAGGTCAAGCATATCAAAGGGGAGGCAACTCAAATAGATCTAGAGGTAAAGGCAAATGGAATAATAATAATAGCAGACCTAAGTGCCCAATCTGTGAGAAAATTGGTCACACTGCTATGAAGTGTTATTTCAGATTTAATGCTAATTATGTACCAAACCAGAACCAAAACAATCAAAGGAATGGAAATGCTAGTGCTAATTAACATGGCTCAATCACGGTCAGATCCTAGCAATCATGCTGACAGTAGTGGTGAAATAAATCAAAGTACAATCACCAGACCAGAACACATACATGATGATAGCTGGTACCTAGATTCAGGGGCAACCAATCACATAACAAACAATCTTGACAATTTAAATCTTGGCAATAAGGAGTATAGAGGTAAACAGTCTATATGCATGTAGAATGGCGAGTCAATTAATATTGCTCACGCTGGTAATGCTTGTACTAATGTCAAAAAACAATTATTTTTGAATAATTTATTGAGAGTATCAAAGATAAAGGAAAATCTTATGTGTGTGTCACAGTTTGCGAAAGATAATAATATATACTTTGAATTTTATCCAGATTACTGCTTAGTTAAAGACATATTGACTAATGAAAATCTTTTGCAGGGTGAAGCAGTCAAGGGATTATACAGATTCAGTCTTAAAAACAGTAGCAAACTTGAGAGAAATCAGAAGTGTTGTAACATAGGTGAATTGTTCAGTCAGAAAAGAATAAAAGTGTGTTTGATCTGTGGCACTATAAACTTGGTCATCCAAACACAAATGTCGTGAAACAAGTACTTGAGAAAAATAAAATTGTATTTGATAATATTCCTTTACCATATGTGTGTACATACTGTCAAATGGGTAAAAGTCACAACTTGCCTTTTAATGATTCTTTAACCAAGTATTCAAAACCTTTAGAATTGGTCGCTACTGATTTATGGGGACCTGCCCCAATTTATTTAGATTATGGTTATAGGTATTATATATCATTCATTGATGCATATAGTAAATATACATGGATATATTTTCTAAAAGCTAAATCTGAAACTTATAGTGCAGTAGTACACTTTATATCATTGGCTGAAAAGCAAACTGGTAATCAAGTTAAGATTATCCAATCTGATGGTGGCACTAAGTACAAAACCCTTAGCAATTATGTTAATAAGAAGGGAATTGTTCGTAGAACTACTTGTCCCTACACATCCGAACAAAATGGTCTAATAGAGAGAAAGCACAGACACATTGTTGAGACCGAGTTAACACTGCTTGCTCAAGCATCACTACCATTGAAATTCTGGCACGATTCCTTTAACACTGTTTTTTATTTAATTAATAGACTTCCCATAAAAGTTCATAAAGGAATCAGTCCAGTAGAGAAACTACTAGGTGTTAAGCCAGACTATCAATGTCTAAAAATGTTTGGATGCTTGTGCTTTCCCTATATAAGACCATATAGTAATAATAAATTATGTTTCAGTGCAAAACCATGTACTTTTATAGAATATGGATCAAATAAAAAAGGATACAAATGTCTTGATGATAGTGGCAAAGTTATAATTAGCAGACATGTTGTGTTCAATGAACATATTTTTTCTTTTAGCAATGCAGGTATTAAAACACCTCAAAAGGTATATAACTCAAAGGTTTCTATACCTAGTATACCTGTTTACACTGATGACCGTTAACCTGAGGTGATTGAAAGGACTGCTGAGGTCCATGATCCACAACTCACTGTGCCTAATCAACCAGGTCATGAATCACTAAACTCACCCAGCTATCTCAATCAAAATCCTGCACATTTAAAGGATCAAGCACAGTCAGCTAATGAAAGAGAGTCAGTCAACTCCCAAATACAATTAGAAAATGACAATGATCAAACGAGTACAGAAATATCACCACAGGCTAGAATAGGTCATCCAATGGTTACAAGATCAAAAAGTGGAATCTTTAAACCAAAACTATATACTGCTGCATCAAATTTAGAGGAACAAGAAACCTTTGAGCAAGCTGCAAAGGACAAATACTGGAAGGCAGCAATGGATGAAGAATATAATGCTCTAATAAAAAATAGTACATGGGATCTTGTATGTCCGCCAGATAGGGTGCAAGTGGACATATAGATTAAAAAAGAACCCTGATGGAACAGTGTCTAGATACAAAGAAAGATTGGTAGCAAAGGGCTACACACAGCAATATAGGTTTGATTTTAATGAGACATTTTCTCCTGTAGTTAAACAAACTACTATAAGAATTATTTTAAGTATTTCTCTATACAATCAGTGGAATATTAGACAATATGATGTCAATAATGCCTTTTTAAATGGAACATTACAGGAAGAAATATATATGGAGCAGCCACTGGGGTACAGGCAGAATTCAAATCATGTGTGCAAGCTAAGAAAGGCTATATATGGCCTTAAACAGACTCCAAGGGTCTGGTTTGATAAACTGAAAGCCACATTGATTCATCTTGGCTACTAGTCTACCAAATCAGACAACTCTCTGTTCATTAAAATTAAAAATAAATCTTGTATCTATATTCTAATATATGTTGATGACCTTGTCATTACAGGAAACGATGAGGATGAAATTAAATGTCTTTCTCAATATCTAGACAAGGAATTCTCTATCAAAGACTTGGGCTCACTGAACTATTTTCTAGGTATAGATGTCAAGAGAAGATCAAAGTTAGAAATTATTCTTAATCGGAGAAAATACAGTCTGGAGCTACTGGCCAAAACTAAGATGGACAATGCCAAGCCTCAACCTACCCCAATGATAAGCCATCAACATTTATCTAAAAACATGGGAGAATACATAACAAACACTAAACAATACAGAAGTGTTGTTGGTGGTTTACAATATGTAACAATTACAAGGCCAGACATCTCTTTTACTGTCAACAAAGTTTGTCAATTCATGTAGGAACCAAGACCACTGGAAGGCAGTAAAAAGTATTTTGAGATATATAAAGGGAACAACAAATTATGGATTATTAATGAAGAAAAGCAACAATCTGAATATAACTGGGTACACTGACGCTGATTGGGAACAGACCCAGATGACCGAAGATCAACTATAGGGTACTGTATATATATATATATAGGACATAATCCAGTGTCGTGGTGCTTGAAGAAACAATCTATTATCTCCAGATCCAGCACAGAAGCTGAATACAGGAATGTTGCAAGTGCAACAGCGGAAATTATATGGGTACGGTCTTTATTACATGAATTAAACATTAAATTACAAGCCAAACCAACATTATGGTGTGACAGCAATCAAAGCGCAGTCTATATGTCAACCAACCCAATATTACGTTCGAGAACGATGCATATTGAGATAGATCTTTATTTTGTCAGAGAACAGATACAAATGGGAAACTTACATGTAAATCACTTACCATCTGCTTACTAGAGAGCTGAAGCACTTACCAAAGTATTATCGAAGAAAAACTTCACCAGATTCAGAAGTGAATTAAAAGTGGTAGCATCCTTTACTGATTCAAGTGAACCAGAAGAAGCTTCAGAGCTTCAACGAAGGAAGTGACAGCTTTGATACAAAGAGCAACAGATCTACCAACAAAATCAACATAAAGGTGGAAAACGATGCAGAAAGAGCTTCACATGTCAAAGAAATCACTCAGATCTATATGAAGAAGCCCGGTATGTCGATGAATTCACCAAGATCTGAGCAAATATCGCTCAAAATCTGAGAAAATTCAGCGAATTTTTCGAGGCGGCGCAAGGAGAAGAGGGTCGCCATGAAAACCCTAATGTCGGTTTGAGGGGGAGTGTTAAGAAATATGATATACTGTATTGGAGGATTCAAATATGTTTGTTGTTGTATAATAGTAAAGAGAGCGGGTCTGGGCCATATTCTCAGCCCATTAGTATAATACTACTTGTATATATAAATACGCAACTTGTATTTGTATTATCATTCAAGTATCAATCAATAAAAACATCATTTTATTCTCATCTTTCTACAAAATCAATTAGAGATAAATATCCACACTGATCATATCATCAAATTCTAACAAGTAATGGTATTGGAAATAATACTTGGTAAATTCTGTACTGCAGTGAATAAAGATAAGTAAAAAAGTGCATACAAAGATCAGTTAGCTAACTCTAACTTCTATGATTCGATTGTTGCAAGGAATGAATTTGTGCACTGCATATTGCAGTTTTAAAAAACAAACTTGCTAACAGACATTATTCTATAAACAAATACATTTACAACTCACTAGCAAGGTTTTCCGTGCGTTGAACACATAAACAATAAGCAAGCATCTCAATTCAATCACAGATATAAATAGGTAGATAGACATCAATAATCATCAAGACTCCACATCAGTTGAATCACAGTAAAAATAGAACAGTCAATTATGTGCTTCGAATGTAATATCCAACCCTACAAGCAGGCACGGTGCTCACCATAAAATGCAAGATATTAGTCATACATTTCATCAAACACCAAATATTCGCATCAAATAACATATGGGTCACAAATCAAATGAATGAGAAACTTACTTGTGATTGCAAGCACTAGAGGCTTGGTCATTTGCTTGCCAAGCTTGTTAGAGCCCCAAACTCCATAGCATATAGTATATGTTGGTTATGGAAACGATAATATCATTGATGAGATTGATTAGTCTAAGAAAATAGTCGACCTAAAATTAGAGTGCATTTGTGAATAATTTATTTCAAACCAACTTGAAATCAATAAAAATATCATGCTGATCTTAAATTTAAAATAAAAATAAAAATAAGAACATTTACTTGTAACATGGTACTGAAGACTCCTAATAAAACTGCGAGGAATCCTGGGTAATCAACGAGAAATCCCGAGGAGACATAATGGGAGGTACATAAGGCTTTTCCATCGACAGCTCATGTGGAGCGGGTCAACGAGAGTTGATCGTGAATGTATTCATCGGTGTGGTGAGAGTAACGACGAGATGACGAATTCGTGAGTAATGGAGAAGGAGATGATAAACCTTACGTTTTTTAATTAAAGAGATGGCACAATGAGAGGAAAAAGGAGAGAAGTAAAGAAGCGTGTAACACACGTTTTCATTCCTTCAAGTCATAGACGGGTTGGGTGGTAAACGACTTAGTGGCGGTAAGTGAAAAAATTTAATGGCTACAACTACATTAGGTGCACTTTTGAAGTAAACGCTACTAGTGGGGGCTACTGAAACTAGGTTTTCTTGTAGTGCCATTACTTAAAATGTCTTGGCTCGACCCGAGTATTAATAAATAATAAACAGATCAGACTATCTCTAATTCAACAAATTTGAGATCATAGATGTAACATAAGTAACTTTCAACAACATAGTCATAACTATCTAATATGCCAACATCCAAATAATAGATGGCTACATCATAATAATTCATCATGTCTTAAAAATATATCATGCTTACTACAAGCAATCATCTCAAATATGGTGAATCAAAATATCTCACAAATCAGAATCATGAACTAGCATGAAGGAAGTCAAAACCAAAAGACAGGCATGAGAGCGAGTCAAAACCAAAAGATAAGCATGAAAGCAGGTTAAAACCAAAAGATAAGCATGAGAGCGAGTAAAAACCAAAAGACAAGTATAAAAGCGAGTCACAACCAAAAGACAAGTATGAAAGCAAGTCAAAATCAAAAGAACAAGCTTGAATACAAGTTATCCAAATAAAAATAGTTTTATTATCATCTTTTAGAACCCTGTTATTGTTAAAAACTCTATAATGATATTTCTTCATCAAATACTTTTAAATATGTGATTCATACCCATATTTCGAAACCTGAATTTTGAAATTAATAATATATTTGATATAAACTCTAAAAGTGATTTTTATTTCTTTAAAGAATATATTTTAATATACTAGTTTAAAGATAATTTCTTTTCATATATAAATTATTTTAGATAGATTATAATAATGAAATTCCCAAAATAGCAATTAATAGAAATTAAGAAAGTTGAAGAAAACCAAACAAAATAGCAATTAACTGGAGCTCTGTAGGCTCCAGGCTCTACAACCGGTCGACCGATGGATCTTACCAGTCGACCGGTGCCGATGCCTGGAGCCTATAAATTCCAAGCAACGATTCCGTTATCGAATTCCGAACTAAATTCCACTGATGCAAACACATGCAAGTCTATAACATCAACAAATCTACTCAATTTTAAGTTATAGTAAGGTTTTCAAGAATCAGGATTAACTGTTAACAGACAGTGATTCAACAATAATCATCCAATATTCACAACAATTATCACAATCAACAACATGCAACTAGAATCATAAATAGTGGTGAGAATTACTCGCTTTATCTCTTTGAATTCAAAGCCAAAACAACAACAGATAACCTGTTTTCTCTTATTTCAACCAAGCCCTTGAATTTACTTAAATTTCTGAGAATTTATTGGAATTGATTTTTGAAGACCCTAGCCTAGGTTTAGAAAAACTTAGCAAATATCTTCTTTCTAGTTTTGTTTATTTTGACCGCACTATAAACAAAAGAAGTGAGAACTTCTCTATGTTTTAAGTGGGCTTGTGTTAGAAACAAAACCCAATGAGAAAAGAATTAATTTTTCATTTTGTTCTCTTAAGGCCACTTAGTTTTGCCAATAAATCATGAAAGAAAATACTATCCCATTTCAACTTAAAATTTATAATCATTTAGTAAACATTTTTAAATACTAGATTAGTTTTATATTTATTTTATTTGAATTAAAATTGCAAACAATGATTTAAAAGCGATTTCCAACACTATGAATTTTTTTTACATTTTACAAAAGATTTATCAACTTAAAAATCTACATTCTCTTAGCAAAATAAATTGACTCAAAAGATCTAATATAAATTTTCATATCAATCTCCAATTCCTCTTTAAATTTAAAATTCACATTCTAAAAGAATTTATCATCTTTTTATAAGACACAAATTCTAGTTTTTTTTTCATATTTCAATACTTGAAAATTTTCAATTTAAATTATCATAGGTTTAATTAAAGTGATTCTAAAATCAGGATTGTTGCAGAGCTCCCCTCCTTAAAGAAATTATGTCCTCACAGTTCTATTTCAGAGAAAAGCCTATAATAGATACATATATTACCATTATTAAAATGTTAATTTTTAAAGTACATGTTATATACACAATAATCAATCATTAAAACAATCACACAATGATATCATTTTCAACTATAACTCATAAAGCTCCACATTTACCCACTTTATTTAGCATGTATTGGGATTTGCATTAACTCATCAAGTGAAATAGAGCAATCAAAACAATATTGTACCCTTATAAAATGATGGCTTTAAGAGACTCAAAATTATCTTTCTTTTCCATTGTCTATTTTTTATGGACTATGAGTTTTAAACAGACCAATTTAGAAGATACAATACTTACACATTCAATCATCTATTTTACAATGTCAAATTTTTGAAAACTTCGAAGTTATTTCTATAGCATGAAGTGAATCCCAAAAATCACAACACTCAAAACACAAAATAAAATTCATAACATGCATTCACAAAAACTTTGGTTATTATCCGAATATTAAAATATACATCTACATGTCACTTTAAAATGTAGGTGTACAATGATCTATAAATCTCTTTCTTTTCAAAATAGTATACAAGATTTTTAAAAAAATTCAATATCAAGTAATGTAGTAGGAGGATTACTAGTTATTCAAAATATTTTGAATTTAGCTCTACGACAAACACACATTAAATTCCAAATTTCTAACTCTTGAAAAGTCACACTAGTCATTAAGTCATCCATATTAATATTCAATTTTCATACAGTCAACTTGTAAATCTTACAAAAGATTATAAAGTAAAAGTTTTAGTCTTTGTTAACAAGAAAACTTGTCGACACCCCAAAGGTTGAGTTAAAGGACAAGGTCAATTCCTTTTTAGTTTCCTTTAGATGAGTTGAGGAGAATAGAGTGTGTATATTCATTTAGGTATCCTTTCGATCAGGTTGCTGTAGTAAAGATTTGCTTAGATCGACCTTTCGATCTAGTCGAAACGGCTAGCTTTTTTTACTTAACGTCCTTTCGAGCTTGTTGAGATGATTTGGATGTCCCTTCGAAAGCCTTCCTTTCGAAGCGGTTGAGATACTCAAATGGATAGCTTTAGAATCCTCTGGTTAAGGTGTGTCTTAATGGGTTTCGACCTAGTCGAGGCTTAAGTTGTTGAGTGGTCAGGGTTTTGATCAAGAATTTGAGATTGAGGTTTCGACCTTGTCGAAAGCTGAATCTTTAGGCACCTTGTGTTAAGTTTGGGTTTCTATGGTTTAAGTGGATTGAGGTCAGGTTTCGACCTTGTCGAAAGCAAAAGCCCAAAGGAAGTTAGCCTGGAGTGTATAATTGAAGTTATTTGGATATGTCAGGTTACGATCGAGTTGGAGGAGACCTTTCAATAAAGTCGACACCTGTAACACAAGGTTAGACCTGATAAAAGCTTTAGAAACAATTAAGTAATATAAAATATTGAAGAATTCCCTTTCACAGCTCAAAGAAGACTTTATTACTCAATATCCCCAATTCAATTTACAAATTAGGGGTTTACAGCCTTTTCAATTAAGAAAATACAAGTTTAGAATGACTGAATTCTGATCCCCAAAACCAAACCCCTTGGGTCTTATTTATAGATGTAGGTCAGCACTTTTTGACCCTAATGCTTTTGACCTAGTAGAAAGGTGGCTGCCGTATTCTCTCTAGTATGCTTCCGCGTTTGTTGAAAGGAACGGTTGCACATTTCTTCTCTATGTTGCTTTGTAAGAGCTTTCGACTCTGTCGATAGGCTTTATTCATTCGTTTCAAAGATGTTGAGAAGCTAATGGTTGCTTCTGAACTCTTGCCTGTGACTTGAAGCAGAACCTCCCTGGACAATAATGGCTTCGACATGTTTGAAAGGCTTTGTTCTGCTTTTGGAAGGGTTGTTCAGGCCAATACATGCTTTCGAGTGGTTTGAATGAAGGCGAAACCTTTTGGTCTAGAAAGGTTTGGTGCGTATTTGAAGAGTTGTCCTTCATTGCCTTTGAAAGATGTTGCTTTGACTCATTCGAAAGGTCTTCATGCATATGGAATCACCTGCTTTGAAAGGTGGTCACTGAAGGCGGAAGGGTGCTTTCGACCCTTTCGACCCCTTCGAAAGGTAGAGAATCTTCTGGACCTTAACTATAGCATCCTTTTGACCCCCTCGAAAGGTTCTGAAGCTTTTGGACATTGGCTATAGCATCCCTTCAACTCTTTCGATAGGTCTAGCGGAGCCTTTTCCTCTTGTTCTTCTTTGTCTACTGCTCAAACTGGTTTCGACTAAGTCGAAAGGGATGCACTTGAATTTCTAAGTCAACTATGTCGAAACCTAGAAACTTCCCGCCTTTTGGCATTCCCGCGTAAATCTGGACCATTTATTTAAATCTGGTCTAAAGGCCTATCGCCTTTTCTAACTTTTCTTATAAAGTACTTTCTCTTCTTCTTCCTCTTCACTTATCTACAATTAAATCAACTTCGATAAAAAGCAAAGAAATTCCAAAAATTCTCCAAGTTACCTTTTCCTCAATCAAAGAACGAACGTTAGTTGGAATCATTTTTGCTCTTCTAATCTCTCTTGCTTTTTATTTCACAACGAATTTTTTTACTAATCTCACTATCGGGTTTTGGGTTATTAAAAACCGTTTGAGTTTTAACTTTACTGGAAGCATGCTTGATTCGATTTGCTTCTTTTCGTCTTTTTATTCCATAGTTGATTTCAAGTTCAAATCTTACAGTTAGGATTTCAATTTTTTTGTTTTGATTTTCTTGGAATTGCTTAGGTTTTAAATTTAATTTACCTGAGAGTATTTTATGATTCAATTCGAGCAGTTTTATTTTTCGTTTTGAACCCAATTTTAACGTGCATGATTATTGCTACTTTTTTTTATAAAATTTGAATTCCTATTGATTTCAAAACTGAAATCGTTAATCCATGTTTAAATCTGTTAGTTTAATGGGTTTTAAGAGCTTTCAGGTTGAAATCAGGTTTAAGGAAGAATGGACTTCTTGTATTCTTTGTCTAGAAGCTTCGATTTGTACGAATTAAAACTTGGCGCTACTAATTTACTTTTCTACCCCTTCAAAAGGGTTTAAGCCAAAAAAAATCATTTTGCTTTCTTAGCCTCTTTCGATGGGGTCGAAAGGTGTTGTGGCGCTAATTTGGCTGACATTGTCGAAAGGTTGTACAGTAAAGTAGCATGTAGTCACCCCTCTCAAAAGCAAAACGTTTCGACTTAATCGAAACCTTTTATGGTGATTGAAACCTTTTCCTTTTAGTATGTTTTCGAAACCACGATGCCCTTTTGACCCTATCGAAACCTCCTGTAACTGATGAGTCGAAACCTTCCATAATCACCTTTCTCCAACATTGTTGAAACATTTCAAGTTTAAATGATTTTAACTTAGGACCTTTCGACTCAATGGGTATATAAGGTTACGATGGCATTCATATTTCCACTAGAAAAACTTAAGCCATGGGTTTCGACAATGTCGAAGGGTCTTGTTATCCTGTCTATTGAATATTAGTAGTATGTACTTTGTTCAAATTTTTAAATTCGTTTTAACCATTTCTGTAACATCCTGCCTTTTTGTACGTTTTAAGCAGACACACATGCCGACTCAAACCATACAGAAGGGCGGATTGTTATTGGGGTGGATAATAAAAAGTAGAGAAAGCAAAAAACAAAACGGAATATCACAACAGAATGACAAAATATAATAATAAAATAACGATTCATGAAGCTGTTTACAATAACATTTGATTATATTTATACAATACAAAATCAGAGTTACACATATCAATGATAAACAAATAATGCAGCGGAACAGTATGAATGTAGTGGAATAAATATAGTAAATAGTAGTAGTACAAATCTTCGTCTTCGTCCTCCAGAAATAAGGTCTTCATATCCTGAAATGCTAAGGCTGACCCGAGCTAATTGAAAAGACAAAACACTCAAGTCAGAACTAAAAGATCTTATGTAAGTTAAATCAATGGTAAATAAATATGAGTGTAAACGGCGTCGGAGATGTTTACGGGGCTTGACATCTCATATCCAGTGTCTAACGTGAGTGCAATAACTTAACAGATGTTCGGGATTCACATCTCTTAAGGATCCGTTAAACTATCTACTATGTAGTACAATACGCTATTATAATATGTCTATAGTAAGATAAACTATTAAAATAGCGTTAAGGCGTTACCCATATCTCCCTTAACACATTTTATAATGCGAATAGTTTATAAAGTACCGTAACTCCCCATAAACTGGAGCCGCCAGAGGATACCACATAGGTACGACATAAAACAAACTCGTAGAAGGCGCGCTAGGGTAGGTGACACGGCACAACTAGGCAATGGCAGGGTAGATATACCAATTACACTTCCGGACTGTTGGTAACGCATAGCCGCAACTACTGCCCAACTCGGAACACACCCCCAAATCAAAAAATCGAGGGGTGGCCACCAAAATCGCAAAGTTAGAATATAATCGAATGAATGTGCCCAATCAGAGGAATGACCTCACTTAGCCCGTCAATTGCTCCTGTTTTAGCCACCTTAAGCTAAATCATGGGAATCAGGTCCACGTATATACCTTTAGTGTCGTCGCCACCATCCTACTTCATTCTGGAATCTCCACCACATACACAGTTGTCAAAGTGGTTTTCTGTATTGGCAAAGAGTACGACAATATCCGATCCTGGTCTCTTTAACAACCAATCGCTTATTACACACCGGATGGTTCTTTTACATTTCCAAAATCATTTCATAATTGATATCAAAATATCATATTCAATTCAAATTATATCATTCTCGAAATCATTACTTACTTTCGAAATTATATCACATTGAAATCATAGTTCGAAATTATATTTCCTTTCAAAAGTTGTGTTTCCAAAATAGGGTAAACTCTCATTTCAAAATTATCATATTAAACCAAATATGCTATTTAAATCCCAACTTAGGTTATAATGTCACTTAACCACATTCACCTTAAAAATCAAGGATTTGAATATAAACCCATCCATTTTACTTAGTTTGGAATTTAGAAGAAAATAGTTTAAATAGTTATAAATAGTTACTATAGATTTAAAATAGATTAAATATAATTAAATAGATTAAATAGCTTTAAAATAGATTAATTAGATTTAAAATAAGTTAAAACAGATTAATTAGTTTAAATAAATTAAATGGTTTAAAATAGGTTAAAATGATTTAATATAATTAATACAGGTTAAAATAGTTTAATACTTTGAAATTTTAATAATTAGAAATTTCGAAATAATATATTTTTAAAACAGTTTATATTAAAACATGAATTTGGAATTAATATCAAATTAAACTATTCATTTCATTCCAACACATTTTGACCATTACAATGTCCTAAAACCCAATTTCAAATTTTCCGATTCAGAATTCTAAATAAATATTAAATTCAATATCGCTTAAATCCATGTTAAAACATCGATTTAATTACTCCAATTTCAATATATTTCAAAGTTATACTTCAACGATTTTTAACAACTCAATTTTGATAAACTTCACTTATATTTCAAATTCACTATAATTTAAATTTTATTCCTTCAACAAATCTTTCAAAACAATTCGATTTTAATATAAAACTCTAAGTGCGATAAAAATTCGATTTATATAACCCAAATTTTATTTTAAAATATCATTTAACTCAATGCAAAATTTAAGGATTCAAAATCATTTAAATTTAACCAATCCGGTATTCGTATATAATTCTCTACCCTAGGGTCAAGTGATACAGATATTTATCATTTCAATTTGCACTTTACAATGTTATGGTTATATATCATTTCAAACCTCAATCCCGAATTAATAATAAAATCCATAAAATCGCTCGAGTCTATCATTTCAATCCATAACAATTTTTCCTTAATCTATTGATCATTCAGATATGTATCATTTCAACCCACAGAGAACTTGCAGTTAATAACGATATAAAATAAAACATCCATTCGTCCAATATCAACAATCAACATCCATCATAATCATCACCCAAATCAATCAATAAATATCAGTATAGAACTGATGATCAATAACAGGTATTTAACTGGCAATTTAAATTCAATAATCAATTAAATAACGATTAAATTCAAATATATTCAAATTAACTGAGATGATGATTTAAAATATACCAAATAGTCATAAATAAATTTCTAATCACATCATAAATTAAATTTAACAAACATAAGAAATTTTAGAAGTTGTGAGTGGGTCAAAACACTCACCTTTGAATTTAAATCGAAATTAAATCCAATTTAAGCCCAAAATTTGAACGGTCTTAGAATTCATCCAAACTAGAGTCAAAGTGTTCGGAATTTCAATATGATCCTAATGCAAGAAACCGCACGTGAAACGGACCTCGTATGTGAAAGTTATGTTGATTAGAACGCTAGAATTTGAAAAAGAAAATAAATAAATAAAAGAAAATCACCTCCACCCAGCATTCGACACGTCAGCACATTTTACCGAACCTTAGCCTGCCTCAAATGTTCGAACCCACCTCAAAAACGCAGCCGCCAAAGGTCGTGAATCCATCGTCGATGAACCGTGTCCCACAGCCCCGATCTGACACTAGCACATGAACGCCCAGCCTCAGGCGCCCCTTGGCCCTACGCGTGGTCACGAACGGCATCACGCCGTGGCTTCGCTGTGAGCCTAAATCATAAAATTCCGGCAACCTCTGAGCATATTACGGCAAACGACGACGACGACAGAGCCTGCTCTCCTTCCTCAACGAAACGGTGCCTCCCAATCGATCCCAAGATGAAGATCCATCGTTGGATCGAGATTGTGGCCTATGAATGGCCGAGGTTCATCCTGAATTTCTGGACAAACGATGTATCGAATTGAAAAACGAATTGCAGATTTGCCCTGCACTCGTCGAGAGCTTCAAATCGACATATAATTCGATATAGTTTGAAGAGTTTGAATTTTGATTTGGTTTTGGTTTTGAATTTGCAATTGGGAATTAGGATTTGTCTGCCATTGGAAAGAGAGGAACAAATGAAATTATACATACAAACAAACTGAGTTGAGGAATACTAGGGTTTATAATGGAATATTTATAGGAAGATCAGAAAACAGAAATAAGTGGGCTAAAACGGTTTGGATTTGAACGATAAACGACCCGAAAAGCCCGTTTCGCCTCCGGAACGAAAATGGGTAATTCTATATATCAAAATAAACCCTTTTAATGATTTCAAATTCAATGGAATAGGTTTCATGTCCTAATTCCATCGTACGAAGAAATTATGATAAAATCAGCTTATTTCAAATTGATTTCAATTGATTTTAATTAAATTGATTTCAAGGCGTTTCGAACCCGTACGATCAAACGACAAGTCCGATCGTTACGAAACTTGAAATCTTACAATAATTCACCATTATGGATCCGATGAAACTGGTTTCGTCGAAATCCGAGTCAGTGGCCCAAAATGGCTATTTTCACGTTAATTAAATAAATGAATAATTAATTAATCAAATCACTTTTTCAGTTTAAATTTTAATAATTTACAACTTCTATCATTTTTGATTTCTTAATCACTTTCAATAATTTAAAAAAAATTAGATGTCAATTTAAAGTTGATTAGTCCATCAATTTCAGTGTTTAATTTCAATTTCATTAACTTCAGAAATTATAAATTAAATTTTCAATAATTCCATTTAATTGATATTTCATCCTATTATTCAATCCAGTATTATCAAATGGATGAAATTAACATTGGTTCATGATCTATTACATTAATATTATCAAATTTCATCTCAATCTCCATTAACGTAATATTTAAATATTTAATTTCATTTATTTGCAATTAATCCAATTATTATAATTTGAATTCCAATAAATTAATAAATCTTGATTTCCATTCTTTTTATTCAACCAATTTTCATATTATGAATACAATTAACATTATTTCCAAATATTATCTTAATTTACATTGACATAATACTTAATTTAGATTTATTACGATTAATTCCAATTCAATTTAACGGATTAAATATATAGGTAACTTATAATCATTGTTTACAGACCAATGTTACAATTACTTACATAACAATGGTTTTACTCAATTACCATTCATTATATTTTATCTCATTCATAAATTCAATATTTACATTCATTTCCTTATATTAAATTTATAACCAAGTTAAAGCATTTTACATTATTTCAATTTATTGTAATTTCATTCAATTTATCAATAATTAGCTTTAATTACCATTGTTACATTTCATTTTAGTATTTATTACATTACTAAATCTCCAATTTTTATTTATTTCAAATTTAATTATCAAATCTTATTAAACTAACTAATTTAAATTATCAAAATTTACGGGTCGTTACACTCTCCCCAACTCAAACTTTTCATCCCCGAAAAGGAAAAAGAAGGCAAAAGAAGGAATTAAGAAATAAATATCTTATTCAAAATATTAAATCTATAAAAAGTAATTTACAAAATTAATTAATTTAAATAAAATGTATCAATTTATAACAATTAAATCCTTTTATACTCAAATTAATAAAGTTTGGAAAACATTTCTCAAAATTTTCTAATTCCAAAATTTTCGAAAATTTTCGGTAGAGTCTCTATTGTACGGAGAGGCTCGGGAGAAAATAATAATATCAGTAATAATAATATATCAAAATATTTCAAAATAATACATCCCAACAGCGGGAAAAACAATATAATATCGCTAGAAAACCGTAATCCGAGAACGTACCTATTTATCGGGCAAACAACGCTTAATTATGAAACCAAAAGCAGTAGCTATTGCTTCCATAACCTTTATTTCACTTATACAATCCAAAAAGAGTTAATAATTATATAAAATGAAATATTTAAGTTGTTTCACCTACTACAAACAAATCAATATAAACAACAATCACTGGCAACCACAGCATACAATCATCATATGAAATCAATAGAATCAACTATCCATCCATAGCAAACAAACAAATGGTTTGTTCGGGTTCAGAAATTTTTAACCACCTAGAATGACAAATAAACTACTGAGTGCACCATTTACTCAACCGTTTTAGATGAACTCAATAGATTATTCATACATCTTAAACAATTAGCAGTATCTTATCCCAAATAACTCATAAACCAAAACAAACAATAATTTACAATTTACTTGAGTTATTGTTATTAAATTTCTTTCACAACATTTACAATTTTTATTTTTTCTTTTCATTCATAGAAGGATTATTTCTTTAACTTACTTGTATTTCTTACAAAACTTATTTCCATTCATTCATTCAATGTTTATTTAATTTAATTTCATTTATTACTTACAAAATTCATTTTCATTTATTCATATCATGTCAATTTCTTTTATTGCATTACATTCATTTTATTATTTACTTTAATTATAAATAGTTTCAATATTAACTTAAGTTCAAAATCCTTTACTTACAGTACTCATTTTCTATTTCATTTAATTAGTAGTATTACAATTTTAACTCAAGTTTATAACTATTTTCATATCAAATTTCTTATTTATAAAAGTAAATTTCATTGAACACTTCCATTACATAAGTTTTACTTGTAAAAATTTCCATTACATATTCTTTTAACATTTCAACTTTTATAATTGGTAAGTTATATATATATGTGTCTTTAAGAATGAAATTGAAAGTTGCACAAGTTTGACTTACTTATTTTAATTAACTTAAGGTTCAATAGTTATCTTTTCTCATTTTCATATTCTTTTCGTTTACAAGTTACAAATTTCAAATTCCTTGTATATTTCAGTTATAACTTAGCATATAATTTCTTATTGTCATTTAGAAGTTTCAATTATTAAATAGTTAAAATTTTTATTCCATTTCAATAATTGAAATCTCTAATTCATAGAAATTTAAGAACTAAATGCCGGGTTCCATTTCAAATCATTTAAAATAATATATACATATATATACTCATAACTTTAATATCCAATCATACTTAAACTTTAAAAATTTTATTTGTTTATCAAAATAGATCTTTAGTAAAACTACTACAATGACCTTCCCACTTTGAAACTCGAAAATGAATGTCGATGATGCGTGCACTCATCACCTAAATTATTTTCCAGCAACAGAGAGGGGAGTAAGGAACTTATTTCTTTCCAAAATTTCATTAAAACAATTCTTTCAAAGTATATCGAAATATTTATATCAAAAAATACTTCTAAATAATATTATTATTATATTCCAAAACCATTCGAAAGAAATTTTCAAAAAACCTCGGAACTTAAGTTCATAATTTCCAAATTTCATTTATTTTATTTTCAAACCTTATTTCCAACCTATATTTATAAATTTCACTACCTAACAACCAACATATTACAACCAAATATATCATTTATAAAATTTATAATTTTATATACAGAAAATATAATAGGCAAATTATTTCATTTACCTATATTTCGAAACAAATATTGTGTCGTTCTGTCCTATTAAGTGTTTAGAAATCCCTATCGATGTCATAACGTCCTATGCATCAACCAAAATTTATAAATACAAAACGGAACAAATTAACAAAATATAAAACATTTTATAACACTAATAAATACGCTCTCTCATATATATACTCTCAACGACTCATTCTAGGGTATTATTGCCCTATTTTTAAAGAGTTAGACCCCACAAAGCTAAGGTTATCGCTAAACCTCGCTCTGAAACCAACTGTAACATCCCGCCTTTTTGTACGTTTTAAGCAGACACACATGCCGACTCAAACCATACAGAAGGGCAGATTGTTATTGGGGTGAACAAGAAAAAGCATAGAAAGAAAAAAAATATAATCTCGCAGCGGAATGACAAAATATAATAATCAAATAACAGTTCATGAAGCTGTTTACAAAAACATTTGATTATATTTATACAATACAAAATCAGAGTTACACATATCAGAGATAAACAAATAATGCAGCGGAACAATATGAATGCAGTGGAATAAATATACACTACGCCATAGATTGCATACTGCAACACCCAAGAAGTGATGCAGTAAGTGCCAAAAAATGTTGCTGTAGGCTAAAAAAGGGCAAAGGCAACACTTTCTCGGTGATGCATTTTGCCGCGTTGCCGCAGACCTCAAAGGCAACATTTTGACTATCTAAGGCAACATAAGAAATATTGTTGCAATAGAACCCTATTTAGGTCTATAGCAACATCCATAGGTGTCTGTACCAACATTCCAAAATGTTGCTATAGATATTAACTTTCTGAATTTGTGGGGCCCACAATGTAGAGCATATTTGATTTTTTAATAGAAATAAATATTTATTTAATAAAATGCTATTGCACAGAATTTTATATTCAAACAGTAATTTATTTAAATAAATATTTTATTTCAACATTTAAAATAGTACAAATTCCTGACTCCACTATTTTACAATTCAATGATAAATAACACTGATATTCACATATACAGATATTCCTCACTACATCACTCAGTTCACTCATTACATGTGCAGTTTCAACACAGAATTTGAATGGTACAAATTTTGAATGGTACAAATTCTGACTCTCACTATAACTGTACAATTTCTGAATACATCACAATTCGATTTTACAGTAACAATCTACAGCAGTAATCTGAACAGAAACAAATTTAATTTGCAAAAATATAAAATTTGTTTTTAAAGCTGTCTCAGATATATGGGTTAAATGTCATCATCTTTGATTGTGTAGTATCTGTGCATATCAGTATTCATATCAGGGACAGGGAATTACGAGTGGCTGCAGTACACACGTATGCACGTGTGCACTGCCTCGCCAACTCGAGTGCACAAGGTCAAATCAAAATTAGATTCAACACAAGTGCCAATAGAATCGATCAAAATTCAAAGTGTAACTGCAACAAAAGCCACCAAGTAAGCAAGCATGGATCAGAATACCAAATGAACAACAAGGAAATCAAGCAGGCAATTCACAATGTTAAATGACCACAGAATATACATGATGCCCCCAGACCAGGTCACAACAGTATGGAAGGCAAAAATACAGAAACAACCACAAAGCATGAATGCAGTGACAAAGTGATACAAGAACCAGGTGACTACAAGAACCAATGATCAAGGCAGTAGACAAAGAAAAATGATCAAGCTACAATATACAGAACTACAAGTAGATGCAAGCTAACTGGGATATGAATAACTACAGCATGCAGTGGCAACAAGCATTTTGGAAATAACCAGTGTCATCATCTATATGGAAGCAAGGCTACAAGATATGATAGTGAAGACTCAACAAATATCACAGACTACAAGTGAACACATGAACACAGCAGTGCAACAATATCAACAAACTGCTTCACAGTACAACTGAATGGAATGTGATAAAACAATGTAGTACATGTCAGTGAAAATGGTCAGAGCATACATCTACATATAGTTACGCCAACACAGCAACAATGAAGTACAACAACTACAAGACCGAACTCAAACCAACAATACAAACATTATCACAACAGGTAAATCAACCAAACAAGGTCATAGTGAAAAGATAACAAATGCAATGATCAGATACACATGCTAAAGTGAAGCACAACAGTGAAGTGATAATGTAGCAATATCAAAATTCAAGTTGGAAATACTTAGATTAACAGTGATCAAGACGCGGCCAGGATGTCACAAAACAAGTATGCAGAGTAGTCAGAAGTCAGGTGATCAGAGAAGTCACAGTGAAGTCAACGAGAAGAAAAATATCAAAGCCGTATGTTTTTTTGAAAATGTCAGATTTAAAAATTAGGAGAGGTTCGACTTTTCAAACAGAGGAACGCACGTTCAAAATTGAAGTCGTGTGCATAAAGAATTTCCAAAAATATCAAAGATTAAATCAGGAAAGTTTCAAACAGAACACGTAAATCAAATCAGACGCTTATATAAAGGATCCAAAATCATCATTGACGAGGTGTGGTGAAAATCAGAGAAAACCCAATCATCACCGACAACAATAAAGAAAAAGTATTCAAGTTCAAATCGAGAGAACAACAGAGAAATACATACCGAACCCAACAGTCGAGATCGCAAGCAATTTCTCACAGAAGCAAAAGCAAGGTCGAAGACCTAATTTCATAAGCAACGAAAAGAAGAAGCCGTAGCTTCAATTCCAGATAAACGAAGACGTCAAGCCAAAGTCAAAGCAATTCGAGCAACCAATCAAGGAGAACGAAGGAGCAAGCTACCAGGAACGTTTCTCACACTAGATTCGATCAATCAGAGCATCAAAGCAACTGGAATCGCGTGCCCTAGTTTTCACAAAGAGGAACGAGAAAGAAAAATCGCGTGCCCTAATTTTCACACAGAGAGGAACGAGAAAGAAAAGTAAAGCGGGAAATGAAAATTGCTAAGGTGTGGATTGATGGTCGAGATTTTGTTTTAAATGATGGTGTGGATCGCTGAGGTGTAAAATTTTGTTAATTTTTTTAATCTGAATATATTTATAGCTACTGCAACATTTTGTTGATATCAATGCTAACACATTGAAGTGAATGTTGCAATAGACAAAAATCAGCATAGCTATCGTTACATTGTAGCTAGCAACACCTTGTAATTTCGTTGCAATAGGCCATCTATGGCATAGTGATAGTAAATAATAGTAGTACAAATCTTCGTCTTCGTCCTCCAGAAATAAGGTCTTCAAATCCTGAAATGCTCAGGCTGACCCAAGCGAATTGAAAAGACAAAACACTCAACTCAGAACTAAAAGATCTTATGTAAGTTAAATCAACGGTAAATAAATATGCGTGTAAACGGCGTCGGAGATGTTTACGGGGTTTGACATCTCATATCCAGTGTCTAACGTGAGTGAAATAACTTAAGAGATGTTCGGGATTCACATCTCCTAAGGATCCATTAAACTATCTACTATGTAGTACAATACGCTATTATAATATGTCTACTGTAAGATAAACTATTAAAATAGCGTTAAGGCATTACCCATATCCCCCTTAACACATTTTATAATGCCAATAGTCTATAAAGTACCGTAACTCCCCGTAAACTGGAGCCGCCAGAGGATACCACAAAGGTACGACATAAAACAAACTCGTAGAAGGCACGCTAGGGTAGGTGACACAACACAACTAGGCAATGCAAGGTTAGATATACCAATTACATTTCCGGACTGTTGGTAACGCATAGCCTCAACTACCGACCAACTCAAAACACACTCCCAAATCAAAAAATCAAGGGGTGGCCACCAAAATTGCAAAGTCAGAATATAGTATCGAAGGAATGTGCCCGATCGGAGGAATGACCTTACTTAGCCCGTCAATTGCTCCTGTTTTAGCCACCTTAAGCTAACTCATGGGAGTCAGGTCCACGTATATACCTTTAGGATCGTCGCCACCATCCTACTTCATTATGGAATCTCCACCGTGCACACAGTAGTCAAAGTGGTTTTCGGTATTGGCAGAGAGTATGACAATATCTGATCCCGGTCTCTTTAACAATCAATCGCTTATTACACACTGGATGGTTCTTTTACATTTCCAAAATCATTTCATAACTGATATCAAAATATCATATTCAATTCAAATTATATCATTCTCGAAATCATTACTTGCTTCCGAAATTATATCACATTGAAATCATAGTTCGAAATTATATTTCCTTTCAAAAGTCGTGTTTCCAAAATATGTTAAACTCTCATTTCAAAATTATCATATTAAACCAAATATGGTATTTAAATCCCAACTTAGGTTATAATGTCGCTTAACAACATTCACTTTAAAAATCTTGGATTTGAATATAAACCCATCCATTTTACTTAGTTTGGAATTTAGAAGAAAATAGTTTAAATAGTTATAAATAGTTACTATAGATTTAAAATAGATTAAATATAATTAAATAGATTAAATATATTTAAAATAGATTAATTAGTTTAAATAAATTAAATGGTTTAAAATAGGTTAAAATGATTTAATATAATTAATACAGGTTAAAATAGTTTAATACTTTCAAATTTTATTAATTAGAAATTTTGAAATAATATATTTTTAAAACAGTTTATATTAAAACATGAATTTGTAATTAATATCAAAATAAACTATTCATTTCATTCCTACACATTTTGACCATTACAATGTCCCAAAACCTAATTTCGAATTTTCCGATTCAGAATTCTAAATAAATATTAAATTCAATATCGCTTAAATCCATGTTAAAACATCGATTTAATTACTCCAATTTCAATATATTTCAAAGTTATACTTCAACGATTTTTAACAACTCAATTTCGATAAACTTCACATATATTTCAAATTCACTATAAAATTTCAATTTTATTCCTTCAACAAATCTTTCAAAACAATTCGATTTTAATATAAAACTCGAAGTTCGATAAAAATTCAATTTATATAACCCAAATTTTATTTCAGAATATCATTTAACTTAATGCAAAATTTAAGGATTCAAAATCATTTAAATTTAACCAATCCGGTGTCCGTATATAATTCTCTACCCTAGGGTCAAATGATACGCATATTTATCATTTCAATTCGCACTTTACAATATTACGGTTATATATCATTTCAAACCGCAATCTCGAATTAATAATAAAATCCATAAAATCGCTCGAGTCTATCATTTCAACTCATAACGATTTTTCCTTAATCTATTGATCATTTGGGTATGTATCATTTCAACCCATAGTGAACTTGCAGTTTATAACGATATAAAATAAAATTTCCATTCGTCCAATATCAACAATCAACATCCATCACAATCATCATCCAAATCAATCAATAAATATCAATATAGAACTAATGATCAATAACAAGTGTTTAAATGGCAATTTATATTCAATAATAAATTAAATAACGATTAAATTCAATAATTCAAATTAATTGAGATGATGATTTAAAATATACCAAACAGTCATAAATAAATTTTTAATCACATCATAAATTTGATTTATCAAACAAAAGAAATTTTAGAAGTTGTGAGTGGGTCAAAACACTCACCTTTGAATTTAAATCGAATTTAAATCCAATTTAAGTTCAAAATTTGAACGGTCTCAGAATTCGTCCAAACTAGAGTTAAAGTGTCCGGAATTTCAATATGATCCCAATGCAAGAAACCGCGCGTGAAACGGGCCTTGTATGTGAAAGTTATGTTGATTAGAACGCTAGAATTTGAAAAAGAAAATAAATAAATAAATAGATAAAAGAAAATCACCTCCACCCAGCGTTTGACACATCAGCACGTTTTGACGAAACCCTAGCCTGCCTCGAATGTTCGAACCCACCTCAAAAACCCAGCCGCCAAAGGTCGTGAGTCCATCGTCGATGAACCGTGTCCCACAGCTCCGATCAGACACTAGCACACGAACGCCCAGCCTCATGCGCCCCCTGGCCCCACGCGCGGTCACAAACAGCGTCACGCTTTGGCTTCGCCGTGAGCCTAAATCATCAAATTCCAGCAACCTCTGAGCATATTATGGTGAATGACGACGACGACAGAGCCTGCTCTCCTTCCTCTACGCAACGGTGCCTCCCGATCGATCCTAAGATGAAGATCCACCGTTGGATCGAGATTGTGGCCTATGAACGGCCGAGGTTCATCCTGAATTTCTGGACAAATGATGTATCAAATTGAAAAACGAATTGCAAATTTTCCCTGCGCTCGTCGAGAGCTTCAAATCGACATATAATTCGATATAGTTTGAGGAGTTTGAATTTTGATTTGGTTTTGATTTTGAATTTGCAATTGGGAATTAGGGTTTGTCTGCCATTGGAAAGAGAGGAACAAATGAAATTGTACGTACAGACAAACTGAGTTGAGGAACACTAGGGTTTATAACGGAATATTTATAGGCAGATCAGAAAATAGAAATAAGTGGGCTAAAACGGTTTGGATTTGAACAATAAACGACCCGAAAATCCCGTTTCGCCTCCGAAACGAAAAGGGGTAATTCTATATATCAAAATAGACACTTTTAATTATTTCAAATTCAATGGAATAGGTTTCATGTCCTAATTCCATCATATGAAGAAGTTATGATAAAATCAGCTTATTTCAAATCGATTTAAATTGATTTTAATTAAATTGATTTCTAGGCGTTTCGAGCCCGTACGATCAAACGAAAAGTCCGATCGTTACGAAACTTGAAATCTTACAATAATTCACCGTTACGGATCTGATGAAACCAGTTTCATCGAAATCCGAGTCAGTGGCCCAAAATGGCTATTTTCACATTAATTAAATAAATTAATAATTAATTAATCAAATCACTTTTTCAGTTTAAATTTTAATAATTTACAACTTCTTTCATTTTTGATTTCTTAATCACTTACAATAATTTAAACAAATTTAGATGTTAATTTAAAGTTGATTAATCCATCAATTTTAGTGTTTAATTTCAATTTCATTAAATTCAGAAATTATAAATTAAATTTTCAATAATTCTATTTAATTGACCTTTCATCATATTATTCAATCCATCATTATCAAATGGATGAAATTAACATTGGTTCATGATCTATTACATTAATATTCTCAAATTTCATCTTAATCTCCATTAACGTAATATTTAAATATTTAATTTCATTTATTTGCAATTAATCTAATTATTATAATTTGAATTCCAATAAATTAATAAATTTTGATTTCCGTTCTTTTTATTCAACCAATTTTCATATTATGAATACATTAATTAACATTATTTCCAAATATTATCTTAATTTACATTGACATAATATTTAATTTAGATTTATTGCGATTAACTCCAATTCAATTTAACAGATTAAATATATAGGTAACTTATAATAATTGTTTACATGCCAATGTTACAATTACTTACATAACAATGGTTTTACTCAATTACCATGCATTATATTTTATCTCATTCATAAATTCACTATTTACATTCATTTCCTTATATTAAATTTATAACCAAGTTATAGCATTTTACATTATTTCAATTTATTGTAATTTCATTCAATTTATCAATAATTAGCTTTAATTACCATTGTTACATTTCATTTTAGTTTTTATTACATTACTAAATCACCAATTTTTATTTCTTTCAAATTTAATTATCAAATCTTATTAAATTAACTAATTTAAATTATCAAAATTTACGGGTCGTTACAATTTCCTTCTAACAACATTGTTTCCATTGAGCTTTCGGCATTGTTGAAAAGTGCCAATTGAACATATACTTCTACTCTTCCTTTCGACCTTGTCGAAAGCTTAGTGAATGTTCATATTTAGCCTTCCGACACTATCGAGAGGTGTTTGTTAAATGTTAATTTTTTCTTCCCTTTCGACTCTGTGGAAAGCTCTATATCTTAGATTTTTAACTTTAACACTCTTCGAAGAACTTGAAGTTTCATGTTTGGTTTTATGTTTAAGTTACTATTGTAGGTTTTTACTAATTCTTGGAAGAATGTTAAGTTCATTATAAACTATAAATTTTAACCGAAACGTTTTTACCTAGCAGAACCATGAGCTCTTTGAAGAAGATCGAAGCCACTTCAAAGCATTCTCTCATATCTACACAAGATGAAGCAGACGCCATTCTTAATGACTACGGAACTATCGGTGTGGAAGCTATCCCACCTAGGGAATCTAACACCATCAGCAACCCTCCCGAAGGGTTCTTTTTTTATACTGCCATTCATATATGGCACGGAGGGTCTCTCCCTTTCCCAGAGTTCTTGTCTAAGTTTTATTCTTATCTCGGAATCGCTCCAATCCAGCTGTCCCCGAACATATACACTTACCTTCTTTCTCTGGAGTTGATGGCATTAGAGTCCGACCTTCCTTCTTTAAATGCTGAAGTATTGAATCACTTAGTTCGACTAGTCAAGCTCAGCAATTTCAATATCCAAATCTTCAGGGCAAACCCTTTGAAGAAGCTGATATCAGAAGGGGATAACAAGTTTAGAGACTGGGAGAACCAGTTCTTCTTCGTCAAGTGCTTCCAAAATATGAGTGGGACCTTCTCTACTCCCTGTAAGTTCAGTCTTCCATTAGTTTCCTTCTATTTAGTGGTTTTTCTTGTCTAATCTTTGCCTTCTGTCAGGTGCTCCTATTAAAGAACTTAATAAGGCCGATAAGAGAACGATGAAGTCTCTAGTCGAAGCTTCTAGTGAGATCAAAAATAGATTGAAGTTGTTGAATCCTTCCAACTTGAAGATGCATTCTCTTCTCCCCTCCGGTCAAAGGATTTTGGGGCAGCCTCCTTTCATCCAACACACATCACGAGGCAAACACTTCCTTTCTCTAGGAGGTCCTGCAAATTTCTCCCCTATGTCTCCCATCTGCTATGACCACTCCGGTAAGCTATAAGTGGTGTTCTTATTATCTATTGATGTGTTGTTTTTTTTAAATTATTTTGTTGACTTTTGATCTATTTGAATTCTTTACAGTTGCTCCTCAAATCAAAAAGTATGCTAGTGGTACAACTCCTCCTCTTACGACTTCTTGTGCGCCATCTATCGCTCAATCTCTTGCCAAGACTAAGATGGCCATCAAGAGAAAGTTGGAGCAATCAACCACGATAGAACCACCTCTTAAGATAGCTAAAGTAGTTGATGTAGAAGATGAGGAACCTTTATCTTTTAACAAAGCTTCGGAGAGCCCGATTGTTGGAACTCCTCAGGATAAATCCAAATGGACTCCTACTTTAATCGATCCTCTCTCTTGCATCACTGTATCAAGCTCCCCCAGTGCACTTAAGCAAATACAAAAAGCTTTGGAGATGACCCCCACTCAAAGGCACACTCCTCCAAGGCCAACATCTTCTTCTTCCTCCGTTAGTTTTGAAGAGATAGCCCAGTCTATCTTAAATTCTGCATCCTTTGCCTCTATCCACCCGCCTTCCTCCGTTTATAACTTGGCGGGACACTATCATTCTCTGATAGAACAACAATTCTTGGTAAGTTTCTCTTCACTTGAATTTATCATTACTGTTCATCTCTAAATTTCTGACTTCTGTTGCATTTCCATTTTTAGATTTCCAAGAGTTGGTTAATTTTGCACGATCAGGTATCTAAATCTTCGGTCGAATCTTCCAAGTTTCAGGAGGAAATTTCTACCCTAAAGAACCAAGTCTCTTCCTTATCCGCGGAAAAAGATGAAGCAACCTATGAACTAGAGCGATTGATAACTTCTCTCACCCAGTCGGAATCCACTATCTTGGAAGTAAGGAAGGCTCGCCAACTCCTCGTTGATGGAAACTTCACAATGCAATTATCCATAGAAGAATCTAACGAGGAGAAGGCCCAAATGGCCGTATAAAATACCTCTTTGAAAGAGAAGTCGAAGAAGAATAAGGCTTCCCTGAAATTGGCAGTCAATACCATTTCAAATGCCAAACAACGAGTATCTCAGTTTCTCGGTACTACCTTTAAGGAGATCATGATGAATTCTTTCGAGGAGGCTCCAATGCTCACTTACATAGACAATATTAACAAATTCCTCGAGCTAAGCTTCCCCTCGCTCGACTCTGCCCTTATTGATGGAGTAATGGGCAATATTAACTGAATGAAGCAGGGAATTAGAGCTGCAGAAGAGGAGGAAATCGATGCCTCCAAGGTTCTTTCTTTCGACGTCCCTTCTTTTGAAGTCGAATCTGACTCAGAAGATGAAGGTGACAAAAATGATGCTGTTGAGTAAAAGGGGGATGATGATGACTATGACGACGATAATGACGACGATGACGACGACAACATCAACGATGGTCAAGGTTCAGGTGGTGACAAAGGGGGCCATATGGAGACTTCTGACAGAGGTGGAGATGATAACAATGGAGCTTCTGAAAAAGATCCATCTCCTCACAAAGGAATCAAACCCGAATCTGTCGCGCCCTCTGCTCCTCAAGAAGAAGAGCCTGCTTTTATTGATGTTTAAGCACCAAAGGAAAAAGAACAAGCTTCCCAAGCATCAGTCCCAGTATCTCAGGTATAGGATTTTCTGTTTAAACATATTTCACTTTGAAGATAATAATAGTGGAAATCATTCATTTTAGATAAGGAAGAAATCTATTCACCTCTATAAAACCAAACTTGAAAGAAAACAAGCAGAAATAAACAGTTTATATAGGAAGTTAGACAAGCAATTAATGGAGCACAATGTACTTTCCGATAAATATCATAGGCTCAATAGGAGTCCAGCAGTGCTGGCATCTTTTAAGCATCAAGAAGATGCCCCCCGGCTAAGGAAAGCGCGCCTTTGCTATGACACTCTCTTGAAAGAAAATTGAGAGTTAATCACCTTATTCTGAATGCTGATTGAAGAGAGGGATATTTTAGTTAACTTTTTATATAACGCCTATTGTAGACACCCAATTGTTGACTTTTCATATTTAGGTGAATTTAGCGGGGGTCTACTTAGATGCTTTCATAAGAGATACTTCGACGAATTCAGATCCGACCCGCATCCTGGAGCTTGTTGGAACTTACAACGAGTTAGATCCATTCCGCAAGATCTTCCTCCTAAAAAACTTAAGTATTATAAGGACAAATTTGTCTCTGAATTATTTACTAAGTCTATCTTTTATGAACCAGATGAATAATTGTAAACATGCATTAATATATTGATTTGTAAATATTTGTTTTAGTCTTGCTTTTTATGCTTAGCTTTATTTTATTATATTATCACAGAGTGATTGTTTATCCGGCCAACTTATTTCTAGAGACCGTTTAAGTCAATATGTTAAACTGAGAAGATTTTATCTTGAAAAGGCATAAATTTTAAAGTCTTCAAAATTAGCAAGATACTGTTTTCTTAGAGATTTACAAAAACTCTACTTGGAATATCCTTGTCTCCGCTTTGATTTTCTTGGTGATGAGAAAGAAAAGCTTGTTAAGGAGATCAGAACATATTATACGAAACTAATTTATGGTTGCGATAGTCCTCCAGTTGGGGAGTGGGACTATAGCAAGTTTCCCCCGGTGATTACTCCAGAGGGACTAAACATTCCTTTTGCCTCAACAATTATGCTTTCAGTTAATTCATTAAAAAGAGTTAGAGATGCAGTTTCTCAACTTTAGATGTAGAGTAAATATTTAGTTGTACTTTTTTAGTTTCATTGTCATTTAAGTTGTAATATTTTATCATAATAATAAAGAGATTTATCATTCTGGTTTTGACTTCATCCTGTTTCTTTTTATTTAAATAGGAGTTGCAGTTATCAACAGCTCCTCTCTCACTCAATTCAGCGTCACGCTTTACCAATCTTAGAGATAAGCTTCTAACAGAACTTGAAAGGAGTAAACTCCTTGAAGATATCTTACTCACCCGTTTTCATGGCAATGCCGAAGCCTTAAGATGGCATAAAAGATACTTGCTTTAGAAAACTATTGTTAGCAACCTTATAGATCAAATTGCGAATTTAGAGGCTTATGTAAAAAGTAAAGATAAAACAATTTCCGCACTGAAGCGACAAGTTAAGTCGAATCCTTCAATCAATTTTGACCATAAGATGACAGAACTTCTCTAACAAATAAGTGATTTGGAGATGAAATTGAAGGACAACCAAGCTCAGTGTGAGTCGCTAGAATATATTATGGGGGATACCATTCTGAGTATCGATTTACTAGTCTCCCATGCTACTTCATCTGCTGCTAAAGTTACGAGGTCAACTTCTCTCACTACTTGGAAATTTCCCACTACAACAAATCCTCCTCCAGGCTTAGATGAAAAGGTAGTGGGCGAGTGGTGTAGGAAAGTTAAGTTCGAAATGATGAGATATTTTGACAAGCAACAGAAAGAAAGATATTCATAGCGCATAAACGAATATGCTGATAAAATCCAGAAACTCAAGCGCGAAAATTATCTCCTTCTGAAGTGCGTTGCTAAATCAGAAAGGGGAAACAAGACCCTTAGAGGCGCCAATAGAGCTTTCACTTGCGCTTTGAAGACTAATATCGATGCAATTGACGATGCAAATAGAATAAGGAAGAAATAACTGAAACTCAAATGGGTCCTCTACATCGCAATCCGTCACATAGTTGATCCTTCAATTGCTGAGAACCTGAGCAAAGCTACTTAAGATTTATGATTGATTTATATTCATAAAATGTATATTTATAAATAATTTCATAAGTTATGCACATCACATAAATTTTGTAAATATCACCTGGTTTGTGATTCTCTCTTGTAGTGTTATTTTTGAAATGCTTGTTTGATAGTCCATACTATAATTTCAGTATTCGCTGAATCTTTCATTCTTTTTTGCTGTTTTGATTTCCCTGAAAAGTATGAAGCAAACAACATTTCCAATTGTTAGCTTGAAACTGATATATAAGTCTGTGCATGTCATCCGTGAGGATTAACAATTCATCATGTTAATCGTATGAAAAGCAGTCAATATCAAATATCTAAATCCCATCTTTGGTCATGATGAGAAATAATTAAGAATTTAACTTTAACTAATATCTAAATTCTATTGGTGGAAAATCCTGTCCTGAAGCAGGGGTATAAATATTAGAGAACCTTCCTCTGGAGTCAGTTAACAAAGAGCTAAATAAGTGAAAATCCAGAAATTATTATCTAAATACTTGTAGTAGAAATCAATGATCCGCTCTTGGGTATTAATGAAATTTGAAAACTTAGAAATCCAAAACCTAGATTCGGGGATTAATATGAATTCATAATAATGATCTTTTTGAGAAAAGTCTTTGACATAGATTAGGGCATTAGTGGTGGACAATCAGAAATCCATAACAAAATCTCAAGCCCAGATTAGGACATTTTTAAGTAATAGTCTCGAAACCCAGATTCGGGTATAATAAAGACCGTAAGTGATTGATAAGGACCTGAAACCCAGATTCGGATATTAATAGATGAAATTCAGAAATGAGAGTCCCGAAACCCAGATTCGGGTATTAATGAATAAAATTTAAAAATGGAATTCCTGAAACCCAGATTCAGGTATTAATAGACAGAGTCCCACTTTACTCCTTAGATTCTGACTTCTTTGACATGCATAAACCCTTTAGGCCTTGTATAATAGTAATCTAATTAGCTGCTTCTCAAGCTTAGACGTCTTAGTCCATAATCTAATGTGCCACTTCTTAGGCCTAGACATCTTAGTCCATTAGAGATATACCGCTTCTCGGGTTTGGACATCTTAGTCCATCATTTGGTGAGCCTCTTCTTGCTTGGACATCTTAGTCCATTATTTGATGAGCCTCTTCTCGAGCTTTTAGTCCATTATTTGATGAGACTCTTCTCGGGCTTGGACATATTAGTCTCTTATTTGATGAGCCTCCTCTTGGGGCTTGGACGTCTTAGTCCATTATTGTCTGCTGCTCTTAGTTAGCTCATCTTAGAGGCTGGAACCAAGGACTTACCCAACCTCCTTCCAGGAGGCGCCCTGCCCTGGCCATAGCGTGGCGCAAATAGGGGGTTGTTCGGTGCTTTAACCTGGCCATAGCATGATGCGGATAAAGGCTTACCCCGTCCTCCCTCCATGAGGTGCCCTGGCCATAGCGTGGCACAGACAAGGGCTTGTTCGGTGCTTTATCCTCGCCATAACGTGGTGCGGATAAAGGTTTACTCCATCCTCCCTCCAAGAGGTGTCTTGACCTGACCAGAGGCGTGGCCCAAGGCTTGTCCTGTGCTTTAACCTAGCCATAGCGTGGCATGGTTAAAGGCTTACTTCGCCCTCCCTCCAGGAGGTGCTCTGCCCTGGCCAACTCGACACTGATGAAGGCTTTCTACCATCTTAGGTAGTCTACCATCTTAGGTAGTATCCAAATGCAAGGAGTATTTCATTCCCAACCATGTAGACATTTCTTAGAAAAGTAACTCTTTATTGATTCATTCATGTCTTTTCACAAATTCTCCGATCTTTCCTTGTCGGAAGAAGTTGATTATCATCCCATCTAGGGCTCTCAATGGTTGGTTTCATGTCCATTCATCATGTGATAGTGACAGTAGGATCCCTTTAGATTCCTTTCATGTTTTGGCTTCTTTTTCTATGATGGCCAATAGTTAAGCTTATCCTTGGTTTGCAAGTAGACATTCTCTATTGTTTTGATTTTTTGATCCTTGGCTTTGTAGTTTCATACTCTTTGATTGCTTTTCTTTTCGACACCCTTTGGAGTACTTGAGTTGGAAGTGTTTCCGTTGCAGCTCGTTGCCATTTATGTGCAAAGGCATTATAATCAGCCATTATCTCCTCTTCAAAGATTGTGCCTTTGGAATAATGTTGAATAATTTTCCTCATTTGGCTAAACAAATTGTCACTTCCACCTTTTCTTTTTCCTAAGGCAAAAATAGGGGTGGGCCAATATGGAAGGGCTTTAAGTTCCATTTCTCTGGATCATATGATTCTGCTTTTTTCTTGTTTATATTCCTTAGATCTTCCAATATTAGCCTTTGCTTTTCACATTGGTTGGAATCCTTAATGGCTCTTGGAGAGAATCCTATCAAATGTGGTTCGGAAGATCCTTGCTCGGATCTTTTGATTCTTCTAGCCATGATGGTGTTAGACCAAAGTAGATAAGCTCGAAATTGAGTTGGGTTATATTAGAGACAAGTGGTGTTGGGTGTTCAACCAAGTCGAAGGTTCAAGCCCTCCTTCTAGCATCAAAATGTTAATAAGAAAACTTGTCAACACCCTAAAGGTTGAGTTAAAGGACAAGGTCAATTTCTTTTTGGTTTCCTTTAGATGAGTTAAGGAGAATAGAGTGTGTATATTCACTCAGGTATCCTTTCAATTAGGTTGCTGCAGTGAAGACGTATTTAGATCGACCTTTCGATCCAGTCGAAACGGCTAGCTTTTTTACATAACGTCCTTTCGAGCTTGTTAAGATGATTTGGATGTCCCTTCGAAAGCCTTCCTTTCGAAGCGGTTGAGATACTCAAATGGATAGCTTTAGAATCCTCTAGTTAAGGTTTTTCTTAATGGGTTTCGACCCACTCAAGGGCTTTAGTTGTTGAGTGGTTAAGGTTTTGATCAAAAATTTGAGATTGAGGTTTCGACCTTGTCGAAAGCTGAATCCTTAGGAACCTTGTGTTAGGTTTGGGTTTCTATGGTTTAGGTGGATTGAGGTCAGGTTTTGACCTTGTCGAAAGCAGAAGCCCAAAGGAAGTTGGCTTGGAGTGTATAACTGAAGTTATTTGAATATGTCAGGTTTCGATCGAGTCGGAGGAGACCTTTCGATACAGTCGACACAATTAAGAAAATACAAGTTAAGTAATCTGAAATATTGAAGCTTTAAAAACAACTAAGTAATATAAAATATTGAAGACTTCCCTTTCACAGCTCAAAGAAGACTTTGTTACTCAAAATCCCCAATTCAATTTACAAATTAGGGTTTTACAGCCTTTTCAATTATGAAAATACAAGTTTAGAATGACTGAATTCCGATCCCAAAACCAGACCCCTTGGGTCTTATTTATAGATGTGGATCAGCACCTTTCGACTCCAATGCTTTCGACCTAGTCAAAAGGTGGCTGCCGTATCGACTCTAGTATGCTTCCGCCATTATCGAAAGGAACGGTTGCACTTTTCTGCTCTATGTTGCTTTGTAAGAGCTTTCGACTTTATTGATAGGCTTTATTCATTGGTTTTAAAGATGTTGAGATGTTGATGGTTGCTTCTGAACTCTTGCCTATGACTTGATGCAGAACCTCCCTGGACAATAATGGCTTCGACTGGTTCGAAAGGCTTGGTTTTGCTTTCGAAAGGGTTGTTCAGGCCAATACATGCTTTCGAGTGGTTTGAGTGAAGACAAAACCTTTTGGTCTCGAAAGGTTTGGCGCGTATTTGAAGAGTTGTCCTTCATTGCCTTCGAAAGGTGTTGCTTTGACTCATTCGAAAGGTCTTCATGCATATGGAATCACCTGCTTAGAAAGGTGGTCACTGAAGGCGGAAGGGTGCTTTCGACCCTTTCGATCCCTTCGAAAGGTAGAGAATCTTTTGGACCTTGACTGTAGCATCCTTTTGACCCCTTCGAAAGGTTCTGAAGCTTTTGGACTTTGGCTATAGCATCCCTTTGACTCTTTTGAAAGGTCTAGCCGAAGCCTTTTCCTCTTGTTCTTCTTTGTCTACTGCTCAAACTTATTTCGACTAAGTCGAAAGGAATTTTAGGTGGTAACAGTCTTATCTTTCCAGAAAGCACATGACTACTGAAATCGATTAATGATTTGAAAGTTATGACCAAAATAAGTTGATGTTTTAACTGACGAAATAATTAGCAGGCCTGAGTTTTTGATTCAGATTAGAACACCATTTAGCCATAAAATATTGTAATCTATGATAAAGTGATCTAAAGAAAAGTTGGTTTTTACTGAAATATCTTTTTAACTCAAAAAGAGTCGAAAAATTAGATAAGAGTATCAAAAGATATGTTTGTTCTACTACAACCAATTTTAAAACAACTTTTTTTACAACAAGGCCATTTTCTAGGTTTTCATTTCAAACCAAAATATAACACTAAAATAATATGCTTTTATTAAAATCCTTTAACCAATGTTTCAGGATAAAAATTCATTTTCCCGGAAACCTAAGAGTATGAATTTCCATTAGCCAACAAGCTTATACATATGAAAAATACTTTTCATATCTATTCTAAATAAACTCATTCCTATGGTGTTTATTTTCCAATTTTCCAATAAAAGCTAAAACTATAAAGTTCAACCTTTTAATGGATATATTATTTTGATCGTGTGGCTAGCATTCAATGAAGGAAAGAGAAAAAAAAATCATTATCCATTAGATCGACTCCATCTCTGAATTTGGATTTTCCATTAGATTGAAGTAAGAATCTTGTTTTTATTTTTATTACTGTTAAATCTCTTTTAGTTTAGCATTTCTTTTCTTTTTTAACTAATCTTGAGATTCTAAAATGGCTTTGTAACAACCCGCATATTTATCGATTTTATATTTAAATATTTTATTTAAATATTTTATTGTTAGTCGGATTTTAATCCGAAAACCTACTTTTTGCATACGGACGAATTAGAACTCGAGACCACTTCCATTGAGTTCGAAACGTCGTTTGCAATCTTTTAAGTATAAACATCGGTATGTTTGGAGATAGTGAAATTTTCTTCACTTTTTGCTTTGGACTTTTGGTTTGGGCTGCACCTCTTCTAACTCAGCCCAACCCCTCCACTTTATAACTTCATCTCTTCACTAAACATTCAAGCTTCTTCAAAAATTATGGAGGGAAAGAGAAATTAAAACTCCAAACTCAAATTCAATTGCAAATCCAACATTCAACTCCAAATTCAAGTAAAAGATATTGGATTCAAGCTTTGGATTGCTTCTCCTTGCTTTCAAGCTTCATCTTCATCCAT
The DNA here is from genome assembly GCA_030737815.1 of Allium fistulosum. Classification (NCBI taxonomy): domain Eukaryota; kingdom Viridiplantae; phylum Streptophyta; class Magnoliopsida; order Asparagales; family Amaryllidaceae; genus Allium; species Allium fistulosum. The sequence goes on along the minus strand of CM060908.1, from coordinate 735,544,672 downwards.
TTTAGTAAAAAGGTGAGATTTTAAATCTCACATCTTGCCTATAATCGTCATTGGACTGTTGGGAATGATTCCCCATCACTTTAGCATGTATGTTTGCATTGGATTTGGATTGAATGGATGAAAACCCCAAATTTTCGTGTGTGTTTGCAATTATGGGCGTTAGGTTGCTCTGCCTCGAAGAAGAGAGACTGCAGATTTTCGTTCTGGGCTTAGGTTGCACGAAATTAGGTCGCTAGGTCGTAGGTCGTGGGTTGCCTAGGTCCTAGGTCGCTCGTTCCTGCTTCAGTTACTAGGTCGCGGCCACGATAGGTCGTTCGTGTGGAAAAGCCACGCAGGCTATAGGTCGCATCTCCTTAGGTCGTTTCTGACCTTATATCACAAGACGGCTCTAGGTCGCTCGACCCTGCTAGGTCGTAGGTCGCGAAACCCCTTAGGTCGCTCGTGTGTTACCTCGTTAGGTCGCTCGCGTGTTAATAATTTTGGTCGCGTGGCCATCCTACTTAGGTCGCAAGGCCACTAGGTCGTTAGACCTTTGACTCTTTAGGTCGCATACACCTTTAGGTCGCATACCTAGTTAGGTCGCAAATCCTTTAGGTCGCGTATTCCTTTAGGTTGCATGACCTTGTTTTTCGTTAGGTCGCTCAGCCTCTTTTCGCTAGGTCGCTGCCATTAGGTCGCTCGTCCTTGTCTCATTTAGGTCGCGATTCTTTAGGTCGCAAGCCTTTAGGTCGCGTACCATTTGGTCGCTCGACCCTGATACCTTATTAAGTCGCAACCTGTTAGGTCGCTGGACCACTCTACCAGTTAGGTCACTCGACCACATCCTCTTAGGTCGTTTGGACAGTTAGGTCTTAGGTCGTATGGCCTCCACCTTGTTAGGTCGTTTGACCTGTTTCATGCTAGATCGTGTGGTTTCGTTAAGTCGCTAGGTCGCTCGCACCTTAATGTTGTTAGGTCGCATGGCCTTGACTTCTTTAAGTTGCTCGGCCCTGTACACCACTAGGTCGCTCAGCCCTTGATACCACTAGGTCGTTTGACCTGTATCATGTTAGGTTGCTCGGCATTCTTGGCCGCATTACCTACTTCCACTTTGGTGTATTTTGAGCTGATTTCCTTGGATTTTCTCACGTCTTCGAACGTGAAATTTTGTGATGCGATTTGTTTCAACAATCGTTTTGTGACTTGTCACTTCAAAAATGTGAAGGCTTCAATACTAGTAGTAAATATCATACTCTTTCATCAAAGCGATTTCAAAACTGTTTTAAAGATAAAGCTCGTTTTCTCAAACTGTTTTCTAATCTACTAGTATATACAAGCCTTTACTTCACTCAGATGAGAAATCGAATTAAACGACTTAGTAAAACAAGTGGTATGAAACGCTTGCGTTCACTTCGTCGGTTAGCTCTTGGACTTGTTCGATTGAACCCTTTTTGTGACAATTTTCTTGTGAAGATTTACAACTCGTTCGTAAATATTTAAGTTAAGCAAGTGGTTATGGGACATGAAGCTAAACTCATATATTTACTAGCTTGGTGTGATTGACACTTCTTGATGATCATGACGATCATTTTTGTGATTTAGACTAGCAACTGTGCGATGTCTCTTTGTCTGCGAGGGAGACTAGACCCCGCTTTTGTGATGTTTCGCCATCACATATATGGGGTAGCACCCCATGGTCTTCGGGCCGTCCATGTGTTAAAATTTAATGGATAGCTTCCATGAGATAGCTTCTCGTTCATGTGTTATACGCATTGGTGAGTTTTCATGCTCCCGTTCATGTGTTAGGCCTCCCCCCTTTTTATGTGTTTTTCCTGGATTTCGTATGTGATTTCGGGAATTTTTGCTTCACCAATTTTCATGATTTTCATTGATATGATATCAGTTTTTGTGCATTGGTGAATTAATGTGTTATTGACTTGTTATGAATACAAGTTTAGGGGATGATACCCTATTTTACCTTTGAGAAGATTCTTGTGATATTGGTTAATCTTTTGTTGATTATCATTTACATACTTATTGTAGTATGCTAGTATGCTACGATGGTTATTACATTTTCATGTCATGCCTTTTACTTTATACCATATCATCTGATATTTATAGCTAGACTGATCCGTTTATTATTTTCTTATAAATAATACTCGGGTCAGACCGAGATGTTATAGGTGCTTCTGCTTGACTTCTCTTCAGGATTATTCTGACTTTTGGCTAACTACTTAGATTAGTAGTTTTCGAATGTACACATTTGAGATATAGACTCTATGTTGTGTACTTATTCTTTTGTATAGCATGTGTTGCTATTCTTTTGTATTATCGTGGATCTTTCTGACCACTACTCTGATGTACACTTTCATGTGTTATATATATATATTCATATCTTTTTCCGCCTTTGTGATATGGATGTCTGTGACTGATTTATGTTATGTTTATTTCTATGTTTGTTTCCGAAGATTATATATAGCCACCGTGTGATAGCTTTGAGTTTGTATCGGTATGTCGGATTTCCTCCTTAAATGAAGTTCATGCTATTCTATCTGACATATCGGTGCTCGCACAAAGAAGTTACATGGATGGTCGCTCCTCAACAGCCTTATTCTCCGTGCTAGTTGACAACATTACACCGTAGTGTTCTTGGCTAGCGTGGGTATAGAGGTGGGGCGTTTCAACTTGGTATCAGAGCCAAACTTCGGAACAATGTAGAATAACTTAACAAGGATCATCATCCTAAGTCCACCTTAGGAGTTGTGTTTTAGCATTTGGTTCGAGTCTTCGAACCGATTCATCCTGTTTTCTTTACGATTCCTTGTTTCATCTATCAAGATTGCTTGATATTCATTTGGTGAATAACCTTTCTCTTCTTTTCTCTTCTTTAAGGAAGAGAATGTCTAGACCAGGTCGTCCCAGAGCTGGACCATCTACTGTTACTCCCCAGGATGGAGTTTTTATGACCGCTCAACAACTTCTTGATTTAGTAAAGAATGCTCAAGCAGCTGGTCCTAATCAGGAACCCACTCATCCTAAGTCTGGATTTGCACGTTTGTGCAACGATTATACCAACTTGGGTGGGAAACCATTCAAAGGTTCCGAAACTATTATCGAGGTTCAGGCTTGGTTAAGAACATGCGATCGAATCTTTTCTCACATGAATCTGGTCGATCTTCACCGTGTTCAGGTGGCTTCCAGTATGCTCCAAGAGAGAGCATTGGATTGGTACGAACTTCTTATTTCTGAGATTAACGAAGCGGATCTCACCTGGGAGCAATTCCGGGAACGCTTCGAATTAAAATTCGTACCAAAGGCAGAAAAGGTGACGTTGGCTCGTCGTTTTATAGACCTTGTTCAAGGTGAATCCTCTGTGACAGACTATGTCGCATCCTTCGAGCCACTGTCCAAATATGGGGTTGAATACATCAACACCCCATTGAAGAAGAATCAAAGATTTGTCTATGGCTTAAACAAGAATCTGAAGAAGCCATTACTTCTAAAATTAGAAGTTCCTTTCGATCAACTAATTGATATCGCTCTTCGTCTTGAAGAGGCTGATAAGGACAGTGATGTTGAAGTGGTGGCTTCCAAACCAAACTTCAACAACAAGAAGAGGCCAAACAAATTCAAAGGTCCTTATCCCAACAAAAAGGGTAAGCAAGCAACTCCTGCTGCAAAGGCAATTTCCCCCAGTGATAGGAAATGCTTCAACTGTGGTGCTAAGGGCCATTTTTTGAACAAGTGTTCAAAGCCCCGCTCTTGTCACTATTGTAAAAGTCCAGATCATTTTATGCATCAATGTCCTAAGCTTCAAGAGAAGGAGGGAAAGTTAAACGTTGCTCAAGCCCCTGGCAACACATCTTGCGGACAAGGTATGTCTCATTCTGTCCTTGATGGCATTATTATATTTCATGATCAACCTATTAGAGTTCTCTTTGATACGGGTGCATCCCATTCTTTTATATCAAAGGAACTTGTCGATAATTTTTCTTTAAGCGTTGTTGCTTTAATGACTTCTTTAAGAATTGCAAATCCGGTTGGTGGATCCGCAACTCTTAGTCTGCTTTGTAAAGATGTCGAGATTATTTTGTGTGATTTTTCTTTCCTATCCGATTTGCACGTCATGCGTTACTTAGGCTTTGGAATGATTTTGGGTATGAATTGGCTTACTCGTTATGAAGCTCATATCCTATGTCCTGAGCGGACTATTTATCTCCGTCATCCAAAATCTGTTAATCAGATTTCTATTATTCTTAAAGATTCGGATCATCTTTATATTCTTTAAAACCTCATGATAATGACAATGATGACGAGGAAGATGTCATTTCTCTTATTCGCGTCGTTCGTGAATTTCCCGACATCTTTGAGCCCGTTTTAGGGCTACCACCTAAGCGAGCAATTGAGTTCAAAATTAATCTTATACCTGGAGCTCAACCTATTACCCGTCCTCCTTATCGCATGTCCAATAAGGAGAATGAAGAGATGCGCAAACAATTATCCGAGTTGGAGACGAAGCAACTTATTCGTTCTAGTTCCTCGCCTTGGGGAGCTTCAGCTATTTTCGTAAATAAGTCCGATGGTACACTTAGGCTTTGCGTCGACTACCGCAAGCTTAATGATCTTACTATTAAGAATAAATATCCTTTACCTCGGATTGATGACCTGTTTGATCAACTTAGTGGTGCTAGAGTCTTTTCACAATTGGACTTGGCTACCGGTTTTCATCAGCTTCGTATTGCGGAGGATAGTATTCCTTTGACTTCGTTCCGTACACGTTATGAATCTTACGAATGGCTAGTTATGCCATTCGGTTTAACGAATGCTCCGACTTATTTCGTTGACCTTATGAATCGAGTTTTCAAAGATTTTCTCGATCGGTTTGTTCTCATCTTTATTGATGATATTCTTGTGTATTCTAAAACCGAGGAGGAACATGAAAAGCATCTTGGATTGTCTTGGAAACTCTTAGGAGCAATCAATTAAAGGCAAAATTTTCTAATTGCCATTTTTTGCAATCTAGTGTGAAATTTCTAGGTCATATTATTTCCGAATCCAGAACAAAGATCGAAGCAATTCAAAATTGGAAGAGACCGGAGAGTGTGACTGAAATCCGTAGCTTTCTCGGATTGGATGGTTATTACCGCCGTTTCATAAAAGACTTTTCAAAGATTGCCGTGCCTCTTACTGGCTTAACAAAGAAAGGTATTAAATACATTTGGTCGGACAAATGTGAAACTTCTTTTCAGAAATTAAAAGAACTCCTTTCTGATGCTCCCGTTCTTGTTATTCCCAAAAGGAATCAAGATTTTGTTGTCTATACCGATGCTAGTCGCGTTGGTTTGGGTGCCGTTCTTATGCAGAAAGAACGTGTTATTGCTTATGCTTCTAGGCAATTGAAGTCGGCTGAGACTAGATATGCTACACATGATTTAGATCTCGCGGCTATCGTTTTCGCCGTTCGAATTTGGCGACATTATCTTTTGGGAGAGAAATTTATACTTTATACTGATCATAAGTCTTTGAAATATTTATTTTCTCAAAAGGAACTTAATTTGCGTCAACAGCGTTGGCTCGAGTTCCTTGCCTCTTATGATCTTGATATCCTTTATACTCCTGGAAAGGGAAATCGGGTTGCCGATGCACTAAGTCGCAAGCAACAAGCGGTTGTTTCTATGATGATATCCGAATGGAGGGATCTCGAGGTTTTATCCACTTGTGAAATTCGAGATCGTGTCTCCGATTTATGTTCATCTTTTGTCTTATGTAGTCTTGAGGCTCGTCCTTCTCTTTTGGACCGCTTTCTTGAAGCTCAACAGCTAAATCCTGAATTGGCTTCACTTGGCCAAAATCTTAAGGATAGAACCGATATTGAAGGTGTGAACGACTTCGATATTGATTTTCGTGGCAACATTCGAAAATTTGGTAGAGTGATCGTACCAAATATTAGTGATCTTCGTAGAGATATTCTAGAAGATTCTCATCGTTCCAAGTATTCTATTCATCCCGGTAGCAGTAAAATGTACGCAGATATGAAGCGACTTTATTACTGGGAGGGAATGAAATCTGATATCGCTAACTTTGTTAAGTGTTGCATGACTTGCCAACTTGTTAAAGCTGAACATCAAAGGCCTGGTGGGTTATTGCAACCATTGGAAATTCCAGTTTGGAAGTGGGATCAAATTTCCATGGATTTTATTGATGGCCTTCCCCGTTCTCGTTCGGGTCATAATAGCTTATGGGTGATTGTTGATAGACTTACTAAATCTGCCCATTTTATTCCTGTTCAGTCAAACCGAACCATTCCTCTTCTGGCCAAACTTTTTATCAAAGAAATTGTTAAACTGCATGGAGTTCCTTCTTCCATTGTTAGTGATCGTGATCCATTGTTTACTAGTGGCTTTTGGAAGAGTCTTCAAAAAGCTTTGGGAACGAAGCTTAATTTTAGCACCGCTTATCACCCCCAGTCCGATGGACAAACTGAGCGTGTGAATCAAACTCTTGAAGATCTTCTTCGTTCTTGTGTGCTTGATTTCGGTGGAAGTTGGGAAGATCATATTTCACTCGTTGAATTTTCCTATAATAACAACTTCCAATCTAGTATTGGTATGGCTCCTTTCGAGGCACTCTATGGAAGGCCATGCCGATCTCCTTCTTGTTGGCTTGAGACCGGTGAGAAACTGGTCTTAGGACCAAATTTTATTCGAGATTCCGCAGAAAAGATTGAACTTATTCGACATAGGATGAAGGAAGCTCAGAGTAGACAAAAATCCTATGCCGATAATCGAAGAAGGAAATTAGAATTTTCTGTTGGAGATCTTGTATTTATTCGTGTTTCACCTATGAAAGGTGTTGTACGTTTCAGTCGATCGGGAAAGTTAGCGCCTCGATACATTGGGCCATTTCCTATCACTGAACGTATTGGTTCTATGGCTTATCACCTTTCATTACCGGCTCAGTTTTCTGCCATGCATGACGTGTTTCATGTTTCTCAATTATGGAAGTGCCTTCGGGATTCCGATTCTTTTCTCGAGCCCGGTGTTGTGGAAGAGATTGAAGTTTCACCTAATTTAAGTTATGAGCAGCATCATATTCGAATTATTGCTTCGGAGGTCAAACGACTTCGAAATAAAGATGTTCCGCTTGTTAAAGTTCAATGGTCCTCAAATCCTAAGGATTGCTCTTGGGAAACTAGAGAATTCATCGGGCGTACACATCCGGAATTACTTTCTCATGCTCTTTGAGGTAAACATCTTATTTCCAATCTCTTTTGTGATAATATGCTTTTATGGTTGTTAATTTTATTTTCTGTCTTACATTGTTGGGTGTGTTCTCACCCAGAAGAGCTCAAGAGCAAGAAGCTGATTCATTCACGCTCGCCTAAGTTCCATCCGGTCTTCAAGACTGCCGAACCAATCTTCTTCAAGACTGCCGAACCAATCTTCCTCAAGGTTGCCGAACCAACCTCGTTCAGACAATGCCGAACCAATCGTCTCCAAGGTTGCCGAACCAACCACCTTCAAACAATGCCGAACCAACCCTCTTCAAGGCTGCCGAACCAACCTCCTTCAGACAATGTCGAACCAACCCTCTTCAAGGCTGCTGAACCAACCTCCTTCGAGTAACTGCCGGACCAACCTCCTTCTAACCTTCGCCGAACCAATTCATCTCCTACCACCGGACCAAACGCTACTGGACCAAGACGTGCCAGGCCAGATCACATCAGCCCAGACCCACCAGCAGCTATATACATCCAAGACCCTGCTCCCAACCTCACTCTATAAATAGAGGGGCAGGGGTACAACAATGGGGACAAGTTTGAGAGCTCAAGCACGGAAGGAACTTTCAAACAAACAACTTTCTTTTACTTGTATCAAAGCTTTGTACTTGTAATCAAAAGAAGAAAAGAGAAATAACATATAAAGTGGACGTAGGCACATTCTGGCTGAACCACTATAAATTTGCGTGTCTTTTTACAGTTTAGCCCCTGCTTTTCATATATTTGCATAAATCACTCAAATCGCTAAGAACAACATAAGATCTACTAAATCATACAACTTTGAGGTGTTTGTCCATTTTTTGTGCAAACATTTTTGGTGCTTTCATTGAGAGCTAGAAGCTCGAAGCTTCAGCTTCATCCGCTTAACAAGTTTTCCTAACAGCATCGTCCGCCACTTGGAAAACATGCCTCCCAAACAGAGAAAAGATGTTAACAAAGGAAAAAACATCGCATCCAGCAGTCTTCCAGATCCAGTTGTCACGAATCAAGTAAATCGTCCTCCTCCAACAACAGTAACAAATGAAGGACAGGCTAACCCAACCACTCCTGCCACAGAACAGCCTACAGCAATTACTAGGGCAGATTTGGACAGAGTTGTGGTTGAAGTAACTAACCGCTTCACGTCCCAGCAGGAAGCCTTGGTGGACCATCTCATGTCACGCTTAAGGGACGCTGAAGAATCCAACCGCAACACTGAATCATGGGGCGAGTCCCAGTCTGGAGGATCTCAGAGACAACAAAGATCTTCCTTCTTCGAAGGAGCTAACGGCAGAAGTAGCCGTGGTAGGAGCCGAGACCGAGCATAGCCCGAAGTTAGGCCTGAGGAAACGTTTGGTACCGAACCCAACGGGGAAGGTACCGGGCGAAGGTCAACTGTAGCTGAGCCTGTCATGCTGCCTAACCACAGAAACGCCAGTGAACGGGGCCGAGCTAGAGTCCAGCCCGAAGTTGGACCCGAGGAAGTGCTTAGATCAGAACCCAACCGGGGGAGATCAAGGCAAGGGCCAACTGTAGCTGACCCAAGCATGCTCCCAGAAGATCAAAGGCAGCCACTGGAAAATATGAGGAATGATAGACGATACCATCCCTACAGGTCATCTGGACGGAATCAATCCCACAGAACAGAACCAAACTCATTTCTATCTGCTCCAAGTTCTGATGAAAGGATGGCACGCTTATTCAGAGAGTGTGTCCAACGGGAGCAAAGAGATCGAGGGATAGGCGCTAGGGTAACCAGCCCTTTCGCCCGCAATATCGAAATTGCTATCACCCCCCGAGAATGGAAGATGCCAACAATGGAACCCTACAAAGGAACCTCCGATCCCGTTGTACACTTACAGAGGTACACGCAGCATATGCTCATGAGTGGGGAGACAGAGGGAGTACTGTGCAAATGCTTTCCGCTCTTCTTAGCAGATCTTGCTACCTCCTGGTTCTGTCATCTACCCCAGGGATCCATCAGCTCGTGGGAGATGTTGAAAGAAAAATTTATCAGTCAGTTCCGCATTCATGTGGAGCAACCTAAGGACGCTTATTCCCTATCCAGTGTCAAACAGAAACCTGGAGAGAAGCTGCAGCAATACCTAACCAGATTCAACGCCGCAGCAGCCGCAGTCCAAGATGCCGATGAGAAGCTTATCATAATGGCCCTCTGTAGTGGTGTGCATCCGGACACTAAATTTGCTAGAAGGTTGACAAAAGAAAAACCAGCTACTTTACCCGATTTCTTCCATGAAGCCGGGAAATACATGAGGCTTGAAGATGCTGCCATTGAGGGGCAGTCAGGACAGCAAAATAAGACAACCCATAGCAACACCCCTGCTGTGGCAAGGGACGTTCGAAGAAATGATTCCAAAGACAATGCTGGGGGCAAGAAGGGAGAAAAGCGCCTATATCGGCCAGGACCGAGATTCGACACTTACACTCCTTTGAACGAGACCGTCGAAAATATCTTCCTTGCCACCCAAGGCGAAGTTAGATACAAACGCCCACCATACAAGAAGGAATCCGATAACGCACAGAAGTCTGGAAAGTTCTGCCGCTTCCACGAATCTCATGGGCATGATACCAACGAATTCCATCATCTCCGAGATCTGATTGAGGAACACATCAGAAGAAAGAAACTGGAATGTTATGTAAAAGGTCAGGGCAGGACACCAGCTCCTGCCAATGAAAACCCAAGGCTACCCTCACCGGGGGCCGACAGAGGAAACCGCAACGCTAGCAGCTCTAGCCAAGGAAAGATAGTGGTCCATACCATCTCAGGAGGGCCACACATCGCAGACAGAAGCTGGAAAGTGATGGAAAGATACGGAAAGTCGCTTAGAGACAATAAAGACTATGTCAATTCGGTTATAGAAGAGCGCCACCCGAAGCGGAAAGAAAGTAATGACATCACGTTCGGTAAGCGTGACCTAGAAGGAAAGAAGTACCCTCACATGGATCCCATGGTCATCTCTGCCCGACTTGGTCCTGCCGAAGTATACCGAATCCCGGTAGACACTGGAAGCTCGGTAAACATCCTGTTCAAACACGCATTCGACAAAATGAAGCTATCAATAAAGGATGTATCCCCCTGCGATAAACCACTACACGGCTTCACTGGAGATGCGAAGATGCCCCTCAGGCAACTGGACCTTTTTGTTGAAATTGGAAGCCATCCCCGCTCTGCTGTACGGAAACAAACGTTTGTGCTAATAGAAAACCAGTCGGCCTACAACGCCTTCTTAGGAAGGCCATCCTTGTCTGACTTCCAAATTGTCTTAGCCCCATGGTGCCTAAAGATGAAATTCCCAACAGACAATGGAGTAGGGGAAGTGGAAGGAGACCAGGACGTTGCTCGAGACTGCTATGTAACTGAACTTCGCAACAACCACAGGAAGGATAAAGGGAAGGGTGTAGAGATTGCCCTCTGCACAAAAAGCCTAGAAGCATAGCAACTAAAGAAATCCCCTCCTCTTCGATATACCAGCGACCCTTTCAATGAATTAGACCCTAGGGACAAAGAGGAGGAGGCCACCGCCGAGCCTGCAGAGGCTATGGAGTTTATATCTGTAGACAAGCATGACTCAAGTAGACTATTGAAAATTGGGTCCAAACTAAAAGCCGAATTGAAGGAACAGCTCATCGATTTTCTCCGCCACAACTTGGATGTATTCGCTTGGTCACACGCTGACATGACCGGAATCTCCCTCGACATAGCATGCCACGTATTAAACATTGATCCTACCAAGGCGCCTGTAAAACAAAGAAAGAGAAGTATGGGGGCAGAGCGATCAGCAGCCCTCCATGAAGAAGTAAAAAACCTACTCGCCAATGACTTCATACGAGAAGCTATCTACCCGGAATGGATCGCCAACCCGGTGCTGGTAAAAAAGGCTAATGGGAAGTGGCGAACCTGCATTGACTTTTCCAACCTAAACGACGCCTGCCCAAAGGATTGCTTCCCACTTCCCAGAATCGACCAACTTGTAGACAGCACAGCCGGGCACGAACTCCTATCTTTTATGGATGCATACTCAGGATATAACCAAATTCCTATGCATGCTCCCGACCAAGACCACACTAGTTTCATCACCGATCGAGGTTTATACTGCTATAAGGTAATGCCTTTCGGACTTAAAAATGCAGGAGCCACCTACCAGCGCCTCGTCAACAAGATGTTTGCGGGGCTAATAGGACAAACTATGGAAGTATATGTGGATGACATGCTGGTAAAGTCAAGGAAAGCCAAAGATCACGTAAGCCACCTAGGCAAGATGTTTCAAGTACTTCGACAATATGGAATGAAGTTGAATCCACTAAAATGCTCCTTTGGAGTGTCATCAGGAAAGTTCTTAGGATTCATCGTTCATGCCAGAGGGATAGAAGCAAACCCTGAACAAGTCCGAGCGCTAAGGGATATCAAGATACCTTCCACTCGGAAGGAAATGCAAAGTTTGAATGGAAAAGTGGCCGCTCTAAGCCGATTCATCTCCAAGGCGACGGACAAGTGCGTCCCCTTTTTTTGAAGCCCTAAAGAAAGACAAGGGAAATTTCGAATGGACCGGCGAATGCCTCACCGCTTTCCTTCACTTAATCGAACACCTCCAGAAACCACCGGTACTCTCAACTCCAAGCGAAGGAGAAGAATTATACCTATACCTCGCTGTGTCATCTCACGCCCTAAGCGCTGCCTTGGTAAGGGAAGACAACCGCACGCAACGGCCAGTTTACTTCGTCAGCAAAAGGTTTACTGGGGCAGAAGTTAGATATCCTAAACTTGAGAAGTTAGCATACTGTTTACTAATTACTTCACGAAAACTACGTCACTACTTCCAATCCCATTCCATCAAAGTTCTGACCGATCAACCACTGAGGCAGGTACTCCATCGTCCCAGCACTTCCGGGCGACTACTTAAATGGTGCATTGAGCTGAGTCAATATGATATCACCTATCACCCTCGCACCGCCATCAAGGGACAAGCCATGGCTGATTTCATTGCAGAATTCACTACCAACGAGGATAAGGAGCAATTGGAAATAATAGAATATATCAAGTGGAATCTCTTTGTGGACGGTGCATCTAACGAACAAGGCTCGGGGGCAGGTGTGGTAATAATCACTCCCAGGGGAAATAAACTGCACTATGCTATAAGGTTGGAGTTCGCTGCCACCAACAACGATGCAGAATATGAAGCAGTGATAGTTGGACTAAAAATTGCCATAGAAATCGGAGCCAATTCTTTGTGTCTTCACAGCGATTCTCAACTTATTGTTAATCAAATACTAGGAGAATTCCAAGCTTGAGAAGAACGACTCATAGCATATCTAAAGAAGACCAAGTTACTTCTCAGCCGACTGGACCACTACTTAGTCAAACACATCCCTCGGGAGGAGAACCGAGAGGCCGACGAATTAGCAAAGCAAGCAAGTGTGAGAGACATCACCATCTTCGGGGCAGTAACCATCTCAAAGCAACTGGCCCCAAGTTTTGAGCAAGTGAACCTAATAGCTGCAACCGAAGAAGCAACTTGGATGACTCCCATCCGAGACTACCTACAAAGTGGCACTCTACCCAACGGGCGTAACGAAGTCAAGAAAATCTTGAGGAAAGCATCCCGCTACACAATACAAGAAGACATCCTCTATCGGCGCGGATTCTCTAACCCGTTATTAAGGTGTGTCGCTGGGAGAAAAGCCAAGGAAATCTTATCCAACATCCATCAGGGGAGCTGCGGAGATCACACCGGAGGGCAAACATTAGCAAAAAAGATACTCCGATACGGATATTTCTGGCCCACCTTAAGCAAGGACGCCTTAGATTTTGTCAAGAAGTGTGACAGATGCCAAAAATTTGCTAAGATTCCACGGCTACCAACAACTGAGATTACTCAAATGACCAGCCCTTGGACCTTCGCAATATGGGGAATTGACTTAATCGGCGAGCTACCGATGGGCCGAGGCGGGGCCAAATATGCCATAGTGGCAGTTGATTATTTCACCAAATGGGTGGAAGCGGAACCTCTGAATAAAGTATCTTCAGCAAAAGTTATTAACTTCTTGATCAAAAATGTTCTGTGCAGGTACGGAGTCCCACTCAAAATCATATCAGATAATGGACTTCAGTTTGACAGCGAGGAATTCGCCAACTGGTGCCGAGAGCACGGAATTCATAAAAGCTTCTCATCCGTAGCATATCCCCAGGCAAACGGACAAGTCGAAGCAGTCAACAAAATTCTGAAAACTCTGATCAAAAAGAAGCTCGAAAAGTCAAAGGGCGCTTGGGTGGATGAACTCCCTACGGCACTGTGGGCCTACCGCACATCTTTCAGAACATCAACGGGGCATACTCCTTTCTCTTTGGCATACGGATCGGAGGCTATGCTCCCAGTTGAAACCATTGTGCCTTCCCACCGTAGGATCCACTATAACCCGGAAGAGAATGAAGAGCTCCTCCACATGTCTTTGGATCTAGTTGAGGAGAGAAGAAATGATGCAGTCCTTAAAACAGCAGCCCACAAGCAGAAAGTGGCAGCGCAATACAACTCCAAAGTCAAGCATCGTACCTTGCAAGAAGGGGATCTTGTCCTCAAGCGAATCTTCCCTCGCCCCGGAGCACTAGACCCTATCTGGGATGGACCATATGTAATTCATAAAGACCTCCACAATGGAGCTTATATTTTGTCAACAGTGGACGGAGAGGTGTTCCAGAGGGCATGGAACATCCAGCACCTCCGTCGATACTTTTCTTAACTTGTACTGCCCGTATGAAGTGAATTAACAAAGAGAATTAGTGGACGTAGGCCTTTTCATGCCGAACCACTTTAAAAAACTTTGTCTCTTTTTTAACTTGTTCCTTTATATCTTGGCTACTTGTTAACTTTATCCTTTTCTGTTGAACAAAATCCTATGCGTATAGCATCTCCACTCAAAGCACTCCACGGCGCAACTTCACCTGGGCAAAACCTAACAGGTACTATGCGAATCTATGCCCTCGCCAATGAGACACTTTTGCTCCAGCATCCCTCTGCTGCGGGTTAACTCATTGCTCGCGACGGCCCTTAAAGCCAACTGTAATGAGCCGATTATAAGCCACCGAGAAGGCCGACTATAGCCGAGGCAGCTCATTACGGCGTTAGGCTCGCCGGCAGCTGTGAACCGACTATAAGCCCCAACATAAGGTGTGGCCAGCCAGGGGCAGTTCACAGTTGACGATCGGCACCCACGCTAGCCGGCCACAGTAAATCGAATAATACCCATGATTACGGGCCATAATGGCCCGGGTAGTTACTGTGCGCGATCTCGGCTCCGATGTGTCTTAAGTGCGGCTGTGGTAAAAAAGAATTAACTCCCCGCGGAGGCGTAAGATGGGTGACAAATGTCTCCAAGACCCACAGCTAGGGAAAGTGACTACAAAACTCGTTTGCCACGAACTTAAGCACATCGAAGGCCTTCCGTGATTGGAAGTTTTACTTTTTCACATATTTCAATTTTACTTAAAAAGCTTTTCTCCTGTCCTCTATAACGGTCCCTAAAGTACAGGATGCAGAATAGGAGATACTAGCAAATGGATGTAGGGACTCACGATTGTATGGCAGGGCACTCGACTGCATTCCATACTCGGTCATACAAGATATTCAAAACTGCCATCTACGATTAAAACATGAAGGGCGGTATTTTCTTCTTTTGTGTACAAATACATGACTATAATTTGTTCACACCACACGCTAATATTACAAGTCATGAAATTATGTTTTAAAACCAGAACCTGACATCAAACACAATTCAATTACAAGAATATGCATAGCTATATTTCTCATACGACATGTCAAAATAGCAACAAGCATTCGGAAGATGACAAAATCAGCTTAAGTTAAAGAATTACACATCAAGAATAGAGCTATTTATTACAAGTAGCAAAATAATTACAACTTAAAAGTTACTCTACTGTTTTAAGACTAACGTATACGGCCATGTCAAGTCTACAAAAAGAATTTTCCAGGTCTGATCAAGGGGCCGGCTGCATTGGAGTTTTATCCTTGTCCTGTTGACCACCTGTCCAGTCA
The DNA here is from genome assembly GCA_030737815.1 of Allium fistulosum. Taxonomy (NCBI): domain Eukaryota; kingdom Viridiplantae; phylum Streptophyta; class Magnoliopsida; order Asparagales; family Amaryllidaceae; genus Allium; species Allium fistulosum. Next base: position 735,529,366 of record CM060908.1, on the reverse strand, counting down.
GAGAAAGGATTCATTAGTGATAAGCAACCAAAGTTAATGGAGAGACTAAAAAGGAAGACTTACCAGCACCTGCTTCTTGACTATCCTGGTTGTCATCCTCAACTTGCACACCTGCCTCCTCAGCAGCAAGCAACCGCATACCCTCCTTCACCGCCATCTTCTCCTCCTTGGCAAACTGAGCAGTGACCACATCCATGCTGAAAGCCACACCACCATCTCTATCCGCATCAGCCTTAGCCTCCTCCAGAGCCCGAAGAAAAATCTTGGCCATGACCCTAGGATAATCATCCATCCAGGATAGGTTGCCCTACTTCCAGGTTCGGAAGTACATGTCCTGGAGCATTTCGTCCATCATCCCCTCATTCTCCTCAAACTCCCTCATCCGGGCCTCGGAAGCCGACAACCTTCCAACAGCAGCTTCTCTCTCCAAACGGTATCTCGAGCAATCAGCCTGAAGGGATTTCTGCATCGCCTCCATCTCCTCCTTCAGCCTAACCTGAGCGAGCTCTGCGGCTTCAAGTTTCCCCGACAGCTCCTCTACCCGCTTAAGATCCGCCCTCCGAACCTCATCCACTGTCGAGATGGCCATATTTATCTGTTCCTTGCAGGCGGCCTCCATCTTCCGTAGTTCCACCTTACTAGCCTCCACCATAGCCTTCCTCAATCGCCTGGAGGCAGCCTCATGCTGAGAAATCTGAATGGCCTGGTCAACGAGCTGTTTGGCCTGGTCCGAAACCACCAATCTTAGTCGGATGTTGGCACTCCCAATCTCCTCTCCAGCCTTAACCAGCCGGGCATGATGCCCCATCAGCTTCCTAGTCTCCTCCACCACCCGATCAATACTAGCCTTGGCCTCGTCTCCCGTGGTAACTATCCGAGTGATAAGTAGATCAAGATCTAAGGACTTAGCCTCATCAAGCACCCGTACCATGGGATTGCGGGGAAGAAGGTGCTCACCAGTAACCTCGTCAAAGGTAATGTCATGGGAACTTGGATCTAGATCAGGATGACCCGCAAACGGATTACGAGCCAAGTCAGGACGGTCGATATGAGTAACGGAAGGGTTTCCGGGCGGGTGCGGAGAGGGTGCAAACTCGCTGTCCTCCTCCGTGATATCATGAAGAGGCTGAGCCGGGAGCTGAGGACCAGGCGAAGGTTCGGATAAAGGATGACTCCTTTTTCTCTGCTGAATACCCTCTTCGATAACCCCGAGAAGAGGACGGTAGCCGACTACATCCCTGGAGCGGTGGGTCGAAGGCTTCGGCTTGACAGAAGTTTTGGAAAGCTTGTATTGTTCAAGCCTGTGCCGAAGATCTGAGGCCTTGGCCATTTTACCTGCTCCTGATATGAAGAAAAAGTGTCACAAGCATATATTGATCTATAATTCGAGAAAACACGGCAAATTAAAAGGTAATAAGAAAGGAAACACATCTGCGGTTGTACAAACCCTGGGGAGGAGTAGGATACTGCAATAAGTCCTGGATTTCATTCCAGGACGGGAGCGGGTCATAAAATATTCCTAAGTCCCTATCATAAATGGAGCCCGCAGGAATCAAAAGTTCACCTTGAGTCGTCGGAGCCACCTTGGCTGGAATAGTCTGAGGAGGCTCGCTTGCGCCAGTTCCAGCCTTGTCAGCTTTCCCAGTTTTCTCTACCAAAGCCGGATCTTCGTCCAGCCCCTCGAAAGCCTGGTGGAACGCATCATCCGTCCACTCCTGAATCTCACCCGCTTGCCCAGGAAGCAAGGCCCCGATGCCATCGCCACCTTTATCACCTTCCCGACCATCTCCACCCTCACCTCTTTCCTCCTCTATGTCTTCCTCCTCCTGGGTAAGTGGACAATTGCTGGGGGAGGGACCGTCCGACTTCTTGAGTTTCTTACCTCCGACGGCTTGAGGTCTTGTGAAAGGTTTCCTCTTGCTACTCTCTACCGTAACACCTCCCTTAGTCTGAGCAGCCACCCTCTCCTCTGCCGTTTCCCTCAGCTTGACTACTGACTGCTGTGGAAGGATTAAGTTATACTCCAGGAGGGTCGCATTTCTGATAAGGAAGGCAGATGATCTATACTTCCCGAGAATAGCTTCTATCTCAGCCGCCGTCTGAACCAGGCGGTCAGTCTCCACAATCGCAAAGCCACCTGTCGCTAGCAAAAAATGAGAAAGTATGAGAAGAAGCATCGCAATCGGAATGGAAATTATAAGTAAAAGCATCAACTTACATCCAGAAGTAAAGCGCCGAATTGAAACGGAGTCGTCCCTGACAAAGAACCACTCCTTCTTGAACATGCTGAATTTAGAATACAAATCCAAGACTGGCTTGAAGGTCACAGCTGACTCCAAGCTAATGTATGGGGACCCCTTCTTATAGCCCCTCAGATTATGCAGATACCGGATCTCCCGGTTGGAAGGAGCACGACCATACTTCTTCTGGAAAATGACGAAGAGGCTCACCAATATAGCATAGGAGTTGGGTTGAAGCTGGAAGGGGGCCACCTTTAGATATGTGAGGAAGCTGGCTATCCAAGCGTTAAGAGGAGGAATGGCACCACACATGCAGTGGTATCTGCTATAGGCGAAGTACCCTTCAGGAGGATCGTACGGCATAACTTCTCTCCCTGGCAACAGCAAGTGCGCCCTATCAATTCCAAAAGATCGGGAAATGACATCAAGCTGCTCCTCCTTGAGGGAGCTAGGAAAGCAATCGGGCGAGGAGTTCAGAAGCTCCTGAGGGCCGTACCCGTCCACTAGTGATCTCGGGGCAGATCCATGACGTTCTGGATTCGGCTGAGCTGGGGGCACGGCAGAGGAACCTCCTTCGCCCCCGGATTTCTTTTTGTCTGATCGAGTTTCTGCTTTGCGAGACATTATCTGCAACATAGGAAAGACAGGTTATTAGAACAAAGGATATAAACAGGCAAAATTTTCAAGGTCATTCGGCATTCACATCACTCAAGTTCGTTCGGCATTCACGTGTGCAAGGTCATTCGGCATTCACATCACTCAAGTTCGTTCGGCATTCACGTACGCAAGTTCATTCAGCATTTCACATACGCAAGTTCGTTCGGCATTCATGTACGCAAGTTCATTCGGCATTTCACATACGCAAGTTCATTCGACATTCACTCAAGTTCATTCGGCGAATGGAAGTTGAATACCTGATTCGGCAGTAGGATAAAAACTGATTCGGTTGTTTGAATTTGTCTCGTTCGGTAGAAGGTACCAAAGCCCCAGGCCCTTATTTATAGGCAAGCGTAAATGACCGGACCGGTCGAAAAAAAAAGAAAAAAATAAAAAAAAACAAAGCACGGCACATGCCGGCATATGCCCCACTTTGGGGGGAAAATGTTGGGTGTGTTCTCACCCAGAAGAGCTCAAGAGCAAGAAGCTGATTCATTCACGCTCGCCTAAGTTCCATCCGGTCTTCAAGACTGCCGAACCAATCTTCTTCAAGGCTGCCGAACCAATCTTCCTCAAGGTTGCCGAACCAACCTCCTTCAGACAATGCCGAACCAATCGTCTCCAAGGTTGCTGAACCAACCCTCTTCAGACAATGCCGAACTAACCCTCTTCAAGGCTGCCGAACCAACCTCCTTCAGACAATGCCGAACCAACCCTCTTCAAGGTTGCCGAACCAACCTCCTTCAGACAATGCCAAACCAACCCTCTTCAAGGCTGCCGAACCAACCTCCTTCGAGTAACTGCCGGACCAACCTCCTTCTAACCTTCGCCGAACCAATTCATCTCCTACCACCGGACCAAACGCTACTGGACCAAGACGTGCCAGGCCAGATCACATCAGCCCAGGCCCACCAGCAGCTATATACATCCAAGACCCCTGCTCCCAACCTCACTCTATAAATAGAGGGGTAGGGGTACAACAATGGGGACAAGTTTGAGAGCTCAAGCACGGAAGGAACTTTCAAACAAACAACTTTCTTTTACTTGTATCAAAGCTTTGTACTTGTAATCAAAAGAAGAAAAGAGAAATAACATATAAAGTGGACGTAGGCACATTCTGGCTGAACCACTATAAATTTGCGTGTCTTTTTACAGTTTAGCCCCTGCTTTTCATATATTTGCATAAATCACTCAAATCGCTAAGAACAACATAAGATCTACTAAATCATACAACTTTGAGGTGTTTGTCCATTTTTTGTGCAAACATACATATTGCGAGGACGCAATTTCTTTAAGGAGGGGAGTCTGTAACAACCCGCATATTTATCGATTTTATATTTAAATATTTTATTTAAATATTTTATCATTAGTCGGATTTTAGTCCGAAAAGCTACTTTTTGCATACGGACGAATTAGAACTCGAGACCACTTCCATTGAGTTCGAAACGTCGTTTGCAATCTTTTAAGTATAAACATCGGTATGTTTGGAGATAGTGAAATTTTCATCACTTTTTGCTTTGGGCTTTTGGTTTGGGCTGCACCTCTTCTAACTCAGCCCAACCCCTCCACTTCATAACTTCATCTCTTCACTAAACATTCAAGCTTCTTCAAAAATGGTGGAGGGAAAGAGAAATTAAAACTCGAAACTCAAATTCAATTGCAAATCCAACATTCGACTCCAAATTCAAGTAGAAGATATTGGATTTAAGCTTTGGATTGCTTCTCCTTGCTTTCAAGCTTCATCTTCATCCATTTTAGTAAAAAGGTGAGATTTTAAATCTCACATCTTGCCTATAATCGTCATTGGACTGTTGGGAACGATTCCCCATCACTTTAGCATGTATGTTTGCATTGGATTTGGATTGAATGGGTGAAAACCCCAAATTTTCGTGTGTGTTTGCAATTCTGGGCGTTAGGTCGCTCTGCCTCGAAGAAGAGAGACTGCAGATTTTTGTTCTGGGCTTAGGTCGCACGGAATTAGGTCGCTAGGTCGTAGGTCGTGGGTCGCCTAGGTCCTAGGTCGCTCGTTCCTGCTTTAGTTACTAGGTCGCGGCCACGATAGGTCGTTCGTGTGGAAAAGCCACGCAGGCTATAGGTCGCATCTCCTTAGGTCGTTTCCGACCTTATATCACAAGGCGGCTCTAGGTCGCTCGACCCTGCTAGGTCGTAGGTCGCGAAACCCCTTAGGTCGCTCGTGTGTTACCTCGTTAGGTCGCTCGCGTGTTAATAATTTTGGTCGCGTGCTCATCCTACTTAGGTCGCAAGGCCACTAGGTCGTTAGACCTTTGACTCTTTAGGTCGTGTACACCTTTAGGTCGCGTACCTAGTTAGGTCGCAAATCCTTTAGGTCACGTATTCCTTTAGGTCGCATGACCTTGTTTTTCGTTAGGTCGCTCAGCCTCTTTTCGCTAGGTCGCTGCCATTAGGTCGCTCGTCCTTGTCTCATTTAGGTCGCGGGTCTTTAGGTCGCAAGCCTTTAGGTCGCGTACCATTTGGTCGCTCGACCCTGATACCTTATTAAGTCGCAACCTGTTAGGTCGCTGGACCACTCTACCAGTTAGGTCGCTCGACCACATCCTCTTAGGTCGTTTGGACAGTTAGTTCTTAGGTCGTATGGCCTCCACCTTGTTAGGTCGTTTGACCTGTTTCATGCTAGATCGTGTGGTTTCGTTAAGTCGCTAGGTCGCTCGCACCTTAATGTTGTTAGGTCGCATGGCCTTGACTTCTTTAAGTCACTCGGCCCTATACACCACTAGGTCGCTCAGCCCTTGATACCACTAGGTCGTTTGACCTGTATCATGTTAGGTCGCTCGGCATTCTTAGCCGCATTACCTACTTCCACTTTGATGTATTTTGAGCTGATTTCCTTGGATTTTCTCATGTCTTCGAACGTGATATTTTGTGATGCGATTTGTTTCAACAATCGTTTTGTGACTTGTCACTTCAAAAATGTGAAGGCTTCAATACTAGTAGTAAATATCATAATCTTTCATCAAAGCGATTTCAACACTGTTTTAAAGATAAAGCTCGTTTTCTCAAACCATTTTCTAATCTACTAGTATATACAAGCCTTTACTTCACTCGGATGAGAAATCGAATTAAACGACTTAGTAAAACGAGTGGTATGAAATGCTTGCGTTCACTTCATCGGTTAACTCTTGGACTTGTTCGATTGAACCCTTTTTGTGACAATTTTCTGGTGAAGATTTACAGCTCGTTCGTAAATATTTAAGTTAAGCAAGTGGTTATGGGACATGAAGCTAAACTCATATATTTACTAGCTTGGTGTGATTGACACTTCTTGATGATCATGACGATCATTTTTTTGATTTAGACTAGCAACTGTGCGATGTGTCTTTGTCTGCGAGGGAGACTAGACCCCACTTTTGTGATGTTTCGCCATCACATATATAGGGTAGCACCCCATGGTCTTTGGGCCGTTCATGTGTTAAAATTTAATGGATAGCTTCCATGAGATAGCTTCTCGTTCATGTGTTATACGCGTTAGTGAGTTTTCATGCTCCCGTTCATGTGTTAGGCCTCCCCCCTTTTTTATGTGTTTTTCCTGGATTTCGTATGTGATTTCGGGAATTTGTGCTTCACCAATTTTCATGATTTTCATTGATATGATATCATTTTTTGTGCACTGGTGAATTCATGTGTTATTGACTTGTTATGAATACAAGTTTAGGAGATGATACCCTATTTTATCTTTGAGAAGATTCTTGTGATATTGGTTAATCTTTTGTTGATTATCCTTTACATACTTATAGTAGTATGCTACGATGGTTATTACATGTTCATGTCATGCCTTTTACTTTATACTATACCATCTGATATTTATAGCTACACTGATCCGTTTATTATTTTCTTATAAATAATACTTGGGTCAGACTGAGATGTTACAGGTGCTTCTGCTTGACTTCTCTTCAGGATTATTCTAACTTTTGGATAACTACTTAGATTAGTAGGTTTTGGATGTACACATTTGAGATATAGACTCTATGTTGTGTACTTATTCTTTTGTATAGCACATGTTGCTATTCTTTTGTATTATCGTGGATCTTTCTGACCACTACTCTGATATACACTTTCATGTGTTATATATATATATATATTCATATCTTTTTCCGCCATTGTGATATGGATGTCTGTGACTGATTTATGTTATGTTTATTTCTATGTTTGTTTCCGAAGATTATATATAGCCACCGTGTGATAGCTTTGAGTTTTTATCGGTATGTCGGATTTCCTCCTTAAATGAAGTTCATGCTATTCTATCTGACATATCGGTGCTCACATAAAGAAGTTACATGGATGGTCGCTCCTCAATAGCCTTATTCTCCGTGCTAGTTGACAACATTACACCGTAGTGTTCTTGGCTAGCGTGGGTATAGAGGTGGGGCGTTACAGGCTTCCTCTTCCTCTTCTTCCCCCTTTCTTTCATCCTCTAAAGTTACTCGGTTGGATAAAGCCGAAGGCATTTTAATTCAATTTGGGTTTATAGGTTATGGGGTTAGGTTCTCGAACCTCATGAGCATATTAATAATCCCCCAACGGGTTTTAACCCTTACACCTGAACATATATGATGTGGTCTTTTTCTCCCTCTAAACCTAGTCCTTCATCAATGGTTGTCCTCCATCGATCTCATGCTTATCTAACTCGCCTCTCTCTCATACTCTTGTGAAAGTCACATATATCCTTTATGCCGAGAATGGTTACGACCACTCTTGTGAGGAGCTTCAGTTTCTGTTTGATATTAATAGAAGTCCTTCAAGGGGCGACGTTGGCTTTTTCAATGACCAAGTCAAAAAATCGGTTCTTCCAGACGTCCCTCGATGGACCCGCAGATGGACTGATTTGTACTTCTTTATTTCGAACTTAGATAATTTTCCTTCTTTTCGTCAATATCCAACTCATATCATTTTTTCTAAGGAGGACATTGAATCGTATGAATTTTGTAAGATTTGCATTCTAGAATTAGATGAGAAGGAGAGGGAAATAAAAATTCTTTAATAATGATATGCTGAAGAAACATAATTATCTAGGCCCAAATCACACATTTTCTTGCAATATCTTTAAGCCTTCTCTGACTTCGGTTGAGTCTAGGGATATAACTTGTTTATAATATATTTTTGATTTATTATTCTTATGGTTCCGACCTTCATAGGAAACTTCTTTTGATCTTGTCATTTTATTCCTTTTATATGAAGGTGACATGGATAGAGATGTTTTGAAAGCGCTCCGTCGCAAACCATTGAAGAAGGATGTTCAAAAAAGAAAGCACGATTCTAGCACAGATTCTGATCGCGAGCCCCAATAATTTGACTACTTCCACTTTCGCTTCCCCTTCAATGATTCCTACCATTTCTACCTCAACGGCTCTCCCTATCCCTTCTCTATAGAGCCTTCTTACCATCGACGCTCAATTTTTATCTCTTCCTAAGGGATCGTATTTAACTTGCCGGGAGGGTAGGGAAGGTTGCGCTAGATAATTTGTCTAGCATTGCTTCATCTCCCCCTTCTCTTTTCCCTCTTCCACTCCCTGAGATTACTTCTTATCTTATACTCGAGAAAAAGCCTGTCCTATGTAAATGCTTTTCTTCCTCTTTTTTATTATACACACACACACACAGATATATATATATATATATATATATATATGTACACGTATATACTCCCTACCCGTTGTTGTTTTCTTTCCTCTCTTTTTTTAGCTTAGAGCCTTGATAATTAAGGCTCGGAAGATGTGGAAAGGTGACTAGGTCGTTATCCATGGGTAAGTTGTTACACTTTAAGTGAGTATTGCTTCAACGACTTCTGAGAAAGCTAACCCTGCTTCTGAAAAAGCTCAGATTGCTTCTAAAAAGGTCAAAATGGATGATGATTTTGAGGCATTTCTAGAGGAGGCTAAAAGGGAGGCCAAACCTGCGGCGGACATCTTGGCCTCAAAAGTCCGGGAACTAAAAAATAAAAAGGAGGAACTCGCCGAGAGTACTTTCTTCGTAGCCTATAACTTGTATGCCTCAGCTCAATGTTAGTTTGATGTCGAGATCAAGCTTGATTTCCTAGAGGATCGGGCTTCGATTGATAGGGTTTATGCCTACTGTCGGGCTCAATGGGACGAGGAGGTTGTCATGGAGAACGCCCTTACTTTTGCTTCTATGCGAACTGCTGGGGATGAGGAATCCCGTGATAGTGGGGTTTCTAAGGATACTGATGTAGCTAAGGAGACCGAGGTCATTTGAAATCCCAATGTAAATACTTAGTAATTTTTTTATCAAATTTTTGATGTATGGCTGAATGGGACTTACCTCTTGACTTTGCTATGAATGACCAGTTGTTGTTATTTTACTCATTTACAACTTAATGAATGATTGGGTCATCTTTGTTCTTTTTCTTCTTTTTATAGTCTTCTAATGAAATTATGTTTACAACACTTTTGAGGGAAAGTGTAGCCTAGCTCAAATCTCATACCTTAGATTGCCTTGGCCTTAGTGCTATGGCTATCTACAGGCGTAGAAATAATTTGATGAATCTTTTTCAAAACATAGGAATGAGACCCAAGGATTACTTTCCAGGATTGACCAAGTAGTTCAAGAAAAAGAAGCCCTCGGTAATTTTATAGTACGCTGATGGCAATATACCTTAGAAAGTGGCTCCTTCCCACCTAATAGCCCTCATTTGGAGTGGTTTAGGCTTAGGCTTAGAAACATATATAATGACTGAATCCTTCCTTCCTTGTTATCATATGCACATTTCTTTTGTACATGGGTTTGTTGAATTTATTGTATGACGATGTAGTTAATAATATATGTTCCCATTTTGAATTTGACATGGTGTATTTCGATTTTCCTTGAGTCGAACTTTTGATTATTATTCACTAGATTGGTCCTCATGGGTCTTCACCCGAGTTCAATGAGATTCGTGAATCTAACGTCCCTTCTACCTTTATGATTTATGGCCATGATGATACAAGCATGCATGAGTTCGAGGCTGAGGTAAAGGCTCCTCTTGCGATCATAGAAGAGGAGAATGTTCATCTTATAATTGCCAATAAAAGACTCGAGAAGGGTTTAAAGGAGGTCAATATAGAGCTCAAGAAGGCAAAAGATGCGCTGAACCGTCAACATCAACTTAACACCATAATGCATACTGGGATTAATGCTGCCGAGTTAGAGATAGGTAAGATGCGACAGTCAATGACAGATGGGGATAAACTTTACGGGATTGTTGTGGTGACCCTACTCTTAAACACATAGATTTTTTTTTAAAAAAAACATACCAAAGGAATTCACCACTAAACCCCATTTCTACTATATTTGAATATTTACATAATTTCCAAATAATTTTTCCCCAAGACCCTGGATTACCAATATAATTATATCAGTTTATAATATTACACCCCTTATACATATATGAAGATATATATAAATTCTCTCACGCAAGCAGAAGCAATTAGCCAGATGTTAGAACATCCTTAAAGTTATCATCAAATTTGTACTTGTAGATCTTGATTCAGGAGTAGTTTTTAAGGTGTTTAATTCCATTCTATTTAAATCCAGAGCATGAACATGTATGGGAAATGATGTGTAGTGATAACAGCATATGACTGCATGTACAAAATGCAGCTAGTATGTTGAATGCATATGTAATATGCAGCTAACAATTAAACAGCTAAGTATACATCATGATGTGGGTTTATGAATTGCCTATTCAATATGCAGTGAGTGCTTCATATTACAAGTTTTAAATCTGTTATCTGGGTTTATATTACAACTACATGTTAAGCTCAGTTCCCCCCTTGTGTTCACCATGAGATCATTTCAGATTATACACATAATGATGAGACAAACATATGGCAGAACATGATATATGACATGGTCATTTCTGTTTTCATTTGCCAGATTTTTTGATAAAACATAATGCCAAAACATATGCAATCTTCTATTTACCACTTGTAAACCCATCTCAACTAGTTAACTTAATTTTTCTGGCAATTCAAACATCTATCATATGTGCATTTGAACAAAATTATAGTTTCTGGGAGTTTGCAAAAATCTCTTTAAACAGCCTTCAGAAAGAACCAATATAACCAGATTTTTACTTTTAGATTTTTATAAAATCAAATGAATATGTATTTAAAGTAATTGAATGAAAATCAGGATTTGACATTGCAGGTCATTAAAACAAATTGGAGGAAGAACATGATCAAATATTATGCTAAATGACATATTCATCCCTTTTTCCCATATTCAGATAATCAAACTATCAAATAACCATAACAATAACTTCAATAATCATTCATCCCAGATTTAATTAAGTACATATTTCTGCCAAAATAGATGGTAAATGCAAACATAATCCAGTAATACATGGTAGCTAAAATAAACATTCCACTACAAGGCATCTGCAAATTAAAACTTAATATAAACTCAGGCAATAAAAATCAGAGATTATCACATACACATATCATATTTATATGATATGTCCATCACCTTGTTTCTCTAAATCAGACATTCATGAAATCAGCAGTTAACCAAACATCATCAATAGTCATTCAAAACAGGTTTACTTAAGTACATATTTTAATCCAAATACTTAGAAAACTCCCTACAATTAACTTCAAATACAACATGAAATCTGACCAATAAATTCATTACAAAACAACTGCAAATTTAAAACTGGTTTCTTTTATTTATACTAAAAGCTAATGCCTTCTTCATCCATCAAGCCAACTTCAATTTCCTGCAAGCAATTCACTGAGCTGCCTCAATTTTAATGAGACACCCAGATGATTGCAAGGGCAACCAAACGGGTCAGTTTTCACTGGTATGAGCATTTATCAAATTTATACACATATTCATAATTTTTGGTGAACTTGCAATGTCTACCTAATTTAGCAGATTTCATACTTAGCATATTATTGGTTAATACCAAATGATACAAAGGCACATTCATTCATTCAAACAATACCCATCAAATAATCAAAATAAATATATATAATTCTTGATTCATTTTTCTCCATTTCTGAATAAGTAAACTCAGATTTTATACTCCCAATTTCACCCAGCAATTAATCAAAGCAAAATATTTAAACTTGATTGATTTAACTCCATATCTGGATATTTATAATCCAGATTTTTAAACCCCATTCCCCATTTATTTTATGGTCTTTAACTCCCTGTCAAATGAACACCATGTATGCATTGTGAAGGAAACTCCCAGGTTATTTAATTTATTTCAACACACAAAGGCCTCAGGGTGCAATTGCACCGTGCATATACTTACTCCCACCTGAAGCAAGCAGATCATTGACTAACTCCCAAATGACCAATTTAATTTCTCTTTAATAAATCCCCCTCCAGTTTCTGCTTATTTTATTAAGCTTCTATTTATGAATTCAATCATAAAAACTCCTAATTCATTCATGTTTCAGAAAGGCTTATCTACTTTTATACCTTCTGGTTCAACCCCATGTTCTCCATTTATTTTCCTTATTACAGAAAATACCCCAACATACCTATGGTTTTTCCTAAAAATAATTTAAGAATCATGATCCTACTATATTTCTTTTATATTATTGTGAATATATGAATAAGGGTTTTATTAAGGAAATCTCTCAAAAACCTAGAAATTCTCCTCTAACTTATGATATGAATATTTAGTTTCATGCTTCATTATCTAAGAAATAAACATGAGCTAGATCACTGTCTTGCTGCCTATTTCCTAAATAATTTAGATCCATACTTCATAATAATAAAATAGAACAAAAATGCTCAAACCATTTTAACTTTGAAAACCCACATACAGATTAAAACACCAAACAAGAATGCACAAACAAACATCCATCTCACCCATAACAAATCATTTCAGAGATTTTAAATGATTTATAACATTTTAGGCTGCCTACAAGAGGACATAATGCCATTGCATACAAAGGGATAAATACTCACATAGTGTTCTCCTTTTACTGCCTTAATCCTCTGAACAACAAATCCTCCAATGTTTTAAGCTAATGTTTCTCCTATATTTTTTTTGATCCCGAGAGAATGGTGGATATGGTTATGTGCAGGTATTATAAAACCATTCTAGGGTTTAAGAAAAATGGGTAATTCCCTTGAAGCCTTTAGATATTCATGCACAAATCATTTCCCTGTGTGGTCCTTAATTGGGAATGCACACTTCTGGTTACCTCAATTAGTTATTTCGGGAATCAAGCATTTTAAACACTTCATGCCATTTTCATGACTCTATTTTACTCATGCCATATGCATGTGACCCCTTGTTTATTTTTATTTCTTCTAAGTTTAAAGAAACTGCAAACCCCCTTGTGTTTTCTACCTAACTACCATCTCCATTCAATCATGCATACTATCATACATACTCATGTGATGTAAAAATCATTCACACTATGTTATTTCCTTGAAATAAATATAAGATATAAAATTCATATTTGATCCTATATATTTTTTATTCTGCCTTTAGTTAAAACAGCAACTCCTCATACACCTTTATGTGATAAAAAAAATCACATATATCATGCTAATTATTTCTAGCATAAATATATAAGACATTTAAACCTTATATTAAACTTCATTTTATTCTATCTTTAAATAAAACAGAAAACACCCCATATATTAAATATATGTATTTATATAATTCTTTGGACATGGAACTATATTTGTTTTGAGTCCCAATTTTTAATCACCTTAACTCCTTGCATTTTATCAAACAGAAACTCCTATGCACATTTTATTTATTAACAAGTTCTTTTTTTGTTTTAATGCATTATATATTTTATAATTTCAGAAATTCTTAAAATAAATGTAACTTTCATTTTTTTCTTTTTTTTCGTTTAGGGTCATTACATACCCTACCCTTAAGGGAATTATGTCCCCACAATTCCTTCTAATTCTCCAAATAAAAGCACTAATCCATAGTCTGTTTTAACTCCATAACCCCATACTCACATTTTATGAAAGCAAGCAATATATAAAAATATTCAGAAAGCTATCATAAAGCTAATTAAACATACCTCTCCATCAGAAAACAAATTGGGGTATTTAGCCCTCATTTTGTCTTCAACCTCCCATGTACAATCATTGGTGTCCAAGCTCCATTGAATTTTCACCAGTTTGATCACCTTGTTTCTTAGCCTCTTTTCCTCCTTAGCAACAATCCCCACTGGCTCATTTGCATAGACCAAGTTCTTATGAATTTGAATTTGAATAGGTGACTCTAAAATTGCTCCTTCATCATGTACCCACTTTCTCAATTGAGAAACATGAAATACTGGATGTACACCACTCAATTCTTCTGGTAACTTAAGCTTATAGGCAATGGCACCAATTCTCTGTATGACCTCATATGGTCCTACAAATCTTGGTGAGAGCTTACCAGATTTCCCAAACCTGAACACCTTCTTCATTGGTGATACCTTCAGAAAAACATACTCTCCTACTTCAAACTCCATTGGCTTCCTCTTTCTATCTGCATAAGACTTTTGTCTTGATTGTGCTGCCTTCATCCTATGCCTAACTAACTCAATCATGTTGGAAGTATCTTTAACATGATCTGGCACCAATATTACACCCTCTCCCACATCCAACCAACAGGCAGGAGACATGCAGGGTCTCCCACACAAGGCTTCAAAGGGAGCCATTCCTATTGTTGACTGATAACTATTGTTGTAAGTGAATTCTGCCAAGTGGATATGATCCTCCCAATTACCCCCAAAATCAAGCACACATGCTCTAAGTAAATCTTTCAATATTTTATTCACTATCTCTGTCTGCCCATCACTTTGAGGATGGTAGGCAGTGCTTAAACAAAGTTGAGTTCCCATTGCTTCTTGGAAGCTCTCCCAAAATATTGAGGTGAACAAAGTGTCTCTATCACTTACAATGGTCTTTGGTATGCCATGCAATCTCACTACTTCCTTAATAAATAATTGTGCAAGCCTATGTGCATTTCTGTCTGACTTGACAGGGACAAACTGAGCAGACTTGGTGAGTCTATCAACAATTACCCATATACTATCATTACCTTTCTTAGTTCTATGCAAACCATCCACAAAATCCATGGAAATACTTTACCATTTCCACTGAGGTACCTCCAAAGGTTGCAACATGCCAGAGGGCTTTTGATAGTCGATTTGCTGACAGGTTAAACACTTTGCCACATATTTTGCCACTGCTTGTTTCATTCCTGGCCACCAGTAGCTCCTTTTCAAATCATGATACATTTTAGTGCCACAAGGGTGTATGGTGTACTTGGTTTTGTGATGCTCATTCATGATTTCTTCCTTTAATTCTGCAAAGTCTGGTACACAAAGCTTTTCATTTTTCCTCAAATATCCCTTGGGATCTATTTTAAAATTCTCTGATTCAATGTTATTTAATAACATTTCTTTCTTCTCCTTTAAATTTTGATCTTGATCTTGCATGCCACCAATTTTCTCCACCAGGTTAGATTTCACCGTGATTAATCCCAGTGTACCATACTCCACCATATCACCATGCTCTTTAAAATTCACTACATCCTTGCTATATATATCTGCCTCCCCAAGCACTGCAAGGTCTTTAAATTCATCAATCATCAAACTTGCTAATCTAATATGATTTCTACTCAAAGCATCTGCCACTCTATTAGCTTTTCCAAGGGTGTACAAAATATCTAGATCATATGCAGCTAGAAACTCCAACCACCTTGCTTGCCTCATATTCAAATCTTTTTAACAAACTAAATACTTCAATGCTTGATGATCTGTGAATAATTCAAATTTTTCCCCAAGCAAATAATGCCTCCAAAGTTTTAATGCAAACACTATTACAGCTAATCCTAAATCATGAGTTGCATATTTGGTCTCATTGGGTTTAAGCTGTCTTGATGCATATGCCACCACCTTGCCATGTTGCATGAGCACTGCACCTAACCCAGACCCACTAGCATTAGTGTATACAACCATTCCTTCATTTACCTCTGGGATTTGCAAGACAGGAGCCTCCACCAATGCTTGCTTCAATTTTTCAAAGGCTTGATCACACTGCTCAGTCCACACATATGGTTGGTTCTTCTTTGTTAGCTTGGTTATTGGTATGGCTATTCTTGAAAAATCGTTGATGAACCTCCTATAGTACACCGCCAAACCTAAGAATGATCTCACCTCAGTCACTGTTTTGGTTCTACTCCATGATTGAACTACAATGACCTTGCTTGGATCCACACTCACCCCTTGCTGTGACACCATGTGTCCTAAGAATTTCACTTCATGTTGCCAAAAGATACACTTTGAATACTTGGCTTTTAATTCATGTTCTCTAAGCCTGGATAATACTAAATGTAGATGCATAGCATGATCATTTTCTGACTTTGAATAAATTAATATGTCATTTATAAATACCAAAACAAATTTATCCAAAAAGTCTCTAAAAATTATATTAATCAAATCTACAAATAGGAGGGAGCATTGGTTAAACCAAATGGCATTACTAGAAATTCATAAAGGCCATATCTTGTGTTAAAGGCTGTATACTCAATGCTTTCTTCTGCAACCTTCATTTGGTGAAATCCAGAGGCTAAGTCTAGCCTTGAAAATATTTTAGCTTCATGCAATTGATCAAATAGATCATCTATTCTAGGCAGTGCATACTTATTCTTGATGGTCACCTTATTTAAATCCCTATAATCCACACACATCCTCATTGTTCCATCATGCTTCTTAACAAAGAGCACTGGGGAATCCCAACTAGAACTGCTTGATCTTATGAACCCCTTCTCTTCTAACTCTTCTAGTTGGTGTTTTAATTCCACTAACTCTTTTGGACCCATTCTATAAGGCTTCTTAATGATTGGGCTAGTTCCTGGCATTAATTTTATTTTGAATTCAACTGGCCTGTTTTGAGGAATTCCCCTCACTTCTCCAAACACATCTATATATTCATTGGCTACTGGAATTCCCTCTATTTTTAATTCCTTTTGAACTTCGTTAATACTCCAGATTTTATTAAAACATGTATTCTTTGCTATTTCACTTAGAATTGTAATTCTTTTGCCTTCATTTGTCTCCAAAGAAATAGTAAGATTTTCTAAATTTAAAATTGCTTTGTTTTTCATTAACTAATCCACCCCCAAAATAACCCCAATACTAGGATAATTTAAAGTATATAGATCTGAATTAAATTCATAACCCCCTATAATTAATTTCAGACCCATACACTTCATCCTTAACATACAGTAACTCCATATGGGGCTGTGTACAGTTAAGGGTTGATCAATAGAAACACAAGCAAGTGCTAACTTCTTTGTAATTTCCAGAGATATTAGTGAATGTGAGGCACCAGTGTCATATATTACTAATATTGGTTGGGTATGAATTAAAATTATACCTTCAAGTTTCCCAACATTTCCTGTGTTGTTTGCTGCCAAAGCTCCTATCCTTGCTGTTCTTCTATTAGTCTCTGGGCAATCCTTCTTCAGATGACCCATCCTTCCAAAATTATAGCAGCCTCCTCTAGGTATTTTAGGGTTAGGGCATTGGTTACTATAATGTCCATCTTTTCCACAATTAAAACAATGAGTGAGTTTCTTGCTTTCAGGTGCTACTGCTCCTCCCCCCTTCTTAACTCCTTTGTTTGCCTTTTTCTTGTCATAAGGTTGCACCTTGTTCTGACCTCCCTTCTTCTTGTTGAACTTCATGTTCCTGAATTTCTCTCTGGTGGTGTCATGTTGCTCAAATGAGAGAGTTAGATCAATTACTTGATCAAAGGTTTTATCCTTGTATGGCAACATTGCCCTTGACAGACTAGGGTTCAAGCCTTGAATGTACCTTGCATTCTTTGCTTCTTCATTCCCTATTAATACCATTCCATACTTAGACAATCCTTCAAATTTCTGAGTGTACTCATTCACACTCATGCCTCCTTGCCTTAATCTAATAAAGTCTTCTAGCAGTGTGGCCTTGGCAGATGCTGGGACAAACCTAGCCTCAAGCATGACTTTGAATTCATCCCAAGTGATGTTATTCTCTGGCCTTCCTGCTATCACAACCTCCCACCAATCCAGTGCAACCCCCTTCAACCTCCTTGAAGCTATTTGTCTCTTCCTTTGGTCATTGACTTGCATATCTGCAAAGACCTTCTCCATAGTTATTATCCAAGTTTGAACACCCATAGCTCCTTTAGTGCCTTCAAAATCCTTTCCTCCCAAATTGGTGCATGTCTTAAGCAGTTTGGAAAGCTCCTCATGAGGGTTGTCATGCCTTGGTGCTATTCCATCTCTCAAAGCTCTCACAAAATCCTCCATGTTTATCACAGGTGGCTCATGTGATGGTCTTGCACCTGTGTGATGTCTTGTTCCAACCAAATTGCTATAAATATGATTTTTATGTTAGTTTGTTTACCCCCATCATTCTTGGTGTCTTTACTTTGTTTATTTTATTTATGTGCACACTGTGCATGTATCACATGCACACATTTTTTTTATTCAGACATAAAACAAAAGCATCCAACACCAATAATTCAAATAATGCATTCAAACATCCATATGCATACAATAATATTTACTATGTTATTTAAAACATAGCTCCAATACCAACTGTGGTGATCCTACTCTCAAACACATAGATTTTTTTTTAAAACATACCAAAGGAATTCACCACTAAACCCCATTTCTACTATATTTGAATATTTACATAATTTCCAAATAATTTTTCCCCAAGACCCTGGATTACCAATATAACTATATCAGTTTATAATATTACACCCCTTGTACATATATGAAGATATATATAAGTTCTCTCATGCAAGCAGAAGCAATTAGCCAGATGTTAGAACATCCTTAAAGTTATCATCAAATTTGTACTTGTAGATCTTGATTCAGGAGTAGTTTTTAAGGTGTTTAATTCCATTCTATTTAAATCCAGAGCATGAACATGTATGGGAAATGATGTGTAGTGATAACAGCATATGACTGCATGTACAAAATGCAGCTAGTATGTTGAATGCATATGTAATATGCAGCTAACAATTAAACAGCTAAGTATACATCATGATGTGGGTTTATGAACTGCCTATTCAATATGCAGTGAGTGCTTCATATTACAAGTTTTAAATCTGTTATCTGGGTTTATATTACAACTACACGTTAAGCTCAGTTCCCCCACCCTTGGGTTCACCATGAGATCATTTCAGATTATACACATAATGATGAGACAAACATATGGGAGAACATGATATATGACATAGTCATTTTTGTTTTCATTTGCCAGATTTTTTGATAAAACATAATGCCAAAACTTATGCAATCTTCTATTTACCACTTGTAAACCCATCTCAACTAGTTAACTTAATTTTTCTGGCAATTCAAACATCTATCATATGTGCATTTGAACAAAATTATAGTTTCTGGGAGTTTGCAAAAATCTCTTTAAACAGCCTTCAGAAAGAACCAACATAACCAGATTTTTACCTTCAGATTTTTATAAAATCAAATGCATATGTATTTAAAGTAATTGAATGAAAATCAGGATTTGCCATTGCAGGTCATTAAAACAAATTGGAGGAAGAACATGATCAAATATTATGCTAAATGACATATTCATCCCTTTTTCCCATATTCAGATAATCAAACTATCAAATAACCATAACAATAACTTCAATAATCATTCATCCCAGATTTAATTAAGTACATATTTCTGCCAAAATATATGGTAAATGCAAACATAATCCAGCAATACATGGTAGCTATTATAAACATTCCACTACAAGGCTTCTGCAAATTAAAACTAAATATAAACTCAGGCAAAAAAAATCAGAGATTATCACATACACATATCATATTTATATGATATGTCCATCACCTTGTTTCTCTAAATCAGACATTCATGAAATCAGTAGTTAACCAAACATCATCAATAGTCATTCAAAACAGGTTTACTTAAGTACATATTTTAATCCAAATACTTAGAAAACTCCATACAATTAACTTCAACTACAACATGAAATCTGACCAATAAATTCATTACAAAACAACTGCAAATTTAAAACTGGTTTCTTTTATTTATACTAAAAGCTGATGCCTTCTTCATCCATCAAGCCAACTTCAATTTCCTGCAAGCAATTCACTGAGCTGCCTCAATTTTAATGAGACACCCAGATGATTGCAAGGGCAACCAAACGGGTCAGCTTTCACTGGTATGAGCATTTATCAAATTTATACACATATTCATAATTTTTGGTGAACTTGCAATGTCTACCTAATTTAGCAGATTTCATACTTAGCATATTATTGGTTAATACCAAATGATACAAAGGCACATTCATTCATTCAAACAATACCCAGCGAACAATCAAAATAAATATATATAATTCTTGATTCATTTTTCTCCATTTATGAATAAGTAAACTCAGATTTTATACTCCCAATTTCACCCAGCATTTAATCAAAGCACAATATTTAAACTTGATTGATTTAACTCCATATCTGGATATTTATAATCCAGATTTTTAAACCCCATTCCCCATTTATTTTATGGTCTTTAACTCCCTGTCAAATGAACACCATGTATGCATTGTGAAGGAAACTCCCCGGTTATTTAATTTATTCCAACACACAAAGGCCTCAAGGTGCAATTGCACCATGCATATACTTACTCCCACCTGAAGCAAGCAGATCATTGACTAACTCCCAAATGACCAATTTAATTTTTCTTTAATAAGTCCCCCCCAGTTTCTGCTTATTTTATTAAACTTCTATTTATGAATTCAATCATAAAAACTCCCAATTCATTCATGTTTCAGAAAGGCTTATCTACTTTTATACCTTCTGGTTCAACCCCATATTCTCCATTTATTTTCCTTATTACAGAAAATACCCCAACATACCTATGGTTTTTCCTAAAAATAATTTAAGCATCATGATCCTACTATCTTTCTTCTATATTATTGTGAATATATGAATAAGGGTTTTATTAAGGAAATCCCTCAAAAACCCAGAAATTCTCCTCTGACTTATGATATGAATATTTAGTTTCATGCTTCATTATCTAAGAAATAAACATGAGCTAGATCACTGTCTTGCTGCCTATTTCCTAAATAATTTAGATCCATACTTTATAATAATAAAATAGAACAAAAATGCTCAAACCATTTTAACTTTGAAAACCCACTTACAGATTAAAACCCCAAACAAGAAGCACAAACAAACATCCATCTCACCCAACAAATCATTTCAGAGATTTTAAATGATTTATAACATTTTAGGCTGCCTACAAGAGGACTTAATGCCATTGCATACAAAGGGATAAATACTCACATAGTGTTCTCCTTTTACTGCCTTAATCCCCTGAACAGCAAATCCTCCAAAGTTTTAAGCTAATGTTTCTCCTATTTTATTTTATTTTGTTTTGATCCCGAGAGAATGGTGGATAGGGTTATGTGTAGGTATTATAAAACCATTCTAGGGTTTAAGAAAAATGGGTAATTCCCTTGATGCCCTTAGATATTCATGCACAAATCATTACCCTGTGTGGTGCTTAATTGGGAATGCACACTTCTGGTTACCTCAATTAGTTATTTCGGGAATCAAGCATTTTAAACACTTCATGCCATTTTCATGACTATATTTTACTCATGCCATATGCATGTGACCCCTTGTTTTTTTTTATTTCTTCTAAGTTTAAAGAAACTGCAAACCTCCTTGTGTTTTCTACCTAACTACCATCTCCATTCAATCATGCATACTATCATACATACTCATGTGATGTAAAAATCATTCACACTATGTTATTTGCTTGAAATAAATATAAGATATAAAATTCATATTTGATCCTATATTTTTTTTATTCTGCCTTTAGTTAAAACAGAAAATCCTCATACACCTTTATGTGATAAAAACAAAATCACATATATCATCTAATTATTTCTAGAATAAATATATAAGACATTTTAACCTTATATTAAACTTCATTTTATTCTATCTTTAAATAAAACAGAAAACATCCCATATATTAAATATATGTATTTATATAATTCTTTGGACATGGAACTATATTTGTTTTGAGTCCCAATTTTTAATCACCTTAACTCCTTGCATTTTATCAAATAGAAACTCCTATGCACATTTTATTTATTAACAAGTTTTTTTTTGTTTTAATGCATTATATATTTTATAATTTCGGAAATTCTTAAAATAAATGTAACTTCCATTTTTTTCTTTTTTTTCTTTTTTTCTTTTAGGGTCATTACAATTGTTTATGAGGCAGAGATAGAGAAATTGAATAAAACTATTGAAGACCTATCTACACAACTTACCCTCCGTACTGAGGAAAGGGGAGAGCCAAAGGAGGAAAACTGGTAGGTCACCCCAGTTCAGGTTTGGTTCACACTCCTCCGGTAGGCGCAACACCTTCTTTGGCTAATGAGCAGAAGAAGAGGAGGGAAGAATGGAACACCGAAACCCTTAGATACTTCAGCGGCTTCGCTAGGAATACTAATAAAACTAAGGCTCAATTGATTGATATCTTTGAAAACATGAGGAAGGAGGTTGTACTTGGAATATATGACCTTGAGGATTCTTTGAGCGCAGCTCAGGAAAGAATCACCTCCCTCTTAGAAAAACTTAGTCAGGAAAGAATCGCCTCCCTCTCAGAAAAATTAGTTAGGAAAGAATTTTAGTGTAAGAAGGGGCAGGTTCCCTTGCAACATGCCAGGGATGTCCTTGAATATTTCTACCCTTCACCGATTAGAATTTCTTATGTGATAACTTTCGAATTAACCGTATAAAAACCAATGGACCGTTAGGCCGAGGTTTGATATGACCCTCGAAGGACCTTTCCAATTAGTTCGGCCCCGCCTTTGGCCAGTTTATCTTAAGTGCCTTAGGGTAGTATTGTTGAAGCGTGCATTAGGAAATGACTTTGTAAATTTACATTGTAGGACATTGTATTCGGGTTGTATATATGTTATGTGAATTGAAGTTTCTTTACGAAGTTATGAGTTTCTTGTACTTATTTTACATATTTGTACTACTTTTAAATTTCATTTTGTGTGGGCTTGTTCTATTTTTAGCCCGATTCTTCCGATCAAGACCTGGAGGTTAAGGACGAAGCCAAGAATTTGATAAGGTGGACTGAACTTTTTTTTATTGATTTGTCTAGAATATTTCACAAAACTTTTAACATAACATAAATTACATGATTTAGTTGTTAATCAACATTAAATTATCAAATGTTTCATTCATATTTATTAACTTGAGAAAAAACCAAACTAGGAATATCATAACATCAAAATATGAATTATTTTCACATAAGTTGCATTCGGTGGGTTTTCATCTTAACTCATCAATTATTTAATCATCGTTGAACTGATTGCAATTTCTGTCTTAATATAAACCATCATACTATCATCCTCTATTTTGTTGCAAAGGCTAGATTTAATTAGCTTCATAGCAGAAAATGCCCTTTTAGTAGTTGTTGTAGAAACGGGAAGAGTCAATATAAGATGAATTAATCGATCTACTAAGGGATAAATCTTTGACTTATTTATCTTCAACAATCCTTGACAAAGTTCAGAAATTGTTGATAAGTGTTTTAACTCGTCATTGTTAGGTACGTCTAGACCATAATGTTGCAATTGATATTTCAATTGAAGTTTTTCATGCTCAGAAAAATCTTGTGGGTAAAATGTATCAAGTAATTCACATATATTTAGAGTATTAAATGATTTGTATGCATCTTTAGGCTCCAAAGAAGAGTTAACAGGAAGATTTGTAATGTGTGCTCATTAAATCGATGATCTAACTCTTGCCATTGAGTGTCAATTGTTTCATGAAATATATTAAAGCGATAATGATGTTCAACTGTAACTTGTCTTTTTTTCCTCGAGCACTTCTTCCCGAACTATACAACTACGAAATTTGGGAATACAAATTTTTTTTTGTGGCAAAATGATGTAACTTTGTCAAGAAATGAACTCCAACCATTATCTCTTAGGTCTTGAATAAGCGCCTTTGTAGTTTTCACTAATTGTATGGCATTTAATATATCTTAAGACTAGTTTTGTAAATATTAGCATAACCCATCGGTGATTCCCATAATTTTTTGCATAATGTGCAAAATAAATGCAAACTCAAAAGACATTAAAGCATGATATGCTACATCAGCTTCTCCACTTTGTGAAATTGTGCATCCTTTGTCCTTGGTGATATCAATAAGAACTGAACATGATGCACTATACATTTTTATCAAACTACAAACCGAGTTAAAATGAGAGCTCCATCTAGTGTCTCTAGCTCATTGTAAAGTTCCAATCCGATTAATTCCTCTACCAGATTCAAGTTCACCACTAGAAATTAACTGAGATATATTACTCTCATGAATAGCTTGCAACTCATCATGATGCTTAGAAGATGCACCCACTGCATTAACAAAAACACTTAACTTAGTGAAAAATGATAAATGGGAAGAACTTCTTTGGAAGCGGCAACTAATGCCAATTGAAGTCGGTGAGCTAGACAACGAACATAATAAGCATATGGACGCTCATTTAAAAAATAGCTTGTAACCCTTTCCATCCACCACCACCATCATAACCTTGTCCATGAATATTTTAGATACGTGGATTTTTACTAAAAAGTAATGTAGATATTTCATGTTTTAAAGTTTTGTCTTTTGTGTTTTTAACATGCACAATATTGAAAAAACGCTCAAGCACAAATCCTTCTATATCAACAAATCTTAAAGCAAGACTTATTTGTTCTCTTTAAGACTCATCTCGTGCTTCATCGATAATGATACAAAATTTAGCATCTTCAATTTCTTCACAAATAAATTTTCTAACTTTTGTTCCAATAACATGTAAAATCTCCTTTTTAATTTAAGATGAAGTATATTTAGCATTTTCAGGTGCATTCTCTAAGACAACTTCTGCTACTTTTTCATTGTAAGAGGCTATAGCTTTTATAAATTGGATGAAGTTACCTGTATTTTTTGAATCAAGACTTTCATCATTTCCATGAACGGCACATGATTGAAATGTTAACCATTGGACAATGTCAATGGATACTGAAAGTCATAACCTATTTTGGGATATTTGTTTATCAGTTTGGTTCTCTAAAATATTTTCAATGTGTTGAGAGGATTTCATTAAATCTTTGCAAGATTGTTCGGCGGTAATATGCATTAGGTTAGGAGATTTTCCAATATGATTGAAAAAAGCATACTCATTACAACTATTGACCTTCTTCCAATTTTGAAAGCCATCGATAGTGAATGCATTTGATCTATATCGATCACTTGTCCCCTTATTGAAAATAAAGCATGGTAAACAAAGTGCTGCATCTTTTGTAGAGGAATATTCCAACCATTGAAATAATTTATACCAAGAGCCTTTAAATCACCGAAGATGTGTTCCTTTTTCGGACAATGGAAACTCTTTAAGTATAGGTTGATAAGTTCCTAAATTAACATAAGCATGTCTAATTTTATCTTGCTTATGTAAAGGATAATCATATATTTGTGAGCACAATCCAGGATCATGTTCTAAAGCATTTTCTTCAACCTCTCTAATCTCAATTCTTTGATATTTTGGAGTTAGAGAAGCAACCGGAGGTTGATGGCTGTTACTAAAGATTGAAGAAGATCCAATAGATTCTTGAGTTTCATTTACTTCTATTTTCAAAAAGTCGTTTATTTTAGAAGATCTAATAATGATATCCAAAATATCTAAAATTCAAGAAGAAAAATATGAATAAATTGCATTTCAATCTGTAAATTCGGAAAAAATGGGTCATGGTTATGTGAATTCATAGTTTATAGCTCATAACATTGCATTAACTTTATTTTAATCGCTAGTCAGTATATTAATTTTGGTCGGTATATTATATGAATCCATATTTTATAACTGATACTTATATTGGTCAATATACTAATGATTTCATAATTTTTATCAGTATTCCACTAACTTATACGGTATCTAATTTAATTATACCGATGATTTCATAATTTTGATCCGTATTGTATTCCACTAATTTATATGGTATCTAATTTATACTAATTTCATCAGCATAATTTTAAATAGTACAGCAAATTGAGCTACAAATCTCATCAACTTCATCATTCCATATTGAGCAAACATTCTAAATTTTGTAAAGTAATGAGTTAAAACACATATATCAATAATTGATTTGGAAATTGAAAATTAAAAGTAGAATGTAATTACCTTAGTTTCCTTAAGAAGTGAATTTATTATTCTTGAAACTTGGAAGCATGAGAAGAATAAGGAAATGTAAGTGAGCTTTTATGCTGTGATCTACAACACAATATAAAATGAGTTATAAATGTTGAAAAGTCAATAATTTTTTTAGAGAATTTTAAAAGTCAAAGGGGCCATGTCTCCTACTTGCCCTCCCAGCAGCTTCGTCCCTACCAGAGGTGGCCTTTTTGGAAGGAAGCTTAATTCTGCTATGGCTAGGGTTGTAAAATTAGAAGGTTTACTGAAGGGTGCTGAAAGTGTATATGAGGTCGTATATATGGATGAAATTAAAGCTATGAAATGTAAAGTTGAAGAATTATATGGGCAGATTGCAAAGCGGATTAGCGTCGAAGATGCACCACACCCTCTGCACCCTTGAACCTATGTGCTACTTCTAGATCAAGTGCTACCCTCACACCTCCTTCTGGTGCTCATCCAAACGATGTTCTTAAATGGAAGAATGCTTTAAAAAATTACTATGAGACTAAGTTTAATGAGGTAGAGGATCATTTTAAGAAGGAATTGGTGTAATGACTCTAATTTTGACTAACATTATTTAGAATATTTAATTAGATAAATTAAATAAAATAATGTAAAGGGATAAGGGAATTTAGATTTGATAATTAAGTTTAGGCCATGCCTTAGATTATAAACAAATTAGAGAAATAAAAGGTTAGGATAAGAAAAATGAAAATGATAAGGGCAAGATGGGAATAGCCTTCATTCCTACCATTAAGCCCTTCTATTTTCATTTCCTTCATTCATTTACACACATACAAGCTAAAAATAGAGGCCGACCAAAGCAAAGGGAAAACAAGAAGGTAACTAAGAGATTAAGGAATCAAAGCTAAAGGAAATCAAGTCTACACCAAATCTCATCTTTCTCATCCAAATCAAGGTGAATAATGAATATACATCTCACGTTTTTTATTGTTTCAGTTTTAAGTGTAAACCCATTTCTTTCACAAGTATTATGCCATGTTTTGGTAGTTGAATGATTATTTGCTTGTTGGTGATTTTCTAGAATTTAAATATGAAATTTAGTGATGTGTTTGAGTTGGAAAACCTATCATATGATACCTAAATGACTTGAGATTTTGATACGAAGTTAAAAAAAATATATTTTAGAAGTGAGTTTTTTTTCATAATTTTCGAAGGGATTTTATAAGAATTTTCTAAGTGGAGAAATCGGTTAATTTCAGGTTTTAATTATTAATATAATTAAAATAGGTTTTGGCCCTGAAATTTTTATACGTCGAAGGGTATGATTAATTTGATTTATTTTGATTTTTGGGGAATTTTTCCTAAGTGTATAGGAATGATAAATAAATTTTTTATGCCTAAAGGGCTTATTTGTTTAATTAAGATAATAATAAGGGTTAAATTGTAAAAATATTTAACATTCAAAATTATGGCATGCGGCGGTTTCTCAACAAAGAATTTGATAAAGTTTTGATGGCCAATAAGGTTTTGACAAATTATAGAGGTTTGGTGAAAAAGGAAATACTTTTTACAGTAAAATTGAAGTTTTCTAGTTAATTACCATTCTACCATGTCGATATTGGCTATGTCGAGCCCATCTCGCTGCATCCTAGTGTCATCGATGTGGAACAAAGCAATGCTGCATGATGTCAACGAGTTTGGCATGAAGCAGATTGTTTTGGAACCTCGTCGAGGTTGAAAAGATTGAGAGGAATCTTCGATGTGGGCATGTTGATGGACATAAATGCCGTGTTTTTACAAAAAGGCATGTTCCCGCATATGTTGTATGAGTCGCTAACCTTTATAACCTCGACGTGCATTGTTTTGTTAAGTGACTTCGAGTTTCAGCCTTGCCGACTCGATGGTCATCGAGCCTAACCCTTATCGCTTTAAATTGTCACCGAGCCTATGCCTCCTTTTGATTAAATTGACATCATTGATATCGAAGCCGCACCTATTCAACTTTTATATCCTTGAGAAGGCTTTGATGTCGAGATTTTGAGTATCACCGAAGTTTAACTGTTTTATAATCTAGCACCATGACTTATGAAGTTATGACTTTGACATTATCCCCATATATATTCAAATAAAAGACTTCGACATGCATTTGAATGGGCAAAGATCTTTGATGGCGATAACGTCGTCGAGTTTTATAATTGTAAAGGTATTACATAGTTTTGGCCTTGTAGCCTATGTTTTGAGAGGGTCGAAGACCACAATGATTTCGAGTTGTCATCAACAGTGTTTTATAATGCATATATCATAGCATAAGTCTTTCGAGTAAAGTAAAGGACTAATGTTTTCCTTGTTTTCAGTATGATTTCAAGGGTTAAATCATTTACAAAGATGTTGTTTTAAAGGAAATATGGATAAGGTAGTTAACCCAGAATTTTCCTAAGAGAATGACTCGGAGATTAGAAAACCAGATGAGACTGGTGTAGGGTCGCGCCCTATACTTTAGCTAGCAGCCCCTAGCTAGTATAAGTCAAAAACTCCAGTGTGTAGGGCTTTGTCATGGGCAAGACTAAAAGAAGGTTACACACGAAAAGGAATACACAGAGTAGAGATAGTTTATTGGTGAGCCTGAAAAACAATAAAGATCAGTTGACCCTGGAAGTAGTAAGTTATGGATAGACCGTCTAGTTTCCTATAATGGTAAGTTTGAACATTTATTATGTGTAGTAGGCCCGAGTCAGCCATAGTTTTATAATCAGCCTAATAAAACTATGATGTTGGGACAGATAGTCCACTGATTACCTATTTTGTATGCATACATGTTATTGTTATATTGTTTGTTATAACCTGTTTGGTTGCAGGATTTTGATTGCAAAAGATATACTTTTAAAGGATATTGGTGAGGGAAAAACCCGTTCCACTAGGCGACATGGTCTCACTTAATATAAATAAATCGAGATGTCATATTATTATTTATACCAGGCTTTTTGTCTAACTCGAAATTTATGTTTTCCCCTTAAACTCTAGGGTGCTCAAAAACTAATTTGAGTAGGTTGAGAGTTAAGGTTTTCAGGTTTAGTAGGTTTTGGCAAATAAAGCTTCAGAAAACATGCAAGAGGCAAAGATTAGCTATGTAGGAGATTATCTATTTATCTATTCCATTGTGATTGAATGTTGTATGTAAAGGCAGATGTTATAGCTCTAATCATCCAATGGGGCATCTTCATATGTCGCTCTTGGAGTATTTTGTAATAATTATATTTATCTAAACCTGGGATACGTTATGGGATTATGTATTGAATATGAAATGCTGATTTGAAATACAATAAGAAAAGTTGTTTTGAAAATGTGTTTGAAATATTTCATATTCTTGTGCTTCTGATATTATGGATACCATTAAAAGTACCGCATTTAGTCACCAGAAATTTATACTATAGATGACTGTAGCATCTGTTGCGGTTAGTTTCGGACCTCAAAATAGGGGATGTTACAATTGGGAACCTTTGGGATGCGCATTTCACCTTACCTTTCTTCCGTGCAAGAGATCTTTGGTCCTTTTTTAGGACCATTAAGAAAAAAGGGATCAACTTTAGTATGAGTTTGAATGAACTAGGAGGGTCGCTATAGGACGTGTAAATGCCCTTGAGAATAAAACATTCACCCTAGAATGAGAAGCTCGTCTAAACTCTATTGTAGTTTCTCGAGGAGGGTTAGATAGGGCTTCCTTGTAGGGAAAGCTTCACGATGTGAAGGTAGGTAAAGTTAAGGCAGAGACAGGTGTGAAGCTTTCAATTAACATCTTCACACACTTCTGGCCAGGGTTTGATCAGACCTTCTTATATAATCAGATGGATTATGAATTTGATCCGTAGGACTATGTCGGCCATTGGGCCAGTGCCAGTTACGATCCTCGTTCTACTTACAGCCGCACTGCCCCCTGCCATTCATCCGTTGTCATTACTGAACTGAATGACCCACCTCTTATCCTTCAACTTGAGGGAAACTCTCCTTAACCTTTCATGCTGCATTCTCATAGATCATACCATCGGAGAAGGATCATAACTAGTTCTTCCTCCGAGTCTGAGTCACACTTGTAATACGGTTCCATTTAATTGGAGTGTGTTGTTTTTCTTTTGCTCTTTTGAAGGTGTTTGTAGAAGTACTGGTCGTGTACATATGAGCATTGTATTTTATGTATTCTATTAGGATTTTAAATAATATAAGAAAA
The DNA here is from genome assembly GCA_030737815.1 of Allium fistulosum. Taxonomy (NCBI): domain Eukaryota; kingdom Viridiplantae; phylum Streptophyta; class Magnoliopsida; order Asparagales; family Amaryllidaceae; genus Allium; species Allium fistulosum. The sequence continues at coordinate 735,499,051 of CM060908.1, read as the reverse complement.
TCCTTGTTTTATATGTTTATTTGGCAAGCTCTGAGTAGTTTATGGAATTATATTTAATCTGTAGGCTGTAATACATTCCATGTATCGTTTTTCCTTGTCGTTTCCCGAATCAACTTTTTCTGCAGCTTGTGAATCTTGACCTGAGCTTTTGACATGCGTATTTTGTTGCACGCTTAGCATGACCTGCACCTTGTTCTAAGGTAGTTCACATTCGTGCACCTGGCACGGTTTGCCTTGCTATTTGGGGCAGACTGATATTTGACTATGAAGTCAGGACGTGTGTTTATAACCTTCTCGAATCATGCATATGGTTTTTATAACTGGCTCGGGCTGTTTGATATCCTTATGTATAGTGTGTTTATATTAACAGTATTAACATAGAAGGGTTTTTTTATACTTGTTCAAGCCATCCCATATTTGTATGTCTAGTTTAGTAGTTTGGTTGAAAAGCCGAGCTGCATTTGCATGTTTTTGTTTTGATAACTGGTTCAGGCTGTCTAATATCCCTACATCCAGTGTGGCCATGTTATCATAATTAACATGGTGGTATTTTATACCGGTCAGGTCATCCAATATCCCTACGTCCAGTTATTTAGCTATGTTAGAGAGATTAAGACAGAGAGATTTTTATACCGGTTCGGCCCATCTGATATCCTTACGACCAGTTCATTGCATTAATATTTGGCATAACAATTACAGTGTTTATTACATAAGCAATGCAGATTGTTCAGAATGAGGTATGAGATCCCTAACGCAATACCAAGCATTTGTCCTTTTGTAGTCGTAGTAGTTGCTTCACTTATAATTGTCTCCAAAAGTCCCCAGGTGCATTAGGCTTTCGATCTCGGTTCTTCTTCTAACATTGGTACTTCTTTTCCTTAAGGCTTTCAAACCGGTGTGCATCTTAATCACTTCAGCGCCATGCTTGCCAGGATGATGGTTGGTGCCGAGAACACAACAACTGAATTTCTCAGTCTTTGAGCAGAAAGTGCGAACATCCTTAACAATTTGACGGCAATAATGTTTTTCTAGATCCTTTCATAATGGTGGAAGGGGTTTCTTAGGTTTCGGTCTCTGACAAAGCTTCATCCATCATCAGAATCACTGTTCGATTAGTAGTCATTGGTTGATTAAGGTGGATAGTTGGGAGGAAGTGGCGGAGATCTGGGATGATGAAACGTAAAAGGGTGCTGAAGGATCTAAGGAACAGAGGTTATTCCTTCCCCATTGCGGTGTTACCTTAAGGACATATGGGGTCATATGGGTTGCCAAGCCTTCGCTGCTTGTTTGCTTCTATCTTCTTGCCAGGTATCTGGGGATTCCTCTGGCGAAGCTTCATATCCAAAGATAATCTGGGGATTCCTATGCTAGAAGGAATAGTAGGAGGGAAAAGTGAATGAGCCCTGAATTGAGAGAGGATCGAGTCGTCCATGAAGGGTAAGGTAGTGCTATCATCGTTGAGGGCAGATTGAACTCCCTTTTCTCTTTGCAATAGCGGAATAATAATAGATGGCTTGGTTTTGACTCGTAGGCCAGCCTCACCATTGTCATTTATGGGAGTGTCGTTACCACTCACCTTCTGCATAGTCTGCGTGCATGGTGAGCGATGGTAGTGGGATATAGATGGTGATGGTGCTGTTGGTCAAAGAGCAGTACCTTAAGTCATTGCTTCCTTCATCCCTTCATCTGTTGGTCCACCTGGTTGGAGAAGGTCTGAATCGTGGTTAGGATGGGATCCATGGGGGTGTCAACGGAGGCTTTCGCCTTAGTTTTGGCTTTGGAACCTATGATTGACCGTTTTTGAGTGAAGGGAACAGATGGAACAGAGGGATTCATGGTTTGTAGGAGAGATGTAGGTAGAGCTTACTGAAAATAGGGAAAAGGAGGTTCAAGCCCTCCTTCTAGTGCCAAAAATGTTAATGAGAGTTTTTATCTCACAATAACTCAGATAATTGTAGAGTAATTGAAGCTTAAATTACTACCATATTTTTGGAATCAATAAATTTAAGTGATATTAAATTTCCCTTTGAGTAGTGATTGTGTCGCTGGAGCTTACACAACCAGGTAGTTTGTAACATCCTTAATTTTTGATAACATTATTCAGAAGATTTAATTAGATAAATAGAATAAAGATGATAAGGGGATTGATATTTGAATAAATTACATAATGAGCCATGCTTAATAATAAATATTTAATGGGCTTCAAATTGGTTTATAAGATAATTAAATTACACATGGGCATATTAGTAAATAGCCATTTTATTTTACACGGCCATACACTTCTCATTTTTGTCCATTCACATTTCATTTCTCACCATCACAAACGTAGATCAGAAAATAAAAAAAAATATATGTCCATTAACAAAGAGGAAAAGAGGAAAATTCAATCAAAAGCTAAGATCAAAGCCAAGAAAGATTAATCAACTACAAATCTCAAATTCCTTATCAAATCTAAGGTGACTAATAATTTTATAGCATCTCTATTTTATTCTATGATGATGTGTTTTCAGATTTATGTTTAAATTCGTTTTTATAACGATATGGATGATGATTTGCTTGGATTATGTTATGATCGAATTATTTAAATTCATATACATATGAATTTGCTCAGTTTTAAGGGAAAACCAAGGTATATTGATTTTGAAATGCCATGGAAAACTTTTATGTTAAGTAAAACATGATTTTGGAGATGGGTTTTAAATTTCAGAATTTTCCAAGTTATGGAAATTTTGTTATGAATATTTAACGAAAAACATGATATAATTGGGTTTAAAAATTTATTTTGAGAATTTTAGGAAGAAATTGGGTCTAGAATTTTATTATGTTTGATTACATGAAGAAATTGGGTTTTTGTGATTATTAGGGATTTTTCCCAATTGGTTTACTAGGGAAAGTAAATTATTTTAAAAGAGGGACTTTTTTGCAAATATGATTTTTGCTATATGAAAGGTCTTACACGTTACATTTTTAGGGTTTAGATTTAATAGTAGTGCGGCAGTTTTAATTGTAAAGTATTTGAAAATTTTTGTTGCAGCCAATCAATGGTTTACAAATAAGCAAGTTAATATAAAGTAATTACTAAAAGAAGCAACATTTCAGCCTTTAATTCAGAAAAAGGTGTTCCGCCTCAATTTGTAGCCCTTTCGACCCTAATGATTCCACCCCATCCTAGTCAAAACCTACTTAGTCGAAACAATCATAGTCAAAACCAGTACACAAGGCATCACCTGGTGGTGCCTAGTGGATTGGAAGGATAGCGGAAGCGTTGGTGTCGAAAGGTAAGCTTTCGATGGGGTCGAAACCCTGCTTTGTTGCAAATGTTAAAGTCTTTCCTTGTTTTACTTAAAGCCTTCGACATATTCGAAACATATGCTTTCGAAAGGGTTTTATAAATAGCTTTCGAAGAAGGTTGCCACATTATGTTATTGTACTGGCTTTCAAAGGGGTGCCTTTTTCTTTAAAAAATAGCTTTCGAAGCGTTGGTTATGACCTAGTCAAAACCTAGCAGCCACTTTTCTTTTTGAAGTATAGAAGTCATCAATGCCTTCGAAAGGTTATCCTTGCTTTTATCTAGGTTAAGCCCTTCCTAATTTCTTTCGAAAGGGCTTGAGGGTTTCGAAGGTATTGGAGTTGAAAGGGGTTTCGATTATGTCCTCCAAAGTTTTAATTTTAAAGATCGTTGCTTTTGAACTAGATGGTTCCAACACCATCAACTTTTCTCCAGGTTAATTTTAGTTGGTTTCAAAAGAGATACTTTCGTATATAACCATTTTGACCCAAAAGATATCTCTAAAGAGTAAACCCAATGCTTTCGAAAGGCTACTTTATTTTTTTCAAAGCTATGTTTTAAAGAAAGTTTTCTTGATACCATCGAAAGTTATCTTTGGTTTCGAAAGGTATATGCTTAGATTTTTGAAAAGAGGTTTTCTATGCTTTCGAAGGAGGTCATCCAGTGGCTTCGAAAGTGATGTTTTAAAGCTTCAAAACAAATAACCCATTCTCATTTTTATAGGAAAAACCATGGCATAAATAAAGGTTTTGGAAATGTTATTCACATTTTTATTAACCCATAACTGTATTTTGGGGAAAGGGCAGAATAACCAGTTAGATTTATCCAGTAGCGAATATAACCTAACAGATGTTAAAATATTAATTAAAGATATTGGCAGGGGCCAATAGATTTACATTAAGCCAATGAAAACTGTATGATATTGGTAGGGGCTAATAGGTTCATAGTCTTCCCATGAAAACTACGATTTGATACTGGTAGAGGCCAGTAGGTTTGTAGTTAGCCTATGAAAACTATATCCGGATTAAAATATTGACAGTCGGTCAATAGGTTCCTAGTTAGCCCATAAAAACTAGGATAAGAAGAAAGATATTGAAGTTACCAATAGGTTCTTAGTGACCCTATGAAAACTATGATATTGGACAGATAGTCAATAAACATTTAACAGGTTAATATTAATCCTAGAAACTATAATTGAGACAGATAGTCAGAATGAAAGGAGATGGATAATCCAGATTTGATTTACTTGTTATGCATATCATCATAAAGTTTTTGAAATACTATGTTTTAACCATTGTGGATGTAGGAGCACATTATATGGTTTTATAAACGTTTTAGGATACTAGTGAGGGGAAAACCCCTTCCGCTAAGCTGTGTGGTCTCACTAGACATCTAAATGGATTGAGATGGTAAATTATTATTCATACCAGGCTTTATGTCTGACTCGAAGTTTTTGTTTTCCCCTTAAACTATCGGGTACTCAACTGAAATTAAGTAGGATGAGAGTTGAGGTTTCCAGGTGTTCTTTTAGACGAATAAAGCTTCCGAGGACGTGCAGGAGGCAAGCTTGTTATTAGAGTTCTTTTATTTCCGATGTATGTTTTGTTTGTAAAGGCAAGTTATTTTCTTGCCTATCTATGTACTCTGATCAACCAAGGAGGCATCTTCATATGTCGCTCTTGGCGTATTTTGTAATAATTATACGTTATCTAGACTTGGACTGCGAACGGGGATTATGTAATCAATTTGGAATATTTGGAAATGGAATGCGGAATATTCTTGTGTTTCTGTGTATCTATGTATCTAATGTCACCGTATTTGGTCGTCGAGGATTAATAACTATGGATGATTGCAGCATCCGTAACTGTTAGTTCTTGGCCTCCAAGTAGGGGGATGTTACAAGTTGGTATCAGAGCATAGGTTTATGAAACTTTAAAAGAAACTTAAACCTAAAAGATTTTCCAATCATAATCCAATGAATCAGATACTAAGATTGGGGTTTGGGTTAATGTTATAGTAACGTGCTTGTATTTGCTATATATAATTATGTATATATAAGTACGTATTCCCCACTCTCTTAGACGATCCTTCTGTATCTTACTAAGGCTCGTATGCATATTTACGAGAAAGGAGATATGGAAGCAGGAAACAGAAGAGGAAATCTCAGTGGAGGAAGCATCATAACTAATGGAAATGCTCGACCCACTACCAGGAGGAATCTAGGTCGATAGGCGAATGTTAGTAATTAAAATGCTAAAGCCAATGTGGGTGCTGGAAATGTTCCACCAGTAGATATGGGGGTGATGTATCAGTTCTTTACCGGTTTGATGCAAGCCAGATTGCTGCTGGTTTTGCTGGAAATGTAGGAGGAGCTAATCCTGCGGCTCCAGTTGGGAATATTGCCTTGCTGAGTAGAGATTACACCAGTTTGGGTAGGAAGCCATTCTTAGGAACGGAGAGTGCCGTAGAGGTTCAGAATTGGCTGTTTCACTACGAGTGTATATTTACTTATTTGGGTCTAAGTGATGGACAAAAGAGGAGGTTGGTCTTTATATAGTTACAGGGGTCAGCACTACATTGGTGGAATAGTGTCACTGCCGGAGTGCCGGAAGAGCAGTTATCTTAGGCCAATTTTAAAACGAGATTTGAGTAGAAGTTTGTATCTGAGTTTGCTAAGTCTGAGCCGATGAGGAAGTTTATGGATTTATTCCAAGGAGAGATGTCAGTAGTCGAGTATGCTACTAAGTTTAAAGAGTTGTCTCGATATGGATATGCTGTTATAGATACTGACATCAAAAGGAATGAGAAGTTCATTTGGAGATTAAGGCCCGAGCATGCTAGAATGACCTTGACAAATGTCCGTGATCCTTGTAATATAGTAGTGGAGATGGCCAGTCACCATAAAGAATTAGTTGCTGATCTTGCTAAAGAGAAGTCAGTGGAAACTCAGAGTTCTCAAGGGAAGAAGAGAAATTTCTTTAAAAAGAAGGGATCCTAGAAGGGAGATACTGCTAAGAAGTCTAAGGCTGAGGTAGTTTGCTATAAGTGTGACAAGAAGGACCAGCTAGGCCAACCGCAACTGATAAAGGAAAGACTGATGGAAGGTACACTTTTGATTCGAGTATTCCAGTTAGAGTACTTTTTGAAACCGGCGCATCACATACATTTATACCTCAGTGTTTGGTTGATCGATTATGCTTAGAATTGGTTGATCGATTATGCTTAGAACCCACCTACCTAGTTACTTCCTCAAGGGTTGCTAATCAAATATGAGGGTATGCAACTCTAGGGTTAAGATGTAACCAGTTAAAACTTGATTTTTTATGTCACAAATTTGCATGTAGTTTGTATATTATTGATTTCGTAGATTTCATGATCATTTTGGGTATGGACTAGTTGAGTAGGTATGAGGCTAGAATATTTTGCCAGGATAGGGAAATATCACTCAGATACCCTTATAGTCATAACCGAGTGATATTCTCAGTAGAGAATACTGACCAGAGTGTTAGTGCTATGCTTATTGCTTTGGAGGTAGGAAATGAGTTAAGTCAGGTTCGGGTAGCAAGAGAGTTTGCAGATGTCTTTGAGCCAGTCATTGGACTACCCCCAAAAAAGGCTGTTAAGTTTAGAATAGATCTTGTGCCAGTAGCTAAACCTGTAAGTAGACCACCTAGTAGGATGAAATCAACTGAAACGAAGGAATTAAAGGTGCGGTTAGTGGATCTAGAAGGAAGGAGTTTTATTAGACCAAGCAGTTCGCCTTGGGAGCGGCCATGGTGTTCGTGAAGAAACCAGATGGGTCGTTAAGAATGTGCATTGACTATCGCAAGTTAAACGAAAGGCCAATTAAGAATAAGCATCCTTTGCCAAGAATAGATGATCTGTTTGATCAGTTGAGTGGAGCCAGAGTGTTTTCCCAGTTGGACTTGGCGACAGGTTTCTATTAGTTAAAAGTGGAAGAGGATAGTATTCCTTTCAGCATTTCAAACTAGGTATGGTTCATATGAATGGTTGGTGATGCCATTTGGATTAACGAATGCATCTGTTTTCTTTGTGGATTTGATGAACCGAGTTTTCCGAGAGTATTTAGATAGGTTTGTGTTGGTGTTTATAGATGACATTCTAGTCTAATCTAGGGATGTGAGAGAGCATGAAGTTCATCTTAGAGTGGTACTTGAGATGCTGAGCTAGAATCAGCTAAAGGCGAAGTTTACCGAGTGTCATTTCTGGAGGAAAGAGGTAAATTTTCTTGGTCACATGGTTTTAGAGAAAGGATTGTCCGTCGATCCAAATAAGATCGAAGTCGTGGATAATTGGAAGAGACTAGAGACAATGACTGAGATCAGGAGTTTTCTTTGACTTGCTGGCTATTACCGTAGATTCATTAAGGATTTCTCACGAATATCAACACCCTTAACTAAGCTAACCAGGAAGGATGTGAGATTTGTTTGGTCCGACAAATGTGAGGAGGCATTCCTTAAGTTAAAGCATTTGTTGACCAATGCACCCACGTTAGTAGTTCCAGATGGAAACCAAGGATTAGTGGTGTATACCGATGCATGTGGAATTGGATTAGGAGCGGTGTTGATGTAGAATGGTAAAGTCATTGCCTACGCATCTAGGCAGCTTAGACCGCATGAAGTTGGATATCCTACTCATGATTTGGAGTTGACAGCCGTGATCTTCGCATTGAAGATTTGGAGACATTACCTCTTAAGAGAGAGATTTGAGTTATATACCGATCATAAGTCTTTATGGTATTTATCCTCTGAGAAGGAGTTGAATATGTGACAGTAGAGGTTGCCGGAGTTTTTGGCTGCTTATGATTTTGGTATAGAGTATAAACTAGGAAAAGGTAATAAAGTAGCCGATGCTCTTAGCAGAAAACATAAGAATGTGGTGTTAGCTATGTTGGCGGTGTGGAAGAATTTAGAAGCTTTAGTCGGTTGCGATGTGTAATTAAGATCGACTACTAGTTCTAGTCTGTGTACCGCCAGGTTGTCTTGTTTAGAAGTTCGACTAGTATTGATTGCGAAAATTGCTTCTAAGCAGATGGAGGATCTAGTATTAGCTGAAAGGATCAGAAGACTGGAGGTTGGAATAGAGATCGATGATTTAAAGGATTTTAACCTTGACCAGAAATAATGACTAAGAAAGAAGGGACTGTTGTGTGTTCTGAATGTGGAGGACTTGAGGAAAGAAGTTCTTAAAGAATGTCATTGATCCAAGTTTGCGATTCATCCCGGGGAACCAAGCTGTATTAGGATATGAAGAAGAGCTTCTATTGGGAAAGCATAAAGAGGGATGTTGGATTATGGGCTAGGTAGTGTGCAAACTGTCAACAAGTGAAAGATGAACATCAAAAACCGAGTGGGTTGCTTCATCCTTTAGAGATTCTAGTTTGGAAATGAGATTCTATATCTATAGATTTTATAGGCAGGTTACCCAAGTCAAATAGAGGTAATGAAAGTATATGGGTTATGGTGGACAGATTGACCAAGAGTGCCCATTTCATTCCAGTTAAGTCAACCAGAACGACACCTGTTTTAGCTAAGTTATTCCTAAAGAACATAGTTAGACTGCATGGAGTTCCTAGTAGTATAGTCAGTGGCAGAGATGCTTTGTTCGCTAGTGAATTCTGGAAGAGTCTACAGGAAGTGATGGGTACCAAGCTTAATATGAGTACTACATATCACCCTCAGATAGATGGGCAAACAGAGAGAGTCAACAAAATACTCGAGGATCTACTTAGAGCTTGTGTATTAGACCTTGGTGGATCTTCGGAGGATCACCTACATTTGGTTGATTTTTCCTGTAATAATAGTTATCAGACCAATATAGGAATGGCGTCGTTTGAAGCTTTTTATGAAAGACCATGCAAATCACCAGCATGTTGGTTGGAGACTGGAGACATATTAGTCTTAGGTCCAGATTTGGTTAGAGAGGCGTCATAAAAGATTGAGTTAATCCGAGGTAGGATGCAGGAAGCTCAGTCAAGACAGAAGAGTTACGCAGATAAGAGACATAAGGACTTAGAAATCTCAATTGGAGATAAGGTTTTTATTAAGGTATCACCAATGAAGGGTGTGGTACGGTTTGGGAAGTTAGGAAAGTTGGCCCGAGGTATGTTGGTCCATTCTAGATTATGGAGAGGATTAGAAAGCTCGCATACAAAATAGAGTTGCCGAGCAGTTTTGCAGGTGTCCATAATGTATTCCATATGTCTCATCTTCGCAAAAATGTGCATGATCCAGAGACTACTATTCCTCTGATAGGGTTGGATTACTTAGTGGTAGAGTCGACAACCAGTTCGGGTTGTAGCTAGAGAAGAGAAAAGATTAAGGAACAAGACAATCAGGTTGGTGAAAGTTTAGTGGAGCGACAACGAGAAGGACTGTACTAGGGAGACATATGACAGGATTAGAGATACTTATCCTGATCTATTTTGAGGGTATGTCTATATTAGATTTATATAGATAGTCGCTAGTCAGTTAGACTAGTATGGTTGTTAGGTGTTGTTGCACATGATTGCTATGTTTAGTATTTAGTCCTTACTGAATTTCGAGGATGAAATTCTTTAAGGGGGGCTTGTAACATCCCTAATTTTTGATAAAATTATTTAGGAGATTTAATTAGGTAAATAGAATAATAATGATAAGGGGATTGAGATTTGAATAAATTACATAATGGGGCGTGCTTAATAATAATGATTTAATGGGCTTCAAATTGGTTTATAAGATAATTAAATTACACATGGGCATATTAGTAAATAGCCATTTTATTTTACACGGCTAGACACTTCTCATTTTTTTCCATTCACGTTTCATTTCTCACCATCACATACGCAAATCAAAAATTAAAAAATATAGCCGGCTATTAATAAAGAGGAAAATTCAATCAAAAACTAAGGATCAAAGCTAGGAAGGATAAATCAATAACAAATCTTAAATTCCTTATCAAATCTAAGGTGAATAATAATTTTATACCATCTTTATTTTATTCTATGATTATGTGTTTTCGGATTTATGTTTAAATTCGTTTTTATAATGATATGGATGATGATATGCTTGGATTATGTTATGATCGAATTATTTTAATTCATATACATATGAATTTGCTCGGTTTTAAGGGAAAACCAAGGGTTATTGATTTTAAAATGCCATGGATATTTTTTATGTTAACTAAAACATGATTTTGGGGATGGTTTTTAATTTTCAGAATTTTCCAAGTTATGGAAATTTTATTGTGAATTTTAACGAAAAATATGATACTATTGGGTTTAAAAATTTATTTTGAGAATTTCAGGTAGAAATTGGGTCTGAAATTTTATTATGTTTGATTACATAAAGAAATTGAATTTTTGTGATTTTTGGGGATTTTTCCCAATTTATTTACTAGGGAAAATAAATTATTTTAAAAGAGGGACTTTTCTGCAAATATTACTTTTGCTATATGGAAGGGCTTAAACATTACATTTTTAGGGTTTAGATCTGATATTAGTGCAGCAGTTTTAACTGTAAAGTATTTGAAAATTTTTGTGGCAGCCAATCAATGGTTTACAAATAGGCAAGTTAATATAAAGCAATTACTAAAAGAAGCAACATTTCAGCCTTTAATTCAGAAAAAGGTGTTCCGCCTCAATTAGTAGCCCTTTCGACCCCAATGATTCCGCCCCATCCTAGTCAAAGCCAACTTAGTCGAAACTATCATAATCGAAACTAATACACAAGGCATCACCTGGTGGTGCGCAGTGGATTGGAAGGATGGCGGAAGCCTTGGTGTCGAAAGGTAAGCTTCCGTCGAAACCTGCTTTGTTTTCAAAAGTTAAAGTCTTGCCTTGTTTTACTTAAAGCCTTCGACATAGTCGAAATATATGTTTTTGAAAGGGTTTTATAAATAACTTTCGAAGAAGGTTGCCACATTATGTTATAGTACTAGCTTTCGAAGGGGTGCCTTATTCTTTAAAATAAGAGCATTCGAAATGGTTGGTTCTGACCTAGTCGAAACTTAGCCGCCACTTTCCTTCTGACGTATTGAAGTCATCAATGCCTTCGAAAGGTTATCCTTACTTTTATCATGGTTAAGCCGCTTCCTAATTGCTTTCGAAAAGGGTTGAGGGTTTTGAAGATATTGGAGTCGGAATGGGGTTTCGACTCCATCCTCCGAAGTTTTAATTTTGAAGGTCTTTGCTTTCGAACTAGATGGTTTCGACACTATCAACTTTTCCCCAGATTAATTTTGGTTGGTTTCGAAAGCGATACTTTCGTATATAACCATTTTGACCAAAATGATTTCTCTAAAGAGTAAACCCAATGCTTTCGAAAGGGTACTTTATTTGTTTCGAACCTATGTTTTAAAGAATGTTTTCTTGATACCATCGAAAGGTATCATTGGTTTCGAAAGGCATATACTTAGAGTTTTGAAAAGAGGTTTTCTATGCTTTCGAAGGAGGTCATCTAGTGGCTTCGAAAGTGATGTTTTAAAGCTTCAAAACAAATAACCCATTCTCATTTTTAAAGGAAAAACCATGGCATAAATAAAGGTTTTGAAAATATTATTCACATTGTTATTAACCCATAACTGTATTTTTGGGGAAATGGCAGAATAACTAGTTAGGTTGTCCTAGTAGTGAATATAACTTAAAAGGTGTTAAAATCTTAATTAAAGATATTGGTAAGGGCTAATAGGTTTACAGTAAGCCCATGAAAACTGTATGATATTGGCAGGGGCCAATAGGTTCATAGTCTGCCCATGAAAACTATGATTTGATACTGGCAGGGGCCAGTAGGTTTGTAGTTATCCCATGAAAACTATATCCGGATTAAGATATTGACAATCAGTAAATAGATTCCTAGTTAGCCCATAAAAATTAGGATAAGAAGGAAGATATTGGAGTTACCAATAGTTCTTAGTGGCCCCATGAAAACTATGATATTGGACAGATAGTCCATAAACATTTAACAAGTTAATAGTAATCCTAGAAACTATAATTGAGACAGATAGTCCGAATGAAAGGGGATGGGTAATCCAGATTTGATTTACTTGTTATGCATATCATCATAAAGTTTTTCAAATACTATGTTTTAACCATTGTGGATGTAGAAGCACATTATATGGTTTTATAAACGTTTTAGGATACTAGTGAGGGGAAAACTTATTTCCCTAAGCGGCGTGGTCTCACTAGGTATCTAAATGGTTTGAGATGGTAAACTATTATTCATACCAGGCTTTATGTCTGACTCGAAGTTTTTGTTTTCCCCATAAACTCTCTAGTACTCAATTGATTTTGAGTAGGTTGAGAGTTAAGGTTTCCAGGTGTTCTTTTAGACGAATAAAGCTTCCGAGGACGTGCAGGAAGCAAGCTTGTTATTAGAGTTCTTTTATTTCCACTGTGTGTTTTGTTTGTAAAGGCAAATTGTTTTCTTGCCTATCTATATACTCTGATCAACCAAGGGGCATCTACATCTGTCGCTCTTGGCATATTTTGTAATAATTATATGTTATCTAAACGTGGTCTGAGAACTGGGATTATGTAATCAATTTGGAATATTTTGAAATGGAATGTGGATATTTTTGCCGTTTAAAATTTTTCCCATATTATTGTGTTTCTGTGTATCAATGTATCTAATGTCGCTGTATTTGGTCACCGAGGATTAATAACTATGGATGACTGCAGCATTCGTAGCCGTTAGGTTTAGGCCTCCAAGTAGGGGGATGTTACATAGTTGCACTCTAATTATTTGTTAAAATGGTAAATTAGGTTTATATTTTGCTAACGAATCAAAGTTAGGAAGGATTTGAAGCTAAATAATTAAGTAATAATGCATCAAAATAAAAGACACGGGAATTTTATGTGATTTGGATTCTTTCAAAATCCTACATCCATGGGTCAAATCTTTGTTTATATATTTCTCCTCGATACAACTTTATATGGATGAGAGTAATAATATAAGATACAATTCTTTTAATTTTCCAGAAAAGGATCCCCTTTCTCATTGCAGTGTCTCTCCTATTTATAGTGTAAAGACGCATGCAGACTACCAAAATCTCTTCTCCGTTGTTATCTTAATATCCACCTTTGGATCCTGCCATGTGTTGTCCATCCGCATTTTTAGTTTGTTGTGTATGGATTGCTGATGCATCTTTTGAGGGAAACCATAACTTAAGTGGCAAAATTTTGGGCATTGGTAGGAGGTTTGAAATTGAAGTAGGAACTTCTGAATTTGAGTAGGAACATCTGAAATCGGAGAGGGAAACTTAAGTTGAAACAGAATCCCTGCTCCTGACATGAGGAGTGGATGACATCTGAGCCGCTCATGTTTAGGAATAAGAGTGTGATGAGGCGTTACCATCTTGTTCAGCCTTGGTTGTCGTTGATATCCTTAGGGTTGACTTATGCGGTCCGCTTGTGCATTGTTCGTATGTTACTGCTCTGAGAATGGATGTGAATTTTGAGCTATAAGTGAGGAACATCGCTGGAGCTTTTTTTAAGTGACGTCAGCTTGCCATGTTTATCTGATATTGCACTGAAGGTAGTTGGAGTTGAGTTTCTTTGCTCCAGCCTGTGGTGTTAGCCCAAGATCTGTATGCATGTGTTCCGAGCTGCCCTTGGTATTGCTATATGAAAGTTTGCATAATAAGGGCCACACACGTCTACCGTTTCCTAACAAGTGAAGAACTGCGATGGAGAACTATTTGGATAATCCCATGTGTAGCCCTTGGAATGCTTTGGATTTCTCATGGTACTGCTTAAAGGGTCCTTGATAAGCATATTGCAACTCTGAACTTGAAAGTGTTAGAACCGCATTATATTTCAGGAACAATAGATGGGCTTATCGGGTCACTTGACACGCGAAGTGTTCATTTATGTCTTGCTCGGAATAGGAAAAATGACAAGGACATATTTTGGTGAAATCTATAGTGCAATTTTTGTCTTTCTACTCCTGTGCTTACTATGTTTCGATGGCGGCTTGTTTTTTTAATTGTTCTAATGGTGGTGCCGTTCTGATGGCGGCGCATTGGGTCATTCTGTTCTCTTTCTGTTGTAAGAAGAAAAGGGGGTAGCTCATCCCTATTTCCCTTCAATGCAGCATTGTTAGCACAATTCTATCATTTGTGTATATCGGTCTGTGAGTGCGGTATATTGTCGTTCGTATACAGTCTTTTTTTAGTGCGAAGTTTAGTGTAGGATCATTTTCACCCTAGAGGGAGGGTGAATATGGTCTATTAAAAATAAATGCGAAAAAAAAACAGAAATCAATGCAGAAAAGATCACACACAGTTTTACCCAGCTTCGGGAAAAACTGCCTACGTGCTGCCCCCAAGGTTTCTACTAGAAATTAAGAAATCAGTCGCTTGCAAAAACACATAAACTCGCGGTACCCACTAACTTGACTAACCTAAGTCTAAGCTCAAAACCCTACCATAACATATCCACTAAGTTGCGAATTATCGAACTACGCCTCGTTGTTCGTAACTTATTTAACACTAGAGTTTAACAATTTAAAAATAAAATTACAATAAATAAAATGGAAACCCCAAATACAATTTTAGCCCAAAATAAACTTGATTAAATAAAGAAAGGCATGACCCAACTAAAATTAGTGCGGCCTATGGTAGAATGAGATATTCGTTCTCTTGTTCAATCTGCCCGATTTCCTTTTCTTCATTCTTTAGAAATTAGGATTCCCTTCTAATCGAAGCGCCAATTCCAATTGATCGATTGAAGAGATGTTTTTGCTTTGACTGCTTCGTCGATCTATCGCCTTGCTTTGAATGCACTTGGTCGCTTCAATGAGTCAAGTAATTCTTCGAATGATTTGGTATGAACTCTCTGATTTAAGTTTTTGATTTTATGCGTTGCACGACTTTGATTTGAGTTATAAATTGGTTTGTGATTAATTTCATGGATTGCTCTCTAATTTTTCTCAAACTCGAATTGAATTATGCCAATGATGATGTGGAGTTTATATAGGGATTGATTTCCTATATTTTCGTTTATGCTTTGGCTTTGAAAATTGATTTGAATTCTTCAACTTCTTTCATTGGCCGTTCAATTTTCTGATGAATGGTGTTTTGATTTCTGACTTGTTCTATTTTGATATATACGACTCTCTGATGTATTCATATATTCGAAGGTTCTGCATATATATTTCAAATATATTTCTCTGGTTAACATGTTCAAAATTGCTGCATATTTCGAATTTTGTCCAACTTTTCTATGTTGATGCTTGAACTATTTTGCACTTGACTGACCACATTAATTTCAATCTTTGAAAAGATGAATTCAAAATTTTCACTTGAGTTACATGCTGTTGAATTTCTGAGCCTCTATGTGCACGTTTTTGTTTGTCTTATCTATGCATGTTTGAATTTCCATTGGTATATTGCCTTATTGATTTTGTTTACTGCATTTGCATTTGCATTTGTATACATGCACTGAATCCATCTCCCTTGAGTTCGGACATTTCTGTGCACTTGACATTCTCTTACCTCGTGAGCTTGTTTCCAGGAATTGAGCTGATGCATGTTTACTTGTTTGATTTCCACTATATATATGTATACATGTGTGTACACATATGTATATATGTATGTTATTTGTTGTTTGTCCAATGATGATGAACTCTGTTCATGTTGTATCTTGCTTGATGTTCTTACTTGATTGCTTTGTACTGACCCGATGTCTCCATGTATATACATACATACATATATGTATGTATGTATGTGTGTGATTGCTATGGCTATTTTCTGTCCACCCGAGTGCTTGCATCCTGACTTTGCTGTGCCTGGTCTGGTTCCACATGCCTGAATGCTTGAATGACCGATTTTGCTTGGACATTTGTTGCACTTGTATTCTCTGGCCTCAATTATGTATGTTCATGCCTAAACTGATATATGTGTAAACATATATATTTTCATGTTCATATTGACTGGTTCCATTAAAGTCTTCTTGTATGTACATGCATGTTTGCCTCTGAAGCCATGTGCACTGTTGTGTTTGTCTGCATTGATTTAGAGAACTGCCTTGTACTGACCATTGCTTTATTCTTTGTACATATCTGGCAGTCTGTTTGTATGTTGGTTGGACTGACCTTTGCTGTGTTGAGTTATTTGCATGTTTGTACATATGCAGGCTCTTACATGATTGCTTTGACTGATCATGGTTAGTTTTGGTTTGTATTTGCATTTGCACCTGAGTTGAATCCAGTCTTGACTTGGGTTTGACCTTGTGCTCACTTGTCCCTGCAATTTTAACAAGCAAGTGTATATCGGTGTTCACGACCTTGTGGCATGTACAATGATACACTTTGCATGTCACAAGTTGTTCGCGTAAGACGAATTAAAAAAATGATGATGAACAACCCAAATAACTGAGGAAAATAATATTTTCAAACACACACTTCATTGTGCACTGGAAAATATTTCTTTTTCAATTTTACTACATCGGTGTTTATTTTGCAGATAGTTCAGATGCTGGATATAGGTTGGAACAGAGTTGAATATCAAATACGAGTGATGAATGAATATATAGTGAGGTGAAACATGTATGTAAAATTGTATTATAATTGAAACTTCTATTTGGAATTGTGTAAATATAGTGAGAGCTTAAATTTGTACTATTTGAATTTGTAATAAAATATTGGTTTGAATAAAATATTTGTTTAAATATGAATTCCGAGTTATTTATTTTATTCAACAAATATTTATTTAATTATGTGGAAAAATAAAATAGTACAATAACAAATATATTTAAGCGAATATATATATGTTTATTATCATCAAACAAAAATCATACACTAGTATATTTTGCATTTAGGACCTTCCCGACATCACCTATCTTCGGGCAATTGCGGTTCTCAGTAAGGGTCGATTTTCCTTATCGGTCTAGCGGTTTCATACCTTCTTGGTGTCGCCTATATCTTGGTAACCCCAGTTCTCAGAAGTTTGGGGTTGATTTTCCCATCAACCTAACGGCTTGGATTGATTTGCCCTAACGATTCGGCGGCTTGGGACCTTCCTAACATCACCTATCTCTGAGCAATGCCGATTCTCAGAAGGTTAGAGTCGATTTTCACCATTCTGCATAGTACACTCGATGATGAAATCTTCCAACGCATGTCAATTTATCACCCTCCTAAGGTGATATGTTATATCATACTGGCTTAACTCGATATTCTATTTCAGCAACCTTACTGAGGTCTCAGGTCGGTATAGCACTTGTTTCAAGGGCTGATCTATTAGCCTCTTAATCGGATGAGCCTTGAAATACGGCCGCAGCTTCCACGATGCTATCAATAAGCAATATGCGAGTTTCTCAAACTTTGGATAGTTCCTTTCTTCTCCAGTGATTCACTTACTAATGTAATAAATGGGTCACTAAATCTTAGCTTCCTCACGTACAAGCACTACGCTTAATGTATATGCAGACTCTGCCAAGTAGATGAATAAGTCCTCTTCGTCCATTGGTTTAGACAAAACTGGTGGCATCTCCATGTGCCTCAACAACTCTTCAAAGGCGTTCTGGAAGTCCTGATTCTACTCGAAATTCTTTTTACCCTTCTTCAATGCGTCGAAGAATGGTATACATTTATTAGTTTCGCTTGAGATGAACCGGATTAAAGCAGCAATCTTCCATTCAGGCTTTATAACTCCTTCGTTGTTGGGGCTTTAACATTTCATAAGACATCAGTATGCTCCAGATTGGCCTCGATGCCCCTTGCATTCACAATAAAACCAAGAAATTTTCTAGAAGCAACACCAAAAGAACAATTCAGTGGATTTAGCTTCATCCCATACTTCCATACGATCTCAAATATTTTCGATAGGTCATATTGATGGTTTTGAGGCACCGGCGGTTTCACAAGCATGTCATCTGCATACATCTTCATTGTTCATTCTATCTAATCCTTGAACGTTGCATTTACTAATCTATGGTATGTAGCTCCGGTGCTCTTCAAACTGAATGACATCACATGATAGTAGTATAGTCCCAAATCTGTGTTAAAGCTAGTATATGCCTGATCTGGAACGTACACCGAAATCTGGTTGTACCTTGAGTAAGCATCCATTAATGAGAGCAATTTGTACCCCTAGTTCCATCATCAAGTTGGTCGACTCTGGGTAACGAAAATCTATCCTTTAGGTAAGCATTGTTTAGATCCAAGTAGTCAATACAATTTTACCATTTCCCATTCGATTTTCTGACCAGCACGGGGTTCATTACCCTTTCAGGATATAGAGCGTTGTGGATAAAGCCATTGGCCAACATCTTATCAACTTCTTCCTTTAATGCAGCAGATCATTCTGGACCCAAGCTACGTCTCTTCTGTTTTACTAGTGCAAACTTGGGATCAATATTAAGTGCGTGACATGCCATCTCCAACGATATCCCTCACATATAAGAATTCTTTGAAGCCAATACGTCTAGATATCCCTGGAGAAAGTTAATCATTTCCTTCAGTAATCCAAAACTAAGCTGAGATCTAATTTTCAAGACTCGAGTCGAGTCATCCATATCAATAGGGGCATTCATCATAAGCTCCACCGATGTTGCCCATACTTCCCCTGACTTCTTGATGGGATCCATAGACTTTTCAAATCTGCTATGGTTCCCAAGCCAGAGGCCGCTCTGTAATTGCTATGCTTGTGATTCCTAAATGTGGATGGTCTTCCCCACATTCTTTCCTTTCTCTCGATGCTTAGCTTCCCGTCCTTCTTCCATATAGCATTCAATTGCTGCGCTTTGGTCTCTTCGCACTACTCATGTCCCATTTTCTGTTGAGAACTTCATTATCAGACACCATGGAGCTAAACCAATCCTTAAATTGGCTAGGGTCAGTCGGCCCAAGAAAGTATTTTATGTCGAGTACTCATCCACAATAACAAATGTCTAAATGTGAACCACACAACGTTCCTCTTCACTAAGTTCTATGAGCAAGTCGATCGTTCCAATCGGCTGTTTAGCTTCACCTATAAATCCTTGGATTTTCATCTTGTAGGTAGTCGCATCCTTCGTGCCAATTTTCCTCTAGGGGAAGGTCTTTCTAAACAGGATGTTAACCGAGCTTCCGTTATCCACCAAACTAGATGCACAACTGCTTGTCCAATTCTTACTGTTATGACCATGGGAACGAGAGTTGATGCCTCAACGCCGTTAGAATCTCGGTTTCCAAAAACAATATCGTCTGTTATAATCTTTTGTTGCTTAACCAGAGCTTCATCTTCGATGGCATAACAACTTTCCTAAGGCATATGCTTCAGTGAACTCGCATACCTCTCTATCTAACACCAGCTTCTCTCCATTGGGTGAGGTTCTTCGGTTATGGTACTAATCACCAATCTCCCATCAATACGTCAAGACCCTTCACCATTAGGTCTAAGGGGTTTTCCTTAAGTATGGGGTCCTTAGGAACCCATGGCATGATCAATGTTTTATTATTGCTTGACATACTACTACAGTCTGTTTTTTTGTACCTCCTCTTCGATCAAATCCTTCAAGTGACGACATTCATTCACATTATGTCCATGAGTTTCGTGGATGTTGCAGAACTTCCCATATCATTTTTCTTTCTCCGTCACTTCCCTCCTTGGCGGTCTTTGATACTGCTTAGTTCCTTGAGTAAAAAGATAAATATTTTCCAATGTGTCATTCAGAGGGGTAAAATCTTTTGGTTGCATACTCCGAGGGTGCTTTCTGTTCTCGTTACAGCTACCACTAGTGTTTTGATTCCTCTTTTTTTGTTCCTCGAATTTCCAACATTACCTACAACTTTACCAAAGTTCCCTCCATTCTATTTAAATGCCACATTGCTTTGAATTATCTCCTTCGACTTACCATCACTAACAATCCAAAGGTCGACTACTAGAGGCCACTCCGAGTGTTTGACTCCACAAATGGACTCGGTTTTCTGGCTGAAGTCTAGGTCCTCTTGTCTTAGGGAGAACCACTCCTTCGGTATTTCATGGAAATATAGTTGGTTAAGTTGTGTTTTTCTGAACTTCACCTTCATTAGAACCAACATCCAACTCCAAATCATCACCATCAAGCAGCATGTCCACTTCATCATAAAAGATATCCACTACCTCATCTTCCAAGGCACCATCCACATGTATATTCCTATTGGTACTGAGAGAAATTCTCTTTGTACCAATTGGTTTTCTTGTACGGGGAAGACTTCTAATTCCACCTACAAGTCCTTCAATAGCTCCAGAGTTTCCCATCTTCTATTTTTCCATGCCATCTCTTCTGTTTTGGCCGAAAACGGTGGAATTTTCCTGTTCTAAAGCAGGTGAAGTTTCCCTTATAGTTCTTCTAACTCTTGGTAGTTGCAAGGTTAGCAAAGCATCCATCTTATCCATCAGACCATTCTGGCTATCCACCATTTTCTGTTTAAGCTCTTATATCAACTTTTCAAGCTCTCCTCTAGTAACTACTTCCTACCGAGCAGTGGATTTTGCTATTTCCTATTGATTATTAACTTTAACTTGGTGAGTTTTCCTTTAATTACCTCTAGCTATAGCTCCTAATGACCTTCTACATCTTCTTGGTGCCATTACTTTCTATCTGTAAACCTTCAAGTTCTTCAAGCAAATTTTCTAGTCCTAACCACCGGATCTCTCCAAGTCCAAAATAGCAAGCTAGATCTTAGCCTGGGTTTAATTTTCTCAATGAAAGCACCAAAATGTTGATACCAAAATTGGATCAACGCCCAAAGAAATGTTGTAGGGAACTGCAAGACCTAGATCTAGCAGATAATAGCAAACTAATAGAAAAAGAACAGCAAGATATAATAGTTTTATATTGGTTCAGCAATCTTTAGCCTACGTCCACTTTATATTTTTATTGATTATGGATTTGAGAGAGATTTAGAGTCACTAGTATAAATGATCGACGGGTTATTAAGTGTAGTACGGCCAAAAGTATTTTCCTAGGCGACTATTGCGATGAAGAGATATGAGATAAGAAAGTGCCGAGTCCAAGATTAACCAAGTTGCATCTTTAGTTGTAGTAGGGATGTAATTTATAAAGAAACATCTGCAAAAGTTCAGGAGCCCGCTTACATTGAAGTCCAAAAGCAAGTCAACCATATACAGGTGAGCACGGAGGCCCATAAGTCAAATAATTCTCTCGGTACTAAGAGGTTCCTCTTGGTGCCGAATGGTCTTGCTTTGTGCAAATTCACCTCTTTTACTTGCATGACTTATTCTTCTATCTCTAATTCAATGTTTTTCAAGTTCTTTTCCATAGACTTTAAGTTGATTTCAATGATTCTCCCGATAATACTTGTATTACCCTGCTTTTTTTGCTTTCTTCTCGAGAATCCTTGGAGTTGCTCGTCTATTCTTTGGGAAAATGACTCTATAGCAATCGCCTAAGGTAGTGCTTCGAGCAAAGAGATTTTTGGAGATCCAAAGTGGGGAGAAAAGCTCTTAGTACCGAGTGGTTCTTCTTGGTACCGAGAGGTCCACTTTCGTTTGGTCATCTTCACAACTTGTTGAGTTACTTCATATCATCATTTTAAATAGTTTTAATAATGTTGGAGTGAATCATGATGGTGAAAACCATGTCGATGAA
This sequence comes from Allium fistulosum, assembly GCA_030737815.1. Lineage (NCBI taxonomy): Eukaryota > Viridiplantae > Streptophyta > Magnoliopsida > Asparagales > Amaryllidaceae > Allium > Allium fistulosum. Next base: position 735,477,188 of record CM060908.1, on the reverse strand, counting down.
AATCATGAGCTTTGGGTTGTGGTTGACCTGATTTGGTGTCCGACCCGAGTGGATTGTGCGTTTGCTTTGGGCCGTGCTTAGAGTCGTCCAAAGGTTGGAGTGCTTCAAATCCTACCTAGGAGTTTTGTGTGTCATACCTGGGTTCTACTCGATACCAATTGCTTGGATTTTGACTCAAGAGTTTTGTGTGTCCGATCTGAGTTCTAGCCTGTAATGATTGCTTGAAGTCTGATTTGAGAGTTTTGTGTGTCTGACTCTAGAAAATACCATTTGTTATTGGGAAGTCAGTTGAACCACTCAGTATCGAGAGGTTTGGGTCTGACCCAGGCCTATCTCAAGTTTGACTCTATCCCGACTCGAAGTCATATCGCCTCGCCTTGCTTTTCTCAACTCGGGTTTTCCTTCATTTTCCTAAGTTCAGCTCAGGTATGACTCGATCCAACCCCAAGCGCCAAGTTGAAAAACTCAAGTCAATTTTTTCCGCTCATTTTTTGTTGTCTCCTTTTTATTGCCTTTTTATGATGATTCAAAAGTCTTTGAATCATTTTTTATTCATCTTGACATTCTAATTCTAGTAAGAATCTGTTTGGTCAAAATGCTGGATAACACCTAACCTAAGAGAATACATTACATTAGAGTGTCTAATAAGTACTCTCACATACTGAATAGAAACTATGATTTCCTTATCAAAGTCGAGAATAGATATTCCTCGGTTATAAATTAGGACATTATGAGTATTGACTCTATAATATGGTATGACTGCAAAAATTAGAAAATGATTTTAAGTACATTACCAAAATATGATTTTGATAGTTATACCCAAAGGATATGATCCATCGACCGTGAATGTGTTATCAAGAGCAAGACTAATGTTGTTCGAATATAATGAGCAACATTAATAAGAATAACATTGCAAATTTCAATTGTTGAAATTGGGATAGTAGATTTGTTATTCAATTGGTTCAGGTTAATTCGGATTTACTCATAAAATTATCGCTTGGTATGACTTTATGCTCGATACATATGTGTTGAAATGAAAATACTAAATAATGGTTTAGAATGAACTATTTGCACATAACAACCAAAGTATCTCGAAGTCATTTGGATCGATATTGAGTTTGTGGGTTCTAGGATACGATATAAAAAATGATACGATGGTATCGTTGTATAAGCATCAGAATTGAATAAATATTTTGTTAGATATATCAAATAGTTTGATTTTCAATCAAAATGCAGAGGAAGCTTATATTTATAACGAAGAATCATTAAAAGATATATAGATATTTTTAGACCATAAGTAAACAACATACTACTAGTTGTTAACAACGTTAAAATCGTAATATTTTGGCTATTGTAGCATCCTAGATTTTTTCGACCTTCGAAAATCGACATCAATACATTCACTGCATTACATGTCGGGCAATCGAATGCCGGAAATACCAAACCATTAGGGAAAAAGAAGAAAGAGGTAGAAGAAGTAACAGAAAAACAACAATAGAGAATCTCACAATCGCAGCGGAACAATATACAATAGACAGTAACATGTCTTTGTACAAAAAGAACTATAACTGTTATTTACACATTACACCGTTAGAGTAAAACACATCAATAACACAATACCGGACAGTTATAATAACTTGTCCTTACAAAAGCCGAACATACAGCCTACAATTCACAGTGGAATAAATCAAATACGTAGGATATGTCTTCGTCCTCCAGCTTGTCCCTGAGCTCCGTAACATCCTATCCTATATATGTAATACTCGGTATGACCCGAGCATTATGATAAAAAACACCCGAGTCAGTCTGGAAAACCATTGTAAGAAAACACACTTAATTTGGATTATTAAACTTATCAAAATCCTTTGAAAAACAAAGGTATCTCGTAAGACCACGCCACACATAAACACGGCGGGTTTTACCTTACGATAACCAAAACATTTCATATCAAAATTATCTGATATTACAATAGTGTCTAAGTACAAATACTTATTCAAATAGCTGAAATTGTACATTAATTAAATTCTAGCATACTAGGCTCTGCAACTAAAACCGTAAAGGCACGTATTGGAGAATGGATTCCATACGAATGACTAGGCACTGGGGTACCAACAGTCATAGTACACGTCTAGAAAAATGTAGCGAGGACCATGCCGGGATACCCTACAACACAAGATCAGACTATCCCTAACCTGGATAGACCGAATATGCTATCACCTCGGGTGTCCAACCCTTTCCGAGCTCTTTTGCGCACCATAGTAATAATACCCGAGGGTATCTAGAAAGGTGATAAACATACCCTAATTGGATGCGACCCACTTAGCCTTGCTGCATCTCCCCTGATTTTCAGTCATTCACGGTTGATGAGGCTAGAGGCTATGATTACGTTTTAAAGCAATTTTCACTTAGAATGCTCAATGTCCTCCAATGACAATGTACTGATAGCATTCATCCATACAAGTCCGTTCTGGGTCTGAACGGAACCGAAGGCACTATTCCTACTACATCCATTTTGGAAAAAACCTCAGGATTAGTAGCGATTAGCCCTTGCACTTCACTGCTCCATCATCGACTCCATACTCTTGTTTTCACTTTGAAAACGTACTTGTTGGATCGAAGTGGTTTTCGGATAACTTATCCGATCCCGGTCTCTTCGAAACAACGTTCGATATTTCCGGTAAACTCAACCCTGGTTCTTTAGGAAATAAATGGACGAAAATAAGATCATAGATCACCTCCTAACCGTTAGATGACGGATCTCCTTATTATCATCGTAGAAGAACAAAACGAGTTTATACGTACAGTATAGCACCTCGAACGGTAACTGTACTATATAATTCCCGTGTTTCCCCTAGATATTCCCAAAGTTATATTTGGGTCCAGATTTGATAGTCGTTTATTTAACTATCAAATAAACAACCATTCAACTAAATATTTCACTTTCCACTGAAAACACACAGTCTCATTTAATTTAATTTTAATAAATTAAATCTCTTTATCAAATAGTATGTACTTATCTTATCTAAGTAAGTACGTTCACTAACCATTCTTTTCAAAAAATATTTGAAAACTTTTTAAAATAAATATGGAAAGCACCACGCGGTATCCACCATGGATTCACAGCTCAATGTTATATCTCTATCCCAGAGAAATCCAAAACTTAACTAAAGGCACTCACTGCCTTCAATTTCGCCATGAAAGTATACCATTACTTTTCGAAACTTTATTAAATAATTTTCAAAATAATACTTATAAAATTTCTATATAAATTTTCCAAGGTAAACTTAGGAAAATACTCTTTAAATAAAAGTTATTATATAAAAATATTAATATTGAAAATTTATCTTTTAAAATAATAATACGGATTAATTCTTAAATAACAATTAACTTACTATCAACCCATTATAAACTACTTAATTAATAATTTAATATACTTTAAACAATTTAAGACAACTAAATAATTAATTTTTTGAAATATTCTTAAACACTTTTTAAATTACCTAGTTAATAATTAAAAATCTTCCTTTTTAAAACAAACTCAATTTCTGGATAAAAATATATTTTCCGATTCCAATATAACCAGTCTAACATTTATAAATCTCTCTCGATTTATTCCCAATTTGATTTACGTCCCAATTTCGTAAATCCCCTTTTAACTTTTCTAAAAGTAAATCTATTATTTATTTTTAAACCGATTTACCCATCTCATTATAAATCCTCACCGTGAATTTATAATTTCAATTTATCCACTGATAATCACTTCACTTTATTTATAAACCTTGTTTATAAATCCCATAGTCTCATTTCCCGTTTATAACGGTTTCACAATACTTAATTGATTATAAATCGATTTCTAAATTGAATTCCATTTTTAAATCAATTTCTTAAATAACCCAACTATATTCCAAGACCCAACTAAATTCTGATTCCACTTCCATTTCATAATTGAAATCCTTATTTAATATCTAGTATAACAATTTTATACTTTATTTTCAAATTTTCTTTTTATTTCCCAACTATTTAAAATCTCAATTTTTAAAATAAATCCTTTTACACTTAACAAATATCTTTTAAGCTTTATTATTTAAAATCCTTTTATTTAAATTATTCCAAACTCTCTATTTTCCATATTTCGAAATTATTAAGTATAAATTTAAAATCAAACTATTTATTTTACCCAAATTCATTTCTTTTATTTAATCCAAATTTCACTATAAATATTTTACTTCCAATTTCCCTTTGTATTTTTTTTCCAAATTCAAACATTTATTATTGATATTTAAAAATACCAAAATCTAGGCCAAAACTACCATATCATCCAATAAAATCAAATCACATGATAAACTATTACAAACTATTCAATCATATCATATATCACTATATACGAAATAAAATTCAACATTTTTCGAGGAATCCAGTTGGATCCCTCCAACCTGTTTCCCTGCATCCATAGATGTTAATACAATATAAAAATACTGATCCCACTTCGAAGAGGATATCCGGTATACATGGTCATCCGCTATTATGCAGGGCGCATTGGGTCTCATATGCTCCAAAAGGGGGGAAATGTCAACCCAACTACTAATATATATATTACAATATATAATATCACATTCAACTGATAATAATTCGTCAATTCAACCAATAAATCAATAATTAATTTTAACTATTTAAAATTAATTGCAGTAGTCCAAAATTGAGTGAGATTAACTCACATTTATTTTTATTGTCGCTTCACGTACCGGTTACGATAAATTTTGAACGCGTTTGAATTTGTCTGGAAATTCCAGAAACTCAAAGTCGACCCAATCCAATCTCATAGCGAAGTATTCGTCAACATGAATCCAACGCGACACGTCGTGTTCAATTCTGACAATGTATGAATTAAATAATGCATATAAAATATTTTTAAATTAATAAACAGATTAATAAATCTCTAATTCAATAATTAAATAATTACCTATTAACAGCTAATCGCCCTCAAAATCTCGTCTTCCCCAATTGAAAATGAACTCGCCTGAAGCTCCCTCTCTCGTGCACATCCAGGTTAGTGCACGCATGCACGACTATCATCCATGTCTACGGTTGACCATCCAAGGTCGCCAACCAACCCTCCTCCGTTAGCTCTACGCCACCGAACCTACGTTTCTAAGCCCGGCCCTCCCCTAAAATTCGCGACTGCTGCCTCCTCATCGCGACAGTGACCTTGTCGCTTTCCCCAATTCGACCGCACTCTCCATCGCAGTCGCGGCCTCACAATGACCCCTCCACCTGCGGTTACGTGCGACCACAACCCACCCACACACACACGAAGAAATCGAGAACCCAGCTTCAAATTAAACGCGTCCCCACCCTTCCCAGATGAATGAATGCGCGAATACGAGCTCGCGATTTAGAGGCGAGCTCTCCCTTTTTTTTTCTTTAGATCGACCATTTCTTAGTTCGGCGGATTTATTTTTTTGTCCCATATTTTTTATTATATTATCTTTCCATCTATTTTTTTCTAAATATGAATCTAAATCTTAAATTCATCGAAAGATAATTTTGATTTATCTTTTAATACAATTGTTATATGACAAGTTGGCCTTTTTATCGGATAACTACGTCCTTGAGCTCTAGGTCCTAATTTTTTCAAAAAAGAACGTCCATTGACTTCGGCGCTGTGTTCTAAAAAGAAGAGAGGAATAGAAGAAGGTTACTAGTTGATTATTATTACTTTTTTTAAGCGAGGCTTTTTTTTCTTCTCTTTTTTTTTGAAATGTTCGGTTGGTTATAAAAAAAAGAGGAGGAGGGAAACGTATTTGAAGGGGGAAGTGTGTTTGAGGAGGGAAAGGTACAGTGATTTGAGTGAAAGGAAGAATGGCTGATGGGAAAGAAAAGCGGCTGAATGGAAAGGTTGAATGGTCAATACACCAATTTAAATTTCAAAACATCTCGATTACATAACTCAAAATCTCTAACCCCTATCGAGGCATGCCGCCAGGCATTTATAATGTTGTACCCCTATTTTGAACGCAATAGAAAAGGTTTCGAGTCCTAATTCGATCGTATGGAGAAGATAGCTTTTTGGACCCAATTATTATATTGAATTTTCGATATAAATTTCAGCGCGATTATATCCTGTACCATCAAACGATAACTCCAAAGCTACAAAATTTGAAACCCGATAATAACACACTATTATGGATCCAATGGAACTAGTTTCGTCGAATTCCGAGACTATGCCCCGGAAGGCTATTTATATATGTTAATTCAAACAACATATTTTTAAAACTGAAAAAATCACTTTAAAATTCAATTAAAAAGGTTTTATTATCTTCATTATTATAAATATAAATTTTATACGCCTTTAAATTATTTTTATCAAGCTTAAAACTCAAGATTCAATATTTTAACCAATTTTCAACTTTTAAATTCAATAATTAAATTATCTAATAAATCGTTATATTTGAAATTCAAGTTAGAAATTAACTTTTAAATATTTAAAATCAATTAAATATTTCAATTTCAAATAAACAAAATTCTAGGTCATTACATTCCTTCCCCCTTAAAAGAATTTCGTCCCCGAAATTGCCCAGTAAGAAGAATGGTCCAAAACCCGTCAACTATTTTCCCAAAACCAAACAGTTTCAAACAACTTCCCGAAAACAATTTTTATTGAAAACACACTATCACTTTTACTAATTTCCAAACTCCTCCATAGATTCCAAATAATAATATTTACTGAACCATTTCAAGTTATAACCCAAATCAAATTTTAGTTATTAAAAATTTTCCTCAAAATTTTCTAACTCCTTAAATTTTCAAAAAATTTCGCCAACGTCTCCTTTGCGCGGCTAGATCCGAAAAACTACAAAACGCCACTACGGGCCCAAATCATCAAAAGAAAACAAAAGCCAAGTGGCCCAATCATATAATCATCAAATTCAAACACAATTTAAACACATACCTTTTGTCAGGCAATCAAATTATACTTCTAAAATCGAAGACATCAATTTTGCTTTTTCTTTTAATTACCTGCATCTTACTTACCAATAGTATCCTATCATACAATTTAAATCATTTTATTCGGCATTTTCAATTTCCAATATTTATTTCACCTAAAACCCGTACGATGTACATATATCATCCGTACACAATATCAACTCTGATCGCTCACTCGATCACACAATTTCACTTCCGAATTAGTATCGTTCACACGACCCTCTAGTGCGGACTCAGATCTGGTTCCTTGATCAGAAACCGTCATTCTTCTTGCATAGCCATAACTATGATAGAGATTCCCAGAATCAATCAAAAGTCAAAATCCAGTGTTCGCCGTCGAAAATCGAGTGAAAAATCCTAACTAGGATCGACTTAAATTATCTTGAAATTCTATGCTCGAATCTGGATCAAATCGTTATGCGAATAAAACAATATACATACAACTTATGTATTTATTGCAATTGATTCTTAGCTATATCAAATTCTTTTTATTCGCATTTACTTCGTTTCCATTTACTTATTCACAGCTATCATTTTACACACCTTTTATCTAATCTTCATTCAAATATTAACTTAGTATATTCCTTCCGTAATAATCTCACTTGAGAATCTACTTCACAAGACTTCCTTAAGTTTAAAAACATTTTATGCAAACTCTTATGGTTAATACTATTTTCCTCACTTAAGTCTATATCCATTTTATATCAATTCATTCTATTTCCAAAATTTAGTTTATTTAGTCCAACTCAAACTAAATTTTCAATTTCAGTTTATTTAACATAATTCAACTTAAATATCATTCCAATATTCAATTTCAATTTCATTTACTTACCAATTAAATTAATTAGTTCATCCACTAATTTATTTCCAACTTAATAAATTCTATTTCAATAACCATTCCATTTAGCCTACTTAGGCCTATTTTCTCAAAATTCACATTATTTAACTTAATTCAAGTTAAATTTCATTCCAAACAAATTTCAAATTCTTATAAGTTATCAAACTATTTTATCATGTTTTTCCAAATAACATTTTAAATGAAAATCCAAGAGTTTAACTCCTTATTCCCAAATTATTTCAAATCATTTTTTAAATCAAATACATATACATAATCCATTTGTATATCAAATTATTCCTTTGCATTTCAAACCAAAACCAGTTTTCCAAAACAAACTCCAATTGCAAATCATTAAGGTAGCAATCCCTCCCTTGGAGACTCGAAAATGAACGTCGATGATGCTGCAGTCATCACCGAAATTATTTTCCAGCGACCGAAGTGAGTTTAGTGCTTTTATTTCCTCTTTGAAAACAATTTTAAATATGTTAAATCACAAATATTTCCCAAATATGATCACTATTATTTTCCAAGACTTCGAAAATCATTATCAAATCCAACGGGATTTAAATCCCCAAATTTCCAACTTTTAAATCCTTTATACAAATCATATTTAAATATACTCCGGAATTTCATTTCATTTCAAATTACAAACCACATTTACAAAATCATATTTACAAAATCCCATTTTGTTATATGAATTACTTACTCACTTTTGATTATAATTTCAATTTTTACTCCATCACCACAACAACAAATGATAATGGTTTAATATTACCATTTCTTAACAACCAAGCAAACCATTTATAATAATTTCTAAAAATTATTCCTTTATGTATAAAAAAATTTAGGTAAAATTATTTCATTTACCCCATTTCAAATCAATACCATGTCGAATTGCTCTGTTCAAATGTTTTAGAGATCCCTATCAATAACGTTAATTACTCGTATTGACCAGAATCCATAAGCCACTCAATAGATCAATCAACACAATATAAAACAGTCTTATATTTACTAACAAATACGCGCTCATATCTATTAATACACTCAAACTCATTCTAGGGTGCTACTGATCCTATATCTAATGAATTACCCCAGCAAAGCCAAGGTTCTTGCTTAACCTTCAGCTCTGATACCAACTGTAGCGTATCGGATTTTTTCGACCTTCGAAAATCGACATCAATACGTTCACTGCATTACATGCCGAGCAATCGAATGCCGTAAATACCAAATCATTAGGGAAAAAGAAGAAAGAGGTGGAAGAAGAAACAAAAAACAACAACACGGAATCTCACAATCGCAGCGGAACAATATAGAATAGATAATAACATGTCTTTATACAAAAAGAACTATAACTGTTATTTACACATTACACCATCAGAGCACAAAACATCAATAACAAAATATCGGTTAGTTATAATAACTTGTCCTCATAAAATTTGAATATACATCCTACAATACAAAGTGGAATAAAATCAAATACGTATGATATGTCTTCGTCCTCCAGCTCGTCCCTGAGCTCCATAGCTGAAATTATCTAATATTACAATAATGTCTAAGTACAAATACTTATTCAAATAGCTGAAATTGTTACATTAATTAAATTCCAGCATACTAGGCTCTACAACTAAAACCATAAAGGCATGTATTGGAGAATGGATTCCATATGAATGACTAGGCACTGGGGTACCACCTGTCACAGTACACGTCTAGAAAAATGTACCAAGGACCACGCTGGGATCCCCTACAACATAAGATCGGGATACCACTAACCTGGGTAGACCAAATATGCTATCACCCCGGGTATTCCAACCCTTTCCGAGCTCTTCTGCGCACCATAGTAATAATATCAGAGGGTATCTAGAATGATGATAAACATACCCTAATTGGGTGCAACCCACTTAGCCTTGCTGCATCTCCCCTGATTTTCAGTCATTACCGGTTGATGAGGCTAGAGGCTACGATTACCTTTTAAAGGAATTTTTACTTAGAATGCTCATTGTCCTCCAATGACAATGTACTGATAGCATTCATCCATACAAGACCGTTCTGGATCTGAACGAAACCGAAGGCACTATTCCTACTACATCAATTTTGGAAAAATCCTCAGAATTAGTAGCGATTAGCCCTTGCACTTCACTGCTCCATCTTTGACTCCATGCTCTTGTTTTCACTTCGAAAACGTACTGGTTGGATCGAAGTGGTTTTTAGATAACTTATCTGATCCCGGTCTCTTCGAAACAACGTTCGATATTTCCGGTAAACTCAACCTCGGTTCTGTAGGATATAAACGGAAGAAAATAAGATCGAAGATCACCTCCTAACAGTTAGAGGACGGATTTCCTTATTATCGTCCTAGAAGAACGAAATGAGTTTATACGTACAATATAGCACCTTGAACGGTAACTGTACCATATAATTCCCGTGTTTCCCCTAGATATTCCAAAAGTTATATTTGGGTCCAGATTTGATAGTCGGTTATTTAACTATCAAATAAACAATCATTCAACTAAATATTTCACTTTCCACTAAAAATACCCAGTCTCATTTAATTTAATTTTAATAAATTAAATCTCTTTATCAGTATGTACTTATCTTATCTAAGTAAGTACGTTCACTAATCATTCTTTTCAAAAAATATTTGAAAACTTTTTAAAATATATATGGAAAGCACCATGCGGTATCCACCATGGATTCACAGCTCAATGGTTACGTCTCTATCGCAAAGAAATCCAAAACTTAACAGTAGGCACTCACTGCCTCCGATTTCGCCATGTAAGTATACCATAACTTTCCGAAACTTTATTAAATAATTATCAAAATTACTTATAAAATTTCTATATAAATTTTCCAAGTTAAACTTAGGCAAATACTCTTTAAATAAAAGTTATTGTATAAAAATATTAATATTGAATAATTTATCTTTTAAAATAATAATATTGATTAATTTTTAAATAATAATTAACTTAATATCAACCCATTATAAACTACTTAATTAATAACTAAATATACTCTAAACAATTTAAGACAACTAAATAATTAATTTTTTGAAATATTCTTAAAGACTTTTTAAATTACCTAGTAATTAAAAATCCTCCTCTTTAAAACAAACTCAATTTCTCGATAAAATTATATTTTCCAATTCCAATATAACCAGTCTAACATTTATAAATCTCTCTCGATTTATTCCCAATTTGATTTACGTCCCAATTTCGTAAATCCCCTTTTAACTTTTCTAAAAGTAAATCTATTATTTATTTTTAAACCGATTTACTCATCTCATTATAAATCCATACCGTAAATTTATAATTTCAATTTATCCACTAATAATCACTTCACTATATTTATAAACCTTGTTTATAAATCCCATAGTCTCATTTCCCGTTTATAACGGTTTCATAATACTTAATTGATTATAAATCGATTTCTAAATTGAATTCCATTTTTAAATCAATTTTTTAAATAACCCAACTATATTCCAAGACCCAACTAAATTCCGATTCTACTTCCATTTCATAATTTAAATCCTCATTTAATATCTAGTATAACGATTTTATACTTTATTTTCAAATTTCCTTTTTATTTCCCAACTATTTAAAATCTCGATTTTTAAAATAAATCCTTTTACAATTAACAAATTTCTTTTAAGCTTTATTATTTAAAATCCTTTTATTTACATTATTCCAAAATCTCTATTTTTCGTATTCCGAAATTATTAAGTACAAATTTAAAATCAAACTATTTATTTTACCCCAATTCATTTCTTTTAATTAATCCAAATTTCACTATAAATATTTTTACTTCCAATTTCCCGTTTTATCATCTTTCCAAATTCAAAAATTTATTATTGATACTTAAAAATACCAAAATGTTGGCCAAAACTACCATAGCAACCAATAAAATCAAATCACACGATAATCTATTACAGACTATTCATATCATATATCACTATATATGAAATAAAATTCAACATTTTTCGAGGAATCCAGTTGGAACCCTCCAGCCTATTTCCATACATCCACAGATGTTAATGCAATATAAAAATACCAATCCCACTTCGAGGGGGATATCCGGTATAAAGGGTCATCCCATAGGGTCTCATTCGCTCCAATAGGCGGGAAGTATCAATCTAACTACTAATATATATATATATACTACTATATATAATGTAACGACCCACTATTTTGGACCACTCAAATCGACAATAAATCCATACATGTCGGACTTGAATAATTCAAAATACCGAATTGTTAATTTAAATTTGGCAAAACTCAGCATATGCAGTAAATAAATCAATCACAGAATCACAGACACAGAGTAATACAATAATACGCAGCGGAATAGATAAAATAGTAGTTCATGAAGCTACTATATAAACATCAGAGTTAGAAATAAAATACAACAGAATATCTCAAATACAGTGAAGTCTCCAATCCAAGCAGATGACTTCTGTGAACGAATCAACTGGAAAGCTGGAAGCTGAATCAAAAGTTGGATCTCCAAATAAAGCTCCAAACTCCAAGGGTGAGTCTCAAATGCTGTATCACTCGGTCTGTCCCAAGCGTAAAGCAAAACACAAAAAACTCGAGTCAGGATTAACATTCTTATATCAATAAATCCAACTCAAGTGAAATATCAACTAAAATACAAGTAACTTAAAGGATGTTTGGGATAACCATCCTCTAAGGATCTGCGGAACTATCTACACGGTGGAAATATACACTAACACCGTGGTCATTTCAAATTTATTTATACTTCAAAATCAAAATATCATTTTCATTTCAAATATATCTATTTTACAAATACTATATATATATGTTAAATAATTTATAAAGTAAAGTATTTATAATTTCCTCAAGTCTCACAAATCGATTCAAATCAACCCAAATTCAAAATTTCAATTTAATTCAATCTAAATTTTTCCATTTTAATTCAATTCAGTTTCTAAATAACCAAATTCAAATTATATCGATTTCAAATACAAATCTGAATCACAAAATAAACCTTTTAAATTTCCAATATTTTCAAAGCTTTATTATTCAACAATTTCAAAGTTAAATTTAACAGTTTCATATAACTCTTGGTTTAACTTCATTTATTATTTAATCAAGGAATATTCACTTAATAAATTCAATATCATTTAACCAGCCTTAAATTTACACATTTTTTTTATATATTTCCTTCAATTTATTTTAAATAAGGAATACTCATTAACTTACTTATAAATCAAACCCAAGTTAGAAATCATATCTTACATCTCAATTTTAATAAGTTTCAAATCGGTTTAATTAAATAAAATTCTTTATTGAATACAATTTCAACTAAATTCAAATTATCTTCCCAACCTTAACTTATTCAAATTATTACCAAAATCTATAAGATATAAATTTTTCTTCCCAACTCCGTAGAATTTTATTTTCAAAATATTTAAATATATGGACCAACGGTGTTTGTATATATTTCTATCATATGGTAAAGTGATACAGATATTTATCATTTCAATCCGTAAATTGAATATATACGGGTAGATATCATTTCAACCCGTAATCCCAATTTTAATTCAAATGAAAATCGCTTGGGTTTATCATTTCAACCCATAACGATTTTCTCCTATTCTAAAGTCCGTTCGGGTATGTATCATTTCAACCCATAGTGAATTCTATACTAACAGGGAACTTGCAGAGTGATAACAGATACTAAAAAATATAACAACAGGCATATATCATCAGTATAAATAACAGATACGGGTGACAGATGTCACAGGTGAACAGATACAAATAATAGTAATAACATGCATATAATACTAGATACTGGTGTCAGATGTCACAGGTGAACAGATACAGATAATAGCATATATACAACAATGAAATTAACTAACAGCAGTAATATTTCAATTGTCGTTTCAATTGAAATTGAATTTAATAAATAAAAGAACGTTAATCGTGAGTGATTGCTCACCTTTCGAGGCCAGAGATGGACAATGAAGTTGAGGTACGAAAAATCCAAGCACGAATCTCAAAATAAAGCAAGAGGCACGAATCGACGAACACAGCTGATAAATCAGAATTCGATGAAAATAAATCAAATAGCTGGATATGACCGAACAAATATATGATATATACATCAAAATAAATTTTCACTAAAACCAATTTTTTTTTAAGATATATTTGAAAATAAAATATACATTTTCAGTTCAATATTTTAGTTAAAGACATATTTTACAAAATACGCAACTCTTTTAAAATTAACCTTAAATAACATAAGTTATTGCATATTACTAATATACGTATACTAGCAGCCCGTTTGCATATATCCCAAAACAACAAACTGTATATAACATATACACCTCACAACCTATATTATAAAATATATATTTTACTTAGATTAAAATTTAACATTATTCTAATAATACTTATTATTATATTATCTAAATGAACCATACTATACATATAATGAAATATACAAAACTGGTTTAAATATAAATTTATCCACTTTATATCTATCAACTAGTACCAGCAAAATATATAAACTTCAACGATTAAATAAATAAACTTAACTTGAAATATATATATATACTATAACTAAGTAGATTCAAAATTTATAGAGCATGAAAATATATAGTACTGTACCTATAATACGCTGTAACAACTAAAACATATAAAATACTTTTATAACATAATATCTAGCAAGCCAATAAACTGTACCATTTGGAATATATATCTTTCTTTCAAAAGGTTTACAATATTATCATTAATATTCTTCCAGACAATACCAAATATAAACAACATTTTCATATGAAATCTAGATAATAAGTTGTAAAACCTTAAACATATATATAGTAGAAGATCTGAAATATGTACACAACTTACAGATTTGGAAACAACCCTGAATACTATACTAATTGCCGCAAATATACTTGTAAATATACTTGTCTATACTAACTGCATAATATATAGACTAACATAAATTCTAACAGTAAACAAAATCTTTATATAAACTCTAGTATGTACAGTACAGCCTATATCTACAAATATATATATATATATATATACATAACTTCTGATAATAAAATATTACTATATAAAATTTTAAACCAAAATATATATTACTTTGTAATAAAATACACTGTACTCTACTAACTGCAAATATTCTAACATTCTGTAGCTTCAACATATATATACGAAACATTATATATTATAGACATTAAATTGTTTCGGACATTTATATATTTAAACAACTAATATACAAATACTTGTATTGAACACGAACCAGGGGGTAGGAGATGATGGCAATGATGGCAGCGATCAACAAAGCAAAAGGAAGGAAGCGTATTGGTTGTCTTGGTGGTGCCGGAGCGGTGGTGGAAGGAAGGAGGCGATTTGGGGAAGGGGCAGTTGATGGCTTGGAGGAACTGTATGCGAGGCTTGCGAGGTGAGGCGGAGGGGCAGTCTGGGGTGAAGGCGTGTAGGGGAACGTGGACGAGGTCGGGCTGGTGGCTGATGGTTCCGGTGCTTGCGTGAGTTGCACACATGGAGAGGAGGGAAGGACAGGTTGGAGTTGCTCGGATCTGAGGAGGTCGTTTCTCGGTTGTGGTGGCGGAGGCCGGTGGGATGAAGGGGAAAAGGTGGAGCGCGGTGGTGGAATGGGAGGAGGTTGGGATGTGGAGGAGGCGTGAGTACAGAGGTGAGGTTGGGAGTTGCAGGAGAGAGAGAGAGAGGATGAGCAAAGGGGGGTGATGACGTGTTGCATGCTTGGGAGGATGTGAAGTGGGAGAGAGGCGCGGTGTAGCTTCCATGTGAAAATGTGAGAGCTTCAGCGAAATAATATTTTTCCTTCTCACCAAAATGAACAGACTTAAAGTAAATGGAGAGAGAGAGAGAGGGGGTGACCACAGGCTAAAGGTTATGTAGCACGTTTTAGATCAGGTAACTAATAAATGAAATGCAAAGTCACACACGTTATTTCGAGGAATAATAAAAGCTAAATATGACCGCCTATATTTCATTGAAGGCAAAAGAACGGTTCGCAAATTAATAATACAACATATAGAAATTTCAAAACCGATGGGATTAAGGCAGTCATCATAAATATCAATGTGCTGAAAAGATGGAAATGAACGGTTGATAATAAATAGCTGTTTGAAATCTGAATGGACCTCAAAAGTGGCACCGCTACGACGTACTATTTTATTGTTTTCGTCGCATACCGGACCCCAAAATACAGAGATGAATATATTGTGGAGATCAGCACAACGAGATGATCAAAACGGTATACAGATATCCGTGGTACGATCATCCGATTAAAAGTCGATAATCGGTACCGAAAATGCTGCTATTCTGTCAGAATTAAAATAAGCGGAGCAATAAAAGTCCAAATTTGATGAAACGAAGACTGATGTTTCACTCAAAAGATGATTTAGAAATTTATTGTATAAAAATATTCAAGTTTGGAAAACATTTTATTTTCATCAATAATTAACTGACTTAAATTGAAATAATTTCACAAGAAAATAAACTTTAATATTATCAGATGAAAATTTACCAGTTGCTATATTAAAATAGACGTATTCCAAATAATAATTTTTTATTTTCAAATTTTATTGTTTAAAATTTCACAAATTTCCAGTTAAATATACTTATAAAACCATTAAATTTTGCGGGTCTTTACACTCTTCCCCACTCAAAACTTTTCGTCCCCGAAAAGGAAGGAGGTAGGAGAATAGAACAACCAGAAATAAAAGTAGATTGAAAGTCAAGATTAAACAATTAATTTGAACTATATAAATTTTACTTAAATTTGTAAACTTCATTTGCAATTCAATTGTCTTATATACTTTAAAACTTTTTCAAGACCCATTTGCAAAATTTCTTGCTTCCTTACAATTACCATTTATATGCTTAAATAACAACTTTATAAATATATGAAAACTATTTGAAAACAATTATTTACATTATTGCTTATATTTACAAAGAACTATCTAAAAACATTAATCCATAATTCATAAATTTATTAATTTATCTCAAGATACTTTTCAGATATTATTAATAAATCACTAATCATTTACTTCAAATATGTTTTATTTAATTAATAACCTCAAAATATTTATAACACTAAAATTTCTATTAAACCATGTAGTATATAAATAAACAATATTTAAAGGGATATAGTCAACAAGGAAAAGAAGGACTTGGAAAGACAGAATATAGGTGAATAAATAAAGCTGAGCAGACAAGATAGATTCAAAAGAATAGTATCGGGCATGAATAATTAATTCAAACCATAAGAATTTCAATTTCAAATATTAATACAGAATTCCTTTGTTGAAAGTACTTTTATAATAAAATACCTTTATATCGAAACAAGTTTTCCTTTCGAAAATACTTTTATAACTCGATGTTTTAACAAGTTTATCCTCGTTCCTGTAGACTCTAGTAGTGCGTTGATCAGACGCAAAACTATAATTCTCCAGGTACTTAGTAGACTGGTTTCAACACCTAGTGAAAATACTGGAAATTTTTTTTAAAACCAGATATGGAAAGTACAATCCAAACAAAACAAACAAAACCTTTGTCTAACCATGGTTCGCAGATACACAATGATTACGCCTGGATCCCCCAGGAAACAATCCATATCCGTAAGCTTACTCAGCCCTGCGAGTTACGCCATGATGACTAGTAGAATGCAGGATACACAATGATTATGCCTGGATCCCCCAGGAAACAATCCGTACCCCCAGGCAAGACTCAGCCAAGCATTTGCGCTACTATTCGCGACCTACACAGATTGCAGGATACACAATGGTTACGCCTGGATCCCCCAGGAAACAATCCGTACCCCTAGGCAAGACTCAGCCAGGCAGTTGCGCTATGCAGTAATGAGAGAAAAATAAGACCATGGGTAACGCCATGGAATTCGAAGGACACTCGAGTATCATATCCGGAAAACCAAAAATCAGAGAGAATGATATCGATAGAATGAATCCAAGATGTGGCCACAAATCAGATATCAAGCAGAAGGCACTTTCCATATCTTTACTTCGAAAATATGTATCATATAGTACCTTTTCAAATCCCTTTCAAATATCGTACTTATATAAAATCCATTATATATAAGATTTAATTTTCAAATCAAATACTTTCCAAAATCAATAGTATATAAAATCATATTTATATAGACTTCAATTATATAAGATTTCACTTTCAAATTGAGTACCCTTTTAAATCTATAGTTTTCGAATTAATTTCATACTCATACAAATCAATTTTATATAAGTTCGACAACTCCCAAATCAAGTTTTTAGTAACATAAGGTTCTCAAATTTCAATTTGTTTCAATATCAGTTCAATTTCAAAATCATATACAATTTCACCAAATTATTTCTTCTCAAATTAAATATCTTTAGTTTCAAAGTTTCCAAAATAATAGATTTAGAAAATAAATCCAAATTTCCAAATCAATAATTTAAGTCAACCAATTCATTCCCAAAATCAAATGTTTTCAAAATCATCTTATACTTACGTAAGGTCCATCTTATATAGGGATCAAATTTTTCAAAATAAATTTCGCTGTATGAAGAGCCATATGGGATTGAATATCTTTGCTTTTATGGGTTATATATCTTTGTAATTTAAATTGGAAATTTTCTTTTAGTAAGCAAAGATATTCTAACATGACAGCTTTCAATTTCAGCGTCAAAATATATCAATGATATTAGAATATAAGATGTACATACGTCATCATTTCGCAAAATCACATTTGATCGCTCGCTCGATCACACAAGTTTGCTTTCGAACTAGTATTGTCCATTCGACTTCCCAAATGCGGATTTCGATATGGTTTCTCGACTAGAAGCCATCAGTCTCCTTGCATAGCCATATACTATGATAGAGAATTCTAGAATCAAGCCCAAAATCCATATCAAATATTCGCCATCAAGAATCGAATGAAAAATCCTAACACGAAATGGTGTAATTCACCCGAACTTGTGTACTCAAACTTGGATCAATTCAATTATGCGAATAAACAGCATACGTACAACTTATATATTTATTCCAACTTGTTAAATATATAGTTTCATAAATATGTTACTAAGTTAAAACATTTAAACAAAATTTTATTCAAAATATTTTGAAGGCCAATTTCTTTTCAAAACATTTCAAATCTAAATTTCATATTAGAAAATTTTAAAATTGCCTTATTCATTTACTTAACCAAACAGTTTCAACTTATTTAAATCATATTACTTCATACTTAAACATTCAAAACAACTTATATACTTTATCAAAATACTTTTCAAAATTTCTTAGCTTTGAAAAGGTAACCTTGATTTGGAAGTGCTCGAACCTTCGAAATAGTTGAAGAAATCATTTTCAAATTCAAGAGTTGGAAATCAGCAACAAATCAGTAAATCAATTTTAATAGATAGGGTTATATCAAATCCAAAACTCGAGGACTGAACACCGGCTCATTTCAAATCGTTTCAAATACGTTTACATATATCTTTCGAATATCAAATCATACTTCAAAATTTTTGAAATCAAAATTGGTTTCGCAAAATCACTCACGTAGCAATGCAACTAAAGTGGCCTCTCCCCCACTATGAAACTCGAAAATCAACGTCGATGATGCGTGCACTCATCACCGAAATTATTTTCCAGCGACATAAGTGAGTTCTGGACTTCTATTTTCTCAAACTTCTTTTAAAATTTCTTTGAAATCATTCGAAACTTATTAAAATCGTTTGAAACATTTCTTATTCGGAAAATACCTTTAAATCATATTATTATTATATATTTCAAAATCTTAAAACCAATTTCAAAATATCGGAGTTCAATTCTTGAATTTCAAATTTAAAATCCTTCAGTCATAAATCATTTTTAGATAAATCAATTTCTTATATGATTTTTCAAAATTACAAAACCTTTCGAAACCTCAAATTCTCATTTTAAAAAGGGTATATAATCTTTATCGAAAACATTTCACTTTTATATATGGAATATAATAATTTTGATATATAAAACAATTTCTAAAATATAAACAAGCCTGATTTTAAAAGGATGGTTCAAGAATGGGTTTCAAAACAAAGATAGAAATTCAAATTAGAGGGACTCTAATCAAATAGGATTATGATTCGAAGATAAGCTCGAACGAAGATGAGATAATTAAATTTCAAAATAGAAGATGAATATACTTATATAAATCACGGATGACCCTAGGGTCAACCGTGACTTCAGGAACAAGATTGATGCAGAATTCCAAGAAAAATCAACATTCGATCGCAAGAGATAGCGGCATCTAAACCAAAGATATAGAAATCTCCGGTGAATCAATGCCAATTGTGAAGGAGTTTCACCCCTTCACAAATCATTCAAAGATTGGTGGGATCCTATTCTCATAGAGATCATTTGAAGTGGAGTCGTGGGATACTCCAGAATCAAAAGAATACAAATAGGGAGAGACAAGAATGAATTTTTGGAACCGCAAGGAACGTTCCAAAGTTCAGAGGAAATTGAGTCAAAAGGAAGAGATTCAAACTCGAACAAAAGTGATTCTGTAAATTTACCATATATGCTAAGTTTGCCTAGAGCCAAAGCTCTGATACCAACTGTAACGACCCACTATTTTGGACCACTCAAATCGACAACAAATCCACACATGTCGGACTTGAATAATTCAAAATACCGAATTGTTAATTTAAATTTGGCAAAACTCAGCATATGCAGTAAATAAATCAATCACAGAATCACAGACACAGAGTAATACAATAATACGTAGCGGAATAGATAAAATAGTAGTTCATGAAGCTACTATATAAACATCAGAGTTAGAAATAAAATACAACAGAATATCTCAAATACAGTGAAGTCTCCAATCCAAGCAGATGACTTCTGTGAACGAATCAACTGGAAAGCTGGAAGCTGAATCAAAAGTTGGATCTCCAAACGAAGCTCCAAACTCCAAGGGTGAGTCTCAAATGCTGTATCACTCGGTCTGACCCGAGCCTAAAGCAAAACACAAAACACTCGAGTCAGGATGAACATTCTTATATCAATAAATCCAACTCAAGTGAAATATCAACTGAAATACAAGTAACTTAAAGGATGTTTGGGATAACCATCCTCTAAGGATCTGCGGAACTATCTACAAGGTGGAAATATACACTAACACCGTGGTCATTTCAAATTTATTTATACTTCAAAATCAAAATATCATTTTCATTTCAAATATATCTATTTTACAAATAGTATATATATAGGTTAAATAATTTATAAAGTAAAGTATTTATAATTTCCTCAAGTCTCACAAATCGATTCAAATCAACCCAAATTCAAAATTTCAATTTAATTCAATCTAAATTTTTCCATTTTAATTCAATTCAGTTTCTAAATAACCAAATTCAAATTATATCGATTTCAAATACAAATCTGAATCACAAAATAAACCTTTTAAATTTCCAATATTTTCAAAGCTTTATTATTCAACAATTTCAAAGTTAAATTTAACAGTTTCATATAACTCTTGGTTTAACTTCATTTATTATTTAATCAAGGAATATTCACTTAATAAATTCAATATCATTTAACCAGCCTTAAATTTACACATTTTTTTTATATATTTCCTTCAATTTATTTTAAACAAGGAATAATCATTAACTTACTTATAAATCAAACCCAAGTTAGAAATCATATCTTACATCTCAATTTTAATAAGTTTCAAATCGGTTTAATTAAATAAAATTCTTTATTGAATACAATTTCAACTAAATTCAAATTATCTTCCCAACCTTAACTTATTCAAATTATTACCAAAATCTATAAGATATAAATTTTTCTTCCCAACTCCATAGAATTTTATTTTCAAAATATTTAAATATATGGACCAACGGTGTTTGTATATATTTCTATCATATGGTAAAGTGTTATGGATATTTATCATTTCAATCCGTAATTTGAATATATACGGGTAGATATCATTTCAACCCGTAATCCCAATTTTAATTCAAATGAAAATCCCTTGGGTTTATCATTTCAACCCATAACGATTTTCTCCTATTCTAAAGTCCGTTCGGGTATGTATCATTTCAACCCATAGTGAATTCTATACTAACAGGGAACTTGCAGAGTGATAACAGATACTAAAAAATATAACAACAGGCATATATCATCAGTATAAATAACATATACGGGTGTCAGATGTCACAGGTGAACAGATGCAAATAATAGTAATAACATGCATATAATACTAGATACTGGTGTCAGATGTCACAGGTGAACAGATACAGATGTTGGGCGAGTTCACACCCAGAAGGCCTCGAGACCAAGAAGCTTGATTCATTCGGCATTCTCGTTTTCCAGGGCCCATTCGGCAGACCCCATTCGGTATCCATGCCTCGTAGGAACCCATTCGGCAGACCGAGCCAACTCCTACCGGACCACCCTTCCTCCTTAGAACCACCGAGCCAACTCCATAACCGAACCAACCCATGCCGAACCATCTCCACACCGGACCAACCTCGCCATCCTACCACCGGACCAAGCAACTACCGGTCCATTCTACACTCCAACCACCTCCGAACCAAGCAATGACGAACCAAGACGTACCAGGCCAGATCACATCAGCCCAGGCCCATCAGCAACTATACACATCCTAGACCCCTACCCCCAGCCTCACTCTATAAATAGAGGGGCAGGGGTACAGCAATGGGGACAAGTTTGAGAGCTCAAGCACGGAAGGAACTTTCAAACAACTTTCTTTTACTTGTATCAAAGCTTTGTACTTGTAATCAGAATAAAAGAAGAGAAATAACATATAAAGTGGACGTAGGCACATTCTGGCTGAACCACTATAAATCTATGTGTCTTTTTACAGTTTAGCCCCTGTTTTTCATATATTTGCATAAATCGCTCAAATCACTAAGAATCACATAAGATCTACTAAATCATACAACTTCGAGGTGTTTGCCCATTTTTTGTGCAAACATTTTTGGTGCTTTCACTGAGAACTAGAAGCTCGAAGCTTCAGCTTCATCCGCTTAACAAGTTTTCCTAACAGCATTGTCCGCCACTTGGAAAACATGCCTCCCAAACAGAGAAAAGATGTTAACAAAGGAAAAAACATCGCATCCAGCAGTCTTCCAGATCCAGCTGTCACGAATCAAGTAGATCGTCCTCCTCCAACAACAGTAACAAATGAAGAACAGGCTAATCCAACTACTCCTGCCACAGAACAGCCTGCAGCAATTACTAGAGCAGATCTGGACAGAGTTGTGGTTGAAGTAACTAACTGCTTCACGTCCCAACAGGAAGCCTTGGTGGACCATCTCATGTCACGCTTAAGGGACGCTGAAGAATCCAACCACAACACTGAATCATGGGGCGAGTCCCAGTCTGGAGGATCTCGGAGACAACAAAGATCTTCCTTCTTCGAAGGAGCTAACGACAGAAGTAGCCGTGGTAGGAGCCGAGACCGAGCACAGCTCGAAGTTAGGCCTGAGGAAACGTTTGGTACCGAACCCAACGGGGAAGGTACCGGGCGAAGGTCAACTGTAGCTGAGCCTGTCATGCTGCCTAACCACAGAAACGCCAGTGAACGGGACCGAGCTAGAGTCCAGCCCGAAGTTGGACACGAGGAAGTGCTTAGATCAGAACCCAACAGGGGGAGATCAAGGCAAGGGCCAACCGTAGCTGACCCAAGCATGCTTCCAGAAGATCAAAGGCAGCCACTGGAAAATATGAGGAATGATAGATGATACCATCCCTACAGGTCATCTGGACGGAATCAATCCCACAGAACAGAACCAAACTCATTTCTATCTACTCCAAGTTCTGATGAAAGGATGGCACGCTTCTTCAGAGAGTGTGTCCAACGGGAGCAAAGAGATCGAGGGATAGGCGCTAGGGTAACCGGCCCTTTCGCCCGCAATATCAAAATTGCTATCACCCCCCGAGAATGGAAGATGCCAACAATGGAACCCTACAAAGGTACCTCCGATCCCGTTGTACACTTACAGAGGTACACGCAGCATATGCTCATGAGTGGAGCAACAAAGGGAGTACTGTGCAAATGCTTCCCGCTCTTCTTAGCAGATCTTGCTACCTCCTGGTTTTGTCATCTACCCCAAGGATCCATCAGCTCGTGGGAAATGTTGAAAGAAAAATTTATCAGTCAGTTCCGCATTCATGTGGAACAACCTAAGGACGCTTATTCCTTATCCAGCGTCAAACAGAAAACTGGAGAAAAACTGTAGCAATACCTAACTAGATTTAACGCCGCAGCAGCCGCAGTCCAAGATGCCGATGAGAAGCTTATCCTAATGGCCCTCTGCAGTGGTGTGCATCCGGACACTAAATTTGCTAGAAGGTTGACAAAAGAAAAGCCAGCTACTT
This sequence comes from Allium fistulosum, assembly GCA_030737815.1. Lineage (NCBI taxonomy): Eukaryota > Viridiplantae > Streptophyta > Magnoliopsida > Asparagales > Amaryllidaceae > Allium > Allium fistulosum. Next base: position 735,452,984 of record CM060908.1, on the reverse strand, counting down.
TACCCGATTTCTTCCATGAAGCCGGGAAGTACATGAGGCTTGAGGATGCTGCCGTTGAGGGGCAGTCAGGACAGCAAAATAAGACAACCCATGGCAACGCCCCTGCTGTGGCAAGGGACGTTCGAAGAAATGATTCTAGAGAAAATGCTGGGGGCAAGAAGGGAGAAAAGCGCCTATATCGGCCAGGACCAAGATTCGACACTTACACTCCTTTGAACGAGACCGTCGAAAATATCTTCCTTGCCACCCAAGGCGAAGTTAGATACAAACGCCCACCATACAAGAAGGAATCAGATAACACACAGAAGTCTGGAAAATTCTGCCGCTTCCACGAATCTCGCGGGCATGATACCAACGAATGCCATCATCTCCGAGATCTGATTGAGGAACACATCAGAAGAAAGAAACTGGAACGTTATGTAAAAGGTCAGGACAGGACCCCAGCTCCTGCCAATGAAAACCCAAGGCTACCCTCCCCGGGGGCCGACAGAGGAAACCGCAACGCTAGCAGCTCTAGTCAAGAAAAGATAGTGGTCCATACCATCACAGGAGGGCCACACATCGCAGACAGAAGCTGGAAAGAGATGGAAAGATACGGAAAGTCGCTTAGAGACAATAAAGACTATGTCAATTCGGTTATAGAAGAGCGCCACCCGAAGCGGAAAGAAAGTAATGACATCACGTTCGGTAAGCGTGACCTAGAAGGAAGGCAATACCTTCACATGGATCCCATGGTCATCTCTGCCCGACTTGGTCCCGCCGAAGTCTACCGAATCCTGGTAGACACTGGAAGCTCGGTAAACATCCTGTTCAAACACGCATTCGACAAAATGAAGCTATCAATGAAGGATGTATCCCCCTGCGATAAACCACTACACGGCTTCACTGGAGACGCGAAGATGCCCCTCGGGCAACTGGACCTTTTTGTTGAGATTGGAAGCCATCCCCGCTCTGCTGTACGGAAACAAACGTTTGTGCTAATAGAAAACCAGTCGGCCTACAACGCCTTCTTAGGAAGGCCATCCTTGTCTGACTTCCAAATTGTCTTAGCCCCATGGTGCCTAAAGATGAAATTCCCAACGGACAATGGAGTACGGGAAGTGGAAGGAGATTAGGATGTTGCTCGAGACTGCTATGTGACTGAACTTCGCAACAACCACAGGAAGAATAAAGGGAAGGGTGTAGAGATTGCCCTCTGCACAAAAAGTCTAGAAGCGTAGCAATTAAAGAAAGCCCCTCCTCTTCGATATACCAGCGACCCTTTCAATGAATTAGATCCTAGGGACAAAGAGGAGGAGGCCACCGCCGAGCCTGCAGAGGCTATGGAGTTTATATCTGTAGACAAGCACGACTCGAGTAGACTATTGAAAATTGGGTCCCAACTAAAAGCCGAATTGAAGGAACAACACATCGATTTTCTCCGCCACAACTTGGATGTATTCGCTTGGTCACACGCTGACATGACTGGAATCTCCCCCGACATAGCATGCCACGTATTAAACATTGATCCTACCAAGGCGCCTGTAAAACAAAGAAAGAGAAGTATGGGGGCAGAGCGATCAGCAGCCCTCGATGAAGAAGTAAAAAACCTACTCGCCAATGACTTCATACGAGAAGCTATCTACCCGGAATGGATCGCCAACCCGGTGCTGGTAAAAAAGGCTAATGGGAAGTGGCGAACCTGCATTGACTTTTCCAACCTAAACGACGCCTGCCCAAAGGATTGCTTCCCACTTCCCAGAATCGACCAACTTGTAGACAGCACAGCCGGGCACGAACTCCTATCTTTTATGGATGCATACTCAGGATATAACCAAATTCCTATGCATGCTCCCGACCAAGACCACACTAGTTTCATCACCGATCGAGGTTTATACTGCTATAAGGTAATGCCTTTCGGACTTAAAAATGCAGGAGCTACCTACCAGCGCCTCGTCAACAAGATGTTTGCGGGGCTGATAGGACAAACTATGGAAGTATATGTGGATGACATGCTGGTAAAGTCAAGGAAAGCCAAAGATCACGTGAGCCACCTAGGCAAGATGTTTCAAGTACTTCGACAATATGGAATGAAGTTGAATCCGCTAAAATGCTCCTTCGGAGTGTCATCTGGAAAGTTCTTAGGATTCATCGTTCATGCCAGAGGGATAGAAGCAAACCCTGAACAAGTCCGAGCGCTAAGGGATATCAAGATACCTTCCACTCGGAAGGAAATGCAAAGTTTGAACGGAAAAGTGGCCGCTCTAAGCCGATTCATCTCCAAAGCGACGGACAAGTGCGTCCCCTTTTTTGAAGCTCTAAAGAAAGACAAGGGAAAGTTCGAATGGACTGACGAATGCCTGACCGCTTTCCTTAACTTAATCGAACACCTCCAGAAACCACCGGTGCTCTCAACTCCAAGCGAAGGAGAAGAATTATACCTATACCTCGCTGTGTCATCCCATACCCTAAGCGCTGCCTTGGTAAGGGAAGACAACCGCACGCAACGGCCGGTTTACTTCGTCAGCAAAAGGTTTACTGGGGCAGAAGTTAGATACCCTAAACTTGAGAAATTAGCATACTGTCTACTAATCACTTCACGAAAACTACGTCATTACTTCCAATCCCATTCCATCAAAGTTCTGACCGATCAACCACTGAGGCAGGTACTCCATCGTCCCGACACTTCTGGGCGATTACTCAAATGGTGTATTGAACTGAGTCGGTATGATATCACCTATCACCCTCGCACCGCCATCAAGGGACAGGCCATGGCTGATTTCATTGCAGAGTTCACTACCAACGAAGATCAGGAGCAATTGGAAATAACAGAAGATATCAAGTGGAATCTCTTTGTGGATGGTGCATCAAACGACCAAGGCTCGGGGGCAGGTGTGGTAATAATCACTCCCAGGGGAAACAAACTGCACTATGCTATAAGGTTGGAGTTCGCTGCCACCAACAACGATGCAGAATATGAAGCGGTGATAGCTGGACTAGAAATTGCCATAGAAATCGGGGCCAATTCTTTGTGTCTTCACAGCGATTCTCAACTTATTGTTAATCAAATACTAGGAGAATTCCAAGCTCGAGAAGAACGACTCATAGCATATCTAAAGAAGACCAGGTTACTTCTCAGCCGATTGGACCACTACTTAGTCAAACACATCCCTCGGGAGGAGAACCGAGAGGCCGACGAATTAGCAAAGCAAGCAAGTGTGAGAGACATCACCATCTTCGGGGCAGTGACCATCTCAAAGCAAATGGCCCCAAGTTTTGAGCAAGTGAATCTGATAACTGCAACCGAAGAAGCAACTTGGATGACTCCCATCCGAGACTACCTACAAAGTGGCACACTACCCGACGGGCGTAATGAAGTCAAGAAAATCTTGAGGAAAGCGTCCCGCTATACAATACAAGAAGACATCCTCTATCGGCGGGGGTTCTCTAACCCATTATTAAGGTGTGTCGCCGGAAGGGAAGCCAAGGAAATCTTATCTAACATTCATCAAGGAAGCTGCGGAGATCACACCGGAGGGCAAACGTTAGCAAAAAAGATACTCCGATACGGATATTTCTGGCCCACCTTAAGCAAGGACGCCTTAGATTTCGTCAAGAAGTGTGACAGATGCCAAAAATTTGCTAAGATTCCTCGGCTACCGACAACCGAGATTACTCAGATGACCAGCCCTTGGCCCTTCGCAATATGGGGAATTGACTTAATCGGCGAGCTACCAATGGGCCGAGGCGGGGCCAAATATGCTATAGTGGCAGTTGATTATTTCACCAAATGGGTGGAAGCGGAACCTCTAAATAAAGTATCTTCAGCAAAAGTTTTAACTTCTTAATCAAAAATCTTCTATGCAGGTACGGAGTCCCACTCAAAATCATATCAGACAATGGACTTCAGTTTGACAGCGAGGAATTCGCCAACTGGTGCCAAGAACACAGAATTCATAAAAGCTTCTCATCCGTAGCATATCCCCAGGCAAACGGACAAGTCGAAGCAGTCAACAAAATTCTGAAAACTCTGATCAAAAAGAAGCTCGAAAAGTCAAAGGGCGCTTGGGTGGATGAACTCCCTACGGCACTATGGGCCTACCGCACATCTTTCAGAACATCAACAGGGCACACTCCTTTCTCTTTGGCATACGGATCGGAGGCTATGCTCCCAGTTGAAACCATTTTGCCTTCCCACCGTAGGATCCACTATAACTCAGAAGAGAATGAAGAGCTCCTCAACATGTCTTTGGATCTAGTTGAGGAGAGAAGGAATGATGCAGTCCTTAAAGCAGCAGCCCACAAGCAGAAAGTGGCAGCACAATACAACTCCAAAGTCAAGCATCGTACCTTACGAGAAGGGGATCTTGTCCTCAAGCGAATCTTCCCTCGCCCCGGAGCACTAGACCCAATCTGGGATGGACCATATGTAATTCATAAAGATCTCCACAACGGAGCCTATATTTTGTCAACAGTGGACGGAGAGGTGTTCCAGAGGGCATGGAACATCCAACACCTCCGTCGATACTTTTCTTAACTTGTATTGCCCATATGAAGTGAATTAACAAAGAGAATCAGTGGACGTAGGCATTTTCGTGCCGAACCACTTTAAAAACCTTGTCTCTTTTTTTTAACTTGTTCCTTTGTATCTTGGTTGCTTGTTAACTTTATCCTTTTCTGTTGAACAAAATCCTGAGCATATAGCATTTCTATTCAAAGCACTCCACAACGCAACTTCACCTGGACAAGACCTAGCAGGTACTATGCGAATCTATGCCCTCGCCAATGAGACACTTTTGCTCCGGCATCCCTCTGCTGCGGGTTAACTCATTGCTCGCGACGGCCCTCAAATCCAACTGTAATGAGCCGATTATAAGCCACCGAGAAGGCCGACTATAGCCGAGGGAGCTCATTACGGCGTTAGGCTCGCCGGCAACTGTGAACCGACTATAAGCCCCAACATAAGGTGTGGCCAGCCAGGGGCAGTTCACAGTTGACGATCGGCACCCACGCTAGCCGGCCACAGTAAATCGAATAATACCCACGACTACGGGCCATAATGGCTCGGGTAGTTACTGTGCGCGATCTCGGCTCCGATGCGTCTTAAGTGCGGCTGTGGTAAAAAAGAATTAACTCCCCGCGGAGGCGTAAGATGGGTGACAAATGTCTCCAAGACCCACGGCTAGGGAAAGTGACTACAAAGCCCGTTTGCCACGAACTTAAGCACATCGAAGGCCTTCCGTGATTGGAAGTTTTACTATTTCGCATATTTCAATTTTTTCTTCAAGAGTTTTTCTCCTGTCCACTATAACAATCCCTAAAGTACAGGATACAAGAGTAGGAGATACTCGCCAATGGATGCGGGGATTCACAATCGAATGACAGGGCATTCAAATGCTTTCCATGCTCGGTCGTACAAGATATTCGAAACTGCCATCTACAAACAAAACATGAAAGGCGGTATTTTCTTCCTTTATGTACAAATACATGACTATAATTTGTTCGCGCCACACGCTAACATTGCAAGTCGTGAAATTATGTCTTAAACCAGAACCCGACATCAAACACAATTTAATTACAAAGAATATACATAGTTATATTTCTCATACGGCATGTCAAAATAACGGCAAACATTCAAAAGATGGCAAAATCAGCTTAAGTTAAAAAACTACACGTGGCAAAATATTACAACCTAAAGGCTACTTTACTATTTTATGACTAACACATGCAACTTCGTCAAATCCACAAAAAAAAAGTTTTTCCAGGTACAATCAAGGGGCCGGCTGCAGTGGAGTTTTATCCTTGCCCTGTTGACCGCCTGTCCAGTCAAAGAAAGGATTCATTAGTAATAAGCAACCAAGTTAATGGGGAAACTAAAAAGGAAGACTTACCAGCATAAGCTTACTGGCCACTCTGGTCGTCATCATCCACTTGCACCCCTGCCTCCTCAGCAGCAAGCAACCGCATACCCTCCTTCACCGCCACCTTCTCCCCCTTGGCAAACTGGGCAGTGACTGCATCCATGCTGAAGGCCACGCCACCATCTTTATCCGCATCGGCCTTGGCCTCCTCCAGAGCCCGAAGATAGATCTCAGCCATGACCCTGGGATAATCATCCATCCAGGATAGGTTGCCCTGCTTTCAGGTTCGGAAGTACATGTCCTGAAGCATTTCGTCCATCATCCCCTCATTCTCCTCAAACTCCCTCATCCGGGCCTCGGAAGCCGACAACCTCCCAACGGCAGCATCTCTCTCCGATCGGTATCTCGAGCAGTCAACCAGAAGGGATCCCCGCATTGCCTCCATCTCCTCCCTCAACTTGGCTTGAGCAAGCTCTGCAGCCTCAAGTTTCCCGGACAATTCCTCCACCTGCTCAAGATCCGCTTTCCGAACCTCGTCTACCGTGGCAATAGCCATGTCAATCCGTTCTTTGCAAGTAGCTTCCATTTTCCGCAATTCGGCCCGACTGGCCTCTTCCATGGTTTTCCTTAGTCGTCCAGTAGCAGCCTCATGCTGAGAAATCTGAATAGCCTGATCCACAAGCTGTTTGGCCTGATCCGAAACCACCAATCGAAGTCGGATATTGGCGCTCCCAATCTCCTCTCCGGCCTTAACCAGCCGGGCATGATGCCCCATCAGCTTCTTAGTCTCCTCCGCCACCCGATCAATATTAGCCTTGGCCTCGTCTCCCATAGTGATTATACGAGTAGTGAGTAAATCGAGATCTAAGGACTTAGCTTCATCAAGTACTCGTACCATGGGGTTGCGGGGAAGAAGGTGTTCATCGGTGACTTCGTCAAAGGTAATATCATGAGAGCTTGGATCCAGGTCAGGATGACCCGCAAATGGATTACGAGCCAAGTCAGGACGGTCGATGTGAATAACGGAAGGGTTTCCGGACGGGTGCGGAGAAGGTGCAAACTCGTTGTCCTCCTCCGTGATATCATGAAGAGGCTGAGCCGGGAACTGAGGACCGGGCGAAGGTTCGGATAAAGGACGACTCCTCTTTCTCTGCTGAATACCCTCTTCGATAACCCCGAGAAGAGGACGGTAGCCGACTACATCCCCAGAGCGGTGGGTCGAAGGCTTCGGCTTGACAGAAGTTTTGGAAAGCTTGTATTGCTCAAGCCTGTGCCGAAGATCCGAGGTCCTAGATGTCTTACCTGCTCCTGATATGAAGAACAAGTGTCACAAACTTACATCACTATATAATTCGAGAAAACACGGCAAATTAAAAGGTAATAAGAAAGGAAACACATCTGTGGTTGTACAAACCCTGGGGAGGAGTAGGATACTGCAATAAGTCCTGGATTTCATTCCAGGACGGGAGCGGGTCATAAAATATTCCTAGGTCTCTATCATTAATGAAGCATGCAGGACTCAAGAGTTCACCTTGAGTCGTCGGAGCCACCTTGGCTGGAAGGGTCTGAGAAGACTCGCTTGCACCGGTCCCGGCCTTGTCCGCTTTCCTGGTTTTCTCTACCAAAGCCGGATCTTCGTCCAGCCCCTCGAAAGCCTGGTGGAACGCATCATCCGTCCACTCCTGAATCTCACCCGCTTGCCCAGGAAGCAAGGCCCCGATGCCACCACCACCTTTATCACCTTCCCGACCATCTCCACCCTCACCTCTTTCCTCCTCTATGTCTTCCTCCTCTTGGGTAAGTGGACAATTGCTGGGGGAGGGACCGTCCGACTTCTTAAGTTTCTTACCTCCGACGGCTGGAGGTTTTGTGAAAGGTTTCCTCTTGCTACTCTCTACCGTAACACCTTCCGTGGTCTGAGCAGCCGCCCTCTTCTCCGCCGTTTCCCTCAGCTTAACTACTGACTGCTGTGGAAGGATTAAGTTATGCTCCAAAAGGATCGCATTTCTGATCAAGAAGGCAGATGATCTATATTTCCCGAGAATAGCTTCTATCTCAGCCGCCGTCTGAACCAGGCGGTCAGTCTCCACAATCGCAAAGCCACCTGTCGCTAGCAAAAATGAGAAAGTATGAGAAGAAGCATCGCAGTCAGAATAGAAATTATAAGTAAAAGCATCAACTTACATCCAGAAGTAAAGCGCCGAATTGAAACGGATTCGTCCCTGACAAAGAACCACTCCTTCTTGAACATGCTGAATTTAGAATACAGATCCAAGACCGGCTTGAAGGTCACGGCTGACTCCAAGCTAATGTATGGGGACCCCTTCTTATAACCCCTCAGATTATATAAGTACCGGATCTCCCGGTTGGAAGGAGCACGACCATACTTCCTCTGGAAAATGACGAAGAGGCTCACCAGTATAGCATAGGAGTTGGGTTGAAGCTGGAATGGGGCCACCTTGAGATATGTGAGGAAGCTGGTTACCCAAGCGTTAAGGGGCGGAATGGCACCACACATGCAGTGGTACCTACTGTAAGCAAAGTACCCTTCAGGAGGGTCGTACGGCATAACATCTCTCCCTGGCAACAGCATTCGCGCCCTGTCAATTCCGAAAGAACGAGAGATAACATCAAGCTGCTCTTCCTTAAGGGAGCTAGGAAAGCAATCGGGCGGGGAGTTTAGAAGTTCCTGAGGGCCGTACCCGTCCACTAGTGATCTCGGGGCAGGTCCGTGACGTTCTGGATTCGGCTGAGCTGGGGGCACGGCAGAGGAACCTCCTTCGCCCCCAGATTTCTTCTTGTCTGATCGAGTTTCTACTTTGCGAGACATTATCTACAACACCGGAAAAACATGTTGTTAGAACAAAGGATGTAAAAAAGTAAGTATATAATATGGAATTTCACTCATAAAATCAGAATGCTCAAACTCCCGTTGTCGTTCGGTAAAGTAAATGCAAAATTCTCAAGGCCATTCGGTAGTTCTCATGACCATTCGGCATTCCCAACTCCATCCGTTCATACAGATATACGACTACCTCCGATAAACCATTCGTCCAACAAAGAAAGGATCTCACCTGATTCAGTGAAAATAGGGACTTTGATTCGGCTACCTCTTTGATCCGGCTACCTCTTTGATCCGGCTACCTCTTTGATTCGGCTACCTCTTTGATTCGGCTACCTCTTTGATTCGGCTACCACTTTGATTCGGCTACCTCTTTGATTCGGCTACCACGTTGATTCGGCTACCACGTTCGATTCAGCTACGAAGTTTGATCCGGCAAGAGCAAATGTTTAGTTCGGCAGGTAGGAAATAGCAAAGGCGTACGGTCCCTACTTATAGACAAAAGGACATGACCGGACCATCTGGTTCGGCAAACAAGGGCCAAATGAAAACGTCAAACAAAGCATGCCATATTCGAGAATATACCCCACTTTGGGGGGCAAATGTTGGGCGAGTTCACACCCAGAAGGCCTCGAGACCAAGAAGCTTGATTCATTCGGCATTCTCGTTTTCCAGGGCCCATTCGGCAGACCCCATTCGGTATCCATGCCTCGTAGGAACCCATTCGGCAGACCGAGCCAACTCCTACCGGACCACCCTTCCTCCTTAGAACCACCGAGCCAACTCCATAACTGAACCAACCCATGCCGAACCATCTCCACACCGGACCAACCTCGCCATCCTACCACCGGACCAAGCAACTACCGGTCCATTCTACACTCCAACCACCTCCGAACCAAGCAATGACGAACCAAGACGTACCAGGCCAGATCACATCAGCCCAGGCCCATCAGCAACTATATACATCCTAGACCCCTACCCCCAGCCTCACTCTATAAATAGAGGGGCAGGGGTACAACAATGGGGACAAGTTTGAGAGCTCAAGCACGGAAGGAACTTTCAAACAACTTTCTCTTACTTGTATCAAAGCTTTGTACTTGTAATCAGAATAAAAGAAGAGAAATAACATATAAAGTGGACGTAGGCACATTCTGGCTGAACCACTATAAATCTGCGTGTCTTTTTACAGTTTAGCCCCTGTTTTTCATATATTTTCATAAATCGCCTAAATCACTAAGAATCACATAAGATCTACTAAATCATACAACTTCGAGGTGTTTGCCCATTTTTTGTGCAAACAACAGATAATAGCATATATACAACAATGAAATTAACTAACAGCAGTAATATTTCAATTGTCGTTTCAATTGAAATTGAATTTAATAAATAAAAGAACGTTAATCGTGAGTGATTGCTCACCTTTCGAGGCCAGAGATGGACAATGAAGTTGAGGTACGAAAAATCCAAGCACGAATCTCAAAATAAAGCAAGAGGCACGAATCGACGAACACAGCTGATAAATCAGAATTCGATGAAAATAAATCAAATAGCTGGATATGACCGAACAAATATATGATATATACATCAAAATAAATTTTCACTAAAACCAATTTTTTTTAACCTATATTTGAAAATAAAATATACATTTTCAGTTCAATATTTTAGTTAAAGACATATTTTACACAATACGCAACTCTTTTAAAAATTAACCTTAAATAACATAAGTTATTGCATATTACTAATATACGTATACTAGCAGCCCGTTTGCATATACCCAAAACAACAAACTGTATATAACATATACACCTCACAACCTATATTATAAAATATATTTTTTACTTAGATTAAAATTTAACATTATTCTAATAATACTTATTATTATATTATCTAAATGAACCATACTATACATATAATGAAATATACAAAACTGGTTTAAATATAACTTTATCCACTTTATATCTATCAACTAGTACCAGCAAAATATATAAACTTCAACGATTAAATAAATAAACTTAACTTGAAATATATATATATATATACTATAACTAAGTAGATTCAAAATTTATAGAGCATGAAAATATATAGTACTGTACCTATAATACGCTGTAACAACTAAAACATATAAAATACTTTTATATCATAATATCTAGCAAGCCAATAAACTGTACCATTTGGAATATATATCTTTCTTTCAAAAGGTTTACAATATTATCATTAATATTCTTCCAGACAATACCAAATATAAACAACATTTTCATATGAAATCTAGATAATCAGTTGTAAAACCTTAAACATATATATAGTAGAAGATCTGAAATATGTACACAACTTACAGATTTGGAAACAACCCTGAATACTATACTAATTGCTGCAAATATACTTGTAAATATACTTGTCTATACTAACTGCATAATATATAGACTATCATAAATTCTAACAGTAAACAAAATCTTTATATAAACTCTAGTATGTACAGTACAGCCTATATCTACAAATATATATATATATATACATAACTTCCGATAATAAAATATTACTATATAAAATTTTAAACCAAAATATATATTACTTTGTAATAATATACACTGTACTCTACTAACTGCAAATATTCTAACATTCTGTAGCTTCAACATATATATACGAAACATTATATATTATAGACATTAAATTGTTTCGGACATTTATATATTTAAACAACTAATATACAAATACTTGTATTGAACACGAACCAGGAGGTAGGAGATGATGGCAATGACAGCAGCGATCAACAAAGCAGAAGGAAGGAAGCGTATTGGTTGTCTTGGTGGTGCCGGAGCAGTGGTGGAAGGAAGGAGGCGGTTTGGGGAAGGGGCAGTTGATGGCTTGGTGGAACTGTATGCGAGGCTTGCGAGGTGAGGCGGAGGGGCAGTCTGGGGTGAAGGCGTGTAGGGGAACGTGGGCGAGGTCGGGCTGGTGGCTGATGGTTCCGGTGCTTGTGTGAGTTGCACGCATGGAGAGGAGGGAAGGACAGGTTGGAGTTGCTCGGATCTGAGGAGGCGGTTTCTCGGTTGTGGTGGCGGAGGCCGGTGGGATGAAGGGGAAAAGGTGGAGCGCGGTGGTGGAATGGGAGGACGGTTGGGATGTGGAGGAGGCGTGAGTACAAAGGTGAGGTTGGGAGTTGCAGGAGAGAGAGAGGATGAGCAAAAGGGGGTGATGACGTGTTGCATGCTTGGGAGGATGTGAAGTGGGAGAGAGGCGCGGTGTAGCTTCCATGTGAAAATGTGAGAGCTTCAGCGAAATAATATTTTTCCTTCTCACCAAAATGAACAGACTTAAAGTAAATGGAGAGAGAGAGAGGGGGTGACCACATGCTAAAGGTTATGTAGCACGTTTTAGATCAGGTAACTAATAAATGAAATGCAAAGTCACACACGTTATTTCGAGGAATAATAAAAGCTAAATATGACCGCCTATATTTCATTGAAGGCAAAAGAACGGTTCGCAAATTAATAATACAACGTATAGAAATTTCAAAACCGATGGGATTAAGGCAGTCATCATAAATATCAATGTGCTGAAAAGATGGAAATGAACGGTTGATAATAAATAGCTGTTTGAAATCTGAATGGACCTAAAAAGTGGCACCGCTACGACGTACTATTTTATTGTTTTCGTCGCATACCGGACCCCAAAATACAGAGATGAATATATTGCGGAGATCAGCACAACGAGATGATCAAAACGGTATACAGATATCCGTGGTACGATCATCCGATTAAAAGTCGATAATCGGTACCGAAAATGCTGCTATTCTGTCAGAATTAAAATAAACGGAGCAATAAAAGTCCAAATTTGACGAAATGAAGACTGATGTTTCACTCAGAAGATGATTTAGAAATTTACTATATAAAAATATTCAAGTTTGGAAAACATTTTATTTTCATCAATAATTAACTGACTTAAATTGAAATAGAATTTCACAAGAAAATAAACTTTAATATTATCAGATGAAAATTTACCAGTTGCTATATTAAAATAGACGTATTCCAAATAATAATTTTTTATTTTCAAATTTTATTGTTTAAAATTTCACAAATTTCCAGTTAATTATACTTATAAAACCATTAAATTTTGCGGGTCTTTACATATAATATCACATTCAACTGATAATAATTTATCAATTCAACCAATAAATCAATAATTAATTTTAACTATTTAAAATTAATTGCAGTTGTCCAAAATTGAGTGAGATTAACTCACATTGGTTTTTATTGTCGCTTCGCGTTCCAGTTCCGATAAATTTCGAACGCGTTTGAATTTATCTGGAAATTCCAAAAGCTCAAAGTCGACCCAATCCAATCTCATAGCGGAGAATTCGTCAACACGAATCCAACGCGACACGCGTGTTCAATTCTGACAAAGTATGAATTAAATATTGCATGTAAATATTTTTAAATTAATAAACAAATTAATAAATCTCTAATTCAATATTAATTAAATAATTACCTATTAACAGCTAATCGCTTTTAAAATCTCATCTTCCCCAATTGAAAACGAATTCGCATGAAGCTCCCTCTCTCGTGCACATCCAGGTTGGTGCACGCGTGCACGACTATCACCCATGTCTATGGATCGACCATCCAAGGTCGCCAACCAACCCTCCACCGTTCGTTCTACGCCACCGAACCCACGTTTCTAAGGCTGGACCTCCCCCAAAATTCGTGATTTCTGCCTCTTCATCGAGAAAGTGACCATGTCGCTTTCCCCAATTCGACTGCACCCCCCATCGCAGTCACGGCCTCACAACGACCCCTCCACCTACGGCTACATGCGACCACAACCCACCGACGCACACGAAGAAATCAAGAACCCAGCTTCAAATTGAACGCGTTCCCACCCTTCCCAGATTAATGAATGCGTGAATACGAGCTCGCGATTTAGAGGCGAGCTCTCCATTTTTTTCTTTAGATCAGCCATTTCTTAGTTCGGCTATGTTCTAAAAGGAGAAGAGAGGAATAGAAGAAGGTTACCAGTTTATTTTTTTTAAGGAGGCTTTTTTTTCTTCTCTTTTTTTTTTTGAAATGTTCGGCTGATATAAAAAAAAGAGGAGAAGGGAAACATATTTGAAGAGGGAAGCGTGTTTGAGAAAGGAAAGATACAGTGGTTTGAGTGAAAGGAAGAATGGCTGATGGGAAAGAAAAGCAGCTGAATGGAAAGGTTGATTGGTCAATACACCAATTTAAATTTCAAAACATCTCGATTACATAACTCAAAATCTCTAACCCCTTTCGAAGCATAACGCCAGACGTTTATAATGTTATACCCCTATCATGAATGCAACGGAAAAGGTTTCGAGTTCTAATTCGATCGTATGGAGAAGAAAGCTTTTTGGACCCAATTATTATATTGAATTTTCGATATAAATTTCAGAGCGTTTATATCTTATACAATCAAACGATAGCTCCAAAAGCTATGAAATTTGAAATCCGATTTTTTTTTTTTGAAAATGGGTAAACCGCCTCATTAAAAACCTTACTAGATATCAACTTGATATCTTGGTAAGGAAAAAAGAGTGCGGTGCTTTATTGATATATCTAAAAATATCGATATACAGTTTACAAACATAGTTCTTCTAATCGGGTAAAAGAGAACACCCGATCCTACTAAGTACACAACATAACTAATCAGTTGAAACAAAACACATATCAAGGAAAACTGAAAAAACTGAAAGCAGGTTATCAACCGTTATCCACTAGATCGATTCCCCATCTTTGTAAAATTTCTTCATTTTCTTTCGTTCGCACTGTCTTCCTTTTACTTTTCATCAGCAAGTATTTAACATCCATCTCCACATAGTTCCAACGCTGAAATTTGTCTATTTCTTTGCCATCATGTATTCTGGCATTTCTTTCCAACCATATATGATAGATTATTGTGACGAAGCTGCAGGAAGCAAGGTCTTTAATTTGATTTGCAATTTTTAATGAATCGTGAATGTCCATCGCTTCCTCTTCAATCAGCATCGAGCTGTTCATATTCATTCCTAGTTTGAGTTTACTTCGAGTCCAGAGATATGCCGAATATGGGCATTGAAAGAACAGGTGATCTCTATTTTCTGGCTCTCGATTACATAACACACATGTAGGATCTACTGAGAATCCCCATTCCATCTGTTTGTCTTTGGTAGGAATTCTGTTAAGGATAATTTTGTATGAACATAAACTCATTTTAGGACTGTTGCAATGGTTCCAAATAATTTTAGCCCAAAAATGAGGCTGAAAATGTCTTCTAGTGCTATCCCAGGCTGAATAGAAAGTGAAGCCATTTGGCTTGTGGTTCCAGCTCCAATAGTCAGAAACATGAGTAGTAGACAGTTTTACTTCTTTAATTTGGTTAACTTGTCTAGTAAACTGTAGGATCTGTGGCTTAAAGGTGTTGTTTTGTATTATACTACTGACCTTCAGATTGTCCCCTCCATATAAACCAAGAGCATCCCACCCAAGGATATTGACCAATAATTCATTGTTTATCCAGGGGTCGTGCCATAGCAGTGTGTCCTGCCCATTTACTATGTTTCTGTGAATGTGTTGTAGACCTTTTTGTCTATGTTTTAGTATAGATTTCCAAGTGCAAGAACTGTTGTTATCTATCACCATCGTCCAGAAGTGTTTTTCTTTGCAATATCTACTTCTCATCCAGTTTGCCCAAAGATTGTTGTTAACTGTGTAATGCCACAACAATTTGATAGCAGTAGCAGTTCTAATATCCTCAAAATTTCGTAGACCCACCCCTCCTTCAAGCTTAGGTCTGCATAAGATGTCCCAGGCAATTTTATGTGTTCTGCCACCCCACACAAAATTTGCACATAGTTTATTGATTTTATTGATTGTAGCATGAGGTAATTGATATATCATCATCCAGTATAGTACCATAGGTGTAATAACTGAGTGTATGAGTTCAATCCTTCCTGCCATTGATAGGAGTTTGCAATCCCATCCATCCATTCTGTTTTGGATCCTTTCAAGTAGATTTCCACAGTCATTATAATGAATGTAATTGTATGATAGAGGAACTCCCAAATATTTAATGGGAAGTATTCCTTCATTCATATCCAATATGTTGAGGAGAGAATTTCTGTTGGTTACACCTCTGCTGAAATAAATTTTAGATTTCAAGTTGTTTATATTTAATCCTGTCAAATCTTTCAATTTCTGCATCATGTCTTTGAGGGCTGTAGCATATTTATGCTTAGCTTTTGAAAATATCATGAGATCATCTGCATACATGAGGTGAGTGACACAAGGATCTTGATTGTAGATAGGTTGAAGATTGCCTGCCTTGTGAGCTTTATATAACATCAAAGATAAACATTCCATGGCTATGCAGAAAAGATAAGGAGAGAGGGGATCTCCCTGTCTCAACCCTCTATTGCTATGAATAAAACCTTTGGGGCTACCATTGACAAGGATAGAATAGGTAGGGGATGAGATGCATTTTCTTATAAGTTTGATAAGGCTACGTGGGAAACCCATCATGTTCATCATGTGGCATACAAACTCCCTATTAACCATATCATAAGCCTTTTGAAGGTCAATCTTAAGACACATTTTGTCACTGCCTTTTCTATTAAATTGTCTGATTTGTTCATGTGCAAGCAGGATATTTTCTGCTATGCATCTTCCTGGAATGAAAGCTGACTGGTTTTCTGATATAAGGTGAGGTAAGAAAGGCTTAATCCTATTGCATATGATTTTGGATATAATTTTGTATAGAACATTACAACAAGCAATAGGTCTATAATCAGAGATGCTAACAGGCTGTTTGATTTTAGGTACAAGTGTGATAAAAGTATGGTTTAGACCTTTTTCAATTCTACCTGTATTGAAGGCTTCTTGAATTAAGTCCAGGATATCATACTTCAACTCATTCCAGTGAATTTTGTAAAATTTTGCAGTGAATCCATCTGGGCCTGGGCTCTTGTCTTCAGGGATTGAGAAAACTGCTTTTTGAACCTCTTCTATTGTAATAAGAGAAGTGAGTTTAATTCTTCCTCTATCATTTATTTTGTTCTTACACTGGATATCTGGGAAATTACTAGACAGAGGCTGTGTGGAGTAAAAAATGGTAGTGTAATAATTTAAAGCCTTGGATTCTATTTTATTAGCATCTTGTAATATTTCCCCATTGCTCATAATAATCTGGTTCCAGTTGTTGATATATATCCTTTGTGACATCTTTGCATGAAAGAATTTGGTACTTGAATCCCCTTCTGTCAGCCATTCAATCTTTGCTTTCTGTTTTGATTTTAAAAATTCTGCCTCATTTGGTATCTTCCAGTTGGTATATGCGTTGCTAAGCTTTTCAAATAAAAGAGTGTTTGTAGGGTTTGCATCACAATCCTTAAGGCATTTCTGGTATTCTTCTTCATAGAATTTGAGAAGGTTACCCTCTCTACAATTTTTGAGATTCCAATCTTTGAGCCTGTACTTGCATTGAATAATGAATTTCATGAACTTGTGCATTTTTGAAGCTTGGTAATTTGGGGAAGTTACCTGGTAAATTTCTAAAGCACTTTGAAAACATTGCATGTAGCCTTCTGTCATATGCCAGGAATTCACATATCTAAAAGGAGTGTTTTTAAGAGATTTGACCTCTTTATTAAAACTGATAAATATTGGTATATGGTCGCTAACAGCATTAGAAACCCCAAAGGAAGTAATCCCAGGATTAGATCCCATTAATAAGTGATTACACAGGACCTTATCAATTTTAGAAGCTACCCCCTTCTTCCTCCAAGTGTATTTAAAACCTATAATCGGTAGTTCCAGCAAACCCATTCTAGTAACGCAATTATTAAATCCTGCCATTTGACTAAAAGGCACAACTGATCCTCCCTTTTTATCTGAAGGTGATAATATATTATTAAAATCTCCTAATATTATCCATGGGGAATTCACCAATCTAGCTTCTTCAATTAAGTCTTCCCGTAATTTATTTCTGTCTTTAATGAAATTGCTAGCATAAACAAAAGTTATTCTGCATGTAAATCCACCAGTGTTTACAGCTAGTATAGAAATGTGTTGAACAGATTTTTTCTCCATTTGAAAACTCCAAATATTTGAGTCCCAGATAATGAGGATACGGCCTTTGCTACCACAGTCATTATTATCAATCATTTTCCAATTATTTTCCAGTCTTTGCCCCAATTTATCTATATTCATATTACTTAATTTATTTTCCAGTAAGCCAGCAATAGTTGGCTTGTATTTTGTTAGGAATTTAATCACTTCGAATTGTTTATTCTTAGTATTTAAACCCCTAACATTCCATGAAACAATGTTCATTATTTATTCTTGCTTTGGCTCCTTGTATTTGCTTTAGGAGGAGCAGAGGTTAGTTTTCCTTTTCTACTTTTAGTGCTATATATGTTAGCTGTTTCAATTTCTTCATAAAATTTTTGGTTTTTATCCACACAGTTCGATACATCTTCCAATTTCTCTGGTTGTTTGCATTCCTTTTCTTCTCTGACAAGATTCCTGATTAGTTCCTCTCCTTCAGAATCACTTAAATCTTCCACCAAGCCTTCTGAGATTTGTTCACCAATGTGACTGCTTTGTACTGGTGTAATGTCTGGCCTATCAGGTTCAGAAGAGGTATTACTATCCTTTAACAATGATATATCAGAGCTCTGTTCTTTATGAATGGTAGACATTTCATTTATTAAAATCTTTTCTGTTGTTTTATCAAATGCAGGCATCTTGAATTGGTCAGAGATAGTCGAATCCTTATTACAATTAGTTTCCATGTTTTCTGGGATTTCAATTGCAGTCCTGTTATGAACAATAAGATTTTCCTGAGTTTCATTTGTAGTTTCAGCGTGGAATTTAAATTTGTATTTCCTGTTGATTGCTCTGCATTTCTATCACCTACTGGATGTTCTGTGTTATTCCACACAACATTCTGTTCAGAGTTTAATTCTCTTGCAATTTGTTCAGTCACTTTTGGAACCCATTTCTCTTTGCTTTTTATTTTGCATTGTTGAGTAGAGTGGCCGAATACTTTACATTCTTTACAGCTGTATGGTTTGTAAAGGTAGTCAACTTTTATTGAAATCTCTTCCCCAGTATGCAAAATTGCTGTCACTTCATTAGGAAATTCATCACTTGCTTGCATTTCAACCAAAATTTTTGCAAATGCTATCCTGGATTCATCAGCTGTAATCTTGTCCATTTTAATTGGTTTTCCCAGTACACTTGCTACTGCACTAATTGCTTCTTTATCCCAGAGTTCTAGTTCAAGATTAGAAAGTTTTATCCATATTGGTAGAGTTGTCAGAAGTTCTTTTCTGAATCTAGTACCTATCATCCATTTCTTCAGAATGATAATTTTGTTGTCAAACAGATAAGGCCCCCCTTTTAACACATTATCACAGTCAGTTTTATTATCAAAACGTATTAGGAAAAATCCATTTTCACGTGATAGCAATTGAAATTTTCATGTAGGTTTCCAGACACGTTCTATATATCCCTTTAGATGAAGATGATACGGTCTGATCCCATATACATAGAAAATGATCGAGTGTTCCCATTTATCTTCCGCTCTCTTCACTGAAGCTTCTGATATTAAAGCTTTCTTCTTATTATTTTCCATCAATGGTTCAATGTACTTTAGATCCAGAGATTCATCATGTTTCTCCCCTATTCCCCCACTGGCTGCATCTTTCCATGATTTTGAGTTCCCTGCGCTTATTTCATTTTGTATCAATTTCCATTTATTTGCTTCCTTGTTTTTATCGAATCGATATCCTTGAACCTGTGAGATTCCAGATCTAGTTCGGGTTTGATCCCCCCCTAAATTTGAATCCCTGGCGTGACGAACCACGATAGTAGTTTTTTGATTGTCGTTGGCCAATCCGTCACGACCCAGGTCAGAGGATCCGATCATCTTCCATGTTGCCTCCGATATTACCTCTTTCCCTTTGTTACGATTTGCGGCATCTATCGAAGTGCCTTGATCAGGTGGACGTCCTCTATCTTTGGTAAAATCGCCATTAGGTCTAAATCCATCAGCCGCCATTAGGTCTAATTATAATTTTATAAATCCGATAATAATGCACTATTATGGATCCAATGGTACTGGTTTCGTCGAATTCCGAGACTGTGCTCTGAAGGCTATTTATATACGTTAATTCAAACGATATATTTTTTAAAACTGAACAAATCACTCTTAAATTCAATTTAAAAGGTTTTATTATCTTCTTTATTATAAATAAAAATTTTATAAGCCTTTAAATTATTTTTATCAAGCTTAAAACTCAAGATTCAATATTTTAACCAATTTTCAACTTTTAAATTCAATAATTAAATTATCCAATAAATCGTTATATTTGAAATTCAAGTTAAAAATTAACTTTTAAATATTTAAAATCAATTAAATATTTCAATTTCAGATAACCAAAATTCTGGGTCGTTACAGTTATTTAATATTCGATATTGGATTGGTAAATTATATAAGGATGTTGGGAATATCCCAAACGATATGCAAATATACCATATTAAATTGTTTATTATGGATCATGTAAGATGGACTCCTTATGTCTAACAATAGGAACTATCATACAAGTTTAATTATCTAAAATATCGTAATTTGCTTTTGCATTTAATGCATCAAGAAAATATCAAATTCGAATAAAGATCACTAAATGATAGTTTAGAGTGTTCTAGAGTATTTATTAAATACTAGAGAATTGTTTATAGAAACAAAAAACTTCTTATGAAGGAGTAACCGGACTCAAACTTCATGAGTAATATTGAGTATAAAATATCGATATTAAATTCATGTTCAAACCTTAATTCAGAAATTTTAAGTTTGAAATGTACCAAATGAAAGGTTGCTTGATTCAATGAAAGGCTTAAGTACATCTCCTCGAATAGCACCGTGATAATAGCATTGTATATAAATATAAATGAAAAAATTTATAACTGAGCTAGGGGTGATTCGAATTATTAAGAATACTATGTCATTATTATATGATAACAATGTAATAATAAAAGCACACCGGAAGTCGAGTAACATACTTTGAATAAGTTCCACATGATAAATGTAGATTATCAACATCAGATAGAGTTAATTGACAAAGTACTTAATTAAACGAACATAGCAGATCCACTCACGAAGGGTTATACTCGATCAATTATCACTAAATTGATTGAAGGGATGAGATAGAGATTCCATAATTGATCTAAGTGCAAGTGGAAGATTGATTGAGTTAGGGTGTCCTAAGTGGTAATTACGTAATTTGTTACGTATATCTAATTCGATAACCAACCTTGTTCGAAATAAAAGGTGTTTTCTATCTATTATATACTTGATATAATATGTTGTATTAATTAACTAATTTAATTAAAAGTATATTTAATAGAAAATCAACAAATGGTATATTTTGTGACAGTTGTTACAATGCGTTATAACCATGAGTGATCTATCACAATAAAATAAACACACCATTTTTAATATAACTAAGGACAAACAGAAAATATCAATGTTGCAAAATTACACAGTTCTCTTGACTTGAGAATACCATTGATCTTCAATGTGGAAGCTAAACTTTGATTATAGTTAAATCGTAGCACGACATCCATCGAACGACTATATTGGGGTCGAGTAAAAGCATTGGAAGTGAAACACTATTAAAGAGAGGATTCGTCTCGTCAGTTATATGAGTTTAGTATCACGGTCAACTAAAGCCAATTCAAAGTCAAAGTCTTTGGCTAGAGCAGTTCGATTAATTATTATTATTATTATTATTATTGAACCAAGGACTTTGTGTTTAGAATATAGTGTTAAGGATGGATGATATTAGAATTTTGACCATTACCAAATTTCATAAGTTCAAAGTGATATAGTTTTGACGAAGAGAATGTAAATAAAAGCCAAAATCGGGTAACGCTTAACAAAGTAAGATTATATTTTACTTAAACCAAGTAAGCGATAAATCTGATCAAAATGTCACACCACCTGCTAAGTCACATGTGAACCTTAATATTCAAATAGTTTGATATTCGCCGCTGAACAAATTTACACCAAAAGAGGCACACAACCAAAACATCGAATATTCCTTTGATCGAATGATTTAATTAATTTGTAATTATTATAAATTAATTAATGTTTATGAAATATTAATTATAATTTTTCTATCTTGATTTGTTGAACAATATTAATAAATACAGTTATAATAGTTATAAATATAAAATTTGATATACGATATCGATACGCGTTTAAATAGGATTTAAATGCAATATAATTTATTTAGCCTTTAAATGTGTTTGAAGCCCATATAAGGGCATGTGTGTTTTGGCCATGAATTGACCAGGTAGGGGCAGCCATATGATGGTAAGTGGGGCTAGGTTGTTGATTTGATTAGAGGAAAGAATGGGTAAGGGAGATGTAATACCCCAAGATTTTGAGGAAAATTCTTTTAATAAATGATTAAAATTCTGGGGGAAAATCAGAATTATTATATAGGTGGGATTTTCAGTGGTGCAAGGTTGTGTGCATGTGTGCACGTGCACACTAGTTATGGCACTAAGAGAAAATCCAGAATTCCTGAATAATAAAACAAGGAAGGAAAACATTTAGATAAAATGTTTTAAATAAAGAAAATATAGACCTAGACATGGGTATTAAAAATTCCTGAGGATGTGTGTATATAAATATATCTATATATATATGCCTATGTATGACTTGTCTGAAAATTGAGGCAGAAGAGAACATTGACTTATAATGAATAAGTGAAATTTTTATTTGAATAATTGGTGTAGAAATGCACATAAGTATGCACATGTTTTCTGCAAATAAAAGGTTAAAAGTTAAATTAACACCCATAGTTGTATAAATGTATATTTATATCCAGATATTATTTGAGCAGAAAATAAATAAAGGAAGCACTAAAACAGTAAGAACCAAAGTGCAAGAAAGAATATGTACATAGGCAGAAAATAGAAAGTCACACCATTATCATGTTTGAAGTAAATATAATAAAAATACTTAAAGTTATCACTTTCTGAAAAGAAAGGAAAATAGGCACAATTTAGTCTTGTTTTAAAATATTGGCCGGGATATTAAGGGATTAGGAAGGAGGGAATATGCAATGCCAAATGCATGATTCTGATCTGGGCTAAAATAGGGATTTTGCATCACTCAAAACCCTAGACAGAACCCTTATTTATACCAAGAGCCCAATCAGAAAACTGCTCTCTCACTAATTAATTAACCTAAGGAAGAAGAGGAAGATAAGCCTAAAGATTTGAAGGGTTTTCTGGTTTAAAGTTTGTGTAAGCACTTAGGTGAGTATCCTCACTCATATACATGGCATTAAGACCTGGGATTAGGCAGCCAAGCTTTTATATGTTATATTTTGCATGTTTTGATTTACAAACTATGTTGGCTGCTGATGGTTTCATGAATGTTTGATGAGATATGATCTGCTATGCTGGATGTTTAACTTTGTTGTTCTATTTTCATCTCTGTATATTATACCAAAACCTTAAGGAACATATAACAGAGTATTTGTAACTAGTTTGAATAATGGCTTAAGACAAAGAATGAAAAGATAAAGAAAACTATGAGCTGCATATACATTGGTATGGTGCTGAGGCTTGAAATAATTGGTTAAGGGTGCAATGGAGTTTTTCTCTATAAGTGCTGAGCCCTAAACTAAACAGAAACTTACAAGCCTAAAAACTATGTTTAAACAAGATTGAAAATCTGGCTAAATATAGTTGCTTGCAAAATCAAAATAAACTCAATAGAGCCATGTATTTATTCTCAGTTGCAAACATTCTGGTATATGCTTGAATAGGGTGTTTCTATGATAAATAATGTGAGATGGAATGACTGGGGTGTTATATCTCTAGAAAGTAACCTTTAATTTGCTTGCAATATCATGGCTGCAAGGTAACTAGTATGTTTCATGAGTACAGGTGGTATGTACACCTAGCTATCATTGATAGAATGAACATAAATACACTTAGTGATATAACTAAGGATTTTGTGCCAAGAAGGCTGCTGGAATGCTTGTCCTATTTGAAGTAGACAAGTTGGCACATGGCTTGTTTAAGTCCTGAGATCTTTGTGCCATAATGTTAATTAGTTCATGGCAATGTGTCCCTTTGATTCCTTATAGCAGATGAGGCCAGGAATTTATAAGAAAAAGAAAAGGCAACCTAGTAGTTCCAGATAAAAGTTGTTTTGTTGCATATGTTTGCTCTTATGTATTGTACATGATAATACCTGTCAAGTATGCAAAGTATATCTATGCTGTATCCTAGCTTAATATCATGGATATGTTAGAAATGCTCACACCAGATCATAGATCTGACCCTTATTGCTCATGGCACATGGGGGTGTCTCATTTATAATGAGGCAGCCACTAATGCTTTTGCAGGTTATGATGGAGCTAAGTAAGCAAGATTAAAAAGATATGGAATAGAGGATGCTAAGATAATTAGAAATAAAAGCTAAAATGTGTTAATTCATGCATGTATTCCCTGATTAATATGGCTATCTAAATGTATTAAGTAGGAAGAACTTGTAAGAGACATGTGCTATGTTGTTTCTGGTTATTTCTGATTTGGTATGTACTAAGGATATTGATGTTGAACTGATTTGAAAACCTATTTGCTAAAGTTGTTTTGATTTAGAGGTAAAACCTGGATTTTATAGGCATAATCATTTTATGATGATTTCAGTAAATCCTGAGTTCTTTCAAAAAGAATATAGATATACAGAAAATAATATTGGGAAAACCAGAAAAGAATTGAACTGCTATATCTTCAATTTATGATATTGACATAAGTCCAGATGCAAGAAAAAGTGTTTATACCTTGAAGATGTATTTTTAAAAAGAGAAGTATGATTAGGAAGAATGATATATATCTGATCACAAAATGACTGATTCATACAAATATATATACATGCTTTTGGAAAGAAAAGGTAACAATGTTTTGTGTATAATCTGGGTTGTAATAATGCAAGTAAAAGAATGGCCAGAGTAACCACATGGTTAGGCCATAGGTCAGGCCTAATGTTTCACTTCAGATCAATGAAGTAAGGGAACATTTGAGCTCAGTTTTCCTGGAAAATGAACAAAGATACAGACATGTATATGTATATCTGTGTACATGTTGATATTGGGCAAAAATATAGATGTAAATTCTTAAAACAGTTGAAAGAATGGGTTTTAAAAATAGTTATGCAAGAAAGATTGTTTTGTATGATAGGTTATAGCCAAAAATTAAATATATATGTACAATTATAGGTAGGTAACAGATTTCAGCCATACAGGAGAAAATAAAAAGAAAAACAAAAATTGTGTTTGAACCGACCAGCATAGTACTCGAACTAGTGACCTTGCATGAATAAGTTAGGCGCGTTTCCATTACGCCTAGATGTTGCTTGTGTTCACTTAGGATCCACTTTCTTTTAACCTGAGTTTGATAATATTCAGACTTTAAGATAATCATCCATATTATAAGCTTGCTTTCCACTGATCATTGCTTGGTTATTTCTTAATTATAATAACAGTCTAAGGTACATATTTCCAGGGGACACTATAGTCAAAAATCTGGATACATTAAGTTTTAATTTAAAAGGGAATTTATCACATTTATGCAAATTTAAAAAAAGGATTTCTACTTATTATTATGCTCTGATTCAAGTAGAATATAACATAGATATCTTCATATATGTATGTTAAAAATGATTTAGAATTAAAACAATATTTCTATATTGTGAAAGATCCTGGATATATTTTTGTTTATTAGAGAAAAGAAAATGACCCTGGGAAATATATTTGTAATAGATGATATATCTATATATCATCTCTAAAATATATTTGTAATAGATGATATATCTATATATCATCTCTAAAAAAAAAAAAAAATCACCAATAAAATTAGTGTGTAAATAGGAGGGTCATTTCATTTGGTATCAGAGCTATGTTTTAATTAACATAGCAAAATGTTTGTATGCTTATGTTTATACTAGGATTGTTTGTATATTTGACTGTTTATAAGTATTCCCTGAATGTATGTATGTGTGTGCATGTGACATACACAATGATTAAATAGGAAAAGATACAATCAATGTAAAATAAAAGCTAGTGTTATAAACTAATAAGATGAAATACATATACTTTTAGAAATATGGTAGGAAGAGGGTCTCATCATCAAGGAGGATCTAGCACACCACAAATGCTTGACATGCAGGAATTTGTGAGAGTTTTGAGAGATGGAATTGGGCACAGACCTGAGAACCCACATGAGGAGCTCTCCAAGTTAGTGAAGACTTATACCAACTTGGGAGGCAAGAGCTTTGAAGGAACTGAAAGTGTAATGGAGATTCAAGCATGGCTGAGGACATTAGAGAGGATCTTCACTGATATGCAACTAGATGACCAAAGGAAGAGGCAAGTGGCCTCAAGGCAATTAAAAGGTGCAGCTTTGAGTTGGTGGGAGGTGATCATAGCTGGCCGGAATGAAAATGATATTAATTGGAATCAATTTAAGGAGATGTTAGAGGCAAGGTTTGTTCCAGCCTCAGCAAAAACCACTTTACTTGAGGAGTTCATCAAACTTAGACAGGGGACTATGAATGTCACAGAATATACCCAGAAGTTTGAGGGATTGTCTACCTATGGGGCAATGTTAGTGGCTGATGAAGCATCCAAAAATGATAGATACATCAAGGGATTGAACCCAGGACTTAGCAGGGCTATACTACCTTATGCTGACAGAACTTTTGATCAAGTGATAGATTTGGCTCTGAAGATTGAGCAGCATGACAAGGAAAGAGATAAGTTCAGGAATTTCAAAAACAATAGTAACAAGAAGAACAAAGGGAAGTACCATCCTTATGATAAGAAGAAAGGAGAGGCAGATGGTAAGAAGGCAGTAGATGCAAAGCCCAATGAAGCCAAAAGAAAAATAGTTTGCAACCATTGTGGGAAAGAAGGCCATATTAAGCCAAGATGCCCAGAGCTTAAAGGGGGAGCTTTCAAATGCTATCTATGTGGGAAGGAAGGGCATATGAAAAGAAATTGCCCAGAAAACAAGCAACAAGGGAAAGTGGCAAACCTGGAAGGTAGGGGCAAGGCCATAATTGAGGCTAATGCTGAAAACCATGGTCAAGTGGAAGGTACACTATTTATTTGTACCATACCTTTAGCTGTAATATATGATACCGGGGCAACCCACTCACTCATTTCCCATGAAATAGTTAAAAGGTTGAAAATGAACTGCAAATTGGCTGAAATACCTCTGTTAATACAAAGCCCTTTAGGAAGTTCTAGTGTATTAGATATGATCTGTGTGGATGTGAATTTGAACATAGGAGGAAACACATTTGTTTCCAATTTATATGTTCTAAACTTCCCAAATATAGGAGTTATATTAGGGGCAGATTGGCTAAGACAATTCAAAGCCATAATTGACCTAGATGCATCCACCATTTCACTACAAAATTCTAAAGGCCAAAGGGTTACAATTCTATGTGAACCTATCAAAGAAAACAGTCTAAATCATTTAATTGAATTAGAAAATAATCCCAAGGAAATAGCTATTAATGAAATCCCCATAGTTAAAGAATACTTGGATGTATTTGGGGAAGTAAAAGGTGTTTCACACCATAGACCTGTTGAATTCCATATTAACCTTATGCCTGGGGCTAGCCCAGTTATCAAAAAGCCTACAAGGATGGGGCCAAGTGAATTAAAAGAGCTAAAGAACCAGCTGGAAGAATTAGAAGCCAAGGGGTTTATAAGGCCAAGTAATTCATGCTGGGGTGCTCCTGTAGTATTTGTTAAAAAGCATGATGGTACTTTAAGAATGTGTATAGATTATAGAGAATTAAACAAAGTAACCATCAAAAACAAATACCCATTACCCAGGATAGATGATCTCTTTGATCAACTCAGTGGAGCTAAAGTGTTTTCTAGGCTAGACTTGGCATCTGGGTTTCATCAGATGAAAGTTGAGGAACCGAGTATTAAATATACAGCATTCAACACAAGATATGGTTTGTATGAGTTTCTGGTTATGCCATTTGGGCTAACAAATGCCCCTTCTTACTTTGTAGACCTAATGAATAGGATATTCAGAGATTACTTAGACAAGTTTGTTCTGATTTTTATAGATGATATTCTAATCTACTCTAGAACAATAGAGGAACATGAGAACCACTTACATTTGGTCTTATCTAGATTAAGAGAAAAAGATTTGAAAGCAAAATTTTCTAAGTGTGTGTTCTGGCAAGAAGAAGTACACTTTCTTGGACATGTTGTCTCTGCTAGGGGAATTTCTGTAAACCCCAATAAGATAGTAGCAATCAAAGCATGGAAGAAGCCTAACAATGTTAGTGAAGTAAGGTCATTCATGGGGATGGCAGGATACTATAGGAGGTTCATACAAGGATTTTCTAAAATAGCAATGCCACTCACTAACCTGACTAGGAAGAACCAAAAGTTTATATGGACTGATAAGTGTGAACAAGCTTTCACCCAGATCAAGGAGGCTTTGGTAAAATCACCAGTGTTGAGAGTACCAGAAGGCAATGAGGGATTGGTTGTATATACAGATGCATGTGGGTCAGGGCTAGGGGCTGTGTTGATGCAGCAAGATCAGGTCATAGCCTATGCATCTAGACAACTAAAACCCCATGAAACTAGATATGCAACTCATGATCTTGAGTTGGCAGCAGTAGTTTATGCCTTGAAGCTTTGGAGGCATTACTTATTAGGTGCAAAGTTCATTTTATACACTGATCACAAGGCCTTAAAATATCTCTTTTCACAAAAAGATTTAAATATGAGACAACACAGATGGGTTGAATTTCTTGCTGCTTATGACTTAGATATACTTTATACACCAGGCAAGGCTAACAAAGTGGCAGATGCATTGAGTAGGCAGCATGCAAAAATGGCCATGTTAATGATGGAGGAGTTTAGAGATTTGACCATGCTCACTGATTTGGAAATAGATGAGAGCAGTGGGATAAGTATGGAGATAATTGAGGAAGAAAAGAGTAAAGGAAGGTTAAGTTTAATTACTTTACAATCAAATTTGGCCTTGAAGGTGGCCAAAATGCAAGAAGAAGATCAAGACTTAGCAGAAAAGAGGTCTCTCCTATTAAAGAAGGAAGAAGTGAAGGATTATCACATAGATGTAAAAGGATACTTAAGGTACAAGGGAAGGATATGTGTCCCAAACATCATAGAATTGAAAGAAGAAATCCTTAATGAGTACCATAGGAGCAAATATTCAATACATCCAGGCAGCACCAAAATGTACCAAAACTTAAAAAGGGACTATTGGTGGAAGGGAATGAAGTCTGATGTAGCCAGATATGTTGCTAAGTGCATGGTTTGTCAACAAATAAAAGCTGAGACCCAAAGACCTTCAGGGTTATTGCAGCCACTTAGCATACCACAGTGGAAGTGGGAAGACATATCTATGGATTTCATAGATGGCCTTCCTAGATCCAAGAAGGGAAATACAAGTATTTGGGTGATTGTAGATAGGCTGACTAAAGTAGCCCACTTCATACCAGTGAAAGCAGACAGAAATGCACCTAGGTTAGCCCAAATTTTTATGAGAGAAGTGGTAAAACTGCATGGTGTTCCTAAAACTATAGTGAGTGATAGGGATACAATCTTCACTTCAAGGTTCTGGAGGAGCTTCCAAGAAGCTATGGGGAGTGAATTGTGCCTAAGCACTGCTTATCACCCCCAATCAGATGGGCAAACAGAAGTGGTAAACAAGATTTTAGAGGATTTGCTTAGGGCATGTGTGTTAGATTTTGGAGGAAATTGGGAGGACCACCTCCATTTGGCTGAGTTCACATACAATAATAGCCACCAAAGCACAATTGGAATGGCACCCTTTGAAGCCCTATATGGAAAGCCATGTCTATCACCTATGTGTTGGGCTGAGGCAGGAGAGAAAGCTATCCTAGGGCCAGAATATGTCAAAGACATCACAGAGAAAATAGGACTGGTGAGAAAGAGGATGGCAGTAGCTCAAGATAGGCAAAAGAAGTATGCTGATGCAAAGAGGAAGTCAGTGGAATTCAAAGTAGGTGATTATGTCTTCATTAAGGTTTCACCAATGAAGAAAGTCTTGAGATTTGGCAAGCAGGGGAAACTCAGACCCAGATATGTTGGACCATACAAGATTTTGGAAAGGATAGGCTCACTAGCCTATAAGCTGGAGCTCCCCGAGAAGATGAGTGCAATGCACAATGTGTTTCATGTGTCACAACTAAGGAGATGGGTACATGACAAGGAGGAAATCTTAGAAAAGCCTACTGAAGTTCAGATTAATCCAGATCTAATCTATGAGAAAGAGCCAGTGGGAATTGTGGCAAGGGAAGAAAAGAAATTAAGAAACAAGACATTGAAGCTTGTAAAGATTCAATGGAGTATAGATCCTAGCGATTGTACTTGGGAGCTAGAGGATAAAATCAGGATGGATTACCCTAGGCTCTTTGCAAATTTAAAAGGTAAATTCTTAGATTACTAAGAAAATTTGATATGTATGATAGACAGTGACTATTTAAATTGCTCATGCATATTTGAATAATTTTCCTAAGAAAGTAGGAGTACTCAAAGAATATGTTGTAAATTGTGAGGGCACAATTCCTAAAAGGAGGGGTGATTGTAATACCCCAAGATTTTGAGGAAAATTCTTTTAATAAATGATTAAAATTCTGGGGGAAAATCAGAATTATTATATAGGTGGGATTTTCAGTGGTGCAAGGTTGTGTGCATGTGTGCACGTGCACACTAGTTATGGCACTAAGAGAAAATCCAGAATTCCTGAATAATAAAACAAGGAAGGAAAACATTTAGATAAAATGTTTTAAATAAAGAAAATATAGACCTAGACATGGGTATTAAAAATTCCTGAGGATGTGTGTATATAAATATATCTATATATATATGCCTATGTATGACTTGTCTGAAAATTGAGGCAGAAGAGAACATTGACTTATAATGAATAAGTGAAATTTTTATTTGAATAATTGGTGTAGAAATGCACATAAGTATGCACATGTTTTCTGCAAATAAAAGGTTAAAAGTTAAATTAACACCCATAGTTGTATAAATGTATATTTATATCCAGATATTATTTGAGCAGAAAATAAATAAAGGAAGCACTAAAACAGTAAGAACCAAAGTGCAAGAAAGAATATGTACATAGGCAGAAAATAGAAAGTCACACCATTATCATGTTTGAAGTAAATATAATAAAAATACTTAAAGTTATCACTTTCTGAAAAGAAAGGAAAATAGGCACAATTTAGTCTTGTTTTAAAATATTGGCCGGGATATTAAGGGATTAGGAAGGAGGGAATATGCAATGCCAAATGCATGATTCTGATCTGGGCTAAAATAGGGATTTTGCATCACTCAAAACCCTAGACAGAACCCTTATTTATACCAAGAGCCCAATCAGAAAACTGCTCTCTCACTAATTAATTAACCTAAGGAAGAAGAGGAAGATAAGCCTAAAGATTTGAAGGGTTTTCTGGTTTAAAGTTTGTGTAAGCACTTAGGTGAGTATCCTCACTCATATACATGGCATTAAGACCTGGGATTAGGCAGCCAAGCTTTTATATGTTATATTTTGCATGTTTTGATTTACAAACTATGTTGGCTGCTGATGGTTTCATGAATGTTTGATGAGATATGATCTGCTATGCTGGATGTTTAACTTTGTTGTTCTATTTTCATCTCTGTATATTATACCAAAACCTTAAGGAACATATAACAGAGTATTTGTAACTAGTTTGAATAATGGCTTAAGACAAAGAATGAAAAGATAAAGAAAACTATGAGCTGCATATACATTGGTATGGTGCTGAGGCTTGAAATAATTGGTTAAGGGTGCAATGGAGTTTTTCTCTATAAGTGCTGAGCCCTAAACTAAACAGAAACTTACAAGCCTAAAAACTATGTTTAAACAAGATTGAAAATCTGGCTAAATATAGTTGCTTGCAAAATCAAAATAAACTCAATAGAGCCATGTATTTATTCTCAGTTGCAAACATTCTGGTATATGCTTGAATAGGGTGTTTCTATGATAAATAATGTGAGATGGAATGACTGGGGTGTTATATCTCTAGAAAGTAACCTTTAATTTGCTTGCAATATCATGGCTGCAAGGTAACTAGTATGTTTCATGAGTACAGGTGGTATGTACACCTAGCTATCATTGATAGAATGAACATAAATACACTTAGTGATATAACTAAGGATTTTGTGCCAAGAAGGCTGCTGGAATGCTTGTCCTATTTGAAGTAGACAAGTTGGCACATGGCTTGTTTAAGTCCTGAGATCTTTGTGCCATAATGTTAATTAGTTCATGGCAATGTGTCCCTTTGATTCCTTATAGCAGATGAGGCCAGGAATTTATAAGAAAAAGAAAAGGCAACCTAGTAGTTCCAGATAAAAGTTGTTTTGTTGCATATGTTTGCTCTTATGTATTGTACATGATAATACCTGTCAAGTATGCAAAGTATATCTATGCTGTATCCTAGCTTAATATCATGGATATGTTAGAAATGCTCACACCAGATCATAGATCTGACCCTTATTGCTCATGGCACATGGGGGTGTCTCATTTATAATGAGGCAGCCACTAATGCTTTTGCAGGTTATGATGGAGCTAAGTAAGCAAGATTAAAAAGATATGGAATAGAGGATGCTAAGATAATTAGAAATAAAAGCTAAAATGTGTTAATTCATGCATGTATTCCCTGATTAATATGGCTATCTAAATGTATTAAGTAGGAAGAACTTGTAAGAGACATGTGCTATGTTGTTTCTGGTTATTTCTGATTTGGTATGTACTAAGGATATTGATGTTGAACTGATTTGAAAACCTATTTGCTAAAGTTGTTTTGATTTAGAGGTAAAACCTGGATTTTATAGGCATAATCATTTTATGATGATTTCAGTAAATCCTGAGTTCTTTCAAAAAGAATATAGATATACAGAAAATAATATTGGGAAAACCAGAAAAGAATTGAACTGCTATATCTTCAATTTATGATATTGACATAAGTCCAGATGCAAGAAAAAGTGTTTATACCTTGAAGATGTATTTTTAAAAAGAGAAGTATGATTAGGAAGAATGATATATATCTGATCACAAAATGACTGATTCATACAAATATATATACATGCTTTTGGAAAGAAAAGGTAACAATGTTTTGTGTATAATCTGGGTTGTAATAATGCAAGTAAAAGAATGGCCAGAGTAACCACATGGTTAGGCCATAGGTCAGGCCTAATGTTTCACTTCAGATCAATGAAGTAAGGGAACATTTGAGCTCAGTTTTCCTGGAAAATGAACAAAGATACAGACATGTATATGTATATCTGTGTACATGTTGATATTGGGCAAAAATATAGATGTAAATTCTTAAAACAGTTGAAAGAATGGGTTTTAAAAATAGTTATGCAAGAAAGATTGTTTTGTATGATAGGTTATAGCCAAAAATTAAATATATATGTACAATTATAGGTAGGTAACAGTTTTCAGCCATACAGGAGAAAATAAAAAGAAAAACAAAAATTGTGTTTGAACCGACCAGCATAGTACTCGAACTAGTGACCTTGCATGAATAAGTTAGGCGCGTTTCCATTACGCCTAGATGTTGCTTGTGTTCACTTAGGATCCACTTTCTTTTAACCTGAGTTTGATAATATTCAGACTTTAAGATAATCATCCATATTATAAGCTTGCTTTCCACTGATCATTGCTTGGTTATTTCTTAATTATAATAACAGTCTAAGGTACATATTTCCAGGGGACACTATAGTCAAAAATCTGGATACATTAAGTTTTAATTTAAAAGGGAATTTATCACATTTATGCAAATTTAAAAAAAGGATTTCTACTTATTATTATGCTCTGATTCAAGTAGAATATAACATAGATATCTTCATATATGTATGTTAAAAATGATTTAGAATTAAAACAATATTTCTATATTGTGAAAGATCCTGGATATATTTTTGTTTATTAGAGAAAAGAAAATGACCCTGGGAAATATATTTGTAATAGATGATATATCTATATATCATCTCTAAAATATATTTGTAATAGATGATATATCTATATATCATCTCTAAAAAAAAAATCACCAATAAAATTAGTGTGTAAATAGGAGGGTCATTTCAGGAGAAATATGGATCTTGATCCTAACTTATCTCTCTAGTCTCTCCTCTAAATAAGCATCTCAATCCACACTCATTTACTGCTTCTGAAACCTCCACTTTATCTATTGCTGGCTGAATTTCATCCTTCCATCACCTCCATTTCCAAGCTCAAATCATATTAAAATAAACATTATTCGATAGTTGGTGGTCTACAATTTGGGAGATAGCACCTTCAGAATTGGAATTTGATTCGGGAGTTAATTTCAATGCTTCAAGGTGTAGTCCTTTGGCATTGGTGAAAGGTAATTGTCTAATATATATATATTATATATTTTTTTTAAATTACGTGATGATCCTAGTATATCAGTATATCGTCGCATCCAGAATGGTTGTATGTTTACATGCTTCTATATTTTAAATTTTTTTTACATACACATGCCTTGATACTCACAGCCTAAAAATAAAAAAAAATTGTTTTTTATTTAAATTATTTTAATATACAATATTTAAATAACCTAAAATTTATAATTTAAATACCAACATTATACTATACAAAATGTTTTAAAAATCACATACAAATAATTTTATACCTAAAATATTTTTCGACATAAAAATAAATTCTATATATATATAAATATTATTTATTTCAAATCACTTAAATAAATGTATAAAATAAATAAATATATCATAAAATATAATTTAAGTTTTCCAAAGCCATTTTCACACATGAAAAACTTTTGGCCAAAAAAATTTATATTTATAATATTAGTATAAATGCTTAAATTAAATTTGAATTTAAATTGATTTTGAATATTAAAAATATATATCAAAATATTCATGCTAAAATATCATTTATATTTTTTTAAATATTAGGACAATAAAATATAATTTTGAAAACAAATTTTTAAATATTATTATTTATTTCTAATTGGAAATTTAAATTAAATAAATTTTCAGAAAAAATTAATTTTGCCATGAATATTAATGGGTAAGTGTGTGTGTGTGTATTATATTTCATTCATATATATAATTATACATATATTTTAATTTATTATTAAACAATTTATAAGAATATATATATATATATATATCTGTGTGTATGTATATATAGTACGCATAAAATAATAATAACAATTGAATTTTGTTTTCGGATAACAACAAAATAAATAATTAAATTTAATACTATACATTTTAAAATTTTTTCACATACATAATTATATATATATATATATATTTATGTATATATATTTCATAAATTCCACACACACACATATATATATATATATTTATAATTATTCAAAATAATATATATATATATATTAGTAATATTTTGTATATATAAGTTAAGGCATATAGGCATACGTTTGGATGATATATTTGTATACTCGATGAGCTAACATGTCCATTGCGGTGTAAATCCGAACACTTATACACGGGCATGTTATACCTTGCATGGATTGCTATGTTACACATGCACACACACATATAGATATATATATATATATATGTGTATGATACATATGTGTATATACATACATACACACAAACATATATATATATTATTAATAACATGATACAAATTATATTATAAATATAAATAAAATAACGAATTTATTTAAAAGAGATTTAGAAATGTTCTAAATAAATTAGACCTCATAAACCCACTAAAGATCCAAAAAGGTAAAAAAAATTAAATTCGCTATTTTCTTCCTCTATGGGCTGGCCTAGTTCTAATAAATCATGGCATAGCGATCTGTCAAGAGACTTAGTTGAATCTTTGCTAAAGCATTGGAAGTGAAGCACTATCCAATAGGGAATTTGTCTCCTTGCTTGTGTGAGATCAGTATAAAGGTCAACTATAGTCAACTCAAAGAAAAAATATCTAGCAAGAGTTGTAACGACCCGTAAATTTTAATAAATTTTATTTGTTTAATTAATATATTTAATTTAATTTTTGTGAAATTTTAAACAATAAAATTTTGAAATAAAAATTTGATATTTGAAATACGTCTTCTTAAACATAGCAACTGGTAAATTTTCATTTGATGATATGAAAGTTTATTTTCTTGTGTAATTTTGTTTCAATTTAAATCAGTTAATATTTGATGATATTAAAATGTTTTCCAAACCTGAATATTTTTGTATAGAAAATTTGTAAATCATCTTCTGAGTGAAACGTCATATTTCGTTTCTTCAAATTTGGACTACTACTGCTTCGTTTTTCTTATTTTCGATAAATTTTCAGCATTTTCGGTACCGACATCGACTTTTGATACGATGATAGTACTACTAATATCTGTATACCGTTTTGATCGTCTCGTCATGCTGATCTCTACGGTATATTTATTTGAGTGTTTCGGTGTCCAGTATGGGATGAAACACACGAAACGATTTAACCGCAACGCTCCGTCTTTTTGTTTCGTTGTGATCGTTCATTTTCCATTATATAATACGATTAGACAGCAGCTTTATTCTTCCTGTAATCGATGTCTAACCTTTGAAATTCTTACCACTTTAATTTGTGTCGTTTCATTTCATTTTTTTTACTGGTTCCAATATTTTGTGCTGGCTCGATCATTTATTTCGTTTTCTCTTCCCAGCTCTCTCACTTCACCTCTCATTTCAAAGAAAAAAAAGAAACACATACATAAAATGGCTGCTACATCCCATTCGAAACCCCTCCACCTCCTTCCTGTCCCTGGCCTATCTCTCCACCATCTCCCTGACAAACTGACCATCCCTCAAATCTTCCATTCGATCTCACCTTCTCCGCCTTGAAGCCATCTGCGTTCAACTTCCCACCAACCCAAACTCCTCCATGGACGAACACCCTGCTCTCCTCTTACGTTCATAAGGAGGTATATGATCTATATTATGTTATATTTGCATCTTATATTAGTATTTGAAAGGTATTATATATATATATATATATATTATTTTAAAAACTTAGGTGTATATAAATATCTAAGTATATGGCAGTGAACAAACATACATAGAATTGTGTATATATTTAACGTCTGCGTATATGTTTATATTTATATATATATATATATTAATCTTTGTTATTGATTTTATAAATATATATAGTTAACTGTTGTATAAGTTATAGGAGTATATATATAACCTACTGTACATCAGCTATATTATTTTACTGTCTATAGTTTATATGATTCCCACAATTGATTTTGAAGTTTATAATATATAAGTGATGCTGGTTGTATAAAGTGAAATTGTTTTCTAGTGCAACGTGCCACTGTTATATCACCCATATATAAATGGATATTGTTCACCTTACAGTTTTACATATATGTCAGTTCACACTTATAAATATATTCGGCGTGATAAAGTTTATGTTTATATATGCTATGTTTATTTTAATGCATATACAAGATAAAACTCGGTACGTGTTTACATATATAAAAGGTTTATGTAAGTATATATTTTTAGATTTAAAATGATTCTTATATATTATATATATAAGAATTTATATATATAGAGTCAGTTTTTATTGGTCTATATATAATATACATAAGTATATATAGGACTTTATAATATGTTTTGATGTATAATATAATATATATAAGTTGTTCATATATTGATGTTTACCTATATATATATATATATATATGTAAATTATTATAGTCGGTATATATATTCAAAGGCTTTGGAAGTTGTATGTGTGTGTTAGATATATATATATATATATGATAAACTGTTATTATAAAATAAGGTCGGGTATAATATAAAGGCTGTAAAATACATATTGATTTCTAACTGTATATAGCAGTATTTTCTTTTTTTTGTCAGAAGATATATATATTTGTTGTGTGTACTGTATGATAGTTATATATAATTTATAACATCAGTTGGTCGGTTTTAACTTGCTGCTTATATACATATATTCATTTCAGGTTTTTATATATATGTATATTTAGTTGTATATATAGTGTCTAGATTTCAGTTTTATATATACATTATATTGATTCGTATACATTTGTCGCTGCCTGTACCTAGATATTTTGTTTTAAAGTATGAGTTTATGGTATATGTATTGTTTACAACATTTGATCTGAGAAGAAGACTTTATGTGTTTCTTTGTTTTACATTTTACTATTATATATATAGGTATATATATTAGTTTGTATATATACAGGAGTCTGGTTTTGTATCAGTATATTATATTATTAGCTTTTATATATATAGAAGTTTTTATGTTAGTTTATATGTATTAAGGTAAAGCAAGTTTATATAAATTTATTTTAAATATTAAGGTTAAAGATATAACATGTATGTACGTATTTTGTATTTTTAATAAGTATATATATATATATATATTTCAAATTATATGTGGTATATATGTTTGATTTTTTTATATGTGTTTTATTTTAAAACAATGATTTTGATATATATATATATATATATACATATAAAAAAAATTATGTGTTGGAATTTATAATATGATTTTATTTACATAAATAGTTATATATATATAGTTATTTATATGAGTTCACTTATACCCATTTATCCTCATCGACCCAATTCTGATTTGATTTCGTCAATTCCTTATCTATCAGTTTGTCCGTCGAATCCTTATCCATCTAGCTTTGATTTGGAATTCGTGCTTGGATTCGTAACTCATCTCGGTCGCATTCATCTTTAGCTTCGAAAGGTGAGCAATCACTCACGATTTAACGTTCTTATATTTATTCAATTTGATTTCAATTGAAACGACAATTGAAATATGCTGCTGTTAGTTATTTACATTGTTATATATATGTCATTATCTGTATCTGTTCACCTGTGACATCTGACACCATTATCTGTTATTTACATTGATGATATATGCATGTTATATTATTATCATATTTTTATCACTCTGCAAGTTCCCTGTTAGTATAGAATTCCCTATGGGTTAAAATGATACATACCCGAACGATCTGTAGAATAGGAGAAAATCGTTATGGGTTGAAATGATAAACCCAAGCGATTTTCATTTGAATTAAATCTGGGATTGCGGGTTTAAATGATATATACCCGTATATAATTTAAATTATTGTAACGACCCATATTTTTACGGATTAAAATATTGTAAAATAGTTGCCAATAGGTCGTAGTGTTGTTAAGTCGTCCAAGGTCTAAGTCGTTCAGAGTTTAGGTCATGTAGAAGTCTAGGCCTAGGTGAGCGACTTAAGGAAGTAGACGACTTATAGGAGTTGGCGACTTATAGGAGTTGGCGACTTATAGGAGTTGGCGACTTAAGGAAGACGGCGACTTAAGAGTTAGCGGCTTAGGGAAGTTAAACATCTAGGGGGTTAAGCGGGTTAACGACTTAAGGAAGTTAGGTCGTTCGAGCGACTTAAGGATTATGGGTAAGTCGTTGAAGTTTAGGCCATGTCTATGTTAAATCGCAGGGTTGCTTAAGTTGTTAGGACATTTCTGTAGTATGCTTGAGTCGTAAGTTGTTAAAGACGTAACCCAGTTAAGTCGTTAGGTCGCGTAAGGACTTAAGTCGTTAGGTAGTGTCTGTGTTAGGTCGCGACTGTTGTTAAGTCGTTAGGTCACATTTTGTTAAGTCGTAGTACTTGCTAAATCGTTACGTCGTGGATGCACATAGGTAGGAGTTATTAAGTCGAAGGGTTGGTTAAGTCGTAGGATCTGTTAAGTCGAATGGTTTGTTAAGTCGTGGGTTTTCATAATTCGTAGACGACTTAAGGAGCAGACGACCTAAGGATTCAGCCTATAAATACACGTCCTCGCCTCACTTTTTGGGATCCGAATTTTGAAGCGACGAAGTGCTGCTATTTTGAGAGCTTGAGTTCTACACTTCTTCACTTCTTTTCTCCACTCTAATCTTGTGATTACTTCCATCCAAATCGAAGATCATATCGAAGATCCAAGAGCTTAGATTGAAGATCTACATCCATCGAAGAGAGATTTCATCGGTTGAAGCGGAATTTTGGAGAATCGAGTTAGATCCTTCGCTTTCCAGATCTGAAGTGTGTTGCTTTTGAAGTGTTTAGGTGATTCAGTGAGTGGTGGTTATCTCTCACACGAATCCAAAGGAGTATATCGGATTGTTGGCTTGATTTTGTGTTAAGATAGTGATTTCCATGCATTTTCTTAAACTTAAGTATAGATTTATTGTTCATAATGATTTGACGTCCATTTTACTACATGTTAACCTATGCAAGTTCATTCATCAAGTTGTAGAGATATTGTTCATGATTCATGCTTGTTAGATTTGGACTCTTTATTTACAAGATTGCCATTATTGTTATAATTGTTTGTTAGATCATGTTTGAATGCTTGATTACTTGGATTAATGATTAACTTGATTGATTTTTATAAATTAGTTGATTGATGATTTGATTTAGACAAGATGGTCGAAGATGATTCAAAAGCTAAGGGAAAGGCTCTTGAATTGGAAAAGCTGCTCGTGGCATATGTGGTGTATGATGAAGCTCATATGGATAGATTTGATGATGATGTTGAGATGAGGCTTTGCTAGGATGAGATGAAGCGAGGCATGATGTCACATACCAAAATTTTTGACTTTCGAAAATTCGACATCGATA
This sequence comes from Allium fistulosum, assembly GCA_030737815.1. NCBI lineage: Eukaryota > Viridiplantae > Streptophyta > Magnoliopsida > Asparagales > Amaryllidaceae > Allium > Allium fistulosum. Next base: position 735,412,526 of record CM060908.1, on the reverse strand, counting down.
CTCACTTTATCGACTGCCGAGCAATCGAGTGCCGGAAACTCCAATAGTGAGGGTTTTAAGAAAAAGAAAAAGTTGAAGAAGAAGAAGATAGAAGAAAAAGAGAAGAAAGAAAGAAGAAGAACAAACAGAAAACACATCAGAACAGAAAACAATATCAGAATCTTACACATCGCAGCGGAACAATATACAATAGATAATTACTAGTCTTTTAAAACAAAGAACTATATCATTTTATACATACATCAATCATCAGAGTTAATATACAACAATGGACAGTTATATAAACTTGTCCTCATACAGAATACACAGCGGAATAAATACTATCAGATACAAATACTACGTCTCGTCCTCCAGCTTATCTCCAAAGCTCCAGAATATCCAGAATATCCTGATAATCTAACTCTAGACTGCCCGTGTGGAAATTGGTGGGCACCCAGAGTTTAGAAGGGAAACAATAAACTCCGAGTCAGTCATGGTGACTGGTGTGAGATCGTAAAACAGTTTATCTTTAAAACAAAAACAGGATAATTTTAAAGTAAATTCGCAATGCTTTTTTGGAAAATGAGAGTACCATAAGGCCTCCCGCACACACACACAATGCAAACGCAGAATCGGAGGAGATTTCTCCTTATGATAGTCAAAGATGCTTGATACGCAAAATCAAATCATTTTTTGATATTATTATTAGTGCATAGTGTAGAAAACATTTCGAAAGTATAATATTAATCTTAGCCAGCATAGGCATTCCGCACTTATGCCTACTATAGCTACCATCCAAATAGTGGTGACCACCATAAGTGAATGATAGGTTCTATAACTAAAACCGTACAAGATCGTATTGTTTCTTTGGATTTCCAACAAATGGTCAGGCTAAGGAACTTCCTATCCACGATGGGTACGTCCCTGGAATAGACGACCCGAGAACCTAACCGGATCTCTGCCAACACAAGGCCGGGTTACCTCTGCAAAAATAGGTAACTACTGACACGCGTATGCCATCCCCCGATCGTCACCGATCTTCCCGAGGATCCCCGATTCGCAACAACCACAAAGAAATAAATTTTTGCAGCAACCACAGAGGTTAAGTATCTGGGCTCCATACCATGATACCACCTTTATCCCGAAGGAATGACATACACTAAGGGGCGCTACTCCCTAAAACCTTGCTGCATCCTTCCTGTTTTGACCATTTCCGGGGTGTGAGGCTCGACGAAGTCTCGTCCACAAAGCTACGCTTTCTCAAAAAGCACTGCTTCGGGTCAAACAAAATGATCAACCTATGATCACAAAGATATAAGATCAAACAAATGATCATATCGCAAATGATCAAACACTGATCATTTCACAGCAACACTCAGTATGCCACGTTACCAAATTGGGATATATCGCTGATAAATTTCAACTACTTAACCTCTGAGCTCGTACGTCTCAGAGAAGGGTGTTAAGCTAAGAGAATAAATTCTCCGCCACCAACAGATATGTATTTGAAAGAAATCAGCTTTATATCTCAAATTGTAACGTCAGACACACAATCCATACAAGTCTGTTCCGGGATCGAACAGAACCGAAGGCACTTCTCACAAAGCCCTTGCACATCCGGATAAATTTCTAATCACGTCCGGACTTCCCGTCACTAAGGGTGATAAAAACCTCTAAATCGGAGATCAGCCGATGTAGAGTAACTCGACGGTAATCCTTCCGTTTTCAAAAATATCCGGTCTTCAACACCGGTCTTCGAATGCAATTCATAACGACGTATCACATATTCGGAATGGGTTATACGACCCCATGGTCCTTTCCCGGCTAACCCGAATAGTGAGCGATTATTCAAAAATAAGTGTGGCATTCAAATTCATCCAATCACAACAAATACCATTCAAGGTAATTATTGATAGTCGGTTATTTAACTATCAATAAAGATGCGCAACATCATCAGATTCCAAATAATTTTCCAAATTTGTTCATCTTCAAAAATATCTTTACTAGATATAAAATTTCCACACTTCAAAAATAAAACAACGTTTATTTTTCTAAACAATTTCCCTTTTCTTTTATAAATTCCATATTGAATTTATATTTCAAAATATCTTCTGATATACGATTTTCAAATCGATTTCAAAATTCACTTTCAATTTATCTTTACAAAGATAAATTCTTAACAAACATTTCATATCGTATTGGAAAAGTAATTCTATACTTATTTAATAATGAGTATTTCACAAATCATTTATTTTCAACACTTGGAAAATATTCTATATACTTAAATCAAATTAAGTATATATTTCATTCTTTAAGGAAATCTATTTTCTATACCAACATCAATTTGAGTCAAAACGAATGTTACGTAAAACATCGTTACGACGACTCAAAAATCACTAGTATAGGGATTCGAAATTAAGATAGATATGTAAATCCCAATACTAGATAAAAATATTTCCCTTCGGAAATCATTTACTATAACAACAGTGTTATAGTCCACCATTTCCTTATTTCTCGAAGACGCCTATTTCAACAATAAATGTTGAAATCTATGATTTCGATATTCAATATATTTTAAAACATCGTTTAAAACAATTAACTTCATTTCAAATATCACTTTCCCAAAACCATATCTATTTTACTTAACAATATATTCACTGTCCAAAATCGTGAATATAATTCACTTAACCCAATTTCAATCATTTCTACACATTTTTATTTCAATAAAAATTCGCTATCCAAAATCGCGAATATATCTACTTTAATAACCTTCTATATTTAAATTTATCAAATTCAATTGATTTCGAATTTATAAAACAACGTTTATAAATTCTATTCCTACTTTATAACAACTTCGATTTGTAAATCTCCTTTATTAACAAATTTGATCAATATTTCATTTGAAGGCAAAAATCCGATCTATAAGTTAATTTCTTATAAATCTTCTATTCTACAATTTCATTCATTTTAACTTCCCGATTTATACATCTATAAATTTCCTCCTTTTTAACTTCACAATTTATACATCTATAAATTTCATTCTTTTTCCAGATTCGTTTCAATTTGCAATTAAATTTCTAATTGGACTTCCCACTTATTTCTTTTCTAAATAAATTTCTTTTAAAGAAAATAAATTTCTTTATCTCTTTCAATCTATTTAAAAATACAAATTTAAATTAAATTCTCCAATTTATAATCACTGTTTTATGAAATCCATTTATTTAGCATTTTCACTTTATTCTGGAATTTATTCAATACGATTATAAAAATCAACTTTTATACTTTTAAATTCTTTTCTTCGAATTTATTCAATTTCTAAAAATTTATTTACTTAAAAATTTCTATTTTGATTTCAAAAATCCAATTTCATTTATTTTTGGAATCCAATGATATCAAACATCCATTCAGCTAAATTTTAGCTTCAAACAATTTCCAGATATCAATATGATTAATAACATCAATATAATCATTCACAGATTCATATCACAGTATAAATAAATTCAATCAATGTGAGGGGTCCAGTTGGATCCCTCCAACCTGTTTCCCTGCATCCAAAGACGTTAGCACAATACCAATTCCGCTCCAGTACGGAATTATCGCGTATATGGGTTTTATAAAAATCCGCTTACTAATGGCGCAATAGGGTCTCATCCGCTATACGAGGCGGGAAATCATCAATCCAATATATACATATGCCAATATGTATATATTGCTATATATAGATATATATCCTACTATATCTAGTATCACATCCAATAGCAAACAAATCAATAACTGAAAATCCCACTTTCAATTTTGAGTGAGAAAAATCTCACCTTAGCTTTTTATTTTGTAATCCACTTCCAATCCAGTTCGTTTTCTCCCCAGTTTCAAACCTTGTATAAATATTTATACAGTTCATTAATATTCGGATAAAATTGAACTATTAATTTCCATTTTGATAGTTTTAATTAACCAATTTCTCCTTTAATAATTTAACTAAAATTTTACTTTTCAAAACTAAATTTAATATATCAACCTTTGGTAAAAAAAATCAAATAAGTTTTATTAAATAAAACTCCCTTTTAATATAACCGAATTTATTTTACGGCGTAACATTTTTTTCTTTTGTTTTACTGTTAAACTTTGTGTGTATATATATATTTTAAAAATCTATCTCTTTATAAATCTTACTGCATTTTTCTTTAACTGTAAAAATTTATATGCATATTTAAAATTTAAAATCAAGGAATAAATCCTTTGTATACCTTACTGTTTAAAACTTATCTATATTTTCTTGCGTTTTAATCTACATAAATTATAACTGGAAAGGGAACTACCTCACTTAACAGAAGGAGGCGAACCAGACTTTGACTAACATTCTCATCATCGCAATGTTGTTCGTGAACCCTCTACTGTCGCCAAAGCTTCAGCCCATCAACACGCCAGAGATGAACCAACTCACAACCTCGCGGCCATCACGACTTCCTCTTGCAAATCCCACGACCGCTGCGAAACACGTATTCCAACTTTATCCAAAAATTGACGTCGCCCTCCACAATCACTGCTCCTCTAGATCGTCATGATACTCACCTTCACGAGAGCCAAGCTCGTGCCCACGCGACATTGCACGCAACCCCCACCATCCATTCGAACTCGCGACATCCTCCATTCGATTCACGTGCGCCAGAGCCTACGAGAACGAGTCGCCTTGCGAGATTCGCGGATCCCTACCCCCCAACCTGCTAGTCGCGATAGCCCCATTTGTCATCGCGTCCTCTAGGCGCTGCTTTATCAACCACGATTCGATTTCTCTGATGTCGGTTTTGATCTGAGATGAAGAACGAGATTTCCTTTTAGGGATTTGGATATGAATTCGATTTTTTTTTTCTTTACGGCTTCGGCCATTATTGTTTTCGTTTGTTTTTTTGGATTTGGACTGAAAAGGGGACGAGATACTCGAGTGTTTTGAACGAAATTCAGCTGCCATTTTTTTTTCCTCGTAGATGAAAAGGAATGGAATCGTACATAAGGTACGAGATATTATGAAGGAGAGGGAACACGATGTGAATATAGGCGTGATTTCAGGCGCGTGTTTAAAGGAAGAAAAGTGTGCTGACTTTGACCAATAATTTAAATTAAAAATGAATTTGAATTTGATTTTATTCTGATGCGTTTGCCTATCGTATGGTCACATATTACCTCTGAAAAATACAAAAGTTGAAATCCGGTAATAACAAACTATTACGGACCCAATGAAACTGGTTTCGTCGAATTCCGAGACTGTGCCTCGGACGACTATTTTTAAATTCGATTTAAACGATTAAATTTCAAAACTGAACAAATCACTGAACAATTCAATTCTGAAACTTCTATTATTTCCGGTATTGTCAATACGAATTTTGAAAGCTTTCAAAATATTTTTAATCAGCTTAAAATTGAAGATTTAAATTTTTATTTAACATTAAATAGATTAAATTCTTATAATTTAATTACCAAATTCAAAGTTATATCGGGGATTCAAATTAAATCGTCGTTCAAATATTTAAAATTAATTAAATATTCTCAATTTAATTTGTTCAAAATTCTGGGTCGTTACAGACTTCCCCCCTTAAAAGAATTTCGTCCTCGAAATTACAAGTTAGGAAGAAAGGTCCTTAACTCGTCTACTATTTTTCAACATTCAATAGTTTTATCGATTTATCAAAACAAATCTTTCTACTAAAGATTCGTTATCAATTCAACTAAATTTCTAACTTCAATCTTAAGTTTCAAACAACTTTGTTTAACTTCTAAATTCAAATTCGAGTTTAAATTCAAATTTTAACTTCAAAATTTTCTCAAAAAATTTTCTAACACCCGAAATTTTCGAAAAATTTCGCCAGCGTCTCCTTTGCGCGGCTAATACGGCACTACTACAAAACGTCCCTATGGACTCTCAGATTTCAAAAAGAAAAAGAAAAAGCCAAGCGGCTAGACAAGAAAGTCATCAAATCTCATATTGGAATTTAAATACGTACCTTTTTCGAGCAATTCAAATACATCTTTGAAATCAAAATTCCAATTCCTTTACAATACCTGTATATCTACTAGCCATTATATCTAGTTACAACATTCAAACTATTTTGCAAATTCTATTACAAAATTTTCAATATCAACTACTTCTTATACATTTTTACTTCACTGTTGAAGTTACATATTCATTATCATTCAATTTTTTTCATTTCACATTCATTTGAACTTATAATTCACATTTTCAATTCTATTTGAATTCAATTCAGTCTCATTTACTTACAAATTCAAAATGAACTTTAACATTCAATTTCATTTTCTGGCACTTGCAATCGCAATTTATTCATTCATTCACTAATTTATTCGTTTTCAATTTGAATTTCATTCTAATCAAATTTCAAATATTCTATAAGTTATCAACTTATTAATATTTCGTAAGTATTTTAAATAGGATTCCAGAGTCGTTTCAACTTTTTCAAAACCATTTGAAAACAATTCAAATTATCCTTTTAATTTCCAAAACAAAATCCAAATTTTCCAAACACTTCCATTTAAAACAATTTGCAGCAATTCCTCTTTTGGAAACCCGAAAATGAACACCGGTGATGTCGCGATCATCATCGGAATTATTTTCCAGCGACCGAAAAGAGTTTAGAGCTTTCATCTCTCCAAAATACTTTTCAAACCTTCGAAATTCATTTCCAACTCCAAAAATGATTTAACTTTCCAATTCTCCAAAATTTTCAAATTCCTTTCAAATCATTTCCAAAACTTCTCTGGAATTCTACTTCCAATTATAAGTCACATTTATAATTTATATTCTCAAATTTCATTTGTATATGAATTTATTTCTTAACTTTGAAGTTACGATTTCAATCTCTTATTCAATTCCAGTGATGATAATTCACTATTATTACTTCCTAACATCCAAACATCCATATACTATGATAATTCATAGAAAACCATTTCTTTTTATACAAAAATAGTTTTGGGCAAAATTATTTCATTCACCATATTTTAAAACAATACTATGTCGTCTTGCCTCATTTAAGTGTTTAGAAATCTCTATCGATAATATGGCATCCCACATACCGACCAAAATTCATAAACATCCCAACGGATAAGCAAACACAATATAAAACATTTTTATATTCACTAACAAATACGCACTCGTATCTATTATTACACTCAACTCATTCTAGAGTACTACTGACTCTATCTCTAATGAGTAACACCCAACAGAGCAGGGTTGTCGCTTAACCATATGCTCTGATACCACTTTGTCACATACCGAAATTTTCGACTTTCGAAAATTCGACATCGATACTCACTTTATCGACTGCCGAGCAATCGAGTGCCGGAAACTCCAATAGTGAGGGTTTTAAGAAAAAGAAAAAGTAGAAGAAGAAGAAGATAGAAGAAAAAGAGAAGAAAGAAAGAAGAAGAACAAACAGAAAACACATCAGAACAGAAAACAATATCAGAATCTTACACATCGCAGCGGAACAATATACAATAGATAATTACTAGTCTTTTAAAACAAAGAACTATATCATTTTATACATACATCAATCATCAGAGTCAATATACAACAATGGACAGTTATATAAACTTGTCCTCATGCAGAATACACAGCGGAATAAACACTATCAGATACAAATAATACGTCTCGTCCTCCAGCTTATCTCCAAAGCTCCAGAATATCCAGAATATCCTGATAATCTAACTCTAGACTGCCCGTGTGGAAATTGGTGGGCACCCAGAGTTTAGAAGGGAAACAATAAACTCCGAGTCAGTCATGGTGACTGGTGTGAGATCGTAAAACAGTTTATCTTTAAAACAAAAACAGGATAATTTTAAAGTAAATTCGCAATGCTTTTTTGGAAAATGAGACTACCATAAGGCCTCCCGCACACACACACAATGCAAACGCAGAATCGGAGGAGATTTCTCCTTATGATAGTCAAAGATGCTTGATACGCAAAATCAAATCAATTTTTGATATTATTATTAGTGCATAGTGTAGAAAACATTTCGAAAGTATAATATTAATCTTAGCCAGCATAGGCATTCCGCACTTATGCCTACTATAGCTACCATCCAAACAGTGGTGACCACCATAAGTGAATGATAGGTTCTACAACTAAAACCGTACAAGATCGTATCGTTTCTTTGGATTTCCAACAAATGGTCAGGCTAAGGAACTTCCTATCCACGATGGGTACGTCCCTGGAATAGACGACCCGAGAACCTAACCGGATCTCTGCCAACACAAGGCCGGGTTACCTCTGCAAAAATAGGTAACTACTGACACGCGTATGCCATCCCCCGATTGTCACCGATCTTCCCAAGGATCCCCGATTCGCAACAACCACAAAGAAATAAATTTTTGCAGCAACCACAGAGGTTAAGTATCTGGGCTCCATACCATGATACCACCTTTATCCAGAAGGAATGACATACACTAAGGGGCGCTACTCCCTAAAACCTTGCTGCATCCTTCCTGTTTTGACCATTTCCGGGGTGTGAGGCTCGACGAAGTCTCGTCCACAAAGCTACGCTTTCTCAAAAAGCCCTGCTTCGGGTCAAACAAAATGATCAACCTATGATCACAAAGATATAAGATCAAACAAATGATCATATCGCAAATGATCAAACACTGATCATTTCACAGCAACACTCAGTATGCCACGTTACCAAATTGGGATATATCGCTGATAAATTTCAACTACATAACCTCTGAGCTCGTACGTCTCAGAGAAGGGTGTTAAGCTAAGAGAATAAATTCTCCGCCACCAACAGATATGTATTTGAAAGAAATCAGCTTTATATCTCAAATTGTAACGTCAGACACACAATCCATACAAGTCTGTTCCGGGATCGAACAGAACCGAAGGCACTTCTCACGAAGCCCTTGCACATCCGGATAAATTTCTAATCACGTCCGGACTTCCCGTCACTAAGGGTGATAAAAACCTCTAAATCGGAGATCAGCCGATGTAGAGTAACTCGACGGTAATCCTTCCGTTTTCAAAAATATCCGGTCTTCAACACCGGTCTTCGAATGCAATTCATAACGACGTATCACATATTCGGAATGGGTTATACGACCCCATGGTCCTTTCCCGGCTAACCCGAATAGTGAGCGATTATTCAAAAATAAGTGTGGCATTCAAATTCATCCAATCACAACAAATACCATTCAAGGTAATTATTGATAGTCGGTTATTTAACTATCAATAAAGATGCACAACATCATCAGATTCCAAATAATTTTCCAAATTTGTTCATCTTCAAAAATATCTTTACTAGATATAAAATTTCCACACTTCAAAAATAAAACAACGTTTATTTTTCTAAACAATTTCCCTTTTCTTTTATAAATTCCATATTGAATTTATATTTCAAAATATCTTCTGATATACGATTTTCAAATCGATTTCAAAATTCACTTTCAATTTATCTTTACAAAGATAAATTCTTAACAAACATTTCATATCGTATTGGAAAAGTAATTCCATACTTATTTAATAATGAGTATTTCACAAATCATTTATTTTCAACACTTGGAAAATATTCGATATACTTAAATCAAATTAAGTATATATTTCATTCTTTAAGGAAATCTATTTTCTATACCAACATCAATTTGAGTCAAAACGAATGTTACGTAAAACATCGTTACGACGACTCAAAAATCACTAGTATAGGGATTCGAAATTAAGATAGATATGTAAATCCCAATACTAGATAAAAATATTTCCCTTCGGAAATCATTTACTATAACAACAGTGTTATAGTCCACCATTTCCTTATTTCTCGAAGATGCCTATTTCAACAATAAATGTTGAAATCTATGATTTCGATATTCGATATATTTTAAAACATCGTTTAAAACAATTAACTTCATTTCAAATATCACTTTCCCAAAACCATATCTATTTTACTTAACAATATATTCACTGTCCAAAATCGTGAATATAATTCACTTAACCCAATTTCAATCATTTCTACACATTTTTATTTCAATAAAAATTCGCTATCCAAAATCGCGAATATATCTACTTTAATAACCTTCTATATTTAAATTTATCAAATTCAATTGATTTCGAATTTATAAAACAACGTTTATAAATTCTATTCCTACTTTATAACAACTTCGATTTGTAAATCCCCAATTGATCGGGGTCGCCAATGTTTATATGGGGCCCGGATTAATATACTTGGCCTCTCCTTTATTAACAAATTTGATCAATATTTCATTTGAAGGCAAAAATCCGATCTATAAGTTAATTTCTTATAAATCTTCTATTCTACAATTTCATTCATTTTAACTTCCCGATTTATACATCTATAGATTTCCTCCTTTTTAACTTCACAATTTATACATCTATAAATTTCATTCTTTTTCCAGATTCGTTTCAATTTGCAATTAAATTTCTAATTGGACTTCCCACTTATTTCTTTTCTAAATAAATTTCTTTTAAAGAAAATAAATTTCTTTATCTCTTTCAATCTATTTAAAAATCCAAATTTAAATTAAATTCTCCAATTTATAATCACTGTTTTATGAAATCCATTTATTTAGCATTTTCGCTTTATTCTGGAATTTATTCAATACGATTATAAAAATCAGCTTTTATACTTTTAAATTCTTTTCTTCGAATTTATTCAATTTCTAAAAATTTATTTACTTAAAAATTTCTATTTTGATTTCAAAAATCCAATTTCATTTATTTTTGGAATCCAATGATATCAAACATCCATTCAGCTAAATTTTAGCTTCAAACAATTTCCAGATATCAATATGATTAATAACATCAATATAATCATTCACAGATTCATATCACAGTATAAATAAATTCAATCAATGTGAGGGGTCCAGTTGGATCCCTCCAACCTGTTTCCCTGCATCCAAAGACGTTAGCACAATACCAATTCCGCTCCAGTACGGAATTATCGCGGTATATGGGTTTTATAAAAATCCGCTTACTAACGGCGCAATAGGGTCTCATCCGCTATACGAGGTGGGAAATCATCAATCCAATATATACATATGCCAATATGTATATATTGCTATATATAGATATATATCCTACTATATCTAGTATCACATCCAATAGCAAACAAATCAATAACTGAAAATTCCACTTTCAATTTTGAGTGAGAAAAATCTCACCTTAGCTTTTTATTTTGTAATCCACTTCCAATCCAGTTCGTTTTCTCCCCAGTTTCAAACCTTGTATAAATATTTATACAGTTCATTAATATTCGGATAAAATTGAACTATTAATTTCCATTTTGATAGTTTTAATTAACCAATTTCTCCTTTAATAATTTAACTAAAATTTTACTTTTCAAAACTAAATTTAATATATCAACCTTTGGTAAAAAAAATCAAATAAGTTTTATTAAATAAAACTCCCTTTTAATATAACCGAATTTATTTTACGGCGTAACATTTTTTTCTTTTGTTTTACTGTTAAACTTTGTGTGTATATATATATTTTAAAAATCTATCTCTTTATAAATCTTACTGCATTTTTCTTTAACTGTAAAAATTTATATGCATATTTAAAATTTATAATCAAGGAATAAATCCTTTGTATACCTTACTGTTTAAAACTTATCTATATTTTCTTGCGTTTTAATCTACATAAATTATAACTGGAAAGGGAACTACCTCACTTAACAGAAGGAGGCGACCAAGGCTTTGACTAACATTCTCATCATCGCAATGTTGTTCGTGAACCCTCTACTGTCGCCAAAGCTTCAGCCCATTAACACGCCAGAGACGAACCAACTCACAACCTCGCGGCCATCACGACTTCCTCTTGCAAATCCCACGACCGCTGCGAAACACGTATTCCAACTTTATCCAAAAATTGACGTCGCCCTCCACAATCACTGCTCCTCCAGATCGTCATGATACTCACCTTCACGAGAGCCAAGCTCATGCCCACGCGACATTGCACGCAACCCCCACCATCCATTCGAACTCGCGACATCCTCCATTCGATTCACGTGCGCCAGAGCCTACGAGAACGAGTCGCCTTGTGAGATTCGCGGATCCCTACCCCCCAACCTGCTAGTCGCGATAGCCCCATTTGTCATCGCGTCCTCTAGGCGCCGCTTTATCAACCACGATTCGATTTCTCTGATGTCGGTTTTGATCTGAGATGAAGAACAAGATTTCCTTTTAGGGATTTGGATATGAATTCAATTTTTTTTTTCTTTACGGCTTCGGCCATTATTGTTTTCGTTTGTTTTTTTGGATTTGGACTGAAAAGGGGACGAGATACTCGAGTGTTTTGAACGAAATTCAGCTGCCATTTTTTTTTCCTCGTAGATGAAAAGGAATGGAATCGTACATAAGGTACAAGATATTATGAAGGAGAGGGAACACGATGTGAATATAGGCGTGATTTCAGGCGCGTGTTTAAAGGAAGAAAAGTGTGCTGACTTTGACCAATAATTTAAATTAAAAATGAATTTGAATTTGATTTTATTCTGATGCGTTTGCCTATCGTATGGTCACATATTACCTCTGAAAAATACGAAAGTTGAAATCCGGTAATAACAAACTATTACGGACCCAATGAAACTGGTTTCGTCGAATTCCGAGACTGTGCCTCGGACGGCTATTTTTAAATTCGATTTAAACGATTAAATTTCAAAACTGAACAAATCACTGAACAATTCAATTCTGAAACTTCTATTATTTCCGGTATTGTCAATACGAATTTTGAAAGCTTTCGAAATATTTTTAATCAGCTTAAAATTGAAGATTTAAATTTTTATTTAACATTAAATAGATTAAATTCTTATAATTTAATTACCAAATTCAAAGTTATATCGGGGATTCAAATTAAATCGTCGTTCAAATATTTAAAATTAATTAAATATTCTCAATTTAATTTGTTCAAAATTCTGGGTCGTTACACATGATATGAGATAGCTTTGGTTTAATCCAGACGGGATCATTCCAAGCATGTTGATAACTCGGTGAAATGGTTCGGGTTTGAGGATAATGGTTTGCTCGAGAGGCGCTTGAGTTAGTATGGAAATAGTCGTCGAGGAGGATGACTAGAAGGCTGAGGTTTCATCGTTATTGAAGGTTCTAGCAGACTCAAAGCAAGAGTATGCTAGGCAGATTCGATAGTCCCTAAAGACTATGATTGTAGTCGAGTACTCTGGGCAGATTCGATAGTCCTAGGCACGGGCTGCGACGACGTGCGTAGTTCTGTCTAGAACCGGGGTTGCCATTAACCCTTGACGGACGGCTGAAAGAATGTGCCAGTCATTCAATTAACGGTGGTATCGAAGCAATATTAACAGTGATAGCCAGAGTCATGGATGTTTGGTTGTATCGTCATTCGGTCTCAAGAGCGGTATTTTCTGGGTGCTTATCTGATCTTGGTTTTGGCCTTGGGGGTTTGTGCTTGGAAAACATCGCCCTTGACTCGTGTGATAATTGCTTTACTTTAAATGTTTGCTTTGCTATGATTATTTCTGCTTAGTGTGTCTGGGGGTTATCACTGTAGAAAGAGGTGGAGTGGGAGGGTTGGATTTCTATTCCTTTTTCCTTTATGCTCTTTTGGTGTAACGACCCGCTATTTTGGACCATTCGCATCCATTATAAGTGTATAGGTAGTCACTCATGCCGGAGTTGAATTGCTCAAAATACCGCGTTGTTAATTTAAATTTGGCAAAACTGAACATATACAGTAAATAAATAATCACAGATCACAGACACAGAGTAATAAGTGCAGCGGAAATAAAAGAGATAGTAGTTCATGAATTTACTATATAAATATATGAGTTACATCAGAGTTAAACCAGATACAACGGAAGAGTAATATGATACATCAGATACAAATCAGAATACATCACTGGAATCATCGAATACTGAAAGCAGAATAGATGGCTGGATCTTCAAGCAAAGCTCCAACTCCCAGAGGTGAGTCTCTAATACTGGTACACTCAGTCTGACCCGAGCGTAAAGCAAAACACAAAACACTCGAGTCAGGATTAACATTCTTATATTAATAAATCCAACTCAAGTGAAATAGCAATTGAAATACGAGTAACTCAAAGGATGTTTGGAATAACCATCCTTTAAGGATCCGTTAAACTATCTACTATGTAGTAGTGTACGATAAGTAGATAATGTCTATTAGTAATAATAAGATATCAAAATAGTGTTAAGTCATGGCCCATTCCACCCTTAACACATTTTTATTCCCAAAAGCATATACAAGACCGTAGTTTTCCCAAAACCGGAAGTCACCGGAGGGAAATCCATATACTAAAGGTACAAACCAAAATCGTAGTGGTCGCGTATAAAGGAATACAAGTATGACAAGGCACATGAGGCAATACCCAAGGTAGTGATACTACCGTTTGCCTGATCCGGATTGGTGAGAACGCAACGCCGCAGCGCCCGCAACACCGTGAAACAACACTCCCAAAATCAAGGGTGCACCAATCGACAACAAGTAATGAATAGTTCGAAGAAGTGTGTTCACTTGAGGTAGCTGACCTCCATTGGCCCAGCACGGCTCCTGTTTTAGTCATTTCCAATTTGACACAAGTGTCAAGGCTATCCATTATCGTTCTCTTTCTTCAGTCATCACGTACATCATTCCAACCACTTCATTCTGGATCATCACTGCGCGTATAGTTATTAAAGTGGTTTTCGGTTTAAACAGAGAGTATGTCCATAACCGATTCCGGTCTCTTTAATAACTTCCGTAATTATTACACTGATTGGTCATTTAATATATTTCAAAACCAAATCAATTTCAATCTCAATTAAAATTTATAAATCAACATTTCATTTGTCTTTCTAAATCAATTTCCACAATTTACGTTTCAAAACTTCCAAATTACCATTTAAAAATCTTATAATACAATTTCAATTCTTTATTTAAAACAATTCAAATATTGCTTCAAGTTCGTATATAAGTTTCATTCCGAAATCACTTAAATTAATTTAATTTAACATTCAAATCAATTCCAAATTCATTTATCGATTTCATTAAATATTCATTAAGTAAATTTGCCATTCAAAACGATTTCTATTAAATTTCCCATTCATTAAATCCATTATTTAAATTCAACTTCATTATATCAAAACTTACAAATTTAATTAAATTATATTCATCAAACCAAATTCTTTAACTTTCAAGTCTTACATTAATTTCAATAAATCACATTTTAATTCTTGTTAAGGAAATTCAATTTCACTTATTTACTTACTTAAATAATTTTCCAAAACTTAATTATTAAAGAAATTCAATTTCAATTATTACGAAGTAAAATTTCACTTATTCAAAAATTCAATTTAATTTAATCATTAAAAAAAATTCAATCTTATTTAATTATTAAATAATTCAAAACTAAATTACTAAATAATTTCAAAGTTTAATAATTTCAAACTTAATTATAATTTCAAACTTAATTATTAAATCATTTCAAACTTAATTCAATCATTCTCAAATTAAACAACATTCTTTCATCAATTACATTGTTAATATTTTGTTTCAGATTATTGAATATTAACATTTTCCTTTCATTAAAATTCAAATTTCAACTTCATTTCAATACCATATTATTTATTCAAATAAAATCTTCGTTTATTTTTAAATAAAATTATTAACCAATCGGGTTTTATTAAATTTCTATCCTAGGTCAAAGTTCAATTTGGGTATTTATCATTTCAACCCGATTCCAATTCAATTCAAAATCATAGCATAGCAAAGGGAACTTGCAGTGTGATAACTGGGATGGTGTCAAAGTAAATAAACAAGCAATAACAACAACCAATATCAATCCAAAAATCAAATCAATAATCCCGAAATAATCGTATTAATTCGCATTGTTGTTTGTGCGAATTAATATAATTATTTCTAGAATCTACACTATCATTTCACGTAGATTAAAGATTATTCCACTAATTATTTATACGGTTCTTCACTTGTCATTCAATTTCAATTTTACACTACAGCAATTAATCCAATATACGTTCAATGGTTCAAAGTGTAATTATCGCTATTCTATATGTCAATTAATTTAACAATTAAAAGTGGTCATATTCACTAATCAAATTTAACATATATGTCAATTCAAATTTTTAATTATCCTACGTCAAATTTACTTGCATAATATTTATCACTTTATACATCTCAATTTAACATCCAATATAAACAACAAACAATTAATCAATTATCAATCAAACAGGATTATCATCGTATAATTAACAAATAATGGTGTCAGATGTCACAGGTAAACTGATACAGGTAATAACAGTGTAAATATCAAACAGCAGCATATTTCAATTGTCGTTTCAATTGAAATCAAATTTAATAAATAAAAGAACGTTAATCGTGAGTGATTGCTCACCTTTCGAGTCTGGATAAAATAGACGGTGAATTGAGTTATGGATCCGAGCACGAATTCCAAATCAAAACTAGATGGATACGGACACGACGGACAGGCTGAAAGATAAGGAATCAATGAACAGTCTAAATCAGTTTGATAGGGACAACAATTTATATTATTATGTACTTCAAAACATTATTCTTAATATAAGTATTTAAAATTCAAATATAAGTAATTTATATTTATAAATCGAAACTTTAAACCTACAAATAAGTATAAAGTGACATCACATCAAAATAATATGTGTATATATACAGCTCTTCAAGATCTAATATATTACGACTGCCTATAAATATTAGCTGTAAACCAAAATTTTATAAACAAATATACTCAGCAGATTATTACTATACAAACTATTATTATATTTCACATCAACTTCTTAAAATACAAACCAAAACATCTTATATGCTATATTCGAAATCAGTATATAAGTCTAAAAACAATTATTATTTTTTTAAACGGTAATATGTACAGGTATACTTTATATAAAATGAAGTAAAAGAGCTATAACAAAGCAAACCATATGAAGTAAATTTGAAAGCTGTGAAAAATTTATACTTTACTATAATAATGCATATGTATATACTATAACAATATATATAATACAACTTTTTGGATTATGGAGAATAGTTGCGTAACTAAATCTATACAACTGAGCCATTATTATATATAACACATTAAAACTAGTATAACCCTATATATAAGAACATAATATAACTTTTATTCGAAACTAATAGATATTATGCAGAACCATATATATATATATAATATGCAAGCTACTCACCCTATGTGCAGACACTATACATATCCAAAACCAGACACTACATAAGTATGCAGACACTATATTATATGTGCAGACTATATATATACTAATATGTATACTCCAAGATAAATGTGCAGACCAATAATGTATATGTATGAAAATCACAAAACAAAACAAAATAAGTGAACATGTTAAACAAAATGTATGCAGACTAACATATATATATCATACTATAATATATAAACATATATAACTAAATTTCCCATTTGAATTTGTTTAAAATTTCGAAATATGCATTTAATAACAAGAAATCAAAATCATATATGTACAAAGTAAACCTTAATAACCATCACTTACTAACAACATAAATAAAATATCTTTATAATAACATATGTAAAAAATACAGACTACAAACTGAGGCATACTAACACATACTAAATAGATGAATATACAAGGACTAAGTTTGTATATAACAGACAATAACACAAAATGTATACATACTTTATAACATTAAATATAAGCAAATACATATATCATATATATTCTCACCTATCTCAAACAAAGAAACAGAGGTGAAGGAGGAGAATGTTTGGTAGGCTAAGCGTTGGCCATGGAGTGTTGTGGCGAGCAAGCAGGGCCAGGGCGAGGTGCGGAAGCGGAACCGCATATGCTGGTCAAGCTCGGAGAGGGAATTCGGGTCTGCGGGCTTCGGGAGGAGGGCGGAGCATCTGGGTTGCACGGCTATGGGTGCTGGACGTGAATGGCCGACGTTAGGTGGGATGAAGGCGGGTGTTGAGGGGGAGGATGGTGACGTGGCAGCGGTGATGCGGCGAGGAGACGGGTGAAGGACAGATCGGCTCGACGAGATGGAGGAGGGAGAGATTTGCAGGGCGTGCGATGTTGGTGGTGGAACAGTCGGCTGCCGAGTGGGTGGCGAGTGGGCACGACATTTGAGGAGGAGGGTGGTTGCTCCGGTGACTGCGATCCATGCGGAGGAGGCTGGTCGGTCGGGTCGTCTTCGGTGCAGTCGAGAATAGAAGTGGAAGATGGCGAGGAGGCCTGCTGTGGTTGTTCGGTTGAGGTGAAGGGAAGGCCAACGTGGCTGTCAACACTGCTTAGTGGTGGAGCAGGAGGCGGGAATGGTGGGCGGCCCGTGCTTGGAGGGAGGTGGCTGCTCGCATGGGTTGGTTCATGTGAGAGGACGTGTGGATGGGTGGAAGATGATGGACCTGTTGTAAAAGAATGGGGAAAGAAGATGTAAATTGTGCTCATATTATAATACTTTTGCTTTGAAAAAAATGAACTATCATCAAACAGAGAGAATAGAAAATGAACTAGTTGTATGAATTGTAACCGAGGAATAGTGAGAGCCAACTATTAAATCTCGGAATTATAAAAGTCTATTGGCTATTTGTTTCAATAGATGGATAGCTGAAAGGACACAGGAAACAAAGAGTTGAAATTTCGTAACCGATACAGATATTTGTTTCGCGGTTTCGCCGCGAACCGGACACCAAATTTGACAATCGAATATACCGTAGAGATTAGCACGAGGAGACGATCAAAATGGTATACGGATATCGGTGGTACGATTGAATTTATAAAATTTCAAATTTTCTAATAGCGGAAAATGCAAGAAAAACGCTGAAAAAAAAGATCGACGGAGCCAAAGATGTCCGAATTTGGAAAAACGAAAAACTGACATCTTGCTCAGAAGATGATTTAGAATTTTTCTATGTAAAAATATTTAGGTTTCGAAAACATTTTATTTTCATCGCTTTTAACTGATTAAATTGAAGTAAATTTACGCGCGAAATAAACTTTCGTATTTTCGGACGAAAATTTACCAGTTGCTATGTTTAACTAGACGCATTCCAAATATCAAATTTATATTCCAAAATTTTATCATTTAAAATTTCACAAAAATTTAACTAATTACGTTATTAAAACAGTTGAAATTTACGGGTCGTTACATTTGGTATGTTGTTAGTCAATTTACCGCTCACTAAGACTGTTGTCTGACTCAAGGATTTATGTTTAACTCTTATTGCCTTGGGCTGTTCATCCGTTTTGGGATGGGCAGACTAGGTAGTAGGTGACAGGTGCTGTTCTTAGTTTCCAACGATGTTGATGACGAAGACGAGCTAGAGGCTTGCATATTATTTTCTCATTATATGTACTGGGTGTTCCGCTGCTTATATAATTCTCTGAGTGATATGTAGTGAGGCTTGATGTATTGACTATTCAGATGTTTGTATTCAACTATTATGAAGCTTAATTGATGAGATTCTATTTTGTGAAGCTTTACTATATATATTCTCTATTGTATTTTATCAATGCGATGTGAGTAATACGATAGATTCTGCTGTTTTAACTTTACCTTGGCAATCGTCCATGGCTGCCTGGCACACTTATCAGCGCACTATTACCTTGTTTGGTGCAGGGGTCATGGGCGGTCGTAACATTTGGTATCAGAGCATTGGTTAATCGATTTTACCCAACGCTCACTGACGTAACTACGTATGAGAGACGTAATTGTATTTTGATGAATGATTACTATATATAATATAGTAGCTTAGAAAGATTCGAGTCCTTTATGCAGTTGTTTCTCAAGTTGTTCTGATCATTTCTTTTATAGATATTAAGAATGAGTCGAAGAGGGAGACCAGCTGCTAGGGAAGGCCGTGCTGCTGAGGGGGCTGTTGATTATGCTGCTATGTTCGAAGCTATGATGACTTCGATCATGAGAAGGATGCCAGTTCCGGGGTCAGCAGTGGATGTTGGAATTCAAGTCCAAACTCCAAAACCGGTGGATTTTGCCAAGCTGTGTAAAATTATACTACTCTTGGAGGAAAGGTTTTCTTGGGAACAGAGTCAACTATTGAAGTCCAGAGATGGATAGATGCTTGTAGAAGAATCTTTGGTGATTTGGGAATCGAGGATGCAACTAAACGGAAGCTCGCATCAAGATAGCTTCAAGGAAGAGCTTCTGACTGGTGGAACTCTATCACCATTGATACTCCGGAGGAAGAAATTACTTGGGAGCAATTCCAAGCCAGATTTGAAGCTAAGTTCATTTCTACAGCTCAGAAATCTATTCTGTTCAAAGAGTTTGTGGAGCTCAAGAAAAATGGAAGACCAGTTCTTGAGTATGTTTCTGAGTTTGAAGCTTTGTCCAAGTATGCCCGGTCTTATATTGAATCTCCTTATCAGAAGAACGAGAAGTTTGTGACAGGCTTGGACATTTATCTTAGGAGGCAGTTGGTGGACCATTTGGACGATCCATTTGAGAAGCTTGTGGAGAAAGCGCTCAGGCATGAAAATCTGTTTCCTAAAGAGGGATCTGTTGTTGATGTAACCAAGGAAGAGTCTAAACCACAGCAGGGTGGAAACAAGAAGAGGAAGCAGCAGCAGCAGAAGGGTAAGGATGGCCAGAAGAAGCCGAAGGGTGAAGTGACCTGCTACAATTATCAACAGAAGGGCCATTTCTCCAGAGATTGCAAGAATCCAAAGGTACCGGTGAAGTGCCACAACCGTGACAAGCCGGGGCATATTAAGAAGAATTGTCCAGAACCACGAAAGGAAAAGCAGATTGTGCAAGCTTATGCTTTGGGGGCTGTTCCATCATCTTCAAAAGCTCCTACCGTTGAAGAGAAAGGAAAGAGTGTGGTGGTTCAAGGTACTCTTTCCATATGTGGTGTTCCAGTTAGAGTGTTATTCAATACTGGGGCATCGCATTCTTTTGTTTGTAATGAACTTGTAGGCCGGTTGGGTTTAGAACTGGATATTGTTGATAGGCCATTGGTTGTGACTCATCCAGTTGGGGGTTCGTCTTGTTTGTGTATGCTATGCCGTAGTCTGATTGTATCGAGTCATGATTGCTCTTTTGTTTGTGATTGTTTTGTTCTGAACTTTGCGGGGTTCAGAATTATTTTGGGTATGGACTGGCTTAGGAAGTATGCTGTAAAGGTTGATTATGAAAGGTTGGAGGTGACAGTCGAGAATGTGGAGGGGCGAAAGGTTGTGATACGATGTAAGCATGAGGAAGGCGTCTTCATGAGCTTCATGTATTCGCTGGTTGTTCCACGGGATGGACTGTCATCGGTGCCAATCGGTAATGGATTTGAGGATGTCTTTGATGAGGTCAAAGGACTACCGCCGCATAAGGAGATTGAGTTTCATATCGATCTAGTTGAAGGAGCCAGACCTGTTGTGATGCCTCTTAGGCGGATGGCGCCTAGGGAACAGCAAGAGTTGAAGGTGCAGCACTACACCAGAATCCTCATTTCGCAATGGCTTTAAGCCGTTGCAAAATAGTTTCGCAACGGCTTTGAGCCACTGCGAAATGGGCAGTGGTAAAAATTTCGCAACGGCTCAAATCCGTTGCGAAATATATTTTTTGCAACGGCTAAGGGCTGTTGCGAAATATTCTTTAGCAACGGCCTATAGCCGTTCCAGATTTTATTTTGCAACGGCTTTTATTCGTTGTTAAATGTAGACGCATAACTGATGTTTAAATATTAGCAACGGCTTTAATCCGTTGCTAATTACTATTTTTATTTTTAAAAATTCAAAATTTTTATCTGCACCAATGACAATCATTTCATTATCATAATTAATACAAAAATTTACAAATTTAACACTATCACAAAAGAAAGATTATTAAACCAAATATTTTTCATAGATTAAACACAAAAACCAAACATAACAAATATTTGAATTATAATGTTCAACATCAACACATACCACTATATAGTTTAACAAGTATACATAACATACATAGTACCACAGCGACATCATTACATAATACTATATGCATAATACAATACATACGGTACATAACGTCTTCCTCCAATCGTCTAATGCTCCCGCCAGCATAAGTTTCATGCCTGTACAAAAGAAGAAATTGATGTTTGTTTATAAAGAGGTCAAATATCATATGTTTGTTAAAGTAAATAAAAAGCTAATAAAGGTTCTTAGGCCATGTTATTTTTGGAAATGGAATAGCGGTTGATCCCGCTAAGGTGGCAGCAATCCAGGATTGGGTTAGACCTAAGAATGCATCTGATGTGAGAAGTTTTCTTAGATTAGCAGGATACTATCGTCGATTTATCAAAGACTTTTCCAAGGTGGCTGCACCATTACCAGGATTGACGAAAAAGAACCAAGTATTCAGATGGGATGCTAAGTGTGAGCAAGCTTTCAGATTCCTGAAAGAGCGATTGACAAGTGCTCCTGTTTTGACTATTCCAAGTGGAAATGATGAGATGGTGGTTTATACCGATGCATGTGGTACTGGACTTGGAGCAGTGTTGATGTAGAAGGGTAAAGTTGTTGCATATGCAAGTCGACAACTGAAGCCGCATGAAAGGAATTACCCGACTCATGATTTGGAGTTAGCGGCGATTGTTTTTGCTTTGAAGATGTGGAGACATTATCTATTGGGAGTTCAATTCGAGTTGTTTACAGATCATAAGTCGTTGAAGTATCTTTTCTCCCAAAAGGATTTGAATCTTCGGCAGTAACGATGGCTAGAGTTTTTGGCATCATATGATTTTGGTATAGCCTATACTCCGGGAAAGGGTAACGCAGTGGCAGATGCGTTAAGTCGAAGACATGCAGGATTGGGAGCCATGTTTTCAGAATGGAAGAATCTCGAGTATTTAGCTGGATTTGACTTCAGGCCCAGATGTGAATTAGAACCTGAGATGTTGGCAAACTTATCGATAAGACCGACTCTTGTGGAAAGAATTGGCAAGAGCCAAAAGCAAGACGATAAACTTGTCAAGATTATCCGTAATTTGGAATCTGGATTGGACCCAGAAAAGGATAAAGGATTCGAGGTCGATCGATAGGGTTGGCTTCGGAAGCAAGGACGACTAGTTGTTCCCGATATAGATGAATTGAGAAACGAAGTTCTAAAGGAAAGTCATCATTCAAAGCTGACAATTCATCCAGGTGGAAATAAGATGTATCGCGATATGAAGAGAACCTATTACTGGGAAGGTATGAAGAAGGATGTTGGAAATTTTATTTCCAAGTGCATGAACTGCCAGTTGGTGAAAGCTGAGCAAAAGAAGCCCAGTGGATTGCTTCAGCCATTAGAAGTTCCTACATGGAAGTGGGAACAAATATCGATGGATTTTATTGATGGGTTACCTAGAACAAGAACGGGAAATGAAGGGATTTGGGTCATCGTAGATCGTCTGACTAAGAGTGCAAGATTCATTCCTGTTCGATCGACTAGGACCGCATCAAAGTTGGCTGAGCTGTATGTTAAGTGGATAGTTCGATTCCATGGTATTCCGAAGAGTATAGTGAGTGATCGAGACCCATTGTTCACTAGTGGATTTTGGAAGAGCTTTCAGGAAGTTTTGGGAACGGAGTTGTGTTTGAGTACAGCTTATCACCCCCAAACAGATGGTCAGACCGAGAGAGTCAATCGAGTTTTGGAAGATCTCCTTAGAGCTTGTGTTTTAGATTTCGGAGGATCATGGGAAGATCACCTTCATTTGGTAGAATTTTCGTATAATAACAGTTACCAGTCAAGCATTGGTATGGCACCGTATGAAGCATTGTATGGAAGACCGTGTAACTCTCCGACATGTTGGTTAGAAACAGGAGAAAAGCTGATACTTTGGCCAGAAATGATTCGACAGACTTCGGATTGCATAGAGATCATTCGGCAACGAATGAAGGCAGCCCAAGACCGACAGAAAAGTTATGCCGATAAGCATCGTAAGGATTTGGAATTCGACGTAGGTGATATGGTTTTTGTGAAGATTTCTCCACTCAAGAATGTTATTCGATTCGGGAAGAAAGGAAAATTGACTCCGAGATTTGTCGGACCATTCCCGATCATCGAGCGAATTGGAAAGCTCGCATATAAATTGGAGTTACGAGAAAAGATGTTGGGTGTGCACAATGTTTTTCATGTATCGTATCTACGGAAATATGTGCACGACTCGAATACTGTGGTTTCTGCTGATAGCTGTGAAGATTTCGAAGTTGACCTAGTTGATCAGAGCTCTCGTAAGCCGCTTCGTGTTGTGGAAACTGACACAAAACAGCTTATGAGGAAGGTAGTTAGGTTGTTCAAGATACAATGGAGTGACGATGATAACAACTGTACATGGGAGGTGGAAGAGAGGATGAAGGCAACTCATCCTGAACTCTTCGAGGTATGGCCATAAGGTGTCGTGTCATCTCACGACATTGTAACTTGTTCTAGTTTTAGAATTCTACATGCTAGGCTAGTAATTGGATGCATGGTTTGTTGATTGCTATGGATGGTAGGCATGCAGAATAGTCTTTGGTTGCTCTTGTTTGTTTGGAATTTCGGGGGCGAAATTCCTAAGGGGGAGAGAATGTAATGACCCGTATTTTTACGGATTAAAATATTGTAAAACAGTTGTTAATAGGTCGTAGTGTTGTTAAGTCGTCCAGGGTCTAAGTCGTTCAGAGTTTAGGTCGTGTAGAAGTCTGGGCCTAGGTGAGCGACTTAAGGAAGTAGACGACTTATAGGAGTTGGCGACTTATAGGAGTTGGCGACTTATAGGAGTTGGCGACTTAAGGAAGACGGCGACTTAAGAGTTAGCGGCTTAGGGTAGTTAAAGACCTAGGGGGTTAAGCGGGTTAACGACTTAAGGAAGTTAGGTCGTTCGAGCGACTTAATGATTATGGGTAAGTCGTTGAAGTTTAGGCCGTGTCTATGTTAAGTCGCAGGGTTGTTTAAGTCGTTAGGACATTTCTGTAGTATGCCTGAGTCGTAAGTTGTTAAAGACGTAACCCAGTTAAGTCGTTAGGTCGCGTAAGGACTTAAGTCGTTAGGTAGTGTCTGTGTTAGGTCGGGACTGTTGTTAAGTCGTTAGGTCGCATTTTGTTAATTCGTAGTACTTGCTAACTCGTTAGGTCGTGGATGCGCATAGGTAGGAGTTGTTAAGTCGAAGGGTTGGTTAAGTCGTATAATCTGTTAAGTCGAAGGGTTTGTTAAGTCGTGGGTTTTCATAAGTCGTAGACGACTTAAGGAGCAGATGACCTAAGGATTCAGCCTATAAATACACATCCTCGCCTCACTTTTTGGGATCCGGATTTTGAAGCGAAGAAGTGCTGCTATTTTGAGAACTCGAGTTCTACACTTCTTCACTTCTTTTCTCCACTCTAATCTTGTGATTACTTCCATCCAAATCGAAGATCAAATCGAAGATCCAAGAGCTTAGATTGAAGATCTACATCCATCGAAGAGAGATTTCAACGGTTGAAGCGGAATTTTGGAGAATCAAGTTAGATCCTTCGCTGTCCAGATCTGAAGTGTGTTGCTTTTGAAGTGTTTAGGTGATTCGGTGAGTGGTGGTTATCTCTCACACGAATCCAAAGGAGTATATCGGATTGTTGGCTTGATTTTGTGTTAAGATAGTGATTTCCATGCATTTTCTTAAACTTAAGTATAGATCTATTGTTCATAATGATTTGACGTCCATTTTAATACATGTTAACCTATGCAAGTTCATTCATCAAGTTGTAGAGATATTGTTCATGATTCATGCTTGTTAGATTTGGACTCTTTATTTACAAGATTGCCATTATTGTTATAATTGTTTGTTAGATCATGTTTGAATGCTTGATTACTTGGATTAATGATTAACTTGATTGATTGTTATAAATTAGTTGATTGATGATTTGATTTAGACAAGATGGTCGAAGATGATTCAAAAGCTAAGGGAAAGGCTCTTGAAATGGAAAAGCTGCTCGTGGCATATGTGGCGTATGATGAAGCTCATATGGATAGATTTGATGATGATGTTGAGATGAGGCTTTGATAGGA
The DNA here is from genome assembly GCA_030737815.1 of Allium fistulosum. Taxonomy (NCBI): domain Eukaryota; kingdom Viridiplantae; phylum Streptophyta; class Magnoliopsida; order Asparagales; family Amaryllidaceae; genus Allium; species Allium fistulosum. The sequence continues at coordinate 735,386,526 of CM060908.1, read as the reverse complement.
TGAGATGAAGCGAGGCATGATATGAGATAGCCTTGGTTTAATCCAGACGGGATCATTCCAAGCATGTTGATAACTCGGTGAAATGGTACGGGTTTGAGGATAATGGTTTGCTCGAGAGGCGCTTGAGCTAGTATGGAAATAGTCGTCGAGGAGGATGACTAGAAGGCTGAGGTTTCATCTTTATTGAAGGTTCTAGTAGACTCAAAGCAAGAGTACGCTGGGCAGATTCGATAGTCCCTAAAGACTATGATTGTAGTCTAGTACTCTGGGCAGATTCGATAGTCCTAGGCACGGGCTGCGACGACGTGCGGAATTCTGTCTAGAACCGGGGTTGCCATTAACCCTTGACGGACGGCTGAAAGAATGTGCCGGTCATTCAATTAACGGTGGTATCGAAGCAATGTTAACAGTGATAGCCAGAGTCATGGATGTTTGGTTGTATCGTCATTCGGTCTCAAGCGCGGTATTTTCTGGGTGCTTATCTGATCTTGGTTTAGGCCTTGGGGGTTTGTACTTGGAAAACATCGCCCTTGACTCGAGTGATAATTGCTTTACTTTAAATGTTTGCTTTGCTATGATTATTTCTGCTTAGTGTGTCTGGGGGCTATCACTGTAGAAAGAGGTGGAGTGGGAGGGTTGGATTCCTATTCCTTTTTCCTTTATGCTCTTTTGGTATGTTGTTAGTTAATTTACCGCTCACTAAGACTATTGTCTGACTCAAGGCTTTATGTTTAACTCTTATTGCCTTGGGCTGTTCATCCGTTTTGGGATGGGCAGACTAGGTAGCAGGTGACAGGTGCTGTTCTTAGTTTCCAACGATGCTGATGACGAAGACGAGCTGGAGGCTTGCATATTATTTTCTCATTATTCGTACTGGGTGTTCCGCTGCTTGTATAATTCTCTGAGTGATATGTAGTGAGGCTTGATGTATTGACTATTCAGATGTTTGTATTCAACTATTATAAAGCTTAATTGATGAGATTCTATTTTGTGAAGCTTCACTATATATATTCTCTATTGTATTTTATCCATGCGCTGTGAGTAATACGATAGATTCTGCTGTTTTAACTTTACCTTGGCAATCGTCCATGGCTGACTGGCACACTTATCAGCGCACTATTACCTTGTTTGGTGCAGGGGTCATGGGCGGTCGTCACAATTATGGATTGAAATGATAAATATTCGTATCACTTGACCATAGGGTAGAAAATTATATACAGACACAATTGGCCTATATATAAATATTTTGAAAATGATTTCTATGGTTTTGAAAAGAAATATAGGGTTTTAAAATATTGATTTTAAAGATTTATTAAAGTTGATTTAATAAAGTTGATATATAATATGTTTAAGTATTTATTTAAAATATATATTTTTAAATATAGTGTTTACAAAAATATAGGTTGATAAGATAAATTTGAAATTGATTTGAAATTATATTTATTTAAGAATTATACTAAAATAAGTTGATTTGAAATTTATTAAATTTGAAATTTAAAGATATGATTTTTTACTTGAATTTGATTAAAAGTGACTTAAATGAATATTTCAAACTCACATAAATTTAAATGGGGTATTTTGTTTTTTTTTAAATTTGTAAATTGAAGTTGTATTTAAATGTTATTGAAATGATTAAGTAGATATTTCAAAACTAAATAATAGTAAAGGGAATTTGATATATATATGAAATTATCGATTTTAGTTTTGAAATGTTGAATATTTAAAGCTTTGAAATATATTGAAATTGAAATGGCTAATTTTATGGTTCAAATATGTATTTGAAATCGATAATTTAAAATGGTTTATTGAGAAATTGAATTGAAATCGATGAATTGAGTTTGAATTAAATTTGAATTTTGGAATTTAAGTTGATTTGGAATCGATTTGTGAAATTTGGGGAAGCTATTTTATTATATAAAGTATTTTTAAACTATATTTAAAACTATTTATAGTTTACTTTATAAATTATTTTAATATAAACTATTTTAATATAAATCATTTTAAATATAAATTATTTTATTATAAACTATTTTAACTTATAACTATTTAATATAAAGTATTTTTATTTTATAAACTATTATATTATATATACTAATTTTAATATCTAAACTGTTTAAGAGGAAAGTGTCATGGATTCCAAAATGTTATGATTTCAAGCTATGATTTCAAAGCGTTATGAATTTCAAGGTTTTGATTTCCAAAGTTTTTTGATTTTAAAAGACTTATGATTTCGAAAGTGTTATAACTTTGGAAAGTACTATGATTTTGGAAGTGAATATATTTGAAATGGAAATGATATCATATTGATTTGGTTTTTGAAATGGAAATGATATTTTGGTTTTGAAGTATAAACTATTTTGAAATGATCGCGGTGTTATAATAACGGTTGGTTGTTAAAGAGACCGGGATCAGATGATCACATATGGGCCTACTCTTTGTCGATACCGAAAACCACTTTAACAACTGTGTACGCGGTGGAGATTCCAGAATGAAGAAGAATGGTGGCGACGATCCTAAGGTATATTTACATGGACCCAACTCCCGTGAGTTGGCATAAGGTGGCTAAAACAGGAGCGATTCCAGGCCAATGAGGTAGCTCCTCTGATCGGACACATTCCATCATGTACCATTCTATTACTTTGTGATTGATTGGGTGCACCCCTTGATTCGAGAGTATGGCTCGAGTTGGGCGATTGTTGTGGCTTTGTGTTTCCAACAGTCCGGATGCGTAATTTGTATATCTACCCTGGCATTGCCTAGTTGTGCCATGTCACCTACCCTAGCATGCTTTACTACGAGTTTCATTTGTGTCGTACCTATGGAGTATCCTCTCGTAGCTCCAGTTTACGGAGTATTACGGTACTGTATAGACTATTGGCATACCTAAAAATGTGTTAAGGTGGAAAATGTAAAGCCTTAATGCTATTTTTAAATAGTATACTTTACTGTAGACATTATTATAATAGCGTATATTACTACATAGTAGATAGTTTAACGGATCCTTAGAGGACGGTTATCCCAAACATCCTTTGAGTTACTTGTATTTCAGTTGATATTTCACTTGAGTTGGATTTATTGATATGAGAATGTTAATCCTGACTCGAGTGTTTTGTGTTTTTGCTTTACGCTCGGGTCAAACTGAGTGGTTCTGTGTTCGAGACTCACCTTTGGAGTTGGAGCTTCGCTTAGAGATCCAGCTATCTATCCAGCTTTCAGCTATTCAGTTGATTCCAGTGATGTATTCTGATCTTATAATTGACTATTGTATTGAGAAATCTATGTATTCGAGACTTCTGTTGTATCTTGTTTAACTCTATTATATATATATATATGGTAACTTCATGAACTACTATTCTTTTGTTTTCGCTGCTTATTTTTATATTACTCTGTGTCTGTGATTATTTTATTTACTGTATATGCAGAGTTTTGCCAAATATAAAAATTAACAATCTGATATTTTGAGCAATTCAAATCCGACATGTATGGATGCGAATGGTTGAAAATTTCAGGATGTTACAAGAGTAGTACAGTTAATAATAAATGTTATTATGGAGCCAAGGACTTTGGTTTATGGCCTAATTGAGTTGAATAAGGATGATATTGGAAATTTGACCAAATCAAATACCATAAATCCTAAACTGATATAGCGTTGATGAAGAGAATGTGTGAAAATTATTGTTACTAAAAGATACCAATTAAGAAGATGTGAAATTGGATTTTACCATAAAGATATGTAAGTAATGAATTCAGCCAATCTGTCATAATGCTAGCTAAGATGATGTGTGAACATTAATATTTTGATTGTACAAAATTTATTATTGACTAAATTCACACCTTTGAGCTTCATAACCGTATTTGTGAATTCTTCGAAAAATCACTCAATTTAATTGGTTTATAAAATGTTGTAAAATTATTAAATTAATTAATTTTTGAGAAATATTAATTATTATTAGTTTACATGATGTTTAGTATTGTAAGTAATTATTTAAAATGCATATATAAAAGTTATATTTGAGCATATCGATATATGGTATCGATATACATTTAAACATGGTTTAAACGAAAGATAAGGTACTTGAAAGGTTTTTTCAGAAATTTGGTGTCATAGGTTGACCGTAAAAAGGGGTGTAATTGGATGGATTGCTAGAAAATTAAGAAGAGATTAATTACAAAAGTTTTAACTAAAAGAATTGGAAAGGTTCTATTCTTTCAGTTAATATAAATCCATTAATTTTGTTTCATTCGTTCATTTTTTTCTCCTCTTTTCTTTAAGCCATGACCGTAAATTTCTACATCATTTTCAAAAAAAAAATTCATCACAAAATCTAATTAGAAAATTAAAATAAATAAAGAGGTACGTGGTTCATCCATCTCCTACAAAGATTGAATGTTGATTTTTAGAAATCTATGGAGAATTCTCAGATCAAGGTGATTACTTATTTGTTATATCCATATGGTAAATCTTCTTTTCCTATTTATATTTAGTTGTATCACTTTATAACGAGGGGTGTGTATGTATATTATTGAATCATCATGATTTATGTTTGACATCATAATCCAAATAATTACTTGGATGATTTGATTTAATTTAATTTATTTGTTTAAAACTAAAATTGTTTATATGTGTAAAATTATAATTTCAAGTATGATTATGATTCAATATATATGCAATGATTTACTAAGGTAATATATAACTTTAATGAGTTACAGAATATTGATTTGAATCATTTTGAAACATCAAATGCATTAACATCTTGTTCTAAAGTTTATGTATATGTTTTGGTTTTAAAATTCCTTTTGATCATTTTTTAAATTGCATTAAGTTTGAGTTATAAAATTAAATATTATATCGGTACTTAATTAATTAAGATTACTTTTACATTAATCAAATGTAATCTTGATCTGAAATTTCAATAAAACTTGCCATATAAAATTAAGATTTCTAACTTCAAATTTGGATTCTGAAATTTCTGTTAGTCAATTTATGTTTAGTTTTATCTAATCAATCTTTGTTATTAATATTCAAATTTCATAATATTTTGTAATCAAACATGCATTATACATTAATAAAATTAAATTGAGGAAACTGATATATACATATAAATGGAGAATATATACGTGGTAGATATAAATTAGAATATCTACACATGTATACATCGACCTTATTGTTATTTTGTTGTTATATATCATGTTAAATATGTAATTATCACATGTCATTTGGTATATGATTCAATGTAGTTTTGGTAGAATGTTTGCAAAAGGGGAATGCGCAATCAGTTATTGATATCACCTTTTCTCTCTTTCCTTTTAGATCTTGATGGATTACGTCCAGACCTAATATGTTCATTCCCTGTTTATACACTTTTTGGGAATATGAATATATTTGATATATTTATGCTTACTTAAACTTTATACTTAATAAACATAGATTTAATAAATTAAATCAGAAATTTAAAAAATTAAGATTTTATTTACATTAACTAGATTGGATCTGGTAAAATCCAATAGACTTCACAGACTCATTAAGATCCAAACAGAGAATTATTTTGAATTCTACCCATTGCATATTGGACAAGTTCCTTCAATGGTATCAAAGCCTAAATGACCTATAGTATAATTAGCAACTTTACGGCCAACTAATTAAACCTACTTATTCGATGGGTACCTAGACAATTAGGGTTGAATAATCAAGTATTCTCCCTTTCATGTCTACTAGGCTTGCCCAATGTGTGGGGTAAGTCTAAAAGATCAGACTAATTATAAAGGCCCAAATCGATTTAGGCCTTCGGGTAATTTTCAAAATTCGGTTTGAAAATTTAATTTAAAATTTAAGATAAAATATACAAGGAAAATTTTGAAAAAGTTATAAAATGAACCTAAAATTTTCAAAATTATTTTAAGAAATTAAATTAATTAATTTTGAAAATTTAATATACTTAATTAATTTGAATAATGAAATTATACGTAATATTTAATTTAAAGTTAATTAATTAAGACACACACACACAAATGTATACACAAACACACATGATATATTGATATACATATGTAATTATAACTATAACTATAACTGTTACTATTATATTTATCTTAGATTTGTTTCAGATGAATACTATTAAATTTGCAAATTAATTTAAACATTTAATTAAATTGTTTATTTAATACATGAACTTATTAAGTAAAATTAATTAATTAGTATGTATGTATATTATCTACAACATTTATAGTTTGTTCATATATACATGTCAATATATGTACATATATTAATACATATATATAAAAAAATTATAAATGTCATAGTTAATTATTTATCTTAAATAGTTAAGATGAATAATATGATATTTCAAAAATATATAAATTGAATTAATTAAATGTGATTTTGTTAACAAAATAAAAATAAAAGTTACTTAAATAGGATTTAACTTATAAAATACATATTTAGACATATTTTTTTTTAAATGGGTTAAATTTTATTAGGGCGTTTTCGGCCTAAAATCTGATAAGCCCAAAACAGTCGCTTACACAACAATATCAATACAAAACTTCACTTTACTTAAATAGTAGAAACATTCTCTCAGTCCACTTTTTAGATCTACTTCCGAAACTCCTCATTCCCACCTTCATTATGGCGGCTGAAAACCATAACTTGTACTTGGGTTTCCTCCATGTTCATAGTAAGTGGCTTCATAGTAATTCTCTTAGAAACAATTTGCATTCGATTAAAGCAAGTTTACTCTCTTCGTTTATATTTCTTTCCATCTTCTAGAACACCATCAAATTTCGCTCCTTCCACACACTCCAAACAACAACTATCATAGCGATGCGATCCATTTTGGCTTTTAATTTTTCATCTTGCCCCATGCTTACCAGGTAAGATACAATTTGTGGCATATTATCACTTGTATTTGCGAAATTATTTACTTGTTTGCATTTTCCCTAAAATTCTCTAGAGAACTCACATTCAAAAATTAGATGCATGTGGTTTTCATCTTATTTACTACATAGAATACACAATTTTCCTTGATAACACCCTATTTTGATAATTTGACTCTTGTTGGTAGTCTACCCACTAGTGCTTTGTATGTTTTCAGTGCTATTTTTGAACTATTAACCCTTCTGCCATATGATATTGCTCCAGTTGACATTTTGTTCTTTGATTCTAATCGCCTCCCATGCCGTTCCTAGTGTTTTTCTATGTCCATATATCGGTTTATCCACTTGAGAATAATGCCATATATTCAATCTGATTTCTTTGTTCTATATTGCATAGTATCGAATCACATCTTCACTTGCTATCTTGGATTATTGTCTCTACATTTTTATTTGGACATCTACACACCGAAAATGTGTCCCAAGCCAATTTATCTATTAAAGATGTCCTATCAATCCAAGGATCCCTCCAGAGATTGGTTCTTTATCTTGAGCAATCTCTCTACTACAATTTGTAGCTAGTTTATTTCTTATCTTCATAATAGCTTTCCATATAGATGATGCATCGTTATCTACAACCATTTTCTAGAAGTTTTCATTTATGTACCTTTATATCATCCACCTAGCCCAAAGACCCTTTGAGTTAATTATTCTCCAAGATTGCTAGTGTGAAAACATCTATCATGTTTTTTAATCTTTTGAGTCCCACACCACTTTCTTCTTTAGGTCTACATAGGTCATTATTTTGATATTATGAAGCACACCCTTCTAAATAAAGTCAGCTTAGACTTTTTTTTATCTTGTCCACCGAAGCATGTGGAAGTTGAAATATTTGCAACCAAAAATTAACTTTGGCTTAAATCGCAGTATGTACCAATTATATTTTACACACAAATGACAGTAGTCTAGAATTCCAACTTTCAATTTATATCTAATTTTTGTTACCAATTTAGCACATTCTCTATCCATTATCTTAATAGAGGAAAGAGGCACACCTAGGTATTTCACTAGCATCACTCCCTCTCTAACTTTTAAAATACCCAACACCTCACATTTGTTCTTGCAAACTTTGTTAAAGTAGCATTTTTTTGGCTCATTCAATTTGAGACCCACTTTCTCTTTCAAGCTTTGAAATATGTCTATAATAGCTTTAGATTCTTCACAACTTGACTTAATTCAAATGTTTAGGTAGTCAACATATAACACATGGCTCACTCCAGGTTAGGAACTATGAATTGTCTGGATTAGCTTGTAGTGGCTAGACAACTCCATTTGGAGGGTAAAATATTCCATGGCAACTACAAAAAGGTAAGGAGATAGGAGATCTTCTTTCATATCCCACGATTTCTTCTAATAAGTCCTTTGGGAATCTCATTCACCAGAATGGAGAAGGTAGGAGTGGTAATACATTCACTAACCAATTCAACAAAATTATTTGGGAACCCCATACATTTAAGCATGTGAAGGGTAAAGTTTCTATTTATCTTATCATATGCCTTGTGGAGGTCAAAACCTTTAGATACAATTTGTCTGCACCTCTTTTATTAAAATTTATGATTAGTTCATGTGCCAAAAGTTATTTTTTAGATATGCTTCTACCTTTAATTAAATGCATTTTGACATTCAATTGTAATGCTTGCTAAGATATTTTTCATCCTATTACATACAACTTTACTCGAGATTTTCTATATTGCATTGCAATAAGCTATTGGCCTTTAATCTTTAATTCTGGTAGCTTTATCAGTCTTCGGAATTAAACAGATAAAAGTGTGATTGATTTCTTTTAATCTTTTACCTGTATGAAAAGATTCATGTATGTTTGACACAACCTTCCTTTTTAGTTCATTCCAATGAGCTTTGAAGAAACCATAGCCCATTCCATCTAGCCTAGGGCTAGAGCCATGTGTGTATGGTTTGCAAGACTTTCCAAACTTTAATTTCTATCACACTTCTACTCAACATCCTTTTGCCTTTAGCATTTATCAATCTTCTAGTTTGAATGTGGGTAAGACTATTTCACTGACCATTAAACAGTTCAACGAAGTATTTGATGGCCTCCTCTTCAAATTTACCAAAGTCAGTAGTTGCAATTCCATCCTGGTCAAATGTTTGTAAATTATAATTAATATTATTCCTTGATGGCATTTTTGTATAAAAATATTTAGAACATTCAACCCCTTCAGTTAACTACTTTTCTTCTGCCTTTTGTTTTAACTCAATTGCCTTGATTTTCATAGCTTCTTTTAATTTATTTTGCACCTCATAATATTGATTCTAGACATCATCATTCGGTGGACCAGAGTCAATTAAATTTAAAAATTCTTCACTTTGTTTCTCCAATTATTCAATGTAATCATAGTCTTTTGTGTCTGTATTTATTCCACTCCTTTAATTCTTGTTTGGTTGTTTTTAGTATTTGAACTTACTCGTATAGATGATTTCCATCAACTTGGTCAAACACATCAAAAAATCACTGCATCATGATAATCTTCAATAAACTGCTAATCATTAGCATATTTAGACAGCTTTCCTTTCTCCTGATTGGTTTCTCTTTTAGAATAATATGAAGTGGATTTTGATTGATAATAGAATTTGGAAGAATAACAACTTTAATATCTACAAACTTATTAATACAATTTCTGTTTACTAGCACTCTATCTAGCTTGCAGGATATTTTTTACATTCACCACTTCTCCATGTAAATTTCAAACCGATGTGGATAGGCTACACTTAACCCGTGGCGACTACACAATTATTAAACTCTGCCAATTGTGAAACCTTCAATGTAAGTCTCCCTTTCTTTTCTTCAACTTTCAAAACAGCATTAAAGGCGCCCATCGCAATCCAAAATTCCACTATGTTATTAGCAAATTTTTTAATTTTCTCCTAAAGTCTTGTTCTCCACTTCTTTGACTTGCCAAATTACTAGCATATAGACAAAAAAGGTAAATAATTAAACCTCTTATATTTGTAGGCTTGAAAATAATCTATTGATCATCTTTATCAACCAGTAGGACTTACCATATTAGTTTATTCCACATTATCAATATCCTTCTTTTTTCTGCTAAATTATTATTATGCATAAATCCCAGTCAACTCCAATTTATTCAACAAAAAAAGAAAGGTTGTTATCGTTAAATTTGTTCTCTATTATACCTAAGATAGATGGTAGGTAACAACTCCTTAGATTATAGAGGTAAAACATTCAAGTGTAATTGTTTAGACCTCTTACATTCCAGCTTATTAAGGACATTCAGATTTGAGAGGTCTATTCCATAATTTTCAAGGAGATTCCTCTCGCAAACTAGTTGCCTTACCTTTAGAATCTTTAACTTTAAACTTCTCCTCAAAATTCTTATTTAGTTTAGTGTTTGTTTTACCATTAGATTGTTGAATCATGAGTTTTGATTAATGTCAAAAAGCTTAAACAATCAAGTGATGAGACTACACGATCAATTGACAAAAAGAGAATGAGATATGCTATTAAACTACAAAGGAGATAAGACTTCAAATCTAAGTATAGTATGTTTATTTATTGAAGTTTTAGTCATTAGATATAGGTTGAAATTGTTAAAATCTATCCTCAAGTAGTTTACACAAGATCAAAGTTGTTTTAAGATTCAATTTCTTTAAAGATAGTGTAAACTATGCACTAACAACCAGGTCAGTTGACTGACCAAAAATGACCAGTCGAATGAACCTGTACAGTTGCACAGATATACTCTATTTTACATAGTCTTTGAATACTCAGTCGACTGGTCGATTTTGATCAGTCGACTGAATGATTATAACAACTATTTTTTCTCAAAAGACACTTCCATTTGCGAAGAGTTACGATCCAAATTGAAGAGATATGGCTGCATCTTTTGATCAAAACTCTTCGTGAATAGTTGTAGCTGTTTGTCTACTATATAAACACTTCAAAATCATTTTCCAAATCACCAAATTTCATTTTGTTTTCTGATCATACTCTCTACTATCTATCCCTGCATTCTAAAAGCAATCAAAATCTTTATATTGCTTGAATCTATGAACTAATCAATATATTCTTTGATTCTAAGCAATATCTTCCTTTCATATCTTCACACACACAATATATACTTGAGGATTTGATTATAGGATGGTTGTATACTTAAAGAAATATATGTGTTACTAAGAACACAATTGTCAACTATTTTTCTTATACTAGTAAAAGTCCTGTTCGATTGTTCAGGTGGTAAAAGTCCTCTTTCGGCTGTTAGAGGCGGAAAAATCCTGTTTGGCTGCTCAGGTGTTGTATACCTATTCCTCCGGGTTAAGTGAGGGGTTATTGAGTTGAAATTCCAGAAGGAAGTCCGGGACTGGATGTAGAACGGGAAGTTTGAACCAGTATAAAAATCCCTGGTGTGCTTATTCTTATTTGCTTTATTATTATTATCTGTTTCCACATTTAGATTATAATATATTCCATATTACACGCTCCTAAGGGATAACTAGCCACACAGTAGTCACTTTCATTTGGTATCAGAGGAAGGACATCCTATAACCATAACACGATTATTTGATATATTTTTTTAATACGGATAGTAACACCAATTCTAGCATTAACATTAACTCTAGTTTCACTGAAGGTCAGTCAACTGCTTGACCACCATTATTTAATGGTCTTAACTATAATTACTGGTCAACTAGAATGAGAATATATATGCAAGCTAATGGTTTTGAAACCTGGAATATTACCCAAAAGGAGTATACCATGCCAACAGAAGATTTTTCAACTTGGACTACTGCACAAAAAACTGATGCTACCTCAAATGCTAAAGCTATGAACATGTTATTCTGTGCATTAGATAAAAATGAGTTTAATAGGGTCAGTATGTGTACAACTGCTTAGGAGATATGGAGAACTCTAAAAATATCTCATGAAGGAACTAACAATGTCAAACAAAGCAAAATATCTATGTTGAAAAATCAGTTCCAAAATTTTAAAATGAAACAAAACGAAACTATAAATGACATGCACTCTAGATTTCAAGATATATATCACTCACTATTGGCACTAGGAGAAATTTTTTCTGACATTGATATAGTATCAAAAATCCTAAACTCTTTAACGGATGAATGGGAAAGAATTGTCTTAGCTATTGAAGAAGAAAACGATCTTTCCACTATGAAACCAGAAGAGTTAATAGGAAATCTAATGTCATATGAAGTGAATTTCCAGGCAAATAAAGTTCAAGCACAGTTAAGAAGAATCTAGCATTTCAAGCAGAAAAAGATGATTCTGATTCAGATGAAGAGGATATGGCACTTATTGCTAAAAAATTCAAAAAGTTTTTGAAATTCAAAAAGAATAACAAGTTCAAGAGTTACAAAAATAACTCTAACAACAACAATAATAGAAATAAACCATCATCTTCTGTCATGGAATGTTATGAATGTCATAAAAAGGGTCATATGAAGAAAGATTGTCCAGAGAAAAAGAAAAAAAAATTCAAGAAGGACAAATTCAAGAAGAAAGCATTTTCAGTAACATGGGATGATTCAGATTCTTCTTCATCATCAGAGAGTGACAGTGACATAGAGCAAGCAAATGTATGCTTCATGGCTACAAATGATAATGTAAGTGAACTAAGTTTTGAAGATTTGGTTGAAATTAATTCAGAACTAGTGGACTTTGTAAAACAAACTAAAAAGCAAAATAAAGAGTTACAAGGAAAATTAAATAGATCTGAATTAGAAATTAGTATGCTAAGAGATGAAAAGAAAATTCTAGAAGAAGAACTTGAAATATCTCAAGAATCTAATTCTAATTTAACATCTCAACTTTCTATGATAACTCAGGAATTAGAAATTCAGAAAAATAAAAATGATGATTTATCAGCAGAAATTAATGATTTAAAATCTAATACTAAAGTATTAGAGTTAGAAATATCTAGTCTCAAAACTAAGTTAGAAGATATTAATAAAAATATTTCTAACTTCAATAAAGGACGAGAAAATCTTTACAAAAATAGAAAATTCTCAGTCTACTTCAAATAAAATGAGACTAGGATATAAGAAAATTGAAAATCCAAAGAAATAAGAAAAGTTTAAAAATAAGTTTAAAAACAAAATTAAGAAAGATATTAAGATAACAGTTTCAAATAATCTTAAAACTATTAAGATATGGATTCCTAAAACAAATAACAATTTAATTAGGAATAGACATATCAAAACATTTATGGAAACTGTTCATAAAGATAAGAATTATATTTATAAAGGGAATTCTGAACCCGCTTGGGTTTGGTTTCCTAAGACCTAACTCTTAGGACCCTAAAAAGAAAAGTGGGTACCAACTTAATCTTTATTTTTTGCAGGTACCACTTAAAAAGAGAGGAAAATGGATTTTAGACAGCGGTTGCTCAAAACACATGACTGGTAATAAGGACATGTTAACTAACATTATCTACTCAAATGGAGGATCGGTCACTTTTGGAGACAATTCAAAAGGTTATATCATCGGCAAAGGTGATGTGAGCAATAACGGTATCTCTAACATACCTCTCATTTCTGATGTTTTATTAGTTAATAACTTAAAACATAATTTATTGATCATAAGTCAATTATGTGATAAAGGTTTTAATATACCTTTTTCAGAAAATAAATGTAATATTTCTGATAAAAACAAAAAATTTAATTTTTGAAGGTATAAGAGATAGAAATATTTATATTTTAAATATGAATGTAAATCATAACACAAACATGTGTTTAGTAGCTACAGAAAATGATTCTTGGCTATGGCATAAAAGATTTTGTCATATAAATATTAATACTATTAATAAAATAGCTAAAAATAAACTTGTTAAAGGACTACCTGATATAAAATTCAAAGTTGATAACATTTGTGATGCATGTCAGTTAGGAAAATTAACAAAATCTTTTTTTAAATCTAAGAAAATCATATCTACAACACAACCACTTGAACTACTACATATGGACCTTTTTAGACCTACTCAAGTTCAATCTATTAATCATAATAGATATGTGTTTATTATTGTAGATGATATTTCAAGATATACATGGACTATTTTCATGAAACATAGAAGTGATACTTTTGAGAACTTTAAAAATTTTATAAAAAGAATTCAAAATATAATGAAGTGACCCACTTCTTTTTCTTTCTAATTTCAGTGATTTACTGTTGAGAATTTTTTTTTTCCAAACCAAGTGATCACTTCTTTAATTCATTTCCCCAAGATCCAAATTCTTACTAATATAAAAATATTAGTATATAAGTCAATTCAAGTCATTTATATATGTGGAGATATATAAATGTTTCCTTGCTTATCAGAGTATTAAAAATTAACAAGGAAAATTCAATCACACAATATTTCTCATTTTTCAGAGAATTGGTGTCACATAGCCATTTCTATTTTTACATTCCCCTTTTTGATCTCAAGCTTGATTAATATTAAATTCAAATATTGCCACTTATTATTTTCTTGCTTACTTCTCAAATTAATTGGTCTTTGGGTTTACAAGCCATACATTTAATTTCCAGAATTCTTTTGTGATTTGATACTTATCATATGAATACTGAGGTGATAAACTAGGTTGAAGTCTAAGCAGAGAAAAACAACACATGTGATCAAGGTTCAGACACAACAAGCACAAACCAATCATGACAGACAAAATGCATATTTCCTGGTTAACAAAGCAAATAATCATCACATGAGTGATGGTGTTGTGATCTACTTTATAAATCATACAACTTCTTATATCTGGAGCTAGGAAAGTGTTGAATCTGGTTTTTGAAAGATATTTGCACTCTTCTGGACTAAAACTTATAGAAATGGTGTTCTGAACCTATAAACACTTTGCAACATTTCCCTGCCTACTGATTGGTATACATGTTTTCTACTCTTAATTTTTGTCTTGCCACTTAGTATCAGTTTTGAAGATATAGTATCAGATTTTTCCTACTTAGTATTAGTTCGGTAGTTATAGTATCAGATATTTCCTACCTAGTATCAGTTTTATAGTATCAGATTTCTCCTACTTAGTATCAGTTCTAATTTCATAACTGAAGTGCCTCAAGACTGTCAAGAAAAACATGTTCACACATCAGATTAAATGGCATCTTCTCCTTCAGCATTATCTACTAAAACTATTTTAGAACTTGTTACTTAAGTCCACAGCTCACAAACACATATAACACTTAAGTTTCTTTTTCTTCTTACATACTATTTTCCAGATAACAAAGCAAAAGACACTCATGAAAATACTTAGAACATATTAGAGTTTGCCTAACTTATTTATTACAATGACACTGCTACTTCTCTTAAACACTTTAAATTCCTCAAGATCTCCAATTATCCATGCAAGCAAGCAAGCAATTCATGCCTCTTTCCCTGCAGCAAAACTTTGAACTGCCCCAATAAAATGAGACACCCCAAGTATTGAAAAGGCAACAAATAGGGTCAGAAATAAATTCTGGTGTGAGTGAAATCAAGTATGCAAAATATCTTGTAAATTCTTAAGGCTGTACAGAGAACTTTTCTATTAAATGCTATTCAAATCCTAATTAAAATCTGAGAATGTGTATATTTAAGTTTATCTATACACATACACCCAAGCATTCATCCACTTACTTCATTCAGTTGTACATGTACAAACTCCTATGGATTAACTCACTAAATTCCATAGCATAATTTCTCTTTCTCATCTTTTCATTTTGTTTGGTCTGAACTCTTGCCATTGAACACCATGTGTGCATTGCAAAGGGGCTCAGTTCTGTTAACCCTTTACACAGAGGCCTACAGGACTTAAAAAAGTCATGCACATACCCATCAACCACCTGCTGATGAGTAGATCAAGGCACTACTCCTAAATTATTTTATAATTTAGAGACCATGCTTATTTATTTATTTCTGGGGAATTTTTCTTTTGATTCCAGAGATACTCGTATTCTTTCCTTCCTTATATAGGTCAAGAATTATTAAAATCACCCAAAGATCATATCCAAACATACAAAGCATTCATGTAAAATTGCACACCTTATTTCAAAGTCATTTTTGCTTTAATCACATTTTTCTAAAACCTGCTAATATTTTTATTTCTAGAAATTTTCCATTGCTTACACAAATCTGAAGAAGTCATATGCAAAACTATATTTATTCTTTTACTGTGAACATAGGGAATGGTTTTTGAGAAAAACCCATAAAAACTTATTGGTTTATGATCTGAACAAATCAGCACATATTTGTAATATTGCATTGTTCATATCATTTTTAATATAGACTAGACATAAGCATGAATCTCATTATTCACACTGCCTACTTCTTTTCTTTCATTGATACCCTATTCCACAGTAAAACATTTGATTCATTTTTCATATCAAAACTAGCATATATAAAATCTATTTCAGTGATTAGTGTATTTGTTTGATTATCTATATTTTAAAACAAAAACTGAAACCATCACAACAAGTCAAAACAGGTTAAAATCTCATCCAAAAACCCAACCAGAATACCATCCATGATCAACATATTTTCATCCAGAGAATAAAATCAAACAGAAAAACATAATGTAGTGTTTATATAAAATAACTTGGCTGCCCTTAACATGGGTCTTAATGCCTTACAGATCATAAGTGATTAATCACTCACCTTCCTCCTCTCTTCCCCGAGAATTCCTAAGCTTGAAAACAGGGTGAGCTCTCCTTTCTATATTTTTTTCAATGTGTTTCTGTTTTCCCTCAGAGAAAACCTCTGCTTCCCTCTTGATTTAAATCATTTTGCTAGGGTTTTACTAAAGGAAAAACCCATTTTATCCTCACATTACTCAGAGAATTATGTGTGTGTTGTTATGGCTAAATGTGCCATTTTCTCTTGATTTCTATTTCTAGTAAAAGCAGTTGCTTCTCTGCTTTTCTGTGCACATGCTATTTGCATGATCCACCTACACATCATCTTTGTGTGACTCAGATACATTGTATACCTTGTTAGGCCTGAATGGTTCTCTTATATTATTTCAAACCATTTATTTCCTGTTTTATTTTTAAGAAGGTATTTATGCACAATAATACTAAACTGGTTCTCATGCAATTTAGTTATCAAAAGGACTTTATCATTTTATACTTCTTTGGCTACTCATATCTAATACATATATATATATATATATATATATGTATATATATAGGAGATATCTGTATATAAAAACTCACTCATATTTGATCATTTTCTTCCCATTATATTTTATTGAAAAATCTCTATCCTCTTATTTAATCATTTCACTTACTCCTAATATATTATTGTCAGACTATATTTTCTTTTCTTAAAAATTCTCATTTTCTAATTTTATTAAAATTATTTTTATCTCAATAATTTGGGTCTTCACATACTCTCCTCCTAAAAGGAATTGTGTCCCACAATTATTCTCTCATACATTTCCATCCAAATGTATACAAAGCATAATTTCAATTGAATGAGATTTCAGAAACTCATTCATTCCAAATCAATCAAACATACATAAATAATTTTAAGGTCTCAGCATAATTTTTTAAACATACCTTTAAGTAGAAAACAGATTAGGATACTTATCCCTTATCCTATCTTCAGCCTCCCAGGTGCAGTCATTTTCATCTAAACTCCATTGGATTTTAACTAGTTTTATTATTTTATTTCTCAGTTTCTTTTCTTCTCTAGCCACAATGCCCACTGGTTCCTTTTTATAAACCAGATTTTCTTGAATTTCAACATGTGTAGGAGATTCAAGAATGGCCTCCTTATCATGCACCCATTTCCTCAATTGGGATACATGAAATACGTCATGTATTTTGCTCAATTCCTCTGGTAACTTCAACCTATAAGCCAAAGTTCCTATTCTTTGAACAATCTCATATGGTCCTATATACCTTGGTGATAGTTTCCCTGCTTTGCCAAATCTCAGTATTCTCCTCATTGGTGAAACTTTGAGAAACACATAGTCTCCCACCTCAAATTCTACTGGCCTTCTTCTTTTATCTGCATAGGCTTTCTGTCTCTCTTGAGCTGCTCTCATTCTTTGCCTCACTAATTCAATTCTTGCAGAAGTTTCCTTCACATTATCTGGTCCAAGCAACACCCTTTCACCAGCCTCCATCCAACATGCAGGAGATATACAAGGCTTTCCATACAAAGCCTCAAATGGAGCCATTCCTATGGTGGACTGGTAGCTATTATTATAAGCAAATTCAGCTAAATAAATATGATCCTCCCAGTTGCCTCCAAAATCAAGTATGCATGCTCTAAGCAAATCTTCTAAAACCTTATTAACAATCTCAGTTTGCCCATCTGTTT
Organism: Allium fistulosum; assembly: GCA_030737815.1. NCBI lineage: Eukaryota > Viridiplantae > Streptophyta > Magnoliopsida > Asparagales > Amaryllidaceae > Allium > Allium fistulosum. The sequence continues at coordinate 735,368,296 of CM060908.1, read as the reverse complement.
GTGGGTGGTAGGCTATGCTTAGGCTTAGTTCTGTCCCCATAGCTTCTTGAAAGCTACTCCAAAATCTTGAAGTAAACAAAGTATCTCTATCACTAATGATAGTCTTGGGGATGCCATGCAATCTCACTATCTCTTTCACAAATAATTGAGCTAGCTTGTGAGCATTTCTGTTTGAATTTATTGGGATGAAGTGTGCTGTTTTTGTGAGTCTATCAACCACTATCCAAATACTATCATTGCCCCTTCTTGTTCTTGGCAAACCATCCACAAAATCCATTGAAATGCTTTCCCACTTCCAAGTAGGCACTTCCAAGGTTGCAGTAAACCTGAGGGTTTTTGATAATCTGCCTTGACCTGTTGGCATGTCAAGCAATTTGCCACATATTTTGCTACTGCTCCTTTCATCCCTGGCCACCAGTAATTCCTCTTGAGATCATGGTACATTTTTGTACCACCTGGATGGATGGTGTATTTTGTTTTATGATGCGCATCCATAACTTCTTGCTTCAGTTCCTCTACACTTGGCAGACAGAGCTTCCCTTTTTTCCTTAGGTATCCTTTATCATCTACTTCATAATTCTCTACTGTCATGCCTTGTGATAACATGTCCTTTTTCTCCTTTAAATTTAAGTCTTGAATTTGCATTTCTCCTATTTTATCAACCAGAGTTGACTTTAAAGAAATGAGGTTTAGTTTTCCATATTCAATCATATCACTATGTACCTTATCTGCTACTCTAATTTCTGCTCTTATTTCTACTTCACTGAGGATTGTCAAATCTTTGAATTCACTCATCATTAAGCTTGCCACTTTTGCTTGATGCCTACTCAATGCATCTGCCACTTTATTGGCTTTTCCTGGGGTGTATAATATATCAAGATCATAGGCAGCTAGAAATTCTACCCACCTATGTTGCCTCATGTTTAAGTCTTTTTGGGAAAACAAGTATTTAAGTGACTTGTGATCTGTAAACAATTCAAACTTAGCACCTAACAAGTAACCTTCTTCTTAGCTTCCCCAGTGGCTGCTCCCTCCATTTTCTTATCCATATTCTTTTTGTCATAGGGATGTGCTCTATTTTTCCCCTTCTTTTGATTATTAGCCCTCATGCTCCTAAATTTTTCCCTTGCATTGTCATGTTGTTCAAAAGAAAGAGCAAGGTCTATGACTTGATCAAATGTTTTATCCTTGTATGGTAACATTGCTCTACTCAGACCTGCATTTAATCCTTGGATAAATCTTGAATTCTTTGATTCTTCATCCCCTATGAGCATAGTTCCATACTTGGACAAACTCTCAAATTTTTGAGTGTATTCAGTCACACTCATTGGTCCTTGCCTCAGCCTTATGAATTCTTCAAGCAATGTTGCCTTAGCTGTTGCTGGGACAAACCTTTCTTCAAGCATTTCCTTGAATTGATCCCATGTTATCTCATTTTCTGGCCTTCCTGTGATGATCACTTCCCACCAATCTAATGCTGCTCCTTTGAGTCTCCTAGAAGCTATTTGCCTCTTTCTTTGGTCATTAATTTGCATATCTGCAAATATCCTTTCCAAAGTTCTCAACCATGTCTGCACTCCCATAACTCCCTCAGTGCCTTCAAAATCCTTACCTCCTAAATTTGAAAATGTCTTCAATAACTTAACTAATTCCTCAGGAGGATTCTCTTCCCTCTGCACTGCTCCTTCTCTAAATGCCCTCACCAAATCTTGCAAGTTAACCATTGGTGTTGTATTGGAGGGTCCTGCTCCATGACTTGGTGGTCTTCATACCATGATTCACTATTCAATTGCATAGCTAGTTAGTCATATTTCTAATTTAATTATTTTCTGAAATTTACTTCTATCATTATTATATATATATATTTTTTTAGAATTTTATCCATACAAGAAAATTGGATAATATTTTTATGCTATGTTTTAATAACATAGCTCTGATACCAACTGAAGTGACCCACTTCTTTTTCTTTCTATTTTCAGTGATTTACTGTTGAGATTTTTTTTTTCCAAACCAAGTGATCACTTCTTTAATTCATTTCCCCAAGATCCAAATTCTTACTAATATAAAAATATTAGTATATAAGTCAATTCAAGTCATTTATATATGTGGAGATATATAAATGTTTCCTTGCTTATCAGAGTATTAAAAATTAACAAGGAAAATTCAATCACACAATATTTCTCATTTTTCAGAGAATTGGTGTCACATAGCCATTTCTATTTTTACATTCCCCTTTTTGATCTCAAGCTTGATTAATATTAAATTCAAATATTGCCACTTATTATTTTCTTGCTTACTTCTCAAATTAATTGGTCTCTGGGTTTATAAGCCATACATTTAATTTCCGGAATTTTTTTGTGATTTGATACTTATCATATGAATACTGAGGTGATAAACTAGGTTGAAGTCTAAGCAGAGAAAAACAACACATGTGATCAAGGTTCAGACACAACAAGCACAAACCAATCATGACAGACAAAATGCATATTTCCTGGTTAACAGAGCAAATAATCATCACATGAGTGATGGTGTTGTGATCTACTTTATAAATCATACAACTTCTTATATCTGGAGCTAGGAAAGTGTTGAATCTGGTTTTTGAAAGATATTTGCACTCTTCTGGACTAAAACTTATAGAAATGGTGTTCTGAACCTATAAACACTTTGCAACATTTCCCTGCCTACTGATTGGTATACATGTTTTCTACTCTTAATTTTTATCTTGCCACTTAGTATCAGTTTTGAAGATATAGTATCAGATTTTTCCTACTTAGTATTAGTTCGGTAGTTATAGTATCAGATATTTCCTACCTAGTATCAGTTTTATAGTATCAGATTTCTCCTACTTAGTATCAGTTCTAATTTCATAACTGAAGTGCCTCAAGACTGTCAAGAAAAACATGTTCACACATCAGATTAAATGGCATCTTCTCCTTCAGCATTATCTACTAAAACTATTTCAGAACTTGTTACTTAAGTCCACAGCTCACAAACACATATAACACTTAAGTTTCTTTTTCTTCTTACATACTATTTTCCAAATAACAAAGCAAAAGACACTAATGAAAATACTTAGAACATATTAGAGTTTGTCTAACTTATTTATTACAATGACACTGCTACTTCTCTTAAACACTTTAAATTCCTCAAGATCTCCAATTATCCATGCAAGCAAGCAAGCAATTCATGCATCTTTCCCTGCAGCAAAACTTTGAACTGCCCCAATAAAATGAGACACCCCAAGTATTGCAAAGGCAACAAATAGGGTCAGAAATAAATTCTGGTGTGAGTGAAATCAAGTATGCAAAATATCTTGTAAATTCTTAAGGCTGTACAGAGAACTTTTCTATTAAATGCTATTCAAATCCCAATTAAAATCTGAGAATGTGTATATTTAAGTTTATCTATACACATACACCCAAGCATTCATCCACTTACTTCATTCAGTTGTACATGTACAAACTCCTATGGATTAACTCCCTAAATTCCATAGCATAATTTCTCTTTCTCATCTTTTCATTTTGTTTGGTCTGAACTCTTGCCATTGAACACCATGTGTGCATTGCAAAGGGGCTCAGTTCTGTTAACCCTTTACACAGAGGCCTACAGGACTTAAACAAGTCATGCACATACCCATCAACCACCTGCTGATGAGTAGATCAAGGCACTACTCCTAAATTATTTTATAATTTAGAGACCATGCTTATTTATTTCTTTCTAGGGAATTTTTCTTTTGATTCCAGAGATACTCATATTCTTTCCTTCCTTATATAGGTCAAGAATTATTAAAATCACCCAAAGATCATATCCAGACATACAAAGCATTCATGTAAAATTGCACACCTTATTTCAAAGTCATTTTTGCTTTAATCGCATTTTTCTAAAACCTGCTTATATTTTTATTTCTAGAAATTTTCCATTGCTTACACAAATCTGAAGAAGTCATATGCAAAACTATATTTATTCTTTTACTGTGAACATAGGGAATGGTTTTTGAGAAAAACCCATAAAAACTTATTGGTTTATGATCTGAACAAATCAGCACATATTTGTAATATTGCATTGTTCATATCATTTTTAATATAGACTAGACATAAGCATGAATCTCATTATTCACACTGCCTACTTCTTTTCTTTCATTGATACCCTATTCCACAGTAAAACATTTGATTCATTTTTCATATCAAAACTAGCATATATAAAATCTATTTCTGTTTGATTATCTATATTTTAAAACAAAAACTGAAACCATCACAACAAGTCAAAACAGGTTAAAATCTCATCCAAAAACCCAACCAGAATACCATCCATGATCAACATATTTTCATCCAGTGAATAAAATCAAACAGAAAAACATAATGTAGTGTTTATATAAAATAACTTGGCTGCCCTTATAATGGGTCTTAATGCCTTACAGATCATAAGTGATTAATCACTCACCTTCCTCCTCTCTTCCCCGAGAATGCCTAAGTTTGAAAACAGGGTGAGCTCTCCTTTCTATTTTTTTTCAATGTGTTTCTGTTTTCCCTTAGAGAAAACCTCTTCTTCCCTCTTGATTTAAATCATTTTGCTAGGGTTTTACTAAAGGAAAAACCCATTTTATCCTCACATTACTCAGAGAATTATGTGTGTGTTGTTATGGCTAAATGTGCCATTTTCTCTTGATTTCTATTTCTAGTAAAAGCAGTTGCTTCTCTGCTTTTCTGTGCACATGCTATTTGCATGATCCACCTACACATCATCTTTGTGTGACTCAGATACATTGTATACCTTGTTAGGCCTGAATGGTTCTCTTATATTATTTCAAACCATTTATTTCCTGATTTATTTTTAAGAAGGTATTTATGCACAATAATACTAAACTGGTTCTCATGCAATTTAGTTATCAAAAGGACTTTATCATTTTATACTTCTTTGGCTACTCATATCTAATACATATATATTTATATATATATGTATATATATATAGGAGATATCTGTATATAAAAACTCACTCATATTTGATCATTTTCTTCCCATTATATTTTATTGAAAAATCTCTATCCTCTTATTTAATCATTTCACTTACTCCTAATATTATTATTGTCAGACTATATTTTCATTTCTTAAAAATTCTCATTTTCTAATTTTATTAAAATTATTTTTATCTCAATAATTTGGGTCTTCACATATAAAGAATTTAACAGTTAAAAATATTAGAAGTGATCATGGAGGTGAATTTGAAAATGAAGCTTTTGAACATTTTTGTAACAAGAAAGGAATTAATCATAACTTTTCTTTTCCTAGAACACCACAACAAAATGGAGTTGTAGAAAGGAAAAACAGAACATTACAAGAATGTGCAAGAACTTTATTAAATGGAAGCACTCTACCTAAGCATTTCTGGGCAAAAGCTGTTGCAACTCCTTGTTATGTTTTGAATCGTGTTTCTATTCGATCATTAACAAAACACACCCTATATGAACTTTTAAATGGTAGAAAACCTAATATATCTTATTTCAAAATATTTGGTTCAAAATGCTTTATACTTAACACTAAAGATCAGCTTGGGAAATTCGATCCAAAATCCGATGAAGGAGTATTCATAGGATATTCGGAAAGAAGCAAAGCTTATCGAGTTTTTAATACAAGAACTAAAATAATCGAAGAAACTCTTCATGTTTCATTCGATGAAAATTTCAAAATTGCTTCTAATATTACAGACTTTGAAAATAATTCTAATAAAATCATAGCAAATAATTAAGAAGATGATGATATTATTTTTCAAAATAACAACATTAGAGAAGATGAAAACATTGTTCATAATGAAAATCCTGTAAGATCTCCTCCAAGAATTCTTAAAGATCACCTTGTTCAAAATATAATTGGAGAAGTAAATTCAAATGTAAGAACAAGACATCAATTAAATCAAATGGGCCATATAGCTTTTCTCTCTAATATAGAACCTAAAAATATTAAGGAAGCCTCCACTATTGACTATTGGATTATAGCTATGCAAGAAGAGTTAAGCCAATTTGAAAGAAATGAAGTTTGGGAATTAGTTCCTAGACCAAGTGATCAATCCGTCATTTGGTACAAAATGGGTTTTCCAAAACAAAGCCAATGAACTAGGTAATATAACTAGAAATAAAGCTAGATTAGTAGCACTAGGATATAATCAATAAGAGGGAATAGACTATGAAGAAACGTTTGCTCCTGTTGCGAAATTAGAAGCTATACGTATTCTATTGGCCTTTGCATGTTTTCATAACTTTAAATTATATCAAATGGATGTTAAAAGTTCTTTTTTAAATGGATATATAAAAGAAAATGTCTATGTTGAACAGCCTCCTCTTTTCGCTCATGAAAAATTTCCAGACCATGTTTATAAACTTAAGAAAGCCTTATACGGTTTGAAACAGTCACCCCGTGCTTGGTACGACCGACTTAAGAGCTATCTAATAGACTCTGGTTTTGAAACTGGGAAGGTTGATCAAAATTTATTTATTAAGAAAACTAATCAAGATATTTTAATTATACAAATATATGTTGATGATATTATACTTGGTTCAACTAATGAAAAACTATATCGGGAATTTTTGACTATCATGAAAAGTGAATTTGAAATGTCACATATGGGAGAACTATCTTATTTTCTTGGTCTACAAATCAAGCAATTGCAAAATGGTATTTTTATTAATCAAGAAAAGTATTGTAATAATCAAATTAAACATTTTGGTATGGAACACACTTCTACCAAGCCAACTCCTATGAGTACAGCTATACATCTCGACAGAGATGAAAATGGTAAGAGTGTCGACTAGAAACTATATCGTAGCATGATTGGATCATTACTTTACTTAACTTCTAGTCCACCTGATAGTATGATGAGTGTTTGCTTATGTGCTCGATTTCAAGCAAATCCTAAAGAATCACATATGCGAGTAATAAAACGTATAATTCGTTATCTTAGCAAGACCAACGATTTAGGACTATTTTATCCAAAAGAATGTCCTTTTGAATTAGTATCCTATAGTGATGCTGATTTTGGAGGAAGTCGGACAGATAGAAAAAGTACAAGTGGAACTTGTCATTTTATCGGTCGATCCTTAGTATCTTGGTTTAGCAAGAAACAAAACTGCGTTTCACTATCGACATGTGAAGCAGAATATATATCTGCAGCTTTAGCATGTGCTTAAGTAATCTACATGCAACAAACACTGCAAGATTTTGATATAAAATTAAGTAAATCTATAATATATTGTGATAACACCAGTGCAATAAATTTATCTAAAAATCCTGTCAATCACTCACGAACTAATCATATTGACATTCATCATCATTTTCTTCATGATAATATTGAGAAGGATAGTAAATTTAGAATTTGTAAATTCTGAAAATTAGTTAGCTGATATTTTCACTAAACCTCTCAATGAGAATTGTTTTATAAAACTAAGAGGATAACTAGGTATAATTTCTTTAAAAGAATTATAAAATTTCAATAATAATTTTTTTTTTTAATTTTTTTTTGCTGGTACTTGAACTCAGCACCTCTACCTTGGAATTTCCATGTATTTACCATTTCACTACTTGTTATTTCACAACTGAATTTATAATACATTTTTCTTTACTTATTTCACTTTTCTCATGGATAATTCTCAACCATGAAAATTCTAATTATTTTTCCTCCTCTAATTATTTTTCTGGTTATCCTTTATTCCATCTATCTATTACTATTTTTTTCATTATGTATACTTGAAGAGTGTCTATTTATCTCTCCATCTCATTTGCTTTAATCATATTTTTTTTTCTTTGCTTCAAGACTGTCCTCCCAAGACAACTCCCTACATGGCTCTACATATTCCTCTATCGATTTCTCCTCACCTTCCTCTGGATCTTCAAATTTACCTACACCTACTCCACATCATGAACCGGCCAGACCATCCAACTATCATACTGGTCATACTCCAGAAAAAAAGAAGGCATGTCGTTTTTTATTTTTTGGTTCTCCATTAACAAAACAAAAGATTGATGATTTACATCATTATCAAAGGGAATCAATAGCAATTCTACGAGAAATGTACTATGAACAAAAGCTAAATTAAAAACGACTTAGCTTTCTAGAGCAAATTGGCTGGAAATTTTGCGGATCGTCTTCATCCAATGTGCATCAACCCACAATGTCTTCTTATCATCAGTCACCACAACCTCCTACTGTGTCTCCAAATTCATGGGAGCATGTAATCACTGGTCTCCATTAAGACCATACAAAGAAAACACTAAGGTTGAACCAGAAGATTGGAAGACTCCGCATTCATCCACTTCTTCTTCTTCTAACTAAGTTTTTTTGTTTATTTCAATTTGTGTTGTATGCTTCGTTGATTAATATATTGAATATATTAATATCTATTTTTTAACACATGCGAAAGGAATGATAATGCTACAAAAGAACATTCAGTCGATTGAACGAACTAGGTCAGTCGACTGAATCTGGAAACAGAGAGTTTCGGGATATCTATCAGTCGACTGGCCATATATGACCAGTCGACTGAATAACTAATCTGAACATAGTAACTTCTGTTTCACCTACTTTTTTACCCTTTTAACCTACCTTCTTCTTTTTAACTTTTCACTTTTACTTTCCCTCATCATAATTTCAAATCCCTAGCTCTCAAAATTCTCAAATTCCTTAACTCAATTATCATTTCAAATGGCTCCAAGACAACCTAAAAGATTTAGACAAGCCTCATCCTCTTCCTCTGAGCCTATTGACACCCAAATAGCTCAATGGCTTTATGATGCCACAACTATTCAAAGATGGAACAAAATGAAGGAAGCACGCTTTCTCGAAGGATCTTTTGTTGTGTTTCCTGACTTCTCTACATACAAAATTCAAGAGCTTGCTAGGGGAAGTCGTCTAGAATCTCTTCTTGACTACAATCAAAACAATCTCAAAATTAATCATACAATGGTAAAACTCTTTTACGCCAACTTAAATTTGGGTCATCAAAATCCACGAAATCATGAAAATTGCATATGGAGTTTAGTTTGTGGTCACCAAGTATGCTTGTCATTAGATAGAATTGGACACATTCTTCAAACACCGACAAATGGTATTCCATTAAGAGATTTAAATGTTCCTATAGGCGAACGGGATGAACTGAGTCATAGGTTTTTGGAAGAGGACATGACAGATTTAAAATCTATCGCCTTACACCCTACAGCTCGAATTATACATCGAGCCTTAATGCGTACAATTCTTCCTCGTACTGGTTCTTATGAGCTTGTATATCCGAAGAATTATAGGGCTTCATATGCAATTTGGGGAGATGTTCAAATCAATTGGCCTAAACTTATTCTTGACGAATTCTTGTCCTTTAACCAAGGTAGAATGAACATCATCTATTACGGAGAGTATATTATACGGCTACTTATGAACCTATAAGTTCCTATTCCAGAATCTAATACCTCTGCTACTAAAACTCTAAATAGCCGCACAATTAGTCTGATGAAATTGCCTCCTAGACCTCTCACTATCATGTATTTCCAAGATTGGCAATCAAGACCTTGTCAGCAAGCTACTACTCCATAGCAATAAAGAGATAAAATTCGAACCCCAATCCCATCCCAAAGCACCCGAGAGTCCATTGATCTACTTGCACGTAATCAAGTCATTTTGGATTCTCTCATCAAAAATCTCGACAGGAAGATCGACAAAAAGTTTGACAAAATCAAAAGCCTTTTGGGATTTTATGGAATGAACATCATCTATTACGGAGAGTATATTATATGGCTGCTTATGAACCTATAAGTTCCTATTCCAGAATCTGATACTTCTGCTACTAAAACTCTAAATATCCGCACAATTAGTCTGATGAAATTGCCTCCTAGACCTCTCACTATCATGTCTTTCCAAGATTGGCAATCAAGACCTTGTCAGCAAGCTACTACTCCATAGCAATAAAGAGATAACATTCGAACCCCAATCCCATCCCAAAGCACCCGAGAGTCCATTCATCTACTTGCACGTAATCAAGTCATTTTGGATTCTCTCATCAAAAATCTCGACAAGAAGATCGACAAAAAGTTTGACAAAATCAAAAGCCTTTTGGGATTTTATGGGATGCAATCTCTTGTTCCTCTTCCACAACTGCGGACACTTCACATCGGGATCCGGGCAAACGTCCAGCACCTCGTTTTACTTAGTCTACATCCGAAGAACATACAAGTTCTGACACCAGTGGAAATGGGGGTGGTAGACAATTTGTGGAAAGTTCTTCACGAGGCAAAGGACCAGTGTAAGTGGAAGAAGTAACAGATTCGGACTCTGATGAGTGATGTTGATATTTCCTGATTGGTGGTAGTAAGTTATGTTTTTTAATTTCACAAACATTCTACTACTGTTTATTTTTTATGAGCTTGTATAAATAGCTCGGTAAAATTTGAAACAATTTGTTTGTTTGTGGTTGTTATGCTGTTAGTTCGCAATGATATAATTATTTGTTATTTCCTTTTTGTCGATGACAAAGAGGGAGAAATTTGTGTGACTAACCAATTCTTTGCAAGGTTAGATATGTCGCCAAATATTCAGGGGGAGATATATATAACTTCTGTTATATAATTCTTAAAATATAGTATCATCTAAAATAGGTTGTCATCAATCAAAAAGGGGGAGAATGTTGAATCATGAGTTTAAATTCATGACAAAAAGCTTAAACAATCATGTGATGAGACTATACGATCAAGCGACAAAAAGAGAATGAGATATGCTATTAAATTACAAAGGAGACAAGACTTCAAATCTAAGTATAGTATGTTTATTTATTGAAGTTTTAGTCATTAGATATATGTTGAAATTGTTAAAATCTATCCTCAAGTAGTTTACACAATATCAAAGTTGTTTTAAGATTCAATTTCTTTAAAGATAGTGTAAACTGTGCACTAACAACCAGGTCAGTCGACTGACCAAAATGACCAGTTGACTGAACCTGTTCAGTTACACAGATATACTTTGTTTTACATAGTCTTTGAATACTCAGTCGACTGGTCGATTTTGCTCAGTCGACTGAACGATTCTAATAGCTATTTTTTCTGAAAAGACACTTCCATTTGCAAAGATTTACGATCCAAATTGAAGAGATATGGTTGTATCTTTTGATCAAAACTCTTCGTGAATAGTTGTAGCTGTTTGTCTACTATATAAACATTTCAAAATCATTTTCCAAATCACCGAATTTCATTTTTTTTATCATACTCTCTACTATCCATCCCTGCATTCTAAAAGCAATCACAATCTTTATATTGCTTGAATCTCTGAACTAATCAATATATTCTTTGATTCTAAGCAATATCTTCCTTTCATATCTTCATACACACAATATATACTTGAGGATTTGATTATAGGAAGGTTGTATACTTAAAGACATATCAGTGTTATTCAGAACACAATTGTCAACTATTTTTCTTATACCAGTAAAAGTCCTGTTCGGTTGTTCAGGCGGTAAAAGTCTTCTTTTGGCTGTTAGAGACGGAAAAATCCTGTTCGGCTGCTCAGGTGTTGTATACCTATTCCTCCGGGTTAAGTGAGGGGTTATTGAGTTGAAATTCCAGAAGGAAGTCCGGGACTGGACGTAGAACGGGAAGTTTGAACCAGTATAAAAATCCATGGTGTGCTTATTCTTATTTGCTTTATTATTATTATCTGTTTCCGCATTTTGATTTAATATATTCCATATTACACGATCCTAAGTGATAACTAGCCACACAGTAGTCAGTTTCATAGATGGCATTTCTTCCTCATCATCTATTCTATGCATTTCAATATTTAATTTACTTAATTATTTTATTGATTCGGGTATCTTCTCCTACATCTCTACTACATGGCTTTGGTTTGCTATCTCCACTAGGTTATCCTCTGATGTCACAACCTGGTCCTCCATCTTATCAGCTCTTTCCTCAAGTACCTCATGGGAGTCCACCACCAACTCCATCCTTTAGGTGCATCAGTAATCTTATTAGACTATGTATTCATGGATGTAAGGTGTTTTGGTGAAGCCAATACTATGTTCATAATCTCTAATGTATAAGTTGATTTCATGGTTTTCTTATGACTGGTCTGCTCTGTAAATGTATTATTATCTATGCTGCTTTCATTTTTCTTTCTCCATACTTGTTTTATTAGGGGTACTACTTTAGTATATTGTGCATCACTATGACCAAAACACTTGCATTGTTTGCATATAGGTGGTACATACTCATATTCAATGACTTGAACATAAATCTTTCATTTAATGTCTTTAGCCATTCATTGCCTTTTAAGTTCATCACTGGCCTTCACATCAATTGGAAACCTTGCATACTTTAGTCACTTAACATTTCTAGTATATTCATCTATAGCTAGAGGAATACTAATAAGATTAGCAAGCTTGCTAATGCCCATAGAATTCCATAAAGCTAGATTAAGATTCATCATTCTATCCCAAATAGGATGAATCTCCAACATATCCCTTTCTAGTCTTAAGTTAGGTTCCCAGCGTTTTGTAAATATGAGTTTGCTATCCATTACTACAATAAAATACCCATTTTACAACAGACAATACCTGTTGTAATAGGGGTTTCGCAATGGGCCTGCGCCTATCGTATTATGCGATGTTGTATTAAACCCAATTTTTTTTACAACGTTTTAAAACTATTGTAAAAGCCTGTTGTAGTAAACAATTTTTACAATGGTCTATAACAATATGAACTTTTAAAAATGCTTTTGTAGGTTTCGTAGAATCTTTTACAGCAGTTTTTTCTTGTTGTAATAGGATCTTTTACAATTGGTTTTGCCAATTAAGTAGAGTCTTTTACAACTGTTTTTTTCTGTTGTTAAAAAATTCAAACGAGAAAAAAAGTACTATTTCATTACACTCATAAATTTGAAATTAATTTACTATTAAAAACAAAATATTGTACCAATGCAAACATATTTATATCTACTAAAAATAACAAAAAAGATTTATATTTCTAAATACCAAAAAGGATTCATGTATTCTTAGTCTCTAATACAGAACCTATAGAAGAAATATATATACCTACCAATACAATGGAAATATAATGAATATAGGATCCATCTAACTTTATGTATGCCTTGACCCTTAAAATTTAGCAGCTTGAACCCGAGCTTAAGCTCTTTCACTCAAGTAGAGAAATTAAGGATCATGTCAATTAAAATAACATATTTAATGTCAAAGATTCGAATGTTGTTGTGTATTATTCACTCTTTCAAGGTTCTTTGAGTGTTACAAAGAAGTATACATGACATGATATCATATTATTTGAGATAGCTTTCGAATTTAGTGTAAGAGATGAAACTGAATGAGCTCGATTATAATGTATTTTTTCCCTTTTATTGAAAATTTTCATTAACATTTAGAGGATAATTGATAAAATAATCTCACCATAAATACAGAAAAAATATCATACAAGCATACAACATAATTTGATTATTTGCAGAAATTGAAATTTTCAACAATGAATCAACAAAAATATTATGAATGTCCAAAAATATTTGAGAGTTTCTATAAAACAAAGTCTGTACTTGATGCAAAAAGTGTTATTTAAATATACGTAAATCAAGTGTCGGGCAACCAATTCAACGCGAATAGGACAGTTATTTGTATGTGCACACGCGCGTGTGTGTCATCAAAATACTTCTAAAAGATTCAAAACAATAAAGAGAAATAAGGCAAAAATTCTACACTACGAGTATAACTAACCTAGCTATTCGCATTATGCTCATCATAGGAAGAGATATATACGGTGAAGGAAGAATTTTTATGCGACCTTCGGGTTGTCTACATAATATACCCTCTAGCCAATTTCTGTGCCATAATCGAGCTACCATCAGCGAAGTAAACGTTTACAAAGGGAATAAACAAAAGGTTAAACTAAGCAAAATTTAAGCACTTATGTTTTAAGAGGCACGACTTAACCAGCAAAACCCATACATTAATGGAAAAACATAAGCACTAAATTCTACTTGTAGCAAAATCTAACTATGTACCAAACATATAAAACTTTCAAAGCCAAATAGCTAAATGCATACCCATTTGCATTTTTATCACCCATGATAGCCCAATCCTTGAGTGCCACCCATGTATTCATCATCTTCCTCTGGTTTCTCCAATAGTAAGAGGTTGTTTAGAGTATAAAAGTAGTTTAGCATATCATTCTCAATTGACTTAACTTCATCCATAGCACTAGATTGAACCAAGTAAGCAACAAAAGGGTCTAGATATGATGGATCAAAAGATAAGGCAACAAATATTGATATTACACTTAACAATTTTGTAAATCGGTGTTTATATTTCCTTTAACATCAAGCAAAGCATAGCAACCAAAAAAATATCATTTGTATTGCCTTTCCAATGTATATAACCTGATATGAATATATATGATTCAGTTAGGCGGTAAAACATTCATGCGACAAAATATAAGAATATGTATTCTTATGATTTGTGAGTTAAGCTTTAAAAATGCAAGTGCTTAAACAAGAGTTGGAAAAAATAACAAAAATGGAAGATTTATAAGAAAAATTTATGCAATGAGCAACTGGTAAGCTGGAAGTTTACATGGTAAAAAATAAACCAAAATAATGCAAAAAAATCATAATTAAATTAGTGAACTAAAGTTCAATGAGATATGGTACACTAAAGTATTGTCATGATGCTTATATTACTCACATGTAGCTTATACATTAGTAGTTTTTTTATTGCTCATTCATGTGTGTATATGTATATACACACAAATACATAATAATATTATGCATATACACACATTATATAGACACACACCACCCCTACATCATTATATAACGGAAAATGCAATTATAGTAAACGAAATGAGAAAAGCATTAGAGCAGAGACATAATTGGTCATTGGTCTTGTACCTCTACATCCTTTACCAGAGCTAAATATTTTGTCCAATTATCAATAAAATAAAATAAAATAAAAATGTCTAAGTTGAGGAATTACTGGAGTAATGAACACACCATATCTTGACCTTACTGGATCAAAAGCATTTGCATTATGAGTCGAACAAGTCTCCTTAGGCATCATCTCCGATTGCAATTTAGGTAAGCATCCTAAAAGTATCTAGAATCTCCATATCAAAGAAAAAAATGTTAAAGTTAGACAACGATGAAATAGTTACCAAAGTTCAACTAGGCTTTCCCATAAGCACCTGGCAAGCATGACAGAATTAACAACTTGATGAGGAAGTTAAGGTAGGTGACTGGTCGAAGACCAACTAGGAACAACAACAATGACACATGACCTCTTGCACCATCATGCTTGGTTGACAAATCCCCAAAATAGACCCACCATCTTGCTCTTTATTAATAGTCAAAACTTCAAATCTATTATGTGTCTCAACCTCAAAATTGTCTACTGCCTTTATGGAAGACGATTTAGAAGTGAGCACAAAATAAGAGCCTACCTCTATAATATTACTTATGGTGTTATCTTATGTTGTAGCAACTGCATATCTAGAAGGCAAGCGATGGTATAATACATGTAACGACCCGTATTTTTACGGATCGAGACATCGTAAAACAATTTACATTTGGTCGCATTGTTGATAAGTCGTTTAGAGTCTAAGTCCTAGGTCGTATGAAGGTTTGGAGCGACTTAAGGAAAGTAGGCGACTTAAGAGATTTGGCGAGTTAACGACCTAAGGGGTAGGTCGGCGACGACCTAAGGAAGCTGGGGTAGCAGTGAGCGACCTAAAGAGGTTAAGTCGTAGACGACTTAGGAGTAGGTCGTATGATAGTTAGGTCGTGTAGAAGATAGGTCGTGTGCTGGCTTAGGTCGTGGGATAGGTAGGTCAAGTGAGCGACCTAGGAGATTGGAGCGACCTAAGGTAGTTAGCGACTTATAGAATGTAGCGACCTATAGGAATTAGCGACCTATAGGAGTTAGCGACCTATAGGAGTTAGTAACCTACAGTAGTTAGCGACCTAGTGGTTAGCGACCTATTAGATAGCGTGTTAGCGTAGTTAGGTCGTTAGACGACCTAAGAATGTTAGGTCGTGTGAGTTGTTAGGTCGCGTGAGTAGTTAGGTCGTGTGAGTAGTTAGGTCGCGTGAGTTGTTAGGTCGCGTGAGTGTTAGGTCGTGAGCGACCTAAGGAGGATAGCTGAGTGTTAAGTCGTGAGCGACCTAGGAGTTGTGTAGTTGAGTCGAATGTGCGCTAAGCTGCAGTTGTGTGTTAGGTCGTTGGATCTGTTAGGTCACGTGCATCTGTTAGGTCGTGCGCAGTGTTAGGTCGTAGGTCGCGAAAGTTAGGTCGTGGGCGATCTAAGGGGGGGTGGACGACCTATGAAATCAGCCTATAAATAGGAGGGGTTTTCTTCATTTTTGAGATCCGGATTTCGAAGCGACGAAGTGCTGCCATTTTGAGAGCTCGACTTCTACACTTCTTCACTTCTTTTCTCCACTCTAATCTAGTGATTCCTTCCATCCATATTGAAGATCAAATCGAAGATCCAAGAGCTTAGATTGAAGATCTTCATCCATCGAAGAGAGATTTCATCGTTTGAAGCGGATTTGTGATAGATCGAGTTGGATCCTTCGCTGTCCAGATCTGAAGTGGGTTTCTTTTAAGGTGTTTAGGTGATTTGGTGAGTGGTGATTATCTCTCATACGGATCCAAAAGAGTATATCGGATCGTTGGCTTGATTTGGTGTTAAAGAAGTGATTTCCATGCATTTTCCTAACCTTAAGTATAGATCCATATAGATTCATTGTTCATGATGATTTGGCATCCATTTTACTACATGTTAACATATGCAAGTTCATTCATCAAGATTATAGAGATATTGCTTATGTTTTCATGCTTGTTGGACTTTCGACTCTTTAATTACGAAATTGCCATTATTGTTATAATTGTCTATTTAGATCATATTTGAATGCTTGTTTACTTGGATTAATGTTTGACTTGATTGATTGCTATGAATTAGATGATTGATGATTTGATTTAGACCGTAGATGATCCAAATGCTAAGGGAAAGGCTCTTGAATTGGGAAAGCTGCTTGTGGCATATGTAGCGGATGATGAAGCTCATATGGATAGATTTGATGATGATGTTGAGATGAAGCTTTGCGAGGATGTGATGAAGCGAGGCATGATATGAGATAGCCTTGGTCTAATCCTGACGGGATCATTCCAAGCAGATTGATAACTCGGTGAAATGGTTCGAGTTTGAGGATAATGGTTTGCTCGAGATGCGCTTGAGCTAGTATGGAAATAGTCGTCGAGGAGGATGACTAGAAGGCTGAGATCTCATCGTTGTTGAAGGTTCTAGCATGCTCAAAGCAAGAGTACGTTGGGCAGATTCGATAGTCCCTGAAGGCTACTGATTGGTAGTCAAGTACTCTAGGCAGATTCGATAGTCCTAGGCACGGGTCACGATGACGTGCGGAGTTATGTCTAGAACCGGGGTTTCCATTAGCCCTTGACGGACGGATGAAAGAATAAGCCGGTCATTCAATTAACGATGATATCGAAGCAATGATAACAGTGATAGCCAGAGTCATGGATGTTTGGTTGTATCGTCATTCGGTCTCAAGAGCAGTGTTTTCTAGGTGCTTATCAGATCTTGGTTTAGGCCTTGGGGGTTTGTACTTGGAAAACATCGCCCTTGACTCGAGTGATAATTGCTTTACTTTAAATTGTATGCTCTGCTATGTTTGCTTCTACTTAGTATGTGTCTAGGGCTATCACTGTAGAAAGAGGTGGAGTGGGAGGGTTGTATTCCTATTCCTTTTTCCTTTATGCTCTTTTGGTATGTTGTTAGTTAGTTTACCGCTCACTAAGACTGTTGTCTGACTCAAGGCTTTATGTTTTAACTCTTATTGCCTTGGGCTGTTCGTCCATTTTGGGACGGGCAGACTAGATAGCAGGTGACAGGTGCTGTTTTTGCTTCCCACGATGCTGATGACGAAGACGAGCTGGAGGATTGCATATTGTTTTCTTACTATATGTACTGGATGTTCCGCTGCTTTGTATGATTCTCTGAGTGATATGTAGTGAGGCTTGATGTATTGACTATTCAGATGTTTGTATTCAACTATTATGAAGTTTTATTGATGAGATTCTATTCTGTGAAGCTTCACTATATATATGTTCTATTGTATTTTGTCCATGCGCTGTGAGTAATACGATAGATTCTGTTGTGTTTAAATTTACCTTGGCAATCGTCCATGGTCGCCTGGCACACTTTACAGCGCACTTTGTCTAGGTTCAGTGCGGGGGGTCATGGGCTGTCGTCACATTTGGTATCAGAGCATTGGTTAATCGATTTTACCCAACGCTCGCTGACGCAACTACGTATGAGAGACGTAATTGTATTTTGATGGATGATTACTATATATAATATAGTAGCTTAGTAGAGTTTGAGTCCTTTATGCAGTTGTTTCTCAAGGTGTGCTGACCATTCCTTTTTATAGATATTAAGGATGAGTCGAAGAGGGAGACCAGCTGCAAGGAAAGGCCGTGATGCTGAGGGGACTGCAGATTATGCAGCTATGTTCGAAGCTATGATGACTTCGATCATGAGAAGGATACCAATTCCGGGAACAACAGTTGATGTTGGAATTCAAGTTCAAACTCCAAGACCGGTGGATTTTGCTAAGTTGTGTAAGGACTATACTGCTCTTGGAGGAAAGGTATTCTTGGGAACAGAATCAACCATTGAGGTCCAGAGGTGGATAGATGCTTGTAGAAGGATTTTTGGTGATTTGGGAATTGAGGATGCGACTAAGAGGAAGTTAGCATCAAGACAGCTTCAAGGGAGAGCTTCTGATTGGTGGAACTCTATCACCATTAATACTCCGGAGGAAGAGATTACTTGGGAGCAATTCGAAGTTAGATTTGAAGCTAAGTTCATTTCTACAGCTCAGAAGTCTGTTCTGTTCAAGAAGTTAGTGGAGCTCAAGCAAGGTGGAAGACCAGTTCTTGAGTATGTTTCTGAGTTTGAAGCTTTGTCCAAGTATGCCCGGTCGTATATTGAATCTTCGTATCAGAAGAATGAGAAGTTTGTGACAGGCTTGGACAGTTATCTTGGAAGACAGTTGGTGGATCATTTGGACGATTCATTTGAGAAGCTTGTAGAGAAGGCTCTCAGGCATGAGAGTCTGTTTCCCAAAGAGGGATCTGTTGTTGCTGTGACCAAGGAAGAGTCTAAACCACAGCAGGGTGGAAACAAGAAGAGGAAGCAGCAGCAGCAGAAGGGTAAGGATGGCCAGAAGAAGTTGAAGGGCGAAGTGACCTGCTACAATTGTCAGCAGAAGGGCCATTTCTCCAGGGATTGTAAGAATCCGAAGGTGCCAGTGAAGTGTCACAACTGTGACAAACCGGGGCATGTTAAGAGGAATTGTCCAGAACCGAGGAGGGACAAGCAGATTGTGCAAGCTTATGCTTTGGGAGCTGTTCCATCGTCTTCGAAAGCTCCTACCGGTGAAGAGAAAGGAAAGAGTGTAGTGGTCCAAGGTACTCTTTCCATATGTGGTGTTCCAGTTAGAGTGTTGTTTGATACTGGGGCGTCGCATTTGTTTGTTTGTAGTGAACTTGTAGGCCGGTTGGGTTTAGAACCGGATATTGTTGATAGGCCATTGGTTGTGACTAATCCAGTTGGGGGTTCGTCTTGTTTGTGTATGTTATGCCGTGGTCTGATTGTATCGAGTCATGGTTGCTCTTTTGTTTGTGATTGTTTTGTTCTGAACTTTGCGGGGTTCGGAATTATTTTTGGTATGGACTGGCTTAGGAAGTATGCGGCAAAGGTTGATTGTGAAAGGTTGGAGGTGACAGTCGAGAATGTGGAGGGGCGAAAGATTGTGATACGATGTAAGCATGAAGAAGGCGTCTTCATGAGCTTCATGTACTCGCTGGTTGTTCCACGGGATGGACTGTCATTGGTGCCAATCGCGAATGGATTCGAGGATGTCTTTGACGAGGTCAAAGGGTTACCGCATAGGGAGATCGAGTTTCGTATAGGTCTAGTTGAAGGAGCCAGACCTGTTGTGATGCCTCTTAGGCGGATGGCGCCTAGGGAACAGCAGGAGTTGAGGGTGCAGGTTGATGACCTTTTACAGAAACGATTCATTCGGCGTAGTGTGTCCGAATGGGGTGCACCAGTTGTGTTTGCAACCAAGACAGATGGGTCATTGAGATTGTGTGTGGATTATCGTGAGCTGAATAAAGTGACTAAGAAGAACAAGTATCCATTGCCGAGAATAGATGACTTATTTGATCAGCTTCACGAAGCTAAGGTGTTTTCTTAGATGGATTTGGCAACGGGATTTCACCAGTTGAGAGTGGCTAAGGATAGTGTGCCGAAGACTGCTTTTCGGACACCATCCGGTTACTTTGAGTGGCTGGTAATGCCGTTTGGATTGACTAACGTGCCAGCATATTTTGTGGATCTTATGAATAGAGTGTTCAGAGATCAGTTGAGCAAGTTCGTGCTAGTGTTCGTGGATGATATTCTGATTTATTCCAGAACTGAAGAAGAGCACAAGACGCACTTGCGTATTGTTTTGGAGATCTTGCGGAAACATCAGCTGAAGGCTAAGTTTTTGAAGTGTCACTTCTGGAAGAGTGAAGTTAGGTTCTTAGGCCATGTTATTTCTGGAAATGGAATAGCGGTTGATCCCGCTAAGGTGGCAGCAATCCAGGATTGGGTTAGACCTAAGAATGCGTCTGATGTGAGAAGTTTTCTTGGATTAGCAGGATACTATCATCGATTTATCAAAGACTTCTCCAAGGTGGCTGCACCGTTAACAGGATTGACAAAGAAGAACCAAGTGTTCAGATGGGTTGCTAAGTGTGAGCAAGCTTTCGGAATCCTGAAAGAGCGATTGACGAGTGCTCCTGTTTTGACTATTCCAAGTGGGAATGATGAGATGGTGGTTTACACCGACGCATGTGGTACTGGACTTGGAGCAGTGCTGATGCAGAAGGATAAAGTTGTTGCGTATGCAAGTTGATAACTAAAGCCGCATGAAAGGAATTATCCGACTCATGATTTGGAGTTAGCGGCGATTGTGTTTGCTCTGAAGATGTGGAGACATTATCTATTGGGAGTTCGATTCGAGTTGTTTACAGATCATAAGTCGTTGAAGTATCTTTTCTCCCAAAAGGATTTGAATCTTCGGCAGCAACGTTGGCTAGAGTTTTTAGCATCATATGATTTTGGTATAGCTTATACTCCGGGAAAAGGTAACGCAGTGGCAGATGCGTTAAGTCGAAGACATGCAGGATTGGGAACCATGTTTTCAGAATGGAAGAGTCTAAAGTATTTAGCTGGATTTGACTTCAGGCCCAGATGTGAATTGGAACCTGAAATGTTGGCAAACTTATCAATAAGACCGACTCTTGTTGAGAGAATTGGCGAGAGTCAAAAGCGAGATGATAAGCTTGTCAAGATTATCCGTGATTTGGAATCTGGATTGGAACCAGAAAAGGATAAAGGATTCGAGGTCGATCGAGAAGGTTGGCTTCGGAAGCAAGGACGACTAGTTGTTCCCGATATAGATGAATTGAGAAGTGAAGTTTTAAAGGAAAGTCATCACTCGAAGCTGACAATTCATCCAGGTGGAAATAAGATGTATCGATATATGAAGAGAACCTATTACTGGGAAGGCATGAAGAAGGATGTTGGAAATTTTATTTCCAAATGCATGAACTGCCAGTTGGTAAAGGCCGAACAGAAGAAACCAAGTGGATTGCTTCAGCCGTTAGAAGTTCCTACATGGAAGTGGGAGCAAATATCGATGGATTTTATTGATGGACTACCTAGAACAAGAATGGGAAATGAAGGAATTTGGGTCATCGTAGATCGTCTGACTAAGAGTGCCAGATTCATTCCTGTTCGGTCGACTAGGACTGCATCAAAGTTGGCTGAGTTGTATGTTAAATGGATAGTTCGATTCCATGGTATTCCGAAGAGTATAGTGAGCGATCGAGATCCATTGTTCACTAGTGGATTTTGGAAGAGCTTTCAGGAAGTTTTGGGAACCGAGTTGTGTTTGAGTACAGCTTATCACCCTCAAACAGATGGTCAGACCGAGAGAGTCAACCGAGTTTTGGAAGATCTCCTCAGAGCTTGTGTTTTGGATTTCGGAGGATCATGGGAAGATCACCTTCATTTGGTGGAATTTTCATACAACAACAGTTACCAGTCAAGCATTGGTATGGCACCGTATGAGGCATTGTATGGAAGACCGTGTAACTCTCCGACATGTTGGTTAGAGACAGGAGAAAAGCTGTTACTTGGGCCAGAGATGATTCGACAGACTTCGGATTGTATAGAGATCATTCGACAACGAATGAAGGCAGCCCAAGACCGTCAGAAAAGTTATGCCGATAAGCGTCGTAAGGATTTGGAATTCGATGTAGGTGATATGGTTTTTGTGAAGATTTCTCCACTGAAGAATGTTATTCGATTCGGGAAGAAAGGAAAATTGACTCCGAGATTTGTTGGACCATTCCCGATCATCGAGCGAATTGGAAAGCTCGCCTACTGATTGGAATTACCAGAGAAGATGTCGGGTGTGCACAATGTTTTTCATGTATCGTATCTACGGAAGTATGTGCACGACTCGAATACAGTGGTTTCTGCTGATAGCTGTGAAGATTTCGAAGTTGATCCAGTCGATAGGAGACCTCGTAAGCCGCTTCGTGTTGTGGAAACCGACACGAAACAGCTTAGGAGGAAGATAGTTAAGTTGCTCAAGATACAATGGAGTGATGATGATAACGACTGTACATGGGAGGTGGAAGAGAGGATGAAAGCAGCTCATCCTGAACTCTTCAAGGTATGGCCCTAAGGTGTTGTGTCATCTAACGACATTGTAACTTGTTCTAATTTTTAGAATTCTGCATGCTAAGCTAGAATTGGATGCATGGTTTGTTGATTGCTATGGATGGTAGGCATGCAGAATAGTCCTTGATTGCTCTGTTTGTTTGGAATTTCAGGGGCGAAATTCCTAAGGGGGAGAGAATGTAACGACCCGTATTTTTACGGATCGAGACATCGTAAAACAATTTACAATTGGTCGCATTGTTGATAAGTCGTCTAGAGTCTAATTCCTAGGTCGTATGAAGGTTTGGAGCGACTTAAGGAAAGTTGGCGACTTAAGAGATTTGGCGAGTTAACGACCTAAGGGGTAGGTCGGCGACGACCTAAGGAAGCTGGGGTAGCAGTGAGCGACCTAAAGAGGTTAAGTCGTAGACGACTTAGGAGTAGGTCGTATGATAGTTAGGTCGTATAGAAGATAGGTCGTGTGCTGGCTTAGGTCGTGGGATAGGTAGGTCGAGTGAGCGACCTAGGAGATTGGAGCGACCTAAGGTAGTTAGCGACTTATAGAATGTAGCGACCTATAGGAATTAGCGACCTATAGGAGTTAGCGACCTATAGGAGTTAGTAACCTATAGTAGTTAGCGACCTAGTGGTTAGCGACCTATTAGATAGCGTGTTAGCGTAGTTAGGTCGTTAGATGACCTAAGAATGTTAGGTCGTGTGAGTTGTTAGGTCGCGTGAGTAGTTAGGTCGCGTGAGTAGTTAGGTCGCGTGAGTTGTTAGGTCGCGTGAGTGTTAGGTCGTGAGCGACCTAAGGAGGATAGCTGAGTGTTAAGTCGTGAGCGACCTAGGAGTTGTGTAGTTGAGTCGAATGTGCGCTAAGCTGCAGTTGTGTGTTAGGTCGTTGGATCTGTTAGGTCGCGCGCATCTGATAGGTCGTGCGCAGTGTTAGGTCGTGGAGTTTCTTAGGTCGTAGGTCGCGAAAGTTAGGTCGTCGGCGACCTAAGGGGGGGTGGACGACCTATGAAATCAGCCTATAAATAGGAGGGGTTTTCTTCATTTTTGAGATCCGGATTTCGAAGCGACGAAGTGCTGCCATTTTGAGAGCTCAACTTCTACACTTCTTCACTTCTTTTCTCCACTCTAATCTAGTGATTCCTTCCATCCATATTGAAGATCAAATCGAAGATCCAAGAGCTTAGATTGAAGATCTTCATCCATCGAAGAGAGATTTCATCGTTTGAAGCGGATTTGTGATAGATCGAGTTAGATCCTTCGCTGTCTAGATCTGAAGTGGGTTTCTTTTAAGGTGTTTAGGTGATTTGGTGAGTGGTGATTATCTCTCACACGGATCCAAAAGAGTATATCGGATCGTTGGCTTGATTTGGTGTTAAAGAAGTGTTTTCCATGCATTTTCCTAACCTTAAGTATAGATCCATATAGATTCATTGTTCATGATGATTTGGCATCCATTTTACTACATGTTAACCTATGCAAGTTCATTCATCAAGATTATAGAGATATTGCTCATGTTTTCATGCTTGTTGGACTTTCGACTCTTTAATTATGAAATTGCCATTATTGTTATAATTGTCTATTTAGATCATATTTGAATGCTTGTTTACTTGGATTAATGTTTGACTTGATTGATTGCTATGAATTAGATGATTGATGATTTGATTTAGACCGAAGATGATTCAAAGGCTAAGGGAAAGGCTCTTGAATTGGAAAAGCTGCTTGTGGCATATGTAGCGGATGATGAAGCTCATATGGATAGATTTGATGATGATGTTGAGATGAAGCTTTGCGAGGATGTGATGAAGCGAGGCATGATATGAGATAGCCTTGGTCTAATCCAGACGGGATCATTCCAAGCAGATTGATAACTCGGTGAAATGGTTTGAGTTTGAGGATAATGGTTTGCTCGAGATGCGCTTGAGCTAGTATGGAAATAGTCGTCGAGGAGGATGACTAGAAGGCTGAGATCTCATCGTTGTTGAAGGTTCTAGCATGCTCAAAGCAAGAGTACGTTGGGCATATTTGATAGTCCATGAAGGCTACTGATTGGTAGTCAAGTACTCTGGGCAGATTCGATAGTCCTAGGCACGGGTCACGATGACGTGCGGAGTATGTCTAGAACCGGGGTTTCCATTAGCCCTTGACGGACGGATGAAAGAATGAGCCGGTCATTCAATTAACAATGATATCGAAGCAATGATAACAGTGATAGCCAGAGTCATGGATGTTTGGTTGTATCGTCATTCGGTCTCAAGAGCAGTGTTTTCTAGGTGCTTATCAGATCTTGGTTTAGGCCTTGGGGGTTTGTACTTGGAAAATATCGCCCTTGACTCGAGTGATAATTGCTTTACTTTAAATTGTATGCTCTGCTATGTTTGCTTCTGCTTAGTGTGTGTCTGGGGCTATCACTGTAGAAAGAGGTGGAGTGGGAGGGTTGTATTCCTATTCCTTTTTCCTTTATGCTCTTTTGGTATGTTGTTAGTTAGTTTACCGCTCACTAAGACTGTTGTCTGACTCAAGGCTTTATGTTTTAACTCTTATTGCCTTGGGCTGTTCGTCCATTTTGGGACGGCCAGACTAGGTAGCAGGTGACAGGTGCTGTTCTTGCTTCCCATGATGCTGATGACGAAGACGAGCTGGAGGATTGCATATTGTTTTCTTACTATATGTACTGGATGTTCCGCTGCTTTGTATGATTCTCTGAGTGATATGTAGTGAGGCTTGATGTATTGACTATTCAGATGTTTGTATTCAACTATTATGAAGTTTTATTGATCAGATTCTATTCTGTGAAGCTTCACTATATATATGTTCTATTGTATTTTGTCCATGCGTTGTGAGTAATACGATAGATTCTGTTGTGTTTAAATTTACCTTGGCAATCGTCCATGGTCGCCTGGCACACTTTACAGCGCACTTTGTCTAGGTTCAGTGCGGGGGGTCATGAGCGGTCGTCACAATACATTAGGGTCTGCTTCTAGAACATCGAACATTTTTCCTATGCTTGGCTTGAAGTCGATTGAGCAACCAGGTCGTTGCTTGATTTTTGGGATTTAATAGTTGAACTGACAACAGCCTTGCTTAGAAGTTGTTGCGGTTGTTCAGGGGATATCATTATTAGGCAGTTGAATGTGTCAAGTAGTGCCGCCGTCTTCTTCGGGATTAGAAAAGCCATAAAGGGAGGAGCTACTAGTGATTGGAAAAGCTATAAAGCAGGCTGATATTTTAGGGTAGAAATCTTCAATTTGAACAAGAGGCAGGTGATTTGGTATTTAGGGCATGGGAAAAATAAAGCGGCAAGTGAAATTCAGAAATAAAGACGGCGGGACACTTTAAAATTTAGTTCTACGGTCAAGTCGTAATAAATTATTAATTATCAACTATTAAATTTAAACTAGTATTAATAATTTACTAATGGAAATCGTACGTTATTAGATATAAATTATTATTTATAAGTTATAATTATAAACCATTATTTATAAATTTTAATTTTTTACCTTTGAATTTTAAGAAAATTAAACTTTTGTTTTTAAATTTTATGAACATTTTTAAATTTATTTTGGATTACGTAATAAATAATACATATTAACCATGATTATATATTAAATATTAGTCTTAATTTTTAACAATTATTAATTAATTAATTATTAATTTTTACATGTTAATTATTTAATAATAATTATTAAACATTAATAATCAAATATTAATTATTAATTACTAATTATTAATAGAATTATTTCATAATTCAATTTAATTATTAATTATTATCATTTAATAATTATTATTAATTATTATATATTAATATTTAATTATTATTTTAAATCATTTATTATTAATTAATAATTATTATAAATTATTTTTAATATTTAATTATTTTTATTTAATATTAAGTTTTAACGTTAAATTATTATTATTTAATTATTATTTAGTTAACTATTATTTATTTTAAAAAATTTATTTTTGATTATTACTTACTATTATTTAATATTGAATTTTATTTATAAATTAATAAATAGTAATTAAATATTTATTATTTACTTATTTATTTATTATTGATTAATAATTTATTAACTAATAATAAATAGTTAATTAATTATTAATTATTAATTACCAATTATTTATTATTTGTTAATAGGAATTATTTCATATTTCAAATTAATTATTAACTATTATTATTTAATGTATTTATAAATAATCAAGAATAACGATGATTGGTTAAGAGTTGTTGAAAATGGGCATCTATTACAACTAGTAAACTAAAATGGTTGTAATATGAATCGATTACAACTAGAAAAACAAAAAAGAGTTATTAAAATTGGCATCTATTACAACAAACAAAATGAAATGGTTGTAATATGCATCTATCACAACGGGGAAACAGGGATGAATATTGGTATCTATCACAATGGGCAGAAGACAGTTGTAATACGCATATATTACAATGGGCAAATAAAAAACATTGTAATAGGTATTTATTACAACGTGCAAAGAAAAAGAATTGTTGAAAAGTGGTATCTATTATAATAGGCCTAATAGAACCATTGTAATGGGTTTCTATTACAATAGGCATTTAAAGACATTGTAAAAACGACGTTGTAATAGGGTATTTTTGTTATAGTGCATGAACCAAGTACCTTCATCTAATACTCTCTTACAGTCATCCTCATTAGGGAATTTAATGAGATAAAATCCATTTGCCCTTGCAAAAATGTCCAAACCGCTTGTAATTTCCATTCCCTTTTGATATACGCATTTAAATGAACATAGTATGGTCTTCTTCCAACTAAATAAACATAAATAGAATGCTTCCACATGTTACTTATATTTGCAAAGACCTCATTATCCAGATCTGCAAATATTCCTTCGTCATCCACTGGTCTGTCAAATTGTTGAACCCCACCATCGATCCTTGTATTGCCTACCAAAGCAGAAGCCACGTGCGCACTCCTAATTTAAACCACTGTGTTTGCACCACATTTTGCCCTTTCTTTAATTTCCATTTTTTGTCAGCATCAACCCTAGATTTATTGTTACATTTATTACACACCTCTTACCACCTAGCTGAATCTTCTTCCTCATCTTCCACCTTGAGATTAGGAATCACTTTAGGATATTGGCCTTCATTGATAACCGATAATTTTTTTGTATGCTATATTTATACATGCATACATATATAAGTCAATTAAATTATGAAATTTATAAATAAAATAAACTTATATAACTATATATGTATAAGTATAATGAAGTGAAACTGTAATAAACCCAAAATAGTTTTTTAGAATAAGTAAATATATAAAATACATAGACCGTGATTTCAGACATGTCGAACACTTGAATCACGAGGTAGTTTTCATAAGAATTGCATTTTCTTAATCTATATCACTCATTAAAGATTATGAATCCTTAATATATAAGTTGTCCCTTACCATTTATATATATATATATATTAATATATAACTTGCATACTCTTTGATTGTTGAGCAAACTTAAGCCAGAGCTGTTATGTGTAGTACTATTAATATAACGTTAGACGAGTTTAGGATACATGCACATATCTATCCAGCAAACCTAAGGTACGTGCGATATACTTTGGCTGTCGTAAAATGATAAGTACGAGCGAATAATCTCTTTTGATTTGTTAAGAAAATTCAAGGTCGAGATTAAAATTAGGACAAATACCATGGGTTTGGAGTTGGATATGATACAACTAATAAAGTGTTACCCATCGCTAGTGGGCCTATGATTTGTTGAGCAAACTCAAGATCGAAATTCCAAGTCAAAAGAGTCTTAACATCCTATAGGGAAATCGAAAGATTTCTATGTTTTTCTCAAGGTTCTGAGAAACATAGAAATCTAATGGGAGCCTTCCTAGGAAAATAAAATAGTAACATTAAACTATTCTAATATTGTAAGAACATATGCTATGTAAAGTTAAAGCAATCTACATCGATAAATTTGTGTAACTAAAATAAATTGATAAAATGTTTATTAAGTAAAATATATAAATGAACCGCATAACATTGACATATAAATATAAAGTATACTTACTAATAAATCTTTTGGCATGTTGTCATGTCGAGACCTATGCAAGAGCCAAATTATACAACCACTAAATATATTCATACCTTGTTCACTTATGTCTTTATTTGCCCATGGCTATGTATTGTTTTCCATGAGTTTTAAACTCAAAAGCAATGTAGTAATATAAATATTTGATTCATATTCAATCACATATAAAATACAATATAGCGAAAATACATGATTGATAATGTACAAAATCTCGATTAAAATAAGATCCTTTGAAATATGCAAGTAAACCATGGTGCAAGATGATGTGTTTAACACAATCAAATACAATGTGCATCTTGTTATGTTTGAAGCAACATGGACCAAGAACTACTAGACAGACCAAAGAAATCGATCACTGAAATATTAGTTTCATCAATTCATGTAACTGTAACGACCCACATTTTAAGCCTTCAAATGTCAACATTAATACATTCATGGTATTCACACTCCGAGCACTCAAATGTCGGAAAAACCAATTGTTAAGGTAAAATAAAAAGGAAAAGAAAAGGCAGAAGGAAAACTGAACACAACATCAGAATCTCATAGCATAATAATAATATAATAGCAAACGACAGTACAAATTGTCATTCTAAGAAACATAACATTTCAGACTTACAATCCTAAGTACATATCATCAGCCTAGATAGTTATAATAGCCTGTCATCACAATTGCTGATATGTACATAATAGTAGCGCAGCGGAAATAAAATACTACAGTACGTAAATGGAAGCATCCAACTTGTCTCCTGAAGCTTCAAAGAATATCAACGAAAATAGCCTTTCTCAAACAGCTTGAAAGAACACTCGAAGAAGTAAGGGAAACATAAAACCATGGGTCAGACATAAGTCTGGTATGAGAAACTAAAGAAATATGTGATTATCATATAACAGTACTTTTGGGACCACCAGAATCACCGGAAATCCCCTCAAAATAACCAAACCCATCTAATAAGTACATATGGAAATATAATAGAAAATGTCTGGGATACATAACATAAATAAAAAATAGCTGTGCTGCTTGCATATCGCAACACAATAATATTAGAAGTACAACTGAAACCACTAGGGTACATTCACAAATGGATTTCCATGGAGGTCTCCTCGATAAAATAGAAAACCAGCATCCTACACAAGGGTTAGAATCTACCTTCTGAAACCAAGCATATCTCCAAATAAAATATGTCATAAAGGTAAACACAGCTGGTCCATGTCTGAACACATGATACCGAATACCAAAAACTCACGCACGCCTCAACCGAAAGCATCTCTAGATATTTGGAGTTGATGTACCCTTTGGGTTAACTAAACCCTATGGTTATGCTCTTACTCTATTTTCTGTCATTACCGATAGTGAGGTCACATTCATCATCTCAACACATAAGTTTCATCACTCGAACAGATCTCGAATTTCTCTCTAGATTTTAGCATCTTAAATAGTTCACGGATCTCTCCATGGATCCCAGCATAAGTCATTTGACAAATGCTAATACTGACCTCTCCCTTGGACTTAACCTTAGAATAGGCTATTCAACTCTATTGCATTCCACTCCATAATCGCTTCTGGAATATAGAACCCGTATATCAGTTTTGAAGTGGCTTTCACTAAGCAATACACTTATCTGATCCCAGACTCTTCAAAACTAAATCGGTGAATTTCTGGTTAACTCATTCGGTTCTTTAAGAAGTAAACGAATGATATAAAGGAGTCATCCTGGGGAGATCTCGTATATATATGTTCTTAAAGCAAGAGACGACTAATACAAATGAGTCCTCCATAAGGGATCTCAAATCATATCAATATGTGATGCTTACTTCCAAAGTTACTTTGGTAAAATTCGATAGTCGACGAATCGAATATCAATTACAAATAGAAACGATTGCATATGGAAACCAAGGTTTATATACTTATCATGTTTTTGACCTTCTCAACTTATATTATCCCTCCGGCAAGGGTGAAGCCGATAGGTTAGAGCAATATTTTCTTCTAAATCCTACTCGAACATTATTCTTAACTCATAGACAAAATAAATCTACTTTGTCGGCTTTTAGTGCTAAATATAAGGTTAAATACTTTCCATAAACAGATAAACACACAAAGCACAATTAAGCCACATAAGCGAATTCCAATCCCCTTTTTATTTCATTAATTCTTTTTTTAGTTAAAACTCCATTGTAAATACTTGTATATATATATAAAATACCTTTACAAAAGACATATACATTTATACTACAATTTCACTATTAATTTCTACTCTGTTTAGTACTTAAGTAAATCAATTCAAATGGATTAATTAGTTACTAATAATGACGGGCACATCATTACTCTACATAATCATCCTTCATTCATAAAATCTTCAAACCATTTTATAAATACTAAATAAGTGGTTTAGGAGTTCTACACCCATCATTGAAATGGAAGATATTGCGTTAACTCGTTGATTACAAGAGAAGAGCAGGTAATGGTATGATTTCCTATCTTTTGTATAGGTTTACCGTACTTGTTTATAGGCAGTCCGGATTTTCCCTGATTCACCTTTGCAGAGAGGGTCGGTTGTGATTTAGTACTTCTTGTTTACTTGTATATAGTTAATATACAGTATTTTAAGATAGTTACCCTCACACCAGACTTTATATCTGACTTGTATTTTGCCTTTGTCTGCTTATTTTATGACAACTCTCAGGAACTCAATTGAGTACTTTGGGAATCAGGTGCTTTTGGGGATATGCTAGCAGAGTCTGTGGCTGGAGCATTTTAGAGGCACGTCATCAATGTTTTTGAGATATATATGCTTGTTATTTTATTTGTACATGACAGACCTGTTATCTGTATATGAGACTATTGTATCAAATATTCATTCAGAACTTTGTGTTTTTAGAGGAGATGTATTCTGACTATTTTGTACTAATATTTATTTGTCAGTTGCTTCTACTGGTGCAGTCTCTTATATACTTTTATTCTATTTTTTTCATGTATATTAATTACATTATATGTTGTCATTCTGTTGTGAGATCATATCGATGTCTTGGTTTAGAGTTCTGTTCTAATTTTACCCCAGCGATTTGTTTTTCATGGTATTCGAAAGTCATGCGATGATGTAAGGCACCGACTATTGGGTATTACGAAGGGCGAGTTGTTATAGTTGGTAAATGCATTCATATTATTTTTCCAAATGGTATAAGAATATTGACAAATCTTAAATAAAATTTGACATTTCCAAAAGTTTAGTTAAATGGGTTAAAAACAAATGTTGCTTAAACATCGTTACTATAAACCGAAAATCATTTTATACTTAGCACTATCTTTAAAACATTCATTTTAAACATCTAAGTATACTTATTAATAAGACAACATACTTTTGATTAACTTTTCAAAACCATTTATTGTAACTATGTGGTATAATCAAAACCATCTTTATCTTTTATAAAATACTTAACTTTTCCAAACTTTCATACATAAATACTTTAAAAATACTTATAATGAGTTTTAAATATCAATACAAAATATTACTTAAAAATTAACTAATTTAGAAATTTGACAAAAGTCAATAAAAAGCATGTTTTATATTTTAAAATATCTTAATTTAATAATACATATATAATTATTAAAAATATACTTAAACTTCTAATTTTTTTCGTACTCTAATCCATGTTATTGGAACTTCCCTACAAAGATTGCACATAGATGATAAATTATATAACATTTAAATCATGAAAAAACTAGCTAAAACATCACATTAAAACAAAACAATGCAACAAGCCAGGAAGTGTTGAAGTAGACCAAAGATAGTATTTATAAGTGCTGTAGAAAAACTTAGACAGAGAACAACATAGAAAAAGCGTGATCTTTGTGGTCAATTTTCACCACTTAAATAATTGATTTAAGATCCAATTTTATACAGTAAGTAGTATACTTAGAATACTAAAAAACCATTAAATGAAACCCCTAAGGATATCTTTCAAAATCAAATTAAAAATTCTTGAAAATAAGGTATTTTTCAAAGTGCATTTATAGCAACTATTTAGCTTTTGAATTTTTCAACTTTGTTCAACCATCTATAACTACATCAATCTCAACATTTTTATAGTAATAAGTACAAATATTTTACTTATTAAAACAAAAAAGAAACCCCTAAGGATTTCTTCCAAAGTTAACTTAAAAATTGTCGAACATAAGGCGATTTCAAAGTGCATCCATAACGACTTTTTGCTACAAACTTTCACAACTTTGTTTCACAAGTTCTACAACTTTATAAACCAATTCCTTTTTGTCTCATACAAATTTATAAGTGTAAATAACAATCAAAATATATACAATGACAATATATTAAGAAATTACCACATTGAACAATTTTAAACACAAGGGGATTCAAAGTGCACTTATAACGACTATTCTCGCTTCAAACATTTTCATATTCATATCAGTTCAACACACAAACCAACCAACCATATAAAAACAATATTAAGGCTACGCCACATGTTACAGAAGGTCATAGAAGTGATGTAATACAATATAGATTTGTCATTTGATTTCAAAAGCAAGAGGGTCCAAAGTTATAACTTTATTAGTTACCTTTTAATTTTAATTTTATATTTCAACAACAAATACACACACGCACGAGCGCACAAACACACACACACATATACACTCATTTAATGTGAGATTACTCATCGAAATTCATGCCAAATCTAAGAACAAGCACAAAGGAACACAATACCACTTCCTACCTCTACCAAACAATCAAAGCTTCTACATTTAGCCTTCACAAACACAAGGCCATGCTTCCCTCTTCCCTAAGTGCTCATGGCCTTCCCTAGCGCTTTGTCCTTTTTTCAACTTTCTTTGAATTTTACTTTATTTTCATGCTTCCTAAGGTGATCTAAGGCCTTGGTTAAGTTTGAAGTGGATTGGAGTTGATTTGCTTATAGAAAATGAAGGTTGAACAGAGGAAGAGAGCTTGAATACTTAAGGTTTTTTACATAAAAATCGAAAATAAAATTATGAAATGAAAGAGATAGATTATGTGGACTTTAACAAAGGAAAAAAGACTTCCTTTGGCCTCCTTTTGACCTGCCAATGAACCCTCCTCCCATGTGTTTGCTTTATAGCTCACCATTTAAAAGAAAATACCTTCTCCTTTCTTAGTCAATTACCAAACTGCCATCCTCTTAAAATATCTTCCTAATACCTTTTAGAAGCTTTTATTAGGAAAATTATTTTTAATTTTTAATTAATGAACCACTAGTATTTTAAGCAAGCACAACAAGTTCAAACAACTTCTACTGAGTAAAAATCCATTCGGTCAGATTATCGATATTTCTTCAAACTATTGAATTATTTAAACATTTTTCAATTGTTTTTACTGTAACGACCCACTATTTTGGACCATTCAAATCGACAATAAATCCACACATGTCGGACTTGAATAATTCAAAACAATAGATTGTAAATATATTTGGCAAAACTTAGAATATACAGAAAATAAATCACAGATCACAGACACAAAGTAATATAACAATGTAGCGGAAGCAAAGAAATAGTAGTTCATGAAGTTACTATATATACATCAGAGTTACAAGATACAACAGAAGTAAAAGATACAAAAATAGTCAAATACAAGATTTGAATACATCATTGGAATCAATTGGATAACTAAAAGCGAAATAGATAGCTGGATCTCCAAGAAAAGATCCAACTCCAAAGGTGAGTCTCGAATGCTGTATCACTCGGTCTGACCCGACCGTAAAGCAAAACACAAAACACTCGAGTCAGGACATACATACTTATATAATGTAAACCAACTCAAGTGAACTATAATATAAAGGTACAAGTAACTTAAAGAATGCTTGGGATCGCCCATTCTTTAAGGATCCGTTAAACTATCTACTATGTAGTAATATTCGCTATTATAATAATGTCTAATTATAAAATAAACAAACTTTTTAATAGCGTCAAGGGGTTACCCATATAGCCCTTAACACGTAATAGTCCTAATAGTCTATCCAGTATTAGTATACTCCCAGATCGGGGGCTACCCTCAATACTCCACAGGCTACGGGATAAATCCAAACTCGTAGTAAAGTTTGATATGGTACGTGAAACGGCACAACAAGGCAATGCCCAGGTAGATATACCAATTACGCATCCGGACTGGTGGAAACGCATAGCAGCCACTACCGCCCACCTCGGAACACACTCCCAAATCAAAAATCGAGGATGGCCATCAAATCAAATCACAAAGTAATAGAATAGTATCGAAGAAATGCGTCCGATCAGAGGTGCTACCTCATTGGCCTGAGAATCGCTCCTGTTTTAGCCACCTTATGTCAACTCACGGGAGTTGGGTCCACGTTCATACCTCAATAGGATCGTTACCACCATCCTACTTCATTCTGGAATCTCCACCGCGTACACGGTTGTCAAATTGGTTTTCGGAGCTGGCAGAGAGTATGACAACTTCTGATCCCAGTCTCTTTAACAACCCAACGTTATTATAACCCATGGATATTTATTTCAAAACATTTCTATTCCAAAACCATTTAAATCAAATTCCATTACTTTCCAAAATAATATCCATTTCAAAACTAAATACTATCTTATTTCGTTTCAAAACCAAATTAATATATTATTTAAATAAAACCCAAATTTCCAAATCATTGAAAATTTCGTTAAATTTATTTAACTTGAAATATTCCATTAAATCATCTTAAACCAAACCACTTTATAAGATCACATTCTTAAATCTTAAATTTCAATAAGTTCCAAGTTAATATATTTAAAGACAATTCTTAATTAAATGTTATTTCAAATAAATTCATTTCCAAACCATTTAAAAGTAAAGTCATTATACTTACAAATCAAATATTCAATTCCCAAAAATTTAGCCTTTTCTGAGTTCATTTATTCACTTAAATACTTTAAACATTGAAATTTCAGCTTTCGCAGATTAGAAAAATGCTACGGTAAGTTATATTTGAAACAATTCATTTCAGCAAAGACAGCATCCATAAACTGCTGTAGTAGTTCGGTTTCATTTGAAAACAAGTTAAATTCAGCAAAGACAGCATTTATTAACTGCTGCAGTAGTTCAGGGTTCAATTTGAAAAATTAGTTCAATTACATTTGAAAATCTTCATTTCAGCCAACTACAGCACTTATCAATTGCTACTGTAGCCCTTTTATTAGTTTCAGATTTTAACTTTCTTTCTTCAACCACAGCACATACCAAGTGCTGCAGTAGCCTTTAGTTAATCAAACCTTTAGTTCATTTGCATCAACCACATCACTTACAAAGTGCTGCAGTATCATTTACTTCAGATTTTAAGTTAATTTCAGAAATGATAGCATTTCTGAAGTGCTACTAATTCAATTTCCAGATTTATAATAAAATTTCAAAAACAATTAAACTTCAATTTTAACCATTTTAGCTCATAAAAATCATATTTTTCTACTTCAAAAATGTTCATTTAAATAACCTTTAACTTATGATTTTATAAAGAAAAATTTTACAATAAAATCACCTTTTCCAATAGTTTCACTTATTAAATTCAAGTGTATCGGTTTCCCATTCTTTGCATTTTTTCTTCAATCAACTTAACACTTAAATTTAAATCACCATTTCATTAATAAAACTTAATCTCCATTTTTATTTGATTAACTTAAACTTCCATTTTTAAAACCAAATCACAAATTTCCCAATTAAGTTATATTAAAATTCCAATTTTTCCATTTATTTATTTCACATTTTTAACTTGTAGAAAAATCACTAACACTTTATAAAAACCATTTTTAATTCAATTTAAATCAAAATATCATAATTTACAATTTAGAATACTTAAAATTTCCAAAAGAATACTTAAAATAACCACGGGTCTGTATAATATTTTCTAACCTAGGTCAAGTGATATGGAGAATATATCATTTCAATCCGTAATTTACAAAGAAAAATCCAGGTTCTATCATTCAAACCCGCAATCCCAAGTTAAATAAAATAAATAAAAATCGCTCAGGCCTATCATTTCAGCCCATAACGATTTTTCCCTATTCTAAAGTCCGTTTGGGTATGTATCATTTCAACCTATAGTGATAGGGAACTTGTAGTGATGATAAGCATGGAATAAATAACAGTATACAAATAATATTATAACAGATGATATAAAAGGCATATAAACAGTATATAACATCACATAAATATATCATAGGCATATATGAACATAATACATTATTCTATACAATTAACTTGTCATCAATTCACAATTATAAAAGTACGTATGTATAGAGTAAATAACTCACCTTTTTTTAAAAGCTGAAGATAGCAATTCAAGATACGCAACTCAACTCCGAAAAGCATGATAAGGCACGACGATATTTTTTTTTGAATGAATGAAGAGTTAGATCAAAACTTGAAATCAACACAATACCAAAAAATATAAGCATAGATTCAATACAAAAGAGTATAGATTAAAACAATGAAAAGATGTAAACAAAAGACATAACCTTGCATTACATCAAGCAATGGGCTCGGCCATGATTAGGAAAAGCAAAGGAGATGGTGGTGATGAGAAGGAAATGAGGTCGGCTATAGGGCATGAACATGGTGGAGCCAAGCCTATGCATGGAGAAATCACAAGAGAAGAAAAAGAAAATGGAAAGAAGGAAGAAGGAGAAGCCATGGATCTATAGCTTTATTTTATTTTACATTTTCTCACGCAAATAACTTTGAGATGAGAAGCTTTTCACGTGATTTGCAAATATGATATGGCGGCTGTAACGACCCGTATTTTTAACACTTTAAAAATACGAATTAAAATGAAAATTTTGGATAAAAATCCGAAGGAAATAAAATTTTGTGTTGTTAAATGTGAATTACAAGTTAAAATACAAAACTGAATTCTAAAATAACTTATTTGTAAATTAAATATGGATGTTAACTGGTAGTGAATGTAAATAATGAATTGAATTTGATTGTAAACCAAATATGTTATGATTGTAAACAAAGAATAAATAAAATGGTAGATTTAATAATGGAAGTTATGTTATTGAAACTAATATAAATAAATGTAACTTAATATTACAGTTGATTGAAAGCAGATAATAACTGAAACTGTAATTTGATAAAGATGTTAACTTGTAATTGAACGTAAGTAAAAGATTAAATTTGAATGTAACAAGTAATTGAATTGAATTGAATTTGATTGTAAACAACGAAATAAATAAAATGTTACATTTAATATTGAAGTTATAATATGGAAATCAACATAAATGAATGTAATTTAATATTACTGTGAATTTAAATAAGATGATAGCTGAAGAAAATGAAAGTAAATGAATTATAAACTATTGATAATAATGTATAAGTAAATGGTTGATTCAATAATGAAAGTGTAAATCGAAATAAAAGAATTCATTTGGAATTAAATAACTTGAATTTGAACTACAATATAATTGAACGCTGAATCTAATATAATCTTTTATATTGGATTTATAATGGAAAATTGCATTGTAAAAGATTGTTAATTACTATGAAATTAAAAATGGAATTTGTGAACAATTGAAATTTGATTTAAAAGTTAATAATTTAAAATTGGGAATTTTATATTGAAATTAAACAGTCGAATAATTTATTTTTCGAATATTGGATTTAATTAGACAATTAAATCGATAATTTAATAAGTTAAATTTTAGAAATAATTGAAAATTGAGTTGAATATGATTGAAAATGATTTGTAAAATTTTATCTTATCATATTGGAGTTATAGTAATGTTATAGAACTTTTAAAATTGAATTTAAAGTTAATTTGTGAAAATTTAATATTTTTAATATTTAATTATCGACTAAAAAATAGCCATTTTTCTAACAGTCTCAGAATGGAACGAAACTAGTTCCATTGGATCCGTAATAGTTTGTTATTGCCGGATTTCAATTTTCGTAGCAATCGGAGTTATCGTTTGACCGTGGCAGCTCGACACGCATCTAATTGTTTTTAATATTAATTCGGCGAGAGAAAATAGTCATTTTTCAAAAAATCTCGGATTTTGACGAAACCAGTTTCATCGGATCCGTAATGTCATATTATTGTAGGGTTTCAAGTTTCGTAACGATCGGACTTGTCGTTTGATCGTACGAACGCGAAACGCCTTGAAATCAATTTAATTGAAATCAATTTTTGAAATCAATTTGAGAATTTCTTTTTCAGCATAACTTCTTCATACAATGGAATTTGGACGTGAAACTTTTTCCATCGCGCTCAGAATATTTTAAAACACCTATTTCGATATATGGATTTACTCAATTTCGTTCCGGGGTCAGAACGGGCTTTTCGGGCCATAGTTTGTTCCGCACGTTCATCTATCCAGTCTATCTACTCTATCTCTAACATACCTATATAAACACAGTTATAAACCCTAGCCTCCCTAATCTTCATTTGTCTATACGTACAATTCATCTTCTTCTTAGCTTTTCATTCCAATGGCAGACAAAACCTAATTCCCAAATTCCAAAATCTAAAAAAAAAATAAAAAATTCGAGATTTACGCGCTTCGGGTCGCGCTTCGGGTTTTAGGGGGAAAAACCCTAGAGGTACTTCGAGTCGGGAAGAAAACTACTCAGGTCATCGGGTCGTTTTCGCAAAAACTCCAAGCAGGCATCGGGTATTTGAGGCGGCGGACCGGGTTGAACTCGAAGTCGACTCAGCACTAGAATTTTCCAATCTTCAAATTTTCATAACTTTTGCATACGAACTCGGATTTGGACGAGGTTTCTTTTGTTAGGATCGTATCGAAATTCCGGACACTTTGATGCTGGTTTGGTTGGATTTGGAGACGGTCAAATTTTTGGGTTTAAATTGAATTTAAATTCAATTTAAATTCAAAAGGTGAGTGTTTTATAACGCTCACAATGTACTGAATATTTTTATGGTAGTTAAATTTGACATTATGAAGTGATATGAATTTATTTGTCGTTGTTTGATAAAAATTTAATTGTCATACAGATTGTCGTGTGAATTCACCGTTGAAAATTTAAATTGACAGTAAATTGAAATTAGGATTTAATTGAAATCAAATTTCCCGATATTGATAACTATGAAATTGCCGTGAATTGTATTGACTATTGGATGATTTATTTCGATGGATGCTATTGGTTGATATTTAAATGTTTGGATGTTTATTTGCTTATATATATCCTGTTATACATGCACATGACATTGTGATTGGTTTAAGTAATATATATTCATCCCTGACATTTAATTGAAATAACTAACCACTTGGCCATAGGTTAGAGAATTATATACGGACACCGAGTTGGTTAAATTAAATGATTTTAAAGTTGTTTTGAAATTATTTAAATGAATTGATTTTAAGAATAAAAATCCAATTTATGGAAATTGAATTATTTTGAATTGAAGCTCGAGATGTTGGAATTTAAACTTGGTAAATGAAATTGTTTAATTATTCGAAGTTTAGATTTTAAAAAAAAAATTGAAATACGGCGTAAATTTTCGAAAGTTGATTTGTTTTAAAAGATTGGACTTTTAATCGAACTCTGAATATTTCTAAGAAAATTTATATGAAATGATATTTCAAGTTTGAGTTTGGAATTGAAAATTTATTTGAAATTGAGATTTAATTAATTTGGAATTTAATTGAAATTCAAAGAAATTTGTGAATTGGACTAAATTGAAACTATTGAATTAAATTTGAAGATAAAATTGATTTGAATAGGATTTGGACTGAAATTGATTTGGAAGTTAATACTTAAATGAATTCTTGAAATCCGAATGTTAATCTAAGTTTATTGAATTGGAATTGTTCCAGAAATTAAGTAAACTACTTAATACGGATGTTTAATTTGAAGTATATTCTAATTTGAATACGAAATGGTTTTAAAGCGAATCTTATATTCTTATATAAATATATGAGCTGTTTTGAAATGTGAAATATTTAAAGTTTTGTAATATATTGAAAGTGAAATTGTTTATTTTGTGGTTCAAATATGTATTTGAACTTGAAAATTTGAAATGGTTTTTGAGAAGCTGAATTGATTTTGAAATTGAAATGAGATATTGAGGCGAAAAATGATTTTGAAATGAAATCATATATTTTGAGTAGATATGATGATTTGGAAATGGCTTTGATTTTTGAAGCGGATATGATATTTTTGATAATCAATTATGAATTGATTTTGAAAATGTAAAAGAGCCATCGGTGTAATAATACGTAGTTATTAAAGAGACCGGGATCGGATATGGACATACTCTCTGTCGATACCGAAAACCACTTTAATAACTATTATATGCGGAGTGTTGATCCAGAATGAAGTGGATGGTTCGGTGAACGCGTTGACTGAAGAAAGAGAACGATATTGGATGACCCCTGACATGACTAAAACAGGAGCCGCGCCGGGCCATTGAGGATCGCCATCTCTAGCGGACACACTTCTTCGATACCATATCTATTACTATTGTGATTCGATTTGGGTGCACCCCTTGATTTGGTAGTGTTGTTTCGCGGTGTTGGGTAGTAGCTGCTATGCCCAACATCAGTCCGGATCAGGCAACTACTAGTATCCTAGTTGGTATCGCCTCATGTACCTTGTCATACTAATTATCCTATTCGCGACCACTACGTTTTGTTTTGTACCTTTAGTATATGGATTGCCCTCTGGTGACTTCCGGTTTTGGGGAAACTACGGTCTTGTATATGCTCTTGGGAATATAAACTGTGTTAAGGGTGGAATGGGCCATGGCTTAACGCTATTTTAATACTTTTACTTTAATGTAGACATATTATAATAGCGTATTGTACTACATAGTAGATAGTTTAACGGATCCTTGAGAGATGGAAAATCCCATAACATCTCTTAAGTTATTGCACTCACGTTGACACTGGATAGGAGATGTCAAACCCCGTAAACATCTCTGACGCCGTCACACTCATATTTCTTATTTGATTTGACTTACATGAGATATTTTAGTCCTGACTCGAGTGTTTTGTCTTTTCATTACGCTCGTGTCAGCCTGAGCATTTCAGATTAGGTTGAAGGTATATTCTGGAGGACGAAGACGGAGTTTGTTATTACATCATTTGTATTCTACTACTGTATTATTTTTCCGCTGCATTGTTGTATTATCTCTGATATGTATGTAACTCTGATTTATGATGTATAATAATAATCAAATTTATTTATTTAACAGCTTCATGAACTGTTATTTTATTATTATATTTTGTTCCTTCCGCTGCGAGATTCTGAGTTTGTTTCTGTTCTTTCTTTTCTTTTCTTATTTAACCCCAATAACTATCTGTATTTTGTATTGTTTGAGTCGGCATGTGTGTATGTTTTGTCGACTTGAACGGTCAAAAATGTGGGTCGTTACAGTTGGTATCAGAGCTTTGGTTTAGATTACCTTGGCTCTAGTGGGGAATAACTCATTGAAATAGGGTTAAACCTTATGAATGAGTTCGAGTGTATATGAGAGAGCGTATTTGTAATTTTGATATAAAAATGATTTTATATTGTGCTAAATTGTTCCGTTGAGTATTTATGAATTCTCGTTGGTACTTGGGACGCCAAGGCATCGATAGGAATTTCTAAACACTCGAATATGACAGATTGACATAATATTATTTTGGACTATATTTTTATATAAAAGAACTATCTTGAAAATTTATAAATTTTGATTGTATTGGTTGTTAGGAGATGATAATATTTGATTATCATCGTTTATTGTTGATTAGTCAATATTTCTAACTATTGACTATTGGACGATTTTAAGAAATGAAACTTGTAAATATGATTGACAATGAATATAAATGGTAAATAAAATAAAATAAAAATGAATTTAAATTTAGATGGAGAATTTAAATTCCGGTGTTTTGAAAATTTATTAACAAAAATTTGAAATGTATAATACAAGTATTATATGATAGTATATTCGATTAGAAATTGTTTTCAAAGGATTTTCAAATGAAGTAAGTGTTATACTCCCCTCTTGACACTAGAGAATGATTTCGGTGATGAGTGCACGCATCATCGACGTTTATTTTCGAGAGTCCAAGTGGGGGAGATCACTTAATAGTTTTTCTAAACCCTGTTTTGATTAAAATTGAATTTTATTTTGTATTCTCTATAGTATGATTTGATATATAAATTATATAAGTATATATTATTTCAAAACTTGATTTGAAATGAAACCGGGATTGGAATTCTTGAGTTCTCTAATAATTAATTATTTTTCTTTTAATGGTTGAAATGAATTAATACTTGAATCATTACGGAACTTCTGAATTGCGAAATGAGAAATGAACCTAAGAGCTAAGTGAAATATCAATTGAAGTAGAAATCCTTAGAATTAGGAAATTATGAATTTAAAATAAAATTGAAACTGTAAAACTCGCATAGTATTAAATTTCATTCTATAGCATAGATATAACTTACCAAATATTTTGAAAGTTCAAAAATGTTATATGAATTGTTAATTGGATAATATACAAGTATAGGTTTGAATAATGAAATATGCATTTAATTAATGGTTTGCAAATATAAATAAAATTGTTAGTAAATAATTGGAATTTAAATTAACATTTAAAGGTGATTCACAATTATGTTAATATAAAATGGAAATACTATATGTGACTGTAAATGTGAAATTAAATTATAGTGAAATTTAAGTAATGACTTAAGAATTAATTAATTGAAAATTCAACTTTGAATGAAAAGATGTTGTATGTTGTTAACTACATTCTATTTGCATAACTATAACTTACCAAATACTTAAAAAGTTTAAAATGCTAATAAGGATAAGTAAATGAATAATATACAAGTGTGATTGCGAATAATAAAATGTGAAGATCTATTGATAGTGTAAATATAAAGGAAATTTAAGTTGTAAAATGAATTAATTTAAAATTAGTTAAATATAAGATTAGTAAATGGAAACTAATAAAATTTGAATAAAACTAAATGTTAATAAACTTGGAAGTGTATGAAATTAAAATTTTGACTTGGAAATGTATAATTGATTTAGTGTAGATTTTGATGGATGTTAATGTTTGATATGCATTGGTTATTAGATGGATGGTAATTGATTAAATAGAATTCATTAGTGTAAATGGAATTGAATAAACGGAATAAAAATTTTAAAATAATTAAATTCAAATTTGAAAGCAAAGTGAAATTAAATTGAAGAAAATTGACTTGAATTTAAATTATGAATGAAACAAACTTGAATAAATCGAATGTAAACTTATTTCATAGATAAACAAGAAAATAAACGACTTTATGTTTATGATTATTTCTTTAGAAAATTTGAAGTTTGATGGTTTGTACTTTGAAATAATAAAAGCAAAATTTTGGAAAAAAATCCAAAATCGTCCAATATATGCTGAAACGTAAACAACCATAACTTTTAAATGGCTGGACGAAATTCAACGATATTAGACTTTTCGGAAAGCTTAGAAACTGTAGCACGACTTTTGTTTAGACTGTCTTGAGAAATTCCTTCATT
The DNA here is from genome assembly GCA_030737815.1 of Allium fistulosum. NCBI lineage: Eukaryota > Viridiplantae > Streptophyta > Magnoliopsida > Asparagales > Amaryllidaceae > Allium > Allium fistulosum. The sequence continues at coordinate 735,323,887 of CM060908.1, read as the reverse complement.
TACTTAGTTAAAAATTTTAATCTTCTCGCTGGCCTGTGTAAAAGGGAAGCAAAATCAGTAGCATATACTCTTAGTAGTTTTGCCATAACTTTTTACTGATGTATCAGATTTTGATGATCTTGCACTTTCTGGAAAGCTAAGAACTTAAGTTAAAACTTTTGCTTTAAGTGTTTTGTGTTTTGCTGTCATTTAGAGTGTCGAAAACGTGACCAAATGTCGCTGACCTGCGCAATTCATTGCCAGGCTGAGGCGTTCCTATTTAGTAAAACGGTCGTAACTTTTGAACGGAAGGTCCGAATTCAATGATTTTGGACATTCCGGAAAGCCTGAAACGAATGAAACAACTTTTTTTTAGAGTCCATTGTCAAATTTTATCGTTATGTGACCAAAAACTGAGATTTGTTTGCTGTCCTGGAATTGGAATTTCAGTTTTGAAGCTAAACGTGTTATATGTGTGTTGTTTATGATAAGTATATCGATCTATCTTTACATGCATGGTTCTAACTTGGTTATTGAGCATTTTAGTAGGTAGCAAAGGGGTTGCGCTTCGCTTGTGGAGCTCGCTTCTGCGCTTAATGCAAAATGTAAGTTAAAATGCTAATAAACGCTAAATAAAAGGTATGTTCTCGGATTACAGTTTATGTTGTGGTATATTATTGTGTTCCCCATGTTTTGGGATGCCTCATTCTTGTAATGAGATGTATATCATGCAATTATTACTACTATGAAATTTTTCGGTCCTAGCCGCGCAAAGGAGGTGCTGCCGAAATTTTTCAAAAATCCGGGAGTTAGAAAATTTTGTGGAAAAAAATCCTATAACTAAATTTTGCAAATAAGTAGAATATTTTGAATGAATTATATCTAAATGATGGTTTCCCCTTCTCCGTTCCTTTTCGAGGACGAAAAGTTTTAAGTGGGGGAGAATGTAACGACCCGTATTTTTAACACTTTAAAAATACGAATTAAAATGAAAATTTTGGATGAAAATCCGAAGGAAATAAAATTTTGTGTTGTTAAATGTGAATTACAAGTTAAAATACAAAACTGAATTCTAAAATAACTTATTTGTAAATTAAATATGGATGTTAACTGGTAGTGAATGTAAATAATGAATTGAATTTGATTGTAAACCAAATATGTTATGATTGTAAACAAAGAATAAATAAAATGGTAGATTTAATAATGGAAGTTTTGTTATTGAAACTAATATAAATAAATGTAACTTAATATTACAGTTGAAAGCAGATAATAACTGAAACTGTAATTTGATAAAGATGTTAACTTGTAATTGAACGTAAGTAAAAGATTTAAATTTGAATGTAACAAGTAATTGAATTGAATTGAATTTGATTGTAAACAACGAAATAAATAAAATGTTACATTTAATATTGAAGTTATAATATGGAAATCAACGTAAATGAATGTAATTTAATATTACTGTGAATTTAAATAAGATGATAGCTGAAGAAAATGAAAGTAAATGAATTATAAACTATTAATAATAATGTATAAGTAAATGGTTGATTCAATAATGAAAGTGTAAATCGAAATAAAAGAATTCATTTGGAATTAAATAACTTGAATTTGAACTACAATATAATTGAACGCTGAATCTAATATAATCTTTTATATTGGATTTATAATGGAAAATCGCATTGTAAAAGATTGTTAATTACTATGAAATTAAAAATGGAATTTGTGAACAATTGAAATTTGATTTAAAAGTTAATAATTTAAAATTGGGAATTTTATATTGAAATTAAACAGTCGAATAATTTATTTTTCGAATATTGGATTTAATTAGACAATTAAATCGATAATTTAATAAGTTAAATTTTAGAAATAATTGAAAATTGAGTTGAATATGATTGAAAATGATTTGTAAAATTTTATCTTATCATATTGGAGTTATAGTAATGTTATAGAACTTTTAAAATTGAATTTAAAGTTAATTTGTGAAAATTGAATATTTTTAATATTTAATTATCGACTGAAAAATAGCCATTTTTCTAACAGTCTCAGAATGGAACGAAACTAGTTCCATTGGATCCGTAATAGTTTGTTATTGCCGGATTTCAATTTTCGTAGCAATCGGAGTTATCGTTTGACCGTGGCAGCTCGAAACGCATCGAATTGTTTTTAATATTAATTCGGCGAGAGAAAATAGTCATTTTTCAAACAATCTCGGATTTTGACGAAACCAATTTCATCAGATCCGTAATGTCATATTATTGTAGGGTTTCAAGTTTCGTAACGATCGGACTTGTCGTTTGATCGTACGAACGCGAAACGCCTTGAAACCAATTTAATTGAAATCAATTTTTGAAATCAATTTGAGAATTTCTTTTTCAGCATAACTTCTTCATACAATGGAATTTGGATGTGAAACTTTTTCCATCGCGCTCAGAATATTTTAAAACACCTATTTCGATATATGGATTTACTCAATTTCGTTCCGGGGTCAGAACGGGCTTTTCGGACCATAGTTTGTTCCGCACGTTCATCTATCCAGTCTATCTACTCTATCTCTAACATACCTATATAAACACAGTTATAAACCCTAGCCTCCCTAATCTTCATTTGTCTGTACGTACAATTCATCTTCTTCTTAGCTTTTCATTCCAATGGCAGACAAAACCTAATTCCGAAATTCCAAAATCTAAAAAAAAAAAAATTCGAGATTTACGCGCTTCGGGTCGCGCTTGGGGTTTCAGGGGGAAAAACCCTAGACCTACTTTGAGTCGGGAAGAAAACTACTCGGGTCATCGGGTCATTTTCGCAAAAACTCCAAGCAGGCATCGGGTATTTGAGGCGGCGGACCGGGTTGAACTCGAAGTCGACTCAGCACCAGAATTTTCCAATCTTCAAATTTTCATAACTTTTGCATACGAACTCGGATTTGGACGAGGTTTCTTTTGTTAGGATCGTATCGAAATTCCGGACACTTTGACGCTGGTTTGGATGGATTTGGAGACGGTCAAATTTTTGGGTTTAAATTGAATTTAAATTCAATTTAAATTCAAAAGGTGAGTGTTTTATAACGCTCACAATGTACTGAATATTTTTATGGTAGTTAAATTTGACATTATGAAGTGATATGAATTTATTTGTCGTTGTTTGATAAAAATTTAATTGTCATACAGATTGTCGTGTGAATTCACCGTTGAAAATTTAAATTGACAGTAAATTGAAATTAGGATTTAATTGAAATCAAATTTCCCGATATTGATAACTATGAAATTGCCGTGAATTGTATTGACTATTGGATGATTTATTTCGATGGATGCTATTGGTTGATATTTAAATGTTTGGATGTTTATTTGCTTATATATATCCTGTTATACATGCACATGACATTGTGATTGGTTTAAGTAATATATATTCATCTCTGACATTTAATTGAAATAACTAACCACTTGGCCATAGGTTAGAGAATTATATACGGACACCGGGTTGGTTAAATTAAATGATTTTAAAGTTGTTTTGAAATTATTTAAATGAATTGATTTTAAGAATAAAAATCCAATTTATGGAAATTGAATTATTTTGAATTGAAGCTCGAGATGTTGGAATTTAAATTTGGTAAATGAAATTGTTTAATTATTCGAAGTTTAGATTTAAAAAAAAAATTGAAATACGGCGTAAATTTTCGAAAGTTGATTTGTTTTAAAAGATTGGACTTTTAATCGAACTCTGAATATTTCTAAGAAAATTTATATGAAATGATATTTCAAGTTTGAGTTTGGAATTGAAAATTTATTTGAAATTGAGATTTAATTAATTTGGAATTTAATTGAAATTCAAAGAAATTTGTGAATTGGACTAAATTGAAACTATTGAATTAAATTTGAAGATAAAATTGATTTGAATAGGATTTGGACTGAAATTGATTTGGAAGTTAATACTTAAATGAATTCTTGAAATCCGAATGTTAATCTAAGTTTATTGAATTGGAATTGTTCCAGAAATTAAGTAAACTACTTAATACGGATGTTTAATTTGAAGTATATTCTAATTTGAATACGAAATGGTTTTAAAGCGAATCTTATATTCTTATATAAATATATGAGCTGTTTTGAAATGTGAAATATTTAAAGTTTTGTAATATATTGAAAGTGAAATTGTTTATTTTGTGGTTCAAATATGTATTTGAACTTGAAAATTTGAAATGGTTTTTGAGAAGCTGAATCGATTTTGAAATTGAAATGAGATATTGAGGCGAAAAATGATTTTGAAATGAAATCATATATTTTGAGTAGATATGATGATTTGGAAATGGCTTTGATTTTTGAAGCGGATATGATATTTTTGATAATCAATTATGAATTGATTTTGAAAATGTAAAAGAGCCATCGGTGTAATAATACGTAGTTATTAAAGAGACCGGGATCGGATATGGACATACTCTCTGTCGATACCGAAAACCACTTTAATAACTATTATACGCGGAGTGTTGATCCAGAATGAAGTGGATGGTTCGGTGAACGCGTTGACTGAAGAAAGAGAACGATATTGGATGACCCCTGACATGACTAAAACAGGAGCCGCGCCGGGCCATTGAGGATCGCCATCTCTAGCGGACACACTTCTTCGATACCATATCTATTACTATTGTGATTCGATTTGGGTGCACCTCTTGATTTGGGAGTGTTGTTTCGCGGTGTTGGGGTAGTAGCTGCTATGCCCAACATCAGTTCGGATCAGGCAACTACTAGTATCCTAGTTGGTATCGCCTCATGTACCTTGTCATACTAATTATCCTATTCGCGACCACTACGTTTTGTTTTGTACCTTTAGTATATGGATTGCCCTCTGGTGACTTCCGGTTTTGGGGAAACTACGGTCTTGTATATGCTCTTGGGAATATAAACTGTGTTAAGGGTGAAATGGGCCATGGCTTAACGCTAGTTTAATACTTTTACTTTAATGTAGACATATTATAATAGCGTATTGTACTACATAGTAGATAGTTTAACGGATCCTTGAGAGATGGAAAATCCCGTAACATCTCTTAAGTTATTGCACTCACGTTGACACTGGATAGGAGATGTCAAACCCCGTAAACATCTCTGACGCCGTCACACTCATATTTCTTATTTGATTTGACTTACATGAGATATTTTAGTCCTGACTCGAGTGTTTTGTCTTTTCATTACGCTCGGGTCAGCCTGAGCATTTCAGATTAGGTTGAAGGTATATTCTGGAGGACGAAGACGGAGTTTGGTATTACATCATTTGTATTCTACTACTGTATTATTTTTCCGCTGCATTGTTGTATTATCTCTGATATGTATGTAACTCTGATTTATGATGTATAATAATAATCAAATTTATTTATTTAACAGCTTCATGAACTGTTATTTTATTATTATATCTTGTTCCTTCCGCTGCGAGATTCTGAGTTTGTTTCTGTTCTTTCTTTTCTTTTCTTATTTAACCCCAATAACTATCTGTATTTTGTATTGTTTGAGTCGGCATGTGTGTATGTTTTGTCGACTTGAACGGTCAAAAATGTGGGTCGTTACAGCGGCTAGGGTTATGAAGATGAATGACCAAAAGAATGGCCAGAAAATAAAGAGGCTAGTAAATGAGGGGATTTATTTCCTATTTAATCAAATAACTTAATGGATTTAATTAATTTTTTTCCTTTTCTTAGCCGTGAATAAGAATGAAGAGATGGGGAAATGAGATGTTTCTCACGGCTAATAGATGGAGTTATGCACGGCTAGAGATGTGGGAAGTAATTGGCTATGCAAATGGAAAGGAAAGGGAAAATAAAAAGGCAACAAATAAAACAGTTGTAATGTATGCCAATTAAAGCAAAGTAACATACGCCTAATTAATTTGTTTCCTTGCCATTAATTAAAATGTATATACAAAAGAAACATTCAATAAACAAAAATAAATAAAAGATATACACAAGAACATTTAATAAATAAAATTTTATAAAGATATGCCTTTAAGGCAATATAACATATATCCATTGAAATTATTTTCCAAGAAGTATATAAGAGATATAAACACATAACAATTCAATTAATAAAACGAATGTCTAAATGAATAGAAATAGAAAGATAAAAATAGAGAAACAAACATAGGGAAATAGAAAATAAAATATAGAAAGTCATTGCATGTAAAAACTATATTTTTATCTAATTTAAAATTATAAGTTTAAATTCCCAATAAATCCTTATTAACATTGGTTTAGATACTAATACATTAATAACTTCCCAATTCATCCAAATTTCAAATAGCAAAGTAATTAATTCTGTTCTCTTACCATAAATCTATTTGTTATGAATGGAATTCCCATAAGTTATAATTAATTTCAAATAAACTGGTTTGATTCAATTCTAATCAATTTATTAAGTCTATACTACTCTACAAACATCGTTAATATTCGTTTATCTTTCATTACTTTAATATATATTCAAATATCCATATTTCCTTTGTATTAACAGTTGTTCTCAATTATATTGAATTTGTTAAATGTATACATTTATTATGATTGAATCCTCAATTAATTCATTCAGATAGATTTCATTCTTTTATATTATCTTATGAAAAAAAATATACATTTCCATTTATGTCATTACATTCACACTTTACAATTACTGTCGAATCTCTTATTAATGAACATTTACTTACACTTGAATATAATTGATTTCCAATTCATTTTATAGCCTAAATAGACAACTTATAATAGTTGTTACCATTCTCTTTATTACACTCAAGTTTATCATTTTCTCTAATTATCAAAATTGCTTACAAAATGTTTAATTCATTCAATTACCATAAACTATATACTAATTCATTTATTTGCACCACACTTGCCCTTATTTTCTTATATTCATATTTTATACCCAAATCTAACATTTACAATTAAATTAATAGACCAATTAAATAGTAACTTACAACCGTTACTATAACTTTTAATCACACTTTTGAATTCATTGTTCACAAACATATGTTACCATTCTTATATACCTAATCTTTATTCAATGGTCATTTATTTCATACTAAATCATTTATAAATTTTAATGTTTGCATTTGTTTTCTTACATAAATTTATCGCCAAGTATAACAATTTACATTACTTCAATAAATTGTAATTTCATTTCAATTGTTAATAATTAGTTTTTAAATACATTGTTACATTTCATTTTGGCAATCATTTCATTATTAAATTACAAATTTTTATTTCTTCCAAATTTATTTACCAAAATCTTATTAAATTGACAACTTTAATTATTGCAAATTTACGGGTCGTTACACTCTCCCCCACTCAAAACTTTTCGTCCTCGAAAAGGAAGAAGGTAGGAGAAAATAAACAACCTGAAAGAAAACTAAATTGAAACTCAAAATAGAATCATTATTTTAAACCACATAAATTCAATTTAAATTAATTAATACCCAAAATAAGATAGAATAAATTTTCAAAGAGATAAGAAAGAATGACTCGTGCTCATCCTTTAACTTGGAGAAGACAAGGATATCATCAACAAGGACTAGAATAAACTTGATAAGAACAGAATAGAAACATCCCGAAAGAAGGATAGATTGGAAAACAAATAAGATAATAAACTCTAAAACCCAAGAAATTTTCAACTTGAATTAATAATTGATTTCACTTAAGTTAAATAAATCTGAACTATTTCTAATTTGATTATCTTATTATCTAATTATCTTTAATTAACAATTTCTAAAATCATAGATTTGAACATCATTTATTATACTCATTTTTTTATTAAACAATTTAATTCTTCTTTATTCTAAATTATTAAATTTATTCTATTAATATATCTAATCACATATATTAAGGATATCTACATTTATTATAACTATTCCTAGTTATTTATAAATTCCTTTAACAAATTTTTATACTGTATGTTATTCAATTAACTTTTTTATTCTATTTGCCTCTATTAATCTTTTATAACTAAAATTTTAAGTGTATAACATTTATTATAAACACTCAAATTTCATTTATAAAATCCTTTTATATTGTATATTATCCAATTACATTGTTAACTTTTAAATAAATATGGTAAGTTATATTGGAATGCAATTGAGTATTATACAAATAAAACCTTCAAATTCAATTATTCAAGCTTAAATATTTATTCTAAATTTGGCTTCATTTTATAATTTAAATCATCCTTTAAGATAAAATTTTAAGAATTAAATTTCCGATTAACTTCAACTATTCTAGGTAAATAAATATATATACAAAATATATATCAGATCAAATTTGAAATCATATACCAATATATATATTATAAATCAAGTCATATTTTAGAAATTCAAATCAATTAAATTTTTTCAAAACAAAACTGTAGCAAGGCTACATGATGGTCTCTTCACTTCGAAACTCGAAAATGAACGTTGATGATGTTGTAGTCATCACCGAAATTATTTTCCAGCAATAGAGAAAAGAGCACTGATTTAAACATTTAAAATTCTTTGGAAACAATATCTACTCGAAAATACTTTAAATAATATATTCTTTTAAAACCCAAGGTTTGAAATCTTCAGAAATTAAATTCTCAAATTCTTAACTTTAAATTCATTTAAATTTCCAAATTAGTTTTTAACCATGTTTATAGTCCCATTATTTATATATGAACAAAGCCAATGATTACAATATATATACAAATCAATTATTATTTCTTAACATCTAATTCAATTAATTGTTAAAATTCAGAAAATTATACATATATATAATATGATTATACAAAATTTCTCATTTACCAAGTTTGAAAACAATATGGTGTAAGTTTGCTATGTTAAAGTGTTTTGGAGATCCTATCGATAGCGTTGATCAGACGAATCGATCGGAAACCCAAATCAACATCAACAACTCAAACAACACCCTTCATTTTAAACATTTTTAAATATTAGATTTTTCAAATATAGGAATAACTTCTTTTTCTTTCAAAACAAGGATAGATGTTCAAATTTGATGGACTCAAATCAAAGAGAATCCTGGTTGAAGATAAGTTCAAAACAAAAGAAAAGATGATTAATTAAAAGAATAAGGAGATGGATCAGTTTAGATAAATCGCGGGCAACCTTAACCGGGTCAACCGTGACTTAAAGAATAAGATCGATGTGGGTTTTCTGGGGTAAATCTACATTCGATCTCAAGAGATAGTGTAATGAACCCGAATTTTATATAAATTTAAATTGATAATTAATTTAATTTTTGAATAAAAATTGGTGAGATTCATTGATAAATTGATTCGAGTTTCCCCGAATCCAAATAAAAATATATTAAATCATTTCAAATTTAGAAATTGTATATATATATATGTGAATCTATATAGTTGTGCCTATATGAATAGATTTGAAATGATATATATATATATATATATATTGGTAATTGAATTTAAATCTTAATATAAATGGTTTAAAAATAAATATAAAAATATAGACATTGACATAAGTATAAAATAAAATAAGTAATTTTAAATTTAGAACTGATGGTTAATAATTTGAATTTATAGATTAAATACAAGACAATTAATATTAAAGTAAAATTAATAATAATAATTTAAGCTAGAAATAAATATATAACAGGGTAAACTATGTAAAATATAAAGCAAACACATTAAATAAATCTAACAACAAAATTAAAATAGAAATTTATTTAGCAAGATTACTAAAGAAAAATAAAAATACATACAAGTGTGTACACAAAATCAAATTGGATGTGAATAATAAAATGAAACAAGTAAATGTATGTGTGTTAGCTTGCAAACGAAAGGGAATAAAAATACATTCAAATATATACACATAAGTATGAACACTTGAAATAATAATATACATATGAATGAAGCTTGCTAAAGAAGAAACAAAATAAAATATACATTTGTACAAGCCTGATTAATGCTGGCCAAAATGTTATCATATCAACACAAAGGAAAAGTGCCATTAGCCCCCAAACGAAAATATCTCTGCCCATTCTTGTACAAACCCGTATATCACTTGTACAAATATTATCTCCACTTTGTAACTCATTTTCTTATATCAAACTCTTCATCCCATTTTCATCCATTAAGCTGAGAAAAAAATCTGAAGTAATACTATCCAAACTAAAACAAAATTCAACTTAAAACAACAACGCATATCAATACAAATCAGAGAATGGAAGAAGGATTCAGCTTGCCAGTTCAAGCCTGTTTCAAAGAAAAGAAAACCCTGTAATCATTTTTCAAAAGCCTGAGTCTGTAACCATCTCAAACAACAAGCCTGTCACCAGATTTCATCCTCAAATTGCAACCTGGAATCAAATTTGAGTCATCATCATCATGTTCCAGTTAAACAAACAAGTTTCAAAGCTATTCTGTTTTAAAGAAATCAAGTTCTCTGCCTCTTTGATCTGTGAGTAAACTTACCTTATTGAAATCTTAAACCTATTTCTTCTTGATAATCCTTGAAGTATGATGTGGAATTTGCTTGTATGGTTGTGTGAATGCAGCTACATGTTTGTAAATGTATGTGTTCATGTCTGGTTGTATTCATGTTCTTCTTTGGTTTCATATTTTAGAGTTTAAAATTTTAGGTCAAAATTCATTTTCTCTTCTTTCTAATCTCGGTTAGGATTTAGTATTCAAACAAGAAATGTTTATTTAGTCATGGATTAAGTCTTAAAAATGAAGTTAAGTAAATTAATTGGAAGTTTATCTAGAAAATGGGAAGGCAGTAAAAAAATTCCTTTCAACATGTTAAAAATCAAACATTATAATTTGCTGTTTCAAGTGTATAATATGAATCGACTTTGTAAAATAGGATTTATAAAATGAAAATCACAATTTTTAGTTGGATTTTGAGTGAGTATTTCGGGTTTGATCAGAAAGTAAGTTTTGGCCTTTTTCTGGTGATGGGTGGACTCGGGGTGGTCGGGACCACTGCTGGAGGAAGATGGGGTGTTGTAGATCATGGGAAAAATGATCAGAAAATTTCTAGGTCATCGTGGTGGCACGGCAAGAGGAAACTAGGGTTTAGAGACCTGTTGGGTTCGACGATGTTATCGGGTTCATCGCGGTGGCAAGGGTGGATCGGACTTGGTCGTAGCAGGTGGGTTTGGTGCGTGAGTCTACGACGAAGGTATGGGCGGAGTTTCCGGGTCTCTGGCAACCTGAGGTGGTGGTGCAGAGTGGTTTTCGTTAAATCAGACTTGGCTTTTGCTTAATTGACTTGTTCGATTTCGAGTTAGAGGCAGTTCCATGCTTCTGGGTAGTTGGAAACGATGGTGGGGTCATCGCCGACTTGACGGTGGTCGCCGCATTGATTGTAGCGGTGTCGTACGATGGTGCACGTGCACGCAATGTCAGGATTGTGTCAATGGGTTGAATTTGGAGAAGAATAGGAAGGACTCGAAGCCGTACTCGGGGAAAAGCAGTTTTGGCTCGAGTGTTGGATTCGGTCGAACGCGAGTGTGGAATGTTTAAAAGTTAAATCAAAACAAAGTTAAAAAGAAAAAGGAAAAGAAGAAGAACCTGAAATTCTCGGGGATGGACCCGAGAATTTTGATGGTTGGCTCGGGGATTTCACTCGTTTGACTCAGGTCTGGAAATTTGATATAAAAACAGTTTTTAACTTTTAAAACAAATCAAGTTTTATTTAAAACAATTTAGCTAAAACCAGTTCTTTTGTAAATAATAAAGGTTTATCCAAGTTTAAAAATTGGTTAAAAGGTTTTTTTTATAAAATTATTTTAGATTAACTAAGTTTAAAAGTGTTTAAGATACATATAACCTTTGTTTTAAAATTTATTTTAAATAAACTTAGTAATGTAATCAAGTGGTTAATTAAGAAGGATAAAAGGTTTTAAAGGTTAATTACCTTAATGTAATTAGGGGTTAATTAATTAATGTAATTAATTAAGAATAATTAATTAGTTAATGATTTAGGTTTAATTAATAAGTGATTAAAGATAATTAATTAAAGGATAATTAATTAATGTGATTAATTAATTAAGGTAATTAATTTGAGAATAAATAATTAAAGGTTAATTATTTAATGATTAAAGGTTAATTAATTAATTAAAGGATATATAATTAAAATGGTTTGTAATTAATTAATTAACCAGGATTAGTAATTTATTCATAAGTAATTAATCTGTTTAATTTAATCAAATGATTAATTAATCTTACTTATGAATATTTGGATTCTATTAAATGTTTGAATTGTTTGATATCCCTGATGTATGATATGATTGAGCTGTGAAATGTAATTTATTTATCTGTGTTGAATTTACATATTATCTATAATTTATATATCTGTGATTTGTGAATAAACGATAAGCGTTATAGTTTATACCGCTTATCAAATATATTGATGTATTTGAATCTGTAATGATTGAATGATGTTGCACTACTGTGTGAAACCCCTGGACTACACTTTTACACACACAAATATGGATTTCACGAGGAAATCGGTTAAGTCACAGATGATTTAAATTTAATGTTTTGAAATTGAAATTTTAATTTCAATTGATTTTGGAAATGGATTTGGGTTAATGGTAAAGCTTTTGGAAAGGAGTTTTTGAGATGAAAGCATTTGAATAACTTGGTAAAGTTTTCCAATTTAAATAACTTAATTTGAATTTGAATTCAAAATTTGGAATTGAATTCCATGTTTGGAAATTTTGGTTAAAGATGTTATAAATGTGTTTATATGAATTTAAACCATTTAAAAAGTATGGTTTTGAGAATTTGAATTTAACCCAAGGACTTTACCTCGTATAAATGAATAAGATTTTCCAAAATGAAAACAATTTGTTTTCAAATGATAAAAGCTTTCATATAAGGAATGAAATTACAATTTAATTAAAGGAATTTCAAGTTTGAATTGAAAATGGTTTTCCAAATTACGAATAAATCTTTGGAAACGTGTTTTGAAAGCTATCAGTTAAATCTTTGTTTCAAAGATTGGACGAGTTAATCCAAATTGAAATGGAAATCTATGAATAGAACTTTGTGAAACTGGGTGAACTTTGTGAATTGAATCTTTTTGTTTAAAAAGATCAAAATGGTAATGTGTTTAAACCATTTAAAGAGGAAATTTGGAAAATAAGTTGTGACTTAATTGAAATCCCAATATCCATATGTTTTTAAATATGCGCTCATTATTCGGTTTAGCCGGGAGAGGACTTTGTGTCATATAACCCATTCTGAATAATGATACGACGTTATGGATAACATTTGAAGACCGGTGGTGAAGACCGGATATTTTCGAAAACGAAAGGACAAATCGTCGAATGTCTCTGCATCGACTGGTCCCCGATATAGAGATTTGATCACCCTTTGTGATGGGAAGTCCGGACGTGATTAGAAATTATCCGGATTTGCAAGGGCTTCTTTCGAAGTGCCTTAGGTTCTGTTCGAACCCGGAACAGACTTGGATGGTTGTATGTCCGACACTACACTTTGAGATATAAAGCTGATTTCTTTCATATACATTTCTGTTTGGTGGCGGAGATTTATTCTCTTAGCTTAACACCCTTCTTTGAGACGTACGAGCTTAGAGGTTATGTAGTTGAAGGTTATCAGTGATATATTCCCAATTTGGTAGTGTGGCATGTTGAGTGCTGCTGTGTGTTGCTGATCATTTATTGATCAAAGAATGGCTTTGTGAAAAAGCGTAGCTTTGTGGACGAGACCTCATCGAACCTCACAAACCGGAAATGGTCGAAACAGAAAAGATGCGGCAAGGTTTCAGGGGTAGCTCCCCTAGGGTATGACCATTCCTTCTAGAAAAAGGTGGTATCATGGTTTGGAGCCCAGATATTTACCTGTGTGGTTGCTCCAATCTCATTTTCTGTGTGGTTGTTGCTTTGTGATCGAGAGCTATCGGATAAAGGTCCCAAAGGACCGGGGGTGGCATATCTCAAATTTACTACCCGGGAAGGGGGTAACCGGCCTTGTGTTGGCAGAGAGCCAGGTGGTTCTCGGGGCGTCCCTCCAGAGGCATTCCCATGTGGCATAGGAAGTTCCTTAGCCTGACCATTTGTTGGAAAATCCAAAGAAACAATACGAGCCCTCTACGATTGCAGTTGTATAACCTGTCTCCTCAAGCGGCAGCTATAGCAGGCATAATATAATGGTACCTATGCTGGCTAAGATTAATATTGTATTTTCAAAAGGATTTTCACACTATGCACTAGTAATAATATCAAAAGAGTTCTTTTGCGTAGTAAGCATGTTTGACTATCATAAGAAGAAATCTCCTCCAAGTCTGCGATTGCATTGTGTGTGTGGTGGGAGGTCTTATGGTAGTTTCATTTTCCAAAAGCATTGCGGGTTTCAATGTTGAAAATTCTTTTGTTGTTTGTTTTAAAGATAAACCGTTTTTGTTACTCACACCAGTCCCATGACTGACCCGGAGTTTATTGTTCCCTTCCTAAACTCTGGGTGCCCACAATTTTCCACACGGGCAGTCTAGAGTTGGGTTTCTTTTCAGATAGTCAGGTTTAGTAGATTATCTGGAGCTAGTTCAGTTTTGGAGTTCACGCATGACTGACCTTGCTTCTCTTGGTGCAACGTGATGGTGGTTCGAGCTGATGTTGGAGTTGTTGGACTCATTCTCTTTTGTCTGATCATTTGGAGTTATCACTTCTGTTTTCCACTGTATCATTATTTATCTCTGATATTCTTGTATCATATTGATATCATTGTTGTATATCATTCTGGATATTATATTCCCTAGAGTTGTATATGATACCATTATTTTCTTTCTTCCGCTGTGTTGTTATACTTACTGTGTTATAAGCTCCGGCACGAGTCGAATTTCAACGATTGAATCTGCGGCATTTGAGTACAAGTGAAGTACGGGTGCCGTTTTTCGAATGCTGAAATTTAGATCGTGACAGTGTGATATCATAGCTAAGGTTGAACTTTAGCTCAGGAGTATAACACATTAAGTAGCTCATTAGAGATAGGGTGAAGTATACCCTAGAATGAGTAATCCCTAAGATATCTGTCTGTATGCCTCAGTAAATTCTCTTACTATTCACTGATAGTAAGTATGAGTGCAAGAAGAGGATGAGATAGGGGACAGGGGAATACGACTATAAATGGTCAATACCCTGTAACAACGAGGAAGCAATCTTTTCTCTGTCAATCTCTTTTGTTCAGCCTCTTTTCTCAATTCTTCGATAGTTTCTAGTAGATCCAGAAAGAAGATTTGATATATTTGTATAAACAACGAGGAAGAATTGTTGTTTGTATGTATTGGTTGCTTTGGTTGCTATGGTTGATAGGTATACTTTAGTTTCTAAACTAAAAGTTTTGGAATTGTATCCATATATCTGTCTATTCCTTGGGTCCCAATATATTCTACGAATGGTTAGTTATCCCTTCGAACTGACCAATGCCACTACATACTTCGTAGATTTGGATAACCCGAGTATCTTGTAAAATGTTAAAAAGATTCGTTCTTGTATCTATTATTGATATTCTGATTTGGTAAGCCAAATGCAGAATAGATATTCAATTTGATTTGATGAAGTATTCTTCATCTATCTTTGTGTCTCCCTGGCAAATTTCGGGGACGAAATTTTTTTCAAGGGGGGAAGGTTGTATCGACCCCGAATTTTATATAAATTTAAATTGATAATTAATTTAATTTTTGAATAAAAAATTGTGAGATTCATTGATAAATTGATTCGAGTTTCCCCGAATCCAAATAAAAATATATTAAATCATTTTAAATTTAGAAATTGTATATATATATATGTGAATCTATATAGTTGTGCCTATATGAATAGATTTGAAATGGTATATATATATTGATAATTGAATTTAAATCTTAATATAAATGGTTTAAAAATAAATATAAAAATATAGACATTGACATAAGTATAAAATAAAATAAATAAGTAATTTTAAATTTAGAATTGATGGTTAATAATTTGAATTTATAGATTAAATACAAGACAATAAATATTAAAGTAAAATTAATAATAATAATTTAAGCTAGAAATAAATATATAACAGGGTAAACTATGTAAAATATAAAGTAAACACATTAAATAAAATCTAACAACAAAATTAAAATAGAAATTTATTTAGCAAGATTACTAAAGAAAAATAAAAATACATACAAGTGTGTACACAAAATCAAATTGGATGTGAATAATAAAATGTAACAAGTAAATGTACGTGTGTTAGCTTGCAAAAGAAAGGGAATAAAATACATTCAAATATATACACATAAGTATGAACACTTGAAATAATAATATACATATGAATGAAGCTTGCTAAAGAAGAAACAAAATAAAATATACATTTGTACAAGCCTAATTAATGCTGGCCAAAATGTTATCATATCAGCACAAAGGAAAAGTGCCATCAGCCCCCAAACGAAAATATCTCTGCCCATTCTTGTACAAACTCGTATATCACTTGTACAAATATTATCTCCACCCTATAACTCATTTTCTTATATCAAACTCTTCATTCCATTTTCGTCCATTAAGCTGAGAAAAAAAATCTAAAGTAATACTATCCAAACTAAAACAAAATTCAACTTAAAACAACAACGCATATCAATACAAATCAGAGAATGGAAGAAGGATTCAGCTTGCCAGTTCAAGCCTGTTTCAAAGAAACGAAAACCCTGTAATCATTTTTCAAAAGCCTTAGTTTGTAACCATCTCAAACAACAAGCCTGTCACCAGATTTCATCCTCAAATTGCAACCTGGAATCAAATTTGAGTCATCATCATCATGTTCTAGTTAAACAATCAAGTTTCAAAGCTATTCAGTTTTAAAGAAATCAAGTTCTCTGCCTCTTTGATCTGTGAGTAAACTTACCTTATTGAAATCTTAAACCTATTTCATCTTGATAATCCTTGAAGTATGATGTGTAATTTGCTTGTATGGTTGTGTGAATGCAGCTACATGTTTGTAAATGTATGTGTGCATGTCTGGTTGTATTCATGTTCTTCTCTGGTTTCATATTTCAGAGTTTAAAAATTTAGGTCAAAATTCATTTTCTCTTCTTCTGATCTCGGTTAGCATTTAGTATTCAAACAAGAAATGTTTGTTTAGTCATGGATTAAGTATTATAAATGAAGTTAAGTAAATTAATTGGAAGTTTATTTGGAAAATGGGAAGGCAGTAAAAAAATTCCTTTCAACATGTTAAAAATCAAACATTATAATTTGCTGTTTCAAGTGTATAATATGAATCGACTTTGTAAAATAGGATTTTTAAAATGAAAATCACATTTTTTAGTTGGATTTTGAGTGAGTTTTTCTGGTTTGATCAGAAAGTATGTTTTGTCCTTTTTCTGGTGATGGGTGGACTCAGGGTGGTCGGGACCACTGCGGGAGGAAGATGGGGTGTTGTAGATCATGGGAAAAATGACCAGAAAATTCCTAGGTCATTGTGGTGGCACGGCGAGAGGAAACTAGGGTTTAGAGACCGGTTGGGTTCGACGATGTTATCGGATTCATCGCGGTGGCAAGGGTGGATTGGACTTGGTCGGAGCAGATGGGTTTGGTGCGTGAGTCTACGACGAAGGTATGGGCGGAGTTTCCGGGTCTCTGGCAACCTGAGGTGGTGGAGCGGAGTGGTTTTCGTTGAAGCAGACTTGGCATTTGCTGAATCGACTTGTTCGATTTCGAGTTAGAGGCAGTTCCATGCTTCTGGGTAGTTGGAAACGATGGTGGGGTCATCGATGACTTGATGGTGGTCGCAGCATTGATTGTAGCGGTGCCGTACGATGGTGAACGTGCACGCAATGTCAGGATTGTGTCAGTGGGTTGAATTTGGAGAAGAGGAGGAAGGACTCGAAGTCGTACTCGGGGAAAAGCAGTTTTGGCTCGAGTGTTGGATTGGGTCGAACGCGAGTGTGGAATGTTTAAAAGTGTAACAACCCGCTATTTTCAACCATTCGCATCTGCACAAGTCGGACTTGAATAATTCAAAATACCGAATTGTTAATTTAAATTTGGCAAAACTTAACATATATAGTAAATTAATCAATCACAGAATCACAGATACAGAGTAGTACAATAATACGCAGCGGAATAAATGAATAGTAGTTCATGAAGCTACAATATAAACAAAGTTAGAAATAAAATACATCAGAATATCCCAGATGCAGTGAAGTCTCCAGTACGGGCAGATGACTTCTCTGAACCAATCGATTGGATGACTGAAAGGATAGATAGCTGGATCTTCAAGCAAAGCTCCAACTTCGATGGTGAGTCTCAAATGCAGTATCACTCAGTCTGACCCGAGCGTAAAGCAAAACACAAAACACTCGAGTCAGGATTAACATTCTTATATCAATAAATCCAACTCAAGTGAAATATCGACTGAAATACAAGTAACTTAGAGGATGTATGGGATAACCATTCTCCAAGGATCCGTGGAACTATCTACAATGTTGAAATATATACTATAACACCGTGGTCAATTCAATTTAATTTATACTTCAAAACCAAATATTCTTTCATCTAGAATATATATATATAATTTTATCACTTTCAAAGTTGCGATTCAAATTTAGTCAAATTCCAAATTCAAATTTTTAGTCCAATCTCAAGTTATTAATTTAAAATTCAACTCAACTCATAACTAACCATTTCACATTTTATCGAACTCAAATCCGAATTTGAAATCACAAAATACCCTTTACATTTCAATATTATTTCAAACCTTTAAATATTCAATATTTCAAACTAAAATTTTTATTCAATTAAATTTTTTAAATAATAAATTCGAATTATATTGATTTCAAATACAGATCTGAATGACAATAAACCAATTAAATTCTAGTATAGTTCAAAGCTTTAATATTCTACAATTCAAAGTTCAGTTGATGGTTTCATATAGATCTCGATTTAACCCCATTATTATTTAGTCTTGAAATATTCCCTCATTAGATTTAATATCTTTTAAGTAACCTTAACTTACATTTTACTAAATATTTTTATTTTTAGATGTGAAATATTCATTAAATAACTAAAATCAAGATCCAGTAAAAATCAAACCTTTAAATTTCCCATTCAATAAATTCAAATCGATTAATTAAAATCCTTATTTAAATACCATTTACAATAAACCCAAATTTACCTTCCCAACCTTACTTATTCAATTTATTGCAAGAAAATCTATTGGAATATAGATTTACATATATACTTAACCATATTCTATGTATTAAATCCAACTAATTTAAATCAAATATTACTACTAAATTTATATATAAAATTTATCATTTATCTAATGTCTAAAGAATCTATTTTTATTAAACCATATATTTCTTTCCAAAACCATAGAAATTATTTTCAAAATATTTATATATGGACCAACGGTATCTGTATATATTTCTTATCATATGGTCAAGTGATATGGATATTTATCATTTCAATCCGTACACTAAATATATACGGGTGGATAGCATTCCAACCCGTAATCCCAAATTCAATTGAATGAAAATCGCTTGGGTCTATCATTTCGACCCATAACGAAATTCTCCTATTCTAAAGTCCGTTCGGGTATGTATCATTTCAACCCATAGTGAATTCTAAACTACAGGGAACTTGCAGAGTGATAATAGATAATAATAATAATATAACAGGATATGATAATAATATAACAACAGGCATTTATCAACAATAATTAAATAAAGTATAAACAATAGGATATGGTGTCATATCCCATAGGTGAACAGTTTACAGATAATAGCATATATAACAGATTTACTAACTTCAGTAGTATATTTCAATTGTCGTTTCAATTGAAATCAAATTTAATAAATAAAAGAACGTTAATCGTGAGTGATTGCTCACCTTCCGAGACTAGAGAAGAACGATAATGAGGTCAGTTATGGATCCCAACACGAACTTTGAAGCAAAGCAAAATTGGCACGAATTTGATGACAAAGCTGATAGATAGAAATCGATGAGAAAAAAAATCAATCGGTTTGATATAAATAGAGTACATATTATATGTGTTATTTAAATTTCCTTAAAATCACAATAAATTTAATTTAAGACAGATATTCAAATAAAATATTCACATTGTTTGAAACTGATATTAAATTTAAAATACATATTAAAACAAAACATCATCATATTATTGAGAAATCAATACTTAAATTTAAACACATAAACATTTTACCTCTTAAATCAATATTACATTTAAACACACACACAAAATAAAATTTAAGCATAATATATATAAAAATCATCACTTATTTAAAAACACGCATTTTAAAATTACATATTTATATATAGTTTACTCAAAATTCAAAGCATATACTGAGAAAATCAATATATATATATATAGACCATACATTATGAAAGCACTACAGAAAAGACAAAAAAAACAAAACATACTTCATATATATACACTAGAATTGAGATGAAAATTATACATTTAAATTTTTAGTTTTACAACATAAATCACAAATGCTTTTACAACACTCAACTGCCATACTAATATATGTTATATTCGAACAGGAATAAAATCTAATTATATTTTCAAAATATGTGTATTACTAATATTTTATAATAACAAATAAGATATAAGAATAACGTATATATACGTCTCTGAAAAGCTTGGCTTAAAATTCACATAAGCATTAAACATAAAAATATATGTAGATATAGTTTTTATGCTACATATCAATTAAATGGAGAATGTTATAATGTGAAAATTTGTGAATGCGAGTTGAAATATAAAGATGGATTTGTCAAATATATTGGAAGCAGAGGACAGGGAGGGGAGAAGCAAAACATGAATATATATATATATAAAAGAAGAAAATGGAGGCCATACCTTCAGAGCTCATGCATGTAAGAAGAAATGAAGAAAATGTTGAGATGTAATTGAAAACTATTTGTGTACGAGACTTATATTTATACACGATTGCATTGATTGAGGTGAGAGAATATAGGCAAGAAAGATTTGAGCGAATATTTACAGTGGTATTGATTGCATGAATTTAGGAAAAGGAAATTGCAAGAAATCTGTGGCAAACATTTTATACACGTTTAAAAGTTATTAGGAAGTAAATGCGTTGATTAAAACGCAAGAAATATTTATAACATGGGAAGGTGGTGAAAATTTATTTGCGTACAAGGTTGAGTATTTAAATGAAACTAGTAGATTGCTTGGAGAAATGGCAGGAAATAATTCCTGTGAGGAGGAATTTGCACGTGATATTTGATTTAGGAGATAATTACGTTGGATAGTTTAAATAAAGAAACGTACTAATTAATGGTATAGGAACATTAAGGAAATAAAAGAATTTCATTTGAATGGTAATGAAAATCAAAGGTTTTGTTCATATTAATTGTAAAGGAGTAAATGGAAAAGAAGAGACACTTATACATGTGAATTTCAACAATCTTTGAATCGGGTTTTGAACTTCTAAAGAGAAATAAATTTGCTTGAAACTGCTACGCGAATTTTTATTCCTATTATAAAAATGAGGAAAAAGGAAAGCGTAGAAATTTACACGTAACTTATCAAAACTAGATTTAAAAGAAATTGAACGTCTAGGGAAGTGATTTCTTTCCTACTTGGAATGCAAGGCTACAGATAAATTTATTATTTAACATCAAAATAAATATTATTCCCAATTGAAACCATATTAACTTTTAAATCATTAAATTAACATATAAAATAATAACAACTATCTACTGCATTATAGTAAGTTAAAAAAATTGTAAATTCACAGAATACAACCTGTTACTTTTATTTCAAAATATCTTTCTTATAATGATTATTATATTTGGAAAACATTTTGAAATTTTTTCTCTTTTAAAACTTATAAATAAAATATCATTATGTTAACTACCAAATTAAATGTTCATTTTAATACGTTCTCTTTCCTTAATGGAAAGATTTCAACAAATACAAATATTAATTTCGTATTAAAATCAAATAAAAATCTAATTCAACTACTTATATTTAATTATACGTAATCCAAACATTAAATTTTTATTTCAAAATATTATCATTTAAAATTTCTTAAAAATTAAATTAAATACGTTAATAAAACCATTAAAAATTATTAAAATTTTACGGGTTGTTACTCTCTCCCCCACTCAAAACTTTTCGTCCCCGAAAAGGAAGGAGGTAGGAGAATAGAAACAACCGGAAAGAAAGATAGATTGAAAGATAAGGATTAACAATTTATTTACATAATAAGTTATATTTACACAGAAGCTATTGAAAACATTAAATCTATAATTCATAAATTTATTAATTTATCTTAAGATATTTTCCAACTATTATCACTAATCATTTACTTTAAATATGTTTTATTTAATTAATAACTTCTAAAATATTTATAACACTAAAAAAATTTCTATTAAACCATATAATATATAAATAAACAATATTTAAAAGGATATAGTCAACAAGGAAAAGAAGGAGGACTTGGAAAAATAGAATTTAGGTAAATAAATAAAGCTGAGCAGATAAGGTAGATTCAAAAGAATAGTATCAGGCATGAATAATTAATTCAAATCATAAGGATTTCAATTTCAAATATTAATACAAAATTTCTTTGTTGGAAATACTTTTATAATAAAATACCTTTATAATAAAATACTTTTATAACTCGATGTTTCAACAAGTTTATCCTCGTTCCTGTAGACTCTGGTAGTGCGTTGATCAGGCGCAAAACTAGAATTCTCCAGGTACTTAGTAGACTTGTTTCAACACCCAGTGAAAATACTGGAAAAACTTTTAAAAACAGATATGGAAAGTACAATCCAAACAAAAAAACAAACAAAACCTTTGTGTAACCATGGTTCGCAGATACACAATGATTACACCTGGATCCCCCAGGAAACAATCCATATCCGTAAGCTTTCTCAGCCCTGCAAGTTACACCATGATGACTAGTAGAATGTAGGATACACAATGGTTACGCCTGGATCCCCTAGGAAACAATCCGTACCCCTAGGCCATCTCAGCCAGGTAGTTTCGCTACTAATGCGACCTACATAGATGCAAGATACACAATGGTTACGCCTGGATCCCCCAGGAAACAATCCGTACCCCTAGGCCATCTCAGCCAGGCAGTTGCGCTATGCATCTGCGCTCGTAAGACCATGGGTAACGCCATGGAATTCGATGGAAACTCGAGTATCATATCGGGAAAACCAAAAATCAGAGAAATATCGATAGAATGAATCCACAATGTGGCCACAAAGCGGATATCAAGCAGAAGGCACTTTCCATATCTTTACTTCGAAAATATGTATCAAATAGTACCTTTTCAAATCACTTTCAAATATCGTACTTATATAAAGTCCATTATATATAAGATTAAATTTTCAAATCAAATACCTTTCCAAAATCAATAGTATATCAAATCACACTTATATAGACTTCAATTATATAAGATTTCACTTTCAAATTGAGTACCTTTTCAAATCCATAGTTTTTGAATCAATTTCATACTTATACAAACCAATTTTTTAATATAAGTTCGATAACTCCCAAATCAAGTATTTAGTAACACAAGGTTCTCAAATTTCAATTTGTTTCAATATCAGTTCAGTTTGAAAATCATATACAATTCCACCAAATTATTTCTTCTCAAATTAAATATCTTCAGTTCCAAAGTTTCCAAAATAATAAATTTAGAAAATAAATCCAAATTTCCAAATCAATATAATTTAAGTTAACCAATTCATTTCTAAAATCAATGGTTTTCAAAACCATCTTATACTTACATAAAGTCATCTTTTGAATCAAAATTTTACAAAATAAGTTTCGCTGTATGAAGAGCCATATGGGATTGAATATCTTTGCTTTTATGGGTTATATATCTTTGTAATTTAAATTGGAAATTTTCTTTTAGTAAGCAAAGATATTCTAACCCGACAGCTTTCAATTTCAGCATCAAAATATATCACCGATATTAGAATATAAGATGTACATATGTCATTATTTCACAAAATCACATTTGATCGCTCGCTCGATCACACAAGTTCGCTTTCGAGCTAGTATTGTCCATTCGACTTCCCTAATGCGGATTTCGATGTGGTTTCTCGACTAGAAGCCATCAGTCTCCTTGCATAGCCATATACTATGATAGAGAGTTCTAGAATCAAGCCCAAAATCCATATCAAATATTCGACATCAAGAATCGAATGAAAAATCCTAACACGAAATGGTGTAATTCACCTCGAACTTGTGTACTCAAACCTGGATCAAATTAATTATTCGAATAAAACAGCATACGTACAACTTATATATTTATTCCAACTTGTTAAATATATAGTTTCATAAAGATGTTACTGAGTTAAAACATTTAACTAAACTTTATTCAAAATATTTTGAAGACCAAATTCTTTTCAAAACATTTCAAATCTAAATTTCATATTAGAAAATTTTAAAATTGCCTTATTCATTTACTTAACAAAATAGTTTCAACTTATTTAAATCATATTACTACATACTTTAACATACATACCAAACTTATATACTTTATACTTCAAAGCTAAGAAATTTTGAAAAGTTAACCTTGATTTGAAAGTGCTCGAACCTTCAAAATAGTTGAAGAAATCATTTTCAAATTCAAGAGTTGGAAATCAGCAACAAATCAGTAAATCAATTTTTATAGATGGGGTTATATCAAATCCGAAACTCAAGGACTGAACACTGGCTTACTTCAAATCATTTCAAATATATATACATATATCCTTTGAATATCAAATCTTACTTCGGAATTTGAAATCAAAAATGGTTTCGCAAAATCACTCACGTAGCAATGCTACTAAAGTGGCCTCTCCCCCACTCTGAAACTCGAAAATCAATGTCGATGATGCATGCACTCATCATCGAAATTATTTTCCAGCGACATAAGTGAGTTCTGAACTTCTATTTTCTCAAACTTCTTTTGAAATTTCTTTGAAATCATTCGAAACTTATTAAAATAATTTGAAACATTTCTTATTCGAAAAATACTTTTAAATCATATTATTATTATATATTTCAAAATCTTAACACCAATTTCAAAATACCGGAGTTCATTTCTCGAATTACAAATTTCAAATCTTTCAGTCAGAAAACATTTTTAGATAAATCAAATTTCTTATATAATTTTTCAAAATTACAAATCCTTTCGGAACCTCAAATTCTCATTTTAAAAAGGGTATTAAATCTTTATCAAAAACATTTCACTTTTATATATAGAATATAATCATACTTATCAAAATAATAATTTCGGTTTAGAAAACAATTTCTAAAATATAAACAAACTCGATTTTCAAAGGACGATTCACGGACGGATTTCAAAACAAAGATAGAGATTCAATTTAAAAGAACTCTAATCAAATAAAATTCTAATTCGAAGATAAGCTCGAACGAAGATGAGATAATTAAATTTCAAAATAGAAGATGAATATACTTATATAAATCGCAGGCGACCTTAACCGGGTCAACCGTGACTTCAGGAACAAGATCGATGCAGAATTCCAAGAAAAATCAACATTCGATCGCAAGAGATAGCGGCATCTAAACCAAAGATATAGAAATCTCCGGTGAATCAATGCCAATTGTGAAGGAGTTTCACCCCTTCACAAATCATTCCAAGATTGGTGGGATCCTAGAGATCATTGGAAGTGGAGTTATGGGATACTCCAGAATCAAAAGAATACAAATAAGGAGAGACAAGAATGAATTTTGGAACCACAAGAAACGTTCCAAAGTTCAAAGGAAATCGAGTCAAACGGAAGAGATTCAAACTCGAACGAAAGTGATTATGTAAATAAATTTACCATATATGTTAGGTTTTGCCTAGAGCCAAAGCTCTGATACCAACTGTAACGACCCGCTATTTTCAACCATTCGCATCCGCACAAGTCGGACTTGAATAATTCAAAATACCGAATTGTTAATTTAAATTTGGCAAAACTTAACATATACAGTAAATTAATCAATCACAGAATCACAGATACAGAGTAGTACAATAATACGCAGCGGAATAAATGAATAGTAGTTCATGAAGTTACTATATAAACAAAGTTAGAAATAAAATACATCAGAATATCCTAGATGCAGTGAAGTCTCCAGTACGGGCAGATGACTTCTCGGAACCAATCGACTGGATGACTGAAAGGATAGATAGCTGGATCTTCAAGCAAAGCTCCAACTTCGAAGGTGAGTCTCAAATGATGTATCACTCAGTCTGACCCGAGCGTAAAGCAAAACACAAAACACTCGAGTCAGGATTAACATTCTTATATCAATAAATCCAACTCAAGTGAAATATCGACTGAAATACAAGTAACTTAGAGGATGTATGGGATAACCATTCTCCAAGGATCCGTGGAACTATCTACAATGTTGAAATATATACTATAACACCGTGGTAAATGTAATTTAATTTATACTTCAAAACCAAAATATTCTTTCATCTAGAATATATATATATATATATATATATATATATATATATATATATATATAATTTTATCACTTTCAAAGTTGCGATTCAAATTTAGTCAAATTCCAAATTCAAATTTTTAGTCCAATCTCAATTTATTAATTTAAAATTCAACTCAACTCATAACTAACCATTTCACATTTTATCGAACTCAAATCCGAATTTGAAATCACAAAATACCCTTTACATTTCAATATTATTTCAAACCTTTAAATATTCAATATTTCAAACTAAAATTTGTATTCAATTAAATTTTCTAAATAATAAATTCGAATTATATTAATTTCAAATACAGATCTGAATCACAATAAACCAATTAAATTCTAGTATAGTTCAAAGCTTTAATATTCTACAATTCAAAGTTCAGTTGACGGTTTCATATAGATCTCGATTTAACCCCATTATTATTTAGTCTTGAAATATTCCCTCATTAGATTTAATATCTTTTAAGTAACCTTAACTTACATTTTACTAAATATTTTTATTTTTAGATGTGGAATATTCATTAAATCACTTAAATCAAGATCCAGTAAAAATCATACCTTTAAATTTCCCATTCAATAAATTCAAATCGATTAATTAAAATCCTTATTTAAATACCATTTACAATAAACCCAAATTTACCTTCCCAACCTTACTTATTCAATTTATTGCAAGAAAATCTATTGGAATATAGATTTACATATATACTTAACCATATTCTACGCATTAAATCCAACTAATTTAAATCAAATATTACTACGAAATTTATATATAAAATTTATCATTTATCTAATGTCTAAAGAATCTATATTTATTAAACCATATATTTCTTTCCAAAACCATAGAATTTATTTTCAAAATATTTATATATGGACCAACGGTATCTGTATATATTTCTTATCATATGGTCAAGTGATATGGATATTTATCATTTCAATTCGTACACTAAATATATACGGGTGGATAGCATTTCAACCCGTAATCCCAAATTCAATTGAATGAAAATCGCTTGGGTCTATCATTTCAACCCATAACGAAATTCTCCTATTCTAAAGTCTGTTCGGGTATGTATCATTTCAACCCATAGTGAATTCTAAACTACAGGGAACTTGCAGAGTGATAACAGATAATAATAATAATATAACAGGATAGGATAATAATATAACAACAGGCATATATCAACAGTAATTAAATAAAGTATAAACAATAGGATATGGTGTCATATCCCATAGGTGAACAGTTTACAGATAATAGCATATATAACAGATTTACTAACTTCGGTAGTATATTTCAATTGTCGTTTCAATTGAAATCAAATTTAATAAATAAAAGAACGTTAATCTTGAGTGATTGCTCACCTTCCGAGACTAGAGAAGAACGATAATGAGGTCAGTTATGGATCCCAACACGAACTTTGAAGCGAAGAAAAATTGGCACGAATTTGATGACAAAGCTGATAGATAGAAATCGATGAGAAAAAAAAATCAATCGGTTTGATATAAACAGAGTACATATTATATGTGTTATTTAAATTTCCTTAAAATCTCAATAAATTTAATTTAAGACAGATATTCAAATAAAATATTCACATTGTTTAAAACTGATATTAAATATAAAATACATATTAAAACAAAACATCATCATATTATTGAGAAATCAATACTTAAATTTAAACACATAAACATTTTACCTCCTAAATCAATATTACATTTATACACACACACAAAATAAAATATTAGCATAATCTATATATAAATCATTACTTATTTAAAAACACACATTTTAAAATAACATATTTATATATAGTTTTCTCAAAATTCAAAGCATATACTGAGAAAATCAATATATATATAGACCATACATTATGAAAGCACTATAGAAAAGACAAAAAAACAAAACATACTTTATATATATACACTAGAATTGAGATGAAAATTATACATTTAAATTTTTAGTTTTACAACATAAATCACAAATGCTTTTACAACACTTAGCTGCCATACTAATATATGTTATATTCGAACAGGAATAAAAATCTAATTATATTTTCAAAATATGTATATTACTAATATTTTATAATAACAAATAAGATATAAGACTAACGTATATATACGTCTCTGAAACGCTTGGCTTAAAATTCACATAAGCATTAAACATAAAAAAATATGTAGATATAGTTTTTATGCTACATATCAATTAAATGGAGAATGTTATAATGTGAAAATTTGTGAACGCGAGTTGAAATATAAAGATGGATTTGTCAAATATATTTAAAGCAGAGGATAGGGAGGGGAGAAGCAAAGCATGGAAAAATATATATATAAAAAGAAGAAAATGGAGGCCTTACCTTCAGAGCTCATGCATGTAAGAAGAAATGAAGAAAATGTTGAGATGCAATTGAAAACTATTTGTGTACGAGGCTTATATTTATACATGATTGCATTGATTGAGGTGAGAGAATATAGGCAAGAAATAAATTTAAATCAATTATACACGATTGCATTGATTGAGGTGAGATAATATAGGCAAGAAAGATTTGAGCGAATATTTACAGTGGTATTAATTGCGTGAATTTAGCAAAAGGAAACTGCAAGAAATCTATGGCAAACATTTTATACACGTTTAAAATTTATTAGGAAGTAAATGCGTTGATTAAAACGCAAGAAATATTTATAACATGGGAAGGTGGTGAAAATTTATTTGCGTACAAGGTTGAGTATTTAAATGAAACTAGTAGATTGCTTGGACAAATGGCAGGAAATAATTCCTGTGAGGAGGAATTTGCGCGTGATATTTGATTTAGGAGATAATTACGTTGGATAGTTTAAATAAAGAAACGTACTAATTAATGGTATAGGAACATTAAGGAAATAAAAGAATTTCATTTGAACGGTAATGAAAATCAAAGGTTTTGTTCCTATTAATTGTAAAGGAGTAAATGGAAAAGAAGAGACACTTATACATGTGAATTTCAACAATCTTAGAAACGGGTTTTGAACTTCTAAAGAGAAATAAATTTGCTTGAAACTGCTACGCGAATTTTTATTCCTATTATAAAAATGAGGAAAAAGGAAAGCGTAGAAATTTACACGTAACTTATCAAAACTAGAATTAAAAGAAATTGAACGTCTAGGGAAGTGATTTCTTTCCTACTTGGAATGCAAGGCTATAGATAAATTTATTATTTAACGTCAAAATAAATATTATTCCCAATTGAAACCATATTAACTTGTAAATCATTAAATTAACATATAAAATAATAACAACTATCTACTGCTTTATAGTAAATATAAAAATTGTAAATTCACAGAATACAACCTGTTACTTTTATTTCAAAATATCTTTCTTATAATGATTATTATATTTGGAAAACATTTTGAAAATTTTTCTCTTTTAAAACTTATAAATAAAATATCATTATGTTAACTACCAAATTAAATGTTCATTTTAATACATTCTCTTTCCTTAATGGAAAGATTTCAACAAATACAAATATTAATTTCGTATTAAAATCAAATAAAAATCTAATTCAACTACTTATATTTAATTATACGTAATCCAAACATTAAATTTTTATTTCAAAATATTATCATTTAAAATTTCTTACAAATTAAATTAAATACGTTAATAAAACCATTAAAAATTAATAAAATTTTACGGGTTGTTACAAAAAGTTAAATCAAAACAAAGTTAAAAAGAAAAAGGAAATGAATAAGAACCTGAAATTCTCGGGGATGGACCCGAGAATTTTGGTGGTTGGCTCGGGGATTTCACTTGTTTGACTCGGGTTTGGAAATTTGATATAAAAACAGTTTTTAACCTTTAAAACAAATCAAGTTTTATTTAAAATAATTTGGCTAGAACCAGTTCTTTTGTAAATAATAAAGGTTTATCCAAGTTTAAAAATTGGTTAAAAGGTTTTTTTTATAAAATTATTTTAGATTAACTAAGTTAAAAAGTGTTTAAGATACATATAACCTTTGTTTTAAAATTTATTTTAAATAACTTAGTAATGTAATCAAGTGGTTAATTAAGAAGGATAAAAGGTTTTAAAGGTTAATTACCTTAATGTAATTAGGGGTTAATTAATTAATGTAATTAATTAAGAATAATTAATTAGTTAATGATTTAGGTTTAATTAATAAGTGATTAAATATAATTAATTAAAGGATAATTAATTAATGTGATAATTAATTAAGGTAATTAATTTGAGAATAAATAATTAAAGGTTAATTATTTAATGATTAAAGGTTAATTAATTAATTAAAGGATAATTAATTAAAATGTGCTGTAATTAATTAATTAACTAGGATTAGTAATTTATTCATAAGTAATTAATCTGTTTAAATTAATCAAATGATTAATTAATCTTACTTGTGAATATTTGGATTCTATTAAATGTTTGAATTGTTTGATATCCTTGATGTATGATATGATTGAGCTATGAAATGTAATTTATTTATTTGTGTTGAATTTACATATTATTTGTAATTTTTATATCTGTGATCTATGAATAAACGATAAGCGTTATAGTTTATACCGCTTATCAAATATATTGCTGTATTTGAATCTATGATGATTGAATGATGTTGCACTACTGTATGAAACCCCTGGACTACACTTTTACACACACAAATATGGATTTCACGAGGAAATCGGTTAAGTCATAGATGATTTAAATTTAATGTTTTGAAATTGAAATTTTAATTTCAATTGATTTTGGAAATGGATTTGGGTTAAATGGTAAAGCTTTTGGAAAGGAGTTTTTGAGATGAAAGCATTTGAATAACTTAGTAAAGTTTTCCGATTTAAATCACTTAATTTGAATTTGAATTCAAAATTTGGAATTGAATTCCATGTTCGGAAATTTCGGTTAAAGATGTTATAAATGTGTTTATATGAATTTAAACCATTTAAAAAGTATGGTTTTGAGAATTTGAATTTAACCCAAGGACTTTAACTCGTATAAATGAATAAGATTTTCCGAAATGAAAACTATTTGTTTTCAAATGATAAAAGCTTTCATATAAGGAATGAAATTCCAATTTAATTAAAGGAATTTCAAGTTTGAATTGAAAATGGTTTTCCAAATTACGAATAAATCTTTGGAAACGTGTTTTGAAAGCTATCAGTTAAATC
This sequence comes from Allium fistulosum, assembly GCA_030737815.1. NCBI lineage: Eukaryota > Viridiplantae > Streptophyta > Magnoliopsida > Asparagales > Amaryllidaceae > Allium > Allium fistulosum. The sequence goes on along the minus strand of CM060908.1, from coordinate 735,292,336 downwards.
TTTGTTTCAAAGATTGGACGAGTTAATCCAAATTGAAATGGAAATCTATGAATAGAACTTTGTGAAACTGGGTTAACTTTGTGAATTGAATCTTTTTGTTTAAAAAGATCAAAATGGTAATGTGTTTAAACCATTTAAAGAGGAAATTTGGATAATAAGTTGTGACTTAATTGAAATCCTAATATCCATATGTTTTTAAATATGCGCTCATTATTCGGTTTAGACGGGAGAGGACTTTGTGTCATATAACCCATTCCAAATAATGATACGACGTTATGGATAGCATTTGAAGACCGGTGGTGAAAACCGGATATTTTCGAAAACGAAAGGACAACTCGTCGAATGTCTCTGCATCGACCGGTCCCCGATATAGAGATTTGATCACCCTTTGTGATGGGAAGTCCGGACGTGATTAGAAATTATCCGGATTTGCAAGGGCTTCTTTCGAAGTGCCTTCGGTTCTGTTCGAACCCGGAACAGACTTGTATGGTTGTATGTCTGACACTACACTTTGAGATATAAAGCTGATTTCTTTCAAATACATTTCTGTTTGGTGGCGGAGATTTATTCTCTTAGCTTAACACCCTTCTCTGAGACGTACGAGCACAGAGGTTATGTAGTTGAAGGTTATCAGCGATATATTCCCAATTTGGTAGTGTGGCATGCTGAGTTCTGTTGTGTGTTGCTGATCATTTATTGATCAAAGCATGGCTTTGTGAAAAAGCGTAGCTTTGTGGACGAGACCTCATCGGACCTCACAAACCGGAAATGGTCGAAATAGGAAAGATGCGGCAAGGTTTCAGGGGTAGCTCCCCTAGGGTATGACCATTCCTTCTGGAAAAAGGTGGTATCATGGTATGGAGCCCAGCTATTTACCTGTGTGGTTGCTCCAATCTCATTTTCTGTGTGGTTGTTGCTTTGTGATCGAGAGCTCTCGGATAAAGGTCCCAAAGGACCGGGGGTGGCATATCTCAGGTTTACTACCCGGGAAGGGGGTAACCAGCCTTGTGTTGGAAGAGAGCCAGGTGGTTCTCGGTGCGTCCCTCCAGAGGCGTTCCCATGTAGAATTGGACGTTCCTTAGCCTGACCATTTGTTGGAAAATCCAAAGAAACAATACGAGCCCTCTACGATTGCAGTGAGGCAGCTATAGCAGGCATAATATAATGGTACCTATGCTGGCTAAGATTAATATTGTATTTTCGAAAGGATTTTCACACTATGCACTAGTAATAATATCAAAAGAGTTCTTTTGCGTAGTAAGCATGTTTGACTATCATAAGAAGAAATCTCCTCCAAGTCTGCGATTGCATTGTGTGTATGGTGGGAGGTCTTATGGTAGTTTCATTTTCCAAAAGCATTGCGGGTTTCAATGTTGAAAATTCTTTTGTTGTTTGTTTTAAAGATAAACCGTTTTTGTCACTCACACCAGTCCCATGACTGACCCGGAGTTTATTGTTCCCTTCGTAAACTCTGGGTGCCCACAATTTTCCACACGGGCAGTCTAGAGTTGTGTTTCTTTTCAGATAGTCAGGTTTAGTAGATTATCTGGAGCTAGTTCAGTTTTGGAGTTCACGCATGACTGACCTTGCTTCTCTTGGTGCAACGTGATGGTGGTTCGAGCTGATGTTGGAGTTGTTGGACTCATTCTCTTTTGTCTGATCATTTGGAGTTATCACTTCTATTTTCCACTGTATCATTATTTATCTCTGATATTCTTGTATCATATTGATATCATTGTTGTATATCATTCTGGATATTATATTCCCTGGAGTTGTATATGATATCATTGTTTTCTTTCTTCCGTTGTGTTGTTATACTTACTGTGTTATAAGCTCCGGCACGAGTCGAATTTCAATGATTGAATCTACGGCATTCAAGTACAAGTGAAGTACGGGTGCCGATTTTCGAACGCTGAAATTTGGATCGTGACAGATAAAATTCGGAATAATAAGAGATACTAGCATCTAAACCGACGATATATATAAATCTTCGGTGAATCAATGCTAATTGTAAAGGAGTTTCACCCCTTTACAAGTCAATTTGAGGTTGGCGAGACCGCCAATTTTATAAAGATCATTCGAAGTGGAGTTATGGATACTCCAGAATCAAAAGAAGATGGATAGTGAGGGACAAGAATGGATTTTGGAAATGCAGGGAACGTTCCAAAATTCAAAAGAAATCGAGTTAAATTGAAGAGATTCAAGCTCGAACGAAAGTGATTCTGTAAATAAATTTACCTTATATGCTAAGTTTTGCCTAGAGCCAAAGCTCTGATACCAACTGTAACGACCCACTATTTTGGACCATTCAAATCGACAATAAATCCACACATGTTGGACTTGAATATTTCAAAACAATAGATTGTAAATATATTTGGCAAAACTCAGAATATACAAAAAATAGATCACAGATCACAGACATAGAGTAATATAACAATGCAGCGGAAGCAAAGAAATAGTAGTTCATGAAGCTACTATATATACATCAGAGTTACAAGATACAACAGAAGTAAAACATGCAAAAATAGTCAAATACAAGATCTGAATACATCACTGGAATCAACTGGATAACTGAAAGTGAAATAGATAGCTGGATCTTCAAGAAAAGCTCCAACTCCAAAGGTGAGTCTTGATTGCTGTATCACTCAGTCTGACACGAGCGTAAAGCAAAACACAAAACACTCGAGTTAGGACATACATACTTTTATAATGTAAACCAACTCAAGTGAACTGTAATATAAAGGTACAAGTAACTTAAAGAATGCTTGGGATTGCCCATTCTTTAAGGATCTATTAAACTATCTACTATGTAGTAATATTCGCTATTATAATAATGTCTAATTATAAAATAAACATACTTTTTAATAGCGTCAAGGGGCTACCCATATAGCCCTTAACACGTAATAGTCCTGTTTGCACAAAAAATGGACAATCACCTCAAAGTCGTTTGTTTTAATTGATTTTATGTTGTTCTTAGTGATTTGGGTGATTTATGCAAATATATGAAAAGCAGGGACTAAACTGTAAAAGACACGCAGATTTATAGTGGTTCAGCCATAATGTGCCTACATCTACTTTATATATTATTTTTCTTTTCTTGTTTAGATTACAAGTACAAAGCTTTGATACAAGTATCTGAAAGTTGTTTGAAAGTTCTCTCCGTGCTTGAGCTCTCAAACTTGTCCCCCATTGTTGTACCCCTACCCCTCTATTTATAGAGTGAGGCTGGGGGTAGGGGTCTTGGATGTGTATAGCTGGTGGGCCTGGGCTGATGTGATCTGGCCTGGCACGTCTTGGTCCGGTAGCACTTGGTCCGGTGGTGGTTGGGTTGTAGTCTTGGTCCGGTAGCACTTGGTCCGGTGATGTTTGGGTTGTAGTCTTGGTCCGGTAACACTTAGTCCGGTGGGGCTTTGGTTTGATGATGAGGGAAGAGGGAATTGGTTCGGTGTGACTGATTCAGTGAAGGTGGATTCGGTGGTGAGGGCGTGGCTTGGTCTGGTGGTGAGTGGTTCGGCAGTGGTTAGTTGGCGAGTGGTTCGGCAGTGGTTAGTTGGAGTTTGGATCGGTGGAGGCTGGTTTGGCTATGCATAGGTAGGAAGTTGGTTCGGTGGTGTGTTGGGTGTGTTTCGACCGGTCTAACACCACCGAACCAACTTCCTTCCTATGCATAGCCGAACCAGCCTCCACCGATCCAAACTCCAACTAACCACTGCCGAACCACTCGCCAACTAACCACTGCCGAACCACTCACCACCGGACCAAGCCACGCCCTCACCACCGAATCCACCTTCACCGAATCAGCCACACCGAACCAATTCCCTCTTCTCTCATCACCAGACCAAAGCCCCACCAGACCAAGTGTTACCGGACTAAGTCTACAACCCAACCATCACCGGACCAAGTGCTACCGGACCAAGACTACAACCCAACCATCACCGGACCAAGTGCTACCAGACCAAGACGTGCCAGGCCAGATCACATCAGCCCAGGCCCACCAGCAGCTATACACATCCAAGACCCCTACCCCCAGCCTCACTCTATAAATAAAGGGGCAGGGGTACAACAATGGGGGACAAGTTTGAGAGCTCAAGCACGGAGAGAACTTTCAAACAACTTTCAGATACTTGTATCAAAGCTTTGTACTTGTAATCTAAACAAGAAAAGAGAAATAATATATAAAGTGGACGTAGGCACATTCTGGCTGAACCACTATAAATCTGCGTGTCTTTTACAGTTTAGTCCCTGCTTTTCATATATTTGCATAAATCACCCAAATCACTAAGAACAACATAAAATCAATTAAAACAAACGACTTTGAGGTGTTTGTCCATTTTTTGTGCAAACATTTTTGGTGATTTCACTAAGAACTAGAAGCTCGAAGCTTCAGCTTCTTCCACTTAACCTTCTTACTAACAACGTCGTTCATCGCTTGGAAAACATGCCTCCCAAGCAGAAGAAAGATGTTAACAAAGGAAAAAACATCGCAACCAGCAGTCTTCCAGATCCAGTGGTCACTGATCAAGTAAATTGTCCCCTTCCAACAGCAGTACCAAATGAAGGTCAAGCAAATCCGACCACCCCTACCGCGGAATAGCCGGCAGCAATTACTAGGGCAGATCTAGACAGGGTTGTGGCTGAAGTGACTAACCGCTTCACATCCCAGCAAGAAGCCTTGGTGGACCATCTAATGTCACGCTTAAGGGATGCTGAAGAGTCCAACCGCAACACTGAATCATGGGGGTGAGTCCCAATCTGGAGGATCTCAGAGACAACAAAGGTCTTCCTTCTTCGAAGGAGCTAACGGCAGAAGCAGCCATGGTAGGAGCCGAGGCCGAGCTCAGCCCGAAGTTAGGCCTGAAGAAACGCTTGGAACCGAACCCAACGGGGGAGGTATCGAACGGAGGCCAACTGTAGCTGAGCCTGTCATACCGCCTAGCCATGGAAACACCAATGAACGGGGCCGAGCTAGAGTCCAGCCCGAAGTTGGACCCGAGGAAGTGCTTAGATCAGAACCCAGCAGGGGAAGATCAAGGCAAGGGCCAACTGTAGCTGACCCTAGCATGCTCCCAGAAGACCAAAGCCAGCCACTGGAAAATATCAGGAATGATAGACAATACCATCCTTACAGGTCATCTGGACGGAATCAATCCCACAGAACAGAACCGAACTCATTTCTATCTGCTCCAAATTCTGATGAAAGGATGGCACGCTTGTTCAGAGAGTGCGTCCAACGGAATCAAAGAGATCGAGGGATAGGCGCTAGGGTAACCAGCCCTTTCGGCCGCAATATCGAAATTGCTATCACCCCCCGAGAATGAAAAATGCCGACAATGGAACCTTATAAAGGAACCTCCGACCCCGTTGTACACTTATAGAGATACACACATCATATGCTCATGAGTGGAGCAACAGAGGGAGTACTGTGCAAATGCTTTCCACTATTCTTAGCAGATCTAGCTACCTCCTGGTTCTGTCATTTACCCTAGGGATCCATCAGCTCGTGGGAAATGTTGAAAAAAAAGTTTATCAGTCAGTTCCGTATTCATGTGGAACAACCCAAGGACGCTTATTCCTGGAGAGAAACTGCAGCAATACCTAACCCGATTCAATGCCGCAGCGGCCGTAGTCCAAGATGTCGATGAAAAGCTTATCCTACTGGCCCTCTGTAGTGGTGTGCATCCGGATACTAAATTTGCTAGAAGGTTGACAAAAGAAAAACCAGCTACTTTACCCGATTTCTTCCATGAAGCCGGGAAATATACGAGGCTTGAAGATGCTGCCACTAAGGGGGCAGTCAGGGCAATAAAATAAGGCAGCTCACGGCAACGCGCCCGCTGCAGCAAAGGACGTTCGAAGAAATGATTCTAGAGACAATGCTGGGGGCAAGAAGGGAGAAAAGCGCCTATATCGGCCAGGGCCAAGATTAGACACTTACACTCCCTTGAATGAAATAGTCGAAAACATCTTCCTTGCCACCCAAGGCGAAGTTAGATACAAACGCCCACCGTACAAGAAGGAATCAGATAACGCACAGAAGTCTGGAAAGTTCTGCCGCTTCCACGAATCTCATGGGCATGATACCAATGAATGCCATCATCTCCGGGACTTGATTGAAGAACACATCAGAAGGAAGAAACTGGAACGCTATGTAAAAGGTCAGGACAGGACTCCAGCTCCTGCCAATGAGAACCCAAGGCTGCCCTCACCAGAGATAGGCAGAGGAAACCGCAACACTAGCGGCTCCAATCAAGAGAAGATAGTGGTCCATACCATCTCGGGAGGACCGCACATCGCCGACAGAAGCTGGGCAGAGATGGAAAGATATGGAAAGTCGCTTAGAAACGATGAAGACTGTGTTAATTCTGTTATAGAAGAACGCCACCCGAAGCGGAAAGAGAGTGATGACATCACATTCAGTAGGCATGACCTAGAAGGAAGACAATACCCTCACATGGATCCCATGGTTATGTCTGCACGGCTCGGTCCAACCGAAGTTTTCCGGATTCTAGTAGACACTGGAAGCTCAGTAAATATCCTATTCAAGCATGCGTTCGACAAAATGAAACTATCAATGAAGGATGTTTCTCCCTGCAATAAACCGCTACACGGTTTCACTGGAGATGCGAAGATGCCCCTCAGGCAACTGGACCTCTTTGTTGAAATTGGAAGTCATCCCTACTCCGTTGTGTGGAAACAGACATTTGTGCTGATAGAAAACCACTCGGCCTACAACGCTTTTTTAGGAAGGCCAGCCTTGTCTGACTTCCAAATTGTCCTGGCCCCATGGTGCCTAAAGATGAAATTTCCAACGGACAATGGAGTAGGGGAAGTAGAAGGAGACCAGGATGTTGCTCGAGATTGCTATGTGACTGAACTTCGCAACAACCACAGGAAGGATAAAGGGAAAAGTGTAGAGGTTGCCCTCTGCGCAAAAAGTTTGGAAGCATAGCAACTAAAGAAAGCCCCTCCTCTTCGATATACCAGCGACCCTTTCAATGAATTAGACCCCAGGGACAAAGAGGAGGAGGCCACCGCCGAGCCCGCAGAGGCTATGGAATTTGTATCTGTAGACAAGCATGACTCGAGTAGACTATTGAAAATCGGGTCCCAACTAAAAGCTGAGTTGAAGGAGCAACTCATTGACTTTCTCCGCCACAACTTGGATGTATTCGCATAGTCACATGCGGACATGACCGGAATCTCCCCTGACATAGCATGCCACGTACTAAACATTGATCCTACCAAGGAGCCCGTAAAACAAAGAAAGAGAAGTATGGGGGCGGAACGATCAGCAGCCCTCGATGAAGAAGTAAAGAATATACTTGCTAATGACTTTATACGGGAAGCCATCTACCCAGAGTGGATCGCCAACCCGATGCTGGTAAAGAAGGCTAATGGGAAGTGGCGAACAGGCATTGACTTCTCCAACTTAAATGACGCCTGCCCGAAAGATTGCTTCCCATTCCCCTGAATCGATCAACTTGTAGACAACACAGCCGGGCATGAACTCTTATCTTTTATGGACGCATACTCGGGATACAACCAAATTCCTATGCACGCTCCCGATCAAGACCACACTAGTTTCATCAGTAACCGAGGGCTGTACTGCTACAAGGTAATGCCTTTCGAACTTAAAAATGCAGGAGCCACCTACCAGCGCCTCGTCAACAAGATGTTTGCAGGGCTAATAGGACAAACTATGAAGGTGTATGTGGATGACATGCTGGTAAAGTCAAGGAAAGCCGACGATCACGCAAATCACCTGGGCGAGATGTTTCAAGTACTTCGCCAATATGGAATGAAACTTAATCCTCTAAAATGCTCCTTCAGAGTATCATCAGGAAAGTTCTTGGGATTCATCGTCCATGCCAGAGGGATTGAAGAAAACCCTGAACAAGTCCGAGCTCTAAAAGATATCAAGATACCTTCCACTCGAAAGGAAATGCAAAGCCTGAATGGGAAAGTGGCCGCCCTAAGCCGATTCATCTCCAAAGCAACGGACAAGTGCGTCCCCTTCTTCGAAGCTCTAAAGAAAGACAAAGGAAAGTTCGAATGGACCGACGAATGCTTAACCGCTTTCCTTAACTTAATCAAACACTCCAGAAACCGCCGGTACTCTCGACTCCAAGCGAAGGCGAAGAGTTATACCTATACCTTGCTGTGTCATCTCACGCCCTAAGCGCTGCTTTGGTAAGGGAAGACAACCGCACGCAGCGGCCAGTTTACTTTGTAAGTAAGAGGTTTATGGGGGCAGAAGTCAGATATCCTAAACTTGAGAAGCTAGCATACTGTTTACTGATCACGTCACGGAAACTGCGTCACTACTTCCAGTCCCATTCCATCAAAGTTCTGACCGATCAACCACTGAGGTAGGTACTCCATCGTCCCGACACTTCTGGGCGACTACTTAAATGGTGCATTGAACTGAGTCAGTATGATATCACCTATCACCCTCGCACCGCCATCAAGGGACAAGCCATGGCCGATTTCATTGCAGAATTCACTACCAACGAAGGTAAGGAGCAATCGGAAATAGCAGAAGACATCAAGTGGAATCTCTTCGTGGATGGGGCATCAAACGATCAATGCTCGGGGGCAGGTGTGGTAATAGTCACTCCTAGGGGAAATAAGCTGCACTATGCTATAAGGTTGGAGTTCGCTGCCACTAACAACGATGTAGAGTATGAAGCAGTGATAGCTGGATTAGAACTTGCCTTAGAAATCGGAGCCAATTCTTTGTGTCTTCATAGCGATTCTCAACTAATTGTTAATCAAATACTAGGAGAATTCTAAGCTCGAGAAGAACGACTCATAGCATATTTAAAGAAGACCAAGTTACTTATCAATCGATTGGACCACTACTTAGTCAAACACATCCCTCGGGAAGAGAACCGAGAGGCCGACGAATTGGCAAAGCAAGCAAGCGTGAGAGACGACACTATTTCCGGAGCAGTAGCCATCTCAAAGCAACTGACCCCAAGTTTTGGGCAAGTGAATCTGATAGCTGCAACCGAAGAAACAACTTGGATGACTCCCATCCGAGACTACTTACAAAGCGGCACACTACCCAACGGGCGTAACGAAGTCAAGAAAATCTTAAGGAAAGCTTCCCGCTACACAATACAAGATGACATCCTCTATTGGCGCGGATTCTCTAACCCCTTATTAAGGTGTGTCGCTGGAAGGGAAGCCAAGGAAATCTTATCCAACATTCATCTAGGAAGCTGCAGAGATCACACCGGAGGGCAAACTTTAGCAAAAAATATATGGATATTTCTGGCCCACCTTAAGCAAGGACGCCTTAGATTTCGTCAAAAAATGTGACAGATGCCAGAAGTTTGCTAAGATTCCGCAGCTACCAACAACTGAGATTACTCAAATGAACAGCCCTTGGCCCTTCGCAGTATGGGGAATTGACTTAATCGGCGAACTACCAATGGGCCAAGGCGGGGCCAAATATGCTATAGTGGCAGTCGACTATTTCACCAAATGGGTGGAAGCAGAACCTCTGAATAAAGTATCTTCAGCAAAAGTTATTAATTTCTTGATCAAAAATGTTCTGTGCAGGTACGGAGTCCAATTCAAAATCATATCAGACAATGGACTTCAATTTGACAGTGAGGAATTCGCCAACTGGTGCCAAGAGCACGGAATTCACAAAAGCTTCTCATCCATAGCGTATCCCCAGGCAAACGGACAAGTCGAAGCCGTCAACAAAATTCTGAAACTCTAATAAAAAAGAAACTCGAAAAGTCAAAGGGCGCTTGGGTGGATGAACTCCCTACGGCACTGTGGGCCTATCGCACATCTTTAAGAACATCAACAGGGCATACTCCTTTCTCTTTGGCATACGGATCGGAGGCTATGCTCCCAGTTGAAACCATCGTGCCTTCCCACCGTAGGATCCACTATAACCCAGAAGAGAATGAAGAACTCCTTCACATGTCTTTGGATCTAATTGAGGAGAGAAGAAATGATGCAGTCCTCAAAGCAGCAGCCCACAAGAAAAAAGTGGCAGCACAATACAACTCCAAAGTCAAGCATCGTACCTTACAAGAAGGGGATCTTGTCCTTAAGCGATTCTTCCCTCGCCCCAGAGCGCTAGATCCAATCTGGGATGGACCATATGTAATTCATAAAGATCTCCACAATGGAGCTTATATTTTGTCAACAGTGGATGGAGAGGTGTTCCAGAGGGCATGGAACATCCAACACCTCCGTCGATACTTTTCTTAACTTGTACTGCCCATATGAAGTGAATTAACAAAGAGAATCAGTGGACGTAGGCATTTTCGTGCCGAACCACTTTAAAAAAACCTTGTCTCTTTTTTAACTTGTCCCTTTATATCTTGGCTACTTGTTAACTTTATCCTTTTCTGTTGAACAAAATCCTATGCATGTTGCATTTCCATTCAAAGCACTCCACAGCGCAACTTCACCTGGACAAGACCTAACAGGTACTATGCGAATCTATGCCCTTGCCAATGAGACACTTTCACTCCGGCATCCCTCTGCTGCGGGTTAACTCATTGCTCGCGACGGCCCTTAAAGCCAACTGTAATGAGCCGATTATAAGCCACCGAGAAGGCCGACTATAGCCGAGGCAGCTCATTACGGCGTTTGGCTCGCCGGCAACTGTGACCCGACTATAAGCCCCAACATAAGGTATGGCCGGCCAGGGGCAGTTCACGGTTAACGATCGGCACCCACGCTAGCCGGCCACAGTAAATCGAATAATACCCACTATTACGGGCCATAATGGCCCGGGTAGTTACTGTGCGCGATCTCGGCTCCGATGTGTCTTAAGTGCGGCTGTGGTAAAAAAGAATTAACTTCCCGCGGAGGCGTAAGATGGGTGACAAATGTCTCCAAGACCCACAGCTAGGGAAAGTGACTACAAAGCTCATTGGCCACGAACTTAAGCACATCGAAGGCCTTCCGTGATTGGAAGTTTTACTGTTTCTCATATTTCAATTTTATTTAGAAAACTTTTCTCCTATCCTCTGTAACAATCCCTAAAGTACAGGACACGGAATAAGAGACATTCGCTAATGGAAGCTGATACTCACAGCAAGACACTGGACCGCATTCCACACTCAGTCACGTAAGACATTCAAAGCTGCCATCTACAAGTGAAATATGAAGGGCGGTATTTTCTTCTTTCATGTATAAACACGTGGCTATAATTTATTCACACATCACACTAACATTGCAAAACATGAAATTATTTTTTAAACAAGAAATTGACGTCAAACACAACTGAATTACTGGAATATACATAGCTATATTTCTCATACAACGTGTCAAAATAGCAAAAATATTCAAAAACGATAGAATTAGCTTAAGTTAACAAATTACATGTCAAGAATAATATTGTTTATTACAAGTAGCATAATTACAGCCTAAGAGTTACGTTACTGTTCTAAGACTAACACATACAACAATGTCAAGTTCACAAAGAGATATCCAGGTCAAATCAAGGAGCCGGCTGCGTCGGAGTTTTATCCTTGTCCTGCTGCCCACCTGTCCGGTCAAAGAAAGAATTCATTAATGATAAACAACCAAGTTAACAGAAAGACTAGAAAGGAAGACTTACCAGCATCTGCTCCTTGCTCATCTTGATCATCATCCTCTACTTGCACACCTGCCTCCTCAACTGCAAGCAACCGCATGCCCTCCTTCACCGCCACCTTCTCCTCCTCGGTAAACTGGGCAGTAACCACATCCATCCTAAAAGCCATGCCACCCTCCTTATCCGCCTCAGCCTTGGCCTCCTCTAGAGCCCTGAGATAAATCCTGGCCATAACTCGAGGGTAATCATCCATCCAGGACAAGTTACCCTGCCTCCAAGTGCGGAAGTACATATCCTGGAGCATCTCATCCATCATCCCCTCGTTCTCCTCAAACTCCCTCATTTGGACCTCAGAAGCCCGCAGCTTTGCAACGGCAGCATCCCTCTTCGATCGATATCGTAAACGGTCAGCCTGGAGAGACCTCCTCATCGTCTCCATCTCCTCCTTCAACTTGGCCTGAGCAAGCTCCGCGGCCTCAAGTCTCCCAGATAGTTCCTCTACCCGCTCGAGGTCCGCTTGCCGAACCTCATCCACCGTGGCAATGGCCATGTCAACCCGCTCCTTACAAACGGCCTCCATCTTCTGCAACTCTCCCCTACTGGCCTCTTCCATAGCCTTCCTCAATTGTCTGGATGCGGCCTCATGCCGGGAGATTTGGATGGCTTGGTCGGCAAGTTGTTTAGCCTGGTCAGAAACCATCAACCGTAGCCGAATGTTGGCGCTCCCTATCTCTTCCCCAGCCTTGACTAGTCGGGCGTGGTGCCCCATCAATTTCCTGGTCTCCTCGGCAACCTGGTCGATGTTCGCCTTAGCCTCATCCCCCAGAGTCACAACTCGGTTAGTAAGCAAATCGAGGTCCAAGGACTTAGCCTCATCAAGCACCCGAACCATATGATTGTGAGGGAGAAGATTCTCACCAGTAACCTCATCGAAGGAAATGTCATGAGAGGCCGGGTCCAGATCTGGATAACCCGCAAACGGATTACAAGCTAAACCAAGGTGATCTATCGGGATGACAGTTGGATTCTCGGACGGATGGGGGGAAGGCCTAAACTCAGTATCCTCCTCCGTAATATCATGAACAGGCTGGAGTTGGGGTTGAGGGCCGGGCAAAGATTCGAAAGCAGATCGACGCCTCTTCCTCTTTTGAATATCTTCTTCAATAACTTTGAGAAGAGGACGATAACCGACTACGTCTCCAGGGCGGGTAGTAGGGGGTTTCGGTTTGGTAGAAGCTTTAAGAAGTCTATATTGCTCAAGCCTGTGCCGAAGATCTGAAGTTTTGGCAGTTTTGTCCACTCCTGGAATAAAAACTAAGTGTCACGAGCATACGTTGAAACATAATTCAGGAAATGTAACAAATTAGGGAGAATAAGAATTCACCTGGAGTCGCAGAAGTCGCCTCAGCCGAAGCACTCCCGGAAGGTAAGTCGGCACTAGTCCCGGCCTTATCAACTTTCCCGGGATTCTCCGCCAAAGCCGGTTCTTCCTCTAAACCTTCGAAGGCCTGGCGAAAAGCATCATCCATCCACTCTTGCATCTCGCCTACTTGCCCAGAAGACAAAGCCCCGGTGCCTTCGCCACCACCATCACCTCCTCCTTTACTTTCGCTCTCCCTCTCACCTCCTTCATCTCCGCCTTTCCCCTCATCCACATCTTCCTCCTCCGGAATGTCTGGACATGCACTGGGAGAGGGGCCGTCAGACTTCTTGAGTTTCTTTCCCCCGGCGATTGGAGGTATCGAAAAGGGTCTCCTTTTGCTACTCTTCGACGCAGCCCCTAATTTTGCTTGGGCAGCCTTCTCTTCCGTCGTATCCCTCTGCTTGACCACGCACTGATGTGGTAAAATCAGGTTGTGCCCCACAAGTGTAGCATTCCTGATCAAGTAAGCAGCCGACCTATCTCTTCCTGAAATAGCTTCTATCTCTGCTGCCATCTGAACCAGGCGATCATTCTCCACGACCGCAAAACCACCTGTCGCTAGCACGAAATAAAAACATATAAGAAGAAGCATTGCAACCAGAGCGGAAATTGTAAATAAGCTTGGAATTACATCCGGAGGTGAAGCGACGAATAGAAACAGAGTCGTCCCTGACAAAAAACCATTCCTTTTTAAACATGCTGTACTTCGAGTACAAGTCTAGGACTGGCTTGAAAGATACGGCCGATTCCAAGATGATGTATGGAGATCCCTTCTTATAGCCCCTCAAGTTGTACAAATACCGAATCTCCCGGTTGGAAGGAGGACGCCCGTATCTCCTCTGAAAGATGACAAAAAGGCTCACCAGAATGGCATAGGAGTTAGGCTGAAGCTGAAGTGGAGCCACCTTCAGGTATGTGACGAAGTTGACTATCCAAGCATTGAGAGGCGGGATGGTGCCACACATACAGTGATACCTGCTGTAAGCGAAATATCCTTCGGGAGGATTATATGGCATCACTTCTTCCCCCGGCAACATCATACGCGCTCTATCAATCCCGAAAGAGCGAGAAATGACGTCAAGCTGCTCGTCTTTGAGTGAGCTGGGGAAACAATCAGGGGGCAAGTTCAGAAGCTCTTGAGGACTATATCCATCTACTAGTGATCTCGGAGTGGGCCCATGATGTCCTGGTCCTGACTGGACTGGGGGCACTGTGGAAGGCTCTTCTCTGTCCTGGGATTTCTTTTTATCGGAACGAGTTTCGACTTTATGAGACATTTATCTACAAACACAAAAGAGTACGTCGTTAGAATGAAGGAAGTAAACATGCAAGTGTTCATCCGGTAATTCAAATATAAAAGTTCATTCGGTACTCGGAATCTTCGAGTCCATCTGGTAATTCAGGTATATAAGATTGTTCGGCAGAAGAAAATTCACCTGGTTCGGCAGTCAAGTTGATTCGGCAGTTGATTGGTCCGGCTATATCAAGCAGTCAAGTTTGGTTCGGTATTCAGTTGATTCGGCTGTCTCAAATGGTAAAGGATGAACAGAGACACGGAGCCCATACTTATAGGCAAACATGGACGACCGAACCAACTGGCTCGGCACACAAGACCGGAGGAGGATGTCCAAGCTAAAACAAAGCACGACATATGCATGCACATGCCCTACTTTGGGGGGCAAGTGTTGGGTGTGTTTCGACCGGTCTAAACACACCCAACAAGTCCCAGTAGTCTATCCAGTATTAGCATACTCCCAGAGCGGGGGGTACCCTCAATACTCCACAGGCTATGGGAGAAATCCAAACTCGTAGTAAAGTTCGATATGGTAGGTGACACGGCACAACAAGGCAATGCTAGGGTAGATATACCAATTACGCATCCGGGCTGGTGGAAACGCATAGCAGCCACTACCGCCCACCTCGGAACACACTCCCAAATCAAAAATCGAGGATGGCCATCAAATCAAATCACAAAGTAATAGAATAGTATCGAAGAAATGCGTCCGATCAGAGGTGCTACCTCATTGGCCCGAGAATCGCTGCTGTTTTAGCCACCTTATGCCAACTCACGAGAGTCGGGTCCACCTTCATACCTCAATAGGATCGTCGCCACCATCCTACTTCATTCTGGAATCTCCACCGCGTACACAGTTGTCAAAGTGGTTTTCGGAGTTGGCAGAGAGTATGACAACTTCCGATCCCGGTCTCTTTAATAACCCAACGTTATTATAACCCATGGATATTTATTTCAAAACATTTCTATTCCAAAACCATTTAAATCAAATACCATTACTATCCAAAATAATATCCATTTCATAACTAAATACTATCTTATTTCGTTTCAAAACCAAATCAATATATTATTTAAATAAAACCCAAATTTCCAAATCACTGAATATTTCTTTAAATTTATTTAACTTGAAATATTCCTTTAAATCATCTTAAACCAAACCACTTTATAAGATCACATTCTTAAATCTTAAATTTCAATAAGTTCCAAGTTAATATATTTAAAGACAATTCTTAATTAAATGCTATTTCAAATAAATTAGTTTCCAAACCATTTAAAAGTAAAGTCATTATACTTACAAATCAAATATTCAATTGCCAAAAATTTAGCCTTCTATGAGTTCATTTATTCACTTAAATACTTTAAAACATTGAAATTTCAGCTTTCGCAGCACTTAGAAAAATACTGCGGTAAGTTATATTTGAAACAATTCATTTCAGAAAGACAACATCCATAAACTGCTGTAGTAGTTCAGTTTCATTTGAAAACAAGTTAAATTCAGCAAAGACAACATTTATTAACTGCTATAGTAGTTCAAGGTTCAATTTGAAAAATTAGTTCAATTACATTTGAAAATCTTCATTTCAGCCAACAGCAGCACTTATTAAGTGCTACTGTAGCCCTTTTATTAGTTTCAGATTTTAACTTCCTTTCTGCAACAATGGCACTTACCAAGTGCTGCAGTAGCCTTTAGTTAATCAAACATTTAGTTTATTTGCATCAACTATAGCACTTACAAAGTGTTGCAGTATCATTTACTTCAGATTTTAAGTTAATTTCAGAAATGATAGCATTTCTGAAGTGCTAATAATTCAATTTCCAGATTTATAATAAAATTTCAGAAACAATTAAACTTCAATTTTAACCATTTTAACTTATAAAAATCATATTTTTCTACTTCAAAACTGATCATTTGAATACCTTTTAACTTATGATTTTATAAAGAATTTTTTTACAATAAAATCACCTTTTCCAATAGTTTCACTTATTAAATTCAAGTGTACCAATTCCCCATTCTTTGCATTTTTTTCAATTAACTTAACACTTAAATTTAAATTACCATTTCATAAATAAAACTTAATCTCCATTTTTATTTGATTAACTTAAACTTCCATTTTTAAAACCAAATCACAAATTTCCCGATTAAGTTAATTAAAATTCCAATTTTTCATTTATTTATTTCACATTTTTAACTTGTAGAAAAATCACTAACACTTTATAAAAATCATTTTTAATTCAATTTAAATAAAAATATCATAATTTACAATTTAGAATACTTAAAATTTCTAGAAGAATATATAAAATAACCACAGGTCTGTATAATATTTTCTTACCTAGGTTAAGTGATACAGATAATATATCATTTCAATCCGTAATTTACAAAGAAAAATCCGGGTTCTATCATTCAAACCCGCAATCCAAAGTTAAATAAAATAAATAAAAATCGCTCATGCCTATCATTTCAGCCCATAACGATTTTTCTCTATTCTAAAGTCCGTTCGGGTATGTATCATTTCAACCCATAGTGATAGGGAACTTGTAGTGATGATAAGCAGGGAATAAATAACAGTATACAAATAATGTTATAACAGATGATATAACTGGCATATAAACAGTATTTAACATCACATAAATATATCACAGGCATGTATGAACATAACATATTATTTTATACAATTAACTTGTCATCAATTCACAATTATAAAACTACGTATGTCTAGAGTAAATAACTCACCTTTTTTTCAAAGCTGAAGATAGCAATTCAAGATACGCAACTCAACTCAGAAAAGCACGACAAGGCACGATGATATTTTATTTTTTATTTTTTGAATGAAGAGTCAGATCCAAACTTGAAATCAACACAATACCAAACAAATATAAGCATAGATTCAATAACAAAGAGTATAGATTAAAACAATGAAAAGATGTAAACAAAAGACATAACCTTGCATTACATCAAGCAATGGGCTCGATCATTATTAGGCAATGCAGAGGAGATGGTGGTGATGAGAAGGAAATGAGGTCGACTATAGGGCATGAACATGGTGGAGCTGAGCCTATGTATGGAAAAATCACAAGAGAAGAAAAAGAAAATGGAAAGAAGGAAGAAGGAGAATCCATGGATCTATAGCTTTATTTTATTTTATATTTTCTCACGCAAATAACTTTGAGATGAGAAGCTTTTCACGTGATTTGCAAATATGATATGGCGGCTAGGGTAATGAAGATGAATGACCAAAAGAATGGCAAGAAAATAAAGAGGCTAGTAAATGAGGGGATTTATTTCCTATTTAATCAAATAACTTAATGGATTTAATTAATTTTTTTCCTCTTCTTAGCCGTGAATAAGAATGAAGAGATGGGGAAATGAGACGTTTCTCACGGCTAATAGATGGAGTTATGCACGGCTAGAGATGTGGGAAGTAATTGGCTATGCAAATGGAAAGGCAAGTGAAAAGAAAAAGGCAACAAATAAAACAGTTGTAACGTATGCCAATTAAAGCAAAGTAACATACGCCTAATTAATTTGTTTCCTTGCCATTAGTTAAAAGGTATATATAAAAGAAACATTCAATAAACAAAAATAAATAAAAGATATACACAAGAACATTTAATAAATAAAATTTTAAAAAGATATGCCTTTAAGGCAATATAACATATATCCATTGAAATTCTTTTCCAAGAAGTAAATAAGAGATATAAACACATAACAATTCAATTAATAAAATGAATGTATAAATGAATAGAAATAGAAAGATAAAAATAGAGAAACAAACATAGGGAAATAGAAAAAAAAATAGAAAGTCATTGTGTGTAAACACTGTATTTTTATCTAATTTAAAAGTATAAGTTTAAATTCCTAATAAATCCATATTAACATTGGTTTAGATACTAATACATTAATAACTTCCCAATTCATCCAAATTTCAAATAGAAAAATAATTAATTCCGTTCTCTTACCCTATTTGTTATGAATGGAATTCCCATAAGTTATAATTAATTTCAAATAAACTGATTTGATTCAATTCTAATCCATTTATTAAGTCTATACTACTCTACAAACCTCGTTAATATTCGTTTATCTTTCATTACATTAATATATATTCAAATCTCCATCTTTCCTTTATATTAACAGTTGTTCTCAATTATATTGAATTTGTTAAATGTATACATTTATTATGATTAAATCCTCAATTAATTAATTCATATGGGTTTCATTCTTTATATTATCTTATGAAAAAATATACATTTCCATTTATGTCATTACATTCACACTTTATAATTACTATCCTATCTCTTATTAATGAACATTTACTTACACTTGAATATAATTGATTTCCAATTCATTTCATAGCCTAAATAGACAACTTATAATAGCTGTTACCATTCTCTTTATTACACTCAAGTTTATCATTTTCTCTAATTATCAAAATTGCTTACAAAATGTTTAATTCATTCAATTACCATAAACTATATACTAATTCATTTATTTGCACCACACCTACCCTTATTTTCTTATATTCATATTTTATACCCAAATCTAACATTTACAATTAAATTAATAGACCAATTAAATAGTTACTTACAACCGTTACTATAACTTTTAATCACACTTTTGAATTCATTATTCACAAACATATGTTACCATTCTTATATACCTAATCTTTATTCAATGGTCATTTATTTCATACTAAATCATTTATAAATTTTAATGTTTGCATTTGTTTTCTTACATAAATTTATATCCAAGTATAACAATTTACATTACTTCAATAAATTGTAATTTCATTTCAATTGTTAATAATTAGTTTTTAAATACATTGTTACATTTCATTTTGGCATTCATTTCATTATTAAATTACAAAGTTTTTATTTCTTTCAAATGTATTTACCAAAATCTTATTAAATTGACAACTTTAATTATTGCAAATTTACGGGTCATTTCATTTACCATCATTAATTATTAATAAAAAAGGGGTTAACAAGATTATTAACTCAATTTAATCAAATTTAATCCAAGATTAAAATATTTAAATAATTCAGATATTAAAATATGAAGTGTTGGAAATTTCGGGTCGTTACAGTAATGTGCAATTTATTCGATATCATTAAATGTTAACGATAACAAGAAGCGCATTTGTAAATAGCTCGGTGTGATCTTGTATAAAAGGTTTCCTTTGAATGGTTCGACCATTTGGAAAGGAAAATAAATGTACAGTGGTGGATGTAACTTTGGCACAATTCGGATGAAGAGAGTGAATAATCACCTCTGTTTCATGAAGAGACATCAGAAACAGGAATTGTATAACTAGTGGATACTTAGTATGGAATAAGAAATATGATTATGATTCCAAATTTAATTATATATAGAAAATTGTTTCCTATGAGAGTTATTTCTACCAGTTCTATTTGATCTAAAACTCTTGATTGAAAACTAGTTAAAGTGGATAAAATAAAATATCATAATAAATAATTGAATGGAGCCTCATATTTTATAAGGTGTTATTTATAGTGGCGAAAGTAGTAGGAACATACCATATGACACTTATGTTAGTCCATGAGTTGATGGTTTTAATGACAACAACCTTAGAATAAGATTATAAAATATAAATACTAACATTATAGTTTAGATATATACGTATATGCAGGATTTAATCATGCAGTTACAAAGAATGAAGATTGTACAGTATAGAGATTCAAGATATCAAGATTGAAGACTCATGAGTATCAAGAATATCAGGATTATCAAGGGTTCAAGATTTCAAGATAAGTATTGAGTCTAGAATTATGATAAAACTTCATAATAGCACTGAAATCTTCACTCCATTTTTCTTTTGGGATGGAACCCATTTCTACCTTTTTAGTGGCTTACAAACCCACGACAAGTAGCTTACAAACCTACGACAAGTGGCTTACAAACCCACGAACATCCTGGTTTTGTACAATTTCTTGAGTCCTGATGTGATGAGATATTCTGCAGGAAGAAGCTTGCAAAACTACTTCAAAATGATTTTCAAAACTACTTCAGAATGATTTTCAAAACTGCTTTTCAAAATGTTTTAGCCTTAAAAATTATCTTTTCAAATGATTTTCAAAAAGATGTTTTAGCCTTAAAATATTCTTTGTTTTTGTTTTTAATAAACTCTTGTTTTAAACTTCGTTTGTTTTAAACTATCTTTTAATTATAATATATTTATTGTAACAACCCGGAATTTTCGATCCCGAAAATTCCAAATAGTTAGGAAAAGAAGAAAGAGATAGAAGAAGAAGAAACAGAAAACAAGTCACATTCTCACATTCGCAGCGGATCAAAATATAATATCATTTAATAACAGTTATACAAAGAAATCTGTACTTGTCAATTTACATTTTAATACATCAGAGTTACATACATACACAAATACTGGACATATACAAATCACATGTCTCAGATAAACAAGAACCTCTCACAACAGAAACACTCCATACGCTCCTGCCATCCAGCTCGTCTCCTGAGCTCCGGAACGTCCTTACCTGAAAATCTGTAATACACGGTCTGACCCAAGCATTACCAAAAAAGTAACACCCGGGTCAGGCTGGAAACCAGCGTGAGTAAACCCATCTAACATGGAATAAAAACAACTTAGAACTTACATAAATCCCGGGGTAACTCGTGTCAATTTACAAATTTACAATTTGTTTGAGACATTACTTATTCACACATCAATTCTAAGTACCAACTTAGATTAATGTCCAATCCACTTAAATCATTTCATTCCAACCTGTGGATATCACCTACAAAGAATTATTGCAAATTCTAATCGAAGTGGTTTCGGGTATTTACTGATACCCGACCCCTGTCTCTTCGAATTAAATACCCTCTTATCCCAAGTTATTCAAGTGAACTATAATTCAACCTTAAAGACAAGATGTCACTTTTTTTTCCATAGCAATTCATCTTCGATAGGTAACCATATTATCACATCATATCATATCAGAGATACCAACCAATTCAAGGTATTTAATTCACCATTCAATCATTTATAAGCAAGATTTATCTCTTCCATTAATTACATTAATTAATGATCCTCTAATTTCTTTCATTATTTAATTATTATTAAATTCATTTAATAATTAACCTTTAACTTAATTACATTCATTAAGTCAACTCCTTGATTATTTATACTAATAAATCTTTTAATTACACTGAGTAATTATCACTTAATTTCTTCCATCAAGTAATTATCTTTTAATTACTTCCCATCAAGAAATTTCCTTTTAATTAATTACCTCCATTAACTATCCATTAATTTCTTCTCTAAGTAATTACACCTCATCACTTCCATCAAATGATTACCTTTAATTAATTAAACTTAATTAATTAAAGTTAACCACATTTACTAAATTGATTTTACCGAGTAATTAATTTTCTTTAACTTACTTCATTAAGTAATTATTAATAATCTTTCTTAACATTAAGTAATTAACCTTTTAATTACCCGTCTAATTTAAATTAAAGATAAACCCCTATATCTAAATTAATTACTTAATTTGTATCATTTGAATCTTATTAAATTAATTACTTGAAATCACTTATCTAAATTAATTAACTAATATTTAATTATTCCAAACAAACCAATTTAAATTCAAATCCTTGTTTGAAATCTTATTTTAATAAATTACTTTTAAATCTTGGTTTACAATTCTTTGAACGTATATATTTCAATAAAGACCTGCTTTAAATTTAAACTTGATTAAAGATTACATTATAACCTGGTACATTGTCTTTATATTTAAAACTTGGTTAACTGGAAACAAGCAACCCGAGCCCACACTTTTTTTCCCTGAGTCCCACTCACAAATTCCCCGGGTCACACGTGACAACTCTCTCTACTTCGAGGAAACACGCAAACTTCCCCGATATCCACCCATGCAAACCATCATCTTCCTAAAACTACAAAACCCAGCTTACCATGCACAAAACTGTGCACACCGTGCACATCTACATCACCGACGACCATCACCATTGGTCGTCGACCATCTACTTCAATCACCAACCACCCCCGCAACCCACCTGAACACCCAAATTCATGTTTACATCCTCGCCTCAGGATTTCACTTTCCAACCCAAAAATGAACAAGTCTCGACCATCCTATCACCTCGTTCCAACACTCTCTGGCCATGATGACCTCCATATCTTAGCCGCGAGCTCCGCCGCATCCCTTTCCTGCTTTTCCACTCGGTGCGAACCACTCTGGTCGACAAACGACACCACCATTGAACCACAACCGAGCTCGACCTAAACCAGGCTAAAACCCTAGTTCACCGTCGTTCCTCCACCACGGCGTTCGAGAAAATCACCCAGTAATTTTCCATTGACCCCTAGACTATCAACCACCTCCAAGCATGATCTAGAGATTCCCAACCCCGCCGAACATCAGAAAAAGCTCGAAACTCAAATCTCGATCAATTCTCGATTTCTCTTGATTTAAACGCTTAAAAATCATGATTCTTTTTCTAAAATCATAGATTTTGAAAACACAACTGATTATATACATGAATCATCCAATTATTTATATCGAAATTTCAATATGATTTAAGTTTCACTGTTTTCCTTCTTTTATTTTAAAACTAACTTCAAATTGAACTTTTAAAAAAATTTAAAATTGATATCTTGTTATAACAACCAATATTTGTCTATACATTGAAGTCTAAAGAATATCAAATGAAGAGCATTTAATTTTTGAATCCTATTTGCAACCTGGAAGTGAAGAACAGAGCTAAACACTGACATGCATTCAAAATTATTCATAGTATATACACATGAAATCGTATAAAACAATCAAACAAACACTTTTACCATTTATTTAAAGTTTTACTACATGCGACAAGGTTTTAAACAGATTTTAAAACCTTTAAATAAGAATTGTTTACTCACCTGTACATTGTAAACAGAGAAGACTGAGATGATTAAAACTGGAATTTGGTTGAGATGATCCTGTTGAGTTGATTCCTTGAATTGTTAAGTTGAATTTGCATCCCTGCCGAGTTGATCTTGCATGATGCATATGAGTTAAATTTTTGCTTAGCTTGATTCCAGTTTTAATTAAACTTCCTCTGATCTGTTTCCAGTTTTGATTTGTTTTTTATTTCTATCTTCTCTGGTTTGCATGAAGTTGTATTGTTTGCTTAAGTTTAATTTTTTGTTGAAGTATGAAATGGTGTTGTACTCAGATTCACTCAGCCTAGAAGGGTCGAACCGAAATAGAGGGTTGATAAATATAAACAAGTTACAGGTGATACTTTTACAGGGTGATCAAATTTTGTACAACAGAGATTATATTTTGTACCATAGAGATCAGAGATATTTCTTGTTTGGAAGCTGAAATGATTTTTGTAAGGTTGAGAATTGACTTTGTTTAATACTTGAATTGATAGCATACTTATCCTATATATTTGTATGTTCATATATGATTTTCTTGCCTTAAACAATACATATACATATACATCTGCCCCTTGTTATCTATAAAATTTTACTTGTATGCTATACTATAACAACCAGGTAGAGTATTTATAACATAATTGTATGATTATTTTACTCAAGTGCATTTGTCCCTATATATGTATATTCCCTACTATACAAATTTCCATACATATATTATTTCATATATATTCATACACTCGTATATGTAAGTACTTATATATGTATATATTTTATCATTTATAAATATACATATATATATCCTCCACATTTATTGTTAGTTTCATATATATTATAAGCATACATTCCTATATTTGTATATTTATACACTTATATTCACATATATATATGTATATATATGTATATATCATCTAACATAAAGCTTGTATCTATATTTTTATAGATATTTTATCTCAGTTTAAATGGTGAAGTTTATCTATACCAAAAAGTTTATTTTCTTTTCTATAGAATTTATCATACCCAGAGATTAAATATCCAATATAGTTTTTTTTTAATATCTATTCTAGTTTCCAAATCCACCCATATATTCAGATATTTTTATTTATCAAAAATTCATTTGTTCGACCCATCAAAATTAATATCCCGATATTTCAATTATCAAAAATTTATTCGATTGACTAATTTATATTAATATTTCAAAAATAAAACCAATTAATTTCCCGACTAACGGACGTCAAAAATAAGGGTTATCACATTCCTCCCCCCTTTGAATCTTTTCGTCCTCGAAAAGGAACGAAACCAGAATTATTAAAATGCTTAAAATCAGTTAAATTTTCTTTGATCATTTTTAAAATACTTTAAAAATCTATATAACATTTCTAAAATAGTTTTTTTTAAAAAAAATACTTTTATAACTCGATGTTTTGACAAGTCCATCCTCGTTCTCACAGAAATTCGGTCATACGTTGATCAGGCGTAAGACTGAAAATCTATAAGTACTTGGTAAACTCGTTTCCAACACCCAGTGAAATTACTTTGGTAAATACTTTTATTGAAATATAGAAAACAGTTTCGAAAATAGAGGAAATATCTTTGGTAAAAAAATGCTCTGGAAATCATCACCCCCATCCATGGTCGCAGTTAACCCGATGGTTACGTTGCCATCCCGGCAAAATCCACAGATAACTGTAGGTCTCCGTGCTCCTCGATTACGCCATGTAACCTACTACAGATCACAGTTATACCCGGGCCTTACGTTGCTATCACAGCACAAACCCATATAACTGTAGGCATCAGCGCCACCGAATTTCCCTGCCAAAAGAATGAAACTCCTCCACTTGACCATAGACCGCAGTCTATCGATGTTGCGCTGCCATCCCGGAAAAACCAAGTGTAGACTATTGGCACTCATCCTCCACACGATTTTCGCTATGGTCCACATAGTAGATCGCAGCGACATCGAATTACACTATCGTCACAGCATAACCCAAATGCCCCTGTAGGCATCAGCGCCATCGACTTTCGCTACCAAATAATCCTCAGGAACTAGTTTGTCCGGACTCCTCACAGGATCAACTTTAGAACCTCCCTCTTAGAGGCTCAAGGCAGTACCATCCTGTGGCACTCCTGAGAAGTTCATTCAAGGGAGTGCCTTTTTACCCAGAGCCACTTCAAAACACTTTATACTATACACATATAGTATTTTCCAAATCATACACCAAGTATGAATCTCATATAAATCTCCTTTACAAAATCGATTCTCAAAATCGATAATTCTCATATTAGGCTTTCCAAATTTCAATATTGATTTTTCCCAAAATCAAAAGCCTTTCCAAAATTCAAAGGTTCCAAAAACCTTTCCTCAAAATCATTTTCACAAAAGCCTTTTTATATATACATATATATAATAATCTTGGAAAATCTTTGATTCAATTCATACTTGTATAAATTCATTTTTATACTTCAAATATTTTCAAAACCCTTTTTTCTGGCAATAGATTCAACAAGGGGAGTTTTATCATATGTATCAAAGATATATAAGTTTGTTTAGTCCAAATCAATATTCAAATTTAATTACTCTTTTTGTAAAGTCATTTATCAAAGTACATACTTTCATAAAGTAAATTTTTTTTACCATAGGAATATTCAATTTCCACTTTATTTCATCATATATTTCACAAAATATACTTTTCATTTCAAAAATCATTTACAGTTCTTATCCACAATATTTCAATATCAATTTCATTCAAACCCGCACGATGTCCACATATCATTCGTACGCTATATCAATCCGATCGCTCACTCGATCACACAATTTCACTTCCGAACTAGTATCGTCCACCCGACTTCCTAGTGCGGACTCAGATCTGGTTTCTTGATCAGAAACCGTCATTCTCCTTGTATAGTCACAACTACGATAGAGAATATCCAGAATCAATCAAAAATCCATATCCAGGTTTGCCGTCGAAAATCGAGCGAAAAATCCCAACTCGGATTGATAATATTATCTCGAAATTCTGTGCTCGAATCTGGATCAAATCATTATGCGAATAGAATAATATACGTACATCCTACGTATTTATCTTCATTGATTATCAATTAAATCAATTTCCTTTCTATTCATCCTCACTTTGATTTTATTCACTTATCCACATTTGCCTTAATCCACATTTGGACTATCACTTCAATTCTTATCTCAATTGGGTATTTAATTAATAACAGTTTGAACTCCGACTAGTTTATATTTAGAAAATAGCTTGGAAATTTTGAAAAATAGATAAGTAGTTGAAAAATAATTATTAGTTTGTAAAATAGCTGTAAAATAGTTAAATAATTGTAAAATAATTGTAAAATAGTAATCAGTTATAAAATAGTAGAAAAATAGTAATTACTTATAAAATAGTAGAAAAATAGTAATTAGTTTATAAATCAGTTGCAAAATCGTTAAATAGTTCCAAATGTAATTGCAAAACAAGCTTAAGATAGTTTTAGGTTTAAAAAGAAAGGTTGTATAGTAAATAGTTTGGAAAAATAGATTTATTTTAAAACAATTTATTTTGAAAATAGTCCAGAGTCAAACTGTACAACTTCCCAATCTCCATTTCCAATCAATTGCCAATTTCCAATTAACTTCCAATTTCATTTCACTTTAAACCATCTTGAATTATACAAATTCGAGTTATTATTTCAAATGTTGATTTAATCCCATAAATCAAATTTACCTTTACTTTCAATTTAGCAGCCTAACCATTTTATTCTGAGTTCAAATTTCAAAATTCCATTTTAATTTCAATATTGGAACAGATATTACCTCAATCTATCATCCAATTTATTTAAAACATTCATCATCCACTACCCATTCCAGGTCTCAAACCTATTTGAGATCGCATATAGTCCCCTACCAAATCAACTCATTTAACTTTCCTAAGTTAAATCTCAATTTCATCTTGAAATTTCCAATTCAGGTTGTTTGTTCCAAACTTATTTAACTTCCTTTAAGTTAAATTAAATTTAATCTCGTCAAACTTACTCAAATTTGAATTCCCATTTCAAATTTTAAACTTCACATTAATAAATCTTATAAGTTCAAAAACTTATCACCTTGGGTTTTCACATTACATTCCAAATTTAAAACTCAACATTTAGAGTTTATTTCAACCCATTTTTGATACCATGTATATCCCTCAAATATACATATTATTTCCTTTACATACCAAGTTATCCTTAAAATTTAAACCACTTTTGGTTTTTAATTCAAAACAAATTCCTTTAAATTTCCAAACAATTTCTGTTTGAATCAAGCCTTATCATTCAAATAATATTATTTATTATTTCTTTATCATTTTGAAACGAATTTTCAAATTCTGGGCTCAGATTTAAAACTTCACAATTTATATCATCTTTAGTTCCAATTTATAAGTCACACTTGCCTAAATGTTTTACTTTCCTAAAACATTTCATTTTGCCTATTCATTAACAACATTTCATTATTAAACATAACAAACATTTATGATAATAACCAAGATTATCATATTTGGAAACCAAATTATTATTATCTTTATTCTGAAAACATTTCTATAAATTCAGGATTTTAATTTCAGTTTGGATCCATTTCAAATTTATCTTCATTCAATTTCAATTTGGTTGTATTACTATTAACACTTAACTCTCATTATTTTATTTAATTCCAATAAATTTTTTTTTATAACCAATTACTTTAACATTTATTAGTAAGAAATATTGCTTTATATATATCAAAATATATTTTTACATAAAATCATTTAAAATCTTTATATATGAAAATAACAAGTACGCTCTCATATATATAACCACTCAACTCATTCTAGGGTACTATTGACCCTATCCTTATGAGTATACCCACTAGAGCCAAAGTTCTCGCTTAACCTTCGCTCTGATACCAACTGTAACGATACGGAATTTTCGATACCGAAAATTCCAGATAGTTAGGAAAAGAAGAAAGAGATAGAAAAAGAAGAAACAGAAAACAAGTCACATTCTCACATTCGCAGCGGATCAAAATATAATATCATTTAATAATAGTTATACAAAGAAATCTGTACTTGTCAATTTATATTTTAATACATCAGAGTTACATACATACACAAATACTAGACATATACAAATCACATGTCTCAAATAAACAGGAACCTCTCACAACGGAAACACTCCATACGCTCCTGCCATCCAGCTCGTCTCCTGAGCTCCGGAACGTCCTTACCTGAAAATCTGTAATACTCGGTCTGACCCGAGCATTACCAAAAAAGTAACACCTGGGTCAGGCTGGAAACCAGTGTGAGTAAACCCATCTAACATGGAATACAAACAACTTAGAACTTACATAAATCCCGGGGTAACTCGTGTCAATTTACAAATTCACAATTTGTTTAAGACATTACTTATTCACACATCAATTCTAAGTACCAACTTAGATTAATGTCCAATCCACTTAAATCATTTCATTCCAGCCTGTGGATATCACCTACAAAGAATTATTGCAAATTCTAATCGAAGTGGTTTCGGGTATTTACTGATACCCAACCACTGTCTCTTCGAACTAAATACTCTCTTATCCCAAGTTATTCAAGTGAACTATAATTCAACCTTAAAGACAAGATGTCACTTTTTTTTCCATAGCAATTCATCTTCGATAGGTAACCATATTATCACATCATATCATATCAGAGATACCAACCAATTCAAGGTATTTAATTCACCATTCAATCATTTATCAGCAAGATTTATCTCTTCCATTAATTACATTAATTAATGATCCTCTAATTTCTTTCATTAGTAAATTATTATTAAATTCATTTAATAATTAACCTTTAACTTAATTACATTCATTAATCCATCCTTGATTAATTTCAATCAGAAATTAACTTTTCCTTAATTTCTCCAACAATGTAAGTCAACTCCTGGATTATTTATACTAATAAATCTTTTAATTACACTGAGTAATTATCACTTAATTTCTTCCATCAAGTAATTATCTTTTAATTACTTCCCATCAAGAAATTTCCTTTTAATTAATTACTTCCATTAATTATCCATTAATTTCTTCTCTAAGTAATTACACCTTATCACTTCCATCAAATGATTACCTTTAATTAATTAAACTTAATTAATTAAAGTTAACCATATTTACTTAATTTATTTTACTAAGTAATTAATTTTCTTTAACTTACTTCATTAAGTAATTATTAATAATCTTTCTTAACATTAAGTAATTAACCTTTTAATTACCCGTCTAATTTAAATTAAAGATAAACCCCTATATCTAAATTAATTACTTAATTTGTATCATTTGAATCTTATTAAATTAATTACTTGAAATCACTTATCTAAATTAATTAACTAATATTTAATTATTCCAAACAAACCAATTTAAATTCAAATCCTTGTTTGAAATCTTATTTTAATAAATTACTTTTAAATCTTGGTTTACAATTCTTTGAACGTATATATTTCAAGAAAGACCTGCTTTAAATTTAAACTTGATTAAAGATTACATTATAACCTGGTACATTGTCTTTATATTTAAAACTTGGTTAACTGGAAACAAGCAACCCGAGCCCACACTTGTTTTCCCCGAGTCCCACTCACAAATTCCCCGAGTCACACGAGACAGCTCTCTCAACTTCGAGGCAACACGCAAACTTCCCCGATATCCACCCATGCAAATCATCATCTTCCTAAAACTACAAAACCCAGCTTACCATGCACAAAACTGTGCACACCGTGCAAATCTACATCACCGACGACCATCACCATTGGTCGTCGACCATCTACTTCAATCACCAACCACCCCCGCAACCCACCTTAACACCCAAATTCATGTTTACATCCTCGCCTCAGGATTTCACTTTCCAACCCAAAACTGAACAAGTCTGGACCATCCTATCACCTCGTTCCAACACTCTCTGGCCATGATGACCTCAGATCTTAGCCGCGAGCTCCGCCGCATCCCTTTCCTGCTTTTCCCCTCGGTGTGAACCACTACGGTCGACAAACGACACCACCATTGAACCACAACCGAGCTCGACCTAAACCAGGCTAAAACCCTAGTTCACCGTCGTTCCGCCACCACGGCTTTCGAGAAAATCACCCAGTAATTTTCCATTGTCCCCCAGACTATCAACCACCTCCAGGCATGATCTCGAGATTCCCAACCCCGCCGAACATCAGAAAAAGCTCGAAACTCAAATCTCGATCAATTCTCGATTTCTCTTGATTTAAACGCTTAAAAATCATGATTCTTTTTCTAAATATCTAAGATTTTGAAAACACAACTGATTATATACATGAATCATCCAATTATTTATATCGAAATTTCAATATGATTTAAGTTTCACTGTTTTCCTTCTTTTATTTTAAAACTAACTTCAAATTGAACTTTTAAAAAAAAACTAAAATTGATATCTTGTTATAACAACCAATATTTGTTTATACATTGAAGTCTAAAGAATATCAGATGAAGAGCATTTAATTTTTGAATCCTATTTGCAACCTAGAAGTGAAGAACAGATCTAAACACTGACATGCATTCAAAATTATTCATAGTATATACACATGAAATCATATAAAACAATCAATCAAACACTTTTACCATTTATTTAAAGTTTTACTGCATGCGACAAGGTTTTAAACAGATTTTAAAACCTTTAAATAAGAATTGTTTACTCACCTGTACATTGTAAACAGAGAAGACTGAGATGATTAAAACTGGAATTTGGTTGAGATGATCCTGTTGAGTTGATTCCTTGAATTGTTAAGTTGAATTTGCATCCCTGCCGAGTTGATCTTGCATGATGCATATGAGTTAAATTTTTGCTTAGCTTGATTCCAGTTTTAATTAAACTTCCTCTGATCTGTTTCCAGTTTTGATTTGTTTTTGATTTCTATCTTCTCTGGTTTGCATGAAGTTGTATTGTTTGCTTAAGTTTAATTTTTTGTTGAAGTATGAAATGGTGTTGTACTCAGATTCACTCAGCCTAGAAGGGTCGAACCGAAATGGAGGGTTGATAAATATAAACAAGTTACAGGTGATACTTTTACAGGGTGATCAAATTTTGTACAACAGAGATTATATTTTGTACCATAGAGATCAGAGATATTTCTTGTTTGGAAGCTGAAATGATTTTTGTAAGGTTGAGAATTGACTTTGTTTAGTACTTGAATTGATAGCATACTTATCCTATATATTTGTATGTTCATATATGATTTTTCTTGCCTTAAACAATACATATACATATACGTCTGCCCCTTGTTATCTATAAAATTTTACTTGTATGCTATACTACAGCAACCAGGTAGAGTATTTATAACATAATTGTATGATTATTTTACTCAAGTGCATTTGTCCCTATATATGTATATTCCCTACTATACAAATTTCCATACATATATTATTTCATATATATTCATACACTCGTATATGTATATACTTATATATGTATATATTTTATCATTTATAAATATACATATATATATATATATCCTCCACATTTATTGTTAGTTTCATATATATTATGAGCATAGATCCCTATATTTGTATATTTATACACTTATATTCACATATATATATATATGTATATATATATATGTATATATAATCTAACATAAAGCTTGTATCTATATTTTTATGGATATTTTATCTCAGTTTAAATGGTGAAGTTTATCTATACCAAAAAGTTTATTTTCTTTTCTATAGAATTTATCATACCCAGAGATTAAATATCCAATATAGTTTTTTTTAATATCTATTCTAGTTTCCAAATCCACCCATATATTCAGATATTTTTATTTATCAAAAATTCATTTGTTCGACACATCAAAATTAATATCCTGATATTTCAATTATCAAAAATTTATTCGATTGACTAATTTATATTAATATTTCAAACATAAAACCAGTTAATTTCCCGACTAACGGACGTCAAAAATCCGGGTTATCACATTTATACTTAGATTTAAATATAAAATTATAGTAAAATTTTATATATATTATTCTCTATATTTATCTATGTATTTTATCTATAGTCAAGTATATTTATAAAGTTTAAATAGTTTTTAATATAAGATAAAGGTTATTTTCAAAGATAAACAAAACATCAAAATTTCCTTTGGGATATCGACATGCCCTAGTACCCCATGTCGACATAGTGTAAGTTAGGACCAAAAATTTGAATTTCAAAAGAAGTGTCTATTCGCCCTAACCTTTCACGAATGGACATGGCTGTTGTTCTTCTACAAATATGGGTTAGTTTCAACGAATTTTATATTAAATTTTCTGGTTTTTCACTTCTCTTCTTCTTCCACATTTTCTTATTCAAAATCCTATCATCACTCTGCCGAAATCAACATTGAATCTAACTAGATCATCTTTGGTTTGATTCTCTATCAATCTCTCAACAAGATCCCAGTGCTATTCAGAGTTATAGGCTTCTTTGTAATCTATCTAGCGAGAAAAGGTGTGATTGTAGCCTTGGAAATCAATTGGGTGAACTTGTTGCCCCGGAAATCAAGTATCTCTACCCAGAGGATTGTGATTCTGGAGGGTGTACCTCGTAGCCTTGAAACCGAAGGTTGTAATTGTTGAATTGCTTTTGAAAGGAAATCCATACTTAGTTGTGCGGGACTGGATGTAGGGTAACTCCGAATCAGTATAAAATCCGGTGTGTTCTTTCCTTTACTACATTTACTTTATTTCTACATCTGTGTTTGATTCTGTGATTATATTTGTGTCTGAATATTACATACATTTGTGTACAAATCAACAATAACTCAAAAGATTTAGTAATTTCTTATAAACACTATTCACCCCCTCTAGTGTTCATTCTAGCCTTAAGATCCATATTCCGCATTGCTCACATTTGGTATCAGAGCAAGGTTTTCAAAAGTTTCATAATCTGATTTTTGAAAAAGTTTTTTTTTAAAATGGCTATGTTTAAGAAATTTGTTAATGCATGTTTAGAAATATTCAGATCATCATTGTCTCTTGAGTCTGCATATAATCAATATTCAAATACAAGTTGTCTACTAAGATTGTTTGATGTACATGAATCATGCTTTATGGGAGTTAAGGAATCAATCCAGAACAAACAAACTGTGCAGATCAAAAAGAACAAATGGATACTCGATAGTGGATGTTCTAGACACATGACTGGGAATCCAAATATGCTGAATGATATAATATACAAAGACAGAGGACTGGTTAACTTTGGAGACAATTCAAAGGGTTATGTGATCGGCATCGGCAAATTCGGTAACTTTGAAACTCCTATTATTACTAATGTTTTGCTAGTTAAGAACCTGAAACACAATCTGCTAAGTATAAGTCAACTATGCGATAAAGGATATAAAATTAAATTTGAAAAAGATAAGTGTCACATTGAAGATAATAATTCAACCATAATATTTGAGGGAATTAGGAAAAAGAATATTTGTATTCTTAGTATGAAAATTTCAATTGATAGCTTGTGTCTTTTGGCAAATGCAAGTGACCCTTGGATTTGGCATAAGAGATTTGGGCATTTGAATTTCAAACTCTTATCTAGACTGTCAAAACATGATCTAGTAAGAGGCCTCCCTAAAATGAATTTTAAAGTAGATAGTCTATGAGATGCATGTCAACTAAGAAAACTTAGAAAAGGCTCCTTTAAATTAAAAAATATAATTTCTACTTCAAAACCTCTTGAATTACTTAATATTGATTTATTTGGTCCATCTCAAATTCTATCAATAAATAACAGTAAATATGTTTTTGTAATTGTAGATGATTATTCTAGATTTACATGGTCAATATTTTTAAAACATAAAAGTGATACTTTTGAATATTTTAAGAATTTTTCAAAAAGGGTTCAAAATCAACTTTCTAAAAAAATTATAACCATCCGTAGTAATCACAGTGGTGAATTTGAAAATGAAAAGTTTGAAGAATTCTGCAATAAAAAGGGAATAATTCACAATTTTTCATTTCCAAGAACTCCACAACAAAACGGAGTTGTAGAACGTAAAAATAAGACGATTCAAGAGTGTGCGAGAACTATGCTTTCTGATAGTAATTTACCAAAGTACTTTTGGGCAGAAGTAGTTGCTACCGCTTGTTATATTTTAAATAGAATTTTAATTAGACCTTTAACTGATAAGACATCTTATGAACTTATTTACTCAGAGAAACCTAAGTTATCTTATTTTAGAATTTTTGGAAGTAAATGTTTTATCTTAAATACAAAAGATAAATTAGATAAATTTGATCCTAAGTCCGACAAAGCTATCTTTATCGGATACTCTAATAGAAGTAAAGCATATAGAGTATTTAATTTAAGAACTAATACCATCGAAGAAACAATGCATGTTTCATTTGATGAAAATTTCAAAATTTTTGAAGAAATAAATGATGAAGAGGATTTAATCACTCAAAACCAAGAGTCAACTGAAACTAATAATGAATTAAATCATCCTAATAAAAGGATTAAACTTTTAAAAGATCACCCTATAGAAAATATACTTGGAGATATGCAATCTGTTGTTAAAACTAGAAACCAACTAAGTCAAATGAGTAATGTAGCGTTTATATCAACTATTGAACCCAAAAATCCAGAAGAAGCATCAACTAATGATTCATGGATTTTGGCTATGCAAGAAGAATTAAATCAATTCACTAGAAATGATGTTTGGGAACTTGTTCGTAGACCTGAAAATAAAACAATAATTGGAACTAAATGGGTTTATAAAAATAAAATGAATGAACAAGGAGAGGTTGTTAGAAATAAAGCTCGGTTAGTCGCTCAAGGTTATTGTCAAGAAGAAGGAATAGATTTTGATGAAACCTTTGCCCCCGTAGCAAGATTAGAAGCTATTAGGATTCTACTTGCTTTCGCAAATCATAATAATTTCAAATTATTTCAAATGGATGTTAAAAGTGCATTTTTAAATGGTTTTGTAAAAGAAGAAGTATTTGTTAAACAACCACCACTTTTTGAAATTGATAAATTTCCAAATCATGTTTACAAACTTAAGAAAGCTCTAAATGGTCTAAAGCAAGCTCCTAGAGCCTGGTATGATAAACTAAAATCTTACTTGTTACAATCAAATTTTGAAATAGGTAAAGTAGATAATACTCTTTTTATTAAAAGAAATAAAAATGATATTCAACTAGTACAAGTCTACGTAGATGATATCGTTTTTGAATCAACTAATTTTGAAATGAATAAAGAATTTTCTGAAATAATGACAAAAGAGTTTGAGATGAGTCATATGAGTGAATTAAACTTCTTTTTAGGATTACAAATAAAACAATTAGATAATGGTATCTTTATTAGTCAAGAAAAATATGCTAAAGACCTAGTTAGTAAATTTTGTTTGACTACTGCGAGTGGAAAACCCACTCCCATGGCAACCAATGAGTACCTTAGTAAAGAAGATCTCTCGAGAGGTGTAGATCAAAAATTATATAGAGGAATGATTGGATCACTACTCTATATCACTGCGAGTAGACTTGATATCATGCATAGTGTCTGTCTCTGTGCAAGGTATCAATCCCAACCTAAAGAAACTCACTTAAAAGCTGTAAAACGTATTATAAGATATGTTAAACATACCTTTGATTATGGCTTATTTTACCCTAAAAATGATTCGTTTGACTTAATATCTTACTGTGATGCTGATTATGCTGGTTGTAAATCAGACCGAAAAAGTACAAGTGGAACTTGTCACTTTTTAGGGCATTCTCTGATTTCTTGGTTTAGTAAAAAGCAAAACACAGTTTCTCTATCAACAACTGAAGCAGAGTATATTTCTGCTGCTTTGTCTTGCTCTCAAGTGATATATATGCAACAAACTTTAAAAGATTTTGGTTTAAATATCTCAAAATCACCAATTTATTATGATAATACTAGTCCAATAAATTTATCCAAAAATACTACTCAACATGCTCGAACTAAACATATTAATATCAGACACCATTTTCTCAGAGATAATATAAGTAGAGAAGTAATTACTCTCGACTATATCAATTCTAAAAATCAAATTGCTGATATCTTAACAAAACCCTTAAATGAATCTACATTTACTAAATTAAGAAGAGAATTAGGTATTTGTTCATTAACTGAAATATAAAATACAAATAAAAAAGTATAATTAAAAATTAAATCAAAATAAATCAAATAGTAAAAATATTGAGAACCATGTTGACATCTCCTCTATACCCATGTCGACATATAACGTTTTTTAAAATTTTAAATATTTTTCCCACCAAAATTCAAATAATTGGTTATATATTCTTCTTATTTTCGAAATTTTCTTCATTCTCTATGTTCTCTTTATGTTCTATCTTCTGAAATCAATTTATCAATGGCCTCCTCCTCCAAATCAAACATAAAATCATCCTTTTCGTTCCCTTCTCCTACCTCTGGTCTGTTCCAACATACTACGTTCGCCCAAGTGACAAAAATGGAGGATTCTCTGAAGGATGCAATTCAGTTAATGACTGAAATTCAAATAGTGCAACTCCGAATGGCAAAAGAACAGGAAAGGCAAGGGAAAATCCTTAGAAATTTGCAAAAATTTCTAATGGACAATCATGCTAATCCAATCTTGATTGACGAGGACTCTTCAGGAGATCATGAACAAGAGGAAAGTGAAGAAGAAGAAGAACCAATGGAAGAAGAGCATGCGGAAGACAACGACAAAGTCATTTGCATTGGCGAAGTATGTTTTGAAAAGAATGGAAACTTGGTTGAACAACGTGGAAATTTATGTTTCCATTATCCAAATTGTTCGATCCATAGATCTCTAATTGTCAAAGATACTCAGTAGTTTCTTCTTTTTCGTTTTTCATCGTTATGTGTATATTTGTCACGTTGTATGAAAATGTAAATATAAACATATACATATAAAAATAAATATTGTGTGTTCTTATATATGATTCCTATATATATTATATATATAAGTATTATATAGGTACTTGGTTAGGAATGTTAGTAGTTTAGGACTAAGTTTTAGGTTTACAAGTAAGTACTGATTATGTATGATAACACTATCATCATATATGATATTAGACTAAGAGTTATATAGTTTAGAGTTAGTTTTTTTTTGTTGATGACAAAGGGGAGAAATATAAAATAGGAGAGTTAGGCAGTTAGGCATAGATTAAAGGGGAGTTATCAGTTTTAGGGGGAGTTATTAGGATAGAAGTAATATTTTATAAACAACGGTTGTCATCATAAAAAAGGGGGAGATTGTTAGTCCATGAGTTGATGGTTTTGATGACAACAACCTTAGAATAAGATTATAAAATATAAATACTAACATTATAATTTAAATATATATGTATATGCAGGATTTAACCATGCAGGTACAAAGAATGAAGACTGTACAGTATAGAGATTCAAAATATCAAGATTGAAGACTCATGAGTATCAAGAATATCAGGATTATCAAGGGTTCAAGATTTCAAGATAAGTATTGAGTCTAGAATTATGTTAAAACTTCATAATAGCACTGAAATCTTCACTCCATTTTTCTTTTGGGATGGAACCCATTTCTACCTTTTTAGTGGCTTACAAACCCACGACAAGTAGCTTACAAACCTACGACAAGTGGCTTACAAACCCACGAACATCCTGGTTTTGTACAATTTCTCGAGTCCTGATGTGATGAGATATTCTACAGGAAGAAGCTTGCAAAACTACTTCAAAATGATTTTCAAAACTACTTCAGAATGATTTTCAAAACTGCTTTTCAAAATGTTTTAGCCTTAAAAATTATCTTTTCAAATGATTTTCAAAAAGATGTTTTAGCCTTAAAATATTGTTTTTTTTGTTTTTAATAAACTCTTGTTTTAAACTTTGTTTGTTTTAAACTATCTTTTAATTATAATATATTTATACTTAGATTTAAATATAAAATTATAGTAAAATTTTATATATATTATTCGCTATATTTATCTATGTATTTTATCTATAGTCAAGTATATTTATAAAGTTTAAATAGTTTTTAATATAAGATAAAGGTTATTTTCAAAGAAAAACAAAACATCAAAATTTCCTTTGGGATGTCGACATGCCCTAGTGCACCATGTCGACATAGTGTCAGTTAGGACCAAAAATTTGAATTTCAAAAGAAGTGTCTATTCGCCATAACCTTTCACGAATTGACATGGCTGTTGTTCTTCTATAAATAGGGGTTAGTTTCAACGAATTTTATATCAGATTTTCTGGTTTTTCACTTCTCTTCTTCTTCCACATTTTCTTATTCAAAATCCTATCATCACTCTACCGAAATCAACATTAAATCTAACTAGATCATCTATGGTTTGATTCTCTATCACTATCTCAACAAGATCCCAGTGCTATTCAGAGTTATAGGCTTCTTTGTAATCTATCTAGCGAGAAAAGGTGTGATTGTAGCCTTGGAAATCAATCAAGCGAGAAAAGGTGTGATTGTAGCCTTGGAAATCAATTGGGTGAACTTGTTGCCTCGGAAATCAAGTATCTCTACCCAGAGGATTGTGATTCTAGAGGGTGTACCTTGTAGCCTTGAAACCGAGGGTTGTAATTCTTGAATTTCTTTTGAAAGGAAATCTGTACTTAGTTGTGCGGGACTGGATGTAGGGTAACTCCGAACCAGTATAAAATCCAATGTGTTCTTTCCTTTACTGCATTTACTTTATTTCTGCATCTGTGTTTGATTCTGTGATTATATCTGTGTCTGAATATTACATACATTTGTGTACAAATCAACAAAAATTAAAAAAGATTTAGTAATTTCTTATAAACACTATTCACACCCCCTCTAGTGTTCATTCTAGCCTTAAGATCCATATTCCGCATTCCTCACAACTTATAGTGAATGCATCAAATTACGAAAGATTGTCTTCATATACGTACCAAATATTATTTATGATGTAATAACGGTTTTTCAATATTGACTGAATATAGATATAATTTTATTTTAATATGAATATTATGAATACTCATGTAACGCCCCACCTCTATACCCATACTACGAAAGAGTATTAATAAAGAATTATGTCTGGTAATATGGAGAATGAGGCATGTTAGGCGTGACCTTACGTGAATATTCCCTTGGGCTAACAACAATATAGAATTCTTACCTTATAATACTATATTTATATAGGTACCCAGTATAAGCACAAAGCAATAAACATGTGTGCTTAACTAGGACAAAATAATATATGATACAAATAAGATAACATAGTATCATACAACGTAGATCATGGTTGGAAATTATAATACACAACATAAGGTGTGAGTTTACAAAATAGAGTTTTTGACACACTACAAAAAAATAAATAGAGAGATGCACATAGGTACCCAAAATATATACATTATATAAGTCATACATCCATATCAACTAGGAGACGACCTAAAAAGTATATATAGTAGACCGATATACATACATACATCAATACATGCATACATACATACATACATACATACATATATATATATATGTATATCATCGTCTCCTAAATGCACTAGTCCCACATCCAAGGTCATCGCGTCCCTAAACTTGTCAAGTCTCGGCCTAACTATAGTAATATAGAGTTAATAAACATGTTAGACAATATTACAATATAAAGGGTAAGAACATGATATGATCCATATTAACATGATATAGTCATTCCCATAACATAAGCATCGATTAGCAAAAATATGATATAAAGACAAATCAAGCAACATAAATTACCATAGCATAAAACGTAAAAGCAAACATAGGATATAAAAGAGTCATAATGAAACATAAGCAACCAACTTATGAAATTGATAGGACGAATACACAGTAAGTCCTTATAGTGGCGAGATCATGACTATGATCAAGTAAAGTGTAAAGTTACAAGGAATGCAACTTATAAGTAATGGACGAACATATATTTAATCCTTGGACAAACACAACGAAAGTCCTTGTATAATGGACTAATACATAATAAGTCTGTAACAAGTGGACGAAAACAAAGTAAGTTTGTAATAAGTGGATGAACAAATAGTAAGTCCCTAACAAGTGGGCTAACACATAGTAAGTACGTTGACGAACACACAGTAAGTCCAATGTGCTAATAAGCACTCCTCAAGATGGGTCGGCGAACACACATTAAAACTTCAGCTGCCTCTGTTGGGGATTTACGATAATACTTCTCTATTCCAATGGGAGATTGATAGACACAAAACAACGCTAAAAAGGACTTAAAAACACACTGTAATACTCCTACAGTCATTTTCGTACTCGATCCTCATGTCATAATGTCCTGACTTTTCATGTTAATATGCAGCGACCTTAATGGTTCAGAGTGCTTATGATATCGTTCTCACCCTTTGTACCAGACTGTTTTCTCATGTGGCATCTGAGTGTAGTACGAACACACAGTAGGTACGTAAACTAACAAAATTCAAACACATGGCATGATATCTAAACACATAGTAAGGTAGGGGATACCACGACTCGAGACACGACCTCCATAATCTAGCCATAAAGGTGGACTGCTAGCATCATCGTGAAGCAGATCACATTTGAAACTCAAAATGAAAAAAATAAATACACAGTAAACTGACCCCTGGGCGCTTGATCCATAAGTGTCAATACCCAAAATAGTAATTAAACTGTGACGACCCACCTTTCTTACCCTCGGGAACGACACTTAATACATCCATGGTATTCATGTGCCATAACCCAAGCGTCTAAAAGATGAATTGTTATGGGGTAAAAATAAAAGAAAAGAATAGAAAATCTCACAACGAAACTATTAAATAGAACATAACAGTAAATAGTACATATGGTTACTCCTAGAAATTGAGTTATCAACGTTACACAAAAGTACCGTCGTCAGCTTAGGCAGTTATAACAACATGCCTTCACACATGTTGAAACAAAATACACTTACATGATTTGAACAAATAGTGGAAATAGACAACTAAATAGACAAAGGCCTCCTGCTTTGACGCCATCTTCAAAAGAGCCCATAAAAAACCTGCTACTCTCGAACAACTCAAATAAAAATGAGAACCCGAGAGTTTAGAGGAAACAAACAACTCGGGTCAGACAATATGTCTGGTATGAGTAAAACTCTAAACAATAGGTGTAATTAAACAAAAATATGTGAGACCA
This sequence comes from Allium fistulosum, assembly GCA_030737815.1. Taxonomy (NCBI): domain Eukaryota; kingdom Viridiplantae; phylum Streptophyta; class Magnoliopsida; order Asparagales; family Amaryllidaceae; genus Allium; species Allium fistulosum. The sequence continues at coordinate 735,250,982 of CM060908.1, read as the reverse complement.
CGCTTCCAAACATGGAACAGTTTCCTCTTACTAGAACAACATCCAAATGTAAAGAATGGATCCATATAATTAAATATCGCAAAGAGCACTAGACTCTTCCTGATGCAATTAAGGAAAAACAAATTCAAAGGTTCGACTCAAACCAAGAAAAAGGGAATTTTCCAACAATGACTAGGAGGGTGCACCCCCCTTACCGAAAGTATACATAATAAATACTTGAGAACTATAATGGCTCTCGGACATGTCCAAGCTAGACCTCGCTAACATTTATCGAGTATCCGAGTATTTCACATCTTAGTGCACAAATACCTGAACCAAATCTAGAGTAGATGTGATAATATCCAAATGGGAGCAACCCCACATAGCTTGGCTTCCACTCACTCTTTGGGTTTGGTCATTTTCGACAAAGGATAACAAAGCTCAAATGAGCAACATCTTCATAGAGTGGCGAAAAGCAAAGAAGGCGGAGGTAATCGATAGTCGATAAACAAACTATCAAAGATAACAAAATGATCATATATAGAAATTAATCTTGTATACCCATCACCACTCATCAATTTCAAACTTGTACTATCCCTTTGGTAACAATGATTTCATACTAGTTAAGGTAGTGTTATCTCAAATCATGCCTCGGCGTACATTCTTAACTTTTGGGATACAGACGAATCTCCGTTTTCGACGTTTGGTGTTAAATATACAACTAAATGCTTTCCATATAAGTGATATCGCACTACGAAAATTAATTCATTTTCATAAACGAATCAAACTTTTACTTTTAAAACCAAATTCGTTCTTGGGCTTCATATTACAAGCATTAACATTAAGCAACTTTGTTAAAGTGGTTCATTAACTTAAATAACATAAAACATCATTATTAAATTGATTAATCAGCTCTAACTGCCATTAATAAGGGTGATTTACTTTTCTTTAAACTTCGTTAATTAATTTGATTAATTAACTTTAAATTCCATTAGTCAAAAGGGTTAATCACCTTTTTTTATAAACATCATTAAATTAATTAATAAATTTTAAATACCATTAATTAAATTAATTAATAAAAATTTAAACACCCTTAATTAAAATGATTAATTAATTTGAAACGTTATTAAGGAAAAGGTTAATTAAATTTAAAAGTCAAAGGGTTAATTAATTTTAAACAGCATTAATTAAAATGATTAATTAACTTTAATCCACCATTATTAAATGATTAATTAACCTTAAACATCATTAGATAAAATGATTAATTAATTTTAAGAATCATTAACAAAGTAATTTATTAATTCTAAACACATCATTATTAAGTTAATTAACTAGCCTTAATCCTCATTAATTAAAATGATTAATTAAATTTAAAAATCATTATAAAATAGTTAATTAATTTTAAATCCATCATTATTCAAAAAATTAACTAACTTTGTAAAACAAAACACAACATAAGATTAAACAAAAGGTTTCGAAGCGATGGTATTTTTCAAAAGTGCTGATATAGCGATAGTCGCCATACAAACACTTTTATAACTACTTTAATGTCATTTGATTTACATCCAAGCCTCACATCACATAACATAAGCATGACATATACACAAAGTAAACAATATTCATGAACATAAAGAAGGCATCACTTATACAACTTTACTTTGAAATTTACAACTAATTTTAAGTGCTTACTAACTACTAAAGGTGTCGTCTTTTTAAAGCACAATCAAGTCAACAAAATTACATCCAAACATTACTATCTAAGCAAGTAAAATAGTGACAATAATATGAAGAAAATAAAGTTCAAAATTTTAGTTTAAATAAAGCAAGCTTTACGCATCGAAACGAACACAAATTTGAATAGAACTTGAAATCGTCACACGGACGGAGTCTCTTTTTGTATAAAGTGGAGTTTTGTGCCTTAAATGGGCCTAGTTGGATCAGCCATGGCAAGAAGTGGGCTCGACCATGGAGAATTAGGTGGATATGGGCCTTGTTTCAGTACGGAGGAGGTGTAGTTAAAAAAAATTAATTTTAGTGGTTTTTGTTTAAGGGAGAAATGTAAAAGACTGGAAGGGAGAAGTGTGGAAGAGTGGATATTTTTCAATTTGAAACTTATGAAGCCATGAAAACTCAATTAAACCTTAAATGAAGGTTTTGAAAATGAAAATAGAAATAAAAAGTGAGAAAAAGAATTAGGAAATTTGGTTATATACAAAAGGATAAAATAAATTTACCAAATTGAATTAATGGTACATAACCTCCACTACATGTTTGCCACATCACAACCCTTGTCTCCCCTCGACCATTGCTCACGTGTTCCATGTCCCTCCCCTTCATTTGTTGAGCCAACATGCATTTATGGATTATGTACTTAATGTTTTTAATGAAATGATGTGTTATGAAAACTTTTTCATTTATATTTTAAATTCTTTTTAATTATTTCATAAAAGTCATAATATTATTTTATTAAACTTAAGTATATATTTATTGTTTGCGCCAAAATTGGTCACAAATCCCAAATATTGTGAAAGCACTAGTGTATGAACACAGATCAACAATAAATGATCACAAATCACAGATCTAAGTAAGGTAAGGGATAAAAAATGAAGAATAATAAACTTAAAACGGAAAGAAATAGGTAGAGACACAAGATTTATAGTGGTTCGGCTATCTCCGGCCTACGTCCACTTCAGAAGTTAATCTTTTATTGACTTTCCTTCCTAGTTACAACTGATTACAACGGATTACAGTGATGAAATTCAAGTACAACAGCAGCCTTGTAGTGCAAAGATACTTTCGGCAGAGTCTGGACGTCGGATAGCCCAAGCTCCCTTTTTCTGTAGGCTCTAGGGTGCTATTTATAGGCGTAGGTTGCAAATATCTCGCTCAGATCTCGGGAGATCTCTTCTGGCACGTGAGTGGGCCCACGCGATCGATCCTACGTGATTTCGACTCGATCCGTGATCGATACGAACGAAATTCGTATCGATCAAGATCTTGTCCAATCGAGCCGAAATTTAGCATGAGCATTCTTTAGGTCGTACATAAGATCCTGTGAAAATTTCATAGCATTTGTACTTGTAAATCTTAAGATATGATCGATACGAATTAGAACTTTCTCTATGCTGCTTGGTTCGTATCGATCGATTCGTATCGATATTTTTTCGTATCGATACCAAGCACGTGCGCGTTGGCGACGTGGCACTGATTTCCAGGTTCGATCCACTTTCCATGTCGTGTTGAATGTTTCCTCCTTCAAATCATGCATATCTCTAGTTCGTGTCCGTCACTTCGTATCCATCGATCTGAGTCCATAGCCTACGTATCGATCAAGGCTCCACTTATTCGTATCCATCTTCACCTGTAGTTCGTATCCACGTGCTACCATCCATTTGTTAATGTTTTCGGTCTTCTTCGCATCCTTCGGCCGCTCCTCTGTTCGCATCCATCGATCAACCTTCCTTCGTATCGACTCGAAGTATCCAATGTCGATCGATACGAACAGTATAGATTCGAAGTTGTTCATGCTGATCGATATGAACAGTATCGATTCAAAGTAAACTGTTATGCTCTGTGACGACCCGACTTTCCACTCCCGGAAAATCGCATCGACAGAAAGAAAGAAAGGGGTGAGAAATAGAAAAGAGAAGAAGAGAAAAGAAAACAACAACAGATACTCACAGCGGAAACGAAATGAAATATAATATATCACATAAATATTACATAGTATCATATACATCATCTATCAGAGTTACACAGATTACACATCACATACTAGACAGTTATAAACATCTGTCTAGTTATTACATCTCAACACAATACAGATCAATACAAAGATCAACACAGCGGAAAACTACTATCTATATCTACAACGCCGAAGCCTCCTGCTCCATTGCTCCTCCAGATTACTCGTCAAAGCTAAACCTGAATCCCTTGGATACTCGTAAAAAATTTGAGTACCCAAGAGTTTATGAAACAGAAATAAACAACTTGGGTCAGACATGGGTCTGGTGTGAGTAACAGGTTAAACTTGTTTAACTTCAAAACCTTTTGAAAGAGAAGGTATCACGTAAGACTCCCCACCAATAAATATGGGTATGTTTTTACCTTACGCTAACCAAAACATTTGATAGGAAATTCGATTGTATTATAATAGGTCTAGGGTTTTCAAATAAATATGAAATAGCTGGAATGCTTACATCTCACGTTCCAACATAGTTGGGCACAACTAAAACGTACGGCACTTATTGGAGTTTGGATTCCATCAATGGCAGGGCTACCGGGGTACCGTCCGTCACAGTACGTGGCCTAGATCACCGTACCGAGGATCACTCCCAATCCCCTGCAACACAAGGCCGGAACATCCCTTACTGGATAATTCCCGCACAAGATACCCCACGGTTGTCATGACCAACCGCACACACTAAGTCGAAAATAGAAAGGGACATCTAGACAGAGGTCATCTTGTCCTACTTGGGTGCTACCCACTAACCTTGCTGCACCTCCCCTGTTTTAGCCATTCCCGGTTTGTGAGGCTTGAGGTCACGATTACCTTCTAAAAGAACACATCTATCTTAGAATGCTCATCGTCCACCTGACGATGTGCTGAAAGCATTCAATCCATACAAGTTCGTTCCGGGTTCGAACGAAACCGAAGGCATTATCTCGTTACACTCGTATTGGAATCACCCTCAGAGTTAACGACAATAACCCTTGCACTCTAAATCTTTATCTCGAATCTGAAAGTACTATCTCCGTCAACTCATTACGGAATCACCCACAGAGTTATACTGACAAAGAATCGTTCTTACACCTCGAGTCTTCACTTGCTCCATTTGGATTTCACGACCTAACGTAAATTTGGATCGATGTGGTATTCGGGTCTCCAGACCTGGAAATCCGGTATACGGAAACCCGATCCCGGTCTCATCGAAATCCAAAACGTATCTTTTAAGGCTAAGTTGTTTTAAAGGTTAAAACAATTTAATTCATTATCTTTATACACAAAGAAAGATAATTCACAACAGATAATCAACATTATCAGATAATCCATACAATTCAACTAACATCCATATCATACAGCATATATCTCATCAGAGATATCAATCAATGCCAAGTATTCAATACTATCACTCATTCATATGTAATGATTTACACTATCTCTAATTAATTTAAATTGAATTAAATTAATTACTTCATTTTATAAATCCTTCTTACTTACCCATTAATTAATTACAAATTAATTAATTATCCTCTAATTACCTTTTTCAATTAATCATCTTTGATTAATTATCTTTTAATTACCTTCAAGTAATTTATCCTTAATTAATTACTCAAATTAATTATCCTTAACCACTTATAGTAATTAACCTTTAATTACATCATTAATTAATTTACTAAAATTAATTAACTTAATCAACTATAATTAATTATATTAATCCTTAATTAATTACATTGATTAATTACTTCATTTATTAATTATTACTTAATTAACCAATCTTAATTACATCATTAATTATATTAATTAATGATCCTTAATTACAACTTAATTATTAATTTTTTTATTAAATTAATTACATTAAGTAATTAACCTTTAATTAAACAACATTTATTAATCACTTTTGATTAATCTTCAATCAGTAATTAACTACCCTTAATTACTTTCACTAACTAAATTAATTACTCCTTAATTAATTCCTTAATTAATCCCTTGATTAATTATTCAAAGTAATTAACTCAAATTACTTCTATTAATAAAATCATTTATTCAACTAATTACTTCCAGTAATTATCTTATTATTTACTTCCCTAAATAATCTTAACTTAATAATTTCATTAAGTAATTATTATCAAATCATCTCTTGATTATTCTAAATTAATTAAACTTAATTAATTAACTTAACAAATCAAATTAACTTCAATTAATTACAATAAGTAATTAATTCTTAATTACTTCCATTAAGAAATTACATTTTAAACAAATTCTATAATTGATTATCTTCAAATTAATTAATCTAATTAACTATTAAAATTAATCCTATTAATTAATTATTAAATAATCCATAGTTAATGACTTCATTAACTATTATTTAATTACTTTCCTTAAGTAATTAACTTATATTAATTATTATTAATTCTAAATTAATAAATCTTAATAACCAATTAATCAATCTCTAATTATTTAATTAATTAAGTGTTAACCATAACTTAATTAATATTTAATTACTTATTAATTAATTCCTAACCATTAATTAATACTCTAATTTATAATCCTTAATTACAAATTAATTATTCCTAATTAATTTATCTTAATCATTAATTAAAAATCAAATCCTATTTAATTAATGAATCTTAATTACAAGTTAATTATTCTAAAAATAATTAATCTTAAACCTTTAAGATTGAACCTTTAATTACCTTTAAGTAATTATTTATTTCATTAATTTATTAGATAAATTAATTATCCATTTAATTACTCTAATAATTAAATGCATACAAATCATTAACTTATAATTAAACTTCAACAAGTTTTAAAATCAATTTAAAACCTTTAAATGATAAATAATATTTTTCTTATAAAAGAAATTTTACAAGATTTAAACAAGTCCCCTTTTAAATTCAAAACATTTAAATTTTAACAACATTTAAACTTATTAAAACATTTGAATTTATAAAACTTATTTATCTTAAATCTAAGGTTCGAAACCAAACTTGAATCCATATATTACAACTTTGATTTCAATTCCTGTTTTAATATTTATTCACAAATTTAAATTCAATTTAAATTTAAACAAAACAGGTTTTTAAAACCTGGTAACAACTAAAAGTACTCGAGACCATCTGAAACTACTTCGAGTCGTAGCTCTGAAAACTTCGAGCTACTCACCTGAACAACCCGAGTACGACTCGAGAATGTCCTCTTCCCCAACACTTAAGCATTCCAGAAATAAACCTATCCTTTGCAAATTCTTCGAGTCGAATACCCCTCAGCTTCGAGTAAAAACGCAGTTCTACTCGAAATAACATACGAGCCCTTCATCCCTAAAAACATCAGCCAACAACCCATGCACGCCGTGCACCTGCACCCACGCTACACCCAATTCCGACCCCTCGCGACGACGTTCGCAAGTCAACGGTCATCCCCCAACTCCATTCCGATCGACAAACTAACTGCAGAACCCAAAAATTAAAAACGAGCTTCGAGCTCAAAACTGAATCAATGGTTGAACCTGTAACCGCCTCAAACACCAAGATCAGATCATCAGAGAACCAACGCTTCCAGCCACATCCACTTCCACACCCCATCTATCTCCAGTTCGAATTAGGAAGGACTCGATCACTTATATAGGTCACGGTGATCAATTTACTGATCAACATTGAAAACTAGGGCTTATCAACTATAATCCCAAATCACCACTGCCCCCATACTTTAATCCATCATCCAGTATTTTCTCAGAAACTTCGATCCATAATCCATCACCAGACAAGAAACTCGCCACCCAAATCTTTCTAAAATGACAGAGCCACCCAAAATATGATTTCTGGTTAAGCCAGAAATACTTAATCAAATAAAAACTGAAAATTTTAATTTTAGTTTTAAAAATTCATGTCTTCGGTCATGTAATCTATTGATAATTTTAAATCCATAAATCAGGATGATCAGATTCCTATTTCTAAAAGTCTGGTTTTGTTATTTGTGTTAAAGAGACATTATTTTTCTCTCTTTATATTTTATATAAAATTTAAACTTTAACTTATATTTCATAACCAAGTATTGTTTGAAATCTAAATCCTTAACAAGATTTGAATCATGAGATCATGATTTTGATCAGAGTTTAAACTTGGAATGCTAGAACAGGCAAGAACATAATCCAACAGCAAGCATACATCACCAGTTTACTTTAAACATAGGTCATATATTCAAACAAAAAGATATTTCATATTAACAGTTTAAAGGCAAAGACTTATCTAAGATCAGAGATGTTTTTAGTAGCAACAGATATGCACACACATACATAAGTTCACAAAGCATTGCACATACACCTATATATAGACAAACATAACTACAGAAATTATCAGAGTATTTAAGTTTTAGTTTTTAAAAGTTTACTCACCAAACATGCCTTATTCCAGAAATTAACATGCAATCCAGATTTCAAAAACTTAAGCTTTTAAAATATATGTTACTCACCAAACATGTAGAGCAGAGGACAGGATTTTAATTAGAAGCTTGAAAACTGGAATTTGATAAAAATGCTTGAGCCTGGAAATTTGAATACTTTTAAAACTTGAATCTTGACTCGTTGAAGAATGCATGTTGCTTCCAGATTGCAATTGAATGCAGGCAGCTCTGAGATGTTTCCAGGTTTTGAAAAATGCAGACAGGCTGGTTGCTTAAAGAGGATCACAGATTTGCAAAGAAGATTGCAGACAGAAAACTTGATTTTGAAATGGAAACTTGGTTACAGATCTTATGTTTGAGGAAGATTTACAGGCTTTTGCTTTAGGATTTGGAAATTTGGTTACTGATTACAAATTTTAGAGTAGAGGATTGTTTTGAGAAGGGTTTGAGGAATATTGATTTCTGATTTTCAGATTTACATTTTAGAGAAAGATTGTTTTGAGTTTCTTGTTTTGAAAAGGAAATTAGAAAGAATATGAAGTAAGGAAGATGCAAATGTTTATATAAGTGAATTTATGATAAACAAAAAAAATAAAAGAAAAAGAAAATAATTTAGACACTTGTCATTAGAGTTCATCATTTATTTACACATGTTAAAACAAAGCTTAAGATATGAACACTTGTTAAAATAATGCCTTTAGATATTAACACTTGTCTTTTTATATTTTATCTTATTTCTATTTATTTTAAAGTAATAAAAAAAAACCTTTTTCTTATTTATTAAACACTTATCTATATATATAAATCATTTTAAAGAAACAAAACCAATTATATTTATAATTAAAAGTTATACAAATATTATAATATCCAAACAATTTAAATATATATTCTCTTGAATTTCAAAGATTAAATTCAAATTCAATTAAATTAAATCTAAATTCCCAATTTACCCAAAGCTTCTATTTACAATATATATAAATAAATATATTTATTCAAATAGAAAATATCTTATTAACTTTTAAAAGATAAAATCACCAATTAATACTAATTTAATCAGATTATTAAATTAAATTCAAATCTTATTATCAAAGATCATCAATATCAATTTAATTATTTAACAGATTATTAAATTGATATTGTTAAAATTTCTGGGATATTACATTCCTTCCCCCTTAAAATAATTTCGTCCCCGAAATTTAAACAAAGGTAATTTAATAATCTTATTAAAGATTTTAAATTTTAAAACACAAGCATATACTATCATCCATATGCTAACAACCATAGCAACCAATTCATCCAATCAATCAAATCTAACTATCCAGACAAAATTCTAGATAGAATTCCTCGAGTTTCCCCAAGTATATATATACCGGGATACTCGCTCTACAACAATCTAAACTACTAAGCTATAGATCTCCTACTCATCTAGATCTACAGAACTAAACAGAATATCAGACTACAAACGAGTCTGACTCAACAACTAAACCTTCCAGAACTGCTGATTCTAAAACCAGAGATAGATCTTACACGTACCTCTCAAAGATACATAAAACTCAATGAATTCCAATTGTCCAAACTGACAATTCAATCCTGAAAACCCAATACTTATCCAAATCAGAACACAGAAGAGATCCAAACATAACTTTACTTCACAACATCAGTAGATTCCAAACTTACTTCTCCTATCCAGAGATATACTCCAAACTGCTTTCGCTGCTCAATTCTGATCTGAGGTAGAACACAAGCACAGACTGGACAACTCATTCCAGAAATAAGGTTCACTGATCCATAAATAAAACTCAGATACTTCATCAAAACTTGAGTTGCTGCACCAACTCCATCTCTAGGAAACATCCTTCAACTAGACTGAACTACCGGTACTACTCCTGGAATCCAGTCGATAGGAAAACTCAACCTTCAGATGCGGACAACTCCTGACTTCTTTGAAGACACTCAGAAAAACTCTGATAACCCAAGAGAACCCTCAAACTATCGCAAGTCACTTTTGCGATCAACCCAGCCTATTTCCAAAGAAAACTGTTCCTCTTAACAAATCAGAACAGCCCATACTTAACTATCCAATCCATCGAAGAAATGGATGCACCCTGCTGCTTCTGAATTTCACCTCCAGAAAAACTACTCAGCCTGACAACTTCCTGCCATCACAGAATACTCCGAGCTGCACTGCTGATACTGATGCCAAGGACTTTCTATCCAAAGATCTTTGAGAAACTCGAACTCCAAACCAAACAGAAATACCATGCTGAACTCAGCCATAACACTGAAACAGACACACTTCCTTAAACTCGTTCCAAAGAAAACATCTTTGGGAACATCCATCGTCACTGCATCTCATCACACAGCTACTATTACCTGAGGTATCAAGATACCATCACTTGCTTCTGTTCAACCGATAGATCCAAACTCTACTCATCCAACTTTACAGATAAACTCCGAACCTTAACAGGTTTCCTTCAGAGATTCGATGAAATCCTTCATCACAGCAAAACTTACTCGAGACAGTATTGGGTCTACAGTCTCGATAAATACACTTCCAACCTTAATTCCAACCATTGGTAGTCGTGTTTCATACACTACTACCCTATCTACCTTTATATATTATATTGGAGAACCTGTACGGGTAACCCAACAATATAGGTAGAATAGATATATATATATAGTTATATAAAAATTACAAATACGCTCTCTCAAGATAGACATCACTCCAGAGCTAGGTATTCACTCAACCAATAGCTCTGATACCACGTGTGACGACCCGACTTTCCACTCCCGGAAAATCGCATCGACAGAAAGAAAGAAAGGGGTGAGAAATAGAAAAGAGAAGAAGAGAAAAGAAAACAACAACAGATACTCACAGCGGAAACGAAATGAAATATAATATATCACATAAATATTACATAGTATCATATACATCATCTATCAGAGTTACACAGATTACACATCACATACTAGACAGTTATAAACATCTGTCTAGTTATTACATCTCAACACAATACAGATCAATACAAAGATCAACACAGCGGAAAACTACTATCTATATCTACAACGCCGAAGCCTCCTGCTCCATTGCTCCTCCAGATTACTCGTCAAAGCTAAACCTGAATCCCTTGGCTACTCGTAAAAAATTTGAGTACCCAAGAGTTTATGAAACAGAAATAAACAACTTGGGTCAGACATGGGTCTGGTGTGAGTAACAGGTTAAACTTATTTAACTTCAAAACCTTTTGAAAGAGAAGGTATCACGTAAGACTCCCCACCAATAAATATGGGTAAGTTTTTACCTTACGCTAACCAAAACATTTGATAGGAAATTCGATTTTATTATAATAGGTCTAGGGTTTTCAAATAAATATGAAATAGCTGGAATGCTTACATCTCACGTTCCAACATAGTTGGGCACAACTAAAACGTACGGCACTTATTGGAGTTTGGATTCCATCAATGGCAGGGCTACCGGGGTACCGCCCGTCACAGTACGTGGCCTAGATCACCGTACCGAGGATCACTCCCAATCCCCTGCAACACAAGGCCGGAACATCCCTTACTGGATAATTCCCGCACAAGATACCCCACGGTTGTCATGACCAACCGCACACACTAAGTCGAAAATAGAAAGGGACATCTAGACAGAGGTCATCTTGTCCTACTTGGGTGCTACCCACTAACCTTGCTGCACCTCCCCTGTTTTAGCCATTCCCGGTTTGTGAGGCTTGAGGTCACGATTACCTTCTAAAAGAACACATCTATCTTAGAATGCTCATCGTCCACCTGACGATGTGCTGAAAGCATTCAATCCATACAAGTTCGTTCCGGGTTCGAACGAAACCGAAGGCATTATCTCGTTACACTCGTATTGGAATCGCCCTCAGAGTTAACGACAATAACCCTTGCACTCTAAATCTTTATCTCGAATCTGAAAGTACTATCTCCGTCAACTCATTACGGAATCACCCACAGAGTTATACTGACAAAGAATCGTTCTTACACCTCGAGTCTTCACTTGCTCCATTTGGATTTCACGACCTAACGTAAATTTGGATCGATGTGGTATTCGGGTCTCCAGACCTGGAAATCCGGTATACGGAAACCCGATCCCGGTCTCATCGAAATCCAAAACGTATCTTTTAAGGCCAAGTTGTTTTAAAGGTTAAAACAATTTAATTCATTATCTTTATACACAAAGAAAGATAATTCACAACAGATAATCAACATTATCAGATAATCCATACAATTCAACTAACATCCATATCATACAGCATATATCTCATCAGAGATATCAATCAATGCCAAGTATTCAATACTATCACTCATTCATAAGTAATGATTTACACTATCTCTAATTAATTTAAATTGAATTAAATTAATTACTTCATTTTATAAATCCTTCTTACTTACCCATTAATTAATTACAAATTAATTAATTATCCTCTAATTACCTTTTTCAATTAATCATCTTTGATTAATTATCTTTTAATTACCTTCAAGTAATTTATCCTTAATTAATTACTCAAATTAATTATCCTTAACCACTTATAGTAATTAACCTTTAATTACATCATTAATTAATTTACTAAAATTAATTAACTTAATCAACTATAATTAATTATATTAATCCTTAATTAATTACATTGATTAATTACTTCATTTATTAATTATTACTTAATTAACCAATCTTAATTACATCATTAATTATATTAATTAATGATCCTTAATTACAACTTAATTATTAATTTTTTTATTAAATTAATTACATTAAGTAATTAACCTTTAATTAAACAACATTTATTAATCACTTTTGATTAATCTTCAATCAGTAATTAACTACCCTTAATTACTTTCACTAACTAAATTAATTACTCCTTAATTAATTCCTTAATTAATCCCTTGATTAATTATTCAAAGTAATTAACTCAAATTACTTCTATTAATAAAATCATTTATTCAACTAATTACTTCCAGTAATTATCTTATTATTTACTTCCCTAAATAATCTTACCTTAATAATTTCATTAAGTAATTATTATCAAATCATCTCTTGATTATTCTAAATTAATTAAACTTAATTAATTAACTTAACAAATCAAATTAACTTCAATTAATTACAATAAGTAATTAATTCTTAATTACTTCCATTAAGAAATTACATTTTAAACAAATTCTATAATTGATTATCTTCAAATTAATTAATCTAATTAACTATTAAAATTAATCCTATTAATTAATTATTAAATAATCCATAGTTAATGACTTCATTAACTATTATTTAATTACTTTCCTTAAGTAATTAACTTATATTAATTATTATTAATTCTAAATTAATAAATCTTAATAACCAATTAATCAATCTCTAATTATTTAATTAATTAAGTGTTAACCATAACTTAATTAATATTTAATTACTTATTAATTAATTCCTAACCATTAATTAATACTCTAATTTATAATCCTTAATTACAAATTAATTATTCCTAATTAATTTATCTTAATCATTAATTAAAAATCAAATCCTATTTAATTAATGAATCTTAATTACAAGTTAATTATTCTAAAAATAATTAATCTTAAACCTTTAAGATTGAACCTTTAATTACCTTTAAGTAATTATTTATTTCATTAATTTATTAGATAAATTAATTATCCATTTAATTACTCTAATAATTAAATGCATACAAATCATTAACTTATAATTAAACTTCAACAAGTTTTAAAATCAATTTAAAACCTTTAAATGATAAATAATATTTTTCTTATAAAAGAAATTTTACAAGATTTAAACAAGTCCCCTTTTAAATTCAAAACATTTAAATTTTAACAACATTTAAACTTATTAAAACATTTGAATTTATAAAACTTATTTATCTTAAATCTAAGGTTCGAAACCAAACTTGAATCCATATATTACAACTTTGATTTCAATTCCTGTTTTAATATTTATTCACAAATTTAAATTCAATTTAAATTTAAACAAAACAGGTTTTTAAAACCTGGTAACAACTAAAAGTACTCGAGACCATCTGAAACTACTTCGAGTCGTAGCTCTGAAAACTTCGAGCTACTCACCTGAACAACCCGAGTACGACTCGAGAATGTCCTCTTCCCCAACACTTAAGCATTCCAGAAATAAACCTATCCTTTGCAAATTCTTCGAGTCGAATACCCCTCAGCTTCGAGTAAAAACGCAGTTCTACTCGAAATAACATACGAGCCCTTCATCCCTAAAAACATCAGCCAACAACCCATGCACGCCGTGCACCTGCACCCACGCTACACCCAATTCCGACCCCTCGCGACGACGTTCGCAAGTCAACGGTCATCCCCCAACTCCATTCCGATCGACAAACTAACTGCAGAACCCAAAAATTCAAAACGAGCTTCGAGCTCAAAACTGAATCAATGGTTGAACCTGTAACCGCCTCAAACACCAAGATCAGATCATCAGAGAACCAACGCTTCCAGCCACATCCACTTCCACACCCCATCTATCTCCAGTTCGAATTAGGAAGGACTCGATCACTTATATAGGTCACGGTGATCAATTTACTGATCAACATTGAAAACTAGGGCTTATCAACTTCAATCCCAAATCACCACTGCCCCCATACTTTAATCCATCATCCAGTATTTTCTCAGAAACTTCGATCCATAATCCATCACCAGACAAGAAACTCGCCACCCAAATCTTTCTAAAATGACAGAGCCACCCAAAATATGATTTCTGGTTAAGCCAGAAATACTTAATCAAATACAAACTGAAAATTTTAATTTTAGTTTTAAAAATTCATGTCTTCGGTCATGTAATCTATTGATAATTTTAAATCCATAAATCAGGATGATCAGATTCCTATTTCTAAAAGTCTGGTTTTGTTATTTGTGTTACAGAGACATTATTTTTCTCTCTTTATATTTTATATAAAATTTAAACTTTAACTTATATTTCATAACCAAGTATTGTTTGAAATCTAAATCCTTAACAAGATTTGAATCATGAGATCATGATTTTGATCAGAGTTTAAACTTGGAATGCTAGAACAGGCAAGAACATAATCCAACAGCAAGCATACATCACCAGTTTACTTTAAACATAGGTCATATATTCAAACAAAAAGATATTTCATATTAACAGTTTAAAGGCAAAGACTTATCTAAGATCAGAGATGTTTTTAGTAGCAACAGATATGCACACACATACATAAGTTCACAAAGCATTGCACATACACCTATATATAGACAAACATAACTACAGAAATTATCAGAGTATTTAAGTTTTAGTTTTTAAAAGTTTACTCACCAAACATGCCTTATTCCAGAAATTAACATGCAATCCAGATTTCAAAAACTTAAGCTTTTAAAATATATGTTACTCAGCAAACATGTAGAGCAGAGGACAGGATTTTAATTAGAAGCTTGAAAACTGGAATTTGATAAAAATGCTTGAGCCTGGAAATTTGAATACTTTTAAAACTTGAATCTTGACTCGTTGAAGAATGCATGTTGCTTCCAGATTGCAATTGAATGCAGGCAGCTCTGAGATGTTTCCAGGTTTTGAAAAATGCAGACAGGCTGGTTGCTTAAAGAGGATCACAGATTTGCAAAGAAGATTGCAGACAGAAAACTTGATTTTGAAATGAAAACTTGGTTACAGATCTTATGTTTGAGGAAGATTTACAGGCTTTTGCTTTAGGATTTGGAAATTTGGTTACTGATTACAGATTTTAGAGTAGAGGATTGTTTTGAGAAGGGTTTGAGGAATATTGATTTCTGATTTTCAGATTTGCATTTTAGAGAAAGATTGTTTTGAGTTTCTTGTTTTGAAAAGGAAATTAGAAAGAATATGAAGTAAGGAAGATGCAAATGTTTATATAAGTGAATTTATGATAAACAAAAAAAATAAAAGAAAAAGAAAATAATTTAGACACTTGTCATTAGAGTTCATCATTTATTTACACATGTTAAAACAAAGCTTAAGATATGAACACTTGTTAAAATAATGCCTTTAGATATTAACACTTGTATTTTTATATTTTATCTTATTTCTATTTATTTTAAAGTAATAAAAAAAAACCTTTTTCTTATTTATTAAACACTTATCTATATATATAAATCATTTTAAAGAAACAAAACCAATTATATTTATAATTAAAAGTTATACAAATATTATAATATCCAAACAATTTAAATATTTATTCTCTTGAATTTCAAAGATTAAATTCAAATTCAATTAAATTAAATCTAAATTCCCAATTTACCCAAAGCTTCTATTTACAATATATATAAATACATATATATATTCAAATAGAAAATATCCTATTAACTTTTAAAAGATAAAATCACCAATTAATACTAATTTAATCAGATTATTAAATTAAATTCAAATCTTATTATCAAAGATCATCAATATCAATTTAATTATTTAACAGATTATTAAATTGATATTGTTAAAATTTCCGGGATATTACATGCTCCATCCTGATCGATACAAAATCATCGAGTTCGAACAAATCACCATGTGCCTACCTATTCAATCCAAGTCCACAGCCATCGAGTCGAAATGCACTTGATCCATCTTCCTGATCGGTACGAACGTCCTATTCGTATCCATGGGTATCGATACGAACAAGATTCCCTTGAGCATGCAACCATCAATATCTCGAACAAACGAACTCCGTTTGACTTGAAATTTGAAACATAGCCTTTCCTAGCCTTGCTCATCATTCAGAATCAATTCCGTCTTGATCGAAGCTAGGTCAAATTTTGACGAAATCTATCACAGCCTTGTTTCCAATCGATCTTCAATCCTGATATCCCTCCTTTCCAGCTAATTTGTTGATATTCCGGCCTTGACCAAAAGGTGGGATAACATTTATATTTCTAAAATCTGCTAACTTATTTATAAATGAATGTGAATATTTATACCAAAGTGTTCACAACATTTCCGACAACTTTGAGACAATGAAAAGTCGAAACTTCGAAAAATGATTTCCAGTCAAATTTTCAATTTTTCTTCGAACTAAATATTTTTGTAAACAAATTTTGGAAACCATTCCACCCTCACTAGTTATTATTTTGAAAGAGTTTTATTTTAGCTATAAAATCCACTGATTATTTAAAAAATATATTAAATGTTCATATTTCAAAGTGATTAAATTACGTATAGTTACACTCTCCCTCCTTAATGAATTTCGTCACTACACCAAATACTGAGATTTGCAACTAACCATCCGCGCATTTGGCAACGGTTATTAACCGTTGCCATTTTGAAACGGTTAATAACTGTCTTGGTTCCGTTAGCAACGGTTTTTTATCGTTGCTAATTGGGAACGGTTACTAACCGTAGCTTCTTTGGAGACAAATGATGGCGGTGAATTTCATCCTTTCGCGCCATAATTTTTGGCGCGCTTCATTCCAACTAGCAACGGTTTTCAACCGTGGCTAATTAGCAACGGTTTGTAACTGTGGTAAATGTTGTGGCAGCTAATTTTGTGCCAAATATCACAGTACTTGTGTCGTTTACTCTGGGGCACAAAATTTACCGAGCATACAGTAAAAAAAACGCAAATCTCTGATTCTCTCAGCCATGATTTTGTCCTCGTCGATCGGCTCCTCCAGGAGTGGCAGCCGCGAATTAACATCTCCAGCCTCCAACAGCAGCAGCCGGCGCTCCGGCGGATTCAAAGCTAGGGCATCTTTCATTTGTTTCAGCATCTTCATATCGCTTCTCATCATCTACAGGTTTCCCTACTGCTGTAAGTGTTTATTTATTTCGTTAATTTCAACTTCCTTGAGCTTCGTACCCATTACCACTTACCTAACCAGATCTATCATTTTCAAGCCCTTAATCTCCTCCAACAGCACGAAAAAATTGGGATGTTTTGTCTCCTTGAGTTAGTCATTTTATTTTTAGTGTTGCAAGTTTTATATGGCCTGCTTACGCCGAGTCTCAGTTTATTAATCCACTTTTTGATTGTAGAGATCTAGAATTTGGGCGTGATTAAGCTGTTTTATTATATTGGTGTAGATAACAACCAATTCCATCCTAAGAGCTTTAGTGGATTTTTCCTTATTATTAAGTTCTTTATTCTAATGGTGCGGTCTCTCTTTTACTTTCTTTAGCTTTGTTATTAGTTGAAAAAGTGGATTCCCATGGCATACGCTTTCCCATTTTATGCGTACTAGATCATGATAATCTGCCTTGGGATGCCATAAGTTGTTATATCTAAAAGGGGTACCTTTCCTGTAAAATGTCGAGATGGCCAGATTAAAAACGATAGTTGTGTGATCGCCAGTTTTACCGATTGGTAAAATTGACTAAAAAGTTAGGATACTTATCTAGACAATCCTTATTAATGAGAAGTCTGTCAATTATACTATGGATTGTTACGTTAGCTCACCCTTCCAAGTATAGTAATTTCCTATGCTTGGTGGCTCAAAATTGATGCCTCAATAAATTCAACCAAGTCTTTTTTCGGATTGGAGCTTAGATTACCATTGTTAATTTAATCTTTACAACAAAAACTAGCATTGAAGCAGCCTGTTAGTATCCATAAATTGAATGATTTAAATTATTGTTTGATATAATCCCAAAGTTCCGTTCTTCTTTTTAGTTGGTTATGAGCATACACGAAAGTATAGTAGAATGTCAAACCCAATTTATTTTGGGTTAAGCATGTGATGTATTGTTCATTATTGTGAATTGTCAAAATAGACCAAATATTATCATCCTAAAGAACCAGAATTCTACTTGTATCATGGTGATCCTTATTGAAATTGAAGTTCCAATCTTTGTTGATTTGTCTACCTACGTTACTAATTTTACATTTGGTAATTTTACTTTCTAGCAGCCCTACAATAGAAGCTTATTTTTTATTAATTACACTTTCTACATCTTGCTGTTTGGATAGGGTAATCCCCTGACATTCCAAACTATGCAATTCATTAAGTGCTCGTTTGGATCGACTTATATAAGTCGCTTTTTTGCTTTTTGCAAGCCAAAACCTATTCATTTGGGCTTTCAAAAAGCTAAAAAGCGACTTATTTTAGTCGATCTAAACAAGGCATAAGTAGAGTTATCTAACTTGCTACCCAATTTCAAGTGAGTGGAAGAAGTCACATTAATTTTCGTTCATTTCAAAATTCCCCCTTTGTTTTCAGATGTGTAATAACATTTTGCCATGTAGGATTATCAATCACCCTAGCATTTTAGTGGCAGTGAACTCAAAAGGAGTATCCTCTTTTCTTTGCTTAAATGATCTAACAAGTTAAGGAACAATTTATTCCCTATAATGCTTGCTTATGGGTTTGTTTAGTGTTACCATATAAGCTGTCATTTGAGTTCCATCATTATCTTCATCTTTTAGGATTGATGTTTCATTAAGTTTTTGGGGATTGATTATAGTCAATATCTACTACTCTTTAACAGTTTGCCAAAGTAGAGATGCACCGTCTAATCTGAACCATCAGAATACATATTTGATGTTTTAAGTGTACAGTGTTAGAGAACCAAGAAACAATTAGTTATGCAAAGGATCATCTTTTTACATTTATATATGATTTGTTTTACAAATTGTACGTGTGGTGTATCATCAGCCAAACATTGCAACATGGAAGAGAAGTAATGTTGTAGTGTGCATTCTCATATTTACTAAAGCCTAAATGTTGTACTGTACTGCATGCTAGATAGACATAGCTGCTTATAGTGACTGCTAGGGTATAAGTTGATGCAATGAATTTTGTTTTACTAAATATGAGACCATATTTAGTAAGTGGATAAAATTGTTGTTAATGGCGCAAGCCAAGTATCAGGAGAGGGGTAATGCATAGACATTACTCTGGTGCTACAAAATGGCGCCGTTGTAATGGCAATTTTTTTGGAAACAGTTTGATGCTAATGTTAAATTTCAAGTGAAATCAAAAGAATATTCATCTGTTTAGTTAATATCAGAGTTGAACTTGGTGGAAAGCCATAAGATATTGTTACCCATGATTTCTTATTAGCTCTTGTTATTTTCTTTCAGTATGTCTTTTAGTATAGACAAACAATGGATGAATCAATCTAATCGAAGAAATACAGAATATGTGGAAGGTGTGAGAAATTTCGTTAAATTTGTTGCTGAAAATGGTGGCAATAGGGAAAAGTATTCGTGCCCTTGCACGCGGTGCAAAAATGAAGATACGTTCAAATTAAATGACATTCATAACTAGATCAAATTATTGCATGGACTCCCCGATTGCTGTTAGCTAAATTATTGCATGGACTCCCCTCCATAACTAGATCAAACACATTATATGACTTAATAAAATTGCTCCAAGCGATTACTGGTAAGCTGTTGTACATCTGATATAGTAAACAACGTCCCCTTTTGATTTGTCTGATCCCACCAGTTTCTCATCACATTACGATTATTGTCAGTCGGACTGACAAAAATCGTAATGTGGTGAGAAGTTGGTAGGATCAAACAAATCAATAAGGGGACGTTGGTTCATATATCAGATGTACAACAGCTTAACTGTGATTGCTTGGAGCAAATTTTATTAAGACATATAAGGCATTTGATCTTGTTATGGAGGGGACTCCATGCAATAATTTGGCCGACAGCAATCGGGCATCACAAGGATGGGCTGGAAGGGGAAGAACTGTACGTCATAATGTTGTTGGGATTATTTTAGGATTTGAGACTTTGCAGGACATAATGTCACAAGATGCCACACACCACCGTCAAATGATACAACTTCCCAATCATCCACTTTAAAACGGGAGAAAATTGATATAGACAACTATGGTTCTCCAGTCGGAAAAAATGGTTCAAAGGTCGCTACGAAGATTGGTAAACTAGTAAGAAATCATGTACCAATCTCATATCCAAGTTGGAAAAAAGTTCCGCCAAATTACAAGGAAGACGTGTGGAATCAATTGGAGGTAAGTTCTCCAATCTCATAACCATTTTTATGTACTGTTTCTGTTTGTAAAATATAGTCGTCTGAATGTAATATGCACTATGTACATGAACTTAGATGGTTTAAATAGATCAATATCTACTACTATCATAGACTTGTGATTTAACCAAGAATCTAACCACGAGGATGTTGTATCCTCATTTACAACGATCTTATGCATTATTTTTGCTGCTACGTCTCCGTCAAGAAATATGTATAGTACAAGAATTATTGTTATAAACTACAATAGTCCAAAAATGTTGATTCTGAAGATACTTATTCTTTATCCATTTACTCCACTAGCATTCTTTTGTAAGAAGTACCCACAACAGTTTTAATAGAGCAGTTTCTCTTAACGGTTAAGTGGCCTGAGACCAATACTACCCTCTGATTTGGGTTTGCATAAAAGATTCATGCAATTTAATGTATTCGACCCCCCAAAAGAAGTCGGCATGCATTTTTCTATTTTATCAAGTACATAAGTAGGAAGATGATAAATTTGAAACCAATGTAACACTATTGGGGTTATAGTGCTTTGTATTAGTTCAGCTCTGCCTGAAGTTGATAACAAGTCACTGTCCCACCCTTCGAATTTTGAGAAAACTCCGTTCAATAAAGAAGTACAATCAGAAGCATGAATATAGTCAACAGATAAAGGCATAACCAGGTATTTTATAGGCAAACTATCTTCAATACATAACCAGGTATTTTATAGGCAAACTCCGTTCATTTATAATGCTTTCAATACATAAATAAAAAATGGTTTACATGCATTTTTTGTTATACATAAATATTATGAGCTCGATCCTCTATCAAAGGACCTTATTATAAAAAAAATGTCCGAGGCTTTTAGGAGACACAAGGATGATTTGCGCAAGAATCATTATGACCATTTCATCACTGACGAAGAAAGAATGAGAAATTGTCCACCGAAAATTGCTCAAGATGATTGGGATGAGTTCATAAGAAACGAATCAAAACCCGAGGCGAAAGAAAAAAGGAAGCGAGACAAACAAAATAGATCAATGCTCGAATATGGTCATCATTCGGGATGTAAGAGTCACGCTATGATTACTCAAGAAATGGTATGTGTCATTGAATTGGTGCATCACATTGCATATACCATTAGTTCTAAATATAATTTTAGATCATTGTATGCAGGTCGATTCAAGTAGTCCGGGAACATAAGTATCACGTCTTCAAGTATGGGAGAAAACGCATAAGAAAAAAGATGGCAGCACGTCAGATGCGACATCTTCCTACTTTGTAAGTTAAACAAATTATAACGCCTCTAAATTAAATTTTCATTATTCATATATATATGTATTTACTTTTTAGGACAAAATTGAAAAAGAAAAGGAAACGACGAGTGGTGGTGATGAAGCCGTCTTTATATCAGTGTTTGGTAAAGATGTAAAGGGCAGGAGCCGAAGTATTGGGACCAATATAGCTCCTAGCCAAGTTAAGGGTGCTGCCATTCCATGCAAACGGCTCAAACAGGCCCAAGGAATATATGAGCAGCGACTGCAAAATGTGGAGCAAAAATTGATGAAGCTGGACAATATGGATGATAAACTGGAGCGTCTTCTCAGCATAGCCCAAGATAATCGTCAAGTACGCAGTGAAATAGCACCTTCTCAGTTTTCCACTCCGAACAATCAGTTAATCGACCAAAGATGTGAAATCCTGAACTTCGAGGATGAAGTAATTGCAACAGGTACTATTTTAATCGACCAATCAGTCTTTTTGTGCTTCAACCGAGTTTACTGCTCTCTGTTTATTTTATATTTTATAACATTGTAGTTTGTTATTCTTTTGTTGTTGGATTATATTAGTTGCTGTGAATGTGTAATTTCAAAATGAGTTTGCTTTCTCTTGTTTCTAATGCGTTCCATTTATGGTATATAGGTCTTTAGTTTTTGTCTTTGATTCATTTATGACATCTTTTAATAATCTGTTTCAGTTTTTTAAACTCTCTTTCTCATTAGACTTATTTTCTTTTTTAATCTGTTGATGTGCAGGCCTTTAGGAGTTTTAAGCAGTTTAGATATAGATAATATGTGTTTTGTGCAATAGGCATAACCAGTTCACTATTTCAGGCTTTTTTATCAGTTATTATTTTAATTTTTTAATTCTTTTGTTGTAGGAGTTATACTATTAATCGATATCCACAGGGTGCAACATTCGCGGTGCAAGGTGCAACATTTGTCCAAAAAGCCGAAACAGCGCCGTTCGACTTTTAGAAGTGGGTGCAGGGATTTGAAATGGAACAGTACCAAGGTGCACCACTCTCCAGGGAAGGTAAATCGAAGACCATCCACGGTGATCCCGTTTTAACGTAAAAATTCACGTGATGGAAAACAGAAGGCCAAAAAACATCAGAGACCCGACTGAGGTTCGGATAGCCTTTTTTGGGTATGAAACTATCCATTGATGGCTTACAGCCGTCAAAGCCGTAGAACTCACTGCGTCTAGGACTTGTGTAGCTCTGCACAATGGTCTTAAATGTTTGGGAGCTTGTTAGTTCTGTAAATGTGATTCCATATATTCACTCCAGAAATGCTTATATAACAGGTACTATATGCCGAGATTCCACAGCATTAGTAATTCATGGAAAACCAGTACCAGCCACATATGAAAAAGTGTTGTTGGATAAAATTTTATTGCCGGATGAGCTAACCGCCAAAATATGTCGACAATTTACCGAGACCTTTGGGGATGTTGGAACCGGAGGTTATGTGAGCCATCAAAAGGGTTTGATACGATATATTTAGTCGGAGGTATTGATATTTCTGACTTGTTCTTTGCATATATTGCTGATTTTCTTTTGTTTGATGTATATGAAATTTGCATATGCAAATGCATGTGTATGATACAAATCTAGATTGATATCTCCTATAATTGTTTATACAATACTATGCCACTAACCAAAATCAGTTTGTGCCATATTATTATTATTATTTAACTATGGCGACCAAGACTAAGTACTGTCCTGCAAAACCCCTGACCGTTATGAACTCATCCGAATCCTAACTTAAATAGTTGAACCTTTTTCATGCCAGCTATGCTGGGAATACTCACTGAAAGGCAACCCTCGCAATTAAATAAAAAATAGATCATCCCATTGATGTTATTGGTCCTAAACAGGGTTACCAAGAAAAGAATACAAGCTTCATAAATTTGAATACCATCAGTTCAAATGAAAAGGAAAAGAAAGATTGATGAATGATAGAAAAAAAAATCTTTATGCCTTCTAATTCTATTGTGCATAAACATCAAGAAGATTCAGATTGATGAATAACATGAGTAAAGTGAGAATCCTTGTGCAACAAAAATATTAACTCATTTTCCTTCACCCTTATTTATTTTGCTTGAGCCGTAGTGTTTGTTGGTTGTCTGATCTGTTTATAGAACTTGATTTTGTACTGCTAGTATCTATCAGGATTCTACAGGCATAAAATACTAAATCTTCTCCACTGATTGGCATCATAAAGTGAACTTGAGAAAGTCTCAACAAAAAAGACTTCACTGCTAGTATCTATCAGGATTCTACAAGCATAAAATACTAAACCTGTTTTTACTTTTGCACAGGAATTGGATAGAATACTATATGCACCACAACATGAGCCAAAGAAATATCAGCTTCGGCTAACCTGCTCAGCATCCTTTTAATGTGTTTATTATATGTAGACTTCACTGCTTGCAAAACAATGTAGTGTAATTAATGAAATCTTTGTAGTGTAGTGTAATAAACAATGCAGTGTAATAAGTATGATATTCCGGCACGGTAGCATTCTGTTTGCAAAACAATGAATGTAATTATAAGTTTGATAATTTTATATGTATGGTATATGTGCGATATGTTTATAGTGCTTGTGTACCAATATTTTGATATTCTGGCATATTTTGATATATATTGATATTCTGGTATATATACTGAGATATGCGTGTAACGCAATAGTGAGTTACAGATGTGATTTTGTAGGAGCAGGAGCAAACAATATGTGCAACGGGTGTTAACCGTTGCTTTATGTGTGACTTTGGGCATAAAGCAACGGTTTTTAACCGTTTTTTAGTGGACATAAAGCAACGTTTTTTGGCCATAAAGCAACGCTTGCACCCGTTGCTTTTTGGAAAGAAAGCAACGGTTTATAACCGTTGATTTTTTGCCCATTAAGCAACGGTTGGTAATCGTTGCCTTTTTTACATTAAGCAACGGTTTTTACCCGTTGCCTATTGTAAACAAAACAACGGTTATTACCCGTTGCCTTTGGCTCAATTTGCAACGTTTTTTACCCGTTGCCTTTTTCCAAGTTTGCAACGGTTAATACCCGTTGCCTTTGACCAAGTTTTCAACGGTTTATAACCGTTGCCTTTGTCCCAATTTGCAATGGGTTACACCCGTTGTGTTTTGGACATAATGCAACGGTTTTGTCCCGTCGCTAAATTCAACCACTCCTGTATTGCAAACGGTTTTTACCCGTTGCTTTTGGACTTAACAACGGTTTTTAACCGTTGTTAATAGCTTATAATGGTGTTGTGCGTCCCCAAAATTAACACATTAAGGAGATAACTGAAAATAACTCAAAAATGGCATATATATATATATATCAGGAAACCCATACAACAAATACAAACTAAGCCACCAAATCGCATCAATGCATATATAATACATACAACAATCAAACAACTATCATAGCATCAACACTGGGTAAGCTTCCCTCATACTATCTTCATCCTCCCAAGTGCAATCATTGGGATCTTTACTCCACTATAATTTGACCAAGTCCACAATGTTAGTCCTTAACCGTTTCTTCTCCCGATCGACAATTTGAATGGGCTACCTTATAAGGGTTACGTCAGGCTCAACTTCCACATCCTCCTGCTAAAATGGTAGAATAATCAAAGTAGGATCATGTACATACTTACGTAGATGGGGTATGTGAAAGACATCATGTACACCCGACCATCTAGTTGGTAATTCAACTTTATAAGCAAGGGTTCCTATCCTCTTGAGTATTTTAAAAGGTCCAATAAAACAAGGAGCTAACTTTCCTCCTTTCCTAAAGTGAATCATGCACTTATCAAAGGAACTTTGATGAATACTTAGTCCCCAACCGCGAACTCCAAATCTCGACGCCTCACATATGAATAGTTGTTCTACTGACTCTGAGCTATCTTTAAGTGCTTCCTAATCTAATCTACCTTATTCATAGCGTCATGAATTATATATGGTCCAAGTACTAAGCGGTCTCCTGGTTCCACCCAATAAGATGGAGACCTATAAGGCCTTCTATACAATGCCTTAAAAATCGCCATCCCAGTACTCGTTTGAAAACTTTTGTTATAAGCAAACTCAGCCAACGATAAGGGGTCCTCCTATAAACCTCCAAAGTCTAACACCAAACCTCAAAGTAAATCCTCTAGAACATGATTTATGTAACACCCTAGATTTTTGGTAACATTATTTAGGATATTTAATTAGTATAATTAAACAAAATAATGTGCTGGTTAGGGGATTGAGATTTGATTTAATCAAAGGGTAGCCTTGCCATTTAACCTATGAATTAAAATAAGAGTTTAATTGAAATAGAGGAGGGGTAAAATAGGAAAGAGGCCATTCCTATATCCCTAAAACGTGACCGTGTATTCCTACACACGTTTATTTCATTTTTATCAAAATTTTTGAAACTAAGGCCGACCACCATTAACAAGGAAAACGGTAAGAAGAGTAGGAAAAACTAAAGGAAAAGCTAATTCAAATCAAATCCATTCACATCTTAATCTCATTATTCACTAGAGCTAAGGTGAATAATGTTTACATATCAAATTTTTATTGTTTTGGTTTTAAGATGAATTCTGAATATTTTGCATTAATTTCCCATGTTTTTGAATGATGGAATGATCATATATACTTGTTGATGATTTATGTTTGTTCATATAGATTTTATGACATGTTTTAATATGAAGACCCTATTAAATGACATCCAAATACCTTGCGAATTATTATGAAGATCATAAATAATATTTTAGAGATGGGCTTCAATTTTAAGAATTTTTATGGAATTTATATTAATTTTCTAGTGAAGAAAATGTTATTTTGGGTTTTAAATTATCTACACTTAAATAATAAAAGATTTGCGTCCGAAATTTTTATATGTTGGAAAACATATCAAAAGAGATTTTCTGGAATTTTTGTTGAATTTTCCTAAGTGTTTTAATGGTTATATAAAATTATTTAAGGTATGGGACTTAAATGTTTTATATTATTAATGAAGGATAAGGGGCTTTTTAAAAATAATCCAAATAGTTTGTTCTGAAAATGCGGTACTTTTTAGTGGTAAAGAAAAGAGGCAACCAATCAAAATTAGACACGTAAAGCAGATAAGGTGAGAATAACTATTTGCTACATGTTTTTCATTATTTCGATGCTTTCGGCACAAGGTTCCGCCTCCTCATTTTCGCTTCCGACACAGTTAAAACCAATGCACATGGTATCAGGGACCTGGTACGTAGTGAATTGGATGTAGGCGAAAGGTATAGAGTCGAAACCAGAAGTTTCGAAGGGGTTGAGGCATTACTTTGCTTTTAAATTAAAAATGCGCCTGCTTACTTTCGACTAAATGGATTTCGACTCAGTTAGCTTTCAACAGGGTTTAATTGATTTAAAGAAATGGTTTCGATGGATTGCACTTTTGTTTTAAATGATTGATGTCGACTAAGTTGAAGCCTTTTTACTACCGCTTTCTACCTTCTAACCCAGATGGTTTCGAAAAGGTTGTTACTTTGTTTTCTAAAATTTAGCCACTTCTCCAATGCTTTCGAAGGGATAGTTTCGACACCATCACTTCTTTACTTAGAAAATCGTTTTGAAACAGATGCTTTCGACTTAAGTGTTTTAAAGACCCTTTTTTCTACGATTGAAGTAAAACCCAAATGGTTCAAAAGAGACAGTTTTAAATGGTTTCGAAACAGATGCTTTCGATTTTAATGGGTTTCTAATCATTTTGCTCTACTTGAAGGCATAATACAAATGGTTTAGACCGAGATGATTTTCAAAGGTTTCGAAGGGGTGAATTTTCGAACGGTTTCGAAAGGTTTCCACATGTTTTAAATTGAACCCAAAAGGTTTTCGAAAGGTTTAGTATTTTAATGCTTTCGAAAGGGTTTTAATGAATGGTTTTGAAGGGGTGGTTCCCTAGTGTTTCGACAGGGTCGAATGGGAAGGTTTTTCCTATGTTTTCGAAAGGCAATGTTTAAAAGATTTTAAAGGACAATGTCTAATATTTTAAAGATTTTGAAGGAAATACTTTTATTAGTTTTGAAAGAGTGACTTTCAATGGTTTCAAAAGTGGTACTTAAATAGTTTCAAAAGGGTTATCTCAAAGGTTTCGAATGGATTGTTTAAAATTTTAACCAAAGGTTTCGAATATATTAAATTGGCAGAATAGCCTAAGTGTTTTCAAGTTAAAAAGGACTTTAACTTATTTTTAATCCTTATTAAATATCATCAACATTATTTTGCGTAAAGTATATATAACATGGCAAAATGGCATAGAGTAAAGCTAAGAATATATTTTCCTTATATAAGTATGATTTAAAAGGTTAATTCATTTTTGAAAAGGTTTTGAAGGAATAAGATGAAGGGTAGTTAACCCTAAGAAAATGATTCGGACTGTTAGTCAAGTTTGCAGAAAGTTAGTCTAGTTTGCGGGCAGTCAGCCCAGTTTTATGGATAGATAGTCCTTTTGTTAGCATAACGGACTTTGCTATTATGTTACGGACAGATAGTCTACTCGTTACCTGTTTTATGGACATATAGTCCATTTATTAGCATAAATTATATTGCTACTTTGATATAATTAGTTTGATTAACCAGTTTGGTTGCAGAAAAGGATTCGCAAAATTTATGTTTTAAAGAGGATATTATTGAGGGAAAACCCGTTTCGCTAAGCGGCGTGGTCATACTTAATATCAGTAAACCGAGATGTAACTGAATTATTTACATCGGCTTTATGTCTAACTCGAAGTATTGTTTCCTCTTAAACTCTCGGGTGCTCAAAATTGATTTGAGTAGGCTAAGGGTTAAGGTTTTCAGGTTTTAGTCATTTTAGCGAATAAAGCTTCTAGAGACGACCAGGTGGCTGACGGATAGCTAATTAAAAGTTCCAAATTATTTTGTTTATTTCTACTGTGTATTAAGTCAGATATGACTATATTTCTTTGATCAACCAAAGGGCCATCGTCATATGTCGCCCTTGGCGTATTTTATAATGATTATATTTAATCTTTACCTTGGAAATAATATGGGATTATGTAACTTGGATATGAATTTGTTTTGAAATGTAATCAGTAAAATGTTGTTTTTGGAAATCTGTGACTTTGTTCATATTCAAGTGCTTATGATATTATGGATACCATTAGCATTACCGTATTTTTCACCAGAAGTTAATACTCTGGACGACTGCAGCATCTGTAGCACTTAGCTTTTGGCCTTTAGGCACAGGATGTTACAACTTGGTATCAGAGCATATGTTTATGAAAAATTTAAACTAAAAATGGTTTTTAAAACATAATCCAGAGGAATTAGTAAGATTTGGGGTATGGGATAACGCCATAGTAACATACTTGTATTTGCTATACATAAGTATACGCATTATCTCTAGTCTCCTATCTTTGTTAGGTTATTTTTCTGAATCTCATGAGGTTTGAATTTATATGTGGATGGTAGAAGAGGAAGAGTTAACCTTGGAGAGGAGGGCACCGATAGGAATGCCAGACCTAATGCAAGGAGAGTTCAAGCTCAGGCACAAGCAGAGAATGTAGGTGATGGAGTCCCGCAAGTGGACATAGGAGCTATGTATCAGTTTTGTGTAAATATGATGCAAGCTGGAATTGCAGCTAGAGTGGTAGGAGGAGATGCTATAGGGGCAGAAGTTCCGGTAGTTAACCATTATGCTAAGCTGAGCGGAGATTACACTAAGCTTGGAGGGAAGCCATTTCTGGGAACGGAGGATGCTATAGAGGTGGAAAATTAGTTACTGCACTGTGAGAGAATCTTTGCAGACTTGGAGCTCAATAATGAGAAAAAGAGGAGGCTTGCCTCGAGATAGCTTCAGGGAGAGGCTTTGTTTTGGTGGAATAGTGTGACGACCGGAGTGGACAAGGAAACTTTGACATGGTCAGATTTCAAGGGAAGGTTTCAGGAGAAGTTCATGCCTGCGATGACACAGTTCGCTCTAATCAGAAAGTTTGCTGAGTTAGAGCAGGGAGAGATGGCTATTTCAGAGTATGCCAGAAGGTTCGAGGAGTTGGCCATATATGGGTATGCTTTAGTGGATACAGTAATGAAGAGGAATGAGAAGTTTATTAGTAGGTTGAAGCCTAAGTTAGCAAGGGCTACATTAACTTATATTAGAGATCCTTCTGATTTTGTAGTGGAGATGGCCTTAAGGCATGAGGAGATTCCGCATTCTCTAGAGAAGGGTAAGGCTAAGAGGTCCAGGTTGGGCAAAATCAGAAGAGGAAGTTCTTTCCTAAGAAAGGTGCTCAAAAGGGTGGAGTGGCTAAGAAAGGGAACTCTGCTTCAAATGCGACAAGAAAGGGAACTTTTCTAATGAGTGTCGTGCTAGAAAGGCTAAGTAAGTGGTTGGAAAGAAGAATGTCAGGTGCTTCAATTATGACCAGATTATAAGAGCCAATGCAAGGAGCCCGCCCTAGGATGGAAAGGGCAAGGTGTATGCATTGAAGCCTACTATTTTGAAGCCAACAGCTCAGGAGAAAGGAAATGCAATTTTGGGAGGTACGCTTCAAATTCATGGTATATCTATTAGCGTTCTATTTGATACTGGTGCATCACATTATTTTATATCTAGATATTTGATGGATAAGCTTAACCTAGAACCCACATATTTAGTTATATCCTTACGAGTTGTGAATCCAATAGGAGGGTATACAACCCTAGGGTTAAGATGTGACCAGTTAGAGTTTGACTTGTTAGGTCATACCTTTGTTTACAGTTTGCATGTGTTTGATTTTCTAGGGTTCAGAATTATTCTTGGTATGGATTGGTTAACTGAGTACGATGCTAGGATATTTCACCAGGATAGAAAAATATCGCTTAGGCACCCTGATTTTAGTGATCAGATAGTTTATACCGTAGAAGGTTCTAGCGGTGAGGTGAATGCTTTGTTGGGTGTTATGGAATTGGATGATGAGTTGGGTCGAGTTTTCATGGTTAGAGAATTCGCGAATGTTTTGAGCATGTAGTTGGATTGCCACCGAAATGATCCATTGAGTTTCAGATAGATTTGGTTCCAGGAGCAGAACCAGTGAGTAGGCCACCGAGCAAGATGACCCATATAGTGATGAGGGAGTTAAAGGTGTATTTGGTGGATTTGGAAGGCAAGAGTTTGATCAGGCCGAGTAGTTCGTGGGGAGCAGCCACAGTGTTTGCTAAGAAGCCGGATGGATCGTCGAGGCTATGTATCGATTATCGTAAGTTGAATGAGAGGATGATAAAGAATCGATATCCATTACCGAGGATTGACAATTTGTTCAACCAGTTAAGTGGAGCCAAGATATTCTCATAGTTGGATTTGGCGACAGGTTTCTATCAGCTCAGAGTAGCATGGGATAGTATACCTTTGACGGCATTTAGGACTAGATATGGGTCGTACGAATGGTTAGTTATGTCGTTTGGACTAACTAATGCGCCAGCATTCTTTGTGGATTTGATGAACCGAGTTTTTCAAGAACACTTAAATAGGTTTGTATTGGTTTTCGTAGATGATATCTTGATATACTCTAAGGATGAAAGAGAGCGTGAAGTTCAACTTAGAGCCGTGCTTGAGATGCTGAGGCAGCATCAGCTAAAGGCGAAGTTTTCAAAATGTCATTTCTGGAAGAAGGAAGTGAAGTTTCTAGGTCATGGAGTCTCAGAGAAATGGTTTTCAGTGGATCCGACTAAGATTGAGACGGTGAATAGTTGAAAGAGACCCGAGACAGTGGCGGAGATAAAGAGTTCCCTTGGGTTGGCTGGTTATTATCGGAGGTTCATTAAAGATTTTTCACGGATAGCGGCACCGATGACCAAGCTAACGAGAAAGGATGTAAAGTTTGCGTGGACCGATAAGTGTGAGGAAGCATTCAAGAGTTTGAAACACTTGTTGACCCATACACTAGTTTTGATTGTTCCGAAATGGAATCAGGATTTGGTAGTTTATATAGATGCATGTCTACAAGAAAACCCTCTATCTATTGCAAATCCGTACAGCGTTAGACGCCGGCCAGCTATTATTTCGCTATTTAGGTGCACTTAATTATCGTCTCCGTGCTATTAAATGCAGTGCCAAAAAATAAAGCGGCAACATATTCATTTTCCCTCCATCCGCACTAATCCTCCTAAAAATAGAGCGGCGGGTCTCCAAAACAAAAGCAATCCCTTAATTTTTCTTCTTCTTTATGCGTTGTTTTCTCCCAATCACGTTAGCAACTCCATATCATTATGCGTTGTTTTCTCCGAATCCCCTTAGCAACTCCATATCACTTTGGCTGTCATCAAAGTTTATAGCAGGTACTCCCTAATTTTCATTAATCCCTCTATTTATTGTTAGATTTCGTTCTGAAAAAAGTTTGACTTCAATTTCACGTGAATCCATTATTATTGCCATTTTTAGGTTAAAATCAATTCAAATTAGGGTTTATTTCTTTGCTGGAGCACTTACTTTAGGATTTTTTACTAGTTAAAGTTTGGGTTCGCATGAAATTGGGCATTCTCGTCTTCATTTTGATTGCAAGGTAAAGTGTGGCGGTTGGAGTTCGACTTGGGGGAGGAGGTTAAATGTGGACGGAGAGGCCCTAGACGAGCTGCACTTTGTCAATGGTAACAAGGAGGCCTGGTACGTATTGGGATATACGTGCCAAGCATATAAAGTATATATTATAACTATATATGTTCCGGGTACGTATTTATATATTGAACTGAGTTTAGCTTGAGAGTGTCATCTCACTTGAAATTGAGATTGTTTGTATAGTTGTTGCATACCTGGATAAACTACAATCCACGATATCTTCTGAGTAGTTTGGTCAAATGAGTGAGTTTTAGGGTGACCTCTAAGTTGATAATAATACATATTTCTCATTGATAATGTTAAATGATGATTATTAAAAGGAATCATTATATTTGTAATAGACTAACACTATAAATGACAATACTTCAAGCTTAAAACACATGCTTTTTTGGCATCAGCAAAAATTGGTTCAGTCAAACTCTAAAACAAAGCACGCAAAACTACAAACTATACCATAAAATCATTATTATATACATGTAACAAGAATAATTGGACAATTTAAAGATAACTATAGTGAAAGATGAAGGCAACGCCACCAGGTAGCACAGTTGGTATAAGCATTTTAAGTCATTTTGTTTCATGTGGTTGCAATGACTGTGAACATAAGATCCAGGTTCTGGAAAAGAAACTATATTACGAGTGACCATCTTTACAATTGTACGTTACTATACTAGACTCTCAATGATGAAATTTTATCATCCTTTTTTACTCAAATAAACTTACGAATCCATATACGTTCTTAATTCTTAAATTATATGTTGTGACATCTTAACACTGTCAATTACTCTAGTGGTGCTTAGGAGTCACTTTTTTTGAGTTGTAGTCTCTTTTACACAAGTCAAGCCAGTAAGTTTGACCTTGGCCTCTTTTTGCAGTATGCATTAGGGCTGTTATGGTAATGGTTACCGTTACCATTTCACAAATACCGCTACCGTACCATTTTTACTGGTAAGCGAAAATTGCTTACCGTTACCGTTACCGATAGGCTGGTATACCAAAGACTGGTATACCGATAATCTGGTAACCGTTACACTGGTAATGGTAAATTACCGTTTGTTTAAAAAAGGTAAGTAACATAACACATATTCATACCATAACGGTGCTTCATTATACAATTTATAGTGTTACTTAATAAATGACATAAATGAGAAAGAAGTGAAGTGTATTTAACATTATTTCACCTAGTTAATAACTAAATTTAATCATTTGCTTGGTTTTAAATGCCTATAACAAAGCATGTTACATGCATATACATGTATTATAAATTGACTGGTAAAATTACCGTTACCGCTGGTATTGAAGAAATGTTACCGATGATTTACCGTAGAAAATGGTAAATTTACCGTTACCATACCGATTAAACTGGTATACCGATTTCACTCGAAAATGGTAACCGATTGGCTGGTAATGGTACGGTAATGGTAAATTTACCGTTACCATAACAGCCCTAGTATGCATTACAGAAACTGCACCATGAAAGTCCAAGGCTGATGTTTATTATATACATCACCAACATGTGGCCCATGCCTTACATTAAAACCAATGCTGGACAAGCTATTTTACTTTTATGATTATCTTATCATTTCACACAATGCTTCCCATGGTGGATTTATTCTTTCTTTCACAATGTTGGGAATTATCCTCATTGAACGACAAAAATTCATTTCATTTTTTTGGATATGTATCGAAAAGATATTTCCAGCCAAATAGTATTATGTTGGATAATTGGTCCTTGATTAAAAGTGAGTACATTAGTCCCTAAATTCCTAAATGTTTCTATATTAGATTACCAAACTCGTCTGTTTTGAGCATAGAAGTCAACTGCAAAAATAGATAATGTTTCCACTTAAAGCTGTGTGTATTTAACATCATAGAGTACTTGGATGATGTATGTAAAGTTACATTCTCTAGTATAAAAGCTAGAAATCTTTGTTTTATTGCTAATTACTGTCAAAAGGGTAACTAGTTTATGAAAGATAATATATTTATCAATACAAGTCTGAAAATGACACGCCATCAGAAGCGGAAGATTGATGAAACACATGTAGAGGTATGAACTTTCTTTTTTTTCTTTAAATTTTCATGTGATATTATTCTAGTTGGAAGCACCTTTTCTTTTGGCACTTTTATTTTAAATTTATTCGACGGTTGATTAGTTCCAGTAACGATCACTTTTGTTTCGATCAGCAAGGTCATGAGGAGATTGATGCTTCTAGTTTGCGTGAACATGAAGAATTCACTAAGGTGAAAAATATTGCAAAAACATAACTTGGAAGATATGAGATTGATACATGGTACTTCTCACCTTTCCCGCAAGAATATAATAATTCTTTAAAACTTTTCTTTTGCCTAAATTTCATGAAGTGTAAAGAGCAGCTTCAAAGGCATATGGTGAGTTGCAATTTATATTTGAACTTCTCTTCTGTGGATAATATTTGATTTCACATGAATACTATTTGATTTGAAATTTTTGTATCTTAGTTGAATACTTAAATGATCTGTGACAGTTTAAACTGCAACCAACTTATGTCACATCAAGGATAATGCTATATTAATTGTCAACAGACGTCATGGCATGTACTTATAATGTCTGATACAAAACTTAACCATAAAATATTTTCATATATGACATTTTGGGCTTGATGAATTCTTGTGGCTGAGTGCATAATTTATTTCCCTAAGTCGCAGTTTACTGCAAACTCATTTATAATATTAGGATTGAACTATTATGAGCATTTCCTGCTAATGTTCATTTCCTAGTATATTTTGTGGAAGGATGCTTTTATTTCAGAATAATGAGTCAATATCGCATTTCTCCTCACAATTTTGCTCAGTTTTCTTCCATTCTTACAACAATAATAAATTTTCTTTTATTTCAGAAAAAGTGTGATTTGAAGCATCCACCTGGAGATGAGATTTACCGAAGTGGCGCATTGTCTATGTTTGAGGTACAATTTTTATATTGGATGATTACGACCATTTACCAAGCTCACAGTATGCAATTTAGTTTCTCTTACACTTATATACATCTTCGTTAGAATGGTTAATAATATTAATTTAATGTTTTCTTGATCAGCTATAACTATATCATGTGAACTGTGAGCAGGTTGAAGGGAAAAGAACAAGGTTTATTGGCAGAATCTATGTTTTCTGGCTAAACTTTTCCTTGATCACAAGACATTGTACTATGATGTGGATCTGTTTTTATTTTACATACTTTGTGAATGTGATGATCGAGGTTGCCACATGGTTGGATATTTTTCAAAGGTACTTTTTCCTTGACAAATTCAACAAACATGAAAGACAAGAAATAAATTTAACCACATGAAACAAAATTGTTGTCACATGAGTGTGTAAAGTGGTCAATAAAAATTCCCACCAAAAGTGTCAATTATCAAGAGGAATAAGCAAGGATCAAAAATACGTAGTTACAGAAAATTATAAAATTTTGCTAGAAATTAGAGTTGAGCGCAGAGGTGAGGCGATAAATAATTATGTTTTCTACCTTTTCTCAATATCTTTAGCGCACAATCTACCGATGAAAAATTGTTTCTTTAATTGATCACTTAAAATCTGTTTTCTAGCATCACATTCAGAAAGTATGCATGTAACAATTTCGCACTACTACAGCTAATATATGTTTTGCCAAGTCCTTTTTGCAGCTGAAGAATCCTTCTATTTACATTACTTCATTTTTCTCAAGCCTTTCATTGTTTATCCTTTATGTTCGGTTAGTTTTGGAGTACTTATTGAAACTATTATAAATGTTGTGTTTATGTATGTTTCACATATAGCGCTAATGTCATATCTATTTGAGGGCACTTGCATGTATTTATAATTTTCTAGTTGCATGCATTACAAACTATTTCAATAAGCTTTAACGTTTGTTAGAACTAGATTCTCTATATAAATGTGTAGGCCTTTTGTATAAATGTGCAGGCCTTTTATATAAACGTTTGTTAGAACTGGATTCATAACTTTGTTACTATAAGACCCTTTATTCCTAACTACTTAGTTACTGGGTTCTCTATATAAATGTGCATGCCTTTTGTACTCTGTGCTTATAACTTCTATATTAACTGATGCAATTAAGGATGCTGTTGATCGACCATGACCAGGTTTCATTTATGGTTGGCCAAACTGATATTTCACTGATTATTTTTCCGTAGCAAACTTACAATATTTTTCTTCTTCAACATTTTAGGCTATGATTCTCCATTCTATTGCAGATCCAATAAAGTAAGTATGCACTGATATTTGGCCTTTATGATGCATTACTATCCGAGTTCAAATTTTGAGTGGTGATTTGGAAGAGTATTTCAGTTTTGGTTTGGAGATTGACATGCTAGGAGTAGTGACATCAATAAAGTAAGTATTATTTTTCATAAACAATAATAGCATCAGTTCTGGCTCAACATCAAGCTCCCTTCAGCTCTAGTTTTGTACCACCATATTAGAGGTGCATTCTTTTTTTTCCCTCCTCTTTTATTAGATTCAAAACATTTGATAGATAGGCCTGTCCGGATAAGTATAAACTATAAACTGCATCAACCTTTTATATTGTTGTGCATGTGCGCGCGTTTTTTCTAAAGAAAAAAAGAAATTCAAAGTTCAACTTGTTGCTATTTATTTCTTGTATTATTTTCTGTATTCTTATTGCCATTGTCAAAATATAAGCAAACGTACTCTAGCTACGTTTAGTTGTGGTTCCACGGAAATCCTAAGAGCATTCTCAATTCGTGCACCGATATTGGTGTACATATAGGCTTTGAGGTTCAAAACTGAAAAATGAGGATGGTTACTTTCTGTCGCTTTGCTTTCTCAAGTTTATAGTATTTTCTGCCTTTCCTGGCCTTCCCAGCATTCAGTATTTGATTGCACATACACTCATGCATGTACATACTTTTGTATGTTAATATCTTGAAGTATATGTATTCATATGCGGGACAGCTACACTTTTGTTACTGCTAGTATTAGATATTGTTGAACAGCAGTCACACGTTATAGTGAATGTTGCCGACTTCTTGATAATAACATCGCATAAAAATTAAACTTAAACTATTTGTTGCTTATAATGCAAGTAATTTTAATCGACTAAATGGCTGATTAACCTTGTTTCAAACAATTTTAGTACCTGTTTCAAACAATCTCGTGGAAAATTAAATAAACAGTATTAATTCATACAACATTGAAGTCAAATTAGTATACAATCAAAGTTCCCCTGTTAGGAAAATGATATTAGAATACTTCATCATTATATACTGTTTTCTCGCCATGAAGCTGGAGTTGTACATGTCCTAGTGACAGGAGGTGCATGTTATATAGGTTCTCATGCTGCACTTCGACTTCTTAAAGACTCTTATAGAGTGATTATTATGGTAAGTAGACAATTTCTTCCAATTTTTCTTTAGTTTAATTAGTTGGATTGCTTGATACCAACCATTGCTTTTTGTCGTATATCACTAACTCATCGGTCATAATTTTGTTGTATTTGGTTAAACATTACTCTTAACTGTAGCAACTAAAGTTTCTAATAAACTGTGTGTAGGATAATCTTTCGAGGAGAATATGGGAGCAGTTAACATTGGACTGTAGCAATTAATGTTTCTAATAAATGTGTATGATATCTAACTAAGTTAATTATTTTTTACAAAATTAATTAAGTTTTATAATAATTAACTAAACTAACTAAGTTTTTTAAAATTAAATAATAATTAATTTTTGTAAAATTAAACTAAGTTAGATAAATTATAAAAATTAACTACGTTAACCAAGTTTTAGAAAAAGTAAATAATTTTCTACCTTAACCAAGTTTTGTAAAAGGTAAGCAAATTTATAAAATAATAATTAAGTTTATAAAAATTTAACAAAGGTATCAAAGTTTTGTAAGAATTAAATAAATTTATAAAAATCAACCTAATTTACAAAAATTAACTAATTTCTATAGAAGTTGACTAAGTTTTATACAAATTAAGCAAGTCTATGAAAAATAACTAAGTTAATAAAATTTGACTAATTATTATGAAATTTAACCAAGTTTTATAAACATTCGACTAAATTAATTAAATTTGTAAAATTTATCCAAGTTTGATAAAAAAATTGTCTTATATAAATTTAACTAAATTAACAAAGTTTCTACAGAATTTAATAAGTACCATAAAGATTTTGCTAAGTTAACTAAGTAGCCAAAAAATAAACTGGTATTATAGAAATAAATCAAGTTTTATAAAAGTTAAATAAGTTTTAAAAAATTAATGGTATATGTACTCGTTTAAATACAATAGTGGTAATTGAATAAGTTCATAAACATCATATATTGTTGTTCAAAAGTGTCATTTTATACGCATATTTTTCATGAATCATGTCTACTACGACTAATAATTGAACTTTTTCTTTACAGGTAACTAATACATTTTGGTGCTAGCAAGTAGCAACAAGGTGATTTGAAGTCATATATAGTGTCGTGTGTATTTTAGTGTTTGAATACTTCTATGTATCGTTTTAGTAAGATTGCTTGCGTATAATATTAGTTTTGTTTACTTGCATTTGTAATCTTCACATGTTATGAAATATAATGAACATATGTTGTTTTGGTGCAATTTTATTTGTTTACATATAACGTATTGGTAATCAAATGTGATCTTAGTGACATTTAAATTTGTTGTACGTATATGCATTGAAACGTCAAAAAGAGGCACAGAAAATCTTATGCAATAAGATGATAGCATTAAAAAATACTATAAAAGGTAACAATAGCGTTTTTAGAACGCTATAATATGCAACTGTTGATAGCAGTCCAAAAACGCTATTGTTAAGTGAGTATTGATAGCGTTGGTAAAACACTGTTGTTAGGAACCTTTTATGGCGTTTTATTCTTGTTGTCTAATAACTCTTCTTATTTATAACATGATTTTTAGCTTGTGCAAAAACGCCATTAAAACAATTTATAGGATTTTCGAAACGCTATTAAAAGAACTCATTTATAGCGTTTTTGGTGTTGCTATCGTAGGTTACAGACTTATAACAACATGTTGATATACAGCGTTTATAAAAATGCTGTAAAAGCCTTTAATGGCATTTTTTAAACGCTATTAAAAGTCCAAATTATTATAGTAAGATTAGGAGCTTTGCTGATGCAGAGAGGTAAAGTGATTGCCTATGCTTCTAGATAGCTTAGACCGCATGAGG
Organism: Allium fistulosum; assembly: GCA_030737815.1. Lineage (NCBI taxonomy): Eukaryota > Viridiplantae > Streptophyta > Magnoliopsida > Asparagales > Amaryllidaceae > Allium > Allium fistulosum. The sequence continues at coordinate 735,210,890 of CM060908.1, read as the reverse complement.
TCGGATATCCAACGCATGATTTGGAATTGGCTGCAGTGATTTTTGCATTGAAGGCGTGTAGACATTACCTTTTGGGAGAGAGGTTTGAGTTATATACAGATCATAAGTTGTTGAAGTATTTGTTCTCTCAGAAGGAGCTGAACATGAGACAACAGAGGTGGTTAGAATTTATCCTTGCTTATGATTTTGGGATTGAGTACACCCTAGGGAAAGGCAAAAAGGTTGCATATGCATTTAGCAGGAAACATCCGAATGCAGTTGTTTGTACCAAAATTGTGCACAACACTCTTCGGAAGTCTTTGAAGAGATAAAGTGAAGAAATTAAATGAAAAAAGAGGAATTATCTAACAAAAACTCCAAATTTCAGAAATGAGAATAATTAAAGTGCAAGGAGACACAAGAATTTAGAGTGGTTCGGCGTATCGCCTACGTCCACTATGAAGTAGTTTGCTTTATTGATCTTTCTTTAGCATTTACAAGTGAATTCAATGATTTACAGCAGTCAATTGTGATTTGCAGCAGTGAATTTCGTCTGTGGCAGTAGCGATTGAGTTCAGATCTGGATCTGGCGGAGTCCGGGTGTTGGAGATCTCAAAGAGGAAGAAGAACCCCTTTTATGTTGGCTTTGGAGGTCTATTTATAGGTGTATGAGGCTGGTATTTCGCTCGGATCTCAGGTGACCCTCTCTGGCACGTGACCAGGCCCGCACGCCCAAGCCTATAAAGTTTCGGTCTGATCCATGATCGACACGAACAGATTTCGACTCGATCAAGATTTCATCCAATGGAGTCGAAATTTGGCATGGGCATTCTTTAGCATGCACGTAGTGTTCTGTGAAAATTTCATAGCATTTGGACTTGTAGATTGGGAGATATGATCGATACGAAATGGAGTTTTCGGTAGGCTGTTTCCTTCGACTCGCTTCCGTTCGACTCGATGACGTGGCACTTGATTCTTACTCTGTCCTGGATGTTGCTTCGAGCGAGTCAAAGTATGCCCAGATCGAGTGATTCGAAGCAAGCATTGGTCGAGCGAGTCGAAGCAAGCATTGGTCGAGCGAGTTGAAATGGGGCGTCCTGGGAGGTTTGAGCAGTGGAGTCGAAGTTAATGGAGTCGAACAGTTGTTTGAGCGGAGCGAGTCGAAGTGTGCACTTTCGATGCCTTCAAACTGGAGCAAGTCGAAGAGAGCAGCCCTGAGGGACGTGGAGCGAGTCAAAGTTCGCTTCTCCTGAGCGTTGCGAAGCGAGTCGAAGGAGCGAGTCGTCCGACAATTGATTTTCATCCAATCTTGTATCACTAATAACTTGAGCGTACGAACTCAGATTGACTTGAAATTTGAAACGTTGACCCTCATGGCTTAGCTTGTCATTTCCTACCAATTTTGGCTCGATCTGGACTCAGACAAAATTCATCGGTATCCGTAGTGATCTCGTATATAACTGATCTCTGGGATGGGCCGTCACTGGTTATTAGCCAATTCCTTGGTGTTACGGCCTTGCCAAAAGGCGGGATAACATTTGCCCCCCAAAGTACGTCTTGTGGAAACATGATGTGCTTTGAAATACTGCCGTCTCTACTCTGAATAGTTATTGTCTTATCGATGAAAGCTGTAATCTTTGACCGTTCTTCTTGATAATGTAAATTGTTGACTGTCGACTGCTTTACCATGTATCGTTGCAACTGATTGTTGTATGCTAGTGGTTATCCGTTTGCTGTTGTAATCATTATTAGATGAATTTTTTATTCCTGAAAATCTGGAATATTGAATATTAGTCCGACATTCATGCATATATGTTAACCTGACTCCCGTTGACGTTTCTACATTCTCGAGTCGTTGTCAGTTTATTGTTTTTGAATTCCGTATCGATCCTCTCCTGAACCGATGTGAAATTCGTTGCAACAACGCTTGACGGTTGCTTTTGAATGTTCCTTCGTAACGATCCCCTCCTAAATCGATGTGAAGGATTGAAACATCGAAGATAATTTTCATTGGATTTATGGATGCGAAGTAAGTATGTCAAGTTGATGGAGTTGGAAATCGATGGATACGAAGCGCTTGTTCGACTCGATGATGGATGTGAACTGAGCGAGTCGAAGTGAATTTTCCTGATGGTTGTGAACTGAGCGAGTCTAAATGGAGCGAGTCGAAGCGAATTTCCCAGATGGCTGTGAACTGAGCGAGTCGAAATGGAGCGAGTCAAAATGCGCTTCCCTGATGGATTCGAACTGCTTGTTTTGTTGCACCAGAGAGGGAGTCGTGGACAAACAATACGAAAGGGAGCTCCGCATAACCGCACTGAAGAGGGAGTCGAAGCACGTGTTCGACTCTATTGGGATTCGAATCGTTTATTCCCCTTTCTTTCGAGTCCATATAAATACCTGGTACTTAGCCATTTTTTCACTTTTTACTTTTCGATTTCCTGACTCTCCTTCGTATCGCTCCGAGACTTAGAGAAAGCAAAGAAGAAAAAATACTCTTGCCTTCGAACTGATTTACATCTTCAATTACTCGAACCAATTAACAAATTGAGGTAATCCATTGAGCGAAACCATCACGTAAACGAGGAGACTCGACTCTTAACACTAAATCGATCAGAGTCACGATCGATCGAAGAGTCCCTGGCCTTAGCTTCGTGTCGATCTGGAGTAGGGGTTTTCGAGATGATGAGGTGGAGGCCTTCGTATCGATCGATGGTGGAGCTTCGCATCGAGTCGAATGCTTTAAATATGTGGATCGATACGAAGGGGTTGTGTCTTATGGACTCAAAACAATGGCCCTGGATTGAGTCGAAAAGTATATCTTTTGATCGAGTCGAAATAGAGGCCTTGGAACGGTTCGAAGCGGAGTGCCTGGAGATCGAGTCGAACTATGTAGTTCTTGATCGAGTCGAAGTAGAGGCTTTGGATCGAGTCGAAGCGCGTGGTTTGGGATCGAGTCGAAGTAGAGGCTTCGAAGCGAGTCGAAGCGCGTGGCTTCGGACCGAGTCGAAGGACATGGTCTTGGATCGAGTCAAAGCACGTGGTCTTGGATCGAGTCGAACTGCACACTCCCGAACGATCGATTCGAACTCGAGCCTTAGTCAACGATTCAAATTTGAACTTGAATAATTGCCTTGAACTCGAACTTTTGACGTTTGACCATTGGTTTAATTTCGATGATACCGAAAATTCTAGTGCCTTTGACCACTTAACTCCAACGAGCTTCAGATTTTCTTAACTGGACTTAATTGTTTCACCGCCCACCTGATTGCCTATTGAAGTTCGTCGATGAAACTGGAACTTAAAATCATAACACGTTTTAACTTGGTCTAATAGCTACTAATCGGATGGCATGGTTGTGGCGGTCAGTGATGACGGTCCCTCTGACTGAACTCCGAGCCTCATCGTTTACGTGCTTTCCTTAACCCGGTTGATCTTCTCAAATAATATACAGTACTGCACTGCACAACAAACTCACAAACTTTACACTGGGGGATGCATGAGTGTTATTTGCCGGTTTAACAATGATTTTTTATAAGCTAGCTAGTCATGGACCCTTCAAGTTCTCAGCAGCCGGAAATCCCAAGTTCTATTCCTCCAACCATAGAGATACCGATTATTGAAGCCGAAGTTATAAAGCCAGCCCCGGACGAGCGTTCGAGTGCTCGGTTTATTCTCAATCCAATAGATTTTGTGCCGTCGGGTATCTCCGAAGACATGCTATACGGAGTTGAATGTTTATACTTCGCTTCGCACTTTGGGAATACGAAGTTGGATGTTTATACTCCGACTCGCGCTTTGGGTGTTCGGAGTTGAATGTTTATACTCCGCCGCGCACTCTGGGAATACGGAGTTGGATGTTTATAATCCGCTTCGCACTCTGGGTATACGGAGTTGAATGTTTATACTCCGACTCGCGCTCTGGGAGTTCGAAGTTGGATGTTTGTACTCCGCTTCGCACTCTGGGAATACGGAGTTGAATGTTTATACTCTGACTCGCGCTCTAGGAGTTCGGAGTTGGATGTTTATACTCCGCTTCACAATCTAGGTGTACAGAGTTAAATGTTTATACTCTGCTTCGCATGCTGGGAATACGGAGTTGGATGTTTATACTACGCTTCGCACGCTGGGAATACGGAGTTGGATGTTTATACTCCGACTCGCGCTCTGGGAGTTCGGAGTTGAATGTTTATACTCCGCTTCGCACTCTGGGGATATGGAGTTGGTGAAGGATTGTCGTGTATCAATCCCTTTTTTGACTTTGATGTGATGGCTTGCCCCCGAGCTCGGGTTTCACTTAGGGAGTGATTGGTTGCATCGCAGCCACTCTCTATTTGAATAAATCCCACCGTATAATGAGACTTAGCTCTCCGTGCGTAGTGATGGTCATATGAGGTATTTCAAGTAAATCACAGCTCTGGCTCGAAGAGGTTGCATTTTATTGCTGAATTAAGAAAGTATGGCAAAGTCAGTTGCCTTATTACAAGTTCTAATTTCAAAATGCATAAACAAATTGTAGAAAAGGAAAGTAAACTAAATGGATAAAGATAGCCTGTCATGTGTAATAGCAGCGAAGGCTCTCGCTATTCCAAGCTCTTGGCAGGGTAAGACCGTCGACGGTCGATAACTTGAATGTGTCATCTCCGAGCCTTCGTTTAATAACATACGGTCCTTCCCATGTCGGTTTCATATGTGAAGGAACCAGATAGATTCTTTTTAAGACGAAATCGCCTAGTTCGAAGGTTCGCGGACGGACCTTGGCATTGTACAATCGGGCGACTTGACTTCAATGCGCAGCTGCCCTCAAATCAGCCTCTTCACGCTTCTTATCCAGTAGATCAAGAGATTCAGCAAGTAATATAGCATTTTTCTTTGGATCATAGTATGTCACACGATGAGAAGGTACTTCTAGCTCGACTGGGATAACGGTTTCTGAACCGTAAGAAAGAGAGAACAGAGTGTGGCCGGTCGCGGTCTTGTGGGTTGTTTGGTAAGCCCATAGAGCCATAGGAAGTTCATCGACCCACTTGCCCCCGACCTTTTCTAGTCGTTTCTTCAGGATGGACTATATGACCTTATTAACTTCTTCGACCTGTCCGTTTTATTGAGGATGTGCAACTGCGCAGCATTTCTTTTGGATGTGAAATCGTTTGCAGAAATCTTTGAATTTGGCACTGTCGAATTGGGTTCCGTTGTCCGTAATAATGGTGTGTGGGAGACCGAATCGACAGATGATGTTACGAACCACAAAGTTGATTGCTTTCTTCGTTGTAATGGTAGCGAAAGCTTCAGCTTCAGCCCACTTCCTAAAGTAATCAACCACGACGATGGCGTACTTCGCACCACCTTTTGCCAGAGGTAGAGCACCGATGATGTCGATGCCCCACATTGCGAATGGCCATGGGCTGACCATTTGCATTATCTCAGTAGGAGGAGCCCCAGGGATTCAGGCATATTTCTGGCACCTATCACATTTCTTTGCATAGTCCAACGCATCGCGATTCACGGTAGGCCAGTAATATCCGTAGCGAAGTATTTTCTTAGCAAGTGCTTGCCCCCCGGTGTGATCGCCACATTCTCCCTCATGCACATCGTGTAACACTTGTTTAATTTCATCGTGAGCGATACATCAGAGTAGGGGAACTGAGTACCCCCTTCTGTACATGAGCCCATTCTCGATGGTAAATCTTGAGGCCTTTCGAAGGACCTATCTTTTTTCACTCCTGCGCTCCGGCAGGGTTCCGTGCTCAATGTAATTTCTGAGTGGAGTCATCCATGAATCCTTTTCGCGGACGGTTTCACATACTCGGTTTATTTCCGCCCGGTCGATACTTGGGGAAGATAACATTTCTACGGGAACGAGTCCCATTTGTTGAGCTTCGCCTGTGCTGGCTAGCTTCGCCAACGAATCGGCCTTTTGGTTGCATTCTCGAGGTATACTGTAGATGGCGTAGTAATCGAAATGGTCTAGTACTTCCTTGACTCGAGCTAAGTAAGCAGACAACCTTCGATCTCTTGCTTGATACTCTCCTCGTACCTGACACACAACTAATTATGAATCACAATAAATTTCCACTGCGATAATTCTCAAATCTCTAGCAAGTTTCAAGCCAGCTAGGAGGGCTTCATATTTAGCTTCATTATTAGTCGCACGGAAATCGAACTTTAAGGCATAACATATGGATCAACCCTTGGGAGTTTCAAGCACGATACCAGCACTTGAACACTGGTCATTTGATGCTCCATCGTTATAAAGTTTCCAAACGTATTCGGAGGATCCACTGGCTTTGGGAAAGTCCTCTGGGATGGTAAATTTAGCTATGAAATTGGCTAGGACTTGTCCTTGTATGGCCCATCTCGGAGCGTAGGTAAGGTCAAACTGGCTCAGTTCAATGTTCCACTTGAGCAACCTACCAGACGTCTCAGGCCGTGAAAGGACCTGTCGTAACGGCTGGTCGGTGTAAACAACAATGGAATGTGCCTGGAAGTATGGTTGGAGTTTTCTTGATGCAATGACAAGGCAGTAAGCCAACTTTTCCAACTTTGGATAATTTCTCTCAGCCCCAGTCAATCGTTTGCTGACGTAGTACACTGGCTTCTGTATCCCGTCTTCTTCTCGAACCAAGGTAGTGCTGATTGCATTTTCTGATATCGCCAAGTACGCATACAACTTCTCATGATCAATAGGCTTTGACAGTATCGGCGGTGTGGATAGATGTTGGACTAGTGCTTGGAAAGCGCCCTCGCACTCTGTGGTCCATTCAAAGTTTCATTTCCCTTTTCGAATCAGATTGAAGAAGGGAATGCATTTGTCAGTGGACTTTGAAATGAACCTGCTCAATGCTGCTACCTTTCCATTGAGACTCTGGACTTGCTTTATAGTTTTGGGAGTTTCAAGATTTTTGATTGCCCAAATCTTTTCGGGATTGGCTTCGATTCCCCGGGCGTTAACGATGAACCCAAGGAACTTTCCAGATGCAACTCCAAAGTGACATTTCAGTGGGTTGAGCTTCATCTTGTACTCCCGAAGTATGTTGAACATAGTTTCCAGGTCTTTTACATGGTTGGTGGAGAGTCGCGACTTCACAAGCATGTCATTTACATATACTTCCATTGTCTTCCCGATTTGATTAACGAACATCTGATTGACCAACCGTTGGTAAGTAGCCCCGACGTTCTTGAGTCCGAACGACATAACCTTGTAACAGTAAAGTCCCAGATTGGTTACGAAGATGGTATGTTCCTGATCGAGTAAATGCATCGATATCTGATTGTAGCCCGAATACGCGTCCATGAAGGATATGAGTTCATGTCCAACCGTCGAATCCACTAGCTGATCAATTCTAGGAAGCGGAAAACTGTCTTTGGGGCACGCTTTATTCAGATCGGAATAGTCAACACATGTTCTCCACTTCCCGTTTGGCTTTCGGACGAGCATGGGATTTGACACCCATTCAGGATATAGCGCATCTCGAATGAATCCGTTCGCTTCAAGCTTTTCTACTTCCTCTTTAAGGGCGGTAGATCTCTCTGGATCCATACCGCGCATTTTTTGCTTGACCGGGACATGCCGCGGGTCAATGTTCAGAGTGTGGCTCGTGATGTCCGGCGAGATCCCACACATATCAGAATGTGTCCAGGCAAATACGTCATGATTTGCCCGCAGAAATTCAACCAACTCCACTTGAGTTTGCTGGCTTAGCTGAGATCCAACCTTTATTATTTTTGAATCATCGTTATTGTCAATTTGGACATCAATCGTCAGTTCGGCCGGGGATGCTTGACTTTCTTTAGATTCTCCTTTGTCTTCAGTTTCTCTCGGGTCAAAGTCCTTGAGGAATTGGCTGGGGTGCCCGGGCCTGGGCCCGGGCGTTAATTGTCAATTATCGGCGAAACAGACGCAGAGAGATTCCTCTACGCCCTTTTCCTTCTCCTTTCGCTGTGCCTCTTGCAGCTAAGTAAAATAACAGGATCTGGCAGTGGACTGATCTCCCTGAACGATTCCTATTCCATGATCAGTGGGAAATTTTAAGGTCAAACACCATGGGGCAATTGATATTCTGAATTCAGCGAGGGCCGGTCGGCCCAAGAAAGCATTGTAAGGGGAGTCTATATCCAAAACGATGAGCTGCAACATCCGTACTCTCCGACGTTCTCCAACTCCCAACTCTACTAGCAGTTCTACCATCCCAGTGGGGATTATGGCACTTTCGTTGAAACCATGGACTCAAGATTGACAAGGCTTCAAGTCTGCGGCTTCCATCTTCATTTGATCATAAGCTCGCTTGAACAAATTATTCACAGAGCTTCCACTGTCAACTAAGATCATTTTTATCCAAGCGGGACCCACTTGGGTTGAGATGACCAGTGGATCGATAGTGGGAGATTCGATTTTATCTGCGTCTCTGCTCCTGAACACGATGTCATCCGTCATCATTTTCTGTTGCTTGGCCGGAGCACCCTCATCAAAACTACTGCAACACTCGAAGTCCGCATGCCTGATAGAACTGGCATACGACTCCATTTCCTTCCAGCTTCGATCTGCTGGGTGAGGACCACCACTTATTGTATTGATGACCAACCTCTCGTCTGCACGAGCGGGTTCTTCCTGTCTTTCCTGGTTCGGTGCACGATTCTGATTTGATGGGCCTGCACCACCGGATTGTGGCGCCCGTACATACTGATCCAACTTCCGCTCACGTATCAGTTTTTTAATGAGGTCTTGTAAGTGATGACACTCATTGGTGTTGTGGCCATAACTCTCATGGAATCTACAGAACAATCCTGTTTGGATTTGTCTTTCAGTTGGTGGTTTCGCGGCAGGCTTCTTATATTGCATGGTATTGCAGGTTTGCAAATACACATTTTCCAATGACGTGTTCAATGGAGTGTAATTATCGTACATGGAAGCTCTACGCTGTAGTCCACGATCCTGATCGCATTTTTTGTTTTGGTTTCTATTGTCCTTCTGCCGATTCTGTTTATTTTGGACGTTCAACTGAATTTTTTCAGAACTATCCCCGGACTGTTTAACAGCGACGTTACTCTGGATACCTTCGATGTTGGGCCCTGCATCATCCTGCTTCCTAGACTGTTTCGCATCCTCCCCTCTCAGGAATTGGGCTGCCTTGGAATAGAAACGGTCCAATGACGCACGTGGTTTCCCAGCTAACCAACTTTCGAACTCGGAATCAGCATCAATCCCCTTAGTCAGAGCCATCAGGATAGAGTTATCGTTGGGATTGCTTATTTCTGCAAACGCAGCATGGAATCGCTCCAAGTAACGTCTAAGCGTTTCTCCGGGAGCTTGCGTAACACTAGACAGAGTGTTAACGTCCTTTGTCCTCGCCACATGCATACAGAATTGTTCGACAAACTTGGTGGCCATCTGGTCAAAGTTAGAGATGGATCGCGGTGGCAAACGAGTGAACCACATGGTAGCGATGCCCCCTAGGGAAATGGGGAAACTACGGCATTTTACTGCGTCATCAGCTCTAGCAGCATTCATCAGCCATTCGTATTTCAGGACGTGTTGATTGGGATCAGAACTCCCTTCGTAAAATGGTAAAGCTGGCATCCTGAAGTGCCGAGGTGGTTCAGCATATAAGACGTCATCGGTGAAAGGGGTATGAGTTCGAGAGATTCCCCAGTCGTCATTAGAGAGACCCTGACTTTCACAGATCATTTGGCGGATCATCGCTGGTATATCTGGCGTTCGAACACTTGGAACATGTTGTGCCAAGGTGTGGTCGGGTTCCACGGCGCGAGTTTAGACCGGATGCGGTCGACGGTCTGTGCCTCGCATCCATGGTTCAACATCCTCAGGGACATAAGGCTCAAGAGTCTGCTCTCATTGGCTACGTTGAGGATCAGCTTGGTTTCTAGCGTCACCTCCCCGTCCGGCAGTGGTGGTAGTAGCAATGTTGTCGGTCACATGATAAGGAGCAGCTCCTCCTCGAGTTGAAGGTTCTGTGCGGAGGCTAGCTGATGGTCCAGCTCTAGGTTGCCCAAGGTTCGAAGCAGGTTGGTGTCCCATGGCTTGGGTGTAGCTCCCTCCTAACCGTGGACGTGTGGATCTAGTTTGGCCATCGGAGGAGGCAGAACTTTCTGTGGAAGATTGAGAACCTTGGTCTCTTCTGGATCTTCTTTGCCTTTGGCGATTTAGCTGGTTACTCAACTCCATGTTGGTGCGTAGTTGTTCCGCTAGCTGCTATCGACTTTGGGTCAACTCTTGAAGCAATGTCTATAATTCTTGTCTAGTGATTGGACCTGATGGATCTGAAGGTCCTGCAGCATTTTGGTTGGATGGAGGTGATTGCACGGGATTTTGTCGGTCCCGTGCTCCTTGATCAGCAGCTGTAGAGGTGGTATGTGTGCTCACCATAATGAATTGACGAAGTCCTTTCCTATATCTGATTGCAAATCTGAGTAGAATGGAAGGGCTTCAAAGTTTTAGATCTGGATCTTCTTCTTAGATTTGTGCAATCCAATATAAACAGGAGATCCAAAGAGCAGGAGAAAAATTGGGTTTTTCTCAGTGAAAGCACCAAAGTGTTTGTACCAAAATTGGGCACAACACTCTTCGGAAGTCTTTGAAGAGATAAAGTGAAGAAATTAAATGAAAAAAGAGTAATTATCTAACAAAAACTCCAAATTTCAGAAATGAGAATAATTAAAGTGCAAGGAGACACAAGAATTTAGAGTGGTTCGGCGTATCGCCTACATCCACTATGAAGTAGTTATCTTTATTGATCTTTCTTTAGTGTTTACAAGTGAATTCAATGATTTACAGCAGTCAATTGTGATTTGCAACAGTGAATTTCGTCTGTGGTAGTAGCAATTGAGTTCAGATCTGGATCTGGCGGAGTCCGGGTGTTGGAGATCTCAAAGAGGAAGAAGAACACATTTTCTGTTGGCTTTGGGGGTCTATTTATAGGTGTAGGAGGCTAGTATTTCGCTCAGATCTCGGGAGAGCCTCTCTGGCACGTAACCAGGCCCGCACACCCAAGCCCGTGAAGTTTCGGTCCGATCCGTGATCGACAGGGACAGATTTCGACTCGATCAAGATTTCTTCCAATGGAGTCGAAATTTGACGTGGACATTCTTTAGCATGCACGTAGTCTTCTGTGAAAATTTCATAGCATTTGGACTTGTAGATTGGGAGATATGATCGATACGAAATGGAGTTTTCGGTAGGCTATTTCCTTCGACTCGCTCCTGTTTCGACTCGCTTCTGTTCGACTCGATGATGTGGCACTTGATTCTTACTCTGTCCTGGATGTTGCTTCGAGCGAGTCGAAGTATGCCCAGATCGAGCGAGTCAAAGCAAGCATTGGTCGAGCAAGTCGAAGAAAGCATTGGTCGAGCGAGTCGAAGCAAGCATTGGTCGAGCGAGTCGAAATGGGGCGTCCTGGGAGGTTTGAGCAGTGGAGTCGAAGTTGATGGAGTCGAACAGTTGTTTGAGCAGAGCGAGTCGAAGTGTGCACTTTCGATGGTTTCAAACTGGAGCGAGTTGAAGAGAGCAGCCCTTAGGGACGTGGAGCGAGTCGAAGTTGGCTTCTCCTGAGCGTTGCGAAGCGAGTCGAAGGAGTGAGTCGTCGGCAATTGATTTTCATCCAATCTTTTATCGCTAATAACTTGAGCATACGAACTCGGATTGACTTGAAATTTGAAACATTGGCTCTCATGGCTTAGCTGGTCATGTCCTACCAATTTTGGCTCGATCCGGACTCGGATAAAATTCATCGATATCCGTAGTGAGCCCGTATATAACTGATCTTTGGGACGGGTCGTCACTGGTTATTATCCAATTCCTTGGTGTTTCGGCCTTGCCAAAAGGCGGGATAACAGTAGTGTTAGCAATGATCGCTGAGTAGAAAGATTTGGAAGAATTAGCAGATTGCAGAGTGTAGTGGAGATCTGAGGCTGGATCTAGTGGAGAAACCATAGTGTTATCTTGTTTGGAAATTCAACCGGTAATGATCGAAAATATTGCTTCTAAACAGGAAGAGGATTCGGTATTAGCTCAACGGATCAGAAAGTTAAGAGACAGAAACGAGAGCGATGGCTTGAAAGATTTTAGCCTTGACTAGAATGGGAGGTTAGAAAGAAAGGAAGATTATGTGTTCTGAGTGTAGAAAACATAAGTAAAGAAGTCTTAGGGGAATGCCATCGTTCGAAGTTCTCTATTCATCCAGGGGGTAATAAGATGTATTAGGATATAAAGAGAAGTGTTTTTGGGAAGGTATGAAGCGGGATATTGGCTTATGGGTAAAGCAGTGCTTAATTTGCAAACATGCAAAGGCCGAACACCAAAATCCAAGTGGGTTGCTTCAGCCGTTAGATATTCCGGTATGAAATTGGGGTTCTATCTCCATGGATTTCATTAACGGGTTGCCAAGGTCGAATCGTTGAAATGATAGCATATGGGTCATAATGGAAAGATTGACCAAAAGTGCCCATTTCATTCCGGTTAAGTCAAACAGAACGACACCTATTTTGGAAAGTTGTTTATGAAGATTTTGGTTAGACTGCATGGAATTACTAGTAGAACAGTTAGTGATAGAGATCCCTTATTCACTAGTGAGTTCTGGAAGAGTCTACAGGAAGTTTTGGGAACCAAGCTTAATATGAGTACCGCTTACCATCCGTAGATAGATGGGAAAACAGAAAGAGTTAACAAAATCTTGGAAGATTTGTCAAGAGCTTGTGTATTAGATTTCGGGGGATCATGGGAGGACCATCTGCATTAAGTTGAGTTTTAGTATAACAACAGTTATCAGACTTGTATTGGGATGGCGCCGTATGAAGATTTGTATGAAAGGTCATGCAAATCTCTCGTATGTTGGTTAGAGACCGAGGATAGGTTAGTTCTTGGTCCAGATTTGGTCAGAGAAGCTACAGAAAAGATTGAGGTCATTCGAGCTAGAATAAAGGAGGCATGGTCTAGGCAGAAGAGTTATGCAGATAAGAGACGGAAAGATTTATAGTTCTCGGTTGGAGATCAGGTTTTTGTTAAGGTGTAACCGATGAAGGGTGTGATCAGATTTTGAAGATCAGGAAAGTTGGCATCGAGATTCGTTGGACCTTTTCCTAATATTGAGAGGATTGGGAAACTCGCATATAGAGTTGAGTTACCGATCATTTTGGCAGGAGTCCACGATGTTTTCCATGTTTCTCATCTCAGAAAGTGTGTTAGAGACCCGGAGACTACTATTGCATCGACTGTGCTAGATGACTTAGTAGTAGAACCAGATTTGACTATAGTGAGGAAGCTAGTTCACATAGTTGCGAGAGATGAGAAGAGGCTTAGAACTAAGATGGTCAGAGTAGTCAAAGTCCAGTGGAGCGACGATGACAGGGACTGTACTTTGGAGATTGAGAGCAGGATTAGAGATACTTATCCGGACATGTTTGATGGTATGTTTTACCTTCTTGTTTGATTTGTTGTGTACCTTATCGTAATTTCGAGGACAAAATTCTTTAAAGAGGGGAGTTTGTAACACCCTAGATTTTTGGTAACATTAATTAGGATATTTAATTAGTAAAATTAAATAAAATAATACTGTGTTGATTAGGTGATTGAGATTTGATTTAATCAAAGGGTAGCCGTGCCATTTAACCTATGAATTAAAATAAGAGTTAAATTGAAATAGAGGAAGGGTAAAATAGGAAAGAGGCCATTCCTATATCCCTAAAACTTGGCCATGTAGTCCTATACACGTTCATTTAATTTTTATCAAAATTTTTAATACTAAGGCCGACCACCATTAACAAGGAAAATGGGAAGAAGAGTAGGAAAAGCTAAAGGAAAATCTAATTCAAATCAAATCCATTCACATCTCAATCTCTTTAATCTCTAAATCTAACGTGAATAATGTTTACATCTCGAATTTTTATTATTTTAGTTTTAAGATGAATTCCGAATATTTTGCATTAATTTACCATGTTTTTGAATGATGGAATGATTATATATACATGTTGATGATTTATGGTTGTTCATATAGATTTTATGACATGTTTTGACATGAAAACCCTATTAAATGACATCCAAATGCCTTGCGAATTATTATAAAGATCATAAATAATATTTTAGAGACGGGTTTCAATTTTCAGAATTTTCAGAATTTTTTTGGAATTTATATTAATTTTCTAGTGAAGAAAATGTTATTTTGGGTTATAAATTATTTACGGTTAAATAATAAAAGATTTGGGTCTAAAATTTTTATATTTTAGAAAACATATCAAAAGAGATTTTTTGGAATTTTTGTAGAATTTTCCAAAGTGTTTTAATGGTTATATAAAATTATTTAAGGTACGAGACTTAAATGTTTTATATAATTAATGAAGGAGAAAGGGCTTTTTAAAAATAATCCAAATATTAGTTCTGAAAATGCAGTACTTTTTAGTGGCAAAGAAAAGAGGCAACCAATCAAAATTAGACATGTAAAGCAGGTTAGGTGAAAAGAACTATTTGCTATATGTTTTTCACTGTTTCGACGCTTTCGGCACCAGGTTCCGCCTCCTCATCTTTGCTTTCGACACATTCAAAACCAGTGCACATGATATCAGGGAACTGGTACATAGTGAATTAGATGTAGGCGGAAGGTATGGAGTCGAAACCAGGGCTTCCGAAGGGGTTAAGGCATTACTTTTCTTTTAAATTAAAAATGCGCCTCCTTGCTTTTGACTAAATGGCTTTCGACTCAGTTAGCTTTTGACTTGGTTTAATGGATTTAAAGAAATGGTTTCAATTGGGTTGCGCTTTTGTTTTGAATGATTGCTTTCGACTAAGTCGAAGCCTTTTTACTGCCACTTTCCTCCTTTCGACCCAGATGGTTTCGAAAGGGTTGTTTACTTTGTTTTCTAAAATTTGGCTCTTCTCCAATGCTTTCGATGGGATGGTTTTGACACCATCACTTCTTTACTTAGGAAATCATTTTGAAACAGATGCTTTCGACTTAAATGTTTTAAAGACCCTTTTTTCTATGATTGAAGTAAAACCCAAATGGTTTTGAAAGAGACAGTTTTAAATGGTTTCGAAACAGATGCATTCGACTTTAATAGGTTTCTAATCCTTTTGCTCTACTTGAAGGCATAGTATAAATGGTTTTGACTGAGATGATTTTCAAAGGATTCGAAGGGGCGAATTTTTGAATGGTTTCGAAAGGTGTCGAAAGGTTTCCACATGTTTTAAATTGAACCCAAAGGCTTTCGAAAGGTTTAGAATTTTAATGCTTTTGAAAGGGTTTTAATGAATTGTTTCGAAGGGGTGGTTCCCCAGGGTTTCGACATTGTCGAAAGGGAAGGTTTTTCCTATGTGTTTGAAAGGCAATGTTTAAATGATTTTAAAGGAGGATGTCTAATATTTTAAAGCTTTTGAAGGAAAGATTTTTATTGGTTTTGAAAGAGCGACTTTCAATGGTTTCGAAAGGGATACTTTCAATGGTTTCGAAAGGGATACTTTCAAAGGTTCGAATGGGTTGTTTAAAGATTTTAAACAAAGGTTTCGAATATATTAAATTGGCAGAATAGCCTAAGTGTTTTCAAGTAAAAAGGGCTTTAACTTATTGCTAATCCTTATTAAATCTAATAAACATTATTTTGAGTAAAGTATATATAACATGGCAAAATGGCTTAGAGTAAAGCTAAGAATATATTTTCCTTGTGTAAGTATGATTTAAAAGGATAATTCATTTTGAAAAGGTTTTGAAGGAAAAAGATGAAGGGTGGTTAACCCTAAGAAAACGATTCGGATAGTTAGTCCATTTTGATCCGGACAGTTAGTCCAATTTTGCGGACAGTTAGTCCAGTTTGCGGCAAGGCAGCCCAATTTTGTGGACAGATAGTCCATTTGTTAGCATAACGGACATTGCTATCATGTTACGAACAGATAGTCCACTCATTACTTATTTTATGGACAGATAGTCCATTTATTAGTATAAAGGATATTGCTACTTTGATATAATCAGTTTGATTAACCAGTTTTGTTGCAGGAAAGGAATTTTAAAATATATGTTTTAAAGAGGATATTAGTGAGGGGAAACCCATTCCGCTAAGCGGTGTGGTCTCACTTAATATTAGTAAACCGAGATGTAAAAGAATTATTCACACCAGGCTTTATGTTTGGCTCGAAGTTTTTGTTTTCCCTTAAATTCTCGGGTGCTCAGAATTGATTGAGTAGGCTGAGGGTTATGGTTTTTAGGAGTTAGTCATTTTGGCCAATAAAGCTTCCGGAGACAGGTGGCTGACGGATAGCTAATTAGGAGTTGCAGATTTTTTGTTTATTTCCGCTGTGTATTAAGTCAGATATGACTATATTGCTTTGATCAACCAAGGAGGCATCATCATATGTCACTCTTGGCATATGTTGTAATGATTATATTTTATCTTTACATAGGAAACGATATAGGATTATGTAACTTGGATATTAATTTGTTTTGAAATGTAATCAGTAAAATGTTGTTTTTGGAAATCTATGATTTTGTTCATATTCAAGTGCTTCTGATATTATCGATACCATTTGCATTACCGTATTTTGTCACCAGAAGTTAATACTATGGATGACTGTAGCATATGAAGCGCTTCGCTTTTGACTTCTAGATATAGGATGTTACAATTTACTCTTCGGTCTGCCTATCTATTTGAGAGTGATAAGACGTACTCAAACTCAGCTCTGTCCCAAGTGCATCATGCAAACCCTTCCAGAACCGACTTGTGAAGATCGGATCCCGATCACTCACAATATCAAATGGAATGCCATAAAGCCTAACAATCTCTTTAACGTATAACTGAGACAAACTAGCAACTTTCCTTGTCGCCTTGATTAGTAAGAAGTAAGCACTCTTGGTTAACTAATCAATGATAACCCAAATTCCTTCATTACCTTTCCTTGATCTAGGAAATCCATCGATAAAATCCACAGATTTCTGCTCCCACTTCAACTTTGGAATCTCAAGTTGCTGAAGCAGTCTAGCTCTCTTCTGGTGACTTCCATTTACATGTTGGCAGTTAGCACATCTACTTAAAAATATAG
Source organism: Allium fistulosum (assembly GCA_030737815.1). Lineage (NCBI taxonomy): Eukaryota > Viridiplantae > Streptophyta > Magnoliopsida > Asparagales > Amaryllidaceae > Allium > Allium fistulosum. The sequence continues at coordinate 735,193,876 of CM060908.1, read as the reverse complement.
CAACATCTCTTTTCATGCCTTCCTACCAGAAAGTACGTTTCATGTCCTGATATATCTTAGCGAACCCTGGATGTGTTGTTAGTTTGGAATGGTGAGACTCCGTCAGAACTTCCTATCTAATTCCATCCACATCCGGAAGACACAACTAACCGTTCATCTTTAGAACGCCACGGTCATTTACCAAGAATCTTGGCCACTTCTTCGGTGAAACATTTTCACTAATAGCTCTACCTATCTACGAAAGATGAACGTACCTTTGATGATTACTCTTAATGCGTTGGATAAGATTCTGACGATTTTCCATATTAGCCAACTCAGCACATTAGCTACAACATCAGCTTTCCCATGCTTATACAAAATCTCAAGATCATAAGCCACAGAAACTGTAGCGAACGATGTTGCCTTAAGTTCAAGTTATTCTAAGCAAAGATATACTTTAAAGATTTGTGATCCGCATATAACTTTCACTTTTCACCCAAAAGATAATGCCTCCACATCTTTAATGTAAAGACAACTGTCAAGGGTTCCAAATCGTGTGAGCATAATTTTTCTCATGTGGTTTCAGTTGTCGACTTACATACGCAATAACTTTTCCATATTGCATCAGAACCTCTCCCAATCTGGTTCCGCAAGCATCCATGTATAAAGTTAACCCTCTGCTCCCATTTTAAATAGTTAAAACAGAAGCACTGGTCAATTTCTCCTTTAATTCATTGAATGTTTGATCGCACCTAGGTATCAATACAAACTTAGCATCTTTCTTCGTCAAATTCATCATATGAGAAGCAATTTTCAAAAAATCTTTGATGAACCTTTTATAAATATCATCCAATCCAAAGAAAATTCTGACCTTTTTCGCATTTTCGGGCTTCATCCAATCTTGAACCGTAATTACTTTAGCTGGGTCCACCAATATGCCTTCTCCCGAATCTACGTGCCCTAGAAACCTAACTTCAGATTTCTAGAAATGGCACTTAGAAAACTTTTCTTTCAACACATGACTTCTTAAAGTATTTAAAATGACACAGAGATGATACTTGTGCTCTTCCTTCATCTTAGAATAAACAGGAATATCATTAATGAAGACGAGGACAAATTTATTAAGAAAATCGAAGAACACTCGATTCATTAAGTCCACGAAATAAGCGGGTGCATTAATCAGTCCAAACAACGGGACTAACCACTTGTAAAATCTATCAGGGTTATGAAAAGTTGTTAATGGCAAACTCTCCTCTGTATCCTTAATTGGTGAAACCCAGTGGCAAGATCTAGATGAGAAAATACCCGAGCGTCGTGGAGCTAGTCAAACATATCGTCGATCCTAGATAAAGGATACTTTTCTTGATAATCCTTTTTTTATCTCTCGGTAGTCTACACATAACCTAAGAGAATCGTTTGTCTTGGACTCTTGGTAACCAAAACTACTAACAGACCCCAACTTGATATACTACATCTGATCAAATCCTTCTATAATAAATCAAACGTCTGCTTCTCTAGTTCCTTACTCTCTTTCAGAGCCAACCTTCGAAGAGGTTGTATAATCAACCTGGTTCTTGGAATCAAATCAATACGGGACTCCACTTCACAGTGAGGAGGCAACCATTGCACTTCATCAAAAATATCCTTGAAATCCTGAACAATCGATAAATCTCTTATCTCCTCTTTGGCTACTCAAGTGAACATAGGAAACTGCTCATTAACTCATTAGGCTTCTCACAACGTATATTATTACTTCTTCCTACCGCATCCTTTACTACGACTACTCTCTTAACATAATCCAAGATGGCTTCAAACTTAGATAACCAATCCATACCCAACAATAACCCAAAACCCATGAATCCAACAACGAATAAGTCAGAAGAGAAGGGCCGATCTCGATAAGAAATAGGCACATTTAGACACATAGTGTCAAGATTCATCAGACTCCCAATTGGGTTCGAAAAACAAAGAGGGTTATTTAGAATAACATACTTAAGATTTAACGGGTTCATTAGGTCATAAGAAATAAAACTATGGGAAGCACCCATGTCGAATAATACTCTAATGGGAATATCAGAAAAGGATAATGTACCTTGCAACACCTACATTCCTACTTGATCCATAGAAGTAGATGATATTTCCTTAATAGCAAAAGCATGTCCTTATGACCTCTTCTTTGGGAAACGACACTCATTCTTCATGTGTTCCTGCTACCCATACAAACAAGAGACACTTGGACACTGATTTGCAAAGGTGCGTATTACGTTGCATTTGAGACAAAGAACGTTGGCCAAGTTGGGCTACTTCTTTTGAGTTGGAGCCCCATCCCCGGGTTTCATTCTAGCCCATTGCTTCTTCCTTTAAACTGCGCTTGAAATTTAGCTTATTTGCAACTGGGATAACTAATAATGGTTGGACACTAACTGCTTGCACTACATCTTTCTGAATACCTTGCTTAATATCTAGAGCTTCGAACCTCAAAGTCATAGTGATAAGATTGGTAAAGATACCATTAACATGATTGGTCATCTCATGCTGAAATTATGGACGCCATCCTTCCATAAACATCTCGTTCTTTTTGAGTGGTGTGTTTATCAATCCTGGACCGAAGCGAGATAATTCATTGAATCTACGCTCATACTACACCACTGTTATATCACCTTGCTTCAAATCCATAAAACTCATGAACAACCAAGTCCTCCCCGCTTTTAGAATGAACTAAGCTTCGAAAACATCCGTAAACTAAGACCAAGAAAAATCCTCCTCTGGGGTATTAACTGTCATAGAATCCCACCAATTCATTGCTAACTTTAGAGTTGTCATGAAGCCAACAATTGCCTTGCATCCTCCAACTGAAGATCCTCGAATATCTTTTTATAAGAGCAGAGCCATGTCTGAACTCTCAGAATATCTTCAGTTCCAAAGAATGGTTTACCACCCAAAGCAATATAATTTTTGCACAGAGTAGCAAAGTTCTATGGCGGTTGAACTTGACTACTACTTCTTCTATCGGCTCTACAATTGGCCCATTTCTAGCAGCTCTGACATTTGTAGCCATGCTGGTTCTAAATCCTCTCCCTCTTCTTCTTGTACTCATTTTCAATTACCTAAACAATGACATGTATTATTATAATACAAAGATAGAACCAAAATGGTTTAAGGGAAACAACACCAAAGGATCCAAAACGAGACTTTAGGATGGGTGATACAAACACACTCCTAAAGTTAACCATTCTAGGGCTCTTCTTACAAATCTCTAATGAGTTGTACCCCAATTAGGCTAAGGTGTTAGCTCAACCTGGCTCTGATACCAATTGTGACAACCTACCTTTCTGAATTCTAGGAACGATACTCAATAAATCCACGGTATTTATATTCCGTTACCCAAGCATCTGAAAGATGAATTGTCGTAGGGTAAAAATAAAAGAACAAAACAAAATATCTTATAATGAAACTGTTAAATAAAAAAACAAATGTTACTCATGCTTATAACATTCCTTGCAAGTCGTTAATGGCTTCTAGATCTGGAGCGGGAGATTAGGGTTTTGCCTAATTCTTCTACTTTTTCTTTCGTTTTTCTCCTAGTATTCTTGATCGTCTCTGTTTAATCTTTCTACTTTCTGTCTTCACTTCTTTCTCCTCAAACCTGGAAATCATGGGATCTCTGCGGGATGATGAAGGTTGGGAGGAGGTGAGAAGAAAAAGAGGTAAGGCTACTGTGTCTTCGGGTCCTGATCAAAGACTTAATTTGGGAGGGCAAAGACCGAATAGATCTGGAGTTATTCCAGATCGGAATGCGGGGAGGAGGGTGCAAGCGGATCTTTCTGTGCGAACATCTTCAAATCATTCGAAAACTGTAAAGCAGAAAGGATTGACGCCTGGTAGTAATTCTAAAATAATATTCACGGTTTCAGAGAATGCAAAAAAGTTTTCATACAGAGAGGCAGTGCAAGTAGGAGCTGTAGGAGATCTAGGTAACCTAGATCTGGAATTTATTGAGCCTAAAATTGCGAACGGTAAGATGATTGGTTCCCTTTCTTCTGAAGCTATTAAAGAAGCGGAGGGAGGTTGGGATCTTTGCATTTTATTATATGTGGTTGGGTATAAACCATGGTTAAGATCTTTTGAGGGTTATGCTAATAGAGTTTGGGCTACTAAGAAGCTGTTTACTATCCATACACGGAATAACGGATTCTTTGTAGTGAGATTTGGGTCTGAGGATGATTGTGACAAAATTCTGAAATCAGGGCCTTGGTTTATGGATCGTAATTTGATCATTATGAAGCGACTGTCCCTAGATATGAGAACTGATAGAGATCACCTCACATCGCTTCCTATGTGGGTTAGACTCCCTGGTTTAAGCTTTAAACTATGGGGCAATAAAGCTATTAGTGCTTTAACTAGTACTATAGGTGTTCCCATTAAGATGGATGAGGCCACAAAAAATAAATCTAGACTAGCTTTTGCTAGAGTCCTGGTTGAGGTAAATGCCACTTTTGGTATGCCTAATATCATAGAAGGTATGGACGACAACGGTAGAAGTTTCACTCAGGTAGTGGAATATGAGAATCCTCTGCCCATTTGTGGTAAGTGTGTGTGTTTTGGTCACGTTTCAGATGAATGTCCTATGGGTAAGACTTGGGTTCCTAAAGTGATGCAAGTTATTAACTCTGACAAGGAAAGACCTTCCGATCCTGGTCTGGCAGGAAGTTTGGTTATTAACAGGGAGGAAGGATGACTTGAGATTTCTAAGGAGGTGGAGAATCAGTTGCTAGATGGAAGTCACACTGTTTCAGAACCTCTTCAAGAAGACAATGGAGTTAGAACGATTGTTGGGATGGAGATCCCTTATGGTGATGATTCGACTGAAGTCTTACAGTCAGAAGTGCATCAAGGAAAACAAAATACAACTATTGCTGGTTCTACAATTGATGGACATCGGAATAGGTGCCAGTCTATTCCTAATGAGATGGAGCCAGGAGTTAGGGGTAATAATATTTTAGAGCAAAAACAAACGGAAGTTTTACCATCGGATCAGAGTTTAGAAAGAGCTGTACCCTCAGAAGAGCATGGTGAGGGGGCAATTTCAGAAGTTTTAGAATCAGAACCTGTTTCTCACACCGAAATAGGAGCCAGAGAAGGTTGCTACACTGTTCCCTTGGCCAGGTCGGGTCCTCCTCCTGATCAAGGAACCAATGGGCCTTTTATCCCTGTATCTCCTACTACCCCGGGAGCCAGAGTCTCGAGATCTTCTCCTCCGAAGTCACCTTCGCCTCACTTAACTTTACTTAATCGCCCGTCGTCATCATCGGATACCCATATTTTTCCAAACTCTTTACTGTCTAATGATATATTTATTGATGATTGTATATTTAATAATGTTAATTTTAGGAGAGGTACTGAATCTTGTTTTAACTCACAGGTTCAAGACATTCTGGATCAGGAAACAAGAACCACAGAAGTGGTAGAGGAACAGAGTTCTTATGAAAAGGCAGACGCAGTTCAGGAGATATTGGAAGAGCAAATTCTGCCAAAGCCTCAGGACATAGATTTTGAGAATATTCAGAAGGATAAGCTTGTTCGTAAGAATCCTAAATGGGTTCAGATGTTAGGCATTTCCTTGGAAGATAAAGGGGAGTCTCCCAACAGTAGGTCGTTGAGGACCCGTAATAACAAAGTCTTATAATGTCAGTAGCTAGATGGAACGTTAGAGGGTTCCATAACCCCAATAGAATGGGAGAAGTGAGGAAAATCATAGATAAGTATAATATAAGTTGCTTTGGTATTCTAGAAAATAAATTGTTTCTTTTGGATTTAATGAAGTTGGAAAGAGCGTTGGAAGACAGATGGAAAATTATTAGTAACGTCTCTTATTATTATAAATGTAGGATCATGGTCCTTATTGATGGAAATTATTGGGATTACAACTACATTAGTATGAGTGATCTAACTTTTGTTTACGCTCATAATTTTGTTGATTTTAGGAAAAGATTATGGAAAAATTTACAGGAGGATGCTATTAATATCTATAGACCATGGATGGTCCTCGGGGACTTTAACTGTATTCGTAGTCCCTCAGAAAAAAGGGAAGTAAGCCTGCTACTTTTGGTAACTTGTTTGAGTTAGATGATCTGTTTAATCATACTGGTCTTAATGAGATTAATATTAAAGGTTATGAATTTTCTTGGTGGTCTGGTCCGAGTCGAAACATATTCTCAAAAATAGACAGAGCTTTTGCTAACCTAGATTGGATTAATCTATTTACATACTTATCGGCTGAATATTTGCCTCCTTCTGTGAGTGATCATAATGCTGTACTTGTTTCGCTTTATTCCAAGTCTATGGTTAAAAATAGTCCTTTCAGATATATGAATCATTGGTCCTTATGTGACCAATATTTTCCTTTGATTGAGAAGCTTTGGATTTCTAACCATAAAGATAGACCTCTGTTTCAGATCATTAGTATCCTCAAAAATATCAAGAGAGAGCTAAAGAGTTGGAGTGCTAAATCACGTAATACGAAACAAGAGGTTAAAGTCCAGAGAGAGAATTGTTCAAGACTTCAGAAACTTTTGGAAAAAGTTTATGATCACAATTTAGCATTGGAATTTCAAAGAGCTAAGATAAACCTGGATTTAGCTCTTAAGAAAGAATTTCTGGTAGCTAAACAAAAGGCTAAATGTGATTGGCTTATGATGGGCGATGAGGCTTCTTTTTTTTTTTATGCTAAGATGTCTAGCAGAAGAAATAGTAAGCGTTTGACTAATATTGTAGTTAATGGTACGACGGTCTCGGAAGACAAATTTGTTGATTCGGCTATTGACTATTTTAAACGCATTTTTAATCTCCCCTTAAGTGATCAATTTCCTGAAGTTATATGTAAAACGGTTATTTCTGATTATGGTGCTAATTTTTTGAATGAGAGTATATCCTTGGAAGAAATTAGATTCGCATTATGGGATATCAAAGATACTGTCTCCCCTGGACCGGATGGTTTTAACTCTTTGTTTTTTAAGACTCATTGGAGTCTTTCGAAAGATTTAATTTTCAAAGCTTTGAATGATATTTTTTAAAGGGTGTTATAATCAAGGAGTGGAATCATACGTTTATTCATTTGATTCCAAAAAAAGCCCACTCCTCTTGCATTCTTGATTTCAGACCCATAGCTTGTTGTAATACGTTATGTAAGGTTTTCTCTAAAATATTGTGTAATAGACTGGGTCCGTTTATGGATAAATTGGTGTCCCCTAATCAGACGGCTTTTATCAAAGGAAGATCAATAGGGGATGGAATCTTGTTTGCTCTTGAAATTATAAGGGGTCTCGAAAGAAAGGATAATAAACATATGTGTATCAAAATTGATTTGAAGAAAGCTTATGATTCGATCAACCGATCTTTTGTTATACATATGCTTATAAACATAGGTTTTCCAGGTAAATGGGTGAAAATTATCGAAGATATTATTAAGACTCCTGTTTTTTCTATCATTGCTAATGGAGAAGTGCACTGATATTTCAAGAGTTCTAACGGGCTTCGTCAAGGTGACCCGCTTTCCCCTATACTTTTTACTTTGGTTATGGAATATTTTACTTTACTGATGGACGGTAAAGTCAGGGACGCTCTTATCTCCCCAGTTACAGATTTTGATAATAAGTTGACTCATCTTATCTACGCTGATGACATTATTGTATTTACTAAAGCTAATGCTCAGACAGCAACTGCTATAAGTGATGTTTTTAAGACCATGAAGGAGGTTACTAGTTTGGAGCTTAGTTTTGAGAAATCTAATGTATTTTTTGGGAAAGGGGTGGATTGTTGTTCAGATATCAGTTCGATTCTCAATATACAACAATTGGATCTCCCCATAAGGTACTTCGGTATTCCTTTGTCTAGTGCTAATTTGAAGGATAAGGATTGCTCTCCCTTATTAGAGAAAATTAAGTTAAGGTTTGATAGTTGGGAAACTAGAATGCTTGGTCTAGCTGGGAGACTTGAAATTATAAAATCTACTATTTACCCTATAATTCAATTTTGGATGCAATGTTTTTGTCTTCCAGTCTCAACGCTAAATAAAATTAAACACTTGATCTTAAACTTTCTATGGAAAAGTCGCAGCAGTAAGATTCCTTGGGAGATTTTGTGTAGGCAAAAAGAAGAAGGAGGAATGGGATTGAGAAATTTAGAAGAGATGAACCGAGCGTTATATATCAAACTGATATGGAAAGTGATCAACTCTGAAGGAATTTGGGCAAAGTTAATGCATAGTAAATATATTGGTCAAAAAAGTTTTTGGGAAATTAATCAGCGATTGGACGACTCGGGAGTTTGGAAATTCATTTTGAAAAATAGACAGGTAGCTTTGAAATGTCTTTCTCTTAATATTGTAGATGGTAAAACTGCTTCTTTATGGTATGATCCATGGCTTAATGGTAGTTCTATTATGGAACGCATTGGTAGAGATACTGCTTTCCGAACTGGTTCGGAAAATCTATCTCTTTGCAAGATCATAAAAGACGGTGTGTGGAAGTGGGATTCATATAGCTTTATATGTCTTATTCATGCAGAAATTGAAGGAGTTAAGATTCATAATAATAGAGATAGGGATTTTTGGTCTTGGAAATGTTCAAAGGATGGATTATTCCAATTTAAAAAAGTATGGAGCATGGTTAGATCCAGTTTTGAGACTAAGTACTGGGCTCCTTTAGTCTGGAATAAAATTCATGTCCCCAAAATGGCGGTATGCCTGTTTAAAGTCATCAATGACTATCTTTTGACAAAAGAAAGACTCCTACAAAAGCAGATTGTCATGGACCTTAATTGTGTCTTTTGTAACAACTACATTGAAAATATAGATCACCTATTTTTTCAATGTAATTTTACAGAAAGTATATGGCTTTGGAGTTGTAAAAAATTTCTTCAAACTCCGAAAAACGTACTTTCCTTTTCCTTAAAAGAGGATCTACAGAAAATTGTTTCATTTTCTAGCTCTAAGAGTCTCAGTTCAGACTTGTTTCAATTGTCGTTATCAGTTTGTGTCTGGCATATTTGGAAAGAAAGAAATGAAAGGATATTTCAGAATCGTTTTACAGATAGGTCGTAGATTTGTAAGAACATTTTCCAGGTAATGAATATCAGAATGGCAAAATCAAAAAACTTTAAGAACATTACTGGTATGAATGCAGTAATAGCTTCGAAATGGGGATATACCTCCCAACGCTGAATTGGGGCTCCTTCTGCTTTATCATAAGATAAGTTCTTCTCCTTCCTTCTTGCTTCTTCATCTCCTAGTTCCAGGTTTCTCTGATCCTGTTCTATTTACAATTTTCTTCCTCTCTTATAAATTACATCTTATTTTACAATTTCAATACATATTGAATTAGCTATATAAGGTTGCAGATCTGCAGGATATTCCGAGTGCTTGAACCTGGGTAAAGCAGTAGTTAGTTGAGAAAAGAGGTTAATTTTGGAGGTTTTCTTCAGTATATACCTTGTCTATCCAGGAGATTTTTGCTTGTCGCCTTTTTCAGAAGGTTGGATATCGTCATAGAAGTTGTTTCTGCTTGTTCCGACTGTTAGTTTCCCAGCTTTAGTCGATCTGTGTTCCTTGCTGCTGATCTTGGTTCATATGGTTCAAACGACATTTGTTAGTTCATCGTTGTAAAGTCTTAAGACTTACTTTTTCTTAGACAAAGAGACTTATCTTTCGAGATTTCGCGAAGTGCTGGATCTAGTATACTGTGTGCTTTGATTTGGAATTAGCAGAGGATTGCTGGTGACCTTCGCTCTTCCTTGACTCGCCGCCATTACTAATATTTTAGGTTTCTTTTTAGAGATGAGTTAATGAACGAATGAAGTAGTTTGTTGTAACGGGGTTTCCTTTTTTAGTTTACAGTTCAGTCTAGATGTTTCTAGATATCGTTTTGTTTTGGTGGGCTTTGGGCCGTAGGCTTTTGAACACTTATTTGGCTGCCTTTGGCCTTGTATTTGTTTTTTTGTACTTTTCCCTATACTTAATAGAAAAGTTTGAATCCTTATTAAAAAAACTGTTAAATAAAACATAATAGTAAAATATTAAATAAGGTTACTCCTGAACCTGGAGTTATCAGAGTTGCACAAAAGTACTACAATTAGCTAGGCAGTTATAACAACCTGCCTTTATACATGCAGAAACAAAATACACTTACATGATTTAAACAAACAGCGGAAATAGAAAATTAAATAGATAAAGGCCTCCTGCTTCGATGTCATCTTCAAAAGAGCCCATAAAAGACCTGTTACTTTTGGACTACTCGAATAAAAATAAGTACCTGAGACTTTAGAGGAAAAAAACAACTCGGGTGGATAGTATGTCTGATATGAGTAAAACTCTAAACAATAGGTGTAATCAAACAACAACATGTGAGACCACGCCCCCAAATGTGGAACGGGTTTCCTCTCACAAGAACTACATCTAAATGTAAAGAACGGATACAAATAATTAAACATCGCGAAGAGCGCTAGAGTCTTCCCGATGTAATTAAGGAAAAACAAATTCGAAGGTTTGAATCAAATAAGAAAAAGGAAAATTTTCCGACAATGACTAGGAGGGTGAACCTCTCTTACAGAAAGTATAACTCCATAGTATATACTTGGGAAATACGATGGCTTTTGGACACGTCCAAGCCGGAACCCACCAATGGTTATCGAGTATCCGAGCAACTCATATCCTGTGTGTAAATATCTGAACCAAATCTAAAGTAGATGCGATAATACCTTAATGGAAGCAATCCCACACAACTTGACTTCCACTTGCTCTTTGGGTTTAGTCATTTCCTACAAAGGATAACAAAGCTCAAATGAGGAACACATCGTCATAGAGTGATGAAAAACAAAGAAAGCTGAGGTGATCGATAGTCGACAAACCGACTATCAAAGATAAGTTAATGTCTGTATATGGAAATTAGTTTTGTATACCCATCACCACTCATCGATTTCAAACTTGGACTTTCCCTTCGGTAACAATGATTCCAGACAAAATAAGGTAGTGTTACCTCAAAGTCATGTCTCTACGTTCATTCTTAACTTTGGGATAGAGACGAGTCTCCCTCTTCGACGTTTGGCGTAAAGTATACAACTAAGTGCTTTCCATATAAGTGATAGCGATTTACAAAAATTAATTCATTTCCATAAACGAATCAAACTTTTACTTTTAAAAAAGAAGTCATGCTTGGGCTTCACATTACAAATATTAACTTTAAACAACGTTGTTAAAGTGATTAAATTAAAAACACCATTATAAAAAGGATTTAATAACATAAAACATCATTATTAAATTGATTAATTAGCTTTAACTGTCATTAATAAGAGTGATTTATTTATCTTTAAACTTCGTTAATTAATTTGATCAATTAACTTTAAATTCCATTAGTTACAAGGGTTAATCACTTTATTTAAAACATCATTAAATTAATTAATAAATTTTAAATATCATTAATTAAATTAATTAATAAAATTTAAACCCCTTAATTAAAATGATTAATTAACTTTAATCCATCATTATTAAATGATTAATTGACCTTAAACATCATTAGATAAAATGATTAATTAAGTTTAAATATCATTAACAAAGTAATTTATTAATTCCAAACACATCATTATTAAGTTAATTAATTAACTTTAATCCTCATTAATTAAAATACTTAATTAAATTAAAAATCATTATTAAAACAGTTAATTAATTTTAAGTCCATCATTATTCGAAAACTAAACTAACTTTTTAAAACAAAACACAAGCACAAGATTAAAACAAAAGCTTTCGAAGCGACGGTATTTTTCAAAAGTGTCGATATAGCGATAGTCGCTATACTGACACTTCTATAACCACTTTCATGTCATTTGACTTACATCCAAGCTTCACATCACAAAACATAAGCATGGCATATAAATAAAGTAAACAATATCCATGAACATAAGGAAGGCATCATTTATATAATTTTACTTCGAACTTTACAACTAATTTTAAGTGCTTACTAACTACTAAAGGTATCGTCTTTTTAAAGCATAGTCAACAACAACATTACATCCAAACAATACTATTTAAGAAACTAAAATAGTTACAACAATATGAAGAAAATAAAGTTCAAAACTTCAGTTTAAAAAAAGTGAGCTTTACTCACCGAACGAACACAAATTTGAACCGAACTTGAAATCATCACACGGACGGAGTCTCTTTTTGTAAAAAATGGAGTTTTGGGCCTTAAATGGGTCTAGTTGGTTTGGCCATGACATGAAGTTGGCTCAGTCATGGAGGGTTTAGGTGGATATGGGCCTTGTTTTGGTAAGGAGGAGGTGTAGTTGAAAACGAAATGAATTTTAGTGTGTTTAAGGGAGAAGTGTAAAAGAGTGGATATTTCTCAATTTAGAAACTTAGGAAGCCATGAATACTCAAGTAAAACTTGAATGAAGGTTTTGAAAATGAACATAGAAATGAGAACCGAGAAAAAGAATTAGGAAATTTGGTTATATACAAAAGGATAAATTAAATTACCAAATTGACCTAAAGGTACATAACCTCCACTACATGTTTGCCACATCACAACCCTAGTCACCCCCACCATTGCTCACGTGTTGCATGTCCCTCCCCTTCATTTCCTGAGCCAACATGCATTTATGGCTTATGTACTTAGTGTTTTTGATGAAACGATGTGTTATTACAACTTTTCCATTTATATTTTAAATTCATTTAAGCTATTTCATAAAGTCATATTATAAATTATTAAACATAAGTATATCTTTATATTTCTAAAATGTGCTAACTTATTTATAAATAAATATGAATATTTATACCAAAGAGTTCACAGAATTTCCGATAATGAAAAGTCAAAAATTCGGAAAATGATTCCCGGTTACATTTTCGATTTTTCTTCAAACTAAATATTTTTGTAAAAAAATTTTGAAAATCATTTCACCCTCACTAGTTATTATTTAAAAGAGTTTTATTTTAGTTATAAAATCCATTAATTATTTAAAAATATATTAAATATCCATATTTAAAAGTGATTAAATTACGGATCGTTACACAAATGAACTTCACATGAGTGTCCTAGACCACCTCAGTGATACTCGAGTGTTTACAAAGTGATAGTAAACTCCACTCAACCTTAGATTTTATTTCTACATAACAAGTCAACAGAATAACCACATAAGAATTACCAAAAGTCCCATACCCATTGGTATTACGATCCATTGACTCATAATTCTTATTACATATAAAAGAAATGGATTGTCTAAAGGATATTCTATAAATTCATTTATATAACCATATAGGAGTTTATAAAGTATAAACACTGAAAGTAAAGCTTTTGAATATATGTAAAATTACCTAAATCTTTAAAGTACTCTTAAGTAAATTTATTAAATAAAAGAAGCTTTTATAAAGCATAAACTTATATTTTATTTTAATAAAACATTTTTCAGATTTTATAGTTAATACATGGATTTTTAATCAAATAGAAATAGCTTTGAAAGTTTATATAAATCGATATATATATAATCATTAAATAATTAAAATATGTTCAGCATGGATATTTTTCAAGGTATAAAGATTTTCAAAACTAAATTTTAGAACATTTAAAAAAAACTAGAAACATTAAAGCATAGAAATAAAATTAAATACATTCGTTCATTCCTTGGAGTTAAATTGCTGTAGTATTCGATCACCGGTGGACCAGCCAAAGGGACCGATGGTCATGAATCCTTGAGCTATTTTCAGCTTCAGATTTGACCACCCAATTTGATGACTTTCCGGCAACCTAAGTCACTCTCCGGCGATCCCAGACCATTCCAATCCCTTGCATGCATCAATACACAAACATGTGGCATTTAAATTCAAACAGATAAAATTCTGTTTGCATTCTCACACTTTTAGCATATAATTCATACAACTTTAACCAAATATCACAAATTCAAGCAATATAGAACATAGTAACATAATTATCGGTGCATATAGCAATTTAGATATAATTGTGAGTTGCTTTAACTAACCTTAGCATCTAAAAGCTTTGCTAAACTTGCCTCAAGCCTTCAAAGTGCTGCTACCTTCAAATTTCCAATCTCTACTTTTCCAAACAGCAAAGAGGAAAACTAAAACTACTACAAAATCAAAAATTGAAGCTTTATTTGTATGATATTTGGTTAGAAAGGTCTATCTTAATTTACATGTAATTTGTTAGATTTTATTTCAATTTTAATTTGGGGATTTTTCAACTTAGGGTTTTGTTAAGAAGAAGGAAGAAGGAATTTTGTTTTCTTTGTTTCTAATGTATGGAAACAATGTACGGAGTTTCCAGAGTAGAAGATAAACTTCTTTTTTGATGTTTAGTGCCAAGGTGGGTATGGATTTGGACCCAATTCATTTTATTTAAAAGAAAACAAATATTATCCTATTTTTAACTTTACATATAAAATGTAAATACATTTCTACACCTTGAAATTGCATTCTAATTTCATTCTCTTTCTATTTTGCAAACATAAAATTATCTTTTTATTTATTACTTCTTATATTTATTAATTTTTATTTTTGTTTTTTACTTTTTTTATTTTTTCTTCTCTTTTCTTTTCTTCATTCCATTAAAATAAATTCATTACTTTAAAAGTACAAAATATTTAAATTACAATTTTTACTACTAACATGGTCTTTAAAACATTGTACTTAACCTATGCTTTTATGTAAATTATAACCTTTATAAAACAATTAATTTCACTGAATCTTCATTTAGAAATGAATCCATTTAAACCAAAAATATAATAATATGTCCCAATAACAATTATTATAATCTTCTTTCAATTTTTTCCCATTTCCTTCTCCCAACTAAATATTAAATTTACTGAAACCACATATTCTCTAAAAATTTATTTTCTACTTTAACTTAAATTTTTATTAAATTTCACAATAGAAGCTTATTATTATTAGCTTTCTTTATAATCTTAAAACGTTGCCCTTTAATTTTAAACTATCACATATAAGTTGGAAAATATTTTCCTAAATATTTAATTCTCTCAATTATCATTTTAGATCCATGTTTATATTAATATTATATTAAATTATTTATTATATAGTTTCTCAAACCAGAGTGGTTAATAGCTCCACCTTAAGAACATTGCATCCTCGCAATTTCTCCTTAGAGAGAATCTATAACATATAAATTTATTAAAGATTCGAACATAAAAGCTAACAAGGAGAGAAAAACATACCGGACTCACGTGCTTGAAAATGTAATTCAGGATAGGTCCGCATCATATATTGTTTGGTCTCCCATGTACAATCCTTTGGGTTTTCTAACCGTTGCACCTTGATGAGCGGAACATCCTTACTCCTTAATCACCTAGTCTCTAAAACGATTATTTGGATGGGTTTCTACACATAAGTCAAGTCTAGAGAGATGTCAAGTTCTTCAATCTACTCAGGCTCTGGTACTGAATCTATTTAAACAACATACGAAGCTGAGAAACATGAAACACATCATGATTTTCAGAGAAATGAGCTAGTAAGGCTATGATGGGATATGGTCCAATATAACGAGGAGCTAATTTCCTCGAAAAGCTAAAGTGCATTATTACATTTAAAGGATAAACTCTGACAAATCAAGATCTCCAATAGAAAACTCTAAAGCTTTCATCATATGGTCTGCATAAGACTTCTGCCTATCTTGCACTTATTCCATCCTTCTCCTAATTAATTCTATCTTTTCTGAAGCTTCTCGAATAGAGTTAGGACCCAAGATAAACTTATCTCTAGTATCTAACCAACCAATAGGATATCGGCACGTTTTAACATATAAGGCTTCGAAAGGAGCCCTATCGATACTAGAATGGAACCTGTTATTGTGGGAAAATTCCACCAAATTAATATGATCTTCCTAACTACCAACAAAGTCAAGAATCCATGCATGGAGTAGATCTTCCAAACTACGATCTACGCGCTTCTTTTGACCATTGGATTATGGATGATAAGTAGTGCTGATATTGAGCTTCGTACCCAATGCCACTTGAATGCTCTTCCAGAATGCATTGGTGAATAGCAGATCTCGATCGCAAACTGTAGCACAAGGAACATCATGCAATTTGACTATCTTCTTCACATATATTTTGGCCAACTATGGAGCTATTTGGTTCAACTTTATGGTAATAAAGTGAGCCAATTTAGTTAATTGATCAACAGTTATCCATAAACTATCATTCCCACTCTTTGAACGAGGCAAAGAATCAATAAAATCCATGGATACCTGATCATATTTCCATAATCGAACTCTAATGGCTACAAGAGTCCGCTGGGCCTTTGACGGCTGACAAGTTAAGCGATTATTCACATAATTATTGATATCTTGCTTTATCACTTCCTAGTAGTAAAGATGTCAGCATGCATCTTACTACCACCAAGGTGGATTGTATATCTAGAGCAATGGTATTCATTCATGATATCTATATGGGGATTGTCAATATCTAGCATAAGAAACCTACCAAATCTCCGAATATAACCATTAGTATCAAGATCGAGCTTAATTGCACCAATATGCATACTTCCCTTTTCGCAACATCTAAAAGAGATCAACAAGGTTAAGATCTTGCCTCTGAGTAATAGCTATCTGATCTATTACTGAAGGTCGGGCTTCCAAACTAAAACCACACTCGAATCCACACCTAAACTTCTACATCACAAAAAGTAAGAAGCTCAAGATCTTTCCATTTGGCAGCCATCGGTGAAACTACAACTTGATGCTTTTAGCTCAATGCACCAGCTACTCAATTACATTTTTGAGGAGTGTACTGAATTTCAAATCATATGCGGCTAGAAACTCCAACCACCGATGCTGCCTTATATTGAGCTCATTCTGAGTAAAGAAGTAGTTT
The DNA here is from genome assembly GCA_030737815.1 of Allium fistulosum. Taxonomy (NCBI): domain Eukaryota; kingdom Viridiplantae; phylum Streptophyta; class Magnoliopsida; order Asparagales; family Amaryllidaceae; genus Allium; species Allium fistulosum. Next base: position 735,177,010 of record CM060908.1, on the reverse strand, counting down.
AAAGATTTTGGTATTTATAAAGAACAAACCTTTCTCCTAGAAATAAAAACACCAATCTTGGGTGCAAAGACAATGGATGTAAGTCTAAATTATAAGCAGCATATCTAGTTTCATTTGTTCTTAGTTTCCTTGAAGTAGAAGCAACCACTTTGTCTCTCTACATGAGAATTTCTCCCAAACCATAACTACATGAATCTGTAAATACTATGTGATCCTAGTTACCTACAGGGAATATAAGAATATGTGCCTGAACACGTAACTCCTTTAACTTCTGAATAGATTCCTCACATTTATTGGTTCAAGCGAACTTCACTCCTTTCCGAGTGAGATTAGTGAGAGGAAGTGAAATCATAGAAAAGCTCTTAATGAAGCGCCGGTAGTAACCAATTATGTCCAAAAGCTACGAACCTCTACGATATTTTTAGGACCCTTCTAATATATGAATAGCTTCTATCTTAGCCGGATCTATAGAAATACTGACCTCAGATATAACTTAGCCTAAACACTTCACTTGTCTATGCCAGAAATGACATTTGGAAATTTTAGCTTTAATTGGTTCTGCTGAAGTATCTCCAACACAATTCTAAAGTGCTTCTCATGCTCAACTTATAATTTGGAGTGAATTAGAATATCATTGATTAAGACAAGAAAAAATCAATCAAGATTAACGAAGTAGGCAGCTGCATTTGTTAATCTGAATGGCATCAACAACCACTTGTATGTACCATATCTAATTCAAAAAGCCATTAAGAGAATACTGTCCTCTAGCACTCGAAGATGATGAAAACAGGTTGCTAGATCAAGTTGGGAAAAGATCTTAGCACCATTAAGCTAATAATATATGCCATCAATTTTATGCATGGGCTATTTATTTTAATAGTGAGTTCATTGAGCTCTCTATAGTCAGTGAAAAGTCGGAGGGAACCATCTGCCTTTTTCACAAATGTAGTTGTGGCGCCCCATTGGGAACGACTAGACTGAATGAAATGTTTTGTTCAAATTCTTATAACTAATTTTTCAACTCCTCGTTCTCTTTTGCTGACATCCTAGTGGGAGGTTGACTAACTAGCTATGCTTTGGTAATCATGTCGATTTTGAACTCGACGGCTCTCTTAGGTGGCAGCCTAGAAAAATGTTCAAAGACATCAGGATATTCATATATTATTAGGATCTTGGTTATCTCTACTTCTTCTTGAGCCTCGACGATAAATAGAGAACCACTTTGACTTTGACCAACATCTGGAAGATTGATGAGAACTTTATCCTTGCAATTGGGATGCTGAAGTTATAAAAGTCTATTAAGGTAAAATAGATGAGCCTCATATTTGTCTACCCAGTCCATCCCCAGTATCATTTGGAATCCCAAATATTGAATCATATGAAAATCATAAGGAAAAGACAACCCATGAAAATCTAATTCAACATTTGACACATCATACTGAGAGTTGCAGACCCTTATATAGAATCACAATCTTCAAAGGTGTAACCAAGCATACAACATCAAAATACAAAGCCTCGACAACTTCTTTCGATATAAATGAGTGTGACACACCTGTATTGAAAAGAACTCTTATTGGAAGATTTCTAAATATGGGAGTACCTTCCGATATAGCAAAAGTTTCCCCCTTATGCTGAGAAGACCATTGGCAGACTAGATGACATGTAGCTTTTCACCCTTCTTCTTCTTTAGTTCAAGACATGAAGAAAGCTAATAACCTTCTTTCTTGCAATATCTGTAACTAGGTCTGAACTTGCCAAACGAGCTTTGGGACAATCTCTTTTATAGTGGCCTTTCTTACCATAATTGTATCATCCAACTTCACTTGCATTTGACCTCTCAAAATCTGAAGTAGTCTTCTTCTTCTTCTTATTCTAAAACATAGGCTTAGATTTCAAAAATAGAAATTTCCTCTTCTAACTAAAGTCTCTCGTCTTCTGAGAAGCTTCATCACTATTATCTCTTTTTACTTCCTCTAGTTTAAGAGCCAAATCTACAAGCTTCTCAAAGGTGACTTCCAATTGAGGCAACAATGCCTTCCTCAAAGGCTTGCGCAAACCATATACAAATTTCTACTTCTTTTTCAATGGGGCGTTAATGAGATGTGCCCCGTACTTAGACAACAGTTCAAACATTGCCACATATTCTGCAACTGACGTTCTCCCTTAGTTGAGTTCTATAAACATCCTAGCCATTGTGGCTTTCTCAGCATTAAGAAGGAATTTCTACTTGAAGCGGGTCTTAAACTGTTCCGATGAAAGATCAAACCCTCTATCTTGGTAGTCAAAAGCTCGTTCCTAAAGCTACTAGAGGCAACCTGAACTCTTTACTGATCTGTAATACCTAAGTGAGTAAATAGGCTCTCCAATGTCTTAAGTCAGGCTTGCACTCCTTTCCCTCCTTCTGAACCTTTAAAAGTCCTTCCACCCAAACTTGTGTAATCCCTGCACAAATGGGTAAAGTCTATTTTTGGAGTAGGGGGATTTAGAGTAGGGGCACTAGAGGCCTAGATAATCCACACTAACTCCATCAGCAGCTCGGTGGTCATGAATACTCCCTTATTCCCTGAGCTATTATATGGACCAGTCTCTCCATGAGCTCTACCACCAGCCATCTCTCACTTCTATATTAAAGTAAGATTCAGAATTTGGTAATCAAAATGAGTAATTGCATGTATATTAAGATGTAGAATCTCTAAGTACAACACAGATGACTACCCATGTAATCATCTTATATTCCTATTAATATTTTTTTTTGAAACTTGGTAAAAACTTTATTAAAGCCCAGTCCAAAGGTCGGCCCGACCCGGTACATATACTATTTGTTCGAACTTTCTACATTCCTATTAATATATATATATAATTTCTAAATCTAGTAATCGCCCCAAGGTATAAGAAACCTAAGTCTCTCTAGGCCAAGATTCGAGTCGCATATATCCTATATTGTTTTAGACCTTGCTCTAATACCATGCTATAACGCCATAACTTTATTCCTATACTACTAAAGAGTATTGCTAGAGAACACTATCCAATAATATGGAGGATGAGGCTTGTTAGGAGTGACCACAGGTGAATATTCCCTTAGGTTAATATCAGTGTGTATTTCTTATCTCATAATACTATATTAATATACTTACCTGGTATCGTCACAAAGAAATAAACATGTCGGCTAAACTAGAAAAAAACAATATATGATACATATAAGAGAACATAGAATCATACAAAACAGATTGTGGTAGGAAAAATATAATACATAACATAACATAAGGTGTGAGTCTACAAAGCAAAGTATCTGTCCCACTACAAAATATAAACAGAGAGATGCACATAGGTGCTAAAAATATATACATTACATATTTCATACATCCATATCAGCTAGGAGACAACCCAAAAAGTATATACACTAGATCGTTAGAAAGGTACACACATGCATATGTGTGTGTGTGTGTGTGATTTTCTCCTAATATAACTAGTTCTACATCCAAGGTCATATGTGTGTGTGTGTGTTATTGTATCCTAATACAACTAGTTCAACATCCTAGGTCATCACATCCCTAAACCTATCAAGTCTAGGCATGACCCGAGTATTATAGAAATAATAAATGGGCCGACCGAGTATTATAGAAATAGTAAATGGGCTGACTATCTCTAAATATAAAGGGTATGAACATGATATGATCCATAATAACATGATATCGTCATTTAGCATAAATATGATATAGGCATATATGAAGCAACATAAATCACCATGACATAATACACAGAAGTAAACATAGGATAGAACAGTGTCATGGTGAAACATAAGCAACTAAACTTACCTTGTCAATAGGATGAAAGTGGTGAGATCACTACTATGTGCAAGTAAAGTATAACCAAACAAGGTGTGTTTGGACCAAAATTGACACAAACACCTCATGAAATATCTATAAGAATTAGAAAAGAGAAGAAGTAAAAGTGAGAAAAGAAAACAAATTTTTTATAATGGTTCAGCGAACACTCCAGCCTACGTCGACTTATCGATTTCTATTGAATATCATTTGTTTTTAAAATGTTGGCCTTACAACTCGGTAGGGATCCAACAGTGTAATTCAGAAGTGTAATTCACAACCTATTAAAATTAGGAGTTTAGAAAGAAAAAGAGGCTAAAAGTCCATTTGAAGTGATCTCTACTCTCTTTTATAGACGAAGATCCTCGAAATTATCTCTTGAAAACAATCCAGCACGATCTCCCTATTCTCCATGTGCACCATGGAAGTCGCACGCCCGACCAACACAAGACTTTACAAATCGACGATGAGTTGTAAGCCTTAAGTCAATGTTGATTTAAGGCTTTCATCTTAGTGATGATCCAAGGTCTCCAACTCGATGATGATCCAAGGCCTTTAAATCAATAATGATCCATGACATTGAACTCGGTGATGTTCTAAGGATCTTAACTCAGCACCTATCTAAGGCACCCAATCCATGAAATCAAGCTTCACTTTTCAACTATCTTTTTTGTGCTTACTTACTCTATCATCATGTGATATTTTTCTAAGTGTTTGCATTTGTTACTATATCGCTCTTCAGTTCAGTTCAATCATTCAAGTATGTTCAGAAAATGTGGAAACTTTGTTGATAACAGTTTTCCCTCCAAAGCACGCCTTGTGAATAGAAGTTGAGCTTTGCTTAAGAACAAGTATTTAAGTTGGAAAATCATTAGTAGTTGAACCCTATGGATATCAACTGATCAAACTGCTGCACAAGCTATGACGCCCCACCTCGAGACCCACTTTAATAAAAAGAATTACCGGGTAATACTATCTGCTAATGTGGAGAATATGGCTGGTTAGGAGCGACCCTCTATAATCTTGTCTTAAACATCTACTGAATATGTCGATAAATGCTCTATATATTTTTTCTATTTTAAGTGGATTGACATATCCAATAAATGCTTAATACAAAACTATAGGTGGCTAATGGATCTATCAGAACACAATACAATAACAGAATGCATATCACATCACAGAACAATAATCATCATATATATAAATACATATACACAGATACATCCCAGTATGATACAAACTGATACACAAAAGTGGTACAAAGACCACACTATATACATCCAATCAAATACATATCAGAGTCAAGCAGAAAGAAATATAAACTACACAAAAGTGCTAGGCTAACATCCAAGCAGATGCATCAAAGCTAAGTCCCATAACTGATAGCTAACCTGAAACAACTCGGTCTGGCCCGAGTACAAAATACACGGGTCAATCTAGCTAAAACAATCAGTTATGAGGATAGACGATAATATGAAGGATAAGATACTAGGTGATAATTCTTTTTGAATGACAAGAGGCAACAAAAAGAATATAACCCATGACTTAAGTGAACTAAAGTCACTTAAGTATACAAAGACCCAAAAGAGGTAAATTCAATAATAATACTCAAATAATATAAACATTCGCCTCATATCATCGGCGACATCCCAAAATGTCTACATGGTTTCCATGAACCATATCTCCTCAAAAGGAGAAACATCAATACAAACTCTTGCCAAAACGGCAAACATAAAACATTCTCAAATAGGATGATCCAAAACTCAAATATAGAAGCATCTCCATATTCAATTATACCTCATCTCATCGGTATAAATGTATATAAATTTCAATCTCAACTCGCCAAAATGGCAAAGCCCAGAATATCCTATAAAATCGTGAAATCATCCAAACTTATAACTCAAGGAGCTCGATAAGAGTTCAAAACATCATAAACGAAATCACCATATATATATATAACATCTCATATAGCACTAGGCTATCGATGTAATAAAACAACTTAAAATGGTGAAATCACAATAAAACAGAAAACTCAGAAAACCCGGATTGGCCAAATCTCTGATTGCAATGCCGAAGCAATGCTAGACGTGCTAAACTCAAACGGTTGAAGCCACAGACAAGTTACGATGCCATTTAATACTTGTCGATAAGATGAGACGAGTATGGTGTCTCTTTATCACTCGCCAATGAGACGAGGCGAGATATGATTTTTTGAGTTTTATGATGTTTCTAATGTGGCATCGACTAGCGGCTAGTAAATCGCTAAGAGCGAACGTGTGGTATGGGACACACGTTAACACTTTTCGGGTTCCTATCCGTGAGTTTGTAACACATTCATGATGTTTACCTAACAGAACTACTTTGAGAGGTGTTAGCGACCTTGTCATGAGGACGAACTGCTTTGGAAGGTGTTAGTGACCTTGTTAGGGCTGACAAAACGGCTTGGAGAGGTGTCAACGACCTTTTCATGAGGACGAACTGCTTTGGGCGGTTGTTGGTTCCTTTGAACTAAAACGTAAATCAAAGGTCACTTCAGACCATGGTTGTTGAGGACGTGAGTCCTTGCTTAAGTGTTAGTCACAATCATCATCATTATATGTTCTTTCAGAGTTATCATATCATAAATCATACATTATGAATCAAAATTGTCACGTGTTCGCCCGAGATTCAGTTATCATGTATCAGTACCAACATGCAATCGGGCATCATCAATTATCAGCACTCATTACCACTTATTGGATTGTTACTTGTGAATCATTTAGTATCGCCTAGTATCATACTATCATTAAGTTCAATCGAATCAAGCCAATAGTGTAATCCAATAATCATTATCAAATCATTTTAAAATCAGGTGGCATTTAAAAAAATTTCTTGTTTTTTGTCACTCTAGATCACATGATCAATATTCACCATAGGTTCCGATCTCTCTAGATTACGTTATCGATATCTAGCTTTGCTCTAGATCCCTTTGGATCGCGTAATCTTTTATTCAATTCAATCTTTGAACTGTCCGGACCATATATCCTATCCAATTCTTGATCTTTCCAGATCATATATCCAATCTAATTTCTGATATCTCCAAATCATTTATCCAAATTGAGCCCAATTCACTCGCTCTCCAGTGTGGGGACCCAATATTCGGGCAAGTCCATCCTATCACTCTCCCATGACAAGACTTACTATCCGAGCGCACCCATCCACTCACTCTCTTACGAGGGCCTCGATATCCAAGCACACACATCTATTCACTCTCCAATGAAGGAGCTTGCTATCCAAGCGCACCCATCCATTCACTCTCTAGTGAAGGGGCTGACTATCCAAGCACACCCATCCACTCACACTACAGCAAGGGGGTCTGCTATCTAGTATAAGTCCATCTGCTTACTCTTCAACGAGGGCACTCGATATTAGAGCATGTCTATCCACTCACTCACCGATAAAGGGACCTACTATCCTATGTAGGTCCATCCACCCATTCCCCAACAAGGGAACTTGCACTTCATGGTTCATCATCCCGACTATCCTGTAAGGGAGAGCAAGGTACAAATATCGAACTTGACTTTCATCCATCCCAATCACTGGATAATCAATCTTGACCTAGATCCATGGCCATATCCAGATGTATACGTTGTAGATGGTGGTTGTTCCTACTGCACCACTTAAGTTTGATTCCTCACATACGGTTATAGCCAGTTGTCCCAAACCTCCTTCTTAATCAAATCTCGCAGATGCCTGCATAATTCATTTCATGCCCATCCAGCTCAAAGAATAGGTAAAACTTCTCGACCTCTTCTCCTAATCCATAGGCTCTCTTTTCACTGGTTTTCTATAAGGAATCTTGCCCTTGATATCCAAGGAAATCCTCTCTGCGATTTCAGGTCAATTCAGTATAAGAAAAAAACTTTGTTCCCTCTTCATCTACTTTAGTCCTCCAAACCCATCATCGGCTTTCCATTTTCCTTTATCTTTTCCATATGTTGTTCTATATGGTCCTCCATCATCCGCAACATTTATTTCAAAGCCTTTATTTTCATCATCGTCCTCTAGATGTAGGAATCTCTTATCTTGATAATTGAAATCCACTATATCCACTGGTGGATCCCTTTCCGAGGAAATCTTGAAATCAGTTTTGCAAGCACCTTCAGAAACTACCTCCATCGGAACTATCGATGGATCCGGCTAAAGAACTTCAATGACTATTGCATTGAACCTGGTCAAATAACTCCTTAGGGTCCCTCCAGCCCTTTGCTTCACGCTCGAAAGCTTCATCATGTTCTTCGATCATGCAATATAAACACTGAACTGTTTCATTAACATGTCTACCAATTCGACCCACGTGCTAATGAACCAATTCTCTAGTTATCTTAAACGCATTGCTGCCAATTCCATTAAATACAATGGGAAGCACTATATCATTAGTTCTTTAGAAGAACTCAAAACCTCCATTTATTGGACATACCTCATCAAATGAATGGCCAGATCTCACTTACCATCATACGTCTCCACTCATAGTTTCAAATCAGGTGGATACCTTGTGTATTGGATGTTTGGGGTGAATGGATTCTTGTTAACTTCCTCCAAGCCCCATTCCCAAGGTCCACTTCTCAGTACCTATCTTATCATTTCAATAATACTGTCATCGTCATCCATTGGAAATCTTCAATCTATCCCTTCATCCTGTGCCCCATTCCTATGACGAACTACTGGCTTCAACTCCTATTATTGTGCAATCATTTTTTTCATTCTCATTCTATGGCTCAAAATTATCCTTCGGGCGTGCTCCAGCTTGCCTTAATTCAGTCAATGGCCCCCTCTTTCTTCTCAACTTAGTGTCGAGTTGTACACGTGTGTTAGTACCGAGTTGTGAAGTCTCCAATAGGTTAGCTTCAACTTCTTCTGCTCTATTCCTTGGTGTGCTCATTCCACCTTCCAGCCTCTGACTCTAGTTTCTAATAACTCTATTTGTTCTCTTTGTTCCATTCTTTTAAAGAATCAGCTTAGCATTTCCTCTTGTTGAGCCACCATCATACCCTGCATTTCTTTCATCATTCTCTCTGTTTCCTCTCTAGTTACTTAAATGGATGTGGGTTTAATCCCTAGAACATCTCTTGGTCATTCCTTTATTCTTGTTAAATTCTTGCAATCATAGATCCGGTGTTAGGCCACTTCATCTTCTTTAAATTTAAGTTTCAAGCTGTTAAATTCGAGTTTTCTAAATGAAAACACATTTGGATCAAAAATGGCACAAACACCTAATGAAATATTAAATATGAGAATTAGAAAGAAAAGAGAGTAAAAGCGAGAAAAGAGTACATACTTTTTATAGTAGTTTTGTAAATACTTCAACCTAGGTCCACTTAATCGATTTCTATTGACTATCCTTTGTTTTTACAAAGCTGTTCTTACAACTCGATTGCTTACAACTCGGTAAAGATCAAACATAGTGTAATTTAAAAGTGTAATTCACAACTCGTCGAAACTAGAAGTTCGGAAATAAGAAAATTTTAAAATTTCATTTGAAGTGATGTCTACTCTTGTTTATAGACGAAGATCCTCAAAATTTTCTCTTGAAATTGCTCCAGCACGAACTCCATGCGTTCCACGTTGCACCATACAGGTCGCATGCCTAACCACTTAAGACATTACAGCTCAGTGATGAATTGTAAGCCTTAACTCGATGATGTCCAAGGCCTTTAACATTGTGATGATCCAAGGCCTTCGACTTAGTGATGATCCAAGACATTCAACTCGGTGGTGGTCTAAGGATTTGAACTTGGCACCCGATCCACGAAGTCAAGCTTCACTTTTCAACTATCTTTTTGTACTTCTTCACTTTATAACCTTGTGATGTTTTTCTGAGTGTTTGCATTCGTTTCTCCACCATTCTTTGGTCCAATTCAATCATTCGAGTCTATTCAGAAACTGTTCAAACTTTACGGATAACAAAATGCAATTTATAAGTAATGGATGAACATAAAGTTAGTCCTATGACAAACACATAGCAAGTCCTTCAATAATGGATAAACATGCAATAAGTCAGTAATAATTGGTCGAACACAAAGTAAGTCCTTGAGAAGTGGATGAACATAAGCATGTCAGTACAAGTGGACGAACACATAATAAGTCTATAACAATTGGACGAACACATAATAAGTCTATGGATGTACACACAGTAAGTCCAATATGCTAATAAGCACTCCTCGAGATGGATCAGATTAACACATAGTAAGTCTTCAGATGCCCCTATTAGATATTTATGATGATACTGCTCTATTCCAAGGGTAGACTGACAAACAAACAGTATTGCTCCAAGAGACTTACAAGCGCACAATAATGCTCGTATAGACTTTTTACTACTCAATCCTTGTGGCACCATGTCCCACCTTTTCACATTGAAATGTAGCAACCTCAATAGATCATAGTGCCTATGATCTTCATTTCTCCCTTTGTACCAGTCTATTGCCATATGTGCCATCCGAGGGCAGTACGAACACACGGTAGTTACTTTAACCAATAAAAGTCAAACACACATTAAGACAATCAAACACATAGTAAGGCGGGTGATGCCTTGACATAGGGCACGACCTCTACGATCAAGCTGCTAGGGTGGAAAACTAGCCTCTTAGTCAAGCATATCACATTTCAAACTCAAAATAAAATAGTAAACACGAAGTAAACTAACCTTTAGGTGCTTGAACCCATAAGTGTCATATACCCACAAATAGTAACCAAACAAACATCATCCGAGTGTCCCATACCATACTCAAGCATTTACTAAGTGCTAGTAAAATCCACTTAACCAGAATTGTTTTCTACATAACAAGTGGAGAGAATAGCCAAAAAAGTATTACTAAAAGTTTGATACCAATTTGTATTACTAATCCGTTTATTCGCAATTCTAATCACATGTAAAAGAAATAGATTCTGTAAAACCCCATAATTTTTACCATAATTAATTAAAAAGAAAATTAATTAACAGATGGTAATAACTGGAAAAAAATTCACAAATGTCAGAATTGGGCTATGAAACTTGCACAATTAGGTTCGTGGTGATTTTATGATCCATTTTCATATATAAAGTTTTCCTATCGAAGTTTAAACAAAAAAGTTATTGATATTTGAAGTTTTTGAAATGGAAATAATTATATATGTAACTAAGGAAGTAAAATGTAATTAATAAAATAAATTAACATTAATTAAAGTTAACGGTTGCTTAGGGATTAAGTACTCTTAACATGGAAACAAATTATTTTAGTCGGTTTTAAAAGTAAAGTAATCAATGAAATAAAACGTCGGTGATTAATTTACAAAATTTATGGTAACCGGTCAACCACTAATGTCGACCGGTCGACCAGTCGGGGGAGACGGTAGAATGGATAAGTGTGGTAGAAATTTTGACATTGTCAGATGACCTAGATTTAAAATAATTAATCTAACGGTTGGCATTGATTCGAACCCCTATAAATATGGTCTATTCCCTCACTTTTCTTCTCATACTAGTGTGTAACTCGTGCATTGCACATGGTAATGTTAGTAAAAATGATATTTATATTTTAATTATTGTTAAAAGCAGAATTTTATTATGCAATACATTATCAATTTATTGAGATAGATGAATTTCGAATTAAAATGACATACGACTCTCAGATGTAAGGTTGAATGTTCAATCTTTGCTAATTATATATCTATGTGAGAATTAATTTTCTAACTCAAATATGTATTATTATATATGCATATTTTTAATATATGAATGAAAAAAAAACTTTACCACTTCTATTATTATTAATGTTGCATATATTTTAGATTGTTTTTTAGGATTTACAAATGAATTAATGAATATGACATAATTGAATTTATTTAAATAATTTATAAAGAATTGAATGTAAAAAAGTAGGAGAAAATTGAGAATAGTTCTATACGTAATTGTAGATGAGAGGAGCATCTTATGGCTAGCTTATCTCTATGTGAATCATAATCCATTTTAGATTTTAATTATTAAACAATTTTAACTTTGCTACCAACCATGGGTTTCATTTTGTTGTAAGAGGGTCATGTTTACAATTTTGGTAATTGCAAAATAATTTTTATGTAGCATTAGTTGAGTTATGAATCCGGTAAGGTTTAACATCATGTTAAAAGATAATTTTGTATAACCTAATTTTTACGGTGTAATACGTGCATTCACATTGCAATTTAAAAAAATTATAAATTTATCCTTTAAAGGTTGCTAACAACGGAATTTAGTTATGCAATATATGATAATTTTTTAAGATAAATGAATTATAAATAAAAAAATGTTATTATTTATGTATACATTTTATATTATATGATTTATATGTCTTTATATCGAAATAAAAAAAAATTATATCATTTTTGCTCAAATATACGAAAACTGTATATATATATTTAAATTGTTTTTTAGGATTTGTTAGATGAATTAATGAATATTGGCTAAGTGAAATTATTTAAATACCTTGGATTTAAGATTACAAAATTAGTTAAATATATGGACTTTAATATAAAATATTAGTAGAGAATTGAGAAGAGTTTGTAAGTAATTGTAGAAAATTTAAAATGTAGGTATTTGAAGTTAAAATTAGAAATTTTTAGTGCAATGCATAACTACATTTAGACAGACGAATTATAAAATAAATTTATTATTATTTTTAATGTAAATAATTTATGTTATAATTTATATGCTTTGTATCTAAATGAACAATTAATTTTATCAATTTGTTGATACGACTAAGGTATACGCATTGAAATTGTCATCTTTTAGGATTTATTTGATGGATTAAATATTTGCTTAGTTTATCAAACATTTTGAATTTTTAATTTTGAATTATGAAGTTAATTTAAATTTATGGGCTTTAATGTAAAATATTAGAACAGAAGTGTGAATAGATTTGTAATAATTGTAAATTTGTTGAGAAATTGATTTTGAATGTAAAATAGTGTAAAAAATTTAGTAGAATAATTTTAAAACGATAAATTATAAAAATTTGAAAACAAAATATCTTGAGAGGATAAAGGAGAGTGGAGAAAACTCCTAGAATTAATAAGAGAGTCTTAAATTCTTCTGTTTTACTATTATTTAATAGATTTCTGGAGCGACGACGGAGCTCTACCACTTTCTTCTCCATAAATTATTAATTCTAAAAAAATTATAGTTTATGCACATATATATAAGTGGAGAATAGCAGAGGATAATTGAGAAGAAGAATGAGGCCAAATCAAAACGTCAAAATCAAGGTAAATTATAAATCCGGATCTAAAATCTAAATTTAATCCAAATCTCTTCTCGATTCTAGATTTCTGGTAGATATATGTATGCTTGCGGTATATGTATTCAAATAAGGAAAATAAGGGGAGTCAAAATAGAATAATAGGGATTAAATATGGATATTTGAAAAGCTAAAAAGGTGAGTGGAAAATTATATATTTTTATATAATATTGTATTTATATCATTGTAAATTTATTCATGTAAGCCTAAATGTAAACTGAGAGTCATAGGCTAAAACTGTATATGTGTAATGAATTTATAAGTCCTGCCTACATATTATATGACTGATAACTTAAATTTAATAATCTGGAAAGCTTTGGGTACTAGTAGTCCTTGAAATTAATAAATTGTGTGATAATTCCATATTGTAGATTTAAATGACTTATGTAAGAAAAATATAATTGAGAGTTATCACAATAAATTATAGGGGTTTAATTAGTATTTTAATTCATTGGAATGTAGAGTGTTGTGATGTAAATTTCTATAGGTTATCAAGTTCAGATTCATAAATAAAGGTGTATATTTTGAAATAAAAAGGAAAACACCTAAAAGAAAGAGATGTATAAAATAGATATATTTACTGTATTTTGTATCGTCTAATTCAATATCTATAAAAAAGATAATTCCTTGTAATTTCAAACATAACACAAATTCTTCTTTTGGATAAGACATAGAAATTTATAGTGTTAACCTTTCCTTTTAAGAGAAATGTAATTCTAATGCATAAAAATACAGAAAACCCTAAGGATTAATTAAAGAATTGTAAATGTGATAATAATAACGGTTTAGGCAAAGAATTAATATATACGAATAGAGGCAAAAAAGAAATCAAATAATAATTAATAAAAAGGTAGGCAAGTGGTAATTTAAATAAAAAGGGTATGGAAAGTTCACTAAACAAGGGAAGGTAGTGAATGTTAAAAAGGAATAGAAATAGAAATTCAATAAGGAATGGAAAACTAAATAGGAAAATATACTTTGATCTTTTAATGAAAGCGGTAAATGACATTAAAGTGATATTAATGGAATAAGAATTAAACGCATGAAAAAGTAAAGGGATATTACTAACAGTTGAACATAAGAGGTGTACTAATTAAAGAAGTATGAATATATATACATATACATATATATACATAGCCTCAAGTATGCATATATGACGGGTGTGAATTATTAAAGTTAGTAAATAACTTAAATCAAATGAGAATGACATAGTCATTAAATGGGTTGGAATGCGAGGTCAGTAGTGTTACACAACGGAATTCTGCCCTTCGCAAGGGGCTACCAGCAATTGTGTAAACATTATACTGATGTGGGAGATATCTAACTATAGGACCCGTGGATTTATATGCATTCGTGTATAAGAGAGGGATACCCAAGTAGGAAGGTTCGCCTCGGTCAAAGTGTCAAAGGACAAGTATTTAACCTTTTAGGAGTTATTAAGTAACAAGTGGGTATTAACTTGATTGTTTTAGGCAATTTAAATGGGATGGTGAGCAAGCCTCGATACTATGTACATAGGTTGAGAACATCATCAGTCCAGAGTGGTCAGTGGAAAGATAGGGTAACACCTAAACGGCTACACCTTCTACTAGTGTAGATCACGTTTAGGTCATGCACCACCACAGTTATTTGCTAGATTATTTTTTAGAGGCAAGGCTAGATAACCCTTTATGGATGACTTTCAAAATGGAAAGAATAAGACAAACTATTGTGATGCCATTATTAGGCAATGCGGGAGTTCCTTGTATACACGACGACGAGGTCGTGATACTGCATTGATCATGGATCCTAATGAGGTGCTAGGTTACGGATACTAGCAGAGATAATATCTTGGTCCAAAGTGGACAGTGGTATTTATATATTTAAATATATATGTATGAAGTTATGGTCTACTTTAGGTAGATAAGTGTTAGCACCCAAATTGGTCACTAACACCCTTGAATAGAATTGTGTAGAGAGATTAATGAAGAAAGTAAATTAAAACAGAGAAATAACGCAATTGAATGCAAAAGGAACAACAGAAAAGGAAACACCAGATTTATAGTGGTTCGGTGTAATTTCCTACGTCCACTTTGAATATGATCTTTATTACTTTTCCCCTTGATTGAGTACAGATACAATCCGTGAATAAACAACTTGAATGCAAGTTTTAACTTAAGAAAAGTGAGTACAAAAATTGGCAGAGTCTTCCTGGATTTCCCGAAAATGGTCCTTTCAACTGTACCCCTGCCCCTCTATTTATAGACAAAGATAAGCTGATCCCCTATGCAGGCCCGAGGCCGAGATAGTTTGGCCCACATACGAAAATTTTTAGTCAGCCGAACCAGGTATGCCGAATGACTTTGGTCGAGCAACAAATGCCGAACCGGGGCATCTTAAAAATGACTCGAAGCAACTTCTCAGGGGAATCGAAGCGAACAGCAGATGACTCGAAGCAAAGAAATGTTAGTCACGTCACTCTGTTGTAAGTCAAAGAATTTATTAACTTCCTCAAGGTCCACCGATCCAGATACGCCGACCTACACATGCCGAACCATTACGGCTGAACCTCCAATGTCGAGCCTCAATCGATCAAAGCGGCTTTGGCTTTCCTTCCTTGACCGAACGATGAATGGTCGAACCATGTTAACCTTCTCTCCAAGGCCAGGCGATGAGTGGCCGAACCTCCTTAACTGCACGACCTTGGTTGAGCCACGTTAACCTTCTCTCCAAGGCCGAGCGATGAGTGGCCGAACCTCCTTGACCGAATGACCTTGGCTGAGCCACTCTTGGCCGGTCCGCCATATCTACACTCCAACGTCGAACCACCTTGGCCGAGCCAATGCCAGATACACCGATCCACGTGTATAAGCCGATCCAAACTTAAGTTACACCGGTCTCTCATACTTCCAATCCTCTCTTAGCTTGAGTCCCGTCTAGGTCCAACTATAGGTCCTGCAACTATTGCCATGTAGCCGGGCCAAAGTGCCGGGTAACATTTGCCTCCCAAAGCGCGTCATGTAAGTCAACATGATGTGCTTTGAACATTGAGCAATCCATGCTTTCGAAATCTCGTTCTAACTTCTCCAAAAGCTGAAGCTACATGACCTTTTGAAGGTTAACCATGCTAGAATCTAAAAACCAATAATTTTCAATCGGCTCGATAGCATCTATCCCTTTGTACAGTCTCATCTTTCATCGCCATGATGTGCTTATACGCTCATGTGTACCCTTTCTATATTTTAATGATTATTTTCGCCAATTCATTCATCATTCATTTTTCATTTGTTTAAAAAAAAACAAAATTGGATCGACATAAGGAGGCCGAACCACTCGTTCGGTTTCTTTGGCAAAGAGGTGGAACGACACGCCAATACCGAACCACACAGTCAACACTTGTTTCACCGAACTAGTAAATATGAGTTGACCGGTTCCATCGGGTATAGCCCGTTCATCTTCTCCCTTACCATATAAAAGCTTCATGCCATTGTGTTTTTTTTCTTCTTTGCTCTTTATTTCCCTTTTTCTTTCTCCAACATAGATCTCAACCCAGAACCCTCCTCTCCACCGAGCTGCCTCTTTATCTCGATTCAAGTTTCAAAAAGCATTTGTTTCGTCCTTAAATTATCGTATAAGTGAGGTTTCATGGATTACTGTAAAATTCCTAAACCATATCCTCTAGAACCCGAACTAGGGGGCCATTCCGCAAAGAAATATGGCTCAGCGTGGTGAGCATGAGAGGAGAGTAGCGTAGTTAATAAGTGTTCGGACACCAACAATGAAATGTGTTTGGTTTGAGTAAACTTAGATTTGGGAGGAGCAGTCATAGACGGCTTTAGGAAGCGGGGTCGATGATGTGTAGGAGTAGGCAGTTGGTTGTTTTGCGCTAGTGAGGAGGTCATTTCTGGGAGAGAGAGCGTCATCATCCCATGAGGTGGTGTGGGTCGGTGGGAGTCTAGAAAACGAGTGGGTCGGAAAGAGTTTGTAAGTGTAGTGGGCATAGGCTAAGCGAGGCTGGGTCGGTAATTAGAGAGGGTGAGTGGTTCGATACCGAACGGTATAGTGTGGCTCGGTATCCATGTTTGGGTTGATGTTTGGTATTGGGCATTGGGCTCGGTACCGGCAACCAAAATCGTTTTAACTTGAACATATCATACATCTGGGTAACTTATCTTCACAACCAAACATAGCACATTGGACAATGACAAACAATAAAGCATGCAAGCCCAAGGACCCGATTCGAACTAACTCCCTTATATTTTGAACAATCTTGAATGCAGATTTAATACAACAAATGCGAATAACAACCTTCATACTTTATGATGTCAATGTATGATTCCAAGACTTCTACTGCCAATCATATGACAGACGGCCAGGGACGGTCGGCGATGATGGTCCTTAAGGACAACAATTTAAAGCTTTATCATGTTAGACTTGTCTTTAAAATTTCAATTTCTTTGCACTCATGTTTGAATCGTCGCACTAGTTCACACACAACACGGGGGGATATATTATTGTCGTTATATTTGATATTGATTGTCTTTCAAGTATAGCTTAAACAGGTATCTATCCATACTAAATACTCATTGAAGATGTCCAAAAAATCAAGCTCTACTACAGTCTTTGATAAGCCTGAGCCAAGTTCTCGGTAGGAGGTAGTAGGAACTTCGAATCCATCGACAACCTCTACACATGGTATTCTGAATCCATCTGATGTAGTTATAAGCCCGGCTCCTGACGCCGTAGATGGAGCCGTTGTTCTAGATAATCCCATTCATTCGCAAGCCTAAAAAATTGGCAAAACCGCTCTTCGTCGGTTGTGCTCAATCCATGGAATCCCCTTTGATGACGTTTTGCTTCCGTCAGGACAAGATCGACCTCATCTGCCCCCAGCCGGATATACCGCGTGCAACAAGTTCATGTGCTGCGTCGGAAGTGTGCCACCTTTCAATTCATTCCTCCACGAAGTGTTGCGGTATATTGGGATTACTCCGGCACAGCTACACCCTAATAGTCATGCGTTTATTCATGGAACTTGTGTCCTCTTCATGAGCACCTTATTCAGACTCCCTACCCCCAAGGATATCCATTATATTTATCGCTTCAAGAGACGTTC
Source organism: Allium fistulosum (assembly GCA_030737815.1). Taxonomy (NCBI): domain Eukaryota; kingdom Viridiplantae; phylum Streptophyta; class Magnoliopsida; order Asparagales; family Amaryllidaceae; genus Allium; species Allium fistulosum. The sequence goes on along the minus strand of CM060908.1, from coordinate 735,158,807 downwards.
CGACAGTCCATCCTTGATATTCCTCGAGCCACATTCCAAATGTCAAATCCTGACGGGCACGTGGAGTAAATTTTCCCAGTATAAGCAAGAGTGGTTTTACGTACGTTGCCCCTTGGTTTCGCGAGAAGATGGCTGGAAGGGAGTAAGTTTCATTTTTAGATTAATATTTGTCTAAGGCTCAAGGTGCATCCTTTCTAAACTTCTTTCAACTTTTATAGGTATCCACCCACGACCTGAAGGCGCTGGGTATTCTGAGGCCGTCGAGGCCATTCGAGCTATTCCCGTGAGAGACCGGGACATTAAATCCGTTATTTCCAACGAATTTCTTTTGAAGTTTGGATTATTGGTGGAGGGTCGTCGAACTAGCCTTCCAATTGGCGCCACTGCAACCGAATCCACTACGGAAAAAGGCAAAGAGCAGGCTGGACCTTCGGTGCCTCCAGCAGGGTGCCCCCGATACAACTGAGGAAGGTGAAATTAAAGAGACTGGGGTGCCAGAAGCGACTGACGAGAATATAAGTTTCGACTTAGCACCAATAACTGACGCACCTGGCATCGATGAACCGCCTCCCCCTTGAAAGAGGAAAAAGAGCCTAGCCTATAAGCTGAAAAAGAAAACAGTAGGTGGAACTTCAAAAGTTACAATTACTCCAGTTGAGAAAGAGTCGTCTCCCCAAAATTTAGAGAGTCCACTAAAAGGTCTATCAGACCTGACCATCCCCGACGACTTACTAAATTATGGCTTCAACGACCTAGAGGCTATGGGACTTAATTCGCCCGCGAGAAGCGATGAAGGCGATCGGGCTCGTCATCAAGGAGAAAAAACTCCAATAAGTAATGCAAAAAACACTAGTCCGTCGGGGGGAAGCACTAGGACACACATAAACACTTACACTTCACCCTACACTTAAATTTTAGTCATGATATGATTCCTACTAACTCGTCCGTACTTGGTTTCTGTTCAGGTGATATGGGGTGTACACACGGTATCGACCATCTTCGCGGATCCTCTATCTTCTACCATTCCAGTCGGGATTCAGGATCAGGTAGACGCCGAGATAAGGATGACAGCGGCGATAGAGACTATCATCCTAGAGAGTCGTCGTCTTCCAAAAGAAGAACTTACAGCCATTCCTCATATCCAAACGATCCTCCCCCTCAGCCAAAGCACAGTAGGGAGAAATCTGCTCAGAAGGGATCTCGATTCGAAGCTCCCCGCGACCAACACTCTGGCTTGTCGAGCACCAACCAATCCCGTGAGCCCCATAAGAAATCCGTTACTCCAGCTAGGCGGACTCCTCCAGCCTCCGCACATGACCCATCGATAGCAGACAAATTAGCTGAGCTTAAGGCCACATTCCCGAAGATATGCTTCGATGGATTGAAATTTCTCCCTACGATTCATCCTATTCCCGCACATGTCAAACAGAGCACCATCGCCTGTAACAATGACGTTTATGTCTAGCATGATGCATTTGTACACTTGGTGGAGAAAGTTTCAAAGTTTTCCATGGAACGTCAACACGAAATCGATCGCTTGAAAGCCATTCACGACAAAGATATCATCAAAGCCCAAGATAAAGAGCTATCCTCGTACAAATCTCAACTTGAGGTCGCCCAAAAATGCCAAGGAAACGGCCGAGGCAGTTAGTCGCTTGGAGGCCGCTCGCAAAAAGGAAATCGATGAGGAAGTCCAATGCAGTGGTGCTTTAGCTTTACAGAAGGACTCTATCCAGAAAGAAAAGGATATTCTCGCTCGACGAGTTAAAGAACTGGAGGAGCTGCTTGCCAAAGAGAAAGAAGAGAAAACTGCCGCGCTGGAAGAGCCACAACGATATTGCGATGAAATTGTCACAACACAACTCCTAAAGACGAAGCTCGATGAGGAACTTTCCAAGGTTGAGGCGGCAAAGGAGGCAGCTTGCGAGGAGGGTAAGAAAATGGCACTCACAAAAGTCGACTCCGGCCTCGAGGCTGCTACTGAGGCCGGCAGAGAGGAAATTAAATGCTTATTTGATCCGCTCAATGCTGAGTATAATGCACGAGTTCTCATGCATCGTGACCTATCTTTCCTAGGCGAGGGTTACCTCGAATCATTGGTCGAAGCATGGGATACTTTGATAAAAATTAGAAAGGTTGAGATGGGCGTCGAAGAGGTCGATGAGGGAGCTCTCGTGAAGGAAGTGCTTCAAGGAAACGAGCCTTTAGACTTGTCTGCCGCAAAATCCCTCTTCGGTAGAGACTCCTCGTCATCAAAGGGTAAGGATGATATTGCTGGCCCATCCGGCACTGAGTCTCCAGTTCCTCCTCCCGCACAGTCGGGCGATAGCTCGTTACTCGGTCCTCCCGAGAAGCATGTTGGTTATGACCGGAGAAGCCTGGGCTCGGTGTTCATATTCTATCCCCTATTCTTGAGGGTGAGACTCCCAAGACAGCTGAGAGTCAATTGGAAGCCAGTATGTAGCTTTTCCTTCTAGAGCTCAAGAAACCATCGCTTTTGGAAAGTAATAGATATATTCTAACATTTATCTTTCATGACTTCATGTTGGCCTATCTGAACCCGAACCAACTCCAAGGAGCGATGTCTCCACGGAGAAGGAAGAGAAAGTGGTTGAGGCACTCCATACTAGGGATACCCCAGGACCCGATGCTCAAGTGATCTGAGCGCTAGATGAGGATAAACTTGAAAATCCCTCTCCTATAGATGAACATGACGAGGTCGAAATCACAGGCGCCTTCGGACATACTTCGAAGCTTAGCATGGAGGAACAAATCATGGAAGAGGAGAAAAAGAAAGTCGAAGTTAAGGTTGAACCTCAGGTGGTGGAACTTGATGGTTGAACCTTCGCCTCCATCTTCATTTGGTCATACGCCTTTTTGATGATCATATTAACAAAACTCCCATAATCAATCAGTATCCTTATCATGAATGCCGGGCCAATCGTGGCTGAAATGACCATCGGGTCAATGGTAGGTGCCTCCACCCGGTCGGCATTCCTACTCCTGAATACTATATCATCCATCATCATTCACTGCTATTTCGCTGGGTCCCGTCTTCTGTGTTTGAGCAACATTCGAAATCCGCATGCTTTAGGGAACTCGCATAGCGTTCCATTTCTTGCCAACTCCTGTCTGTCAGGTAGGGCCCACCGACTATCATGTTTATAACCAGTCTACCTCCAGTCCGAGCGGGTTCCTCGGGTCGGGGTAGAGCCTACCCGCGATTAGGGTCGGATGTCCCATGTCCGCCTTCCTGTGGATTCTTAACAAACTGCTGTAACTTCTTCTTTCGGATCAGCTTTTCTATAGCATCATGGAGGTGTCTACATTCTTCGGTTTGTGCCCGTAAGTCTCATGGAAGCGACAATACTTCCCATACTGCTTTTGTTCCTCAGTGGATTCCTTTGGGCACGGCTTTCGGTATTGGAAAGTATTACAAGTTGATAAGTAAATATTCTCCAAAGATGCGTTCAGAGGAGTGTATTTGTTATTGGTTGGGATCCTTGGCATCCACTTTCCTGCTTCCCTTTTTCTTCCGGAATTTCCTCCTCCGGATCCTTTAGACTGCTCCGGCTTATTTTGAACATTAACCTGGACCTTACCAGAGTTGTTGCTAGATTGCATCACTGCAATGTTGCTTTGCACTGCTTCCTTGCTAGGCCTTAGCACACTGCTTCGCCTTGTCCACCTGGCCTCTTCCCTTCTTATTAATTGGTTCGCCTTTGAATAAAAGCATTCCAAGGTAGTCGGAGGCTTTCCTGCTAGCCAATCACCAAACTCTGAGTCTGGATCTACTCCTCGCATCATGGCCATAAGAATAGCATGGTCATTCGGATTACTAACTTCGGTAGCAGCAACGTGAAATCTTTGCAAATAATCCTTTAACGACTCCCTCAGAGCCTGGATCACACTGGATAGAGACATCACGTCCTTTGGGCAAGTGGCATGGATCCTAAACTGCTTCATAAATTTCACCGCTAACTCATAAAACCTGGAGATCGATCATGGGGAAGTTTGGTGAACCACATGGGAGCAATCCCGGATGAGGTTATTAAGAAACATCTGCACTTACTTGCATCATTTGCCCTAGCTGAGTCCATCTTCCACTCGTATCTCATTACATGTTGTTGGGGGTCGGTCTTCCTCTCATTGGCTGGAATAATGGGCATACTGAACCTCCGGGGATACTCGGCCTATAGGATAGCATCCGTGACCGAAGTATGTCTCCTATATACACCACAATCATTGTTAGACAAGCCCTAATTCTCCCTCATCGGTTGTTTGACCATAGCTGATAAATCCAGAGTCTGGATGGGAGGTGGCATTCCGGAATCTATCGTACGTGACCGTTCCGGCCGATGCCTCCCTGGTAGGTGATCTCCCAAGTGCACGTCTTGAGGACCCGCTTCACTACAACCCCGGCGAGGTGGGGGACCGGCTTCCACTTATGCTCCAGATCCCAAGTTTCCCATTCCTACGATGTCTACGCCTGTGGTGTCCATCTGACGAAGCGGAGCTGTCGGATGATGAGTAGGAAGTTGGTCTTCCTCCAGCGTTCTAACGCTGCTGCTGGGCGATCTGGGTCATCAGGTTGGCATTTCACTACACCAAATACTGAGATTTGCAACTAACCATCCGCGCATTTGGCAACGGTTAATAACCGTTGCCATTTAGCAACGGTTAATAACCGTCTTGGTTCAGTTAGCAATGGGTTTTTCTTGTTGCTAATTGGGAACGGTTATTAACCGTAGCTTCTTTGGAGACAAATGATGGCGGTGAATTTCATCCTTTCGCGCCATAATTTTTGGCGCGCTTCGTTCCAATTAGCAATGGTTTTCAACCGTGGATAATTAGCAACGGTTATTAACCGTCCCAATCTTTTAGCCGGCCCAGTGGCAAGCCCACCAAGCCCCTGGGATGGGGCAACCAACTGAGCCGGGCAACACCCAAAATCTGTTTTACTTCACAGTTACAGCTCAATAGCAATCTCCATGTTGGCGATCTGCTCGAACCCAAAAAAACTAGGGTTTCAAAAATCAACGCTTTCTAAATAATCATCGCTGCATACTCGGCTATTCCATCAGCCATCGTCGGCTCAAGCTTGCCTCCTACGCGATATTTTCTACTGCTGATTTGAAGTCCTGCTACAGTCTCTATACTGCCACTGCTAATTAAGTATGCGAATTTCTTAATTTGAGTTGTCTAATTTTCTAAAATTGAGTCGCCCTTTTACTGCTTTAGATTTCATTAACCTTGAAAACGCCTGAAGCTAATAACTTATTAGTATTTAGTTATAAATAAGTAGTTTTCTATAAATAATCGTTTAGGAATTGAAATTTGAAAGCTGAAGCTAAAAAACTAATAATTATTTAGGAACTGATACTTACATTGATGTACTATTTTTCCTACAGTATGTGTATGTCTACCCGCAAACATTTAGTTCATTTTTTCTGCAACTTGAAAAGATCCCCTTCTGCCTTTTTTACTATTTCCACTGAACCATGTGTAAACCAGACCATCAACTGCACAACCAAAATGGTCGTGAAGGTCATTTCTACTTACCATGTCTTCATATGTCATTCCTCAGAATTGAAGTGAACTCAAAATATATCAACTGCAGATGTTATACCATTAAAAAAAAGGGTCTACCATATATAGGTCGAAAATTAGAAAAATAGGGTGAACACGGAACCAATAAAGCTAGCCGCTTTTTTCCTACCTCTATCTCGACTCATATAATGGTTTCTCATATCATAGACAACTTAGAATAATAGCCATACATGTAATAGGTTCACCATATGTAATGATTTCTCATGATTTATACTGTGCTTAAATTATGTTTAACCTTGCTTGCGCACAACACAAAAATTCAAGCTTCACATATAATAAACTTCAACTAGTCAAATTAATAGCACCACATTGATTTGTCAGAATTGAATAAATGACTAAGATAAAAATTACATTATTAAAAAATCCACATGCAGATGATTGGCAATCGCTTATTGTACAGTAGAAATCACAAAATCGTAAACAAATTGAAAATTTACTACAACATACCATACCTGCAAATCGATCGAGCAATCAAAAGCTTGCTATAAGTTTAGACGAGTTGCTTACCGTCATTACGCTTGCATTTTATGGAAGAATAAAGCTGAAATTTTAGGGGAGGCACTAAAATGACCTACTTCCTCCAGTTCTGAAATTTTGGTTGATTAAAGAAAAAAAATGACAAATATCTACTACTCTTCAATAGTTTGCCAAAGTAGAGATGCACCTTCTAATCTGAACCATCAGAATACATATTTGATGTTTTAAGTGTACAGTGTTAGAGAACCAAGAAACAATTGGTTATGCAAGGGATAATCTTTTTACATTTATATATGATTTGTTTTACAAATTGTAATGTACTGTACTGTACTGCATGCTAGTTAGACATAGTTGCTTATAGTGATTGCTAGGGTATAAGTTGATGCAATGAATTTTGTTTTACTAAATATGAGACCATATTTAGTAAGTGGATAAAATTGTTGTTAATGGCGCAAACCAAGTATCAGGAGAGGGGTAATGCATAGACATTACTCTGGTGCTACAAAATGGCGCCGTTGTAATGGCAAATTTTTTGGAAACAGTTTGATGCTAATGTTAAATTTCAAGTGAAATCAAAAGAATATTCATCCGTTTAGTTAATATCAGAGTTGAACTTGGTGGAAAGCCATAAGATATTGTCACCCATGATTTATTATTAGCTCTTGTTATTTTCTTTCAGTATGTCTTTTAGTATAGACAAACAATGGATGAATCAATCTAATCGAAGAAATACAGAATATGTGGAAGGTGTGAGAAATTTCGTTAAATTTGTTGCTGAAAACGATGGCAATAAGGAAAAGTATTAGTGCCCTTGCACACGGTGCAAAAATGAAGATACATTCAAATTAAATGACATTCATTTTCATTTGCTTAGATATGGTATTGTTCAATCATATACCGTGTGGTGTTTTCACGGGGAAAGAATACCGGAGAAGCCAAAACAACAACCGGTTAGTCATGCCACAAATACTGATGAGTCCGAACATATTAGGATGGAGGATTTGATCAATGATGTAGATAGATTCCATCATTTTCAACCTACAAGTCAGTTTCATGATAATGCTAATATTGGTGAGCAGTTTACGGATAAATCATTTTTTGATAGTGCAACTGCAATAGAGCCATTGTATCCTTCTTGTCCAAAAGAGATTACAAAGTTGTATGCCATTGTGAAACTGAATAGCTTGAAGACTCAATACGGCTTTTCAGACAATGGTGTGACTGCAGTACTCGAATTCATAAAGGAGTTACTCCCCGAAGGTAACACGCTACCTTCAAAGTACTCCGACGTGAAGAAGATCATTAAGCAAGTTGGGATGAATTACATAACTTATGATGCATGCATTAATGACTGCATCTTGTACTGGAAAGATAATGAGAACAAAGTTTCATGTACAAATTGCAACGCACCAAGATACAAGACATCATTCGACGAAGAGAGAAAAGCTACCACAGTACCTCAAAAGACCTTAAGACATTTTCCTTTAATTTCTAGATTGAGAAGACTGTATACTGTACCATGGATAGCAGAAGCGATGACCTGGCATGGTCGTGCCAAGTCCGGTACAACCGTAATGCGTCATCCGCGTGATACTTCTCAATGGAAAACTACAGATTCTTTTGATTCTTCGTTTGCTGCTGAACCACGAAATATCATGCTTGGAATAGCAACAGATGGTTTCTGTCCGAATGCTTCTTTAACTAACCCTTACAACTGTTGGCCAGTAATTGTAGTACCATATAACCTTCCTCCGTCTTTGTGCATGAAAAGAGAGTTCTCAATGTTAACACTGTTGATTTCTGGGCCAAAACAACTGGGGAAGGATATTGATGTTTATTTAGAACCTTTGATAGACGAGTTAAAGCAGTTATGGGAAGGAGTCGTTACATTTGATTCATTTATGAAATCTTAGTTCACAATGAGAGCTAGAGTGTTGTGGGCAATCCATGATCATCCCGCTCTTGGGACTTTATCGGGATGTACAACTCACGGCTACTTTGCATGTCCTCTTTGTGGAGAAGAAACTACATCTGTTTATCTCCCTGAAAGTAAGAAGATTTGTTACATGGGACATCGTAGATTTCTTCCGTCCGGACACAAGTTTCGATACGATAAGACAAATTTCAACAACGAGCAAGAACTTAAGCGTCCTCCAAAACCACTGACTGGTTATCAAGTTGAAAAAACGGTAGCGAATATTAAAATGAAAGTTGGTAAAAACATACCGGAAATTGGTCGAAAACGGAAAAAGACAATCGATGAAGAAGTTCCTGCATGGTATAGGAGGTCGAAGTTCTTTGATTTGCCATATTGGAAAACAAATTTGACCCGACATAATATTGATGTTATGCATACGGAGATGAATGTCACGAAACATTTGATCAACACAATTATGAACCATAAAGACATGTCAAAAGATGGGATCAATGCACGGAAGGATTTGAAAATCATGGGTATAAAACAAAAGTTGTGGGTGATAGAAGATCCTGAAACAAGTAAAGTAACCATACCAAATGCGACTTTCACTTTGAGCAAAGAAGAAAAGATACGGTTTTGCACCGTTTTGAAAAATTTGAAAGTGCCGAGCAAATTCTCATCGAACTTCCATAACAATGTGAGCATCAACCCTCCTGAACTAAAAAATATGAAGTCACATGATTACCACGTCATAATGCAACATTTACTTCCGGTATTGCTTCAGCATTGTTTTCCGCAACATAAGGATCTACGGAATGCTATTCACCGCATTAGTCTCTTTTATAACATTTTGTGCTCAAAGGTGATCAACAGGGAACATCTTCTAAAAGCAAAGGCTAGTTTGGTAGAAGCAATGTGTGTTATTGAAAAACATTTTCCGCCCGCATTTTTTGATATCAGTATTCACCTTATGGTTCATTTAGCCGATGAAGCATTGATTTCTGGTCCTGTTAGATATAGGTGGATGTACCCATTTGAACGGTAAATTACTAATTTTAGTTATGTACATAATTATTCGATTTAAATAGCTATTGATGTCTACATTTTACAATTATTCATCTTCATAGGTTGATGAAAACATATAAAGGATATGTGCGCAACAAAAGATATATTGAAGGGTGTATTGCAAAAGGATATATTGTACAAGAAGCTAGTCTTTACTGCATGGAGTATATGCCAAAAGGAGGTGCTGGCACTCATAAACATACCCGTGAAGCGTTTTTAGACGAGGATGATGAGTTTGCTGATGAAATAGCACTAGATAATGGTAAAGATATAACGTTAACTCAAGTGCAATTTCAATAAGTGCGTAAATGGGTCCTTGATAAATACGACGGATTGGATGAATGGAAGAAGTAAATTCATGAATTTGTTCTGAATTCTTATTATTGTAAATCAATTCATATATATAGTATTTATTGTGTGTTTTTCGTAGGAGGTATAACTCCTATGTTCAAAACACCAAATCTCAAACTCGAGGCGGGGGTACATCTGGGGAAGCTATTAAAAATTTCACTTTTTGGTTATGTGAGGAGGTATATGTATTAAATATTTAACGTATTTTCAAGTTGACCGTACACCTCCTTGACAATGTTTTTTTACTTATTGTGTTTGTTGTAGTTGTTGAAGACCGTCGATGTTGACTCAACTCTTTTGCGGTTAGTTAACGGGCCGAAGTTTGATGCCCGTAGTTATATGAGAGCAATTACACAATTTAGAGCGAGTGGGAAGGATAAAAATTTTAAGGAAGCAGAAACAACTTATTACGGAGTCATTCAACAGATAATTGAGTTGGATTACATTGACTTCAAACAAACAGTTTTTTATTGTGATTGGGTAAAGGTTGAAGATAAGATCAATGGTTGTAAAATAGATTCTGTTTCAAGCTTGATCACAGTTAACTTGGGAAAATTGAAGAATAAAGATAGCGTGAATGATGAGCCATTTATTCTTGCATCGGAAGCGAGTCAAGTGTTCTACTCAAAAGATTTAAAAAATAACGGATGGTTTGTGGTTTTGCATACACCAAAACGGTTGACCATAAATGTGGATGACACTGAGTTTCCCACCGTTTATCAATCAGCTTTTGAAGACAATGAAAAATTAGAAGATCTTATCAAATGCATATGTTAACTTTGTATTTCAGAGCAGTTATTGTACCTTAACAAAATATTTATTTAAAATGGTGTAAAATGTAAAATATAGTGTGAATGATAGTAATAGATGCATTATATTTTTTATTAGTGTCATTATAATATCCTGATGGATCCATAAGGATGGATATATTGCAAGAGTTCATTTTGTGTTTGTAGTTGTAGGTACTTACATATGATCACATACATACACACATGTACACATACATACATATGATCAGCTTGACTATTCTTTCTTTCTTTGTGTTTGTAGGTAGACAGGCAGTTCAAGATATTGTATTTGCACCCTTTAGTTCAGAAGTGCTAAGGTAACATATTTTTGTATTTGCATTCTTTATTTCAGTCAGTATTTTAGATATTGTTTTGAATCCGCTTAAGTTTAAAATTTTGGTGATGCAGGAAGACTTTATCACTGCCGCATTAAAGTGAATGTTCCCCTTCCCGTCCATCCCTATGATCCTCGATTGATGTTAGCCACATTATTGCATGGACTCCCATCCATAACAAGATCAAATGCATTATATGAGTTAATAAAATTGCTCCAAGCGATTACTGGTAAGCTGCTGTACATCTGATATAGTAAACAACGTGCCCTTCTGATTTGTCTGATCCCATCAGTTTCTCATCACATTACGATTATTGTCAATCGGACTGACAAAAATCGTAATGTGGTGAGAAGTTGGTGGGATCAGACAAATCAATAAGGGGACGTTGGTTCATATATCAGATGTACAGCAGCTTAACTGTGATCGCTTGGAGCAAATTTTATTAAGACATATAGGGCATTTGATCTTGTTATGGAGGGGGCTCCATGCAATAAGGTGGCCAACATAAATCGGGCATCACAGGGATGGGCTGGAAGGGGAAGAACTGTACGTCATAATGTTGTTGGGATTATTTTAGGATTTGAGACTTTGCAGGACATAATGTCACAAGATGCCACACCACCGTCAAATGATACAACTTCCCAATCATCCACTTTAAAACGGGAGAAAATTGATATAGACAACTACGGTTCTCCAGTCGGAAAAAATGGTTCAAAGGTCGCTACGAAGATTGGTAAACTAGTAAGAAATCATGTGCCAATCTCATATCCAAGTTGGAAAAAAGTTCCGCCAAATTACAAGGAAGACGTGTGGAATCAATTGGAGGTAATAATGAGCTCCGTTCATTTATAATGCTTTCAATACAGAAATAAAAAATGGTTTACATGCATTTTTTGTTATGCAGAAATATTATGAGCTCGATCCTCTATCAAAGGACCTTATTATGAAAAAAAATGTCCGAGGCTTTTAGGAGACACAAGAATGATTTGCGCAAGAATCATTATGACCATTTCATCACTGACGAAGAAAGAATGAGAAATTGTCCACCGAAAATTGCTCAAGATGATTGGGATGAGTTCATAAGAAACGAATCAAAACCCGAGGCGAAAGAAAAAAGGAAGCGAGGCAAACAAAATAGATCAATGCTCGAATATGGTCATCATTCGGGACGTAAGAGTCACGCTATGATTACTCAAGAAATGGTATGTGTCATTGAATTGGTGCATCACATTGCATATACCGTTAGTTCCAAATATAATTTTAGGTCATTGTATGCAGGTCGATTCAAGTAGTCTGGGAACAGAAGTATCACATCTTCAAGTATGGGAGAAAACGCATAAGAAAAAAGATGGCAGCACGTCAGATGCGACATCTTCCTACTTTGTAAGTTAAACAAATAACAACGCCTCTAAATTAAATTTTCATTATTAATATATATGTATTTACTTTTTAGGACAAAATTGAAAAAGAAAAGGAAACGACGAGTGGTGGTGATGAAGCCGTCTTTATATCAGTGTTTGGTAAAGATGTAAAGGGCAAGAGCTAAAGTATTGGGACCAATATAGCTCCTAGCCAAGTTAAGAGTGCTGTCATTCCATGCAAACGGCTCAAACAGGCCCAAGGAATATATGAGCAGCGACTGCAAAATGTGGAGCAAAAATTGATGAAGCTGGACAATATGGATGATAAACTGGAGCGTCTTCTCAGCATAGCCCAAGATAATCGTCAAGTAGGCAGTGAAATCGCATCTTCTCAGTGTGCCACTCCGAACAATCAGTTAATCGACCAAAGATGTGAAATCCTGAACTTCGAGGATGAAGTAATTGCAACAGGTACTATTTTATTAAAATTTGAAGAAAATAATATGTTGCAAAGTCAGTGAATGCTTAACTTCGTGAACGGGAGAGTGTGCTGCATTTTCTTGCACGTATAAGCAAATTTATAACTTGCTGCCACATGTTTAATACAAAGTGAACCGTCACAATTTTGCTGAGTTATATCTCAACACATTTTTACATTTTTCATTTAACATAGATGAACAATAGTGAGGCTGTTAGTCAAGAAATAATGGCTGATATTGTTTAAACTTCTGCATCCTTTTAAATTGAGTTGCTAGCTGTTGTAGAGGAAAGACAGGTGAGTTTGAAACTCACGCATTTAATATATATGTTGCCTGGTTGCCACAAAAATTCTCTGTAATTCACTTCTGGCATTAAACCCAAGTCATTATTAGGCAAATTTGGGTCTAGTTCATATGCTATGAAACTTGGGCCATCGCTGCATGTTTGTGAAATGGTTTTGGGTAGCATGAGTTTTTTTTTGTTAGTTCTGTAATTTGATTCCATATATTCACTCCAAAAATGCTTACATAACAGGTACTATATGTCGAGATTCCATAGCATTAGTAATTCATGGAAAAGCAGTACCACCCACATATGAAAAAGTGTTGTTGGACAAAATTTTATTGCCGGATGAGCTAACCGCCAAAATATGTCGACAATTTACCAAGACCTTTGGGGATGTTGGAGTCGGAGGTTATGTGAGCCATCAAAAGGGTTTGATACGATATCTTTAGTCGGAGGTATTGATATTTCTGACTTGTTCTTTGCATATATTGCTGATTTTCTTTTGTTTGCCTGTACACAATCGTACACACAGTCATGCATACATAAATACAAGCATGCAAGCACCTTTCACAATTTACATTCAAGACTTATCACATGCAAAATAGATATATCAAGTTTTAAGAATTTATAAGGGTGGTTTGCTCACCTGGATAGTTTGACAGAGAGGAAAGAGAACTTGAAAAAGATTTCAAAATCTGGAAATTGAGGCTTGATCAAATTTTCTTTATCCTAACCGTTGTTTGCTTTGAATTGCTTTGTACTTGTAGTCTTGGCTTTAGTTAGATGTATATATATATGCCTTGTACTTGTAGTCTTGGCTCTAGTTAGATGTGCAGTTTGCTTTATTACTGCCTGGTCTGTCGTAGATGTATACTTGTAGTTTCTTTTACTGGTCTGCCTTTGATCTTGTTTACAGTCTGGCATAGTATCCATATGCATTTGGTCCAACCATTTTGTTCTTGTATATCATGTGATGGTTAGTTTGCATCAGTTATTTATGCATTTCAGTATAGTTGCATTCTTGTGCTTTGTCTCTGCATTCACTTCAGATATACTGACTTTTGTTTTCATCCCCTGGTTGCTTGGTACATTTCTGTAGCTCCACTGATGGTCTATATTGTGTTGAACTTCAAGTCTGCACTGCAAATCATTTTGCCTCGAGTTTGTACTGTCTGGTTGAGGTTCTGATCATATGTAGAATCAGGTAGATGCTTTTTGTTTTTGAAGTGGAATATTCTTTCCAGATTTATGAAGTTGAACTGCCTCTGAATTTAATCTTCGAGTTGCACATGAACCAGGTTGAACATTGAAGTCTGAAAACTGGAATGCTTTGCCCTATAATGAACCATGTAGACTTCACTGCTTGCAAAACAATGTAGTGTAATTAATGAAATCTTTGTACTGTAGTGTAATAAACAATGCAGTGTAATAAGTATGATATTCCGGCACGGTAGCATTCTGTTTGCAAAACAATGAGTGTAATTATAAGTTTGATAATAATTTTATATGTATGGTATATGTGCGATATGTTTATAGTGCTTGTGTACCAATATTTTGATATATATTGATATTCTGGTATATATACTGAGATATACGCAGTAGTGAGTTACAGATGTGATTTTGTAGGAGCAGGAGCAAACACTATGTGCAACGGTTGTTAACCGTTGCTTTATGTGTGACTTTGGGCATAAAGCAACGGTTTTAAACCGTTTTTTACTGGACATAAAGCAACGGTTTATACCGTTGCTTATTGTCCATAAAGCAACGGTTTATACCCGTTGCATATTTCCCAATTTGCAACGGTTAATACCCGTTGCCTTTGATCCAATTTGCAACGGTTTATACCCGTTGCCTTTGCCACAATTTGCAACGGTTTATACCCGTTGCCTTTTGGACATAAAGCAACGGTTTTCTCCCGTCGCTAAATTCAACCACTCCTGTAATGAAGACGGTTTTTACCCGTTGCTTTTAGACATAACAACGGTTTATACCCGTTGTTAATATCTTATAATGGTGTAGTGTTTGTTTGAATCTGCCCGTTAAGCTGCCTCCTACTTTCTACGAGCTCCCTCATTAGCTCAATGAACTCCGCCCTAGTGACGGCTTCTGGTTGGTTTGGGATGGTGGTGGGCTCTGCACCTGCACTGGCTTGCTGATTGCTAGGTCCCACTTGCTGGACGCAAGCGGTCTCATTAACATCTGCGTTGTGAGAGGCGGATTTGGTATGTGGTCTTGCCATCTTAGAGTTATCTGCAGAACTCTGAATAACTCTGAGTAGTATCTATGGACTCCTGAACATGAACTTGGATCTCCTTCGGGGGATTTCCTCAATCCAGTAGCAGCAAAGTAGATCCTAACAGCCTGAGATTGCACGTTCTCAGTGAATGCACCAATATGTTAGCACCAAAATTGGTCACTAACAACCTTGAATAGAATTGTGTAGAGAGATTAATGAAGAAAGTATATTAAAATAGAGAAATGATGCAAATGAATGCAAAAAGAACAACAGAAAAGGAAACACCATATTTAAAGTGGTTCAGCGTAATTGCCTACATCCACTTTGAATATGATCATTATTACTTTTCCCCTTGATTGAGTACAGATACAATCCGTGAATAAACAACTTGAATGCAAGTTTTAACTTAAGAAAAGTGAGTACAAAAATTGGCAAACTCTTCCTGGAGTTCCCAAAAAAAGGTCCTTTCAACTGTACGCATGCCCCTCTATTTATAGATGAAGATAAGCCGATCCCCTGTGCAGGCCCGAGGCCGAGATAGTTTGGCCCACATACGATAATTTTTAGTCAGCCGAACCAGGTATGCCGAAAGACTTTAGCCGAGCGACAAATGTCGAACTGGGGCGTCTTGATCAATGACTCGAAGCAACTTATCAGGGAATCGAAGCGAACGGTAGATGACTCGAAGCAAAGAAATGTTAGTCACGTCACTCTGTTGTAAGTCAAAGAATTTATTAACTTTCTCAAGGTCCACCGGTCCAGATACGCCGACCTACACATGCCGAACCATTAAGGCTGAACCTCCAATGCCAAGCCTCAATCGATCGAAGCGGCTTTGGCTTTCCTTCCTTTACTGAACGATGAATGGCCGAACCATGTTAATCTTTTCTCCAAGGCCGAGCGATGAGTGCCCGAACCTCCTTGACTGCACCACCTTGGTTGAGCCACGTTAACCTTCTCTCCAAGGCCGAGCGATGAGTGGCCAAACCTCCTTGACCGAACCACCTTGGCTGAGCCACTCTTGGCCGGTCCACCATATCTACACTCTAACGCCGAACCACCTTGGCCGAGCCAGTGCCAAATACACCGATCCACGTGTATAAGTTGATCCAAATTTAAGTTACACCGGTCTCTCATACTTCGAATCCTCTCTTAGCTTGAGTCCCGTCTAGGTCCAACTATAGGTCCTACGACTATCACCATGTAGCCGGGCCAAAGTGCCGGGTAACAATAAGCGTATCATACCGTACATCATGTCGAGATGACTAAGTAAAGTAAAAGAATATAACATGGAATGGAAGGCAATCGGCACAAACTAGTGTTATGTATAAAGTGTGCGATTTTACCAGCTGCTAGAGTGTTGTTCTGACCCCCTCCTCATTACAACCCACAGAATAGTTTTAGAGGGATGGGTACTAGTGTAAGGCGAGAATGGTGGAAGGACAGATTTTTTATGCATGCTCGGCATTGACAAGGGCACTTAATCTCGAAAGTATCAACCTTGGTCAATAACTATGTGTTTTATTGTACTTTACCATTACGCGGTGAGTTTACATCGATAGTGCTCTGATATGCTTTTGTTTATTTGCAGGTTACCAAAAACCAACGATCCGACTTTGGTGGACTTGGGTTTTCGCTAGGTTTTCGATCGAGCAAAAATTCAGACCCACTAGGGTGTAAGTTCTCACATTTGGTATCAAAGTGAGGTCAGTTTATCTTGGAAAAAAATAAACCATTAAGTGAACGTATTTGTATTTTACTTATAATTATAAATATATTATACACCAAATCCTATAAATTTCGACTATAAAGTAGTTGTAACAATACTCTAAAAAGATGGATAATTTAACTATGTGTCGGAACTGTGAATGAACTTGAAGGTGTACACCTTTCTCAATTACACCATGGGAAATAGGTTGTGTGGAAAGGCATTGACCTAAAAAGAGCATGAATGCAGCATGTGGAAAGTTCATGAAGTTAGATGTTACATGACTCCTTAATTGGGCCCAAATAGCCCAATGGTTGTAGAAAGCTGTGGGATTTCCAATTGATGATGTATATTAGCTCTAGATAAGGGAAAAGTAAGGGTGTATATGTTGTAGATATCCAAAAGAATTAAATAAGTTCTTGAAAGAAGATGTATAGTAATTACTCCAAGATGATAGCCTAATTTTTAATATTCTGAAAGAAGATAGGTCAGTAAGTAAAAAAGAAGATAAGTCCAGAAGAAGGGACGAATAAAAATCCACTCTATGTCCGACCCCATTTGAATGAATTTAATGTAAAAGTTGAAATGATTTTAATATAAAAGTTGAGAAAAATATATAAATAATATATTTGAAATAATTTTCAAAAAATTATTTCAAATATATTATTTATATATTTTTCTCAACTTAAAATTATTTGAAGATAGAAAAAAACCTTATTTTTGAAAAGTAATATTAAACTTTTGAAAAATAAATATTTATATTCTATTTTCAAAAAATTTAGCAGAAATTAAAATGAGTTAAATCGAAAATTACAATAAGTGGGATTTTGTTAAATTTATTCTTTAAAATATATATATATATATATATATATATATATAGTAGAGCATATATAGCTCGTAGATTTTTCCGAGATGAAAGAAAAATTTTATGTTGTAAAATTCTTTTTAAGGGTGGACAATAGAAGGTGGTAGAAGTTTAAAATATGGTAAATAGAATGAGGAAAGAAGATTAGAACCTGAAAATAAAGTTGTAGCCGAACGCACTACAATGGTTCAATAAAGAATACAGTCAGTTGAGAGGAAAACAATATACATGAAAGCAATTTAAATAAGAGCAGTTTAGGTAAAAGACAATTAAATAGCAGTAACACTATGAAATATAAATAGAAACAATATGAGAAATTTATATAAAATAATGCTAGTAGTTAGAAATAACGTAGGAGATTGTATTAAAATAATGCTAGTAGTCTAATTAGAAGTAACATAAGAAATTAAAAGCAAAACAAAAAATGAATATTTTCCATATTTGTGCGCATTTATTACATGTACCATTTAAAAAGTCCTCCTCGCATGTTGTTAGAGACACGCTAAGGGTTAGAAGTGGAGATAAAATGAGTAATAGGAAAATAATAGGATGAAAGTATCCTTGTCTACTCCAATTTTTATTGTTTAAAATTGTAAAAGATGTTTTGGAAACATTGTAAAGTGTATTTTTAAAGAAATAGTTTGGTATAAGAATTGAGTTTTTAAAGCAAAACTTAATAAATGGTTTGAGTTAAAAATCTCAATTTTAAAAAGTAAAAACCTTCGTTGTTTGAAAGAGCTTTAAAAGAAAATTTTGATATGAAGAAAAAGGAAAGGAACTTTTTAAAATTAAATTATAGTTTTAAAAGTTAAGATACCAAGTTATTTTTGAATGTAATAAAAAGTTTCCTAGTTTGTATTTTTAAAGATAACAGTTTTAGAATTAAGTACTTTATAATTATGAAGTTTTAATTTAGAAAAAGTGGTGAAAACCAAACCAAATTTTTAATATGGAGTAGATAGGGATGATTACCTAGGTAAGACGGGGTAAAAGATAAGGCTATGAAGAATATAGCGAAGATTGCTCATAAAATAGCAATAAGGAATCCTTATAGACTATAAGGAATATTGGTATAAAACTAGGAATATTTAGTAAGACATGTATGGAAGCCGTAAAAAGAAACGGAGAAGGAATGATGGATGATGTCATGGTACATTTCTGCGAGTTCTAGAGCATACTCGCTTAAAAGATCAAGAAAAAGAAAGTAAATGTGCATAGTTTGTATTCCTTAGCCCACTACAATGTGAGATGCACAATTTATTCCATAATTGGATATGATACCGGAAGGAATGGATATATCCTATTTATCAAAATACATAAAAGAAAGTTAAAATATGTAGGTTATAGTAGAATGACATTGTGACGACAACCCTATACCACGGCACAATAGAGTACGACAATGCTCTGTTGTTGTGCCTGGTCGATATAAAGTGATAGCCTGGTTTCAAAATGAATACATGCAGCATACCACATGTCATATATTTCACAGTGAATGGATAAAATATAATATCACATATACAACAGAATAGTGAGCAATAACCAAAAGAAATATCATCAGAGTAGAATCATACGGTTATACACAAATGTCATATAAAATGTATACAACAAATCCTCACTACAACACTCTCTCTAATAGACAAAGAAACAGAAGTAATAGCACTACTAAGGCAACCTAGTGCTATCCAGCGGAATAGGCGTGGATTCCATATATGTATATAGTACGAGATAGCTCCCTCCAGCTTGTCCTTCAAACAGCAACTTCGTCACCTAGACCTGCTCTCTGGTCTACCGATTTAAGAGTACCTAAGCTAATAAGAAGCAAAGCATAAAACCTCAAGTTAGACAACAGTCTGGTGTGAGCAGTAAATAGATCTCAAAATGTTACACGGTAAATATGGTAAGGAACAAGAGTATACGAACCATACCTGACATGTCCCTACAACCAACAAGTTAGCACATAACACTATAATATGCTACTCTAAAATATCATAAAGATATACTGCCAACCAAGTAAAGGATATCATTCTCCAAGTTACTCCTACCCTAATACCTCCTCCCCCTAAATCTCCAAGTGATAGTTTTACCTAAGGAAGCAACCAAAGCAATCATAGCAATTATGGCAACCATAGCATCCAACAAGAAATCCTAGCTATCACTCCTTTCCCCGTGCCTTGAATATATTACCACTGTATGACCACCAAACCAAGGACTAATGAAAATACCGGTTCCCTGCTGTACTATCCTAGCACCCCAATCACCCACAGGGCACTTGACCCAACACCGATGGGTCCAGGGTATACTGATTCTTGCTCCCGATTGATGGGTGTTCCCATTTACAATACCCCTTCTAGAGAATAGAACTGAAAAACTTTCCGAGTGTCAACGATCTATTAGCATATATGACTAAGCTCTCCTTTGTTCTATTTGGACATTGAGCCCTTCTTGTTCAATCTAGTTTCCATTATTTATGAGAAACAACACCCACCCGATCCCACCGCTCTCTCCCATACGAGCTGCCATCTTCGAAACTCCCTACACAAGCCAATTTAAGAAGACCATAGCTTTACATCATACTGTTATATCAGCGTCCATCCTGAGATAAGCAAGAAAACACCTCCATCATGACCTATAGGACCTCAGCACCCATCCCAAGAAGTTGCATCTCCTCATGACCTACTATGAGAAGTCGGTGTCGAGCTCTTCATGTCAGTGCCGACATCTCCACTTAACCTCCTAGAGGTTGAGTGTTCTCCCACTACTTCCTTGCTTCTAGTACTTCTTTCTTAGATGCTTTGGCCCCGACTTCTCTTCACAAATCAAGTCGTCATTCTCTCTCCAAAGAACTCTACTTCATATTCTAGAAACAAGTCATCATAGCCACCAACACTTAGCCAAACATCAATCTAACACCTTGGACAACATACATTAACAACACCGTTGCTTCACCAGAAATCACCATCTCTGCGAACCGTCCTACACATGTCAGTGCTGACATGTGTACTTAACGAATTGACACTTGCGATTCAGAGCATGTGCCCCACCCATGATTAAGAGCCTCTCCTTCAAGTTACGTCCAATTCCGATCATCTTTGCCCCCGATATGCTAAATTCTTCCATCTAATGTTATATGCAGTCACAACACTAGCAAACAACATCAAATCATATCATCCAAACATATAATAACAATCAATTTCGTCCATTCAAACATACAATTCCTAGATCTACGTATAGTTTGATCATATGAACAAATTTAACATATTATTAAATTTAGAAAAGTTGTTTATGGCCAAAAATCAACATAAAACATGTTGAATCCTATAATTCAACCATATGAACATGTATAGTACAGTGAGAAAGCATAAACCACTCACCAATTACCAAATCAAACCAATTTGCCTATAGATCTAATCCAAACCGTGAAGAAAATTCTTCAAATCAACCAATTTAATGGTCTCTAATCTTCTATTTGATTCTCTAATCACTAATCAACAATTTAGCTTGGTTTAGAGAGAAATTTGGATGAATTAAAATGGATTTATGGATAATTAGGGTTTAGAACAAATTTTGAATGAGAGGGAAAAGTTTCAGTATCTCTCTACAGCCCTCTATTTATAGTGTTCTCTAATTAGACTAATGTGCCAACTAATGAGTTTCAATATTACACACTAAACCTAATCAGTAGTTTTTCAAAACTTAAAACAGACATAACTCCCTAACCATAAGTCTTTTTTTCTGTTATGACCACACTAAGAAATGGGAAACCGTCATCCTAAAGCAATGGAACTAGTTTGAGACCCTAGTTCAAAACCTATCAAAAATTATAGCTGAAACAAGGTTTTCAGGGTCAAAACAATCATATAGAAATCTAGGAAAAGTCATAGGTGTGTAAAATATCCCTAAGAGTTATATTCCAAAATTATAGAATCGTACGAACTCATACGAATAAAATAAAAATATCTTACGATCCTCCAATACGTAAAATACGGGTCATTACAGACATATTAGAATGGGCCATTAAATTTAAGCAAGGTGATAGGGTCACAACAACATTAATGTCAATTAACATTGAATTGCAGCTTCCTGCAATTGTTTCTTTTAGAATAGTTGGGTTATAGCATTAGTGTTTTTGTTGTATAAAATGCATATGATATTGTGAGAATAGTTCGTTTTAAATTGGTTTTCTGGATTGACCGTTATACTTGTTAGGAAACTATGTCATCAAGGAAATTTCATGTGGACACTTAACTAATGCAAAATAAGAATGGAAATTTATAAAATAAGTTAGGAAGTTTATTAACTACTAAAAGTAAAATTAGGTTAAATCCCAAAAAGTGTTAAATTTTTGGAAGATAGATTTTGGAGAGCGAAGGATAGAGAAGTTTAACGACCCATCCTTCATAATACCCTGAATCAATGTTGAGTGACAATGTCTGGCTCCTGAATACCACAAAAGACAGTCCATCGGGGTAAAATAAAAAAACCAAACATCATACCAAAGTACAACGATAGAATCTCACAGTAAAATGATAATATATAATATACTAAATATACATGAGCATAAGAGGATAATAAGACTCTACTGTTGAAGTAACTGATAAATAAATATCTATACAGAAAATCAGAATACCATGTCTGATACATAAAGTCTCATATATAAATAGCATATCTGCCATATATTACTATAATATCAAGTATATCCAAAGTAGTGTATTAGCCTCCAAAATGCTTCAGCTATCCTGAAAGCCTATCTCCAAAAGCACTTCACTCCCAAACTACTCAATCAAGTACCCAAGAGTTGTCATAACATAAGTAGATAAGGAAAAATCGCGCGTCAGACATAAAGCCTGGTAGGAGGGGAACTAACTCAAAATTAATGCATATCAAAACCATATACAAATAAATAGGAAACTACTGAAGTACAGTCGGTCCTCTCCACAAACGTGGCTTGGGGATAATTTGGACTGCCCATAAACAAGTAAAATAAACCCAACTCAAAGATAGGGAATCATACCATAACTCGTTCTTCTCATGTGATCAACGAGTCAACGCAACTAATATAATGTGATTGAAACGTAACAACATACTATAATAGATATAACCCAATGTACCAATGCAAGAGTAATTTAAATATCCCAATATGAGTATAACATAAAATGTTCAATCATAATAATCAACTAACCAATACAACATGCACAATCATAATTATAAGAGACACATAGAGAATAAGTTGATACCCATCATTGCCGATGATTAGAGCCCGCTAAGGACACCAATTGATTCAATGATCCCTATCGAAATGCAAAACTAATACAGTGATATAACAATGCTAACATCTTCGTACCCAAAACAGAAATACGGATATCTATAACCGATACCTATCCTGAATTTCCATTAGCTCCTAAAGTGACCTATCGAGAACCATAACTAACTTGTGCACTCTCCTGAAAACCAAACCTCAAAAGAAGTTGGCCTGTATGTCTTATTGCAGCATCTAATCGTACTACAAAACAATATATGACCTACTCTAGACTAGCATTCCAGTCTCTCTCCGCCCCTTCTCCAGGACCACGTCTGCAGGTCGTGCATTTCAATAGTATAATGGATTCCTTATTAGTGTCCTTTCCTTCTATTTTTCCATATAGACATACTGAAATCGTATGTAAATGCTAAACTCCATCTACACTCTTTCCATACGGGGACACAACACCGATATTATCGGTTCCGTATAGATCATGAGTGTTCTTGAAGTGCTTTGCACTACTTGGTTGCCTCAAGTCAAGTATATTGAACCAATATATATAGATCGCCCAAACCATGCATCTATAATTATATATATATATATAAATCAATTGAACCATATATTTATATATATGTATAATATATTTCGTCCACTATTCGATAACCCTAAGTTGAGCATACCGAACTATACATATGCTAAAATTGCATATCGATAAATCATGTTGAATTTCCATTAGCTACCAAAAAGACGTATCGAGAGCCACAATTATATTGTGGACTCTCCAGAAAACCAACACCTCAAAAGAAGATGGCATGTAGGTCCTTTCCCAGAACCCAAGAGTACTACGGAATAGTATATGACCTGCACTAGACTGGCTTTCTAGTCTCTCTCCACCCCTTACCACACATGAATGTCACAAATCACCTCGGATCACCGGAATACCACAAGCCACCCCTAACGGGCTCACCTTACTGCCCTGAGTCTAATGCACTTGATGCTGTCATCTTTGTTGCTTCAAACAAATCGCTACCATGTGCCCCTTTCTCGACTTGGCCAATGTCGCACACCCCAAACAGCGATCACACATCGCCGAACTTTCCTCACACATGCCCCACCTTACATGGAACATGACCCCAATTTTCATTTACCCTAACTCCACTCAACCCCATAAACTGTAACCCTAACTAATGCAAGCAAATGTGGAGTTCGGCCAAGTCATGCCGCACGTGACATAACCACTATGGATTTACTCCCCATCTCACCACGAGTTTAATGGATCCATTCCCATCCTTTTTCATGGTTTGTAGCTCTGGGTTTAACTGGAAATGGAGGAGAAGCTATTTGGACTGTTTATTGTATGGAAGAGGAAGTGAAAAAGAAAATGAATGAGGGAAAATAAAGAAAATATCTGGGTGAGGAATATATATATCATTGAATTTCTCAAATAAATCGCCACACATCCCAAGCTTGGACAATCAAATGGTACATTAGATCGCCATGAAACTTGTCAATGTGTATTGTCTTATTTTTCAAGTTTCGATGGTATAATTTTCTCGTCATCCGAGATGCCTCTCCGGGAGGATAATTTCATGCATTTCGAGGTCCTTTTGGCCATTAGATCCCTTATTCTAAAAATTCTTCAACTATATGTCTCAATATAAAGTTTTTATCCCATAAACACAAGCCATTAATCGAGGTCCCAATGGATCCAACTTTGTATGTATTTATATAAAATACGTATAACAATACATAATCGTAAAGATACCATGACTCCATATATTGCGATATTTCTACTCATTTTGATCCACGACATCGATCCGGACTCAATAGAAGCGGTCTCAAGTCGCAGTTCGACCATATGTGAAAAGTCAGATTTGTATCTTCGATTAATTAACGATTAAATATTAAAATTAAATATCCTATTTTTAAAAATGTGTGTAACGACTCGGGTTTTGCCCGCTCGAAAATCAACATCCGTACTTCACATTGTACTAGAATGCCGCAGATTCGACCGTTCAAATCCGATTCGCCGGAGCTATAACACAATTAAGTAAATAACACAGCGGAAGAAAAGAATAATACATTGATATATATTATCTGATACAACAGAGTGATACAATGAATATCAATATACATCAGAGATATGATACAAGAAATAACAGCGGAAAAGAAAAGATAACAACAGCAGCGGAACAATATCAATAGAAATGATAACTCCAAAATGATCTTCAGACAAGAATGAATCCACAACTCCAAGATAAGCAACTCCGATGAATGAACTAGTTCCAGATAATCTACTAAACCTGAATATCTGAAAAGAAACCCAACTCTAGACTGCTCGTGTGGAAAATTATGAGCACCCAGAGTTTAGGAAGGGAACAATAAACTCCGGATCAGTCATGGGACTGGTGTGAGCAACAAAAACAGTTTATCTTTAAACAACAACAAAAGGATTTTAAACATTGAAATCCGCAATGCTTTTGGAAAATGAAACTACCATAAGACCTCCCACCACACACACAATGCAAACGCAGAATTGGAGGAGATTTCTTCTTATTATAGTCAAAAATGCTTACTACGCAAATCAAATCATTTTTGATATTATTATTAGTGCATAGTGTGTAGAAAACATTTCGAAAGTATAATATTAATCTTAGCCAACATACGACCAGTATCGTATGCCTACTATAGCTACTATGTTCAATAGCAGGTTACCGCCACATTCCATAGCAGGTAATACAACTAAAACCGTACAAGGCTCGTATTGTTTCTTTGGATTTCCAACAAATGGTCAGGCTAAGGAACTTCCTTCCGCCGCATGGGATCGCCTCTGGCGGGACGTCCCGAGAGACAAACTGCTCTCTGCAAACACAAGGCCGGGTTACCCCTGTAACAGGTAACTCACGAATATGCCACCCCCCGGTCCTTTGGGACCTTTATCCGAGGCGCCTCTAAACCAACATCACACATAATAAAGTGTATCCACATGAGTAAGTATCTGGGCTCCATACCATGATACCACCCCTTTCCAGAAGGAAATGACATACCCTAAAGGGCGCGACCCTCATAACCTTGCTGCAACATTCCTGTTTCGACCATTTCCGGGTAGTGAGGTCCTGACGAAGTCTCGTCCACAAAGCTACGCTTTGTCACAAAGCCATGCTTTGGGTCAACAGATGATCAACCTATGATCACAAAGATATAAGATCAAACAAATGATCATATCACAAATGATCAAACACTGATCATCACACAGCAACACTCAGCATGCCACATTACCAAATTGGGATATATCGCTGATAAATTTCAACTACATAACCTCTGAGCTCGTACGTCTCAGAGAAGGGTGTTAAGCTAAGAGAATAAATTCTTCGCCACCAACAGAAATGTATTTGAAAGAAATCGGCTTTATATCTCAAAGTGTAATGTCAGACATACAATCCATACAAGTCTGTTCCGGGTTCGAACAGAACCGAAGGCACTTCTCACGAAGCCCTTGCAAATCCGGATAATTTCCAATCACGTCTGGACTTTCCGTCACTAAGGGTGATAAAACCTCTATAACGGGGATCAGCCGATGTAGAGTAACTCGACGGTAATCCTTCCGTTTTCAAAAATATCCGGTCTTCAACACCGGTCTTCAAATGCTATCCATATACGACGTATCACATATTCGGAATGGGTTATACGACCCAAAGGTCCTCTCCCGGCTAAACCGAATAGTGAGCGAAATATTTAAAACATATGGATATGGGATTTCAATTAAGTCACAACTTATTACCCAAAACTTCTCTTTTCAAATGGTTTAACAAATTACCATTTTAAATCTTTAAACAAAAAGATTCAATCTTTACGGTTTAAACAATTTCCACATTTAAATCTTTTAAACAAAAGATTCATTCACAGATTTTCCAGATTAATTTCCATTTCAATTTGATTAACTCGTTAAACCTTTAAATCAAGATTTAACTTATAGCTTTCAAAACAATCCCATTTCGAATGGTTTAAACAAAACATCATTTTAAATCTGTTAAAGATAACAGATTCAAATCATAGCTTTTCAAAACAATTCATTCATAACTTGGAAAACCATTTTCAATTCAATATTGAAATTCCTTTAATTAAACTGGAATTTCATTGCTTATCTGAAAGCTTTTATCTTTTGAAAACAAATAGTTTCATTTCAGAAAATCTGATTCATTCATACGAGTTAAAGTCTTTGAGTTAAATCCAAATTCTCAAAATTTCACTTTTAAATGGTTTAGATTCATACAAACACATTTATAACATTTTCAATCTCTAGTTTCAAATCATAGGATTCAATTTCAAACTTGAATTAAAATTTAAATCAAATTATTTAAATTTTCAAAACTCGATTAAGTTATTCAAAATAACTTTTATCTTTGAAATTCTATTTCAATTGCTTTTCACATTTAAACCCAAATTTCTAATTTCAAAATCAGTTGAAATTAAAATTTCAATTTCAAAAACATTGATTTGAATTATCTGTGACTTAACCGATTTCCACGTGAAATCCATATTCGTGTGTGTAAAAGTGTGGTCCAGGGGTTTAACACAATAGTGCAACACAATGAATCATCACAGATCAGGATACAGAAATATAGTTGATAAGCGATATAAACTATAACGCTTATCGTTCATGCACAGACCATAGATATATAAATATCACAGATAATAAATCAAATCACAGATAATTTATCACAGATCACAACATAAATTAGGGTGTATAACAAAGCATCATATATCAGGGATATCAAACAAATTCAATCGTCCAATAAAATTCAAACATTCATAGGTAAGGTCGGTTAATTGTCTGATTATAATTAATTTATACCAAGTTAATTACGTATGAAT
Source organism: Allium fistulosum (assembly GCA_030737815.1). Classification (NCBI taxonomy): domain Eukaryota; kingdom Viridiplantae; phylum Streptophyta; class Magnoliopsida; order Asparagales; family Amaryllidaceae; genus Allium; species Allium fistulosum. Next base: position 735,131,214 of record CM060908.1, on the reverse strand, counting down.
AAACTATAAATCTTGGTTAATTAATCATTAATTAATTATAAACTATTTTAATAAATTAACATTTAATCATTTATTAATTAACCTTTAATTATAAATTAATCCAAATTATTTATTGATAAATTAAATAAATCATTCGTTAATTACTTTTCTAAAGAAATTACTTGCATAAATCATTATTCCTTAAAATTGATTAATACTCATAAATCAACCCAATCGTAATTAATCATTTTAATTAACTTAAAAATTTATGGATTACAGATCAATAAGTTAAAGATAACTTATTCTTATTAATGATTTTATCTATTACTTTCTTATATTTGAAACATTTATCTCAAATTTACTTTTAAAACTTCATGTTAAAGTAATATTAATCATCTGAAAGAAATTCAAAAGAGTTTAAACTCAATTATTTAAATTCAAATCATTTTATAGAATATACTTAAACATTTTAAAGTTTAAATAGAGACAGGTTTGAAAACCTGTACACATCTTATACCCGAGCCCCTTCATGATTTCCCCGAGCTAATCCCTCACCAACTCGAGCTCTACTTCGAGTTTTCCACGTTTCCACCTACTTCGAGTCGAAACCATGTTTTCACGTGCTTGAACCTGAGATTCCACCTTTCTTCCCCAACCATCTCAATACTACAGATACGTGGAGATAGACGTGCACATGTACACGATATCGGAGCGACTCCGATCAACCCCATCCTCGCCAGCAAGTCCACCCCGACCTCCCTACTCGATTACGACTAACCAACTTGCGAGTCGAACCCAAAATCAAGATCGAGCTGTTCGATCAAAACTGGAACAGCATTTCACTCGAAAGAACCGCCTCGCCACCTTGACTCCGACCACCATATTCTTCGAGCTTCCAGCCTCGCACTCTCCGACCTCCCTACTATCATCTCCCAAAGCGACACGCGACTCGATCAAAGGTTGATGACGAACGAGTCAAATTTCTTAGCCTTGGTAAAATTAGGTTTAGGAACGAAAAAACCCCTCCGCCGTCGCCACCTTCGCCTGACCAACTTCCCACTATTTTTCCCCGAACCATCGTTCGTTCCTCCACCTCCAGCCCAAGTCTCGACCTCCCCGGTTCACGGGATCGTCCACGGTGACTCGAAACACACAAAATAGTCGAACCCAAACTGCTCTCAAACCTTATCACAAAAATTTTGAATTATAGCTTTAAAATTCATATTAATGTATGTGAAATCGACTCACATATCTGAATTCGTGGAACCAGAGATTTATATTTTGTCAAAATTCGAGTTTGCTCAGTTATTTTGTGTTTTCAGAGAAGATCATAATTTGTTTAACTTAAATGAATTTTTAAAACTTTAATTGATGATAAACAAACAAAATTTGTTTAAATACTAAATCCTAATAATGACTAGATCAAGAGATAGAGTATTTTAAATCAAATACTGAGTTTGAAACTGGGAACAGAGGTGTTACAGATATACACTCATATACGTTTACATATACTCAGCAGATTGCACTTGTATATACACACCATACATATTCATTTCAGAAACTAGCATGCAACCAATTTATTCAAATATTTAAGCTTTTTAAAAGAATATTACTCACCGATTTCCAGAGGAGAGAACAGAGTTCTTCCTTTGATAAAACAGGCTTTTGAAATTTTGCAAATGGAAGTTCTTCACTTGATCTCTGATTTGAGTTGAATTTTATTGAAGTTTTAAGATGATATTTACTTTAGATTTTTGCCTTAGCTTTTATGGACGAATTAAGAGTAGAAGGCTGATATAAATGCATTTGAGTTAACAGGTGAATATATATATATATATTGTTTGTACAAGTGATGATACATATTTTTTCTTTGTACAATCATTCAGAGATCTTTCTCTTGCGTATGGAGGCTGGAAACATTTTGGTGGCTGGTAAGTATTACATTGTGTACTTTATGTTTCATATTATATTTTTTTTACATTGTGTCTTGCATTACTTAGAGGCTACATACATTTTCCTTCGGTGGCTAAGATGGTACTATGGTGGCTGATGATATTACATTGTGTACTAAGGACATTTCCATTTATTACTTAAGTCCATTGATCTTTTGTATGAAGACATTTTGGTTTTTATAGTTTTGATTCCCAGACTTAATCCACTCCCAAATTATTATTTCCAGTTTAAGCTTTGAAATGATAAATCTGGTTATACTTCTTTAATTTTGCAACTTGAATATAGTTGCTTTGTTTATATTTCTTCTTTTTGTTTTGTTGACAAATAATTTACTTGCTTTGTACATGAATACATATTGTTTCTTTACTTTTGCTTCATACTTTCTAGTTAACATGTTGTTGTATTTTTAGCTAATGTATTCACTTATATCATAACTACATAACTTATCTTATATAAATTTATTTATATTCCAATTACAACCCATCAGATTCAAATTTAAATTATTTGTTTTACTTACTTTTTTACTTGTGTCAAATATCTATATATTTTATAATTATTTTTAAACCATTTATTTTAGATTTTAAACTTAAATTCAATATATAAAATTTCAAATTTTCTCATATATACTTAAATATATACACATTCACATATGTACATATATATACAATATTTAACTTTAAATGATTTAACCAATTTTTATTTGATCTCGGGGAAACTCGCATCACCTTATCGATTTATTCCACAAATATTAATTCAAAAATTAATAAATTATCATTTTAAATTTATATAAAAATCCGGGGTCGTTACAAACTTCCCCCTTAAAAGAATTTCGTCCTCGAAATTACAAGGAGACAAAAAGATAGATGAAGAATATTTCATTGAATCAAACTGAATATCAATTCTGCATTTGGCTTACCAAATCAGAATATCAATAATATACACAAGAACGAATCTGTTGAATTCTTTCACACGATACTCGGGTTATCCAGATCTACGAAGTATGCAGTGGCATCGGTCAGTTCGAAGGGATAACTAACCATCCGTAGAATAAATCGGAATCCCAAAGAATAGACAGATATATGGATACAATTTCAAAATTTTTAGTTTAGAAACTAAATTATACCTATCAATCATAGCAACCAAACAAACAATTCATCCAAACAAACAATTTTGGCCATTTCGGAGTTTATGTCCCATATTAATATGTCGAATTCCTTCCTGGATCTACCAGAAATTATCGAAGAATTGAGAAAAGATGACGAACAAAAGAGATCGATAGAGAAAAGATTGCTTCCTTGTTGTTACAGAGTATTGACCATTTATAGTCGTATTTCTCTGTCCCCTATCTCATCCTCTTCTTGCACTCATACTTACTATCAGTGGATAGCAAGAGAATTTACTGAGGCTTACAGATAGATATCTGAGGAATACTCATTCTAGAGTTTACTTCACTCTATCTCTAATGAGCTACTTAACGTGTTACACTCCTGAGCTAAAGTTCAACCTTAGCTCTGATACCACATGTAACGACTCGGGTTTTGCCCGCTCGAAAATCAACATCCGTACTTCACATTGTACTAGAATGCCGCAGATTCGACCGTTCAAATCCGATTCGTCGGAGCTATAACACAATTAAGTAAATAACACAGCGGAAGAAAAGAATAATACATTGATATATATTATCTGATACAACAGAGTGATACAATGAATATCAATATACATCAGAGATATGATACAAGAAATAGCAGCGGAAAAGAAAAGATAACAACAGCAGCGGAACAATATCAATAGAAATGATAACTCCAAAATGATCTTCAGACAAGAATGAATCCACAACTCCAAGATAAGCAACTCCGATGAATGAACTAGCTCCAGATAATCTACTAAACCTGAATATCTGAAAAGAAACCCAACTCTAGACTGCTCGTGTGGAAAATTATGAGCACCCAGAGTTTAGGAAGGGAACAATAAACTCCGGATCAGTCATGGGACTGGTGTGAGCAACAAAAACAGTTTATCTTTAAACAACAACAAAAGGATTTTAAACATTGAAATCCGCAATGCTTTTGGAAAATGAAACTACCATAAGACCTCCCGCCACACACACAATGCAAACCGTACAAGTTCCGTATTGTTTCTTTGGATTTTCCAACAAATGGTCAGGCTAAGGAACTTCCTTCCGCCGCATGGGATCGCCTCTGGCGGGACGTCCCGAGAGACAAACTGCTCTCTGCCAAACAAGGCCGGGTTACCCCTGTAACAGGTAACTCACGAATATGCCACCTCCCGGTCCTTTGGGACCTTTATCCGAGCGCTCGATATCCAACATCACACATAATAAATAAGTGTATCCACATGAGTAAGTATCTGGGCTCCATACCATGATACCACCCCTTTCCAGAAGGAAATGACATACCCTAAAGGGCGCGACCCTCATAACCTTGCCGCAACATTCCTGTTTCGACCATTTCCGGGTTGTGAGGCCCTGACGAAGTCTCGTCCACAAAGCTACGCTTTTTCAAAAAGCCATGCTTTGGGTCAACAGATGATCAACCTATGATCACAAAGATAAATGATCAAACAAATGATCATATCACAAATGATCAAACACTGATCATCACACAGCAACACTCAGCATGTCACATTACCAAATTGGGATATATCGCTGATAAATTTCAACTACATAACCTCTGAGCTCGTACGTCTCAGAGAAGGGTGTTAAGCTAAGAGAATAAATTCTCCGCCACCAACAGAAATGTATTTGAAAGAAATCGGCTTTATATCTCAAAGTGTAATGTCAGACATACAATCCATACAAGTCTGTTCCGGGATCGAACAGAACCGAAGGCACTTCTCACGAAGCCCTTGCAAATCCGGATAATTTCCAATCACGTCCGGACTTCCCGTCACTAAGGATGATAAAACCTCTATATCGGGGATCAGCCGATGCAGAGTAACTCGACGGTAATCCTTCCGTTTTCAAAAATATCCGGTCTTCATCACCGGTCTTCAAATGCCATCCATATCGACGTATCACATATTCAGAATGGGTTATACGACCCAAAGGTCCTCTCCCGGCTAAACCGAATAGTGAGCGAAATATTTAAAAACATATGGATATGGGATTTCAATTAAGTCACAACTTATTACCCAAAATCTTTCTTTTCAAATGGTTTAACAAATTACCATTTTCAAATCTTTAAACAAAAAGATTCAACCTTCACGGTTTAAACAGTTTCCACACTTTAATCTTTTAAATAAAAGATTCATTCATAGATTTTCCAAATCAATTTCCATTTCAATTTGATTAACTCGTTAAATCTTTAAATCAAGATTTAACTTATAGCTTTCAAAACAATCCCATTTCAAATGATTTAAACCAATCATTATTTTAAATCTGTTAAAGATAACAGATTCAAATCATAGCTTTTCAAAACAATTCATTCATAACTTGGAAAACCATTTTTCAATTCGATATTGAAATTCCTTTAATTAAACTGGAATTTCATTGCTTATCTGAAAGCTTTTATCATTTGAAAACAAACAGTTTCATTTCAGAAAATCTGATTCATTCATACAAGTTGAAATCTTTGGGTTAAATCTAAATTCTCAAAATTACCTTTTAAATGGTTTAGATTCAGATAAACACATTTATAACATTTTCAATCTCTAGTTTCAAATCATAGGATTCAACTTCAAACTTGAATTCAAATTTAAATCAAATTATTTAAATTTTCAAAACTCGATTAAGTTATTCAAAATAACTCTTATCTTTGAAATTCTATTTCAAAAACCTTTTCACTTTAAACCCAAATTTCCAATTTCAAAATCAATTGAAATTAAAATTTCAATTTCAAAAACATCAAATTTAAATTATCTGCGACTTAACTGATTTCCACGTGAAATCCATATTTGTGTGTGTAAAAGTGTAGTCCAGGGGTTTCACACAATAGTGCAACACAATGAATCATCACAGATCAAAATACAGGATATAGTTGATAAGCGGTATAAGAACAACGCTTATCGTTCATTCACAGATCACAGATAATATACAGATGAGTAAACTACAGATCACAACATAAATCAGGATGTATCACAAAGCATCACATATCAGGGATATCAAACAATCAAGTCATTCAATAGAATCCAAACATACACAGGTAAGGTCGATTTATTTATCTGATCAAATTAAATCAGATTAGTCACTGATCCTGGTTCAATCAACATTAATTAATTACCAACCATTTTAATTAATTAACATTTAATCCTTTATTAATTAACTTAAAATTATTAAATTATTCTTTAATTAATTAATTACCCTTAATTAATTAATTAGTCCTTAATTAATCATCAAAATCCCATTCGTAAAGTATTCAGAAATTAATAAAATTAACCTATTATATATTCCTTTTAGAGACGAATCAACTTCTGAACATCTAACTTTTAAAAATTGAAATTTAAAAACTTTGTTTAAACACTATTTTACAAATTCGATTTGGCTTCTAAATTATAGTTAATTTATCTTGGAAACTTGATTAAATTCACCATTTACTTTTTAAAACTTCATTTACCTTCTTATGTTCATTCAAAACTTAATTTAAACCTTTACACTTTTTTTTTACTTTGTTGATTACCTACTTTCAATTTTGAAAATCTGCTGTATTTCGAATAACCCGAGCCAGATTACCAAAAACCCGAGCACAATGCTATTTCTCCCCGAACCAATTCAATTCCAAATTTACTTCGAGCCAAAACCTTAATTCCCCGCACATGAACACGAGCCAGCTTCCTCTTCCACCATCTCGCAAACAACCAGATACACGTTTCACGCGTGCACGTGCACCACTGACCAGCGACGCTCCGGTCATCGTCGAGCACCCCAACACGTCGCCTACAACCCTAGCAACAATTCCGACCACCCAAATCATCATCATCGGCCAGAAATCGAAATTCGAACAGAAAGTCGAAACCTGGAAACAAAAACTGGGAACTCGAGACCACTTCAACCCCAAACCTGTCAACATCGCCTCGTCCACGCCGTGCCGTCCATCTGCGAGCTTCCACCTCCGGTCTCGACTTCGACATCGCCCCAACTTCTACCACCCGAAGTATCAAAACACTCGATCCATCATTGAGGCCGAGGTGATCAAATTTCCATCATAGCTAAAACTAGGTTTACAGATTTTAAAACCAAATCCCAACATCCACCTAGCTTAAATCCTTGATCCAATATTTTTCCTAGCTTCAATGATCACTCCTCTAACCACCGAACCAATCCCGACCCTTCCAGTTCATCATCTCGACAGCAATTGGTCGAAAACGATTTCTAGTTCGACTTCAAACTCTCTATGCATACCCATCTAAAAATTATCCTTTTAGGCTTAAAAATCTCATTTTTCGATAAGGATTCCAGTGATATAATTGAATCAATGTTTTGTGACATTCGTGATTACCAGAAATTTGAGTTTGTTCTGTAAAATCCAGTTTTTTTTCAATCTACATATTTACATTTTACTTGAAACCATTTTTTTTTAACTGATACATAAACAAGCATATTTACTTTTGAAACCAAGGCCTAACAAAGATTTATTCAAGGGATAATGGATTTTTTATTAAAATCTAGGCTTGAATTTTGGGAACTATAATCAGAGAGTTCATGATAAAACTCACATGCGTTTCATACATTCATATGTATTCGGCAGAACTTCATATATATACACACACTACATACTTATTCAGAGATGAATCATGCAACAGATTTACCTACTTAAACATTTTAAAAGTGATGTTACTCACCAGGCTCAAAGTCAGAAAGTTTGCTCTTTTCTTGTTTGAAACAGGAAACTTGCATTTGAAACTTGCACTTTTTAGTTTTGATTTCTGAAAACTTTGAACAAGCTTGAACTTGAGAACTGAAATTTGAAAGCTGGAATCTTTACATTTCTTACTTGGTTAAGTAGAAGTTTTTTTTTTTATAAAATTGTTGTTTGATTGTAACATTTTTTTTTGTTTAAAACTTTGAACTGGGATTACTCAGCCTTTGTATACGAAATAAAGTGAGGTAGTTTGATAAATAAACAAGTATGTAGAGCTTAGATAGTTGTATTAGTACACATAAAACCTAGCTAGTACGAAAGAAGCCAGAGATTTTTTCTTGGCCAGGCAAAGTTTGTGGAGGCTGAGAGGATTTTTCACATTTCGAATTGACCAATGTTGCTAGCATTAAATGCAAGAGTCCTTTATGTTTCCTCATACTCTTATTTGTACATAGATGTATTATATTTTACTTTGTTCAAGTTGATAAATTATTTTACTTGCCTGCATATATTTTGTACCTGGGGTGTTTATTTTGCGAGCACTTGTTCATACTTATATATATTTTGTTTCTTGCTTTCGGCTGAGGATGATTCTCTTTTGTATACTAAAGATCTTGTATTAATTATTATTGTCCTTGTTTCCACTAGTGCAGACTTGAATATGTATCTTCTTATGTCTTCATACTTTTTTCTTTGTATTGACTTCGGCTGTACAAATGAAGATATACATACTTGTTGACTTTTTATTTTAAATCTACTTACTTATACTTTTGAAGATGTTGTTTAAATTTAGTTATGTTTTACTTTATTTTCTTTATAATCTGTAAACAAGCTATTTAATTTATATTTGAGTTGAGTATTTTTGTTGTTTTAAATTCGTTAATGTATTAGTTTAAAATCTAATGAAGTTCTATTTTTATGTAATATAAATAACTTCTAATCTAATTTTGTTGATAATTCTCATTTGAGTTTTACTTTTATTTTATTTTTATTTTTATAGTTCACCTTCTATTTATAACTCAATCATTTATTTTACTTTAAATATTTTATTTCAAACCCAAAATATACATATATATTCACATATATACAATATTTACAATATTATTAAATTTAAATGATTTATACAAAATATACTTGAATTCGGGGAAACTCGCTCCATTTTGTCGATTTATTTTACTATTTTTATTCAAAAATTCATTAATTATCAATTTAAATTAAATTAAAATCTGGGGTCGTTACAAACTTCCCCCCTTAAAAGAATTTCGTCCTCGAAATTACCAAGGAGACAAAAAGATAGATGAAGAATATTTCATCAACTGAACATCTGTTCTGCATTCGGCTTACCAAATCAGAATATCAATAACAGATACAAGAACGAATCTGTTTAACACTTCACAAGATACTCGGGTTATCCAGATCTACGAAATATGCAATGGTATTGGTTAGTTCGAAGGAATAACTAACCATTCGTAGAACATATTGGGACCCAAAGAATAGATAGATATATAGATACGATTTCAAAATTTTCAGTTTAGAACTAAAGTATACCTATCAATCATAACAACCAAACAAACAATTCATCCAAACAAACAATTTTGGCTCAGTTGGAGTTTATGTCCCATATTAATATATCGAATTTTCTTCCTGGATCTACCAGAAATTATCGAAGAATTGAGAAAAGATGACCAACAAAAGAGATCGATAGAGAAAAGATTGTTTCCACTATTGTTACAGAGTATTGACCATTTTAGTCGTATTTCCCTGTCCCCTATCTCGTCCTCTTCTTGCACTCATACTTACTATCAGTGGATAGCAAGAGAATTTACTGAGGCATACGGACGGATATCTGAGAATTTACTCATTCTAGGGTATACTTCACCCTATCTCTAATGAGCTACTTAACGTGTTATACTCCTGAGCTAAAGTACAACCTTAGCTCTGATACCAAATGTAACGACTCAGGTTTTGCCCGCTCGAAAATCAACATCCGTACTTCACATTGTACTAGAATGCCGCAGATTCGACCGTTCAAATCCGATTCGCCGGAGCTATAACACAATTAAGTAAATAACACAGCTGAAGAAAAGAATAATACATTGATATATAATATCTGATACAACAGAGTGATACAATGAATATCAATATACATCAGAGATATGATACAATAAATAGCAGTGGAAAAGAAAAGATAACATCAGCAACGGAACAATATCAATAGAAGTGATAACTCCAAAATGATCTTCAGACAAGAATGAATCCACAACTCCAAGATAAGCAACTCCGATGAATGAACTAGCTCCAGATAATCTACTAAACCTGAATATCTGAAAAGAAACCCAACTCTAGACTGCTCGTGTGGAAAATTATGAGCACCCAGAGTTTAGGAAGGGAACAATAAACTCCGGATCAATCATGGGACTAGTGTGAGCAACAAAAATAGTTTATCTTTAAAACAACACAAAAGAACTTTAAACATTGAAACCCGCAATGCTTTTTAGAAAATGAAACTACCATAAGACCTCCCACCACACACACAATGCAAACGCAGAATTGGAGGAGATTTCTTCTTATGATAGTCAAACATGCTTACTACGCAAAATCAATTGAATATTATCATTAGTGCATAGTGTAGAAAAACATTTCGAAAGTATAATATTAATCTTAGCCAACATACGACCAGTATCGTATGCCTACTATAGCTACTATGTTCAATAGCAGGTTACCGCCACATTCCATAGCAGGTAATACAACTAAAACCGTACAAGTTCCGTATTGTTTCTTTGGATTTTCCAACAAATGGTCAGGCTAAGGAACTTCCTTCCGCCGCATGGGATCGCCTCTGGCAGGACGTCCCGAGAGACAAACTGCTCTCTGCCAAACAAGGCCGGGTTACCCCTGTAACAGGTAACTCACGAATATGCCACCTCCCGGTCCTTTGGGACCTTTATCCGAGCGCTCGATATCCAACATCACACATAATAAATAAGTGTATCCACATGAGTAAGTATCTGGGCTCCATACCATGATACCACCCCTTTCCAGAAGGAAATGACATACCCTAAAGGGCGCGACCCTCATAAACTTGCCGCAACATTCCTGTTTCGACCATTTCCGGGTTGTGAGGCCCTGACGAAGTCTCGTCCACAAAGCTACGCTTTTTCAAAAAGCCATGCTTTGGGTCAACAGATGATCAACCTATGATCACAAAGATAAATGATCAAACAAATGATCATATCACAAATGGATTATTGTTCCTTTGATCCCTAATACTCTAGTTTGGATTATTGTTTTCAAGTTGTAGTTTGTTTACTTCAGTTTAACATAACTATGAATGAACGAATTTGATGGAGATGATTGGTATATAGGAAATGAAGTAGGTTGATAAATATAAAGAAGTTGACAGGTTAATATGTTTGTACAGGGTAATGTTATATTATTTTTTTCCTGTTTGGTACAATTCATTTCAGAGATTTTTCTTCTTTCTTTTGCTTGGTGGCTGATTCGTTCACTCTGGTGGCTGAGAGGATGATGGCATTAATTGCCAAGTACTTTGTGTTTCTTTTGCAAGCTTTTGCTTATACTTTGTTTTATATAAGTATGTACATATGTACTTTGTTTATTTCTTTGTCCACCTTTTCTCAATTCGGCTGAGATGTAATTGGTGCTGGCATTTATGATGCTTTGACTTGTTCATGCTTATATATATATATTTGTTTAAGTGTTAATGAAAACATAATTTTGTTTTAGTCCTTTGTATTTTAGTTGTTTAACTTATGTATTTTTTATTTCTATGTCTACTTATCACAAAAAAATCTTGTATGCCTATATGTACATTTTTTATTTTTTATTTTTAAAGTAATTTACACATTTAACAATTCGAAATGATTCATTCAGAATATACTTGAACGCGGGGAAACTTGCTCCATTTTATCGATTTATTCTACTATTTTTATCCAAAAATTTATTTAATTATTAACTTAAATTAAATAAAAATCTAGGGTCGTTACAAACTTCCCCCCTTAAAAGAATTTCGTCCTCGAAATTCACAGGCACGAAAACAAAGATAGATGAAGAATGTTTCATCGAATCAACTGAACATCGATCTATTCTGCATTTGGCTTACCAAATCAGAATATCAATAATAGATACAAGAACGAATCTATTTGACACTTCACAAGATACTCGGGTTATCCAGATCTACGAAATATGCAGTGACATTGGTCAGTTCAAAGTGATAACTAACCATTCGTAGAATATATGGGGACCCAAAGAATAGACAGATATATGGATACAATTTCAAAAACTTTCAGTTTAGAAACTAAAACATATCTATCAACCATAGTAAACACTTCATCCATACAAACAATTTTTGGCTCAGTTGGAGTTTATGTCCCATTTTTATATATCGAATTTATTTCTAGATCTACCAGAAATAATCGAAGAATTGAGAAAAGATGACGAACAAAAGAGATCGATAGAGAAAATGTGTTTCCACTATTGTTACAGAGTATCGACCATTTTAGTCGTATTTCTCTGTCCCCTATCTCGTCCTCTTCTTACACTCATACTTACTATCAGTGGATAGTAAGAGAATTTACTGAGACATTCGGATGGATATCTGAGGAATACTCATTCTAGGGTATACTTCACGCTATCTCTAATGAGCTACTTAATGTGTTATACTCCTGAGCTAAAGTTCAACCTTAGCTCTGATACCACATGTGACGACTCGGCCATTTCCGGCAGCAGCGACCGGTAGGCTTTGCAACCATCCCGGCCCCACCGTGGCTCACACTGGCACCTCGCAGTTGCTTTTACGGCCAGCCTCTCGACTGTCACAACCAACCCATCCCACTCAGGGACATGTAGGGGTAAGAGTCTCCCGTTCGCCACCAAACCGCGAAGCGAGAACCCCCTATCATGCTGTAATATAGCAACTCAAACTGAATATCTATTCTGCATTTGGCTTACCAAATCAGAATATCAAAAATAGATACAAGATCGAATCTATTTAACACTTCACAAAATACTCGTGTTATCCAGATCTACGAAATATACAAAATATCGGGACCCAAGGAATAGACAGATATATGGATACGATTCCAAAACTTTCAGTTTAAAACTAAAATATACCTATCAACCATAACAAACAAAGCAACCAATTCATCCAAACAAACAATTTTGGCCATTTCGGAGTTTATGTCCCATTTTAATATATCGAATCTTCTTCCTGGATCTACCAGAAATTATCGATGAATAGAGAAAAGATGCTGAACAAAAGAGATTGATAGAGAAAAGATTGTTTCCTTGTTGTTACAGGATATTGACCATTTATAGTCGTATTCCCTTGTCTCTTATCTCATCCTCTTCTTGCACTCATACTTACTATCAGTAAGTAGTAAGAGAATTTACTGAGGCATACGGACGGATATCTGAGAATTACTCATTCTAGGGTATACTTCACCCTATCTCTAATGAGCTACTTAATGTGTTATACTCCTGAGCTAAAGTTCAACCTTAGCTCTGATACCACATGTGACGACTCGGGTTTTGCCCGCTCGAAAATCAACATCCGTACTTCACATTGTACTGGAATGCCGCAGATTCGACCGTTCAAATCCGATTCGCCGGAGCTATAACACAATTAAGTAAATAACACAGCGGAAGAAAAGAATAATACATTGATATATAATATCTGATAGAACAGAGTGATACAATGAATATCAATATACATCAGAGATATGATACAAGAAATAGCAGCGGAAAAGAAAATGATAACAATAGAAATGATAACTCCAAATTGATCTTCGGACAAGAATGAATCCACAACTCCAAGATAAGCAACTCCGATGAATGAACTAGCTCCAGATAATCTACTAAACCTGAATATCTGAAAAGAAACCCAACTCCAGACTGCTCGTGTGGAAAATTATGAGCACCCAGAGTTTAGGAAGGGAACAATAAACTCCGGATCAGTCATGGGACTGGTGTGAGCAACAAAAACAGTTTATCTTTAAACAACAACAAAAGGATTTGAACATTGAAATCCGCAATGCTTTTGGAAAATGAAACTACCATAAGACCTCCCGCCACACACACAATGCAAACGCAGAATTGGAGGAGATTTCTTCTTATGATAGTCAAAGATGCTTACTACGCAAAACCATTGGATATTATTATTAGTGCATAGTGTAGAAAAAATTTCGAAAGTATAATATTAATCTTAGCCAACATACGACCAGTATCGTATGCCTACTATAGCTACTATGTTCAATAGCAGGTTACCGCCACATTCCATAGCAGGTAATACAACTAAAACCGTACACGTCGCGTATTGTTTCTTTGGATTTCCAACAAATGGTCAGGCTAAGGAACTTCCATCCGCCGCATGGGATCGCCTCTGGAGGGACGTCCCGAGAACCAACTGTTCTCTGCCAAACAAGGCCGGGTTACCCCTGTAACAGGTAACTCACGAATATGCCACCTCCGGTCCTTTGGGACCTTTATCCGAGGCGCCTCTAAACCAACATCACACATAATAAAGTGTATCCACATGAGTAAGTATCTGGGCTCCATACCATGATACCACCCCTTTCCAGAAGGAAATGACATACCCTAAAGGGCGCGACCCTCATAACCTTGCCGCAACATTCCTGTTTCGACCATTTCCGGGTTGTGAGGCCCTGACGAAGTCTCCTCCACAAAGCTACGCTTTTTCAAAAAGCCACGCTTTGGGTCAACTGATGATCAACCTATGATCACAAAGATAAATGATCAAACAAATGATCATATCACAAATGATCAAACACTGATCATCACACAGCAACACTCAGCATGCCACATTACCAAATTGGGATATATCGCTGATAAATTTCAACTACATAACCTCTGAGCTCGTACGTCTCAGAGAAGGGTGTTAAGCTAAGAGAATAAATTCTCCGCCACCAACAGAAATGTATTTGAAAGAAATCGGCTTTATATCTCAAAGTGTAATGTCAGACATACAATCCATACAAGTCTGTTCCGGGTTCGAACAGAACCGAAGGCACTTCTCACGAAGCCCTTGCAATTCCGGATAATTTCCAATCACGTCCGGACTTCCCGTCACTAAGGATGATAAAACCTCTATACCGGGGATCAGCCGATGCAGAGTAACTCGACGGTAATCCTTCCGTTTTCAAAAATATCCGGTCTTCAACACCGGTCTTCAAATGCTATCCATATCGTCGTATCACATATTCGAAATGGGTTATACGACCCAAAGGTCCTCTCCCGGCTAAACCGAATAGTGAGCGTAATATTTAAAAACATATGGATATTGGGATTTCAATTAAGTCACAACTTATTACCCAAAACTTCTCTTTTCAAATGGTTTAACAAATTACCATTTCAAATCTTTAAACAAAAAGATTCAATCTTTACGGTTTAAACAGTTTCCACACTTTAATCTTTTAAACAAAAGATTCATTCACAGATTTTTCCAAATTAATTTCCATTTCAATTTGATTAACTCGTTAAACCTTTAAATCAAGATTTAACTTATAGCTTTCAAAACAATCCCATTTCAAATGATTTAAACCAATCATTATTTTAAATCCGTTAAAGATAACAGATTCAAATCTTAGCTTTTCAAAACAATTCGTTCTTAACTTGGAAAACCATTTTCAATTCAATCTTGAAATTACTTTAACTAAATTAGAATTTCATTTCTTATATGAAAGCTTTTATCATTTAAAAACAAACAGTTCCATTTCAGAAAATCTGATTCATTCATACGAGTGGAAATCCTTGGGTTAAATCCAAATTCTCAAAATTATACTTTTAAATGGTTTAACTTTATATAAACACATTTATATCATCTTTAATCCCTAGTTTCAAATCATAGGATTTAATTCCAAACTTGAATTCAAATTTAAATCAAATTATTTAAATTTTCAAAACTCGATTAAGTTATTCAAAACAACTTTTATCTTTGAAATTCCATTTCAAAAGCATTTTACTTTAAACCCAAATTTCTAATTTCAAAATCAATTGAAATTAAAATTTCAATTTCAAAAACATCAAATTTGAATTATCTGTGACTTAACCGATTTCCACGTGAAATCCATATTTGTGTGTGTAAAAGTGTAGTCCAAGGGTTTTACACAGTAGTGCAACACGATGAATCATCACATATCAGAATACAGAAATATAATTCGATAAGCGGTATAAGAACAACGCTTATCGTTCATTCACAGATCATAGATATATAAAGGTCACAGATAAGTAAACTACAGATCACAACATAAATCAGGATGTATCACAAAACATCATATATCAGGGATATCAAACAATCAAGTCATTCAACAGAACCCAAACATCCATAGGTAAGGTCAGTTAATTGTCTGATTGATTTAAATCAGATTTAAATTCTATGAATAAATTACTAATTCTGGTTAATTAACATTAATAGATTACAAATTATTTTGATTAAATTATTCTTTAATCGTTTATTAATTAACCATTAAGAATAAACTTATTATTAACATTTATCACCTTGATTAATACTTAATAATCTTTAGTTAATTATCTTCATCAACTAATAATATTTCTTTGATTACTTAATTAAGAAATAGTTTATTATTAATCATTTCTAATAATTTAAATTTATTAATTTATAAATAAAAGTAAATCATTCTTTAATCACCTTATAAATCTTTAATTACTTAATTCATTACAAATATAAATTTGTTAATCCTTCTTCATAACTCCTTTTTAAACAGTTAATCAATAATGATCATAAAAATTTGTTTCAAGGGAATATACTTAAATTCTTTTATTCTGGAGTTTGCAAACAGTTTCGCCCAACATCAACAACCCGAGAATTTCCCTAGATCTACTCGAGTGGCCTCTCGAGTTTCCCACCAAATCTCACGGGTTCTTCTTCTCCCCTCTCATTCGTTACTTTTCTTCTTTTAATTTCTTTAAAACTTAGTTTAATTTTTAAGTTGAAATCTGGGAATACGACTATCACTCGCGTTCTACTCGTACCCATACCCGAGTTTCCCACCCTTCTATTTCTCTGAGCCGAAACCCTTGAGACTTCGAGAATTCCACGCAACCGACTCGAGTAACTAGAGTGCCTTCTTTCCCAAACATTACTGAACCCACCACACTCGTCTGCTTCGAGACGAACATCACCAGGCTTCGAGACATTCTCCGTCTTGCACGAGAATCACCTGAGCATACCGCGTCTTCCCCAAAATCTCAACAGTGACAGATACTCAAATGCACGCGTGCACCTGTACAACGTCGCCGTCCATCTTCGGACGACACCACGACGTCGAGCGTGTCGACGTTCACCTCCAGACCAACTCCCAATCACCAGAACCCCCTCACCCACGCGAAATCAAGAAAGTCAGGTTTAAACCCAAACCTGGAAACACGAAAACACCCATCACCTCAAACCTGTCACTGCCTCGTTTTCGATGCTCCGATCACCATTGCCTTTGAAACTCCGGCGAAGACCTCGTCTGTTCCCCAACTCCCATCGCTCCAAACCCCTAAGCACTCGATCAACTGAGGAGGTTGATCAGAAGCAAAACTCGCACCAGATAAAAATTAGGGTTAAAAACTTTGCTCGACCACCGCCGATGCCACAGTCGCTTCCACCACCTCCGACTATTTTTCCAAGCAACCCCATAGGCTCGTCTACCACCTCGAACAACCCTAGCGCCTCCAGTACCCCCGATCGCCAGAAATTGGATTAAAACCCATTTCAGTTCAACTATAAACTGCTCTAAGCACACTCGACTAAAAATCACCATTCGAGTCTTAAAAATCATATTTTGTGTTGAGGATTCAATTTACATCCCTAAATTTAAAAATTAAAAGATTTAAATTTTGACTAATTTAAAAGCTTTGCTCGGTGCTTTAATTACCAAAGACATTGAGAAGTTGTTTGACTTTAATAAAAAAAAATTCTTAAACTTAGATGGTCATCAAACAAACAACTTTTGTTTTAACTCTAAGTCTTAATAGCAGGTAGAATAAGAGGAAGTGTTTTCTTGAAGTTGTTACAGAGGCATATGCATGCAGACATACATCATCAATTCTGCATACATACATACACATAAATATGCATTCAAACAAGTTACAACTTTTTCCATCTCATTCATCATCACTGAACACAAATAAAATAGAAGATGGAGTTTTAAAGAAAGTTTGCTCACAGTTTCGAAGAAGAAAGAACAAAGTAGGCTTTGAAAGGAAGAGTTGCTCACCTGTCATCTTTCAAAAAAAAATGCACAGAGCCTCTTCAATGTTGAACTGGAAGCTGGATCTTCCTTTGATCCCTAATACTCTAGTTTGGATTATTGTTTTCAAGTTGTAGTTTGTTTACTTCAGTTTAACATAACTATGAATGAACGAATTTGATGGAGATGATTGGTATATAGGAAATGAAGTAGGTTGATAAATATAAAGAAGTTGACAGGTTAATATGTTTGTACAGGGTAATGTTATATTATTTTTTTCCTGTTTGGTACAATTCATTTCAGAGATTTTTCTTCTTTCTTTTGCTTGGTGGCTGATTCGTTCACTCTGGTGGCTGAGAGGATGATGGCATTAATTGCCAAGTACTTTGTGTTTCTTTTGCAAGCTTTTGCTTATACTTTGTTTTATATAAGTATGTACATATGTACTTTGTTTATTTCTTTGTCCACCTTTTCTCAATTCGGCTGAGATGTAATTGGTGCTGGCATTTATGATGCTTTGACTTGTTCATGCTTATATATATATTTGTTTAAGAGTTAATGAAAACATAATTTTATTTTAGTCCTTTGTATTTTAGTTGTTTAACTTATGTATTTTTTATTTCTATGTCTACTTATCACAAAAAAATCTTGTATGCCTATATGTACATTTTTTATTTATTATTTTTAAAGTAATTTACACATTTAACAATTCGAAATGATTCATTCAGAATATACTTGAACGTGGGGAAACTCGCTCCATTTTATCGATTTATTCTACTATTTTTATCCAAAAATTTATTTAATTATTAACGTAAATTAAATAAAAATCAACATCCGTACTTCACATTGTACTAGAATGCCGCAGATTCGACCGTTCAAATCCGATTCGCCGGAGCTATAACACAATTAAGTAAATAACACAGCGGAAGAAAAGAATAATACATTGATATATAATATTTGATACAACAGAGTGATACAATGAATATCAATATACATCAGAGATATGATACAAGAAATAGCAGCGGAAAAGAAAATGATAACAATAGAAATGATAACTCCAAATTGATCTTCGGACAAGAATGAATCCACAACTCCGATGAATGAACTAGCTCCAGATAATCTACTAAACCTGAATATCTGAAAAGAAACCCAACTCCAGACTGCTCGTGTGGAAAATTATGATCACCCAGAGTTTAGGAAGGGAACAATAAACTCCGGATCAGTCATGGGACTGGTGTGAGCAACAAAAACAGTTTATCTTTAAACAACAACAAAAGGATTTAAACATTGAAATCCGCAATGCTTTTGGAAAATGAAACTACCATAAGACCTCCCGCCACACACACAATGCAAACGCAGAATTGGAGGAGATTTCTTCTTATGATAGTCAAAGATGCTTACTACGCAAAACCATTGGATATTATTATTAGTGCATAGTGTAGAAAAAATTTCGAAAGTATAATATTAATCTTAGCCAACATACGACCAGTATCGTATGCCTACTATAGCTACTATGTTCAATAGCAGGTTACCGCCACATTCCATAGCAGGTAATACAACTAAAACCGTACACGTCACGTATTGTTTCTTTGGATTTCCAACAAATGGTCAGGCTAAGGAACTTCCTTCCGCCGCATGGGATCGCCTCTGGCGGGACGTCCCGAGAACCAACTGTTCTCTGCCAAACAAGGCCGGGTTACCCCTGTAACAGGTAACTCACGAATATGCCACCTCCCGGTCCTTTGGGACCTTTATCCGAGGCGCCTCTAAACCAACATCACACATAATAAAGTGTATCCACATGAGTAAGTATCTGGGTTCCATACCATGATACCACCCCTTTCCAGAAGGAAATGACATAACCTAAAGGGCGCGACCCTCATAACCTTGCCGCAACATTCCTGTTTCGACCATTTCCGGGTTGTGAGGCCCTGACGAAGTCTCCTCCACAAAGCTACGCTTTTTCAAAAAGCCACGCTTTGGGTCAACTGATGATCAACTTCTGATCACAAAGATAAATGATCAAACAAATGATCATATCACAAATGATCAAACACTGATCATCACACAGCAACACTCAACATGCCACATTACCAAATTGGGATATATCGCTGATAAATTTCAACTACATAACCTCTGAGCTCGTACGTCTCAGAGAAGGGTGTTAAGCTAAGAGAATAAATTCTCCGCCACCAACAGAAATGTATTTGAAAGAAATCGGCTTTATATCTCAAAGTGTAATGTCAGACATACAATCCATACAAGTCTGTTCCGGGTTCGAACAGAACCGAAGGCACTTCTCACGAAGCCCTTGCAATTCCGGATAATTTCCAATCACGTCCGGACTTCCCGTCACTAAGGATGATAAAACCTCTATACCGGGGATCAGCCGATGCAGAGTAACTCGACGGTAATCCTTCCGTTTTCAAAAATATCCGGTCTTCAACGCCGGTCTTCAAATGCTATCCATATCGTCGTATCACATATTCGGAATGGGTTATACGACCCAAAGGTCCTCTCCCGGCTAAACCGAAAAGTGAGCGTAATATTTAAAAACATATGGATATTGGGATTTCAATTAAGTCACAACTTATTACCCAAAACTTCTCTTTTCAAATGGTTTAACAAATTACCATTTCAAATCTTTAAACAAAAAGATTCAATCTTTACGGTTTAAACAATTTCCACATTTAAATCTTTTAAACAAAAGATTCATTCACAGATTTTCCAGATTAATTTCCATTTAAATTTGATTAACTCGTTAAACCTTTAAATCAAGATTTAACTTATAGCTTTCAAAACAATCCCATTTCGAATGGTTTAAACAAAACATCATTTTAAATCTGTTAAAGATAACAGATTCAAATCATAGCTTTTCAAAACAATTCATTCATAACTTGGAAAACCATTTTCAATTCAATATTGAAATTCCTTTAATTAAACTGGAATTTCATTGCTTATCTGAAAGCTTTTATCTTTTGAAAACAAATAGTTTCATTTCAGAAAATCTGATTCATTCATACGAGTTAAAGTCTTTGGGTTAAATCCAAATTCTCAAAATTTCACTTTTAAATGGTTTAGATTCATACAAACACATTTATAACATTTTCAATCTCTAGTTTCAAATCATAGGATTCAATTTCAAACTTGAATTCAAATTTAAATCAAATTATTTAAATTTTCAAAACTCGATTAAGTTATTCAAAATAACCTTTATCTTTGAAATTCTATTTCAATTGCTTTTCACATTTAAACCCAAATTTCTAATTTCAAAATCAGTTGAAATTACAATTTCAATTTCAAAAACATTGATTTGAATTATCTGTGACTTAACCGATTTCCACGTGAAATCCATATTCGTGTGTGTAAAAGTGTGGTCCAGGGGTTTAACACAATAGTGCAACACAATGAATCATCACAGATCAGGATACAGAAATATAGTTGATAAGCGATATAAACTATAACGCTTATCGTTCATGCACAGACCATAGATATATAAATATCACAGATAATAAATCAAATCACAGATAATTTATCACAGATCACAACATAAATTAGGGTGTATAACAAAGCATCATATATCAGGGATATCAAACAAATTCAATCATCCAATAAAATTCAAACATTCATAGGTAAGGTCAGTTAATTGTCTGATTATAATTAATTTATACCAAGTTAATTACTTATGAATAAACTATAAATCTTGGTTAATTAACCATTAATTAATTATAAACTATTTTAATAAATTAACATTTAATCATTTATTAATTGACCTTTAATTATAAATTAATCCAAATTATTTATTGATAAATTAAATAAATCATTCGTTAATTACTTTTCTAAAGAAATTACTTGCATAAATCATTATTCCTTAAAATTGATTAATACTCATAAATCAACCCAATCGTAATTAATCATTTTAATTAACTTAAAAATTTATGGATTACAGATCAATAAGTTAAAGATAACTTATTCTTATTAATGATTTTATCTATTACTTTCTTATATTTGAAACATTTATCTCAAATTTACTTTTAAAACTTCATGTTAAAGTAATATTAATCATCTGAAAGAAATTCAAAAGAGTTTAAACTCAATTATTTAAATTCAAATCATTTTATAGAATATACTTAAACATTTTAAAGTTTAAATAGAGACAGGTTTGAAAACCTGTACACATCTTATACCCGAGCCCCTTCATGATTTCCCCGAGCTAATCCCTCACCAACTCGAGCTCTACTTCGAGTTTTCCACGTTTCCACCTGCTTCGAGTCGAAACCACGTTTTCACGTGCTTGAACCTGAGATTCCACCTTTCTTCCCCAACCATCTCAAAACTACAGATACGTGGAGATAGACGTGCACATGTACACGATATCGGAGCGACTCCGATCAACCCCATCCTCGCCAGCAAGTCCACCCCGACCTCCCTACTCGATTACGACTAACCAACTTGCGAGTCGAACCCAAAATCAAGATCGAGCTGTTCGATCAAAACTGGAACAGCATTTCACTCGAAAGAACCGCCTCGCCACCTTGACTCCGACCACCATATTCTTCGAGCTTCCAGCCTCGCACTCTCCGACCTCCCTACTATCATCTCCCAAAGCGACACGCGACTCGATCAAACGTTGATGACGAACGAGTCAAATTTCTTAGCCTTGGTAAAATTAGGTTTAGGAACGAAAAAACCCCTCCGCCGTCGCCACCTTCGCCTGACCAACTTCCCACTATTTTTCCCCGAACCATCGTTCGTTCCTCCACCTCCAGCCCAAGTCTCGACCTCCCCGGTTCACGGGATCGTCCACGGTGACTCGAAACGCACAAAATAGTCGAACCCAAACTGCTCTCAAACCTTATCACAAAAATTTTGAATTATAGCTTTAAAATTCATATTAATGTATGTGAAATCGACTCACATATCTGAATTCGTGGAACCAGAGATTTATATTTTGTCAAAATTCGAGTTTGCTTAGTTATTTTGTGTTTTCAGAGAAGATCATAATTTGTTTAACTTAAATGAATTTTTAAAACTTTAATTGATGATAAACAAACAAAATTTGTTTAAATACTAAATCCTAATAATGACTAGATCAAGAGATAGAGTATTTTAAATCAAATACTGAGTTTGAAACTGGGAACAGAGGTGTTACAGATATACACTCATATACGTTTACATATACTCAGCAGATTGCACTTGTATATACACACCATACATATTCATTTCAGAAACTAGCATGCAACCAATTTATTCAAATATTTAAGCTTTTTAAAAGAATATTACTCACCGATTTCCAGAGGAGAGAACAGAGTTCTTCCTTTGATAAAACAGGCTTTTGAAATTTTGCAAATGGAAGTTCTTCACTTGATCTCTGATTTGAGTTGAATTTTGTTGAAGTTTTAAGATGATATTTACTTTAGATTTTTGCCTTAGCTTTTATGGACGAATTAAGAGTAGAAGGCTGATATAAATGCATTTGAGTTAACAGGTGAATATATATATATATATATATTGTTTGTACAAGTGATGATACATATTTTTTCTTTGTACAATCATTCAGAGATCTTTCTCTTGCGTATGGAGGCTGGAAACATTTTGGTGGCTGGTAAGTATTACATTGTGTACTTTATGTTTCATATTATATTTTTTTTACATTGTGTCTTGCATTACTTAGAGGCTACATACATTTTCCTTCGGTGGCTAAGATGGTACTATGGTGGCTGATGATATTACATTGTGTACTAAGGACATTTCCATTTATTACTTAAGTCCTTTGATCTTTTGTATGAAGACATTTTGGTTTTTATAGTTTTGATTCCCAGACTTAATCCACTCCCAAATTCTTATTTCCAGTTTAAGCTTTGAAATGATAAATCTGGTTATACTTCTTTAATTTTGCAACTTGAATATAGTTGCTTTGTTTATATTTCTTCTTTTTGTTTTGTTGACAAATAATTTACTTGCTTTGTACATGAATACATATTGTTTCTTTACTTTTGCTTCATACTTTCTAGTTAACATGTTGTTGTATTTTTAGCTAATGTATTCACTTATATCATAACTACATAACTTATCTTATATAAATTTATTTATATTCCAATTACAACCCATCAGATTCAAATTTAAATTATTTGTTTTACTTACTTTTTTACTTGTGTCAAATATCTATATATTTTATAATTATTTTTAAACCATTTATTTTAGATTTTAAACTTAAATTCAATATATAAAATTTCAAATTTTCTCATATATACTTAAATATATACACATTCACATATGTACATATATATACAATATTTAAATTTAAATGATTTAACCCATTTTTATTTGATCTCGGGGAAACTCGCATCACCTTATCAATTTATTCCACAAATATTAATTCAAAAATTAATAAATTATCATTTTAAATTTATATAAAAATCCGGGGTCGTTACAATGTGAGTTGTTATAGAAAGGTTATTGCGAAGTCATGGTCATTGTCCCCACGCCTTAAAAGCTGAAATTTATAAATGAACCTGTGCTTTGGTTGTTATTCAAAATTAAAGGAAAAGCTTTTGAAATTAACATTTATCGTGTAATAGAACAGAGTCCATTATGGACGTTAAACTATTGAGTAAACCCCGATTGTGTAGGATGTGGCGTGAATTGCTTTGAAACAAAATATACTTTTGAAAGTTTAGTTCAAAAATTCATGATTTTGGAGTTGAAATAATTTTATGAAAAGTTTTGAAAAAAATGGTGGTGAAATTGTATATTTTTTAAAAAAGTTTCAAATATTTCAAGGTTTAATCTAACAGGATTTTTTGAATTTTTTTTTTATTTTTGAAATACCACATACTTAGATGGGGAAGAAGTCGACGGGTTAGGAAGTAGGAATTTTACTGTGTAGCAAAAGTGACAGTAAAATAAGATATAGTTAGTGACTAGGGAAAAAGCTGTTTTAGCTATGCAATCTCTTTCTCCATACATTTTCAAAAGATGAACCAAATGTTAGGTGCGTTTCCACCACAAAACCAAAGAGAAGAAGGCCTAGTCGAACCAAAGTCTCAATTCTACCTGCCACCGGATCGGGGGTATTACTGAACCAACCCACAAGCACTACCGAACCAGAGTAGATACCCTCACCACCGAACCAATCCGCAAGCACTACCGAACCAGAGTAGTTACCCTCACCACCGAACCAACCCGCAAGCACTACCGAACCAGAGTAGATACCCTCACCACCGAACCAACCCATCTCCAAGACCCATCTCTTCACTCACCACCGGACCAAGTCCCACCGAGCGAAATCCCCAACTCACCTCACCACCGGACCAAGTCCACCGGACCAAAAAGAAGAGGGCATTACCGAACCAACATTGCCAGGCCAGATCACGTCAGCCCAGGCCCACCAGCAGCTATACACTTCCAAGACCCCTACCCCCAGCCTCACTCTATAAATAGAGGGGTAGGGGTACAACAATGGTAGACAAGTTGGAGAGCTCAAGCACGGACAGAACTTTCGAACAACTTTCATACACTTGTAATCAAAGCTTTGTACTTGTAATCTGAACAGTAAAGGAGAATAACATATAAAGTGGACGTAGGCACATTCTGGCCAAACCACTATAAATCTGTGTCTTTTACAGTTTAGTCCCTGCTTTTTACATATTTGCATAAACCACCCAAATCATTAAGAACAACATAAAATCGACTAAATCATACGACTAGGAGGTGTTTGCCCATTTTTTGTGCAAACATTTTTGGTGCTTTCATTGAGAGGGTGAACTCCGGACTTCAGCTTCTCCCACTTAACCTTCTTCCTAACAACATCGCTCATTGCTTGCAAGATATGCCTCCCAAGCAGAAGAAAGATGTTAACAAAGGAAAAAACATCGCAACCAGCAGTATTCCAGATCCAGTGGTCACAGATCAAGTAAATCATCCCATTCCAACAGCATTACCAAATGAAGGTTAGGCAAATCCGACAACCCCTGCCACGAAACAGCCGGCAGCAATTACTAGGGCAGATCTAGACAGGGTTGTGGCTGAAGTGACTAACCGCTTCACATCCTAACAGGAAGCCTTGGTGAACCAACTCATGTCACGCTTAAGGGATGCTAAAGAGTCCAACCGCAACACTGAATCATGGGGTGAGTCCCAGTCTGGAGGATCTCAGAGGCGACAAAGATCTTCCTTCTTCGAAGAAGCCAACGATAGAAGCGGCCATGGTAGGAACTGAGACCGAGCTCAGCCCGAAGTTGGACCTGAGGAAACGCTTGGAACCGAACCCAACGGGGGAGGTACCGGGCGGAGGTCAAATATAGCTGAGCCTGTCATGCTGCCTAACCACGGAAACACAAACGAAAGGGGCCGAGCTAGAGTCCAGCTCGAAGGTGGACCCGAGGAAGTGCTTAGAACAGAACCCAACAGGGGAAGATCAAGGCAAGGGCCAACTGTAGCTGACCCTAGCATGCTCCCAGAAGACCAAAGACAGCCATTGGAAAATATTAGGAATGATAGACGATACCATCCCTACAGGTCATCTGGACGGAATCAATCCCATAGAGCAGAACCGAACTAATTTCTATCTGCTCCAAATTTTGATGAAAGGATGGCATGCTTGTTCAAAGAGTGCGTCCAACGGGATCAAAGAGATCGAGGGATAGGCGCTAGGGTAACCAGCCCTTTCGCCCGCAATATCGAAATTGCCATCACCCCCCGAGAATGGAAAATGCCTAAAATGGAACCGTACAAGGGAACCTCTGACCCCGTTGTACACTTACAGAGATACACACAACATATGCTCATGAGCGGAACAACAAAAGGAGTGCTGTGCAAATGCTTTCCACTATTCTTATCAGATCTAGCTACCTCCTTGTTCTGCCATCTACCCCAAGGATCCAACAGCTCATGGGAGATGTTGAAAGAAAAGTTCATCAGCCAGTTCCGCATTCATGTGGAGCAACCCAAGGACGCTTATTCCTTATCCAGTATCAAACAGAGACCTGGAGAGAAGGTGCAGCAGTATCTAACCCGATTCAATGCCGTAGCGGCCGCAGTCCAAGATGCCGATGAGAAGCTTATCTTAATGGCCCTCTGTAGTGGTGTGCATCCGGATACTAAATTTGCTAGAAGATTGACAAAAGAAAAACTAGCTACTTTACCCGATTTCTTCCATGAAGCCGGGAAATATATGAGACTTGAAGACGCTGCCACTGAGGGGCAGTCAGGGCAACAAAACAAGGCAGCTCACAGCCACGCGCCCGCTGTAGCAAAGGACGTTCGAAGAAATGATTCTAGAGACAATGCTGGGTGCAAGAAGGGAGAAAAGCGTCTATATCGGCCGGGACCGAGATTTGACGCTTGCACCCCTTTGACTGAAACAATCAAAAACATCTTCCTCGCCACTCAAGACGAAGTTAAATACAAACGCCCCCCGCATAAGAAGGAATCAGATAACGCAATTAAGTCTGGAAAATTCTGCCGCTTCCACGAATCCCATGGACATGATACCAATGAATGCCATCATCTCCGGGACTTGATTGAAGAACACATCAGAAGAAGGAAACTAGAACGCTATGTAAAAGGTCAGAACAGGACTCCAGCTCCTGCCAATGAGAACCCAAGGTTACCCTCCCCAGAAATAAGCAGAGGAAATCGCAACACCAGCGGTTCCGGTCAAGAGAAGATAGTGGTCCATACCATCTCGGGAGGGCCACACATCGCCGACGGAAGCTGGGCAGAGATGGAAAGGTACGGAAAGTCACTTAGGAACAATGAAGAATGCGTTAAATCTATTATAGAAGAACGCCACCCGAAGCGGATAGAAAATGATGACATCACATTCAGTAGGCGTGACCTAGAGGGAAGGCAGTACCCTCACGCGGATCCCGTGGTTATCTCTGCCCGACTTGGTCCAGCCGAAGTTTTCCTAATTCTAGTAGACACTGGATGCTCAGTGAATATCCTATTCAAGCATGCATTCGACAAAATGAAGCTGTCATTAAAGGATGTTTTCCCCTGCAATAAACCACTACACGGTTTCACAGGAAATGCGAAGATGCCCCTCGGGCGAATGGACCTCTTTGTTGAAATTGGAAGTCATCCCCGCTCCGTTGTGCGGAAACAAACATTTGTGCTGATAGAAAACCACTCGGCATACAATGCCTTCTTAGGAAAGCCAGCCTTGTTTCACTTCCAAATTGTCCTGGCCCCATGGTGCCTGAAGATGAAATTTCCAATGGACAATGGAATAGGAGAAGTAGAGGGAGACCAGGACATCGCTCGAGATTGCTATGTAACTGAACTCCGCAATAACTGCAAGAAGGATATAGGGAAGAGTGCAGAGACTGCCCTCTGCACGAAAAGTTTGGAAGCATAGCAACTAAAGAAAGCCCCTCCTCTTCGATATACCAGTGACCCTTTCAATGAATTAGACCCCAGGGATAAAGAGGAGGAGGCCACCGCCGAGCCGGCAGAGGCTATGGAATTTGTATATGTGGACAAACATGACTCGAGTAGACTATTGAAAGTCGGGTCCCAACTAAAAGCAGAATTGAAGGAACAACTCATTGATTTTCTCCGCCACAACTTGGATGTAATTGCATGGTCACACGCTGACATGACTGGAATCTCCCCTGACATAGCATGCCACGTAATAAACATCGATCATACCAAGGCGCCAGTAAAACATAAAAAGAGAAGTATGGGGGCAGAACGATCAGCAGCCCTCGATGAAGAAGTAAAAAATCTACTTGCCAATGACTTCATACGAGAAGCCATCTACCCGGAGTGGATCGCCAATCCGGTACTAGTAAAGAAGGCTAATGGGAAGTGGCGAACATGCATTGACTTCTCCAACTTAAATGACGCATATCCAAAGGATTGCTTCCCACTTCCCCGAATCGACCAGCTCGTGGACAGCACGGCCGGGCACGGACTCTTATCTTTTATGGACGCATACTCAGGATATAACCAAATTCCTATGCATGCTCCCGATCAAGACCACACTAGTTTCATCACTGACCGGGGATTGTACTACTACAAAGTAATGCCTTTTGGACTTAAAAACGTAGGAGCCACCTATCAACGCCTCGTCAACAAGATGTTTGCGGGGCTAATAGGACTAACTATGGAAGTTTATTTGGATGACATGCAGGTAAAGTCAAGAAAAGCTGACGATCACGTAAGCCACCTGGGCGAGATGTTTCAAGTACTTCGCCAATATGGAATGAAGCTGAATCCTCTAAAGTGCTCCTTCGGAGTATCATCAGGGAAGTTCCTAGGATTCACCATCCATGCCAGAGGAATTGAAGCAAACCCTGAACAAGTCCGAGCTCTGAAAGATATCAGGATACCTTCTACCCGAAAAGAAATGCAAAGCCTAAATGGGAAGGTGGCCGCCCTGGGCAGATTCATCTCTAAAGCAACTGACAAATGCATCCCCTTCTTCGAAGCTCTGAATAAAGACAAAGGAAAGTTCGAATGGACTGACGAATACTTAACAGCTTTCCTTAACTTAATCGAACACCTCCAGAGACCACCAATACTCTCAACTCCGAACAAAGGCGAAGAGATATACCTATACCTTGCTGTGTCATCTCATGCTCTAAGCGCCGCCTTGGTGAGAGAAGACAAACACACACAGCGGCCATTATACTTTGTGAGCAAGAGGTTTGCAGGGGCGGAAGCCAGATATCCTAAACTTGAGAAACTAGCGTACTGTTTACTAATCACGTCACGGAAACTGCGTCACTATTTCCAATCTCATTCCATCATAGTTCTGACCGATCAACCACTAAGGCAGGTACGCCATCGTCCCGACACTTCTGGGCGACTACTTAAATGGTGCATTGAACTAAGTAATTATGATATCACCTACCATCCTCACACCGCCATCAAGGGACAAGCCATGGCCGATTTCATTGCCGAATTCACTACCAACGAAGGTAAGGAGCAATCGGAAATAGCAGAAGACATCAAGTGGAATCTCTTTGTGGATGGTGCGTCAAACGAACAAGGCTCGGGGGCAGGTGTGGTAATAATCACTCCTAGGGGAAATAAGCTACACTATGCTCTAAGGTTGGAATTCGCTGCCACCAACAACGAGTAGAGTATGAAGCAGTGATAGCTGGATTAGAACTTGCCTTAGAAATTAGAGCCAATTCTTTGTGTCTTCATAGTGATTCTCAACTTATTGTAAATCAAATACTAGGAGAATTCCAGGCTCGAGAAGAACGACTCATAGCATATCTAAGGAAGACCAAGTTGCTTCTCGATCAATTGGATCGCTATTTAATCAAACACATCCCTCGGGAAGAGAACCAAGAGGCCGACGAATTGGCGAAGCAAGCTAGCATGAGAGACGGCACTATTTCCAGAGCAGTGGCCATCTCAAAGCAACTGACCCCAAGTTTCGAGCAGGTGAATCTGATAGCTACAATCAAAGAGGAAACTTTGATGACTCCCATCCAAAAATACTTACAAGACGGCACACTGCCCGACAAGCGTAACGAAGTCAAGAAAATCTTGAGGAGAGCTTCCTGCTACACAATACAAGAAGGCACCCTTTATCGGCGCGGCTTCTCTAACCCCTTATTAAGGTGTGTCGCTAAAAGGGAAGCAAAGGAAATCTTATCCAGCATCCATCAAGGAAGCTGCGGAGATCACACTGGAGGGCAGGCTCTGGCAAAGAAAATACTCCGATATGGATACTTCTGGCCCACCTTAAACAAAGACGCCTTAGATTTTGTTAAAAAATGTGATAGATGTTAGAAATTTGCGAAGATTCCGCGGCTACCCACAACTGAGATTACCCAAATGACCAGCCCTTGGCCCTTTGTAGTATGGGGAATTGACCTGATTGGCGAACTGCCAATAGGCCGAGGCGGAGCCAAATATGCTATAGTGGCAGTCGACTATTTCACCAAATGGGTGGAAGCAGAACCCCTAAATAAAGTGTCTTCAGCAAAAGTTATTAACTTCTTGATCAAAAATGTTCTATGCAGGTACGGGGTCCCACTTAAAATCATATCGGACAACGGACTTCAGTTTGATAGCGAGGAGTTCGCCAACTGGTGCCAAGAGCACGGAATTCACAAAAGCTTCTCATCTGTAGCTTATCCCCAGGCAAACAGACAAGTCGAAGCTCTCAGCAAAATTCTCAAAACTCTAATCAAAAAGAAACTTGAAAAGTCAAAAGGCGCTTGGGTGGATGAACTTCTGACGGCACTTTGGGCCTATCGCACATCTTTCAGAACATCAACGGGGCATACTCCTTTCTCTTTGGCATACGGATTCGAGGCTATGCTCCCAGTTGAAACTATAGTGCCTTCCCACCGTAGGATCCACTATAACCCAAAAGAGAACGAGGAACTCCTTCACATGTCTTTGGATCTAATTGAGGAAAGAAGAAATGATGTAGCCCTCAAAGCAGCAGCTCACAAGTAAAAAGTGGCAGCGCAATACAACTCCAAAGTCAAGCATCGTAGCTTATAAGAAGGAGATCTTGTCCTCAAGCGAATCTTCCCGTGCCCCGGAGCGCTAGATCCAATCTGGGACGGGCCGTATGTAATCCATAAAGATCTCCACAACGGGGCTTATATTTTGTCGACAGTGGACGGAGAGGTGTTCCAGAGGGCATGGAACAACCAGCACCTTCGTCGATACTTTTCTTAACTTTTACTGCCCATATGAAGTGAATTAACAAAGAGAATCAGTGGACGTAGGCATTTTCGTGCCGAACCACTTTAAAAACTTGTCTCTTTTTTTTTACTTGTTCCTTTGTATCTTGGCTACTTGTTAACTTTATCCTTTTCTGTTGAGCAAAATCCTGTGCATATAGCATTTCCATTCAAGGCACTCCACAGCGCGACTTCACCTGGACAAGACCAAACAGGTACTATGCGAATCTATGCCCTCGCCAATGAGACACTTTTGCTCCGGCATCCCTCTACTGCGGGTTAATTCATTGCTCGCGACGGCCCTTAAAGCCAACTGTATTGAGCCGATTATAAGCCACCGAGAAGGCCGACTATAGCCGAGGCAGCTCATTACGGCGTTCGGCTCGCCAGCAACCGTGAACCTACTTTTATCCCCAACACAAGGTGTGGCCAGCCAGGGGTAGTTCACGGTTGACGATCGGCACCCACGCTAGCCGGCCACGGTAAATCGAATAATACCCGCGACTACGGGCCATAATGGCCCGGGTAGTTACTGTGCGCGATCTCGGCTCCGATGTGTCTTAAGTATGGCTGTGGTAAAAAAGATAAACTCCCCGCAGAGGCGTAAGATGGGTGACAAATGTCTCCAAGACCCACAGCTAGGGAAAG
This sequence comes from Allium fistulosum, assembly GCA_030737815.1. Lineage (NCBI taxonomy): Eukaryota > Viridiplantae > Streptophyta > Magnoliopsida > Asparagales > Amaryllidaceae > Allium > Allium fistulosum. The sequence goes on along the minus strand of CM060908.1, from coordinate 735,098,919 downwards.
TGACTACAAAACCCGTTTGCCTCGAACTTAAGCACATCGTAGGCCTTCCGTGATTGGAAGTTTTACTTTTTCTTATATTTCTATCTTATTTAAAAACTTTCCTCCTATCCTCTATAACGATCCCTAAAGTACATGACACAAAGTAGGAGACGCTCGCCGATGGGGATAAGAACTCACAATGGGATGACAGGTCAATCAACTACATTCCATACTCAGTCATATAAGACATTCAAAGCAACCGTCTACAACTAAAACATGAAGGGCGGTACTTTCTTCTTTGATGTATAAATATGTAGCTATAATTCATTCGCACATCACATTAACATTGCAAGGTATGAAATTACATTTTAAGCCAGAACTTGACATTAAACACGATCGAATCACAGGCATATACACAGCTATACTTCTTATGCAACACATCAAAATAACGAAAGCATTCAAATACGACAGAATCAGCCTAAGTTAAAAATTACACAACACGAATAAAGTCGTTTGTTACAAGTAACATAATTACAGCCTAAAAGTTACGTTGCTGATTTGAGACTAACATAGACAGCAATGTCAAGTAAACAAAAAATATCCAGGTCAAGTCATGGAGTCGGCTGCATCGGAGCTGTACCCTTATCCTGCTGGCCCTTCGGGATCTCTTTAACTGTGGAGTGGGAACTCTCAGCATGTTGACCAGAGGAAGTTGGTGCTCCGGAGGTCCCGCCTGTCCGATCAAGGAAAGAATTCATTAATAATAAGCAACCAAGTTACGGAAAGCTAAAAGGGAAGACTTACCAGCATCTGCTCCTTGATCATCATCCTCTAACTACACACCTACCTCCTCAGCAGTAAGCAGCTGTATACCCTCCTTCACCGTCGCTTTCTCCTCTTTGGAGAACTGAGCCGTAACCACATCCATTCTAAAGGCCACGCCGCCCTCCTTATCTGCATCGGCTTTAGCCTCCTCCAAGGCCCTGAGATAAATCCTGGCCATGACTCGGGGGTAATCATCCATCCAAGATAAGTTGCCCTGTTTCCAAGTGCGAAAGTATATATCCTGAAGCATCTCATCCATTATCCCCCCATTCTCTTCGAACTCCCTTATTCGGTCCTCAGAAGCCAACAGCTTTGCAATGGCAGCATACCTCTCTGATTGGTATCGCAAGTAGTCGGCCTGAAAGGATTTCCTCATCGCCTCCATCTCCTCCTTCAGCTTGGTTTGAGCAAGCTCTGCGACCTCAAGTTTCTCGGATAACTCATGTACCCGCTCGAGATCCGCTTGTCGAACCTCATCCACCGTTGCAATAGCCATATTAATCCGTTCCTTACAGACGGCCTCCATTTTCCATAACTCTGCCCTGCTGGCCTCTTCCATGTTCTTCTTTAATTGCCTAGAGGTGGCCTCATGTTGAGAGATCTAGATGGCCTGATCAGCGAGTTGTTTGGCCTGGTCGGAAACCATTAACCGCAGTCGAATGTTAGCATTGTCGATTTCTTCTCCAGCCTTGACCAGTCGAGCATGATGCCCCATCAGCTTCCTGGTTTCCTCAGCAACCCGGTCAATGTTTGCCTTAGCTTCATCCCCCAAAGTTACAACCCGAGTGCTAAGCAAATCAAGGTCCAGGGACTTAGCTTCATCTAGTACTCTTACCATAGGATTGCGAGGGAGAAGGTGCTCACCGGTAGCCTCATCAAAGGTAATATCATGAGAACTAGGATCCAGATCCGGATGACCCACAAACGGGTTACGAGCCAAGCCGGGATGATCAATCGGGGTAACGGTAGGATTTTCAGATGGGTGCGGAGAAGGTATAAACTTAGTATTCTCCTTCATGGTGTCCTGAAGAGGCTGAGTTGGTGGTTGAGGACCAGGTGAAGATTCAAACAAGGGGAGACTCCTCTTCTTCTTTTGGATATCCTCTTCGATAACTCCAAGAAGAGGACGGTAGCCGACTACGTCTCCAGGGCAGTTAGTCGGAGGCTTTGGTTTAGTAGAAGCCTTGAGGAGTTTGTATTGTTCAAGACGGTGCCGAACATCCGACGTCTTGGCCACCTTACCCACTTCTGTGATAAAAACCCAGTGTTACAAGCATACATTAAGCTATAATTCAAGAAATACATCAAGTTAAGAAGAGTAAAAAGACGCTTTTGTTATACAAACCATGGGGAGGAGTAGAATACTGCAATAAGTCCTGAATCTCATTCCAGGACGGGAGCAGGCCATAAAATATTCCTAAATCCTTATCATAAATGGAGTCGACAGGAGTCAAAAATTAACCTTGAATCGCAGGAATTGCCTTAGCTGAAGCGCTCTTAGAAGAATCAGCACCGATCTCGGCCTTGTCAGCTTTCTTAGGCTTCTCCACTAAAGCCGATCCTTCCTCCGACCCTTCAAAAGCTAGGCGGGAAGCATCATCTATCCACTCCTGGATCACACCTACTTGCTTAGAAGACAAAGCTCCAGTACCACCGCCGCTCTGTCCGTCGCCACCATCATTGCTATGACCATCACCTTCTCCACCACTTCCACTCTCTGCCTCACCTCCTTCATCCTCGCCTCTTTCCTCCTCCACATCTTCCTCCTCCGGGACATCTGGACATGTGCTGGGGGAGGGTCCATCGGACTTCTTAAGTTTCTTCCCCCCGGCAATTGGATGCTTCGAGAAGGGTTTCCTTTTACTGCTCTTCGCCGTAGCCCCTCCTTTAGCTTTGGCGGCCCTCTCCTCAGCTATGTCTCTTTGCTTGACCACAGACTGGCGTGGTAGGATTAAGTTGAGCCCCAAAAGAGTAGCATTCCTGATCAAATAAGAAGCCGCCCTCTCACCTTCCGGAATGACTTCTATTTCCGCAGCCATCTAAACCAGACAATCATTCTCTACAACCGCAAAGCCACCTGTCGCTAGCAAGAAATAAAGCACATAAGGAGGAGCATTGCAGTCAGAACGAAAATTATAAATAAGATTCAACTTATAGCCAAAGATGAAGCGGTGGAAAGAAACAGAGTCGTCCTTGACAAAGAACCATTCCTTCTTGAACATGCTAAATTTTGAATATAAGTCCAGGACTGGCTTGAAAGACACGGCCGATTCTAAGCTAATATATGGAGACCCCTTCTTGTAGCCTCTCAAGTTGTACAGGTATCAGATCTCCTGGTTGGAAGGAGGACGCCTGTATCTACTCTGGAAGATGATGAACAAACTCACCAAGATGGCATAGGAGTTGGGCTGAAGCTGGAAAGGAGCCACCTTCAAGTACGTGATGAAGCTGACTATCCAAGCGTTGATCGGAGGGATAGCACCGCACATGCAATGATACCTGCTATAAGCAAATTATCCTTCAGGGGGGTTATACGGCATCACTCCTTCCCCCGGCAATAACATGTGCGCTCTGTCGATCCCAAAAGAGCGAGAGATAACATCAAGCTGCTCATCTTTGAGGGAGCTGGGAAAGCAATCAGGCGGTGAGTTCAGGAGCTCTTGAGGACCGTACCCGTCCACTAGCGATCTCGGGGTTGGTCCCTGTTGTTCTGGTGCTGCCTGAACTGGGGGCACTATGGAGGACTCTCCTTGGTCCTTGGATTTCTTCTTATCAGAACGGGTTTCTACTTTATGAGACATTATCTACAACGCGAGAAAACATACTTTTAGAACAAGGATATAGAGATATAAATAAGCAAATACCTAACAATCTGGAGTCTCATTCATAGTTCAGAACATAAAAGCGGCATTCGGTAGTCCAAAGCCTTTGAGTTCATTCGACACTCGGAATCCCCGAGTTCATTCGGTAAGTCAAGGCTAAAGATTCATTCGGCACTCGGAATCCCCGAGTCCATTCGGTAAGTCAAAGCGAAAGCTCATCCGGCAGAAAAGGGCCTCACCTGGTCCGGCAGTTGAGGTCTGGTTCGGTGATACGTTTGATTCGGCAAAGGCAAGAGTTTGGTTCGGCTAGTACAGAATAACAGAGGCGTGAAGCTCCTACTTAAAGACTAACACAGACGAGCGGACCGATTGGTTCGGCACTTCGGACCAAATGAGAATTTCCAAGCCGAGTGACCTAAAACAAAGCATGGCATATGCTGGCATATGCCCCACTTTGGGGGGAAAATGTTGGGTGCGTTTCCACCATAAAACCAAAGAGAAGAAGGCCTAGCCGAACCAAAGTATCAATTCCACCTGCCACCGGATCGGGGGTATTACCGAACCAACCCACAAGCACTACCGAACCAGAGTAGATACCCTCACCACCGAACCAACCCGCAAGCACTACCTAACCAGAGTAGATACCCTCACCACCAAACCAACCCATCTCCAAGACCCATCTCTTCACTCACCACCGGACTAAGTCCCACCGAGCCAAAACCCCAACTCACCTCACCACCGGACCAAGTCCACCGAACCAAAAGGAAGAGGGCGTTACCGAACCAACATTGCCAGGCCAGATCACGTCAGCCCAGGCCCACCAATAGCTATACACTTCCAAAACCCCTACCACCAGCCTCACTCTATAAATAGAGGGGTAGGGGTACAACAATGGCAGACAAGTTGGAGAGCTCAAGCACGGACAGAACTTTCGAACAACTTTCATACACTTGTAATCAAAGCTTTGTACTTGTAATCTGAACAGTAAAGGAGAATAACATATAAAGTGGACGTAGGCACATTCTGGCCGAACCACTATAAATCTGTGTGTCTTTTACAGTTTAGTCCCTACTTTTTACATATTTGCATAAACCATCCAAATCATTAAGAACAACATAAAATAGACTAAATCATACGACTTGGAGGTGTTTGCCCATTTTTTGTGCAAACACCAAACTTATTTTAAAATAACTCTATTTCAAAATTTTAAAAGTAAACTTCCTTATGTGGACTGTACTTTGAAAAGTTGAAAAAGAATTGCGAGAAAAAGAGAAAGTTCCAAGGTACAATGGAAAATGGCACACAGGAGAAGGATGAAAATATGGAATTCTCTATCTAAACCCTTTTCCGTCATAAGAGTATAGGTTTAGAAAACCAGATTTTCAAAATTTTGGATATTAGTAAATCATGTGTTAAGTATTGGATGGTAAGGATTGGATGAAAAATTGGTCGAACTATACTTCTACCCGTAGAAGTGTGGAAAAATTTGGATGCAAAAATAAGGATTTTGAATTTCAAAATTTGTATACATATAGAACTGCCAATATATATAGGTTGTTTGCATTATATTTTCAAAATTATTTTAAAATGCATTCATATAGGAGGCGGCAATTTAACATTATTCCGCATACATATCATATATGTTGTGATACATCATGCACTTATAAATAATCAGTTGCAAAATTTGTTATACATTAATTGGTTGAATAGTTTAGAATTTTTGCGCGTTATTTTATGTAATTCTATCCTTAATGAATTTCGAGGAAGAAATATCTTTTAAAAGGAGAGAACGTAACATCCAGTAATTTTTACAATAATTAACTAAAGGAAATTAATATTAGACAATAATGCAGGAAAATATAATTTTTACAAAAATTAGAATTAGGCTACGAAACTTGCACCCTTGGGTTCGTGGCGATTTTCCGATCAATTTTCATATATAAAGTTTTCTGGTCAAAGTTCAAATGAAAAGGTTATTGACGTTTAAAGTTTTTGAATCGGAAATAATTATATATGTAATTAAGGATATAAAATGTAATTAATGAAATAAATTAACATTAATTAACGTTAATAGTTGCTTAAGGTTTAAGTAAGCTTAACGTCGAAACAAATTATCTCAGTCGGTTTTAAAAGTAAAGTAATCAATGGAATAAAATGTCATTAATTAAGTTACAGAATTTACAGCAACCGGTCGACCCCTGATATAGACTGATCGACTATTAGCGGTCAACGGGTTAGGGGGAGGTGGTCGACCGATATGTATTTTCGGTAGAATTTTTTACATGGCCGAACGTCTCGAATTTAAAATAATTTAATCTAATGGCTAGCATTGGTTCGAACCCCTATATATGCGAGCCTAACCCCTTATATTTCTTCTCATATTTCTTGAGTAATGATAGAGCTCTGCCATTTCCTCTTCTCCATAAATTCTTAATTATAAATAAAATTATAGTTTATACATGTATATATAAGTGGAGAATAGCAAAGAATAATTGAGAAGAAGAATGAGGTCGAATCAAATTGTGATGACCGCCCTATACCTACGGCACCAATAGTATACAAGTAGTACACTGTTGCCGTGTCCGGTGGATATAGGACGATCAACAAGGTTGAAAATTAAACTGATATAGCATACCTGCCGTTATCTCACAGCACATGGACAATATATAATATCACAGATATAACAAAAGAGACAGTAATAACAATGTGAAGTAATCATCAGAGTATAAGATCCATAGAGTATACATTGATAATCATAGAGTATATACAACAGAATCAACTCTAATAACCGTCTCAATGAAAAGGAAATAAGGAAGCATTGTCAAGGCACCATAGTGCTGCCTAGCGGAAAGTGTAGAAATCCATATATATATATATAATACAAGATAGCTCTATCCATCTCATCCTCCACATAGCTACTGCATCATCTAGACCTGTTATCTAGTTTACTCATTTAAGAGTACCCAAGATAATAAGAAGCAATGCATAAAACTTTAAGTCAGACAAAGTTTGGTATAAATAGTAAATGAATCTCAAAATGTTATATAAGTAAATATAGTAAGGAATAAAGGTACATGAATCATACTTGACCTGTCTCTGACACCAAAGAGTTAGCACATAACGATATAATATGCTACTCTATAATATCATAAAGGTAATATACAGAATAGAATGGTGGAGTCCAGGTATCCCTATCCCCAATACCTACTCCCAATGATATCCACGAGTGATAGCCCACTAAAGAAAGCAATCATAGCATTCATCAAACAATACCTACTATCACTCATCCTCGTGCCTTGAATATATGATAACTCATATGATCCTCATGCCAGGGACTAATGGAAAACCCAGTTTTCGTTGTACTCTCATATCACGTAGCCTAAAGCTCGATACATGTCCCATAATCCAAAGCTAGACACTAGACCCAAAGCCAATTGTCTAGGGTATACAAATCCCTCCGTTGATCCATAGGCGTCCCCACTTATAATACCCCCGCTTCGAGTAAAATAGAAAACACTCCAAGTATCAACGATCCCTTAGCACATATACATCCAAACTCTCCTTTGCTCCATTCAGGTCTAAGCCCATCTCTTGCTCAATCCAGTTTCCATTATCCAGGAACCCCTTATGTTCCCCATTCTACGGCTCTCTTCTTTATCGAGCCGCTATCTTCGGTACCTACTCCCCTTACGAGTCACAGACCGAAGCTACATAGCTTTCATCATGCTATTACATCGCCATCTAACCTGATGCGAATGAACCAACACCTCCAGCACAATCTACATAACTTCTAATTTATTTCCCAAAAGTTCCATCATCACTAGACCAACTCAAACAACTCGGCAGAGACTTAAACAAATCGGCACCGACTTGTTTGCTTAGCCAATTATTGGCAAACTCTTCTTCCTTGCTTCTAGTACTTCGTTCCTAGATGCTTTAGACCTGATCTGTAATGACCCATAATTTCTGTCATTTGAAATTCGTATATTTAATTGATTTTAAATATTAACGAGTGAGATTTGTAAGTCAAATAAATTTTAATTCTAATATAGTGATTTAATTGGACAATTAAATTATTAATTTAATATTTGAAATTCCAGAAATAATTGATAATTGGTTTTAATGTGTATAAAAATGATTTACAAAGTTATATTAAATCATATTGGAGTTATAATGATGTTATAGAACTTTTAAAATTGATTTAAAAGTTAAATTGTGAAAATTGAATATTTTAATATTTAATTGACGAGTAAAATGACCATTTTTCAAACAGTCTAGGATTTCGACGAAACTAGTTTCATCGGATCCGTAATATTAAATTATTGTAAGATTTCAACTTTCGTGTCAATCGGATTTACAGTTTGTCCGGGCAAGCCAAAATGCATCGAAATCGTTTTAAATCGATTTGATTTAAATTTGATCATTTATTTCCGTAACTCTCACATATGATCGAATTAGCTCCCGAAACACATTCCATTGTGTTCGGAACGTGGGTAAAACCTTAGAAACGCCAGCCGTCATGCTTGATTTCGAGTTTGGAAAATTTTCGATGAATAGTGTTTCGTATAAAAGGACTTGTTTTTCACATTTTGCATCGAAACCCTAGCTCATTAGGTCTGGCCGCCATTATCTATTCAATGGCCAAAAAGTTGTTTCGTTCTTCTTCGATTTTCTCCCAATCCACAAAACGATTCGAAATATTGTCAACTACAATGTTGTATAGAGCAAGGAGTTCTACGTGATCAACGGTGGAGATCGTTTAAAACGAAGTCAATCGTCGTCAATTCGAGCTTGAACGTCACGCGTTCGTGCACGCATTTCGATGCACAGAGAGGACCGAGCTTCACTTGCTCGTAGCCGAGTGTAGAGCGGAGCAAGGCGTTTCGAATGGTGGGTCCTGATCGCTCTGGAAGTCGTCGAGGTGAGCACGATGATTAGGGTTTTGGGGCTGCTTTGGGTTCACGTACGCATATACCTAGGAACGAACGCGATGAGGAAGAATCTTATATGCGCGGCCTGGATCTCTTGCTAAAAAAAAGCAACGGCCAGATTTGATAAAGTTATAAAAAAAAGAAATTGAAAATAATTGTGTATGAAATTCGTATTAACTTCAAAATACCATAACATTGTTATACGAGGTTGGATTATGACAAAACTTTTTGCGTTGGAATCGTTTCGACGAGCTCTTCGCAATGGAACTAGATTGGAGTCGTTTGGAGCCAGTGATAATTTTGAGTAAAATTAAACGTGCGTTTAATTTTATTTGAAATAAAATACTGCAACGATTATCGGAATCAAGGTGAGAACTTCTCACTCAATCGAATTTTGTTTTTGATTTAAATTTTAAATAGTTGAGATTTAAAATTGTTGATAGTGTTGATTGTGTGGATTGGATGATAAATGCTATCTGTTATGTTAAAATAGACCCTATACTCCGTATATTAAGCGGAGGTTATTTATTAAAAACATATACCGCGATAATTCCTCCGTGTAGTGGGATTGGTATTATATATGTATTTGGAGTTGATTTCCCGCATTATATAGCGGATGAGACCCTATTGCGCCGCATAATAGCAGATAATATTTATAAATCCCATATACCGCGATATTCCACATTGAAGTGGAATTGGTATTGTGCTAACATCTGTGGATGCAGGGAAACAGGTTAGAGGGATCCAACTAGATTCCTCAAATAATTGAATTTGTTTCAATATTGTGTGTTGATTGTTTATAATCGCCGTGTGATTATTTTGTGATTGGAATTGTTGAAGGCTACGGTTTAGCCAGATGTATTATTGGTATCGTTGGATACCGAAAATAAATAAAAATTGGATTTTTGAAATTTAAGTTGAAAATTTATCGAAAAATTTATTTTTGATAATTGGATAAATTTAAAAGGGATTAAAAGATAAATGTCTTATTTTTGAACTGTATTGAATTAAATTTCAAAATATGGAAAAAGGCTTAATAAATGGATTTCGGGAAATATTTTTATAAGTTGAAAATTTATTTAAATTTGGATTTTTAAATAGATTTGAAGAGATAAAGGAATTTATTTTAAAAAGAAATATTTTGTAAATTCATGGGAAATTAATAAGGATATGTGATGCTTTGTGATATATCCTGATTTGTGTTGTGATCTGTAATTTGTTATCTGTGATATATATATATATATATATATATATATATATATATATATCGGTGATTTGTGAATGAAAGATGAGCGTTATAGTTTATACGGCTTATCAATTATATTGTTATATTTGATCTGTGATGGTTGAATGTTGTTGCACTATTGTGTTAAACCGTAGACTACACAATACACGCACAAATGTGGATTTCATGTGGAAATCGGTTAAGTCACAGATTTTTGTCAATTTTGAAAAATTGAATTTTTGAATACAAAGTAGTTTTGGAATTGGAATTGAAAGTTTCGAAAATGAGTTTCAAAAATAAAAGTTATTTTAAATAACTTAATAAAATTGAAATTTAAATCATTTGATTAAAAATTTGAATTCAATACTTAAAATTGAATTCGATGAATTGGGAATTTTGGTTTAAAAGATTTTGCAAGTGTCAAAGGTGTTTATATGGGTTTTTAACCATTTAAAATATGGTTTTGGAAATTTAAATTTAAATCCAAGATTTGTACTTAGATGGCTTTAACTTGTGTAATTGTAACCAGTTTTTCCCAAAACGAAAACTATCTGTTTTCAAATAATAATAGCTTTCATAAAGTGAAAAGATTTCCAATTTGTATCGAAACATTTCAAGTTGAAATGAAATTGTAAATAGTTTGGAAAAACTATGAATTAACCTTTGTGAAGATGATTAAACTTTATTTTGAAATCAAAGAAGATTTGAAAATGTGTATCTTTTATATTATAAAAGACTTGAATTGTGAATAGTTTTGAAAGCTATAAATTAAATCTTAATTTAAAGATTTAATGGGTTAATCAAATTGAAATGGGAATTGATTTGGAACTGTGAATGAAACTTTGTGAAACTGGGTAAACTTTATGAAGTAAATATTTTTTTTAAAGATTTAAAATCGTAATTTGTTTAAACCATTTAAAAGAAAGGATTTGGGTAATAAGTTGTGACTTAATTGGAATCCCTATATCCATATGTTTTAAATATTGTGCTCACTATTCGGGTTAGCCGGGAAAAAACCTTTGTGTCATATAACCCATTCCGAATTAGTGATACGATGATATGGATCGTATTGAAGACCAGTGGTGAAGACCGGGTATTTGTGAAAACGATAGGATGACCTATCGATTGTCTCTGCATCGCTAGCTACGGTATAGAGATTTCCTTTGTGATGGGAAGTTCGATCGGGATTAATGTGAATACCCGGATTGCAAAGGCTTCTTCGGAAGTTCCTTTGGTTCTGTTCGAACCCGGAACATACTTGTATGGTTACATGTCTGACATTACATTTTGAGATATAAAGCTGATTTCTTTCAAATACATTTCTGTTTGGTGGCAGAGAATTTATTCTCTTAGCTTAACACCCTTCTATGAGACGTACGAGCTCAGAGGTTATGTAGTTGAAATTTATCAGTGATATACTCCCAATTTGGTAGTGTGGCATGCTGAGTGTTGCTATGTGATGATTATTTATTGATCATTTGTTGATCAAAGCGTGGCTTTGTGAAAAAGCATAGCTTTGTGGACGAGACCTCATCGAGCCTCACAGATCGGAAATGGTCGAAACAGGAAAGATGCGGCAAGGTTTCAGGGGTAGCGCCCCTAGGGTATGACCATTCCTTCTGGAAAAGGGTAGTATCATGGTATGGAGCCCAGATACTTACTCATGTGGACACACTATATTTACTACTGTATGATGTATTGGTGACGAGCACTCGGATAAAGGTCCCAAAGGACCGGGGGTGGCATATCTCAGGTTTACTACCCGGGAAGGGGGTAACCTACCTTATGTTGGCAGAGAGCAGGTTGTCTCTCGGGGCGTCCCGCCAGAGGCGTTCCTACATGGCATAGGAAGTTCCTAAGCCTGACCATTTGTCGGCAATCCAATTTCCAATACGAACCTTGTACGGTATTAGTTGTAGAACCTGCCCTTTAGTGTGGCTGTTATAGTAGGCATAGTATAATGGTACCTATGCTAGCTAAGATAAATATTATATTTTCGAAATGTTTTCCACTATGCACTAATAATAATAATCCAATGATTTGCGTAGTAAGCATGTTTGACTATTATAAGAAGAAATCTCCTCCAATTCTGCGTTTGCATTGTGTGTGTGGCGGGAGGTCTTATGGTAGTTTCATTTTCCAAAAGCATTCCGGATATTTTCCACTTCCTTTGTTGTTGTTGTTTTAAAGATAATAACTGTTTTAGTTCTCACACCAGTCACCATGACTGACCTGGAGTTTATTTTTTCCTTCCTAAACTCTGGGTGCCCACCAATTTCCACACGGGCAGTCTAGAGTTAGGTTATCAGGTCATTCTGGATTCAGAAGATGCTGTGGAGCTCTGTGGCGAGCTGGATGGCGAGACGTAGCACTTGTATATGATATTATTATTCCACTTTGTATTCTGTATGAGGAAAAGTTGTAAAACTGTCCATTGATGTATAGTGTTGTTGTAAACTCTGATGATGTAATGTATAAAATGATATAGTTCTTTGATTTAAAGATTATTCATTTATCTATTATATGTTGTTCCGCTGCGATATGTGAGATTCTGATATTGTTCTGTGTTTTTCTGTTATTCTTCTTTCTTTTTCTTCTGTCTTCTTCTACCTCTTCTTTTTAACCATAACAATTCGGTTTTCCGACATTCGATTGCTCGGTAGTTGATACAGTGAACGTATTAATGTCGATTTTCGGAAGTCGAAAATAATTGAATCGTTACATCATCCATTCTTCAAAACAACTCGATCCCATCTCATAGCATCTAACTTCAAGTTCTAGAAAGAAGTCGGCATATTCCTAAGCACTTAACCCATTTCTTACACATTACCATAGACAACCTCCTTTAGCTATGCTTAATCACCCTATGTCAACCACATAAATGTTTTTCCAATACAAATAACTCTGTACCGACATAAACAAATCGGTACCAACTTGTCTACTTAGAGAATTAGGAATTACTCATTAGAGATAGAGTCAGTAGTACTCTAGAATGAGTGTGAGTGTAATAATAGATACGAGTGTGTATTTGTTAATGAATATGAAATTGTTTTATATTGTGTTTGCTTATCCGTTGAGCTGTTTATGAATTCTGGTCGGTGTGTGGGACGCCATATTATCGATAAGGGTTTCTAAATACCTAAACGAGGCAAGTCAACATAGTATCATTTTAAATTGGGTAAATGGAATAATTTTACCTTGGTATTATTTTACATATAAAGGAAATAATTTTTTCAGAATTATTAAAGTGCATATAAATTTATTGTTTGGTTGTTGAAAATGTAAGAATATATATGAGTTAATAAAAGTTGTTTGAATAATCTAAATAAGAACAACAATTATGAAAGAATAACTTATAGAAGCAAATGAATTATAAGTATGGAATTATAATTAAAATGATTTACAATTGTGAAATAATCTTGTATAAGTAAAGTGAAATAGTGAAATTATATGAGAAAAAGATTTATAAATGTGATTTATAAATAAAAGGAAATTTTGAAAAGAATTTAAGCACTGAATTCACTATTGTTACTGGGAAATAATAAGGGTGATGACTGTAGCATCATCAGTATCATATTCGAGTTTCTGTGTGAAAAATTTGCTACTATAGTAAATTGGAAAAAATTAAAGTTTTGTTGTGATAAACAAAAATTTAAATTAAAAATCAAAATTGGAATTGATGAATATAAGTGAAACAAGTTTTGAATTTATAATATGAGATAATAAAGATTTAACTTTAGTAAAGTTGAAATGAAATTGAGTTAGCATAATAAAATATGTGATTTGAAATTTAACTAAAGGAAGGTTAAATAAATTGAATTGGATTAGATAAGTGATTATAATATGATTTGGAAAGTTGAATAATAAGTTGTATAACTTATAGAGTGAGAAAATGAAAGTGAAACCAAATGATAAAATGGTTAAACATTTTTGTTAAGAAAAATGAGATATGAATTTGAATAAGTGATGAAATTTAACTTTGGTAAAAGTTAAATAGAATTTATTTTAGAATTGGAATCTGAATTGGATTTATAAGTGGAAATTTAAGTTAAGTTAAACAAATGATGTTTAATTGAAATATAACTTAAGTAATGTTGAATGAAGTTGATTTTGGTATCGAAGTAAAAATAATGAAGTGAATTAAATGAATATGAACTTGAGTTATATAAAGGAGATTCAACTTTATTTGTTAAATGAATTAGCAATTGAATTAATGAATGAATTGAATGTTAATCAATCCAATGTAAATGAATTGATATGGAATGATGAATGTAAGTGTTAATTCATTAAAGCTAATTGAAAGTGTTGAACCAAATTTAAAGTAAATTGAATAAATTTGGTTGTGTTGAATATACATTGGTTGTTATATGATTGTTGGTTGATTGTATATAGTATAATTCATTAAGTGTTAATGAAATCGAATTAGTGAAATTGAAAGCTATGTAATTGGATCCAAATTGAAAGCGGATCAACTTGAATTTAAATTAGTGAATGTAAACTAATTGAAAATGAATAAATGAATGTCGTTGTATATGAATTGGTTGTAAATAATTATAAGTAATGTCGAAATCACATAAGTTGCTTATAAACCTTGTTTAGTATGCATTTCTTTTAATATGCGTATGTTGAAGTTGTTTAAAAGAGTAAATTGTTAATAACTTTATATATATGTCACTTACATGTTTAAATTGAGTAAGTACATGTGTCGTGGCTGCCGTTCGGCTGGTTGGGTCGCGCTAAAATGCTTAATAAATAACTGCTTTGCTTAAAAATGCTAAAAAGGTACGCCTACGCAATAAAAATAGGAAATATGAACTGCTTTTCTGCTTTTCCGACCGTGTGGGTCGATGTATATATATTTATGTCTATTGTGATCCTACTACGATTGAACCGCGCAAAGGAGGCTATGGCGAATTTTTCTGAAAATTTAAGGCGTTAGAAAATTTTCGGGAAATTTTGGAAATTTGTGAAAACTAAATTTTGTATTTTGGAGTTAAAAGTTAAACGATATAATTTGTTTTGAAAAGTATAACTAAGTATAGATTTGAAAAACTTAGTAATGTTTTTGAAAGAGTTTAACTATTGGATGTTGGGGAAGTTGTACACTTAAGTGATTTTGGAACCTAATTTGAACGAATTGTTTGAAAAGTTAATGGATTCTGTAACTTTTTTTTACTTTGCAATTTCGAGGACAAAATTCTTTTAAGGGGGGAACTTTGTAACGACCCAAAATTTCTATCATTTGATATTCGTATATTTAATTGATTTTAAATATTAACGAGTGAGATTTGTAAATCAAATAAATTTTAATTCGAATATAGTGATTTAATTGGACAATTAAATTATTAATTTAATATTTGAAATTCCAGAAATAATTGATAATTGGGTTTAATGTGTATAAAAATTATTTATAAAGTTATATTAAATCATATTGGAGTTATAATGATGTTATAGAACTTTTAAAATTGATTTAAAAGTTAAATTGTGAAAATTGAATATTTTAATATTTAATTGACGAGTAAAAATGACCATTTTTCAAACAGTCTCGGATTTCGACGAAACTAGTTTCATCGGATCCATAATATTAAATTATTGTAAGATTTCAAATTTCGTCTCAATCGGATTTACGGTTTGTCCGGGGCAAGCCAAAACGCATCGAAATTGTTTTAAATCGATATGATTTAAATCTGATCGTTTATTTCCGTAACTCTCACATACGATCGAATTAGCTCCCGAAACACGTTCCATTGTGTTCGGAACGCGGGTAAAACCTTAGAAACGCCAGCTGTCATGCTTAATTTCGAGTTCGGAAAATTTTCGATGAATAGTGTTTCGTAAATTTTCTATAAAAGGACTTGTTTTCACATTCTCCATCAAAACCCTAGCTCATTAGGTCTGGCCGCCATTATCTATTCAATGGCCAGAAAGTTGTTTTGTTCTTCTTCGATTTTTTCCCAATCCACAAAACGATTCGAAATATTGTCAACTGCAATGTTGTAGAGAGCAAGGAGTTCTACGTGATCAACGGTGGAGATCGTTTAAAACGAAGTCAATCGTCGTCAATTCGAGCTTGAACGTCACGCGTTCGTGCACGCGTTTCGATGCATAGAGAGGACCGAGCTTCACGTTCTCGTAGTCGAGTGTAGAGCAGAGCAAGGCGTTTCGAATGGTGGGTCCTGATCACTCTGGAAGTCGTCGAGGTGAGCACGATGATTAGGGTTTTGGGGCGGCTTTGGGTTCACGTACGCATATACCTGGGAACGAACGCGATGAGGAAGAAGCTTATGTGCGCGGCCTGGATCTCTTGTTCAAAAAAAAGCAATGGCCAGATTTTGATGAGGTTATAAAATAAAAAATAAAAAGAAAAAATTGAAAATAATTGTATATGAAATTCGTATTAACTTCAAAATACCATAACTTTGTCATACGAGGTTGGATTTTGGCGAAACTTATTGCGTTGGAATCGTTTCGACGAGCTCTTCACAATGGAACTAGATTAGAGTCATTTGGAGCCAGTGATGATTTTGAGTAAAATTAAACGTGCATTTAATTTTATTTGAAATAAAATACTGCAACGGTTATCAGAAGCAAGGTGAGAACTTCTCACTCAATCGAATTTTGTTTTCGATTTAAATTTTAAATAGTTGAGATTTAAAATTGTTGATAGTGTTGATTGTGTGGATTGGATGATAATTGCTATCTGTTATGTTAAAATAGACCCTATACGCCGTATATTAAGCGGAGGTTATTTATAAAAAAACATATACCGCGATAATTTCACCGTGTAGTGGGATTGGTATTATATATGTATTTTGAGTTGATTTCCCGCATTATATAGCGGATGAGACCATATTGCGCCGCATAATAGCGGATAATATTTATAAATCCCATATACTGCGATATTCCACATTGAAGTGGAATTGGTATTGTGCTAACATCTGTGGATGCAGAGAAACCGGTTGGAGGGAACCAACTGGATTCCTCAAATAATTGAATTTGTTTCAATATTGTGTGTTGATTGTTTATAATCGCTGTGTGATTATTTTATGTTTGGAATTGTTGACGGCTACAGTTTAGCCGGATGTATTGTTGGTATCGTTGGATACCGAAAATAAATAAAAATTTGATTTTTGAAATTTAAGTTGAAAATTTATCGAAAAATTTATTTTTGATAATTCGATAAATTTAAAAGGGATTAAAAGATAAAAGTCTTATTTTTGAACTGTACTGAATTAAATTTCAAAATATGGAAAAAGGCTTAATAAATGGATTTCGGGAAATATTTTTATAAGTTGAAAATTTATTTAAATTTGGATTTTTAAATAGATTTGAAGAGATAAAGGAATTTATTTTAAAAAGAAATATTTTGTAAATTCACTGGAAATTTATAAGGATATGTGATGTTTTGTGATATATCCTGATTTGTGTTGTGATCTGTAATTTATTATCTGTGATATATATATATATATATATATCGGTGATTTGTGAATGAAAGATAAGCGTTATAGTTTATACCGCTTATCAATTATATTGTTATATTTGATCTGTGATGGTTGAATGTTGTTGCACTATTGTGTTAAACCGTGGACTACACAATACACGCACAAATGTGGATTTCACGTGGAAATCGGTTAAGTCACAGATTTTTATCAATTTTGAAAAATTGAATTTTTGAATACAAAATAGTTTTGGAATTGGAATTGAAAGTTTTCGAAAATGAGTTTCAAAAATAAAAGTTATTTTAAATAACTTAATAAAATTGAAATTTAAATCATTTGATTAAAAATTTGAATTCAATACTTAAAATTGAATTCGATGAATTGGGAATTTTGGTTTAAAAGATTTTACAAGTGCCAAAGGTGTTTATATGGGTTTTTAACCATTTAAAATATGGTTTTGGAAATTTAAATTTAAATCCGAGATTTGTACTTGGATGGCTTTAACTTGTGTAATTGTAACTAGTTTTTCCCAAAACGAAAACTATCTGTTTTCAAATAATAATAGCTTTCATAAAGTGAAAAGATTTCCAATTTGTATCGAAACATTTCAAGTTGAAATGAAATTGTAAATAGTTTGGAAAAACTATGAATTAACCTTTGTGAAGATGATTAAACTTTATTTTGAAATCAAAGAAGATTTGAAAAGGTGTTTCTTTTATATAATAAAAGACTTGAATTGTGAATAGTTTTGAAAGCTATAAATTAAATCTTAATTTAAAGATTTTATGGGTTAATCAAATTGAAATGGGAATTGATTTGGAACTGTGAATGAAACTTTGTGAAACTGGGTAAACTTTATGAAGTAAATCTTTTTTAAAGATTTAAAATGGTAATTTGTTTAAACCATTTAAAAGAAAGAATTTGGGTAATAAGTTGTGACTTAATTGGAATCCCTATATCCATATGTTTTAAATATTGTGCTCACTTTTCGGGTTAGCCGGGAAAAGACCTTTGTGTCATATAACCCATTCCGAATTAGTGATACGACGATATGGACCGTATTGAAGACCGGTGGTGAAGACCGGGTATTTATGAAAACGATAGGATGACCTATCGATTGTCTCTGCATCGCTAGCTACGGTATAGAGATTTCCTTTGTGATGGGAAGTTCGATCGGGATTCTTAATACCCGGATTGGAAGGGCTTCTTCGGAAGTGCCTTCGGTTCTGTTCGAACCCGGAACAAACTTGTATGGTTACATGTCTGACATTACATTTTGAGATATAAAGCTGATTTCTTTCAAATACATTTCTATTTGGTGGCGGAGAATTTATTCTCTTAGCTTAACACCCTTCTCTGAGACGTACGAGCTCAGAGGTTATGTAGTTGAAATTTATCAGTGATATACTCCCAACTTGGTAGTGTGGCATGCTGAGTGTTGCTGTGTGATGATTATTTATTGATCATTTGTTGATCAAAGCGTGGCTTTGTGAAAAAGCGTAGCTTTGTGGACGAGACCTCATCGAGCCTCACAGACCGGAAATGGTCGAAACAGGAAAGATGCGGCAAGGTTTCAGGGGTAGCGCCCCTAGGGTATGACCATTCCTTCTGGAAAAGGGTAGTATCATGGTATGGAGCCCAAATACTTACTCATGTGGACACACTATATTTACTACTATATGATGTGTTGGTGACGAGCGCTCGGATAAAGGTCCCAAAGGACCGGGGGTGGCATATCTCAGGTTTACTACCCGGGAAGGGGGTAACCGACCTTGTGTTAGCAGAGAGCAGGTTGTCTCTCGGGGCGTCCCGCCAGAGGCGTTCCTACATGGCATAGGAAGTTCCTTAGCCTGACCATTTGTCGGCAATCCAATTTCCAATACGAACCTTGTACGGTATTAGTTGTAGAACCTGCCATTTAATGTGGCAGCTATAGTAGGCATAGTATAATGGTACCTATGCTGGCTAAGATTAATATTATATTTTCGAAATGTTTTCCACTATGCACTAATAATAATAATCCAATGATTTGCGTAGTAAGCATGTTTGACTATCATAAGAAGAAATCTCCTCCAATTCTGCGTTTGCATTGTGTGTGTGGTGGGACTGACGTGGAGTTTATTGTTTCCTTCCTAAACTCTGGGTGCCCACCAATTTCCACACGGGCAGTCTAGAGTCAGGTTATCAGGTCATTCTGGATTCAGGAGATGCTGTGGAGCTCTGTGGCGAGCAGGATGGCGAGATGTAGCACTTGTATATGATATTATTATTCCACTGTGTATTTTGTATGAGGACAAGTTGTATAATTGTCCATTGATTTATAGTGTTGTTGTAAACTCTGATGATGTAATATATAAAATGGTATAGTTCTTTGATTTATAGATTATTCATTTATCTATTATATGTTGTTCTACTGCAATATGTGAGATTCTAATATGTGATCCTACTACGATTAAACTGCGCAAAGGAGGCTATGGCGAATTTTTCTGAAAATTTAAGGCGTTAGAAAATTTTCGAAAAATTTTAGAAATTTGTGAAAACTAAATTTTGGATTTTGGAGTTAAAAGTTAAATGATATAATTTGTTTTGAAAAGTATAACTAAGTATAGATTTGAAAAACTTAGTAAAGTTTTTGAAAGAGTTTAACTATTGGATGTTGGGGAAGTTGTACACTTAAGTGATTTTGGAACCTAATTTGAACGAATTGTTTGAAAAGTTAATGGATTCTGTAACTTTTTCTTACTTTGCAATTTCGAGGACGAAATTCTTTTTAGGGTGGAAGTTTGTAACGACCCAGAATTTCTGTCATTTGAAATTCGTATATTCAATTGATTTTAAATATTAATGAGTGAGATTTGTAAGTCAAATAAATTTTAATTCGAATATAGTGATTTAATTGGACAATTAAATTATTTATTTAATATTTGAAATTCGAGAAATAATTGATAATTGGTTTTAATGTGTATAAAAATGATTTATAAAGTTATACTAAATCATATTGGAGTTATAATGATGTTATAGAACTTTTAAAATTGATTTAAAAGTTAAATTGTGAAAATTGAATATTTTAATATTTAATTGCCCAGTAAAAATGACCATTTTTCAAATAGTCTCGGATTTCGATGAAACTAGTTTCATCGGATCCATAATGTTAAATTATTGTAAGATTTCAAATTTTGTCTCAATCGGATTTACGGTTTGTCGGGGCAAGCCAAAACGCATCGAAATTGTTTTAAATCGATTTGATTTAAATTTGATCGTTTATTTCCATAAATCTCACATACGATCGAATTAGCTCCCGAAACATGTTTCATTGTATTCAGAACGCGGGTAAAACCTTAGAAATGCCAGCCGTCACGCTTGATTTCGAGTTCGGAAAATTTTCGATGAATAGTGTTTCGTAAATTTTCTATAAAAGGACTTGTTTTTCACATTCTCCATCAAAACCCTAGCTCATTACGTCTGGCCGCCATTATCTATTCAATGGCCATAAAGTTATTTCGTTCTTCTTCGATTTTCTCCCAATCCACAAAACGATTCGAAATATTGTCAACTGCAATGTTGTAGAGAGCAAGGAGTTCTACGTGATCAACGGTGGAGATCGTTTAAAACGAAGTCAATCGTCGTCAATTCGAGCTTGAACGTCAGGCGTTCGTGCACGCGTTTCGATGCATAGAGAGGACCGAGCTTCACGTGCTCGTAGTCGAGTGTAGAGCGGAGCAAGTCGTTTCGAATGGTGGGTCCTGATCGCTCTAGAAGTCGTCGAGGTGAGCACGAGGATTAGGGTTTTGGGGCGGCTTTGGGTTCACATACCCATATACCTGGGAATGAACACGATGAGGAAGAAGCTTATATGCACGGCCTGGATCTCTTGTTCAAAAAAAAAGCAACGGCCAGATTTTGATGAGGTTATAAAATAAAAAAGAAAAAGAAAAAATTGAAAATAATTGTATATGAAATTCGTATTAACTTCAAAATACCATAACTTTGTCATACGAGGTTGGATTTTGACGAAACTTTTTGCGTTGGAATCGTTTCGACGAGCTCTTCGCAATGGAAATAGATTGGTGTCATTTGGAGCCAGTGATAAATTTGAGTAAAATTAAACGTGCATTTAATTTTATTTGAAATAAAATACTACAACGGTTATCGGAAGCAAGGTCAGAACTTCTCACTCAATCGAATTTTGTTTTCGATTTAAATTTTAAATAGTTGAGATTTAAAATTGTTGATAATGTTGATTGTGTGGATTGGATGATAATTGCTATCTATTATGTTAAAATAGACACTATACGCCGTATATTAAGCGGAGGTTATTTATTAAAAACATATACCGCGATAATCATACCATGTAGTGGGATTGGTATTATATATGTATTTGGAGTTGATTTCCCGCATTATATAGCGGATGAGATCCTATTGCGCCGCATAATAGCGGATAATATTTATAAATCTCATATACCGCGATATTCCACATTGAAGTGGAATTGGTATTGTGCTAACATCTGTGGATGCAGAGAAATAGTTTGGAGGGATCCAACTGGATTCCTCAAATAATTGAATTTGTTTCAATATTGTGTGTTGATTGTTTATAATCGCGGTGTGATTATTTTGTGATTGGAATTGTTGACGGCTATGGTTTAGCCGAATGTATTGTTGGTATCGTTGGATACCGAAAATAAATAAAAATTGGATTTTTGAAATTTAAGTTGAAAATTTATCGAAAAATTTATTTTTGATAATTGGATAAATTTAAAAGGGATTAAAAGATAAAAGTCTTATTTTTGAACTGTATTGAATTAAATTTCAAAATATGGAAAAAGGCTTAATAAATGGATTTCGGGAAATATTTTTATAAGTTGAAAATTTATTTAAATTTGGATTTTTAAATAGATTTGAAGAGATAAAGGAATTTATTTTAAAAAGAAATATTTTGTAAATTCATTGGAAATTTATAAGGATATGTGATGCTTTGTGATATATCCTGATTTGTGTTGTGATCTGTAATTTGTTATCTGTGATATATATATATCGATGATTTGTGAATGAAAGATAAGCGTTATAGTTTATACCGCTTATCAATTATATTGTTATATTTGATCTGTAATGGTTGAATGTTGTTGCACTATTGTGTTAAACCTTGGACTACACAATACACGCACAAATGTGGATTTCACGTGGAAATCGGTTAAGTCACAGATTTTTGTCAATTTTGAAAAATTGAATTTTTGAATACAAAGTAGTTTTGGAATTGGAATTGAAAGTTTCGAAAATGAGTTTCAAAAATAAAAGTTATTTTAAATAACTTAATAAAATTGAAATTTAAATCATTTGATTAAAAATTTGAATTCAATACTTAAAATTGAATTCGATGAATTGGGAATTTTGGTTTAAAAGATTTTGCAAGTGTCAAAGGTGTTTATATGGGTTTTTAACCATTTAAAATATGATTTTGGAAATTTAAATTTAAATCCAAGATTTGTACTTAGATGGCTTTAACTTGTGTAATTGTAACCAGTTTTTCCCAAAACAAAAACTATCTGTTTTCAAATAATAATAGCTTTCATAAAGTGAAAAGATTTCCAATTTGTATCGAAACATTTCAAGTTGAAATGAAATTGTAAATAGTTTGGAAAAACTATGAATTAACCTTTGTGAAGATGATTAAACTTTATTTCGAAATCAAAGAAGATTTGAAAATGTGTATCTTTTATATTATAAAAGACTTGAATTGTGAATAGTTTTGAAAGCTATAAATTAAATCTTAATTTAAAGATTTAATGGGTTAATCAAATTGAAATGGGAATTGATTTGGAACTGTGAATGAAACTTTGTGAAACTGGGTAAACTTTATGAAGTAAATCTTTTTTTTAAAGATTTAAAATCGTAATTTGTTTAAACCATTTAAAAGAAAGGATTTGGGTAATAAGTTGTGACTTAATTGGAATCCCTATATCCATATGTTTTAAATATTGTGCTCACTATTCGAGTTAGCCGAGAAAAGACCTTTGTGTCATATAACCCATTCCGAATTAGTGATACGACGATATGGATCGTATTGAAGACCGGTGGTGAAGACCGGGTATTTGTGAAAACGATAGGATGACCTATCGATTGTCTCTGCACCGCTAGCTACGGTATAGAGATTTCCTTTGTGATGGGAAGTTCGATCGGGATTGTGAATACCCGGATTGCAAGGGCTTCTTCGGAAGTGCCTTCGGCTCTGTTCGAACCCGGAACAGACTTGTATGGTTACATGTCTGACATTACATTTTGAGATATAAAGCTAATTTCTTTCAAATACATTTCTGTTTGGTGGCGGAGAATTTATTCTCTTAGCTTAACACCCTTCTCTGAGACGTACGAGCTCAAAGGTTATGTAGTTGAAATTTATCAGTGATATACTCCCAATTTGGTAGTGTGGCATGCTGAGTGTTGCTGTGTGATGATTATTTATTGATCATTTGTTGATCAAAGCGCGGCTTTGTGAAAAAGCGTAGCTTTGTGGACAAGACCTCATCGAGCCTCACAGACCGGAAATGGTCGAAACAGGATAGATGCGGCAAGGTTTCAAGGGTAGCGCCCCTAAGGTATGACCATTCCTTCTGGAAAAGGGTAGTATCATGGTATGGAGCCCAGATACTTACTCATGTGGACACACTATATTTACTACTGTATGATGTGTTGGTGACGAGCGCTCGAATAACGGTCCAAAAGGACCGGGGGTGGCATATCTCAGGTTTACTACCCGGGAAGGGGGTAACCGGCCTTGTGTTGGCAGAGAGCAGGTTGTCTCTCGGGGCGTCCCGCCAGAGGCGTTCCTACGTGGCATAGGAAGTTTCTTAGCCTGACCATTTGTCGGAAATCCAATTTCCAATACGAACCTTGTACGGTATTAGTTGTAGAACCTGCCATTTAATGTGGCAGCTATAGTAGGCATAGTATAATGGTACCTATGCTGGCTAAGATTAATATTATATTTTCGAAATGTTTTCCACTATGCACTAATAATAATAATCCAATGATTTGCGTAGTAAGCATGTTTGACTATTATAAGAAGAAATCTCCTCCAATTCTGCGTTTGCATTGTGTGTGTGGCAGGAGGTCTTATGGTAGTTTCATTTTCCAAAAGCGTTCCGGATATTTTCCACTTCCTTTGTTGTTGTTGTTTTAAAGATAATAATTGTTTTAGTTCTCACACCAGTCACCATGACTGACCTGGAGTTTATTGTTTCCTTCCTAAACTCTGGGTGCCCACCAATTTCCACATGGGCAGTCTAGAGTCAGGTTATCAGGTCATTCTGGATTCAGGAGATGCTGTGGAGCTCTGTGGAAAGCTGGATGGCGAGACGTAGCACTTGTATATGATATTATTATTTCACTGTGTATTCTGTATGAGGACAAGTTGTATAACTGTCCATTGATGTATAGTGTTGTTGTAAACTCTGATGATGTAATGTATAAAATGATATAGTTCTTTGATTTAAAGATTATTCATTTATCTATTATATGTTGTTCCGCTGCGATATGTGAGATTCTGATATTGTTCTGTGTTTTTCTGTTGTTCTTCTTTCTTTTTCTTATGTCTTCTTCTACCTCATCTTTTTAACCATAACAATTCGGTTTTCCGGCATTCGATTGCTCGGCAGTGGATACAGTGAACGTATTAATGTCGATTTTCGGAAGTCGAAAATAATTGAATCGTTACATTTGGTATTAGAGCATATGGT
Source organism: Allium fistulosum (assembly GCA_030737815.1). Lineage (NCBI taxonomy): Eukaryota > Viridiplantae > Streptophyta > Magnoliopsida > Asparagales > Amaryllidaceae > Allium > Allium fistulosum. The sequence goes on along the minus strand of CM060908.1, from coordinate 735,073,968 downwards.
TAAGCGATAACTTTGGCTCTGTTGGGAATTACTCATTAGAGATAGAGTCAGTAGTACTCTAGAATGAGTGTGAGTGTAATAATAGATACGAGTGCGTATTTGTTAATGAATATGAAATTGTTTTATATTGTGTTTGCTTATCCGTTGAGCTGTTTATGAATTCTGGTCGCTATGTGGGACGCCATATTATCGATAGGGGTTTCTAAACACTTAAACGAGGCAAGTCGACATAGTATCGTTTTAAATTAGGTAAATGGAATAATTTTACCTTGGTATTATTTTACATATAAAGGAAATAATTTTTTCAGAATTATTAAAGTGCATATAAATTTATTGTTTGGTTGTTGAAAATGTAAGAATATATATTAGTTAATAAAAGTTGCTTGAATAATCTAAATAAGAACAACAATTATGAAAGAATAACTTATAGAAGCAAATGAATTATAAGTATGGAATTATAATTAAAATGATTTACAATTGTGAAATAATCTTGTATAAGTAAAGTGAAATAGTGAAATTATATGAGAAAAAGATTTATAAATGTGATTTATAAATAAAAGGAAATTTTGAAAAGAATTTAAGCACTGAATTCACTATTGTTACTGGGAAATAATAAGGGTGATGACTGTAGCATCATCAGTATCATTTTCGAGTTTTTGTGTGATAAATTTGCTACTATAGTAAATTGAAAAAAATTATAGTTTTGTTGTGATAAACAAAAATTTAAATTAAAAATCAAAATTGGAATTGATGAATATAAGTGAAACAAGTTTTGAATTTATAATATGAGATAATAAAGATTTAACTTTAGTAAAGTTGAAATGAAATTGAGTTAGCATAATAAAATATGTGATTTGAAATTTAACTAAAGGAAGGTTAAATAAATTGAATTGGATTAGATAAGTGATTATAATATGATTTAGAAAGTTGAATAATAAGTTGTATAACTTATAGAGTGAGAAAATGTAAGTGAAACCAAATGATAAAATGGTTAAACAATTTTGTTAAGCAAAATGAGATATGAATTTGAATAAGTGATGAAATTTAGCTTTGGTGAAAGTTAAATAGAATTTATTTTAGAATTGGAATCTGAATTGGATTTATAAGTGGAAATTTAAGTTAAGTTAAACAAATGATGTTTAGTTGGAATATAACTTAAGTAATGTTGAATGAAGTTGATTTTGGTATCGAAGTAAAAATAATGAAGTGAATTAAATGAATATGAACTTGAGTTATATAAAGGAGATTCAACTTTATTTGTTAAATGAATTAGCAATTGAATTAATGAATGAATTGAATGTTAATCAATCCAATGTAAATGAATTGATATGGAATGATGAATGTAAGTGTTAATTCATTAAAGCTAATTGAAAGTGTTGAACCAAATTGAAAGTAAATTGAATAAATTTGGTTGTGTTGAATATACATTGGTTGTTATATGATTGTTGGTTGATTGTATATAGTATAATTCATTAAGTGTTAATGAAATCGAATTAGTGAAATTGAAAGCTATGTAATTGGATCCAAATTGAAAGCGGATCAACTTGAATTTAAATTAGTGAATGTAAACTAATTGAAAATGAATAAATGAATGTCGTTGTATATGAATTGGGTGTAAATAATTACAAGTAATGTAGAAATCACATAAGTTGCTTATAAACCTTGTTTAGTATGCATTTCTTTTAATATGCGTATGTTGAAGTTGTTTAAAAGAGTAAATTGTTAATAACTTTATATATATGTCACTTACATGTTTAAATTGAGTAAGTACAGGTGTCGGGCTGCCGTTCGGCTGGTTGGGTCATGCTAAAATGCTTAATAAATAACTGCTTTGCTTAAAAATGCTAAAAAGGTACGCCTACGCAATAAAAATAGGAAATATGAACTGTTTTTCTGCTTTTAAAACCGTGTGGGTCGATGTATATATATTTATGTCTATTGTGATCCTACTACGATTAAACTGCGCAAAGGAGGCTATGGCGAATTTTTCTGAAAATTTAAGGCGTTAGAAAATTTTCGAAAATTTTTAGAAATTTGTGAAAACTAAATTTTGGATTTTGGAGTTAAAAGTTAAATGATATAATTTGTTTTGAAAAGTATAACTAAGTATAGATTTGAAAAACTTAGTAAAGTTTTTGAAAGAGTTTAACTATTGGATGTTGGAGAAGTTGTACACTTAAGTGATTTTGGAACCTAATTTGAACGAATTGTTTGAAAAGTTAGTGGATTCTGTAACTTTTTCTTACTTTGCAATTTCGAGGACGAAATTCTTTTTAGGGTGGAAGTTTGTAACGACCCCGAATTTCTGTCATTTGATATTCGTATATTTAATTGATTTTAAATATTAACGAGTGAGATTTGTGAGTCAAATAAATTTTAATTCGAAAATTAAATTATTAATTTAATATTTGAAATTCCAGAAATAATTGATAATTGTGTTTAATGTGTACAAAAATGATTTATAAAGTTATATTAAATCATATTGGAGTTATAATGATGTTATAGAACTTTTAAAATTGATTTAAAAGTTAAATTGTGAAAATTGAATATTTTAATATTTAATTGACGAGTAAAAATGACCATTTTTCAAACAGTCTCGGATTTCGACGAAACTAGTTTCATCAGATCCGTAATGTTAAATTATTGTTAGATTTCAAATTTCGTCTCAATCGGATTTACGGTTTGTCCGGGGCAAGCCAAAACGCATCGAAATCGTTTTAAATCGATTTGATTTAAATTTGGTCGTTTATTTCCGTAACTCTCACATACGATCGAATTAGCTCCCGAAACACGTTCCATTGTGTTCGGAACGCGGGTAAAACCTTAGAAACGCCAGCCGTCACGCTTGATTTCGAGTTCGGAAAATTTTCGATGAATAGTGTTTCGTAAATTTTCTATAAAAGGACTTGTTTATCACATTCTGCATCAGAACCCTAGCTCATTAGGTTTGGCCGCGATTATCTATTCAATGGCCAAAAAGTTGTTTTGTTCTTCTTCGATTTTCTCCCAATCCACAAAATGAATCGAAATATTGTCAACTGCAATGTTGTAGAGAGCAAGGAGTTCTACGTGATCAACGGTGGAGATCGTTTAAAACGAAGTCAATCGTCGTCAATTCGAGCTTGAACGTCACGCGTTCGTGCACGCGTTTCGATGCATAGAGAGGACCGAGATTCACGTGCTCGTAGCCGAGTGTAGAGCGGAGCAAGGCGTTTCGAATGGTGGGTCCTGATCGCTCTGGAAGTCGTCGAGGTGAGCGCGATGATTAGGGTTTTGGGGCGGCTTTGGGTTCACATACGCATATACCTGGGAACGAACGCGATGAGGAAGAAGCTTATATGCGCAGCCTGGATCTCTTGTTAAAAAAAAGAAACGGCCAGATTTTGATGAGGTTATAAAATAAAAAATAAAAATAAAAAATTGAAAATAATTGTATATGAAATTCGTATTAACTTCAAAATAACATAACTTTGTCATACGAGGTTGGATTTTGACGAAACCTTTTTCGTTGGAATCGTTTCGACGAGCTCTTCGCAATGGAACTTGATTGGAGTCGTTTGGAGCCAGTGAAAATTTTGAGTAAAATTAAAAGTGCGTTTAATTTTATTTGAAATAAAATACTGCAATGGTTATCGGAAGCAAGGTGAGAACTTCTCACTCAATCGAATTTTGTTTTCGATTTAAATTTTAAATAGTTGAGATTTAAAATTGTTGATAGTGTTGATTGTGTGGATTGGATGATAATTGCTATCTGTTATGTTAAAATAGACCTTATACGCCGTATATTAAGCGGAGGTTATTTATTAAAAACATATACCTCGATAATTCCACCGTGCAGTGGGATTGGTATTATATATGTATTTGGAGTTGATTTCCCGCATTATATAGCGGATGAGACCCTATTGCGCCACATAATAGCGGATAATATTTATAAATCCCATATACCACGATATTCCACATTGAAGTGGAATTGGTATTGTGCTAACATATGTGGATGCAGGGAAACAGGTTGGAGGGATCCAACTAGATTCCTCAAATAATTGAATTTGTTTCAATATTGTGTGTTGATTGTTTATAATCGCCGTGTGATTATTTTGTTATTGGAATTGTTGACGGCTACGGTTTAGCTGGATGTATTGTTGGTATCGTTGGATACCGAAAATAAATAAAAATTGGATTTTTGAAATTTAAGTTGAAAATTTATCGAAAAATTTATTTTTGATAATTGGATAAATTTAAAAGGGATTAAAAGATAAAAGTCTTATTTTTGAACTGTATTGAATTAAATTTCAAAATATGGAAATAGGCTTAATAAATGGATTTCGGGAAATATTTTTATAAGTTGAAAATTTATTTAAATTTGGATTTTTAAATAGATTTGAATAGATAAAGGAATTTATTTTAAAAAGAAATAATTTGTAAATTCATTAGAAATTTATAAGGATATGTGATGCTTTGTGATATATCCTGATTTGTGTTGTGATCTGTAATTTGTTATCTGTGATATATATATCGGTGATTTGTGAATGAAAGATAAGCGTTATAGTTTATACCGCTTATCAATTATATTGTTATATTTGATCTGTGATGGTTGAATGTTGTTGCACTATTGTGTTAAACCTTGGACTACACAATACACGCACAAATGTGGATTTCACGTGGAAATCGGTTAAGTCATAGATTTTTATCAATTTTGAAAAATTGAATTTTTGAATCCAAAATAGTTTTGGAATTGGAATTGAAACTTTCGAAAATGAGTTTCAAAAATAAAAGTTATTTTAAATAACTTAATAAAATTGAAATTTAAATCATTTGATTAAAAATTTGAATTCAATACTTAAAATAGAATTCGATGAATTGGGAATTTTGGTTTAAAAGATTTTACAAGTGTCAAAGGTGTTTATATGGGTTTTTAACCATTTAAAATATGGTTTTGGAAATTTAAATTTAAATCCAAGATTTGTACTTGGATGGCTTTAAATTGTGTAATTGTAACCAGTTTTTCCCAAAACGAAAACTATCTGTTTTAAAATAATAATAGCTTTCATAAAGTGAAAAGATTTCCAATTTGTATCGAAACATTTCAAGTTGAAATGAAATTGTAAATAGTTTGGAAAAACTATGAATTAACCTTTGTGAAGATGATTAAACTTTATTATGAAATCAAAGAAGATTTGAAAAGGTGTATCTTTTATATTATAAAAGACTTGAATTGTGAATAGTTTTGAAAGCTATAAATTAAATCTTAATTTAAAGATTTAATGGGTTAATCAAATTGAAATGGGAATTGATTTGGAACTGTGAATGAAACTTTGTGAAACTGGGTAAACTTTATGAAGTAAATCTTTTTGTTTAAAGATTTAAAATGGTAATTTGTTTAAACCATTTTAAGGAAAGGATTTGGGTAATAAGTTGTGACTTAATTGTAATCCCTATATCCATATGTTTTAAATATTGTGCTCACTATTCGAGTTAGCCGGGAAAAGACCTTTGTGTCATATAACCCATTCCGAATTAGTGATACGACGATATGGATCGTATTGAAGACCGGTGGTGAAGACCGGGTATTTGTGAAAACGATAGGATGACCTATCGATTGTCTCTGCACCGCTAGCTACGGTATAGAGATTTCCTTTGTGATGGGAAGTTCGATCGAGATTGTGAATACCCGGATTGCAAGGGCTTCTTCGGAAGTGCCTTCGGTTCTGTTCGAACCCGGAACAGACTTGTATGGTTACATGTCTGACATTACTTTTTGAGATATAAAGCCAATTTCTTTCAAATACATTTCTGTTTGGTGGCGGAGAATTTATTCTCTTAGCTTAACACCCTTCTCTGAGACGTACGAGCTCAGAGGTTATGTAGTTGAAATTTATCAGTGATATACTCCCAATTTGGTAGTGTGGCATGCTGAGTGTTGCTGTGTGATGATTATTTATTGATCATTTGTTGATCAAAGCGTGGCTTTGTGAAAAAGTGTAGCTTTGGGGACGAGACCTCATCGAGCCTCACAGACCGAAAATGGTCGAAACGGGAAAGATGCGGCAAGGTTTAAGGGGTAGCGCCCCTAGGGTATGACCATTCCTTCTGGAAAAGGATAGTATCATGGTATGGAGCCCAGATACTTACTCATGTGGACACACTATATTTACTACTGTATGATGTGTTGGTGACAAGCGCTCGGATAAAGGTCCCAAAGGACCGGGGGTGGCATATCTCAGGTTTACTACCCGGGAAGGGGGTAACCGGCCTTGTGTTGGCAGAGAGCAGGTTGTTTCTCGGGGCGTCCCGCCAGAGGCGTTCCTACGTGGCATAGGAAGTTCCTTAGCCTGACCATTTGTCGGCAATCCAATTTCCAATATGAACCTTGTACGGTATTAGTTGTAGAACCTGCCATTTATTGTGGCGGCTATAGTAGGCATAGTATAATGGTACCTATGCTGGCTAAGATTAATATTATATTTTCGAAATGTTTTCCACTATGCACTAATAATAATAATCCAATGATTTGCGTAGTAAGCATGTTTGACTATCATAAGAAGAAATCTCCTCCAATTCTGTGTTTGCATTGTGTGTGTGGCGGGAGGTCTTATGGTAGTTTCATTTTCCAAAAGCATTGCGGATATTTTCCACTTCCTTTGTTGTTGTTGTTTTAAAGATAATAACTGTTTTAGTTCTCACACCAGTCACCATGACTGACCTAGAGTTTATTGTTTCCTTCCTAAACTCAGGGTGCCCACCAATTTCCACACGGGCAGTCTAGAGTTAGGCTATCAGGTCATTCTGGATTCAGAAGATGTTGTGGAGCTCTGTGGTAAGCTGGATGGCGAGACGTAGCACTTGTATATGATATTATTATTCCACTTTGTATTCTGTATGAGGAAAAGTTGTAAAACTGTCCATTGATGTATAGTGTTGTTGTAAACTCTGATGATGTAATGTATAAAATGATATAGTTCTTTGATTTAAAGATTATTCATTTATCTATTATATGTTGTTCCACTGCGATATGTGAGATTCTGATATTGTTCTGTGTTTTTCTGTTATTCTTCTTTCTTTTTCTTCTGTCTTCTTCTACCTCTTCTTTTTAACCATAACAATTCGGTTTTCCGGCATTCGATTGCTCGGTAGTTGATACAGTGAACGTATTAATGTCGATATTCGGAAGTCGAAAATAATTGAATCGTTACATCATCCATTCTTCAAAACAACTCGATCCCATCTCATAGCATCTAACTTCAAGTTCTAGAAAGAAGTCGGCATATTCCTAAGCACTTAACCCATTTCTTACACATTACCATAGACAACCTCCTTTAGCTATGCTTAATCACCATATGTCAACCACAGAAATGTTTTTCCAATACAAATAACTCTGTACCGACATAAACAAGTTGGTACCAACTTGTCTCCTTAGAGAATTAGGACATGCGACTTAAACCGCAAGCTCGTCCCATACTCTAGAGCCTCCCTTCCAAGTTTCGTCCAATTCCGATCATCATTACCTCCGATTTGCCAAGTTCACCAACATATCTTCCTAAACATCCAAAACACTAGGAAACAACATCAAAGCACAACATATAAACATAGAATAACATGCATATACATCCATTTCAACAAGCAATACACAAGATTGTGATAAGTAAACCAATTTTAATCTACGTATCACATGCACATATGAACATTAATAAGGATTACAAAATCATTCTTTTGAAAACCATTTCCAAAATTCACCAATTTAGATTACACACATATAATAACATGTAATTAAAGTTAGAAGAGGTTTTAAGGCCAAAAATCATGTTAAAAACATGTAATTCTACCATATAAACATGTATATGATCAGAAGTCATAGACTGCTCACCTATCACCAAATTCAATCGATTTGAGTCTCGATCAAAGCGGAAAGCAATGAAAAGCAATTTGAATCAACCAAAATAATGATCTCTATCTTTTAATCAATGATCTATTCACTAACCTTCAATTTGGTTTGACTTAGAGAGTAATTTGGATGATTTTGGATGGATCTAGAGCTAATGGCGATTTAGATTTGATTTGGAAGAGAGGAAAAAACTTTTAATTTGACTCCTACAGCCCCTATTTATAGTAATTTCGAATTTGATTAATGTGCCTAATCATGGCCTTCGTTAATTACACACCAATTTTGAGCGGCAACCGTCTAAACTTAAAACCTACATAATTTTCTAACTGTAAGTCCGTTTTTCTATTGTGACCACTCTATGAAATGAAAAACCATCATCCTGATGCAATGAAACTATTTGAGATCATAATTCGACTTCTATCAAAAGTTATAGCCTAAACAAGATTTTCAAGGTCAAAATGGTCACATAGAAATTCAGAAAAAATAATAGGTTTGTAAAATATCCCTAAGAGTCATATCTCAAAATTATAGTATCATATGACCTCATATGAATAAAATAAAAATATTTTACGATTCTCCAATACTTAAAATATGGGTCGTTACACAAATCGTTAAAGTTAAGGTAAATTATAAATCTGGATCTGAAATCTAAATTAAATCCAAATCTCTTCTCAAATCAAGATTTCTGATATATATATATATGTGTGTGCGCACGTGTGCGTGCTTGGGGTAATAGGGAAAATAAGGGTAGTCAAACTGGAATAATAAGTTTTAGATCTGGAGAATCGGAAAGCTAAAACGGTGAGTGGGAAATTACATATTTTTATAGAATATTGGATTTATATCGTTATAAATCTATTCCTATATGCCTAAATGTAAACGGAGAGTCATGGGATAAAATTGTATACTTGTAATGAATTTATAAATCCTGCATATATATTTTGTGATTGATAACTTAATTTTAATATTGCATGTATGTGAATCTGGATAGTACTAGGTGGTGGTAGTCCTTGAAATTGATAAATTATGTGGTAATTCTAGATTAGATTTAAATGGCTTATGCAAGAAAAATGTAAACTAGAGCTATCACAATAAATTATGCGGTTTAAGCAGTATTTTAATTCATTGGAATGTTGAGTGTTATAATGTAAATTTCTATTGATTATCAAGTTCAGATTCATAAATAAAAGTGTATCGTTTGAAATAACAAGGAATACGCCTAAAAGAAAGAGATGTATAAAATAGAGATATTTATCGTATTCTGTACTGTCTATTTCAATAACTATGATAAACATAATTCGTTGTAATTCCAAATGTAACACAAATCCTCTTTTTGGATAAGATATAGAAATTTATAGTTTTAACCTTTCCTATTTAGAGAAATATAAGTTTAATACATTAAAATGCAGAAATCCCTAAGTATTAATTAAAGAATTGTAAATGTGAATAATAAAGGTTTAGGTGAAGAATTAATGTATATGAAATAGAGGCAAGACATAAATCAAATAATAAACAATAAAAAGGTAGACAAGTAGTAATTTCAACAAAAAGGGTATGTAAAGTTCACTAAAATAGGGTGGGTAGTGAAGGTTAAAATGGAATAGAAATAGAAATACAATAAGGCATGGAAAAGTAAATAGGAAAAGATATTTAGATCTTTTAATGAAAGTGGTAAATGATAGTAAATTGATATTAATAGAATAAGAAGTAAATGCATGAAAAAGTAAAGGGATATTACTAACAGTTGAACATTAGAGGCGTGATAATTAAAAGAGTATGAACATACATACATACATATGTATTTATATACATATACATATACATATACATATATATACACACACGTAGCCTAAGGTATGCGTTTATGACGTGTGTGGATTATTAATGTCAGTAAATAATTTAGATAATATGAGAATGACACAGTCATTAAAATAGGTTGGAATGCGAGGTCAATAGTTTTACACAACAGATGTAACGATCCCGATTATAAAACAAATTCAAATTTGTAATTAATTTTATTTTTGGAATTAAATTGTGAATTTATTTGTTATTTTCCAAAGTAAGCAGATATTTGTTTATTAAAATAAATAGATAAATATATATATATATATATATATGATTCTAAATAGAATATTTAATTGGAAATTCAAAATGTATTCAAAATGAATTTTCTTTAAAAGGTTGTAAACAAAAATATAAACAAAGAAACAAGGCTAAAGAAAAGAAAATATACTCAAATATGTACAAGCCAAGTCTAATTAATGCTAGCACACCATAGCATATAATATCAGCCACCACACAATCTGCAAAAAAAAAACAAATCAAAATTTTGTACTTACAAAAATCAAAATGGGATTGTATGTAAACCAAGATAGGAACACAAGCATTTAATGCTTTCTTTTTTTTAGCCTAAATCAAATCATATCAGCCGAAAATAAGCATTGCTTAGTCAACAACCAAAAATAAACAATATCTGATCAAAAGGAAAAACTTGCATGTACTAGTGATAACCTATTTGTACAAACCATCTCCTTTATATATGTACACCATCCTCTTTGTATTCCAGTTCGTCCTCAACATAGCAAAATCAGAGAAAGAAAAATATAAACATCATTCAACAATAAAGCAGAAAGGTGATTAAGGGAATTAATCTGCAGTTTTCAACAATATAAGTGCTTTCTGTTCTTACATTTGATGTGAGTAAACTTGTTTTTTTGTTTATTGAAACTTAAGTATTTAGTTCAAAAAAAAAAATCTTGTGTTTGTTGTATATTGAAAAACTGTGTTCTGTATATGTTTTTCTTTCTGTGATACTGGAAATTGATTTGTTCCTTTAAACTTTGGTCTCAGAGCAAAAGTAAATGAGAAGTAATTAATAAACTTCATACAATCCTTTTTAGCTTAGGATTTTTAAATAAAACAAGTTTGTTTAAACTCGAAACACAGTTTAAAATTTGTTTCAAGCTTGATCATGAGGGGTTTGTTTCTGTAACCAAAGTTTTACAGTTAAAACAAAATCTTATGATAAATTAAAGTGTCTTAAATCATTGTTTTGATTATATAATTTGAATAATCACACAAAGAGATGATTTTTAAAATTAATATGATGATTTTTATTTAAGTGGTTCAAGAGTAGTTCACGTTTGAACCAATTTCGTTCTTTTTCAAATTTCTGATGATCGATCGAAGGATAATTGATAAAAATTTGTGTGAAGCTAGCGTGTTGATCCAGGACTTCAGGAAAATTGTCGAAGAATTTTTCTATTGTGTGAATTGACGAGTAGAGTTTAAATTAGGGTTGTAGCCGAGGTTGTTTGCGTGTCTGTAAACAAGGTGATTTCATCACCTAGGAGCGATCGAGATGCATATGCTTTTGGGGAATGATAGTACAACGTGTTGACGTGATATGGCCGGAAGCGTGGATTTTCTGGTGAACTATGCGAGGAGAACGAGGCGAGTTGGTCTAGGTACGTTCGAGCTTCAGTTCGACGACAAGGTGAATTTTCGATTCCGAGTTTCTTGGGTCGAATCGAAGTTCGATTTCGTGTTTGAGTGGATTTTTCGACCTGCCGATGATCGTGATGATCACCGGAGTGGCGGCGCCACGTCGTGCACGTGCACAACGTGTTCTGGGTATCGGTGAGTTTGCAGATGGGAAGCTCGAGTTGTAACTCGAGAAAATGCACGCTTGGCTTTGGGAAGAAACTCGCGTACGCGAGTATCCTTTCTGTTATTTTAGTTTGAACACTTAAGTTTAACTTAAACTCTGATTGAAAAAAAAGAAGAAGAACAGGAAGAAGAAGAATAGGCGGGGGAAGGAGATAGACTCAGGGAAGGGACGAGAGAAACTCAAGTTTGACTCGAGTGAGAACCTGGGTTTGTTGGGGTTGCTTCAAAAATGGGTTAAGCCCAAATTGATTTCAAGGCCCAAATTGATTTCAAGTTATAATGTTACACAAATTTTGGTGTTAACAAAGTAATCAATGTTTAACTGTTTTACGTTAAGAACTTATTTCAAGTTTTAATTAACCAAGCAAATAGTAACAATTTTTTAAAATCTAATTAATACTTTAATTAAATAATTAATTTAAAATTAGTGTTAAAGTTAATTAACATTAAAGCTTTTTGTAATAGTAATAAATTGGTTTCGAAATAAATTAAAGAAGATTTCAAAATGTTAATTTAGATAAATAACAACTGTTTTGGAATGCGATCGAGAATAATTAAATCAATAATTTGTAATTAAAATTGATTAATAAACAATTAAGTGTCTAAATTATTTATAATTAAGAATTGTTAATTAGATAATTTAAGCTGATTAATTTATAATTAGTAGTTAATTAAGTTAATTGATTAAGAAATAATTCATTAACAAAGTTGGTTAAGATTTAATCAAATTATTTATCATTAAGAATAATTGATCATTGATTAAAATAAGTATGTGGTTAATTCACTTAAACCACATTAGAAAATAATTAACTATTGTTGTGCACTGGATTGATATATCTGTTGTGATTATGATGCTGTGTAATGTGAATCGTGTTGTGCTAAACTATGATTTGTGATTTACCTCTGTATTTATGTGAAAACCTTGTTGCCCGTAAATCGGCATTTAAACTTAGATGCGATAGGGAGTCGGATTCCAGTTGGTTATCCGAAACCCACATCGAATTGTAATGATGAATCTTTGTGACTGATAAATTTATTTTATCTGTGAAACTATGAATGAAGGTAAGCGTTATCGATTATACCGCTTATCGATATTGGTATATCTGTGATGACTGATGTTGTGCACTATTGTGTAAGATCCCTGGACCACACCATACACACACAAATATGGATTGCACGTGGAAATCAGTTAAGTCACAGATTTTTAAAATAATTTTCAATTTGAATTTTAAATTCAAATGGGTTGGAAATGGATTGGGTTTAAAGTAAAAAGCCTTTGAAAGGGTGTTTTAAAAATGTAAGTTATTTTGAATAACTTAATAAAGATTTGAAATTTGAATGATTTGATTTAAATTGGAATTCAATCTGAAATTGAATCCTATATTGGTATTTATGATTTAAAAAGTATTATACAAGTTTATACGGGGTTTTAAACCATTTTTAAATTGTTGTTTTTGGGAATTTGAACTAACCCAAAGTTTCAACTTGTATAAATGAGATCGAATTTTTCCGAAATGAAAACTATTTGTTTTCAAATAATAATGTCTTTTATTTTAAGAAAGGATTTCTATATTGTGTTGAAAGGTTTTAAGTTTGAAATGGAATTGAAATGTTTTGAAAACTATTAAATGAGTCTTTGATTCAAAGACCGGACGAGTTAATCCAACTTGAAATGGAATTGTTTTGAAAGACTATGAATGAATCTTCGGAAACGAGTTTTGAAATCTATAAGTTAAATCTTGATTTAAAGATTTAACAAGTAAACCTATTCAATTAAAATGGAAATTGTTTTGAAAGCCATGAATAGATCTTTGTGAAACTAAGTGAACTTTGTGAATTAAATCGAAATAGTTTTGAGAACTATGAAGAATCTTTGTGAAACTGTATGAACTTTGTGAGATGAATCTTCTTATGTAAAAGATTAAAAATGGTAATGTGTTTAAACCATTTGAAAGAAAAGTTTTGGGTAATAAGTTGTGACTTAATCAAAATCCCAATATCCATATGTTTTAAAATATTGCGCTCACTATTCGGTTTAGCCGGGAGAGGACTTTGTGTCATATAACCCATTCTGAATAGTGATACGTTGTAAATGGATAGCATTTGAAGACCGGTGTGAAGACTGGGTATTTGTGAAAACGATAGGATAACCTGTCGATTGTCTCTGCACTGAGTCGCGTCGGTATAGATATTTCCTAAGTGATGGGAAATCCGATCGGGATTGTGATCGAGATCTCTCGGATAAAGGTCGGTAACGACCGGGAATAGCATACTCGTGTGGTAGTTACCTAGTTACAGCTTGGTTAAAGCGTGAGGTAGCGTCGGCCTTGTTTAGCAAAGATCCGGTTAGGTTCTCAGGGGCGTCCTTCCAGAGGCGTTCCCAGTTCGGTAAGGAAGTTCCTTTGCCTGACCATTTGTTGGAAAATCCAAAGAAACAATACGTGCCCTATACGATTTTAGTTGCATAACCTACCATGGAATGTGGCGGTAACCTGCTACCGAACATGGTAGCTATAGTAGGCATACGATGAAATGTTGTATGCTGGCTAAGATTGATATTATACTTTCGAAATATTTTCTACACCATGCACTAATAATAATATCAAATGGGTTTCGTGTATCAAGCATTTTTGACTGTCATAAGGAGAAATCTCCCCCAAGTGTGCGATTGCGTGGTGTGTGTGGCGGGAGGCCTTATGGCAGTTTCATTTTCCAAAAGGCATTGGGAATTTCAAAAGTAAATTATTTTGGTTGTTTTTAAAAGATTAATTGTTCTTGTTTTTCTTAGTGCAACATGATAGGGGGTTCTCGCTTCGCAGTTTGGTGGCGAACGGGAGACTCTTACCCTACATGTCCCTGAGTATGAGGGGTTGGTTAGCCATAAGGTGTGACAGTCGAAAGGCTGGCCGTAAAAGCAAGGACAAGGTACCAGTGTATGCCACGGTGGGTCTGGGATGGTTGCAAAGCCTATCGGTTGGCACTGCCTCGTGTGCGCCATCACAAGTGGTATCAGAGCTAAAGGTTGAGTAATAACTTTAGCTATGGAGTATAACACATTAGATGGCTCATTAGAGATAGGGTGAATTATATCCTAGAATGTGTATAACCCAAGAGACCGGAAACCCAAATTTCTCAGTCTATTTTCTTTAAACTGTTGATATCCCTAAGATATCTTGTCCATATGCCTAAATCAAGTTTTCTTACTATTTACCGATAGTAATAATGAGCGGAAGAAGAGGACAAGGTAAGGGATGGGGAAATACCACTACATCTAGTCAAGTCCCTGCAATAGCAGAAGCAGCTATACTTACTCAATCTCAGCCTAATTTGGCCGATCTATATAGAAATTTTACCAGACTTGGTGGTAAGCCGTTCACTGGCAAAGAATCCATTATCGAAGCATAAGCCTGGATTCGGTCATGTGAAAGAATCTTTAGAGGATTGAAGTTAGAAGATGATCAGATGCGACTAATAGCTTCTTGGCAACTCCAAGAAGAAGCATTAGCTTGGTGGGAGACAGTTACTATTGATAAGCCAGAAGAAAAGTTTACTTGGGAGAAATTTAAAGAAGTATTTGAGAAGCGCTATCTGCCATCAGTTGGAATTTCTCTAATGTACCAGGAATTCATGGACTTAAAGGAAGGGAGCTTGTCATTCGAGGAGTATCTAAACAAATTCAATGAATTGTCTCGTTTTGGCCCTGAATTAGTAAACACACCTTTGAAAAAGAACGAAAGGTTCATTCGTGGGATGAATAAGAAATTCCACAAAAGGATGACTGGCCATGTCAAGGAATCCTTTTCAGATTTGGTTGATATGGGGTACAGATATGCTACACTTGTTATGCAAGAAACCCCAAGGGAAGAAGGAGATACGAGCAATCAAAATTGGAAGAAAAGGAAGTTCGGGAACAAGAAACCATATCAAGAAAAGGAAAAGAAGGACAGTTAGGGAAACCCGGCGAAAGATATAACTTGTTACAATTGTTAAGAAAAGGGCCACTATGCAAACAACTGCAAGAATCCAAGGAAACAAGTTAAGAAAGAACAACCTGTGGAGACTGGTTAGGGAGTTAAGAAATGCTATTACGGTCACAAACCAGGACATGAAGTTAAAGATTGCTTGAAAAGGAAGCAAGCTCATGTAGCAAAGGTGTATGCAATCAAATATGATCCTTCAACCTCAAAGGCTGATAAGGGAAAAGGAATTTTGGAAGGTAACTTTCTCATTTACGATAAAATTTTCGGATTTTTGTCCGACACGGGAACTACCCATAGTTTTATTTCTCAGCAAATCGTAAGTGAGTTAAAATCTTGAATCTGAGATCGTAATCGAATCTATTTCTGTCTGTTTCATTGGGTTTCGATATAATCTACGAATGGTTAGTTATCCCTTCGAACTAACCAATACCCTGTATACATCGTAGATCAGATTACCCAATTGTTTCATAGTTGATTGAGTTTGTTCTCACATCTATTGTTGATAATTCTAATTTGGTAAACCAAATGTAGAATTGATATCCGGTTTGATCTGAAAAGATATTTCTATATCTTTTATCTGTTCTTTGTTATCTCCTTGGCAAATTTCAGGGACGAAATTTCTTAAGGGGGAGAATCTGTAACGATCCCGATTTTAAACAAATTCAAATTGGTAATTAATTTAATTTTTGGAATTAAATTGTGAATTTATTTGTTATTTTCCAAAGTAAGCAGATATTTGTTTATTAATATAAATAGATAAATATATATATATGATTCTAAATAGAATTTTTAATTGGAAATTCAAAATGTATTCAAAATAAATTTTCTTTAAATGGTTGTAAACAAAAATATAAACAAAGAAACAAGGCTAAAGAAAAGAAAATATACTCAAATATATACAAGCCAAGTCTAATTAATGCTAGCACACCATAGCATATAATATCAGCCACCACACAATCTGCAAAAAAAAAAACAAATCAAAATTTTGTACTTGCAAAAATCAAAATGGGATTGTATGTAAACCAAGATGGGAACACAAGCATTTAATGCTTTCTTTTTTTTAGCCTAAATCATATCATATCAGCCGAAAATAAGCATTGCTTAGTCAACAACCAAAAATAAACAATATCTTATCAAAAGGAAAAACTTGCCTGTACCAGTGATAACCTATTTGTACAAACCATCTCCTTTATATATGTACACCATCCTCTTTGTATTCCAGTTCGTCCCCAACATAGCAAAATCAGAGAAAGAAAAATATAAACATCATTCAACAATAAAGAAGAAAGGTGATTAAGGGAAATTAATCTGCAGTTTTCAACAATATAAGTGCTTTCTGTTCTTCCATTTGATGTGAGTAAACTTGTTTTTTTGTTTATTGAAACTTAAGTATTTAGTTCAAAAAAAAATCTTGTGTTTGTTGTATATTGAAAAACCGTGTTCTGTATATGTTTTTCTTTCTGTGATACTGGAAATTGATTTGTTCCTTTAAACTTTGGTCTCAGAGCAAAAGTAAATGAGAAGTAATTAATAAACTTCATACAATCCTTTTTAGCTTAGGATTTTTAAATAAAACAAGTTTGTTTAAACTCGAAACACAGTTTAAAATTTGTTTCAAGCTTGATCATGAGGGGTTTGTTTATGTAACCAAAGTTTTACAGTAAAAACAAAATCTTATGATAAATTCAAGTGTCTTAAATCATTGTTTTGATTATATAATTTGAATAATCACACAAAGAGATGATTTTTAAAATTAATATGATGATTTTTATTTAAGTGGTTCAAGAGTAGTTCACGTTTGAACCAATTTCGTTCTTTTTCA
Source organism: Allium fistulosum (assembly GCA_030737815.1). Taxonomy (NCBI): domain Eukaryota; kingdom Viridiplantae; phylum Streptophyta; class Magnoliopsida; order Asparagales; family Amaryllidaceae; genus Allium; species Allium fistulosum. The sequence continues at coordinate 735,056,618 of CM060908.1, read as the reverse complement.
AATTTCTGATGATCGATCGAAGGATAATTGATAAAAAATTGTGTGAAGCTAGCGTGTTGATCCAGGACTTCAGGAAAATTGTCGAAGAATTTTTCTATTGTGTGAATTGACGAGTCGAGTTTAAATTAGGGTTGTAGCCGAGGTTGTTTGTGTGTCTGTAAACAAGGTGATTTCATCACCTAGGAGCGATCGAGCTGCATATGCTTTTGGGGAATGATAGTACGAAGTGTTGACGTGATATGGCCGGAAGTGTGGATTTTTCGGTGAACTATGCGAGGGGAACGAGGCGAGTTGGTCAGGGTGCGTTCGAGCTTCAGTTCGACGACAAGGTGAATTTTTGATTTCGAGTTTCTTGGGTCGAATCGAAGTTCGATTTCGTGTTTGAGTGAATTTTTCGACCTGTCGATGATTGTGATGATCACCGGAGTGGCGGCGCCACGTCGTGCACGTGCACAACGTGTTTTGGGTATCAGTGAGTTTGCAGATGGGAAGCTCGAATTGAAACTCGAGAAAATGCACGCTTGGCTTCGGGAAGAAACTCGGGTATGCGAGTATCTTTTCTGTTATTTTAGTTTGAACACTTTAGTTTAACTTAAACTCTGATTGAAAAAAAAAGAATGGGAAGAAGAAGAGTAGGTGGGGGAAGGAGATAGACTCGGGGAAGGGACGAGAGAAACTCGAGTTTGACTCGAGTGAGAACCTAGGTTTGCTCGGGTTGCTTCAAAAATGGGTTAAGCCCAAATTGATTTCAAGGCCCAAATTGATTTCAAGTTATAATGTTACACAAATTTTGGTGTTAACAAAGTAATCAATGTTTAACTGTTTTACGTTAAGAACTTATTTCAAGTTTTAGTTTACCAAGCAAATAGTAATAATGTTTTAAAATCTAATTAATACGTTAATTAAATAATTAATTTAAAATCAGTGTTAAATTTTATTAACATTAAAGCCCTTTTGTAATAGTAATAAATTGGTTTCGAAATAAATTAAAGAAGATTTCAAAATGTTAATTTAGATAAATAACAACTGTTTTGGAATGAGAGCATTAATAATTAAATCAATAATTTGTAATTAAAATTGATTAGTAAACAATTAAGTGTCTAAATTATTTATAATTAAGAATTGTTAATTAGATAATTTAAGCTGATTAATTTATAATTAGTAGTTAATTAAGTTAATTGATTAAGAAATAATTCATTAACAAAGTTGGTAAAGATTTAATTAAATTATTTATCATTAAGAATAATTGATCATTGATTAAAATAAGTATGTGGTTAATTCACTTAAACCACATTAGAAAATAATTAACTATTGTTGTGCACTAGATTGATGTTTCTGTTGTGATTATGATGCTGTGTGATGTGAATCGTGTTGTGCTGAACTATGATTTGTGATATATCTCTGTATTTATGTGAAAACCCTGTTGCTCGTAAAACGGCATTTAAACTTCGATGCGACAGGGAGTCGGATTCCAGTTGGTATTCCGAAACCCACATCGAATTGTAATGATGAATCTTTGTGACTGATAAATTTATTTTATCTGTGAAACTATGAATGAAGATAAGCGTTATCGATTATACCGCTTATCGATATTGGTATATCTGTGATGATTGATGGTGTGCACTATTGTGTAAGATCCCTGGACCACACCATACACACACAAATATGGATTGCACGTGGAAATCAGTTAAGTCACAGATTTTTAAAATAATTTTCAATTTGAATTTTAAATTCAAATGGGTTGGAAATGGATTGGGTTTAAAGTAAAAATCCTTTGAAACGGTGTTTTAAAAATGTAAGTTATTTTGAATAACTTAATAAAGATTTGAAATTTGAATAATTTGATTTAAATTGGAATTCAATATCTTAAATTGAATCCTATATTGGTATTTATGATTTAAAAAGAATTATACAAGTTTATATGGGTTATAAACCATTTTTAAAGTGTTGTTTTTGGGAATTTGAACTAACCCAAAGATTCAACTTGTATAAATGAGATCGAATTTTCCGAAACGAAAACTATTTGTTTTCAAATAATAATGGCTTTCATTTTAAGAAAGGATTTCTATATTGTGTTGAAAGGTTTCAAGTTTGAAATGGAATTGAAATGTTTTGAAAACTATTAAATGAGTCTTTGATTCAAAGACCGGACGAGTTAATCCAACTTGAAATGGAATTGTTTTGAAAGACTATGAATGAATCTTCGGAAACGAGTTTTGAAAGCTATAAGTTAAATCTTGATTTAAAGATTTAACAAGTAAACCTATTCAATTAAAATGGAAATTGTTTTGAAATCCATGAATAGATCTTTGTGAAACTAGGTGAACTTTGTGAATTAAATCGAAATAGTTTTGAGAACTATGAAGAATCTTTGTGAAACTGGGTGAACTTTGTGAGATGAATCTTCTTATGTTAAAGATTAAAAATGGTAATGTCTTTAAACCATTTGAAAGAAAAGTTTTGGGTAATAAGTTGTGACTTAATCGAAATCCCAATATCCATATGTTTTAAAATATTGCGCTCACTATTCGGTTTAGCCGAGAGAGGACTTTGTGTCATATAACCCATTCTGAATAGTGATACGACGTAAATGGATAGCATTTGAAGATCGGTGTGAAGACCAGGTATTTGTGAAAACGATAGGATATCTGTTGATTGTCTCTACATTGAGTCGCGCCGGTATAGAAATTTCCTAAGTGATGGGAAATCCGATCGGGATTGTGAATACCCGGATTGCAAGGGCTTCTTTGGAAGTGCCTTCGGTTCTGTTCGAACCCGGAACAGACTTGTATGGTTGTATGTCTGACACTACACTTTGAGATGTAAAGCTGGTTTCTATCAAATACATTTATGTTTGGTTGCAGAGAATTTATTCTCTTAGCTTAACACCCTTCTCTGAGACGTATGAGCTCAGAGGTTATGAGTTGATGGTTACTAGTGATACACTCCCAATTTGGTAGTGTGGCATACTAAGTGTTGCTGTGTGTTGCTGATCATTTGTTGATCATTTGTTGATCAAAGCATGGCTTTGTGAAAAAGCGTAGCTTTGTGGACGAGACCTCATCGAGCCTCACAGATTGGAAATGGTCGAAACATGAAAGTGTGGCAAGGTTTCAGGGGTAGCTCCCCTAGGGTATGACCATTCCTTCTGGAAAAAGGTGGTATCATGGTATGGAGCCCAGATATTTACATGTGTGGTTGCTCCAATCTCATTTTCTGTGTGGTTGTTGCTTTGTGATCGAGAGCTCTCGGATAAAGGTCGGTAACGATTGGGAATGGCATACTCGTGTGGTAGTTACCTAGTTACAGCTTGGTTAAAGCGTGAGGTAGCGTCGGCCTTGTTTAGTAGAGATCCGGTTAGGTTCTCAGGGGCATCCTTCCAGAGGCGTTCCCATTTTGGTAAGGAAGTTCCTTTGCCTGACCATTTGTTGGAAAATCCAAAGAAACAATACGCGCCCTGTACGGTTTTAGTTGTATAACCTGCCATGGAATGTGGCGGGAACCTGCTATTGAACATGGTAGCTATAGTAGGCATACGATGAAATGTTGTATGCTGGCTAAGATTGATATTATACTTTCGAAATATTTTCTGCACCATGCACTAATAATAATATCAAATGGGTTTCGTGTATCAAGCATTTTTGACTGTCATAAGGAGAAATCTCCCCCAAGTGTGCGATTGCGTGGTGTGTGTGGCGGGAGGCCTTATGGCATTTTCATTTTCCAAAAGGCATTGCGAATTTCAAAAGTAAATTCTTTTGGTTGTTTTTAAAAGATAAACTGTTTTTTGTTTACTCATACTAGTCTCATGACTGACCTGGAGTTTATTGTTCCCTTCCTAAACTCTGGGTGCCCATAATTTTCCACATGGGTAGCCTAGAAGCAGGTTATTCGTATTTTGGAAGCTGTCAGATTTTGGAAAGCTTTTGGATTTGGAAGTCTTTCGAAGTGCTTGGAGTTTTTGAAGGCCTTATCAAGTTGAAGTATGTTGGAAACTTTTTGGAGTATCTGTTGTTTCGCTGTGGAGTTTTCACTTTATTGTTGTATCTTTTGTTGTGTATCACTCTGATATTAGTAATCGATGTTGTAATGGATATTGTATCTATGTTGTACCTGTGTTATGATCAATGATATTCATCTTGTTTCCGCTGTTTATTTTCATCAGATGTTGTTATAAGCTCCGGCGATACGAATTTGATGTTGTTTGTCGGACATCGAGTTCAGGTCGTCACAACAGAAGTCTTCCCTCCATAAAGGGGCTACCAGCAGTCGTGTATACATTATACTGATGTTGAACATATCCAACTGCAGGACCCATGGAGTTACATACATTCAAGTATAAGTGAGGGATACCCAAGTAGGAAAGTTTGTCTCGGTCGAAGTGTCAAAGGACAAGTAGAGTCTGCTTCAACCTTTTAGGGCGTATTAAGTAACAAGTGGGTATTACCTTGATTGCGTTAGGTACTCTAAAAGGGAGGATGAGCAAGGCTCGGTGCTATGTCAATGTGTGATTGATACCATATTAGGGAGTAGGAGCCGTACATAGGTCGAGAACGTTATTTGTCCTGAGTGGTCGGTGGAAAGACAAGGGTTACACCTAAGCGACTACACTTCTACTAGTGTAGATCATGTTTTGGTCATGCACCGCCATAGTTGTTTGCTAGATTGTTTGTTAGGAGCAAGGCTAGATAACCATTCATGGAGGTCTTTCAAAGTGAATAGAATATGGCTAACTATTGTGATGCCTTTAATAGGCACTACGGGAGTCCTTGGTGCACACAAAGATAAGGATGTGATACTGCATTGATTATGGATCTTGATGAGGTGCTAGGTTAAGAATACTAACGGGGATAGTATCTTGGTCCAAAGAGGAATTGAGTGCCAAAAGGCTAAGTTGATCATGAGCCGAAGATAAATGTTTAAGGGTAAAGTGATGGGTCTGTTATGCATTTAATACAGTTTCCATGTGGTTCTGTTCAATTAGGCCGTCTAAAAAAGTGCTTTCCCTTTTACAGTGCAGGGACGATTTGGTTTCTAACTTTGCAGCTTTTGGAAATACTATTTTAAATAGCCGCTTTGATTATGCAATTGAGATTTTCTTAACCCTTATGTTATCGGGTTGGATGGTAAGGTATATAATACCTTTTCTTCTTCTTTATTCATTTTACCATTTCCATAATCTTCCTGCTACCATTAAAACTCACAGAAAACTAAAGAATTTTATCGCCTCTTTAGAAAAATTAGTGAGTTTTTTTCATTCTTTCTTTACATATTTTTAATCGTAAGAAATATGTTATGTCTATATTAAATTGCAATTTTATTTTCATAGTCACCTTTGCATTATTTTGGGCATTCTTGCCGTATAAAATTCATATGTATTGTGCAATGCCAAGCCAATATTATGATGATTTTGTTTTATATCGAATTAGCAATTTATTCGTAAATATCATTTAGGAATTATTCGATCATAGTTTATTTCCAAAGATGGTCGACCACTTGTTTCGAAATCATAATAAAATTATTTTTAGGGTATTTCAAAAAAAATCCCCTTTTTGTTTGAATTCATAGCATAGATTTGGGATAGTTGCGAGTATGGTGATTAATGTTAATATAGTTTAAAATTATACTTATCTAATCCTGACAATTGATAATAAAAGTAGGATTTTAATTTTCTTTTTTGGGTTTAAATTAAAGTATTGATGAATTTGGTCTTTTAGATCGAAAGATCACTTTCCCAGTTGATACATAAGATGAACTAGATAGAATACTTAATGATTTCAGCATTCCACAAGTGGAGGCTATATGTCCAGGCCCTGACGATTTATGGCATGCTCCGCCAGAGGGTTACTTCTCGTTGGTTGTCGGATATTTATCGAACAATATTTCTTTGCCTCATGCCCTTTCTTTGTTTATTTTTCCAAATTATACGATCTTAACCCTTTTCATATTTCTCCAGTTACCTATATCATGCTTTCAGCTTTGAGGCTAATGCATTCCCGAAGGGGTTACAAAATCTCCTGCCACCACTCCCATATATTATCTTCATATTAGAAAGTGGCGGCCCTTGATTAATCCTAATAGTAAGATAGTCGTGAAGAAGTGGTTTTAAGTAAGAGCTACTGATCCTCGAACTATTAGCTTTCCCAAAGGCTAGTGAGTTGAACTTACATTTGAATAATGTGATTTTTCAATTAAGTTCTTAGCTCTAACTTTAGTATTTCTATATTTTTCTAGGAAAACTTGAGAGAACATCTAAAGTTGATCAATTCTTAGCACGTTACAACAATGATTTAAGTCTTTTGAAAAAACTATTGCAACATCACCAAATGTTGATGGAAGATAACTTGAAAGCATGCGGCTTAATTCCACCTAATGTCATATTTAAGGAGTACTCTAGGCTGAGGGTGCCAAAGGCATCTCCGAAAGCTGGGGTAGTCGAGAGTTCAAAAGTAGGGGATAATCTTGTATCCCCGATCATGCTATAAATTTTGAACCTGATGCCAAGAGTATACCTCAGGCCTAACCCATTTGTTTTTAAAGTCTTCTACATTAGAAATATCATATATTTATGTTTTCCTTTAGTTTCTCAACTTATTATTATTCATTTATCTTTCTTATTATATTGTTGAAAAGGATTTTTCGGCCAGGAAGAAGTTAGGTTCTCTTCTATTATCTAAAAAGAAACCGGGGGCCGAGGGATCTACTGGGTTGAAACTAGGTTCTAAAGAGGTTGTGAACTTAACCAAGAAATAAAAGAGAGATGCTTCCAGAAATAAGCTTTCTCAAACTATTATCGAGATTATCTCTCAACCGTGATGCTCCTTAGTTCCTTTTCCTCTTTCTAACTTTCCTTCTTCAAAAAAACTCCAAAGAGCTACTGAGTTGGGTAAATTGGCCTTTGTTTCCTGCTATTGTACTGCTGCTGCCAGGGCTAAGGTGGAGGTTGCTAAGACTTCATGCAACTTTGAGAAGATCCTCAAATTTGAACCTTAAGAGACTATCAAGGTTTAGGATGTTCTACTTCATCGATCTTATTTCTTTTATTTTATCTAAAAATTCATTCATCCTTTGACGCTTTAAGTCGTAATCGAGTTATCTATTCTCAACCGTAAGTATGATAGGATTAAGTGAAACACCCCACACTCCTTAGTATACCCAAAAAGGGCACACTAAAAGATGTGGTGCATTATAGGTATAGCTAAAGCATCACATAGACTAAGATTCACAAGACAAATAAATAAAAACAGAGAAACATTTAAATAATAACTAAAAATTTAAAATTAAACTTGATTTCAAAACAGAATATGTCTTGAAAACCAAATACACATGTCTCATGAAAAGTACAGTCTCAGTCACATCATCAGAGTACATAAACAATAAATATCATCCCTCTTATAAAGTAACGGTACATCCAAAGTTAAATGAAAAGAAAACTGAAAAGAAGAAGAAGAATACATGAAGAACTCCAAGAATATATCTCCAAGCAGTCTGAATCTATTGTCCTCGATTCTGTTGGCCTATGGGGGGAAAGGGAGAAATAGAGAAGTGGGTCAGACTATAAGTCTAGTGAGTGAAAGTAATTACTAGCATTCTTAAGCAAGATAAAGATAATAGACTAAGCAACAGTTCTAGTTTGAAAGGAAAATACAAAAAAGGTAAAAGGGATAAAATATTGTTTCTGATTCTATTTGCTTTGATTGTGATTGTTTGCACTTGTCTTCGATTGCTGTGATTTGGTTGAAACCCTAATCCTATTTTAATTAGGCTGAAATCCTAATTCTACCCGTTGGTCGGCCTTCTATCTCTGTTGTGCCACTGTGAACCAATCCTGTTGGTCACAGCAAAAGACATCTGTTGTGCCACTGTGAACCAACTATGGCTTTTGGGGGTCGACCTGGCCTAGGTTTGGGTCGACCTGACCCTATGTTATATTTTTTTTTCTTTTTATTCTGATTTCATATTTCTCTCGTATCTTCTCCACACTGACTCAGATTTCGACAAGTTATATATGTAAATTGATCGAAAAACGCTACAGACCCAATGGTGCAACTCCCGTAGCTTGATTCTGACATTTTCACAAACTTATTTATTATTTACTTAATTCGTTAATTAATTATTATAGCTCAAATTTTTGGGTTGTTACATTCTTCCCTCCTTAAAGGATTTCGTCCCCAAAATCACCAAGGACAAAAGAATGAAATAAATATTTTCATCAAAATTCTACAACCACATATTCAACCATCATCCATTACATTGTCCTTAAACTTTCTAATGCAATTTATGTTATATGCAATAGTGTAGTGTTAATGTCCCTAACTAATGCAAAAGATTAGGCGGTCCACTGATTCAGTCGACCTCCTTTAATGCAATCATGTCTATGCCATGTATCCAAATGAATGCAAATCCCTTAATGATAACTGATAGTTCTATATACGTGCTACAATCATCATCCAAATGCAACAATCATATGATAATCATCCATTTACAGCAACCATGAAAATAAAATAAAAATGCAAATGCACACACATCCATATGCATATGTTTTAGTGACCTAGTTAGGCCGATTCCTAAGAGATAATAGTGCCTAGTGTATATATATGCGTCCATTAGCATCCACTAGCATACACTTCCAACCACTAGCGTCTAACATACATAACATGTTCTAGTAACATGTTTACATTCAGTCCTACCATCCATAGGTTAAATCCTAAGATCTGCCCTCCCAAAGGATTCTAAAGGAAAGAACCTATTCAAAACTAAAATGGAAATAGGAAATTCAAGACGTACCATCAAAAAGATGCGGATAAGAGGTACGTATTTTCTCCTCAGCCTCCCACATAGCGTCCTCAATGTTGTCTCTGCACTGCATCTTAAACAAAGGTACTTCTTATTCCTAAGCTTCTTCGTATCATGTCCAACGATCTTGTTAGGAATGCGACGAACTGATACTTTTCTCTCCACTTCAACTTCTTCAAGTTGGCTAGGTTCCACTACCTCTGCTAAATCATGTAAGCACTTTCTCAAGTGCAAAACATGAAAAACATCATGAATTCCCGTGAGCCTCTCTAGTAGCTTTATCTGATACGCCATCTTTCTTACCTTTCCACAATGAGGAATGGACCTACGAATCTGGGAGATAGTTTCCCATTTGATCCAAACCTCACTACCTTTCTTAGGGGAGATACCTGAATGAAAACCAAATCTCCTATCTCAAACTCAATATCCCTTCTCCGCTTATTTGCATAGGATTTCTATCTATCTTGGACCATCTTCATTCTCCTCCTAATCAAATCAATCTTTTCTGACATCTCTCTGACCATGTCGGGACCTAGTAGCAATCTCTTTGTAGACTCCAACCAACATGAAGGCGACTTGCACGGTCTTCCATAAAGAGCTTCGAAAGGTGCCATTCCAATGCTAGCTTGAAAACTATTATTATATGCGAACTCCACTAAAGGAAGGTGCTCCTCCTAAGTTCCTCCAAAATCAAGAATGAACATCCTTAATAAATCCTCAAGAACTCTATTAACTCTCTTCGTTTGGCCATCCGTTTAGGGGTGATAGGCCATACTCAATCTAAGCTGCGTCCCTAAAGCCTCTTGCAAGCTTCTCCAAAACTCACTAGTAAAGATAGGGTCTCTATCGCTCACTATGCTAGAGGGAACTCTATGAAGTTAGACTATCTCACGAACATATAAGGATGCCAAATAAGGTGTCGTCCTCTTACTCTTGACCGGAATGAAGTGGACGCTCTTAGTCAGACGATCTACAACCACCCAAATACTGGTATTCCCCTTCCTAGATAGGGGTAAACCATCTATGAAGTCCATCGAAACACTATCCCACTTCCATTCGGGTACATCCAATGGTTGAAGCAATCTGTCGGGCTTCTGCTGCTCCGCCTTAACTCTTTGGCACACAAGACACTTAGCTACAAACTCTGCCACATCCTTCTTCATGTCACTCCAATAAAACACTCTCTTAATGTCCCTATACATCTTATCACTAGCCGGATGAATAGTCATTCGAGAATGGTGTGCTTCTTCTAGAATTGCTCTCGTCAAATCACTAGTGCGGGGGACGCAAAGTCTTCCATCTCTCCTTAGCCACCATTTTACTATCAATGGAATAGCGTTGGAGATGTCTAGAGACCTCTCCTCTACTAATCCTATCCAAAATATCCATAAGCTCTAAATCCTGTCAGTTCCTTGAGCCAATCTGATCTATGAGGCTAGGCTTAACCTAAAGTGCTGCCAATAATCCAGGGGCAATGTCCATAGAGGGCTTAAAATCAAAGGTGGAAATAAACTCTAGGCTTTTCCACTCCACGAACATTGGACTATGGGTTTCTCTCTTCCTGCTTAACGCATCCGCAACCACGTTCCCTTTACCACCATTTTCCCCTCCACGAACATTGGACTAAGGGTTGCTCTCTTCCTACTTAACGCATCTACAACCACGTTCCCTTTACTAGGGGTGTAGGCTATCTCAAAGTCATATGATGCTAGAAACTCCATCCAACGCTGCTGCCTCAAGTTTAAATCCTTTTGTGAGAACAGGTAATTCAATGATTTATGGTCAGTGAAAAGCTTGAACCTCTATCCTAGTAAGTAATGTCCCTAAGACTTGAGCGCAAAAACAATAGCAGCTAACTCCAAATCATGGGTGTGGTAGTTCTTCTCATGAGTTCTCAATTGTCTACTTACATAACATACTACCCTCTCTTCTTGCATCAATACTGCTCCAAGAACAGTCTCACATGCATCAGTGTATACTGTAAAAGGCTTAACTCGTCGGGTAAAACTAACACTGGTGCACTAATAAGGGCCCTCTTCGGCCTCGTGAAGGAATCCTCTCTAATAAACTTCCCATAATAGCCAGCCAAACCTAGGAAGCTTCTAACTTCGGTAGCATTCTTAGGGGCCTTCTAATCCTGTACTGCTACTGTATTAGTGGGATCCACAGCTAACCCCTCTCTTGAAACTACGTGCCCCAGGAAACGCACCTCCTCACGCCAAAAGTGACACTTCGAGAATTTTGCTTTCAACTGATGAACACGAAGTGTACGAAGAACCTCCTCAAGATGAATAACATGCTCTTCCATACTCTTGGAAAACACCAAAATGTCATCAACAAATACTACAACGAATTTATTTAGGACTCTCGAAAAACACGGCTCATCAAATCTACAAAATAGGCTGGGGCATTGGTTAGCCCAAACGGCATAACCAACCACTCAAAGAATCCATCGGGTGTCTTAAATGCTGTCTTCTTGATGCTATCATTAGCGAACCTAAGCTGATGAAATCCAATAGCTAAATCAAGCTGAGAAAATAATGAAGATCCAACCAACTGATCGAAAAGATCATCTATCCTAGGAAGTGGATAATGGTTCTTATTTGTGAGCTTATTAAACTCTCTATAGTCTACGCAAAGTCGAAGGGAACCATCTGCCTTTGTAGCGAAGATGACTGGCTCTCCCTACTCAGATATGCTCCTTCTAATGAAGCCTTTCTCCAATAGCTCACCAATCTGCTTACTTAACTACTTCCTCTCCCTAGGAGCCATATGTCTCATGGGCAATGCCACTGGCTGTCATTCAGATAGATCCTAAAGTCGATCTCTCTCTTAGGGGGTAGTCCCCTAACCACTTCAAAAACGTCTAGGAAATCTCTAACGACTGGAACTGAATCTAACTCTCCTAGTAATGAATCAAGGGAATAAAGGAAGCTCAACATGACTGACCCCTATGGGTCACAAGAAACCTCGAGAGTCCTTCCGCTACATATCTTTAGTCTGACGACTCTCCTCTCGCAGTCTAATATCACTCTACAAGTGGATAACCAGTCCATCCCCAAAATCATCCCATATCCCAAAAATCCCAGTACATAGGCATCATAGTCAAACTCTATGCCTAATATAAAATTTTTGAAACCCCTACAAATAATGGATAAATGTGTTGATCCTCCTATGTGGTTTGAAACAACTATAGGGTCTACTACTAGAGAAATATCTAAGTGCAAATAATCAACCAAGGAACTACAAATGAAAGAATGCGATGCTCCAGAGTCAAAAAGAGTCCGAATAGGAAAATCCAAAATAGAGATCAAACCTTCTACAGAGACTTTCCTACCTCGATCCGGTCCACTAGAAGGTGCTGCATCCAAAGCTTGTACTTATGCTATAGGTGCGCTTATTCACTGCCCTACCCTCTAAGGACAAGCTCTACTAAGGTGCCCAGATTGCCCACAATTGTATCACCTTCCCTTCATCGTGTCCTTCTTACAGTCCTTTGTGAAATGCCCAACCAATCCATAATTTTGACATTTTTCGCCTTTCTTGATTTGCTTTTGAGGTCCTCCTCCTTTCTTTTTGTCCTTATCCCTCTTATTCTTCCACCATTTCTTCTTAGAGTTTTCTGATTTAGGAACCTCCTTAACCTCTTCTTCCTTAACAGCATCTGACATGAGAGTCATTTCCATAAGTGACTCATACGTCGCTCCCATAGGTACATGTGTTAATGCCAACCCTTGGAGGGACTGGTTCAAACCCTTAGCAAACTTGATGGCCTTCTTATGCGTTGTATTAACAAGCTCCATTCTGAACCGCGATAGCTTATTAAACTAATTTACATACTCTTTCACCGAAAGACTCCCTTGCTTTATACTAATGAACTTCCCCAACTACATGCTTTCCTCGACTTGCGACAAGAACTTCCTCTCAAACCTTTCTCGAAATCCAAACTAACCAATGTCTCTACCTTCCATCTCTATGATCTCTCACCGGTAAGAAGCTTCTCCCTTTAGCTGCCAAGATGCAAGCTGAACTCTCTAGCGGTCCTCCAATCCTAACAGCCCAAATATCTGCTATGTATTCCTCAACCAAGCTCGTGCCTCCATGAAATCCTCCATGTCAGAAAATGTTTTGCCTCCTAGATTAGTGAATTCCTTGCATAGCTTAGAAAAATTGGCTGCTGTAGGTAGATTAATGGAATCTCCACCCACCGGTGCTACATTGGGGGCTTGCCTTTGCAGCTCTGGTGTCGTAGCTTGAAGGTATCTATGAAACTAGTTAGGGACTTGGACACCCTCTGGAAGATTTGGGGCTTCTGCCATTCTATGCAAAGAAAAGAGAATTTAGGCTCGAAAGAATCGAAAGAAGGTTGAACTGGACTTTGAGGGGACTTTTATAGAAACTCTCTTATACTTGAAAAACATTTCTATAATAAGAGTTTCTTTCTGAAAAACACTTCTAGTTTGAAGATATGTTACTTTTGAAAAATACTTTACTTTTAAAACAAGTTTTTAGGAATCCTGTAACCTTAGGCTCTGATACCAAGTGAAACACCCCACACCACTTAGTATACGCAAAAATGGCACACTAAAATATGTGGTGCATTGTAGGTATAACTAAAGCATCACAGAGACTAAGATTCATAAGACAAATAAATAAAAACAGCGGAAACATTTAAATAATAACTAGACATTTAAAAGTAAACTTCATTTCAAAATAGAATGTCTTTAAAACCAAATACACATGTCTCGTGAAAATTACAATCTCAGTCACATCATCAGAGTACATAAATAATAAAAATCATCCCTCTCATAAAGTACCAGAACATCCACAGTCAAATGAAAAGAAAACTGAAAAGAAGAAGAAGAATACATGAAGAACTCCAAGAATATATCTCCAAGCGGTCTGAATCTACTGTCCTCGATTCTGCTGGCCTATGGGGGGGGGAAAGGGGGAAGTAAAGGAGTGGGTCAAACTATAAGTCTGGTGAGTGAAAGTAATTATTAGCATTCTTAAGAAAGATAAAGATAATAGACTAAGAAACAATTATATTATGAAAGGAAAATACAAAAAAGATAAAACTAGGTTAAAATACTGTTTCTAATTCTATTTTCTTTGATTGTGATTGTTTGTACTTGTCTTAGATTGCTGTGATTGGGTTGAAACCCTAATCCTATTTTAATTAGGCTGAAATCCTAATTCTACCCGTTGATTGGCCTTCTATCTCTGTTGTACCACTGTGAACCAATCTTGTGGGTCACAGCAAAAGACATCTCATAGCGCTTGGAATGCAGTAGCGAATTATTTACCCTAATCGATGTCGCATGCTCGGTCATCGCCGGTACACACTAACTGTCTCTCCCTATTTTGACCTCTTATTTACCCTAATCAGCATAAGAGTGCCCAGCCTCACCTAACTGTTGTGAGATCATCAGTCCTAGTCTGAAAGGGAATGCTGCCCAGCCTCACCTAAGTGTTGTGAGACCATCAGTCCTAGTCTGAAAGGGAATTCTGTCGGTAATGGTCCTAACAAACAAATTCTAGTTTGCCCCCCTTGCCCAAATCCTCAGATTTGAGCTTCTATCTATTGGCCACTTATGTACCCTAATTAGCATAAGCGTGTCCCAGCCTCACCTAACTATTGTGAGACCATCAGTTCTTGACTGAAAGGGAATGTTGTTGGTACGGGCCCTTCTTCTATGTTTGCTTATTAACTTAGTGTAAGTTTTAAAATAAGCCTCTTTTGTTATTTCTGCTATATTTGCTTATTAACTTGATCTAAGTTTTAAAATAAGCATTTTCTGTTCTTTCTGCTTAATTATAACCTATGTTATAATTGTTACTCTTCTATTCTATCTTTTTAGTTATAAACACTAGTTATAAACATGCTTGCAAATGTCTCAAATTTTCCTATTTCAGTCTATCTTCTTTTTATTACAGTTCTTTCTTATTTTACATCTAATTTCTGTAAATTCAGTGTTTATTTCTATTTAATCCATATTAGTGAATTCTCCTCTTTTTAATATTCTTATATTTTGTTCGCGTAAAAAGGAATAAAAAGAAACTAACATTTACAGGCTAAATTCTAACTTAAAACAGATGTAAATAAATACAAATAACTATAAATAGCTGTAAATAACTGAATAAAATAGCTGAATAAAAATAGCTGAATAAAATAGACTGAAAAGAACTTTAAAAACTAACTATAAATAACTTATATAAAAACAGTCTCAAAATTGCAGAAAAACTACAACAATTGAGAACCCTATTAATTTAAATTACTTAAAAATCTAAAATAATCACAAAACACTCACATGTTGTCCTAACCTCTATTCCTTGGCCTTTCCGGATCCACTTCTAGGGCATAGAATATTTTTATTAAAAAGATCTCCTCCCAAGAAAAAATTTCTTTTTAGGGTCCGGCCTCAGGCAATGAACCCAATTGGGAGAAAATCTGAATGAGAAAAATAGCTAGGTCTAGGGTCTTATTTATAGTGTAGCTAAGCGATCTCAGGCCATTGGATTTGAAGATTAAATTTGGTGCAACCACGTCATAGGCTTGCTAGGAACCGTCAGATGGAAGCACGAATGTAGAGGATTTGAAGAAAATTGCAAAACAACATGTACGCTTCGTATCTGGATGAATTTATGTCCAAATAAAAAGGTGGGTCGACCTATAGGTCGACCTATGGCCTTTTGGGGTCGACCCTAGGGTCGACCTGGCCTAGGTTTGGGTCGACCTGACGCTATGTTATATTTTTTCTTTTCCTTTTATTCTGATTTCGTATTTCTTTTGTATCTTCTCCATACTGACTCGGATTTCGACAAGTTATGTATGGAAATTGATCAAAAAATCGCCATGGACCCAATGGTTGAACTCCCGTAGTTTGATTTAGACAATTTCACAAACTTATTTTATTATTTAATTAATTCTTTAATTAATTATTATAGCTCAAATTTTTGGGTTGTTACATTAAGGTGGCTTTGTAAGGGGATGCAGCCATCAAAGAGGAAGTGATTAAGCTTAGGAAGAAGAACGAATCTTTAGAAGAGGAGCCTAGGGAGGCCCAAACTAGGTCTGAGAGGGAGGTAAAAGA
Organism: Allium fistulosum; assembly: GCA_030737815.1. Taxonomy (NCBI): domain Eukaryota; kingdom Viridiplantae; phylum Streptophyta; class Magnoliopsida; order Asparagales; family Amaryllidaceae; genus Allium; species Allium fistulosum. Next base: position 735,040,728 of record CM060908.1, on the reverse strand, counting down.
GGTAAATACTAATGTTGAAGCCGTAAATGCTGAACTACTTAAGCTCAAGGAGGAGCTCAAAATCCAGTGAGAGGAATTGGCTAAGAAAAACGAAAGGCTAGCTAAGATGAATTATGAGCTGACCAGGATAGAAGAAATGGTAGAGAAAGCGGCCAGCTTATAGGTTTTTAACGTTTTATTCAATGATTATTCTAAAATCCATGACAAACGACATCCTTTCTCCTTCAATTTTTTTGGCGAGAATGCTTTGGTGATATAGATGAATTTCAACAAGCAGTATGAGGATGCAAATAAATCTAACGATGGATGTGCTTCCGAGATTCCCATGGTTACCATAGTATGGGGAAAAATGATTTCTTTAATCTTGGCCGGTTTTAAGCTGAATTTGTAATATTTTTTGATGTACTATGACACTTATATTTTGTTCTTTGAATGGTCTGCAAGTTTTTTCCTTTTGATATTTTTTTTTCATTATGTTACCTAAAATATATATATTTTACATAGATTTTGTCGACGAAGGTGATTTCGGCTTCTATTTCACATTATAAAGTTTTGTGAAGTTGAAATAAAACTAAGAACTGCTAGTTATTTAAAACCATTAATACTCTAAAAAGTCATCTTCACGTGAGTAGATTACATGACATTAGTTTGGCTAATCGTCTCGAAGATGTAAAAGAATTGCATGGCAAGTGTTGTACAAAATTTATCAAGCCCCTTGGGCATAAGGGCTTTAGATTAACCAGCCATATCTTAAATTTGACTGACTAACTTAGGTTCCTCATCCAAAACCAGGATAAGATTTTTCATGAATTCTCAAAATTTACAAAGCAACATCAAAGAGATGAGATCCTGAAACAAAAATGACAAGAATTACTCTGTAAATTTTATGGTTCAGAATTAAATGTAACACCGAAGGCTATCCCTAGGTTTAAAAGCGTGTTTGGCCATCATTGAAGGAAATTTAACCAAAAGCGATTCCACTTGGAATGTCTCTCAACATGTTCCGAGGATTGCTCGTAAGATGGAGCTTGGGGATTCTTCCATGTTGGAACTTTAGTGCCAAAGGTGTATTGGATAAGATTATTGCTTCTTGTAACATGGCTAGACCTTTTGGAGACTCTTGCCAAAGGTAGATCTAGAGGTATTAGGATTATTCTAAATACAAAAGGGAACTTTAGTCGTTAGGAAGTAGTAAATCTTATATTTATCTTTCTCCATTTTTGTTTGTAATCTTTTGCAATGAAACAAAATTTTATTCTCTTTGCTTCTCATTTTGACTTTATGTTTTATCTAGTTATTTCAGAAGATGCTATGGCAATTATCTAAGCAATAAGCATGCTAGTAATTCTATCCAAAAAGCTTATAATGATAAAGTTGTCGAAGTGCAAGTACTTAATATGGAACTTACTACATTACAAGGTCAAGTGGATTTCTTTCAATCTATTGGCTTTGGATGATGCCAGTCAGAGATCGCCAAAGAAAATGAGATACTAGTATTAAATTTAGAAGTCTTAAGTAAACCCCTTGAGTCTATTTCTGAAGCGATTCCTCTTACAGATCAAGCCATAGAGAAAATAATGTCAGATCTGTTCGATTAAATATCCAACATTAGACAACAATTGGATAAACCTAATGAAGAGCTTTCGATAATTAAGCTTAAGGAGGTCAAAATAAAGAGAGACTTCAGACAGTTACAGTGGCTAATTCCTCTTCCAAGGGAAGAGGCCAAGGTAGGAGTTCATTCAAACTCCCTCGTTCTCACAATACTACGATTGTTCACAAGGTCGTAACCCGTTCAAGAATTAAAGTAAGATGAAGGGAGTTCAGCCTTAGCTCTCATCACGAAACCAAATTTAATTATGTTTGAATTGAAATACAGAAGAGTTATGCCTTTTAAAGGTTATAAGGCCAAATGGCTTAAGAAAGCAAATAATCACTTCGTAAAGCATTACAAAATGATTTCTATTGAGTCGACTGCTCAAGCCAAATGTCAAATTAACCAAATCCTCGATCATTACCTTATTCATGAGGATTATTATGAATATTGTTTAACTCATTAGTGGCTTATGCAATTCCTTTGGACATTTCTTTTGTTTCGGATGGAGGGGAGCTTGATTGTATCATGAGAATAGTACGTGAGACATGTCATTGTATTGTTCATCCCCTACTCCTCTTTTGATTAGTCGGGTCCCCAGAGAGTGAGATGGGTGATGATTATTTGAGATCATTGTAAAGTTCAAGTTCCAAGATGCTCTCTCCTGATTGTTAAAGAGGAAGTTCTAATCATGGAAAGGATGTAGTAGAAGAATAAGTTTAGTTGTTCTTTCGATCATAGGCATTGGTTGTTATTTGTTTGGGCGTTTTTGCTTATAGATGCCGCCTTTTAGGGTCGTATTGATATTGTTTTACCACTTTGGTATTAGAATACTTAATATATGTACACATACACATCATATAATACTAGGGAATTCTTGTCCTTTCGATATTGTATTTTAGCATAGTTTGAAGGCATTATGGCAGATAGTCTTGGGTCTAAATGAGACCACTACGTTATTTTGGGCTACTCTATACCCCCATTGTTTAGCTTTTTTCTATAAAAAGGTAATCTAGTAAGGTTTCAAGTATTGCCATTACCTATTTAAATAGGTTTATAGCATTCGTAATTTGGCACCTTAACCTTATTACAATAGTACAACTTGATAAGGTTTTAGATATTATCTTTACCTATTTAGATAGGTTTATCACATTCATTACTTGGTGTCTTGGGCATATATCTGATTTGTAATAGTCGTGCCTGTATAATTAGGTCTTATGGCACTTACTCTTTGGTGGGTATCTTTTCCCTAAAGACTTAGGTCTGTGCCTAAGAGCTTTCCATTTTAATAGAAATATATCCGCTAGATACATGGTCTTTGCCGGGGTTTCGCTAAGTACCTAGTTTTTTGCAAGGAGTTTTGATGGGAATCTTATCCACTAAGCACTTATTATTTTACTAGGAGTTTCAATAGGAATATTATCCAATAAGTACCTTGTCTTTTACTAGGGATTTTCTATTTTGGCTTAGGATTGCATTACGCTAGGATTTTCCTTTGTTACATAGTACCATGGTTTGATTTTGCATGCATTGTCGGTCGATTATAAAACTGGGTGACATGAATTTCTCTTACAAATGATAGTAAGAGTATTTCTAAGAGCAGACCACTATTAGGGTATGTGGGGAATGGATCCCTCAAGAAGGGAATTGATCTGTCGACGCTAAGTTCATCCAATCGATACTATGACTGAAAGAAAGGGTCGAAGCCATGGAAATACTTATGTTCATATTATAATAATGAAGCACATCCATATATGGTAGGAATTAACCTTTGAAATAATTTGTATTTACTATGTTGTAGGTTTCAATGGAGTAGCGCACTTTTTTTATACCAAGGTGCGTCGAAATAAGGAATTTTTTTTAAAGAAACATTCCTTCGATGGAGAAGTCATATTTTAGGTTTTCCTTTTTTTGAAATGTTCTACAAGTAATACTCCTACGCAATATTTTTCAAAACATTTTATTTTTCAAAAATCTACTAGTTTGATCATTTTTGTGTATGACTTATTATCAAGATCTAGGCTGCCATTTTACAAGAAGTTCTATAAAATAGTTGCATGCAACAAAGCTCTTGACTAACCATAAATAGAAAAGAAATAGGTTAAAAGGTGGGACAATGCTCGTTTTGTTTGAGATCTTTAAGAAACCTAAAGGTTTAATGAAGAAGCTCTAATAGTTCTTTCTAAGTCTAAACTTGGTGGAAAGTGCAATTGTTGGGGATGACATATAGAAGTCCAAGAATTTCGAAGGCCAATATAAGAAATCCAATGAATAACACCCAAGTATAAACTTGGTAGAGGAGGCGATGGTCAGAGGGCATTTATTAATGAGAAGAACATCGAAAGTTTATTTGAGATAATCATCATGTAACTAGAGGGATGATGAGGTTGCTGAATCCGAGTTACTGTCTTCTGTAGGCACAAACATTTCTGAAGGACCTTAATGCTATAGCTTAGTTTTTAGTTCAAATCTTCAAAAATAAATCTCATATTAGTGCGAATATAAAAGATATATTTCTTTCATTCGACGAATGATTTGAGTTTGACATAAGATCTCCTATAGAAAGAAAAGGACAACAAGATTAAGCACTGTATCAAAATAAAGTATAAAACTATTTCTTAATGAACTAAGAAAGTTCGTCATTTTAATTAGTTTATTAGTGACATAACGTAGATTTTAGCATTCGTTAATGTCCATTTGCGAAGTGATAAATGAAATACTTTTTGCCCTTCGGACTTTCTCTTTTCGATGATGGGTAATTTGGGTAGGAAAGTCTTTCATGAGTCTTTCGAAAGATCTGAGACAAGCTTTTATTGAGTGGGATGAGAATATTGTCCTTTTTGAGCTTCTTTCAAGGTTCATTAGTTGGAATAGTGGGAAAAGGCCTTTTAATAGTTTGGGCATGTTCTTCATACTCCATCAGCTTGACACTCAAGTCTCCTATTTCGTCATTTATGGTCTTAATCACGTTTTCCGGAGTTGAGTTGATTCCTGAAGGGATTGATGAATATATCCCTAGAGCTGCCAAATTGGGGAGCTTGAATTCATACGCAGTGTCATATTCCCCGCCTTTGTCTTTTTTTATAATTAAAGTGATGAGACACACATTGTTGTCTTCTACGATGAGTTGAATTCAAACATTTAAGTGAAATTCCAAGTTAAATTCTGTACTATTAATTTCGTTGCTGGAGTTAGAAATTAATATTTGGGAAGAACAGATGATTTTTGAGATAGTGGAATGAAGGAATGGTGGTTCATAACCCACTTTCTAGCGCCAAAATGTATTAGTTGGATTTTTCGTCACACGCCAACACATCAAAAATCGAGGGAACAACTTTGATTAAACTGTTCATTAAATGATTCAATGTAATGATTACCGAATGCCTTTTAATGAAATGGTTACCGAATGCCTTTTATGAAGGCCGGAAGTTTCTAAGGAATGAAATCGAAGGAAATGAGTATTAGTGTAATTCGAGACAAAGTGCAATGAATAGAGCCAAAAGTAAAAGTATAGAAAGTAAAGACGTTAAGAGTTATAGTGAATCGGGCGAAAATCTCTTGGTCCACTGTCATTTCCTTTGTTATAGTTCTTTTATATAGCCGAGAGGTTGTTGATGAGTTGGTTAAGGCCGTCATTAGCGAGTTTTGATATAAGCTCAAAGGAAAGTATAATTTTCACTTAGTATCTGAATTGTAGATGCCAAAAGGATCGTTAATGGGTTGGGAGCAGCGCCTATTTAGTAGGCATCTTGTTGCGTTGTTGTTGGTGGAGGACTCTCTTCTAGACTGTTGATTTAATCCGCTTGTATGGCTAAAATTTGAACATGTGTCGTTATTTGGTTATTTACGAATTGACGTGGATTTATGACATGACATTCTATATATATATATATATAGCTTTAGATGTGCCAATCCACACATATACTATATATGCTTTGGGTCATCTGAACCGTTAATGCGTCTGAAAGCCATCTTAGTCGTTGATCTCAGTTGCCTTAGGGTGCTTCGGCTTTATGGCATTGTATGGCTTTAGGTTTCGATTAGTGTCTCCTTGGGGCCTAGCACTTCGGTTCTTGACCAGTCGAGTAATCATTCTTCTTGTATGTTGCCGATACTTATATGAAATTATCTTTCGGTTGTATTAGCCGTGGAGTAGTACAGAGAAGTATGCACAATTTTGTATCGATATTTAATATTTATAGAAAGATTAACAAGGAACAAAGCTTTTCTAGTTTAGAGGTGTGATATAACTAAGTAAAAATTATGGTATAGTATTCATAATTACAAAATTAATTACAAACTATCTAACCTTAAAATCCATCCATTCGTACCTATGAAAAAACCCATTTAAACCTTTTTAGACGTAAGCACATTTGAACTGTAGATAGTTGAAGCTTTTTTACTTTAAACTTTAAAGGTAAGCGACAGAAATCTGACTCAACATGACACGTGTCGTCTGTTAGATGATAAACCAGAACTTCATACTGGGAGACAAGTAGGAGTAAACTAAGAGAGACTCGTGTTCATGCACAGAGTTCAATGTCAATATCGTGTCACAGAACAAAGGCCTCCTCACCTCGTCTACTTCCGCGTTTCCTCTGACGTGCCTACTACTTACCGCCTCTCCTTCCTCTATTTAACCTCTCCTCTCAACCATCATTGAATTTACAAAGCAACTATATAGGTTTCATTAGCAAGAACAACGACCTAATAAAATGGCGTCGAGGCAGCAAAACAGGTCTGAGCAAGAAGAACGTGCAGCGCAGGGAGAGACTGTTGTGCCTGGAGGTACTGGCGGCAAAAGCCTGGAAGCTCAAGAAGATCTTGCTGAAGGTCTGCATCTTTGAGTTTAATTTCATTTTTTATTTCTTAATTGACTGTCATCTTCATCTCTCATTGGTCTCCAATAATGAATGAACTGATGATTATATAATGATGTATTTTTTGAAACGAAAGGGAGGAGCCGTGGAGGACAGACAAGGAAGGAGCAGCTAGGAACTGAAGGGTATCAGGAGATGGGCCGCAAAGGTGGACTAAGCACCACGGATGAATCTGGAGGCGAGAGAGCTGCCCGTGAAGGCGTTGACATTGATGAATCCAAATTCAGGGCTTAGAACTTTACTATGTCTGCGTACTTCTGTATCACTGCGTATGTAGTACTATTGCTTACGTATCTAGTATCTAGTGTCTTCGTTGTGCATTGAGTGTTGTATGTGGCAAGCACTCATGGGTGGTTAAGAAATTATATGTTTATGGGTCTTGTATGTATATTATGGCGAATAAAACTATGTTAAATGTATCATATCTCTCTTGTTTTGTTATCTTTTGGTTTGAATCTTTTGAACGTATGGAATTCTTGGTACTTTCAATCAATATGGTTTTGCCTGTAGTTTCAATCGATCAATAAGCATGCATGAACACATTGTTAAAGATATTTTGGTTTATGGTTTTGCCTGTTGTTTCAATCGATCAGTAAGCATGCATGAACACTTTGTTAAGGATATTTTGGTTTATGTTACGTGAATGTTTAGTTTATTAAGGTAACTAGGTAAGTGATCAGTTAGAATTTGGCATCACCTCTTTTAGTGAATTTGGATCGTTACCATTATCTCTAAACTATTGTACGCATGATTTCAATGCATCCAACCATTGAGTTTCTGATTTAATCTCTCTTTGTGATGATCGAAGTTTATGAACACGTAAAAGGATTTTTGGTTGTAAATTCAGTTGTTTCTTGTTGGATGTATATGTGCTTTGCTGAAGTCATTTTCTAAGTGTTCAAAGTAGAAACTATACTCGATTTCCTTCTTATGTCCTTTAAAACTCCTATGAGCGGCGTTTAACTGAACTTCTATTTTTATTTTTATTTTATATTAAACAATATTTTTTGGTTTTCTGATTTTGGAGTTATAAAAACACGAAAATTCTCTTTAGGACAAAATTATAAGCTTTTTTATTACCTAACACAGCCCACTAACACTTTGTTCTCTAAAGACAAAAAGCATTAAAATATTTTAAAAATTCGTAACCGTTCGCCTTTTATTTTTCGATTTCATTCTTCTTCTTTATTTCTTCTTCGCTTTCTCTTTTGCGCATTCAAATTTAAATTAATTTCTTCGTTCTTCTTTATTCTCTAGTTCGATCCATTCGTATTATTTTGATTTTGATTCTCATTTCTTTCCGTAGGATACTGAAAATTTGCAGATTCAACTATTTTTTTTTCTTTTCTTCTATAGTTTCAATTTGGTTATTTACGACATTTTCTTGTTTTTCTTTTTAAAATTGAATTCAGTTTTGTTATTCTGTATTTTTTTTTCATATTCTATGGCAAATTTGGACACTAGCAACATATATTTCCTGTTTTTTTTATCTTTTTTATGTAGCAATATTTTCTTATTTGTTTTAAATTGAATGGTATTTAGTTTTCGTTCATTGATATATATCTTCGATTCATGTTGGTTTGGATGAAAATTGAATTAGTGTTTTGTTAGTACCAAACATTAAATGAACTCTGTTTGAGTATTATTTTTGTTATTAATTAATTTGACGACAGATCTTATGTATTGGTTTTAAAGTCTGTAGGTGCGATTTTTGAAAAAAAAATTGTTACCTTTTTGTTTCTTATTTTTGTTATATAAAGAAAATTATCATACTATAATAAAATGACAATTGAAAGCATACATTCTTTAAATTGATGTTTTTTCTTGCATTCATATTGATTTTAGTGAAAATGTATTGCTGTGTTGAGTTCAGTGATGATCGGTTTTTAGATATCATTTTTGTTTTTTTAGTACCATTTTTTGCAATAATGTAGTGTGGACGTTTTTAATGCTTTGTTTCTTTGAGTATATAAAAAGATGAAGTCTTTACAGAGTAAATCTGACGATATGAACTAAACGATATGACCTAAACAATCAAACAACCAAAAAAGAATAATAACATTCATTATTATTAACCATTTAAAATCAATAGTTAACATAACATTTGTTAAAATGTGAATGAGTCAAAGAAAAGAGATTAAGATTACACTGACTATAAAATAATTAAATTATACTCACAGAATAAGTTATACTCGCTAAACTATGAAAGGAAAGAATATACTCACAGAATAAGTTATACCCACTACACTATGAAAACAAGGAATATACTCACATCCTATTTGCTTTGATGGAGACTTGGAATACTTCACCTTTGATAATGAATTTTAGTTCTTTTCTTTTGTTTGTGAATGAATTAAAATGAGATATGGACTTGGCTATTTATAGGTGAAGAGAAGGATACTTTAGTCATTTCCTACAGCCTAACCTGATTCGACCAGATTTTGGTCCAATAGAAACCAACTATATGGCCTAATTTGATTCGACCACATTTTGGCCCAATAGAAAACATCCTTGTTGTTAGTCCCTGAGGAGTTGGTTTTGATGACAACAACCTTACTTAGAATTAGATTATAAAATATATAATACTAACATTATTGTGTAGATATATATAGATATGTTTGCAGGTACTAAAGAATGATGAACTGTACAGTATAAAGATTCAAGATCAAAGATTGAAGATATCAAGATTCAAGACTCATGAGTATCAAGAATTTCAAGAGTTCAAGTTTCCAAGATAAGTTATATAGTTAGGAATATTGTTAAAACTCGTAGAAAGGCACTAACATCTTAAAATCTATTTTATTCGTGGAATGGAATCCACTTCGTGCTCGTTAAAGGGATGGAACACTAAGTAGGATGGAACCTACGAAAAATCTAGTGGAACATCTTTTTGTATCCACTTACTTTTATTTCAAAATGATTTTCAAAATATATATAGCTTGTTTTTCAGAATGATTTTAAATATTCCTGTTTAAAAACCAAAATCATCTGTCCTGGTTTTTCAATATATTTTAGCCTAAAAAATATCCTTAGTTTTAAATATCCTTAATTTTAAATATCTTTGATTTTAAATTATTATCCTAAGTTTTTAAACTATAATTCTAATATTAATATATTTAGCTGTTTTATATATTTATACTTAAGATTTAAATATAAAAGTATAGAAAATTATTATATATATTTTAATATTGTTCTCTATAATTATTTATGTATTATAACTATATATAAGTATATTTTAAAGTTTAAATATAAATATAATATAATATAGAAATTATTTTCAAAGAAAAACAAATCACCAAAAAATACAAGGGCATGTCGACATGGTCACATGTACCCCTGTCGACATGGTGACAGTTAAATTGTTTTTTAAAAAGAAGTGTCTATTCGCCACATCCCTTCACCAATGGACATGGCTATTGATCTACTATAAATAAAGGGTGTTTTCAATGAATTTTAATCACTTTTTTTCTCTGATTTAACTTCTCTTCTTCTTTTCCACTTTCTTATTTACAAATTACACCATTACTCTGCCGAAATCAATATCGAATCTAACTAGATAATTTCTTGTTTTGATTCTCTCCACTATCTCTATAAGATCCAAGTGCTAATCTGAGTTATAGACTTTTTGTAATCAATTGAGCGAGAGAAGGTGTGATTGTAGCCCTGGAAATCAATTGGGTGAACTTGTTGCCCGATAAATCAAGTATCTCGACACAGAGGATTATGATTCTGGAGGGTGTACCTCGTATCCTTGAAACCGAGGGTTGTATTTGTAAGAATTGTTTTTAAAAGGAAATCCGTACTTGTGTTGCGGGACTGGATGTAGGGTAACTCCGAACCAGTATAAAATCTGGTGTGTTCTTTCCTTTACTGCTTTTACTTTATATTTGCATCTGTGTTTGATTCTGTGTTCATATCTGTGTATGATTAGTGTATACATTGTTAACAAATTAAGATAAATTCAAAAAGATTAACAAATTTCTTAAAATACTATTCACCTCCCTTCTAGTGTTAATTCTAGCCTTAAGATCCTTAATCCGCATTCCACACATTTGGTATCAGAGCAAGGTTTTCAAAAGTTTCATAATCTGATTTTTGAAAAAATTTCAAAATGGCTACTAACGCAGCGGATTAAACAAAACAATGTAAATTGATGAAAGTAGCAATCGGTGGATTGAGAAATACTGAAATGCCCAAATTCGTTGATCCAAAGATACAGAATTTTAGCTATCTCTGACACGTTGATCGCGCACGATACCGTGAGGAGAGATCTTCAATTCTTTGAGCGTTGATCAAGCGCACTTGATTCCATGAATTGGCTTCAACAATCGAAGATTCGAGCGCACTCGAATGTCGAAGGTGGAGATAGGAGATTACACTCGACTACCAATTTGGATGAAAGCACAAAGCTAACAAAAACGAAATTTTATTCAAAATCAACTAAACTATTACAAATGGCACCATCGGCCTATTTATAGAAGTTACAACACACGCCACAGAAAATGTAAACTCATAAGTCGTTTCCGACTCATCACACCACGACCTAAAATAAACGACTTAAGAGTAGACGACTCAAAACAGACGACTTACTATAAGTCGTTCACGACTTATCAGATTACAACACAACCTTCTCAGTCGACTTAACAAATGCGACATAGTACAACACACATTACAACACATAGTATCACGACATACGACTTAAGTACAAAACGACTTATCAATGCTACGAGTTAACAGATGTCGCGACTGAACAACAAACGACTCATTATTGCCACGAGTTAACAATCAGCGACTCAAGAGAAAAACTACTGCATCATGTCACGCGACCTAACTAGGTCGTAGGTCATACGCGACTTAACTTGGGTTGTGAGCTCCCTTCTTCAGCATACTCGTTAGGTCGTAGACGACTGAAGCTTTCACTTTCCTTAGGTCGTAGACGACTTAAGCCTTGCGCATTCTCAACTCGTGCTGCTCCTCCTGTAGCTTTAGATCGTAACCCGCTTGAGTTACGTAGTGAACGACTTAGGCCCTCAGCTTCGTTAAGTCGTGGACGACTTAAGGCTGCTTCGTTAGGTCGCGAACTCAAAATAACTTCTCCCTCTGGTTTCCAGTTAAGTCGCAACCTGCTGGAATTAAGTCACAGCTCCTCCTCACATGATGCCTTAGGTCGTGGACGACCTATAGCTTCTTCCTTAAGTCGTGTGCGACTTAGACCTTCATCTCTGGCCTTTGCTGCATCATCCTCCCCAGGTTGAGAAAAATTCGTCCTCGAATTTGTGAATTCTTCCACATCAGATTGTTCATTCCCATAATATGGTACGATATGCTTAACATTGAACACGTCAGAAGTGTACACATCCTCCGGTAGCTTTAATTTATAAGCATTTTCATTAATCCGTTTCACAACTTCTACAGGACCAATTTTTCTGGCTTTTAACTTGTTATAAACGCCCACTGGAAAACGGTCCTTTGTTAGCACAGCATATACCATATCTCCTTCATTAAACTCAACACTTCTTCGCTTCAGATCTGCAGAGCGTTTATACTTCTCATTTTCCTTCTTCAATCGTTCATGAACGATTTTATGACATTCATTCAACCCATCAACAAAATCAACAGCTCGTTTCACCGTCCCCTTTGGTTGTGGTACTACCGTTAAGTCCAACGGTCCCTTTGGCAAACTTGAATATACAATCTGGAATGGACTGAAACCCGTACTACGATTCATGGCATGATTATGTGCAAACTCCGCTTGGCATAACTTCATGTCCCAACTCTTCTGATTGTCCTTCACAAGACATCGTAATAAATTTCCCAACGATCTGTTAACCACCTCCGTTTGCCCATCAGTTTGCGGATGGTAAGCGCTACTAAAATTCAGCTTCGTTCCGACCATCTTCCACAAACTTAGCCAAAAATGACTCAGAAAACGAGTATCCCTATCCGACACAATAGATTCTGGCAATCCATGAAGTCGGTAGATTTCTTTGAAAAATAACTGAGCAACATGCACAGCATCCGTCGTCTTCTTACAAGCAATAAAATGTGCCATCTTCGAAAATCGGTCAACCACCACATAAATGGAATCGTTACCACGCTGTGTTCTTGGCAACCCCAACACAAAGTCCATACTCACATCAACCCAAGGCTTAGTTGGTACAGGTAACGGCATATATAATCCAGCGTTGGTTGTAGTTCCTTTCGAAACCTGACAGATATGACATCGCTCCACAAACCTTTCCACTTCTTTCCTCATTGACGGCCAAAAATAAGATTGAGAAATCCGTTGTAATGTACGATCTCTACCCATATGACCTTCCTCGTGCAATTCTTTCACAATCTTCAACCGTAAACTGCAATCCAGTATACATAATCGATTTCCCTTGATCAGAAAACCAGCCACCATCATAAACTCATCCGTCTCCTCATTCTTGACTTTATCTACAAACTTCATAAAATAAGGATCTTCAACAAATAATTCTGGTAGCACATCAAACCCTGTCACTTCGACCTTCATTGTAGTTAACAAATGATTCCTTCTGCTCAATGCATCCGCAACACGATTCGTCACTCCCGATTTGTGTTTCACAACAAACGTAAACTGTTGCAGATATGCGATCCATGATGCATGTCTCACTGAAATCTTGTCTTGCCCTTGTAAATGCTTCAACGCCTCATGATCAGTGTAAAGAACAAACTCTTTCTGAAATAGATAGTGTCTCCAGTGTTTAATAGCTTGCACAACAGCATAAAACTCCACATCATATGTACTATATCTCATCTTCGCTCCCGATATCTTCTCACTGAAATAGGCAATAGGACGTCCCTTCTGACTCAACACTCCTCCAATCCCAACCTTGGATGCATCAGTATGTAGTTCAAATACTAACTGAAAATCAGGTAATGCTAGAATTGGTGTGGTCGTCAACAGTTCCTTGATTTGTTCAAAAGCAATCCCTGCTTCCTCGGACCATGAAAACTGTTTACCTTTCATACAATCTGTAACAGGCGCCATCACACTACTAAAGTGTGAAATAAATCTTCGATAAAATGAAGCCAACCCATGAAAACTCCAAACTTCCGTTATCGTCTTGGGTTGCGGCCAATCCCTAATTGCTTCGACTTTACTCTGGTCAACCTGTATTCCTCCCTCCGATACAACATACCCCAGAAATAAAACACTCCTCGCCATGGAAACACATTTCTTCGTAGCAGCATAAAATTATTCTTCACGAAGAATAATTAACACTTTCTTCAAATGTTTAACATGCTCCTCTGTACTGGCACTGTAGATCAGAATATCATCAAAGTAAACCACCACAAATTTCCCAATGTACGACCTGAAAATTTGGTTCATCACCCTCATGAATGTACTCGGTGCATTTGATAGACCAAACGGCATTACCAGCCATTCATATAATCCTTCCCTCGTCTTGAATGCTGTCTTCCACTCATCTCCTGGTCTAATTCGAATTTGGTGATAACCACTTTTAAGATCAATCTTTGAAAAGATCACAGACCCACTGATTTGATCCAACAGATCATCAAGCCTTGGCATCGGAAATCTGTATCTGACAGTTATCTTATTCAGTGCCCTGCTGTCCGTACACATTCTCCATGAGCCATCCTTCTTCGGTACGAGTAATGCTGGTACAGCACACAGACTCAAACTCTCCTGTATTCGCCCCTGTTCAAGCAATTCCTCTACCTGCCTATGCAACTCTTCATGTTCTTTCAGACTCATTCTATAGTGTGGTCTATGTGGCAACACAACACCTGGAACAAGATCTATCTGGTGTTGTATATCCCTCAACGGTGGCAACTCCGTTGGTAGCTCTTCAGGAAACACATCATTAAATTCTTCAAGTACTGGTTTAACTTCTTCAGGTATCTCAACCACTTCATTGCTCTCTTGCCCAATCAACAAAAACACCTCAGGTTCCTCTTCAACTTCTTTATCAAACTCCTTCAAGGATAATAAAGTTTTCAGCTCTTCAATCTCCTCCAGTTTGTTTTCTTCTTGTTGTCGCTTCTTTGGAACTAGAGTAATCTTTCTGCCTTCAAACATGAAACTGTAACTGTTGGTACGCCCATCATGTTGCACCGCCCTATCATACTGCCACGGTCTCCCCAGCAACAAATGACAGAAATCCATATCTACCACATCGCACCAGATTTCATCCTTGTATTTCTTTCCAATTGAAAAATTCACACAAGCCTTTCGTCCAACCTTCACTTCCCCGCCTTTTCTCAACCAAGCTAACTTGTACGGTTTCGGATGTTTCTCAGTCTTCAATGCCAACTTCCTCACATCTTCTGACGAAATTATATTATCACAGCTTCCAGCATCAACAACAAATTTGCAAACTTTCCCCAGAATAGTACATGTCGACTGAAATATATTGCTCCTCAACCAACTACAATCCTCCTCTTGCTTTGGTGTCAAACAAGACCTCCTCATCATCAAATTACAACCTTCGTCTCCCGACACTTCTTCTTTCTCCTCATCAGGTGGTGAATTGGAACATTCAGCTTCTTCATCCTCATCCTCAACCTCCGCTATCATGGCTCGTTTCTTCGGTTTTGGACATTCATTACTTTTGTGGCCCACTTCTTGACAATTATAACACTTGAAACCATTATTGACTTTCATCTTCCCAACCTCATTCACAACTGGTTTTGCAACAGCTTTTGAAACATTAGAACTTCCACTAACACCCTTCACTGGATTGTTGGAATTTGTAAACACACCACCTCCTCGTCTTCCCTGCTTCTCCCAAGCTAACGCTTTTTGGTGTGCTTCCCCTACAGATCTGGGATCAAACATGTTAACCATATCTTGAATCTACATTCGCAACCCTCCAACAAATCTAGCTATCAATTGTTCCTCTGTCTCCATAATATCGTTCCTTGCAATTAGTTGATAAAATTCATCAGCATAGTCGTTCACAGATTTCGTCCCCTGCCTCAAGTTTTGCAACCTTTGATACATAGGCGATTGGTAATTATAAGGTAAGAATGTGGTTTTCATCAATTTCCTCATCTTCTCCCAAGATTCAATCTTTGACTTCCCCATCCGTTCACGTGTAAGTTTGGTTTGTTGCCATCATGCCAAAGCTCTACCCCTCAACCTTGTAGCAACCAACTTCACTCTACGATGTTCTGGAACTTCCTTGAAGTCAAAAATCTCCTCCACATTAGACAACCAGTCCAAAAACTCTTCAGCTTGCATACCACCTTTGAATTCTGGAATTTCAGTCTTCATCCCAGATTCCCACTTGTGATCATACTCCGACTGATTTCTTCCTTGTCCTCGTCCATGAACACTACCCCCATCGAGCTCCTCTTCAAAATTAGATGTATATCGATGTCGATCCTGACCACCAACATCTCTACTACCATCACGTCTTCCATCATCATCCCTTCTATCTACATTCCTCCGTTCTCGATCATTCACATTTCTATCATGCCTTCGATCATTTTCAACACTTCTCTCCCGATTGGAATGTGGTGAGACTCTACTTCCCCCATGGTTAGATTCAGGTGAAACCCTTCTCCGATTCTGATTCATCTCTAACATCATCTTCTCTAATCGTCCAATCCCTTCATTAAGCTTTTCACTAAAGTTTTCATTAATCCTTTGCTCCATCTTATCAGCATCTTCTCTTCTATACAAAGCTTCTACGTTTTGGTGACGATTAGCTCTTCTTGGCGGCATGATTTGAAACTTTACAAACTCTTCAACACTTCAAAATTCAAACACCTTTCGAACTTTGATCCAAAATGATATGGATCGAAAACTCCTACTTTGTTGCAATTTGCGATGAACACGATGAACAACAACTTCTCGAACGATACAAATCCGATCTCCAACACGTCAAACAATGATGAACACTTCAACTTGATCACGACCTAACTCAAGATCGTACAAAACAACACTTCAAACTTCAAATTCTCGGCTCCAAGACTCGATTTAGCAATGATTGGCTAAAACAAGCTCTGATACCAAACTGACGCAGCGGATTAAACAAAACAATGTAGATCGATGAAAGTAGCAATCGGTGGATTGAGAAATACTGAAATGCCCAAATTCGTTGATCCGAAGATACCGAATTTTAGCTATCTCTGACACGTTGATCGCGCACGATACCGTGAGGAGAGATCTTCAATTCTTCGAGCGTTGATCAAGCGCACTTGATTCCACGAATCGGCTTCAACAATCGAAGATTCGAGCGCACTCGAATGTCGAAGGTGGAGATAGGAGATTACACTCGACTACCAATTTGGATGAAAGCACAAAGCTAACAAAAACAAAATTTTATTCAAAATCAACTAAACTATTACAAATGGCACTACCGGCCTATTTATAGAAGTTACAACACATGCCACAGAAAATGTAAACTCATAAGTCGTTTCCGACTCATCACACCACGACCTAAAATAAACGACTTAAGAGTAGACGACTCAAAACAGACGACTTACTATAAGTGGTTCACGACTTATCAGATTACAACACAACCTTCTCAGTCGACTTAACAAATGCGACATAGTACAAAACACATTACAACACATAGTATCACGACATACGACTTAAGTACAAAACGACTTATCAATGCTACGAGTTAACAGATGTCGCGACTCAACAACAAACGACTCATTATTGCCACGAGTTAACAATCAGCGACTCAAGAGAAAAACTGCTGCATCATGTCACGCGACCTAACTAGGTCGTAGGTCGTACGCGACTTAACTTGGGTTGTGAGCTCCCTTCTTCAGCATACTCGTTAGGTCGTAGACGACTGAAGCCTTCACTTTCCTAAGGTCGTAGACGACTTAAGCCTTGCGCATTCTCAACTCGTGCTGCTCCTCCTGTAGCTTTAGATCGTAACCCGCTTGAGTTACGTAGTGAACGACTTAGGCCCTCAGCTTCGTTAAGTCGTGGACGACTTAAGGCTGCTTCGTTAGGTCGCGAACTCAAAATAACTTCTCCCTCTGGTTTCCAGTTAAGTCGCAACCTGCTGGAATTAAGGCGCAGCTCCTCCTCACGTGACGCCTTAGGTCGTGGATGACCTATAGCTTCTTCCTTAAGTCGTGTGCGACTTAGACCTTCATCTTTGGCCTTTGCTGCATCAGCTACCAACACCGGTACTGTTATCAACACTAGTATCCCTGTCACTAGTTCATTTGTAGAAGGTCAGTCTACTGCCAGACCACCACTTTTTAATGGCAGTAACTATGCATATTGGGCATGTAGGATGAAAATATATTTACAATCTGTAGGATTAGATACTTGGAATATCACACAAACTGAATATTCTGAACCCACAACTAATTTTGCACAGTGGACCACTGAGCAAAAGACTGTTGCACAAAATAATTCTAAAGCAATGAATATTCTGTTTTGTTCACTTGAAAGAAATGAATTTAATAGAGTGTCAGTTTGTAAGTCTGCATATGAAATCTGGAATACTTTGCAAGTAACTCACGAAGGAACAAGCAAAGTCAAACAGACCAAAATTTCCATGCTCACAAATCAGTTTCAGTTATTGAAAATGAATACCAATGAGTCTATTTCAGATATGTATAGTCGATTTCAAGATATTGGGCATTCTTTAATATCTTTGGGAAAGGAATTTTCTGAAGAAGATCAAGTCAGAAAATTTTTAAATTCTCTCACTCCAGAATAGGATCAAAAGACACTTGCAATTGAAGAGGCAAATGCCATCAGTACTTTAAAGATAGAAGAATTGATTGGAAATCTAATGTTGTTTGAAGTTCAAATGATCGGGAGAAGAGAAAGCAAAGCATCTGAAAAGAAATCAATGGCATTCAATGCATTAATCGACGGATCAGACTCAAACAGTGATAATGATGAAGAGATAGCATTTATGACCAGGAATTTTCGAAAATTCCTAAAGTACAGAAAATTGAATAGTTCCAAGAGAAACAACTTTAAGAATTCCGGTAATCAGACTACAGTACCAAACTTTATCAAATGCTTCAATTGTGACGAACCAGGTCATATCAAAAGAGACTGTCCGCATCCAGATAAGCAAAACCCTCCTACAAACAATGATTCTGCAAATAAACGGAAACATGCATTCACTGCTACTCTAGATGACTCTGAATCATCCTCCAGCGACGATGAACAGAAGAAAGATAATTCAAATATGTGTTTCACAGCAATTCTCGATTTAGTCGATACCAAAGACACGGACTCTGAAAAAGGTACAGGTTTACAATACATAGACTGAAATTGCATGCTTGAATTGATTGATTGATTGGTTGTTTTTTAATTGATGTGTCGTTTGAATTTTAATTTTTTTTATTATTTTTATTTTTAATAATATTATAATATTTTACGAGTCTTAGTAATATTCCAGATATTATATAGACATTAAAATAATAGATATATATATATATATAAATATTACATTATATAAAAGTATCTAGTCATCAAAATTTACGGATACTTGTCGACATGGTTCCATCCCTACCTGTCGACATGGTATAGAAAATATGAAATTCAAATTTTGAATTCAAATGCTTGTATTTTCCTTCACTCTTTCACACCATTCGAGACTCTGAAAGGACACTTTTTGACCGAGAAACTGTCCATTTAATTTCTATTTATTTATTATCATTTATCTCATCTTTTCACTTAACTTTTCAAATTCAAACTCTTTCTTCATAACTCAAGCTCTCTTCTCTCTACATCAATGGCCTCCTCAAGTACTCCATCAACTATGAGACTTTCCAAAACCTTAAAAGAACACCTCTTTTATGATCCGGAAGCAATCAAAGCCTATATTAGCTATGCTAATTATGGAAAAGTTCATCCTGGAAAGCTTGCAATTTTCCGCGATTTCGCTTCTTATGAAATCGATTCTCTTTGTGTTAGCAACAACATTTTAAGTCTTGTTGACGATTCTCAAAATGATTTTGTATGCTACCCAAATCTTGTGAAAATGTTATATGCAAATCTTAATTGTGGCTTTTATTAAGGAAACGATGATGAAATTTGGAGTACTGTAAAAGGCACTCAAATTGTTTTATATTGTGGTGTTTTGGGAGCGATTCTAAATTGTAAGTGTACGGGTATGGATCTTTCAAATTTCAATTTTAATGAAAGTGATCGTGAGACTTTCCACCATATTTTTGAAAGTGACGAAAACTTTGATTTTATAAACCGCAATTTTCGTCCAAAAGCAAAAATTGTGAGCCTTCTTTTGCAACACACTTTGACCTCGAGATCGGGAAGTTTTAATAATCCTACTTCAAAAGTTTGTAAAGCTCTTTTCGCTCTTTTTGGAAACTATGATATTAATTGGGCTCAAGTTATTTTGGATGAATTTCGGCCTAAAAACTTGGAAATGGGAGAAAAGATATTATATCATGGAATTTACCTTACTAGAATTTTCAACTATTTTGGAGTGAATTTTAAAGGAGAGGAATTCATTTCTAGAAAAGTTTTCAATCATTCCAATATCTCACTTATGAAAATTCCATACATCTTTCAACCTTATGAATCCCTTGTGGAAAAGGAAGAGCGTTTAGCTCACGAAGAAATGGAAGACGGAGAGGAGGAAGAAGAAGAAGAAGAAGAAAGGGATGAAATGGATATTCAAGAAGAAGAAGAGGAAGGTGAAACATCTCTTGAAAGTATTGATTACACCTCCAAACCAACCAACAAGATGATTATCCAAAACCAAAAGATAATTTTGGAAAATCAACGGACACTTAAGAGATCCGTTAGTAAAAAGTTGGATAAAATGTCTTCTAAGATGAACAAGTTCTTCCCAAAAGTCAGCAAGAAGTTTAACCTTTCATCATCCTCATCATCCTCCAATTAGATCTATCTTTTCATACCCTGTCGTAGTTGTTTAAGTTTGTTTTAAGTTTGAATGTTATTGTATTTCATGTTGTTTAATCCATGTATCATTCCAGTTTGAATTAATGTTGAAGTTCTTTCTGTTATCTAGCTTATTTCATCTCTAGAATAACTGTTAATATGATATATATATATATATATATATACATTTATTCAAAATCAAAAACAAGTCTTCAAAACACAGATGACCCTGTCGACAACCCCCAAAGGCACCCTGTCGACATGCTTAAAATCTGAAGTATCTTTTCATTTTAATTTTTGAATTTTAAATAACCAACTTGTATCTTTTCATTTCAAACGAAATTTACACCTATAAATACCTGTTCTCTTCCAGAAATCTTTACTCAAAATCATTACTTATCTATTCTATCTATATTTCTTCTCTTTTTCACAAAAATGGCCGATCCTATTCACAATTTATCTGAAAATCTTGAAGAAACTCTTAAATCCTTCAAGAATATTCTCTCTATCATTCTTCGTAATCAGCGTCACTTAGAATTGAGTCAAATGCAGATGATCAAGGAGCAAGAAAGGCATTTCGAAGCAATTCAATGGATGATTTCCTCCCTGCACAAGGATGATAATGACGCACATCCTCTCGTTTCTCTCTCTATTGATAATGAGAATTGGGATGCCATCAAACAAGACCCTATCTTTGGAGAAGAAGGATGGGTTGATGTTCCTCGTAATATTTGATTAACTTTGTTTAATTTTTATTTGTTTACTTGCTTAATTAGGATTTGGTTTGATTTGCTTGAATTTGACTTAGTATGGATTGATATTATGTGTGTAAAATATAACATACATATGATTAGTATTAATAATATATGATCTTTTAAGTTATCATGATTATCAGTTTAATTATCTATTTTTATATTAAAAAAACTCCATTATGAAAAAATAAATTGTGTTCTCTTATTCGTATATTCTCTTATCTTTTGAATAAATAGTTTAGTAGTTAGGAAAAGTAGTAATTAAGAGTTTAGTTTAAAGTTAAGTATGTATTATGTATGATAACACTATCATTATAATCACAAGTAATGTAGTCTTAGTTTCAGGGGGAGTTATATAAAGTTATATAGAGTTATATAGAGTTATATAGAGTTATATAGAATTATACAGTATTATAATTATGGATTTATATGGTTTTTGTTGATGACAAAGGGGGAGAATATAACGATCCTGACTCGGCCTTCAAAAATCGGCACCCGTACTTTCACTTGTACTCGAATGCCTTAGATTCAAACGCCGAATTTGGTTCGCCGGAGCTTATAACATAGTAAGTATAACAACATAGTGGAATAAAGAAATCAATGATATCATATACGACTCCAATGAATACAATATCCAGAATGATATACAACAATATACAGCAATATCAGAGATATGATACAATGCTACAGCGGAAATAACAATAATGGAAGAGATCACTCCAAATGATCTACAAAAGAGAATGACTCCAACAACTCCAACATCAAGCTCGAACCACCATCACGATGCACAAGGATAAGCAAGTGCAGTCTGATCTCCAAAACTGGACTAGCTCTAGATAATCTACTAAACCTGAATATCTGAAGAACCCAACTCTAGACTGCCCGTGTAGAAAATTATGGGCACCCAGAGTTTAGGAAGGGAACAATAAACTCCGAGTCGGTCATAAGACTGGTGTGAGTAACAAAAACAGTTTACCTTTAAAACAAACAACAAAGTATTTTAAATATTGAAATCCGCAATGCTTTTGGAAAATGAAACTACCATAAGACCTCCCGCCACACACACAATGCAAACGCAAAATTGGAGGAGATTTCTTCTTATGATAGTCAAACATGCTTGATACACAAAACAAACTCTTTTGATATTATTACTAAAGCATAGTGAGGAAAACATTTTGAAAATATAATATAAATCTTAGCCAGCATAGGTACCATTATATTATGCATGCTATAGCCGCCGCCTGAGGAGACAGGTTATACAACTGCAATCGTAAAGGGCTCGTATTGTTTCTTTGGATTTTCCAACAAATGGTCAGGCTAATGAACTTCCTACTGCCACATGGGTACGCCTCTGGATGGATGTCCCGAGAACCTACCCGGCTCTCTGCCAACACAAGGCCGGGTTACCTCTGTCACTAGGTAACTACTACTCGAGTATGCCACCCCCGGGTCCTTTGGGACCTTTATCCGAGGCGCCTCGATCAAACACACAATCACACAGTAAATGAGATTGGAGTATCCACTTAGGTTAAATAACAGGGCTCCATACCTGATACCACCCATTTCCAGAAGGAAATGACATACCCTAAAGGGATCGACCCTCATAATCTTGCCGCATCATTCCTGTTTCGACCATTTCTGGGGTGTGAGGCTCTGACGAAGTCTCGTCCACAAAGCTACACTTTTTCACAAAGCCATGCTCTGATCACAAATGATCAATAAATGATCAACACACAACACCACTCAGCATGTCACATTACCGAATTGGGAGTATATCGATGATAACCTTCAACTACATAACCTCTGAGCTCGTACGTCTCAGAGAAGGGTGTTAAGCTAAGAGAATAAATTCTCCGCCAACAACAGAAATGTATTTTAAAGAAATCAGCTTTATATCTCAAGGTGTAATGTCAGACATGTAACCATACAAGTCTGTTCCAGGTTCGAACAGAACCGAAGGCACTTCCGAAGAAGCCCTTGCAATCCGGGTATTCACAATCCCGATCGGATTTCCCATCACTTAGGGAATCTCTATACCGGAGCAACTCGGTGCAGAGACAATCGATAGGTTATCCTATCGTTCTCGCAAATACCCGGTCTTCAACACCGGTCTTCAAATGCAATCCGTATACGACGTATCATTATTCGAAATGGGTTATATGACACAAAGGTCCTCTCCCGGCTAAACTAAATAATGAGCACAATATTTAAAAATATATTGATATTGGGATTCCAGTTAAGTCACAACTTATTACCCAAAAATTCTCTTCAAATGGTTTAAACACATTACCATTTTAATCTTTTAAATAAAAGATTAAATTCACAAAGTTCACTCAGTTTCACAATTATCTATTCATAGATTTCCAAATCGATTTCCATTTCAATTGGATTAACTCATTTAAATCTTTAAATCAAGATTTAACTCATATCTTTCAAAACAATTCCATTTCGAATGGTTTAAACAAATCACCATTTTAAATCTGTTAAAAATAAACAGATTCAATTCATAGCTTTCAAAAAGAATTGACTCATAACTTGGAAAACCATTTTTCAATTCAAACTTGAAATTCCTTTAACTTAAATTGGAATTTCATTTCTTATATAAAAGCTTTTATCATTTGAAAACAAATAGTTTTCATTTTGGAAAATTTGATTCATTCATACGAGTTAAAGTCTTTGGGTTAGATTCAAATTCCGCAAACAATATTTTAAAATGGTTCAAATTCATATAAACACATCTATAACATCTTTAACCATAATTTCCAATCATGGAATTAAATTCCAAATTTTGAATTCAAATTCAAATTGAATTATTTAAATTGGAAATTTTACCAAGTTATCCAAAATAATTTTTATCTTAAAAACTCCTTTTCAAAAGCTTTAACATTTAACCCAAATCCATTTCCAAAATCAATTGAAATTAAAATTTCAATTTCAAAAACATTAAATTTAAATCATTTGTGACTTAACTGATTTCCTCGTGAAATCCATATTTGTGTGTGTATGGTGTAGTCCAGGGGTTTCACACAGTAGTGCAACATCATTCAATCATCACAGATCAGAATACAGAAATATAGTTTATAAGCGGTATAACTATAACGCTCATCTCTTATTCACAGATCACAGATATATAAATTACAGATAATAATTTACATTCATCCCAGATAAATAAACTACAGTACTGATCACACACAAATCAGAATATATCACACAGGATCACAGCTCAAGGAGTATCAAATAATTCAACATTCAATAGAATCCAAACATTCACATGTAAAATTTATTAATCAATCGATTAATTTAAATCAGATGTATTACTTATGAATAATCATTAATCTGGGTTAATTATCATCAGTTAATTACAAATTATCTGGAATAAATTTCCCTTTCATCATTTATTAGTTAACCCTTAATTATTAACTAATCGTCCTTAATTAATGAATCAGTTAACTTTTTAATTATTTAATAAATCTTAATTAATCACATTCATTTATTAATCCTTTGGTTACTAACAAATAATTATACTCAAGTGACTAATCATCATTCAATTGATTACATCCAGTAATCATCTATTAATTACTTTTCTAAGTAATTATAATTTTCAATTTGTCAAGTGATTATTCTGAATTAATTCAAACTTAAGTAATTAACTGGAACAATTTCAATTAACTCAATTAATTACACTGAATAATTAATTCCTTAATTACTGTCATTTAGTAATTTTGCTTAAAAAATTCCACAATTAATTATTAAATAATCCTTAGTTAAATGATATTCTTTGACTATTAACAATTCTTTAATTACTTTTCTTAAGTAATTAACTTGGATTAATTACAAATTAATTTATCTTTAACAATCCATTAATTAATCTCTAATTATTCAATTTATTAAGTGTTAACTGTAACTTAATTAACCCTTAATTATTTGATTAATTAATTACTAATCATTAATTAATATTCTATACTTATCTAATTAATGATTCTAATTAGTAATTAATTATTCCTTAATTAATTTATTTAATAATTTAAGTTATTCCAAATCATCAAATCTTAATTAACTTCAAGATAAAACATTTTTCTTATAAATGACTTCAATATCATTTACAAATGCATTTGAAAACATTTTACTTTTGAGCTTACTTTTAAATTCAAATCATTTTATTCATCTTTCAAAAGTTAATTTGAATTCCATCTTTCAAATTATGATTCTAAACTTATACTAAAATATCTTTTAAATTCAAATTCTGTTTAAAATTAAACAGACAAGTTTCACAAAAACCTATAACAAATCAAAACTGACCCGAGGCCAGACAAAAAATGCTTCGAGTCAAATCTTAATTTGCTTCG
Source organism: Allium fistulosum (assembly GCA_030737815.1). Classification (NCBI taxonomy): domain Eukaryota; kingdom Viridiplantae; phylum Streptophyta; class Magnoliopsida; order Asparagales; family Amaryllidaceae; genus Allium; species Allium fistulosum. The sequence continues at coordinate 735,015,304 of CM060908.1, read as the reverse complement.
AGCAAAACCTAGAAATTTCTCGAGATCAACCCGAGTGCCCAAATCCTCAACCAAAACTTTTCTTTCCAGGTTCGACGTGGACACTATGCACGTGCCCAACGTCGCCTCCCTCAGATGAACGTCGCGACATCGCTCGACGATCTCTCGAACCCATATGAACTCACATCTACACTCTGATCGAACGAATTCCTCTCGAATTCGAAAACAAGTTCGAACTTCCAGACCTGGAACATAGACGAAAACTTCCATCAATCCTGGCAACGCATCGCTCTTGATGCCTCGACCACCGGAGGTCATGAAACTCCGGTCATCTACTCATCATCATTCCTCCTACCATCACCAGAAAGCACGAACAACTCGATCACACGTTTACGATGAACGAATCAAAATTTCCCGGCCTTACAAAACTAGGTTAAGAAACTTCACAAACTCGCCGCCGTCACCACAACTATCTGACCACCTCCACTACATTTTTCCCAGACCCTCTGGTCACTCCTCCACCTCCAGGAGGAAACTCGACCACCCCGACACCATAGATCACTAGAAATCGGCTATAACCTAATTTTTGTTTAAACAAGAACTGCAGCTTCAATTCCCAACTAAAAATTATGATTTTTTTCTTAAAAATCAAGTTTTTACATGATGTTTCAGTTTATATTCTTGAATTTATAAATTAGGATGATTAAATTTTCCTCTATATTGAAATTCCTCTATTATTTTGATTTTCCAGAGCAAGATACACATCTATTTCAACTTAAATAAAATTTAAATTTCAAGCTATGATTAAACAAACAATCTTTGTTTTTGTACTAAGTTTAAACATCAAGTAGATTAGGTGGAAATGATTTTTAAATCAAAATCTTGTGTTAAAATTTTAGACAGAGGATATATATGAAGAGTAGCCTGCACACACAATATTTTCAACATACAAATATCCACAGAGAATTCATACTTATTCACAGATATATTCATAACAGATTCATGCTTTTAAATTGTTTAAAAGTGGTGTTACTCACATTGATTTTAGGAAGAAGAACAGAACTGCTGTCTGAATGAGGTTGAATACCTTGCCTTCTTTTGATCCTCTGATTCAAGTTGAATTGCTTGATTTGTATTGTTGTTTGATGTTTTTAAGTTTAAGTTTAAAATGATAATTACTTCAAGTTTTTTTTCTCAGCTTCAAGGAACGAAACTAGAATGAGAATGATGGATAGAAATGAAGGCTCACTGGGTGATAATTCATTTGTACAGGTGATATTTCTTTTAGTACAAATATAGGACATATATTTTTTTAGCTTTGGTGGCTGATGGCACTTTGCCTTTGTGCTGCATTCATTAGCTTTGTACAAATATATACTTGCTTTTCTTTATTTCGGCTGAGATGATTTATGTTGTATACTAGGGAGCTTAACATTAATTATACTTGTCTTGTTTTACAAGTACTTTCATACTTATCCAATTTGATCTTGTCTACATACTTATCTTCATTTGCTTGTATGTCTATTATATATATTTATTTTTATTTGTACGTATATTACTTGTTTCATACTTATACAACATATACTTGAATGTATTTTTATTTTTCTTTCCTTTTGTAATGTTGCATTGTAATATAGATGAAATTCTATAGTCAATAGATTGTTGGAATTTGTCAAATTTATTTCTATTTTAATTTTGTTGTTAGATTTTATTTTAAGTGTTACTTCATTTTTATAATTCATCTTTTATTTATTTATTTCTATTTCTAACATAAACCATCAATTTCTAAATTTAAAATTATCATTTATTATTAAACCATTTATTTCTAACCCATTTATTTAAGATTTAAATTCAAATCAAATATATACATATATATTCAATTTTACTCATATATGCCCGTATACATATATATTCACATATATACATATATATACAATATTTAAATTTTAAATGATTTAACTCATTTTTATTTGATTCTGGGGAAACTCGCATCACTTAGTCAATAAATTTTACAAATTTATTCAAAAACCAATTAATTATCAATTTAAATATATATAAAATTTGGGGTCGTTTCAACCTTCCCCCCTTAAAAGAATTTCGTCCTCGAAATTTCAGGTAGGGAAACAATAAAGATAGATACACAAAGATAGAGAAACAGTTTTCCGGGTCAAACTGGATACCTATTCTGTATTTGGCTTACCAAATCAGAATATCAATAATAGATACGAGAACGAATCTTTTTAATTTTTCACAAGGTACTCGGGTTATTCAGATCTACGAAATATGCAGGGGCATCGGTTAGTTCGAAGGGATAACTAACTATTCGTAGAATATATTGGGACCCAAAAAATAGATAGATATATGAATATAATTTCAAAACTTTTAGTTTAGAAACCAAATTATACCTATCAGCCATAGCAACCAAAGCAACCAATTCATCCAAACAAACAATTTTGGTCCATCCGGAGTTTATGTACCATATTAATATATTGAATCTCTTCCTGGATCTACCAGGAACCATCGAAGAATTGAGAAGAGATGTTGAACAAAAGAGATTGACAGAGAAAATATTGTTTCCTTGTTGTTACAGGGCATTGACCATTTATAGTCGTATTTCCGTGTCCCCCATCTCATCCTCTTCTTGCACTCATACTCACTATCAGTGGATAGTACGAGTTACTAAGGCATACAGACGTATATCTTAAGGATTACTCATTCTAGGGTATACTTCACCCTATCTCTAATGAGTTACTTAATGTGTTATACTCCTGAGCTAAAGTTCAACATTAGCTCTGATACCAATTATAACGATCTTGACTCGGCCTTAAAAAATCGGCACCCGTACTTTCACTTGTACTCGAATGCCGCAGATTCAAACGTCGAATCTGGTTCCCCGGAGCTTATAACACAGTAAGTATAACAACACCGCAGAATAAAGAAATCAATGATATCATATACAACTCCAATGAATACAATATCCAGAATGATATACAACAATATACAGCAATATCAGAGATATGATACAATGCTATAGCGGAAATAACAATAATGGAAGATATCACTCCAAATGATCTACAAAAGAGAATGACTCCAACAACTCCAACATCAAGCTCGAACCACCATCACGATGCACAAGGATAAGCAAGTGCAGTCTGATCTCCAAAACTGGACTAGCTCTAGATAATCTACTAAACCTAAATATCTGAAGAACCCAACTCTAGACTGCCCGTGTAGAAAATTATGGGCACCCAGAGTTTAGGAAGGGAACAATAAACTCCGAGTCAGTCATGGGACTTGTGTGAGTAACAAAAATAGTTTATCTTTAAAACAAACAACAAAGTATTTTAAACATTGAAATCCGCAATGCTTTTGGAAAATGAAACTACCATAAGACATCCCGCCACACACACAATGCAAATGCAGAATTGGAGGAGATTTCTTCTTATGATAGTCAAACATGCTTGATACGCAAAACAAACTCTTTTGATATTATTACTAGTGCATAGTGAGGAAAACATTTCGAAAATATAATATAAATCTTAGCCAGCATAGGTACCATTATATTATGCCTGCTATAGCTGCCGCCTGAGGAGACAGGTTATACAACTGCAATCGTAAAGGGCTCGTATTGGTTCTTTGGATTTTCCAACAAATGGTCAGGCTAATGAACTTCCTACTGCCACATGGGTACGCCTCTGGATGGACGTCCTGAGAACCTACCCGGCTCTCTGCCAACACAAGGCCAGGTTACCTCTGTCACTAGGTAACTACTACTCGAGTATGCCACCCCCCGGTCCTTTGGGACCTTTATCCGAGGCGCCTCGATCAAACACACAATCACACAGTAAATGAGATTGGAGTATCCACATAGGTTAAATATCAGGGCTCCATACCTGATACCACCCTTTTCCAGAAGGAAATGACATACCCTAAAGGGAGCGACCCTCATAACCTTGCCGCATCATTCTTGTTTCGACCATTTCCGGGGTGTGAGGCTCTGACGAAGTCTCGTCCACAAAGCTATGCTTTTTCACAAAGCCATGCTCTGATCACAAATGATCAATAAATGATCAACACACAGCAGCACTCAGCATGTAACATTATCAAATTGGGAGTATATCGCTGATACCCTTCAACTACATAACCTCTGAGCTCGTACGTCTCAGAGAAGGGTGTTAAGCTAAGAGAATAAATTCTCCGCCACCAACAGAAATGTATTTGAAAGAAATCAGCTTTATATCTCTAGGTGTAATGTCAGACATGTAACCATACAAGTCTGTTCCGGGTTCGAACAGAACCGAAGGCACTTCCGAAGAAGCCCTTGCAATCCGGGTATTCACAATCCCGATCGGATTTCCCATCACTTAGGGAATCCCTATACCGGAGCAACTTAGTGCAGAGACAATCGATAGGTTATCCTATCGTTCTCGCAAATACCCGGTCTTCAACACCAGTCTTCAAATGCAATCCATATACGACGTATCATTATTCGGAATGGGTTATACGACATAAAGGTCCTCTCCCGGCTAAACCGAATAATGAGCTCAATATTTAAAAATATATGGATATTGGGATTTCAGTTAAGTCACAACTTATTACCCAAAACTTCTCTTCAAATGGTTTAAACACATTACCATTTTAATCTTTTAAATAAAAGATTAAATTCACAAAGTTCACTCAGTTTCACAAAGATCTATTCATAGATTTCCAAATCGATTTCCATTTCAATTGGATTAACTCATTTAAATCTTTAAATCAAGATTTAACTCATAGCTTTCAAAACAATTCCATTTCGAATGGTTTAAACAAGTCACCATTTTGAATCTGTTAAAAATAAACAGATTCAATTCATAGCTTTCAAAAAGAATTCACTCATAACTTGGAAAACCATATTTCAATTCAAACTTGAAATTCCTTTAACTTAAATTGGAATTTCATTTCTTATATGAAAGCTTTTATCATTTGAAAACAAATAGTTTTCATTTTGGAAAATTTGATTCATTTATACGAGTTAAAGTCCTTAGGTTAGATTCAAATTCCCCAAACAATATTTTAAAATGGTTCAAATTCATATAAACACATCTATAACATCTTTAACCATAATTTCCAATCATGGAATTAAATTCCAAATTTTGAATTCAAATTCAAATTGAATTATTTAAATTGGAAATTTTACCAAGTTATCCAAAATAATTTTTATCTTAAAAACTCCTTTTCAAAAGCTTTAACATTTAACCCAAATCCGTTTCCAAAATCAATTGAAATTAAAATTTCAATTTCAAAAACATTAAATTTAAATCATCTGTGACTTAACTGATTTCCTCATGAAATCCATATTTGTGTGTGTATGGTGTTAATTAAATATATAATAATTCAAACTTAAACTTTTGACTTAATTAATTTATTTGAAATAAGTTTTTAAAAACAATTCAAAAGAAAACAGTTTAAAACTTGAAATCATTAAAGTTTCCGAACTGCATCCATAGCGACTATCGATGAGCGCAATTTGTTAGAATTGATTTCTAGGTAAAAACCTTACTTTCACTCTAGCGACTACATATTTGAAAACACAAATAAAAGAGTTTTGAAAACTTAAACAAAAGGTGAAAACTTGGAAAACATTTACTAAATTCAAAAACTAGAAAATAAGCTTTTGTTTTCAAATCGGATTCAAGTCCTTTGCGACTTTTCAAGGTGCTAACTTCACAACAATTACATCACATACACTTAGTTTTAGTTTCATAAATGCACTACCATCATATCATAACCAATCATTAACATATCCATATCCAAACATATCATTTAACATCCAAATCAAAAATCCAAGCTCAAATACAAACTTATAATCGTATGCCATCATAACAACATGATATTTCAACACAATCAACATTATATTTCCGCAACATATAATTCATCAAAATCAAGTTATTTTCCTTTCTAAAAACAAGAGTTTTACTCACTGTAGCTCACTAATTCAAGGCGAACTTATTGTTAAACTTTGAAACAACCTAGGATATTGCAAAATTTGAAACTTTGGATGCTTAAACACCTTAAATGGGCTCGGCCATGTGGAGTTTGGGCTCGACCAAGTGGGTTTTGAGCTTGGCCATGTGGGCTAGTGGAGGATGGTGCTTGTATTTTGGAAAAGGAGGTGTTGAAATATGTGTAGAAGTGTTTTTAAGTGGAAAAATAGTGGTTTTTCTCAAGTTAGAGGATATGAAGAGAAGCCATGGATATGTTGCTCAAGCTTTTAGGAAATTTATGTAGAGAAAGATATTGTAAAAATGAGAAACATGAGAGTTTATGTGCATTTATAGGCTTAGGAAATTTATTTAAAAACATGTAAGTGCTTTTATGATATATATATATATATGCATGCACTCCCTCTCCTCCCCCCTCCCCAAATTCCATCCACTTCAAGTACCCCCCATCTCTTGCAACTATTCATGCCATTCTCTTGTACTTTGAGTTAAAAAGTTATTTTTTGTTGTGTATATATTTTTAATAAATAAAATTTTATATGTTTATATTCTTAAAAGAAAACATGTACAAGCATATATACATGTACACAACATGTTAGGATAGTTTGTAATGTGTATATATGTGTTTACAATAGTGCTATGATATTTTAAATAACTATTAACCAATGAAAAATCAATATTTCGAAAAATAATTTTCGGTCACATTTTCTATTTCTCTATGAACTACATATATTGGTAAACAATTTTCAAACAATTTTATCATTATTAGTTATTATTTAACATAGTTTTATTTGTTAATAAAAATTCATTCATTAATTATTTAAAAATTTAATTAAATATTCATTTAAATAGCGATTAAATTTTGGGTCCTTACATGTTTTGTTATTATCAAACATTTAATGAAGTCTATTTGAGTATTAGTTTTACTATTAATTTAAGGATCAATTTTTAGGTATCAGTTTTAGTGTCAGTAGGTATCATTTTTGAAAACAAATAATTTAAATTTTTTCCTGATTTCTATTGTATAAAGGAAATTACTCTAGTTGAGTAAAATGACAATCTGAACCAAATATTTTTTTGCTGAAGTTTTTTTTATTTTGAAGTGGTGAGAATATGCTTCTTCTTTTGTTTGTATTCGATGATAATACTTTCAGCACTCGGTTGTCTATTGATTGTACCTTTTATGATTTGAAGAATGAAATTTGTTAGTATTGGTCTCAACTTACTCCTTCGTCCATTGAGATTTCTTATGTGCTTGAGAATAAAATTATCGTGGTTGATACCGATTCCGATCTTCAAAATATAATTAGTTTTCAATTGTATAAGAAGAGTGCATTCTTTCCTTTTACTACAAGGCTAAGAGTTCTTCATTGGAAAATGATGATGGTAGTTCTATTTCGATTTCATCTACTCTTCCTAGTTATTCATCTTCTAGTGGATCTTTGTGTTTCGATGTTGTCGTCTGTAGTAACGTTATTTGAAGGATATGTTAAAGAGAGGTTCGACATTATCCATTTCTAATTTTGTTGGTTTTTGTTTTGGAGGAGCCGATTATTTTCGAGAATTTTTGATGGCATACCAACTTCTAAAGGGATATGAATTAGTGTTTTTGAAGAATTATGCTAGGAGATTTAAGGCTATTTGCTCTTCTTCTAAGGATGGTTGTCTTTTTAAAGTGCATGGTTCTTGTAATTTGAGACAGCTAAATAAGTATTTCATTAGACATATGTTTAGCGATCATTCTAGTGGGGCTGGTCTTAGAAATATGAACAATCCACATTTTTCTAGTGCATTTGTTAAGTCACTGATCATTGATGAGATTCATGATTGTCCTAGTAAGAAGCCTAAAGATATATTATATGATTTTAGTCTTACTTTCTCTTACTAATTTGCTTATCCAAAAACAACTTACTTTGATGGAATTGCATGGTAATGATGTTACATCATCCAATGATTTGAGTTTCTATTTGGAAGCATTGAAGAAGTATAATCTAGTTAGTAATGTCGATATTGATGATAATCCTTGCAGTAATCAATATGAGAGGGTATTTGCTGGTTTTAGTGCTTGTATACTTGGTTTCAAGCATTGTCAAGCAATGATTTTTTTAGATGCAACTCAAATAAGGAGTAACGATCCGAAATTTTCGAACCCGAAAATTCCAAATAGTTAGGAGAAAAAGAAAAGAGATAGAAGAAGAAACAGAATAAGACACAGATTCTCACATTTGCAGCGGATCAAAATACAATATCAAATAATAATATCAGTTATACAAAGAATACTGTAACGGTCAAATACATTTATAATACATCAGAGTTACTCTCATACCCAAACACTGGACATATACAAATCAAATATGCCTTAGATAAACAGAAATAATAGTCTTAGCGGAAACACTCCATACGTTCCTGCCATCCAGCTCGCCTCCTGAGCTCTAGAACGTCCTTACCTGAAAATCTGTAATACTCGGTCTGACCCGAGCATTACATCAAAATAACACCTGGGTCAGGCTGGAAACCAGCGTGAGTAAACCCATAATATGAAATACCAAGCTATATAACTTAAGTGAACTACCAGGGTAACTCGTACTTTTTCTACGAGTTCTAATCTTATTTAAGTCAATTATTTATCTCAAAACAGTATCCAAGAATCGTTATCCAGTTTTAAATATCCATGATACTTAACTTATTTCATTTCAGCTTGTTTGCTTCCAAACTCACCTTTATAAAGAATGAAGTGGTTTCGGGTATTTACTGACACCCGACCACGGTCTCTTCGAATCCAATGTTATCTTAACCCAAGTTATTCAAATGAAATACAATTCAAACTTTAAATACAGGATGTCACTATTTTAACCCAAACATATTATATCACATAGAATTCCATATCACATACCAGAGATATCAACTAACCTAAGGCATACAATATCATTCAATCATTCATAGCAAGATTAATCAACCATACCATCTCTAATTAATTTAATTAACCACAAATGAATTAAATTAATTACTTCAATTACTTTTAAACCTTGCTTATTAAGTGCAAACCAGTTAATTAATCATCCAAAAAATTTCCATTTTAATTAATTATCCTTGATTAATTATACTTTAATTACATTAAGTAATTAGCCTTTAATTAATTCCACAAATTAATTATCCTTAACCATTCACAGTAATTATCCTTAATTAATCACATAAATTAATTATCTTATAATCACTTATATTGATTAATTATCCTTTAATTAATCATACTCATTAATTAACTAACCCTCAATAAGTTTCCTTAATTAATCAAACCTTAAATTACTTACTTTAAGTAATTATCCTCTAATAAATCACATTTACTAATTTTCTATTAATTACCCACCTTAACTAATGACATTAAGTAATTATTGCTATAATTACTTCATTAGGTATTTGTCATTAATTAATTTCATTAAGTGATTTACTCTAAATAATTAATCATCTTTTAATTATCTTCCTTAATTAAGCAATCCTTGATTAATTAAATTTAAATTACTTTCCTTAATAAATTAATTAATCTTTAATTAATAATCCATATAAAATTTAATCCATTTGAGTAATTAATCATTTTCTTTTTGCATTCACTCAACTTAATTTAATTCAAAATTAGGATACAGGTAAGCTTGAATCCATACTTTAAACTTATTTAAAACTTTGCTTAAATCTGCTTTCAATTTTTAATTTCATTTTAAATTTAAAAAAAAATTCTGTCGGGTTTATAACCTGAAACAATCTAAGTGACTCGAGACCACCATCAAAAACTTCGAGTCAAACTTCCCAAAACTTCGAGTAAAACACTCCACTGACTCAAGAAACTCGGGTACCTCATATTCTTCCAATTCAAACTTCACCAGAGATGCACCTTGCACATGCACGGTGCCTCCGACCCCTTCTGGTCATCACCAAAACCTTTAACAAGTCAGCGATCACAATCTCAGACCATCCAAACTCGAAACCCATCGATTCCCACTCGAAATCGAATTCGAGTATCTCAGAACCCAAAACTGGAACAACATCAAACCTGGAACCTCCTCGTACTCGAGACTCCGACCACCAGAGAGTTTTAATTTTCGGCCAAGCCTTCGCCGATACCCAATCTTCCAATTCCCAAAATATGGTAGCACTCGGTCCACCAGAGACGTCACCCCGATCATCAATGTCCAACCTATCCAAACTAGGGTTACGACTTCAAAGATCAACCACCATCACCACCGTCTCTTGATTGCCTTCCTGATATTTTTCCTTTACCCTCCGATCATCACTGCATCACCAGAGAAAACCCTGACCCTCCAGACCTCAGAGATCACCAGAAAACCCCCAAAACCCAATTTCTGGTCAAACCAGAACTGCACATTCATCCTTAAGCTAAAAATTAAGATCTTACTTCTAAAAATCATCATTTTATATAAGGGTTCAGATCATATGCCTGAATCCATGAACTAAGAAGTTTGAATTTTCACTTATATTTAAACTTGCTCAGTTATTTTGATTTCCAGCGACATTTTAATATTACTTTAATTTTAGTATAATTTTAAACTAAAATTTGTGATGAAACAAACAAGTTTTATTTGAAACTTAAGTTTAAACAGAGACTAAATCAAGAGATATTGAATTTAAATCAAAACATGAACCTGGGAACTATAAACAGAGAGGACTCAGATGAAAACAAACATGCCTACCATACATTCATATATACACAGCAGATTGCATTTATATATATATATATATACATACATACTACATACTTATTCAAAGATGAACATGCAACAGATTCATATACTTAAACTTTTTAAAAGTGATGTTACTCACCTGAAAGACAAGTTGAACAGAGAGCAAATTTCTTGTTTTGAACAGTTATCAGCCTGATCTTCTTGCTTGTTGAGTTGAGTTGAGTTGTTGTTTAAGCTTTAGAGGTAAGATTATATTTTCTTTTCTGGCATGCTAAGTTTTTAATAAACGAAATGAGACAAGGGGTTGATAAATACAGAACAAGTATACATGGCTTGTATTTAACTGGTATAAATTTTGGTCAGAGGTTTTTTCATTTGTGGGGGCTGAAATGATAGCAATTAATGTTTGTCTGGTTTTATTTTCATACTTATCCACTGATTTTGATTTGTAGGTACATATATGATTTTTCTTTCCTTCCAAATACATGTATTTCTATAGACTATATATTACTAGAATAATCTTAAGTGTTCACTTTATGTTTTTATATAACCATATAATTTACCTTTAAATATTTATTTCTATTTCTAACATAAATCCTATTTTTATTTTTATTTTTATTTTAAGCTTAACTATTAAACATATAAATTTTATAATCATATATTTTGGTATACTTATATTTAGTATTGATAAGATTGACTTTATTTCAAGCATTATTATCTAGATTACAACTATATATATATTTAGATCAAATGTTAATAAGGTAGAATTTTACTTTAATTTAATGTGAATAAGATAGATTTTCTTGTAAATATTTTTGAAAGACTTTATTTTAAATTTTAAATCATAGTCTTCTTCCAAAACACACATATATATAAATAAATTGTAAATGTTCCAAAAGTCTTATTTGTTTTTAAAAATGATAAGTTGTATTTTAATAAATCAGATTGAATGCTTAGTAAAAAAAAATATTGCTAAAATCCCGGGTCGTCACAATATATATACATTAAGATATTTTAATTATTAGAATTTTATTTGTTCGACTTATCTAAAGTAATATTCCAATGATTTAATTCAATTAATTACCAATTAACAACCGTTAACAATCTGGGTCGTCACATTCCTCCCCCCTTAGAACTTTTCGTCCTCGAAAAGGAACGAAACAATAATATTAATTTATCGTGTATTTTAGTTAAATTATTCCTTAAACATTTTTAACTCTTTTACCCCTTTTATATTAAAATTTTAAAACACTTCAAAATCTACATAATATTACGAAAATAGTTTTATACAAAAATACTTTTTATAATTCGATGTCTCAACAAGTCCATCCTTGTTTCATAGAAATTCGGTCATACGTTGATCAGGCGTAGGACTGAAAATCTGTAAGTACTCAGCATACCCATTTCAACATCCAGTGAAAATACTTGGAAATTAATTTTAATGAAAACATCGAAAGCTTTTTTGAAAATAGAGGAAATATCTTTGGTGAGAATGCTCTGGAAATCATCACCCTCATCCATGGTCGCAGTTAACCCGATGGTTACGTTGCCGTCCCAGAAAAATCCATAGATAACTGTAGGCCTCTACGCCCCTCGATTACACCATGGAACCCACTACTGATCGCAGTTATACCCGGGCTTTACGTTGCTATCACAGCAAAAACCCATATAACCGTAGGCATCAGCGCCCTCGAATTTCGCTGCCAAAAGAATGAAACTCCTCCACTTGACCATAGATCGCAGTCTACCGATGTTACGTTGCCATCCCAGCAAAATCAAGTGTAGACTATTGGCACTCATCCTCCACACGATTTTCGCTATGGTCCACATAGTAGATCGCAGCGACATCGAGTTACACTGTTGTCACAGCATATCCCAAATGCCCCTGTAGGCATCAGCGCCGTCGACTTTCGCTACCCAATAATCCTCAGGAACTAGTTTGTCCGGACTCCTCACAGGATCAACTTTAGAGTCTCCCCCTTGGGGCTCAAGGCAGTACCACCCTGTGGCACTCCTGAGAAGTTCATTCAAGGGAGCGCCTTTTTCCCCAGAGCCACTTCAAAACACTTTATACTATACACATATAGTATTTTCCAAATCATACGCCTAGTATGAATTTCATATAAATCTCCTTTCTCAAAAACGATTATTCACAAACTAGGCTTTCCAAATTCCAAATTTGATTTTCCTCAAAAATCAAAGCCTTTCCCAATTCAAAGGTTCCCAAAAGTTTTCCTCAAAATCATTTTCACAAAATCCTTTATATATACATATACATATATATATATATATAATAACCTTGGGAAATTTTTGAATCACTTCATACTTGTATAAATTCACTTTTATACTTCAAATGTTTCAAAAACCCTTTTCTTCTGGCTATAGATTCAACAAGGGAAGTTTGTTGATATAACACATACACGTGGCTTAATTTATTCCAAATAAAATATTTAAATTTGATTACTCTTAAAAAATTTTTTTACCATATTACTCATCTTTTATAAAGTAAATTTTAACCATAGAAACACCCAATTTCCACTTTATTTCATTATATATTTCTCAAATATATTTTCCATTTCAAAAACCCTTTTTCAGTTTTTATCCACAAATTTTCAATATCAATTTCATCCCAACTCGTAAGATGTCCACATATCATTCGTACGCAATATTAATCTGATCGTTCACTCGATCACACAATTTCACTTCCGAACTAGTATTGTCCGCCCGACTTCCTAGTGTGGACTCAGATCTGGTTTCTTCATCAGAAACCGTCATTCTCCTTGCATAGCCATAACTATGATAGAGAATATCCAGAACCAATCAACAATCCATATCCAGGTTCGCCGTAGAAAATCGAGTGAAAAATCCCAACTCGGATCGATAATACTATCTCGAAATTCTATGCTCGAATCTGGATCAAATCACTATGCAAATAGAATAATATACGTACATCCTACGTATTTATCTTCATTGATTATCAGTTAAATCAATTCCCTTTCTATTCACATTCCTTTTAATCTCTATCCACTTATTCACCTTTGCTTCAATCCTCTCTTGGATTATCACTTCAATTCTTATCTCAGTTGGGTATTTAATCAATAACAGTTTGGACTCTAATCAGCTTAAATTTAAAAAACAGCTTGAAATTTTTTAAAATAAATAAGTAGTTGAAAAATAATTATTAACTGTAAAAAGATGTAAAATAGTTAAGTAATTGTAAATAGTTGAAAAATAGTAATTATTTATAAAACAATTGAAAATAAGTAATTAGTTTATAAATCAGTTGTAAAATTGTAAAATAGTTCCAAAAGTAATTGTAAAACAAGCTTAAGATAGTTTTAGGTTTAAAAAGAAAAGTTTGTATAGTAAATAGTTTGGAAAAATAGATTTATTTTAAATCAAATTATTTTGAAAATAGTCCAGAGTCAAACTGTTCAATTCCCCCATCATTTCAATTTAAATTTCCACTTCCATTTAAATTGACTCACTTCTAATTTGAATAACTTCAATTTCCCTTGAACTTGATTTATCCCCAATTCAATTTGAATTAACCTCAATTTCTTTCCAAATTCAAATCAAATTCCATTTGATTTTAAACATATTCACTTTAATTACAATTCCAACTTATTGAAATTAATTTAGACTAATTTCAAATTGAATCCACTTCAATTTCAAATTATTTCAATTTCTATATGAATTAATCCCAATTCCCATTTGAATTTGAACTCATTCAATCTTCATTTTTATTTCAAATTAATCCAATTCAAATTTCCCATTTGAATTTTATACTTATCCATCTTCAATTCCAGTTAATTCAAACTAAATTCAATTTGAACTAATGAAATCTAAATCTTAACTTTAAACCATCTCGAATTATATAAATTCGAGTTAAATTTTCAAATGTTGATTTAACCCCTTAAATCAAATTAACCTTTATTTTTAAATCAATAATCCCAATCTTTAAACAATTTAATTCTATGTCCAAATTCTCAAAATTCCATTTTAAATTATCTTTACTTAACTTATTTCAAAGTTCAAATAAGAGTTCAAACAATTTTATCTTAAAAATTCAATTTATTACCCAATTTTATCTTCCAGTTTTGAAACCGATTTTAAACAAATTTTAATTTACAAATTCAATTATTCTAATTTTCAGTTCAAAGTAATTCCATATCCTTAATTTCAAATTAAAGTTTAATTTCTCTTTTATCTCAATAATGGATATATTACCACACCTCATTTCACATCCATTTAAACAAATCCAGTTCACAATTTAAAGATTATTAATAACAATGGGATGATATCATCCAATTTATTTTAAAACATCCATCAGATCTCAAACCCATTTTGAGATCACACAATCTCCCAATTCAAATTAACCATTTAACTTCCCAAGTTAAATCCCAATTTCATCTTGAAATTTCCAATTCAGGTTGCTTGTTAACTTATTTAACTTTCCCTAAGTTAAATTCAATTCATTCCTTCAGTCAACCCTACTCAAATTTGAATTCTTGCTTCAAATTTTAAACTTCACATTAATAATCTTATAAGTTCAAAAACTTATCACCTTGGGTTTCACATCTCATTCCAAATTTAAACTCAACATTAAGAGTTTATTTCAACCCATTTTTGATGTTATGTATATCCCTCATATATACATACTATTTCCTTTAAACTCTAAGTTATCCTTAAATTTTAAACCACCTTTGGTTTTTAATTCAAAAAATTTCCTTTAATTTTTCAAACAACACTTGCTTGCAACAAGTCCCTTTTATTCAAATAATAATTATTTATTATTTCTTTTAGCACTTTGAAACAAATTCCAAATTTTCTGGCATAGATTTAAAACTTCACAATCTAGATCATCTTCAGTTCCAATTTATAAGTCATACTTATCTAAAACATTTCATTTTGCTTACTCATTAATACACATTTTATTATTAAGCACAACAATCATTTATGATAATAACCAAGATTATCATATCTGGAAACCAATTCATTATTATCTTATTCTGAAACATTTCCCCAAATTCTAGATTTAATTTCAGTTTGAATCCATTTCAAACTTACCTTTATTTAATTTCAATTTGGTTGTATTTCTATTACCTCTTAATTTAATTCCAATACTTTTTAACAACCAATTACCTTAACATTTATTAGTAAGAAATATTGCTTTATAAATATCAAAATATATTCATATAAAACCATTTAAAATCTTTATATAAGAAAATAACAAGTACGCTCTTATATATATATATATACACTCAACTCATCCAAGGGTACCACTGACCCTATCCTAATGAGTACACCCACCAGAGCCAAGGTTGTCGCTTAACCTTTCAGCTCTGATACCAAATGTAACGACCCGAAATTTTCGAACCCGAAAATTCCAGATAGTTAGGAGAAAAAGAAAAGAGATAGAAGAAGAAACAAAATAAGACACAGATTCTCACATTCGTAGTGGATCAAAATACAATCTCAGTTATACAAAGAATACTGTAACGGTCAAATACATTTATAATACATCAGATTTACTCTCATACCCAAACACTGGACATATACAAATCAAATATGCCTCAGATAAACAGAAATAATAGTCTCAGCGGAAACACTCCATACGTTCCTGCCATCCAACTCGTCTCCCGAACTCCAGAACTTCCTTACCTGAAAATCTGTAATACTCGGTCTGACCCGAGCATTACATCAAAGTAACACCCGGGTCAGGCTGGAAACCAGCGTAAGTAAACCCATAATATGAAATACCAAGCTATATAACTTAAGTTAACTACCAGGGTAACTCGTACTTTTTCTACGAGTTCTAATCTTATTTAAGTCAATTATTTATCTCAAAACAATATCCAAGAATCGTTATCAGTTTTAAATATCCATGATACTTAACTTATTTCATTCCGGCCTGTTTTCTTCCAAACTCACCTTTATAAAGAATCGAAGTGGTTTCGGGTATTTACTGATACCCAACCCTGGTCTCTTCGAATCCAATATCATCTTAACCTAAGTTATTCAAATGAAATACAATTCAAACTTTAAATACAGGATGTCACTGTTTTAACCCAAACATATTATATCACATAGCATTCCATATCACATACCACAAATATCAACTAACCTAAGGCATACAATATCATTCAATCATTCATAGCAAGATTAATCAACCATACCATCTCTAATTAATTTAATTAACCACAAATGAATTAAATTAATTACTTCAATTACTTTTAAAACCTGCTTATTAATTGCAAACCAATTAATTAATCATCCAAAAAATTTCCATTTTAATTAATCATCCTTGATTAATTATACTTTAATTAAATTAAGTAATTAGCCTTTAATTAATTCCACAAATTAATTATCCTTAACCATTCACAGTAATTACCCTTAATTAATCACTTAAATTAATTATCTTATAATCACTTATATTGATTAATTATCCTTTAATTAATCATAATCATTAATTAACTAACCCTCAATAAGTTTCCTTAATTAATCAAACCTTAAATTACTTACTTTAAGTAATTATCCTTTAATAAATCACATTTAGTAATTGTCTATTAATTACCCACCTTAACTAATGACATTAAGTAATTATTTCTATAATTACTTCATTAGGTATTTGTCATTAATTAATTTCATTAAGTGATTTACTCTAAATAATTAATCATCTTTTAATTATCTTTGTTAATTAATCAATCCTTGATTAATTAACTTTAAATTACTTGCCTTAATAAATTAATTAATCTTTAATTAATAATCCATATAAAATTTAATCCTTTTGAGTAATTAATCATTTTCTTTGTGCATTCACTAAACTTAATTTAATTCAAAATTAGGATACAAGGTAAGCTTGAATCCATACTTTAAACTTATTTAAAACTTTGCTTAAATCTGCTTTCAATTTTTAATTTCATTTAAAAAATTTTAAAAAATTCTATCAGGTTTATAACCTGAAACCATCTAAGTGACTCGAGACCACCCTCAAAAACTTCGAGTCAAACTTCCCAAAACTTCAAGTAAAACACTCCACTTACTCGAGAAACTCGAGTACCTCATCTTCTTCCAATTCAAACTTCACCAGAGATGCACCGTGCACATGCACGGTGGCTCCAACCCCTTCTGGTCATCACCAAAACCTTTAACAAGTCAGCGATCCCAATCTCAGACCATCCAAACTCCAAACCCATCGATTTCCACTCGAAATCGAATTCGAGTATCTCAGAACCCAAAAATGGAACAACATCAAACATAGAACCTCCTCGTACTCGAGACTCCGACCACCAGAGAGTCTGAATTTCTGGCCAAGCCTTCGCCGATACCCAATCTTCCAATTCCCAAAATATGGTAGCACTCGGTCCACCAGAGACATCACCCCGATCATCAATGTCCAACCTATCCAAACTACGGTTACATACTTCAAAGATCAACCACCATCGCCACCGTATCTTGATCGCCTTCCTGATATTTTTCCTTTACCCTCCGATCATCACTACATCACCAGAGGAAACCCTGACCCTCCAAACCTTTGAGATCACCAGAAAACCCCCAAAACCCAATTTCTAGTCAAACCAGAACTGCACATTCATCCTTAAGCTAAAAATTAATATCTTACTTCTAAAAATCATCATTTTATATAAGGGTTCAGATCATATGCCTGAATCCATGAACTAAGAAGTTTGAATTTTCACTTATATTTAAACTTGCTCAGTTATTTTGATTTCCAGAGACATTTCAATATTACTTTAATTTTAGTATAATTTTAAACTAAAATTTGTGATGAAACAAACAAGTTTTATTTGAAACTTAAGTTTAACAAGAGACTAAATCAAGAGATATTGAATTTAAATCAAAACATGAACCTGGGAACTATAAACAGAGAGGACTCAGATGAAAACAAACATGCCTACCATACATTCATATATACACAGTAGATTGCATTTATATATATATACATACTACATACTTATTCAAAGATGAACATGCAACAGATTCATATACTTAAAATTTTTAAAAGTGATGTTACTCACCTGAAAGACAAGTTGAACAGAGAGCAAATTTCTTGTTTTGAACAGTTATCAGCCTAATCTTCTTGCTTGTTGAGTTGAGTTGAGTTGTTGTTTAAGCTTCAGAGGTAAGATTATATTTTCTTTTCTGGTATGCTAAGTTTTTAATAAACGAAATGAGATAAGGGGTTGATAAATACAGAACAACTATACATGGCTTGTATTTAACTGGTACAAATTTTGGTCAGAGATTTTTTTCATTTGTGGTGGCTGAAATGATAGCAATTAATGTTTATCTAGTTTTATTTTCATACTTATCCACTGATTTGATTTGTAGGTACATATATGATTTTTCTTTCCTTCCAAATACATGTATTTCTATAGACTATATATTACTAGAATAATCTTAAGTGTTCACTTATTTTTTTTATATAACCATATAATTTACCTTAAATATTTATTTCTATTTCTAACATAAATCCTATTTTTATTTTTATTTTAAGCTTAACTATTAAACATTTAAATTTTATAATCATATATTTTGGTATACTTATATTTAGTATTGATAAGATTGACTTTATTTCAAGCATTATTATCTAGATTATAACTATATATATATATATATATATTTAGATCAAATGTTAATAAGGTAGAATATTACTTTAATTTAATGTGAATAAGATAGATTTTTTTTTAAATATTTTTGAAAGACTTTATTTTAAATTTTAAATCATAGTCTTCTTCCAAAATACACATATATATAAATAAATGGTAAATGTTCCAAAAGTCTTATTTGTTTTTAAAAATGATAAGTTGTATTTTAATAAATCAGATTGAATGCTTAGTAAAAAAAATATTGCTAAAATCCCGGGTCGTCACAATATATATACATTAAGATATTTTAATTATCAGAATTTTATTTGTTCGACTTATCTAAAGTAATATTCCAATGATTTAATTCAATTAATCACCAATTAACAACCGTTAAAAATCTATGTCGTCACATAAGGCGACTTCCAGGTGTTTTGATGGGTCTACTACCAAAAATGATAATCAAGGTAAGTTTTTATTTTTGTTTGTTTGTTAGTTATGTGGTTATGTTGTGTGATTATTGTGAAAACTAACTAGTATTAGTTTTCATATTTTGTTGGCATCAGTTTTTCTGGTTTTGTTAGTATTAGTTTTTCTTAGTATTAGTTATTATGCAAAATGTGATATTTTGTTTGAACTGGGCCAGCCCGCATCGAAAGAAATTGGTGAATTTCAAAAAATTTACCATTTTAGATTTTAAATGGGCCTATGAAGTCTAAATATACTTAGAACTTTTCTAAGTTTCTTTTAAATAAGGTCAATATTTCATTTATTTAGAAAAAATGAATTTTAAATTTAATTTCCACTTATAGGTATTATAATAAATGTATCGAATACATTCATTTGCATGAAGTGTAAGTGTAATATACAAGTGGTGTATAAATGAAATATGCATAAATGAATTAAGAGAAAGGGACCATTTGTTTCTCTCTCTTTTACTCTATTCAATTAATAAAGAGAAGGTAGACAGAATATAAAGAGGGGAACATTTCATCTATTTCCGGCTCATACGCTACTCAATTAATAGAGAGAAGATATGGTAGAATACAAAAGGAAGAAAACCATTCATTTCTTACCCTATTTAATTGTAATAATTAATATATTAAATAACATTTATTTACTTATCAATCAAATTTTCACATGCCTATGTTATCTAAATTTTATTAATGAAATATATGCATACATTCATAATAATTGTAGATACATATATACATATAAAGTGAAAAACTATAAGTTGTTTTAAATAATTTGAAGTCCAATATTAACATTAATAGATATGATTTCGATTAAGAAAGGTTTAAAATCAAAAATGTTACATTATTGCTCATAATCTTTATATATGGTTGAATTAAACCGAACATTTATATTATTTATATATATGTACATGATGATTACAATTCAATAATTTAGGTCTGACAACATACATTTGCAAGCATTGTAGCATATGATATTTTATATACACATTTATATAAATAGTTTTCATTAAACTTTTAATTTAGGAATGAAACAATACTTTACATTTTACATGAAACATTAAATATAAAAAACAACAAAGTACTATAATTTGCACTAAAGTCCATTCAATAATCTTAAATCAATGTTTCCCCTTTCAAAAAAACAAAGATTGAACAATTGTACACATGAATTTAACGCACGGATAAGATCAATTTCAAGGAATGGTAGACAACTTAACATATATGTAATTCATTAGCAATTAAATAAGTGAATGTTATGTCATTGTATACATAACATCTCATCCAATTTCAATTTTCAATTTCATAAGTTCTCAGAAAAAAATAAAAGAGATTTGAACAAGGCAGACATGTGTAAATTTGTGATAAGAATTTACAGATCTAAACAATACAGAGAATGAAGATAATTTATTAGAAGTAATATGAGAATCAAAACATGTCAATTTATCACAAACATACCTAAAAAGGAATGATGAACAAACATTGATTTAAATAAAAACAATACAATAAACATGATTTAATAAAACCAAGCATAAGGCATATTTAATTTACATGTTGCAAGATGAAAAATTGAAACATAAAGTGAATCGTAGGAAAATATAATTATATTAATCATATGAATATATAAGTGAATTCAATTAAAGATTACCTTTAGATGTAGCCAATAAATCACACCTTGAATGATGAATCAAAACTTCCAGATTTAGAAATCAGCCTTTGGATTTTGCAAGGATCTTATTACCCAGCCTTGAAACACACCTTGAAAATGAATTCCCCTTAGGATGTTGCCTAGAAGTCACACCTTGAATGATGATATCTCCTCAGATCTTCAAGATCCTCAACCTATCCTTTTAAGGGATAGATGAACCACTTTTGTTTTATTCGATTTAGTGTTTTTATTTGGAGTTGAAAGAATTTGGAAATTTGATTTTTTTTCTGCCATGAAAAGTTAGGAGGAGAGAAAGAAAAAGAATGAACAAGAAAGAATGGATTGTACATACATAATAAATTGGGGAATATGTTTTATTTGAAAGAATGAAACTTTTCCCATTCTTCAATTAAAACTTCCCTAATTATTTTTCTTGATTGTTTATCTCTCTCCAATCCTTTCTTTACATGTATGTCATTAAATGACATAAAATTTTAACAAATCATGTGATCAAATGATATAAAATTTACATAAATCATTTCATGCAATTATCTTTAAATTACATTGATATTGTATATCAATGCGCACAAATATAACTTTTATAAATGCATTAAAATAGTTATAAAAAATTTCCAAACATCAAATAATTAATAATTCTCAAATATCAATTAATTTAATCAATTTACAACATTTTATCAATTAATTAAATCATGTGGTTTTTTAGAGAATTCAATATTACGGTTGTGTGACTCAAAGGTGTAAATTTTCAGTCAGCGAATAATATCGAACTATTCGAATATTAACATTCACACGTCACCTAGCGGGTGGTGTGACATTTTGCCCAAGTTTATCACGTACACATCTTTTGGTAAAATCTAATTTTACTGATTATAAGCGATGCCTAATAGTAACAATTATTTATACCAATTCTCTTCATCAAAACTATATCACTTTGGATTTATGGAATTTCGTAATGGTCAAAGTTCCAATATCATCCACATTCAACTTTATAGTCCAAACACAAAGTCCTTTGTTCAATAATAACAATTATTATTAACCGAACCACTCTGGCCAAAGATTTCGACTTTGAGTTGGCTTCAGTTGATCGTGATACTAACCTTATATAACTGAGGAGACGAATCCCCTCTTGAATAGTATTTCACTTCCAAATGCTTCCACCCGACCCAGCTATAGTCGTTTGATGGATGTCGTGCCATGATTTAGCTATAATCAAAGTGGAACTTCCACATTGAAGATCAACAGTATTCCCAAGTCGAGAGAATTGTGTAAATTAGTCACATCGATATTCTCTGCTTGACCCTAGTTATATTAATCAACAGAAAACTATCGAGTGAGTCATTCCATAGTTATCCAATAACTATCAGTACATAATCTCTTGGTGCCCCTAGCAATCATGAGTAATACATTGTCCAACATTTGGAGAGTGTTACGTACTCTAGTCTCAATGGATACATCGATATCCAGTCTCGATGCATCTTGAATTGGAACATTTAAAATGATATGTTTGTTTCATTGTGATAAATTACTCTTGGTTACAATACTTTGTAACTACTATCATAAAATATATCATTTATGGATTTTCAATTAAATATAGTTTTAATTAAATTGATTAATTAATATAATCATATTATATTAAGTATATAATAGAAAGAAAATAACTTTATTTCGAACAAGATTGGTCAACGAGTTAGATATGTATAACAAATTATATAATTGCCCCTAGGGCACACCCCTAACTCTATCAATTTTGTAGTATTACATTTGTGGCTTTGGTTTGTATTAGATTATTACTTAGTATTAGTTTTTAGGTATCGAAATTTAAACATGTTTAATGTACAGCATTAGAATGTATATCGGTTTGTAGGTATCATTTTATCAGGTAGCAGTTTTTAGGTATGAGTTTTAAGTTGACAATTGATTAAATTCTATTTTAATCTTTTTTTATTTGCAGGTTTTTTCCTTTAGCTATGGGTATAGTTTCTCTAGAAATGTGGATAATTGGAAGTAGTTTCTGAATCATTTAAAATAAATGCTTCAAGAAGATCGTGATTTGGTATTTATGTCAGATCATCATCAAGGTTTGATTTTAAGCATTCGTGAAGTTTTTCATTCATCATTTCATTACTGTTATCTTCATATGAAACAGAATCTTCTTTTAGCTGTAAAGGCAAAGAATGCCAATTTGTCTATTGTTGATTTGTTCAAAATGTGTTCTGGAGCTTCTAATTTGTATGAATTTAAAGAAGCACGTTCTAAATTTTGTGAAATAGGCGATGTTACTACTATAAATTTTTTGAAGGAGAAGCCTTATGATAAATGGGCTGATTTGTTTTTTCTAAGGAAACGTTATGGTCAATATACTTCAAATGTTGTTGAAAGTTTAAATGGTTGGATTTTGGATGAATAAGCATTGTCTATTACTGCATGTTTAGATGGTATTCGTGTTAAAGTTGTGGGAAAAATGGCTAGAAAGAGAGAGGAGTGTCGTTTGTGGAATACCACTCTTTGTCCTTCTATTGAGTTTCGTTTAAGTGAAGTGATAGAAGAAGGATTTGGATGGGATGTATACAAGTCTTCAAAGTTTGTTTCTGAATTGAAATCGCCAAAATGTCATCGTGTTGATCTTAAAGAATGGATTTGTAGTTGCAATCAATGGAAAGTTATAGGATTTCCTTGTGCTCGCGCTATTAAGTGCATGAACCAGTCAAAATTATATGTTTATGGTTTAATTGAGTACTATTTCACCATGGATGCTTATCATTCTTCTTATGCTAATGCTACTAATCCTATTCCTAATTTTGATAACCCTATTATTGATGCAATTATTGAAGATGTTATTAAGCCACTTAAGGAGAAACGATGTGCTGGTAGACCTTCTATAAAACAGAAAGAAGGATTTTCATATTTTCAAAATACGCAAATAGATGTGGTTTATGCAAGCAATATGGTCACAATAAGCGTAATTTTCAAGCTTCTAAGAAGATTTGATTTGATTTTCATGTTTTTTTGAATTTCTTGAGAGTTATACTTGGTTTTATGTCTTTTTGGAAATTTCATGTAATTGTACTTGTTATATAAGTATATTGGTTTAGCAGATACTAAATTTGACATTGATTTGTTCTTTGTAGCTGAACTTTGTTATATAGTATCATTTTAGTTGACTGTTATGTGTTTTGGAATATATAGGTGGCATGGGAAGTGGTGTGTTATTATGTTTTTATGCTATTCGGTTATTTATTATTATTTGTTGTTTGGTATCGGTTTTTGGTACTATTAGTGTTAGATTCAGGCGTGTAAAAATGTGGTATCAGTTTTTGTATAATATTAGTATCAGTTTCAGATATTAAAAATTACGGTATCGGTTTTTATATGCTTTTAATATCAGCTTCATGTATAAACAATTATGGTATCATTTTTTGCATGCTTTTAGTATCATTTTTACATAGTGAGTTTTATTTTCTTTCTAGTTTTAAAGTGACTGCAATTATTTGTTCGCTGAGTTATGAAATGCAAAACTATGAGAAGAATTATGAGATTAAATATCAATATATAATGTAGACTATGTTATGGTGAATAGTTACCATGCGGTGACACCCCATACTCAAAATACTAAGGTTGCTGGTCCCTCGATAGGATTCGCAATCCTTAAGAAGTGACAAAACATGAAACAATCAAAAGCAAAACACCATCAAGCTTCTTCGATATGAGTGACCACGAAGCACTCGAATTGAAGAGAACACAAATAAATGATCATAAAATAACATAGAACTCTAAAGAAAAGATGAAGGAGTACCTCTAGGTTGAGAGGAACCACCAGAAGCATTCATTACGATAAGCTTTCCCGAATAAGGACCCTTAGATGAATTGGGGCATTCGGAAGACCAATGTCCCTCTTGCTTGCAAGTGCGGCAACGATAGGCTTAGAACACTCTCAAATAAAGTGATCATGAGAACCACAGTTGAAACAAGTCTTGTGAGAACGATGACTTGCTTTGTATTAAGCATTTATTGGATATGTCGATCCACGAGAGAAAGGAAAAAATAGAGAGCATTTATCGGTGTATTCAGTAGATGTTTAAGACAAGATTATAGATGGTCGCTCCTAACCAACCCTATTCTCTGCATTAGCAGACAGAATTACCCAGTAATTCTCCTTGTTAACGTAGGTCTCGGGGTGGGGCGTCACAGCTTGGGTGAATAGTTAGCAACTCAATATATGATTTAGAAGTGTAAAATGTTGTTTGGCCTAGTGCTATTGTCAAATTATATCAAACAGCTACTGGGTATCGGTTTTGCATATATATAGGTATATGTTTTTTTATAAATAATAGTCAAAATAATTTATAAAATAACCAATCATGAATTTCAATCAAACAGCTACTAGGTATGAGTTTACACTATTTTGGTATGACTTTTGTCATACATGATAGTAAACTAAATAATTAAATTTATAGAACATCATAATATATAAAACAGCTACTGGGTATCAATTTTGCATATATATAGGTATCAATTTTGTTGTAAATATAATGTAAAATAATTTATAAAATAACAAATCATGAATTCCAATCAAACAGGTACTACGTATGAGTTTTGCACTAATTTGATATTACTTTTGTCATACATGGCAGTGAGCTAAATAATTAAAGGGGCATTTCACGAGAAGGACAAACTTTGCAGTCCAATTAGTTTCTAGGACACACATTCAAAGAAATTACTTTCAAGGCCAAAATCAGCAGAATAATTACTTTCAAGGACAAAGTCAGTAGTCCAATTACTTTCAAGAACATAATTTCATATTTTTTAGGCCCTAGAAACTAATTATTTTACGTTTTGTCCTTGAAAGTAATTATTTCAGTTGTGTGTCCTAGAAACTAATTCCACTTGCTAAAGAGGCCCTTGTGGCTAATTTCCACATAATTAAATTTATAGAGCATAATATTATATGAAACAACCACTCGGTATCATTTCTGCATATATATAGGTAATCATTTTGTTGTAAATAATATTTAAAATAATTTATAAAATAATCAAGCATGAAATCCAATCATACAGTACTAGGTGTGAGTTTTGTACTATTTTGATATTACTTTTGTCATAGATGACAGTCAACTAGCAGATATATAGACTACTCAAAAAGTTGAAATGTTTCAGCTCAGTACAATGAGGATGACATGGACTTAGAGTGTTCAGAATTCATTCAAATGCAAATACCCAATTTTTTCTATAGCAAGAAAAAGAAAATACAAATAATACAAGTAATAGTCAGTGTGCCAATTTAAGTTATAGGCAATTGTCTAATTTAAATATTAAAAATAATGAACACAACTTCAAACAAAGTACAGATCTCTAATACTGCATGCTATTAGTATCATTTTCAAGTATAGCAGAATATGGTATCAGTTTTTGTATTGTATTAGTATCAGTAATAGTTTCAGGTATGTGAAAAATTAGTATCAGTTCAAGCACACTGTTGGTATCAGTTTCAGGTGTAAATAGTAATATATTTACAGTCGTAACATAATATCAAGTGTAAAAAATTAAATAAAGCTAATTTTTACAACATCAGAAATAAGTTCATAGATTTTACAACAAATTGACATAATATGAAGAAGTGTTTATACCAACATTAAAAAAAGGTAAATTCAATTAGTTCTAACACAACATCTCAAATGTATAAATAGTTCTAACACAACATATCAAATGTATATTCATTAAATAAAAAGCTGAATTCACTTCTTTATCTCTTCTTCTTCTTCCATTCTTGACATGAACTTAGCTAAATTCCAACAGTGATCATTGTCCGTCAGTATCTCATACATGTTTCTTACTCTTGTTTTCAATACTTGTTCAGGTTTATTTTGATTGGTATTTTGCTATGTTCAATGATATGATGAATATCATAACATATATACCATAATCAACCCTGTTTAAAGCAAAATACAATGTTTGTATCATTGTGCATCGCTTGTAGTATCAGGTATGTAACAAATATAAAACATTGTATTTAAGAGATAATGGTGCAAACAAAAAATATGCTTTGAAGTAAAGTAATTAACAATTTTAATATCAAATCTAACATCAGATTTAGTATTAGTTTCGGTGCCTATAGGTATCATTTTTATGATTTGTGATACTTGTTTTGTTTCTGCTTTGATTATAAACAAGTTTAGTATCAGTTTTGTGTATGTAGTTATCAGTTTGTGCCTGTATTTATCAGTTTGTCTGCATGTGGGTATCAGTTTTGATCCGAATCAAATGTTTATTGAGCTAAAAGATAATAGCTTCTGTATCAAGCAAATTCAATTCAATGTAATAGGCATATAAAGATGTATAAAACCTTATATAAAAGATTATAATGCAAACATATAACAAGTTCTAAGTATCAAATGACTACCAATTCAGTATCACTATTTGTTTTAGTTCTTGTATCAATTTTGTTCTCAGTGGGTACCATTTTTAATAAAAAAAGCTTACGTATATGGTGCTTGATGTGCACACTTAATTTGATACATTTCATCTGGCTTAACTTCCACATCTTGTATATTTTTGGTGTCTAGAGTGCTTACAACATTTCTTCAACTTGTTTTCTCTATTAAAGATCAAATGATACAAAGTTAGCTAATGTCCACTTTGTTTCAATTATATTAGTTAATTTTTTGGAAAAAATATCATACCAATTTCATTGCTTCTTTTAGACTAGGGTTGTTTTTGTCATTTGATCTTCTAGGACATAAAGAATCTACATGACACCATTGCATTGTTGGGTATGTCAAAGTTACTAACATCCAATGGTCTTCACAATGCAGAGGGAAATAAATAGCTTCTACATATTTATCTTGCATGATTTCTCAAAGGATAGGCACTACCAAATGTTTTTTAATACTATGTATATTAGACTATCCATTTTGGTTGAATACAAAAATAAGTTACAATTCAATGTATGTAGTAGTTATTATGTACTTGCATATTAAAGTTCTATTTACTGTCATTGTTGTCGTGAATGCATAGTTATGCACTGCCAAACCACATTTAGATATATACCAATCGATTATCTATATTCACAATAGGATATTGTAAGTTTTTGTTATTGGTGAAGCAATATTAAATAATAAATAGTATCAGTAATGTTAATAGTAGCAGTACAAAAATAACTAAACATAAAATCCAATCAAACAGCTTTTGATTATCAGTTTTGCATTGATTTTGTATCAGTTTTGTTGTACATGATACTCAAAATAGTTTAGTTTCAAAATTTAACAATCATCGTATTTTATCAACCAGAAACTAGGTATCATATTTGCATATATTTTAGTATCAGTTTTGATATAAATTACAGTCAAAATAATTTATAAGGGAAGCAAGCGTCAACTCCAAATTTACAGCTATCAAGTATTAATTTTTCATTATTGGTATCATTTTTGTCATACATGACAGTCAACTAAATAATTAAAATTATACAGCATCACCTTTTAACAAACAAAAATTAGGTATCAGTTTTGTTATAAATATAAATCAAAATAATTTATAAAATAACCAAGCAACATTCGAATTAAACATCTACTAGGTATCGATTTTGCACTATTTTAGTTTCACTTTTGTCATATTTGACGGTCAACTAAGCAATTCAATTTACAGACCATCAACTTATAACAATCAGAAACTAGGTATCATGTTTACTTATATGTAAGTATCAGTTTTGTTATAAATAGAATTCAAAATAATTTATAAAATAACCAAGCATGAGTTCTAATCAAACAGCTAATACGTATTAATTTTTGTCATTATTTTGATTGATAGCAGTATTATTAAGCAAAAAAAATTATGTACCTATCGATTCATGTAATTTCCTTCAAGAACATGTCGTAGTGTTTTTTTATTACGCATCCTCCTTTGATTATGTCATTGTCCGTCCATGCTACTTCAAGTTTTGACAAAAATGATTTGAATCAATTAATTAAATTTATTTTAATATGTGGTATTAATATAAATATTTGTAAACTTACCTTGTGATGATGTCAGAGGAAAGAAAGTTTTGATTACGTCTTATTTTTATCTATTCAAGCATGCTAAGGATTTGCGGTGTCCTAGTCCTAAATTTGAAAGTATTGGTTCTATTACTGCAATTGGCTCTAGGATGGATTCTTTTGTACTTTTTTTTCATCTTATTTTTGCTATAAATTACATGGAAAATCATTTATAAAATTAGAAAAACATTACCTCTACTCAAAACAGCTAGTGGGTATCATTTTGGTTGAATATAGATATTAGTTTTCATAAAATTGACAGTGGAAGTAATTTTAAGAATTCAAATAATTAACCTAAAATATACATAATTTAGGTATCATTTTTTACTTATAATGGCATCCATTTAAAAAAACATAGTGAAAATAATTTATAAGAGTATAAAGTACAAGCTTCAAATAAACATATTACCGGTATCATTTTTGCAAGGTCCTGGTTTCATTTTAGCTACAAATTACATGGAAAATCATTTATAAAATTAGAAAGGCATCAAATCTAGTCAAAATAGTCAGTGGGTACCATTTTAGTTAAATATAAGTATCAATTTTCATAAAAATGACATTGAAAATAATTCTAAAATTTCAAACTAATAACTTCAAGCATACAAGCTCTAGGTATCATATATTCTTGGTTTACAATGGTATTACTTTTGAATAAAATATAGTGTAAACAATTTATAAAAGTAGAAATTACAAGCTTTAAACATACAGATTATTGGTTACATTTTTGCAAGATATTGGTACCCGTATTACTACAAATGACATAGAAGATAATTTATAAAATTAGAAGGCATCAACTCCACTGAAATAGACAGTGGGTGTCATTTTTGTTAAATATTGCTATCAGTTTTGTTAAAAA
Source organism: Allium fistulosum (assembly GCA_030737815.1). Lineage (NCBI taxonomy): Eukaryota > Viridiplantae > Streptophyta > Magnoliopsida > Asparagales > Amaryllidaceae > Allium > Allium fistulosum. Next base: position 734,985,022 of record CM060908.1, on the reverse strand, counting down.
TGAGAGTGGAAATAAAAAATTCGAAGTCATTAATTTTAAACATACAAACTATAGGTATTATTTTTGAATTATAATGGTATCAGGTTTTATAGAAAATATAGTGAAAACAATTTATCAAAGTACAAAGTACAAACTTCAAGAAAAGTGATTATCTGTATCATTTTTGCAAGATGTCGGTGTCAATTTTTCTACAAATGACATGGAAAACAGTTTACAATTAGAAGCCATCAATTCTACTCAAAACAAACAGTGGGAGTCACGAACGTGATTTTCGACACCCGAAAATCGACATCAATACGTCCACTGTATTACATGCCGAACAATTGAATGCCGGAAATACCAGATCATTAGGTTAAAGAAGAAAGAGGTAGAAGAAGAAAATAGAAACAACAAAACAGAATTTCACAATCGCAGCGGAACAATATATAATAGATAACAACTGATCTTTATACAAAAAGAACTATAACTGTATATACATTACATCACCATAGTACAACACAAATCAATAGCACAATACTGGACAGTTATAATAACTTGTCCTCACAAAAGCTGAATATACAGCCTACAATACACAGTGGAATATAAATCAGATACGTGAAATACGTCTTTGCCATCCAACTCGTCTCCTAAGCTCCATAGCATCATATCATGAATCTATAATACTCGGTCTGACCCAAGAATTATAATAAAATAACACCTGAGTTAGTCTGGAAAACCAGCATGAGAAAACACACTCAAATTGAATTATTTAAGTTATCAAAATTCTTTGAAAATCAAAGGTATCTCATAAGACACGCCATAAATAAACACGGGTTTTTACCTTACTATAACCAAAAACATTTCATATCAAATCCTTTGATATTATAGTAGTGTCTAAGTACAAATACTTATTCAAATAGCTGAAATGCTTGCTTCTCATGTTTCAGCATAGTTGGGCACAATCAAAACCGTACGGTGCTTATTGGAGAATGGATTCCATTTGAATGACTAGGCACTAGGGTATCGCCTGTCACAGTACACGTCTAGAACAGCGTACCAAGGACCACGCTGGGATCCCCTGCTACACAAGACCATACTATCCCTGACCTGGATAGACCGAATATGCTATCACCCCGGGTGTTCCCACCCTCTTTCAAGCTCCTTCCATATACCATAGTAATAAATAATATCCGAGGTTGTCTAGAAAGGTGATAAACATACCCTAATTGGGTGCTACCCACTTAGCCTTGCTGCATCTCCCGTGCTTTTCAGTCATTCCCGGTTGATGAGGCTAGAGGCTACGATTACCTTTTTAAGGAATTTTCACTTAGAATGCTCATTGTCCTCCAATGACAATGTTCTGATAGCATTCATCCATACAAGTCCATTCTGGGTCCGAACGGAACAGAAGGAACTACTCCTACTACATCCATTTTGGAATCACCTTTAGGATTAGTAGTGATCAGCCCTTGCACTTCACTGCTCCATCTGCGACTCCATGCTCTTGTTTTCACATCGAAAACGTACTCGTTGGATCGAAGTGGTTTTCGGATAATGAATCTGATCCCGGTCTCTTCGAAACAATGTTCGATTTTTCGGTAAACTCAACCCCGGTTCTTTAGGAAATACACAGATGAAAATAAGATCGGAGGTCACCTCCTAACCGTTAGTGGACGGATTTCCTTAACATTGTCCCAGAAGAACGAACGAGTTTATACGTACAGTATAGAACATCGAACGGTAACTGTACCATATAATTCCCGTGCTTCTTCTAGATATTTCCAAATTCATATTTGGTCCATATTTGATAGTAGGTTATTTAACTATCAAAGTCAAAACATTCAATCAAATATTCTATTTTTCCACTGAATAACACCAAATCTCTTTTTAAATTAACTTTAATAAATTAAATCTCTTCAGCCAAAATATATGTACTTAAACTTATCGAATTTAGTAAATTCACCAACTATTCCTTCCAATGAATTTTTGAAACCCCTTTTTAAAAATAATATGGAAAGTACCACTGCGGTATCAAACCATGGATTCACAGTTCAATGGTTACGTCTTTATCCCAGGGAAATTCAAGATTTAACTACAGGCACTCACTACCTCCGATTACGGCACGCGAGTATACCAATACTTCCCGAAAACTTTATTTAATAATTTTCAAAATATTACTTACGAAATTTCTATAATAATTTTCCAAGTTAACTTTAGACAAAACTACATTTTAAATAAAAGCTATTATATAAAATATTAATATTGAATAATTATTCTTTTAAAATAATAATACTGATTAATCCTTTAATAATAATTAACTACTGTAACTAACTTCATTAGTATTTACTTTAACAATTTTAAAACAATTAAATAATAAATTTTTCTAAAACATTCTTTTAAACACTTTTAAATTCTAATTAATACTTAAAAATATTTCTTTTAAAATAAACTTAACTTTTCCAGAAAATATATTTTCAACTCCAACATAGCCAGTCTAATTATTTTATAAATCCCTGTCGATTTATTTCCAGCTTGATTTACGTTCCAATTCCGTAAATTTCTTTTTCACATTTCTAAAAATAAAACTACTATTTATTTTTAAAACGATTTACCCATTTCCTTTTAAATTCCCACCGTGAATTTATAATTTTTCAAATTATTCACTGATAATTTCTTCACTTTATTTTATAAATTTCGTTTATAATTCCTATAATCTCATCTCCCGTTTATCACTGTTTTCAGAGCACTTAATCGATTTTAATCGATTCTCTAAATTAAATTCCATTTTAAAATAACTTTCTTAGTTAACCCAAATTTATTCTGAACCCGCTAATTTCAGATTCACTTCCTTTTTATGATTTAAAATCTTATCTAAATCCGGGACATCAATTTCATATTTTATTTTCAAAATTCCCCTTTTATTTCCCAAACTATTTAAATCTCAAATTTAAAAAAATATATTCTTTTATACTTGAAACAATATCGCTTAAGTTCTTATTTCTAAAAACCCTTTAATTCACATTTATTCAAATCTCTATATTTTTCCATATTCCACAATTATTAAATAGGATTTTAAAAATGAACTATTTATTTTTCCCAAATTCATTGCTTTTAAATTTATCCAATTTTACTATAAATATTTTTACACTAGAATTTCCCTTTTTCTATTCCTTTAAAAATTCAATATTCATATTTTTGATATTTTTAAATGCCAAAAATATATCCAGCAATACCATAGTATCCAATAAATTCAATTTTCAATATAATCTATCATAGATTATTCAAATAAATCATATCACTACATATGAAAATAATTTCAACATTTTTTAGGAATCCCGTTGGATCCCTCCAACCTGTTTTCCCTGCATCCACAGATGTTAATACAATATAAAAATACCAATCCCACTTCGAGGGAGATATCGCGGTATAAAGGGTCATCCACTATTATGCGGGCGCATAGGGTCTCATCCGCTATATATATGCGGGAATATCAATCACTCCAATATATATATATATATATATATATTCTACTATATATAATATAACAACCAGACTGATAATAATTATTCAATTCAATCAATCAGCCAATAATTAATTTTAACTACTTAAAATTAATTGCAGAAATTCCAAATTTGAGTGAGATTAACTCACATTGATTTTCTACCGTTTTCGTGTTCCATTTTCAATTGAATCCGGACGCGTTTTAAATTGTTTGAAAATTTCAGAAGCTCCAATTTTGCTCAAACTAGTTTCATTTTGAAGCTATCTTTACCATGATCGCAACACAACAAGTCCCGTCTAAAACAGACCTCGCATGTGAGAGTTATGAAATTCTTATGTTCATCGATATTTAAATTGAAATATAAATTAAATTCTCAAAAAAAAAACAAAAAAAAACCTATACCCAACAGTAACGAACCCGGCCCAAAACACTCAACCTTCTTTCTTCTTCCCCGTTTGCTTTGAACTTCATGTACGTGAGAATGAACAATGTCGCATGCACATACACACGACGACACACTGTAACTACAACCCACCCTCGCCAATCACCTTCTCCTAACGAACCGCACCTACCCACGACCCCACGCCTAACCATGCCATCACTTCACAACACCGGGTTTTGACCGCGACCAAGTTACAGCCGCATCCCTCAATAGGCGATCGAACCTCACCAACTTCTGCACCCAGATGCTATCTCCCCCCTCAAGCATGAATCTGAACTCCATGCTTCAAATCGTCGCCCAAAACGTCGATGATTCCTAGCCCTAGCCTCCCCCATTGCCCGACATTCACCGTCGATCATCCTTAATCAGTGCCGCATCAAACACGAAGCATACCAGGTCGAAGCAAAAACTAAAACGTGAATTCACAAACAGATTTCATGATTTTTAAGTGAGTGAATTTGAAGAATTTAATTTTCAAAGTTTTATTTCTTTGCTCTTCTATGAAAATAAAAAGAGGGGACGTGATATGAAAAGGAGGGAAGCGTGTTTGAATCAGCTTGCTATAGTGATTTTGAAGAGAAAGGAAAAAGTTCTGATGTGAATATAATATCAATCATTATAAATACATATTTATTTAATTTTAAATCGTCTCGATTTCGCAACTTACAATTTTGAACTCCTATCGAGGCGTGCCGCTAGGCGTTTATAATGTTATACCCCTATTCCGAATGCAATGGAAAAGTTTTCGAGTCCTAATTCGATCGTATGGAGAAGATAGCTTTTTGGACCCAATTATTATATTGGATTTTCGATATAAATTTCAGCGCGTTTATATACTGTACGATCAAACGATAACTCCAAACACTACAAAATTTGAAATTCAATAATAATACACTACTACGGATCTAATGGAACTGGTTTCGTCGAATTCCGAGACTGTGCCCCCGAAGGCCATTTTTAAATGTCAATTTAAATGATATATTTTTAAAACTGAACAAATCACTTTTAAATTCAATTTTAACACTTTATTATCTTCATTATTATCAATATAAATTTTATAAGCCTTTAAATTATTTTTAACAAGCTTAAAACTCCAGATTCAATATTTTACCCAATTTCCAATTACTAAATTCAATGATTATATTATCAATAAATAGTTATATTTGAAATTCAAGTTAAAAATTAACTTTTAAATATTTAAAATCAATTAAATATTCCAATTTCAAATATCCAAAATTCTGGGTCGTTATAGTGGGTATCATTTTTGTTAAATATTAGTATCAGCTTGTTAAAAACTATAGTGGAAATAATTTTAAAATTTCAAAATATTAACTTTAAACAAACAAACTGTAGGTAACATTTTTGGTTTATTTTTGTATTAGTTTTATTACAAATTATAATGAAAATAATTTGTAAAATTAAAAGTACCAACTTCAAACAAACAGATAGTGGGTATCATTTTTGTAAGGTATTGGTATTAGTTTTGCTATAGAAAAAAGGTGGAATTCAATGCACGAGGCTCCCCTACGATAGCGGGCTCTGGGGAGGTCGATAGTATACGCAACCTTTCCCTCGCATTGCGAAGGAGCTGTTACCGGACTCGAACCTGGGCACCCAAATCACACCTAACCGTTGCACCAAGAACAGTTTATCTACAAATAAGGTGGGAAATAATTTCTAAAATTACAGGCCATCAACTCCACTCAAACAGACAATGAGTATCAGTTTTACATTATGTTGGTATCGGTTTTATTATATATGTCAATGAAAATAATTTTTTAAATTACAAAGCACCAATTTAAATCAAATAGATAGCGGGTATCACTTTTCTAATATGTTAGTATCAGTTTTCTTACAAATGATAGTGAAAACTATTTTTAAAACTACAAAACCTTGTCTTCAACCAAACAAACTATAGGTATCATTTTTGCAATAAATAACATGTTATAAAGTGATAGTGTTTGTAATTTTATTGAATTGATTTGTTCCTCTTCAGATTCTTCATCTACAATTTGTTCTCCCTTTTGTTTTTCTGAGCTTTATTCTGTTTAAAATTTTTGATACTATTAGAATATATTTAATAATATGATATTGTTAGTATCATTTTTATAATTTTATAGTATCGTTTACCCGTTGAATTATTTTTTGAGTTTCTGTTTGAATTTCCTTCTGAATTGTTTTTTCATTTTTTTTCCTTTGATAATTTTTTTTGCACCTGTTCTTCAGTTTCTTTCTCAGTAGCTGTTTTTTGCTGCATATTTTCTTCATTGTTCTGTCAAATAATTTTTATAATACAACTATATTAACTTTGTTATAGATTTTATAGTATCGGTTACATTTTCCCGTATGTTTTCTGTCATTTTTAATTGGTTTTCATCTTATGCATTTTGGTCATTTCTTCTCTTTGTTCTTTTTCTAGCTTTTGTTGTGTTTCTTCTTCAACTGCCATCGTTGTTATTTTAACTTGCTAGATTTTTCTTTCATCGTCTATGGTTTTGAGTTATTTTGAGCTAGGTTTTCCTTTTTTAGAATTGCGGATTGATGTTAAATTTCTGTTGGAGATAGAATTTTGATTTCTTGATTTGGGATTTTCTGCTGAACTTCTGTTGGAGCTAGATTATCAATTTCATGAATTTGGGGTTGTTGTTGGATTTCTAGTGGTTGTTCTTCATGTGTTGAAGTTTGCGGCTTAGTTGGAAATAATGATTTACTTCTTGTTTGAGGCGCCATTGTTATCGTGAATTGGAATTTCAAGAGCAAAGAGTAGAAAGAGTTTGAAATCGAGAAAAATAATCGAATGGAAGGAAACAGAAAGGTATGGGATGTTTTAATTCGTAAATGGACTTTGAGCCCGTCCTTCAAAGAAAAGAAAAGTGCGTGTGTACTTTTGCCTAATTTTTGAAGATAATTTGTTCTTAAAAAATTTTCCCCAAATAAAAAACCCAGCACATAAAAATCATTGTTGTATAAACTCTTCCATAAAAATAGATCCTAGCGGATCCATTACCCAAGTTCTAACCCCCCAGATCATAATCAAGTTATCTTTTTATTTCTCAACATGCTTCTTTTTCTTCTATTTTAGGGTGACCAACCATTTTCCTTAAATGACAATTTGGAAATCAAAAATTGAAAAACTAAAACTGAAAAATGTGAGGATTAAAGAGCTCAATGATGAACGATAGCCTCAATTAGGCCCGGCCCTTCCCCAAAGCGGGGAAGCGACCGCTTAGGGCACCAGATAATTTGGGGCACCAAAATTTTTCCATCGAGTATAGCATACGCCGAAAGAAAGAAAAAAGGGCGGATCTCAAATTCTCTATCGCGATTCGCGATTCGTCCAAGGCTCCAAGTTTTTCCAATCGCGGATCTCAAATTTTTCCAATTGTCGTCGTCGATCTCGAGTTGGGAAAGGGGCGGCTCTAGTCTCCAGCCTCCAGCGGCACGGCAGCGGCGCCGGCACGATGTCGACAGCTCCAAGTCTCCAACGGCACGGCAGCGGCAGCGGGCCAGGCACGACACGGTGGGTGGCGGCTCCAGTCTCTGACTCTCGCAGCCTCACTTTCAGCCTTTCACTGGTGACTGCTCAGTGCTTACAGCCTCACACATTACAATTTACAATTTGTCAATTTTGAAGCTTCAAAAGAAAAGGTGACATTTTGATTTTACAATTTTGAAGTTAACAGTATTACACTTTACATACTAGTAATGTTAATTAACTAATTTGTTAACAAAATAAATTAAGTTAACAAATTAGTGTTAACAGTATTATAATGTTAATTAACTTAATTTGTCAATTAGTCAATTAGTATTACACTTTATATATATATATATATAAATTCAATTAGTCAATTAGTATTACACTTTATATAATACAATTAAGTATTAATTTGACAAATTAATTGTAATACTTAATTTAACAGTATTATAATTTATATATATATATATAAAGTGTATTGTAATACTAATTGACTAATTGAATTTATATATATAAAGTGTTAACAGTATTATATATATTATTCTTGTTAACTAGTTAACTAACTAAATAAATTAAGTTAACAGTATTACACTTTACATTACTAATTGAATTATGGTCTAGCGGTAATTTGTATTGTCGTGTTCAATTACAATGAAATGTAAAATCAAAATTCAATTACTGAAATCAATTGTATAACAACTATTTATTTGAACTTTTATAGTGTTTAGAAATGCGTAAACAAGAATCTGGACACGCTAAAAGGGCTAGAAAAAGAAGGCTAAAGGAACTCACTAAATCGCAGAAAGGCGCTCTTAATAAATTTTTCATCAAAGTAGTCCAGTAGAAAGTTCGAGTTTGAATGTGGATAATGCTCCCGTTATTGATGAGAATGATGATAATGTTGATGATGATATTCTAATGAACGGACATGACAATGAAAATATGAGTGAGGAGGAAGCAAATATTGATTCATCATCACATGTGGAGAATGTTAGTTTAGTATCAAATGATCCCGGTACATGGAAAAAAATTGATCAAAAATTGAGAGACTTGCTAGTTGAAAGAGGTCCTTCTAGAGTACTAAAAGATAATGACTCTAATTTTCCAAAAGATGTAATTAATAGACATTTTTCTTCCACATTATATGTCACACATTTGCCTAACGGGGATAAACAAGATAGAAAAAGGTTGGTATATTCAAATTCACTTGATAAAGTATTTTGTTTCTGTTGCAAATTATTCACAAATCAAACAACGGCTAGTCATCTTGCTAACGAAGGAATTAATGATTGGTGCAACCTTAGTACTAAGCTGAAACAACATGAAAGTAGTAAGGATCATCTTCTGAATATGAGCAGTTGGATTGAGTTGGAAACAAGATTGAAAGCCAAAGCAACTATAGTTCAAAGTGTAATAGATCAAATACAGAAGGAAAAAGAACGTTGGAAGAAAGTGTTGATAAGAATAATTGCTGTTGTGAAAACACTTGCTTCCAATAATTTAGCATTTCGTGGAACGAACGAAAGGCTTTATGAACAAAATAATGGTCTTTTTTGTAAATTAATTGAAATGATAGCAGAATTTGATCCAGTAATGCAGGAACATGTTCGACGGGTTGAACAAAAAGAAATTCATATACATTACCTTGGGCACAAAATTCAAAATGAGTTAATACTCACATTGGCGAATGAAATTAAAAATAAAATTCTTATAAAAATAAAAAAGGCCAAGTATTTTTCAGTTATATTAGACTGCACTCCAGATATTAGTCGTGTTGAACAAATGTCTCTTGTAATAAGATGTGTTAATGTTTCAACTAATCCCGTAAAGGTGGAAGAGTTTTTTATTGAATTTCTAAAGTGGATGATACTACTGGACTTGGAATTTTTAACAAGCTTAAAGAAGCATTAGAGGATATTAAGCTTGATATTTATGATATTAGAGGACAAGGTTATGATAATGGATCAAATATGAAAGGAAAACACCAAGGGGCGCAACAAAGACTGTTAGAAATTAATCCAAGATCTTTCTACACACCTTGTGGTTGTCATAATCTTAATCTTGTGTTGTGTGATATGGCTAAATCATGTCCTAAAGCATCAAACTTTTTTAGGGCGATCCAACGGATATTTAATGTATTTTCTTCATCCACACAGAGATGGCAAGTTTTTAAAAATCATGTATCAGGTTGTACTTGTTAACCCTCTTTTGATTTGCGACCTAGCGACTTATAAAGAGCAGCGACCTAGCGACTTATGTGGAGCAGCGACCTAGCGACTTATGGGGAGCAGCGTCCTAGCGACCTATGGGGAGCAGCGACCTAACGACTCAATTAGCAAGCGACCTATAGAGTGCCGCGACCTAACGACCTAAGGTCTGAAGCGACCTAAGTGGATGAACTACTTAACGACTTAAGAATAAAGCGGTCTCAGCGACCTAAAGCATATGCGACCTAACGAGCTAAAGCGAAGTGAAGCTATGTTCCATGCCGCATCCATTAGGTCGCTCACGACCTAACAACTCCTTCAGATGAGTTCAAGATCAGTTGAGATATAATCCCCTAGGTCGCCGTGGACCTACGACCTATATTAGGTCGCGTGCGACCTACTAACTCGTTCAGGAGAAACCAAGTGCACTGGAGATAAGTCAGATTACATCCCCTAGGTCGCTGTCGACCTACGACCTACCTTAGGTCGATCACGACCTAAGACTTGGTGATTAAATTCTGCCGAGAGTCTTCCCTATAAATAGGACAGCAACTCCAACAGTAAGGGGACTTTTGGCTGATCTTCTAAAGTGCCGTTACTCTACTGAATTCTGACCTGGTCCAACACATTAAGTCTTCCAAACATTCAAGACACTACAACAAGCTTTGAAAGAGATCTTGCACATCCAACATGGATTCAAAGAGCCTTATCACATCGAAGTTTGAGCTACTAGTCTAAAGTGTTTAGGAATCGAAGTGTATTGTATCTTGAAGTGCATTGTATCAATTTGTAACCAAAATCAGCAATAAAGGAATTCGAAGTGGACGTAGGCTTGATCTTAAGCCGAACCACTATAAAACAGTTGTCTCTTTACTTTTCTGCTATTTTCTGCTTATTTCTGTTCCCGTACCAACGGGTGGTGCTTTCACATTATTACTACACACACCAGGGTGTTAGCGTTCACTTTTCAGCGTTAACATTTTGGTGCTTTCACTGAAAATTGAACTCAGGAATATTCTCATCATTGCTCCGCAAAAGTTTGTTGAAAGAATCTCCCTAAAGACCATAAGTTTATCTGAAATCATGGCTCCCAGAAGAAAGAGTAGATCTACCAGATCCAGAAATACTCATGAGGGGACCTCCGCTTCCCCAACAGCAAACCGGGCAACTCCTACCGTTGGAGTCACAAGGGCTGAATTAGACGATGTAGTGTCGGGATTATACCAACAAATTTCTACTCAAAATGCTTTGATGATGGACAAATTGAACGCTCTGCTTGGGGCAAATCAACAATCAGAAAACAATGAAACAACCTTTGCCGAAGATGCCCATAATTACCAAGAGAAAGGTATTCCTCAAAGAGCAACTCGCACCGCCGAAGCGCCACCTTTCCAGGCTGAAGGGTCAAGGCCGCACCCAACTTTTCGCGAACATTTGTTCAGGCAAACTTCCAAAAGGAGAGCTGACGTTTGCCCGGCAATGCCTTTGTACAATGAGGAGTATCCATCAGGGATGGTTCGCCAAATCATGAAAGAGAGCATGCAGAGGGAAGAAAATGAGAATGATTAGGGATTTGCTTCGAGCAAAACTCCGTTTACTGAAAGGATCCTGAAAGCAGAATTCCCAAGGAAATATCTACCTCCTATATCCCGGCCTACAGGGGGACAAGTGACCCTAATCATTTCCTATATAAGTACGACTGGCATATGACCAGTGCAATCGAGAATAACAATGTTGCATCTAACAAGAGAGAATCTGGAAACCAGAAAAAGGAAAATGACGAAGGAGAGAAGCAGAGAAATGAGAAGAAACCTCGCCGCTTTAATCCTTCAAATTTGACTCCCTTAACTGATACACCAGAAAATATTTTCTTTGCAACGAAGGATGTTATCAAGTATCCCAAACCATCTGAGATGGGGAGAGGGGCAATGCATAATGGGAGATTTTGTCGATTCCACAATCAACCTGGCCATGACACTAACCAATGTCGCCAGTTAAAGAATGTGATTGAAGAGTTGCTGAAACAGAATAAACTGCAACAATATGTGAAGAAAAATAGGGTCGACCCAACATGCAGAAGTTAGGAATCAGAGTGCTGCTAACTACCCACAAAGCTGCAACGGGATACCTTTCATTCTGTCTCGAATATGGATCCAAAACAATGAATCCAATGGAAGTGGAAATTCAATCCCAAGATTCTAGAGCAACGAGCACCTGCATCCATATTTTACTTAAAAAGCATTGCTTAAATTTGTAAAATGATGATAGATGTAGAACTCTTGTATTGTAAACCACTGAGAAATCAGTGCGAATCAATAATAAAGAACTTCAGATCTTGTGTTCTCTAATACTATACAATGCCTGTTTCATTTCAATATGCGAATATCTTAAATATATTGCTAAAATGTCGATTTAATATTGCAGGTTATCAAAGCAAAGCTTACATGTTCAACACGTCACAAACTCAAGCGATTCCCATAAATCACTCAACAAACAAATGTCAAGCCACAAAAATTTCCAGATTTAAATCCAACATAAAACGAACTTCATACAAAAAAAAGTTGATGATTCCATTGAAGGGGCACTTTTCCAAAGAAAAGGAACCAGACACTTGTTAACTAATTACGATCGTCTGTACAAACAGACATCTGATTAGATAGCTCACGCCTGCCCCGTGGAATCACTTAACAGTGAAGTTCACTTCTTAGGATGAAGCAAACTACTTACAAAAAAGGAACACGGGCTTAGAGACGATAACAGGGGACCGCTAATGAGCAGACGACAGAGAGATATGGGCAAGCTAGTCAACAAAATCCCTCTTCGGAGGCGTAAGACCTCTTCGGAGGCGCAACTCTTTGGAGAATAAAGACCTCTACGGAGGCACAAGCCCTCTTTGGAGGCATGCCAAAAAATGGGAGTGCTCTTCTCAACAAAAAGGTTAGTGGAACCACCGAAGGGGCACCTTCCCAAGTGGAAGGCACAGGGCCTTTGTTAACTAATTGCGATCGTTTGTGCGAACGAACATCCAACTAAGTGACTGGTGCCCGCCCCGTGGATCCATTTAACTGTGAGAAAGTAACTTTCAGGCAATCAAATAAAGACCTCTCCGGAGGCACAAGACCTCTCCAAAGGCACAAGACCTCTCCGGAGGCATAAGACCTCTCCTGAGGCACCGCAAGCCCTCTTCAGAGGCACAAGCCTTCACCAAAGGCACACACTGCCCACTACGGAGGCAGAAGACCTTCCCCAAGGCACACAAGACCTCTCCGGAGGCACAAGACCTCTCCGGAGGTACAAAACCTCTCCGGAAGCACAAAGCCTCTCCGAAGGCACAAGACCTCTCCGGAGGCACAAGACCTCTTCGGAGGCACAAGACCTCTCCGGAGGTAGAAGACCTCTTCGGAGGCACGTCCCAGAATGAAATGCTCTTCTTAAACAACAAAATTGATGGAACCACCGGAGGAGCACCTTCGCAACATGAAGGCATAGGGCCCTTGTTAATTGGCTGCAATCGTTTGTGCAAACGAACATCCAATCAAGTAACTTGCGACCACTCCGCGGTTCCATTCAATTGTGAGAAAGTAATTTCAACCGAACACAACAAGCATAAAAGAAAAAAGAAAGAACTCCTCAGAGGCACACTTCAACTCTCAAGGAAGATCAACTTGTTTATCTTGGAAAAATTCTTCCCCAGATATTGAAGTGTTCTTTTAAAAAAAAACTGCTCCAATACAAGGCATACTCTATTAAAAGAAGAATAATATTTCCTCAAAATGGAAGAATTACTCTAAAATAAGAGTACAAGTCTTTTCAGAGTACTGCAGTAAGCAGTGGTATGGGGGCACATAGCTATATTAATAACGCTCAAACATCATACCACAAGCTCACTACAGTATCACATAAAGTAAATAAAGAAACTTGTGCAAAAATAAGGAATAAATGCATTCACACATATACTGACAAGAAATTGTACAAGTAAAAAGAACCATTTTATTCCATACTATAAAGTTTTTTGTACATATGCAGGATTCAAGCGGGGACCGGTACCCGCACAATTTCCGGTCAATACATGCAAAAAGCAAAAAACAAAAACAAGAAGCCTAAAGTCCAGCTTATCATTCATTCTTCCCGCCACCCTTAGAGCCCTTTCCCGGCTTGATAGCTAGTTTTTGAAGCCGTTATGGGCGGGTCGGGGGGGGGGGGAGGAGAAAGAGGAGTAGTCGGATCTTCTTCTACTTTATCTTCTTCAGCTGAAGTGCTTTTCTTCTTCTACCTCATTGCGCACTTCCCTTTCTTCTTTGAAGAAGACTCACTTCCCGGAGTAGCCAACGCAGAAAGTTTTGTATCATCATCATAAGACTGCTCCGGGGTCTTCTCACTGTCCTCAAATTCTTCCGCCTTCTGCTCTTGCGAAGCGGGTGGATCCTCCAAGCCTTGAAGGGCTTCTGTTTGCTCTTCCTGCGAACCCGGCTGAGAAGCAGGAGTGACTTGAAGGGATGGAGGAGGAACAGCTGGGAGAGGAGAAGTGTGCGCAGCATTCAGTGTTTCCGCTACAGAAGAAAAGAAGTTAAAATCAGTATTCTCTGAAAAAAGAGAAGATATTGGTTCATCGAGACTTAAGTAATCAGCGAGAAATTCATCAAAATCAGGTGAAGCGAGCAAGTAATCCGCTCGACTTGGATCAACATTGAAGTTACCTGGAGAAGTTGGCTTAATCATATCGATTCCAAATCTTTCAGCTTCAATGTCATCCTGGGTCTTCTCCTCAACTTGAACAGTGGGAGGCTCAGTAGTCGTGATTTTGACTTCGGCTTTCGTAGGAGGTGGAGAGTAAGAACTAGAGACGATGGTATCAGGATCGGCCGAAGCCGGAGGAAGAGCGGGGTCAGTTAAAGTCGCTTTCTCTAAACGCTCTCCTCCTGCTACTTCGGCTTGCTCTCTAGCAAGCTGCTCTTTTCCCCTAGCAAGGGCGGTGCGTGCTTCATCATCTAGATAAGTCGCCTCAAGATCCGCTTCCGCGTAGCTAGCACCTCCGAACATATCAGTTATCGCCTCCCACACTTCGGCCAAAGTAGTTTCATATGTCGAACCCAGAAACGAGAGACTCCCATGCCCCAAGACGCTATGGATATAAAAGTCGAATAAATTCGAGCTAATTTTGGCCTTCGTTGCCTTGTGCGATTGCTCAGCCGCTTCTTTTTCAGTGATGGCTGCAACTTGGCCGGCAACTGCCTCATCCCGCTCTTTTTCAACTTTAGAAAGTCGAGCTTTTAGCGCTGCAATCTCCAAGTCTTGGGAGTTGACTCTTTCCCGCAACTGAGCGGTATCCTTGCGATATTTTTCAACCACATGCCGCTCTGCCTCAAGTTTTGTCTCAGCATCTCTTTGAGCAGCATGTGCATCTCGCACTTGCTTTTGAAAGACCTCTTCTTTTTGGGAATGCGAAGCGGAAGAAGTGGCAAGATCTTCCTTGAGTTTCTTAACTTCAGACTCAAGTCTTGCAATGTCGTCAGAGATGCTCGTTATTTCCGCATCATGTTGCTTGAGAATCTTCTTCCACTCCGAATGATCATTCTCCATAGTCAACATGGCCTCGATATTCATATGGTTAACTCTTTGAAGCTCGTCAACCAGTTTCTGCCATCCAGACATTCTCTCAATGTCGAGCTTAACAGCATCGAGGTTCTTCAGCATGGCCTGCTTATCGATGGGAACCAAGTCTAAGTCAAAGCGAACTCCTTTTAGACACCAATTCGGGAATCGGCTTTGAAGTTTAGGCGGAGGATCCCTGACTTGATACCGAGGCCTATTTATAATTGTCTGAACGTCGGTTCTCTCTAGAGCAGGAGAACCGGAGGGAATGTCAAGAGAAGAAGGAGTAGTGGTCTTTTCAGAAATTGCAGATGCGTCCTTTTCGCTAAGTTTGGTCCGTTTGCTCGGATCTTCAGCAACGTGACCTTTCCCTTTAACGTCATAAGAATTCCTTTTTCGGGAGTCATCGTCCTTTCTTCTTTGCCACTCCTCATAAGTTTGTCTTTCATGAGCTTTTCTGGCAGCTCTTTCTTCATCTGTTTCCCTCGGAGCAGTAAGATAATGCCTATAATCATAAGTTTCGCGGCTTCCATGGCGCTGGAAATTATCGTACACTCGCCATAAATGGCCTTCTGCAACACAAAAAAAAGTTGGCTCAGGCCCGAAAAATGTTGCCATAGGTCTATGGCAACACTTTTAGGGTGATGCAATTTTTGTCGTTGCCTTAGACCTCAAAGGCAACATTTTGACTATCTAAGGCAACATAAGTAATATTGTTGCAATAGAACCCTATTTGGATCTATGGCAACACCCATAGGTATTTGTAGCAACATTCCAAAATGTTGTTATAGATATTAACTTTCTGAATTTGTGGGGCCCACAATGTAGAGCATATTTGATTTTTTAATAAAAATAAATATTTATTTAATAAAATGCTATTGCATAGAATTTAATATTTAAACAGTAATTTATTTAAATAAATATTTTATTTCAACATTTGAAATAGTACAAATTCCTGACTCCACTATTTTACAATTCAATGATATATAACATTGATATTCACATATACAGATATTCCTCACTACATCACTCAGTTCACTCATTACATATACAGTTTCAATTTATACAGACACCGACACTAACAAATATATGACGAGCCGAGTGCCGAGCCGAAGGCGAGCCGAGAAGCGGGTCCGGGCGCAGCGCCGGCGGGGGTCCGGGGCACCGCAGTCCCGGTGGGGATCGAACAAGTGGGCACCGCCCGATTCATCTGATTTCGAAAGATCGAGCCTTCTTTGAAACCTGTCTTCAAGCTCATGCATTCATACACTCATGCACATTTGATTTGACTCTGTCTTCAAGATTGTATCCAGCTGTCCAGTCTTCAATACCTGTCACATATAATTCAAAAGCAGTAATCTGGAAAATAATATTTAACTCAAACAGAAAATGAAAATATTTTTGTTATAATATTTGCCTCAGGTATTTGGGTTGTTTCTTTTCATAAGTGCATAAGCCAAACGTGAATGCAACACATGGATATAAGGACACGGCACAAGGTCAAACCCGAGTCATCGACTGGATTCAACTCAGGGCCAAGCAACCAACAAAACAAACAAGAATCAGGTTCAGCAAAATATAGACAAGCCAGTGCAAGAAACACAGCAGTACACATAGGCAGCCCATCAAGCAAAAACAGTGAATGCATTGGGCATGTACAAGAGAAACATAGGCAGTAATATGATATACAGAGGACTTAGAGCATCAGTTCATGTTCTGGTTTAACAAATGCAGCAGAAAGGAGCTAACAAGCTCAGATCAGAAATCAAAAACAAGCCAGTGAACCAAAATCCAACATACCAAATAATATCACATCGCAATTCATCACCGGCAAAGCAAAATTAAGTCAGTGAACCAAAATCCAACATACCAATACATCATTGCAATCCAACATACCAGATTTATCAAAGTCCAACAGAAAGATCAAACTCGAGATTATAGGAAATAAAGCCTATAAATAAATCCCAATTCATCATCGGCAAAAGCATGCGAGTGTAACCAAAATCGAGAATAATCAAGTAAACCAGAAGGCAGAAAACATACCAAATAATATCACATCGCAGCCGACGACGAAGTCAAAGTAATTCGAGCAATCAATCAAAGAGAATGAAGGAGCAAGCTACCAGGAACGTTTCTCACACTAGATTCGATCAATCAGAGCATCAAAGCAACTGAAATCGCATGCCCTAGTTTTCACAGAGAGGAACGAGAAAGAAAAATCACGTGTCCTAATTTTCACATAGAGAGGAACGAGAAAGAAGAGCTGATGGCGACGATAGCGGTGGCAAAAGGGGTTTGAACAGAAAACTTTATTTGGCTTCGGGTTTTGGTGTCGTGACGGGGCTCTGGTTGGAGCTAGATGGTCGCGATGGGTAAGGGGGTAGCTGGGGGTGAGGGTGACAATTTGGTGGCGATGGGTTAGGGGGTAGCTGGGGGCGATGGGTCAGGGGGTAGCTGGGGGTGAGGAACGAAAATATGATTTGGAAATTAGGGATTTGGAAATTGGGGGTGAGAACGAAATGTTATGAAAAGTAAAGCGGCAAAACGAAATTTGGGGACAAATTGTAGTGGTGATCCATTTTAACAATCAGATTAAATATAGACCGTTGGATCGTATTCACGCGGATTGCTAATTTTATTAATTTTTTAATTTGAATACATCTATAGCAACACTATATAAAAATGTTGCATCCTGTTACACTTGTTTAGCTAGAGCAACACATTTTTATGGCTAAGGTAACACCAAAAATACAACGTTGCAGTAGGACCAAAATTTTATAGCTGTCGCAACATTTTAGCTGGCAACACCTTGCAAAAATGTTGCAGAAGGTCATCTATGGCATAGTGGTAGTACGAACCAGATCGCCCCATCGGAGAATCTGAAAGTGAAAAAAGACAAGTCTTAAAAAAATTTCAGAGTAAAGAAGTTAAGTGCGTATAAGTGCCAAAAAGATTCTAAGTGTGTGTGGCGTGTGAACTATGCGCGTCGAGCTACAAACCACTCTTCGGCTTGGGGGTAATGTCAACTTTTGCAGCTGGAGTTAACTCTTGGGTTGATGGAGTTTGCTGCAAGGCAGATGTCGTCTCAATTGCTGAAGAAATAACTTTAGTAGAAATAGGGTCATCCTTAAAATGTTCTTGCGAAGTTATCATTAAGTCGCTTAGATCATCAAAAGTGTCGTCATCGTCAAACTTAGCGGGACTCTTTCTCTCAACTTCTTTATCATCAGCATTCCCGGAGTGTTTAGGAGTTTCTTCTTCTTCGATTACTGGGGAGAGTGTAAACTTGCCAAATGAACTCGCAACATCGGTAGAGGTGGAACACTTCACCAGTGCAACCTCTACAGTAGGTTTCTTCAGAGCAATCTCTTCTGCAGAAGCTGGGGCATCCGATATCTCTACTTGAGAATCAGAAACTTCATGAATCTGAGTAGATCGGGAAGAGTGAAGAAGTCCGAACTGATGTAAAAACTCATCTTTCAACAAAAATTGAACGCTCCTCTCCTCAACCGGCACAGCCATGAGCCTCTCAAAAGTTGGTTTGTGACCCAGATCCCTAGAAGGAGGAGGAAGCGCTGAAAAGTAAAGGGCGAAGTTAACACTTGACAATTCGGGCTTCGAAAAGTCTAGAAAAACATAAGGAACAAAAATAAATGATCCTACTTTCTACTCTCCAGATAGCGTAAAATCCCGGAGGACAGCGAACGAAGAAAAACTGACTCAGAAACCCGTGATCACTCTCGGAAAGACCAATGATCAGTTTGCGGTTCCTAGCACTTCTCACGAGCGTGATGGAGGGATGGTCTTTATTTTTGGCAAATGTGCACAAGTAACAAACTTCATCAAAACTCGGAAGGCGATCCAGCGTCCTCCTAAATAGCACACATCGCCCCATCAGGATGGCATAGCCATTGGGATGTAACTGAAAGGGAGAGATAGACAGTCGAAGAAGAAGCTGCTGAAGAAAGTTATTAAAAGGAGGGATAGCCCCACTCATGCACATTTGCCGATTGACTGCGACGAAACCGGAAGGTGGTATATCAGCAGTGTCGATTTTCTCAGGAAGTATGGCATCTGCTTCAGCAATGCCGAACTGATTGCATAGTTGACGGAAAACTTTATATGTTAAGGTAGTCGAGATTCTTTCTGGAGGATTAGTTAACGGGGCAGGAATAGGAATGGCCTCTCCAGCTTGAACTATTACCTCTTCTTGTTGAGAAGTCATTCTACACAATCAACTGGATATTCAAATGAGAAGGTGCACGTTTCCTAAAAAGTATGAAGTGTTGTGTAGAACTAATAAAAATAACAAGCAAACATAACTGGAATTAAACTAGTTGACAATTGGTCAATTACAAGATTTCAGGACTTGTTGATTTAAAACTCAAGTGCAGTGTTAATGCAAACAAATCAGCTTCAGTTAACTATGTTAATTTTTCTTTAATACTACTTGAATTGGTTGGTTTACAGCATTTCATTCACACAGTTCATTTAAGTTGATTATTCTTTATCGACTAATCTGTCATTCGATGTGGGCATTCAATGGCAGTATATTCTTCCCAGTTTACTGTAAATATTGTGTTTAATAGGTTATTAGCATTAGAGATAATCTATAAAGAAGTTCAAACAGTTTGAAGTTCAGGCGGTTCATTTTGGCTGTTCAAACTGAAAACTCAGTCAAGTTCTGTCAAAGCTTTGCAGATGTCCAAAGGCAAATTTTCTTAGGTCGCATTGTTCAAGTCTAAGAGTTCAAGGCATAGAGCTTCAGGGCAAGGCAATGGAAATTTGGTTAAGTATTGGGTCATTCAGACATGCTCACAACCTAAAAGCTTAAGGCGCAGCAAGTTAAGCCACAGCAAATGTCTAAGTGTTAGCTCGTATGCGACCTAAAGTAGTGTTACCTCATCCACGACCTAAAGGGTATGTTGCGAGTTCAGTTAAGTCGATAACTTTTTAAGTCGTAATGCACATGAAGGAAATGGCCTCAAGTCATAGCTCGGCCGCGACCCAAACCCTATGCCGCAAGAGATTAAGCCGCTAATTCAATAGGTCGCAACCTAATCCAACAGTTCAAGACAATATGCATTTGTCTAAGTCTTAGGTCGCGAAGGTTCATAGGTCGCTAATGTTCTTTAGGTCGTCTCTAATGGAGTCTCGAGCTATCTCCTGCTTAAGCCAAAACCTCGTTTCCCTCCACCAATTACCTTCTCATCCCCTCTAAAATCAAAAATCAGACAGCCTAAGGCACTGAAACCCATCTCCTACTTCTCGACAATCGCCTAAAGCCAAATTGAATCACCTCAAGTCCATCAACAGTTGATGTAACGAGATTCGTGATGAAGCACAGCGTAAGGAAGTCGGTCAGAGATGAAAGATGGGGTTCGTGAATCAATGATAATCGAGGATTGAGTAGAAAGTGGGTTCACTTACACAATGTAATGTTAAGGATAATTGATGATCGAGTAATTGAATTCGCCTTCGAGAGCTTAGGAACTTGTTAATGGCTGAATGGAATGCTAGAACAGATGAGGTGAAGGAGGAACGACCTAAGTTATTTATACACCGGGGCAGTGAAATGCGAATCGGCACCACACGACCTAATCTCCTCGCTAGGTCGCTCGCGACCTAACAACTCATCAAAGAGCGAGTTAAGGAAATCGAAGCACACGACCTACGACCTAGGCGTGTACTTCGAGGGGCAAATGTTAACCCTCTTTTGATTTGCGACCTAGCGACTTATAAAGAGCAGCGACCTATCAACTTATGGGGAGAAGCGACCTAGCGACTTATGAGGAGCAGCGACCTAGCGACTTATGGGGAGCAGCGACCTAGCGACCTATGGGGAGCAGCGACCTAACGACTCAATTAGCAAGTGACCTATAGAATGCCGTGACCTAACGACTTAAGGTCTGAAGCGACCTAAGTGGATGAACTACTTAACGACCTAAGAATAAAGCGGTCTCAGCGACCTAAAGCATATGCGACCTAACGAGCTAAAGCGAAGTGAAGCTATGTTCCATGCCGCATCCATTAGGTCGCTCACGACCTAACAACTCCTTCAGATGAGTTCAAGATCAGTTGAGATATAATCCCCTAGGTCGCCGTGGATCTACGACCTATATTAGGTCGCGTGCGACCTACTAACTCGTTCAGGAAAACCAAGTGCACTGGAAATAAGTCAGATTACATCCCCTAGGTCGCTGCCGACCTACGACCTACCTTAGGTCGATCACGACCTAAGACTTGGTGATTAAATTCTGCCCAGAGTCTTCCCTATAAATAGGATAGCAACTCCAACAGTAAGGGGACTTTTGGCTGATCTTCTGAAGTGCCGTTACTCTGCTGAATTCTGACACGATCCAACACATTAAGTCTTCCAAACATTCAAGACACTACAACAAGCTTCGAAAGAGATCTTGCACATCCAACATGGATTCAAAGAGCCTTATCACATCGAAGTTTGAGCTACTAGTCTAAAGTGTTTAGGAATCGAAGTGTATTGTATCTTGAAGTGCATTGTATCAATTTGTAACCAAAATCAGCAATAAAGGAATTCAAAGTGGACGTAGGCTTGATCATAAGCCGAACCACTATAAAACTGTTGTCTCTTTACTTTTCTGCTATTTTCTGCTTATTTCTGTTCCCGTACCAACGGGTGGTGCTTTCACATTATTACTACACACATCAGGGTGTTAGTGTTCACTTTTCAGCGTTAACAGTACTGTTCAACTATTATCAGACACGCGTTGGGAAAGTCACATTGAAGCAGTAAAATCTATAAGATATCAAAGCGTGGAGATAAGAGACGCTCTAATTTCCTTGTCAAATAGCACCAAGGATTCTATGGCGAAGAGTGAAGCTAGAAGTCTTGTAACAAATGAGATTGAAAATTTTGAATTCTTATTCGGATTGTGCATTTGGTATGAAATGTTGAAAAATGTAAACACTGTTAGCAAGATTCTTCAAACTGAAGATATGCAAATTGATGTTGCTATCGCTAGATTGCAAGAGCTTATTGATTTTTTTGAAGATTTCAGAAACAGAGGATTTAATTCTACGATGGCTGATGCTAAAGAGATAGCTCATATGTTGGATATTAAACCCATTTTTCCTCAAAAAAGAATTATTCGTAGAAAGAAACAGTTTGACGAAGATGCGAATGTTGAAGAACCAATGCAAATATCAGAAGAATCATTTCGAATCAATTACTTTCTGCAGATTGTGGATAAAGCACGTGTTTCGTTAGTGACTCGATTTGAGCAATTCAAAGAATATGATGATAAGTTTGGCTTCTTATTTGATTTAAAAAAATACACTTCTATAGATGATGAGAAACTGAAAAGTCATTGTTTAAAACTTGAGGAATATTTGACACATGATTTCCACTCTGATATTGATGGAAGAGAGTTATTTTCAGAGTTAAAAGTATTGAAAGTTATCTTGCCAAAGGAAAAAACAAAAGCAATTGAACTGCTGAATTTCATAAATTCTTGTTCGAGAGAGTTAAATTTTCCTAATGCTTGGATAGCATATAGAAAAATTTTGACCATACCAGTTACAGTTTCCTCAGTCGAAAAAAGTTTTTCAAAGCTAAAGTTGATAAAGTCTTATCTTTGCTCCACTATGTCACAAGAAAGATTAAACGTTTGGCACTTTTGTCGATTGAACAAGATATGGTCAATGAACTTGAATATGATAATATTATAAGTAATTTTGCAAGTCAGAAGGCTAGAAAAATGTTCATCGATAGTTGATATTAATTTTGGTGTACAACTTGAATTATTATCACGGATAAAGTTATTTTCTTTTTTTCGAACTGCTCATTATTTATGAACAATATAAATTTTAATGATTTAATTAATGGTCATAATATCAGTTTCTGTATAGCGATCTTGTTTTTACTTTTGGCTTTAGGTACCAAAACTCATAGGACCGGCCCTGACCTCAATGCAAGAAGCCTGCACTTCTTAAATGCTAACGACAATTGCCCCATCATCTCCTTCGTCTTCCAATGGTTTTACATGAAGTATGAACCTTTTGACTGGTAACTATGGGTGACGAGAGGATTATATGAATGTATTGTGATTTGGCCTTCAGGCACACGCCAAAGAGGGTTTGAGGAAAGTTTGATACAATGGAGTTTGATGGGTGGACTCAGGAGGTGGATGTTGATAAGAATTTTTTTGTCAGTTGAACAATTGAAGTATGGTTGTCATTACATGATTTAATGCTAATCTTAACATATAGTTTGCTTATATGTAACATGTGCGTAAGCATGAATGCATTTTATTTTGCACACTTGCTTTGTTACATAATCGGTATAGAAACAATGATTTGGTATGCATAATAAAATATCACGAGCGGTGCTACAGGAACCGGGTGAACGAGGATACAGGGAATACGGATTGGAAATAAAGGACGGTTATCAGAAGGAGGAGAAGTGAATAACCCGTTGTGATGATACCCATATCAGTTGATCATTTATTAAGCCGGTTGGTTAAGTATTTTTCAAAACCTCATAAAGGTAATGATGACATGGACCGTTATATTAGTATTACGTTAATGTATAGTTTTACACTAGAAGATGTTAATAGATGGGTAAATTACACAATCAAAGTTTATTTTCTATGCAAAGCCATACTATGTCTCCAAACTGATGTGATGTATGTGAATGATCAAAAATCATATGGTGGGAGCATGGTAAGGAAAAACATACCAACGTAATTTATGATCGGGTAGTTTGTTAGCTTTTAGGCACGGATAACCCAAGGAAAAAAGAATTCTCCATTGAACAGTGAATGATTGGTGTATTATTTAGTACATATAGACATTCTAAAAATGGAAAGTGAAAATCAACTATAGATATGGTGAACATATATGATACTATACCATCTATCTTTGCAACCTGATTTAACTATAACCAGCGCGAACTTGTGCTACGTACACAACAACAACATGTAAGACATCATTGTGATAGTACTAATAGTAAATATATAAAAAAAACTAAAAACAGATGTTAAAAATTAGTAATATACAATGAGTTGGTCACATTGAAAGTGTGGCCGTTGAATATGCAAATATATGATTTTTGTTTGATGATAATAAACATATATATATATATATTTAAATGTATTTGTTAATGTACTATTTTATTCTTCACATAATTAAATAAATATTTGCTGAATAAAATAAATAACACAGAATTTAAATTCAAACAAATATTTTATTACAATTTTGAATAGTACAAATTTGAGCTCTCACTATATATATACAATTTCAATTACAATACAATTTTGATTACATCACAATTTTCCATTTACATTTGCACCTCACTACATTTCACTCATTCACTCGTATTATTCTTCAACTCTAGTCCAGATTGAATCCAACATCTGAGCAATCTGCAAAATAAACACTAATGCAGTAAAATTGAAAAGAAAATATTTTTGAAGTGTAAAATAAAACTGGAAATTAGGTACAAGGGCCTCTTTAGCAAGTGAAATTAGTTTTTAGGACACACTACTGAAATAATTACTTTCGAGGATAAAACATAAAATAATTAGTTTCTAGGGCCTAAAAACCTATGAAATTATGTCCTTGAAAGTAATTGGACTGCTGACTTTGTCCTTGAAAGTAATTATTCTGCTGATTTTGGCCTTGAAAGTAATTTCTTTGAATGTGTGTCCTAGAAATTAATTGAACTGCAAAATTTGTCCTTCTGGTGAAATGCCCCAAAATAAAATGTATTTTGAAACTATTATTTGCCTTAGTTATTTGGGTTGTTCGTCATCATTTAATTTTTAAATTCATCTTACACGAACATTTGTGACATGCATAGTGTATCACTGTAAATGCCACAAGGCCGTGCACACCGATATACACTTGATAAAATTATAGGGACATGTGAGCACAAGGTCAAACCCAATTAAAAGCCGGGTTTAACTCAAGTGCAATACAAATAAAGTCACGACACAAGCACAAGGTCAAACCCGAGCTTTAAGTTGGATTCAACACAGCTGCAAGTTCAAGAAAATGGTCAAGACAACTAAAACAAGCCTCGACCAAAAAGTTCAGTGATGTACACATGAAGCCAGCAACAACAGAGACTAGACAGTCCAAATCAGACTCAAGAAAATCACAACCAGAGGCTGCCACTTCAAATACAAATGCACTTACAACACAACATCAATGAGCAAGGCTAAATGAAGACAACCAGTGCAATTTCAAACAAAGCCAGACATGGAAGCAAGTGCACCAGGGCAGTACACAAAGTTCAGTAGCATGGGACAAAGCCACACTCAAGCACATGCACCAGTGAAACTATAATGAATTGAAGTGCAGACCAATAGAAAATGTGCAAAGGCAGTACACATATAAACAGTGATGAACCAACAGACTTACAGTGAACAATGGAATACAACTTGAGTTAATATCAAACTATAGTGCAACAATACATGCATACACACATACATATGTATGTATGTACATATATGAAAACACACATGTACACATATATAGGGAGTGCACATGTATACCAGACCAAACTTCGAATCAAGCAATCCAGATCAACAGGTAAAATGTACACATGACAGTAATGACATATATGCAACCAGACTAGTTTCAACATGCATAACATACATGAGGGCCAGAGGAGCAAGTGAAGTATACAAGCAAATGCAGTAACAATATACATGTACTCGAGGCAACATGGAAGTAGTGCACAGTGCAGACTTGAATAAACAAGTGGACAGAGCTCGAGGCTACAACCCAGTACGTATGCATAGAACACACAAGTTTAAATTTTAGGTGAACCAAGACTTCAACATGCTCAAATATAAAAGGTCAAAAAGAAAATGGAACAAGCAATAGTGTAGACGACCAGAGTAGTAAATAAAATGGCAATGCATATGGACATGTACTCAGTGCAACCCGAAGCAACAACCGGAGTCAATATCAAAACAACATTGCACACATACATGGAGTAATGCAACATCTAGTAGCAGGTTCAAATCAAGTCGAAGTCAATTTGCAGTTACAAAAATTGTAACAGTACAACTGAATGTTACAGCAGTTTCAAATGGCCGAAGTCAAAGCTGGAGATGGGAAGTAACCGAGGAAATACTATAATTCTTTTTTTGAAAATATAAAGAAGAGTAAGAGACTGTTCTTACATTTTAAGAAATAATGAAATTTCCTAACTCTTAAGTATTTGTATAATAATCTTATGATCAAAAAAGAAACTTTATTTTTTCACTCTATAAATTATAAGGAAAAGGAAGTAAATTATAATATATTTAACTTTATGTAATGTAAAATACTGGAATAGTTTATTCAAATCAATATTTATTTAGGGGGAATCACTACACCAAACAGTCCATTTTGTAACATTATTCCCATCCCAATTTGTAACGGTTATTTTCGTTACAAATTACTAACGGTTATTATCGTGATAAAACATTCCAACGGTTATTGCCGTTATAAAAGTTGGTAATATTGTAAATAAATTAAACTGCACTAGAGTGCTTAGTAATTTTATCTTTTATGAGCACGTTTAGACCAAACCTTATGAACTTTTTTTCTTTAGTAAACAGCGAAACCCTAGAATTTGGGATAATACCGCCACCT
This sequence comes from Allium fistulosum, assembly GCA_030737815.1. Taxonomy (NCBI): domain Eukaryota; kingdom Viridiplantae; phylum Streptophyta; class Magnoliopsida; order Asparagales; family Amaryllidaceae; genus Allium; species Allium fistulosum. Next base: position 734,958,200 of record CM060908.1, on the reverse strand, counting down.
AAGTTCTTCCTCATCTCCACTTCGCCCTTGCTCCTCCATTCTCGTCCGTCCTCTCTCTCCACCTTTCAAACCGTTCTTCCATGCTTACTTGCTTCATATATGGGTCGTTTAGTCAACAGCCACAGTTTTAAAACCAGGGTTTCTCCCTAAACTCGTAGCTACGATCAAATTTGACCTCACCAACGCAACCATCGATCCAACTTCCATCGCCAGATCTATTGCCATAGAGCAAGAACCTCCAGTCAATCCCTCCTTCATTTTCCCTTTTAAGGTTACAGCACGCGATAGAAAAAACCTAAATCTCGATCGCGAATTTGCGATTCACGAACCAGAAAGACACCGACGGCGACCCATATAGGCGGCTCCGTCTCTTCTCCAGGCCAGCTTCATCTCGGCAGCTAGGGCACATGCAAGCACGTGGTAGTAGGCTCCTCCATCTTGATTTAAATAGTCGGCTATTAGGTCACAGCTGCATAAGCAGACAGCAGGCTGGTCCTCCATCTCAGTTGAAGCTTGAATCGAAGGTACTAGTACTAATTCAGTAATTTGTAAACCTAATTTACATTATTGTACTGTAATTTACGTTATTTACTCAAACTAATTCAGTTGTAAAACTAATTCAGTAATTTGTAATTGTAATTTACATCATTTACTAAAACTAATTTAGTAATTTGTAAAACTAATTCAGTAATGCTGGGTTGACTGAATCGACATCATATCCAGAAAGAGACTGTTACGAGATTGACGTAGTGAAAGAAATATTTGAGGATGCATCTGTTGTTCTTGCTGAAAGGTGATAATTTAATCTTAATCTTATATGAATATTTGGAGTCGAAACCTTTTTTTTATGCTAACTAAACTATGAACAAATATCTGAAAAAAGTGCTGGTTAGATACAGGGTACCCATTATCAAACATGTTCAAGCTTTTTATATGTGCAATATGCTAACTTGTAATAAGACTCAGAGAGGAATCTCAGTGCATGCTAAATCATCACAACCAGGAAGACCGAGGCCCTGGGATGGTCCCCTACTTTGCCGTAGTTTCCTCGAGAAAAATGAAGCAATGGAAGGCAAAATGCATTTGAAAGGTATTTACTGTAGCTAACATTCTTTTTGGCACATCCATAAGCTCTACACTTTTACCCTTTGGCAGTGATATTATATTTTCTCAGGACCTATTAACTCATATTGCACCAAAATCTTGAATAGGTATTGGAATGGAATAATTGAATGTTATGGTAGGATGGTACATAGTTCTAATGTTACTACTAATACATAGTCTTTATTTGTGGATTTTGAACTGTTTTAAACATGCTTAGATGAAATTTAGTGTATGTTGTTCTTTCTATTTCCCATATTAAAAGCATTAGTAAACCGCTATATGTTGAGAAATGGTTGGAAGTCTATTAAGCACGAGTTCATTCTTATTAAGTTTAATCTCAAATTAAAATTTTGTACTTTACAACTCTAATTCTGATCAAATCTTCATTTGATTTAAATCATAACAATGGTGCTCCACAATAAAGTAGTGTTAGCACCAAAATTGGTCATTAACCTCGTTGAGAAAGATTGTGTAGAGAGATTAATGAAGAAAGTAGATTTAAACAGAGAACTATATGCTAAGTTAAATGCGAAGACAAGGAAACCAGATTTATAGTGGTTCGGCGTAACTGCCTACGTCCACTTTGAAGTTAATCTTTATTGCTTTGCTCAACAGTTGATTACAGATACAATCTGTACATCCACTCCTTGAATACAATTCCTAAGTAAAAAGAACGAGTCTTGAAAGCGGCAGAGTCTTCCCAGTGTTCTAAAAAAAAGGTCCATTTCACTGTGCCCCTGCCTCTCTATTTATAAACGAAGCTGGGTTGGACTTCCCTTGTGGGCCTAGTAGCCAGATATCTTGGCCCAAAACGAGTAACCTCTGCGTGCTAAACGACAAATGTCGAACGACAAAATGCTGAACGATGTCTCTATGCCGATCGAGGTAATGTGTTGAGTGACGAGTGCAGGCCGAACGAGAATCGATGCCGGTCGAGAGGAGATGCCGATCGAGGCTGGAATGCCGAACGAGGCTGGAATGCCGATCGAGGCTGGAATGCCGAACGAGTCTGGAATGCCGATCGAGGCTTGAATGCCGAACGAGCCTGAATGCCGAACGAGGCATGGATGCCGAGCGACGCCAGATGTGCCGAATGACCCTTTATGCCGAACGAGGATAGATGCCGAACGGCCTAGCTGTGCCGAACGAGCATTGACGCCGAATGAGGATAGATGCCGAATGGCCTAGTTGTGCCGAACGAGCATTGATGCCGAATGAGGGTAAATGCAGAACGAGGCCCCCTTTTCCAAGTCTCCTGTTGCCTGGTCAAACCACGGGGTAACACTTGCCCCCCAAAGTGTATTATGTGGACGAACATGATGCGCTTTGAATCATAAGTTCTCCGTGCTTCGCTTCGATCCTTGGCTTCGTCTTCTTGATATTGTCTTCGTTTGGATACCGAACGAGGCATCGTATGCCGAACGACATGTTAATGCCAAATGACTTACGAATACCGAACGACTTAATTGATGCCGAACGACATCAAAGCCGAACGAGATCAATGCCGAGCGAGGGAGGTGTTTTGACCGGTTCCACCGGTCGTTGTCCCTTCGACTTCCTTTCTTCCCCTTATAAAGGCTGGCACTTCACTTCTTTTCCTCTTTTTTACTTTTACCTTCATCCTATTTACGAACTTGCCTCTTACTTCTGCGAATCACATACCCCTTCCTTCTCAAACATCACGCGCTACCTCACTTCCTTCCCCAGTCAATCGAATTCAATTAGAACTGCACTCCCTATTCCAGAATCTTCCCAAGCTTCGACTCGTTTTTCTTTTAGGTGAGAACCTTTCCCTCTAACACTCCGCACTGATTAGGAAAACCAGCACAAGGTTCGAATTCGTGAACCTCTGCAAAATCGAGGTCAGTGGTAATCGCATGGAACAGGAGTTAAGGGTAAGGCGTTGTTGTTGAGAGGAGTTTAAGGCCAGGCGGAGTGGAGGAAAGGAGTCGATGTTGGAGGTGCTTGAAGGAGCTATGGCTTTAGGCGTCGAGCGATATGGCCCGGCACAGCTACGGCTAGGCATAATTTCTGTATGCCGACCGAGACTGGAAGGAAAAGCAGAAAAGAAGTAGTAATTAGGTAGAATTCCGAGCGGCGTGGCTTGGTATGACTTGCCGAAGGACTTGACCATGCCGGTCGGCAGAGATGGAAGGAAGGAGTAAAAGTGGTGTTAAGGACAGAATGCCGAGCGATGCGGCTCGGCACGAGCATGGTTCGACATGATTTGTCGCATGCCGAACGATGAAGAGGAAGAATTTGAAGAGTGGTGTGCCGAACAGTGCGGCTCGGCATGTTTGTGGTTCGGCATGATTGTTAAATGCCGAACGACGAAGTGGTTAGGTAGGAGGGTTGTGTACCACAGCAACACTAGCCGAATCTAATGCATAATTGACTAAACACATACTTTATGCCTAAACATAGGATAATGAACAAGGACAGACTCAAACAACAAAGCATATCGACCAACCCGGACTGATAACTCCTGTGTTTAAACAACTGAAAACTTGGACTCAACCTGCTTAATAGTTAATAACCTTTCGAATCAGTGATGATGTTGAGTTCAAAATATAAATCATCTTACGACAAACCTTCGTAGATGGTCAGCGATGACGGTCTTCGGAGACGACAATTTGAAGCTCAAACTTATTTTCTCAATCCAGTGTCTTTTTGTTCGCTCGGCACTTACACTTGAATAATCGCACTAGTTCACACACCACACGGGGGGAATACTTACGTTGTTAAGTCTAATGTTAATTGTTTTTCAAGTATAGTTCAAACAGGTGCTTTGTTGGAATCGATATTCATTAGAGATGTCTAGAAAATCTAGCTCTGCTACGATCTCAGACAGACCTGGGCCATCCTCTCGACAAGAGGTTATAGGTACTTCGAATCCGTCAACTACTCCTGCTCAAAACTTACCGAGCGCTGTGATAGCATCTGTCGACTTAGCTCCTGATGCTCTGGAGGCAACTATTTTCTTAAACGACCCAGCCGATTCATAGGCCTCAAAGATTAACGTGAGTACACTCCGTCGGATATGCTATGTCCACGGGATCCCTTTCGACGATGTGTTAGTTCCTTCGGGGAACGATCATTTGCATTTGCCCTCAGCCGGGTATATAGCCTGCAATAAGTTCATGTGCTGGGTCGGCAGCGTTCCACCCTTCAACTCCTTCCTTTGCGACTTATTGCAATATATCGAGATCGCTCCTTCACAACTGCCTCCGAACAACCATGCTTTCTTATATGGCACTTGAATCCTCTTTATGAGTGTCCTCTTCAGGCTTCCGACTCCAGGCGATATCCGTTATATTTATCGCTTCAAGAGACGGTCAGATAGCCCGTCTTTCATATTTCTGGAGCCGCATAGCAAATGCCAAATTCTGACTAGGGCATGGAGCAAGTTTGCCCAGTACAAGCAAGAGTGGTTCTATGTGCGTTGTCCTCCTGGTTTCGCCAGGAGATGGTTAGAAGGAAGTAAGTTCACTTTCTAGATCAACACTTGAATTTGGCGAAATCTGCATCTTTTCTGACTCTTTATCCACTTTTTCAGGTATCAATGCACGTCCCGAAGGCGCCGGGTATTCTGTAGCTGCTGCTGCTATCCGGGCCCTCCCCGTAGAAGATCGGGACATCCGATCTCTCATTTCAAATGAGTCACTTGCAAGCTTCGGACTGCTGGCGGAAGGTCGCCGAATAAACCTTCCCCAAGGCGTCACTCTATCCAGACCTGCTTCAGGCAAGGGAAAAAGGCAGGTTGTGCCTTCAACACGTAGCGCCCCTGACACGCCAGAAGAGGGAGAAACTAGAGAAGGCAAGACGCCCGAAGTACCGGGTGAAAATATTAGTCCCACTCAGAACCCGACGGTCGAAGTCCATGATATTGAGACGTCATCTTCCCCTTCAAAGGGAAAAAAGAAAATGACCTATAAGTTTAGGAGGAAGAAAGTGGGTGGAACTTCTAAAGTTACGCTTATTCCAGAGGAGAGAGAACCTTCCCCTCAACCCTTAGAAAGTTCACTGAAAGGTCTGTCGAACCTCACCATCCCTGACGATCTGCTCAATTATGGTTTCGATGACTCAGAGGCGCTTAAGCTTCATTCGCCCGCCAGAGGCAATGCAGGCGCTCAATCCCATGTCCAGGGAGATAAAACTCCTATTAGTAAAGATAAAGAAACTGGTCCGTCGGGGGGAACACTAGGACACACACGCACACATGCACTTCACCCTACACTTCAATTTTTGCCATCACCCTGATTCTTCCTAACTCGTCGTTATTCTTATTCTATGCAGGTGACATGGGACGCTCCCACGGATTCGATCGCCTTCATGGCTCATCCATTTTTCATCATTCTGGCCGGGATTCGGGCACCGGCAAGCGCCGGGACAGAGGACTCTGGAGACCGAGATGACCATCCCCGAGAGTCGACTTATCGCAAGAAACCACACAGCCAGTCTTCATACTCCCGTAATCTTCCTTCTCAAACAGAACAAGGTAGAGAGAAGTCTTCGCTGAAGGGGTCTCAACCCGATGTTCCCCGTGACCAACATTCTGGCCCGTCTAGCACACGGCAGTCTCAGGAACATCGCAAGAGAACGGAACTTTCAAAGCCACCTCCCCCTGTTCCTGCAGCAAACCCGACGATATCAGAGAAGCTGGCCGAGCTTAGAGTTAAATTTCCTAAAATTTTCTTTGATGGTCTAAAGTTCCTTCCAGCCATCCATCACATTCCGGGACATGTTAAGCAGAGTGCCATTGCTTGCAACAACGACGTTTATGTCCAACATGACGCGTTTGTCCACCTAGTTGAAAAAGTCTCGGATGTCTTTGTCGAGCGTCAACAGGAAATTGACCGCCTGAAACTTGAAGCTTTCTTCGATAAGGACATTATCAAAAATCAGGATGAAGAGATCTCTTCATATAAATCCCAGCTCGAGGCCGCCGAACAAAGTGCTAAGGATACTGCAGAGGCCGTCGCTCGTCTAGAGAAGACTCATAAGAAGGAACTTGACAAAGCGGTCCAACGATGTGGGGCCCTAGCTTTAGAAAAAGATTCTTTTCAAAAAGAAAGGGATGCACTCGCCCTACAGGTTAAAGAGTTGAAGGAGCTACTCTCTAAGGAGAAGGAAAAGAAGATAGCTGCTCAAGAGGAGTCCCAACGGTACTGCAACGAGATTGTTGCTACACGTCTCTTGAAGGCAAAGCTCGACGATGAGCTTTCTAAGGTCGGGACAATGAAGGATGAAGCCCGTGAATAGGGCAAGAGAATTGCTTCCTCGGAGATTGACTCTCGCCTTGAGGTAGCTACAGAGGCCGGCAGAGAGGAAGTCAAGTGCATGTTCGACCCGCTGATAGCTGAATACAGCGCCTGTGTCCTCATGCACCGGGACTTGAATTTCTTAGGCGAAGGCTACCTTGAATCCCTAGCCGAGGCATGGGAGACTTTGATAAAGATTAGAAAGGTGGAATCGGGCACCGAGGAGGTCGACGAGGATGCTTTAGTAAAAGAGTTTCTCAGGGGGAACGAGCCATCAGACTTGTCTGCAGCTATGGTTCTCTTTGGTAAAGGCCCTTCTCCATCAAAGGAGAAAAATGACATAGTTGGCTCGTCCGAAGCCGGGCGTTCAGCTCCTCTTCCTACTCGATCGGTCGATCGGCCAGTACTTGATCCGTTCGAATAACACGCCGGTTATGACCCAGAAGACCCTGGCCTCGGCATTCACGTGTTATCTCCCATTCTAGAGGGCGAGACTCCTCGGACGATCGAAAGCCAGCAAGAAACTGGTATATCACTCTTTTTCTTGAAGTTCGAAGAACCATCGCTTTCGGCAAGAGGTTATCGTATTCTAACGTTCGTCCTTTGTGTTTCTATGCAGGCCACTTCGATCCTGAACCGACTCCAAGGTGCGATGACGCCAAGGAGGAGGTGGGGAAAGCGAGCGATGCTCCTCACGCGGGATTAACCCCCGGTCCCGATGCTCAGGTGATTGGGGGCGCTTGACGATGATAAGTTTGAAATTTTGTCCCCCGTCGAAGGGAGTTATGAAATTGAAATCACGGGCGCCTCAGGACACACTTCGAAAGTGAGTATGAAGGAGCAGCTTGCCGAAGAGAAAATGAAGAAGGTTGAGATCAAGGCTGAGTCTCAAGTAGTAGAAATTGACGACCCGTTGAACAGGCCTCTAAAAGTCATTCTTCCTGTCAAATCTAAACCACTGGATGTTCCTCCTCCCACTCCTGACTCCGCTTCTTTGGCAAGCAAAACGTCCAAGAGAAAGCGTGTGGGAGAGGAGTCATCCGAGAAAGCAAAGGAGGAAAAGAAACTAGAGAAGTCGAAGAAGTAGCAACTACACTCGTTCAACGAGGTTTAGCTTAGATCATGTAACTACTTTTTACTTATTTATTCTTGTAGTCAATGTAGACAGACTTTTTGACTCCGAGTTTTGGAGGAGTATTTGTACAAACCCATTTTGGATTAATGAATAAAGTTTAGTTTCTTCGTTTTTTATATGACTCCTGTTTTTTAGCTTTCTGTATAACTGTGGTCAAAACTCAAGTTCTCGTGAGTCACATGAACCTCCAGTCCATTTTCACATTGCTCGGAGATTCTTTAGAATCGTACGTCTCTTATTTTAAATTTTTGGTACTTAGAATATTTTTTAATCCGCGTTCTGGGGACTTAAAGTACTCCAATCCGCTTTCAGGGGACTTGGAAATTTAAGTCGTTTATACTCTAGTCCGCACTCTGGGACTTATAGTACACCAGTCTGCATTCAGGGGACTTGGAGATTTAAGTCGTTTATACTCTAGTCCGCACCTCGGGGACTTAGAGTACTCCAGTCCGCATTCAGGGGACTTGGAGATTTAAGTCATTTATAATCTAGTCCGCACTCTGGGGACTTATAGTACTCCAGTCCGCATTCAGGGGATTTGAAGATTTAAGTCGTTTATACTCTAGTCCGCACTCCGGGGACTTAGAGTACTCCAGTCCGCATTCAGGGGACTTGGAGATTTAAGTCGTTTATACTCTAGCCCGCACTCCGGGGACTTAGAGTACTCCAGTCCACATTTAGGGGACTTGGAGATTTAAGTCGTTTATACTCTAGTCCGCACTCTAGAGACTTATAGTACTCCAGTCCGCATTCATGGGACTTGGAGATTTAAGTCGTTTATACTTTAGTCCGCACTCTGGGGACTTAGAGTACTCCAGTCCGCATTCAAGGGACTTGGATATTTAAGTCGTTTATACTCTAGTCCGCACTCTGGGGACTTAGAGTACTCCAATCTGCATTCAGGGGACTTGGAGATTTAAGTCGTTTATGCGCGTTCGTACGTCAGACAGAATAATGTAACTCCAGTTGTTTGCCACCAGACTATAAGGTACAGAACATCAGTAATTCATGGAAAAGACGGCTTCAAGCCTTTATTAATGAAAACAAACTTAATTGTCCGATTACAGGGTCAAAAAGAAACTAAGAAATAATATAACAAAAACATACGAGAAATAACCGCACCTAAAACTTGAAAGAAACAAGCTAAATATAATAACATCGCAAACGTTCACTATTCCATGCTCGGGGGAGTGTCATGCCATCAACGGTCGCTAGCTTGAAAGTTCCCTCTCCAAGCTTCCGTTCAACGACATATGGACCTTCCCAGTTGGGATTCATATGTGATGGTACCAGGAAAACTCGTTTCAAAACGAGATCACCCACATCAAAGATTCTTGGGCGGACTTTTTCGTTGTAATATAGCTTGACTCGGTGCCTATATGTTGCCGCCCTTAACTCGGCTTCTTCACGTTTTTAATCAACGAGGTCCAGTGATTCCAACAAGAGATCCTGATTCGTCTTAAGATCATAATGTGTCACCCGATGTGATGGAACTTCAAGCTCCACGGGTATAACAGCTTCCGAGCCGTATGCCAATGCGAATGGAGTGTGGCCAGTCGCGGACTTGTGGGTAGTTCTATAAGCCCATAGCGTTGTTGGAAGTTCATATACCCACTTGCCTCCAGCCTTTTCCAAACGCTTCTTCAATATGGACTTGATTATTTTGTTCACGGCTTCAACTTGTCCATTAGCCTTCGGATGAGCAACGTCGGTGAACGTTTTCTCAATGCCGTACTTTAAACAGAAATCTTTGAATTCTCTACTTTCAAATTGAGTTCCATTGTCTGTAATGATGGTTCGCGGGAGGCCAAAGCGGCATATAATGTTTCGTTTAATGAAGTTAATGACCTTCTTGGAGGTGATTGTGGCTAAAGGCTCTGCCTCGGCCCACTTTGTGAAGTAGTCGACCGCAACTATCGCGTATTTTGCACCACCTTTAGATATAGGCAAAGAACCGATTATGTCGATTCCCCAGATTGCAAACGACAGGGACTAACCATTTGCGTGAGTTCCATTGGTGGAGCTCTCGGGATTTTTGCGTATCTTTGACACTTGTCACATTTTCTTATATAGTCTACAGCATCCCGATTCAGAGTTGGCCAATAGTACCCGTAGCGGAGAATCTTTTTTGCTAGTGTCTACCCCCCAGTATAGTCGCCACATTCTCCTTCGTGAAACTCCTCCAAGACCCGCTTTGTCTCGTCATGGTCAATGCACCTTAGTAAGGGGACCAAGAACCCCCTTCGATACATTACTCCTCCCTGCATCACATATCGCGCGGCTTTGCGAATGACCTGTCGTCTTTTGCTTCTTCTTTCGGGAAAAGTCCCATTTAGCAGGTATTGTTTGAATGGGGTTATCCACGACTCCTTCTCGATTTCTGTTCCCAACACAAAAACAACTTCCATCACATCTATGCTCAGAGCATGTAAGGTTTTGACGGGAACCAATCTCATTTGCTGTGCATCGCCAGTGCTTGCGAATTTGGCCAACGAGTCGGCTCCCTTGTTCTGTTCACGCGGGACATGCGAAATGTCATAATGTTCGAAGTTCGCCAATAGTTCCTGAACTAGAGCAAGGTACGAAGCAAGCTTTTGTCCCCTTGCTTGGTAATCTCCTCGCACTTGGTACACCACTAGCTGCGAGTCACAAAAGATTTCAACTGATTTTACCCCGAGTTCTCCAACGAGCTTTAAACCAGCAATCAATGCTTCATATTCTGCTTCATTATTCGTAGCCGAGAAATTGAGCTTCAAAGCATAACAAATCGATCGATTTTTTGGAGTCACAAGGACTACACCAGCCCCGAAGCAACGGTCGTTTGATGCCCCATCGGTGTACAATTTCCATTGAATGGGTGGAATGACACTGTGACCATCTGGTTCGTCTGATACAGTAAACTCAGCGATGAAATCCGCTAATGCTTGCCCTTGTATGGCTCGTCATGGCAGGTAGGTAATATCGAACTGACTCAATTCGATATTCCATTTTAACATCCTTCCAGAAGTTTCTGGTCGTTGGAGTACCTGCCGCAAGGGCTGATCGATATAGATACTGACCGAGTGCGCTTGAAAGTATGGATGAGCTTACGTGATGCAATCACCAAGCAATAGGCCAATTTCTCAATTTTAGGATAATTTCTTTCTACCCCCGTTAAACGTTTACTAACGTAATACACTGGCTTTTGAACTCGGTCCTCCTTGCGGACCAAAGCCGCACTTATAGCATGCGGGGATACGACCAAGTACACATACAACATTTCGTGGTCTACTGGTTTCGACAACACTGGAGGACTCTCCAAATGCCTTACCAGATCTCGGAATGCTTCCTCATAGTTGGATGTCCATTCGAAATTCCTCTTTCCTTTCTTTATTATATCGAAGAAGGGAATGCACTTGTCTATGGCTCTGGATATGAATCGACTCAGCGCAGCCACCTTTCCATTCAAGCTTTGTACCTGTTTTATAGTTTTGGGCACTCGTACATCTCGAATAGCTTGAATCTTTTCCGGGTTTGCTTCAATTCCCCAGGCATTAACAATGAATCCCAAAAACTTCTCCGACGCAATGCCGAAGGAACACTTCAGAGGGTTGATCTTCATCCCATAATATCTGAGTATGCCAAACATCCTCTGCTAAGTCTCGAATGTGGTCGTTTGACTATCGTGACTTCACGAGCATGTCATCCACATAGACTTCCATTGTTCTACCAATCTGATTTTTAAACATTCGATTCACCAAACGTTGGTACGTCACCCCCGCATTTTTCAATTCGAAAGGCATTACTACATAGCAATATAGCCCAACGCCTGTGATGAAACTGGTGTGCTCCTGGTTCGGAATGTGCATCGGGATCTGATTGTATCCCGAGTATGCATCCATGAATGACAACAACTCGTGTCCTGCAGTGGAGTCGACCAACTGATCAATTCTGGGTAATGGGAAACTGTCCTTAGGGCACGCTTTGTTTAAATCGGAATAATCCACGCAAGTTCTCAACTTCCCATTTTCCTCTTTTACCCGCACGGGGTTTGATACCCATTCAGGGTAGAGGGCGTCGCGGAAGAACCCATTGGCTTTGAGTTTGTCCACCTCCTCTCTGAGAGCGGCGGACCTCTCCGGGTCCATTCCTCTCCTTTTCTGCTTAACTAGGACGTACTTCGGGTCTATGTTCAACATATGACTCGTAATAGACGGAGAGATCCCGCACATGTCGGAATGTGTCCAAGCGAAAACATTGAGATTCGCTTGGAGGAAATCACTAAGGTCTTCGGTCAGTGAGGGGCTGAGTTGTGATCCAATCTTCAGTACTCGCGATGGATCGTATCGGCTAACTGAAATGTCAATCGTCAGTTCAGCCGATGCTGCTTTTTTTCCCTGTGTTCCTCATCGTCGTCTCTTGGATCTATGTCTCTGAAGATCCGAGAATCATGCCCGAGCCAGGGCTCGGGCATTACTTGTCAATTGTTAGTAATCTGAATGCGGACGGAATTGTCCGCAACCTTTCCTTTCTCCCTCCACTGGGCCTCTCGGAGCTCAGCCACATAACATGCACGACCGGTCGCCCGGTCGCCATGAACAACACCTACTCCTTTGTCAGCCGGAAATTTAAAGTCAAACACCACGGGGCCAATGCTGCCCTAAACTCAGCCAGGGCCGGTCGGCCCAAAAACACATTGTATGGAGAATCCACATCCAAAACTACGAAAGGTAGGATTCGCACCCTCCTATGCTCACCTTGTCCCAGTTTAACTGGAAACTCAACATACCCCACTACGTCAGTCGCTGCGCCATTAAAGCCATGTATAAGAGCTTTAGATGGCTTCAAATCCTTCGTCTCCATCTTCATTTGGTCGTAAGCCTTCTTGAAGATGATATTGATAGAGCTTCCACAATCAATTAAAATTATTTTCACAAAAGCTGGCCCGATTGTCGCAGATATGACCATCGGGTCAATGGTAGGATCCTCCACTTGGTCAGCATCTCTGCTCCTGAATACTATATCGTCTGTCATCATGCGCAGCTGTTTAGTAGGGGTCCCATCCTCCACGTTGGAACAACACTCAAAATCTGCATGCCTCAAGGAATTAGCATACCGCTCCATTTCTTTCCAGTTCTTATCCGCAGGGTGAGGTCCGCCGATGATCGTGTTTATGACCAGTCTGCCCACGGTCCGAGCAGGCTCCTCGGGGTGACGTGGAGATGGTGCACAACCGGGATTGGACGTTCCCTGTCCACCTTCTTGCGGATTCTTTACAAACTCCTGTAACTTTTTTCGCCTAATCAACTTCTCTATAGCGTCGTGTAGGTGTCTGTACTCTTTAGTATTGTGCCCATAAGTCTCATGAAAGCGGCAATACTTCCCGATCCGCTTTTGTTCCTCGGTTGACTCCTTTAGGCGCGACTTTCTGTATTGAAAGATATTACAAGTTGATAGGTAAATGTTCTCAAGGGATGCATTCAGTGGGGTGTATTCATTGTAGGTTGGAACTCTCGGCTTCCATTTCCCCGCTTCTCTCTTCTTCCCCTGATTTCTTCCTTCGGATTCCTTAGATTGCCCGGGCTTGTTCTGGACATTGACCTGAACTTTCCCCGAGTTGTCTCCGGATTGCTTCACAGCAATGTTGTTTTTCATGGTCTCCTGAACAGGCCCCAGCGCCTTGTCTCGCCTTATCCACATGACTTCCTCTCTTCTTATGAACTGATGTGCCTTTGAGTAAAAACGCTCTAGCGTAGTTGGGGGTTTTCCTACCAACCAATCTCCAAACTCTGAATCTGGATCTACACCTCGCATCACAACCATAAGAATTGCGTGATCATTGGGATTACTGACTTTAGTAGCCGCAACATGGAATCTCTGCAAATACTCCTTCATAGACTCCCTAGTAGCTTGGATTACACTTGATAGAGACATCACGTCCTTTGGACGAGTGGTATGTATTCTGAACTGTTCTATAAATTTCTTCGCCAACTCCTCGAAACTGGATACGAACCGCGGAGGAAGTCGGGTGAACCACATAGTAGCGATCCCAGATAGAGTTATTGGAAAGCATCTACACTTGGTTGCATCATTCGCTCTAGCTGAATCCATCATCCATTCGTACCTCATGACATGCTGCCTGGGATCAGTCTTTCCTTCGTAAGCTGGGATAGTTGGCATGCTAAACTTCCTGAGGTACTTAGCCCGTAGGACAGTGTCTGTGAACGGAGTATCTCCTTGATACCCTATCATCATTCGACAAGCCTTGATTCTCTTTCATCAACTGTCTGACCATAGTTGTTAGGTCTGGGGTTTGTATGGAAGATGGAAGGTTGGAGTCTGCCCTACAGGATTGATCAGGTTGATGCCTCCTTTGCTGGCGATCAGCCAAACGTGCATCTTGAGGTTCGACATCATTGGCATCTTAGTGAGCCGGGCGTCCAGCCTCCACCTACGCTCCAGCCCCTAAGTTTCCCGTTCCAGCTCAGTTGCGGTCTCCGAGGTGTAACTGATCCCTAGTTGTTTGATCGGCAGCGCCTGCCTGTGTAGTTTCAGTCTTGCGGCGTCTACTCCTAGGGGGTTCATCATATGAAGTTGAGCTGTCAGATGAAGAGTAAGGAGTTGGACTGCCCCCAGCATTCTGATGCTGTTGTTGAGTGAGTTGTACCATAAGGTTGGCGTTGGCCTGCATCTGCTCTCCAAGTTGTCTCCTGCTTTCCATGAGCTCTCTCATCAAGTCGTTGAACTCTGTTCTGGTGACAACTTGCATTTGGTCCTGGGTGGCAGTCCCTGTACCTAGATTTACTTGCTGATTGCTAGGTCCCACTTGTTGTACACTAGCGGTCTCATGGGCGTCCGCGATATGAGAGGCTGATCTAGTACGTGGTCTTCCCATTGTAGAGTTATTAGTAGGAACTATGAGTAGAATCGACGGACGTCTTATGAATGACTTGGATCTTGTTTAGGGGATATATTCAATCCAGTAGCTTCAAAGCAGATCCTTGTGGCCTAAGAATTCGATTCTCAGTGAAAGCACCAAAGTGTTAGCACCAAAAATTGTCACTAACCTCGTTGAGAAAGATTGTGTAGAGAGATTAATGAAGAAAGTAAATTTAAATAGAGAATTGTATGCTAAGTTAAATGCGAAGACAAGGACACCAGATTTATAGTGGTTCGGCGTAACTGCATACGTTCACTTTGAAGTTAACCTTTATTGCTTTGCTCAACAGTTGATTACAGATACAATCTGTACATCCACTCCTTGAATACAATTCCTAAGTAAAAAGAACGAGTCTTGAAAGCGGCAGAGTCTTCCCAGTGTTCTAAAAAAAAGGTCCATTTCATTGTGCCCCTGCCTCTCTATTTATAAACGAAGCTGGGTTGGACTTCCCTGGTGGGCCTAGTAGCCAGATATCTCGGCCCAAAGCGAGTAACCTATGCGTGCCGAACGACAAATGCCGAATGGCAAAATGCCGAACGATGTCTCTATGCCGATCGAGGTAATGTGTTGAGTGAAGAGTGCAGGCCGAACGAGAATCGATGCCGGTCGAGGGGAGATGCCGATCGAGGCTGGAATGCCGATCGGGGCTGGAATGCCGAACGAGGCTGGAATGCCGATCGAGGCTGGAATGCCGAACGAGCCTGAATGCCGAATGAGGCATGGATGCTGAGCGACGCCAGATGTGTCGAATGACCTTTTATGCCGAACGAGGATAGATGCCGAACGGCCTAGCTGTGCCGAACGAGCATTGACGCCGAACGAGGATAGATGCCGAACGGTCTAGCTGTGCCGAACGAGCATTGATGCCGAACGAGGGTAAATGCCGAACGAGGCCCCCTACGCCAAGTCTCTTGTTGCCTGGTCAAACCACTGGGTAACAAGTATAAACTAAAAAAATTAGGTCATAATCATCAATTTATTTATGATATACTTTAGAGTGTTTGATTCAAGTTAAATGATATCCTGATCGTTTAAAGGTGGCCATTTTGCTTCAGAATTTAAAATTTTGCTTTGACTGTCACTATACTAAGATGCTTATTCCTAAATTATGAATTCATATAGCGAATATTTCCAGATTGAACCTAAGACCTCTGAAACTATAATACAGAGATTTTACCAATTTAGCTTAGTGATTTTAACATTTATGTAAAGATTGATCTAAAATTGATTTTAAAACATCAACCTTATATTTCTCCACTAATTTAGCATATTCTTTACATTTTAAATAAATTTTAGGAGGCAAATGTAAACCATTCTTAATTTAGCTTTCTAAAGCCTAAATTTCATGTAATCTAAAGATGCAAAATGAAGGCTTTTTTTACAAAACTACCATAATATTTTTCTAAAAGAAAATAATAATCAAAACAATCCAAAATATTCATAAAAATGAAAAATTAAGAGAGAAAAACTTAGAAACAAAATCAAAACTCTTCACAGAAGATGACAAATCACTTTTACTTTATCTTTATGGGTTAAAAATATCTTCAAAAGAAATCAAATTCTCTTAACAAGGTTACCGTGTCAAAAAAGAATCTGAAAAGTTAAAAAAATTATTTCTTTATGTTTACTGCGATGTAGAAATAATAATACAAAATTTGCCTCGCAGGACTAATTATTACACTGTCCAATCGGTTGTGGGGAGCATGAGTATTGTCGATAGTGGACCATTGTGTTTATGATTTGTTTATTTTGGAGTTCAAATTCAAGTGGTAATATTTATTAATGCAATGTTTTGTATAAAGTTATAAAGAAATCTTGGATAAGGCGCTATTTATGGGACATGAGAGATTTCACTGCAAAAGAGCAATCTCTAGTAATTTCTGAAAGTATAAAGAGTTTATAGTAAAATAAAATAATGGTCACTAGGATAGAATACACTAGATGCAAAAATGTAGTGTTGCAACAGGTTAACTAAAACACAATGATGATTTTAATTTTTAGTGTTGCAAAAGTTGAATCACTAACACGTGGAATGAACCTACTCACAAAACACCTAGAAAGAGACACAAAGCAGTGACAATGATTGACCTTTATCACAAAAAAGAACAGTGAACTGTACTGTAATAGTTATTATGACAATGCTTTCTTCCTGAAAAGCGTAGAATGGAAGAAATGTTTCATCCTTTAGTGGTTTTTAAAAAACCAATGCAATTAGACTGGGTTTACAAAATCTCCGCTGTAACTATAGTTTTTTGGTGGAAAAACCCCAAGTTAATATGATGTTTCTCCCTGTAGGACTAGTGTACCTCCTTCTGATATAAATTAATGGATGACAAAAGTTAGTTTTTTAACAAACGATTAGAGTTCAAGCAAGGAAAATTCATTTTTGTCAAGTTTTCTACCATATATCAAAGTGATTTCCAAAAATTTAAGACTGAACTTATTGATTTGCCTTGGGAAGGAAAATAAAATGTGAAAATTTTCAATTCATCCAGCAGTCAAGTGTGAATTTTTTAAATAGAAATTCTGATATTTTTAAAGTGTAAATGGGTTTTGAACTTCGTTTAAGACTAAAAAGTGATTTTAGAAAGCCTCTTAATCAGTATTTTTCTCTCCACGTTTATGGTGTTTAGAACCCTGTTTACCTTCAGAAAACTGCTTTACCTAAAACGGGTTTTATGTTTATACTTAGAAATATATATATATATATATATATATATATATATTTCAAGCTATTACCATTTTCTTTGGCTCACCACATTCTAATCCCAACGTCTGCAGTGCGGTGAAGCCCCCCCAAAAGAAGAATCCCTGCTAATTTTTTTATCGCAGCTAACTGTGAGGAATGCGAAATATGGATGTTAAGGCTAGAATGAACACTAGAGGGGGGGTGAATAGTGTTTATAAGAAATTACTAAATCTTTTTGAGTTAATGTTGTTTTGTACACAAATGCATGCAATATTCAGACACAGATATAATCACAGAATCAAACACAGATGCAGAAATAAAGTAAATGCAGTAAAGGAAAGAACACACCGGATTTTATAATGGTTCGGAGTTACCTTACATCCAGTCCCGCACAACTAAGTACAGATTTCCTTTCAAAAGCAATTCAACAATTACTACCCTCGATTTCAAGGCCACGAGGTACACCCTCCAGAATCACAATCCTCTGGGTAGAGATATTTGATTTCCGGGCAACAAGTTCACCCAATTGATTTCTCAAGGCTACAATCACACCTTTTCTCCCTTGATTGATTTCCAAGGCTATAATCACACCTTTTACTCTATTGATTACAAAGAAAGCCTATAACTCTGAATAACACTGAGGATCTTGATGAGATAGTGACAGAGAATCAAACCAGAGATTATCTAGTTAGATTCAATGTTGATTTCGGTAAAGTAATGGTAAGAATATGTATAAAGAAATGTGGAAGAAGAAGAGAAGTGAAAAACCAGAAAATCTATATATAAATTCGTTGAAACTAACCACTATTTATAGAAGAACAACAGCCATGTCCATTCGTGAAAGGTTATGGCGAATAGACACTTCTTTTGAAATTCAAATTTTTGAATCTAACTGTCACTATGTCGACATGGGGTACTAGGGCATGTCGACATCCCAAAGCATTTTTTGAACATTTGATTTTCTTTGAAAATAACCTTTATCTTATATTAAAAACTATTTAAACTTTATAAATATACTTGACTATAGATAAAATACATAGATAAATATAGAGAATAATATATATATAATTTTACTATAATTTTATATTTAAATCTAAGTATAAATATATTATAATCAAAAGATAGTTTAAAACAAACGAAGTTTAAAACAAGAGTTTATTAAAAACAAAACCAAAGAATATTTTAAGGCTAAAACATCCTTTTGAAAATCATTTGAAAAGATAATTTTTAAGGCTAAAACATTTTGAAAAGCAGTTTTGAAAATTATTCTGAAGTAGTTTTGAAAATCATTTTGAAGTAGTTTTGCAAGCTTCTTCCTGTAGAATATCTCATCATATCAGGACTCGAGAACTTGTACAAAACTAGGATGTTCGTGGGTTTGTAAGCCACTTGTCGTAGGTTTGTAAGCTACTTGTCGTGGGTTTGTAAGCCACTAAAAAGGTAGAAATGGGTTCCATCCCAAAAGAAAAATGGAGTGAAGATTTCAGTGCTATTATGAAGTTTTAACATAATTCTAGACTCAATACTTATCTTGAAATCTTGAACTCTTGATAATCTTGATATTCATGAGTCTTCAATCTTGATATCTTGAATCTCTATACTGTACAGTCTTCATTCTTTGTACATGCATGGTTAAATCCTACATATACATATATATCTAAACTATAATGTTAGTATTTATATTTTATAATCTTATTCTAAGGTTGTTGTCATCAAAACCATCATCTCAAGGACTAACAATCTCCCCCTTTTTGATGATGACAACCTTTGTTTATAAAATATTACTTATATCTTAATAACTCCCCCTAAAACTGATAACTCCCCCTTAATCTATGCCTAACTCTTCTATTTTATATTTCTCCCACTTTGTCATCAACAAAAACAAACTAACACCAAACTATATAACTCTTAGTCTAATATCCTATATGATTATAATGATAGTGTTATCATACATAATCAATACTTACTTGTAAACCTAAAACTTAGTCCTAAACTAGTAACATTCCTAACCAAGTACCCATATAATACTTATATATATATAGGAATCATATATAAGAACACACAATATTTATTTTTATATATATGTTTATATTTACATTTTCGTACAACGTGACAAATATACACATAACGATGAAAAACGAAAAAGAAGAAACTACTGAGTATCTTTGACAATTGGAGATCTATGGATTAAACAATTTGGATAATTTATATTTCAGTTACAATATTTTTACTATTTGATTTATTTTGATTTAATTTTTAATTATACTTTGTTATTTATATTTTATATTTCAGTTAATGAACAAATACCTAATTCTCCTCTTGATTTAGTAAATGTAGATTCATTTAAGGGTTTGTTTAGATATCAGCAATTTGATTTTCAAAATTGGTATAGTCGAGAGTAATTACTTCTCTATTTATATTATCTCTGAGAAAATGGTGTCTGATATCAATATGTTTAGTTCGAGCATGCTGAGTAGTATTTTTGGATAAATCCATGCCCAATTTCGACTCGATTGGACCAAATCTTGATCGATACGAAATTCGTTCGTATCGATCACGGATCGAGTGCAAATCACGTGGGATCGATCGCGTGGGCCCACCCACATGCCAGAAGAGGTCTCCTAAGATCTGAGCGAGATATCTGCAGCCTACGCCTATAAATAGCATCCCAGAGCCTATAGAAAAGGGACCTTTTGGCCCTTTGACGTCCAGACTATTCCGAAACCATTGTTGCACTCAAAAATCACTGTTGTACTCGAGATTTACTATTGTAATCCGCTGTAACCAGCAAGAAAAAGTTAATAAAAGTCAATCATTTCATAGTGGACGTAGGCAACACGCCGAACCACTCTAAATCTTTTTGATCTTTTGTTGTTTTTCTGATTATTGTCTGGAGTGTTTGTTAGATAATCCTCTTCTTACATTTACTTTCTTTATTTTATCTCTTCAAATACTTCCGAAGAGTGTTGTGCCCAATTTTGGTACAAAGATCTATCAAACACTCAAAGATAAAAAAAATACTCCAGCCATTAAATATTTAACGAACTCCTAAAATTTTTAACCAATTCATTAAATTATGAATTAGAATCATCCCATTGTTATTCAAATCAAAAGAATTTGTAAATTAAATTAATAAATGGAAATAGATTTTTAATTATTCCCTTTTTTAATGTTTTTCCAGTTAACTTCCATTTAATTTTATTATAAACCAATTCCAAAATTTAAAATTTCCTTAACTTATCTCATTATATAAAATAATATTAAGCCACAAAATTTTGTGATTCATTTTGTTACTTGGCTGCAAAGTTGATTACATAGAATATCAACATTGCCTCGCCATGCTCTCCACTTCTCATAATTTATTAGATGGCTAAAATATCATTTTAAATTGATATTTTCTAAGTTTCCCAATTAATTATTTCTCATGTCAAAATGTCTCATTTGATGTTTAGGAACTCCATAGATAACATGGCGTGCCACATATCGATCATAATGCTTAAACATTTTCTAGACAAGTCAACACAATAAATAATCACAATTTTTCATTGGTTATATTTATTTTATCATCACTAACATCCATGCATCCAATTTAAATAAATAAAACCAGGCAGCCAATTCCTAACAACTCATCAACCAAAACTAAATAGTCACATACAATGGAATAATTCTAATTTTTTTTAAATTCCACTTCATGACTCTTATTATCCCTAGATTATTTATCTCTTAAACTTATTTACTCAAATTTCCCAAATTCTCTATTAAAAGAAAATTGTTCACTTTAAGTTAATTCATTCCAATTTATCTCTTTAAATTTTATTCCCAATAATCCAAAATTTCCTAAGCCCTAAAAGATTTTAACACATTATTTTCCAAAAGTTTACTATCGCAACTTCCAACTTAACAGATTAAAAATTTTAAATCAAAAAAACGTCTCAATTGATTATCCCAATAATCAACTTATATTCCTATCCCTAAATAGATAATTAATATAACTATCTACCACACACCTCAGGGGATAGGACAGTATGTCCCACTAAGCCTCAGATCATCGATATTATACGCTATAATGTTCTGACTCAGCTCTGATAGCAAACTTTAATAACCCCACCATTATACCCATATTATTAAAGAACATTATAAATAATGTCGTCTAATAATATGGAGAATACGGCTTGTTAAGGGAGATGGAATGTGAATATATTTTTAAACTAACACTGACACGTTATACTTACTGTTTTACTTAATCTCCAGAATAAAATTTGACGTGTACAGTCTTAGTTCAAAGTAATAATTGCACCAGTTTCTAAGGATCATAATAGTATATCATATAGGCAATATTCATATATCATAGTGGAATAATAAACATCATATACATATACAAAAGTGAGAGCTAGTCTATCAAAGTAAGACTAGACTCATATAATATACATCTGGTACAAATCTCTAACTCAAATATACAATACATAAACAATCTTAAAATTCTAAATGAGATAAACTAAGAGTCAAAAATAGTTTTTATCTCTCTGCTAGCCCAAACATCCAAAAGCCTACCTGTCCTGTAACCAAAAAAAGTCTTGGCCAGACCTGAGTATTATAAAATAAATTGGTCAAACTATATCTAAATATCCAAAAGGGTGAGAACAAGATATAACAAAAGAAGAAATGGTATATTGGTAAATCTAGATGTCCAAGATATAACAGGTCACAGAATTAATTTATCTCAGAATTTATCTCAAGGCACGGGATTATATATTTAGGTCACAAATACAGATTAGTCACTAAACACAGAATCAGAGAATAAGTTACAATATTCCTAATGCAAAGAAACCAATTTCATATCGTGGCAAAAAAAAAATTATGGTATCACTCGTACCGATCTGATACTAATGACCGAGAACACAGAATCTCAATACAATCACAAGGATCGGGGAACACAAAATCATGATACTTGAACGCAAGGATCGTGGAACACAGAATCTCGACACGATCACAAGGATCGGGGAAAACCAAATCTCGACCAATCAAGAAGATCGTTGCAACCATGAGTGTTATCGGTCCTATCAAACACCAAAACATGGTAAACTCTAAAGTGTCAAATATTATCACTTTTATTAATCACAATAACTTAACCAAAACATCCCATACTGCTGCGTGAAATTCAAATATTGACTAGAAGCTAGTAAATCTAACTCATTACGGATACCACCGAATAACCTAAACTATATTCTATTAAGGATCTATCGGCCCTGCCAAATACCAAAAGAGAATACAACCCTAAAGTGTTAAAACGTTCCCAAAGGAAATCACAAGAATTTAACCAAATCATCCCATACTACCAGGTGAAATTCAAGTATTCGCTAATGGTTTAGTAAATTCCACTCTGACATTCTATTCAATGAGTTGTACCATATTCGACGAAGCGTTACTTGAGAGCATTTAAACCAATCAATGGCACTAAGTTGATTATTTGTATTCCCAATATTGTAGAATAAGGTTATTAAAACGTTTTTATCTCCAGATCCAAAAGTTGCGCACAAATGCTAAAATAGCATATAAATAGCCAAGTATTAAACCCAATAAAAATCCGATAAGAGTTTATGGTTTTGAAAATAAATCATATAATTTAACATATAGAAAATGATTTCTAAAACCCTTTCTTTATATAGTTACTTTCAAACTATTCATTTAAAAAATCCATAAACTAAATTATTTCTCAACTATATATATATATATATATATATATCCTTAAATAAAATAATCCATAATTCCAAATTTATATCTAAAATACTACTATATATATACGTACATAGTTATTTCAAATCCCTATCTAAAAGATCCAAAGTTCAAAATTCTTATTTCAGAATATATATATATATATATATATATATATATATAAGTCCATTCACTTGAAAATCAGCCTTTTGAAATCTCCTTTTGAAAACGTACGGCGAAAACTGTGTGAATTGCCAATGACTCATAGAACAATTCTATGGTATTAAAACTCCAAAGTGAATCCATAAATTTCTAAATCAAAATGCGAATATAACATTGAACTTGGCATGAAATAAGCATCAAAACAAGCAAATGTCATCAAAGAAACAAATGGAAGAATGAACGGCCGAATGAGATCCATCGGAGGGCAAACTGGCACGCCCTAGGACTCTGCCCAGGCTGTGACCGGTGCACTGGGCTGGTGGGACTGGCGGACTGATAGCGCTGCCTAGACTGAGTTCCAGACAGTTCCGGTGGCCCTCCGATTGTCCATTTGCGGCGATTTTTCTGGCAATGAATGTTTTGACTCCTAGGGAACTGCCTTTTGTTGTCGTGCAAGCATGTAAACAACTATAGTTTGATACTATATATAATCATAAGACAAGGGTTTTAGCAAACAATGAATAGGGTAACAAAATATATGAATATCACAATCAATTTGAGAGCAATTCAACAACAATTATCCAAAACAAGCACATGCATCCAATATAAATTTAGAGATAGGTTGTGTAAGTGGTAACTCACCAATATAATTTTGAATTGATGATTAAAACTCAGATTCTCCTAGTCTAACTTCTCTTGTCAATTAGACCTAGGTTAAACTCAAAAATTTGCAAAACAAAATTACTAACCAAGATGAAATCTGAAACTAAAACCCTAATAGATGTACTATAGATGGAAGAGATTACCTTATTTTGATTTCTACAAGAATTAGCCAAAAGCCAATTTATATACCATTGGAATTTGGGGATTATTGGAACTAGTGTTTTTAGAAAGAGAGGAATGAGCTTTCAGATTCTTGGAGCCAAATGAATCGGGAAAGAAAGTATATGTACTTCTCTTATTTCTCCTCTCTATACCATCCTAAATGGGCCATGTGGGTGAGATAAGGATCCAGTAAGCAAGGTGTTACAAATTTCTAAGAGAAGCATTACTAATTTTTATTTTGTTTTATCACTTCCAAAACACCAATTTCCACTGAACATTGTTTTATTTATCATACTCTGATTTTTCCAAATTTCCCAAAACTAATGCAACAAGTTAAAAATTCCTATTTCTAGTAATATTGAGGTATTTTATAAAATGAAATTTAGCGTTTGAAAATAAAATTTATTCTCATTATTTTAATAAAAATAAATTATTAATTATAAAACTTATTTTAAACAACAAATCTCAATACTAACATTTTGTCCTAAATGCCAAATTTAAATAATTGATATAATAATGTTTCAAATTTAAATCGAAAATCTCTTTAATAAGTGGAACTCATTTCTTAAATAGATCAAATCAACTACTCTCAAAAACTAGATTCAATTTCATAATTAAATTTCACAAACCACAAATTAGAATTAATTATTCCTAATTAAATTTAATTAAGTAAGTAATTAACAACATGGTTGTTACATCAGGCATCCAACTTAGAGTGTGCCTAGGGATAATTTGGGATCCCGTACACGTGTAAGCGGCCTGAGGTTATATCACATCATTTATTTAAATTCAGGGTAAAGGAATTGAAACTGACCCCAACCCATCCTGATCATGGGGTTGTCATCCAATGGAAGTCTCTGATTCATAACTTCGTTCTACCCCCTGTTCCAACAGTCAGCTTCTGGTTCTGACTCCGACTTTCATGCATTCATATTTTGATTTGCCATTCGGACTCTAGTATTGCCCATTCTAGGCATAAAGCTCATCCTAGATCCAAATCGATCGTGCCCTCGAGTAAATTTGTTCAGGTCGTGGGCCAATATTTCGGTTTGTTTTGCTCTATCTCCAAATGCTCCTGCATTGGTTTCTGGTATTTATTCTGAGTTCCAACTGCTCTGGTTGTTCATTGTTTGTCTATCCTTCTACAAAAATCCCTCTATCATTTCTTGTTGTTGAGTCATTAATCCATCTTGCATCTCTTTCATCATTTTCTCCTTCTCTTCTATGGTCGCGTAGATGGATTGATCAGAATTTAAGGACATTTCAGGCTACCCCCATGCTCTACTTGGCTTGCTCCAGCCTTAGATCTAGTGTTAAGTCTCTTCATCTTCTCCAAATCTCAAATCCAAGCTTCAAGTTTTTAGATCTAGTTCTTCATTCTCAGTGAAAGTGCCAAAATGTTAACCCAAAAAATGGATCAACACCCAAAAATCAGATGAAAGCACAAGTTCTTTTATAATAAATGTAAAAAAAAGTAGAAATCCTAGATCAAGCAAGTAAAAAGTAGCAGAAAAGTAAAGAACTCACAAGAATTTTTATAGTGGTTCGACAATCTCCGACCTACGTCCATTTTAATCTCTTTTACTAGTTGTTCTCTCTTCAAAATAAACTAGTTATATTATATTTGACCACTATCTAGAAGATCTCAAATTTTACAATAGGGTTTCTATAGAGTTAGAGAGGTAGAGGATAGGAGTAAAGAAGAGAAAGAAGTCTCCAATGGCAGAGAGATTAGATCTTGAGTGAAGAGCCGAATATTAGGGAAGAGATCAAGAAGAGAGATCAGATACCTTCTTGGTTGCAGGTAGGCTGGTATTATAGAGAAACGGTCGTGTTGGGTCAGAAGTCCACTTAGAGCAGACTCTAGAGATCGGCCCAAAGTCATGTGCCAAATTGCAGAATCTCCTAAGTTAACCAAGCATGTTAGTACCGACTTAAACATGTCGGTGCCGACGTGTTCCCTTAGTTCGAATTACTTTGAACTTTCTTGCATCTTTCTTCTTACTTCTTTTTACGACGTCCCATGTTGTTTTCATCTGTTGTTGGTTGATTTTGATGGTCGTTCCTTTATCACTTGATTTATTTTATTGTTTTAGCTATTAACTCTTGAAATAGGTCATCCAAAATTCTTGGAAATCACTTAGACACTTATGAAAGAGGTAAGTAATTACTTGTATGAAGTTGGAATGGGGGAATGATTGAGAAAAACAACTCGTCGTCGACATGAACAATTCAGTGCCAACTTGTTTACTTTGGTTATTTTGGGTTTAAACTTCTCCGAGTTGTTTCCTTGCCTCATCTAAGTGGGCTTGCCAATTTTCAAGTCGTTTCGTCCTCGTTTTAATCTTCTAAATCCAGTTGTAATCTACTTTGACTCAAAAGCAGGTTAACAGCAGCAAAGGACAACAACCTATAACTCCAACCCTATAGTTTATCCCTGATTTTTATTATCAATTTAGTACATTCTCTATCCGTAATCTTATTAGAAGAAAGAGTCACACCCAAATGCTTCATTGGGAACTCACCTTCTCTAACTTTTAAGATATTCATCACCTCACACTTGCTCATACAAAATTTATTAAAGTAGCATTTAGACTTTGGTTCATTCAATTTGAGACCCATTTTCTCTTCCAAACTTTGGAGTATATATTTAATTGCTTTAGCTGCATCATTACTTGACTTTATGTAAATGGTCAAGTCTTCAGCAGATAATAGATGGCTCACTCTAGGTTGGAAACTATGTACTATCTTGATTAACATGTTGTTGCTAGCCAATTCCATTTGCAGGGTAAAAAGTTCCATAACAGCTGCAAATTGGCAACGAGATAAGGGATCTCCTTGCCTAATTCCTCGATTGCTACAAATGAATCCTTTGGAAATCCCATTTGCCGGAATAGAGAAAATAGGAGTGGTAATACATTCACTGAAAAAATCAACAAATTTGTTTGGGAACATACATCTAAGAATGTGGAGGATAAACTTTATATTTATCTTATCATATGTCTTGTGGATGTCAACCTTTAAACAAAATTTATCAGCACCTTTTTTATTGAAATTTCTAATTAATTCATATGCCATAAGTGAATTTTTAAATATGCTTCTGCTGTTAATAAATGCAATTTGACATTCGATAATTATGTTCAGTAAGAATTTTTTTCATTCTATTGCAAACAACTTTGCTTAAGATTTTGTATAACACATTACAATAAGCAGTTGGCATGTAGTCCTTAATTTTGGTAGGCTTATCATTTTTTGGGATTAAACAGATCAATGTATGATTGATTTCTTTTAATATTTTTCCTGTCCAAAAAAAATTCTTATATGGCTGAAAAAGTCTTGTATTTGAGGTCACTCCAGTGGGATTTGAAGAAACCAGAGCCCAATCATCTGGCTTCGGGCTGGAATCAACGTGTATGGATTACATGGTTTGCCCAAACTTCAACTTCTATCATACTTCTACATGGAAGTTTTCTTCCTCTAGCACCAACCAATCTCCTGGGTTGAATGCGAGGTAAGAATGACGCACATTGTCCATTATATAATTCACTGAAATATTTTATGGCCTCTTCTTTTATTTTTGTGAAATCAGTCCTATGTAGCCCCACGTAGCGATGCCTTTGTCCTGAAACTGCAAGCATCCAAACTCTATAGTTCTAGCATACGTCTTCAAAACCATTCGGTGCCACCTAAAACCATTCAGTAGATTTCTTCATTCATGTCCCTAAAGAAAACAACCTAGAGTTTCCCTCATCTCAGCCCAAAGCAATCCCCTTAAAGCCACAAAGTTCGAATGCCTATACCCAAACCGATCGAGGTTGACCGCTCTTCCACCACCACTGACCACTCCGTATTTTTCCTAGGACTCTATCTTTTTGGCTCCAAACCTTATGCGACCACAACCATGGCATCTATAGGCCATCAGAAATGCCCCATATATATCGCATCACGTTTGAGTACCTGGCCCATCAATTCTCTCAAGAACACACTGTTTACTCAATGCATCAAACAAATCAAATATAGATCCAACCATATACAAGCATTACACAACATATACATATCATTTCAGACAATGCAATCTCAAAATAAACAATTGTACAATCCTAAATTAACTGTATTTAAAAATGATGACCTGTGTAATGACTCGTCTTTTCGACCCTTGAATGTCGACAATGATGCATCTACGGTATTCACATGTTGAGCTCTAAAGTGCCAGAAAGATGAATTGTTAAAAAGAAAATGAAATCTAACAAGGAAGAAGAGAACATAATATCAGAATCTCACAATAGAATGATAGCATATAATATCAAAAGACGGTACAAATTGTCACCCTAAAATACATAGCATTTAAGAATTACAATCCCAAGTACTATAATTAGCCTGGATAGTTATAATAGCCCGTCCTCACAAATGATGGTATATATACAATATAGTAGTAATGCAGCGGAAATAAGAATACTATGGTAGGTGAATGGAAGAATCCAGCTCGTTTCCAGAAGCTCCAAAGAACATGAACAAAACCCTGCCTTCCTCGAACTACTCTAAAGAGCACCCTTGGATATTGGGGAAATATAAAACCATGAGTCAGCTACTTCTAGTGTGAGAAACTAAAAATATATGATGCATTATATAATAGTAGTTTTGAGACCGCATGGAATACCATAACGGTTATCCCCTCAAAAGAACCACCCATCTAATAAGTAAATAAGCCGATATAATAGATATTGTCTAGGGCGTAGAATATAAATCATATCAAATAGTTGTGATGCTTACATTGATCACACCACAAAGATATTGACGGTACAATCAAAACCACCAAGGTATGTTCACAAATGGATTTTCCATGGAGATCTCTTTGATCAAGTCAAATCTAAACTTCATGCACAAGGATCAAAAACTACCTTTTGAGCATCGTATATCTCTAGA
This sequence comes from Allium fistulosum, assembly GCA_030737815.1. Lineage (NCBI taxonomy): Eukaryota > Viridiplantae > Streptophyta > Magnoliopsida > Asparagales > Amaryllidaceae > Allium > Allium fistulosum. Next base: position 734,929,470 of record CM060908.1, on the reverse strand, counting down.
TTAAATATACCACAAGGTAAGCACAACTAGAACACGCACGAATATTTATATAAACCACGTGAAATCAAGTACCATCAACTCCCACGCACAACATCAATAAGCATACTCTAGATATGGAGTTGATATACCCTGTCGTAGGTTACCTTAACCCTATGTGGTGCAGCCTACTATATCTTTAGCCATTTCCGATGTTAAGGTCACGTTCAACATCTCTCACACGATTCTTCATCACTCGAATATAACATGAATCCCCTAATGAATTCCAGCATCTCAAACAGATCATAAATCTCCATATATATTCTAGCATCTCGAACAGATCACAAATCTCCATAAAGATTCTAGCATAAATCCTCTAATGAATGCTAATGTTGACCTCTCCCATGGACTTAACCTTATGACAAACAGTTTAACTCTATAGCATTTTACTTCACAACTCCTTCCAAAATGTAGAACCTGTATGTCAGTTTTAAAATGATTTTCAATAAGTAAAACATTTAATGTAATGACCCGTATTTTACGTACCGGAGGATCGTAAAATATTATTATTAAATTCATATACGGCCGTATGACTCTATAACTTTGGGTGTTGTCGAGTATTTTTTGACCTATAGTAATTTTACTAGACGATTTTAACCTGATTTATTTTTCGGCATTTTCGGTAGTTACATGTATTATGCCAATATACGCGCATTGATACACCGGAGAGTTTGGACAAACGGAAAATGTCATGGGGTCAAAGTGAAAGTGTATGAGCCGCACAGTTGAAAATTGTCGAGATCGAACATTCTGGGAGCCTGCACGACTTAAAAATCCCAAAAGTAGCGTCCTGGGGCACAATCTCAGACTTCAACAAAACTTGTGCCATTAGAACGGGAAAAATGCAATGATTCACGCGCTCGAAGAATCGTCGCAATCAGACATTTCTAGAGGCCATACAAGCATAAAATGTTCAATACAATTTAGAAAATTGGAGAAAAGAGGTACATTCAAATCCCTATTTCTATCTCTACCTTATAGATACAGTACATCTTTCCCTGGATGCATTTTTATTCTTACCTTCATGTATTTATTTTCCTCCTTTATAAAACCCAAACCCACCTATCTTCCCCCTCTTTCTCCATCAAATCACTATTATTTCCGATGCAATAAAATCCTGGTCGTTACACTCTCCCCCACTTTAGGAGTTTCACCCCTAAAATCCCCAAACCAAACTAGCCATCACACAATCACATAGTCTGTTGTATATCTCACAGCACATCAGATAAAATATAATAGTCATCACAGGTATAAAACAGGTAAGTCAGTAATAACTACATGAACCACAGAATCAGAGTAAAAGGCTCATACAGTTATACAAAATAGTAATAGAATTTTTAAAATTGATAAATAAACTCAATGGACAAACTATCACTAATAATAGCAAGTTAACACCATCAAGGCTCCACAGTGTCATGAAGCGGAATAAAAAATAATAAGCCTAAAATATAAATATGAGAAAGCATCGCCTCCTGCTAATCCACCTGTACAGCTCCAAGTGTTGTTTACACCACTATCTAGTCTACTCATTTAAGAGTACCCAAAATAATAAGGACAAAGCATAAAACCTCGAGTCAGACGATAGACTGGCGTGCATGATAAATAATATCAAGACACTATAAAAGTCGGTATAACATATGGAAAAGAGGGCAGGGAGAATCATATTTGACCTGTCCCTGTGTCCAAAGATTTAGCACATAACATAGGATGTATATATGCTACTCTATGTCATAGTCGTCATGGGTGTACTATACATTAAACTACTAAGGGCGCCTATATATCTGCATTGGTAATATATACATCATGTGACATCCTTAAGATGATAAACAGTCAAGCAAACATAGAATTCATCATCCATCCTCACATTCAATTAATTAGTGTGTTAGATATATGATATTCGTATGACCCATTGTATCGTCAAGGACTACTAACGTCCCAGTTTCTTATTACTCAAATCCATCTACTCAGTAGGCCAAAAACTAGACTGACCACCCTATAACAGTCCAAGGTACAGATCAAAATATCATGCGATCCGGGCGCTCCTTATAAACTAAGTGAGTGTCCTCACCTACCCCAGTTATACAAGTACACTTCAAAACCTCTGAAAGTCAATAATCATTTTGCATACGTAATCTACAGCAGAGCCCATCCCGGAACTATCCATATAACTCCCATTTGAAGTCGTGGCGGTTGGAACTATTCTGGACAGCCATTATTAGACACAGAATGTCATCATGCATCCTATAACCTTCCTTTCATCCAGCTACTCTACATCCGAAGTGTAGCTATTCATCGTCGAAGCCATCACTCGCCATAACAGAATCTTCACCGTCAAATCATGAATTCATCTCATCGAAGCGTCACATCTTCGCTTCATCGCCAAAATTGCTCATTGAAGAATCATAACATCAAATCAAATGTCGAAAGAATGAATGATCACATCATGCTCTTTGAAGCCTCTCCATCATCCACTTCAAAATTGGAAAAATTGGCCATCATTAATAATGGTAGATATCGACCACTCAAGAGTATCGATAATGACCACTTTGATCATGTACTTAGCCAAAAATTGCTAAATACAAACCAAATGAAAACATTTGGCATTTATCTCAAAATCTGAAGCACATCCCCATGTCCATCTTTCATCTTCAAATCAATCAGCATGCACGAAAGTCTATGCATGAAATCCCATGGGATATTTTTTAATAATATACTGCCTTCGATCGGAGTTTTCTACCAACTAAGTAAACCAGCATACATGCAACCATTAAGCATACAAACATCTATAAAAGCATACGTACATCTACAAGAACACAATAAAATATATCAAAGCAGCCAAGGTGGGATTAATATAAAAAATAGCCCAAGTCTAACAATATCGTCAAAATAGTGCGTCAATGGGGAAAATGTGATAATTAATTTAAAACTATTCTAAAACACTTTTAAATTCTTTTATAAAATAAGACGTAGGTTTGACTAATTTAGAAATCATGATTTAAAGTTAGAAATCATTCCAAAATGTCATTTTAATACTATACTAACAATCATAGTACGGTGAGAGAAAATATCACCCAGCTCAACAAAAGCTGACCAAACCAAAGCTAAGTCATAGAGCTCTCCATCATAAGCGCAATGTAAGAAACCACATTCGAAATTGACCTTATATACAAAAGATGCGAGATATGATTTAATGCTTTATATATATAAATTAATTCAATAATTATTAATTATCTTAATTAATAACTTTATAATCATTTAATAATTACCTTCCAATTCATGTGCTTCCTATAACGCATCACTAGCTCACATAAAATATGCATATACATGCCATGCCATTCTCCACTCACCTCCCTTCTCTCTCCTGTACACAGTTTTCCTTTTCCTATAACTTTTCTTTTGTATCCAATAACGAAGCACCACAACAACTCCTGCACAACCGCCACCACATTGCCTCGTCAACCGCCCCCGCTCCACCACCACCAGCTGCTCCACCATCAGAGCCGCCCCTTGGGCTATTCCTCCATGAACAGCAGCTATGTGCTACTATTTATTTTTTTCCTTTCCTTTTCTTCTTTTATTCCTTCAACATTCTCTACAAACACGCGCACACAATACTCCAACCACCACCCAATGACCTAACACCGCCTAATGCCCTACCTACACCTTTGTAACCACTCCAGTCCTCATTTGACGACCCTAACGACTAGCAACCAAAAAAAAAGTGAAAATCCCATAAACGTTGCTCCACTTCTCACGTCTCATGACATCACCTCCTTCACTTCTAGCTTTCGCCATCTATGTTTCCAAACTCCTCTTGCTAATAAGAACAAACGCCATATAATCAAAACCCATTTTGGATCCCTCCAAAAATCACCCCTTTATTGGATTAGTGATTTCCAGCCACCACAATCCGATTTGGGTTGATTCGAGGCAATGGCTGCATAGCCCTTGAAAAAAATATAAAACTCAGATTTTATTATGTTGGAAATAATGGTGATTTGATGGAGAAAGAGGAGGAAGATATGTGGGTTTGGGTTTTATGAAGGAGGAAAAGAAATACGTGAAGGTGAGAATAAAAATGCGGGTAGGAACAGATGTAGAGTACTTATAAGGTAGGCGTAGGGTTAGGGATTTGAATGTGCCTCTTTTTTCTTCAATTTTCGAAATTCCAACGCACGTTTTGTGCTCGTACGACCTCTAGGAATGTCCGATTGCGACGTTTCTTCGAGCGCATTAATCATTGCATTTTTCTCATTCCAACGGCACAAGTTTCATTGAAATCCAAGACCTTACCCTGGGACGTTATTTTTGGGATTTTTAAGTTGTACGGTGTTAATCCTATTTTGTTCGCGACTTAACAGGCTGCGACTTACGACCTAAAAGGCATGCCGACTCAATGGTTGCCGACCTAACTACTAAAAGGGGGCTCCGACTTAAGACAAGGACCGACTTAAAGGGGCCTACGACTCAACAGGCTCCGACCTAAGGAATGGTCCGACTTAACGGTTTACGAGTTAAGGAAGGTTCCGACCTAAGGCAGTATACGACTTAAGCTACAGGACCGACTCAATGGGTTACGACTTAAGGAAGTTTACGACCTAAAAAAGCTCCGACTTAGCTACAGGGCCGGTTTAAGACACTTACCGACCTAAGGAGTTAACAACTTGAGTGAACGAATGTCTTAGCAAGTCAAAGCAAGTCGTTGCCGACCTACGACTTATGATAAGTCGCTGCCGACTTATAACTTTGAACCAAACAACTCGTTCTGGACATATTCAGGAGTAACTAATGCAAGTGCTCCTATCTCGTCGCCGACTTAGGACCTACGACTTACTATAAGTCGGTTCCGACTTATCACTTGATAAAATTCTACTCAGAAATCCTCTCTATAAATACCCCCCAAACTCCAACAAGGAGGGGACTTTTGGGCCGATCATTTCTTGAAGCGTCGTTATTCTGCCAAACTCTCAACTCATTCGACAATTGAAGATCTTCAAACATTCGAGACACTACAACAACCTTCGAGAGAAATTTCCTACATCCCACACGGATTCATCAAGTTTCATTATCGAAGTTTGAGCTAGTAGTCGAGATTGTCTTTGCGATCAAACTGTATTGTTTTGATAAGTGTATTGTATCGTCTTGTAACCAGATTCAGTAATAAAGAGATTCAAAGTGGACGTAGGCTCGATTTCAAGCCGAACCACTATAAACTGCTGTCTTTTACTACCTGTTCGCTATTTTACTGCTTATTTCTCGTTCCCGTCACACGGATGGTGCTTTCACAATTCTACTAATCACACCGGGTGTTAGCATTCACTTTTTAACGTTAACATACGGGCTGTCGGAACATCTGGTCTCGAAATTTTCAACTGCACAGCTCATACACTTTCACTTTGACCTCGGGACGTATTCCCTTCGCCCAAACTCTCTGGTGCATCGGTGTGCGTATATCAGCGTAACACGTGTAACTACCGAAGATGACGAAAAATAGATCAAGCCAAAATCATCCAATACAATTATTATGGGTCAAAAAATGTCAATAATCGACAGCGTTCATAGTTATAGACATATCGCCCAATATGAATTTAAAAATAATATTTTATAATCCTCCGATACATAAGATATGGGTCGTTACACTCTCTTCCACTTTAGGAATTTCGCTCCCGAAATCCCCAAATCGAACAAGCCAAAATCAATCACAACTATCCTGCATGCCTAACAACCATATAAGTATAAGTAATCATGTCAAATGCCAACAATTAAACATCAAACATGCACATATAAGATCAAACATAAAAAAGGTAACATCCATGCCTATCCTAGCATGTAGAAAATAAACTACCTAATATAAAGTATAAAATATAATATCACATGTGAAAGCTAGCAATAAAATGAAGATCTTACCAAGTGGAGAGTTCAAGACAAGTGTTCATCATGCTCTCATCTGTCTCTTATGTGCAATCTCCTCTTCTTTCACTCTGCTGAACCTTTACCAGTCCATTGCCTTCCTTGTAACTTGTTTCGTATCATGTCTATCGGTACAAATATGCCTATGAAATCTCAAGGTTTAAGTTACACTCTTGATATCATCTAGTTAATTTGGTGCCAATTTCCCAACACCTCTTATAAGTTCTCCCAAAACCCACTAGTGAACAATAGGTTTCGGTCACTTACAATGCTCCTCAACACACCAAGGAATCAGATAGTCCACTTCACATATAAGTCAAATAATTTTGATGTCATTTTACTGGACTTATAGAATATACATTTAGCATTCTTCGTCAATCTATCGACTATGACTCAAATGCTCTCATATTCTCTTCTAGTCCTTGGCATTCCATATATAAGGTCCATCGATATCGATTCCCGGTCCACCTGGGAATCTCAAAAGGTTGTAGTAACCACCTGGCTTCTTCTATTCAGCATTTACTAGTTGACAATTCATTTATCTCAAAATGAATGTCCAGACATCCTTTTTCGTCCCTTTCTAATAAAAAAATTTCCTCGCATCACGCTATATTTTATTAACCTTGGGACATATATAACCAATCTTGAATGAGAGTACTCCCATGGTACCTCATCCCTCGACACATCGACATCAGGAATAAACAATATCTCACCCTTGCGGAGCCAACCATCTCAATCGAGTCCATACTACCTCACCTTTATAGACACTGCTCTTTCCTCTAATTTATCCATGATCTCCACTAGTCTAGCTTTACGCCTCTGACTAGTACCGATTCGCTAAATCATGGTAGGTCTGATGGTCAAACTGGCCATCATCTTGGCACTAACTCACATCGAGTTCTGAAGTCACAAACTCAAGCAATGCCCACTCTAGGAATATCTCTCCCAAACTGGTATATTTTCCACTCAAAGCATTAATGAATGCATTTCCCTTATGGGCATATAGGAAATTTCAAAGTCGTAGGAGGTCAAGAACTCTAACCATTGCTACTGACGAAGATCAAGATCCTTCCCGGAGAAGAGATATTTCAATGACGTGGGATCAGTGAACAACTTAAACCTCTTTCCTAACAGATAGAGCCTTCAAATCTCCAAAGCAAACACTATCGCCACCAACTCCATATCAAGAGTTGTATACTTCCTCCCATGCGGTTTCAGTTATCGACTAAAATACACGACAACCTTACCTTCCGGCATTAATACTGCACCTAGTTAAGTACCACGGGCATGTGTATACTATCGACTCCTCATTCCCACTTGGAATGACTAACATCAGTGCACTCGTCAACCTCTTTGTCAGACTCACAAACGCATGTTTGCACCTCGCATCCAAAATAAAAAATATTATTCTTCTCATCAAAATGGTTAATAGTGTCGCTACCTTTGAGAAGTCTTTGGTAAAATGCATATAACATCCCGCCATTCCTAGGAAATTTCTCATCTATAGCACTCTTTGGTTTTCCAAAATCTTGGATTGTCGTAGCTTGTAGGATCCATATCAATGTCCGACTCTGAAACAACATGAGCCAAGCATTTCACTTCCCTCATATAGAAGTGATACTTCAAAGACTTCATCATCAATTAGTATTTTCTCAACACCTACTATATAATCATCAATTGTATCTTATGCTCCTCTTTCGTCCATGAGCAAACGAAAGTATCATCAACAAGCAGAAGCACTAACTTACTCAAGTGATCCCTAGAAACATGGTTCATGAGATCAACAAAGCATGCTGATGCGTTGGTTAGCCCGAACGGCATAACCAACCAATCAAAAATCAAGGTAGCATATGAAATGCTATGTTCGGCACACTCTCTTTAAATACTCTTAGTGGATGAGACTTCATCCCAAGGTCCAACTAAGAGAACACCTTCATGCTATAAAGCTGATCGAACAAGCCATCAATAAGTGGGAGTGGGTACTCATTCGTCGTCTCATTCAGCACACATTAATCAACCTACAACCTCAAAGAGCCATCTACCTTACTGGCGAATAATATAGGTGCATCCCGGTCAAATGTGCTTCTATGAATGAACCCTCACCTCAATAGGTCATCAGTTTGCACCTTTAACTTCCTATGCTATTTACGCATTATATGCCTTAAATTCATAACTACTGGTCTAACACCTCTAACCAAACCGATACGGAGCTCAATCCCTATATGGTGGTATTCCGGTCACCTCATCGAATGTGTCTGGACAATCCCTAGCTATAGGCATAGATGACAACTTGTCGTATGGATATCGAAAGAATATAGAAATCTAACCAGCACCTCATCATTAGGTGGGTAGCTGAACACTAACTTTCACTCATCGTTAGTCATTATCGTGACTAACGGCCTCTCACAATCCACCATTATTCTGTACCCCTTCAGCTAGTCAATTCCCAAACTATAATACAAAATCCAATTAAACCCAAAACAAATCAGTAGCAAATAAACAATCATCCATGACTTGATAAGACAAAGTCACGATAAACCATGTATAAGATGGTTGAGCCCCTAACAAGGTTCATCATAATTAAAGGTCGGTCAACTATTTCGGGTCTCAATTCTAATCCATTTGTTAGATCACTATATTAGAAGAAATATGAAACCTTGATGTCAAATAAAACACATATGGAACACCATAAATGGAAAGCATACCCTTGAATGTAATGCCCTTTCCCTTCTCTTTCGTCGATGGAGCACTCGACGATATCGGAACAACATTTAATGCATATGCTTCCACAGTTTGTCCCTACTTATTTAGTTTGGAACAACCCTTCCACATTGGGTACAGGCTCTCACATCATAAAGCCTTTTTCGATCAACTTCTCGAAGCTCTCATCAATATGACTAATCAATCGCTTCCTAAGATGATCGCTCAGCCCAGTGATAAACATTCATTCTTTCTGAGTGGAGTATCAATGAAAGATAGACCATACTTTGACATCACATCTAATTTGGCTACATACTCCACCACCGACATATCTCCTTACTTCAAATCGAAAAACTTCCTAAATGATACAAACTTTTGAAAAGTCGAGATAATTTCCTTTGAACGAACTATGAACTAATCCCAAGTAAAGTGATCCTTGGGAATTAAAGCTATAAGGGTACTCTAGCAGTTTATTGTTTAGCCCTGGAGTCATCTAGAGGTCAACTTCTACCTCATTGTATCATCTAAATTCAAGTCACTGAAGATCCTTTCACAAATATCCATCCCATCTTACAACTCGATAGTCGAATTCAATCCAAGGAACAGTCTACCTCCAAGACTCACATAGTCTTTATACAGCTTGGCAAAGTCGAATCTCGACGTTTGCACTTAAGCACCACAATCATTTGGAGCAATTTAGGCATTTTAGAATAACAATTTGCACCATCTCTGTGAACATATTTTGTAAATCGAGGTTAGTAGCCCTCGATCCTGCCCACTCCTCTACTACGGAGTGGAGTAAATAACAGCATTTCTCATATGCTAGATCATTCTTAATACATAATAAGAAAGATCGGTTGCTCACAAAGAAAAACAGCATCGGCGGTACTGGTGTGCGCAATACAACTTGAATGCTTATAGTGTCCCCATTACTTGATAAAATGATCTTGTGATATACAATATATACTACTATATAGTTTTGAGAACCAAAATATAAAACCAATACGCACTCCCTCGTTTATAGGTATACTCTCGATTCAGTCTAAGGTGATAACTCCTGCCCTATCTCTATTTGGTCATGATATCAACTCAAGTTAATCACGTAACCTAAGCTATGATACCAAATGTGACGACCGCCCTACATGATCGGATGCTCTAGTAGCGCTCAGTTACATGAGCATCAGAGTTGTAGGGAGGTCGTCACACTTACAGATTCCTAACTCTTCAAAACAAAATTGATAAATTTCTGGTTAACTCAATTCCAGTTTTTTAAGAAGTAATCAAACAATATATAAAGAGGAGTCCTAAATGATCTCTTATATATAAAAGTTCTTAATGCTATAGACATTTCATACCAATGCTCCTCCCTAGGTGTTCTCAAATCGTATGAAACTGTGAAGCTTTAAGATAATTTCTAAGTTAATTTTGTCAAGTTCGATAGTCGACTGATCACTAACAAGTTCAAAATAGACGATTGTAAATGAAACCAAGTCTCGTAGACTTATCACGTTTTCTATATTTTCAACTCACACTTTGCCTCGGTCAAGATTGAAGTCGGTAGGTTAGAGCACTATTGCTTCTCCATCCTATTCGATCATCATTCTTAACTCCACATATAGACAAGCCTACTTCGTTGACTTTACGTGCTAAGTATACGACTAAATACTCCATAAACAAGCAAACACATAGAAAGCACGTTAAAGCCAAATAAGCATAGTTAGTTACCAAAGCACGATGACACTACTTAAGCAACTCCTTATCCATTTTTATTTAATTAATCCTTTAATTGATTAAAACTCATTTGTAAATACTTCTATATATTTAAAATACATTTACAGAAGATATATACATGTATACTACTATTCACTATTCATTTCTACTCTTTTCAATACTATCCCAAAGGGTATAAGTATCTTAACTAACCTTAAACAAGATTTTACATTTGCACAAGTATACTTTTGTGGGTTAAAAGTAAATGGCATCAAAACATTGTTACTATAAACCCAAAACCATTCCATTTATAATTATGTTTAAAACAATCTTTTTAGAGATCTAATTGCTCGACTAAGTATAATAAAAAAGAGCTAAAGATCAATGTTATTAACACATTGTCATAACAAACCCAAAATTAGTTTTATACTCGTTATTATCTTTAAAACTTTCATTTAAAGATATAAGTTAATATTTGCTTAAGTTCAGTATTTGACTAGTCAACTATCTAGTTCTAAAGATGACCGCCTATCGAAATCAAGGTTCATATACTTATCATGTTTCCAAACTTCTCAACTTATACTATTCCTTGTTAAAGAGTGAAGCCAGGTAAGTTAAAGCACTTGTTGCATATAAAAGCCTTGCCTAGACACTTTATTTTTAACACTCACAGACAGAAAAGTCTACTTAGTCCGCATTTAGTGCTAAGCATAGTTAATTACTTTTCATAAGTATAAACAAACAAACAGCTTAAACCACTAAGCACTCTTAAACCACTTTGTAAAACATTTGTATATACAAATTTATTTATAAGATAATGTATTTAATAATAAAATAATTTAAAATGATATTATATGGCGCAAGCTTTTAATACTAGTAAAATAATTAGCTAATTTTCTAAAAACGATATATACTTTAAATACTTATAATATAGTCTAAAACATTTATTTAAAATATTGCTTAAAAATACTTATTTTATAATTTATTCAAACTTGAAAACAACATGTTTTCCTTTGTATAAAAATAAAACTCTTACTTTAAAAATTCATAATAAATTATCAAAAATATATAAAAATTCCAAACCACTTTTCAATTACTCTAATACATATTAGAAAAGAAATTAAAAAGAAATACTTAAGTTTAAAAGTCATTTCAAAGCAGTTTAATGTCTCCGGTAGAATAGACAACATTTCTAGAATGTTGTAAAAAGTGGTACAGAGGCAAAGACAACGTATTTTAAGTGCTATGGTCGAGCCCGATTAGAGCGAGCAACCTTGGCCAGTTTTGTATAGTCAAAATTTTAATCGATTTTCGATACGCAAACAACCTTTTTATAGTAGCCATTATACACATAATACATCACAACAATAGCTAGAAACCCCTAAGGATCTCTCTATAAATTCCTATAGAAATTGCCAAACACCAAGCAATTTCTAAGTGCGTTTATAGTGACTATCGCTATAAAACCACTACTGCATCAAGTCAAATTCAAGTGAATCCCCTACTAAACCTTATGTTTTTTCTTTCAAGGCTTTACAACATGCCTTTGCTCTCACTCCAGTAAACCTTTACTAACTACACTGTCTTCCCCATGAACTGCTTAGTACTCCACTCGACTATACAAATTGGCTTCCAAGGTTTTGATGCTTTAAGTTCAACTTCGATATCATCTAGTTGATCTAGTGTAACAATTATGCCCGACTCATGCACATGTATTTGATGTAAGTCGACACTATAAGCTAAGTTCCCAATCCTCACATGTATCTAGGAAGGACATACGAAGCTTCGTCCTAACTTACCTTTAGTACTGAATCAAACTACATTCTTTGATGGAGAGATCTTTACAAACACCATACCGCTAAAGGGAAATCTAAGTTTCACTTCTCTTATCAGTGTAGCTCTTCTATTTATGTTGATCCTCTTTCAATCATTATCGAATGATCTTGATATTCTCCAAATTTTCTCTGTTCACATCTAACCCAAGTATCACCTTCTTAACCGCTTCCTACTAACATGAAGAAACATTGCATGGTCGGCCATATAACGCTTCAAACGGTGTCATACCAATGCTAGACTGATGACTATTTTTATATATGAAATCCATAAGATGCAAATGATAATCACACGAGCCTACAAAGTCGAGTATGGAAGCTTGTAGGAGATTCTCTAAGATACAATTCTCTCCCTTAATCTTCCCATCAGTTGTGGGTGATAACCATCAGTTGTGGGCGATAATTTGTACTCAAATGCAACTTTATCCCCAATGCCTCTTACAAGATACTCCAAAATCTGCTAGTGGATAATGGGTCTTGATCGCTTATATATAACTCGGCCAATTTGGCACATAGTGGTTGCATTATCCACTTCACGTATAACTCGGCCAATTTGGATGTCACCCCATTAGACTTTATGGATAATGATTGAGCACTCTTTGTTAATCTATCAACTATGACCTAGATGGTATTGTACCCTCCTCTGGTTGAAGGCAATCTATTGATGAAATCCATTGATATATGTTCCTACTTCCACTCGGTAAGTTCAAGCAGTTGCATCAAATCACTTGGCTTCTTGTATTCAACCTTCGCTAGCTAACAATTCAAACACTAAGATGAATGCCCCGATGTCCTTCGTCATCCCTTCCCAATAGAACATCTACTTCATGTCAAGATATATTTTATTACCTCAGAGATGTAAAGTCCATATCGAATGATGTCACTCATGTAGTACCTCATCCCTCAACCCATCGACATCAAGTATAAACAACTTGACATGCTTATGGAGCCAACTATCATAAATGAGTCTATATCGCTTCATCTCTTTAGAATCTACTCTTTTTATCTTAGCCAAAATCCCTGCTAGTCTACCATCGCATCTTTAACTAACATCAATCCTCTTAATAGAGCAGGTATGATGGTCTAGCTCATCAACATCTCTTGGTCTAGCTCGCATCAAGGTCAAAAATCATAACTAATGATATGCTCTAGTTGCATCCACTGTAGGAACATCGCTCCTAAGCTACCATGTATCCTACTTAAAGCATCAGCCACTACATTTCCCTTACCAAGTGTATAGAAAATGTTAAAATCATATGAGGCTTAAAACTCTAACCATTGCTACTAATGAAGGTTAAGATCCTTATGTGAGAAGAGGTAATTCACAATTTATAGTCGGTGAATAGCTCGATCCTTCTATGAGAAGGGGTAATTAACGATTTATAGTCAGTGAATAGCTCAAACATCTCCCCTAATAGAAAAAACCTCCAAATCATCAGTGCAAACACAATCGCTGCTTACTCCAAATCATGGGTTGAGTATGTCCTCTTATATGGCTTTAGCTGTCGACTAGCATATGTGACAACCTTACCCTGTCGCATCAATACTAGGCCACTTTCATTATCACAGGTGTCTGTGTACACAAGCATCTATGTATACCATTACCTCCTCATTCCCACTTGGAATGGTCAACATTAGTGCACCTATCAACCTCTCCTTCAGACTCATGAACCCATGCCCACACTTCACATCCGAAGTAAAGGTTTGATTTTTCTTCATCAAATTGGTTAAAGGTGCTGCTACCTTGGAAAAGTCCTTTGTAGCGACTTTTTGGACGATTTTCATATATAACACTTCTAAATTGGAGTTAGTACAAAAAAGTTACGGACGTTTGAAAAATTGAAAATGAAATAATTGAAAATTTTAATAATTAAACAAATTTCAGTCGACCCAAGACTTTGACAACTCAACCCTAGAATTGGATGGTCGAGCGTTTTAGGTCGACTAATGTCCTTTAGTGGTCGACCCATCATGTTGAAATTGTGAAAACTGGAGCCTTGCATAGAAGGCTCCAATCGTTCCTTCCTAGCCAAGTATGTGATGAGTGTGCCTGATCAAAGTGAAGATTCTCCTACTAAATCTAACGGCCTAAACTATTTTGCAATCCCTATAAATTCTACCTAACCTAAACCTAAAATCCATATAAAGTTTGCTATAACGAAACTCTATCAAAATTTTCCCTCTTATCTAAACCTTAAAATTCTTAACAATCAAAATAAAATCAACCTACAAGAATATAAGCATTTGGAGATAGATGGAGCAAGCGGAGCTAGCATTCGAAGAAAACATTCTTAGGCAAAGAGAACAGGAAGAGCTTAAGCTTGAGGTTAGTGGGAATAATTTTAAATAGATGATTACTTACAGTTAAAATTTATCCATTCTCTATGATCTAGAATGATGTTAGAAACCGTAAATTAAAACTTGTACCTAGATAGAATTTGAAGATACTGTAAATTTCTAAACCTAGTTTGATGCTAGCAGACCTCTCTTCTGATTGAATTACAAAACCCTAAATTGATAAACCCTAAATTTATAAATCCCTAAATTGAACAATTGGACATTGAAATCAGAATCTAGATTGACCAATTAGTAATTAGGGTTCAACAAAAACAGTTAACAATATGAATTAAACTAAAGTCAAAAATTGACAATGAAATTAACGAAACCCTAATTTTTTCCTATGACCAGTCAACCCTAATCCCTAATGGTCGATCATTTAGGGTTAGCAGTCAATCGGTAGATATGTAGAATGTGTGGTCTGAACCTTGGCCTAAGGACCAAGTTTATTAGTTAAAATATATATACATTTACTATTTGGGTTTCTATTTAAGGTAAATTGGATGCAAGTTAGGACTTGTAGGGAAGCTAGTTCCCTAAGAGCGGACCTAGGACATTACGGTGTTGGGTAAACATTTTCACCCAATTTAGGATCGAGTAATTGATTAGAGGCGATGTATTTTTGCAAATGGCACTCATAGGAGGTTCCACGGTAGGTGTGCAACACTGACGAGGATGACTGATGGATTGAGTCCAGCATAATGGGAGTCCTAGTATGCATGATTCATGACGAATGTGATACTGTTCAAATGGAGGATCCCAGAGCATGTAATAAGAGGCCAACACTGCGATCGAGTGGTGGAAGCAGATGCAAGCAATGAGACATATCAGTGAGTTAATATTTCGGGTTCTTCCTCTCCAGGCATAGTGAGGGGGGATTGGTTCCATAGTAGCCTAGTGGCAGTGATAGTAGAGGGAATTTATTTCCAAAGTAGCCTAGTGGCGGTGTTTTCATGGGTAGTAGCTAAGGGTTGGTGACTTTGCGTTTAGTCACATTATGGCAGAGTTTCCATGTTTTAGTAGCCTAGTGACATTGTTTACATTGAGTACCTCTAGGAGCGGTGGCCGATTGTTAGATATGAGGATTGATCCTTAGTTCGATCCATTGCAATAGCCTACACAAATTGTAGTGTAGGAATGCATTAGACAAGAACCTTTAGGTAACAAACCTTTAGAATTCACGGACATTAGTAGCACACCCTATGTTATCTTGAGTAGAGTTAAAGTTAACTGCACATGATTATCACATATTAAACTTATACTCGTTCACCGGGCCTTTGTTTACCTTCTCCCTTCTTTCCATTTTTCCCTACCATAGGATGACAGTTTAGTAGTTGATTGGACATAGTATGTGAGAAAGGAGTTTCATGTTGGAGGTCTCATATTCTTTGTTGTCATCAAGTAGTTATTTACTGTATTAAAAGTCTTTAAAACATATATTGTACTTTGAAAAATTATATATGGAAATAAAGTATTTTGTAGACTGTTTTTCTGAAATGTTTACTTTTCAGTACTTATATTTTAATTCTTATTTTAATTCCTTTCGCTACGAGATCTGAAAGTATAAAATGTCTTAGAACTTACCCTTATAATTATGCTCTATAATGTTTTAAAAACCCACAACTCGCATTTCTTGGCATGATGCGAATTCGAAAGTCACACTAGGCTTTGGATCGGAGTGTCAGGAAGTGCGGATTGATACATTTGGTATCAGAGCTTAGGTTTAAGGTCCCCTATGATTTAGGCCAGTATTGAGAGAAAGTGCTTGAATTTTTTTTGGAAAAAAAGCTTTTTCAAAAAGGAATGTTCAAAATGGACTTTTGAAAAATAGTTAAAGTTTAGAAGGTTTTACATATATATATATATATGAAAAGTATAATAAGAAAGAATGATATCAAGTATTCTTGCCAAGTACTATCTTTGGGAATGTTGAAAATAATTCCCAATAAAAAATGGGGAGAATGAGTACAAGTCTTAGAGGAATGGCTCTAGAAAAGCAACTAAGATTTCGAGCATGAAGATCCTGATATGGTTCCATCGGTATCTAAAGCAGGGAGACAATATGAGCCTAACCAGACTAAGGGTGCGTAATTATAATTTTCTGGTATGTGTATTAATACACAACTACCTATATATTTTTCACTCAAAATGTAACAACCTGCTCTGAAACAGACCTAAATTCCGATCCAAAAAAGGCCCATCAAAACTTAGACCCATTCTAGAAATGGTCGTTGGTTGGTACAAAGAACAATACAAAGCTATTAATCTAACATTCAGAACTCATATCGAAAGGATAAAATATAATAACAGAAACAATAACCATTTCATTTGTAATCCAAATGTCATAAAAGCCAATAATAACCATTATATATCCATGGTACATCATTTTTAAAATATAAAAGTTTCCAATGGTACATCTAAAAATAACATGAACAGATAAATAGCTAGGCTACCACAAACTTACTCCATGCCCTCGCCTTCAACATCATCATCATTCCTAACCTACGTTGTAATGAGGAATGAGTCAGAACAACATATATCTGGTGAATAAAAATCTCAAGCCTTACTATATTAGCACTTAGATAGTATAATTCAAATAGGAATATGTTGTATTCTACCTAAATCATAAGTCTTTTCAAATATAAGCCCAAAGGCATTTCTCAAACATAAATAAGTAGGCTTTCCAAACATAAGCCTATAGCCAACTTTCTATTATCCCAATAACCCATATTTATTTTCCATAATATTCTATCAATTTAAGAGATAATACTCAAGTCACTTAATACCTTTTAATAGGAATTAGCCATACTCCGGCCATTTAATACCTTATTTAAGGCAGGTCCACGTCATTTACCACCTATAATCCCAAGATGGACTCCTCACTAGTAACTATCTTGCTAATAATGCATGAAATCTCTTCAACCACTTAATACTTCCTATTGAATCGAGCCCTTTACCAAGATTTCCTCAACCATACCTAACCCAAAACCCTGACCACTTACTACTTCCTACATGGGAAAGAGGAGGGATCTCACACAACCACTTTATATCTTCAATCCTTGAAACAAGTACTTGTATTATGACCTATATCGCACAATGATGTTTTACATTAGTCCGACTGATCATAGGTACTAGTAGCCAGTTTAACTGGGTAGATTTAGCCTACAGAATTTGGGATTAACCTTGTGTCAATGACAGTTACTTATTATAGACGATGTCTCACACCAGTCCGAAAGTCACACTACTGGTAGCCAGATTAGCTGGGCAGACTTCTGTGTGCTTTTAGCTGCACTCGCAGCCCTATAACTTGGTCATAATCTATATACACTCTACATATATTATCACACATCTCACTGTTTCCATAATCAAGGCCTTATAAGAGATCTTTCTTATTTCGCCTTTTACATTAATTACCCTTAAGGGGGATTTTAATAAAATTAATAACCTATTTAACTACACAATTATACGTTATCATTATACATTAATTACGCTAATATATATATATATATATATATATAAACACACATATATACATATACATACATACATATATATATACACGCCTAGTATTTTCTAAGTATGCAGAATTTACGTCCTAAACTAGCATTTAAATGTCAACTCTTTCAACAATTATTGTTAAGGTTGAATAGGAAGATAGACCAAAATTTCACTTGTAGAATCTAGGATGGATCCATATAGACTCTAAACATGATAACTAGGTACCATGATTTTTAAAGGATGGAAGAAACCATTCTGAAGTAAAATAAGATGATTTAAGTTGAATCAAATTGGAAACTTTTTTTTTCACCAATTTAAGAAATCACTAAGTTGGTTAACCTTTGGTAAAGTGGAAAATTTTCAAAAAGCTAAGTAGGAAGGTGACACCATCCATATTCGAGTTGTCTCACTTGGTATCTAGAAGTTAAAGCAATTATGTATACCACTGGATGAGTTAAGGTAGTGTACTCTGCATTGAGGATGTCGTAGGGCTATAGTTTCAAGGGAGCATACTTATGCTTAGTTATTTAGCATGGTTCTTGACGATAACATTTAAGTTTGTAGTAAGGATTGTAGATAATTTCCTATGAACATACATTCGGGTTAAAGATTTAGGTCAGTGGTAAAGGATGAGGAGTGCAATTAAGAAATATGGATAGATTTATTTTATAGAAGGACAAGGAATACACAAGATAGGGAGAAAAACATATACCAACCAAAGACACATGGGTTGTCTGTGGAGCCGAGTCCACAATTAGGGGCAGACAAGTAGAAAGCCCCAAGGCAAGATAGAACACGACCATCATTAGGTACTTATGAAAGTGTCTATACGATGCAGCTACCATGGTCAAGCTACATTATTTAGGAAAAGTTACAAAGGATAGGTGAGGTCTTTTTTCTCCGTGCACCTACCCGTATTTTTGGGCATGGGACAAATCCATTCCATAATGAAATAATTAAACTAGATAAAGTTTAGTAGGGAGATGATCGAGTTGACAGTACATGGGAGCCTGAGGTGAAAATCTGAACTACCCATCTAGTACTCTTTTTTGGTACCTTTTCTTTTTAGTTAGTGTTAACGAATTTCTACATCAACCCTATTATCCCGCCTTTTGGCAAAGCCGTAACACTAAGGAATTGACTAGTAACCAGTGATGGCCCGTCCCAGAGATCGGTTATATACGGGCTCACTACGGACATCGATGAATTTTGTCCGAGTCCGGATCGAGCCAAAACCGGTAGGACATGACAAGCTAAGCCATGGGAGCCAACGTTTCAAATCTCAAGTCAATCCGAGTTTGTATGCTCGAGTTATGAGCGATACAAGATTGGACTAAAATCAATTGCCGGTCGACTCGCTCCTTCGACTCGCTTCGCAGCACTCAAGAGAAGCCAACTTCGACTCGCTCCACATCCCTCAGAGCTGCTCTCTTCGACTCGCTCCACATCCCTCAAAGCTGCTCTCTTCGACTCGCTCCAGTCTGAAACCATCGAAATTGCATACTTCGACTCGCTCCGCTCAAACAACTGTTCGACTCCGTCAACTTCGACTCGCTCGACCAATGCTAGCTTCGACTCGCTCGACCAAAGCTTGTTTCGACTCGCTCAACCAAGTGTTTACTTTGACTCGCTCGAAACAACATCCAGGACAGAGTAAGAATCAAGTACCACGTCATCGAGTCGAACGGAAGCAAGTCAAAACGAAAGCGAGTCGAAGGAAACAGCCTACCAAAAACTCCATTTCGTATCGATCATATCTCCCAATCTACAAGTCCAAATGCTATGAAATTTTCACAGAAGACTACATGCATGCTAAAGAATGTCCACGCCAAATTTCGACTTCATTGGACGAAATCTTGAGCAAGTAGAAATCTTTTCGTGTCGATCACGGATCGGACCGAAACTTCACGGGCTTGGGCGTGCGGTCCTGGTCACATGCCAGAGAGGGTCTCCCGAGATCTGGGCGAAATATCAGCCTCCTACACTTATAAATAGACCCCTAAAGCCAACAGAAAAGGGGTTCTTCTTCTTCTTTGAGATCTCCAATGCCCGGACTCTGCCAGATCCAGATCTGAACTCCATGGCTGCTGCTACCAACCAAATTCACTGCTGCAAATCACAATTGAATGATATAAATCATTGAATTCACTTGTAAACACAAAAGAAAGATCAATAAAGCAAACTACTTCATAGTGGACGTAGGCAATACGCCGAACCACTCTAAAATCTTGTGTCTCCTTGCACTTTAATTATTCTCATTTTTTGAAATTTGGAGTCTTTGTTAGATAATTCCTCTTTTTTCATTTAATTTCTTCACTTTATCTCTTCAAAGACTTCCGAAGAGTGTTTGTCGATCATATCTCCCAATCTACCCGTCCAAATGCTATGAAATTTTCACAGAAGACTACGTGCATGCTAAAGAATGTCCACGCCAAATTATGACTCCGTTGGACGAAATCTTGAGCGAGTCGAAATCTGTTTGTGTCGATCACGGATCGGACCGAAACTTCACGGGCTTGGGCGTGCGGGCCTGGTCACATGCTAGAGAGGGTCTCCCGAGATCTGGGTGAAATATCAGCCTCCTACACCTATAAATAGACCCCCAAAGCCAACAGGAAAGGGGTTCTTCTTCCTCTTTGAGATCTCCAACGCCCGGACTCTACCAGATCCAGATCTGAACTCCATGGCTGCTGCTACCAACGAAATTCACTGCTGCAAATCACAATTGAATGTTGTAAATCATTGAATTCACTTGTAAATACAAAAGAAAGATCAATAAAGCAAACTACTTCATAGTGGACGTAGGCAATACGCCGAACCACTCTAAATTCTTGTGTCTCCTTGCACTTTAATTATTCTCATTTTCTGAAATTTGGAGTCTTTGTTAGATAATTCCTCTTTTTTCATTTAATTTCTTCACTTTATCTCTTCAAAGACTTCCGAAGAGTGTTGTGCCCAATTTTGGTACAAACACTTTGGTGCTTTCTTTGAGAAAACCAATTTTTCTCCTGCTCTTTGGATCTCCTATCTATATTGGATTGCACAAATCTAAGAAGAAGATCTAGATCTAGAACTTTGAAGCCCTTCCATTCTATTCAGATTTGCAATCAGATCTAGGAAAGGACTTCATCAATTCGTTATGGTGAGCACACGTACCACCTCTACAGTTGCTAATCAAGGAGCACGGGACCGGCCAAATTCCGTGCAATCACCTCCATCCAACCAAAATGCTGCGGGACCTTCAGATCCATCAGGTCCGATCACTAGACAACAATATCAGACATTGCTTCAAGAGTTGACCGAAAGTCGACGGCAGCTAGCGAAACAACTACGTGCCAACACGGAGCTGACTAACCAGCTAAATCGCCAAAGGCGAAGAAGATCCAGAAGAGACCAAGGTTCTCACTCTTCCATAGAAAGTTCAGCCTCCTCCGATGGCCAAACTAGATCCACACGTCCACGGTTGGGTGGAAGCTACATCCAGGCCACGGGACACCAACCTGCTTTGAACCTTGGGCAACCTAGAGCTGGACCATCTGCTAGCCTCCGCACAGAACCTTCAACTCGAGGAGGAGCTGCTCCTTATCATGTTACCGGCAACATTGCTACTACCACCACTGTTGGACGGGGAGGTGATGCTAGAAACCAAGCTGATCCTCAACATGGCCAACGAGAGCAGACTCCTGAGCCTTATGTCCTTGAGGATGTTGAACCAAGGAGGCGAGGCACGGACCGTCGACCGCGTCCGGTCCAGACTCGCGCTGTCGAACCCGACTACACCTTGGCACAACATGCTCCAAGTGTCTGAACGCCGGATATACCAGCGATGATCCGCCAAATGATCCGTGAAAGTCAGGGTCTCTCTAATGACGACTGAGGGATCTCACGAAGTCATACCCCTTTCACCGATGATGTTTTATATGCCGAGCCACCTCGACATTTCAGGATGCCAGCTTTGCAAGTTTATGAATGCTGCTAGAGCTGATGACGCAGTAAAGTGCCGTAGTTTCCCCATTTCCCTAGGGGGCATTGCTACCATGTGGTTCACTCGTTTGCCACCACGATCCATCTCTAACTTTGACCAGATGGCCACCAATTTTGTCGAACAATTCCGTATGCATGTGGCGAGGCTAAAGGACGTTAACACTCTGTCTAGTGTTACGCAAGCTCCCGGAGAAACGCTTAGACGTTAGTTGGAACGATTCCATGCTGCGTGTGTAGAAATAAGCAATCCCAACGATAACTCTATCCTGATGGCTCTGACTAAGGGAATTGATGCTGATTCCGAGTTCGGAAGTTGGTTAGCTGGGAAACCACCTGCGTCATTGGACCGTTTCTATTCCAAGGCAGCCCAATTCCTGAGAAGGGAGGATGCGAAACAGTCTAGGAAGCAGGATGATGCAGGACCCAACATCGAAGGTATCTAGAGTAACGTCGCTGTTAAACAGTTCAGAAATAGTTCTGGAAAAGTCCAGTTGAACGTCCAAAATAAACAGAATCAGCAGAGCTAAAATAGAAATCAGAACAAAAAACGCGATCAAGATCGTGGACCACGGCGTAGAGCTTCCATGTACGAAAACTACACTCCATTGAACACGTCGTTGGAAAATGTGTATTTGCAGACCTGCAATACCATGCAGTATAAGAAGCCTGGCCCAAAACCACCAACTGAAAGACAAATCCAGACAGGAAAATTCTATATATTCCATGAGAGTTATGGCCACAACACCAATGAGTGTCGTCACCTACAAGACCTCATCGAAAAACTGATACGTGAGCGAAAGCTGGATCAGTATATACGGGCGACGCAATCTGGTGGTGCGGGCCCATCAAATCAGAACCGTGCGCCGAATCAGGAAAGATAGGAGGAACCCGCTCGTGCAGACGGGAGATTGGTCATCAATACAATAAGTGGTGGTCCTCACCCAACAGATCGAAGCTGGAAGGAAATGGAGTCGTATGCCAGTTCTATCAGGCATGCGGACTTCGAGTGTTGCAGTAGTTTTGATGAGGGGGCTCCGGCCAAGCAACAGAAAGTGATGACGGATGACATCATGTTCAGGAGCAGAGACGCAGATAAAGTCGAAGCTCCCACTATCGATCAACTGGTCATCTCAGCACAAGTAGGTCCCGCTTGGATAAAAAGGATCCTGGTTGATAGTGGAAGCTCTGTGAATATTTTTTTCAAGCGAGCTTATGATCAAATGAAGATGGAAGCCGCAGACATGAAACCTTGTCAATCTCGAGTCCATGGTTTCAACGGAAGCGCCACAATCCCCAGTGGGACGGTGGAACTGCCAGTAGAGTTGGGAGTTGGAGAATGTCGGAGAGTACGGATGTTGCAGTTCATCGTTTTGGACATAGACTCCCCTTACAATGCTTTCTTGGGCCGATCGGCCCTCGCTGAATTCAGAATAGCCATTGCCCCATGGTGTTTGACCTTAAAATTTCCTACTGATCATGGAATAGGAATCATTCAGGGAGATCAGGCCACTGCCAGAGCCTGTTATGTTGCTGAGCTGCGGGAGTATAGCGAAAGGAAAAGGGAAAGGGCGTAGAGGAATCTCTCTGCGTCCGTTTCGCCGATAATTGACAATTAATGCCCGGGCCCAGGCCTGGGCACCCCAGCCAATTCCTCAAGGATCTTGACCCGAGAGAAACTGAAGACGAAGGAGAATCTAAAGAAAGTCAAGCATCCTCGGCCGAACTGACGATTGATGTCCCAATTGACAATAACGATGATTCAAAAATAATAAAGATTGGATCTCAGCTAAGCCAGCAAACTCAAGAGTAATTGGTTGAATTTCTACGGGCAAATCTTGACGTATTTGCCTGGACACATTCTGATATGTGTGGGATCTCGCCGGACATCACGAGCCACACTCTGAATATTGACCCGCGGCATGTCACGGTCAAACAAAAAAGGCGCGGTATGGATCCAGAGAGATCTACCACCCTTAAAGAGGAAGTAGAAAAGCTTGAAGCGAACAGATTCATTCGAGATGCGCTATATCCTGAATGGGTGTCAAATCCCGTGCTCGTCCGAAAGCCAAACGGGAAGTGGAGAACATGTGTCGACTATTCCGATCTGAATAAAGCGTGCCCCAAAGACAGTTTCTCGCTTCCTAGAATAGATCGGCTAGTGGATTCGACGGCTGGACATGAACTCTTATCCTTCATGGACGCGTATTCAGGCTACGATCAGATACCGATGCATTTACCTGACCAAGAACACACCAGCTTCGTAACCAATCTAGGACTTTACTATTAATAGGTTATGCCGTTCGGACTCAAGAACGCCGGAGCTACTTACCAACGGTTGGTCAATCGGATGTTCGCTAATCAAATCGGGAAGACAATGGAAGTATATGTAGACGACATGCTTGTGAAGTCACGACTCTCCACCGACCATGTAAAAGACCTAGAAACTATGTTCAACATACTTCGGGAGTACAAGATGAAGCTCAACCCACTGAAATGTCATTTTGGAGTTGCATCCGGAAAGTTCCTTGGGTTCATCGTTAACGCCCGGGGAATCGAAGCCAATCCCGAAAAGATTTGGGCAATCAGAAATCTTGAAACTCCCAAAACTATAAAGCAAGTCCAGAGTCTCAATGGAAAGGTAGCAGCATTGAGCAGGTTCATTTCAAAGTCCACTGACAAATGCATTCCCTTCTTCGATCTGATTCGAAAAGGGAAACGAAACTTTGAATGGACCACAGAGTGCGAGGGCGCTTTCCAAGCACTAGTCCAACATCTGTCCATACCGCCGATACTATCAAAGCCTATTGATCATGAGAAGTTGTTCGCATACTTGGCAATATCAGAAAACGCTATCAGCGTTGCATTAATCCGAGAAGAAGACAAGATACAGAGGCTAGTATACTATGTCAGTAAATGATTGACTGGAGCTGAAAGGAATTATCCGAAGCTGGAAAAGTTGGCTTACTGCCTTGTCATTGCATCAAGAAAACTCCGACCATACTTCCAGGCACATTCCATTATTGTTTACACCGACCAGCCGTTACGACAGGTCCTTTCGCGGCCTGAGACGTCTGGTAGGTTACTCAAGTGGAACATCGAACTGAGCCAGTTTGACCTTACTTACGCTCCGAGACGGGTCATACAAGGACAAGTCCTAGCCGATTTCATAGCTGAATTTACCATCCCAGAGGACTTGCTCGAAGCCAGTGAATCCCCGAGTACGTTTGGAAACTTTATACTGACGGAGCATCAAACGACCGGTGTTCAGGCGCTGGTATTGTGCTTGAAACTCCCGAAGGTCGATCCATATGTTATGCCTTAAAGTTCGATTTCCATGCAACTAATAATGAAGACTTGCTAGAGATTTGAGAATTTGCAGTGGAAATTTATTGTGACTCGCAATTAGTTGTGTGTCAGGTACGAGGAGAGTATCAAGCAAGAGATCGAAGGTTGGCTGCTTACTTAGCTCGAGTTAATGAAGTACTAGACCATTTTGATTACTACGCCATCTACAGTATACCTCGAGAACGCAACCAAAAGGTCGATTCATTGGCGAAGCTAGCCAGCACCGGTGAAGCTCAACAAATGGGACTCGTTCCCGTAGAAACACTATCTTCCCCAAGTATCGACCGGGCGGAAATAAACCGGGTATGTGAAACCATCCCCGAAAAGGATTCATGGATGACTCCACTCAAAAATTACATCGAATTATCGAGTTCGAATTCATCTACGGACTCGCCCTGGTGCGCCACTTTCTCTTCCTCAACCAGTCGACCCCAAGCATTGTGTAGATGAGTCGAAAAGTCATCAAGCCAGGCTAGACCCCTGTGCCTCAGCACATTAGCATTGTAAAAAACAAGGAGGTCTTCGATGTCGGCCTCTAGCCTGGACTCGACCAGCTTCACCCTCTCCTCGACCTCAGTCTCCACCTTCTGAACTTTAGCCACCGCCGCATCCCGTTCATCCCTGAGCAGAACAGCTTGTTCGCATGCCTCCTGGGCTGCGTTGTTCGCGTCGTCTTTCTCCTTGGCCAAATCAGCAAATTTGGCCTTAAGTTCATTGAGCTCCTTGACCGCCGCGTCCCGCTTAGCGATGACTTTAGTGTTCCGGTGACCCATCTCCTCCACCAGGGCAACGTGAGTCTGTCCCAACCTCTCCATCTCCTCCTTCGCTTCATCAGCCCTTTTAACGGCCGCAATCTCAGACTTCCAAGAAGACTCGGACTCAGCGGAGAGTACCTGAATAATCCGATCCCTTTTTGCGAGCTCGGTCTCCATCTTCTCGAGCGCTTTGGCTCGCTCGGCAGCCACCTTAGAAGCCTTCTCCGCGGCCTTTACCTACTCTTTGTACTGGGTGTAGATGTCATTAATGTACTCATGCATCGTGTTTTCCACTCCAGACGGAATTCTTTTAAGTGTGGTGGGAAGACATAGCCATCGAAGTAGATATTTGGAAAATCCTTCTTCATTTGAGCCAACTTAAAGGCCCCTTCTCCAGTTGGATCAACGGGGACCTGCTCTGTAACCATGGAAGATGTAGTCTCGACTCTCTGAAGTTGAGCCTTAGATCTGGAAGTGTGAGAAAAAGGCCTGTGACGAGGAGTCTCTGACGGCTGTGGAACATGAGCTAGAGGTGGAGATGGAAGTCTAGGAGGAGGAGAGCGTGATCTATACCGGTGTCGGTATTCTCTATCCCTGTCACGCCCATACCTATCCTGACTAGAGTACTCGCGATCGCGATCCCTATCAGAGTCCCTCCTGTGGGAATCATAGTAACCAGAAGCCATTCGGGCTGAGCGGAGGCTCCCGAGCATAGATCCTCTACCAGACATAGTACCTAAAAATGGTAAACGAAAACGGAGTTAGTAACTTCCTAAGTTGGACGAAGCACAGTTGTGAATCATGTAGTGTAGTGAAGTGTATGCATGTGCAATCCCCCAACCAACCGGAAATGTCGGCCGCACTCGTAGCAAACAACCCGCTCGGTTCATGAACATTATCGAGCTCCTCCTTCCCGACATCGTGTGGAGACGACACAAAATCCGGGATCGTAAAATCATCAAGCCCTGTGAAAGGACTCTCCACTTGCAGGGAAGGAGCCTCTGAAATTCTGATCCCTTGGAAAGGTAAAGACACGACCACAGATTTAAATCTCTTAGATTTAGAGCATTTGTGAGCAGCGGCCTTGCCTTTTCTTCCTCCACCCAAGTCCCGGGCATCGGCAGAAGGCCTAGTTGGGAGCTCAGTATCAGTGGGCGTTCTTTCTGGATCAACTTCTTCGGTGATCGCAACTGCGGGCGCTTTGCGCTTCACGCGTTTCTTTGGGGTCACTCTATGTACCACTTCCAGATGTATGCTCTATCTCCGCTCTATCAGCCCGACAGCCCTCAAATTCATGTCGGTCAGGACCAAGTCTATATGCCTCTCTTCGCTCGGAAACACTTGAAGAATCCGGACAAGCTCTCTGAAGTATGCGCCATCGGGACGAGAGATTGCATCTATAAGAAAGAAAAAATATGTCAGTTTTTGAAGTCGGTTACTAGTATCTCAATGATTCAAAAGAGAAGTGGCAACACTTACGTCTATCCAACCACCGCCCAGCAAATCCAGAGGGCACCGAACGTAGAACCATTCGGTTTTATAATAAATTAGCCTTCCCCAGGAGCCCAGTACAATGTGGCAGCTTCTGACCGCCTCCAGGAAGGTAAAAGAAGGGTTGTCTCCTCGGCTTTTGACGTTGAATAAATATATGATTTCGATCGGCTTCGGCGGTCAAAAGAGAATCTACATAAACAGAACAAAGGTACTATTTAACAAGGCATATCCGTTGGGATGTAGCTGAGATGGAGCTATGCCGAGAAACGACAGCATCTCCCTTATATATTCATTGAAGGGAGGAAGTGTCCCCACCGTGCAAGCGTGACGGTTGAAAGCAGTAAACCCCTCCAGGGGAGTGTGCGGCCTATCAGCTGGCCCAGGAAGAAGCACGTCGTCAAGAGACAAACCATGCCTTAAGCAAATCCATCCTAGCATGTCTTCAAAGATACTCGATGGTACGGAATCTATTGGATTGAGAATAAACCGAGCGCCCAGACGCTCGTCCGGAACTGGCTCTATAACTTCGGCTTCAATAACCGGTATCTCTATGGTTGGAGGAAAAGAACATGGAATTTCCGGTTGTTGAGAACTTGAAGGGTCCATGACTAGCTAGCTTATAAAAAATCATTGTTAAACTGACAAATAACACTCGTGCATCCCCCAATGTAAAGTGTGTGAGTGCATTGTGCAGTGCAATACTGTATATCAGTTGAGAAGATCAACAGGATTAAAGGAAGCATGTAAACGACGAGACTTCAGAATTCAGTCGGAAGGACCGTCATCGTTGACCATCACAATCGTACCATCCAGCTGATTAATTATCATTCCAAGTTAAAGTTTGGTGTCATTTTGATAAGTCCCAGTTCCGTCGACGAGCTTCGATATGCAATCGGATATGCGGTGAAGCGGTTAAGTCCAGTAATACAATTTTGAAGCTCGTTGGAGTCAACTACTCAAATGTGCAAGGAGTTTTAAATTTTGTAATGTTCAAATCGTGTTGCTCATGGAAGCCATGATCGCATCAATAAGCTATGGTCGTGTGCATATGAGTCTGACTCGATCAGAAGGTTGGCATGTAAGTTCGACTCAAGACCATCGAGTTCGACTCGGTCCCAAGACCACGCATTTCGACTCACTCTTGAGACCACGCAGTTCGACTCGCTCTCAAGACTGCACATTTCGACTCGATCAAAAACCAACCTTTTCGACTCGATCCAGGGACATCGTTTTGAGTCCATCAGGCACGACCCCTTCGTATCGATCCATGGATTCAAAGCACTCGATTCGACACGAAGCTCCACCATCGATCGATACGAAGACCTTCGCCTCATCATCTCGAAACCCATACTCCAGATCGACACGAAGTTAAGACCAAAAGATTTTCAATCGACCACGACTCTGTTTGATTTGGTGTTAAGAATCGAGTCTCCACGGTTACACGATGTTTTCGCTTAAGGGATTACCTAAATTTGTCAACTGGTTCGAATAATCGAAGGTATGAATCGATTCGAAGGAAAGGATGTTTGTTCTTTCTGCTCGAGTTTCTGAGCGTTATGAAGGCAAGTAAAGATGAAAGGTAAAAAATGAAAAAACAACTAAGTATGGAGTATTTATATGGACTCGAAAGTAAGGGGATAACCGATTCGAATTCCAGTGGTGTTGAACACGTGCTTCGACTCCCTCTTCAGTGCACTGATGCGGAGCTCCCTTTCGTATCGCTCCTTCGACTCCATCCCCGTGACCAGTTCGACTCCCTCATGCAGCAATAAAAGACATCACTTCAACTCCATCTTTCCTTCGACTTGCTCCACTTCGACTAGCTCAGTTCGAGTCCGTCATCAAGTTGAACAAGCACTTCACATCCATAAATCCAATGAAAATCATCTTCGGAATTTCAACCCTTCTCATCGATTCAGGAGGGAACCATTACGAAGAAACGTTAAAAAAACAACCGTCGAGCGTTGTTGCAGGAATTTCACATCGGTTCAGGAGAGGATCGATACGTAATTCAAAAGTAAAATAAACTGACAACGACTCGTAGACGTACGAATGTCAATGAGAGTCAGGTTAACATATATGCTTGAATGACGGACTAGTATTCAAATATTCCAGATTTTCAGGAATTAGAGACTCGTCCATTAATGATTACAACAGCAAATGGGTAACCACTAGCATACAGCAATCAGTTGCAACAATACATGGTACAGTAGTCAACAGTTTACACAATCAAGAAGAACGGTCAAAGGTTACAACTTTCATCGAAAAGACGATAACTATTCAGAATAAAGACTGCAGCACTTCAAAGCACATCATGTTTTCACAAGATGTACTTTGGGGGGAAAATGTTATCCCGCCTTTTGGCAAAGCCGTAACACCAAGGAATTGACTAGTAACCAGTGACGGCCCGTCCCAGAGATCAGTTATACACGGGCTCACTACGGATATCAATGAATTTTGTCCGAGTCCGGATCGAATGAAAATCGGTAGGACATGACAAGCTAAGCCATGGGAGCCAATGTTTCAAATCTCAAGTCAATCCGAGTTCGTATGCTCGAGTTATGAGAGATACAAGATTGGACGAAAATCAATTGCCGGTCGACTTGCTCCTTCGACTCGCATCGCAGCACTCAAGAGAAGCCAACTTCGACTGGCTCCACGTCCCTCAGAGCTGCTCTCTTCGACTCGCTTCACATCCCTCAAAGCTGCTCTCTTCGACTCACTCCAGTCTGAAACCATCGAAAGTGCATACTTCAACTCGCTCTGCTCAAACAACTGTTCGACTCTATCAACTTCGACTCGCTCGACCAAAGCTTGTTTCGACTCGCTCAACCAAGTGCTTACTTCGACTCGCTCGAAACAACATCCAGGATAGAGTAAGAATCAAGTGCCACGTCATCGAGTCGAACGGAAGCGAGTCGAAATGGAAGCGAGTCGAAGGAAACAGCCTACCGAAAACTCCATTTCGTATCGATCATATCTCCCAATCTACAAGTCCAAATGCTATAAAATTTTCATAGAAGACTACGTGCATGCTAAAGAATGTCCACGCCAAATTTCGACTCCATTGGACGAAATCTTGAGTGAGTCAAAATCTGTTCGTGTCGATCACGGTTCGGACCAAAACTTCACGGGCTTGGGCGTGCGGGCCTGGTCACAAGCCAGAGAGTGTCTTCCGAGATCTGGGCGAAATATCAGCCTCCTACACATATAAATAGACCCCCAAAGCCAACAGCAAAGGGGTTCTTCTTCCTCTTTGAGATCTCCAACGCCCGGACTCTGCCAGATCCAGATCTGAACTCCATGGCTGCTGCTACCAACGAAATTCACTGCTGCAAATCAAAATTGAATGTTGTAAATCATTGAATTCACTTGTAAACACAAAAGAAAGATCAATAAAGCAAACTACTTCATAGTGGATGTAGGCAATACGCCGAACCACTCTAAATTCTTGTGTCTCCTTGCACTTTAATTATTCTCATTTTCTGAAATTTGGAGTCGTTGTTAGATAATTCCTCTTTTTTCATTTAATTTCTTCACTTTATCTCTTCAAAGACTTCCGAAGACTGTTGTGCCCAATTTTGGTACAAACAAACCATAAAAGTGCGAGGATGAGAACCTTAGGAAATGATGAAAATTGGAGAGCCTAAATTTAACATCAATGAGTGTTGGCACAAGGTGACACTTGGTTGAGTAAAGGCTTAAGAGGAGTGAATGAGCAAGCTTATGTTCATAAGGAAATCATATGCAAGGCCAAGTGAAATCATATATGCTGAAATAGATCCATGTTAGACAATCATATGATCAAAAGATAAATCAAGAATATGAATACTTTTGGAATTCGAAGCAATCTTTGATTAGCAAATCTTAGGTGCTTTGGAATTCGAAAGTAAGTCATAATTCGAGAAATCTTGTTTTTATTCAATATAATGTCAAAAGTACAAAGTCCAATAATTCAAGTGCGATAATCGGCTAGAATCCCTAATCAATTTAGGGTTACAAAGTTTAAAATGTAAGAAGGGAGACAAGAATGGTTTGCCCCCACTTCAAAGCCCCTAGGTCCAAATTTATAGGGGTGGAAATGCGGTATGCTTAGTAACTTGACTTTAACATTCATGCCCTTTGACGTCAATAATGCCACATGGTACCAGGCCTTGTTTAATGATGATTTTCGACCTCCCTTGGTAAATAGCAGAACTTTGGCACTGTCTTAGCAATAATAGCCTTTTGCCTTGATAACTTATACATTGAAACGCTCTCAATTGGTCATTGATGACATCAGTCGGAAGTGACATTAAGCTTAAGTGAAAAGCGACGTTGATATAGAGCAATATTGATAGCAATTTCCATGACATTGATTACTCCTAGTATCAACATCGTACTTGTAGATATGCGGCATCTCCTAAAGATTGATGAAACACAGTATCATCAAGATGCGGCACTGGTTATGAGTGGCACTATTTTATGGAAGTATCATTGGAGCCACGTCATCCATCAAATAGCTTTGGTAATAATATATTACGACATCAGGTAATATGCGGCATCATTTGATAGACGATGTTGACATTGAGTAAAGACGACATAGGTGAGAAGTGGCATTGTCATGGAGTGTTGTTGGCATTGATAAATGAAGGTATTGACAACATTGTCGGTCTTGAGTGGTGATATGGGCAATCATCAGCCTCAACAATAAATAGCGGTAATAATGAGCGACGTTGATAAAAAGCAGCATCACTTTAAAGGGTGACATTGGTAAAATACGGCATCAATGAGTTGCGATGTAGGTTCTGTCTAAATTTTATTGATGGCTTCCTGTATTGATTGTTATCGACATCAATATTGCCTTGGAGGGACGTGGCATTGGTTCTATGCGGTGTTGATAACACTTGGTATCATTGCTCCTTTAGTTGCATGCGACATTGTATATGTCCTTTTATTAATAAAACGCGGCGTTGTGTTCCTTTGATGATATTCCACTTTCATACTTCCGATGTTGATTATTGGTGCGGCACTGATGAGTTGCAACGTTCATCCTATTTTCACAAGTGAAAGGTGACATTAATAAGGAGCGACATTACTTCCATCTTGAAAGGCAGCGTCATACTAATGCCTCATGTCGCATATCTTCGAGGTTAGTAATGGTGATAACATTTGCCTCTTAGTGTCGAGGAGTCATTGACTTTTCAAGTCAGTAACATCGACATCAAGTTTATCGTTTATTAGTATTCTATGCCAATCTGGCCATCCATTCAAATTGAATCAATGTTGTCTATTTTCCTTCTTTCTTATCTATAAATGGACGAGCTTTTCTTTCATTCCTCTTTTACCTGCAATTTAGAACTCAAGCGAGAAATCAAATTTTTAAAAGAAACCATAAACTTTCAACTCTCAATTGTTTGATCCATTATTCAAGTATGATATGTAGTGATGATTGTTAAATTTAATTCAAATTAAGGAATTTCAATGAAATTATTCTCAGGGCTTTATCGACTTCGAATTGACATTTGGGGTTTAATTAAATTATTTTGATGTTAATGTTTGGATTATCATGGTAGTCGGCTATCGTTCATTTTTATAAGTTAAATGTACACAGAATTCTTATTTTGTTTGAATGAAATTTGGGGTTGTTGACGATGAGAACCTGGGTGTTGTTTGCTTAACGATGAAAAAGACTGCTTATAAGACCCGATATCTGATAAGGATTCACTCTATGTTGACCCTGATATTTTATGACATCATCATGATAATAAGTATTCACTCATCTTACCCTATATTATGCTGTAACCAATGTTTTTTGCGATATTGATTTGATATTCGGTATTAATGATATTCGATGTTAATAAAGCTTCTTATTGACCTCTTTCCCGATAGCCAATGTTTTTGGTAAAAACATTGATGAATGTGAAATACTGCAACCCATTTAGATTAACAGAGGATGTTATTATTAAAGCACCTACGTCGATTGGATGCGGCAACACTTAATTATAAACGACGTCATCGTTGATTTATATTTTGATACCGACAGTCTTACTATTCATTGCCATGATTTTGTAGCCACCTTTACCATTTTAAAATAAGCATCATTTGATATCATTGATTACGACGTTATTGGTTCAACATATTATAAGTCGTTTAACTGATTAGCACATTATTAACTCATGTCATCGTTATTCACTAATGTCAACAACCTCATCACTTTAACATTAGTTCTAGATTACTGGTGCTTTATAATATAAGCTACGTGACATTTAATATTGACATAGTTGTTGATATGGACTTATTGACATCGCATATCCATTCTTATTTATTCTTTATATAGTTTTTCCGTGGAATTTCTATATTAAACTTAGTGTTTAAGTCTTTCAATAAACCCGACATGTGTCATTTAAGGATTATTAATTTGTGTCTATCATACACTTTAAGCATCTTGATGCCATCACTTAAATAGTAGGTAAGTTATTTAGATAATAATTTTTGACTTAACATGCAATGGTTCTTCTATATAATAAAAACATTATTATTTATTAAATTTTGGAATAATATCACCTCGTAGATAAATGGAAGGTTCAAAGATAAGCAAGGAGTCCTCCAAAAGGACTAGCACATGCTCCAAAACTTCCTCTTCTTCCAAGAAAGAAGATCATTTTCTTCATCCGTCATATATTACCACTCAAGACAAAGTGGATTCTATCATTAAGCAATTTGGCATCATAGAAATTGAAGCTATTCCAACAGATCCTCCTCGCAGAATCAACAACCCTCCAGATGGAATTTTTGCTTTTACCCAATTCACATATGACACTCAGGATATCTTCCTTCCCTGGACTTTCTTTTAAGGTTCCAGAGGACCTAAATATTGCCCCAATCCAATTGAATCCCAATTCATACGCTTATTTGACTTGTTTAGAAATTCTATCCAAGGAAGCTATACTTCCCTCTCTTAGTGCTGAAATTCTCCACACCATAGCTGGCCCTGCAAAGATAGGTGAGCGCCTAGGAAATCCTCTATACCGCATTCATCCCCAACCAAAAAGCTTGATCATTAATGCGGTAAACAAGACTACAGGATATGAAAACTAGTTTTTCTATGTTAGGTGGCACTCAAAGATTAGGGGAATTTTTTCAGTTATTAGTAAATTTATTCTATTACTTATTCTATATTTATATTTTCCATACAATAAATGTTTTTCTTTTAGATCCAACCCCTAAGATGTTAAGCCTCACTGATAGCGAGATCGTCAAGTACCTAACTTTAGTTTCTGAGTAAATAGGTGACATGCTTATTCTCTTAACGGAGGTGAATCTTCGTCATTACTCTTTAATCCAATGATGGAAGGAAATGCCTAGGGAAAGCGATTGTTGGTTACTAGCAACTATAATGCTTTATCGACTTCTTCTCAAGTTCAACTTGAGTCTGCCGGTAAGTTTCAATATAACTAATATAGAGTTCTTAATACCATAGTTTTATTAACTTTTGTTTTTTTGTAGGCTCGTCCGCCTTAGTAGTTGTCTCTATGGAGAAGGAAATCATAAGTGAAGTCTCCAAAGAAAAGAAAGGTAAAGATGGCACTTCTGCCTTGACCCAAGCTGCTGAATCTCAATCTCATTGGGATGTTGTTGCTAGTTCATTTTAATCCATAAAAAGGAGACTAAGTGATGATTCCACCATTTCTTCCACTCCTCACAAGAAGCTTAAGGCCGGGGCATGTATTCCTTTGTTATTGTGGAAGAAGAATCATTTGTAGATATCGATTCAAGCCCTAAGGTCCCAAACCTTGGCTCTTTTTGGGGAAAGAACTCATCAAATAACTGAAAAGGAGCAGTATCAAGACCCACTTCTTCATATTACTTTTCGAGTACTCTCGGGCGACTAAACCATCTTTGTGAGGAGCTTGGATTGTGTATCTCTTCTAAAGACTCACTCCCTTCCAAATCTCAATCTCCAGCCCTTACTAGTAATTTTGATGATCTTCTCCAACTGGTCATCCATTCTCCAAATTTATTGCTCTTAAGCCACCACAGCCTTCACATTATCCTCAAAACCACCGCTTTGCCATTCTCAAGCAGGTTTTATCGGTACGTATCCTTTTCATTTAGTTGTTTCAGGCTTCTAACATTCTTTGTAATATTTTAATTCATACCTATTACTTTTTAGGCGGCTAAGCATATGTTCCAATTTCAAGATAATCCCTTAGTTCTTGTAAAGTTTCCAAGCTCAAGGAACAGGTCGCTTTGCTCAATAGCTACATAATTGACATTAGGACCACAAAGGATGAGGTTGTAAATGAGAAAGAGAAATTTTGCACTTTACTTAATGAAGTGAAAACTTCACTTGATGAAGAATGAAGTGGTAATCAAATTTAAATGATATAGTGAAAGCTTTAGAGATAGAGCTTGAGGAGGCCGGTATGAAGGAGGCTGAGCTTGTAGAGAAGAATGGAATTTTGAAGGAGAAATTACGAAGGAAAAGAATTCTCTTGAACAAATCAATTAGCATAATTACTGATGCAAAGCAAAAGGTGATTCATTTCGTTGATTCAGTTCTCGATACTATTATCGAAAAATCCTACAAAAAGGCATTTTTCATAGAATATGCCAACAACATCTAGTAATGTCCATGTCTAGACTTCACCTCTCTTCCTCCAGCTTAGAATGAAAATTTTACAAAGAAATTCAAAGTTATGTTGGAGGAAACACAGGCATCTCGAAAAGAATCTTCTGAGGAGGAAGAGATCGATGCCAAGAAACTATTGGCCTTTCACAACTCTCCAACAGACGAACAAACAGAATCAGATAAGGAAGGGGATGATAATGGAAACAACAAGAAGGATGACGACCATGATGATAGTGGTTATAATGATGATGATATGATGGTGATGATGGTGAAAATGGTGGTAGCAAGGGAAAGTGTCTATCTGGATCGGTAGACAGGAAGGATGATCGGGAGGTGCTAATCCAGATTTGGCAGCAAACATTACTCCAAATTAAGGTTCTCTCTAGAAGGATAACGCTCCTCAAAGCCACAAAACCAAAAGGAAGGAACAAACTCCTTCATCTTCAATTTCGCTCTCTTAGGTATGGATCTCTTTATTTAAATGTCTTAGATTACCAAATAGCTCTCGGTTAACATGTTGATTGTTTTACTTAAGGATAAAATCAAAATATCATTATGAAGTTATGCTTGAAAAGAAACAAATGAAAATAGATCGATTGAATAGAGAGTTGGATAGACAACTGAAAGAGTATAATGAGTTGTTTGAGAAACAACAGAGTCTCACCATTAGTGCCTCAAAATTAAGATTTTTCAAAGAGAGGTAAGTTACTCTATGGATGAAGAAGGCACGCCTTCATCAGGAGAAACTCTTGGCAGATAACACAGAGCTAATGACCCTCTTTTGGATGCTGACTAATGATACGAGTGCTTTGAAAGAATTTCTCTACAATGTTAATTCTAGGGGTATATTTGTTGATTTGTCCTATTTAAGTGACAACTGCGGGGGTGTGCTCAAGCGCTTTCATCGTAGATATTTTAATGAAAATGGATCGACCCATCTCTTGAGGCATGTTGGAATCTCCAAAGAGTTGTCTCTATCCCTCTTTCTTCTCGCTCTCTTCAACCAAAAAACTTAAGTAAATAGGAAGAGATTTATTTCTAAGTAGCTTATGAACCTGAACGATTGTATAATTATAACATGAGTAGCTTATGTACTTTACCATTTTAGCTTTACTATTATCAATCTAATTTTAATATATCATACAAATTAAAGAAATCTCAAGCAGTCTTGTTCCTATGGAACTCTTGACATAATATGTCATATTAAAGAAGGATTTTAAAGAAAAATCCCTAATTCTCATGAATCGTAGTTAGTGAGACACCACTTTCTTAGAGGTCAACAACAAGTCTACATGCGGTTTCCTCATTTTCGCTTTAATTTCTTGGGTGATGAAAATAATAAATTACTGAGCGAAATTTGAATTCATTATGCCAAACTGATATGTGATTATGCTAGATCTCCAATCGAGGAATGGGACTATCATTGATTTTCTCTCATTAATACCCCGAAAGGGATTAAAGCTTCTTTTGATTCCACTCTTACCCTATCCGTTGGGTCAAACGGTATTTTGAAACTTTACTTAGCTAGTTGAATGTTCAAAAACAGAATTGCAATGTAATTTAGATTTCCTTATTGTTTGTAACATTTTGTTATTTAATGAAGAAGATGCTTCTCTCATATACTGATTTTCTTTCCTACTTTCTCTTTTTGTTAGGAAAAAATGTTGACCCATGTATCTGTTAACACAAATATCCTTGCCCAAATCAACTCTGTTAAGGACAAGTTTAGGGAAGTATTTGAGAAAGACACTCTAGCTTTACAATTTCCAGATAATCATAGTGCGCAGAACTGGCATGATAAATATTACAAATTAAGGTCCATGCTTAGAGGTGTGAAAGACGTGAATTCTGATTTAGAAAAACAAATTGAAGAAAAGGAAGAGAGAATTCAAAGATTGAACAAGAAATTAGACATTATTAGCGAATCTAAACTTTCTTCTCAAAATACCGAAGCTTATGCAGTAATTACTCGATTACATCAAAAAGTTTTGGACCTTGAAGTGCAATTTCCGAAAAGTCAAGTGAACTGTCAATCTCTAGAACTTATCACAAGCTGAGGTGAATCTAGTCTTTCCACTCCAACTCATCAAGAGAGGTTTTCCACTCTTTTAAATCCTCCTTCAAGCTCGGATGATAACGAAATTGCTAAATGGAGCCAAAGAGTTAGGTTTGAATGTATGCAATTTCTTAATGGATAGTGGAGAGATATGGTTTCTACTCATCTCAGTGCTTATGAAGCTAAGGTTGAAAGACTTGACCACGAAAAACACGCCTCCGATCAAGAAATTGAGAAATTGAAAGGTAAGACCAATATTATGAAGGGACCTAATAAAACCCTCGATAATATTTAAATATTCAGATTACACCGATTGATGATTCAAATGCTATTCAGTGAAAGGAGAGGAAGCTTAAACAACTCCTAAATTTGGCAATCCATCACATCATCAACTCATCACTAGTTACGAAGATCTAAAGAATTTGGCACAAGGTTCTGACTTGTAGCTTGCAAATCATAAGGTAGATCCTTTTGTGATTTAATATTTGTACATGTGACTTTGAACATAATGTATTAGATTATGAATAAATTTGTATTTAAACCTATGTTACCTCGAATGTATGGTATGTAGCCTTGTATCGAATACCAGTCCTTATTTGAAATGGCTTGACAATTAATATCTTGCATTTCTATATTGCTATTCTACTCACCAAGAAAATTAAGAACCTTGTTACTTGAGCTTTTGGGACTTGAGATGAAAAAATTCCTTTTCACTAATAAATATCCAGCAGTTTGTTTAGTAATGGAGATTCCCATCAAATGAACTCAAATCTAAATTGAGAGATGATTTAGCAAAACTCCATTGTCAGAAAATCCTTCTAGTAAAAGTTTTAATGGAAGCCCAAAGAACCAATCTGGTAATAGAGCGAAGAGAAGACCAAAAAATCATTTGATGATTAATAAGGAAGTAGAGAACCCATCTGGTATTAATAATAAAAGATCAGAAAACCCATCAGGTATTAATAATAGAAGACTACGAAAACCATCTGGTAATAGTGATGGAAAATCAAAACACTTATTTGGCAATAGTAATAATAGAACAGAACACCTATTTGGCAATAGTAATAGAAGAATAGAACACCTGCTGGCAATAGTAATAGAAGACCAGAACACCTGTCTAATAATATAATAGAAGACTAGAACATCTATATGTTAATAGCAAGGAAGACCAGAACACCGGTCTGGCAACAATTCCTAACTTTTGACGACTCATAATTTGGTAGAACTTCTTTGACAAGATTGCATTTATTTTGGGGTGCTAATTGGCTCACTTTGATAGATCTTCCTCTAGAAGGCAGCCTTAATCCTTCTTTTGGATTAAATTAAATTTGATTGATCTTCCTCTAGAAGACTATTTTTGATTCATTCTTTTGGATTGAGTGTGGTTGACTCGATTGCTTTTTGCCACCAATGTAGGTGCGGATCTCAACTTGGATCGCACCCCTTATCACCATCTTAGGTGATGATTTAGGTTTGTTGTACGGTGCATTTGGCTAGTTTCCTTTTAGCTGAACCATAGACTTACCCGACCTCCCTCTAGGAGGTGCTTTAGTAAGGCTGTAAAGACGATACGAAAGGCATGTTCAGCACCTCGGACAGGCTAAAGGCTTACCTGTCCTCCCTCTAAGAGGCGCTTCAGTGAGGCCTTTGATGACGGCACCGAAAGTTGGTTAGGGGCTTTGGACAGGCCAAAGGCTTACCCATCCTCTCTCTAAGAGGCGCTTTAACCAGGCTGTATAGGCAAGGGTTGAAGGCTTGTAGATGCTCTGGTTAGGCCTTTTCAGATGGAACCAAAGCTTGCTCTGACCTTTCTCTAGGAGGTGCTTTGACTAGGCCATCTTAGCAAGGACAAAGGCTTTAGCCTCTTACTACCATCTTAGGCAGCGGTTTAGGCTTTCCATTATTTTAGGAGAGTTTCACTTGTAGATACACTTAATTTATTGAGAAATCTTTCTATATTATTGACTTATTCAATACCTTTGTACAAATTTGTTAATCTTTCCATGCCTTAAGAGATTGTTGATTATTCCCTCCATGCTTCGAAAGTGATTGGTGTCAAGCCCGTTAGAGCGATGGTAATGACAATATAACCCTCCAAGATTCCTTTCATTCTTTAGTCACTTCTTTTACGAAGGCCAATAGTTAAGCTTGTTTTTAGTCAGGAAATAGATATTCACTTAAGAGGTGGTAAAGGAGAAATTTTTAGAAAGTCATGATCTTTTGGAAGTTGATCCTTCTGAATTCCTTCTAGCTCTCTTACGCATGATGGGCTCTTTAACTTCCATAATAAGCTTTCTTTTTAAAGAGCTTCGAGTTTTAATGGGTTCTTGATGGTGGTTAAGGGCATTTTCCCACCTTCCAGTGAATCGATCAAAGTCTTTTGTTATTTCTCTTTCGAAAATGCCCCCTTGGCTTTAAGTTGAGTCTCTTTCCTCTTTTCAAGAAGATTTTATCTTTTTTCTTTTGCCTACCCAAGGCATAGATCGGTGTTGGTTCTACATGAAAGGGATTTAAGCTCTAATTTTCCAGATTATTTGAAGCCACTTGTCTTTTCTTATTTTCCATTACTTATACTGCTACGAGCCTTATAAATTGTTCTTCATGAAGCCAGAGATCATTAGTGATTTGGAAAATTAGCCTAGTTATTTAAGGCTCAGAGGGTCCTTGTTCAGATAATTTAACATGATTAATAGGCATGACTAAGCAAAACTTAGTTAATGCGATTAACTGGTCTTAAAAATCAATGGTTGGTTAGCTTTGAATGGGATATGCTTGGTTGGGGAATGTTCTTTAAGCCCTAAATATGCAAGCTAGGTTAGTTCCACTTAGGTATTTGACGGAGACAGAAGTTCAAGCCCTTCTTCTAGCGCCAAAATATTAACGAACTTCTTTGTCAATCCCAAAAGTGCAAGGATGAGAACCTTGGCAAAAGATGGAAATTTGAGAACCTAAACTTAACATCAATGAGTGTTTGCATAAGGCGACACTTGGTTGAGTTAAAACTTAAGAGGAGAGAAAGAGCAAGCTAAGGTTCATAGGGAAATCATATACAATGACAAGTGAAATCATATATGCTTGAAATCAATGCATGTTAGACAATCGTAAGGTCAAAAGAGAAATCAAGGGTATGAGTACTTTTGGAATTCGAAAAAATATTTGATTAGCAAATCATATATGCTTTGGAATTCGAAAGTAAGTCATAATTTGAAATCAATTTCCATGGACATTGATGACTCCCGGCATCAACATCGTACTTATTGATACGCTGCATCCCCTAAAGATTGATGAAACGCGTTATCATCAAGATGTGGCACTGGTTATGAGTGGCACTGTCTTATGGAAGTATCATTGGAGCGGTGTCATCCATCAAATATCTTTGGTAATAATATCATACGACATCAGGTAATATGTGGCATCATTTGCCAGGCGGTATTGACATTAAGGAAAGACACATGGGTGAGAAGTGACATTGTCATAGAGCGGTGCGACATTAATAAATGAAGGCGTTGATAAGAATTATCATTCTAGAGTGGTGATATGGGGAATGATCGGCATCAATAGTAAATAGTGGTAACAATGAGTGACGTTGATGAAAAGCGACATCAGTTTGGAGGGTGGCACTAGTACAATATGGCATCAATGAGATGCAAAATAGATTGTTTCGACATTCATTGATGGCTTACTATATTGATTGTTGATATCATTATTTCCTTGGAGAGATGCGGCGTTGGTTCCATGAGGTATTGATAACACTCGGTATCATTGCCCGTTTAGTTGCACGCGACATTGTATATGTCCTTTTACAGATGAAACGAGGCGTTGTGTCCCTTCGATGATAATCCACCTTCATACTTCCAATGTTGATTATTGGTGCAACACCAATGAGTTGCGACATTCACCCTATTTTCACACGTGATCGTGGCATAAGGCACGACATTACGTTCATCTTGAAAGGCGGCATCATAATCGTGCCTCATGTCGCATATCTTCGAGGTTAATAATGGTGATAATAGTTAGGAAAACATAGATTACCTTTGTATTTAGGTCTAATTTAGGTAGAGGCTGTTGAATGGCAGGAATGGTTGCAACATGTCAGTAAGACATGTTATGGATAATGGATGTATTAGGATGTATTATTTGGATTGCTTGTTATACAGGTTTAGGACGGTATATCCTCTAGGTAGTACACACTCATCCACATTATCCCTTATTATTGTCTAACTTATTTTATATGATACATAGGGATGCTTGATTTTTGTTTATCGTGCATATGGATGTTGCATATGCATTGAATGGTTGCGCATCATGTATAATGACAAGTATACTTATTTAGGATGTTGCATACATTTTGGATGCATGGCATGAACACTTGTATGATGGGAGGTCGATTGGATTAGTAGACCACATACTTTTTGCATTAGCAAAGGTTCACATGCATTTCACATTGCATACACGCACATACATTGCATTAGAAAATTTTTGAGGACAATGATTACGGTGGATGATGGATGAGTAAATGGTTGTGGTTATTTGTTGTTGTGTGTATAAGTTACATTTTTCCATTCTTCAACATTTCGGTGACAAAATCCTTTTAAAGAGGGGAAAACATAACACCCCGGAAATTTAACAAAAGGCCTAAACTATTTTGCAAACCCTATAAATTATAGCCTAACCTAAAAATAAAATCCACATAACAGTTTACTACAACGAAACCCAGTCAAAATATTCCCTCTTCTATAAACCCTAAAATTCATAAAAATCAAAATAAAATCAACATAGAAGAATACAATCAATTGGAGCTAGATGGAGCAAGCGGAGCTAGCATTCGGAGAGGCAATTCTCAAGCAAAGAGAATTGGAAAAGTTTATGCTTGTGGTGAGTGGGAATAATTTTAATTAGGTGATTATTTACAATTAAAATTGATCTATTCTCTATGATCTAGGATGATCTTAGAAACCTTAAATTTAAATTGTAACATAGAGAGAATTTGAAATTACTGTAAATTTCTAAACCTAATTCGATGCCAGTGCACCTCATTTGTGATTAAATTGCAAAACCTAAATTGGTAAACTTAAATTTATAAATCCCTAAATTTGACAATTGGACATTCAAATTAGAATCCAGACTGGCCAATTAGTAATTAGGTTTCAACCAAAACATCGAACAACATGAATTAAACTAAAATCGACAATGAAACTAACGAAACCTAATTTTTGCCTATGACAAGTTGACCACGATCCCCTACGGTCGATCGGTAGCGGTCTAACTTTGCTAACCCAAGATTGAGGGAAGGAGTATAATCATCCGAATCGCTAAATTCGACAGTGTGACATTTGGGATTGAGCCCCGTGTTTGGTACGACTTAAGACCATGACCATATAGAGGCCTTGGGATAGAACTAACAAATTATCATCCAAATCAAAGAGCAACAAATTATAAGTACATTAAGTGGAAAGTAATAGCTCGACTACTTAAATAAAAAATTCACAAAAGAATTCGATAAAAAACATAGAACTTTTATTTACATAATAAACTTCAAAAATTATGATACAAGTTTATTCAAAAATGGAGGCCACACCCGCACGATCACGTCCAATAAAAGAGAAAAACAGCTATGCAAACTATATAAAACTAAGCCGTAGTGATGAAAATTTCTTCTACCCTTTCTCCTTTCTGGATCTATTTGAAGTGCCACCAACCGAACCCCTACATGTCCTTTTCCTTGATCCTTTATCGCCCTTGGTAGGAGAGCTTTCAGAGGTCGGAGGGAGTTCTTGGGTAACCGACC
The DNA here is from genome assembly GCA_030737815.1 of Allium fistulosum. Taxonomy (NCBI): domain Eukaryota; kingdom Viridiplantae; phylum Streptophyta; class Magnoliopsida; order Asparagales; family Amaryllidaceae; genus Allium; species Allium fistulosum. The sequence goes on along the minus strand of CM060908.1, from coordinate 734,885,411 downwards.
CACCAGGTGGGATGACTTGTAATGGAACGAGATTTGGGTCATCACTGTCTGTATCAACGGGTTCAACCATAGCTTTTTTCTTTAACCATTCCTCTCTCTCGATGCGTTCTTTTAAGCTAAGATCATCGGTATGTTCGGTGACACCGGTAATCATAACATCATCGAGCTCATCAGGCAACGATTGGTCTTCAGCTTATCATCATTAAGTGATCCAATAACTTGAGCATTGAGCGCTGGAGCGTCGGTGGCCGCCATAATCTCAGTAGATGTTGATTGTTGCTCCACGACAACACCACTTTTTGTAGTTTGGCTAGGACTCGGAAGATTTGTAGAAACTATAAGATAAGCCCATGACTATTGGACATGAAAAACGAAATCTCTCAAAAAGTGGAGAATAAAGCGGAATACCTACGTCTGGCTGACTCTCAGTTCTCGTCGGAGTGCTCCCTTCCAAAATAAGAGTCAGCACCTTAGGTTTATAACCGGGTCTATCCAGATCTTAGCTTAGATCCTATCACGGGCCGAAAGAAACTGATGCTTCAACTGCTTGAAAAGAGAGGGTCTTTAGGATCGGACTCCAAAGACTCAGCGATATTTTTCCCTTTGCCCGAGAGCGCTAGAATATCAAAGTATCGAAGTCTCACTGCAACAAGGTCTAAAGATTCATCCCCACGAAGAATCTCCCATACCAATTTCTCTTTGTCTAAATCATCTTCACCGAGGGTTTTCTTTTTCATTTCGATAATGTATTTCCAAGCCTCAGCGAGCAACTCGACGTAGCCCTCTCCAAGAAAACTCAAATCGTGATGGATAAGCACTTTAGCATTATATACAATGATCGGGAGATCGAACATGTCCTTAATTTCATTTCGACCAACTTCCATGGCATCTTCTAACCTCTTCTTTGAGGACTTCAATTTTAGCAAGTTGCTCGTCAAGCTTAATTTTCAAATTCCGAGCTTCAACGGCCTCTTCGCAATATCTTTACGCCCCTACTAAGCTTTAATTTTCTCTTTCCTCACCTTTTTAAGGAGTTCTTTAAGCTCCTCAATGCGACGGGCCAAAATATTTTTCTCCTTTTGCAACGTATCTGTTTCCAGGGCAAGCGCACCGCTGCAGTTGAGGGCAGCATCAAGTTCCTTTTTGTGGGTAGCTTCTATACGACTTACCGTCACAGATGTTTCTTTGGCACTTTTTCTGCCTCGATTAGCTTTACCATCAAATTCGGGAGCTCATAGTCTTGATGTTTAATTATGTCTTTGTCATGGATCGCCTCTAGCTTAAGACGATCGATTTCATGTTGTCTCTCGATAGACACCTCGGAGATCCTTTTTGCTAAGTGTTGGAATGATTCGTGTTGCACAAAAACATCGTTGACGCATGCTAGAGAACTTTCTTTAGCATTCCCTGAGATTGTATGAATGGAGGGTTTAAGCTCGTCAAAGAAAATCTTTGGGAAAATGACCATAAATTCGGCCAAATTTTCCACTACGGAAGCCTCATAAGCCACAGTCGAAAAAAAAGGATCAGAAGTGGCGATTGGTCGTTTTCCCGACCTACAGTCATGGGATTGTTTGGAGTTATATGAACTAGAATTCCGCTCGAGCGGTACAGCAACCTGAGGTTCATAAAAAGATGTCTGATCGCCGCTGTGTATAGGAAGCTTAGGTTGAACTTCCTAATGAGACGACCAAAACTGGGACTTATGTTTGGAAGATGAAGATTCCCTCGAACGACGAATTCTTTCCCGGTATCATCTCCTTCTCTATGCCTACCTGATTCTGAATCACGATTGGATCCATACTGCATCGTGGAGCCCCTCAAGCGATCAAAAGCTCGGGATTGAGACATTTCATCTGCAAACAAAATAAAAGTTTACAAGTGACCATTGAACAAAAGATAAATGAAAATCGTGTAGTGAAGTGAATGTGACCTTGAGTGTTCTAGTATCCCCCCAACAGACCGGTTGCTGCAGCCTTACTCATAGGAGTTTTCTCCCCTTCGTATGTGGGTGGAATGTCATCACCACTTCTGATGGGAGATTTGAGCCCCCCAATATTGATGTTGGGGAAGTCATAAGTCATGATGTGATTAGGGATTTATAGATTTGAAAACCCTTTCATCGAGCTTTCTAAATGTTGGGAGGGTGACTCTTCCTCGACGGAAGTGATAATAAACTCTGGCTCTTTAGCAGTTTTTCTCCTATGGAGTTTATATGCAAGCTTTCTTCTTCTTGCTGGCATGTAAGGTTGCACGCCTTGTGACAGTTCGACCATGGGCACATTGTCGGGCCTGCATCAGCATAGCTAGGCTCATTGATCTTGGCACCCCTAATTTTATTCTCTTCAACGTCATCCTGAGTCCCTTGAACTAGGGGCATGCCAAAGGTATTGGTATCCGCTTCTTGTTCTGCAGCATTTCTTGGTAGTGCAATGCTTCCTAGAAGCTGAATGTTGCGATCTTGTTCCAGTAGCTCAAACAGAGATAACCATTCATTGGTTATGAGGAGTCTAATGTCCCTGTCTCCCACCAAGGTGGCATGAATTGCAGAAATTGCCCTTGAGAAGCTATCGCCCTCTGGTACTTGGATGGATGCCTGTAAATTTTCAGAATATTAGCTGATTCAGGATATGACTTGGACTAAAGTATTTGAGACTGAAGTTAAGACAATACTTACGTCCTACCAACCATCACCTCACAAAGTCAGGCAGACACCAGACATAGAACCATTCATGTTTAAAGAGATTGAGTTTGTTCCAAGCGCCCGTTAAGACTTGACAGTTGGGTGAAGGCTTGAGGAAAATGTAGGAAAGACTTCCGGTCTGTCCTTTGAAGTTGTAAATAAACCTGATATCCTCAGGAAATGGTGGGCGAAACAGAACGTTTATAAATAACAAGAAAGTGGCATAAAGAAAGGCATAGCTATTCGTTTGTAGTTGAGTGGGAGCTATTCCGAGATATTTTAGCATCTCCTAGATAAAAGAATTGAAGGATGGCACGCATCTAGCCTAGCACATGAACTTATTGCATGGTGTATGTTATCCGGGTTTTCGACCCAACATAATTCAAAGGAAGTCAGAACATCTACGTAGAGTCAGAGCACCTCAAGAGCCAACCAAAAGGACTAGAAGAATCAACCAAGAAAGGTTAGAGAAAAAGAAGGCAAAAATATGCTAAGGTTATGGATCGCCGGCGATTCATCTTCTATAGGTTGCTAGCGATCCAAAAGGATCACTCATAGATCCTCCAATCCTCTTGCACCATAATCAATAGCTTTTCTAGGAATGATTGCTAAGTTTGATGGAATTCCAATTTAGTTAGCTCAAGAAGTGAGCATTTGTCTGATTCAATCAGTAGTTCAATGCAACCAGTGTATGAATCATCATCAAAACAAGGCGACTAGCTATGAAATTGCATAGAGACAACCTACATAAGATAAGGAGTGCAACCCAAAAGAAGAAGTCAAAAAACCCCTAAGTATATGGATCGCCAACGATCCATACCCTATGGATCGCTAGCGATCCATAGGATCATTTTGGTTTGCTATGAAATTTTCGTAAAGGATGAAGGATAAGTATCCAAATTAATTGGATCATTAGCAATCTAGAACCTATGGATCGCTAGCGACCCATCAACTATGGGTCGCTACTGATCCATTAGGTTAGCTTGTGTCGTCATGAAACTCTCTGAACTTCTTCGTGGCATCTTGTGGAGGATTCTCTCAAAAGCGGCCTAGCCCAATAGTTCTTCAACCCCTTTAAATACAATCTTACTTGCAACATAAATAGAATCTTCTGGACTAGCTGATGAAACTATGCAGAAACTACTCTTCACTCCTCTCCTCCCACACAAAAGTCATCTACAAGGTTCACTGTGATTCTCTAGTGAACTCTAACACTGGTGACTTGATCGAACTTGCAAGATTCATTCACATTGTAAACAGATTCAACTTGTAATTGTAGTCAGTCAATAATAAAAGTTATAAAGCGGACATAGGCTTCATTAACAGTAGAACCACTATAAAAATCCCTTGTCTCTTTACTTTATTTGCAAATTACTATCTTCTGTTTCTATTTTATTTGTCTTGATCAACAAGGTCGGTGCTTTCACACTCAACCCAATGTGTTGATCCATTTTTTGGGTGAACTTTTTGGTGCTTTCACTAAGAACCCAACTCAGGGCTTAGATCTAGCTATCTACTTTGAACCAGATAGGTTCAGAAGTTATATCATCAATACTATTTGGAAGATCTGCTATTGAGAACTAATGGCACCAGGAAGAAAGAGAATGACTTCTGGAAGATCCATAGGAGCTTCCCTTGCTGGAGAAGAAAGAAAACCCCAGCAAATTGAAGTCAACAATCCGAAGTTACGAGCTAAGTCCAGTGATCAGATTCAAGGATCCTTTATTCAATGTGAAGTTGTTACTGGAGATGAGTTAAATAAAATAGTTGACGAAATCAATTACAAAATGGAAAACAGATAAAGGGATCTAATAGATAAACTGAATGCCTTATTGAATTTGTAAACTCATGCTGCTCCAAGAACTATGACAGAGCCCGTGACTGCCATGGAACAATAAAATTCTTCCGTTTCTTGCCTAAATAGAAGGAACGAGAAGCAACCGCAAAAAGGAGTGATAATTGGAACTGTGGGAATCAATAAAGAAAGAAACACAAGCACTCTACCAACCACGAGGCAACCAGCTATGAACTAAAATCTAGGGGCGAAGACCCCACAGGAGGATATAGTCATGGACCTCTCTAATTCATAAGATGGTAAGCAACTTGACAATGGCAAGTTGGAAGGAAATACCAATGCATTCGATAATGCCAGGGTAATCCAAACTGCCCCAATCATGCCAACCGCAAGCCACCGGAATCCCGAGGGAGTGGCTCTCCCAAAGACAGGAGAGCCTAGGTTTCAGCCCACTCACCGAGATCGTTTACAAAGCCAAGCACTCGATGTAGTTACTGACAGGCGACCCCCGGATTATCGGACATCTGAGGCGTATATTGCGGACATGGCCAAGCGACTGATGGATGAAAGCAAGAATAGAAGGGATGATGAATAGGGATCCACTCAAAGTTTTACTCCTTTCACCGATGAGATTTTGAATGAGCGTTATCCTGAAAAGTTCACTATGCCAACTATTTCGTATTTTGACAGAATGAGAGAATCGAAACCCCACTTATATAAGTACATTTGGTACATGGATTGAGCGAATGCTTTGGATGCCGTTCGATGTAGATGTTTCCTGATTTTTCTGGAGGTAATTGCTTCCATGTGGTTCACTAGGCTTCCTTCGAGATCCATTTCCACGTTCGATCAACTAGCAATAAGATTCCTTGATCAATTCAGACTTCACATGGTACAGACGAAAGACATGATGTCCTTATCTGGCCTATTACAGGGGAGGATCGAATCCCTGAAATCTTTCATGGACCAATTCAACATTGTAGTAACTATGTAAGCAATCCAAATGAAGATATGGTTTTTATGGCTCTGGTCCGCGCCATCCATCCCGAAATTGAATTTAGAAAGTGGATCAAAATGAAACAATGCACTAATAGGAAGGATTTCAACCGAAAGGCAAGCCAGTACTTGAGACTGGAAGAAGCACAAGAATTAGAAACGAAATTTGCTAACTTACAACCGGCCAACATTGGATAGAGTGGTGTGGCGGCGAACCAAGATATAAACACCTTCGAGACCACTGAAGGAAACATGGGAAAACATAGAATTCAAAAAAGGAAAAATCAAAATTCCAACAAGCCGAACGGAAGTAATAAGCGGCTTAAAAGCTTCAGGCTCGAAGATTACACCCCGCTCAATGATATTTTGGAAAACATCTATCTCGCAACTCAGTGGATAGAGGAGTACAATAAACCTCCTAAAAAGCAACTGAACAGTAAAAGCATTCCGAAAAGTACCGTCGCTTCCTCGAAACGCATGGCCACAACACGAATAAGTGTCGTCCCCTAAAGAACTTGATTGAGGAGCTGATACGAGAAAACAAGCTTCAGCAATACATGAGAAAATCATAAAATCCTGACCAACCCGCAGCTCCCCAAGCTCCTAGAGATTGAGAAAACCAAGTTGGAACTAGCGAAGTGGATCTAGGTGAACTGACTAAAGACTCATCATTGGAACAATATCCGGAGGAACCCATCCCACGTAGAAGAGTTGGGGAGAATTGGAGCACTATGCAAGCTCATTAAGGCACACTACGAAAGATGCATGCCTTGCAATCGAATGTGGAACCCCCGCTAAGTTGCAGGGAACTCTGAACGATGACATAGTATTCTAAAATTGAGACACTGAGAGAGTAGAAACTCCAACTCTGGATCTCATGGTCGCGACAGTAGGAATTGGACCCACCATGGTCCGACGAGTATTAGTGTGCAGCCGTAGTTAAGTGAATATCCTTTTCAAACGCACCTTTGATCAGATGAAGATCAACATGAAAGACGTATCCACCTGCCAAACAAAAATTCAAGGATTCACCGACGAACCAAAACAACCCGTCAGAATGGTTGACTTTCCTGTAGAACTTGGGGAAGGCGATCGAAGAGTCACCCACATCCAAACTTTCATGATCATAGATGAAACATCCACATATAGTGCCTTCTTGGTATGGCTCGCACTGGCAATTTTCATAATTTCTTTAGCCCAATGGCGCTTTACAATGAAATTCCTAACGAAGAACGGAGTTGGGGTGATTAAAGGAGACCAAAGTGCTGCCAGAGAATGTTATATCATAGAACTGCGTGAATCTAAAAGAAAGGAAAAGGGCAAGAATGTGGGGAGTACTCTCCACATTTGTGAACCTGCCGAATAGCAACTATAGAGCCACCACTGGCTTGGGGACCATAGTCGATTCAATAAGGCTTTGGACCCTAGAGAGAAGAGTTTAGAGGAGGATCGGGTAGCACCGGCAGAATTGACTATGTCTGTCCCAGTTGACATGGATGACCCAACGCGGGTCTTGAAAATTGGATCACACCTTGGAAACAAGATGCGATTGGAACTCATCTAATTTCTTCGCGCCAACTTATGTGTTCGCTTGGACACATTTCGATATGTGTGGGGTATCACTGGAAATTGCATGTAACGTACTCAACATTGATCGCAAGTATACACCGGTAAAGCAGAAGAGGCACGGCGTGGGCCCCAAATGGTGCAAGGCGTTGAGAGAAGAATTAGACAAGCTGATGGCCAATGGCTTTATCTGTGATGCGACCTACCCAGAATAGGTATCTAACCCGGTTTTGGTCAAGAAGTCCAATGGGAAATCATGAACTTGTATTGAATACTCAGACTTAAACATAGCCTGCCTAAAAGACAGTTTTCCTTTGCCTAGAATTGACCAGATTGTGGACGAGACGGCTAGACATGAACTGCTATCATTTATGGATGCATACTCGGGGTACAACCAAATCATAATGCATGAACCGAACAAAGAAAATACCAATTTCATTACCGACTTGGGACAGTGTTGCTACAAAGTAATGTCGTACAGTTTATAGAATGCTGGGGCAACCTACCAAAGATTAGTAAATGCCATGTTCAAGTGTTAGATCGGAAAAACCATGGAAGTCTATGTGGATGACATCTTGATTAAATCGTCAATAGCTGCCAATCACTTGGATAATCTTGCCGAAATGTTTGAAATTACTTAAAAAATATGGGATGAAGCTCAATTCACTCAAATGTCACTTCGGGGTAACCTTCGAAAATTTCTTGGGATTCATAGTGAGTGTCAGAGGCATCGAAGCAAATCCAAAGCAAATTACTGCCCTACGAAAAGTCGAAGCCCCAAATAATAGGAAGGGGTTATAAAGCCTGAATGGGAAATTTGTAGAGCTAAGCCAGTTCTTCTCAAACGCCACCGAGGAATGTATAACGCTCTTTGATGCACTAAAGAAAGGAAAGAAGAACTTCGAATGGAATGAGGCTTGTCAAACCGTGTTTGAAGAGGTGTTGTGACATATGGAAACCCCTCTAATCCTATCAAAGCCAGTAGATAAAGAGGACTTGTTCGTCTACTTAGCAGTCTCACCTTGTGCATTAAGTGCTGCTCTTGTAAATGAAGAAGCTAGGATCCAATGACCCGTATAATACATTAGTAAACGGTTCACTAGAGCAGAGAAGAATTATCCAAAATTGGAAAAGCTAGCATATTGTCTCTTTGTCGCATCCAGGAAGTTATGACCATATTTCTAGGCACACCTTATCAATGTATTGACCGACCAACCCTTAAAGCAAGTATTATACCGCCCCGAGATCTCTGGATGACTTATCAAATGGAACGTCGAGTTGAGCCAATACGTAATCACATATCATCCCCGAAGGGCGATCGATGAGCGGGCTTTGGCAGATTTCATTGCCGAGTTTACTATAAGGGATAACGAAGAAGAAATTACTCCAGAGGTGGAAACACTCTAGAAACTGTTCATCGATGGTGCATCTAACAACTCCTGCTCGGGAGCAGGGGTAGTGCTTGAAACCATCGAAGGATGATTCATCTACTATGCCCTACACTTGGAATTCCCTACAACAAATAATGAAGCAGAGTACGAAGCCTTGATAGCGAGACTGAAAGTCGTGAAGGATCTCGGGATAAAATCCATTCACATCTATAGCGACTCTCAACTAGTTGTCTGCCAGGTGAAATAGCGAATATCAAGCTCGAGGAGAGAACCTCACCCCATACCTATCTAAAGTACACGAGTTGCTGAACGACATCGAGCATTACACCATAACTCACATCCCGAGAGAACAGAACACGAAGGCAGATTATCTAGCCAAACTCACCAGTACTAGGGAAGCTTGGTCATTGGGGCTAGTCCAGGTTGAAACTCTGACTACTCCAAGCATAATCAAGATGGAAGTAGATTGGATATTTGAAGCGGTCGAAGAACCAGAAACATGGATGATGCCTATTAAAGACTACTTGCTCACAGAAGCCCTTCCCACAGATAGGAATCAGCGAAAGAAGCTTCTTCGAAAGGCACCACGGTTCATAATGAAGGATGGGATACTCTACCGAAGGGGATTCTCTACCCCTTTGCTCAGATGTATGACCAACGACGAAGCTCAAAGGATCCTAAGGGAAATTCATGAAGGTGACTGCAGAGACCATACTGGAAGGCAAACCCTTGCAAAGAAAATTCTCCGATACGATTATTTTTGGCCAATAGTGAACCACAATGTAGTAGATTACGCCAAACGGTGTGGCTGATTCCAAAGATTTAGTAAGATCAAAAGAACTCCCTCAACAGAGCTAACACAGATGGTTAGCCTATGGCCGTTCGTAATATGGGGAATCGATCTGATTGACATATTACCCATAGCTAAAGGAGGGGCTAAATATGTTATAGTTGCCGTTGGCTATTTCACCAAATGGGCCGAAGCGGAACCGCTGGCCACTATTACCACAAAGAAAGTTATTAATTTCATCACTAAAAACATTACTTGCAAGTTTGGGGTGCCACAGAAAATCATCACGGGTAAGGGAACTCAATTCGAAAGCGTTGAGTTTAGAGACTTTTGCAAGCGCTTTCGAATCGAGAAAAGCTTTTCCGCTATTGCGCATCCGTAGTCAAACGGGCAAGTAGAAGCAGTGAACAAAATTATCAAATCCACTATCAAAAAGTAACTAACTAAAGCTAGGGTAAATTGAGTTGATGAGCTTCCACTTGCACTATGGGCTTATAGGACAACGCACAAATTCGCAACCGGGCACTCTCCTTTCGCCCTAGCATATGGTTTAGAAGCAATGATCCTAGTCGAACTTGAAGTCACCTCTCATCGAAGAAGAAACTTTAACCAAAGGCAAAATGAGCAGCTTCTACTTGAGTCGCTCGATATGGTCAATGAAAAGGGAGAAAAATCCGAACTGAGAACCGCAGCCCACCAGAAAAGGGTCGCATGGTACTTCAACTCTAGAGTTCACAACCGAACCTTCAAAGTGGGAGACCTCATCCTCAAACGGGTCTATCCCATACTGGGAATGTTTGGACCAAACTGGGAAGGGTTGTATGTGATCTAGAAAAAGCTAGGGGATGGAACATTCAAACTAACAACTGTTGACGGAATCCAAATTCCCCAAGCATGGAACAACGAATCGCTGCATCGTTACTTTATCTGAAACTATCTTATGTACTTCTTATTTTTCAGCAAATAAGCCATCTCGAAATACCGGGGGCATTGTAAATAGGCAGAACTTGCCCAACTTTTCTTAAGAAAATTGCTTTGCTTTCTAAACCAATTAAACTGTGTTCATAAAAGTAACATGTTGAGTCGACGGGGTCAAATCGGCTCAAAACCATCCAATCGCTACTTGAAATAGTGGAACCACGCTCAAGTATGGTCCACTTACCCACCGGGTCGACGGAAGAAAATCGACTCAAACTGTTGGATCGGCGGAACCCGGTTCCCGCCTTCTAAGAACTGGTGTTGCTCTGGCAACACCTGGAAGGATCAAATCGAAGTCGAGCATTCCGTAAGCCGTGCATCACGTCTTGGATTTTGGAATCACGTCTAGGCAAGCACAACCTTAACAGCCGTGCACTCCCATAAGCCGCACATTACTTTTTAAGCCATGGAATCACGCTCTCGAAGCATGAACTCCTCACGTTGCCTGAAGATTGGTAACGTCGATAAGTTCCAAACCGTTTCGGATCGACGGGTCATGTAGATCCCAAAAACCGCGCATCCCATAAGCCGTGCATCTCATAAGCGGCGCACACTCCCAAAAGCCGCACATTCTTAAGTATCGATATTGTCCCAATGATGTCAGGAAACTAGTCTATTGTAGGACTAACAAGAATCAATCCACTCCCACTATAAGGAGTAATGGGTATGAGTCAAGCAATGTCAAAATGGTTATGAATCGACAGAAAATTCCAATTGTTGACCGACAATATTTTTAGAATCGAGGAGTCCAAATCACATGTTCCCGAAGGTAGGAACCACAAAACAAGCCTGATTACAAACATCCAAAAAATTCACTCGGATCAACGGTCATTTGTCAAGTATTTGGAGTTACCAGCCCCGTGAACTGGGGAGCACACACAAAAATACTCAAAAATAGAAAACCAAGTGCTTCACAGTTTTTGTTACTCCAAACTTTAGAATTTTGGTGGTAATTACAGGACTAGATAAAATAAAATAGCTATAAATAAAGTTGGCATAAGAGCATGAAATGCAGATAACTAAACAGATAAAGGTATAATCAAAATGTCAACATTGTATTACCTATAGAATTTTTTATACAAAGTCAAAAATGTGGGGGCCGTACCCACACAATATCGGCCAAAAAAAAGAAAAATACAGATGCTACAAAAATCAAAGAAGTAAGTGCAGACTCTGCACTTGAAAAAAACACGTACCAAAATCTGACTCCACAGTTGCTCGAGCCTATCAATGCCTCTTTCCACCGCTCCCATTTGCACCTTTAGTCGGAAATTTCTTCTTCCTCTCAGAATCCCCGTCAGGTGTAGTGTCACTGCCCGAAACATCTACTATCTCCTCGGCACCAGCACCTCCTCCCTACGCCTCGACTTTCTCGAAAGACTCCCCTTTGGCCTTGCGCTTATGGGATTTGCGGGAGCTCCTCGAAGATTTTATCTCCTAAACCATCTCCTTCTTAATGACAACCATTTGTTGTTCAGATTTATGTAGCTGGCCAGTCTGGTCCTCTTGCTCTCGAGCTTCAACTGCATGAAGTCACCCTCCAAAGATACAGAAGGGTCATCTAGACCATGTAGTGTAGCAATCTTCTCGGATTCTGGCCCTGGCTACGACCCAGACATAGGTGCAACAATCGGAGCGGCTACGGAGACAAGCGTCGAGGCAGTTGAAATAGCGGAAAGTCCAAAAATCAAGGAAATCGGTGGGTCAGTAGATAAAGAAAACAGATTATAGGATCAAAAATGAAAGCATTAAGTTCATCTTGTTCTTACGGCGTGAGCTCAAAATTCTCAAACTCAGGGGAAACAAGAAGATTACCTGCATCAGAGGAATCGACAAGAATTTCAATGTCGTATTCCCTACCTTCTCCTTCTTTTTCTGGCTGCACGATCTTTGAAGAAGTTTAAGGGGCCACTAGAAGTTTCAGAGATAGCTGTCGGAGGAACAGACGACAAAACAGTGCCAGCAGAACTTACCAACTGATCGCGGGGCTGTCTTGGTGATTCGCCGGGCCCAAAAATGAAAGGCTCCGGCAATGTTTTGGCAGTTCCAGTCATAGCAGCATCACCAGCCTCATGTTCCTTCTCAATTCAAAGGACCTCTCGACCCTTTATTAGTGCTTCCTTCGATTGCTCATTGAGGTAGGAATCCACCATCTCTTGCTTGGTATATACATTCTCGTTTTCTCAAAAACGGGCCAGGATTTCTTCCCAAACCATGGCAAGAGTACGCGGAAATTTGGGGCCCAAATAAGTAAGGCTCCCCTGATGCAACAAGGAATTAACATAGAAATTTAAGATGGTATCGTCCATCTTCTCCATCTTATTTTCGAAAGTGTCCTGCAACTCCAAGTAATCCGCTGTTATGGTAGCCTTCTCAACTTCAACTCGAGTCTTCTCAGCGCTAAGCTATGCAAATCTTTCTTGGAGCAAAGCAATCGTCTAGGCTTGATCAGAAACGGTCTTGTCATGGGATTCCACAATTTCCGCGTATTCAGCAATCGTCTTGTTATGTCCTTCAAAAACTTTGTCAAGATTAGTAATATTCTTCTTTTGAGCTTCAATAATCATGTCATGGGCTTCGAGCTCCTCTTTAGCTTAACTTCGTTCGCGTTGGCATTCTTAATTTCATCTCAAAATACGATCTCTATTTTTGCATGGGCCTTTTTCATCTCCTTCAACAAGCTGGCACTATTCTTACCCTCTCGAAGTGTAGCATCCCTCTCTTGTATTAGTCGCTCAATTCTAGCATCAAGTTCTGCTAATCCCCTCTCGAAGTTATCTTTCTCCGATTCAAATGAGAGGATCGTTTGATAATTATTGTGGTTCCTGTCGGCCAGCTGCTTGCATAGCTTTTCCCATCCCTTGGCTTGATCTAAATCACTTTGAATCACCTGAAGGTGAGGCCTATAGGAATCTTTGCGGACTGGGCGAAGGTCGCGGTCAAACATAACTCCCATTAAAAACCACCCAGGGAGCGTAGCTTTGAGTCGGGTGACCAGACGGAAGAATGTAAGTCGGCCTCCTATGAGGACACGAGGAACTAGAAGCGGGCACCACATGAGTCGATGGGGCTTGAGATGAAAACGGAGCCTGAATATAAGAAACTGAAACTTCAAGACTGACAGAAATAGAGGCCAGGGAAAAAGCCTGATGCTCAGAGGGATGAGAACCGTGATCAACCTTCGACTTCTTGGATGATTCCTCTCGGTCCTCAGGAGTTTTTCTATTCTCGTAACCACACTTATACATCCGACCCCGTTCTCTATCATCCTAGCAATGAGCTTCGGCTTCCGAGTATTTCCATCTTCTCCACTCTTCCTCGGTTTCATGAGGCTGGTGGCAGCTTGAAGATCGTCTTTACCAACGTTGTGAATCATTGAATTGTTCAAGATCGTCGTAAAGTCCTCGGCCTCTCATGGTACTTGATATAAAGAATAAATAAAGAGCTTTAGCAAAGAGAAAAAGGCCTAAATAATGCATGTGTAAGTGAACGTGACCCTAGTGAAATGTATAATGTGTCTTAGGTGGCTTAAAAGGATGTCACAAACCGGATCGAGAAGCCATCGTGGTAGAAATCGGGCTGACTCTAGACACAATATGACTAGGGCAAGGAGACGTTCCCTCGAATTCGAAATCTTCTCCCATAAGTTCATCGATATCCAGGTAAACATTGCTCAAATCCCCAAAGTCCACATTGGTATCTTTAATCGGGTAACCCTGACGTCACTCGGCTGCGGTGGGAGCATCTTTATTGCGAATCTCTCGGGAAGGCGAATCCGGGAGAATGGGACTCATTCTTGGAGTCTCAACACATGATTCGGAGTCTCCATCGCCGAAGCCTACATCGAAATCATCATCACTAGATGAGGAATCAAAACTACTGCTGCCTCAACTTCACCCTCCTCTTTTTCTATTGCCACTACAGCCTTGCCCACACGCTGCTTGAATTCTTCTTCCCTTCCTCCGAAATCGGGGGCATTCTGGTCGGACATCTGGCTTCAGTCGTGATAGCCCTTCCTTCATGAGTTTCTTCGGTTGACTCACTAGATGGGCCTTCTTTTTTTGGGAAACCACCTTCTTTAGAGCATTGTAATGAAGAAGTGGAGCATGTTCATATTCTGGAACGGGAAAGACGGGGTTTCAACAGCCATGGCGGATCTCCCAGGATGCAACAGCCCATACCGGAGCAAATTATCATCCGTTAGAAAAAATTTAACCGATCTCTCCTTGGTATCTATGGCCTTCAGAGTATGGAAAATTTGATCAAGTGATGGGTCTTTATTCGGCCTCAGAATAACTGCAAGAAGTACTTGACCTATCAGAAATCCTATAGAGATGTATCGAAACTCAATAAGTAAAAGAGAGAACTTACCGCCCGTCGTCCAAAGGCAGTTAAATCCTTCGGGACACCAAACAAAGAAGTACTAAGTCTTGAATTGGGACAAATTGCTTTGAGGCTGCAACACGATCTTGTGGTTCCTTTAAGACTCGATGACGACAAGGGATGGGCACTCGTCTCTCTTCTTAAACGAGAGAAAATATCTCAACTCATCAAAACTCGGGGCACGATTAAATGTCCGCATAAACAGGACAAGATTGCATATCCATTAGGATGAATTTGGAATGGAGCAATTTTAGAGTTCATAAGAGTTTCTTTCAAGAAGTTACTGAAGGCGGGCACTGCTCCATTTAAGCACATATACCGGTGGGAAGCGGTGAATCCAGAATGTGGCATATAGGAAAACTCATTCTTCTCCGAAAGACGCACATCGTCCTCCAAAATGTCATATTGTATGCAAAATTTATGTAAAACCTTAGCGGAGATTACGGAGGAAGCTTTCTCCGGAGGATTAAGTAGAACTCTAAAATTCGGAGGAGTCTAGTCTACAACCGGACCATTCAGAACCAGTTGACCATATTCAGCCCGTAGAACTGAAAAGGAAGGTGCAATGGATGATGATTCAGCTTTTGAAAGTGCTAGACTTCCTCCACTGGACTTATAGCAAGAGAACGGATGCGTCATTCTATACAATAGAACTTGCTTCTAATGCGGTCAGGTAATTATATCTTTAACTAAAAGTTCCCCTACAACACTTGAATTACGAAGGAATGTCGGTTTACACCCACACATCGGATTTCAAGTATTGACTGGGGCAAGTGTAGTGTGTTATCTATGTGGGGTGAGCTCGGTGTCATGAACACTACAAACGCTCTATCCTGTGTAGATAGTTCGCTCGCAGTGAATAATGAAAAGGGCTTCATGTATCATTTACTGAAGTTATTTCTCCTACTCTTACCCGTTATCGATCAACGATCGATAACAGATCCGTTGTCCGAAGCGACACAGAAAGCTCTTCCTATTTTAGGTACACTGAGTGTGCCAAAATAGGACCAATTCGAACTCTCTGGAAGGCGATAACAACATAAGCTGCACGCAAGACGCTACCCTAAGTTGTTGTTCCCCTCCGGAAGGAATAAAACCAATTTTTGAGACGTCGTGTTGTATCAACAATTCCACTTAGTGCAAGTCAATTCTGATTCTGTGGAAAAAGATAACAAAACATTCAGGCGCCAGGGTAAAGCCCAAGTATCGTTCCGTGAAGAACTCAAGACTCGATTTACTATCTTCTTCCACAAAATTGCAATCAACTCGAATTCTCCATAACGAGCATCACCAATATAACACCGTCATCGAATTTCTAAACGAACGCTAGTTCTTTATTAACCACCTATAACCAAGAATCAAAAAGAGGACGTGAATGAACTTGGAATTTTGTCAGCCTATGGTAAGAAGGGTCTGTGGCGACCCAAGGGGGAAGTTCGGTGGCGAATCAGAGAGGCGGAGCAACAAGGATGCGTGGCTAGGTCAAGGCGGTGGCAAAGTCAAGGATGGTCGAAGGCGAGGAGCCCCTATGGAAAAAAACGACGGCGCTCATGGCAATAGAGGAGTTAGGTTTTGCAATTTCTAGATCGAGTCACAGGGCAGAAGAGTCGAATCACGAATGAAAGCTTGAATAGGATAAGGTTGGCTCGAATAGATTAAGTAGGGCCTTGCAGAAAGAAAAATTCGCTAAGTCCATTGATCGCTAGCGATCCATGAACCATGGATTTCTAGAGATCCATGCAATTGCAACCAAAATTTTCCCAATTCACTAAGCACGCTCTAAGTGTCTTTTGCAAGCCACTTAAAAGTTTTCGGATTAAAATTGATTCATTGTCATAAGCAACGATGATTCCCATCAGAATTCCACAGATGGCTGAATGACCAAAACCGAATTCGCATAATGGCCTCAACGCGATCACTTGATCCTCACCAAGCGGGAATTCAAAAGCAGTAAATTCCAGAGCATGCCCTGTTTCCAACAAAGGCATACTCTGGGGGGCAAATGTTATCCGGGTTTTCGACCCAACGGAATTCAAAGGAAGTCAGAACATCTACGTCGAGTTAGAGCAACTCAAGAGCCAACCAAAAGGACTATAGAAGAATAAACCAAGAAAGGTTACAGAAAAAGAAGGCAAAAATATGCTAAGGTGATGGATCGCTAGCGATCCATCTCCTATGGGTCACTAGCGATCCATAAAGATCGCTCATAGATTCTCCAATCCTCTTGCGCCATGATCCAATAGTTATTCTAGGAATGATTGCTAAGTTTGATGGAATTTCAAGCTAGTTAGATCGAGAAGTGAGCGTTCATTTGATTCAATCAGCAGTTCAATGCAACCAGTTATGAATCATCATTAAAACAAGGCAACTAGCTACGAAATTGCATAGAGACCACTTACATATGACAAGGAGTGCAGCCCAAAAGAAGAAGTCAAAAAAACCCTAAATATATGGATCGCCAGCGATCCATACCTTACGAATCGCTTGCGATCCATAGGATCATGTTAGTTTTCTATGAAATTTTTGGAGAGGATGAAGGAGAAGTATCCAAAGTAATTGGATCGTTAGCAATCCAGAACCTATGGATCGCTAGCGACCCATCAACTATGGATCAGTAGTGATCCATCAGGTTAGCTCAGGTTGTCATGAAACTCTCTGAAATTCTTCGTGGCACCATGTGGAGGCTTCTAGCAAAAGCGGCATATCCCAATAGTTCATTAACCCCTATAAATACAATCCTACCTGCAACATAAATAGGATCTTTTCGACTGGCTGCTAAAACTCTTCTCGTCCCACACAACAGTCATCTACAGGGTTAACTGTGATTCTCCAATGAACTCTAACATTGGTGACTTGATCTAACTTACAAGATTCAATCGCATAGTAACCATATTCAACTTGTAATTGCAGTCAGTCAATAATAAAAGTTATGAAGTAGACGCAGGCTTCATTAACAGCCGAACCACTATAAAAATCCCTTGTCTCATTACTTTATTTGCAAGATACTATCTCTTGTTTCTATTTTATTTTCCTTGATCAATAGAGCTGGTGCTTTCACACTCAACCCAGAGTGCTGATCTATTTTTTGGGTTAACATTATATACATCTCCGGGGTGAATGAGCCCTATCATTCACCAAAGGAACCAGAACGTGTTCGAATGGAATCCTGTGTCTAAAACATAGTCTGCGAAGAGCGGCCTCGCCAATTCTGGAGGCTTGAGAATTTGTTGGTTTATCTAAAAATATAGTGCCTACTATAACGTCGGGGGAAGGACTTATATCTTCCACCGAGAGGACGGGAACGTCAGATAAAAGGTCGGTCGATGGGCCAGAAACCTCAAGTTGTTTAGTTTGAGGACTAGGGAAAAGTCTACCAGATATAGTTGCGGAACTTATCTCGGTGCCGGGATTGCTGTGTTGTAAAGTTGGTTCGTAAGACATCGTAGCTAGATACTCTGAATTTCTGAAGTCCATATCAACTAAACTCCATAGATAATCGAGATTAGAAAAGTTTACCTATACCCATATGCTAAGTGTAAGCTAAGGTGGTGCAGTGTCGTGTAGTGCAAAGATAAGCAGCTTAAAATAAAAAAGCAAACTTAAATGATGAAACTTTGGATACCAACCAGAGTGACCGTCATCATTGACTATTTCAACTGGCGAAAAGATTGATCGGTTGTGTAAGCTCTGGGAACGACCATCGGCATATTCAAGTGTGCAATCCATTATTAAAGTCCATATGTTAAGTTTTAGTTCAAGTTCTAAGTCATGGGAGTTTAGTCGTTCAATTTCGAGTTCGGGATCGAATGTGAAAATCCTATTATTCATTATCATCATATGTTCAAGTTTATTAGGATGGGATTTGCTCTGTTTGTTCAAACGAGTGAATATGCATTGGTTTTCAAGTTCAATTCAAAGCCTAGTATTGGCCAAGTACAAATAACCAATCCCTAGAATTGGCCAAGTATAAGTAGTCGACCACTATATAGCCAATCTCTTTATATGCCGATCCCTATTCAAAAAGAAGACGACCGATCCCTCTCTCCAAATTATCCATGCCTATCCCTTTAGGCAAAACAACCAGTCCCTATTACAAAGCACAATACCAATCCCTCCATCCACAGTACACCACTGTTGATCCCTCTACTCGGCAGCCTTTATAACTCTCCAACATCCCAACCGATCCCTCCTCTATTTAATGAAATTACAGATCCCTCCATCCAGGCACACCAACAAGAATATTGATCCCTCTCCTTCACCATACAACCGATCCCTCTCCTTCCACGTCTTAGTGCTTTCCCTTAAACCTTCTGGTTGAACCCTACTCCATCCAACATCTTGTTTCCTCAAAGCAGCTTCGACCATCACCCCTCCATCGCGTCAAACTCCAACTAATTCGCCAATGAAATGGAACCCATCGTCTTGTCATAAAATCATAAGTTAAAGGCAAGCAAACCTACCTAAATATATCAAAACGAGCTATACGAGGAGAAGTAATGGATTACAATTCAAATGGAAGGCGAAATGATAATCTTAAAGCACAATAGGAAGGCTAGTTTATAGATGGAGGCGATGTTTGAGTTGAAAAGAAGGGGCCAGGTTTTTTTTAAAAGACAAAGAAGGGTTCGGGACCGAGCTTAAAGGAAGTATGGAGGGGAAAGTAAATGGTAAGAAGATGGATATGTGAAGGTTGGAAGGAAGGAGTGCTATCTTATATATAGGGACGAGTGTTCAGCCTATGTCTTCGATTCAAAGCAAAGGAGGGAGGGATCGACTAAAAAGATGTCGAACCCTATAAACATTTAAATAAGAGAGGAGGGATCGGTTAGAAGACCGCCGATCCCTATGAACATTTAAAAAAAGGAGAAAAAGAAGGGATCGGGTACGAGCTTTTGCACATGTAAACATAGGCATGAAAATTAAGTGAAGCACATATATACAAAGTGCAATGAAACCGTATCTAACTCAAAAAAAATTGGCGACAACCCGTGAACGTATAAACAAGTCCGGGAGCCAATGATAAGAACGTGTGCCCGAATGTGCACGTGGATATTCTAAAAGTTTAATTTTTGAAATCGACAGAAATTGAATTGAAACCTGAAACCTTCAAGTTCGAGACTAGATCAGATAACCAAATCTTGTTAGTCTCATGGAACCAAACAGAGACATCAACTAACGGAATATAATCCTGAATTTATACTATTGGAAATCAACCAAGCATCATGACGATCGAAGAGAGATACAACACTTTGGGAAAATAATTAGAGGGAGGGATAGAGACTGTTCATAAAATTGGATGGATTTCTTTTCGACGACTCTAACTTGCTTCGATTCAAAGCACGTCATGTTTAGCACAAGACGTACTTTGAAGGGCAAGTGTTATCCAGCATTTTGACCCGGCTATATTGAACTAATTGGAAAAGTTAGATTCGACTACTATGATGGCCGATGAGTCCTGAGCGATGATTGTGGGGTCCAGAGGTCAAATACAGATGGTAATATGAAACCGTGATATGTAATGCAGATTGTTCGAAGTATGGAATATGGCTCAACATATAGAAGGGATTGGCAAAAATCAACTTCCAAGATAGGGGTCGATATGTTTCAGGAAGCAAGTGCATTTCAATAGAAAACAATTAATATCTCAAGATCCACAAGTTCAATGCATATGAAATTTTGTGAATAAGATAGTGGGACCCTAGGGAGCCTACCCTAGGGATCGCACCTCAAAAGAATGAAGTCGGAGGGATCGCCTCTCTTCCCTTAGTAGTGATCAGCTAAAATTAGTAGGCAATCCATGTTGAAGCAGAAATCAAGCAATAACTCGAGTTCTACTAACCTAATTGGCATTATAATTGGAAGCTAAGTATGTTTCAATATGGGGAAGCTACCATAGGGATCGCAACCCCAAATTTCACTAAAGTAGGTATCGGTACTTATCCCTATTCTTTGGGATTTGGTCTATGCAATCCCTCTTATGGGTCCATATGGTTCTGGGGGTCCTTCTGTTGATTTTTCAAGGAGATATTTGGTCATCTTCGTCTATAAATACAAGCTTGGTTGTTCATTTTAGGGACCTTTATGCTGCTAGTTGCTTTGTACTCAATTGTAACTAAGGATTTTCATCCGACCCTATTGTACTCAGCTTATAAAGTGATTAATAAAGTAATCTATTCAAAGTGGACATAGGCACACAACGCCAAACCACTATAAATCGTTGTGTTCGTGTTATTGCTTCAATTTACTACTATTTCTTGGTTGTTATCCTCTATTTTCATTTTATATTCTTCATTTATTTCTCTTTAAAACTTCTATTGGGTGTTTGTGCCAATTTTTGATGCAAACATATTTACAATAAATGAAAGTTTTATTTTGAGGCTTGGTGGTTGCTATGGGTAATTAAATATCTGAATTCTTGTTGTTTGATTATTTAATAGTTAAATAATCAACTATCAAATCTTGATCTGTTTTGACATAGGAAGTATGATTGTATATTCGAGTTCCCCAATGAGGACTCGAATACTTGTTGCATTCTTCCAAAAAAACCATAATTGAGTTAGCCGAAAATTATCGCTTAGTTGGGAGACATCGGTTTCTAGATTTATCCGAACCACTTCAAACTAAAGACATTTGTGGTGAAGTATGATATGGAGCTATACTATTCTTCCTGAGAGTGATTCCAAAATGGAAGATAGTAAATTTTTAATGTTTGTTTGATCCCAGAACAACTTGTATATGTGAATTCTAGCATTGCATCTCTGGCTGGAGGGCAGTGTTAGCATTTGAAGATGGTCTACTAGTAGAAAAGGTAAAAGCGTAGACGTCTCATAACTCAGAAAAATCGCTAAAACAGGATATGCATCAAAGCTATGTGGTTAGCTACCATTAGGAGCCGTCATCCTATTCTAGATTGTCCCCTTAGAGTTGTTTTGCCCGCAGGCATCGAGCGGCAATGTTTGCAGCCTCAATGTCAAGGTATGAGGTAATCCGGCTTGACAATTTAATGGGGCAGGCCGACTCTGTGTAGCAGAGAGGTAGATGCATATGTAGCTTTTAGGTACATTTTCTAGAGGAGTACCATCGGAAGGTAGCCCCTTACCTAGTCATGGTTAGAATCCATTTTCAAATACGAGCCTTCGAACTTGATTGTATATCTATTATGCTAGAATATAAGTAATATAACAATTTCTACTATGATTCAATATTTACTTTAACCCTAGACATTATTACAATATCACTGGATTTTCTATAGAAAATGTTTTAGCTATCGTAAGGAAAAACCCATCCATGTTTATGTGCGGCATGGTCTTACGAGATACCTTTGATTTTAAAAGGGTTTATAAGTTATAATAAGTCTTTTGGTGATTTTAGTTTCTCACGTTGGTTTTACCAGACTGACCCAGACATTGTTTTTCTGTAATACTCGGGTCAGCCCGAGCATATTTTCTAGATTTAGCTGGACACGTTGGAGCTTTTAGAAGACGAGCTGGATTCTCCAAGACGTATTAACGTATCTTATATTCTTCCGCTGTTTTTTTGCTTTGTCTTCTGTGTGTATTTACTAGAAATTATAAGGACAGGCTGTTATAACTGTCCAAGCTGATGATAGGTTATTGTACTATGATGTTGTGTATAGTAAAGATGGTTTATTTTTGTACAGACTTGTTCATATTATATATTACTCGTCACGATTTATGAGATTATGTTCTGTCTTTGCTTTCTTTACTCAAACGACTTGTCTTTCGGATACTTAAATAGTCGATAGACGAATACCAAGAATGTATTAAGTATCATCTTTAGGTGTAAGAAAGGCAGATCATTACACCACTCTTCCACCACCACGGACCACTTCATATTATGCCCAAAAGCAGTGCTGGTCCTAGGAGTTTTGGTACCTAAAGCCAATTGCAAAACCAAGATCCTTACGCGTGACTAACCCAAAATAACTTATTAATTTAAAAATAATGAAAAGAGGAACAACTTTTTATAAATACTATAAAAATTCAAAAAATTACATATTAATAATTATAAAAAAAGTAAAAATCATATGGTAATGTTGTTTTTTCACTAAATTATACAATTTGCTATCCACAAACAACAAAATTTTCCATAAATACACTACAAAATGAATCTCAAAATAAAATATATACATAACAAAACGAATTTATCAAACCGTTCACAGGTCATAACTGATATTTGAAAAGAAAAAATTAATTGATTATCTTATCTAAGAGTTATAATTTATCAAAAATATTTGCACATTTATACATAATGATTTGAAACAAAATTTCTCTTTTGTTAATCGCAACTAAAAAATATTAACTAAAAATTTCTACGGAAACAAATTTAGTTATTATCAAAAAGTTTTATATTAACTAACCATTAAAAAAAGACTTATCCGAAATCAAACTTTATTCTACAACTATTCCAAATTAACAAACAATTATGAATCATCTCATATAAGATATTCCTTACTCAAATATTGCCATGCATTAAGAATTATCGTAATCAACAATTATTCATTGCATTATCCCAAAAATAATAATTAAAATTATGAATTATTCCAAATTAAATAGGCAAATTAGGATTTAAGGAAATAAAAATAAATAGAAATCAACACTCTTTCAATTTAAATCTATGGAAGATGAAGATACAACTGCTCACTATTGCTTACTTTTGATCTAGACATTGATAGGTGTTGTCCTCCCATCACCTCACGTTACAAATTTGTTCTTTGCTATGCACGATTTTTTTCCTCTGCTGAGAACGTTCGCTTTTTTTCTACTTTTCTGGTGTGATGCAATGTACTGCTGCCCTAAATATTTATCGGCCAAAGCAGATGCTTTAGCTGCTTTACCAAAGGGCCAAGGCTACCCAAAAGTCTATCTTTTTGGCTCCAAACCGCATGCGATCACAACTATAGCATCTTTAGGCCATCATGAACCTCTTTATCGGTTACATCACGTTTTAAGCACTTTGGCTCACTTATTCTCACAAAAACACACCGGTCACTTAATGCACTCAAACAAATCAAAAACGACACCCAAACAATCATAAACAAGCACTACACAAATGCACATATAATTTCAAATAGTGCAATCACAAATCAAACATTTATACCATCCTATATTGACCATTTAAAAATGACAACCGCTGTGGTCAAATATTCAAAACTTGATTAAAATCAACATTTAATCTTCTAAGCTAGTTGTAAAACCAATGTTAAGTTTGGATCTATCATAAAATTCATTTATCATTTGGAAATCATTTTAAAAACATTATTTTAAACTATATAAACCTTTATGGTAAAGCGAGAGATGTAAACTACTTACCTGGATCCCAAAATACACAAATACCAATGCAAATTCGAGATGAAGAGTAATTGTCATGAATTCCAATGCACTTCAAACAACAATAAATGAGTCCCTTGCTAAATCCTTTGTCAATCTTTTTTAATTGATTGATTTGGCTAATTAAAATAAGGTTTTTGGTTTCTTTTTTGTCTGAAGAGATGATTAATAGAAGTTTAGATAAGTTTTTGGAAAGTGAAATAATGATTGGGGGCTATCCCATTCGGTTGGTTAGGCATAAATCCTGAAATAGGTTAATAAGCATGTATAATCTGTCCTTAAGTTAAGTACCCGCTAATTTATCCCAAAACCGTCAAACTTCGAATGGTCAAATCTTCTAAAAGGTAAAACCAAAAACCTTTATGACCACTCTATGAAAAGAGAAGCCATTATATCTTTCGTTTGGAAGTGGTTTCCGACCATAGTCCAGAATCTATCAAAAGTTATAGGTCTTATGAATTTCCAAGGTCAAAAACCTCTTATAAATTTTTTAAGTGTCAAAATTATTAACTGTCTACCTTCTCCAAATTTGTAGCTAGCCTCATATGACTCAATTCGAATTTTAAAATAATATTTTATAATCCTTCAATACGTAAAGTATAGGACGTTACAGATATAGTGTATACGCTAGAAAATTGAGTTGGTCCTCTTGTAGAGAGGAATTAGGCCGTAGAGGGGTTGGCTACTAGGCCATGGGGCTCGGTGATCTCCTTATTAGGCCGATTTCACCGGTTGGTTTAGCGTTAGGTCGTCTAGCAAAATCAGCATATGAGGTGAGTCCCTACTGGTATAACCACTCTTTGATTCCCCGAATCATCCCTGTTCCATCGTTGACTCACCTTTATTCTTTTGTATTTCTCTCTAACACTTCGAGTGCAAGTTTTTCAATCATATCCTTGATTATTTGTAGCTTTATCACCATATAATCTTATGTTCTCCTAGTATGATGATATGGTTCACAAACACTTTGACTTACCTATGCACTCTTTAAACGGTGATATCGTCTTCATGGTAACTTAGATTGCAGCGGAATTTTCTCCATTGTACTTCAAATTGTCCTTAGTTATCTTATATCAAAGCTAGGTGGCATTTAGATGGTCCCTGTGGCTCCAAGCTTTCTAGCTGCTCACTAAGTTAACAACTACTTATAATGGTCATAATTAAGTCGAAATCATATGACTATGACTGCCGTTCGTCATTTGCTCTAACGATTATTTTATGACAGGCTCATTCTTGAATATGTAAAAAATTTCGAATAACAAATTTCAAAATTATACAACACCAAAACAGTGGTTCCTCCACCTTTGCATGTTATATTATGTTGTGATATTATTATGAATGGTTGCCACGAATCAAACTAAACATCTGTAACATACAATGAAGAATTTTGATACAGATGTCTATATTAAAAAATTACCGTTCACTTTAAACTACTGCTACCAATGAATTATAGCAATAGTAAATTTAAAATTTAAATCAAAAAGAAAATTTAGGGTTTTCCTCGGCCATGGGGGAAATTCTCTCTCCTCGCAAAAATCAATCTCCTCTTTCATTTTAAAGGCACCAAAATAGACCACCTGAATCTCACATCAGAGAATCAAATGATAGTATCATCATAGACGATGATGGATTTCAATTGGTTCAGTCATGATCACAATGAAAACGACAGCCTAGTAATAAATAGAGACTGCCGCGGGTCAATAATGGTGAAACGAAGAAAAAAGATGGTTAGAATCCGACCTTCACCCATCAGAATAATGGAAGCCAACTGTTCTAATCTAGAAAACCGGTAAAACTTTCCTTGAATAAAGAACAGGGACAAAAATCATGGGCAGGTATCATTTTTGAGCAATCTAATGAACCAAAAGAAGATGAACGCAATCTTGAAACTATTGCTCCTATCAAAATCAATAATAAGAAATATGGTATGATTAAGGAAAAGGTCTGCAAAAGAGCAGTTGAATGCTGGAATAATTCGATCTTGGTTTATGTTGTAGGTACCAAACCATATTATATGTTTTTCAAAGCTTTTATTCAACAAGTTTGGAAACCAATTGGAGAATTTGAAATCTTTACCAGAGAAAATGGATTCGTCCTTGTTAAATTCAAAGAGTTTCAAATTTGCAATTCAGTTATTCAGAATGGACCATACTTCTACAATGGAAAACTCATCATAATGAGAAGATGGTCTGAATCCTTGAAAATGGACAGAGATCTTCTTACTACGATGCCGATATGGGTTAAGTTACCCAATGTCAATCTTAAACTATGGGATCGTGAGGTTTTCAGCGTGATGGCCAGCATTATCGGAAATCCCATAAAAATGGATGCAGCTACAACCGTGAAGATGAGATTGAATTACGCTCGTCTTCTTGTGGAGGTTTCTGCAGATGATGAACTTCCTCAAGAAATCAATCTTACACTCTATAATGGTGAGAGTATTACTCAAAAAATTGAATATGAATGGGTTCCACCGAAGTGTAGTATCTGTAAATGCTTCATTCACACTAGAGAGCAATGTAATCCAAAACAAATGTGGATATCCAAAGCCAATAACAAAAATAAAGAAATCCCTATAGTCCAAGAAAATGATTCAGATGAGACATCTCAAGAACCAAATCTCAATGAAGTGGTAGTAAATCAATCAAGAATCCAAAAGAAAATAGATTGAATTAGCCACGAGGGTATCATCTTCAATCAAGAAACAATATCAAAATCGCTCACTGATCAAAACGACCAGATCCTTACTATGGAAGTTCATCATTCAGACGGTTTGAAAAAAAATTCAAAGGATATAATACAACATAGTACAAAAGAGGGAAACAATAATAAAAAGGTCTTTAACTCTGAAATCCCTCACATTTCAGAGTCATGTTTAATTATAGACAATTATGGTACAGTTATAAACAAAATCCCTCATCAAAGAACCAGTTAGAGTCGGGAAATTAACATGGAGAGTGAACCTCCATCAGTAAATGTTGCAGAAGCTGAGGACGGGGATGGCATCCACTCAACTTTGCCTCGCAATGCTGAGGAGTTTGACATCTCTCTTATCCGAATTCCAGACAGTGCTACTGTACCAACTACTGACCATGTTATGAATGAATCTGAAAAAAAAATTGATATATCAGAATTACATATTGCCAAGGTTAAAGCAATTGGCAAGAATAAGAGAAAAATTAAAGAGAAGAAGGCTTTTAGGCAAAAATACATATCAGTCAATCCAGATTGGAATGAAATGACTTCAAGGCTTAAGGCTAAAAGCACTGAGAAAAAAAAGAAGGGTAAGGGTATCAGTGCATTAGACTCTATCTGAAACCCTCTTTGTCTTATATTTTTTCATCTATTATATTAATATATTTTATTATGTCTATCATTGCCTGGAATGTCAGGGGTATGAATTCCCCTGCAAAGAAAACTGATATTATAAATATGGTTAGGATTTATAAACCATCATTATTTGCCCTCATTGAAAATAAGATGGATGATGCCAATACTGAAAAATTCTGTTTTAGACTTTCCAATAATTGGAAATCTATCAACAATAATGACTGTGGTAGTAAGGGTAGAATTTTAGTTATTTGGGACTCAAATGTTTGGGACATGGTGAAATATAATAAGGACATCCAATTTATTGATTGCAATTTTAGAAATGTTGGTGGTTTCTCATTACAAATCACTAATATCTATGGTAGCAATTTTGAAAATGAAAGAAATAGTTTATGGTATAGGTTAAAAGCCTTAAGTCAAAGATATGATTTTTCTTGGCTTATTATGGGAGATTTTAATACTGTTTTCCATGCATATGAGAAATTTTGTGGTAATAAAATCCCCCGTAGTAAATTAGAAAAAATTAATAAATTTTTACTTGAATTTTGTCTTATAGAACCTAATATAAGTGGAAACATATACACTTGGAAATCTGGTCAAGAAAAAAATATACATTGTAAACTTGATAGAGTGTTAATTAATAAAAACTTCCGTGAAGTTTTCCCAGATTTCAATTGTTTCTCTATTGAGCAAAACACTAGTGATCATACTCCTTTACTGATAATTTTTTTTCATAATCAGAATAATAATATTAAAGCTGCTCCTTTTAGGTTTAAAAATGGTTGGGTGGCTAACAATGAATACAATGAGATAATTAAAGAGTGTTTCAGTTTCTCTTGTACTGGTTCTTACAAAGTCCAATTTAACATGTTTTTAAAAAATACAAAAAACAAAATTAAAAACTAGAATAAGGATAACTGTAACAAGAATGATATTCTAAACAAACTAAGAGAGGAAGGAAATTTTTTGCAAAAACTTGCTGATGATAATCCTGGTAATATTAACATTATCGATAAATTCTTTTCCAACCAAGAAAAACTTTATCATGAGCTTTATATTAACACAGTTAACTATAAGCAAAAAGCCAAAGTGGCATAGCTTACTATGGGAGATGACTGCACTAAATTTTTTCATGCTAAAATGAGTTGCAGAAAACACATTAATAATATAGGGAAGATTATTGATAGTAGAGGTGCTTGCATTAATGACTATAATAGGATTGTTAGTGAAGCTATTAATTTTTATTCTCATTTATATTACTCAGATTCTACTGAAACTAATTTTCCTGATATTATTTGTAAAAATGTGTTAACTGATAATGCTACAGAAATTTTATTAGCTCCTGTAAATCAAGATGAAATCAAATCCATTATTTTTAGTGTCGGTGATAATAAAAGTCCTGGTCCAGATGGTTTTATTGCAAAAAAATTTAAAACTCACTGGGAAAATATTAAGGAGCAGATTATCAGAGTTGTCAATGAATTTTTGGACAAAGGAAAGTTGCTTAAAAGTTTTAATCATACCTTCATTACTTTAATTCCAAAAAACAAAAATCCAACTTGTATGGGAGATTATAGACCAATTTCTTGCTGTAATTTTTCTTACAAAATCATTGCTACCATATTGAGCAATAGAATAAAACGGTTTCTTCCCTTTCTATTCTCAGAAAATCAGAGTGCTTATATTCCTGGTAGACTGATATATGAAAATTCTCTGTTGGCACATGAAATGGTCAGGAATTTTAGTAATAAAAGTGGTGATAATATGTGTCATAAGGTTGACTTACAGAAAGCCTATGATAAGGTAAACAGAAATTTCATAATTCATATCATGAAATGTATGAAGTTTCCTACAAAATTTTGTAAGTTAATTTTTGAGTGTATTAATATACCCACCTTTTCTATCTTATTCCAAGGTAAACGTGAGGGTTTTATCAAAAGTGATAGGGGAATTAGACAGGGTGATCCACTTTCTCCCTATCTTTTTACCTTGGCTATAGAATATTTTTCTATTCTTATTAATATTGAAACAATTAAAAATAATATTTCTCCAATCAATAGAGTTCAACCATCTATTACTCACCTTATTTATGCAGATGATTTTATGTTGTTCTCTAAGGCCAATAAAACTAATGCAGGTGCTATTAGTCAAGTTTTTGAGAATATGTACAAATATGCAGGACTCCAAATTAATGAATTTAAAACCAAGGCATATTTCAATAAGCGTTACAGGTACAAAAAGGAGGCGTTGGATGTTCTTAAAGTCGGTGAAGGTAACCTCCCTATTAAATATTTAGGTCTCCCTTTATCTGTCAATCAGATTAAGGACAGTGATTGTTCTAATCTGATTGAGAAAATTCAAGGCAGAATGGAGACCTGGTGTGACGCCCCACTCCGAGACCCATATTAGCAAAGAGTATTACTAGGTAATACCGTCTGCTAATACGGATAATAGAGCTGGTTAGGAGCGACCATCTATAACCTTGTCTTAATTATCTATTGAATACGCCGACAATTGCCACTTCTTACTCAAGTGGATCGACATCTCCAATAAATACTTAATACAAAGCCATAGGTGGCTGATGGATCTATCAGAATAAAATATAACAACTCAAATGTAATACACATCACAGAGCAATAGATCATCACATACATTTTCACATATACAGATACATTATAGAGTTTACAAAATGATACATGTCAAGTGGTAAGCAAACCACAATATACAGGCGAGACAAAAGAATACATATCAGAGTTACATAACACGCGTTTTATTTAATCATTTAATTCTCCTCCCTTTTCGCTCAAAGTGAAAAATTGTGTGTGTTATTTAAATAAAAATTATAAATTGGAGAACCGAGCTTTTAATAAAATTTGAAAAGATCATTTTAAAAAAACCTGTGTATGAAATCAAGAAGGAATCATCAAAGCCAAAAATGCGATAACAACTAATTGGAATTGACACGAATCGATTACAATTGGAAACCAAGCAAAATAGGCAATTTGGGCTGAGACAAGCAGGTCAGCCGACTGACTGCAGAGGCCAGTCGACTGATTCAGAAACCCGAAAGTTTCATTTCCTGCAATCAGTCGACTGACTACAGAGGCCAGTCGACTGACTGTAGAAAACAGAGACGTCCTGTTTCTGTAGACAGTCCCAGGAACTTTCAATTGCTACAGCCAGTCGACTAACTAAAGAGGCCAGTCGACTGATTGGCACTGGGACTGTTTTTCAGCCTATCTAAATGAAGAGCAAACTCTTCCAATTTGCAACTGGACGAGTAATGGGCGCCAAGGGTTTATGCCAATCGACAACCCAGCCCTATTGGCTCTTTAATACACCTACAAAAACATGACCAAACATCAAAGCTAAGATTTTTAGAGTTTTAGACTTCAAAACACCAAAAATTGAAATGTTCACCAAATCAATTCAAATCCAAAGCAAATGAACATGAATAAGTGTTAGGAATTCATACCTAACATTAATGATATCAAGAGAAGTAGATGTGAGTTCAAAACTCACCTTTTTAACTCAAAAACAAAGATAAGAAGCTCAAACACAAGGAAAAGATCAATCACTCTTCACTTTAACTCTACAAGCTTCAATCTAAGATCACAACAAGTATTTCCTAAATTAGGGTTTAGTAATTTTCTAAAATTGAAGAGGAAATGAGATGGAGAAGATGAAGAGGAGGCTTACCAAAGCTTTTCCAAGAGTTTGGAGCTAGACTTGAGATTGCAAATGGAAGCTAGGGCTTGGAATTTCTAATTCCTATTCTCTTCCCCCATTTTCAGTTGAGCATGAGTTTAAACAAAATGAAATGAGTGAATGGATAAAGAGGGGGCTGAGTTAGGGTAATAGAATGAGTTGGGTGAAACCCAAACCCAAAAGCCCACTTAGAAAATAGCAAAATTCAACTTACTCCAAACACATCGAAGCTTATACTCAAAAAAGTCGCAAATGCCATTTTGGACTCAATGGAAGTGGTCCTGAGTCCTAATTCGACCATTTGCAAAAAGTAGCTTTTCGGACTTTAATCCGATTAACGACGCTATATTTAAATAAATATTTAAATATAAATTCGTACAATATGCGGGTTGTTACAGATCTCCCCTCCTTAACAAAATTGCGTCCGCGCAATTCCTAGAGAAGAATTTGTGACAACTACATACTTACATCACCCAAAAAGGAAAGAAAATAAGCTTGAGATAAAAAGATATTCTCACCATTGCAAAGCGAAGACAGAAAGCCCGGATAGGATCGCTCGATATACTCTTTGGTTTCCCAAGTACAGTCATTGGGACTAGCGGACCATTGAACTTTAATGAGCGGCACGTCCTTGTTCCGAAGGTGTCTCACCTCCGAGGCAAGTACGTGAATAGGTTGCTGTACAATAGATAAGTCTAGTGAGATCTCAAGCCCTTGCAAACCAGGAGAGTCGATAATAGAATCTGATTCTCGAAGACAGTTCCGAAGCTGAGAAACGTGAAACACGTTGTGAACTCCGGATAGATGAGCTGGAAGTGAAACTCTATAAGCCACAGGGCCAATACGTTCAGTAATAGGAAATGGTCCCACAAAGCGAGGAGCCAATTTCCCTGTCACACTGAAGCGCATAACCCCTTTCAAAGGAGAAACATGAATAAAGATGAGATCACCAACTGAGAACTCGAGAGGCTTCCTACGGTTATCCGTGTAGGATTTCTGGTGGCTTTGTGCCTCTTTCATTCTCTGCCGAATAAGAACGATCTTCTCAGAAGAATCATGAACAAACTCCGGGCCAAGAATAAGCTTCTCCCCAGATTCCAACCAACAAGAAGGTGATCGACATGGCCTTTCGTATAAGGCTTCGAAAGGAGCCATACCGATACTAGACTGAAAACTATTGTTGTAGGAGAACTCTATATGGGGTAGATGATCCTCCCAACCACCTCCAAAATCAAGAATACAAATACGGAGAAGATCCTCTAAGACACGATTCACCCGTTCAGTGTGTCCATCAGATTGTGGATGATATGCTGTGCTGAAATTAAGCTTTGTTCCCAAAGCTTGCTGAAGACTCTTCCAGAAATGACTTGTGAATAAAGGATCACGGTCACTCACAATCGAACTAGGAACACCATGAAGTCTCACGATTTCCTTGATAAATAACTTAGCCAAAAGAGAAGCAGTCCTATTAGATTTAATAGGAACAAAATGAGCTGATATGGTGAGGCGATCAACAATAACCCAAATTCTAGAATGGTCCAATCTCGTACGAGGTAGGCCATCATTGAAATCCATCGAAATCCGATCCCATTTCCACAATGGAATCTCTAGAGGCTGAAGGATATCAGAAAGGCGCTGATGTTCGGCTTTAATACGTTGACAAGTCATGAAATTACTCACATAACTCGCCACATCGCGCTTCATGCCTTCCCAATAATAAAGGCGATGCATGTCGGCATACATCTTACTACTGCCAGGATGAATAGTATACTTAGACCGATGACAGTCATCAAGAATGTCATGCCTAAGTGCATAATCAGAAGGCACAACAAGACGGTTCTTCTTGCGAAGACACCTATGAAAATCAATGCTGAAATCCCGCAACGCCACATCACGGGGTTCAGTCTCACAAACCTGAATAAGATGCACAAGATCAGGATCACGCCGCTGAGCTTTGGCAATACGATCCAAAAGAGAGGGTCGAGCTTCCAAACTGAATAATACTAGCAAAGAATCAGAGGATGGAGCTCGATCACGAATATCACAAAAAGATAGAGCCTCAAGAATATCCCATTCGGCAAGCATCATAACAACGACAGTCGAATGTCTGCGACTAAGCGCATCAGCAATACGATTACCCTTACCAGGGGTATATTGGATATCAAAGTCATAGGAGGCAAGAAACTCAAGCCAACGTTGTTGCCTCATATTGAGTTCCTTCTGAGTGAACAAATACTTCAAGGATTTATGATCGGTATAGAGAATGAAGCACTCGCTTAGTAGATAGTGTCGCCAAATCTTCAAGGCGAAGACAATGGCGGCTAACTCAAGATCATGAGTGGCATAGCGAACCTCATTCGGACGCAGTTGCCTAGAAGCATAAGCAACTACCCGATCCTTCTGCATAAGCACGGCACTGAGACCACTACCACATGCATCGGTGTAGACAACAAGATCATGATTCCCCTCGGGAACCACAAGAATAGGAGCATTAGTGAGAAGTTCCTTTAATATCTGAAAGGAATCTTTGCACTTATCGGACCAAATGTAACGAATGCCTTTCCGAGTAAGGCTGGTGAGAGGAAGCACAACACGAGAAAAATCCTTAATGAACCGACGGTAATAACCAGCCAATCCAAGGAAACTACGAATCTCATGAACATTCTCATGCCTCTTCCAATTCTGGATAGCTTCGATCTTTGAGGGATCGACAGAAATGCCATCGGAAGATACAACATGGCCTAAGAACTTAACCTTATTCTCCCAAAAATGGCACTTGGAGAATTTGGCCTTAAGCTGATGGTGACAAAGAGTACTCAAGAAAATTCTCAAGTGATTAGCATGCTTGGCTTCAGACTTAGAATACTCGATTCATAAGATCAACAAAGAAAGCAGGAGCGTTTGTCAAACCGAACGACATAACGAGCCACTCGAAAGAACCATATCGAGTGCGAAAAGCTGTAAGGGGTATGCTATCTTCCGCCACTCGGAGCTGATGAAAACCAGTGGCAAGGTCGAGCTGAGAGAAGACCTTAGCGCCACTCAAAAGATCGAACATATCATCGATCCTAGGCAATGGATACCTATTCCCGATGGTCAACTCATTAAGCTTGCGATATTCGATGCAGAGCCTAAGAGTTCCATCAGACTTCTTCATGAAGATGACCGCGGTACCCCACGGTGAAAAACTGGACTGAATCAACTAATTGGACTTAAGCTCTAAAAGCTGCTTCTTGAGTTCCTCATTTTCCTTTGTAGACATCCTCTTGGGAGGATGCCCAACTGGCTGCGCACCTGGAATGAGATCAATGCGGAACTCGATCGCCCGCTTGGGTGGCAAACCCAAAACCCGCTCAAAAACATCCGAGAAGTCACAAACAATAGGAATACGAGATATATCATCATCATCTCGTGAGCCAAGAGAATATAAAGTCATTTCGGAATTATCCACATTCCAAAGAACAAGTGATAGCTGAGTAGACGAATCCGAGTGTCGAAGATATAAAATTCTTTCAGAACAAATAATCCTAGCATCGTATCTCACTAGCCAGTCCATACCCAAAATCATATCAAATCCCAAATAAGAAATAACGTGCAGATTCGCACAAAAAGAAAAGCCACATAAAACAATCTCAACATCATCACAAAGCATGCTAAGGGTTGCGGATCCACCGATAGGATTCGCAATCCTCAATGAAGTAACCATACAAGAAACATCCAAAGACAAATCATCGACGAGCTCTTTCTGTACGAAAGAATGCGAAGCACCCATATCGAAAAGAACTCGAATACTACGGTCATGAAATAAAATAGAACCTTCCAAAATAGATGGAGATATACCTCTGGGCTGAGAAGAACCTCCAGAAGCTTTAGCAACATAAAGCTTGCCAGACTTGGCACTAGCAGGAGCAGTAGGGCAGGTGGAAACACGGTGACCTTCCTTCTTGCAATAATGGCAGAAGAGAGGCTTAGGACAAGCTCGAATCATATGATCAGGAGAACCACAATTGAAACACTTTCGAATGGAAGGTGTTCCAGCAGATTGAGAGTTAGAACTAGATTCAATAGGCTTTTTCTTCTTAGAAGGAAGAAATCCCTACTTATGAAATGGAAACCTCTTCTTATTGGGGTTCTTGAGAACCTCAACATCATCACCACTATCACAGTCCTTCTCGATGGCTTCGAGATGAAGTGCCGAGTCAACCAACTCCTTAAAAGAAATCTTAAGCTGGAGCATTAAAGACTTCTTAAGATATTTCTTAAGACCAGATACAAACTTCATATTCTTCTTATAAGAAGTGCTAATGAATTCAAGACCATATTTAGATAAGGCCTCGAATGATGCAACATATTCAGAAATGGAGGACTTCCCTTGCTTCAACTCAAGAAAGCGATGAGCCAATAAAACTTTCTTAGATTCAGGAACGAACTTGAATTCAAATCATTCCCGAAACTGAGTCCAAGAAAGAGCAGACTCATCAAGTTCGGTCAGGAAGATCCATACGAGAAAAGATACGCTCGCATGTGCGAATCCAAGCTTGGACCTCAAGAATGGATTCGGAGCCTTTGAATGGCTTTCCACCAAGATGAGAAAAATCACTACATAGACGTGCAAAGGAAGACTTGCGTGGAGGAGATGCTCGAATAGGAGCTGGAGGCTGAGTGCTCCTAAATAACTCCAAAAACTGATCGGCAGACATATAAACGCCGTCCAGATGCGAGCCGCTGGATTGCCCTGCATCCGAGCGTCGTCCTCTGCCTCTTCCGGCCATTAGCTGAAAGATAAGATAAGATAAAGATTATTCACAAGGTAGATATCATTAATTCAATATGGAATACTACGGAAAATGCATTCCTAGACGTATTCTCAAAAATTCTATCTACCCCAAAGGCACAGAAAGAATAAAGGCACGATGATTCAAAGATTCGTAACATTCGTACTACCCTTTGATGTACCATAATATGTGTCTCTGTTCTATGTTTATCATATTTTATTCTGAACCTGGCTCTGATACCAAGCTATGACGCCCCACTCCGAGACCCATATTAGCAAAGAGTATTACTAGGTAACACCGTCTGCTAATACAGAGAATAGAGCTGGTTAGGAGCGACCATCTATAACCTTTTCTTAATTATCTATTGAATACGCCGACAATTGCCACTTCTTACTCAAGTGGATCGACATCTCCAATAAATACTTAATACAAAGCCATAGGTGGCTGAAGGATCTATCAGAATAAAATATAACAACTCAAATGTAATACACATCACAGAACAGTAGAT
This sequence comes from Allium fistulosum, assembly GCA_030737815.1. Lineage (NCBI taxonomy): Eukaryota > Viridiplantae > Streptophyta > Magnoliopsida > Asparagales > Amaryllidaceae > Allium > Allium fistulosum. The sequence goes on along the minus strand of CM060908.1, from coordinate 734,849,158 downwards.
CATCACATACATTTTCACATATACAGATACATTAATGATACATGTCAAGTGGTAAGCAAACCACAATATACAAGCGAGACAAAAGAATACATATCAGAGTTACAGGTAAAAAGGACTACGCAAAAAGCTATAACTAAAAGGAGCTAGCGGAATAGTCCATGCGGAAGCAAAATAAGCTAAGTCTAATGTACCTAACCTGAAACATCTCGGTCTAACCCGAGTATAAAATACACGGGTCAGTCTAGCTAAACAAATCAGTTAGATAAAATAAATGATAATGAACATACAAGATCATAAAGTACCCCAATTATCTCCAAAGGAGATAGCCAAATCATCTAACATAAGATGAATCATAACAAGCCTCATATCATAGGCCACTCAAATAAACAAAGGATGTCATATCCCAAAACAAGCCAAAAAAGCAAATGACAAATACCAATAAAGGTAACACAAGTTTCCACAAGGTGATTGCTATATCGTGTGGTTCAAAGAACCTATACCGAAAGACGATATTCTAGGGAAATATAATTGTCAAAGAAACAAAAGATGCTCAAGCTCAGTACTGTGTAACAAGGATCCATACGCCCGAAATCAACGCCCGAAGGCAACGCCAAAAGGCAACGCCAAAAGGCAACGCTCGAAGGCAACGCCAAAAGGCAACGCCCGAAGGCAACGCCGAAAGGCAACGCCCGAAGGCAATGCCAAAAGGCAACAAACCGTAGTGGCGGTACTGGACACCACTGTCCGGCGGAATGTGTCACAACTCTCAGAAAGGAACCTAGAAAATGTTAACATGAGTCCCATACCCCACGTTCGCACTAAATGGTTTACTAACCGTTAGTCAATTTCACACTCAAAGCAGTACAAAGTTCACCTCATATCATCGACAAACCAGACCTAAAGGTCAAAAACGGTCAACTGAATAGATTAGGAATTAACTGAAAAGATAAACACACGTGTTCATAGCATGTGTTTTATTTAATCATTTAATTCTCCTCCCTCTTCGCTCAAAGTGCAAAATTGTGTGTGTTTTTTAAATAGAAATTATAAATTGGAGAAACGAGCTTTCAATACAATTTGAAAAGATCATTTTATAAAAACCCGTGTATGAAATCAAGAAGGAATCATCAAAGCCAAAAATGCGATAACAACTAATTGGAATTGACACGAATCGATTACAATTGGAAACCAAGCAAAATAGGCAATTTGGGCTGAGACAAGAAAGTCAGTCGACTGACTGCAGAGGCCAGTCGACTGATCCAGAAACCCGAAAGTTTCATTTCCTGCAGTCAGTCGAATGACTATAGAGGCCAGTCAACTGACTGCAGAAAACAGAGACTTCCTGATTCTGTAGACAGTCGCAGGAACTTTCATTTGCTACAGCCAGTCGACTGACTGCCACTGGGACTGTTTTTCAGCCTATCTAAATGAAGAGCAAACTCTTCCAATTTGCAACCGGATGAACAATGGGCGCTAAGGGTTTCTACCAATCGACAACCCATCCCTATTGGCTCTTCAATACACCTCCAAAAACATGATCAAACATCAAAGCTAAGATTTTTAGAGTTTTAGACTTCAAAATACCAAAAATTGAAATGTTCACCAAATCAATTCAAATCCAAAGCAAATGAACATGAATAAGTGTTAGGAATTCATACTTAACATCAATGATATCAAGAGAAGTAGATGTGAGTTCAAAACTCACCTTTTTAACTCAAAAACAAAGATAAGAAGCTCAAACACAAGGAAAAGATCAATCACTCTTCACTTCAACTCTACAAGCTTCAATCTAAGATCACAACAAGTATTTCCTAAATTAGGGTTTAGGAATTTTCTGAAATTGAAGAGGAAATGAGATGGAGAAGATGAAGAGGAGGCTTACCAAAGCTTTTCCAAGAGTTTGGAGCTAGACTTAAGATTGCAAATGGAAGCCAGGGCTTGGAATTTCTAATTCCTATTCTCTTCCCCCATTTTCAGTTGAGCATGAGTTTAAGAAAAATAAAATGAGTGAATGGATGAAGAGGGGACTGAGTTAGGGTAATAGAATGAGTTGGGTGAAACCCAAACCCAAAAGCCCACTTAGAAAATAGCAAAATTCAACTTACTCCAAACATATCGAAGCTTATACTCAAAAAAGTCGCAAACAACATTTTGGACTCAATGGAAGTGGTCCCGAGTCCTAATTCGACCGTTTGCAAAAAGTAGCTTTTTAGACTTTAATCCGATTAACGACGCTATATTTAAATATAAAATCATAAAATATGCGGGTTGTTACACCTGGTCTTGTAAGCTTTTATCTATTGCTGGTAGAATTGAGCTGTTAAAGACTATTGTGTATGCCATTATACTCTACTGGTTTCAAACATATCATATCCCTGTGGTTATAATTAAAAAAATTAAGAGTAGGTGTGCTGACTTCCTATGGAGGGGTAAATATTATATAGTTAGTTGGGATAAAGTATGCAGACCCCAAAAAGAAGGTGGCCTTGGCATTAGAAATCTGAATGACCTTAGTTTAACATGTCAGTTTAATCTTTTTTGGAGATTTGTAAGTGGTGACTCTTATGAACCCGTTGCTGTTGCGGGGACGGGGTGTGGTTGGTTTTCGTCCCTTGGCCATGAGGTGAGTATTGCCCATCGTTGGCAGGTATGCTTCTCGTCCTACTGCTCCTTTGTCTTTGGTTCCTTTGGCTTGCCTGTTGCTTACTGGTTTTGGTCCGTTGAGGCTTTTTCTGTCTGTCTGAGCCTTGACGCACGTTTGTGTGTGCTCCCTAACACTGTCGTTTCGTTTATGAAATGTGCAGTGTTAGGTCCCTTCGGTGTTGTTTGTTTCGTTTGGGCTGTTTTGGCTATTTCTCGTTGCGATATGCAGGTGTATATCTCTGTGATATCTCACCTTTGTTATTTTGAGGGTTCCCCGTCCAGCTTGCTGTTTGGGTTTACTCTGTCGGTTTTCTGGCTTGGGGGCTTAGCAGTGTGTCATGACGAGGCCGCATTTGTGTCGTCATTGACTGATTTTTCTTTTTGCTTCCATTTGGTGTCAGCTATCTTTGGTTATCCTCGGAGGTTCCACCAGATGTGGAGCGTATTGTCCGGGGTATTTCCCAGTTCTATGCGTATAGTGGCCGTCCTCGACCACTATATGGATAGTCCGGGATTTTGCTTTTATTCTTCTCTCCGCTCTATGTCTTCGGTTGGAACCGATCAGCGACTCTTACCACTTTTGCGGGGCTGTTTCATTAGTAACAGTCCGGCTCCGGTAAGACTCCCACAGCAATTGGGGAAGCAGTTTGCTTGCTCTCCCTCACATGTTTTATCTCTGTCCCCGGTGGTATCTTCTGGTGTCGTCCTTCCGTTGCTTCCATCCTCCTCTTCTTCTTTATCCGCGGCCTTTTCTGAGGTTTCAGTTGCTGTTGGCTTTTCACCTATCTTTTCCTTCTTTTCCGCGGTATTTTTTAGGTCCTTTGGATTGCGTTCGGTTCGCGTCCCTTGTTTCACTAGCTCGCCGGTTGAGCTTCCGGATCGCCGGGATCCGCCTCCTGTTCATTGCTCATCGGAGTGCTCTACCCCCTCGTCTTCGTGTTCTTTATCCATCTCCATCCCTCTTATGAGTAGGGAGGAAATTGCGCTCCTTAATGAGCGTCTCGATTGCTTAACTAGAAACTCCTCTCCCTCGTTTTCGCGGTCGCGGTCTATTCCTTCGACGTCGTCGTTGAGGGAGAACGCTGCTGAGGAGTCTCTTGAGACACCTCTCCAGCCCGCTGCCCTTCCTCCTCGTACGACTCGACGCTCATCGCGTAGAGTCCCGTCTACTCCTCGCACCATCCGCACACGCTCTATAGCGGCGTCCGAGCAGATCGATCGATCTACTCGATCTTCGTTGTATCTTATTTGAGCCCTTTTGTGTCCTCTGCCTACTGTCCGCTTGTCTCCTCTTTCATCCTCGTTTTCCTTTTCTTCCTCATGGCTAACATTCTCTTCTGGAATGTTCGTGGCATTGGAAACGATGCGTCTTTGGCTAGGCTAAAACGCATTGTCAGAAAGCACTCTGTTGGCTTGATTGCTCTTATGGAACCTTTCATTGCCCCAGAAGGTATTTCTTCTGTCATATGTTCCTTAGGATTTGGTGGCGGTTTCGCCAACAGCACGGGAAAGATCTGGATCTTATGGTCCAAATCTTTTTCGGTTACCCCCGTTTTTGATTCTCCACAGCTCCTCTCCTTGTCCTGTTCGTCTCCTTCTTTTCCTTCAGCCTTCTTATTCTCGGCGGTCTACGCCAGTTGCGATCGTTCGATTAGATTAGACCTTTGGTCCGCCCTACTGGGCCTTGGGTCTACGGAGATAGCTCCCTCTGTGATCGGCGGGGATTTTAATATCGTTGCCTGCCAAGCAGAGAAACTGGGCGGGGCGTCCGTCAACCGTTCTGCAGTGGAGGATTTCAACTCCTTCATTGCCAGCTCTGGCCTCTCCGAGCTTCCTTTTACGGGTTCTGCTTTTACTTGGTCTAACAACCAAGAGGGTCCGAACCGTATCCTTTCCAGACTCGACCGTGTCTTTGGGTCGGAGGATTGGTTTCGCCTTCCCTTCTCCATCGCTCACCTTCACCGCTCCTTCTCTGATCATGCTCCTATGCTTGTTCGTTGCTCTCTGTTCTCCCTTTCGGGTCCATCTTCCTTTCGGTTCCAGAGCATGTGGATTAATCATCATTCCTTTCTATAGGAGGTGGAAGATTCATGGATCACCCCAATTGCAGCCCCTCCCTGTGCTGTTTTCAGTCGTAAACTTAAGCGTCTCAAGGAGAGCCTTAAGGTCTGGAATCGTCTCGTCTTTAAGAACATTTTTGATCGCGTTAGAATGGCTGAAGAGTCTCTAATCTTAGCCGAATCGTTGCTTGACGATGATCCGTCTCCGGCAAACAAGGAGGCTTGGACGCTTGCGCAAATCATTTTTTCTTCGGAACTTCGTATCGAAAATGACTTCCTTCGTCAAAAGGCTAGGATCAAGTGGGTAGTCGAAGGCGATACGAACTCCAAATTCTTCCATTCTTCTATTCGTAAGAAGAATAACCTTCTTACGATTCGCGAGATTTTGAGGCCTGACCTTTCTACTGCTTCCTCTCCTGAGGAAGTAAAAGATACCATTCTGGCCCACTTTCAATCCTTTCTTGGTTCTGAGTCAGTCTCGGTCTCTGATCCGGCTCTCTTAGCCTTCATCCCTAGTGTCATCTCCTCGTCGGATAGTGTCCTTCTTTCCGATCTGCCAACCGCTGAGGAAATCCGGAACTGTGTCTTTGCCTTAAGCAAGGACAGCGCTTGTGGACCGGATGGTTTCAACGGCAGCTTTTATCGGTGCTCCTGGCCTATTATTCAGGCTGATTTTTGTCTTGCTATTCAGTCCTTCTTCTCTGGGGAATCCCTTCCTGCCGGATGGACCTCCACCAACCTTATTCTCATTCCTAAGTGCGATAATCCTAGATCGTGCGGGGATTTCAGGCCGATCAGTCTGTGCAACTTTTCAAATAAAGTTATCTCCAAGATCCTAGCCTCTCGCTTGGCCCTTTTCCTTGACCGTATTATTTCTCCCTCGCAAGCAGGTTTTGTCAAAGGTCGTTTGATCACTGACAACGTCCTTCTCGCCCAGGAACTTATTTCCCAAATTGATCGGAAAGTTAGGGGCTCTAATGTTGTCTTCAAACTGGACATGGCCAAGGCCTATGATCGCATGTCTTGGTTTTTCGTCATCAAGGTTTTACGGGCCTTCGGTTTTCCAGAATTCCTTATTGACTTGGTTTGGAGGCTCATCTCCAACTGTTGGTTTTCTGTGCTCATAAACGGAGCGGCCAAAGGTTACTTCAGGGCGGGAAGAGGGCTTCGCCAAGGAGATCCACTTTCGCCTTCCCTTTTTGTGATCGTGGCGGAGGCTTTGATTCGAGGTCTCCAAACCTTGACTATTTATGGGCAAGTTCAACGCTTCGGTATTCCGAGGGGTTGCCCCCTTATTTCTTCTTTATCCTTTGCAGATGACATTGTCATTTTTCTAACGGCAGTCGCTCCTCCGTTCGGCGACTCCTAAGTTTTCTGCATCAATATGAGAGGTCCTCTGGCCAACTCGTTAACCCTTCCAAAAGTTGCTTTGTCCATGCAAAAGACTTGTCTCCGTCTCGTGCTGCCTGGATTGAGACCGTCTCGGGTTTCAAAGAAGCATCTCTCCCTCTCCCATATCTAGGTATTGTCTTATATCGTGGTAGGAAGCTCAATGCCTATTTCGATTCGTTGGCGGACAAAGTCAGGGGTAAGATTTTACGTTGGAATGCGTCTCTCCTATCCCAGGCAGGCAGACTAGTTCTTATCAAGTCTGTTCTTGATTCGATGGGAACTCATATTTTCGCGGCTATGTCCCCAACCTCTTCCTTCTTCCGGGCATATAAGTCTTTGGCCTCGGCTTTTTTTTGGGGGTCAAAGGAAGATGCTCGCAGACACCATTGGGTGTCATGGGAAGCGTTTTGTTGCCCCAAAATCGAGGGTGGTCTTGGTCTTCGTAATCCCAAGGATCTTTGTGTGGCTTTTGCTTGTAAGTTGTGGTTGAGGTTCGGTGCGAATGAATCTTTATGGGCATCTTTCCTCCACGCTAAATACCGGAGGCTTGCTGTCTCTAATTTCTCAGGATCGCCGTCTTATGCTAGCGAAACCTGAAAGCACATGCAGTCGGTGAAAGCGTTTTCCGACTCTCATGGAGGTTCTTCTGGCTGGGATGGCGCGCCTTTTTCCATCCTGAAAGCGTGGTCATCTTGTAGATCTCCGAGTCCCAGTAGCCCGGTGTTCTCCTTCATTTGGGACTCCCGTATTCCGCCGAAAATTTCTATTCTGATGTGGCGTATCTTGCACGATGGTTTGCCACTCGACGTTAACCTTCAACATATCGGCATCCCTTTTGTTTCGCGTTGCCGCTGTTGTGCCAACGGGGCAACGGAATCTTTAAACCATTTGTTTTTTGATAGTGTCTCGGCTAGATCTTGCTGGAATTATTTCGGCAACCTAGTCGGAGAAAGACGCATGGCCATATCTCCTTTTGACCTCCTGCTTTCCTGGTGGTCTGGGCTGTCTGGGAAATCTCTCCGCTCGTCCGTTTTCCGTTTGATTCCTTGCCTTATCTGCTGGCACCTTTGGTGCGCTCGGAATAAAGCTATCTTCGAGAATTCTCCTATGGATCCTCCTTCCATTATTCGGCGTGTTAGGAATGACGTTTTCCTGGCATTTCGTGGGAGACCTTTCAGGGGAATTTTGAGCCAACGGTCTAGGAGATTGGTGGGTCTCTTGTCTATATCTTGTGGCCTGGCTTATGCTCGTCAGGGAGTTGGCTGAATTCTTGCCTTGGGTGTTGGTTTTCTCCCAACGTTCCCGTCCCCCCCCCTTTTTTGTTGGTTTTAATGTGTTTGCTAGTTTTGTAGTACAGGTGGCTTCGGCTTGTTTGGTTCTAACGGGTTTCTTTGTCTGGCCGCATCTGGTTCTGTGCTACCGCCTCGGTGGAGGCTCCTGTCTCCTATCTTTGTTACTGCCTTGGTTGTTGGGTTGGTTGAGGGATATCCGACTTTTCTTTTCCGCATTGACTTCTTCTTGAGGCGCTTGGGTCTTCTTCTTTTATTGTTTGGCTTTGCCTGTGATCGATGAGGTTTTCGTCTTTGTTGGTGAGCCGTTGTTATCCCAGATTTCCATCTTTATTCGGATTTTCCTTGAGGTCTCGTCTCTGTTACTGTGGTTTGGTTTGGAGGTCTGGCCTACTCTTCTAAGCTCAGGCGGGTTGGTGGGTTGTTTGTTGGTGGTTGTATCTGGTCCTCCCTGGCTAGCTGTCTTTATTTTCTGCTGGCTTTTTCCTTTTGTTGATCTTTGTACTGTTGTTCGGTTTTTACTCTCTGGGAGGTATATGGTCTTCATATGCTTCGCCTATTTTTGTGAGCCACCGGAGAAAGGCGTTTTTTCTCCTTTTATTTTTATATATATTCTTTTTGGAAAAAAAAAAAAGTGGTGACTCTTATGGACTAGATGGATGACAAGCAAATATCTTAAAAATAGCAATTTTTGGACAGCTTTACCAAAAAATAATCAATCAAATGCTTGGAGTCAAATCTTAAAATGCAGAGATTTAGGAAAATATTTAATTCAAAGAAAATTCAAATCTGGTAATGAAACTAGTCTATGATTTGACCCTTGGTTTCAAAATGATTCTTTTATTAATAAAGTAGGATGGGATAATCTAGTTATTTGTGGTAGTGCTAATGCTAATGGGGATGTCATTATTAAAATTAATCAATGGCAACCTCATCTACATCCAATTACTTATCCACATAAAAACATTATTACTAATATTCCTTTAGATCCTAATGCAGAATGTGTATTGGGAATGGTTAGCCAGCAACAAAGGTAAATTTTCTTTTAAAAAACTTGGGAACATATTAGAAGTAAACAACCTACCGTTGTTTGGCATAAATGCATTTGGAACAAGGTGAATAATCCTAAGATGGCTATTTGTATATATTTCGCTATTAATAACAGATTGTCAACTTTGGATATAATCAATAAATGGGGAAGAAATACTTATTCATTCTGTTCCCTATGCAACTTAGCTAATGAAAGTACTAGTCATTTATTCTTTGAATGCAATTACAATTATTACATATGGAGCCAGATTAGAACTACACTGAGCATAAACAATAAAAGCAGCATGGATCTAAAACATATTATAATGGATATCAACAACAAATTAAGAAGCAAATCACTTGAAAGAGATCTTGCGAATGTATTATTGACTACAGCAGTGTATCACATATGGAAAGAGAGAAATAATCGTACACATAACAAGTCGAAACTTCCCAAAGAGCAAAGATGGCTTATTATAGAAAGTGGCAGCAGAGTAATTCTTCACAAGTCAAAGAAAAAAGTAAAAGACCAAACCAGTTTTGATTTTCTTGCGGATTTTTGGAGTAAAGAGGTTAGCAGTAAGTTCATCGAACATTATCTCCATAATCCGAAGGCCTACCAAACTGATTTGAGCATTCATCAGCAATTCGATCTAGATGCTAACGAGCTTCAAACCAACATTCAGCCTAAAACTTATGAAAGTAGCTATAGATCTACAGATCTGAGTCGCGATGACATCAGATCTGCAAATCTAACTTCAATAAACTACAACTTAGCTTCGAAAAGCTACACCAGCACAATCAAAGCCGACGGAAGCATGAGTAGCAAATTTAATCAGTGTCTTTCTTACTGGGAGAGGGGAGAAAGTAGCGGAAAAGACTGGTAAACGAGATCTGAAGTCTCGCTTTCGAGAAAATCTAACCGCCATTGTTTCTTTTATTAGTCTATCATTATGTCGGCAACCCTAATGGAGATAGGGTTTTGTAATAAGTTTGTAATAAGTGAATCGGGTTTTTACCCGTTCTTGTATTTTGGGCTCGGCCCTTTATCATCTTAAAAAAAAAAGTCTATATTAAAAATTAATTAATACAGTTTTGTTCAGTTAGTGTTATGTGTGCTCCATGAAAATTATGTTCCCAGTATGTATATCGTAGAGATTATTTGTTGTGCAGCATACAATTATTCGTGTGACAATCAAAACTCTGTATCTGTATCAAAAAGTTTTTCGCAACACAAATGCGATGTTATATGCGCGAGAACTGATCAGCGATCACAGACAAAGAACACATCTTTTACGATGGTTGCAGTGATATACGTTAGTGTGCCACGTTAGTTTCTTTGGATGTAGGAGAATATTTTATTTTAGTTATCAAGTAGGAGAGACATCTAAATGTGAGACACCACACGTGAACATCACACTGAGACATGACTAGCAGTAAACAGTAAACTAAGAGAGATGCATCATGCATGAATGCTGCACAAAGTTCAATGTCAATATCGTGTCACAGAACAAAGGCCTCTTCGCCTCGCCTGCTTCCGCGTTTCTTCTGACGTGGCTACTTCCCACCGCCTCTCCCTCCTCTATTTAACCTCTCCACATCCACATCATGTTTCAGCCATCAACTGTAATCAAAATCACTTTCCAGTTTCCATTAACAGTAGTCAAAAAATAGTTAAAATGTCATCAGGGCAGCAGAAGAGGTCGGATCTTGAAGAACGTGCAATGCAAGGAGAGACTGTTGTCCCCGGAGGTACTGGCGGAAAGAGCCTCGAAGCCCAAGAGCACCTCGCTGAAGGTCTGCCTGTTTAAACTTTTACTGTGTATCATCTTCTTTTATTGATTTGTAACAAAGAATAAACTAATACAACTGTATGTTTTAAAGGGAGAAGCCGCGGAGGACAGACAAGGAAAGAACAGCTAGGAACTGAAGGGTATCAGGAGATGGGAAGCCGTGGAGGGCAGACAAGGAAGGAGCAGCTTGGAACTGAAGGCTATCAGGAGATGGGCCGCAAAGGTGGATTGAGCACCATGGATGAATCCGGAGGTGAGAGAGCTGCTCGTGAAGGAATTGACATTGATGAATCCAAATTTAGGACCTAGAACCGTGTTAATTACATATGTGCTTATTGTATATGTTAAGTACCTAGTACTGCTATGCATGCGTTCAGTGGTGTTATGTATTGAGTGCCGTATGTGGTAGGCACTCATGCTGGTTTTGTTAAGGTTTATGTTGAAGGTGTTGATCTTATGCATGTACATTAAGAAGAATAAAAACTATGTTCTACGTTCATTTCTCGTTTTATGTTAAGATAGGCTTTCTTCAGGCGACGCACTTGATCCTCAATTTATTAAACATATAACATAATTTTGGTTAAGTTTCTAAGGTAATATCGAACATATTTTGTTCATTGAACATATGTACATTGTTAGAAACAGCTGATGTTGATTAGTTACAACATTGGATATTAGATCGTCATTTCCATATATACAATATATGAAAAAATATATCTATGACGAGTATTTTTTCTAACAGCTGATGTTGATTAGTTACAACATTGGATATTAGGTCGTCATTTCCATACAATATATGAAACAAATATATCTATGACGAGTATTTTTGAAGGGAAAGAGTGGGGAAAGAGTAGTTCTGGACGATAGAAGAGGAAATATGATAGTTGCGTTGCGTGTCCTTTTAATTGACATATATGTCATAGGTGTAATAAATATGCAGTCTATACTTCTTGTTGCAACATAATTGTGAAAGGGAGGGATAACAGAAAGCAGAGAGAATTGGAAAGGGAGAGCAAACGGAAAGCAGAGAGAAGAAAACTGCAGGTACTTTTGATCTGTAATGGGCCTTTCAGGTGGTGTAGTGTAATTACTTCAGCATGCATGTGATGGTGTAGGACTTGTAGGATCTGGACGTAATTTAATGAATGAAATATGGTCCCGGTCGAATTTCTTGTCCATTTAGTAAAAAACTTGTGACATGCACCTACCTAAATTTTCAACTTATTAAATTGAATATTAGAAGTTAATATTTTTGAAGGACAATCCTGTAGACCTATGAAGTTCTGAATTTTTAAATAATGTGTTAGGATATTATTGTTATGAATTTTTATAAAAAAGAAGATTAATATTAATTTGATTTGAGGATAAAATGGAAAATATAGATATTTAAAGTGCTAACATGTTTGCATCAAAAGTTGGCACAAAACCCAATAAATTATATGTAGAGAAATAAATGAAGAAATTAAAATGAAAATGGAGGAAACAAGCAGGAAACTAAAAAAACAACAAATAGATTTATAGTGGATTGACGTAATGCCTAAGTCCACTTTGATGAAATAGCTTTATTAATCACTTGAGTTTCTGAGTACAAGAGGGATCAGAGCCGAATCCGTAATTACAATGAAGTACGAAGAAAACAACAGTGTAAATATCCTTCAAATGAGCTATGAACTCCGTATTTCTAGACGTAAACGACTGAATATCTTCTTGAAAATTCACCGACAAAATTTATAGATGTAAACGAGGTTATCCAGAAAATTTCATGGTCTAATTCCCCATGATGAGCGATCGGGACTGATCGGTCTTCTTAGCCACGTGGCGAGCCACGATCGGTCAGGTGGGTCCCTCTCTATGCTAGCTTCATGTTTCCAAAGTTGTTTGCATAGTTGCTTTTAGGTTTTAAGGGATATCGATCGATTCTCATTGAGTTGAACTACGGATCCAAGTTGTTCATAGCCATAGTGATCCGATCTGATCCCTTTTTTAGGAAAAGTACTATTCCATACTTCAAATGTTATGTAGAGTCTGTCTCTTGGCTTCACTTGATCGTTACTTCATATTGTCGCCCATGTTTGATCTCTAGATTCTGATACCGCCTCTTTGAACTACTTTTCTTGTTTATCATCGAGTCTAACTTGTCCAGTCAACTTGGATATAGCCGGGTCAAAAGACCGGATAACACTTGCCCTCCAAAGTACGTCCTATTTCGAACATGACGTGATTTAAATCGAAGCAAGTTAGAGTCATCGGGAGAAATTTCATTCAGTTTCCTGAACAGTCATCATCCTTCCATTGAATTATATTTCCAAAGAGTCATATCTCCCTCCATTCATCATGGCGCTTGGTCGATATTTGTCAATATAAATTCGGAGTGTAATCCCTAGTCTTTGTCTATGCTCCATTCCATTGAGCTTGTTGATTGAGTTAGAAGGCTTTGGTCATCTGTAGCGATATATTTTCTGCGAGATCCAGGTAATAATTTAATATATGTCGATTCAAGAATTTGAATGCCGGGTATGTACACATCCATGTTTATAGGTCATTGTCGATATCATGTAGTTGAAGTGCAAGCGCATTGCAACTCGTTATCACTTTTATTCATTTCATTTTCTTTCATTTTTTTTACGTCAAGAAGGGATCGGTTTTGATCCCTAGGTAAGGGGTCGCACCCCAATCCCCTACATGGACTTAGTCCATTTTTTGGGCTTAAGAGGAGCGGGCCAATACCATATATAAGCTAAATACTTGGTTTGTTTTTTCATCTCCTTTCGTTCATATTACAAATGAACCGATCCCTCTTCTTCCTCTTTCCATTGCTATTGAAGAATCCAAGCTCGAAATCCATCAACATAAATCACAAATCTCCATCACTTTGAACCTCCATCGTCTCTGAATCATTCACCATCACCATTAATCAATCCGCCGCCTTCATCTACCCAACTCCATCCCCTAATTTCACAACTCGAATCGAACCCGACCTTTCATCCATTCTTTGTCCTCGCCTCTTTCGATTATAACCGCATAGGTAGATTTAATATGTACTCGATTTGACTTAAAGTTGTATGACAAGATATGGTTCTTGCCATTTAGATTGTCATGGGTTTAGGGTTCGGTGATGGATGTACCGATGATTGGTACTCAAGTTTAGGGGATTGGAGTAATGTTATGATGTAGAAGTTATTGTGGATGGAACATCGACGATGATGTAGCAATCAATGTTGATGTACGAACGGTTGAAGGTTGATTCCAGGCAATCGGTTGTAATATATGGAAGATGAAGTGAAGTGGTCGTGAGGAGCGATCGATGATAGATGTTGGAGTAGCAATCGGTTATAGGGATTAGGTTGTGATACATGACTGTGCAGTGGAGCGATCGTTGATGGGAGGCGATCGACTTTAGGTGATGAGGAGATGAATATAAGGATCAGTTTAGGCATTTGGGAGTTTGGAGATGCATAAGGAAAATCCGCCTAGGGGATGGATCAGGTACGATCCCACTACCTACGGGGACTTAACCATTTTTCAATCTTATACGAGCACATTTTAACTTTGGGACTTGATCACCTAAACTTGTATGCATAAATGAACCCAAGCCCTTCCATAGGAGCATGAACATGTGAACAAACTCGGACATGAACATTTGCATATCCAATATTGGACCTGAACTTAAACGCTTGAACTCTAAGATGGTACTCGACCACGGTCATATAATTCTGACTTGAATACCAATGCATATGACTTAGACTTTGAATGTTTGGATTTTTCATTTGAACTTATATGACTTGAATCATCGAAAATCAAAGTCGCACACTTTTGAATATGACTTGAACTTAAACAAGTATAACATATAGTGTCGAATGAAATTGGATGCAAATTTCATACTCCAATATGCCGATGACTCATCCCAAAGATCAGATAAAATCCATAACCATCGACATGGAAACCGGTTGGGACAGTCAGCGATGACGGTCAAACCGGTTGAATCCTAGAGTCTCGTCATAACTGTCGTTTGAATTCCGATTTGTTTTTTCACTACACTGCACAACACTGCACCACACTGCACTAGTCTGCACTTAGCACGTGGAGGAACAAGTTTATTTTACTAATAATTACTATCTACGGAGTTTGATAGTTACGGGTTCCAGATGCTCGTAGCATTTAGCTACTAAGGAAACTAAACAAACTTCTTCACACAACAATCCCAACGCCGAATCAAGCTCAGCAATGATATCTGCTCGAAACTCTCTAGGCCAGCAATTTGAACAGCTCAAAAGTTCTCATCAAGTGCCTGAAATTCCTTTGAATCCTGAAGTAGAAATCGAGCCAGCTCCTGACACTTTAGAAGATGCTACATTTTTGAATGATCCGGAGGATTCACTAGCTTCAAAGGTTGATGAGGCCTCTCTCTGCAGGTTGTGTATTAAACATGGAATTCCATACGAGGAATTGCGAGTCTCATCCCGTAACGATAAGGCTCACTTGTCCCCGGAGGGGTATACGACATGCAACAAGTTCATATGTTGGGCTGGTTGCATTCTACCCTTCAATCCATTCATTCGGAAAATGTTGCATTATTTAAGATTGGCATCAACTCAGCTACATCCGAACAGCTATGCATTTTTGCACTGTACTTACATGATATTCCTTGAGTTCTTATATCGTGAGCCGACTTCGGAAGATATTAGATTCATATACAACCTCAAACGGTGAAAAGGAAGCCTCTCGTACACTTTCCTTGAGTCGGTCACAACTTGCCAGGTTGTAGCCGGCGCTTGGAACAAACTGAGTGCTTCCAAAAATGAATGGTTCTACATGCACTGTCTACCTAGTTTTGTAGGACAATGGTTGAAAGGATGTAACACCCCTAATTTTAATAACATTATTCAGGAGATTTAATTAGATAAATTAAATAGAATAATGTAAATATTAGTGTGACAAGAGGATTGAGATTTGAAAATTAATTAGAGGTCGTGCTAATTAAACAAGAACAATGGGTTATGAAAATGTTTTCATACATTAACTAATAAAGGAAGAACGCAAGGGCATTATAGGGATTAGCCGCCACCTTAATCCCATAACCCCCAAACCCACGTTCCATTTTCTTTACACGGTAATTTTTCAGAAAAACTCAAAACGTAAAACCTAAAGCTCAAGCCGGCCATTACTTAGGAGGAAAAGAAGAGAAATTCATCTAAAGCTAAGGGAATTAATCAAGGATCAAATCTCAAATTCTTTATTCTAATCAAGGTGAATAATAATCAAAACCATCTCTATTTTTGTTTTTAATGATCAATTGATTTCGGGTTTAAGTTCAAATCCATTATGATGATTTTTGATGATGATATGCATGAATTTTATGATATGTTTGATTCAAACAAGATTGTTTGATAATTGTTTAATTAGGTTTTTAGGAAAAATCATATTTTCTGGATTTCGAATGCCATGAGGAATTTATATGTTATGTAGAATATTATTTTGGAGATGGGTTTAATTTTGTATAATTTTCCAAGCTATGGAAATTTTATTATGAATTTTCAAAGGAGAAAACAAAAAATTTGGGTTTAAAATTGTTTCGGCTATTATTTGAAGGAATTTTGGTCTGAAATTTATATATGTTAGAAAACATATTAAAAGTGAATTTCTATGATTTTTGGGGATTTTTCTCGAGTAATTTACTATGAAAATTAAATGATTTTAGATGGAGGACTTAAATGTTTTATTTGTTTTGGTTAAGGAAGGGCTTATTTTCTAAATTATTTTAATTAGGTCTTAAACAATTGCTGCAGTTTTATTTTGGAAAGAATTTGAAAAGTTTATGGCAACTAATCAAATGTTTACAAATAGGCAAGTTAGTTTAAAAGCAATTACTTAAAAAGGCATTAAAACAGCCTTTACCCAGAAATGTTGTTTCGCCGCATTCATAGGCCACCTTTTTACTCAATAATTCCGCCTCAACCAAGTAGAAACCACCCAAGTCGAAACCAATACACAAGGTATCAATAAGTAGGTATGTAGTGGATTGGAGAAAAGGCGGAAGGTATGGTGTCAAAACCTAGCTCTCGAAGAGGTCGAAGCCTTTGTTTTACTCTCAAAAGATATGTGCTTGCCTTGTTTTCAAAAGAAGGCTTTCGAAGAGGTCGAAACCCCTTTAATGTAGCTCTCGAAGAAGGTG
This sequence comes from Allium fistulosum, assembly GCA_030737815.1. Taxonomy (NCBI): domain Eukaryota; kingdom Viridiplantae; phylum Streptophyta; class Magnoliopsida; order Asparagales; family Amaryllidaceae; genus Allium; species Allium fistulosum. The sequence goes on along the minus strand of CM060908.1, from coordinate 734,832,780 downwards.
CTTACGGATATATTGCTGCCTTTTATTTAAAGTGAAGCTTTCGAAAGAGTTGCCTTGTTTTTAAATTAATGTTTTCGAAAGGGTAGTTTCAACCCAGTCGAAACCCTACCGACCTTATACCTTTCAAATGTGTTGAAGTCATAAATTCTTTCGAAAGGTAGCTTTTGTTATTTAAATATATTAAGCCGCTTCCAATAGCTTTCGAAAGGGTTAATGGTTTCGAAGGCAATGGCTTCAAAAGAGGTTTCGAAGCTATCCTTCAAATGTTTTACTTAAATGATTTAAGCTTTCGAAAGGATGGTTTTGAAGCCATCAGATTTTCCAAACTCTTTTATATGAAGGTTGATGGTTTCGAAAGGGGTACTCTCGTTTATATTCACTTTGACCCAAAAGATATTTTTAAAGATAAACCCAATGGTTTCGCAAGGGGTACTTTTAAATGGTTTTGAAGCCATGCTTTTATAAGTCAATAAGTGATGCTTTAATACTTTCGAAAGGTACATTTTGATGGTTTCGATAGAGATGATTTAAAGTGTTTTGAAAGGCATATGCTTAGTGTTTTGAAAAACAGATTTGAATGCTTTCGAAGGAGGTTATCCAATGGTTTCGAAAGTAAAGGTTTAAGGTTTCGAAAGCCTTAGTTTTCAAAACAAAGAACCCAATCTCATTTTTAAAGGAAAAACCATGGCATAAATAAAGGAGTTTTAAAATGACTTTTAAGTATGGAGTTTTTGAAGAAGCTTTCCTTGATAATAGAATAAAGGGATTAATCATGTTTTATATGAAAATAATTTCAAGGATATTAAACCACATGTGTTGGTGTTATTATGCTATTATGTTTGCTTCTTCTAATATAAGTATTCACTATATAATGGACCCTAAACAGTATTTTGGGGCGAAAAATGGCAGAATAACCAGCTAGGTTGACCTAGTAGTGAATATAAAAATTAGTTAACTCCTGTATGTGTAGAATTGCATCCAAGAGGTCAGGTAGACCAGAACATAGGATGCCTAAATACTAATTAAAGATGTTGTCAGATAGACAGGTTCATAGTAAACCCATGGAAACTATGTTTAGAAAGAGTTATTGGCAGGAGCCAATAAGTTCATAGTGAACCCATGAAAACTATATCTGGATTAAGTTATTGACATAAGTCAATAGGTTCATAGTCAACCCATGAAAACTATTATAAGTGGTAAGTTATTGGAGATGCCAATAGGTTCAGGGAGAATCCATGAATAAGGAAGTTATTGGCAGGGGCTAATAGATTCTTAGTGATCCTATGAAAACTATGAAACTGGACAGGGAGTCCATAAATGTTCAACAAGTTATTAGCCAGCCTATGAAAACTATGAGGTTAATAGTGACCCTAAAAACTATAACTAAGGCAGATTGTAATAATTAACGGGGATGAGAAATCTAGAATTGGTTTACTTGTCTGCATATCATCATAATATTTTTAATTATTATGTTTTAACCATTGTGGATGCAGGAGCACAATATATGGTTTTTATAAAAATTTGGAGGATACTAGTGAGGGGAAAACCCGTTCTGCTAAACGGCGTGGTTTCACTAGATATCTAAATGGTTTGAGATGGTAGATTATTATTCATACCAGACTTTATGTATGACTTGAAGTTTATGTTTTCCCCTTAAACTCTCGGGTGCTCAATTAACTTTGAGTAGTTTGAGAGTTGAGGTTTTCAGGTACCTCATTAGACGAATAAGCTTCCAGAGACATGCAGGAGGAAAGGTCGCTATTAGGAGTTCTTTTCCTTTTTATTCCACTGTGTTTTGTTATAAAGGAAAAGTTGTTTAATTGCCTATTTATATATACTCTGATCATCCAATGGGGCATCTTTATATGTCGCTCTTGGTGTATGTTGTGATAATTATATTTTCTATGAACGTGGTTCTCGAATATGGGATTATGTAATGAATTTGAAATGTTTTGTAATGGAACGTGAATGTTGTTTAATGATTTTAAAATTTTCCATATCCATGTGGTTCTGTTATATCAATGTATCTAACATTACCGTATTTGGTTGTCGAGGATTAATAACTATTGATGACTGAAGCATCCGTAGCCGTTAGTTTTGGGCCTCCAAGTGGGGGATGTTACAAAGGACGTAAGTGTCGCTTCAAACTTAACTTTAAGTGCTTTTATTCAAGTCATATCCTGAATTAAGCAGTTTTTTATTGAACATTGCAGGTAGCCATCCACGTCCTATCGACGACGTATCCTCGGAGATGGTTTCAATTGAAAAAAACATACCAGTTGCGGATAGAAACATCAGATCTCTTCTCACCAATGAGCGCCCTTTTGTGTTCGGCCTACTGGAAGAAGGTCGCAGCACGAGACTACCTAGAATCACTGAGGAGAAAAGAAAAAAGGCTCGTTTATAAGCTTCACAGAGGTAAGTCTCCAAGAAACCCAAAACAACCTATGCTACTACCGATCAATCTATCTCTTTTCCTCTAGAAAGTCTATTTGAGGAGCTGTCGGAGATCCCGCTCCCAAACGATATCGAAAATTATAATTTTGCCAACCTAAACCTCCGGGGGTCTAAATCTCCTATTCGATTTAGCGCTGACATTCTCCTACTAACATAGGAGAGATTACTCTAGCAAGAAAAGCTCCAGCAACTGGTTTGTTGAGGGGACACTAGGAAACTCACGATCACGTATGCTGCACCACACAACACTTATCCACCTCTGACACTAGTAATTCTTATATGGTTTCATTTTGTTTGCAGGCTCATTGTGATGTCCCCATAACTATGATCGCTTGAAGAGATCGATGCACTCTCAGCCATCTTACTTTGGAGTTTGGACCTAGTAGAGGCTCGGACCCTGGTCAAGAGAGAGAAGGGTATGAAGGAAGAGAAGAACGAGACCGAAACCATCAATCTAAGGACTCGTCGTCCATGCATAAATCAAAATCCTAATCTTATCATAACAAGGATGCTGATCAACGCCCCCCTGTACATAGTAGTAGCAAGTCAATACCTTATGCTCCCATTTCGGCCACTGCGCCCGAGCAACATTGAAGTTCTTCTAGCGCCCATTGATCTTCGGACCACCAGTCTGGCGTAGAAGGCCCTGACACTTCACCTCACATGCATGGCAGATGGATCCTCTCAGCCCCAACTACACTTAATGCCATTGCTGCTAAGAAGATGGCTGAGCTCAAGGCCACATTCCCTAAGTTGTGCTTCGACGAGTTCAAATTTGTTCCCACTTGGCATTCAATTCCTCCAGAAACCAAGGACACGGTGCTCTACTTTGTTAATGATGTCTATGTCTGGTACAGTACAACTCTCCATGTTGCTAAGAGAAGTTCTAAGGTGTCAATGGAGTGGAAACATGAAATTGATCGCTTAACCCTTGAGGTGGTCCATGATAAAGACATCATCAAGCATTTGGACGAGGAGGTTATGCAATTGGGTACGAAGCTGGATGATTTTGAGAAAAAATCCAATGAATCTTCTGAAGTAGTCGAGGGTTTAATGAAAGTGCACCAGGCTAAACTGGACACTGCCGTTCGTCACGGTGGTACTCAAGCCCTTGAAAAATACGTTTTGCAGAAGGAGAAGGAGGTGCTAAAAAAAGATAATGACAATTTGGCCCTTCATATTAAACAACTCGAGGAAGAGCTTGAGAAAGAAAAACAAGAGAAACTTAATGCTCAACTGGAGTCTCAACGATACTGTAAGGAGATTATCAAGCTTGCAAAGCTAGAACTGAGGCCAACATATAACTCGTGCAGATAGAGGCCCTCAAGGAAGAGGCTAGGGAGGTAGGCCGGATAGGACAAAGGACGGGTTTGATATGATTTTGGTATATTATAATGCATGCGTCCTAATGAATCGCAACCTCCGCTTCCTTGGAGAGTGGTATCCCGAGTCGCTCGTCGAAGCCCGGGACCATATTGTAGATTTGAAAAAGAAGTCCCTCGAAGGTGCTGAAGTGGATAAAGAGTAGCTAATGCACGAAATATTGTGTGACGAAGAGCTTGATGAGCTCAAGGCTGCTTGGCTTAGTTTACTCAATGATACAGTGATCACCGAAAAGGAGAAAGATGGCGATGAAGCCTCGAGATCTGGTTCCCAAGTCCCCCTACTACTTAAGCAGCTAGTACTTCAATTTCTCACACCCTAGAGAAAAATATGGGCTATGATATGGATCATCCAGGGATACACACATCTTTTGGGTTGTCTTTGATTTTGGAAGGCACAACTCCAGCTACGACCGAAGGCCAATCTGGTGAAGGCATATCTCTTACTTCTTCGACATTCAAGAAGGTTTACATCTCGAGCCCTATGGTCATGGGATTACCTATTGGTCTTCATGAAATTGCAGGTAGTCTACATCTTTCCATTCTCCCGATGATGATGTTTCCTTAAGACAACAGGCATAGACCGTGGGGCCTACCACGGCCTTCACTGTACAGGTGCCTTTTACCGATCAATCTGCTGAGACTTTAGGTCGGGATCCTGAAGTCGTAGGAGCTGCATGAAGAAAAAACTGATGACCAGTAGGGCCAGGATGAAGCCGAGGACGTTGTAGTGACCCATGCCTTCGAACACAGTAGTAAACCGAGCATGAAGGAGTGTGTTGAAAATGAGGAGCCGGAGTTGCAAGCCAAGAAGGAGAAAGCCAAAGTGGATATTACTCTGCTCCAAGTTATACTGTCGGGCGATGTCACTCCTAAGGAGGTAGTTCCTTCTATATCCCAAAGCGAGACAGCCTTTGTCTATGAAAGCATCTCCCCAAAGGATAGCAAGGGAAAAAAAGGGTCGAAGAGACGAGGTAGTAGCTCTAGTGAATCCACCTCGAAACCCAGAAAAAGGAAAAAATAGCCGTCGAACTGGCTTGAGTAGTGAGTAACTAGGTAGCTAGCTTCTTTTTATTGGCTGCAATTGTGCCGATACGGCCTCCTTTTTTGTTTTTAGTTTCCAAAATAAACTTATACTTATTTTTCAAATTCCAGTATATGAATAAAGATTTTTTCATTTTTTTTTCATCTTTTTTAGAAAATTTGTCTAAGTGTTTGAGCTATCACGCTTCCCATTCAATGTACTTGTAATTCATCACTCGTCGTTTAAGTTGTAGTGTTTTTCGATCGTCCGTTGCCTCAAGTGTCAATCCGCCAAATCCATCTCAAGGCCTCCTTTCAGTCGTGGCCTTAACTCGTATCAAACATTACGCATGATCCATAGTGTTACACTGTCATGTTCAGTGGCTAAGTGATCATACTCCTGCCCTTAGTCTTGGGTTGGCTGAACGAGTTTGTGGATGGTCGGATCCCATCCATGGTAAGCTTATACTCCTCCTATCGGGTTTAGGCCAGAGTTAGAGAATGAATGGTCGAATCACACTCAATTGTTGTGTTTATACTCTCATTCACACTCTGGAGATTAGAGTTACCTCATGGATGGTCAATTGCACCCGTTTGATGTATATACTCCAGCCCACACTCTGGTGACTAGAGTTGTTCTGGGAAATGGTCTAATCATATTTCCTTTGATTAATTCCCTTTATTAAACCAAAAAATTGATCAACACCCTGGTTTGAGTGTAAAAACACTAGCCCTACTCTTGTAGTGCAATAATATAGAAAATAGACGTAAAAAGAGAAGAAGTAGCAAAAGGCAAGATGAATTTTATAGTGGTTCGGCTGCTAATGAAGCCTACGTCCACTTTGTAACTTTTTATTAACTGACTGCTGTTACAAGTTGAATCGGATTACAATATGATTGAATCTCCAAAGTTAGATCAAGTCACCAGTGTAAGAATTCACTTGAGAATCACAGTGAACACCTAGATGACTGTTCTGAGGGAGGAGAAGAGTGAAGAATAGTTTCTACAGAGTTCCAGCAGCTAATTCAGAAGATCCCCTTTATGTTACAAGTAGGATTGTATTTATAGGGGTTGGAGAACTATTGGGCTAGGCCACTTTCCAGGAGCTTGCATTTGAAAGTACGAAGATTCTCCCAAAGTTTCACCGCGAGAGGACCTAATATGATGGATCGCTATCGATCCATAGGGCATGGATCGCTAGTGATACATGAAGTCAGGTTATTTTTAGCACTTTTTGATTGGATCTTGTTCCTTGACTTATGTAGGTTCTCTCCAATACAATTTTATTTATAGATGCCTTATTTTGATGATAATTCATGTATAGGTTGCATTGTACTATTACCGCATTTAGATGAACGCCCACTTCTTGTACTAGCTTGCTTGGAACATTATGAAACTTGGTAGACAACCCTAGAAAACATATTAGATCATGATGCAAGAGGAATGATTGTCCCATGAGCGATAATCATGCATCGCTAGCGATCCATGGGTGATGGATTACTAGCGATCCATCCCCTTATGCTATTTTTTTTGTCTCTTGAGCCTTTCTTGGTTCCTTCTCCTGGTTCTTTTGGTAGATGTTTGAGTTGTTTCATCCTATCATGGTTGCTCTAAATTTCTTTAGACACTGTTGGGATAAAAACACGATTAACATTTACCCCCTCAGATTATGGCTTCGTTGGAAACAAGGTGTGCTCTGGAAGTAACTGCTTTTGAGTTCCCATTTTGTAAAGTTCAATTGATCGTGTTGAGGCTATCATGCAAATTTAGCTTTGGCTATCCAACCGTTTGTTGAGTTCTGATGTGAATTGTCGTTGATCATAACAATGAATTAATTTTGATTCTACAACTTTGCAAATGCTTGCAAATAACATGTGGATCATACTTGGCAAGTTTGGAGAAAATTGGTTGCAATTTGATGGATTGCTAGCGATCCATAGTCCATGGATTGCTAGCGATCCAAGGACTTTGTAGAAATTTTTGCACAATCTCCTATTTAACTTCACACGAGCCAACTTTCCACCATTTTGTACTTTCACTTGCGAGCCGAGCCTTTTACCTTGCGACCCGATCCAAATCTTCAAAACCCTAAATTCGCTTCCACCATCGCCGCTATTGATCTCCACCATTGAAACTCCTTATCGTCGACCCCATTAGACTTTGTCATTGCCTTGATCTAGCACTTAGCTTCTGAAACTTTGTCTATTTGGATCACCGCCGACCTTGCTCAAATGGATCGCCGCCGAGCTTATCTGCCTTGGGTCGCCAACAACCTAAGCTCAACCATGTTCGCCTTTTGACTTTTGACTAGAGGCGGGTGACGTAGATTTTGGCCTTTTTTTAGAGATTTGGTGATGAAGTTGTGTTGGTGACGGATGCAATGGAGAATTCAAGTTGATTTCGATTTTATGGAAGAAGATAGTAAATCTGGTCTTAAGTTCTTCACGGAATGAAGCTCGGGTCTTACCCCGGTGCTTGATAATAGCTTAGGGTAGCGTCTTGTATGCAGCTCATGCTGTTATCCCTTTCCGGGAAACTGAAATCGACTTATGCTGAGAATTCTTTACTTAATTCGGACCCATTGATCTACAGTTGCTCACTTTGGATTGGTCTTGTCATTGCACGGTCGATGTACCTGAAATAGGAATAGCTTTCCGTGTCGCTTTGGACAGCGGATCCATTATCGATCATTGGTCGATAATGGGTAAGTGTAGGAGAAATAACTTTAACGAATGATATGAAAAGCTCTTTTCTTTCTTCACTACGAGTGAACTATCTACATAGGATAGAGCATTTATAGTGTTCAGGACACCGAGCCCATCCCATATAGATAACACATTGCACTTAACCCAATCAACGCTTGAAACCCGATGTGTCGGCACAAATTGATATTTTTTGGAATTCAATTGTTCAGCGTGGGCGGACTTTTAGTTATAAATAGAATTACCTAATCGCATTAGATACAAGTTCTGTTGTATAGAATGAAGCACCTATAATCCCGTCGTAAATTCGGTGGAGGAAGTCCGGCACTCTCAGAAGTCGAATCGACATCAGTTGCACCTTCACAAACAGTTTCAGTGGCGCCTACTTGTTCAGCATCGCTAGCTGAATACAGTCAATTGGTTCTGGGTTGTCCGGTTGTAGATCAAACTCCTTCAAACTTTAGAGTTCTACTCAACCCTCCGGAGAGAGCTTACTTCATAATCTTTGCTAAAGTTCCACATAACATTTGTTTACAGCATGGCATTTCGGACGATGATGTATGCCTTCCATAAAAAAATAAGTTTGCACATATGCCACCTTCAGGGTACACCGCATGCCACTGGTATATGTGCTTGAATGGAGCAGTGCCCCACTTCAATCACTTCTTGAGAGAGACTCTTCTGTACATAGGAATTGCTCCATTTCAGTTTCACCCCAAAGGATACACGATTTTGACTTGCCTTCGCGTTTTATTTATGTGTACATTCAATCATGCCCAAAGCTTTGATGAGTTAAGATATTTCCTCTCATTCAAGAAGATAGACGAATATCTGTCCCTCGTGATCCTCGAGGCTTAAAGAAATTGCAAAATCGTGTTGTCGCTTCAAAGTAACCTGTCCCAATTCAAGACCCAATATTTTTTTATCAGGTTCCTGACGGATTTAATCATCTTTGGACAAGGGAGGGGAAGTCTTCTCTTTTACTTGTTAAGATTTAATACGTTGATGTAGAATTTTTGATAGATTGAATACTCCTTGCAGTTATTTGAAATCGAACAAAGATCCATCACTCAATCCCATCTTCCATACTCTGAAAGCCGTAGATGCTAAAGAGAGATTGGTCCAGTTTTTGCTAAAGGATGAGAATTTTCTTTGGTACTGGTTGTTGCATCACGGGAGATCTTCCATAGCCGTTGAAGTTTCATTTCCTTCCCATTCTAGAATTCAAACATGCTCCACTTCTTTATCACACGGCTCCAAAGTGGGCGATCTTCTAGAAGGAGAAGGTCCGCCTGGCCGGTCAACTGAAGAAATTCATGAAGGAAGAGGTGTTACGACCGAAGCTAGTTGCCCAATTAGGATGCCCCCAATCTCGAAGGAGGGGAAAGAAGAATTCAAGCAGTGTGAGGGCAAGGTTGCGGTGACAATGGAAAAGAAGGAAAGTGAAACTGAGAACAATAGCAGCTATGATTCCTCCTCTAATGATGATGAACTTGATGAAAGTTTTGGTAAAGGAAACTTCAAATCATGCGATAAAACTCTGGGAATGAGTCCTATTCTCTCAGATTTGCCTCCCTAAGAGATTTGTGCTAAAGATGCTCCCACAACTACCGAGCGACTTCATGGTTCTCCGATTAAGGAAACCGGTATTAGCTTTGGGGACTTGAGCAAAGTTTACATAGACATCGATGAACTCATGGGAGATGATTTCGAGTTCGAGGGATTTTCTCATCGCCTCGGTCATGAAGTGTCTAGAGTTAGCCCGATTCCCACTGTGGTGACTTCCCGATCTAGTTTGTGAAGTCCTTTTAGGCTGCCCATGACACGTTACACATTTCATTGGGGTCACGTTCACTCACATATGCATTATTTAGGTTCATTTCCTGTCGCTAAAGTTCTTTATTTATTTTCGATATCAGGTACTATAAGAGGTTGTGATCTTTACGAGGACCTTGAATAATTTACTTATGCACAACGCTGGTCAAGGCGGACTTCAAGCCACCATCATCCCCGAGAAACTGAGGAAGAGTGAAGAATGAGGAAAGATTTGGAAGCCAAATTTTGTCGTCGGGATGATAGGAAATGAGGTAGAGTTTACAGGAGTAGTTATGAGAAGAGAAAAACTCGAGACGATTGGGAAGAGCCATCCAAGAAATCGAAGATAGATCGTTGTTCTCATCCTTCCAAGCACAAGGCATTTTCTCTAGCTCCAGTCTTTGTTGGAATTGAAGTTCAGACTTCTACTGTTCAAGTTTCACCATCATCCAAGGCCCCGTCATCTCATGTAGTGCCTGTTTCTGATTCTTCACGTCCCCATAGGAGGCCGGCTTATATTCTCCCGTCTGGTCCCCTTAAACTTGAAGCCACGCTCCTTGGATGGTTTCTAAAAGGAGTTAAATTTGATCGTGACCTGCGCCCAATCTGTAAAGATTCTTATATGCCCTATCTTCAGGCGATTCAAAGCAATTTGGATCAAGCTGAAGGATGGGAGAAGTTATGCAAGCAACTGGCAGACACCAACCATAACAACTACCAAGAGATCCTTTCCTTTCGGTCAGAAAAGGATGATTAATAGAGAACGTTAACGGAACATGATGCCAAAATCGAGCAATTGTCAAAGGAGAGGGACGCTGCATTCCGAGAGAGTAAGAGCAACGCCAGTTTGCCGAAGGAATTGAAAGAGGCCTACACAAAAATAGAAATCATGTTCCGAGACAAAATCAAGAAGGCGCATGTAGACGAGGTTAATCTGAAAGAGGACCTTGAAGTCCATGACGAGATCATCGAAGCTCAGAAGAAAACTATTGTTGGTCATAACGAAGCCGTTGAAGCCTAGAAGAAGATAATTGCTGATTATGCGGGAACGATGGAATCCCATGACAAGACCATTTTTGATCAGACCCAAATGATTGCTTTGCTCCATGAAAGAGTCGCGTAGCTTAACGTTGAGAAGACCCAAGTTGAAGTTGAGAAGGCTGCGGTGACAACGGACTATTTGTAGTTGTAGGATACTTTTAAAAGGAAAATGGAGAAGATGGATGGCACCATCTTTAATTTCTATGTCAACTCCTTGCTACACCAGGGGAGCCTAAGATTTCTGGACCCCAAATTCCCGTGTACTCTTGTTGTGGTTTGGGAAGAAGTTCTAGCCCGTTTCTGAGGGAACAAGGATGTGTACACCGAGCAAGAGTTGGAGGATGCCTATCTCAATGAAGAGTCAAAGAAGGCTTTGGTAGAGGGTCGTGAGATCATTCGGATTGAGAGGGAACAGTAGGCCGCCGATGTTGCTGCATCTATGACTGCTAATGCGCTATCAGAGCCTTTCATTTCTGAGCCTGGCAAATCATCAAAATAGCCTTGCGATCAGTTAGGAACTATTTTGAGTTCAGCTGGTACTACCTTGTTGTCTTCCCCTCCATTAGTTGGTTTGGAAGACTTCGGTGGTCGTGGAACTTCTCCAAAGATTGTGTAGCCATCCAAAGAAGGAGAACGTAGGGAGTATAAGATTGAAATTCTCGACCAATCTTCAGATGTAGGTAACCTTCTTGTTTCCCCCGAGTTTGAGAATTTTCAGCTCACGCTGCATGAACAAGACGAATTCAATGCTTCCATTTTTGATCTTATAGGTCTGTCTTCTTTACCTACCGACCTACCGATCTCTTCTGTCCCTGGGCCTACTGCTATTTCAACTGCCTCAACTCTTGTTTTTGCACCCGCTTCGATTGCCGTGCTCGTGTCTGGCTCACAACCAGAGCCAAAATCTGAGGAGATTGTCGCATTTCACGGCCTGCACGACCCTTCTATATCTTTGGAGCCCGATTTCACAGCAATTAAAGCTTAAGAGCAAGAAGACCAAACTAGCCAGCTAAGTGAAACTGAATAGCAGATGGTGGCCGTTAAGAAGGAAAATATTAAGGACAGAAAGTCTTCAAGGAGCTCCCGTAAGTCCCGAAAGCGCAATACCAAGGCGGATTCTTCAAAGAAGGTCGAAGAACAGGGAGGAGATGCTGGCATGGAGGCGATAGTTGATATTTCAGGCAGCGACACAACTCCTGTCAGGGATTCTGGGAAGAAGAAGAAACTTCCGACCAAAGGTGGGAAGGGAAGCGATGGAAAGAAACATTGATGGGCTGGAGTAATAGTGGAGCCGGATATTGTGACATTCTGATTTGTTTCATACGTGTTTTGTACAAATGTAGAGTCTGCACTTATTACTTTTGTTGTTGCGGCATTTGTATTTTTCTTTTTGTTGGTCGATATTGTGTGGTTACAGACCCCATATTTTGATTTTGTATACAAAATGTTATATGGAATGAAAAGATTAATGTTTCAACTGTCATCTCTTCTATGTTCTTCCTTATTTGTCATGTGTTTAACTTTCTTTTTCATTACTTATGTATGCACATGGCATGATTGCTTGTCCCGTAATTTCTATACTTCACATTCCCATGTCGTGTTTTTTGGTATACGACGCCTTTATTTCTACGATTTTACACACTACATATACAGTCATTTTTTTAACTTTTATAACTAGATCCGTTAAATGGATCCATAGTGATTCCAAAAATTCTTTGTTGAAGAAACGAGCCTATGGAGTAGTTTTCCTTTCACCTAAATGTTAGTATTTGTGTGTCTCCTACTTTACAGGGTTGTTTTCTTCGAACACTTGACAAATGACCAGATGATCCATGCAATCCCTCGGTTGTCTATAGCCAAATCTACCTTACGGTTCCTATCTTCGAGAACTTCTGACTCGAGCGTCCTGACTCCGGGGATTTTATCATTCAACAATTGAAATTCTTTGTCGATTTCTAGTTGTACAATATTGTTGGACCCACGTCGATTACTCTTGATAGTGGGAGTTGATTCCTGTTAGTCCTGCAATAGATGAGTTTCCCGGTATTGCCGGGACAATACCGATACTTAAGAGTGTGCACGGCTTATGAAATGCACTGCTTTTGGAAGTGTGCACAAATTATGGGATGCGCGGTTTTTGGGAGTGTGCATGGCTTATGGGATGTTAGGCTTTTGGGATCGATATAACCCATCAATACGGAACAATTTGGAATTTCTTGACGTTACCAATCTTCGGGCATTGTGAGGAGTTCATGTTTCGAGAGCGTGGTTACATGATTCAAGAAGCAATGCATGACTTATGAAGGTGCGTAGCTTTGATTGGGGCCTTCTCGGTGTTACTAGAGCAACACTGGTTCTTAGAAGGCAGAGATCGAGTTCCGTCTATTCAATGGTTTGAGTCGATTGCTTCCGTTGACCCGGGGGCTAGATGGGGCATACTTGAGTGTGGTTCCCCTATCTCAAGTAGCGATTGGATGGTTTTGAGTCGATTTGACCTAGTCGAATCATCAGGTTACTTTTTTGAACAAGGTTTTATTAGTTCAGAAAGCAAAGCAATTTTATTAATAAAAGTTCGGCAAGTTTTGCTTATTTACAATGCCTCCGGTATTCCGGGATGGCTTAATTATGGGAAATAAGAAATAGGAAATACATAAGATGGTATTAGATAAAGTAACGACACAACGATTCGCTGTTCCAAGCTCAGGGAATTTGAGTTCCATCTACAGTTGTTAGCTTGAATGTGCCATCCCCTATCTTTCGGTCGATCATAAAGGTCCCTTCCTAATTTGGTCCGAATGTTCCTGGTACAGGGTAGACCTGTTTGAGGACAAGGCATCCCACTTCGAAAGTGCAGTTACAGACTTTGGAATTAAAATATCATACGACTCTTTTCTGGTGAGCATCAGTCCTTAACTCAGCTTCTTCCCTCTTCTCTTTGATCAAATCGAACGACTCGAGTAGGAGTTGCTCGTTTTTTCTTTGATTGAAGTTTTGCCATCAATGAGAGGGGACTTCTAGCTCGACTGGGATCATTGCTTCTAAACCGTACGCCAAGGTGAACGAGAAGTGCCCGCTTGCAGATTTGTGCATTGTCCTGTAAGCCCATAGTGCGAGTGGAAGTTCATCAACCCAATTTCCTTTAGCTTTAGTTAGCCACTTTTTAATGGTGGACTTGATGATCTTGTTCACTCCTTCCACTTGCCTATCTGCATGTGGATGCGCAATAGCGGAAAAGCATTTCTCGATTCGGAAGCGTTTACAAAAGTCTTTGAACTCAACGCTTTCGATATGAGTCCCGTTGTCCGTGATGATCTTTTATGGCACTCCAAACCTATAAATAATGTTTTTAGTGATAAAATTAACTACCTTCTTTGTGGTAATAGTAGTCGGCGGTTTCGCTTCGGCCCATTTGGTGAAATATTCAACAGCAACTATAACATATCAGGCTCCTCCTTTGGCCATTGGTAATACACCAATCAAATCAATTTTCCAAATCGCAAATGGCCATAGGCTGACCATCTGTGTTAGCTCCATCGAAGGAGTTCTTTTGATCTTGCCGAATCTTTGGCATTGGTCGCATCGTTTGGCATAATCTGCTGCATCGTGATTTACTATTGGCCAAAAATACCGATATCAAAGGACTTTCTTTGTGAGGGTTTGCCCCCTAGTGTGACTCTGCAATCACCTGAGCAAGGGGGTAGAGAAACCACTTCGGTAGAGAATCCCATCTTGTACTACAAACCACGGCGCCGTCCGAAGGAGCTTTGTTCGTTGATTCTTGTCTGTAGGGAGTGTTCCTTTGAGCAGCTAGTCCTTGATTGGAGTCATCCACGATTCCGGCTCTTCGGATGCCTCAAAATGCCAATCTATATACATCTCGCTTATGCTTGGAGCAGTCAGAGTTTCGACTGAGACTAGCCCCAAGGACTAAGCTTCTCCGAAACTGGCCAATTTGGCTAGATAGTATGCCTTTGTGTTTGGTTCCCTCGGGATATGAGTTATGGTGTAATGTTCGATGTCATTCAACAATTCCTGCACTTGAGGTAAATATCGGGCGAGGTTCTCTCTCCGATCTTGATATTCGCCTTTTACCTGGCAAACGACTAGCCGAGAGTCGCTATAGATGTGTATGAACTTTATCCCGAGTTTCATTACAACTTTCAGCCTGGCTATCAACGCTTCGTATTCTGCTTCGTTATTTGTTGCGAGAAATTCCAAGCATAAGGCATAGCACAGTGATCAACCATCGGGAGTCTCGAGCACTACTCCTGCCCTCGAGTAGGAGTTGTTAGATGCACCGTCGATGAACAATTTCCAATGTGTTTCGACTTATGGATCTATTTCTTTTTTGATATCTCGTATTGTGAACTCGGCAATGAAGTCTGCCAGTGCCTACCCATTGATCGCCCTTCGAGGATGGTAAGTAATTTCATATTGACTCAATTCAATGTTCCATTTGATAAGCCGCCCAGAAGTCTGGGGGCGGAACAACACTTGCTTCAAGGGTTGATCTGTTAGTACTTTGATCGGGTGTGCCTAGAAGTATGGTCTTAACTTTCTGGACACGATCAAGAGGCAATATGCTAATTTTTCCAATTTTGGATAGTTCTTCTCGGCTCTAGTGAACCATTTACTAATATAATATACGGGTCGCTGGATCTTAACTTCTTCTCATACGAGTGTGGCGCTTAATGCATGGGGCGAGACTACTAAGTAGATAAACAGGTCCTTCCCGTTTACCGGTTTGGACAGGATTGGCGGGCTTTCCATATATCACAGGAGCTCTTCGAATGCAGCTTGATAAGCATGATTCCATTCGAAGTTCTTCTTTCCTTTCTTTAGCGCATCAAAGAACGGTATACGTTTGTCAGTAGCTTTTGAGATGAACCGGCTTAGTGCTGCAACTTTTCCATTCAAGCTTTGTAACTCCTTGTCCCTTGGGGCC
This sequence comes from Allium fistulosum, assembly GCA_030737815.1. NCBI lineage: Eukaryota > Viridiplantae > Streptophyta > Magnoliopsida > Asparagales > Amaryllidaceae > Allium > Allium fistulosum. The sequence continues at coordinate 734,817,414 of CM060908.1, read as the reverse complement.
TCGAGTTCCCGTAAATCAGAAATTTGTTCAGAACGATACCTCTAGCGCTTACAATAAATCCCAAGAACTTTCCAGAGGCTGCCCCGAAGTGACATTTAAGTGGATTGAGTTTCATTCTATATTTGCGGAGTATTTCAAACATCTCGGTGTGGTTGTCCAAGTGATTTGCAGCTATGTGCGATTTAACCAACATATTATTTACATAAACTTCCATAGTCTTCCCGATCTGCTGTTTGAACATTGCGTTCACCAGTCGTTGGTAGGTTACCGCAACATTCGTTAAGCCGAATGGCATTACTTTGTACTAGTATAATCCCAGATCAGTGATGAAACTGGTATTTTCCTTGTCAGTTTCATGGATCACGATCGGGTTGTACCCCGAGTAAGTATCCATAAATGATAGTAGTTCATGTCCAATTGTTCCATCCACAAGTTGGTCGATTCTAGGCAGCGAAAAGTTGTCTTTTGGGCAAGCTTTGTTTAGGTCCGAATAATCGATACAGGTTCACCATTTTCCATTGGAATTCCTAACTAAGACCGGGTTGGATACCCATTCAGAGTATGTTGCATCGTGGATAAAACCATTCGCCATTAGCTTATCCACTTCTTCTCTCAGCGCTTTGGACCGTTCGGGTCTAAGGCTGCGTCTCTTCATCTTCACTAGTGTATACTTGGGGTCAATATTAAGTGTGTGGCATGCAATCTCCGGCGAAACTCCACACGTATCGGAATGTGTCCAAGTGAATACATCCAGGTTGGCGCGAAGGAATTTGACGAGTTCCAGTTGCATCTTGTTTCGAAGATATGATCCAATCTTCAGGTGCCGTGTTGGGTCATCCATATCGAGTGGGACAAACACCATCAATTATGTCGATGCTACTTGTTTCTCCCCTGAACTCTTCTTTTTTCGGTGCAATGCCTCATCGAATCGGCTAGTCCCCAAGCCAGGGGAAGCTCTATAGTTGCTATTCGGTGGGTTCTCGAATGTGGAGATTTCTCCCCACATTCTTCCCTTTTTCTTTTCTTCTAGACTCGTGTAGTTCCACGATGTAGCACTCTCTAGCAGCACTTTGGTCTCCTTTGGTCACCCAAACCCATTCTTTGTCGGAAATTTCATGGTTAGACACCACTGAGCTAGAGCAATCCTGAAATCTGCTAAAGCGGGCTGACCTAAGGAAGCATTATAGGCGGATGTTTCATCTACAATCACAACAGTTTGGATGAGGATGACTCATCGGTCACCTTCTCCGAGTTCTACGGGTAAATCGATTGTTCTGATGGGCTGCTTAAGTTCACTGGTGAATCCTTGGATCTTTGTTCAAAAAGATGATACGTTTTTCATATTTATCTTCATTTGATTAAATGCGTGTTTGAAAAGGATATTCACAGAACTGCCGGTGTCTACCAATACTCGTCGGACTTTGGCTGATCTGATTCCTAATCTCACGACATTGGGTTCAAGGGTCGGAGCTTCTATCCCTTCAGTACCTCGATTCCGGAACACCATGTCATCGTTCACGGTCTTCTACTACTTGGCAGGAGTTTCATCTTAAACCACAAAGCATGAAGCTTTTGAAGCCTGTCTTAGTAAGCTCCCATATCACTCCATTTCTCACCAACTCTTCTACTCGGGATGAGGTCCTCTAGATATTGTTTCGATAATAAGTCTCTGGTCAATTCGTTTGGATCCCTCTTCATTGGTTCCAGTTTGGTTTCCCCAATCTCTGGGAGCTTGGAGTGTTGTAGATTGGCCAGGATTTTGCGGCTTCCTCAAATACCGCTGAAGCTTGTTTTCCCAAATCATTTCTTCAATTAGGTTCTTCAAGTGACTGCACTCATTCGTGTTGTGACCACGTGTTTCATGGAAACGACAGTACTTTTGTGAGCGCTTTTGCTACTCAGTCACTTCCTTTTTAGGTGGCTTCTTGTATTCCTCCGTCCGTTGTGTCGATGGTAGATGTTCTCTAGAGTATCATCGAGTGGAGTGTAGTCTTCGGGCCTTAACCCTTTAAGTCGCTTGCTACTTTCGTTTCGCTTATTGGAATTCTGATTCTTCCATTTTTGATTCCCGTCCTTTCCTGCGTTTTCAATGGCGATCCAAAGGTATTTGCGTCTTGGTTTGCCGCCATACCATTCTGACCAACGTTGGTTGGTTACAAATTATCAAGTCTTTCTTTTAGCTCTTTTGCTTCTTCCAATCTCAAGTACTGGCTCCTCTTTCGATTAAAGTCCATCCTAGTGGAAGGTTGCTTTATTTTGATCCATTTCTCGAATTTATTGTTGTGATGGATAACACGAACCAGAGCCATGAAGACCATATCTCCATTTGGATTACTTACTTCGGTGACTGTGGTGTTAAACCGACTCATAAAGGATTTCAAAGAGTCATTTCATCCCTATAATAGGCTTGATAAGACCATCATGTCTTTTGGTTGAGCTGTGTGAAGTCTAAACCGATCAAGGAACATCGTTGCTAATTCATCGAAAGTGGAGATTGGTTTAGGTGGAAGCCTAGTGAACCACATAGAAGCAATTCCCTCCAGAAAGATTGGAAAACTTCTACACCGAACAACATTTTGAAGCATTTTCTCCATCCATGTACCAACTATACTTATACAAGTGCGGTTCCGGGTCCCTAGTTCCGTCGTAGGACAGAATAGATGGCATGGTGAACTTTTTGGGATATCGTTCATTTAGAATGTCATCAGTGAAGGGAGTCCGGCTTGGAGCGGATCCGCATTCATCATCTCTCCTATTCTTACTTTAATCCATTAGACGCTTGACCATGTCCACGATATATGCCTCAGATGTCCGGTAATTCGTTGGTTAGCGGTTAGTGAATGTACCAAGTGTTTTATTTTGCAAAGGTTCTTTATTAGTGGGTTGAAGCCTAGGCTCTCCAATCTTCGGGAAAGCCACTCCCTCGGAGTTCCATTGACTTGTGGTTTGTCATATGGGGGTAGTTTGGACCTCTATACCGGTATTTAATACGTTGGTGGTCTCTTTCAACTCATCCTTGTCAAGTTGTTCTCCAATTTTAGAGTCAAAGAGATCTAATGCTATATCTTCCCGTGGGGTTTTTGTCTCTGGATTCAAGTTTACGGTGGGCTGCTTTCCATTGACTTGTGGTTTGTCATATGGGGGTAGTTTGGACCTCTATACCGGTATTTAATACGTTGGTGGTCTCTTTCAACTCATCCTTGTCAAATTGTTCTCCAATTTTAGAGTCAAAGAGATCTAATGCTATATCTTCCCGTGGGGTTTTTGTCTCCAGATTCAAGTTTACGGTGGGCTGCTTTCCAGTTGGTGAAGTGCTTGCATTTCCTTCTATGCTTGCATTTCCTTCTATGGTGATCCTACAGCTCCACCTACTACTCCCTTTTGCTACTGCTTTCCGTTTCTCCCGTTTAGGCAAGAAGCAGAAGAGTTTTCTTGTTCCATGACGACCATTGGCTCTGGCATGGTTCATGGAGCAACAAGTGATTGTAACGCCAAGAGGGCATTCAATTTTTCCATAAGAGCTTTTTGGCTGTTTTCCAACTTTTGATTAATTTCATCAACTATCTTATTTAATTCATCTCTAGTGGCAACTTCATTCTGAATAGAAGATCCCGACACCTGATCTCATGTGTTTGCACTAGAATTTGGTCTGGCTAATGGGTTGTTGGTGCCATTGACTTCAACTTGACGAGGATTGGTTTCCTCTCCAAGTATTAAAGCTCCTATGGATCTTCCGGAAGTAGTTCCCTTTTTTCCTTGTGCCATTGATTCTCAACAACTAGTTTTCTAAGCAACAGATTGGGGATCTAACTTTTGATTCCATCTAATCCAAAGTAGATAGCTAGATCTAAGGTTGAGTTGGGCTCTCAGTGAAAGCACCAAAATGTTAACTCAAAAAATGGATCAACACCCTGGGTTGAGCATGAAAGCACCAGCCCTATTCTTGTAGAGAAATAATATAGAAAATAGATGTAAAAAGAGCAGAAGTAGTAAAAGACAAGAATATTTTTATAGTGGTTCGACTGTTAATGAAGTCTACGTCCACTTTATAACTTTCTATTAACTGACTGTTATTACAAGTTGAATCGGATAACAATATGATTGAATCTCCAAAGTTAGATCAAGTCACCAATGCAAGAATTCACTGAAGAATCACAGTGAACCCCTAAATGACTGTTGTAAAGGAGGATAAGAGTGAAGAATAGTTCCTGTAGAGTTCCAACGGCCAATTTAGAAGATCCCCTTTATGTTGCAAGTAGGATTGTATTTATAAGGTTTGGAGAGCTATTGGGCTAGGCTGCTTTGCCAGGAGCTTGCATTTGAAGGTACGAAATTTCTCCCAAAGTTTCACAACGAGACGACCTAATATGATGGATTGCTAGCGATCCATGTAGTTTCATGACTAAATGCCTAGTTTTGATGGTGATTCATGTACATATTGCATTGTACTATTACTGGAATCAAATGAATGCCCACATCCTGAACTAGCTTGCTTGGAATATCATGAAACTTGGCAGACAACCCTAGAAAACATATTAGATCATGATGCAAGAGGAATGGTTGTCCCATGAGTGATAATTATGAATCGCTAGCGATCCATGGGTGATGGATCACTAACGATCTATCCCTTTAAGCTATTTTTGTTTTTTGTCTCTTGGGCCTTTCTTGGTTCCTTCTCCTGGCTCTTTTGGTGGATGTTTGAGTTCTTTTGTCTTACCGTAGATGCTTTAACTTCCTTTGGACTCTATTGGGATAAAAACCTGGTTAACACCCTTGCTCCCAAGTTTGGGGAAAAATTCGAAGAGTGACCGGTCTTATCGCGACCATTTTCACATTACAATCTTCCCATCAAATCAGGAAACATATTTAGTCAACGGATGGCCAAGTCATGCCCATTCTCTGTTTTATACTCGGTCCATCAGATTACAGGCGAGAGTTAATGGATTAACGGTCGAGTCATGTTCATTTGGTTCAATTCGATCATGGACCCATGTACTTAGTTGGCATAAACTCCATGAACTTGTTGATTTATATTATGCATATGTGAACGTAAGTTGTTCGTATATCACAACTATTATATTAGGCACAAACAGTTCCCATATATGGAAGGAACTTCAGATTTTATTGCACACTGAAAATGAAGCGACAGAATCTGTCTTATTACATGGCTTTGAATTCAACTGCAAAAGCAAGTTGTAAATGAAATACAACTGAACGAAACAAAACTAAGTGAAATAGCATCGTAAATGCTCACTATTCCATGCTCTAGGAAGTGTGATGCCATCGACAATCGTTAGCTTGAAAGTTCCATCTCCAACCTTCTGATTGATGACATACAGTTCTTCCCATCTTGGGCCCATGTTTGCGAGGCGAGGAAGGATTCATTTCAAAACATGATCACTAATTTCAAAGGTCCCAGTTTGGACTTTAACATTATAGTATCGGGAAACTCGATGTCGGTGTGCAGCTGCCCTCAAATCAGCTTCTTCATGCTTCTCGTCAACCATATCCAGGGATTCCAAAAGGAGAACTCCGTTAGTTCTGGATTCATAATAAGTCACTAGATGAGAAAGGACTTCAAGTTCTACGGGAATCATGGCTTTAGAGCTTTAAGCAAGGGAGAATGGAGTATGGCCAGTCGCAGACTTGTGGATAGTTCTGTATGCCCATAATGATGATAGGAGTTCATCAACCCACTTACCTCTATGCTTTTCAAAAGGCTTCTTCAGAATGGACGTATGATTTTGTTGATATCTCCGACCCGTCATTAGCTTGAGGGTGAGCAACTACTGCGAATCTTTTTTCGATATGATGTCCAAGGTAGAAGCCTTCGAAGTTAGAACTATCGAATTGGGTACCATTGTTGATTATGATTGTTCGGGAAGGCCAAAATGATAGATGATGTTTCGAACGACAAATTTGATTACTTTCTTCAAAGCGATCATGGCCAAAGGCTCAAATTCAGCCCATTTAGTGAAGTAATCAATTACCACGGTGGCGTACTTCACACCACGTTTGGAAATCGGCAATGAGCCAATGATGTCTATACCCAAAGTAGGAAATGGTTGTGGGCTGACCATCTAAGTGATTTCCATCGACGGGGACCTCAGAATTTTTGCAAACATTTGGCACTTATCCCATCGTCTAGCATAATCAGCTGCGTCTCGATTGATAGTTGGCCAGAAATAACCATAGCGGAGTATCTTCTTTTCCAGGGTTTGCTCGCTGGTGTGATGGCGACATTCCTTCATAGACTTTTCTTAATACTCGCTTATTTCATCGTTGGCGATACAACAAAGTATGGGGAAGGAGAAGCCTTTCTTGTACATGGCTTCTTCTTGGAGGATGTATCATAATTCTTTACAAAGGACTTGTCATTTTTCATTCCTCCATTTTTGAGGGATAACCTTTGCAAATAATCTTTAATTAGAATCATCCACGACTCTTTCTTAGGCTCTGTTTTTAAGACCCAATCAATTTCCATCTAGCCAATACTCGGAGTGTTGAGTATTTTAACTGGAACCAGGCCCATTTGCTATGCATCCTCGAAACTGGCCAACTTGGCAAATGAGCCATCTTTCTCATTCTATTCTCTAGGAATGTGCATGTGTAATGGTCAAAATAGGTTAGCAGTTCTTTGACCCGGTTGAGGTAAGGAACAAGTCGTGCTCCTTTGGCCTGATTTTCTCCTCTTACTTGATACAATACTAACTCGGAATCAAAGAAAATATTCAAAGCTTATACTCCCAGTTCTTTAGCCAGTTTAAGCACAGCGCTCAAGGACTCAAATTCAGCTTCTTTATTCGTTGCAAGGAAGTCAAGTTTCAAGGCGTAGCAGATCGAGCGTTCCTCTAGAGTTACTAGTATGAATCCAGCACTAGAACACTGATCGTTGGTTACTCCATCCATGTACATCTTCCATTGGATGGGAGGTTCTTTACTTCTCTTCGAAGAGTCGTCATGTGTAGTGAATTTAGCTATGAAATATGCCAGTGCTTGTCCCTTGATGGCCCTTCGAGGAAGATAAGTGATATCGAACTAGATCAATTTGATGTTCCATTTATGTAACCTCCTAGATGTCTTAGGTCAGTGTAGGACGTGTCATAACGGCTGGTTGGTGAAGACATTGATAGGATGAGCCTGGAAATAAGGGTGGAGCTTCGTTGACACAATCAACAGGTAATACGCAAGCTTTTATTTCTTCGGATAGTTTCTTTTCGCACCTGTTAACTACTTGCTAAAATAATACATTGGCCTTTAGATTTGATTTTCTTCGTGTAGTAATGCAATACTTATGGCATATACTGACATCGCTAAATAGATGTACAAGTCTTCATGATCCAGTGGTTCGTACAAGATGGGGGGTCTCTTTAAGTGACGTACCAGAGCTTGAAATGCATCAATACAATCATGTATCCATTCATAGTCACTTTCCTCTCCTAATTAAGTCGAAGAATGGAATGCACTTATCAGTGGCTTTGGAAATGAACCGCCTCAGGGCAGCGACCTTCATATTTAGGCTTTGCACCTGCTTGATTATCTTTGGCATTCAGATGTCTCTTATTGCCTGAATCTTCTCGGGATTAGCTTCAATTCCGTGAGAGTTAACAATGAAACCCAAGAATTTCCCTGATGCAACGCTAAAAGAGCATTTTAAGGGATTAAGATTCATTCTATATTTCCGAAGAACGCTGAACATCTCCACTAAGTCATCAGTGTGGTTGTTTGATTGCCGTGAATTCAACAAGGGCCGGACGGCCCAAAAAAGTGTTTTACGAAGAGTTCACATCCATCACAACAAACAGCAGCACTAGCACTTGTTAGTACCTAAGGATCTGGTTTTGATGACAACAACTTTAGGAAATCATATAAAATATAAAAACTAAGGTTTTATCAAGGTATATAATATATAGTGTAGGATATAAGACATGTATTGATATTAGAAGACTGTACAATATCAAGTAAAGATTGAAGAGTTAAAGATGTTGATATAGACACTCAAGAATGAAGACTCGTGAGTATTCAAGAGTTCAAGATTTCAAGGTATTTCAGATAAGTTATAGAGTCTAGAATGCATGTTAAAATTCTAATAGCACATGATCTCTCTCTCTCTCTATTTTAAGTTTTAAAATGTTTTGGTTTTTAAGTATCCTTTTCAAAATAGCTTTTAATGGTTTTTAAAATTCTTATATTTATTATTTTAGTTATTAACATTTTACTAAGTTATTGTTTTTATTAGATTTCGATTTGTATTAGTTTATTTTTCAAAATTCTTATCATATAGTTTTACTTAAGTTTAATTATGATTATAATGTGTGTGTATATATTATATTTAAACATACTTACAAAGTATAAAATTATTTCACAAAACAACAAATTTTCAAAATAATATTTTAAAGTCTTTTTCAAAATTACAAAGAGTATGTCGACATACTAGCCTTGAATTTCAAAATTCAATTTTTAAAAGAAATGTCTATTCGTCGTATCTCTTCACGAATAGACATGAGCGTTATTCCTCTATAAATACTTGTGTTTCCAACGAATTTTTTAATTGCCTTTCATTATTATTCTCTCTTCCTTCTTCTCTCTCATTTTCTAAAACAAATTATAACCATACTCTGCCAAATTTCGACTAGAATCATACTCCATTGCCATTAATTTGATTCTCTATCATTTGCTATCTGATTTTTACATCCCTCTCACTCCAATCAAGACCTAAGTGCTATTTAAGGATTGTAGGATCATTTATAATCAAGATTGATGTTTTGAGTTTGTAAACCTGTATAAAATCAAACCGATATACTTGTGGGTGTGATTGTGGCCCATGAAATCAATTGGGTGTGCTTAGCAGCCTGTAAATCTAGTGGGTGTGCTTGTAGCGGAAATCAAGCGGCTCCACCCAGAGGTCGGTATTTTGGAGGCTGTGTCTCGTAGCCTTGAAATCAAGGTTATATTTTCATTTGCTAGTTGAAAAGAAATTAGTACAAGGAATTGTACGAGACTGGATGTAGGGTAACTCGGAACTAGTATAAAATCCTAGTATGTTCTTTCCTTTTACTTTACTGCATTTACTGTTTATCTATGTTTTGATTCTGTGATTTTTAATCTCATTATTCTAATTATAATTTCAAAAGATTTCAAAAGGATTCATATAAATTAGAAAACATTATTCACTCTCCTCTAGTGTTAATTTAGCCTTAAGATCTTATTTCGTAATCTTACATTTGGTATCAGAGCATTGGTTTTCAAAGTATTCATAAATGATTTTTGAAAAGTTTTAATGGCATTCTTTAATGATATTTTTAACACTATTTTCGAAATCACAATTTGTAAAATTATCATTACAATGTTTCATAGATTTGCATCTATTCATTATGAAAAGACACGTGATCTATTAAAAAGAATAAATTGGAGGGAACAGATGTGTTACATGGCTTTTGATGAACAACCATCTGATAATTAGACATTATAGATCAAAAAGGATAAATGGATTTTTGATAGATGTTTCTTAAGACACATGAATGGAAATCCAGAGATTTTGAAAGGTATAGTCTACAATGATGGAAGATCAGTCAATTTTGGTGATAATTCTAAAGGATATGTGATTGGCATCGCAATGTCACTAATTCTAAAACTTCTACTACTTCCAATGTTTTGTTAGTTAGGAATTTAAAACATAATCTATTAAGTATTAGCCAGTTGTGTGATAAAGGATTTTAAATTAAATTCGTAAAAGATAAATATCACATTGAAGATAATGAGTCAAACATTAGCTTTGAAGGTATTAGGAAACGAAACATTTACATATTAAGTATGAAAATCTCAAATGATAACTTACGTCTTTTGGCTGAAACAAGTTACCCTTGGATTTGGCATAAAAGATTTGGGCATTTGAATTTCAAACTTATTTCTAAAATTGCTAAAAATGATTTAGTTAGAGGTCTTCCCAGAATGAACTTCAAAGTTAATAATCTATGTGATGCATGTAAATTAGGTAAACTTAGAAAAAGTTCATTTAAATCAAAAGATAAGATTTCTACTTCTCATCCCCTAAATCTTCTTCACTTAGATATTTTTTGGTCCCTCTCAAATACAATATATTAATCATAGTAGATACTATTATAGGTTTATGTGGATGATTTTTTTAAAACTTAAAAGTGATGCTTTTGAAATGTTTAAGATCTTTATTAAACGAACTCAAAATCAAATGTCCAGAAAAATTAAAACTATTTAAAGTGATTATGGTGGAGAATTAAAAAACGAAAATTTTGAGAAATTCCATAATAAGAAAGGTATAACCCATAATTTTTCATTTTCAAGAACACCACAATAAAATGGAGTAGTAGAACGTAAAGATAAAACAATTCAAGAGTGCGCTAGAACTATGCTAAATGATAGTGATTTACCTAAGAATTTTTGGGCTAAAGCAGTTGGTACTGCATGTTATATACTAAATAGAATTTTAATAAGACCATTAACTATGAAAACTCCTTATGAACTATTTTATAATAAGAAACCTAAACTATCATATTTTAGAGTATTTGGTAGTAAATGTTTTATTTTAAATACTAAATATAATTTAGATAAATTTGATGCTCGAATAAAGGAATTTTTATTAGATATTCAAATAGAAGTAAAGCTTGTAGAGTTTTTAATACTAGAACTAATGCTATTGAAGAGACACTATATGTCCCATTTGATGAAAATTTCAAAATTCATAATCAAAATATTGATGAAGAAGAAAACATTGATAATGAAATTGAAAGTAATGAGAACGCTAAAACTTATAATAATAATGAAAATTTATATCCAAATAAAAGAACTAGATACTTAAGAGATAATCCTATATAAAATATTCTTGGTAATATTGAATCTACTGTTAAAACTAGAAATCAGTTAAACAAAATGAGTAATGTAGCTTTTATTTCAACCATTGAACCTAAAAATCCAAAGGAAGCATCAACTGATGATTCATGGATTCTTGCTATGCAAGAAGAATTGAATCAATTCACTAGAAATGATGTATGGGAATTAGTCCCAAGACCTGAGGATAAGTCTATTATAGGCACTAAATGGGTATATAGGAATAAAATGAATGAACAAGAAGAGGTCGTAAGAAATAATCCTCGATTAGTTGCATAAATTTATTGTCAAGAGGAGGGTATAGACTTTGATGAAACCTTTGTAACTGCAGCAAGATTAAGGGCTATAAGAATCTTACTTACTTTCACTAACCATAATAATTTCAAATTATATCAAATGGATGTTAGAAGTGCATTTTAAACGGTTCATTAAAGAAGATGTATATGTAGAAAAAACCCCACTTTTCGAAGATGAAAAATTACCAAATCATGTTTACAAATTAAAGAAAGCTTTATATGGTCTAAAACAGGCTCCCAGAGCTTGATATGATAAAATTGGATCCAATTTATTATAATCAAATTTTGAGATAAGCAAAGTAGATAGTACTCGCTTTATTAAAAGAAATAAAAATGATATCCAATTAATACAAATATATGTAGATGATATTATTTTCAGATCTACTAACAGAAATCTAAATAAAGAATTTTCAGAATTAATGACTAAGGAATTTGAAATGAGTCATATGGGAGAACTAAATTATTTCCTAGGATTACAAATTAAACAACTAAGTAATGGAATTTTTATTAGTCAAGAAAAATACGCTAAAGGCTTAGTTAAAAAATTTGGTATGGCAATTACCAACGGTAAGCCAACTCCTATTGCGACTAATGGAAAATTAAACAAAGAAGAAAATTCAAAAGACATAGACTAAAAACCATACAGAGGAATGATTGGATCACTACTCTATATAACTGCTAGTAGACCTGATATAATGCATAGTGTTTGTCTCTGTGCAAGATATCAATCTCAACCTAAAGAAACTCATTTAAAATCTATAAAACAAAATTTAAGATATGTTAATAACACATTAGTCTATGGACTCCTTTATTCAAAAGAAGATTCATTTGAATTAATTTCATATAGTGATGCTAATTATGCCGGTTGTAAATCAGACCGAAAAAGTACAAGTGGAACTTATCACTTTTTGGGACTCTTTCTGGTTTCCTGGCTTAGTTAAAAGTAAAATACTGTCTCTCCGACTATGGCAGAAGCAGAATATATTTCAGCAGCATTAGCATGTTCACAGGATATCTATATGCAACAAACTCTAAGTGATTTTTGTTTAAATTTTACTAAATCACCAATATATTGCGATAATACGAGTGCGATTAATCTGTCTAAAATTCCAACTCATCATGCTAGAACTAAACATATTGATGTAAGACATCATTTTCTAAGAGATAATGTAAATAAAAAAGTTATATTACTTGAATTTATAAACACTGAAAATCAAGTAGCTGATATTTTGACGAAACCATTGAATCAAACATCATTTACTAAGTTAAGAAGAGAATTAGGTATTTGTTCTCTATCATAAATTTAAAAAATTATAACATAAATTTACATAATTAATAAGAAAAATAAAATAAAATTTCCAATGCATGTCGACATACATGACCACTATATGTCGACATATAACAGCATAATTTGTTTTTAAAATTTTCCCTCTAAAATTTAATTTGGTGGTTATATAAACACCAAACTCGAATTTCTTCTTCATTTTCTGCCTTTTCACTATTCTTAACCTCTGAAATAAATAAATCATGGCATCCTCTTCAAATCCAAACAAAATTCAACATTTTCCTACCATTCTCCTACCCCCGAACCCTTCCAAAACACTACTATGGAAAAAGTTATCAAATTGGAGGAAGATATGAAGAATTTTCTTGAGATGTTGACTGAAATTCAAGTCATACATCTTCGTATGTTGAAGGAACAAGAGAAACAAAGTAGGATTCTGCGTAATCTTCAGAAATATTTATTGGATAAACCTACGAATCCAATAATTATTGAAAATGATTCCGCAAATTTAGCAATTTATAATCCTTTTCAAAGTAGCAACGAAGAAGAGGAAGAAGAAGAAGAAGAGGAAGAGCAAGAGGAAGAAGAGGAACAATATATATAGGAGGATGAAGAAGTTCAATGCACTAGGGAAGTTTGTTACAACCGAGATGGAAATCTCGTTGAACAAAAGGAAACTTTTGCCTTCTTTATCCTCATTGCCTCATTCATAAGTCTCATACCATTAAGAATTCTTGTTAGAATAGGACTTCTTCTTTGTTTAATTTAAGAGTAGTGTGTATTTTAACTTTAATTTGACTTTATTGTGTGTATGGATTGATTGGTTTGTAAATATGATAATTGAATGAATATATAGTATGGTTTGGTTACTATTAATGATCCGTTCTTCACTTATCATTTCTTGTATATCATTCTTTTCATTATGCATTCATGACCATATCACTTATCATTAGAATTAGTATTAACAGTTAGGGTTAGAATTATAGTTATAGTTAGTTATTTTTGATTGATGCCATATAGGGAGAAATATATAAAACACTAGGCATAGATTAGAGGGGAGTTTTATATGGCATATATTAAGGGGGAGTTATATTATATTTTATATAAAAATTTGTCATCATCAAAAAGGGGGAGATTGTTGGTACCTAAAGATTTGGTTTTGATAACAACAACTTTAGGAAATCATATAAAATATAAGTACTAATTTTTTATCAAGGTATATAGTATATAGTGCAGGATATTAGATAAGTGTTGATATAAGAAGACCGTGCAGTATCAAGTAAAGATTGAAGAGTTAAAGATGTTTATATTAAGTTTTAAAATAGTTTTAAAATGTTTTGGTTTTAAATATTCTTTTCAAAATAGCTTTTACTAGTTTTTAAAATTCATATACTTATTATTTTAGTTTTTAATATTTTACCAAATTATTGCTTTTATTTGATTTTGATTTATATTAGTTTATTTTTAAAAATTATTATAATATAGTTTTACTAAAGTTTTATTATGATTATAATGTATACATATTATATATTAAAACATACTTACAAAATATAAAATTATTTCACAAAACAATACATTTTCAAAATAATATTTTAAAGTGTTTTTAAAATTTACAAAGAGTATGTTGACATACTCTAACCTTATATGTCAACATACTAGCCATGTATTTCAAAATTCAATTGTCAAAAGAAGTGTCTATTCATCGTATCTCTTTACGAATAGATATGACCGTTATTCCTTTATAAATACGTGTGTTCCCAATGAATTTTTTAATGGCTTTTCATTGTCCTTCTCTCCTCCTTCTTCTCTCTCATTTTTAAAAACAAATTATAACCATACTCTGCAAAATTTCAACCAGAATCAAACTCCATTGCTATTAGTTTGATTCTCTATCATTTGCTCTTTGATTTCTATCATCTCTCTCACTCCAATCAAGATCTAAGTGCTATTCAAGGATTATATGATCATTTGTAATCATGATTGAAGTTTTGAGTTTGTAAATCTCCATAAAATCAAACCGATATACTTGTGGGTGTGATTGTAGTCCGTGAAATCAATTGGGTGTGCTTTGTAACCCGTAAATCTAGTGGGTGTACTTGTAGCCTGGAAACCAAGCTGCTCTACCTAGAGGCTGGGATTCTGGAGGGTGTGTCTCGTAGCATTGAAATCAAGATTGTATTTGCATTTACTAGTGGAAAAGAAATCCATACAAGGAATTGTGCGGTACTGGATATAGGGTAACTCCGAACTAGTATAAAACCCTGGTGTGTTCTTTCCTTTTACTTTTACTACAGTTACTATTTTTCTGTGTTTTGATTCTGTGATTGTTAATCTCATTATTCTAAGTATAATTTCAAAATATTTAAAAAAGATTCATATAAATTAGAGAACGCTATTCACCCACCCTCTAGTGTTAATTTAGTGTTAAGATCCCTTTTTCGCAACCTTACAGCACTCTCCTTCAGTTGCCATCTCCTAACTCCACCAGTAGCTCGACATAGCCTATCGCTTCAGTTGCAATACCATTAAAGCCATGAATACGTGCTTTGCACAGCTTCAGATCTTTAGCTTCCAATAACATATGGTCATAGGCCTTCTTGAAATTGATGTTCATAGAACTTCCATAATCAATCAAAATCTTTCTCCCCAAGACAGGGCCAACCATGGTCGAGATCACCATCGGGTCAATCGTAGGGGCCTCCACCTTGTCCACATCTCTACTCCAAAATACAATATCGCCTATCATAGTTCGCTGCTGCTTCGCTAGAGTACCATCCTCCATGTTCGAGCAACATTCTATATACACATATCTGGTAGTGTTCACGTAATGCTCTATCTCATTCTAGCTTTTATTGGCTAGATGAGGTCCTTCGACAATGGTATTAATAACTAATCTCCCTACTTTTCGTCGAGGTTCCTCAGCACTGGGCGGAACTTTTCCTCGATTGGGGTTGGATGTCCTCTGCTTACCATGTTGCGAGGCTTTAACAAACTGCTTTAACTTCCTTTCTCGAAGTAACTTTTTAATAACATCACAGAGGTGGTGACACTCATCTGTGATATGTCCATAACTCTTATGAAATCTATAATACTTTCCGGATTGTCTCTACTTCTCTGTTGTTCCTTTGAAGGTGGTTTCCTGTACTGCATAGTGTTACAGGTCGATTGATAAACATTCTCTAGCGACGTATTCAATGGCGCATCTGCATCAAATGATGGGATCCTCGGTTTCCTACTCCCAAAATCCCATCTTTAGTCGCGGTTTCTATCACCGCCTTTCTTCTGCTCATTTGGTTTGTTTTGAACATTGAACCGAACTTTTCTGGAACTATCACATGACTACTTTACTGCCACATTACTCTGTACTCCCTCGACGCTCGGGCCTATCACATCTCTCTTCTTGATTTGCTTTGCTTCCTCTTTTCTCAAGAATGAGCCGCTTTTGCAAAGAAACGGCCCAATATAGAAGGATGCTTTCCTGCTAACCAATCGCCAAACTTGGAATTGGGATCGACTTCCTTGGTCAGTGCCATGAGTATTACATCATCAATCGGATTACTAACTTCTGTAATAGTTGTATTAAACTGTTCTAGAAAATCTTTCAGTGACTCCCCCGGTTCTTGGACCACGCTGGAAAGCATCATTACATCCTTAGGTCGAGTCATGTGATTTCAAAACTGCTCCAGGAACATTTTTGCTAACTCATCAAATGAAGAGAATGACCGCAGAAATAACTTGGTGAACCACATAGTCGTAGCATCTTCCAGAAAAATGGGGAAACACCGGCACTAGACTGCATCAGTTGCTCGAGCGGAGTCCATGTGCCATTCATACTTCAAGAGATACTGCCTTGGGTCGGTTTTTCCCGCATAGGCAGGCATCGTAGGCATATGGAACCTCTACGGATATTTTGCACGTAGAATGTTATTAGTGAATGGATTATGACTTTTGGAGAGATCCAATTATCATTGGTCAAGCCTTGACTTTCTTTCACTAGCTGCGTCACCATAACTGTTAAGTCCGGTGTTTGGAAAGTTGATGCCAGGCGGTAGTCATGCTCCACCTCGTGTGAACGACCCGATCCATGCGTCCACATAGTGCCACGTTGCATTGGCTCCTCTTGCTCTACATCCATTTCTTGAGTAGTAGTTCTATCATTGTCTCTCTGCTGCGGTTCAACCACATTTTCCTGAGCTCTAGCACTTTGATTAATTACGACAACTCTAGAGTAAGCGCCTCCACCTACACACCGATCCCCCTTGATTAGAGGGTTCACTGTTGATCCTCCTTGGGGTTCGGCATCGATCGGTGTCGATCGACCATGGCCAATCTCTTAATCTCGTCCTAATGTTTTAGGTGCATATGGACTCGTTTTGCGATGTTTGCTTCGATGATAGTCGTCAGATGAGGAAGAATTTTTCGATCTTGAATATAGAGTAGGCTCCCTCCTAGTCTTTCCATGATAATCTTTCAATTGGTTCATCTAATCGGTGTAAGGCTGGAATTGCTGACTGAGCTGCTGATGTGTAACATCCCCTACATGGAAGCCCAAAACTAACGGCTACAGATGCTGCAGTCATCCATAGTTATTAATCCTCGGCGACCAAATACGGTAATGTTAGTTACATTGATATAACAGAAACACATGGATATGTAAAAAAATTAAAATCACAAAACAACTGTCACATTCCATTTCAAATCATTTCAAACTCATTACATAATCCCAATATGAGAACCACGTTCAAATAAAATATATTTATTACAACATACGCCAAGAGTGACACATGAAGATGCCCCCTTGGATGATTAGAGTATATATAGGCAATTTAACAACTTTGCCTTTACAACAACACAGTGGAATCAAAATAAAAGAGAACTCTAAGTAGCTATCATGCCTCATGTACGTCTCCAGAAGCTTATTCGTCTAAAGAGGTACCTGAAAACCACAACTCTCAAACAACTCAAAATCAATTGAGTACCCGAGAGTTTAAGGGGAATACATAAACTTCGAGTTGGACATAAAGCCTGGTATGAATAATAATCTACCATCTCAAACCATTTAGATATCCATTGAGACCACGCAGCTTAGAGGGATGGGTTTTTCCCTAACCGGTATCCTACAACCTTTATAAAACCATATACTGTGCTCCTGCATCCATAATGGTTAAAACATCTCAAAATAATATGATGATATTCAAACAAGTAAACCAATTCTGGATATCCCATCCCCATTCATTCTGACTAACTGTCTCATTTATAGTTTCTAGGGTCACTATTAACCTATTAGTTTTCATGGGCTTACTAATAACCCGTTTAATGTTTATGGATTCCCTATCCAGTTTCATAGTTTTCATGGGATCACTAAGAACCTATTGGCCCCTGCCAATAACATCATTGTTTCATGGGTTCTCCCTGAACCTATTGGTAACTCCAATAACTTCACTCTTATCCTAGTTTTCATGGGCTGACTAGGAACCTAGTGACATCTGTCAATAACTTAATCTGGATATAGTTTTCATGGGTTCACCACAAACCTATTGGCCCATGCCAATAACTCTTTCTAATCATAGTTTTCATGGGTTTACTATGAACCTATTGGCCCCTGCCAATAACTTTCCTAAACATAGTTTTTTTGGGTTTACTATGAACCTGTCTATTTGACAACTCCAATATTTAGACATCCTACATTCTGGTCTACCGGACCCACTAGATGCAATTCTACTCATTTAGGAGTTAATTCAATTTATATTCACTACTGGGTAACCTAGCTGGTTATTCTGCCCTTCCCCAAAATACAGTTATGGGTTCATTACAATATGAATATATACATATATGAAGAAGTAAGCATAATAACTTGGTTAATCCCTTTAACCTTTTAATCAATGAAAACTTCTTCAAAACCTCCTTACTTAAAATCATTTCAAAAATCTTTATTTATGCCATGATTTTCCTTTAAAATGAGATTGGGTTATTTGTTTTGAAAAACTAGGCTTTCAAAACCTTTATAACTTTGCTTTCAACCTCACTGGATAATCTCCTTCGAAAGCGTATAAATCTCTTTTCAAAACATTAAGCCTCTGCTATTCGAAACACTTCAAAACCTCTCTTTCGAAACCTATCAAATGTAATAAAGTATTACTTATGGACTCTTAGAAGCATAGCTTTGAAACCATTGAAATTACCCCTTTCGAAACCTTTGAAAGTACCCCTTTCAAAACCTTTGGAAGTATCCCTTCCAAAACCATTGAAAGTCCCTCTTTCGAAACCATTGGGTTTATATTTAAAATATCATTTGAGTCAAAGTGAATATAAATGAAAGTATTTCTTTCGAAACCATTCTTTATCATATAAAAGTATTGGGGAAAACTTGATGGCGTCGGCACCACCATTACGAAAGCATAAATCATTTGGGTGAAACACTTAAAGGTAGCTTCGAAACCCCTTTCGAAGCCATTACCATCAAAACCATTAACCCCCTTTCAAAAGCTATAGGAAGTGGCATATATTTTATAAAACAAAGACCAACTTCCGAAAGCATTGATATCTTCGTTACCTTCGAAAGGCATAAGGTCGCAGAAGGCTTTCGACTTGGCCGTACCCTTTCCGAAAACTTTAATTTGAAAACTAAGTAGCTCCGTCGTAATCTACTACTTTAAACAATAAGGAGGCAACTCCCTTTCGAAAGTTATTTAAAAGACCCTTTCGAAAGCATTGGTTTCGACTCCTTCGAAAGCATTTAATAAAAACAGGCAAGCACTTTTCTTTAGAAAACACAACAAGGGTTTCGTCCTCGTCGAAAGCTATGTTTTGACAACATTCCTTCCGCCTTTCTCCAATCCACTTCGTACCAACAATGTTGATACCATGTGTATTGGTTTTGGCACAATTGGTTTCAATCGGGTAGGTTTTGAATTGATTGAAGGCGGAAGCTCTAGGTTGAAAGGCTCTTCTAAAGGAGGCGGAACCTACTTTTCTGGGTGAAAGGCTGTTTTTAGCAAATAAAGTAATCTCTTTATAGCTAACTTGCCTATTTGTAAACATTTGATTGGTTGGCTTAAACTTTTCAAATTATTTTCCAAATAATTGCCACACAGTTTCAGATCTAAACGAAGATTAATTTAAACAAATAAGCCCTTCCATTAAGTTAAACAGTTAAATCATTTAGGTCCTTCTTTTAAAATAATTTAATTTCCATACTAAATCTCTTAGTAAAAATCCCCAAAAATCATAGGAATTCACTTTTAATATGTTATCTAACATATAATAATTTCAGACTCAAATTCATCATATAATATCCGAAATTAATTTCTCAACCCAATTAATCATATAATATCCGAAATTCATCATATGTTATCTTTGCATCGGTTGGAAAATTATCAAAATAAAAACCTAACTCCAAAATCATGTTTTACATAACATATTAATTCCTCATGGCATTCGAAATCAATTATAATCAGTTTTATCCCTTAAAATCGTGTAAAATCATATTTAAACAATCTTGTTTAAATCTAACAAGTTATGATCCAAGCATATTATTATCCAAATCATCATAAAAATGGATTTAGTCTTAAACCCGAAAACAAATGATTATATATAAATAGAGGTGATTGAGATTATTATCCATGCTGATTAGGATAAGGAGATTGGATTGAGATTAAGATTTATTCCCTTTGCTTTAATTATAAGTTTTACTTGAATTTTTCTTCTCCTAGCAATGACCGGCTCTAAGCTTTTCATCTCTTATGTTTTTAAGTTTTGTGAAAATGAGAAAATGAACGTGAATGGAGGGTAAGCCGTGGATATATATAAGGGTTATGGTAGTGGGGCTATTTTCCAATATACGCTTGTGTAAATTAATTTGCTTATAAACCATTCTTAAGTCCATTTATTTAATTAAGCTCGGCCTTTTTTTTTATTTTCAAATCTTAATCCCCTTATCACTCAAATTATTTACATTATTCTATTTAATTTATCTAATTAAATATCCTGAATAATGTTATAAAAAATTAGGGCTGTTACAGGCTCACCTCCTTAAAGAATTTCGTCCTCGAAATTCAATAAGGACTAAATACTAACATAGCAATCATCTGTAACCACTCCTAACAACCATACTAGCTCAGACTAGCAATTATCTATATAATTCTAATATCAAAGCAGACCAGGATAAGTATCTCTAATTCTGTCTTCTATCTCCCAAGTACACTCCTACTCATTGTCGCTCCACTGAATTTTCACCAACTTAACTGTCTGGTTCCTTAATTTTTTCCCGTCTCTCGCTACAACCTGAATTGGTTGTCTAACAAAAGTCAAATTAGGCTCTACTATCAACTCTTCCAACCCTGTTGGAGGAATAGTAGTCTCTGTATCATGCACGTACTTGCGAAGATGAGACACATGAAATAAATTATGGACACCTGCCATATTGCTCGATAACTCTACTCTGTATGCGAGCTTTCCAATGCTCTCTATAATTTAGAATGGACCAACATATCTCAGTGCCAGTTTCCCGGACTTCCTGAACCATACCACACCTTCATCGGTGATACTTTAATGAAAACTTTATCTCCTACTGAGAATTCTTGGACTGAGCATCCTTCATCCTTTCTCGGATCAACTCAATCTTCTCTAACACCTCTCTAACCAATTCCAGACCTAAGACTAATCCGTCTCCAGTCTCCAACCAACATGTTGGTGATTTGCATGGCCTTCCATACAAAGCTTCAAAAGGCGCCATTCCTATACTATTCTAATAACTATTATTATAGGAATATTCAACTAAATGTAGGTGATCTTCCCAAGATCCACCAAAGTCCAATACACAAGCTCTGAATAAATCCTCGAGTACTTTATTGACTCTCTCTGTCTGCCCATCCGTCTGAGGGTGATATGCTGTACTCATCTTGAGCTTGGTACCCAACACATCCTGTAGACTCTTCCAGAATTCTCTAGTAAACAAAGCATCTTTGTCAGCGACTATGCTACTAGGAATCCCATGTAGTCTAAATGTAACACCACAGATTTTTGGTAACATTATTTAGAATATTTCATTAGTTATTAAATAAAATAATGTGTTGATTAGAGGATTGAGATTTTATTTTAATTAAAGTGTAGCCCTGCCATGTAACAATGAATTAAAATAAGAGTTAAATTGAAATATAGGAGGGGTAGAATAGGAAAGAGGCCATTCCTATATCCTCCAAACCTTGGCCATGTATTAGAGTACCGTTCATTTTCATTTGAAATTTCTTTAACTCAAGGCCGGCCACCATTAACAAGACTAAGAGGAAGAAGATAGAGAAAAGCTAAGGAAGAAGCTGATTCAAATCAAATCCATTCACATCTCAATCTCTATAATCTCTAAAGGTAAGGTGAATAATGTTTACATCTCGTTTTTTATTGTGTTTTTGGTTTTAATATGAATTCCGAATATTTTGTAATGATTAGCCATGTTTTTGAATGATGGAATGAATATATATATATATATATATATATATATATACACAGTTGTTGATGAATTATGGTTATTCATATTGAATTTATGATATGTTTTAAGATGAAAACCCTATTAAATGAAATTCAAATGCGTTGCGAATTTTTTTGAAGATCATAAACATTATTTTGGAGATGGATTTCAATTTTCAGATTTATTTTGAATTTGTTGAATTAATATGAATTTTTTAGTAAAGAAAATGGTATTTTGGTTATAAATTATTTACGAGTAAATAATTAATTGTTTGGGTCTGAAATTTTTATATATTAGAAAACATATATAACGTGATTTTTTGGAATTTTTCTAGATTTTTCCTAAGTGTTTTAATGGTTATATAAAATTATTTAAGGTATGGGACTTAAATGTTTTATATAATTAAAGGAGTAGAAGGGGCTTTTTGAAAAATATTTAAATTGTTAACCCTAGAAAGTCGGCAGCACTTCAGATAAATTACAGTACTTTTTATTGGTAAAGAAAGAGGCAACCAATCACAATTAGACACGTAAGGCAGGTTAGGTGGAAAGAACTATTTGCTACATGTTTTTCACTGTTTCGACACCGTCGGTACCAAGTTCAACCTCCTCATCTTCTTTTCCGACACGGTCAAAACCAATGCACAGTGTATCAGTTTATTGGTACGTAGTGAATTAGATGTAGGCGGAAGGTAGGGAGTCGAAACCAGGGGTTGGGGCATTGCTTTGTTTTCAAATTAAAGAAATACGCTTGCTTGATTTCGACTAAATGGCTTTTGACAAAGTAGCTTTCGACAAGTCAAATGATTTAAATGAAATTATTTCGATTGGGTTGCACCTCTGTTTTTAAATATCGGCTTTCGACTAAGTGGAAACCTTTTTGCTACCGACTTTTTACCTTTTGACCGAGATGGTTTCGAAAGGGTTGTTTTGTTTTCTAAAAACCTGGCCACCTCTCCAATGATTTCGAAGAGATGGTTTCGACACCAACACTTCATTACTTAGAAAATGGTTTCGAAGCAGATGCTTTCGACATGAATTTTTTTAAGACCCTTTTTCTATAATTGAAGTAAAACCCAAAAGGTTTCAAAAGAGATAGTTTTAAATGGTTTCAAAACAGATGCTTTCGACTTTAATAGGTTTTCGATCCTTTTGCTCTACTTGAAGGCAGGGTCCAAACGGTTTCAACCAAGATGAATTTCAATGGTTTCGAAGGAATGAAATTTTGAATGGTTTCGAAAGGTTTCCTCATGTTTTAATTTGAACCTAAAAATGCTTTCGAAGGATTGAGTTTTGACTGTTTCGAAAGGTTTTAATGAATGGTTTTGAAAGGGGTGGTTCCCCAGGGTTTCGAAATGATTGAAAGGAAAGGTTTTCCTATATTTTCGAAAGGCAACATTTAAAGGTTTTAAAAGTGGATGTCTAATATTTTGAAGCTTTCGGAGAAAAGAAAGGAAAGGTTTTTCCAATGTTTTCGAAAGGCAATATTTAGTGGTTTCAAAAGGGTCTTTCAATGGTTTCGAAGGGGTTACCTTCAACGGTTTCGAAAGGATTGTTTAATGGTTTCAAAAAAAGGTTTCAAATGTATTATATAGGCAATGTAGCCTAAGTATTTCAAGTTAAAAAGGTTTTTAAATTTTTTTGGAAGGATAGTTAATCCTTATTGAATCTCATCAACATTATTTTGAATAAAGTATATATATATCATGGAAAAATGACTTAGAGTAAAGCTATAGATATATTTTCCTTGTATATATATGATTTGAAGGACTAAATCATTTTGAAAAGGATTTTAAGGAAAATTTATAGGGTAGTTAACCTTAAGAAAATGATTCGGACAGTTAGTCCATTTTGCAGGAAATCGGCCTAGATTTCAGACAGTTAGTCCAGTTTGCAGGCAGTCAACCCAGTTATATTGACAAATAGTCCATTTGTAGCATAATGGACCTTGCTATTATGTTGTGGACAGATAGTTCACATATTACCTATTTTACGAATAGATGGTCCAATTATTAGCATAAAATATATTGCTATTTTGATGTAATTAGTTTGATTAACCAGTTTGGTTGCAGGAAAGGATTGCAAAATATATGTTTTGAAAAGGATATTAGTGAAGGGAAACCCATTCCGTTAAGCGGCGTGGTCTCACTTAATATCAGTAAACCGAGATATAATAGAATTATTCACACCAGGCTTTATGTCTGACTCGAAGTTTTTGTTTCCCCTTAAACTCTCGGGTACTCAAAATAGATTTGAGTAGGCAGAGGGTTGAGGTTTTCAGGTTTTAGTATTTTGGCGAATAAAGCTTTCGATGATGAGCAGGTAGCTGACAGATAGCTAATAAGGAATTGCTTATTGTTTTATTCCGCTGTGTATTAAGTAAGATATGACTATATCACTTTGATCAACCAAAGGGGCATCATCATATGTCGCTCTTTTTTTGTAATGATTATAATTAATCTTTACTTGGAAAACGATATGGGATTATGTAACTTGGATATGAATTTGTTTTGAAATGTAATCAGTAAAATGTTGTTTTTTGAAAATCTGTGATTTTGTTTATATTCAAGTGCTTCTAATATTATGGATACCATTATCATTATAGTATTTTGTCACCAGAAGTTAAGACTATGGATGACTGCAGCATCTGTAGCGCTTAGCTTTTGGCCTCCAGATACATGATTTTACAACTTGGTATCAGAGCATAGGTTTATGAAAAAAATTTAAACTAAAAACAGTGTTTTAAATCTCGGATTTTGGCCAATATCTCAAGAAAATATCTCGGCTATCTCGGGCGATATTTAAAACACTTATAACTAAATAGACTGCCAAATCTCGGATTTTGGCTGATATCTCGGATTTTTCATCTCGGTCATCTCGGGGAGATTTAAAAGCCTGACTAAAAATGGGTTTTAAAACATAATCCAAAGGAATCAGAGTAAGATTGGGGGTATGGGATAACACTATATTAATGTACTTGTATTTGATATATATAAGTATACGCTTTATCTCCAGTCTCCTATCTTTTTTAGGTTATTTTCTGTATCTCACGAGGTTTGAATACAAATATGGAAGGTAGAAGGGGAAGAGTTAACCCAGGAGGGGAGGGCATCAAAAGGAATGCCAGACCTAGTACAAGGAGAACCCAAGGTCAGGCATAAGTAGAGAATGTAGGTGCTAAAGTCCCGCAAGTGGACATGGAAGCTATGTATCAGTTTTTCAGGAATATGGTGCATGCGGGAGTTGCACCTGGAGTGTTAGGAGGAAATGTTGCAAGATTAGGGGTTCCGGAAGTTCCGGTAGTTAAGCATTATTCTAAGCTGAGTGGAGATTACACCAAGCTTAGAGGGAAGATGTTTGTTGGAATGGAAGATGCTGTTGAGGTAGAGAATTGGTTGTTGCACTATGAAAGGATTTTTGCAGAACTGGGGCTCAATGATGAGCAAAAGAGGAGGTTGGCATCTAGACAGCTTCTAGGAGCAGCTCCGTTCTGGTTGAATAGTTTGACTGTGGCGGTGGATGAGGAAACTATGGCCTGAGAAGATTTCAAGGGAAGCTTCCAAGAGAGGTTTATGTCAACAATGGCACAGTCAGCTCTGATCAGGAAGTTTGCCGAGTTAGAGCACGGGAAAATGTCAGTTCTGAAGTATGCTAGAAAGTTCGAGGAGTTGGCCCGTTATGGGTATGCTTCAGTGGATACAGTCATGAAGAGGAATGAGAAGTTCATCAGGGGGTTGAAGCCTGAGTTGGCTAAGGCCACATTACCTCATATTAGAGATCCTTCTGATTTTGTTGTGGAGATGGCCTTAAGGCATGAGGAGTTGCTTGATTCTCTAGAGAAGAGTAAGGCTAAAGAAGTTACGGTTGGGAAGGGTCAGAAGAGGATGTTCTTTCCTAAGAAAGGTGCTCAGAAGGGTGGAGCAGCTAAGAAAGGAAGTCTGAGATTATCTGTTTCAAGTGCGACAAGAAGGGGCACTTTGCCAATGAGTGTCGTGCTGGGAAGGCAAAGAAAGTGGCGGGGAGGAAGAATGTCAACTGCTTCAACTATGACCAGATTGGCCATTATAAGAGCCAGTGCAAGGAGCCCGCTAAGGATGGAAAGGGCAAGGTGTATGCATTGGAACCTGCTGCTTTAAGCCAACAGTCCAGGAGAAAGGAAAGGCAGTTTTGGGAGGTATGCTTCAGATTCATGGTATGTCTGTTAGCTTTCTATTTGATACTGGTGCATCACATTCTTTTATATCTAGATGTTTGGTAGATAAGCTTAACCTAGAACCTAC
The DNA here is from genome assembly GCA_030737815.1 of Allium fistulosum. Lineage (NCBI taxonomy): Eukaryota > Viridiplantae > Streptophyta > Magnoliopsida > Asparagales > Amaryllidaceae > Allium > Allium fistulosum. The sequence continues at coordinate 734,791,228 of CM060908.1, read as the reverse complement.
ATATTTAGTTACTTCCTTACGGGTTGCAAATCTAATAGGAGGGTATGCAACTCTAGGGTTGAGATGTGACCAATTAGAGTTTGACCTATTAGGTCATACTTTTGTTTGCAGTTTGCATGTGTTTGATTTTGTGGGGTTCAGGATTATTCTTGGGATGGATACGATGCTAGGATATTTTGCCAGGATAGGAAAATATCATTTAGATACCCAAATTGTAGTGATCAGATAGTTTATGCCATAGAAGGTTCTTTGTAACGACCCGCCATTTCGGACCATTCGCATCCATTATAAGTGTATAGGTAGACACTCATGCCGGAGTTGAATTACTCAAAATACCGCGTTGTCAATTTAAATTTGGCAAAACTGAACATATACAGTAAATAAATAATCACAGATCACAGACACAGAGTAATAAATGCAGCGGAAATAAAAGAGATAGTAGTTCATGAAGCTACTATATAAATATATGAGTTACATCAGAGTTAAAACAGATACAACGGAAGAGTAATACGATACATCAAATACAAGTCAGAATACATCACTGGAATCATAGAATGCTGAAAGCAGAATAGATGGCTGGATCTTCAAGCAAAGCTCCAACTTCAAAGGTGAGTCTCGAATACTGGTACACTCAGTCTGACCCGAGCGTAAAGCAAAAACACAAGACACTCGAGTCAGGAGTAACAATTCTTATATTAATAAATCCAACTCAAGTGAAATAGCAATTGAAATACAAGTAACTCAAAGGATGTTTGGAATAACCATCCTCTAAGGATCTGTTAAACTATCTACTATGTAGTAGTGTACGATAAGTAGATAATGTCTATCAGTAATATAAAGATATCAAAATAGTGTTAAGTCATGGCCCATTCCACCCTTAACACATTTTTATTCCCAAAAGCATATACAAGACCGTAGTTTCCCCAAAACCGGAAGTCACCAGAGGGCAATCCATATACTAAAGGTACAAATCAAAATCGTAGTGGTCGCGCATAAATGGAATACAAGTATGACAAGGCACATGAGGCAATACCCAAGGTAGTGATACTACCGTTCGCCTGATCCGGACTGGTGAGAACGCAACGCCGCAGCGCCCGCAACACCGTGAAACAACACTCCCAAAATCAAGGGTGCACCAATCGACAACAAGTAATAAGTAGTTCGAAGAAGTGTGTCCACTTGAGGTAGCTAATCCTCCATTGGCCCGGCACAGCTCCTGGTTTAGTCATTTCCAATTTGACACAAGTGTCAAGGCTATCCATTATCGTTCTCTTTCTTCATTCAGCACGTACATCATTCCAACCACTTCATTCTGGATCATCACTCCGCGTATAGTTATTAAAGTGGTTTTCGGTTTAGATAGAGAGTATATCCATAACCGAATTCCGGTCTCTTTAATAACTTTCGTAATTATTACACCGATTGGTCGTTTGTTTATTTCAAAAAAACCAAATCAAATTCAATTTCAATTCGTAAACCAACATTTCATTTGTCTTTCAAAACCAATTTCCAATAATTTACGTTTCAAAACTTCCAAATTATCATTTCACAATCTTATAATTCAATTTCAATTTCTATATTGAAAACAATTCAAATATTGATTCAAGTTCGTACAAAAGTTTCATTCCGAAATCATTTAAATTAATTTAATTTAACATTCAAATCAACTTAAACTCATTTATCGATTTCATTCAATATTCGTTAAGTTACTTTATCATTCAAAACAATTTCTATTAAATTTCCAAATCATTAAATCAATTTCTTAAGTTCAACTTCATTAAATCAAAACTTACAATTTTGAATTAAATTCAATTCGTCAAATCAATTCTTTCAATTACAAGTCTTACATTAATTCCAAAAATATCACATTTTCATTTCTTGTTAAAGAAATTCAATTTCACTTATTTACTTTCTTAAATAATTTTCCAAAACTTACTTAATAAAGAAAACTCAATTTCAATTATTTACGAAGTAAAATTCACTTATTCAAAAGTTCAATTTTTCTTATTTAAGAATTCAATTCAATTTAATCATTAAATAATTCAATCTTATTTAATTATTAAATAATTCAAAACTTAATTATTAAATAATTCAAAGTTTAATAATTTCAAACTTAATTATAATTTCCATCTTAATTATAATCTCAAACTTAATTATTAAATCATTTCAAAGTTTAATAATTTCAAACTTAATTATACTTCCAAACTTAATTCAATCATTTCTCAATTTAAACAATATTCATTCATCAATTACATTGTTAATATTCTATTCCAGATTATTAATTATTAACATTTTCCTTCCATTAAAAATTCAAATTTCAACTTCATTTCAAAACCATATTCTTTATTCAAATAAAATCTTCGTTTTATTTTTAAATCAAATTATTGACCAATCGGGTTTTTATTTAACTTCCTATCCTAGGTCAAAGTTCAATTTGGGTATTTATCATTTCAACCCGATTCCAATTCAATTCAAAATCAAAACAAAGTAAAGGGAACTTGCAGTGTGATAACTGGGATGGTGTCAAAGTAAATAAACAAGGAACAACAACAATCAATAACAATCCAATAATCAATTCAATATAATCCCGAAATAACCGTATTAATTCGCATTGTTATTTGTACGAATTAATATAATTATTTCTAGAATCTACACTATCATTTCATGTAGATTAAAGATTATTACATTACGGTTTTTCACTTGTCATCTATTTACAATTTCATACATCATCAATTTAACAACATACATTCAGTGGTTCAAAGTGTAATTAAACAAATCCTACATGTCAATAAATTTAACAATTAAAGGGGTCATATTATACAAATGTCATTTAATCAAATTTAACACATATATCAAATCTAACTATCCTACGTCAATTTCAATTTCAAATTATTTATCACTTACATCATTAACAATTTAACGTCCAATATAAACATCAAACAATCAATCATTTAACAACCAAACTGGATTATCATTGCATATATAACAGATAATGGTGTCAGATGTCACAGGTGAACTGATACAGGTAATAATAGTGTAAATATCAAACAGTAGCATATTTCAATTGTCGTTTCAATTGAAATCAAATTTAATAAATAAAAGAACGTTAATCGTGAGTGATGGCTCACCTTTCAAGGCTAGAGATGGACGGAATGAGATGGGTTACAAATCAAGCACGCATTCCAAAGCAAAATAGATTGGCACGAATTCGACGAATATAGCTGATAATAGAAATAGACGAGATCAAGTCAGAATTGGATCAATAAAGAAAATCGGTATAGGTGAACCTATATATATAACTATATATAACTATATATAGATAAAAATCATATTCTAGGTTCAGATACATTTCAATTTAAAATATATCTATAGGTGTATTTCACAATCTATTATTCAAATTAAAACATGGTCATTAATATCAACATCCATATATTTCGTATTATTACAACACATATATGAATATGCTAGACGTCTATATTTATAAAATGGACTCCCACACGCAACATTTATATATATAACATCATATTATAACTCACTTACATAAATTACTACCGACATCGACTAACCATTACAGCCCCTATATGTACATATGTATACTTAAAATAACAGACCATACATAATATATTTAAAACTCCAACTTCAAGTACACTTTAAAATACAATATACTGTAGTATACTTCATAAGCTAATATAACTTTATAATTTTACTCACTTAAAAATTTACAAAATTATACCCATATAAACAAATAAAACTTAGTTACTTCAGACTATTTGAAAAGAAAATCATACAAACATAGCGTTCATATAATACTACCTGTACAAACAGATATAAGCTCATATATGCGTATTATTTTGAAATCGACAGTATATGAATAACATATGTCTATAAAACACTATATACAAGCTAAGACATAAGAAATATTAAAAGCTGTTTCAAAACACACGAAACTTTTAAAAGAAAACCTGACATATTATACTAACTAATAAGCTTTCTTTCTCCAACCATTATACAACCACTGACATCATATGCATGGCTAATAGGTATTTACAGCATATATGTACACTAACCTACGAACAATACTATATCTATATATCAAAATGACATATGAACAAATCTGCTGTAAAACGTAAGTAACTTTTCATATATAACTACTATAAATATACATTAAAGCATCAACATATCTTATACAAACTGATATATATATATATATACTTGAATACAACTTTATATATCTCTAAAGACATATGCGTCAAAATGAAAACAGGTTTGCAATACTTACAAAACATATATATACTATGTAGATTACCAACAAACAGACAACTTATATATAGTTAAATATGTACACAGCAAATCACCTATAGGTTTCCAAGATCACAAATGCATGCTGCAAGACCATGTGTCTTCATATATGCAAGTAGAAGAAAGGCTAGTGACGGGGAGGGACAAGCTGATGGTTGCATGGAGATAGGCGGTGGTGGAAATAAGGTGGAGGGCGCGAGCTGGGTTTTGGGTAGGCTGGTGTTTCGTGGAGAGGCTGCGAAGGGTTGGAGGGGTGAAGCACGAAGAGGGAACGGTGAACTGGTGGCTGAGATCGAGAGTGAAGGAGAGGGCGGTCGTGTGGGTTCGGTTAGTGGATCTGGGCAGAGGAAAAGATGAGGCCGGCTGTTGTATGACTTTGGCTGTGGTCGGATAGGGTGCAGGTCAGTGGTGGAGACGTGGAGCAAGGGGAAGACGGTCAAGGAGTGGTGGTCGCTGCTGTAGGGTTGTGGACTGTTGGAGGGGAGATGGCACGCAGTGTTTAGTGGGAAAGCCGAGGAAGATGGGCTGGTTTGATGCGGAGGCGGGTCGGGTTGCTCTGGCAGAGGCAGGTTCGGGTGGAAGAGGGTGTGGTGATTTCAGAGGTGGGGTTGCTGTCAATGGAACGATGGACGGTTGAGGCATGGAGGCAAGTCAAAGAGAGGTCGGCACGGTGGAGTTTGAGGCTGTGCTATTAGTTTTTGGGTTGCGGTGGCAGTGAGGCCGAGGGGATGGTAATGGTTGGATGTTGTCGGCAGGTGATGGGTGTTGAGGAGTGGCGTTATTATTATTTTTTTCTCTCGGTGAACAGTTTCGAAAAAAAATGAAAGGGGAAAAGGCAGAGGTGGGAAGAAGTTATGTGGAGGAAGGCTTCAAAGTGGAAGAATATGAGCTAAAATCGTACTAGCAAAAATGTAAACTTTGAAATGGGAAAGTTATAGGGAACCTTCAAATTAATAAATGCAACCGTATAAAGCTTTTCACATTTCAAAACTGATGGGAATAAAGACAGTCATTGCATTGAAATGTGGAAAAAGTAACAACCGAAAATAAATGCCTGCAGCCGTTTGAAATTTGAATGGACAAGAGAACGAAAGGACTCGGAAATTAAAGGGCTCAAAACAGATACCGATATTATTAACCGTTTCACGGATTTCGCTGCGAACCGACCTTCAAAACGCTGAAATAAATATACCGTAGAGATCAGCACGACGAGACGATCAAAACAGTATACGGATATCAGTGGTAAAGTCAAATTATAAAGATTCGAATTTTCTAATAGCGGAAAATGCAAGAAAAACGCTGAAAAATAAGATCGATGGAGCCAAAGATGTCCGATTTTGGAAAAACGACAAACTGACATCTTGCTCAGAAGATGTTTTAGAATTTTTCTATGTAAAAATATTTAGGTTTCGGAAACATTTTATTTTCATCGCTTTTTACTGATTAAATTGAAGTAAATTTACGCGCGAAATAAACTTTCGTATTTTCGGACGAAAATTTACCAGTTGCTATGTTTAACTGGACGTATTCCAAATATTAAATTTTTATTTCAAAATTTTATCGTTTAAAATTTCACAAAATTTTAACTAATTACGTTATTAAAACGGTTAAAATTTTACGGGTCGTTACACTCTCCCCCACTCAAAACTTTTCGTCCCCGAAAAGGAACGAGGTAGAAGAATAGAAACAACCAGAAAGAAAAACAGATTTGAAATACAGAATAACCATTAATTTAAACCATATAAATTCAAATTTAAATTAATTGATATTCAATAATTGATTTAATCCATTTGATTTCACTAAAATCAATCTTAACCATTTCTAAATTCATTATCTTATCATCCAATTATCTTCAATTTACAACTTCTAAAACCATAAATTTGAATAGTCTTTTATTATAATCATATTTTCTTCAACAAATTTAAATTCTTCTTTATTCTAAATTATTGTTAAATTTATTCTACTTAATATATCCAATCACATATATTTAACCCATATAAATTAATTTAAACCATAAAAGTTTCGATTTAAGTTAATTTATATTTACTAAATTCTTTTAAATTCAAGGTATTTTCATAAGTTGATCAAATTTCAATTTATTAATTCTTTCAAAGCAAATTTATTAATTCTTTCAAAACAAATTTATTAATTCTTTCAAAACAAATTTATTTCATTATTAACTGAGTTTTACTTATTATCCTATCTAACTCTATTGGCACCTTTATAATCAAAATTTAGTGTATAACATTTATTATAAACACCCAAATTTTATTTATAAAATTATTTTATACTGTATATTATCCAATTACATTTTAACTTCTGGATAATTTAGGTAAGTTATATTAAAATGCAATTTAATACTATACAAATAATATTTTCAAATCCAATTATTTCAAGTTAAATATTTATCCAAGAATTTGACTTCAGTTTATAATTGAAATCATCTTTAACCTAAAATTTAAGAATTTAAATCTCCGATTTTCTTCAAACAGTTTAGAGATATATCTATATATTTATATCAAATCAAATTTAATTTTAAAATAAGATACCCATATAGATATATAAATCAAATTATACTGAAGAAATTTAAATCAAAATATTTTCAAAACAAAACCGTAGCAAAGCTACAGAATGGTTTCTCCACTTCGAAACTCGAAAATGAATGTCGATGATGCGGCCGCCATCACCGAAATTATTTCCCAGCGACAAAGAGAAGAGCACTGATTTCAACATTTTAAAATTCTTTGGAAATGATTTCTATTCGAAAATACTTTCAATAATATATACTTTAAAATTTTAAAACCAAAGTTCCAAATCACCGGAAACTAATAAATTCTCAAATTTCTGAATTAGATTCATTTCAAATTCCAATCAATTTATAACCAAGTTTATAAATTCATTGATTTATATTATGCAATAGTCAATGGTTTACAAAACAATAAATGAAAATCAAATATTATTATTTTCAGACAACAAATTCATTAACAATTTAATTTCAGAAAACTTATATTTATATATAAGATAATCATACAAACTTCTATTTTATTTATCAAATTTGAAAACGATATTGTGTCAGTTTGCTCTGCTCAAGTGTTTTGGAAATCCTATCGATAGCGTTGATCAGACGAATCGATCGAAAACCCAAATCAACATCAACAACTCAAACAACACAATATATTTTTAAAACATTTTAAAATTAATTTACAATACACCTCCTCACTTAACGATACAATAATGGATTTCAAAGCAAGGATAGGGATTCAAATTTTTGATAGACTCAAATCAAAGAGAATTTCGGTTCGAAGATAGGTTTGAACAAAGACTAGATAATTAAATAACAAAATAAGGCGATGGATAAGTTTATATGAGTCGCGGACAACCTTAACAGGTCGTCCGTAACTTCAAGAATAAGATCGATGCTGAATTCCGAGGTAAATCAACACTCGATCTTAAGAGATGGAATTCAGGTATAGCAGGGAATAGATAGCATCGTAAACCGAGGATAAAGAAATCTCCCGTAAATCGATGCCTATTATAAAGGAGTTTCACCCCTTTACAAATCATTCGAAGTTTGGCGAGACCGCCGATTCACTATAAGGATCATTTGAAGTGGAGTTATGTGATGCTCTAGAATTGAAAGAAGATGAATAGTGAGGGACACGAATGAAATTTGGAACCGCAGGGAACGTTCCAAAAATTCAAAAGAATCGAGTCAAAAGGAAGAGATTAAATCTCGAATGAGAGTGATTCTGTAAATATATTTACCCTATATGTTGAGTTTTGCCTAGAGCTACCAAAGCTCTGATACCAACTGTAACGACCCGCCATTTCGGACCATTCGCATCCATTATAAGTGTATTGGTAGACACTCATGCCGGAGTTGAATTACTCAAAATACCGCGTTGTCAATTTAAATTTGGCAAAACTGAACATATACAGTAAATAAATAATCACAGATCACAGACACAGAGTAATAAATGCAGCGGAAATAAAAGAGATAGTAGTTCATGAAGCTACTATATAAATATATGAGTTACATCAGAGTTAAAACAGATACAACGGAAGAGTAATACGATACATCAAATACAAGTCAGAATACATCACTGGAATCATAGAATGCTGAAAGCAGAATAGATGGCTGGATCTTCAAGCAAAGCTCCAACTTCAAAGGTGAGTCTCGAATACTGGTACACTCAGTCTGACCCGAGCGTAAAGCAAAAACACAAGACACTCGAGTCAGGAGTAACAATTCTTATATTAATAAATCCAACTCAAGTGAAATAGCAATTGAAATACAAGTAACTCAAAGGATGTTTGGAATAACCATCCTCTAAGGATCTGTTAAACTATCTACTATGTAGTAGTGTACGATAAGTAGATAATGTCTATCAGTAATATAAAGATATCAAAATAGTGTTAAGTCATGGCCCATTCCACCCTTAACACATTTTTATTTCCAAAAGCATATACAAGACCGTAGTTTCCCCAAAACCGGAAGTCACCAGAGGGCAATCCATATACTAAAGGTACAAATCAAAATCGTAGTGGTCGCGCATAAATGGAATACAAGTATGACAAGGCACATGAGGCAATACCCAAGGTAGTGATACTACCGTTCGCCTGATCCGGACTGGTGAGAACGCAACGCCGCAGCGCCCGCAACACCGTGAAACAACACTCCCAAAATCAAGGGTGCACCAATCGACAACAAGTAATAAGTAGTTCGAAGAAGTGTGTCCACTTGAGGTAGCTAATCCTCCATTGGCCCGGCACAGCTCCTGGTTTAGTCATTTCCAATTTGACACAAGTGTCAAGGCTATCCATTATCGTTCTCTTTCTTCATTCAGCACGTACATCATTCCAACCACTTCATTCTGGATCATCACTCCGCGTATAGTTATTAAAGTGGTTTTCGGTTTAGATAGAGAGTATATCCATAACCGAATTCCGGTCTCTTTAATAACTTTCGTAATTATTACACCGATTGGTCGTTTGTTTATTTCAAAAAAACCAAATCAAATTCAATTTCAATTTCAATTCGTAAACCAACATTTCATTTGTCTTTCAAAACCAATTTCCAATAATTTACGTTTCAAAACTTCCAAATTATCATTTCACAATCTTATAATTCAATTTCAATTTCTATATTGAAAACAATTCAAATATTGATTCAAGTTCGTACAAAAGTTTCATTCCGAAATCATTTAAATTAATTTAATTTAACATTCAAATCAACTTAAACTCATTTATCGATTTCATTCAATATTCGTTAAGTTACTTTATCATTCAAAACAATTTCTATTAAATTTCCAAATCATTAAATCAATTTCTTAAGTTCAACTTCATTAAATCAAAACTTACAATTTTGAATTAAATTCAATTCGTCAAATCAATTCTTTCAATTACAAGTCTTACATTAATTCCAAAAATATCACATTTTCATTTCTTGTTAAAGAAATTCAATTTCACTTATTTACTTTCTTAAATAATTTTCCAAAACTTACTTAATAAAGAAAACTCAATTTCAATTATTTACGAAGTAAAATTCACTTATTCAAAAGTTCAATTTTTCTTATTTAAGAATTCAATTCAATTTAATCATTAAATAATTCAATCTTATTTAATTATTAAATAATTCAAAACTTAATTATTAAATAATTCAAAGTTTAATAATTTCAAACTTAATTATAATTTCCATCTTAATTATAATCTCAAACTTAATTATTAAATCATTTCAAAGTTTAATAATTTCAAACTTAATTATACTTCCAAACTTAATTCAATCATTTCTCAATTTAAACAATATTCATTCATCAATTACATTGTTAATATTCTGTTCCAGATTATTAATTATAAACATTTTCCTTCCATTAAAAATTCAAATTTCAACTTCATTTCAAAACCATATTCTTTATTCAAATAAAATCTTCGTTTTATTTTTAAATCAAATTATTGACCAATCGGGTTTTTATTTAATTTCCTATCCTAGGTCAAAGTTCAATTTGGGTATTTATCATTTCAACCCGATTCCAATTCAATTCAAAATCAAAACAAAGTAAAGGGAACTTGCAGTGTGATAACTGGGATGGTGTCAAAGTAAATAAACAAGCAACAACAACAATCAATAACAATCCAATAATCAATTCAATATAATCCCGAAATAACCGTATTAATTCGCATTGTTATTTGTACGAATTAATATAATTATTTCTAGAATCTACACTATCATTTAATGTAGATTAAAGATTATTACATTACGGTTTTTCACTTGTCATCTATTTACAATTTCATACATCATCAATTTAACAACATACATTCAGTGGTTCAAAGTGTAATTAAACAAATCCTACATGTCAATAAATTTAACAATTAAAGGGGTCATATTATACAAATGTCATTTAATCAAATTTAACACATATATCAAATCTAACTATCCTACGTCAATTTCAATTTCAAATTATTTATCACTTACATCATTAACAATTTAACGTCCAATATAAACATCAAACAATCAATCATTTAACAACCAAACTGGATTATCATTGCATATATAACAGATAATGGTGTCAGATGTCACAGGTGAACTGATACAGGTAATAACAGTGTAAATATCAAACAGTAGCATATTTCAATTGTCGTTTCAATTGAAATCAAATTTAATAAATAAAAGAACGTTAATCGTGAGTGATGGCTCACCTTTCGAGGCTAGAGATGGACGGAATGAGATGGGTTACAAATCAAGCACGCATTCCAAAGCAAAATAGATTGGCACGAATTCGACGAATATAGCTGATAATAGAAATAAACGAGATCAAGTCAGAATTGGATCAATAAAGAAAATCGGTATAGGTGAACCTATATATATAACTATATATAACTATATATAGATAAAAATCATATTCTAGGTTCAGATACATTTCAATTTAAAATATATCTATAGGTGTATTTCACAATCTATTATTCAAATTAAAACATGGTCATTAATATCAACATCCATATATTTCATATTATTACAACACATATATGAATATGCTAGACATCTATATTTATAAAATGGACTCCCACACGCAACATTTATATATATAACATCATATTATAACTCACTTACATAAATTACTACCGACATCGACTAACCATTACAGCCCCTATATGTACATATGTATACTTAAAATAACATACCATACATAATATATTAAAAACTCCAACTTCAAGTACACTTTAAAATACAATATACTGTAGTATACTTCATAAGTTAATATAATTTTATAATTTTACTCACTTAAAAATTTACAAAATTATACCCATATAAACAAATAAAACTTAGTTGCTTCAGACTATTTGAAAAGAAAATCATACAAACATAGCGTTCATATAATACTACCTGTACAAACAGATATAAGCTCATATATGCGTATTATTTTGAAATCGACAGTATATGAATAACATATGTCTATAAAACACTATATACAAGCTAAGACATAAGAAATATTAAAAGCTGTTTCAAAACACACGAAACTTTTAAAAGAAAACCTGACATATTATACTAACTAATAAGCTTTCTTTCTCCAACCATTATACAACCACTGACATCATATGCATGGCTAATAGGTATTTACAGCATATATGTACACTAACCTACGAACAATACTATATCTATATATCAAAATGACATATGAACAAATCTGCTGTAAAACGTAAGTAACTTTTCATATATAACTACTATAAATATACATTAAAGCATCAACATATCTTGTACAAACTGATATATATATATACTTGAATACAACTTTATATATCTCTAAAAACATATGCGTCAAAATGAAAACAGGTTTGCAATACTTACAAAACATATATATACTATGTAGATTACCAACAAACAGACAACTTATATATAGTTAAATATGTACACAGCAAATCACCTATAGGTTTCCAAGATCACAAATGCATGCTGCAAGACCATGGATTGGCACGAATTCGACGGATATAGCTGATGCTCGTGGAAGAAAGAGATAGCGGAAATTAGGGATTCATGATGATAATCGCAACAAAGTTGAGGCAAAGTGATGCAGGAAAGAGCAAATTTAGACGGAAAAAAAAATACTTGAGCGTAAATTTAGACGAAAGTAGCTGATGCTCGTGGAAGAAAGAGAGAGCGGAAATTAGGGCTTCATAAGGATAGTGGCAACCATGTTGAGGCAAAGTGATGCAGGAAAGAGCAAATTTAGCTTCATGCCCTGAATCTGAAATTAGTCGCCATGAGAGGTAATTAGTGGGGCAAAATTAAAACAGGGAAACGGTTATTGTTGAGGAGACAATTATTTGATTAATCGCTGTGAGATGTATGCTTTGAATGGAGCTATGGAATCAGAAGATGTGTTGAGTCGAGTTTTCGTGGTTAGTGAATTCGCAGATGTTTTTAATCCTGTAGTTGGATTGCCACCAAAACGAGCCATTGAGTTTCAGATAAATTTTGGTTCCGAGAACAGAACCAGTGAGTAGACTGCCAAGCAGGATGACCCCTTCAGAGATGAGGGAGTTAAAGGTGCAGTTGGTGGATCTAGAAGGAAAGAATTTTATCAGGCCGAGTAATTCACCTCGGGGAGTAGCCACAGTGTTTGCTAAGAAGTTGGATGGATCGTTAAGGCTGTGTATCGATTATCGTAAGTTGAATGAGAGGACGATAAAGAATCGATATTCATTTCCAAGGATTGATGATTTGTTCAACCAGTTGAGTGGAGCCAAGGTATTCTCGTAGTTGGATTTAACGATAGGTTTCCATCAGCTCAGGGTAGCACATGATAGTATAATTTTGACGACGTTTAGGACCAAATATGGGTCGTACGAATGGTTTGTTTGCCGTTCAGACTGACTAATGCACCAGCTTTCTTTGTGGATTTGATGAGTTGGGTTTTCCGAGAGCACTTGGATAGGTTCATATTGGTTTTCATTGCTGATATCTTGATTTACTCTAAGGATGAAAGAGAGAATGAAGTTCATCTTAGAGTGGTGCTTGAGACAATGAGGCAGCATCAACTGAAAGCGAAGTTTTTGAAGTGTCACTTCTGGAAGAAAGAAGTGAAATTTCTTGGTCATGTAGTCTCAAAGGAAGGGTTGTCAGTAGATCCGACTAAGATTGAGGCAGTAAATAGTCGGAAGAGACCTGAGACAGTAACCGAGATAAAAAGTTTCCTTGGGTTTGCTGGTTATTAACGGAGGTTCATTAAGGATTTTTCGTGGATAGCGACACCGATGACCAAGCTGACGAGAAAGGATGTGAAGTTTGTGTGGACCAATAAGTGTAAGGAAGCATTCCAGAGTTTGAAACACTTATTGACCCATGCACCTATGTTTCCTTACACTAGGGAATCAACATTTGGTGGTTTGTACCGATGCGTGTGGAACAGGATTAGGAGCTATGCTAATGCAGAGGGGTAAAGTGATTGCCTACGCTTCTAGACAACTTAGACCACATGAGGTCATATATCCGACGCATGATTTAGAATTGGCTGGAGTTATTTTTGCTTTGAAGGTGTGGAGATATTACCTTTTGGGAGAAAGGTTTGAGTTATATACAGATCATAACTCACTGAAGTATTTTTTCTCTCAAAAGGAGTTGAACATAACACAACAAAGGTGGTTATAGTTTATTGCCGCTTATGACTTTTGGATTGAGTACACACTGGGGAAAGGCAACAAAGTTGTAGATGCACTTAGTAGGAAACATCGGAATGCAGTTTTGGTGATGATTACTAAGTGGAAAGATTTGGAAGCATTAGCAGATTGCAGAGTGCAGTGGAGATCCGAGGCTGGGTCTAGTGGAGATGTAGGTTTATTATCTTGTTTGGAAGTTCGACCAGTGATGATCGAGAGGATTGCTTCTAAACAGATAGAGGATCCGGTGTTAGATAAACGAATCAGGAAGTTAAAAGATGGAACCAAAAGCGACGATTTGGAAGATTTTAGTCTTGACCAGATTAGGAGGTTGAGAAAGAAAAGAAGGTTATGTGTTCCGAGTGTAGGAAACATAAGGAAAGAGGTCATAGAGGAATGCCATCGTTCGAAGTTCTCTATTCACCCAAGAGGTACTAAGATGTATCAGGATATGAAGAGGAGTTTCTTCGGGGAAGGTATGAAGCGGGATATTGGGTTGTGCATGAAGAAGTGCATGATTTGCCAGCAGGCAAAGGCCGAACACCAGATACCAAGTGGGTTGCTTCAGCCATTAGATATTCTAGTATGGAAGTGGTATTCTGTTTCCATGGATTTTATTGATGGGTTAACAAGGTCGAACAAAGGAAATGATAATATATGGGTAATAGTGGACAGATTGACCAAAAGTCCCCATTTCATTCCAGTTAGGTCAACCAGAACGTCACCTGTTTTGGCAAAGTTGTTTATGAAGAATGTGGTTAGACCACATGGAATTCCTGGTAGCATAGTTAGTGATAGAGCTCCTTTGTTCACTAGCAAGTTCTGAAAGAGTCTGCATGAAGTTTTGGGAACCAAGCTCAAGATGAGTACCGCTTACCATCCGCAGACAAATGAAAAAACAGAAAAAGTTAACAAAATCTTGGAAGATTTGTTAAGAGCTTCTATATTAGATTTCGGGGGATCATGGGAAGACCATATACATTTAGTTCAGTTTTTGTATAACAACAATTATCAGACTAGTATTGGGATGGCACCGTTTTAAGCTTTGTATGGAAGGCCATGCAAATCTCCCGTATGTTGGCTAGAGACCGGGGATAGGTTGGTTCTTGGTCCAGATTTAGTCAGAGAAGCTGCAGAAAAGATTGAGGTCATTTGGGCTAGAATGAAGGAGGCTTTGTCTAGGTAGAAAAGTTATGCAGATAAAAGACAAAAAGATCTAGAGTTCTCTGTTGGAGATCAGGTTTTCGTCAAAGTATCATCGATGAAGGGGGTGATTAGATTTGGGAAATCAGGAAGTTAGCATCGAGATTCGTTGGACCTTTTCCTATTGTTGAGAGGATCGGAAAACTCGCATATAAAGTTGAGTTACCGAGCAGTTTGGCAAGAGTGCACGATGTTTTCCATGTTTCTCATCTCAGAAAATGTGTTAGAGACTCGATGATTACAATTACGTCAACTGTGCCAAAGGACTTAGTAGTAGAACTGGATTTGACTATAGTGAGAAAGCCTATTCGTATTGTTGCGAGAGATGAGAAGAGGCTTAGAACTAAGACGATTAGATTAGTCAAAGTCTAGTGGAGCGACGATGACAGGGACTGTACTTGGGAGATTGAGAGCAGGATTAGAGACACTTATCCTGACTTGTTTGATGGTATGTTTTACCTTCTTATTTGATTTGTTTTGTACCTTATCGTAATTTCAAGGATGAAATTATTTAAGGAAGAGATTCTGTAACACCCTAGATTTTTTGTAATATTATTTAGAATATTTAATTAGTTAAATTAAATAAAATAGTGTGTTGATTAGGGGATTCAGATTTGATTTTAATTAAGATGTAGCCGTGCCATTTAACAATGAATTAAAATAAGAGTTAAATTGAAATATAGAAGGGGTAGAATAGGAAAGAGACCATTCCTATATCCTCCAAACCTTGGCCGTGTATTAGAATACACATTCATTTTCATTTGAAAATTTTTAACTCAAGGTCGGCCACCATTAACAAGAATACGAGGAAGAAGATAGAGAAAAGCTAAGGAAGAAGCTAATTCAAATCAAATCCATTCACATCTCAATCTCTATAATCTCTAAAACTAAGGTGAATAATGTTCACATCTCATTTTTTATTGTGTTTTCGGTTTTAATACGAATCCCGAATATTTTGCAATGATTTGCCTGTTTTTGAATGATGGAATGAATATATATACTTGTTGATGAATTATGGTTATTCATATTGAATTTATGATATGTTTTAAGGTGAAAACCCTATTAAATGACATTCAAATGCCTTGCGAATTTTTATAAAGATCATAAATATTATTTTGGAGATGGGTTTCAATTTTCAGATTTTTTTTTAATTTTCGTGGAATTAATATGAATTTTCTAGTAAAGAAAATGGAATTTTGGGTTATAAATTATTTACGGGCAAAAAATTAATTGTTTGGGTCTAAAATTTTTGTATATTAGAAAACATATATAATGTGAATTTTTTGAATTTTTCTAGATCATTCCTAAGTGTTTTAATGGTTATATAAAATTATTTAAGGTATGGGACTTAAATGTTTTATATAATTAAAGGAGGAGAAGGGGCTTTTTGAAAAATGTTTAAGTTGTTAACCCTAGAAAGTCGGCAACACTTTTGAAAAAATGCAGTACTTTTTATTGGTAAAATTATTTAAGGTACGAGACTTAATGTTTTATATAATTAAAGGAGAAGAAGTGGCTTTTTGAAAAATGTTTAAATTGTTAACCCTTGAAAGTCAGTAGCACTTTTGACAAATTGCAGTACTTTATATTGGTAAAGAAAGAGGAAACCAATCATAATTAGACACTTAAGGCAGGTTAGGTGGAAATAACTATTTGCTACATGTTTTTCACTGTTTCGACACCGTCGGCACCAGGTTCTGCCTCCTCATATTCGCTTCCGACACAGTCGAAACTAATGCACATGGTATCAGTTTAATAGTACATAGTGAATTGGATGTAGGTGGAAGGTAGGGACTCGAAACAAGGGGTTACGAAGGGGTTGGGGATTTGCTTTGTTTTTAAATTAAAGAAATACGCCTGCTTGCTTTCGACTAAATGACTTTCGACAAAGTAACTTTCGACAGGTCAAATGATTTAAAGGAAATGGTTCCGATTGGGTTGCGCCTCTTATATAGATAATGGCTTTCGACTAAGTCAAAACCTTTTTACTGCTGCCTTTTTACCTTTCGACCCAGATGGTTTCGAAAGTGTTTTTTGTTTTCCAAAAACCTAGCCACCTCTTTAATGCTTTCGAAGGGATGGTTTCAACAGCATCACTTCATTACTTAGGAAATGGTTTCAAATCAGATGCTTTCGACTTAAATGTTTTTAAGACCCTTTTTCTATAATTGAAGTAAAACCGATAAGGTTTCGAAAGAGATGTTTTAAATGGTTTTCGAAACAGATGCTTTCGACTTTAATAGGTTTCTGATCTTTTTGCTCTACTTGAAGGCAGGATCCAAATGGTTTCGACCAAGACCATTTTCAATAGTTTCGAAGGAATGAAATTTTGAATGGTTTCGAAAGGTTTCCCCACGTTTTAAATTGAACCCAAAGTGCTTTCGAAAGGATTGAGTTTTGATTGTTTCGAAAGGTTTTAACGAATGGTTTCGAAAGGGGTGGTTCCCTAAGGTTTTGAAAGGATTGAAAGGAAAGGTTTTCCAATGTTTTCGAAAGGCAGCATTTGAAGGTTTTAAAAGGGGATGTCTTATGTTTTGAAGCTTTCGGAGAAACGAAAGGAAAGGTTTTCCAATGTTTTCGAAAGGAAATATTTAATTGTTTCGAAAGCGTCTTTCAATGGTTTCGAAAGGGTCTTTCAATGGTTTTGAAGGGGTTACCTTTAATGGTTTTGAAAGGGTTGTTTAGCGGTTTTAAACAAAGGTTTCGAATGTATTAAATAGGCAATGTAGCCTAAGTATTTTCAATTTAAAAAGGTTTTTAACTTGTTTTGGAAGGATAGTTAATCCTTATTAAATCTCATCAACATTATTTTGAGTAAAGTATATATATCATGGCAAAATGGCTTAGAGTAAAGCTAAAGATATATTTTCCTTGTAAATATATGATTTGATCGACTAAATCATTTTGAAAAGGTTTTCATGGAAAATTTAAAGGGTAGTTAATCCTAAGAAAATGATTCGGACAATTAGTCCATTTTGCAGCCAGCCAGCCTAGATTTCAGACAGTTAGTCCGGTTTGCAGGTAGTCACCCTAGTTATATGGACATATATCCATTTGTAGCATAACGGACCTAGCTATTATGTTGTGGACTGATAGTTCACATAATACTTGTTTTATGGACAGATAGTCCATTTATTAGAATAAAGGATATTGCTATTTCGATATAATCAGTTTCAATAATCAGTTTCATCAACCAGTTTGGTTGCAGAAAAGGATTGCAAAATATATGTTTTGAAAAGGATATTAGTGAGGGGAAACCCGTTCCAATAACCGACGTAGTCTCACTTAATATCAGTAAACCAAGATTTAACAAAATTATTCACACCAGGCTTTATGTGTGACTCGAAGTTTTTATTACCCCTTAAACTCTCGGGTACTCAAAATTGATTTGAGTTGGCTGATGTTATCCCGCCTTTTGGCAAGGACGTGACACCAAGGAATTGACTATTAACCAATGACGGCCCGTTCTAGAGATCAATCATACAGGCTCACTGTGGATATCGACGAATTTTGTCCGAGTCCGGATCGAGCCAAAATTGGTATGACATGACAAACTAAGCTATGAGAGTCAACGTTCCAAATCTCAAGTCAATCCGAGTTCGTATGCTCAAGTTACAACCGATGCAAAGTTGAATAAAAACAGCCTTCTCTGACTCACTCCAGTTCGAATCCATCGAAAGTGCGCACCTCGACTCGCTCCGCTTCGAGCCATACTTTGACTCGCTCCAGTTCGAATCCATCCGGAGTGCACACTTCGACTCGCTCTGCTTCGAGCCTGCTTTGACTCGCTCCGCTTCACAACCATCAAAAGCGCCTACTTCGACTCGCTCTGCTTCGCCTCCATCAGATGTCTCCTTCGACTCGCTCAGCTCGCATCCCTCAGGAAAGCCCAATTCGACTCGCTCCGCTCGAACCACTGTTCAACTCCATTGGCAAAGCCACTGTTCGAATCCCTCAGGATGCTCCACTTCGACTCGCTCAATCAATGCACAGTTTGACTCGATCAAAACAGCATCAAAGGCAGAACTGATCCAAAGACTCAAGCGCCACATCACCGAGTCGAACGAAAGCGAGTCGAATAGAGCGAGTCGAATAGAGCGAGTCGAACCAAACAGCCAACCGAGAATCCCAATTCGTATCGATCGTATCTCCTAATATACAAGTCCAAATGCTATGAAATTTTCACAGGAGATTACGTGCATGCTAAATAATGTCCAAGCCAAATTTCGAGTCCATTGGATGAAATCTTGATCGATACGAAATCTGTTCGTATCGATCACGGATCGGACTGAAACTTCACGGGCTTGGGCGCGCGGGCCTGGTCACGTGCCAGAGAGGGTCTCCCGAGATCTGAGTGAAATATCAGCCTCTTACGCCTATAAATAGACCCCCAAAGCCAACATAAAAGGGGTTCTTCTTCTTTCTTGAGACCTCCAACGCCTAGACTCTGCCAGATCCAGATCTGAACTCCATTGCTGCTGCGACCAACGAATTTCACTGTTGCAAATCATAACTACCTGCTGTAATTCTTTGAATTCACTTGTAATCATAAAAGATATATCAATAAAGCAAACAACTTCATAGTGGACGTAGGCAATACGCCGAACCACTCTAAATTCTTGTGTCTCCTTGCATGTTAATTATTTTCATATCTAAGATTTGGAGTTTTTGTTAGATGATTCCTCATTTTCCATTTAATTTCTTCACTTTATCTCTTCAAAAACTTCCGAAGAGTGTTGTACCCAATTTTGGTACAAACACTTTGGTGCTTTCACTGAGAAAAACCCGATTTTTCTCCTGCTCTTTGGATCTTCTATCTATATCGGATTGCATAAATCCAAGAAGAAGATCCATATCTAGAACTTTGAAGCCCTTCCATTCTATTCAGATTTGCATCATATCTAGGAAAGGACTTCATCAATTCATTATGGTGAGCACACGTACCACTTCTACAGCTGCTGATCAAGGAGCACGGGATCGACAAAATCCCGTGCAATCACCTCCACCAAACCAAAATCATGTAGGACCTTCAAATCCATCAGGTCCAATCAATAGATAAGAATTCCAGACATTGCTTTAAGAGTTGACCCAGAGTCGACAACAGCTAACTGAACAACTGCGCGCCAACACAGAGTTGACCAACCAGCTGAATCGCCAAAGGCGAAGAAGATCCAGAAGAGACCAAGGTTCCTATTCTTCCACAGAGAGTTCAGCCTCCTCTGATGGCCAAACCAGATCCACACGCCCACGACTAGGTGTAAGCTACAGCCAAGCCATGGGACACCAACCTCCTTCGAATCTTGGGCAACGTAGAACTGGACCATCCACTAGTCTCCGTATAGAACCTTC
The DNA here is from genome assembly GCA_030737815.1 of Allium fistulosum. NCBI lineage: Eukaryota > Viridiplantae > Streptophyta > Magnoliopsida > Asparagales > Amaryllidaceae > Allium > Allium fistulosum. The sequence continues at coordinate 734,770,726 of CM060908.1, read as the reverse complement.
AACTCGAGGAGGTGCTGCTCCTTACCATGTCACCGGCAACATTGCTACTACCACCACTGCCGAACGAGGGGGTGATGCTAGAAACCAAGCTGATCCTCAATGTAACCAACGAGACCAAACTCACGAACCTTATGTCCCTGAGGATGTTGAACCAAGGAGGCGAGGCACGGACTGTCGACCGCGTCCGATCCAGACTCGCACTGTGGAACCCGACCACACCTTGGCTCAGCATGCTCCTAGTATCCGGATGCTAGATATACCTACGATGATTCGTCAAATGATCCGTGAAAGTCATGGTCTCAGTAATGACGACTGGGGAATCTCCCGAAGTCATACCCCTTTTCACCGATGATGTATTATATGCTGAACCACCTCGGCACTTCAGAATGCTAGCTTTGCCAGTTTATGAAGGAAGTTTTGATCCCAATCAAAACGTCCTAAAATACAAATGGCTGATGAATGCTACGAGGGTTGATGACGCAGTAAAGTGCAGTAGTTTCCCCATTTCCCTAGGGGGCATCGCTGCCATGTGGTTTACTCATTTGCCGCCACGATCCATTTCTAGTTTTGATCAGATGGCAACAAAGTTTGCTGAATAATTCTGTATGCACATGGAAAGGCCTAAAGACTTTAACACTCTGTCTAGTGTTACATAAGCTCCCGGAGAAACACTTAGACGTTACTTGGAGCGATTCCATGCTGCGTGTGCGGAGATAAGAAATCCCAATGATAACTCTATCCTAATGGCATTGACTAAGGGGATTGATGCTGATTCCGAGTTCGGAAATTGGTTAGCTGGAAAACCACCTGCGTCATTGGACCATTTCTATTCCAAGACAGCCCAATTCTTGAGAAGGGAGGATGTGAAACAGTCTAGGAAGCAGGATGACGTAGGGCCCAACATCGAAGGAGTCCAAAGTAACATCGCTGTTAAACAATCCGGAGATAATTCTGGAAAAGTTCAGTTGAACATCCAAAATAAATAGAATCAGCAGAGGGACAATGGAAATCAAAACAAAAAACGCGATCAGAATCGTGGCCCACAGCGTAGAGCTTCCATGTACGATAATTACACTCCATTGAACAGGTCGTTGGAAAATGTGTATTTGCAGACCTGCAATACCATGCAATACAAGAAACCTGCCCCAAAACCGCCAACTGAAAGACAAATCCGAACAGGAAATTTTTTTAGATTACATGAGAGCTATGGCCATAACACCAATGAGTGTCGTCACCTACAAGACCTAATTGAAAAACTGATACGTGAACGGAAGTTGGATCAGTATGTGCGAGCACCGCAATCTGGTGGTGTGGGCCCATCAAATCAGAATCGTGTGCCAAATCAGGAAAGACAGGAGGAACCCGCTCGTACAGGCGGGAGGTTGGTCATCAATACAATTAGTGGTGGTCCTCACCCAGCAGATCAAAGCTGGAAGGAAATGGAGTCGTATGCCAGTTCTATCAGGCATGCGGACTTCGAGTGTTACAGTAGTTTTGATGAAGAGGCTCCGGCCAAGCAACATAAAACGATGGCAGATGACATCGCGTTCAGGAACAGAGACGCTGATATAGTCGAAGCCCCCACTATCGATCCACTGGTATTCTCAGCACAAGTAGGTCCCGCTTGGATGAAGAGGATCCTAGTTGACAGTGGAAGCTCTATGAATATTTTGTTTAAGCGAGCTTATGATCAAATGAAAATGGAAGCCACGGACTTGAAGCCTTGTCAATCCCGAGTCCATGGTTTCAACGGAAGTGCTACTATACCCACTGGAATGGTGGAACTGCCAGTAGAGTTGGGAGTTGGAGAACGTCGGAGAGTACAGATGTTGCAGTTCATTGTTTTGAACATAGACTCCCCTTACAATGCTTACTTGGGACGACCGGCCCTCGCTGAATTCAGGGCAGCCATCACCCCGTGGTGTTTGACTTTAAAGTTTCCCACTAATCATGGAATAGGAGTCATTAAGGGAGATCAGGCTGCCGCCAGAGCCTACTATGTAGTTGAGCTTTGGGAAGCGCAGCGAAAGGAGAAAGGAAAGTGCATGGAGGAATCTCTCTACGTCCCTTTTGACGATAATTTACAATTAACGCCCGGGCCCAGGCCCGGGCACCCCAGCCAATTCCTCAAGGATCTTGACCCGAGAGAAACTGAAGATGAAGGAGAATCTAAAGAAAGTCAAGCATCCCTGGCTGAACTGACGATTGATGTCCCAGTTGACAATAGCGATGATTCGAGAATGTTAAAGATCGGATCTCAGCTAAGCCAGCAAACTCAAGAGGAATTGATTGAATTTCTACGGGCAAATCTTGACGTATTTGCCTGGACACATTCCGATATGTGTGGGATCTCGCCGAACATCGCGAGCCACACCCTGAACATTGACCCGCGGCATGTTCCAGTCAAACAGAAAAGGCGTGGTATGGATCCAGAGAGATCTGCCGCCCTTAAATAAGAAGTAGAAAGCTTAAAGCGAACAGGTTCATTCGAGATGCCCTATATCCTGAATGGGTGTCATCTCCCATGCTCATTCGAAAGCCGAACGAAAAGTGGAGAACGTGTGTCGATTATTCCGATCTGAATAAAGCATGTCCCAAAGACAGTTTCCCGCTTCCCAGAATTGATCAGCTAGTAGATTCGACAGCTGGGCATGAACTCTTATCCTTCATGGACGCGTATTCTGGCTACAATTAGATACCGATGCATTTACCCGATCAAGAACATACCAGCTTCGTAACCAATCTGGGACTTTACTGTTACAAGGTTATGCCATTCGGACTCAAGAACGCTGGGGCTACTTATCAACGATTGGTTAATCGGATGTTTTCCAATCAAATCGAGAAAACAATGGAAGTATATGTAGACGACATGCTTGTGAAGTCACGACTCTCCACCGACCATGTTAAAGACCTGGAAACTATGTTCAACATACTTCGAGAATACAAAATGAAGCTCAACCCACTGAAATGTCACTTTGGAGTTGCATTCGGAAAGTTACTTGGGTTCATCGTTAACGCTCGGGGAATCGAAGCTAATCCTTAAAAGATTTGGGCAATCAGAAATCTTGAAACACCAAAGACCATAAAGCAAGTCTGGAGTCTTAATGGAAAGGTAGCAGCGTTGAGCAGGTTCATTTCAAAGTCCACTGACAAATGCATTCCCTTCTTCGATCTGATCCGAAAAGGGAAACGAAACTTTAAATGGACCACGGAGTGCGAGGGCGCTTTCCAAGCACTAGTTCAACATCTATCCACACCACCGATCCTGTCAAAGCCTATTGATCATGAGAAGTTGTATACATACTTGGCGATATCAGAAAATGCTATCAGCGCTGCCTTGGTTCGAGAAGAAGACGGGATACAGAAGCCAGTATACTACGTCAGCAAATGATTGACTGGGGCTGAAAGAAACTATCCAAAGCTAGAAAAGCTGGCCTACTGCCTTGTAATTGCATCAAGAAAACCCCGACCGTATTTCCAGGCGCATCCCATTGTTGTTTACACCGACCAGCCGTTACGATAGGTCCTTTCGCGGCCTGAGACGTCTGGTAGGTTACTCAAGTGGAACATCGAACTAAGTCAGTTTGATATCACTTACACTCCAAGACGAGCAATCCAAGGACAAGTCCTCGCTGATTTCATAGTTGAATTTACCATTCCAGAGGACTTTCCCGAAACCAGTAAATCCCCCGAATACGTATGGAAGCTGTATACTGATGGTGCATCAAACGACCGGTGTTCGAGCGCTGGTGTTGTACTCGAAACCCCCGAAGGCCGATCCATATGCTATGCTGTGAAGTTCAATTTTCATGCGACTAATAATGAAGCTGAATACGAAGCCCTCCTAGCCGGCTTAAAGCTTGCTAGAAATTTGAGAATTATCGTTGTGGAAATTTATTGTGATTCACAGTTAGTTGTGTGTCATGTACGGGGAGAGTATCAAGCAAGAGATCGAAGGCTGGTTGCTTACTTAGCTCGAGTTCAGGAAGTACTGAATCAGTTCGATTATTACGCCATCTATTGTATACCTCGAGAACGCAACCAAAAGGCCGATTCATTGGCGAAGCTAGCCGACAAAGGCGAAGCTCAGCAAATGGGACTCGTTCCCTTAGAGACGTGTCCTCTCCAAGCATTGACCGGGCAGAAATAGATGGGGTATGTGAAACCGTTCTCGGAAAAGATTCATGGATGACTCCACTCAGAAACTACATTGAGCATGGAACCTTGCCGGAACGCAGGAGTGAAAAGAGACAAGTTCTTCGAAAGGCCTCACGATTCATCATTCAGGATGGGGTCATGTATAGAAGAGGGTACTCTGTTCCTCTACTCCGGTGTATCGCTCACGACGAAATTAAACGAGTATTGCACGATGTACACGAGGGAGAATGTGGCGATCACACTGGGGGGCAAGAACTTGCCAAGAAAATACTCCGATACAGATATTACTGGCCGACCGTGAATCGCGATGCGTCATATTATGCAAAGAAATATGATAGGTGCTAGAAACATGCCTGGATTCCTAGAGCTCCTCCTACCAAGATAACGCAAATGGTCAGCCCATGGCCGTTTGCAATGTGGGGCATCGACATCATTGGCGCTCTACCTTTGGCAAAAGGTGGTGCGAAATACGCCATCGTCACAGTTGATTACTTTACAAAGTGGGCTGAAGCCGAAGCTCTCGCTACCATAACAACGAAGAAAGTAATCAACCTCGTAGTTCGCAACATCATCTGTCGATTTGGTCTCCCACACACCATTATTACGGACAACGAAACCCAATTCGACAACGCTGAATTTAAATACTTCTGCAAACGATTTCACATCCAAAAGAAATTCTCTGCAGTTGCACACCCTCAGACAAACGGACAGGTCTAAGCAGTCAATAAAGTTATAAAATCCATTCTGAAGAAACGACTGGAAAAGGTCGGTGGCAAGTGGGTCGATGAACTTCCTATAGCTTTATGGGCTTACCGAATAACCCACAAGACCGCGAGCGGTCACACTCCGTTCTCTCTTTCTTACGGTTCAGAAGCCATTAGTCCAGTCGAGCTAGAAGTACCTTCTCATAGTGTGACACACTATGATCCAAAGACAAATGCTATATTACTCGCTGAATCTCTCGATGTACTAGATGAGAAGCGTGAAGAAGCTGATTTGAGGGCAGTTGTGCATCGAAGTCGAGTCACCCGATTGTACAACGTCAAGGTCCATCTGCAAACCTTCGAGCTAGGCGACCTCGTCTTGAAAAGAGTTTATACGGTTCCTTCGCATATGAAGCTGACATGGGAAGGACCGTATGTTATTGAACGAAGGCTCGGAGATGGCACATTCAAATTATCGACCGTCGACGGTCTAACTCTGCCAAGAGCCTGGAATAGCGAGAGCCTTCGCCGCTATTACACATGACATGCTATCTTTATCCATTTAGATTACTTTCCATTTTGTAATTTTTTTCTGCATTTCGAAATTAGAATTTGTAATAAGGCAACTGACTTTGCCATGTTTTCTTATTTCAGCAATAAAATGCAATCTCTTCGAGCCAGAGCTGTGATTTACTTGAAATGCTTCATATGACCATCACTATGCACGGAGAGCTAAGTTTCACCATACGGTGGAATTTATTCAAATAGGCAGTGACTGCGGTGCAACCAATCACTCGCTAAGTGAAACCCGAGCTCGGGGACAAGCCATCACATTAAATTCAAAAAAGGATTGATACACGACAATCCTTTATTCAACTCCGTATTCCCAGAGTACGAAGTGGAGTATAAACATCAGCTCTGTATTCCCAGAGTACGAACCGGAGTATAAAAATCAAATCTGTATTACCAGAGTGCAAAGCGGAGTATAAACATCAACTCCGAGTTTCAAGAGTGCGAAACAAAGTATAAACATCAACTCTGTATTCCCACAGTGCGAAGCGGAGTATAAACATCAACTCCGAGTTCCCAGAGCGCGAACCGGAGCATAAACATCAACTCTGTATTCCCAAAGTGTGAAGCGGAGTATAAACATCAACTCCGAGTTCCGAGAGCGCGAACCGGAGTATAAACATCAACTCCGTATTCCTAGAGTGCAAAGCGGAGTATAAACATCAACTCCGAGTTCCCAGAGCGCGAACCAGAGTATAAACATCAACTCCGTATTCCCAAAGTATGAAGCGGAGTATAAACATCAACTCCGAGTTCCCAAAGCGCGAACCGGAGCATAAACATCAACTCCGTATTCCCAGAGTGCGAAGCGGAGTATAAACATCAACTCCGAGTTCCCAGAGCGCGAACCGGAGTATAAACATCAACTCCGTATTCCCAGAGTGCGAAGCGGAGTATAAACATCAACTCCGAGTTCCCAGAGCGCGAACCGGAGTATAAACGTCAACTTCGTATTCCCAGAGTACAAATCGGGGTATAAACATCGACTCCGAGTTCCCAGAGCGCGAACCAGAGTATTTACATCAACTCCGTATTCCCAGAGTGCGAAGCGGAGTATAAACAACAACTCCGAACTCCCAAAGTGCAAGTCGGAGTATAAACATCGACTCCGGATTCCCAGAGTGCGAAACAGAGCATAAACACCAACTTCAAGTCCCCGAAGCATGAATCGAAGTATAAATATCAACTCCAAACTTCCAGAGCGCGAGTCGGAATACAAATGTCAATTCCAAGTCCCTAGATCGCGGACATATGGTTAAAACTTAAGCCGGCGTGACCGACCAGCAGTAAACAAATGGGACTCCCCGGAGTGCGGATATGATCATCGACAATCAGACAAGCACGGATGCATTACTCAATCTCTGCTTGCCTCAGACATCCGTTCAGTGGCACTAGACTCAACATGTTATAAGTAAGAAGCGATCGTCGACCGATGATCTACAACTCATCCCCAAGACTGGGGGCAGGACTTAAGCCTCAACCATTGTTTGAAGCGATGCAACGTCGGAATTCAACTCGCTTCCCGGTCGCAAACCATGTCCACGGTCTCCGAACTTGGCAAACAAAAACAAACTTGATTCAGAATCTGAAACTTCACAAATGCACTCCAGATATTGAAACACTTAGACAAATACACAATGATTGAAAAGAAACCAAAAAAGAGAAGTTTCATTTCTATTGTTTGTAAAAGAAGTTCGTATACAGGTTTGTTCCTAAAAATTCCTACTAGCAGGGGCCGAACCCACATCTATACACGGCCTACAAAATGAAAGTCAAAATGCACCGGGGAAGCATGTCTAATCTTTCTTCTTCCTTGGCTTCCTCCTCGGTGTGGACCCGTTGGAGCCACCGCTAATCTTCCTCTTCGAGCCTTTTCTTTTCGGCAGTTGGTCTTCAGGCGAGGGCATGATATCAATATCCTCCTCCGAACTCGAATGGATAGGAATGCTCCCTACGGGCGGAGTCGGAGGAACCAGATCAAGTACAAGAAGGTGGAATGGGCACGCTGGTGATTAAAACAGTACCACCGAGAGATATCATTCTGAGCGGAGCAGGTCCCGGTGCTGCCATCCCACCTCCAAAGCTGCCACCATGAGCTGCTGTTGCCATTTCAGCGTCGATTTGAGCGAACATCTCCTCTTCGGTTACTGCTCGAGCCCCGCTAGGAGCATTAGCAGTCGGCATTAAAGAACTTGTAGCAGGATCAGTTCCACCCATGATAGATGACAAGTCAGCAAGAGGATCGCCGTGACGGCGAAAGAGTTCATCCATCAGCTGCTGATCAAACACGATCGTACTCCCCTGCATATCGTCAAGCGGGGCAGCTGTGCTCACGGTGATTGCTTCAGTCACAATAGCCTCCTACATTTGAAATGATTATTGAGTAACAGGAGGCATGGCCGGTGCAGCATCAATCACTGGACAAAGAATAAGAGAACTGTTAGAATTTAACTCGATCGAAGATTTCGACTTAAGAGAGATATGAGGAATGTCCAGAATACTTTCCTCAGTTTGACTCATAGGCCGTGTTCACATCGATAGATCATGGTCATTTGCATACAAGTTAGACTCGGTCAGAAGGTTGGCGTGCAAGTTCGACACAGTCAAGGGGCTGAGGATTTCGAATCGGTCGGAGAGTAACACTTCGACTCGATTAAAACCTCCAGTTCGAATCGATCCGAGGGCTGCGTACTTCGACTCGTTCCAAGACACTCCACTTCGAGTCATTCCAAGGCACTCCACTTCGACTCGATCAAAAGCCATCCTTTTCGACTCGATCCAAGGCCATCGTTTCGAATCCATCAAGCGCAACCCCTTCGTATCAATCTACGTATTCAAAGCAGTCGATTCGATGCAAGGCTCAACCATCGATCGATACGAAGGCCTCCGCCTCATCATCTCGAAACCCCTAATCCAGATCGACACGAAGCTAAGGCCCAGGAATTTTCGATCGATCACGACTCTGATTGATTTGGTGTTTAAAAAACCGATTCTCATCGTTTACGCGTGGATTCGCTTAGTGGATTACCTAGATCTGTCAGTTAGTTCGAGTAATTGAAGGTATGAATCGGTTCGAAGGCAAGATTGTTTTCTTCTTGGTTGTCTCGAGTCTCAGAGCGATACGAAAGCGAGGCAAGATAGCAAAAGGTAAAAAGTGGAAAAATGGCTAACTACATAGTATTTATATGGACTCTAAAGCAAAAGGAATAAACGATTCGCATCCTGGTGGATTCGAACAAACTTTTCGACTCCGTCTCCTATGCACTTCGACTCGCTCAGTTCGAATCCATCTGGGAAGTCCACTACTACTCGCTCCACTTCGACTCGCTTAGCTCTCATCCCTCAGAGAATTCCATTTCGACTCGCTACGTTTCGACTCGCTCAGCTCGCATCCCTCAGAGATGCCCACTTTGACTCGTTCAGTTCGAATCCATCAAATCATGGATTCCAGAGGCCAACTCCATCGACTCGAAATACTTACTTCGCATCCATAAATTCAATAAAAATCATCTTTGATGTTTCAACCCTTCACATCGATTCAGGAGAGGATCGTTACGAAGGAACACTCAAAAACAACCGTCGAGCATTGTTACAGCGAATTACACGTCAGTACAGGAGAGGACCGATACGGAATTCAATATAAAATAAACTGACAACGACTCGTGAACGTACAAACGTCAACAAGAGTCAGGTTAACATATATGCGTGTATGACGGACTAATATTCAGTATTCCAGATTTACAGGAATTGGAAACTCATTTGATAACAATTACAACAATAAGCGGCTAACCACTAGCATACAACAATCAGTTGCAACAATACAGGGTACAGTAGTTGACCGTCAACAGTTTACATTATCAAGAAAAACAGTCGAAGATTACAACTTTCATCAAAAAGACGATGACTATTCAGAATGAAGATTGCAGCACTTCAAATCACATCATGTTTCCACAAGACGTACTTTGGGGGGCAATTGTTATCCCACCTTTTGGCAAGGCTGTGACACCAAGGAAATGACTAGTAACCAATGACGGCGCGTTTTAGGGATCGGTCATACATAGGCACACTATGGATATCGACAAATTTTGTCCGAGTCCGGATCGAGCCAAAATTGGTATGACATGACAAACTAAGCTATGAAAGTCAACGTTCCAAATCTCAAGTCAATCCGAGTTCGTATGCTCAAGTTACAACCGATGCAAAGTTGAGTAAAAACAGCCTTCTCTGACTCACTCCAGTTCGAATCCATCAGAAGTGCGCACCTCGACTCGCTCCGCTTCGAGCCATACTTCGACTCGCTCCAGTTCGAATCCATCTGGAGTGCACACTTCGACTCGCTCCGCTTCGAGCCTGCTTCGACTCGCTCCACTTCACAACCATCAGAAGCGCCTACTTCGACTTGCTCCGCTTCGCCTCCATCAGATGCCTCCTTTGACTCGCTCAGCTCGCATCCATCAGGAAAGCCCACTTCGACTCGCTCCGCTCGAACCACTTTCGACTCCATCGAGTTCGACTCCATTGGCAAAGCCACTGTTCGAATCCCTCAGGAGGCTCCACTTCGTCTCGCTCAATCAATGCACAGTTCGACTTGATCAAAACAGCAGCAAAGGCAGAAGTGATCCAAAGATTCAAGCGCCACGTCACCGAGTCGAATGAAAGCGAGTCAAACAGAGCGAGTCGAACCAAACAACCAACCTAGAATCCTAATTCATATCGATCGTATCTCCTAATCTACAAGTCCAAATGCTATGAAATTTTCACAGGAGACTACGTGCATGCTAAAGAATGTCCACGCCAAATTTCAACTCCATTGGATGAAATCTTGATCGATACAAAATCTGTTTGTATCGATCACGGACCGGACCGAAACTTCACGGGCTTGGGTACGCGGGCCTGGTCACGTGCCAGAAATGGTATCCCGAGATCTGAGCGAAATATCAGCCTCCTACGCCTATAAATAGACCCCCAAAGCCAACAAAAAAGGGGTTCTTCTTCTTTCTTGAGATCTCCAACGCCTAGACTCTGCCAGATCCTGATCAGAACTCCATTGCTCCTGCGACCAATGAATTTCACTGCTGCAAATCATAACTACATGCTGTAATTCGTTGAATTCACTTGTAATCATCAAAGATAGATCAATAAAGCAAACAACTTCATAGTGGACGCAGGCAATACGCCGAACCACTCTAAATTCTTGTGTCTCCTTGCATGTTAATTATTTTCATATTTGAGATTTGGAGTTTTTGTTAGATAATTCCTCATTTTCCATTTAATTTCTTCACTTTATCTCTTCAAAAACTTCTGAAGAGTGTTGTGCCCAATTTTGGTACAAACAGCTGAGGGTTGAGGTTTTTAGATTTTATTTTTTGGCGAATAAAGCTTCCAAAGACGAGCAGGTGGCTGACGGATAGCTAATTAGGAGTTGCTTATTGTTTTATTCCGCTGTGTATTAAGTCAGATATGACTATATCACTTTGATCAACCAAGGGGGCATCGTCATATGTTGCTCTTAGCATATTTTTGTAATGATAATAATTAATATTTACCTGAAAAACGATATGGGATTATGTAACTTGGATATGATTTTGTTTTGAAATGTAATCAGTAAAATGTTGTTTTTTGAAAATCAATGATTTTTTCATATTCAAGTGCTTCTGATATTATGGATACCATTATAATTACCGTATTTTGTCACCATAACTTAATACTTTGGATGGCTGCAGCATCTGTAGTGCTTAGCTTTTTCCCTCCAGACATGGGATGTTACACTAACTATGTTCTTCATGAACAACATAGTTAAAATAGTTGTCGTCCTGGTTGACTTTACTGGAATGAAATGGGCACTCTTTGTCAGCCTGTTCACTATGACCCATATACTTTCATTTCCTCTATTTGACCTTGGCAACCTGTATAAAAAATCCATGGATATTGAATCCCATTTTCAAACTAGAATCTCTAATGGCTGAAACTATCCACTCGGCTTCTGATGTTCGGCTTTCACTTGTTGACAATTTGCACACTGCCTAACCCACAAGCGAACATCCCTCTTTATACCTTCCCAATAGAAATGCCTCTTCATATCTTGATACATCTTGGTCCCTCCCAGATGAATCGTAAACTTGGATCGATGACATTCTCCAAGAACTTCCTTCTTTAAATTCTCAACATTCGGAACACACAATCGTCCCTTCTTTCTCAACCATCCTCTCTGGTCAAGACTAAAATCCTTTAGATCATCGATCTCTGATCCAAACTCAAGCCTTCTGATCTTCTCGGCTAATACTGGATCCTCTTTTTTCTTAAAAGCAATTCTCTCTATCAACATTGGTCGAACTTCCAAACAGGACATTATGGCAGTATTCTGACTTAAACTAGCAGTCGACCTTAACTGCACACTACAAGTAGTCAAAGCTTCCAAATCCTTCCATTCTGCCAACATAGCAGACACCACATTCTGATGTCTTTTGCTAAGAGCATCTGCTACTTTATTACTTTTCCCTAGTGTATACTCTATACCTATATCATAAGCAGCCAAAAACTCCAGCCACCTCTGCTGTCTCATTTTCAACTTCTTTTGAGAGAATAAGTGCCTTGAAGACTTGTGATTTGTGTATAGCTCAAATCTCTTCCTTAAGAGATAATGCCTCCAAATCTTCAATGCGAAGATCACCGCAGCCAATTCCAAATCATGAGTAGGATATCTCACCTCATGCGGTCTAAGCAGTCGTGAAGCATAGGCAATCACTTTACCCTTATGCATTAACACAGCTCCCAACAAGTTCCACATGCATCGGTATATACCACCAACCGTTGGTTTCCATCTGGAACTACCAACACAGGTGCATTGGTCATCAAATGCTTTAACTTAAGGAATGCTTCCTCACATTTTTCAGACCAAACAAACTTCACATCGTTCCTGGTTAGCTTAGTCAAAGGTGCTGCTATCCGTGAGAAATCCTTGATGAATCTCGGTAATAACCAGCAAGTCCAAGAAACTCCTAATCTCAGTCACCGTCTCTGGTCTCTTCCAATTATTAACAGCTTCGATCTTATCTGGATCGACTGACAACCCTTTCTCTAAAACCATGTGACCAAGAAACTTAACCTCTTTCTTCCAAAAATGACATTTGGAAAACTTAGTCTTTAGCTGATGTTGCCTTAGCGTCTCAATCACAACTCTAGATGATCCTCATGCTCCCTTTCATCCTTGGAGTATACTAAAATGTCATATATAAACACCAGCATGAACCCATCCAAGTGCTCTCCGAAAACTCGATTCATCAAATCCACAAAGAAAGCAGGTGCATTCGTTAACCCAAATGGCATTACTAACCACTCATATGAACAATACCTATTCTGAAATGCTATCAAAGGAATACTATCCTCTACTACACTTAATTAATGGAAACCTATCGCCAAACCTAATAGGGAAAACACTCTGGCTCCACACAACTGATCAAATAAATCATCTATTCTCGGCAAAGGATACTTATTCTTAATCGTCCTTTCGTTCAACTTATGATAGTCGATGCACATCCTCAACGATCCATCTGATTTCTTCACGAACACCACGGCTGCTCCCGAAGGCGAACTGCTTGGTCTAATAAAATTCTTTCCTTCAAGATCCACTAGATGCACCTTCAATTTCGTCATCTCAGTCGGCGTCATCTTGCTAGGTGGTCTACTTACAGGTTCAGCTCCTAGCATAAGATCTATCCGAAACTCAACAGCTCGCTTGGTGGTAGTCCAGTGACCGGCTCAAAGACATCTGCAAACTGTCTTGCTACTAGAACCTGACTTAACTCTTCTCCCACTTCCATTGCACTTAACAAAGCACAACTACTTCGGTCAGAATTCTCCACTAAGAATATAATTCGGTTATGACTATCAGGGTGTCTTAGTGATATCTCCCCATCCTAGCAAAATATCCTAGCCCCATACTTACTCAACCAATCCATACCCAAAAGATTCCAAAATCTACGAAACTGAAAACATACATACTACATGAAAACTTATGACCTAACAAGTCAAGTTCTAATTGGTAAAATCTCATCCCAACTATATCAGATAGTATCCTAACTGGTATACTTTGAATCAAAAACGTACCTTCCATCACAGTCTTCCCTTTTTCTACTGCAGTTGGCTTAACAATTGATGGTCTAACAGCAAAAACCTTTCCCTTGTCTGCCCTGACTAGCTTTGGACACTGGTTCTTATAATGCCCTACCTGATCACAGTTAAAGCCTTTCACATTCTTCTTATCTGCAGCCTTCTTTCGCTTGCCTAACCAGCACTCATGAGCATAATGACCCTTCTTTTCACACTTGAGGCAAACTAAATCAATCTTTTCCTTCTTGGCCGCCTTCTCCCTTATGGGTTCACTTCTTTTTAAAGAACTTCCTCTCTTACCCTGAGAAAATGGGTTTCAACCGGCTTCTCTTTAGCACAAACAGCAAGCATTCCTTCATGGCGAATTGCTATCTCCACCACTATATTACTAGGATCACGAAGATGTGGCAGGGTCATCCTAGCAATCTCGGGCCTCAATCCCCTAAGGAACCTCTCATTACTTCTGATGACTACGTCTATAGTATTATATCCATAATGGGACAACTCATCAAACATAGTGGCATACTCAACAATCAACATCTCTCCCTGCACTAGGTCCAAAAACGTCCTCAGTAACGTTGATTTAGCGACCTCAGACATACACCTCTATTCAAATCTCCTTCGAAAATCAGCCCAAGCCAATTCCCCCTCCGAAACTCCAACAGTAACACTGTTCCACCAATGAAGCGTTGACCCTTGCAACTATCTAGAGGCCAACCTTCTCTTCTTCTTATCATCTAAACCCAAATCAGCAAAGATACGCTCACAATGCAACAACAAATTCTCTACCTCTATGGCATTCTCCGTCCCTATAAATGGAATCCCACCAAGACTGGTGTAATCTCTACTCAGCTTAGCATAATTATTCCCAACTGGAGCCACATGATTAGCTCCTCCAACATTTCCAGCAACTCTTGCTTGCATCATATTAATGAAGAACTGATACATCACCCCCAAATCCACTGGTGGATTTCCAGCACCCACAATGGCATCAGCATTTTGGTTAGCATTAGCCTGTTAACCCGGGTTCCTCCTGGTGGGTCGAGCATTTCCATTAGTTGTGGTGTTTCCTCCATCGAGATTTCCTCTTCCGTTTCCTACTTCCTTATCTTCATTCTCGTAAATCTGCATACGAGCCTTAGTAAGATACAAAAGAACATTCTAAGAGTGAGGGGAATAATTACTTAATATATCTATATACCAAATACAAGTACGTTACTATAGCGTTAACCCAAACCCCGATCTTCTTTTCTGATTTATAGGATTATGTTTGAAAATCTTTTAGGTTTAAATTTCTTTTAAGTTTCAAAAACCTATGCTCTGATACCAACTTGTAACATCCCCTACTCGGAGGCCCAAAACTAACGGCTACAGATGTTGTAGTCATGCATAGTTATTAATCCTCGCCGACCAAATACGGTAATGTTAGATACATTGATATAATAGAAACACATGAATATGTATAAATTTTAAAATCACAAAAAAGCTTTTACATTACATTTCAAATCATTTCAAATTCATTACATAATCCTAATACGAGAACCACGTTTAGAGAAAATATATTTTTTATAACATACGCCAAGAGTGACATATGAAGATGCCACCTTGGATGATCAGAGTATATATAGGCAATTTAACAACTTTGCCTTTACAACAACAACACAGCGGAATCAAAATAAAAGAGAACTCTAAGTAGCTATCATGCCTCATGTACGTCTCCAGAAGCTTATTCGTCCAAAAAGGTACCTGAAAAGCTCAACTCCCAAACTACTCAAAATCAATTGAGTACCCGAGAGTTTAAAGGGAATACATAAACTTCGAGTCGGACATAAAGCCAGGTATGAATAATAATCTACCATCTCGAACCATTTAGATATCTAGTGAGACCACGCTGCTTAGCGGAACGGGTTTTCCCCTTACTAGTATCCTAAAACCTTTACAAAACCATATACTATGCTTCTGCAATCCACACTGGTTAAAACATCTCAAAATAATATGATGATATGCAAACAAGTAAACCAATTCTGGATTTCCCATCCCCATTCATTCCGACTAACTGTCTCATTTATAGTTCCCAGGGTCACTATTAACCTATTAGTTTTCATGGGCTTACTAATAACCTGTTTAATGTTTATGGACTCCCTCTCCAGTTCATAGTTTTTATGGGATCACTAAGAACCTATTGGCCCCTGCCAATAACATCATTGTTTCATGGGTTCTCCCTAAACCTATTGGTAACTCCAATAACATCCCTCTTATTCTAGTTTTCATGGGTTGACTGGAAACTATTGACATCTGTCAATAACTTTATCCGATATAGTTTTCATGGGTTCGTTACAAACCTATTGTTCCCTGCCAATAAATCTTTATAATCATAGTTTTCATGGGTTTACTATGAACCTGTCTCCCTAACAACTTATTTTATACATAGTTTTCATTGTTTTACTATGAACCTATTGGCCCCTGCCAATAACTTTCCTAAACATAGTTTTTATGGGTTTACTATGAACCTGTCTATTTGACAACTCCAATATTCAGACATCCTATATTCTTGTCTATCTGATCCACTAGATGTAGTTCTACTTATTTAGGAGTTAATTCAATTTATATTCACTACTGGGTCAACCTAGTTAATTACTCCGCCCATCCCCAAAATACAGTTATGTGTCCATTACAATGTGAATATATACATATATGAAAAAGTAAGCATAATAACTTGGTTAATCTCTTTAACCTTTTAATTAAGGAAAGTTTCTTCAAAACCTCCTTACTTAAAATCATTTCAAAACTATTTATTTATGCCATGGTTTTCCTTTAAAATGAGATTGGGTTATTTTTTTGAAAATCTAAGGCTTTTGAAACCTTTAAAACTTTGCTTTCGACCTCACTGGATAACCTCCTTCGAAAGTATATAAATCTCTTTTCAAAACATTAGGCCCTTGCCTTTCGAAATACTTTAAAACCTCTCTTTTGAAACCTTTCGAATGTAATAAAGTATTACTTATTAACTCTCGAAAGCATAACTTAGAAACCATTGAAAGTACCCCTTTCGAAACCTTTGAAAGTTCCCCTTTCGAAACCTTTGGAAGTATCCCTTCCGAAACCATTGAAAGTCCCTCTTTCAAAACCATTGGGTTTATATTTAAAATATCATTTGGGTCAAGTGAATATAAACGAAAGTATCTCTTTTGAAACCATTCTTTATCATACAAAAGTAATGGGAAAAACTTGATGGAGTCGGCAGCACACTTTCGAAAGTATAAATCATTTGGGTGAAACACTTGAAAGTTGGCTTCGAAACCCCTTTCGAAGCCATTGCCTTCGAAACCATTAACCTCCTTTCGAAAGCTATAGGAAGTGGCTTATATTTTATAAAACAAAGACTACCTTCCAAAAGCATTGATATCTTCAATACCTTCGAAAGGCATAAGGTCGCAGAAGAGTTTCGACTTGGCCGAAACTACCCCTTCCGTATGCTTTAATTTGAAAACTAAGTAGCTTCGTTGAAAGCTGCTACTTTAAACAATAAGGTGGCAACTCTCTTGTGAAAGCTATTTAGAAGACCCTTTCGAAAGCATCGGTTTCGACTCCTTCGAAAGCATTTAATAAAAACAGGCAAGCACTTTTCTTTAGAAGACAAAACAATGGTTTCGGTCTCATCGGAAGTTATGTTTCGACACCATGCCTTCCGCCTTTCTCCAATCCACTACGTACCAACAATGTTGATACCCTGTGTATTGGTTTTGGCATGGTTGGTTTTGACCTGGTAGGTTTCGAATTGATTGAAGGCGGAAGCTCTAGGTTGAAAGGCTCTTCTAAAGGAGGCGGAACCTACTTTTCTAGGTAAAAGGCTGTTTTTACCAAATAAAGCAATCTCTTTATAACTAATAACCTCTTTATAACTAACTTGCCTATTTGTAAACATTTGATTGGTTGCCTTAAACTTTTCAAATTATTTTCCAAATAATTGCCACACTATTTCAGATCTAAAAAAAGTTTAATTTTAACAAATACGCCCTTCCATTAAGTTAAAAAATAAATCATTTAGGTCCTCCTTTTAAAATAATTTAATTTCCATACTAAATCTCTTAGTAAAAATCTCCAAAAATCATAGGAATTCACTTTTAATATGTTATCTAACATATAATAATGTCAGACCCAAATTCATCATATAATATCCGATATTAATTTTTAAACCCAATTAACCATATTTTCCTTTGAAAAGTCATAATAATCTTTGCATAAGTTGGAAAATTATCAAAATTAAAACCTAATTCAAAAATCATGTTTTACATAACATATAAATTCCTCATGGCATTCGAAATCAATTATAATTGGTTTTATCCCTTAAAATCGTGTAAAATC
Source organism: Allium fistulosum (assembly GCA_030737815.1). Taxonomy (NCBI): domain Eukaryota; kingdom Viridiplantae; phylum Streptophyta; class Magnoliopsida; order Asparagales; family Amaryllidaceae; genus Allium; species Allium fistulosum. The sequence goes on along the minus strand of CM060908.1, from coordinate 734,752,820 downwards.
ATATTTAAACAATCTTGTTTAAATCTAACAAGTTATGATCCAAGCATATCATTATCCAAATCATCATAAAAATGGATTTAGTCTTAAACCTAAAAATAAATGATTATATAACAAAATAGAGGTGATTGAGATTATTATTCACCTTGATTAGGATAAGGAGATTGGACTGGATTGAGATAAGTAGTAGACTTTCCTTAGGCCATGGCTAATAGCTTCCTTCTAGATCTTCTTCCAATCTGTGTAGAAACGAAAACTTATTGGTAGAAATCTGGATCTATCTCGTGGATATGGGAATCCACTAGTAGTTGATGAGATCCAACCAGATTGAGAATTCTATCTCAGTGAAAGCAACAAAATGCTTGCACCAAAAGTTAACACAAGCACCTAATAGATTATATGTAGAGAAATAAATGAAGAAATCAAAATTAAAAATTAAGGAAACAAGTAGAAAACAAGTAAAAAAACAATGACAAAAAGATTTATAGTAGTTCGGCGTAGAATTCCAACGTCCACTTTGATGAAATAGCTTTATTAGTCACTTGATTTTCTAAGTACATGAGGGATCGGATCAGAATCTGTAATTACAATGGAGTATAAAGAAAATAGCATAAAGATCCATCAAATGAGCTATGAACCTTGTATTTATAGGTGTAGATGATTGAATATCTTCCTAAAAATTCAGCGGCAAAATCTCTAGATGTAGGTGAGGTTACGCACAAAATTTCATGACCCAATTCCCCATGATGAGCAATCGAGATCGATCGATCTTCCTGGCCACATGGCGAGTCGCGATCGGTCAAGTGGCTCCTTCTTTATTCTACCTTCATGTTTCCAAACTTGTTTGCATAATTGCTTTTGGGTTTTGAGAGATATCGATCGATTTGTGTTGAGTTGAACTACTGATCCAAGTTGCTCATAGCCATAGTAATCCAGTCCGGTCTCCTTTTTAAGGGAAGTATTATTCCATACTTAGAATGTTCTATGGAGTCTATCTCTTGGCTTCGCTTGATCGTTACTTCATATTGTCGTCTTTGCTTGATCTCTAGACTCTGATGTTACCTCTCTGAACTGCTTTCCTTGTTTATCATCAAGTCTACTTTTCCAGTCAGGCTAGATATAGCCGGGTCAAAAGGCCAGATAACACGACCAAATTTTACCTTCATAGTTTCTTTTCATAATTTGCTTGATAGAACTTTTCCAACTATGTGTGAAGTGCACATATTATATTTTGTTTCAGTTACAAAATGTGATTGCATGAGTTTCCCAACAGTATTCCAAACCAAGCGCTTAAACTTAAGGCGTTTGTTAAACAAAAGCCTAAAGACTGGGCGCTTGTTAAACAAGCCTCCATGTTTCATAAAAGGCATTGGCGTTTGTTGAACAAGCGTCTAAACCCAATGTTTATATTATGTGCTTCTTCCACTATTCACCTCGCATTTTTTCATTCCACCTCACTTTTCCATTTTCCATTTTTATTCGCCGAAATGCAGTCATGACCCGTCAAAATTTCAATACGGACTGTCCATTACACGATCGATGTCGACGCTAGTGTAGCTCATATCATTCCAGATGCTAATATGACCATTGATAATCTTTGATGTTTGCAGAAGTTGCCCCCAATAAGGACACATCAATTGGGTGCAGCACTAGCGACCTCACAGATAAACTTTTTTGATAAGTAATTATTAGATAAACTTGCTTATCAGAAACTATGAATGTTTATCGATTTGATTAGTCTAATGTTAACCTTAAATAATTACTTATATAGGTCATTCACGTAATGTTATCTCGCCTTTTGGCAAGGCCATGACACCAAGGACTTGACTGGAAACCAAAGGCAGTTCGTCCCAAAGATCGGTTATACACAGGTCTACTATGGATACTGGCAAATTTGGTCCGAGCCTGGATTGAGCTATAATTGACATGACACGACAACCAAAGCTATGAGAGCTAAGGTACCAAATTTCAAGTCAATCTGAGTTATTATGCTCAAGATATTGATCGATCAAGATGCACGAAGGAAGCCTCATTTCGTATCCATCATGATTCAACCTCCTTTGTATCCATCAAAGTCAGGCTAATTCGTTCCCATCATTATTCAACCTCCTCCGTATCCATCAAAGTCAGTCTAATTCGTATCCATGGAAAATTGTCACTTCATATCGATCTCATGTTTACACGCATCGTATCGATCCAACCATTCACATATTTCATATCGATCGGCTATTGACCAATACGAAGAACGTATATTGGATCGATAAGAATGTCATCCCACCCGATCGATACGAAGCGGTCACTGAATGATCGATAAGAAATAAGACAAATTATATCGATACGAAATCAACATCAACAATCAATACGAGAGAGGTTGGATTGTATCAATACGAAACAGCTCCTAAGGCATCAATGCAAAGTACACTGGAGCTCCATAAATTTCTTGCTTAGTATCGATTCCATCTCTGTGTATTTCGTATCGATCGGTCAAATGTTCAATACGAAACAATGGCCACAGATCGATACGAAGAGGATAGCCATACATCGATACGAAGCAGCCTCTAGATCATCGATACAAAATGAAACATTGCAGGACGATACAAACAAAGCATGGAAAAGAGGAGGAAGCGGTCATGTAGAATTAAAAGGGGATCTACCCTAGCTTATCACTCCACGACACCGCCATTTGATCGATATGAATCGATCGATCTGTTCACAAATCGATACGAAGACACCAGCCTACTGCAACTCCAAACTTGGATCGATCATAACTCAAAATCTACAAGTCCAAATACTACCAAATTTTCACTGTTGCTTGCATACCACTAGAAGAATGTTCGTGATCGATCCCATCATCATTGGACCACTTTTGGATCGATACGAAATACTTAAGGATTGATCAGGGATCGATCCCAAACTACCCCGGATCGATCACGTGGGCCCACCCACGTGTGAGAAGGAGTATTCCGAATTCGAAGTCAGATATTTCCATGCTACGCCTATAAATAGCAATATAATGCCTCAAGAAAAGGGACTCATTTTGGCTCTTCTACGCCGTTACTCTGCTGAACTTCATTGTAACTCTGACACTATCAATTGTACTCTTGTAAATCAGTAGAGAATCATCAACAAAAAGCAACTCTTCAAAGTGGACGTAGACTACAACACCAAACCACTATAAACCTTGTGTTCTGACTGCTTTCCTTTTAATTTTGAGTGTTCTTCATATTTAATTCTACTACATACAATCTATCTGTGAGCTTTGATTGTGATTTGGTGCTTTCATCTACAATTGGGTGTTTGTGACCAATTTTGGCGCAAACACATAATTATGCGTGGTAGTTGGCATAGATGCATCTCTGAGTACTTTTACACATTACCTAAGTCCATTAGAATTGGACTATATGAATCATCTTTCGGTGATGTACTATAGTTAACTAAATTTTCACTTGTCGACCATTGTGTACTAGAGGCTCTTATTGAGAAAAGGTTGCCTATCACTCATATGTTTCATTTTTAAAATTTTGAGTTAGGATTGACTCTTTTAGACATTTATATGCTGACTGGAAATAGAGGTTGACCGACCATACCATGCACTGGTACCATTTGATAGTTCATATGAGGATTTTGAGTCATATTTAACGTATTTACCGGTTTTGGTCGATGATGAGATTAGAAGAGGTGCTGCTACACTTACATTTTTGTAGAGGTACATAAAAGACTCTGTGGACGCTGAGGAGGTGCACACTCTTATTATATGTGTTTTTTCTGTTATATCCATTTGGTTTTACATTTTATTAAACAATAATGGCATGATTAGACTTGGATATCTGGTAAGATTGGTAGATGTAGATGGACTTCAAATTTATGATTATGGTATTGCTATTCTTGGATATCTATTTGTAGCATTGGATACCTATGTGCTACAGTAGTCCCGGTAGATATTTGGTTTTTGGTACATCCGCTTATTTTGGTACTATTGAGTGTACGACCAATGTGCACCCATGACTTATTAATGAAGTGAACACTACTCCATATTCACTTTCCTAGATTACGTCGTTGGTGGAATGCTATTCATGTATGTTCACATGGATGGTACACGGTATCCCTTTTGTTTCCATTACTCAAGTCGGCATGTATGTTCAAATGGACAAAGTGGCTACAGTGTTTGATATGATGGGACCCTGAGCCATTTTGTTTCCGTTAATCAAGATGGTATGTAAGGATAGATGGACAATGTGGCTATGGTGATTGATGTGACGGGACATAAGCCATTATGTCTACCATAAAAAAATCAAATATTTAAGCAACAATAAATACCTGAGGTAATCTTGTTCATTCAAGCTCAATCAAATCTACACTGCAAATTGGCAACTAAAAAAATAATGTTAGTTGAAAATCTTATAATTTTAAACTATAGCAGTGGGTGAAGTTTTTCTTCTTCACCACACTCAACCGGATCGTGATGTAATCTTAGATGTCGATTGCTTCTACGATTTGAATCAACAGATTTAAGCTGTGTTAAATCTGCCATAGAGAAGTGGCTATGTCGCTAGGTGCTTCATAGCTTTGTAGTTGCACTTCAACTATTTATTGGAATGTCGGAATGTTTTTTTTTGTAAGAAGAAAATATTATTCTTTAATCAGAAGACAAAACGATAAAAGTAAAAGACACATAATTTTTTACGTGGTTTAGATTATTGTTAATCCTATATCAATGGAATAATCCATTATATATTTGTTATCTTTTACACAGATGAATACATTTTCCCAGAAGTATATAATATTTTTATTTTAGATTTTTCCTTTCTGGGAAGAAGAAAAAAAATAAGGATCCCCTCTTCTTCATCCTCTAGTGTTCCTTTTATAGTATGAACAGTGCATTGTTGGTTGTTACAGGTCGGCTTCTTCTCTCTCAGAATGGCAAATGGCTTAAGAGGAATGGTAAGGGACCGCCCTGAGGCTTTGGTATATGGTTGATGCATGCAAAGTGGTGTAGTGGTTAATATTGCCTGGCACTAAATTTGTACTGCCCTGCTAATACCTTTGTCGTCTTTGCTTGACATGACATCATGTCGGGTCGGAATGGGATAGTATCTCTCATTTCTCCATAAGAGTTGACTTTGCATATGCCTGGAATGTGCTTGAGGCTATTTGTGATTTGTGTTGAGTGTAGCTTTAGTTGCCCTCTTTGCAAGTATGCTTGGATTACTAAGGAGAGAGAGCTTCACATTTGTCGTTTACACGTAGGTAAGGTTTTGCATTGAAGTGTATCATGAGTGGCTCTGTATACAACCCCTTCGAAGTGCTTTTGACCCCGTGCGGTGCTGCCTAGGTCGCCCTCGGTTTATACTGGTGTCGGCCTATTCCTGTAGGTATTTGACAAAGTAGGAGCCTTAGAGGTGTAGCCCCCTCGGTATATTATGTATTACCTCCTATGCCTCAGTGTAGTATTTCATTTTTACCTGTAATTCCCTTGGCTATAGGGCTTAGCTTGGATTAGGACTTGGATCTTTAGGTTGTGCCCTTACAACCTGTCCCATTTCCCTTCGTTGTAGTTTGGGGTAAGAACAGGTGTAATGCTTGCCCTCCTAAGTCTGCGACGATCGTAGGTCAGGGTAAAATTGTTGCCTTAAGTACCGATTCTGTATGTTCAGTCAGTCCTATCCAATCTGTCCTTGCGGCTGTGGGAAAGAGTCTTTTCCGCTGCACTTGCGTTTAGTTCTTTTGCATACGTGCCATCCTTTTATCGATCTACATTCAAACTGCTGTCCAATCCTACTATTCGTTGTTCTAGGTAGATTTTTTTACCAATCTTTGCACTAATTATTTTTAGCAGTTATCCTTGATTCACCAAAAAAATCTTTGATCACTCTGATTGTGCGGCCATTATTCAAATTGAGGTACGCATTTTTTTTCTTCATCTGCCCTAAATTTTCCTTCATCCTTTTGCTTGAAAAGAACTGCTATTAGGTTAGCTTTCAAATTTGGGGGAATTTTGGTAGATTGATAGTACGAGAAATTGTTTCAAATCTTGTTTGTCCCTTTTAGGAGTAATCTTTAGGATTTTAATATGGACTTCTCTTCATCTTCTTCTACGCTCCTTCCTTCTAAGATCACCCTGTTGGGAGACTCATTAGTGTTCTTAGGCAATTTGTGTTTTCTAGTTATGCGGTAAGGTTCACAATCCCTATGAACATGTTAACACAACGCTGAAAGGACATATCTCCATCACTCCTAAACATATTTGGTGTGGTCTTTATCTTCATGTGCATCCGACTATTCTTAAGTTGCTTTCTTCCTTAGATCTTGCTCCAATCCAACTTTCCCCTCATTTGTATACTCTTGCCTTGGCCACCTTTGTTTTTATGCTGAAAATGGCATCAATCTTACTAGTGAGGAACTTTGGTTTCCTTTTGAAATTAGGAAGAGTCCTGCAAAAGGGAGCAATGACTTCTTTTACATTCAAGCTAATAAATCGATTTTTCCCGATGTAGCAAATAAAACCAAAAAATGGGCCGATTTTTTTTCTTTGTTTCGAATTTGGACAAATTTCCTTTTTTTACCATAAGTATTCTGTTTACACCATCACTTTTGAGGAGAACGCAGAATTATAAGATTCTCATAGATGGCAGATTCGGGAATTACCAGCAGATGACAGGAAAATAAAAAGGTTGTTTAATGGACCAAAGCTGAAGGGTCGTGGTTTATTGCATCCTCCTCATACATTCTCCCACGGCATATTTAAGCCTAATCCTTCCCCAACTGAATCTGAGAGTATAAGCTGCTTGCAATAGGATCTTGGGAATCATTATTCTTGTGATTTTAACCTTTCCATTTCTTCTCCTTTGTAGGTACAATGAATGTTGAGGCTGCTACTGAGCTTCGTAGGGCTTTGGAAAAGGAGAAAAAGAGGAAGAAGGCCTCGAAGGGAAAACATGAAGGGTCTGGTGGTTCTCCCACTACTTCCATAAGATTAAACATTTCTACCCCTGTTGGTACCAAAATTGGGCACAACACTCTACGGATGTGTTTGAAGAGATAAAATGAAGAATATAAATGGAAAAGAGGAAAATCTAATAAACACACCAATAATAAACAAGAAAAAGACACAGAAACACACGAATTTAGAGTGGTTCAGCGTATGGCCTACGTCCACTATGAAATGGTTGACTTTATTTGTTATCCCGCCTTTTGGCAAGGCCATAACACCAAGGAATTGACTAATAACCAATGACGGCCCATCCTAGAGATCAGTTATATATGGGCTCACTACGGATATCGGTGAATTTTGTCCGAGTCCGGATCGAGCCAAAATTGGTAGGACATGACAAGCTAAGTCATGGGAGCCAACATACAAAATCTCTAGTCAATCCAAGTTCATATGCTCAAGTTATGAAGGACATAAAATTGGACGAAAATCAGATACCGTTCGACTCGCTCCTTCGACTCACTCTCTTCGACTCGCTCCGGTTCCCTCAGATACTAGCTTCGACTCGTTCCTGTTCGACTCGCTTCACTGCCATCTGAAGTACCTATTTCGACTTGCTCCGCTCATATGCTTTCTTCGACTCGCTCCCTTCAAACCACTGATCAACTCCATCAACTTCGACTCCGTTGCTAAAACCTCCCAGAACCGCCCTCTTCGACTCGCTCGACCAAGTGTTCACTTCGACTCGCTCGGCCTGGGCACACTTCGACTCGCTCAATCAGTAAACAATTCGACTCGCTCGAAGCAGCGTCTAGGACAAAGTAAGAATCAAGTGCCACGTCATCGAGTCGAAGGGGAGCGAGTTGAAACAGGAGCGAGTCAAAGGAAACAGCCTACCAGAAAATCCATTTCGTATTGATCATATCCCCCAATCTACAAGTCCAAATGCTATAAAATTTTCACAGAAGACTACGTGCATTCTAAAGAATGTCCATGCCAAATTTCGACTCCATTGGATGAAATCTAGATCGAGTCGAAATCTGTTCGTGTCGATCACGGATCGGACCGAAACTTCAAAGGCTTGGGCGTGCGGGCCTGGTCACGTGCCAGAGAGGGTCTCCCAAGATCTGAGCGAAATACCAGCCTCCTACACCTATAAATAGACCCCTAAAGACAACAAAAAAGGGGTTCTTCTTCCTCTTTGAGATCTCTAATGCCCGGACTCCGCCAGATCCATATCTGAACTCAGTTGCTGCTGCCATAAACGAGATTCACTGCTGCTAATCATAATTGACTGCTGTAAATCATTGAATTCACTTGTAAACACAAAAGAAAGATCAATAAAGCAACCTACTTCATAGTGGACGTAGGCTATACGCCGAACCAATCTAAATTCTTATGTCTCCTTGCACTTTAATTATTCTCATTTCTGAAATTTGGAGTCTTTGTTAGATAATTCCTCTTTTTTCATTTAATTTCTTCACTTTTTCTCTTCAAAGACTTCTGAAGAGTGTTGTGCCCAATTTTGGTACAAACACTTTGGTGCTTTCACTGAGAAAAACCCAATTTTTCTCTTGCTCTTTGGATCTCCTATCTATATTGGATTGCATAAATCTAAGAAGAAGATCCAGATCTAGAACTTTGAAACCATACCATTCTATTCGGATTTGCAATCAAATCTAGGAAAGGACTTCATCAATTCATTATGGTGAGCACACGTACCACCTCTACAGCTACTGATCAAGGAGCACGGGACCGAAAAAATCTTGTGCAATCACCTCCATCCAACCAAAATGCTGCGGGACCTTCAGATCCATCAGGTCCGATCACTAGACAAGAATTCCAGACATTGCTTCAAGAGTTGATCCAAAGTCGACAGCAGCTAGCGGAACAACTACGTGCCAACACGGAGTTGACTAACCAGCTAAATCGCCAAAGGCGAAGAAGATCCAGAAGAGACCAAGGTTCTCACTCTTCCACAGAAAGTTCAGCCTCCTCCGATGGCCAAACTAGATCCACACGTCCACGGTTGGGTGGAAGCTACACCCAGGCCACGGGACACCAACCTGCTTCGAACCTTGGGCAACCTAGAGCTGGACCATCCGCTAGCCTCCGCACAGAACCTTCAACTCAGGGAGGAGCTGCTCCTTATCATGTTACCGGCAACATTGCTACTACCACCATTGCTGGACAGGGAGGTGATGCTAGAAACCAAGCTGATCCTCAACATAGCCAACAAGAGCAGACTCCTGAGCCTTTTGTCCCTGAGGATGTTGAACCAAGGAGGCGAGGAACGAACCGTCAACCGCATCCGGTCCAGACTCGCGCTGTGGAACCCGACCACACCATGGCACAACATGCTCCAAGTGTCCGAACGCCGGACATACCAGCGATGATCCGCCAAATGATCTGTGAAAGTCAGGGTCTCTCTAATGTCGACTTGGGAATCTCCCGAAGTCATACCCCTTTCACCAATGATGTTTTATATGCTGAGCCACCTCGGCACTTCAGGATGCCAGCTTTGCCAGTTTATGAAGGGAGCTCTGATCCCAATCAACACGTCCTGAAATACGAGCGGCTGATGAATGCTGCTAGAGCTGATGACGCAGTAAAGTGTCGTAGTTTCCCTATTTCCCTAGGGGGCATCGCTACCATGTGGTTCACTCATTTGCCACAACGATCCATCTCTAACTTTGACTAGATGGCCACCAAGTTTGTCGAACAATTTTGCATGCATGTGGCGAGGTCAAAGGACGTTAACACTCTGTCTAGTGTTACGCAAGCTCTGGGAGAAACGATTAGATGTTACTTGGAGCGATTCCATGCTACGTGTGCAGAAATAAGCAATCCCAACGATAACTCTATCCTGATGGCTCTGACTAAGGGAATTGATGCTGATTCCGAGTTCAGAAGTTGGTTAGCTGGGAAACCACCTGCGTCATTGGACCGTTTCTATTCCAAGGCAGTCCAATTCCTGAGAAGGGAGAATGCGAAACAGTCCAGGAAGCAGGATGAAGCAGGACCCAACATCAAAGGTATCCAGAGTAACGTCGCTGTTAAACAGTCCGGAGATAGTTCTGGAAAAGTTCAATTGAATGTCAAAAATAAACAGAATCAGCAGAGGGACAATAGAAATCAGAACAAAAAACACGATCAGGATCGTGGACCACGGCGTAGAGCTTCCATGTACGAAAACTACACTCCATTGAACACATCGTTGGAAAATGTGTATTTGCAGATGTAACGACCCGGAATTTTCGACTCCGAAAATCCCGAATTGTTAAGATAGTTAGAGAAAAGAAGAAAGAGATAGAAGAAGAATAGAAAGAAGAAAGAAAACACATCATCTCACATTCGCAGCGGATTAAATATAATAAAAAAAATAATAGCATTTATACAAAGAAAAACTGTAATTGTTACTTTACATTCAATACATCAGAGTTACAACATATACACAAATAGACTAGACAGTTATCAACCTGTCCCAGACTACTATCAATAAGCTCTCAAATATACAGCGGTAAACTCCATACGTTCCTGCCATCCAGCTCGCCTCCTGAACTCCAGAACGTCCTTACCTGGAAATCTGTAATACTCGGTCTGACCCGAGCATTACATCAAAGTAACACCCGGGTCAGGCTGGAAACCAGCGTGAGTAAACCCATCTAACATGGAATACAAGCATACAACCTTTATAGAACCCGGGGTAACTCGAATCAATTTACAAATTTACAATTTGTTATAAACATCACAAATTTCATGTATCAATATCTAAGTACCAAAACTTAGATTAATTGGTCCAATTCACTTAAATCATTCCATTCCAACCTAATGATTTCACTTACCAATTTTTACAGAATCGAAGTGGTTTCGGGTATTAACTAATATCCGACTCCGGTCTCTTCGAATCCGATGTCATCTTAACCCAAGTTATTCAAGTGATTAAATTCAAATACTTTTATATAACCAATATCATATCAACAGAATGTCATAGCATATCATCCAATAGATATTATTCAATTCAGACATTCAACAAACAATCATTCATAAGCCAGCATTATCAATTCATATCATAATTAATCATCTAATTCTGCTTAATCAACCATTAATTAATTTCAAGCGTTTAATTTATTAATCACTCCTTGATTACCTCATTAATCAATCAATAAATCTCTAATCACAGATTAATTATCCTTTAATTATCAATTAATAAACCTTAATTATTACTTAATCTCCTTTAAAGTAATCATTCCTTAATTATTTTAAAATCAATTGTTGATTAATAACTTTAATTATTAATCAATATCTCTTACTCCATAATTATCCTTATAATTAATTAATCATTAATTAATTAATTGATTATCTCTTAAATTATTAATTAATTACCTAGTTATTAATTATTAATTTAAAATTTAATTAAAGATTACACATTCCTAAATTCCTAGTGGATTAACCATTTGATTAATCCTTAATTAACAGTTAATTAATCCTTAATTACCATTTAACAACTTCTTAATTGATTATTTATTCATCAAGTAAATTAATTACCCTTGATAAATTTATTGATTAATCCTTTATACTTAACTAAACTAATTAATTAAACTTAATTGCCTTTTTAATTAATTTAATTAATTACAAACTCTAAAATCTTAATTATCTTAAGATTTATAAATGCCTTGATTACCGTTAACATGTTACTCCATTTATCTGGAAAGAAAATCTTTACTTAATTAAATTATTAATTAGGGTTTAATAAAATAGTCATTTATCTTTAAAATTAAAGTTATCAAACTTCAAAACTTCTTAAATCAAAATGTTTAAGAACACTGATTAAGTTTAAGTTTAAAATTCTACAGGTAAGTCACCTTCAATATGCTCGAAGGCGAACTCGAGCTACCCTTCCAATTACTCGCACCTGACTTCGAGACTTCCATAGCCCCAATCCTCTGACACGTACCCCATCACGTGCACGTGCACCACCACCTGCGGCTACTCCGACCAACGACGACACCATCGTCAAATCACCCAACATCCCTACTAGCAACAACGATCTTCCAAACATCATCTCCAGCCTCAATTCAAAATCGAGCATCCCTGATGAACTGAGTCCCAAAACCATCATCAGGAAAACCCGCCGAACCCTCGATTCCGATCATGGAATCTGCTACAACTCCGCCTATGGCTTGCCGACCCACTACGCCTCCATCTCCCAAAGTCTTATGTAACTCGAATCAGTAGAGGTACAACAGTGGTTCGATTACCCAGCTTGACCAAAACTAGGTTTAGATCCCAAATCATCTCTCCACCGTCGCCACGAACATCAAACGACCAACCTCCCATTTTTCCCGACCTCTACCCACCATCCTCCACCTCCAGTCGAAGCCCTGACTACTAAAATTTCCCCTGCCACCAGAGATTCCTCGAAAACCAAGTTCCAGACATTTTAAGATTTCATACTCGAAATTTCATTAAAAATTCTGATTTTAGTTTTAAAAATCATATCTTCCTAAATGAATTCGAGTTACAATCCTGGAATAGCAATTTGCAAGGTTTACTTTTTACAAGATTTAAAGACTTCCACTGTCTTTCCATTTTTCCCAGATAAATTCCAAATGTTTAGCTCATATCCATTTTTAAGTTTTAAATTATGACTAAACAAACATTTATTGTTTGCAAACTAAGTCACTACAGATACTAGAGGATGAGAAAATTGGAAATTGGACTAATTTAAAACTCTGTAATATGGAAACAGAGAAGACATAAAATTCAACCTGACCTACACACTTGAATACATTCCTACATACAGATTCTATACTTTTTATACACATGCAGGCATCATCAACACCGAGATTTCATAAGCAAAAATAAATCATCTACTTAAACTTTAAATTTAGAAGTTTACTCACCTGTTTTATGATGTGCAGAGAATTTGAAAACAGTTTGCACTTGAAAATTGCTACAGCAACTTGAAAAGCTTTTGAAAATTTGAATTTGCTTTATTTCTTTAAAACTGCAAAGCTTTGAAAACTTTGGCTTCAGATTTACTTGCATGCATACTTGAAGGATGGTTACAGGCTTGATTGTTAACAGAGCTTGCAAAATGGCTAAAGGCTTGCTATTACAGGGCTTTGGTCTAGCACTTGAAAAATGGTTACAGGAAAACAACATTGCAGATTGTTTTCTTGAGGAGTGTTACAGGTTTTTGAACTTGAATTCGAGGAGTATTTTGATCTTGTATTACTGGTTTGAGAAGATTACAGAGAAAACATTCAGATTGGTTTTCTTGGTTTCAGGTTGTAAATTCTTGGTTTGGAAATAAATTTCTGTTTTGGGTTGTGGAGATGATTTCGGGTTGTAGATTTTTCTGGTTTGGTAATATTTTGTTTTACAGGTTTGTTTTCTTGAGTTTGTAAAATGAAGATAGGAAAAAGAAGTAAGGAGATGAGATATATGTTTATATAAGCTTACTTAGGATTTATTAAAAATAAAAGAAAATAAAAATAGAATAGTGACACTTGTTTAAAAATCTAACACTTGTCTTTTAACATGAGTTAATTTTCTTACATTTGTAATTTCCATGATTTAATTAATTTACACTTGTAATTATGCATGTGTTTATTATCATAATATGGTTTTTATAAATCTTTATATTTATTTTCTATTTAGATAATACATTTTCTTAATTTATATTTTCAAAATCTTTTTAAGAAACTAATATAAACTAATTATATACTAAATAAAATCATATATATATATATATTATTTTTAAATCCAATTTATTTTAAGATATTTATCTCTTTTGAATTTCAAATTCAAATTTAAATTCTATTTAAAATCTTCTTATGTCTATATATATACACACAATCATTATTATTTGTTTTAAAAGATTAATTTGTAAAATTTTAAGTAATTATATTAGAAGATTATCAAATATTTATTCAAATATCTAAAATCCAAATTTTATTATATTTTCAAATTCACTTACATAACCAGATATCTTTTATTATCAGAATTTTATCTGTTCATTTGAACAAACCAATTAATTATCTAATTACTGGATACCCAAAAATCCGGGTTATCACATTCCTTCCCCCTTAGAATCTTTTCGTCCCCGAAAAGGAAGGAAGCCAAAATTTACTTATTTACTTATTATCAGATAAATTTCTTGTTGAACATTTTAAACTATAAACTCCCTTTATATTAAAATACTTTAAAATCTATATAATATTACAAAAATAGTTTTTATAAAAAAACTTTTATAACTCGATGTTTCAACAAGTCCATCCTCGTTCTCACAGAAATTCGGTCATACGTTGATCAGATGTAAGACTGAAAATCTATAAGTACTTGATAAACCCGTTCTCAACACCAAGTGAAAATACTTCGAAAATAATTTATGAAAATATAGAAAACAGTTTTGAAAATAGAGGAAATATCTTTGGTGAGAATGCTCTGGAAATCATCACCCCCATTCATGGTCACAGTTACATCACGGGTTACGTTGCCATCGCAGCAAAAGTCCATGTAACTAATTACACCATGAAACCCACAACAGATCGCAGTTACATTCCAGGGTTACGTTGCTGTCGCAACAAAAGTCCATGTAACTGTTGGCTCTCAGCGGCACACACGATTTCGCTGTCTAAATGAAACTTCTCCCACATAGGTCGCAGTCTACCGATATAAAATCAAACGCAGACTGTTGGCTCTCAGCGGCACAAACGACTTTCGCTATGTTACCATAGTGTCACAGTCTACCAATATAAAATCAAACGTAGACAGTTGGCTCTCAGCGGCACACATGACTTTCGCTATGGTCTGCAGTAGATCGCAGTGACATCGAGTTAAACTGTCGTCACAGCATAACCCAAATGCCTCTGTGGGCACCAGCCCCTCGACTTTCGCTACAAAAATAATCCTCAGGAACTAGTTTATTCCGGACTCCTCACAGGATTAACTTTAGAATCCCCCCTTGGGGTTCAAGGCAGTACCACCCAGTGGCACTCCTGAGAAGTTCATTTCAAGGAAGCGCCTTTTTCCCCAGAGCTATACTCAAAACATTTTATACTATACATTTATAGTATCTTCAAATCATACCCTTTATGATTTATATCAAAATATCCTTTACACAAATCGATATCCAAAATCGATAATTCTCAAACTAGGCTTTCCAATTTCCCAAAATTGATTTTCCCAAAAATCAAAAGCCTTTTCCAAATTATATAGGTTCCCAAAACCTTTTCCAAAATCATTCTCATAAAACCCTTTATATATATAGATATATATAACATTGAAAATCTTTGGATCACTTAAACTTGTATAAAACCTCTTTTATACTTCAAATACTTCCAAAATCCCTTTTTATTCTGGCTAGATTCAATAAGGGAAGTTTATTATATTACAAAATATAACTTTATTTATTGCCAAATCAAATATTCAAGTTTGATTTCTTTATAAAGTTATTTACCATATTACTTACCTCTATAAAGTAAATTTCAACCAAAGAAATATCCAATTCCATTATATTTCACATAATATACCTTTTCATTTCAAAAACCATTTCAAATTTCTTATCCACAAATTTTCAATGCCAATTTCATTCAAACCCGTACGATGTACACATATCATCCGTACGCAATATCAATCTGATCGCTCAATCGATCACACAATTTCACTTCCGAACTAGTATCGTCCACCCGACTCCCTAGTGCGGACTCAGATCTGGTTTCTTGATCAGAAACCGTCATTCTCCTTGCATCGTCACAACTATGATAGAGAATATCCAGAACCAATCAAAACCCATATCCAGGTTCGCCGTCGAAAATCGAGCGGAAAATCCCAACTCGGATCAATAATACTATCTCAAAATTATGTGTTCGAATCTGGATCAAATCACTATGCGAATAGAATAATATACGTATATCCTACGTATTTATCTTTATTGGTTATTACCCAAATCAATTTCTCTTTCTATTCACATTTCTTTTTAATTATATTCTCTTATCCTCAATTGCTTCCATTTCCAATTGAGTTATTACTTTAATTACAAACAGTTTGAACTCTGACCTATTTAAATTAAAAAAAATAGCTTGAAAAGGTTTAAAATAGATAAGTAGTTGAAAAATAGTTATTAGTTTGTAAAATAGCTGTAAAATAGTTAAGTAGGTATAAAATAGTTAGATAATTGCAAATAGTTTCTGAAATAGTGATTAGATATAAGTAACTGAAAAATAGTAATTAGTTTATAAGACAGTTTCAAAATAGTTAAATAGTTCCAAAATAATGGTAAAATAAGTATAAGATAGTTTGGATTTAAGAAGAAAGATTGTATAGTAAATAGTTTGGAAAAATATATTTGTATTAAAACAATTTATTTTGAAAATAATCCAGAGCCAAACTGTTTAATTTCCCAATCCAATTAATTTTCCATCAATTCAATTTAAATTTCCACTTCCTTTTAAATTGACTCAATACTTCAATTGATTTAATCCCAATTCAAGTTGAATTAACCTTAATTCCTATCCAAATTCAAATCAAATTCCATTTGATTTTTAAACTTATTCAACTTTAATCACAATTCCAAATTATTTCAAATCAATTTGGATTAATTTTAAATTGAACCAGCTTCAATTTCAAATCATTTTAATTCTAATTTACCATTTGAATTTTTAAACTTATACATCTTCAATCACAATTCTAATTAATTCAAATCAAATTCAATTTGAACTAATTCTATTCAAACCTCAACTTAAAACCATCTCGAATTTCATAAATTTGAGTTAAAATTTTTAAATGTTAATTTAATTCCTTAAGTCAAATTAACCTTTACTTTTAAATTAATTCAACAACTTAAATCTTTAAACCATTTAATTCTGAATTCAAATTTCAAAATTCCATTTTAAAATTATCTTTACTTAACTTATTACAAAGTTCAAATAAGAATTCAAAATCAATTTAATCTTCAGATTTTAATTTATTATCTATTTTCAATTTCCAGATCTCAAACCCATTTTTGAGATCACTCATAACTCCCATTTAAAATCAACCATTTAACTTCCCAGGTTAAATTTTAATTTCATCTTGAAATTTCCAATTCAAGTTGTTCATTCTAAACTCATTTAACTTCCCTTAAGTTAAATTCAATTTAATCCCGTCAACTTGACCCAATTTGAATTCCCATTTCAAATTTTAAACCTTATATTAATAATCTTCCTACTTAAGTTTAAAAACTTATCCACTTTGGGTTTTCATATCCCATTCCAAGGAAAAATTTAAAACTCAACACTAAGATTTTATTTCAAATCATCATTGGTATTATGTATATTCCTCATATATACATTTTCTTTACACACCAAGTTATATCTTAAATTTTTAAACCACCTTTGGTTTTAATTCAAAACAAATTTCTTTAAAACAATTTCAAGTTTTATGGATTTAGATTTAAAATTTCACAATTTTAAATTATCTTCAATTCCAATTTATAAGGCATACTCACCTAAAAGTTTATTTCCCTAAAACATTTCATTTTACTTAATCATTAACAATATTTCATTATTGAACACAACAACTATTGATGATAATAACCAAGATTATCATATCTGGAAACCAATTTATTATTATCTTTATTTTGATAACACTTCTACAAATTCAATATTTTAATTTCAGTTTGGATCCATTTCAAACTTATCTTCATTCAATTTTAATTTGGCTTTATTTCTATTACCACTTAATTTAATTCCAATATTTTAACAACCCATTACCTTAATATTTATTAGAAGGAAATATCATTTTATATATCAAAATATATTCTTATATAAAATCATTTAAAATCCTTATATAAGAAAATAACAATTACGCTCTCATATATATATATACACACTCAACTCGTTCTAGGGTACCATTGACCCTATCCTTAACGAGTAATCCCCAACAGAGCCAAGGTTCTCGCTTAACCTTTGCTCTGATACCAACTGTAACGACCCGGAATTTTCGACTTCGAAAATCCCGAATTGTTAAGATAGTTAGAGAAAAGAAGAAAGAGATAGAAGAAGAATAGAAAGAAGAAAGAAAACACATCATCTCACATTCGCAGCGGATTAAATATAATAAAAAAAATAATAGCATTTATACAAAGAAAAACTGTAATTGTTACTTTACATTCAATACATCAGAGTTACAACATATACACAAATAGACTAGATAGTTATCAACCTGTCCCAGACTACTATCAATAAGCTCTCAAATATACAGCGGTAAACTCCATACGTTCCTGCCATCCAGCTCGCCTCCTGAACTCCAGAACGTCCTTACCTGGAAATCTGTAATACTCGGTCTGACCCGAGCATTACATCAAAGTAACACCCGGGTCAGGCTGGAAACCAGCGTGAGTAAACCCATCTAACATGGAATACAAGCATACAACTTTTATAGAACCCGGGGTAACTCGAATCAATTTACAAATTTACAATTTGTTATAAACATCACAAATTTCATGTATCAATATCTAAGTACCAAAACTTAGATTAATTGGTCCAATTCACTTAAATCATTCCATTCCAACCTAATGATTTCACTTACCAATTTTTACAGAATCGAAGTGGTTTCGGGTATTAACTAATATCCGACTCCGGTCTCTTCGAATCCGATGTCATCTTAACCCAAGTTATTCAAGTGATTAAATTCAAATACTTTTATATAACCAATATCATATCAACAGAATGTCATAGCATATCATCCAATAGATATTATTCAATTCAGACATTCAACAAACAATCATTCATAAGCCAGCATTATCAATTCATATCATAATTAATCATCTAATTCTGCTTAATCAACCATTAATTAATTTCAAGCGTTTAATTTATTAATCACTCCTTGATTACCTCATTAATCAATCAATAAATCTCTAATCACAGATTAATTATCCTTTAATTATCAATTAATAAACCTTAATTATTAATTAATCTCCTTTAAAGTAATCATTCCTTAATTATTTTAAAATCAATTGTTGATTAATAACTTTAATTATTAATCAATATCTCTTACTCCATAATTATCCTTATAATTAATTAATCATTAATTAATTAATTGATTATCTCTTAAATTATTAATTAATTACCTAGTTATTAATTATTAATTTAAAATTTAATTAAAGATTACACATTCCTAAATTCCTAGTGGATTAACCATTTGATTAATCCTTAATTAACAGTTAATTAATCCTTAATTACCATTTAACAACTTCTTAATTGATTATTTATTCATCAAGTAAATTAATTACCCTTGATAAATTTATTGATTAATCCTTTATACTTAACTAAACTAATTAATTAAACTTAATTGCCTTTTTAATTAATTTAATTAATTACAAACTCTAAAATCTTAATTATCTTAAGATTTATAAATGCCTTGATTACCGTTAACATGTTACTCCATTTATCTGGAAAGAAAATCTTTACTTAATTAAATTATTAATTAGGGTTTAATAAAATAGTCATTTATCTTTAAAATTAAAGTTATCAAACTTCAAAACTTCTTAAATCAAAATGTTTAAGAACACTGATTAAGTTTAAGTTTAAAATTCTACAGGTAAGTCACCTTCAATATGCTCGAAGGCGAACTCGAGCTACCCTTCCAATTACTCGCACCTGACTTCGAGACTTCCATAGCCCCAATCCTCTGACACGTACCCCATCACGTGCACGTGCACCACCACCTGCGGCTACTCCGACCAACGACGACACCATCGTCAAATCACCCAACATCCCTACTAGCAACAACGATCTTCCAAACATCATCTCCAGCCTCAATTCAAAATCGAGCATCCCTGATGAACTGAGTCCCAAAACCATCATCAGGAAAACCCGTCGAACCCTCGATTCCGATCATGGAAACTGCTACAACTCCGCCTATGGCTTGCCGACCCACTACGCCTCCATCTCCCAAAGTCTTATGTAACTCGAATCAGTAGAGGTACAACAGTGGTTCGATTACCCAACTTGACCAAAACTAGGTTTAGATCCCAAATCATCTCTCCACCGTCGCCACGAACATCAAACGACCAACCTCCCATTTTTCCCGACCTCTACCCACCATCCTCCACCTCCAGTCGAAGCCCTGACTACTAAAATTTCCCCGGCCACCAGAGATTCCTCGAAAACCAAGTTCCAGACATTTTAAGATTTCATACTCGAAATTTCATTAAAAATTCTGATTTTAGTTTTAAAAATCATATCTTCCTAAATGAATTCGAGTTACAATCCTGGAATAGCAATTTGCAAGGTTTACTTTTTACAAGATTTAAAGACTTCCACTGTCTTTCCATTTTTCCCAGATAAATTCCAAATGTTTAGCTCATATCCATTTTTAAGTTTTAAATTATGACTAAACAAACATTTATTGTTTGCAAACTAAGTCACTACAGATACTAGAGGATGAGAAAATTGGAAATTGGACTAATTTAAAACTCTGTAATATGGAAACAGAGAAGACATAAAATTCAACCTGACCTACACACTTGAATACATTCCTACATACAGATTCTATACTTTTTATACACATGCAGGCATCATCAACACCGAGATTTCATAAGCAAAAATAAATCATCTACTTAAACTTTAAATTTAGAAGTTTACTCACCTGTTTTATGATGTGCAGAGAATTTGAAAACAGTTTGCACTTGAAAATTGCTACAGCAACTTGAAAAGCTTTTGAAAATTTGAATTTGCTTTATTTCTTTAAAACTGCAAAGCTTTGAAAACTTTGGCTTCAGATTTACTTGCATGCATACTTGAAGGATGGTTACAGGCTTGATTGTTAACAGAGCTTGCAAAATGGCTAAAGGCTTGCTATTACAGGGCTTTGGTCTAGCACTTGAAAAATGGTTACAGGAAAACAACATTGCAGATTGTTTTCTTGAGGAGTGTTACAGGTTTTTGAACTTGAATTCGAGGAGTATTTTGATCTTGTATTACTGGTTTGAGAAGATTACAGAGAAAACATTCAGATTGGTTTTCTTGGTTTCAGGTTGTAAATTCTTGGTTTGGAAATAAATTTCTGTTTTGGGTTGTGGAGATGATTTCGGGTTGTAGATTTTTCTGGTTTGGTAATATTTTGTTTTACAGGTTTGTTTTCTTGAGTTTGTAAAATGAAGATTGGAAAAAGAAGTAAGGAGATGAGATATATGTTTATATAAGCTTACTTAGGATTTATTAAAAATAAAAGAAAATAAAAATAGAATAGTGACACTTGTTTAAAAATCTAACACTTGTCTTTTAACATGAGTTAATTTTCTTACATTTGTAATTTCCATGATTTAATTAATTTACACTTGTAATTATGCATGTGTTTATTATCATAATATGGTTTTTATAAATCTTTATATTTATTTTCTATTTAGATAATACATTTTCTTAATTTATATTTTCAAAATCTTTTTAAGAAACTAATATAAACTAATTATATACTAAATAAAATCATATATATATATATATATTATTTTTAAATCCAATTTATTTTAAGATATTTATCTCTTTTGAATTTCAAATTCAAATTTAAATTCTATTTAAAATCTTCTTATGTCTATATATATACACACAATCATTATTATTTGTTTTAAAAGATTAATTTGTAAAATTTTAAGTAATTATATTAGAAGATTATCAAATATTTATTCCAATATCTAAAATCCAAATTTTATTATATTTTCAAATTCACTTACATAACCAGATATCTTTTATTATCAGAATTTTATCTGTTCATTTGAACAAACCAATTAATTATCTAATTACTGGATACCCAAAAATCCGGGTTATCACAGCAGACCTGCAATACCATGCAGTATAAGAAGCCTGCCTCGAAACCACTAACTGAAAGACAAATCCAAACAGGAAAATTCTGTAGATTCCATGAGAGTTATGGCCACAACACCAATGAGTGTCGTCACCTACAAGACCTCATCGAAAAACTGATACGTGAGCGGAAGCTGGATCAGTATGTACGGGCACCGCAATCCGGTGGTGCGGGCCCATCAAATCAGAACCGTGTGCCGAATCAGGAAAGACAGGAGGAACCCGCTCGTGCAGACGGGAGATTGGTCATCAATATGATAAGTGGTCGTCCTCACCCAGCAGATCGAAGCTGGAAGGAAATGGAGTCGTATGCCAGTTCTATCAGACATGCGGACTTCGAGTGTTGCAGTAGTTTTGACGAGGGGGCTCCGGCCAATCAACAGAAAACGATGACGGATGACATCATATATAGGAGCAGAGACGTAGATAAAATCGAAGCTCCCACTATCGACCCACTGGTCATCTTAGCACAAGTAGGTCCCGCTTGGATAAAAAGGATCTTAGTTGATAGTGGAAGCTCTGTGAATATTTTGTTCAAGCGAGCTTATGATCAAATGAAGATGGAAGCCGCAAACTTGAAGCCTTGTCAATCTCGAGTTCATGGTTTCAACGGAAGTGCCACAATCCCCACTGGGATGGTGGAACTACCAGTAGAATTGGGACTTGGAGAGCGTCAGAGAGTACGGATGTTGCGGTTCATCGTTTTGGACATAAACTCCCCTTACAATGCTTTCTTGGGCCGACCGACCCTCGCTGAATTCGGAATAGCCATTGCCCCATGGTGTTTGACCTTAAAATTTCCCACTGATCATGGAATAGGAATCGTTCAGGGAGATCAGGCCATTGCCAGAGCCTGTTATGTTGCTGAGCTACAGGAGGCACAGCGAAAGGAGAAGGGAAAGGGCTTAGAGGAATCTCTCTACGTCCGTTTCGCCGATAATTGACAATTAATGCCCGTGCCCAAGCCCGGTCACCCCCAGCCAATTCCTCAAGGACCTTGAGACCCGAGAGAAACTAAAGACGAAGGAGAATCTAAAGAAAGTCAAGCATCCCCGGCCGAACTGACGATTGATGTCCCAATTGACAATAACGATGATTCAAAAATAATAAAGATTGGTTCTCAGCTAAGCCAGCAAACTCAAGAGGAATAGGTTGAATTTCTGTGGGCAAATCTTGACGTATTCGCCTGGACACATTCTGATATGTGTGGGATCTCGCTGGACATCGCGAGCTACACTCTGAACATTGACCCGTGGCATGTCCCGGTCAAACAAAAAAGGCGCGGTATGGATCCAGAGAGATCTGTTGCCCTTAAAGAGGAAGTAGAAAAGCTTGAAGCAAACGGATTCATTCGGGATGCGCTATATCCTGAATGGGTGTCAAATCCCGTGCTCGTCCGAAAGCCAAACGGGAAGTGGAGAACATGTGTCGATTATTTCGATCTGAATAAAGCGTGCCCCAAAGATAGTTTCCCGCTTCCTAGAATTGATCAGCTAGTGGATTCTACGGTTGGACATGAACTCTTATCCTTCATAGACGCGTATTCAGTCTACAATCAGATACTGATGCATTTACCCGATCAAGAACACACCAGCTTCGTAACCAATCTGGGACTTTACTGTTACAAGGTTATGTCGTTCGGAATCAAGAATGCCGGAGCTACTTACCAGCGGTTGGTTAATCGGATGTTCGCTAATCAAATCAGGAAGACAATGGAAGTGTTTGTAGACGACATGCTTGTGAAGTCACGACTCTCCACCAACCATGTAAAAGACCTGGAAACTAAGTTCAACATACTTCGGGAGTACAAGATGAAACTCAACCCACTGAAATGTCACTTTGGGGTTGCATCCGGAAAGTTCCTTGGGTTCATCGTTAACGCCTGGGGAATCGAAGCCAATCCCAAAAAGATTTGGGCAATCAGAAATCTTGAAACTCCCAAGACTATAAAGCAAGTCCAGAGTCTCAATGGAAAGGTAGCAGCATTGAGCAGGTTCATTTCAAAGTCCACTGACAAATGCATTCCCTTCTTCGATCTGATTTGAAAAGGGAAACGAAACTTCGAATGGACCAGAGAGTGCAAGGGCGCTTTCCAAGCACTAGTTCAACATCTATCCACACCACCAATACTGTCAAAACCTATTAATCATGAGAAGTTGTATGCATACTTGGCGATATCAGAAAACGCCATCAGCGCTGCTTTGGTTTGAGAAGAAGACGGGATACAGAAGCCAGTGTATTACGTCAGCAAGCGATTAACTGGGGCTGAAAAGAACTATCCAAAGTTGGAGAAGTTGGCTTACCGCCTTGTAATCGCATCGAGAAAACTCCGACCGTATTTCCAAGCACATCCCATTGTTGTTTGCACCGACCAGCCGTTACGACAGGTCCTTTCGCGGCCCGAGACGTCCGGTAGGTTACTCAAGTGGAACATCGAGCTGAGTCAGTTTGATATTACTTACACTCCAAGACGAGCAATCCAAGGACAAGTCCTCGCTGATTTCATAGCTGAATTCATCATTTCAGAGGACTTGCCTGAAACCAGTAAATCCCCTGAACATGTCTGGAAGCTGTATACCGATGGTGCATCAAACGACCGATGTTCAGGCGCTGGCGTCGTACTCGAAACCCCCAAAGGACGATCTATATGCTACGCTTTGAAGTTTGACTTTCATGAAACCAATAATGAAGCTGAATACGAAGCCCTCTTAGCTGGCTTAAAACTCGCCAGAGATCTGAAAATCATCGCCGTGGAAGTTTACTGTGATTCACAATTGGTTGTGTGTCAAGTATGGGGAGAGTATCAGGCAAGAGATCGAAGGTTGGTTGCTTACTTAGCTCGAGTTCGGGAAGTACTGAATCAGTTCGATTACTACGCCATCTATTGTATACCTCGGGAGCGCAACCAAAAGGCCGATTCATTGGCAAAGCTAGTCAGCACGGATGAAGCTCAACAAATGGGACTTGTTCCCGTAGAAACGCTATCTTCCCTAAGTATCGACCGGACAGAAATAAATTGGGTATGCGAAATCGTTCCCGAAAAGGACTCATGGATGACCCCACTCAAAAATTACATTGAGCACGGAACCCTGCCGGAACGCAAGAGTGAGAAGAGACAAGTCCTTCGAAAGGCCTCAAGGTTTACCATCCAGGATGGACTCATGTACAGGAGGGGATACTCCATTCCCCTACTTCAATGTATCACTCACGATGAGGTTAAGCAAGTGTTGCGCGATGTGCATGAGGGAGAATGTGGCGATCACACCGGAGGACAAGCACTTGCCAAAAAAATACTTCGTTGTGGATATTACTGGCCTACCGTGAATCGTGATGCGTTGGAATATGCGAAGAAATGTGATAGGTGCCAGAAATATGCCCGAATTCCTAGAGCTCCTCCTACTGAGATAACGCAAATGGTCAGCCCATGGCCGTTCGCAATGTGGGGCATCGACATCATCGGTGCTCTACCTCTGGCAAAAGGTGGTGCGAAGTACGCCATCGTCGCAGTCGATTACTTTACAAAGTGGGATGAAGCCGAAGCTCTCGCTACCATTACAACGAAGTAAGTAATCAACTTTGTGGTTCATAACATCATCTGTCGATTCGGTCTCCCACACACCATAATTACGGACAACGGAACCCAATTCGAAAGCGCTGAATTCAAAGATTTCTGGAAACGATTTCACATCCAAAAGAAATTCTCCGCAGTTGCACATCCTCAAGCAAACGGACAGGTCGAAGCAGTTAATAAAGTTATAAAATCCATCTTGAAGAAACGACTGGAAAAGGTCGGGGGCAAGTGGGTCGATAAACTTCCTATGGCTCTATGGGCTTACGGAACAACCCACAAGACCGCGACCAACCACACTCCGTTCTCTCTTTCCTACGGTTGAGAGGCCGTTATTCCAATCGAGCTAGAAGTACCTTCTCATCGTGTGACGTACTATGATCCAAAGATAAATGCTATACTACTTGCTGAATCTCTCGATCTACTAGATGAGAAGCGTGAGGAAGCTGACTTGAGGGTAGCTGCGCATCGAAGTCGAGTCGCCCGATTGTACAACACCAAGTTCCGTCCGCGAACCTTCGAGTTAGGCGATCTCGTCTTAAAAAGAATCTATCTGGTTCCTTCGCATATGAAGCCGACATGGGAAGGACCGTATGTTATTGAACGATGACTCGGAGATTGCATATTCAAGTTATTTACCGTCGATGGTCGTACCCTGCCAAGAGCTTGGAACAGCGAAAGCCTTCGCCGCTATTACACCTGACAGGCTATTCTTATCCATTTAATTTACTTTCCTTTTCTGCAATTTGTTTATGCATTTCGAAATTAGAACTTGTAATAAGGCAACTGACTTTGCCATACTTTCTTAATTCAGCAATAAAATGCAACCTCTTCGAGCCAGAGCTGTGATTTACTTGAAATACTTCATATGACCATCACTACGCACGGAGAGCTAAATCTCATCATACGGTGGGATTTATTCAAATAGAGAGTGACAGCGGTGCAACCAATCACTCACTAAGTGAAACCCGATCTCGGGGGCAAGCCACCACATCAAAGTCAAAAAGGATTGATACACGACAATCCTTCATCCAACTCCGAACTCCGAGAGCGCGAGTCGGAGTATAAACATTCAACTTTGTATACCCAGAGTGCGAAGCGGAGTATAAACATCCAACTCCGAACTCCCAGAGTGCGAGTCGGAGTATAAACATTCAACTCCGTATTCCCATCCCATAGTGCGAAGCGGAGTATAAACATCCAACTCCGAACTCCTAGAGCGCGAGTCGGAGTATAAACATTCAACTCCGTATTCCCAGAGTGCGAAGCGGAGTATAAACATCAACTCCGTATTCCCAGAGTGCGAAGCAGAGTATAAACATCCAACTCCGAACTCCCAGAGCGCGAGTCGGAGTATAAACATTCAACTCTGTATTCCCAGAGTGCGAAGCGGAGTATAAACATCAACTCCGTATTCCCAGAGTGCGAAGCGGAGTATAAACATCCAACTTCGTATACACAGTGTGCGATGCGGAGTATAAACATCCAACTCCGAACTCCTAGAGCACGAGTCAGAGTATAAACATCCAACTCCGTATACCTAGAGTGCGAAGCGAAGTATAAACATTCAACTCCGTATTCCCATAGTGCGAAGCGGAGTATAAACATCCAACTCCGAATTCCCAAAGCACGAACCGAAGTATAAACATCCAACTCCGTATTCCCAGAGTGCGAAGCGGAGTATAAACATCCAACTCCGAATTCCCAAAGCGCGAACCGGAGTATAAACATCCAACTCTGAATTCCCAAAGCGCGAACCGGAGTATAAACATCAACTCCGTATTCCCAGAGCATGAACCGGAATATAAACATCAACTCCGTATTCCCAGTGTGCGGAGCAGAGTATAAACATCAACTCCGTATTCCAGAGCGCAAGTCGGAGCATAGGCATCGACTTCGGATTCCCAGAATGCGAAAGTGAGCGTAAGCACCAACTTCAGGTTCCCGAAGCGCGAGTCGGAGTACAAATGACAAGTCCCCAGATAGCAGACATATGATTCAAACGCCAATCCAGCGGCACTAAACTCGGCATGCTATAAGAAGAGGACAATCGATGACTGATGTTTTACAACATGCCACCAAGACTGGGGGCAAGACCTAAGCGTCAACCATCAACTGAAGCAATGCGACGTCAAAATTTGACTCGTTTCCCGGTCGCAAACCATGTCCACAATACTCGAACTTGGTAAACAGAAACAAACTTCATTCGGAAACTGAAACTTCACAATTGCAGTCCAGACACTGAAACACTTAGACAAATACACGATGACAAAAAAGAAGTCAAAAAAGAAAAGTTTCATTTCTATTGATTATAGAAGAAGTTTGTGTACAAGTTTCCAAAAAATTCCTACTAACAGGGGCCGAACCCGCATCTATACACGGCTAACAAAATTATGCAAATCAAAATACAGCGGGAGGGCATGCCTAATCTTTCTTTTTCCTTAGCTTCCTCCTCGGCGTGGACCCACTAGAGCCATCGCCAGTCTTCCTCTTCGAGCCTTTGCTTTTCGGTGGTTGGTCTTCAGGTGAGGGCATTATGTCGACGTCCTCCTCCGAACTCGTGTGAATAAGAATGCTCCCAATGGGCGGAGTCGGAGGAACGGGATCAATTGCCGATGGTGGAATGGGCAGGCTGGTGAGGAAGACAGTACCACCAGGAGACATCATTCTGAGCGGGGCAGGTCCCGATCTTGCCATCCCACCTCCAAAGCTGCCACCATAACCCGCTGCTGCCAGTTCAGCGTCAATCTGAGCAAACATCTCCTCTTCGGTTACCGCTTGAGCCCTGCTGGGGTCATCAGTTGTTGGCATTGAAGAGCTTGCAACAGGATCAATTCCGCTCATAACAGATGACAAGTCAGCACGAGGATCGCCGTGGCGGCGGAAGAGTTCATCCATCAACTGCTCGTCGAACACGATCTTACCTCCCTGCAGATCGTCAAGCGAGGCAGCTGTACTCATGGTGGTTGCCTCGGTCACGATAGCCTCATGCATCTGATATGGTTCTTGAGTGGCAGGAGGCATGGCCGGTGCGGCATCGATCACTGGACAAAGAATAAAAGAACTGTTAGGACTTAGCTTGATCGAAGATTCCGATTTAAGAGAAGTGGAATGTTCAAAATACCTTCCTCAGTTCGACTTGTAGGCGGTAGGGCGGCATCAGTAACATGCGCAGCAGCCGGAGACATCTGCTGCTGATCCGGATTGTAAGCAGAACAGCCTGGGGATCGACCGCAGATGAGGATTCGGGCTGGGTTGACACGGGAACTTCGAGACTTGCTTCATGATGGTCAACTCCAGAACCCTCTCCCACTTCAAAATGCTGGGCGCCAAGCTTTTCCTTCTCACGCAGGATCATCGAGTCGTGGAGAACCTTCTTTTCATCATCAGTCAGAATGCGGTTCTCGATATCGAATTCATCTACGGACTCGCCCTGATGCGCCCCTTTCTCCTCTTCAACCAGTCGGCCCCAAACATTGTGGAGATGAGTCGAAAAGTCATCGAGCCAGGCTATGCCCCTGTGCCTCAGCACATTAGAATTGTAAACAATAAGGAGGTCGTCGATGTCGGCCTCTAGCCTGGACTCGGCCAGCTTCACCCTCTCCTCGACCTCAGTCTCTACCTTTTGAACTTTAGCCACCGCCGCATCCCGTTCATCCCTGAGCAGAACAGCTTGTTCGCACGCCTCCTGGGCTGCGTTGTTCGCATCGTCTTTCTCCTTGGCCAAATCGGCAAATTTGGCCTCGAGTTCATTAAGCTCCTTGCCGCCGCGTCCCGCTCAGCAATGACTTTAGTGTTCCGGTGGCCCATCTCCTCGACCAGGGCAATGTGAGTCTGTCCCAACCTCTCCATCTCCGCCTTCGCTTCATCAGCCCTTTTAACGGCCTCAATCTCAGACTTCCGAGAAGACTCGGACTCAGTGGAGAGTGCCTGAATAATCCGATCCCTTTTTGCGAGCTCGGTCTCCATCTTCTCGAGTGCTTTGGCTCGCTCGGCAGCCACCTTAGAAGCCTTCTCCGCAGCCTTTACCCACTCTCTATATTGGGTGTAGATGTCATGAATGTACTCATGCATCGTGTTTTCCACTCCAGACGGAATTCTCTTCAATTAGGGAGGGAAGACATAACCGTCAAAGCAGATATTTGGAAAATCCTTCTTCATTTGAGCCAACTTAAGGGCCCCTTCTCCAGTGGGATCAACGGGGACCTGCTTTGTAACCATGGAAGATGTAGTCTCGACTCTCTGAAGATGAGTCTCAGATCTGGAAGTGTGAGAAGAAGGCCTGTGAAGAGGAGGCTCTGACGGCTGTGGAACATGAGCAAGAGGTGGAGATGGAAGCCTAGGAGGAGGAGAGCGTGATCTAGACTAGTGTCGGTATTCTCTATCTCTGTCACGCCCGTACCTATCCTGACTAGAGTACTCGCGATCGCGATCCCTATCAGAGTGCCTCCTGCGGGAATCGTAGTAACCAGAAGCCTTTCGGGCTGAACGAAGACTCCCTAGCATTGATCCTCTTCCAGACATAGTACCTGAAAATGAGAAGCGAAGAAAGAGTTAGCAACTTCCTAAGTCGGACGAAGTACAGTTGTGAATCATGTAGTGTAGTGAAGTGTACGCATGTGCAGTCCCCCAACCAACCGGAAATGTCGGCCGCACTCGTAGCAAGCGACCGGCTCGGTTCATGAACACTATCAAGCTCCTCCATCCCGGCGTCATGTTGAGATGACACAAAGTCCGGAATCGGAACATCGGCAAGTCCCTCAAAAAGATTCCCAACCGGCGGGGGAGAAGCCTCCGCAATTCTAATCCCCGGGACGGGCAAAGACACGACCACTGATTTAAATCTCCCGGATTTAGAGCGCTTGTGAGCAGTAGCCTTGCCTTGTCTTTTTCCTCCGGAATCCTGAGCATCGGAAGGAGGCCCGGGCGGGAGCTCAGTATTGGTGGGCGTTCTTTCTAGATCAACTTCTTCGTGATCACAACTGCGGGCGCTTTGCGCTTCACGTGTTTCTTCGGGGCCACTCTATGTAGCACTTCCAGGTGTATGCTCTGTCCTCGTTCTATCAGCCCGACAGCCCTCAAATTCCTGTCGGTCAGGACTAAGTCTATGTGCCTCTCTTCGCTCGGAAACGCTTCAAGAATCCGAACAAGCTCTCTGAAATATGCGCCATCGGGATGAGAGATTACAACTGCAAGGAAGGAAACGTGTGTCAGTTTTGAAGTCAGTTACCAGTGTCTCCCAGATTCAAGAGAGAAATGACAGCACTTACGTCTATCCAACCACCGCCCAGCAAATCCAGAGGGGCACCGAACGTAGAACCATTCGGTTTATAATAACTTAGCCTTCCCCAGGAGCCCTGTATAATGTGGCAGCTCCTGACCGCTTCCAGGAAGGTGAAAGAGGGGCTGTCTCCATGGCTCTTGACATTGAATAGATATCGGATCTCGATCGGCTTCGGCGGTCAAAAGAGGATCTCCATAAAGAGAACAAAGATGTTGTTCAATAAGGCATAACCGTTGGGGTGCAGCTGAGATGGAGCTATGCCAAGAAACGATAACATCTCCCTTATATAGTCATTGAAGGGAGGAAGTGTCCCTGCCGTGCAAGCATGACGGTTAAAAGCAGTAAAACCTTCCGAGGGATTGTGTGGCCTGTCACTTGGCCCAGGAAGTAGCACGTCGTCGAGCGACAAACCATGCCTTAAGCAAATCCGTCCTAACATATCTTCGGAGATACCCGACGGCAAAGAATCTGTTGGATTGATAATAAACCGAGCACCCGGACGCTCATCCGGAGCTGGCTCTGTAACTTCGGCTTCGATAACCGGTATCTCTATGGATGGAGGAATAGAACTTGGGAGTTCCGGCTGTTTAGAACTTGAAGGATCCATAACCAGCTAGCTTATAAAAAATCATTGTTAAACTGACAAATAACACCTGTGCATCCCCCAGTGAAAAGTGTGTGAGTGTGTTGTGCAGTGCAGTACTGTATATTATTTGAGGTGATCAACTGGATTAAGGAAAGCATGTAAACGACAAGACTTCGGAATTCAGTCAGAAGGACCGTCATCACTGACTGTCACAACCGTGCCATCCAGTTATTAACTATCACTCCAAATCGAAGTTTGGTATCATTTTTTATAAGTTGCAATTTTGTCGACGAGCTTCTATAAGAAGTCAGATATGCAGTGAAACAGTTAAGTCCAAATATGCCAATTTGAAGCTCGTCAGAGGCATTTGACCGGGTGTGTGAGAAGTTTCAAAATTTTTGATGATCAAATTTGTATTGCTCACGAGAGCCATGTTCACATCGATGAATTATAGCCGTGTGCGTTTGAGTTAAACTCGGTCAGAAGAATAAAGTGCAAATTCGACTCGTTCTAGAGCCATCTACTTCGACTCGATCCGAAGCTACGCATTTCGACTCGGTCCGAAGCAACCACTTCGACACGCCCCGAAGTCATGCGTTTCGACTCGATCCGAAGCTACGCATTTCGACTCGATCCGAAGCTACGCGTTTCGACTTGGTCCGAAGCAACCACTTCGACACGCCCCGAAGTCATGCGTTTCGACTCGATCCGAAGCAACCACTTCGACTCGATCCAAGACAGCTGCTTCGACTCAACCCAAGGCCATCCACTTCGACTCGATCAAAAGGCACCATTTCGAATTGATCAGACACAGCCCCTTCGTATCGATCAAAAGAATCAAAGTGTTCGACTTGATGCGAAGCTCCACCATCGATCAATACGAAGGCCTCCAACTCATCATCTCGAAACCCCTACTCGAGATCGACACGAAGCTAAGACCAAGGGATTTTAGATCGACCTCGACTCTGTTTGATTTAGTGTTAAGAATTGAGTGTCCTCGGTTACGCGATGTTCTCGCTTAAAAGATTACCTAAATTTGTCAACTGGTTCGAATAATCGAAGGTATGAATCGATTTGAAGGCAAGGATGTTCGTTCTTTCTGCTCGAGTTTCTGAGTGTTACGAAGGAATATAAAGATGAAAGGTAAAAAATGAAAAAACGGTAAAGTACAAAGTATTTATATGGATTTGGAAACAAAGGGAATAAACGCTTCGTATCCCGATGGATTCGAACGTACGTTTAGACTCCCTCTCCCATACGTCAAAACGAAGCTCTCCTTCGTATCGTTTCCTTCGACTCCCTCTCCGGTGCAGCGAAACAAGCAGTTTGACTCCATCAGGGAAGCGCATTTCGACTCGCTCATTTCGACTCGCTCAGTTCACGTCCATCATCGAGTCAAACGAGCGCTTCGTACCCATCGTACCATGGCTTCTAGAGGCCAACTCCATCAACTCGACATGTCTGCTTCGCATCCATAAATCCAATGAAAAATCATCTTCAAAAAGACAATAACATTTTCAGGAATCAGAAACTCATCCAATAACGATTACAACAGCAAACGGGTAACCACTAGCATACGGCAATCGGTTGTGACAATACAGGGTACAGAAGTCGACCGTCAACAGTTTACATTATCAAGAAAAACGGTCAAAGGTTACAACTTTCATCGACGAGACAATAACTATTCAGAGTAGAGATGGCAGTATTTCAAAGCACGTCCTGTTCCCACAGGACGTACTTTGGGGGGCAAATGTTTTCCTGCCTTTTGGCAAGGACGTAACACCAAGGAATTGACTAATAACCAATGACGGCGCATCCTAGAGATCAGTTATACACGGGCTCACTACGGATATCGGTGAATTTTGTAAGAGTCCGGATCAAGCCAAAATTGGTAGGACATGACAAGCTATGCCATGGGAGCCAACGTTCAAAATCTCAAGTCAATCCGAGTTCGTATGCTCAAGTTATGAAGGACACAAAATTGGATGAAAATCAGATACCGTTCGACTCGCTTCTTCGACTCGCTCTCTTCGACTCGCTTCGGTTTCCTAAGACCCCAGCTTCGACTCGTTCCTGTTCGACTCGCTTCACTGCCATCTAAAGTACCTATTTCGACTCGCTCCGCTCAGATGCTTTCTTCGACTCGCTCCCTTCAAACCACTGATCAACTCCATCAACTTCGACTCCATTGCTAAAACCTCCCAGAACTGCCCTCTTCGACTCGCTTGACCAAGTGTTCACTTCGAGTCGCTCGGCCTGGGCACACTTCGACTCGCTCAATCAATAAACAATTCGACTCGCTCGAAGCAGCGTCGAGGACAAAGTAAGAATCAAGTGCCACGTCATCGAGTCGAAGGGGAGCGAGTCGAAACAGGAGCGAGTCGAAGGAAACAGCCTACCGGAAACTCCATTTCGTATCGATCATATCTCCCAATCTACAAGTCCAAATGCTATGAAATTTTCACAGAAGACTACGTGCATGCTAAAGAATGTCCACGCCAAATTTCGACTCCATTGGATGAAATCTTGATCGAGTCGAAATCTGTTCGTGTCGATCACGGATCGGACCGAAACTTCATGGGCTTGGGCGTGCGGGCCTGGTCACGTGCCAGAGAGGGTCGCCCGAGATCTGAGCGAAATACCAGCCTCCTACACCTATAAATAGACCCCCAAAGCCAACAAAAAAGGGGTTCTTCTTCCTCTTTGAGATCTCCAACGCCCGGACTCCGCCAGATCCAGATCTGAACTCAATTGATGCTGCCATAAACGAGATTCACTGCTGCTAATCATAATTGACTGCTATAAATCATTGAATTCACTTGTAAACACAAAAGAAAGATCAATAAAGCAAACTACTTCATAGTGGACGTAGGCTATACGCCGAACCACTCTAAATTCTTGTGTCTCCTTGCACTTTAATTATTCTCATTTCTGAAATTTGGATTCTTTGTTAGATAATTCCTCTTTTTTCATTTAATTTCTTCACTTTATCTCTTCAAAGACTTTCGAAGAGTGTTGTGCCCAATTTTGGTACAAACATTATTGATTTTTGCTTGCTGGTTACAATGTGTTACAACAGTAGAATTCGAGTACAACAGTGATTTCGGCAGAGTCTGGATGTAGAAGAGCCAAAAGTCCCTTTTCAGTAGGTTCTAGGCTGATATTTATAGCGTAGGCTGCAAATATCTCGCTTAGATCTCGGAAGACCTCTTCTCTCACGTGGGTGGGCCCACATGATCGATCCCATACCGTTTGCACTCGATCTGTGATCGATACGAACGAATTTCGTATCGATCAATATTTCGTCCAATCGAGTCGAGATCGATCATGAACATTCTTAAGGATGTACGCAAGCTCTTGTGAAAATTTGGTGGCACTTGGACTTGTAGATTTTGAGTTATGATCGATGCAAGTTTGGATTTATTAAAGGCTGCTGACTTCGCATAGATCTACTTCGCATCGCTCTATTCGTATCGCTTCCGAGCACGTGCTTGGTAGTTGACGTGGCGCTAACTTTTTGGATCGATCCACTTTTCATGCCGAACGATCGAGTCTTTCCTATGGATGCGCCTCGTTCGTATCGATCCAGCTTGGCCTTGTTCGTATCGATCCACTGCATCTCACTTCATATCGATTTTGTGCATTCCAATTCGTATCGATCTTTTGCATTCCACTTCGTATCGATGGGAGGTGTTGATTTCGTATCGACCTATGGGCGATCAATATGAAGCATGTTTGAAACTTGATCAATATGAAATGGACCCTGGTGTTACTATCGATGGATACGAAGTGGGTGGATCTGGATGGATACGAAGAGAGGCGGTGTTTGATGGGTACGAAGAGTGCTACCCGGATGGATACGATGGACTCACTTGCTACTGATCAATATGAAACCGTGCGCAGTTGATGGATTCGAACAGGATCGAAGCAAAGGAGGTCTCTCTCTGATTGCTTCATGGATACGAACATGGCGATCACTTGAGTCGCATCGATCGTATCTTGAGCATACGAACTCCGATTGACCTGAAATTTAGAACATTGGCTTTCATAGCTTTGCTTGTTGTGTCATGTTAATTGTAGCTCGATTCAGACTCGGGAAAAATTTACCAGTATCCATAGCGAACCTGTGTATACCATTTTCCGATATGAGCTGTCTTTGTTCTCAATCAATTTCTTGGTGTCACGGCCTTGTCAAAAGGCAGGATAACATTTGCCCCCCCAAAGTACGTCTTTTGAGAACATGACATGCTTTGAAAAGTTGCAATCTTCATTCTGAACAGTTTTATCCGACTTGTCTAAACGGTTGTTGTCTTTTCATCAAAAGATATAACTTTCGATTAATCTCCAGTAATATAAATACTAAATTGTTGACTGCTAATTGTTGTACTGTGCACTGTTGTAACTAAGCCTTGAATGCAAACTATTGTTTGTTGTTGTAATTATCACCAGATGAGCACTCAATTCCTGTGAATTAGAAAAATTGGATGTTAGTACGTCATACATGTACGTATGTTAACCTGACTCCCGTTAACGTTCGCACGCTCACGAGTCGTTGTTAGTTTCCTCTTATCGAATCCCGTATCGATTCTCTCCTGAATCGATGTGAAATTCGAGTTGTAACAATACTTGGTGGTTGTTTTGGTGTATTCCTTTGTATCGATCCTATCCTGGATCGATTCGAGGAGTTGAAAATTTGCTTTCATATCGATGGATACAAATTTTAGGGTCTCGATTCGATGGATACGAACTAAATATTTCATATCGGCGCATTCCCAATGGGTTCGAACAATTCTCATGGGGTCTTTGTTGCTCGTTGTATGGATTCGAATGGGTTCCCAAATATCGTTTGTATCGATAGGTTACCGATGGATACAAAGAAAGACATTCTGGATCGATGGCAAAAAGATACGAGCAGTTGCACTTGGGACCGATATGTGTGGTTGGATACGAACAGAGCTCTCATATTGATGACATTGAGGACCATTTTAACCGGTCATTTTAACTGGGATATGAATCGTTTTTCGCCTTTACCTCATGTCCATATAAATACTTTTCATACTTAGCCAAATTTTCATCTGCCTTCATTTTACTTTTGTTTTCGTATCGATAGAAAAAACAGAGGAATCGAAATTGCCTTCGTTCTCAAATCATCACAGCTCGTTAATCCCTAGAATTGATACTCTCACTTAGGTAATTAGTTGAACAATCTCACATTAAAACGATAAGATTTGAGATTTAATGCCAATTCATCCATAATCGCGGCCAATTCTGATGATGATGAGGCCGAGATTAGGTTGGAGCATGGTTGAGGGAGGAGGAGCTGGAGTCTGAACTGTTTGAAGAAGAAGATAGAAAGGATGATGGACACAAAAGGCGTTTTTGTATTGATTGTTGATGAAGAAGAAGGTTTGTATCGATCTAGACATAATAGAATTTGGTATCGAATGAGGGGATTGCTTCGTATCGATAGCCGGTGGACATTCGCATCGATCGGCTGATGATTAGCATTCGTATCGATTTGGAGCGATCGATATGAAATCTTGGGTTGGGCGATCGATATGAATGGGTTGTTGTAGATCGATACAAAGTATAGGATATTGCATTGATCGATGTGACCTTCAGGTGATCAATATGAAGTTTCATTGAACAATCGATACGAATCTCGGTTTCCAGTAATCGATATGAATTGTGTTCCTGGAGATCGATACGAACGAAGCTTCCTATGATCGATCCATGTCTTGACCTCAATGGATATGAAATTTTTTCCACACTCGAACATTTGACTCCGGCGAGCTTCTGCCTTGCATAACTGAACTTAACCATTTCACTGTACATTTGACTGCCTTCCGAAGCTCGTCAATGAAACTGTAACTTGACAAAAATTGTCGAACATTAACCAGGATTGATCTCCGTAGCCTGGTTGGTGCGGTGGTGACGGTTAGCGATGACGGTCACTCCGGCCAAATCTCAAAGTCTTTTCATTTGAACATTTCTCAAACTCTGTAGAATCTTTCAAGTATTATATAGCACTGCATTTCATAACACATTCATGCCTTTCACACTAGGGAACACACGGGCTTATTATCATCTAATGATGGTTTTTGATGAGTTGATTAGTTATGGAATCTACAAGTTCACAGCAGCAGGAGCCTCAAAGCTCGTCTTCTCCGATAATAGAGATGCCGGCCATTGCAGTCGAAGTAATAGGTCTAATTACGGACGAGCTGCCGGGAGTAACTTTTATCGTGAATCCACAAGATTCTATGCCATCCAATGTCTCTGAAGGTAAGCTAGGGCGAATAT
This sequence comes from Allium fistulosum, assembly GCA_030737815.1. Taxonomy (NCBI): domain Eukaryota; kingdom Viridiplantae; phylum Streptophyta; class Magnoliopsida; order Asparagales; family Amaryllidaceae; genus Allium; species Allium fistulosum. The sequence continues at coordinate 734,715,305 of CM060908.1, read as the reverse complement.
GCTTAAGACATGGTTTATCATTAGACGACGTTTTGCTACCCGGACTAAATGATAGGCCACATGCTCCCCCAGAAGGATTCACGGCCTTTAATCGACATTCGTGCACAACTGGAACACTTCCTCCATTCAACCAGTATATTCAAGAAGTGTTAGCTTTCTTCAGAATTACTCCGTCGCAATTACATCCAAATGGATATGCATTGTTGAATAGTCTATTCATCATCTTTATGGCACATCTCTTTCGACCCCCGACTTCAAAAGACGTTAGATACTTGTTTACTGTTATGATTCGGGGAGACAACCCGTCATTCATGTTTCTGGAGGCAGTCAGGAATTGCCAAGTGGTGGCGGGATCCTGGACCAGGCTTAGCTACTTTAAGACGGAGTGGTTCTATGTAATGTCCTCCAGGATTTGCTAGCCAATGGTTAGTTAGACGTAAGTGCTGCAATTTTCCAGTAGTTAACGAGATAGTCATAATTGATGTTGAAACTAATATCTTCTTTCCTTTATAGCCGCAATTTCATGACTCGAAGGTGCTCAGTTCAAAGAAATAGTACTGATTCTTTAGGAAGTGCTGAGCGAAATGAGAGATATGGACTCGGTGCTCATAGACAGAAACTTGAGGATTGTCGGCCTAATCGATCGAAATCAAAGCATAAGACTAGAGGGATCGCTTAGGGCAGCCCCGGTGAGACGGGTGAAACGTAAAGCACCCGGGGTTGTAATAGCTGAGGAGGGTGATGAAGAAAATACGCCTACTGATGACGAACCCGTAGCCGGGCCTTCTGACAGTTTTTAGGGTTTAGAGGGAAGGAGAAAAGGCAAGGCAGTAGAACATAAGCGTCATAAGTCTTTGAGATGGAAATCCGTAGTCGTGTCCCAGCCAGCCTTCGGTGTTAGAATTTCGGAGGCTCCTCCCTTTCAAATACAGAATCTTTTCGAAGGGCTCGCTGAAATTCCAAGTCCGGACTATGTGTCGCTTCAATACGACACTGGATTGGAAGGGCATCAAAGTATCTTAGATTTAAGCGAGTCACTTCCTACAAGTGTGGCCACATATCCGGTTGGTCGGGTGGTTTAACACATGCATACACTTTACGGAACTACACGATTTCCAATCATAAGTTATTCATTTCTAGAAATTACTGATTCTACTTTTCTTTTTACTTTACAAATACGATGACTAGGCGAGAATCTATGTTCGGAAGCCTTCGCTCTGCACGCTAGTCATCCAGTTCATACTATGAGTCTCATAGGAGGGAAGCTGATAGAGACCGCGATCGCGGTTATTCTAGTCAAGAACGTTATGAGAGGGAGAGGGATTAAGATAGAGAATATAGATATTGCTCCCGATCACGCTCTCCACCTCACCGAGCTCCAATACCACCCTCCGGTCACGGGAAACAATCCTTAGAGTCTCCATGCCAAAAACCATCTTCTCAAACTCCCAGATCTAATTCACAGCGCCGTAGAACCGAGGCCGAAACTCGCGCTATTATCGAACAAGCGATCACCGAGCCCACTGGAGAAGGAGCGATCAAAATGGCCCAGTTGAAAAAAGTCTTCCCAAATATTTTTTTCGATGGCTTCATTTTCCCTCCGCATTTAAAGAGGATTCCAGTTGAGGTGGAGCAAACTATGCACGATTACATCCATGACATATATACCAAGTATCGAGAGTGGATGAAAACTGCGGGCAAAGCATCAGTGGTGGCCTTTGAGCGGGCAAAAGTAATTGAGAAGTTAGAGACCGATATCGCCCAAAAGTACCGTATAATACAAGTGTTTAACAATGAGGCCGAATCTTCCAGGAAATCAGAAATAGAGGCCACTAAGAAAGCCGATGAGGCAAATCAATCCATGGAAAGGATGCGACAGACGCATTTTTCTTTGGTCGAGGAGATGGGCCATCGAAACACAACTATTACGGCCGAAAGGGATGCCGCGCTGAAGGAGCTTGAGGACCTTAAGGCCAAATTCTCTGAAATCGTCAAAGAAAAAGACGATGCAAACAAAGCGGCCCAGGAGGCGTGTGAACAAGTTGTGGCGCTTCGGGGTGAAAGGGATGCGTCTACACTTAAAATTCGGGAGGCTGGGGCCAAGGTTGAGGATGAAGTTAAGATGGAAGAGGCTAGGTTAGAGGTCGATATTGAAGATCTTCTTATCACATACAATGCCAGAGTATTGAAGTACAGGGATCTAACCTGGCTCGACAATTATCCAACACACCTGTATAACGCTTGGTGCCGATTGGTGTAGGACGAGAAAGCTGAACGACAAGAAGAATCAGTTGATGAGTTCGAGCTTGAGAACTGGGTGCTGAATATAGATGAAAGGAAAGTTCTCTATGATGTCACGATCGCATATGAAAAGGAGAAACTTGGCACTCAGCGTTCGAAAGCTGGAGAAGGTTCTGGCGTTGAGCACCATGATGTAAGTTTGAAACTCTTACGCCAACTCAGTCGGAATCTACATCATGGTTGATTCTCAGTCCGTTCCTGCTTATAATCCAAATCAACCGCGGTTATCTCCAGTTCACGAGCAAGTCACCGAAGCTGCTCCAGTTCCGCCTGCAAGTCAAATCGAGGAAGGTATTCTAAGAATTTCTTGTGATCATTCAGTGTGGGAAGCATTATTTGAAGTAATCACTAATAACTTTATCTTTGTCTTTATTCAGTGATAGGTGCTACATCTGCTATGACTCTTGCAACCCAAGAGTTACATCACGAGCATGAGGCTATCATAACGGAAGCGACCACGACAACAGCTACTGCACCTACGAATGGGGTACAAGAAAGCACACTCACTTTCGATGAACAGATGATGGAGGAACTTCTCGTTCATCATAGTGACCCATTTGCTGATCTGCCGTTTGTCATGAGTGGAGGCGCACCAGTGACCAGCTCTTCGGGCCTAACTGCTAACGTCCCTGGCGATGCTCAAACAATTCACGAAGAGGAGACACTGGCTTAAATCAATGCTGAGATGGAAGCAGCTGCGCGGGGCAGTGGCTTTGGAGGTGGAATGGCAGGACCTGGCCCAGCCCCCTTGCAGATGATCTCCCCAGGAGGAACGGTCATTGATACAAGTGTGCCTCCTCCGCCTGCTAACATTGATCCTATCCCTCCGACTCCACCTTCGGGAAGCATTCCTATTCACTTGAGTTCGGAGGAGGAAGTTGATATAATGCCCCCAATTGGAGATCAGCCGCCAAAAGGCAAGGGTTCGAAGAGGAAACCATGCGGCGAATCTAGCGGGTCAATGCCGAAGAAGAAGCCGAGAAAAAAGAAAGAATACATATGTCTCTTCGGCTCATTTTTGGTAGATAGATAGGAATCAACTTTTGTTTTCTTTTTTGTAGGCCGCTTATAGATGCGGGTTCGGCCCCTGCTACTAGGACTTTTGATATAGTTTTGTACTTACCCTTTTTCTTCCAAAGAATAATTGAAATAAAATTTCATTTTGTCTTCAGCTCAAATTGTGTTCATTTGTTAAAGTGCTTCAGCGTTCGAACTTTTCATTCAATACACTTATGGAGTTTTAGTCTAAACTAGTGACCCGGGTTTAGTTGCTAAGTTTCGGAGTCACGGCTTTGGTTCGCGATCAAGCACTAAGTCGAATTTCAATATTGCATTGTCTCAATCAGTGGCTGGCACTTAAGTTCCGCCCCCTGTTCCGAGAAGAAATTGAAAAGATTGGTTAATAATCGTCGATTTCTTTTAATATATCGGGCTTAACTTCGCTGAAGTAGAATTGAAACAAGACAAGTTCAGGTGGTCGAATCACACTTGCTCGTCTATTAGTGATCGCAACCACACTCTGGGGATTGCACTTGTAGATCGGTGGTGTGTCACACCCGCACAAGGTTTTGAGATACGTCCATGCTCCAAGGACTTAAGTTATTTTATGGGCGGTCAGTCACACCCGCTTGATATTCAGAACTTCGTCCGCATTCTGGGGACTTAGATCGATTCGTGGGTGATTGGTCACACCTGGCTTGCGTTTATACTCCAATATGCACTCTGGGGATTTAGAGTTGTTCGATGTTTATACTCCAATTCACACTTTGAGAATCTGGAGTTATCTTATGTTTATATTCTGATTCGCACTCTAGGAATCCAGAATTAGTTGATAGGTAGTCACTCACACCCATTTGGTATTTATGTTCATACTCTAGCTCGCACTCTGGGAGTCTGGAGTCAGCCGACATACGGTCAGTCACATCTGTTTAGGCTTTAGGATTTCGTTCGCACTCCGAGAACGACGGATCTACCAGGGTCGTGGAAAGTCGACTCTCGTCTACACTGAGTTAACAAGTGAGGTCGTTAGATGGACGGATCCATCGTCCTCGAACTTGGTTCGAATACGGGCGAAGTCATTAGGTGGACGGATCCACCCTCTTCGAAACCGCATTTTATGTTTATACTCCAGTTCGCACTCTAGGAATCTGGAATTAGTTAGAGGATTGTCATGTATCAATCCTTTTTTGGCTTTAGTGTGATGAATTGTCCCTGAGCTTGGGTTTCACTTAGTGAGTGACCGGTCGTATCACAGTCACTCCCTAATTGAATAAATCTCACTGTACGGTGGAACTTATCTCCCTTTGCATAGTGATGGTCATATGACGTATTTCAAATAAATCACAGCTCTGGCTCGAATAGATTGCATTTTATTGCTGAATAAATAAACAGAGCCTGTTATGTGTAGTAGCAATGAAGACTCTCGTTGTTCCAGGCTCTCGGCAGAGTGAGACCATCAACGGTCGATAACTTAAATGTGCCATCTTCGAGCTTTCGTTCGATAACATATGGATCTTCGCACATTGGCTTCATATATGAAGGGACCAGATAAATTCTCTTGAGGACGAGATCGTTGAGTTCAAAGGTTTGAGGCCGGACCTTGACATTGTATAACCGGGCGACTGGACTTCAGTATGCGGCTGCCCTCAAATCAGCCTCTTCTCGCTTCTCATCCAATAAATCTAGGGATTCGGCAAGTAATATAGCATTTTTCTTCGGATCATAATATGTCATGCAATGAGATGGTACTTCAATCTCAACTGGAATAATGGCTTCTGAACCGTAGGAAAGTGATAAAGGAGTGTGGTCGGTTACAGATTTGTGGGTTGTCCGATAAGCCCATAAAGCCATAGGAAGTTCATCGACTCACTTGCCCCGGCCTTTTCCAGTCGTTTCTTCATAATATACTTTATAACTTTATTAACAGCTTCAACCTGTCCATTCGCTTGAGGGTGTGCAATTGCGGAGAACTTCTTCTGGATGTGAAACCGTTGACATAAATTTTTAAATTCAACACTATCGAATTGGGCTCCGTTGTCTGTGATGATGGTATGTGGGAGACCAAATCGGCAGATAATGTTGCACACTAAGTTGATCACTTTCTTTGTCACGATTGTAGCAAGGGGTTCAGCTTCCGCCCACTTGGTAAAGTAATCAACTACGACAATGGCGTACTTCGCACCACCTTTGGCTAGAGGTGGAGAGACAATAATGTCAATGCCCCATAATGCAAACGGCCATGGACGGACCATCTGAGTTTTTTCGGTAGGTGGGGGCTCTTGGAATTCGAGCATGCTTCTGGCATCTATCACATTTTCTGGCATAATCTGATGCATCGTGATTTACAATCGGTCAATAGTATCTGTATCGAAGTACTTTCTTTGCAAGAGCTTGTCCCCTGGTCTGATCGCCACACTCTTTCGTGTACGTCATGCAATACTCGTTTGATCTCATCGTGAGCGATACACTGGAGCAAAGGAACATAGTACCCTCTTCTATACATGATTCCATTCTGGATAGTGAACCGCGAAGCTTTTCGAAGAACTTGTCTCTTTTCACTTCTGCGCTCTGGCAGGGTCAAATGCTCGAGATAATGTCTGAACGGAGTCATCCATGACTCCTTATCTGGAATAACCTCTAATACCCAATCTGTTTCTATCTGATCGATTCTCGTCGAAGATAATGTTTCCACGGGAACGATTCCCATTTGTTGTGCCTCACTTGTACTAGCTAACTTTGCTAATGATTCGGCTTTCTGATTGCGCTCTTGGGGTATACAATAAATGGCATAATAATCAAACTGATTCAGTATCTCCTGGACCTGAGCTAGGTAAGCAGTCAGCCTTCGGTCTTTGGCCTGGTACTCCCCCCGAACTTGACATATGACCAACTGCGAATCACAATAAATCTCCAAAGCAATGATTCTTAAATCTTTGGCAAGTCTCAATCCGGCAAGCATGGCTTCATATTCGGCTTCATTGTTGGTTGCACAAAAATCAAACTTTAAAGCATAGCATATAGATCGACCTTCAGGAGTTTGAAGTACAACCCCTGGACCTGAGCAACGGTCAATTGATGCACCATCAGTATGCAGCTTCCAGATATACTTGGGAGATTCACTGGTTTTGGGCAAGTCCTCCGGGATAGTGAATTCAGCTATGAAATCTGCAATGACTTGTCCTTGAATGGCTCTCCTTGGAGTGTAAGTAATGTCAAATTGACTTAGCTCGATATTCCACTTGAATAACCTTCCAGACGTCTCAGGCCGCGTAAGGACCTATTGTAATGCCTGGTCGATGTAAACGGTGATTAGATGAGCCTGGAAATATGGACGGAGCTTCCTCGAGGCAATAACAAGAAAATAAGCCAACTTTTCCAGCTTCGAATAAATCCTCTCTGCCCCGGTCAGTCGTTTGCTAATGTAATACACTGGCCGTTGTATCCGATCTTCCTCCCGAACTAGGGCAGCGCTGATAGCGTTCTCTGACACCGCCAAGTAAATGTATAATCTCTTATGGTCAATAGGCTTTGATAGAATGGGTGGTGTAGAAAGATGTTGAACTAGTGCTCAGAATGTGCCCTCACATTTCGTAGTCCATTCAAAGTTTCGTTTCCCTTTTCTGATCAGGTCGAAGAAGGGAATGCATTTGTCAATGGATTTTGAGATGAACCTGCTCAGTGCTGCTACATTCCCGTTGAGGCTTGGGACTTGCTTTATAGTTCTTGGAGTCTCAAGATTTCTGATTCCCCATATCTTCTCGGGATTAGTTTCGATCCCTCGAGCTTTGACGATAAACCCAAGGAATTTTCCGGATGCGACCCCAAAGTGACATTTCGATGGGTTGAGCTTCATTCTATATTTTCGAAGGATATTAAACATTGACTCTAGGTCTTTGATATGATCAGTGGAGAATCGCGACTTTACTAGCATGTCGTCCACATATACCTCCATGGTTTTTCCGATCTGGTTAGCGAACATTCAATTAACTAACCGTTGGTAAGTTGCTCCAACTTTCTTGAGTCCAAAAGGCATAAATTTGTAGTAGTAAAGTCCCAGATCGGTTACAAAGCTGGTATGCTCCTGGTCAAGTAAGTGCATGGGTATCTGGTTGTGGCTAGTATACGCATCCATGAAGGATAAGACTTCATGTCCAGTCGTTGAGTCTACGAGCTGATCGATTCGAGAAAGTGGAAAACTGTCTTTAGGGAAGGCTTTATTCAAGATTGAGTAATCAATGCATGTTCTCCATTTCCCGTTTGGCTTTCGAACAAGTACATGATTTGACACCCATTTCGGATATAATGCATCTCGGATAAACCCATTCGACTTGAGCTTTTCTACCTCTTCCTTAAGGGTGGCAGATCTCTCTGGATCCATACCACGCCTTTTTTGTTTGACCGGGACATGCCGCGGGTCAATATTCAATGTGTGGTTTGCGATGTCTGGTGAGATCCCACACATGACAGAGTGCGTCCAGGCAAACACGTCGAGGTTTGCCCAGAGAAATTCAACCAATTCCTCTTGCATTTGTTGGCTTAGCTGAGATCCAATCTTTATCATTCTAGAATCGTCATTATCGTCGATCGGAACATCGATCGTCAGTTCGGCCGAGGAAGCTTGACTGTCTTTACTTTCGTCTTCACTATCAGTATCTCTTGGGTCAAGATCCCTTGGGAATTGGTTGAGGTGCCCGGGCCTGGGCCCAGGCGTAAATTATCAATTCTCAGCAAAGCGGACGCAGAGAGATTCCACTACGCCCTTTCGTTTTTATTTTCGCCGCACCTCCCGCAGCTCAGCAACATAATAGGCTCGTCCAGCAGCCTGGTCTCCCTGAACAACTCCGATTCCATTGTCGGTAGGGAATTTTAAAGTCAGACATCAAGGGGCAATGGCAGCCCTGAACTCGGCTTGGGTCGGTCGGCCCAAAAAAAATTGTATGGTGAATCTATATCCAATACAACAAACTGTATTATCCGGACTCCCCGGCGTTATGTAATTCCCAATTCCACTGGTAGCTCCACCATCCCAGTGTGTATAATCGCACTTCCATTGAAGTTATGAATGCGGTACTGACAAGGCCTCAAATCTTTTGCTTCCATTTTCATCTGGTCATAAGCTCGCTTAAACAATATATTTACTGAACTTCCACTGTCCACTAGGATCCTCTTCATCCAAGCAGGACCTATTTGAGCTGAAATGACAAGTGGATCAATGGTTTGGGCTTCGACTCTGTCGGCATCCCGGTCTCGAAACACGATGTAATCGGTCATCGTTTTCTGTTGCTTGGCCGGAGCCCCGTCTTCCAGACTACTACAACATTTGAAGCCCGCATGCCTGATAGAGCTGGCATACGACTCCATTTCCCTCTAGGTCTGATATGCTGGATGTGACCACCACTAATAGTATTTATCACCAACCTCCCGCCAGTAAGAGCGGGTTCCTCCTATCTTGCCTGATTCGACATATGGTTCTGATTCGATGGGCCTGCGCCTCCGGACTGCGGTGCCCACACAAACTGTTCCAACTTTCTTTCACGTATCAACTTCTCAACAATATCTTGTAAATGATGGCACTCATTCGTGTTATGGCCATAGCTATCATGAAATCTGCAAAACTTTCCTGTCTGAATCTGTTTTTCCGTTGACTGCTTTGGAGCAAGTTTCTTATACTGAATAGTATTGCAGGTCTATAAGTACACATTCTCCAAAGACGTATTCAAAGGGGTATAATTATCAAAAATAGGAGCCCTACGTCGCGGCCCACGATTCTGATCCCGTTTCCTATTTTGATTTCCATTATCTTTCTGTTGATTCTGTTTATTCTGTATATTCAGTTGTACCTTTCTGAAACTCTCCCGGTTTGTTTAACAGCAACATTGCTCGGAATTCCTTCCACACTGGGTCCTGTGTAATCCTTCTTCCTAGACTATTTCGCATCCTCCCTTCTCAAGAATTGGGCTGCCTTGGAATAGAAACGGTCTAATGAAGCAGGAGGTTTTCTGGCCAACCAATTGCCGAACTCGGAATCGGGATCGATCCCCTTAGTCGGTGCCATCAGAATTGAGTTATCATTGGGATTACTAATCTCAGCGCATGCAGCATGAAACCTCTCCAAATAACGTCTGAGTGCCTCTCCAGGAGCTTGAGTGACACTAGACAAAGTATTAACATCTTTTGACCTTGCGACATGCATGCGAAACTGCTCAATAATTTTTTTTGCCAATTAGTCAAAACACGAGATTGATCGAGGTGGTAAACGGGTAAACCACATAGTTGCTATGCCCCCTAGGGAAATTCGAAAGCTTCGGCATTTAACCGCATCTTCGGCTCATGCAGCATTCATCAACCATTCGTACTTTAAGATATGCTGATTAGGATCAAAGCTCCCTTCATAAACGGGTAGAGTTGGCATCCTGAATCGCCGAGGTGGTTCAGCATAAAGTATATCGTCAGTGAAAGGGGTATGACTCCAAGAGATTTCCAAGTCGTCGTTAGTGATACCCTGACTTTCACGGATCATTCGACCGATCATCGTCGGGATGTCGGGCATCTGGACATTTTAAGCATGTTCGGCCAAGGTGTGGTCGGGTTCTACAATGCGAGGAGGGGTCGGTCGCGGTCGACGGTCCATGTCTCGCCTCCTTGGTTCTATGTCTTCAAGAACATAAGGCTCGGGAGTATGGTTGCGTTAGCTGTGGGTCAGATCCGTTCAGTTCCGAGCATCAACTCCCAATTCAGTAGTAGTGGTAGTGCGGTTCTCGGTAAGGTGATGCGGGGAAGTACCTCCTCGGGAGGAGGGTCCAGTCTGATGGCTGGTTGACGGGCCAACTCTTGGTTGCCCATGACTCAAGGTGCGCTGCTGTCCAGTAACTTGTGTGTAACTTCTGTCCAGCCGTGGGCGCGTGGATCTATGATTAAAGTCAGAAGAGGCTGAACTTTCGATGGATGAATAGGAAGCCTGATCCCTCCTGGATCTCCTTCTTCTTTGAAGGTTTAGTTGATTGGTCAGTTCTGCGTTGGCACGCAGTTGCTGAGTAAGCTGTTGGCGGCTTTGTGTAAGCTGTTGCATTAACAATTGAAATTATTCCCTAGTGATAGGGCCTTGCGGATATGATGGTCCGGCAGCATTCTGATCGGTAGGAGGTAGTTGTACGGTGTTCTGTTTGTCCTGTCCTTCTAGATCTACGGCAGCTGAAGTAGTCCTAGTATTAACCATGATGGATAGCGAAGCCCTTTCCAAGACTTGATGCAAATCTGAATAGGATGGAAGAACTTTAAACTTGGAATCTGGATCTTCTTCTTAGATTTATGCAATCCGATATCGATAGTAGATCCAACGTTAGGAGAAAAATTGGGTTTTCTCAGTGAAAGCACCAAAGTGTTTGTACCAAAATTGGGCACAACACTCTTCGGATGTGTTTGAAGAGATAAAATGAAGAATATAAATGGAAAAAGAGGAAAATCTAACAAACACACCAATAATAAACAAGAAAAACACACAGAAACACATGGATTTAGAGTGGTTCGGCGTATGCTTACATCCACTATAAAATAATTGACTTTATTGATTTTTGATTGTTGGTTAAAACGTGTTACAATAGTAGAATTCGAGTACAACAGTGATTTCGGCAGAGTCTGGACGTAGAAGAGCCAAAAGTCCCCTTTCAATAGGTTCTAGGCTGCTATTTATAGGCGTAGGCTGCAAATATCTCGCTTGGATCTCGGAAGACCTCTTCTCTCACGTGGGTGGGCCCACATGATCAATCCCATGCCGTTTGCACTCGATCCGTGATCGATACGAACGAATTTCGTATCGGTTAAAATTTCGTCCAGTCCAGTCGAGATCGATCATGAACATTCTTGTGGATGTACGCAAACTCCTGTGAAAATTTGGTGGCATTTGGACTTGAAGATTTTGAGTTATGATTGATGCAAGTTTGGATTTATTAAAGGCTGCTAACTTCGCATCGATCTACTTCGCATCGCTCTATTCATATCTCTTTCGAGCACGTGCTTGCAAGTTGACATGGCGCTAACTTTTTAGATCGATCCACTTTTCATGCCAAATGATCGAGTCTTTTCTATGGATGCGCCTCGTTCGTATCGACCCGGCTTGGCCTTGTTCGTATCGATCCACTGCATCTCACTTTGTATCGATTTTGTGCATTCCACTTCGTATCGATCTTTTGCATTCCACTTCATATCGATGGGACGTGTTGATTTCATATCGATCTATGGGCGATCAATACGAAGCATGTATGAAACTTGATCGATACGAAATGGACCCTCGTGTTACTGTCGATAGATACGAAGTGGGTGGATCTGGATGGATACGAAGTGGAATCACTTGCTACTGATCAATACGGAACCGTGCACAGTCGATGGATTCGAACAAGATCGATGCGAAGGAGGTCTCTCTCTGATTGCTTCATGGATACTAACAAGGCGATCACTTGAGTTTCATCGATCATATCTTGAGCATACGAACTTCGATTGACCTGAAATTTGGAACGTTGACTTTCATAGCTTTGCTTGCCATCTCATGTTAATTATAGCTCGATCCAGACTCGGGCAAAATTTACCAATATCCATAGCGAACCTGTGTATACCATTTTTCAGGATGAGTTGTCTTTGGTTCTCAGTCAATTTCTCGGTGTCACGGCCTTGCCAAGGCGGGATAACAACCCCCATTAGACATTCCACCCCTTCTCGATGTAGACACTCTTCCTCCTCTTATTTCTGTACCAGTTGGGTTGATTGGTTCTTCTTTGTAGAGTGAACCTGCCTTCGGTAAAGGTGGCTTGACTACGCTTGAAGTTGCTATGTCTGCTTTTGTAGAGAGAGTAGGGAGGGCTACACAGGCTCCCTCTTTTCTTCCTATGATGACTTTTGAGATGCCTTTCTCGGAAGTCTTGTTTGAAATGGAAAAGCGCCGGTCTTGTGAGAGTGATCTCCTTTCTTTCCTTTTCTTCTTTTAGTTGCTAGCATGTTACTTAATTTTCTTTGAATTTTACTTTCTTATAATTTGTGGCCCTGATGGTGAAGGCACGTGAGAAGGAGAATGCAAAGGCTTCGTTGGATCGGGCAGCTAAGCTTGAAGCTGACCTTACTTCGATTAATACTGAAAACACCATGCTAACTTCCATTGGGGCCAAGGCCGAAGAAGAGTTTAAGGTGCTTTGAGATAGAGTCAAGGCTGTCGAGGATGCTCGAATGTATAAGGAGCATAAGTTGAAGGAGAGGGATTTCGTGCTGGCAGAGGAAAAAAAGGAACTGGGGGCAGTGAAGGAGGAGTTGACCCAACTGAGGAAGGAACTTGATGATGTTACTTTCAATGTGACTTATGGATTTTATGCTTTATTCGGGCATCACTTTGGGGTAAAGGTTAATCCTGACTTTCTGAAGAACCAATCTTTTGTTGTTTCGATCTCTGAATATTGCTAGGGTAGGTGTAAGGAAGAGTTAGTGAAACAAGATGTTGCCCTTGACCGTTCTGAGTACTCTGCGGAAGGAGAGATGGTTGAAGATAAAAAAGATCCAAGGAACCTGCAATCGGATGACAAAGACAAAGCATCTGCAAACAAGGTTAACTTTAAATCTCCTGTAGATTTAGATGATTAATCTGGATTTCTTTGTTTGTCATTGTATTAAAACCCTAAAGTTTATTTCAATGTATGTAACGAAACATAGTATTTTTTATGTTTTTCTAATGAATAATCGCTTTTTCCTCATTGTTTTGTTTAGTATTCTAGAGAAAATATATTCATAAAACTATTGAGGGAGACTGAGGCTAGGATCGAAAAACATTGTAGATCACCTTGGTTTAAGCGCTGAAGCTATGTGCAGACGTGAAAAAGAGTTGGACAAAACTTTTGCAGAGCTTAAGGATAATATGCAAGAATTATTATGTTAAATAGACCAGGTAGTTCAAGAGAAAGAGGCCCTTAGTGATTTTGTGCTGCACCGATGGTGATACACGTCAGAGAATGGTTTGTTTCCACCTGATATTCCTCACTTAGAGTGGTTTAAGCATAGGCTTAGAATCTTGAACAATAATCGAGCTCTCCGTACTCTTGTTCTTCTACACATGATCTCTTAGGTACATCGACAAGTAGGGTTAATGTGATAAATGACGAATGTTTAATGGTAAAACTTAGTCTTTATATTTTGATTTTGTCATCAAGTTTTATTTTATTAGTGATTAAATTAGTTCTCTTTGACCTCTGTTCAACACTAACTATGTCCATCATCAGAATGTTTCTGCCTCAACTATCCTTCCTACATTTAAAGATTCTGATGTGATTGAGGCAGAGGATTCTCCTGAAGATGAAGTTGCTCAACTCAGTTATAAGATTGAGATGCTTAAATATAGCTGAAGTTTTCTCATGATGAGCTTAAAATGGTCAAGGATGCCCTCGAGTGCTAGTATGATTGTAGTAAAAAAACTACATGCATGGTTGGGGTTGCTGCTTGGATGCGATAGAGAAGTCCTTAGAAGAGGGTGAAAAGCTACATGGTATCGTTTAGAGAGATGAGATCACTCAATATAAGAAGCAGGTGGAGGAGATGTCCATGGAGATTGCTAGGCTACTTAGTTTAAAAAGGTCGCTGAATATGGGAGGATGACCTCGTTTCTCTGCTTAGATATTGTCCCTTCCTTTCCTATAGGTTTTGGGTCTTCTCACCCTTATAATGATTGATGGAGAACTATTGCCCATAGGCTGGCTGGTGATTTTTCTAGTCAAACCAGAAAGAAAAAATCTCAGCTAATCAAGACTCTGAATAATACAAGGAGGAGGGTAGTGTTAAAGATATGTGAGCTCGTGTGCTCACTACAAATTTCTCGGGGTAGGATTGATTCTTACCTGAATAAGCTTAAGCATGTAGAGTTAAAGTAAAAGGGTGGACGTGTTGCCACAACGATCCTGAGATTTCCTGGAATTCTTCTATCCTTCATTGGACCAAAACTTTCTGAATTATAAAGAGGACTTCAACCTAACAGCTGATCTGCCCATGGATCATTGGGCAGGGGCATGTTATGACCCCCATCGAATCTTTGTTGTTAGAATTGCCATGCCTCTCCCTCCTGCTCCTTGGGCGTCATTTTAATGCTTACCCGTTAAGGCTTTTAGGATAAAAATATTTTTTGTAATCTAACAATGTTTTTCTTCATGATATAGAAGTTTGTTGACTAACTTTTATTTATAAAAATTACAAACTTCTGTTGGTCTTATTTTCCTTATTTAACTATTATTATTTAAGTCTGGTATTTGTGGGTTTATTTAACCTCCTTGGGTGGCTTCCCTCAATCTGGATTTGGAAGTTGTCGTTCTTCAAAGAAATTTAAATTTGTCTTACTTACAGTAGCAGAGTTAGAACACTTATTAAAGAATATCGAGATTATATATGGGGATGTATATAAGGATGAAATAAAAAGGCTAAAGGGAAGGATCGTGGAGATGGATAAAGAAATGGCATTGCGCATGAGCACAAAAGAAAGTCCTCTGATGACTCTAACTTCGTGCCCCTCCCTTTGGTGGGATGCAATCCCTATGCTCCCATCTGCAGCTGAACCGAACAAGGTCCTCAGATGGAAAAATGATGTGGAAAATTATTATGAGGTCAAAATCTATGACTTAGAGAATTATTATAAGGAAGAGTTGTGGACATCTAACACTCAGGGTTCACCCTTTAGGTCTACTGTGGACGAGCCCTTTGGCCTCTTCTCCAGGAGGGCCAAAAAGTCAAGGAACATCCCTTTGGTGAGATTGAGAGAAACAGGAAGGTGGTTATGCGACAAGTGAATGCCTTAGAAAACAAGATATTCAAATTGTAATGTGAGGCCTGATTAAATTCCAGCGAAGTTTCTCAAGGTGGAATGGATAGGGCATCTCTTTTGGAAGAGCTTCATGAAGAGAAATTGAAGACAAAAATAGCAGAAATTAGCCAGAAATGTGCAATTGATATATTTAAATGTTTCTGGCCTTGACTTAATTTGCCCTTCTTGTATAATCAGGCAGATTATGAGTGTAGTTCCTCAGACCATGAAAATTTCTGGGCCGGTACTAACTATGATCCCCATATTTCGTACCGTGGCTCCACTCATGGTAGGGCTTCCCGTATCCCATCATCAGTCCTGATTACTGAGCTGGAAAACTAATTTTCTGCTTTTATTTAGCAGATGGGCCATCTCAGCTTACAGCATTGCATTCCCGTCGATTGCATCAATGCAAAGCGACCATAACTAGTTCGTCTTCTGATTCTGAATCAGAGTAGTAACTTAGTTATCCATTAAGGGGTGTTATTTCGTAATACAATCTAGAATGTGATCTTTTGTGGATTGTATGCATATGTAAAATAGACAATAATATTTTTGGTAAGAATGCAAGGATCATAACTAAGTATCGGTTACCCAGTTTTTTTATATATACCCGGCAAATTCTGTGTGGTGTCTGATTTGTACTGATTAATAATATATGGTACATTCCATGGATTATGTTCTCTTACCAAGCTTAGGATGAGCTCCTGAAATAGCATATGCCCTATGGTCATAACCCATAGGGCACAATTTTTCTTTTGCATGCTCGATGCAACCCGATCGCTTGTTTGAGTGTAGCATCTTGTGTCGGCCAAACCATATGTGTGATATGACATACCCACTTGCTTGGAAGCATAATGCCTTTTTCTGGTTTGAATGTAGGCTGAATATAACCTGCCCCCTTTCTTTGGGTGCTTAACGTCCTTGGTCGTATTCTTGGCCGTACACCTAGTGCGACCTACCCCTTGTTTGGGGATGTAATGTTCTTAGCTGCACACTAGGTACAACCTACCCCCCCCCCCCATTTGAGAGGTGTAATTTCATACGTATGCTGAGCCATATTATTTTCTAGCATCACTTATCTAATTTATGATATTTTCATTGTCGCTCGTAGATAGTACTACACCTATAGATTGATGGCGGTGAGCTATGAAGAGTAATTTGTTCGTGCACTTAGCACGGTCATCCCCACTATTTGGGGGAGGATTAAAAATATGAATTGATTGAGACGTCAGGTCGTGTATATACAACCCCTATCGCATACACGTGGTACTTTTGTACTAGTTCTGGCTATTTAATATCCATACATCCAGTGTGCGATGTTCAATTTTCTAATAGAGGTTTCTTATACTGGTTCAAGCCGTCAAATAAACCTACTACTAGTCTTTCTATAATTGTTATCGTAGGAATATTCAAACTTGGTCAGTGCGGTCTAATATCCCGTCCAATGTAGTATTTTGGCTTAAGAGCCGGACTCACATTGATGCAAGTCCATGTTTATAGGGCCAGCATCATTGTTCTCCGTGTTGGGAGTGTCGTTTTTTCTTACCGATCTCGCATTAAGCTTAACCAGCGTATATTGACGGTGAATTGTGAATGTGTATTTAAATCTTCAAAGAGAAGTAATACAAATACTTTTATAATGGTTCGAGCTCTCTAGCATCCCTACAACTAGTATAGTACATTAATACATATATACATTTTTGGGTAATATGAGCCATTATGGGTGAACTATGGTGTCCTTGGTGTAGCTCCCGCTTGAAACCTTTGACTCGATTTGCAACTCAGTCACCTTCGCATGTCGTTCGTGTAGGACGATAATTGATGTTGAAGACCTAGAATTGAATTCTCAGTTCTTCAGGCGGGAAGTGCATATACTTCCATCGACATGATTGTAGTAATGTTCTCCAAAATCCTATCATTCCTTTGTCAAAGTCACTGTCAACACCAACATTTCTCCATATGTATAGGTGGTCATTGGTTGGTAATGGAGGAGGACTGTAGAAGTTAGAGGCGGAGATTAAGGAAGATGAAAATTTTAAATGCGTCGAGATCCTACTGTAGTAATGGTTATTCCGTCCTCACCATCGAAGATTGGTTGAGTTAGTCTATCAAGTAGTTTGTAGCCGGTCTCACCATTCTCATTCTCAATAGTGCATCTATCACTTACCCACTATAAACGTGATTGGTGAGGGACGGAGGTGAGCCATGGATGGGAGAGGAACTATTTACTGGAGAGAGCTGGGAGGTTTGAATTGGGGCTTTGGCGAATTTGCCAGGGATTGAAGAAAAAAAGGAATGGAGGTTCGACGATTTGCTAAAGATTGAGGAAAGAGGAGTGAAGGTTTAGGCCCTTCTTCTAAAGACAAAAATATTGGTTAAATTTTTCGTCTTAACCACACTCAACTAGATCATGATGTAATCTTAGATATCGATTGCTTCCACGATTTGAATCAATAAATTTAAGCTGTGTTAAATCTACCTTAAAGAAGCGGATATGTGGCTAAATGCTTACACTGCCTTGTAGTCGCACTCCAACGATTTGTTGAAATGTCATAATGTTTTTTTTGTAAGAAGAAAATGTTATTCTTCAATCAAAAAACAGAACGATAAAAGTAAAAGAAACCGAAATTTTTACGTGGTTTGGATTATTTTTAATCCTATATCCATGGGATTATCCATTATATATTTGTTATCTTTTACACAGATGAATACAATTGCCTAGAAGTACACAATATTTCTATTTTCAATTTTTTCTTTCTGGGAAGAAGAAGAAGTTTTTCCCTAAGAAAGAAAAATGATGTCCTCTTCTTCGTCCTGTAGCGTTTCCTTTTATGGTATGATTAGTGCATTGCTATTTGTTGCAGTCGCCTTTTATCTTTTCTTCAATCTCTGCCCTCATATTTTGCCATTTGTTATTTGAGTTGGGTGCATCTTTAATTTGTCCTCTTTGCAAGTATTCTTGGATTACTGAGGAGATAGAGCTTCACATTTTTTGTTTACCTTTCGGTATGGTTCTGCATTGAAGTGTATCCTAAGTGTCCCTGTATACAACCCCTTCGAAGTGCTATTGACCCCGTACGACGCTGCCTAAGTTCCCTCTGGTTTATACTAGTGCAGACCTATTCCTTTAGGTATTTGACAAAGTGGTAGCCTTAGAGGTGCGGTCCTTTCAGTATATTATGTCCTGCCTCCAATGCCTATGTGCAGTATTTCAATTTTTTCCTATGATTCCCCTGGTTGTCGGGCTTAGGTTGAGTTAGGTATTGCTTCTTCAGGTTGTCCTCTTGCATCCTTTCCCATTTCCCTTTGTTGTAGTTCGGGGTAAGAACAGGTATAACAACAGTAATGATAGCTTTGATGAAATGATGGAAGATCATTTCCATCGTGAAAGAAATCTAATAGCAGTGTTTACACTAAAAATTGGTTGATCTAATGTTCAACACGGTGGATCAATTGTTGGCCATCGCTACAAAAATTGCAATAATTTCTAGTATAATGAAAGACTGATGGAAAACTATTTTATTCCAAATCCTACTTGTACCGATGGTGATTTTAGTAGAAGATTTCGAATGCCTTGATCTTTATTCTTTAGGTTCTACAGTCCATTAAACATAATATTAAGTACTTTGTCTTCAAATCTAACGTGCCTTGTAAAATCAAGGATGGACTGGATCCAAAAAATGATCGCTGCTTTCAGAATGCTTGTGTATGCAGGACCAATAGACTTCTCGATATGAGAATTTGCGTCAGAGGGAAAACATAGTACTAGAATCTTTTGATCATTTCTATCAAGTTATCGTCAACATATGTAGAGATCAATACTTATGAAGACCGAATGAAGCTGACATTGCAAGATTAACGGGGATGCATGGCCATAGAGACTGGCAAGGAATATCGGGTAGTATAAATTGTATGGATTGGGAGTGAAATAATTGTTCAAAGGCATATGCCGGAGCTTATCATGGTAAGTCTCGTAGGTTGACAGTTATTCTGAAGTGGTACCTTCAGATGACTTATGGATCTGGCATGCCTTTTTTGGAATGCTAGGTTCTAACAATGACCTAAACTTAGTCGAACGATCTGCTTTATTTAATGACTTAGCTAATGGTAGATCAACTACCCATTTCTTCGGTTTAGGAGGTAACACATAAATTATGGATATTATCTTTGTGATGGTCTAAATGGAGTACCAATTTCAAGACAATTCCTAACCCATTAAATAATGAACAATCAAAGTTTATGGCAATTTAAGAAGGACAGAGAAAGGATATTGAAAGAGCATTTGATGTTCTTCAATCAAGATTTTTCATATTCAACAATCCTTGTAGAGATCGGCCACCACTTAAAATGAAAAAAGTAATGTGCACCTGTGTTATTTTACACAATATGATTATTGAGGACGAAAGAGACATAAAAGACGACTTTGACTATGAGGGTGTTGTAGCAGCACCAAATGTATGGCATAACGATATGATTGGAAATGTTATGGAACTTGAGTTTCATGATCCTAGCCAAATGTCATTTTGTAGTGTTCAACTCCACCAAAGACTACAACAATTTAGTAAATCATCTTTGGAGCTTTTGTGATAATCGGTCAAAGTTTATTGTTGTTGTTAAGTTTGTTGTTGTTATTCTTATTTTTATTGTAATGTTTTTTAGTTGTATTTCATATCAAGTAATGTACTATAATATCACTACTATTGTTGAAAAGTGAAACGAGCTTAATTAGTTATAATACTTTTAAAAATACTAGATTTAGTTCAAATCAGTACATCAACTAATGATTCAAAGATACAATAATTATAAAAATACAAATACAGCTATAACACCTCTTCATGCCTACACCATATAATTTATCTCCTCCTAAATTCCATATACTCTCGCTGTTCTTCAAACATATTCAACATTTTCACAAAATAGTACTACATTTTCTTCTCTCTGTTTGTTTCTAGCAAGTAGTCGATCCAATTTCAACAATTTTTATTGGTGTTGGGTAGCCCAAAACTCCATCGCACAGTTATACTTGTCTTTAGATTCTAGTAAGAGTTTTCTTATTTCCGCTTGATCCGCCCCAATAGCTTACTTATTTTTGGCTACTTTGATTCCTTGAGGCTTAACAAAATCATCTTTGGTAAGGGTTAGCTTCTCTTCTTACCCCATACTCTGACTTTCTAGTGATTCCTCAGGGCTAGAGCTTTCTCTGACTCTTGGTGCTTTACCTCGGGACTTGACTAATTGGACATCTTGAATAGCTTTCTGAAAAGAAGATCTCCATTTTACATTCTCAACTACCAAGTCATAAACATGCATGAACTGATAAAAATGAGGTTCTTATTTATTCTTAGGTTTGTTAATTTGTTTGAATAGTTTATTTGCCTCCATCATCTACAAGAAAAAGAACAAAATATTTAGAGAGTTATGTATGTGCGTGTGTATGAAAATTAGGAAATCTTATCAAATGCATTCTATTTCCATTTGTTTTAACTTAAATGTTTGAGAATGAAATGTTTGTATTTGATGATTAATTTTTCCATAACAACCTTTGATCAAAGGTAGCGATCCTGTGTAATCAATGTACTTTCGATAATAATAATTTGTAATTCTGCCCCAAAACGTATCACCACTTTAGTAGGCACCATAGATCGGATCACTTGAGAGTACACACCAAATGTAACATAAATTGTAGTCTTCTATCGAAGTCCAACTAATAGTAGTGAATGCTCCACCAATCGAAACTGTATTGTCTTCTAAGTCGAATTCCTTAAAACTTTATCATGCAGCATCGACATTGAAATTAGAAAACATTATATGAAGAGAGAAGTGAGGGTAAAATGATTATTGAGGTTGTAGAATTTTGATGCCGGAGGGGAAGAGAGTGAAAAGGGATGGTATTTGAAGGTAAGAAGTGGGAGAGAGTCGTTGGGTTAGCCGTTGGAGGGGAATGTATTGTCTTTTTTAGGCACTTGTTGAACATATGCGTATTGGTTGGGGGTTGGTGCAGTAAGCATCCGAATGGATTACAAATATGTGATCGTTTTGACTGATCTTGTAGTCGATTACATTTTATGTACTATGCTGGACAGCCATTTGAGGTTAGATATTATAAAATGTAATATGTGCTCAACTGTTGGAGATGTTCTTACAACAAATAATGAAAGAATACATCTCTGTTTTTATTTGTTGTTTGTTATTCTCTCAAATAAATAATATATATACATTTATTCCTAAAGTTATTTACTCTACTTTGGAATTTTACCAGACATGGATGATTTGACTAGTAAATTAGGCAGAATGCAAAAGTAGTCGTTTAGGTGGATCTCCAGACATGTGTTGTACATATTTGCTAAAATTCACTAATTTATGTTACTCCAAAAGGAGAAGAGAAGAGTATGTCACGACAATTCATATTTGAAAAAATCAAATTCCATCTGCATCCATGTTAGCACCAAAATTGGTCACTAACCTCGTAGAGAAAGATTATGTAGAGAAATAAGTGATGAAGGTAAATTGAACAGAGAAGACAATGCTAATTTAAATGCAGAAAGTAAGAACACCAAATTTATAGTGGTTCAGCGTAATTTCCTACGTCCACTTTGAGATTAAACTTTATTGATCTTCTTAATGATTGATTACAAATACAATTCGTAGATCAAATGCTTGAATGAAGTTGTTAAGTAGAGAAGATGAGTCTGAAAAATGGCAGAGTCTCCCCGGTGTTCTCCCAAAAGATCCCTCTTCACTGTGACCCTGCCCCTCTATTTATAGACAAAGATGGGCTGGACTTCCCAGGTGGGCTCGGTAGCCGAACACTCTAGCCCAAGTATAGTAGTCGCTGCATGCCGAACTAGGTATGCCGAACACCATGATGCCGAACCATCCTTTCTATGTCGAACGGTATGTTTGATGTGTGGGAAGTGCAGAATGGTTGTCAGTCGAAGCCGAACGTGCCTCTGTCCAAAGCTCTTGACCGAACAATGCTCTCTGGCCGAACGACGCATTCTGGCCGAACGATTCCTTTGGCCGAACGATACAGTCATGTTGAGTAGTCATGTACACCGAACGTCTTCTGGATGCCGAGTACTCCTGTCGCCGAGTTCTACTGGATGTCGAGCACTACGCCGAGTACTCCTGTTGCCGAGTTCCGCTGGGTGTCGAGTACTACCTGATGCCGAGTACTATCTGATGCCGAGTACTACCTGATGCCGAGTACTATCTGATGCCGAGTACTACCTGATGGCGAGTACTACCTGATGCCAAGTACTAACTGATGCCGAGTACTAGTTGCCTGGTCAAATCTCCAGGAAACACTTGCCCCCCAAAGTGTATTACGTGACTGAATCGTGATACGCTTTGAATTGCGTATCCCTCGTACTTCACTTCGAATCTTGGTTAACTCTCCTTGGAGACGCTTTCTTGAGAATATCAGTGGTGGAGGTGCATGATGAGCGTGGTATAGATGCCGAACGAAGCAGTCGAAACCGAACGCTCCTCATGCCGAACGACTTTGTATTTCGATGCCGAACACTATGGCTTTGACCGGTTCCACCGGATATAGCCTTTTCGACTTCTCCTTCTGTCCTATAAAAGTCAATACCTTCTTCCTCCTTCTCTTTTCACCTCACTTCTCCTATCTTGTTTTCGAGAAACTCGCCTGTTAACAACCTTCAAAGACTTAACAACTCTTCCTAACCTATTCGGCACTAATTAAAACCGGGGCCTCAACTCCAAATTTCTCCAAGTCGTGCTCTACTAACTAGGTAACAATCCCTCTAACTAAATCCACAAAGGGGTTTCAACATGAAGCTCGAGTTCGTAAATTGATAGGTGTTGCGTGGATTTTTAGGGCCAGATGATGTGGAGGAAGGTAGGAGTTGGTTAGAATGCCGAACAAGATGGTTCGGTGCGACTCACCGAACGATTCGTCTTCGTGGTTCGGTGTGGATGGAGGAAGAAAAGGGGGAATGAGGTCGCTGTAGAGGACGGTGTGCCGAGCGTTGGCGCTCGGCGTAACCTTGGCTCGGCACGATTCGTCATATGCCGGGTAGTGCAATGGAAAGATGTGGAGGGAGTATGAGCCAAATAGGATGTCGAATGTTGTCCCGGCCGAACAAGATTTCAGCCGAATGACGCTTTTCCAAACAGTCAAAAATGCCGAATCACCATGGGTGCCGAACAGCATAAATGCCGAACAACATAAATGCCTAACAATATAAATGCCGAACAATATAAATGCCGACCAATACAAACGCCGAACAACACAGATGCCGAACCACATGAATGTCGAACGTTTGTGAATGCTGAAACCTATTTTGGCCGGACAAAACTTAACCGAACATGCCGAACGATACCTTTAGCCGAGCAGGAACTAGGCCAAACACTTATTAACCTTGCCTATTCATATAGCAAAACAAGGACCAGGACCTAAGCATACTATCACATGAAACTGACCCGGATCATTAACTCCCTAGCTTTAGTAGACATAAATCTGAACTTAGATTAACATTCGTTTTCTGAATTTGAAACTGTAGTCACCACAAGGCGGGCTTTTTGAGACGGTCAGCGATGACGGTCTTCGAAGGCGACGATTCGAAGCTCATTTTTATATCTTTGAAATCTCTAGATTCTTATTGCTTGTACACGATTGCTTGCACTAGTTCACACATCACATGGGGGGAAATTCGTGTTGTTAATTCTAATGTTCAACGTTTTTTAAGTATAGTTTTCTCAGGCACTTAGCCAGATTCATTATTTATTGGGGATGTCAAGAAAGTCTAGCTCCGCCACTATATCCGACAGGCCTGGGCCGTCATCAAGGCAAGAAGCCGCTGGTACTTCTAATCCATCGACTTCCCCTGCTCATAACTTAGCACCCAATGCCCTGGAGGCAACAATTCTACTAGACAATCCGATCGATTCACAAGCTTCGAAGATCAATCAAGCCGCACTCCGACGGATATGTTCCATCCACGGGATTCCTTTCGCTGATGTGTTAGTCCCTTCGCGACACGATCGTCCTCACCTGCCCCCAGTCGGATATACCACTTGCAACAAATTCATGTGTTGGATGGGCAGCATGCCTCCATTTAACTTGTTCCTTCGGGACGTGTTGTAGTACATCGACATTGCCCCGTCGCAGCTGCACCCGAACGGTCACGCGTTTCTACATGGGACTTACCTACTCTTCATGGCTGGCTTCTCCAGACCTCCAACTTCTGGCGATATCAGATACATCTATATGATCAAGAAGCAAAAAGACAGCCCTTCCTTCATGTTCCTCGAGCCATACCACAAATGCCAGATCTTGACAGGGGCATGTAGTAAATTCGACATGTACAAACATGAATGGTTCTACGTGCGTTGCCCTCCTGGTTTTGGGAGGCGATGGGTTGAAGGCAGTAAGTCTCTTCGCTGAGTCATCATTCGCGATCAATCGGAGTCATGCTTTTTCTAACTCCTCGTTTCATCTTTTTTAGGTATCAACCCGCGTCCGGAGGGCCGAGGATATTCTGAGGCCGTTGAGGCCATTAGATCTCTTCCTGCCGAGGAAAGAGACATTCGGACCATCATTTCAAACGAGTCATTGTCGAGGTTTGGCTTGCTTGCCCCTGGTCGCCAGATTAGCCTTCCGGAGGGCGTCTCTATTCCCAAGCCAGCATCCGGTAAAGGGAAAAAACAGGCCGGATTGTCATCATGCCGCACTCCCGATGCGCACGAAGAAGGCGAGCACAAAGAGGATGAAGCTCCTAAGACCCAAGGCGAGAATGTTTGCCCCACTTGGAATCCGGCGGTCGAAGTTCATGATATTGAAACGTCATCCTCCCCTTCGAAGGGAAAGAAGAGGTTAAAATACAATATTCGAAACGAGAAAGTTGGCGGCACTTCTAAAGATATGCCTATCCCGCCAGAGAAAGAGGCTTCCTCACAGCACCTGGAGAGTTCTCTAAGGGGTTTGTCGAATCTTTCCATCCCCGACGATATACTTAATTACGGGTTTGACGATCCTGAAGCCCTCAAGTTTTCTTCGCCCGCTAGAGGCAATGCAGGAGTTCAACTCCCAGTCCAGGGAGACAATACTCCGATTAGTAAAGACAAAAGAACTGGTCCGTCGGGGGGAACACTAGGACACACACGCACATACGCATTCCATCATACACTTCAAGTTTTTTCTTGTTTCCCGGATCTTTCTTAACTCGTTGTTATCTCTATTCTTTGTAGGTGACATGGGGCGCTCTCACGGATTCGATCGCCTTCATGGTTCTTCCATATTTCATCATTCCGGACGGGACTCAGGTTCAGGCAGACGCAGGGACAGAGATGATTATGAAGATAGAGACAACCATCCTCGCAATTCGTCTTACCGTAAGAAGGCATATTCCCAATCTTCACAGTCCCGTGATCCTCTTCCTCCAACTGAGCCGGATAGAGAGAAGTCTTCACAAAAGGGTTACCAACTTGATGCTCCTCGAGAACAACACTCCGGTTCATCGAGCACAAGGCAAATTCAGGAGCAACGAAAAAGAGCAGAACTTCCAAAGCCTCCTCCCCCTACTCCCGCGGTTGATCCAACTGTAGCGGAAAAGATGGTCGATCTTAAGGCCAAGTTTCCAAAAATTTGCTTCGATGGTCTGAAGTTCCTCCCGGCTATTCACCATATCCCTGGGCACGTGAAGCAGAGTGCCATTGCCTGTAATAACGACGTTTATGTTCAACATGACACGTTTGTACACTTAGTTGAAAAGATCTCGGAGGTGTCCGTTGAGCGTCAATATGAGATTGATCGCCTGAAATTGGAGGCTGGCTGTGAAAAGAACATCATCAAGCACCAAGACGAGGAGCTTGCTTCGTACAAGTCGAAGCTAGAAGCCGCTGAGCAAAGCGCAAAAGATACTGCTGAGGCAGTCGCTCGTTTAGAGGTGGCTCATAAGAAGGAACTTGATGAAGCAGTCCAGCATAACGGTGCCCTTGCCCTAGAAAAAGATTCCATCCAAAAAGAAAAGGACGCGCTCGCTATACAAGTTAAAGAGTTGAAGGAATTACTTTCCAAGGAGAAAGAGGACAAAGTAGCTGCTCAAGAAGAGTCACAACGATACTGTGATGAAATCGTTGCTACTTGGCTCCTGAAAACGAAGCTCGATGACGAACTTGCTGGGGTTGAAAAAATGAAGGACGAAGCCCGTGAGGAGGGCAAAAGAAAAGCTATGGAGGAGATTGATTCTCGCCTCGAGGCGGCCGCAGAAGCCGGCAGGGAAGAGGTCAAGTGCATGTTTGACTCGTTGATTGCTGAGTATGGAGCCCGCGTCCTTATGCACCGCGACTGACATTCTTGGGCGATGGCTATCTCGAATCCCTAGCTAAGGCCTGGGAAACTTTGGTGAAGATTAGGAAAATCGGGTCGGGCTCTGAAGAGGTCGATGAGGATGCCTTGGTGAAGGAGTTTCTTAGGGGGAATGAGCCAGCGGATTTATCCACAGCTTTGGCGCTTTATAACAAAGGCTCTCCCCTTCCGAAAGAGAAAAGTGATGAAGCTGGCCCGTCTGGTGCTGAGACTACGGCTCCTCATATTGCTGCTCCTCCCGCTGCTCAACTGGCCGGTCGGCCGACACTTGACCCGTTCGAGCAGCATGCCGGCTATGATCCTGAAGATCCCGGGCTTGGCGTTCACGTGCTATCTCCGATTTTGGAGGGTGAAACCCCACGCGCAACCGATAGCCAACCAGAACCCGGTAGGAAACTCTTCTTTTCTAGAAGTCAAAATATCTTGTTATTTTCCAGCATTTATTCGTTCTAATGTTCTTTATGTTTTCATGCAGGCTGCTCTGATCCCGAGCCAACTCCGAGGAGCGATGACGCCAAGGAGGAGGCAGAGAAAACAAGCGATGTTGCTCACGCGGGAGTAACTCATGGCCCTGACGCTCAAGTGATCGGGGCGCTAGATGATGACAAGCTTGACACTTCGTCTCCTGCCGAAGGGAGCAATAAAATCGAAATCATCGGCGCCTCTGAGCATACTTCAAAGATGAGCATGAAGGAATGCCTCGCCGAAGAGGAGAAGAAAAAGGTCAAGGTCAAAGTCGAACCGGAAATACTGGAACTTACTGACCCGCGGAACAGACCTCTGAAAATCATTCTCCCGGGCAGGTTTAAACCACTGGATGTTCCGTCTCCTACTCCTGACTCCGCTTCTTTAGCAAGCAAGAAATCCAAGAAAAAGCGTGAAGGAGAGGAGTCATCGGAAAAAACAAAGGAAGACAAGAAGAAGAAACCGAAGAAATGATCGATACACTCGTTCAACGAGCTTCTTGCTTAAGTCTTGTAGTTGCTTTTATCTTTTGTAGCTTGTAGTTTGTATAGATAGGTTCTTAACTCTGAGTTTTGTAGGAGTAACTATGTAACCCCATTTTGAACTATCGAATGAAGTTTAGTTTCTTTTTCGTTTGAACGATTCTCTTACTTTTCTTTGGTTTGCTGACTGACCGTGGTCATAACTCAAGTTTTTTAGGAGTTGCATTATTTCCCAGTCCAATCTCGTGTTGTTCAAACATTTCCAAACGTGGCAGACTTCTCATTCCACATTTCTTGAGTACTTGGACTTTTTTCTAAATCTGCGCTCCGGGGATTTAGAGTAAGTTGATCCGCGTTCAGGGGATTCGGAGGTTCGCATCGTTTATACTCTAGTCCGCACTTTGGGGACTTAGAGTACTCTGATCCACGCTCTGGAGATTCAGAGATTTGAAATCGTTTATATTCTAGTCCGCGCTCTGGGGACTTAGAGTACTCCGATCCGCGCTCTGGGGATTCGGAGATTTGAAATTCGTTTATACTCTAGTCCGCGCACCGGGGACTTAGAGTACTCCGATCCGCGCTCTGGGGATTCAGAGATTTGAAATCATTTATACTCTAGTCTGCGCTCTGTGGATTTAGAGTACTCCGATCCGCGCTCTGGGGATTCGGAGATTTGAAATTCGTTTATACTCTAGTCCGCGCTCCGGGGACTTAGAGTACTCCGATCCACGCTCTGGGGATTCGGAGATTTGAAATCGTTTATACTCTAGTCCGCGCTCTGGGGACTTAGAGTACTCCGATCCGCGCTCTGAGGATTCGGAGATTTGAAATTCGTTTATACTCTAGTCCGCGCTACGGGGACTTAGAGTACTCCGATCCGCGCTCTGGGGATTCAGAGATTTGAAATCGTTTATACTCTAGTCCGCGCTCTGGGACTTAGAGTACTCCGATCCGCGCTCTGGAGATTCGGAGATTTGAAATTTGTTTATACTCTAGTCCGCGCTCTGGGGACTTAGAGTACTCTGATCCGCGCTCTGGGGATTCGGAGATTTGAAATCGTTTATACTCTAGTCCGCGCTCTGGGGACTTAGAGTACCTCGATCCGCGCTCTGGGGATTCGGAGATTTGAAATTCGTTTATACGAGTTCGTGCATTGTACAGGATAATGTAGTTCTAGTAACTCATCAGCCGACTATGAGATATAGAAACATTAGTAATTCGTGGAAAATAGGGCTTCAAGCCTTTATTAATGAAAAACAACTAAACTGCTTGATTACATAGTTAAAAGGAAACTAAGTTGCGAGTGAATGAAAACATACAGGAAATAACTGTGCCTAAAACAAGAAAGAAAACATGATAAATGTAATAGTGCCGCAGATGTTCACTGTTCCATGATCGGGGGAGTGTCGTGCCATCGACGGTCGCTAGCTTGAATGTTCCCTCTCCAAGCTTCCGTTCAATGACGTATGGACCTTCCCAGCTGGGATTCATACGTGAAGGTACCGGGAAAACTCATTTCAAAACGAGATAACCCACATCAAATATCCTTGGGCGGACTCTGCCGTCGTAGTAACGCTTGACTCGGTGCCTATGTGCTGCCGCCCTTAATTCGGCCTCTTCACGTTTTTCATCGATACAATCTAGTGATTCCAACAAGAGGTCCTGATTCGTCTTGGGATCGTAATATGTCACTCGATGCGATGGAACTTCAAGTTCCACGGGTATAACGGCTTCCGAGCCGTATGCCAATGCGAATGGAGTATGGCCGGTCGCGGACTTGTGGGTAGTTCTATAAGCCCACAATGCTGTCGGGAGCTCATCTACCCACTTGCCTCCGACTTTCTCCAATCGCTTCTTCAGTATTGACTTGATTATTTTGTTAACGGCCTTGACTTGTCCATTAGATTTTGGGTGCGCAACGGCAACGAACTTCTTCTCGATGCCATACTTTAAACAGAACTCTTTGAACTCTCTGCTTTCAAATTGCGTCCCGTTGTCCGTAATTATGGTGCGAGGAAGGCCAAAGCGGCATATGATGTTTCGTACAACGAAGTTAATGACCTTCTTAGAGGTGATGGTGGCCAAGGGTTCTGCCTCAGCCCATTTTGTGAAATAGTCGACTGCGACTATCGCGTATTTTGCACCACCTTTGGATATAGGCAAAGAGACGATTATGTCGATTCCCCAGATTGCAAATGGCCAGGGACTAACCATTTGTGTGAGTTCCGTTGATGGAGTTCTCGGGATTTTCGCATATCTTTGACACTTTTCACATTTCCTTGCCTAGTCTGCAGAGTCCCGATTCACGGTCGGCCAGTAATATCCATAGTGGAGGATCTTCTTTGCTAGCGTTTGCCCCCCAGTATGGTCGCCACATTCCCCTTCGTGAACCTCTCTTAAGACCCACTTTGTCTCGTCATGAGCGATGCACCGTAATAATGGGACTGAGAATCCTTTCCGATACATTAATCCATCCTGCATCACGTATCGCGCGGCCTTTCGAAGGACCTGCCGTCTTTCGCTCCTTTTTCCTGGTAAAGTCCCGGTCGTTAAGTACAGTTTGAGTGGGGTTATCCACGATTCCTTCTCGATTTCCGTTTCCAACACAAGATCGACTTTCATCTCGTCTATGCTCGGGGCATGCAAGGCTTCAACGGGATACAATCCTATTTGCTACGCATCGCCGGTACTTGCAAACTTAGCCAACAAGTCGGCTTCTTTGTTCTGTTCGCGCGAGACATGCGAAATGTCATAACGCTCAAGATTCGAGAGTAGTTCTTGGACCCGAACAAGGTACGGAGCAAGCTTCTGTCCCTTTTCTTGGTAATCTCTCCGCACTTGGTAAACCACCATATGTGAGTCACAAAAGATTTCAACTGATTTGATCCCGAGTTCTCCGATGAGCTTCAAGCCAGCAATCAGTGCTTCATATTCTGCTTCGTTATTTGTAGCTGGGAAATCGAGCTTCAAAGCATAACAGATTGATCGGTTTTCCGGAGTTATAAGAACTACTCCTGTGCTGGAGCAACGGTCGTTTGATGCCCCATCAGTGTATAATTTCCACCGAACGAGGGGAATGACGTCGTGATTATCTGGTTCTATGGGTATGGTAAACTCAGCGATGAAATCTGCTAATGCTTGCCCTTGTATGGCCCTCCGTGGCAAGTAGGCGATATCGAACTGGCTCAACTCGATGTTCCATTTTAGCAATCTTCCGGAAGTTTCTGGTCGTTGGAGTACCTGCCGCAGGGGTTGATCGGTATAAACACTGATTGAGTGTGCTTGAAAATAGGGGCGTTGCTTTCGTGATGCAATCACCAAGCAATAGGCCAATTTCTAGATCCTAGGGTAATTTCTTTCTTCCCCCGTTAAACGCTTGCTAACGTAGTACACCGGCTTTTGGATTCGGTCCTCCTCGCGAACCAGAGCCGCACTTATCGCATGTGGGGATACAGCCAAGTATATATACAGCATCTCATGGTCTACTGGTTTTGATAGCACTGGTGGACTCTCCAGGTGCCTCACCAGATCCCGGAATGCTTCCTCACAGTCAGATGTCCACTCGAAGTTCCTCTTCCCTTTCTTTATTATATCAAAGAAAGGGATGCATTTGTCCGTGGCCCTGGATATGAATCGACTCAGCGCAGCTACTTTTCCATTCAAGCTCTGTACCTGTTTTATAGTCCTAGGAACTTGCACATCTCGAATAGCTTGGATCTTTTCTGGGTTAGCTTCAATTCCCCTTGCGTTGACTATGAATCCCAAAAACTTCCCCGACGCAACGCCGAAGGAACACTTCAGAGGGTTGATCTTCATCCCATAATATCTGAGTATGTCAAACATTTCAGCCAAGTCTCGAATGTGGTCGTTTAACTGTCGTGACTTCACGAGCATGTCATCCACATAGACTTCCATCGTTCTACCAAGCTGGTCCTTGAACATTCGATTCACCAAATGCTGATAAGTCGCTCCTGCGTTTTTTAGTACGAAGGGCATTACTACATAGCAATATAGCCCGACATCTGTGATGAAGCTGGTGTGTTCTTGGTCCGGAATATGCATCGAGATTTGATTGTAACCCGAGTATGCATCCATGAACGATAACAGCTCGTGTCCGGCAGTGGAGTCGACCAACTGATCAATCCTAGGCAATGGGAAACTATCCTTGGGGCACGCTTTGTTCAAATCGGAATAGTCTATGCAAGTTCTCCATTTCCCATTTGCCTTTTTCACCAGCACAGGGTTTGATACCCATTCAGGGTAGAGGGCGTCACGGACGAACCCATTGGTTTTGAGTTTGTCCACCTCCTCTCTGAGAGTAGCGGACCTCTCTGGGTCCATCCCTCTCCTTTTCTGTTTAACTGGGACGTATTTCGGGTCTATGTTCAACATATGACTCGTAATGGCATGGGAAATCCCACACATATCAGAATGCGTCCAGGCAAAAACATCAAGATTCGCTCGGAGGAAATCACTAAGGTCTTCAGTCATTGCGGGGCCGAGTTGTGATCCAAATTTCAGTATTCGCGATGGGTCGTCACGGCTGACTGAAATGTCAATTGTTAATTCGGCCGGCGTTGCCTTCTCTTCCCTGGGTTTCTCATCGTCGTCTCTCGGATCTATGTCTCTAAAGATCCGAGAATTATGCCCGAGCCAGGGCTCGGGCACTACTTGTCAATTATCCGTATTAAGGACGCGGACTGGATTGTCCGCACCCTTTCCCTTCTCCCTCTGGTGGGCCTCTCGGAGCTCAGCCACATAACAGGCATGACCAGCCGCTTGGTCGCCATGAACAACACCTACTCCTTTGTCAGTTGGGAACTTCAAAGTTAAACACCACGGGGCTAACGCTACCCTAAACTCAGCCAGGGCCGGTCGGCCCAAGAAAACATTATATGGGGAATCCACATCCAAGACTACAAAGGGTAGGATTCGCACCCTCCGACGTTCGCCTTGTCCCAATTCAATTGGTAACTCAACATAGCCCACTGCATCGGTCGCTGCGCCATTAAAGCCGTGTATGTGAGCTTTGGACTGTTTCAAGTCCTTTGTTTCCATTTTCATCTGGTCATAAGCCTTCTTGAAGATGATGTTGACAGAACTTCCACAATCAATCAAAATTCTTTTCACATATGCTGGTCCGATCGTTGTAGATATGACCATCGGTTCGACGGTTGGAGCCTCCACTTGGTCAGCATCTCTGTTTCTGAACACTATATCGTCTGTCATTACGCGCTGTTGCTTAGCAGGGGTCCCATCCTCCGTGTTCGAACAACATTCGAAATCTGCATGCTTCAGTGCACTAGCATACCGCTCCATCTCCTACCAATTCTTATCTACGGGGTGAGGCCCGCCGATGATCGTGTTTATGACTAGCCTACCCACAGTCCGGGTAGGTTCATCGGGATGACGCGGAGGTGGAGCACGACCTGGGTTGGATGTTCCTTGCCCTCCTTCCTGAGGATCCTTCACAAATTCCTGCAGCTTTTTCTGCCTGATCAACTTCTCTATTGCGTCGTGTAGGTGTCTGCATTCTTCCGTATTGTGCCCATAAGTCTCATGGAAGCGGCAATAATTTCCAGTCCGTTTCTGTTCCTCGGTTGACTCTTTTGGACGTGGCTTTCTGTGTTGAAAGGTATTGCAGGTTGAGAGGTAAATATTCTCGAGAGACGCATTCAGCGGGGTATACTCGTTGTAGCTTGGAATTCTCGACTTCCACTTCCCCGCCTCTCTCTTTTTTCCTTGATTTCTTCCTCCGGACTCCTTAGGCTGCCCAGACTTGTTCAGGACATTGACTTGAACCTTTCCTGTGTTGTCTCCGGACTGCTTCATAGCAATGTTGCTTTTCACGAACTCTTGGACAGGTCATGGTGCCTTATCTCTCCTTACCCACCTAGCTTCCTCTCTTCTTATGAACTGATGTGCCTTTGAGTAAAAACGTTCTAGTGTGGTCGGAGGTTTCCCTGCCAACCAGTCTCTAAATTCAGACTCCGGATCCACACCGCTCATTACAGCCATTAGAATTGCATGATCATTGGGATTACTGATTTCAGTTGCCGCAACATGGAATCTTTGTAAATATTCCTTCAATGACTCCCCGGGACTTTGGATTACACTTGACAGAGACATTACGTCCTTTGGACGAGTAGTGTGTATCCTGAACTGCTCAATAAACTTCTTTGCCAACTCCTCAAAATTGGATACAGACCGCGGAGGAAGTCGGGTAAACCACATAGTAGCGATCCCAGATAGAGTAATTGGAAAGCATCTACACTTGGTGGCATCATTTGCTCTAGCTGAATCCATCATCCATTCGTACCTCATGACATGCTGTCTGGGGTCAGTCTTTCCCTCGTACGTAGGGATAGTTGGCATACTAAACTTTCTGGGGTACGCCGCCTGTAACACAACATCTGTGAACGGAGTGTGACTCCTTGATACTCCCCAATCGTCATTCGACAAGCCTTGATTTTCATTCATCAATTGCCTGACCATGGCTGTCAGGTCTGGTGTTTGTATGGAAGGTGGGAGGTTAGAGTCCGTTCTACGTGACTGTCCATGTTGATGCCTCCTCTCCTGGCGATCTTCCAATCGTGCGTCTTGAGGTTCGACATCATTAGCTTTTTGATGGTCTGGGCCTCCAGCCTCCACCTGTACTCCAGTTCCTAAGTTTCCAGCTCCGACATGGTCGCGGTTTCCAGTTGTTTGAGCAGCAGCACCCGTCTGTGCAGCTTCAGTCTTACGGCGTCTGTGCCTGGGAGGTTCATCAGAAGAAGTTGAGCTGTCGGATGAGGAATAGGGAGCGGGATTGCCCCCAGCATTCTGTTGCTGCTGTTGAGTGAGATGTGCCATCAGGTTGGCGTTAGCTTGCATCTGCTCTCCTAGTTGTCTCCTGCTTTCCCTGAGTTCTCTCATCAAGTCGTTGAACTCTATTCTGGTGACAACTGGAGTTTGGTCCTGGGTGGCAATTCCTACACCCGGAATCGCTGGTTGATTGCTAGGTCCTGCTTGTTGTACGCTAGCAGTTTCATGGGCATCCGCATTATGAGAAGCTGACCTGGTACGTGGTCTCGCCATTGTAGAGTTATTGGTTGGAACTCTGAGTAGAATCAACGGATGTCCTATCAATGAGTCGGATCTTCTTTGGGGGATTTGTTCAATCCAGTAGCTTCAAAGCAGATCCTTGAGGTCTGAGAATTCAATTCTCAGTGAAAGCACCAAAGTGTTAGCACCAAAATTGGTCACTAACCTCATAGAGAAAGATTATGTAGAGAAATAAGTGATGAAGGTAAATTGAACAGAGAAGACAATGCTAATTTAAATGCAGAAAGTAAGAACACCAAATTTATAGTGGTTCAGCGTATTTGCCTACGTCCACTTTGAGATTAAACTTTATTGATCTTCTTAATGATTGATTACAAATACAATTCGTAGATCAAATGCTTGAATGAAGTTGTTAAGTAGAGAAGATGAGTCTGAAAAATGGCAGAGTATCCCCAGTGTTCTCCCAAAAGATCCCTCTTCACTATGACCCTGCCCCTTTATTTATAGACAAAGAAAGGCTGGACTTCCCAGGTAGGCTCGGTAGCCGAACACTCTAGCCCAAGTATAGTGGTCGCTGCATGCCGAACCAGGTATGCCGAACACCATGATGTCAAACCATCCTTTCTATGTCAAACGGTATGTTTGATGTGTCGGAAGTACAGAATGGTTGTCAGTCGAAGCCGAACGTGCCTCTGTCTGAAGCTCTTGACCGAACAATGCTCTCTGGCCGAACGACGCATTCTGGCCGAACGATTCCTTTGGCCGAACGATACTGTCATGTTGAGTAGTCATGTACACCGAACGTCTTCTGGATGCCGAGTACTCCTGTCGCCGAGTTCTACTGGATGTCGAGCACTACGCCGAGTACTCCTGTTGCCGAGTTCCGCTGGGTGCCGAGTACTACCTGATGCCGAGTACTATCTGATGCCGAGTACTACCTGATGCCGAGTACTACCTGATGCCGAGTACTAGTTGCCTGGTCAAATCTCCAGGAAACAATCCATAACTGAAAAGTGGATAAATATTCGATATACGGATGCGGATGCGGGTATGAAAACATCTTCATCGAAAAATTATCCATTTGATTTTTGTCAAGATTATAATTTATGTTATTTGTATTATTATTACAATGAATGAGATTTATTTATTATTCTACAAAACTAATAATTTATATTATATGCAATTACTGCATATTAACTGCTTAAAACTATTTGTTATCATCATATTTATTCTCCATAATTTTATAATTAGTGAGACTGAATTTTTTTAAGTTAAACCAAAATTTTATATTTATCAATCATCAGTTGATAAAATAATTATCTGACATCTATCTGTATATGCGGATGGGGATATGCATATTAAAATATGATTTCGAATGCGGATGTGGATATGACAATATCTATATTCGAAAGAATCCATTGACAAACTGAATCATGCTCTACCTGGAGAAGGTGATAATGTCCGAACTTTGCACAATTTTAAGGATTTTTTATATGTATTTATTACTTATATCATGAAAATTTTACATAACTTCAATCGTGATAATGCACTCTTGTTGTTTCCTTTATGGCTTTACATAATTCACTCAAATGCATTGACATAATTATTTTAATATCTTTGGAATAATTTATATTTAACATTCCAAAATAACTTAAATTGTATTCCAAATAAAATAAACAAAAACAAAGACTAAACAATTTGCTCATGAAAAGGACAACTACAATGTTATTCAACCATATGTTTATGGCTAGAGATTTCTCAAATTAAAAATAAATTTACTTCTCTTTGCATCACCCAAAGTTTAATCTAAGTTTTGTGTTTCTGCATTTTAATTAGAGGGAATTAGTCTAAAGGAAAACTAATACTGATATTAGTTTGAAAGACACAAGTTTTAAAATTTAATCTAAAAGACGTTGATGTTATTTTAATATAGCATCATATGAAACAAAATGTTGAATTAAACTGGCATTGGTTAAAAGAAATGTTAAATTTAACTAGTATTAGATAGACTACACTAGATGAACTAAAATATCATTCATTTTCGCAGATAAAGAAATGCAAATTCTTATATCATTACACATATATAGTGCTAAGTTCATATATCTTTACACGTATATTATGATAAATTCATCTAGCATCTATTTTATCTAATGCTATATTAATATAAATTCAGTGTCATTCATACTAAACTTCAAAAATTGTACCATTCATCCAGAAAATATGGCTGAAGATTTCATTTTCCCTATTTTCTTGTTTTAATTATATGTTTTCTGGAACATTCTGTCATTTTATTTCTATTCTAAAATATGCAGACTTTTAGTTAATGTTTTAACCTTGTGAAAATAATTTGCTAAGAGATATCGTCATTATAAATATAACAGTGTTGCACAAATTTTAGCCTAAAAGCTTTGGATTCCTGAAAAATTAACATAGATTTTGTGTTATGATTAATTAGGAGTTGTAATTGAGAAACGATTTGGTTAGGAGAATAAAAGTTATGGGAAAATTTTACTATGATCAAAATTTTTTAGGGGAGAAACTTAAAACTTATATCGAACTTTTTATAGAAAATCATTGCAAAACATTCCACTGTCATCCTTTGTTTTATTTGGAACTATTTTCATTTTTTTCCCATTTGTAACATTTCAATCTAAAACAATAAAATCTTAATATCAGTTTTGTTTAAAGAAATAAAATAAAATTAATTTAAGTTGGATAGATAATTACATACATTATTTTGAACTTGATCAATATATAAGATCCTAAATATCTTAAAAATATATCCTTACAATACTGAACATAGGAAAAAATGTAATTTTCATAACATCTTGCTTTGGTAGAGATTTAAATGGAAATTTGGGAAATGGAGACCGATATGGAGATCGAGATGCATCACCTTTCATGATCTTCAAATAAGAATAATTTCTAAAAGTAAAGAATTAAGGTTTAGGATTAAGTGATGAACATACGAAGAATTTGAAGATGAAAATGAAAGATGAAGAAAGTTGGTTATAAAAGGGCAGGTTTATAATTTTAGATTGATTTTATAAGAGTAGAATCAATTATTTGATTCTTCCCTTAATGAATTTTTTTTTAACAAAATGTTTTTTCTCTCACTCCCTTTAACAATTCCCTAATTAATTTGTGTTTTGATTAACTTAGGTTGGAATTATTCTAGTTTTTTTAACCAGGCTAAAACTTAAAGACCAAGGTGATATTAATGATAGAGTTAGTGGTATGCCCCAGGGGCAATTATCTAATTTGTACATATATCTAACTCGGTAACCAATCTTGTTCAAAATAAAGGTGTTTTCTCTCTATTATATGCTTTATATAATGTATAATATTAATTAATTAGTTTAAATAAAAGTGTATTTAATAGAAAATCCACAAATGGTAGTTTTGTGATAGTAGTTACAAAGTGCTGTAACGGTGAGTAATTTATCATTGTGGAAATAAATATACCATTTTAAATGTTCCTAGTCAAGATGCATCGAGATTAAATATCAATGTATCCGCTGAGACTAAAGTACGCAAGCTCTCTAAATGTTGGTCAATGTATTACTCATGATTGCTGGGGAACTAAGAGGTTACATACTCATAGTTATTAAATAACCGTGGAATGACTCATTCGATAGTTTTCTATAAGATAATATAACTAAAATCAAATAGAAAATATCGTTGTAAATGATTTACACATTTCTCTCACAATACTGTCAATCTTCAATATGAAAGCTCCACTTTGATTATAGTCAAACTAGTATAACCATACAATAGTGAAAATACCGATCGTTAAGGTGTATAATATAAATTAAAAAAATATTTGTTATTTTTTTAGTTATGAATTTGATGAAAAAATATCTGCATCGTTTATAAGAAAATGAAAGTAATTGACAAAGCGTAATTCCAGGTACACTAAGGATTGTACATGTAAACCAGCTTAATATTAAGGATCTTATATCAATGTATTGATATGAATCACCCACAAGCGCGCGCGCACACACACACACACACACACATATATATATATATATATGGTATCAAAAAGGATTAATATACTCTTAATTTTGAGCTTCCTTATTGCTCAAAATCATTTTTGGATTTGAAAAATAAAAGGACAAATCAAACAAATATTAGCTTAAAGTATATCATCATATCTGTGAATATTTAATTAAAGTAGATGAAAAATGAAAGAATAGATGTAATAAATAAATCAAAAATTATTGAACTAATTTAAATAAATCACCTAAAAGCACCATTGTTATTTACAAAACTAACATTTTCGAAATAAAAAAACTTACAAAAAATCTAAACCTTGGACTCTATCATTGTTGATATTTCTTCCAACAAGAAGCTTGATTCGACCGAATAATCAATGACTGATTGAGACATAATAGTGATTTTTTGTTTTTTTCATTCATGTACACAAACTAAGCAACATCAACCCTAAAAAGACGAGTGATCTTTAACAAATCTTTTAGTTTTTGTTGGTATATATCTTTACCTTCTTCATTCTTGATCTTATAAAGGTCATCAAAACTACAACCTGATCTCCTTTGCAGGTTCATTGAAAGAAGTAATCCAAGCTGCTAACAAAAATAAATAAATAACTACCAGCTGTGTAAAAGAAAATCTTTTGACAAACTTATGGACTCTCTAATTCAAGACCATGCACCAGTAGCACTTACAGTTATGTCCATATATTAATTTTCAAGTAGGCCCTTATTTGAATCACATGTACACCCTATCTATAAGAACAACATCCCTTCATAACTCATATATCTAGGCATTCTCAATCAAAGGTGAGGTGATACTGCCTATTCTTTTCGGCCTGCACATCCAAAAAACAAAGAAAAATTAGCAAAAGTTACAATAATAATGTATACAAATTCGATAGTTCAGGATTATTGTAACATCCCTCATCTGAAGGCCTCAAACTAAGCGCTACAGATGTTGCAGTCATCTATAGTATTTATTTCTGGTGATAAAATGCGGTTATGTTAATGGTATCCATAATATCAGAAGCACAAGAATATGAAATATTTTTTAACAAAATTTCACATTTCATTTCAAAGTCATAATTTCATATTCAATACGTAATCCCTAAAGTAACTTAGGTTCAAATAAAATATAGTTAATAAAAAATACTCCAAGAGCAACGTATGAAAATGCCCCCTTGGTTGATCAGAGTTACTAAATAGACAGATACAACTTCCGCCAATGCATACATACAACAAAATGTCATAACACGACAGTAATAATTAATAGGTAGTCTCCTAAATAATTAGTCCTTGCCTCCTGCATGTTTTTGGAAGCTTTATTTGCCAAACCCACTAAATTTGTAAACCCTTACTCTCAACCTACTCAAATTAAATTTTGAGCATCCGAGAGTTTAAGGGGAAAACATAAAGTTTGAGTTAGACAAAAAGCCTGGTATGAAAAATAATCTGTCATCTCAGTTAACTGATATCTAGTGAGACCACGCCATTTGAGTAGAACGGGTTTTCCCTCACTAATATCCTTTAAAAATATACCTTTATCAAATCGAAGTCCTGCAACCAAGCTAATTAAAATAAATAATATAAACAATAATTTGGATTCATGCAATATGGGTAATCATAAACAATCTGTTTAAATCAATAGACTGTCCATCCTAACATCATAGTTTTCTCAGGCTGACTAAAATCCTATGGCTGGCTCGGGCCTACCAGATATATTAACTTATCTAACCTACTGTTAGAAGAAAACTAGATGGTCTATCCGAAACTTACTATTCCTAGTGTCAACTGGTCCTAATGGTTTGCGGGCTCACCAATAACCTTTCTCATCTATGTGTATTCCTTTCCATGCGTACATCTACTTTTAGTCTTACCCGTGACAAAGCACTACGCACTGGGATTTTGGACTTATATTAACTAGGGGCTACTAGCTACAGTATAGGGTGCTACCCTACACCAGTCCCATATGGTTTTTAAATCTTCGAGTCAATTTATCTTATCATAGTCTATCCAAATGTGATAAAAACAATAATTTCTATAGTAATATTCTAAGCTAAATACCCTTCTCTATTTTCTTAAAAACACTTTCTTTATAAATAATTTAACCCCTAAAATCATATTTTGAAAATAAGAAAAATATAGCCCTTTACTTTATTCAGAATACTTATGCCATGATATATGCTTTTACAAAACTTTATTGATGAAGTTCAAAGACACATAGAGGCCATCGCCTCTCGAAACAATAGGCCATAAAGCCAAAACAATGTAAAATCTTTATACTGATAAAACTCGGCTACTTCATTACCATTAAGGCTATTCGCCCTTCTTTAGTATAAAAATAAGTCAAAGCCTTTAACTTTTAAAACATGAAGCCATAAGGCTGATAACATGTTCTTCGCACCTCATAGAGTGTTGGCATCGTTGAATATAAAACTTGATTTGCCTAGTATAGGTCAAAACATCGACGTCATTACTTTAAAGTAAATAAACGACTTCATTAGGCCAAAGTCAATAGAAGCAACATAATAGCCGTCTTCAAAAACGTATTCGTTTTTATAACGACAGCGCCATTAAGCCAAAGTGATAAAAACATGACATTATTGCCTAAGTTTAAAAACGTGTCACCCTTGCCAACCGAAGTTATTCATAAATAGGCGGCGTCATTATCGCCGCAATAGCCTCTTCAAAATCATTGGAGTTTGCGTCACTAAAGAAACAAACGGCATTATGCCATTTTACATAAAACGTGGGACTTAGGCCAGACGACAATGACAACGTCAAGGACCATGGTGTTGACTCTGATGTCTTCGCACTCCAACCAAGGACTATACATTCCATACCAACTAACTTGGTATCCTATGTATCTTCTTAGGTCATCATCAAAGTTCATAGAGGCAAAGTGATTGGGTGCTGCAACATGAGGTTCGGCGTGGCAAAAACGTAATTAATTCAATAACTACTACTTTACCATCAAAGTAATTTCTTTTCACAAAACTTTGTTGTTTCTCAATTTCTTATTGTATAACCAAAATTTTATAAATTTCTTTATTAGAAAATCTATCGAATCCTAGAATTATCATTTCCAAAACATGTGTGCAAACCATTAATATATATTAATACTTTAATAACCAAATAAGCTTTTCTAGTTAAAATAATCCCTAATATATCAATAACACTTGGGAAAATTTCCCAAAAGTCATAGTAAATCCGATTTATTATATTCTTTAACATATAAAAGTTTCAAGGCCAAAAACTTTATTTAATTATTTTGAATAGTTAAAACACTAAATTAATCATTTTCTCCACTTAGAAAATTCATAATAAACTCATACTTCATCCGAAAATTATGAAATTTAAAACCCGCTTCTAAAATAATGTTTCTAACATCATATTTCAAGTTACTTAAGTATCATATGATAGGTTTTCTAACTCAAACATATCACTAAATTTCATAAATAAATTAAATAAATTCGCCAATAAGCATATAACAATACAAACTATCATAACATGGCATAATATGAGCAAATGATTCGACTTTGAACTTAAAACTGAAAATAAGATTCAAGACTTGAGGTGCATAAATATTATTCACCTTGAATGGATTAAGAAGGTTGAGATTTGTATTTTGATTTGATTCCCTTAGCTTTGATCTTATCTTCCTAGTTTATCTTCCCCTTGAAACCATTGTCAATGGCCGGCCTTGGTCTATTTTCATGTTCTTTGAATGAAGGGATAATGAGATAAGAGGATGGAAGGGTGAGTATTAGGAAATAAACTCCTTTTCCAATTTTTCCTCTTGCATGCATTCCTCTTTCTTATTAATGTTTTAATTAATCCCGTTAATTCATTGGTTAAGACTCGACCCATTCTAATTGTCAAATCTCAATATTCTTATCATTTAACATTATTTTATTTTATTTACCCAATTAATGTCCTAAACAATACTATCAAAATTAGGGTTGTTATAGACTTCCCGCCTTAAAGAATTTCATCCTCGAAATTAAGATGAAGTACACAATAATAATCATAATTATAACTATAAAACATGTTATCAAACAAGTTAGGATAAGTGTCCCTAATCTTGTCTTCTGTCTCCCAAGTATAGTCTCTTTCATCGTCATTCCACTGGACTTTTACTGATCTACTGTCTTGTTTCTTAGCTTCTTTTCATCCCTAGCCACAATACGAACTAGATGTCTAACTTTGGTCATGTCCAGTTCCACTACTAAGTCTTCCAATGTAATCGGAGTAATAATAGTTTCTAGATCTCGAAAACACTTCCTTAGATGAGAAATATGGAAAACATTGTAGACTCCTGCCAAACTGCTCGGTAACTCTATCTTGTAAGCGAGTTTCCCAATCCTTTATATAATAGGAAATGGTCCAACAAACCTAGATGCCAATTTCCCCGACTTCCTAAATCTTCACCCTTCATCGGTGATACTTTGACAAAAACATGTTCTCCAACTTAGAATTGTAACTT
Organism: Allium fistulosum; assembly: GCA_030737815.1. Lineage (NCBI taxonomy): Eukaryota > Viridiplantae > Streptophyta > Magnoliopsida > Asparagales > Amaryllidaceae > Allium > Allium fistulosum. The sequence goes on along the minus strand of CM060908.1, from coordinate 734,672,377 downwards.
TTCATCTCTTATCTACATAACTTTTCTACCCAGATTGAGTTTCCTTCATTCTAGCCCAAATCAGCTCAATCTTTTCTGTGGTTTCTCTTACCATATCCGGACCAAGAACTAATCTATCTCTGATCTGTAACTAATATACGGGTGATATACACGGTCTTCCGTATAAAGCTTTGAAAGGTGTCATCCCTATACTAGTCTGATAACTATTGTTACACAAAAACTCAACTAAGTGTAGATGGTCTTCACATAATCCTCAAAATCTAGCACACATGCTCTTAACAAATCCTCTATGACTTTGTTAACTCTTTCCATCTGCCCAACGGTCTGTCGATGGTAAACGGTACTCATCTTGAGCTTGGTACCTATAACCACTTGTAGACTCTTCCAGAATTCACTAGTAAACAAGGAATCTCTGTCAGTAATTATACTACTAGGAACTCCATGCAGTCTAACTATATTTTTCATAAATAACTTAGCTAAAACAAGTGTTTGTTGACTTAACGGGAATGAAATGTACACTCTTGGTGAGTCTATCCACTATGAATCAAATATTTTAATTTCCCATGTTTGTCCTTGGCAATCCAACAATAAAATCCATGGATATCGAATCCCATTTCCAAACTGGTAAACCTAAAGGCTGAAGCAATCCGCTCAACTTCTAAGGTTCGACCTTCACTTGCTAGCAATTCGGACTTTGCTTTACCCGTAAGCCTACATCCCTTTTCAAAACCTCCCAGAAGAAACTTCTCTTTATATCCCGATACAGCTTAGTTCCTCCAGGATGAATAGTAAACTTTGATTGATGACACTCCCTAAGAACTACTTTTCTTAGGTCACCAACATCGGGAATACATAATCGTCCCTTCTTTCTCAACCATCCATTCTGGTCAAGATAGAAATCCTTTAAATCATCAATCCTAGTACCACCTTCCAATCTTCTAATTATTACAGTTAGCAATGGATCACCTCTTTTCTTAGAAGCAATTTTTTCAATCAAAATGCAACACCGGTTGAACTTCCAAACAAGATAACATTGCGGTACTCTGACTAGAGCTGGCAGTCGATCTTAATTGCGCACCACAAGTAATCAATGCTTTTAGATCCTTCCGCTCTGTCAGCATAGCTAACACTACATTTTGATGTTTTCTGCTAAGCGCATTTGCAACTTTGTTTCCTTTTCCCGGTGTGTACTCAACTCCAAAATCATAGGTAGCTAAAAACTCTATCCATCTTTGCTGTCTCATATTCAACTCCTTTTAAGAATATAATTACAACTTGTGATCCGTATATAACTCGAATCGTTCTACCAAAAGGTAATGTCTCCACATCTTCAAAGCAAAAATTACCGTAGCTAATTCTAAGTCATGAGTTGGATATCTAACTTCAAGTGGTCTGAGCTGTCAAGAAGCGTAGGCAATCACTATACCCATCTACACTAACACAACTCCTATTCATGTTCCACACGCATCTATGTACACCACCAAGTCCTGATTTCAGTCTGAAACAACTGACACAGGCACATTAATCAAGAAATGTTTTAGTTTCTGGAGTGCCTCCTTACATTTCTCGGTCTAAACATACTACTTGTTCTTCCTCGTTAGTTTAGTCATCGGTACTGCTATATGAGAGAAATCCTTGATGAATCTCAGGTATTAGACAGCTCGTCCAAGAAAACTCTTTATCTTAGTTACTATCTCGGGTCTCTTCCAATTATTAGCTGCTTCGATCTTAGCTAGACCTATTGACAATCCTTTATCTAAGACTACATGACCAAGAAACTTCACATTCTTTTTCCAAAAATGACACTTTAAATACTTCGCTTTTAGCTAATGCTGCATCAGCGTCTCAAGCACTATTCTAAGATGGATCTCTTGATCTCTTTCATCCTTATAATATATCAAAATGTCTTCTATGAATACTAATACAAACCTATCCAAGTGCTCTTAGAAAATCTAGTTCATTAAGTCTACAAAGAAAGTAGGCACGTTAGTCAATCCGATTGGCATTCTTAACCACTCGTACAAACCATATATTATTCTAAACGCCATTAATGGAATACTGTTTTCTTCCACCCTTAGTTAATGCAACCCTATCGCAAAATCCAACTGGGAAAACATTTTGTCCCCACTCGACTGATCAAATAAATTGTCGATTCTTGGTAGGGGATATCAGTTCTTTATCATCTTTTCAATCAATTTATGATAATCGATGCATAATCTTAACGACCCATCTGGTTTCTTCACGAATACCACGGTCGCTCACCAAGGCAAACTGCTTGGCTCAATAAAATTCTTTCCTTGAAAGTCCACTAGCTGCACCTTTAACTTCTTCATCTTGGTAGGTATCACCCTGTAGGTGGTCTACTTATGGGTTCGGTTCCAAGTATAAGATCTATTCGAAACTCAATAGCTCGTCTCGATGGTAGTCCTGTAACAGGCTCAAAAACATCTGCAAATTCTCTAACTATGAAAACTCGATTGAACACATTTTCCTCCTCTATTACACCAATAAAGCACACACATCAAAACTTGAATTCTTTACTGAGTATACAATTCCGTCACTACTATTAGGGTGTCTTAGTGATATTTTCCTACCATAGCAAAATATTCTAGCATCATATTTACTTAACCGGTCCATGCCTTAAATAATCCCAAAGCCAACGAAATCAACTACATGCAAACTGCCAGCAAATATATGGCTTAATAATTCATACTCTAAATGGTCACATCCCATCCCTAAAGTTGCATATCCTTCTATCGGATTCGCAACCCATAACGAAGTAACTAGGTATGAGGGTTCTAGGCTAAACTTATCTACCAAACAATGAGATATAAAAGGATGTGATGCACCAGTATCAAACAGTTTCTAACAGGTAAGCCATGATTCAAAAGCGTACCTACATCACAGCCTTTCCTTTCTCATCTACTGTGGGTCTCGAGGTAGCTGGTTCCAAGGCAAACACCTTTCCTTTCTCAACCTTTTCTAGTTTCTAGCATTGACTCTTGTAATGCCCAATTTGGTCACAACTGATGCACTTGATATTCTTCCTTCAAATGACTGTCTTTCCATCACCTAAACGACACTCGTTCGCAAAATGCCCTTTCTTGTTGCACTTTTAGAACACCACTTTTGCTTTTCCTTTCTTAACGGCGCCTCTTTTCTTCTTCTGAATGAACTTCCTTTTCTGGCTCGGACCACTCTGAGTCTCCACTGCATTATTTACACTAAAGAGAGCAAGAATTTCCTCATTTCTCAAAGCCATCTCTACCACCATGTCACATTAATCCCTTAGATGCGGCAAGGTTGCCCTAGCAAGCTCTGATCTCAATCCACGGATGAAATTCTCATTCCTTTCGATCAATATATCCATGATTGCATATCCATATTGGGACAGCTCCTCAAATCTAGTTGCATACTCGAGCACTGTCATATCACCTTGCACTAACTCAATAAACATCTTCGACAGAGTTAACTTAACGATCTCAGACATAAACCTTTCTTCAAACCTCCTCCTAAACTCCGCCCAAGTCAAAGCTTCCTCTACTACCCAAACAATATTCCACTAGTACAACGCAGCATTTTGTAGTTGCTTCGACGCTAACCTTCTTTTCTACTCATCATTCAAACCAAGATCAGTGAAAATCCTTTCACAGTAAAGCAACTAATTCTCCATTTCAATTGCATCCTCTATTCCAATAAATTGTTTCCCTCCAAGTCTTGCGTATTCTCTGCTCAAAACAACATAATTGTTGACAATTGGAACTTCCTGATTAGCTCCTCCAATGGTTTTCCAACTAACCCACCAGCAGCTCCTACTTGCATCATGTTGACAAAGAACTGATACTTTGCTCCCATATCTGTTATCCCGCCTTTTGGAAAAGGCGTGGCATTAAAAACTTGACTGGTAACCAAGGACAATCTATCTTTGAGATCGGTTATACACAGGTTCACTATGGATACTGGTAAATTTTGTCCGAGTCCAGATCGAGTTACAATCGATATGGTATGACAAGCAAAGCTATGGAAGCCAACATCTCAAATTTCATGTCAATCGGAGTTCGTATGCTTGAGTTATGGACCTTCAAGTCTCACGTGAAGGATGTCCATTAGGTTGGCAATTATCAACTTCGTACCCATCTGGGCAGACAAGTGGTTCGTATCCATGAGAAGGAACAATCTCGTTCGTATCCATCAACCACAAAGCCATCAACACTAACCAACTCATATCCATCGCCTAAAAGCACTTCGTACTGTTCTCTCACTGGTCCACTGGTATCGCTCAACTCATCCAAGACCTCGTATCGATCAGCCCAAGGATCGATACGATCCACATATACTACAAGCGATACGAAGTGGTTGTTACCATCGTTACGAAGAGGACAAATATGTGTAGATACGAAGTAGCTTATAACAAGCGATACTAATTGATTCTCTACCTATCGATATGGGGAGTGTTCCTTAGATGGATACGAACGAGGCATGATCGAGAGGAAGACTCTGTCGTTCGGCGTAAAAAGTTGATCGATCTTGGAAGATAGCGCCACGTCATCTGATCGACACATGATGCATGTATACGAATCAGAACGATACGAATTTTATCGATACGAGTTCAACGGCACACTGAAAATCCAAACTTGCATCGATCATAACTCGAGATCTACAAGTCCAAATGCAACCAAATTTTCACCGGAGCTTGCCTATAACGCCAAGAATGTACCAGATCGATTTCAGCCAAAAAGGATCAATTCTTGATTGATACGAATTCCATTCGTATCACTCTGATATCGAGTCGAAATCACCTGAACTCGATCCTATAGGCCCACCCATGCGAGAGAAGAAGTCCTCCGAGATTCGGGCGAGATATTTGCTACCTGTGCCTATAAATAGTGACCCTAGACCTAAAGAAAAAAGACTTTTGGCCTCTCTATGCAGATACTCTGCCAATATTGCTATTGTACTTGGATTGTACTGTTGTAAATCCATTTGTATCCAGCGAGTTATTATCAATAAACATCAATCATTCCATAGTGGACGTAGGCCACACGCCGAACCACTCTAAATTCGTGTGTTTCAGCACTTTTTCTTATCTATTAATTGGTGTGTTTGTTAGATCTGCCTCAATTTAAATTTACTTTCTTCATTTTATCTCTTCAAACACTGCCGAAGAGTGTTATGTCCAATTTTGGTACAAACACTTTGGTGCTTTCATTGAGAGAACCCAGCTTTTCTCCTGCTCATTGGATCTACTACCGATATCGGATTGTAAGAATCTAAGGAGAAGATCCAGATCTCAAACCTAGGAGTTCTTCCATCCTATTCAGATTAGCACCAAGTCTAGGAGAGAACTTCGCTATACACCATGGTCGCTACTAGGACTACCTCAACCGCTGCAGATCTAGAAGGACGGGATAGGCAGAACCCCGCATAACTTCCCTCTGTAGACCAGAACGTTGCTGGACCTTCGGGTCCACAAGGCCCTGTCACCAAGGAGGAGTTCCAGCTACTGATGCAAGAGCTGACTCAAAGCCGCCAGCAGCTTACCTAGCAGCTCAGCGCCAACACGGAGTTAACCAATCGATTGAACCGGGAAAGACGGAGGAGATCCAGAAGGGGTCAGGCTTCTTACTCATCTACTGAAAGCTCAGCTTCCTCATATTACAATCATAGATCCACGTGCCCACGGCTGGATGGAAGCTATACGCTGGCTACCGGACATCAGCGCACTTTGACTATTGGACAAGCGAGAGTTAGTCCGTCAACCAGCCATCAGACCGGACCATCCTCCCGAGGAGGGACGGTTCCCTCTCACACTACTGACAACCACGTTGTTGCTGCTGCCGTCGAGTTGGAAGATGACACTCAGAACCGAACCATCGCCAACACGATCATACTCTTGAACCTTATGTTCCCGAAGACCTGGAGCCAAGGAGGCTAGGCATGGACTGTCGACCGCGCTCGGGCCATCCTTGCATTGTGGAACCCGACCATACCTTGGCCCAGCATGCCCAGAATGTTCGGACACAAAACATCCCAACAATGATCCGCCAGACGATCCGTGAGAGCCAAGGCCTCACCAACGACGACTTGGAAATCTCCCGGAGTAATATCCATTTCACCGATGACATCCTTTACGCCGAACCGCCTCAGCAATTTAGATGCCAACTCTACATGTTTATGACGGGAGCTCTGACCCTAACCAGCACATTTTAAAGTATGAATGGTTGATGAATGCCGCATGAGCGGATGATGCAGTTAAATGCCGAAGTTTCCCAATCTCACAAGGGGGCATCGCGACTATGTGGTTTACTCGCCTACTACCCCAATCTATTTCATGTTTCGACCAGTTCGCTACAAAGTTTGTCGAGCAATTTCACATGCACGTTACCAAGCCAAAAGATTTTAATACCTTGTCCAGTGTCACTCAAGCTCTCGGAGAGACACTCTGACGTTACCTAGAAAGGTTCCATGCTCCATGCATTGAGATTAGTAATCCTAATGACAATTCCATTATGATGGCATTGACTAAGGGAATCGATCTCGATTCTAAATTTGGCAACTGGTTAGTCGGAAACCACATGCGTCATTGGACTGTTTCTATTCCAAGGCAGCTCAGTTTTTGATAAAAAGAGGATGTGAAACAGTCTAGGAAAAAGGATGACGCAGGGCCCAATATGGAAGGAATCCAAAGCAATGTCGCTGTGAAACAAACCGGGGAGAGTTCCAGAAAGGTGTGGTTAAATATATACAGAAGAAGCAGAATCAACTGAAAGGCGATGGGAATCAGGGTAAGAAGCGTGATCAGAATCGCGGACCACGACGTAGAGCTCCCATGTTTGACACCTATACTCCTTTAAATACATCCTTGGGAAATGAGTACTTGCAAACTTGTAATACTATCCAATATAAGAAACCCGCTCCAAAGCAATCGTCAGAGAAGCAAATCCAAACTGGGAAGTTTTGTAGATTTCACGATAGCTATGGCTACAACACGAATGAGTGTCGTCATCTACAGGATATTATCGATAAGTTCATCCTAGAAAGAAAGTTGGAGCAGTTCGTTCGGGCGCAGTAGGCTGGAGGTGCGAGCCCATCAAATCAAAATCAAATACCGAATCAGGTTAGACCGGAGGAACCCGCACGTACTGTCAGGAGGTTAGTGATTAACACTGTTAGTGGTGGTCCTCATCCAATAGATCAGAGCTGGACGAAAAATGGAGTCGTATGCCAACTCTATCAGGCATCTAGCCTCGAATGTTGTAGTAACATGGAAGATGGGGCTCTGGCAAAACAGCAAAAAACGATAACAGACGACATCATTTTCCAAGACAGGGATGCCGACAGAGTCGAAGCCCCTACCATTGATCCACTGGTCATTTTAGCTCAGATAGGTCCTGCTTGAATGAAGAGGATCTTAGTGGACAATGGAAGTTCAGTGAACATACTCTTTAAGCGAGCCTATGGTCAAATGAAGATGGAAGCAAAAGATTTGAAGCCTTGTCAGTCTCGTATTCATGGCTTCAATGGAAGTGCGACTATACCCACTGGGATTGTGGAGCTACTAGTGGAGTTGAGAATTGGGGAATGCCGGAGAGTCCGGATGTCTCAGTTTATCGTATTGGATATTGACTCACCATACAACGCTTTCTTGGGCCGACCGGCCCTAGTTGAGGTCAGGGCTGCTATCGCCTTTTGGTATCTGACTTTGAAATTCCCCACCGATAATGAAGTCGGAGTCGTTTAGGGAGACCAGTCTGCTGGACGGGGCTGTTATGTTATTGAGCTGTGGGAGGCGCATCGAAAAGAGGGGGAAAAGGGCATAGAGGAATCTCTCTACGTCCGCTTTGCAAATAATTGACAGTTAACGCCTGGGCCTAGGCCCGGGCACCACCACCAATTCCCAAGAAATCTTGACCCAAGAGATACTGAAAGCGAGGATGAAGTCAAAGACAGTCAGGCTTCTCCGGTGGAGCTGACGATCGATGTTCTGATCGATAATAATGACGATTCTAGAACGATAAAGATTGGATCTCAGCTAAGCCAACAGATGAAGGAGGAATTGGTTGAATTTCTCCGGACAAACCTCGATTTGTTTGCCTAGACGCACTGTGACATGTGTGGGATCTCACCGAACATCGCGAGCCACACCCTGAATATTGATCCGTGGCATGTCCCGGTTAAGCAAAAAAGATGTGGTATGGATCAAGAGAGATCTGCCGCTCTAAAGAAAGAGGTAGATAAACTCAAGTCGAACGGGTTTATCCGAGATGCGTTATATCCAGAATGGGTGTCCAACCCTGTAATTGTCAAGGAACCTAATGGGAAATGGAGAACATGCGTTGACTACTCAGACTTGAATAAAGCTTGCCCCAAAGACAGTTTTCCACTTCCCTTGATTGATCAACTTGTAGACTCTACAGCCGGACATGAGCTCTTATCCTTCATGGATGCATATTCTGGCTACAATCAAATTCCCATGCACCTGCCCGATTAGGAACATACCAGCTTCGTCACCGATCTGGGACTTTATTGCTACAAAGTCATGACATTTGGACTCAAAAATGCTAGAGTAACTTACCAACGGCTAGTTAATCGAATATTTGCTAACAAGATCGGAAAAACTATGGAGGTATACGTGGACGACATACTTGTAATGTCACGATTCTCCAATAGTCATATCAGAGACCTGGAAATGATGTTCAACATCTTTCGAGAGTATAGAATGAAGCTCAACCCATTAAAATGTCACTTTGGCGTCACGTCCAGAAAATTCCTTGGGTTTATCGTTAATGCTCGGGGAATCGATGCCAATCCCAAGAAGATCTGGGAAATTAGGAATCTTGAGACTCCGAGGATGATAAAGCATGTTCAGAGCCTCAATAGGAAGGTAGCAAGACTGAGCAGGTTCATCTCAAAGTCCACCAACAAATTCATCCCCTTCTTCGACCTAATCAGGAAAAGCAAATGAAACTTTGAATGGGCTACCGAATGTGAAGGTGCATTCCGAGCACTAGTTCAGCACCTATCCACACCACCTATTTTGTCAAAGTCTACTGATAACGAGAGATTGTACATCTACTTGGCGGTGTCAGAAAATGCAATCACTGCTGCTTTTATTCGTGAGGAGGATCGGATACAACGACCAGTCTATTACATCAGCACTGACTGGGGCAAAGAGAAACTATCGGAAATTAGAGAAGTTAGCTTACTGTCTTATTATTGCCTTGAGGAAGCTTTGCCCATATTTCCAGGCTCATCTTATCAATGTCTACACCGACCAGCCGTTACGATAGGTCCTTATGCGGCCGGAGACGTCTGGTAGATTACCTAAGTGGAATATCGAGTTGAGTCAATTCGACATCACTTACGCACCAAGGCGAGCTATTCAAGGACAAGTCCTAGCGGACTTCATCATCGAATTCACTATCACAGAGGACTTGCCCGAAGCTAATGAATCTCCCAAATATGTCTGGAAGCTGTATATTGATGGCACATCAAATGACCACTGCTCAGGCGCTGGAATTATGTTCGAAACTCCTGAAGGCTGATCTATATGCTATGCTTTGAAGTTTGATTTCCATGCGACCAATAATGAGGCCAAGTACGAAGCCTTACTTGCAGGACTCAGACACGCTAGAGACTTGAAAATTATTGCTGTGGAGATTTACTGCGATTCACAATTTGTTGTTTGCCAAGTTCGGGGGGAATACTAGGCCAATGACTAGAGACTGGCTATTTATCTTGCTTGGGTCTAGGAAATATTGAATCAGTTCGGTTTTTATGCCATCTATTGCATACCCCGAGAACACAATCAGAAGGTTGATTCCTTGGCAAAGTAAGCCAGCACCGGAGAGGCACAGCAAATGGGACTTCTTCCAGTTGAGACACTATCTTCCCCGAGTATTGATCAAACGGAGACCGACTGGGTACATGAAGTCATACTCGATAAAGGATCATGGATGACTCCGTTCATAAACTATCTCGATCATAGGACCCTGCCCAAGCGTAGGAGTGAGAAAAGACAAGTTCTTTGGAAGGCTTCACAATTTACTATTCAAAATGGAGTCATTAATATAAGAGGATACTCTATCCCTTTACTCCAGTGTATCGCCCACGATGAAATTAAGCGAGTATTGCATGATGTGCACGAAGGAGAATGTGGCGATCACACCAGGGGGCATGCTCTTGCTAAGAAAGTGCTCTGATATGGTTATTATTGGGCGATTGTAAATCGCGATGCATCATATTATGCCAGGAAATGTGACAGATGTCAGAAGCATGCTCGGATTCCAAGAGCCTCGCCTACCGAAATAACTCAAATGGTCAGTCCATGGCCATTCGCAATATGGGGCATCAATATTATTGGGTCTATACCTCTAGCTAAAGGTGGCACGAAGTACACCATTGTTACAGTTGATTACTTTACCAAATTGGCGGAAGCCGAACCCCTTGCTACTATCATGATGAAGAAAGTGATAAACTTTGTAGTACACAACATTATATGTCGATTTGTCTCCTACATACCATCATCATTGACAACAGAGCCCAATTCGATAGTGTCGAGTTCAAGAATTTCTGTCAGCGATTCCATATTCAAAAGAAGTTCGCTGCGGTTGCCTACCCTCAAGCAAAGGGACAGGTCAAAGCTGTTAACAAAGTCATAAAGTCGATTCTGAAGAAACAATTGGAAAAAGTCGGGGGCAAATGGATCGATGAACTTCCTATGGCCATATGGGCAAATCGAACAACCCATAAGTCCGCGACCGGCCTCACTCCATTTTCACTTTCGTACGGCTCGAAAGCCATTATTCCAGTTGAGTTGGAAGTACCTTCTCATCATGTGACTTACTATGATCTGAAGACTAACTATGAGAAGCGTGAAGAGGCTGATTTGAGGGTAGCCGCGCACTGAAGTCGAGTCGCTCGATTGTACAATGCTAAAGTCCGACCTCGAACCTTCGAACTTGGTGATCTCGTCCTCAAGAGGATTTACCCGGTCCCTTCGCATATGAAACCAACGTGGGAAGGACCATATGTTTTTGAATGAAGACTCGGAGATGGCACATTTAAATTGTCGACTGTTGATGGTCTCACTTTGCCGAGAGCCTGGAATAGCGAGAGTCTTCGTCGTTACTACATAACAGCCTTTGTTTATTCATTCATTCTGCTTTTCATTTGCAATTTGTTTATGCATTTCGAAATTTGAATTTGTAATAAGGCAACTGACTTTGCCATACTTTCTTATTTCAGCAATAAAATGCAATCTCTTCGAGCCAAAACAGTTATTCTTAAAATGCGTCATACGACCATCGCAATGCACGAAGAGCTAAGTTCCATCCTATGGTAGGACTTATTCAAATAGGGAGTAATTGTGATACAACCGGTCACTCACTAAATGAAACCTGAGCTCGGGGGCAAGCTATCACACTGAAGCTAAAAAGGATTACTACACGATAATCCTCTTACTAACTCTGGCTCCCAGAGTGTGAGCTGGAGTATAAACGTGCAAATGTGGGCTCGAAGAGGGTGGATTCTTCCACCTAACGACTTCGCCTGTATTTAATACAAGTCCGAGGAGGATGGATCCGCCCATCTAACAACCTCGCTTGTTAACTCAGGGTGGATGTAACCCAATCGTCCACGATCCTGATAAATCTATCGTCCCCAGAGTGCGAACGAAATTCTAAAGCTCAAAACAGATGTGACTGACCGTCTATTGACTTACTCTAAGTCCCTAGAGCGCGGGCTGGAGTATAAACTTCAACTGGGTGTGACTGACCACCTACAACTAACTCTAAGTCCCCAAAGCGCGGATGTGACTGACTACCCACAACTAACTCTAAGTCCCCAGAGCGCATGCTGGAGTATAAACTTCAACTGGGTGTGACTGACCACCCACAACTAACTCTAAGTCCCCATAGCGCGTGCTAGAGGATAAACTTCAACTGGGTGTGACTGACCACCAACGACTAACTCTGAGTCCCCAGAGTGTGGACACAGACCTGATCATTAAAACGGGTGTGATTGACCACCCGAGAAACAACTTAAGTCCCCGGAGCGCGGACATGACTTTAAACATTAAGCAGGCGTGATTGACCGCACCCACATGAAAGTTCAATCGCCAGAGTGTGGATGTGATTGTTAATAAATGAGCGAGTGTAACCCAACCACTCGACCTCCTCTCTCTGCCACTTAGTTTCGACTGAGTGAAGTTTAAAATATCGAAGGCGAAGAGCAACCACCGTCCGACCGCTTCGACTCATCCCCAGGACTGGGGGCATGACTCCAGCACCAACTACTAATCGAGACAGTACAATGTTAAGGATCGACTTGATGTTCGGTTACGACCTGAAGCCATGATTCCAGAACTTAACAACCGAACACAAGTCCGATCAAGAGACTGATGCTTCGTAAGTATATCGAACGAAAACTCGAGTAATGTAACACTTAAACAAATAAACTCGGAGTTGTACAAAGAACAAAAGGAGATTCTATTTCATTTATCCTTTAAAAGCAAAATAGATACAAGAAGTCTATGCCAAAAAATCCTAATAGTAGGGCCGAACCCGCATCTGTACACGGCCTATAAGAACGAAAAGAAAGTTCCTAACTATTTACCAAAAAAGGGATGCCAAGATTCATTCCTACTCCTGGGGCTTCTTCTTCTTATGCTTCTTCTCCTTGGGAGTCGACCCATTAGAGCTGCCACTATGATGTTGCTTCAAACTTTTTCCCTTACTAGGCTTTTCTCCGGCCGGAGGAAGTATTGTGATCTCCTTCTCCGAACTCATCGGAATCGGGATGCTTTCAGAGTGCATGGTCGGAGGGACGGGGGTACTTTCCATGTGAGAAGATACGGGGGGAACCCTAGTAACGATAATCGTGCCACCCGAAGAGATCATGAGTAAAGGAGTCGGGTTAGGTCCTTCCATTCCACCTTCTATGGTGCAACCCATTGTTGCGCCCGCCATCTAAGTGTTAATTTCCGCCATTATTGCATCGTCACGAGCTGCTTGAGTATCGAGCAGAACTTTGGCAGTCGGGGCCGAAGAGCTGGCCACGAATGCACTTCCACCCATAACAAATGGCAAGTCCGAAAGTGGATCACTGTGGGTGCCTAGAAGCTCATCCATCAAATGCTCATTAAAGGTGAAAGCGCTCACATCAACTCCCGCGGCCATAACAGTAGTGGTGGTCATCGTAGCCTCTGTTATGATAGCCACCTGCTCTTGATTTTGTTCCTGGGTTGCAGGGGGCATGGTCGGTGCTGCTTCTATAACTGAATGGAGATAAGATAAAATATTAGAAATCTCCGACTTTGAATGAGTTCGAGAAGTGTTCGGAATACCTTCCTCAGGTTGGCTTGCGACGGGGGTCGGAGTTCCTCCTGGCACATGCTTGCGGGCTGAAGATAGCTGTGGATGATCCTGATCATAGGCCGGCACAGGTAAAGGATCAACCTAGGGTCGAATTCAAGCTGGGTTGATGTAGGGTTCTCAGAGCTTGTATCGTGATGCCCAACACCAGATCCCTCTCTAACCTCCGAGTGCTAAGTAGCGAGCTTCTCTTTCTCAAATGCGACAGCTGCATCATAGAGAATTCTCCTCTCTTCCTCGTTCAACACTCGGTTTTCCAGATAAAATTCATCAAGGGATTCAGTATGATGCTCTGCCTTCTCATCGGCTAAGAAACGGCGGCAAGCACTATGTAAGTTAGTTGGGTAGTCGCTGAGCCAACTCAAATCATGGTATCTCAGAATGTTGACATTGTAGGTAACTAAGAGATCTTCAATGTCACTCTCAAGGCTGGCTTCCGTTGCCCTGACCTCAACCCTAGCCTCGGCCTCCTGAGCTTTCAACTTCGCCGTATCCCGCTCGTTTCGAGCCACCACAGTTTGGTCACAGGCCTCCTGTGCGATCTTGTTAGGTTCACCTTTTTCCTTAACGACTTCGTCGTACTTAGCTTTAAGCTCTGTCGGCTCTTGGAATGCTTTATCTTTTTCAGCAGTGACTATGGCATTCTTGTGGCCCATAGCATCCACTAACTTTAGATGCTCCTGCCTCATCTGCTCCAACTCTCTATTGACCTCGTCATCCTTTTTTAGGGCCTCAGTTTCGGAATTCCATAAAGTATCATTCTCTCTAGTGAGCACTTTGACGATCCAATCCTTTTGGGTGATGGTTTCTTAAAGCTCTTCAATTTTCTTCGCCCGCTCAAATGCCACAGCCGAAACTTTCTTGGCAGCCTACTTACACTCTTGATATTGGCCAAAAGTGTGATAGACATGATCATGGACTATATTTTCTGCTCCATCTGGAAGCACCATCAAATTTGGAGGAAAATGGAAGCCGTCGAAGCATATGTTTGGAAAATCTCTCTTCAATTGAGCTATCCGACCGGCTCCCTCACCTGTCGACTCTGTAACCGTCGAAGTAGCTGCAACAGAGGTGTCCGCCCCGGTCATATGGCGATGTTCGCCGGGTCTTGGAATTATCAAAGGCGTCGGTTGGCGCGAAGTCACAATGGCCTTTGTCCCCGAACTGGGAGGTAGCAATGGAATCCTGGGTAGAGGGGAGCATGATCGGGAACGACGTCTATCTCACCTCTCCTTTTCTCTTTCTCGTTCCCTCTCCCTTTCCCTGGCTCTATCTTTATCATAATATTTCCTCTCTTGGCTAGAGTGGCGGCAAGGCAAGGGGGTGATCTAAGTGAGGGGAACAAAGTGATGAAATACTCTTTACTCAAGTTCTCCATCCAGTAAGGACTTGGCTTTGGCGCATTTCATGTAACAGGCTTATATGGTCCTGGAAAGGTTTCCCCAGGCCAGACGGAGATTGGCCCTCGAGTCCAAGGGACAGTTTGAGGTAGGCAGTTTCTAATCAGAGTCATGCCTACGAGATTCCCTGTAAGAACTGGAAGATTTGTATGTTGTGCGGAGGCTACCGAGCATAGACGGTTTATTCGACATCGGATCTACAAAATTAAAAGAAAGGCAAAGTTAGTCATGTTCGGAGATTGGACAACTCGTGAATGATGAGTATGTGATGTTGTGAAGTGTATGCATGTATGTGTTAACCTCTCGACTAACTGGTTATGTCGGCCATACTCGAAGGAGTTGACTCACCTAAATCTAAAGCTCTTTGAAGCCCTTCCAATCCGGTATCTTATTGGAGCGATACATTGTCTAGGATTGGAATATCTACAAGTCCTTCAAAGGGATCATCCATGTATGAGGAGGGAGCATCCGAAATCACAACACCAGCAGCTGGCAGAGACGCAACCACAGATTTCCATCTCGTAGATTTGCGTAGTTACGAGCAACCGCTATGCCTTCCATTATCCTTTTTGGATGTCGAGGGATATCTGAAGGCCCGGCTACGGGTTCGTCTTCAGTGGGCACATCCTCTTCGCCACCCTGCTCAGCGATTATAATTCCGGGCACTCTTCGTCTAGCATGTCTTGCTGGAGCTGCCCTGAGAGATCCTTCAAGCCCTATGCTCTGATCTCCGTCAATCAGCCCAACGTCCCTCAGATTTTCGTCCGCAAGTACCACTTCGATCTCTCTATACTTGCCCGGCACCTCCTGGAGGACCCTGACGATTTCCCTAATTTAGTGCCTTCGGGTTGTGGAATCGAGGCTGTAAAAAGAAAAAAACATTGAGCTCAGTATCAATGGATATTAGCCAGTTAGTCATTGGAGGAATTGAAACACTTACGTTAATCTAGCCATCATCTAGCGAAACCCGGCGGGCACCGAACATAGAACCACTCGATTTTGAAGTAACTGAGTTTGGTCCAAGTCCAAATCACAATTTGGAAGTTTCTAAATCCCTCTAAGAATGTGAATGAGGGATTATCTCCCGACTCTTTACATTGAACAAGAATCTGACTTCCTCTGGAGTCGGGGGCTGGAAAAGGTGCTCCATGAAAACGATGAATAGGCTATTCACAGAGTATGCCCGTTCGGATGCAACTGCGACGGGGCATTACCTAAATAAGATAACACCTCCCGGATATACTGAATAAATGGTAGGAGTGTCCCGGCTATGCAGGAAAATCTATTGAAAGCGGTATACCCTTTTGGAGGAGTATGTGGCATATCGCTCGGCCCTAGTAGTAGGACTTCATTCAATGGTAGCCCATGCCTTAGGAAAATCCTTCCTAACATTTCTTCGGAAATATTAGATGGAATCGAGTCTTGAGGATTTTCAATAAAAACTGCTCCTGGTAGCTCGTCCGGAGCAGGACTTCGGAAACAACAGCAGTATCTCTATTATTGGAAGGGGTGGGCAGTGAGCCTCTTGTTGTTGCGAGCTTCCGGGCTCCATAACTAATCAACTTACTAAAACCATAGTTAGGTGACAATAATCCCATGTTTTCCCTAGGGTGAAGTGCATGAGTATGTTGTGCGGTGCAATGCTGTGTAATACTTAAGAAAATTATACAAAGATTAACAAAGTGTACGAACGACGAGACTTCAAAATTCAACTGGAGTGACCGTCGTCACTGACTATCACTACCATGCCATCTAGACTTTGGAGATCGATCCAAGTTGAGATTTGTTAAATGTTGTCAGGTTACAGTTCCATCAACGAGCTTCGAAAGGCGGTCAAATATAAAGTGAAATGGTTAAGTCAAATTATGCAAGGCAGAAGCTCGTCGGAGTTAAGTATTCTAGATTTCAAGTAGTATCGATAAAATTTTAAACTCAGATCGATTATCAAAGTTTGTTTCATCTTGATCCAGAAAGCATTAAATTGTATCGGTCAAAGGGCATTAGTTCGTATCGATACCGAGCAGCCTACTTTGTATCCATCTAGAAAAAATCACTTTGTATCAACCGGGTAATGTCAGGCTTCGTGTCGATCATGAATTGTAAGTTTCGTATCGATATAAACCGGAAGTTTCATATCGATCACTGAGGATTTTGTGTCGATCGTTTGTTCCTCGATTTCATGTCGATCATTCCTAATCGATACGAATTGCCACCACACCAGATCGATATGAACTTCCCCTTCACTAATAGATTCCTGATCGATATGAATCCTCTACTTAGAGTCGATACGAGATTAGTTTTTTCTCCCCTTCCTTTGTCGATACGAAGTTGAGGCCAAAGGTCCTTCCACCCTTCTTCTTCTTCTCCAAAGCAACGTAGAGGGAATCGTTAATCACCTTCGACCGTGCTTTGGCATGCCTATGGTCATTAATACATTTGAATCAACAACAAAAGACAAGTAGGATGGCAAAGGTTTAAGTCACATCGTCTACACGTTGAGATTATTAAATGGATTACCTAGTATTATCAGTTAATTTGAGAATTTAAGGGTTAAGGTTTAGGAGCGCGAGCTGTTCTATTCCTTCTAGGAGCGATACAAAAACAGAAGAATGAGAAAACAAGAAAAAGATGCTAAGTATCGAGCTTTATATACTACATAAGTGATCGTTCGTCTCCCGGTAGGCCTAACCGGTCAAAGCAGTCAATGGGGTGATTGACGCGATGGCAATTCATATCCAATGTTTGACAAAAGGGATTCCAACACCCTCGGTTCGAAGCAACAGTTCGTAACTATCGTGCGACCAAGACGAAGCACAAAGACAAGGCCCATGTGAACTATTCGAACCTACGAAGATGCATCGATACGAAACATCACGTTCATATCCATCATCCAAAGCGCACAACAATTCGTATCCATTGATATGGAATACTTTGAGAACCAACCAATTCGTGTCGTTCGCCATCGATACGAAAACAATTTTTCAACTTTTCACATCGATCTAGGAGAGGATCGATACGAAGAGATACACTAAAACAACCATCAAGCATTGTTACAAAATCAAATTTCACAGCGATTCAGGAGAGGATCGATGCGGAATTCGATAAAAAAAACTGGCAACTGGCAACGACTCGTGAACGTACAAACGTTAATGGGAGTCAGGTTAACATATATTCTATGTGCAACAAATTAACATTTAATTTTCAAAATTCACAGGAATTAAATGCTTACCTGATGACGATTACAACAATGCACGGTACAATTATTGGAAGTCAACAATTCAGTATTTATATTACTGAGAAACAATCAAAGGTTACATCTTTTGATGAAATGACGACAACTACTCATCAAATCAGATAGAACTTTTTAGACTAAAGATTGCAGCTTTTTAAAGCATGTCAAGTTCACACAAGACGAACTTTGGGGGGCAAATATTATCCCGCCTTTTGGCAAGGCCGTGACACTAAGAACTTGACTAATAACCAAGGACAGTCTGTCTCGGAGATCGGTTATACGCAGGTTCACTATAGATACTGGTAAATTTTGTCCGAGTTCGGATCGAGTTACAATCGATATGGTATGACAAGCAAAGCTATGGAACCCAGCATCTCAAATTTCAAGTCAATCGGAGTTCGTATGCTCGAGTTGTGGACCATTCAATTCTCACGTGAAGGATGTTGAGCTCGTATCGATTAGGTTGGCAATTATCAATTTCGTACCCATCTGAGCAGACAAGTGGTTCATATCCATGAGAAGGAAAAATCTTGTTTGTATATATCCAACTCGTAGCCATCAGCACTAACCGACTCGTATCCATCGCCTAAAAGCACTTCGTATCGTTCTCTCACCGGTCCACTCGTATCGCTCAATTCATCCAAGAACTCGTATGGATCGGCCCAAGGATCGATACGATCCACATAAACTACGAGTGATACGTAGTAGCTGTTCCCATCGTTACGAAGACGACAGATACGTGTAGATACGAAGTAGCTTATAAAAAGCGATACGAATTGATTCTTTACCTATCGATATGGGGAGTGTTCTTTGGATGGATACGAACGAGGCATGATCGAGAGGAAGACTCGGTCGTTTGGCGTAAAAAGTGGATCGATCCTAGAAGATAGCACCACATCATCTGATCGACAAGTGATGCATGGATATGAATCAGAATGATATGAATCGTACCGATACGAGTTCGACAACACACTGAAAATCTAAACTTGCATCGATTATAACTCGAGATCTACAAGTCCAAATGCCATCAAATTTTCACAAGAGCTTGCCTACAATGCCAAGAATGGACCAGATCAATTTCAGCCAAAAAGGATCAATTCTTGTTTGATACGAATTCCATTTATACCGCTCTGATATCGAGTCGAAATCACCTGAACTTGATCCTGTGGGCCCACCCACGCGAGAGAAGAAGTCCTTCGAGATCTGGGTGAGATATTTGCTGCCTGTGCCTATAAATAGTGACCCTAGACCTACAGAAAAGGAACTTTTGGCCTCTCTATGCAGATACTCTGCCAAAATTGCTATTGTACTTCGAATGTACTGTTGTAAATCCACTTGTAACCAGCGAGTTATAATCAATAAACATCAATCATTCCATAGTGGACGTAGGCCACACGCCGAACCACTCTAAATTCGTGTGTTTCAGCACTTTTTCTTATCTGTTAATTGGTGTGTTTGTTAGATCTACCTCATTTTACATTTACTTTCTTCACTTTATCTCTTCAAACACATCCGAAGAGCGTTGTGCCCAATTCTGGTACAAACAATATCAACTGGTGATGTTCCTACACCTACATTAGCAGCTGTTTGTCGACCCGAATTCCTTCTTGTATTGGGCCTGACATTTCTATTCATAATGGTGCTTCCTCCACCGAGATTCACTCTTTCAGTTCCTACCTCCATATCTTACTTTCTTAAATCTGTATTTGAACCTTAGTAAGATACAAAAGAATGGCCTAAGGGAGATGGAAGAATAGTGATAAGGCATATACATATATATGGCAAATACAAGTATGTTACCATAGCGTTATCCTGTACCCCAATCTTATTCTCTGATTCATTTGGATTAAGTTATCAAAAATTCTTTTTAAAGTTCAAAATTCTTTAGTTTCACATAAACCTATGCTCTGATACCAAGTTATAACATTCCCCATCTTGAGGCCTAAAACTAAGCACCACATATGTTGCAGTCATCTATAGTATTAATTTCCAGTGACTAAATGCGATTATGTTAATTGTACCCATAATATCAAAAGCACCAGAATATGAAATAATTTTTAACAAAATTTTACATTTCACTTCAAAGTCATAATTTCATATTTAGTACATAATCACAAATGTTGCCCAGGTTCAGATAAAATATAATTATTACAAAATACTCCAAGTGCAACATATGAAGGTGCCCGCTCGGTTGATTAGAGTTACTAAATAGATAGATACAACTTCTGCCAATACATACATACAACAAAATAGCATAACACAGCGGAAATAATTAGTAGGCAGTCTCTTAAATAATTAGCCCTTGCTTTCGCACGTCTTCGGAAGCGTTATTCGCCAAACCTACTAAACCTATAAACCCTTACTCTCAATGTACTGAAATTAAATTTTGATCACCCGAGAGTTTAAGGGGAAAACATAAACTTCGAGTCAGACAAAAAGCCTAGTATGAATAATAATATGTCATCCCGGTTAATTGATATATAGTGGGACCACGCCGTAGAGCGGGATGGGTTTTCCCCACATTAGCATCCTTTAAAAATATATCTTTGGCAAATCAAAGTTCTGCAACCAAGCTAGTTAAAATAAACAATATAAATAATAATATGCATGCATGCAACATAAGTAATCATAATAATCTGTTTAAATCAATGAATTGTCCGTCCCAATATCATAGTTTTCTCAGGCTGACTATAAACCTATGACCGACCGGGGCCTACCATATATATTAACTTATCTAACCTATTGTTAAAAGACAGCTGGACGGTCTGTCCAAAACTTACTATTCCTAGGGTCAACTGATCCAAATGGTTTTGCGGGCTCACTAACAAATTGTCTCATATGTGTGTATTCCTTTTTATGCGTACACTTACCTTTTGTCTTACCCATGACAAAGCCCTACGCACTAGAATTTTGGACTTATATTGGCTAGGATCTACTAGCTAAACTATAGAGTGCTATTCAATACTGTCTTATCTGGTTTTTTAATCTCCGAGTCAATTTATCCTGTCATAGTCTATTCAAAAGTGATAAGAACAATAATTTTTATAGTATAATTCTGACCCTTTTCTATTTCCTTGAAAACACTTTCTTTATAAATGATTTAACCCTTGAATTCATATCTTTAAAAAAAGAAAAATATAGCCCTTTGCTTTATTCAAAATATTATGCCATCATATATGTTTTTACAAAACTTTATTGATGATGTTCGAAGTAACTTAGAGGTCATTGCCTCTCAAAACAATAGGCCATAAAGCCAGAACAATGTAAAACATTTGCAATAATAAAACTCGATGACTCCATTGCTATTAGGGATCTTTGCCCAACTTTAGTATAAAAATAAGTCCAAGCCTTTAAAAATTAAAACATGAAGCCAAAAGGCCGATAACATGTACTTCGCACCTCATAGGGTGTCGAGGTCATTGAATATAAAACATGGTTTGCATAGTAATAAGCCTTAAAAGAATAGGTTCGATAGGGAAAAACCTCGACATCATTACTTTAAAGAAAATAAAGGGCTTTATTAGAGCCTAAGTCATTAGAAGCGACACCATAGCTGTCTTTGAAAACTTACGCTTTTCTAATAACGACGGCGTCATTAAGGCCGAAGTGATAAAACATGGCATAATTGCCTAAGTTTTAAAACGCAGCTTCCTTGCCTATCGAAGTTATTAATAAATAAGTAGCGTCGTTATCGCTGCTATAGCCTCATCGAAACCATTGGGGTTAGTGTCACTAAAGAAAAACAAGTGGCAATATGCTATTTTATATCAAATGCGGCACTTAGGCCAGACGGCAGTGATAGCGTCGAAGACCATGGTGTCGACCCTGATGTCTTCGCACTCCCACCAAGGACGATACAATCCATACCAGCTGATTTGTTCTCCTATGTATCTTCCTGGGTCTTCATCAAAGTTCATAGAGGCGGAGTGATTGGGTGCGGCAACATGAGGTTCGGCGTGGTAAGACCGCAGTTAATATAAAAACTGCTATTTTATCATCGAAAGTAATTTCTTTTCACCAAACCCAGTTGTTTGTCAATTTCTTATTGGATAACTAAAACTTTATCAATTTATTTATCAGAAAATATGCTGAATAGAGTAATCATTTCCAAAACATGTGTGCAAACCATTGATATATATATATATATATATATTAATATTTTGATAACCAAATAAGTTATTCTGGCCAAAATAATCCCTAATAAATCAATAACACTTGGGTAAATTTCCCAAAAATCACAGTAAATCTGATTCATAATATTCCTCAACATACAGAAGTTTCCCCAAAAAACATTATTTAATTATTTTAAATAATTAAATCCCAAAATTAACCATTTTCTTCACTTAGAAAATTCATAATAAATTCTTACTTAATCAAAAAATTAAGAAATTTAAAACCCACTTCTAAAATAATGTTTCTTACATAATAATAAAATTTCAAGTCATTTGGATGTCAGACGATAGGTTTTCTAACTCAAATATATCACTAAATTTGGTAAACAAATTAAATAAATTCACCAATAAGCATATAATCATTTAAAATATCATACCATGGCATAATATAAGCAAAAGATTAGGGTTTGAACTTAAAACCGAAAATAACATTCAAAACTTGAGATGCATAACTATTATTCACCTTGAACGGATTAAGAAGGTTGAGATTTGTATTCTGATTTGATACCCTTAGCTTTGATCTTGTTTTCCTAGCTTATCTTCCCTTTGAAACCCTTGTTAATGGCCGGCCTTATTCTATTTCCATTTTCTTTGAATGAAGTGATAATGATATAAGAGGATGGAAGGGTGAGTATTAGGAAATAAACTCCTTTTCCTATTTTGCCCCATGCATGCATTCCTCTTTCTTATTAATGTTTTAATAAGTCTCATTAATTCATTAGTTAGGGCTCGATCCATTCTAATTGTCAAATCTCTATTTTCTTATCATTTAACATTATTTTATTTTATTTACCTAACTAAATGTCCTAAACAATGTTAATCAAAATTAGGGTTGTTTCAATTATGTAACTTATTATCCACCCTAATGGTATGTGTGTTGCTTATATTAGTTTAACTGGTTTGTCGCACTATAATATGTGCTGTAGATTCACTTAATCTATCTGTCTCTATGCCATTAACAACCGAAACCACCTAATTTCCTCTCTCCTCTACTGATTGGTTATAATCTATTTTTATTATCCCTTTCAATCTTTTAAAGGTTTATAACTTTAGAATTAAAATCAGATGTGCCTTCTTTAATCTACTATTGTTTCCAAATTGGTTTAGTTTTATTTCTTTATGAAAATAATAAGAATGTGTTACAATATTTTCTAATATGGTAGTTGTAAGAAGAGATGGAAAAAAGGAAGAAAGAGTATGCTTTGTAACTATTAGTGAGAATATTGATCAACTGCTGAATAAGGTGGTACGAAAAATAAACTTGACACAAACAGAAAATAACATTGAGTGTTGATTATACAACACCTTTACAAACACTTTGATAAATAGCATTGCACCTCCACTTGCTATTAGATACTCTTAATCAATTATTACGACATTTTAGGCAAATGTAAATTTATATACCTATCTGTAGTACATGAAAAATAAACTAGACCAAATGCGCCAAAATGATTATCAAAAAGACCATATACATTGGGTGCATTTAACCTTTTGGATGCAGCAAAATGTTTTTTAAAAGAATTTGAATCAACATATAAAGCATTCGAGTGTGACAATAACTCTTCTGTAGTCATAGTTTTGCTTATTACATCCTGTGATATGTGTATATATTTTAAATAAAGCGTATTTTATAAATTATTAATATTTGAATAAAAAGACCAAATCATCATTAAGTATTTATGCTAGAAATTAGTAGTGTATTTTAAAAATAAGAACTCTAAGCAACAAAAACCTGTATTTTTAAATTATTTCCTACATGGACGTCTTGCATATAGTTGACCCAATCATCAAATGGTTGTTCAGTAGCAGGGGTAATGCATTTAGGTCAATATAATGCATAACACCTACACATGTAAAAATTAATTTATAAACATCACAATTGATAAATGATTAAGTATTGATGCTGGATATTTGAATGTGCAACACAAAATAATTAATGATAATTAATGTTGAAAGAGTCACCTTGATAACATAAACAATAAACAACATGTATACAACAATAACAAAATTTTCATAGTTTAGAGGATATGTTTTTATAAAAGAATTCTATTAAATTAAATGGCTATGTCCCTATCTTACGTATTTTTCAGATTAGGAAAAACAAATTTACTTGAACTATATATAAACTTCTATCTTATAAATTTAAATTTTAATACATTTGTAATTCCTTTATCAAACTTTACAAACTTAAGTAATATACTCTATTTATGTAAATAATCTGAATGATATTAACTGATCTCTAATCAGATAAAGAACATACAGAGATGCAACAGTGGCTATAGCAGCACCAGCAATTTCCATTAGTAAAGAATAAGCAAGTACAGGCAATCTGTTATAAACCGAGAAACGAAAATCAAATACCATCAAAAAAAATTAATTTTGAATTAAAAATCGAGAAAAGAGAAAACTCAAACTTAAATTTCAATTTTCCAATAGGAAAACATAACATTATCACTCAGGAACAATTGTAGAAGATTAACCTAAATCAAATTTACTGCTCACCGACGGCTGTCTTGGAGTTAGCACCTACCGCCAGTCATTACGCTATCCCTACTGCCGCCTGTATGATGGAGCACGATGCAACCGCATGTTGTGTGCCTATGCTTGTCGGTCATTGTGCTAGTTAGTTTCTACTACTATTGATGGCGGATTTCACTAGTGGTAACGGAGGATCTAGGGTTGAAATAATAAAATTAGCGCTAAATTTGAGAACAAGGCGATGAGCTGTGAAAATAAGTATTTGAGAGGAGAAGTTAGGGAGAATAAGTATTTGAGAATGAGGAAATGAGCTATGAGAATGAGTGTTTGATTTTATAAGCAGAAGTTGGAGAGGAACGAGACAAGTATTTGAAAGGAGGAAAATACGACGATATTTGGAAATATATTTGGGGGAGCAATTTGCGTTAAACAAGGAGCACGTTTTTTTGGCTTCAAACTTATTTGATTTGGCTCCCACAGTAGGAAAACCTCCCTAACGGTCGGTTGATTATGGCATGGCATACATTAAGTGACTATAGTTGGATCGACTGGAAGTATTGGAAGTGCAGCACTACTCAAGAGAGGATTTGTCTCCTCAGTTATTTGGGGTTAGTATCATGTTCAGCTCAAGTCAACTCAAAGTCAAAGTTTCTGGTCGAAGCATTTAAATTAATAATAATTATTGTTATTGAACAAAGGACTTTGTATTTGGACCATAGAGCTTAATATGGATGATAGTAGAATTTTTACCATTGTCAAGTTCCATAAATCCAAAGTGATATAGTTTGGATGAAGAGAATTAGTGTAAATACAAGAAGTCTGTGCTTAAGTAATTAATTAAATGGGCTTAGAATGGCTTATATTATTAAATAAAAACATGGGCATATTAGTAAATAGCCGCACCTTTTTAATCACAGCTATACCCATTCAAATTTCATTTTCTCATTTTTTTCATGTTCATTCTAAAAACCTAAAATGCAAATCAAACCCTAAGAGAAGCCGGCCATTAACAAGGGAAAAGAGGAAGAAAAATTAAATCAAAGCTATTGATCAAAGCTAGAGGACTCTATCTTCTACAAATCTCAAATTCCTTATCATATCCAAGGTGAATAATAATTCATTCCATTTCTATTTTGTTTTTATAATCACATGTTTTCAGATTTAAGATTAAATTCGTTTTTATGATCTTTTGGATGATGATGTGCTTGAATTATTATATGTTTGATTTGAACAAATTCATTTACGTATGAATATGCACGGTTTTAGGGAAAACCGATTGTTATTGATTTTAGAATTACATGGAAAAATTATATGTTAGGTAAAATATGATTTTAGAGATGGATTTCAATTTTCATATTTTTTTCAAGCTACAGAAAATTTATTATTAATTTCTAAAGAAAAATATGATATATTTGGGTTTAAAATTTATTTCGATTATTTCAGGAAGAAATTCGGTCTGAAATTTTAATATGTTTGATAACATAATGAAAGTGAATTTATGTGATTTTTGGGGATTTTTCTTAATAGATTTGCTATAGAAATAAATTATTTTAAAACACCTATTTGCAATATTGGTTTTGCTTAATGGAAGGGCTTAAACGTTACTTTTTCCCTTGATTTAGATCTGATAAATGAGGTAGTAATTTTGTAAAGTAGTTGGAAAGTTTTAAGGCAGCCAATCAAATAATTACAAATAGGTAGGTAATTATAAAGCAATTATTAAAAATAGCTTAATTTCAGCCTTTATTCAGAAAAGTTGATTCCGCCTCCTTTAATAGTGCCTTTCAACTCCTTTGCTTCCGCTTCGACTCAGTCGAAGCCAACCCAGCCGAAACCCACCTAGTTGAAACCAATACACATGTTATCACTAAGATGGTACGTAGTGGATTGGAGGAAAGGCGGAAGCCATGGTGTCGAAAGCAATGCTTCCGATGGGGTCGAAACCTTAGTTTTGTTTTCAAATGTTAAGTGCCTACTTTGTTTTAATTAAAGTTTTCGGCATAGTCGAAGCATATGTTTTCGAAACGGGTTTTCTTCTTCTTTCTAAATAGCTTTCAAAGGAGGTTGCCATTTTATGTTTTAAAGGTATAGGCTTTCAAAGGGGTTACTTTATTTATAAAAGAATGCTTTCGAATGTTGTGGTTTCGACCTAGTCGAAACCCAGCCACTTTTTTTATACCTTTCGAGGGTATTGAGATCATCAATGCTTTCGAAGGGTGCTTTTGTTTTAAACTTATGTTAAGCTATTTAGGATTCCTAAATGCTTTTAAAAGGGGTCATGGGTTTCGAAGGCAATGGTGCCGAAAGGAGGTTTCGATACTATCCTTCTAAGTTTTACTCAAAGGTTTTGAGCTTTCGAATAGATGGTTCCGACACCATCAAAATTTTCCCCTAAAAAATTTTTATCAATGGCTTCGAAGGAGATGCTTTTGCCTATATTCACTTTGACCCAAAAGGTGTTTCTAAAAGTAAAACCCAATACTTTCGAAAGGGGTACTTTTAATTGTTTTGAAGTTATGTTTCTAAAGATTTTTAGTAATGTTTTGGTACCATCGAAAGGTATATTTGGTCTCGAAAGAGGTTATTTAATAAAGGTTTCGAAAGGTATATTCATAGTGTTTTGAAAAGGATTTTTCTTTTCTTTCGAAGGAGGTTATCCAGGGGTTTCAAAAGAGATGTTTTAAGGTTTTCAAAACAAATAACTCAATCTCATTTTAAAGGAAAACACCATGGCATAAATAAAGAGCTTTGAAAAGAAGTTTTTGAAGAAGTTTTCCTTGAATAACAGGTTGAAGGGATTAACCTAGTTTTATATAAATGATTTCAAGGATATTAAACCACGGGTGTTGTTATTGTTTTTTTGCTATGATTGCTTCTTCATATATTTATTCACATTGTAATTAACCCATAATGGTACTTTGGGGAAGGGAAAAATAACCAGCTAGGTTTACCCAGTAGTGAATATAACTTAAGAAATGTTAAAATCTTAATTGAAGATATTGGCAGGGGCCAATAGGTTCACGGTAAGCCCATGAAAACTGTATAAAGGAAAAAATATTGGTAAGGGCCAATAGGTTTATAGTCAGCACATGAAAACTATGATTTGATATTGGCAAGGGCCAGTAGGTTTATAGTTAGCCCATAAAATCTATATCTGGATTAAGAGATTGATAGTTAGTCAATAGGTTCCTAGTCAGCCCATGAAAACTAGGATAAGAATAAAGATATTGGATTTACCAATAGGTTCTTAATGATCCCATGAAAACTATGAAATCGAACAGGAAGTCCATAAACATTTAACAGGTTATTAGTAAACCCATAAAAACTAATAGGTTAATAGTAACCCTAAAAACTATAATTGAGACAGATAGACGGAAAAAATAGGGATGGGTAATCCATAATTAACTTACTTATTTGCATATCATCATATTATTTTGAATTGTGTTAACCATTGTTGACACAAGAGCATGATATATGGTTTTATAAAGTTTTTAAGATACTAGTGAGGGGGAAACCCGTTCCGCTAAGCGGCGTGGTCTCACTAGATATCTAAATGATTTGAGATGGTAGATTATTTTTCATACCAGGCTTTTTGTCTGACTCAAAGTTTTTGTTTTCACCTTAAAATCTCGGATACTCAATTGATTTTGAGTAGTTTGAGGTTTAGGGTTTTCAGGTGTTCTTTTAGATGAATAAAGTTTCTGGTAATGTGCAGTAGGCATGCTAGCTACTTAGAGTTCTTTTATTTCCACTATGTTTGGTTGTAAAGGCAAACTTGTTTTATTGCCTTGTTATATACTCTAATCATCCAAGGGGGCATTTTCATATGTCGCTCTTGGCATATTTTGTAATCAATATATTTTTTCTGAACGTGGTCTGCGCACTGGGATTATGTAATAAATTTGAAATATTTTGAAATGGAATGTGGACTTTGTCTGCTGTTTTAATTTTTTTCCATATTCTCGTGTTTCTGTGCACCAATGTATCCAAAATTATTGTATTTGGTCGCCGAGGATTAATAACTATGGACGATTGCAACATTCGTAGTCGATGGTTTTGGGCCTCCAAGTAGGGGGATGTTACATGTTGGTATCAGAGCATAGGTTTATGAAACTTTAGAAGAAACTTAAACCTAAAAGATTTTTCAAACATAATCCAATGAATTAGATAATATGATTGGGGTTTGGGTTAACGCTATAGTAACGTACTTGTATTTGATATATAGTTATATATATAAGTACGCATTCCACACTCTCTTAGACTGTTCTTCTGTATCTTACTAAGGCTCGTGTGCAAATTTACGAGAAAGAAGATACAGAGGCAGAAAACAAGAGAGGACATCTCGGTGGAGGAAGCACCACAACTAATGGAAATGCTCGACCCACCACCAGGAGGAACCCGGGTCGACCGGCTAATGCTAATAATCAAAATGCTGATGCCAATGTGGGTGCTGGAAAACCACCAGTAGATATGGGGGCGATGTATCAGTTCTTCGTTAATATGATGCAAGTAGGAGTTGCTGCTGGAGTTGCTGGAAATGTAGGAGGAGCTAATCCTATAGTTCCAGTTGGGAATAATTATGCTAAGCTAAGTAGAGACTACACCAGTCTTTGTGGAAAGCCATTCATGGGGATGGAGAATGCTATTGAGGTAGAGAATTGGTTGTTGCATTGTGAGCGTATCTTCGCTGATTTGGGTTTAGAAGATGGGCAAAAGAGAAGGTTGGGCTCTAGGCAGTTGCAAGGGTCAGCGCTTCACTGGTGGATCAGTATTTCTGCCGGAGTTCCGAAAGAACAATTGACTTGGGCTGAGTTTAGAAGGAGATTTGAGTAGAAGTTTGTGTCTGAGTTTGCTAAGTCAAAGTTGATGAGGAAGTTTATGGATCTGGAGTAGGGAGAGATGTCGGTTATTGAGTATGCCACTAAGTTTTAGGAGTTGTCCCGTTATGGACATAATACTATAGACACCGTCATCAGAAGGAACGAAAAGTTCATTAGGGGACTGAGGCCCTAGATTGCTAGGGCGACCCTACCACACCTTCACGATCCTAATAATTTATTTATGGAAATGGCCATTCGCCATGAGGAGATGCTTGCTAGTTGTGCAAGAGAGAAGCCAGTGGAAATTCAAGGTTCTTAGGGGAAGAAGAGAAAGTTCTTTAAGAAGAAGGGAGCCCAGATGGGAGATACTGCCAAGAAGGCAAAGAGTTAGTTTGCTATAAGTGCGATAAGAAGGGTCAATATGCGAATGAGTGTCGATCGGGTAATGGGAAGAAGACTGCAAATAAGAAGAACTTGAAGTGCTTCAACTGTGATCAAGTTGGGCATTACAAGAATCAGTGTCTAGAGCCAATTAGGGCACACAAAGGAAAGGTTTTTGCTCTTAGACTAGAGTCAGCTAGGCCTACTGCAGTTGATAAAGGGAAGACTATGATGGAAGGTACGCTTTTGATTCATAGTATTCCAATTAGGGTACTTTTTGATACCGGTGCATCACATTCATTTATATCTCAGTGTTTGGTTGATAGATTATGCTTAGAACCCACCTACCTTGTTACTTCCTTAAGGGTTGCAAATCTAATAAGAGGGTATGCAACTCTAGGGTTGAGATGTGACTTAGAACTTGATTTGTTAGGTCATAAGTTTGCATGAGGCTTGTATGTTATTGATTTTGTAGATTTCGAGATCATTTTGGGTATGGATTGGTTGGGTAGGTATGAGGCTATAATATTTTTCCAAGATAGGGAGATATCACCGAGGCATCTTGATAGTCATAACTGAGTAATATTTTCAGTGGAGAATTCTGACTGGAGTGTTAGTACTTTTCTTAGTGCTATGGAGGTAGGAGATGAGTTAAGTCAGGTTCGAGTAGCAAGAGAGTTTGCTAATGCCTTTAAACCAGTGACTAGACTACCACCGAAACGAGCAGTTGAGTTTCGTATAGATCTTGTGCCCAGAGCTGAACCTGTAAGTAGACCACCTAGCAGGATAACACTAACTGAGATGAAGGAATTGAAGGTGCAGCTAGTGGATCTTGAGGAAGGAATTTTATTAGGCCAAGCTGCTAGCCTTGGGGAGCGGCCATGGTGTTTGTGAAGAAACCAGATGGGTCGTTGAGGATGTGCATCAACTATCGTAAGTTAAACGAAAGAACGATCAAGAATAAGTATCCTTTGCCAAGAATAGACGATCTGTTTGATCAGTTGAGTGGAGCCAGAGTGTTTTCCTAGTTGGATTTAGCGACATGTTTCGATCAGTTAAGAGTGGTGGAGGACAATATTCCTTTGACAGCATTTTGGACTAGGTATGGTTCGTATGAGTGGTTAGTGATGCCATTTGGATTGACGAATGCACTTGCTTTCTTCGTGGAATTGATGAACTGAATTTTCCAAGAGTACTTGGATAGGTTTGTGTTTGTGTTTATAGATGACATTTTAGTATACTCTAAGGATGAGAGAGAGCATGAATTTCATCTTAGGGTGGTACTGGAGACACTGAGGCAGAATCAGCTAAAGGCGAAGTTTACCAAGTGTCATTTTTAGAAGAAAGAGGTTTAGTTTCTTGGTCACGTGGTTTCAAAGAAAGGATTGTCAGTCGATCCAGATAAGATTGAAGCTATGAATGATTGGAAGAGACCAGAGATGGTGATTGAGATCAGAAGTTTTCTTGGACTTGCTGGCTACTACCAGAGATTCATCAAGGATTTCTCACGGATAACAGCACCTTTAACTAAGTTAACCAGGAAGGAGGTGAAGTTTGTCTGATCTGACAAATGTGACGAACCATTCCTTAAGCTAAAACATTTGTTGACCAATGCACCAGTTTTAGAAGTTCTAGACGGAAACCAAGGGTTGGTGGTGTATACTGATGCATGCGGAACTGGATTGGAGCAGTATTGATGCAAAAGGGTAAAGTTATTGCCTACGCATCCAGACAGCTTAGACCACATGAAGTGAGGTATCCTACTCATGATTTGGAGTTGGCTGCAGTGATCTTTGCATTGAATATTTGGAGACGTTATCTCTAAAGGGAAAGGTTTGAGCTATATACCGATCATAAGTCTTTACGGTATCTATTCTCTCAGAAGGAATTGCATATGAGACAGCAGAGGTGGCTGGAGTTTTTGGCTGCTTATGATTTTGGAATAGAGTATACACTAGGGAAAGGTAATAAGGTAGCGGATGTGCTTAGAAGAAGATATTAGAATGTGGTGTTAGCTATGTTTGCAGAATGGAAGGATCTAGAAGCTTTGGCCAGTTGTGGTGTGCAGTTAAGATCGACTGCTAGTTCTTGTCAGAGTACTGCCATGTTGTCCTGTTTAAAAGTTCGACCAGTGCTGTCGAGAGGATAGCTTCTAAATAGAGGGAAGATCTAGTATTAGCCGAGAGGATTAGAAGACTTGAAGTTGAAACATAGATCGATGATCTAAAGGGATTTAGTCTTGACCAAAGAGGGTGGTTGAAAAAGAAGGGATGATTGTGTGTTTCAAATATGGAGAACTTGAGGAAAGAAGTTCTTGGAGAATGTCATTGGTCCAAGTTTATGATTCATCCTGGAGGGACCAAGATGTATTAAGATATGAAGAGGAGCTTCTATTAGGAAGGTATGAAGAGGTATGTTGGCTTGTGGGGTTAGGCAGTGTGCAAACTGTCAAGAAGTGAAAGATGAACATCAGAACACGAGTGGGTTGCTTCAGCCTTTAGAGATTCCAGTTTGGAAATGGGATTCGATATCCTTGGATTTTATAGACAGGTTGCCAAGGTCAAATAGAGGTAATGAAAGTATATGGGTTATAGTAGACATGTTGACCAAGAGTGCCCATTTCATTCCAGTAAAGTCAACCAGTACGGCACCTGTTTTAGCTAAGTTGTTCCTGAAGAACATAGTTAGACTACATGGAGTTCCTAGTAGTATAGTTAGTGACAGAGATGCTTTGTTCACAAGTGAATTCTGGAAGAGTCTACAGAAAGTGTTGGGTGCCAAGCTTAATATGAGTACTACATATTACCCTCAGATAGACGGGCAGATGGAGAGAGTCAACAAGGTACTCGAGGATTTATTGAGAGTTGTGTATTAGAGTTTGGTAGATCTTGGGAAGATCACCTACATTTGGTTGAGTTTTCCTATAATAATAGTTACCAGACTAGTATAGGAATGGCGCCTTTTGAAGCTTTGTATGAAAGGCCATGCAAATCACCAGCATGTTGGTTGGAGACCGGAGACAGATTAGTCTTAGGTTCGGATTTGGTTAGGGAGCCGTCAGAAAATATTGAGTTGATCCGAGGAAGGATGAAGGAAGCTCAGTCCAGACAGAAGAGTTAGGCAGACAAGAGGTGTAAAGACCTAGAATTCTCTGTTGGAGATAAGGTTTTTATCAAGGTATCACCGATGAAGGGTGTGGTATGATTTGGAAAGTCAGGGAAGTTAGCTCCGAGGTATGTTGGTCCATTCTAGATTTAAGAGAGGATCGGGAAGCTCACATAAAGAGTAGAGTTACTGAGTAGTATGGCAGGTGTCCATAATGTATTTCATGTGTCTCATCTTTGCAAGTATGTGCATGATCTAGAGACTACTATTCCTCCGACAGGGATGGAAGGGTTGATAGTAGAGCCTAATTTGACTTTTGTTAGACAACTAGTTCGGGTTATAGCGAGAGACGAGAAAAGACTGAGGAACGGGACAGTCAAGTTGGTGAAAGTTCAGTGGAGCGACAACGAGGACTATACTTGGGAAACTGAAAACATGATTAGAGATACTTATCCTGATCTACTTGAAGGGTATGTCTATATTAGATTTATATACATAGTTGCTAGTTAGGTAGGCTAGTATGGTTGTTAGGAGTTGTTACAGATGATTGCTATGTTTAATATTCAGCCCTTACTGAATTTCGAGGACGAAATGCTTTAAGGGGGGAGCCTGTAACACCCCTAATTTTTGTTAACATTATTCAGAAGATTTAATTAGATAAATTAAATAGAATAATTATGATAAGGGGATTGATATTTGAATAAAATTATAAGAAGGCCATGCTTAAGTAATTAAATAAATGGGCTTAGAATGGCTTATATGTTATTAATTAAAAACATGGGCATATTAGTAAATAGCCGCACCTTTTTATTCACGACTATACCCATTCATGTTTCATTTTCTCATTTTTCAACGTTCATTCTAAAAACCTAAAACGCAAATCAAACCCTAAGAGAAGCTGACCATTAATAAGGGAAAGAGGAGGAAAAATTAAATCAAAGCTAAGGATCAAAGCTAGGGGAATCAACCTTCTACAAACCTCAAATTCCATATCATATCCAAGGTGAATAATAATTCATTCCATTTCTATTTTGTTTTTATAATCACGTGTTTTTGGATTAAGATTAAATTCGTTTTTATGATGTTTTGGATGACGATATGCTTGAATTATTATATGATTGATTTAAACCAATTCATTTACATATGAATTTGCACGGTTTTAGGGAAAAACCGATTGTTATTGATTTTAGAATGCCATGGAAAAATATATGTTAGGTAAAACATGGTTCAGAGATGGGTTTCAATTTTTATAATTTTCCAAGCTATGGAAGATTTATTATGAATGTCTAAAGGAAAATATGATATATTTGGGTTTAAAATTTATTTCGATTATTTCAGGAAAAATTGGATCTGAAATTTTAATATGTTTGATAACAAGATGAAAGTGAATTTATGTGATTTTTGAGGATATTACCTAATAGATTTGCTATGGAAAATAAATTATTTTAAAAGAATGACCTATTTACAATTCTGGTTTTGCTTAATGGAAGGGCTTAAACGTTACTTTTTCCCTTGATTTAGATCTAATAAATGCGGCAGTTATTTTGTAAAGTATTTGGAAAGTTTTAAGGCAACCAATCAAAGGATTACAAATAGGCAGGTAGTTATAAAGCAATTATTAAAAATAGCATAATTTCAGCCTTTATTCAGAAAAGTTGGTTCTGCCTCCTTTAGTAGTGTCTTTCGACTCCTTTGCTTCCGCTTCGACTCAATCGAAGCCAACCCAGCCGAAACCCACCAAGTCGAAACCAATACACAATGTATCACTTAGATGGTACGTAGTGGATTGGAGGAAAGGTGGAAGCTATGGTGTTGAAAGAAATGCTTCTGATGGAGTCGAAACCTTAGTTTTGTATTCAAATGTTAAGTGCCTGCTTTGTTTGACTTAAAGTTTTCGACGTAGTCGAAGCATATCTTTTCAAAACGGTTTTTTTTCTTTCTAAATAGCTTTCAAAGGATGTTCCCATTTTATGTTTTAAAGGTATAGGCTTTCGAAGGGGTTACTTTATTTATAAAAGAATGCTTTCGAAAGTGGTGGTTCCGACCTAGTCGAAACCCGGCCGCTTTATTTTACCTTTCGAGGGTATTGAAGTCATTAATGCTTTCGAAGGGTGCTTTTGTTTTAAATTTATGTTAAGCCATTTAGGATTCTTAAATGCTTTTGAAATGGGACATGGGTTTCAAAGGCAATGGTGTCGAAAGGTGGTTTCGATACTATCCTTCTAAGTTCTACTCAAAGGTTTTGAGCTTTAGAATAGATGGTTCCAACGCCATCAAAATTTTCCCCAAAACAATTTTTATCAATGGTTTCGATGGAGACGCTTTCGCATATATTCACTTTGACCCAAAAGGTGTTTCTAAAATTAAAACCCAATATTTTCGAAAGGGGTACTTTCACTTGTTTTGAAGCTATGTTTCTAAAGATTTTGAGTAATGTTTTGATACCATTGAAAGGTATATTTGGTTTCGAAAGAGATTATTTAACAAAGGCTTTGTAAGGTATATTCTTAGTGTTTTGAAAAGGATTTTTCTTTGCTTTCATAGGAGGTTATCCAGGGGTTTCGAAAGAGATGTTTTAAGGTTTTCAAAACAAATAACCCAATCTCATTTTAAAGGAAAAACCATGGCATAAATAAATAGCTTTGAAAAGAAGTTTTTGAAGAAGTTTTCCTTGAATAACAGGTTGAAGGGATTAACCATGTTTTATATAAAATGATTTCAAGGATATTAAACCACATGTGTTGGTATTAGTTTGTTGTTATGATTCTTCTTCATATATTTATTCACGTTGTAATTAACCTATAATGGTACTTTGGGGAAGGGCAGAATAACCAGCTAGGTTGACCCAGTAGTGAATATAACTTAAGAAATGTTAAAATCTTAATTGAAGATATTGGCAGGAGCCAATAGGTTCATAGTAAGACCATGAAAACTATGTAAAGGAAAAGATATTGGAAGGGGCTAATAGGTTCATAGTCAGCCCATAAAAACAATGATTTGATATTGGCAGGGGCCAATCGGTTTATTGTTAGCCCCTGAAAACTATATCTGAATTAAGATATTGACGGTTAGTCAATAGGTTCCTAGTCAGCCCATGAAAACTAGGATAAGAAAAATATATTGGAGTTACTAATAGGTTCTTAGTGATCACATGAAAACTATGAAATCATACAGGAAGTCAATAAACATTTAACAGGTTATTAGTAAGCCCATAAAAACTAATAGGTTAATAGTAACCCTAGAAACTATAGTTGAGATAGTTAGTCAGAATGAATAGGGATGGGTAATCCAGAATTAACTTACTTGTTCGCATATCTTTGTATTATTTTGAATTGTGTTAACCATTGTGGATGCAAGAGCACAATATATGGTTTTATAAAGTTTTTAAGATACTAGTGAGGGGAAAACCCGTTCCGCTAAGCGGCGTGGTCTCCCTAGATATCTAAATGATTTGAGATGGTAGATTATTATTCGTACCAGGCTTGGTGTCTCACTCGAAGTTTTTATTTTCCCCTTAAACTCTCGGGTACTCAATTGATTTTGAGTAGTTTGAGGTTTAGGGTTTTCAGGTGGTCTTTTAGACGAATAAAGCTTCCGGTGACGTGTAGGAGGCATGCTAGCTACTTAGAGTTCTTTTATTTCCGCTGTTTTGGTTGTAAAGGCAAACTTGTTTTATTGCTTTATTATATACTCTGATCATCTGAGGGGGCATCTTCATATGTCGCTCTTGGTGTATTTTGTAATAAGTATATTGTCTAAACATGGTTTGCGCACTGGGATTATGTAATGAATTTGAATATTTTGAAATGGAATGTGGACTTTGTTTGCTGTTTTAAATTTTTTCCATATTCTCGTGTTTCTGTGTATCAATGTATCCAACATTGTCGTATTTGGTCGCCGAGGATTAATAACTATGGATGACTGCAGCATCCATAGCCGTTAGTTTTGGCCCTCCAAGTAAGGGATGTTACGTTTAGCAAATCTAAGTAAGTGATAAATTCGGCCAAAATGTCATACCAGCTGCCATATGATGCGTGAACATTAACATTTGAATAATTTGATGTTAATCGCTGACCAAATTTTTACCTAACGAGTCATACAACCGAAATGATGAATTTTCTTTAGACCAAATGATTTAATTAGTTTTTTATAGCTATAAATTAATTAATAGCTATGAAATATTAATTATAAAATTTTGAATATGATTTGAGAAATAATTATTATTGAATATATTTGTAATAGTTATAAATATATCAATCGATATGCAATATCGAAAAGCAATTAAATTAGATTTAATTAATAATATTTGTTTGGGCTTAAATGGGATATTGGCCAATGATGGTAGGTTGATAATCTCGACTGGAATAAGGGCTATAGGGTGTGCATAAAATAGGTTTGAGGTGTTAGAAATGGATGACTTAGATTTAGTGAGAATTGGTATGAGATTTGATCTATAACTCTCTCTCTCTTTCATCCACTATTTAACGACGTCAAACCTCAATTGAATTAGAATTTTTTTGGGCTACCATTATCCCCTTCATCGTCGACCAATTTCATCCCCTAAGAGCTCAAGCAAATCCAACTCAAATCAATTCAAAACAAGTATTATTTGATAGTCAAAGGTCAACGGTTCAAGGATTAGCAGTCTGCCGAATCGAAAAGCTTTCAAAGGAAGAGAGTTCATCATTACAAGGTGTACATCAACGTATTAGTTTTAGGTATGTTTTTACTATATTATATTGATTATAATCTCATAATATTATTTTATTATACAAATTTATTATTATCATTATATTATTAGTTAGGTGATGAATTTTTATATGTGTTGATGTTGTCATATATTAGATTGGTTATATGTATGTATTCATTAAAAAACAATTTTTTTACATATAGCTCATATATGCATAGTCAAGTACTTTATTTATAATAATAATTATTTTATTAATTAAAAAATATATATATTAATATGTTATTTAAATATAATTATATGATTTGTATTTAATATGTCATCATTTCATGCTAATAATTTAACATATATTTTATACATGCATATTTACAATAATTATAATTGTCGGCAAAAGTAAATTTTTTAAATAATTATTAACTAACATTGAATATTATTTAAATTAATATACTAGTTAAATAATTTATATAAATTCAAATATGTTTTAAAAATTAATTTATATTTCATAAAATTATTTTATCATGAAATAAGCTCTCAGCCAAAATTTAAGAATTTAAAAATCATTATAATATATGGACGAAAATAATTAATTTAAAAAAAATAGATTTTGACTATGAAAAATTATGAAATTATTTTTCACACCTCAAAATATCATACTATGTTTTTTTAAACTTTAAAAGTTGAATAATATGTTTAAAAAATATTGTTTTATTAATACTTTATTATTTTTCAAGTAACTAATTAATATATATATATATTAATGTAATAAAATTATGTTTTGTTGTGCGTATGATTTGAAAGTGTATAAAATAAAAAATTAAATTTTTTTAGTTAATACATATATATATATATGTTTAGATATTATAAATACGTTTATGTATGTATACGTGTATCTTTATATACATTAAATTATTATTTTGTCATTATAATACTTACATATATATATATATATACAAATATATATCAGCTCATAATTTAATTTTTTTTTATATATTATGTGTATATATATCATTTTAATATTTATTACAATAATACATAATTATATATATAACTTATTAATACTACATATGCATATATGTGTTTAAATATATATATATATATATATATATATATATTATATATATGTTTTTATCCCCATAAAATTAATTAAATAAAATTTACTTATACATACATACATACATATATATTTATACTATTATATAAATAACAAGCTTAAATACATAAATATATTTGGACAACACATAATACATATCAAATGAGCGACATGTCCGTTGTGATGTAAATCCCAACATCTATATACATATATGTTATACCTTGCACGACTTATCAGCTTACACATGCATACACATACATATATGTATACGATACATATGTGTACATTATATGTATAGAATATAAATTAAATAAAATTGTATATAATCTATACATTTAAATAAAATAAGAGATGTTTATAAATAAAATTTAGGAATGTTCTAAATAAATTAGACTACCTAGGCCAAATAAAGATCCAATATGGTTATTTTTTTTGAAATTCACATATAACTTCCACTATGGGCTGACCTAGTTCCAACAATGGTATCGGAGCCCAATAACATATAAGGTCTAATTAATCCTATTAGAGTTAACTAATTAAGCTCACAAACCAATTAGTAGGGTGTCTAGAAAGATAGTGTTGAAGGATCTAGTTTGGGTAATTTAGTACTCTACCCTACTTGGCAACCAACGTGGCCTAAACTGATATGTGAGCCTAAAAGGTTACCCCTAATAAAAGAGACCCAATTTTAATTGGGCCTTTGGCTGATTTTCAAAATTGTTTGAAAATTAAAATAAGAAAAATACTATGAATGTTATAATGTAAAATTTTCGAATTGTTTTGAAAATTTAAAAATATAAGATTTTAAATTTAAAAGTTAAATTTAAAATAAAATATATACATGTTATATATGTTATAGTATAATAATAAAAATTTCAAAATATTTGAAAATTATTTGGAAATTTATAAAACTATTAATGAGATTAATAAAATATAATAATTAAATAAGTTAATTAATTAATAAAATGTAAATTATGTATTATATATTATGATATAGGTTATGTTGTTTATAATAACATAAGTATACAAGTATGTATATCAATTGAATTTCAAAATTAATATGATACAATAAAAAAATTTAATTAAATAAATTAATTAAAGGTTAATTAATTAAATAAATTAATTACAAATTAATTAATAAAATAATATACACATATATACGAGTATGTAGTAAATATTTAGTTTGAATGTTGTATTAAAATAATATATTAAAATGTTAATTAATTAAAAATTAATTAAATATGATTTAGTTAATATAATATTACAGATAAGACTATTATATATGTACTATGAAATATAAAAGTTACATAATAATAAAAGATATATAATATGAATGTATAAACTAAAGGTGGAACATTAAAGAAACCCTAAATAGACTTAGGGAATAAATACATACGTAAATGTACATATACCGTGATTTTTGATGTGTCCGACACTTGAATCACGAGGGTATCCAAAAGAAATACATTATTCCATAAGTCGATAACACTCGATATAATATATTAAAGATTAGGAATCATTAATATAAAGTTGTCCTCTATCATTTATATATTAATAGATTACTTGCATACTCTTTAGTTGTTGAGCTTCCCTCAAACTAGGGATGTTATATGTAGTATTATTAATATATTGAATAGACGAGGTAAGATAACTACACGTATTTCTTTCGCTTTCCTCAAGTTACGTACTTTTTACTTAGGCCGTTGCGAAATGACGGGTCGAAGTGAATAGTCCCACTTTACTTATTGAGCTTTCCTCAAGGTAACGGCGGGATTAGGATAAGGAACCAAGGGTTAGGAATTTTATATGATACAACAAATAAGAAGTTATCCATCATATGTGGGTCCATGATTTGTTGAGCTTTCTTCAAGGTTAGATTCCCAAAGCAAACGAGTTCTAACACCCACTAGTGAAGTCGAAAGACTTCTATGTTTCGCTTATGGTTGGGGGAAACATAAAAGACTAGTGGGGCCTTATTAGAAAAATGAAATGATAACAATTAGCCTTTCTAATATTGTAAAAACATATGTTATATGATACTGTAATAATTTAAAAAATGATTGATAAAATGTTTATCTATTAAGATACACACATGAACTGAACTGAAAATTGAAAAATAGAAATATAACATACACTAACCTACAAATTGTAACGACCCGCATTTTTTACCATCGAAAGTTGACACCGAACACTACCACTGTGTTTAAATGTCATGTATCAAATCGAAAAAAGCAGATTGTTAGGGTAAATAAAAAAAGAACAGAGAATAGAGGAAAAACAGAATCTTACAGCAGAATCGACAACATATAATCTATTAAATAATAGCTCTCACATTAATTCTAGCATTTTTCTCAACTCTCCTTAATTTTCCCTAGATATTAATTAATATATTATTCCAAAAACCCAATACAAATTTATTATTTTTGCAATTGTTTACAATATTTATACTATCGTTTTACATTCAAAAGGCTACACTTTTTTATTTCTACTATTGTTTTGAAAGTTCTCAATTTTCACGCATAATTTACATTTAAGGCTATATATTTATTATATTAATTAAATAATTTAACTATAAGATGTTTAAATAAATTTAATTAACTTATTTATTGATTTGTCTAATAAATAATAAAGATAACAATGTCAATAAGTATACCACGCTCATTGTTACAAAATGGTATAAACTAGATTTCATTCGGATATAAAATTATATGGATCACATAAAAAACAATATTAACAACTTTAATGTATAATTATTTATTTTAATAAATTTTCAGTTAAATAATACTATTCAAAAATTACGAACCATCTCGGTAATTATAAAAATTTCATCCCACTTCTTAATTCTCTTTGATTTTTTTTGAATCCATGTGAATTATCATTTTATAGTTATCCAAAGCGTGGTGTCAATTTTTCCATGATGTTATATCCATATACCTAGATTTTATAATTTCTACAGTTATTTACAAAGTTTTCATCAATTTTCTCTTATTATTTTACATTAAATCCATGTATTTAAATTAACCAAACATTATAAATACATACTATTTAAATAAATTCAAGTAACTAATATTCCTTAATTTCTCTAATAATTTATAAAAAATGACAGTTTTAATTTATATTCAGCGTTCGTATTAATGAAACGGTAACATAGACTTTTCTTTCAAATATAAAAATATATAAATCACTTAATACAAATTATATGCATAAACAATAATAAAAAAATTAATTTATGATTGATGTATCGAACATTGCATAGCAAAATTTTATTTTTAAAATATTTAAAGTATGAATACTATATATGTTTTTACAACACTACCATGTGTAATGTATAGGACACACACTATTACTTTATTATTATTATCCATAATTTTATTAAATAAAAAGATTACATTTTCCTTAATTCTCTTATGTTACATTTAAATTTCTTATCAATACCGATTTTGTAATTTAACAGCTAAAACTCATCATTATGTACATGGGTGGATGCGCATGCGCTAAAACGCACAACATCATGAACTTTCTTAATATCATTACAAAAAAGAAAATATTACTTCAATATTTATCTTTGAAATTTATTACCTTAATAAATACTTACAATTGTTTCGCATATATAGGTTTATCAGTCAAATATTATATTTAACGTATAATTTCTTAAATTTCAAAATATAAATATAACTTAATTTAAAATTAAAAACTAATATTTTAAAGCATAAATTTCTAGAAATAACAATAGTATATCTCTATAAATTTACTTACATTTTTTGGAAATGTATGAATTAATAAAATAACATGTTTAACATATAGTTTTCTTAAAATTTTGAAATATTATTATAATACTAATTTGATACGAAATATATCATTTTAATTAATTAGTTAGACTATGAAAATAATAAAATATGTGATTATTTTTAACTATTCAAAAATAATATTTTAATATATTTTATTACAAAAATCATAACATTTTAAAATACTGAAATTCAAAAATAATAAAAATAATTTTTCTATAACTTCATATATATTAATTTAACAATATAAATTGGTGAAATATTATATTTAATGTTATAAATTTCAAAATTATTTTGTTATCTAAATATATTGTTTTAGATATTTACAATCTAAAAAAATATAAGTACTTATAATTTATTATATTACTATGTTAAATAATTAATATATATGTTTATTTAAGCATTGGTCTTTTACATAATAGTAAAATAGAAGAAAATATATTTTTCTCCTTAATTCACTCTTATTAAGTTTTCTTCTTTGTCCTCGATATCGATTTGTCGACGTTAAGCTTCCCACGATTTCATTAAGTCAAAAATAAAATAGTATCATCCTTGGTTATCGTTTATTATTTTATATATGTCTATTACAATTTGATACTCTAATCAAAATATTTTACTGAAACTTTAAAAAATAATGTTATTTCAAATTAAGTTAAAAGTATATATTTCATTTTGAATATAAAAAGAATAGCGGTATTTACAACTATTTGTAGCTATATAAACATATAAATTATTTAAGTATGATATTTAAAACATAATTGATTTAATTTTAAAAATATTATTTTAAATTATTTTACAACAACAAAAATATTATGTCAACAAATAAAAATTTGAAAATAACAATATATATTTGCTGCTAATTCATTTGTATACTCATTGATTATACATATAAGTTAATTAAATACTATAGTTAACGTTTAATTTATTTAAATTTCAAATTCATTTTTTTAGAATTATTTTAAATTTAGACATATGTATATCTATAATCCAAAGTAATAATATATATAATTATTCTATAATTTATTCTTATGTAACTTAAATTATTGATAGAATGATTTATTAAGCATACTATATTAAATAACTGTTAGGTAGAAGAAATTATAGCTCACTTATGAATTTTGAGAATTAAAGTCTTTTAATTTTTCGATTTTGTATTTTATATAAAAATCAATCACTATTGTTTATAGTTTATGATTTCTACCATTATTAATAAGTCTTCTTAATTATGACCTACCCTTTGGTTTTAGGTATAAATTCTACCATTGTCTGATTAACTTCAACTATTTTACGTTCAAGTTTGTATTATTATTTTCTTCTTTAAATGATATTTAGTAATAGAAAACATATATATAATAATCAGGCTCTATTTAGTTCTCCTTGCTACTTTATATTGAAGTATAATTGATAAATCGTTTAGAAGGTTCTCTTTAGTTCCATTCACTAAGCTACATCAAGTTTATGTTATTAGTTTTTCAAGAAA
Source organism: Allium fistulosum (assembly GCA_030737815.1). Taxonomy (NCBI): domain Eukaryota; kingdom Viridiplantae; phylum Streptophyta; class Magnoliopsida; order Asparagales; family Amaryllidaceae; genus Allium; species Allium fistulosum. The sequence goes on along the minus strand of CM060908.1, from coordinate 734,628,374 downwards.
TTGATATTTTATCACGGACTAATACATAGACAATAATTGAAACACATGACTTACAAAAATATATGCTTAACAAGCATATTACATTGCATGTCAACTATTTAACAATGTATATTTAACAATTCTTTTTACAACATAACCGTGTGCAACGCACGGGTTATACACTAGTATAATAAGGACAGTAGAAACTATCCCCCCCCCAAAATACAAAGTATACAGAGTTAAAAACAAACCTTATTAGCTGGAGAGTTATAAAATCCTAACCTTACAAATGCTGATAGGGATACTATATAATACACCAGAAAATAAGACACTACGATAGGTGAATCTCCAACTCCCCTCCAAGATCTCCCTATCACCAAAGACAACCGGGGAAAATACTCGGTATGACCCGAGTATTATAATAAAATAACACCCAGATCAGTCTAGAATTACCCGCGTGAGATAACTCAAATAATGGGGAACATATAAAAGTTCTATGAGACAACGCCGCTAACGCGGAATGGATTTATACCTCACTAGAATAACATCCATAACGGCAAGAGTGGAAATAACAACATGAAACAAATCCAAATAAGAATGGGCATAAATATTATTGAAACCACACTTGAAAGAATGGAAAATAACCTGAGTAAAATCCAAACTAGACAGAATGGATAAAAAAAGTAAACAGTCCAAATTTGATTGAATGGACAAAATAAAGTAACAGTCCAACTTGATAGAGTGGACTAAATAAGGTAACAGTCCAAACTTGATTGAATGGACTAAATCAATACTTGAACACCACGAAGAGTGGTTGAACCTTCTTGTGACAATTTAAAGATAAACAGATTTATGGTTTTTAGAATCAAATAAGAAGAGGAAATTTCCAATAAATGACTAGGAAGGTGTACCCCCTTTGAAGTATACCTCTAGTAATATACTTCTGAGCTTAGCCACTTGTTGTGTGACACTTCTCATAAATGTACCAGCCGGACAAGTTGAGGTAGTGTTACCTCTAGGCATCACCTTGACGCCATTTTTAACATTCGAGGTAGAAACGTGTCCAAGTCTCAACGTTTAGTGTTAAAAGAATGACTAGATCATTTCCATATAAGCGATATTGATTATGGAACTATTTTTCCGTAACCGAAATAGAACTTTAACTTTTTTAAAAACTAGACTTGTACTTGATTTCCATATTTCAGTATTGGTAAAACCTTTTTAGAAATACTCCCTCAAAACGTTCTTTTATAAGACCAAATTTATAATACTAAGTGTATTAAAACAAGGGTAGAAAAACAAATGTCGTTAAAACACTGTTTACTATAAACCCAAAAAAAATTTACACTTTGCTTTATTTATAAATAATCCCTTTTAAAGGATTTTCTCATTTATAAATCATTATTTGTAAATTTAGAACAATATTTATTATCCCATAAGTTAATAAAGAAACTTAAATACCTTTATAAATTTAAAACAATATTAATTATCCCGAAAGATAACTAATCACACTTATAATCTCTTTTAAGCAAACAAATCCATTATCTTTAATAAAATGGATAATTATTTATAAACACTTTTATATTATCATTAAATTAACTTTTAAACCTTTATTACTTTAAAACACTTTTATTATATTAGTTAGTTTACTTAATTCACTTTTTATTAAATTAACTAACTAACTTTAAATATCATTAATTAAAAAGATTTATTCGATTCAAATAATCGTTAGTTAAAAAAAAGAATAATTCACCTCAAACATCATTAATTAAAATGATAAGTAAATTTTAAATACCATTAATTGAAGCAATTAATTAAGTTCAAGTAATCATAAATTAATTGGATTAATTATTTCAAACCTCACTAGTTAAACCGATTAACTAAAACATAATTTGTTAAAAATGATTTATTTACTTATAACACATTATTACTTAGAATGATTTAACTAAATTCCAAATATCATTAGTTTAAACAATTACTTACATTTAAAACAATCATTAATTAAATTCAAATATCATTATTTAAAATGAATGATTACTTGCAAATATCATTAATTAAAATGATTATTTATTTCAATTATCATTAATTAAAATAATTAATTAAGCTTAAGTAATCATTATTTAAAATGATTAATTAAATCTTATCTCATTTAAATCAGAGATAAACCAATTTTAAACATCATTTATTAAATTTGTTAATTAATCTCAAAAACATTAGTTAAAATGATTAATTATTTTAAATTATCATTAATCGAAATGATTGATGAATTTTAACATTCTATTTAAAGGAAACACAAGCTCAAGATCAAAAACATACGATGGGGTTTTGGGAATGAAAATTAATAAACGACGGTATAGCGAAAATCGCTATAATGACATTTAAACTATTTGAATGGAATATCAGGATTTATTTTAGTTAACCATCAATATAACAGCATAAGGATGTAAATAAATAATTATTGGTGAGAAAACTCTCAAGGTCTCTCTATAGATTTACCGTGCAAAATAATGGTTATGGATAATATATGTATATAATCATATTGGTCCATAACGATCAAATTAATATGTCATCCATTTTCCAAACAGAAATTCAACCAAACAAGCAATCAAACAATTTAACTAACATCCAAGCAATCAATAAACAATTACAACATCATTGATATGATATAATAAAATTTAATGTGAGTTAAACTTACATTGATTTTCGTTTTTTTCCGAAACGTTCCGATCCGGACTAAAACCGAACGACCGTCCAATTTTAGCATAGAATCCAATAAGCTCTAAATCCCACCAAACCAACTCCATTGCGAAGATCTCGACGACACGATTCCAATGCAAAAAACGGCGTTCGAATCCGACCTCGTATGAAGGAGTTAGATAAATTATAAGTTCTCGGATTTAAATAATTAAATTACTAATTACTTTCTTTAATCTAATTACCCACTCTAACCCTTTCTTCTCCTCCAACAAAATCATGCACAATGATACTCAACTATGGCCGTGCATGATCAATCGATGATACGGAGCTCCGATGCACCATTTTGCGAACCGTCTTTGCCGTTGCGCTCCCCATAGAAATCTTTATGCGCCCATACCCTCAACTCGTCATGCGACCAACCCAAAATGATCGTGACCATCAGCCTCAACTCCTCAACCATACCCAGCACATGACCCAAAATCTCACCAATTTACTCCAAATTACGGCTACAAGTGCTAAATGACAAGCTAAACTCAAAACCAACATCAATTTTTCAAATCCATGACCAAATCTCAAAAATCATCCAACCCTAGCCCAAAACCTCCACGCGACTTCACTGTCGAGCTCACCAAATCATGGTCGTACATCTCCAAACGCACACCAAATCGAAGATCCCCTCGAATTGAGATTTTTAAAACTTGTTTCATGATTTTTAAATTTTTATTGAATTCGATTTTGATTTTTGAAAATCAGTTCAAAGGGGAAAGCTTTGGTTTCTTTTTTACAGGCCACACTATATAAGAGAAAATGTATGGTCTTGTTGTACGTAGGGGTATGGCTTGAACAGTGAAGAGCATGGGCTAAATATGGCTGATATATTTTATATATATTATTTAAATTTAAATTATCAAGCTATACAATGTCCGAAAATTTCGAACTCCAAACGAGATGTGCCGCCTGACATCCTATATGTTATACCCCTATTCCGAACATAATGGAACTATTCTTGGGACTTAATTTGATCATATGCAGAAGATAGTTTTTCAAACCCAATTATTATATTAAAATTTTGAAATTAATTATTATGTGTTTCGAACTCGCATGACCAAACAATACATATGATTGCCATGAAATTCAACGGCGTATTATAATTCACTATTACGGATCCAATGAAACTTGTTTCATCGAAATCCAAGACAGTGCCTCGGAATGACAATTTCATAGATTTAAATATTGTTTTATATTTAATTACCGATATTTATCAGATCTATATTGTTTTTGTACATAAATTTACAAATTGAATTAATCAATATTATTTATTAATTAAAGGGAGTTAAATGAAATTATTTAAATCCATTTAATTAACATTTAATTCACAATTCAAATATTTAAATATTCCCTATATTTGAATTATAAGTTATCAAATTCTAAAATCCAATTATTTAAATATTTAAAATTAATTAAACATTTAAAATCAAATGACCAGAATTTTGGGTTGTTACACAAATGCTAATTGCATGTTAACATTTCGACACCCATGCAAGTGCCTCATTCTACAACTACTAAATACGTTCGTAATTTGGTCACTTACATGTCTATTTGGTCGAGACCATGTAATACATTCTGTGAGTTCTGAACTCAAAAGCAATACAATACTATGGATATTTGATTCATATACCATCACATATAAATGTTATATGGTGAACAATCACGTTTTTGTAATGTTCAAATTTTCGATGAAATTAATTCATTCGAAATAGTAGATAAACTATAATGCAAGATTGAGTATTCAATTTGATTATTACAATGGAAGATCATATTGTGTTAAATGTAATACAAGACCAAAACTACAATATAAATGTGAGAACTCGATCGCTGAAATGTTAGTTTGATCAGTTTACGTAAAAGTGCAACATATTTGATGTCCTTAAATGTTAAGGATAGTTGAATGCTCTTTTGTAAAGAGTTCGTTATGATATTGTAGTAAGCATTTTCTTTTGAATGGTTTGACCATTTAGAAAGGATAACGAATGTATAAGAGTAAATATGTTTTAAGGTACAGTTGGGATGAAGAGAGTGAATGGTCACTTCTGCTTCACAAAGAAACATTAGAAATGAGATTCGTAACAATAATGAATGATATTAACATTGGAATAAGAAATATGATTTCTATTCCAACATGTAGTTTCATGTAGAAAATTGTTTTCTATGAGATATATTTCTTTCCGTTCAAGATATTTGATCAAAGAACTCTTCGTTGTAAACTACTTGCAATATATGAAATAAATAATTTATATTAAGTGAATGATGGACCTCTGAATTCAGTACGTTATTATAGTAATGGCGGAAATAGTGCGTGTATACCACATAGTACTTATTGAATAAATCAAGTTATGAAAATTATTTCCATAAAACATATCGAATATTATTAATGAAATATTGTCTACTTTTTAATGTCGACTGAAAATAAACATAGTTAAATTTTAGTGTGAATATTATGAATATTCGTCATGAAATAAAACTACAATATGAGTTTTTTAACAAAAATGATGCATTGGAAAATACAGACGTATCTAAAATTATATGATTATTTTGGAATTATATACTAAGCTTTAGTTTTGAGAAATAATTTTTATTATATGATTATGAATCATATGATAATAGTTAATTATATCTCAAACAATTAAGGGCAGTGCACCCATTTAGTGAGAGCGTTATAAAAGTTGATGAACTCGTCGGATTGATACTTATTGATGTATATAATCACAAGATAATTAATACCAAAATAGCTCCATATACTTTGTTATATTCATCGATGATTTATCACTGATATAGACTTATGTATTTGATATATGTGTAGTATGTCTATGATAAACTCATAAAGTATAAAACGAAAGCAAATAAAATAGTGTGCAATAAAATAATATGATTCGATTTGATCGATATGTGAGTATATTGGAAAGAGTTCTGAGTGTACCTAAAATGAATAAAGATTCAATATCAAAAGTCACTATCCCTATAATACATAATGATGTAACGACAAGTAGTAATTGAACTTTTTTGCTGAACGAAGTACGATTAATTGTGAGTGATATTGAGTTAACTTTTTCTGTAAGGTCGTGTATTTATGAGTAATACACAAGGTTAAAATTAATTTCATCTAAATAATAGCTTACAAAATAAGGGTTTATAATAAACCACAACATATCCTAGGCCAAGATGTTGGCATGTTGTGCAAGTCAAAAGTCTGCACATAATAATTTTTCGTGAGGGATTTTATATAAATCTCGTCAAAAGGAGTTAAGGAAGGACTATCATTGGCTGGCATATTTATGTTTTGAACATAAGTTTTGTAAACTAAAACCAAATCAGTTTTATATATAAGGGAATTCATAATTTTTTTATGAATACCTATTTCATTGCACCGAGGAACAATTGTTGTTACAAGAAGTACCAACTTCATAGTGAAGGAATTTCTTTGAGAAATTATTGGTAGTAAAATGGAATTGGATATGATACAAAGAATAAACCGATTACTTAAGGTGGAATGAATTCAACTAACCTAAACGAACACATCGCAGAAGAGAGTATTATTGCATATTGAAGAGAAACTATGTGTTTCTTGTCAATGTCAAAACAATACAATCCTTGGTTATTTAATTATACCATTGCAAATATCGACTCTATGATATGGTATGATGTACAAATCCAAAAGAATTCCAAGTACATTATCAAAATATGATTTTGGTAGTCATATCTGAAGGGTTGTGATCCATCGGTCGCGATTATGTCTTTATGAGAAAGACTAATGCAGTTGGAATTAAATGATCAATGTTGATTAGAATAATCTCGTCAATTTCAATTGTTGAAATCAATGTAATAGATTCGATATTCAATGTGCTCAAGTTAATTTGGATTTACTTACAAAATTATCACTTGGTATGACTTTGTGTTTGGTACTGTTTAACGACTAATTTCTATCGGTTTAGAAAATAGCCGAAAATTTTAAACAAAAATTACCATAAGCGCACGACGTACAATTCAAGTACGTGGCATGTACGGGTCGATTCGTAGGGAATTGTTTAGGTTTAAAATTCTATTCAACCAAATTAAACCAAGATTTTGAGAAGTTTTTAAGCTAAAAACGTAAATAAACTAGCAAAAGAAAATGGATAAAAATATGAGAGTTTTAAGGCAATTTAGAAACAAATCTCTTCTCATGATCACATAAATCAACACAACATGAAATTATGATCTCTCTTTTTGGTCATTAGTGAATTTAATTAATGTGTTTATCATAAGTATGGAAATTTGTGTTATTAATTAGCCCAATATAAACCATCAAACTATAACACACCCATTAAACCACTTTTTAACTCTCATGAAAATGACAATGAACTTGAAAATAAAATCTATTCTAAGCATGATCTATTAACTATTGATTAGAAATATAGGCCATCAAATTTTGATTATAAAATTCACTTCATTACCATAATCATATGTAGATGAAGAGGTAATTTGTGTTTTTGTTTTTTTAAGCATAGCCTATTTGTTGTCAACAACATAGGCTATCAAATTCAAAGCTAAACAACAGAGTTTAACTCGGTCAAACATTTCAATTAAGCACAAAAAGAGATAAAAAAATTATCAAAATGTTGAATCTACATGATTAAGAAAGTTTCATTACCCCTAAATTGAAGGGGTTTAGCCTCTCATATTTGTTATCATTTCAACAAATGTAGCATTCAACATGAAATAAAAACAAGAAGAAAATGAGAGCACATTAGCAAGAGAGCAAATTAAAATAAAATAAAAACTAATCTACTTGCATAAATAAAAAGATCTACACTACTAAAATGAAAAGAAAGAGAGCATGTAAATAGAAAAAAGCATGAATTAACATTGCATAAAAGAATATTACATGAAAGAAAATGGCTAAGTAGCCATGAAAAAGAAAATAGAATTTTTTTTTGTTTATTTGTGAGCCTAAAACTAAACTAACTAAAAAGGAGGCTCAAAGGCTAAGGGCTTAATTACATGAACATATGGGGTATTTATACAAGCCTAAAACTCAAATCATATTTTTGGGAACTACCCAAACTACCCTTTTAGGAAGTGTGACCTCCAAGTTGTCATTATCATGACCATAATCCACCATCACATGTGCATGTAACTTTAATCTTCATTAGCATTTGCATTAGCTCCTAATAGGTGATCATGGTAAGTGGGTAGGTGGGGTCCTCCATGGTGCATGAAATGAATTATTTCCATCTTCATTTGCTTCCTTCTCTTGTGTGCATGCATGAATACTTGAAACCTCTTCTAATTTCCATCAATTTTCCTATAAATAAAAATAAAATTTGCAAGTGAATTTTCTCAAATTAATTAAGACACAAAAATGACCATTTTACCCCTAAATGAAGATGAATAAATGATGAAATAATTTGAATTTTGGTTAAACATGTTAAAATACCCAATATGATCATTTATTTAATTTAATTAGATTAAATATGGAAGTAAAAATATGCACATTTGTGTGCACATCAAATACCCCCACATTTATCCTTTTATTCATTTGCGAATAAACTAAAACTAAGATAAATCCGTTTTCGTAGGAAACACGATTGCATTGAGCGTATGCAACAAGCCGTTAAACCTCTAGGTGTCTCGAGTAGGACGAGTGTTGTCTCATGAGGGTTTTCAGCGGATACTACCCACAAAATCCAAATGCAAAGTGAAAAATTCCTAAATGCAAGGTTTATTTACAAAGAGATGGATGAATGTTTTTGAAAATATTTACAAATGAAGAATTTACTTTCAAATTGAAACAAATAAGCAAATATAAGTTCTGGTCATTATCAAGAAATTTAATTCATTTTACTCGTCAAAATTTAAAATAAAAACTAAGTTATCATAACAAATATACTCCAGTTTGGCTAGTTGTTACGGTTGATAACATAGTGCAACTATGAAATGGATCCTTAGTTGATTATCAAAGTTTTTCAAAGTGGTATTTTCATTTCTTTTGAATAACAAGTCAAATCAAATAAGTAAAAATAGTGCTTGGATTTCAATTGCTTACTCTCACTTATTTGAAATTTTTTATTGATACTAATAATGTTTACATATGCCTAACTCAAAAAACTGAGGCCACATATATCACCCATGCACTGCCTTTTGGGCTTACATGAGGGGAATACAGAGCGTGGCGAGTGAACACACGAGTGTGAACACCTATCGACTCTAGGCATTATTAATAAAAGAATTTTTATATACATACACCTAACTCGGATAAACTGAGACCAGATATACCGATCGTGCACTGCCTTTCGGGCTTACGTGAGAAGGGTACAGAGCATGGCGAGTGTACACACTTGCGTGTGTACACCTGACTCTAGGTGTTTCTAAAATATATACATTTTTTTTCTTTTGTTTGTTTTTTTTGTTATATATATATTGTTTTTTTAAGAGAGTTTTGCAAAATCATTTTAGCACCATTTAACTTAGAAGATAAAAAATGCTATATCCTTTTCTTTAAATCCACCACTTATTAAACAAAGATTTTAATTAGGATATACTTCATAATTATCACCTATGAACCTTCCTATATACTAGTTAAACCATAGTTACTTGTAATCAAACTTTATTTTTATTTTTATTAAGACAAATAAATTTTCAAAAATTTCAATTTAATAACCAAAACCATATATTTATCCTATAGTGTTTCTTAAAAAGAAAATTTGTTTTTGGGATTTTTTCTAATTTTTCTTTTTTATTTTGATTTTTTTAAATTTTTTTTGAGTTTTGGAAAGAAAATGCAAAAAATAAACCATGAAAAATCAAAAAGAAGATGACGCTCCCTCCACACTTGATTTTGACAGTGTCCCCATAGTCAACCCAAGTGAAAGGAAAAAAGTAAAATAAAAATAAAAATATGATCTATATTTACATGAAAAAGATTATTATTTACATGACATCAGAAAATATATCGTTAAAGAATAAATGAACCGGTCTTCCAAAGACCAATTCATTTGTCTCGTCAAGTATGAGAGCTACAGCTTAAGCCCAGAAAACCAAACCATAAAAGATTTCAAAATTGAATGTTTATTTTGAAAAACGAATGTCGTTTTATTAAAAATCGTATGAGTTGTTTTATTTTTGAAGATTTTTGGGTTTGATAAAACAATTGGTTGAAGTTCAAATTTATTTTCACCAAATTGAAATTCAAGCTTATCATTGAAAACTTCTTTAGAATTATCGATTTCAAAATCAAAATGGTGACTTAAATCATCCCCTTCAGAATTCAACAACTCATTTTCGACAAGTCCAAAGAAAACATGCTCACTAAATTCATCTTCCTTTGTTAGATTATCAACAACTTCATTGCATGTATCAATTTCAAAATACAAAGTTGTTGTATTCAAATTTTCAAAATCGGAAAAAAGAAGATCGAATTTTAAATCAAGTTCAACACTCTCAAAAGAATTGAAATCCAACTCGATTACCATATTTTCAACAACTTCATTAAGATTGTCGTTTTCAATTTCAAAAGTTGTTATTTGAAAATCGTCAATTTTGTTAAAAGGTGGATTATTGATTAAGTCATCACACGTTGGGATTTGATTTTGTTGCTCACGTTGTTTCATATATGTTTCAAACAACAAATCCGTGTGATCATTGTAAATTTCATTCATTGGCTCAACAAAATCGAATTTATAATTATTAACTTGAGAATTTAGATTTGAAATTGTTATGAACAAAAATTGTCACCATGATTGAAACTACTCCCATTGCCAAAATCATTTAAATAATTGTTTTCATTTTCGTTTTGATTTTGAAATTCATTTTGGAGTTCAAAATTGAATTGGCATGGGTTATATTCAAAATCGTTGTAATTTTGAAGGGAATTCAAATCTTGATTATTTTGAAATCCTTGACTTGAGTTATTCCACAAATATGAATTACACAAATCATTTATCATTTTATTATTTTGTGTAGAGAGTTCAAGTAAAGACGAAATCGTTTCCATGCTATTTTCAAGAGTTGAGGGTTGGTCCTCATTTTGAAATTTTGTTGTTCGAAATTCGAATTGTTTGTACAATAGTTGTCATTAAACCGAGACCCATATTAACAAAGAGAATCACATAGTAATTATGTCTGCTAATACAGAGAATAAGGCTGGTTAAGGGCGACCAACTATAACCTTGTTTTAACTATCTATTGACCATGCCGATAAATGCTATCTTTTTTCGCTCGAATGGATAGACATATTCAATAAATAATCGATACAAAGCTATAGATGGCTATGGATCTATCAGAACAAAACACTATAACTAAATGAATAGCTCATCACAGAACAGTAACAAATATACATATACAATGATTCATCTCAATACAATACAAGTACTACAATGAAGTGGTATGACGACCACTTAATATACAAGAGGGAAAGAATAAACAACTGGAAGACATCTCGTAAGAATACTAACAACCTAAGGAGAAGACCCGATCTCATAAGAAAGCATCATGAACCGCTACATCCAAAAGAGAATCTAATACCTGAAACAAACTCGGACTGACCCGAGTGAAAACCACACGGGTTAGGCAGGCTAGAACTTATCATTAGTAAAGGTGATGATAAGAAGAGATAACGGGAAAACCATTCCATCGTTACCAATGGAATGATATAAGTCATCAAGTTATCTCTAGGTTGATACATCAATGGTTCATCATGATTGCATAGAGGAATACTATGTATATTAGATAGACATGGTTCATCTAATTATATATATAACCGAATGAAATGGGTGAGGATATGGACCATAAAGTAAATCTTCATAAGATAATTAAAACTTCAAGAATCCATTATAAATAAAACTCATCTAATAGAAACTTCTTAATTATTATACCTCATCTCATCGGTATAAATATAAATACATCTCAAATCCATCATTAAACTCATTATAAAGGAATCTCCATAATCATTTATACCTCATCTCATCGGTATAAATATAAATATATCTTAAATCTATTATCAAAACTCATCATAAAAGCATTACCATAATTTATACCTCATCTCATTGGTATAAATATATAATGTCTCAAATCCATCTTGATAGAGCCCGGAAAGAATCCAAAACATCATATTCGAAATCATAAATAAAACCATGTATGCCAATAAGCCTTTTTCTTACATAAGGCTATAATAAAGCATCATCATCAAAACAGTGAAATCGAAACACCTAAAACCTTATGGAAAACAGCACGTGCATTTACATCTTGACTAGTACTACCATTATTTGGTACCATTCATCGTGATGACTTGGGGTCACATAACATCATAACATTGTGATCATCTTGATTGACTATAGTCGGAAACATATTGATGACACCTAGTCACAAAAACCCGAGTAATAACATCGTGATGATTGGAGTCGAGTAATAACATCATGAACATCGTGATGACTCCAATCGAGTACTCGGTCTGTAGTACTAGTAACATTGTGAATGTGTCTCAACTTCTCGAATAGGAACCCAATAGGCATCAACGTACATCCCATACTATACGTTCGCACCTATTGGTTTACTAATCATTAGTCGATGCCACATTAGAGAACCATCATAAAACATCATCAAATAAACACTGCCTCATCTCATCGCCGAGTGTAAGATACCTAACTCGTCTTATCTCTTACTTGGACAAGTTTTAAGTGACATCGAGACTTGTCTCATTTCATCGACAAGTAAAAATTCATCATAAATATCGAAATCATCATCAATCAATCATAACAAGTTGCCTCATCTCCTTGGCAAGTAAAAGAGCATCGTGATGGTTATTTCTAACTATAGTTTCAAATTAAAACTTAACATCAATATTGCCTCATTTCATCGGCCATCACAAAATGCATCTAGATTGGTTCGTCGTCGAATGTACTCAAAGAGTAATTCTCAAACCAATAATCTTCGCCAAAATTTGGTAACTTCTAAATCAACTCAAAATAACACTTCAAATTGGTTTCGACCGTACAAGTCCGATATTAAGCGATAAAGCAAAAATACATGTCTCATACCACGTATTTTTTTTACTAAATTGTTTAATTCTCATTCTTATACGTCGAAATTCATAAACATAGGCTAAAATATATTTGAAATAATTTTTTAGAGAAAATAGAATTATTAAACAATCTAGAAACCATTTTAAAAGCTTTGTACAGAAAAATCCACTATTTTAAAGAGAACTTCTATTATAAAACACTTTAAAATAATTAATAATTGATTAAAAAATCTCTTAAAAATGCTACAAAATACTTATTTCATAAACAATGATTTATTTTTATTTTTATTTAAGAAATTTTCAAGAATTTATTTGAAATTAAAATCATTTAAAACCATCAAAATACTAACATATCGGTATTAACCTTTATTTAAATTTAAATGGAATTTAAATAAAACTTAAATCTCAAACTTCTTCAAATCTAAGATAATATATTCATGGACATCATTTCCATCTAATAACATCAAGTTTATAAAAAAGAATGCGACTGAAATCATCAAAATTGTCAGAATATCATCAAACACGGAAATTAAACATTACGTATATTTCGGTCCTGCTGTAAAGAATATATATTTTCACATAGCAATCTACAAAATCTGAGAATAATTATAAAATAAAAGTTGTAGCCTAAATCCTCAGGTTTCCAGAACTTCAAGAATTTATAAATTCCGATAGGTAACAAGAAAGTTATGATCAAATTACTTTCTAGGTGAATATATAAACACTCTCTGTCAATGACAGGACAGTCGCAAAGATACGGATTTTTCACCATATAAACCTTAAAAATACTCAAAACTCAAAACATCAAAGTTATAGCATAAATCATAAGGTTTCCAGAACTTCAAAATTTTCAAAATTCTGATTCGTAACAAGAAAGTTATGATCAAATTACTAAAAACATCAAACTCAACCCTAACTTATGCATTTGCAGGACAACGACAAACAATTGCAATTTTAGCATAGATAACTTCGAAATCGGGCAAAATGAATAAAACAAAAGTTGTAGCTTAGGCCCCGTTTGGCTTGTCGTTTTTAGTTTCGTGTTTTCGTCTATACAAAAACGCGTCCGTTGTATGTATAGCTGAAAAACAAACAATTTTGAAAAATAAAATTAACATATAAAATAGAAAACAAGTTTATTTTATTTTTCGTGTTTCGAGAGATAACAAAAGCATGGAGAACAGTCAAACTCTTTCGTTGTCCATTAGTCATCCCAACGGCTAAGAATTATAAATATTCTTCTCTTATTTCTTGCTATTTCTTAGTTTCTAAGCTTTCCGGAATGACCAAGATCATCAAATTCCGATCATTGTTTCAAATATTATGGCCGTTTTACTAACAATCTTAATCTCAGCCTGTATTATTCTAAACACAGTACATAGGTAAAAAAATGCGATTTTTAGTATCAACTCATCTCAGAATTTAACAAAAATTAGCAGAATCATACTACAGCACATAGACTATAACATATCCAAATTTGGTAGCATTTCGCTACAAATCGAGCAAGTTATGTTTTTCAAATATTGGATAATTTCAGACAATATATATGAGCAAACAAAGACCAACATGCAATGAAATATTCAAAATCAAACTAAATTTTGGAGTGAAATTATATGGATTATATTGGTTTTCACAACTATCGTAAAATTCATGTAAGTAGGGAAACTCGGACATTTTCAGAATGTTTTTTTTTTGAATTTTTTTATAAAGGAAAACTATTTACCAAAAAGAATTTATTTTTGAAAAGGGAAATTTGATTTTTGTTTTGTTTTTGGATTTTAAAATTTTTTTTTGAAAAGGTTTTATATATATTTTTTGGATTTTTGCTTTTCTAAAAGAGAAAACTAACTCAAATTTTTTTTTGGATTTTTGATTTTGATTGAAAAATAAAATAATTTAAAAACTAAGTTTAGAAATATTTACAATTTTTCTAGTTTTGGATTTTGAATTTTTTTTTAAATATGCATGAACTAATGCAACTAAATGAATGCAAGGGTTTAATTACAAATTTTCTATCCTAAGTAGCTCCTAACCCAAAATTGTATAATCACACTTTGTCTTAATCCAACATGATAGTTCTCAGCCAGGTAATGGACAAGATTTATCGGTCCACCATGAATCACTGTAGCAATGCAAACGAAGGTTTAAGTACCTTCAGAGTAATAATCGGTATAATATTTATGAATCACTGTAATATTTATAACTGATTATTGCTCTATCGTAGCCTAAACACCAAGAATTTAAATTGTCGAAAGAGAACAACTTGTTAATATATAATTAAGCTCTAGGTCAGCCCGTGACACCCTTAAAATGTCTAACTGTCATTATTAGTCAAATTCTAAGATGAAATGCAAACTAAAATTAAACGTGTATTAACAATGCAACTACGAATGAAATTTGTTTTTGTATTTGTTTTTGAATTTTGTTTTCTAAAATGCAAGCAACCAACAATCCAATCCAAATAAAAACAAGGGCTAAGGTCACGATACCAGAGCAAGTAGAATTATTAGTAATTTATTTTATAACAACAAAAATATTTTTATAAGGAAGCAATTTATTTTTGGGTAAGCAAAGTGAAGCAAGCAACTCTTCCTATCTGCTTTGGCAACCTAAAAATAAAAACAATATATATATATATATACACAGTTTCTTTTTATCTTTTATTTAAAAGAAAAAAAACTTAAACAAATGAAAATCAAAACAAATAAAACTAAAATAATTTGAAAACAAAATGGACTAAAACAATTGAAAACAAGATATATACTTGTTGTTTTTTTTTGTTTTTTAAATGATAAGAAAATGAAAGAAATGGAAAATAAATGTTGGCAAAGACACACAAAAAGAAATAAAATAAAATAAAAACCGAGCTAAATCAAAGATAATTAAAAACTCAAACCTTTTTTTTGAGAGATTTGAAAGAAACTTAAATAAAAACGTTAACACAAAAAAAATTATAACTCTAGGGCCCAGCCAAAACTCAAATAGGTGAGAAATGCGAATTACGGATCTTAAGGCTAGAATAACACTAGAGGGGGGTGAATAGTGTTTTATGGATTTTTTAAATCTTTTTGAATTTTATTCAACTTAAACACTAACAAATGCAATTCACAAACCAAGATATAATCACAGAATCAGACACAGATGCAAATACTAAATAAAAGCAGTAAAGAAAAGAACATGCCAGGATTTTATACTGGTTCGAAGTTACCCTACATCCAGTCCCGCACAAACGTATGGATTTGTTATCAAAAATAATCTCCCAGATTACACCCTCGATTTCAAGGCCACGAGGTACATGTAACATCCCGAAAATTTTCGACTTTCGAAAATTCAACATCGATACTCACTTTATCGACTGCTGAGCCATCGAATGCCGGAAACTCGAAAAGTTATGGTTTTAAGAAAAAGAAAAAAAAGTAGAAGAAGAAGATAGAAGAAAAAGAAAGAAGAACAACAACAGAACAAGAGCAGAAACAGAAAACAATATCAGAATCTCACATATCGCAGCGGAACAATATATAATAGATAATTGAATAATCTTTAAAACAAAGAACTATATCTGTTATTACATTACATCACATCAACCATCAGAGTCAATATACAACAATGGACAGTTATATAACTTGTCCTCATACAGAATACACAGCGGAATAAATACTATCAGATACAAATACTACGTCTCGTCCTCCAGCTTATCTCCAAGCTCCAGAATATCCAGAATATCCTGATAACATAACTCTAGGCTGCCCGTGTGGAAATTGGTGGGCACCCAGAGTTTAGAAGGGAACAATAAACTCCGAGTCAGTCATGGTGACTGGTGTGAGATCGTAAAACAGTTATTCTTTAAAAATAAACAGCAGAATAATTTTAATGTCAATTCGCAATGCTTTTGGAAAATGAAACTACCATAAGACCTCCCACCACACACACAATGCAAACGCAGAATTGGAGGAGATTTCTTCTTATGATAGTCAAAGATGCTTACTACGCAAAATCAAATTCTTTTTGATATTATTATTAGTGCATAGTGTAGAAAACATTTCGAAAGTATAATATTAATCTTAGCCAACATACGACCAGTATCGTATGCCTACTATAGCTACCATCTAAACAGTGGTGACCACCGTACGTAAATGGCAGGTTCTACAACTAATACCGTACAAGTCACGTATTGGAGTTTGGATTTCCAACAAATGGTCAGGCTAAGGAACTTCCTTTTCCACGATGGGTACGTCCCTGGAATAGACGACCCGAGAACCTAACCGGATCTCTGCCAACACAAGGCCGGGTTACCTCTGCAAAAATAGGTAACTACTGACACGCGTATGCCATCCCCCGATCGTCACCGATCTTCCCGAGGATCCCCGATTTCCAACAAACCACATAGATAATAATAATGCAGTAACCACAGAGGTTAAGTATCTGGGCTCCATACCATGATACCACCTTTATCCAGAAGGAATGACATACACTAAGGGGCGCTACTCCCTAGAACCTTGCTGCATTCTTCCTGTTTCGACCATTTCCGGGGTGTGAGGCTCGACGAAGTCTCGTCCACAAAGCTACGCTTTCTACAAAAAGCCCTGCTTCGGGTCAAACAAAATGATCAACCTATGATCACAAAGATATAAGATCAAACAAATGATCATATCACCAATGATCAAACACTGATCATTTCACAGCAACACTCAGTATGCCACGTTACCAAATTGGGATATATCGCTGATAAATTTCAACTACATAACCTCTGAGCTCGTACGTCTCAGAGAAGGGTGTTAAGCTAAGAGAATAAATTCTCCGCCACCAACAGAAATGTATTTGAAAGAAATCAGCTTTATATCTCAAATTGTAACGTCAGACACACAATCCATATAAGTCTGTTCCGGGATCGAACAGAACCGAAGGCACTTCTCACGAAGCCCTTGCATATCCGGATAATTTTCAATCACGTCAGGACTTCCCGTCACTAAGGGTGATAAAACCTCTAAATCGAAGATCAGTCGATGTAGAGTAACTCGACGGTAATCCTTCCGTTTTCAAAAATATCTGGTCTTCAACACCGGTCTTCAAATGCGATTCATAACGACGTATCACATATTCGGAATGGGTTATACGACCCCATGGTCCTTTCCCGGCTAACCCGAATAGTGAGCGTTTATTCAAAAATAAGTGTGGCATTCAAATTCATCCAATTCACAACAAATACCTATCTAAAGGTAATTATTGATAGTCGGTTATTTAACTATCAATAAAGATGCGCAACATCATCAGATTCCAAATAATTTTCCAAATTATTTCATCTTCAAAATTATCTTTTACTAGATATAAAATTTCCACACTTAACCGTTTGAAAACAAATTTTCAAATATTCACTTTTCAATTTATCTTTAAAAGATAAAATCTCTAAACAGTTCACTTCATATTGGAAAAGCATTTCCATACTTATTTAAAAATAAGTAATTCACAAATCATTTATTTTCAACACTTAGAAAATATTCGATATACTTAAATCAAATTAAGTATATATTCATTCTTTAAGGAAATCATTCTTTAAACACATTTTATTTGAGTCAAAACGAATGTTGCGTAAAACATCGTTACGACGACTCGAAATCACTAGTATGGGGATTCGGATTTAGATAGATATATAAATCCCAATACTACATCAAAACATTTCCTTTCGGAAATCATTTACTATAACAACAGTGTTATAGTCCACCATTTCCTTAAATTTCTCGAAAACGTCTATTTCAACAAGAACTGCGGAAATCTCTGCTTTCGATTTATAATACATTTTAAAAACACCTCTAAAATGTTTAACTTCATTTTTCAATCCCACTTTCCCAAAACAGTATCCATTTTACTTAACAATATATCCACTGTCCAAAATCGTGAATACACTTTACTAATTACATTTCACTATTTTCTACACATTTTATTTCAATAATAATTCGCTATCCAAAATCGCGAATATATCTCCTTTAATAATCTTCTATATTTAATTTATCAAATCCAATTGATCTCGAATTTATAAAACAACGTTTATAAATTCCATTTCTGTTTTTAATAACAACTTCAACTTACAAATCTTCTTTTTAATAATTCGATAAATATTCCATCTAAAGGTAAAAATCCAATTTATAAGTTAATCTCTTATAAATCTTTTATTCTACAGTTTCATCCATTTTACAACTTCACAATTTATAAATCTATAAATTTCATTCACTTACGGATTCCATAATATTTCATTTTTAACACTTATAAAATTCGTTTTATAAGTCCAATATTTTGATTTATAAAATATTAATTTTATAAATCTTTCTATACAAATCGTCTATAGTTATTCAAAAATCCCAACTTAAACCATTTTATAAATAAATCAACTTTTGTTTTCAAAAACAACACCTCGGTTATATTTCACTAAAAATTATAACTTTTATAACTTTAAAATTTTACGTTTATAAATCGATTCAAAAATTCCATAAAACGTATATTCTCAAAAATCACTTTAAAAATCCTTTTAAAGTAAAAGTCGTTATTTTTACATTTCAAAACTGAATCTGATGATGTAACACACCAATCAGTCCATCACAACAGTCAAATATCATATATCATCATATGATAACAGAATATATCAAAATATCTGTAAATAATCAATACGGTGAGGAATCCAGTTGGATCCCTCCAACCTGTTTCCCTGCATCCACAGATGTTAGCACAATACCAATTCCGCTCCAGTACGGAATTATCGCGGTATATGGGTTTTTATAAATCCGCTTACTAACGGCGCAATAGGGTCTCATCCGCTATACGAGGCGGGAAATCATCAATCCAATATATACATATGCCAATATGTATATATTGCTATATATATAGATATATCCTATCATATCTAATAGCACATTCAAATAAATCAATCAATAACTGCAATTTAATCATACATCTGAGTGAGAAGATCTCACCGTGATTTCAATTCTGATTTCAGCGTTTATTTCAAATAAAATTAAACACGCGTTTAATTTTACCCGAAATTCCAACTAGCTCCAAATGACTCCAAATCAGTTGCATAGCGAAGAGCTCATCGAAACGGTTCCAACGCAAAAAATCTCGTCCGAAACGGACCTCGTATGAAGAAGTTATGATTTTTCAAAGTTTAAACAATTTAATATAAACAATTTCAGCTTTAAATTTTTTTTTTTTTTTCTAACCCTAGCTCAATCTCAGCCGTTGATTTCTTGATCATCAAATCTGGCCGTTCCAAACTTTCTTCCCCAGGCCGTGAAAAATCATGTTCAACACACGTACATGAACCCATCATTTGCCAAGCTTTGACCGTCCAAGACCCCTCCTCCGGTCGCCTGAAACCCATCATACCACCACCATTCGAACGCCATCGCCCAGAGCTACCTTCAGCTGCGATAAGGTGGAGCTCGGCCACCTCCTTGGCCTGCAAAACGAGAGTGAACAGCACCACTTCAAAGTGAAATTCCCATCGATCCGTTGCTCCATTCCCAATCTCCACCGTTGGATAGCAAGATCTCTTCATCCTCTACACTTTTGCTTTAGAACTCGAAGGCTAATTCTTTGCGGATTGAGAGATCAGAGGGGAAGAAGATGTAAAATTTTTGGCCTTTGAAATGAAGGTGGCGGCTGCTGGTTTAGAGAATTAGGGTTTTAGTTTGCTTTTGCAAATGAAAACATGTAGGTGCTTTTATAGAAAATTGTCCAATTTACTATTCATCGAATTTTTCCGAACTCCGATTCGAGCGTGCCGGCTGAAGTTTCTAAGGTTTACCCCGCGTTCCGAACGCAATGGAATAGGTTTCAGAAGCTAATTCGATCGTCTGTGCCAGATATGACAAGAAACGATCAATTTAAATTAAACCGATTTAAATCGATTTCGAGGCGTTTTAATTCGTACCGGACAAACGGTAAATCCAAAAATTATGAAATTTGAAATCTTACAATAATATCACATTACGGATCCGATGAAACTGGTTTCGTCGAAATCCGAGACTTTTTGAAAAATGACTATTTTAACTCGACGATTTAAAATTAAAACGATATCGATGCGTTTCGAGCTGCCACGGTCAATCGACAACTCCGATTGATACGAAAATTGAAATCCGATAATAACTAACTATTATGGATCTAATGGAACTGGTCTCGTCCAATTCTGAGACTGTTCGAAAATTGGCTATTTTTACAGTCGATAATTAAATATTAAAATATTCAATTTTCACAGATTAACTCCAAATTCAATTTTAAGAGTTCTAAAATATTCCTATAACTCCAGTATGATTAAATAAAATTTTACAAATCATTTTCAATCATTTTAAACTCGATTTTCAATTATCTCTGGAATTTCACTATTTAATTTATCGATTTAATTATCAAATTAAATCAAATATTCGAAAAATAAATCATTCGACTTCTAAATTCCATTTATAAATATTTAAAATCAATTAAATATTCGAATTTTAATTATCAAAAATTCTGGGTCGTTACAGACTTCCCCCCTTAAAAGAATTTCGTCCTCGAAATTACAAGTTAGGAAAAATGGTCCTTAACTCGTCTACTGTTTTTCACAATTCAATAGTTTTCTCAAATTTTTAAAACAAATCTTTCTACCAAAGATTCGTTATCATTCAACTAAATTTTCAACTACAATTACAGGTTTCAAAACAACATTGTTTAACTTCTCAATTCAAATTCAAGTTTAAATTCAAATTTTAAACTTTCAAAATTTCTCAAAAATTTCCTAACGCCCTAAATTTCTGAAAAATTTCGCCAGCGTTTCCTTTGCGCGGCTAATACGGTACGACTACAAAACGTCCCTACGGACTCTCAGATTTCAAAAAGAAAAAGAAAAAGCCAAGCGGCTAGAGAGAAATCATCAAAAACTCATATTAAAACTCAAATACATACCTTTTTCGAGCAATTCAAATTTATCTTCGAAATCAAATCCAATTCCTTTATAACACCTGTATCTTACTAGCCATAATATCTAGTTACAGCATTCAAACATTTTGCAAATTTGATTACAAAATTTCAATACTTATTTCTTATATCATCTTTACTTCACTGTTGAAGTTACATATCTATCTTCATTAAATTTTGCATCTCAAATTTCATTTGAATTTAATTCACAATTTCAATTCAATTTAACTTCTGAATATTGAATTTTTATCAATTATCTTTTATTCACAACTGCATCATTTTAAATTAGTTTCATTTACTAATTTATCACAAATTGTAATTCACTTTATTCAAATTTGTTTTCAACATTCAGTTTCAATTCCAGTTTTATTCTTTCATTCATTCCCAAAATTTATTTTCAATTTGCCATTTTGGTTTATAACCACTCATATTAAACTGGATTTTCAAATTCCATATGAATTTTAATTCATTTTTCATTTACAATTATTCAATTCAATTCATTTGCTTACAAATTCGAAATGAGTTTCAACATTTAATTTCACTTTCATTAAATTGATTCGCTTGTATTTACATTCATTTAACCCCATCCTTTAAGTTAAATTTATTTTATCAATTCAAATTGTATAAGTTATCAACTTAATAATATTTCATAAATATTTCTACATAGTATTCCAGAGTTTACCAACCTTCAAAAAAAATCCTTTTGAAAACAATTCAAATTATCCTTTGAATTTCAAAACAAAACCCAAAATTTTCAAACAACTTCCTTTTAAAACGATTTGGCAGCAATTCCTCTTTTGGAAACCCGAAAATGAACACCGGTGATGTCGCGATCATCATCGGAATTATTTTCCAGCGACCGAAAAGAGTTTAGAGCTTTTATCTCTCTAAAATGCTTTTCAAAACCTTTGAAATTCATTTTCAACTCCAAAAATGATTTAACTTTCCAAATCTCCAAATTTTCAAATTCTTTTCAAAACCTTTCCAAAAACTTCTCTGGAATTCCGTTTTAAATTACAATTCACATTTATAATTTATATTCTTTAAATTTCTTTTGTACATGTGAATTTATTTCTTATTCAATTTCAGTGATGATAATTCACAATTATTACTTCCTAACATCCATACAACCATATACTATAGTACTTTATAGAAAAACATTTCTTTTCTATACAAAAATAGTTTTGGGCAAAATTATCTCATTTACCCTATTTAAAACAATATTGTGCCGAATCGTTCTATATAAGTGTTTAGAGATCCCTATCGATAGAGTTGTACGGACAATACCGACCAGAATCCATATACCACTCAACAAACCAATCATCACAATATAAAACAATTTTTTTTTATAATAACTAACAAATACGCACTCGTATCTATTATTACACTCAACTCATTCTAGAGTACTACTGACTCTATCTCTAATGAGTAACACCCAACAGAGCAGGGTTGTCGCTTAACCATATGCTCTGATACCAAATGTAACATCCCGAAAATTTTCGACTTTCGAAAATTCAACATCGATACTCACTTTATCGACTGCTGAGCCATCGAATGCCGGAAACTCGAAAAGTTATGGTTTTAAGAAAAAGAAAAAAAAGTAGAAGAAGAAGATAGAAGAAAAAGAAAGAAGAACAACAACAGAACAAGAGCAGAAACAGAAAACAATATCAGAATCTCACATATCGCAGCGGAACAATATATAATAGATAATTGAATAATCTTTAAAACAAAGAACTATATCTGTTATTACATTACATCACATCAACCATCAGAGTCAATATACAACAATGGACAGTTATATAACTTGTCCTCATACAGAATACACAGCGGAATAAATACTATCAGATACAAATACTACGTCTCGTCCTCCAGCTTATCTCCAAGCTCCAGAATATCCAGAATATCCTGATAACATAACTCTAGGCTGCCCGTGTGGAAATTGGTGGGCACCCAGAGTTTAGAAGGGAACAATAAACTCCGAGTCAGTCATGGTGACTGGTGTGAGATCGTAAAACAGTTATTCTTTAAAAATAAACAGCAGAATAATTTTAATGTCAATTCGCAATGCTTTTGGAAAATGAAACTACCATAAGACCTCCCACCACACACACAATGCAAACGCAGAATTGGAGGAGATTTCTTCTTATGATAGTCAAAGATGCTTACTACGCAAAATCAAATTCTTTTTGATATTATTATTAGTGCATAGTGTAGAAAACATTTCGAAAGTATAATATTAATCTTAGCCAACATACGACCAGTATCGTATGCCTACTATAGCTACCATCTAAACAGTGGTGACCACCGTACGTAAATGGCAGGTTCTACAACTAATACCGTACAAGTCACGTATTGGAGTTTGGATTTCCAACAAATGGTCAGGCTAAGGAACTTCCTTTTCCACGATGGGTACGTCCCTGGAATAGACGACCCGAGAACCTAACCGGATCTCTGCCAACACAAGGCCGGGTTACCTCTGCAAAAATAGGTAACTACTGACACGCGTATGCCATCCCCCGATCGTCACCGATCTTCCCGAGGATCCCCGATTTCCAACAAACCACATAGATAATAATAATGCAGTAACCACAGAGGTTAAGTATCTGGGCTCCATACCATGATACCACCTTTATCCAGAAGGAATGACATACACTAAGGGGCGCTACTCCCTAGAACCTTGCTGCATTCTTCCTGTTTCGACCATTTCCGGGGTGTGAGGCTCGACGAAGTCTCGTCCACAAAGCTACGCTTTCTACAAAAAGCCCTGCTTCGGGTCAAACAAAATGATCAACCTATGATCACAAAGATATAAGATCAAACAAATGATCATATCACCAATGATCAAACACTGATCATTTCACAGCAACACTCAGTATGCCACGTTACCAAATTGGGATATATCGCTGATAAATTTCAACTACATAACCTCTGAGCTCGTACGTCTCAGAGAAGGGTGTTAAGCTAAGAGAATAAATTCTCCGCCACCAACAGAAATGTATTTGAAAGAAATCAGCTTTATATCTCAAATTGTAACGTCAGACACACAATCCATATAAGTCTGTTCCGGGATCGAACAGAACCGAAGGCACTTCTCACGAAGCCCTTGCATATCCGGATAATTTTCAATCACGTCAGGACTTCCCGTCACTAAGGGTGATAAAACCTCTAAATCGAAGATCAGTCGATGTAGAGTAACTCGACGGTAATCCTTCCGTTTTCAAAAATATCTGGTCTTCAACACCGGTCTTCAAATGCGATTCATAACGACGTATCACATATTCGGAATGGGTTATACGACCCCATGGTCCTTTCCCGGCTAACCCGAATAGTGAGCGTTTATTCAAAAATAAGTGTGGCATTCAAATTCATCCAATTCACAACAAATACCTATCTAAAGGTAATTATTGATAGTCGGTTATTTAACTATCAATAAAGATGCGCAACATCATCAGATTCCAAATAATTTTCCAAATTATTTCATCTTCAAAATTATCTTTTACTAGATATAAAATTTCCACACTTAACCGTTTGAAAACAAATTTTCAAATATTCACTTTTCAATTTATCTTTAAAAGATAAAATCTCTAAACAGTTCACTTCATATTGGAAAAGCATTTCCATACTTATTTAAAAATAAGTAATTCACAAATCATTTATTTTCAACACTTAGAAAATATTCGATATACTTAAATCAAATTAAGTATATATTCATTCTTTAAGGAAATCATTCTTTAAACACATTTTATTTGAGTCAAAACGAATGTTGCGTAAAACATCGTTACGACGACTCGAAATCACTAGTATGGGGATTCGGATTTAGATAGATATATAAATCCCAATACTACATCAAAACATTTCCTTTCGGAAATCATTTACTATAACAACAGTGTTATAGTCCACCATTTCCTTAAATTTCTCGAAAACGTCTATTTCAACAAGAACTGCGGAAATCTCTGCTTTCGATTTATAATACATTTTAAAAACACCTCTAAAATGTTTAACTTCATTTTTCAATCCCACTTTCCCAAAACAGTATCCATTTTACTTAACAATATATCCACTGTCCAAAATCGTGAATACACTTTACTAATTACATTTCACTATTTTCTACACATTTTATTTCAATAATAATTCGCTATCCAAAATCGCGAATATATCTCCTTTAATAATCTTCTATATTTAATTTATCAAATCCAATTGATCTCGAATTTATAAAACAACGTTTATAAATTCCATTTCTGTTTTTAATAACAACTTCAACTTACAAATCTTCTTTTTAATAATTCGATAAATATTCCATCTAAAGGTAAAAATCCAATTTATAAGTTAATCTCTTATAAATCTTTTATTCTACAGTTTCATCCATTTTACAACTTCACAATTTATAAATCTATAAATTTCATTCACTTACGGATTCCATAATATTTCATTTTTAACACTTATAAAATTCGTTTTATAAGTCCAATATTTTGATTTATAAAATATTAATTTTATAAATCTTTCTATACAAATCGTCTATAGTTATTCAAAAATCCCAACTTAAACCATTTTATAAATAAATCAACTTTTGTTTTCAAAAACAACACCTCGGTTATATTTCACTAAAAATTATAACTTTTATAACTTTAAAATTTTACGTTTATAAATCGATTCAAAAATTCCATAAAACGTATATTCTCAAAAATCACTTTAAAAATCCTTTTAAAGTAAAAGTCGTTATTTTTACATTTCAAAACTGAATCTGATGATGTAACACACCAATCAGTCCATCACAACAGTCAAATATCATATATCATCATATGATAACAGAATATATCAAAATATCTGTAAATAATCAATACGGTGAGGAATCCAGTTGGATCCCTCCAACCTGTTTCCCTGCATCCACAGATGTTAGCACAATACCAATTCCGCTCCAGTACGGAATTATCGCGGTATATGGGTTTTTATAAATCCGCTTACTAACGGCGCAATAGGGTCTCATCCGCTATACGAGGCGGGAAATCATCAATCCAATATATACATATGCCAATATGTATATATTGCTATATATATAGATATATCCTATCATATCTAATAGCACATTCAAATAAATCAATCAATAACTGCAATTTAATCATACATCTGAGTGAGAAGATCTCACCGTGATTTCAATTCTGATTTCAGCGTTTATTTCAAATAAAATTAAACACGCGTTTAATTTTACCCGAAATTCCAACTAGCTCCAAATGACTCCAAATCAGTTGCATAGCGAAGAGCTCATCGAAACGGTTCCAACGCAAAAAATCTCGTCCGAAACGGACCTCGTATGAAGAAGTTATGATTTTTCAAAGTTTAAACAATTTAATATAAACAATTTCAGCTTTAAATTTTTTTTTTTTTTTCTAACCCTAGCTCAATCTCAGCCGTTGATTTCTTGATCATCAAATCTGGCCGTTCCAAACTTTCTTCCCCAGGCCGTGAAAAATCATGTTCAACACACGTACATGAACCCATCATTTGCCAAGCTTTGACCGTCCAAGACCCCTCCTCCGGTCGCCTGAAACCCATCATACCACCACCATTCGAACGCCATCGCCCAGAGCTACCTTCAGCTGCGATAAGGTGGAGCTCGGCCACCTCCTTGGCCTGCAAAACGAGAGTGAACAGCACCACTTCAAAGTGAAATTCCCATCGATCCGTTGCTCCATTCCCAATCTCCACCGTTGGATAGCAAGATCTCTTCATCCTCTACACTTTTGCTTTAGAACTCGAAGGCTAATTCTTTGCGGATTGAGAGATCAGAGGGGAAGAAGATGTAAAATTTTTGGCCTTTGAAATGAAGGTGGCGGCTGCTGGTTTAGAGAATTAGGGTTTTAGTTTGCTTTTGCAAATGAAAACATGTAGGTGCTTTTATAGAAAATTGTCCAATTTACTATTCATCGAATTTTTCCGAACTCCGATTCGAGCGTGCCGGCTGAAGTTTCTAAGGTTTACCCCGCGTTCCGAACGCAATGGAATAGGTTTCAGAAGCTAATTCGATCGTCTGTGCCAGATATGACAAGAAACGATCAATTTAAATTAAACCGATTTAAATCGATTTCGAGGCGTTTTAATTCGTACCGGACAAACGGTAAATCCAAAAATTATGAAATTTGAAATCTTACAATAATATCACATTACGGATCCGATGAAACTGGTTTCGTCGAAATCCGAGACTTTTTGAAAAATGACTATTTTAACTCGACGATTTAAAATTAAAACGATATCGATGCGTTTCGAGCTGCCACGGTCAATCGACAACTCCGATTGATACGAAAATTGAAATCCGATAATAACTAACTATTATGGATCTAATGGAACTGGTCTCGTCCAATTCTGAGACTGTTCGAAAATTGGCTATTTTTACAGTCGATAATTAAATATTAAAATATTCAATTTTCACAGATTAACTCCAAATTCAATTTTAAGAGTTCTAAAATATTCCTATAACTCCAGTATGATTAAATAAAATTTTACAAATCATTTTCAATCATTTTAAACTCGATTTTCAATTATCTCTGGAATTTCACTATTTAATTTATCGATTTAATTATCAAATTAAATCAAATATTCGAAAAATAAATCATTCGACTTCTAAATTCCATTTATAAATATTTAAAATCAATTAAATATTCGAATTTTAATTATCAAAAATTCTGGGTCGTTACAGTACACCCTCCTGTATTCGAGTCTGGGGCAAACTCTCTTGATTTACTAGGCCACAAGGTCACCTAATCGATTTCCGGGGCAACGATCACACCCAATTGATTTCAAGGCTCAACCGCACCTTTTACTCAATAGTTTGATTTATAAATAATCCTATAACTCTGAATAGCACTGAGATCTTACGGAGAGAGTGGCAGAGAATCAAACAAGAGATAACCAAGTTTGATTCACTTGGTATTTTGGCGGAGTATAGTTTGGAATTCTTTAGAATAAATGTGGAAGATGAAGAGAAGTGAAAACAAATGAAATCTAGTTAAAAATTCATTTAAAACTACTGGTATTTATAGGAAATCAACAGCCATATCTATTCGTGAAAGGATACGACGAATAGACACTTCTTTTGAAAATTTGAATTTTGAATTTAACGGACACTATGTCGACATGGGGTATCCCATGATGTCTACATACCCTAGTTAAAAATAATGTAAAATTTGTTTTGAAAATGATATTGAAGGAAAACAAGATAAAATCATTCTGCAGTAAAATAAACTAATTTCCCTATGTTTTAAAATAAAGAAGAGTAGAAAAATATATTTTTAGAATGTATATATAAATTTGATTTTAAATCTCAAGTATATATATATATATATATATATATATATTATAGTTTTAAAAACAAACGAAGTTTAAAACAAGAGTTTATTTAGAAACAAAAACAAATAATATTTTAAGGCTAAAACATTTTGAAAAGCAGTTTTGAAATCATTTTGAAAAACCATTTTGAAGTAGTTTTGCAAGCTTCTTCTTACAGAATATCTCATCACATCAGGACTCAAGAACTTGTACAAAACCAGGATGTTCGTGGGTTGTAAGCCACTTGTCGTAGGTTTGTAAACTACTTTTCGTGGGTTTGTAAGCCACTAAGAAGGTAGAAATGAGTTCCATCCCAAATGAAATATGGAATGAAGATTTCTGTGCTATTATGAAGTTTTAACATAATTCTAGACTCAATACTTATCTTGTACTATTAAAATCTTGAACTCTTGATAACTTGATTTCTTGATACTCATGAGTCTTCAATCTTGATATCTTCGATCTTTAAATTCATCAGTCTTGTATCTCTATATTGTACAGTCTTCATTCTTAGTACCTTTATGTTTATATCCTGCATATATATATATATATATATATATATATCTAAACTATAATGTTAGTATTTATATTTTATAACAAATCCTAAGGTTGTTGTCATCAAAACCATCCTTCTCAAGGACTAACAAAATAAACATAACAAAACACATTTCCATATTTCCAAAAATCCACAATTTCCTAAATCCAGAAATCCTCCAATTTCCACTAAAATAAATAAAACGAAACAACAAATCCTCAAATCAAATTGCGCGATTTCCAAATCCTTCAATTTCCAAAAATATCGCACCCAGATTTCTCACCCAAATTTAGTCGAATTCCGCCAATTGAAAGCTTTTTTTTTGGTTAGTGGAGTTGGACCGCGATGTGCAGATTATGGAATGAGATGTTGTCAAACATTAATTGAATTAAGGTGAAGATTAATAGGTGAATATTAATGAATTGAATGTAAGTGAAATCAATACGAATAATTGAATTTGATTTAAAAAAATTGAATTAAACTATTGACATTGTAAAATGCAAATTAATGGTTATGAATTGATTTGTTGGATGTTAGTTGGATGTTAGTTGTTTGATGATTGCTTATGTTGCATGTGTTTCATTTTCATGATTATTGTATAGTATGTTATATATTGATATTATATGCTATATACATGTTTCTTATTTGGTTGTTGAGTGTTTAGTAGGTGCGGATGGCGTTTTCTTCGCATTTGGAGCTCGTTTTCGTGCAATATTGCTTATATATGCTCGCTAAATAATATATAAGGCATATCTCGAATTGCATATAGTACTTTTGCACTTTTTTCCCTACGGGATGCCTCTTCCTTGATGATGAGATGTATATTTGTGATATTATATATATTTTGATTTTTTTATGGATCGAATCGTGCCAAGGAGGCTCTGGCGAATTTTTGTAAATTTAAGGCGTTAGAAATTTTTTGAGAATTTTGGAAAAACTTTTATAACTAAAAATTTGATTTTGAGTTATAAGTTAAAATGATATTAGTTAACTTTTGGAAGAGTATTAGTTAATAACTATGAATCAATTTGAAAACTTAGAAAAGTTTTTATAAGAAGTTTAACTAAGTGATTTTGAAAAGTTAAACGGTTTAAATGATTTTGGTAATCTAGTTCCACTAATTGTTTGGAAAAGTTAATTGATTTTGTGGCATTTTCTTACTTGGTAATTTCGGGGATAAAATTATTTTAAGGAGAGGAGAATGTAATGAGCCAGTTTTTCAGTCGTTCGAATTTAGAATATTCAATTGATTTTAAATATTGAAAAGTGAATTTTATAAGTAAAATCAGTTTAAATAATTGAAATTTGAATTTAGTGTGAATGAAAATGATTTATAAAGTTGATTTAAATTCTTTTTGAATTAGAATGAAGTTAGTAAACTTTTAATTTTGCTTTAAAAGTGAATAAATAGAAATTGGAATTTATTTGATTTAATTAACGTGTAAAAATAGTCATTTTTGACACTCTCTCGGATTTCGATGAAACCAAGTTCATTGGATCTGTAAAAGTGAATTATAGTATGCTGTCAAATTTTGTGTCGATTGGACTTATCGTTTGATTGTGCGAGTTCGAAATGCGTAGAAATTAATTAAAGGATTTTAAATAAAATAATTCGATTTTGAAACTTTATCTTCTGTATATGATGCTATTAGCCTCCGATATATATTCCATTGCGTTCGGAATAGGGGTAAAACATAGGGAACACTAGGTAGCACGCTTCGTTTGGAGTTCGGAAAATATTCGTGTAAATAGTGTTTTATAAGTGTATATAAGGACCTTAAACACCCCATTTCTCAAACCCTAGCCCTAAAACGTAAGCCAGCTGCCACCATCTAATATACGGCCAGAAATTCACCACCTTCTTCCTCAATTATCTCTCAAACCATCGAACTATAGGCTTTGTCATCAACCGAAAAACTGTAGAGCTTCTCGAGACCTTTCAATCCAACGGTGGTGATGGAATTTCATGCGATGGATCGACGTGAATCTAGCCGTGGATGACGCGACTTTGGGAGTGAAATGTGCGGCGCTGGTGGTGCTGGAGAGGTGTGATCTCTGGCCATGGGTGCATGGGGTTGCAGGCTTCGTGGTGGTGGTTGCCGATCGGGTTCCAAGCGTCGATGGGTGGTGGCAAGCGCGATTGTTAAATGCAAAAAAAAAAGAGTCGTGTGAACAAGGAACGGCCTGGAGGAGATGGAGTAAGGGTTTATGTTTTAAAATTTATATTATTTTAAGTTAATTATATAATTAATTATCGATTGTTTAATAATGCATAACTTTCTCGTACGAGGTCCGTTTTGAAGCGAAACAAGTTGCCTTGCATTCGTATCAGCGAGCACTACGCTATGGCATTGGATTGGACGAATTCGAAGCTAGTTGGAAAATTGAGTTAAATTGAATGCCCGTTCAATTTTAATTCAATCTGGAGTGCTTCGGCGATTTCTGGCATTTTTGTGAGTAAAACTCACTCTCTCTGGCCCCGCTTATACTGTATATAAGTGGGAATATTTTTATTATGCTGTTTTTGATGACAGTTTGGATGTATATTATGTGTATATATATTGGTTGATTGGATATATTCCTGCATATTTTAGCGGATAAGACCTTATACGTTCCTATGTATGAGTGGATGAACCTTTGTATGCGCGTCTTCCTCAAAGCAGACATTGTAAATTTTTCTCATATGTTGTATTTGTTGCAGGTTACATGTTGGAGGGATCCAATAGGATTCCTCACCACAGTTGATTCATTTTCATATATATGCTGATATATGATGTTTGGATGTCATGTTGATGTCTTTGATGTGATTTGACTTATTTAGTGCTATGGTAGCACTAGGCCTTGTTTTCGATATTTTGGAAATATTGCAGTTGATAATTTTGAATTAAAAAGGTTTTCGAAGTGATTTTGGAAGTAAATATGTTTTAATGATTTCTGATTTATTTTAAAAGAAAGTAATTTGTTTTTAAATAAAAGTTATGATTTTTGATGTTTTTTAAAAATATGGTTTTATGAAATGCTTTGAAAATAAATTTTTGAACAGGTGTATATAAAAGAATTATAAAGGTGATATTTTTAATAAATAAAGAAGTGGATTTGAAAAGGTAATTTATATATGTTGTATAAATGGATTTGAAGTTGTTTTAAAAATGGATTTTTATAAATCAGTTTGATTTATAAAGAAATGGCTTAGAAATGGATTTTGATGGTAAATTTAGTTTTATAAAAGAATGGATTTATAAATAGAATTTGGTAAATAAAGGAGTTTTGTAAAATAGAAGTTTTATAAAAATGAAAGAATATTTATAAGAATAGTATTATAAATATGGAAGTGATTTAGGTTGAAGTTTAAATATGGGTTTTTATTTAAAGAAATGTTTGAAAGTGATATTTTGATGAAGTTATTGGTTTTAAAAGGTAATTTATCTTTTGGAAGTAACGGTTTGAAAGTAATGGTTTTAAATTGATTTAATGGTTTTGAGGAATGTTTTAAAATATAATATATGTCGGAAAATATAGATTTCAACATTTATTGTTGTAATACACGTATTCGAGAAGTAATGAAGGCTTGGACTATAACACTGTTGT
The DNA here is from genome assembly GCA_030737815.1 of Allium fistulosum. Lineage (NCBI taxonomy): Eukaryota > Viridiplantae > Streptophyta > Magnoliopsida > Asparagales > Amaryllidaceae > Allium > Allium fistulosum. The sequence goes on along the minus strand of CM060908.1, from coordinate 734,595,258 downwards.
TATAGTAAATGATTTCTGAAAGGAAATGTTTTATAAAGTATATGGGACTTATTTATCTATATATTTATTTATCGAATTCCTATACTAATGCTTTTGGGTTGTCGTAACGATGTTTTACGCAACATTCATATTGACCCAATAAAGCGTATTTTGAAAAATATAAAGCTTTCCTAAAATGATTTGTAAATATGCTTATACTGTTATATAAGTATATGAAGATATTTTCTAAGTGTTGGAAGTGAAGTGATTTGTGAATATGCTTATACTGTTGATATAAGTATATGGAAATGTTTTCCAATATAGAAAAATTTGAAATGTTTTTGAGGATATACCTTTTTAAAGATAATTTGAAGCAAATATTTGGAAATTTATTTAATTAATAAAGATTAATTAAATGGGCCTAGTGATTGCTTATGGTGCTTGATTTGTTTGTTTGCTTTGATAGTTAAATAACCGACTATTTAATAATTGGCTTTTTTATCGTTGTTGGTTCGAAGAGAATGGGGTTGGATTTATCCGAGAACCACTTCGGACCAATGTGTGCATTCGAAAGTGCATGTTTATGATTGTGATTTTGAAGACGGAAATCTTCATGATGTTCGGCTACTTGCCACTAGTCCCTCGAGGTAAAATTTACCATATCATATATTTATAGTGGCAATAGTGCTTCGTTATGAAAATCTACGATATGCAAGGACTTCTCGCTACTAATTCTAGGGGTAATCCCCAACAGGATGTGGTAGGAGAGTGCATTTGGTTTGTCCTGTTCCTGGACAACTTGTATGGATGGATGTCTAACATTGCATTTTTGAGATTATTTGTTGACTTTTATAAATGTACATCTGTTTGGTAGGGGAGAAGGCAACTTCTCTTAGCTTAACACCCTTCTTTGAGACATACGAGCTCGGTGGTTGTATGTTCGTGAAAGTAAATAGTGATCGAAGGAATGGCAATGTGGCATTCAAAGTGAAATGTGTTATGTGAAAGGTAATCGTGACCTTATGTCTCACACCCGAAAATGACAGAAACAGGGTAGAAGCGGCAGGGCTGTATGGGTCGCACCCATAAGGATATGGTCATCACCTTTCAAGATTACCCTGTATATTCGAGTGTTGTATGTTGTGACCACAGATAGGTCGGGAACAACCGGGGTGATGTCATATTCGGTACTATCCAGGAAGGGGTAGGCCGGTTCTGTGTTGGTTTAGGCATTCAGTATCTGGACCCTAGGTACATTTTTCTAGAGTTGTACTGTACGGAAGGTAGTCACTTACCTTTTCATTTGTATGGAATCCATTCTCCAATATGTGCCTGCAATTTTGTTTTAGATCATAGTATGCTGGAATTTAATAATGGTAACAATTTCGACTATTTTAATTATTATTTGTATACTAGACATTAGTATAATACAACATGATTTGATATGAAATGTTTTGGTTAACATAAGGTAAAAACCCGTCCGTGTTCATGTGTGGGCGAGTCTTTCGAGATACCTTTGTTTTTGATAAAAGAACGCTTTGATAACTTTAAAATAAATTCATTTGAGATATGTTTCCTCACGCTGCTTCACTAGACTGATCCGGGCATTCTTCCCTTTCAATGCTCGGGTCAGACCTAGTATATTTACAGATGTAGATATGGATGCTTTAGAGCTTCAGCATGAGAGTTGGATGTCTTCTAGTCGTATTCCATGTATATGTTTATTTTCCACTGCATTTTTGTTTGAATTATCGGCAATTGTAAGGACATGTTATGATAACTATCCAAGCTGATGATTAGTGGTTGATTGTTGTACTCTGATTGATGTATGTATAATATATTGCAGTTTCTATTTTGTAAAGATCATTGATATGATATTATATGTTTTTTCGTTGCGATTGTGAGATTCTGTAATTGTTTTAGTTTCTTCTATTTTGTCTTCTTCTTCTTTCTTCTTCTCCTCCCTTCTCTCTTCTTCTTTCTTTCCCATAAAGATTTGGTTTTCCATTCAGTTTGGGTGGACATGTGTGGTTATTGTCAGCTCGAACTGGGCGGAATTCCGGCCCTTTTCATATGGTATCAATTAAAAGAATTTCGTCTTCGAAATTATAAGGATGGAAAAATATAACGAAAAAAACAACAATAACGGAAGTTAAGCACACCAAAAATAGTAATATCACCCATAACCCTGGTCGGAGGTACAGTGCCTTATCCTATCTATTTTATTTATCAAATTAAGGTAGTTTCATTTTTAAATTTCCTAGGTTGATTTACTAACTTAGAAAATTTTACTTCGGTACCTAACGTTACCACCTGTAACGACCCGGGTTTTCGGACGAGTCAAAATCGCCGAAAAACCTGTCTGTTCTAAAACTACGAATGAAAACTACCAACTTAGTAATCAATATTTGATAAATATTCAACACTATTTAATGTATAGGATATAATTTTAGTTATATAAGTTATCAGAGTAATCAATTTAATCTACTAGGTGTGCTTTAATACATACCAAATACAGATGCAAAAATCTAACACTGCACAACTCTTGTGACACCCCACCTCTATACTCACACTAGCCAAGTACACTATGGGGTAATGCCATCGACTAGCACGAAGAATAAGGCTATTGAGGAGCGACCATCTGTGTAATTGCTTTGTGCGAGTAACGATATGTCAGATAATATAACTTACATTTCATTTCAAGAGGAAATCCGACATATCAAATACAAACTCAAAGCTACCACACAGTGGCTATGTGGACTTCGGAAACAAATATAGAAATAAACATAACACAAATCAGTCACAGATATTCAACGTAACACAAATCAGTCACAGATATTCATATCACTAAGGCGGAAACATATATGAATATATCACATCGACGTGTACATCAAAGTAGTGGTCATACAAGATCCACTACATCATAAAAGAATAGGTACAAGTGCTAAGAAAAAGAATAAGTATACATCAAGGAGTCTCTAACTCAAATGTCTAAAAGCAAAAACTACTAATCTAAAGTAGTTAGCAAAAAATCAGATGATGGTCCCAGATAAGAAGTCAAGCAGAAGCACATGAAATTCCTCGGTCTGACCTGAGTATTATTTAAGAAGAAAATAATAAACGGATCAGTCTAGCTATAAATATCATATAAAATGAGATAGGATAAGAGATATCACAAAAACGTATGATAACAATAATGCCATACTATGACAAGTATACATCAGATAACAACAAAAATCATACAATATCTCAAATATTATCAAATACCAAAAAGAATGTCATACTCTTTAAATTATTCACCAAAACAAAAATATTGACAAAACATATCAATGTCAATCACATAAAAATCGGTGAAACACAAATTCTAGAAATCATCAATCCAGAAATCCAGAAATCACAAAAAGGGGAAGGCCTATCACAAAACGAGAGCATGAAAACTCACCAACACGTGTATCACAAATGGGTCGCTATCCCATGGTCGCTAACCATAGAGCCGGTCCCACGACATAGTACAGCGAACGCCCGATGAACCTAAAACTCAAATAATCCGGAACAACGACGTAGTGCAGCGAACGCCCGATAAACCAAACTCAAATAATCCGGAACAACGACGTAGTACAGCGAACGCCCGATGAACCAAACTCAAATAATCCGGAACAACGACGTAGTACAGCGAACGCCCGATGAACCAAAATCAAATAACCCGGAACAACGACGTAGTACAACGAGTGCCCGATGAAACAAACTCAAATAATCCAGAACAACGACGTAGTACAGCGAACGCCCGATGAACCAAACTCCATAAAAACCATAGGTCACTAGCCTATAAAAATTGAGATGAAGCTCCATAAAACAAGGTACTGTCCCCCACGTGGACAAAGAGACATCGCACATCGCTAGTGTAAATCATAAAATGGTCACCATTGACCAATGAGAAGTGTCAATTACACTAAGCTAGTAAATAAATGAGTTTAGCTTCATGTCCCATAACCACTAGCTTAACTTAAATATTTACGAACAAATTGTAGATTTCCACTCGAAAATTGTCACGAGAGTTCAATCGAACAAGTCCAAGTATTAACCGACAAAGTAAACGCAAGTGTTTCATACCACTTGTTTTGCTAAGCCGTTTAATTAGATTTCTCATACGAATGAGGTAAAGGTTTGTATATACTAATAGATTGGAAAACGGTTTTAAAAGCGTGCTTTATATTTAAAATAGTGTCGAAATCGTTTTAATGAAAGAGTTTTGGTATTTATTCCTAGTATCGAAACCTTTGTATTTTAAAGTGACAAATCACAGAAATGATAGTAGAAACAAACAATCACCAAAAATTCACATTCGAAGACGTGAATCAAAACCATAGAAATCGATAACAAACCCATCAAATGGATATTCCCAAAAATCCAAAGAAAGGAGTCATCAAAGTCGATAATAAGTGATAACAATTAACCGGATCAACAAAATAGATTAAAATTGGAAATCCATTCGCAATTTGGCAAAATGCACATTTCTAGACGTCTGGTTTAGAATCCAAACGTCTGGATTTGTTTTCTGGAAATTTTCAGAAAACCTCCCAAACGTCTGAAATTTCAAGGCAGACGTCTGAGACCTAATCCAGACATCTGAACCTATAAATCAGATGTCTGGAATATGTTTCTGCCATTTTATTTTCTACGTGCTTATTAGTTTTTCGTCTAGGTCTATTACCAGACGTCTGGACTTAATATCCAGACGTCTGGTCACCTGGCCTGGGCAACAGTTTGCCTAGGCCAAGATGGCCAAAATGTTTCGGGAGCGATCGGACGAGCAATGACAACTAGGGATTTATGCCAAGCAACTACCCAGCCTTATAGGATCTTCGATACACCCCAAATATCATGTCCAAACATCCATAGTAATATTTTCATAAAATTGGACCAAAACACCAAAATTTGGAAAATTCACCAAATCAACTCAAATCAAAAGCAAATGAACATGCACAATTGTTAGGAATTCATACCTAACAACAATGAAAGTTATAACGTAGACGTGAGTTAAAGAACTCACCTTTAAAACTCAAAGACACGAATGAGAAGTTTTAAAACAAGGCAAGACCAATTCCTCTTCAATACACCTCTACAATCTTCAATCTATTATCAAAGGTGAAGTTTTTCCTAAGTTAGGTTATAGGAATTTCTGTAAATTGAAGAGAGATAGAGATGGAGAAGATGAAGAGGATGCTTACCTAAGCTTCTCCTTGATTTTGGACTTGAATTTGAATTTCCTAAACAAACTAGGGTTTAGGAATTTCTATTTCCCATTCTTTCCCCCATTTTTCTCTTGAGCTTGAGTGTTAGGAAATGGGGAATGAAATGAATGAATAGTAGAGGAGTTAAGGTATTAAGTTTGGTTAGTGGGCTGAAACCCAAACCCAAAGCCCAAAAATAGAAAATATCAAAATTCTACTCAACTCCAAACATATCGATGTTTATACTTAAAAAAGTTGTAAACGCCATATTGGACTTAATGGAAGTGGTCTCGAGTCCCAATTCGACTGTTTACAAAAAGTAACATTTCGGACTTTAAGCTGATTAATGATGCTATATTTAAATAAAACATTTAAATATACAATCGTAAAATATGAGGGTTGTTACAACTCTGATGAGAGAGACGGCAATAGCCACTTCTACTAACTCAATAAACATGTTAAATGCGGAATAAAATAGTAAGCAGGAAAAATACATCAATACACGATATATGGAAACAATAAACAGAAAAATGTGATGTTATTATTGGGGCTTCATCACTACCACTTGTGACTGCCTACATACCCCTATCTAATTAGGTGACCAATTAGAGAAAGGATCAAGCCAACGTAGTTCTCCTACCGCAAATAGGACTTATGGAGCTTACAATGCAACAAATAATATACAATTCCCAAAACTACCCACTTAGGCTTAATCTTTAATTTTAGATTTCCAAAATCTAATTATCTTTACAAAAATTATCTCATTGGACTTTATTCCCGAATTCTTATTTCAAATCTTTTGAAATATGTATATGTATATCTTTTATATTCAAAGTAGTCTTTTACTTCGGGATCTGAAAACAAATCACCTTTCTAAAATGATATCAATATAAAAACATACAAAACTATATGCTACTTGATCGGGAGGTTTCAAGCCATAACAAGGCAACTAGGTCCTAGCCTTTCGAAAATAAATATAGATATGCATATCCCACTATAACAAGAGCAGACTATACAGAAAATCTGCACCTCCCTTGCCCATAATTTTAGTTATGGATTTCCCGAATCTTTGGTAACATAACAAATCATTTTATATCCCGAAGTGGCAAAATCATTTACACTAATAATTTCAAATACTTCAAATCTATATTAATTTCCATTTCCAAATCCTTTCAAAAATCATCTTAAAACCATTGGGTTTAGTCCTCAAAGTTATTTCCGTTTTACAAAACATTTTTATAAAACCATTCTTTATATAAATCACTTTTATATAAAATCACTTCAAAATATTTATTTTCAAATATCTCTTTTTTTTCTCTTTTAAAGGAAAACATTTCAACTTGAAAACCAATTTTCAAAACAATTCATTAAATTGAGATGAACCAAATATTACCACTAAACACCTTGTAGTCAAATCGTGAAATAAATCACAAGGTGTTAGCCTACAATTATTTTCTACCCAGCCCATGCATACAGATAATTAATTGCTCATAAACTGGTTGAGCAAAGTCAGAAAACAATAAATAATAATCAATTCTCATAAACTGGCCAAGCCTAATTCAAACAATCAATCAATGAAATAAACACAATAATAAATGATAAATCAACGCTTCATCCTATCAAATATTTATAACACTTTTTATTTTATCTTAGGTTAAAATTGTTTGATATTTATTTTGGAGTATCTGAGCTTTCCCTTTGACATGTTCCATCCCTCGCCCAAGTCTCCTTAGATCTCACAAACGAAACACGTGTACTAGTCGTTTTTGCATACTCCATTAAGTATTTAACTTCTAAATTTTAAAATACTAAAATTAACCATCCAAATAGTCAAACAAGGAAATAAAACCATTGTTTTAGCAAACAAAGTAAACAAGCATTCAACAAGGGTTTTCAAACAACACTTAGCACTTAAGGTTTCTTCAACATAGCAGGGATTTTAATGAACTTAAAGGAAGAAGTAACTCACTTTGGATTCCACTCCGTCAAACTTTAAGGCAAGGAACTCCACTAAACCATACTTCCTACCAATTTTGCTAACTTTGTCACTACGGATTTGACTATAGCTTCACGACTATTTTCCAAAATTTCTTTAAATCCGGATATAGCTCTGCAATCATAGAAGTTTCAAAGAAAAGAGGTGGAGATGGCTTCTAGGTGGGCATGGCTTTAGGTGGATGGATCTTACTAGCTTGAGCTTGCTTAAGTGGTATACTTTTTTCATCGATTATTTTTTCCGTAACTTTGTTATTCTTTTAGAATTTTTTTAAGAGAGGCATGGAAGCCATTAAAGAGTGGAAGAAGAGCTTGAAAATGGAGAAGAAATGTGTGAAATAAAGTGAGAAAGTGTGTTGATATTTATAAGAAAAAATTTGGATTAAAATAATAATTTTGTAAAAAGACCAAAATACTCTTTACTTATACTTTAAGCAAACTAATTTTTTCAACACTTAACATCACATTTCAAATCATTACTTTATCTCATTTTCACATAAGTATTAAGTAAAGAATATAATAATTATGTTTGTTTGATTTGATGTTTACCTTTTGATTTTCATAACACTTTTTGTCTTTTTATGCTTACTTTTTATTAATTGCGTTCTAGAATTTTCTAAGTATGTTTAGTAAAAGTAAACTTGATTAGTGAATTAATAAATACTTATACTATTTGAATATATGGTCATATATAAGAAAATAAATGTGCAACAACGTTGCGACAACTTATATTGAACAAAACATTGATTTGAAAAAACGTTTTATGGTCATATTTTGACGTTTTAGTTAAACTATTTATTTATGTAAACCAAATTTAAAAATAAATTTTTAGAATGTTATTTAAAAATATAAACAATCATAAATTAATTAAAATAATTTATTTAACTATTGAAACTTACTTTTCTGAAATCAGGATTTTGTCACTTTTGTCGATATAAGCAATTATTCCTATTTTTGTGTATATTTCTCTTTGCAAATCCTATCTAATATTATTTAAATCGTAAAATGTTATATATTTTATATTTAAAATCACTTTAAATAGTATATTTTACAGTGGTCAAATTCTGGGCAGTTATATTTCCGCAAGCGCACGGCTTACAATTCTAGTACGTAGCGAGTACGGGTCGATTCGTAGGGAATTATTTAGATTTAAAATTCTATTCAATCAAATTAAACCAAGATTTTGAGAATTTTTTAAGCTCAAAAGAATAAATAAACTAGCAAAAGAAAATGGATAAAAATATGAGAGTTTGAAGGCAATTTAGAGGCAAATCCATTCTCATGATCACATAAATCAACACAACATGATATTATGATCTCTCTTTTTTGGTCATTAGTGAATTTAATTGATGTGTTTATCATAAGTATGGAATATTTGTGCTATTAATTAGCCCAATATAAACCATCAAACTATAACACACCAATTAAACCACTTTTTAACTCTCATGACAATGAACTTGAAAATAAAATATATTCTAAGCATGATCTATTAACTATTGATTAGAAATATAGACCATCAAATTTTGATTTTAAAATTCACTTCATTACCATAATCATATGTAGATGAAGAGGTAATTTGTGTTTTTGTTTGTTTAAGCATAGCCTATTTGGTGTCAACAACATAGGCTATCAAATTCAAAGCTAAAACAACAAAGTTTAACTTAGTCAAACATTTCAATTAAGCACAAAAAGAGATAAAAAATTATAAAAATGTTGAATCTACATTATTAAGAGAGCTTCATTACCCCTAAATTGAAGGGGTTTAGCCTCTCATATTTGTTATCATTTCAACAAATGTAGCATTCAACATGAAATAAAAACAAGAAGAAAATGAGAGCATGGTAGCAAGAGAGCTAATTAAAATAAAATAAAAACTAATCTACTTGCATAAATAAAAAGATCTACACTACTAACATGAAAAGAAAGAGAGCATGTAAATAGAAAAGAGCATAAATTAACATTGTATAAAAGAATATTACATGAAAGAAAATGGCTAAGTAGCCATGAAAAAGAAAAGAGAATTTTTTTTTGTTTGTTTATGAGCCTAAAACTAAACTAACTAAAGAGGAGGCTCAAAGGCTAAGGGCTTAATTACATGAACATATGAGGTATTTATACAAGCCTAAAACCCTAATCATATTTTTGGTAACTACCCAAACTACCCTCTTAGGAAGTGTGGCCTCCAATTTGTCATTAGCATGAGAATAATCCATCATTTCATGTGCATGTAACTTTAATCTTCATTAGCATATGCATTAGCTCCTAATAGGTGATCATGGTAAGTGTGTAGGTGGGGGTCCTCCATGATGCATGAAATGAATTATTTCCATCTTCATCCTTCCTTCTCTTGTATGCATGCATGAATACATGAAGTCTTTTCTAATTTCCATCAATTTTCCTATAAATAAAAATAAAATTTGCAAGTGAATTTTCTCAAATTAATTAACACACAAAAATGACCATTTTGCCCCTAAATGAAGATGAATAAATGGTGATTTGAAAATAATTTGAATTTTGGTTTAAACATGTTAAAATACCCAATATGATCATTTATTTAATTTAATTAGATTAAATATGGAAGTAAAAATATGCCCATTTGCATGCACATCAGGTGCATATGTGTGGGAATAGAAAATTCTAAATGATGATTTAGAATAGAACGCTTACAGATGATTACCAAAGTGTCCCGGAGTCAGTAGGAGCGATATTGAGTTTGTGAGTTTTTGGATATGATCCAAGAAATGAGAGGAAGTATCATTTTATAAGCATCGAAAATTGAATAAATATTTTGATAGAAATATCAAATAGTTTGATTGTCAATCAAAATGCAGAGGGTGTGTGTGTTCATAAGAAAGAACGTTAAAAGGTACATAGATATTTCTAAACTATAAGTAAACAACACTTTGTTGATTTTAACAATGTACTTGTGTTGAAATCAACCTTAGTTGTTTTAATACACAACATTAGATTGTAAATGATGTCTTTTATATTAAGTATAAAAGATATTAGGAATGTCCCAAATCGATATGCAATGACACCTTATTAAAATGTTTAATAAGAACCCTATAAGATGGATTCCTTATGCATCGGCAATAGGAATTATCGTATATGTTATGTTGTCTATGATATTGTGATTTGTTCATGTATTCGATACATGAAGTAAATATCAAATCCAAATTGACATCACTAAATGGTTATTTGAAAAATTCTTGTGTATTTTTGAAATACTAGAGAATTGTTTCCAGAAAAAATGAACTCCTTATGAAGGAGTGTTCGGATTCAATTTTTCATAAGCGATATTGAGTGAAATATGTCAATAATGAACTAATGTTAAGAATTTTTAAGTTGGATATGTTCAAAATAAACGACTGTGATTGATTCAATGAAAAAGGTTTAGTACATCGCCTAGAATAGCACCGCAATAAAACCAAAGTACATAAATATAAATGCACAAATTTATAACTGAGCCGAATCCAAATGTTGAGAATCTCATAACATCATTATATGATAACAATGTTATAGTATTGTTCAACACAAAACTTAGAGCTCACTGGAAGTCGAGAGACGTACTTTGAATTGTTCCATATGATAAAGGTAGTTTATCAATGTCGGAGAGAATTGATTGATAGAGTAGATAATTGAAACATAATATCATACTCGTTCACTGAGGGACTGACCCAATTTTTTTTGAGAAAAAGATTGGAGAAGTTAGAATAAGATTCCATAGTTGACCCTAAGTGCTAGTGGGAGATTGATAGAGTTAAAGGTATGCCCTAGGGGTAATTATGTAATTTTTCACTGTTTGACAAATTTATTTGCAAACCAAATATGCCGGGCATGTTAAAATTGGTTTGGGTAAGAACTTAAGTAGCCTTATGCAAGTGTGGGATAATATGCAAGTCTAGTTCAAATCCAAGTGAAATCATATACATGTGCATTATTCAAACTCAAGTCCATGAGATGGTCACATGCTTGTCCATAATTCGATAATGGTCAAATATAGTCACTTGAAAGAAGTATGCTATGCAAAAAGTTTATTGTCCAAGTCCTTATGTGTAAAGGTCCACAAATTACAATTGGCTCCGAAATCCCCAAATCAATTTAGGGTTAACAACTTTAAAGCTTGAGAAAGAGTGAAGAATTAACATCCCCCCAATGGATGTCATTAGGGATCTATTTATAGGGGTTTAATAATGCAGGATGATTGACATATGGCGTGGATCCGAATCCAATGGTTTCGATAGCACGATCTTTGATGAAATTTCGGCATCCATTATTGAGGCTGGGCATCACTTGCTTACATAGTAGATTTCTGACATCCTTCATATATGTTGATGCTTGATTTCTTGCAATATGTAAGTCATTCAATAACCTACTACATGCTCGATAACCTTTAAGATGACAGATACTTGACAATGGTTATCGTGATAGTAGCGTGGTGACAGTTGTTGTAGGTTAGACCTATCACCTTTGGAAGTTAGATATCTTCATTCTGAGATTAAACGCTCGACATTGTCCTTTTTACTTGTTCTACAACACTCCTTGTTGTAGTTGTTCGATACCCTCCCCTTCATTCTTTATCAATCTGGTTATCTCTAGGCTCGACAACGTTCGCAGTATAGAAAATTGATACCTATAAGTGTACGTTGATGCGACGTCTTCATTATCTTGTAAATTCGATATCTTAATTTCTTGTTGATGTTCGACATTACTTCTGTTTGTTATGTGTTTGGCATTCCTTATAGTTATTGAGACTCGACTTCTCTTCCGCCTTACATGCTTGACAACCTTTATGGTTGTTGAGGCTTGACACTTCCTTTTTTCTTTATTCAATCTTGAAAACTCTAATATTTGTTAAACACTTGGAGATCGACACCCTTTGTCGTTACCTAGCTCGCCTTACTTTAGAGGGTCGATATCATAGAAGCTCGATATCTATAATTGGAGTAACATTTACCTCCTTATGTAGAAAAAGAGTATTATACTTTAGTATAATCATGAGTTTTCATGTTGTCGCTTCGATATTAACATTGCCGCTTCGATTAACATTGCTGCTTCGAAATTGACATTGCCGCCTATTAGCATTCCACTTTGATCCGTTTCATTCGTTTGAATTGAAATCAACATCTTATGTTGTTTCTCGCTCTTCCTATAAGTACCCGCTTCTCCTCTTTTCATAAGGTTTACCTTCAAGCTAAATTCAAAACTACAATTTTAATTTTCTCATTTCAATCAAAAGCTTTCGATTTCCACATCACTCAAGCTCGATTTTAAGGTGTGACTTCTATTTCCAATCAATTTAAATGAAAGATAAATGGGGTTTTTAATTTCAGAATTAGGATTTTTGTAATCAGCATTTTATGAGCCTTTTAGGGTTCGATTGACGACTGGAATTGTATCCCTCTTGTAATTTTGAGAAATTTTGTGTTCAGATTCAAACACGGTTTACAATATATTAATTTATCGATTAAAAGAAATTCGATAATCTATAGGTTTAGTGTTTATCACAAACTCGGTATCCTTCTATAAATTGGTAACTTATTAGAGATTTAATAACTATTAGATCGACATTTATTTGGAAACTCGACACTCAATTTGGAGTTTAGTTAGTTGTTAAAAATTCGATATCTACCTAAAAACTTAACAGCCTATTGGGGGTTTGCTAATTAGTTACTAGTTCACAAATGCATCAACTATTTCAAAACTCAACAACTAGTTAGAGATTCGGTATCCTGTTGATCTTTTATTAACTAGTTATAGATTCGACAATCAATTAGTGATTCGGCAACTAGTAGAGACTTGGTAACTAGTTGTAAATCTAACAATTGTTTGAAGAATTAATATCTAGTTATAAACTAGATATCCACTTAATGAGTTGCTAACCTTCTATAAGTTTGACAACCATTTGATGGTTGTAACTTAGTTACAAGTTCGATATCTTTTATAAATTCGACATCTTACCATGGGCTCGGTAACTTTGATAGTGCTTTCAACTAGTTATGAATTCAACTACTATTTATATATTTGTCACTTCATTAAAAACTCGACAACTAGTTGAAGCACTTTCATATAATTTTGAATTCACTAACTATTATGAGCTTAATACTCTATGTTGGATTTGACAACTAGTTATAAGTTCAACATCCCATTATGAACTCAATAATAATAAGATGTAAATTTGATATTTTGTTGTGGTTATAATGATTAGTTATGTGCTTGAGATCTCGCCACAAATTCAGTAAATAATTAATGAATTTTCAATTAGTTATGAATTTTCCAACCATTTACAAACTCGACATCTCGTTATAGACTCGATATCTAGCGTAGACGGAATAACTATTTAGTGAATCGTCAAGTAGCTGTCACGTACCGAAATTTTCGACTTTCGAAAATTCGACATCGATACTCACTTTATCGACTGCCGAGAAATCGAGTGCCGGAAACTCCAATAGTGAGGGTTTTAGAAAGAAGAAATAGAAGAAAAAAAGAAGAAGAAGAAAGCAGAAGAAGAAAGACAGAAGAACAACAGAACAACATCAGAACAGAAAACAATATCAGAATCTTACACATCGCAGCGGAACAATATACAATAGATAATCACTAGTCTTTTAAAACAAAGAACTATATCAGTTTATACATACATCAATCATCAGAGTCAATATACAACAATGGACAGTTATATAAACTTGTCCTCATACAGAATACACAGCGGAATAAATAAATAATTACGGATATACGTCTCGCCATCCAGCTTGCTTCCAAAGCTCCAGAATATCCTGATAACAAAACTCTAGACTGCCCGTGTGGAAATTGGTGGGCACCCAGAGTTTAGAAGGGAACAATAAACTCCGAGTCAGTCATGGTGACTGGTGTGAGATCGTAAAACAGTTGTTCTTTCACAAAGAAAATAAAACAAATTCGCAATGCTTTTGGAAATTGAAACTACCATAAGACCTCCCACCACACACACAATGCAAACGCAGAATTGGAGGAGATTTCTTCTTATGATAGTCAAAGATGCTTACTACGCAAAAATCAAATTCTTTTTGATATTATTATTAGTGCATAGTGTAGAAATATTTCGAAAGTATAATATTAATCTTAGCCAACATACGACCAGTATCGTATGCCTACTATAGCTACCATCTAAACAGTGGTGACCACCGTACGTAAATGGCAGGTTCTACAACTAATACCGTACAAGGTGCGTATTGGAGTTTGGATTTCCAACAAATGGTCAGGCTAAGGAACTTCCTATCCACGATGGGTACGTCCCTGGAATAGACGACCCGAGAACCTAACCGGATCTCTGCCAACACAAGGCCGGGTTACCTCTGCAAAAATAGGTAACTACTGACACGCGTATGCCATCCCCCGATCGTAACCGATCTTCCCGAGGATCCCCGATTTCCAACAACCACAAAGTAATAAATTTGCAGCAACCACATAGGTTAAGTATCTGGGCTCCATACCATGATACCACCTCTATCCAGAAGGAATGACATACACTAAGGGGCGCTACTCCCTAGAACCTTGCTGCATCCTTCCTGTTTCGACCATTTCCGGGGTGTGAGGCTCGATGAAGTCTCGTCCACAAAGCTACGCTTTCTCAAAAAGCCCTGCTTCAGGTCAAACAAAATGATCAACCTATGATCACAAAGATATAAGATCAAACAAATGATCATATCACAAATGATCAAACACTGATCATTTCACAGCAACACTCAGTATGCCACGTTACCAAATTGGGAGTATATCGCTGATAAATTTCAACTACATAACCTCTGAGCTCGTACGTCTCAGAGAAGGGTGTTAAGCTAAGAGAATAAATTCTCCGCCACCAACAGAAATGTATTTGAAAGAAATCAGCTTTATATCTCAAATTGTAACGTCAGACACACAATCCATACAAGTCTGTTCCGGGATCGAACAGAACCGAAGGCACTTCTCACGAAGCCCTTGCATATCCGGATAATTTTCTAATCACGTCCGGACTTCCCGTCACTAAGGGTGATAAAACCTCTAAATCGGAGATCAGCCGATGTAGAGTAACTCGACGGTAATCCTTCCGTTTTCAAAAATATCCGGTCTTCAACACCGGTCTTCAAATGCAATTCATAACGACGTATCACATATTCGAAATGGGTTATACGACCCCATGGTCCTTTCCCGGCTAACCCGAATAGTGAGCGAAAAATTCAAAAATAAGTGTGGCATTCAAATTCATCCAATTCACAACAAATACCTATTCAGGGTAATTATTGATAGTCGGTTATTTAACTATCAATAAAGATGCACAACATCATCAGATTCCAAATAATTTTCCAAATTATTTCATCTTCAAAAATATCTTTTACTAGATATAAAATTTCCACACTCCAAAAATAAATCGATATTTATTTTTAAACAACTTCCCTTTCTTTTATAAATTCCATAGTGAATTTATATTTCAAAAGTATCTACTGATATACGATTTTCAAATCGATTCCAATATTCATTTTCAATTTATCTTTAAGAAGATAAAATCTCAAAACAGTTCATTTCATATTGGAAAAGTATTTCCATACTTATTTAATAAGTAATTCACAAATCTATTTATTTTCAACATTTGAAAATATTCAATATACTTAAACCAATATTAAGTATATATTTCGTTCTTTAAGGAAATCATAAATTTTAACATCTATTTGAGTCAAAACGAATGTTGCGTAAAACATTGTTATGACGACTCGAAATCAATAGTATAGGGATTCGGAATTAAGATAGATATATAAATCCCAATACTACATAAAAACATTTCCTTTCGGGAATCATTTACTATAACAACAGTGTGTTATAGTCCGCCATTTCCTTATTTTTCGAAAACGTCTATTTCAACAATAAAAATGTTGAAATCCATATTTTCGATTCATAATACATATTAAAACATCTTTAAAATGTTTAACTTCATTTTTAATATCACTTTTTCAAAAATGAATCCATTTTATTCAATAATACATTCACTGTCCAAAATCGTGAATATATCTTTTTTAATAATCTTCTATATTCAATTTATCAAATTCAATTGATTTTGAATTTATAAAACAACGTTTATAAATTCTATTTCTGTTTTAATAACAACTTCAACTTATAAATCTTCTTTTTATTAACTTCTATATTTTACTTATCAAAATAAGTGATTTCGGATTTTTAAACAACTTTATAAATTTCAAAACTTCAATATCAATTCAATTTCAATATTGATTTCTAAATTTATTTTCAACATTTGAATAAAAGATTCCGTACTGATTTCTCAAAAGTTCTTTTCCAAATATTAAATCAATTACAGATTGATTTCTAATTTTATTTATCTCTACTAAAATAAATTCCTTATTTTCCTTCAAATCATTCAATATCCTGTTTTTTTTTAAATGGATTCTTTAAATTGAACTCATTTTACATTGATTTCCCAAATCATTTCAATTTACCAATTAAATTTCTAATTGGATTTCCAACTTATCTCCTTTTAAATAAATTCCTTTTTTAAGGAAATAAATTTCAATCGTTTCTTTCAATCTATTTAAAAATCCAAATTCTTAAATTAAATTCTTCAATTTATAATCACTGTTTTATGAAATCCATTTATTTAGCATTTTCATTTTATTCTGGAATTTATTCAATACGATTATAAAAATTTACTTTTTATACTTTAAAAATTCCTTTCTTCAAAATTTCTTCAATTTCAAAAATTGATTCACTTAGAAATTTTCTACTTGAATTTCAAAAAATTCAATTTCGTTTATCTTTGGAATCCAATGATGTCAAAACATCCATTCAGCTAAATTTTAGCTTTCAAACAATTTCCAGATATCAATATGATTAATAGCATCACTATAATCATTCATAGATTCATATCACAATAGAAATGAATTCAATCAATGTGAGGGGTCCAGTTGGATCCCTCCAACCTGTTTCCCTGCATCCAAAGATGTTAGCACAATACCAATTCCGCTCCAGTACGGAATTATCGCGGTATATGGGTTTTATAAAAATAATCCGCTTACTAACGGCGCAATAGGGTCTCATCCGCTATACGAGGCGGGAAATCAATCAATCCAATATATACATATGCCAATATGTATATATTGCTATATATATATAGATATATCCTACTATATCTAATATCACAATCAATAGCAATCATCAAATCAATAAATAACTGAAAATTCCACTTTTCAATTGAGTGAGAAAATCTCACCTTAGCTTTTATTTTGCAATCCATTTTTATTCCAGCTCGTTCTTTACAGATTTTGACCTAGTATAAACATTTTATACCATTTATCAATATTCGAATCAACTGAATAATTAAATTTCCGTTTAATAAATTTAATTTACACGTGTTTTTATTTTAAACAAAGAATTATATTATAAACAAATTTTCTCCTTTTAATAAATTTACTTAACTAAAATTTTAATTTTAAACTAATGATTTAAATTTTTTTCTTTACTGTAACTACTTCCTGTATATATGAATTCAAACTTTGAAATTTGAAACTAAACAGTAAACATTCTTTTCTAAAAGTATATATATATTTTTTTATCTAATAAAACATGTCTGGGTGTCTGCGAGTATATATATATTTAAACTAAAACTAGCATATGTATATTCATACTTATACTATACACTTCCTGATAAATTTAATAAACAACAATAAGTTTAAATTAAAGTTTTCCCTTACCATTAAATTCAAAACATTGAATTAGAATAGACTGCACATACTTTAATCGTTCCCAAGATAAGCTTATTACAGTTAAATTTTGATTAAGGTACAAATGTTTCCGAAAAGTAGATTACCTTCTTCCCAAAAGATCACGTACACGGCCAGGTACGAACATCTTGCTACACAAAGCCCTAGCTTGCTCGAACTCCTATCAGGCAGCTCACATCCCCACACGTCATCGGCGAACCCTTCTTCGCGAACGCCTTCTTCACTCCTTCGAGCTCGAGATGAAGTCGCGACCCAGCTTCGACGCCATCCACTCCTCCAAAGCTCGGCTAATTCCTCTATCCTCCCACGCACACGCGATTTTCCCCCACCACTTCACTGCCGTACCACGACGCGGCAACACAAACTCGACACCCCAATCCATCGAAGCTTCCGCCTCATCGAAAACCACTCCGACAAACGCAAATCGCGACCTCGAGAGTCCCTCGCCCCCTACCAGGCTTCGATCGATCGCTGTTGCTTAGCACGAACACGCGACATCTTCGACTTCGATTTGGCATTCAGATTTCGATCGGGAAAGACGAGAACGTGAATTTCTTCTTCGAACAGTTTTGAACGAGGGAAAATAAAAATGGGATTCGAGATAATGTTTTGATTTTATAATCGTAAAGGAGGAACGGCCATTGTTTTATTTTTCTCTGTTTGAGATTTGTTCTCGTTTGATTTGAACGAAAGTGAGGGGGGTTTCGTATTTTAGAGAGAAGGGGGAAAAGAAATAGAGTACGAACGAGACAAATTGGAGGCGTATTGTACTTACGGTCGGACAAAGGAAAGCAACCATTTTTTTTTTATTTGAATTCAATTTGTTTCAAAACAAAGTTTACCGCGTTTATATATCGTGTGCTCACATATCAACTCCGAACAATAAGAAAATCGAAATCCGACCATAACTCAATATTACGGACCCAATGAAACTGGTTTCGTCGAATTCCGAGACTGTGCCTCGGAACGCTATTTTTAAATATCGGTTCAAACGATATAAATTTCAAAACTGATCAAAACAGTTTCCAATTCGATTCTGAAGCTTCTGTTATCTTCAGTGATATAAATACGAATTTTAAAAGCTTTTGAAATATTTTTCTTCAACTTAAAATTGAAGATCCAAATTTTCATTCAACATTCACTAGATTAAATTTTATAATTTAATCGTCAAATTCAAATTTATATCGGGGATTCAAATTAAATCATCGTTCAAATATTTAAAATTAATTAAATATTCTCAATTTAATTTGTTCAAAATTCAGGGTCGTTACAGACTTCCCCCCTTAAAAGAATTTCGTCCCGAAATTACAAGTTAGAAAAAAATGGTCCTTAACTCGTCTACTATCTTTCAACATCTAATAGTTTTATCAAATTTTCAAAACAAATCTTTCTACTAAAGATTCGTTATCATTCAACTAAATTTCTAAACCTTTCATGGTTTCCAAACAACATTGTTTACCTCAAAATTCAAATTTAAACTTAAATTCAAATTTTAACTTTCAAAATTTCTCAAAAATTTTCTAACGCCCTAAATTTCCGAAAAATTTCGCCAGCGTCTCCTTTGCGCGGCTAATACGGCACGACTACAAAACGTCCCTACAGACTCTCAGATTTCAAAAAGAAAAAGAAAAAGCCAAGCGGCTAGACCAGAAAGTCATCAAATCTCATATTATAATTCAAATACTTACCTTTCGTCGAGCAATTCAAATTTATCTTTGCAATTCAATTCCAATTCCTTTACACCTGTATATCCTACTAGCCATGATATCTAGTTACAACATTCAACTATTTTGCACATTCAATTACAAAATTTTCAATATAACTGCTTATATCATTTTTAAGTTCGTTATTGAAGTTATATCCTATTCATTCAATTTTTACATTTCCAATTTATTTGAATTTAATTTACAATTCCAATCTAATTTGGATTCTATTAACTTCTGGATATTGAATTTATCAATTATCTTTAATTCACTTCAAACAAATCTTAAAGCTTCATTTTATTTCGCACAATTCAAATTTGGTTTCAACATTCAGTTTCAATTCCAGTTTTATTCTTTCGTTCATTCCAAAAATTTATTTTCAATTTGCCATTTTGGTTTATAACCACTTATATTTAAACTGGATTTCCAATTCGAATCTGATTTCCAAATCAAATTTCAAATGTTCTATAAGTCTTCGACTTACTTACATTTCGATTTATAAGATCATTGATACATTCACTTACTAATTTCATTCCATTAGAATTTTAAATTTTCAATTACCTTCTTGATTTCTATTCCAAGTTTCATTTACAATTTGAATTTCATTCCAAACAGATCTCAATATTTTATAAGTTATCAATTTCATAATATTTCATAAATATTTTTATATAGTATTCCAGAGTCTTAATAACATTTTCAAAACCATTTTTTTTTTTGAAAACAATTCAAATCATTCTTTGAATTTCCAAAACCAAACCCAAATTTTTCAAACGACCTCCATTTAAAATAATTTGACAGCAATTCCTCTTTTGGAAACCCGAAAATGAACACCAATGATGCCGCGGTCATCATCGAAGTTATTTTCCAGCGACCGAAAAGAGTTTAGAGCTTTTCATTCTCTCCAAAATATTTTTCAAAGCTTTCGAAATCCATTTTAGATCAAAAAGAAATTTAAATTTCCAAATCTCCAAAATTCTCAAATTCTTTTCAAAACATTTCCAAAACTTCTCTGGAATTTCGTTTCAAATTACAAATCACTTTTATAATCTATATTCTCAAATTTCATTTGTATATGGATTTTATTTCTTAACTTTGGAGTTTATAATTCCAATTTCTTATCCAATTTCATATAATGATAACATTTCAACATTATCACTTTCCTAACATCCATGCAACCATATACTATAGTTTTTATAGAAAAATTATTTCTTTTATATACAAAAATAGTTTTGGGTAAAATTATTTCATTTACCCTATTTTAAAACAATACTGTGTCAGTTTATCTTGTTTAGAGTTTAGAAACTCCTATCGATTACAGTTAGCTAGACTGCATGTAACGACCCGGCTTTCCACACCCGGAAAATCGAACCATTTTAGTTAAGAAGAAGAGGTAGAAGAAGAAAATAAAAAAAACAACATCAGAATCTAACCATCGCAGCGGAATAAAATATAATATATCAACAGATCTTTACACAAATCAAAAACTATATCTGTTTATACAATACATCATCAGAGTACATCAACATCCATAACATACAACTGAATACACAGCGGAAAATAATAACAAGTACGGGAGTACGTATCGTCATCCAGCTCGTCTCCTGAGCTCCACAGCATCATATCCTGAACCTGTTTATCTCGGTCTGACCCGAGCATCATATAAAACAATACCCGAGTCAGTCTGGAATACCAACGTGAGAAAATCACACTCAATTGATTATTAAAGTTTCAAAAATCCTTTAAAAATAAAAAGCATCTCGTAAGACCACGCCACAAATAAACATGTCGGGTTTTTACCTTACGATAGCTAAAACACTTTTTATCAAAATCCTCTGATATTATAATAGTGTCTACAGAAAGTAAAATAGAATCTAGCTGAAATGCTTGCATCTCACATTTCAACAATAGTTGGGCACAATCAAAACCGTACAGGCACGTAGGGAGAATGGATTTCCAACGAATGACTAGGCACTGGGGTACCACCTATCACAGTACGTGGCCTAGATCACCGTACCGAGGAGTACGCCCGCTCCCCTGCAACACAAGGCCGGAACCATCCCTTACTGGATGATCCCGAATAAAATCACCCCACGGTTGGGATCAGCAACCGCACCACTAAGCCGAAATAAAAAGGGACATCTAGACAGGGATGACCTTACCCTCCAGTGGGAGCTACCCACGAAGCCTTGCTGCATAACCCCTGATTTTCAGTCATTCCCGGTTGATGAGGTTCGAGGCTAAACGATACCTTTTAGAGAACATATCCCTTAGAATGCCCATCGTCCGCTGACGATGTTTCGCAAGCATTCGTCCATACAAGTCCGTCCTGGGTTTGAACGGAACCGAAGGCACTATTCCTACTCCATCCATTTTGGAAATATCCTCAGGATTAGTAGCGACTAGCCCTTGCACTTCACAGCTCCATCTTCGACTCCGAAATCGTTACACGAAACGTACAAACCGGATCGAAGTGGTATTCGAGTCTCCAGACCTAGAATCCCGGTATACGGAAACCCGATCCCGGTCTCTTCGAAACGATCAGCGCATTTGGCCAATATTGATAGTCGGTTATTTAACTATCAATTAACATCCATAAACAACCATCACACAATAAATAATTTCCCACATTATTTATATACTCTCAAATATCTTTCCAAGATATATTTCTAAATTTTCAAAGCTCATTTGAAAACAATTTCAAAACAGTTTCCGCTTACGGAATACATTTCCCAAATAATTATTTCCACTGAATCACCAAGTACAAAATACTTTTAAATTTAAAATAATTTAAAAACACTTTATTTTAAATATACTTTATAACATTGAAATTTTAAAACTACTTTAATACTTTATCAAAATATATATATTTTAAGAATATTTAAAATAAAACCACTTTATAAATATAATCTAACTTCTCTTTTTAAAACATAATACCAAATCATTTTTATATAATTACTACAATAATAGATTTGAAAAATACTTACTTTAAAGTTTACACATTTAAAAAGAATAGATTTTCCAAAACATACTTAGGAAATTAACATTTAGAAATAATCAATTTTCTAAAATATGCTTTTTAAAACATATTAAAACTTTTAACTTATATTTAACATTGCTTTGAAAAACGTACTTGGCTATCCAGAGAAATACACTTCTCTTCACATCCTTTAAAAATAAATCAACATTTATTTTTAAACCATTTCATATTCTTTTATAAATTCCCACCTTGAATTTATATTCTCAAATATCCCCTGATATTTTATTTCACTTTATAAACCCAGTTTATATCTCCAAAATCTCATTTCTCTTTAAATTTCAAATCCCAAGTATTTAAATCAATTAACAATTGATTCTCCAATTTAATTTACTTTGAAATAAATTTCCTTACTTAATCCATTTATTTCCAAATTCATTAACTTCCAGATTTTATTTCTCATTATGATTTAAAATCTTTAAACTGAAACACAAGTTTCAGATTTCCCAAATTCCTTCTTTTCTTTAATTACATTTAAACATTTAATTAAAATAAATTTTTATCCCTTTAAATAATATCACATAAGTTTTCTTTAAATTCAACATTTCTCTATTTATTCAAAATTCCTCTTTTCCATATTTAATTTATTCGAATTCACTAGAATTACTTAACTTAATTTTACTCTTTTATATTTTCCAAAAATCCAATTCAATTGCTTTTGATAACTCATTATACTGGGAAATTCAATCCAACCAGATTATCCAATATAAATTATCACAGGATAACAACAATCATATCACAGAATATTTAAACAAAAATTAAATATTTTGAGGAATCCAGTTGGATCCCTCCAACCTGTTTCCCTGCATCCACAGACGTTAGCACAATACCAATTCCACTTCGAGGTGGAATATCGCGGTATATGGGTTTATAAAATATCATCCGCTATTATGCGGCGCATAGGGTCTCATCCGCTATATAAATGAGGGAATATCAACAACTCCAATATATACATATGCCAAAATATATATATTGCTATATACTACTATATATAATATAGCATATTCAATCAATGCAACCATTCAATCAATTATTTAAATTTAACCATTTAAATTTAAATTCAACTGAGTGAGATTAACTCACCTTTGATTTTGTTGTTTTGCCGTCCATCCAACCCGATTTGATTTCCATAATTTCAGACCTTGTAAAAATATTTATACAGTTTATAAATACTTGAATTGATCAAACAGTTAACTATCACTTAGTTACCAACCATTTAATTTAACTAAAGTTTGGTTAACCTAATAATTTAAATCTTACACATAATTTCCTTTTAAAAGATTCAATTAATTAACACTATAAATTTAAACTAAGCTATTGATCAGTTCCTATTAGATAAATTATTTTTAGTAACTGAAACAATTAACCCAGTTAATTAACCCAATTAACTACCCTAATATATTATTTCAGATAACTAACTATTTATTTTAGTGTAATGAATTTCCATATTTCATAAACTTTTCTGCTTTATAGCAAACTGCTAATTTAAATCAAACAGGCTGCCAGTTTAAACTGTGGAAACATAAAAACTAAAATTGCTTAAGATTAACTACCTCAAAGAACAGGAACCCAAAAAACAACTGCTGCTCGAAATCCACCTCACGCCTGTGACGAGCTCAATCCCACACTTCACAGTCAAGCACGCTCCTTATTAGCCTCGCGACCACTTCATCTCGATTTCCCCATCGCGGTTCCGACGAACTAATACCCCAAATCCCCAAACGCGAGCTTCGACCATCGCGACTCTGACGATCGTCCCCACGCGCTTGACCCGAGCTCGATTCTACGTCGCGATGCCGACGTTCTGCCATGACCCACCCCACTGCTCGACTTCCTCCCACGAACCATTTCGTGCCTCTGATCAACCCAGCTTCGCTCCTACTGAAAGAAAACCCATGCCCTAGCTTCGCGTTCACGCTGTCGAACGAGCGCCTCTCCTCGCGAGTGATCGAGCGAATTCGATTTTTAGATTGAGGAAGTTTAGAGGGGAGCAGCGTTTTTATCTCGATCTGGCTTTTGAAAAGGAGAAAGGGTTCGGCATGGACTCAAATGAAAGGAATGACATGATTTTGAAAAGAGGGGAAAAGAATAGGGATGGAACGAATTTTAACTCTGTATTTCTTGAGAGAGGACGCAGGTTACCAGGGAGAACACGTGTTTTGAACTGCCTTGCGTGTCTGCATAGGCTTGTTACAGGTGTTGAGAAATGAAAGCTAAAAAAAACTGATGGGAGATATATCGACCAGTTAAAATATTAAATTTCCGATTAAATTTTAGCGCGTTTACATTCCGTACGATCACACGACAACTCCAAATACTACGAAAATTGAAATCCAATAATAATACAATATTACGGATCCAATGGAACTGGTTTCATTGAATTCCGAGACTGTGCCTCGGACGGCTATTTTTTTAAATTAAATTTCAACGATATATTTTTAAAACTGAACAAAACTCTTTTAAAATTCCATTTTAAAAGTTCTATCATCTTCAGTATTAACAATATAAATTTTCTGAACCTTTGAACTATTTTTAACAGGCTTAAAATCAAGATTCAATATTTTACCCAATCCCGATAATTAAATTTAATAATTAATTATCCAAATAAATACTGTATATTTGAAATTAAAGTTAAAATTTAACCTTCGGATATTTAAAATAAATTAAATATTCACATTTCAAATATACAAAAATTCCGGGTCGTCACATTCCTCCCCCCTTAAAAGAATTTCGTCCCCGAAATTACCAGTTAAGAGAAATGATTCGATACCCATTCTTTTTCCCAATCCAAATAGTTTTAACAACTTTCCATAACAATTCTTTTATTAATGATACACTAATCATCCTTTAACTTCCCAAACTTATTCATAAGTTCAACCCATACCACCTGCTTATCCATTCAAATTTAAATTTGAATTCAAATTTTAACTTATCAAAATTTTCCAAAATTTTTCTAACTCCCTAAATTTCCGAAAAATTTTGCCAGCGTCTCCTTTGCGCGGCTAGCTCGGTACTACTACAAAATGGCTCTACGGCCTCCCAATCTCAAAAAGAAAACAAAAAGCCAAGTGGCTGGATCCAAAACCCAATCAAATTTCATATAGAAATTCAAATACATACCTTTTGTCGGGCCATTAAATTTTATCTTCTAAAATCAAAAATCCCAATTATCCATTGCTTTTATACACCTGTATATCCTACTAAGCAATAATATTCAATCACAATCCCAAAGTCATTTTATACTTTTCTTTACAAATTTTCAATATTTGCTTTACTTAAGCCTGTACGATGCACATATATCATCCGTACGCAATATCACATTTGATCGCTCAATCGATCACACAATTTCACTTCCGAACTAGTATCGTCCACCCGACTTCCTAGTGCGGACTCAGATCTGGTTTCTTGATCAGAAACCGTCATTCTCCTTGCATAGCCACAAACTATGATAGAGAATATCCAGAATCAATCAACAATCCATATCCAGGTTCGCCGTCGAAAATCGAGTGAAAAATTCCAACTCGGATCGATATATCTATCCCGAAATTCTGTGTTCGAATCCGGATCAAATAGCTATGCGAATAAATAATATACGTACACCTTACGTATTAATTTCAATTGATTATCAGTTATATCAATTCTCTTTTATTCACATTCCTTTTTTTTTTCCAAAATTACTAAGTATATTTCCAATACAAATTTTCTTAAGAATTTCATTTTTCAATTCTTAAGTTCATATAAATTTTCTTATATTTATTTACTATTTCATTTCAAATTTTTCCTTAAATTCAATTCATCTCCAACTTCCAAAAATTGAATTTTATTTAGCTCGACAACAATCCAAGTTAATTCATTAAATAACTATTTCTCAACTTATTTAAACCACTCCTCTGTTTGAGTTCAGTTTCCATTCAACATTTACTTAAGTCAATAGCTTAAGTTTATTTTCCATTTAACCAACCCTTTTAAGTTTTATTTCCATCTTTCATTTGATTCTTATTTAATCAAATTCCATCCATTTATTTATTTTCACTTATTCGGATTCCATTCGAAATCCAAACCATTACTATTTTAATCCAATTTCATTAATTCTCAATTCCATTTCATTAACTAATTTATTATCTCATTAGTTCCTCCACTGGTTAAGATTAAATACTTTCTTTTTAATTCCTAATATCACTTCACTTAATTATCTTAAGTTCAATTTATTCTATAATTCAAGTTTGGATTTATTTAAAAATTAAGATTGCTCATCTTAGTCGTTTCCATTTGATAATTACAATTTCAAATTATAACTCTTAATGGTTCAAAGTAATGGATCCCCATTTATGACTTACAATTTCATTTCTATTCATAAGTTTAACTTACTTGCTTAAGATCTAGGACTATTTATTTAAGTCCATTTCCATCTTTACAATCAAATCTCAAATTATTACACTTAAGAACTTAAGAATATGAATTTCTTTACACAATTATAAGCATTTTACATCACCTTTATATCCAATTCAATTCGACTTCAACTTATTTACATTTAATTCAATTCCAATTCTCAATTTTTATTTAACTTATCTTAAGTTAAATTCAAATATATTTTATTCACCTTCATATACTCGAATTAAATTTTAATCCCAGGATACAAATTTATACAAATTTTACAATTCATTCATCTTCAAATTCTCTAACTCTTTTATCTACCAACTTATATTACTCATTGAGTTATTTTCATCTCATAATTATAATCCCAGAATTAAACTTTCATTCCCTTCTTATTTCAATCAACTTCATTCTATACTTTATATTGTTGATTCGTTTAAATTCCCACATTTTTATTTTAAATAGAATTCCCAGAATCAAATTGCCTGGTTTTATTTCAAAAACCATTTTGAATCCATAAATAACTCATACATATCTGGTATATCACATCAAATCCCAATTTCCAAAACAATCTGCTTTTACCAAACAATTTTCCCTTTGAATTTCAAAACCAACCCAGTTCACAATCACTTCCAATTTAAAATAGTTTGGTAGCAATTTCTCTTTGAAAACTCGAAAATAGACATCGATGATGCTGCAGTCATCACCGAAATTATTTTCCAGCGACCGAAAGAGAATTCAAAACATTTCAAACATTTTTAAAATCCCAAATTCCACCAGATTTCAATTCAATTTCAAAAATATTCATGAAATAATATCACCATTATTTTCCCAAAACCTTTAAAACTATTTTTAAATCCAAAGGAATTTAAACCTTTCCCAAAACTTTAAATTCAAAATCCATCCAATTTTATATCCAAACATTACTCTGGAATTCTATCACGTTTTATTTCAAGTTATAAGTCACATTTACAATTTACATTTACAAAATTCATTTGTTTATGAATTTATCTCATTTGATTATAAATCACATTTGTAATTCACATTTGTATTTAAAGTTTATTTCAATTTATAAATTTCATTTACAGTCTATATTCTCAAATTCCATTTTGTTATATAAATTTATTCTTCAACTTAGGTTATAAGTTTCAACTTCTACTCAATAATGAGACTAACTCATTATTGTCATTTTATAACAACCAAGCATCCAAATATATAATTTACAAAAGTTATCCTTTTATATATAAAAATAATTTGGGCAAAATTATTTCATTCACCCTATTTAAAACAATATTGTGTCGAACTATTCTATTCAAGTGTTTAGAAACCCCTTCGATACAGTTGTCCAGACTGTGCCGACGAAGGTTCATATGCCACTCAATAAATCAACCAACACAATATAAAACCATTTTATATACACTAACAAATACGCGCTCATATCTATTAATACTCTCAAAATTCCCACCAGAGCCAAGGTTATCGCCAACCTAAGCTCTGATACCACTGTAACGACCCGGCTTTCCACACCCGGAAAATCGAACCATTTTAGTTAAGAAGAAGAGGTAGAAGAAGAAAATAAAAAAAAACAACATCAGAATCTAACCATCGCACCGGAATAAAATATAATATATCAACAGATCTTTACACAAATCAAAAACTATATCTGTTTATACAATACATCATCAGAGTACATCAACATCCATAACATACAACTGAATACACAGCGGAAAATAATAACAAGTACGGGAGTACGTATCGTCATCCAGCTCGTCTCCTGAGCTCCACAGCATCATATCCTGAACCTGTTTATCTCGGTCTGACCCGAGCATCATATAAAACAATACCCGAGTCAGTCTGGAATACCAGCGTGAGAAAATCACACTCAATTGATTATTAAAGTTTCAAAAATCCTTTAAAAATAAAAAACATCTCGTAAGACCACGCCACAAATAAACATGTCGGGTTTTTACCTTACGATAGCTAAAACACTTTTTATCAAAATCCTCTGATATTATAATAGTGTCTATAGAAAGTAAAATAGAATCTAGCTGAAATGCTTGCATCTCACATTTCAACAATAGTTGGGCACAATCAAAACCGTACAGGCACGTAGGGAGAATGGATTTCCAACGAATGACTAGGCACTGGGGTACCACCTATCACAGTACGTGGCCTAGATCACCGTACCGAGGAGTACGCCCGCTCCCCTGCAACACAAGGCCGGAACCATCCCTTACTGGATGATCCCGAATAAAATCACCCCACGGTTGGGATCAGCAACCGCACCACTAAGCCGAAATAAAAAGGGACATCTAGACAGGGATGACCTTACCCTCCAGTGGGAGCTACCCACGAAGCCTTGCTGCATAACCCCTGATTTTCAGTCATTCCCGGTTGATGAGGTTCGAGGCTAAACGATACCTTTTAGAGAACATATCCCTTAGAATGCCCATCGTCCGCTGACGATGTTTCGCAAGCATTCGTCCATACAAGTTCGTCCTGGGTTTGAACGGAACCGAAGGCACTATTCCTACTACATCCATTTTGGAAATATCCTCAGGATTAGTAGCGACTAGCCCTTGCACTTCACAGCTCCATCTTCGACTCCGAAATCATTACACGAAACATACAAACCGGATCGAAGTGGTATTCGAGTCTCCAGACCTAGAATCCCGGTATACGGAAACCCGATCCCGGTCTCTTCGAAACGATCAGCGCATTTGGCCAATATTGATAGTCGGTTATTTAACTATCAATTAACATCCATAAACAACCATCACACAATAAATAATTTCCCACATTATTTATATACTCTCAAATATCTTTCCAAGATATATTTCTAAATTTTCAAAGCTCATTTGAAAACAATTTCAAAACAGTTTCCGCTTACGGAATACATTTCCCAAATAATTATTTCCACTGAATCACCAAGTACAAAATACTTTTAAATTTAAAATAATTTAAAAACACTTTATTTTAAATATACTTTATAACATTGAAATTTTAAAACTACTTTAATACTTTATCAAAATATATATATTTTAAGAATATTTAAAATAAAACCACTTTATAAATATAATCTAACTTCTCTTTTTAAAACATAATACCAAATCATTTTTATATAATTACTACAATAATAGATTTGAAAAATACTTACTTTAAAGTTTACACATTTAAAAAGAATAGATTTTCCAAAACATACTTAGGAAATTAACATTTAGAAATAATCAATTTTCTAAAATATGCTTTTTAAAACATATTAAAACTTTTAACTTATATTTAACATTGCTTTGAAAAACGTACTTGGCTATCCAGAGAAATACACTTCTCTTCACATCCTTTAAAAATAAATCAACATTTATTTTTAAACCATTTCATATTCTTTTATAAATTCCCACCTTGAATTTATATTCTCAAATATCCCCTGATATTTTATTTCACTTTATAAACCCAGTTTATATCTCCAAAATCTCATTTCTCTTTAAATTTCAAATCCCAAGTATTTAAATCAATTAACAATTGATTCTCCAATTTAATTTACTTTGAAATAAATTTCCTTACTTAATCCATTTATTTCCAAATTCATTAACTTCCAGATTTTATTTCTCATTATGATTTAAAATCTTTAAACTGAAACACAAGTTTCAGATTTCCCAAATTCCTTCTTTTCTTTAATTACATTTAAACATTTAATTAAAATAATTTTTTATCCCTTTAAATAATATCACATAAGTTTTCTTTAAATTCAACATTTCTCTATTTATTCAAAATTCCTCTTTTCCATATTTAATTTATTCGAATTCACTAGAATTACTTAACTTAATTTTACTCTTTTATATTTTCCAAAAATCCAATTCAATTGCTTTTGATAACTCATTATACTGGGAAATTCAATCCAACCAGATTATCCAATATAAATTATCACAGGATAACAACAATCATATCACAGAATATTTAAACAAAAATTAAATATTTTGAGGAATCCAGTTGGATCCCTCCAACCTGTTTCCTTGCATCCACAGACGTTAGCACAATACCAATTCCACTTCGAGGTGGAATATCGCGGTATATGGGTTTATAAAATATCATCCGCTATTATGCGGCGCATAGGGTCTCATCCGCTATATAAATGCGGGAATATCAACAACTCCAATATATACATATGCCAAAATATATATATTGCTATATACTACTATATATAATATAGCATATTCAATCAATGCAACCATTCAATCAATTATTTAAATTTAACCATTTAAATTTAAATTCAACTGAGTGAGATTAACTCACCTTTGATTTTGTTGTTTTGCCGTCCATCCAACCCGATTTGATTTCCATAATTTCAGACCTTGTAAAAATATTTATACAGTTTATAAATACTTGAATTGATCAAACAGTTAACTATCACTTAGTTACCAACCATTTAATTTAACTAAAGTTTGGTTAACCTAATAATTTAAATCTTACACATAATTTCCTTTTAAAAGATTCAATTAATTAACACTATAAATTTAAACTAAGCTATTGATCAGTTCCTATTAGATAAATTATTTTTAGTAACTGAAACAATTAACCCAGTTAATTAACCCAATTAACTACCCTAATATATTATTTCAGATAACTAACTATTTATTTTAGTGTAATGAATTTCCATATTTCATAAACTTTTCTGCTTTATAGCAAACTGCTAATTTAAATCAAACAGGCTGCCAGTTTAAACTGTGGAAACATAAAAACTAAAATTGCTTAAGATTAACTACCTCAAAGAACAGGAACCCCAAAAAACAACTGCTGCTCGAAATCCACCTCACGCCTGTGACGAGCTCAATCCCACACTTCACAGTCAAGCACGCTCCTTATTAGCCACGCGACCACTTCATCTCGATTTCCCCATCGCGGTTCCGACGAACTAATACCCCAAATCCCCAAACGCGAGCTTCAACCATCGCGACTCTGACGATCGTCCCCACGCGCTTGACCCGAGCTCGATTCTACGTCGCGATGCCGACGTTCTTCCATGACCCACCCCACTGCTCGACTTCCTCCCACGAACCATTTCGTGCCTCTGATCAACCCAGCTTCGCTCCTACTGAAAGAAAACCCATGCCCTAGCTTCGCGTTCACGTTGTCGAACGAGCGCCTCTCCTCGCGAGTGATCGAGCGAATTCGATTTTTAGATTGAGGAAGTTTAGAGGGGAGCAGCGTTTTTATCTCGATCTGGCTTTTGAAAAGGAGAAAGGGTTCGGCATGGACTCGAACGAAAGGAATGACATGATTTTGAAAAGAGGGGAAAAGAATAGGGATGGAACGAATTTTAACTCTGTATTTCTTGAGAGAGGACGCAGGTTACCAGGGAGAACACGTGTTTTGAACTGCCTTGCGTGTCTGCATAGGCTTGTTACAGGTGTTGAGAAATGAAAGCTAAAAAAAAACTGATGGGAGATATATCGACCAGTTAAAATATTAAATTTCCGATTAAATTTCAGCGCGTTTACATTCCGTACGATCACACGACAACTCCAAATACTACGAAAATTGAAATCCAATAATAATACAATATTACGGATCCAATGGAACTGGTTTCACTGAATTCCGAGACTGTGCCTCGGACGGCTATTTTTTTAAATTAAATTTCAACGATATATTTTTAAAACTGAACAAAACTCTTTTAAAATTCCATTTTAAAAGTTCTATCATCTTCAGTATTAACAATATAAATTTTCTGAACCTTTGAACTATTTTTAACAGGCTTAAAATCAAGATTCAATATTTTACCCAATCCCGATAATTAAATTTAATAATTAATTATCCAAATAAATACTGTATATTTGAAATTAAAGTTAAAATTTAACCTTCGGATATTTAAAATAAATTAAATATTCACATTTCAAATATACAAAAATTCCGGGTCTTCACACTGCACCGACCAGAATCTATAAACAATCAACCGATAAGTCAACACAATACAAAACAATTTTATATTCAAATAACAAATACGCGCTCATATCTATTATTACACTCAAACTCATTCTAGAGTACTACTGACTCTATCTCTAATGAGTAACACCCAACAGAGCAGGGTTGTCGCTTAACCATATGCTCTGATACCACGCTGTCACGTACCGAAATTTTCGACTTTCGAAAATTCGACATCGATACTCAATTTATCGACTGCCGAGAAATCGAGTGCCGGAAACTCCAATAGTGAGGGTTTTAGAAAGAAGAAATAGAAGAAAAAAAGAAGAAGAAGAAAGCAGAAGAAGAAAGACAGAAGAACAACAGAACAACATCAGAACAGAAAACAATATCAGAATCTTACACATCGCAGCGGAACAATATACAATAGATAATCACTAGTCTTTTAAAACAAAGAACTATATCAGTTTATACATACATCAATCATCAGAGTCAATATACAACAATGGACAGTTATATAAACTTGTCCTCATACAGAATACACAACGGAATAAATAAATAATTACGGATATACGTCTCGCCATCCAGCTTGCTTCCAAAGCTCCAGAATATCCTGATAACAAAACTCTAGACTGCCCGTGTGGAAATTGGTGGACACCCAGAGTTTAGAAGGGAACAATAAACTCCGAGTCAGTCATGGTGACTGGTGTGAGATTGTAAAACAGTTGTTCTTTCACAAAGAAAATAAAACAAATTCGCAATGCTTTTGGAAAATGAAACTACCATAAGACCTCCCACCACACACACAATGCAAACGCAGAATTGGAGGAGATTTCTTCTTATGATAGTCAAAGATTCTTACTACGCAAAAATCAAATTCTTTTTTATATTATTATTAGTGCATAGTGTAGAAACATTTCGAAAGTATAATATTAATCTTAGCCAACATACGACCAGTAACGTATGCCTACTATAGCTACCATCTAAACAGTGGTGACCACCGTACGTAAATGGCAGGTTCTACAACTAATATCGTACAAGGTGCGTATTGGAGTTTGGATTTCCAAAAAATGGTCAGGCTAAGGAACTTCCTATCCACGATGGGTACGTCCCTGGAATAGACGACCCGAGAACCTAACCGGATCTCTGCCAACACAAGGCCGGATTACCTCTGCAAAAATAGGTAACTACTGACACGCGTATGCCATCCCCCGATCGTAACCGATCTTCCCGAGGATCCCCGATTTCCAACAACCACAAAGTAATAAATTTGCAGCAACCACATAGGTTAAGTATCTGGGCTCCATACCATGATACCACCTCTATCCAGAAGGAATGACATACACTAAGGGGCGCTACTCCCTAGAACCTTGCTGCATCCTTCCTGTTTCGACCATTTCCGGGGTGTGAGGCTCGATGAAGTCTCGTCCACAAAGCTAAGCTTTCTCAAAAAGCCCTGCTTCGGGTCAAACAAAATGATCAACCTATGATCACAAAGATATAAGATCAAACAAATGATCATATCACAAATGATCAAACACTGATCATTTCACAGCAACACTCAGTATGCCACGTTACCAAATTGGGAGTATATCGCTGATAAATTTCAACTACATAACCTCTGAGCTCGTACGTCTCAGAGAAGGGTGTTAAGCTAAGAGAATAAATTCTCCGCCACCAACAAAAATGTATTTGAAAGAAATCAGCTTTATATCTCAAATTGTAACGTCAGACACACAATCCATACAAGTCTGTTCCGGGATCGAACAGAACCGAAGGCACTTCTCACGAAGCCCTTGCATATCCGGATAATTTTCTAATCACGTCCGGACTTCCCGTCACTAAGGGTGATAAAACCTCTAAATCGGAGATCAGCCGATGTAGAGTAACTCGACGGTAATCCTTCCGTTTTCAAAAATATCCGGTCTTCAACACCGGTCTTCAAATGCAATTCATAACGACGTATCACATATTCGGAATGGGTTATACGACCCCATGGTCCTTTCCCGGCTAACCCGAATAGTGAGCGAAAAATTCAAAAATAAGTGTGGCATTCAAATTTATCCAATTCACAACAAATACCTATTCAGGGTAATTATTGATAGTCGGTTATTTAACTATCAATAAAGATGCGTAACATCATCAGATTCCAAATAATTTTCCAAATTATTTCATCTTCAAAAATATCTTTTACTAGATATAAAATTTCCACACTCCAAAAATAAATCGATATTTATTTTTAAACAACTTCCCTTTCTTTTATAAATTCCATAGTGAATTTATATTTCAAAAGTATCTACTGATATACGATTTTCAAATCGATTCCAATATTCATTTTCAATTTATCTTTAAGAAGATAAAATCTCAAAACAGTTCATTTCATATTGGAAAAGTATTTCCATACTTATTTAATAAGTAATTCACAAATCTATTTATTTTCAACATTTGAAAATATTCAATATACTTAAACCAACATTAAGTATATATTTCGTTCTTTAAGGAAATCATAAATTTTAACATCTATTTGAGTCAAAACGAATGTTGCGTAAAACATTATTACGACGACTCGAAATCAATAGTATAGGGATTCGGAATTAAGATAGATATATAAATCCCAATACTACATAAAAACATTTCCTTTCGGGAATCATTTACTATAACAACAGTGTGTTATAGTCCGCCATTTCCTTATTTTTCGAAAACGTCTATTTCAACAATAAAAATGTTGAAATCCATGTTTTCGATTCATAATACATTTTAAAACATCTTTAAAATGTTTAACTTCATTTTTAATATCACTTTTTCAAAAATGAATCCATTTTATTCAATAATACATTCACTGTCCAAAATCGTGAATATATCTTTTTTAATAATCTTCTATATTCAATTTATCAAATTCAATTGATTTTGAATTTATAAAACAACGTTTATAAATTCTATTTCTGTTTTAATAACAACTTCAACTTATAAATCTTCTTTTTATTAACTTCTATATTTTACTTATCAAAATAAGTGATTTCGGATTTTTAAACAACTTTATAAATTTCAAAACTTCAATATCAATTCAATTTCAATATTGATTTCTGAATTTATTTTCAACATTTGAATAAAAGATTCCGTACTGATTTCTCAAAAGTTCTTTTCCAAATATTAAATCAATTACAGATTGATTTCTAATTTTATTTATCTCTACTAAAATAAATTCCTTATTTTCCTTCAAATCATTCAATATCCTTTTTTTTAAAATGGATTCTTTAAATTGAACTCATTTTACATTGATTTCCCAAATCATTTCAATTTACCAATTAAATTTCTAATTGGATTTCCAACTTATCTCCTTTTAAATAAATTCCTTTTTTAAGGAAATAAATTTCAATCGTTTCTTTCAATCT
The DNA here is from genome assembly GCA_030737815.1 of Allium fistulosum. Classification (NCBI taxonomy): domain Eukaryota; kingdom Viridiplantae; phylum Streptophyta; class Magnoliopsida; order Asparagales; family Amaryllidaceae; genus Allium; species Allium fistulosum. Next base: position 734,558,886 of record CM060908.1, on the reverse strand, counting down.
ATTTAAAAATCCAAATTCTTAAATTAAATTCTTCAATTTATAATCACTGTTTTATGAAATCCATTTATTTAGCATTTTCATTTTATTCTGGAATTTATTCAATACGATTATAAAAATTTACTTTTTATACTTTAAAAATTCCTTTCTTCAAAATTTCTTCAATTTCAAAAATTGATTCACTTAGAAATTTTCTACTTGAATTTCAAAAAATTCAATTTCGTTTATCTTTGGAATCCAATGATGTCAAAACATCCATTCAGCTAAATTTTAGCTTTCAAACAATTTCCAGATATCAATATGATTAATAGCATCACTATAATCATTCATAGATTCATATCACAATAGAAATGAATTCAATCAATGTGAGGGGTCCAGTTGGATCCCTCCAACCTGTTTCCCTGCATCCAAAGATGTTAGCACAATACCAATTCCGCTCCAGTACGGAATTATCGCGGTATATGGGTTTTATAAAAATAATCCGCTTACTAACGGCGCAATAGGGTCTCATCCGCTATACGAGGCGGGAAATCAATCAATCCAATATATACATATGCCAATATGTATATATTGCTATATATATAGATATATCCTACTATATCTAATATCACAATCAATAGCAATCATCAAATCAATAAATAACTGAAAATTCCACTTTTCAATTGAGTGAGAAAATCTCACCTTAGCTTTTATTTTGCAATCCATTTTTATTCCAGCTCGTTCTTTACAGATTTTGACCTAGTATAAATATTTTATACCATTTATCAATATTCGAATCAACTGAATAATTAAATTTCCGTTTAATAAATTTAATTTACACGTGTTTTTATTTTAAACAAAGAATTATATTATAAACAAATTTTCTCCTTTTAATAAATTTACTTAACTAAAATTTTAATTTTAAACTAATGATTTAAATTTTTTTCTTTACTGTAACTACTTCTTGTATATATGAATTCAAACTTTGAAATTTGAAACTAAACAGTAAACATTCTTTTCTAAAAGTATATATATATATATTTTTATCTAATAAAACATGTCTAGGTGTCTGCGAGTATATATATATTTAAACTAAAACTAGCATATGTATATTCATACTTATACTATACACTTCCTGATAAATTTAATAAACAACAATAAGTTTAAATTAAAGTTTTCCCTTATCATTAAATTCAAAACATTGAATTAGAATAGACTGCACATACTTTAATCGTTCCCAAGATAAGCTTATTACAGTAAAAATTTTGATTAAGGTACAAATGTTTCCGAAAAGTAGGTTACCTTCTTCCCAAAAGATCACGTACACGGCCAGGTACGAATATCTTGCTACACAAAGCCCTAGCTTGCTCGAACTCCTATCAGGCAGCTCACATCCCCACACGTCATCGGCGAACCCTTCTTCGCGAACGCCTTCTTCACTCCTTCGAGCTCGAGATGAAGTCGCGACCCAGCTTCGACGCCATCCACTCCTCCAAAGCTCGGCTAATTCCTCTATCCTCCCACGCACACGCGATTTTCCCCCACCACTTCACTGCCGTACCACGACGCGGCAACACAAACTCGACACCCCAATCCATCGAAGCTTCCGCCTCATCGAAAACCACTCCGACAAACGCAAATCGCGACCTCGAGAGTCCCTCGCCCCCTACCAGGCTTCGATCGATCGCTGTTGCTTAGCACGAACACGCGACATCTTCGACTTCGATTTGGCATTCAGATTTCGATCGGGAAAGACGAGAACGTGAATTTCTTCTTCGAACAGTTTTGAACGAGGGAAAATAAAAATGGGATTCGAGATAATGTTTTGATTTTATAATCGTAAAGGAGGAACGGCCATTGTTTTATTTTTCTCTGTTTGAGATTTGTTCTCGTTTGATTTGAACGAAAGTGAGGGGGGTTTCGTATTTTAGAGAGAAGGGGGAAAAGAAATAGAGTACGAACGAGACAAATTGGAGGCGTATTGTACTTACGGTCGGACAAAGGAAAGCAACCATTTTTTTTTATTTGAATTCAATTTGTTTCAAAACAAAGTTTACCGCGTTTATATATTGTGTGCTCACATATCAACTCCGAACAATACGAAAATCGAAATCCGACCATAACTCAATATTACGGACCCAATGAAACTGGTTTCGTCGAATTCCGAGACTGTGCCTCGGAACGCTATTTTTAAATATCGGTTCAAACGATATAAATTTCAAAACTGATCAAAACAGTTTCCAATTCGATTCTGAAGCTTCTGTTATCTTCAGTGATATTAATACGAATTTTAAAAGCTTTTGAAATATTTTTCTTCAACTTAAAATTGAAGATCCAAATTTTTATTCAACATTCACTAGATTAAATTTTATAATTTAATCGTCAAATTCAAATTTATATCGGGGATTCAAATTAAATCATCATTCAAATATTTAAAATTAATTAAATATTCTCAATTTAATTTGTTCAAAATTCAGGGTCGTTACAGTAGCCATAAACTTGATAACTATTTAAGTATTTGGCATCTCAATATAAGCTTGATAATTTGTTAAAGGATGCTAACTATGAACCCGTTAACTAACCATAGGTTAAACACCTAATCGTCCATTTTATATCGATATTCAAGGATTTAAATTGTTTTCGGCATTTTCCTTAAATATTTTAAATTTTATAATTATATGGTCTTCCTTAAATTTGCATAATTTCATCCAGAAGATAAATGGTTGGCAACAAAGATTCCAAACCTTCTTCTTTTCAGGAATGCTTGAAATCTCCTGCTTTAGAGAAGGGAGATTACAGGCTTAACCAATCCTCTATAACTTCCCAAAATGAAGTGGATACCATCCTTCAGTAGTTTGGCATAGTAAACAAAGAATCTATGGTGTCGGTCCACCTGGTAGGATAAATAACCCATCAGAAGGATTTTTCGCTTTCACTCCTATCCACATTTGGCATTCAGGCTACCTTCCCTTTCCATAATTTCTTATATAATTCTTGGAACACTTGGGTATTGCTCCAATACAACTAGCTCTCAAATCTTATACTTGTTTGAGTTACCTGGGGATACTTGCCAGGGAAGCCAAACTTACCTCACTTAATGCTGAAACCCTTCATTCATTAGTAAATCTTGTGAAAGTGGGCAAGTAATCGGAAGGTTCTATATAGCGCCTTCTTCCTCATTCGAAAAGTTTGATTATTAATCTGGTCAACAAGTAAGACACTAGGAATATAAATTCTTTTACGTTAAGTGTTATACCCTTAGAATTAATGGATCCTTCTTTATTTCTAGTAAGGTTTATTGCCTCCTATTATTTATACTATATTTTGTTGTTCTCTTACAATAACTATTCTCTTTCAGAATCTGCTTCCAAATGGACTAATTCCTCTGTTGCCATAACAACTTGTGCTTTGAACCTAGCCTCTGAATATATAGGTGACAGGCTTAAACTTCTAACTGAAATTAATCTTCGTAAATACTCTTTGATCTTGGAAAGCCATAGTGTGCTTGGAGAACCTCCAATGATGAAGGGAGATGCTCACGAAAAACGAGGCTTGGTTGTTAGTGATCAAAAAGCCTTTTCTTCTGGTATTTTCTTAATCTTTTGTTATGATTTTAAAGAAGTCCCTTATGTTGGCATCTTATGATTCCTTCTTTGACTTAGGTCCGACATTTATAATTTTGGTTATTAAGTCCAAAAAAGCCAAGACTTCCACCTCTTTTTCAATTGTGGCTATGAAAGCTGCCCCTCCATTATAGATTCTATTGCAAATGCACTTCAGGCTATTGAGAATCGCGAGAGAAAGTTGGATTCTTGCGACTTGTCTAGTGTTTCAACTCTTCCCCTAGTAAAAAGGCTAAATTTGGAGAAGGTGAAACTCTACCTGTTATCACTGAAGAAATGAATGAAGATATGGCCTCAATTAACCAAGATTCTAGCTTGTCAACTTAAGCATGTTAGATCAAAATCCTCAAGGCAATGTAGTCAATACTCACACTCCAAGTCCTGCTATTGATATATCGATTTTTTTCTGCAAAAGTTATTATATGCTTGTATTAGGAATTGGGCTTGACTCCTCCTCCCTATGAATCTCTTCCTTATGAAACTACAACTCAAGCTATCCCTTTAGGTTTTAATGATTTTATTTGTTCAGTCATTCGTTCTCCACCTGTGGCTTGTTCAATGCCATTGTAGCCTTCCACTTTTTCTAGGGATTATCTCCATATTCTCTTTCAACATCTTCTTGTGGTATGCATCCTTATGTGTTTGGATAATACAAGCTTTTGGCTTCATAAATTCTTGTTTATCATATATTTTTCAAATGTTTTAGGTGGGCAAGCACATGTTTTTACTCTGTAAACCTCTCAAGATATGTTAGTCAAATTCCATATCTGAAAGAGCATATTTCTTCATTGATCGAAAGAGTTAGGTTCCTTGAGGGCCAAATCTTTGAAGTTGCAGCAAGGAGAGATGAGATTACAACTAAAAGGAATAAACTTGTCTCCAACTTAGATGAAGAAAGAAAAATGAGACAATCAGCTGAGGAGAGGGTGAAATTACTAGAAAAGGAACTTAAACAAGATAAAGCTAAAAACACCCAAACAGCCGCACAAGCTACTACCTTAAAGGATCATCTGGAAGGCAAGAGGCTGCTCTTTTCTTTGCAAATACATTATTAAGGATGCTAAAAAGAAAGTCTCCTTTTTCATAGAAGTGGCCCTCCCCTAGATAAGAGAGAAGTGATATGAAGATGCCCTCTTCATCGCATATCATGAAAATATTGACAATTACCCAGAGTTGGACTTTCCTTCATTGCCAAAAATGAATTGATAAATTCAAAAGGAATTTCGACCTTATGCTGGAGAGAGTTCCTAGGTCACTACAAAATGAGTTCCCAGAAGATGAAGCTATTAATCCTTAGGAACTATTATCTTTTAATGATCCTTTGCCCATTGAAGAGAAGAATGATGATGATCTCGGGGATGAGGATAAGGATGATAATGATGGTGATGAAAATGAAGATGACAATGATGACGATAATGCTTTCGGGAAGGATGTTAATGGTGATAAAATTCTGAAGGACCGGGAAGTGGTAGTGATGGGTCCGATGGACTTGATTTGGACACATCTACTCATGTTACGGATCTTCCAGACCTTCCCAAACCTCATAATGTTTCTCAAGAGGACATTCCAACAAAGGATGCTTAAGTTGCTAATAAAGAATCAAACAAGGGAGAAAGTTGGTTTTCTACTTCACAAGCTCCCACAGTATAGGTATAGTGTTTACTATTTTTAAGTGCTTATAATTATCTGTTAGCTTTAGTTAATAAATTTACTATTTTAGTTAAGGAAAATAAATAAATACCTCTTTGAGATTTTGGACGAGAAGAGTGAGAGGGAAGTGCTACAACTGAACAGAGAAATTAAGAAATTGATTGAAGACCATAATAGCTTATCTGAAAAATATAGGCGTCTTTATATTTATGCTAAACGATTAAAAGATTTCAAAGAAAAATGGGCAGCTCAGCTCTTAAAAAGTTCTTGCCTTCATCGGGAAATAGTTATAACAAAGAATGCGGAACTGACTACGCTTTTTTGGATGCTTATTGAAGATAGAAACATTAGTAAAGTTCCTTTATAAAGTTTATTCTAGGAACCTTTTTTACCAATTTTTCTTTTCTGGGGAAAGAGAGTGGGGGGTTACTTAGGCATTTGCATAATAGGTAGTTGAATGATCATGGGTCTGATCCTTATCCTAGAGAATGCTAGAACCTTCCTAGGGTTGAGGTCATTTCACTTTCTTCGTGCACTCTTCCTCCTAAAAAAGTCAAGTTTAACAAAGAGAAGTTTATCTCTGAATTTTACAAAGGATCTATATTGTATGAACTCGAATGATTTTATTGTTGTATTATGTAATTCAAACAATATTTTTAAGTATTGAAATTCTCATTTCTTTGTCGCTTAGTTTGTTTTTCCTTAAATCCAAAGGTTAAGGAACCATTGGGTACTCCCATTTCAAAAGAACTCTTAAGTAAATTTGTCAAGCTAACAAGGGATTTTAAGGAGAAAACATTAACCCATAAAACCTTTCAAGTAGCAAAATATTGCTTCCTTAGGGATTTTGAAGAAGTCTACACATAACTTCGCCATTCATATTTTGATTTCTTCGATGATGAATAAGATAGTTTACTTAAAGAAATTTGGTCTAGTTACACTAAACTGTTATGCAAATATTCTAGTCCCCGTACCAAGAGATGGGATTGTCATCAATTTCCCCAAGTTGTTACTCCTTATAGGCTTAACGTCCCTTTTGATTCTGCTTTCCCTACGTCACTAGGTTCACTCAAAAAAGCTCAAACTGCTACTTCTAAACTTAAGAATTAAATGTATAAAACTTGAATTACGAATGTAATTTGATCTTGTTTATGTTTGTAAATCCTGTTGATGTTAATAAAAGAACACACTTCTCCATGTATTGATTTCCTTTTCCTATATTTATTTTTAATAGGAAAGTCAACTAATGATTGCGTCTTGCAATTCAGATTTCCTTTCCCGACTAAACAATATTAAAATCAAGCTTATGTTGGATATTGAGAAGAAATGTTCTTCTCAAGATGCTTCGGTCTTGCCACTTCTGAATAACTAAGATTTATAAAAATGGTACAACAAATATTTAAATTGAGGTTAATATTAAGTGACACAAAAGAGATGACCTCAAGTTTAGAGTAGAAAATTAAAGACAAAGATCAAGAGATTCAGGAGCTAAAAAGTGCATAAATGTTGTTAGCCAATCTGGTCCTTCAAGTAAAAGAATCGAGCTTGATGCGGAAATAGATCGATTACATCAAAGGATTGAGGACCTCAAAGTGGACTTGTCAAAAAGCCAAGTATCTGTCGATCTTTAGAACATATTGCAAGTGGAGGCGAATCCATCCTTCCCACTCCTACCACTCGCAAGGATAACTAGGTCTAAATCCTCAACTGTAAAAAAGAAATTTTCTTCCTTGGAAAACCCAACTCTGGGTTTGTATGATGGAGAGATTGCTAGACGGTGTCGGGAATATAAGTATGAATGTACCCAATTTCTAAAAGGAAAATGGGTTGAAAAAGTTTCAGAACATCTCTATAAGTATTAAAGTTAGGTTGAGGAGCTAGGTTGTGAGAAATATGCTATTGAGCAGAAAGTTAAAAAATTACAGAGCAAGGTCAAAACTCTCAAAAGAGCCAACAAAATGCTCGTTCACGCATTAAAGGTTCAAATTAGCTCTATTGATGATATATATATTATCTGAAAGAAGGAGAAGAAACTTAAAGAGTTATTGGATGTGGAAATTCGTCATATTATTGAACCTTCTTTGGCCGTTGAAGCTCAAGATGTGCAAGACCTCGAGTCTCAACTGAAAATAACTAAGGTAATGTCACCTGGAAACTCTTGACTGGATTATCTTACTGATTAACCTTCCTTGATATATATATATATATATAACTTTTTTATGTGGTATGTAAAATGTAAAATGGTAAATAAATTCATACCTGAATGATTGATACCTTAAATTGACCTTGTATTTTCTTTCTTACTCTTGTTCCGCATTTGAACCTGTTAAGCATTTTTGAGATGTGCAACTTACTTCAGAGTTTCAATATGATATGAGATCGTAGATATGCTTGTTCTTTATTTCCTTGCAGAATGCTTTTGATAGGCCTTTTCGGCTTTTACTTTTTATGAGACTTTCTCCTTTTCTATTGGAAAATCACAAAGTAAATAATGATGACTTCCATAACTTTGAGAAATTATTTCTTTCTCAAATTGATAATTATGTTTTGTAAATGACAAAGAATATTTGTGAAAAAAATTTCTTGCTAATCTTTAAAATTTTGAAAACTTGGGTTTAAAATTCGTTTTTCATAATAATTGTTGGATCAATAAAACTTTAGACAATTCGGGTTAGTTTGTTTTCTCATCTTTTTTCATAGGCAAATCATTGCTGCTTAATCATTATTATCTTGACTAGTTCTTTGAAGTGAATATCTTTGCCTCATTCTGGGTTTCTTGAATGTCTATTTGATGACTTTTCTTTGTCATTTAAGATTATATGTGCATAAAAAGTTACTTGTCATCTTAATAAAAGACCAATCCATCCATCTGGTAAGAAGATCAAAAGTACATTTGACAAGAGGACCGGAAATTAGTCTGGTAAAAAGACCATAATTCATTTGAATTGATGACCATGAACCCATCTGGAAATAATACCATAATTTTGTTTGAATGGAAGAACAGAAATCCATTTGGTAATAATACCATAGTTTTACTTGAATAGATGACCAGGTATCCATCTAGTAAGAATACCATAGTTTCATTTGAATCGAAATCAGAAATCCACCCGGTGAGAAAACCATAATTTCATTTGAATAGAAGATCAGAAATCCACCTGGTGAGAAAACTATAATTTCATTTGAATAGAAGATCAGAAATCCATCAGGTAAGAATACCATAAATTTATCAAAATAGAAGACCAGAAATCCATCTTGTAATTTATGTCTCGACTGCTAGAAGACTAGAAATTTGAGCAATAATGGAGATTCCCGTTATTTGCTAGTATATTTCTGACTAAGAGATTTACAACTTCTCAAAGGTCCATATTTGACGCCGAGATCCTTAGTTCTAGGTAATAGATAGTTCTTGTCCCTTCCTTTGAAGGTTGCATTATTTTTAGCTTAGTGTTGGATTGGTTGTCCTTAATTGCACTTCCTTTTAGAAGATTGCTTTGATGCGTTCTTAGAACAAAGTCACACTTACTTGATTGATCTTTCTTGCCCCTTATTACCATTTAGGTAATGATTTAGGCTTTTAAATTCTTTTGTCCCTTATTACCTTATAGGTAATGATTTAGGCTTTAATCTTTTTTGCCTTTTATTACCTTATATGTAATGATTTAGGCTTAATTGGGCCCTTTATTACTTTATAGGATTTAGGCTGGTCGGTGAGTTTGGTTAGTCAACTTTGACATAACCAAAGTCTCACTTGTCCTCCCTTTAGGAGGCACTCTGGTCAGGCCTTATAGACAGAACCGAAGGCTTCTTGGAGCTTTGACCAGGCCATCTTAGGCGGAACCAAAATCTTACTCTATCCTTCCTCTAGTGGGCGCTTCAGCAAGCTACGTAGGCGGGATCAAAGGCTTGTAGTGCTCTGGCCAAGCCTTATAAGCAGGACAAGAGGCTTACTCTGACTCCCTCTAGGTGGTTCTTTGACCAGGCCCTTCTGGCTGCATCAAAGGCTTTTCCTTTGTTTTATAGGTCCTTTCTATGAAGTACTTCCATCTATTAAGCACTATTTTTATAGATACATTTGGTCTTTTGCTCAAATCTTGTTAACAAATTCTCGGAATTCTCCTTTTCCCAAGAAATGATCAATCATCCCATTAAGGGCTCGGCATTGATTAGTTTCATGTCCATTCGTTCGGTTATATTGGCAATAAGCGCCTATGAGATTTCTTTCATTTCCTTGTTGCTTCTTCTTTGAAGGCCAATAGTTCAACCTCTCTTTGGTTAAAAGATAGATGTTTTCACAGGAGGTGGTAAGGGAATGGGCTCTTGCAGATCGGAAATTCCTAAGACAATATGTCTTTTGTTCTCATTTGGCTTCCATGTAACATTGAGTAAGCTCTTCAGTTTATTGACAAGTTTTCTCTTTAAACATTCTCGAGTTCTAATTGATGTGGGAGAACGATCGATTACTTCATTTAACTTTTAGGCAAACTTATCGAAATCCTTTATTATCTGATAGTTCCTATACCTTGAAGCTGTATAGTTCTTCTTATTTTTGAGAAAGGGCTATTCCTTTTCCTGTTTTCTTTTCATATAGTAGGATGTTAAGCGAAGATCGAGGCAGATCCTATATGGAATGGAGTTATACTCTAATTATTTGGGTCATAAGGAATTTCTCATCTCTTTTCAGCTAAAGTCGTCAGTTCCAATTCTCTTAACACTTGTTTCTCATGCAATTGAAGACTATGGGTCACTTGATAAGTTGACTTGGGAAAGTAAGGCTCAGAGGATCATTATTCAGAAATGATCATCATGTCATTGCAAAAGTTTTATTCAAGATTCAAAAGGTTCTTAATAAGAATATGTGGGTTAGTGAAAGTCCTCTATATCTTTTATATGCATGCTAGGAAAAGTCCTTTATAGGGATATGTAGGGAATCAGAGGTTCAAACCCTCCTTCTAGCGCCAAAATGTTAACAAATATATTTTTAACCAAATATCCAGGGCAGGTTAAAATTGGATTGGATAAGGGCTTAAGTAGCCTTATGCAAGCTTGAGATAATATGCAAGTCCAGTTCGAATCCAAGTGAGGTCATATGCATTTTCATTATTCAAACTCAAGTCCATGAGATGGTCATATGCTTGTCCATAATTCGATAATAGTCAAATATAGTCACCTGAAAGAAGTATGCTATGCAAAAAGTTTATTGTCCAAGTCTGTATGTGTAAAAGTTCACAAATTACAATTGGCTCCAAAATCCCTAAATCAATTTATTGTTTACAACTTTAAAACTTGAGAAAGAGTGAAGAATTAATTGCCCCCCATTTGAATCCAACGGTTTTGATAGTACATCTTTGATGAAATTTCGGCATCCATTATTGAGGCTCGACATCACTTGCTTACATAGTAGATTTCCGATATCCTTCATATATGTTGCTACTTGACTTCATACAATATGGATGTCATTCGATAACCTGGTATATACTCGATAACCTTCAAGATGGTAGTACTCGGCAACTATTATCGTGGTAGTATCTTAGTAATAATTGGTGTAGCATAGACCTATTACCTTTAGAAGCTCAATATCTTCATTCTAAGACTAAATGATCCACATCATCCTTTATACTTGTTATACAACACTCCTTGTTATAGTAGTGCGACACCCTCCCCTTCATTCTTTATTAATCTAGTTATATCTAGGCTCGGTAGCATTTGCATTATAGAAGCTCGATACCTATAAGTATTTGTTGATTCGGCATCTTCATTATCTTGTAAATCTGACATCTTAATTTGTTGTTGATGTTCGATATTACTTATGTTTGTTATGAGTTCAACATTCCTTACAGTTGTTGAGACTCGAAATCTTTACCGCCTTACATGCTCGACAACATTTATGGTTGTTGAGGCTTGACACCTCCTCTTTCCTTTATTCAAGCTTGACAACTCTTATATTTGTTAAACACTTGGATATTGAGACCCCTCTTTCTTTAGAGGTTCGACATCTCCTTATTAAATGTTGATTTCTTATTGACTTGGCTTTTCTTCTGGCTCGATAGCCCTTGTCATTACCTAGCTCAACACGCCTTCCTTTAGAGGCTCGATATCTGTATTTGTAGTAACAGTTACATATATCTAACTCTATAATAAATCTTGTTTGAAATAAAAAGTGTTTTAATACATGCTTGATATAATGTGTTATATCAATTAATTAATTTAATTAAGTACGTTTAATAGAAAATACATAAATTGTACGTTTTGTGATAGTAGTTACAAAGTGTTGTAATCGTGTATAATTTATCACGGTGAAAATAAGTATACCATTCTAAATATTCCTAGTCAAGATGCATCGAGACAGGATATTGATGTATCTGTTAAGACTAGAGTACGTAACGCTCTCTAAATGTTGGGTAGTTTATTACTGATAACTACTGGGGGGGTACCAAGAGGTAACATACTGATAGTTATTGGATAACTATGGAATGACTTATTTGATAGTTTCTATTGGTTAATATAACTAAGGTTAAACACAAAATATCAATGTGACTGATTCAAACAGTACTCTTAACTTGAAAATACTATCGATCTTCAATATGAAAGGTCCGCTTTGATTATAGTCAAATCATGGCATGACGTCCATTGAGTGACTATAGTTTGGTTGAGTAGAAGTATTGGAAGTGAAGCACTATTCAAGAAAGGATTCATCTCCTCGGTTATATGGGGTTAGTACGACGGTCAACAAAAAGTCAAGTCTTTGGCTAAAGCATTTCGGTTAATAATAATTGTTGTTATTGAAGCAAGAAAGACTTTGTGTTTGGTAAAGTAGAATATAGGTGATATTGGAATTTTGATCATTACCAAATTTCATAAATCTGAAGTTATATAATTTTGACGAAGAGAATTGGTGTAAATAAATGTCACAACCGATAATGCTTAGTAAAGTGAAATTGGATTTTACTGAAACTAAGTAAGCAATAAATTTGGCAAAAATGTCACACCACCTCCTAAGTGATGTGTGAACATTAACATTTGAATAGTTTGATGTTAATTGCTGAAAAAATTTCAACCTGACGAGTCACACAACCGAAATGATGAATTCTCTTTAGACCAAATTATTTAATTAGTTTATAATTGTTATAAATTAACTAAATTAATTAAATCTATGAAATATTAATTATAAAATTTTGAATATGATGTGAGAAATAAATATTATTGAATATATTTATAATAGTTATAAATATATCGATCGATATGCAATATCGATAAACAATTAAATTAGATTTAATTAATAATAATTATTCAGGCTTAAATGGGATATTGGTCCACGATGATAGGTTAATAATTTCGGTTGGAATAAGGGATATATGGGGTGGATAAAATATGTTAGAGTTGTTAGAAATGGATGGCTTAGATTTAGTAAGAATTGGTATGAGATTTGATCTATAACTTTCTCTTTTTCATCCACTATTTAAAGACCGCAAACCCTAATTGAATTAGAATTGTTCTTGGCTGCCACTATCCCCTCTATTGTTGGCTGATTTCATCCCTTAGGAGATCAAGAAAATCCAACTCAAATAAATTAAAAACAAGTACTATTCGATAGTCAAAGGTCTGCGGTTCAAGGATTAGCAGTATACCGAATCGAAAAGATTTCAAAGGAGAGAAAGTTCATAATTAAAAAGTGTGCTTTAAGGTATTAATTTTAGGTATGTTTTCACTATATTATATTGCGACGCCCCACTCCGAGACCCACACTAGCAAAGAGTATTACTAGGTAACACCGTCTGCTAATACGGAGACTAGAGCTGGATAGGAGCGACCATCTATAGCCTTGTCTTAATTATCTATTGAATACGCCGACAACTGCCACTTCTTTATCAAATGGGTCGACATCTCCAATAAATACTTAATACAAAGCCATAGGTGGCTGAAGGATCTATCAAAATAAAATATAACAACTCAAATATAATACACATCATAGAATAGTAGATCATCACATACATTTACACATATACAGATACATTACAGGGTATATAAAATGTTATATGTCAAGTGGTAAAGCAAACCACAATATACAGGCGAGTCAAAAGAATACATATCAGAGTTACAGTCAAAAAGGACTACACAAAAAGCTATAACAAAAAGGAGCTAGCAGAATAGTCCATGCGGAAGCAAAATAGGCTAGGTCCAATGTACCTAACCTAAAACATCTCGGTCTGACCCGAGTATAAAATACACAGGTCAGTCTAGCTAAACAAATCAGTTAGATAAACTAAATGATAATGAACATAAAAGGTCATAAAGTACCACAAATATCTCCAAAAGAGATAACCAGATCATCTAATAAAAGATGAATCATAACAAGCCTCATATCATAGGAAACTCAAATAAACAAAGGATAAGAATATCCCAAAACAAGCCAAAAAGGCAAATAACAAATACCAATAAAGGTAACACAAGTTTCCACAAGGTAATCGCTATATATCGTGTGGTTCAAAGGACTACACCGAAGGGCGATACACTAGGGAAATATAATTGTCAAAGAAACAAAAGATGCTCGAGCTCAGTACTGTATAACAAGGATCCACAAGTCTGAAGGCAACACACCCAAGTATCTCTCGAGCGATGACGAAGGACCAACTCCAAAAGCGATACTATAGGGCAACAAACCCAAATATCTCTCGAGCGGTGGCGAATGACCAACTCCAAAAGCGATACTATAGGGCAACAAACCCAAATATCTCTCGAGCGGTGGCGAATGAACAACTCCAAAAGCGATACTATAGGGCAACAAACCCAAATATCTCTCGAGCGGTGGCGAATGACCAACTCCAAAAGCGATACTATAGGGTAACACCCGAAGTCACTAGCCCGAAGGCAACATATCTGAATATCTCTCGAGCGGTGGCGAATGACCAACTCCAAAAGCGATACTATAGGGCAACACCCGAAGGCACAAGCCCGAAGGCAACATGTGTCACCAACTCTCAGGAAGGAACCCAAAAAATGTTAACGTGAGTCCCATACCACACGTTCGCACTAAACGGTTTACTAACCTTTAGTCAATTTCACACTCAAAGCAGTACAAAGTTCACCTCGTCTCATTGGTAAACCAGACCCAAAGGTCAAAATGGTCAAACGAATAGATTAGGAATTAACTGAAAAGATAAACCCACGTGTTCATAGCACGCGTTTTATTTAATCATTTAATTCTCCTCCCTCTTCGCTCAAAGTGCAAAATTGTGTTTGTTTTATATAGAAATTATAAATTGGAGAAACGAGTTTTTAATACAATTTAAAAAGATCACTTTAGAAAAAACCGTGTACGAAATCTAAAAGGGAATCATCAAGGTCAAAAATGCGATAACAACTAAATGGGATCGACAAGAATCGATAAAAATGGAAATTCAGTCAAAGATAGGCAAATAGGCAAAAATAGGCAGTTCCAGACGTCTGATTTAAAATCCAGACGTTTGGTTTTATTCACTGGAAATCCAGAAACCTTCCAGACGTCTAGAGAGTGGCTTCAGACATCTGGCATGTTGCATTAGACGTTTGAAAAGTGGTATCAAACGTCTGGCACAATGTTTTAGACGTCTGAGAGGTTATTTCAGACGTCTGACTTTGTTTTCTGCCATTTTTATAAATTCCTGTCGTATACTTTTGTGTTCCGGGCTTAAAACCATACGTTTGAACTTGCATTTAAGACATCTGAAGACCTGTTCTGGGCAACAATTTGCCTAGGCCTTGATGGCCAAAACGAATGGGAAGCTATCGGACGAGCAACTAATACTAGGGGATTACGCCAAGCGACAACCCAGTCTTATAGACTCTTCGATACACCCCAATCAACATGTCCAAATATCCACAATAGGATCTTTAAAGATTTTATCTCCAAAACACCAAAATTTGGAGAATTCACCATATCAATCCAAATCAAAAGCAAATGAAAATGAATAGAGGTTAGGAACTCTTACCCAACCACAACAAAAGCTATAGGCTTAGATGTGAGTTCAAAAACTCACCTTTTAACTCAAAACAAAGATGAGAAGCTCAAACACAAAGAAAAGATCAACCACTCTTCACTTCTACTCTACCAGCTCCAATCTAAGATCAAAACAATTATTTCCTAAATTAGGTTATAGGAAATTTCTGAAATTGGAGAGAGAGAGAGAGAGAGAGATGGAGAAGGTGAAAAGAAGGCTTACCTAAGCTTCTCTATGATTTTGGAGCAACAATTTGAGTTTGCAAAAGGAAACTAGGGCTTGGAATTTCTATTTCCCATCCTCTTCCCCCATTTTTCAGTTGAGCTAGAGAATAAAGAAATGAAATGAGTGAATGGATGAAGAGTTAGAGTAATAAGTAGGGTTAGTGGGCTGAAACCCAAACCCATAAGCCCAAATAGAAAATAGCGAAATTCATCTCACTCCAAACCTATCGATGCTTATACTCAAAAAGGTCGAAAACGCCATTTTGGACTCAATGGAAGTGGGCCCGAGTCCTAATTCAACCGTTTGCAAAAAGTGACATTTCAGACTTAAATTCGACTAACGACGCTATATTTAAATAAAACATTTAAATATAAAATCGTAAAATATGCGGGTTGTTACATATATTGTTTATAATCTCGGAATATTGTTTTATTATACAAAAATATATTATTATTATTATTATATTGCTAATTAGGTGACGATTTTTATATGCATTGATGATGTCGCATAGTAAATTGGTTATATGTACGTATTCATTAAAAAAACAATATTTTCATATAGTTCATATATGCACAGCCAAATAATTTATTTATAATAATTATTATTTTATTAATTAATATGTATACATATTAATTTGTTATTTAAGTATAATTATATGATTTGTATTTAATGATACCATCATTTCATGCTAATAATTAAACATATATTTTATACATGTATATTTACAATTATTATAATTTTCAATAACAGTAAATTATTTTCAAATAATTATTTACTATTATCAAATATTATTTAAATCAATGTACTATTTAAATAATTTATATAAAATAAAATATGTTTCAAGAATTAACTTTTTAATTTTATAAATTTATTTTATCATGAAACAAGCTCTCGGCCAAAAATTAAGAATTTAAAAATCTTTATAATATATGCTTGAAAACAATTATTTATTAAAAAATAGATTTTAAGAGTGAAAATTATATAAAATAATTTCCAACCTTCAAAATATCATGCTAGATTTTTGAAAATTTAAAATTTGAATAATATGTTCCGAAAATATTTTTTATTAATATTTTATTGTCATTCAACTAATTAATCAATTTATATATATTTTTAATATAATAAAATTTTGTTTTGTTGTGCATATGATCTGCAAGTGTATAAAATACAAAAATTAACTAATACACATACATACATACATACATATACATACATACATATATATATATATATTTAGATACTATAAATATGCTTATGAATATATATATAAGTTTTTTTATTTTGTCATTATACTACATGTATAAATAAATATATATATATATATATTAGTTCATTACTTTAAAAAACTTTTAAATATTATGCGTGTGTGTATCATTTTAATATTTATTATAATAATACATATAAATAAATAAATATGTAGACCACAAAATGGTATAACACCTCGGATACTGATAATGATAAGTTAGCTCTTGACTTTAACATATGTAGGCAATTAACAACATGTCGTTGATTAATGACGCTATCAAAGACAACAAGATCTAATTTGCCATCATAAGACTAAGTGTTTGATGAAATCATTAATAAGAATGACAATATATCTTTTTGAAAAAGCTTGCACTCATTTCTCTTTTATTAGCCATTAGTATGGACATCCCAAAGGGAACTCGACATCCTTAATGGAAGTTGACATGACGATGTCGAGTCCTTCTTTATGGATTTTTAGATAAGTCCTTCTCTCAAAGACTTATATAACATCATATGATTAGATGAAAATATTGAAGATGTGAGAAGTTGGGGACATGATCAATTAAGCATGACAATAGACAATTCGCCCTTTTTGTTCTCATGTTCGAGAATTCAATGTTCATATAATCATGCGTATATAAGCTCGCGATTGTCTTAATCTCGACAAGAATGACTATGTCGAGGCTATGCATTAGTGGTTATTAAAGGTTCATCGGCTATGATCATGTTAAGCTTTGAACTTTACGACTACCCCATATCAAGCTATACAATTGGGATGAAAACATCGTGAAGTTCAAAGCTCGTCAAGGCTAATCGTATCTAGTTTTGAACTCGAAGAGTTTAAGTATTGGCAAGCCCAAATTGATAATGATTAAATAAAGCATATTCAAAATCCATAAGCCAATCCAAGCCTTTGTTGCTATTGATTAAAAATGATTACAATCAAATTCAACTTTCCCCAATTCGATTTAGGGTTTGCTAAATTATTATTCAAGAATAAGAGAGAGAGAAATGAAAAAAATCAGCCCCCATCATGGAGCTCCTTGGCATCTATTTATAGAGTTAGGTGGGTAGTAGGTACCGCCAAACTTTAGCCTCCCCATGCTTCAGCGTCGTCGAGTGATGTGCACGTAAATGTGCATATTTTTACCACCATATTTAATATATTTAAATTAAATAAATGAACAGATCGGGTATTTTAACTTGTTTAAACCAAGATTCAAATTATTTGAAATTGTCACATATTCATCTTCATATAAGGGCAAAACGGTCATTTTTATTCATTTATTAAATTGTGAAAATTTACTTGGAATTTTCTATGTTGTTTTGTAGGAAATTTGGTGAATTTTACAAGTGGTTACATGATGATATATGCATGCATAAGAGTGAAGAGAACAAATAAAGATGGAAATAATTCAAAGTGAAGATAATGGAGGACCCCACCTACCCACCTACCTTAATGTACAAATTAGAGGCTAATGCACATGCTTATGAAATTAATGGCTTCATGTACACTTAAATGAGGATTATTTGAAGCTAATGATTACTTGGCCTCCACACTTCCTAAGAGGGTATTTTGGGCATTCCCCAAAAAAATGAATTAGGGTTTAACACTTGTATATATACCCCTTATGTTTCATGTAACTCCCCCCTCTCTTAGTCTCTCTTTAGTTTAGTTTAGGCTCAAAAATAAAGAAAGCTCTTCTCTTTTTCTTTTCATGGCTACTTAGCCATTTCTTCTTTTCATGTAACTTTTTTATGCAATTCAATACATGTTCCTTTTCTTTTCTTGTTTATTTCCTTTCACGTTGTAGTGTAGATTACTTTCATGCAAGTAGTTAGTTTTAATTCTTGTTAATTAGCTTCTCTTTTCCATTAGTCTTAATTTTCCTTTCTTTTTGCTTTCATATTGCTAGCTACATTTGTTAATCAAATGACAAATATGAGAGGCTAAACCCCTTCAATTTAGGGGTAATGAAGCTCTCTAATTATGTAGTTTCAACTATTTGTTAATTCATGCTCTCTTTTTGTGCTTAATGATGATGATTGAAGTGGTTTAATTGTTGTTTTTGCCTTGAATTTGATAGCCTATATTGTTGACATCAAATAGGCTATGCTTAAACAATCACTAACACTAATTGCCTCTTCATCAAAATATGATTATGGCAAAAGAAAGTGATTTGAAATTAAAATTTGATGGTCTATATTTCTAATCAATAGTTAATAGACCATACTTAAAATAGATTTCATTTTCATTGTCATTTTCATGAAAGTTAGTAAGTGGTTTAAAGGTTGTGTTATAGTTTGATGGCTTATGTTGAGCTAATTAATAGCACAAATGAGCCATACTTATGATAAACACATCATTTAAACTCACTTATGATCAAAAAAGAGATATTATGATTTCATATGTGTTGAACTACATAATCTAGAGAGTGGATTTATTCTCTAAATTGTCATTTAACTCTTATATTTGCATTTCTTTTCTCTTTGTTAGTTTTCTCATTTTCTAGCTTAACAATCTCTCAACTTTGGTATAATTTGATTGGATAGAATTTTAAAATCATCAATTCCCTACGGATCGACCCGTACTCGCCACGTACTTCAATAGTACGCCATGCGCTTGCGGTTAATTTTATTATAACATTCATTCGGCTATTTTCTAAACCGATAGACATTTAGCCGTCCGAACAAGTTTTTGGCGCCGTTGCCGGGGATGGTGAAGATCAGTTGAGAGTGATGATGAGGAAGATCGAGCATCGATGATAGCAGCCTTATTGGCCTCGGCATGGATAGAGTCCTCGCGCTTTAACGCTTGTACTTTTGTTCCTTCATGATGAGACCTCGGTATGACCTCAACGCTCAAATTCATTCTTCCTTGATGATCCTCAATGCCATTGACGCATGATATTGATGTTATTGATGAACCTCGACAACAACAGTTGTCGAGATTGCCCATATAAAGTTGATACAATGTTACTCCTTGACTCTCGATGATCTCTATAGTTTTTGGTTCTCGTCATCGACTTGAAGTGGTCTTTTTTGAAACATCATTTGATAGAAGTGTTATAGTTCTTTTATCACCGTCTTGTGTTCTTCGATGTCAACAAGGACTTTGACGTTGATATCCATCTTTTCATCTGAAGCTTTGAACCTAGCCATGAATCCCTTCTTCAAACCATGACATGAACCCTTAGTCTCGGCACTGATTCCTTGGTTCATATCCTTTGAAAATTATTGGAATAATGATGCAGCGCGGTACAACACTAGGTCGCGAGCGACCTAACGAGCAAACCAAGCAAGCCAAACCATTACGGTCGTTGCCAACAACTTACGACCTAGTTAGGTCGCGTGAAGAAGATCCAGCAACCTATGATAAGTCGCTGAGCGACCTAACTGTGAGTTATGAACGAAGAGATGTTCTAGCGACCTATGATAAGTCGCCGAGCGACCTAACAGTGAGCTATGAACGAAGGGATGATCCAGTGTCGCGATCATACTTAGGTCGCTTTCCTATGCCGCTTTCTTTAGGTCGCGACCGACCTATCTTAGGTCGCTCAAGTATTAGGTCGCGTGAAGATTTCCTGAAGACATGTTCTTAGGTCGCTCAAGAATAGGTCGCGAGACCTTAAGTCGCTGGAGGAGGTTTCTACAACTCGCTGTCAAAAGCTTTGTTCTTAGGTCGCTGCTGCCGTGTATGTTAGGTCGCGTATGTTGTAATATGTTAGGTCGTTATGTGTAATTTGTTGAGTCGCTATTGTGTTGTAAATACTCTAAGTCGTAAGTCGCTACTTGTTTTAGGTCAGGAAGGCTTGTGATGTATGTTGTTGTGTTGTAATGTTTTAGGTCGCGTGTGTTGTAACGTATCTGTTAGGTCGTAAGTCGTAAGTCGTGGAAGTGTGTTAGGTCATGGAAGTGTGTTGTAAACTGCCTATAAATATGGGGGTTGCGTCATTTGTAAACTTGATTGATTTTGAATAAAACTTTGTTTGAGTGCTTTGTGCCTCTTTGAAATTGGTAGTTGAGTGTTAGCTCCTATCTCCACCTTCGGCATTCGAGTGCGCTCGAATCAACGATTGTTGAAGCCAATTCACGGTATCAAGTGCGCTTGATCAAAGTCTGAAGAATTGCAGATCTTCCTTCACGGCATCGTGCGCGATCAACGTGACGAAGACAGCTAGAATCCGGTATCTTTGGATCAACGGATTTGGGCCTTTGGTATCTTTCAATCCACCGATTGCTACTTTCACCGTTTCATACATTTTCATTTATCCGCTGCTGCATCATTTGGTATCAGAGCTAGACTTAGCCAATCATAGCTAAGCCGAGTCTTGGAGCCAATCCTTATTGAAGAGTTCAAGCCGAGCCAATTGAGTTTAGGCCAAGCTAGTTGAAGGGCGTGAAGTGTTTGAGCATGCATAGTTTTTTCATTTCTAAGTCAAGGCCGGGAGTTGAAGATTTGATAATGCCGCCGAGAAGAGCTAATCGCCATCAGAATGTTGAAGCGTTGTATAGAAGAGAAGAAGCTGAGCAAATGGAACAACGCATCAATGAAAAGTTTGATGAAGGCATTGGGAAGTTGGAGAAACTGATGAATGATATGAATCAAGGACAAAGGCGGAGGTCTCCAGTCTCGAACCATGGAGGAAACAGAGTTTCACCATCGGTTACGGAAGCGAGGAGGGTGTCGCCGTAATCTTATCGAGAAAGAAGAGAATCTTCAGTTTCATTGAGAAGAGAACATCATGAGTATAGAGATGAAGAGAGAAGAACTCCACGTGAGTTTGAGCATGAGCCATACCGTGATGATGAAAGACAAAGTAGAAGAGATATGCGTGATCATAGAGATGTGGGTGGTCGAGATCGTTATCGAAGTACATCTATTTTTGATGAAGATGGTGGTAGATGTAGTGTTCATTCTCGAGATCGAGACCAAGTACGAAATGCATATCGGGATGTTGAAGATGATCGTCGATGGGAGTCGGGGATGAAAACTGAAATTCCAGAATTCAAGGGAGGAATGGTAGCGGAGGAATTTTTGGATTGGTTGTCTAATGTGGAAGATATTTTTGACTTCAAAGAAGTACCCAAGCATCGTAGAGTGAAGTTGGTTGCTACACGATTGAAAGGAAGAGCTATGGCATGGTGGAAGCAAACTAAACTTACACGGGAGAGGATGGGAAAGTCAAAGATTGAGTCATGGGAGAAGATGAAGAAATTAATGAAAGCTAATTTCTTGCCGTATAATTATCAGTCTCTTATGTATCAACGATTGCAGAATCTGAGACAGGGAACGAAGTCTGTGAATGATTATGCGGATGAATTTTATCAATTGATCGCGAGGAATGATATCATGGAGATGGAGGAACAGTTGGCCGCGAGATTTGTTGGAGGGTTGAGAATGCAAATTCAAGATATTGTGAATATGTTTGATCCCAGATCTGTTGCTGAAGCACATCAAAAGGCTCTAGCTTGGGAGAAGCAAGGTAGGAGAGATGGTGGTCTGTTTACAAATTCCAACACTCAAATGAAAGGGGCTAGTAGCAATGCGAATGTTTCCAAGGCTGTTGCAAAACCGGTTGTTACTGAAGTTGCAAAGTTCAAAGTCAACAGCAGTATCAAGTGCTTTAATTGTCAAGAGCTTGGCCACAAAAGCAATGAATGTCCGAAGCCAAAGAAGCGAGTGATGGTTGCTGAGGCAGAGGATGAGGATGTAGAAGCTGAATGTTCTAATTCACCACATGTTGAGGAGGAAGAAGAGTTGACGGGAGATGAAGGGTATTCATTAATGATGAAGAGGTCGTGTTTGACACCAAAGCAAGAGGATGAAACTAGCTGGTTGAGGATTAACATCTTTCAGTCAACGTGCATTATCTTGGGAAGGGTTTGCAAGTTTGTTATTGATGCAGGAAGTTGTGACAATATTATCTCTACAGAAGCTATGAAGAAGTTGGCATTAAAGACTGAGAAGCATCCGAAACCTTACAAGTTAGCTTGGTTGAGGAAAGGTGGGGAGGTGAAGGTTGGACGGAGAGCTTGTGTTAATTTTTCGATTGGGAAGAAATACAAAGATGAAATTTGGTGTGATGTTGTGGATATGGATGCATGTCATCTGTTGTTGGGAAGACCATGGTAGTATGATAGAGCGGTGCAACATGATGGTCATACTAACAGTTATAGTTTCATGTTTAAAGGTACTAAAATCACTTTAATTCCTAAGAAGCGACCACAAGAAGAAAGCAAGTTGGAGGAGATTGAAGAACTTAAAACTTTGCTATCTTTGAAGGAGTTTGTTAAGGAAGTCGAAGAGGAGCCTGAAGTATTTTTGTTGATTGGACGTGAGAGTAATGAAGTGGTTGAAATTCCTGAAGAAGTAAAGCCGGTGCTGGAAGAATTTGACGATGTATTTCCTGAAGAGCTGCCAACAAAATTACCGCCATTGAGGGACATACAACACCAAATAGATCTTGTTCCAGGAGCTATGTTACCACATAGACCACATTACAGAATGAGTCCAAAGGAACACGAGGAGTTGAGAAGGCAAGTGGAAGAGTTGCTTGAGCAAGGGCGTGTACAGGGAAGTTTAAGTCCTTGTGCTGTACCAGCTTTGTTAGTGCCGAAGAAGGATGGAACATGGAGGATGTGTACTGATAGTCGAGCACTAAACAAGATTACAGTGAGATACAGATTTCCTATGCCTAGATTGGATGACTTGTTGGACCAACTTAGCGGAGCTACTATCTTTTCGAAGATTGATTTGAAGAGTGGTTATCATCAAATTCGAATTAGACCAGGGGACGAATGGAAGACAACATTCAAGACGAGAGAAGGATTATATGAATGGCTGGTCATGTCGTTTGGTCTTTCGAATGCACCTAGTACATTTATGTGGGTGATGAATCAGATTTTTAGACCATTTATTGGGAAGTTCGTGGTGGTGTATTTTGATGATATACTGATATACAGTGGAAGCCGAGAAGAACACTTGCAACATCTGAGAGAAGTGCTGATGATACTGCGACAGGAACAATTTTATGCTGCAACGAAGAAATGCGTGTTCATGACGCATAGTGTTTTATTTTTGGGATATGTTATTTCAGAAGGAGGTATACAGGTGGATCAGAATAAAGTTGAAGCAATCAGAAATTGGCCACAACCCAGGACGATAACAGAAGTTAGAAGTTTTCATGGTTTAGCATCATTCTACCGAAGATTTATTCCACACTTCAGTAGCGTGATGGCACCAGTTACTGATTGTAAGAAGGGGAAGCAGTTTTCATGGTCAGAGGAAGCAGGATTTGCTTTTGAGCGAATCAAGGAACTCTTGACGTCAGCACCAATTCTAGTATTACCCGATTTTCAGTTGTTGTTTGAGTTGCACACTGATGCATCTAAAGTGGGGATTGGAGGGGTGTTGAGTCAGAAAGGACGTCCTATTGCATATTTCAATGAGAAGCTATCGGGAGCCAAGATGAGATATAATACTTATGATGTGGAATTCTATGCTATTGTTCAAGCTATAAAACATTGGAAACACTATTTGTTCCATAAAGAATTTGTTCTATATACTGATCATGAAGCACTGAAACATTTGCAGGGGCAGGACAAAATTGCAGCCAGGCATGCTTCGTGGATCGCATACCTGCAACAGTTTACATTTGTGGTGAAGCATAAGTCCGGAATTACAAACCGTGTGGCAGATGCATTGAGCAGGAGAAATCATTTGTTGACTACCATGAAGGTTGAAGTGACGTGGTTTGATGTGTTGCCAGAACTGTTTGTTAATGATCCTTATTTTGCGAAGTTTGTTGATGAAGTCGAGAAGGGAAAGACGGATGAGTTTGTATTGGTGGATGGTTTTCTTTTTAAAGGGAATCGATTATGTATACGAGAGTGCAGCTTACGAATGAAGATTGTGAAGGAGTTGCATGAGGAAGGTCATGTGGGTAGAGATCGTACTTTGCAGTTGATTTCTGAATCATATTTTTGGCCGACAATGCGAAAAGAAGTTGAGAGATTTGTGGAGAGATGCCATATCTGTCAAGTTTCAAAGTGAACCGCTACGAATGCGGGATTTTATATGCCATTACCTGTGCCTACTAGACCATGGGTTGATATTAGCATGGACTTTGTTTTAGGGTTACCAAGAACTCAGCGTGGGAATGATTCTATATTTGTGGTGGTAGATAGATTTCCAAGATGGCGCATTTCATAGCTTGTAAGAAGACAGCTGATGTCGTCCGTGTTGCTCAATTATTCTTTAAAGAGGTGTATCGGTTACATGGGTTACCTGAATCTATTGTTTCTGATCGAGATACTAGATTTCTAAGCCATTTTTGGTTGAGTTTGTGGAAGTAGGTTGGAACGAAGCTGAATTTTAGTAGCGCCTATCATCTGCAAACAGATGGGCAAACGGAAGTGGTGAACAGATCATTGGGAAATTTGTTGCGATGTCTTGTACAGTATAATTTAAAGAGTTGGGATATGAAGTTGTGTCAGGCGGAATTTGCGCATAATCATGCTGTTAATCGAAGTACTGGCTTCAGCCCATTTCAAGTTGTATATTCAGCAATTCCGAAGGGACCGTTGGATTTGACGACAGTGCCATATCAGAAGGGAGTTGTTAAGCGAGCTGGTGATTTTGTGACTGAGTTGCAGGAGTGCCACAGAACTGTTTATGAACGATTGCTTGCATCAAATGAGAAGTATAAACAACTGGCAGATAAAAAGCGAAGGAGTGTGAATTGCAGAGAAGGTGACTTTGTTTATGCCGTGTTGACAAAAGATCGTTTTCCTGTTGGAACTTACAACAAGTTGAAAGCTCGAAAAATCGGTCCAGTAGAAATTTTGAAGAAGATTAATGATAATGCGTATCAGTTGAAATTGCCAGAGCATATTCACACTGCAGACGTTTTTAACGTCAAATACTTGATTCTGTATCATGGGGATGAGCTAGATGAAGAAGAGGAAGATGCAAATTCGAGGACCAATTCCTGTCAACCGGGGGAGGATGATGCAGCGCGGTACAACACTAGGTCGCAAATTTTAGGTCGCGAGCGACCTAACGAGCAAACCAAGCAAGCCAAACCATTACGGTCATTGCCAGTGACCTACAACCTAGTTAGGTCGCGTGAAGAAGATCCAGCAACCTATGATAAGTCGCCGAGCGACCTAACTGTGAGTTATGAATGAAGAGATGTTCTAGCGACCTATGATAAGTCGCCGAGCGACCTAACAGTGAGCTATGAACGAAGGGATGATCCAGTGCCGCGATCTTACTTAGGTCGCTTTCCTATGCCGCTTTCTTTAGGTCGCTCAAGTATTAGGTCGCGTGAAGATTTCCTGAAGACATGTTCTTAGGTCGCTCAAGAATAGGTCGCAAGACCTTAGGTCGCTGGAGGAGGTTTCCATAACTCGCTGTCAAAAGCTTTGTTCTTAGGTCGCTGCTGCCATGTATGTTAGGTCGCGTATGTTGTAATATGTTAGGTCGTTATGTGTAATTTGTTGAGTCGCTATTGTGTTGTAAATACTCTAAGTCGTAAGTCGCTACTTGTTTTAGGTCGTGAAGGCTTGTGATGTATGTTGTTGTGTTGTAATGTTTTAGGTCGCGTGTGTTGTAACGTATCTGTTAGGTTGTTAACGACCTATACTAGGTCGTAAGTCGTAAGTCGTGGAAGTGTGTTAGGTCGTGGAAGTGTGTTGTAAACTGCCTATAAATATAGGGGTTGCGTCATTTGTAAACTTGATTGATTTTGAATAAAACTTTGTTTGAGTGCTTTGTGCCTCTTTGAAATTGGTAGTTGAGTGTTAGCTCCTATCTCCACCTTCGGCATTCGAGTGCGCTCGAATCAACGATTGTTGAAGCCAATTCACGGTATCAAGTGCGCTTGATCAACGTCTGAAGAATTGTAGATCTTCCTTCACGGCATCGTGCGCGATCAACGTGATGAAGATAGCTAGGATCCGGTATCTTTGGATCAACGGATTTGGGCCTTTGGTATCTTTCAATCCACCGATTGCTACTTTCACCGTTTCATACATTTTCATTTATCTGCTGCTGCATTAAATAACATTTAGCCCCTCTTAGTATAAAATATCGTTTTACTCTTTAGGGTAAAACCCAGAATTCCTTTTTGTTGTCCAATCCTCAATAAGATCTTCATGCTAGTCTTGTTTTCTTATATTATTTGTTTGAGTTAAAATTATAAATTTCTATAAGAGAGAGAGAGAAATAAATAATAATAAGTTTTGAAATGAAATCCTAGAAGACTAAAATATCATAGGAGGGAGCATTAGAAATCTTCTTTAGTAATGAATATAGTCCATAATCTCATTTGATAATAGGAGACTAGAAATTCGTATCTTGTAATATAAGAAGATTAGAAATGTATCTGATAATTATATAATGAAAGACCAGAATACCCTGTGTGGCGATAATAATAATAGAAAATAAGAAGCCCATATCTGGAAATAATAGAAGAAGACCAGAAACCTTTATCTGGTAATAGCAATCGAAGACTGGAAACCCTTATTTGGAAATGATTATAATGGAAGATCAAAACCCCTTCTGATAATAATGAGAAGACCAGAAATGATTATTTGGCAGTAATAATAGAAGTCCAGAAATCATCATATGGTAATAATAATAGGAGACCAGAAATCTACATCTGGTAATAATAATAGAAGTCCAGAAATCCCCATCTGGTAATTGTAATAGAAGACCAAAATCCTCATCTGGTAATAATTAGAGAAGTCCAAAAATAATCATCTGAAAACAATAATAAAACTTCAGAGATCATCATGTGAAAATAATAATAAAAATCCTTTGTTTTGCAATACCCTCCGGACCTTAGATGTTTGAATTCTTTGTTTTGTACCACCATTCTAGCTATGGATGTTGTTAATCCTTTTTTGTGCCGCTCTTTTGATTTCGAATGTTTTTAATCCTTTGTTATGCTACTCTTCGGGCTTTGGATGTTGTTAATCCTTTATGTGTACCACTCTTTGGACTTGGACGTCTTAGTCCGTTGTTTTGACCCCTTACCACCATCTTAGGTGATGAATCAGGTCGTCTGGTGTGTTTGGTTAGCTCTTATCAAGCAGGACCAAAGATTTACCCACATCCCTCTAGGAGGCACTTCAAACAGGCCTTATAGGTAGGAATGAACGCTAGTTTGGTGCTTTAGCCAGGGCTTTGTTAGGCAGGACTAAAAGCTTACTCCGTCCTTTCTCTAGAAGATGTTTTAGACAGGCCTTATAGGTGGGAAAAAAGGCTGGTCAGTGCTATGACCCGGTCGGTTAAGACGATGTCAAAGGCTTAGTCCATCCTCCCTTTACGAGTTGCCTTGATATGGCCACGTAGGCGCTCTCAAGGGCTTGCAAATGCTTTAGATGGCCATTTCAGATGCGACTAAAGGCTTACTCTGACCTCCATCTAGAAGTCGCTTTGACCTGGCCATCTTGGTGTGGTTGAAGGCTTTCTACCATCTTAAATAGTTCAATTGTTTGAGGAGGTCCTACCTATTCATCCATTGTTGGGAAATATGGTTGTCAATGTTTTTCGTTCCATATTCTAGGGACTATGTTGCCATCTAGTTGGTATAATTGATAAGCTCCTAGTAGAACACTTTGTGTATAATTAGGTGACCTTCCCAGTTTGGTCCAAGCGGTCCATCTATTGATTTTTTAGTGTTAGCCATTAGTCTACGGAGTAATAAGTCCCCTTTCTGAAATGATCTTGTCCATACTTTCTAATTGTAGTATTTGGTTATCCTTCTCTAACATTCAGCAGTTCGTATGGTCGCCTCATCTCTAAATTCATGGATTAAGTCTAAATATTCTTTCCTCAACTCTTAGTTTGGGTCAAATGCTTATGCAATTCTTCAATGTGAAGGTATTTCGACTTCAATTAGAAGCATTGCCTCACATCAAAATGTTTAAGAATATGGAGTATAACCCGTTGCAGCTTTAGCGGATGTTCTGTACGCCATTAATACAAGTGGCGGTTCTTCTACCCATTTGGCTTTGTTTAACAGCTTCTTAAGAATACTTTTGATAGTTTTATTGGCTGGTTCGATGGCTCCATTAGAACTTGGGTGTGCTATGCAGGAGAAACTTTTGATAATTCTGTTCTGTTGCAAAATCGTGTAAACTCTTCATTTTCAAATTGCCTCATATTATAGGATATTATTTTTTATAGGATCCCAAATCTAGTAACAATATTATTGATTGTGAATTTGAGCACCTTTCCTGAGGTAATATTTAGAAGTGGTTTTGCTTCCACCCACTTGGTGAAGTAATCAATTATGACTACCGCATACATAGCTCCTCCCTTAGATATTGGCAAGGGTCCAATCAATTCAATTCCTTATATATCAAGGGGCCATGGGCTTGAGATCGTAGTAAATTCACTTGACGGCAAACGAGGTATTTTGGAATACATCTGGCATCTTTCACATCTTTACACATGGTCGACGGCTTGATTGGATATTAGAGGCTAATAGAAACCATGTCTTATGACCTTCTTGGCCAACTTTATCCCATTAGAGTGCTCTCCACAAAATCCTTCATGTGTTTCCTTCAATAATCTCAATCCATTTTCTGGACTTACACACCTCAAATAAAGAAGGGAATATCCTTTTTTATAAAGTATTCCATCCATCATGGAAAAAGTTGGAGCTTGATATCTGATTATTCTTGCATCTGCCTTATTAACTAGTAATGTCCCATTAACAAGGTACTCAACAATTAGGGTCATCCAATTGTCCTTATACCGATTATCCATTTCTGGGTGAACAAGTCTCTCCTGATGCGCTTCGTCTATGGCTTCTCTTTCCTCGCTTTTATATGCTAAGGCCTGAGACTTGGTTAGTAATAATGATTCCTTTCCTAACTCGGGCACTTTATCTTCGATATTGGGGTGCGGTTGAATGCCTACCGGTATGATTCGAGTTTCGGGGGTTCCTCTTGAGCTAGCCAACTTTGCTAATGGATATGCTTGAGAATTCTTTCCTCTTAGGACCTGATGTATAGAGAAACCTTCAAATTGGTTTAGCATCTTCAACACTTTCTTCACATATAAGATTAATTTAGCATCTTCGGTTTGATATGTCTATTTTAGTTGGTTCACCGTTAGCTGAGAGTCACTAAAGACTTCAATTCTTGGGATCCTTGGTTGCAAAGCCAAAGTAAGCCATACCACCATCGATTCATATTCCACTACATTGTTGGTAGCTGGGAAGGCCAACTTCATTGCATAGTGAAAACGATGCCCATTAGGGATGATAATGACATATCCTGCTTCTGCCCCTTGCTCATTTGACGCTCCATCTACAAACCATTGACATTTGGGCTTTTGGTCCTTTTCTGATTGCTCTTTGGCAAAACTTGTGCATTCATTGACGAAATCAGCCATAGTCTGCCCCTTGATGACTGCGTAAGGCATAAATTCAATGTCATACTAACTGAGTTCTATGCCCCACTTCACTAATCTCCCTGAAGTTTTTAGTTTACCGAAGACCTGCTTGAGTGGAAAATTGGTTAACACCTTCACTGTATGCGCTTGGAAGTAAGTTCTTAACTTTCGCACCGTAAGTATCAAGTAATATGTGAGCTTTTCTATGACTGGATATCTGGTCTCGGCGTCTTTCAGTCTTCTACTCACATAGTATAGATGAAGTTGAGTTCCGTTTTTTCCATCATTAACACCGAACTGATCGCATGTTCTGAGATGACCACGCATAGATGAAGATTTCCTCCTTCTATTGGACTGGATAAAGTTGGTGGCCTCTCAAAATTCACTTTCAATTCTTTGAAAGCTTTATGGTAATATTTTCCCCATTCAAAATTTTTCTTCTTTTTAATTACATCAAAGAATGGGATGCATTCATCGGTGGCTTTAGAGATAAATCTATTCAACACTGCTACCTTTCCATTTAAACTCGTTACGTCTTTAGTTTTTGGTTCTTCCATCTGTTTTATAGCTTGAATTTGATCTAGGTTGGCTTTAATTCCTCGGGCTCTGATGATGTACCCTAAGAACTTTCCTGATTGCACCCAAAAAGAGCACTTCTGTGTTAAGCTTCATTTGATGCTTTCGCAATACCTCAAACATTTCTTCAATGTCTTTTAAATGGTTGCCTTTTTCATGAGATTTTACCAAAATGTCATCCATATATACTTCCATATTCCGGCTGGTTTGTTCTTTGAACATCGTATTCACCAATCTCTAGTAGGTAGCACCTGCATTCTTCAACCTAAAAGGGATAATCTTGTAACAGTAAGTTCCCCGGTCTGTAATGAAGCTTGTATTTTCTTTATCCGGTTTGAATATGGGAATTTGGTTGTAACCTGAATAAGCATCCATGAAAGACATAAGTTTATGTCCACTAGTTACATCAACTAGATGGACTATTCTTGGTAAGGGGTAGCAATCTTTAGGGCAAGCTTTGTTCAGGTCAGTGTAGTCAACACAAGTCCTCCATTGCATTTGATTTTTTTAACTAATATGGGATTGGCTAACCATCTAGGATAAAATACTTCCCTGATAACCCATTCTCAAGTAATTTCTTGACTTCCTCTTTCAAAGCATCGGACCAAATTATGTCGAATTGCCTCTTCTTTTTCTAAATGGGTGTTATGCTCAAATCGATGTTCAAAGCATGGCACAAAATTATTGGATCAATCCCAACCATATCTAAATGAGTCCATGCAAATACATCTTTGCAAGCTTGAAAAAATTGAATTAACCCTGGCTTAAGGTTGCTTTCTAACTCCCTTCCAATCTTGACTATTTATGTTGGATCAATTGGATCTACATATATCTCCTCAAGGTACTCTATGGCTTTCTTCTTTCTATTTCAACTCAGTAGTCTAATTCAGTGACCATTTCCCCATTTCCTACTTCTTCCTCCACTAAGTTAGCGTCTGCTCTCTTCATTTTTCTTTCAAAAGAGTTATACTTTAAGCACATGCTTAGTTGTTGTAATGGGTCTTGCTTTCGCTTTGGATGTCAAATGTAGAAATCCTTCATCCAAAGGCTGAAAAATAGCAGATGAATCATAGTAAGAAGAGTGTTCTCGTTTATATTGTTCCAGAGTAGCAAAATACATTTCACGAGAGCTGAACTGCTCCCCCTTTATATCTTCCTAACCAATTTTTGTCAGGAACTTCACCGTTAAGTATTTAGGTGAGATGAATGCGTCGACTTCATCTAGGGTTGGGCGCCAAAAGAAAGTGATGTAGTATGAAGGTCGGTCAATGTTCACGATTAGTGCCTCAAAATATTTGGAGCATAATGGCATCCCCATTTGAACCAATAGCATTAATTGTCCTACCGATGTTGATGCTTTGTTGTTTAATCCAAAGATGGGCTCAAGGCTTGGTTCCAGCTTGTCCTTTGAGATTCCCATTTGGTCAAAAGCGTGTTTAAAGATCATATTGACAGCGCTTCCAATGTCCACAAGAATCTTTGTAAATATAAAGGGTCTAATCTGAGCAGTGATCATGAGAGGGTCGTTATGAGGATATCGAATTCCATTTAGTTCTTGCGGAGTAATAGTGAGATTAGGCATTTGGATATTGAATCGAGGATTCTTGAATAGGGTCTCTTCTTGGATAGAAAATACTCCTTCTCTTGCTTCTCTAATGTATCTGTTCCATGTGCCTTTGATGCTTCCGGCCAAGTGTGCTCCTCCATGGGTCACACAATCCTACTGAGAGGTAGCTGAGATTTAACCGATCTTCATCTTCGAGGATGTCCATGCATTGCTAGAGAGTTTATGTTAACCGATATTAGTGCGAGAAACCTTTTATCCCTCCTGAATGAACTCCTTAAAGTGTCCTTCATAGATTAGCTTTTGAATAATGCCTGCCAGCATGCGGCATTCATTTGTCTTATGGTCATTTGCCTTATGGTAGGCGTAGTAGTCACCTCCCTTTTTCTGTCCTAGATAAGTTTTGGCTTTGAATGAGATTGGAAAATTAACCTTGTCCTTGTTCATTGCATAGGTATAGGAAAGTGGTTTATTCAAGGTAATAGAATTGGTGTTTGGATTATCCTCCCATCTTGACTCTTATGACTACAGTCAAACCCAGCTTTTCCGGTCTCTCTTCTGGTTTGATTCTTTTTCCTAGCATGATACCTCTTGTCCATTCAAATAAACTTGTCTGCTTGAAAATTAAAGTGTTAGAGATCTTTGCATCCATGGACATAGAGTTCTTTCCAAAATAGGGTATGTGTGATCAGTCCTGAATTCGCCGCTATAAGCTTATCTCTGTCCTTCATTCCTTTAGTTTTTAAAGCCTTCATATTGAACCATTTGAGGTAATTTCCTAACAACTCTCCCGAGTTTTGTCTTATGTTGGCTAGAGACGTGTAATCTATGATCGGGTCTTTGCAAATGCAGAACTGAGTAGAGAACTCATAAAAAACTATTTCCGGGAAAAAATAGTCTTTTTATGGTAGTGTCGATACCATTTAGCGGTTGCTCCTTGGAAAGTGACAGGGAAGAGTCTGCACCGTACTGCACTAGTAGCATTATAGAGATCCATCTAACTCTCAAATGCCATTAGATAATCGTTTGGATCGGTAGTTCCATTATACGTCAAGGATGGAATCTTCACATGAGATGGTATCTTGGTAGACATAATATCCTCGATGAAAGGAGTCCCCCAGTGATTGTCATTAGCCCTCTCATCAAGAGTTATTTTTCCTTTATCATTGAATACATCTTTCACTATCTTCTTAACCATGACCCTTAAATAAGCATCTTCATCATGGTAATTATTCCTTTTTGGTTTGTATCCTTTAGTGGTTGAGCCCCGGACTGCTCTTTGGACTTCCCATCTATTCTCCTTTGGTAATTTAACTTGGCAGGTTGATCGTCTTTTTTTTGTGGAGTTATATTGAGCTTGCTTTTTCTTCTAAGTAGAGAAGCATTTAAATCCCTCCTCGAAGAGTTCAACTCATCTCCCGCCATATGCCTAGCACTTCTGGATGACTTTTGAGGAAGCACCATTTCTAAAAGCCCTTTTATTTTCGGTAGTTGCTGTTCCGAGCTTTGTTGTTGTTGGGTTGCATTGGGCTGAAGGTTGGCCCATTTCCGTGCCTTCTAAGTTGGAAATGGGAGCAACATTGTCCTCCAAAGTTGTCATGTGTACTATGTCCTCATTCATATGACTAAGCCGTTTCGATTTTATTTTTCCTAAAATAAAATTTTGATCGTTAATTCCAAAAAGGAAAATTAAATAAGTCGGAGGTTTGGGCCCCTACTTCTAGTGCTGAAAATGTTAGACTATAAAATTGTATACACCTCGAATACTGATAATGACAAGTTAGCTCTTGACTTCAAATATTTAGGCAATTAACTATATGTCATTGATTAATGACGCTATCAAAGACACCAAGATCCAATTTGTCATCATAAGACTAAGTATTTGATGAAATCGTTAATAAGAATGACAATATGACTTCGAGAAAAAGCTTGCACTCATTTCTCTTTTATTAGCCGTTAGGCTCGACATCCCAAAGGGAACTCGACATCCTTAATGTAAGCCGACATAACGATGTCGAGTCCTTCTTCGTGGATTTCTAGATAAGTCCTTCTCCCAAAGACTTATATCACATCATATGATCAGATGAAAATATTGAAGATGTGACAAGTTGGGGACATGATCTATTAAGCAAGGCAATAGACCATTCGCCCTTTTTTCTATTGTTTGAGAATTCAATGTTCATATAATCATGTGTATATAAGCTCGCCATTGTCTAAATCTCGATGAGAATGACCATGTCGAGGCTATGATTTAGTGGTTATTAAAGGTTCATCGGCTATGATCATGTTAAGATTTGAATATTACAACCACCCTATATCGAGCTAAACAATTGGGATGAAAACATCGTGAAGTTCAAAGCTCATCGAGGCTAATAGTATCGAGTTTTGAACTCGACGAGTTTAAGTATTGACAAGCCTAAATTGATAATGATTAAATAAATCATATTCGAAATCCATAAGTCAATCCAAGCCTTTGTTACTATTGATCAAAAATGATTACAGTCAAGTTCAACTTTCCTCGATCCGATTTAAGATTTGTTAGAGTATGATTTAAGAACAAGAGAGAGAGAAATGAAAAAATTAGCCCCTATCATAGAGCTACTTGGCCTCTATTATAGAGTTGGGTGGGTAGTAGGAACCGCCAATCTTTAGCCTCGCCATGCTTTAGCATCGTCGAGCATTGATGATAGGAGCCTTAATGGCCCCGGCATGGATAGAGTCTTCGTGCTTTAATGCTTGTGCGTTGGTTCCTTCATTGTAACAACCCGAAATTTAAGCTATAGTAATTAATTAACGAATTAATTAAATAATAAAATAACTTTGTGAAATTATTAGAATTGGACCACAGGAGTTGCATCATTGTGTCTGTGGTAATTTCCTGGTCAATTTCCATATATAGATTGTCAAAATCGAAGCTAGAACGAAGAAGTTACGAAATATACAAGAAATGAGAAAACAAAAGAATATATATATATATATAGGCAAGGTCGACCCTAGGGTCGACCATCACCATGGCTAGGTCAACCTATAGGTCGACCCTAGCAAGTGGTAGGTCGACACCCAGGTCAACCCGCGTGCATTCTTTTGCTGGCTTCGTCCAGTTCGATTTCAACAGGTCATTTTGAGATTTTTACTCCATCTTGTGCGTCCGTGCTTTCATCCGACGGTTCCCATCGATCTTGTGACGTAGTTGCACCAGATTTAATCTCCAAATCCAACGGTCTAAGATCCATAAGTGACACTATAAATAAGATCCTAGGCCTGGCTATTTTTCTCATTCAGAATTTCTCCATCCGGGTTCATTGCCTAAGGTTGGACCCTAAAAGGAATATCTTTCCGAGGAGAAGATCTTTTTAATTAAAATATTTTATACCCCACAAGTGGATCCGGGAAGGCCAAAGGAAAGAGCTAAGGACCATAGGTGAGTGTTAAAGTAATTATTTTAGATTTTTAAGTAATTTAAAATAAAAGGGTTTCCAATAGTTGTAGTTTTTCTTTAATTTTGGGATAACCTATATGCAAGTTTATTTACAGTTTATTTTTAAGTAAATTTCGACTTGTTTTCAAGTCTATTATATTTTAGCTATTTTAATTCATTTATTTGCAATTATTTACTGTTAATTACAGCTTTCCCAATTATTTACAATTATTTACGGTATTTACAGTTATTTACGTTTTATTTACATCTATTCTACGTTGGGATTTATTCTATAAATGTTAGTTTCTTTTTAATTCCCTTTTTACGCGAAT
This sequence comes from Allium fistulosum, assembly GCA_030737815.1. Lineage (NCBI taxonomy): Eukaryota > Viridiplantae > Streptophyta > Magnoliopsida > Asparagales > Amaryllidaceae > Allium > Allium fistulosum. The sequence continues at coordinate 734,522,889 of CM060908.1, read as the reverse complement.
GGAATAAATAGAAGAAAATAATTCGTTAATATAGACTAAAATATAAGAACACTGAATTTACGGAAAATGGGATGTAAAATAAGAAGAACTGTAATAAATTGGACTTAGACTGAAATAGGCAAATTTAAGACATTTGCAAGCATAGTTATAACATGTAATTATAACTAAAAAGAGAAAATAGCAGAAATAGCAGAAGTAACTTATTTATAAACTTAGGCTTGAGTTAAGTAAATAAGCAAAGTTATAACACACAGGTTATAATTAGAGACAAAACAGAAAAGGCTTATTTTAAAGACTTATACTAAGTTAATAAGCAAAGATAGAAGTAGGACCCGTACCGGTAGCATTTCCCTTAGGACACGCATATGTTGTTTAGGGTGGATAAGTGGTCAATAATTAGAAGTTCAAATCAGAGAATTTGGACAAGGGGCGCAACTAGATTTGGTTTGTTAGGACCCGTATCGGCAGCATTCCCCTTCAGTCAGGAACTGGTGGTCTCACAACACACGGAGGTGAGGCTGGGCATGCTTATGCTGTTTAGGGTAAATAAGAGGTCCAAAGAGGGAGCAACAGGTAGCGCGAGCCTAACGGTGGTCGAGCGTGCAGCCTCGGTGCAGGGACATAAGTCGTTGTTGAGTTCCAAGCACTAAACAGGTGTCTTTTGCTATGGGACCCATGGATGGGACTAGCCCACAGCAGGCACAATAGAGATAGAAGGCCGATTAAAGGGTAGAATTAGGACTTCAGCCTAATTAAACTAGGGTTGGGATTTCAGCCTAATCAAAGTAGTTTTAGAAAAGTGCAAATGATCCAATCGAACTATCTAAGCAAAGCTAACAGTTAAACTGTATTTTATTCCAGCTTTATCTTTTCCTTTATTTCCTTTTATACTAGAACTATTGCGAAGTCTATTATCTTTACAATGCTTAAGAATACTAGTAATTACTTTCATTCACCAGACTTTTAGTCTGACCCACTCCTCTATTTCCCATTTTCCCCTATAGGTCAATAAAGGCAGGGACAGTAGATTTTGGATTTTCTTGGAGATTCAGTTGCGGAGTTTTTCTTCATGTATTCTTCTTCTTCTTTTCAGTTATATTTTCATGTACTGGCACTTGTTGAGAGGGATGGTTTTATGTATGTACTTAGATATTGTGACTGAGATGATATTTTCCATAAGACATATGTATTTGGTATTTTGAGACTTATTTTGGTTATGACTTATTTTATGAAGTTTGATTTTTAATAAGTTATTGTTTTTAAATGTTTCCGCTGTTTTATTTATTTTGTCTTGTGAATCTTAGTCTCTGTAAGTTTTTAGCTATACCTAAAACGCACAATATACTTTAGTGTGCCCTTTTTGGGTATATTAAGGGGTGTGGGGTGTTTCACTTGGTATAAGAGCCTAAGGTTACAGGATTCTTAAAAAATTTAAAAAAGTAAAGCATTTTTCAAAAAGAAACTCTTAGAAAAAGTTTTCAAGTACAAATGAGAGTTTTTATAAAAATCCCCTCAAAGTCTAGTTCAATCTTCCTTCGATTCTTTCGAGCCTAAATTCTCTTTTTCTTTGCATAGAATGACGGATGCCCTTAATCTTCCTGAGGGTGTCCAAGTCCCAAGCTAGTTTTGTAGATACCTTCAAGCTACGACTCCAAAGGTGCAAGGGCAAGCACCCAATCTAGCACCAGCGGATGGCAATCCCATCAATCTACCCACAGCAGCCAATTTCTCTAAGTTATGCAAGGACTTCGCCAATTAAGGAGGCAAGACATTTTTTGGTACAGAGGATTTTGTGGAGGTGAGAGCTTGGTTAAGGAGTACAGAGAGGATATTTGGGATATTGGGACTGGAGGATCAGTAGAGAGTTTAGCTTGCGTCTTGGCAGCTGAAAGGAGAGGCTTCTTATTGGTGAAAGGTTGTTGAGTTGTAAGGAAGAGACATTGGATGGTTTGGATTCCGAGAGAGGTTTAAGAGGATTTTTTTTCACAAGTAGAAGAGAGTATGCAGTTGGAAAGGTTTATTAGCTTGAAGCAAGGAAGTCTTTCAATAAAGGAGTATGTCAACCAATTTAATGAGTTGTCGCGGTTTGGGATGGAGTTAGTGAATACACCGCACAAGAAGGCCATAATGTTCGCGAAGGGATTAAATCAGCCCCTTCAAGGGTTTTTTTGACTCACGTACCAATTGGAGCTACCTAGGAGTCACTGGTGGAGATGGCGCTTATGTCTAATGCAGTTAAGGAACTAATGAGGTCCCTAGGACGGAAGGTTCTAAGAAGAAATGGTGGAAGAACAATAAAGATAAGAAGAAAGGAGAAGGCCCTCAGAAGCAGATTAAGAAAGGAGGGAAGTGCAATAGTTGTGGGATGGTTGGTCATTAGGCAAAAGACTGTAAGAAGGCAGGGATGAAGGGAAAATGTTGTAATTGTGGACCGCTGTCACATTAGTAGATTTGTCCTCAGAAGACGGGGCAGGGAGCGGGTGCACCGACAGCACAGATTCAGACATTAGATGCAGCACCTTCCAGCAGCGGACTAGATAGAGGTAGGAAAGTCACCATGGAAGGTTTTATTTCTATTTCGGATTTACCCATTCGGACCCTTTTCGATTCTGGAGCATCACACTCTATCATCTCTAGTTCTTTGGTTGATTGTTTGCACTTAGATATCTCCTTAGTAGTGGACCCCATAGTTGTTTCAAACCCCATAGGAGGATCGACACATTTATCTATGATTTGTAGGCGTTTGAAAGTTTTTATCCTAGGTGTAGAGTTTGACTGTGATGCCTATGTATTAGGATTTTCGGGGTATGGGATGATTTTGGGGATGGATTGGCTATCCATATATGGAGCGATATTGGACTGCGAGAGGAGAGTCGTTAGACTAGAGACAAGCGACTGTAGGACTCTCGTGGTTTCTTGCGACCCATAGGGGTCAGTCATGTTGAGCTTCCTTTATTCCCATGATTCGTCATCAGCAGAGTTAGATTCAGTTCCGATCGTTAGAGATTTCCTATACGTCTTTGAGGAGGTTAGAGGACTACCCCCTAAGAGAGAAATCAACTTCAGAATTTATTTGAATGAAAAAGCTAAGCCAGTGGATTTGCCCGTGAGACACATGGCACCTAGGGAGAGGAAGGAGTTGAGAAAGCAGATTCGTGAGCTATTCGAGAAAGGCTTCATCAGAAGGAGCATATCTGAGTGGGGAGCGCCAGTAATCTTCGCTACTAAGGCGGATGGTTCCCTTAAACTTTGCGTAGACTATAGAGTTGAATAAGCTCACAAAGAAGAACCGTTATCCACTTCCTAGGATAGATGATCTTTTCGACCAGTTAGTTGGCTCTTATGTATTTTCTCAGCTTGATTTAGCCACTGCATTTCATCAACTTAGGGTCGCTGATGATAGCATTGATAAGACGGCATTTAGGACACCCGACGAATTCTTTGAGTGGTTGGTTATGCCATTTGGTCTAACCAATGCCCCGGCCTACTTTGTGGATTTGATGAGCCGTATTTTTAGAGATGTCCTAAATAAGTTCGTAGTAGTGTTTGTGGATGACATTTTGGTGTTTTCCAAGAGTATGGAGGAGCATGTTGTTCATCTAGAGGAGGTTCTTCATACACTTCATGTTCATCAGTTGAGGGAAAAGTTCTCGAAGTTTCACTTTTGGCGAGGGGAGGTACGTTTCTTGGGGCACGTAGTCTCAAGAGAGGGTTTGCTGTTGATCCCGCTAAAGTAATTGCGATGCAAGATTGGAAGGCCCCCAAGAATGTTACCGAAGTTAGAAGCTACCTAGGATTGGCTGGTTATTATAGGAAGTTCATCAGAGATTTTGCCGAGATTTCTGCACCGCTTACTCACCTCACTAAGAAGAATAAAGCATTCATGTGGGACGTGGATTGTGAGGATTCCCTCACGATGCTAAAGAGAGCCCTTACTAGAGCACCAGTTTTAGTTTTACCCGATGGAGCTAAGCCTTTTACAGTATACACTAATGCATGTGGGATGGGTCTAGGAGCAGTGTTGATGCAAGAAGGGAGGGTGGTATGTTAGGGAGTAGACATTTGAGGACCCATGAGAAGAACTACCCTACCCATGATTTGGAGTTAGCTGCTATAGTTTTCGCACTCAAGTCTTGGATGCATTACTTGCTAGGAGAGAGGTTCGAGCTTTTAACTGACCATAAGTCATTGAAGTACCTATTCTCACAGAAGGATTTGAACTTGAGGCAACAGCGATGGATGGAGTTTTTGGCATTGTACGACTTTGAGATAGCTTATACCCCTAGCAAGGGAAACGTGTTTGCGGATGCGTTGAGTAGGAAGAAAGCAACCCTTAGTCCTATGTTCGTGGAGTGGAAGAGCCTAGAGTTTATTTCCACCTTTGACTTTAAGCCCTCTACGGACATTACCCCGGGATTGTTGGCAGCACTTGAGGTTAAGCCTACCCTCATAGATCAGATTGGCTCAAGGAAGAGAGAGGATTCAGAGCTTATGGATATTTTAGATAGGATTAGCATAAGAGAGGTCTCTAGACATCTCCAATGCTATTCCATAGATAGCAAAGGGTGGCTAAGGAGAGATGGAGTACTTTGTGTCCCCCGCACTAGTGATTTGTTGAGAGTAGTTCTAGAGGAAGCACACCATTCTCGAATGACTATTCATCCAAATGGTGATAAGATGTATAGGGACATGATGAGAATGTTTTATTGGAGTGGCATGAAAAAAAATGTGGCGGAGTTTGTAGTTAAGTGTCTTGTGTGCCAAAGAGTTAAGGCAGAGCGGCAGAAGCCTGATGGATTACTTCAGCCATTGCATGTACCCGAATGGAAGTGGGATAGTGTTTCGATGGACTTCAAAGATGGTTTACCCTAGTCTAGAAAGGGGAATACTAGCATTTGGGTGATTGTAGATTGATTGACTAAGAGTGCCCACTTCATTCCGGTCAAGAGTAAGAGGACGACATCTTATTTGGCATCCTTATGTTCATGAGATAGTCCGACTTAATGGAGTTCCCTCTAGCATAGTGAGCGATAGAGACCCTATTTTTACTAGCGAGTTTTGGAGAAGCTTGCAAGAGGCTTTAGGGACGCAGCTTAGATTGAGTACGACCTATCACCCTCAAACGGATGGCCAAACGGAGAGAGTTAATAGAGTGCTTGAGGATTTGTTGAGGATGCGCATTCTTGATTTTGGAGGAACTTGGGAGGAGAATTTTCCTTTGGTGGAATTCGCATATAATAACAGTTTTCAAGCTAGCATTGGGATGGCACCTTTCGAAGCTCTTTATGAGAGACCTTGCAAGTCACCTTCATGTTGGGTGGAGTCTATGGAGAGATTGCTACTTGGTCCTGACATGGTTAGGGAGACTTCATAGAATGTTGATTTGATTAGAAAGTGGATGAAAACAGCCCAAGATAGACAGAAATCTTATGCAGACAAGCGGAGAAGGAACATTGAGTTTGAGGTAGGAGACTTAGTTTTCATTAAAGTATCCCCGCTAAGGAAGGTGGTGAGGTTTGGATCGAGTGGGAAACTAGCTCCCAGATTCGTAGGACCATTCTCCATTGTAGAGAGAGTAGGGAAGATAGCGTATCGAGTAAAGCTACCGGAGAGGCTCGCGGGAGTACACGATGTTTTTCATGTTTTGCACTTGAGAAAGTGCTTACATGACTCAGCGGAGATTGTGGAGGCTAGTCAACTAGAGGAGGTTGAAGTGGAGAAAGAAGCATCGGCTCGTCCTACCAAGATCACTGGACATGACATTAAGAAGCTTAGGAATAAAGAAGTCCCATTAGTGAAGGTGCAGTGGGGAGATGATGTTGAAGACGCTACGTGGGAAGCTGAAGAGAAGATTCGTACCTCTTATGTGCATCTCTTTGATAGTAAGTTTTACAATTTCCTATTTCCATCTTTAGTTTTGAATAGGTTCTTTCCTTTATTATCCTTTGGGAGGGTAGAACTTAGGATTTAACCTATGGATGGTAGGATTTGATGTAAACATGCTTATTAGAACATGTTATGTATGATGGATACTAGTGGTTGCAAGTAGTTGCTAGTGGATGCTAATGGACGCATATACTTACACTATGCACTACTATCTCTTAGGAATCGGCCTAACTAGGACACTAGGGCATATGCATATGGATGTGTGCGCATTTGCATTTTTATTTTATTCCATGGTTGCTATTGCATTTGGATGATGATTGTAGCACGTATATAGAAATATCAGTTATCATTATGGAATTTGCATTCATTTAGATACATGACACGGACATGATTGCATAAAAGGAGGTCAACTGAATCGGTAGACTGCCTACTTTTTAGCATTAGTTAGGGACATTGGCACTACACTAATTGCATATGTATCATAAATCGCATTAGAAAAATTTAAGGACAATGGATGTAATGGATGATGGTTGAGTAGTTGGTTGTAGAACTTGGATGAAACATTTATTTCATTCTTCTATCCTTAGAGATTTCGAGGACGAAATCCCTTAAGGAGGGGAGAATGTAACAACCCGAAATTTAAGCTATAGTAATTAATTAACGAATTAATTAAATAATAAAATAACTTTGTGAAATTATCAGAATTGGACCACGAGAGTTGCACCATTGTGTCAATGGTTATTTTCTGGTCAATTTCCATATATAGATTGTCAAAATCGAAGCTAGAATGAAGAAGTTACGGAATATACAAGAAACGAGAAAATAAAAGAAATATATATATATATATATATATATGAAAGGTCGACCCTAGGGTCGACCCTCACCATGGCTAGGTCGACCTATAGGTCGGCCCTAGCAAGTGGTAGGTCGACACCCAAGTCAACCCGCATGCATTCTTTTGCTGGCTTCGTCCAGTTCGATTTCAACACGTCATTTTGCTATTTTTACTCTATCTCATGCGTACGTGCTTCCATCTGACGGTTCCCATTGAGCCTATGACGTGGTTGCACCAAATTTAATCTCCAAATCCAACGGTCTGAGATCCACAAGTGACACTAAAAATAAGACCCTAGGCCTAGCTATTTTTCTCATTCGGATTTTCTCCATCTGGGTTCATTGCCTGAGGCTGGACCTTAAAAAGAATATTTTTCCAAGGAGAAGATCTTTTTAATTAAAATATTGTATACCCCTCAAGTGGGCCCGGAAAGGCCAAAGGAAAGAGCTAAGGACCACATGTGACTGTTTAAGTAATTATTTTAGATTTTTAAGTAATTTAAAATAATAGGGTTTCCAATAGTTGTAGTTTTTCTACAATTTTGGGATAACATTTATGCAAGTTTATTTACAGTTTATTTTTAAGTAAATTTTAGACTTTTTTCCAGTCTATTTTCTTTTAGCTATTCTATTTCAGTTATTTGCAATTATTTACTGTTAATTACAGTTTTCCCAATTATTTACAGTTATTTACGGTATTTACAATTATTTACTATCATTTACGTTTTATTTACATCTATTCTACGTTTGGATTTATTCTGAAAATGTCAGTTTCTTTTTAATTCCCTTTTTACGCGAATGGAATGAATAGAAAAAATAATTCGTTAATATGGACTAAAATATAAGAAAACTGAATTTACATAAAATGGGATGTAAAATAAGAAGAACTGTAATAAATTGGACTTAGACTGAAATAGGCAAATTTAAGACATTTGCAAGTATAGTTATAACATGTAATTATAACTAAAAAGAGAAAATAGAAGAAATAGCAGAAGTAGCTTATTTTTAAACTTAGGTCTCGGGTTAAGTAAATAAGCAAAGTTATAACACACAGGTTATAATTAGAGACAAAACAGAAAAGGCTTATTTTAAAGACTTATATTAAGTTAATAAGCAAAGATAGAAGTAGGACCCGTACCGGCAGAATTTCCCTTGGGACACGCTTATGTTGTTTAGGGTAGATAAGTGATCAATAATTAGAAGTTCAAATCAGGTGATTTGGACAAGGGGCGCTGCTAGATTTTGTTTGTTAGGACCCGTATCGGCAGCATTCCTATTCAGTCAGGAACCGGTGGTCTCATAACACACGAAGGTGAGGCTGGGCACGCTTATGCTGTTTAGGGTGAATAAGAGGTTCAAAGTGGGAGCAACAGGTAGCACGACCCTAACGGTGGTCGAGCGTGCGGCCTCGGTGCAGGGAGATAAGTCGCTATTGAGTTCCAAGCACTAACTAAGTGTCTTTTGCTGTGGGACCCACAGGATGGGACTAGCCCGCAGTAGGCACAACAGAGATTGAAGGCCGATCAAAGGGTAGAATTAGGACCTCGGCCTAATTAAACTAGGATTGGGATTTCAGCCTAATCAAACCAGTTTTAGAAAAGTGCAAACAATCCAATCGAACTATCTAAGAAAGAAAACAGTTAAACCATATTTTATTCCATCTTTATCTTTTTCTTTATTTCCTTTAATACTAGAACTTTGCAAAGTCTATTATCTTTACCTTGCTTAGGAATACTAGTGATTACCTTCATTCACCAGACTTTTAGTCTGACCCACTCCTCCATTTCCCCTCTTCCCCATAGGCCGGTAGAGGCAGGAACAGTAGATTTTGGATTTTCTTGGAGATTCAGCTTCGGAGTTTTTCTTCATGTATTCTTCTTCTTTTTAGTTTTATTTTCATGTACTGGCACTTGTTGAGAGGGATGGATTTATGTATGTACTCTGATATTGTGACTGAGATGATGTTTTCCATAAGACATATGTATTTGGTATTTTGAGACTTATTTTGGTTATGACTTATTTTATGAAGTTTGATTTTTAATAGGTTATTGTTTTTAAATGTTTCTACTGTTTTATTTATTTTGTCTTGTGAATCTTAGTCTCTGTAAGTTTTTAGCTATACCTAAAACGTACCATATTCTTTAGTGTGCCCTTTTTGAGTATATTAAGGGGTGTGAGGTGTTTCATTTATGATGAGACCTCAATATGACCACAATGCTCGAAGCCATTCTTCTTTGATGATCCTCAATGCCATTGACACACGGGATCGACATTATTGATGAACCTCGACAACAACAGTTGTCAAGATTGCCCATATAATGTTGATACTATGTTACTGCTTGACTCTCGATGATGTCTATAGTTTTTGGTTCTCGTCATCGACATAAAGTGGTCTGTTTTGAAGAAATTTGACCTCATTGGATAGAAGCGACATGGTTCTATTATCACCATCTTGTGTACATTGATGTGGACATGGACTTTGACGTTGATATCCATCTTTGCATCTGAAGCTTTGAACCTAGACATGAACCCCTGCTTCAAACCTCAACATGAATCCTTAGTCTTGGCATTGATTCTTTGGCTCGTATCCTTTGAAAATTATTAGGATAACAATATATATATATATATATATATTATTATTAATATTACATATGTATGTATTAGTTACATATATATATATATATATATTTGTTTATATGTTTTCATCCTCGTAAAATTATTTAAATAAAATTTACTTTAACACACAAATATATATATACACACACATATAATATTTATATAAATAACAAGCTTATATACATATATATATACATATATATATATATATATATATTGAAAACATACAATATATATCGGATGAGCGAACATGTCCGTTGCAATGTAAATCCCAACATTTATATACAGACATGTTATACCTTGCATGGATTATAATGTTACACATGCACATACATAGATATATATATATATATATATCATATATATTTGTACATTTATATGTGTAGAATATAAATTAAATAAAGTTGTATATAATCTATAAATTTAAATAAAATAAGAGACTTTATTTACATAAAATTTAGAATTTTTCTAAATAAATTAGACTTTGTAGGCCTAATAAAGATCCAATAGGGTAAAAAAAATTAAAATTCACCCATAACTTCTGTTGCGGGTTGGTCCAGTTCCAACAGTTAAGAAATAAAGGGCTTTGTTAAAAGAAGAAATAATTTGGTTAAGGAAGTAAAATTTAAGGGGAAATAGTTAAAAAGTTCAAATTTTATACGGGGAAATTTTTTTAATCATAGTAAAGCCGTCCGCTGATCCAAGCCCCCATACCCCTGGGTAAATTTATATAGGATAGGGAAGCGCATGGTAGGAATCGAACCTAGGTCTTTTTACCATAACCCAAGCCTCCTTTCCATTGCGCCGCACCCGCGGACATATCCATATCATCTTATTTTGGTAAAGGATGAGGTGAAGAATGGATAATAGATATTGAGTAGGAGATTGAGATGGATTCCCCTTTGTGATGTTAAGGTTAGAGAACTAAGATTTGAAATTAAAGAATGAGGGATAGAGTAAGAGTTGAAATGATGGATATTGAAGATGATGAAAAAAGATAAGAATGTTGACTATAAAATGACCAATTTAGTCATCTTAGTTTTTGTTTATAGGAGGAGAATAAATTACTAGTTTCTCCCCTTCATAAAAATGTTAAGTAAAAAATGCTCGCCATATCCAAATCGATTATCTCTTTAATAGTTCTCATAAATAAATTGTACGATAGAATATTTTATAAGAGAAATCTTGAGAATAGTTAGGTACGGTAGAATTAATTACAGTTCAATATTGGGGATATGGGTAGTACAAATAGGTGTGAAGTCTCAAGATTTGTATGCAAGAAGAAAAATATTCAATAAAGTTTGTAAATAAAGTTACTATTCCTTCTTTATAAAATTTTAATATACAATCAATAAAGGAAGTTGACTCCATTCAAGTTCCTTTGCTCAAGGAGTATTATGACAATTGGACCTATTTAAGCTACTAACAAAAAAGTCTGATTTAGTAAGATGTGGACTATAATGAAGCAAACACGTAAATTGGATTAAAAAAGAAGATATAGTTCCTTCGTGTTTGTGAAGAAGAAATATAATGAAGAAATAATGTGCAACAAGTAATTGATAGTTCAACATGATCATCTTCATTAACGTGGATGGGAAAGAATCTATATTTGAAGAAAGCTTAAATGAAACTCCAGTGCGCATGAGATCATTACAAGAAATATATAAATTAATTCGAATTTCAGACGATGGTACACTATTTTTTCATTTTTTTGCAACTTGTGGAATATGATTTGATGAAGTGATTCAAGACAAAAGATGGATCAATACAGTGGAAGAAGGAAACAAAGCAATTATAAAGAACGGAACTAGAGTTTTGACTATTTTACTATAAATGATGCAAAGCTATTGGAGTAAATTGCGTAAAAAAAGTGATATTGTATCCTAATGGAGTAGTAGAGGGGCAAAGCAATATTGGTAGCTAACTGACACAAGAAAAAAGGAAGTACAAACCATGAGGAGATATTTGCACCTATTGCTCATTTTGAAACTATAAGACTATAAAAATTTTCAGCGGCTCAAAATAAAAGAAAAATATATCAAATTGATGTGAAATTGTGATAGTTGTGTAATGTAAAACGTTAGAACTATGATAGTGTCATTATGCTAATGTGTTGATCTCAAGTAAAATAAGTGAATGCATGAGTTTATGTTATAACATGTGCAGTTAAAGCCTCAAAAAATCCCCGCTGTAGCGCATACTCTTTGACCGCTACGCTATTTCAATTTACCATTGGTAAATAGCAAATCTGCTTTAAGCCCCTTATTTTTCGTTACAACTGCTAAATCAAGGCTTTTTAGAACCCGGTTTGGCAACAGTAATATACAAATGTTGATTTAACTAGTTCTCTTTTAATACAAATCAACAAAGTTTGGGTAAAAGTCTAATTTAAGGCATGAGTGCTCAATATAAGTTAGAAATCTATTGTAGTCACCAAATCTAGTCTATAAAAATCATGATATTCTCGGTTTTTTTATATAAGATTAAACAATATTTCTTTCTCCTGCACCAATGATGTGAGAGAATAAATTAACTTTAAATATTGGTTTTATATTCAGCGAATCTTTTTGCACCTCCACCATTATAGAACTGTTAAGCGCTTTAGCTGCACATATTATAAAATATATTAATTATACTTTAGTTAGGTGATGACGCAGTGCCACTCATGCTGGATTTTATATCTGATCAGATGTATACTTATGTTAGAACCTATGTTTTGATGATGTTAATGAAACTTGTATTTCTAAGTATTTATAAGAATATATGAAGCACTAGAGACAATTTATGAAATAAGAGAACAAGACATTGGAGTCAAATACAAGCTATCAACAATATTTGGGGATTCAACAAATCAAAAGAAACTAATGCATTCATTCGAAGATGGGCCGAAGAGCTAATAAAGAAGTGTGTTTTATAATCAAGACGTTATCGAGTCATTATGAGTCTTAGGAAGATTATTATTTTTAAAATCCATATATGTTCTAAATTCTATTCAAACATTGCCACATCTCATATAGTTCTCTCTAATATTTTTACGATTTTTCTCAAAAAAATTTAAAGTCAATTGGACCGGTTCTAATAAGCAAAGAGAAAACTAGTGCATAAGAAATTATAAGCAGTGTAAAGACAATAGTATAATTTGTCGACCGATTATTGCATACTTGACGTGTTGATATATGTACACTTCGTAGCATTTTGTTATCCCGTCTTTTGGCAAGGCCGTGACACCAAGGACTTGACTAGAGACCAAAGACAGTTCCTCTAGGAAATCGGTCATACGCAGGTTCACTATGGATATCGACGAATTTTGTCCGAGTCCGGATCGAGCCAAAATTGATATGGCACGACAAGCGAAGCCATGAGAGTCAACGTTCCAAATCTCAAGTCAATCCGAGTTCGTATGCTCAGAACGATACAAAATTGGATGAAAACCAATCACCGGTCGACTCGCTCCCTTCGACTCGCTCCCTTCAACTCGCTTCACAACCATCAGCAGTGATTACTTCGACTCGCTCTACTCGAATCCATCATGGAAGCCTACTTCCACTCACTCCATTTCGACTCGCTCCGCCTCCATTAGAAATGACCACTTCGACTTGCTCCGCTTCGCCTCCATCATAAGTGCCTACTTCGACTCGCTCCGCTTCAAACCACTGTTCGACTCCATCGAGTTCGACTCCCTTGGCGAAGCCACTGTTCGAATCCCTCATGACACTCCACTTCGACTCGCTCAAGCAACGCACACTTCGACTCGCTTTGCTTCGCAACCATCAGGAGTGCCTACTTCGACTCGCTCCGCTTTGAGCCATACTTCGACTCGCTTCACTTCGACTCGCTTCGCTTCGCGTCCATCAGATAGCCTATGTTCGACTCCATCTAGTTTGACTCCATCTAGCAAGGCGCAGAAGTCAATATGAATGAATGCCACATCACCGAGTCAAACAAAACCGGGTCGAACAAAAAGCGAGTCGAAACAAGAGCGAGTCGAACGAAACAGCCAACCGAGAATCTCAATTTGTATCGATTGTATCTTCTGATCTACAAGTCCAAATGCTATGAAATTTTCACAGAAGACTAGGTCCACGCTAAAGAATGTCCACGCCAAATTTCGACTCCATTGGATGAAATCTTCATCGATACGAAATATGTTCGTATCGATCCCGGATCGGACCGAAACTTCACGGGCTTGGGCGCGCGGGCCTGGTCACGTGCCAGAGAGGGTCTCCCGAGATCTGAGCGAGATACTGGCCTCCTACACCTATAAATAGACCCCCAAAGCCAACAGAAAAGGGATTCTTCTTCCTCTTTGAGATCTCCAACGCCCAGACTCCGCCAGATCCAGATCCAAACTCCATTGCTGCTGCCACCAACGAATTTCACTGCTGCAAATCATAATTATCTACTGTAATTCATTGAATTCACTTGTAAACATCAAAGAAAGATCAATAAAGCAAACTACTTCAGAGTGGACATAGGCAAGATCGCCGAACCACTATAAATTTTGTGTCTATGTCTACTTCTTTCTGTTTTAAGTTTATTATTCTTCACTTTTTATCCTCTACATTACCTAGATCTGAGATCTGTGATTATATACTGCTGATTTGTGTTCATACACTGGTGCTTTCATGACATTTGGGGTTTGTGACCATTTTTGGCCCAAACACATTTGTTCATTGATCTTGGCATCTCTTTCAGTCTTCTTTAACGTTCAACTATTCCTCGGTAGTTGTATTTTTTTTATCTTTGATGAAACATTAAATCTCCTCAAATTAAATCTTTTGAACTCCATTTATACCCATGATCTCAAGCATAGAAAAACTAACCGATCTATTTTGAATTCTAATATCTGAAATCCTACTTTCTCCATTGATCTATGTGCTTTTTTTCTGGCCATTTACTAATATACTGAACTCCTACACCTCTTATACTTTCACCTCAAGGTCATCTATGGGTTATACAAATATTGTACATGAACGACGGTAATCTATATATCAAAGGTACAAGTCTGTCTACAATAAATCTTTGTATTTTAAACCAAAGTCCTGTACTAGTGTCCTTAATTAGCTAGTGAATTTGAAGTCCTATTCAGTTGTTTCAGTAAAGTATGTAGAAACATATCCGTTCAGGTGAAGTGAGGGTAGTGAAATTTCAAAAATTAATTTTTAGACTGTATGTAAGACGTAACTCTAAACTAATATAAAAATTATGTGTGCATTTTCTATTTTTATTTATTCTAGCGCATCATACACTTAGTTATATATTGTGAATAGCTTATTATTTAGTAGCTTTGAAAACACGTATATAAATAAACCTCGCTATATATAATCAATCCACCCTAGACTTGCATTTGATATTAAAGCCTGGTCATTTTAGAAAAGTAACAAATTTTTAAAATATTAGTACAGCCACATTCACTACATTGGACAATCTACTGAAAGACAACCATAATTCAATGGCTCAAATTATGTATATTGGTCTACACATACGAAAATTTATATAAAAGATAATGGCCTTGAAATCTAGGATGATACTCAAGCACAATATGTAGCTCCTACTAGTACGTTTAGTACATGGTCAAATACTCAAAAATCCATAGCTATAAATAAATTAAAGCACAAGAATCCTTCAAGAGGAGTGCTGATCCTGTTAGAAGGACCCAAAACTCTAATTTCAACTCTAGAAATCCTAAAATGTCACAGTAACGAGTCATTGTCTTCTTCTCTTAAGAAGTAAGATTGGCAGTTGGTATATTCTCCTTAGAAGGTTTCTTGTGCTTAGGAGTACTAGATGATCCTTCAGAGTTCCTTTTTGTGTCCAATCATCATACCTATATCATTTTAATCAAACATATAAGTTAAACCTTGACTAAAAAAACTTAAATGTAAATTATCTTTAGAATAGTCAAGTTAATGAATTTCTAATGTAATTAAGCTAATAAGTACCCAAGTAATAAGATAATATAGTAGAAATATGAAAATATTATATATTAAATAAACAAAAAATAGATCATCATAGACTGGGTTATTGCATGTTAAATAAGTAAACAAACATGTTGTCACACATTGAGCTGTCGCGAGTTGAATAAGGTAAGAAAAATGGGTTGTTGCATATTGAGCTATCGCGACTTTCAGTAAGATAAGAAAGCAATTCATTACATGTTGAAAAAAGTAAATAATAGAGATTTCGCAAGTTGAGCTATCGAATAATGAGAAAAGTAAATAATAAATTTGTCACTAGTTGAACTATTACGTGTTAAATAAAGAGAAGAAGGCTGTCGTGAGTTAAGTTATCGCATTAAATAAATAGATGGGCTATCGCATGTTGAGCAAAGGGGTTGTCATATGTTGAAATAATGCATAAAAAGGCAAACTATCAACAGTTGTGAAATGTTAAAGCTTAAGTGGGTATTGGTAATAAAAACCAAAACTCACTATAAAATGAACAATTTAAACAGATTTAATATTGGATCAAAAAAAACTAGACGAAACTTGATCATAAAACTAACAGAATCAATAAGACCAAAAATTGGCGAAAATCAAACAAAAATAGATAATAGTAATAAAGTCGATACTCGAAATTGACAACCTGATTATCATAACAACAAGAAGTAAGACAAATTACCAAGAGAAATTTTTGTTGAGAATCGTGGTTTTTTAGAAAATTCAATGTTAATTTGAGATTAGAAATTTTAGGAAACTGGTAAAATAGACGAGGAGGAGGAGGAGGAGAGGATTAACTATTTATAAGAGAGGGAAGAGAATAATCTAGCCGTTGGATCAAAAAAAAGGGGAACATGTATGATCAAGATAAGAAGCTTTTAGAACACGAAGAGTTTAAGTCGGGGAGATGTTTAAAATGAATGGAGTTTTTATACTAATATATAAAACAGTTTTATAAAAGGGGGGATAAATACTATACCAAAAAATGTAAGCTATCGCATGTTGAGGAAAAAGTTTCACAAGTTGATACTAGTACGAGCTATCTCAAGTTGAGATCAAATCAAGCTATCGCGAGTTAATGATAAATGGAGCTATCGCAAATTGGCAAAGAAGTGGCTATCATAAGTTGAAGAATATGGGTTATTGATAATGACATGATAAAAACTATCGCATGTTGACTAGTTAAACTATCAAAGATTGATGTTACAAAGCTATCCCATATTGACTAGTTGAGTTATCGAAGGTTGATGTTCCAAAGCCATTGCATGTTGACAATGGAGCTATCGAAGGTTGACGTTCTGAAGTTATCGCATGTTGATACACTCTAAGGCTATCACGGGTTGTGTTTACTTAGCTATCGCATGTAAACCACCTAGAGCTACCTCATATTGATGATTTAGGGAGCTGTTGCATGATAATGACATAGGCTGTTGTAAGATGATGATGATGATATAAGGCCATCACATGTTAAAATAATCAAGACAAAAATGGGCTATCGCATGTTGATGACTTAAATAGTTATAGCATAATGAAGACTAAGAAAGCTATCACACATTGATTATTGAGGAGTTATCGAGAGTTGATGTCATCGTATATTGACAGTCAAAACTATTACTGTAACAACCCGCATATTTTACGATTCGTATATTTAAATGTTTAATTTAAATATAGCATCGTTAGTCGGATTTTAGTCCGAAAAAGTCACTATTCGTAGAAGAACAGTCGAATTAGTGAAAAGTCTATGTGGATCGTGCTATTTGGAAGTGCCTATTTGAAAACACATTCAAACAGAAATTCAGACGTCTGAAATGGGTCGTTCAGACGTCTGAAATTGTTCGAGTCAATCCAGAAAGGAAATAGGCTAAAATTGCCATTTTCAGACGTTTGAAATGGACGATTCAGACGTCTGAATATTGTTCTAGACAACTTCTGTTTTCCAGATTCAGACGTCTGAATCGTTCATTTCAGACGTCTGAATGAAGTTAGAAAACTCTTTTTTTTTTCAGATTCAGACGTTTGGTTTGGAAATTTCAGACGTCTGAATGAAGAATGGAATTGAGAATCACCAATTTGGACTCGAGACCACTTCCATTGAGTTCAAAATGGTGTTTGCGACTTTTTTGAGTATAAGCATCGACATGTTTGGAGTTGAGTGAATTTTTCTATTTTTCACTTAGGGCTTTGGGCTTGGGTTTGGATTTCACCCAACTCATCCTATACCCTAACTCAGCCCCCTCTCCTCTCCATTCACTCAATTCAGTTCCTAAAACTCTAGCTCAACTGAAAATGAGGGAAGAGAATGGGAAATAGAAATTCCAAAACCTAGATTCAATTGCAAACTCAAATTCTTGCTCCAAAATCAAAGAGAAGCTTAGGTAAGCCTTCTATTCATCTTCTCCATCTCAATCCCTCTTCAAATTCTCAGAAATTCCTAATATCTTAATTTAGAGAAAACTTCATCTTTGATTATAGATTGATGTTCTTGAGGTATTGTTGAAGAGATATTAACCTATTGCTTATTCTAGAGCTTATCATTGGTGTTTGGGTTTAAAATGTTAGTTTTTGAACTCACATCTACGTCTATATCTCTGATAGTGTTAGGTAGCAATTCCTAACATCTATTCCTTGTCTATTTGCTTTTGAATTGAATTGTTTTGATGAATATTCCAATTTTTGGTGTTTGAAGTCGAAATCTATGAAAAATCATTATATGGATGTTTGGACATGTTGGTCGGAGTGTATTGGTGAGTCTTTAAGGTTGGGTAATCGTTTGGCGTAAACTCCTAGCCATCGTCACTCATCCGATCGCTTTCGATATTATTTGGCCATCATTGGCCTAGGCAAAGTATTGCCTGAGCCCCAGGTTCAGATGTCTGAAATATACAAGTCAGACGTCTGAATCTGCTTGTCTCAGCCCAATTTGCCTATTTTGTGTGGGATTCCAGTTTTTTATCGATTCGTGATTATCCGATATCTTGTTATCATTTATTATCGACCTTGATGACTTCTTCTTCGGGATTTTTGGGAATATCCATTTTGATGGATTCGGCATTGATTTATATGGATTTAATTCACGTCTTCGTATGTGAATTTTTGATGATTGATTGTTTCTACAATCATTTTGTGATTTGTCACTTTAAAATACAAAGGTTTTTATACTAGTATTAAATATTCAACTGTTTTACAAAGATGATTTCAAACTCTATTTTCGATACAATGCTCGTTTATAAAATCGTTTTCTAATCTATTAGTATATACAAACCTTTACCTTATTCGTATGAGAAATCTAATTAAACGGCTTAGTAAAACAAGTGGTATGAAACGCTTGTGTTTACTTCGTCGGTTAATTCTTGGACTTGTTCGATTGAACTCTTGTGACAATATTCGAGTGGAAATCTACAATCTGTTCGTAAATATTTTAGTTAAGCTAGTGGTTATGGGACATGAAGCTAAACTCTTATATTTACTAGCTTAGTGTAATCGACACTTCTTGATGATCGATGATGATTATTTTATGATTTAGACTAGCGATGTGCGATGTCTCTTTGTCCGCGTGGGGGACTATACCCCATTCTGTTGAGCTTCGTCTCATTTTTATGGGCTAGCGACTCATGATCTTTGGACCGTTCGTGGAGAAATCGGCTAATTAAGTCGGTGCATGGGGTGTATCTTTTTAGGTGCATCGATGTTCGACTAGGCATGGGGTTTATCTTTTTAGGTGCATCGATGTTAGTTTATACATGGGGTGTATCTTTTTAGGTGCATCGATGTTCGACTAGGTGTGGGGTGTATCTTTTTAGGTGCATCGATGTTAGTTTATACATGGGGCGTATCTTTTTAGGTGCGTCGACGTTCGACTGTGCATGGGGCGTATCTTTCTAGGTGCATCAATGTTCGGTTTATGGTTAGCGACCATGGAATAGCATTTCGTTTGTGATACACATGTTGTGAGTTTTCATGCTCCCGTTTGTGATAGGCCTTTTCCCCCTTTTGTGATTTCTGGATTTCTAGTTGATGATTTCTAGAATTTGTGTTTCACCAATTTTTGTGGATTGGCATTGATATGTTTTGTCAATATTTGTGTTTTGGTGAATTATTTAAAGAATGTGATTCTTTTTGGTGCTTCGAGTTGATTTGAGATATTGTATGATTTTTATTGTTATTTAATGTATACTTGACTCAGTATGACATTTTTGGTTATCATACATTTTTGGTCATATCCCTTATCCTATCTCATTTTATCTGATATTTATAGCTAGACTGATCCATTTATTATTTTCTTCTTAAATAATACTCGGGTCAGACCGAGATGTTACAGGTGCCTCTGCTTGACTTCTTATCAAGGACTGTCACCTGATTTTTGGCTAACTACTTTAGATTAGTAGTTTTTGTTTTATACATTCGAGATGGAGACTCCTTGATGTATACTTATTCTTTTATCTAGCACTTGTAACTATTCTTTTGTGATATTGTGGATCTTGTTAGACCACTACTCTGATGTACACTTCTACGTGTTATATTCATATATGTTTCCGCCTTTGTGATATGGATATCTGTGATTGATTTGTGTTATGCTTATTTCTATATTTGTTTCCAAAGATCATATAGCCACTGTGTAGTAGCTTTGAGTTTGTTTCGGTATGTCGGATTTCCTCTTGAAAAGAAATGCATGTTATACTATCTGACATCTTGGTGCTCGCACAAAGCAATTACACGGATTGTCGCTCCTCAACAGCCTTATTCTTCGCGCTAGTCGACGACATTACCCCATAGTGTTCTTGGCTAGCGTGAGCATAGAGGTGGGGCGTCACAGCTTGGTATCAGAGCCATACTTCAGAACAATGTAGAATAATCTAGCAAGGATCATTGTCCTAAGTCTTTCTTAGGAATCGTGCCATAGGATTTGATTCAAGTCTTCGTACGGTTCTACCTTATTTTCTTTTGTGATGCCTTGTTTTATCAATCAAGGTTGTTTGATATTCATTTTGAGAATAACCTTTTTCCTCTTCTTTCTTTCTTTCTTAGAGAAGAGAAATGGTTAGACCTGGCCATCCCACCGCCGGTCAATCTAGTACTACTCCTCAGGATGGAGTATTTATGTCAGCTCAACAACTTTTAGATCTTGTGAACAATGCCCGAGCTGTCGGACCCATTCCAGCGCCAACTCACCCTAAATCCGGGTTTGCACGCTTGTGCAGAGATTGTACCGCTTTGGGTGGAAGGCCATTCAAGGGATCCGAAAACGTTATAGAAATGCAAGCTTGGCTTAGATCATGCAATCACATCTTTTCCCGCATGGATCTTATTGATTCACTTCGAGCCCAAGTGGTTTCTAGCATGCTCCAAGAAAGAGCATTAGATTGGTATGAGCTTTTTATTTCTAAAATTATCGAAGCGGATCTTACTTGGGAGCAATTCCGGGAAAGATTCGAATTGAAGTTTGTGCCGGAGGCTAAAAAAGTAACTTTAGCCCGACGCTTTATTGACCTTGTTCAAGGTGAATCTTCTGTGATGAATTACGTCGCATCATTCGAATCTCTCTCTAAATATGGGGTCGAGTATATTAATACCACATTGAAGAAAAATCAAAGGTTTGTCTATGGGTTGAATAAGAACCATAAAAAGCCTTTGCTTCTGAAACTGGAAGTTTCTTTCGATCAGCTTGTAGATATCGCTCTTCGGCTTGAAGTGGCCGATAGAGAAATTGATGTTGAAGTTGTGGGTGCCAAACAGAACTTCAACAATCACATGAAGAGGCCTATTATGTTCAAAGACCCCAATCCCAACAAGAAAGGGAAGCAAGAAACTACGGTAGCAAAGAATCCTACCTCTAGTCGTGGGCAATGCTACAATTGTGGATCCACGGACCACTATGCAAGGGAGTGTCTGAAACCCCTTTATTGTCGCTATTGCAAAAGTTTGAGTCATCTTTTATCTTCATGTCCCAAACTTCAAAGTAGGAGAAAGGGAGAGTTGAAAGTTGTGCAAGTCTCTACTAGCACTTCTCTTGGTCAAGGTAATTCTCGTTCTATCCTTGATGACATTAATTTGTTTTGTGACTATCCTATTTTGATTTCTTTTGATACGGGTGCGTCCCATTGTTTTATATCAAAAGAACTTGTTGATTCTTTTTCTTTAAATATTATGGGCTTGATGACTTCAGTAAGAATTGCGAATCCGGTTAGTGGATCTGCAACACTCAGTTTATTTTGTGAAAATGTCAAGATTATTTTATGTGATTATTCTTTTCGAGCCGATTTGCATGTTATGCGTTACTTGGGCTTCGGAATTGATTTTTGAAAAAAGATTGGCTTGATCAATATGAAGCCAATATCCTATGTCCTAAGCGGACTATATATCTTTGACATTCTCAATCTGTTAAGCAGATTTCTAATGTTTTTAAAGATTTTTGATTTCCAAATTTGGTGGCAACATTTTATTCTTTAAACCCACTGGATGAGAAAAGTGTTATTTCTCTCATTCGAGTAGTTTGTGAATTTTCCGGTATATTTGAGCTTGTCTTAGGATTATCACCTAAGCAATCTATTGTGTGGTGCTAAGGTTTTTTCATCTCGACCTTGCCACTGATTTTCATCAGCTACGAGTTGCGGAGGGAAGCATTCCACTTACCGCATTTCGAACTCGTTATGATTCTTGTGAGTGGTTCGTCATGTCATTCGGTTTGACAAACCTTCTACCTTATTTCATCCATTTTTGAATCGATTATTCTACGAATATCTCGATTAGTTTATCCTTATATTTATTGATTATGGATGAAAATAACAAATTTAAAATTTGCAAATCTTTTTAATAAGATATTTATAAGTATGATTGGGTTTTGTTCTTAAAACGAGCAAAGAATATTTGTAAATTTTATAAGAGACATGGTTATTATATATAAGATAATTTTGTGTTGTTTTGCCCATTGAGTGCTTTAAGAATTCTGGTCGATGCGCTTGATCAACGTTATCGATAGGAATCTCCTAAATGCTATGATGAGACAGTCAAACACAGTAAATTCTTGTAAAAAGTTAATTATAATTTTAAATGTCTTAGCTTTTCGGGAAAGAGGATCGATTAAAGGAACTCTTTTCCAATGCTTTTATCCTTGCGGTTCCCAAAGAGAACCAAGATTTTATTGTTTATATCGATGCTAGTTGTATTGGTTTGGGTACCATTCTCTTGCAAAAAGGGAATGTGTTGTCTCATATGCTTCTTGACAATTGAAGCTTGTTGAGACAAGATATGCCATTCATGATCTGGTGCTCGCGGCTATTGTTTTCGCTCTTAGATTTTGGCGTCATTGTCTTTTGGGAGAGAAATTATTCTCTACACCAATTGTAAATTTTTAAAGTATTTATTTTCTCGAAAGGAACTTAATTTGCGTCAACAACGTTGGATCGAGTTCCTTGCTTCTTTTGATCTTGATATTCTTTGTACTCCAAAAAAGGGTAATTGAGTTGCCGATTCCACTAGTCATAAGCAACAACCGGTTGTTTCCATGATGATATCCGAATGGAATGATCTCGAGACTTTGTCCTCTTGTGAGATTTGAGATCATGAATCCAATTCATGTTCATCTCTTATTTTGTGTAGCCTTGAGGCTCGTCCTTCTCTTTTGGACTATACCTCCTTTGGCTGAACTCTATGTCTTGTTAAATTGCATGGAGTTCCTACTTCTATTATTAGCAAATCGTGATCCATTATTTTACTAGTGGATTTTGGAAAGGTCTTCAAAAAGCTTTGGGAACGAAGCTTAATTTTAGCACCGCTTATCGTCCTCAATCCGATGGACAAATCGAGCGTGTGAATCAAACTCTTGGAGATCTTCTTCGTGCATGTGTTCTTGATTTTGGTGGAAGTTGGGAAGATCATATTTCTCTCGTTGAGTTTTCTTCCAATTATAGCTTCCAATCTAGTATTGGTATGGCACCTTTCGAGGCACTCTACGGAAGGCCATGCCGATCCCTTCGTGTTGGCTTGAAGCCGGTAAGAAGCTGGTTTTAGGTCTAGACTTTATTGGTGTTCATTTGTGTTTCACCTATGAAGGTTGTTGTGCGTTTCAGTCGATCGGGAAAATTAGCACATCGATATGTTGGTCCATTTCCCATCACCGAACGTATTGGTTTCGTGGCTTATCGCCATTTATTACCGGCTCAATTTTCTGTTATTCATGATATATTCCACGTCTCTCAACTACGGAAATGCCTTATGGATTCCGATTCTATTCTTGAGCCCGGTATTATTGAAGAAATTGAAGTTTCACCAAATTTAACTTATGAGCAACATTCTATTCGTATCATTGCTTCGAAGGTTAAACGCCTTCGAAATAAAGATGTTCCTCTTGCGAAAGTTCAATGGTCCTCAAATCCTAAGGATTGCTCTTGGAAACCCAGAGAATTCATCGAGCGAACACATCCGGACTTACTCTCTCGTGCTCTTTAGGGTGAACTTCTTATTTCTAATTTCTTCTCTTTGTATTGATATGTTTTTTATAGTTGTTACTCTTTAATTTCTTCTTTATTATTGCGAGGACACAATTTCTTTAAGGAGGGGAGTCTGTAACAACCCGCATATTTTACGATTCATATATTTAAATGTTTAATTTAAATATAGCATCGTTAGTCGAATTTTAGTCCAAAAAAGTCACTATTCGTAGAAGAATAGTCGAATTAGTGAAAAGTCTATGTGGATCGTGCTATTTGGAAGTGCCTATTTGAAAACACATTAAAACAGAAATTCAAACGTCTAAAATTGTTCGAGTCAATCCAGAAAGGAAATAGGCTAAAATTGCCATTTTCAGACGTCTGAAATGGACGATTTAGACGTCTGAATATTGTTCTAGACAACTTATGTTTTTCTAGATTCAGACGTCTGAATCGTTCATTCCAGACATCTGAATGAGGTTAGAAAACTCATTTTTTTTCCAGATTCAGACGTTTGGTTTGGAAATTTCAGACGTCTGAATGAAGAATGGAATTGAGAATCACCAATTTGGACTCGAGACCACTTCCATTAAGTTAAAAATGGTGTTTGAGACTTTTTTGAGTATAAGCATCGATATGTTTGGAGTTGAGTGAATTTTGCTATTTTTCACTTAGGGCTTTGGGCTTGGGTTTGGGTTTCACCCAACTCATCCTATACCCTAACTCAGCCCCCTCTCCTCTCCATTCACTCAATTCATTTCCTAAAACTCTAGCTCAACTGATAATGAGGGAAGAGAATGGGAAATAGAAATTCCAAGCCCTAGATTCAATTGCAAACTCAAATTCTTGCTCCAAAATCAAAGAGAAGCTTAGGTAAGCCTTCTATTCATCTTCTCCATCTCAATCCCTCTTCAAATTCTCAGAAATTCCTAATATCTTAACTTAGAGAAAACTTCATCTTTGATTATAGATTGAAGTTCTTGAGGTATTGTTGAAGAGAGATTAACCTATTGCTTGTTCAAGAGCTTATCATTGGTGTTTGGGTTTAAAATGTGAGTTTTTGAACTCACATCTACGTCTATATATCTGATAGTGTTAGGTAGCAATTCCTAACATCTATTCCTTGTCTATTTGCTTTTGAATTGAATTGGTTTGATGAATATTCCAATTTTTGGTGTTTGAAGTCAAAATCTATGAAAAATCATTATATGGATGTTTGGACATGTTGGCCGGAGTGTATTGGTGAGTCTTTAAGGTTGGGTAGTCGTTTGGCGTAACCCCCTAGCCATCGTCACTCATTCGATCGCTTTCGATATGATTTGGCCATCATTGGCCTAGGCAAATTATTGGCTGAGCCCCAGGTTCAGATGTTTGAAATATACAAGTCAAACGTCTGAATCTGCTAGTCTCAGCCCAATTTGCCTATTTTGTGTGGGATTCCAGTTTTTTATCGATTCGTGATTATCCGATATCTTGTTATCATTTATTATCGACCTTGATGACTTCTTCTTCGGGATTTTTGGGAATATCCATTTTGATGGATTCGGCATCGATTTATATGGATTTAATTCACGTCTTCGTATGTGAATTTTTGATGATTGATTATTTCTACAATCATTTCTGTGATTTGTCACTTTAAAATACAAAGGTTTTTATACTAGTAGTAAATATTCAACTCTTTTACAAAGATGATTTCAAACTCTATTTTTAATACAAAGCTCATTTATAATACCGTTTTCTAATCTATTAGTATATACAAACCTTTACTTCATTCGTATGAGAAATCTAATTAAACGACTTAGTAAAACAAGTGGTATGAAACGTTGGCATTTACTTCGTCGGTTAATTCTTGGACTTGTTCGATTGAACTCTTGTGACAATTTTCGAGTGGAAATCTACAATCTGTTTGTAAATATTTTAGTTAAGCTAGTGGTTATGGGACATGAAGCTAAACTCTTATATTTACTAGCTTAGTGTAATAGACACTTCTTGATGATCGATGATGATCATTTTATGATTTGGACTAGTGATGTGCGATGTCTCTTTGTCCGCGTGGGGGACTATACCCCGTTCTGTTGAGCTTCGTCTCATTTTTATGGGCTAGCGACCCATGGTCTTTGGACCGTTCGTGGAGCAATCGGCTCATTAAGTCGGTGCATGGGGTGCATCTTTTTAGGTGCATCGATGTTCAACTAGGCATGGGGTGTATCTTTTTAGGTGCATCGATGTTAGTTTATACATGGGGTGTATCTTTTTAGGTGCATCGATGTTCAACTAGGCATGGGGTGTATCTTTTTAGGTGCATCGATGTTAGTTTATACATGGGGCGTATCTTTTCAGGTGCGTCAATGTTCGACTGTGCATGGGGCGTATCTTTCTAGGTGCGTCAATGTTCGGTTTATGGTTAGCGACCATGAAATAGCGTTCTGTTTGTGATACACATGTTGGTGAGTTTTCATGCTCCCGTTTGTGATAGGCCTTTCCACCCTTTTGTTATTTCTAGATTTATAGTTGATGATTTCTAGAATTTGTGTTTCACCAATTTTTGTGGATTGGCATTGATATGTTTTGTCAATATTTGTGTTTTGGTGAATTATTTAAAGAATGTGATTTTTTTGGTGCTTCGAGTTGATTTGAGATATTGTATGATTTTTGTTGTTATTTAATGTATACTTGACTCAGTATGACATTTTTGGTTATCATACATTTTTGGTCATATCTCTTATCCTATCTCATTTTATCTGATATTTATAGCTAGACTGATCCGTTTATTATTTTCTTCTTAAATAATACTCGAGTCAGACCAAGATGTTACAGGTGTCTCTACTTGACTTCTTATCAGGGACTGTCACCTGATTTCTGGCTAACTACTTTAGATTAGTAGTTTTTGTTTTATACATTCGAGATAGAGACTCCTTGATGTATACTTATTCTTTTATCTAGCACTTGTAACTATTCTTTTGTGATATTGTGGATCTTGTTAGACCACTACTCTGATGTACACTTCTACGTGTTATATTCATATCTGTTTCCGCCTTTGTTATATGGATATCTGTGACTTATTTGTGTTATGCTTATTTCTATATTTGTTTCCGAAGATCATATAGCCACTGTGTAGTAGCTTTGAGTTTGTTTCGGTATGTCGGATTTCCTCTTGAAAAGAAATGCATGTTATACTATCTGACATCTCGGTGCTCGCACAAAGAAATTACATGGATGGTCACTCCTCAACAGCCTTATTCTTCGCGCTAGTCGACGGCATTACCCCGTTGTGTTCTTGGCTAGCGTGAGCATAGAGGTGGGGTGTCACAATTACATATTGAATAACTCGTATAAAGTTAGCATCCAGTTAGCCACATGGCATTCATTGATTGGGTCAGCAGTGCAATGTCACCATGAAGTAAGAGAAGGGTTGTGTCATATGTCATCTCAAACATATGCCACATCAGCAAATCATGTTCGTCCACTTCCTTCAAAGGACAAATGTCATGAATCCAAACGTCCAAATTGTTTATAAATAGGTATGTACCCATACTAGAAAGCGGATTAATTCTAAACCGTTCTTCTTCCTCATTTTCCATTTTCTTGTGTGTATGACAGAAAGCTTGAGATTGGAATTTTAATGGTTGTTAGGTCAAATTAGAATCGAAATATCATAATTAAGGATTTGAAAAAATTCTTTTTTTCATAAATACTCTTTTATGGATCTATGACTAGCAAACTTAACTAATGACTTGCATATTGGACAAAAGGACTTGCCTCTTTTGATTTGCATATTGAACCAAATGACTTGCCTTGTAACGTCCCAGATTTTCGCGTTCGAAAATCGACATCCATACTTTACATTGTACTCGAATGCCGTAGATTCGAGCGTTCAAATCCGAGTCACCGGATCTTATAACACTATTAAGTATAACCACACAGCGGAATAAAGAAAACAATGATATCATATACAACTCCAATGAATACAATATCCAATATGATATACAACAATAATATCAATAATACAACAATATCAGAGATAAATAATGATACAGCGGAAATAACAGACAGAAGAGATCACTCCAAATGATCTACAAAAGAGAATGACTCCAACAACTCCAACGTCAAGCTCGAACCACAAGGAGAAGCAAGTGCAGTCCTGAACTCCAAGAACTGGACCAGCTCCAGATAATCTACTAAACCTGAATATCTGAGAAACCTAACTCTAGACTTCCCATGTGAAAAATGATGGGCACCCAGAGTTTAGGAAGGGAACAATAAACTTCGGATCAGTCATGGGACTGGTGTGAGCAACAAAAATAGTTTATCTTTAAACAAACACAAAAGAATGTTTAACATTGAAATCCACAATGCTTTTCGAAAATGAAACTACCATAAGACCTTCCGCCACACACACAATGCAAACGCAGAATTGGAGGAGATTTCTTCTTATGATAGTCAAACATGCTTACTACGCAAGAAAAACTCTTTTGATATTATTACTAGTGCATAGTGGAAAACATTTCGAAAGTATAATATTAATCTTGGCCAGCATACAACATTTCATCGTATGCCTACTACAGCTACCATGTTCAATAACAGGTTACCGCCACATTCCATGGCAGGTAATACAACTAAAACCGTACAGGTTCGTATTGTTTCTTTGGATTTCCAACAAATGGTCAGGCAAAGGAACTTCCTTACACCAAAATAGAAACTCCTCTGGAAAGACGCCCCAGATCCTAACCGGATCTCTGCAAACACAAGGCCAACGCTACCTCACGCTGTACAGCTGTAACTAGGTAACTAACACACTGACGCTACCTCACGCTGTACAGCTGTAACTAGGTAACTAACACACGAGCTATGCCATCCCCCGGTCGTTACCGACCTTTATCCGAGGATCCTCAATCATAAAGCAACAACCGCAAAGTATAATCAACATAGTTAAAATATCTGGGATCCATACCATGATATCACCTTTTATCCAGAAGGGAATGACATACCCTAGGGGCGCTACCCCTACAAACCTTTGTCGCAACATTCCGGTTTCGACCATTATCGGGTTGTGAGGCTCGACGAAGTCTCGTCCACAAAGCTACACTTTTTCACAAAGCCACGCTTTTTCACAAAGCCACGCTTTTTCACAAAGCCACGCTTTTTCACAAAGCAACGCTTTGACCAACAAATGATCAACAGCACTTCGTGTGCCACATTACCAAATTGGGAATGTGACACTAGTGACCATCAACTACATAACCTCTGAGCTCGTACGTCTCAGAGAAGGGTGTTAAGCTAAGAGAATAAATTCTCCGCCACCAACAGAAATGTATTTGATAGAAACCAGCTTTACATCTCAAAGTGTAATGTCGAACACACATCCATACAAGTCCGTTCCGGGATCGAACGGAACCGAAGGCACTTCCAAAGAAGCCCTTGCAATCCGGGTATTCACAATCCCGATCGGACTTCCCATCACTTAGGGAATCTCTATACCGGCACGACTCAGTGCAGAGACAATCGATAGGTCATCTTATCATTCTCGCAAATACCCGGTCTTCACCACCAGTCTTCAAATGCTGTCCATATCGTCGTATCACTATTCGGAATGGGTTATATGACACAAAGGTATTTTCCCGGCTAACCCGAATAACGAGCGCAATTAAAAATCATATGGATACAGGGGTCTTTGTTAAATCACAGCTTAAAGCCCAAAACTTTTCATTCGAATGGTTAAAACAAATTACCATTTCCAATCTTTTAACAAAAAGATTCATTTCAAAAACCTTCACTGGTTTAAACAATTTTCCATACTTTTAATCTTTTAAACAAAAAGATTCAATTCACAAAGTTCGCCCCGTTCACAAAGATCCATTCATGGATTTCAAAACAATTTCCATTTTAATTGGATTAACTCGTTAAATCTTTAAGTCAAGATTTAACTTATAGCTTTCAAAACTCGTTTCCAAAGATTCATTCATAGTCTTTCAAAACAATTCTATTTCAAGTTGGATTAACTTATCCGGTCTTTGAATCAAAGACTCATTTCATAGTTTTCAAAACATTTCAATTCCATTTCAAACTTGAAACCTTACAACACAATTTGGAAATTCTTTCTTAAAATGAAAGCTATTATTAGTTGAAAATAAATAGTTTTCTTTTCGGAAAAATCAAGTTATATTTACACGAGTTAAAACCCTTGAATTAAATTCAAATTCCCAAATCAATACCTTTAAAATGGTTTAACCCATATATAACTTGTACAGCATCTTTAATCCTTAGTTTCAAATCATAGAATTCAATTTCAAACTTGAATTCAAATTTAAATCAAATTATTTAAATTTTCAAAACTCGATTAAGTTATTCAAAATAACTTTTATCTTTGAAATTCCATTTCGAAAGCTTTTCACTTTAAACCCAAATTTCCAATTTCAAAATCAATTGAAATTAAAATTTCAATTTCAAAAACATTAAATTTACATCATCTGTGACTTAACCGATTTCCTCGTGAAATCCATATTTGTGTGTGAAAGAGTGTGGTCCAGGGGTTTTACACACAATAGTGCAACATCATCAATCATCACAGATATATCAATATCGATAAGCGGTATAATCCACAATGCTTACCTTCATTCACAGATTCATAGATAAAATAAATTTATCAGTCACAAAGATTCATCATTACAATTCGATGTGGGTTTCGGATAACCAACTAGAATCCGACTCCCTGTCGCATCGAAATTCAAGTGCCATTTTACGGGCCAAGGGTTTCATATTCACATAGTAGTATATCACATAAACAGAAATCACAGCTCAGCACAAAGTAATTCATATCACAAAGCATCACAATCACAAACAGGGATATCAAACTGCTCAAAGTATTTCAATAATAATCAATCATCTAACGATTTGATGAATTAATAGTGTGATTATAACCAATCTATCACATAATTAAATAATTATAGATTTTCCTTTAATTAATGATTAATTATCCTTAATTTAAATTAATTCATCCTTAAGTATTAATTAATTAATTTAATCTTAATCACCTTCATAGATTAATTATTTCTTAATTAATTACCTTAATTAATAAATCACATAATTAATTATCCTTTAATTAATTATTCTTTAATTATTTGGTTAATCAAACTTAAATTATTAATTAAATAACCTTAATTACTTTCATTAAGAAATTATCTTTAAGTAATTAGTTACCTTAATTACTTACATTAATTAATCTTAATAAATCACACAAATTAATTATTCTTAATTAATTATAAGAAGTAATTACCCCTAATTACTTGTATTAACCAATCATAAATTACTTAATTAAATTAAAAGACAACCCCTTTTATCTTTTAATTACCCAAATTTATTGCCTTTATAAAGTAACTATCCTTTCAATTACTTTAAATAAATCATCTTTTAATTTTACTCGAACCACTTGAGAGTTTCAAAACGCAAAATCAATTCAAACGTTTAACTTTAAAATTAAACCCTTTGTTTAAGGAAAACTTGTTTATATTTCTAATTTGAAAACTTTAGTTTATATTTCTTTAAAGCTATGAAAACTTAAGTTATAAAACTTTCGTTGAAGCCCAAACTAAAAACACAAGCCTGAACCCAAATTTAATTATCACGAGGAAAACAGGCCGAAGCCCAAACCGAAGAAAACAAAACCCAAAATCATTGCTCTTTCTTCCCCGATCCCAAATTCACCCTGATACTCGAAGATACACGTGCACGTGCACGATGCTTTGCCGCTGCTCCGATCAACGCTATGACCCCAGAAAAGACGGCGACGATCATCTCACCACGAGCGAACACCCAGAACCACGAACCCCTCTGTAAATCAAAATCGAACTCACCCAACTCATCATAATCCACAAATCGACCTCGCTGCCACTCCTTCGATCACTTGAAGACTTGCGCTTCGGGCCATGGCATCGTCACCTATCAAGCTTCGATCCCCCAAAGCCACGCTTCACTCGACGTCACGTCGAAGTCGCGGTGGTCAAAACAAATAGCTCCAGTAAATTAGGTTTAAAAAAAGAAACCATCGCCGCCATCACCTCCGATGTCGTGGCCACCCCTACCCATTTTTCCTATCAGCCCGGTAGTCTCGTCCACCTCTTCGCCCAACCCCGACCACCGACAACCCTCCGATCATCTGAAAATGGTTGAAACTCACTTCCAGTTCATCTTTGAACTGCTCATCGCATAAACAATTTAAAATCATCATTATAGCTTTAAAAATCCTATTTTTGTTGATGTATTCAATTTATAATACTGAATTTATAAATTAAAAGTTTGAGTTTTGACTTTGTTTAACATACACAGTTGTTTTAAATACTTCCAGAGATAAACAAGCCTTATATTGACTAACTAAAATTTTTAAACATTATTCTAGGTCAAATCAAACAATATTTGTTTGATAATCAGATCCTATCTAGAACTAGATCAAGTGATAAGGATTTTTTTTTTTAAGTTTTACTCTGTAAACCTGGAACAAACTTATCTGCCTGTAACAAAGCATACACATTATCCTTGCTATGAATACATATACAAACAGGCATATGCAAACACTTATTTATCATTATAGACACCAGAGTCGAAGAGCTAGTTTTAAAAATTCAAGTTTGCTCAGTTTGAAAGGGAAGAACAGAGAATCATATATACATGTCTGTATACAGACATACACACAATTACTTGCATATGGATTCATACATGCAGCCACACTAGCAACTTCAATCATTAAAGTATATATATGTATATATACGTAAGTTTAAGTATTTGCTCACTGAAAATGTTTAAAGAAGAATGTTACTCACATTAGATTCCAGAAAAGAAACAGAGCTTTCCTTTTTAAACCAGGCTTTGAAACATTTGCAAGCTGACATCTTTTCCTTCAATCTTTGGTTTCTGGTTTGATTTTCTTTAGTTTTAGATGGAAGTTTGTTTTAAGTTGAGATTTTGTTTTTTTGAATGATGATGACATTACTTAGTTTTCTTTTACTCAGTTTTAAAAATCGAAGTGAAATGAAGATTTGATGCATATAAAAAGAAGTATGCAGTATATTATTTGTACAACATAGATCAGAGAAATGGAAGCTGATAGATACATTTCGTGCTTGCATTTATTATGTTGTACAATATACTTATTCTTTTATTTCGGTTGTACATGTACGTGAAGATAATTTTGTGGCTGAAGTGATGTTGTCTTCATTTGTTTTTTTGCATACATATGTGTTTACTTATTCCATTCCATACTTATCCAATCTTTGTTTATACTTGAGTGTATATTTAGTTTATTTGTTTTCCTACTTATATATCTGTGTGTTTTGTTCACTCAAATACATCATGTTGTCCATACAGGCTTTCCTATATCTATTTGTTTCCAAATGGTGGCTGGAACTTTCCTTTTGTTATGTCACTTTAAAATACAAATAAATTCCCCTTTTAATTGTTGTTAGAATTTAGCCAATGTTTACTTAATTATTATCATATAACTATATAAGTGATCATATATATATATTAAATTTATTTTTAACATGTTGTTAAATTTCTAGCAATTGTTTACTCTGTATTTTATTGTCTTATATTTATTTTATAAATTCAAACCATTATCAACCATTAATTTTTAATATTTATTATTATCATTATTATTAAACCATTTATTTAAGATTTAATTTCAATTCCAATATATGCACATATATATATATATATATATATATATATATATTCACATATATACAACTCTTTTAAATTCATATGACTTAATATAGATTCTATTTGAATCGGGGAAACTCGCTTCCATTTATAATAAATTGTACAAATTTTATTCAAAAATTCAATAAATCATCAATTTAAATTAAATTAAAATCTAGGGTCGTTACATGCCTCTTTTGACTTATATACCTGGACAAGGTTTTGGTGATTAATCTATATTAGATCTGAATACATATAACCCATATTGATTCAATTGAGAAACAAATATATGAAATTAACAGCGGTAGGCGTACCTGAGTCCATCGATTCTTAATTGATGTGAAGATTAATTTTGATTAGGTCTTCCAAATGGACACAAGCTTAGATCTTTAAATTCTCTTTAGGAGGGTAGAGAGAAAATGATAAGACTTATGTTATTTGGGGACCATAACCCCATATATATAATGAATGACATTTTTCGGTTACGCCCTTCAACAAACTAAAATTGTCACTTCGGTATCCACACGTTATAATTTTACATGACGAATACCCCTGAAGTCTTAATATGTTTATTCCAAAAATAGATCACGTAATTAGACTTAATTACAAGATTGGCCATACATTCAAACATTAAAATATGTGGCCCATTATGTTGAATTATTCCAACAATCTCCCCCTGGGCCACATATGTAACTTTATAGAATGTATTCAACTTTATGAGCTCTTAAATAGCTATCTTGATAATATGGTATATTCAAAACAATCTCGTCCATTGATTGTGTTAACATAGAACCAAAGTGGTTTCATTACTGTTTTTGTAACTAAACCCATCAATGGTTACAAATATTAGTACAATCAAACGACATAGATCAATCATGTACGTGTAGCATGGAAATTACATGAAATGTGATCTTTAAATGTCTATTCCCAACTAGTCCTACTTTACTTTAATGAGATCAAAATTCCAAATAATATATATAAACAATTGAAGTGCAAAAGAAAACTTTATTTCTGATCAGAAAAACCAAAGCATGTCCATAATCAAAATATAGAGCAGTGTCGCGAAATAAGTGACTAAGTACAAACTCCCTCTAAACCAAAATATCCTTATATAAAAGATACACCCATTTTAGCAACATGCTCATGAAAGACATTGGGTGGTACTTCTTTTATAAGCGGATCCGCTAGCATGGAATTTTTTCCAATATGCTCTATGGATATTAACCCATTCTGCATTCTCTCCTTTACAACTAGAAACTTGATGTCAATGTAATTTGACTTGCTTGAGCTTCTATTGTTATTAGAATATAATACAGCAGAACTATTGTCATAATATAACTTTAATGGTCTTTCAATATTATCAATAATGTGCAGCCCAATGACAAAATTCTGCTGCCATTTTGCATGGTTAGATGCCTCATAACAAGCCAAAAACTCTATTACCATGGTGGAAGAAGCTATGAGCGTTTGTTTAACGCTTTTCCATAATATAGCCCCTTCACTTAATAGAAATATGTATCCTGAAGTGGATTTTCTGCTATCTGGGCATCAAGCAAAATCAGAATCAGAATACCTAATGTCCTCCAACTGATCTAATCTTCTATATGTAAGCATATAGTCCTTTGTTCTCTAAAGATACCTCATAACCCTTTTTGCTGCTTTCCGATGATCTATTCCAGGGTTACTAAGATACCTGCCCAACACTCCTATAATGTACGTAATATCCGGATGCGTACACACTTGAGCATACATTAGACTCCCTATAGCAGATGCATAAGGGATCTTATGCATTTCTTTAGTTTCAAGGATTTTAATAGGCATTGTTTGAGAAAAAATTTATCTCCTTTAGCGCTAGGGGTATCACCTATTTTACAATCTTGCATGCCAAACCTTTTAAGCACCGTTTCTATATAGTTCTTTTGTGACGATCCAAGAATACCCCATGAGCGATCACGATATTTTTGGATTCCTAATACAAAAGAAGCATCCCCAAGATCTTTCATTTCAAAATTATCTGAATGAAATATCTTGGTTTCACGAAAAATATGTAAATTATTACAAGAGAGGAATATATCATCAACATATAAAATCAAAAATATGAATTTTCTCCTATTGAACTTGTGATACACACAATTATCGATTATGTTTGCCTCGAAACCAAATGAGGTAACTACTTTATGAAACTTGGGGTACCATTGACGAGAAGCTTGTTTGAGCCCATAAATGGATTTCTTTAGTTTGCAAACCATATTCTTTGGATCTCCGAACACAAAGTTTTCAGGTTGCAACATATAAATTGTTTCCTTAATGTCTCCATTGAGAAACGCAATTTTAACATCCATTTGATGTAACTCAAGGTCAAAATGTGCAATAAGCGCCAAAATTATTCTAAAAGAGTCTTTCGATGAAACCGGAGAGGAAGTCTCTTTAAAATCGATGTCTTCCTTCTGAGTAAAACCTTTTGCTGCAAGACGATCCTTATATCTTTCCACATTACCTTTTGCATCCCTCTTGGTTTTAAATATCCATTTACAACCAATGGGTTTCTTACCTTCAGGTAAAGAGAAAAGATTCCAAACTTTATTGTCTTGCATGGATTTATACTCTTCATTCATAGCTTCAATCCACTTTTGAGAATTAGCATCTTGCATGGCTTGGTGAAAGTTGATAGGATCATTTTCCACCAATCCATTATTATCCTATATTTCATGAAGAAATATCACTTAATCATCTCGAATGGCATCTTTCCTCTCTCTAGTGCATCTCCTTAGTGGAAATTCATTTTGAGGTTGTTGAGTTTGTTCTTGTGGAACATTGTCCTCATTTGAATAGGGTTTTCTTCAATATTGTTTTGTTGTGGTTCCAGATCAACTTCTTCATTAATAACAGGAATGATAATCTGTACATTGGTAGAAGAAGTAAATATAGTAGGAATCATAGATGATTATTCCTCCTCAAAAACAATGTTCCTTACTTCATTTCTCCACCCTAACTCAACATCCTCAAAAAATGTTGTAGTTCCCATCTCAAAAAATTTCTTTAGTTTGGGATCGTAAAATTTAGAGCTCCTAGATCGCTCAGAATAACCAATAAAGTAGTTGCTCACTGTTTTAGAGTCCAATTTTCTTTCATTTGGCCTATAAGGCCTTGCCTCAGCTGGACATCCCCAAATATGAAAATGCTTTAGAGTGGGCTATTTGCCTGTCCAAAGCTCATAAGGTGTCTTGGCAGCTGCTTTGGTGGGTACCCTATTAAGGATATAAACTGTTGTCTTTAATGCCTCCCCCAGAGTGATTTTGGTAAGGTAGAATGACTAATCTTACTCCTCACCGTGTCTTTAAGAGTTTTGTTTTGTCTCTCAGTAACACCATTCATACTAGGTGAACCTGACATGGTGTACTGTGGGGCTATTCCACAATCCTCTAAGAATTGGGCAAATGGTCCTTGTAACGACTCATAATTTTCGATAATTAAAAATTGTTAATTTAGTTAAGTTTTGCAATTTAATGTTGAAATAAATAAATAAACTTGTGAATTATATTAATAAAACAATATCTAGAATGAACTGTAACAATGTCAATTTAAGTCAATTTTGATAAATTAAATGAAATTCCAATAAATTGAAATAATAAAAATGTTATACTTGGTTATAAATTGAATATAAGTGAATAAATGAAATATTGGATTAACCAAGGAAATAAAAGATAGTTAATGGAAATTGAATGAAATTAGTATTATGAAAATAAATGGTAACATTGATTTGTAAGTAATAAAAGCTTATTAATGTGACTAAAGGTTAACTGTGGCAATTATTGTATATTACCTATTTATTTAGCTTGTTAAATTAAATTGGAAATAAATTTCAATAAATGTAATTAAATATTATGTTAATGTAAATTAAGTTAATATTTGGAAATAATTTTAATATTATTCATAATATGACAATTGGTTGAATAAAAAGAATGGAAATCGAGATTTATTAATTTATTTGAATTTAAATTATAGTAATTGGATTAATTGCAAATAAATGAAATTAAGTACTTAAATATTACGTTAATGGAGATTAAGATGAAATTTGAGAATATTAGTGTAATAAATCATGAACCAATGTTAATTTCACCCATTTGATAATAATGGATTGAATAATAGAATGTAAGGTCAATTAAAAGGAATTATTGGACACTTAATTTATAATTTCTGAATTTATTGAAATTGGAAGTAAAGGTGGTAATTATTGAAATAATTAACATTGAATTAACCTGAAAATTTGTTTTAAATTGCTATAAATGTCTAAGTAACCAAAAGTGATAAAATTTGTTAATTATAGAATCAGAATTGAAAAAGTGATTTAATTAATTAATTATTAATTTATTTAATTAACGTGATAAATAGCCATTTTGGCAACTGTCTCGAATTTCGACGAAACCGGTTTCATCAGATCCGTAACAGTAAATTATTGTAAAATTTCAAGTTTCGTAACGATCGGACTTGTCGTTTGATCATACGGGTTCGAAACGCCTAGAAATCGACTTAATTGAAATCAATTGAAATTAATTTGAAATAAGCTGATTTTATCATAACTTCTTCATACGATGGAATTTGGGCTTGAAACCATTTCCATTGATTTTAAAATTATCGAAAGCATCTATTTTGATATATTGGTTGACCCAATTTGTTCCGGAGACAGAACGGGCTTTCGGGTCGCTTATCGTTTCAATTCAAATTAATCTTGTCCATTCATTCTATTTTTCAACTTTGCCTATAAATAGCCAGTTATAAACCCTAGCTCCTTCTTATTTTCATTTGTCTTTACGTACAATTCCATTTGTTTCTCTCTTCCCAATGGCTGCAAACCCTAATTCCCAAATTGCAAATCAAATTCAAATCCAAAATCAAAAATCAAATTGAAAATCAAACTCCACAAACTATATCGAATTATATATCAATTTGAAGCTCTCGACGAGCGCATCTCAGATCTGTAATTCGTTTTCCATTTGAACCATTGTTTGTCCAGAAATTGAAGAACAAGTCTCGACCATCCGTCGCGCTCCGATCAACTGCGATGGATCGGCGATTCACGGGTATGGATGGGTAGAGATCGATGAGCGTAGCTCATCGGTGAGGTTCATTCGGCTTGTGAACGGTTGGATTGGCCTAGAAATTCACCTAGGGTTCACGCTATACGTGACGGCCGCTGCGTTTTATTGGGCGAACGAGTTCGCCTGTAGCTGCGTCGTGGCTAGTGGGGCATTGGGGCGAGTTGACTCTCGGAGTGATGGCCTCTGGTTGGGTCGTGGCCTGACGTAGGCGACGCGCGATTGGAGTTCTGGTGGCGGCTTTGAGTTCGAGCACGTGATACTAGGGTTTGCTAGAAGAAGGGGGGTGTGACGTGGCTTCTTCTGATAGGGTATAACTTTATTTATTTATTTTATTTTTAATTTGAATTTCAATGTTCTAACGCGTATAACTATCACATACGAGGTCCGTTTTACCCGCGGTTTGATCCGCTGGGATCATATCAAAATTTCGGACACTTTGACGCTGGTTTGGACGAATTCTGAGACCGTTCAAATTTTGGGCTTTAATTGGATTTAAATTCGATTTAAATCCAAAGGTGAGTGTTTTAACCCACTCACAACTTCTAAAATTTCTTATGTTTGTTAAATTAATTTATGATGTGATTAGAAATTTATTTATGACTGTTTGGTATATTTTAAATCATCATCTCAGTTAATTTGAATTTATTTGAATTAAATCGTTATTTAATTTATTATTGAATATAAATTGCTAGTTAATTACCTTTTATTGATTATCAAGTCTATATTGATATTTATTGATTGATTTGGATGATGTTTGAAATGGATGTTGATTGTTGATATTGGATGAATGGATGTTGTATTTATATTGTTATAACTGCAAGTTCACGATGGGTTGAAATGATACATAACCGAATGATCAATGGATTAAGAAAAAATCGTTATGGGTTGAAATGATAAACTAGAGCAATTTCATGGATTCATATTTCGGGATTGCGTATTGAAATGATATATATCCGTAAATATAAAATTTTAAATTGCAGATTGAAATGGTAAATATCCGTATCACTTGACCCTAGGGTAGAGAATTATATACGGACACCGGATTGGTTAAATTTAAATGATTTTGAATCCTTAAATTTTTCTTTGAATTAAATGATATTTTTTGAAATAAAATCTGATTTATATAAATTGAATTTTTACCAAATTTTAAGTTTTATATAAAAAGATTGAATTGTTTTAAAGGAATGGTTAATGGAATAAAAATTGAAATGTATAGTGAATTTGAAATACAAGTGAAGTTTATCGAAATTGAGTTATTGAAATCGTTGAAGTATAACTTTGAAATATATTGAAATTTGAGAAATTAAATCGATGTTTCAACATGGATTTAAGCGATATTGAATTTAATATTTATTTAGAATTCCGAATCGGAAAATTTGAAATTGGGTTTTGGGACATTGAAATGGTCAAAATGTGTTGGAATGAAATAAATAGTTTAAATTGATATAAATTTCAAATTCATATATTCATATAAACTATTTTGAATATATTATTTTAAAAGACTTTAATTATTATGATTTTCAAACTTTTAAACTAATTAAACCATTTAACTTATTTTAAATCTAATTAATCTATTTTAAAGCTACATAATCTATTTTAATTATATTTAATCTATTTTAAATCTATATTAACTATTTAAAACTATTTTCTTCTAAATTCCAAACTAAGTAAAATGGATGGGTTATATTCAAGTTCTCGATTTTTAAGTGAATATGGCTAATGATGTTATAACCTAAGTTGGGATTTAAATAACATATTTTGTTTAATATGAAATGAAATGAGAGTTTAGCCTATTTTGGAAATATGACTTTTGAAAGGAAATATAATTTCGAATTATGATTTCAATGTGATATAATTTCGGAAATAAGTAAATATAATTTCGAAAATGATATGATTTGAATTGAATATGATATTTTGATATCAATTTTGAAATGATTTTGAAAATGTAAAAGAACCATCCGGTGTGTAATAAGCGATTGGTTGTTAAAGAAACCGGGATCAGATATTGTCATACTCTTTGCCAATACCGAAAACCACTTTGACAACTATGTACGTGGTGGAGATTCCAGAATGAAGTAGGATGGTTGGCGACGATCATATATGAGGTATATACGTGGACCCGACTCTCGTGAGTTGGCTTAAGTTGGCTAAAACAGGAGCAATCGACGGGCTAAATGAGGTCATTCCTCCGATCTGGCACATCCCATCGATACTAAATTCTGACTTTGCAATTTATTTGGTGGCCACCCTCGATTTTTTGATTCGGCAGTGTGTTTCGAGTTGGGCGGTAGTTGCGGCTATGCGTTACCAACAGTCCGGAAGTGTAATTGGTATATCTACCTTGGCATTGCCTAGTTGTGCCGTGTCACCTACCCTAGCGTGCCTTCTACAAGTTTGTTTTATGTCGTACCTATGGGGTATCTTCTGGGGGCCCCAGTTTAAGGGGAGTTACGGTACTGTATAAACTATTGACATTATAAAAATGTGTTAAAGGGGATATGGGTAACGCCTTAACGCTATTTTAATACTTTTACTTTACTATAGACATATTATAATAGCGTATTGTACTACATAGTAGATAGTTTAACGGATCCTTAGGAGATGTGAATCCCGAACATCTCTTAAGTTACTGCACTCACGTTAGACACTGGATAAGAGATGTCAAACCCCGTAAACATCTCAGATGCCGTTTACACTCATATTTATTTACCGTTGATTTAACTCACATAAGATCTTTTAGTTCTGACTCGAGTGTTTTGTCTTTTCAATTCGCTCGGGTCAGCCTGAGCATTTCAGGATTTGAAGACCTTATTTCCGGAGGACGAAGAAGAAGATTGTATTATTATTATTATTTATTATATTATTCCACTACATCATACTGTTCTGCTGCAATGTTATGTATTTATCTCTGATATGTGTAACTCTGATTTTGTATTGTATAAGTATAATCATATGTTTTGTATACAGCTTCATGAAATGTTATTTGATTATTATATTTTTTCATTCCGCTGGGAGATTCTGTTTTTTTTCTTTCTCTGTTTTTTGTATTCACCCCAATAACAATCCGCCCTTCTGTATGGTTTGAGTCGGCACGTGTGTCTGCTTAGCGTACAAAAAGGCGGGATGTTACAGTCCTAGACATTGTTCACCCGATCCATCAGATTTACCATAATATTCACCTCCACGGTCAGATCTGACAGCTTTAATTCTTTTGTTGAGTTGGTTCTCAACTTCTACCTTAAATTTCTTGAACATGTCTAAGGATTCTGATTTATCATGAATAAGATATAGGTAGCCATATCTTGAGTAGTCGTCTATGAATGTGATAAAATATTATTGACCATTCCATGATGCCATAGGGAATGGTCTACAAATGTCTGTATGTATCAATTCTAAGATGTCGGTTGCTTTATTGGCACCTATTTTCTTATGTTTGGTCTGTTTTCACTTAATGCACTCTACACAGACATCGAAGTTTGAAAAATCAACAGATTCCAAAATGTCATCTAACACAAGCCTTTGAATTCTAGTTTTAGATATATGACTTAAGCGCTTGTGCTACAATGTGGCTGAATTTTCCTTATTAGCTTTTCTTTTAGTACCACGCGACTCCACATGCAAGGCTTCATAATAAAAGGTATTAACATCAAGCGTATATAAGTTATCATAAACATTGAGAGTACCAGTTCCAACAAGATTTGAATTTGTTGATAAACTGAAAAATACCATTTCCAAATGTACAAGAATAACCAGATTTGTCCAACTTAGAAATAGAAACACTACGCCATAAATGACCTTCTGCAACATTTTTGCAAGGTGTTGCCAGCTAAAATGTTGCGATAGCTATAAAATTTTGGTCCTACTGCAACGTTGTATTTTTGGTGTTACCTTAGCCATAAAAATGTGTTGCTCTAGCTAAACAAGTGTAACACGATGCAACATTTTTATATAGTGTTGCTATAGATGTTTTCAAATTAAAAAATTAATAAAATTAGCAATCCGCGTGAATACGATCCAACGGTCTACATTTAATCTGATTGTTAACATGGATCACCGCTACAATTTGCCCTAAATTTTCACTTTCCCGCTTTACTGTTCATACCATTTCGTTCTCACCCCTAATTTCCAAATCCAAATCCCCAATTTCCAAATCCCTAATTTCCAAATCATATTTTCGTTCCCATTTCGTTCTCACCCCCAATTTCGCTGCTGTTTGCCTACATGTCGATACGCAACCTCTCCTAAATCCTACCAACCGCAGCCCCCAACAAAACTCCACTACCCCCCTCCGTTTCTACAGCCTGATTCTGATGGTCATCGAGCACACATCCCGTGGCCAGCGTGCCTGCGATATGTAACAACCCTAGCTTTTGTGAAAATTTAATATCGTCATTAAACGACTAGAATGATAGTTAATTGCTCGATTGAGTTTTAGATCGGTTGGAATCTTTTGATAAAATTGCTATTAAAATTGCAATTTGTTTTTTAGAGTTAAAACTCTTTTATAAGTTGTTAAAAATTGCTAATTGGGCTTTATAAATATTTTGGGCTTTGAATGTTGGCCCATAGGTGTTGTACTGTGTTATTTGAGTGGATGCCATCCCCTTTCTTATTTTGTTCGACCCGGTCCCCTTCTCTTTTCATTCATTCGAAGCCTAACCCTAAAACATACGAACGAGAATAAATAAATGGAGGCTTCAAATCTCGTACTCGTTCGTTCCTCCACCGGATTTAGTTCTCTTTCGAGAAAGAAAAAAAAATGGTGACTTCGTGATTCCTTTCTTCCTCTGATCGACTTAATTGCGTTCGTTCCAGTGAGGCTTGCTAGGGCTTCGGCCTTGCTTCTACTTCTTTGGGATTCGCTAGGGCTTTAGATGAATCGAAGAAGACGAAGGCGGAAGCTCGATCGAAGATTCGTGCATGCCTTGTCGATCGACGTCTCCTTCGCTCCGTTCACGGCAGCCTTAGGCTAAGGTGAGTGATTTCTCACTCACATCTGTATTCAACCTCGTTAATTTGTGAATTCCGTTGTTGGATCTTTCCCTTAATAGGTTTGCTATTTTGAGTAAGTGCTTCGTACCCACGGTTTTGACTTTGTGATTTTTCTGGTTTTCTGCCTTCATGTTTCCCCCTGCTTCGTTTTGAATTTTGATGACATTTGCTCTGTCTATGTTGGTGTTCTTCCCTGAGTTTGACTATTGTTGGGTGATGTTGTTTATGCGATGGTTTTGGCTTTTGTCGATTGTTGGCTACTCGTAAAAAGCGAGTGATCTTCACTGTCATCCTAATTCATTCTCGATACTGCACTTAAGTTGTTTGTTTTGTCTCAATGTGGATAATTTTGTCTGCCTTGGTTCGATTTCTATAGGCACTGATTTCGTTTGAAAGCTAAAAAACGTGATTTTGGGAAATTATAATTTGGGTGAGTATTTGATTTAATTCTTACGAATTGGGGTTTTAATTAGGTTCGAATCCCTTCGATGTTCATTCGTATATTTTTTTTGACTGGCTTTCCACGTTAACTCTTCTTTTTAAAACAATGTTGACTTTGAGTTTGGTAACATTGTTGCCTTCGGTTTCAATGTATTCTTTACTGACTTGGACAATTGAGGTTATACATATGTAAGAATTGTCGTTCATGTTGTATAGTTGGTATTGCATCAGGTTGGGCAGTTGTTTGTTCTAATTTACATCAGTAGCATTCTGTTTCCATGTGAAGATGTGGTTTGGCTGACACTTGAATCTTGGTTATAAATTGACATATGTACCACACTGATTACATCATATAGTCGGGTCTTCATGTAGTTTGTATATCTCACTGTAGCATTGGGGTTGTAGCTGCGGTCCTATATTGCGTAGTGCATTCATCTCGTAGT
Source organism: Allium fistulosum (assembly GCA_030737815.1). Classification (NCBI taxonomy): domain Eukaryota; kingdom Viridiplantae; phylum Streptophyta; class Magnoliopsida; order Asparagales; family Amaryllidaceae; genus Allium; species Allium fistulosum. The sequence continues at coordinate 734,478,523 of CM060908.1, read as the reverse complement.
CTGGTACCCTTTTGAAGTCTGGTCTTGAGTGCAGACTTCATATTGCCGTAACTCGTACACATTTGGATTTGAACTTGCCTCGGTTATGATTTTGATTTGAGGTCACTACTTTACATTCTTTGCTTGGTATTGCCTTTATCATAATAATATGCCCACTGCTGCATTGATTTAGAGGCTGCAGTATTATTTTCTGCTGCATCCCCGGAGATGTGTTATTCACGTGCATTGCCTTCATACCTAGGCTGTCTGGTTTCAATATTTTGGCATTGAGTCACATGTAGTATTCATATGCATTGATGTTGGCTTTTGTCACTTGAAATAAAAGCTGCTGTTGGACTTTGGGTTTTGATCTGGGTTTTTACTGACCTGTACACATGTGTTTGCTTGCATCCATATTGTCGCTGTGTCTAGTATGATATAGTTGCATCTGAGCCGTACTACCGCCTTTGTTCTCGAGTCCGACACTTGCGTTGCCCAGTTTCATTTAGTTGTTCACTAGTCTGCATTTGCTAGTGAGGTCGAACTTGGTCTTGTTTCTCCATTTAGTCTTGCTGCAGTTGCTAGTTTGAGTTCTATTGCCTCTTGCACATGCTCTTTGATACAGTGCGAACTTGTTTCACTTGTTGACTCTGATCTCGTTTAGTATTGTTTGGAGTTATTTTGTAGTGGCGAGGCAGTACACGCATGCGTGTACTGCAGCCCTGGCAAGATCGACAGATTTAGTTGATATTTCGATTGTTAAATTATTTCGTTGGTTCAATTAAATAAGTTGAGGTTGTATTCTGAAGTTGTTCATTTTGATTTGAGTTAGGTCCGTTGGCTTTTGGATTCATTGATCTTCTGAGTATTTTATAGACTGTATTGGCGAGGCAGTACACGTGTACTGCAGCCAATCAGCATTGTTGATTTTAAATTGACATTTCAATTGTTTAATTGATTTGGATTGCTGAGTTGTTGCTTAATACAGTTTAGTGTTATATCTGCCGTTATCCGATTCTTTTATCGAAGGAATCAGATATACGAGATTTTTGTGACTGTCGTCTATTTGATATTATTATTGCTTATGTGCATTAATAACTGAGTTTGAATTAGACTGACCCGTGTATTATTTTCCTTTGAATTTAATACTCGGGTCAGACCCGAGTTATTTCAGGTTGTAGATTTCTTCTTTGAGTTGCTGTTCAGGATATGAAGACTTTTCACATCTTCTGAAGTTGTCTGTGTCCTTTTGTAGTAGTCGTGTCATTGTATAGAACGATATGTATTCATGTATATTAGTCGATAATGTACTTGTATATATAACTTCTAGAGTCGACAGTTGTAGTTGTATCATATGTATCGTGTCAACTATATTGTAACTGACATCGGTTATATATATATGAGATTTTTGTTAATCTGTGTTCCGCATTTATATTATCTGTGTTATTGTTATATCTAATGTCCTAAACTATTATGAACTATCGTAGTTTGTTTTATACTGATAATTGGATATGTCGATGGGAGTAAATAAATAATAGATGAAAAATAAAAAGTATACACCACTCCTATCGAGATAACCAATATTAGTGTAAGGCCAATTACGGATGGTCGCTCCTATCCAGCCTTATTCTTCGTAATAATAGACAGTATTTCTTTTAATACTCTTTGTTATTATGAGCATAGAGGTGGGGCGTCACAGTTGATATCAGAGCTTGGGGTTTATGGACATAATATAAAACATAACTTGGATGGAACATATTTTACAACTATTGCTCGATGTTTTATTTGTGATTTGAGTGAAAACTAAAGTTTTGAAATTTGGATGAAATTTTTAAATATCTTTATTTAAAAATAATAGTGAAATTGTGTTCTGTTTATCAGAATGCGCAGCGGAAACAGTGAAACTTTCTTCGCTGAGTACAACTGATAATCTTTTTGATTTAAAAATCAAAATACGAAATTGATATGAATTTCATTTGTTGTTTACATAGCTGTAATTATTTTGTTTCTTTGAGAATTTCGAATCCGAATTGAGGATTCGAAGAAATTGCAGATATGTGATTTTTTGTTGAAATTTCCGTTGGCTTTCTTTTGTACTAATCATCTATTGATTAGATTTTGCTGTTTTGAATTGTCTTCATTGAAGATACCTTTGAATGATTTTTTTTGTTCCTTTTGAAGTACATGCAGAATTTGAATTGCACGTTATTGCAGTTATTTTGCGTTGGACCGATGCTTGGTTATGAAACGTATTTTGTTGCCGTTATTTTTATAACGGGATTTTACACCAATGCTATATTTTGAAGCACGGTGTTTTGTGACATTTTGATGAATGTGAATTCACTGATATTACATTTTGATGTAGATTGTTTTGATGTGATTTTGACGTTTTAAAACTACTGTCGCTATGGCTTCAGTAACCGTCAATTTTTAAAAGTGGATTTTCAAGCGGTTATTCCGCAATGCTGATTTTGAGATTCATTCTACGATATTTTGAGAAGTACAATTTCCTTATCGAAATTGTTACTAATATTGCTGCTTTAATCACGTGATGGGAAAATCTTTTAAAATGAAAATTGTTTTATAAAATTTTAGCAGTTTGCGTTTTCAAAAGAATGCGAAAGCGACTTAAACGATTCAACAAAATCGAGGATTATGACCCCTTTCTTTTACTGTTTCGCTTAACTCCGGACTTGTTCAGTTGAGAATGCGAAGTGTTATTTTTACAAAATAAATAAAATTGTTTTTAGAAATTTTACAGTTTGCGATTTCAAAAGAATGAGGAAGCGATTTAAACGTTTCAGCAAAATCGAGGACTATGACCCCTTTCTTTTACTGATTCGCTTAATTCCGGACTTGTCCGTTTGAGAATGTAAAGTGTATTTTTACAAAATACACAATTTTGCACTTTCAAGGAAACGATGAAGAAAATTAAACAATTTAGTAAAACTCGTGGTTATGGGACATGTGCGTTTACTATTTTGGTTAATTCCGGACTCGTTAATTGAAATATTTTGATGCTTTCGTGTGCTTTCGAGCCACTATGAGGACCTTCGGGTCATTTGTTGGACCTTCGGGTCATTTGTTGGGCTTTCGGGCCACTCTGCGGACCTTCGGGTCAAATACCAGTACTAGACCTTCGGGTCACTCTGCGGACCTTCGGGTCAATCTGATGGGCGCCAAAATTATGTTGAGTACTTGGTAGGCTTCGGCCACTCTGAGATGCACGTGCGGCGAATTAAAAACTCGCCATCTGATGGGATCGATCCAAGCTTTTATGTTGATTTTCTAGTCTTCTTAATTGATTTCTAGATATTTGTTGCTTCCAATTATCTGCAGGTAATTGGATATTTGTTGATATGAGTTCTGATTATCGTTTTTGATAATCAGATATTTGTTGTTTCTAATTATCGCTTGTGATAATTAGATATTTGTTGTTTCTAATTATCGCTTGTGATAATTAGATATTTGTTGATATGAGTTCTGATTATCGTTTTTGATAATCAGATAATTGTTGCTTTTAATTATCGCCTTAGATAATTAATTATCTGCTGATTTAAGATTTAATTATCGCATTTGATAATTAAATATTTGTTGATTTGAGATTTAATTATCGCTTTTGATAATTAAATATTTGCTGATTTGACATTTAATTATCGCTTTTGATAATTAAATATTTGTTGATTTGAGATTTAATTATCGCATTTGATAATTAAATATTTGTTGATTTGAGATTTAATTATCGCTTTTGATAATTAAATATTTGCTGATTTGAGATTTAATTATCGCGTTTGATAATTAAATATTTGCTGATTTGAGATTTAATTATCGCTTTTGATAATTAAATATTTGCTGATTTGAGATTTAATTATCGCATTTGATAATTAAATATTTGTTGATTTGAGATTTAATTATCGCTTTTGATAATTAAATATTTGCTGATTTGAGATTTAATTATCGCTTTTGATAATTAAATATTTGCTGATTTGAGATTTAATTATCGCTTTTGATAATTAAATATTTGCTGATTTGAGATTTAATTATCGCTTTTGATAATTAAATATTTGTTGATTTGAGATTTAATTATCGCTTTTGATAATTAAATATTTGCTGATTTGAGATTTAATTATCGCTTTTGATAATTAAATATTTGTTGATTTGAGATTTAATTATCGCATTTGATAATTAAATATTTGTTGATTTGAGATTTAATTATCGCTTTTGATAATTAAATATTTGCTGATTTGAGATTTAATTATCGTTTTTGATAATTAAATATTTGCTGATTTGAGATTTAATTATCGCTTTTGATAATTAAATATTTGTTGATTTGAGATTTTATTATCGCATTTGATAATTAAATATTTGCTGATTTGAGATTTAATTATCGCTTTTGATAATTAAATATTTGCTGAGTTGAGATTTAATTATCGCTTTTGATAATTAAATATTTGCTGATTTGAGATTTAATTATCGCTTTTGATAATTAAATATTTGCTGATTTGAGATTTAATTATCGCTTTTGATAATTAAATATTTGTTGATTTGAGATTTAATTATCGCATTTGATAATTAAATATTTGCTGATTTGAGATTTAATTATCGCATTTGATAATTAAATATTTGCTGATTTGAGATTTAATTATCGCTTTTGATAATTAAATATTTGCTGATTTGAGATTTAATTATCGCTTTTGATAATTAAATATTTGCTGATTTGAGATTTAATTATCGCTTTTGATAATTAAATATTTGCTGATTTGAGATTTAATTATCGCTTTTGATAATTAAATATTTGCTGATTTGAGATTTAATTATCGCTTTTGATAATTAAATATTTGTTGATTTAAGATTTAATTATCGCATTTGATAATTAAATATTTGTTGATTTGAGAATTAATTATCGCTTTTGATAATTAGATTTTGTTGAGAATCTGTAAATTTCTTTTATGAAAATAAAAGATTCCTTTGGTGTTTGTGTTCTCGATCTTTATTTTTCTAGCTTAACCAGTTTATGTTAGAAGAATAATCGTTATAGACGACTTTCATTATGAAAATTGCGGGGACGCAATTTTTATAAGGAGGGGAGTCTGTAACAACCCTAGCTTTTGTGAAAATTTAATATCGTCATTAAACGACTAGAATGATAGTTAATTGCTCGATTGAGTTTTAGATCGGTTGGAATCTTTTGATAAAATTGCTATTAAAATTGCAATTGGTTTTTTAGAGTTAAAACTCTTTTATAAGTTGTTAAAAATTGCTAATTGGGCTTTATAAATATTTTGGGCTTTGAATGTTGGCCCATGGGTGTTGTACTGTGTTATTTGAGTGGATGCCATCCCCTTTCTTATTTTGTTCGACCCGGTCCCCTTCTCTTTTCATTCATTCGAAGCCTAACCCTAAAACATACGAACGAGAATAAATAAATGGCGGCTTCAAATCTCGTACTCGTTCGTTCCTCCACCGGATTTAGTTCTCTTTCGAGAAAGAAAAAAAAAATGGTGACTTCGTGATTCCTTTCTTCCTCTGATCGACTTAATTGCGTTCGTTCCAGTGAGGCTTGCTAGGGCTTCGGCCTTGCTTCTACTTCTTTGGGATTCGCTAGGGCTTTAGATGAATCGAAGAAGACGAAGGCGGAAGCTCGATCGAAGATTCGTGCATGCCTTGTCGATCGACGTCTCCTTCGCTCCGCTCACGGCAACCTTAGGCTAAGGTGAGTGATTTCTCACTCACATCTGTATTCAACCTCGTTAATTTGTGAATTCCGTTGTTGGATCTTTCCCTTAATAGGTTTGCTATTTTGAGTAAGTGCTTCGTACCCACGGTTTTGACTTTGTGATTTTTCTGGTTTTCTGCCTTCATGTTTCCCCCTGCTTCGTTTTGAATTTTGATGACATTTGCTCTGTCTATGTTGGTTTTCTTCCCTGAGTTTGACTATTGTTGGGTGATGTTGTTTATGCGATGGTTTTGGCTTTTGTCGATTGTTGGCTACTCGTAAAAAGCGAGTGATCTTCACTGTCATCCTAATTCATTCTCGATACTGCACTTAAGTTGTTTGTTTTGTCTCAATGTGGATAATTTTGTCTGCCTTGGTTCGATTTCTATAGGCACTGATTTCGTTTGAAAGCTAAAAAACGTGATTTTGGGAAATTATAATTTGGGTGAGTATTCGATTTAATTCTTACGAATTGGGGTTTTAATTAGGTTCGAATCCCTTCGATGTTCATTCGTATATTTTTTTTGACTAGCTTTCCACGTTAACTCTTCTTTTTAAAACAATGTTGACTTTGAGTTTGGTAACATTGTTGCCTTCGGTTTCAATGTATTCTTTACTGACTTGGACAATTGAGGTTATACATATGTAAGAATTGTCGTTCATGTTGTATAGTTGGTATTGCATCAGGTTGGGCAGTTGTTTGTTCTAATTTACATCAGTAGCATTCTGTTTCCATGTGAAGATGTGGTTTGGCTGACACTTGAATCTTGGTTATAAATTGACATATGTACCACACTGATTACATCATATAGTCGGGTCTTCATGTAGTTTGTATATCTCACTGTTGCATTGGGGTTGTAGCTGCGGTCCTATATTGCGTAGTGCATTCATCTCGTAGTCTGGTACCCTTTTGAAGTCTGGTCTTGAGTGCAGACTTCATATTGCCGTAACTCGTACACATTTGGATTTGAACTTGCCTCGGTTATGATTTTGATTTGAGGTCACTACTTTACATTCTTTGCTTGATATTGCCTTTATCATAATAATATGCCCACTGCTGCATTGATTTAGAGGCTGCAGTATTATTTTCTGCTGCATCCCCGGAGATGTGTTATTCACGTGCATTGCCTTCATACCTAGGCTGTCTGGTTTCAATATTTTGGCATTGAGTCACATGTAGTATTCATATGCATTGATGTTGGCTTTTGTCACTTGAAATAAAAGCTGCTGTTGGACTTTGGGTTTTGATCTGGGTTTTTACTGACCTGTACACATGTGTTTGCTTGCATCCATATTGTCGCTGTGTCTAGTATGATATAGTTGCATCTGAGCCGTACTACCGCCTTTGTTCTCGAGTCCGACACTTGCGTTGCCCAGTTTCATTTAGTTGTTCACTAGTCTGCATTTGCTAGTGAGGTCGAACTTGGTCTTGTTTCTCCATTTAGTCTTGCTGCAGTTGCTAGTTTGAGTTCTGTTGCCTCTTGCACATGCTCTTTGATACAGTGTGAACTTATTTCACTTGTTGACTCTGATCTCGTTTAGTATTGTTTGGAGTTATTTTGTAGTGGCGAGGCAGTACACGCATGCGTGTACTGCAGCCCTGGCAGGATCGACAGATTTAGTTGATATTTCGATTGTTAAATTATTTCGTTGGTTCAATTAAATAAGTTGAGGTTGTATTCTGAAGTGGTTCATTTTGATTTGAGTTAGGTCCGTTGGCTTTTGGATTCATTGATCTTCTGAGTATTTTATAGACTGTATTGGCGAGGCAGTACACGTTAGCGTGTACTGCAGCCAATCAGCATTGTTGATTTTAAATTGACATTTCAATTGTTTAATTGATTTGGATTGCTGAGTTGTTGCTTAATACAGTTTAGTGTTATATCTGCCGTTATCCGATTCTTTTATCGAAGGAATCGGATATACGAGATTTTTGTGACTGTCGTCTATTTGATATTATTATTTCTTATGTGCATTAATAACTGAGTTTGAATTAGACTGACCCGTGTATTATTTTCCTTTGAATTTAATACTCGGGTCAGACCCGAGTTATTTCAGGTTGTAGATTTCTTCTTTGAGTTGCTGTTCAGGATATGAAGACTTTTCACATCTTCTGAAGTTGTCTGTGTCCTTTTGTAGTAGTCGTGTCATTGTATAGAACGATATATATTCATGTATATTAGTCGATAATGTACTTGTATATATAACTTCTAGAGTCGACAGTTGTAGTTGTATCATATGTATCGTGTCAACTATATTGTAACTGACATCGGTTATATATATATGAGATTTTTGTTAATCTGTGTTCCGCATTTATATTATCTGTGTTATTGTTATATCTAATATCCTAAACTATTATGAACTATCGTAGTTTGTTTTATACTGATAATTGGATATGTCGATGGGAGTAAATAAATAATAGATGAAAAATAAAAAGTATACACCACTCCTATCGAGATAACCAATATTAGTGTAAGGCCAATTACGGATGGTCGCTCCTATCCAGCCTTATTCTTCGTAATAATAGACAGTATTTCTTTTAATACTCTTTGTTATTATGAGCATAGAGGTGGGGCGTCACACGATATCTTTTCCCGGCTTCTCAAAGAGCGCGTCATCTGCCTTAACGGACCCATCGAGGAGGATACGTCGGCGATAGTTGTGGCTCAGCCGCTGTTCCTCGAATCAGGTGGTTTCGTGACGGCAGGGTTGGCAATTTATGATACTTTGACCAGATCTGATGCTTGAATCTTTCTCGCCAATGTTCAGAAGAAGTTCGATTCTGATGAAGCTTTGCTCGATTGCTTCAAAAAGTACTATTTTTGGATTCAAGGAAGATGTCAAACGCAGATTTCTTGTTTGAGAGAATGCCGCTTAAATTTTCAAATTGGCCAGCAATCATAAAACCAGTTTCAATTCCTTGATTGATTGCTCGAATTGCTTTGACTTCGTCGTCGGGTGCGATGTGATATTATTTGGTATGTTTTATGCCTTCTGCTTTACTTGATTATTCTCGATTTTGGTTACACTCGCATGCTTTTGCCGATGATGAATTGGGATTTATTTATAGGCTTTATTTCCTATAATCTCGGGTTTAATCTTTCTGTTGGACTTTGATAAATCTGGTATGTTGGATTGCGATGATGTATTGGTATGTTGGATTGCGATGATGTATTGGTATGTTGGATTTTGGTTCACTGGCTTGATTTTGCTTTGCCGATGATGAATTGCGATGTGATATTATTTGGTATGTTGGATTTTGATTCACTGGCTTGTTTTTTATTTATGGTCTGAGCTTGTTAGCTCCTTTCTGCTGCATTTGTTAAACCAGAACATGAACTGGTGCTCCAAGTCCTCTGTATATCATATTACTACCTATGTTTCTCTTGTACATGCCTGATGCATTCACTGTTTTTGCTTGATGGGCTGCCTATGTGTACTGTTGTGTTTCTTGCACTGGCTTGTCTATATTTTGCTGAACCTGGTTCTTGTTTGTTTTGTTGGTTGCTTGGCCCTGAGTTGAATCCAGTCGATGACTCGGGTTTGACCTTGTGTCGTGTCCTTGTATCCATGTGTTGCATTCATGTTTGCCTTATGCACTTATGAAAAGAAACAACCCAAATACCTGAGGCAAATATTATAACAAAAATATTTTCATTTTCTGTTTGAGTTAAATATTATTTTCCAGATTACTGCTTTTGAATTATATATGACAGGTATTGAAGACTGGACAGCTGGATACAAGCTTGAAGACAGAGTCAAATCAAATGTGCATGAGTGTATGAATGCATGAGCTGAAGACAGGTTTCAAAGAAGGCTCGATCTTCCAAAATCGGATGAATCGGGCGGTTTCAAAGAAGGTCGATCCTCGCCGGGACTGCGGTGCCCCGGACACCCGCCGGCGCTGCGCCCGGACCCGCTTCTCGGCTCGCCTTCGGCTCGGCACTCGGCTCGCCTTCGGCTCGGCATATATTTGTCAGTGTCGGTGTATGTATAAATTGAAACTGCATATGTAATGAGTGAACTGAGTGATGTAGCGAGGAATATCTGTATATGTGAATATCAGTATTATATATCATTGAATTGTAAAATAGTGGAGTCAGGAATTTGTACTATTTCAAATGTTGAAATAAAATATTTATTTAAATAAATTACTGTTTAAATATCAAATTCTGTGTAATAGCATTTTATTAAACAAATATTTATTTTTATTAAAAAATCAAATATGCTCTACATTGTGGGCCCCACAAATTCAAAAAGTTCATATCTATAGCAACATTTTGGAATGTTGCTACAGATACCTATGGGTGTTGCCATAGACCCAAATAGGGTTCTATTGCAACAATATTACTTATGTTGCCTTAGATAGTCAAAATGTTGCCTTTGAAGTCTAAGGCAACGGCAAAAATTGCATCACCCTAAAAGTGTTGCCATAGACCTATGGCAACATTTTTCGGGCCTGAGCCAACATTTTTTTTGTGTTGCAGTAGGCCATTTATGGCGTAGTGAAACCAAATTCCGTCTAAATGACGGTATAACAAAAGTATCAAATAAATCCAAATAAAACTGAGTTCTCAATAACAACTTAAAATGCCAAATATCCTCCACTTTAACCGATTTTTCATCACCCACATAGATGTATCTTTCAGCATTAGTTGGATTTTGGTAGCTCAGGCAACCCTACATAGAAACACTTATGTGAGTAGAAGCACCAGAATCTAACCACCAAGTGTTTCTAGGTACTGTAGCTAAATTTACTTCAGAACATACCAAAGCAAAGGATGTACCTTTCTTAACACGGCATGTGTGATATATGGTACACTCTTTCTTTAAATGTCCAACCTTTTTACAAAAGTAACAACCATCAACCTCCTTATGTTGTTTCTTTTCCGTTGGATCCTTAGCAGTTTCCTTATCCTTCTTTCTCTTTTTGTCTTTTCCCTTAGGGGTGTATGCCAAATGAGCACTTTCAGTCTTATCGTGCTTCAATCTCTCTTCTTTTTGTACACAATACGAAATGAGTCCATTAAGAGTCTATTTCTCCTTTTGACAATTATAACTGATCTTAAACTGGTTGTATTGTGAAGGAAGAGAGATTAGTACCAAATGCATGAGCAAATCATCCGAAAGCTCAAGCTTAAGTGCCTTAAGTTTTGAAGCAACATTAGACATTTCCATAATGTACTCCCTTATGTTCCCTTTGCTTTGATACTTCATGGAAATCAAGCACTGCAAAAGCGTGCTTGTTTCCGCCTTATCGTTTTTAGCAAAACGTTTTTCAATCTCAGCAAGGAAATCTTTAACATTGGTTATCTTTTTAGATACCGCACCCCTAAATGCCTTTGGAATGCCACGCTTTATGATCATTAGACTCATGCGATTTGAACGATCCCACCCCTCAAAGTTCTTTATAACATCAGAAGAACTTTCATCCATAAGACGGGTGGGTGCATCCATCCTAAGTGTAAGGTCAAGATCCATGCAGCCAAGAACAAGCAATATGTTCTCTTTCCAATCCTTAAAGTTTGTTCCAGTCAGAATAGGAATGTTGTTAAGATTGCCAGATACCGTAGTTAAATTAGCTGTAATTTTAACATAAGAATCAATCAAATATGCTCACATTGTAAAACAAAACCGCAATAAATTCAAATAATTGGTAAGTCTCTTCTCAAGATACCTAGCACAACATCAATATCAAGTATTTGGACAGTAATATTAATTGTAAGTGGTACTCTTATTGTAATGATCAAACATTGACAATAAGTTCAAGTCAAATATCAATATTCCTTTGGGCCAATTAGATATTCACTTGCAAAACTATATGATTGTCACATATTTATCATTACACATGTATAAATGATTCGATCAAATATTAGTCTTTCTTTGGGCTGGCTAATATTCGTATGAATAAATACAGACAAATATCAAACATTTTTCATGAATAAAAGAGGTCACTTTGGTGATATGTTATTTCAATTAGTTCACTTGTAATGTAGGATATTTACAGTTAGTTTGTAAAGAGACACCAAATAATATTTGAATTGGTTTATTTTAACTCATTTATGCGTATTCCATAAATTTTAATTTTTTTAATTTTATACATATTGAAAATATGGTTTCATAGCCGTAATAAAAAAATTTGACATCAATTAAAACTGTAACAATACATAACAAATGGTATTTGCAATAACAATTAATGATAAAATATTGCATACTTTATTTAACTACCAATATTCAAAATAGAAGATAAAACAAACTTTAACATAACATGGTCCATACATGTGATATTGCAAGAAAATGAAACTTATTTTTAATGAGCGGGCCATACATTTAAAATATATGTATCTATAAAATATAAATACATTAAATAATAAACAATATGTGTTTTCTTATTCCAAATACAAACATGCTGCATCGTTAAGTTTATTACAAGTGACGCATTTACTGCATTTATGATAATATATTAATTTATTTATTACTATACAACCATATTTAATGCAATTATGATAAAAATAAATGCAATTGACCGTTATGTGGTCCAATACGTATTACAGGAACATTAAAAGGCATGAAGATTCTTCCATACGTATGAATGAAACAAAACTTAACATGATAAGCATCTATAGCAATAAAAAAAATTATACAATCGCAATACTACTGACAATAAAATATGAATAATAATATGAGTAGCAACAATTAAAAGCATCAGATCCGAAAAAGCGGAAATAATTCATGAATTATTTATATAGATCTGAAACAAAGGCATCAAATGAATCAATAAAAAAAGTGCAAATCTCACAAATCCGAAATAAATGCATCGGATGAATCAACCAAAATTGTAAATCTCATAACCCTAATTTCATATATACTTAAAATCAGGAAATTTCTCGATAAAATCAATGATGGGTGGGTGTGATACCACTTGTTGGTAATTAATCTATATTAGATCTGAATACATATAACTCATGTTGATTCAATTGAGAAACAAGTATATGAAATTAACAATGGAAGGCGTACTTGAATCCATCGATTCTTAATTGATGTAAAGATTAATTTGGATTAGATCTTCCAAATTAACACAAGCTTAGATCTGTATATTCTTTTTAGAAGATGGTAGAGAGAATATGATAAGACCTATGTAATTTGGGGACCATAACCTTCATATATATATAGTGTGTGACATTTTTCAGTTCGGCCCTTCAACAAACTAAAATTGTCACTCCGGTATCCACACGTTATAATTTTACATGACGGATATACCCCTTAAGTCTTAATATGTTTATTCCAAAAATAAATCACGTAATTAGACTTAATTACAAGATAGCCCACATTCAAAAATTAAAATATGCGGCCCCGTTATGTTGAATTATTACAACACAAGGAACTTGCCTTACTCGAGTATCATTGATTTTACTTGACTAAAAGCACTTAGGATAAGACCAAATTTTAACCTAACAATATTCTATACTAATTGAATATACATACAACAATAAGTTGAGTAAAATATTACACTGGTCAAGTTATGCAAAATATAAATTAAAATTAAGACACACCTTCCTTGAAACCCAATTGAATATTAGATATGAATAGATATTCTAACGTTATTTATAATAACTTATGTTAAAGAACTCATGCATAATTAAAATAAAAGATTTTTTTTGAAATTCGCTCATTTTATCCTTTTGTTCCATGTACCCGATTCAACAACGAGCTCATTCCATCCTTTTAATCTCCTAAATGAATTTGAAAACACATTTTACCTTTAAAATGAGTACTCATGTACCTATGGAGTTACCAGTTTTTTGTTCTTAGTAAAACACAATCTTTATATGCATATGCGCATGCCCACCTATGTGCATATCATACACATGTTGTTATTTTCTTAAGGTTATGTGTTTGTGCGTCATCTTCTAAGTGAAGACTTCAAATGTATGCGACATAGAAATGGATCGTATAGAATCAGGAAATGACATTTGTTTGAAGTGGAGGAAATTTCATAAACAAAGAATAAAATGCAAAGAAGATGAAAATGTCTTAATTATGAAAATGTACATAATATTTTATTTTTTATTTTTTCATGGGATAAAATCGTAATTATTAGTTGTTATGTTTTAAACGTAAGCTATGTTCCCTAAACGGTGAACCTTACTTTCGACATAAAGCTCAACATGTATGATGTAAGGACTAAGTTCCTAAAATATTAAATAGTGGTTTTCACTTACCTTCAACCAAACAAAATAATACCAAGGGTGCATTCATGGACAAACTGAATTAAAGATTAAAACCTGAAAGTTAGAACATTCACGTATAATTTTTGACTCGAGCTTGTTTAGAGGTTGTATGAGATGTAAAAAATTAAGTCTTAGAAAAACCGAAATAACAATTTTTAAGTCCGACTTATTGGAGATAAGTCGGACTTAAAAATTAAATCTCATAAAACTCTATAAATCGAAACCTTCAAACGCTATCTCTTCATCGGTTGATTTAATTTTTACTTCGACTTAACTCAATTAAGTAGGTTATAAAAATTCCAAACGCTTGTCGGAGAATGCATAAATCAACTTAGAAAAATGGAAATGACCACTCTACAGCTCAAACATTTGTAAATCTTGTCTTGGCCCAATAGGCTGCTCAGTCTGAGGGCTTGGTTGGCTGTCCTCTGGATTGTTTCTGGAAACATGCAACTATGATACGGTCATTCAGATATTTAGGTTCGGTCGCGAGATCGAAAGTTTAATCCCACCATGCAAACTATGTGCATGCTTCATCCTTCCCGTTGCATGGTTCACTTTCTAGTTAAAAAAATGATTAATTATAACTTGAATAATTATTAGATTAATGACAAGAATTAAATCCCCAATGCTCATCGGATATTTTATTGCATAGTGATCAAGTGGTCTATTCGATTTAATACTATAATGTTTTCCTCATTTATCATATCTTCATATGATTCGAAATAGACATGCTACCTACATAATAATAGCTGTAAAGGAATGGAACTCGAATTGAGGGACAATCCCATATATAGTAAACATATACTTTTATAGTTTTTATTTAATGATGCCTGCGATACTTATGAACAAACATTAATTGCCAGACTTTCGTCCTTGCTCTTTAATTAAATCAACAAATTTTTTTGTCTCGTCAGCTTCATGATGCAATCAAACTACTTCCATATAAAATGCTATATAAAAAGTTTGCAAAAACCTGTTCATTACCTGGTATAAATCATCGTTTTGGTTAGAATAGGTGGAAATTTTACTTTTCATTATTGGTGCAATTTAAACCATATTTTACGTATTTTATGTAGGCGTCATAACTTAGCCTGATTGTCCCGTAGACTAGCCTACCAAGCCATTGATTGTTGATTATCCATCTTTATATAGCTGCTAATAAACGAAGACTGCGTATACAAGTAACTTTGAATTTCAGTCTGAACAGAGAACAAGTGGAGTCAAAACAAGGGTACGTTAGAAGCAATAATGTTTAGAGATTTTGTGGGATCCGCATTTAGAGATTTTATTTTTTTACATCCTCAAATTCTGTTCAATTCATTTTTTAATACATATGATTGTTGAAAGTCAATAATGTTTTGCAGGCATATGTGTGTTACACATTATGTAACAATCCTTATATTACATATCGAATATTGTAAAATATTTCTATTTTATTCATATGAGGTTGTATGATTTTAAAATTTTAAAAAGTGACTTTTAGCGAGATTTTCCACGTCTATAGTTTTTCCTGAATTTCTATGTAACCATTTTGATTCAAAAAATCTTGTTTGGACTATAACTCTTGATGGAAGCCGAGTTAGAGTCTTAAACCACTTTCATTTGCTTCAAGATGATGATTTTCTCATTACGTAGAATGGTCATAACAAAAAACTGACTTACTGTTTGAATGTTATAAAAGTTTTAAGTTTTAACTGCTGTTGGTCTGCATTAGCGGATAATTAACTAAGCTCGTGTTTAGGTCCACTAACCCACATCGAAAATTGTGCTAACTGAAGGCTGTAGAAATTGATCTAAGTCATTTCCATCTTTTCCAAAATAATTCTAAATCTTCATTAACCCCTATTTCATCAAAAAGTCTGCCTTTTCCTTACCAATATTAGTCAAATCATCAATTAGGGAGGTGATTAGCATGTGGAAGCTTGAGATTTTCAATTTGGCTAAATTGCATTCTTCTTCATTGCTGTTCACTTAAGATATAAGGGGAGAAATTGGTATTTTAGGTATTTGGTGAGTGGTTTTCTACCTCTCACTATATTATACATGTTTATATAATTAAAATTGTTGTTTTTAATATAATTTCGATCCCATTTTTTTAACTTTAACCACGTTTTTATAAATGTTTTTGGATGAATTTTAAAGGTTTTAAAGTGGTTTTTAAATGGTTTTGCAACACCTTTTGTTCATATTCATATGCTAGTGTAAAATTTAGATTTTAAATAGGATTTGCTTGATTATCATGTTCTTATGTATTGGATGCATAAATGGATGCATATGTATGATATTCCATGTTTGCATGTTATTCTTTGATATTGTTTGCTAGTGCTTTTAGGTAGTTAGGAAAGAGGTGGTCGGATTGGCAAATTGAAGACAAAGATGGTTGGAATTGGATAAAACTTAGAGGGAGGCTTTGGAGGATGAGGGAGGCCTAGGATTCAATTCGCACCGAGTTTGGAGCTAAGTAAGGGGCTCGGTACCAAGAGTTTTTGTGTCGGTACCGAGAGCTTTTTGGTAGTGGAAATTGTTCGGTGGAAGATTGGTACTTCATATCGACGGTTAGGGTGATGAGCAGAAGACAAGTGCAAGAATTTGGCTAAGTATTGGACTTGATACCGAGAGTTTTGGAAGGCATGGAAATAAGAGCTTTTGGACTTAGCACCAAGAGCTTTGGAGTTGATGCTGAGAGCTTTAGGTGGAGTGGTCTAGGTCCAAGCACTTGAAAGATGGAGCAATAGAAGAAGGGGAAAAAAGTCAGCTAAAATTGGCTAAGTACTCAATTCGGTACCCAAAGCTTTTGGTCGGTACCAAGAAGTTTATTTTGGTGGAGTCGGGATGGAATTTCCATAGGGAGAAGCATGGACTTTACAGGTCCTGCTGGTGATGTTTGTTTGTTTGCTTGGGGTTCGATGGAGATGTAATAGCATGAAGTAGCTTCAGAACTTCGGTGATGGCAACTCGACGGTGAATGGAGTTAGGTTTCGATGACGACGGCTCGAGGGGGAAAGGAGTTATGAGACTGTTTTTCCACAAAGGGCGGGTTCTAGGAAGGGTGACCCATGGATAGAATGTGAGAATGGTTCCGTCGTGGAATGATTCCTTGAGGATAATGAAAACTAGATGGACCAAGGAAAGGGCACGGATATGCATGCTAAGGGATTGTTGATACTAGGAGTGTTTTTTGATGTACTCGAAAGCATGGGTATTGTGGGGACACTCATGGGTACCTTGAAAGGTTACCCTGGATTAGTGGTTTGGATTTGTATAATCTCGATTGGTGGACTGGGGTCAAGTATCAGTTCGGGCTAACGACGAGTACATCGAAAACTAGGATTTCCATTAGACTCTGGTATAAGAAAGGCCGTACAAGTTATCATATATCTAGAGCACATTAAGTGATAGTGAGAATTGTTTGATGGACGCCATGGTTGCTTTGTTTGTTTTCTTCTATAGTCTATCACTCTAGGGATGTCACTAGAGATAGGTATTGGGGATAAGGATACCCGAGCACTCGTCATCATACTTGGTTTGCAGTGTACCTTTACTATATTTGTATAGTAGCATATTATGTTCGCTATGTGCAAACTCTTTGGTTGCAGGGATAGGTCAGGTATGGTTCGTATACCTTTGTTCCTTACTATATCGACTTGTATAGTATTTTGAGATTCATTTATCGCTCGCACCAGACAATTGTCCGAATTAAAGTTTTATGTATTGCTTCTTATTATCTTTGATACTCTTAAGTGAGTAGACTAGATAGCAGGTATAAGCGCGACACGGTAGATGTGCAAAGGATGAACTGGATGGAGCCATCTCGTATTATATATGGATTTATATGCTTATTCTGTTGTGCAATACTTTGAAGCTTTGACAGTGCTTGCTTATTACTATTATTATGAGACATTTATTTGAGTTTATTTCTGTTTGTATAAACTCTAATACTTGTATAACTCTATGGATCTATGCTCTAATATTTGGATCAGTTAGTTATTGCTATCTCTCATATTTTATATCTATGACGTGTATTATATTTTGTTCCATGCACTGTGAGATATATGACAAGTTATGTGTGATTGTTTTCTTTTCCTTTAACCTTTGATGATCATCCTATATCGGTCGGGCACGTCAATAGCGCAGTATATATAGTTTTGTTGGGTGCCTATGGTGTAGGGCGGTCGTCACACATTATCTCTCCTCACAAAATTACATCAATCCGATGCATTTAACCCATCAATTTTTTTACATAATAATATTTACTATATTCTTAGATTTCATAATACTAAAGTTTGAGAAAGAATACAAGAGTATGATAATCAAAATTTATCTTCTTCCTATCTTTACCTTTACAAATTCCTTCGAAATAAAATCATCTTTTAAATATACTGAAAATCCTTAGCAATGACTTCTACAGATCTCTAAATACTTCAATTTTGAGTGCATAAGTTTGAATGGCGTTGTTTTTACTTTGGATAGCGGACGATAACAATCAATTGCACCATAATCGCACAAAAATTAGATTTCACAGCACATGTTTTGTCTAGGATAGAACAACTCATATCACTTGTTGTTCGTTGTTCCTATCCATCAATTTCAAAAAATTTAAAGTAGAATTCAGTACATCTTTCCCGAGGATTAGACTATTTGGACTTTTGAGTAAAGGTTGTACTATTATGATGGTAAATGCATCCAGAGATAAAAAGAACAAGGACGTTGATTAAATCTGAATTGAATGTGAGAAATTCAGAACATTGGAAAGGTAAGAAGTATAGTTAGGCAATGCTAAGGTACGTTTAATAATGATCTTTTGCCTTCTTATTTGAATTATATTTTGGATTTTAATAGTAGTCCCAATGATACTTTTGAGAACATATAGTGGTTTGAAAATTGGTTTTGGTTGGTGATATATGTTAACTATAGTAACATAAAATTTGAATATGTTAAGGTGCCAATTATTTTATTGAAATATAACTTTGTGATAAAAATAATTATTTAGGTCATGGTGAAGTTTGAAAATAAGGCATGAGATTATGATACTTACATACATGCATGCACGCATGCATGCATACACACACACATACATGCATGCATACACACACACATACATACACACATACATACATACATACATACATACATACATACATACATACATACATATATATATATATATATATATTGTTGGATCTAGCTTGGCATTCAGTGGGATAAATTGGTAAATTTCAAAATTTTATTCAATTATGGATCTTATTGGGCCTAGGAAACCTAAATTATTTAAATCTGATCTAAATTTATTTTAAATAAAATCAACATTTTATTTTATTTGTGAATAATGTTTTATTTTAATGTTATATTTATATTATATAATATAACATGCGTATCATATACACATGTGTGTACGTGCATGTGCAAAATATACAGTATATGGCTTAACATGCCCATGTACAAGTGTTGAGATTTACACCTCAACGGTATGTTAGCCCCTTTATATAATTTTGTGTTGTTTAATATATATATATATGTGTGTGTGTGTGTGTGTAGGTTTTATATAATATAAAATTATTTTGTAAAATATAAATATTTAGATATATATATAATATTATATTATATTTATAAAAGTATACATTTGTGTGTGTGTATATAGCATTTGTAAATTCAAATATAAATAATTTCTAATTTATATTTAAGTTCAAAATTCAAATCTCAAATTTCAGATCTGGATATGGAATTCGAAATATCCTACAGTTTCAAAGTTAAAACAATTTTATAATAGATTTTATTTATGTGTGTGTGTTTATGCATATATTAAAATTAATGTTTAAAATTAATATAAATGGTATAGGTATAAATAAATAAACAAATACATACATACATACACACATACATACAAACACACACATATATTTATATATGTATGTATGTATTTATGTATATACTTTTGACCTAAACAAAATTATTATTTTAACTTACGATTTTATATTTTATTTAATATAAAAACCTTTTTTTATTTAACAATTTTCGTACGAAAATTGTTAAAAGTGTTTGTGTGTGTGTGTGTATTCCGTAAGCATAATTTTGTAACATTCAAATTTTATACTTATAAAACTTATTTACATATTACAAAATATATACATATTAAATTATGTAAAGCATAATATTTTAAATATATGCATATATTTATATACACATGGTTATATAAAAAAAATGTTAAAAAATCCCATTTAGATTTCGGATATTATTATGCACATATTTTAACAAATTGTTTATGTAATTTCTATATTTATTTATACATTTGAAAACCAAATTTTATTTTAGAAACCTTTTAAAATAAAATTTAACTCAAAAAATTATTAGTTTATGGCCATAAGCTATAAACATTCATATATATATCTCTGTGTGTGTGTATTTTAAATACATACATACATATGCATACACACACACACATATATTCGTCCAATGTTGATAGCATAGACATATGTGTATTCGTGATAATATATTCACAACCTAAGGTAAAAGATTGACGTAATAAACAACTTATGTATATATGAATGTAAATAAATGTAGTACATTACTATGGCCTAGAGTTAACACCTTGAATGTTGAATCGTTTGACTCTACTTGAATTCGAATTCAATTCCTTCAAAGAGAGCTACATGACCGAAAGCACCACACGCTGAAGTCATGTTTTTATTTGATTTTATGTTTTAATTGCTAGAAACAAATAGGGTAGGTGAAGCGGTATGGCCGACCAGAAATAAGAGAGGGAGGAGCAAAAATAATCATTGCAAAAGTGGGGGCTAAATGTGTTTACATAGCGGAGGGATAGATGAATTAAAAGTGGATCCGGATCAACTATTTCCTCTTGTTCTTTCAAACCCTTTTTTAATCAATATCCATTTTCAACCCTAATGGTCGGCTATCTCTGCCCATATTTGGGCCTCCAAACTGCTTCATGCTTGATCAGAGAAATAAGCATTTAAATCTAATTTAAATGCACATCGATATCGTATATCGATACGTGTGTATACAACTTTTATATATGCACTATTTTTCATACTAATCAACATAAATCAAATAAAATTTTATGAATAAAATTTTATAAATATTAATTAACTTGATTAAATTATAACAGTTATACTTATTTAATTCAAGTGGTATTATTTAATTCAAGTGGTAGTCGTAGTATTCCACATTTCGGTTGTGTGACTCTTAGGTGTAAATTCAGTCAGTGATTAATACCTAGTAATTCAAATATTAACGTTCACACATCACCTTAGCTAGTGGTTTGACATTATGGCCAAATTTATCACTTACATAGCTTTGGTAAAATCCAATTTTACTTATTTTTGTTAATATCCTAAGTATTGATTTTGATGAACAACCATATAAATATTACTACTAACATATCTCTGAGTTATGTTATACTTTTAAATATATTATGGAGACATTCTACAGAGATAAAGAAGAACTCAGTGGAAAAAAATGAATTATATATAAAAAGACTAATTAGAACAAATGGAAGTGCAAAATTGATTGAAGAAGAATGAAATGCAAATGTTGTAACGCTATAAATATTTGAAGTGATGAATCTTAGAATCTTTGTTAAAGAACCCATAACAATTATACTTGAAGATCACCTACCATCGACCTCAATCAAATCAAAAAATATCCACAACTATGAAGAATTTTGAAATATGATAATCAACATATGTAAGTCAACATATCGCTACAAAGTATGTCGACATATCCATAACATATCCTTCCCAAGTATGTCGACATACTGAACGTTTTTCTATTTTTTTAAATTCAAATGAAGGGATTTTCCCTCCATGTCTTCACCAATAAACATGTCTCTTCAACCACTATAAAATGGCTCTGAAAAACGAAATTTTATACACAATATTCTCATTCCCTTTTACTCTTTCGTATCCATACTTTTCTGAGAAAGATCTATTACATATTCTTCCACTCTCTTTGCAAATCCATACTCTTTCATTCCAATTCTTCAAGGATATGCAAACCACACAAGATCATAGGAGTTATAATTGAATTCATATCATTCTCTCTTTGATTTCATCCTATTTCTCAAAGATTTTAAAGATATATTGCTATTGGAGGTTTATAGGATCATTATATTGAATCTGCAAGAATCTGTACTGAAGATATGACTACTTGCCATACTCTACTTTTGATTGTAAATAGAAGAAGGCGTTCTTGTAGCCTGTGAAATCAAGAGGGTCGTCTTGTAGCCTTATAAATCTAGTGGGTACATCTTGTAGCCCGTGAAATCAAAGTTATGAAGATATTCTTGCGACTCGTGGAAGGCAAGTGGTGATAGTGAAATTTTGTACGGTGCAGTACATGACTAATGTAGGATTAGCCAATTGGAACTAGTACAAAAATTCCTGGTGTTATTTACTTTACTACAGCTTACTTTACTAATTACTTATTTTGTGATTATTTGTTTCAGTTTTCAATTTGAGTAGATAGAGATAAAATTAATAAGTTTGATATTAGAGACACTGGTTTTTCAAAAATTCAAAACTTGATTTTTGAAAAATATAAATCGCAAATGGTACTAGTAACACTTCCTTTAACACTTTTTGTAGAATGACACAAGCAATCAATAGTTCAAACACCGTGAATATTTTATTTTGCACCTTGGATAAAAATGAGTTTAACAAAGTGTCTATTAGTAAAAGTTCATATGAAATTTAGAAAACACCAGAGGGTACACATGAAGGCACTAGAAAAGTTAAACAGACAATGATATCCTTGTTAACTAATCAATTTCAATTATTTAGAATGAGACAAAATGAATCCATTTCTTATATGTATTCTAGATTTTAAGATATATTATATACATTAATATCATTAGTAAAGAATGTTGCTGAAGAGGACCATGTCAGAAAGTTCTTGAATTCACTTTCTAGTAAATGGGATCATAGGACACTAGCAATCAAAGAAGCCAATGATATTTGTATTACAAAAGTATAAGATTTAATTGGTAGTCTAATGTTATATGAAGTACGGTTGTAGGTTTGAAAAGAGAATCAAGTAAATGATAAGAAATTACTAACACTCAACGCTACACATGACAATCATGGACTAGATGATGATGATCATGAAGAAATCCATTTTATGACCTTTAAGAAGTTCTTTAAATATAGGAAGATGAACAAACTTTAGAAAATAACAACTATAATTCTAAAATGGAAATGTTGTTAAGTGCCTCAAATGTGATAAAACCGGTCATTTGAAAATAGATTATCAAAACCTGAAGAAATCAAAGTACTTTTCAAACACTTACAATAAGGAGAGGAAACAGGCTTTCAATTCAACATAGGTGGAACGACCCGTATCTTTTTTAGTCTTCGAATTTGAATATTTAATTTATTTAAATATTCAAATTTTGAATTAAATTATAAAAAAATATGTTTCAAATTAAGTTCTGATTATTGATGTCGTCTTTTTTATTTAATTTATAAAAAAATTTCCATAATATTTAGTTTGGAAAATACTAAAATTTTTGTTTGACGCATTTTGCGGCAAACGTTGGTATTTTTGAAACTTTACATAATAAATAACAAGGGTATTTTATTGTTGTTTTATGATCATGTCACATTGTTGTGCACGATCATATTTTTATTTTATCATTCGCAGCTCGTACGCAAGCGGGATATTGTGTAGCGTGGTACCCCGAAACATTTAAAATTAAATCTCAACAAAATTATCACAATATTGTTCCACATCTTTTTCTGCTTTTCTTGTGACGTTTGCTACATTTAATTATTTTGTCCTTAAAATACTTAGGTGTAAAGTAAAATCTAGTTATACGTATAAATGGTACACATTCATTCACGGGGGGAGACATTTTTCTACATGCATGAACCAAAAAGGAAATTGATCCATTTTCTAACGCATGGAACACTTCTCCATTTTTTTGCAAAAAGAACACACAACAACTCTTCCTTCTTCATCCTCTTTCCTTTTCCATTCAACTGTGTGAGTGAGATTTGCATACATGTATGTGGCTCTAGGTAGATGAGAGTGGGATGCTCATGCGTGTGAAGAAGGATGTGTGCGGTAGGGAGTATGGTGCTAGGCATGGTGAGGGAACGTGAGCATGTATCAGAAAGAAAAGGAAGTTGCAAGGAGATGTTATAACGTGAAGTAGTTTGGGAGTGCACCATTCCTTTCAAGTGATATTGCAAAAAGTCCATCTTTTTGTGTACAAATTGCGTGATAGGAGGGAGGGGAGTTTGGTTGGGCTGTTTGGGCCATGAGGTTCAATGTTTGTAGGTATGAAGAGGAGAGCGAGGAAGCCAATGGGTGAGCTATTGCATGTGGAGCAAGAATACACGTAAGAATTTAACAAATGAAGCACTGTTCAAATAAAGGGATTTTGCAATATGGTCCATATTAATGTACTCAATTGCGCTTGGAGGGAAGTATTGTTTGCATGTTGTATAAATTGGAATGTGCGGGTCGGGTGCATGGGTAGATAGTCCTCTTTAGTCAGTGGAGGTGAGGAACCATTTTATATTTATTTATTTAAATATTAAATAGTGTATTGAAATTGAAATGGAGTAACTCACTCATATGAAATCCGATTAGTCCGTGAATTTTTGCGTTGGCCTCGTTTTGATAAGTACAATGTATTGATATAACCTGTTGTTAATTTTTATGCAATATAATTTAATGATAAATTAATACTGCTTGATAATAGTTACGTTAATTTGGAAAGTAACGTAGTTTAATTAATTATGATTAATAAGTGTTTTCTATTTGGCCAAATAAATACCGTACTGTTAAAGTAAATTGGATATGGTAATTTGGACACTTGTTTAGTGGAATAATACAAATTCTGCTAATCAAATTAATTTGATATTTAATTAGCATAATAAATCCCCATTCTGCTATTTTATAGATTTGGACATCCGATTATATATCGTTAATTGATCTGCCATTTTGAATAAATGATATATTAACTAATAATGGTTAAGTGTTTAATTTGTTTACTTAGTCATTGATTATATAAATATCATTTATTAACTTGGAAGGTTAAAATGAATGATATGGTAGCTTGTTGAAGTATCATTGTGATCTTTAAGCCTTTTCCAAATCTGAAAGTCAATTATTAATTTTGAAAGTTACTTTAAAGATAATTATTATTTAATAATAAGATTTTAAAGGTAATAACAATTATTAATAATGTTTTAAAGATAATTAATAATTGTTTTTAATAATTATTTAAAGTTAATTTCTTTATTTATATGATTCTTAAAAGGTTATTTCTTAAAGTTATTTAAGAATATTTAATTATTATTTTAAAAGTTATTTAATTTTTTTGTAAATGTTTTTTTATTTTAATTAATTATTTAAAATGATTTTACTATACTTTAATTTTTAATCAAAGTTATTTAATTATATTATAGGTTAATTAATTATCATATTAATATTAGTTAAAAGTTAATTGATTATTGTATTAATAACATATTAAAGTTAATTAATTATTATATTAATATTGTTTTGAAGTTAACTTATTAATACAATAATAGTGCTTAAAATTAATTTAATATATTATTAATGAGATTCTAAAGTTATTATTTTGAATGAGATTTAATTAAAATGAAATAAAAGGATGTTTTAAATAATAACTTGTTATTTAAAGTTATTTTAAATAATTTATGGTTTATCAAGGGAACCTTACTAACCTAAAGAGTTTATTAAATAAGTTTTGTTTAAATATGGGAAGAGTTTTATAAATGGTTCTGGATATTTATAAAAGAATTTACAAATGTATTTTAAAGATCTGAAAAGGAGAATTTTTATAATGGGGTTTTGAGGTTTTTAAAGAATGTTTTATAAATAGATTGGAGATTTGTAAAGAAACTTTATAAATAGATTTGGAGATATTTATAAACTAAAGTGATTTTGGAAAGAAATGATTGAATTTTTATAGCGTAATTCGAGGGGCAGAGATTGCCTGCAGTTTACTATGGATTCGCTGGGATAGCGACGAAACCATTGTGTAAGCTGCGATTCATGGTCGATATTTAATGGTACTTTCCATATCTATTTTTAAAAGTTTTCAAGTATTTTAAAAGGAAGGGTTTGTGAATATACTTATTATGGTGAGATAAGTATATTAGTATTTTGATAAATATTTTTGAAAGAGATTCTAATTAATGGAAATGAATTAAATGAGGCTTAGCAATTAAAATGGGAAATGTAATCTTTGTTTTGAATGTTTGTTTATTTGATAGTTAAATAACCGACTATCAAATCTTAGTCTAAATATGTAATCCTTCTTAATTTTGGTGGTACGAAATATTCCCTACTTAACACCGAAGGATTTTAACTACATAAATATCTAGGAGAAACAGGGGAATTATATGGTACAGTTGTCGTCGATGGTGCTATGCTGTACGTATAAACTCGTTTGTTCTTCTAGGACAAATAATGAGGAGATCCTTCCATATAAATAGTTAGGGGGTGATCCCCGCTCTTATGTATTGTCTGATTATTTCCTAAAGAACCAGTATTGAGCATTCTGGAAAATCAATGATTGGTTTGTGGAGCGCTCGGTAAGCGGAGGTGTGTACTTGTAAGAGATGACTCATACCATAACCACTCCAAAAACCATATATGATTCTATGGAGGAGTTTCGTGATATATTAAGATGTTTGAATCCATATGGGATTCTGAGACCCATTGGGGTATGGGAATCCATCTGTGATTCCATGATCTATTTGAGATATGCGAATCCATGTGTGATTCCGAAACCCGTTGGAGTATTGGAATCCATGTGCGATTCCATGATCTATTTTGATGGCAGTGCATGAGCTGGAATGCCAAACGTAGCCTCATCAGTGGTAATGACTAAAACCAGAGATAGGAGGCATGTCCAGTAGGGTTGGCAAACCCGTAGGGTGTAGTCGGTTCCACCTAGACGTTACCTACAGTTGTTATGCATGAATGGGGCGATGCACTCGGTCTTTGCGAGACTACCTATGTTTTTCCTATGGTACATCACTAGGGATGTATGCTGCTTTAGAAGGATAACTCTAATCCTGGTACAGGAGTACCATTCTCAAAGTACCGAGGGCACCTCCGTGGAAATCCTACACAATTAGTGAACGCGCATTATTAATTTTTGATTATATACCTAATATTGTTGTGATGTACACTCGCAAGCATCACAGCTACTTGATTATTATTATTTTCATCATTAGACATTAATATAATATCATTGGATCTTCTGATATAAATGTTTTGGTTATCGTAAGGTAAAAACCCGTCCATGTTTATATGCGGCATGGTCTTATAAGATAACTTTGATTTAAAGGATGTTACAAGTTATAATAAATAAAATTTCTTCTGATTTGAATTTCTCATGCTGGTTTTACCAGATTGACCCGAGTGTTGTTTCCTACAATGCTCAGGTCAACCCGAGCATATTTTCCAGATTTAGTTGGATACTTTGGAGCTTTCAGGAGACGAGCTGGATTCTCCAAGACGTATTCACGTAACTTATGTTTTCCGCTATATGTTGTTCTTGACGTCTGTATGTATTCATCAGCAATTATAAGGATAGGTTGTTATAACTATCCCGGCTGAAATAGGTTAATGTGCTCTGATTTGTGTTATGTATGTATATATATAAGATGATTTCTTTTTGGTAAAGATGTTGTGTATATTATATATTTATCTCGTCATGATGTGAGATTCTGTTCTCTCTTTTACCCCAACAATTTATCTTTCCGGTACTTGGATATTCGACACTTGAATACCGTGGATGTATTAGTGTCGATTTCTAAGGATAAAAAAGGCGGGTCATTCCAATGGGATGATTCAAATACATCATCAAATGATAGTGATTTAGAAAGTGGAAATGCCAACATCTGCTTCATGGAAAATGATGACCAGGTATGGAATTTGAAGGAAGAAAGTTGGAATGTTTTAAATCATATGTATAAAGTATATAAAATGCTTAGAAATGAATACAAGATTAGTTTAGCAGAGATAGATAGATTAAAAATATTTACCAAAATGTTAACCAATGAAAAAACAATGTTTAGAAGATGAAATTGAAAGACTTAGTGATGGAAAGGATTTAAAACTTGAATATTTTGAAAAACTGAAAAGTGAAAATGAACCAACCATTAAAATCGGAAAAATCTTTCTATGCAGTCAAAAATCACTAATCTAAATGAAAAAATAACATCTCTGGACAATGTTATTCTTAACTACAATAAGGATATTGATAAAATGGAAACTGATGTTGATAAATTTAACAAAGGAAAGGATAATCTACAAAATTTATTGTCTGCATCTAAACCCACTAACAATAAACATGGATTAGATACACGTCCTAGCCCAAATCAAAGAAAAATAGTACTCAAAGTACTAAATTTGTTAAGGATATTAAGTTTGTACCTCTAGAAATTAAAATTAAAACCCCAAAATAAGTTCATTAATTTATGGGTTTCTAAAAGGTTAGATAATAATAAGAAAGAAAAAATATATATAGATAACTTTATTAATAAGGTTCATTTATCTTTTGATTATATTTTGAAAAGGCATCCAGACTCTTCATGGGTTTGGCTTCGCAAAATTTAACCATATGGACCCCAAAATAAAATAGGGTACCAGTGTGCATATTTTATATTTTTCAGGTGCCGAACAGTGGATATCAGGTAGTAGATGTTCAAAGCATTTGACAAGAAATC
This sequence comes from Allium fistulosum, assembly GCA_030737815.1. Classification (NCBI taxonomy): domain Eukaryota; kingdom Viridiplantae; phylum Streptophyta; class Magnoliopsida; order Asparagales; family Amaryllidaceae; genus Allium; species Allium fistulosum. The sequence goes on along the minus strand of CM060908.1, from coordinate 734,449,865 downwards.
CATATATACCAAGAGTCATTGTATACAAAGATGGTGAGATTGTGAACTTTGGATATAATTTAAAAGTGTATATTATTACCATCGGCATAGTTGGTAATCTTGCTTTAAAAGTTTTACTTCATAAATTTATTTCATACTTTGTATTGATTTTGATTCCATTCATTAGTTCTATTTATATAAATTTATATATACTCTATATACAAAATCTATACATATTGTCTAATATGTTTAAGCAATTCCTTTTTGCCCTTTTTGTTGATGACAAAGGGGAGAAAATGTATAAATATACTAGGCAAAATTATAGGGGGAGTACATAGAGTTTTGGGGAGTCAAACATAAAAATATTTTATCACTTAATATTTATATGGTTGTCATCGTCAAAAGTTAGGGAGATTTTTAATAACTTAAGTATTGATTTTGGTGAACAACTATATAAATATTACTACTAACATATCTCAGATTTATGCAGTACTTTCAGATATATTATGCAGACATTTTTACAAAGATAAAAAAGAACTCAGTAGAAGCAAATGAATTATATATATATATGTGTGTGAAGATTAATTGGAGCAAATGGAAGAGCTAAACTGATTGAAGAAGAATGAAAAGAAAATGTTGTAACGGTAAGAATATTTGAAGTGATGAATCTTAGAACCTTTGTTAAAGACCCCATGACAATTATACTTGAAGATCATCTACCATCGACCACAATCGAATCACTATCCACAAATATGAAGAACTTTGAAATTTGAAAATCAACATATGTAAGTCAACATATCCCTCCCAAGTATGTCGTCATATCCACAACAAGTCCTTCCCAAGTATGTCGACATACTGACCATTTTTCTGTTTTTTAAAATTCAAATGAACAGATTTTCCCTCTATGTTTCACCAATAGACTTGTCTCTTCATCCACTATAAAATGGCTCTGGAAAACAAAATTTTATACACAATATTCTCATTTTCTCTTACTCTTTCATTTCCATATTTTTGTGAGAAAGATTCATTACATATTCTTCCACTCTCTTTTTAAATCTGTACTCTTTCACTCCAATTCTTCAAGGATTTACAAATCACACAAGATCAGAGAATTTATACTTGATGTGCACGTAAAAGTGTATATTTTTACTTCCACATTCAAACTTCTTTTAATTAAATAAATGTGCATATTAGGGTATTTTACATGTTTAAACCAAAATTTGAATTGTTTTCAAATCATCATTTATTCATCTTCATTTAGAGGGTAAAATGGTAATTTAATTTGGAAAAAGTTTATTTGCACATTTTTATTTTTATTTGTAGGAAATGGAGTGCAAAAATGAAGAGGTTTCATGGATGTATGCATGCACATATGTTGAAAGCAAATGAAGAATGGAAATAAAAGAATTCATGCAATATTGAGGAGCCCACATACCCACTACCATATGGTCCATAATCAAATGCACATGCACATTTCATGGAGGCTTAAAGGAATGTTAGTGTAGAATAATTATTTCCCTAATGTTTACTTGGAGGTTGCACTTTCTCAAGGGCATTTTAGGTAGTCCCCTAAAATACGAATTAGGCTTTTAAGCATGTATAAGCACCCCTTATGTTTCATGTAATGATCTTCTTCTTTTCATGCAATATTGTAGCCACAAATCAAAGTTAAATAAAAATTTCTTTAGTGGCTTCTTAGCCTTATTTTTACTTTCATGCAATTTTTATTTTATGTTTTCATTTCATGATATTTTTATTTCATGCTCTCCTACTTAGTTAATGCTTCTCTTGTTTACTGTTAATAGCATTGATTTAATTCTTGTAATTAGTTTAGTTTTATTTTATGCAAGTAGTTAGCTCTCTTTTATTTTAATTAGCTCTCATTTTCCTCTTTTTTTATGTTGAAATCATTTTATGTTATCCTATTTTTAAATATGAGTAGCTAAACCCCTTCAATTTAGGGGTAATGAAGCTCTCATGAAACATATTAAATTAACATAAAGATTTCATTTGTGATCTCTCTTTTGTGCTAAATGGAAATTTTGAATGATGGCGGTCTATGTTTTTTTAGTGAATTTGATAGTCTATGTTGACATCTCAAATAGGCTATGCTTATTCCATTGTAAACATAAATTATTTGATCATTTGCCTAACTGATTTTGATGATGAAAGTTAAGCTAGAATCAAAATTTGATGGTCTATATTACTAAATCATAGTAAATAGATCATACTTAAAATAGATTTTATTTTTAATTTCATGTCATTTTCATGAATGTTGATAAGTGAGTTTGAATGGTGTGTTAGAGTTTGATGATTTAAGTAGTGCTAATTAATAGCACAAATAAATCATACTTATAATAAGCACATCTATCATTTCTACTTAATATTTTAATGAGGGATTATAAATGAATTTTGTGTTGATTTATGTGAATGATTGGAAGTGGATTTGCCTCTAAATTGTTCCTTAATCACATAGTTTTATTCAACTTTGCTCTAGTATATTTTCTACAATTTTTCTTAGTTTAAAACCACTTCAAAAATTTAGGCTGATTTGATCGAGTATTATTAGAATTTAATTCTTTTCCTACGGATCGACCCATACTCACATACGTACTACGATTTCACACCGTGCGCTTACGGTTTTTATAACGATTATATTTAATGACAGTTTTCTAATCGATAGAAAATCCGTCGTTTCAACAAGTTTTTGGTAACGTTGCCAGAGAAGTCCAATTTGATTTTAATTCTACTCTTCGAATTTTTTTTTGATTTTATTGTGTTTTCATTTTGTGTGTTGATTCACATTTTTTTTATAAAAAGAACATTGCATTTGCTACATTACATTTCAATTTACATCGCATTAGCATTTAATTTTCATTACATTGCATTTTTGGTTTGCTACATTATAACACTCATCTCCAAGTTTCTCTGAATTTTTCAAAAAAAAGTACTTTGCATTTGTTACAAACTGTTAAAATTCTGTTGCACTTCTGCATATTGCTCTCTATTACAATTGTCTTCATTTCTTTTATATAAACAAATTTTTATGAGCAACACAACTCTTTTTCCTTTTCTCATTACATTTCCATATGTTAATCCATTTAGTGCATTTAGTTTCTTCTCTGGTTTTTGTACATTTCTTAATCCATTTCCCATCCACTTCCATCCAAGCAGCATTGCATCACTTCACCTATAACAACCTGGTATTTCAGACTATTCAAATCGAAAATCATCTACTCATGTCAGACTTGAATTGCTAAAAACAATAGATTGTTAATTTATATTTGGAAAAACTTAGCATATACAGTAAATATATCTATCATAGAATCACAGATTCAGAGTAATATAACAATAAGTAGCGGCATAGATAAATAGTAAATCATGAAGCTACTATATAAACACCAGAGTCTGAAATAAAATACAATAGAATCTCGAATACAAATGAATCTCTAATACATAAGCAACTAACAAGCCTGAACATAAATGACTAGAATAAACTGAAATAACTGAAAGCTGGATAGATAGATCTTCAAAAAAGCTCCCAAAGGTGAGTCTCAAATGCTGTGACACTCAGTCTGACCTGAGCATAAAGAAAAACACAAAACACTCGAGTCAGGATTAACATTCTTATACCAGTAAATTCAACTCAAGTGAAATGTGAACTAAAATACAAGTAACTTAAAGAATGTTTGGGATTTCCATCCTCTGAGGATCCATGGAACTATCTACTATGTAGTAATATACACTATTATAATATGTCTATCAGTAAAGTAAAGTATTAAAATAGCGTTAAGCTGTTACCCATATCCCCCTTAACACATTTTATATATTCCCGTAGTCTATACAGTACCGTAAGCTCCTCCGTGAGGTTTACTCAGAGGGCACTCCATAGGTATGTTACAAACCAAACTCGTAGAAGGCGCGATAGGGCATGTGAACACGGCACTCGAGGCAATGCCAGGGTAGAAATACCGTTTGCACTCCCAAACTGGTGGTAATGCATAACAGCTACTACCGCCCACCTCAAGACACACTCCCAAATCAAAGGTGCACCCAATCAAATCACAAAGTAATAGAATGGTATGGAAGAAATATGCCCGATAGGAGGAATGATCTCACTTGGCCCGGTATAGCTCCTGTTTTAGTCACATCTAAGCTGACTCACGGAAGTCAGGGTCACGTAAATACCTCATACAGAATCATACGCCAAACCATCCTACTTCATTTATGGAATCTCCACCATGTACACAGTTGTTAAAGTGGTTTTTGGTATTGGCAGAGAGTATGACAATATCCAATCCCGGTCTCTTTAACAACCCAACGCTTATTTCACACCGTGGTCATTTTATACAACCATTTCAAACAGTTCATATTTCATATCCAAATATCATATTCATTTCAAAATCATATCACTTTTGAAATCATATTTACTTTTGAAATCATTATTTACCTTAAAAAAAATCATAACCACAAAATAGTTTAAACCATCATATCAAAATATTTGCATTTAAATCCATTAAATCTAAATCATAACAGTTCCAACTTAAACAGTTTAAATATTGAAAATAGTTTATATATATTGAAATAGTTATAAATAAAAATATAGTTTATATTTAAAATAGTTTATAGATTAAAATAGTTTATATATTAAAAATAGTTTATATTAAAAGAGTTAATATCAAAATAGCTTCAAATTAGAATTGTTTCGTCCAATTCCATAAATCGATTCAAATCCACTTTAGTTCAAAAATTCAATTTAAATAAATCTCGATTCATCAATTCCAATTCAATCAAATTCTCAATAAAACCATTTTTAATTTATATCGATTTCAGATACAGATTTGAACTACAAATTAAACCATCTCAATTTTAATAGGTTTCTAGGTTTAAATATTCAAACATTTACAATAACTCAATTCGATAAATTTCATTTATATTTCAAGTTTAACTTAAATTTTATTTTAATTTGGAAATATCCACTTAATCAATTTAATAACCATTTAAATAAAATCTCATATTACAAAATATTCAATTTCAATTTTTATTTAAAGTTGAAGTATTTATTTAATCACTTTTTATCAAATCAAGTTATAAAATCATACCTTTCAAAATCTCAAATCAATAAATTCAAATCAAACCTTATTTAAATTCAATTCTAAACAAATAAAATTTCAATCAATTCTTATTTAAATTTATCTTTCCAACCTCCATTAATTAAAGTTATTACAAAATCTATTTTGAAATATTAATATAAATTTTTAAATAAATAGTTAAAACATATTATATATATATATTAGTTAAATTAAATTATTATTAAATTTTATTATATTAATTATTATTAAATTAAATCTTATTATTATTAAATCTCTTTTTTAATCTTATTTTATATATTTAAAAATAATAAAGTTATAAGTAAAATTTTATAATTTACATTTTAAAACTTAACTTATAATTTTAGAATTTCCAAACATATAAATTTAAAAATCTAAGTTTTACACATATTAAAATAAATATTTATATTATAATTTAAATTCAATATTTATCAAAACCTATATATTTCCTTTCAAAGTTCCGGAAATCATTTAAAATAGACCAACTGTGTCCGTATATAGTTTTCTAACCTATGGTCAAGTGATACAGATATTTATCATTTCAATCCACAATTTAGATTTAATATTTACGGGTATATATCATTAGAATGCGCAATCCCAGAATTTAAAATCGATGAAAATCGCTTGGGTTTATCATTTCAACCCATAACGATTTTCCCCTAATCTATAAGATCGTTCGGGTATGTATCATTTCAACCCATAGGGAATTTCTAAACTAACAAGGAACTTGCAGAGTGAGAACAAATATGATAATAATATAACATATCAACAACATGCATATATCATCAGTAATAAATTTAAATAATATATATATAATAGGTTATGGTGTCATATGTCATAGGTAAACAATTACAAATAATGGCATATCATATTTAACAATTAAATAACTTAACAATTCAAATTTAACAGCATATTTCAATCGCCATTTCATGTGTTACTAAATATAAGAATGTTAATCGTGAGTGATTTCTCACCTTTCGAGGCTAGAGAATAACAAGAATGAGAAGCAACAGACATGGATACGCACATGGACACAGATACGAAACCCAGAACAATGACAAAGCTAGAAAGTGCTGCTGCGACCCATTCTGGACAGCGGCCAGACATAAGTAAAGCACGATGAACTGGATTCGATGAAAATCAATAATACAAGTGAACTTATATATGTAAGCTATATATATATTTTAAAATCATTATTTAACACATATTAGAATAAAATCAATATTTAATTGACCACACATATTAAAAATAAAATCTCCATGTTATAATTTAAATCAATAGTTAATAAAACCCATATGAAAATAAAACATTGTATATATATATACCTAAAATAATATCAAATCAATATATGTATGTTGGAACCTGCCTTCTTCGATTTTAATGTGACAACTATATATTTCAAACTATATACTATGATAACAAATATTCTTGCAGGAATCCACAAAGAAAAGCTATTATCATATCGTCAACAAACAAAGCTCAAAGATATTGATTATTATTTCCGGTTAGATATTTTTGTACAATCTCTGATATGATGATAACACACACACACAAATAGTTTTTGGAAAACATGTTCTACAAATATAAAATATCTTTTTATAGACATAAAAGTATTTTCAAAAGTTTCTCAAGTTCAGAATCACTAAAATAAAGAAGAGGAACAAATCAGTACAAATTCAGACATCTGTCACTTTTATTTAGCCATCTGTCATAAAAACAGACGTCTGTCACTTTAATACAGACGTCTGTCATAAAAACAGACGTCTAAATGGCTGATTTTTTGTTTCTTCTATTTTTTGACTTTTTAAACTTTATTCAGACATCTGTCACTTTTCTCTCAGACATCTGAACTTGACGAACTGAAGCATCTCTTCATGAAAATTCAAATTTTGAAGAGTTGTCTTCTTCACCAACAGTTGCACTCCTTCTAATAGTTGCAACTATTGAATTAAAACTATTCAACACTATAAATAGAGATGAAAATTCACTATTTCAACAACTAATTCTTTCTATCTTTTCTGATTTTATATTGTTATAATATCAAGTGATTTTCAATTCTCTACTTCCTATCTTTGCACATTCAAATCATCATATCAAGAAGATTATAGGAAGGGTGTACTACATTGACTATATTCGTGTTATTCAAAGAACACACAAGTCAAGAAACAATTTACCAAATTGTATTTGAAGTCCTATTCGGTTGCTTAGGCGGAAAAGTCCTATTCGGTTGCTTAGGCGGAAAGTCCTGTTCGGTTGCTCAGGCGGTGTAATACCTGTTCCTCCGGGTTAAGTGAGGGTTATTCGAGAAATTCCAGAAGCAGTCTGGGACTGGACGTAGAACGAGAAGTTCGAACCAGTATAAAAATCCCTGGTGTCATTTTTATTATTGCCATTTACTATTATTTATAATTCCGCACTTGCTAGTCGTAGTTTAACTATATTATCGATCCATATAGACTTTCAATGTACTCTTCCAAATACTAACATAGATATATTATACGTTTTATTTCAAATATCAATAAAAGCTCATTGTACACACACACACACGCACGCATACTTTTTCCTTCTTTAGAAGCAAGATAACTTAATTTATATATATATAACCTCATTTATTATTATATATATAAACAAATCAGCAAATGTCACTATGCAACTTACCTTATAAAAGAAGGCTACCTGATAGTGGCGTGAGATTCAATAGGGAGAAGTCGAGCACTTCAACAATAACAAGCTTCAGGTTTAAAAAAAACTTATATAAGCTTTGATATAAATAATTTTTTTTAAACCAAGAGAAGGAGTCTGCTCATTTGTGGGCGGTTTAAGGGAAGAAAAGTGCTGTCGCTGCTGGCGGGAGAAGGACTGAAAGGCGGAGATGAAGGGACAGACGTGCACGGCAGTTTGGTGATGGATGTGGGCTTGATGCGTGTTGCTTGGCAATGGACAGGAGGACAAATAGTGGTGCATGGCATAGAGGTGAGCTTGGTCACGAGCGTGGAGGGTGAAAGGTTGTTTGGTTGCGGCAACGTTGGAGGGAGATGGCTGCGGGAAGATGGCGGTGCCTGGGCAGGCTGTCAGATCAGGTTCGGCACAGGCAGGGTCGGAGCAGGGGAGTGGAGGGCTGTGGACGGGGTGATGGGTTGGAGTGTTCGGTTGGCTATCTGGTTGGAGGGGTGACAACGGAAGGGCTGATGTGCTCGTGCTTGAGCGACCGAGCATGGAGGGGTGATGGCTGCGGTCGGATGACGTGGTAGGTGGACGGTTGAGTTGATGGCGGCGGTGGCCATATAAAGAGGGGACGAGCACGAGGATGGTGTGATGCGGCCATGGATGAATGAGAAGGTTATACAAGAAGGATGTGGCAGTTTTAATTTATATATTTTATATTTCTCAAATAAGTTGAAGTGAACGAATAGAATGAAAATGAAAGGCAGAGAATAAAATCAACGAACCAATATGGAATATAGTAGGAATGGTAAAAGTCATATATTAAACTTCTAGGAATATTAAACAAGTGGCCATTTATTTCAGCCGTTTGACAAATGAATGGACACGGAATATCAAAAGCTCCAAAATGGGTACCGATACGGCTAATCGTATTCGCAGTTTTCGCCGTGCACCGGACGCCGAAATTGACAAATGAATATATTGCGGAGATCCGCATGACGAAACGAACAGAATGGTACACAGATATGAGCAATATGATCATCCTATCAAAAGTTGATTTTTCGCTGCCAAAATGATGCTAAAACGCCGAAATTTAGATAAACGGGGCTATACCAGTTCGAATTTGGCGAAACGAAATATGACGTCTCACTCAGAAAATGATTTACAATTTTATTATATAAAAATATCCAGATTTCAAAAATACTTTATTTCCATCAATTTAACTGGTTTTAAATTGATATTGAAAATTACACAACAGAACTAACTTCCATATTCTCTGATGAAAATATGACATTTGCTACGTTTAAATAGACGCATTCTAAATATCAAATTTTCATTGCCAAATTTTATTGTTTAATTTCGAGCAAAATTTCAGTTAATTACGTTATAAAAACCGTTAAAATTTACGGGTCGTTACATCACCTTCCCATCCAAGCAGCAGCAAACTGCTCCTTCTTCCCATCCACTTCTACGCAAACATTCAAACTACAATCCCACTACCATTTCCAAAAATACATGCCCACTGCCTATTATAAAACCATTATTGAAGTTCATCCATCTACAATTTGCCACCAACAACAACTACCTTCCATCATTCCTTGGCAACTCCCACATATCTCACACCATGTTCCAACCTACCCATCACCACCTCCTACAACCCATCAAAATACTAAACTTCCTCCATCTTCAACACAGCAACACTTCAACTTGCACCATACTACAACAACCATTAAACCAGTCAAGAACAACCACTAAACCAATATATCCAACCTTCCAATCACTCTAACTACCCACTCAATCTCCACTCAAAATAGCAACCGTCACAAAACACTAAGGGGTCGTTTGGTTTATTTTGTATTTTATGTTTTGAGTTTTCAACATTAATTACAAAATATGAGAAGAATGAATGAAGGTCGAAAGGGATGAACGGAAGATTGGAGGGGACCACGAAGTGGATGGAAGAACGACGGAAGGATGAATTGTTGCTCATGTGTAACGTCCCGTAAATTTCAACTGTTTTAATAACGTAATTAGTTGAAATTTTGTGAAATTTTAAATGATAAAATTTTGAAATAAAAATTTGATATTTGAAATACGTCTAGTTAAGCATAGCAACTGGTAAATTTTCGTCCGAAAATATGGAAGTTTATTTCGCGCGTAAATTTACTTCAATTTAATCAGTTAAAAAGCGATGAAAATAAAATGTTTCCGAAACCTAAATATTTTTACATAGAAAAATTCTAAAACATCTTCTGAGCAAGATTTCAGTTTGTCGTTTTTCCAAATTCGGACATCTTTGGCTCCGTCGATCTTATTTTTCAGCGATTTTCTTGCATTTTCCGCTATTAGAAAATTCGAATTTTTATAACTCGATCATACCACTGATATCTATATATCGTTTTGATTGTCTCGTCGTGCTGATCTCTACGGTATATTTATTTCTGCGTTTTGAAGTCCGGTACGCTGCGAAATTGGTAAAACAATTTTCCTCATCGGTATTCGTTTTAAACCTTTTCGTTTTCCTTATGACTATTCGTTACTATTGCATTTATATCTTTTGAATATAACTTCTGCATGTTCATTCATTTCATCTATTTGGTTCAGTTTGGAAATGTAAATTTTATATTAATTGTACCGTTTGCTTTCATCTTTTGAACTGTTCATTTCCTTTGTTCGTGCAAATTGGTTGAAGTGTTGTTTCCCCCTTCATTTTGCTTCTCTGCCTCTCCACATCTCCTTCCTAAGGCATCTCCCCTGCTGTGATATCCCGGGTTTTTGGACAATTTAAATTTAATAATCGGTATTGATAATTTAATTGGATTGATAATTTTCTTTCTAATTTTAATTTAATTTGGTAATTTAATCCTTTATAGGCTAATAAATATTTAATTTGGTAATATTAGATCTTTTCTAATAATTTAATATTGATAAGATTTATTTTCAAAGCTAATAAAGTTTTAATCTATTTATAATATATATTGTTATATATTGTGAATAGGATATCTTTTGTTTTAAATTAAAGATGAATTTTCAAATTTGTAATATATATGTATATATATGTTATAATTTGGATTGTTTGAAATTTAATTAAATATATTGATAAATATATATGTATAAATTGTGATTTTAAAAGCTTTGTTTTAAAATTTAACATTTTTCAAAAGGTTAATTTAGATTTAATTCAATTGTTTTCAAAATATAAGACAATTGTTTATTTTAAATGTGATAGTTTAAAAAGGGGTTTAATCAAACTTGAAGTAAGGCTCGGGTATTTGAGTGTTTGACTCGAGTTTTTCGATCTGGATTATATAACAAGTTTAAAAATTTAAATTTAATCAAGTTTAAATAATTTCAAAATCAATTCTTTTTAAAATAAAACTTGTTTTATTTAAGTTAGAAATTAGTTAAAATGTTTTCAAAATTAACTAAGTTTAAAAGAGTTTTAAATTATAAATATATATAATCTTTGTTTCTTTTGAAAAGTTTATTTTAATAAACTTAATGTTGTAATTAAGACAAGTGTATTAAATTTTTGATAAATCAAGAAGAAATGATTTTGTGTAAACTAAATTCAAGTTTGAATTTAAGAAGATTTAAATAATGAAATTAAGTAAATGAATAAAGGTAATTAATTTAAGGATATTTAATTAGAGTGTTTAATTAAGGTAAATGGTTTATCTTAATTAATTAAGGTCGAAGACTTGTCGGTGACCGTAGCGATGACCGGAGGTGGCTGTAGCATTGGTGCACGTGCACGTGATGTTGGAGTTGTATCAGTTAATCGAATTTGGAAAGAAGGTGAAGATACTCGGGGATGGTCTCGGGGAAACGAGAGTTCGACTCGAAGTGGTTTTTAAACCGGGTTTTATAAGTTTTTAAAACAAAGTTTTTGAAATTTAAAAGTAAATTTAATTTAAATCTAATTCTTAAATCTAATTCTTTACATAACAAATGTTTTTATGGACTAAAGGAAGTTATATAATTGGTTTAACTTGAATTTGTTAAGTTAACTTTTAAGTTATTTTAAATACTAAATTAAATGATATAATTAATAAAGTATAATTACTTAGTATAAGTAATTAGTGGTTAATTAATGAATGTAATTAATAAAAGGATAATTACTTAATGAAAGAAATTAGAGGTTAATTAATGGAAGTAATAAAAGGTTAATTTCTTAATGGAAGTAATTAAGGAATTAATTACTTAATGTAATTAATTAAGTTCAAATGTAATTTGTGAAGTTAATTAATTAAGTTTAATTAATTTAAACACTTGATGATTTGATAAATAATTACTTAATTTAAGTAATGGATTTATAATTACTTATTAAAGTAATTAATGGTAATTATTGGATGTAATTAATGGAAGATGATTTAAGAATAGAAGTAATTTGAGTTTAATTACTTTTTGTAATTAATATTGGTATAAATCAAAGATAATTAATTAAGGAGTAATTAATTTATGTAATGAAGTAATTAAGGGAAGTTAATTACTGGATGAGATTAATCAAAGGTGGTTAATAATTGTGGTTTAGTTAAGATTAATTACTTAATGTAATTAATTTAAATAGAATAAATAATTAAAGATGTAATTAGGGATCATTAGTTTATAATTAATTAATGATATATTTAAGAGTTGATTAATTAAGATTAATTAATCAAATGATAAGTGATTAATTGTAATTAATTAGTGATTAATTGTAATTAATTAAGGATTAAAGTAATTGATTATAATTAATTAATTAATGAAGTAATTAAGGTTAATTACTGTATAGGTTAAGAATAATTAATTTGTGAAATTAATTAAGGAAATTACTTAAATGTAATTAATGTATAATTAATCAAGGTGATTAATTAAGTGGATAATTAGAGGAAGATTAATTAATTTATTTGTAATTAATTAATAATTATATAAGTAAGACTTATAATGAAGTAATTAATTTAATTTACTTTAAATTAATTAAGAAATGAAGTAATTAATTTAATTCACTTTAAATTAATTAAAGATAAAGATAGTTAATTTAATTCATTTTAAATTAATTATATTGTGATTAAGTAAATCATTGCTTATATAAGAATGGATGACATTTATTTGTCTTGAATGGATGTAATCTCAGAAATGAGATAAGTAATGTGGTGTGATATGAATGCTTGGTTGCATTATGATGGTAATATAGATTAACTATTGTGATGTTGATATGGATTACCTATTTTGTTATGAATCATTTGTTTATTTGATAATGTGATTATCAATTGTGATTTGTGAATTATCTATCTGTATGAATATAGATAAGTTAAATTGTTTAAACCTTTAAACAACTTGGCCTTAAAAGATACGTTTTGGATTTCGATGAGACCGGGATCGGGTTTCCGTATACCGGAATTCCAGGTCTGGAGACCCGAATACCACATCGATCCAAATTTACGATAGGTCGTGAATCTCAAGTGAAGATGAAGATTCAGAGTGCAAGGGTTATTGTCGTTAACTCTGAGGGTGATTCCAAAACGAGTGTAACGAAATAATGCCTTCGGTTTCGTTCGAACCCGGAACGAACTTGTATGGATTGAATGCTTTCAGCACATCGTCAGGCGGACGATGAGCATTCTAAGTGATATGTTCTGATTAAAGGTAATCGTAACCTCAAGCCTCATCAACCGGGAATGGCTAAAACAGGGGAGGTGCAGCAAGGCTTCGTGGGTAGCACCCACTGAGAGCAAGATAGATCCCTGTCTAGAGGTCCCTTTTCTTTTATTCAGCTTAGTGTGTGGTTGGTCGCGCCAACTACGGGATTGTCTTGTTCGGGATTATCCAGTAAGGGATGGTTCCGGCTTTGTGTTGCAGGGGAGCGGGCGTACTCCTCGGTACGGTGATCTAGGCCACGTACTGTGACGGGCGGTACCCCAGTAGCCCTGCCATTGTATGGAATCCAAACTCCAATAAGTGCCGTACGTATTAGTTGTGCCCAACTATGTTGGAATGTGAGATGTAAGCATTTCAGCTATTTCTATATTTTACTTGAAAACCCTAGACCCTATTATAATACAATCAAATTTCCTATCAAATGTTTTGGTTAGCGTAAGGTAAAAAACTTACCCATGTTTATTTGTGGGGAGTCTTACGTGATACCTTTTCTTTCAAAAGGTTTTGAAGTTAAACAAGTTTAACCCGTTTACTCACACCAGACCCATGTCTGACCCAAGTTGTTTATTTCTGTTTTATAAACTCTTGGGTACTCAAATTTTTACGAGTAGCCAAGGGATTCAGGTTTAGCTTTGACGAATTGTGGAGGAGCAATGGAGCAGGAGGCTTCAGCGTTGTAGATATATATAGTAGTTCCGCTGTGTCTGTATCTCTGTAGTGTATTGAGTTGTAATGTCTAGACAGATGTTTATAACTGTCTAGTAAGTGATGTATATACTGTGTAACTCTGTAAAGTGTTGTATACTATGTAATAGTTTATGTTATTAATATAATTTATTCGTTCCGCTGTGAGATCGTTGTTGTTGTTTCTTTCTTTCTTCTCTTCTTTTCTATTTTCTACCCCTTTCTTTCTTATTAGCGATACGACTTTCTATGGAGAGAAAGTCGTGGTCGTTACAGTGGTATCAGAGCAATTATTCACTCAATTAAACTAAAAACAGATCATTGCTACAGATCCTATCTCTAATGAACAACCCTTCCGAACCTAGGTATTCACTCAACCTAGTGTTCTGATATTCACTTAACCAATAGCTTAGGTATTCGCTCAACCTGGCTCTGATACCAAGTGTAACGACCCGACTTTCTATGCCCAGAAAGTCGCATCATTATGAAGAAAGAAAGGGGTAGAAAATAGAAAAGAAGAGAAGAAAGAAAGAAACAACAACAATGATCTCACAGCGGAACGAATAAATTATATTAATAACATAAACTATTACATAGTATACAACAATTTACAGAGTTACACAGCATATACATCACTTACTAGACAGTTATAAACATCTGTCTAGACATTACAACTCAAATACAAGACAAGACACTATCACAGATATCAACACAGCGGAATACTATATCTACGAACGCCGAAGCCTCCTGCTCCATTGCTCCTCCAGAAATATTCGTCAAAGCTAAACCTGAATCCCTTGGCTACTCGTAAAAATTTGAGTACCCAAGAGTTTATAAAACAGAAATAAACACTTGGGTCAGACATGGGTCTGGTGTGAGTAACAGGTTAAACTTGCTTAACTTCAAAACCTTTAGAAAGAAAAGGTATCACGTAAGACTTCCCACAAGTAAACATGGGTAAGTTTTTACCTTACGCTAACCAAAACATTTGATAGGAAATCTGATTTTATTATAATAGGGTCTAGGGTTTTCAAGTAAAATATAGAAATAGCTGAAATGCTTACATCTCACATTCCAACATAGTTGGGCACAACTAATACGTACGGCACTTATTGGAGTTTGGATTCCATACAATGGCAGGGCTACTGGGGTACCGCCCGTCACAGTACGTGGCCTAGATCACCGTACCGAGGAGTACGCCCGCTCCTCTACAACACAAAGCCGGAACCATCCCTTACTGGATAATCCCGAACAAGACAATCCCGTAGTTGGCGCGACCAACCACACACTAAGCCGAATAAAAGAAAAAGGGACCTCTAGACAGGGATCTATCTTGCTCTCAGTGGGTGCTACCCACGAAGCCTTGCTGCACCTCCCCTGTTTTAGCCATTCCCGGTTGATGAGGCTTGAGGTTACGATTACCTTTAATCAGAACATATCACTTAGAATGCTCATCGTCCGCCTGACGATGTGCTGAAAGCATTCAATCCATACAAGTTCGTTCCGGGTTCGAACGAAACCGAAGGCATTATCTCGTTACACTCGTTTTGGAATCACCCTCAGAGTTAACGACAATAACCCTTGCACTCTGAATCTTCACCTTCACTTGAGATTCACGACCTATCGTAAATTTGGATCGATGTGGTATTCGGGTCTCCAGACCTGGAATTCCGGTATACGGAAACCCGATCCCGGTCTCATCGAAATCCAAAACGTATCTTTTAAGGCCAAGTTGTTTTAAAGTTAAAACAATTCAATTCTACTATCTATTTACACACAGATAGATAATTCACAGATTCACAATAGATAATCAACATTATCATTATAAGCAGATAATCCATATCATCATCACTATGCAACCAAAGCATCCAAATCATACAGTATCAATTATCTCATATCTGAGATTTCAAACCATTCAAGGTACACAATATCATCCATTCATAAGCAATGATTTATTTATCACCATCTACAATTAATTTAAAATGAATTAAATTAATTATTTCATCTTTAATTAATTTAAAGTAAATTAAATTAATTACTACATCTATAAATCCTGCTTAAATCATTATTAATTAATTATCAATCAATTAATCAATCATTTAAGCAGGATTTATAGATGTAGTAATTAATTTAATTTACTTTAAATTAATTAAAGATGAAATAATTAATTTAATTCATTTTAAATTAATTGTAGATGGTGATAAATAAATCATTGCTTATGAATGGATGATATTGTGTACCTTGAATGGTTTGAAATCTCAGATATGAGATAATTGATACTGTATGATTTGGATGCTTTGGTTGCATAGTGATGATGATATGGATTATCTGCTTATAATGATAATGTTGATTATCTATTGTGAATCTGTGAATTATCTATCTGTGTGTAAATAGATAGTAGAATTGAATTGTTTTAACTTTAAAACAACTTGGCCTTAAAAGATACGTTTTGGATTTCGATGAGACCGGGATCGGGTTTCCGTATACCGGAATTCCAGGTCTGGAGACCCGAATACCACATCGATCCAAATTTACGATAGGTCGTGAATCTCAAGTGAAGGTGAAGATTCAGAGTGCAAGGGTTATTGTCGTTAACTCTAAGGGTGATTCCAAAACGAGTGTAACGAGATAATGCCTTCGGTTTCGTTCGAACCCGGAACGAACTTGTATGGATTGAATGCTTTCAGCACATCGTCAGGCGGACGATGAGCATTCTAAGTGATATGTTCTGATTAAAGGTAATCGTAACCTCAAGCCTCATCAACCGGGAATGGCTAAAACAGGGGAGGTGCAGCAAGGCTTCGTGGGTAGCACCCACTGAGAGCAAGATAGATCCCTGTCTAGAGGTCCCTTTTCTTTTATTCGGCTTAGTGTGTGGTTGGTCGCGCCAACTACGGGATTATCTTGTTCGGGATTATCCAGTAAGGGATGGTTCCGGCTTTGTGTTGCAGAGGAGCGGGCGTACTCCTCGGTACGGTGATCTAGGCCACGTACTGTGACGGGCGGTATCCCAGTAGCCCTGCCATTGTATGGAATCCAAACTCCAATAAGTGTCGTACGTATTAGTTGTGCCCAACTATGTTGGAATGTGAGATGTAAGCATTTCAGCTATTTCTATATTTTACTTGAAAACCCTAGACCCTATTATAATAAAATCAGATTTCCTACCAAATGTTTTGGTTAGCGTAAGGTAAAAACTTACCCATGTTTATTTGTGGGAAGTCTTACGTGATACCTTTTCTTTCTAAAGGTTTTGAAGTTAAGCAAGTTTAACCTGTTACTCACACCAGACCCATGTCTGACCCAAGTGTTTATTTCTGTTTTATAAACTCTTGGGTACTCAAATTTTTACGAGTAGCCAAGGGATTCAGGTTTAGCTTTGACGAATATTTCTGGAGGAGCAATGGAGCAAGAGGCTTCGGCGTTCGTAGATATAGTATTCCGCTGTGTTGATATCTGTGATAGTGTCTTGTCTTGTATTTGAGTTGTAATGTCTAGACAGATGTTTATAACTGTCTAGTAAGTGATGTATATGCTGTGTAACTCTGTAAATTGTTGTATACTATGTAATAGTTTATGTTATTAATATAATTTATTCGTTCCGCTGTGAGATCATTGTTGTTGTTTCTTTCTTTCTTCTCTTCTTTTCTATTTTCTACCCCTTTCTTTCTTCATAATGATGCGACTTTCTGGGCATAGAAAGTCGGGTCGTTTAAAATAAACAACTTGGCCCTTAAAAGATACGTTTTGGATTTCGATGAGACCGGGATCGGGTTTCCGTATACCGGTATTCCAGGTCTGGAGACCCGAATACCACATCGATCCAAATTAACGATAGGTCGTGAATCTCAAGTGAAGATGAAGATTTAGAGTGCAAGGGTTATTGTCGTTAACTCTGAGGGTGATTCCAAAACGAGTGTAACGAGATAATGCCTTCGGTTTCGTTCGAACCCGGAACGAACTTATATGGATTGAATGCTTTCAGCACATCGTCAGGCGGACGATGAGCATTCTAAGTGATATGTTCTCATTAAAGGTAATCGTAACCTCAAGCCTCATCAACCGGGAATGGCTAAAACAGGGGAGGTGCAGCAAGGCTTCGTGGGTAGCACCCACTGAGAGCAAGATAGATCCCTGTCTAGAGGTCCCTTTTTCTTTTATTCGGCTTAGTGTGTGGTTGGTCGCGCCAACTACGGGATTATCTTGTTCGGAATTATCCAGTAAGGGATGGTTCCGGCTTTGTGTTGCAGGGGAGCGGGCGTACTCCTCGGTACGGTGATCTAGGCCACGTACTGTGACGGGCGGTACCCCAGTAGCCCTGCCATTGTATGGAATCCAAACTCCAATAAGTGCCGTACGTATTAGTTGTGCCCAACTATGTTGGAATGTGAGATGTAAGCATTTCAGCTATTTCTGTATTTTACTTGAAAACCCTAGACCCTATTATAATACAATCAGATTTCCTATCAAACGTTTTAGTTAGCGTAAGGTAAAAAACTTACCCATGTTTATTTGTGGGGAGTCTTACGTGATACTTTTGCTTTCAAAAGTTTTCAAAGTTAAGCAATCTAACCGTTTACTCACACCAGACCCATGTCTGACCCAAGTGTTTATTTTCTGTTTTATTAAACTCTTGGGTACTCAATATTGTATTGAGTAGTCGAGGGATTCAGGTTAGCTTTGACGAATTCTGGAGGAGATTTGGAGCAGGAGGCTTCACCGTGTAGATATATGATGATTCCGCTGTGTATATGTTGTGTCTGTATCTGTGATACTTGAGTTGTATGAATTAGACAGATGTTTATAACTGTCTAATATGTGTTGTATAAGTTGTGTAACTCTGATGTATATGATACTATGTAATATTTTATATGATATATTATATTTCATTCGTTCCGCTGTGAGTTTCTGATGTTGTTGTTCTTTCTTCTTTTCTTTCCTTTCTTCTTCTATCCCTTTCTTTCTTCATGATGATACGACTTTTTCTGTGGAGAAAAAGCCGGGTCGTCACACCTGCAATTAACCCAAGCTCCATATCTCAGCCACACACACATGCAAGCCCTTGACCACCTCAGCTTGAGTCCACCACGTCACCTATGCTTCCTCCGCCCGAGACCATATTTTCCCTCCACCGTTCCATTCTTGAACCTCTGGCCGCTTGCTCCTCCTTTCCTCCCTCCTCCTCATTGTCGAGGCCTCCCTGGCCTTCCGCCTACCATTCCAGACCCGCACCATCTCGGCCGAGCACGGTTTTCCTCCTCCTTCCTCCACCATGCTCTGGTTCGTCCATGCTTTCATTTATATTGTTTTATAAAACATGGGTTCTGTTCTTATATCAGTATATACTTGTATGGCTGCTAATACATAATATATAAGGTTATAGTAAATTTTGTTATAAAGATATATTGCATATGGTTTTACAGTCTACATTTATACAGCAATATGTTTATAAAAGGTATATATACATCTTAGTTATATGAATATACTTTATCTTATTTTAAATGTTTATAAAGTTGGTATATGTTATACACTATATATATAGGTTATATATTATAAACGTGAGTTATATAGGTTATACATATATAATCTAAGTTATATTGAGTCAGTATATGTGTATTAATATAATATACGTGGGCTTATATAGTATATGTTACAGTCTCTGGCTTATATTTTGTTTATTTAAATCCTAACTTTTATAATGCTGTTAGTATAAGATATAGTGTACGTAAGATGGGTTCTTCCATATATATGATTCAAGTCACGCTTTGTTTTGAAACTTTTGTTCTTTAGTTTATATGTATCTTTGATTTTTTTTCATCTGTTCTTATATTTAAACCTTGTTGTAATAACTTTTATAGGCATAGGTCAGCTTATATAAATGTACAACTGTTAGTTTATATGGTAGATTTGATATTTATTTTAAACTGTAACGTATAAAAAGTATATAACGATAATATGTTAAATTATATAGATATGCACAGGTTTTGTTATATATGAAAGTGAATAAATTATATAGTTTAATTTACATGCATTGTTGTACGCACTGCTTATTGATAGATTTGTTGTTACATTACATATGTAGTATATATATATATAGTTATGGTCTACATAGTTATTAATATATATAAAAGTTTCATTTTATTTCAGTATATTTAGTTATAATATTAAGTCTGCATCTATATATTTGATTATATACGGTCTGCACATATTTCCAGTAGCATGTATATTTGTTTACGTGTGTATAAGTTCTGGGTAACTCATATGCATATTTTATTGTCTGTATATATATATATATTATAATATATATACGTTATATTAGTCAGTACATCTCAGGTTTGATGTATAATATATGTACGTTATAATGAATGCAAGTTGTGTATTTAGATAAAAGTACATACATAGATATATTTTAAATAAAATATACTTGGACCCCATTTTTAAAGAATATATATGTAAGTATTGATTTTTAATATAATATATATATTTTATTTTAATATTTAGCGTAAATTTAAATTATTGATTTTAATAAACTAATGATAATATAATATAATATATTTCATTTCAGTATATATGAAGCAAATTCTGATTTATTTCATCAATTCGTTATCTATCAGCTTGTCTGTCGAATTTGTGCCAATCTTGCTTCGTTTTGAGAATTCATGCTTGGATTCGTAGCTCATTTCTTTGTCAAATCTATCTAGCCTCGAAAGGTGAGCAATCACTCATGATTAACGTTCTTTTATTTATTAAATTTGATTTCAATTGAAACGACAATTGAAATATGCTGCTGTTAGTTATTTATATTGCTATATCTATGCCATCATCTGTAGCTGTTCACCTGTGACACCTGACATCATTATCTGTTATTTATATTGATATATATATATGCCATCATCTGTATCTGTTCACCTGTGACATCTGACACCCTTATCTGTTATTTATACTGATGATGTATGCTTGTTACCGTTGTTATATTATTATCATATCTGTTATCACTCTGCAAGTTCCCTGTTAGTATAGAATCACTATGGGTTGAAATGATACATACCCGAACGGACTTTAGAATAGGAGAAAATCGTTATGGGTTGAAATGATAAACCCAAGCGATTTTCAAATTAAATTGAATTTGGGATTTCGGGTTGAAAGGATATATACCCGAATATATTTTAAATTGCGGATTGAAATGATAAATATCCGTATCACTTGACCATAGGATAGAAAATTATATACAGACATCGTTGGTCTATATATAAATGTTTTGAAAACATTTCTACGGTTTTGAAAGAAATATATGGTTTTAATAAATAATGATTTTAAATATTTATTAAAGTTGATTTAATAAAGTTGATTTGAATCAATATGAAATACGTTTAAGTATTTATGTAAAAATTATATTTTTAAATATAGAATTTATAATGTTTCAGGTTGAAAGATAAATTTGAATTGATTTGGAATTCTTAATTATTTAAGAATTATACTTAAATAAGTTGATTTGAAATCTATTAAATTTGAAATTTTAAGATATGTTTTATAAATTGAATTAATTAAGAAGTGGCTTAAATGAATATTTCAAACTTATATAAATTTAAATGGGATATTTTGTCTATATAAATTTGTAAATTGAAGTTGTATTTTGATGTATTGAAATGATTAAAGAAATATTTCAGAAACTAAATGTAATGAAATTAAATTGGGACATAAATTGAATTATCGAATTTAGTTTTGAAATGTCGAATATTTAAAATTTGAAATATATTGAAATTGAAATGGTTTATTTATGGTTCAAATAGGCATTTGAAATCGATAATTTGAAAGGGTTTATCGAGAAACTAAATTGAATTGAAATTGATGATTTGAGATTTAATTAAATTTTAATTTTGGAATTCGAGTTTATGTGAATTGATTTGTGAAATTTGAGGAAGCTATTTTTATATAAAGTATTTAAACTATATCTAAAACTATTTATATTTTACTTTATAAATTTCAATATAAATTATTTTATTTTAACTTATAACTATTTGATATAAACTATTTTATTTTATAAACTATTTTTCTATATATACAAATTTTAATATCTAAACTGTTTAAGAAGAAAGTGTTAGGATTTCAAAGTGTTATGAATTTCAAGGTTTGATTTCCAAAGTGTTATGATTTTAAAAGACTTATGATTTCGAAAGCGATATAACTTTGGGAAGTGATATGATTTTGGAAATGGATTTATTTGAAGTGAATGTGATATCGTATTGATATGGTTTTGAAATGGCAATGATATGTCGGTTTTGAAATATAACTATTTTGAAATTTTATTATATGACCATCGGTGTAATAATACGTAGTTATTAAAGAGACTGGGATCGGATATGGACATACTCTCTGTCGATACCGAAACCACTTTAATAACTAATATACGCGGAGTGTTGATCCAGAATGAAGTGATGGTTTGGTGAACGCGTTGACTGAAGAAATAGAACGATTTTGGATGACCCCTGACATGACTAAAACAGGAGCCGCGCCGGGCCATTGAGGATCGCCATCTCTAGCGGACACACTTCTTCAATACCTTATCTATTACTTATGTGATTCGATTTGGGTGCACCCCTTGATTTGGGAGTGTTGTTTCACGGTGTTGGGATAGTAGCTGCTATGCCCAACATCAGTCCGGATCAGGCAACTACTAGTATCCTAGTTGGTATCGCCTCATGTACCTTGTCATACTGATTATCCTATTCGCGACCACTACGATTTTGGTTTGTACCTTTAGTATATGGATTGCCCTCTGGTGACTTCTGGTTTTGGGGAAACTACAGTCTTGTATATGCTCTTGGGAATAAAAATGTGTTAAGGGTGGAATGGGCCATGACTTAACGCTATTTTGATATCGTACTTTACTGATTAGACATTATCTACTTAGCGTATTCTACTGTATATATAGATAGTTTAATGGATCCTTAGAGGATGGTTATCCCAAACATCCTTTGAGTCACTTGTATTTCAGTCGTTATTTCACTTGAGTTGGATTTATTGATATAAGAATGTTAATCCTGACTCGAGTGTTTTGTGTTTTCTTTACGCTCGGGTCAGACTGAGTGATACAGTATTCGAGACTCACCTTTGGAGTTGGAGCTTCGCTTGGAGATCCATCTTTCAGTTATTCAGTTGATTCCAGTGATGTATTCAGATCTTGTATTTGACTATTATATTGAGATATCTATGTATTCGAGACCTCTGTTGTATCTTGTTTAACTCTGTTATATATATATATAGTAGCTTCATGAACTACTATTCTTTTGTTTCCGCTGCATTATTGTTATATTACTTTGTGTCTGTGATCTGTGATTATTTATTTATTGTATATGCTAAGTTTTGCCAAATTTAAATTAACAATCTATTATCTTGAATTATTCAAGTCTGACATGTGTGGATTATTGTCGATTTGAATGGTCCAAAATAGTGGGTCGTTACATCATGCTTCCGTTTTTCTCAGAACACGAAAAATGAAAAAAAGTTTTTTTTCTATTTTGTGTGTTAAATTCGTTTTCTAAAATGATCATTTTTCATAATATACATGCGTCGTGCGTATTTTTGTATGGACGAAAACTCAAAACTAAAAACGGTAAACCAAACATAGCCTAAACTTCCCACCACCGCAAACATCATCTTCCCCTTCATACATTCAAACCCTACCGGAAATAGACACTTCTCTGGCATAACATAATTCAACCCTGCCATCTTCCTCAAAACCCAAACCAACCCACTCAAACTACAAATAGAAACCATCACTTCTGCAACAATCCTTCACCATCACAACCAACTGCCACCCTGCTCCATACATCACCTCCTTCTCCTACTCAACTGTCCCACTGCTTTCAATCACCAAACTTCACCACCCCATCTGCTTTTTCCCTGTTGCATGAACTACCTTCATCCTTATACAACCAATAATCGGCTATAACCTCCACTCCATCTCATTAGTGCTGCATTTACATTGCATTTACTTACTGCATCTGTTATACTCCCCCACATTTCCAACAAACAACCATACTGCTTCCATCATCTCTCTTAAAACTTCACAATCTCATGCCAACCTCCTCCACACAAACAAGTACATTCCATTATGCAACAAAACATCATCACAATACAACCGTGCTCCACCTACACCTAGAACCCTGCCTGCACAACCATCATTTGCCTGCATAACAATCATCCTCTTCAAACCGCACCTCCAACATTCACAATCCCTACCTCTATCATCTCCATCTCCTCCAATACACATACGCTACAGCAATCTGCCTCCACCCCCGTCACTTACATTCCTCTGCCAAACCATATATACAAAACCCAAACACCACATGCAAGCAACCTGCCCGCCTCTTCATCTCTTCCTACCACTCACTACAACATCTGAAACAACCTTCTGCCTTCAAACAGAACTTCATCTCCAATCTCACTACCACCCACATTCACTACACCTGTTCCTCACTGTCCCAAGTCACTAAATCCAGCTTCATCAAAAAGCAAACCCATATCACCGCAAATTCAAAACTTCTATTCCTCTTCAAACTCGTGAGCGCAAACTCGAACTCCAAAGCACCACAAAATCGCAACCCGAAACCGCCTAGAATCAAACCAAACCTCATCACAACCATCATCGAACAACCCCACCCTCCACCAATTCAGCAAACTATAGTTCGATTCTTGATTTGATTAGGAATTGTAATTTTGATTTTCAATTTTGAGTTGCATTGTGAATTAATTGAACCACAACTGACCTTTCTAAAGTTAATGTGAAATTGATTTGTTTATTTTGATTGCGTCGTTTATAAAGTTACTTTGAGTTGCATTTTCTAAAGTGGACTTGTGGGCTTTTCTTCTTTTAAAAGGGGGAGAGAAAAAAGAAAATCTAGATTGTTACTTTTGTGCTGTGTAAATTGTTTTGTTCTCTTAAAAAAAGAGAAACAAAAATATATATCTATCTTGTTCGATTTTTTATGTTGCAAATTACAGGTTGCAAAAAGAACTGCTTTCCAAAATAAAGTGCTTGCTAAAAATCGCCGCTTAAAAAAAATGCTAATAATTCTGCACGCTCTGGTAACGTGCTCTTATCTTTTGTTTTATTTCTTTTGCGTTATTGGTTGCTTGCATTTTAAAAAAAGGTTTTTCAAAACAAAAACAAGATCATATTTAATTTGTAGTTGCATCGATAATTCATGTTTATTTTCAGTTTTGCATTCATTTCATCTTATTTTCTTTTCTAAGGGAAACATCCAAATCCACATAAGGTGGGGGATTTCATCACCCCTTCCTTGCCCACAAATTGCATTTCATCTTAGAATCTGACTATAATAACAGTTAGATGTCGGACTTAAGGGTGTCGCGAGCTCATTTAGGGCTTAATTATATCTTGAGAAGTTCTCTTCTTTCGACAATCTAATTTATTGGTGTCTAGGCTATGGAAGAGCAATAATCATATATAAATATTACAGTGATTCATAAATATTATAGTGACTGTTTCTCTGAAGGTACTTAAATCTTCGACTGCATTGCTACGGTGATCCGTGGTGCACCGATAACTCCTGAATGTTACCTGGCTAAGAACTATTTTGTTGGATTAAGACAAAATGTGATTATACAATTTTGGGTTAGGAGCTACTAAGGATAGAAAATTTGTAATTAAGTCCTTGCATTCATTTAGCTGCATTAGTTCATGCATATTTTAAAAAAGGAAAAAAAAAACAAAATCCAATAGTAAAAAAAAATTACATTTTACATAACTTAGATTTTTTCACAAAATCCAAGAAAAAAGAAAATAAATCTTTTCAAATCTTCTCCTTTGAAAAAAAATCAAACAAAATCAAAAATCCAAAAGCAAGCAATTTACTTAAGTTACTTTTTTTAGAAAAACAAAAATAAAAAAAATCTTTTCAAAAACAAAAACTATAAAAAACAAAAACATATAAAAAAGAAATTTATTTTTGAAAATCCAAAAAAACAAAACAAAAATCAAATCTACCTTTTCTTAAAAATAAATTCTTTTTGTTAAATATTTTCCCTTTAAAAAAATATTTATAAAAAAATAACTTTTCACTTCATTTCACCTCCTAGACCTTGTTTCATTCTCTTAAACCCGACTCTCACTTCTTCCTCTACTTGACCTTTTCACTTGTGCATGAGTACCTGGACTCGTGACACAACAACGAATCGTTTAACTCGAACAAACGATCCTCCAATGATGGCGAACGAAAATCCTCCCCGGACTCTCATGGATAGAATCTTTCACGATAGAGTTTCTATTCCTTCTTGTATCACACTACCCACCCCAACGGGTAATCACTACGAAATTCATTCCAATCACATTGCAACGCTCCCGAAATTTGGCAATTTGGAACATGATGACCCATATATCTTCCTAACTAAATTCGAACAAGTATGTGTAACCATTAAACTCCAACAATTATGTGATGACAGAATCAAACTTCGGTTAATTACATTCGCCCTTACTAATTACGTTGAAAAATGGTTGTACGTCAAATATAAGGTGGGGGATTTCATCACCCTATCCTTGGCCCACAAATTGCATTTTATTTTAGAATCTGACTATAATAACACTTAGAGTCGGACTTAAGAGTGTCGCGAGCTCATTTAGGGCTTAATTGTATCTTGACAAGTTCTCTTCTTTCAATAATCTAATTTCTTGGTGTCTAAGCTACGGAAGAGCAATAATCATATATAAATATTACGGTGATTAGTAAATATTATAGTGATTATTTCTCTGAAGGTACTTAAATCTTCGGCTGCATTGCTACGGTGATCCATGGTACACCGATAACTCCTATCCGTTACCTAGCTAAGAACTATTTTGTTGGATTAAGACGAAGTGTGATTATACAATTTTGGGTTAGGAGCTACTAAGGACAGAAAATTTGTAATTAAGTCCTTGCATTCATTTAGCTGCATTAGTTCATGCATATTTAAAAAAAGGAAAAAAAATCCAAAAGTAAAAAAAAATTACATTTTACATAACTTAGATTTTTTTACAAAAATCCAAAAAAAAAGAAAATAAATCTTTTCAAATCTTCTCCTTTAAAAAAAAATCAAACAAAATCAAAAATCCAAAAGCAAGCATTTTACTTAAGTTAATTTTTTTAGAAAAACAAAAATAAAAAAATCTTTTCAAAAACAAAAACATATAAAAAAAGATTTTTTTTTTGAAAATCCAAAAAAAAAAATCCAAATCTCCATTTTTTTTAAAATAAATTCATTTTGGTAAATATTTTCCGTTTAAAAAAATATAATTTTTCACTTCATTTCACCTACTAGACCTTGTTTCATTCTCTTAAACCTGATTCTCACTTCTTCCTCTCCTTGACCTTTTTACTTGTGCATGAGTACCTGGACTCGTGACACAACAACGAATCATTTAACTCGAACAAATGATCCCGCAATGATGGCGAACGAAAATCCTCCCCGGACTCTCATGGATAGAATCTTTCACGATAGAGTTTCTATTCCTTCTTGTATCACACTACCCGCCCCAACGGGTAATCACTTCGAAATTCATTCCAATCACATTGCAACGCTCCCGAAATTTTACAATTTTGAACATGATAACCCATCTATCTTCCTAACTAAATTCGAACAAGTATGTGTAACCATTAAACTCCAACAATTATGTGATGACAGAATCAAACTTCGGTTAATTCCATTCGCCCTTACTAATTACGCTGAAAAATGGTTGTACAGCTTACCTTCGAACTAGATCAAAACCTGGGAAGAATTCGTTGAAGTTTTCTTAAAAAAATTCGACCCCTTGGAAAAAATTACCAAAATCCAAAACAAAATTCTAAATTTTTATCAATTCAGGGGTGAACCTTTTGGAAAATATTTTGAAAAATTTAAAGAGCTTTTGATAAAATGTCCACACCATAATTTCAAAAAATTTACTCTTTCCCAAATCTTATACGATGGACTTGAAAATAGCTCACAAACCATGCTTGAATTGATGTGCCAAGGAAATTTTATCGCCCAACATCACGAAGATGCTTGGAAATTTCTTGAAAACTTGGTCAAAAAGTCATCCCAATAGGAACGTTCTAACGAATAATCCATTTATTCACGATCGAGCACACACCCGATAGGATCATCATTGGCTGTGGAAGCTAAAAGTGATGTAATGATCAATAAATTTGACAACGTTTTCTCATCCAACCAAATGAACCAAGCTTCCTAACCAATGCGTTATAAAAGCAATAATCTGAATCACATTGTCGATCAGTGCCCTAATTCGGTTGAACAACTCAATGCTTTTAACAGGGTTAAGAATGACCCTTTTTCACCAACATACAATCCTGGCTAGAGAAATCATCCTAATTTTGCATGGAACCAAAATAATTCTAACACGATTTGGTTCGTCCCAAATTTCAAGCATTTTCGAACAATGCTTAGAATCCTCCCTTCCAGCCAAACTACTTCTACCAAAATTTTGCAGGTCCCGTCTCAAATTCAACCGTAGCAACCTTTTACTCCCCAAGACGATAAATGATTAACTTCACTTGAGAAAAGTCTTGAAACTTTGGCTAAAGCAACCACTCAAAGCCTCCAATCAAATAGCAATTTGCAAAATTTGTTGACCTCGTACATGTAGAATATGAGTCAATCACTAAACCTGAAATGCAAATGAGTCAATTTGCCACGTTTGTGATTGAACGTGAATGTGGCATATTCCCAAGTCGGCCAGTTCGGAATCCCAGAAATCAAAACACGAATTTGAATCAAGCCCATGTTGTTCAGGATAGCAATGTGAACCAAACGAATGCTATCACGACTTTGTATTTCGGTAAACAAATCGATAACCAAGTTGTTAATCCAAATGATTTACCGAAAGATCCTCTTGACACTTCAAAAACGACAAGTGATTATGAGCAAAACATCGAGCCAAAAATCAATTCAAATGCCAATCCAAATTCTTCTTCTACTCAAGTAGACCGACTTATTGAGTATCGTGTCCCATTTCCACATCGACTTCGACCTAAGAAACATTCTGATTAAAAGGAAAAGATGTTGGAAATTTTCAAACAAGTCAAAGTTAATATATCTCTTCTTGATATCGTTCAACAAGTCCCAACTTACGCTAAATTCTTAAAAGACTTGTATACTCAAAAACGACAGTCTCATGTACCCAAGAAAGTTTTCTTAGCTGCCGAACTTAGCAAAGTCTTGTCCCAATCAACTCCCGTCAAATACAAAGATCCTGGATGTCCAACGATCTTGTGTACGATAGGAGACAAGACGATTAATAAGTACTTACTAGACTTGGGTGCAAGTGTCAATTTGATTCCTTATTCAGTTTAGCAGCAACTTGGCTTGGGTGAACTAAAACTGACGAAAGTAACTATTCAATTTGTCGATCGATTGATAAAGAAACCAGTGGAAGAAATCGAGGACATACTCATCAAAATTGGTCAATCTATATTCCCCGTCGATTTCATTGTTTTAGAGATACAACCTGTGAATAATCCAATAAGTCAAATTCCATTGATTTTAGGCCGACCTTTCTTGGCTACTTCAAATGC
This sequence comes from Allium fistulosum, assembly GCA_030737815.1. Lineage (NCBI taxonomy): Eukaryota > Viridiplantae > Streptophyta > Magnoliopsida > Asparagales > Amaryllidaceae > Allium > Allium fistulosum. The sequence continues at coordinate 734,420,218 of CM060908.1, read as the reverse complement.
TCTAATCAATTGTCAAAATGGTTCGATGAAAATTTCTTTTGGAAACATGACTTTGGATCTTAACATCTTAAATCTTGAAAATCAATCGAACCAACCACTTGACCAAACATTGGAAATTAGCTCCATTCAAGAAAATTTTGATAACGAAACAGTTGACCTTAACCACGAACGCAAGACTGAATATGAACAACTGTTTCAAGATGAGCCTAACGAAATTGAAAGTGCGCTTCCATTTGAACCCTTCACTATTGTGTCAGAACTTCAGTCGAATTCTTTGATTGAGCAACCCCCTAGGTTGGAGCTCAAACCTCTTCCTGATCACCTTAAGTATGCATACTTAGGTGACAACGAAACGTTTTCCGTCATAATCTCTTCAACTCTTCCTCTTGATCAAGAAGTTTCCCTTCTTTAAATTCTATCAAAAAACCAAGATGCAATTGGATGGTCGATTACTGATATAAAGGGAATTAGTCCCGCTCTTGTTCAACATCGTATCCATTTATTTGATGATGCCAAGCTTGTTTGTGACGCACAACGAAGGTTTAACCCAAAAATGAAGGATGCGGTTTGAGATGAAATTCTTGAACTCCTCGATAATGTAATCATATATCCCATTTCTAATAGTTCATGGGTTAGCCCAATTCATATCGTACCTAAAAAGTCTAGACTTACTGTTATCAAGAACGATGCTAACAAAGTCATTCCAACTCATACTAAAACGGGTTGGCGTGTTTGAATTGATTATCAAAAATTAAATGCTGCAACACGAAAAGATCACTTCCCTCTTCCTTTCATCGACCAAATGCTTGAACGTTTAGCCGACCATGACTTCTATTGCTTTCTTGATGGTTATTCTAGTTATAACCAAATTCCAATCGCTCCTAAAGATCATGAGAAAACGACTTCCACATGTCCCTTTGGCACCTTTGCGTATCGACGTATGCCATTTGGCCTTTGCAATGCTCCTGCTACTTTCCAAAGATGCATGGTCAACATTTTTTCCGATATGTTCGAATGCTTTTTAGAAGTATTTATGGATGATCTTTCCATCTTTGGAAACTCTTTTTCCGAGTGCTTACACCATCTCGAGTTGGTTCTAAATCGATGCAAGGACAAATACTTAACGTTAAATTGGAAAAAATGTCATTTAATGGTCAAACATGGCATTATTCTTGGGCATGTCATTTCAAACAAAGGCATTGAGGTAGATAGAGCTAAAGTTGACGTAATTGCAAATCTACCCATTCCCAAATTTGTCAAGGACATTCGTTCAGGTTTTGGACACGTTGGTTTTTTATCGACGCTTTGTGAAAGACTTTAGTAAAATTGCTCGACCTCTGACGAGCCTTCTTGGAAAAGATGTTCCATTTGACTTTAATTCTGACTATGTTTTTGCTTTCGAACGTCTCAAAAATGAATTCGTTTCCACTCTCATCATTTGCTCACCGAACTGGGATCTTCCTTCGAAATAATGTGCGACGCTTCTAACTTTATGGTTGGTGCTGTCTTAGGACGACGCATTAACAAATTTCTTCATGTCATTTACTATGCTAGTATGACTCTAAACGATGCTAAACTCAATTACACAACCACAGAAACAGAACTTTAGTGGTAGTTTTTGAGCTCGAAAAGTTCTGATCTTAATTGATTGGCTCACACATTACGGTTTACACTAACTAATCCACTCTTAGATACCTTTTCGTTAAAAATGATGCTAAGTCTCATCTGATCCGTTGGATCCTGTTACTCCAAGAATTTGATCATACGATCAATGACAAAAAAGGATTCGACAATGTCATTGCTGATCATCTATCGTGGCTTCCAAACGCACCACCTTCTTTATCGATTAACGAGAACTTTCCAAATGAACAACTCCTTTTCGTTTCCATCAATCCATGGAATGCCGATATAGTGAACTATTTAGTCACTATGGAAACTCCTTCATTTTGGTCGAAACAACATAAAAATATGTTTCTTTCCCAAGTCAAGTACTTCTATTGGGATGATCCATACTTGTTTAAGTACTGTTCTGACCAAATCATTCGAGTTTCATTACGGATTGTGAAATCAAGAGTGTTCTTTCATTTTTCCATGACCAAGCTTGTGGTGGTCACTTCGGTCTGAAGAAAATAGCGGAAAAGGTACTTTAATGTGGTTTTCACCAGGCTACACTTTTCAATGATGCATTCGAGTTCTGTAAAACTTGTGATCGCTGCCAAATGTTAGGAAAAATATCTCGACGAAACATGATGCCTTTGAACCCCATTCTTACGATTGAAATCTTTGATGTTTAGGGTATTGATTTTATGGGACCATTTCCCAACTCTTTCGAAAATCTGTACATTCTTCTTGCTATTGATTATGTCTCTAAATGGGTTGAAGCCATTTCGTGTAAGACAAATGACCACAAAGTTGTTGTGAACTTCATAAAAGAAAACATCTTTTCGAGGTTTAGAACACCTCGCACAATAATAAGCAATAGTGGAACCCATTTCTGCAATCGTTCATTTAAAACTCTAATGAATAAATACTCGATAACCCACAAATTATACACTCCTTATCATTCTCAAACTTGTGGTCAAGTTGAAGTTTCAAATCGCCAAATCTAGAAAACTGTGAAAAAAATTGTAAAGATTGGTCACAAAAATTAACAGATGCGCTTTGGGCTTACAGAACTACGTATAAAACCAATCTTGGGATATCTCCTTTTAGGCTTGTATATGGTAAAGCCTGCCACTTACCTGTTGAGCTTGAACATAAAGCATTGTGGGCAGTTAAGAACAAAAACTTTGATCTTGAAAAAGCTAGCAAAAACAGAAAATTGCAACTTAATGAATTAGAGGAGATTACGAACGACGTGTATGAAAACGAGAAAATTTACAAAGAAAGAACAAAAAGTTTTTCATGACCGGTCAATCCTAAGGAAAACATTTTCGCCAAACCAAAATGTTCTTTTATATGACTCTCGACTTCATTTTTTCCCTGGGAAATTAAAATCAAGGTGGACAAGACCATACATCGTACGTACAGTTTTTCCATACAGTGCCACAGAAATAGAAACCCTAGGGATGGATCGATTTTTAAAGTCAATGGCCATCGTTTAAAACCCTACTTAGAGTTGGCGGGTGATCGAGAGGAGGAGGTCATGATTCTTCATGTCTAGTAAGAAATTTTAACCCTCTCTTGTAAATATTTACATATTTTTCTCCATTTCACTCATTATATCATGTATTGACTGTGGGGACACAGTCAAAATCAAGTGTGGAGGGGAGTCTCATGTTTATTTTGATTTTTCATGGTTTATTTTTTGCATTTTCTTTTCAACAACAATAATCCCAATTTTTTTTCTTTTTAGCGTATTAATTTACTTTTGACGAAACATTATAGGATAAGTATATGTTTTTTATTATTAAATTGAAATTTTTGGAAATTTACCTATATCAACAAAAAATAAAAATAAGAGTTTGATTACAAGTAACTATGGTTTAACTAGTATATAGGAAGGTTCATAGGTGATAATTATGAAGTATGTCCTAATTGTAATCATTGTTTAAAAGAGTGGTTGATTTAAAGTAAAGGCGATAACAATTTTGATCTTCTAAGTTAAGTGGTGCTAAGAGGATTTTGCATAACTCTCTCTTTTCAAAAAAAAGAAAAAAATGTCTTTATAAAAATAAGAAACACCTAGAGTCATGTGTTTACACGTAAGTGTGTGCACTCGCCATGCTTTGTACCCTTTTCACGTAAGCCCGAAAGGCAGTGCATGATTGGTATATCTGGCCTCAGTTTATCTGAGTCAGGTGTATGTAAATAAAATTAAGATAATAATAAACACCTAGAGTCATGTGTTCATATGCAAGTGTGTACACTCGCCACACTCTATACTCTTCTCACATAAGCTCGAAAGGCAGTGCATGATCGGTATATCTAGCCTCAGTTTATCTGAGTTAGGTGTGTAAATTGTAGTAAAGTTAATATTTTTTTCAAAATAGAGAGAGCAAGCAATTGAAATCTAAGCACTATTTTCACTTATTTGATTCGACTTGTTATTCGAAAGAAACAAAAATGCCACTTTGCGAAACTTTGAAAATCAACTAAAGAATCCATTTCATAGTTGCACTATGTTATCAACCGAAACTACTAGCCAAACTAGAGTCTAATTGTGTTGATAACTTAATTTTTGTTACAAGTTTTGATGAGTAAAAGGACTAAAATTTCTTGATAATGACCAAAACTTATATTTAACTTACTTGTGTCAATTTAAAAGTAAATTTGGCATTTGTAAATATTTTGAAAACTAACATCATGTAGTTGCATTAGAATTTGCATATCGCATTTGGATTTTGTTGGTAGTATCCACTAAAAACCTTCACGAGGCAACACTCGTCCTACTAGATACACCTAGAGGTTTAACGGCTTGTTGCATATGCTCAATGCAATCATGTTTTCTACGAATACAGATTTATCCTAGTTTTAGTGTATTCGAGGACGAATAAAAAGATAAGTGTGGGGGTATTTGATGTGCACATAAAAGTGTATATTTTTTACTTCCACATTTAAACTTCTTTTAATTAAATAAATGAGCATATTTGGTTATTTTACACGTTTAAACCAAAATTTGAATTGTTTTCAAATCATCATTTATTCATCTTCATTTAGGGGTAAAATGGTAATTTTGTGTATGATTTAATTTGAGAAAATTTATTTGCACATTTTTATTTTTATTTGTAGGAAATGGAGTGCAAATATGAAGAGGTTTCATACATGTATGCATGCACATATGTTCAAAGCAAATGGGGAATGAAAATAAAAGAATTCATGTAACATGGAGTAGCCCACATACCCACTACCATATGATCCATAATTAAAAGGACATGGACATGTTAATGGAGGCTTAAAGGCATATTAGTAGGGATTAATTATTTCCTTAATGATTACTTGGAAGTTATACTTTCTCAAGAGCATTTTAGGTAGTCCCCTAAAATATGAATTAGGGTTTTAAGCATGTATAAATACCCCTTATGTTTCATGTAATGATTTTTCATGCAATATTGTAGCCACAAATCAAAGTCAAATAAAAATTTCTTTAATGGCCTCTTAGCTTTGTTTTTACCTTCATGCAATTTTTATTTTATGCTTTCTTTTCAAGCTATTTTTTTTTCATGCTCTCCTATTTAGTTAATACTTCTCTTGTTTAATGTTAGTAGCATAGATTTAATTCTTTTAATTAGTTTAGTTTTATTTCATGCAAGTAGTTAGCTCTCTTTTCTTTTAATTAGCTCTCATTTTCCTCTTTTTTTTATGTTGAAATTATTTTATGTTAACATGTTTTTAAATATGAGTAGCTTAACCCCTTCAATTTAGGGGTAACGAAGCTCTCATGAAACATATTAAATTAACATAAATATTTCATTTGTGATCTCTCTTTTGTGCTAAATGGAAATTTTGAATGATGGTGGTCTATGTCTTTTTTTAGTGAATTTGATAGTCTATGTTGACATCTCAAATAGGCTATGCTTATTCCATTGTAAACATAAACTATTTGATCATTTGCCTAAGTGATTTTGATGATGAAAGTTAAGCTAGAATAAAAATTTGATGGTCTATATTACTAATTCATAGTAAATAGGTCATATTTAAAATAGATTTTATTTTTAATTTCATGTCATTTTCATGAATGTAGACAAGTGGGTTTGAATGTTGTGTTAGAGTTTGATGATTTAAGTTATGCTAATTAATAGCACAAATAAATCATACTTATAATAAGCTCATCTATCCTTTCTACTTAATATCTTAATGAGAGATTATAAATTAATTTTGTGTTGATTTATATGAATGATTGGAAGTGGATTTGCCTATAAATTGTTCTTTAATCACATAGTTTTATTCAGCTTTGCTCTAGTTTATTTTCTACAATTTTCCTTAGTTTAAATCCACTTCAAACTTTGGGCTAATTTGATTGAGTATTATTAGAATTTAATTCTTTCCCTACAAATTGACCCATACTTGCATACGTACTGTGATTGTATGCCATGCGCTTGCGTTTTTATAACGATTATATTTAACGATGGTTTTCTAATTGATAGAAAATCCGTCGTTTCAACAATACTTGAATTTATATCATTGTCTTTCTGATTTCATCCTATTCCTCAAAGAGTTCAATGGTATATTGCTATTGGAGATCTATAAGACCATTTACTGAATCTGCAAGAATCTATATTGAAGATACAACTATTTGTAATACTTTACCGTTGAATGTAAAGAAAAGAATGTGGTCTTGTAGCCTGTAAAATCAAGAGGGTGATCTTGTAGCCTGATAAATCAAGAGTGTGCATCTTGTAGCCCATGAAATCAAGATTGTAAAGATGTTTTTGGCATCCTTGGAAAGCAAGTAGTGATAATGAAATCCAGTAAGGTGCAATACATAACTGGATATAGGATTGGCCAATCCGAACCAGTATAAAAATTCATGGTGTTATTTACTTTACTACATCTTACTTTACGACTTACTTATTCTATGTTATTTGTTTCTGTTTGTAATTTGAGTAGATTGAGATTTAAGTTCGTAATTAAGTTTTAAATAGTTGAAATGCACACTCCACCCTCTCTAGTGTATAAATAGCTTAAGATCCATTCTGCATTGTATTATAGACAATCCATTTTCCCCTCATTTTAAACATTATCCAGGGTAACAATTATTTATACCAATTTTCTTCATCAAAAGTATATCACATTAAGACTTATGGAATTTGGTAATGGTCAAAATTCCAATATCATTCATATTCAACTTTATAGTTCAAACACAAAGTCCTTGGTCCAATAATAAAAGTTATTATAACCAAACCATTCTAGCCAAAGACTTTGACTTTGAGTTGACTTTAGCTAACCGTGATACTAAACCCATATAACCAAGGATAGAATTCTCTCTTGATTAATGTTTCACTTCTTATTCTTTCACTCAACTCAACTATAGTCATTCAATGGATGTCGTGCCATGATTTAACTATAACCAAAACAGAGTTTCCACATTGAAGCTCGATAGTATTCTGGAGTCGGGGGAATTGTGTGATACTATGACATCGTTATTTTATGTTTAACCTTGGTTATATTAACCAATGTTAAATTGTCAAGTGAGCTATTCCATTGTTATCCAGTAATTATCTCCCTTAGTGCCCCCAACAGCCATGAATTATACACTATCCAACATTTGGAGATCGTTACGTACTCTAGTCTCAATGAATGCATCAATATCCAGTCTCGATACACCTTGACTAAGAATATTTAAACGGTGCATTTACTATATTGTGATAAATTGCATGATTACAACACCTTATAACTACCATCACAAAACATATTGTTTATGGATTTTATGTAAGTTTACTTAAACTGAATAATCAATTATTTATAGCACTTTGTAACAAGTATATAACTGAAAGAAAACATCTTTTATTTCGAACAAGATGGGTTATCAAGTTAGAAATATGTAACAAATTACGTAATTTCCCCTATGACTTACCTCTAACTTTATCAATCTCCCACTTGAACTTAGGATCAATTATAAATCTTATTCTAACCTCATTGATCGGTTTTCTAAAAAACAAATCGGGTTAGTTCCTTATTGAACGGGTAAGCTATTTTTTTAATTATCCACTCTATCAATCAACTCTCTCCGACACTAGTAAACTGTCTTTATCATATGAAACTATTTGAAGTATGTCTCTTGACTTCTAGTGAGCTTTAAGTTTTTTACGAGCTGTATCGTGACATCATTATCATATAACAGTGTCATGGGATTCTCAATATTTGGAATCACCTTCGGCTCAGTTATAAATTTATGCATTTGTATTTATACATTGCTTTTATTGTAGCACTATTCAGGGTGATGTACTTAGCCTTTTTGTTGAATAAGCCACAACCTTTCGTCTAGAACATTTCCAACTTAAAACTCCTTAACTAAGGTTTGAACATGAATTTGATATTGAAATATTATACTCGGTATCACCTATGAAGTTTGAGTCTGAATACTCATTCATAAGGAGTTCATTGTTTCTATAAACAATTTTCTAGTATTTCGTAACTACTTGAGAAAACTCTAAACTACCATTTTAGTGATCTTAATTTGGATCTGATATTTGTTTCGTGCATCGAATACATAAGTAAATTACGATATTGTAAACAATACTACATGTATGATAATTCCTATTACTAGTGCATAAGAAATCTATCTTACATGTTCCACGTTAAACATTTAATAAGGTGTCTTTGCATAACGCTTGGGACATTTCCTACATCCTTTATACTTATTATAAAAGATATCATTTACAAATCTAATGTCGAGTATTAAACAACTAATGTTACTAATTTTAACATAAGTATATCGTTAATAATCAGCAGTTTGTTATTTACTTATAGTTTTAGAAATATCTACGTACCTTTTAATGTTCTTTCTCATGGATAGACGCTTCCTCTGCATTTTGACTGAAATTAAACTTTTTGATATCTCCATCAAAACACTTGTTCAAATTTGATGCATATCGGATGATGTTTTTTATCTGTTCTTGGATCATATCCGAAAAACCCACAAACTCATTATCGCTCTTATTGACTTCGAGAAACTTTGATTGTTATATGCGGACAGTCTATTATAAATCATTATTTATAAACTTCTATTTCAACACACATGTATCAAAACACAAAGCCATACCAGGCGATAATTTGGTGAGTAAAACCTCAATTAACTTGAGCGCGTCGAATGATGAATCTGTTATGCTAATTATAATAATTAAAATTTACGATGTCATACATATCATAGTTGCTGACTATATTCTAACTGCGTTAATCTTTCTCTTGGAACACATTTGTGGCCAATGAATCATATTCCTACGGGTATAAATATCCAAATCATAGTTCAATAACGTACTTTTAGTTCTTTCGGAGTTGTGCATCATACCATATGGCAGAGTCAATACTCTTAGTGGTTTAATTGACAATCGAGGATTATCCACTCTTGATATTGATAAGAAACAGATTGTTTCACTTCAATGTGCAAGAATACTTATTAGACACTTTAATGTGTTGTGTCCATTTATGTTTGGTTAATTTGATTATATCCTATGTAATCAGTTTCATCTTTGGATCGTATCCAAATCCCTTTCACTACCAATAATTTATAAAAGAAATTATTTTACTACAAAGTTAGTATTTCTTTAAACAATTTTTTTTAGTGCAACAGAATAGGTATTCATAAACACTTTATGAACTGCCGTATATATAGAACTAATTTGGTTTTAGATTACAAAATTGATGTTCAAAGCATAAATTTGATACCGAATGATAATCGTTCCCAAACCCCTTTTCGGGTGATTCATATAAGATTAATCACATGCAATTATTACGTGTAGTATTTCGACTCGCACAACTTGCCAAACTCCTTTACATTAGATATGTTAGGGTTTCTTATAAACCCTTATCTTGTATGATGTTGTAAACTATTGTTTAAATGAAATTAATTTTAACCATGTATACTTTTCTTAAGTACACGGCCTTATGGAAAGAATTTGATTAAACTTCACTCATCATTAGTTGTACTTTCTTCAATATAGTTCGATTACTCCTTATTGATACATCATTTTGTATCTACGGAGGAGTGACTTTTGAGATTGAATCTTTGTTCATTTTTTAACGTACATTTGAAAAACTTTCCAATATACTTACATATTCGATCAATTCAAATTAATTTTATTTTCTATAACACGTTATTTTATTTACTTCCTTTATATATTCTATGAGCTTATCATAAACATATAACATGTGTGTCAAATACACAAGTTCCTGTTTGTGATAGCTCATCGGTGAATACAATGAAGTACATCGAATCATTTTTGTAGTAATAGACTTACAATTTCATGCATTTATATGTATCAATCCGAAGAGTTCATCAACTCTTATTATGCTCCCACAGAATGGGTGCTTTTCCCTTGATTATTTGAGATATAATTCACTAGTGTATCATCTCTTAGTGATAATATATACCACAAAATATAGACCCATTAGTGATAATATCATCTCTTCGGGCATCCTGCCTTGATGATCATGAAATCAGTTTTGCCAAATCTATGGTATCATGGCCTTTCCAAAAGGCGGGATAATATATGCCCCCAAAAACATGCTTTGTAATTGGAAGGCGTGTTTTGGATTGCCATAAGTACGAAGTCCAAAATCCGTCGACCACCGAATATTCCAATCCATAATCCATTCCCTTTTCTAAAACCAAATCTCCATGAGCCGTCCCATGTTCGCCCGAGAGTTAGTATTTGTATGTAGAATCCTCAATCTCCCTGTATTGTTAGTTAAACCCATGGCTGTGCCGAGTGATAGTCAATTCCAAATCCATTCCAAATCCTTAGCCAAATCCATGATCTCATTGAATCATTTTCCGATACTAAGGTCTCGCCAGACCAACACCCTAGTTCGTAGTCTCTTCGGACTAGTTCATGGTCTCTTCGGACCTTTGCTATGTTCAATCCACTCGCTCTCCGACGAGGAGGGCACAACGATAAGCAGGCCGATCCTGTCGTTCTCCAACGACGTGGCCTACTTCTTGCACTTTGATTTCGTCTCTCCAGTTGGATCATAACGCGATCTGTGGGGTTTTATTCTCTTGCCTCAATTCCCTAGTCGAGGACTTAATCCATGACATGCGAGTCCATCATGTCACTTTTCGATGAAGGGACTCGCACCTTGCGGTTATTGCCCCCTCTTCGATGGGGACAACCATGGCCTATTTTATTCATTACTTTAATGTAGATTTGAGTATTCTAAAATCCATTTATTAAATTAGATATTATTAAATTTAATTTCTTTCAACCAGAAAACCAAAAACAAGAAAAACCTAATGTTGCCTCTACAGGCATGATGGCTCATCATCATCTCAGAGCATGCTTAAGGAATAACCTTGATCCCATACATGTGTAAGTGACTTAGCCGTTTTATTGTGGAGTTTATTATTTATTTAGTTCATGCCATCCCGATCAAGAGAAAATGATCTGTGACCTCGATCCTAGGCCATTTCCATTAGATGCAGATGGTAGCCGCTCCTATTCCACTGCTCGAGTCCTTGTGTACTGTGGCAGCTGATTATTCCTTACATGTTCCTCAACAATATCCTTCAAGTGCCTGCAATCGTTTGTATCATGCCCATCCAGTTCATGGAATAAGGGGTATTCTCTTGATGTATGCTCACGTTCTATTGGTTCCATCCTTGCATGTCTCTAGTATAGAAGGCATCCTTGAGTATCCAAATAAATCCTCTCCAATGTCTCATTTAAACCTATATAAGAAGAGAATTTTGGTTATCTCCTTTGCCGCTTCGATCCATTGAAGACATTATCCACCTTCCGCCTTCCATTGTCCTTGCCTGAATCTTCTCCAAACAGTCCTCCGTCCCTTATTGTGTTAACCTCTTCTTCTGTATTAGCCTTAGCATCTTCTTGCCCCAACAACCTCTTGACCTCATGATAAAATTCACCAAGATCCATCGGAGGATCCCGTTCTAGTGCCACCTTAAAATCTATGTTATCAACTATTCCTAATGCTACCACCATCATAACCATCGATGGATTGGGCCAATCCACCAAAGCAACCACCGCATTAAACCTTGTTATGAAATTCCCAAGGGATTCCCCAGCCCTCTGCTTCAACGTCGTCAACGTCATCACATTCTTAGTTCTCACGATGTGGACCTGAAATTGCCTCATGAACTCATCCAATAACTCCGTCCAAGTACCAATGGAACAATTCTCCAATTGCCTAAACTATAGTGCAACCATATCTGCCAAGTACAAGGGGAAACAACACATTATCACTTCCTCTGATGCCGCCGGCACTTCCATATGCCTCATATACCTCATTAGATGAACAGTAGGATCTGTTTTTCTATCATATGTTACTCAAGTGGATTCCTAGCACACCTGATATTAGGAGTGAATGGACCCTAATTCGTATCTTCCAAATCCCTGTTCACCAATCCTTCTCTCATAGCTCATCTGATCATCTCTACAAACCTGTCACTACCATCTAAAGGTGGCCTCCAATCTAAATTACCAGCCTGCCCCCCGACTCTATGATGGTATCCCAGAACATACTCCTTTAAATGTGCATCCGCATTCCGATCTGCATCAACCTGCACAGCACCGACCACTGGCCTACGGACATTTGAACCAACCCGCCCCGAAGGTGTACCCCCAAGACTAGAGGATCGGTGCCAATCCCTCATGTTTGCCCGAGGTTCACGCCCAGCTGCTCTATTCCATTCTCCTACCTGTTAGCTTCGTTTCCATGCTCCCGATTACGATTTTCTGCAACTCCTGCTACTCCAACTCCTTGATCCAGATTGCTAGTGGCTCCTACTCTAGCCTATCCGATTTCCCTGAGGAAATTATACATCATCTCCTCTTGTCTCTTCATCTTTCGCTCCTGCATCACCTCCATCATAGTCTCCATCTTGTTCCTAGTGATGTAGACGGAGGGTTGATTAGCTCAAGCTCCTAAGGATGCCTCCTGACCCCCTTCATGGTGACTCCTATCTATCAATGGCCTCCTTGTTGATTGCATAGCCATTAATTCCAAGATCCAATTATCCAAGCTTCCAAATCCGCTGGTGCAAGTTTTCTCGGTGAAAGCACCAAAATGTTAGAGTAAAAAATGGCTGCCAACACCCATATAATATGAAAGCACCACAAATATGATAACCAATTCCCAACAGAGTGAAGTAGAGAATAAACTTTGAAGAATAGAAAATTAAAATAGTAAGAAATGAACACAAGAAGTTTTATAGTGGTTCGGGTGACTTCGTCCTACGTCCACTCTAAATATTTTCCTTTTATTTATATTGCTGATTACAGTGACAACGATTTGAATCCAAGTAATAAAAATGGCAGAGTGTAGCCAAGAGCAAAGATGATCCAGAAGGAAGAAGAAGATCCCTTTTCTTTAGCCAACGATCCTGTATTTATAAGGAAAAACGTACAAATATCCAGCTGAAAATCCACATGCAGAACCTCCAAATCAGGCCGACCCCGCTCCCCGAAAATGGGCCGCATTGGGCCTACTTTGGGGGATTGATGAGGAGTGGGGCCCGACGATCGGTCATGGGAGTCCGCATGACATCCTCTTACTATTTCCAGAGTTGTTTGCATAGTTCCTTAAGTGTTTTCTGGAGTAACCGATTGATCTTTTATGTGTTGATCTGCTGAATAGAGTGTCCATATCCATAGTGATCCGATCTAATCCCCTAAGGGATGTGCTAATCCATACTTAACCAATTCTGAAATGCCATTCGCCAGAATCCGCTTGACTATCATGCATAACCTTGCTTATAACTGATCTTCGATCCTAATAATCATCTCTTTGGGCTTCCTGTCCTGATGATCACAAAATCCGTTTTATCAAATCCATGGTATCACGGCCTGGCCAAAAGGCGGGATAACAATACGTATTATACGTATATATTTATCCTTTAAGTCTATTTAGAGTTTCTTATTTTTCCATCTTTAATTATACATTAATATTATATAAGTTTTAATTATTATATAACTTTTATAATTTAATTAATTTATATAATAGTCTTATGTATTACATTATTTTAGTTAAATCTTATTTAATTAATTTACATTTTAATTAATTTTATATTATTCAATTAAAACATTTTATGTTGAATATGTATACTATAACATTTATAGTTATATATATATATATATCTTTATATATATGTATTTCATTATTTATTAATTAACTTGTAAGTAACTTATTTAATGAAATAATTTTAATTAATAGTTATACACATGTATGTATTTTAACTAATTAACTATTTTATATTAAATATGTATACTATAACATTTATAGTTATACATATATGCACATATATCTTTATATATGTCAATATAGGAAGTCATAATAGAATATCTGATACAATAAGTCTCATATACAAATAACATATGTCATGTGCAACCATAATATCAAGTGTGTATATATATATATATATATCCAAGTATCGTCTTTGCCTCCAAAGCATCAGCTGCACCAATCTGATAGTGTATCCCCAAAAGCACTAGAGTTCAAACAGCTCAATCGAGTACCCGAGAGTTGTCATGACATAAAAAGACAAAGACAAAACATGAGTTAGACAAATCCCGATGTGAGGGGAACTATATCAAAATACTATATATCAAAAGGATATACATATAGAATAAGAACAAGTTAGGTACAACCAGTTATATCCACAAACATGGCCCAGGGATAATCCAGACTGCCTATAAACAAGTAAAGTAAGGCTATCAAAAATGTAGGGAATCATACCATAACCGGCTCTTCTCATGTAATCAACGAATCAACAGAAATAATATAATGTGACTGATACATAAATTGTATACCATAATAGGGTAATCCAAGATATGAATGCAGAGACAATACAAATATCACAATATAAACATATCCTAGAATACACCATTTAGTATTATCAACAACTAATATAACACACGATATAACGATAAGTGATAGATAGAGAATATAAATTAATACTCATCCTCGCTGATGAGTCGAGTCCGCGATAGACTCATGCCCAATGATAAATAGAGTCAGTTCCTCAATGTACCATAGACTCCGAGCCGCATCATGATGGGTCTCGTACCCAATGATAAATAGAGTCAGCACCTAGATGTACCATAGACCTCGAGCCGCATCCTCATTGATGGGTCTCATGCCCAATTATAAATAGTCAGTACATAAATGTACCATAGACCCCGAGCTACATCCTCGATGATAGGTCTCGTGTAGATCTCATTGTACCCTCACCATACCCTCTACATCGAGCTTTGGTGTTATATAACCTACTTTATTTACTTGAAACCTACATGGACCTCATTGTACCCTCTACATCAAGCTTTGGTGACATCTAGTTCACTTGTAGATGATCATCATCATCCCCCCTTCAGCTATCATGAGTTTCTTAACAAATTCACTTGACGTCTCTACAAAAGAGAACGGTGGGCGTATCTCGTATACCTATCAAGACCACAAAAGAACACTGATGCCATAAAGATATATATATATATATATATATAAAATATAACGTCACGTAATCATATACACCTATTACAAATGAAGACCAATATTACGTCATCGTCTGTCTATACGTATGGTCACTACTGAAAGACCAATAATATGCATGGCCACTAATATAAGGCCAATATAGGGTACGGTCATAAACACATGACCGATACCATTCACTAAACATATCTACCAATCGCCATACCGATCCTATGCCCAGTCATTGTTGATCCCATATGAACCAATAAACATTAGCATCCGGATCTAAGTTGCACTCCGCCTCCTCGAGTAGCCTGTAGTATTCTCCAAAGTTGTGCCAAAGCTCTACATGAACCCACATCCAAAACCGAAGGAGAATCCCCGTTTGAACGCACATTAACTGGGCTTTACTGCCTAGGCTGGTGCACTACCGGTGGATCGATGGTGGCCTTTCCCAGGCAATAAAGCTTGGAGCAGGTGCTAACCATGCCACCGATCATCGATTCGGACTCCGTTTTCTATGAAGTTTTACCCGTTGAGTAGCCTAGCACCCTTAGTATGCCTTTACCCCATCGAACCTTCTTCGGAGCCCATTGGTTGATATTTTAGAAGTGGTTTCTTATGTGCTCAAAAACCAATTTCGCTACGAAATCCACTCTTTGCACGTATAGAGTTCAACGTGAGAATCTAATGCCCGATCTCCTCTAATACATCAAAATGAACTCAACCGGCCTTTCTACCTTATATGTTGCTCGCATGTGTGTTGATGCACCTATTCGTGCATGCATATGCACACATGCATGCACAAACACTAATTTGCTTCACAATTCACATTTCGGACATTGCCGGAGAAATTACTCGGTCTTGTATTTTCCTATTCCACTTAGCATACACGATAGTCGCTATGGCTACATGAAATGCTTGAAACGTACTTACACACAAATAAAGATGTTCACAAACACATGTACATAATAATTCACTTATATATATATAAACCACTAGGTATGACAATTCTAGTTACAACACAAGAATTGTCTTGATTATTATATGTAACATCCCGATATTTTCGACTTCCGAAAATTCGACATCGATACTCACTTTATCGACTGCCGAGCCATCGAATGCCGGAAACCCGAAAAGTTATGGTTTTAAAAAGAAGAAAAAGGTAGAAGAAGAAGAAAAGAGGAAAGAGATAGAAGAAGAAGAGAAGAAGAAAATAGAGAAGAACAACAGATCAGAACAGAAAACAGAACAATATCAGAATCTCACATTCGCAGCGGAACAATATATAATAGATAATCACTAGTCTTTTAAAACAAATAACTATATCATTTTATACATCATCAATCATCAGAGTCAATATACAACAATGAACAGTTATATAAACTTGTCCTCATACAGAATACACAGCGGAATAAATAATATCAGATACAAATACTACGTCTCGCCATCCAGCTTGCTTCCAAAGCTCCAGAATATCCAGAATATCCTGATAACATAACTCTAGGCTGCCCGTGTGGAAATTGGTGGGCACCCAGAGTTTAGAAGGGAACAATAAACTCCGAGTCAGTCATGGTGACTGGTGTGAGATCGTAAAACAGTTATTTTTAAAATAAAAACGGGATAATTTTCAAAGTCAATTCGAAATGCTTTTGGAAAATGAAACTACCATAAGACCTCCCGCCACACACACAATGCAAACGCAGAATTGGAGGAGATTTCTTCTTATGATAGTCAAAGATGCTTACTACGTAAAATCAAATCATTTTTGATATTATTATTAGTGCATAGTGTAGAAATCATTTCGAAAGTACAATATAAATCTTAGCCAGCATAAGTACCATTATAGTATGCTTACTATAGCTGCCATATTAAATGGCAGGTTCTACAACTAAAACCGTACAAGGCTCGTATTGTTTCTTTGGATTTCCAACAAATGATCAGGCTAAGGAACTTCCTTTTCCACGATGGGTACGTCCCTGGAATAGACGACCCGAGAAATAACCTAACATTACGGTAAGATCTCTGCCAACACAAGGCCGGGTTACCTCTGCAAAAATAGGTAACTACTGACACGCGTATGCCATCCCCCGATCGTCACCGATCTTCCCGAGGATCTCCGATTCGCAACAACCACAAAGTAATAAATTTGCAGCAACCACATAGGTTAAGTATCTGGGCTCCATACCATGATACCACCTTTATCCAGAAGGAATGACATACACTAAGGGGCGCTACTCCCTAGAACCTTGCCGCATCCTTCCTGTTTTGACCATTCCCGGGGTGTGAGGCTCGACGAAGTCTCGTCCACAAAGCTACGCTTTCTACAAAGCCATGCTTCGGGTCAAACAAATGATCAACCTATGATCACAAAGATATAAGATCAAACAAATGATCATATCACAAATGATCAAACACTGATCATTTCACAGCAACACTCAGTATGCCACGTTACCAAATTGGGAATATATCGCTGATAAATTTCAACTACATAACCTCTGAGCTCGTACGTCTCAGAGAAGGGTGTTAAGCTAAGAGAATAAATTCTCCGCCACCAACAGAAATGTATTTGAAAGAAATCAGCTTTATATCTAAAATTGTAACGTCAGACATACAATCCATACAAGTCTGTTCCGGGATCGAACAGAACCGAAGGCACTTCTCACGAAGCCCTTGCATATCCGGATAAATTTCAATCACGTCAGGACTTCCCGTCACTAAGGGTGATAAAACCTCTAAATCGGAGATCAGCCGATGTAGAGTAACTCGACGGTAATCCTTCCATTTTCAAAAATATCCGGTCTTCAGCACCGGTCTTCGAATGCAATTCATAACGACGTATCACATATTCAGAATGGGTTATACGACCCCATGGTCCTTTCCCGACTAACCCGAATAGTGAGCGCTTATTCAAAAAAAATAAGTGTGGCATTCAAATTCATCCAATTCACAACAAATACCATTCAAGGTAATTATTGATAGTCGGTTATTTAACTATCAATAAAGATGCGCAACATCATCAGATTCCAAATCATTTTCCCAATTATTTTATCTTCCAAAATATCTTTACTAGATATATAAAAATTTCCACACTTAACCATTTGAAAACAATATTCAAATCAATTTCCACATTTCATTTTATCTTTGAAGATAAAATCTCAAAACAGTTCATTTCATATTGGAAAAGCATTTCCATACTTATTTAAAAATAAGTATTTCACAAATCTATTTATTTTCAACATTTGAAAATATTCAATATACTTAAATCAAATTTAAGTATAAATTCATTCTTTCAGGAAATCATTTACTATAACAACATTTATTTGAGTCAAAACGAATGTTACGTAAAACATCGTTACGACGACTCAAAATCACTAGTATAGGGATTCAGATTTAGATAGATATATAAATCCCAATACTACATCAAAACATTTCCTTTCGGAAATCATTTACTATAACAACAGTGTTATAGTCCATCATTTCCTTCTTCCTCGAAAACGTCTATTTCAACAATAAATGTTGAAATCTATGTTTTCGATATTTAACACATTTTTAAAACATCGTTAAAAACAATTACTTCATTTTTAATGTCACTTCTTCAAAAATGAATCCATTTTATTCAATAATATATTCACTGTCCAAAATCGTGAATATAATTCACTTAACCCAATTTCAATCATTTCTACACATTTTATTTCAATAAAAATTCGCTATCCAAAATCGCGAATATATCTTGTTTAAAAATCTTCTATATTCAATTTATCAAATCCAATTGATTTCGAATTTATAAAACAACGTTTATAAATTTCACCTTTTATATTTTATAACAACTTCGATTTGTAAATCTCCTTTATCTACAAATTCGATCAATATTCCACTTGTAGGCAAAAATCCAATTTATAAGTTAATTTCTTATAAATCTTCTATTCTACAATTTCATTCATTTTAACTTCACAATTTATACATCTATAAATTTCATTCATTTTAACTTTACAATTTATACATCTATAAATTTTCTATCTTCACAATTTATACATCTATAAATTTCATTATCTTCACTTATAAAAACTCGTTTAAAAATTCCAATAATTTTAATTGATAAATATATCAATTTTTCTGTACATCTTTTAAAATACTTTAAAAATCTCAATTTAACCCAATTTACAATTAAATCAACTTTCATTTCAAAAATCACACTTTGGTTATATTTCACAAAAATCTTAACTTTTACAACATTACAATTTTAAACGTTTATTTATTTAAAATAAATCACTTCAAAAATTTCTTTTAAAATCAACATCGTTATTTTTAAATTTTTTTTCAAAGATGAATCCAATGATGCAACGCACCAATTAGTCAATCACAACATTCAATATCATATATCAATATGATAACAGAATATACATCAATATCTGTAAATAAATAAATACAGTTGAGGAATCCAGTTGGATCCCTCCAACCTGTTTCCCTGCATCCAAAGACGTTAGCACAATACCAATTCCACTTCGAGGTGGAATATCGCGGTATATGGGTTTTATAAAAATAATCCGCCTAATAACGGCGCAATAGGGTCTCATCCGCTATACGAGGCGGGAATCAATCAATCCAATATATACATATGCCAATATGTATATATTGCTATATATATATATAGATATATCCTACTATATCTAATATCATATCCAATAGCAATCAAACAAATCAATCAATAACTGCAATTCATTTTGAGTGAGAAAATAATCTCACCTTAGCTTTTATTGTGCAATCCATTTTCCATTTCCGACTTGATGTCACAGTTTTGACCTTGTATAAGCAATTATACAATTTATTAATATTCGAACAGATCGAATAATAAATTTTCATTTGACTACTTTGATTTAATTTCCTTTAGATAAATTTCATATCTTCACGATTTATAATTATTTCATTTTTAAATTCCTGTTTCAACCCTATATAGTTTCTAGTAAATAAATTTTCGGGTCTTAACTTACACATTAAATTCAAATAGAAAAATTCTTTTAACCAAATTTCTTTTAATAAATTTATTTAACAAGAATTTAAATTTAAAACTAATTTCTCCTTTAACAAAATATTTTCCAGGATTTTAAACTACACGGTTAATTAAATTATAACTTTACTTTATTGTAATTTGCAAACAATTCCCTTTTTATAATTTCACTTAACAAAAATGAAATTTTAAATTTAAATTTCTTTAAATACAATATCTTAAAAATTAAAGCTTAACTGTATATATATATATACACAATCTGAATATAACCTTAATTTAATTTACTATAAAAAAAACAATACGTTAAGTAAAAAAAATCTAAACTAACTTAAAATTAATTTTAAATGTATTAATATTTAAATTACTTGAAAACGTACAGGAAATCGAAATCGCGAGCATCCCCATGAAGTCGCCGATGGTCTTCGCGAAACCCCTAACTGCCAAGCACTCCAATTCGCACTCCTTCGAACCCCAGGTGCGTCGCCCCTTCATCGCGAGTTGCCTTCACCTCCGGTTGCCACGAGCTTCGCCTACGAGCTCGACCGCCATCCAGTCGCGAGCTCTACCCTTCGACGCCGCAACTTTATCGCCATCCCCCGAATCGCGAAAACAGTAGCAGTAAAGAGAGACTGCAGCAGGACTTCAAATCGGCAGTAGAAAATATCATGTAGGAGGCAAGGACGAGTTGACGATGGCTGATGGAATAGCCGAGTATGTAGCGATGATTACCTCGAAGGCGTTGATTTACGAAACCCTAGTTTCCACGGGTTCAAGCATCGCGACATGGAGATTGCTATTGAACTGTAACTACGACTTTGAATAGAAAAGGGAAAGGAGGAACTATCTTCATTTGATTTTTGAACGAGAAGGGGAGGAGAAAGTTTTCTTCGGCCATTATCATTTTCTTTGAACGAAAGCTCTTATTTTAATTTGTGAAACGGTCTCGTGAATAACTGGAGGGGAAAAGAAATTTGGGTAATTTAAAAAGAGAGGGGGAAGACAGGGGAACGTGCCTTCACGATTCCTTCCGTGATTATAGGCGTATTCAATGGGAGACAACGTGGTGGTGTGATATTGACCCAGTTAAAAATTAAATTTAAAATTGAATTCAATTCAAATTTCCAACGCGTTATCTCACCGTAAGGTCACAAATCAACTTCGAACAATACGAAATCTGAAACCCGACAATAATACAATATTCCGGACCCAATGGAACTGGTTTCGTCGAATTCCGAGACTGCACCTCGGACGGCTATTTTTAAATATCGATTCGAACGATTTAATTTCAAAACTGAACAAATCATCTTCAAATTCGATTCTGAAGCTTCAATCATCTTCAGTATTATCAATACGAATTTTAAAAGCTTTCAAAATATTTTTCTTCAGCTTAAAACTTAAGATTCAATTTTTTTATTCAGCATTCAATAGATTAAATTTTAATGTTTAATCGCAAATTTCAAAGTTCAATCGGGGGTTCAAATTAAATCGTCGTTCAAATATTTAAAATTAATTAAATATTCTCAATTTAATTTGTTCAAAATTCTGGGTCGTTACAAACTTCCCTCCTTAAAAGAATTTCGTCCTCGAAATTACAAGTTAGGAAAAAATGGTCCTTAACTTGTCTACTGTTTTTCACAATTCAATAGTTTTATCAAATTCTCAAAACAAATCTTTCTACTAAAGATTCGTTATTACTTCAACTAACTTTCTAAAACCTTTCATAGTTTTCAAACATCATTGTTTTCTTAACAATTCAAATTTTAAATTCAAATTCAAATTTAAACTTTCAAAATTTTCTCAAAAATTTTCTAACACTCGAAATTTTCGAAAATTTTTGCCAGCGTCTCCTTTGCGCGGCTAATACGGTACGACTACAAAACGTCCCTACGGACTCTCAGATTTCAAAAAGAAAAAGAAAAAGCCAAGCGGCTAGACAAGAAATCATCAAATCTCATATTGGAATTTAAATACATACCTTTTTCGAGCAATTCACTTTATCTTTGAAATCAAAAATTCCCAATTCCTTTATAGACCTGTATATCCTACTAGCCATAATATCTAGTTACATATTCAAACCATTTTGCACATCATATTACAAAATTTTCAATATAAACTGCTTCTTATATATTCTTTACTTCACTATTGAAGTTATAGATTCTTTTCATTCAATTCTACATTTCAAACTTCATTTGAATTCGATTCACAATTTCAATCTTATTTAAATTCAATTCAATTCATTTGCTTACAAATTCGAAATGAGTTTCAACATTTAATTTCACTTTCATTAAATCACAATTGATTCACTTGTACTTACATTTATTTAACTTCATCTTTAAGTTAAATTTATTCTATCAAAATTCAAATTGTATAAGTTATCAACTTAGTAATATTTCCCAAACATTTTTATATAGCATTCCAGAGTCTTTTCAACTTTTCAAAAATTATTTTGAAAACAATTCAAATTTATTTTTTTGAATTTTCAAAACAAAACCCAAATTTTTCAAACAACTTTCATTTAAAACAATTTGGCAGTAATTCCTCTTTTGGAAACCCGAAATTGGACACCAATGATGCCGCGGTCATCATCGAAGTTATTTTCCAGCGACCGAAAAGAGTTTAGAGCTTTCATCTCTCCAAAATACTTTTCAAAACCTTTGAAAATCACTTTCAAACCAAAAAGGATTTAAAACTTTCCAAATCTCCAAAATTTTCAAATTCTTTTCAAAACATTTCCAAAAAATTCTCCGGAATTCCGTTTTAAATTACAATTCACATTTATAATTTACATTCTTACATTTCATTTGTATATGAATTTATTTTCTTAACTTTTGGAGTTACGATTTCAATTTCTTATTCAATTTCATATAATAATGATAACATTTCAATATTATTACTTTCCTAACAACCATGCAACCATATACTATAGAAATTCATAGAAAATCGTTTCTCTTCTTTACAAAATAGTTTTGGGCAAAATTATCTCATTCACCCTATTCAAAACAATACTGTGCCGAATTGTTCTATTCGAATGTTTAGAAACCCCTTCGATATAGTTTTGCAGACTGTGCCGACGAAGGTTCGTATGCCACTCAATAAACCAATCATCACAATACAAAACAATTTTATATTCACTAACAAATACGCACTCGTATCTATTATTACACTCAACTCATTCTAGAGTACTACTGACTCTATCTCTAATGAGTAACACCCAACAGAGCAGGGTTGTCGCTTAACCATATGCTCTGATACCACTTGTAACATCCGGATATTTTCGACTTCCGAAAATTCGACATCGATACTCACTTTATCGACTGCCGAGCCATCGAATGCTGGAAACCCGAAAAGTTATGGTTTTAAAAAGAAGAAAAAGGTAGAAGAAGAAGAAAAGAGGAAAGAGAAAGAAGAAGAAGAGAAGAAGAAAATAGAGAAGAACAACAGATCAGAACAGAAATAGAACAATATCAGAATATCACATTCGCAGCGGAACAATATATAATAGATAATCACTAGTCTTTTAAAACAAAAAACTATATCATTTTATACATACATCAATCATCAGAGTCAATATACAACAATGGACAGTTATATAAACTTGTCCTCATACAGAATACACAGCGGAATAAATAATATCAGATACAAATACTACGTCTCGCCATCCAGCTTGCTTCCAAAGCTCCAGAATATCCAGAATATCCTGATAACATAACTCTAGGCTGCCCGTGTGGAAATTGGTGGGCACCCAGAGTTTAGAAGGGAACAATAAACTCCGAGTCAGTCATGGTGACTGGTGTGAGATCGTAAAACAGTTATTTTTAAAATAAAAACGGGATAATTTTCAAAGTCAATTCGAAATGCTTTTGGAAAATGAAACTACCATAAGACCTCCCGCCACACACACAATGCAAACGCAGAATTGGAGGAGATTTCTTCTTATGATAGTCAAAGATGCTTACTACGCAAAATCAAATCATTTTTGATATTATTATTAGTGCATAGTGTAGAAATCATTTTGAAAGTACAATATAAATCTTAGCCAGCATAGGTACCATTATAGTATGCTTACTATAGCTGCCATATTAAATGGCAGGTTCTACAACTAAAACCGTACAAGGCTCGTATTGTTTCTTTGGATTTCCAACAAATGATCAGGCTAAGGAACTTCCTTTTCCACGATGGGTACGTCCCTGGAATAGACGACCCGAGAAATAACCTAACATTACGGTTAGATCTCTGCCAACACAAGGCCGGGTTACCTCTGCAAAAATAGGTAACTACTGACACGCGTATGCCATCCCCCGATCGTCACCGATCTTCCCGAGGATCCCCGATTCGCAACAACCACAAAGTAATAAATTTGCAGCAACCACATAGGTTAAGTATCTGGGCTCCATACCATGATACCACCTTTATCCAGAAGGAATGACATACACTAAGGGGCGCTACTCCCTAGAACCTTGCCGCATCCTTCTTGTTTTGACCATTCCCGGGGTGTGAGGCTCGACGAAGTCTCGTCCACAAAGCTACGCTTTCTACAAAGCCATGCTTCGGGTCAAACAAATGATCAACCTATGATCACAAAGATATAAGATCAAACAAATGATCATATCACAAATGATCAAACACTGATCATTTCACAGCAACACTCAGTATGCCACGTTACCAAATTGGGAGTATATCGCTGATAAATTTCAACTACATAACCTCTGAGCTCGTACGTCTCAGAGAAGGGTGTTAAGCTAAGAGAATAAATTCTCCGCCACCAACAGAAATGTATTTGAAAGAAATCAGCTTTATATCTAAAATTGTAACGTCAGACATACAATCCATACAAGTCTGTTCCGGGATCGAACAGAACCGAAGGCACTTCTCACGAAGCCCTTGCATATCCGGATAAATTTCAATCACGTCAGGACTTCCCGTCACTAAGGGTGATAAAACCTCTAAATCGGAGATCAGCCGATGTAGAGTAACTCGACGGTAATCCTTCCGTTTTCAAAAATATCCGGTCTTCAGCACCGGTCTTCGAATGCAATTCATAACGACGTATCACATATTCGGAATGGGTTATACGACCCCATGGTCCTTTCCCGGCTAACCCGAATAGTGAGCGCTTATTCAAAAAAAATAAGTGTGGCATTCAAATTCATCCAATTCACAACAAATACCATTCAAGGTAATTATTGATAGTCGGTTATTTAACTATCAATAAAGATGCGCAACATCATCAGATTCCAAATCATTTTCCCAATTATTTTATCTTCCAAAATATCTTTACTAGATATATAAAAATTTCCACACTTAACCATTTGAAAACAATTTTCAAATCAATTTCCACATTTCATTTTATCTTTGAAGATAAAATCTCAAAACAGTTCATTTCATATTGGAAAAGCATTTCCATACTTATTTAAAAATAAGTATTTCACAAATCTATTTATTTTCAACATTTGAAAATATTCAATATACTTAAATCAAATTTAAGTATAAATTCATTCTTTCAGGAAATCATTTACTATAACAACATTTATTTGAGTCAAAACGAATGTTACGTAAAACATCGTTACGACGACTCAAAATCACTAGTATAGGGATTCAGATTTAGATAGATATATAAATCCCAATACTACATCAAAACATTTCCTTTCGGAAATCATTTACTATAACAACAGTGTTATAGTCCATCATTTCCTTCTTCCTCGAAAACGTCTATTTCAACAATAAATGTTGAAATCTATGTTTTCGATATTTAACACATTTTTAAAACATCGTTAAAAACAATTACTTCATTTTTAATGTCACTTCTTCAAAAATGAATCCATTTTATTCAATAATATATTCACTGTCCAAAGTCGTGAATATAATTCACTTAACCCAATTTCAATCATTTCTACACATTTTATTTCAATAAAAATTCGCAATCCAAAATCGCGAATATATCTTGTTTAAAAATCTTCTATATTCAATTTATCAAATCCAATTGATTTCGAATTTATAAAACAACGTTTATAAATTTCACCTTTTATATTTTATAACAACTTCGATTTGTAAATCTCCTTTATCTACAAATTCGATCAATATTCCACTTGTAGGCAAAAATCCAATTTATAAGTTAATTTCTTATAAATCTTCTATTCTACAATTTCATTCATTTTAACTTCACAATTTATACATCTATAAATTTCATTCATTTTAACTTTACAATTTATACATCTATAAATTTTCTATCTTCACAATTTATACATCTATAAATTTCATTATCTTCACTTATAAAAACTCGTTTAAAAATTCCAATAATTTTAATTGATAAATATATCAATTTTTCTGTACATCTTTTAAAATACTTTAAAAATCTCAATTTAACCCAATTTACAATTAAATCAACTTTCATTTCAAAAATCACACTTTGGTTATATTTCACAAAAATCTTAACTTTTACAACATTACAATTTTAAACGTTTATTTATTTAAAATAAATCACTTCAAAAATTTCTTTTAAAATCAACATTGTTATTTTTAAATTTTTTTTCAAAGATGAATCCAATGATGCAAAGCACCAATTAGTCAATCATAACATTCAATATCATATATCAATATGATAACAGAATATACATCAATATCTGTAAATAAATAAATACAGTTGAGGAATCCAGTTGGATCCCTCCAACCTGTTTCCCTGCATCCAAAGACATTAGCACAATACCAATTCCACTTCGAGGTGGAATATCGCGGTATATGGGTTTTATAAAAATAATCCGCTTAATAACGGCGCAATAGGGTCTCATCCGCTATACGAGGCGGGAATCAATCAATCCAATATATACATATGCCAATATGTATATATTGCTATATATATATATAGATATATCCTACTATATCTAATATCATATCCAATAGCAATCAAACAAATCAATCAATAACTGCAATTCATTTTGAGTGAGAAAATAATCTCACCTTAGCTTTTATTGTGCAATCCATTTTCCATTTCCGACTTGATGTCACAGTTTTGACCTTGTATAAGCAATTATACAATTTATTAATATTCGAACAGATCGAATAATAAATTTTCATTTGACTACTTTGATTTAATTTCCTTTAGATAAATTTCATATCTTCACGATTTATAATTATTTCATTTTTAAATTCCTGTTTCAACCCTATATAGTTTCTAGTAAATAATTTTTCGGGTCTTAACTTACACATTAAATTCAAATAGAAAAATTCTTTTAACCAAATTTCTTTTAATAAATTTATTTAACAAGAATTTAAATTTAAAACTAATTTCTCCTTTAACAAAATATTTTCCAGGATTTTAAACTACCAGGTTAATAAAATTATAACTTTACTTTATTGTAATTTGCAAACAATTCCCTTTTTATAATTTCACTTAACAAAAATGAAATTTTAAATTTAAATTTCCTTAAATACAATATCTTAAAAATTAAAGCTTAACTGTATATATATACACAATCTGAATATAACCTTAATTTAATTTACTGTAAAAAAAACAATACGTTAAGTAAAAAAAATCTAAACTAGCTTAAAATTAATTTTAAATGTATTAATATTTAAATTACCTGAAAACGTACAGGAAATCGAAATCGCGAGCATCCCCATGACGTCGCCGATGGTCTTCGCGAAACCCCTAACTGCCAAGCACTCCAATTCGCACTCCTTCGAACCCCAGGTGCGTCGCCCCTTCATCGTGAGTCGCCTTCACCTCCGGTTGCCACGAGCTTCGCCTACGAGCTCGACCGCCATCCAGTCGCGAGCTCTACCCTTCGACGCCGCAACTTTATCGCCATCCCCCGAATCGCGAAAACAGTAGCAGTAAAGAGAGACTGCAGCAGGACTTCAAATCGGCAGTAGAAAATATCATGTAGGAGGCAAGGACGAGTTGACGATGGCTGATGGAATAGCCGAGTATGCAGCGATGATTACCTCAAAGGCGTTGATTTACGAAACCCTAGTTTCCACGGGTTCAAGCATCGCAACATGGAGATTGCTATTGAACTGTAACTACGACTTTGAATAGAAAAGGGAAAGGAGGAACTATCTTCATTTGATTTTTGAACGAGAAGGGGAGGAGAAAGTTTTCTTCGGCCATTATCATTTTCTTTGAACGAAAGCTCTTATTTTAATTTGTGAAACGGTCTCGTGAATAACTGGAGGGGAAAAGAAATTTGGGTAATTTAAAAAGAGAGGGGGAAGACAGGGGAACGTGCCTTCACGATTCCTTCCGTGATTATAGGCGTATTCAATGGGAGACAACGTGGTGGTGTGATATTGACCCAGTTAAAAATTAAATTTAAAATTGAATTCAATTCAAATTTCCAACGCGTTATCTCACCGTAAGGTCACAAATCAACTTCGAACAATACGAAATCTGAAACCCAACAATAATACAATATTCCGGACCCAATGGAACTGGTTTCGTCGAATTCCGAGACTGCGCCTCGGACGGCTATTTTTAAATATCGATTCGAACGATTTAATTTCAAAACTGAACAAATCATCTTCAAATTCGATTCTGAAGCTTCAATCATCTTCAGTATTATCAATACGAATTTTAAAAGCTTTCAAAATATTTTTCTTCAGCTTAAAACTGAAGATTCAATTTTTTTATTCAGCATTCAATAGATTAAATTTTAATGTTTAATCGCAAATTTCAAAGTTCAATCGGGGGTTCAAATTAAATCGTCGTTCAAATATTTAAAATTAATTAAATATTCTCAATTTAATTTGTTCAAAATTATGGGTCGTTACATTATATAACTTCAAATACATATATATGTATACCTGCTCATGTACGTATACATTCACATATATTTAAGCAAGCAATTAAATTATCACTATATCTTTCCTTGCATTATTTACTAAATCTTTTCAATAAAGGTAAAATATCTTTTTATAAAATCTCACACCATTTTATAAAATACTATACTAGCTTATGCATCCATTTAGGCCTTTAAAAATATTAAATCTATTCATTTGAAATTAAGTATTCCTTTCATAAATATTTTATAAAACCATAAACCATTTTATAAAATATCTTCTTCATATTATTTTATAAAATATTTTATTCTTTATAAAATATCTCATTCATGCTATTTTATAAAATCTCATAAAATTTTATAAAATATATCTTTATATTATTTTGTAAAATCATTATCTTACAAAATATCACTCTTATTCTATTTTATAAAATCACTACTTTATAAACAATTTTATTCTATTTTATAAAATCACTATTTTATAAAATATCACTTTTATTTACCAAATATTTCTTTACATAAATAATAAACATAAATAAACCATTCACATATAAAGATCATTTCTTTACTTTAAAATAATATTTATAAGTACTAATTAAGCTTTATTAAACCTCCAATCACTTTAATAATAAGTGCAGTGCCCATAATTCACTTAATTAGCTTACTAACTTTTCCTAAAATACATTCAAATGGTTTAATAATTATTAACAAATGATATGCATATAATTATATCACTAAATTAATCTCTAATCACTAATAACATCATACAAAGTCAATTACTTTACCCATAATCCAAATTTAGGCTTACTAACTATTTTAAAATTAGCAATTAAGGTCTCGAACAAATAATGTGTTAGCATACTCATGTTTTTAACATAAACATAAGCCTAAATCATCCTAAACATTCTTCAAATCACTTTATATAATTCAATAATTATCAATTAATAAAATATTGAAGTTTAATAAGTAAATAGAGTTAGAGAATTATCCCACTCGCCTCTTTTTCTCTAAGTCAAGCTTAAAATCACAAAAACCTATTTTATGCTTCTCTTGAAATCTTGGATAAAGCTCCAAACTCTAATTGAAGCTTATTACTTGATGGTTTGTGTGAAGAATAGGTAGAGAAGAATTATAGTGATTTTTTATGAATTTATGAATTTTATTTAGGCTTGGATTATTAGATTTAGGGTTAGAGGATTAAGGAGTGATAAGAGAAAAGATCAGGAGAAGAGGAAAAGAAATAACATAGGATGAAAAGTGAATGCGAATTATGAAAAGGGATTAACACTTAAAAGCTAGCTAATGGGCCTTAGCCGAATTCATTTCATCCGCTTAAAAATACTATTCACTCCAAAAACTCATCGACTCCAAACGAAGCCGACTTGTACTTATTTTTGTCGGGACATAATTGCAATCTCAACTGCAGGTGTCTTGAGTCTGAATTCATCCATCTTTGAAAAATCGAGCATAATGGGTGTTCTGTTGACTAATAATTAAATATTTAAATTAATCATTT
The DNA here is from genome assembly GCA_030737815.1 of Allium fistulosum. Lineage (NCBI taxonomy): Eukaryota > Viridiplantae > Streptophyta > Magnoliopsida > Asparagales > Amaryllidaceae > Allium > Allium fistulosum. Next base: position 734,389,836 of record CM060908.1, on the reverse strand, counting down.
AAAGTTTTAGTTGTTAAAATTGTAGGGTGTTACATTCTCCCTTCATTCAAATAGTTTCATCCCCAAAATCCCTATGAGTATAGGAAAGTAACAAGATAGATCAAAATGCCTAAATCTCTATTTTGGAAAATTCCAACAATACTTCCCTTATGCTATCGGCATTATAGGGACTCCCAAATTAAAATGCGTCAGTAAATATGTTATTACCTACATTATCCCACATTTCCCCTGAATTCATACCTCTTTCTATGAAAGCTCCTCACTATTTGAATGCAAATCTTATAAAAATTAGCATTTAAATATCCATACATTAGCTCTCAAGTACCTAATTGAACTATACCAAGAGGATTATGCACTAGTTCTATGACAACACATAGTTAAAAATGATACAATTTTAGTGCAGTAACTGATATTATCACAACCATACATAACTATTTGTTGGAGAGTAAACTAAAAATAAGTCGGTATCTAAGTATACCATAGAATCCAAGTCATATCAAAATGCAATTGACTCATATAGATCCCACTTGACCCCTACAATGGGCATGGATGATATATGACAATTTTAGATAACTATTGTTATCCCTCTCCGAACATGCTATAATAGGTAATTATAATTAGCATACATGCTACCATCAAACAAAAGCAAGCAATAACAAACAACAAGCAATCAACAAGCAATAATAAGCAACAAGAAACGTAAGCAATAATAAGAAATAAGAAATCTACAAGCAATAATAAACAACGAGCAATGATCAAATAATAGCAAGAAAGAACAACAACAACAAACAATAGCAAGCAACAACAAAAAACAACAAATAATAGCAAGCAACAACAAATAATAATGAACAACAACAAAGAATAGCAAGAAACAACAAATAACAACAAGCAACAGCAAACAACAATAAAAATAATCCCTAAGCATACAAAAAAGCGAAAGATATAGGTTATACCAACATGCACTGCGACCAACAATAGTCAAAACGTGCATGGAAAACTATAAACTCCAATGAGTCTATTCGACATCCAAGATTGACAAAATACCTAAGTAGTGTAACTTCTTTTGTGAATACAATACATGAAAGACCATTACACCTCATGCTACGGAAAGAAAAACTCATATAATATGATGGATCATCAATCCTCAAAACTCTCAAATAAGTCCAGCAATCAAAGCCTCAAGTTTCATTTTTCTCCAAACAGAACTCATTCTCCAAAGGTGAAAATCTTACATAATTAAATCATCATTAAATGACGATCAACTAAAGCTAGGGTTCGTTCCCATTCAAACTCACCTTAACCCCGCAATGTTGATAAGGATAATATACTAAGTGCACTGTGATGCTCACCTAGGAAAGTATCATCTTGTCACTTAGAATATTATCTGAATCGCTACAAAACCAATTGAGAAATCCTTCTTTGAACTATCCTAAGAAACCTTAACTGTACTATAACACCCTGTAAATTTTGATGATAATTAATTGAAAATAAATTAATTAATAAGTGGTAATGCCGGAAAATGGAAATTTTACAAATGTTAGAATTTGCTATGAAACTTACACCATTATGTTCGTAGCAGTGTTCTGATTAATTTTCATATATAAGGTTTTCCGATCGAAGTTCGAACGAAAAAGTTATTAATATTTGAATATTTTGGATCAGAAACAATTCAGAAACAATTAAGGGAGTAAATATTAATAACTTAACATTAAAATGGGCATTTAGTATAAATGTTAACTTTAAATATAAATGGCACTCAAATATGATTTAATTTAATCACGAAAGTGTTTAAGTAAATAAATTGGGCACTGAAGTAAATAAGTATCAATAACTTATGTTAATGTAACCATTAGTTCTAAATCTTATCATTTAAGTAATTAACTATGTTAAATCTAATCAAATCAAAGATTAGAAGGAAATAAATAATTAAGAATTAATTAAAATTAAAACAAATCTTAGTAAATAAAAACATTAATGTTCAAGGAAAGAAAATCAAAAAGTAAGTGATAATAAATTAACATTAATTAATGCTAGCGGATACTTAATGTGTAAGCCAGATTAATGTTAATCAGATTAGAGCGAAAATGATATGAAATACATGTAATTGATTAATGTTAACTATACTTAATGTTTACTTAATTTGGAAGAAAAACCTAACATTAATAAATCAGGAAAAAATGGTATTAAATGACCTATAAAAGGGGTTAATTTAATGCACCACAAAATAGCATAGTGGCCGACTCCTTACTGCGACCGATATAGGGGCAGCAGTCGTCTGCTTATGTACCAACGACTATAGGTTGAACTTAGGCCCAACGGCCCTAGTTTAATAAATTAAAATCCAACGAATGGAACTGATTCGTGTGCCTAAAAATACAGGCCTAACCCCTTACTTTTCTTCTCATATTTTCTGAATCAAAGAGCAAAGCTCTGCCATTTTCTTTCTCCGCAATTCTAGGAAATTTAGAAAATATAAAATAGAGTATTATATATGTTTGTGCGTGTGGAGAAGAGTGGAAAATAAAAAAGAAGAAGAATAAGAGTTGAATCAATTCGGCGTAGAAAAGGTAAATGTAAATTCAAATCTCTTCTCAGATTTAAATTTCTAATGAAGATTTATATTCTTGTCGTATATATTCCGATAGGGAGAAAAAAGGAGTTAAACCGAAATAATAGGATTTAAATCTAAAGATTTGAAAAGCTTAAAAGGTGAGCGGGAAATTTTATATTTTTATATAGTATCAGATTTATATCATTGTAAATCTGTTCCTGTATGCCTAAACATAATTTTGGAGTCGTAGGCTAAATTGTATACATATAATGAATTTATAAACCCTGCCTACATACTCTGCAAATGATAACTTAGATTTAATATTGCATGTACTTGAATTTGGAAAGTATGGGGTAGTATTAGTCCCTGAATTTGATAAATCATATAGTAGTTCGAGATTTGTTAATTTAATGATTTATACAAGTAAACGTAAAATAGAAGTTACTATAAATTGAATTGGTGTAACAACCCTGTATTTTTTGATTATTTTAATTGTATATTTTAATTATTTTAATTAAATTCCCTGATTTACAAACTTTATTTTATTTATTTAAAGAATAAATTTTGTTATTTTAAATATAAATTTTGATTTTTGTGTGAATTATAATTCCAAACATGGATAAATGGAATATTTCCAAAAAAGTGGATTTTGGTGAAAATGGTCAAACTTTGACTTTTAAATTTAAAATTTAAATATTTGAAATTTTGAATTTTATCTTTTAATTTGAAAATAGATTTAATTTCAAGAATACTGCTTTTCGTTTCGTTGAAATCGGATTAATATTGTGAAAGTTATGCTTTTTACAATATTGTGTGTAAATTGTTTTATTTAACAAAATTATGTATTTTAATTTATATAAATAATATTTTTATTTGTCATATCTTGTTCTAATTTTTTTATATTGTGTAATATGACATGTTATGTATATATTTTGGTTTTAAAACATTTTAAAAGTAAATTTGACATTTTCCAGTGTCAGTTGTATTTTGTTTATAAATTTTAATTTCCAGCTTCAATTAATTAAAGAAATTCTTTATTTATTCCTCTATTTCCTTAAGTCCTTATTTTATTTAATCTCCACTTTATTTTGTTCATCAATTATTTTACTTATTTGACTTTTATTTGTTTTAAAGTGAAATAGAAATTTTATAAAGCTAGTGATGTTTTATTTGTAGTTTTAAGCCTTGTTTAAATTAAATAAACTATTTCTTTATTCTTTTTCTATTTTCTCTAAATTTAATTATTTATTTCACTTTAGAAATGATAAATGAATTATTTTATTTCAAAACTTTGCTTTAGAATAATTTTTAAAAATGAAGTTGTTAATTTTCCAAAGTCAATAGTGATTTTTTTGTAATTTCTAGACCCTGTTTTAGTTTTTTAAGCAATTTCTTATGTTCTTTTTCCATTTTCTTCAAAATTAATTATTTATTTTTATTTTATATTACTTTGTTTCGGTTCTAAAGTCAAATTACTGATTTTATTTTGTTTTATTTGAATTAAAGAAAAAGGAAATATGAAAGAGTTTAAAATGCTTTAGAAACTGAAGTCTTTTCATCTCCTATGTCCTTTCAATTGCCACAACTCCTCATTTACTTCTTTTGGTTGTGTATTACTTTGTTTGGCCGTGTATTCCAGTGCTCACTCCTGCAAACATTTGTTCCTCATTCTATTCATGGCTTGCAAAAAAATTTGGTAATGGCTATTTTTTCCTTCTTCTTCTTCTCATTTTTCATGGTTTTTGCCTTGTTTCTTGGATTCTTTTGCACTTCCTCCTCCTCATATCCACGGCCACCACCTCCTACACCTCTTCCCTGCCATCATCACCGACTATACTCCAGGCCATGACCATGGCCGAACCCACCATGGTGACCAAACCCCTCAAAAATGCAACCTAGGCCTTAAAAACAATGTTGTGACCACTATGTGCATCACCACTTCATTTTCCACCACCACCACCACCTTTGGCCACCACCACCTCTGACCAGACCACCACACACCCCTCTAGCCTCTGACCTGACCCACACTCCACTGGCCGACCCCAAACACCCCACGGCGGAGCCTCTTTGTTGAACCGAAACTCCTCTTTGTTGCCTAAAACCTCTTCAGCTTCCTATGTTGTTACTTCCTCCACTTGTTCTAGCCTGTAACGACCCGTATTTTCACGGATCGAAAAGTTCGTCAAATCTGGAATTTTTGCATTTTTAAGTCATTTCAGATTTTTAGGCAGATTTGTCTAAGTCCTAGGTCGTGAACGACCTAAGAGCTAAGTCGTGACCGAGTTAAGGAATTCGGCGAGTTAGTGTTAGGTCGTGGGTTAGTTGGAGCGACCTATAGAATTATGCAACCTAGGATTTGGTTAAGTATTAGGTCAGCTGGGCGAGTTAACGACCTAAAGAACTGACCGACTTAAGGATATGGCGACTTAAGGGTAGGCAGACCTAGTGGAGTTAGCGACCTAGTGGTTACCGGGTTAGCATGGTTAGGTCGGCAACGACCTAGGGGAGCTGAGGTAGCAAGTTACCGACTTAGTAAAGTGAGCGACCTATGGGATTGACCGACCTAAGAAATAAGCTGGTTAACGACTTAGTAGTTAAGTCGTTGGACGACCTAAGGGGTTAAGTATTAAGTGTTAGGTCGTAACACTGTTAGGTCGCGTGGGTTGTTAAGTTGTTAGGTCGCAAGGTTTTATAAGTCGTAGGTCGTGGAGAGGCAGTCTGTGTTAGGTCGCTGGGTTTCGTCTAAGTGTTAGGTCGTAAGTCGTATAAGTGTTAAGTCGAATGGTGCTAAGTTGTTAAGTCGTCCAGGCGACTTAAGAGGGAACGCGCGTGTGTTAGGTCGTGAAGCGCGAATAAGTTAGGTCGCACGCATGTTAAGTCGTAGGCTTGGTCTGTTAGGTCGGAGTTGTTGGCTAAGGCTTTAGGTCATAGGTCGGCATAGTGTTAAGTCGGCAGCGACTTAAGAAGATAGCCGAGTTACGACTTAGGATATTTTCTGCTATAAATAGGAGAGCTTCTCTTCATTTTTGGGATCCGGATTTTTAAGCGACGAAGTGCTGCCATTTTGAGAGCTCGACTTCTACACTTCTTCACTTCTTTTCTCCACTCTAATCTAGTGGTTCCATCCATCCAAATCGAAGATCAAGATTGAAGATTCAAGAGCTTAGATTGAAGATCTTCATCTTTTCAAGAGAGATTTCTTCGTTTGAAGTGAGATCTTGTCGGATCTAGCTTTGTTCTTCGCTGTCCAGATCTGAAGTTGATATCTTTTGGATTGTTTAGGTGATTTGGTGAGTGGTGATTATCTCTCACACGGATCCAAAGGAGTATATCGGATTGTTGGCTCGATTTGGTGTTAAAATAGAGATTTCCATGCATTTTCTTCATCCTATGTGTAGATCCATATAGATCCATTGTTCATGATGATGTTACATCCATTTTATCATATGTTAACCTATGCAAGTTCATTCATCAAGTTTGTAGAGATATAATCCATGTTTTCATGCTTATTGGACTTTCAACTCTTTAATTACGAAAATGCCATTATTGTTATAATTGTCTACTTAGATCATTTTTGAATGCTTGATTGCTTGGATTGATGTTTGATTTGATTGATTGTTATGAACTAGATGATTGATGATTAGATTTAGACCAAAGGTGATTCAAAAGCTAAGGGAAAGGCTCTTGAATTGGAAAAGCTGCTCGTGGCATATGTAGCGGGATGATGAAGCTCTTATGCATAGATTTGATGATGTGATGATGAGATGAGGCTTTGCGAGGATGTAATGAAGCGAGGCAATCATGTGATGAAGACTTGGTCTAATCCAGACGGGATCATTCCAAGCATGTTGATAACTCGGTGATATGATTCGAGTTGAGGATAATGAATGGATATGAGAATAGTCGTCGAGGAGGATGACTAGGAGGCTTGGATAGCATCGTTGTTGAAGGTTCTAGCATGCTCTAAGCAAGAGTACGTTTGGGCAGATTCGATAGTTCCAACGGCCAACTGTTGATGGTCGAGTACTCTGGGCAGATTCGATAGTCCTAGGCACGGGTTGTGACGACGTGCAGGAGTTATGTCTAGAACCGGGGTTTCCATTAGCCCTTGACGGACGGCTGAAAGAATGTGCCGGTCATTCAATTAACGGTGATATCGAAGCAATGATAACAGTGATAGCCAGAGTCATGGATGTTTGGTTGTATCGTCATTCGGACTCAAGAGCGGTATTTTCTGGGTGCTTATCTGATTTAGGCCTTGATACTTGGAAAACATCGCCCTTGATTCGAGTGATTATAGCTTTACTTTAAATTGTATGCTCTGCTATGTTTGCTTCTGCTTAGTGTGTGTCTGGGGGCTATCACTGTAGAATGAGGTTGGAGTGGGAGGGTTGTATTCCTATTCCTTTTTCTTTATGCTCTTTGGCATGTTGTTAGTTAATTTACTGCTTACTAAGACTGTTGTCTGACTCAAGGCTTTATGTTTTAATTCTTATTGCCTTGGGCTGTTCGTCCATTTTGGGACGGGCAGACTAGGTAGTAGGTGACAGGTGCTGTTCTCCTCTCACGATGCTGATATCGAAGACGAGCTGGAGGTTTGCATATTATCTTCTTATTATATGTACTGGATGTTCCGCTGTTTGTATTCTCTGAGAGATATGTAGTGAGGCTTGATGTATTTACTATGTGGATGCTTGTATTCAACTATTATGGAGTTTTATATGATGTCATTTTGTTCTGTAAAGCTTCACTATACATATGTTCTATTGTATTTTGTCCATGCGCTGTGAGAAATACGATAGATTCTGTGTTTTAAATCTTACCTTGACAATCGTCCATGGTCGCCTGGCACACTTTATAGCGCTCCATCTCTAGATTCGGTGCAGGGGTCATGGGCGGTCGTCACATTTGGTATCAGAGCATTGGTTAATCGATTTTACCCAACGCTTGCTGTCGTAACTACGTATGAGAGACGTAATTGTATTTTGATGGATGATTACTATATGTAATATAGTAGCTTAGTAGGGTTTGAGTCCTTTATGCAGTTGTTTCTCTAGATGTTCTAATCATTCCTTTTTATAGATATTGAGAATGAGTCGAAGAGGGAGACCAGCTGCTAGGGAAGGCCGTGCCACTGAAGAGACTGCTGATTATGCAGCCATGTTCGAAGCTATGATGACTTCGATCATGAGAAGGATACCAGTTCTGGGGGCAGCAGTTGATGTTGGAGTTCAAGTCCAAACTCCGAAACCAGTGGATTTTGCTAAGCTGTGCAAGGATTATACTGCTCTTGGAGGGAAGGTTTTCTTGGGAACAGAATCTACCATTGAAGTCCAGAGGTGGATAGATGCTTGTAGAAGGATCTTTGGTGATTTGGGAATTGATGATGCAACTAAGAGGAAGTTGGCATCGAGGCAGCTTCAAGGGAGAGCTTCTGATTGGTGGAACTCTATTACCATCAATACTGCGGAGGAAGAGATTACTTGGGAGCAATTCCAAGCTAGATTTGAAGCTAAGTTCATTTCTACAGCTCAGAAGTCTGTTCTGTTCAAGAAGTTTGTAGAACTCAAGCAGGGTGGGAGATCTGTTCTTGAGTATGTTTCTGAGTTTGAGGCTTTGTCCAAGTATGCCCGGTCATATATTGAATCCGCCTATTAGAAGAATGAGAAGTTCGTGACCGGCTTGGATAGTTATCTTGGGAGACAGTTGGTGGATCATTTGGACGATTCATTTGAGAAGCTTGTGGAGAAAGCTCTTAGGCATGAGAGTCTGTTTCCTAAGGAAGGACCTGTTGTTGCTGTTACCAAGGGAGAATCTAAACCACAGCAGGGTGGAAACCAGAAGAGGAAGCAGCAGCAGCAGAAGGGTAAGGATGGCCAGAAGAAGCCGAAAGGCGAGGTGACTTGCTACAACTGTCAGCAGAAGGGCCATTTCTCGAAGGATTGTAAGAATCCTAAGGTGCCGATGAAGTGTCACAACTGTGACAAGCCGGGGCATTTCAGGAAGAATTGTCCAGAACCAAGGAAGGACAGGCAGATTGTGCAAGCCTATGCTTTAGGAGCTGTTCCGTCGTCTTCGAAAGCTCCTACTACTGAAGAGAAGGGAAAGAGTGTGGTTGTTCAAGGTACTCTTTTCCTATGTGGTGTTCCAGTTAGAGTTTTGTTTGATACTGGAGCGTCGCATTCGTTTGTTTATAGTGAACTAGTAGGCCGGTTAGATTTGAAGCCGGATATTGTTGATAGGCCATTGGTTGTGACTAATCCAGTTGGGGGTTCGTCTTGTTTGTGTATGTTATGCCGTGGTCTAGTTGTATCGAGTCATGGTTGCTCTTTTGTTTGTGATTGCTTTGTTCTGAACTTTGCGGGGTTCGGAATTATTTTGGGTATGGACTGGCTTAGGAAGTATGCGGCTAAGGTTGATTGTGAGAGGCTGGAGGTGACAGTCGAGAATGTGGAAGGGCGAAAGATTGTGATACGATGTAAGCATGAGGAAGGCGTCTTCATGAGCTTCATGTATTCGCTAGTTGTTCCACGGGATGGACTGTCTTTAGTGCCAATCGCAAATGGATTCGAGGATGTCTTTGACGAAGTCAAAGGGTTGCCGCCGCATAGAGAGATCGAGTTTCGTATAGATCTAGTTGAAGGAGCCAGACCTGTTGTGATGCCTCTTAGGCGGATGGCGCCTAGGGAACAGCAGGAGTTGAGGGTGCAAGTTGATGATCTTTTGCAGAAAGGATTCATTCGGCGCAGTGTATCCGAGTGGGGTGCACCAGTTGTGTTTGCAACCAAGGCAGATGGATCGTTGAGATTGTGTGTCGATTATCGTGAGCTGAATAAGGTGACTAAGAAGAACAAGTATCCATTGCCGAGAATAGATGACTTGTTTGATCAGCTTCACGAAGCTAAGGTGTTTTCTCAGATGGATTTGGCAACGGGATTTCACCAGTTGAGAGTGGCTAAGGATAGTGTACCAAAGACTGCTTTTAGGACACCATCCGGTTTCTTTGAGTGGCTGGTAATGCCGTTTGGATTGACTAACGCGCCAGCATATTTTGTGGATCTTATGAATAGAGTGTTCAGAGATCAGTTGAACAAGTTCGTACTTGTGTTCGTGGATGATATTCTGATTTATTCCAGAACTGAAAAAGAGCACAAGACGCACTTACATATTGTTTTGGAGATCTTGCGAAAACATCAGCTGAAGGCTAAGTTTTCGAAGTGTCACTCCTGGAAGAGTGAAGTGAGGTTCTTAGGCCATGTGATTTCTGGAAGTGGAATAGCGGTTGATCCCGCTAAAGTGGCAGCGATCCAGGATTGGGTTAGACCTAAGAATGCATCTGATGTGAGAAGTTTTCTTGGATTAGCAGGATATTATCGGTGGTTTATCAAAGACTTCTCCAAGATAGCTGCACCGTTAACAGGATTGACGAAGAAGAACAAAGTGTTCAGTTGGGATGCTAAGTGTGAGTAAGCTTTCGGAATCCTGAAAGAGAGACTGACAAGTGCTCCTGTTTTGACTATTCCTAGTAGGAATGATGAGATGGTGGTTTACACCGACGCATGTGGTACTGGACTTGGAGCAGTGCTGATGCAGAAGGATAAAGTTGTTGCGTATGCCAGTCGACAACTGAAGCCGCATGAAAGGAATTACCCAACTCATGATTTGGAGTTAGCGGCGATTGTTTTTGCTCTGAAGATGTGGAGACACTATCTATTGGGAGTTCGATTCGAGTTGTTTACAGATCATAAGTCGTTGAAATATCTTTTCTCCCAGAAGGATTTGAATCTTCGGCAGCAACGTTGGCTAGAGTTTTTGGCATCGTATGATTTTGGTATAGCTTATACTCCGGGAAAAGGTAACGCAGTGGCTGATGCGTTAAGTCGAAGACATGCAGGATTGGGAGCCATGTTTTCCGAATGGAAGAATCTCGAGTATTTAGCTGGATTTGACTTCAGGCCTAGATGCGAATTGGAACCTGAGATGTTGGCAAACTTATCGATAAGACCTTCTCTTGTGGAAAGGATTGGCGAGAGCCAAAAGCGAGATGATAAGCTTGTCAATATTATCCGTGATTTGGAATCTGGATTGGATCCAGAAAAAGATAAAGGATTCGAGGTCGATAGAGAAGGTTGGCTTCGAAAGCAAGGACGACTAGTTGTTCCCGATATAGATGAATTGAGTGAAGTTTTGAAGGAAAGTCATCACTCGAAGTTGACAATTCATCCAGGTGGAAATAAGATGTATCGGGATATGAAGAGAACCTACTACTGGGAAGGTATGAAGAAGGATGTTGGGAATTTTATTTCCAAATGTATGAACTGCCAGTTGGTAAAAGCCGAACAGAAGAAACCAAGTGGATTGCTTCAGCCATTAGAAGTTCCTACATGGAAATGGGAACAAGTGTCAATGGATTTTATCGATGGATTGCCTAGAACCAGAACGGGAAGTGAAGGGATTTGGGTCGTTGTAGATCGTCTGACTAAGAGTGCACGATTCATTCCTGTTCGATCGACTAGGACTGCATCAAAGTTGGCTGAGTTGTATGTTAAGTGGATAGTTCGATTCCATGGTATTCCGAAGAGTATAGTGAGCGATCGAGATCCTTTGTTCACTAGTGGATTTTGGAAGAGCTTCCAGGAAGTTTTGGGAACCAAGTTGTGTTTGAGTACAGCTTATCACCCTCAGACGGATGGTCAGACCGAGAGAGTCAACCGAGTTTTGGAAGATCTCCTCAGAGCATGTGTTTTGGACTTCGGAGGATCATGGGAAGATCACCTTCATTTGGTGGAGTTTGCGTACAACAACAGTTACCAGTCAAGCATTGGTATGGCACCATATGAAGCATTGTATGGAAGACCGTGTAACTCTCCAGCATGTTGGTTGGAAACTGGAGAGAAGCTGATACTTGGGCCAGAAATGATTCGACAGACTTCAGATTGTATAGAAATCATTCGGCAACGAATGAAGGCAGCCCAAGATCGTCAGAAGAGCTATGCCGATAAGCGTCGAAAGGATTTGGAATTCGACGTAGGAGATATGGTTTTTGTGAAGATTTCTCCACTGAAGAATGTTATTCGATTCGGGAAGAAAGGAAAATTGACTCCGAGATTTGTTGGACCATTCCCGATCATCGAGCGAATTGGAAAGCTCGCCTACAGATTGGAGTTACCAGAGAAGATGTCGAGTGTGCACAATGTTTTTCATGTATCATATCTACGGAAGTATGTGCACGACTCGTGTACGGTGGTTTCTGCTGATAGCTGTGAAGACTTAGAAGTTGATCCAGTCGATAGAAGACCTCGTAAGCCGCTTCGTGTTGTTGAGACTGACACGAAACAGCTTAGGAGGAAGGTAGTTAAGTTGCTCAAGATACAATGGAGTGATGATGATAACGACTGTACGTGGGAGGTGGAAGAGAGGATGAAGGCAGCTCATCCTGAACTCTTCAAGGTATGGCCCTACGGTGTCATCTCATCTCGCGATATTGTAACTTGTTCTAAGTCTTAGAATTCTGTACGCTAAGCTAGAATTGGATGCATGGTTTGTTGATTGCTATGGATGGTAGGCGTACATAATAGTCTTTGATTGCTTTGTTTGCTTGGAATTTCGGGGGCGAAATTCCTAAGGGGGAGAGAATGTAACGACCCGTATTTTCACGGATCGAAAAGTTCGTCAAATCTGGAATTTTTGCATTTTTAAGTCATTTCAGATTTTTAGGCAGATTTGTCTAAGTCCTAGGTCGTGAACGACCTAAGAGCTAAGTCGTGACCGAGTTAAGGAATTCGGCGAGTTAGTGTTAGGTCGTGGGTTAGTTGGAGCGACCTATAGAATTATGCAACCTAGGATTTGGTTAAGTATTAGGTCGGCTGGGCGAGTTAACGACCTAAAGAACTGACCGACTTAAGGATATGGCGACTTAAGGGTAGGCAGACCTAGTGGAGTTAGCGACCTAGTGGTTACCGGGTTAGCATGGTTAGGTCGGCAACGACCTAGGGGAGCTGAGGTAGCAAGTTACCGACTTAGTAAAGTGAGCGACCTATGGGATTGACCGACCTAAGAAATAAGCTGGTTAACGACTTAGTAGTTAAGTCGTTGGACGACCTAAGGGGTTAAGTATTAAGTGTTAGGTCGTAACACTGTTAGGTCGCATGGGTTGTTAAGTTGTTAGGTCGCAAGGTTTTATAAGTCGTAGGTCGTGGAGAGGCAGTCTGTGTTAGGTCGCTGGGTTTCGTCTAAGTGTTAGGTCGTAAGTCGTATAAGTGTTAAGTCGAATGGTGCTAAGTTGTTAAGTCGTCCAGGCGACTTAGGAGGGAACGCGCGTGTGTTAGGTCGTGAAGCGCGAATAAGTTAGGTCGCGCGCATGTTAAGTCGTAGGCTTGGTCTGTTAGGTCGGAGTTGTTGGCTAAGGCTTTAGGTCGTAGGTCGGCATAGTGCTAAGTCGGCAGCGACTTAAGAAGATAGCCGAGTTACGACTTAGGATATTTTCTGCTATAAATAGGAGAGCTTCTCTTCATTTTTGGGATCCGGATTTTGAAGCGACGAAGTGCTGCCATTTTGAGAGCTCGACTTCTACACTTCTTCACTTCTTTTCTCCACTCTAATCTAGTGCTTCCATCCATCCAAATCGAAGATCAAGATTGAAGATTCAAGAGCTTAGATTGAAGATCTTCATCTTTTCAAGAGAGATTTCTTCGTTTGAAGTGAGATCTTGTCGGATCTAGCTTAGTTCTTCGCTGTCCAGATCTGAAGTTGATATCTTTTGGATTGTTTAGGTGATTTGGTGAGTGGTGATTATCTCTCACACGGATCCAAAGGAGTATATCGGATTGTTGGCTCGATTTGGTGTTAAAATAGAGATTTCCATGCATTTTCTTCATCCTATGTGTAGATCCATATAGATCCATTGTTCATGATGATGTTACATCCATTTTATCATATGTTAACCTATGCAAGTTCATTCATCAAGTTTGTAGAGATATAATCCATGTTTTCATGCTTATTGGACTTTCAACTCTTTAATTACGAAAATGCCATTATTGTTATAATTGTCTACTTAGATCATTTTTGAATGCTTGATTGCTTGGATTGATGTTTGATTTGATTGATTGTTATGAACTAGATGATTGATGATTAGATTTAGACCAAAGGTGATTCAAAAGCTAAGGGAAAGGCTCTTGAATTGGAAAAGCTGCTCGTGGCATATGTAGCGGGATGATGAAGCTCTTATGCATAGATTTGATGATGTGATGATGAGATGAGGCTTTGCGAGGATGTAATGAAGCGAGGCAATCATGTGATGAAGACTTGGTCTAATCCAGACGGGATCATTCCAAGCATGTTGATAACTCGGTGATATGATTCGAGTTGAGGATAATGAATGGATATGAGAATAGTCGTCGAGGAGGATGACTAGGAGGCTTGGATAGCATCGTTGTTGAAGGTTCTAGCATGCTCTAAGCAAGAGTACGTTTGGGCAGATTCGATAGTTCCAACGGCCAACTGTTGATGGTCGAGTACTCTGGGCAGATTCGATAGTCCTAGGCACGGGCTGCGACGACATGCGGGAGTTATGTCTAGAACCGGGGTTTCCATTAGCCCTTGACGGACGGCTGAAAGAATGTGCCGGTCATTCAATTAACGGTGATATCGAAGCAATGATAACAGTGATAGCCAGAGTCATGGATGTTTGGTTGTATCGTCATTCGGACTCAAGAGCGGTATTTTCTGGGTGCTTATCTGATTTAGGCCTTGGTACTTGGAAAACATCGCCCTTGATTCGAGTGATTATAGCTTTACTTTAAATTGTATGCTCTGCTATGTTTGCTTCTGCTTAGTGTGTGTCTGGGGGCTATCACTGTAGAATGAGGTTGGAGTGGGAGGGTTGTATTCCTATTCCTTTTCCTTTATGCTCTTTGGCATGTTGTTAGTTAATTTACTGCTCACTAAGACTGTTGTCTGACTCAAGGCTTTATGTTTTAATTCTTATTGCCTTGGGCTGTTCGTCCATTTTGGGACGGGCAGACTAGGTAGCAGGTGACAGGTGCTGTTCTCCTCTCACGATGCTGATATCGAAGACGAGCTGGAGGGTTGCATATTATCTTCTTATTATATGTACTGGATGTTCCGCTGTTTGTATTCTCTGAGAGATATGTAGTGAGGCTTGATGTATTGACTATGTGGATGCTTGTATTCAACTATTATGGAGTTTTATATGATGTCATTTTGTTCTGTAAAGCTTCACTATACATATGTTCTATTGTATTTTGTCCATGCGCTGTGAGAAATACGATAGATTTTGTGTTTTAAATCTTACCTTGACAATCGTCCATGGTCGCCTGGCACACTTTACAGCGCTCCATCTCTAGATTCGGTGCAGGGGTCATGGGCGGTCGTCACATAGCCTTTATGCCATACATTCCTATGTTCAAACCTGAACCAAAGTCATGCCAAACCTGAGCCAAAACATATCATTTCAAAGTCAAAAGTCGTTGCATTCATATTTGTTTTTATTCCAAAGTTATATCAGTTCAAGGTTGCATTGAAATTTATAATTTGTTTGGTTTTGTTTTGGGTTGTAACACAAGATCTATAGCTTGGATCTCGCTCTCCACTCAAATTCTAGTCTTGTCATCGTGCTTTTGATTCCGTTGTGTCATTTGTATTGCAATCTCCAGCCATAGAGGTGAGTAAATCTCACCTGACATTTTATACTTATGCAAATGTGAATTGACAACAATTGAATGTGTAGTACTATTTTGTTATGCTATAACTGCCTGTTATTATTTATGTATGATGTTAAACCTGTAAATTACATGTCATATCATCTGTTACTGTTATATAACGCTATTCTATTTATTTATATCAGTTTATCACACTGCAAGTTCCCTGTAGAATAGAATCACTATGGGTTGAAATGATACATACCCGAACAGACTTTAGAATAGGGAAAAATCGTTATGGGCTGAAATGATAGACCTGAACGATTTTTATTTATTTCATTTAACTTGGGATTGCGGGTTTGAAATGATAAAACTCGGATTTTTCCTTTGTAAATTACGGATTGAAATGATATATTATCTGTATCATTTGACTTAGGTTAGAAAAATTTATATACAGACCCGTGGTTAATATATATATATTTTCTTGAAATTATAAAATATGTTAAAAATGTAAATATTATGATAATTTGATTTTTATTTTAATTTAAAATGATTTTATAAAGTGTTATTGATTTTTCTATAATTAAAAATAGTTAAATAAATAAATGTTTAAAAGTTGAAATTTCAAGTATAACTTAACTTGGAAAATGTGAAAGTGTTTTAAAATAAAAGTTAAGTTAAGAAAATAAAATGGAATTTAAATAAAATTATGAAATGGTAGACTTAATTAAAATGTTAAGTAAATGAAATATTATAAATTTTACATTTATTTTATAAGTGAATTATTAAAGATTTGATAATTGTTTGTGAAACTTTCACTTTGTAAAATCATAAATTAAGGGTTATTTAAATGATTGTTTTTAAAGTAAGAAAATATGATTTTTATAAGTTAAAATGGATTTAAATAAATTTTAATTGTTTATGAAATTGTAGTGAAAGTTTGGAATTTAAATTGACAGCATTCCCGAAATGCTATCATTTCTAAAGTTAAAGATATTACATCATTTTGTAAATGCTGTAATTGATATAAATGAACTAAATGGCTAAAAAGAACTAAGTGCTATAGTTGCTGAATTTAACTAAAGTTTTATTTGAAATCTAAACCTATTACAGCATCTAAATGCTGACTTTTGTTAATTGAATTGTTTTTAAACATAACTTTCCGTAGCATTTTCTAAATGCTGCAAAAGTTGAAATCTCACTGTTTTAATAAATTTAAGTGAATAAATGAATTCTGAAATGGTAAAATTTTGAGAATTGAATATTGAGTATTAAATATAATAACTTCATTTTTAAATGATTTAAATGGAATAATTCGATTTGAAATATTTTGATATTTTGAAATGGATTTGAAATGATATTTGATTTCGAAGTATAAATTACCATTTGGAATTTTAACCACGGGATGTAATTAAATTTATGGTTTAACTGATCCTTAGAGGATGGGCGATCCCAAGCATCCTTTAAGTTATAGTGCATTACTACTACAGTTCACTTGAGTTGGTTTACATTATATAAGTATGTATGTTCTGACTCGAGTGTTTTGTGTTTTACTTTACGCTCAGGTCAACCTGAGTATTTACAACTTAGCTTTGGATTTCTTTTCTGGAGCTAGGAATCGTTGGAGATTCTACTTGTCTAGTTATCTATTCCCTTTCAGTTTCAGTTGTTCTATTTCAGCTCTGGTATTTATAAACTTCTATGTATTTGAGATTTCTATTGTATATGTTTATTTAGACTGATATTATGTATTTTGTTTGAGAGTTTGTATATAGTAGCTTCATGAACTACTATGGTATTTAATTTTCACTGCGCTGATATTTTGTGTCTGTGATTCTGTATTTGATTTTATTTGCTCCAAATTTTATTACAATATGTTATTTTGAATTATTCAAGTCAGACATGTGTGGATTATTGTCGATTTGAATGGTCCAAAATAGTGGGTCGTTACAATTGGGATTTAAGTAATATTTTAGTTTATTGGAATAAAGTGTGTTGCAATGTAAATTTCTATAAATTATACAGTTTTATGATTAAGAATAAATGTGTATCGTTTGAAATAACAAGGAATATGCCTGAAAGAAAAAGATGCATAAAACATGGATGTTTACTATATTTGGTATGTCTATTTCAATAATACAAACAAAACGAAAATTTCTTGTAATTCCAAACTTTACACAAATCACCTTTATAGTAAGTTATAGAAGTCTACAGTGTTAACAATTACTTTTGGGAAAGATATAATTCCAACGCAATAAAATGCAGAAATCCTTAGGTATAAATTAAAGAATTGTAGGTATGGACAATAATGACAATCTAAATGTAAAACTAATATATGCAATAAAAGACAAGTTAGAAATTAAAAAAAGGTGACAAATGTAGGTAAAGTAATGACATGAGCTACTAATAAGGTTAGTAACCGAAAGAAGATGGTAAGAGATAAAAAGGAACAATGAATAGATATTTAAATCTTTTAAGTTATAAGTATGCGGTAGATGACACTAAATTGACATTAATGAATTAAGACGTAAATGCATAAAAAAGTAAATAAATATTATTAATGGTCAAACATTTGAGGCATAATAAATAAATAGGTATGAATATATGTGCAGCCTCAAGTATGCGTTTATAACGGGTGTAAATTATTGAAGTTAGTTGGTAACTTAGATTAAATAAGAATGACACAGTCATTAAAATATGTTGGGAATGCGAGGTCAACGTTGTTATACAGTAGAAGTCTGCTTACCATAAGAGGCTACCAGCAGTTGTGTATACATTATACTAATGTGGGACATATCCAACCGTAGGACCTGTGGAATTATATGTTCGTGTATAAGTGAAGGGAATACCAAATAGGATGTTCGCACTGGGTTGAAGTTTCAAAATACACGTAGAGTCTGCTTCAACCATTTAGGGGGTATTAAATAACAAGTGGTAAGATTGCATTAGGTAATCCAAATGGGATGATGAGCAAGGCTTGGGGCTATGACAATGTGATTGATACCAAATATGGAGTAGGAGCTACTTCATAGGCCGAGAACGTCATCGGTCCTGAGCGTTCAACAGAAAGTTATGGGGTTACGCCTAAATGGACTGTGCCTCCAAGTAGTGTAGATTCCGTTTAGGACATGCACTACGTCATAGTCGTTTGCTAGTTTGTTTGTGTTAGATGGAAAGGCTAGATAACCCTTTGACGGAGTCTTTCAAATACGAATAAAATACGACCAATTTATTTTGACGCTATTATTAGGCATTAGGGAGTTCTTTGGTTTCCACAGGTGATGAGGACGTGATACCATGTTGATGTTGGATCCTGACGACGTGCCAAGTTACAGATACTAGCAGGGATGTTCTTGGTCCAAAGTGGGACTATGGTAATTATATATATACACATACGTAGTTATTGTCTACTTCGAGTAGATGGCGAGAATTGTACGCGTACATGGAGCCAAGATAACCAAGTAAAAGACATAACATGTAATAGAAGAAAATTGGCATAAACTAGTATTATGAAAACAGTGTGTAATTTACCAGTCACCAAAACATTGTTCAGACCCCCTTCTCATTACAACCCATATGATAGCTTTAGATAAAAGATACTAGTGCAAGGTAGGAACGGTGAAAGGACAAATTTCCTTATGCATGCTCGACACTTACAAGGGCACTATACATCAGAAGTGTCAACCTTGGTCAGTAACTATATGTTTATTATAGTTTACTATTCCGCTATGTGTTTATATCGATAGTGCTCCGATATGCATTTTTTTATTTGCAGGATACCAAAACCAACGATCCGTACTTGGGTTCACTTAGGTTTTCAATTTAGCGAAAATTCGAGCCCATTAAGGTATGAGTTTTTACATATACTATACTTATAATTTACAATGACTAAAGATCACCTAAAATTACAGGATGCTTGTCTCAACCCTTCGTTTGCTCGCAAGATTTCTTTGTTAAATTAGGGTCGACCACCTTAATCTTCTAGTGCGAACTCCGATCTAGTTCCTTGATCCGTCTACTGATATCTCCTCACACGAATAAGGCCGCGCTTTAGAAATCTCTCAGTCACCTCAAGAACGCGAATCAAGTGCTCGCCTATAAGAATCATGTGAAAACCCCTTTCCTAACTAGTGCAAATCACTAAGAAAATATGCACTCGAACTGGGGATTAAGAACCAGTGTGCGAATGGACTGATCCTTATAAAATACATTTTCAGAACATGGGATTACTCCCATCATGTAAAATTTACCGACATAAGGAAAAACAATTCTAACACGAACGACTCTGGGAAAACGCCCATAACACATTCGCTCGGTCATTGCTCATTACGGGGCTTCTACCGAACCATAATTGGATGTAGATCCGAATCACACTTCATCAACTAACCCTATTCAATTTGAAAGCTTGTGCATCTAGTTCGAATGGTAATATTCTTGGTTGCTTCACCCTAGCTTAGCAACTAAGGCCACACACAAGACAAACGAATTTACCTACTATGAAAAATGTCAAATTTAGTCCATCTATCGGTAACCACCAATAGATGAATATACATCCCATGCATCATAAAGAAATAAGCAAGTAACTTACAACTAAAGCGCACCTTATAACATGAATTTCTCTCCTTTTTTCAAGCAGTAAGCCTGGTAGGACCCGGAAATGCCTTTAAGGCATAAGTCATCATCACTCACTCATGCCTCTGAAACATAGGACAATTCTTTATCAAGTGACCAAGCTAACCATGATTGAAGCACTTACGCTTTAGTTAAGCTGCATAGCATTCTGTAATGAAATAGCCCTATATGCTAAAGGAGTGGCATCCCATTTCAGCTCTCATCTTTGCATAAGCTTGATCTCTCCTTGTATCTTGGCCTTTGCGCTTCAGTTGGAACTTCGGTTTGCTTTCCACCTTTTCTACCTCTATTGGTACCTCATGGGTGCTCCCATGGAGATGATCCATCACCACGAGACTCTCAAAAGTCTCCCTTACTGGGGTAACACTAAGAAATGAATCCCTAACCAATGCACTAAGACCCTAGGAAAACTCTTTGCCTACTTCAATGCAGTACTAACCATTACAAACCAAATCTAGCCTAAGGATTAAATTGGCTAACATATTCTATCACTAATAGGCTATCTAGTTGCAAATGGATGAAACACTCAAATCATACGCTTCACTCAGTCTCAGAGATAAACCAAGGATCAAAGCGACGTTTTATGTAACGACCCGTATTTTTGATAATTGAAAATATTCAATTAAATAAGATTTTGGAATTTAATATTGTCATAAATTAAAATTTATCATTTATAAATGAGAAAAATTTATTAAAATATAATTTTTATAATGTTGATTGAATGAAATTGACAACTGTTTAATGTAGTTTCAATCAATTTAAATGGTACATTTTAATTTGGAATGTAATTGTAGAGCTTAATTTGGAAATAATGGAAAGTCAATGAGTAATGAATTAAATGATGTATTAATGGTGAAATTATGTGTAATTTAATTGAAAGTGGTTTTAATATAGAACATGAAATCAGCTATTGGTAAGTAGATTTATAACCCTTGGTTGTAAACAATGAATTAATAGATATGAATTATTAACTTGTAACAATTGATTTATTATCATCTCATTAATTAAATCAGTTTGAAATTAAATTGGAAATCAAAAAAATTAATGTAATTAAATATTGCAGTTAACATAAGAAAAGACATTAAACGTAGAGTGATGAGAATAATAAGATGGAAACTTATGTTTAATTAATTCATAAGGTAATAGTGATTTAATAATAAGAATGTAAATCAAAATAAAAGAATTTGTTTGGAATTTGAATTATAATGAATGGATTTATTACAGATGTAATTGAACGCTAAAATTAATGTAATATTTAAATCTTGATTTAACATGGGAAATTTAATTTCAAAAGACCATTAAATTTCTATGTAATCAGGAATGATAAAATTGTTAACTTTTAAATTTGAATTTAAAAGTGATTAATTAATTTTTTAATAATTATTCATTTTAATTAACGTGTAAAATTACCCTTTTTGGGTACTATCTCGGATTTCAGTGAAACCAGTTTCATCGGATTCGTAATAGTGAATTATTATGGTATTTCAAGTTTTGTAGCAATCAGACTTATCGTTTGATCGTGCGAGCTCGAAATGCGTAGAAATCAGTTGAATGAATGTAATTAAAATAATTTGATTTTTAAAAACTAACTTCTATTTATAATGGAATTGAGGTTTGAAACTAGTTTCATTGAGTTTAAAAATATTGAAAACATATATTTTGATATATTGGATGACCTATCTTCGTTTCGGGTACGAAACGGGCTTTTCGGGTAGTTGTTATCGTTTCGACCCGATTCGATCTATTCCATCCGTTCTTATTCATCTCTGTCTATATAGGCTATAATAAACCCTAACATCTTCTTATTTTCTTTTTCTGTACGTACAATTTCTATCTATTTGTTCAATTTTCTGTTCCTTCTCAATGGCAGACATTCCAAAACCCTAATTTCAATTCCAAATCAAACTCCAAAATTCAAACTCCTCAAACCCTATCATATAATATATCATCGTGAAGGTAATCTACGTATGCAATTCATTTTTTGATTGGAATCTCCATTTGTACAGAAATCAGTGAAAAAGTCTCGGCCGTCTAAATTAGTGTTTCATGATCAACGGTGGATCGTTGACCAATCGACGATCGGAGGCCAAAGTATTATAGAGGGAGTCGAGCAGCATTCATCCATACGGTTGGGACATGCCATAGTCGTCGAAGTTTGGCAGAATTGGAGAAATAGTGCTGGTGGCTGTGAAGCACCTGGTGGCGGCGTGGGGGATCGCGTGAGCATGGAGGGGTCGGCCGGAGGAGGCGACGCCAGTGGTGGCCTCTGATCTGGACGACGACAAAGGGGTTGGCGGCGATAGGCGGATGTAGATTACGGCTGGAGGTCGAGTGCATGGGTTCATTTGTCTGTACGGTATGGAGGGTGAGGATATTTACGTAATTGCCCATGTATTATTATTTTTTATTTAAATTTGAAATTCAAATTTCTAACATCCATAACTTTTGCATACGAACTCGGATTTGGACGTGGTTTCTTCCATTGGGTTCGTATCAAAATTCTGAACAACAACAAATAAGTTTGGTTGAATTTGAAGACTGTTCAAATTTTGGGTTTTATTTGGATTTTTAATCGACTATAAATCAAGTGAGCGATTTAACCCACTCACGCAATACTGGATCTTCTTATGTTAGTTGAATTAAATTTATGAAGTGATAAGAATTTTATTGATTGTTGTTTAGTGATTTAAATTTCCATTTAAATTTAATTCGAATTTATATGGAATTAAATTGACATTTAAATTAATATTGAATTTAATTTTTAGTTAATACCCGATATTGATAACTAGTTAATTATTGTGAATTATTAGCTGATTTGTATGTTGACTGTGATGGATGGCTATTTGTTGACATTTTGGATGATTGGATGTTCATTTATTTCTATATATCCCTGTTATTATCCTATTTATTATTTGACATCCAATAAATTGTCATTTGAATCATTTCGAATATTAAGAAATAGGTTGAAATGGTATATACCTATGACACCAAGATTTGGATTGAAATGATATATATATATATATATATATATATATATATATATATATATCCATCCCTGTAATTAAAATTTAAATAACCGATCACTTAGCCATAAGGTAGAAAATTATATACGGACACCAGATTGGTTAAATTAAATGGGTTTTTAAATCTTGAATTTTTGGATTTTGATTAAATGATATTGTTTTAAAGGACATAAATTATGGATTTTTATGAATTGAATTATTTCTGAATTAAGCTTTGAAATGTTGAAATTTAAATTGATTAAAGGAAATTGTTTTAAGAATTGAATTGGAAATGTGGAGTTATAATTGATATATGATCTTGATTTTGGAAATTGAATTATTTTGAAGATATGGATCTTAAAATTGAACAATGAGGTTTAAGTATTTTAAATCGGTAAATTGAAATTAGACTTCAAATCGATATAGATTGAAATGATTTAAAGTAAGAACGAAATTGAAATTTGAATCATTGAATTGGATTGTTGAATTAAATTTGAAGTTAAAAATAAATGTTTCGATAATTGAAGTTAACTCGAATTGAATTGAAAGATTGGAAATTGAGCTTTGTTGATTTGAAATTAAGACATGGGGCCAGATTTGGTGAAATGAAAAGAAACAGTTTGATTTGATATTATTTTCAAAATAAATTATTTTACTATATAAACCACTTTCAATATTCAACCCATTTATATCAAACTATTAAACTATTTAAACTATTTTTAAAATATTTATAACTATTTAAACTATTTTCTAAAAATTTCAAATTGTGCAAAGTTGGAATGCTTATATTTAAATCGTTGATTTAAATGTGAGTGTGGATAAATGAGGTTATAAACTAAGTTGGAATTTGAAATGATATTTTAAAGAGAAGATGACATATTTCGAGTAAATATGATATTTTGAAATGAAGGATATTTGAAATTGGATATGATATTTTGATATCAAATATGAATCGGTTTTGAAATGTAAAAGAACCAACTGGTGTGAAAAATGACGTTTGGTTGTTAAAGAGGTCGGGGCCTCTTATTGGCATACTCTTTGTCAATATTGGAACCACTTTAACAACTATGTACGTGGTGGATGTTATCCAAAATGAAGTGGTTGAATTGGAGGCATTTGCTAGATTTAAAGAAAGAAAACGATGATGGATGACCCCAACACTTGTGCAAATTAACTAAACAAGAGCCTATGTCTACCCAAGGGGTTCACAACCTTTAGGGTCCATCACCCCTTCGTATTATATTATTGATTTTGGACTTGATCGGTGCACCTTGATTTGATTTGGGAGTAGTGGACTTGGTGGACGGTCGTAGCTATGATGCGTTACCTCCAGCCAGAAAGGGTAAACTGGTAGAATCCTACCTTAGGCATTGCCTCACGTGCCTTGTCATACTTTTATGCTTATACGCGACCACTATGATTTTGTTTTAGTGTTGTCTTATCATGGCGCCTCCCTGACTACCGAAGTTACTGGTAGTGTCAAAGGCAAACTGTAGGACAATGCTTAAAAATGTGTTAAGGGGGATTAATGTAAAGCCTAACGCTAAGAAAAATATTTATATTACTGATTAGACACTACATATATAGCATATCTTACTACATATAGACAGTTTAACGGATCCATAAGAGATGGAAAATCTCATAACATCTCTTAAGTTATTGCATGCAAGTTATACACAGGATAGGAGATGTAAAACCCCGCAAACATCTCTGACGCTATTACACTCATGTTATATGCGATATTGATTTAACTTACACAAGAACTTTTAGTTCTGATCCGAGTGTTTTGTCTTTTCATTACGCTCGGGTCCGCCTGAGCTTTTCAGTGTTTGACGACATTATTTCTGGAGGACGAAGACAGAGTTTGGTATATTATATTATTAGTATTATTCCGCTGCATCATTATTTGTATGTTGTTTTTGTACTCTGATTTTGTTGTAAAAATTTGTGTAATCAAATGTATATTGTAAAACAGCTTCATGAACAGTTTATTTGATTATTATATTTTATCATTCTGCTGCGAGATTCTGTATTTTTGTTTTCCTTCTTTTCTCTTATTTTCTCATTAAATCCCAATGACAGTCTTCCCTTTTGAATGGTTTGAGTTAGACATGTGTGGTTTATTGTCGATTCAAACCATCCAAAAAAGTGGGTCGTCACAGTTGGTATCGAAGCTTTGGCTTAGAGATACCTTAGCCTGTTGGGGTTTAAACTCATTGGAGATAGGGTTACTAACACCCTAGAATGAGTTTGAGTGTATATATGAGAGAGCGTATTTGTTAGTGCTATAAAAATGTTTTGTATCGTGTTAATTTGTTCTGTTGAGTATTTATAAATTCTGGTCGGTACAATTTTCAGTTGTAGAAATAAAGTGAAATTTTAATGTTTGGGAACTTCTAAAATGAGAAAAAAGATATTAGAAGCTAAGTATCTAATGAAACTGTAAAGAAATTGGAGATTGGTAACTTGTAAATTAAAAGATGATGAAAATTAATAGTGTAAACTATTGAACATTTTTGTTAACTAAATGAATAAGATAAATTTGTATAATACTCAATTACATTCTAAAAACATATATAAAACTTACCAGAAATGTTTAAAAAGTTGTAATGTTAAATATGAATCTGTAATAGAATATTATACAAGTAAAAGCTTAATAACAAAAAAAATGCTTCAAAGTGAACATATGTTTATAAATAAAAGAATTAAGATGTTAAAAGAAATGTATAAACATAAGTTAATGTTTGAAATGCTAATAGTTAAATGGAATAGTTAAAAGTGAATACTATTTAAGTAAATGATTATAAACTAAAGAAAAATGTTGAAATGATTCAGAAATAAATTTAATATTAAATGATATTATATATAAAGAAATAAATGTGAATTAAAAAGTAGAAAAACTTAAGTGCGAATGATTTATTAATGAATATTAATATTAAATGGAAATCAGGTTATGCAAGTAAATAAACGTGAATCAAGCTGCAAAGAAACTTATGTAAAACTTTAAGATGTATTTATTGATGTTCTAAATATTGAATAGGAAATAATCTATGTAAGTAATGAAGGTAAATTAATAAAAGATAATCTTATATGAATGAATTAGAAATAAAATAAATTAGAAGGAAATGATGTGAAAAGAAACCAATAGAATAAATTTAAATAATATTTAATTCTTTATTGTTTGACTTATGGGATGTTTGGGAAATGACACTTTAAATTGTTTAAGGTTGTCTGAATAATCTATTAAGTAATTATCTAAGGCTGTTGAGCGTAAGGTACACTTGGTAGTTTATTTATCATCCTTGTACGATGAAAGGTTTCTAAACCTGAACAAAACATTAGCTTTGATTGCTATAGATGTGTGATGGATTCTTCGATTGCAAATAATGGTTGTACTGTTTTGCTTGCATATGACTATTGTTATGTTGTGTTGTTTGTATTATTAATTGAAACAACTAATATATTTCGCTTTTACATAGTTCTAACTCTTTTGGATTATGTAAGTAAGATACAGGTTTATGGAAGCAATAGCTACTGCTTTTGGTTTCATAAATAAAGTTTTTTGCCCGACAAATAGGTATGTTTTCGGATTACGCTTTTTGAACAATATTTTATTATTTTTCCTATGGCTTGGGATATTTTATTATTGAAATATGATATATATATTGTAATTATTGATATTATTATTTTCCTAGACCTATCCGCGCAATGGAGACTCTGCCGAAATTTTTCGTGAATCTAGGACTTAGAATTATTTTATAGAAGTTGAGTTATTTTCAAATTTTTGTTAAACATAAATATGTAAGTTAATTGTTTATAAATTGATCAGTTTGAATAAAAAAATATATATCAAACCTCTTGATTCCTTCTTGTTCCATTTCGGGGACGAAAAGTTTTGAGTGTGGGAGATTCTAATGACCTGTATTTTTGATAATTGAAAATATTCAATTAAATAAGATTTTTGAGTTAAATATTATCATAAATTAAAATTTATGATCTATAAATGAGAAAAATTTATTAAAATATATTTTTTATAATGTTGATTGAATGAAATTGACAACTGTTTAATGTAATTTCAATCAATTGAAATGACAAAGTTTAATTTAATGTAATTGTAGAGCTTAATTTGGAAATAATGGTAAGTCGATAAGTAATGAATTAAAATGCTGTATTAATAGTGAAATTATGTGTAATTTTGAAAGTGGTTTAATATAGAATATGAAATCAGCTATTGGTAAGTAGATTTATAACCCTTGGTTGTAAACAATGAATTAATAGATATGAATTATTAAGTTGTAACAATTGATTTATTATCATCTCATTAATTAAATCGGTTTGAAATTAAATTTGAAATCAATAAAATTAATGTAATTAAATATTGCAGTTAACATTAGAAAAGACGTTAAACGAAGAGTGATGAAAATAATAAGATGGAAACTCATATTTAATTAATTCATAAGGCAATAGCAATTTAATAATAAGAATGTAAATCAAAATAAAAGAATTTGTTTGGAATTTGAATTATAATGACTGGATTTATTACAGATGTAATTGAACGCTAAAATTAATGTAATATTTAAATCTTGATTTAACATGGGAAATTGAATTTCGAGAGAACATTAAATTTCTATGTAATCAGGAACGATAAAATTGTTAACTTTTAAATTTGAATTTAAAAGTGATTAAATTGATTTTTGAATAATAATTCGTTTTAATTAACGTGTAAAATTAGCCTTTTTGGGCATTGTCTTGGATTTCAACGAAACAAGTTTCATCGGATCCGTAATAGTGAATTATTATAGGATTTCAAGTTTCGTAGCAATCAGACTTATCGTTTGATTGCGCGAGCTCGAAATGCGTAGAAATAAATTGAATGAATTTAATCAAAATAATTTGATTTTTAAAAGCTAACTTCTGTATACAATGGAATTGGGGTTTGAAACTAGTTTCATTGAGTTTAAAAATATCGAAAAATTATATTTCGATATATTGGATGACCTATCTTCGTTTTGGGTACGAAACAGGCTTTTCGGGTCGTTATCGTTTCGACCCAATTCGATCTGTTCCATCCATTCTTATCCATCTTTGTCTATATATAGACTTTTATAAACCCTAGCAGCTTCTTATTTTCTTTTTCTGTAGGTACAATTTCTACTATCTATTCAATTTTCTGTCCCTTCTCAATAGCAGACATTCCAAAACCCTAATTTCAATTCCAAATCAAACTCCAAAATTCAAACTCCTCAAACCCTATCATATAATATATCATCGCGAAGCTCTCAATGAACGTAATACGCATATGCAATTTGTTTTTCGATTGGAATCTCTGTTTGTCCAGAAATCAGTGAAGAAGTCTCGGTCGTCCATATTAGGGTTTCACGATTAACGGTGAATCGTCGACAAATCGACGATCGGAGGGCACAGTATTGTAGAGGGCATCGAACAACGTTCATCCATACGGTTGGG
The DNA here is from genome assembly GCA_030737815.1 of Allium fistulosum. Classification (NCBI taxonomy): domain Eukaryota; kingdom Viridiplantae; phylum Streptophyta; class Magnoliopsida; order Asparagales; family Amaryllidaceae; genus Allium; species Allium fistulosum. The sequence continues at coordinate 734,361,526 of CM060908.1, read as the reverse complement.
ACATGCCGTAGTCGTCGAAGTTCGCCAGAATTGGCAAAATAGTGCTGGCGGCGGTGGAGCGCCTGGTGGCGGTGTAGGGTTCGCGCGACCATGGAGGGGTCGGCCGAAGGTGGCGACACCAGTGGTGGCCTCTGATCTTGACGATGGTGAAGGGGTTGATGATGATAGGAAAATGTAGATGGCGGTTGGAGGTTGTAACGACCCTAGATTTTAATTTATTTAAATTGATAATTTAATGAATTTTTGAATAAAAATTTGTAAAATTTATTATAAATGGAAGCGAGTTTCCCCGATTCAAATCGAAAATATATTAAGTCATAAGGATTTGAAAATTTGTATATATGTAAATATATATGTATATGGATATATATGAGTAAATTTGAATATATATATACACATTGAATTTAAAATTGAATCACAAATAAATGATTTTGAAAAATAAATAATATATATACTTTGGACACAAGTATAAAAAAATAAAAAAATAAAAAAAAAATTGATTTAAAAATTTAGAATTAATGTCAATTTGAATTTCAAAAATAAAATAATTAGTATTAGAGTTAAATGATAACAGATGTTAAACTGGAAATGAAAATATATATAAAATAAATATAAAGTAAAATATAAAACCCATAAATAAATTGAATAAATTAGGATTCAAACAACATAATAAAATTGGAATTGGTTTATAGTATAAAGTAAGAAGACTAAGCAAAAGCAAACAAAATAATCAAAAACAAATGAAGACAGCCAAAATGAAACCATACCTTCACATACTTTCTGCAGCTGAAATAAAGGAGGGAAGTATGTATATATTGTACAAGTATTTTAATGCAAGCATCTTCAGCATGCTTATGATACAAATAATATACTGCATACTTTTTTTTATATATGCATCAATCCTCACTTCAGTTTGATTATCACAACTGAGTAAAAATGGAAGCAAACCCGAAGTAATGTTATCTCAAACTAAAACAAACTTCAGTTTATAAACATCAATACAAACCAGGATCAAGAAAAACTTCAGCTGGCAATTTCAATAGCCTATTTAAAAACCAGTGTCTCTGTTTCAACTATATTCCAGGTGAGTAAACAAATTTATATTGATACCTAAATATCATCAAGTTTGAGTATAAATATATGGTGTATGAAGCTCTGTTTGTTTTTGTGAAGTTGATTTGTGAGTTGCTGTTCCTTTATCTCCTCTGTTCTTTTGTTTCTTCCTTTCCGAGATTAAAGGTTTCTATCAAACAAGAAACAAAACACAAACTCATATTATCCAATGATTGTCAGGCTTTGGTTTCGAAAGAAAGTTGCGTATTGAAGTATGAACTAAAATGTAAAAATAGATTTAAGAAGAATAAGAATATACAGTGAAAAAAAATGATTTTTACAGAGAGACTCAAATATATGGAAAATTCGAATATGATGAATCAGTGATTCAAGTATATATTGTGAATTGTTATTCGAAAACTAGATTTTTAAAACAAAAATTTTGATTTTTCATCAAATATGTTAAGAGAAATTCCTTGTTGAACTGAAAATGCTTTTAAATTAATTCCCAGCGATCAAAAGTTTTTTTTGATGTTGAAACTTGACAGGAAGCAAGCCTAGTAATCGATGATATTGGGAAAAATGTCGAACGATTTTTCTATCAAAGGAGATGTCGAATCGAATCAAATTTAGGGTTTAAGCTTGCCTTTCGTACGTGGTAGTCGAGAGTTATTTTCGTCTTCGATATTTCGATTCAGGCGATCGTAGGTGGGGGAATGTGGCGAGGAGGCCGTGATGCATCTTTGGTATGGATGGAGAGTGCTCCGGTGGCCTAGTTTATCGTTGGCGAGATGATTGTGATCGAATGTTGTTCCAGACTTTCGACCAAGTATCAATATTTCGATTTACTCTCGAATTTTGATCTCTGGGTTGTGATGTTAGCTGTCGAGGTTGAGGTCGATTTGCTAATGATCGTGGAGATGGTCGGAGGTTGGTGGTTTGACCGTGCACGTGCACGTGGGCATTGGCGTATCTGGTGGTCATCACGTTAGGGAAGATGAAATGTTTTCGGGGGATGACTTGAGTAACTTCAAGTTTTGTTCGAGTGTGGCACGAGAGTGTTTAAACAAAGTTTTAAAGATTTTTATCAAAACAACATTGGACTCGAAGCAGATGTTAGTTTGACTCGGGGAGGATTTCGTGTGGGCTCGGGTTGTTGGAGCACTGCAGATTTTGAGGAAAAATATATGTACATGGTTTGAATCTTTAAGAAAATGAACCTTGTTCAGTTTTTGAAAAAAAGGGAAAATGTTTAGTTAAAATTTCAATTATATTTGAAAGTGAATCCTTGAGTCTATAAATTGAAATGGTATATTTAAGTAGTAAAAGAAAAATGATGGCTTTAAATTAACTTAAGAATTTTAATCAAATTCATATTTTACAAACAAAATTTTATTTTAGGGTTATGTAGAATGAGATTTTAAAGATAAATGGGTTGTCCGAGATATTGTTTTGATTCTTAATCAACCTAAAGGCTTTAAATTAAATTCTTCTGTTAATGATAATCGATTTTCCAAGGATTTATAAATAAGGTTTTAAATGATAAATATAGACAATGGTTTATCTTTGATTAGGGTCTTGATAAGTTCAAAAGATTTTTCATTAACTAAGTATGGGGTAATTAATTAAATAATCAAAGTTTAATTCATTGATTTAAATTGATTTAATCAAGTGATTAAGCAATAATTGATTAAGGATAATTAATGGTAATTAATTGAGGGTTAATTAATGTGATTAGTTAAGAAACGTTAATTTATAGGATAATTAAAGGTTAATTATTTATTGATTGATTTATTAATTAAGGTTGATTAATTAATAACTAAAGGTTAATTAATAAATGATTAAAGAATAATTAATCAAAATAAATTTGTAATTAATGATTAATTAACCAGGATTAGTAATTTATTCATAGAATTTAAAATCTGATTTAGATCAACCAGATAATTAAATTGATCCTACCTATGAATGTTTGGACCTGACTGAATGATTGAATTGTTGATATTCCCTGATATGTGATGTTGTGTGATATATTCTGATTTGTGTTGTGACCTGTAATTTATTATCTGTGACCTTTATATATCTGTGATCTGTGAATGAAAAGATAAGCGTTATCCTTATACCGCTTATCAACTATATTTCTGTATTCTGATCTGTGATGATTGGATGATATTGCACTACTGTGTAAAACCCTTGGACTACACCATACACACACAAATATGGATTTCACGTGGAAAACGGTTAAGTCACAGATGATTTAAATTTAATATTTTTGAAATTGAAATTTTAATTTCAATTGATTTTGAAAATGGATTTGGGTTAAATGTTAAAGCTTTTGAAAAGGTGTTTTCAAAGATAAAAGCTATTTTGAATAACTTGGTAAAGTTTAAATTTAAATAATTCAATTTGAATTTGAATTCAAATAATTTGGAATTGAATTCCATGTTTGGAAATTATGGTTAAAGATGTTATAAATGTGATTTTATGAAGTTAAACCATTTTAAAAGTATAATTTTGAGAATTTGGATTTAACCCAAGAACCTTAACTCATATAAATGAATTAGATTTCCAGAATGAAACCTGTTTGTTTTCAAATGATAAAAGCTTTCAGACAAGAAATGAAATTCCAGTTTAATTAAAGGAATTTCAAGTACGAATTGAAAAATGGTTTTCCAAGTTATAAATGAATTCTTTTTGAAAGCTATGAATTGAATCTGTTTATTTTAACAGATTTAAAATGGTGATTTGTTTAAACCATTCAAAATGGAATTGTTTTGAAAGCTATAAGTTAAATCTCTGATTTAAAGATTTAACGAGTTAATCTAATTGATATGGAAATTTATTTGGAAAATTGTGAAACTGAGTGAAATTTGTGAGATGAATCTTTTCGTTTAAAAAGATAAAATGGTAATGTGCTTAAACCATTTGAAGAAAAGTTTTGGATAATGAGTTGTGACTTAATTGAAATCCAAATATCCATATATTTTAAATATTGCGCTCACTATTCGAGTTAGCCTGGAAAGGACCTTTGTGTCGTATAACCCATTCCGAATATGTGATTCGACGTTATGGATAGCATTTGAAGACCGGTGATGAAGACCGGGTATTTGCGAGAGCGATAGGATGACCTATCGATTGTATCTGCACCGAGTAGCGCCCGGTATAGAGATTCCATAAGTGATGGGAAGTCCGATCGGGATTGTGAATACCCGGAATTGCAAGGGCTTCGTAAGAAGTGCCTTCGGTTCTGTTCGAACCCGGAACAGACTTGTATGGTTACGTGTCTGACATTACACTTTGAGATATAAAGCAGATTTCTTTCAAATACATTTTTGTTGGTGGCGGAGAATTTATTCTCTTAGCTTAACACCCTTCTCTGAGACGTATGAGCTCAGAGGTTATGTAGTTGAAGGTTATCAGCGATATATTCCCAATTTGGTAATGTGACATGCTGAGTGTTGCTGTGTGATGATCATTGTTTGATCATTTGTGATATGATCATTTGTTTGATCATTTATCTTTGTGATCATTTCTTTGATCATCTGTTGACCCAAAGCACGGCTTTGTGCCAAAGCGTAGCTTTGTGGACGAGACTTCATCGAACCTCACGACCCGGTAATGGTCGAAACAGGAATCGTGGCAGCAAGGTTATTAGGAGATAGCGACCCCTTAGTGTATGTCATTTCCTTCTGGATTATGAGTGGTATCATGGTATGGAGCCCAGATACTTACTTTGTGGTTGCTGCAAATTTATTACTTATGGTTGTTGGAATCGAGGATCCTCGGGAAAAAGGTCGCAAACGACCAGGGAATGACATATTCGTGTCAGTAGTTACCCAGCTAGAGGTAACCCGGCCTTGTATAGTAGAGATCCGGTTAGGATCCGGGAACGTCGCTCCAAAGGCGTTCTATTTTACTTGGGAAGTTCCTTTGCCCGACCATTTGTTGGAAATCCAAACAAAACAATATGAGCCCTGTACGGTTTTAGTTGTATTGCCTGCCATGGAATGTGGCGGTAACCTGCTATTGAACATGGTAGCTATAGTAGGCATAAGTGCGAAATGTGTATGCAGGCTAAGATTTATATTGTACTTTCGAAATGTTTTTCCTCACTATGCACTAATAATAATATCCAAAATGTTTTGCTTTGCGTAGTAAGCATCTTTGACTATCATAAGGAGAAATCTCCTCCAATTCTGCATTTGCATTGTGTGTGTGGCGGGAGGCCTTATGGTAGTTTAATTTTTCAAAAGCATTGCGAATTGACATTAAAAGTTCTTTTGTTGTTTGTTTTTAAAGATAAACTGTTTTTGTTGCTCACACCAGTCCCATGACTGATCCAGAGATAATTGTTTCTTTCCTAAACTCTGGGTGCTCAAAATTTTTCTACACGAGCAGTCTAGAGTTGGGTTTTTCAGATAGTCAGGTTCAGTAGATTATCTGGAGCTTGTTCAGTCTTTGGATATGGACTGCACTTGCTTATCTTTGTGCATCGTTATTGAGAGTTCAAGCTATTTCTGGATTGGCGTTTTGAAGATGGAGATTATCCGCTGCTGATGTTATCTATTTTCTTTTCCGCTGCTATTTCTTGTATCATATCTCTGATGTATATTGATATTCATTGTATCACTCTGTTGTATCAGATATTGTATATGAATGTATTATTCGTTTTCTTCCGCTGTGTTATTTACTTAACTGTGTTATAAGCTCCGGCGACTCGGATTTGAACGGTCGAATCTACGGCATTCGAGTACGATGTAAAGTATGGATGTCGATTTTCGAACGCGAAAAATTCGCAATCGTTACATTTGGTATCAGAGCTAAGGTTAAAACTTTAGCTCAGGAGTATAACACGTTAGGTAGCTCATTAGAGATAGGGTGAAGTATCCCTAGAATAAGTGTATCCTTAAGATATCCGTTCGAATGTCTCAGTAAATTCTCTTGCTATCCACTGATAGTGAGTATGAGTGAAAGAAGAGGACGAGACAGGGGACAGGGGAATACGACTATAAATTGTCAATACCCTGCAATAGTGGAAATAACTTTCTTATCAATCTCCTTTGATTCATTTCCAAAATTATTTTGATTGCTTCGTATCAGCTACAAGAAGAAGTTTCAGTATGATGATGGCTCTACGAATCGTTGTAGAAAATCCTTACTTTGTATCTTCATCGGTTTCTTATCAGTTTTTGATTTAAACCTTAATGAATATGAATTGGAAATTCTAAATAAATTGGAAATTTAGAATTAATTGAAAATTTTAAATTGTTGATAGTCTGATTTAATGAGCCAAATACAAAATGGATATACAGTTTGATTTGGTAAATTGTTTCTCTATCTTTGTGTATCTATCTCTATGTTGTTTTCGTGCTTGCGAATTTCGGGGACGAAATTCTTTTAAGGGGGGAAGTTTGTAACGACCCTAGATTTTAATTTATTTAAATTGATAATTTAATGAATTTTTGAATAAACATTTGTAAAATTTATTATAAATGGAAGCGAGTTTCCCCGATTCAAATCGAAAATATATTAAGTCATAAGGATTTGAAAATTTGTATATATGTAAATATATATGTATATGGATATATATGAGTAAATTTGAATATATATATATGTATATATATACATTGAATTTAAAATTGAATCACAAATAAATGATTTTGAAAAATAAATAATATATATACTTTGGACACAAGTATAAAAAAATAAATAAATAAATAAATTGATTTAAAAAATTAGAATTAATGTCAATTTTAATTTCAAAAATAAAATAATTAGTATTAGAGTTAAATGATAATAGATGTTAAACTGGAAATGAAAATATATATAAGATAACTATAAAGTAAAATATAAAACCCATAAATAAATTGAATAAATTAGGATTCAAACAACATAATAAAATTGGAATTGGTTTATAGTATAAAGTAAGAAGACTAAGCAAAAGCAAACAAAATAATCAAAAACAAATGAAGACAGCCAAAATGAAACCATACCTTCACATACTTTCTGCAGCTAAAATAAAGGAGGGAAGTATGTATATATTGTACAAGTATTTTAATGCAAGCATCTTCAGCATGCTTATGATACAAATAATATACTGCATACTTTTTTTATATATGCATCAATCCTCACTTCAGTTTGATTATCACAACTGAGTAAAAATGGAAGCAAACCCAAAGTAATGTTATCTCAAACTAAAACAAACTTCAGTTTATAAACATCAATACAAACCAGGATCAAGAAAAACTTCAGCTGGCAATTTCAATAGCCTATTTAAAAACCAGTGTCTCTGTTTCAACTATATTCCAGGTGAGTAAACAAATTTATATTGATACCTAAATATCATCAAGTTTGAGTATAAATATATGGTGTATGAAGCTCTGTTTGTTTTTGTGAAGTTGATTTGTGGGTTGCTGTTCCTTTATCTCCTCTGTTCTTTTGTTTCTTCCTTTCTGAGCTTACAAGTTTCTATCAAACAAGAAACAAAACACAAACTCATATTATCTAATGATCGTTAGGCTTTGGTTTCGAAAGAAAGTTGCATATTGAAGTATGAACTAAAATGTAAAAATAGATTTAAGAAGAATAAGAATATACAGTGAAAAAAAATGATTTTTACAGAGAGACTCAAATATATGGAAAATTCGAATATGATGAATCAGTGATTCAAGTATATATTGTGAATTGTTATTCGAAAACTAGATTTTTAAAACAAATATTTTGATTTTTCATCAAATATGTTGAGAGAAATTCCTTGTTGAACTGAAAATGCTTTTAAATCAATTCCCAGCGATCGGAAGTTTTTTTTGATGTTGAAACTTGGCAGGAAGCAAGCCTAGTAATCGATGATATTGGGAAAAATGTCGAACGATTTTTCTATTAAAGGAGATGTCGAATCGAATCGAATCAAATTTAGGGTTTAAGCCTACTTTTCGTACGTGGTAGTTGCGAGTTATTTTCGTCTTCGATATTTCGATTCAGGCGATCGCAGGTGGGGGAATGTGGCGAGGAGGCCGTGATGCATCTTTGGTATGGATGGCGAGTGCTCCGGTGGCCTAGTTTATCATTGGAGAGGTGATTGTGATCGAATGTTGTTCTAGACTTTCGACCAAGTATCAATATTTCAATTTACTCTCGAATTTTGATCTCAGGGTTGTGATGTTAGCTGTCGAGGTTGAGGTCGATTTGCTGATGATCGTGGAGATGGTCGGAGGTTGGCGGTCTGACCGTGCACGTGGGCATTGGCGTATCTGGTGGTCATCACGTTAGGGAAGATGAAATGTTTTCGGGGGATGACTCGAGTAACTTCAAGTTTTGTTCGAGTGTGGCACGAGAGTGTTTAAACAGAGTTTTAAAGATTTTTATCAAAACAACATTGGACTCGAAGCAGATGTTAGTTTGACTCGGGGAGGATTTCGTGTGGGCTCGGGTTGTTGGAGCACTGCAGATTTTGAGGAAAAATATATGTACATGGTTTGAATCTTTAAGAAAATGAACCTTGTTCAGTTTTTGAAAAAAAAGGAAAATGTTTAGTTAAAATTTCAAGTATATTTAAAAGTGAATCCTTGAGTCTATAAATTGAAATGGTATATTTAAGTAGTAAAAGAAAAATGATGGCTTTAAATTAACTTAAGAATTTTAAGCCAATTCATATTTTACAAACAAAATTTTATTTTAGGGTTATGTAGAATGAGATTTTAAAGATAAATGGGTTGTCCGAGATATTCTTTTGATTCTTAATCAACCTAAAGGCTTTAAATTAAATTCTTCTGTTAATGATAATCGATTTTCCAAGGATTTATAAATAAGGATTTAAATGATAAATATAGACAATGGTTTATCTTTGATTAGGGTCTTGATAAGTTCAAAAGATTTTTCATTAACTAAGTATGGGGTAATTAATTAAATAATCAAAGTTTAATTCATTGATTTAAATTGATTTAATCAAGTGATTAAGCAATAATTGATTAAGGATAATTAATGGTAATTAATTGAGGGTTAATTAATGTGATTAGTTAAGAAACGTTAATTTAAAGGATAATTAAAGGTTAATTATTTATTGATTGATTTATTAATTAAGGTTGATTAATTAATAACTAAAGGTTAATTAATAAATGATTAAAGAATAATTAATCAAAATAAATTTGTAATTAATGATTAATTAACCAGGATTAGTAATTTATTCATAGAATTTAAAATCTGATTTAGATCAACCAGATAATTAAATTGATCCTACCTATGAATGTTTGGACCTGACTGAATGATTGAATTGTTGATATTCCCTGATCTGTGATGTTGTGTGATATATTCTGATTTGTGTTGTGACCTGTAATTTATTATATGTGACCTTTATATATCTATGATCTGTGAATGAGAAGATAAGCGTTATCCTTATACCGCTTATCAACTATATTTCTGTATTCTGATCTGTGATGATTGGATGATATTGCACTACTATGTAAAACCCTTGGACTACACCATACACACACAAATATGGATTTCACGTGGAAAACGGTTAAGTCACAGATGATTTAAATTTAATATTTTTGAAATTGAAATTTTAATTTCAATTGATTTTGAAAATGGATTTGGGTTAAATGTTAAAGCTTTTGAAAAGGTGTTTTCAAAGATAAAAGCTATTTTGAATAACTTGGTAAAGTTTAAATTTAAATAATTCGATTTGAATTTGAATTCAAATAATTTGGAATTGAATTCCATGTTTGGAAATTATGGTTAAAGATGTTATAAATGTGATTTTATGAAGTTAAACCATTTTAAAAGTATAATTTTGAGAATTTGGATTTAACCCAAGAACCTTAACTCGTATAAATGAATCAGATTTCCAGAATGAAACCTGTTTGTTTTCAAATGATAAAAGCTTTCAGTTAAGAAATGAAATTCCAGTTTAATTAATGGAATTTCAAGCATGAATTGAAAAATGGTTTTCCAAGTTATAAATGAATTCTTTTTGAAAGCTATGAATTGAATCTGTTTATTTTTAACAGATTTAAAATGGTGATTTGTTTAAACCATTCAAAATGGAATTGTTTTGAAAGCTATAAGTTAAATCCCTGATTTAAAGATTTAACGAGTTAATCTAATTGATATGGAAATTTATTTGGAAAAATCTGTAAATGAATCTTTGTGAAACTGAGTGAAATTTGTGAGATGAATCTTTTCGTTTAAAAAGATAAAATGGTAATGTGTTTAAACCATTTGAAGAAAAGTTTTGGATAATGAGTTGTGACTTAATTGAAATCCAAATATCCATATATTTTAAATATTGCGCTCACTATTTGGGTTAGCCGGGAAAGGATCTTTGTGTCATATAACCCATTCCGAATATGTGATTCGACGTTATGGATAGCATTTGAAGACCGGTGATGAAGACCGGGTATTTGCGAGAGCGATAGGATGACCTATCGATTGTCTCTGCACCGAGTAGCACCCGGTAAAGAGATTCCCTAAGTGATGGGAAGTCCGATCGGGATTGTGAATACCCAGAATTGCAAGGGCTTCGTAAGAAGTGCCTTCGGTTCTGTTCGAACCAGGAACAGACTTCTATGGTTACGTGTCTGACATTACACTTTGAAATATAAAGCAGATTTCTTTCAAATACATTTCTATTGGTGGCGGAGAATTTTTTCTCTTTGCTTAACACCCTTCTCTGAGACGTACGAGCTCAGAGGTTATGTAGTTGAAGGTTATCAGCGATATATTCCCAATTTGGTAATGTGACATGCTGAGTGTTGTTGTGTGATGATCATTGTTTGATCATTTGTGATATGATCATTTGTTTGATCATTTATCTTTGTGATCATTTCTTTGATCATCTGTTGACCCAAAGCATGGCTTTGTGCCAAAGCGTAGCTTTGTGGACGAGACTTCGTCGAACCTCACGACCCGGTAATGGTCGAAACAGGAATCGTGGCAGCAAGGTTATTAGGGGATAGCGACCCCTTACTGTATGTCATTTCCTTCTGGATTATGAGTGGTATTATGGTATGGAGCCCAGATACTTACTTTGTGGTTGCTGCAAATTTATTACTTGTGGTTGTTGGAATCGAGGATCCTCGGGAAAAAGGTCGCAAACGACTGGGGAATGACATATTCGTGTCAGTAGTTACCCAGCTAGAAGTAATCCGGCCTTGTGTAGCAGAGATCCGGTTAGGATCCGGGAACGTCGCTCCAGAGGAGTTCTATTTTACTTGGGAAGTTCCTTTGCCCGACCATTTGTTGGAAATCTAAACAAAACAATACGAGCCCTGTACGGTTTTAGTTGTATTGCCTGCCATGGAATGTTACGGTAACCTACTATTGAACATGGTAGCTATAGTAGGCATAAGTGCGAAATGTATATGCTGGCTAAGATTTATATTTTACTTTCGAAATGTTTTTCCTCACTATGCACTAATAATAATATCCAAAATGTTTTGCTTTGCGTAGTAAGCATCTTTGACTATCATAAGGAGAAATCTCCTCCAATTCTGCGTTTGCATTGTGTGTGTGGCGGGAGGCCTTATGGTAGTTTCATTTTTCAAAAGCATTGCGAATTGACTTTAAAAGTTCTCTTGTTGTTCGTTTTTAAAGATAAACTGTTTTTGTTGCTCACACCAGTCCCATGACTGATCCGGAGTTTATTGTTTCTTTCCTAAACTCTGGGTGCTCAAAATTTTTCTACACGAGCAGTCTAGAGTTGGATTTTTCAGATAGTCAGGTTCAGTAGATTATCTAGAGCTAGTTCAGTCTGTGGATATGGACTGCACTTGCTTATCTTTGTGCATCGTTATTGAGAGTTCAAGCTATTTCTGGATTGGCGTTTTGAAGATGGAGATTATCCGCTGCTGATGTTATCTATTTTCTTTTCCGCTGCTATTTCTTGTATCATATCTCTGATGTATATTGATATTCATTGTATCACTCTGCTGTATTAGATATTGTATATCAATGTATTAATCTTTTTCTTCCGCTGTGTTATTTACTTAATTGTGTTATAAGCTCCGGCGACTCGGATTTGAACGGTCGAATCTACGGCATTCGAGTACGATGTAAAGTATGGATGTCGATTTTCGAACGCGAAAAATTCGCAATCGTTACAAAGGTTGTCTGTAGGGTTTGGAGGGTGAGGATATTTACGTAATTGCCCCTGTATTATTTTTTATTTAAATTTGAAATTCAAACTTCTAACATCCATAACTTTTGCATACGAACTCGGATTTGGACGCGGTTTCTTTCGTTGGGTTCATATTGAAATTCCGAACAACATGGAACTAGCTTGGTTGAATTTGAACACCGTTCAAATTTTGGGCTTTATTTGGAATTTTAATCGATTATAAATCAAAGGTGAGTAATTTAACCCACTCACGCAATACTAGATCTTCTTATGTTAGTTGAATTTTAGTGATTTAAATTTAATTTGAATTTATATGGAATTAAATTAACATTTAAATTAATATTGAATTTAATTGCTATTTAATACCTGATATTGATAACTAGTTAATTGTAGTGAATTATTGGCTGATTTGGATGTTGACTGTGATGGATGGCTATTTGTTGATATTTTGGATTATTGGATATTTATTTATTTCTATATATCATTGTTATTATCCTATTTATTATTTGACATCCTATAAATTCTCATTAGAATCGTTTCAAATAAATTAAGTAATAGGTTGAAATGATATATACTTATGACACCTTGATTTGGATTGAAATGATATATATCCATCCCTGTAATTAAAACTGAAATAACTGATCACTTGGCCATAGGGTAGAAAATTATATACGGACACCGGATTGGTTAAATTAAATGGGGTTTAAATCTTGAATTTTTGGATTTTGATTAAATGATATTGTTTTAAAGGACATAAATTATGGATTTTTATGAATTGAATTATTTCCGAATTAAGCTTTGAAATATTGAAATTTAAATTGTTTAAAGGAAATTGTTTTAAGAATTGAATTGGAAATGTGGAGTTATAATTGATATATGACCTTGATTTTGGAAATTGAATTATTTTAAAGATATGGATCTTAAAATTGAACAATGAGGTTTAATGTGGTTTAAGTATTTTAAATCGGTAAATTGAAATTAAATTTGAGATCGATATAGATTCAAATGATTTAAAATAAGAACTAAATTGAAATTTGAATCATTGAATTGGATTGTTGAATTAAATTTGAAGTTAAAAATAAATGTTTCGAAAATTGAAGTTAACTCGAATTGAATTGAAAGATTGGAAATTGAGCTTTTTTTTATTTGAAATTTGGACATGGGGCAAGATATGGTGAAATGGAAAGAAACAGTTTGGTTTGGGTTAACTATTAGCATTTCAAACATTAACTTATGTTTATACATTTCTTTTAACATCTTAATTCTTTTATTTATAAACATATGTTCACTTTGAAGCATTTTTTTGTTATTAAGCTTTTACTTGTATAATATTCTATTACAAACATTAATTTATGTTTATATTTTACACCTGTCATAAATTTGAAGTCTGTTCATTACGCTAGGGTCAATCTGAGCTTTTCAGTGTTTGAACACATTATTTCTGGAGGACGAAGACAGAGTTTGGTATATTATATTTGTTGAGACTTGGTTTTAATACATGACACGAAGCTATCACTACGACATAAAAATTTGACGACTGCTACGACAAAAAGAGACAAGGAGACGAGACTTTAAAAACTAGTACATCAACTATGGTATTTTGTTTGTTTTTAAGTATTAGGTCAAAATTGTTAAAATCTCTCCTCGATTACGTCTACATTAGCTTATATATTTAATCATAATATTTATCAAATATTTTATACATATATAAGCATACATTATAAAAGTATTTTAAAGATCTAGAAATTAATATACCTATGTAAACAGTGCTTACTTCACAAATCTAACCAGGTCAGTCGACTGACCAAGACGACCAGTCGACTGACACTGGGAATTTTGTGCAGGATGCACAAATACATAAATATACGAATTTAAATTTAAAAATTACTTTGAATATTCATTCGACTGACCCAGAGGCTCAGTTGACTGAATTTCTATAACAGCCACTTTTCGAAAAGACACGACTTTTGTGAACAGTTGCGAACTTCTAACAAAAAGATTCGGACACAACACTTCGATCAAAACTCTTCACCAACAGTCGCTGCTTTCTAACCTTTATAAATACAAACTCCAACTTGATTCCAAATCACTGAATTACAATCGAATTTTCTTATCTCTCAAATATAACACTCTGAAATCTATTTGCTATTATACTTTCAATTATTATGCATTAAAGCAATACTAAACCTTTCTATTCTTCATATACTTCAAATATATATATTTATACTCGGGGAGAAAATTATAGGAAGGGTGTACTACAAGTGAAAAATCTGTGTTATTAAGAACACACCAAGTCAAAACTATTTTTGTAATTGTTGAAGTCCTGTTCTGCTGCTCAGTCGTGTGAAGTCCTCTTCGGGTGTTGAGGCGAAATCCTGTTCTACTGCTCAGGTCCTTGTTCAGCTGCTCAAGGGTTGTATAGACATGTTCCTCCGGGTTAAGTGAGGATTATTGTTTTAGTGAAATTCCAGAAGGAGTCTGGGACTGGACGTAGGACGGTGCTCCGAACCAGTATAAAATCTCTGGTGTCATTTTTACTATACTGCTTTTATATTCCACACTATTTACCATATAGCTATCATCACTACACTCTGTATTATCATATATCCATATTACACAATCCATAGCACACTTTCATTTGTTATCAGAGCAAGGTCATCATATAACCGTAACACAGGTATCTGATAATCTAATAATATGGACACTAACACTAGCACTAGCACTAGCATTAACACTAGCTTCATTGAAGGACAATCCCATGCACGTCAACCACTATTTAATAGCATGAATTATAACTATTGGGCCACATGAATGAGAATATATATGCAAGCAAATGGTTTTGATTCATGGAATATTACTCATAAAGAATACACTATTCCTACTGAGGAGTATTCTACTTGGTCAAATACACAGAAACTAGATGCCACAGCTAATGCAAAAGCCATGAATATGTTGTTTTATGCCTTAGATAAAAATGATTTTAATCGTGTTAGCATGTGTAATACTGCATATGAAATATGGCATACACTCAAGGTTACACACGAAGGAACCAACAAGGTCAAACAAAGCAAAATATCCATGCTCAAGGGTCAGTTTCAAAACTTTAGAATGAAAGAAAATGAATCTATAAATGATATGTATTCAAGATTTCAGGATATCTACCATTCTTTAGTAGGACTAGGAGAAAAATATTAAGATTTTGATATTGTATCCAAAATTCTTAACTCTTTAACGGATGAATGGGAAAGAAAAGTTCTCACAATTGAAGAAGCAAACGATATTTTCCAAATAACTCCGGAAGAGTTAATAGGAAATCTAATGCCCTATGAAGTGAATTTGCAGGCTAAACGAATTCAAGCTCAAGATAAAAAGAATATAGCATTCCATGCAGAACAAGAAGAATCAGATTCAGACAAAGACGACCTAGCCTTTATTCCCGAAAATTTCAAGAAATTCTTGAAATATAGAAAAGGAAACAGAAATAATGGCAAGAGAAGCTCAAACAGCAATAAACCACCGTCATCATCAGTATTGGAGTGCTTTAACTGTCACAAAAAGGGGCATATACAGAAGGATTGTCCAGATCAAAAGAAAGAATATCGTAATAAAAGGAAGGAAAAGTTCAGAAGAAAAGCTTTCTTAGTTACATGGGATGATTCAGATTCCTCTTCCTCATCAGAAAGTGAGAGTAACAGCGATAATGAACAAGCCAATGTATGCTTTATGGCCAAAGATAATGAGGTTAGTAATTTAACTTTCGATGATATAATAGAAATAAATTCTGAATTATTAGATACTTTAAAAAGTCTCAAAAGAAAATATAAAGAGGCTGTAGAAAGTCAAAACAAGGCAGAATTCGAAAGAGATATGCTTAAAAATGAGAAGAAAATATTGAAGAAGAACTTGAGAAAACTCAAGAATCACTTTCAAATGTTAATTCTCAACTTATATTATTGAGTCAAGAAACTGAAACTCAAAAAGAAAAGAATGATAGTCTTGTTTTTGAAAATCATGTTTTAAAAACTAATATTAAAATGGTTGAACTAGAAAATTCAAGTCTGAAGACCAAACTAGAAGGAATCACTAAAAACGTTTCAAATTTTAATAAAGGAAGAGAAAATTTATCTAGACTTATTAAGAATTCACAACCTGTTAATAATAAAAATGGTCTAGGATATAAGAAGAAAGTCAAGAATTCACAATCTAATAATTTAAACAAAGTTAACTATGATAAAACACCCACATCTTTAAAAAGACTAGTTTCTAAAACTATAAATATATGGGTACCTAAAACTAATAACAAGTTAATAAGGAAAAATTATATTAGTTCATTTATAGAAGATGTTCATAATAATGAAAATTATATTTATAAAGGTTCAACCACACCCAAATGGGTATGGTTTCCTAAAAATTAGGAAATTATAAGAACCTTGGGTATCGCATGCTTTAAATGTTTATTCTTTTTTGATACCTTATATTATAAGTAGTAGTTATTTTGTTCTATATTGTTAACACTTATGTGGAATATAATATTTGTTATCATATAAACTCTCCTTTTCGTCGATGACAAAGGGGGAGAAAGATATTGCTCTAACACTATTTGCAGGAATAAACAATGCAAGCACAGATTAAGGGATAAGCATAGGATGGAGTAAGTTTTTATTTTATTTTATAAAAACATTAGTCTTTATTTTGTATGGCTTTTATTAAATAACCACTCTATTCATATTATTTCCAGACTCTTGTTAATGGTATTTTAATGTATGAATAATCGTTTCTTTCATAATATTTATGACATTATGGCTTTATACTTTTATATTCCTTATTTCTTTTTGTCGATGACAAAGGGGAGAAATATTATTGCTAACATTAAGAATGCTGGATATAGAGAGTCAAAGATTTAGAGGGAGTAAGTATTTATATTATATATATACAGTCGAAATCTATATCTATTTACAGGATGTCATCAATCAAAAAGGGGGAGAATGTTGAGACTTGGTTTTGATACATGACACGAAGCTATCACTACGACATACAAATTTGACGACTGCTACGACAAAAAGAGACAAGGAGACGAGACTTTAAAAACTAGTACATCAACTATGGTATTTTGTTTGTTTTTAAGTCTTAGTTCAAATTGTTAAAATCTCTCCTCGGTTATGTCTACATTATCTTATATATTTAATCATAATATTTATCAAATATTTTATACATATATAAGCATACATTATAAAAGTATTTGAAAGATATAGAAATTAATATACCTATGTAAACTGTGCTTACTGCACAAATCTAACCAGGTCAGTCGACTGACCCAGACGACCAGTCGACTGACACTGGGAATTTTGTGCAGCATGCACAGATACATCGATATACGAATTTAATTTAAAAATTACTTTGAATATTCAATAGACTGACCCAGAGGCTCAGTTGACTGAATTTCTATAATAGCCACTTTTCAAAAAAACACGACTTTTGTGAACAGTTGCGAACTTCTAACGAAAAGATTCAGACACAACACTTCGATCGAAACTCTTCACCAACCGTCGCTGCTTTCTAACCTTTATAAATACAAACTCCAACTTGATTCCAAATCACTGAATTACAATCGAATTTTCTTATCTCTCTAATCTAACACTCTGAAATCTATTTGCTATTATACTTTCAATTATTCTACATTAAAGCAATACTAAACCTTTCTATTCTTCATATACTTTAAATATATATATATATATATATTTATACTTGAGGAGAAGATTATAGAAAGGGTGTACTACAAGTGACAAATCCGTGTTATTAAGAACACACAAAGTCAAAACTATTTTTGTAATTTTTGAAGTCCTGTTCTGCTGCTCAGGCGTGTGAAGTCCTCTTCGGCTGCTGAGGCGAAATCCTGTTCGGCTGCTCAGGTCCTTGTTCGGCTGCTCAAGGGTTGTATAGACCTGTTCCTCCGGGTTAAGTGAGGGTTATTGTTTTAGTGAAATTCCAGAAGGAGTCTGGCACTGGACGTAGGACGGTGCTCCGAACCAGCATAAAATCTCTGGTGTCATTTTTATTATACTGCTTTTATATTCTGCACTATTTACCGTATAGTTATCATCACTACACTCTGTATTATCATATATCCATATTACACGATCCATAGCACACTTTCAATATTTTTAGTATTATTCCGCTGCATCATTATTGGTATGTTGTTGTTGTACTCTGATTTTGTTGTAAAATTTGTGTAATCAAATGTATATTGTAAAACAGCTTCATGAACTGTTTATTTGATTTTTATATTTTGTCATTCCGCTGCGAGATTCTGTATTTTTGTTTTCCTTCTTTTCTCTTATTTTCTTATTAAATCCCATTGCAATCCTCCCCTTTGAATGGTTTGAGTTTGACATGTGTGGTTTATTGTCGATTTAAACTAGGGGTGGGCGCGGGTCGGTTTGATGCGGTTTGGAGTCCAAACCACTTCCGCACCGCATCAAATGGTTAATCAAAAATACAAACCATTATACTAATCTTTTAAATGGTTCGGTTTCGGTTCGGTTTGAATGTAACACGGTTCGGTTTCGGTCCGGTCCGGTTTGAACCTACATTAAATATGAAATAAGAGAATTACTTCCATCAACAATTAATTTACGAAGGCAACTGTGTGAAGCTTTTACACTTAAAGGTTAAAACACACAATATTATACTGAAATGAAAGATTAGTTTTTAACTGCATGAATATTTCAATTTGACATTTAGCTATAAGTGAGTTTTTTTTGGTAGATTATGCAAACATCAACATTAACCAATGCATAATCATCAAGGAAAATGACTAGAATAAGATTATAAATAGCATTTATCCAAAAAAAACGAGATGAAAAATATTATACCAAAACTAGAACTTCTTCCTTTCTAACAGCGAATATTATTAATATAACAACATACGCTAAAAATAGAATATACATCGTTAGAATCTAAAATAAGATAGGAGTTGCTTATATTTTTATCATAAAATTACTAGTGAAAATATTCGGTTCGGTCCGGTTTAATACGGTTGATTCAATCGTGCAAACCGCAACCGAACCGTAAAGATGCGGGTCGGTCCGGTTTGAGGTATTTGCTTTGGTTAGAAGATTCGGTGCGGGTTTCCGCACCGTTTTTGCGGTTCGGTGCGGGCGGTTTCCGTATAGCGGTGCGGTTTATGCCCGGCCCTAATTTAAACCGTCCAAAAAGGTGAGTCGTCACAATTTGAATCAATCCAAAGCATGGCCTGCTCGTCAACCTCCACTACTATTATGTCCCACTAAGCCAAAGCCTTCACCTCATGGTGCTGGGAAGCAATCCTTTAAGTCCATATCGGCGAAAGCCCTCTCAGATTATGGGCCCCAGCTCATGTCTCAGTAGTCTCAGAACTCAAATATGGCTTCCCTCCAAGGCTAAAGGAATCCTGGCATAGCTTCGAAGAGTCTAAAGTTGGTGGAGTAAGAAATACCGATGCCCCAAGGGATACACCACCCCTAACTCCTACAGAAATTGCTGGAAATGCTCGCAAGTGGTGGAACGTCCTATGTAGTAGCCAAATAGCCTCTGAAATAATCTAGCCTCCCTAACTGCCTGTTTGCAGTTGATCGTGTACTCTGTCTGCTCATACTGTTAGCCTGAACGAAGATATCTCAGCAACTATCGATAGAAAGAAGTAAAAGTCCAAAACACAAGTGGTGTATGTAGTATTATACAATAAAAATACAATACGCTCTCTTAACATCTCTCCTTCTACCGGATTATTTTAACTCAAACTGGTCTAGTTGGTCCTGAGTGCCGAACCTGGCTTTGATACCAAATGTAACAAACTTTCCTTCGTAACATCCAAAATTCAGCGCCTCACATCAGCGCCTGACTTTAGAATACCACAAAAGACAGATTATAGAGGTAAAATTAAAAAAAACACAATACTAAGGCATTACAATATAATCTCAAGCGAAATGTAAATATATAACCTTCTGAATATACATGAATAGAATAAGACGAACAATATATAAGAAATGGCACTGTTGGAAGAAACTAATAAGTGAATACCAATACAGGAAGTCAAAATAGAATATCTGATATAATAAGTCTCATATACAAATAACATCTGTCATGTACTATGACAATATCACGTGTGTGTATGTGTATCTAAGTATCATCTTCGCCTCCAAAGCTTCAGCTATGTCACTTTGACAACATATCACCTGACCCCAAACTACTCAATTGAGTACACGAGAGTTGTCATGACATAAACAAATACAGATAAAATATGGGTCTGACATAAAGCCTAGTATGAGTGGAACTATCTCAAAATATTGTACATCAAAACCATATACATATAGAACGGGAACTACTATGGTACAACCGACCCTCCCCAAAAACATTGCCCAGGGATAATACAGGCTACCCATAAACAAGCAAAGCAAAGCCATCACAAATGTAGGGAATCATACCATAACCTGATCTTCTCATGGAATCAATGAATTAGCATGAAAAATATAATTTGACTGAAACGTAATAGTATACTATGATAGGGTAACCCAACATATGAATGCAGAGATAATACAAATATCATAATACAAGCATATCCTAGAATACACAGTCAATATCATCAACCAACTAATATAACACACGATATAACGATAAGAGATGGACATAGAATATAAATTAATACTCATCATTGCTGATGAGTGGAGTCCGCGATAGACTCGTACTCAATGATAATTAGAGTCAGTACATAAATGTACCGTAGACCCCGAGACGCATCCTTAGTGATTGGTCTCATACCCAATGATAAATAGAGTCAGTACCTAAATGTACCATAGACCCCGAGCCCCATCTTAGTGATAGGTCTCGTGCCCAATAATAAATAGAGTCGGTACCTAAATGCACCATAAACCCCAAGCTGCATTCTCAGTGATGGTCTCGTGTATATCTTACCATACCCTCTACATCGAGCTTTGGTGATACACCGTACCCTCTACATCAAGCTTTGGTGTTATATAACCTACTCAATTTACTTGAAACATACATGGACCTCACCGTACCCTCTACATCGAGCTTAGGTGACATATAGTTCACTCGTAGATGACCATCATAATCTCCCCCTTTGCCATCATAGGTTACTTAAAAATTTTGCATAGCATTTCTACAAACAGAACAATGGGCATATCCTGTATAATATGCCAACGGGACCATAAAGGAACACGATGCCATAAAGATATATATATATATATATAAAATAACGTCACGTAATCATATATATTACAAACGATGACCAATATTGCGTCATCGTCTATCTATATGAATGGTCACTACTAAGACAAATAATATGCATGGCCACTAATATATGACCAATACAGGGTATGGTCACAAACCCATGGTCGATACCATTCATCAAACATATCCACCTCAAGTTCAAAGCCAAAGGGTACAGATTTATTCCATTTGATCGTACATTCTCGTTAGACGTGATTATGTGGCGAATCGTCATACCGATCCCAAGCCCAACCATTGTTAATCTCATATGAACCACTTAACATTAACATTTGAATCTGAGTTTCTCCTTGCACTTCGCCTCCCCAAGGAGCTCATAGTCTTCCTCGAAGTTGCGCCAAGGCTCTGCATGAACCTACAATCGAAACCGTGGGAGAATCCCCATTTGAACGCACATTTCCCGGGCTTTAATGCCCAGGCTAGTGCACTACCGGTGCATTGGTAATAAGACCAGTGGTGGCCTGTTCGAGGCAGTAAAGCCTAGGGCAGGTGCTAACCGTGTCACTGATCATCGATTTGGACTAACTTTTCTCTGAGGCTTCGCCTGATGAGTCACCTAGCATTCCTATTCTACCTTCACCCCATCTGACCTCCTCTGTAGCCCATTGGTTGGTATTTTGGATGTGATTACTCATGTGTTCGAAAACTGATTTCAACATGAAATCGACAATTTGCACGTATAGAGTTCAACAAACGAATCTAGCGGCTCGATCTCCTTAATACGTCGAAATGAACTCAACCAGCCTTCCCACCTTGTGTGTTGCTTACACTTGTGTTGATACACCTATTCATCCATGCGTATGCACATAGGTATGCAAAAACACTCATTTTCTTTACAAGTGACATTTCATACTTCACCAAAATGATTACTCGACTTGTTATTCTTCCCATGCAACTTAACACACACGTTAATTGCTATGGCTACATGAAATGCTAGGAACATTCTTGCATACAAATAAAGATGTTCACCCACACAAAGATATAATAATCCACTTACACACACACACAACTACATATGACAACTCTTGTTACAACATAAGAATTGTCTTGATTATTATATTACTTCAAATACATGTATACGTATACCCGCTCGTGCACATATGAGTGCATGTATTTTTAACTAAGCAATTCAATCATCGCCAAATCCAGTCTTAATTTTATTTACTAAATCTTTTCAGTAAAAGTAAATTATATTTTTATATTATTTTGTAAAATCTCAAACCATTTTATAAAATATTATACTTGCTTATAAATCCATTTTAAGTCTTTAAAATACTAAATCTATTCATTGAAAATCAAGTATTACTTTGGTAAATATTTTACAAAACGTTATAATCATTTTATAAAATATCTTCTTCATTTTATTTTATAAAATATTATATTCTTTATAAAATACCTCATTCATACAAGTTTATAAATTCTCATACTATTTTATAATTTTTTGTACTATTTTATAAATCATTATCTTAAAAAATAACAATTTTGTTTTATTTTATAAAATATCAATTTATTCTATTTTATAAAATCACTACTTAATAAAATATCACTTTTATTTAAAAATTATTTCTTTAAATAATATTTATAAATAAACTATTTACTTATAAAGATCATTTTTTACTTTAAAATAATATTTATAAGTATCGATTAAGCTTCATTACACATCAAATCACTTTAATAATAAGTGTAGAGCACATATTCACTTAATTAGCTTGCTAACTTTTCCCAAAATCCATTCAAATGGTTTAATACACTGACTAATGATATGCACATAATTATATCACTAAATTAATCTTTAATCACTAATAACATCATACAAATCAATTACTTAGCCAGTAATCCAAATTTAAGCTTACTAACTATTTCAAAAATAACGATTAAGGTCTCAAACACTCTCTAATCACCTCATATGATTCCTTAATCATCAATAAATGAAAGAATGAAGTTTAACAAGTAAATAGAGTTAGAGGATTATCCCACTCATCTCTTCTTCTGCAAACTAAGCTCAAAATCACAAAAACTCATTCCATGCTTCTCTTGAAATCTTTGATAAAGCTCCAAAATCTGATTCAAGCTTATTACTTGATGGATTATGGGAACCAAAGGTAGAGAAAAATTATAGTGATTTATTCAGGAATTTAGGAATTTTATTTATGATTTGATTAGTGGATTTAGGGTTAGGGGATTAAGGATTAATTAGGAAAAGATTAGGAGAAGAGGAAAAGAAATAACATGGAATGAAAAGTGAATGAGAATTCTAAAGGGGGTTAGCCACTTATTGGCTAGCTAATGGGCCTTGGCCCAAATTCATTTCATCCACTCGAAAACACTATTCACTCCAAAAGGTCATCGACTCCAAATGAAGCCAGCTTCTACTCATTTTTCTCGTAACAGAATTGTAGCCTCAACGACGGGTGTCTCGAGTCTCAGTTCATTCGTAATTGAAAAATCGAGTATAATGGGCATTTTACTAATTAACGATCAAATATTTAAACCAATCATTTAAATATTCAGTTGTTAAAATTGCAAGGTGTTACAGATACCATTATTAGATTTAGGCCAACACGCAGTAGGATAAATAGGTAAATTTCAAAAAATTTATTACATTTTGGATCTTTTTGGGTCTAGAAAGTTTAAATTTATATAGATCTAATCTAAATTAATTTTAAATAAAATCATTATTTGATTTGTAAATAATGTTTTATTTTAATAGTTATGTTTGTATTATATAATATAACATGCGAACCATACACACATGTGTGTGTACGTGCACATGCAACATATATACAGTGTACACGGTTTTACATGCCTGTGTATAATTGTTGAGATTACACTACAATGGACATATTAGCTCCTCCATATACATTTGTATTGTCTAATACATACATACATATAGATATACAGTTTTAATACAACATAAAATTGTTTTGCAAAATATAAATATTTATATCTAGAGGGCAAAGATCGACTACACCTCACTTTTATTACACCTCAAATCCCCCTTGATTTCAATTGCATGCTCTGAATTAAATAATATGCCTTCCCACTCTTCTCACTTTAGGAGGGAGAGTGTATACTATTTGATGCAGAACATGTGGTTGAAATCAAGGGGGATTTGAAGTGTAGCAAAAATTACGTGCAACCTATCCTAGCCCATATACATATATCTAAATTTAATATGATACAAAATTATATTTATAAAAGTATTGTTTATATATATTGTGACAACCATCCTATACCACCAGTACCCAATATACGTGAATAGTGCGCTGTGATGGTACTCGACCGATGTTGGACGATGGTCAAGGGCAAAACATAATAAATAAATCAAACACAGAACCTGTAGAACATCTCATAGCATACAGACAAAATATAATATAATAACATAGACGTAAAATAGACGACTATAATATAATCAAATAAAGCATAAATAAGAAAACCCGAGTGCAATAGGTTCACACATTATAACAAAATGGAAATAAAGGAGTTTATACATTCTAAATATCCAAAATAAACTCTATAACTATCTCTAAAGTAATACAGGTATTGGTGTAGCTCCATAGAACTGCACATCAGAATAAGAGATAGTAAGCTAGTATGAATATATGAAAGCGTAGCCTCCTAGTCGTACTCCGTACAGCTTCATTCCTATCCATACCTATTATCCTTAATCTACTCAATTATGAGTTCCTAAGATAATAAGAAGTAAAGCATAAAACATTGCGTCAGATAATAATCTGGTCTGAGCGATACATCATCTCAAAATACTATAAAAATTGTATATAATAAGAGGCATAAGGTATGAGGAATCATACCTAACCCGTCCATACATCTAAAGAGTTAGCATATGACAATTGATATATTGTAATCTACTATCACCATCATATGAGTGTATTACAATCGAAGTACAATACCCAGTGTCTGGGTATATAGTCGAAAATGCCTACATCATGTGACATCTTAGAGCGATAAGAAACCATAACAAACATAGAACGTCAAACTATCATCATCATCACTCATGTGCATTAGATGCATGATAACTCGTATGGCGCAGTCGTAACAAGAGACTTAATAAAATCTCGGCTTCTTTGGTGCTCGAATTCATGCCACTTCGAAAGGCTATGGACTAGACTTGCAATTGTAAAGTCTAGTGTAATCCACAATCATGAGATCTAGAAGCAATTGTAATCTAGGTGGATGTCCCCACGTACCCTTTTTGTATAGGAACTCTAGAAACCTCTAAATTATTAATGATCCTTTTGCACACGTCTCCATAGTGAACTCAATCATTATTCCATCCCAGCTATCTCTATAGTAGAACATAGTACCAAATTCTACTAAAAGGGTTTTTAACATATCACAATGCTATAACGAATAGTGCTAAACAAATCAAGATTCGGCAATTAACAATCTCTATAAAAGGGTAATGACTGAAATAGAATCAACAGGAATATAACTAGAAATTTAAAAGCAACAATATCGAGAAATCCGGATTTCTCAATAAAATTAATGTATTTCAATTTTAAATAACAATTGATTGTAAAAGTGAATATTTAACCAAACAGCCAATAATTTCAACCAAACACAAATAGTAAATTTATCTACTATATAACATACTGATTTGACCAAAAAGGTTAGTTAAACTCACCAGAGTTCCAGTTATCGCCGAAGCATTCTGGTTCTGACTAAAATCGAACATCGTTCGATTTTAGCTTGAAATTCTATAAGCTCCCATCTCCACCAATTCAATTCCTAAGTGTGGCTATCGATTTCACGATTACAACGCGACTGACCGCGGTTGATTTGGACCTTGTATGAGAGAGTTACGATTTTTATAATTTATTGAATAAATTAAAACAAATTAATTTTCTTAATTACACACTTCAAAACAAATTACCCAATAAAACAAAAACTCCTTCTTCCTAAACTCATCCCGCCATTTCCTGATACCAACCTCCACCATAGACGAAGCTTCAACCACAAAATTCTCCACATCCAACAAACGAAACCAAGCACCGATTTTGCCACTCACCTCTACGCTTCAATCTCTCCGCAACCATCACTATTACGTGACACTTTATCGCTCAAGGCCAAAAGCGACTCGAGCAGCCCCCTCATGCGACAGCAAAGTCGCGATTCACATCTCTTGATCGGACACAATGAAATTTTATGGAAATGTGTGCTTTGGCAAATAAAACTCGATGGTGAACTCCGATTCGTAAACCGATGCATG
Organism: Allium fistulosum; assembly: GCA_030737815.1. Lineage (NCBI taxonomy): Eukaryota > Viridiplantae > Streptophyta > Magnoliopsida > Asparagales > Amaryllidaceae > Allium > Allium fistulosum. The sequence goes on along the minus strand of CM060908.1, from coordinate 734,334,848 downwards.
AATTTGCCAGAACCTAAACGCTAGACACCCTCAAATTGTTGACCCTCGCATCCCCTCACTGGAAAACCGCGAACACTCCAACATTCAACCGCTGTAACGACCCACTTTTCCGTACAACCTAATTTGACAATATAACCGCATATGTCAACTCAAATTGCACAAAAAGGCGGATTGTTAGGGGTGAAGAAGAAAAGATAGAAGAAGAAACAAAAAAATCAGCACAGAATCTCACAATCGCAGCAGAAAAAAATATAATATATAATAACAGATTTTTATACAAGAGAATCTGTAACTATCAATATATATATACAACCATTAGAGTACAACAATCAATACATCAATATGGAAAGTTATCTACAACTTTTCCTCACCAGTGTTGACTATACGGTCTACACACACAGCGGAATATAATCAAGTACGAGTATACGTCTTTGTCATCTAGCTCATCTCGTGAGCTCCATAGTATCCTAGCCCGAATCTGTAATACTCGGTCTTACATGAGCATTATAATAAAATAACACCCGAGTCAGTCTGGAAAACCAGCATGAGTAAACACACTCAACATGAATTATTAAAGTTACCAAAATCCTTTGAAAAACAAAGGTATCTCGTAAGACCGCGTCATACATAAATATGACGGGTTTTTACCGTACGATAACCAAAACATTTTATTTCAGAATCATCTGATATTATAATAGTTTCTATAGAAAATAAATTAGAAAATAGCTAAAATGCTTGCATCTCACGTTTCAGCATAGTTAGGCACAATCAAAACCATACAGGCTCGTAGTGGATATTGGATAACATAAAATGACTGGACTACTGGGGTACCGCCGGTCACAGTACACCTCTAGAAAAATGTACCGAGGACCTCGCAGGGATCCCCTGCCAACACAAGACCAGTCTACCCCTAACCTGGATAGTACCGAATATGTTATCACCCCAAGTGTTCCCGCCCTTAATCGAGCGCTTACTTTTCCATGCACAACCATATCCATAATTTTTATACGTCCGAGTGTATCTAGAAAGGTGATAACATACCCTAATTGGGTGCGACCCACTTAGCCTTGCTGCATCTCCCATGTTCTAATCATTCCCGGTTGATGAGGCTTGAGGCTACGTTTACCTTTCAAGAACAGTTTCACTTTGAATGCTCATCGTCCTCTAATGACGATGTTCTAATAGCATTCGTCCATACAAGTTGTCCTGGGTCGGGACAAATTGTGTAACGACCCGAATTTCCAGACCCGGAAAATCGAACCATTTATGTTAAAGAAAAAGAGGTAGAAGAAGAAGAAACAGAAAATCAACAACAGAATCTCACATCGCAGCGGAATAAAATATAATATATACAAAACAGATCTTTACTCAAACAGAAGAATATATCTGTTTATACAATATTTTTACAGAATACATCATCAGAGTTCATCACATCAATGATATACATCCAAATACACAGCGGAACAATAAACAAATACGGAAGTACGTATCGCCATCCAGCTCGTCTCCTGAGCTCCACAGCTACAATCTGAACCTGTTTATCTCGGTCTGACCCGAGCATCATATAAAACAATACCCGAGTCAGTCTGGAAAACCAGCGTGAGAAAATCACACTCAATTTGATTATTAAAGTTTCAAAAATCCTTTTGAAAACAAAAGCATCTCGTAAGACCACGCCACAAATAAACATGTCGGGTTTTTACCTTACGATAGCTAAAACACTTTTTATAAAATCCTCTGATATTATAATAATGTCTATTTACAAATACTTATTAAAATAGCTGAAATTGTTACATGATTAAATTCCAGCATAGTAGCCACAAAGTGGGTAATACAAACAAAACTCGTACAAGGTACGTAGGGAGAATGGATTTCCAACGAATGACTAGGTACTGGGGTACCACCTGTCACAGTACGTGGCCTAGATCACAGTACCGAGGAGTACGCCCGCTCCCCTGCAACACAAGACCGGAATCATCCCTTACTGGATAATTCCAAATAAAATCACCCCACGGTTGGGATCAGCAACCGCACCACTAAGCCGAAATAAAAGGGACATCTAGACAGGGATGACTTTACTCTCAAGTGGGTGCTACCCACGAAGCCTTGCTGCATAACCCCTGATTTTCAGTCATTCCCGGTTGATGAGGCTTGAGGCTAAACGTTACCTTCAGAACGTTTCACTTAGAATGCCCATCGTACCCTGACGATGTCCGAAAGCATTCGTCCATACAAGTCCGTTCCAGGTCCGAACAGAACTGATAACACTATCCCCTTATCAATATTACCCTCGTTTCCCCATGAAACGTACAAACCGGATCGAAGTGGTTTTCGAGTCTCCAGACCTAGAATTCCGGTATACAGAAACCCGATCCCGGTCTCTTCGAAACGATCAGCGCATTTGGCCAATATTGATAGTCGGTTGTTTAACTATCAATTAACATCCATAACAACCATCAACAATCAATAATTACTCCAAATTATTTATATCCCTCAAAATATCTTCACAAGATATTATTTCCATTTCAATTCCCATTGGAAACAATTTCAAACTATATTCCTCTCACGGAATAATTTCCCAATATTTATTTTCACTGGAATGCCAAGTACAAAACCATTTTAGATTTTTAAAATAATTTTAAAACACTTTATTATAAAAATACTTTATAAGAACGCCTTTTTAAACTTCTTTAATATTTAAGTTAAAATATATATTTAAAGATATTTAAAATAAAACCATTTTAAAGAATATAAACAAATTTCCTTTTAAAACATATTATCAAATCTCATTTGTATTAACTACAATAAAAGATTGAAAATTACTTACTTTAGAAATTTAACATTTGGAAATAGTAGATTTTTAAAACTTGACTTTTAAATAACAATAAATCTTTAACTAATATTTAAAATTTTCCTTTTAAAACAAAATGTACTTGGCTATCCAGAAAATACTTCTCTTTCACAACCTTTAAAATAAATCTCTGTTTATTTTTAAAACAGATTCACAATCCTTTATAAATTCACACCTTGAGTTTATATTAAAATCCGCTTCACTTTATAAACTCAGTTTATAGATCTCAAAATCTCATTCCTCTTTAAAATTTCCCAGTTTCAATATTTAGATCAATTCTACAATTTTATTTCAAATTTGCTTTATCTTGCAATAAAATTGTCTTATTTACCTTATTTATTTCCAATACAATTATTCGGGTTTTTAATTTTAATTTCTAGTTAAAACCCCTTTAACTGAAAATTCCTATTTTAAATTCCCAACATTCCTTATTAACGCTTTTAATTAAATTAACTCATTTAATTAGAAATAATTTCTTTATTTCTTTAAAAACCATATCACTTGAGTTTTAAATTTTTATTTCTCCTTCGTAAATTTAAATTCCTTTTTCCCATATTTATTACAATTCCAATTCACTTTATTTTATCTTATTTTAAATTCACCTTTAAATTTATTCCAATTTACTTAAATTATTATTCTTTATTTTCTTCAAAAATTCAATCCCATAGATTTCCAAAATTTATTATACTGGGAATTCAATCAACCACAACATCCAATATCAAATCATCACAGGATATCAATATTCAGATCACAGAATAATAAAATAAATTTTTGAGGAATCCAGTTGGATCCCTCCAACCTGTTTCCCTGCATCCACAGACGTTAGCACAATACCAATCCCACTTCGAGGTGGAATATCGCGGTATATGGGATTTAAAATAAATCATCCGCTATTATGCGGCGCATAGGGTCTCATCCGCTATTAAATGCGGGAATATCAAATCCAATATATACATATGCCAATATATATATATTGGTATATACTACTATATATTATCACATCAATCAAATCAATCAACTCAATCATTCATCCATATTTAAATTTAACCAATTTAAATTTAAATAAAATTAAACTGAGTGAGATTAACTCACCTTTCATTTGCAAACCAATCCCAATCGGCCTGTCTTCCCTGATTCCAGACCTTGTACAACATTTTGATGATTTTTATCAATATTCAAAAATATTGAAGAATTTAAATTCCATTTGATAATTCAATTAACCCGTGATTTGTTTTTATTGTAAACAAATACCTTTACATTTCAAACAGATTTCTATTCCATAGTTATAATTTGCTAACTATCCAATTTTAAATATAAATTTTCCTTGAAATCCTTCCACTTATAAAAATTCACTTGTATAGATTTATAATTTATTTCCTCTTCCCTAAAAGTAAAATTCTCTTCTGTTTATATTAAATATAAATGCTTCTAAGCTCACTGACTTACTATAAATTCAATATTGTGTTATATTCACTAAATCAAACAGAACTAATTTATACTTATCGTTAATATACCATCATATTTTCTTCTGATAAGGTGAAATTTCTTTTTAAAAAAAAATAATAGTTATACCTCACGATCCACTGCGAGCCCCCAGACAGTCGCCATCACCACCATCCATCACGAACTCGCCAACGAACAACCGCCGATCTCCAGAAATCGCGAGTGCTTGCAGCAACCACCACACGGCTCACTAAAACCCTAGCTTCACGTCGACGAACACCCACAGCTGGCCGTGCCCTAGTTCTCTATCGCAACCTCCGCTACCACCCACGCGACACCCAAACCCTAAATCGCGACATCGCTACCCAGCTCTGCCGAAGACCACATCGAAACAACCCAGCCCATCGAACGAGATCGACTGCTCACGTCTTCTTCCTTAATCGCGTACGTGCGACTCCTCGCTTAGGACACCTCGCGCAACGAGGCCTACTCGAAGACCCAAACTGGATGCCACGACGTGCTCGCGCGATTCGATTTCGAAGCTTTCCTATCGGCTTCGACTTGCACTCGTCTTTGATTCGATGAAGACGAGGGCTCGAAAATTTATTTGAACAAAAAGATGTGGGTTCGTTTTTCCTTTAAGCTGAGAAGCCCCCTTTTTCTCATTCAGTTTGAGTTAAAGAGGAAAGAAAAGAAGCTTCGGCTATACGATTTTTAATGAAGGAGGGGAACGAGATATTAAAACGGAAACGAGGCATGCTTTGCACGATTTCTTCCCGTGATTTTTGGCGTGATTTTAGGGAGGCAACGTGCTGATGATAAGCCCCCCCTTCTCTTTTTTTTTTATTTAAATTAAATTTGTTTTCGATATAAATTTTCAACGCGTTAACCCATCGTGTGCTCACATAACAACTCCGAATAATACAAAATTTGAAATCCGATAATAATTCAATATTACGGACCCAATGGAACTGGTTTCGTCGAATTCCGAGACTGTGCCTCGGAAGGCTATTTTTAAATATTGATTTAAACGATAAAATTTCAAAACTGAACAAGACGCTTTGAAATTCCATTTTAAAAGTTCTATTGTCTTCAGCATCATTAATATTAATTTTTCGATCTTCCAAAATAATTTAAATTAGCTTAGAATACCAGATTTACTATTTTATCCAACTTCAAATAAATTTAATTTAATTATTAAATTACTCAATAACAGCAATATTTGAAATTTAAGTTTATAATTAACCTCTGAATATTTTAAATTAATTAAATATTCCAATTTCAAATGCTCAAAAATTCCGGGTCGTCACATTCCTTCCCCCTTAAAAGAATTTCGTCCCCGAAATTACCAGGTAAGAGGAATGATTCAATCCCCGTTAACTATTTCCCAAATTCAAACAGTTTTAACAATACCCAAACAATCTTTTATTAAGGATACACTAATCATCTTTTAACTCCCCAACTTATTCATAAGTTCAACCCATACCACCTACTTATCCATTCAAATTTAAATTTGAATTCAAATTTTGAATTATCAAAATTTTCTCAAAATTTTTCTAACTCCCTAAATTTCCGAAAAATTTCGCCAGCGTCTCCTTTGCGCGGCTAGCTCGGTACAACTACAAAATGGCTCTATGGCCTCCCAATCTCAAAAAGAAAACAAAAAGCCAAGTGGCTGGATCAAAAACCCAATCAAATTTCATATAGAAATTCAAATACATACCTTTTTGTCGGGCCATTAAATTTTATCTTCTAAAATCAAAATCCCAATTTATCCATTGCTTTTAGACACCTGTATATTCTACTAAGCAATAATATTCAATCACAATTCCAAAGTTATTTTATACTTTCCTTTACAAATTTCCAACATTTGTTTTACTTAAGCCCGTACGATGCACATATATCATCCGTACGCAATATCACATTCGATCGCTCAATCGATCACACAATTTCACTTCCGAACTAGTATCGTCCACCCGACTTCCTAGTGCGGACTCAGATCTGGTTTCTTGATCAGAAACCGTCATTCTCCTTGCATAGCCACAAACTATGATAGAGAATATCCAGAATCAATCAACAATCCATATCCAGGTTCGCCGTTGAAAATCGAGTGAAAAATCCTGATTCGGATCGATAAAACTATCTCGAAATTCTGTGTTCGACATCTGGATCAAATAGCTATGCGAATAAAATAATATACGTACATCTTACGTATAAATTCCAATTGATTACCAATTATATCAATTCTCTTTTATTCACATTCAGTTTGCTTACATTCACTTATCCACAATTTTCTCATTTCACAATTTCAAATTTTAATTGTTATTCAATTATTCATCTAGAATAACTTTCCTCAATACAAAATTACTTAAGAATCTCACCATATTCCTTAAGTTCAAAAATAAATTTTTCTTATATTTATCTACTTCTTCACCACTGAAGTGTATATATTCAAATCGAATTCCAATTTCATATGAATTTCAATTTACTTCAATTTACCACTTCATTTCAAATATAAATACTTATTCCATTTGATTTCAATTTGGCTTTCACCCGAATATTTAATTAGTTGCACTTACTAATTAATTTAAATTTCAATTAACAGTTTATTCACAAACTTCACTTCTTTAGTTCCCTCAATTTCACTTATCCTTACATTTACATTTGAATTAGATTCCAATATCTAGTTCCAATTTCATTTGCTAACCAATTTAGATTATTTATCGTTAATGAAAAATTTCAAAAATTTCAAAAAAAATTTCTAACTCCCAAAATTTACGGAAAATTTTGGCAGAGTCTCCCTTGTACGGAGGGACTTCTGCGATATCGCAGGATGCACAAATATGTATATATACATCGGCCTCAGGCCGGAAATCACAATATATCAATATAAACAGTTCATATTTCCTATTTTGAATTTTTTTTTCGTAAGCGTACCTCATTTTTAGCATTTTAAAGCAAGCGGCTTATTATTTAGCAATTTGTGCAACCCAAAATCAGCTATACGGCTTCCCCGAACCTGTACTTACTTAATTTAAAGATGTAAGTGCCAAAATCATGCAACTTAACAACATTTCTCATATTTAACTAGCAACATAAGCGTTTTAATAAGCAATGCAAGTTAAACAACACTTATAAGCAATTTATAGGGTTCCACCATTAATTTAAATTGTTTACAACTCAATTCTCACATTCGATTCATTTTAGCAAAACAAACTCATATTTAATTCAGTTGATCTCAAAATCAATCTATTTAACTTCTATCAACTTATAGAATTTTAACTTCCTTGTTTACGTCAAACGACGATTTATTTAATGCAGCCTCGTCCATATCCATATGAATAAATGATTATTTGGGTTTTACAACCAATTTGAATTGATTCCAATTCAATTTATTTTAATTCCATTACACTTATAATTTAATTGGTAAATTCACTGAATCCAATATAAATTCTAATCCGCATCTGATAATTTATTTCTGAATTGTATTTTATTACTAACAAGTCTACTTCAATCCATTTCTACTTACTTGCAATTATTTACAATTCAAATTATCACTATTATACTTCAACTCCATTATTCATTCACACTTTCACTTTTATTACCAAATCCAAATTCCATTAACATATTTGATTTACTAATTTATTCCAAATTAGTTTACTTCCATTTTAACCAATACAATATTTGATTTTTATCCTTACAAATCACCCTAGTTAATCTCCTCGGGTTTTATAATTCAAGTACTGGATCTTATTCATTCCCAAAATACCAAACAAATTTATTTACTTAGCTATAACTTCCCATTCAAGCCACCATTAATTTAATTTTCCAATAAATTTAATTCCTTTACCATTATCCAATCTAAATTTAATTTAACCCAAATCTCTATTCCAAACTGCACATCTCTTATTCATCTTACTCTTACTTGTTAATGTAAGGATTTTAATTTCACTCAATATTATTTATAATTCAACTGAATTTCATTACAATTTAATTTTATTTAACTTAACTTCAGTCAAATCATATTATTCTCTTAATATCATTTCCATCACAATTTATTTCAATTCGATTCCAACAATCCAAATACAACTGGATTTATTTTCTCAGTTTGCTTCAAATCCAACTCAAAATTAAACTTAGTTTAAGCTCATTTGTCTCAACTTACTTTTATTTCTCCATCTGATTCAAATAAAGATTTAGAATTCTTATGTACCCGGCTTTTAGTTTCAAATCATTTTGAAATCTCCACTTATTCCAAAATCACACTTCTCACGTTTTTAAACCAATTCTGGATTTTTATTCCCTACAAATTTCATTTGAAATTTCAAAAACAAAACAAATTTCCTTTCGAAATTTCAAAAACAACTATCTTTTCTGAATAAATCAATTTGGCAGCAGTTCGTCACTCAGGAGTTCGAAAATAAATGCTGAAGATGCGGCCGTCATCCTCCGAATTATTTCCAGCAACTGAAATGAATTTATTGCTATATCCCTTTCAAAAATTTATTTGAAACAATTTTCCTTCCAGAAATACTTTCCAAAATAATAATGCTTGTGTTTATCTTCAAAACACTTTGAAAACACTTCCAAATATCCAAGGTTTAAATTTACCGTTTGATTAAATCAAATTTTTAGTTATAATTCATTTGTACAATTCATATTTATACAAATATCCATTGGTTAAGTAAATCATTCTGATTTTACAATCTTACCATATTTTTTTCAATTTTAATTTGTCAGAATATTTTCATCCAAACATCCAAATATATAATAATTTAAAGAAATATTTCTTTTATATCAAAATACATTTTCCGGGTAAAATTATTTCATCTACCCGTTTCAAAACAATATTGTGTCGAATTGTTCTATTCGAGTGTTTAGAAACCCCTTCGATACAGTTGCGCAGACTGTGCCGACGAAGGTTCATATGCCACTCAATAAATCAACCAACACAATATAAAACCATTTTATATTCACTAACAAATACGCGCTCATATCTATTAATACACTCAAAATTCCCACCAGAGCCAAGGTTATCGCCAACCTTTGCTCTGATACCACTGTAACGACCCGAATTTCCAGACCCGGAAAATCGAACCATTTATGTTAAAGAAAAAGAGGTAGAAGAAGAAGAAACAGAAAATCAACAACAGAATCTCACATCGCAGCGGAATAAAATATAATATATACAAAACAGATCTTTACTCAAACAGAAGAATATATCTGTTTATACAATATTTTTACAGAATACATCATCAGAGTTCATCACATCAATGATATACATCCAAATACACAGCGGAACAATAAACAAATACGGAAGTACGTATCGCCATCCAGCTCGTCTCCTGAGCTCCACAGCTACAATCTGAACCTGTTTATCTCGGTCTGACCCGAGCATCATATAAAACAATACCCGAGTCAGTCTGGAAAACCAGCGTGAGAAAATCACACTCAATTTGATTATTAAAGTTTCAAAAATCCTTTTGAAAACAAAAGCATCTCGTAAGACCACGCCACAAATAAACATGTCGGGTTTTTACCTTACGATAGCTAAAACACTTTTTATAAAATCCTCTGATATTATAATAATGTCTATTTACAAATACTTATTAAAATAGCTGAAATTGTTACATGATTAAATTCCAGCATAGTAGCCACAAAGTGGGTAATACAAACAAAACTCGTACAAGGTACGTAGGGAGAATGGATTTCCAACGAATGACTAGGTACTGGGGTACCACCTGTCACAGTACGTGGCCTAGATCACAGTACCGAGGAGTACGCCCGCTCCCCTGCAACACAAGACCGGAATCATCCCTTACTGGATAATTCCAAATAAAATCACCCCACGGTTGGGATCAGCAACCGCACCACTAAGCCGAAATAAAAGGGACATCTAGACAGGGATGACTTTACTCTCAAGTGGGTGCTACCCACGAAGCCTTGCTGCATAACCCCTGATTTTCAGTCATTCCCGGTTGATGAGGCTTGAGGCTAAACGTTACCTTCAGAACGTTTCACTTAGAATGCCCATCGTACCCTGACGATGTCCGAAAGCATTCGTCCATACAAGTCCGTTCCAGGTCCGAACAGAACTGATAACACTATCCCCTTATCAATATTACCCTCGTTTCCCCACGAAACGTACAAACCGGATCGAAGTGGTTTTCGAGTCTCCAGACCTAGAATTCCGGTATACGGAAACCCGATCCCGGTCTCTTCGAAACGATCAGCGCATTTGGCCAATATTGATAGTCGGTTGTTTAACTATCAATTAACATCCATAACAACCATCAACAATCAATAATTACTCCAAATTATTTATATCCCTCAAAATATCTTCACAAGATATTATTTCCATTTCAATTCCCATTGGAAACAATTTCAAACTATATTACTCTCACGGAATAATTTCCCAATATTTATTTTCACTGGAATGCCAAGTACAAAACCATTTTAGATTTTTAAAATAATTTTAAAACACTTTATTATAAAAATACTTTATAAGAACGCCTTTTTAAACTTCTTTAATATTTAAGTTAAAATATATATTTAAAGATATTTAAAATAAAACCATTTTAAAGAATATAAACAAATTTCCTTTTAAAACATATTATCAAATCTCATTTGTATTAACTACAATAAAAGATTGAAAATTACTTACTTTAGAAATTTAACATTTGGAAATAGTAGATTTTTAAAACTTGACTTTTAAATAACAATAAATCTTTAACTAATATTTAAAATTTTCCTTTTAAAACAAAATGTACTTGGCTATCCAGAAAATACTTCTCTTTCACAACCTTTAAAATAAATCTCTGTTTATTTTTAAAACAGATTCACAATCCTTTATAAATTCACACCTTGAGTTTATATTAAAATCCGCTTCACTTTATAAACTCAGTTTATAGATCTCAAAATCTCATTCCTCTTTAAAATTTCCCAGTTTCAATATTTAGATCAATTCTACAATTTTATTTCAAATTTGCTTTATCTTGCAATAAAATTGTCTTATTTACCTTATTTATTTCCAATACAATTATTCGGGTTTTTAATTTTAATTTCTAGTTAAAACCCCTTTAACTGAAAATTCCTATTTTAAATTCCCAACATTCCTTATTAACGCTTTTAATTAAATTAACTCATTTAATTAGAAATAATTTCTTTATTTCTTTAAAAACCATATCACTTGAGTTTTAAATTTTTATTTCTCCTTCGTAAATTTAAATTCCTTTTTCCCATATTTATTACAATTCCAATTCACTTTATTTTATCTTATTTTCAATTCACCTTTAAATTTATTCCAATTTACTTAAATTATTATTCTTTATTTTCTTCAAAAATTCAATCCCATAGATTTCCAAAATTTATTATACTGGGAATTCAATCAACCACAACATCCAATATCAAATCATCACAGGATATCAATATTCAGATCACAGAATAATAAAATAAATTTTTGAGGAATCCAGTTGGATCCCTCCAACCTGTTTCCCTGCATCCACAGACGTTAGCACAATACCAATCCCACTTCGAGGTGGAATATCGTGGTATATGGGATTTAAAATAAATCATCCGCTATTATGCGGCGCATAGGGTCTCATCCGCTATAAAATGCGGGAATATCAAATCCAATATATACATATGCCAATATATATATATTGGTATATACTACTATATATTATCACATCAATCAAATCAATCAACTCAATCATTCATCCATATTTAAATTTAACCAATTTAAATTTAAATAAAATTAAACTGAGTGAGATTAACTCACCTTTCATTTGCAAACCAATCCCAATCGGCCTGTCTTCCCTGATTCCAGACCTTGTACAACATTTTGATGATTTTTATCAATATTCAAAAATATTGAAGAATTTAAATTCCATTTGATAATTCAATTAACCCGTGATTTGTTTTTATTGTAAACAAATACCTTTACATTTCAAACAGATTTCTATTCCATAGTTATAATTTGCTAACTATCCAATTTTAAATATAAATTTTCCTTGAAATCCTTCCACTTATAAAAATTCACTTGTATAGATTTATAATTTATTTCCTCTTCCCTAAAAGTAAAATTCTCTTCTGTTTATATTAAATATAAATGCTTCTAAGCTCACTGACTTACTATAAATTCAATATTGTGTTATATTCACTAAATCAAACAGAACTAATTTATACTTATCGTTAATATACCATCATATTTTCTTCTGATAAGGTGAAATTTCTTTTTAAAAAAAAATAATAGTTATACCTCACGATCCACTGCGAGCCCCCAGACAGTCGCCATCACCACCATCCATCACGAACTCGCCAACGAACAACCGCCGATCTCCAGAAATCGCGAGTGCTTGCAGCAACCACCACACGGCTCACTAAAACCCTAGCTTCACGTCGACGAACACCCACAGCTGGCCGTGCCCTAGTTCTCTATCGCAACCTCCGCTACCACCCACGCGACACCCAAACCCTAAATCGCGACATCGCTACCCAGCTCTGCCGAAGACCACATCGAAACAACCCAGCCCATCGAACGAGATCGACTGCTCACGTCTTCTTCCTTAATCGCGTACGTGCGACTCCTCGCTTAGGACACCTCGCGCAATGAGGCCTACTCGAAGACCCAAACTGGATGCCACGACGTGCTCGCGCGATTCGATTTCGAAGCTTTCCTATCGGCTTCGACTTGCACTCGTCTTTGATTCGATGAAGACGAGGGCTCGAAAATTTATTTGAACAAAAAGATGTGGGTTCGTTTTTCCTTTAAGCTGAGAAGCCCCCTTTTTCTCATTCAGTTTGAGTTAAAGAGGAAAGAAAAGAAGCTTCGGCTATACGATTTTTAATGAAGGAGGGGAACGAGATATTAAAACGGAAACGAGGCATGCTTTGCACGATTTCTTCCCGTGATTTTTGGCGTGATTTTAGGGAGGCAACGTGCTGATGATAAGCCCCCCTTCTCTTTTTTTTTATTTAAATTAAATTTGTTTTCGATATAAATTTTCAACGCGTTAACCCATCGTGTGCTCACATAACAACTCCGAATAATACGAAATTTGAAATCCGATAATAATTCAATATTACGGACCCAATGGAACTGGTTTCGTCGAATTCCGAGACTGTGCCTCGGAAGGCTATTTTTAAATATTGATTTAAACGATAAAATTTCAAAACTGAACAAGACGCTTTGAAATTCCATTTTAAAAGTTCTATTGTCTTCAGCATCATTAATATTAATTTTTCGATCTTCCAAAATAATTTAAATTAGCTTAGAATACCAGATTTACTATTTTATCCAACTTCAAATAAATTTAATTTAATTATTAAATTACTCAATAACAGCAATATTTGAAATTTAAGTTTATAATTAACCTCTGAATATTTTAAATTAATTAAATATTCTAATTTCAAATGCTCAAAAATTCCGGGTCGTCACAAATTGAGTCGCCGTCTTCACCATATTCATGATATCACCATTCGTAGCATTCAAACCGAATCGAAGTGGTTTTCGGGTAATTAAACCTGATCCCAATCTCTTCGAAACGATTGGCAAATTTGGCCAAATTTGATAGTCGGTTATTTAACTATCAAATAACATCCATAAGCAGTCACTAGGCCCTATATAAATTTTCCAAAATATTTATTTTCAAAATATCTTTATAAGATTTATATATTCAAATCTCTTCCAGAATATCAATATTTGAAAACAAATCCAACACTTATCCATAACATGATATTTCAATCCGTATCTCTGTAACGACCCGTAAATTTCAACCGTTTTAAAATACATTATTAATTGAAATTTTGCGAAATTTTAAAACGATAAAATTTTGAAATATAAATTTGATATTTGGAATGCGTCTATTTAAACATAGAAACTGGTAAATTTTCGTCCGAAAATATTAAAGTTTATTTCGCGCGTAAATTTACTTCGATTTAATCAGTTAAAAAGCGATGAAAATAAAACGTTTTCGAAACCTAAATATTTTTACATAGAAAAATTCTAAAACATCTTTTGAGCAAGATGTCATTTTGTCGGTTTCCCAAATTCGGACATCTTTGGCTCCGTCGATCTTATTTTTCAGTGTTTTTCTTGCATTTTCCGTAGTAGAAAAATTCGAATTTTTATAATTCAATCGTACCACTGATTTGTATATACCGTTTTGATCGTCTCGTCGTGCTGATCTCTACGGTATATTCGATTGTCAAATTCGGAGTTCCGTTATATGTTGCACTTTGCGTAACGCCTACCGTATCGATAGCCGGTTACAATCTGCTCTGAGACTTTTCGTTATCCTGCGTGTAATCCAATAGCCACTAGCATTTATATCTTCTTGAATTCAACAGCGTGACCTTTGCTTTTCAAAATTTACTCTAACTTTAGCTTTGTTTCCATGCTTACAAAATTTAGTGCTACATTTATTTGCTAGCATGCGTTCTGTTCCTTTCTTTTCAAGATTTGTTCCACTGGCTCCTCATTTCCTCCCCATCTCATCTTTTCACTTTTCTTCTGCAAAACAAATATTATAACTCAAATTCATATTTGCCTTGCTCATCTTCATGCATCTCAATTCCGGACCCAAGCACCAAGCAACAATAGCCGACCACCATCCACCTGCCTATCCATTGCGTTCGCCACCTTCTCTCACCCGCTTGTCCCCTTTATTCCATCCCTCCAGTTCGCCCACAACACACACGGCCACACAAATTTCTCCATCACCCATCTCCATGCTCGGTCCACCTTCTCTCCTTCGCATGCTACCCATCACAGCCGGCCTCTTCCCACCACGCTGAGAACAACTGTACCCCACCTTGCATTGGTCTTCACTCGGTTGCCACCTCAGCCCGATCTTCCAGCTGTGATACCCTTCACCGTGCCCGCTTTATCCTCCGTTCCTCCATAGCCCTGGGTAGGCCGTGGATCCAAGTGAGCATCAGTTTTCCCATATTCGCATCCTAATTCCATATTTACAATATATAGTACAAAGTTCGGCCTCTTATTATATATTCTATATTTTGAAGTTTTGTTATATATATAGTATACTCTAAACGGTAGGCTGTGGTGCTAATTGATGTTTTAACTTGTGGCTATACTAACATTACATACATAGCTATGAAATTATTTTATTTATTTTATATATATACCTCATTTATATAGCCTGCACGCATATATTATAAATATATATATAGTCAGTAATATATCTTGTCTGTTTAAGATACCTGGAAACATTGGTTTAACTCAAGTTAGTTTATATTAGTTTTATTCATGTGTTAGTATAGAGTATGGTATTGGGTTATGTAAATTATATTTGGTACGTGCGTGTGAATATATACTTTTGTTTTGGGTTTGTCTGCATATTTTAGTTCAGCTGTGCATTTCTGTAAACTATATTATAGTATAAAATTTAAGTTCGAAGACTATATATATATAAGTCTTTTCATTTTATTTTTATAAGTATATATATATTATTTGTTGCAGTTCATAAGCTTGATGTATAAGCAGGTTGTCTTAAGTTATATATTAAATTATGAGTTATATAAATATTGTTTATGTGTATATATGATCTTACAAAGGCTACAGTACATTAAGAGTATATAAATTTATACAATCTTGTTCAAATTTTATATATTTGATAATACAAAGATTAAGTTTGTATAGAACAGTTAGTTTCTATATTAGTATTGATATGTATGATGTTCTGATGTTTGTAAAGTCATAGTACAGTATATATTTATAATATAAAGTATCTTAAGTTATAAAATTTATACTGTTTATACTGTTTAAGTATGTCATACGTTTTGATGTGAGTGTACTAGTTTATAAAGCTATTTTGTTCTTGTTTTGTTACAGTTTGTGTTCCAGTTTGTAATATTTCAACATATAAGTATATTATACATGTTCTGTTACACACAAAAGTCATATATGTTTTAAAATACTTGTACTATATTCAAATATGGGTAGCTTGTTATTATATGGTGATATTAAATCTATGATTTAGTGTAATGGGTTTTAAAGGGGCTGTATGCATACAAAGTGATGTTAAGATCTACATATAAGTTATATGGATATGTTTATAAATTTAAATTGCATATACGTTAGTATATATATGTATTTGTCATGTTATTATTTTTAAATGTACATATATAACATGTTATGGCATTTTGAAAGTAATAAACTATAATATATATATAAGTATTTTGTATTTTTAAAATAAGCATATACATAAGTATTTATCTCAAAATATATTATATATATATGTTTGATTTTAATATATGTGTTTATTTTAAACCATTGATTTTAACTATACATATTTAGGTTATTTTATTATTTGTTTTAAATTAAATATTGATTTCATGAGAATGACAATAATAATAATATATTTTCTGTATAAATATCTAGTTGATTCTGATTCGTTCATCAATGCCTTATTATCAGCTTTGTCCATCTAATTCGTGTCCAGCTATCTTTGTTTTGGAAGTCGTGCTTGCGATCCGTGACTCAACTTCGTTGTCTATTCATATCTCTAGCCTCGAAAGGTGAGCAATCACTCACGATTAATGTTCTTCTATTTATTAAATTTGATTTCAATTGAAACGACAATTGAAATATACTGTTGTTAGCTATTTACACTGTTATATATGCTATTACCTGTATCAGTTCACCTGTGACATCTGACACCATTATCTGCTATTTATACAATGATAATCCAGTTTAGTTGATAAATGATTGATTGTTGATGTTTATATTGGACGTTAAATTGTTAATGTTAAAAGTGATAAATAATATGCAATTGAACTGATATGATAGTTAATGATTTAAATTGGATCTATATGTTGAATTTGATTAGTTAAAATTCGTATAATATGACCCCTTTAATGTTAAATTAATCGACACGTAGGATTTGGTTAATTACACTTTGAACCGTTGAATGTTTGTTGTTTAAATTGATGATGGATGAAATTGTAATAGATGACAAGCGAAAAATCGTAATGTAATAATCTTTAATCTACATGAAATGATAGTGTAGATTCTAGAAATAATTTTATTAATTTACACAAATAACAATGTGAATTAATACGATTATTTCGGAATTATTTGAATTGATTATTGGATTGATATTGATTGTTGTTATTGCTTGTTTATTTACTTTGACACCATCCCAGTTATCACACTGCAAGTTCCCTTTGTTATGCTTTGATTTTTGAATTGAATTGGAATCGGGTTGAAATGATAAATGCCCAAATTGAACTTTGACCTAGGATAGGAAATTAAATAAAACCCGATTGGTCAATAATTTGATTTAAAAAAAATAAAACGAAGATTTTATTTGAATAAATAATATGGTTTTGAAATGAAGTTGAAATTTGAATTTTTAATGAAGGGAAAATATTAGTATTTAATAATCTGAAACAAAATATTAAAAATGAAATTGATGAAAGAATGTTGTTTAATTTGAGAAATGATTGAATTAAGTTTGAAATGATTTAATAATTAAGTTTGAAATTATTAAACTTTGAAATTATTTAATAATTAAGTTTTGAATTATTTATTAATTAAATAAGATTGAATTATTTAATGATTAGATTGAATTGAATTCTTTAATAAGTGAACTTGAACTTTTGAATAAGTGAATTTTACTTCGTAATAATTGAAATCGAGTTTCTTTATTAATTAAGTTTGGAAAATCATTTAAGTAAGTAAATAAGTGAAATTGAATTTCTTTAAAAGAAATAAAATGTGATTTATTGAAATAAATGTAAGACTTGAAATGTAAGAATTTGATTTGACGAATCTAATTGAATTCAATTTGAAGTTTTGATATAATGAAATGGAACTTAAGAAATTGATTTAATGAATTGAAAATTTAATAGAAATTGTTTTAAATGACAAATTTACTTGATGAATATTGAATGGAATCGACCAATGAATTTAAATTGATTTGAATGATAAATTATATTAATTTATATGATTTTGGAATGAAATTTTATACGAAATTGAATCAATATTTGAATTGTTTTAAATAGAAATTGAAATTGAATTATAAGCTTTTGAAATGGTAATTTGGAAGTTTTGAAACGTAAATTATGGAAATTGATTTAGAAAGACAAATGAAATGTTGGTTTGCTAATCCTAATTGGAATTGTAATTGATTTGGTTTTGAAATATATTAAATGACCAATCGGTGTAATAATTACGAAAGTTATTAAAGAGACCGGAATCGGTTAGAGACATACTCACTGTCTAAACCGAAACCACTTTAATAACTATACGCGGAGTGTGATCCAGAATGAAGTGGTTGGATTGATGTTCGTGATGACTGAAGAAAGAGAACGATAATGGATAGCCTTGACACTTGTGTCAAATTGGAAATGACTAAAACATGAGCCGTGTCGGGCCAATGGAGGTCAGCTACCTCAAGTGAACATACTTCTTCGAACTACTCATTACTTGTTGTCGATTGGTGCACCCTTGATTTTGGGAGTGTTGTTTCACGGTGTTGCGATCGCTGCGGCGATGCGTTCTCACCAGTCCGGATCAGGCAAACGGTAGTATCACTACCTTGGGTATTGCCTCATGTGCCTTGTCATACTTGTATCCCTTTATACGCGACCACTACGAATCTATTTTGTGTTATACCTATGGAGTACTCCCTGATAGCCCACTAGTTTACGGTGGAGTTTACAGTGCTGTATAGACTATAACGCTTATATAAAATGTGTTAAGGGGGATAATGGTAACGCCTTAACACTATTTTGATACCTTATATTACTGATAGACATTATCTACTTAGCGTACATTACTACCTAGTAGATAGTTTAACGGATCCTTAAAGGATGGTTATTCCAAACATCCTTTGAGTTATTTGTATTTCAATTGCTATTTCACTTGAGTTGGATTTATTAATATAAGAATGTTAATCCTGACTCGAGTGTCTTGTGTTTTTGCTTTATGCTCGGGTCAGACTGAGTGTACCAGTATTCGAGACTCACTTTTGAAGTTGGAGCTTTGCTTGAAGATCCAGCCATCCATTCTGCTTTCAATATTCGATGATTCCAGTGATGTATTCTGATTTGTATCTGATGTATCGTATTACTCTTCCGTTGTATCTGGTTTAACTCTGATGTAACTTATATATTTATATAGTAGCTTCATGAACTACTATCTCTTTTATTTCCGCTGCACTTATTACTCTGTGTCTGTGATCTGTGATTATTTATTGTATATGTTCAGTTTTGCCAAATGTAAATTAACAACGCGGTATTTTGAGCAATTCAATTCCGGCATGAGTGTCTACCTATACACTTATAATGGATGCGAATGGTCCAAAATATCGGGTCGTTACAGTTGGTATCAGAGCTTTGGTAGCTCTAGGCAAAACTCAACATATATAGTAAATGTATTTACAGAGTCACTCTCATTCGAGTTTCAATCTCTTCCTTTGACTCAATTCCTTTGAATTTTGGAACGTTCCCCTCGGTTCCGAAATTCGTTCGTGTCCCTCACTATTCGTCTTCTTTCAATTCTGCAGCATCCCATAACTCCACTTCGAATGATCTTTATAATGAGTCGGCGATCTCGGCAATCTCAAATTAATTTATAAAGGAGTGAAACTCCTTAACAATAGACATCGATTTACCGGAGATTTCTGTATCCTCGGTTTACGATGCTATCTATCTTCTGCTATACCTGAATTCTATTTCTTGAGATCGAATGTAGATTTGCCTCGGAATTCTGCATCGATCTTATTCTCGAAGTCACGGTTGACCCGGTTAAGGTTGCCCGCGATTTATCAATCTTCCTACTTTGTTATTAATCATCATATCTTTGTTTCGAACTTATCTTCGAATCAAATTTCTCTTTGATTTAAGTCCATCAAATTTGAAACCCTATCCTTATTTTGAAAATTCATTCCTGTATCGTCGAGCAAAGAAATGTATTTGTAAACTAATATATATAAATATTTTAATATATGCTGTGTTGTTTGAGTTGTTGATGTTGATTTGGGTTTCCGATCGATTCGTCTGATCAACGCTATCGATAGGATTTCCAAAACACTTGAGCAGAGCAAACAGACACAATATTATTTTAAATTAGGTAAACGAAATAAATTTTGAATAATTATATTTTATATATAAGTATGATTTTCTGAATTTTGATAGTTAATTGAATTGTTTGTTAATAAATAATATTGGATTTTAAATATGTCATCTAAACCATTGGCTTTTGTCTCATACATAAATAATTGAAATAAAACATGGTTTATAATTTATTTGAAATTTTAATGAATTTACAACAAGAAACTGGGAATTTAAATTTCCGGTTATTTCAAACTTTGATTTGAAAATTTTAAAGTGTATAGTATTTAAAATATTTTCAAATAGAAATCATTCCAAAGGAATTTTGGATGTTTAATAAGGGCTCTTCTCTTTGTCGCTGGAAAATAATTTCGGTGATGGCGGCCGCATCATCGACATTCATTTTCGAGTTTCGAAGTGGAGAAACCATTCTGTAGCTTTGCTACGGTTTTGTTTTGAGAAAAAGAAATAGTTTGATTTGAATTTCTTCAGTATATTTTGATTTACATATATATAGGTATCTTATTTCAAAATTTAATTTGATTTGATATAAATATATTATATATATCTCTAAATTATTTAAAGTTAATCGGAAATCTAATTCTTAAATTTTGTTAAAGGATGATTTTAATTATAAATAAAACCAAAATTTGGAATAAATATTTAAACTTGAATAATTGAATTGGGAAAATTTTATTGTATATTGTTCAACTGCATTCTAATACAACTTACCTAAATCATTCAGAAGTTGAATATGTAATTGGATAATATATAAGATAAATTGAATTTATAAATAAAATTTGAGTATTTATAATAAATGTTATACACCAAATTTTGATTATAAAGATGTTAATAGAGTTAGATAGGATAATAAGTAAACTCAGTTAATAATGAAATAAATTTGTTTTGAAAGAATTAATAAATTTGTTTTGAAAGAATTAATAAATTTGTTTTGAAAGAATTAATAAATTGAAATTTGATTAACTTATGAAAATACCTTGAATTTAAAAGCAACTAGTAAATATAAATTAATTTAAATTAAAACTTTTATGGTTTAAGTTAATTTATATGGGTTTTAAGTAGAATAAATTTAACAATAATTTGGAATAAAGAAGAATTTAAATTGCTGAAAAAAATATGATGATAATAAAAGACTATTCAAATTTATGGTTTTAGAAATTGTAAATTGAAGATAATTGGATAATAAGATAATGAATTTAGAAATAGTTGAGATTGATTTTAGTAAAATCAAATGGATTAAATCAATTATTGAATATCAATTAATTTAAATTTAAATTTATATGATTTAAATTAATTGTTATTTTGTGTTTCAAATCTGTTTTCTTTCTGGTTGTTTCTATTCTCCTACCTCGTTCATTTTCGAAGACGAAAAGTTTTGAGTGGGGGAGAGTGTAATGACCCGTAAATTTCAACCGTTTTAAAATACATTATTAATTGAAATTTTGCGAAATTTTAAAATGATAAAATTTTGAAATATAAATTTGATATTTGGAATGCGTCTAGTTAAACATAGAAACTGGTAAATTTTCGTCCGAAAATATGAAAGTTTATTTCGCGCGTAAATTTACTTCGATTTAATCAGTTAAAAAGCGATGAAAATAAAAAGTTTTCGAAACCTAAATATTTTTACATAGAAAAATTCTAAAACATCTTTTGAGCAAGATGTCAGTTTGTCGTTTTCCCAAATTCGGACATCTTTGGCTCCGTCGATCTTATTTTTCAGTGTTTTTCTTGCATTTTCCGTAATAGAAAAATTCGAATTTTTATAATTCAATCGTACCACTGATTTGTATATACCGTTTTGATCGTCTCGTCATGCTGATCTCTATGGTATATTCAATTGTCAAATTCAGAGTTCCGTTATACGTTGCACTTTGCGTAACGCCTACCGTATCGGTAGCCGGTTACAATCTGCTCTGAGACTTTTCGTTATCCTGCGTGTAATCCAATAGCCACTAGCATTTATATCTTCTTGAATTCAACAGCGTGACCTTTGCTTTTCAGAATTTACTCTAACTTTAGCTTTGTTTCCATGCTTACAAAATTTAGTGCTACATTTATTTGCTAGCATGCGTTTTGTTCCTTTCTTTTCAAGATTTGTTCCACTGGCTCCTCATTTCCTCCCCATCTCATCTTTTCACTTTTCTTCTGCAAAACAAATATTATAACTCAAATTCATATTTGCCTTGCTCATCTTCATGCATCTCAATTCCGGACCCAAGCACCAAGCAACAATAGCCGACCACCATCCACCTGCCTATCCATTGCGTTCGCCACCTTCTCTCACCCGCTTGTCCCCTTTATTCCATCCCTCCAGTTCGCCCACAACACACACGGCCACACAAATTTCTCCATCACCCATCTCCATGCTCGGTCCACCTTCTCTCCTTCGCATGCTACCCTCTAATAGATCTATCAGCCTGCATAAGGTTGTAAGCAATTAATGCAAAGATAACAATCCCTGTACAGTTTTTCTTATATATCAGCCTCCCTTATTTCATTCCAGTTCGTTCCATTCTTAGCTAAGTAAAACTAAGATAGTATCACTTTATAAACAAAATTTCAAATTAAACAAACAACTGGAAGATGAATTCAATAACTTCAAAGCTTGAGAGAAGAATCAACTTGATTCGAACCTGCAAAGCAACAAATTCAACATAATCAAAGATGCAGATTTGAAATGAAAGTACAAGTTCCAGATTTTATTCCTATCTTCTGTTCTTCTTCTCTGTTTCAATCTCTGGTGAGCAACCCTTTAAATTAGAACCTTAGATCTATAAATTGATGATTGCTTGATGATGTTGTGTAGATGGGTTACTGCTTATTTGTTTGCATGACTGGATGTATGTATATACATACATGTGATTGTTCTGTTGAAGTTCAAACTTTTGCCAGGAGAGTAAAACACATTTAATACCTAAATTTATCCCTTGATGCATGCAGAAAAATTGTGATTTAAACATCAATTTTAAAGTTTTAAGTTAACAGTAAAGGAAATATATTGAGTGGATAGTATTGTATAAGTTTTGTATTTGAATAGCCTTCTGAATATACAGGTTACTCTGTATATGTTCTCCCTGCTCATTGATGACAGGGTTAATTTTAGACTCAAACTTAAATCTATTCGCATCAAAACCTTGTTAAGTATTAAAGTCTTAAAACCAAACCAAAGTTAAATCTGTAATCGAGGCTTTTAAACCTGTTTTCAACAAAATTGAAGAAAAATACCACTGTCATCTTTATTTACAGGTAATCAAGCAAAACTAAGAAAAAATTCAATCATCATAAATTTATATTTGAACTTCATAATTGTATTCGAATTGGTTAGTGATGAATTTAGATGAAGGTTTCAAAATTTTTAAACAAGTGAATCATGTGAATTTATGAGATGAATTAATCATGCAATTTCGACAATTCTCGATGATCGAGGCAAGGATAAATCTCGTGGTCGAAGGAGAAGTATGTTTGGCGGTCAATGACCATCAGAAAAATGTTCGTTTATTTTATAATTCGTTTTGAAGGATGGGCGATCACGATTTAGGGTTTTTGTTCAAATTTTTGGTCATGTCTGAAACGAGACGAGTTCGTCTCCTCTGCTTTATCGAGTTTCACGTGATTTGAGGGGACGCAAGTATGGGGTGTTGCCGTGGTAAGGCCGAAGTCATAGAGATTCCGGTGGTGGGAGCGACCGTAGCGAAGTATCTTTTGTATGATGAGTTCGAGTTTCAGGTAGGGTGGAACGCTTATATTTGATCTGGGAAGTTTGGCATCGAGACGATCTTTGATTTTGATTGGAGTGCTAGTTTGCGACTCGCTGGAGGACTCGAAGTTCATCGAAGCGCCAGCGAAGTGATGTGCACGTGCATGCGTCGACCTGCGTATCAGCGAGGATTGTGAGTTTGGGGGAGACGTGGTTTTCTCGAGTTCGAATCGAAGTATCCTATGCGGTTACTCGAAGTGACTAGGAAGTGGTGAAACCCGAAGTCGAACTCGGGAACAAATGCGTTTGGCTCGAGAAAAAAAAAAGAGTTGTAAAAAAATAGGCTTGGGTTTGCTAAGCCTGTTACCAGGTTTCAGATTTAAAAGGTAAAGTATCAAGCAAGTTTTCATGGATTTAAAATTTAAGATATTTGGTTAAAAGTTTTAATGTTGACCAATTTAAAACTAAGATTTGATTTAAAACCATTGATAGGGTTTTAAAATTTATTTAAAGTGTAAGTGATTTAAAAATGGAAATTAAGTTATACTTGTGATTTAAATAAATAACTTTAAATAAATTTGTAATTAGAAATTAATCTTATGTTTAAATCAATTTTAATTTAAGGAATGTTTGTAAATTTAAATTAACTTAAAAGTTTAAGTTAGCCTTTGGGCTAATAATGAGTTTTATTTTAAAGGTTAAATTTTAAAATTTTATTGTTTTAAAATTTATTGATAAATTAAAAGTAAATTAATGTAGGAGAATTAATTACTTAAAGTTAATTAAATATTAATTAATGATTAAAATTGATTAAAATTGATTAATCAAGTGATTGAGCAAGGATAACTAATATTAATTAATTGAGGGCTAATTAATCAAAGTGATAAATTAAGAATAATTTATGAAAGGTTAATAAATTTATGAAGGTGATTAAGGAATGATAATTAATGGGGGAATTATTAATTAAAGATAATTAACTAAATGGTGAATTAAAAAATTAAAGGTTAATTAATTTGTTATTAATGATTAAATAAATAAATGACTAAAGGAAAATTTAAATCAAAATGATTTGTAACTTATTAATGTTAATTAACCAGAATTAATGACTAATCTGATTTAATTAAATCAGATAAATAAATTGATCTTATCTATGGATATTTGAATAGTATTGAATGTGAATTGTTGATATTCCCTGATATATGATGCTTTGTGTTACAACCTGATTTATGTTGTGATTTGTAATTTACCTACCTGTGATATATATTTGTGATCTGCGAATAAAAGATAAGCGATATAGTTTATATCGTTTATCAACTATATTTCTGTATTCTGATCTGTGATGATTCATTGATGTTGCACTATTGTGTGTAAAACCCCTGGACTACACCATACACACACAAAAATGGATTTCACGAGGAAATCGATTAAGTCACAGATAATTTAAATTTGATGTTTTTGAAATTGAAATTTTAATTTCAATTGATTTTGAAATTGGAAATTTCGGTTTAAAGTGAAAAGCAAATTGAAATGGAATTTCAGATATAAAAGTTATTTTGAATAACTTAATCGAGTTTTGAAATTTAAATAATTTGATTTGAATTCAAGTTTAAAATTGAATTCCATGATTCGAAACTAGGGATTAAAGATGATATAAATGTGTTTATATGAAGTTAAACCATTTAAAAGTAAAATTGTGAGAATTTGGATTTAACCCAAGAACCTTAACTCATATAAATGAATCGGATTTCCAAAATGAAAACTGTTTGTTTTCAAATGATAAAAGCTTTCAAATAAGAAATAAAATTCCAGTTTAATTAAAGGAATTTCAAGATTGAATTGAAAAATGGTTTTCCAAGTTATGAAATGAATTCTCTTTTTGAAAGCTATGAATTAAATCTGTTTATTTTTAACAGATTTAAAATGATGTTTTGTTTAACCCATTCGAAATGAAATTGTTTGAAAGCTATGAGTTAAATCTTTGATTTAAAGATTTAACAAGTTAAATTGAAATAGAAATTGATTTGGAAAATCTGTGAATGAATCTTTTGTTTAAAAGATAAAAAAATGTGGAAATTGTTTAAACCGTTGTAGGTTGTTAAAATGAATCTTTTTGTTTAAAAGATTAAAATGGTAATTTGTTAAACCATTTGAAGAAAGATTTTGGGTAATAAGTTGTGACTTAATTGAAATCCCAATATCCATATTTTTTTTAATATTGCGCTCACTATTCGAGTTAGCCGGGAAAAGACCTTTGGGTCATATAACACATTCCGAATAGTGATACGTCGTATATGGATGGCATTTGAAGACCGGTGTTGAAGACCGGATATTTTCGAAAATGAAAGGACAACCTGTCGAATGTCTCTGCACTGAGTTGCTCCGGTATAGAGATTTATATCACTCTTTTTGTGATGGGAAGTCCGGACGTGATTGGAAATTATCCGGAATTGCAAGGGCTTCGTAAGAAGTGCCTTCGGTTCTGTTCGATCCCGGAACAGACTTGTATGGTTACATGTCTGACATTACACTTTGAGATATAAAGCCGATTTCTTTCAAATACATATCTGTTGGTGGCGGATAATTTATTATCTTAGCTTAACACCCTTCTCTGAGACGTACGAGCTCAGAGGTTATGTAGTTGAAATTTATCAGCGATATATCCTAATTTGGTAATGTGGCATGCTGAGTGTTGCTGTGTGATGATCAGTGTTTGATCATTTGCGATATGATCATTTGTTTGATCTTATATCTTTGTGATCATAGGTTGATCATTTGTTTGACCCAAAGCATGGCTTTGTGACAAAGTGTAGCTTTGTGGACGAGACTTCGTCGAGCCTCACACCCCGGAAATGGTCAAAACAGGAAGGATGCAGCAAGGTTCTAGGGAGAAGCGCCCCTTAGTGTATGTCATTCCTTCTGGATAAAGGTGGTATCATGGTATGGAGCCCAGATACTTAACCTCTGTTGATACTGCTTATTATGTGGTTGTTGGAAATCGAGGATCCTCGGGAAGATCGGTGACGATCGGGGGATGGCATACGCGTGTCAGTAGTTACCTATTTTTGCAGAGGTAACCCGGCCTTGTGTTGGCAGAGATCCGGTTAGATTCTCGGGACGTCATTCCAGAGGCGTTTCTTCGTGGCATAGGAAGTTCCTTAGCCTGACCATTTGTTGGAAATCCAAACAAAACAATACGAGACTTGTACGGTTTTAGTTGTAGAACCTGCCATTTAATATGCTAGCTATAGTAGGCATACTATAATGGTACTTATGCTGGCTAAGATTGATATTCTATTTTCGAAATACTTTCTACACTATGCACTAATAATAATATCAAAAATGATTTGATTTTGCGTAGTAAGCATCTTTGACTATCATAAGAAGAAATCTCCTCCAATTCTGCGTTTGCATTGTGTGTGGTGGGAGGTCTTATGGTAGTTTCATTTTCTAAAAGCATTGCGAATTGACTTTAAACTTCTCTGCTATTTGTTTTTAAAGATAAACTGTTTTTGTTGCTCACACTAGTTCCATGACTGATCCGGAGTTTATTGTTTCTTTCCTAAACTTTGGATGCTCAAAATTTTTCTACACGAGCAGTCTAGAGTTTGGTTTTTCAGATATTCAGATTTAGTAGATTATCTGGAGCTAGTTCAGTCTTTGGATCAGACTGCACTTGCTTATCTTTGTGCCTCGTTATTTGGAGTTCGAGCTATTTCTGGATTGGTGCTTTGGAGATGAAGATTATCCGTTGCTAATGTTACCGTTTTCTTTTCCGCTGCTATTTGTTATATCATATCTCTGATGTATATTGATATTCATTGTATCATTCTGTTGTATCAGATATTGTATATCAATGTATTATTCATTTATTCCGCTATGTTATTTACTTAATGTTGTTATAAGCTCCGGCGACTCGGATTTGAACGGTCGAATCTACAGCATTCGAGTACGATGTAAAGTATGGATGTCGATTTTCGAGCGCGAAAACCCGTATCGTTACACATTACATACATAGCTATAAAATTATTTTATTTATTTTATATATATACCTCATTTATATAGCCTGCACGCATATATTATAAATATATATATAGTCAGTAATATATCTTGTCTGTTTAAGATACCCGGAAACATTGGTTTAACTCAAGTTAGTTTATATTAGTTTTATTCATGTGTTAGTATAGAGTATGGTATTGGGTTATGTAAATTATATTTGGTACGTGCGTGTGAGTATATACTTTTGTTTTGGGTTTGTCTGCATATTTTGGTTCAACTGTGCATTTCTGTAAACTATATTATAGTATAAAATTTAAGTTCAAAGACTATATATATATAAGTCTTTTCATTTTATTTTTATAAGTATATATATATTATTTGTTGCAGTTCATAAGCTTGATGTATAAGAAGGTTGTCTTAAGTTATATATTAAATTATGAGTTATATAAATATTGTTTATGTGTATATATGATCTTACAAAGGCTACAGTACATTAAGAGTATATAAATTTATACAATCTTGTTCAAATTTTATATATTTGATAATACAAAGATTAAGTTTGTATAGAACAGTTAGTTTCTATATTAGTATTGATATGTATGATGTTCTGATGTTTGTAAAGTCATAGTACAGTATATATTTATAATATAAAGTATCTTAAGTTATAAAATTTATACAGTTTATACTATTTAAGTATGTCATACGTTTTGATGTGAGTGTACTAGTTTATAAAGCTATTTTGTTCTTGTTTTGTTACAGTTTGTGTTCCAGTTTGTAATATTTCAACATATAAGTATATTATACATGTTCTATTACACACAAAAGTCATATATGTTTTAAAATACTTGTACTATATTCAAATATGGGTAGCTTGTTATTATATGGTGATATTAAATCTATGATTTAGTGTAATGGGTTTTAAAGGTGCTGTATGCATACAAAGTGATGTTAAGATCTACATATAAGTTATATGGATATGTTTATAAATTTAAATTGCATATACGTTAGTATATATATGTATTTGTCATGTTATTATTTTTACATGTACATATATAACATGTTATGGCATTTTGAAAGTAATAAACTATAATATATATATATATATATATAAGTATTTTGTATTTTTAAAATAAGCATATACATAAGTATTTATCTCAAAATATATTATATATAGGGGTTTTTAGGCTCAAGGAAAAAGTTGAGGAAAAATTTAGTTTTAAGGACAAGAAGTTTGTTTTTTAGGCTGAAGGACACTTTCTAGTGTAAATCGCAGAATGATAGTTGTAACTATCATTTTCTGTTTACACTAAAAATGTCCTTCATACTAAAAAACAAACTTGTCGTCCCTGAGGCTAAATTTTTTTTTCAACTTCTTCTCTGTGTCTATTTTCTTGTTATATATATATGTTTGATTTTAATATATGTGTTTATTTTAAACCATTGATTTTAACTATACATATTTAGGTTATTTTATTATTTGTTTTAAATTAAATATTGATTTCATGAGAATGACAATAATAATAATATATTTTCTGTATAAATATCTAGCTGATTCTGATTCGTTCATCAATGCCTTATTATCAGCTTTGTCCATCTAATTCGTGTCCAGCTATCTTTGTTTTGGAAGTCATGCTTGCGATCCGTGACTCAACTTCGTTGTCTATTCATATCTCTAGCCTAGAAAGGTGAGCAATCACTCACGATTAATGTTCTTTTATTTATTAAATTTGATTTCAATTGAAACGACAATTGAAATATACTGTTGTTAGCTATTTACACTGTTATATATGCTATTACCTGTATCAGTTCACCTGTGACATCTGACACCATTATCTGCTATTTATACAATGATAATCCAGTTTAGTTGATAAATGATTGATTGTTGATGTTTATATTGGACGTTAAATTGTTAATGTTAAAAGTGATAAATAATATGCAATTGAATTGATATGATAGTTAATGATTTAAATTGGATCTATATGTTGAATTTGATTAGTTAAAATTCGTATAATATGACCCCTTTAATGTTAAATTAATCGACACGTAGGATTTGGTTAATTACACTTTGAACCGTTGAATGTTTGTTGTTTAAATTGATGATGGATGAAATTGTAATAGATGACAAGTGAAAAATCGTAATGTAATAATCTTTAATCTACGTGAAATGATAGTGTAGATTCTAGAAATAATTTTATTAATTTACACAAATAACAATGTGAATTAATACGATTATTTAGGGATTATTTGAATTGATTATTGGATTGATATTGATCATTGTTATTGCTTGTGTATTTACTTTGACACCATCCCAGTTATCACACTGCAAGTTCCCTTTGTTATGCTTTGATTTTTGAATTGAATTGGAATTGGGTTGAAATGATAAATACCCAAATTGAACTTTGACCTAGGATAGGAAATTAAATAAAACCCGATTGGTCAATAATTTGATTTAAAAAAATAAAACGAAGATTTTATTTGAATAAATAATATGGTTTTGAAATGAAGTTGAAATTTGAACTTTTAATGAAGGGAAAATGTTAGTATTTAATAATCTGAAACAAAATATTAAAAATGAAATTGATGAAAGAATGTTGTTTAATTTGAGAAATGATTGAATTAAGTTTGAAATGATTTAATAATTAAGTTTGAAATTATTAAACTTTGAAATTATTTAATAATTAAGTTTTGAATTATTTATTAATTAAATAAGATTGAATTATTTAATGATTAGATTGAATTGAATTCTTTAATAAGTGAACTTGAACTTTTGAATAAGTGAATTTTACTTCGTAATAATTGAAATCGAGTTTCTTTATTAATTAAGTTTGGAAAATCATTTAAGTAAGTAAATAAGTGAAATTGAATTTCTTTAAAAGAAATAAAATGTGATTTATTGAAATAAATGTAAGACTTGAAATGTAAGAATTTGATTTGACGAATCTAATTGAATTCAATTTGAAGTTTTGATATAATGAAATGGAACTTAAGAAATTGATTTAATGAATTGAAAATTTAATAGAAATTGTTTTAAATGACAAATTTACTTGATGAATATTGAATGGAATCGACCAATGAATTTAAATTGATTTGAATGATAAATTATATTAATTTATATGATTTTGGAATGAAATTTTATACGAAATTGAATCAATATTTGAATTGTTTTAAATAGAAATTGAAATTGAATTATAAGCTTTTGAAATGGTAATTTGGAGGTTTTGAAACGTAAATTATGGAAATTGATTTAGAAAGACAAATGAAATGTTGGTTTGCAAATCCTAATTGGAATTGTAATTGATTTGGTTTTGAAATATATTAAATGACCAATCGGTGTAATAATTACGAAAGTTATTAAAGAGACCAGAATCGGTTAGAGACATACTCACTGTCTAAACCGAAACAACTTTAATAACTATACGCGGAGTGTGATCCAGAATGAAGTGGTTGGATTGATGTTCGTGATGACTGAAGAAAGAGAACGATAATTGTAACAACCCGCATATCTATCGATTTTATATTTAAATATTTTATCGTTAGTCGGATGTTAGTCCGAAAAGCTACTTTTTGCATACGGTCAAATTAGGACTCGAGACCACCCCCATTGAGTTCAAAATGACGTTTGCGATCTTTTTGAGTGTAAACTTCGATATGTTTGGAGATAGTGAAATTTTCGTCACTTTTCCCGCTTGAGACTTTGGGTTGGACTGCACCTTCTTAACTCAGCCCACCCCCTCTTCTCTTCATCACTTCAAGCTTCTTCAAAAATGGTGGAGGGAAAGAGAAATTAAAACTCCCAAACACAAATTCCATTGCAAATCCGAGATTCAACATCAAATTCACGTTTAGACCATTGATTCAAGCTTGGTGGTGTTCTTGCCTTGCTCTCAAATCTCCATCTTCATCAAATTCCGTGAAAAGGTGAGATTTTTGATCTCACATCTTGCCTATATCTATCTTGGACTGTTGGGAATGATCCCCTATTGCATTTGCATCAACATTTGCCTTTGGTTTGGATTGGATTGGCGAAAAACTGCAATTTTCAGCGTTTTGGTGATTTTTCTGGCCTTAAGTCGTTTCTGGCCTTCGCTGAGTCGTCCACGAGTTAAGCCTAAGTCGTGAGTCGTTCACGAGTTAAGGGTTTAAGTCGCGCGCGTGTATTTCTGTTCGCCTGGCTCGAGTCGTTCACGAGTTAAAGGCATAAGTCGTTTGCGAGTTAACTCCTCGAGTCGTTCACGAGTTAAAGTGTTAAGTCGTTCAGGGGCTAAAGGTATAAGTCGTTCAGGAGTTAAAGGCCTTAAGTCGTAGGTCGTTTTGCAGTTAGCTCGCTCGCCCTGGCCTTAAGTCGTAGGTCGTCCTCGACCTAACTCCACTAGGTCGTTCCACCCTTAGCCCGTAGCTCGAACTGGAGCTTAAGTCGTAAGTCGTTCGTTCCACTAAGTCGTTCAAGGCTTAGGTCGTTAAGACATTCGTTTGCTAACTCGTAGCTCGTATTCAAAGCTTAAGTCTTTAGGTCGCGTGCCTTGCTAACTCGTTAGGTCGCATGCCCAGTTAAGTCGTATGACCTTAAGTCGTAGGTCGTTTCTGCCTTCGCTAGGTCGTTCGCGAGTTACTGGCTTGAGTCGTTCAGGAGCTAAAGGCATAAGTCGTTCAGGAGCTAATGGCTTAAGTCGTAAGTCGTTTGCGAGTTAGTACTTGGTCGTTTGACCTGTTTTTTCCCTTAGGTCGTTCGACCTGTTCTTCTGCTAAGTCGCGTGGCATTCTCCACTTAGGTCGTATGACCTTATCCCTTAAGTCGTAAGTCGCTTGCCTCCCTTAAGTCGTAAGTCGTTCGCGAGTTAGTACTTAGTCATTTTACCTGTTCTTCAGCTAGGTTGCACGGCAGTCTTCCCTTAGGTCGTATGACCTACTTCTCCTTAGGTCGTTGGACCAGCTTGCCTTCACTAAGTCGTACCGTGACGGGGCGCTGCCCCGCACCCCGCCGTGGGCGCTGCCCCCTGGACCCCCGCGACCTGACCGGGCAGGTCGAACCCCGTATTACTCTGCGTAGGCAATCTCTTCTGAAAAACGTTTATCAGAATTTCTACTTTGATGGTTTTGGGATTGACTTCTTTGGACTTTACTCACGTCTTCGTACGTGAATTGATTTGTTCTACCATCGTTTTATGACTTGTCACTTTAAAGATATATGAAGGTTTCAATACTAATAGTAAATATCAAAACTCTTTCATCAAAGCGATTTCAACACTATTTTAAGTATCAAAAGTTCGTTTTCTCAAACCGATTTTCAATCTACTAGTATATACAAGCCTTTACTTCACTCGAATGAGAAATCGACTTAAACGACTTAGTAAAACGAGTGGTATGAAACGCTTGCGTTCACTTCGTCGGTTAGCTCTTGGACTTGTTCGATTGAACCCTTTTTGTGACAATTTCCTAGTGAAGATTTACAGCTTGTTCGTAAATATTTAAGTTAAGCAAGTGGTTATGGGACATGAAGCTAAACTCATATATTTACTAGCTTGGTGTGATTGACACTTCCTTATGATCATGACGATCATTTTTGTGATTTAGACTAGCGATTGAGCGATGTCTCTTTGTCTACGTGGGAGACTATACCCCGATCATGTGATGTTTCGCCATCACATTTCCTATGGTCTTCGGGCCATTCATGTGTAAAAATTTAATGGATAGCTTCCATGAGATATTATCTCGTCATGTGTTTACGCGTAGGTGAGTTTTTATGCTCCCATTCATGTGTTAGGCCTCCCCCCTTTATGTGTTTTCTGGATTTCTGATGATGATTTCTGGAATTTTGTGCTTCACCAATTTTCATGATTTTCATTGATATGATATCAGTTTTTGTGCATTGGTGAATTCATGTGTTATTGACTTGTTATGAATACAAGTTTAGGGTATGAAACCCTACCTTATCTTTGAGAAGATTCTTGTGATATTGATTAATCTTTTGTTGATTATCATTTACATACTTATAGTAGTATGTCGCTATGGTTATTACATGTTCATGTCATGCCTTTTACTGTATACCATATCATCTGATATTTATAGTTAGACTGATCCGTTTATTATTTTCTTATAAATAATACTCGGGTCAGACCGAGATGTTACAGGTGCTTCTGCTTGACTTCTCTTCAGGATTATTCTGACTTTTGGCTAACTACTTAGATTAGTAGTTTTTGGATGTACACCTTTGAGATATAGACTCTATGTTGTGTACTTATTCTTTTGTATAGCACGTGATGCTATTCTTTTGTATTATCGTGGATCTTTCCGACCACTACTCTGATGTACACTTTCATGTGTTATATATTTATTCATATCTTCTTCCGCCTTTGTGATATGGATGTCTGTGACTGATTTATGTTATGATTAATTCTATGTTTGTTTTCCGAAGATTATATATATAGCCACCGTGTGATAGCTTTGTGTTTGTATCGGTATGTCGGATTTCCTCCTTAAAAGATATGCATTCTATTCTATCTGACGTATCGGTGCTCGCACAAAGAAGTTACATGGATGGTCGCTCCTCCACAGCCTTATTCTCCATGCTAATTGACAGCACTACATCGTAGTGTTCTTGGTTAGCGTGGGTATAGAGGTGGGGCGTCACAATAATGGATAGCCTTGACACTTGTGTCAAATTGGAAATGACTAAAACAAGAGCCGTGCCGGGCCAATGGAGGTCAGCTACCTCAAGTGAACACACTTCTTCGAACTACTCATTACTTGTTGTCGATTGGTGCACCCTTGATTTTGGGAGTGTTGTTTCACGGTGTTGCGATCGCTGCGGCGATGCGTTCTCACCAGTCCGGATCAGGCAAACGGTAGTATCACTACCTTGGGTATTGCCTCATGTGCCTTGTCATACTTGTATCCCTTTATACGCGACCACTACGAATCTGTTTTGTGTTATACCTATGGAGTACTCCCTGATAGCCCACTAGTTTACGGTGGAGTTTACAGTGCTGTATAGACTATAACGCTTATATAAAATGTGTTAAGGGGGATAATGGTAACGCATTAACACTATTTTGATACCTTATATTACTGATAGACATTATCTACTTAGCGTACATTACTACCTAATAGATAGTTTAATGGATCCTTAAAGGATGGTTATTCCAAACATCCTTTGAGTTATTTGTATTTCAATTGCTATTTACTTGAGTTGGATTTATTAATATAAGAATGTTAATCCTGACTCGAGTGTCTTGTGTTTTTGCTTTACGCTCGGGTCAGACTGAGTGTACCAGTATTCGAGACTCACTTTTGAAGTTGGAGCTTTGCTTGAAGATCCAGCCATCCATTCTGCTTTCAGTATTCGATGATTCTAGTGATGTATTCTGATTTGTATCTGATGTATCGTATTACTCTTCCGTTGTATCTGGTTTAACTCTGATGTAACTTATATATTTATATAGTAGCTTCATGAACTACTATCTCTTTTATTTCCGCTGCACTTATTACTCTGTGTCTGTGATCTGTGATTATTTATTGTATATGTTCAGTTTTGCCAAATGTAAATTAACAACGCGGTATTTTGAGCAATTCAATTCCGGCATGAGTGTCTACCTATACACTTATAATGGATGCAAATGGTCCAAAATATCGGGTCGTTACAATCTCACTTCTACACTTAGAAAAATATTTCGATATAAATCCTTCGTCGCTAATATTTCTAGAAACCTTTCATTTCCACACTTAGGAAAATATTTTAAGTCCATTTTCCCAAAATCATTTCAAATACCAATACTTAGGAATTTTCTTATCTTATCTCCTACATTTTCCGAAATTTATATTAAATTCTTTACATCTTCCAAAATCGATTATGCTCACTTATAATCTCGTCTATTATTTTACAACTTCTAAAATTCATATCCATTTCCACATCTCGAGAGAGTTTATAAAATATTTTAAAATCATTTCCAAAACTCTATATATGTATAATAAGTATTTTTTAAGAATGATAATTTATTTTTAAAACACGTTTAGGTAATTATTTAAACTTTTAAAATACTTTGATAAACATTGATACTTCATTCCCTATTTCATTTTCAAATAAAAAACTAATTTACGAAGCTTATTATAAATATGTGAATTCATTTCAATAAATAGTAACTATTTGAATAATCTACTTCCCGAAATATTTCACTACTAACAGCTTAAATATTCATAATTGGATAACTAAATTGTCCCTTTAAAAAAACAACTTAACTTCTTAAAATTAAAAATATATTTTTAAAATCTCAATAACGAATTTAATTTATAAATTCCTCTCGATTCCCAACACATCGCTTTCATTCCGATCTCCTTAACCATTTCCACTTTTCAAAAATAGTATCCGCTATTTTTCCTCAACCCTATTTCCATATCCTAATATAAATTCACACTATGAATTTTATATTCCCAAATTATCATATGATATTTTTCTTTATTTATAACATCGTTTATAAATTTATAACTCCTTTGAGTTTCACTTTTTATAAAACTAATCTCATTTATAAAATTCCATTTTATAAATCTATTCCCGTATAATTACATTTATTCTGCCAATCTATTTTTAATATCGATTTCAACTCCCTTTTATATTTTCCAGGATAGCATTTAAAAATCCCTTGTATAAATATTTTGAAAAATCTCTATTAAACAATTTACGAATAGTTAAGTACAACCAAACTCAAATTTATCATTTATTCAACCAATCTCTTTTTAAATAGTCAAAATTTTGATATAATTACTTTTATATTCAAAATCTCCTTGTAATTTCTTAAAAATTCAAATATAATATTTATGATATTTAAAATACCAAAATTAAGGCCAGTGCTACTATAACATCCAAAATTCAATCACAACCAAAATCTATAGCAGATTTATTCTCACACATCATATATCAATATATATGAACAATCAATATATTTTTGAGGAATCCAGTTGGATCCCTCCAACCTGTTTCCTTGCATCCACAGATGTTAGACAACATAAAATACCAATCCCGCTTCGAGGCAGGATATCGCGGTAATATAGGGTCATCCACTATTATGTGGGACGCATAGGGTCCCATCCGCTCCAACGGCTGGAAATATATCCAACTACTAATATATATATATATACATATATATATATACATATATATATTTAACATCCAAAATGATAATAATTTATAAATTTAACCAGGCATCCAATAGATTATTTTAACTATTTAAAATTAAATTCGGTAATCCAAAGCTGCATCAGAAAAATTCCAAATTAACTCCAGCTTGTATATTTCTCATCTACGAATCCAAACTCGTCTTGTTTTCATGATTTTTTTGACCTCGAATGCAAATTTTATTAAATTTAATTAGCTATCACAATTTCAAATTCCAATTTAAATAATTAACTAAAAATTTAAATTAGTTATAGTGTTATACCTTCACCATCTCCATCCTCTTGTTTGCCTAGGCTATCGCGTGCGCGTCTGAGATCATACCATGCGACAGCCACCACGCGACTGCCTTCTTCTTCTATCGATCAAAGATTGATCTCCAGCTCCAACCAACGCCAATCACTTCCTCCTTCCAAGAGCTCCACCTTAATTCCATAAATTTGTACACCCGAGCTTGTCTGAAAATCGCGACTTCAACCCAAGCAGGTCGACGAGACCCGAGTCGCGATTCCCAAATACGCACTGCCAGCCTCAAAATCGCCACTACAGCTCTGCCTCGACACCCTCCAGGTCGCTCGCGATCGAACTTCCCTCCAGCCCACAGTCGAACTTGAGAACAAACGTCCTCCGCCTTGTGCGCACATGCTCGCACAATCGCACTTCCTCCCAACATCGAACGCAACCCTTCCTCCATCGAGCGGCTACAAGTTGCTCGAAGCCAAGATGAACGCGACTCGATTGCGATTCAATTTAAAAAAAAATACTCGATTTCGATTTTTGTTTCTCTTTCTTTTATATGAGTAGGCAATTCGATTTCTTTAGTTTTTGAAGGAAGATAAAGGGGAATACACGATTATAAAGGAAAAGGATTGGCTTGCGTATGAAGATAGACTGACAAGTTTGACTATGAAGTTATATATGAAATTATTTCTAAAAATATCTCGCTTAATATAACTTAAAACTTCGAACTCCTATCGAGGCATACCGCCTGGCGTTCTTAAGGTTATACCGCTATTTCGAATTCAATGGAACAAGTTTCGAGTTCCAATTCGATCGTATGGAGAAAATAGCTTTTTAAATCGAATATTTAAATTAAATTCAATTAAATTATTTCTAGGTGTTTCTAGATCGCACGACCAAACGGTAAATCCAAACGCTATGAAATTTGAAATCCGATAATAATACACTATTTCAGATCCAATGGAATTGGTTTCGTTGGATTTCGAGACTGTGTCCCAGATTTCTATTTAAAAGCGTCAATTAAATCGACGATTTCTAAAATTTACGAAATCACTCGAAATTCCAGTTTTTAAAAACTTATTAACTAAATTCTAATTCAAATAGAATTTGTATCCACATTAGAAATCGTTTCGATTCATATTCAACTCCAATTTTCAATTATGCACTATTTCCGTATTTCGATAAATCGATATATTTAAATTTTAAATTCATTCTATAATCCCAACCAAAAATCTTCATATCCAAAATCGATTTATATTCCAAATCAATATTTAAAACCATTTAAATATTCAAAATCAAACGTTGAAAAATCCGGGTACTTACATTCCTCCCCCTTAAAAGA
This sequence comes from Allium fistulosum, assembly GCA_030737815.1. Lineage (NCBI taxonomy): Eukaryota > Viridiplantae > Streptophyta > Magnoliopsida > Asparagales > Amaryllidaceae > Allium > Allium fistulosum. Next base: position 734,296,012 of record CM060908.1, on the reverse strand, counting down.
ATTTCGACCTCGAAATTGCTATGGTAGGACGAATGATCTTAAACCCAATACTTTTCAAAAACCCACTTAGTTTAAACTCGACATTCCACTTTTCTAATCTTTTAGTTCTAACCAAACAATTAGTTTTCGCTTTTCTAATTCAAAACCCTTTATTTTTATTACAATTCAAAAATCAACTTTTTAGTTAACAAAAATTTTCAAAAATTTTCTAACACCTTAAATTTTCAATTTTTTTGGCAAAGTGTCCTTCGTATGTAGAGCCTTTTGCAATATGACAAGAGAGATAAAAATATATACATCGACCCACACGGTCGGAAAACACAATATATATCAATATTTATATTATTGCGGTATTTTATCCAAAAACGTACCTATATTTAGCTTTTTTAAGCGAGCGGCTTATTTTATATGACATTACACAACCCAAATCTAGCCCAAATGGTCTTCCTGTACTTACTCAATTTAAACATGTAAGTAACAAGAACATGGAATTTAATAACTTCGCATTCATTTAAATAGACACATAAATTCATAACATAACAAGTTATAGCATGCATTTATAACAACTATAAGGTTCTCAATCATACGATTATTTTCTCCAAATCGATTTATACCTCATTTATTCAATTCCAACAATTCACAAACATTTTTTTGCATTCAATTTATATTTATACTAAACAAATTCATATCCATTTCAAATTGATTCAAAATCAATTTATTCACTTCCCATTGATTCACGGAATTTTATTTACTTTCGTTTACGTCAAACGACGGATTTTCCATGCAAATTCGGCGATATTCATTTAATAGAATAATCACTTAAGCTTATAGACCATTTAAATTGGTTCTAAATCAATTTATATTCAATTTTATTCCATTTCAAATTGATTCTCAATCAATTTATTCACATTCCATTCATATCCACATTCATTATATTCAAATCCATTTTATTTAGCTTGGAATCATTCCATGCTACTTCATTAAATAACCATTTCACAAATTTATTTGAGCCAAACTTCCATCCAAAAAAAATAACTTAAGTTAATTCATTTATCTTCAATTATTTCAACCATATAACTCAAGTTTATTTTCCCTGTAAACAAATTCCTTTCCAATTTTAGATTGATTCTTATTCCATCAAATTCCATTCCATTTACTAATTAATTTAATTAGTTCATTAACTTAATCCACTTTAAATTTTAATTCCATACTCGAATTCATACTCGAATTCATTTAAATGATATCCAAGGCCATATTCAATTTATTTACACTTAAATTGAATTTAGGTATAACTCAAGTCATCACCATTTCAATCCAATTCTATTTTATTTGATCACATTCAACATATATTTAATCAGCTTATATATAAGTCAAATTTTATTTATTACTCAAGTTCCATATTCAATTTCAATTTCAGTCCACAATCCATTCAATTTAATCAAGTTAAATTCCATTCCCATATTCAAATACTAATTTAAATTTCAATTCCTTTTAACCCACATTTCAAAACCATATTCGAGTCATTCATACTTAAATTAAATTTCACTCCAAATAATTTTATTTTTAATTCATTCAGCTTAACTTAAGTTGAATTCCATTTAATTTTATACCTCAATCCTAATCGATACCATTTCCAATCCAATTTTATTTAACTTAGCTCAAGTTAAATTTCATTCATTTTAACTTACTCAAGTTAAAATTTATTTCCAAAATTCAATTTCTATATTTTTCTTTAAAATCATTCACCATTTGTAAGTTCATAGCTTATTTTCTGATATTTTCTAAAACATTTATATAATGATTCCAATTTTTTTTTATAAACACCTGGTATATATTTCAAATACTTTGAAATCATAGATACACACACACTCCATTTGGTTCAACCACCACTTCCTTGGAATTTTAAAGTCAACCTGATTTTATCCAAAACAATTCTTTCGAAATTTTTAAACAAAACTTGTTTGATCAACAATTTGAAATATATCAATTACGATAGCAATCCATCACTTAGAAACTCGAAAATGAACACCGATGATGTTGCGATCATCATCATAATTATTTTCCAACGACTGAAGTGAGTTTAGTGCTATATTACTTCAAAAATCTATTTAAAACATTTTCTATTCAATAATATCTCAAAAATAATATTACTACTCCAAAAATATTTCCAAAATAACACCAATTTCATTTCCGTAACACTTCTGAAAATATCTCCAACTTTCCGGGATTTAAATTTCTGAATTCTAGTTTGAATCCATTTTAATTACAATTTATTTGTATAATTCATATTTACACAATTTTCATTTGGTTATATATAACCATTTTAAATTTTATAATATGGTTAGATTATAATATTATCACCCAAACACTCCAATATACTATAATAATTTCGAAAAAATATTTCCTTTATATCAAAATATATCTTTGGGTAAAATTATTTCATTTACCCCATTTCAAAACAATACTGTGTCGAATTGCTCTATTCAAGTGTTTAGAAACCCCTATCGATACAATTGTACGGATTGTGCCAACCAGAATTCATAAGCCACTCAATAAATCAACCAACACAACATAAACAATTTATATTCACTAACAAATATGCACTCATATCTATTAATACACTCAAACATATTCTAGGGTACTACTGACCCTATCTCTAATGAGTACTCCTCACCAAAGCCAAGGTTCTCGCTTAACCTTCAGCTCTGATACCAAATTATAATGACCCACTTTTCCGTATAGCCTAAGATGACAATATAGACACACATGTCAACTCAAATTGCATAAAAAGGCGGATTGTTAGGGGTTAAGAAGAAAAGGTAGAAGAAGAAACAAAAAAAACAACACCATAGAATCTCACAATCGCAGCGGAACAAAATAAAATATAGAATAATAGATTTTTATAAAAGAGAATCAGTAACCGTCAATACACACACACACAACCAATATAGACAGTTATCTACAACTTGTCCTCAGCAGTGTTGACTATACAGTTTACACACACAACGGAATATAATCAAGTACGAGTATACGTTTCTGTCATCCAGCTCGTCCCCTGAGCTCCATAGTATCCTAGCCTGAATCTACAATACTCGGTCTGACCCGAGCATTCCAATAAAATAACACCCGAGTCATTTTGGAAAAACAACGTGAGAAAACGCACTCAACTTGAATTATTAAAGTTATCAAAATACTTTGAAATACAAAGGTATCTCGTAAGACCGCATCACACATACATACGATGGGTTTTTACCTTACGATAACCAAAACATTTTATATCAAAATCGTCTGATATTATAATAGTGTCTATAGAAAATAAATTTGAAAATAGCTGAAATGCTTGCATCTCACGTTTCAACATAGTTGGGCATAATCAAAACCGTACAAGCTCATAGTGGATATTGGATTCCATACAATGACTGGGCTACTGGGTTATCGCCTATCATAGTACACCTCTAGAAAAATGTACCGAGGACATCGCCGGGATCCCCTGCCAACACAAGACCTGCCTACCCCTAACCTGGATAGTAAAGAATATGTTATCACCCCAGGTGTTCCCACCCTTAATTGAGTGCTCACTTTTCCATGCACAACTATGTCCATAATTTTTATATGTCCGACGGTATCTAGATAGGTGATAACATACCCTAATTGGATGTGACCCACTTAGCTTGTTGCATCTCCCCTGTTTTAGTCATTCCCAGTTGATGAGGCATGAGACTACGTTTACCTTTCAAAAACAATTTCACTTAGAATGTTCATCGTCCTCCAATGACGATGTTCTGATAGCATTTGTCCATACAAGTTGTCGTGGGTCAGGACAAACCGACTTGCCGTCTTCACCATCTTCACGATATCACCATTCGAAACGTTCAAATCGGATCGAAGTGGTTTTCGGATAATTAAACCCGATCCCGGTCTCTTCGAAACGACCAGCGAATTTGGCCAAATTTGATAGTTGGTTATTTAACTATTAAATAACATCCATAAGCAGTCACTAGGCCCTATATAAATTTTTCAAAATATTTATTTTCAAAATATCTTTATAACATTTATATATTCAAATCTCTTCCAGCATTTCAATATTTGAAATATTTCAATATTTATATATTACATAACAGGATATTTCAATCTGTATCTCACTTCTACACTTAGTGAAATATTTCCAACTTCGATTTATAATCCCTTACTTAGAAAAATATCTCGATATAAATCCTTCGTCGCTAATATTTCCAAAAACTTTCATTTCCATACTTAGGAAAATATTTTAAGTCCATTTTCCCAAAATCATTTCAAATATCAATACTTAGGAATTTTCTTATCTTATCTCCTACATTTTCCGGAATATAAATTAAATTCTTTACATCTTCCAAAATCGATTATTCTCACTTATAATCTCGTTTATTTATTTACAACTTCTAAAAATCATGTCTTTTTCCACATCTCGAGAGAGTTTATAAAATATTTTAAAATCATTTCCAAAACTCTATATATGTATAATAAGTATTTTTAAAGAATGATAATTTATTTTTAAAGCATGTTTAAGTAATTATTTAAAGTTTTAAAATACTTTAATAAACATTGATACTTCAATCCCTATTTCATTTTCAAATAACAAATTGATTTACGAAGCTTATTATAAATATGTTAATTCATTTCAATAAATAGTAAATATTTGAATAATCTACTTCCCAAAATATTTCACTACTAACAGCTTAGATATTCATAATTGGATAAATAAATTTTCCTTTTAAAAAAAACAACTTAACTTCTTAAAATTAAAAATATATTTTTAAAATCTCAATAACCAATTAAATTTATAAATTCCTCTTGATTCCCAACACATCGCTTTCATTCCGATTTGCTTAATCATTTCCACTTTTCAAAAATAGTATCCACTATTTTTCCTCAACCCTATTTCCATATCCTAATATAAATTCACTCTATGAATTTTATATTCCCAAATTATCATCTAATAACGATTTCCTTTATTCATAACCTCATTTATAAATTTATAACTCCTTTGAGTTTCACTTTTTATAAAACTAATCTCATTTATAAAATTCCATTTTATAAATCCATTCCCGTATAATTCCATTTATTCTGCCAATTTATTTTTAATATCGATTTCAACTCCCTTTTATATTTTCCAGGATATCATTTAAAAATCTCTTGTATAAATATTTTTAAAAATCTTTATTAAACAATTTATGAATAGTTAAGTACAACCAAACTCAAATTTATCGTTTATTCAACCATTCTCTTTTTAAATACTCAAATTTTCAAAATAATTATTTTTATATTCAAAATCTCCTTGTAATTTCTTAAAAATTCAAACATAATATTTATGATATTTAAAATACCGAAATTAAGGCCAGTGCTACTATAGCATCCAAAATTCAATCACAACCAAAATCTATAGCGGATTTATTCTCACACATCTTATATCAATATATATGAACAATCAATATATTTTTGAGGAATCCAGTTGGATCCCTCCAACCTGTTTCCCTGCATCCACAGATGTTAGATAACATAAAATATTAATAGTTTTAAAATTTTGTTTAACTGAAAATTTTGTGAAATTTTAACAATTGAATTTGAAAATAAAAATTTATTATTAGGAATACGTCTATTTAGTATAGCAACTGGTAAATTTTCATCTGATAATATTGAAGTTAATTTTTGTGAAATTTTATTTCAATTTAAATCAGTTAATAACAGTTGAATTTAAAAGTGTTCCGAAACCTAAATATGTCAACATGAGGAAATTTATTTAGAACACTCTGAATCCGACTGCAAAATTTGTTTTGCGAAATTCGGATGTTTCTAGCTCCGTTTGGATTTTTCCGTACGGAATAGCAACGTATATCGGTGTCCGTATCGACTTTTGATAGGATGATCATATCGCTGATATCTGTATACCGTTTTGATCGTCGCATCATGCTGATCTCTACGGTATATTCAACTCTGCATTTTGAAGTCCGATACGTGAAGGAAACGGTAAACGGATAGTCGTATTGGTTACAAAATTGCAACTTTTCGTTTTCATGTCCATTCAAATTTCCCAACGGTCTAATTTCTAGCTGTCATTACTTTATTATTCCCTGAATTTTGTGCGTGACTTTACCATACCCACTGCTTCATATTTATTTCATCACGTTTTATTTTATCTGATCCGTTCATTCTCCTTTGGCTCCTACTATATATTTTCTATCGTTTGCAAATTCTTCCTTCTTCTAATACCATTCATCTTCTCCCGTTCTTCCTCTGTATCTTCTATTCTCTTCATGACCTTTGCTATATCTATAAAAAAATAGGAAAAGTGGCTGTTGCATTTCAATCTGAAGCCCGACCCTCTCCTTGCTAACCATCGGCCAGATCTCCAACGTCCTCGTCTCTACCTTGCACCCTGTTGCACTCAACCCGCATCCATCGCCTCCGCCACCCTGCCATCGTCGAAACCCCACTCCGCCCGGACCACCATCAATCACCATCTCCCTGTTGCCGAAACTTCCAGGTCCCCGCTTTGTTCGCAACCCGCCTCCCCTTCTTTATTAATATAAAAGGTATTATTCATTATATATATATATCCATTTTTATATATACTATAAAATAAGTTGTTTTCCTGAGTGTCTTTTTTTTTGTGTTGTATTGGTTGCATACATATCTTTGGCTCAGTTTTATTATAAAACATATGTTCTGTTCTATCTTAAAGTATATAGGTTTAGTATATTATATATTATATATTATAATTATATGTGTATAATAAAGTTTTTTTATATATAGTTATAAGGTGCAGATTATATATGTTGTAAGGTAGGTATGTGTATTAGTTATATAGAAGTATACAGTGCTTGTTTGTAAATATATGCCAGTTTAAAAACATAGGTAGTATATATATATATTTGTTATTTTGTATCTTGATTTTTGAAATTCTTTGAAAGATTGTTATATATATTTGTGATCGAGAGTATCTAATATATGTTTAGGTTTTTGAAACTTTACTATAAATTATATATATAAGTTTATACATAAGGGTTGTTTAATATATATGTGCGGTACCTTTTGGTTTCAATTATATATTATGGGTATAAAGCCATACTTATGTACCGTACAACCGATATTATACAAATGTCTACAATAACTATATGTCATTAGTTGCTGGAAAGATAAGATATAGGTGATATGTTGATTATATATGAAGTTTATATCGGTATTGTCTTTGTTAGTAGAAGTTTTTTTTGTGCAGTACATATTAAGTATTATATTTGTATAGTATGTTTTGTAAGTATATAATATATACATTATTTAATGATATGTTTGTACAAGTTGATATGAAAGTTATATATAATACTTGTTATATAAATAAGCTATGTATATATACATGAGTCTGTTTCTTATAATAATATATACTTATTAGATTTTGTATGTTTAAATTGATTTTAAATACTAAATTTGAATGTGGAAATATAAATATAGTACTGAATATAATATACAAGTATTGATTTTAATATATTATGTATATATATAATGGGTTTAATAATTGTGTTTTTATTTAAAAACAATAATTGTGAAATACATATATATTTAATTTAATATGCATTTGAAATTTTGAATATATTTTATATAAATAATTATATATAGATAGATAGATAGATATATATATATAAGTTCACTTACACTATTTACCCTCATTGATTCCGTTTTGACTTGATTTCGTCAATTTCTATCTATCAGCTTGTCCGTCCAATTTCGTGCAAATGTTGCTTTGCTTTGGAATTCGTAGCTCATTTCTTGTCAAATTCCTCTAGCCTCGACGAAAGGTGAGCAATCACTCACGATTAACGTTCTTTTATTTATTAAATTTGATTTCAATTGAAACGACAATTGAAATATGCTACTGTAATTATTTAAATTGCTATATATGCTATTACCTGTAATTGTTCACCCGTGGGATATGACACCATATCATGTTGTTTATATATTATATTGTTATTGATGATATATGCCTGTTATTATTATTTTCATATCTGTTATCACTCTGCAAGTTCCCTGTTAGTATAGAATTCACTATGGGTTGAAATGATACATACCCGAATGGACTTTAGAATAGGAGGAAATCGTTATGGGTTGAAATGATAGACCCAAGCGATTATCATTTGAATTGAATTTGGGATTACGGGTCGAAATGATATCTACCCGTATATATTTAAATTATGGATTGAAATGATAAATATCCGTATCACTTGACCATAGGATAGGAAATTGTATACAGACACCGTTGGTCCATATATAAATATCTTGAAAATAAATTCCATGGTTTTGGAAATAAATATATGATTTTAATAAATGTTGATTCTTAAATTATTATATATAAATGGTAATGATATGTAACGACCCCCCATTTTGGACCATTCGCGTCCATTATAAGTGTATAGGTAGACACTCATGCCGGAGTTGAATTGCTCAAAATACCACGTTGTTAATTTAAATTTGGCAAAACTGAACATATACAGTAAATAGATATAATCACAGATCACAGACACAGAGTAATAAATGCAGCGGAATTAAAAGAGATAGTAGTTCATGAAGCTACTATATGAATATATAAAATACATCAGAGTTTACAACAGAAGAGTAATACGATACATCAGAGTTAAACTAAATACAACGGAAGAGTAACCGATACAAATCAGAATACATCACTGGAATCATCGAATATCTGAAAGCGGGATAGATAGCTGGATCTCCAAGCGAAGCTCCAACTCCAAAGGTGAGTCTCGAAAGCTGAATTACTCAGTCTGACCCGAGCGTAAAGCAAAAACACAAGACACTCGAGTCAGGATTAACATTCTTATATTAATAAATCCAACTCAAGTGAAATAGCAATTGAAATACAAGTAACTCAAAGGATGTTTGGAATAATCATCCTTTAAGGATCCGTTAAACTATCTACTATGTAGTAGTGTACGATAAGTAGATAATGTCTATCAGTAATATAAAGATATCAAAGTAGGGTTAAGCAGGGCCCATACACCTCTTAACCTGTTTATTCCCAAAAGCATATACAAGACCGTAGTTTCCCCAAAACCGGAAGCCACCAGAGGGCAATCCATATACTAAAGGTACAAATCAAAATCGTAGTGGTCGCGAATAGGATAATCAGTATGACAAGGTACATGAGGCGATACCAACTAGGATACTAGTAGTTGCGTGATCCGGACTGATGTTGGGCATAGCAGCTACTACCCCAACACCGCGAACAACACTCCCATAATCGAGGGGTGCACCCAAATCGAATCACAGAAGTAATAGATATGGTATCGAAGAAGTGTGTCCGCTAGAGATGGCGATCCTCAATGGCCCGGCGCGGCTCCTGTTTTAGTCATGTCAGGGGTCATCCAAAATCGTTCTCTTTCTTCAGTCAACGCGTTCACCAAAACCATCCACTTCGTTCTGGATCAACACTCCGCGTATAGTTATTAAAGTGGTTTCGGTTCAGATAGAGAGTATATCCATTACCGATCCCGGTCTCTTTAATAACTTTCGTGATTATTACACCGATTGGTCGTTTATATATTTCAAAAACCAAAACAATTTCAATTTCAAATAGAATTCGTAAATCAACATTTCATTTGTCTTTCTAAAACGATTTCCAAATTTTCGTTTCAAAATCTTATAATTCAATTTCAATTTCTTTTTAAAACAATTCAAATATTGATTCAAGTTCGTATATAAGTTTCATTCCGAAATCATTTAAATAAATTCTATTTAACATTCAAATCAATTTAAACTCATTTATCGATTTCATTCAATATTCGTTAAGTTACTTTATCCTTCAAAACAATTTTTATTAAATTTTCAATTCATTTAATCAGTTCTTAAGTTCAACTTCATTAACACAAAACTTACAATTTGGAATTAAACTAAATTCGTCAAATCGAATTTCTTTAAACTTCAAGTCTTACATTAATTTCAATAAATCGCATTTTATTTCTTGTTAAGAAATTCAATTTCAGTTATTTACTTACTTAAATAAATTTCCAAAACTTAATAAATAAAGAAACCCAAATTCATTTATTAATAAAGTTCAAATTTCACTTATTCAAAAGTCCAATTTCTCTTATCAAAGAATTCAATTTTTATTCAATTATCAAATGATTCAATCTTATTCAATTATTAAATAATTCAAAATTTAATTATTAAATAATTTCAAAGTTAATAATTTCAAACTAAATTATAATTTCAAACTTAATTATCAAATCATTTCAAAGTTTAATAATTCCAAACTTAATTCAATTATTTCTCAAATTGAACAACATTCTTTCATTGATTACATTGTTAATCTTTTGTTTCAGATTATTAAATATTACCATTTTCCTTTCATCAAAAATTCAAATTTCAACTTCATTTCAAAACCATATTCTTTATTCAAATAAAATCTTCGTTTATTTTCAAATCAAATTATTGACCAATCGGGTTTTTATTTAATTTCCTATCCTAGGTCAAAGTTCAATTTGGGTATTTATCATTTCAACCCGATTCCAATTCAATTCAAAATCAAGTATAACAAAGGGAACTTGCAGTGTGATAACTGGGATGGTGTCAAAGTAAATAAACAAGCAATAACAACAATCAATATCAATCCAATAATCAATTCAAATAATCCCGAAATAACCGTATTAATTCGCATTGTTATTTGTACGAATTAATAAAATTATTTCTAGAATCTACACTATCATTTCATGTAGATTAAAGATTATTACATTACAGTTTTTCACTTGTCATCTATTACGATTACATGCATCATCAGTTTAAACAACATACAATTCAATGGTTCAAGGTATAGTTAACACTATTCTACGTGTCAATTTATTTAACATTTAAAGGGGTCATACTATACAACTGTCAGTTAATCAAATTTAACATTCAATTATCCTATATCAAGTTCAATTTCATACTGTTTATCATTTTAACATCAACAATTTAACGTCCAATATAAACATCAACAATCAATCAATTATCAGCCAAACTGTATTATCATCGCATAAATAATTAACAGATAATGGTGTCTGATGTCACAGGTGAACTGATACAGGTAATAGCATATATAACAGTGTCATTAGCTAATAGCAGCATATTTCAATTGTCGTTTCAATTGAAATCAAATCTAATAAATAAAAGAACGTTAATCGTGAGTGAGTGCTCACCTTTCGAGGCTAGAGAGATGCATGAGAATGGAAGCGGATAGACAAAGATAAGCATACAAATCAAGCAAGCGGAACAGCGACAAGTTAGGATTTTGCTGTGATAGATTTTAATATTGAGAATGTCAGTCAAAATGGCACGAGATTAATGAAACATGATATATTACATATATATAAATTTTCTAAAATCAATTTAAAATATTTTAAAATAAAATATGCATTAATTTCAAATCAACATTAAATACCAACATATAAAATATCTATATAAAAAACAAATTTCACATATACGTATATGTGACAACTGTATATAAACGTATCTACAAGTGTACATACTTATAATAATAAAATCAATATAATTATAAACCTATATACATATATACTTTGAAATCAACCTTATATATATATAATTAGTATATAAGCGTATATATGCATATAGATCAAATAGGAAACTTAAAATGTCAAATGACTAATCCAATGGTATACTATCTTGCCATAATACAAAACAAAAATAAATAGTAAATATTTTTTTTTTTACCATTAACACTCACATAACTGATAATACTCATATATATTTATACGCTTAAAATGAACACGCAGTACTAAATATATAGATCTATAGGCTCAATAAATCAACACATGCAACACTAAAGTACAAAACAAATGCACATACATGCGAAAAACTGCACACTTCCTACCGATGCAGACGCAACATACAAAACATCAAAAGTATCAAGTTGTGACCCATACTCAGTGACAACGTAGGCATGTTTAGGCTGACACATATAAAACTATAAACCTTTAAACTGTATTATTATAAATTTTGTCACTGGTTAACGTATAAATAACTTCACAAACCTATATGTGTAAGTCTAAAGAACCGAATACATATAACTAACGCATCATAACAAATCTAGATATAAAGTGTTACTACTATATACATAGGCTACAAATATAGATACACAAGAAAATAAAACAAAGTATGATAAAAATTTGAACCCAGACTTATATACATAAACTAGTACTTGCATAAATCATAGATAAAACTGCAACTTATAAAGCAAACTAAAAAAAATATAAGCATCCTAATATATAAAATAAAGTATACCTAAAACGACAGAGCCAGCTGCAAGATAGAAGGAGGAGTGTCGAACATTGGAAGGCTCGGTTGGAAGATGGTGAGGCGGGGCTTCCGACATGGCACGAAGATGAAGTTTGGGTAGGGCGGAGTTTGATGGTCAGTTGCACATGGTGAGGTGATCAATAGGCGTGCGGCTGCCTACGACTAAGGGTGGTGGTGCTCGCGCGGCTACTGGGTGGAGGAGGTGAAGATGCGGAAGGTTGCTCGGGTAAAGGTAGGCGGAGGGGACGGGGTAGTCATGATGAGTCTTTGGGAGGTATGCCTGAGTGGTGGAGTGGGATGCGAATGGGTTTGTGTGAAGTGACTTTTTTTTTTTTGGTCGGAGCTTGGTGGCCAAAGGTGGAAACGGGTGCACAGGGAGGCGGACGTGGTGAAGGCTGGGCAAGGTGGACGGTGGGAAGAAGAAATGTGCTTGCAGAGTCTCAAGACCATAGATGATGAGCTTCAGTAAACGAAGGTGAGAATGAAAGTTAAAATGTGTGTTTGGAAATAAATTTTGTTCCTTTTTTTTCTCTGAAATGCAACAGTAGGAATGCGACTAGAAAAACGAAACAGCGGATAGCCAAACGGCAGAAATTAAGTTCTAGGAATTCCAAAAAGCTAGTGACCATTGGGATTTCAAGGTGGTAAACCGAACATGCAAAAGAATTCAAAAGTCCAAAACGGCACCGATACGGATGGCGTTTTCGCAGAGTGCACCACACACCGGATCCCGAATTTGAAAATCGAATATGCCGTAGAGATCAGCATGACGAGACGATCAAAACGATATACAGATATCAGTGGTATGATCATCCGATAAAAATCGATATCGGTACCAGAATGCTGCTATTTTGCAGAAAATAAGAACGACGGAGCAATAGATGTCCGAATTTGGAAAAATGACGAACTGACATCTTGCTCAGAAGATGGTTTAGAATTTTTCTATGTAAAAATATTTTTGGTTTCGAAAACATTTTATTTTCATTTCTTTTTAACTGATTAAATTGAAGTGAATTTACGCGCGAAATAAACTTTCATATTTTCGGACGAAAATTTACCAGTTGCTATGTTTAACTAGACGTATTCCAAATATTAAATTTTTATTTCAAAATTTTATCGTTTAAAATTTCACAAAATTTCAACTAATTACGTTATTAAAACAGTTGAAATTTACGGGTCGTTACATTCTCCCCCACTCAAAACTTTTCGTCCCCGAAAAGGAATGAGGTAGGATAATAGAAACAACCAGAAAGAAAACAGATTTGAAATAAAAATATCAATTAATTTAAATCATATAAATTCAAATTTAAATTAGTTGATATTCAATAATTGATTTAATTCATTTGATTTCACTAAAATCAATCTCAACTATTTCTAAATTCATTATCCTATTATCCCTTTCTTCAATTTACAACTTCTAAAACCATAGATTTAAATAGTCTTTTATTAATCATATTTTCAGCAATTTAAATTCTTCTTTATTCCAAATTCTTATTAAGTTTATTTCACTTAATATATCTTATTACATATATTTAAACCATATAAATTAATTTAAACCATATAAATTCAATTTAAATTAATTTATATTCATTAATTGATTTTAAATTCAAGGTATTTCCATAAGTTGATCTAATTTCAATTTATTAATTCTTTCAAAACAAATTTATTTCATTATTAACTGAGTTTACTTATTATCCTATCCAACTCTATTAACATCTTTATAATCAAAATTTAGTGTATAACATTTATTATAAACACTCAAATTTAATTTATAAATTCAATTTATCTTATATATTATCCAATTACATATTCAACTTCTGAATGATTTAGGTAAGTTATTAGAATGCAGTTGAACAATATACAAATAAAATTTTCCAAATTCAATTATTCAAGTTTAAATATTTATTCCAAATTTGGTTTTATTTATAATTAAAATCATCCTTTAACAAAATTTAAGAATTAGATTTCCGATTTACTTTAAACAATTTAGATATATATAATATATTTATATCAAATCAAATTAATTTTAATTTTTTTTTTAAAATAAGATACCTATATATATGTAAATCAAAATATACTGAAAAATTCAAATCAAAATATTTTTGAAAACAAAACCGTAGCAAAGCTACGGAATGGTTTCTCCACTTCGAAACTCGAAAATGAATGTCGATGATGCGGCCGCCATCACCGAAATTATTTTCCAGCAACAAAGAGAAGAGCACTGATTTCAATATTTAAAATTCTTTGAAAACGGTTTCTATTCGAAAATACTTCAATAATATATACTTTAAAATTTTAAAACCAAAGTTCGAAATCACCGAAAACTAAATTCTCAAGTTTCTGAATTAAATTCATTTCAAATTCCAATCAATTTATAAACCGTATTTATAAATCTATTTAGAACAATAAATGATAATCAAATATTATCATTTCAAACAACAATTTTAATTTACCTATTAAATTCCAGAAAATTTTTACTTATATTTTCACAATATAAACAAACAATTTATTTCATTTTCCAATTTGAAAATAATATGGTGTCAGTTTGCTCTGTTCAAGTGTTTTGAAAATCCTATCGATAGCGTTGATCAGACGAATCGATCGAAAACCCAAATCAACATCAACAACTCAAACAACACAATATATTTTTAAAACAATTTAAATATAATTTTACAAATACAATTCCTCGCTCGATGATACAAGAATAGATTTCAAAACATGTATAGAGATTCAAATTGGATGGAAATCAAATTAAAGAAAATTTTGATGCGAACAATAAGTTTGAAACAGAAGAAAAGATAATTCAATTACCACAATCGGGAGATGGATGAATTTATTTAATTCACGGGCAACCTTAACCGGGTCGTCCGTAACTTCAAGAGTAAGATCGATTGCTGAATTCCGAGGTAAATCAACACTCGATCTTAAGAGATGGAATTCAGGTATAGCAGGGAATAGATAGCATCGTAAACCGAGGATATAGAAATCTCCGGTAAATCAATGCTTATTGTAAAGGAGTTTCGCTCCTTCACGAATCATTCGAAGATTGGCGAGACCGTCGATCTATTATAGATAACATTCAGAATGGAGTTATGGGGTGCTCCAGAATTTAAAGAAGACGAATAGTGAAGGACACGAATGAATTTCAGAACCGAGGGGAACGTTCCAAAATTCAAAGAAATCGAGGCGAAAGGAAGAGATTGAAACTCGAATGAGAGTGATTCTGTGAATACATTTACCCTATATGTTAAGTTTTGCCTAGAGCTACCAAAGCTCTGATACCAACTGTAACGACCCGCCATTTTGGACCATTCGCGTCCATTATAAGTGTATAGGTAGACACTCATGCCGGAGTTGAATTGCTCAAAATACCGCGTTGTTAATTTAAATTTGGCAAAACTGAACATATACAGTAAATAGATATAATCACAGATCACAGACACAGAGTAATAAATGCAGCGGAATTAAAAGAGATAGTAGTTCATGAAGCTACTATATGAATATATAAAATACATCAGAGTTTACAACAGAAGAGTAATACGATACATCAGAGTTAAACTAAATACAACGGAAGAGTAACCGATACAAATCAGAATACATCACTGGAATCATCGAATATCTGAAAGCTGGATAGATAGCTGGATCTCCAAGCGAAGCTCCAACTCCAAAGGTGAGTCTCGAAAGCTGAACTACTCAGTCTGACCCGAGCGTAAAGCAAAAACACAAGACACTCGAGTCAGGATTAACATTCTTATATTAATAAATCCAACTCAAGTGAAATAGCAATTGAAATACAAGTAACTCAGAGGATGTTTGGAATAATCATCCTTTAAGGATCCGTTAAACTATCTACTATGTAGTAGTGTACGATAAGTAGATAATGTCTATCAGTAATATAAAGATATCAAAGTAGGGTTAAGCAGGGCCCATACACCTCTTAACCTGTTTATTCCCAAAAGCATATACAAGACCGTAGTTTCCCCAAAACCGGAAGTCACCAGAGGGCAATCCATATACTAAAGGTACAAATCAAAATCGTAGTGGTCGCGAATAGGATAATCAGTATGACAAGGTACATGAGGCGATACCAACTAGGATACTAGTAGTTGCGTGATCCGGACTGATGTTGGGCATAGCAGCTACTACCCCAACACCACGAACAACACTCCCATAATCGAGGGGTGCACCCAAATCGAATCACAGAAGTAATAGATATGGTATCGAAGAAGTGTGTCCGCTAGAGATGGCGATCCTCAATGGCCCGGCGCGGCTCCTGTTTTAGTCATGTCAGGGGTCATCCAAAATCGTTCTCTTTCTTCAGTCAACGCGTTCACCAAAACCATCCACTTCGTTCTGGATCAACACTACGCGTATAGTTATTAAAGTGGTTTCGGTTCAGATAGAGAGTATATCCATTACCGATCCTGGTCTCTTTAATAACTTTCGTGATTATTACACCGATTGGTCGTTTATATATTTCAAAAACCAAAACAATTTCAATTTCAAATAGAATTCGTAAATCAACATTTCATTTGTCTTTCTAAAACGATTTCCAAATTTTCGTTTCAAAATCTTATAATTCAATTTCAATTTCTTTTTAAAACAATTCAAATATTGATTCAAGTTCGTATATAAGTTTCATTCCGAAATCATTTAAATAAATTCTATTTAACATTCAAATCAATTTAAACTCATTTATCGATTTCATTCAATATTCGTTAAGTTACTTTATCCTTCAAAACAATTTTTATTAAA
This sequence comes from Allium fistulosum, assembly GCA_030737815.1. Classification (NCBI taxonomy): domain Eukaryota; kingdom Viridiplantae; phylum Streptophyta; class Magnoliopsida; order Asparagales; family Amaryllidaceae; genus Allium; species Allium fistulosum. Next base: position 734,278,927 of record CM060908.1, on the reverse strand, counting down.
TTTTCAATTCATTTAATCAGTTCTTAAGTTCAACTTCATTAACACAAAACTTACAATTTGGAATTAAACTAAATTCGTCAAATCGAATTTCTTTAAACTTCAAGTCTTACATTAATTTCAATAAATCGCATTTTATTTCTTGTTAAGAAATTCAATTTCAGTTATTTACTTACTTAAATAAATTTCCAAAACTTAATAAATAAAGAAACCCAAATTCATTTATTAATAAAGTTCAAATTTCACTTATTCAAAAGTCCAATTTCTCTTATCAAAGAATTCAATTTTTATTCAATTATCAAATGATTCAATCTTATTCAATTATTAAATAATTCAAAATTTAATTATTAAATAATTTCAAAGTTAATAATTTCAAACTAAATTATAATTTCAAACTTAATTATCAAATCATTTCAAAGTTTAATAATTCCAAACTTAATTCAATTATTTCTCAAATTGAACAACATTCTTTCATTGATTACATTGTTAATCTTTTGTTTCAGATTATTAAATATTACCATTTTCCTTTCATCAAAAATTCAAATTTCAACTTCATTTCAAAACCATATTCTTTATTCAAATAAAATCTTCGTTTATTTTCAAATCAAATTATTGACCAATCGGGTTTTTATTTAATTTCCTATCCTAGGTCAAAGTTCAATTTGGGTATTTATCATTTCAACCCGATTCCAATTCAATTCAAAATCAAGTATAACAAAGGGAACTTGCAGTGTGATAACTGGGATGGTGTCAAAGTAAATAAACAAGCAATAACAACAATCAATATCAATCCAATAATCAATTCAAATAATCCCGAAATAACCGTATTAATTCGCATTGTTATTTGTACGAATTAATAAAATTATTTCTAGAATCTACACTATCATTTCATGTAGATTAAAGATTATTACATTACAGTTTTTCACTTGTCATCTATTACGATTACATGCATCATCAGTTTAAACAACATACAATTCAATGGTTCAAGGTATAGTTAACACTATTCTACGTGTCAATTTATTTAACATTTAAAGGGGTCATACTATACAACTGTCAGTTAATCAAATTTAACATTCAATTATCCTATATCAAGTTCAATTTCATACTGTTTATCATTTTAACATCAACAATTTAACGTCCAATATAAACATCAACAATCAATCAATTATCAGCCAAACTGTATTATCATCGCATAAATAATTAACAGATAATGGTGTCTGATGTCACAGGTGAACTGATACAGGTAATAGCATATATAACAGTGTCATTAGCTAATAGCAGCATATTTCAATTGTCGTTTCAATTGAAATCAAATCTAATAAATAAAAGAACGTTAATCGTGAGTGAGTGCTCACCTTTCGAGGCTAGAGAGATGCATGAGAATGGAAGCGGATAGACAAAGATAAGCATACAAATCAAGCAAGCGGAACAGCGACAAGTTAGGATTTTGCTGTGATAGATTTTAATATTGAGAATGTCAGTCAAAATGGCACGAGATCAATGAAACATGATATATTACATATATATAATTTTTCTAAAATCAATTTAAAATATTTTAAAATAAAATATGCATTAATTTCAAATCAACATTAAATACCAACATATAAAATATCTATATAAAAAACAAATTTCACATATACGTATATGTGACAACTGTATATAAACGTATCTACAAGTGTACATACTTATAATAATAAAATCAATATAATTATAAACCTATATACATATATACTTTGAAATCAACCTTATATATATATAATTAGTATATAAGCGTATATATGCATATAGATCAAATAGGAAACTTAAAATGTCAAATGACTAATCCAATGGTATACTATCTTGCCATAATACAAAACAAAAATAAATAGTAAATATTTTTTTTTTTACCATTAACACTCACATAACTGATAATACTCATATATATTTATACGCTTAAAATGAACACGCAGTACTAAATATATAGATCTATAGGCTCAATAAATCAACACATGCAACACTAAAGTACAAAACAAATGCACATACATGCGAAAAACTGCACACTTCCTACCGATGCAGACGCAACATACAAAACATCAAAAGTATCAAGTTGTGACCCATACTCGGTGACAACGTAGGCATGTTTAGGCTGACACATATAAAACTATAAACCTTTAAACTGTATTATTATAAATTTTGTCACTGGTTAACGTATAAATAACTTCACAAACCTATATGTGTAAGTCTAAAGAACCGAATACATATAACTAACGCATCATAACAAATCTAGATATAAAGTGTTACTACTATATACATAGGCTACAAATATAGATACACAAGAAAATAAAACAAAGTATGATAAAAATTTGAACCCAGACTTATATACATAAACTAGTACTTGCATAAATCATAGATAAAACTGCAACTTATAAAGCAAACTAAAAAAAAAATAAGCATCCTAATATATAAAATAAAGTATACCTAAAACGACAGAGCCGGCTGCAAGATAGAAGGAGGAGTGTCGAACATTGGAAGGCTCGGTTGGAAGATGGTGAGGCGGGGCTTCCGACATGGCACGAAGATGAAGTTTGGGTAGGGCGGAGTTTGATGGTCAGTTGCACATGGTGAGGTGATCAATAGGCGTGCGGCTGCCTACGACTAAGGGTGGTGGTGCTCGCGCGGCTACTGGGTGGAGGAGGTGAAGATGCGGAAGGTTGCTCGGGTAAAGGTATGCGGAGGGGACGGGGCAGTCATGATGAGTCTTTGGGAGGTATGCCTGAGTGGTGGAGTGGGATGCGAATGGGTTTGTGTGAAGTGACTTTTTTTTTTTTGGTCGGAGCTTGGTGGCCAAAGGTGGAAACGGGTGCACAGGGAGGCGGACGTGGTGGAGGCTGGGCAAGGTGGACGGTGGGAAGAAGAAATGTGCTTGCAGAGTCTCAAGACCATAGATGATGAGCTTCAGTAAACGAAGGTGAGAATGAAAGTTAAAATGTGTGTTTGGAAATAAATTTTGTTCCTTTTTTTTTCTCTGAAATGCAACAGTAGGAATGCGACTAGAAAAACGAAACAGCGGATAGCCAAACGGCAGAAATTAAGTTCTGGGAATTCCAAAAAGCTAGTGACCATTGGGATTTCAAGGTGGTAAACCGAACATGCAAAAGAATTCAAAAGTCCAAAACGGCACCGATACGGATGGCGTTTTCGCAGAGTGCACCGCACACCGGATCCCGAATTTGAAAATCGAATATGCCGTAGAGATCAGCATGACGAGACGATCAAAACGATATACAGATATCAGTGGTATGATCATCCGATAAAAATCGATATCGGTACCAGAATGCTGCTATTTTGCAGAAAATAAGAACGACGGAGCAATAGATGTCCGAATTTGGAAAAATGACGAACTGACATCTTGCTCAGAAGATGGTTTAGAATTTTTCTATGTAAAAATATTTTTGGTTTCGAAAACATTTTATTTTCATTTCTTTTTAACTGATTAAATTGAAGTGAATTTACGCGCGAAATAAACTTTCATATTTTCGGACGAAAATTTACCAGTTGCTATGTTTAACTAGACGTATTCCAAATATTAAATTTTTATTTCAAAATTTTATCGTTTAAAATTTCACAAAATTTCAACTAATTACGTTATTAAAACAGTTGAAATTTACGGGTCGTTACATGATATATATAGATTTAATAACAATATTTAATTTAATTAAGATTGATTTAATACATATAATATGGTTAAGTATTTAAATATATATTTCAAAATAGATTTTGGTAATAATTTGAATAAGTTAAGGTTAGAAAGATAATTTGAATTTAGTTGAAATTGTATTCAATAAAGAATTTTATTTAATTAAACCGATTTGAAACTTATTGAAATTGAGATGTAAGATATGATTTATAACTTGGGTTTGATTTAAGTAATTTAATGAATATTTCTTGTTTAAATAAATTTAAGGAAATATTATTAAAAATGTAATTTAAGGCTAGTAAATGATATTGAATCTATTAAGTGAATACTCCCTGATAAAAAAAATAAAATAAAATAATGAAGTTAAATCAAGAGCTATATGAAACTGTTAAATTTAACTTTGATAATGTTGAATATTAAAGCTTTGAAATATATTGAAATTTAAATGGTCTATTGAGAACTGAATTGAATAGATGAATTGAGCTTTGAATAAATTTAAATTTGGAATTTGAGTTGATTTGAGTCGATTTGTGAGACTTGAGGAAATTATAAATACTTTACTTTATAAATTATTTAACCTATATATATTATTTTGGAAAAATAGATATATTTGAAATGAAAATGATATCTTGGTTTTGAAGTATAAATTTATTTGAAATGGCCACGGTGTTAGAGTGTATATTTCTACATTGTAGATTGTTCCACGGATCCTTAGAGGATGGTTATCCGAAACATCCTTTAAGTTACTTGTATTTCAATTGATATTTCACTTGAGTTGGATTTATTGATATAAGAATGTTAATCCTGACTCGAGTGTTTTGTTTTGCTTTACGCTCGGGCCAGACTGAGTGATACAACATTTGAGACTCACCCTTGGAGTTTGGAGCTTCATTTGGAGATCCAACTATCGATTCAGCTTTCAGCTTTTCCAGTTGATTTGTTCAGAGAGGTCATCTATTCGTACTGAAAACTTCACTGTATTTGAGATATTCTATTGTATTTTATTTTTAACTCTGATGTTTATGTAGTAGCTTCATGAACTACTATTTTATCTATTCCACTGTGCATTATTGTATTACTCTGTGTCTGTGATTCTGTGATTGATTGATTTATTGTATATGTTGAGTTTCGCCAAATTTAAATTAACAATCTATTATTTTGAGCAATTCAAGTCCGACATATGCGGATGCGAATGGTTGAAAATAGCGGGTCGTTATAGTTGGTATCATAGCTTTGGCTCTAGGCAAACCTTAGCATATATGGTAAATTTAATTACGGAATCACTTTCGTTCGAGCTTGAATTCCTTTTCTTGATAGGAAGTTCCTTTGAATTTTGGAACGTCCCTCGGTTCCGAAATCTATTCTGTCTCCCCTATATGTATTCTTTGATCCTGGAGTATCCCATAACTCCACTGAATGACTTGTAAAGGGGTGAAACTACTATACAATTGGCATTGATTCACCGGAGATTTATATATCCCTCGGTTTAGATGCTGCTATCTCTGTCTAGGCTGAATTCCATTTCTGGCGATCGAATGTCGATTTGCCTTAGAATTCGCATCGATCTTATTTTGAATCACTGTCACATACCGAAATTTTAGACTTTCGAAAATTCGACATCGATACTCACTTTATCGACTGCCGAGCAATCGAGTGCCGGAAACTCCAATAGTGAGGGTTTAAGAAAGAAGAAAAAAGTAGAAGAAGAAGAAAAAGAAAGAAGAAGAGAAGAACAACAGAACAACGTCAGAACAGAAAACAATATCAGAATCTTACACATCACAGCGGAACAATATACAATAGATAATTACTAGTCTTTTAAAACAAAGAACTATATCAGTTTATACATACATCAATCAGAGTCAATATACAACAATGGACAGTTATATAAACTTGTCCTCATACAGAATACACAGCGGAATAAATACTATCAGATACAAATACTACGTCTCGTCATCCATCTTTCTTCCAAAGCTCCAGAATATCCAGAATATCCTGATAACATAACTCTAGGCTGCCCGTGTGGAAATTGGTGGGCACCCAGAGTTTAGAAGGGAAACAATAAACTCCGAGTCAGTCATGGTGACTGGTGTGAGATCGTAAAAACAGTTTATCTTTAAAATAAACAACAGGAAAACTTTAATGTCAATTCGCAATGCTTTTGGAAAATGAAACTACCATAAGACCTCCCACCACACACACAATGCAAACGCAGAATTGGAGGAGATTTCTTCTTATGATAGTCAAAGATGCTTACTACGCAAAATCAAATTCTTTTTGATATTATTATTAGTGCATAGTGTAGAAAACATTTCGAAAGTATAATATTAATCTTAGCCAGCATAGGCATTCCGCACTTATGCCTACTATAGCTACCATCCAAACAGTGGTGACCACCATAAGTGAATGATAGGTTCTACAACTAAAACCGTACAAGATCGTATTGTTTCTTTGGATTTCCAACAAATGGTCAGGCTAAGGAACTTCCTATCCACGATGGGTACGTCCCTGGAATAGACGACCCGAGAAATAACCTAACATTACGGTTAGATCTCTGCCAACACAAGGCCGGGTTACCTCTGCAAAAGTAGGTAACTACTGACACGCGTATGCCATCCCCCGATCGTAACCGATCTTCCCGAGGATCCCCGATTTCCAACAAACCACATAGATAATAATGCAGCAACCACATAGGTTAAGTATCTGGGCTCCATACCATGATACCACCTATATCCAGAAGGAATGACATACACTAAGGGGCGCTACTCCCTAGAACCTTGCCGCATCCTTCCTGTTTCGACCATTTCCGGGGTGTGAGGCTCGACGAAGTCTCGTCCACAAAGCTACGCTTTCTACAAAGCCCTGCTTCGGGTCAAACAAAATGATCAACCTATGATCACAAAGATATAAGATCAAACAAATGATCATATCACAAATGATCAAACACTGATCATTTCACAGCAACACTCAGTATGCCACGTTACCAAATTGGGATATATCGCTGATAAATTTCAACTACATAACCTCTGAGCTCGTACGTCTCAGAGAAGGGTGTTAAGCTAAGAGAATAAATTCTCCGCCACCAACAGAAATGTATTTGAAAGAAATCAGCTTTATATCTCAAATTGTAACGTCAGACACACAATCCATACAAGTCTGTTCCGGGATCGAACAGAACCGAAGGCACTTCTCACGAAGCCCTTGCATATCCGGATAAATTTCTAATCACGTCCGGACTTCCCGTCACTAAGGGTGATAAAACCTCTAAATCGGAGATCAGCCGATGTAGAGTAACTCGACGGTAATCCTTCCGTTTTCAAAAATATCCGGTCTTCAACACCGGTCTTCAAATGCAATTCATAACGACGTATCACATATTCGGAATGGGTTATACGACCCCATGGTCCTTTCCCGGCTAACCCGAATAGTGAGCGCTTATTCAAAAATAAGTGTGGCATTCAAATTCATCCAATTCACAACAAATACCATTCAAGTTAATTATTGATAGTCGGTTATTTAACTATCAATAAAGATGCGCAACATCATCAGATTCCAAATAATTTTCCAAATAATTTTATCTTCCAAAATATCTTTTACTAGATATAAAATTTCTACACTTTAAAAATAAATCAACGTTTATTTTTAAAAACAAATTCCCATTCCATTTATAAATTCCATAGTGAATTTATATCTTCAAAATATCTACTGATATACGATTCTCAAATCGATTTCAAATATTCAATTTCATTTTATCTTTAAGAAGATAAAATCTCAAAAAAAACGTTTCATTTCATTTTGGAAAACATTCCCATACTTATTTAATAATAAGCGTTTCACAAATCTTTTATTTTCAACATCTGAAAATACTCGATATACTTAAATCAAATTAAGTATATATTTCATTCTTTAAGGAAATCTATTTTCTATAACAACATCAATTTGAGTCAAAACGAATGTTACGTAAAACATCGTTACGACGACTCAAAATCACTAGTATAGGGATTCGAAATTTAAGATATATAAATCCCAATACTACATCAAAACATTTCCTTTCGGAAATCATTTACTATAACAACAGTGTTATAGTCCATCATTTCCTTATATTTTCGAAAACGCCTATTTCAACAATGAACGTTGAAATCTATGCTTTCGATTCATACTACGTTTTAAAACATCTTTAAAATGTTTAACTTCATTTTAAAGTATCACTTCTTCAAAAAATGAATCCATTTTATCCAATAATACATTCATTGTCCAAAATCGTGAATATATCCTTTTTTTTATAATCTTCTATATTCAATTTATCAAATTTAATTGATTTTGAATTTATAAAATAACGTTTATAAATTCTATTTCTGTTTTAATAACAACTTCAACTTATAAATCTTCTTTTTTATTAACTTCTATATTTTACTTATCAAAACAAGTGATTTCGGATTTCTAAACAACTTTTATAAATTTCAATTCTATTTATAAAAAATTCAATATCAATTCAATTTCAATATTGATTTCTGAATTTATTTTCAACATTAAATAAAAGATTCCATACTGATTTCTCAAAAATTCATTTCCAAATATTAAATCAATTACAGATTGATTTCTAATTTTATTTATCACTACTAAATAAATTCCTTATTTCCCTTCAAATCATTCGATATCCTGTTTTTAAATGAATTCTTCAAATTGAAATCATTTTACATTGATTTCCCAAATTATTTCAATTTATCAAATTAAATTTCTAATTGGATTTCCAACTTATCTTCTTTTAATAAATTCCTTTTTAAGGAAATAAATTTCAATCGTTACTTTCAATCTATTTAAAAATCCAAATTCTTAAATTAAATTCTTCAATTTATAATCACTGTTTTATGAAATCCATTTATTTAGCATTTTCACTTTATTCTGGAATTTATTCAATACGATTATAAAAATTTACTTTTTATACTTTAAAAATTCCTTTCTTCAAAATTTCTTCAATTTCAAAAATTGATTCACTTAGAAATTTTCTACTTGAATTTCAAAAATTCAATTTCGTTTATCTTTGGAATCCAATGATGTCAAAACATCCATTCAGCTAAATTTTAGCTTTCAAACAATTTCCAGATATCAATATGATTAATAACATCAATATAATCATTCACAGATTCATATCACAATAGAAATAAATTCAATAAATGTGAGGGGTCCAGTTGGATCCCTCCAACCTGTTTCCCTGCATCCAAAGACGTCAGCACAATACCAATTCCACTTCGAGGTGGAATATCGCGGTATATGGGTTTTTATAAAAATCCGCTTACTAACGGCGCAATAGGGTCTCATCCGCTATACGAGGCGGGAAAATCATCAATCCAATATATACATATGCCAATATGTATAGATTGCTATATATATAGATATATCCTATTATATCTAATATCACATTCAATAGCAATCAAAACAAATCAATCAATAACTGCAATAATTCCACTTTCATTTTGAGTGAGAAAAATCTCACCTTAGCTTTTAATTTTGCAATCCATTTTCATTCCGATCATTTCTTCATTGTTTCAACCTTGTATGAATAATTTATACAATTCTGTCAATATTCGAATTAAATCGAACTATAAAATTTCTAACTTGATATGTTTTCATTATACAATGACCTCATTTTTAACTCAGTTCCCTTTAAATAAATTTAATTAACAATAAATTTAGTTTTAACTAAAAATTTTCTTTTTAGTAACTAAAATAGATAAAACAAATTTATTATCGTAAACTATTGTTTATAACAACTTAACAAATAAATTTAAAATTATATTTTTTTTTATATAAACAAAATTGGATTTCCTTTTTATTTCTCTTTTTAAAAAGTATATATATATATATATATATAATTTGTAAAGAATAATCTATACGGGTTTTTAAATTTAATATTAAATTTAAATCCTTATATCTTTCAAATCTAAAATAATTCCTGTTTACAGTTTATTTACTAACCCATAAAATTAAAACAAACACATTTTTTTTTCTTTCTTACAGCTATTTAAATTTAAATCAATTTAAAAGAAAACGATATACCTTACAGCAATCGTTCGAGAACCTCACTGCTTGCACGAACTCGATTGTTCCCTGACATTGTCGTCGCTGCCACGAGATACCCCCAAATCGTAAACCCCACCAGCGACCACCTTAAGCCATCGCGAGATACCAGACTTCGCCGCCGCATCCACCTATCACCCAGTCGCGACGAACTCGCGAACCACCTCGCTACTCCCCAGCTTCGCGCGCCCAGTTGCGACACGCCGTTCGACATCGCCTCGAATCGCGACCCATTGTCGTGCCGCCGCAGCTACTCCCTTGACCCAAATTTGAAGTCGAAGTCGTCGCCTTCCCCGGCGAGGTTGAGTACTCCCCGCGCGATTCCATCCCACTCATGAAGTTCGCCTGCGATTCGCTCGCTATGGGATGAATCCCCCTTTCGTATGCCTGCCGTTCCTTCATTTTCGAATTCTATTAAGGAGAAGGCTACGGACATTTATAAATGAACGAACTTCGTTTGTCTACAATTTGAATTGGAGAGGAAAGAAAGATATCGGCCATTTTATTTTGTTTTTTTTCCGTTTGTCGATTTCGATTTGAAGAGGGAGAATGGTGATTTAAAATTGAAGAGGGATGGGTTGGCACGATTTTCTCCGTGATTTCAGACGTGAATTTAGGCGTAATCCTAGGGGAGATAACGTGTGGTGTTAAAAAATATAAATTTAAATTTTTAAATTGAATTCGTTCTAAAATTTCGATGCGTTTTCTAACCGTACGGTCACATAACGATCCCAATAAATACGAAATTTGAAATCCGGTAATAATTCAATAGTACGGACCCAATGGAACTGGTTTCGTCGAATTCCAAGACTGTTTGAAAATTGACTATTTTTAAATATCGATTCGAACGATTAAATTTCAAAACTGAACAAATCAATTTTAAATTCGGTTCTGAAGCTTCTATTATCTCCAGTATTATCAATATATATTTTACAAGCATTTGAAATATTTTTCTTCAGATTATAATTGAAGATTTAAATTTTTATTCGACTATCAATAGATTAAATTTTAAAGTTTTAATCGCAAAATTCAAAGTTATATCGGGGATTCAAATTAAATTACCGTTCAAATATTTAAAATAAATTAAATATTCTCAATTTAATTTGTTCAAAATTTTGGGTCGTTACAGACTTCCCCCCTTAAAAGAATTTCGTCCTCGAAATTACAAGTTAGGAAAAATGGTCCTTAACTCGTCTACTATTTTTCAACATCCAAATAGTTTTATCAAATTTTCAAAACAAATCTTTCTACTAAAGATTCGTTATCATTCAACTAAAATTTTTCCAACTTCAATTCTAAGTTTCAAACAACATTGTTTGCTTAACAATTCAAATTTAAATTTCAAATTCAAATTTAAACTTTCAAAATTTTCTCAAAAATTTTCTAACGCCCTAAATTTCCGAAAAATTTCGCCAGCGTCTCCTTTGCGCGGCTAATACGGCACAACTACAAAACGTCCCTACGGACTCTCAGATTTCAAAAAAGAAAAAGAAAAAGCCAAGCGGCTAGAGAAATAAGTCATCAAATCTCATATTCAAATTTAAATACATACCTTTTTCGAGCAATTCAAATTATCTTCGAAATCAAAATTCCAATTCCTTTTATAACACCTGTATGTCCTACTAGCCATAATATCTAGTTACACATTCAAATCATTTTGTAAATTCTATTACAAAAATTTCAATATAAACTACTTATATCATCTTTAGTTCACTATTGAAGTTATATCCATTATCTTCAATTTTACATTTCCCATCCATTTGTATTTAGTTTACCATTTCAACTAAATTTGGATACAATTTACTTTCAATTCTGAAATATTGAATTTTATCAATTATCTGTCATTTACAACTGCACTATCTTAAATTAGTTCCAATTACTAATTCAAATTGATATCAATTCAATTTATTTTAATTCTACTTCGATTAAATTTACTTACATTTAAACTGGATTTCCAATTTCCATACGAATTTTAATTCATCTTTCATTTACAATTATTCAATTCAATTCATTTGCTTACGAATTCGAAATGGATTTCAACTTCCAATTACATTTTCATTTAATTGATTCACCTATACTTGCTTTGATTTAACTTCATTCTTTTAAGTTAAATTTATTCTACCAAAATTCAATTGGTATAAGTTATCAACTTATTTATTATTCCCATAAATATTTTAAATAGGATTCCAGAGTCTTTTCAATCTTTTCAAAAATCATTTTGAAAACAATTCAAATTTATCTTTTGAATTTCCAAAACCAAACCCAAATTTTCAAACACTTCCATCTAAAACAATTTAGCAGCAATTCCTCTTTTGGAAACCCGAAAATGAACACCGATGATGCTGCAATCATTACCGAAGTTATTTTCCAGCGACCGAAAAGAGTTTAGAGCTTTCATCCCTTCAGAATACTTTTCAAAACCTTTGAAATTCATTTTCAACTCCAAAAAGGATTTAAACTTTCCAAAATTTCCAAAATTTCAAATTCTTTTCAAAACATTTCCAAAAACTTCTCTGGAATTCCGTTTCAAATTACAATTCACATTTATAATTTACATTCTCACATTTCATTTGTATATGGATTTATTTCTTAACTTTGGAGTTACGATTTCAATTTCTTATTCAATTTCATATAATGATGATAACATTTCAATATTATCACTTTCCTAATAAACAAGCATCCATATACTATGATCATTCATAGAAAATTATTTCCTTTATTTACAAAAATAGTTTTAGGTAAAATTATTTCATTTACCCTATTTAAAAACAATACTGTGTCGGTTTATCTTGTTTAGAGTTTAGAAACCCCTATCGATTACAGTTAGCTAGACTGCACCGACCAGAATCTATAAACAATCAACCGATAAGTCAACACAATACAAAACAATTTCATATTCACTAACAAATACGCACTCGTATCTATTATTACACTCAAACTCATTCTAGAGTACTACTGACTCTATCTCTAATGAGTAACACCCAACAGAGCAGGGTTGTCGCTTAACCATATGCTCTGATACCACTTTGTCACATACCGAAATTTTCGACTTTCGAAAATTCGACATCGATACTCACTTTATCGACTGCCGAGCAATCGAGTGCCGGAAACTCCAATAGTGAGGGTTTAAGAAAGAAGAAAAAGGTAGAAGAAGAAGAAAAAGAAAGAAGAAGAGAAGAACAACAGAACAACGTCAGAACAGAAAACAATATCAGAATCTTACACATCGCAGCGGAACAATATACAATAGATAATTACTAGTCTTTTAAAACAAAGAACTATATCAGTTTATACATACATCAATCAGAGTCAATATACAACAATGGACAGTTATATAAACTTGTCCTCATACAGAATACACAGCGGAATAAATACTATCAGATACAAATACTACGTCTCGTCATCCATCTTGCTTCCAAAGCTCCAGAATATCCAGAATATCCTGATAACATAACTCTAGGCTGCCCGTGTGGAAATTGGTGGGCACCCAGAGTTTAGAAGGGAAACAATAAACTCCGAGTCAGTCATGGTGACTGGTGTGAGATCGTAAAAACAGTTTATCTTTAAAATAAACAACAGGAAAACTTTAATGTCAATTCGCAATGCTTTTGGAAAATGAAACTACCATAAGACCTCCCACCACACACACAATGCAAACGCAGAATTGGAGGAGATTTCTTCTTATGATAGTCAAAGATGCTTACTACGCAAAATCAAATTCTTTTTGATATTATTATTAGTGCATAGTGTAGAAAACATTTCGAAAGTATAATATTAATCTTAGCCAGCATAGGCATTCCGCACTTATGCCTACTATAGCTACCATCCAAACAGTGGTGACCACCATAAGTGAATGATAGGTTCTACAACTAAAACCGTACAAGATCGTATTGTTTCTTTGGATTTCCAACAAATGGTCAGGCTAAGGAACTTCCTATCCACGATGGGTACGTCCCTGGAATAGACGACCCGAGAAATAACCTAACATTACGGTTAGATCTCTGCCAACACAAGGCCGGGTTACCTCTGCAAAAGTAGGTAACTACTGACACGCGTATGCCATCCCCCGATCGTAACCGATCTTCCCGAGGATCCCCGATTTCCAACAAACCACATAGATAATAATGTAGTAACCACATAGGTTAAGTATCTGGGCTCCATACCATGATACCACCTCTATCCAGAAGGAATGACATACACTAAGGGGCGCTACTCCCTAGAACCTTGCCGCATCCTTCCTGTTTCGACCATTTCCGGGGTGTGAGGCTCGACGAAGTCTCGTCCACAAAGCTACGCTTTCTACAAAGCCCTGCTTCGGGTCAAACAAAATGATCAACCTATGATCACAAAGATATAAGATCAAACAAATGATCATATCACAAATGATCAAACACTGATCATTTCACAGCAACACTGAGTATGCCACGTTACCAAATTGGGATATATCGCTGATAAATTTCAACTACATAACCTCTGAGCTCGTACGTCTCAGAGAAGGGTGTTAAGCTAAGAGAATAAATTCTCCGCCACCAACAGAAATGTATTTGAAAGAAATCAGCTTTATATCTCAAATTGTAACGTCAGACACACAATCCATACAAGTCTGTTCCGGGATCGAACAGAACCGAAGGCACTTCTCACGAAGCCCTTGCATATCCGGATAAATTTCTAATCACGTCCGGACTTCCCGTCACTAAGGGTGATAAAACCTCTAAATCAGAGATCAGCCGATGTAGAGTAACTCGACGGTAATCCTTCCGTTTTCAAAAATATCCGGTCTTCAACACCGGTCTTCAAATGCAATTCATAACGACGTATCACATATTCGGAATGGGTTGTACGACCCCATGGTCCTTTCCCGGCTAACCCGAATAGTGAGCGCTTATTCAAAAATAAGTGTGGCATTCAAATTCATCCAATTCACAACAAATACCATTCAAGGTAATTATTGATAGTCGGTTATTTAACTATCAATAAAGATGCGCAACATCATCAGATTCCAAATAATTTTCCAAATTATTTTATCTTCCAAAATATCTTTTACTAGATATAAAATTTCCACACTTTAAAAATAAATCAACGTTTATTTTTAAAAACAAATTCCCATTCCATTTATAAATTCCATAGTGAATTTATATCTTCAAAATATCTACTGATATACGATTCTCAAATCGATTTCAAATATTCAATTTCATTTTATCTTTAAGAAGATAAAATCTCAAAAAAAAAACGTTTCATTTCATTTTGGAAAACATTCCCATACTTATTTAATAATAAGCGTTTCACAAATCTTTTATTTTCAACATCTGAAAATACTCGATATACTTAAATCAAATTAAGTATATATTTCATTCTTTAAGGAAATCTATTTTCTATAACAACATCAATTTGAGTCAAAACGAATGTTACGTAAAACATCGTTACGACGACTCAAAATCACTAGTATAGGGATTCGAAATTTAAGATATATAAATCCCAATACTACATCAAAACATTTCCTTTCGGAAATCATTTACTATAACAACAGTGTTATAGTCCATCATTTCCTTATATTTTCAAAAACGCCTATTTCAACAATGAACGTTGAAATCTATGCTTTCGATTCATACTACGTTTTAAAACATCTTTAAAATGTTTAACTTCATTTTAAAGTATCACTTCTTCAAAAAATGAATCCATTTTATCCAATAATACATTCATTGTCCAAAATCGTGAATATATCCTTTTTTTTATAATCTTCTATATTCAATTCATCAAATTCGATTGATTTTGAATTTATAAAACAACGTTTATAAATTCTATTTCTGTTTTAATAACAACTTCAACTTATAAATCTTCTTTTTTATTAACTTCTATACTTTACTTATCAAAACAAGTGATTTCGGATTTCTAAACAACTTTTATAAATTTCAATTCTATTTATAAAAACTTCAATATCAATTCAATTTCAATATTGATTTCTGAATTTATTTTCAACATTAAATAAAAGATTCCATACTGATTTCTCAAAAATTCATTTCCAAATATTAAATCAATTACAGATTGATTTCTAATTTTATTTATCACTACTAAATAAATTCCTTATTTCCCTTCAAATCATTCGATATCTTGTTTTTAAATGAATTCTTCAAATTGAAATCATTTTACATTGATTTCCCAAATTATTTCAATTTATCAAATTAAATTTCTAATTGGATTTCCAACTTATCTTCTTTTAATAAATTCCTTTTTAAGGAAATAAATTTCAATCGTTACTTTCAATCTATTTAAAAATCCAAATTCTTAAATTAAATTCTTCAATTTATAATCACTGTTTTATGAAATCCATTTATTTAGCATTTTCACTTTATTCTGGAATTTATTCAATACGATTATAAAAATTTACTTTTTATACTTTAAAAATTCCTTTCTTCAAAATTTCTTCAATTTCAAAAATTGATTCACTTAGAAATTTTCTACTTGAATTTCAAAAATTCAATTTCGTTTATCTTTGGAATCCAATGATGTCAAAACATCCATTCAGCTAAATTTTAGCTTTCAAACAATTTCCAGATATCAATATGATTAATAACATCAATATAATCATTCACAGATTCATATCACAATAGAAATAAATTCAATAAATGTTAGGGGTCCAGTTGGATCCCTCCAACCTGTTTCCCTGCATCCAAAGACGTCAGCACAATACCAATTCCACTTCGAGGTGGAATATCGCGGTATATGGGTTTTTATAAAAATCCGCTTACTAACGGCGCAATAGGGTCTCATCCGCTATACGAGGCGGGAAAATCATCAATCCAATATATACATATGCCAATATGTATATATTGCTATATATATAGATATATCCTATTATATCTAATATCACATTCAATAGCAATCAAAACAAATCAATCAATAACTGCAATAATTCCACTTTCATTTTGAGTGAGAAAAATCTCACCTTAGCTTTTAATTTTGCAATCCATTTTCATTCCGATCATTTCTTCATTGTTTCAACCTTGTATGAATAATTTATACAATTCTGTCAATATTCGAATTAAATCGAACTATAAAATTTCTAACTTGATATGTTTTCATTATACAATGACCTCATTTTTAACTCAGTTCCCTTTAAATAAATTTAATTAACTATAAATTTAGTTTTAACTAAAAATTTTCTTTTTAGTAACTAAAATAGATAAAACAAATTTATTATCGTAAACTATTGTTTATAACAACTTAACAAATAAATTTAAAATTATATATTTTTTTTTATATAAACAAAATAGGATTTCCTTTTTATTTCTCTTTTTAAAAAGTATATATATATATATAATTTGTAAAGAATAATCTATACGGGTTTTTAAATTTAATATTAAATTTAAATCCTTATATCTTTCAAATCTATAATAATTCCTGTTTACAGTTTATTTACTAACCCATAAAATTAAAACAAACACATTTTTTTTTTCTTTCTTACAGCTATTTAAATTTAAATCAATTTAAAAGAAAACGATATACCTTACAGCAATCGTTCGAGAACCTCACTGCTTGCACGAACTCGATTGTTCCCTGACATTGTCGTCGCTGCCACGAGATACCCCCAAATCGTAAACCCCACCAGCGACCACCTTAAGCCATCGCGAGATACCAGACTTCGCCGCCGCATCCACCTATCACCCAGTCGCGACGAACTCGCGAACCACCTCGCTACTCCCCAGCTTCGCGCGCCCAGTTGCGACACGCCGTTCGACATCGCCTCGAATCGCGACCCATTGTCGTGCCACCGCAGCTATCCCTTGACCCAAATTTGAAGTCGAAGTCGTCGCCTTCCCCGGCGAGGTTGAGTACTCCCCGCGCGATTCCATCCCACTCATGAAGTTCGCCTGCGATTCGCTCGCTATGGGATGAATCCCCCTTTCGTATGCCTGCCGTTCCTTCATTTTCGAATTCTATTAAGGAGAAGGCTACGGACATTTATAAACGAACGAACTTCGTTTGTCTACAATTTGAATTGGAGAGGAAAGAAAGATATCGGCCATTTTATTTTGTTTTTTTTTTCCCTTTGTCGATTTCGATCTGAAGAGGGAGAATGGTGATTTAAAATTGAAGAGGGATGGGTTGGCACGATTTTCTCCGTGATTTCAGACGTGAATTTAGGCGTAATCCTAGGGGAGATAACGTGTGGTGTTAAAAAATATAAATTTAAATTTTTAAATTGAATTCGTTCTAAAATTTCGATGCGTTTTCTAACCGTACAGTCACATAACGATCCCAATAAATACGAAATTTGAAATCCGGTAATAATTCAATATTACGGACCCAATGGAACGGGTTTCGTCGAATTCCAAGACTGTTTGAAAATTGACTATTTTTAAATATCGATTCGAACGATTAAATTTCAAAACTGAACAAATCAATTTTAAATTCGGTTCTGAAGCTTCTATTATCTCCAGTATTATCAATATATATTTTACAAGCGTTTGAAATATTTTTCTTCAGCTTATAATTGAAGATTTAAATTTTTATTCGACTATCAATAGATTAAATTTTAAAGTTTTAATCGCAAAATTCAAAGTTATATCGGGGATTCAAATTAAATTACCGTTCAAATATTTAAAATAAATTAAATATTCTCAATTTAATTTGTTCAAAATTCTGGGTCGTTACAGACTTCCCCCCTTAAAAGAATTTCGTCCTCGAAATTACAAGTTAGGAAAAATGGTCCTTAACTCGTCTACTATTTTTCAACATCCAAATAGTTTTATCAAATTTTCAAAACAAATCTTTCTACTAAAGATTCGTTATCATTCAACTAAAATTTTTCCAACTTCAATTCTAAGTTTCAAACAACATTGTTTGCTTAACAATTCAAATTTAAATTTCAAATTCAAATTTAAACTTTCAAAATTTTCTCAAAAATTTTCTAACGCCCTAAATTTCCGAAAAATTTCGCCAGCGTCTCCTTTGCGCGGCTAATACGGCACAACTACAAAACGTCCCTACGGACTCTCAGATTTCAAAAAAGAAAAAGAAAAAGCCAAGCGGCTAGAGAAATAAGTCATCAAATCTCATATTCAAATTTAAATACATACCTTTTTCGAGCAATTCAAATTATCTTCGAAATCAAAATTCCAATTCCTTTTATAACACCTGTATGTCCTACTAGCCATAATATCTAGTTACACATTCAAATCATTTTGTAAATTCTATTACAAAAATTTCAATATAAACTACTTATATCATCTTTAGTTCACTATTGAAGTTATATCCATTATCTTCAATTTTACATTTCCCATCCATTTGTATTTAGTTTACCATTTCAACTAAATTTGGATTCAATTTACTTTCAATTCTGAAATATTGAATTTTATCAATTATCTGTCATTTACAACTGCACTATCTTAAATTAGTTCCAATTACTAATTCAAATTGATATCAATTCAATTTATTTTAATTCTACTTCGATTAAATTTACTTACATTTAAACTGGATTTCCAATTTCCATACGAATTTTAATTCATCTTTCATTTACAATTATTCAATTCAATTCATTTGCTTACGAATTCGAAATGGATTTCAACTTCCAATTACATTTTCATTTAATTGATTCACCTATACTTGCTTTGATTTAACTTCATTCTTTTAAGTTAAATTTATTCTACCAAAATTCAATTGGTATAAGTTATCAACTTATTTATTATTCCCATAAATATTTTAAATAGGATTCCAGAGTCTTTTCAATCTTTTCAAAAATCATTTTGAAAACAATTCAAATTTATCTTTTGAATTTCCAAAACCAAACCCAAATTTTCAAACACTTCCATCTAAAACAATTTAGCAGCAATTCCTCTTTTGGAAACCCGAAAATGAACACCGGTGATGCTGCAGTCATTACCGAAGTTATTTTCCAGCGATCGAAAAGAGTTTAGAGCTTTCATCCCTTCAGAATACTTTTCAAAACCTTTGAAATTCATTTTCAACTCCAAAAAGGATTTAAACTTTCCAAAATTTCCAAAATTTCAAATTCTTTTCAAAACATTTCCAAAAACTTCTCTGGAATTCCGTTTCAAATTATAATTCACATTTATAATTTACATTCTCACATTTCATTTGTATATGGATTTATTTCTTAACTTTGGAGTTACGATTTCAATTTCTTATTCAATTTCATATAATGATGATAACATTTCAATATTATCACTTTCCTAACAAACAAGCATCCATATACTATGATCATTCATAGAAAATTATTTCCTTTATTTACAAAAATAGTTTTAGGTAAAATTATTTCATTTACCCTATTTAAAAACAATACTGTGTCGGTTTATCTTGTTTAGAGTTTAGAAACCCCTATCGATTACAGTTAGCTAGACTGCACCGACCAGAATCTATAAACAATCAACCGATAAGTCAACACAATACAAAACAATTTCATATTCACTAACAAATACGCACTCGTATCTATTATTACACTCAAACTCATTCTAGAGTACTACTGACTCTATCTTTAATGAGTAACACCCAACAGAGCGGGGTTGTCGCTTAACCATATGCTCTGATACCACTTTGTCACATACCGAAATTTTCGACTTTCGAAAATTCGACATCGATACTCACTTTATCGACTGCCGAGCAATCGAGTGCCGGAAACTCCAATAGTGAGGGTTTAAGAAAGAAGAAAAAGGTAGAAGAAGAAGAAAAAGAAAGAAGAAGAGAAGAACAACAGAACAACGTCAAAACAGAAAACAATATCAGAATCTTACACATCGCAGCGGAACAATATACAATAGATAATTACTAGTCTTTTAAAACAAAGAACTATATCAGTTTATACATACATCAATCAGAGTCAATATACAACAATGGACAGTTATATAAACTTGTCCTCATACAGAATACACAGCGGAATAAATACTATCAGATACAAATACTACGTCTCGTCATCCATCTTGCTTCCAAAGCTCCATAATATCCAGAATATCCTGATAACATAACTCTAGGCTGCCCGTGTGGAAATTGGTGGGCACCAAGAGTTTAGAAGGGAAACAATAAACTCCGAGTCAATCATGGTGACTGGTGTGAGATCGTAAAAACAGTTTATCTTTAAAATAAACAACAGGAAAACTTTAATGTCAATTCGCAATGCTTTTGGAAAATGAAACTACCATAAGACCTCCCACCACACACACAATGCAAACGCAGAATTGGAGGAGATTTCTTCTTATGATAGTCAAAGATGCTTACTACGCAAAATCAAATTCTTTTTTATATTATTATTAGTGCATAGTGTAGAAAACATTTCGAAAGTATAATATTAATCTTAGCCAGCATAGGCATTCCGCACTTATGCCTACTATAGCTACCATCCAAACAGTGGTGACCACCATAAGTGAATGATAGGTTCTACAACTAAAACCGTACAAGATCGTATTGTTTCTTTGGATTTCCAACAAATGGTCAGGCTAAGGAACTTCCTATCCACGATGGGTACGTCCTTGGAATAGACGACCCGAGAAATAACCTAACATTACGGTTAGATCTCTGCCAACACAAGGCCGAGTTACCTCTGCAAAAGTAGGTAACTACTGACACGCGTATGCCATCCCCCGATCGTAACCGAACTTCCCGAGGATCCCCGATTTCCAACAAACCACATAGATAATAATGCAGCAACCACATAGGTTAAGTATCTGGGCTCCATACCATGATACCACCTCTATCTAGAAGGAATGACATACACTAAGGGGCGCTACTCCCTAGAACCTTGCCGCATCCTTCCTGTTTCGACCATTTCCGGGGTGTGAGGCTCGACGAAGTCTCGTCCACAAAGCTACGCTTTCTACAAAGCCCTGCTTCGGGTCAAACAAAATGATCAACCTATGATCACAAAGATATAAGATCAAACAAATGATCATATCACAAATGATCAAACACTGATCATTTCACAGCAACACTCAGTATGCCACGTTACCAAATTGGGATATATCGCTGATAAATTTCAACTACATAACCTCTGAGCTCGTACGTCTCAGAGAAGGGTGTTAAGCTAAGAGAATAAATTCTCGGCCACCAACAGAAATGTATTTGAAAGAAATCAGCTTTATATCTCAAATTGTAACGTCAGACACACAATCCATACAAGTCTGTTCCGGGATCGAATAGAACCGAAGGCACTTCTCACGAAGCCCTTGCATATCCGGATAAATTTCTAATCACGTCCGGACTTCCCGTCACTAAGGGTGATAAAACCTCTAAATCGGAGATCAGCCGATGTAGAGTAACTCGACGGTAATCCTTCCGTTTTCAAAAATATCCGGTCTTCAACACCGGTCTTCAAATGCAATTCATAACGACGTATCACATATTCGGAATGGGTTATACGACCCCATGGTCCTTTCCCGGCTAACCCGAATAGTGAGCGCTTATTCAAAAATAAGTGTGGCATTCAAATTCATCCAATTCACAACAAATACCATTCAAGGTAATTATTGATAGTCGGTTATTTAACTATCAATAAAGATGCGCAACATCATCAGATTCCAAATAATTTTCCACATTATTTTATCTTCCAAAATATATTTTACTAGATATAAAATTTCCACACTTTAAAAATAAATCAACGTTTATTTTTAAAAACAAATTCCCATTCCATTTATAAATTCCATAGTGAATTTATATCTTCAAAATATCTACTGATATACGATTCTCAAATCGATTTCAAATATTCAATTTCATTTTATCTTTAAGAAGATAAAATCTCAAAAAAAAACGTTTCATTTCATTTTGGAAAACATTCCCATACTTATTTAATAATAAGCGTTTCACAAATCTTTTATTTTCAACATCTGAAAATACTCGATATACTTAAATCAAATTAAGTATATATTTCATTCTTTAAGGAAATCTATTTTCTATAACAACATCAATTTGAGTCAAAACGAATGTTACGTAAAACATCGTTACGACGACTCAAAATCACTAGTATAGGGATTCGAAATTTAAGATATATAAATCCCAATACTACATCAAAACATTTCCTTTCGGAAATCATTTACTATAACAACAGTGTTATAGTCCATCATTTCCTTATATTTTCGAAAACGCCTATTTCAACAATGAACGTTGAAATCTATGCTTTCGATTCATACTACGTTTTAAAACATCTTTAAAATGTTTAACTTCATTTTAAAGTATCACTTCTTCAAAAAATGAATCCATTTTATCCAATAATACATTCATTGTCCAAAATCGTGAATATATCCTTTTTTTTTATAATCTTCTATATTCAATTTATCAAATTCGATTGATTTTGAATTTATAAAACAACGTTTATAATAATAACAACTTCAACTTATAAATCTTCTTTTTTATTAACTTCTATATTTTACTTATCAAAACAAGTGATTTCGGATTTCTAAACAACTTTTATAAATTTCAATTCTATTTATAAAAACTTCAATATCAATTCAATTTCAATATTGATTTCTGAATTTATTTTCAACATTAAATAAAAGATTTCATACTGATTTCTCAAAAATTCATTTCCAAATATTAAATCAATTACAGATTGATTTCTAATTTTATTTATCACTACTAAATAAATTCCTTATTTCCCTTCAAATCATTCGATATCCTGTTTTTAAATGAATTCTTCAAATTGAAATCATTTTACATTGATTTCCCAAATTATTTCAATTTATCAAATTAAATTTCTAATTGGATTTCCAACTTATCTTCTTTTAATAAATTCCTTTTTAAGGAAATAAATTTCAATCGTTACTTTCAATCTATTTAAAAATCCAAATTCTTAAATTAAATTCTTCAATTTATAATCACTGTTTTATGAAATCCATTTATTTAGCATTTTCACTTTATTCTGGAATTTATTCAATACGATTATAAAAATTTACTTTTTATACTTTAAAAATTCCTTTCTTCAAAATTTCTTCAATTTCAAAAATTGATTCACTTAGAAATTTTCTACTTGAATTTCAAAAATTCAATTTCGTTTATCTTTGGAATCCAATGATGTCAAAACATCCATTCAGCTAAATTTTAGCTTTCAAACAATTTCCAGATATCAATATGATTAATAACATCAATATAATCATTCACAGATTCATATCACAATAGAAATAAATTCAATAAATGTGAGGGGTCCAGTTGGATCCCTCCAACCTGTTTCCCTGCATCCAAAGACGTCAGCACAATACCAATTCCACTTCGAGGTGGAATATCGCGGTATATGGGTTTTTATAAAAATCCGCTTACTAACGGCGCAATAGGGTCTCATCCGCTATACGAGGCAGGAAAATCATCAATCCAATATATACATATGCCAATATGTATATATTGCTATATATATAGATATATCCTATTATATCTAATATCACATTCAATAGCAATCAAAACAAATCAATCAATAACTGCAATAATTCCACTTTCATTTTGAGTGAGAAAAATCTCACCTTAGCTTTTAATTTTGCAATCCATTTTCATTCCGATCATTTCTTCATTGTTTCAACCTTGTATGAATAATTTATACAATTCTGTCAATATTCGAATTAAATCGAACTATAAAATTTCTAACTTGATATGTTTTCATTATACAATGACCTCATTTTTAACTCAGTTCCCTTTAAATAAATTTAATTAACTATAAATTTAGTTTTAACTAAAAATTTTCTTTTTAGTAACTAAAATAGATAAAACAAATTTATTATCGTAAACTATTGTTTATAACAACTTAACAAATAAATTTAAAATTATATATTTTTTTTTATATAAACAAAATAGGATTTCCTTTTTATTTCTCTTTTTAAAAAGTATATATATATATATATATATATAATTTGTAAAGAATAATCTATACGGGTTTTTAAATTTAATATTAAATTTAAATCCTTATGTCTTTCAAATCTATAATAATTCCTGTTTACAGTTTATTTACTAACCCATAAAATTAAAACAAACACATTTTTTTTTCTTTCTTACAGCTATTTAAATTTAAATCAATTTAAAAGAAAACGATATACCTTACAACAATCGTTCGAGAACCTCACTGCTTGCACGAACTCGATTGTTCCCTGACATTGTCGTCGCTGCCACGAGATACCCCCAAATCGTAAACCCCACCAGCGACCACCTTAAGCCATCGCGAGATACCAGACTTCGCCGCCGCATCCACCTATCACCCAATCGCGGCGAACTCGCGAACCACCTTGCTACTCCCCAGCTTCGCGCGCCCAGTTGCGACACGCCGTTCGACATCGCCTCGAATCGCGACCCATTGCCGTGCCGCCGCAGCTACTCCCTTTACCCAAATTTGAAGTCGAAGTCGTCGCCTTCCCCGGCGAGGTTGAGTACTCCCCGCGCGATTCCATCCCACTCATGAAGTTCGCCTGCGATTCGCTCGCTATGGGATGAATCCCCTTTTCGTATGCCTGCCGTTCCTTCATTTTCGAATTCTATTAAGGAGAAGGCTACGGACATTTATAAACGAACGAACTTCGTTTGTCTACAATTTGAATTGGAGAGGAAAGAAAGATATCGGCCATTTTATTTTGTTTTTTTTTTCCTTTGTCGATTTCGATCTGAAGAGGGAGAATGGTGATTTAAAATTGAAGAGGGATGGGTTGGCACGATTTTCTCCGTGATTTCAGACGTGAATTTAGGCGTAATCCTAGGGGAGATAACGTGTGGTGTTAAAAAATATAAATTTAAATTTTTAAATTGAATTCGTTCTAAAATTTCGATGCGTTTTCTAACCGTACGGTCACATAACGATCCCAATAAATACGAAATTTGAAATCCGGTAATAATTCAATATTATGGACCCAATGGAACTGGTTTCGTCGAATTCCAAGACTGTTTGAAAATTGACTATTTTTAAATATCGATTCGAACGATTAAATTTCAAAACTGAACAAATCAATTTTAAATTCGGTTCTGAAGCTTCTATTATCTCCAGTATTATCAATATATATTTTACAAGCGTTTGAAATATTTTTCTTCAGCTTATAATTGAAGATTTAAATTTTTATTCGACTATCAATAAATTAAATTTTAAAGTTTTAATCGCAAAATTCAAAGTTATATCGGGGATTCAAATTAAATTACCGTTCAAATATTTAAAATAAAT
Organism: Allium fistulosum; assembly: GCA_030737815.1. Taxonomy (NCBI): domain Eukaryota; kingdom Viridiplantae; phylum Streptophyta; class Magnoliopsida; order Asparagales; family Amaryllidaceae; genus Allium; species Allium fistulosum. The sequence goes on along the minus strand of CM060908.1, from coordinate 734,253,050 downwards.
TAAATATTCTCAATTTAATTTGTTCAAAATTCTGGGTCGTTACAATCACGGTTGATCGGTTAAGGCCGCCCGTGATTTATATAAGTATATCCATCTTCTATTTTGTAATTTAATTATCTCATCTTTGTTCGAGCCTGTCTTCGAATCAGAATTCTATTTGATTAGAGTCCCTCTAATATGAATCTCTATCTTTGTTTTGGAATCCATTCTTGAATCATCCTTTGGAAAATCGGGTTTGTTTGTATTTTAGAATTTTTTTTATATATCGAAAGTATTACTTTGATAAGTATGATTTTATTCTATATATATAAGTGATTTCGATAAGGATTATATACCTTTTAAAAACTGTAATTTGAAATTTTGAAAATTTTATATATAAGAAATTTGATTCATCTAAAAATGATTTATAACTGAAGGATTTTAAATTGGAAATCCGAGGAGTTGAATTCCGGTGTTTTGAAATTGGTTTTAAGATTTTGAAAATATATAATAATACGATTTAAAAGTATTTTCCGAATAAGAAATGTTTTAAATGATTTCGAATGAGTTCCAATGATTTCGAAAAAAAAGAAAAAAAAAGAAATTTCAAAGAAGTTTTCAAGAAAATAGAAGTCCATAACTCACTTATTTCGCTGGAAAATAATTTCGGTGATGAGTGCATGCATCATCGACATTGATTTTCGAGTTTTAGAGTGGGGGAGAGGCCACTTTAGTAGCATTGCTACGTGAGTGATTTTGCGAAACAAATTTGATTTCAAATTTTGAAGTACGATTTGATATTCGAAAGATATATGTATATGTATTTGAAACGATTTGAAATGAGTCTGCGTTCAGTCCTTAAGCGGATTTGACTTGGTATAACCCTACCTTTTTAAATTAATTTACTGATTTATTGTTGATTTCCAACTCTTGGTTTGGAAATTTGATTTCTCTGATTATTTTAAATGTTCGAACACTTCCAAATCGAGGTTTAATTCTCAAGGCTAAGTAATTTTGAAAAGTATAAAGTATATAAGTTGGTATGTATGTTTAAAGTATGTAGTAATATGCTTTAAATAAGTTGAAACTGTTTTGTTAAGTAAATGAATAAGGCTATTTTGAATTTTTCTAATATGAAATTTAGATTTGGAATGTTTTGAAAAGAATTTGGTCTTCAAAATATTTTGAATAAAATTTAGTTTAAATGTTTAACTTAGTAACATCTTTATGAAACTATATATTTAACAAGTTGGAATAGATACATAAGTTGTACGTATGCTGTTTTATTCGCATAATTGAATTGATCCAAGTTTGAGTACACAAGTTCGAGGTGAATTACACCAATTCGTGTTAGGATTTTTCATTTGATTCTTGATGGCGAATATTTGATATGGATTTTGGGCTTGATTCTAGAATTCTCTATCATAGTATATGGCTATGCAAGGAGACTGATGGTTTCTAGTCGAGAAACCATATCGAAGTCCGCATTAGAGAAGTCGAATGGGCAATACTAGTTCGAAAGCGAACTTGTGTGATCGAGCGAGTGATCGAATGTGATTTTGCGAAATGATGACATATGTACATCTTATATTCTAATATCATTGATATACTTGGCGCTGAAATTGGAAGTTGTTGGGTTGGATATCTTTGTAATTTAATTGGAATTTTTCTTTTATGAAAAACTACTATCAATTTAAAACCATTTTTCAAAACTATTTTTCTTTTATTCTTCTTAAACAAACTATTTTATTCTATTTTACATACAAACTATTTTATATACAAAACTATTCTAAAATAATAATAAAAAATCTTTTAGTAAGCAAAGATGTTCAATCCCATATGGCTCTTCATGCAGCGAAATTTATTTTTAAAAATTTTGATTTCTGATATAAGATGGACCTTATGTAAATATAAGATGATTTTGAAAACCATTGATGTTGGAAATGAATTGGTTTACTTAAATTTTGTTGATTTAGAAATTTGGATTATTTTATAAACTTATGATTTTGGAAACTGTATTGATATTGAAACAAATTGAAATTGAGAACCTTGTGTTACTAAATACTTGATTTGGAAGATACCGAACTTATATTAAAAATTTGGTTTGTATAAGTATGATGTTGATTCGAAAACTATGGATTTGAAAAGGTACTCAACTTGAAAAGTGAAATCTTATATAATTGAAGTCTATATAAGTGTGATTTGATATACTTTTGATTTTGGAAAGGTATTTGATTTGAAATTAAAATCTGATATATAATGGACTTTATATAAGTATGATATTTGAAAGTGATTTGAAAAGGTACTATATGATACATATTTTCGAAGTAAAGATATGGAAAGTGCCTTCTGCTTGATATCCGCTTTGTGGCCACATTGTGGATTCATTCTATCGATATTTCTCTGATTTTTTGTTTTCCGGATATGATACTCGAGTTTCCATCGAATTCCATGGCAATCTCCATAGTCTTACGAGCGTGACTCCATGGTGTAATCGCAGGGTTGGGGGGCGGCCAACGGGTACGGATGTTTCCTGGGAGATCCAGGCGTAACCATTGTGTATCTGCGATCTATTGGGTTGCTTGGTAGCATAATCAGCAGGGGCTGCGAGAGCCTAGGGTACGGATGTTTCCTGGGAGATCCAGGCGTAACCATTGTGTATCTGCAGTACTACCAGTCTTCATGGCGTAATCGCAAGGTTGGGTGGTGGCCTACGGGTACGAATGTTTCTTGGGGGATCCAGGCGTAACCATTGTGTATCCGCGATCCATGATCGACATGTTTTTTTTTGGATTGTACTTTCTATATCCGTTTTTAAAAGTTTTTCAGTATTTTCACTGGGTGTTGAAACAAGTCTACTAAGTACCTAGAGAATTCTAGCTTTGCGCTTGATCAACGCACTGCCAGAGTCTCCAGGAACGAGGATAAACTTGTTGAGACATTGAGTTATAAAAGTATTTTCAAAAGAAAATTTACTTCGATATAAAGGTATTATATTACAAAAGTATTTTTCAACAAAGAAATATTGTATTAATATTTGAAATTGAAATTCTTATGGTTTGAATTAATTATTCATGCCCGATACTATTCTTTTGAATCTACATTATCTGCTCAGCTTTATTGATTCACCTATATTCTACTTTTCCAAATCCTCCTTCTTTTCCTTGTTGACTATATCCTTTTTAAATATTGTTTATTTATATACTACATGGTTTAATAGAAAATTTTAGTGTTATAAATATTTTAGAAGTTATTAATTAAATAAAACATATTTAAAGTAAATGATTATTGATTTATTAATAATATTTGAAAAGTATCTTGAGATAAAAATTAATAAATTTATGAATTATGGATTTAATGTTTTCAAATAGCTTCTTTGTAAATATAAGTAAGGATGTAAATAATTGTTTTTAAATAGTTTTCATATCTTTATAAAGGTGTTATTAAACATATAAATGGTATTTATAAAGGAAGCAAGAAAACTTTACAAATGGGTTTGAAAAAAATATATTAAAGTATTAAAGAAAATTGAGTTTCAAATGAAGTTTTCAAATGAATATTTCAAGTAAATTTATAAAAAATTGGTTATCCTTGCCTTTCAATCTATCTCCTTTTCTGGTTGTTTCTATTCTCCTACCTCCTTCCTTTTCGGGGACGAAAAGTTTTGAGTGGGGGAGAGTGTAACGACCCGCAAATTTTAATAGTTTTAAAATTTTGTTTAACTGAAAATTTTGTGAAATTTTTATCAATTGAATTTGAAAATCAAAATTTATTATTTGGAATACGTCTATTTTAGTATAACAACTGGTAAATTTTCATATAATATTGAAGTTAATTTTTGTGAATTTTTTTTTCAATTTAAATCAGTTAATAACAGTTGAATTTAAAAGTGTTCTGAAACCTAAATATGTCAACATGAGGAAATTTATTTAGAACACTCTGAATCTGACTGCGAAATTCGTTTCGCGAAATTCGGACGTTTCTAGCTCCGTTTGGATTTTTCTGTACGGAATAGCAACGTATATCGGTGTCCGTATCGACTTTTGATAGGATGATCGTATCGCTGATATATGTATACCGTTTTGATCGTCGCGTCATGCTGATCTCTACGGTATATTCAACTCTGCATTTTGAAGTCCGGTACGTGAAGGAAACGATAAACGGATAGTCGTATCGGTTACAAAATTGCAACTTGTCGTTTTCCTGTCCATTCGAATTTCCTAACGGTCTAATTTCTAGCTGTCATTACTTTATTATTCCCTGAATTTCGTGCATGAATTTACCATACCCACTGCTTCATATTTATTTCGTCACGTTTTATTTTTATCTGATCCGTTCATTCACCTCTGGCTCCTACTATATATTTTCTATCGTTTGCAAATTCTTCCTTCTTCTCTATTAATACCATCATCTTCTCCCCTTCTTCCTCTGTATCTTCTATTCTTTTCATGACCTTTGCTATATCTATAAAAAAAACAGGAAAAGTGGCTGTTGCATTTCAATCTGAAGACCGTCCATCTCCTTGCTAACCATCGGCCAGATCTCCAACATCCTCGTCTCTACCTTGCACCATGTTGCACTCAACCCACGTCCATCGCCTCCGCCACCCTTCCACCGTCGAAACCCCACTCCGCCCGGACCACCATCAACCACCATCTCCTTGTTGCCGAAACTTCCAGGTCCCCGCTTTGTTCGCAACCCGCCTCCCCTTCTTTATTTATATAAAAGGTATTATTCATTATATATATCCATTTGTATATATACTATAAAATAAGTTGTTTCCTTGAGTGTCTTTTTTTGTGTTGTATTGGTTGCATACATATCTTTGGCTCCGTTTTATTATAAAACATATGTTATGTTCTATCTTAAAGTATATAAGTTTAGTATATTATATATATAATTATACGTGTATAATAAAGTTTTTATACATATATATATAGTTATAAGGTGCAGATTATATATGTTGTAAGGTAGGTATGTGTATTAGTTATATAGAAGTATACAGTGCGTGTTTGTAAATATATGCCTGTTTAAAAACATAGGTGGTATATATATATATATTTGTTATTTTGTATCTTGATTTTTGAAATTCTTTGAAAGATAGTTATATATATTTGTGATCGAGAGTATCTAATATATGTTTAGGTTTTTGAAACTTTACTATAAATTATATATATATATATATAAGTTTATACATAAGGGTTGTTTAATATATATGTACGGTACCTTTTGGTTTCAATTATATATTATGGGTATAAAGCCATACTTATGTACTGTACAACCGATATTATACAAATGTCTACAATAACTATATGTCGTTAGTTGTTGGAAAGATAAGATATAGGTGATATGTTGATTATATAATGAAGTTTATATTGGTCTTGTCTTTGTTTGTAAAAATTTTTTTTGTGCAGTACATATTAAGTATAATATTTATATAGTATGTTTTGTAAGTATATAATATATACATTATTTAATGATATGTTTGTACAAGTTGATATGGAAGTTATATATAATACTTGTTATATAAATAAGCTATGTATATATACATGAGTCTGTTTCTTATAATAATATATATACTTATATTATTTTGTATGTTTAAATTGATTCTAAATACTAAATTTGAATGTGGCAGTATAAATATAGTACTGAATATAATATACAAGTATTGATTTTAATATATTATGTATATATATATATATAATGAGTTTAATAATTGTGTTTTTATTTAAAAACAATAATTGTGAAATACATATATATTTAATTTAATATGCATTTGAAATTTTGAATATATTTTATATAAATAATTATATATATATATATATATATAAGTTCACTTACACTATTTACCCTCATTGATTCCATTTTGACTTGATTTCGTCAATTTCTATCTATCAGCTTGTCCATCCAATTTCGTGCCAATGTTTCTTTGCTTTGGAATCCGTAGCTCATTTCTTGTAAAATTCCTCTAGCCTCGACGAAAGGTGAACAATCACTCATGATTAACGTTCTTTTATTTATTAAATTTGATTTCAATTGAAACAACAATTGAAATATGCTGCTGTAATTATTTAAATTGCTATATATGCTATTACTTGTAATTGTTCACCTGTGGGATATTGTGACGACCGCCCACGACCCCTGCACTGAACCTAGAGATAGTGCGCTGTAAAGTGTGCCAGGCAGCCATGGACGATTGTCAGGGTAAATTAAAACAGCAGAACCTATCGTATTACTTATAGTGCATGGACAAAATACAATAGAATATATATATAGTGAAGCTTCAGAGAATAGAATCTCATCAATAAAACTTCATAATAGTTGAATACAAACATCTGAATAGTCAATACATCAAGCCTCACTACATAACACTCAGAGAATATACAAGCAGCGGAACATCCAGTACATATAGTAAGAAAACAATATGCAAGCCTCTAGCTCGTCTTCTACATCAGCATCGTGGAAAGCAAGAACATCACCTGTCACCTGCTACCTAGTCTGCCCGTCCCAAAATGGACGAACAGCCCAAGGCAATAAGAGTTAAAAACATAAAGCCTTGAGTCAGACATCAGTCTTAGTGAGCGGTAAATTAACTAACAACATACCAAAAGAACATAAAGGAAAAAGGAATAGGAATCCAACCCTCCCACTCCACCTCTTTCTACAGTGATAGCCCCAGACACACACTAAGCAGAAGCAAACATAGAAAAGCATACAATTTAAAATAAAGCAATTATCACTCGAGTCAAGGGCGATGTTTTCCAAGTGCAAACCCCCAAGGCCTAAACCAAGATCAGATAAGCACCCAGAAAATACCGCTCTTGAGACCGAATGATGATACAACCAAACATCCATGACTCTGGCTATCACTGTTATCATTACTTCGATATCATCGTTAATTGAATGACCGGCTCATTATTTCATCCGTCCGTCAAGGGCTAATGGAAACCCCGGTTCTAGACATGACTCTGCACGTCATCGTGACCCGTGCCTAGGACTATCGAATCTGCCCAGAGTACTCGACTACCAATCAGTAGCCTCCAGGGACTATCGAATCTGCCCAACGTACTCTTGCTTTGAGCATGCTAGAACCTTCAACAACGATGAGATCTCAGCCTTCTAGTCATCCTCCCCGACGACTATTTCCATACTAGCTCAAGCGCCTCTCGAGCAAACCATTATCCTCAAACTCGAACCATTTCACCGAGTTATCAATCTGCTTGGAATGATCCCGTCTGGATTAGACCAAGGCTATCTCATATCATACTTCGCCTCATCATCATCATAGCAAAGCTTCATCTCAACATCATCATCAAATCTATCCATATGAGCTTCATCATCTACTACATATGCCACAAGCAGCTTTTCCAATTCAAGAGCCTTTCCCTTAGCTTTCGAATCATCTTCGACCATCTTGTCTAAATCTAATCATCAATCATCTAATTCATAGCAATCAATCAAATCAAACATTAATCCAAGTAAACAAGCATTCAAATATGATCTAACTAGACAATTATAACAATAATGGCAATTTCATAATTAAAGAGTCAAAAGTCTAACAAGCATGAAAACATGAGCAATATCTCTATAATCTTGATGAATGAACTTGCGTAGGTTAACATGTAGTAAAATGGATGCCAAATCATTATGAACAATGGATCTATATGGATCTATACTTATGATTAGGAAAATGCATGGAAATCACTACTTTAACACAAAATCAAGCCAACGATCCGATATACTCCTTTGGATCCGTGTGAGAGATAATCAGCACTCACCAAATCACCTAAACAACCCAAAAGCAACACACTTCAGATCTGGACAGCGAAGGATCTAACTCGATCTATCACAAATCCGCTTCAAACGATGAAATCTCTCTTCGAAGAATGTAGATCTTCAATCTAAGCTCTTCGATCTTCGATTTGATCTTCGTTTTGGATGGAAGGAAGCACAAGATTAGAGTGGAGAAAAGAAGTGAAGAAGTGTAGAAGTTGAGCTCTCAAAATGGCAGCACTTCGTCGCTTCGAAATCCGGATCCCAAAAATGAAGAAATGGACGTGTATTTATAGGCTGGAAAAGCTTAGGTCGTTCGCTCTTAGGTCGTCCATGACCTAAAAACCCCATGACCTAAAAACCCCACGACCTAACAAACGCGCCTCTACGACCTACGACCTATCGCACGCTCTTCTACGACCTAACAGATGCGCATCCATGCGACCTAACGCATAAGCGCTTCTTCGACCTAACGACTTAGCGCATCAGCGCACCCAAGCGACCTACGACCTAACCCAGATGCGCTTCCTCGCGACCTAACGAATGCGCATCCATGCGACCTAACAGATCCAACGACCTACGCGCATCCGCGACCTACGACCTAACAAACCTGCGACCTAACACACACACGCGACCTAACTATCTTAGCCAGGATACGACCTAACTCCTTAGGTCGTCTAACGACCTAACTATGCTAACTCACTCTCTTATACCGTTAGCTCTTAGGTCGCTAACCACTAGGTCGCTAACTACTGTAGGTTACTAACCCTTAGGTCGCTAACTCCTATAGGTCGCTAACTACTAGGTCGTTCACTCTAACTCCTATAGGTCACTAACTTCCCTTAAGTCGCTCAAACCTTAGGTCGCTATCTTCCTATAGGTCGCTCCAACTGACCTAACCTACCCCACGACCTAAGCCACCATACGACCCAACTCCTATACGACCTATCCCAAAATCCTTAGGTCGCTCCACTTCACTAAGTCATCTACTCCTTAACTCGCCCACTTCCTTAGGTCGCTCCAAACTCTCATACGACCTAAGACTTAGACTATGGACGACTTATCAACAATGCAACCAAATGATAACTGTTTTTAAGATGTTTCGATCCGTAAAAATACGGGTCGTCACAGATATGACACCATATCCTGTTGTTTATATATTATATTGTTATTGATGATATATGCCTGTTGTTGTTATATTCATATTTGTTATCACTCTACAAGTTCCCTGTTAGTATAGAATTCACTATGGGTTGAAATGATACATACCCGAACGGACTTTAGAATAGGAGAAAATTGTTATGGGTTGAAATGATAGACCCAAGCGATTTTCATTTGAATTGAATTTGGGATTACGGGTCGAAATGATATCTACCCGTATATATTTAAATTATGGATTGAAATTATAAATATCTGTATCACTTGACCATAGGATAGGAAATTGTATACAGACACCATTGGTCCATATATAAATATCTTGAAAATAATTTCCATGGTTTTGGAAAGATATATATGATTTTAATAAATGTTGATTCTTAAATTATTATATATAAATGGTAATGATATATATAGATTTAATAACAATATTTAATTTAATTAAGATTGATTTAATACATGTAATATGGTTAAGTATTTAAATATATATTTCAAAATAGATTTTGGTAATAATTTGAATAAGTTAAGGTTGGAAAGATAATTTGAATTTAGTTGAAATTGTATTCAATAAAGAATTTTATTTAATTAAACGTATTTGAAACTTATTGAAATTGAGATGTAGGATATGATTTATAACTTGGGTTTGATTTAAGTAATTTAATGAATATTTCTTGTTTAAATAAATTTAAGGAAATATTTAGTAAAAATGTAATTTAAGGCTAGTAAATGATATTGAATCTATTAAGTGAATACTCCCTGATAAAAAAATAAAATAAAATAATGAAGTTAAATCAAGAGCTATATGAAACTATTAAATTTAACTTTGATAATGTTGAATATTAAAGCTTTGAAATATATTGAAATTTAAATGGTCTATTGAGAACTGAATTGAATAGATGAATTGAGCTTTGAATAAATTTGGAATTGGGAATTTGAGTTGATTTGAGTCGATTTGTGAGACTTGAGGAAATTATAAATACTTTACTTTATAAATTATTTACCATATATATATTATTTTGGAAAAATAGATATATTTGAAATGAAAATGATATCTTGGTTTTGAAGTATAAATTTATTTGAAATGGCCACGGTGTTAGAGTGTATATTTCTACATTGTAGATTGTTCCACGGATCCTTAGAGGATGGTTATCCGAAACATCCTTTAAGTTACTTGTATTTCAGTTGATATTTCACTTGAGTTGGATTTATTGATATAAGAATGTTAATCCTGACTCGAGTGTTTTTTTTTGCTTTACGCTTGGGTCAGACTGAGTGATACATCATTTGAGACTTGTTATCTGACGCAGCGGATTAAACAAAACAATCTTCGATCGGTGAAAGTAGTAATCGGTGGATTGGAATATACTGAAATGCCCGAATTCGTTGATCCGAAGATACCGAACTCTAGCTATCCCGAACTCGTTGATCGCACACGATACCGGGTTCAAAGATCTTCAATTCTTCGAGCGTTGATCTAGCGCACTAGATTCCGCGAATCGGCTTCTACAATCGTTGAATCGAGCACACTCGATTATCCGAAAGAGGAGATAGAAGATTATACTCAACTATCAATTTAGATGAAAGCACACAGCAATCAAAAGAGAATTTTATTCAAAAATCAACAACCTTACAAAATGAAACAACTTGCCTATTTATAGGCTACAACACACGCACACAAGTTACAACAACACTTAGGTCGTTTCCAACCTATAACCTTCGACCTAGAAAACAGGCGACCTAAACAAAGCACGGCCTAAAAACATCTTGACTTAAGAAAAAGTCACGACCTAAGACAGTCCGACCTAAAAACACTACAACATAAGTACAACACAACTCTTTTACAACACATACATCGGTCACGACCTAAAATACAACTCACGCGACCTAACTTCGATACATCAGCTTCCTTTAGCGACTTAGTATAGGTCGTTAACGACCTAACACTTCTTGCGACTTAACAAATGAACGGCATCTGGAGCTTCGCAACCTAAGAATGAACGGCATTCCTTCCTTAGCGACTTAACAGAAGCGGTTTCAAAACTTCTTCACGACTTAAGTTCTTGCGACCTAACTCCTTGTGACCTAACTTAGGTCGTAACGTTTTCCTGCGACCTATCATAGGTCGTAACTCGCTAGGTCGTATCGCCTTTCTCTTCAGACTGTTAGGTCGTAGCTCTCCACTAGGTCGTTGGTGCGACCTAAAGGATACGTTAGGTCGCTCGCGACCTAACACTTCAGCTCCCCGCCAATCTTCACACACTGCTAACTCGCTAGCCTCCTTGTTAGCTCGTAGTTCTTCGCTAGGTCGTTGCCGATCTTCACTAGGTCGTTGGTGCGACCTAAAGGCCTTGTTAGGTCGTTCGCGACCTAGCACTCTACCAATTTGTGCTTCAACAACCAGTAACGACTTAGAAGATTCGTTAGGTCGTATGCGACCAAACTCTTCATCATTCTGAACATCCTTCTGGGCTGCATCATCCTCCCCAGGTTGAGAAAAATTCGTCCTCGAATTTGTGAATTCTTCTTCATCGGATTCATTCCCATGATATGGTACGAGATGCTTAACATTGAATACGTCAGACGTGTACACATCCCTTGGCAGCTTCAACTTATAAGCATTTTCATTAATTCGTTTCACGACTTCTACAGGACCAATTTTCCTGGCTTTCAACTTGTTATAAGCGCCTACTGGAAAACGATCTTTCGTTAACACTGCATAAACCAAATCACCTTCCTGAAACTCAACACTCCTTCGTTTCAAATCTGCAGAACGTTTATACTTCTCATTTGCTTTCTCCAATCGTTCCTGAACGATTTTATGACATTCCGTCAATCCTTCGACAAAATCAGCAGCTTTCTTAACTGTCTTCTTTGATTGTGGCACTACTGTTAAATCCAACGGTCCCTTCGGTAAACATGAATATACTATCTAAAATGGACTGAACCCAGTACTTCGATTTACAGCATGATTATGAGCAAATTCTGCCTGGCATAACTTCACGTCCCAACTCTTCAGATTATCTTGCACAAGACATCTCAGCAAATTTCCCAATGATCTGTTCACAACCTCGGTCTGTCCATCCGTTTGTGGATGATAAGCACTACTAAACTTCAGCTTCATTCCCACTATCTTCCACAAACTTAGCCAAAAGTGACTCAGAAATCGAGTATCTCTATCCGACACAATAGATTCTGGCAATCCATGAAGTCGATAGATCTCCTTGAAAAACAAATGAGCAACATGAACAGCATCCGTCGTCTTCTTACAAGCAATAAAATGTGCCATCTTCGAAAATCTGTCCACCACAACGAATAAAGAATCATTTCCCCTTTGAGTTCTAGGCAAACCCAAAACAAAATCCATACTGATATCCACCCATGGTTTTATAGGCACGGGTAACGGCATATATAAACAAGCCTTAGTCGCAGTTCCTTTCGAAACCTGACAAATATGACAACGCTCCACAAACTTCTCTACCTCTTTCCTCATTGATGGCCAAAAGTAGGACTGTGAAATCAAATGTAAGGTACGGTCTCTCCCAACATGTCCCTCTTCGTGTAACTCCTTGATAATCTTCATTCTCAAACTACCCTCCGGTATGCACAATCGATTTCATTTAAAAAGAAAACCATCTACCATCACGAACTCATCCGTCTCTCCCTCCTTGACTTTATCAACAAACTTGGCAAAGTAAGGATCATCGGTAAATAATTCTGGCAACATATCAAACCCCGTCACTTCAATTTTCATTGTTGTTAACAAGTGATTTCTTCTACTCAACGCATCAGCCACACTATTCGTCACTCCCGACTTGTGTTTCACAACAAATGTAAACTGTTGTAGATATGCAATCCACGATGCATGTCTTGCTGAAATCTTGTCCTGCCCTTGTAAATGCTTCAAAGCTTCATGATCAGTGTAAAGAACAAACTCTTTCTGAAATAGATAATGTCTCCAGTGTTTGATAGATTGTACAACAGCATAGAATTCCACATCATACGTACTGTATCGCATCTTCGCTCCTGACAACTTCTCACTGAAATATGCAATAGGACGACCCCTTTGACTCAACACTCCTCCAATTCCAACTTTCGATGCATCAGTATATAGTTCAAACAACAACTGAAAATCAAGTAATGCTAGAATTGGTGCTGTCGTCAACAATTCCTTGATTCGTTCAAAAGCAACTTCTGCTTCCTCCATCCATGTAAATTATTTACCCTTGATGCAATCCGTAACAGGTGCCATCACACTACTAAAGTGTGGAATGAATCTTTGATAAATTGAAGCCAACCCGTGAAAACTACGAACTTCCGTTATCATCTTGGGCTGTGGCCAATCTCTAATCGCTTCGACTTTACTTTGGTCAACCTGTATTCCTTCTTCCGATACAACATATCCCAAAAATAAAACACTATGCGTCATGAACACGCATTTCTTCGTTGCATCATAAAACTTTTCTTGTCGCAGTACCATTAACACTTCTCTCAGATGATTCAAATGTTCCTCTGGACTCCCACTGTAAATCAGAATATCATCAAAATACACCACCACAAATTTCCCAATGAACGGTCGAAAAATCTGATTCATCACCCTCATAAAAGTACTCTGTGCATTGGATAAACCAAATGGCATGACCAACCATTCGTATAGACCCTCCCTGGTTTTAAAAGCAGTTTTCCACTCATCGCCTAGTCTGATACGAATTTGATGATATCCGCTCTTCAAATCAATCTTCGAAAAGATAGTAGCTCCGCTTATTTGATCCAACAAGTCATCCAACCTCGGCATTGGAAATCTATATCTCACAGTAATCTTATTCAATGCTTGACTGTCAGTGCACATCCTCCACATCCCATCCTTCTTGGGTACCAATAAAGCCGGTACAGCACAAGGACTCAGACTCTCCTGCACACGCCCCTGCTCAAGCAATTCCTCTACCTGCCTCCGCAACTCTTCATGTTCCTTCGGACTCATTCTATAATGTGGTCTATGTGGCAACACAGTACCTGGAACAAGATCTATCTGATGTTGTATATCCCTCAACGGTGGCAATTCCGTTGGTAACTCCTTTGGAAATACATCGTCAAATTCTTTCAAAACTGGTTTAACTTCTTCTGGTATTTCAACCGCTTCACTGTTCTCACACCCAATTAACAAGAATACTTCCGGTTCCTCCTCTACTTCCTTTACAAACTCCTTTAAAGATAACAAAGTTTTAAGCTCTTCAATCTCTTCTGACTTACTTTCTCCTTGTGATCTCTTCTTCGGAACTAGGATAATTTTCGTGCCTTCAAACATAAAACTGTAGCTATTGGTCCGACCGTCATGTTGTACTGCTCGATCATACTGCCATGGTCTTCCCAATAATAAGTGGAAAACATCCATCTCTACTACATCACACCAGATTTCGTCTTTGTATTTCTTCCCAATAGAGAATGGAACACGAACTCGTCTATCCACTTTCACTTCTCCTCCTTTTCTCAACCATGCTAACTTGTATGGACTCGGATGTTTCTCTGTCTTCAATTCCAACTTTGTCACAGCTTCGGTTGAAATAATATTATCACAGCTTCCTGCGTCAATCACAAACTTACACACCTTCCCCAGAATAGTACATGTTGATTGAAAAATATTACTTCTCAACCAACTAGCTTCCTCCTGCTTCGATGTTAAACACGATCTCCTCAGCATTAGATTACAACCTTCATCTCCTGACGCAATATCCTGTTCATCTTCCTCAACTAGACTAGAACAATCCCCATCCTCATCCTCAACTTCTGCAATCATGGTTCTCTTCTTTGGCTTTGGACACTCACTGCTTTTATGACCCAATTCCTGACAATTGTAACATTTGAAACCATTGTTAACTTTCGCCTTCTCAGCCTCCTTCACCACTGGTCTACTGATAGGTTTAGAAACATTAGAACTTCCTCCAACACTCTTCGCTTGATTGTTAGAATTAGTAAACACACCACTTCCTTGTCGTCCCTGTTTCTCCCAAGCCAACGCTTTCTGACGTGCTTCCGCTACAGATCTTGGATCGAACATATTAACCATATCCTGAATCTGCATTCGCAATCCTCCAACAAATCTAGATGTTAGCTGCTCTTCCGTTTCCATAATATCATTCCTTGCAATAAGTTGATAGAATTCATCAGCATAGTCATTCACAGATTTCGTCCCTTGTCTCAAGTTTTGCAAACGTTGATACATCAAAGATTGATAATTGTAAGGTAAAAACGTTGCTTTCATCAATTTCTTCATCTTCTCCCAAGATTCAACTTTTGACTTCCCCATACGTTCGCGTGTAAGCTTGGTTTGCTGCCACCATGCCAAAGCTCTACCCCTCAACCTCGTAGTAACCAACTTCACTCTACGATGTTCTGGAACTTCTTTGAAGTCAAAAATCTCCTCAACATTAGCCACCCAATCTAGAAACTCCTCCGCTTGCATACCACCTTTGAATTCAGGAGTTTCAGTCTTCATTCCCGTCTCCCACTTGTGATCATACTCAGAGTAATTTCTTCCTTGTCCTCGAACACTACCACCATCATACTCCTCTTCAAAATAAGATGTATATCGTTGTCTATCTCGTCCAACCACATCTCTACTACCATTACGTCTTCCACCATCATCCCTTCTATCTACATTCCTCCGTTCACGATCATTCACGTTCCTCCCACGCCCTCGATCATTTTCAATTCTTCTGTCTCGATTGGAATGTGGCGAGACTCTACTACCCCCATGGTTAGATTCAGGTGAAACCCTTCTCCGATTTTGATTCATCTCTGTCATATGCTTCTCTAACCGGCCAATTCCTTCGTTAAGCTTTTCACTAAAGTTCTCATTGATTCTTTTCTCCATCTCATCAGCTTCTTCTCTTCGATACAAAGCTTCTACGTTTTGGTGGCGATTAGCTCTTCTTGGCGGCATACTTGAACACTTCACAAACTCTTCAACACTTCAAAATTCAAACACTTTTCGGATTTTGATCCAAAATGAAACGGATCGAAAACTTCCACTTTGTAGCAAATCGCGATGAACACGATGGACAAAGTTTCGGCCTCCAATTCAATTTCGATCAATCAATCTTCGAACAAACTCTTCTTACTCTCGGCCGTGATAAACAAATTCGAATCTACACTTCAAGCTTGGCAAATCACTTCAACTTCTAAATGAATAGGCTCCAAGTCTCGATCTAGCTATGATTGGCTAGAACAGGCTCTGATACTAAAAACAGACGCAGCGGATTAAACAAAACAATCTTCGATCGGTGAAAGTAGTAATCGGTGGATTGGAAGATACTGAAATGCCCGAATTCGTTGATCCGAAGATACCGAACTCTAGCTATCCCGAACTCGTTGATCGCGCACGATACCAGGTTCAAAGATCTTCAATTCTTCGAGCGTTGATCTAGCGCACTAGATTTCGCGAATCGGCTTCTACAATCGTTTAATCGAGCGCACTCGATTATCCGAAAGAGGAGAATGGAGATTATACTCAACTATCAATTTAGATGAAAGCACACAGCAATCAAAAGAGAATTTTATTCAAAAATCAACAACCTTACAAAATGAAACAACTTGCCTATTTATAGGCTACAACACACGCATACAAATTACAACAACACTTAGGTCGTTTCCGACCTATAACCTTCGACCTAGAAAACAGGCGACCTAAACAAAGCACGGCCTAAAAACATCTCGACTTAAGAAAAGGTCACGACCTAAGACAGTCCGACCTAAAAACACTACAACATAAGTACAACACAACTCTTTTACAACACATACATCGGTCACGACCTAAAATACAACTCACGCGACCTAACTTCGATACATCAGCTTCCTTTAGCGACTTAGTATAGGTTGTTAACGACCTAACACTTCTTGCGACTTAACAAATGAACGGCATCTGGAGCTTCACGACCTAAGAATGAACGGCATTCCTTCCTTAGCGACTTAACATAAGCGGTTTCAAAACTTCTTCACGACTTAAGTTCTTGCGACCTAACTCCTTGCGACCTAACTTAGGTCGTAACGTTTTCCTGCGACCTATCATAGGTCATAACTCGCTAGGTCGTATCTCCTTTCTCTTCAAACTGTTAGGTCGTAGCTCTCCACTAGGTCGTTGGTGCGACCTAAAGGATACGTTAGGTCGCTCGCGACCTAACACTTCAGCTCCCCGCCAATCTTCACACACTGCTAACTCGCTAGCCTCCTTGTTAGCTCGTAGTTCTTCGCTAGGTCGTTGCCGATCTTCACTAGGTCGTTGGTGCGACCTAAAGGCCTTGTTAGGTCGTTCGCGACCTAGCACTCTACCAATTTGTGCTTCAACAACCAGTAACGACTTAGAAGATTCGTTAGGTCGTATGCAACCAAACTCTTCATCATTCTGAACATCCTTCTGGGCTGCATCATCATCCCAACTTTTAGCAAAGCTGAGATACCTAAAACTGACTGAAAATCAATAATAACTAGCCATGAATGTCAACTATGCATTGCAGGATAACCATGGATAGCGATGGATTTTGTCCGAGTCCGGATCGAACCGTAATTGACAAGACATGACAAGCAAAGCTACGAAAGCCAACGTTCCAATTTTCAGGTATATCGGAGTTCGTATGAACGCGATATGATCGATACAAGTTAGATAAGATATGCTGTTCGTATCCATCAAGGACAACCTATTCGAATCGATCAGATTCGTATCCATCAGAGAGTCATCGCCAAGTTCGAATCCATTGAGGCTTAGCGGCTTCGAATCGATCATCTTCGAATCAATTAGACACGAATCGCTCTGTGATCGTGAAGCTCGTATCCATTCAGTTTGTGTCGTTCCACAGAAATCTCATTTGCACTCCATATGTTCGAATCCATGTCAACGCATCGATAACGTTCGTATCCCTCTGAAAACTACTCGTTTCATATCGATCCCCAGCCACAATCGATCGATGCGAACGAAACCTTAGGAACAAACGGTACGAACGCTATTGGTACGAAATCGATTTGAATAATGAATGCGCACGTGTTGATGTAAAGCCAGGCGAAAATCTCGAGATGACTCGGTCAATACGCCGCAAGGATTGGATCGATCCAGGGAACTCGCACCACGTCATCTCCCACGCATGTGCCTCGGTCGAGTCGAACGGATGGATACGAAAGTGTGGATTCGAAAGCAGCTGACTACGAAAAACATGACCTTGAATCGATCATATCTCCTAAACCATTGATCCAAATGCAACGAAATTTTCACAGCAGTTTGCATACAAGGTAAAGAACAATCCTGCCAAGTTTCAGCTCGATTGGATCATTTCTTGATGGATACGAAATTGCTTCGTATCGATCGCAGATCGAGTCGAAACTTGGTGGGGTCGGTCGTGTGGGCCCCCTCACGTGCCAGAAGAAGTCTCCCGAAGTTTGAGCGCGATCTCAGCCTCCTACGCCTATAAATAGCCGCTTGAAGCCTACAGAAAGAGGATCTTTTTGGCCATTGAACGTCCAGACTCTACCGGATTCAATTCTACTTTTCTCCATTGCTGTTATACTCGAATTCATTCATTGTAACTGCCGTAATCATATGTAATCAGCAAAGAACATCAATAAAAGATAAAAATCATTGAAGTGGACGTAGGCCGGAGATAGCCGAACCACTATAAATCTCGTGTTCTTGTGATTTATTTCTGGATTGCTGTTTATTGTTAGCTTAGATCTGAGATTTGTGTCTGAATATTGCTGATTTGTATTCATACACTGGTGCTTTCACAATAGTTGGGTTTTGTGACCAAATTTGGCGCAAACACTTTGGTGCTTTCACTGAGAACTGAACTCAGGACCCGCTACACTAGATTCAAAGTTTAGATTTAAAAGCTTGAAGGGATCAGATTTGGGAGATAATGACTCGACAAACGAGACAAAGAGCTGAGAGAGGCCAACAAGGGGGAAGTCAAGAGGCATCCTCAGGTGCTGGAGAAGAACCAGCTTCGATCTACATCACTAGAGATGAAATGGAGACCATGACCAATCTGATGCACGAAAGAATGATGAAAAGCCAACAAGAGATGCTGCAGAATTTCTTTGAACAGATAAGAGCTGCAGGGATACAGAACCTAGGACCAGCTACAGCGGCTATGAATGTGGAACAAGGAGCTAGGGTTGCGGAACCGAATGAAGGTCAGAATGTAGATCCAGAAGGCAATCAGCAAGGACTTGGGGGCAGACCCTCTGGATTTGATACTGGAAGGCCTACGGATGGAGCTCAACAAGCTGGAGCCAACGCTGATGCTAACGGGCCACACGAAGAGTACGTACCAGAATACCCTTCAAGACCAAGAGGGCAACCCCAGGATGGAGATGAAACGATGGTTGGGCTGGTGCGACGACTCATGAGAGGAGGATTGTCTAGCGGAGGGTTGGAAGAAGTCGGTCGGAGTCCGTTCACTCCCAATATCAGGAATGCAAGGAACCCTCCAAAGTTCAAACTTCCTATGCTGGATCCTTATGACGGGAAGTCAGACCCAACAATGCATATTACTCGGTACATCAGGCACATGGAAGTGTTGGGGGCATCCAAGGAAGTGATGGCTCGATGCTTCCCTCTATACTTGTCAGATTTGGCTGCACTTTGGTTCAGGCAATTAGAAACTGGATCGATCAAAACATGGGGCGAGCTTGTAGATTGCTTCATGAGACAGTTTAGGGTCCACGTGACGCGACCCAAGAGTGTGATGACTTTGGCATCAATAAAACAAAGGACCGGAGAGTCCATAAAAGATTTTCTGCTACGATTCAATGCAACGGTGACTTCTGTAGATCGCCCGGATCCATCGATGATTTTGATGGCGGCGGTGGCAGGAGTTGGAGAAGGCACCGAATTCAAAGATTCATTGACAAGAGATCCACCACAAGATCTTGGAGTGTTTTACCATGAAGCTGAGAAATTCATTCGATTAGAAGAATCACGAGCCGAGAGGCAGGAAATAAATGTTGCACAAGGCGAAGGAACCGCCAGGGAACAGTCCAGGGCAGACAAAGGAAAGAGAAAGCAGGATGACGCACATGATGGTCCAGATAAACGGAAGAAATTCCGAGAGCCCAGATTCAGGCAATACACAGATTTGGCGGCAAGCCTGGAACGAATTTATACTGAAACTCGGGGGCAACTCACCTATCGAAAACCACCTAGGAGAGATCCCACAGAGCGGGAGCGTAGAACCGGAAAATATTGCCTATTTCATGAGCTGGATGGACACACAACCGACGAATGCCGGCACATAAGGGATGAGGTGGAAGAACATGCCAGGAGTGGTAGATTGCCACAATATGTCAAAGAACGGGCAGCGGCGGTAAGGCCTGAACAACTACCGCCTCCACCTAACAGAAACGATCCTGGATCGGGATCACGACTCGTCATCAACTGATTAAGGTGGCAAGGGCCAAGTTCAGGATTTGAACTTCGGTCAAATAATTTTATTAGATTTGTTTTCAGAATAAACGGCTACTCCACTTACTCATGTATGGGAACCAGAGAGATCCCTAGGCATGCTCTGAGATGGAGATAGACCGATCTGCCCAGAGAGGCAATGTTTAGTTTTTTCCTGATGTTTGAGATTGAACATCTAGGACCCGAATTTAATAAATAAACTTGAATTTCTTGAAATGAACCTTTGACCGGAGAGTTAAAGAATGAATATTAAATATCAATATAAAAATGATCGCTTTATGACCCTACCCGGAGAGACGGGGTCCGGAGTGCAAGAAGTGGGTCGCTTCGCCGGAGAGCGACAGGATCGACTCACTTAACATCATTTCACATTCACCGGAGAGTGATTGGATCGAGATTCGATAAGAGCCCGGAGAGGCTGTGATCGGCCGACGATTCAGGTCATGACATCGCTTAATGTTCAGATACACTGAACCGGAGTGCAAGAAGTGGATCGCTTCGCCGGAGAGCGACAGGATCAACCCACTTAACGTTGTTTCCCCTTCACCGGAGAGTGACAGGATGGGATCCAGCATGAGCCCGGAGAGGCTACGATTGGTCCAGAACGACCAAGACATCGCTTTGCGCCCTAACGGGGGCCAGAGTGCAAGGAATAGAAAGCAACGCCGGAGTGAAATTGGATCTTTCTATTCGATCGCTAAGTCTGGAATGGGCTGAGCAAATGTCTGGAGTGACCACCGATAGTAAGGAAAGACTGTAGAATTTCATTCTTAACTTCCACTGGAAGAAGTTGATAACAATTCGGCTTCGAACAGCCATGGACTTGATTGAAAATGCTATAAGCTCTGAATAAAACATGAACTCACTACCTTCAATTTGAGACTGATCAAAACACACCTTTTACCAAAAGGCATGTATTGGGGGGCAAAGTGTTATCCCAACTTTTAGCAAAGCTGAGATACCCAAAACTGACTGAAAATCAATAATAACTAGCCATGAATGTCAACTATGCATTGCAGGATAACCATGGATAGCGATGGATTTTGTCCGAGTCCGGATCGGACCGTAATTGACAAGACATGACAAGCAAAGCTACGAAAGCCAACGTTCCAATTTTCAGGTAAATCGGATTTCGTATGAACGAGATATGATCGATACAAGTTAGATAAGATATGCTGTTCGTATCCATCAGGGACAACCTATTCGAATCGATCAGATTCGTATCCATCAGAGAGTCGTCGCCAAGTTTGAATCCATTGAGGCTTAGCGGCTTCGAATCGATCATCTTCGAATCAATTAGACACGAATCGCTCCGTGATCGTGAAGCTCGTATCCATTCAGTTCGTGTCATTCCACAGAAATCTCATTTGCACTCCATATGTTCGAATCCATGTCAACGCATCGATAACGTTCGTATCCCTCTAAAAACTACTCGTTTCGTATCGATCCCCAGCCACAATCGATCGATGCGAACGAGACCTTAGGAACAAACGGTACGAACGCTATTGGTGCGAAATCGATTTGAATAATGAATGCGCACGTGTTGATGTAAAGCCAGGCGAAAATCTCGAGATGACTCGGTCAATACGCCGCAAGGATTGGATCGATCCAGGAAACTCGCACCACGTCATCTCCCACGCATGTGCCTCGGTCGAGTCGAACGGATGGATACGAAAGTGTGGATTCGAAAGCAGCAGACTACGAAAAACATGACCTTGAATCGATCATATCTCCTAAACCATTGATCCAAATGCAACGAAATTTTCACAGCAGTTTGCATACAAGGTAAAGAACAATCCTGCCAAGTTTCAGCTCGATTGGATCATTTCTTGATGGATACGAAATTGCTTCATATCGATCGCAGATCGAGTCAAAACTTGGTGGGGTCGGTCGTGTGGGCCCCCTCACGTGCCAGAAGAAGTCTCCCGAAGTTTGAGCGCGATCTCAGCCTCCTACGCCTATAAATAGCCCCTTGAAGCCTACAGAAAGAGGATCTTTTTGGCCATTGAACGTCCAGACTCTGCCGGATTCAATTCTACTTTTCTCCATTGCTGTTATACTCGAATTCATTCATTGTAATTGCCGTAATCATCTGTAATCAGCAAAGAACATCAATAAAAGATAAAAATCATTGAAGTGGACGTAGGCCGGAGATAGCCGAACCACTATAAATCTCGTGTTCTTGTGATTTATTTCTGGATTGTTGTTTATTACTAGCTTAGATCTAAGATTTGTGTCTGAATATTGCTGATTTGTATTCATACACTGGTGCTTTCACAATAGTTGGAGTTTGTGACCAAACTTGGCGCAAACAAGACTCACCCTTGGAGTTTGGAGCTTCATTTGGAGATCCAACTATCGATTCAGCTTTCAGCTTTTCCAGTTGATTTGTTCAGAGAGATCATCTATTCGTACTGAAGACTTCACTGTATTTGAGATATTCTATTCTATTTTATTTTTAACTCTGATGTTTATATAGTAGCTTCATGAACTACTATTTTATCTATTCCGCTGCGCATTATTGTATTACTCTGTGTCTTTGATTCTATGATTGATTTATTTATTGTATATGCTGAGTTTCGCCAAATTTAAAATAACAATCTGTTATTTTGAGCAATTCAAGTCCGACATATGCGGATGCGAATGGTTGAAAATAGCGGGTCGTTACAAATCGTATGCTCAAAACTAGAATAAATAGTTATGCGAATAAAATGTTCTACGTACAACTTACGTATTAATTTTATTGGTTTCTTACTATACCAATTATTCTTGTTCACATTCATGCTCACTTTTAGTATATTTTCTTTAATACTAAAATTATTTATGAACTACTTCATAAAACATTACTTAAGTTTATAAACATCTTATAAAACACAACTTAAGTTCATCAATACTTCAAAACTTAAGTTTATACACATTTTATAAAGCACACTTATGTTTATTTTTCACTTTAAAACTTAAGTCCATATTTTTAATTAGTACAAGAATTCATTTTCTGAGTCATTTCATAACATATTACTTTAACCCTACAAACACTTTATAAAGACTTATCTTCATTAATAAAACATTTCACAAGATTATAATTACCTTTTAAAGGAATCATTATTTTAGTTAGGAAACATTACCGAAGTCTATCAACATTCTAAAACTCAAACTCATTTTTACTAAATACTCTTCCATTTCCTAAGAATATATATATAATATTCAGAATTGCTGTGACAAGTGTTTGGTTTGTAAATGAATTATGGAATGAGTATTTGATGTAATGAAAATGGAATGCAAAATGAATTGAACGGAATCAATTGGAAATGAAATAAGATAAAGTATAGATTGATTTGGTATCAATTTGAATTAGTTATAAGCTAGAATGGATATTCTATTAAGTGAATATCATTGAATTTGCATAGAAATGGTTGTCGTTTGACGCAAACGAGATTGAATAAAATTCTGTGAATTGATAGAAGTAAACAAAAGTGATTTTTGAATCAATTGAAATGAATATGTGTTGTTTGGAATTATAAATGAATTGGGGGTATGTAAGTGAGTTGTACATCACTTAAATTGAATGCAAGGGTAAGAAAAGCGAGTGAAAGCAATTGAATTGGTGATTGAAACCTTATTAATTACTGATAAGTGCTGTTTGGTATGTATGGCTTATGAAATCCATGTGTTAGCTATTGAAATGAGTGAAATGTGAAATAAATTTTCTATATATGGCACTTACAAATTTGAATTGAGTTAGTACAGGTATAGGGAAGCCGTGTGGCTGGATTTGATCGCGCAAAATGCTAAAATAATAAGTCGCTTGCTTAAAAATGCTAAATAGAGGTACGCCTACGCAGTAAAAAAAAGGAAATATAAATTGTTGTTTGTTTTTTTTCCGACCGTGAGGGTCGATGTATATATATTTATCTCTTGTAAAATTGCAAAAGCTCCTCCGTACAAAGGAGACTCTGCCAAAATTTTCCGAAAATTTTGGGAGTTAGAAAATTTTTAAAATTTTCACTAACGACAAATGATTTAAAATTGGTAAGCAAATAGAATTGAAACTGAATATTGAAATCTGATTTAAAATTGTGTATGTAAAGTAAGGTGAATAAAATTCAATATTCAAAGATTGAAGATAAACTGAATTCAAGCAAAATTGAAAATGAAAATCTGAATGAAAAACGGGAGAAAGTATTTAGATTTGAAAATAATTAATGAATTGAAGCAAATTTAAATTTATAGGGAATTGGAATTCAATTTGAATATAAACTTCAGCAGTGAAGAAGTAAAATCAATATAATAAATTATTTATATTGAACTTAAGAAATAAAGAATGAAATTCTTAAGTAAATTGGTATTGGGAATATACTAAGTAATTTTGGAATGGAGAAATATACTAAGTGAATAACTAAATGAAGATTAAAACTGAAAGTTGTGAAATGGGATAATTGTGGATAAGTGAATAGAAATCAAAATGAATGTGAATAAAAGGAAATTGATATGGTTAATAATCAATGGATATAAATATGTAGGATGTACGTATATTCTTTTATTCGCATAGCGATTTGATCCAGATTCGAGCACAGAATTTCGAGATAGTTATATCGGTCCGAGTTGGGATTATTCACTCGATTTTCGATGGCGAACCCTGGATATGGAATTTTGATTGATTCTAGAAATTCTCTATCATAGTTTACGGCTATGCAAGGAGAATGACGGTTTCTGATCAAGGAACCAGATCTGAGTCCGCACTAGAATGTCGGGTGAACGATACTAGTTCGGAAATGAAATTGTGTGATCGAGTGAGCGATCGAATTTGATATTGCGTACGAATGATATATGAGCATCGTACGGGCTTAAGTAAAGCCAATATTGAAAATTTTGAAAAGAAATGTATAAAATGATTGAATGCTGTGATTGGATATTGTTGCTTAGTAAGATATACAAGTAATTAAAGGCAAAAGAAAAAATGATTTTTTATTTCAGAAGATAAATATTGAATTGCTCGACAAAAAGGTAAGTATTTAAATTTCTGTATGAAATTTGGTTGGGTTTTTGATCTAGGCACTTGGCTTTTTGTTTTCTTTTGATATTTGGGGCTCGTAGAGGCATTTTGTAGTCGTACCGAGCTAGCCGCGCAAAGGAGACGCTGGCAAAAAATTTCAAAAATTTAGAGAGTTAGGAAAATTTTGAGAAATTTGGATAATTTAAATTTGATTTTAAATTAAATTTGAAATGGTTGAATAAGTGATATTGGTTGGAACTTATGGAAGAGTTTGGGGTAGTTAGTGGAATTAATAGTGTGTCTTAAATAAAAGATGGGTTTGGGAAGTTGTTAAAAGCTGTTTGGTTTTGAGAAATGGTTAACGGGGATTGAATCATTCTTCCTAACTAGTAATTTCGGGGACAAAATTCTTTTAAGGGGGGAGGAATGTGATGACTTGGAATTTTGGATATTTGAAATTGGAATATTTAATTGATTTTAAATATTCAAGAGTGAATTTCTAACTCGAATTTCAAATATCAATATTTGTTGGATAATTTAATTCTTGGATTAAACAATTGAAAATTGGATAAAATGTTGAATCTGGAGTTTTGAGCTTGTTAAAAATAATTTGAAGGCTTATAAAACTCACATTAATAATACTGAAGGTGATAGAACTTTTAAAATTGAATTTAAAGGTATTTTGTTCAGTTTTAAAAATATATCGTTTAAATTGAATTTAAAAATAGCCTTTCAGGGCACAGTCTCAGAATTCGACGAAACAAGTTCCATTGGATCCGTAATAGTGTATTATTATTGGATTTCAAATTTTGTAGTGATTGGAGTTGTCGTGTGATCGTACGATATATAAACACGCTGAAATTTATATCGAATTCAATATAATAACTGGGTTCAAAAATCTATCTTCTCCATACGATCGAATTAGGACTCGAAACCTTTTCCATTGTGTTCAGAATAGGGGTATAACATTATAAATGCTTAGCGGCACGCCTCGATAGGAGTTCGAAAATTTAAGTTGCATTTTTCGAGACGATTTTGAATTTAATATATGTATATATTTATATACTAGTCAACTTCAATTGAATTCTTTTCAAATTAGAGCTTTTTACCACTTGTAACGACCCAGAATTTTGACCAAATTAAATTGAGAATATTTAATTAATTTTAAATATTTGAACGATGATTTAATTTGTATCCCGAATATAACTTTGAATTTGACGATTAAATTATAAAATTTAATCGATTGAAGTTGAACAAAAATTTGAATCTTTAATTTTAAGCTGAAGAAAAATATTTCAAAAGCTTTTAAAATTCGTATTGATAGTTCTGAAGATAATAGAAGCTTCAGGATTTAATTTCAAACTGTTCTGTTCAGTTTTGAATTTAATTGTTCGAACCGATATTTTAAAATAGCCGTCCGAGGCGCAGTCTCGGAATTCGACGAAACCAGTTCCATTGGGTCCGGAATATTGGATTATTGCCGGGTTTCAAATTTCGTAATATTTGGATTTGTTATGTGAGCATACGACGAATAAACGCGTTAAATTTTAAAACGGATTCAATTTAAATTTAAATTTAAATTGGTCAACACGTCACCACGTTTTCTCCCCTAAAATCACGCCTATTATCACGCAGACAATCACGAACAAAAATCGTGTTACCCATACTCTTTCGTTTCAAATACAATCTCCCTCTCCAGTTTCAAAATCAAAGAAAACAATGTCTCGTTCAAAATCAAATAATGGCCGAAGCCTTTCTCCTCTTCAAACGAAATAAAAGGGGAATCGAATCCTCCCAGTTCAAATAAAATCAAAAGAAAATATCTCGTCTTTGAGTCGAATTTTAAAAAGGGGATTCTCGCGTTCGTTTCGCAATAGGGCGTCGCGATGTCAGAGCAACCTTGTGCTCGAGTGTGCGATGGTGGAGGTGGAACTCGACTGGAATTCGATGCGGGTTTGTCGAAGTTGAGCGACGCGAGGCCCACGAACATCGGCGGCGAACTTCGAAAACAGTGGCGATGTTCTCGAGTCTGAGGAGGGGCGGCGGCGACTTCGACTTCGAATTGGGGTTTCTCAATGACGTTGGGCGTAGTCGTGAGGTGAACAGGGTGTTGCGAATCGTGGAGTTCATCGCGGCAGTCTCGAGTGGGAATTGTTGGCGTCGAAAGGGTTGGCGATTCGAACCCTGGTCTGGCAACGAAGTGGGAGGCGTGTCGACAAAGTAGGCTACAGCTAGGCATCGCGTGATGGGTTCGAACGAGCTTCAGGGAATGGTGATGGCTGCGAGCTCGTATTCGTTCATCAGGAGGCGACCGTGAGCGAGGCTGATATCAACCATTGTGGAGTTCGCTCGATCAACGGTGGTGGGCAATGCCTGTCAATGCGTGAGGTATTCATTTAATTTTGGTTGTTCTTGATTTGGGAAAAAAATATATAATAATAATGTTTAAAATTAATCTACAGTGAGTTAATATGTATACACAGTTCGAAAATAAGTATAACTCATTGTTTGATTTTTACAGTTAGATGCATATGTAGACTTGATTTCAATATAATATGTAAATAAGTATGAACAGGAGATCGGAAAGAAAAGAGACTTTTGTTAAAGGAAAACTAGTTTGTATTAAGATAATTTATTTAGGTGATTACCTCGTTCAAATTACTTATAAAAAAATTTTTTCTAGAAAATTATTTATCTTCGGAAAATTAGTTAAAATTTATTATTAAGTAATCGGAGAAGTAACTGGTTGGGTAGGGTAACTAATTAAATGGTAGTTAACTGTTTGACTGTTTTGAATATTGATAAATTATCTAAATTGTTATACAAGGTCGAATAAAGTCAAGGAAACAAATTGGATTCGAAAATGGGATTGCAAAGATAAATAAAGCTAAGGTGAGATTTTCTCACTCGAAGGAAAATATTTATTTGCAGTTATTGATTGATTTGATTGTTATTGGATGTGCTATTAGATATGATAGGATATATCTATTATATATAGCAATATATACATATTGGCATATGTATATATTGGATTGATGATTTCCCGCCTCGTATAGCGGATGAGACCCTATTGCGCCGTTAGTAAGCGGATTTATAAAAAACCTATATACCGCGATAATTCCGTACTGGAGCGGAATTGGTATTGTGCTAACGTCTTTGGATGCAGGGAAACAGGTTGGAGGGATCCAACTGGACCCCTCAATATTGTTGTGAATTTATTTTATTGTGATATGATAATTCTGTGAATGATTATATTGATACGATCGATGATATTGATGATTGGGAATTGTTTGAAAATAAAAATTGGCCGAATGGATGTTTGATATCATTGGGTTCCAAAATATACGAAATTGGATTTTTGAAATCAAAAATAGGAATATCTAAATGAATCAATTTTAGAAATTTAATAATTTTGAAGAAAGAAATTTTTAAAGTATAAAAAGTTAATTTTTATAATCTTATGGAATAAATTCCAGAATAAAGTGAAATTGCTAAATAAAAGAATTTCATAAAACAGTGATTATAAATTGAAGAATTTAATTTAAATTTGGATTTTTAAATAGATTGAAAGAGACAAAGAAATTTATTCTCTTCAAAAGGAATTTATTTAAAATGAAATAAGTTGGAAGTCCAATTAGAAATTAAATTTATGAATTGAAATAACTTGGGAAATCAATGTAAAAATGATTTCAAATTGAAGAATTATTTTAAAAATAGAATATTGAATAAATTGGAAAGAATAAGGAAAATTATTTAGAAATGATAAAATTTTGGAAATCAATCTGTAATTGATGTAGTATTTGGAAATGATGTTAAAATGGGTTTATAAAAGGGTAAATTTTACAGTTGTAAAGTTTTAAAAGAATGATCTTTGTAAATAAATGAAATTATAAGTATTTAACTTATAATATGGATTGTGGTATATAAATTGAATTGTGAATTGAATTGGTAAATAAAGAAGATTTATAAACTGAAGTTTTTATAAATAGAAATAGAATTTATAACCGTGTTTATAAATTCGAAATCGATTGAATTTGATAAATTAAATATAGAAGATTATCAAAGAAGATATATTCGCGATTTTGGATAGCGAATTTTTATTGAAATAAAAATGTGTGGAAAAGATTGAAATTGGGTTAAGTAAATTATATTCACGATTTTGGACAGTGAATATATTGTTAAGTAAAACAGATACGGTTTTGGGAAAGTGATATTTGAAATGAAGTTAATTGTTTTAAACGATGTTTTAAATTATATTGAATATCGAAATCATAGATTTCAACATTTATTGTTGAAATAGACGTTTTCGAAAAATAAGGAAATGGTGGACTATAACACTGTTGTTATAGTAAATGATTTCCGAAAGGAAATATTTTATACAGTATTGGGATTTATATATCTATCTTAATTCTGAATCCCTATACTAGTGATTTCGAGTCGTCGTAACGATGTTTTACGCAACATTCGTTTTGACTCAAATAAATGTGATTTAAGAATGATTTCCTTAAAGAATGAGATATATACTTAATTTTGATTTTAAGTATATCGAATATTTTCAAACGTTGAAAATAAATAGATTTGTGAAACACTTATTTTTAAATAAGTATGGAATTGCTTTTCCAATATGAAGTGAACGTTTGAGAATTTACCTTTGTAAAGGTAAATTGAAATTGAATATATTTGAAATCGAATTGAGAATCGTATATCAGTAGATATTTTGAAGATATAAATTCACTATGGGATTTATAAATGGAATGTGAAATTGTTTTAAAAATAAACGTTGATTTATTTTTAAAGTGTGGAAATTTTATATCTAGTAAAGATATTTTTGAAGATAAAATAATTTGGAAAAATTATTCGAATCTGATGATGTTGCGCATCTTTATTGATAGTTAAATAACCGACTATCAATAATTACCTTTAGATAGGTATCTGTTGTGAATTGGATGAATTTGAATGCCACGCTTATTTTTAAATAAACGCTCACTATTCGGGTTAGCCGGGAAAGGACCATGGGGTCGTATAACCCATTCCGAATATGTGATACGTCGTTATGAATCGCATTTGAAGACCGGTGTTGAAGACCGGATATTTTTGAAAACGGAAGGATTACCGTCGAGTTACTCTACACCGACTGATCTTCGGTTTAGAGGTTTTATCACCCTTAGTGACGGGAAGTCCTGACGTGATTGAAAATTATCCGGATATGCAAGGGCTTCGTGAGAAGTGCCTTCGGTTCTGTTCGATCCCGGAACAGACTTGTATGGATTGTGTGTCTGACGTTACAATTTGAGATATAAAGCTGATTCCTTTCAAATACATTTCTGTTGGTGGCGGAGAATTTATTCTCTTAGCTTAACACCCTTCTCTGAGACGTATGAACTCAGAGGTTATGTAGTTGAAATTTATCAGCGATATATCCCAATTTGGTAACGTGGCATACTGAGTGTTGCTGTGAAATGATCAGTGTTTGATCATTTGCGATATGATCATTTGTTTGATCTTATATCTTTGTGATCATAGGTTGATCATTTTTGTTGACCCGAAGCAGGGCTTTTTGAGAAAGCGTAGCTTTGTGGACGAGACTTCGTCGAGCCTCACACCCCGGAAATGGTCGAAACAGGACGAATGCAGCAAGGTTCTAGGAAGTAGCGCCCCTTAGTGTATGTCATTCCTTCTGGATAAAGGTGGTATCATGGTATGGAGCCCAGATACTTAACCTCTGTGGTTACTGCATTATTTTTCTATGTGGTTTGTTGCGAATCGGGGATCCTCAGGAAGATCGGTGACGATCGGGGGATGGCATACGCGTGTCAGTAGTTACCTATTTTTGCAGAGGTAACCCGGCCTTGTGTTGGCAGAGATCCGGTTAGGTTCTCGGGTCGTCTATTCCAGGGACGTACCCATCGTGGATAGGAAGTTCCTTAGCCTGACCATTTGTTGGAAATCCAAAGAAACAATACGTGACTTGTACGGTTTTAGTTGTAGAACCTGCCATTTAATATGGTAGCTATAGCAAGCATACTATAATGGTACCTATGCTGGCTAAGATTTATATTCTACTTTCGAAATGTTTTTACACACTATGCACTAATAATAATATCAAAAAGAATTTGATTTTTTTTTTTGCGTAGTAAGCATCTTTGACTATCATAAGAAGAAATCTCCTCCAAGTCTGCGTTTGCATTGTGTGTGTGGCGGGAGGTCTTATGGTAGTTTCATTTTTCAAAAGCATTGCGAATTGACATTAAAAATTTTCCTGTTGTTATTTTAAAGAATAACTGTTTTACGATCTCACACCAGTCACCATGACTGACTCGGAGTTTATTGTTTCCCTTCTAAACTCTGGGTGCCCACCAATTTCCACACGGGCAGCTTAGAGTTATGTTATCAGGATATTCTGGATATTCTGGAGCTTGGAGATAAGCTGGATGACGAGACGTAGTATTTGTATCTGATATATTTATTCCGCTGTGTATTCTGTATGAGGACAAGTTATATAACTGTCCATTGTTGTATATTGACTCTGATGATTGATGTATATATAAACTGATATAGTTCTTTGTTTTAAAAGACTAGTAATTATCTATTGTATATTATTCCGCTGCGATATGTGAGATTCTGATGTTGTTCTGTTGTTCTTCTTCTCTGCTTTCTTTCTTCTTCTCTTTTTCTTCTACTTCTTCTTTCTAAAACCCTCACTATTGGAGTTTCCGGCGCTCGATTGCTCGGCAGTCGATAAAGTGAGTATCGATGTTGAATTTTCGAAAGTCGAAAATCCCAGGATGTGACAAAGTGGTATCAGAGCATATGGTTAAGCGACAACCCTGCTCTGTTGGGTGTTACTCATTAGAGATAGAGTCAGCAGTACTCTAGAATGAGTTGAGTGTAATAATAGATATGAGCGCGTATTTGTTAGTTAATATAAAATTGTTTTGTATTGTGATGATTGGTTTATTGAGTGGTATATGAACCTTCGTCGGCACAGTCTTGCAAAACTGTATCGAAGGGGTTTCTAAACACTCGAATAGAACAATTCGGCACAGTATTGTTTTAAAATAGGGCGAATGAAATAATTTTGCCCAAAACTATTTTTGTATAGAAACGAATTGATTTTCTATGAATTATTATAGTATATGGTTGCATGGATGTTAGAAGTGATAATATTTATGTATTATCATTGAAATTAAATAAGAAATTGGAATTGTAACTCCAAAGTTAAGGAATAAAATTCACAGACAAATGAAATTTGAGAATATAAATTATAAATGTGAATTGTAATTTAAAACGGAATTCCAGAAAAGTTTTTTTTGGAAATGTTTTGAGAAGAATTTGAAATTTTTGAGATTTGGAAAGTTTAAATTCTTTTTGGAGTTGGAAATGAATTTCAAAGGTTTGAAAAGTATTTTAGAGAGATGAAAGCTCTAAACTCTTTTTCGGTCGCTGGAAAATAACTTCGGTAATGACTGCAGCATTACTGATGTTCATTTTCGGGTTTCCAGAAGAGGAAATTTCTGCCAAATTGTTTTAAAGGGAAGTGTTTGAAAAATTTGGATTTTTGTTTTAGGAAATTCAAAGGATAATTTGAATTATTTTCAAAAACGGTTTTGAAAAGGTTGATTCTGGAATCCTATTTAAAATATTTATTGGATTACTAAATGAATTGATAACTTATACAAGTTGAGTTTTGATAGAATAAATTTAACTTAAAAGACGGAGATAAATTAAAGTAAAGTACTAAAATAAAATTAGTGAGCAAAACTAATTAAAATGAATTGAATTGTTATAAATGAAAGGTGAATTAAAATCTATATCGAATTGGAAATCCAGTTAAATGTAATGTGTACATGGAATATTTATATTGAACCTAAGAAATGAAGTGTGAAATTCTTAAGTAAAATTTGATGATTGAACAAAAGAATAAAACTGGAGTTAAAACTGAATATCGAAAACGAATTTGAATTGTGTGAAATAAAATGAAGTTTGAGATTAGTTTGAAGTGAACTAAAGTTAATTGATAAAAATTCAATGATTATAAATGAAGATAAATTGAATTCCAATAGAATTGAAAATGTGAATTACAAGTTCAAATGAATGGGAAATGTAAAATTGAATGAAATAGATATGTAACTTCAACAGTGAAGTAAAGATGATATAAGTAGTTTATATTGAAAATTTGTAATTGAATTTGCAAAATGATTTGAATGCTGTAACTAGATATAATGGCTAGTAGGATATACAGGTGTATAAAGGGATTGGAAAATTTATTTCACAGATAATTCGAATTGCTCGACAAAAGGTACGTATTTGAATTATAATATGAGATTTTGATGATTTCTGGTCTAGCCGCTTGGCTTTTTCTTTTTCTTTTTAAAATCTGAGAGTCCGTAGGGACGTTTTGTAGTCGTGCCGTATTAGCCGCGCAAAGGAGACGCTGGCGAAATTTTTCGAAAATTTCGAGCGTTAGAAAATTTTTGAGAAATTTTGAAAGTTTAAAATTTGAATTTAAACTCGAATTTGAATTTTGAAGAAAACAATGTTGTTTGAAAATTATGAAAGTTGGAAAGTTAATTGAATGATAACGAATCTGTAGTAGAGAGGTTTGTTTTGATAATTTGATAAAACTATTGGATTGTGAAAAATAGTAGACGAGTTAAGGACATTTTTTCCTAACTTGTAATTTCGAGGACGAAATTCTTTTAAGGGGGGAAATCTGTAACGACCCAGAATTTTGACCAAATTAAATTGAGAATATTTAATTAATTTTAAATATTTGAACGATGATTTAATTTGTATCCCGAATATAACTTTGAATTTGACGATTAAATTATAAAATTTAATCGATTGAAGTTGAACAAAAATTTGAATCTTTAATTTTAAGCTGAAGAAAAATATTTCGAAAGCTTTTAAAATTCGTATTGATAGTTCTGAAGATAATAGAAGCTTCAGGATTTAATTTCAAACTGTTCTGTTCAGTTTTGAATTTAATTGTTCGAACCGATATTTTAAAATAGCCGTCCGAGGCGCAGTCTCGGAATTCGACGAAACCAGTTCCATTGGGTCCGGAATATTGGATTATTGCCGGGTTTCAAATTTCGTAATATTTGGATTTGTTATGTGAGCATACGACGAATAAACGCGTTAAATTTTAAAACGGATTCAATTTAAATTTAAATTTAAATTGGTCAACACGTCACCACGTTTTCTCCCCTAAAATCACGCCTATTATCACGCAGACAATCACGAACAAAAATCGTGTTACCCATACTCTTTCGTTTCAAATACAATCTCCCTCTCCAGTTTCAAAATCAAAGAAAACAATGTCTCGTTCAAAATCAAATAATGGCCGAAGCCTTTCTCCTCTTCAAACGAAATAAAAGGGGAATCGAATCCTCCCAGTTCAAATAAAATCAAAAGAAAATATCTCGTCTTTGAGTCGAATTTTAAAAAGGGGATTCTCGCGTTCGTTTCGCAATAGGGCGTCGCGATGTCAGAGCAACCTTGTGCTCGAGTGTGCGATGGTGGAGGTGGAACTCGATTGGAATTCGATGCGGTTTTGTCGAAGTTGAGCGACGCGAGGCCCACGAACATCGGCGGCGAACTTCGAAAACAGTGGCGATGTTCTCGAGTCTGAGGAGGGGCGGCGGCGACTTCGACTTCGAATTGGGGTTTCTCAATGACGTTGGGCGTAGTCGTGAGGTGAACAGGGTGTTGCGAATCGTGGAGTTCATCGCGGCAGTCTCGAGTGGGAATTGTTGGCGTCGAAAGGGTTGGCGATTCGAACCCTGGTCTGGCAACGAAGTGGGAGGCGTGTCGACAAAGTAGGCTACAGCTAGGCATCGCGTGATGGGTTCGAACGAGCTTCAGGGAATGGTGATGGCTGCGAGCT
Source organism: Allium fistulosum (assembly GCA_030737815.1). Taxonomy (NCBI): domain Eukaryota; kingdom Viridiplantae; phylum Streptophyta; class Magnoliopsida; order Asparagales; family Amaryllidaceae; genus Allium; species Allium fistulosum. Next base: position 734,217,818 of record CM060908.1, on the reverse strand, counting down.
CGTATTCGTTCATCAGGAGGCGACCGTGAGCGAGGCTGATATCAACCATTGTGGAGTTCGCTCGATCAACGGTGGTGGGCAATGCCTGTCAATGCGTGAGGTATTCATTTAATTTTGGTTGTTCTTGATTTGGGAAAAAAAAATATAATAATAATGTTTAAAATTAATCTACAGTGAGTTAATATGTATACACAGTTCGAAAATAAGTATAACTCATTGTTTGATTTTTACAGTTAGATGCATATGTAGACTTGATTTCAATATAATATGTAAATAAGTATGAACAGGAGATCGGAAAGAAAAGAGACTTTTGTTAAAGGAAAACTAGTTTGTATTAAGATAATTTATTTAGGTGATTACCTCGTTCAAATTACTTATAAAAATTTTTTTTCTAGAAAATTATTTATCTTCGGAAAATTAGTTAAAATTTATTATTAAGTAATCGGAGAAGTAACTGGTTGGGTAGGGTAACTAATTAAATGGTAGTTAACTGTTTGACTGTTTTGAATATTGATAAATTATCTAAATTGTTATACAAGGTCGAATAAAGTCAAGGAAACAAATTGGATTCGAAAATGGGATTGCAAAGATAAATAAAGCTAAGGTGAGATTTTCTCACTCGAAGGAAAATATTTATTTGCAGTTATTGATTGATTTGATTGTTATTGGATGTGCTATTAGATATGATAGGATATATCTATTATATATAGCAATGTATACATATTGGCATATGTATATATTGGATTGATGATTTCCCGCCTCGTATAGCGGATGAGACCCTATTGCGCCGTTAGTAAGCGGATTTATAAAAAACCTATATACCGCGATAATTCCGTACTGGAGCGGAATTGGTATTGTGCTAACGTCTTTGGATGCAGGGAAACAGGTTGGAGGGATCCAACTGGACCCCTCAATATTGTTGTGAATTTATTTTATTGTGATATGATAATTCTGTGAATGATTATATTGATACGATCGATGATATTGATGATTGGGAATTGTTTGAAAATAAAAATTGGCCGAATGGATGTTTGATATCATTGGATTCCAAAATATACGAAATTGGATTTTTGAAATCAAAAATAGGAATATCTAAATGAATCAATTTTAGAAATTTAATAATTTTGAAGAAAGGAATTTTTAAAGTATAAAAAGTTAATTTTTATAATCTTATGGAATAAATTCCAGAATAAAGTGAAATTGCTAAATAAAAGAATTTCATAAAACAGTGATTATAAATTGAAGAATTTAATTTAAATTTGGATTTTTAAATAGATTGAAAGAGACAAAGAAATTTATTCTCTTCAAAAGGAATTTATTTAAAATGAAATAAGTTGGAAGTCCAATTAGAAATTAAATTTATGAATTGAAATAACTTGGGAAATCAATGTAAAAATGATTTCAAATTGAAGAATTCTTTTAAAAATAGAATATTGAATAAATTGGAAAGAATAAGGAAAATTATTTAGAAATGATAAAATTTTGGAAATCAATCTGTAATTGATGTAGTATTTGGAAATGACGTTAAAATGGGTTTATAAAAGGGTAAATTTTACAGTTATAAAGTTTTAAAAGAATGATCTTTGTAAATAAATGAAATTATAAGTATTTAACTTATAATATGGATTATGGTATATAAATTGAATTGTGAATTGAATTGGTAAATAAAGAAGATTTATAAACTGAAGTTTTTATAAATAGAAATAGAATTTATAACCGTGTTTATAAATTCGAAATCGATTGAATTTGATAAATTAAATATAGAAGATTATCAAAGAAGATATATTCGCGATTTTGGATAGCGAATTTTCATTGAAATAAAAATGTGTGGAAAAGATTGAAATTGGGTTAAGTAAATTATATTCACGATTTTGGACAGTGAATATATTGTTAAGTAAAACAGATATGGTTTTGGGAAAGTGATATTTGAAATGAAGTTAATTGTTTTAAACGATGTTTTAAATTATATTGAATATCGAAATCATAGATTTCAACATTTATTGTTGAAATAGACGTTTTCGAAAAATAAGGAAATGGTGGACTATAACACTGTTGTTATAGTAAATGATTTCCGAAAGGAAATATTTTATACAGTATTGGGATTTAAATATCTATCTTAATTCCGAATCCCTATACTAGTGATTTCGAGTCGTCGTAACGATGTTTTACGCAACATTCGTTTTGACTCAAATAAATGTGATTTAAGAATGATTTCCTTAAAGAATGAGATATATACTTAATTTTGATTTTAAGTATATCGAATATTTTCAAACGTTGAAAATAAATAGATTTGTGAAACACTTATTTTTAAATAAGTATGGAATTGCTTTTCCAATATGAAGTGAACGTTTGAGAATTTACCTTTGTAAAGGTAAATTGAAATTGAATATATTTGAAATCGAATTGAGAATCGTATATCAGTAGATATTTTGAAGATATAAATTCACTATGGGATTTATAAATGGAATGTGAAATTGTTTTAAAAATAAACGTTGATTTATTTTTAAAGTGTGGAAATTTTATATCTAGTAAAGATATTTTTGAAGATAAAATAATTTGGAAAAATTATTGGAATCTGATGATGTTGCGCATCTTTATTGATAGTTAAATAACCGACTATCAATAATTACCTTTAGATAGGTATCTGTTGTGAATTGGATGAATTTGAATGCCACACTTATTTTTAAATAAACGCTCACTATTCGGGTTAGCCGGGAAAGGACCATGGGGTCGTATAACCCATTCCGAATATGTGATACGTCGTTATGAATCGCATTTGAAGACCGGTGTTGAAGACCGGATATTTTTGAAAACGGAAGGATTACCGTCGAGTTACTCTACACCGACTGATCTTCGGTTTAGAGGTTTTATCACCCTTAGTGACGGGAAGTCCTGACGTGATTGAAAATTATCCGGATATGCAAGGGCTTCGTGAGAAGTGCCTTCGGTTCTGTTCGATCCCGGAACAAACTTGTATGGATTGTGTGTCTGACGTTACAATTTGAGATATAAAGCTGATTCCTTTCAAATACATTTCTGTTGGTGGCGGAGAATTTATTCTCTTAGCTTAACACCCTTCTCTGAGACGTATGAACTCAGAGGTTATGTAGTTGAAATTTATCAGCGATATATCCCAATTTGGTAACGTGGCATACTGAGTGTTGCTGTGAAATGATCAGTGTTTGATCATTTGCGATACGATCATTTGTTTGATCTTATATCTTTGTGATCATAGGTTGATCATTTTTGTTGACCCGAAGCAGGGCTTTTTGAGAAAGCGTAGCTTTGTGGACGAGACTTCGTCGAGCCTCACACCCCGGAAATGGTCGAAACAGGACGAATGCAGCAAGGTTCTAGGGAGTAGCGCCCCTTAGTGTATGTCATTCCTTCTGGATAAAGGTGGTATCATGGTATGGAGCCCAGATACTTAACCTCTGTGGTTACTGCATTATTTTTCTATGTGGTTTGTTGCGAATCGGGGATCCTCGGGAAGATCGGTGACGATCGGGGGATGGCATACGCGTGTCAGTAGTTACCTATTTTTGCAGAGGTAACCCGGCCTTGTGTTGGCAGAGATCCGGTTAGGTTCTCGGGTCGTCTATTCCAGGGACGTACCCATCGTGGATAGGAAGTTCCTTAGCCTGACCATTTGTTGGAAATCCAAAGAAACAATACGTGACTTGTACGGTTTTAGTTGTAGAACCTGCCATTTAATATGGTAGCTATAGCAAGCATACTATAATGGTACCTATGCTGGCTAAGATTTATATTCTACTTTCGAAATGTTTTTACACACTATGCACTAATAATAATATCAAAAAGAATTTGATTTTTTTTTTGCGTAGTAAGCATCTTTGACTATCATAAGAAGAAATCTCCTCCAAGTCTGCGTTTGCATTGTGTGTGTGGCGGGAGGTCTTATGGTAGTTTCATTTTTCAAAAGCATTGCGAATTGACATTAAAAATTTTCCTGTTGTTATTTTAAAGAATAACTGTTTTACGATCTCACACCAGTCACCATGACTGACTCGGAGTTTATTGTTTCCCTTCTAAACTCTGGGTGCCCACCAATTTCCACACGGGCAGCTTAGAGTTATGTTATCAGGATATTCTGGATATTCTGGAGCTTGGAGATAAGCTGGATGACGAGACATAGTATTTGTATCTGATATATTTATTCCGCTGTGTATTCTGTATGAGGACAAGTTATATAACTGTCCATTGTTGTATATTGACTCTGATGATTGATGTATATATAAACTGATATAGTTCTTTGTTTTAAAAGACTAGTAATTATCTATTGTATATTATTCTGCTGCGATATGTGAGATTCTGATGTTGTTCTGTTGTTCTTCTTCTCTGCTTTCTTTCTTCTTCTCTTTTTCTTCTACTTCTTCTTTCTAAAACCCTCACTATTGGAGTTTCCGGCGCTCGATTGCTCGGCAGTCGATAAAGTGAGTATCAATGTTGAATTTTCGAAAGTCGAAAATCCCAGGATGTGACACCACTCAATTGAAATGTCACTGTAGCAGGTAGCCCAGCATGCAAACATCTCCCTCTATCAATTTTACTTCAGCCGAAAGCAAAGAGAAAAAAATAATAAAGTAAAATAACCGAGCAAAGCCTGAAAAAAAATATATAAATAAATAGAAGGGAAGTCGCATGTTCATTCTTATCCTCCTGTAATCGAAATCATATTCTTTCCTCCTCTCTTTCAATTCCACGAAATCGAATTAAAAAGGAAAGAAAGAAATGAACGAAGGGAAATCCATCGTAAATTTCTCACATGAAGATTTCGAATGGTTGTGTGCGCGAGAGGGGTTGCCGCGTGTGGATTGACAGTTGGGGAGAAATCGATCTCGATCGAGGGCGAACGCGAGAGAGACGCCACTCAGTGAAGCAGTGGTGACTCGCGATTTGAGGAATGAAGCTACGTGCGTGGACGGTAGTGTCGATCGGGTTTGGTGGCTGTCATCGTTTGTCGTGAAGGTAGTGGAATGCTGGGTGGGTCGCGATGGCGACATTCGTGAGCTCGAGCGAACCGATGTCGCAGTAGTTCGACGATGATAGGGTTCACGAGAGGCGAGGGGATTAGCAATAAGGTATATATAAAAACCTAATTTTTTACTTTCAATTTATTACTGCAGGTAGATACATATAAAATTTATTAAATCTGATAATATATGCATATATATGGGTATATATGTAGTAAGACAGAACAAGGAAACTTTTTTTTTATATATATAAATACAAATACATATATGCATATTTTTATCTATTTACAGAAAACAGAAAATTTTTATAGATAAAATTTTAAAGATAATAAGAATTTTAAAGGAATGTTGGAAGTTTATATAAATTAGATTATTTTTTTAAGATCTATGAATTATTTTCAAAGGATAATAAATATACATATATACCTATTTTTCATTTACTAGTTTATTTTTAAATAATGTGTTATGGATATAGATTTGCTTAATAAACTTATTTAATTAATTTAGTCACTAAAAATATTTTATTAAAGGAAATTAGTTTAAAATCAAATTATTGATTTAAATAAAATAAATAAATGGTATTTAATTGTTTGACTAATTCAAATATTAATAAACCATACGAATGTTTGTACAAGGTTTAAAATTGTGGAGAAACAAGTCGAGATGGGTCGGATTGCTAATTTAAAAAGCAAAGGTGAGTTAATCTCACACTTCTGGTTTCTATTTAAATTTAAATGGTTAAATTTAAATATTTGTTTGAATGATTGTTGTGGTATATTATATATAGTAGTATATATATATATATATTGGAGTCATTGATTTCCCGCATTATATAGCGGATGAGACCCTATGCGCCGCATAATAGCGGATGATATTATATAAACCCGTATACCGCGATATTCCACCTCGAAGTGGAATTGGTATTTTATATTGTGCTAACATCTGTGGATGCTGGAAAAACAGGTTGGAGGGATCCAACTGGATTCCTCAAAACGTTGAACTTATTTTATATTCAACAACGTGAATTATGTGATAATCTGTGATGATTATATCTGAAATTTAATTATGAAATGCTATGGCTTGGTTGAATATATATGGAAATTTGTGGGAATGAAAAATAAGTTTGAATTTTTAAAGGTAATAAAAAGGGAAATTTTTAAGTAAATAATATAGTGAATTCAAATGAATTAAAGGAATGAGTTTAGAAAAGGAATAAAGGTTTGATTTTAAATCCTATATAATAAATTCAAGGACGGGTAAAATAGGGATTTTGAATAAGTGAGAAAAAGGGATTTGAATTAAAGAACTTAAGCAATATTTCTAGTATGAAGAAATATATTTTTAAAAATTCAAGATTTGAATAAGCTGGGAAAATAAAAAGGAATGTTGAAATAAAATATGAAATTTATATCCTCAGTTTTAAATAAGATTTTAAATCATAATAAAGAAGTTAAATCTGGAATTAATAGAATTAATGGATCTTAAAATAAATTGAGTAAGTAAAGGAATTTATTTTAAATGGAGTTAATTCTGAAAATCAATTTGGAAATTGATTTAGTGTTGAAACTGTGATTTAAAAGAAGATGAGACTATGGAATGTATAAATTGGGTTTATAAAGTGAAGTAATATATCAGTGGATATTTGGAAGAATAAATTCACGGTGGGAATTTATTAAAGGAATGGGTAAATTTGATTAAAAATAAATAGTGATTTATTTTTAAAGATGTGAAAGAGAAGTATATTTCCCTGGATAGCCAAGTACGTTTTCAAAGCAAATTCTTAAGTATAAGTTAAAGTTTCAAAGTTGTTTTAAAAGTATGGTTTGGAAAATTTATTATTTTTCAATGTTTAAATGTTAAAGTAAGTATTTTTCAAATTTATTTTAGTAGTAATTATTTAAAGGTTAATTGGTATTATGTTTGGAAAAGATAAAAATTTAGTTTTATATTTTATAAAGTAGCTTTATTTTAAATATTCTTAAAGTGTATAATTTTTTTTAAAATAAAGTACTAAAGTAGTTTTAAATCTAAATGTTTAAAAGTATATTCTATAATTAAGTGTTTTAAATGATTTTAAAGTCTAAGTATTTGTACTTGGTAATTTCAGTGGAGATAGAAAATATTTGGGAAATTTACTCCATGAGAGAAAGGTGGTTTTTGAAACCGTTTTCAAAATTTTGAAATGGAAATATATCTTGCAAAGATATTTGTGAGGTAATAAATAATTTGGGAAATTATTTATTGTTTGATGGATGTTTGTGGATGTTAATTGATAGTTAAATAACCGACTATCAATATTGGCCAATGCGGTGATCGTTTCGAAGAGACCGGGATCAGGATTAATTTCTCGAAAACCACTTCGATCCGGTTTGTACGTTTCGTGAGGAAACGAGTTTGAATCGAAGATGGTACAATGAAGTGCAAGGGCTAGTCGCTACTAATCCTTAGGATGATTCCAAAATGGATGTAGTAGGAGTAGTGCCTTCGGTTCCGTTCGAACCCGGAACGGACTTGTATGGATGAATGCTTCCGAAACATCGTCAGGTGGACGGTGGGCATTCTAAGGGATATGTTCTAAAAAGGTAACGCTTAACATCAAGCCTCATCAACCGGGAATGACTGAAAATCAGGAGTTATGCAGCAAGGCTATCTGGGTAGCTCCCATTAGGGTGAGGTCATCCCTGTCTAGATGTCCCTTTTTATTTCGGCTTAGTGGTGCAGTTGCTGACCCCAACCGTAGGGTGATCTTACTCGGAATTATCCAGTAAGGGGTAGTTCTGGTCTTGTGTTGCAGGGGATCGGGCGTGGTCCTCGGTACGCTGATCTAGACCAGGTACTGTGACAGGTGGTACCCCAGTGCCTAGTCGTTAGTTGGAAATCCATTCTCCCTACGTGCCTTTTACGGTTTTTGATTGTTTAACCCACTTTGTGGCTAGTATGCTGGAATTTAATCATGAAACAATTTCAGCTATTTGAATAAGTATTTGTATATAGACACTATTATAATATTAGACGGTTTTGATAAAAAGTGTTTTGGCTATCGAAAGGTAAAAACCCGACATGTTTATTTGTGGCGCGGTCTTACGAGATGCTTTTGATTTTCGAAGGGTTTGGAAAACTTTAATAATCCATTTGAGTGTATTTTCTCACGTTGGTTTTCCAGACTGACTCGGGTGTTATTTAGCTATAATGCTCGGGTTAGACCGAGTATTATAGATACAGGATAGGATACTGTGGAGCTCAGGAGACGAGCTGGATGGCGAGACGTATCACTCGTACTTGGTATATATTCCGCGTATGTTGTGCATTCTATATGTGGTACAACTTATTATAACTGTCCTGAATTGTGATGTCGAGTTTATTGTACTCTGATGTTGTATTCTGATGATGTATGTATAAACAGATATAGTTTCTTTTCTGTAAAGATCAGTTATTATCTATTATATTTTATTCCGCTGTGATGGTTAGATTCCGATGTTGTCTTCTATTTTCTTCTTCCACCTCTTTTTTCTTCAACCCAAATGGTTCGTATTTCCGTTCTTCTTGAGTTGATGATGGAGATAAATGTCAATTCAAGGGGTACGGAACGGCGGGTCGTTTCAGTCCCGATTGTCCAAATCGTTGGAAATTCCATTTCATTTTGAATAAATGGAAATTTCCCAAACAACATATCAAAATGAGATGCAAAACCAACTCCTATAAGGTATAGGGCATATGCATCCATATAACAACTTAATTGAAAACTTCAAGATTAAATACTCGGTTTTTATTTCAAATCATATTCATAACTCCTCTATATATCAAATTATTCTTTGGGAATTTTAAACAAATCTGTTTTACCCAAAACAACTCAATATACCAATTTCTATTACGGTGGCAATTCCTCACTTTAGAAACTCAAAAATGAACACTGATGATGCTACAGTCATCACCCGAATTATGTTCCAATGACCGAAATGAGTTCAGTGCTTTTATCTCTTTTAAATTCCATTTTCATATAATTCTATCAATTAATACTGCCCAAAATACCATTATTATTTACTCTAAGCTTTGTAAACCATTTTTTAGAAACATCTGGATTTCAGTTCTCAAATTCTTAGTTTAAATCCTTTTTATTTATAAAGCATATTTATAAATCATACTTATATAATTTCACTTTTCTTATATAAAATCATTTCACAAATGTTTATCCTTATCCAGATTATAATAAAAAATATTTTTATTAAAATTAAATTCTTTAACTCAACATTATCACCGAACGCCTTCTATCAAATTATGAAACTGAATGCACATGGTGTTCATATTTAATTCAACCAAACAATAAATGCTCTTAAATTTAGGCGCAACTAATCAATAATAAATGATTATAATCAAATATTATCATTCTAACAACCAATCACTCCATATATAACTATATTAAGTTCTGGAAATTATTATTTTCATATATAAAATATGATCTAGAGAAAATTATTTCATTTACCCGTTTCAAAACAATATTTTATTGGTTTGCCTTGTTCAAGTTTTTAGAAACCGCTATCGATATAACTATTCCTACTGCATCAACCAGAATTTGTAAACCACTCAACCGATAAATCAACACAATATAAAACATTTTATATCACTAACAAATACGTGCTTATATATAATACACTCAAAGTCATCCTAGGGTCTCACTTAACCTATCTCAAATGAGTTAACACCACCAAACTCTAGGTGTTCGCTCAACCAGAGTTTTGATACCACGTTGTAATGACCCATCTTTTCGACCTTCAGAAGTCGACACTGATACATCCTCGATATTCACGTGCCGAGCATCCGAGTGCCATAAAGACGGATTGTTGGGAAAAAAGAAAGAAAATACATAATAAAATCTCACAACATAATGGCCAATCTATAATATAACGATGATCTTTACAAAAGAAAATTTAAACTTTATTTTACATATATCAATCAGAGTCAGCTAATCAATCAATACCCTGAACGGTTATAATAACTTGTCCTTACAATTGCTTATAAATATAAACAACCAACGTAGCGGAAAATAGAATATATGTGAATACGACTTGAAGGCATCCCGCTTGTCTCCTAAAGGTCCAAGTATCCAAACTGAATCTGTAAATATGCTCGGTCTGGCCCGAGCATTATAATAAAATAACACCCGGATCAGTCTGGTAAATCCGTGTGAGAAAATGCACCTCAAATGGTTTTTAATGTTATAAAACCTTTAAAAGAAAGGTATCTCGTAAGACCACGTCACACATAAAAACAGATAGGTTTTTACCTTACGGTAACCAATATTTCTATGGAAAATTCTCTAATATTGTAATAATGTCTATGGTTTAAAATAAATATAGAATCATAGCCAAAAAATTTACATTTGTTAAATTCTAGAATAATCGGCATACAATCAAGTCTGAAGGCTCGTATTGGAAAATAGATTTCAACTATAAAAGGGTAAGGTCTACCCACTGAATCCGTACACCTCCAGATAAAATGTATAGGAGGCTGCCTTGATTTGCACCTCTACTACTCAGGACCGGCCCTATCCCTCACTGGATAGCGCCGAATATGATCACCCCTAGGTTGATAAACAACCATAATGGGCCCCGAAGTATACATAGATATCGACTCTAGATAAGGGATGATTATACCCTAATTGGAGCGACCCACATACACCAAAGTCACGTTCCTACTTTATTCATTTCCCAGTTGTGACGCTTGAGGAAATGATTTATCTTCTTTTAGCACTTCCCGCTTGGAATGCTAATACTACCCTCCTGGCAGAAATGTAATGCCAACATTCATCCATACAAGTTCGTTTTAGGTCTGAACGAAACCGAAGGCACTACCACTACTACATCCATTTTTTAATCACCCTTAGGATTAGTAGCAAGTAGCCCTTGCACTTCAAAAGCTCTATCTTCAATCATCTTCAAGATGTATTTCATTCGAATGCATATGTCGGTTCGAAGGGGTTTATGGATAATATATCCGATCCCAGTCTCTCCGAACCAACAATCGATAATTTCTAGTTGACTCATTCCCAGCTCTTTCAGAAGTAAGCGGACTACATTAGAGTCCTAAGAGGATCTCTAATATATCCCTTAGAGCTAGAGACATTCCACCTGAATGAGTTATTCGGAAGAATCTCAAACTGTATGAATACGCGTAGCCCATATTTTGCTTCTTAAGTCAAAACTGACAAAGATTTGATTGTTGGTTATTTAACTATCAAATAACAACAATCCAATCAGAGGTTTATTTTCAAAGGGAAACCAATATTGGTTGAGCACGTAAGCCACCATTAAGCCCCTTTTAAATAAATCGTTTACTTAACCTCTTCATACATACTTGACTTAAATATCTTTACAAAGTGATATATTCACAAAACACTTTCAATACTTTGAAACTATCCATATACTTGTTCCATTGGTATAAGTATATTCACAAAATAGTGGGAAACATTTCCTATTTGGTGTTAAGTATGGAAAAATGTTCCACATCACTATAATTATTAAAAGATCATTTATGGAAATCAAATCTCTCCTTTTATAAATTCTTTTTTTAAATAACTCAAAAAATCATTTATAAAACTCCTTTTATAAATCTTTAAAACAATTTATAAACTCTTATAAATTTCTAAATCCATTTATAAAGCTCTTTTATAAATCCATAAAACTTATAAAACTCCTTTATAAAGATCCTTTATAAAAATCACTTATAAATCCAAAACTACATTTTCATTTGTACACTCTTTATTACATGAAATTCCTTTATGAAGCAATTTATTATTTATAAATACAATTAATTAGATAATTTAATTTACTTTAAACATCATAAATAAATAATAAATTAACTTTTCAACAACAATAATAACACAGTTAATTTCCTTTAGAACATCATTAATGAAATAATTAATTTACTTCAAACCTTATTAGTATAATAATAAATAACTTTAAAACATTATTAATATAATAATTAATAATTTCAAACATTCATAATATATAATAATTATTAATCCTCAAACATTATTATAATAAATAATTATTAAGTTCCAAAACATTTTTAATAAATATTAATTATTAAGTTCTAAAACATTATTAATAAATAATTATTATTATCTTCAAACTATATTAATTATTTAAATAAATAAATTTTCACAATATTAAAATATTGATAAATAACCTCTAAACAATATAAAAAATAAGTAAACAATTTTTTAAACATTATTAAACTATAATTAAGCAACTTTACAATATTTCTAAATGATTTAGAAAATACAATTTAAAAGGTTGGAGAAATACAGAGAAGTTCAGAATCCTTTTAAATAAAATATTCAAGGAAAACCAAATGCTAAGTTTGAAATCATTCTTCGGATCAAAATCCATTTTCAAGCCAAATGACAACTAATAGTATTTCCAAATACTAAATTGATTCTAATAACCACCAATGCACTTAACCAACGTTGTTGTTGATCTTTATCACTACAGGGGTTATGTTTTGAACATAAAACAATGTCATAACAAATAGTGCTAAAAATCAAGAGTCAACAAGTAACAATCTATATAATAGGGTTATAACTGAAATAAAATCAAAAGGAATATATAACTAGAAATTAAAAATTACAATGCTGAGAAATCCGGATTTCTCTACAAATTTTCTTGTATTTCAATTCTAAATAACAATCGCTTGTAAAAGCGAATATTTAACTAAATAGCCAATAATTTCAACCAAACACAAATAGTAAATTTTATCTACTATATAATTTACCGATTGACCAAAAAGGTGAGTTAAACTCACCGAAATTCTAGTTGGTGCTGAAGCGTTCTAGTTTGAACTAAAATTGAACGACGTCCGATTTTAGCCAATATTTCAACTTACTCCAAATTCAACCAAACCTGCTCCATCACAAAGCTGTAACAACCCGTATTTTGGGCCGTCAAATCTGAATATATAATTTATTTAAATATTCAGATTTGAATTCAAATTATGATAAATTATCTATTTCAAACCGAGACTTGATTTCCAATGACGTATTTTAAATTTAATTTATAGAAATTTTCCATAATTTTTAATTTGAAAAATAAAAAATTCTCGTTTGACCTATTTTACGGCAAACGCTGGCATTTTGAGATTACACAGAATTTAATAACTTGTCTATTTTTTTATTATTTTGAAATCGTGTCCCAATTCTGTACGTGGTCATATTGTACATTCTGCCGATCGCGGCTCGAAAACAGACGTGATGTGGTATGGCGGAATGCCGTAGTCTAATCTTTTCAAATTTTAAATTAATATATATAAGCCAATTGTACACAGTGCACACAGTATACAACATCTCATTTTTCTTTTGCTCAGCCGCATCTTTGTCTTCCCTTGTTTTTGTAACGTCCCGCCTTTTTGTACGCTTTAAGCAGACACACATGCCAACTCAAACCATATAGAAGGGCGGATTGTTATTGGGGTGAATAAGAAAAAGAGAAGGAAAAAAAACAAAACAGAATCTCACAGCGGAATGACAAAATATAATAATCCAATAACAGTTCATGAAGCTGTTTACAAAACATTTGATTTTACTTATACAATACATAATCAAGGTTACATATATCATAGATAAACAAATAATGCAGCGGAACAGTATAAATGTAGTGGAATAAATATAGTAAATAATAGTAGCACAAATCTTCACCTTCGTTCTCCAGAAATAACGTCTTCAAATCCTAAAATGCTCAGGCTGACCCGAGCGAATTGAAAAGACAAAACACTCGAGTCAGAACTAAAAGATCTTATGTGAGTTAAATAAACGGTAAATAAATATCAGTGTAAACGGCGTCGAAGATGTTTACGGGGTTTGACATCTCCTATCCAGTGTCTAACGTGGGTGCAGTAACTTAAGAGATGTTCGGGATTCACATCTCCTAAGGATCCGTTAAACTATCTACTATGTAATACAATACGCTATTATAATATGTCTACAGTAAAGTAAAAGTATTAAAATAGTGTTAAGGCATTACCCATATCCCCCTTAACACAATTTTATAATGCCAATAGTCTATACAGTACCGTAACTCTCCGTAAACTAGAGCCTCCATAGGATACCACATAGGTACGACATAAAACAAACTCGTAGAAGGCGCGCTAGGGTAGGTGACATGGCACAATTAGGCAATGCCAGAGTAGATATACCAATTACACTTCTGGACTGTTGGTAACGCATAGCCGCAACTACCGCCCAACTCGGAACACACTCCCAAATCAAAAAAATCGAGGGTGGCCACCAAATAAATCGCAAAGTTAGAATATAGTATCGATGGAATGTCCTCGATCGGAGGAATGACCTCACTTAGCCCGTCAATTGCTCCTGTTTTAGCCACCTTATGCTAACTCACGGGAGTCAGGTCCACGTATGTATACCTTTAGGATCGCCGCCACCATCCTACTTCATTCTGGAATCTCCACCGCGTACACAGTTGTCAAACTGGTTTTCGGTATTGGCAGAGAGTATGACAATATCCGATCCCGGTCTCTTTAACAACCAATCGCTTATTACACACCGGATGGTTCTTTTACATTTCCAAAATCGTTTCACAATTGATATCAAAATATCATATTCAATTCAAATCATATCATTTTCGGAATCATTACTTACTTCCGAAATTATATCACATTGAAATCCAAGTTCGAAATTATGTTTCCTTTCAAAAGTCATATTTCCAAAATAGGTTAAACTCTCATTTCAAAATTATCATATTAAACCAAATATGTTATTTAAATTCCAACTTAGGTTATAACATCATTAACCATATTCACTTAAAAAACGAGAATTTGAATATAAACCATCCATTCTACTTAGTTTGGAATTTAGAAGAAAATAGTTTTAAATGGTTATAAATAGTTAATATAGATTTAAAATAGATTAAATATAATTAAAATAGATTAAATAGCTTAAAATAGATTAATTAGATTTAAAATAAGTTAAAATAGGTTAATTAGTTTAAATAAATTGTATGGTTTAAAATAGGTTAAAATGATTTAATATAAGTAATACAGGTTAAAATAGTTTAATACATTGAAATCTTAATAATTAGGAATTTTTAAATAATATATTCTTAAAATAGTTTATATCAAAACATGAATTTGGAATTTATATCAAATTAAACTATTCATTTCATTCCAACACATTTTGACCATTACAATGTCCCAAAACCCAATTGCAAATTTTTCCGATTTAGAATTCTAAATAAATATTAAATTCAATATCGCTTAAATCCATGTTAAAACATCGATTTAATTACTCCAATTTCAATATATTTCAAAGTTATACTTCAACGATTTTAATAACTCAATCTCGATAAACTTCACTTATATTTCAAATTCACTATAAAATTTCAATTTTTATTCCTTCAACAAATCTTTCAAAATAATTCGATTTTAATATAAAACTTGAAATTCGATAAAAATTCGATTTATATAACCCAAATTTTATCTCAAAATATCATTTAACTCAATGCAAAATTTAAGGATTCAAAATCATTTAAATTTAACCAATCCGATGTCCATATATAATTCTCAACCCTAGGGTCAAGTGATACGGATATTTATCATTTCAATCCGCAATTTACAGTGTTACGGTTATATATCATTTCAAACCGCAATCCTAAATTAATAATAAAATCCATAAAATCGCTCGAGTCTATCATTTCAACCCATAACGATTTTTCCATAATCTATTGATCATTCGAGTATGTATCATTTCAACCCATAGTGAACTTGCAGTTTATAACGATATAAAATAAAACATCCATTCATCCAATATCAACAATCAACATCCATTACAAACATCATCCAAATCAATAAATAAATATCAATACAGAACTGATAATCAATAACAGGTATTTAACTGGCAATTTATATTCAATAATAAATTAAATAACGATTTAATTCAAATAAATTCAAATTAACTGAGATTATGATTTAAAATACACCAAACAGTCATACATAAATTTCTAATCACATCAAAATTTTAATTTAACAAACATAAGAAATTTTAGAAGTTGTGAGTGGGTTAAAACACTCACTTTTGAATTTAAATTGAATTTAAATTCAAAATAAACCCAAAATTTGAACGGCCTTAGAATTTGCCCAAACCAGTGTCAAAGTCTCTGGAATTTCGATACGATCCTAGCGGATCAAACCGTGTGTGAATTGAACCTTGTATGTGGAAGTTATGATAATCAGAACATTAGACGTTTTGAATTATAAATATATATAAACAAATAATAAAAAAATGTTACTCAACAGCCACGTCACCAGAACATACGATAGTCGCACGAAACCCTAGCTGAGCACGACACCGCAGTGCCGCCCCCTTCCACTTGATCGCATGCGCGTCGGAGGCCGCATCTGACATCGCCCACCTCGCCTCGGCTCTCGACCCCCACTGCGAACGACCCAGCATCCACATCGCGAAGAACGGAGAGCAGCCGCCGCTGTTTAGTAAGCCCTAGGTTGAATTATAGCCGCTGGTCTAGCCGTCATCTCGTCGAACGAACCACTTTGATGCACTGCGCTCTACCCTCTCTTCGCAACGGTGACCTTGGTTTGACGATCAGACGTAGTACATCGGAAAACGATGAACGACCGAGAATAGTTCATAAAATTCTGGACAAACAGTCGTTCAAATTAGAAAACGAATTACAGATCTGAAATGCGCTCGTCGAGAGCTTCAAATCGATATATAATTCGATATAGTTTGAGGAGTTTGATTTTCAATTTGATTTTTGATTTGAAATTGAAATTTGGGAATTAGGGTTTGCAGCCGTTGGGAAGAGAGAAGCAAATTGAATTGTACGTACTGAAATCAGAAATAAGATATTTATAGACAGAGCTGAAAATAGAAAAGAATGGATCAGATTGATTTACACGTTGAACGATAAATGGCCCGAAAAGCCCGTTCTATCTCCGGAACGAAAATGGGTAATCTCATATATCAAGATAGATGTTTTCAAATATTTTAAACTCAATGGAATAGGTTTCAAGCCCTAATTCCATCGTATAACGAAGTTATGATAAAATCAGCTTATTTCAAATTGATTTCAATTGATTTCAATTAAATTGATTTCAAGGCGTTTCGAGTCTGTACGATCAAACGGCAAGTCCGATCGTTACGAAACTTGAAATCTTACAATAATTCACCGTTATAGATCCGATTAAACTGGTTTTGTCGAAATCCGAGTCAGTGGCCAAAATGGCTATATTTTAGTTAATTTAATAAATTAATATTAAATTAATTAAATCACATTTTCAGTTTAAATTTTAATAATTTACAACTTCTATAATTTTTGATTTCTTAATCACTTACAATAATTTAAAGTTGATTAATCCATCAATTTCATTAAATTTAGAAATTATAAATTTAAATTCCAAAAATCCATTTATTAAATTTTAAACTTTGTTATTCATGTCTTTATTAAGGTAAGGATATAACTAACATTGGTTTATATCTGAGTACATTAATATTTCCCAATATCATCTTAATTTCCACTTTACGTAATATTTAAATATTTAATTTCATTTAATTACAATTAGTCCAATTATTATAATTTGAATTCCAATGAATTAATGAATCTTGATTTCCATTCTTTTTTTTCTACCAATTGTCATATTATGAATAAAATTAACATTATTTCCAAATATTAATTTAATTTACATTAACATAATATTTAATTACATTTATTGAAATTTATTTCCAGTTTAAATTAACAGGCTGAATAGATAGGTAACATACAATAGTTTGCCACAGTTAACCTTTAGTCACATTAATAAGCTTTTATTACTTACAAATTAATGTTACCATTTATTTTCATAATACTAATTTCATTCAATTTCCATTAACTATCTATTATTTCCTTGGTTAATCCAATATTTCATTTATTCACTTATATTCAATTTATAACCAAGTATAGCATTTTTATTATTTCAATTAATTGGAATTTCATTCAATTTATCAAAAATTTCCTTTAATTAACATTGTTACATTTCATTTTAGTGTTCATTTCATTATTACATTACAACTTTTTATTTCTTCCAATATTAAATAACAAAATTCATTAAATTAACAAATTAAATTATCGAAAATTTACGGGTTGTTACAGTTTTGTTACGCCTCCCTGCCTCCATAACTTTTGATCTCTTAATTGATCTGGGTGCTGAAGGTTGTGAGGAAGCATGTATATATATACGTTCGCGACTTCTACTTCTTCTTTTCTTCTTTTCATTTTGCCTGTAAATTGAACAACCTTATTTCCTCTCTTTCAAAAATCGTAATCTCCCAATCTGCTCATAATTAGCTTAATCATTCAACACAAAAGTTGTCCATCCTTGTCTCTAGTTTTTTTTAAAATTGACGGCGCCTGATTTCGTCAAACAACGATCGAGAAATCACCAAATTTAAGAAAGGGAATAAAAATGTTCATAGACTTTAAAAAATAAAATCCATTAATCCACTTCGAATTGATCGATGGCGTATGCACCGTTGAGTTCGTATGGAGGAGAAGAATTTTTGGTAGAGTTTCGGCGTGATTCCACGTCGATGATTGATGTTCATTGATTTCTAGAGTTCGAGTTGGTGGTTGATTCGAGCAGCGATTGAAGAAACGGAGGGTGCCGTGATGTCGAGCGAGTAGAGTGCTTCGTCGTGGTAAACTTTGATGGAGTATGGAGAAAATAAGTGTTGCTACCCTTGTGCCTGCACGCGATTTTGTTCTTTTAGCCATAGCTAGCAACTTTGATTTGAGGGCATCGGAGCTTGGATCGAAGGGGTGCGTTCGGTCAAGGAAGGGAGGTCGAGCTTATTGGTGAAGTTAGATTGGACGATGAGGTGATGGTTGGTGTGTGCACGTGCACGTTGCACACGTGCAAATGGTTCCTGGAATCGAAATGTTTTGGAGGGGGAGGAGAAGAAGCTCTGTAGGTTGAGAGAGGGTAGTGGGTTACATGACCTTGGGCTTTGGCCGTTTGAATTGTGTATGGTGAGTTTTTAAAATATAGTGTTTGTTTTAATTATATACATATATATACTAACATGTTAATTTTGGAAATTCATATCTCGTTCATTTTAAATCGGATTAACACACGGATTTTGCGTTGGGTTCATATTGACGAGTACAACATTGTAGTGTAACATGTCGGTAGATTGTGACATGTAAAAATTTATGACATATTAATACAGAAATAATTTAAATCACGTTATTTTAAATAATAACGTCGTTTAAATTTATATACGTTAATTATCGATGTTTTTTTGACCAAATAAAATATTATTGAGTTAAATTGGATCGAATATATTAATTGGACATTTGTTTAGCGGAATAAAACACCGTTCCGCTAATTAAATTAATTTGGCAATTAATTAGCAGAATAAATCCCCCTTTTGGTATTTTATAGTTTTGGACGTTTGATTATATATCGTAAATGATATGCCACTTTGAATTAGTGATATATTAACTAATGATGGTTAAGTGTTGGATTTATTTATATAATCATGGATTATGTAAATATCTGTTATTGACTTGAAAAAGTTAATTGAATAATATGGTAGCTTGTTAAGTACCATGGTGATCATTAAGCCTCCTTCAAATTAGAAAAATTAATTATTGAATTGAAAGTTATTTTAAGAATAAATATTTTTTATAAGGTTTAAGGACAATTATTTTTATTTAGTAGTAAGATTTTAAAAAGTAATAACTTATTAATATTAATATTAATATTTTAAAGATAATTTATAATTATTTTAATAATGATTAAAGTTAATTATTTTATTATTACGATTCTAAATGGTTATTTCTACAATGATGTTTATGAATGTATAATTATTATTTTTAAGTAATTATTTACTGTTTTAAAAATGTTTTTAATTTTAATTTAATTACTTATTCAAAATAATTTAACAATACGTTAATTTTTAATCAAAGTTAATTGATTATATTGGTTAAAGTTATTTAATTATATTTAAAAGATAATTAATTTTTATATTAATATTAGTTTAAGGTTAATTAATTATTGTTTTAATAACGTTTAAAGTTAATTAATTATTATATTAATACTGTTTTGAAGTTAACTTATTAATACAATAACAGTGTTTAAAAAATTTGTTTAATATATTATTAATGATATTTTAAGGATAGTACTTTAAATGAGGTCTAATTTGAAGGAAATAGAAGGATGTTTAAATAATAATTTATTATTTAAGTTATTTAAAGTTATTTTAGATAATATATGGGTTATTAAGGGAGCCTTAATGACTCGAGGAGTTTATTAAATAAGTTGGTTTAAATATGGGAAGTATTTTATTTATAGTTCTTGATATTTATAAAAGGATTATAAATGAGTTTTTAAAGATTTGTGGATGTGTTATAAATGAAGTTTGAGATTTATAAAGGATGTTTTATAAATAGATTGAAGATTTATAAAGAAAAGTTATAAATAGATTTGGTAATATTTATAAAGTAAAAGGGGTTTTGGGAATAAAGAAATGATTGATCTTCATGGCGTAATTCGAGGGGCAGGGATTGCCTATAGTTTTCTATGGATTCGCAAGGATAGCAACGTAACCATTGTGTAAGCTGCGATCCATATTCGATATTGAATGGTACTTTCCATATCTATTTTTAGAAGTTTTCAAGTTTCTTAGTTTTGAAAGTGAAATGGTTTGTGAATATACTTATACCATTGAGATAAGTACATGGTTATATTTTCTAAGTATCGAGAATATAGTGGTTTGTGAATATACTTATCCTGTTGATATAAGTATATGGAATTGATTTCCAGGTATTTGAAATGTGATATTAAATTAATGAAAGATTAATTTAAGAGGCTTAGTGATTTCTGTGGAAAATGTAATATTTGTTTTGAATTTTTGTTCTTTTGATAGTTAAATAATCGACTATCAAAACTTGGACTAAATATGTAATCCTTCTTAATTTTGGTGGTAGGGAAATAATCCCTACTTAACACCGAAGGATTTTAACTTTGGAAATATCTAAGGGAAACACGGGGATTATATGGTACAATTACCATCGGTGGTGCTATATTGTACGTATAAACTCGTTTCGTTCTTCTAGGACAAGTGATAAGCAGATCCATCCACTTAAACGGTTAGGGGTGATACCCGCTCTTATGCATTGTCCGAGTATTTCCTAAAGAACTGGTATTGAGCATTCCGGAAATCGACGTTTCGTCTTGTGGAGCACCCGAGAAATAGAAGAGTGTACTCGTAAGAGATGACTCGAACCCCTAATCGCTTCGAAAACCATATACGGTTTTATGGAGGAGTTTCGTGATAAATTGAGATGTTGGGATCCATGTGTGATTCCGAGACCCATTGGGGTATGGGAATCCGGGTGTGATTCCATATCAAGTAAGGGATTGCTACCGTAAGGATCTCGCTATAAAATTGTTTTGATAAAATAAATTTTGATTTGATTTCAAAAGTATGATTTGGTTTACCATAAAGTAAATATGTATATAATCATTTTAAATGATTTTTTGAAAAGAAATAATAATTTTAAGTGAGATAGTTTTATAGTATAAATGATTTTGGAAATGGTAATAATAGATTTCTTAAAAGGATTTCTGGTGTGTTAATATTTTGGAAATAGCTTGCTTAAAAATATAGTTAAGTATAAATATATTTGAAAAGGAATTTTATAGAAAGATACATTTTCTTTGGTTGGTTCGGGGAATGAGTCCCGATTTGTTTTGTGGTGATTAGAATAATCTTCTAAGTGTCGGTCGGATGTTTGCTTAGGCAAACGTATTGTGCACTTAGTAAATTATTCTCGCTGCCATTGTATGGTTGGGACAGGTTCGAATCCGGACGAATCCAAATTAAGTTGGAAATTAATAGTTAATAAAAAATATTTATTTGGAAATATATTTGGTATTGTTTCAAAAGGGGATTTTGAAATTTTGAAAAAATTATTTTTAAGTTAACTAGTGCGAGTGGCTCGAAAATAACTAAAAATGGGTAAGAGATACGTTTGGATGGTAAACGTTTCTCTTGATTATTATTCCCTTTGTAAGGATGTATATGATACTGTTTGGTTGTACCCAGTTCCTTTGTATAATTTTTGGGGTTACTCGGGCTATATATATATATATATATATATATATTTGTTATGGATTAAAATATATATAAAATCATTTCAAAAGCTTTTGAAATAAATATTCAAGTATTTGACCCTTAAGTTTAAAAAAATATAGTATCGTTTCAATAAGTGTTTTGAATATAAATCGGGTGTTTTAAATTCTTAAGTGAATTCAAAATAAAAGTTTGAATTACAATTTTGTATACCCTTAGGGAATGATAGGAGATCTTATAAGTTTTACAAATTAAATGGAGTAATATGAAATGTTTTTCATAAATATTTTAATGAGAATAGAATTGGTATTAGGAATAACCAATTTAAATAAGTGCGTAAGTTGGACATGTATCATTTCTCTTTCCATATAGTTTCGATCTAAGATTCGAGCATATGACTTGAAGTATTTCACATCGTTCCAAATAAGGATCTATTACTCGGTTTTTGATGGCGAGCACTTAATGAAGATTCTTGATATGGAACCAAGGTTTTCTATCATAGCTACAATATATAATGAGAGCAGGGGTTCCTTATCAAGGAGCCTGATCAGGGTCCGCACTATGAAATCGGGTGAACGATACTAGTTTGGATGTGGAGTTATGTATTCGAGTAGTGATCGAACCAGATTCTTTATATGAATGATCTATGAACATCATGTGGGCTTATGAATATTATTGACTGTTCTTGTGCTAAAATTTCGGGGACGAAATTCTTTTTAAGGGGGGAAGAGTGTAACAACCCGTATTTTGGGCCTTCAAATTGGAATTTTTTTTTAAATATTCGGATTTGAATTTAAATTATGATAAATAATCTATTTCAAACTGAGACTTGATTTCCAATGACGTATTTTTAATATAATTTTTAGAATTTTTCCATAATTTTTAATTTGGAAAATAAATAAATTCTCATTTGACATATTTTACGGCAACCGCTGGCATTTTGAGATTTCATAGAGTTTAATAACTTGTCTATTTTTTTTAGATCGTGCCCAAATTTTGTACATGGTCATATTGTATATTTTGTCGATCGCGGCTCGGAAATGGACGTAATGTGGTATGGCGGGATGCCGCAATCTAATCTATCAAATTTAAAATAATATATATAAGCCAACTGTACATAGTGCACACAATACACAACATCTTATTTTTCTTCTGCTCAGCCGCATCATTGTCTTCCCTTGTTTGGCTGCGCCTCCCTGCCTCCATCACTTTTGATCTCTGATTTGATCTGGGCGCTGAAGGTTATGAGGAAGCATGTGTGTGTGTGTATGTTCGCGACTTCTACTTCTTCTTTTCTTATTTTAATTTTGCTTGTAAATTGAACAACCTCACTTCCTCTCTTTCAAAAATCATAATCTCTCAATCCACTCATAATTAGGTTAATCATCCAACACAAAAGTTGTCCATCCTTGTCTCTAGTTTTTTTTAAATTGATGAAGCCTGATTTCATAAAACGACGATCGAGAAATTGCCAAATTTCAGAAAGGGAATAAAAATGTTCATAAACTTTAAAAAATAAATTCCATCAATCCACTTCGAATCAATCGATGGCGTATGCACAGTTCAGTTCGTATGGAGGAGGAGAATTTTTGGTTGAGTTTCGGCACGATTCCACATCGATGATCGACGTTCATTGATTTCTAGGGTTCGATTTGGTGGTCGATTCGAGCAGCGATTTAAGAAACGGAGGGTGACATGATGTCGAGCTAGGAGAGTGCTTCGTCGTGGCAAACTTTGGTAGAGTATGGCGCAAATAAATGTCCCGGCCCTTGTGCCTGCATGCAATTTTGTTCTTTCGGCCATGGTTAACGACTTTGATTTGGGGGCATCGGAGGTTGGATCAAAGGGGTGCATTCGGTCGAGGAAGGGAGGTCGAGCTTGTTGGTGAAGTTTGATTGGACGATGAGGTGATGGTTGGTGCATGCACGTGCACGTTGCACACGTGCAAATGGTTCCTGGAATCGAAATGTTTGGGGGGAGGAGAGACGCTTTGTAGGTTGAGAGAGGGTAGCGGGTTGCCTGACCTTGGGCTTTGGCCCATTTGAATTGTGTATGGCGAGTGTTTAAAATATAGTGTTATTTTTAATTATATATATTAACATGTTAACTTCGGAAATTCATATCTCGTTCGTTTAATCGGATTAACATGTGGATTTTTGCTTTGGGTTCATGTTGACGAGTACAACATTGTAGTGTAACCTGTTGGTAGATTGGACTTGTAAAAATTTATGACATATTAATATGGACATAATTTAAATCATGTTATTTTAAATAATAATGTCATTTAAATTTATATACGTTAATAATCGATGTTTATTAGGCCAAATAAAATACTGTTGAGTTAAATTAGGTTGAATATGATAATTGGACATATGTTTAGCGGAATAAAACACCGTTCCACTAATTAAATTAATTTGGCAATTAATTAGCAGAATAAGTCCCCATTTTGCTATTTTATAGTTTTGGACGTTTGATTATATATCGTAAATGATATTCCACTTTGAATTAGTGATATATTAACTAATGATGGTTAAGTGTTGGATCTATTTATAAAATCATGGATTATGTAAATATTTGTTATTGATTTGAAAAAGTTAATTGAATAATATGGTAGCTTGTTCAGTACCATGGTGATCGTTAAGCCTCTTTCAAATTAGAAAAATTAATTATTGAATTTAAAGTTATTTTAAGAATAAATATTTTTTATAAGGTTTAAAGATAATTATTTTTATTTAGTAATAAGATTTTAAAAAGGTAATAACTTATTAATATTAATATTTTAATGATAATTTATAAATTTTTTAATAATGATTAATGTTGACTATTTTATTATTACGATTCTAAAAGATGATTTCTACAATCTTGTTGATGAATGTTTAATTATTATTTTAAAATTATTTAGTTATTGTTCTAAATATGTTTTTAATTTTAATTTAATTACTTATTCAAAATTATTTAACAATACTTTAATTGTTAATTAAATTTAATTTGTCACGACCCGCCCTTCTCGACCCTCGAAAATCGACACAAAATACTCAACAGTATAATATTCCGACGATCGAACGCCGGAAAAGACAGATTGTAGGAAAAGAAAGAAGATAGAAGAAGAAGAATGAACTAAACAACATCAAAACCTCACAGTCGCAGCGGAATAAAATATAATATATAGAACAGAACTTTACACAAATCAAAACTATATCTGTTTATATACAATACATCATCATCAGAGTATATCAATTCAACCAACCATAGCCAGTCAAACAATCTCAACAATCACAGCAGCGGAATAATACAAGTACGAGAAATACGTCTCGGACTCCAGCTCCTCTCCTGAGCTCCATAGCAACCTATCCTGTAAAATACTAGGTCTGACCCGAGCATTATAATAAAATAACACCCGAGTCAGTCTGGAATACCAGCGCATCATAAATACACCCAATTGATTATTAAAGTTTCAAAAATCCTTTGAAAACAAAAGCATCTCGTAAGACCACGCCACAAATAAACATGTCGGGTTTTTACCTTACGATAGCTAAAACACTTTTTATAAAAATCCTCTGATATTATAATAGTGTCTATTTACAAATACTTATAAAATAGCCGAAATTGTTACATCTATTAAATTCCGGCATACTAGCCACAACGTGGGTAATACAAACAAAACTCGTACAAGGCACGTAGGGAGAATGGATTTCCAACGAATGACTAGGCACTGGGGTACCACCTGTCACAGTACGTGGCCTAGATCACAGTACCGAGGAGTACGCCCGCTCCCCTGCAACACAAGGCCGGAATCATCCCTTACTGGATAATTCCAAGTAAAATCACCCCACGGTTGTGATCAGCAACCGCACCACTAAGCCGAAATAAAAGGGACATCTAGACAGGGATGACCTTACTCTCAAGTGGGTGCTACCCACGAAGCCTTGCTGCATAACCCCTGATTTTCAGTCATTCCCGGTTGATGAGGCTTGAGGCTTAACGATACCTTTATAGCACATATCCCTTAGAATGCCCATCGTCCACCTGACGATGTCACGAAAGCATTCGTCCATACAAGTCCGTCCCGGGTCCGAACGGAACCGAAGGCACTACTCCTACTACATCCATTTTGGAAATATCCTCAGGATTAGTAGCGACTAGCCCTTGCACTTCATTGCTCCATCTTCGACTCCGAAATCGTGTTCGCGAAACGTAGAAACCGGATCGAAGTGGTATTCGAGTCTCCAGACCTAGAATCCCGGTATACGGAAACTCGATCCCGGTCTCTTCGAAACGATCAGCGCATTTGGCCAATATTGATAGTCGGTGATTTAACTATCAATTAATGTTCACAAACATCCATACACATTCATCACACAATAAATAATCTCCATATTATTTATTTTCTTCTAATATCTTTCAAAGATATATTTTCACATTTTCAAAACTCATTTGAAAACAATTTTCCACTCTTCCTTTACAAGGTAAATCTTTTACCCTTTATTCCCATCGGGAATAACCAAGTATAAAACAATTTGCATTTAAAACAGTTAAAAATACTTTATACTGAAATATACTTTAAAATATGAAAATTACTTCTATTTATTTACTCAAAATATAAATTTAAAATATGCGAAGAAAACTAGTTATTAACACATAAACTTTGATTTAAAAATAAGGGTTTTAGTTTCACTAAATTCAAAATAGCGTAATAAGAAGAAAAATGCTAATTTTAACAACTTAAGCTAAAACCAACTTTTAAATAATCCATTTGTAAAATAATTGCTAATATACTCCCAAATTATTACGGTATTAAAGATTATTAATTTATTTCTTTAAAAATAACGATTTCTTAAAAATACTTTTAAAACGATTTAAAACTTAACCTTAGTTAAATAAAATCTTTTGTAAAACATTTACTTGGTTTTCCCAGGGAAACACTTTCCCGTTTCTAAACATTCCAAAGTACTCTTTCATATAAATCCACTGATTTATTTCAAGTCAATTATGTTTTACAACATAAATCCCAAATCCCATATTTAACTATGACTTCATCCGAAGTTCACACCCAATTTCCCATATCCGGAAATTCATTTTTAAATCATAGTTTAAAACATTTTAAATTAAACATTTTTGGTGAATTTCTAATGGAAGCCAAATTCCAAATTCACTTAATTAAATTCCAATGAAATACGGCATTTCAAAACATTCTATTTTTCATTTGAACTTGTTAATTTATAGTTGGAAACTCCATTTAACATATTTTTAATTTTCGGATAACATTAGCCATTATTAAAATAAACATCGTTATTTTAAACAATTTATAATTTCATAAATTTAATTTCCAAAAAACTATACTTTCCATTTACCCATTTCATAAACTTCCCATTATATTCAAAATCCCAATTTGACCCAATTTACATTTTTCTTTTCAAATCCGATTTCAAATTTTATTCTTTGAAATTCTAAATTTAACAATTCATTTTATTTCGTAAAAACACTTTTTTAGCCATTTATAATTAAATTCCGTGATTACAATTTATACCACAATGTCACAGAACAACTAAATTTCCAGATTTATCAATCACATCATATAAACAGGTATCACTATCAATTATAAAATAATTGCTACATTGTGAGGAATCCAGTTGGATCCCTCCAACCTGTTTCTTCCTGCATCACAAATGTTAGCACATCACAATATAAATATCAATCCAGACAGATAAACACAAATATAGGCAATCAACCACACAGATATTTAAATATCAATTATTTATAATGTCTAGCATCCAGATGTGAGTGAGAATAACTCACCTTGAGTTTCGGCGAGCGTTCAAAATTTTGAATTAAACCGAACAACGTCCGATTTAACCCCAATTTCCTACTTGCCCGGAATGAATCCGGATCTACACCATCACGTAATGCTCGCCTCTGCGATCCCAACGCTTCCAATTTCATTGAAATCTGATATTGTATGAACTAGATATTAATTTTTAAAGTTTGGATTTAAATTTAAAACAAATTCTATTATATTTTCCTTTTTTTCTTTTATTTAAAATAATACCAAATCTCAGCCGCACATCACACAAATGAAACTAGGCCGTATCTCTTCTTCCTTCACGCGAGACAACAGTAGCACGAACCCAAACATCGCTACCAAGGGCTTCGAATCGCCACCGCATCGTTCGACTCCTCGTCGATCAGGACCTACCACCGCGAAGACCTTCCCTACCCCTACCTTCGGCCCAGAGGTGGCTGCACTTTGTCGACCCTATGGTCCCCAAATCGCGATCGAACGGCCCATGAACGCGCCCTCCCCACGCCTCCAATCGACGACAACAGCTCGAATCACCCGTAGGATGTGATGTACTCGATGGGATCTTCGATTCTCCAGTTTGGAGTTTCGCGAATTAGGACCTGGATTGATCGATAATTGGAGATGAAATCGGAAGAGTTTCGGCCATTGACTTCTATAAGTGGCGGCCGGTGAAATATAATTAGGGTTTAGACATAAAATATATATATATAATAAATTTTAATATTGTTTAATCTATAAGATTTCTCAATTTAACAGTCTACGCAAACGAACTCCGATTTACACGTTCCGACAGGCTATCCTAGGGTTTTTCCGCGTTCCGGACACAATGGAACAGGTTTCGTAAGCTAATTTGATCGTATGCGTGAGATACGGAATTAAACGATCAATTTAAAATTAAATCGGTTAAATCGATTTCGATGTGTTTCGAGCTGCCACGGTCAAACGACAACTCCGATTGCTACGAAAATTGAAATCCGATAATAACTAACTATTACGGATCCAATGGAACTGGTTTCGTCGAATTCCGAGACTGTGCCCCGGAAAGCTATTTTAACTCGTCTATTAAATCTAGCGATTTCTGAAATTATCAGAAACGCTTAAAATTTTACTTTTAAAATTTTATTAACTTAACAATACTTCATATAAAATTTATAACAACATTAAAAATCATTCTGGCTCATCCCAGACTCAAATCTGATTAAATTGCATTTTAATGATATTAAATTCATTTTTAAATAAATATAAAATCCCAAATAATAATTTATTCACTTTAAAATTCATCTAAAATTCCAATAATATTATTTATAACCAATCGAACCTAAAATACATTTAAACACCATTTTTATAATCATTTACCCCAAATTCACCTTTTTAGCTAAATTTCGAATATTTACTTATTATTTTTCCATAAATCAAATTCAACCCGAAATTACTATAATTAAAAATTACAGCTTATTTCATTGATTGAATCTGAATCTATTCATTTTAAAATCAATTAAGAATCCACATTAACATTTAAAACGAATTAAATGTTCGCATTCAATGGCTTAAAAATACGGGATGTTACATAATTGATTATATTGGTTTAAGTTATTTAATTATATTTAAAAGGTAATTAATTTTATATTAATATTAGTTTAAGGTTAATTATTTACTGTTTTAATAACGTTTAAAGTTAGTTAATTATTATATTAATATTGTTTTGAAGTTAACTTATTAATATAATAATAGTGTTTAAAAATTTTATTTAATATATTATTAATGAGATTTTAAGGATATTACTTTAAATGAGGTCTAATTTGAAGGAAATAGAAGGATGTTTAAATAATAACTTATTACTTAAGTTATTTAAAGTTATTTTAAATAATTTATGGGTTATTAAGGGAACCTTAATGACTCGAGGAGTTTATTAAATAAGTTGGTTTAAATATGGGAAGTATTTTATTTATAGTTTTGGATATTTATGAAAGGATTATAAATGAGTTTTTAAAGATTTGAGGAAATGTTATAAATGAAGTTTGAGATTTATAAAGGACGTTTTATAAATTGATTACGGATTTATAAAGAAGCTTTATAAATAGATTTGGTAATATTTATAAAATAAAAGGAATTTAGGAAGAAAGAAATGATTGATCTTCATGGCGTAATTCGAGGGGCAGGGATTGCCTACAGTTTACTATGGATTCGCTGGGATAGCAACGTAACCATTGTGTAAGCTACGATCTATAGTCGAGATTGAACAGTACTTTCCATATTATTTTAGAAGTTTTCAAGTTTCTAAGTTGCGTAAGTGAAATGGTTTGTGAATATACTTATACCATCGAGATAAGTATATAGTTATATTTTTTAAGTATCGAAAATATAGTGGTTTGTGAATATACTTAACCCGTTGAGATAAGTATATGGGATTGATTTCCAAGTATTTAAAATGTGATATTAAATTAATGAAAGATTAATTTAAGAGGCTTAGTGATTTTCGTAGGAAATGTAATCTTTGTTTTGAATGTTTGTTCTTTTGATAGTTAAATAACCGAATGTCAAATCTTGGCCTAAATATGTAATCCTTCTTAATTTTAGTGGTAGGGAAATATTCCCTACTTAACATCGAAGGATTTTAACTCAGGAAATATCTAGGGGGAAACACGGGGATTATATGGTACAATTACCATCAATGGTGCTATATTATACGTATACATTCGTTTCGTTCTTCTAGGACAAATGATAAGGAGATTCGTCCACTTAAACAGTTAGGAGGGGATCCCTGCTCTTATGTATCATCTGAGTGTTTCCTAAAGAACCGATATTGGGCTTTCAGGAAATCGACGTTTGGTTTTATGGAGCACCCGGGAAACGGAAGAGTGTACTCGTAAGAGATGACTCGAACCTGTTACCACTCCGAAAACATATACGGTTTTATGAATGAGTTTCATGATATATTGAGATGTTGGGATCCATATGTGATTCTGAGACCCATTGGAGTATGGGAATCTGGGTGTGATTCCAAGATCTAATTGAGATGTGAGAATCTAGTGTGATTCCGAGACCCGTTGAGGTATTGGAATCCATGTGGGATTCCGTGATCTCTTTGGTGGCGGTGTGTAAGCTGGAATGCCGGATGTAGCCTCATCAGCGGGAATGACTAAAACCAGAGATATGAGGCATGGCCAGTAGGGTTGGCAAACTCATAGGGTGTAGTCGGCTCCACCCAGACGTTATCTACAGTTGTTATGCATGAATGGGGCGATGCACTCGGTCTTAGCAAGACCAGCTATGTTTTTCCTATGGTACATCACTAGGGATGTATGCTGCTTCGGAAGGATATCTCTGATCCTTGTGCAGGAGGACCATTCCTCGAAGTACTAAGGGCACCTCCATGGAAATTCTACACAAATAACGAACATGCCTTATCGATTTTCGATTATATATCTAGTATTGCTGTGATGTACACTCACGAGCATCACAGCTACTTGATTATTATTATTTTCGCCTTCAGACATTATTATAATATCACTAGATTTATGGTATAAAAGGTTTTGGTTATCGTAAGGTAAAAACCCGTACGTTTTTTGTGTGGCGTGGTCTTACGAGATTCCTTTGTGTTGAAAAGTTATTTGAACTTTAAGAATTCATTTGATTGTGTTTCTCACGTTGGTTTTACCAGACTGACCCGGCCGTTGTTTTCCTAAAATGCTTGGGTCAGACCGAGCATATTTCCAAATTAGCTTGATGTTTGGAGCTTCAGGAGATGAACTAGAGGCCCTGAGACGTATTCACCTAGACGGTTATTTTCTTCCTCTACATTTATTGTTGTATATTATTCAGCAATTGTGAGGACAGGTTGTTATAACTATCAGTGCTGAATAGGTTTGTAGTCTGATTGATGTTTGTATATACATATATTATAGATTTGTTTTATGTAAAGGTTTGTTATTTATTATAAATTATTTGTTCCGCTGTGAGATTCTGTGTTGTTTAGTTCTTCTTGTCTTCTTTCTTCTTTCTTTTTCCCTAACTATCCGCTTTCCCGTTCAATTTGGGTTGAACATGTGTGGTTTATTGTAAGCTTAAGCTGTATAGAAAAGTGCATCGTTACAGAAGCTATTGTCATAATGAGCACAACGCAAAAGGTTTCATCTCGATTGGACCACGTATGAGAGAGTTATACAATTTATAAGTTATTGATTTTAAATAACATTAATAAAATATTTAATTACAATTCAAACTATCATTACCCTCCTCTAACCCTTCCCTCCCACTCACTAATTACTAAAGCCTGTACAAAATTTCATGCACTAACCCACTCCTTCATTTCTTCTCTCTCATCTGTTCTACTCCTTACTCAATGGAACGACAAGCCACCACCACCAACGAACTCCACTTCACGAACTCTCTCTGGCCATCATCACCACACCAATTCAAATCCCCTCTCCCAAAATCCATCCATAACAGCCCCACTTTACTATCCAAAATGTTGGAAACCCCTCCCCTTGGCTGCACCACCTCAAACTCGGCCACCGGATGCCCCTCAATCTGAGAAATCCAATGCAACAAAACCTGTCACCTCCCATTGCCTAAATCGCTCAAATTTCCTACCTAAATTGCTTAAATTTCCCATCCCTAATTTGATATGCCTCACATCCATGTATTGTCGAGCTTCTATAGATGAAATGTACCCATCCAAACACATATCAACTAGTAGATCTCTCTCCAAGGATCCCAAAGATACTTTGTTTATAGTTTTCCATTGAGTAGATTTTGAGATTTTGAATTTTTAAGTTGAAACCTTTCTTGATTTTAGATTGAGAAAGATGAATGGAACAGTACAAGGAAAAGATAAGGAAATGTGTGGAAAAAAAAATACAGTCGCACTCAAAACAACGACGCGACCCGAAAAAAAATATATTGGTTATTGGTTTTTGGAAAATCACAAAAACACTATTGTTTGCTGATACATCATGAAACGAATAGTTTCAATATTTTCTTAAAAGAACTAAAAATACGTCAACAAAAATTGAGTCATTATATAAAAATCATTTTTCTTATTATTTGTTTGAACCATTTATTATTGCAACAAATTTACAAATGAATTTACCGTTATTATTTATAAATTAAAAGTAGTTAAACAAGGCCACTAAATCCATTAAATATATATTCAATTCAAAATCCGATATTTTGAACCACTATTCAAATATTAAGTTTATAATTCAATTATTTATATAATCTCTATATTTGAATTCAAGTTTAAACCCTTAAAAACCAATGATTCAATATTTAAAATTAATTAAATATTCAAAATTAAATGACTTAAATTTCATATCGTTACAGCCACCATCTCCAAAAATCTACGTCATCTTCTCTAACTTGTGTTGTGATAAGGAGGGAGTAAGAAAAATAATGTCAGGTAAATAAAAATCTCGAGCCTATCTATAATGGTACTTGGGTAGTGTAATTTAAATAAGAATATGTCCTGCACATTTTAACTAGATTCTATTTGAAGATCTCTAACTGCAAGTCCATCTCTATAACATAAACCCTTTCCATTCCAACTTAATAACCTATCTTCAAATGTAGGCCAAAAGCCATTCCCAGTCTCGCGCATCTACCGCCAATAATGTCCTATCAATGTAAGAGATAATACCCAAGTCAATTAATACCTTTTAAGTGGGAGCTAGGCAGACTCTGACCATTTAATACTTTCTTATGGGAGAGGAGAACCCTATAATAGCCACTTAGTACCCAACCCAAAGCGGACCCTTCCCAAGATATCCTTTACTGTGCCTAACCGTTAACCCTGACCATTTAATACTTCCTAAATAAAGAGGAGGCGGGCCCTCAATCAACCACCTACTGCCTTCGACCTCGAAGCAGGTCGTACATATTATAACCTATAACCCAAACTGTGACGTCTCACATTAGTCTGACTATTCGTAGGTATTGGTAGCCAGATTTGCTGGGCAGGTTTACCCTATAGAATTTGGGACTAACCTCGCATCCTCCATGGGTACTTATTGCAGGTGATGTCTCACATCGGCCTTAAAGTCATATTGCTAGTAGCTAAATTAGTTGGGCAGACATCCATGTGCTTTTGACAAACCTCGCATCTATATAACTTAGTCATAATTTACACTCATCTAATATACTACCATATACCTCACATCATTCCATAATATTGATATCCACAGTTATCTCACTTCTTTCCTAAGAAGGAATTTAATATTAATTAATCATATTTACTATGAAATTAATAAGCTATTAATTATACGTTATTTATATGTTAATATATATAAGAAACGTTCAATGCCACCCCAAACAGTGTAGCACCGCTATAGCCCCCTGATTTCCACCACACAATCCAAATTAAATAATATAGCTAGTGAGAAGAGAGAGAAAGTCATATTATTTAATTTGGGTTGTGTGGTGGAAATCAGGGGGCTATAGGGCGTTGCACTATTTAGGATGCCATTGAACGCTCCTATATACATACACACACACATACACATACACACACACAAACGTATACATTATTACGTGTCTAAAATATTTCTAAACAAGCAAAGATTACGTCCTATGCTAATCATTTAAATGTGAAAACTTCAAATTTATACAAGTCTAATTCCGTATCAACAAATATATTATATATCCAATATTTTCAATTCAACCACAGACTTGTATAAAAATAGAATCTGTACCTAATTTATTTTATACTAAAATAGCAGAATTAACATTAAGAGAAATTTACAGTTCAAATCCTTTTACACTCTACTCAACTTCTTTGCTTAAAATTAAAAAAGAGAATTTCTATTTGAATTGCGAAAATAAGAACTGCAAACTATGAATAAAAGTATCCGTACATTGCATACCATTTTCTAACTTATTTCCTTTCAAAACCTTAATCAGATCTAAAGAAGATAAGAAATGGAATTGAATGTAAAATATTAAAATTGCAATAACAACACAATTCAACTATTTTAATAAAAAATAATTAAGATTCTAACTTAAGAATTGACATTTCGCTTAAGGGGAATTTTGGAGTTTTAATGTGATGTTTTCGTAAATAAAATTCCCCAAGGCATATATCAAATCCAAGTTATACTATACAACTACTAAAATAAGAAAAACTAAGATTTCCACTCACAAAAATTCCTCAGCTCTTCCTTTTTTGGATTTGTTTATGCCCACTTTAATCTCTTACAGATCTCTCCTTTTAGAAATATACAACAAGGGAATTGTATATGAATTAGATTGAAAATTTTTGGGATTGGAGGAGAATAGGATTAGAAGTTGAACAGTAAAAACCTAAAATTTCTAACCTGAAATCCTAGAGAATTTTTTGAATCATTGAAGAGAGAGGCCGACAGAGCTTCACTTAGTTTCCTAAATAATTTGTAAATAAAAGTGACGAGGCTAGGCTCTTATTTAAAGTGGTTAGGAACCACCAAAACCGTCGGATTAAATCGGTTTAGAATAATAAAATCTGGACCGTTCATGGTATGTTAACCATAGCCGCCACAATAGCACCAGTCGACCGATCCTAGGCATTCGGTCGGCCAGTCCCCTTATTTTAAGAACGAATTTTGATTGCCGTTATTTGATTATTTAATTCCTTTATTAACCAATTAAAGTTAATGTTTACTTAACCACTAAGTCTAATTACTATTAATTTTTGAATTTTGAATTTTGGAATTAATTATAAATTTGAATTTAAATTCCATTTAAATTGTTTTGGATCCGAAAACTTCAAACGTCAATAACTTTTTTGTTTGAGCTCCATTTTCAAAAATTTATATATGAAAATTGATCAAAAAATCACCATGAATGTAAGGACACTACTTTCATGGTCAAATTCTGACATTTATAAAATTTCCCTTCTTAGCTTTATCTTATTTAATTAATAAAATTTCTTATTAATTTTTACGGGGTGTTACGTTCTCTCCCCTTAAAAAGGATTTCGTCCCCGAAATCCCTAAGGGACGGATAATGCAACGCGCATTAAGCATCCTTGTTATACAACCAAGTTATCTACACAACCATCTACTTAACCAAAAGTGCAATTGGATTATGTATGCAGATATATTATAGGTAAGCTCAGTCCTATCATGAATGCAAGTGTCATGACATATAGGCATTTATGCAAGCATCCTAGACATGCAAAAAAATTTCTATATAAGCGCAAAAGTGATAGTAAAAAGTGTGTCAATCATCCCCTCCTGTAATGACCACCCATTTGGATGGTTTAAATTGACAATAAACCGCACATGTCAAACTCAAACCATTTAAAAAGGGTGATTGTTATAGGGTAAATAAGAAAAAGAAGAGAAAGAAATAAAACAAAACCAGAATTTCACAGTAGAATGACAAAATATAATAATCAAATAACAATTCATGAAACTGTTTTACAAATAACATTTGATTACACTTTACCATATAGATCAGAGTTACATACAACAACAATAAATAAATAATGCAGCGGAACAACATGATGCAGTGGCAAATATATGAAATAATATAGTATACAAATCTTCGCCTTCGTCCTCCAGAGATAAATGGTCTTCAATACATTGAAAAGCTATGACTGACCCGAGCGTAATGAAAAGACAAAACACTAGAGTTAGAACTAAAAGATCTTATGTAAGTCAAATCAACAGTAAATAAATATGAGTGTAACGGCATCAGATATGTTTACAAGATTTTACATCTCGTATCCAATGTCTAACATGCATGCAATAACTTAAGAGATGTTCGGGATTCCATCTCCTAAGGATCCATTAAACTATCTATATACATAGTACAATATGCTATTATAATATGTCTATAGTAAAGTATTAAAATAGCATTAAGCGTTACCCATATCCCCCTTAACACATTTTATATAAATTCCGTAGTCTATACAGTACTGTAAACTCCACCGTAAACTGGTGGGCTATCAGGAAACACTCCATAGGTACGACACAAACCAAACTCGTAATGGGCGTGATAAGGCATGCGACAAGGCACGCGAGGCAATGCCCAGGATAGGATACTACCATTTTACAAGTACGGACTAGTGCTAGCGCATAGCAACTACTACCGCCCACCTTGGAACACACTCCCATAATCAAATCGAGGGAGGGCCATCAAATCAATCACAAAGTCATAATATGGTATCGAAGAAGCATGTCCGATCGGAGGTGCGACCTCACTTGGCCCGGTGTGGCTCCTGTTTTAGTCACATCAAGCTGACTCGAGGGGGTCAGGGCTATGATAATACCTCATACAGAATCGTTCGCCAAACCATCCTACCTCATTCTGGAATCTCCACCACGTGCACAGTTGTTAAGGTGGTTTTCGGTATTGGCAGAGAGTATGACAATATCTGATCCCGATCTCTTTAACAACCAAATGCTTATTTCACACCGGATGGTTTTTTACATTTCCAAAATGATTCTTAATTGATATCAAAATATCATATTCAATTCAAACCATATCACTTTCGAAATCATATTCAATTTCGAAATCATATCGCTTTCGAAATCATATCACTTTTGAAATCATATTAACAAATAGGTTAAACACTTATTTCAAAATCATCATATTTACTCAAAATATGTCATTTCACTAGAAAATATCATTTCAAAATACAATGTAGGTTATAACCTCATTTAACCATATTCGCTTTTAAATCAAGGATTTTAAATGTAACTAGTTCAACCTTGCACGGTTAAAATTTACAAAATAGTTTAGATAGTAATAAATAGTTTAAACAGTTTTAAAACAGTTTAAAATACTTTAGAATAGTTGAAATATTTTAAATAGTTTAAAATAGATTAAAATAGTTTAAACAGTTTAAATAGTTTAAAATACTTTAAAATGGATTTAATATAATTTTAATAGTTTAAAATAGTTCAAATGGTTTAAAATAGATTAACATAGTTCAAATAGTTTAAAAATGGATTTAATATAGTTTAATAGTTTAATATAAAATGGTATGATTATTGGAAATGGTTTATATAGTAAATAGTTTGAAAATCTAGATAAATCTGAAATTTTTAAATAATAGATTTTTAAACAGTTTATATTAAAATAATTAATTTGAAAATAAGATCAAATCAAACTGTTTCTCCCATTTCAACAAATCCGGATTTCAACAAAACGGAATTTTCTTTCAATTCAAATTCCCATAAATCATTTCAATTTATATCGATTTCAAATCCATATTTGAACTACAATTTTAAACCACTTCAAATTCATAGATTTCAAAGTTAAATATTCAAACGTTTACAATAACTCAAATTTTTGTAAAATTACATTTATATTTCAGAATTCAACTTTGAAATTTCAATTTAAATTCTTTAAACAATTCATTTAACCCAATTTCAATTTCAACATTTAAAGCTTGGATTTTCGAAAATAATTCGGTTTATATAAAGAAAATTTTATTTTATAATATCATTTAACTGAATTCAAAATTTAAGGATTAAAAGTCATTTAATTTAACCAATCTGGTGTCTGTATATAATTTTCTACCATATGGTCAAGTGATACGAATATATATCATTTCAACCCGCAATAATTTTAAATTTACGGGTATATATCATTTCAACCCGCAATCCTGAATTAAAATTCAAAATCCATAAAATCGCTCGAGTCTATCATTTCAACCCATAACGATTTTTCCCTAATCTATAGATCGTTCAGGTATGTATCATTTCAACCCATAGTGATTTTTCTTGAAAATAAACTAAGGGAACTTGCAGGGTGATAACAATATATAAATATAACATCCAGTCATCCAATATCAAAATTTAAACTTCCATCACAATCATCATTCACATCAACCAATGAATAACAACAATTTGACCGATTATCATTAATAGGTATTAACTGTAAATTTAAATTACACTATTAAATTAAATGGCGATTATATTCAACAAAAGTCAGATTTAACTGGAATGCCATTTAAATATATCAAAAAGTAATCAATCAACTTCTAATCACAGTATAAATTTAATTTAACTAACATAAGATAATTCAGTAGTTATGAGTGGGTTAAAACACTCACCTTTGGTTTCAAATCGATTTAAAATCCTAATTTAGCCCAAAATTTGAATAGTCTCAGAATCCAGCCAAACTGATTCCATGTCGTCCGAAATTTTGACACGATCGCAACGGAGAAAACCGCTTGTATGAAGAAGATATGATAACTAGAACGATTGAAATTTTAAATTTTAAATAAAATAAACAATTAACAAATTATACCACGTCATCATGTACGCGTTTGAAACCCTAGCCTCTTGTCTCAGATCGTGATCGAACAACATCTCACCCATGACTACCATGAACTGCTCCCCAAGCAAGCAAATACGGCCATTCTGGACACGATTAGCCACCATGCCCACGTCCCCCACTCCAGGCCGACCAAGCCCTGGCCGCGCGACCTATCACCATCGCCTGGAAACGAGCCACCATTGTTTGCCGTCTATTGCAATTTCTGGCGAAATCGAGACCTTCCAGCATGAACAAACATATGATCTACAACCTACACGACGCCATCTTCCCAACTCCACCTACCGATCGTCGATCGGATGAAGATCCACTATTGGATCGTGAAAACCTAATTTTGACGGTCGAGGTTCATCCTCGATTTCTGGCCAAACGATGACAAAAACGGATTGCTACAGTTGATTACGCTCATCAAGAGCTTTCTAACGATATATAATTTGCTATAGTTTGGAGAGTTTGAATTTTTGAAATTGAATTTAGGGTTTTGAGAATCTGCAGCTATTAGAAGAAGGAAGAAGCTGATGATTGAATAGATATATACATACAGTAATAAGAAATAAAAAGGCGGCTAGGGTTATAAAAATCAATTTATATAGACAAAGCCCAATAAGAATGAATGAACATATCGAATTAGTTCGAAATGCCAATAACCACCCGAAAAGCCCGTTCCGTTTCCGAAATGAAAGTAGGTCATCCCATATATTGAAATAGATGTTTTCGATATTTTTAAACTCAATGGAACAGGTTTCAAACCCAAATTCTATTGTATACAGAAGTTAGCTTCTAAAACCAGCTTATTTTAAATTGAATTCACTAAATTGATTTCTACGCGTTTCGAACCCGCACGATCAAACGACAAGTCCGATCGCTACAAAACTTGAAATCCTACATTAATTCACTGTTACGGATCCGATGAAACTAGTTTTGTCAAAATCCGAGACAGTGGCCAAAATGGCTATTTTCACATTAATTAAATAAATTATTAATAAATTGATTAAATCACTTTTAAGTTCAATTTTAAAAGTTAACCATTTTTCATCATTTTCGATTACCTAGGAATTTATAATCTATTAAAACACAATTCCATGCCAAATCCAATATTAAATATTGCACAAATTACAATGTTCAATTTCAATTGCAATAAATTCATTAATTACAATTTAAATTTCAGTAATTTCATTTATTTTGATTTACATCTTATTATTCAATCAACTATCATCTTATGGATATAATTAACATTGGTTTACGTTTTATTACATCAATATTCTACGGTTATCATCTAAATTCATATTAACTGCAATATTTAGTTACGTTAAATTCACATTGATTTCCCAATTAATTCAACAGATTAAATATTAAAATAATAATTAAAACAATTGTCACTTTTAAGTAATTTAATCACATTTAAAAATTGGTTGCTTACAACCAAGATTTATAGATACTTACCATCACTGATTTTTATATTCAATTTCAACTAATTACATACAATCTCATCATTTAATTCAACCTTTACTTTATTTCATTACTTACAGTTTATAACCAAATCAACTTTACAATTACTTGAGATTACATTCAAATAGTCATCGATTACATTAAATTAACATTATTAAATTGCATTATAATTGTTTCCTTATTAACAAATCATAAAATTTTAATTTCTTACAATATTAAATTTCCAGAATCTTATTTAATTTAGTATTTTAATTATCGAAAAAATACGGGTCATTTCACTCTCCCCCACTAA
This sequence comes from Allium fistulosum, assembly GCA_030737815.1. Classification (NCBI taxonomy): domain Eukaryota; kingdom Viridiplantae; phylum Streptophyta; class Magnoliopsida; order Asparagales; family Amaryllidaceae; genus Allium; species Allium fistulosum. Next base: position 734,176,881 of record CM060908.1, on the reverse strand, counting down.
AAACTTTTCATCCTCGAAAAGGGAAAAGAAGGAATTAATATATTTTATTCAAAGTATTCAATCTATAAACAGTTAAATCACATAATTAAGTATTTTAAATAAAATATACCAATTAATGTACAATTAATTCTTCATATTTAAGTTTAATAAAAGTTTGAAAATATATCACTTTCACAAAATTTTCTAAGTCAAAAATTCATAGAAAATTTCAGCAGAGTCTCCTTTATACGGAGAGGTCCGGGAGAAATAATAATATCAATAATAACCATTTATATCACATTTCAAAAATAAATATTCCAAACCACGGGAAAAACAATAAATATCGCTGTAAAACCGTAACACGAAAACGTATCTTTTTGTTGGGCAAACAACACTTTATTTATGAAACCAAAAGCAGTAGCTATTGCTTCCATAACCTATATGTTAACCCTCTTTTATTCACGACTTAGCGACCCATTCGACTCAACGACTTAAGGGAATGAGCGACTTAACTATCCGAGGAATAGGCAACTTAGCGACTTAAGGAACTCTAGCGACCTAGCGACCTAAAGCACAAAGCGGCTTAATATAGGTGACTCAACGACCTAAGGAACTCCAGCGACCTAGCGACCTAAAGCACAAAGCGGCTTAATATAGGCGACTCAACGACCTAAGGAACTCTAGCGACCTAGCGACCTAAAGCACAAAGCGGCTTAATATAGGCGACTCAACGACCTAAGGAACTCCAGCGACCTAAAAGACTCCTGCGATTCAACAGGATAGCGACCTAGCTATTCAATGAAGGCAGCGACCTAGCGAGCTAAAGAAAGAACGACCTAACGACCTAGCATACTCCAGAGTTAAGCCGCATGCCCTGCCTCTTCTATTAGGTCGCTTACGACCTAATCTTGCCGAGATAACTTCTGTGCTACACATACTAAGTCGCTCACAGCCTATATCTTGCCCAGAATGGTTCCATTAAGTCGCTAACGACTTATGCTATCTCGGGATTACTCTTAGGTCACTCACGACCTATGGCATGGCTGACCTAAGCCCAGTTTCTCCTATAAATACCCCACCTACTCCACACTTCAAGGGGGATGATTTTTCTGAAACATGAAGACTCTGTTGTTTTCTCTACTGACTCCAACACTTGAAAGGAAAAGGACACTAAAAAGAACCTTCGGAAAAGATCATGTTCATTCAACATGAATTCAAAGAGCTTTTCAGCATCAAAGTTCTGATTACTTGTCTTGATTGTGTTGTAATCGAAGAATTGTTGTAAAATCTGTAATCAAGTCAGTGATAAAAGAGATTAAGTGGACGTAGGCTTGACTTTGAGCCGAACCACTATAAAACTGTTGTCTTTTTACCGTTTTCTGCTATTTTCTGCTTACTTTTAGTTCCCGTACCAACGGGTGGTGCTTTCGCTATATCATAAATCAAACCAGGGTGTTAGCGTTCATTTTTAGCGTTAACATTTTTGGTGCTTTCACGGAGAACATCGAACTCAGGAGTGCTCTCATCATTGCTTCACAAAGATTTGTGGAAAGACTCTCCCTAAGAACCAGAAGTCTATCCGAAACTATTGCTCCTGGAAGGAAAAGTAAATCTACTAGATCTGGAATTGCTCATGACAATACCGCCACTTCTCCCGCGTCAAATCAAGCGGCTCCTAGTGTTGGAGTCACAAGGGCGGAATTGGATGCTGTAGTGTCAGGGTTGTATCAACAAATGGAAGCCCAGAGCACTTTGATGTTGGATAAATTGAATGCTTTGCTTGGAGTTAACCAGCCACCAGAAATAATGAAGAAACCTTTGCTGAGGATGTTCATGATTCCCAAGGGAAAAGTATTCCTCAGAGGGCAGCTGGCACCGACGAAGGGCACCGCCCAAGAAGGAGGTTCAAGGCCGCAACCAACTCTTCTTGAACGTTTGTCCAGGCAAACTTCCGAAAAAGTAGCCGACGTCTGTCCCGCGGGGCCTCTAAACGATGAGGAGTACCTCTCGGGAATGATTCGACAAATTATGAAGGATAGCATGCAAAGGAAGGAGGATGAAAGTGATTGGGGGTTCGCTCCAAGCAAACCTCCTTTTACTGAAAGAATTCTAAAGGCTGAATTTCCGAAGAAGTTTGTTCCCCCCACTATTCCAGCTTATCGGGGGACAAGCGATCCTAACCAGTTCTTGTACAAGTATGACTAGCATATGACAGGTGCCAGAGTAACAGATGAGATCAAGTGCAGATACTTTCCTGTGTGCTTGGAGGGAGTGGCCCTGCTTTGGTTCACGAAGCTACTAGTTCGATCTGTAGATCAGTTCTCCGATCTATCTTGGAAATTCAAAGATCAGTTCAGGTTATATGCTTCGAAGTCCAAGGACATAATGTCACTATCCAGCCTCGAATAAAACCCCGGAGAGTCTATCAAATCTTTCTTAAACCGCTTCAATATAGCCTTGGCCGAGGTTGATAATGCAGAGCCTCCGATGATTCTGACTTACTTAATGCGAGCTATTGACAAATCAAGTGAATTCGGAAAATGGCTAAAGATGAAAGAGCCAAATTCACTTGAGAAGTTCTACAAGAAGGCCGATGAATTCATGCGCTTAGAAAATCGTCCTGTGCCAGCATAAGTAGACGTGGCTGAAGCTAATAATAGCAATGTTGCTTCTAACAAAAAGGAATCTGGTGGCCAGAAGAGGGAGAATGACGGTAGAAAAGAGCAGAAAGATATGAAGAAACTCCGCTACTTTAAACCTTCAGATTTTACTCCCTTAACTAATACTCCAGAAAATACCTTTTTTGCAACCAAGGATGCTATCGAATACCCCAAACCACCTGAGATGAAGCTTGGGAAAAATGCTATGCATAATGGGAGATTCTGTCGGTTCCACAATCAACCTGGCCACGACACTAATGAATGTCGTCATTTAAAGAATTTGATTGAAGAGCTGCTGAGACTGAATAAACTACAACAATATGTGAAGAGAAACAGAAGTGACCCGACCTTATCTACTCAGGGGCAACAAGTTCCTGCTCATCAATCCAACTCAGGTGAGAGGACTACAGCACAAGAATCTGAGAGGCCTATCATCAATGTTATCACAGGGGGTCCTCACCCAGCGGGCAGAAGTTGGGGTGAGATGGAGAGATATGCTCACGCTTTGAGATATGCCCCAACGGAAGAAAATGTTTTTGTCTTGGAAGATGCTGCACCTTTAAAACAACAAAGAACTTTTAACGATGACATCATATTTCGGGCTAGAGACTCTATTGGCATTGAGGCTCCCACCATGGATCCCTTGGTAATATCTGCTGGCATCGGATCAACCATTGTGAGAAGGGTGCTTGTTGACTGCGGCGCCTCTTGCAATATCCTCTTCAGAAAGACATTTGATCAGATGAAAATTCCTATGGCTGATGTCCAAGCTTCCTCACAGAAAATTGTCGGGTTCACTGGAGAACCAAAATAGCCTATTGGGACTATTGACTTATTTGTAGAGCTCGGAGAAGGCGAAAAGAAAGTGGTCCAAAAACAAACTTTTGTGATTGTTGATGAATTTTCCGCTTACAATGCCTTCTTGGGTCGACCAACTCTTGCCGCATTCAAGGCCATTCTCGCCCCTTGGTGCCTGACTATGAAGTTCCCCACTGATAATGGCGTCGGTGTTGTGAAGGGGGACCAAAATGCCGGGCGAGAATGCTATTTCATAGAGTTACGGGAAAGAAGGAAAAGAGAAATGGGTAAAGGTGCGGCAGCTCCGCTCCGCATCAAAGAACCCACCTTGTAGAAATTACGGGGTGGACCCTGCACTGGTGAGCATAGTGGTGCACAAAAAGAGATTGATCCCAGAAAAACCAGTGCAGGGGAAAGTAGAGTGGTGCCGGTGGAAGTAACAGTGCCAATATCTGTTGACCTGAATGACCCAAACAAGGTGCTGAATGTGGGTTCACAATTTGGTATGACAGTTCAGAATAGGTTGATATCATTCTTGAAAGCAAACATGGATGTATTCGCTTGGAGTCATGCCGGCATGTGTGGAATATCTCCAGAAATCGCAGTGCATGCTTTGAATATTGATCCAAAGTTCACACCCGTAAAGCAGAAAAGAAGAACCCAGGGTCCTGAAAGTTTGACAGCATTAAAAGAAGAAGTAGATCGGCTCATGGAAAATGACTTCATTAGAGAATCCGCTTATCCAAATTGGGTTTCTAATCCGGTGTTGGTTAAAAAAGAAAATGGGAAGTGGAGAGTATGCATCGACTTTTCAGACTTGAACAAAGTATGTCCCAAAGACTGTTTCCCATTGCCCAGAATTGATCAGTTGGTGGATGGAACAACCGGGCATGAATTAATGTCTTTTATGGATGCTTACTCAGGATATAATCAAATCATGATGCATGAGCCAGATCAGGAGACACGAGCTTCATCATTGATGTTGGTCTTTACTGCTATAAAGTCATGCCTTTCGGACTAAAGAACGCTGGGGCAACTTATCAAAGACTTGTTAATGCCATGTTCAAATCCCAAATTGTCAAGACTATGGAAGTATACGTTGATGATATGTTGGTAAAATCAAAGAAGGCAGTAGACCACATGGATCATTTGGCAGAAATGTTCGCGGTCCTCCGAAAGTATGGGATGAAACTAAATCCTCTGAAATGTTCGTTCGGGGTAGAGTCCGGAAAATTCTTCGGTTTTATTGTGAGTGCTAGGGGCATCGAAGCTAATCCCGCTCAGATTACTGCTTTAAGAGAAGTAAAAGCCCCTAGAACAAAGAAGGAATTGCAAAGCCTCAACGGGAAAGTCGCTGCTTTGAGTCGGTTTATTTCCAGGGTCACTGATAAATGCATTCCCTTCTTTGACGCTCTAAAGAAAGGGAAGAAAAACTTTGAATGGACTCCCGAATGTCAGAAAGCTTTTGAAGAACTGATTCGTCACATGGAAAAGCCTCTAGTACTTTCTCAGCCTAGCAATGGTGAAGATCTTTTCATATACTTAGCGGTTTCATCTCATGTTCTCAGTGCAGCACTGGTACGGGAAGACGCAAAAGTTCAGCACCCGGTTTATTACATCAGCAAAAGATTCACTGGGGCATAGATGAATTACTCAAAGCTGGAAAAGCTCGCCTATTGTCTGTTGATTGCATCCAGAAAATTGAGGCCGTATTTCCAGGCTCATCCTATTAAAGTCCTCACTGATCAACCTCTAAAGCAAGTCCTATTTCGCCCTGAAACTTCGGGTCGTCTTCTGAAGTGGAATATTTAACTCAGTCAATACGATATCACCTACCATCCCCGAAGAGCAATCAATGGACAAGCTTTAGCAGATTTCATTGCAGAATACACAGATAAAGGTGGCAGTGAGGAAGAAGTGACTAATGATATCTCGATCCGATGGAAATTATACGTTGATGGTGCAAGAAATGACTATTGCTCTGGAGCTGGGGTTGTGCTTGAAACCCCCGAAGGGCGATCATTGTGCTATGCATTGAGATTAGAATTTCCTTCGACAAATAATGAAGCAGAATATGAAGCTCTTATTGCCGGCTTGAAGATTGCTAAAGAACTGAACAGCAAAGTATTGCAGATCTTCAGTGATTCCCAGCTTATTGTATGCCAAGTCAAGAAAGAGTTTCAAACTAAAGGAGGAAATCTGCCTGCTTACTTGTCAAAGGCCTGGGAGCTTCTCGATGATTTTGATCATTATACAATCAGCCATATACCCCGGGAAGAGAACATGAAGGCAGATACTCTCACAAAATATTCAAGCTCTAGCGAAGCTCAATTATTAGGATTGGTCCCTGTGGAAGTCTTGTCAGCCACAAGTACTGATGAGATGGATATTGACTGGATCATGGCTGTATCTCAAGAACAGGAGTCGTGGATGACCCCTATCAAGGAATATCTGCTCAACGGCTCCTTGCCAGAAAACTCAAAAGAGCGCCAGAAGCTGTTAAGAAAAGCCCCGAGATATGTAATTCAAGACGGCCATTTGTACAGACGAGGATTCTCGATGCCATTACTTCGATGTGTAACCAAAGAAGAGGCTAAGACAATTTTAGCTGAGGTGCACGGAGGAGAGTGTGGGGATCATTCAGGTGGCCAAACTCTTGCAAAGAAAACTCTCCGCTATGGGTATTTTTGGCCAGATATTAATCGAGATGCTGCCAGCAACTCCCGAAAGTGTGACAGATGCCAGAGATTTGCAAAAATCCCAAGAGCACCTTCCACCGTGCTAACACAGATGGTCAGTCCATGGCCGTTTGCCATTTGGGGGATAGATCTCATTGGGCCTTTGCCGATTGCCAAGTCCAGAATCAAATATGCTATTGTTGATGTTGATTATTTCACTAAATGGGCTGAAGCTGAACCATTGGCTACTATTACCTCAAAAAAGATGATAAACTTTGTGAATAATAATATCATTTGCAGGTATGGTGTGCCTCAGAAGATAATCACAGATAATGCTACCCAATTCAAAAGCGAAGAATTCCAGGACTTTTGCAGGCAATTCAAGATCCGAAAAAGCTTCTCAGCAATGGCTCATCCGCAGGCAAACGGGTAAGTGGAAGCAGTGAACAAAATTATCAAATCAACCATTAAAAAACAGCTGGAAAAAGCAAAAGGTCGTTGGGTCGATAAGCTGCCACTAGCACTATGGGCATATAGAACTACCCACAAAACTGCGACTGGGCACACTCCATTCTCATTAGCATATGGATCAGAAGCAATGATTCTAGTGGAAATAGAGGTCCCCTCACACAGAAGAATTCATTTCAACCAAGCTGAAAATGAAAAGCTGCAACTTGAAGCACTTGACTTGCTTGATGAAAGAAGGAAAGAAGCTGAGCTCAGAGTTGCAGCTCATCAGCAAAGGATAGCCAGGCACTTCAATTCTAAAGTTTGCCAACGCAGCATTGAAATTGGGGATCTAGTCTTGAAAAGGATCATGACAACAACAGGATTGTTTGGGCCAAACTGGGAAGGGCCATATGTCATAAGCAAAAAACTTCTTGATCGCACTTTCAAACTCACAAATGTCGAAGGAGATCCAATTCCGAGAGCCTAGAACGGCAATCACTTGCGTCCATATTTTATTTAGAAGCTATGCTTAAATTTGTAAAATGATTGTGGATGTATCATTCGTGTATTATAAACCATTGTAAAATCAATGTGGATCAATAATGAGAACTATAAAGTGGATGTAGGCTCAATTCTTGGCCGAACCACTACAAATCTTGTGTTCTCTACTATTATAAAATGCCTGTCTCATTTAGATGTGCAAATATCTTAAATATGTTGCTAAAATGTTGATTTAATATTGCAGGCTATCAAAGCAAAGCTTACCTATTCAACACATCACAAGGCCAAGCGATTCCTACAAATCACTCAACAAACAAATGTCAAGCCACAAAAATTCCAGATTCCTACATAAGAATTGCTTCTCACAAACAGTTGGTGATTCCACTGAAGGGGCACCTTCCTGAAGTGAAGGTTCCAGGCCCTTGCTAACTGATTGCGATCGTTTGTGCAAACAGACATCCGGTTAAGTAGCTTGCGTCTGCCCCGTGGATTCACTTAACAATGAAGTACACTTCTCTGGAAAAACCAAACAACCTGCAAAAGAAAGGAACATGTACTTAGAGGTGATAACGAGGAATCGCTGAGGAACAGATGATGAAAAGATATTGGCAAGCAGACAAAACAACCAAAATGGAATCTTGTTTCTCAACAAAAAAAGGTTGGTGGAACCACCGAAGGGGCACCTTCCCAAAGTGAAGGTTCCAGGCCCTTGCTAGTTAATTGTGATCGTTTTTGCAAACAAACATCCAGTTATGTAGTTTGCGTCTGCTCCGTGGATCCACTTAACTGTGAGATGCAACCTTCCTAGTAAACGAAACAAGAAAGCCCTCTTCGGAGGCACACTTCAAAGCCCTCTTCGGAGGCACACTTATACTCTCATGGGAACATTCTTCCCCAAAAAAGTTGAAGTGCTAAATAAAGCCCTCTAACGAGGCACGCTGTAAAATGAAATGTTTTCGCAAACAAAAAGGTTGGTGGTACCACTGAAGGGGCACCTTCCAAAAGTGAAGGCACCAGGCTCTTGCTAGTTAATTGCGATCGTTTGTGCAAACAAACATCCAATTAGGTGGCTTGCATCCGCCCCGTGGATCCATTTAACTGTGAGAAATAACTTTCAAGCAAACAAACAAAGCTCTCTTCGGAGGCACACTTCTACTCTCATGGGAACATTCTTCCCCGAAAAAGTTGAAGTGCTAAATAAAGCCCTCCAACGAGGCACGCTGTAAAATGAAATGTTTTCTCAAACAAAAAGGTTGGTGGTACAACCGAAGGGGCACCTTCCCAAAGTGAAGGCACCGGGCTCTTGCTAGTTAATTACGATCGTTTGTGCAAACAAACATCCAACTAGGTGGCTTGCGTCTGCCCCGTTGATCCATTTAACTGTGAGAAATAACTTTTAGGCAAACAAAGAAAGCCCTCTTCTGAGGCACACTTCTACTCTCATGGGAACATTCTTCCCCAAAAAAGTTGAAGTGCTAAATAAAGCCCTCCAACGAGGCACGCTGTAAAATGAAATGTTTTCTCAAACAAAAAGGTTGGTCGTACCACCGAAGGGGCACCTTCCCAAAGTGAAGGCACCGGGCTCTTGCTAGTTAATTGCGATCGTTTGTGCAAACAAACATCCAATTAGGTGGCTTGCGTCCGCCCCGTTGATCCATTTAACTGTGAGAAATAACTTTTAGGCAAACAAAGAAAGCCCTCTTCGGAGGCACGCTTCTACTCTCATGGGAACATTCTTCCCCAAAAAAGTTGAAGTGCTAAATAAAGCCCTCCAACGAGGCACGCTGTAAAATAAAAAGTTTTTCTCAAACAAAAAGGTTGGTGGTACCACCGAAGGGGAACCTTCCCAAAGTGAAGGCACCGGGCCCTTGATAGTTAATTATGATCGTTTGTGCAAACAAACATCCAATTAGGTGTCTTGCGTCCGCCCCGTGGATCCATTTAAATGTGAGAAATAACTTTCAGGCAAACAAATCAAAGCCCTCTTCGGAGGCACACTTCTACTCTCATGGGAACATTCTTCCCCAAAAAAGTTGAAGTGCCAAATAAAGCCCTCTTCGGAGGCACACTTCTACTCTCATGGGAACATTCTTCCCCAAAAAAAAGTTGAAGTGCCAAATAAAGCCCTCTTCGGAGTCACACTTCCACAAGTTGAAGTGCCAAATAAAGCCCTCTAACGAGGCATGCCCAAGAAAGAAATGTTATCTCTTGAAAAAGTCGCTGATGGAACCACCGAAGGGGCACCTTCTCAAAAAGAAGGTTCTAGGCCGCAGCTAACTGCTCGCGATCGTTTGTGCAAACCAAATATCCGATAAAGCAGCTGACGCCTGTTCCGTGGGCCCATTTAGCGATGAGATATAACTTTCTAGCAAACAAATCAAAGCCCTCTACGGAGGCCCGCTTCACCACGTAGGGGAATCCACTTTTCAAAAAATAAAAGTGACCATCTCCGAAAGTTGAAGTGTATAAAAAAAAGAGAGAGAAAACTTCTCCGATACAAAGCACACTCTACTAAAGCAGAATAATATTTCCTCAAAACGGAAGAATTATTCTCTATAATAAGAGTACAAGTCTTTTCAAAATGGAGAATATTGCAATAAGCCGTGGTATGGGGGCAATATAGCTACATTAATAAAAACAACGCTCAAACAGCATTCCATGAGCTCACTGCAGTATCATACAAAGAGAATTAAGAAACTTGTGCGAAAATAAGGAATAAATGCGTTCACAAATACAGACAAAAGATTGTACAAGTAAAAAGAGTTATTTTATTCCATACTATAAAAAAATTTATAAATGTGCAGGTTCCGAAAAGCGGGGGTCGGTACCCGCACAATCTCCGGTTAATACAAGTCTTTATATACAAACGAAAAGCAAAAAAAAGCAGAACAAGAAGGACAAAACCAAACTCATTTCTTCTTCCTCCCACCGCCTTTGGAGCCATCGCCTGGCCTAATGGTTAACTTCTTGAGTCGGCTTGAACTCTTCGGGGAAGAAGGAGAAAGAGGTGCAATTGGGTCCTCTTCCGCTTTCTCATCGCTAGCAGAAGCGTCCTTAGCAGAAGCGTCCTTCTTTTTCTTTGAAATTCCATGCTTTCCCCTCTTCTTTGAAGAAGATTCGCTGTCCAGAGAGATAAGATCAGAAAGCTTTGTATCATCAGCAGTAAATTTCTCTGGGGTCCTCTCACCCTCCTCAAGTTCTTCGGCTTTCTGCTCTTGTGAAGCGGCTGGGTCATCTAAGCCTTGAAGAGCTCCTATGTGTTCTTCTTGCGACCCTGGTTGAGAAGCAGAAGGAGGAGTAACTTGAAGAGGTGGAGGGGCAAACACTGGAGGAGGCGAAGCCTGTACAACACTTATTGATTTCACTACAGAAGAAGAAAAGTTAAACATCAGTATTCCTCGCAAAAGAGAGGAGATAGTGGCACGTCGAGGCTTAAGTAATAAGCAAGAAATTCATCGAGCTCATGTGAAGAAAATGAGTAGTCCACTTGAGCTGGATCAGTGTTGAAGTTACCTGGAGAGATCGGCTTTATCATGTCAATTTCATAATCATGGGCTTTGGTGCTTTCTTGGGCCTCATCTTCGGCGTGAGCAGTTTTATCTTCGGCTTCGGCTTTAGCAGGAGGCGGAGAGTGGGAACTGGAGCCAATAATATCAAGGTCGATCGAAGACGAAGGATGAGTTGGGTCGGTCAAAGGTGCCTTCCCTAAATGACCTCCTTCCACCGCTTCGGCTCGCTCCTTGGCAAGTTGTTCTTTCCCTCTCGCAAGGGCGGCACGACCCTCATCGTCCAAATAATTAGCCTCAAAATCCTCCTCGGTGTAGCCAGCGTCTTTAAGCACTTCAACTGCTGCCTCACACACTTCAGCCAATGTAACCTCATACTTTGGGCCCAAGAAAGAAAGACTGCCACGCCCCAAGACGCTGAGAACGTAAAACTCGAAAAGAGTGGAGCTAATGTTGGCCTTGGTCGCCTCATGAGAATGTTCAGCTGCTTCTTTTCTAGCAATGGCCTCATCACGCTCTTTTTCAGCCTTAGAAAGCTGAGCCTTCAGCATTGCAATCTCCAAGTCTTGAGAGCTAGTCTTTTCCCGCAGCTGAGCAGCATCTTTGCGGTACAATTCTACAATTTTCCGCTCCGCCTCAAGTTTAGCCTCAACATCTCGCTGAGCAGCGTGGGCGTCTCTTACTTGCTTTTGGAGAACCTCTTCCTTTTGTGTATAAGAAGTGAAAGAGGTGGCGAGCTCATCTTTAAGTTTCTTGACTTCAGCCTCATGTCTCTCGTTATCAGCTGCGATGTTCTTCATCTCTGTATCATGCTGATCGAGAACTTTTTGCCACTCAGACTTGTCGCTCTCCATGGTCAGCATAGCCTTAAGATTTAAGCGATTTACTCTCTGAAGCTCATCGAATAGTTTTTGCCAGCCGGACATTCTTTCAATATCGAGCTTGACGGCATCAAGATTTCTCAGCATGGCTTGTTTATCAATTGGAACTAAGTCCAGATCGAAGCGCACTCCTTTCAAGCACCAATGCGGAAATCGGCTTTGGAGTGCAGTCGGAGGCTTCTCAACTTGATAAGGAAGCCTATTAATGATTGATTGAATGTCAGCTTTTTTCAGGGAAGGAGAGCTAGAAGGGATGTCTAAAGAGATAGAAGCAGCGGGCACTTGAGAAATTTCAGATGTAAACTTTTCGCTGAGCTTGGCCCGCTTGCTTGGATCTTCAACTTTATGACTCTTCCCCTTATCATCATGGGACTTTCTTTTATGGGAGTCATCATCCCTTTGGTAAGAGTCATGACGGTCATCTCTTCTTCCATACTGCTCTTCATAAGCCTGCCTTTCGCGAGCTTTCCTAGCTGCTCTTTCCTCATTAGTCTCCCTAGGGACAGGAAGATAGCGCCGGGGGTCATAAGAATCACACCTCGCGTAGCGTTGAAAGTCATCATAATATGAGCCGCTGCATCCCATGGGAGAACCTGAAAGTGAAGAAGAAACAAAATTTAGAAACCTTCGAAATAAAGAAGCTAAGTGCGCATAATTGCCAAAAACCCAAACTGTGTGTGGCGTGCGAACTACGCGCGTCAAGCTACAAACCACTCTTTGGCTTAGGAGTGATGTCGGCTTTTACAGCAGGAGTCAACTCCTGGGTTGATGGAGTTGATCGCAGAATGGATGTCGCTTCGATCTCGGGAGAAGCAAGTTTAGGGTTGGTGGTGTCATCTTTGAAGAGCTCCTGGGAAGTCACCATAAAATCGCTCAGTTCTCCAAAAATATCATCACCATCATGCCTAGCGGAACTTTCTTTCTCAGCTTCCTTATCAGCCTCTTTAGTAGCCTTCCCACAATGTTGAGGAAATTCCTCTTCTTCAATAACTGGGGGAAGTTTAGATTTTCCAGATAACCCCACGCCATCAGCGGAACTGGAGCATTTCACTAATGAAGTCTCCACAATAGGTTCTTTCGATGCAAATTCTTCTGCGGGGGCGGGGGCATTTGACGCTTCTGCTTGAGAACTGGGGGCATCATGGGATTGGATGGATCGAGAAGAGTGCAGGAGTCTGAATTGGTGCAAAAATTCGTTCTTCTGTAGAAACTTAATACTTCTCTCGTTGACATCCACGGCACTCAATCTCTCGAAAGTTGATTTGTGAGCAGAATCTTTAGAGGGAGGAGGAATTGCTGCAAAAGTAAAGAATGAAGTTAGCGCTTGACAACTCGAATTTTGAAAAGCTCAGAAATGAAGTAAACGGAGATAGGTAGTCTTACTTCCTACTCTCTAGATGCCGTAGAATCCCGGGGGGCAACAGACATAGAAGAATTGGTTTAAAAACCCGTGAGCGCTCTCGGGCAGATCCGTAATTAGCTTGCGGTTCCTTGCGCTTTTAACAAGAGTAATGGAGGGGTGATCTTTGTTCCTCCTAAATGTACACAGATAACAGATCTCCTCGAAGCTTGGGAGGCGATTAAGCGTCCTCCTGAATAGTACGCACAACCCCATTAAAATGGCATAGCCATTAGGGTGCAACTGGAATGGAGAAATAGTTAATCGGAGGAGAAGTGTTCTAAGAAAGTCGTTGAAGGGGGGAATAGCTCCATTCGGGCACAATTGACGGTTGACTGCAATGAAGCCATGTGGCGGCCTATCGGCAGTGTCATTTACCCCTGGGAGCAGAGCATCCGCTTCAGCAATGCCAAATTGAGCACATAGCTGGTTGAATGTCCGTTGGTTCAAAGTAGTTGGAACTCTTTCCGAAGGATTATCCAAAGGGGCAGCAATCTGATAAACTTCATCGGTCTGATCTACTATCTCTTCTTGTACTTGTTGAGAAGCCATTCTACACAAGGAACTGGATATTCAAATATGAAGGTGCACGTTTTCTAAAAGCGTGTGAAGTGTTGTGCAAAGCTACTGAAATAATAAGTAAATAAAGTAAAACTTGAAATAATACTTGTTGGCGCACGTCAATTCAGGAAGATTCAAGGCTTGTTATTAGATCAAAATTAAGTGAAGTATCAATGCAGATAATATTCAGCGATAAGTAGTTATAACTGTATAAATTTTGCGTTGATGCTTCATTTAGGTCAGTTGATTCACAGCATTTCACTTTTAATTAGATGCATGTTATTTTCTCTTTGACTTAATCCATCACTCGATGTGGGCAGTCGATGATGAGTATATTCGTCCTAGTTTTCTGCAAATGTTGTATTTAACAGGTTGTTAGCTTAAAAGTCAATATAATCTGTGAAAGAGTGCAACAAGTTCAAGCAGTTCATTCTGGCAGTTCAAATTGGAAGTTCAATCAAGTTCTGGCTAATTTTACAAGTGTTCAAATGTTGTTCATTCCTTAAGTCGCAGGAACGACTTAAGTTAGCTCGAGACTCTTTTAGGTCGTCCATCCAAACGACCTAACATAGCTTGGGCTTCCCTAAGTCGCTCTACTCGAGTTATGAAGTTCATCAGTTATGTTTCTACGAGTAAAAGTTATGTTGCGAGTTAAGTTAGGTCATTGATTCTTTAAGTCGTTCAACTTTAAGTCGTGTGTTATTCTGGCAAGATAAGTCACATGTCAAATAAGTCGCAGTTCCTTTTGTCGTTCAGAGTTTGGTGTTAAGTCGCTAAGTCGTTCACTAAGTTAAGTCGTGTAATTCATGTCCAAACTGCTAAGCCCTAGGTCGTTCAAAGATCCTAAGTCGAGCACTTCCTAACTCTCCTTAACTCGCTAACTCCTCTTCATTCAACAACTCGCCTAACCCACTAACCCGTTAACCCAATAACCCGTTAGCATCTCCAAAATAAAATCCACCATCTCTCCACACCAACAGATCATCCAAAACCGATTCAAATCGCCTCGGATCCATCATAAATCCAACGCACTGCTGTGCTCTCATGAATTACAGCAACAACATGTCCAATAAACGATCAAAAATCGATCGTAACATGACTCGTGGCGAAATGCGGCATGTGAAATCGAATTAGGGTCGAAAGATGGGGGATTCATGATTCGATGATGGTCATGGTTGGATAATGGTCGGGTTCACTTACGTAGTGTGATTGTAGAGATGATCGACGACTGGTTAATTTGAATTCTTCTTCGAGAGCTCGGAAATTCTTCAAAGGCGGGTTAGAGTGTTAGAGCAGGTAAAGAGAAAAAGGAGTGATCTAAACGACTTATATACAGGGACAGTGGAACTTGAATCGGCACGAACGACCTATCTCACTCACAAGTCGCTCACGACTTAGCGACTCAGGATGGTGCAAGTTAAGAGATATCAAAGCACACGACCTAGCTCCTAGGCGTATACTCCAAGGGGCAAGTGTTAACCCTCTTTTATTCACGACTTAGCGACCCATTCGACTCAACGACTTAAGGGAATGAGCGACTTAACTATCCGAGGAATAGGCAACTTAGCGACTTAAGGAACTCTAGCGACCTAACGACCTAAAGCACAAAGCGGCTTAATATAGGCGACTCAACGACCTAAGGAACTCCAGCGACCTAGCGACCTAAAGCACAAAGCGGCTTAATATAGGCGACCCAACGACGTAAGGAACTCCAGCGACTTAGCGACCTAAAAGACTCCTGCGATTCAACAGGATAGCGACCTAGCTATTCAATGAAGGCATCGACCTAGCGAGCTAAAGAAAGAGCGACCTAACGACCTAGCATACTCCAGAGTTAAGCCGCATGCCCTGCCTCTTCTATTAGGTCGCTTACGACCTAATCTTGCCGAGATAGCTTATGTGCTACACACACTAAGTCGCTCACAGCCTATATCTCGCCCAGAATGGTTCCATTAAGTCGCTAACGACTTATGCTATCTCGGGATTACTCTTAGGTCGCTCACGACCTATTGCATGGCCGACCTAAGCCCAGTTTCTCCTATAAATACCCCGCCTACTCCACACTTCAAGGGGGACGATTTTTCTAAAACATGAAGACTTTGTTGTTTTCTCTACTGACTCCAACACTTGAAAGGAAAAGGACACTAAAAAGAACCTTCGGAAAAGATCATGTTCATTCAACATGAATTCAAAGAGCTTTTCAGCATCAAACTTCTGATTACTTATCTTTATTGTGTTGTAATCGAAGAATTGTTGTAAAATCTGTAATCAAGTCAGTGATAAAAGAGATTAAGTGGACGTAGGCTTGACTTTGAGCCGAACCACTATAAAGCTGTTGTCTTTTTACCGTTTTTTGCTATTTTCTGCTTAATTTTAGTTCCCGTACCAACGGGTGGTGCTTTCGCTATATCATAAATCACACCGGGGTGTTAGCGTTCATTTTTAGCGTTAACACTATATTTTGCTTATATAATCCAAAGAGCGAGAATTTTGTAAGAGAGCAAATATTTAGTTGTTTCAAATAGTAACAAAAGAAAAACATCAAAATACATATGCAAACAATACAACCATCATATGCAACAAAAGAAACCAACCATACATCCATGGCATCTAATACTAATGGTTCATTCCGTTTCAGAAACTTTTCATCGGACAAGGGTGATAAATAAACTATCAAGGGTACCATGCGCTCAACAGCCTTAGATAATTACATAATATATTATCTATACATCCTTAAACAATTTGAAGTGTCATTCCCCAAACTCCCATCAGCTAAACAACAATAATATGTAAATATTATTTAAGTTTATTCTTATAAATTTCCTTTCACATTATTTAATGTTCATCTGTTTTCATTCATTCATACAATGTCCCTATTCTTTCTTCATTCATTGACTTACATATGTAATTTACATACCATAATTCCCATTTAATGTTTGAAACCATCATTGAATACATTGTTAAAGTATTACACACGTTTCATTTATTTCCAATTTTTCATACAAGATTATCTCTTATTAGTTTACATTCATTCCTTCCTGCATGATATCACTTAATATTAATAATTTCATACATCAATTTCTTAACTTTACAATCATTTACTTAAGTGATGTTCACTTTTATTATTAAATCTAATTATTAGCATTTCAAAACATTAACTTATGCTTATAACATTCATTATACATCTAAATTCTTATTTATAGAAATAATTCCATTGAACACTTTCATTACTAAAGTTTTACTTGTATAATGTTCTATTACATATTTCTATTAACATTACAACTTTTTAAATATTTCTGGTAAGTTATATATATGTTTAAGAATGCAATTGAATGTTATACAAGTTTATATTATTCATTTAGTTAACAAAAAAGTTCAATAATTACATCTTCTTAATTTTCACATCCTTTGATTTACAAGTTACAAATTTCCAATTTCTTAAATATTTCATTAATCACTTAGCATCCAATTTCTTTATTTTTCATTTTTAGAAGTTTCCAATTATTAGAATAGTTAAGATTTCATTTCATTACAATAATTTAAATTTCTAATTTACAGAAACTTAAGAACTAAATACGAGGTTCCATTTTCAAATCTTTTTAAAATAATATATATATATATATATAATCATATCTTTTATATATCCAAATCATATTTAGAAATTAAAATTAAGATTTGTTTATCTAAATGAATGTGTAGTAAAACTAATATAATGGTCTTACCACTTAAGACTCGAAAATGAATGTCGATGATGCATGCACTCATCAGCGAAACTATTTTCCAACGACAGAGAGGGGAGCATAAAACTTATTTCCTTCCAAAATTCCTTTAAACGTTTCCTTTAAATCACAATGAAAATATTTATATCCAAAAATACTTCTAAGTAATACTAATATTATATTCAAAATCCTTTGAAAACCAATTTCAAAACCCCAGACTTAAGTCCTCAAATTTCCAATCCATATTTACTTTATTTGTAAGTCTTATTTTGCAATCATTATTTATAAAATTTCACTTCCTAACAGACAAATATATCACACACAACTATATCATTTATAAAAATTATTTTTTTTAATATACAAAACATAATACTAGGTAAAATTATTTCATTTACCCATATTCCAAAAGAAATATTGTGTCGGTCTGCCCTATCGAGTGTTTAGAAATTCCTACCGATGCCATAGCGTCCTATGTACCGTCCAGAATTTATAAATACTAAACAGAACAAATTAACACAATATAAAACATTTTATAACACTAACAAGTACGCTATCTCATATATATACACTCAAACAAACTCATTCTAGGGTATTGCTACCCTATCTCTAATGAGTCAGACTCCATAAAGCCAAGGTTATCGCTAAACCAAAGTCTGATATCAAATGTGATAGGACACCAGCCAGTGGGGTAACGCCCATCGTAGCATACATCGGTAATTGTGTTCTGCTTTTACGGCCAGCCTCTCGACTGCACCAACCCCGTGAGACATGTTGGAGTAAGAGTCATCCATTCGCTACCAAAGCCAGAAGCAAGAACCCCCTATCATGCTACACCCTCCAAGTGCCAAAGCAGACACACATGTCAAAATCAAACCATTCAAAAAGGGAGGATTGTTATGGAGTAAATAAGAAAAAGAAGATAAATAAATAAAACAAACAAAGAATCTCACAATGGAAAGACAAAATATAGTAATTAAAAAACAGTTCATGAAGCTGTTTTACAAATAACATTTGATTACACTTTACCATACAGATCAGAGTTACATATAGCAGGAATAAATAAATAATGCAGTGGAACAACATGATGCGGTGGAAAATATATGAAATAATGCGGTATACAAATCTTCGTCTTCGTCCTCCAGAGATAAATGGTCTTCAATACACTGAAAAGCTCAGACTGACCCGAGCGTAATGAAAAGACAAAACACTAGAGTTAGAACTAAAAGATCTTATGTAAGTTAAATCAACAGTAAATAAATATGAGTGTAACGGCATCAGATATGTTTACAGGATTTTACATCTCCTATCCAATGTCTAACGTGCATGCAATAACTTAAGAGATGTTCGGGATTCCATCTCCTAAGGATCCGTTAAACTATCTACATACATAGTACAATACGCTATTATAATATGTCTATAGTAAAGTATTAAAATAGCGTTAAGGCGTTACACATATCCCCCTTAACACATTTTATATAAATTACGTAGTCTATACAGTACTGTAAACTCCACCGTAAACTGGTAGGCTATCAGGAAACACTCCATAGGTACGACACAAACCAAACTCGTAATGGGCGTGATAAGGCATGCGACAAGGCACGCGAGGCAATGCCCAGGGTAGGATACTACCATTTTGAAAGTCCGGACTAGTGCTAGCGCATAGCAGCTACTACCGCCCACCTTGGAACACACTCCCATAATCAAATCGAGGTGTGGCCATCAAATCAATCACAAAGTCATAATATGGTATCGAAGAAGCATGTCCGATCGGAGGTGCGACCTCACTTGGCCCGGCGTGGCTCCTGTTTTAGTCACATCAAGTTGACTCGAGGGAGTCAGGGCTACGATAATACCTCATATAGAATCGTTCGCCAAACCATCCTACATTATTCTGGAATCTCCACCACGTGCATAGTTGTTAAAGTGGTTTGCGGTATTGGTAGAGAATATAACAATATCGATCTCGGTCTCTTTAACAACCAAACGCTTATTTCACACCAGATAGTTCTTTACATTTTCAAAACCGATTCATAATTGATTTCAAAATATCATATTAAATTCAAACCATATCACTTTCAAAATCATATTCACTTTCGATACCATATCACTTTCGAAATCATATCACTTTTGAAATCATATCACTTTTGAAATCATGTTCACAAATCGGTTAAATTCTAATTTCAAAATCATCATATTTACTCAAAATATGTCATTTCACTAGAAAATATCATTTCAAATTCCAACGTAGGTTATAACCTCATTTAACCATTGTCGCTTTTAAATCAAGGATTTTAAATGTAATCAATTCAACTTTGCACAGTTGAAATTTAGAAAATAGTTTAGATAGTCATAAATAGATTTAAAATAGTTTTAAAATAGTTTAAAATAGATTAACATAGTTTAAATAGTTTTAAAATGGATTTAATATAGTTTAATAGTTTAATAAAAATGGTTTGATTATTGGAAATGGTTTATATAGTAAATAGTTTGAAAATCTAAATAAATCTGAAATTTTTAAATAATAGATTTTTAAACAGTTTGTATTAAAATAATTAATTTGAAAATAATATCAAATCAAATTGTTTCTTCTATTTCAACAAATCTGGACCATATCCGGATTTCAACTAAACGGAATTTTCTTTCAATTTAAATTCCCGTAAATCATTTCAATTTATATCGATTTCAAATCCATAGTTGAACTACAATTTTAAACAACTTCAAATTCATAGATTTCAAAGTTAAATATTCAAACGTTTACAATAACTCAAATTTATGATAAGTTCCATTTATATTTCAGAATTCAACTTTGAAATTTCAATTTAAATTCTATAAACAATTCATTTAACCCAATTTCAATTTCAACATTTAAAGCTTGGATTTTCGAAAATAATTTGGTTTATATAAAGCAAATTTTATTTTATAATATCACTTAACTGAATTCAAAATTTAAGGATTAAACATCATTTAATTTAACCAATCTGGTGTCCGTATATAATTTTCAACCCTATGGTCAAGTGATACGGATATATATCATTTCAACCCGCAATAATTTTAAATTTATGGGTATATATCAGTTCAACCCGCAATCCCGAATTAAAATTCAAAATCCATAAAATTGCTCGAGTCTATCATTTCAACCCATAACGATTTTCCCTAATCTATAGATCTTCAGGTATGTATCATTTCAACCCATAGTGATTTTTCTTGAAAATAAACTAAGGGAACTTATAGAGCGATAACAATATATAAATATAACATCAAGTCATCCAATATCAAAATTTAAACATCCATCACAATCATCATTCACATCAACCAATAAATAATAACAATTTGACCGATTATCATTAACAGGTATTAACTGGAAATTTAAATTTCACTATTAAAGTATATGGCGATTATATTCTACAAAAGTCATATTTAACTGGAATGACCATTTAAATATATCAAACAACAATCAATCAACTTCTAATTACATTATAAATTCAATTTAACTAACATAAGACAATTCAGTAGTTGTAATGGGTTAAAACACTCACCTTTGGTTTCAAATAGATTTAAAATCCAAATATAGCCTAAAATTTGAATAGTTTCAAAATCTAGCCAAACAAGTTCCATATCATCCGAAATTTTGACACGATCGCATTGAAGAAAACCGCAGATAAATCCGAGCTCATATGAAGAAGATATGATAATTAGAACGATTGAAATTTTAAAATTTAAATAAAATAAACAATTAACAAATTATACCACATCATAACGTACGCGTTTGAAACCCTAGCCTCTCGTCTCAGATCGCGATCAAACAATATCTCACCCATGGCCGCCAC
Source organism: Allium fistulosum (assembly GCA_030737815.1). Lineage (NCBI taxonomy): Eukaryota > Viridiplantae > Streptophyta > Magnoliopsida > Asparagales > Amaryllidaceae > Allium > Allium fistulosum. The sequence goes on along the minus strand of CM060908.1, from coordinate 734,155,922 downwards.
GAACTGCTCCCCATGCAAGCAACTACGGCCACCCTGGACACGATCAGCCACCACGCCCAAGTCCCCCACTCCAGGCCGACCAAGCCCTGGTCGAGCGACCTACCACCATCGCTTGGAAACGAGCCACCATCGTTCCCCTTCTATTGCAATTTCTGGCGAAATCGAGACCTTCCTACATGAACGAACATATGACCTACGACCTGCTCGACACCATCTTCTGAACGCAACCTCCCGATCGTCGATCGGATGAAGATCCACCGTTGGATCACGAAAACCTAATTTTGATGACCGAGGTTCATCCTCGATTTCTAGCCAAACGATGAACCAAATTGAAAAATGAATCGCTGCAGTTGATTACGCTCATCGAGATCCTTCCAACAATATATAAGTTGCTATAGTCTGGAGAGTTCGAATTTTTGAAATTGGTTTTTGAAATTGAATTTAGGGTTTTGAGAATCTACAGCCATTAGAAGAAGGAAGAAGCTGATGATTGAATTGACAGATACGTATGGTAATAAGAAATAAAAAGGCTGCTCGGGTTAGAAAAATATATTTATATAGACAAAGCCCGATAAGAATGAATGAATCTATCGAATTAATTCGAAATGACAATAACAACCCGAAAAGTCGGTTCCATATATCGAAATAGATGTTTTCGATATTTTTAAACTCAATGGAACAGGTTTCAAACCCAAATTCCATTGTATACAGAAGTTAGCTTTTAAAATCAGCTTATTTTAAATTGAATTCATTAAATTGATTTCTAGGCATTTCGAGCCCGTACGATCAAACGAAAATTCCGATCGCTATTAAACTTGAAATCCTACAATAATTCAATGTTACAAATCCAATAAAACTAGTTTCGTCGAAATCCAAGACAGTGGCCAAAATGTCTATTTTCACATTAATTAAATAAATTATTATTAAATTTATTAAATCACTTTTAGGTTCAATTTTAAAAGTTAACCCATTTTTCATCATTTTCGATTACCTAGGAATTTATAATCTATTAAAACACATTTCCATGCCAAATCCAATATTAAATATTGCACAAATTACAATGTCTAATTTCAATTGCAATAAATTCATTAATTACAATTTAAATTTCAATAAATTCATTTATTTTGATTTACATCTTATTATTCAATCAACTATCATCTTATGGATATAATTAACATTGGTTTACATTTTATTACATCAATATTCTATAGTTATCATCTAAATTCATATTATCTGCAATATTTAGTTACGTTAAATTCACATTGATTTCCCAATTAATTCAACAGATGAAATAATAAAATAATAATTAAAAAAATTGTCACTTTTAAGTAATTTAATCACATTTAAAAATTGATTGCTCACAACCAAGATTTATAGCTACTTACCATCACTGATTTTTATATTCAATTTCAACTAATTACATACAATCTCACCATTTAATTCAACCTTTACTTTATTTCCTTACTTGCAGTTTATAACCAAATCAACTTTACAATTATTACAATTACTTGAGATTACATTCAAATAGTCATTGATTACTATAAATTAACATGATTAAATTTCAGTCTAATTGTTTCCTTATTAACAAATCATAAACTTTTAATTTCTTACAATATTAAATTTCCAAAACCTTATTTAATTTAATATTTTAATTATTGGAAAAATACGAGTCGTTACACCTACCATCTAATCTAGCAACCACGATGCAACCAAAACCTAATTGGAGAGAAAAAGTTTACTAATGAAAAGCTCGGGATGGGAAGTTCTCGTCTTCTCTTCAGTTTCCATTTGCTTTCCGACAAATTGTATCCTCATTGTACTCAAACCAGCCTTATTCCTTTATTGCGGAGCTTCCTAGTTCCATACTCCACAATACATGTGGTGGAACGGGATGTTATTAGCTCCATCTCAACGTCTCATAATTGATCAGGCTCTACCACGGTGGCTATGCTATGAAGGCATCTTCTCAAGTGCAAAATGTGAAAAACGTTATGGACTCTTGCCATCATATCCAGTAGATTTATAAGATAAGCAAGTCTTCCTATTCTTTTCAAAATTGGGAAAGGCCAAACAAATATTGGTGCAAACTTTCCCGTCTTCCCAAATCTCACGACCTTCATAAGAGGGAAAACTTTAACAAACACTATATCCCCTACCTCAAATTCCAAATCCTCTCTTCGCTTGCCCACGTAGGATTTCTCGAAATCTTTTACGACCTTCATTCGTTGCCTAGTCAATTCTACCATTTCCAAATTTCACAAATTAAATCTGATCTGAGTAGAATTTTGTCGGTGGTTTCCAACCAACAATTGGGCAATTTGTCCCATAAAGTGCTTCAAAGGGTTCCATGCCAATCATCGCTTGCTAACTACTGTTATATGCGAATTCGACTAAAGGTAAGTGCTGCTCCTAATTTCCTTTAAAGTATGTGATGTAAGCTCTCAAAAAATCTTCCAATATCCTATTCACCCTTTTAGTTTGACTATCGATCTGTGGGTGGTAAGCGGTGCTAAGATTCAGTGATGTTCCTAAAGCTGACTATAAGGTCCTTCAAAAATCACTCATAAATAAGTGGTATTTATCACTAACAATGCTAACCGAAATTCCATGAAGTCGAACCACCTCCATGATATAAATTTGTGCTATAGACGCTATAGTCTGATTGCTTCTAATAGGAATAAAATGGATGCTTTGAGAGAGTCTATCCACTATGAACCAAATTGCTTCATTGCCTCTTTGGCTCCTACGCAACCCATCTATGAATTCCATTGATATATGCTCCCATTTCCAAGTTGGAATCTCCAAAGGTAGTAACAATCCTCTGTGCTTTCCTTACTCAGGCTTTATCCTTTGGCACGTCAAACACTTGGAAACAAATTCAGCAACCTTCTTCTTCATCCCTGGCCAATAGAAAATCAACTCTATATACCTATATATATTATCTCCTCCAGGGTGAATGATCATCCTTGAATGGTGACATTCTACAAACACTTCCTTTAACATATTATCAATTTTTGGCACACAAAAGCATCTATATCTCTTCAAACATCCCTTTTCGTCAACTACATATCTACTGACATGGGGAAAATGTTCTCCTCTACTCAGCAAACCTAAAATATCTACTATCTCTTCATCCTTTTTTCCCAAGTCCAACGCCGGCCTAACCTTCATTACTGCTAAATAGCCTAGAGTGGGTTCTATTGGCAGTTGGAAGTTGAAATTCGAGAGGAAATCCAACTGCCTCCACTCATAAATAGCACCTAAGGTAGCATGCCTTTGGCTAAGGGCGTCGGCGATGACATTCCCTTTTTCGATTAAAATATTTTTGGGAAAATAGGTATGTGAGCGATTTGTGATCGATGAACAACTCAAACCTCTCTCCTAAAAGATAGTGCCTCCATATCTTTAAGGCAAAGATGATAGCCGCTAACTCTAAGTCATGAGTTGGGTATCTCTTCCCGCGGTCCTTTAATTACCTATTGGAATAAGCTATAACCCTTCCTTCTTGCATAAGAACTGCTCCTAATCCTTGCCAGATGCATCTGTGTAAAATGTAAAAGCCTTTGTCCCATTTGGAATGGTAAGTACTAGTGCAGTCATTAATAGTTCCTTTAACTTCTCGAATGCTTTCATGCATCTTTCATCCCATGCAAAGACTATATTCTTCTTGGTTAAACAAGTTAGAGGGACTACTATTTTTGTAAAGTCCTTTATGAATTTCCTATAGTAACCCGCTAACCCGAGAAAAATTCTAACCTCCGTGGCACTATTCGGAATCTTCTAACTTTGAATAACCTCTACTTTTGCGGGGTCTACGAATAATCCATGGTCGAAAACAATGTGTCTATGAATCTCACCTCTTTCTTCGAAAAGTGATGGTTTGAGAATTTGGCTTTAAGTTGGTGCCTTCATAAAGTCCTTAGTATCTCCCTTAAGTGATTTTCTTGCTCCCCTTCACTCTTGGAGAATACTAAGATGTCATCCACAAACACCATGATGAATTTATTTAGTTGTCCCTTAAATACTCTACTAATCAAATCTACAAAGCACGTGGGGGCATTTGTCAATCCAAAAGGCATAACTTCCCTTTTATATAGTCCATCCGGGGTGCGAAATGCGGTCTTTAATTTGATGTCTTCTACTATCCTCAACTGATTAAATATAGTAGTCAAATCTAATTTGGAGAAGATTTTGGCTCCTATAAGCTAATCAAACTAGTCGTATATTCTAGATAAAAGTTACCTATTCTTCTTAGTCAACTTGTTGAGTTCTCTATAATTGACATATAGTCTTAATGAGCCATCTGCCTCGGTAGCAAAGACAACAAGGGCTCCTCATTCTGAAGTACTCCTTCTGATGAATCCTTTCTACAACAACTTCGACATTAGCTATCTAACTCTCGTCTTTCCTTAGGGCCCATGTGCCTTAATGGTTGGCAACTAGTATAGCATCCTTCTTCAAATCAATCCTAAACTCGATCTCACTTTGGGGTGGGAGACCTGAAACCTCTTCAAAGACATCAGGGAATTCTCAAACTATGGGTACGGAAGAGAGCTTGTAACAAACGCCTTTTTAACCCTGAATGTCAACACTAATACATCCACGGTATTCACATGCCAAGCACCCAAGTGCCGGAAACACAGAACACTGAAGTAAAGAAAAAGGAGAGAAGAAAAGGAACAAGAAAGAGGAGAACAAAAACATTAGAATCTCATAGCGGAGTGATAACATATGATATCAAAAGATAATACATAGAGCTACTCCAATATACATAGTATATTAGATGTACTAATTAGAGTATTATCATAAACCTGGACAGTTATAACAGTCTGCCCTTACAATTATTGATATATAAATACACACACACACACTTACATAAAGTAATGTAGGGGAAATAAAAATACTACGGTAGGTAAACAACCAGCTCCTCTTTAAGAACTCAATGAACATCAATGAAAACCTAACTTTCTCAGATTGTTCGAAAGAGCATACGACATACAACAACACCTTCTGAGACTGTCGTAATGGTTATCCCCTCAAAAGAGCCAAACCATCTAATATGTACATATTATGACATAATAGATAATGTCTAGGATGAAGAATGTTAATTAGAAAATAGTTGTTCGTGCTTACATTGGCCACACCACAACATTTTTTAAGCATAATCAAAACTGCTAAGGCATGTTCGCATAATAGATGTTCCACAAAGAGCTCTCCAGTAAACTATCGACCGATCTCCTATGACAAGGATTAGAAACTACCTTCCGAGAGCATTGTATATCTCTAGATAGAATATATACCATAAGTTAAACACAACTGGCCCAACATCCGAACGCTTTTGTGAATAACATGAACCAAGTAACAACAACTTCCCACGTGAAACATATCAAAAGCATATTCTAGATATGGAGTTTCTATACCCTTTGGGTTAGCTAAACCCGGGGTCATGCATCATACTCTATCTTTAGTCATATACCGATGCTGAAGTTACGTTCAACATCTCCACACAAGAGCCATCATCACTCGAATAGATCATGAATCCTCATATGGATTCTGGCATCTCAAACAGATCCACTCCAAGAGATAGAACATGTATCTCAGTCTTGAAGTGGTTTTCGATAAGTAAAACACTTACCAATCCTGGTCTCTTCAAGAGTGAGTCGACGAATTTGGTCATATTCAACAACAATGAGAACGATCGCATATCGAAACCAAGTCTCATATACTTATCGTGTTTTCAAACTTCTCAACTTCTGCTATCCCTTGGTTAAGAGTATAGCTAGGTAGGTTAGAGCACTACTGCTTCTACGCCCTACTCGAATCATTATTCTTAACTCTCAAAGATAGAAATAAGTCTACTTTGTCAACATTAGTGTTATGTACACGACTAATTAATTTCCATACATAAGAAAACACACAAAGCACGATTAACACACACAAAGCACGGTCAAGTCACATAAACCACTACTTATCCTTTTTTAGTTAATTAATTTTTAATTAATTAAAACCTCTTTATAAGTTAAACTTCTTTTATCTAATAAAACTTATTTCATTAATTAAAACTTCATTTATTAATTTATATTTCTTTATTAATTAAAACATCCTATATTTAATTAATATTCCTCATTAGAAACAGTATTTTCGCCGACCTAGATCGAGTAAATAGTGCTCCAGTCAATAATATTGTGCATAAGCGGAGATTTTCCTAGGATATCTTTGAAGTATTTGGTGAAAATGTCTAAAATCTCCAGCTTATTAGAAACAATAGTTTCGCCGACCTGGATCGAGAAAATTTTGCTAGATCTATGCCTGCCATTCGCAATTTTATGGACATAGGCCATATTTAGGTCTCGCTAACGTAGCCACTGGTCACGAGACAGTTGCTTCTAGGCTATCTCTTCCTGATTCATAACACGAAGTAACTCCAATTCTAGGCTCTTAAGGAGGGCTCTTTCAGATAACGAGAGAGGAGATGATTCCTCTTTTATATCCAAGTCCAAGATCTAGTTTTAAAGGAGATCTTTCCAAGATTTAACAGATCCTCAAAGACCTTTAGACCTTTTTTAAGGGAGGAATAGAAGAGACGGAGTTTGATACCAAGTATCTGAACAGCAGATCCAAACATCCTGAAGGAAGACCAAACCCTCTCAACAATGGAATCAAAGCCCAGCTCAAGAGTCCAGAAGTTTTTAACTTGGAAGGAGGTTTGTGAGGGCTGCTATTACCAAAGTCAAGGAGTATAGGACAGTGGTCGGAGATTATGGATGGGAGGCTATGTTGGAAAGAAATTGGACGCATGGTTTCGTCGGCAATATTAATGAAAAATCTATCAAGCTGAGAAAGAGGGGGGAGAGAGCGCTTATTCAACCAAGTGAAGGCATGATTATTTAATGGCAAATCGACAAGGTCACAGCTAGCAATAAAATCGTTAAATTTGTCCATATCCCTAGAGAAATCGGATTGAGCATTACACTCGAAAGGGAATCTAGTAATATTAAAACCGGCCCCAATGATCCATGGACCGTTAAAATGGGTTATAAAAGAGGTACAAGATGTCCAAAGCGAGGACCTATCCAAAGAATTGTAAGGGCTATAAATATTTGAGAAAGCGTAGAGGTCCGTAGAGGAGAGATTTTTAAGAAACACATGTAGGACATTAGGGTCCCTTACGACTTGAAGAAAGGACTATCGAGATTCATCCGAAAAAGTAACGACCCCCCTTGGACCAATCGAATCCAAAACAGCCCAACCCAAAAAGGTGAGACCCCCAACACTATGAAGCTTAAAGTGGTAGGACTACATAATTTAGAATTCTGTATAAATAAAATATCAAGATGCAAAGGACTGATAAAATTCTTAACCAAGGCGCGTTTATCACTGCAGCTTAGGCATCTAATGTTCCATGTTAAAATCTTCATAAAGAACAAGAAGTCCTCTCTTTTTCAAGGCTTTTAATAACCTCGACATGCAAAGGAGAAACAGAAATTGCCATGCAAGAAACAGCACAAATAATGGCACTCTGATTTAAGGTATCAAGAAGATTCGGGATAAAAAACACTATCTTGGAGAGGGTCCCTAACACTGTTAGACAGATGGCAGCCGCTTCTCCTAACTATAGATGGAGTGTTCTGAGTTGGTAAGGCAAGCAGATGGGAGTTGAAGAGCTGAATGTTGGTCTCCACCTATGGAGGCAAATCCTGCACCACCCCCAACATTCATGTAGAAGTCCAAATTCATATCCTGCTCCAGATAAAGGTCACGGTCAATGGAGGTCATGGGGCCTGCCTTGATGTTGAGTGGAGGCCACCAAACAGAAGGCCCTAGGATGTTATGTGGCAAAGTCTCATCCTTTAAAGAGTCAATGGCAATCACCTTCTTGCCTACAACAATGTTCGCCGTCTTGAGATAAATTTTGGCCTCATCGGACATGGCGTAGTCTGCAAAATCGAGTTGAGGGGAAGGCACACTCGCCCAAGCCTGGAGGCATCATCGCCAAACAAATATATGGGTTTTTGTGATCAGAAGCAAAGATTGTCAACATCACCAAGGATAATGTCTTCTGGTGGAATGGGAGGTTGGTTATGAGTCCAATGATCAAAATCTATCTTAGAGTCGTACTCAAAGCCCAAAGTGAAGAAAGCCCCAAAAACATCCACACTCTTGTCTAACTTAATTTTCACAAAAGCGAACCTGTGGTCCATTGTGGCCTAACTATAGTGATCCGAAGCTATGAACTGGCCAATAGACTCCAGGATCTCAAAAAGGTGCACATCACTACGAAGAAAAGGTGGAAGACTGGTCAGCTTGATCCATTAAGGTTCAAAGTATTCACGCCTCACACTGTCCCTTGTAAGTGACCACTGCCTCACATGGATGGTACCAAAATCCAAGTGAAAGAACTGCTTCCTGACAATGATGCCCAGGAGTTGTCTATACGGAAATCGCACAAGGAACAATTTGTTGGAGATGAGTGCAATCCGCCTATTCGGACGATGGAAATGGAAATCCAAGCAGCAATGAAGATCATGGATGGACTACAAGCTGCTAAAGACGGTAAAGATGACATTCAGCTGAGCATCTAGAAGATTTGATTTGCTAGCGTGCATTTTTAAAAAGCGCGAAAATTCAATGGGGCTAGCTTTCTTAATTGGGGGTAGAGGAATTTTTATTAGGAGAAGTACAAAGGCCCTTAGAGTCATTTGTAATAAGGGGACCAGTGCCAGCAGAGTGTCCACCAAAAGAGACAAATTAGATCATGCATGTGCTACCAGAACGGCTATCAAATTTCTATTATATGCGAGTTTGCAACGTGCGAATAGTGCTCGTATTTGTTGCATTTGAAACAGAGAACAACAATCCTACAAAACTTTTCCACATGTAACGACAGCCTACAACGAAAATATCACATATCGGCTCTGATAGATCTTACCATATCGAACACACGTTTTGGCTTACACAAAGTGACCGCTGGAGAAACAATTGAATTCAAATTCAAATGAGCTGGATTCACCGATGCTGGAGGAGCACAGACGATGTCAGCATAACTGCGTCGCATAGTGAATGAGGCATCCAACGTAGCTGAATCGATCTCAAGGCCAGCCTCGAGATTCATAGGATCGAATTAAACATCCGACCAGAAGGTGCCAGACGTGAGTGTTTGCCAAAGAGCAACCGGGTTGAAATCCAAAGTGCCAGAGAAAGAGGGATGCACGCAGTTGATAACAGATGAGCGAGACTGGGAGAGATAGAGGGGACATTTTTGTGTTTAAATTTTTCAAAATCATATTTTTATTTACTATTCGCATATTTATTATTCATTCATACTCTTTTCTATTCTTTAAAAGTGTTCATATACTTATCTCGACGGTGTAAGTATATTCACAAATCATTTAACAAAATTTACTTACTTTAGAATATAATCAAAGAGGTTAAAAACAAATGTTACTTAAACATTGTTACTAGAAACCCCTCTCGTTTATAAATTAAACGTACAACTTTTCTATCTTTATCTCAAAAGATTCCATACTTGTTATTATCTTTAAAATTCCATTATTAAAGACATAAGTATATTTATAATATTTTTTCACTTAAAATATAACTCAAGGGTTTAAAAAAAATGTTACTAAATCATTGTTTACTACAAACTCAAAACATTTCACACTTAAACATTATCTTTAAACTATCTTTTTAAAGATTGACTTATACTGACAAGGGTCAAAGACAAATGTTACTAAAACATTGTCATAACAAACCCAAAATTATTCACTTATAGTTTTCATTAAAATATTTATTATTAAATATTTAACTATATTCCTAATTATAATTAATAAGGGTTAAAAATGAATTTTACTTAAACATTGTTTACTACAACCCAAAATCATTTGCTTATAATTATCTTAAAAATTTTAGTACTAAATATCTAATTATATTCCTTAGTATAATTAGTAAGGGTTAAAAGTGAATGTTACTTAAACATTGTTTACTACGACCCAAAATATTTACTTATAATTATCTTTGAAATATTCATTATTAGATATCTAATCATATTCCTAAGTATAGTTAATAAGGATTACAAATGAATGTTTACTTAAACATCATTTACTGCAACCCAAAACCATTTTTATACTTATCACTAACTTTAAGATATTCATTTTAAAGATCAAAACATATCTACTTATTAATTGAGGTGATACACTTTTAATTTAACTTCTCAAAATAATTTATTTTAACTTATGTGCTAAAATCCAAACTTCCTTCGCTACATTTATAAATATTTAACTTACCTTTTAAAACATATATATTTACTAAATGTATATATTTATATGTATACTATTTATAAGCTAATATAATTAACAAAATTCTAAGATAATTTAAAAGATACTATATTACATAAGCTTTTTAATACTTTAATAAAATCTTTATCTAATTTATTAAAATCTAAATATATTTAAAAAGTACTTCAAAAATACTTTAAAAATAATTATACTGCAATTTAACACATTTATTTTAAATATTGCTAAAAATACTTATTTTTATAATTTATCTAAAACCCATAAAAACATATTTTATAATTTAAAACTCTTTACTTTAAAAATTGATCAATAATTATTAAAAATATGTTTAAACTTTGATATTTTTTTCCAATAATAAATTCTTATAGTATTTATTAAAAATGCAATGAAGTCCTAGGGTGTTTTTCAAAGTTAACTTTAAAAATCGTCGAACGCAAGGCATTCTCAAAGTGCATCCATAGCGACTTTTCACTTCTAACTATCACAATGTTGATTCGCAATTTCTATAATTTTCCAAACCAATTACTTTATGTCAAACACATCCAAATGTGTGTAGTGAACAAACAGATATATTTCCACAATATATTCATATTTTAACCAATTAAACATATGTGAAATACAAGGGATTCCAAAGTGTATTTATAGTGACTATTTCGCTTTAACCATTGACAACATACCATCAAACATGTAAACAACAAGTCTCGGCCATATCACATATTATAGAGGGATTACAAGAAAAACTATATTATATATAATGTCGTCACTTGCTTGCAAAAGCAAGGAGGGGTCTAAAATAAAGTACTTGCATTGTTATCTATTTTAATTATATATTTTTAACATAACAAATACATACACAACATTATACAAATTAAATGGTGACTTAACTCATCCAAGCCAAAGCCTAATTAAGAGATAGATATTCTTGCTACGAGTGCCACAATGAAGATAACATCTCAATTAGACCTCGTATGCAAAAGTCATTGATTTTATATGAATTTGGATTAATTAAATTAATTAATTAACTGATTAAAACATTAATCTACCTTAATTATTTTCCTCCTTCATCCCCAAATATAATTCCCTATACATGCACAAAGATACACAACCATGGTCATGCACATCTCCCCCTTAACTCGAGCAATACACCACGAAACAATGCATGGCTGTAACACCTCAAAAATTTAACTAGAAATTTAATAAGAAAATTATATTAAAACAAAACAAGGACTAAAAAGAAAATTTTCACAGACATTCGAATTTGGCTGTGAAACTTGCACCATTGCATTCGTAGCAATTTTTCAAACAATTTCCATATAAAAATCTTTTTAATCGGAGTAAATACATAAAGGTTACGGGCATTTGAAGAACTGAAAATAGAATGAGAAATTTTAAAAAAAAAAATGTCATAAATTTACTAGGCGACTGGTGGAACCAAAAGGGTCGAAGGTTGAACGCTAACCGTTGACCAGGGGATATAAGTGGTTGACCATGACTAGGGAAAAATCATGTGTTTTGGATCGCCTTTGACATGTTCGAAAGGTTAAGAAGGATTGCTTTGCACACAAATTGTTGATGAGCGAGTGTGATTATAATAGATATTCTCTAACCTAGATTTAATGGCTTAAACTAAACCCAACTCCTATAAATACTAGCCAAATCAAACCCTAATACTCACATAACTCTATGCAGTAAAAAAACTCTACCAGAATTTTCTCTCTTCCCTCACTCTATAATTTTCTTAAAAGTTAAATAAAAGTAACCTAGAAGAACACAAGCATTGGAATCAAGGTGAAGCAAGCAGAGCTAGAGAATAGAGGGGAGATTCTTAGGCAAAAGCAATAGGAAGAACTTAGGCTTGAGCTCAGTGGGAACAACTTCGATTAGATGATTATTGCAGTTAGATTTAGACTATTTTAATTGATTTAGGATGTTAGAAACCCAAATTGAACACGTTAAACCCTAAATTAAATCTATAATCTCAGAATAGAAATTACAGTAAATATTTAAACTTGAAATTGATATATAATCCTAAATCAATAAACCCCAAATTGAATTGCAAATTGAAATATGAACCAGTCCTCTAGTAATTAGGGTGTAATAATTGCTAAAAATATGATTAAACAACTAACAAAATCAAAAAATTTAAAATCGCAAGGAAACTCTAATTTTACTATGCGACAGATCGACCTTGGAACGAAAGCGGTCGACCTTTCGCAGATGTTGAACCATGGCCTAAGGCTCAAGTTAAAGAATAAAAATTATATCATTTATGAAAAATTATATAAATGGAACTTTGTTTGTTAAGCCAATTTTGGGTCTAAGTACATGCTAGAGAAAAAAGGGATGTCAATTCCCTACCAAAGGACGTAGGTCTTTGCAGTTTGGGTAACGATAATAGAGAGTCAAAAGTTGACTAGGGCGATGTATTTCGCAGACGCTCAGGGGGCGTTCCATAGTGGACGCACAACACTAATAGAGACATCAATTGATTGAGCTTGATGCTAACATGAGTTCTTATACACATATATTCTGGCATGACATGGTACAGGTGGACATAGAAGCAGCACGATGAGAGGAAAAAGAGTAGAAAACGGGCCTGGTACTAACGGGAGTCCTTGTATGCACAAATTTGACATGACGTTGTATAGGTGGACGCCGGCGTAGTATGATAAGAGGCATTTTCCCACTATGATCAAGAGATAAAGATGGATGCATACTGTTAACGCTAAAAAGTGAACGCTAACACCCGGTGTGTGTGGTTGAATTGTGAAAGCACCACCCGCGTGACGGGAACAGAATTTAAGCAGTAAAATAGCAGAAAAGCAGTAAAAGATAGCAATTTATAGTGGTTCGGCTTGAGATTAAGCCTACGTCCACTTTGAATCTCTTTATAACTGAATCCGGTTACAAATCGATACAAAACTCTTATGAAAACAGTACAATTTGATCACAAGAAACAATCTTGACTACTAGCTCAATCTTCGACGATGAAACTCGATGAATCCGTGTTGGATGTAAGGAATTCCTCTCGAAGCTTGTTGTAGTGTCTCGAATGCTTGAAGATCTTTGATTGCTGAATGAGTGGAGAGTTCGACAGAGTAACGGCGCTTGAAGAAATGAATGGCCAAAAGTCCCCTTCATGTTGGAAGTGGTGGTCTATTTATAGGAGTTGATTCTGGACAGGAATTTCTGCCAAGTCATGAGTCGTGGACGACTTATGGTAAGTCGTGAATCATGGCCACCTCGGCAGGTATCAATGTAAGTAAAGCGGCAGCGGATCACGACTCGGTCGCTTTAGGTCGTGGACGACTTAAGCTAAGTCGTGAGTCGCAGATAGCCATAAGTCGTAAGCCCTCCTCACTCCTTAGGTCGGAACTTCCCTTAAGTCGTGGAAGCTTTTAAGTCGCAGTATTCCTTAGGTCGTTAACTAGTTGATTTAGCCACCCCCTTTAAGTCGCTAACTTCCTTAGGGAGTTAAGTCGTGTACTACTTTGAGTCGTCTGGTCTTTTAAGTCGTGTAAACCTTAACTCGCTGAGTTGTGGACTTCCTTAACTCGCTGAGTCGTGGACTTCCTTAACTCGCTGAGTCGTTAAGTCGTTCTGTTCTTAACTCGTTGAGTCATTAAGTCGTCTTGGTTGGTAACTCCTTACAGTAGTTAGGTCGGAGCTTTCTCAAGTCGTAAGCCTGCTAACTCGTAGGTCGTTGATAGTGTCAATTCGTTAAGTCGTCTGGACCATGAGTCGTAAGTCGTGAAGCTCTTAAGTCGTGGCCTGTTGAGTCGTAGGAAATTAAGGGTTAACATTTGCCCCTCGAAGTACACGCCTAAGTCGTAGGTCGTGTGCTTCGACTCATCTTAACTCGTGTGTGCCTCTTCGTGTTCCACTGCCCCAAGGTATAAAAAGCTTGAGTCGTTTCTTCCACTCGTTACCTATCTTCTGAGTCGTTTCTGCCATTAACATCCCTACGAGCTTTCTCAAGGCGATTTCTTTTTCTTTTTTCATCAATCAACTGATCACTGATACTCGATCCTCTACTATGTAAGTGCTCCTGCCTTCCCCTCAATTCTCGATCATCATTAACTTGTGAATTCCCCTCTTTGCCCCTAATCCATCCCCTTGTGCAACGCCTTGTTACGAATTCCACTACATTGGCAGTTCGTGAGCCTGACTTTGCTCGATTTTATCTTTAGATGAATGGGGTGATGGAGATGAGGGATTACGGTATTTCAGGTTAAATAATTGATTAGGGTGGCGAGGCTTTGGCGATCTGAAATTGGCTCTCGGGTGGTTCAATGATGTGGTGGAATGAGGATCAAGATCATAGTTGATTGAGAGGTTATCGGGTTTGGAGGGTAACGGGTTAGGAGAAAAGTCAATGGATCTAATGGAGTGAGATGTTAGTCATGGTCATGGTTTAGTAGCGTCTTGCGTCCTACGACATAAGCCTCATTCGATATGAACCTTGCACGATTTTAGCCTATCATGACATAAGCCTTGTACGACTTAAGCTTATCACGTCATAAGCCTTGTACGATTTAAGTTTGTCACGACATAAGCCCTGAGTCGTGGACGACTTAGGACTTAGGGAAATTGCTTCGCTTTAACCTGAAGTCTCTTTCTTCTATTACACGACTTAAAGACTTGAAGTACCGCCGACTCAAGGCATCAACGACCTAAAATCGAAATGACATGTCATGTCTTAAAGTCCTTAAGCCGTGGTCGAGTTAACATATAAGTCGTTGGCGACTCAAGACTTGTGTTTTGCCTGAACCTTGAACTGCTGAACTTTGAATTGCTGCATCTTTTCAAAGATCATTCTAACTTGCAAATTAATCAACCTGTTTAATACCATATTTACAGGAAATTGGGACGAATATACTGTCACCGATCGCCCACATCAAATGACAGATTAGCTAATAATAGATAATTGATATAAATAGATCGTGTGAACGAAGTGCTCTAAATCAACGGATTCAAGCAAAGTATTAAAGCAACATTAAAACAGTCAACTAAAAATGACCGGTTTATACTTAATACTGTACCTGAACTTTAAATTAACAAGCCCTGAAATTCGATAATCAATCAATTACTGACTATCTCAATTCTAGTTGTATTTACTTGTTATCTTTACTAGTTTTGCACAACACTTCACACTGTTTAGGAAACGTGCACCTTCATATTTGAATACCCAGTTGCTTGTGTAGAATGACTTCTCAACAAGGAGATGTAACAGTCTAGACTGGAGAGTCCACTCCTATTCCAGCTCCTTTGGTAAATCCCCCAGAAAGAGCTTCTACCACTCTATCGTACAGGGTCTTTCGGCAATTGTGCACTCAATTTGGCATTGCTGAAGCTGACGCCATTCTTCCTGAGAAGAGTAACACAGCGGATGTAGCACCTCCTGGCTTTGTAGCGGTCAACCGACAAATGTGCCTGAGCGGAGCCATTCCTCCTTTCAACAACTTTCTTCAACATCTTCTTCGCCAACTGGCAATCTCTCCATTTCAACTACACCCCAACAGCTATGCCGCTCTAATAGGGCTGTGTGTATTATTCGGTAGAACGCTTGACCGTCTCCCCAGTGTTGACGAGATTTATTACTTATGTTCTTTTATCAGGACTAAAGATCATCCTTCGATCATTGTTGTAAGAAGTGCCAGGAATCGCAAATTGGTTATCGGCCTTCCTGATAGCGCTCATGGCTTTTTGACTCAATATTTTTACGTCCGCTGTCCCCCTGGGTTTTATGCTGTGTGGAGAGAAGGAAGTGAGATTGTCTACCTTTTCTTCTTTTTACTGAGTATTTTGCAGTCCAAACCATCAAGTGTTAACTTTGCTTTCTCGTTTCAGCGCTTCCCCCTCCCTCTAGGGATCCCAGTCACAAGCAAACTCTGGAGAGACTCATGGCTGTTCCAGTTGAGGAGCGGGATGTGAAATTTTTGTTGAAAGACGAGTTTCTTCACCAGTTTGGACTTCTTCATCTCTCTCGTTCCACTCAGCCTCGCGAAGTTCCAAATTCTCCTAAGGAGGTACCGGATGTCCCACCTTCTGTTGAAGAACCCGTACCGAAGAAGACTACCACTGAAATTTCACTGGTAAAATGTCCCACACTTACCGATGTTGCGGGCCCGTCCAGCAAACTGGTACTTGCCCCAATTATCGAAGAGGAAGAAAATCCTCGAACTTCTGAAAAGTCAGCCGATGTGGAGATTGAAAAGGAAAACCCTACTGGGTACCATGGTGATGACACCTTCGATGGCTTAAGTGATATAATGATAACTTCTCGAGAGCTCTTTAAAGACGACATAACTAAAGTCACTTCTCCTGTAACAGAAGCAACATCTACTTTGCAGCAAACTTTGTCAGCTCAAGAATTAACTCCCGTTTCTCAATCTGCTATCACTCCCCAACCAAAGAGTGATTTGTAGTTTGACGCGCGTAGTTCGCACATCACACACACTTAGGATGCTTAGTACTTATATGCACTTTGCCTCCTTAATTTGAAGATTTTTTAAAACTTGTTTTTCTCTTCAATTTTAGGTTCTTCAATGGGGCGAAGTGGCTCATATTTTGACAACTTTCGGCATTACGGAGGGCGCAGTTCTTACAATTATGGACACTACCTTCCCGCTCGCAAAGAATCCGACGAAGAGCGTGCAATTAGAAAAAATCAAGAGAGGCGGGCTTATGAGGAGCAGCAGAGAAGAAGGGACGATGACTCCCATAAAAGAAGATATAATGATGATAAAGGGAAGAGCCATGCTGCCGGAGACCCGAGTAAACGGGCTAGACTTGATGAAAAGGACGCGTCTGCAATTTCTGAAAAATCTGACGCTCCCATCTCTTCTAACATCCCATCTGGCTCTCCTCCTCTAAAGAAATCTGATATTCAAACAATCTTTAACAGACCACAATATCAGGTTAAAGACGGCCCTCCAACACTTCAGAGCCGATTTCCGAATTGGAGCTTAAAAGGAGTGCGCTTTGACCTGGATTTGGTCCCGATTGATAAGCAAGACATGCTTAAAAGTCTTGACACAGTCAAGCTTAATATTGAGAGGATATCGCAATGGCAGAAACTCGTCGATGAACTCCAAAGAGTCAATCATATGAATCTTGAGGCCATGATGACTATGGAGAATGATAAAGCTGAATCGGATAAATGGCATAAGCAGCATGATGCGGAGATGACGAGCATCGCAGACGACAACGCAAAGCTTGAATATGAAGTCAAGCGACTTAAGGAAGATCTCGCCTCGTCTTCTGCATCACACACTCAAAAGGAAGAAGTCTTTCAGAAGCAATTGCGGGACGCACATGCTGCACTAAGGGATGCCGAAATGAAACTTGCAGCCGAGCAGCACATTACTGAGAAATACCACAAAGAAAATGCTGAGCTGCGGGATACAACTGCTTCCCAAAACGCAGAGATTGAAATGTTAAAAGCTCGACTTCTTAAAATTGAGAAGGAGCGCAACGATGCAGTTGCTAGACAGGTTGCAGCTGAAGAATCCCATAAAGCGACTAAGGACATTATTGACTCCACCTTATTCGACTTTTACATGCACAGCATTTTAGGGCGTGGTAGCCTCTCATTCTTGGGTCCAAAATATGAGATCACCCTAGCTGAAGTGTGGGAAGCAATAATGGACATGTTCGGAGGTGCCAGATATACTGAGGCAGAACTTGAAGCGACTTATCTAGATGATGAGGCACATTCCGCCCTTGCCAGGGGAAAAGAACAACTTGCCGAAGCCAGAGCTGGAACAGCGGCGGAAGGGCATCTAGAAGAGAAAACATCTTTAACTGCCGCTGTCCATACTTTGACTTCGACCGAAGTTGATATCGCTGGTTCTAGTTCACATTCTCCTCTTCCTGCAAAAGGCGTTCAGGATAAGCCTTTTACTACCGAGTCTCCCCTTACTCAAATCGAAGAGCAGAGCCAAGAAGACACCGAGGCTGCTGATAAATTTGAAGTTGAACTTGCGAAGCCAACTCCTCCAGGTATTTTCGGCGTCGACCCGGGTTCAATGAATCAGTTATTTGATTTAACCGAGTTTGATGACCTTCTTACTTGTTACTTAAACTTTGGTGAACCGATACCTTCTCTATCTTCGGGAAATGTCGATTTTAACTTCTTTTCTTCTACAACGGAGGTACCAAACACTACACAAGCTTCCACTCCTTCAGTTGTTGTTCCTCCATCCTCACAGATTACTCCTCCTTCTGCTTCCCAACCGGGATCACAGGCAGAAAAAATCGAAGCTCTTCAAGGCCTGGATGATCCGGCTTCTTCGTAGGAGCAGAAGGCGGAGGATCCTGAAGACATCGAGAAGACCCCGGAGCGGTCTCTAGATGATGCCACGAAGCTTTCAACATTGCTTGTTAATCCGGGGAGCGAATCTTCTTCGAAGAGGAAGGGGAAGCGTGCCATAAGGAAGAAGAAGAGAAGTGCTTCAACTAGGGAAGACAAAACAGAAGAAGACCCAACCACTCCTCCTTCTCCGTCCCGCCCACATCGGATTCCGAAATTAACTATTAGGCCAAGCAAAGGCTCCAAGGGTGGCGGGAAGAAGGAATGACAAGCTGGTCTTTCTACTTCTTATTTTGCTTTTTACATGTATAGACCGGAGATTGTGCGGGTACCGGTCCCTGCTTTTGCTTTTTGTAATCTGCACAATGTAAAAATTTTCATAGTATTGAATAAAATAGCTATTTTACTTGTGTAAATTCTTGTGTATGTGAGAATGTATATGTTTCTCTTTTTCAGTGTAGAATAAATGACTCTTTTTTGTTTGTACAAACTTTTGTCTGTTTTTTGAGAATGCATTTATTCCACATCTACTTTTCATGATATTGCAATGAACTCGCGGTATGTTACTTGCATATTACTTTTATTAATGTAACTGAATTGTATAGTGTTGCCCCCATACCGCAAGTGCATTGCAACATTTCTAGCTTTTCCAAGACTGATACTCTTATTTCAGAGAATAACTACTCCACTTTTTAAGGGAAGAATCATTCTGCTTCTAATAGAGTATATCTCGTCTTCAGTGAAGTTTTTACTTTCTCTTTCTTTTTGAAGAACACTTCAACTTTTGGGGATGATCACTTTTAGTTGTTAAAAAGTGAATTTTCCTACGCAGTGAAGTGAACTTCTGTAGAAGGTTTTGATTTTGTGCCCCCGTAAAGGGCTTATTTTTGGTACTTCAAGCAAGGTGAAGTGCACCTCTGAAGAGGTCTTTTGGTCTCTGAAGAGAAGCGATTTTGGTCTCCGAAGAGAAGCAATTTTGGTCTCCGAAGAGAAGCAATTTTGGCATTCCAGCTCTGGTGAAGTGGGTCTCCAAAGAGAAGCATTTTGCACTTCGACTCTGGTGAAATGTGCCTCCGAAGAGGGCTTTTTATCATTTCATCTCTGGTGAAGTGGGCCTCTGAAGAGGAGCATTTTGCACTTCTACTCTGGTGAAATGTGCCTCCGAAGAGGGCTTTTTATCATTTCATCTCTGGTGAAGTGGGCCTCTGGAGAGGAGCATTTTGCACTTCTACTTTGGTGAAATGTGCCTCCGAAGAGGGCTTTTTATCATTTCATCTCTGGTGAAGTGGGCCTCTGAAGAGAAGCATTTTGCACTTCTACTCTGGTGAAATGTGCCTCCGAAGAGGGCTTTTGCCTCCGAAGAGGTCTTGTAATTGCTTGGAAGTTACTTTCTCATGGTTGAGTGGATCCACGGGGCAGATGCAAGTTGCTTGATTGGATGCTCGTTTGCACAAACGATCGCAATCCATTAACAAGGGCCCTGTTCCTTCAATTTAAGAAGGTGCCCCTCCGGTGGTTCCACCAATCTTTTTTGATTGAGAGAAGTACTTTCATTTTTTGGCATGCCTCGTTAGAGGGCTTTGTTGACCTTTGAGAAGGAGCGTTGGTTGGTTGGTGTGCCAGGAAGGTTGCGTCTCTGGGGCGAGTAGATCCACGGGACGGACGCAAGCTACCTGATCGGATGCATCACGATCAGTTAACAAGGGCCCTGTTCCTTCTGCTTGGGAAGGTGTCCCTTCGGTGGTTCTTACCGGCCCTTTTATTGAGAGGCATACCTCCTTTTGGCTGCTTCTTTGTTTGCTTGGCAATGTTCTCTCATCATCTGCTCATTAGCGATCTTTTATTATCGTTTCCAAGCGCATCTTCTTTCCTTTTACAAGTAAATTGCCTCATCCGAAGAAGTGGACTTCACTGTTGAACGACTTCACGGGACAAACGCAAGTTATCTAGTTGGATGTCTGTTCATATTGACAATCTCAACCAGTTAACAAAGGTTTGCCACAGTGGAGTCGCCAACTTTTTATGTGAAGTTCTCCTTGTATAGCATTTGAATTTGGAATTTTTTGTCGCTTGGTAATTGCGTAATAGGTGATTTATAGAGGTCGCTTAGCTTTGTGACGAGCAAGCCTTGTTTTAATGTCCTGCAATTTTGAATCGACATTTTAGCAATACATTTAAAGTATTTACATATCGAAATAAAACAAGTATTATGAAATAGTAAAGAACACAAGATTTATAGTGGTTCGGCCAAGAATCGGGTCTACATCCACTTTATAGCTTTCATTCATTCACACTGATTTACAATGTTTTACAATACAACTGACACATTCATCACTATTTTACAATTTTGAGCAAATTTTTTTCTTTTTCAAGTAAAATAAGGACGTAAGTGGTTGCTGTTCCAGGCTCTTGGAATTGGATCTCCTTCAACAGTTATGAGTTTGAAAGTGCCATCAAGAAGTTTACTGCCAATGGCATATGGTCCTTCCCAGTTTGGTCCAAACACACCAGTTTCCGTCATGATCCTTTTCAAAACTAAGTCTCCGACCTCAAAGCTGCGTTGGCGAACTTTAGAGTTGAAGTGCCTGGCTATCCTTTGCTGATAAGCTGAAACTCTGAGCCTAGCTTCTTCTCTTTTCTCATCAAGAAAATCAAGTGCTTCAAGTTGCAGCTTTTCATTTTCAGCTTCGTTGAAATGAACTCTTCTATGTGAAGGAACTTCTACTTCCACTGGAATCATTGCTTCTGATCCGTATGCCAGTGAAAATGGAGTGTGCCCAGTTGTAGTTTTGTGAGTAGTCCTGTATGCCCATAGTGCTAATGGAAGCTTATCAACCCAACCACCTTTTGCTCTTTCGAGTTGCTTTTTGATGGTTGACTTGATGATTTTATTTACTGCTTCCACTTGCCCGTTTGCCTGCGGATGAGCCACTGCTGAGAAGCTTTTCCGAATTTTGAACCGTTTGCAAAAATCCTGGAATTCTTCACTTTCAAACTGAGTACCGTTGTCTGTGATTATCTTCTGTGGCACACCATATCTGCAAATGATATTTTTAGTTACGAAATTTATCATCTTTTTAGAGGTAATGGTGGCTAGGGGTTCAGCTTCAGGCCATTTTGTGAAATAATCAACAGCTACAATAGCATATTTGATTCCTGATTTGGCAACTGGTAATGGTCCGATTAGATCTATCCCCCAAATGGCGAATGGCCATGGGCTAACCATCTGTGTGAGTTCGGTGGAAGGTGCTTTTGGGATTTTTGCAAATCTTTGACATTTGTCGCACTTTCTAGAGTAAATAGCAGCATCTCGGTTAATGTCAGGCCAGAAATACCCATATCGGAGAACTTTCTTGGCTAAAGTTTGACCAGCTGAATGATCTCCACATTCTCCTCCGTGTATCTCGGCTAGAATTGTCTTGGCTTCTTCCTTAGTTACACATCGGAGCAGAGGCATTGAAAATCCTCGTCTATATAATCGGCCATCTTGAATTATATACCTTGACGCTTTCCTCAATAGTTTCGACGTTCCTTAGAACTTTCTGGCAGGGAACCACTGAGTAGGTATTCTTTGATTAGAGTCATCCATGATTCATGCTCTTGAGACGTAGCCATAATCCAATCAACATCCATTTCATCAATGCTTGGAGCTGACAGAACTTCTACAGAAACTAATCCCAGTAATTGAGCTTCTCCGGAACTTGAGTACTTTGCTAGAGAATCTGCTTTCATGTTCTCTACCCGAGGAATATGACTTATCGTGTAATGATTGAAATCTTCGAGAAGTTCACATGCCTTTGACAAGTATGCGGGCAGATTTCCACCTTTAGCCTGAAACTCTTTCTTTACCTGGCAAACAATAAGTTGAGAATCGCTAAAGATTTGTAACACTTTGATGTTTAGTTCCTTGGCAATTTTCAAGCCAGCAATAAGAGCCTCATTGTGACGACCCGGAATTTTTGTATATTTGAAATGTGAATATTTAATTTATTTTAAATATCCGAAGGTTAAATTTTAACTTTAATTTCAAATATACAGTATTTATTTGGATAATTAATTATTAAATTTAATTATCGGGATTGGGTAAAATATTGAATCTTGATTTTAAGCCTGTTAAAAATAGTTTAAAGGTTCAGAAAATTTATATTGATAATACTGAAGATAATAAAAGTGATAGAATTGAATTTAAAGGTGTTTTGACCAAGTTTTTAAAATATATTGTTTAAATTGAATTTTAAAATAGCCTTCAGAGGCACACTCTCGGAATTCGACGAAACTGGTTTCATTAGATCCGTAATATGGGATTTTTATCGGATTTCAATTCTCGTAGTTTCCGGAATTGTCGTGAGGTCGTACGCTGGATAAACGCGTTGGAATCAAATGTAAATTTAATTTTATAAATGGTCTAGTCAAATTTTCTATCAGCCTACATTCTTTCTTTTCAGCTGGAATTCCTGCTCCACCAGCACGTGTAACGTTTCAAGCACGCCAACATCGCTTCTGTCTCCCTTTCTTTTTCGTTAAGTAAACAAAGATATACAAATAGAGAAAAATTGCCCCTCTCTTCTATTTCCGTTCGAGAATACTCAGTTTTAAAAAAAAAAATTTCCAACTCGTTCAGAAATTACGGCACTCCTTCCTTTCGCGATCTCGAAATCAAATCAAGAGCGGGGACGAGCTCGAGTTTGCGAGTGGGCCATATAGAGGGAAACTCATGCTTAATACGAGTGCACGCGTGGATGGAGGCACGTCGCGGCTAAGGGGGGGATGGCGGCAGTTCGGAGATTGTCGTCATTTGGTGGCAGTTGCCAGGGCTCGCGGTGGAGCAGCTAGTCGAGCGTGTAGTGTCGAGCAGAAAGGGATTAGGGTTGCGATTATCTGGAGATTAAGTCATGATCAGGGTCATTGGGTTTCGTTGTATTTTGCTGCGAGTGATACTGGGAGGCGGTAAGGTCGAAGGTTTGGGATTTCGAGCTCGAACTCGAGCTGCAACCGTGAAATCAGGTTGGAGGCTGCGGGGTTTCACGATTCGAGCAAGGTGGATTTTTCCGAGTCTGTTTTTCTAGCAAGGTATAAATTTGCTACTAGTTAATTACAATTTGCATTTCAGTTTAGATTTGAATAATCAGAAGTCAGGAAACGAAAGAAAAATAATTTCAGTAATTTTTGCTGTTAATAGGAAACTTATAAAGAGTAATATAAATTTTGTTTATAAGCGTATATCTCTGGTTTCATAGATAAGGTTTTGAATTAATTGGGATTTTAAAATATGAAGAAAATATATATAAAAAAAAGAGAGGAAAGCATAGGTATAAATTAATTAAATCTATCAGATGGAATTTAATTGTTCGAATATTAATAAACTGTATAAAATGTTTATACAAGGTCGGAAATCGAGGAAACCAAGGCAATTTTGAGATGGATTGCAAATAAAAGCAAAGGTGAGTTAATCTCACTCAGTTAGATTTGAATTTAAATGGTTAAATTTAAATAATTGATTGAATGGTTGCATTGATTGAATATGCTATACTATATATAGTAGTATATAGCAATATATACATATTGGCATATGTATATATTGGACTTGTTGATATTCCCGCATTATATAGCGGATGAGACCCTATGCGCCACATAATAGCGGATGATATTTTATAAAACCCATATACCGCGATATTCCACCTCGAAGTGGAATTGGTATTGTGCTAACGTTTGTGGATGCAGGGAAACAGGTTGGAGGGATCCAACTGGATTCCTCAAAATTATTTAGATTATTTGATATTCTGTTCTATGAATATTGATATCCTGTGATGATTTTATTGATGATTGAAATATTGGATGATATGGTTGAATTGAATATTTCAATAAAAGGAGTTATCAAAATATATGGAATTGGATTTTGAAAAAAATAAAAGAGTAAATTTTAAGTAAATAATTCAAGTGAATTGGAATAAGGGAATTTCGAAATAACAAGGGAAATATTAACTTTAAACTAAAGTGATATTAAATTTAAAGAATAAAGGATTTATTTTGAATGTAAGGATTAAATTTAATTAAAGGCTAAAGAAGGAATTTTGGAAGTTTAAAATTGGTATTTTCAGTTAAAAAGGGTTTTAACTCAAATAAAGGAATAAATCTAAAAGTTAATGTATTTTGAAATAAATGAAATAGTAAAGGAAATTTATTTCAAATTAAAGTAAAGTAAATTGGAAAAATCAATTGGAAATTGATTTAGTTGTTTAAAATTGGAATTTTTAAAGAGAAGTGAGATTTTGGAGATATGAACTGGGTTTATAAAGTAAAATAAAATATAGTGGATATTTGAATATAAATTCAAGGTGGGAATTTATAAAAGGAATATGAATTGGTTTAAAAATAAATGTTGATTTATTATTAAAAGATGTGAAGAGAAGTGTATTTATCTGGATAGCCAAGTATGTTTTTCCAAAGCAATTTTAAATATAAGTTAAAAATTTTAATATAATTTAAAAAGCATATTTTAGAGAATTTATTATTTCTAAATGTTAAAGCCTAAAGTAGTATTTTCAAAGATCTATTATTGTAGTAATTATATAAAAGCGATTTGCTATTGTGTTTTAAAAAGAGAAATTTAGTTTATATTTATAAAGTGGTTTATTTTAAAGTATATATTTTTAATAAAGTATTAAAGTAGTTTGATTTCAATGTTATAAAATATATTTAAAATAAAGTGTTTTAAGATTATTTAAAAATAAAAGTATTTTGTACTTGGTGATTCAGTGGAAATAATTATTTGGGAAATGTTTTCCGTAAGCGGAAACTGTTTTGAAATTGTTTTCAAATGAGCTTTGAAAATTGGAAATATATCTTGGAAAGATATTTGGGCAAATAAATAATGTGGGAAATTATTTATTGTGTGATGGTTGCTTGTGGATGTTAATTGATAGTTAAATAACCGACTATCAATATTGGCCAAATGCGCTGATCGTTTCGAAGAGACCGGGATCGAGTTTCCGTATACCGGGATTCTAGGTCTGGAGACTCGAATACCACTTCGATCCGGTTTGTACGTTTCGTGTAACGATTTCGGAGTCGAAGATGGAGCAGTGAAGTGCAAGGGCTAGTCGCTACTAATCCTGAGGATATTTCCAAAATGGATGTAGTAGGAATAGTGCCTTCGGTTCCGTTCAAACCCAGGACGGACTGGTATGGACGAATGCTTGCGAAACATCGTCAGCGGACGATGGGCATTCTAAGGGATATGTTCTCTAAAAGGTATCGTTTAGCCTCGAACCTCATCAACCGGGAATGACTGAAAATCAGGGGTTATGCAGCAAGGCTTCGTGGGTAGCTCCCACTGGAGGGTAAGGTCATCCCTGTCTAGATGTCCCTTTTTATTTCGGCTTAGTGGTGCGGTTGCTGATCCCAACCGTGGGGTGATTTTATTCGGGATCATCCAGTAAGGGATGGTTCCGGCCTTGTGTTGCAGGGGAGCGAGCGTACTGTGACGACCGCCCATGACCCCTGCACCGAATCTAGAGATAGTGCGCTGTAAAGTGTGCCAGGCGACCATGGACGATTGTCAAGGTAAGATTAAAACAACAGAATCTATCGTATTACTCACAGCGCATGGACAAAATACAATAGAACATATGTATAGTGAAGCTTTACAGAACAAAATGACATCTTATAAAACTCCATAATAGTTGAATACAAGCATTCATATAGTCAATACATCCAGCCTCACTACAAATCTCTCAGAGAATACAAAACAGCGGAATATCCAGTACATATAAGAAGATAATATGCAACCCTCCAGCTCGTCTTCGATATCAGCATCGTGAGAAGAGAACAGCACCTGTCACCTGCTACCTAGTCTGCCCGTCCCAAAAATGGACGAACAGCCCAAGGCAATAAGAATTAAAACATAAAGCCTTGAGTCAGACAACAGTCTTAGTGAGCAGTAAATTAACTAACAACATACCAAAAGAGCATAAAGGAAAAGGAATAGGAATACAACCCTCCCACTCCAACCTCATTCTACAGTGATAGCCCCCAGACACACACTAAGCAGAAGCAAACATAGCAGAACACACAATTTAAAGTAAAGCTACTATCACTCGAGTCAAGGGCGATGTTTTCCAAGTACCAAGGCCTAAATCAGATAAGCACCCAAAAAATACCGCTCTTGAGTCCGAATGACGATACAACCAAACATCCATGACTCTGGCTATCACTGTTATCATTGCTTCGATATCACCGTTAATTGAATGACCGGCACATTCTTTCAGCCGTCCGTCAAGGGCTAATGGAAACCCCGGTTCTAGACATAACTCCCGCACGTCGTCGCAGCCCGTGCCTAGGACTATCGAATCTGCCCAGAGTACTCGACCATCAACAGTTGGCCGTTGGGACTATCGAATCTGCCCAAACGTACTCTTGCTTAGAGCATGCTAGAACCTTCAACAACGATGCTATCCAAGCCTCCTAGTCATCCTCCTCGACGACTATTCTCATATCCATTCATTATCTTCAACTCGAATCATATCACCGAGTTATCAACATGCTTGGAATTATCCCGTCTGGATTAGACCAAGTCTTCATCACATGATTGCCTCGCTTCATTACATCCTCGCAAAGCCTCATCTCATCATCACATCATCAAATCTATGCATAAGAGCTTCATCATCCCGCTACATATGCCACAAGCAGCTTTTCCAATTCAAGAGCCTTTCCCTTAGCTTTTGAATCACCTTCGATCTAAATCTAATCATCAATCATCTAGTTCACAACAATCAATCAAATCAAACATCAATCCAAGTAATCAAGCATTCAAAAATGATCTAAGTAGACAATTATAACAATAATGGCATTTTCGTAATTAAAGAGTTGAAAGTCCAATAAGCATGAAAACATGGATTATATCTCTACAACTTGATGAATGAACTTGCATAGGTTAACATATGATAAAATGGATGTAACATCATCATGAACAATGGATCTATATGGATCTACACTTAGGATGAAGAAAATGCATGGAAATCACTATTTTATCACCAAATCGAGCCAACAATCCGATATACTCCTTTGGATCCGTGTGAGAGATAATCACCACTCACCAAATCACCTAAACAATCCAAAAGATAACAACTTCAGATCTGGACAGCGAAGAACTAAGCTAGATCCGACAAGATCTCACTTCAAACGAAGAAATCTCTCTTGAAAAGATGAAGATCCTCAATCTAAGCTCTTGAATCTTCAATCTTGATCTTCGATTTGGATGGATTGAAGCACTAGATTAGAGTGGAGAAAAGAAGTGAAGAAGTGTAGAAGTCGATCTCTCAAAATGGCAGCACTTCGTCGCTTCAAAATCCGGATCCCAAAAAGTGAGAACAACCCCTCCTATTTATAGCTGAAAACTGCCCTTAAGTCGTAACTCGGCTATCTTCTTAAGTCGGTCAATACTATAAGTCGGTCATCTTCTTAGATAGGCTACTCCCTTAAGTCGGTCACTCGTCCTAAGCCACTCTATGACTTAACTTCCTTAACCCGGTTAATTCCTTAGGTCGTCCCAAACTGTCAACCGACTTAAACCACTTCCCTATCTTCCTTAGGTCGCCGCCGACCTATACTTTAGTCCTTAACTCGTCCAGACTTCCTAACTCGGTGAGTTCCTTGAGTCGGCAACTCGACCCAGACTTGTTGCTTAACTCGTCCAAACTCCTAAGTCGGCTACGACTTAGGACTTAAGCAAAATTCTGCCAAAACCAGAAATGACTTAACAACCATACAACCAAAGGTCAATCATTTTAGAATGTTTTGATCCGTAAAAATACGGGTCGTTACATTCTCTCCCCCTTAGGAATTTCGCCCCCGAAATTCCAAACAAACAAGGCAATCAAAGCTATTCTGTACGCCTATCATCCATAACAATCAATAAACCATGCATCCAATTCTAGCTTAGCGTACAGAATTCTAAGACTTAGAACAAGTTACAATTTCGTTAGATGACACGACACCTTAGGGCCATACCTTGAAGAGTTCAGGATGGGCTGCTTTCATCCTCTCTTCCACCTCCCATGTACAGTCGTTATCATCGTCACTCCATTGTATCTTGAGCAACTTAACTATCTTCCTCCTAAGCTGTTTCGTGTCAGTTTCAACAACACGAAGCGGCTTACGAGGTCTTCTATCAACTGGATCAACTTCAAAATCTTCACAGCTATCAGCAGAAACTACGGTATTCGAGTCATGCACATACTTCCGTAGACATGATACATGAAAAACATTGTGCACACCCGACATCTTCTCCGGTAACTCCAACCTATAGGCGAGCTTTCTAATTCGCTCGATGATCGGGAATGGTCCAACAAATCTCGGAGTCAATTTTCCTTTCTTCCCGAATCGAATAACATTCTTCAGTGGAGAAATCTTCACAAAAACCATTTCACCTACGTCGAATTCCAAATCCTTTCGACGCTTATCAGCATAACTCTTCTGACGGTCTTGGGCTGCCTTCATTCGTTGCCGAATGATCTCTATGCAATCTGAAGTCTGACGAATCATCTCTGGCCCAAGCATCAACTTTTCCCCAGTTTCCAACCAACATGTCGGAGAGTTACACGGTCTTCCATACAATGCCTCATATGGTGCCATACCAATACTTGACTGGTAACTGTTGTTGTAGGCAAACTCCACCAAATGAAGGTGATCTTCCCATGATCCTCCGAAATCCAAAACACAAGCTCTGAGGAGATCTTCCAAAACTCGGTTGACTCTCTCAGTCTGACCATCTGTTTGGGGATGATAAGCTGTACTCAAACACAACTCGGTTCCCAAGACTTCCTGGAAGCTCTTCCAAAATCCACTAGTGAACAATGGATCTCGATCGCTCACTATACTCTTCGGAATACCATGGAATCGAACTATCCACTTAACATACAACTCAGCCAACTTTGATGCAGTCCTAGTTGATCGAACAGGAATGAATCGTGCACTCTTAGTCAGACGATCCACAATGACCCAAATCCCTTCATTTCCCGTTCTGGTTCTAGGCAATCCATCGATAAAATCCATCGACACTTGTTCCCACTTCCATGTAGGAACTTCTAAGGGCTGAAGCAATCCACTTGGCTTCTTCTGTTCAGCCTTTACCAACTGACAGTTCATACACTTGGAAATGAAATCTCCAACATCCTTCTTCATGCCTTCCCAGTAGTAGGTTCTCTTCATATCCCGATACATCTTATTTCCACCTGGATGAATTGTCAGCTTCGAGTGATGACTTTCCTTCAGAACTTCACTCCTCAATTCATCTATATCGGGAACAACTAGTCGTCCTTGCTTCCGAAGCCAACCCTCTCGATCGACCTCGAATCCTTTATCCTTTCCTGGATCCAATCCAGATTCCAATTCACGGATAATCTTGACAAGCTTATCATCTCGCTTTTGGCCCTCGCCAATCCTTTCCACAAGAGAAGGTCTTATCGATAAGTTTGCCAACATCTCAGGTTCCAATTCACATCTAGGCCTGAAGTCAAATCCAGCTAAATACTCGAGACTCTTCCATTCTGAAAACATGGCTCCCAATCCTGCATGTCTTCGACTTAACGCATCTGCCACTGCGTTACCTTTTCCCGGAGTATAAGCTATACCAAAATCATATGATGCTAAAAACTCTAGCCAACGTTGCTGCCGAAGATTCAAATCCTTTTGGGAGAAAAGATACTTCAACGACTTGTGATCCGTAAACAACTCGAATCGAACTCCCAACAGATAATGCCTCCACATCTTCAGAGCAAATACAATCGCCGCTAACTCCAAATCATGAGTTGGGTAATTCCTTTCATGCGGCTTTAGTTGTCGACTGGCATATGCAACAACTTTATCCTTCTGCATCAGTACTGCTCCAAGTCCAGTACCACATGCGTCGGTGTAAACCACCATCTCATCATTCCCACTAGGAATAGTCAAAACAGGAGCACTCGTCAATCTTTCTTTCAGGATTCCGAAAGCTTGCTCACACTTAGCATCCCAACTGAACACTTGGTTCTTCTTCGTCAATCCTGTTAATGGTGCAGCTATCTTGGAGAAGTCTTTGATAAACCGTCGATAATATCCTGCTAATCCAAGAAAACTTCTCACATCAGATGCATTCTTAGGTCTAACCCAATCCTGGATTGCTGCCACCTTAGCGGGATCAACTGCTATTCCACTTCCAGAAATCACATGGCCTAAGAACCTCACTTCACTCTTCCAGAAGTGACACTTCGAAAACTTAGCCTTCAGCTGATGTTTCCGCAAGATTTCCAAAACAATACGCAAGTGTGTCTTGTGCTCTTCTTCCGTTCTGGAATAAATCAGAATATCATCCACGAACACAAGTACGAACTTGTTCAACTGATCTCTGAACACTCTATTCATAAGATCCACAAAATATGCTGGCGCGTTAGTCAATCCAAACGGCATTACCAGCCACTCAAAGAACCCGGATGGTGTCCTAAAAGCAGTCTTCAGCACACTATCCTTAGCCACTCTCAACTGGTGAAATCCCGTTGCCAAATCCATTTGAGAAAACACCTTAGCCTCGTGAAGCTGATCAAACAAGTCATCTATTCTCGGCAATGGATACTTGTTCTTCTTAGTCACCTTATTCAGCTCACGATAATCCACACACAATCTCAACGACCCATCTGCCTTGGTTGCAAACACAATTGGTGCACCCCATTCGGACACACTACGCCGAATGAATCCTTTCTGCAAAAGGTCATCAACTTGCACCCTCAACTCCTGCTGTTCCCTAGGCGCCATCCGCCTAAGAGGCATCACAACAGGTCTGGCTCCTTCAACTAGATCTATACGAAACTCGATCTCTCTATGCGGCGGCAACCCTTTGACTTCGTCAAAGACATCCTCGAATCCATTTGCGATTGGCACTAAAGACAGTCCATCCCGTGGAACAACTAGCGAATACATGAAGCTCATGAAGACGCCTTCCTCATGCTTACATCGTATCACAATCTTTCGCCCTTCCACATTCTCGACTGTCACCTCCAGCCTCTCACAATCAACCTTAGCCGCATACTTCCTAAGCCAGTCCATACCCAAAATAATTCCGAACCCCGCAAAGTTCAGAACAAAACAATCACAAACAAAAGAGCAACCATGACTCGATACAACTAGACCACGGCATAACATACACAAACAAGACGAACCCCCAACTGGATTAGTCACAACCAATGGCCTATCAACAATATCCGGTTCCAAACCTAACCGGCCTACTAGTTCACTACAAACAAACGAATGCGACGCTCCAGTATCAAACAGAACTCTAACTGGAATACCACATAGGAAAAGAGTACCTTGAACAACCACACTCTTTCCCTTCTCTTCAGCAGTAGGAGCTTTTGAAGACGACGGAACAGCTCCCAAAGCATAAGCTTGCACAATCTGCCTGTCCTTCCTTGGTTCTGGACAATTCTTCCTGAAATGCCCCGGCTTGTCACAGTTGTGACACTTCATCGGTGCCTTCGGATTCTTACAATCCTTCGAGAAATGGCCCTTCTGCTGACAATTGTAGCAAGTCACCTCGCCTTTCGGCTTCTTCTGGCCATCCTTACCCTTCTGCTGCTGCTGCTTCCTCTTCTGGTTTCCACCCTGTTGTGGTTTAGATTCTCCCTTGGTAACAGCAACAACAGGTCCTTCCTTAGGAAACAGACTCTCATGCCTAAGAGCTTTCTCCACAAGCTTCTCAAATGAATCGTCCAAATGATCCACCAACTGTCTCCCAAGATAACTATCCAAGCCCGTCACAAACTTCTCATTCTTCTGATAAGCAGATTCAATATATGACCGAGCATACTTGGACAAAGCTTCGAACTCAGAAACATACTCAAGAACTGATCTTCCACCTTGCTTGAGCTCCACAAACTTCTTGAACAGAACAGACTTCTGAGCTGTAGAAATGAACTTAGCTTCAAATCTGACTTGGAATTGCTCCCAAGTAATCTCTTCTTCCGGAGTAGTGATGGTAATAGAGTTCCACCAATCAGAAGCTCTCCCTTGAAGCTGCCTTGATGCCAACTTCCTCTTAGTTGCATCATCAATTTCCAAATCACCAAAGATCCTTCTACAAGCATCTATCCACCTCTGGACTTCGATGGTTGATTCTGTTCCCAAGAAAACCTTCCCTCCAAGAGCAGTATAATCCTTGCACAACTTAGCAAAATCCACTGGTTTCGGAGTTTGGACTTGAACTCCAACATCAACTGCCGCCCCCGGAACTGGTATCCTTCTCATGATCGAAGTCATCATAGCTTCGAACATGGCTGCATAATCAGCAGTCTCTTCAGTAGCACGACCTCCCCTAGCAGCTGGTCTCCCTCTTCGACTCATTCTCAATATCTATAAAAAGGAATGATTAGAACATCTAGAGAAACAACTGCATAAAGGACTCAAACTCTACCAAACTACTATATTATATATAGTAATCATCCATCAAAATACAATTACGTCTCTCATACGTAGTTACTTCAGCGAGCGTTGGGTAAAATCGATTAACCAATGCTCTGATACCAAATGTGACGACCGCCCATGACCCCTGCACCGAATCTAGAGATAGTGCGCTGTAAAGTGTGCCAGGCGACCATGGACGATTGTCAAGGTAAGATTAAAACAACAGAATCTATCGTATTACTCACAGCGCATGGACAAAATACAATAGAACATATGTATAGTGAAGCTTTACAGAACAAAATGACATCTTATAAAACTCCATAATAGTTGAATACAAGCATTCATATAGTCAATACATCCAGCCTCACTACAAATCTCTCAGAGAATACAAAACAGCGGAATATCCAGTACATATAAGAAGATAATATGCAACCCTCCAGCTCGTCTTCGATATCAGCATCGTGAGAAGAGAACAGCACCTGTCACCTGCTACCTAGTCTGCCCGTCCCAAAAATGGACGAACAGCCCAAGGCAATAAGAATTAAAACATAAAGCCTTGAGTCAGACAACAGTCTTAGTGAGCAGTAAATTAACTAACAACATACCAAAAGAGCATAAAGGAAAAGGAATAGGAATACAACCCTCCCACTCCAACCTCATTCTACAGTGATAGCCCCCAGACACACACTAAGCAGAAGCAAACATAGCAGAACACACAATTTAAAGTAAAGCTACTATCACTCGAGTCAAGGGCGATGTTTTCCAAGTACCAAGGCCTAAATCAGATAAGCACCCAAAAAATACCGCTCTTGAGTCCGAATGACGATACAACCAAACATCCATGACTCTGGCTATCACTGTTATCATTGCTTCGATATCACCGTTAATTGAATGACCGGCACATTCTTTCAGCCGTCCGTCAAGGGCTAATGGAAACCCCGGTTCTAGACATAACTCCCGCACATCGTCGCAGCCCGTGCCTAGGACTATCGAATCTGCCCAGAGTACTCGACCATCAACAGTTGGCCGTTGGGACTATCGAATCTGCCCAAACGTACTCTTGCTTAGAGCATGCTAGAACCTTCAACAACGATGCTATCCAAGCCTCCTAGTCATCCTCCTCGACGACTATTCTCATATCCATTCATTATCTTCAACTCGAATCATATCACCGAGTTATCAACATGCTTGGAATTATCCCGTCTGGATTAGACAAAGTCTTCATCACATGATTGCCTCGCTTCATTACATCCTCGCAAAGCCTCATCTCATCATCACATCATCAAATCTATGCATAAGAGCTTCATCATCCCGCTACATATGCCACGAGCAGCTTTTCCAATTCAAGAGCCTTTCCCTTAGCTTTTGAATCACCTTCGATCTAAATCTAATCATCAATCATCTAGTTCACAACAATCAATCAAATCAAACATCAATCCAAGTAATCAAGCATTCAAAAATGATCTAAGTAGACAATTATAACAATAATGGCATTTTCGTAATTAAAGAGTTGAAAGTCCAATAAGCATGAAAACATGGATTATATCTCTACAACTTGATGAATGAACTTGCATAGGTTAACATATGATAAAATGGATGTAACATCATCATGAACAATGGATCTATATGGATCTACACTTAGGATGAAGAAAATGCATGGAAATCACTATTTTATCACCAAATCGAGCCAACAATCCGATATACTCCTTTGGATCCGTGTGAGAGATAATCACCACTCACCAAATCACCTAAACAATCCAAAAGATAACAACTTCAGATCTGGACAGCGAAGAACTAAGCTAGATCCGACAAGATCTCACTTCAAACGAAGAAATCTCTCTTGAAAAGATGAAGATCCTCAATCTAAGCTCTTGAATATTCAATCTTGATCTTCGATTTGGATGGATTGAAGCACTAGATTAGAGTGGAGAAAAGAAGTGAAGAAGTGTAGAAGTCGATCTCTCAAAATGGCAGCACTTCGTCGCTTCAAAATCCGGATCCCAAAAAGTGAGAACAACCCCTCCTATTTATAGCTGAAAACTGCCCTTAAGTCGTAACTCGGCTATCTTCTTAAGTCGGTCAATACTATAAGTCGGTCATCTTCTTAGATAGGCTACTCCCTTAAGTCGGTCACTCGTCCTAAGCCACTCTATGACTTAACTTCCTTAACCCGGTTAATTCCTTAGGTCGTCCCAAACTGTCAACCGACTTAAACCACTTCCCTATCTTCCTTAGGTCGCCGCCGACCTATACTTTAGTCCTTAACTCGTCCAGACTTCCTAACTCGGTGAGTTCCTTGAGTCGGCAACTCGACCCAGACTTGTTGCTTAACTCGTCCAAACTCCTAAGTCGGCTACGACTTAGGACTTAAGCAAAATTCTGCCAAAACCAGAAATGACTTAACAACCATACAACCAAAGGTCAATCATTTTAGAATGTTTTGATCCGTAAAAATACGGGTCGTTACACGTACTCCTCGGTACGGTGATCTAGGCCACGTACTGTGATAGGTGGTACCCCAGTGCCTAGTCATTCGTTGGAAATCCATTCTTCCTACGTGCCTTGTACGGTTTTGATTGTGCCCAACTATTGTTGAAATGTGAGATGCAAGCATTTCAGCTAGATTATATTTTACTTTCTGTAGACACTATTATAATATCAGAGGATTTTGATATAAAGTGTTTTAGCTATCGTAAGGTAAAAACCCGACATGTTTATTTGTGGCGTGGTCTTACGAGATGCTTTTGTTTTCAAAGGATTTTGAAACTTTAATAATCAATTTGAGTGTGATTTTCTCACGCTGGTTTTCCAGACTGACTCGGGTATTGTTTTATATGATGCTCGGGTCAGACCGAGTATTATAAATTACAGGAAATAATGCTATGAAGCTGGATGGCGATACGTACTTTCGTATTTGAGTTATATATTCCGCTGTATATTCAGATTGTGAGGACAAGTTATGATTACTGTCCAGTTGTATGATATTGATGTGATGTACTCTGATGATGTATTAGAATGATGTATATATAAACAGATATAGATTTCTTTTTGTGTAAAGATCTGTTATTACCTATTATAGTTTATTCCGCTGCGTATGAGAGATTCTGTTGTTGGTTTCTATTCTTCTTCTTCTTCTTCTACCTCTTCTTCTTAACTCAAATGGTCCGGTTTTTCGTGTAGGAAAAACTCGGGTTGTTACAGTGGTATCAGAGCTTAGGCTAGCGATAACCTTGGCTCTGGTGGGAATTTTGAGAGTATTAATAGATATGAGCGCGTATTTGTTAGTGAATATAAAATGGTTTTATATTGTGTTGGTTGGTTTATTGAGTGGCATATGAACCTTCGTCGGGACAGTCTGTACAACTGTATCGAAGGGGTTTCTAAACACTTGAATAGAACAGTTCGACACAATATTGTTTTAAATAGGGTGAATGAAATAATTTTGCCCAAATTATTTTGTATATAAAAGAAATAATTATTTGAAATTATTATAGTTATATATTTGGTTGCTTGGTTGTTAGAAAATGACAATAATGAGTTAGTCTCATTATTGAGTAGAAATTGAAACTTATAACCCAAGTTGAAGAATAAATTTATATAACAAAATGGAATTTGAAATATAGACTAAATGAAATTTATAAATTGAGATAAACTTTATATACAAATGTGAATTACAAATGTGATTTATAATCAAATAAGATTAATTCATACACAAATGAAATTTGTAAATGTAAATGGTAAAAGTGACTTATAACTTGAAATAAAATGTGATAGAATTCCAGAGTAATGTTTGGATATAAAAATTGGATGGATTTTGAATTTGAAGTTTTGGGAAAGATTTAAATTCCTTTGGATTTAAAAATAGTTTTTAAAGGTTTTGGGGAAATAATAGTGATATTATTTCATGAATATTTTTGAAATTGAATTGAAATCTGGTAGGATTTGGGATTTAAAAATGTTTGAAATGTTTTAAAGTGATAAAAGCATTAAATTCTCTTTTGGTCGCTGGAAAATAATTTCGGTAATGACTGCAGCATCATCGATGTCTATTTTCGAGTTTCCAAAGAGAAATTGCTACCAAACTGTTTTAAATTGGAAGTGATTGTGAACTGGGTTGGTTTTGAAATTCAAAAGGAAAATTGTTTGGTAAAAGCAGATTATTTTGGAAATTGGGATTTGATGTGATATACCAGATATGTATGAGTTATTTATGGATTCAAAATGGTTTTGAAATAAAACCGGGCAATTGGATTCTGGAAATTCTATTTAAAATTTAAATGTGGAAATTTAAATGAATCAACAATATAAAGTATAGAATGAAGTTGATTGAAATAAGAAAGGAATGAAAGTTAAATTCTGGAATTATAATTATGAGATGAAATTAACTCAATGAGTAATATAAGCTGGTAGATAAAAGAGTTAGAGAACTTGAAGGTGAATGAATTGTAAAACTTATATAAAATTTTATCATGGAATTAAAATTTAATTCGAGTATATGAAGGTGAATAAAATATATTTGAATTTAACTTAAGATAAGTTAAATAAAAATTGAGAATTGGAATTGAATTAAATAAGTTGAAGTCGAATTGAATGGGATATAAAGGTAATGTAAAATGCTCCTAATTGTGTAAATAAATTCATATTCTTAAGTTCTTAAGTGTAATAATTTGAAAATTTGATTGTAAAGATGAAAATGGACAAATGAATAGTCCCAGGTCTTCAGCAAGTAAGTTAAAACTTATGAATAGAAATGAAATTGTAAGTCATAGATGGGAATTCATTTCTTTGAACCATTAAGAGTTATAATTTGAAATTGAAATTATCAAATGGAAACGACTAAGATGAGCAATCTTAATTTTTAAATAAATCCAAACTTGAATTATAAAACAAATTGAACTTCAGAAAATTAAGTGAAGTAATATTTAGAATTAAAAAGCAAGTATTTAATTTTAACCAGCGAAGGAACTAATGAGATAATAAATTAGTTAATGAAATTGAATTGGGAATTAATGAAATTGGATTAACATAGTGATGGTTTGAATTGCGAATGAAATCCAAATAAGTGAAAATAAATTGGAAATGGCCTGGTTATTAATAAAATAATTCCATATGAGTTGAGTATGGAAAATAAAATTCATAATGATTGAGTGAATGAACCACTTATATTAAATAAATAAATGGATGGAATTTGATTAAATAAGAATCAAATGAAAGATGGAAATAAAACTTTAAAGGGTTGGTTAAATGGAAAATAAACTTAATTTATTGACTTAAGTAAATGTTGAATGGAAACTGAACTCCACAGAGGAGTGGTTTAAATAAGTTGAGAAATAGTTATTGAATGAATTAACTTGGATTGTTTTCGAGCTAAATAAAATTCAATTTTTGGAAGTTGGAGATGAATTGAATTTAAGGAAAAAATTGGAAATAAAGTAGTAAATTGAAGTAAGTTGGAATTCATATGAAATGGGAGTTCAATTTGAATATATACACTTCGGTGGTGAAGTAGTAAATAAATATAAATTTATATGAACTTAAGAATTGAAGAATGAAATTCTTAAGAAAATTTGTATTGGAAATATACTTAGTAATTTTGGAAAAGATATATATATATACTAAGTAAATAGTTGAATGAAGACTAAAACTGAAGTTGTGAAATGGGATAGTTGTGAATAAGGGGATAACAATCAAAAAGGAATGTGAATAAAAGAGAATTGATATAACTGATAATCAATTGAAATTAATACGTAAGGTGTACGTATATTATTTATTCGCATAACTATTTGATCCGGATTCGAACACAGAATTTCGGGATAGATATATCGATCCGAGTTGGAATTTTTCACTCGATTTTCAACGGCGAGCCTGGATATGGATTGTTGATTGATTCTGGAAATTCTCTATCATAGTTGGTGGCTATGCAAGGAGAATGACGGTTTCTGATCAAGGAACCAGATCTGAGTCCGCACTAGGAAGTCGGGTGGACGATACTAGTTCGGAAGTGAAATTGTGTGATCGATTGAGCGATCGAATGTGATATTGCGTACGGATGATATATGTGCATCGTACGGGCTTAAGTAAAACAAATATTGGAAATTTGTAAAGAAAAGTATAAAATGACTTTGGAATTGTGATTGAATATTATTGCTTAGTAGGATATACAGGTGTATAAAAACAATGGATAAATTGGGAATTTTGATTTAGAAGATAAAATTTAATGGCCCGACAAAAAGGTATGTATTTGGATTTCTATATGAAATTTGATTGGGTTTTGGATCCAGCCACTTGGCTTTTTGTTTTCTTTTTGAGATTGGGAGGCCGTAGAGCCATTTTGTAGTAGTACCGAGCTAGCCGCGCAAAGGAGACGCTGGCGAAATTTTTCGGAAATTTAGGGAGTTAGAAAAATTTTGGAAAATTTTGATAAGTTAAAATTTGAATTCAAATTTAAATTTGAATGGATAAGTAGGTGGTATGAGTTGAACTTATGAATAAGTTTGGGAAGTTAAAAGATGATTAGTGTATCATTAATAAAAGATTGTTATGGAAAGTTGTTAAAACTATTTGGATTGGGAAAAGAACGGGTATCGAATCATTTCTCTTAACTGGTAATTTCGGGGACGAAATTCTTTTAAGGGGGGAGGAATGTGACGACCCAGAATTTTTGTATATTTGAAATGTGAATATTTAATTTATTTTAAATATCCGAAGGTTAAATTTTAACTTTAATTTCAAATATACAGTATTTATTTGGATAATTAATTATTAAATTTAATTATCGGGATTGGGTAAAATATTGAATCTTGATTTTAAGCCTGTTAAAAATAGTTTAAAGGTTCAGAAAATTTATATTGATAATACTGAAGATAATAAAAGTGATAGAATTGAATTTAAAGGTGTTTTGACCAAGTTTTTAAAATATATTGTTTAAATTGAATTTTAAAATAGCCTTCAGAGGCACACTCTCGGAATTCGACGAAACTGGTTTCATTAGATCCGTAATATGGGATTTTTATCGGATTTCAATTCTCGTAGTTTCCGGAATTGTCGTGAGGTCGTACGCTGGATAAACGCGTTGGAATCAAATGTAAATTTAATTTTATAAATGGTCTAGTCAAATTTTCTATCAGCCTACATTCTTTCTTTTCAGCTGGAATTCCTGCTCCACCAGCACGTGTAACGTTTCAAGCACGCCAACATCGCTTCTGTCTCCCTTTCTTTTTCGTTAAGTAAACAAAGATATACAAATAGAGAAAAATTGCCCCTCTCTTCTATTTCCGTTCGAGAATACTCAGTTTTAAAAAAAAAAAAATTTCCAACTCGTTCAGAAATTACGGCACTCCTTCCTTTCGCGATCTCGAAATCAAATCAAGAGCGGGGACGAGCTCGAGTTTGCGAGTGGGCCATATAGAGGGAAACTCGTGCTTAATACGAGTGCACGCGTGGATGGAGGCACGTCGCGGCTAAGGGGGGGATGGCGGCAGTTCGGAGATTGTCGTCATTTGGTGGCAGTTGCCAGGGCTCGCGGTGGAGCAGCTAGTCGAGCGTGTAGTGTCGAGCAGAAAGGGATTAGGGTTGCGATTATCTGGAGATTAAGTCATGATCAGGGTCATTGGGTTTCGTTGTATTTTGCTGCGAGTGATACTGGGAGGCGGTAAGGTCGAAGGTTTGGGATTTCGAGCTCGAACTCGAGCTGCAACCGTGAAATCAGGTTGGAGGCTGCGGGGTTTCACGATTCGAGCAAGGTGGATTTTCCCGAGTCTGTTTTTCTAGCAAGGTATAAATTTGCTACTAGTTAATTACAATTTGCATTTCAGTTTAGATTTGAATAATCAGAAGTCAGGAAACGAAAGAAAAATAATTTCAGTAATTTTTGCTGTTAATAGGAAACTTATAAAGAGTAATATAAATTTTGTTTATAAGCGTATATCTCTGGTTTCATAGATAAGGTTTTGAATTAATTGGGATTTTAAAATATGAAGAAAATATATATAAAAAAAAAAGAGGAAAGCATAGGTATAAATTAATTAAATCTATCAGATGGAATTTAATTGTTCGAATATTAATAAACTGTATAAAATGTTTATACAAGGTCGGAAATCGAGGAAACCAAGGCAATTTTGAGATGGATTGCAAATAAAAGCAAAGGTGAGTTAATCTCACTCAGTTAGATTTGAATTTAAATGGTTAAATTTAAATAATTGATTGAATGGTTGCATTGATTAATATGCTATACTATATATAGTAGTATATAGCAATATATACATATTGGCATATGTATATATTGGACTTGTTGATATTCCCGCATTATATAGCGGATGAGACCCTATGCGCCGCATAATAGCGGATGATATTTTATAAAACCCATATACCGCGATATTCCACCTCGAAGTGGAATTGGTATTGTGCTAACGTTTGTGGATGCAGGGAAACAGGTTGGAGGGATCCAACTGGATTCCTCAAAATTATTTAGATTATTTGATATTCTGTTCTATGAATATTGATATTCTGTGATGATTTTATTGATGATTGAAATATTGGATGATATGGTTGAATTGAATATTTCAATAAAAGGAGTTATCAAAATATATGGAATTGGATTTTGAAAAAAATA
This sequence comes from Allium fistulosum, assembly GCA_030737815.1. Lineage (NCBI taxonomy): Eukaryota > Viridiplantae > Streptophyta > Magnoliopsida > Asparagales > Amaryllidaceae > Allium > Allium fistulosum. The sequence goes on along the minus strand of CM060908.1, from coordinate 734,114,275 downwards.
AAAGAGTAAATTTTAAGTAAATAATTCAAGTGAATTGGAATAAGGGAATTTCGAATAACAAGGGAAATATTAACTTTAAACTAAAGTGATATTAAATTTAAAGAATAAAGGATTTATTTTGAATGTAAGGATTAAATTTAATTAAAGGCTAAAGAAGGAATTTTGGAAGTTTAAAATTGGTATTTTCAGTTAAAAAGGGTTTTAACTCAAATAAAGGAATAAATCTAAAAGTTAATGTATTTTGAAATAAATGAAATAGTAAAGGAAATTTATTTCAAATTAAAGTAAAGTAAATTGGAAAAATCAATTGGAAATTGATTTAGTTGTTTAAAATTGGAATTTTTAAAGAGAAGTGAGATTTTGGAGATATGAACTGGGTTTATAAAGTAAAATAAAATATAGTGGATATTTGAATATAAATTCAAGGTGGGAATTTATAAAAGGAATATGAATTGGTTTAAAAATAAATGTTGATTTATTATTAAAAGATGTGAAGAGAAGTGTATTTATCTGGATAGCCAAGTATGTTTTTCCAAAGCAATTTTAAATATAAGTTAAAATTTTTAATATAATTTAAAAAGCATATTTTAGAGAATTTATTATTTCTAAATGTTAAAGCCTAAAGTAGTATTTTCAAAGATCTATTATTGTAGTAATTATATAAAAGCGATTTGCTATTGTGTTTTAAAAAGAGAAATTTAGTTTATATTTATAAAGTGGTTTATTTTAAAGTATATATTTTTAATAAAGTATTAAAGTAGTTTGATTTCAATGTTATAAAATATATTTAAAATAAAGTGTTTTAAGATTATTTAAAAATAAAAGTATTTTGTACTTGGTGATTCAGTGGAAATAATTATTTGGGAAATGTTTTCCGTAAGCGGAAACTGTTTTGAAATTGTTTTCAAATGAGCTTTGAAAATTGGAAATATATCTTGGAAAGATATTTGGGCAAATAAATAATGTGGGAAATTATTTATTGTGTGATGGTTGCTTGTGGATGTTAATTGATAGTTAAATAACCGACTATCAATATTGGCCAAATGCGCTGATCGTTTCGAAGAGACCGGGATCGAGTTTCCGTATACCGGGATTCTAGGTCTGGAGACTCGAATACCACTTCGATCCGGTTTGTACGTTTCGTGTAACGATTTCGGAGTCGAAGATGGAGCAGTGAAGTGCAAGGGCTAGTCGCTACTAATCCTGAGGATATTTCCAAAATGGATGTAGTAGGAATAGTGCCTTCGGTTCCGTTCAAACCCAAGACGGACTGGTATGGACGAATGCTTGCGAAACATCGTCAGCGGACGATGGGCATTCTAAGGGATATGTTCTCTAAAAGGTATCGTTTAGCCTCGAACCTCATCAACCGGGAATGACTGAAAATCAGGGGTTATGCAGCAAGGCTTCGTGGGTAGCTCCCACTGGAGGGTAAGGTCATCCCTGTCTAGATGTCCCTTTTTATTTCGGCTTAGTGGTGCGGTTGCTGATCCCAACCGTGGGGTGATTTTATTCGGGATCATCCAGTAAGGGATGGTTCCGGCCTTGTGTTGCAGGGGAGCGGGCGTACTCCTCGGTACGGTGATCTAGGCCACGTACTGTGATAGGTGGTACCCCAGTGCCTAGTCATTCGTTGGAAATCCATTCTTCCTACGTGCCTTGTACGGTTTTGATTGTGCCCAACTATTGTTGAAATGTGAGATGCAAGCATTTCAGCTAGATTATATTTTACTTTCTGTAGACACTATTATAATATCAGAGGATTTTGATATAAAGTGTTTTAGCTATCGTAAGGTAAAAACCCGACATGTTTATTTGTGGCGTGGTCTTACGAGATGCTTTTGTTTTCAAAGGATTTTGAAACTTTAATAATCAATTTGAGTGTGATTTTCTCACGCTGGTTTTCCAGACTGACTCGGGTATTGTTTTATATGATGCTCGGGTCAGACCGAGTATTATAAATTACAGGAAATGATGCTGTGAAGCTGGATGGCGATACGTACTTTCGTATTTGAGTTATATATTCCGCTGTATATTCAGATTGTGAGGACAAGTTATGATTACTGTCCAGTTGTATGATATTGATGTGATGTACTCTGATGATGTATTAGAATGATGTATATATAAACAGATATAGATTTCTTTTTGTGTAAAGATCTGTTATTACCTATTATAGTTTATTCCGCTGCGTATGAGAGATTCTGTTGTTGTTTTCTATTCTTCTTCTTCTTCTTCTACCTCTTCTTCTTAACTCAAATGGTCCGGTTTTTCGTGTAGGAAAAACTCGGGTTGTTACACTCATACTCCGCTTCATTGTTCGTTGAAGGAAATTCTAGTCTCAATGCATAACACAATGATCGTCCTTCGGGGGTTTCAAGCACAAACCCTGCCCCAGAACAGTAATCATTTCTCGATCCGTCAACATACAACTTCCACTGGATTGGAATGCCGTCAGTTGTTTCATTTTCACTATCGCCTTTGTCGGTAGATTCTGCGATGAAATCTGCTAAAGCTTGTCCGTTGATTGCTCTTCGGGGGTGATAAGTGATGTCATATTGGCTAAGTTCAATGTTCCATTTCAAAAGACGACCCGAAGTTTCAGGACGAAACAGGACTTGCTTTAGAGGTTGATCAGTAAGAACCTTGATAGGATGAGCTTGAAAGTATGGTCTCAATTTCCTGGAAGCAATTAGCAAATAATAGGCGAGCTTTTCTATCTTCGAATAATTCATCTCCGCCCCAGTGAACCGTTTACTGATGTAATAGACTGGACGCTGTACTATCATATCTTCCCGTACAAGTGCTGCACTAAGGGCGTGAGATGAAATTGCTAAATAGATGAAAAGGTCTTCACCGTCAGTAGGCTTGGAAAGAACCGGAGGTGTTTCCATATGACGAATTAGTTCATCAAAAGAATTTTGGCATTCGGGAGTCCATTCAAAATTCTTCTTTCCTTTCTTTAGAGCGTCAAAGAAGGGAATGCATTTGTCTATGGCCTTGGAAATGAAGCGACTCAAAGCAGCGACTTTTCCATTGAGACTTTGCATTTCTTTCTTTGTTTTAGGGGCTTTAACTTCCCTTAGAGCTGTGATTTGAGTAGGATTGGCTTCGATGCCCCTGGCGCTCACAATAAAACCCAAGAATTTCCCGAACTCTACTCCGAATGAACATTTCAATGGATTGAGCTTCATTCCGTATTTTCGAAGAATTGCAAACATTTCCTCCAAGTGACCCATGTGATCTACAGCTTTCTTTGACTTTACCAACATATCGTCGACATAAACTTCCATGGTTCTACCAATTTGAGGCTTGAACATTGCATTGACGAGCCTTTGGTAGGTTGCCCCAGCATTCTTCAATCCGAAAGGCATAACTTTGTAGCAGTAGAGACCCACATCTGTGATAAAGCTTGTGTCTTCCTGATCCGGCTCATGCATCAAAATCTGATTGTATCCGGAGTAAGCATCCATAAACGATAACAACTCATGCCCTGCTGTTCCATCCACCAATTGATCAATTCTGGGCAGCGGGAAGCAATCTTTGGGGCATGCTTTGTTTAGATCTGAGAAATCTATGCATACTCTCCACTTTCCATTTGCCTTTTTGACCAATACTGGATTTGAAACCCAATTTGGATAGGTGGAGTTTCTGATAAAGTCGTTCTCCATGAGCCGGTCGACTTCTTCCTTTAGTGCTGTCGACCTTTTTGGGCCTTGAGTTCTTCTTTTTTGTTTCACTGGCGTGAATCTTGGATCAATGTTCAGAGTATGTACAGAAATTTCCGGGGAGATCCCACACATATCAGCATGGCACCAAGCAAACACATCTAGATTGGCTTTTAAGAATGATATCAGCGTGTTTTGAACTGTTATGCTTAGCTGTGAACCCACATTGAGTACTTTGTTTGGGTCTTTTGAATCAACAGATATTGGTACCGTTACCTCCACGGGTACCACTCTATTCTCCCCTGTACTGGCTTTCCTGGGATCCATTTCTTTCCTTGCATTGCTGTGTTCGCCAGTACAGGGGCCATTCCGTAGTTGCTATAGGGTTGGTTCCTTGATGCGGAGCGGAGCTGCCGCATCTTTCCCCATTTCTCTTTTCCTGGCCTCTCGGAGTTCTACAAGATAACATTCTCGTCCTGCGTTCTGATCTCCCTTAATGACAGCAATCCCATTATCAGTAGGAAATTTCATTATTAAGCACCATGGAGCGAGGACGGCCCTGAAAGCAGCAAGAGTAGGCCGACCCAAGAAAGCATTATATGCGGAGAATCCATCAACAATTACAAAAGTTTGCTTCCGAACCAACTTCTTCTGCCCTTTGCCCATTTCAACAAACAAGTCCACCGTTCCAATTGGCTGTTTCAGCTCTCCTGTAAATCCGGCAATTTTGTGTGAAGAGGCTTGTACATTTGTCATTGGAATTTTCATTTGGTCAAATGTCTTTTTAAAGAGTATGTTGCACGAAGCACCACTATCAACCAGAACTCTTCTGACAATAGCCGGCCCAATACCGACAGAGACAACCAAAGGGTCCTCAGTAGGAGATTCCACATCAATAGAATCCCTGGTTCTGAACATAATATCATCGTGAAAAGTCTTCTACTGCTTTAGAGGTGCAGCATCTTTCAAGATCAAGACACTTTCTTCAGTTGGAGCATACTTCAAAGCTCTAGCATACCTTTCCATCTCATCCCAACTCCTGCCAGCTGGATGAGGTCCTCCTGTGATCACATTGATAATAGGTCTTTCTTTTTCAGCAGGCCTCTCTCCTGAACCAGATGAATGAGCTGGGGGTAGTTGCCCCTGGTTAGATGAAGACGGGTCTTTTCTATTCCTCTTGACGTACTGCTGCAACTTATTCTCTCTTAACAATTCTTCAATCAGGCTTTTCAAGTGGCGGCACTCATTGGTATCATGCCCTGGTTGGTTGTGAAACTTGCAAAATCTTCCGCTTTGAACAGCATTCTTCCCAACTTTCACGGCCGGTGGTTATGGAAATTCAACAGCATCCTTAGTGGCGATGAAAATATTCTCCGGGGTATCGGTCAGAGGAGTAAAGTCTGAAGGTTTAAGGAAGCGGGGCTTTTTGAGATCTTTTTGCCTCTTCCCACCATTACTTTCCCTTTTCTGATTTGCAGGTTCTTTCTTGCTTTGAACTGTAGCATTATTTTCCACCACTGTTGTCACAATTTTAGCTGATGCGGAAAGATTCTCTAGGCGTATAAATTCGTCAGCCTTTTTGTAGAATTTCTCAAGCGAATTTGGCTCCTTCATTTTCAGCCATTTTCCAAATTTGCTTGATTTGTCGATAGCACGCATTAAATAGGTCAAGACCATTCGTGGCTCTGCGTTATCGACTTCTGCCAGAGCTATATTGAAGCGGTTCAGGAATGACTTAATAGGCTCTCCCGGATTTTGTTCAAGACTGGACAATGACATTATGTCTTTTGCCTTTGAAGCGTATAGCCTGAATTTCTCTTTGAATTTTCGGGTCAGATCGGAAAACTGATCTACAGATCGGACAGGAAGCTTGGTAAACCAGAGAAGTGCCACTCCTTCCAAATATACTGGGAAATATCGGCACTTAATTTCATCAGTTGCTCTTGCGCCGGTCATGTGCCAGTCATATCACTATGCCATAGATGGCCTACTGCAACGAAATTACATGGTGTTGCTAGCTATAATGTAACGATAGGTATGCTAATTTTTGTCTATTACAACACTCGCTTCAAGGTGTTAGCATAGGTATCAACAAGATGTTGCAGTAGCTATAGATGTATTCAAATTAAAAAATTAATAAAATTAGCAATCCGCGTGAATACGATCCAACGGTCTACATTTAATCTGGTTGTTAAAATGGATCACCACTGCAATTTGCCCCAAAATTTCGTTTTCCCGCTTTACTTTTCATATCATTTTCGTTCTCACCCCCAATTTCCAAATCCCTAATTTCCAAATCATATTTTTGTTTCTTTTTTTTTCTTCCAAAAACAAAATTCTATGTTGGACTGGGTTACGGCAGTGGGTGATTGCGAAATTCTATGTTGTTACTAGCGTTCTAAACAACTAATGGATAAATGCATCTTATTTTATTTTTAATCATGTCTGTTTTGAGCAAATCATTTTCCGAAGATCAGAGGAAGCAGCAGAGGCATCAAAAGTTACAGATTCCTTGAAAGTGCAAGCAATTATTTTTGAAGTAGAAGATAGAGAGTATATTGGTGGCTCAGCCTATGGTGGTCAAAAAGCTATATGTTGCACCCCAGATCTTGCCAAATTAGGCGTTTGTACTGAAGGGAACATCATTTATCGACCGTCCGTTCAAAATTCTGAGTGCCCACAATTGCTTGTTTCTTCATTTGAAGGAAAGGATCTCATTGCTACCCTACCTTCCAAAAATATACCAATTACCAAAACTGGGATGTATAATTTGTATTTTATGTATTGTGATCCAAAGCTCAAAGAGGTGGTTATTGAAGGAAAGTCTATCTGGAAAAGCCCTAGTGGATATTTACTTGGTAGAATGGCTCCACTCATGAATTTTTATGGATTCATGTCCCTCATGTATGTGATACTCACGTTATTCTGGTTTTCTCAATATGCTAAGTTTTGGAGAGAGGTCCTTCCACTACAAAATTGTATCACCCTCGTTATTGCTTTAGGCATGTTTGAGATGACTTTGTGGTATTTTGAGTATGTTGAGTTTAATACGACTGGTGTTAGACCAAAAGGTATTACTTTCTGGGCAGTTGTATTTGGAACTATTAAAAGAACTGTTGCACGTGTTGTTATGTTAATGGTTTCTATGGGGTTTGGTGTGGTGTGGCCAACATTAGGAGGTCTTACTTCTAAAGTTTTACTGCTTGGGTGCACGTTTTTTGTAGCATCTGGAATTCTCGAGTTAGTGGAGAATGTTGGTGCTGTTAGTGATTTGGCAGGAAAAGGGAGATTAGTTTTGGTTCTTCCGGTTGGGGTGTTGGATGCATTTTTCATTCTTTGGATTTTCACTTCCCTCTCCAGAACTTTGGATAAACTCCAGGTACAAATTGAACAATGTTAGTTAAGCTTCCAAAAATCTTAATATATTTATACAATCATTATGATTCTTTACTTTCTACCGAAGTGCTGGATTTGATTGTGCACCATGACAGGCAAGGAGATTGATGGCAAAGCTAGACGTCTACAGGAAATTCACTCCTGTTAATTAAATCAAATTGTTCGATATGAATCTCTGATTCATTTTATATGATTTTGTGATCTTGATATGATTAGTCATTTGTTTAATTGTGCAATGGTCCTATTCACATATACTTGGCTCTTGGACTCTTTGCTAGGTCATCGAGGAGGTGTTCAAATTCACAGGAGGTGTTCATTTGTGCATCATTTTACGTCGTTTCAAAGAAGGCTCGATCATCCAAAATCGGATGAATCGGGCGGATGAATCGAGCTCAGTGGGAACAACTTCGATTAGATGATTACTGCAGTTAGATTTAGACTATTTTAATTGATTTAGGATGTTAGAAACCCAAATTTAACACGTTAAACCCTAAATTAAATCTATAATCTCAGAATAGAAATTACAATAAATATTTAAACTTGAAATTGATATATAATCCTAAATCAATAAACCCCAAATTGAATTGCAAATTGAAATATGAACCAGTCCTCTAGTAATTAGGGTGTAATAATTGCTAAAAATATGATTAAACAACTAACAAAATCAAAAAATTTAAAATCGCAAGGAAACTCTAATTTTACTATGCGATAGATCGACCTTGGAACGAAAGCGGTCGACCTTTCGCAAAAAAATTTCAGATGTTGAACCATGGCCTAAGGCTCAAGTTAAAGAATAAAAATTATATCATTTATGAAAAATTATATAAATGGAACTTTGTTTGTTAAGCCAATTTTGGGTCTAAGTACATGCTAGAGAAAAAAGGGATGTCAATTCCCTACCAAAGGACGTAGGTCTTTGCAGTTTGGGTAACGATAATAGAGAGTCAAAAGTTGACTAGGGCGATGTATTTCGCAGACGCTCAGGGGGCGTTCAATAGTGGACGCACAACACTGATAGAGACATCAATTGATTGAGCTTGATGCTAACATGAGTTCTTATACACATATATTCTGGCATGACATGGTACAGGTGGACATAGAAGCAGCACGATGAGAGGAAAAAGAGTAGAAAACGGGCCTGGTACTAACGGGAGTCCTTGTATGCACAAATTTGACATGACATTGTATAGGTGGACGCCGGCGTAGTATGATAAGAGGCATTTTCCCACTATGATCGAGAGATAAAGATGGATGCATACTGTTAACGCTAAAAAGTGAACGCTAACACCCGGTGTGTGTGGTTGAATTGTGAAAGCACCACCCGCGTGACGGGAACAGAATTTAAGCAGTAAAATAGCAGAAAAGCAGTAAAAGACAGCAATTTATAGTGGTTCGGCTTGAGATTAAGCCTACGTCCACTTTGAATCTCTTTATTACTGAATCCGGTTACAAATCGATACAAATCTCTTATGAAAACAGTACAATTTGATCACAAGAAACAATCTTGACTACTAGCTCAATCTTCGACGATGAAACTCGATGAATCCGTGTTGGATGTAAGGAATTCCTCTCGAAGCTTGTTGTAGTGTCTCGAATGCTTGAAGATCTTTGATTGCTGAATGAGTGGAGAGTTCGACAGAGTAACGGCGCTTGAACCCCTTCATGTTGGAAGTGGTGGTCTATTTATAGGAGTTGATTATGGACAGGAATTTCTGCCAAGTCATGAGTCGTGGACGACTTATGGTAAGTCGTGAGTCGTGGACGACTTAAGCTAAGTCATGAATCATGGCCACCTCGGCAGGTATCAATGTAAGTAAAGCGGCAGCGGATCACGACTCGGTCGCTTTAGGTCGTGGACGACTTAAGCTAAGTCGTGAGTCGCAGATAACCATAAGTCGTAAGCCCTCCTCACTCCTTAGGTCGGAACTTCCCTTAAGTCGCGGAAGCTTTTAAGTCGCAGTATTCCTTAGGTCGTTAACTAGTTGAGTTAGCCACCCCCTTTAAGTCGCTAACTTCCTCAGGGAGTTAAGTCGTGTACTACTTTGAGTCGTCTGGTCTTTTAAGTCGTGTAAACCTTAACTCGCTGAGTTGTGGACTTCCTTAACTCGCTGAGTCGTGGACTTCCTTAACTCGCTGAGTCGTTAAGTCGTTCTGTTCTTAACTCGTTGAGTCATTAAGTCGTCTTGGTTGGTAACTCCTTACAGTAGTTAGGTCGGAGCTTTCTCAAGTCGTAAGCCTGCTAACTCGTAGGTCGTTGATAGTGTCAATTCGTTAAGTCGTCTGGACCATGAGTCGTAAGTCGTGAAGCTCTTAAGTCGTGGCCTGTTGAGTCGTAGGAAATTAAGGGTTAACACATACGATGAGTCACATAGAAAGTTTTTATTTTGATATTCTCTTTCTCCGGGCTAGTGATGGTATATGTGTTTATGGGAGAGCAATTCTCACAATCGCCTACAGGCGGTATTTTTGTATCAGATAGTTCTAGAAGCGTTGGTCGATCATTAGTGGGAGGTTCATTTATAATTTGACCTTTTTGGTTAGATAAGAACCCTTTGGTATTGGACCTTCGGAGTTCACAGACACTTGTAGCACACCCAATATCACTTAGAGTAGTATTAAAGTTAACTGCACATGATCATCACATATTAAACTTGTACTCATTCACTAGAATTTTGTCTGACCCACCCCCTTCTTTTCATTTTCTACCACCACAGGATGACAGGATAGCAGTTTATTGGGCATATAAGTGGAAAAGGCGCTGCATATTGGTGTTCTCATATCATATATTGTTTATCATGTAGTTTCCGATTGTATTAAATATTTGTTGAACTTATATTGTACTTTTGAAAACAGTGTGTCTATTTTGCTACACTTATATTTTAATTCTTTCCGCTATGAGGTCTGAAAGTGTCGAATGGCATAGTGTTAGTCCATGAGATGATGGTTTTGATGACAACAACCTTAGAATAGATTATAAAATATAAATACTAACATTACAAGTTTAGATATATATGTATATGCAGGATCTAACCATGCAGGTATCAAGAATGAAGACTGTACAGTATAGAGATTCAAGATATAGAGATAGAAGACTCATGAGTATCAAGATTATCAAGAGTTAAAGATTTCAAGGTTAAGTTTGTTTTATTAGGAATATTTGTTAAAACTCGTAGAAAAGCACTGGCATCTTAATATCCAATTTATTCGTGTAATGGAATCCACTTCGAGCCCGTTAAAGGGATGGAACCCTAAGTAGGATGGAACCTACGAAAATCTAGTGGGACATTGTTTTGTATCCACTAAGCTTAATTCAAATGATTTTTCAAAATTATCTTGTTTTCGAAATGATTTCAAAACTTTCATTTTAAAAAGATTCAAACCCCTCGATTCCGTTTTAAAATAATTGTAGCTTCAAAACATCTTTATTTTCAGAGTCAAAATTTCTCCTGATTTTAAACTATCTTTTCAAATAATATATTTAACTTTTAAATTATTTATATTTTGATTTAAATTATAGTAAAATTTTATATATATTATTCTTTATATTCATCTATGTATTTTATCTATAGTCAAGTATATTTATAAAGTTTAAAATAGTTTTAATATAAGATAAAGATTATTTTCAAAGAAAAACAAAACTTCAAAAATTGCTTTGGGAAGTCGACATACCTATGGTGAACATGTCGACATGGTGTCAGTTGAGTTCAAAATTCAAATTTCAAAAGAAGTGTCTATTCGCCATAACTCTTCACGAATGGACATGACTGTTGTTCTTCTATAAATAGGGGTTAGTTTCAACGAATTTTTAATCACTTTTCTCTGATTTAACTTCTCTTCTTCTTCTCCACTTTCTTATTTAAAAATTACACCATTACTCTGCCGAAACCAATATCGAATCTAACTAGATAATTTCTGGTTTTGATACTCTCCACTATCTCTACAAGATCCAAGTACTAATCTGAGTTATAGACTTTTTGTAATCAATTGAGCGAGAGAAGGTGTGATTGTAGCCCTGGAAATCAATTGGGTGAACTTGTTGCCCCGGAAATCAAGTATCTCTACCCAGAGGATTGTGATTCTGGAGGGTGTACCTCGTAGCCTTGAAACCGAGGGTTGTAATTGTTGAATTGAGTTTGAAAGAAAATCCGTACTTAGTTGTGCAGGACTGGATGTAGGGTAACTCTGAACCAGTATAAAATTCGGTGTGTTCTTTCCTTTACTGCTTTTACTTTATATTTGCATCTGTGTTTGATTCCGTGTTCATATCTGTGTCTGATTAGTGTATACATTGTTAACAAAGTAAGATAAACTCAAAAAGATTAACAAATTTCTTTAAACACTATTCACCCCCCCTCTAGTGTTAATTCTAGCCTTAAGATCCTTAATCCGCATTTCTCACACTTAGAACTTTTCCTTGTAATTATGCTCTCTAAGGTTTTAAAATACCAACAGCTCGTATTTTTCTTGGCATGACGCGTATCCAAAAGTCACGTTATGCTTTGGATTGGTGTGTCAGGAGGTGTAGATTGCTGCATTTGGTATCAGAGCTTAGGTTTAAGATTCCTTAGGATTTAGGTGCGTATTGGGAGAACGTACTTGAAAAGTTTTGGAAAAAAGAGTTCTCAAAAAGGGTTTCAAAACTTTATTCAAAATGGACTTTAGAAAAGTAAGTGTATGTGTGTGTGTATATATATATATATATATATATATGGATAAAAGTTTTTACATATATATATAAGTATAAGAGGGAAGAATGATATCAAGTATTCTTGCCAAGTACTATCTTTAGGAAAGTTAAAATAATTCCTAAACACAAATATTGAGAATGTGTACAAGTATATGAAGAATGGCTCAAAGAAGGCATTTATGTTTCCAAGCATGAGCATCCCTATCTGGTTCCATCGGTATCCGTAAGCGAGGAGATAAGATGAGCCAAATCTGACTATGAGAGCACAATTATGATTTTCTGATATGTGCATTAATATAATACATTTGACCACATAAGGTAGTTTTTGGCATATCCCTTATATAAGCAAGCAATTTTGGGCTAGAATAAAGGTTAAGGTTATAACAACTGAGATAGAAAATTAAACTTTTCATGTTTATTGTGGTTTACCCCATGAAGAAGGGCTAGTAGAGGTTTTCTATACCAGCTTGCAATGGTAGGTAAATTATGGAAGTAAGGGTGAACGAAGAAGATTAGTACCAAGAGACCCATATAATAAGAATAAGATGCCAACAAAGTGTAAGGGGAACATGAAAGAGGACTTTATAAACTTAAGGCTAATTCCCCCAATTAAAGTAAAAACCCTATTTTCATATTGATAATAGTTGCAAGAACTCATATTTACTTAAAGGAATGGCTAGATAATTTCCATATTAAAGTTGGACACTGTATTGGAAAATAAACTTAAGTATCCATCTTTGGAAGGAAGATAGAACTTTATGCACTTAAAGCAACATTAGGAATAAGGGGGCTTAGGTAATTTGGTTGTTATTGTCTACTCCAATGTAAGTGATAAACTAATGAAAATGTTTTCTAAAAAGTTAGAAATGGTAGGTATTTGATATTTAAATAGAAAAATTTTGGTTTATGATTTTATATAAAATAGTCAAATAAACTTTATGGGATTTGTTTAAAAAGCAAAATTAAAGAATTTGCTGAGAAGTTATTTTTAATAACTGTTTTAAAGCTTTTGTTTGTTTTTGAGCACATCGGTATACTTATCTCAATGTGCGCTTTGCTTTTAACAACAGAACTTTTGAAGAAGAAAAATAAATAAAATAATAATAATATAAAATATGCTTTAGTAAGTATTTCTTATTTATAAAAGAAGATTTTAGAAAGGTGTGTTTTTATATACATTTTTACTAAGTTAAATGAATCATTTTTAATAATCTAATTAAAGAAAATGTTATGACCCTAGTAAAAGGAAATGGTTGTTAAAAATGAATGAAGGGTTTAAAGTTTTAAAAACTCACTAGTTTTGTGGTAATGGTAAAAATCAAAAGTTTTGATTTAAAAAGGTAAAATCAAAATATTATGACTACAAAACTTAAAAAGATGGAAAATACGTTGGAGTTAGATAAATATGATTAAACTGCCCACTAGGATAAAATTTACAATGGAGTTCAGAAGCATTGAATGGTTGGGATAGAGATAAGTAGTAACATGGAAATTTAGTGACTTTTTCAACCAACGGTTAAATTGGAAGGAAAGAGTACTAGGTCAAACTTCCTGTACTAGTGTAAGGTGAGCACCACCTTTTGTTTTTCCATCCATGTACGGTTTGAAATGTAGAAACTTTTTTGTAAGGAAGGTTTAAATGTATGATTTGAGTAAACTTATTTCAAAATAAGGAAAGAGTAAGTCAAGATGTTTTAATTGTATCAAAGATAACTGCAGATGCAAGAAGTTTTCCGGTTTGAAGTGTAAAAGAGACAAGTAGGGTCTACTTTAATCCATATTAAGAGTTTTAAGTAACAAATAGGCATTTCCTTGGTTGCATTAGGAAATCCTAAATGGAACGGTAAGTATAGGATTGGCATTATAGCAACAAGATATTAGTTAGTACCATATATATGAGAATAAGATACTTGTAGGCTGTGAGCAGTCCCAGTATTGTGTTGTCCCCTAAAGGCTACGGACAGACCAGGTGGATAAGAATGGAAAAATATTTATTTTATACATATTATTGGATTTATATTATAGTAGTTATGTTCCACGGATGCCTAAATGTGAATATTGGAATTGTAGAATTGAATGTTGCACATACTTGAGTATGGAAAATACTTGGTGGTAGTAGTTTCTGAAAAATAGCTCCAGATTGGTAGACTCAAATAACTTAAGCAACTAAAAATGTAATATTATTCATTTCCATAAATTGTTGGATAATTGGTATGGATTAGTAGACATAATAGGAAGTTGTTTTAAATTGGATTAAGATGTAAGTAGTATTTTAATTCATTGGGATGAAGTGTATAACAATGTAAATTTCTATAAATTGTCCAATTTTAATATAAAGAATATCATTTGAAATAACATGGAATAGACCCAAAAGAAAGAGATGTACAAAATAAGGACAGTCATCGTATTTTGTTCTGTCTATTTCAATAATAAATAGAAGAGATAATTCCCTGTAATTCCAAATATAACACAAATCCTCTTTTATATAATTTATGGAAAGTTACATCGTTCACATTCCTTTTGGAAAATGTGTAGTTCCAATGCATTAAAATGCATAAATTCCTAAGAATAAACCAAAGTAATGGTCATCGTGTCTATTGGATTAAAATGGCAAAGCGCCATTCCATATTTAGTAGTCTTAACCAAAAAATAAGTAAAATAATTGGAATAAAGTAAATAAGAGGTTACGTTTGGAAAAAAGGGGTCTCATTCATGGGATGACATCAGGGAATGGAAGAAGAAATTTTTGGAAGTCCAAATTACAAAAGGTGTCCTAGATAAAGTAATAGTCAAGATTTTGCAATGGATGGATAATTCCAGGATGTGGGGTTCGGTCAAGAGAAATATATTTTTATTTGCACGCATTGAGAATGCGAAAGCGATTTTCATAGCAAAGAGGATTTGAAAATTTTAGTAAGATTCAGAGGAAGGGATAAAAGGATTGTTCTCAAACGTCCATCGGATTGGAAGAAAACTATTTTCTTAAGGAAATTCATGGAAGACTAACGTAGAATACATAGTCGTGTGCATAACAATTACATGCGAATGAAGTTCTCCTTAGATGATTATCATCAATGCTTGATGATTCAAGGTTATAATTCCAATTAATTTTAGGACTTTTATTGTTAAGGTTGAACGTGAAGATAGACCAAACTTTCACTTGTAGAACTTGGGATAGATCCATGTAGACCATAAACATGATACCCAGGTATCGTGATTTTTGAAAGATTGAGAAACAGTTCAGAAGTAAAGAGAGATGACTTAAGCTGAGCTGAATTGGGAAATGAGTTATGTTATTTTTAACATTTGGGAAATCACCAGCTTGGATAGCCATGAGGAAAATGGAGATATAGTAAAGAGCTATGTAGGAAGCACTATAGGAAGAGACACCATCCACACTTGAGTTGTCCCACTTGGTATCTAGGAGTTAAGGTGATTTGGCACACCATTGGACAAGTTAGGGTAGTAGGTTGTGGATCGAGGATTTTATGGAGTTACAGTTAGAGGGAGCATACTTATGCTCAAATTATGTAGCATGGTAGAAGATGACACCATTTGAGTTAGTAACAAGGATTGTTGAAGGTTATCGATGCACATATAATTAAATTTAAACATTATGCCAATGGTGAAAGTTAGTAAGGTCGGTTGGGTTTCGATTCATAGAAGGGCAAGGACTGCATGAGATAGGCAAGAAACGAGTACTGGCAGGAGCCACATGGGGTAATCCATGGAGCTGAGTCCACATATACATATAGTCCATGGAGTTAGTCCATATACAGTCTATGGAGCTGAGTCCACAATAGAGAGCAGACATGCAGAAAATCCCTAAAGCAAGATAGAATACGGCTTAATTATTTGGAAGCCGTCATTAGGTACTTGTGAGGACCCATTTCTTCAACTCTCGGAAATCGACACTAATAAATCCTGGTATTCACGTGCTGCAAATCCAAGTGACGGAGAAGCGGATTCTCAAGGGTAAGAAAGAAAACAAAGATAGAAAAGAATCTCACATATATTATTTCAACACAAACTTTACAACGGAAAATACATTTATCAGAGTTAAACATGGACAGTTATAAATTTCCGTCCTTACAAATGCGGAATATTATAGTAGAAGAGTGTGGTGGAAATAGATAACAATCTTCAGAAAATCTTCTAGCTCCATGCTTCGAGCTCCATCCAGATTTCTTCTAAACTAAACCTGACTACTAGGCTGCCCAAAAAAATTAGGGCACCCAGAGTTTAAGGGAAAGGAAAATAAACTTTGGGTCAGTCATTGGACTAGTGTGAGAACTCAAAAATACACATTTTGAAAATAAAAACGTATCTAATAAGACCACGCCGCACATAAATACGGAACGGGTTTTTACCTTATGATAACCAAACATTTGCTACGCAAAAATAACATTCGATATTATTTTTAATAACTTTTCTTTGAAAACATTTGCAAGTAAACTTGTTAATCTTAGCCGAAATTGTTACATTGATTAAATTCCAACATATTAGCCAAAAAGTGGGTTCTACAAACAAAATGGCAGGCACTTATTGGAGAATGGATTTCCATACAAATGACCGGGTGAAGGGAAGCACTTCCGGTAGTACATCTCTAGACGAATGTACCGAGGCCCAACTAATGATCCTCTACCAACACAAGACCAGCCTACCTCTTCCTAGATAGTACAGAATATGTCATCACCTCGGTCGTTACCGACTTATCCGAGTTCTCGTTTACCATACACCACATTAGTTTAAACCCGAATGTCATAGCGGGTAGAAGTATATCTAGAAAGGGATGATCATGCCCTAATGGTTGTGAACCACATAGCCTTGTTGCATCTACCCTATTTCAGTAATTTCCGGGTGTGAGGCTGAAGGTAACGATTACCTTTCACATAGCACATCATCTTTCCTCTTTTGAATGCCACATTGCCATTCCATAATCATACAACCAATTTCTACAAACGTATAACTCCTGAGCTCGTACGCCTTTGGAAAGGGTGTTAAGCTAAGAGAAGTTGGCTTCTCCGCCACCAAGCAGAAATATGTTTATAGAGATCAATTAATGTGATTTTAAAATGCAATGTCAGAAATTCGCCCATAGAAGTTCGTTCTGGGACGAACGAAATCGAAGGCACTCCTCCTACCGCACCCTGTTTTGGGAATCACCCCTAGGATCAGTAGCAATTAGTCCTTGCAATTCGAAGATTTTCATAACGGAGCAATTTTTACCACCATAAATATACGATATGGTAAATTTCACCCCGAGGGACTAGTGGCAAATAGCCCTACGTCATGAATATCTTCATCTTCAATAATCTTGTCTTCAACATGTTTTACTTCGAAACGTAAATTATTTCGATGTGGTTTATGGATAGGAATTAACCAGATCCGACCCTGGTTCCTTCAAACCAAACATCGATAAAAGAGGTCAAGTAAATAGGTGAATAATATTTGATTATTTCATTTCTTTTATCAAATATCTTTTAGATATATATCACTTTAAAACACTTCTTTTCGGTATATATGGAATCATTAAACCTCTCTTTTCAAATTCTTTGATTATTTAAAACCTTTTTAAATCTTGGAATAATTCTAAATCATTGCATTTTTCACTTATGAAAACATTTCCAAAATCATTTCATTTAAATCTTAACAAAAATTTCCAAGTTCAAAACTCGATATTTTATTTATTTAAAACCGTGCTATCTAGGACGTTAATCCAAAATCAGTAAATATTAAATGAGCAGAATCTATATAAATCTTCTAATTCTACTCAATATCAATTCTCGTATTCAACAAATACTATGGATGGAATAACGGTGAAATAACCCTGTAAATTCCATGAATAGTATGAGTTCCCTCTTTGGGCTTTAATACTAAGTATAAGAAGATCATCTCTATTCAATCAAAGCTGTATTTAAATTAAATTTGGAAAATTTAAATCTCTTTATACTTAACTCGTTTCCGACATTTCGACCTTATCTATCCCTCGCCCAGGGAAGAGGCGAGGTGAGCCAGGGCGCTGGTTGCTCCTAAACATCTCCTTAGTTTAACCACCTCACATTCGAATCTCATGAATAGAAAAATCCAGTCTACTCGTCGGCTTTTAAAGCCAAGATTAAACCACTTAATTTGTAATAACTTTTCTTTAAATCGTTTATTTAAATTCTTTTTATATAAACTATAAAACTTCCAAATAATGATTAACACACTTAATTATTCATTTGAAAACATTTATAAAAGATTTGGAAAAGAATTGTTAAGTTTAAAGCTATATTTCAAAGGTTATACAAGAGTGCTGCGGGAAGTGCTTTCTAAGCTATATTGATCAAAATGGCTTTTTTATCATTTGGAAATTCATTTTTATAACTCAAATCACTTTTAAAACATTTTAAAATATTTTTAGAATTTAATTCATATTTTTAAACAAATTTAAAATATCATTTTCAAAGAAATCCTTTTATGGATTCCGAACTTCTAAACCGCGATTTTTTCTAAACTTATTTTACTCATATTTCAAAATCTACTTATCGAAATCTCGTTTTTCTTCCTTTATTTGAAAACTATGGATATAATAGTGTGGAAAATTATTTTCTCAAAGAATTCCGAGCTAAATTCCAATCTAAATTCTTGTTTGACTTTTATAGCGCGAAATCACGAACTACCATTGCGCAACGCGCCTATTTTTGACTAAATTTTCCATTACCCTTCAAACTTCACCAAAACACTTTCATATATTTATAAAAGATTTCAAACTCATTTTTAAACCATTTTAAAGAGGTTTAACATTCTATATACACCAATTTATTTATTACATTAAACAACCAAACTTGATGATCAAAGCGTATTAAACATCCATTGCAAACATCATATCATCATCCAAGAATATAATATAGGTAAGAGTTTCTCACTTATAGTTTAGATTGCTAATTACTTTTTCAAACATTCATCAACCAAACATCATTAGCATCAATATAGTTATGTTAAACATTTATAACTACTTATAATGGTTTAAAGTTAGAGTTCTCACCAATATCCAAACTGTTTCACTTCCTACCAATATCCATACTAATCCACGCTTCACTAACTACTTCATACTCCATTTAAACATTACCAAACAACTTTTTCTTTCTTCCAAGTGCTCAACCAAGGCTTGAGATGGAGGTTGGCCGATAGTATAGAGAAGAAGTGGTGGAGTTTTGACCTTGAATTCTCAAAACTAGATCCGAAAAATAGGTCAACTTCTCTATGGATTTTGACCCTGTTATTCTCAAAATTCGAAAAAGTTATAAACTTGAAAGTTGTTTAAAATTCTTTTCTCTTGAATTTATAAAAAAATAATCACTTTATTTCAATTTTTTTTAGGAAGTTATGATCAAAAGAAGAGAGGGTATTCTCGGATTCGTAAAAATGAAGCCCGAAAATGCACTGTAAAAAAGTGGAATTTTGATATGGTTAGACTCAAAACTGGAAGAAGTGCTAAACATGGAAATTGTAGCCACAGGAATTCTACATGATATGAATAAAAGCATTACTTTATTTGGATCTGTTTTTGTGGAGTTATGCTCGAATGGAAAATAGGTATTTTCGGCCTTCAAAATTGGGTTCGAAAATGACTTTGAAAGAATTGAAATTTTGACATAGTAAATCTTAGATTTTGAAGAAATGATGTAAATGAAAATTGTAGCCAACTCAATTACCTTGAATTTGAAAAAACGAATTTCTCAATTTGGATTATTTTTGAGGAAGTTATTGCCGTAAGAAGAAGAGGTAAAGTATAAAAAAAATAGTGAGTTTGGTTTGAGGCGAATTGATACCGATTTTATTTTGTATATATTTCAACATTATTTATTTCTAATTTTCTCCTATGGCATAGAAGCCATTAGAGAGGAGAGAAAGAAGATGAAGAAGCTTAGAAAAAGAGAGAAGAGAAAGTGTGAATGAAAGTGGAGAGGGTGGTGGGTATTTATACATGAAGTTTACGCACAAAAGACCTTAATACCCTTAAACCCAAACTCATTTCTAACCACATATTTATTCCTCCATTCCAATGCAAGATTAGACCTTTAACTACTAGCATTTAATGAGATGGAAAGTATGTGTAAGGAGGTGAAAGGTGATGGTAAGCTTACACACAAAAGACCTTAAGTATTTTTATTAAAAGGTAGAAATCAATTTAAAAGATTTTACTTACTTTATAAGTTTGCAAAAGTAAACTCTATTTGTCATTTTGTGCTAATTGGAAAAGTTTTCAAAATGTGTATTAATATGTGTTAAAATTATGTTAACAATGTTGCAATGATTCAAAACAACTTCCGTTCGACAAGGGGCGAAAATTCGAAAAACGGTTGTTGATCACATTTTCAGTTTTTAACCAAACTATTTATTTATGTTAAAAAAATTAAAATTAAGTTTCTTATCATTTTTAATTAATTAAAACAAGTTTATTTAAGTTATAAAACTACATTAAGTAATATTAAAATCCAATTGTAAAAATACGACGTCAATTTGTCAAAGTGCGACGAAATTTGTCAATCTTTATAAAACGATTATAAATGATTTATTAGCACTTTATAACTATTCAAAATGAATTATCATCATTTAAACTAATTATGAAATCATTAAATCTCAATTTAAATTCATAAATCTATATTTAAATACGATGCCATTATCGGTGACGACATAAATACATTTAATTCCCAAAAATAAAATAATTAATTTTATTTCATATTCTTGTTCAATTATAAAAATAAGTGTATATTTCAAGCTCCGTGCACGACGTTTTTCGATTATAGAGCTGGTTATCGGTAAAACATTTTTCGGCCATTTTATCGATTTAAATTTTGAGGAAAATATTTTTGTAAATATCTATTCAAAATAAGATTACTATTATTTATTATCACTCAAAACAATATAATTTGTATTATCAACCTTTTATTTGAATAATTTTAAAAATAAATATAATTTATCAAAGTGATAAATTTGCGGATCGTTATAGACTTCCCCCTTAAATGAATGTCGTCCCCGAAATTACCCAAAATAAAAACCCAAAGGTTTTGCCCAATCTAAAAGGTAAGAAAGAAATTAAAGACAGAACATAATCTCACATATATTATTTCAACATAAACTTTACAGCGGAAATTACATTTATCAGAGTTAAACATGGACAGTTATAATTTTCTGCCCATACAAATGCGGAATATTATAGCAAAAGAGTGTGGTAGAAATAGATAACAATCTTCATAAAACTCTCCTAGCTTAATGCTTCGAGCTCCATCCTGATTTCTTTTAAACTAAACCTGACTACTAGGCTGTTCGGAAAAATTAGGGCTTCCAGAGTTTAAAGGAAAGTAAAATAAACTCTGGGTCAGTCATGGGACTGGCGTGGAAACTCAAAAATACGCAGTTTGAAAAAAAACGTATCTCATAAGATCACGCCGCACATAAACATGGAACGGGTTTTTACCTTATGATAACCAAATATTTGCTACGCAAAAAGAACATTTTATATTATTTTTAATGACTTTCCTTTGAAAACATTTGCAAGTAAACTTAGCAATCTTAGCCGAAATTGTTACATTGATTAAATTCCAGCATATTAGCCACAAAGTGGGTTCTACAAAAAAAATGGCAGGCACTTATGGGAGAATGGATTTCCATACAAATGACCAGGTGAAGGGACTACCTTCTAATAGTACATCTCTAGAGGAATGTACCGAGGCCCAGCTAATGGTCCTCTACCAACACAAGACCGGCCTACCTCTTCGTAGATAGTACCGAATATGTCATAACCCCGGTCGTTACCGACCTATCCGAGCGCTCGGTTACCATACACCATATTAATTTAAACCCGAACGTCATAGCGGGTAGAATATATCTAGAAGGTGATGATCATACCCTAATGGTTGCGAACCACATAACCTTGCTGCATCTACCCTATTTCAATCATTTCCGGGTGTGAGGTTGGAGGTAATGATTACCTTTCACATAGCACATCATCTTTTCTTTTCTGAATGCCACATCGCCATTTCATAATCACACAACTGATTTCTACAAACGTAAAACCCTTGAGCTCATACGTCTCAGGGAAGGGTGTTAAGCTAAGAGAAGTTGGCTTCTCCGCCACCAAGCAGAAATACGTTTATAGAGATCAATTAATTTGATTTTAAAATGCAACGTTAGACATTTGTCCTTACAAGTTCGTTCTGGGACTGAAGGAAACCGAAGGCACTCCTCCTACTGCATCCTATTTTAGGAATCACCCCTAGGATCAGTAGCACTTAGTCCTTGCAATTCGAAGATTTTCATAACGGAGCACTACTTCCCACCTTAAATATATGATATGGTAAATTTCACCCCAAGGGACTAGTGGAAAACAGCCCTACATCATGAATATCTTCGTCTTCAGTGATCTTATCTTCAACATGTTTTACTTCGAAACGTAAAATGGTTTGAAGTTGTTTTCAGATAGGAATTACCTAAATCCGACCTTGGTTCCTTCAAACCAACCATCAATAAAAGAGGTCAAGTAAATAGGTGAATAATATTTGATTATTTCATTTCTTTTATCAAAAAATATCTTTTAGAGACATATAAATTTAAAATACTTCTTTCCGGCATATATGGAATCATTAAACCTCACTTTTCAAATTCTTTGACTACTTAAAACCTTTTTAAATCTTGGAATAATTCTAAATCATTGCATTTTTCACTTATGAAAACATTTCCAAAATCATTTCATTTAAAACTTAATAAAGATTACTTAATTCAAAACTTGAAATTTTATTTAGTTAAAACCGTGCTATCTAGGACGTTAATCCAAAATCAGTAAATATTAAATGAGCAGAATCTATAGAAATCATCTAATTCTACTCAATATCAATTCACGTATTCAACAAATACTATGGATGGAATAACGGCGAAATCACAATTTAAATTCCACGAATAGTATGAGTTCCCTCTTCGGGCTTTAATACTAAGTATAAGAAGATCATCACTATTCAATCAAAGTTGTATTTAATTTAAATTTGGAATATTTAAATCTCTTTATACTTAACTCTTTTCCAACATTTCGACCTTATCGGTCCCTAGCTCGGAGAAGAGACCAAGTGAGCCAGGGCACTGGTTGCTCCTGAATATCTCCTTAGTTTAAGCACCTCACAACCGGATCTCACGAATAGAAAAATCCAGTCTACTTGTCGGTTTTTAGAGCCGAGATTAAACCACTTTATTTGTAATAACTTTTCATTAAATCTTTTATTTAAATTCTTTTTATATAAACTATATAACTTTCAAATCCTCATTAACACACTTAATTATTCATTTGAAAACACTTATAAAAGATTTGGAAAATAATTTTTAAGTTTAAAGCTATATTTCAAAGGTTATAGAAGAGTGCTGAGGAAAGTGCTGCAAAAAGTGCTTTTCTAAGCTATATTGATCAAAATGACTTTTTATCATTTGGAAATTCACTTTTATAACTCAAATCACTTTAAAAACTTTTTAAATGATTTTTAGAATTTATTTCATATTTTTAAACAAATTTAAAATATTATTTTCAAAGAAATCTTTTATGGATTCCAAACTGCAAAACCGTGATTTTTCCAAAACTTATTTTACTCATATTTCAAAATCTACTTATAGAAATCTCTATTTTCTTTCTTTTTTTGAAAACTATGAATATAATAGTTCAAAAAATTATTATCTCGAAGAATTCCGAGCTAAATTCTAATATGTATACTCGATTGACTTTTATGGCGCGAAATCGCGAACTGCCTTTGCGCGACGCGCCTATTTTTGATTAAATTTTCCATTACCTTTTGAACTTCACCAAAACACTTTCATATGTTTGTAAAAGATTACAAACTCATTTTAAAACCATTTTAAAGAGGTTTAACATTCCATATATACCAATTTATTCAATAAAGGAAAGTGATTTCCTTTGTGTTTATCAACTTGTATTTCTGTGACTTGCATATATATTCAACATTCATATTAAACAACCAAACTTAATGATCAAAGCGTATTAAACATCCATTGCAAACATCAGATCATCATCCAAGAATATAATATAGGTAATATTTTCTCAATTATAGTTTATGTTGCTAATTACTTTTTCAAACATTCATCAACCAAACATCCAAACATCATTAGCATCAATATAGTTATGTTAAACATTTATAACTACTTATATTGGTTTAAAGTTAGAGTTCTCACCAATATCCAAACCGTTTCACTTCCTACCAACATTCATACCAATCCAATCTTCACTAACTACTTCATACACCATTTAAACATTACCAAACAACTTCTTCTTTCTTCTAAGTGCTCAACCAAGGCTTGAGATGGAGGTTGGACGAAAGTATAAAGAAGAAGTGGTGGAGTTTTGACCTTGAATTCTCAAAACTAGATCCGAAAAATAGGTCATCTTCTCTCTAGATTTTTACCCTCTAACTCTCAAATTTTTAAAAAGTTGTTAAATAAAAAGTTGTTGGAAATTATTTTCTCTTGAATTTAAAAAAATTGTCACTTGATTTCCATTTTTTTTTGAGGTAGTTATGATCAAAAGAAGAGAGGGTATTCTCAGATTCGTAAAAATGAAACCCGAAAATGCACCGTAAAAAAGTGGAATGTTGACATGGTTAGGCTCAAAACTAGAAGAAGTGCTAAACACGAAAGTTGTAGCCACTAGAATTTTGTATGATTTAGAAAAATTAATTACTTTATTTGGGTCTATTTTGGAGGAGTTATGCTCGAATGGAAAAGAGGTATTTTCGACCTTCAAAACTAGGCTCGAAAATGACTTTGAAACAATTGTAATTTTGACATATTAACTCTTAGATTTTGAAGAAACGATGTGAATGAAAATTGTAGCCAACTCAATACTCTTGAATTTGACAAAAATAATTTCTCAATTTAGATTATTTTGAGGAAGTTATGGTCGTGAGAAGAAGAGGTAAAATATGAAAAATAGTGAGTTTGGTTTTGAGGTGAATTGATATCGATTTTATTTTGTACGAGTAAATATGCACTCCCAGTTGGGCCTACATTTAATCCAACGTGGATGCATTTTTAGTTGTACCTGTGGAAGTAGATTTGATGGCACGGATGCGAATTCCACTTTATATTTGATTTATGACACTCTACATTGATAGAATGCAAATTTTGGCCAAATTAAAGTTATTTTCTAAAAATAAAAAAATGGTTCGGTTTGTATAAGTTATTTAAAAAATACATAATCATTTAGTAGCAACTATCTCAAAATAACATTCACCAACCATGCACGTAATCGTACAACATTTTAATTAGAAGAAAATATGAATCAAACTGAAAAATAATATAATGATGGAAATTTATTGCAATCAAACACGAAATTAAAATAGAGAATTTGGACATATAAACATAAATCATAATGAAGGTAAAATAATTTTAAATTTAGGAGTTTTTTCTTAGGTTGTCGTTAATAAATAATGTGTGTTATCCCGCCTTTTGGCAAGGTCGTGACACCAAGGAATTGACTAGTAACCAATGACGGTTCGTCCTAGAGATTAGTCATACACAGGCTCACTATGGATATCGACGAATTTTGTCCGAGTCCGGATCGAGCCAAAATTGGCATGACATGACACGATTGAATTTTGATCCAATTATCATCAATATTTCTTTATGGAGATGCAAAGGGTATTTTGGGAAATTCAAAAAGACACGATTGAATTGTGTTCATGGAGTTCTCATTATTAATAGTAGAGATATTTTGTATATTTTTCGACATTATTTCTTTCTAATTTTTTTCCTATGGCATAGAAGCCATTAGAAAGGAGAGAAAGAAGATAAAGAAGCTTAGAAAATGAGAGAAGAGAAAGTGTGAATGTAAGTGGAGAGGGAGGTGGGTAATGATACATGAAGCTTACACACAAAAGACCTTAATACCCTTAACCCAAAACTCATTTCTAACCACATATTTATCCCTCCATTCCAATGCAAGATTAGATCTTTAACTACTAGCATTTAATGAGATGGATAGTATGTATGAGGAGGTGAAAAGTGATGGTATGTTTGCTTTTTATTTACTTAACACTTAAGTATTTTTATTAAAAAGTAGAAATCAAATCAAAACAATTTACTTACTTTATAAGTTTTCAAAAGTAAACTCTCTTTTTCATTTTGTGCTAATTTTAAATATTTTCAAAAAGTGTATTAATATGTGTTAAAATTATGTTAACAACGTTGCAACGATTCCAAACAACTTCCGTTCGAAGAACGGTCGAAAATCCAAAAAACAATCGTCGATCACATTTTCAGTTTTTAATCAAACTACTTAATTATCTAAACAAAACTTAAAAATAAGTTTCTTATCATTTTTAATTAATTAAAACAAGTTTATTTAAGTTATAAAAGCATATTAAATAATACTAAAATCCAATCGTAAAAATACGATGTCGATTTGTCAAAGTGCGACGAAATTTGTCAATCTTTATAAAACTATCATAAATGATTTATTATCACTTTATAACTATTCAAAATGAATTATCATCATTTAAAATAAATATTAAATCATTAAATCTCAATTTAAATTCATAAATCTATAATTAAATACGATGCCATTATCGGTGATGACATAAATACATATAATTCCCAAAAATAAAATAATTAATTTTCTTTCATATTCTTGTTCAATTATAAACATAACTATATCTATCCAACTCCGTGCACAGAGTTTTTCGATTATAGAGCTGGTTATTAATAAACGGTTTTCGACCATTTTATCGATTTAAATTTCGAGGAAAATATTTTTGTAAATATATATTCAAAATAAGATTACTATTATTTATTATCACTCAAACAATATTATTTGTATTATCAACCTTTAATTTGAATAATTTTAAAAATAAATATAATTTATCAAAGTGATAAATTTGCGGGTCGTTATAGTACTTGTAGAAGTGTCTATGTGATGCAGCTACCATGGTCAAGCCATGTATGTTAAGAAAATTAAACCGGTCAGGAAACCTTAGATTACCTTTGTATTTAGGTCTAGTTTAGGTAGAAACCATTGGATGGTAGGAATGGTTGCAATGGGTCAGTGGGACATATTACGGATGATGGATACTAGTGGATGTATTTAGATGTATTGTTTGGATTGTATTCTTTTACAAATTTAGGATAATATATCCTCTAGTATACACACACTCACTCACACTTGATAGCACGTTAACTCTTAATTTTGTTGTGCTAGTGGGTGTTATACAGGTGGTGTTGCATATGAGTTTTATGGTTGTACGTACATATAGAATTGCAAGTATACTTATCTAGGGTGTTGTATAAATTTGGATGCATAACATGAGCATTTGAATGACAGGAGGTCGACTGGATCAGTAGACCGCCTACTTTTCTTCATTAGAATCGGTTCATGTGCATTTCACATAGCATATACATGTACATATTGCATTAGAAAATTTTCTAAGGACAATGATTGCTCGTAGATGATGGATGAGTAGATGGATGTAGCCATTGGTTGATGTGTGTATGAGTTACATTTTTCCATCCTTTGAGATTTCGAGGTCGAAATCCTTTTAAGGGGAAGAATGTAACATCCCAAAAATTTAATGAGAAATTTAATTAGAAAATTAAGTCAAAATAAAACAAGGGCTAAAAAGAAAATTTCACCGACTTTTGATTTTGGCTACGAAACTTGCACCATTGCATTCATAGCAATTTTTCGAACGACTTTCATATACAACATTTTGTAATCGGAGGTAATACGTAAAAGTTATGGGCATTGGAAGAATTGAAAATAGAATGTGAAATTAAAAATAAAAACTTCACAAATTTACTAGGCGACCGATTGACCCAATGGGGATATAAGCGGTCGACAAGGTTGGAGAAAAATCGTGTGTTTTGGAATGCCTATAATGTGTTTGAACGGTTCACACGGATTGCTTTGCATGCAAGTTGTTGATGAGCGGGTGTGATTACAGTAGATATTCTCTAACCTAGATCTAACAACCTAAACTAAGCCCAACCCTTATAAATACTAGACAAATCAAACCCTAATTCTCACATAACTCTATACAGTAACAAAACTCTACCAAAATTTTATCTCTTCCCTCACTCTAAAAATTTCTTAAATATTAAATAAAAGCAACCTAGAAGAACACAAGCGTTGAAAACAAGGCAAAGCAAGCGGAGCTAGTGAATATAGGGGTGGTTCTCAAGCAAGAGCAAAAGGAAGAGCTTAGGCTTGATGTGAGTAGGAACAACTTTGATAAGATGATTATTACCGTTAGATTTAGACTATTTTAATAGATTTTGGATGTTAGAAACCCAAATTGAACATGTTAAACCCTAAATTAGAATCTATAATCTCATAATAGAAATCACAGTAAATAGTTAAACTTGAAATTGATATAAAACCCCTTTTACAGATAAACTTGCAAACCTAAATCAATAAACCCCAAATATATATAAAATGGGCCTTTTGTAATTAGGGTTTAATAACTGCCAACAACATATGATTAAATGACTAACAAAATCAAAAAATTTAAAATCATAGGGAAACCATAATTTTACTACGCGATCGGTCGACCTTGGAACCATAGCGGTCAACGGAGGGTCGATCGGAGGGGAACATCGGTTGACCATTCGGAATGAAAATTTCGGATGTTGAACCTCGGCCTAAGGCCCAAATTAAATAATAAAATTTATATAATTTATGAAAATTTTTATAAATGGAAAATTATTCGTTGAGCCTATTTTAAGGGTAAGTACATGCTAGAGAGAATAAGTAAGTCAGTTCCCTACCAAAGGACATAGGTCATTACAGTTTGGGTAACAGTGAAATACCCAATGAAGAGTCAAGAGTTGACTAGTGCGATGTATTTCGCATACACGTAGTTGTCTAGGGAAATATATTTTGTAGACGCTCATTAGGTGTTCCGTAGTGGATGCACAACACTGATGGAGAAACCAGTCAAGTGAGCCCGGTGCTATAGGAAGTTCTATACGCTTGGAATCTAACACATTATGGTACAGGTGGACGTCAGAGCAATAAGATAAGAGGCTATAGAGTTGAAAAAATGGTCTAGCACTAACGGGAGTCCTTGAATGCACAAATTTGACGTGAGGTGGTATAGGTGTACTCCGATGCAGTATGATAAGAGGCATTTTTCCATTATGATTAAGAGATGAACATGGGTGCATACGATGAGCCACACAACGAGTTTGCATTTTGGGGTTCTCCTACTCCAGGCGTAGTGATGGTATATGTATTTATGGAAGAGCAGTTCCCACAATCGCCTACGGGCGGTATGTATGTATTGGATAGTCCTGGAAGCATTGGCCAATAATTAATGGTAGGTTCAATTTGAAGTTTGACGCTTTGTGTTAAATAAGAACCCTTAGGTATTGGACCTTAGGAGTTCACGGACACTTGTAGCACACCCTATATCACTTAAAGTAGCATTAAAGTTAACTACTCATGATCATTACATATTAAACTTCTACTCATTCACCACAGTTTATGTCTGACTCACCCCCCTTATTTTCGTTTTCCACAATCACAGGATGACATGTTAGCAGTTCATTGGGCATATACATGGAGATAGGAGCTGCACATTGGAATTCTCGAATCATTTATTGTTTATTATGTAGTTAGTTATTGTATTAAATATTTATCCAACTTATATTGTACTTTGGGAAATAGTGTATATGTAAATCAAGTATTTTATAGATTGCTTTTCTAAAATGTTTATTTTACTGTACTTATATTTTAATTCCTTTCGTCATGAGGTATGAAAGTGTAGAATGTCTTAGAACTTACCCTTGTAATTATGCTCTCTAATGTTTTATAATCCCAACAGCTCGTATTTTCTCGGCATGACGCGTGTCTGAAAGTCATGTTGGGCTTTGGATCGGTGTGTCGGGAGATGCGGGTTGTTACAACGACCACTTTCGTCCATCTTCTCTTTGCAATCTCTACACGATGGACACAAACCCATCAAGCTCGGCCTCTCCAATTCAATCGCGATCTACAGTGCCAGTAGGTGACCACGAGATGTCTCATTTCAGTATAGTGGGTCGGACTTGCTGGAAATTTAGGAAAGAGTGCACCTCAATAAGAGAAAGACAATGCCACTCTCTCCCTCGCCTAACGCCACCTAAATCGCCTACATACCGAAACCGTTGCACGTGAAAAAACAACGGCTATGGCCAATCGATGTCACACCTGATAATGTCTATATATATTCGAAGCCCTCGCTCATACGAGTCCAATGAATCCAACATTGTCTTCTCTCGATGTCCATAGCTCTCAAAACAATTGGAAGAAGGAGGCGGGTACTTTTCTTTTTCTAGAGAAGATGAAGGAAGAAAGAAAATAATGAAGAGGGAGTGAGGATAGTGAGTGTGTGGGCCGGGTTATTTATATTGAAAATATATTATATTTAATTTCTAAAATAAATCGCTAAGCATTTTGAGCTTGAGCGATCACATTACATCCGATCGCCATGAAACTCGTCGGCGTACATCGTCTTATTATTCCAGTCCCGATGGAAATAGTTTTATCAAAATGCCAGACAATGCCCCAGGATGATAATTTCAAGCGTTTCAAGACCATTTATCCATAAAACGATTTTCGGTCACATTATCGATATTTATTCGAACAATTTATTTTTTGTAAATAAATTTCTAAATTAAATTACTTATCATTAGTTATTATTTAAAAGAGGGTTAAAAAGGCTATTAAATCAATTTAATCACATTAAATTCAAGATTCAAATATATAAATAATTATAATATCTGAATACGAAGTGTCCGAAATTCTAGATCATTACAGACCACATTTTGTGATAGGCTCATCGAGTATAGATCGCTTAACTCAACTGAGTTGTGGGGTGTATAACAGACATCTATGTCTTGTCCCCTACAACTCTTTAACTATACAACCCTCCTATCGCAATCTAACATAGCCCCGTAGTACGACAACCAATCCATTCCTAAGATAAGTCCATACCCTCATTAAGAACGTACACATTACATATGAATCAACGTTACATATGTCCATAACTATTTCTTTGAAAATTGAACAAAGATATGTCCACCCCCTAATAGGATTTAATACTACTATTGGGTGGGTGATAATTTAGGTTTATAGACCCAAGGAGTCAACTACATTCCTAGCTATGAATGAATGTGATGTTCTCGAGTCAAATAGAGTGTGGATAATATTCTAGAAATAAGAGTTGTACCTTCCATTGCAGCCTTTCTTGACTCTAGGGGAAGGTCTACTCAAGACAAGAATAGCCTCAATGGCATAGCTTGCCACTTTTCCCTTCCTTCGCAAGCTTCAGATAATGATTCTTGAAGTGTCTCTCCTCATGGAAGTGGTAGCACTTTCCCTAAAAAGCCTTCATTAACAAACTCACCCTACAATCCTTAGGATATGTCCCTTCTTTTGGCATCTCTAACATATTATACCCGCCTTCTTGAACTTCCCTTTTGACTTCTTATTTGCTCAAAAACCTCCATTCTTAGCTCCTCCCTAACTTTAAGTAGGTCCTGCCTCTGTTTCTCTTTCTCCTTCTCCTCCGAGCTAACTATCTAAAGCAGAGCCATCTCCACCAACATCTCATATGTAGCACCGGTGGGTACTTGGGTCAAAATTAATTCTCTAAGTGAGGAGTTCTGGCCTTTGACAAATTTCATGGCCTTTTATGGGGGTATCAATCGAACTCATTCCAAACTTAGCTAGTTCTATGAATTTACTAATATACTCCTTTAGAGTTAGTCTCCCTACCTAAGTTTTATAAATATCTCCAACGGCAAACTTACTTAGGCCCTCGACATGAATCGCAACTCAAATCGGTTTTTGAACTCATCACAAATGATAAGTCTATCACCATTCTCCTTAGCCATAATCGTCCATCAATCTAAGGCCCCTCTTTTAAGGTATCAAGTTGCCATTCTTAGCTTAATAAGGTCCTTCTAACCAAACTCCCAAAATATTCTCTCACAGTCATTTATCCAAGCTTTTGTCTGCACGAAACCTTCTACTCCGGCATACACCTTTCCACCCAAGTTTTGGAAATCTTTCCACATCTTAGGGAAGTCTATGGGGCAAGGTGCTGCTTCAGCAGGTGGGGCAGTATGTTCTACGGTGTAGTAGGTTAAGGGATGGGAACTTGTCCTACATGCCTAAGGTTTTGTTTAAACCATTCAAGCATCCCTCGGATAATGGGTATCTCTTGGGAGGGGTTCCAAGCCCCAGAAGAATGATTTTCTTCCATAATCTACAATCTATAGGTTAAACTTTTAGTTATAATTTCCTAAGAAACTATTATAAGCTGAAATAAATGTTTGCCTAGTGTGTTTGCATATGTTCAAAAATAGTATATATATAGTAGGGTTTTTGAAAAATACTTTCAGAAATAAAAAATACGCCACTCATAAGTATACCTATCCCCAATGGTCAGATAACCTATGCTCTGGTACCAAATGTACTAACCAACCTTGAAATTGGCCTCATTTTCAACCCAAAAAAGGCCTGTCAAACCTTAGACCCATTCCAAAGTTGAATGTTGGTAAAATTGATTTAAAGAACAATACATAGAGCTATCTATCTACACATTTAGAATCTCACAGCGGAAGGATAAAATATAATATACAACAGTACCCATTTATTCAAAAATTCAAATGTACAAAACATACAACATGATCCCATATAACAACGCCAAATATTCATGGTATAATATCCCAAAATACATCATGTCTCAAAGAGTACATCAGAAATATAGAAATAAAATAAATTTCATGGTATAATATTTCAAAATACATCATGTCTTAATGGGTACATCATAAATATAGAAATAAAATAAATAGATAGATATGTAACTGCCTCAAGTCTGCATTTTTGCCACCATCTCCAAACCTTTTCTAACCTGTGTTGTAATGAGTAGGGAGTCAGAATAATAATGTCCGGTGAACAAAAATCTCGAGTCTTTCTATAATAGTACTTGGGCAGTATAATTTAAATAAGAATATATCCTACGCACTCTAACTATATTCTATGTAAAGATCTCTAACTGCATGTCCATCTCGATAACCTATACTCTTTCCATTAGAACTTTATAACCTATCTTCAACTGCAAGCCAAAGGTTATTCCTAGTCCTACACATCTACCGCCAATACTGTCTAACAATGTAAGAGATAGTAACAAAGTTAATTAATACCTTTTTAATGGAAGTTAGCCAGACTCTGACCATTTAATATCTCATTTTAGGCAGATATCTGTTATTTACTTACATATCCCAAGGCGGACTCCTCTCTTATACTATCTAGCTGACATGGCATAGTATCTCATCAGTCCACTTAATACTTCTTTATGGGAGAGGTGGACCTATAAAAACTACTTGAGACCTCAACCCATAATGGACGCTTCCCGAGATATCCTCTACCGTGCTTATGGCCATCTCCAATGCTGCTAATTCAGGGTTGAATAATTCAGCACACATGCCCCAGTAGCGAATTTAAGTTTGAACATTCAATTGAATGTTCAGATTTGAATTCGAAAAAATGAATGGGGTATATGCGCCCATTTAATGAGCGCCCTATTAAACAACCCATGAAAGAATCAGGCGCCCATTTAATGGGCGCCTGAAGTCCGAAGCCCATTTAAAGGGCTTCTGAAGTCAGGTGCCCATTAAATGGTTGCCTGACCACTGGGTACCTTTACCCAGTTCAGGGTTGAATATTCAGCCTCGAACCTATTGGAGATGCCCTAACCGTTAACCCAAACCCTTTATT
The DNA here is from genome assembly GCA_030737815.1 of Allium fistulosum. Lineage (NCBI taxonomy): Eukaryota > Viridiplantae > Streptophyta > Magnoliopsida > Asparagales > Amaryllidaceae > Allium > Allium fistulosum. The sequence continues at coordinate 734,080,728 of CM060908.1, read as the reverse complement.
ACTACCTAAATATGGAGGAGGAGGGCCCTCAATTAGTCACTTACTACCTTCAATCCCGAAGCAGGTTCTATTTATTATGACCCATAACCCAAAATGTGATGTCTCGCATTAATCCGACTATACGTAGGTATTGGTAGCCAGACTAGCAGGTCAGGTTCACCCTATAGAATTTGGAACTAACCTCACGTCCTTCATGGGTACTTATTATAAGTGATGTCTCACATCAACTTCAAAGTCACACTACTGGTAGCCAGATTAGTTGGGCAGAATTCTGTGTGCTTTTGACTGACCTCGCATCCCTATAACTTGGTCATAATTTACACTCGCCTAATATACTACTATATACCTCACCGCATTCCATAATAATTCTATCCATAATTTTCTCACTTCTTTCTTGTAGGGGAATTTAACATTAATTAATAGCCTATTTGCTACAAAATTAATACGCTATTAATTATATGTTATTTATATGCTACTATATATATGTATGTATATATATCATTACATGCCAAAAATATTTCTACGCGGGCGAAGTTTATGCTTATGCTAATTGTTTAAATTCCAAAACTTCAAATTTATATAACTCCAATTCTATATCAACAAATATACCATATATTCAATATTCTCAATTCTACCACATACTTGTATAAAAATAGAATCCATACCAAACTTATTTTATACAAAAATAGCAGAATCAACATTAAGAGAAATTTACAATTCAAATACTTTTATGCTCTACTCAACTTCTTTGCATAAAATTGAAAAAGGAATTTCTATTTCAATTGCAGAAATAGGCAGTGCAAAGTACGAATAAAATAATCTGTATCTTACATACCATAACCTAACTTATTTTTTTAAAACCCTTAATCAGATCCAAAGAAGATAAGAAGTGGAATTGAATGTAAAACATTAACATTGCAATAACTACACAAGTCCACTATTCTAATATAGAATAATTGATATTCTAACATAAGAATTGACATTTCTCTTTAGAGAAATTTTAGGGTTTTAATGTGATGTTTTTATAAACAAAATTCTCCGAGGAATATATCAAATCCAAGTTATAATATACAATTTCTAAAATAAGAAAAACTTAGATTTCCACTCGGAAAAATTCCTTGGCTCTTCCTTTTTTGGATTATTTTATGCCCGCTCTAACCTCTTACAGATCTCTCCTTTTAGAAATATACAACAAATAAATTGTATATGAATTAGATTTAGAAATTTAGGAATTGGAAGAGAATAAGATTATAAGTTGAACAATAAACACCAAAAATTTCTTACTTGAAACCCTACGGAATTTTCCGAATCATTGAAGCGAAAGACCGATAGAGCGTCGCCTTGTTCCCAAAATAATTTGTCAATAAATGCGAGGGGACTAGGCTCTTATTTATAGTGGTTAGAAAGCACAAGAATCATTGGATTTAAGTTGGTTTAAAATAATAAAATATGGACTGTTAGTGGCCTACATTAGCCCTAGCCACCATAACACCACCATTCGACCACTCCTACCAAGGCGGTCGACTGGCCTTAGGTAGGCGATCGACCGGTCGCCTTATTTTAGGAACAAATTTTGACTGTGGTTACCTGATTATTTAATTCCATTATTAACTAATTAACATTAATGTTTACTTAACCCCCTAGTCCAATTAATGTTAATTTTTAATTTCAAATTTTGGAATTAATTATAAATTTGAATTTGAATTCCATTTAAATTACTTTGGACCCAAAAACTTTAAATATCAATTACTTTTTTATTTGAGCTCCGTTTTCAAAACTTCATATATGGAAATAGATCTGAAAATCGCCACGAACGCAACGGCACAACTTTCATGGTCAAATTCTAACATTTATAAAATTTCTATTTTTAGCCTTACTTTATTTTATTAATTAATTTCTTGTTAATTTTTATAGGGTTTTACAATCCAGTAGTGACAATTATTTACACCAATTCTCTTCATCAAAACTACATCACATTAAGACTTATGGAATTTAGTAATGGATAAAATTCCATTATCATCCATATTCAACTTTATTGTCCAAATACAAAGTCCTTGGTTTAATAATAATAGTTATTATTAACCGAACTACTCTGGCTAGAGATTTTGACTTTGAGTTAGCTTCGATTGATCATGCTATTAACCCTATGTAAATGTGAAGATGAATACTCTCTTGAATAGTGTTTCTCTTCTAATTCTTCCACTCGACCTAATTATAGTCATTCATGGACGTCATTCCATGATTTAACTATAATCAAAGTGCAGTTTCAATATTGAAGGTTGATGGTATTCTTAAATCGAAAAAATTGTATAATATTGTCACATCGATATTTTCTATTTGACCTTAGTTATATAAACCAACATAAAACTGTCGAGTAGGTCATTTCATAGTTATCCAATAACTATCAGTACGTAACCACCATAGTGCCACCAACAGTCATGAGTAATACACTGCCTAACATTTAAAAAGTGTTACGTACTCTAGTCTCAACGGATGCATCAATATCCAGTCTCGATACATCTTAACTAGGAATATTTATAACGGTGTATTTATTATGTTGTGATAAATTTCTCATATTACAATACCTTATAATTACTATTACTAACACATCATTTATGGATTTTATTTTAAATACACTTAAATTGTATAATCAATTATTTATAACACATTATAACAAGTATATAACAGAAAGAAAACACCTTTTATTTCGAAGAAGTTTGGTTATCGAGTTAGAAATATGTAACAAATTACATAATTGTCCCAATGGCATACCCCTAAATCTATACCAACATACATACATATGTGTGTGTATGAACATTATTAGTTATTGTAATTGTATAACTTGCATTTTAGTTTAGTGCATTTATTATGAAATACAATAAAGAATTAGGCATAGTATAACATAAAATCCAATTAGTATATTTTATTACTAAACATTACAAAAACTACATTTAATGATTGTTTGAATTGGTAATAAATTCAATATAAATCTTAGGACATTAGGAGTGAAACATTACTTCTATGCAGTGATCTCTTTTTACTTCTATAATCTTAAGTAGTTTAAAAAATAATTATACTATAATTTGACTAGAGACAAATGTAAAATTATATGTACCAAGCAGTTGATAACTAATTTCTTGATTGGAGAAACTTAATGTTCTTATGAATGTGTGCACAAGTATGATAATTGTTATGTATACATGTGAATGTGCTTAAAAAAATAAGTAGTAAATTACACGTCCTAGACTATAACATAACTTAAAGTAACAACGGTAACACTCCTAATTTTAATTAACATTATTTGGAAATTTAATTGGATAGATAAAATAAAATAACGTAGGATGATAAAGTAAAATGAAATTTGATCATTTAATAGGTCGTGCCTTAAGAAATGAATTAATAAGAATGCTTATAAAATAAATAAGAAGGAGGAATTCATGCTAAGGGAAAAATAGGAATTGGCCATAATTTCTAAACATAAACCCTTACATTCCTTCTTCCTCATTCACTTTCATTCATACAAACCTAATTTAAATCAAGGTCGGGCATTGTTGAGAGCATTAAGAAGAAGAAAGTTAGGAAACAAGATTAAAGCTTAGGGAAAACAAATTCAAACTCAAATCTCAAGTTCCTTCATCAAATCAAGATGAATAATGATAACCATCTCTAATATGCTTGTTTAATTTTGATTATAGGATTAAACCCAAAATATTATGGTTAATATTATGTCATGCTTGAATGTTTGGACGATTATATGCTTTATGATGAATTACTGAATTTAATTATGAAATTCTTAAATAGGTTTAAGCGTGAAAACTTATCATATGACACCCAAATGACTTAAAATTTTGATATGATGTTAGAAACATTATTTTAGAAGTAAGTTTTTAGTTTCAAAATTTTTAGATTAAGTATGAATATTTTATGATTTTCTTAAATGAATAAAATGGTTTATTTTTGGCTTTAGTTATTAAAAATAATTCAATAAATGTTTTAGCCTTGAATTTTTTAAATGTTCAAGAAAATAGAAAATCTGATTTACTATGATTTTTGGAGATTTTTCCCATGTTATTATGATTTATTATGAATTTATTGAGCTAGGAAAGTTTAATAATTATATTAAAATATTAATATAAAATGATGGTTTGCAAAATTACCTTGGGAATGATAAATCTTCTCTATAGTAGTTTTCTTGAAAAGAATTTGATAAAAAAATTTGTTATCCAATGGGATTTTGACAAACAATAGGAGTTGGTGAAAAGAAATTACTTTTAATAGCAAGAAAATAGTTTTCATAGTAATTATGACATTGCCACGCCGAAGTCAATGATGCCATCATTTATTACGCTGCTATTATGATATTCGACGTCGACCATCGGCAATGTATAGGTGTCAACTATAGTTGGTATCTAATAAATCGGACTTGGTTGAAGTACGAAGCATAGTAGCGATGTCGACATCAACGTCTTTGACGTAAGTAATACCGCTTGTTTTTGGAACCAATCGTTTAGTACTTTGATGTCGCATATTTTCATGCCATATGTTTTCAATGACGACGCCAACTCTATAAGGCAGCAATGCCACTATTTTACTATATTAACTCCTTTGGACGACGACGTCGATGTTATATGGTAATAATGCGGCTACTTTCCAATGCCTCTTATTTTATAACGACTATAATGACGTCTCACCCCTCTTTAAGTCAATAGTTCTGAAAGTCACCAATGTCGCCATTCCCGTAACATTAAGTTTTAAAGCATTATGCTATGCAAACCACTAATGGTTTCGCTTATAGTCGGCAACATATGTGTGCAATGTAAACAGTTTTGGCTCTCTCACCTTATACTTGCTAGATCAAAGACTTTAACACGATTTTATCTAAAAAAGGGTGTGACAACCCTTGATGGTGATATTTACGTTGAGTTTCATCAATATGATAGTTTTATTAAGTTTAGCTTTATAGCCTGTGGTTTTGAGGGGCGACCACCCCTAAATGGTTTCGAAATTCATCAATATTATTTTATAAAAACATATACCTTGGCATAAGTATTTTTGATAATGTAAAGGAATAAATTTTCCTTGTTTTAGGCATGATTTCAAGGGTTGAATCATTTATAAAGGTTTTGTGTAAAGGAAGTAAAAAAGGGTATTTAGCCCATAGTTTTACTAAAGAATTATTGTTCTTATCACATTTAGATAAACTGTGGTAGGATGATTTGACACGGAGATTTAGACATACTGGTCATGATTGTTTATATTGTTAGACATATTGGTCATGATTGTTTATATTGTATGATTAATTTAGACATACTGGTCATGATTACCCATGCTGCATGTATTCATATGATTGTTTATATTGTCAAGTTTAACCATTGTGGTTGAAGGTTTTTGATTAGTATGAGACATATACTTAGAGGATACTAGTGATGAGAAAACCCATTCCGCTCAGCGGCGTGGTCTCGCTAGATATCTGTTAACTAAGATGACATATTATTATTCACACTGGACTTTTTTTCTAACCCAAAGTTTTTGTTTTTCCCTTTTAACTCTCGGGTACTCGGTTGAGTAGTTCAAGAGTAAGGTTCATAGGTTACTCAGTTGGACGAATATAGCTTCCGAAGACGTTCAGGAGGCAGATCTTGCTATGTAGGAGTCTATCTATATATATTATCCGATGTGATGAATTTTCATTCTATTGGAATGTATTTAAAGACATATGTTATGACTGTCTATTAGCAAACTCTGATCAACCAAAGGGACATCTTTATATGTCACTCTTCGAGTATTTTGTAATAATTAGATTTTATCTAATCTTGGACAACGTTTGGGATTACGTAACGAATATGAAATATTATCTTTGAAATGAAATATAAAAGTTTGTTTTGTAATTGTGTCTGAAAAATTTCATATTCCTGTGCTTCTAATGTTATTGATACCATCAACATTACCGCATTTTGTCACCAGAAATTAATACTATAGATTACTATAGCATCTACAACGGTTAGTTTCGGACCTCAAAATGGAGGATGTTACAACTTGGTATCAGAGCATAGGTTTATGTAAAACTAAAATAATTTTGAACTTAAAACGAGTTTTGAAAACATAATCCAAATAAATCAAAGAATAAGATTGGGATATTGGATAATGCTATAGTAACATACTTGTATTTCCTTTATATAAGTATATATCATATCCTATTTCTGTCATCTCTTTTAGACCATTCTTCTGTGCCTTACTAAGGTTCGAATGTAGAATTAAGAAAAGTAAGACATGGAGGAAGGAAATGGAAGTGTGAATCTCGATGGAGGAAGCACCATAACCAATGGACATATCAGACCCAATACTCAGAGGAATCTGGGTCGACAAACAGCTGCTTATGTAGGTGCTGGAATGCCACAGGTGGATATGGGGGCTATGTATCAGTTCTTCATAAGCATGATGTAAGCAGGAGCTACAACTGGATTAGTTGGTGGTAATGCTGGAGGAGCAAATCCTAAAGTCCTAGTTGTTAACGACTATGCCAATTTTAGTAGAGATTATACAAGACTTGGAGGGAAGCCATTCATTGGAACTGAGGATGCTATCGAAGTGGAGAATTGGCTGCTCCATTATGAAAGGATTTTCGCTGATTTAGGTCCAAATGATGAGCAAAAGAGGAGTTTGGCATCTAAACAACTTCAAGGAGTTGCATTATACTGGTGGAATAGTATTACTATTGGAGTGCCAGTTGAGAAATTGACTTAGGTAGAGTTTAGGAGGAGGTTCGAGGAGAGGTTTGTGTCTGAAATTTCCATGTCAACTTGTTAAGGATGTTTGCTGAGTTAGTGCATGGAGACATTACTGTGTTGGAGTATGCAAGAAGGTTTGAGGAGTTATCCAAGTATGGGTATGCTACAGTGGATACCATGATCAAGAGAAATGAAAAGTTTATATGTGGGTTAAAACTAGAGCCTGTTAGAGCGACTTTGTCGCATCTCGAGGATCCAAGTGATGTGGTGGTAGAGATGGCTTTGAGGAATGAAGAGATGCTTACTTTCTTTAGTATTAATAAAGCAGTGGAACTATAGAGTGGGCAAAGTCAGAAAAGAAAGTTCTTTCAGAAAAAGGGAGCTCATAATGGTGGAGCTGCCAAGAAAGGAAAAGCTAATGTTATTTATTAGAAGTGTTACAAGAAAGGGCATTTTGCGAAAGAATGTCATTCTGGGGATGAAAATACAGTTATTGGAAGGAAGAACATCACGTGTTTCAATTATGACCAAATTGGGCATTATAAGAATTAGTGTAAAGAACCAGACAAGGTTGAGAAAGTAAAAGTTTTTACTTTAGAACCATCTGCCTCGAGGCCTACGGTAGAGGAAAAGGGAAAGGATATGATGGGAGGTATGCTTTTGATTCTTGGTATACTTATTAGAGTACTATTTCATACTGGTGCATCGCATTTTTTAATATCCCATTGCTTGGTAGATAAGCTAAATTTAGAACCATCAAACTTATTTACTTCCTTAAGGGTTGCGAATTCGATAGGAGGGTATGCAACTCTTGGAATATGATGTGATTATTTAGAGTTTGAATTATTAGGTCATATATTTGCATTTATTTTACATGTGTTTGACTTTGTGGGCTTTGGGATTATTTTGGGTATGGGTTCGTTACGTAAATATGATGCTGGAATATTTAGCCAGGATAGGAAAATATCACTAAGACGCCCTGTGTGACGACCCGGAATTTTTGTATATTTGAAATGTGAATATTTAAGTTATTTTAAATATTCGAAGGTTAAATTTTAACTTTAATTTCAAATATACAGTATTTATTTGGATAATTAATTATTAAATTTAATTATCGGGATTGGGTAAAATATGGAATCTCGATTTTAAGCCTGTTAAAAATAGTTCAAAGGTTCAGAAAATTTATATTGTTAATACTGAAGATGATAGAACTTTTAAAATGGAATTTTAAAGAGTTTTGTTCAGTTTTAAAAATATATCGTTGAAATTGAATTTAAAAATAGCCGTCCGAGGCACAGTCTCGGAATGCGACGAAACCAGTTCCATTGGATCCGTAATATTGTATTATTATTTGATTTCAATTTTCGAAGTATTTGGAGTTGTCGTGTGATCGTACGGAATGTAAACGCGCTGAAATTTAATCGGAAATTTAATATTTTAACTGGTCGATATTTCTTTCCATATCCAGACTACAAGCCTTCTGGATCACACTGTCTATCCACACGTGTTCAACTGGGTTAACACGCGTCCTCTAAAAAAATCACGCCTTCGAAACTAAGGAAGAAAACAGACTTCCTTTATTTATTTATTTTTTAAACGAAATCATCTTCGTTCTTCCTTCTCTTCAATTCAGAGAACAATTCGAAATCTCTTCTCGTTCTAAATTAAATACGAATGGAAATAAATGGCTGCTCATTCATTAGAGATTCTATTCGAAATCAAATTGTTCTAATAAAATTTCGAAACCCTATCCACTATCAATCCTGGCATCGACGAGTCAAAGAGGGATCGCGACCTTGTCGCGAGGTCATTCTCGAGAATGGCGCGTGTCGCGTGAGACTAGGGGTTTCGAGTTGACCGATCTGGTCTTGGCTGATGTGGACTTCGATGGTGACGTCGAGGCAGTGGCCAGGGCTCGCAAATGGGGTTTCCGCGTGGTCGCGAGGAAGTGGAGGCAGGCGCACGTGAGGAGGCGGCGATGAAGATGGGGTGGTGACGCGATTTTTCTGGTGTTCGAGCAAGTTGGGTTTGCATTCATCTTTCGAAGCTTAGAGGGGCAGGTATCCGCGATTTCATTTAATTTAATATATATCAGTGAGGTATTTTGTTAACCTATTTGTAAATTAGGTAATTAAATGAATGTATTATAGGATGAAATCTATATCAGGAAAAATATATATTCATTTGCAGATTGGAAAAATTATTAGATGAACAGTAGAATAAAAATTTAAGGATAGTCAGTTTGTTAAATATTATATATACGGAAAGATTTATATAGAGTTATATCAAAATAAGAATATTACTAGTAGTCTAAAACCATGGAAAATGTTGACTAATTTATTGACTGTGAAATTGATGGGTTCGAATAATTTAAATATTAATAAACTATATATTGATATTCAAGGTCAAAACTGGAAATCAAATCAGGATTGAAGTGGACTGCAAAACAGAATTAAAGGTGAGTTAATCTCACTCAGTTGAATTTTATTTTAAATTTAAATGGTTAAATTTAAATAATTGATTGGATGATTGCATTGATTGAATATGCTATATTATATATATAGTAGTATATAGCAATATATACATATTGGCATATGTATATATTTGAGTTATTGATATCCCCGCATTTATATAGCGGATGAGACCCTATGCGCCGCATAATAGCGGATGATATTTTATAAACCCATATACCGCGATATTCCACCTCGAAGTGGAATTGGTATTGTGCTAACGTCTGTGGATGCAGGGAAACAGGTTGGAGGGATCCAACTGGATTCCTCAAAATATTTAATTTTTGTTTAAATATTCTGTGATATGATTGTTGTTATCCTGTGATAATTTATATTGGATAATCTGGTTGGATTGAATTTCCCAGTATAATGAGTTATCAAAAGCAATTGAATTGGATTTTTGGAAAAATATAAAAGAGTAAAATTAAGTTAAGTAATTCTAGTGAATTCGAATAAATTAAATATGGAAAAGAGGAATTTTGAATAAATAGAGAAATGTTGAATTTAAAGAAGACTTATGTGATGTTATTTAAAGGGATAAAAATTTATTTTTATTCAATGTTTAAATGTAATTAAAAAGAGAAGGAATTTGGGAAATCTGAAACTTGTGTTTCGGTTTAAAGATTTTAAATCATAACGAGAAATAAAATCTGAAAGTTAATGAATTTGGGAATAAATGGATTAAGTGAGGAAATTTATTTCAAGGTAAAATAAATTGGAAAATCAGTTGTAAATTGATTTAAATATTTTGGGATTCGAAATTTAAAGAGAAATGAGATTTTGAAGATATAAACTGGGTTTATAAAGTGAAATGGAATATAAGAGGATATTTGAAATATAAATTCAAAGTGGGAATTTATAAAAGGATATGGTTTGGTTTAAAAATAAATGTTATTTTATTTTTAAAAGATGGGAGTGAGAAGGATATTTCTCTGTATAGCCAAGTACGTTTTCAAGGTAGTTTTAAATATAAGTTAAAAGTTTTAATATGTTTTAAAAGCATGTTTTAGAAAATTGATTATTTTTAAATGTTAACTTTTTAAAGTAAGTATTTTCAAAAATATATTATTGTAGTAATTATATAAAAGTGATTTGCTATTATGTTTTAAAAGGAGAAATTTAGTTTATATTTATAAAGTGGTTTATTTTAAAGTATATATTTTTAATAAAGTATTAAAGTAGTTTAAATTTCAATGTTATAAGATATATTTAAAATAAAGTGTTTTTAAATTATTTTAAAATTAAAAGTATTTTGTACTTGGTGATTCAGTGGAAATAATTATTTGGGAAATGTTTTCCGTAAGCGGAAACTGTTTTGAAATTGTTTTCAAATGAGCTTTGAAAATTTGAAAATATATCTTGGAAAGATATTTGGGCAAATAAATAATGTGATAAATTATTTATTGTATGTGATGGTTGCTTGTGGATGTTAATTGATAGTTAAATAACCGACTATCAATATTGGACAAATGCGCTGATCGTTTCGAAGAGACCGGGATCGAGTTTCCGTATACCGGGATTCTAGGTCTGGAGACTCGAATACCACTTCGATCCGGTTTGTACGTTTCGTGTAACGTGTTCGGAGTCGAAGATTGGAGCTGTGAAGTGCAAGGGCTAGTCGCTACTAATCCTGAGGATATTTCCAAAATGGATGTAGTAGGAATAGTGCCTTCGGTTCCGTTCAAACCCAGGACGGACTTGTATGGACGAATGCTTGCGAAACATCGTCAGCGGACGATGGGCATTCTAAGGGATATGTTCTCTAAAAGGTATCGTTTAGCCTCGAACCTCATCAACCGGGAATGACTGAAAATCAGGGGTTATGCAGCAAGGCTTCGTGGGTAGCTCCCACTGGAGGGTAAGGTCATCCCTGTCTAGATGTCCCTTTTTATTTCGGCTTAGTGGTGCGGTTGCTGATCCCAACCGTGGGGTGATTTTATTCGGGATCATCCAGTAAGGGATGGTTCCGGCCTTGTGTTGCAGGGGAGCGGGCGTACTCCTCGGTACTGTGATCTAGGCCACGTACTGTGACAGGTGGTACCCCAGTGCCTAGTCATTCGTTGGAAATCCATTCTCCCTACGTGCCTGTACGGTTTTGATTGTGCCCAACTATTGTTGAAATGTGAGATGCAAGCATTTCAGCTAGATTCTATTTTACTTTCTGTAGACACTATTATAATATCAGAGGATTTTGATATAAAGTGTTAGCTATCGTAAGGTAAAAACCCGACATGTTTATTTGTGGCGTGGTCTTACGAGATGCTTTTGTTTTCAAAAGATTTTGAAACTTTAATAATCAATTGAGTGTGATTTTCTCACGCTGGTATTCCAGACTGACTCGGGTATTGTTTTATATGATGCTTGGGTCAGACCGAGTATTATAGATTACAGGAAATGATGCTATGGAGCTGGATGGCGATACGTACTTCCGTATTTGAGTTATATATTCCGCTGTGTATTCAGATTGTGAGGACAAGTTATGATTACTGTCCAGTTGTATGATATTGATGTGATGTACTCTGATGATGTATTTGGATGATGTATATGTAAACAGATATAGATTTCTTTTTGTGTAAAGATCTGTTATTATCTATTATATTTTATTCCACTGCGTATGTGAGATTCTGCTGTTGTTTTCTATTTTTCTTCTTCTACCTCTTCTTCTTAACTAAAATGGTCCGGTTTTTCGTGTTAGAAAAACTCACGGTCGTTACAGTGGTATCAGAGCTTAGGCTAGCGATAACCTTGGCTCTGGTGGGAATTTTGAGTGTATAAATAAATATGAGCGCGTATTTGTTAGTGAATATAAAATGGTTTTATATTGTGTTGGCTGGTTTATTGAGTAGTTTATGGATTCTGGTCGATGTGTGGGACGCCACAACATTGATAGGAATCTCTAAACACTTGAATAGAACAATTCAACACAGTATTGTTTTAAAGTAGGGTAAATGATATAATTTTACCCAAATTATTTTTGTATATAAAGAAAGGTTTTGTAAACTATTTCTAGTTAATATATATATGGTTGTTTGGATGTTAGAAGTGATAATATGGAATTATTATCATTAATATATGGAAACTTAACTAGAAAGTGAAATTTATAACCAAAGCAAAGAATAAAATTTTATAATAAAATAAAATTTGAGATATAAATTACAAATGTAATTTATAAAATTGAAATAAACTTCATATACAAATGAGATTTGTACTTTAAAAATAGAATTCCAGAGAAATGTGGAAAATAAATCGGAATGGATTTTAAGTTTGGAATTTTGGGAAAGGTTTGAAATTCCTTGAGATTTGAAAATAGTTTTCAAAGAGTTTAAAGAAATAATAAGTGGTATTATTTCAGGAATATTTTGAGTTGAGTTTGGAATCTAGAAAGATTTGAAATTTAAAAATATTTGAAATGGTTTAAAGAAATAAAAGCATTTAATTCTCTTCCGGTCGCTGGGAAATAATTTCGGTAATGACTGCAGCATCATCGATGTTCATTTTCGAGTTTCCAAAGAGAAATTGCTACCTAGATGTATGGGCTGGTGTTTGTTTGCAAAACTGAGTTTGGTTTTGGAATTGAAAAGGGTTTTGGGCATAGTTGATTTCAAAAGTGATTTTGAAATTCTGGGAAATTGTTTAAACCCTGGAATCTTATTTAAAATGTTTATGGAATGATGAGAAAAATAAAATATATATTAGTTAAATAAATTGTATAATCCCTAATTAAAAGTAAAAGTATAAATGGGATTGAATTTAAATAGATGGAAGTATGGATATAAATAAATTGTGGCTTATAAAATTTAGAAGTGGAATAAATAAGCCAAAATAAAAGTTGTTTTGAATTGTGAAAGATGGATGTAAATCCAAAACTTGAATTATAAAATAGATTGAACTTCAGTAAAATAGTTAAGTGATTTTCGAAGTAAAAATCAAATATTGAATTGTAAAAAGAAGTGTGCTAATTTGGAATAAATTAGAAAAGTGGATATGTTAATGGAATTTGGATTTGGTAATAAAAGTGGAAGTATAAATGAATAATGGAATTGGAGTGTAATAGTGATAATTTGAATTGTAAATAAATTCAAGTAAGCAGAAATGATTGAAGTGGCATTGTTATTAATATAATACAATTCAGGAATAAGTATTGAATGTGGATTAGAGATTATATTGGATGTAGTCGTACATAAATGGGTTGTAACAATTTAAATTAATGTTGGAACCAAAACATTGCTTATAAGTGTTGTTTAATCTACTTTCCTCATGGAAATTCTCTTGTTTGTTAGTTAAATATGTAAAATGTTGTTAAGTTGCATGATCTTGGTACTTACATTTTTGAAGTAAGTAAGTACAGGTTCAGGGAAGCCGTATAGCTGATTTTGGGTTGTACTAATTGCTAAATAAATCGCTGCTTTGCTTAAAAAAAAAATTGCTATAATAAGGTACGCTTACGCAAAAATTCAAAATAGGAAATATGAACTGCATATATTGATATATATTGTGATTTCCGGCCTGAGGCCGATGTATATATATATTTGTGCATCCTGCGATATCGCAGAAGTCCCTCCGTACAAAGGAGACTCTGCCAAAATTTTCCATAAATTTTGAGAGTTAGAAAATTTTTGAAAATTTTCATTAACGATAAATGATTTAAATGTGTTAAGCAAATGAAATTAAAACTGGATATTGAAATCTAATTCAAATGTAAATGTAAGGTGAAGTGAAATCAAAGGAACTAAAGAAAGTAAAGTTCGTAAATAAACTGTTATTTGAGGTTTAAATTAAATAGTAAGTGAAACTAATCCATATTCAAAATGGAAGCCAATTTGAGTTTAAATGAAATTGTAAGGGCTAAGTAAATAGTAATGAAAATAAACTTCAATAGGGAAGTGAAATATAAATATAAACTTCAAAAATGAAGTAAAACAAATTCAAGAAGTATATAAAATGTTTATATTGGACTTAAGAAATGAATGGTGAATTCTTAAGTAAATTTTGTATGGAGGAAAATTATTCTAGGTGAATAATTGAATGACGATTAAAATTTGAAGATGTGAATGGGATAAGTGTGATAAGTGAATAACAATTAAATGAATGTGAATAAAAAAGAAATTGATATAATTGATAATCAATTGGAATTTATACGTAAGATGTACGTATATTATTTTATTCGCATAGTTATTTGGTCCAGATGTCGAACACAGAATTTCGAGATAGTTTTATCGATCCGAATCAGGATTTTTCACTCGATTTTCAACGGCGAACCTGGATATGGATTGTTGATTGATTCTGGATATTCTCTATCATAGTTTGTGGCTATGCAAGGAGAATGACGGTTTCTGATCAAGAAACCAGATCTGAGTCCGCACTAGAAAGTCGGGTGGACAATACTAGTTCGGAAGTGGAATTGTGTGATCGATTGAGCGATCAAATGTGATATTGCGTACGGATGATATATGTGCATCGTACGGGCTTAAGTAAAACAAATATTGAAAATTTGTAAAGGAAGGTATAAAATGACTTTGGGATTGTGATTGAATATTATTGCTTAATAGGATATACAGGTGTATAAAAGCAATGGATAAATTGGGATTTTTGATTTAGAATTTAATGGCCCGACAAAAGGTATGTATTTGAATTTCTATATGAAATTTGATTGGGTTTTGGATCCAGCCACTTGGCTTTTTGTTTTCTTTTTGAGATTGGGAGGCCGTAGAGCCATTTTGTAGTAGTACCGAGCTAGCCGCGCAAAGGAGACGCTGGCGAAATTTTTCGGAAATTTAGGGAGTTAGAAAAATTTTGGGAAATTTTGATAATTCAAAATTTGAATTCAAATTTAAATTTGAATGGATAAGTAGGTGGTATGAGTTGAACTTATGAATAAGTTTGGGAAGTTAAAAGATGATTAGTGTATCATTAATAAAGGATTGTTTGGGTATTGTTAAAAACTGTTTAATTTGGGAAATAGTTAACGGGGATTGAATCATTCTTCCTAACTAGTAATTTCGGGGACGAAATTCTTTTAAGGGGGAAGGAATGTGACGACCCGGAATTTTTGTATATTTGAAATGTGAATATTTAAGTTATTTTAAATATTCGAAGGTTAAATTTTAACTTTAATTTCAAATATACAGTATTTATTTGGATAATTAATTATTAAATTTAATTATCGGGATTGGGTAAAATATGGAATCTCGATTTTAAGCCTGTTAAAAATAGTTCAAAGGTTCAGAAAATTTATATTGTTAATACTGAAGATGATAGAACTTTTAAAATGGAATTTTAAAGAGTTTTGTTCAGTTTTAAAAATATATCGTTGAAATTGAATTTAAAAATAGCCGTCCGAGGCACAGTCTCGGAATGCGACGAAACCAGTTCCATTGGATCCGTAATATTGTATTATTATTGGATTTCAATTTTCGTAGTATTTGGAGTTGTTGTGTGATCGTACGGAATGTAAACGCGCTGAAATTTAATCGGAAATTTAATATTTTAACAGGTCGATATTTCTTTCCATATCCAGACTACGAGCCTTCTGGATCACACTGTCTATCCACACGTGTTCAACTGGGTTAACACGCGTCCTCTAAAAAAATCACGCCTTCGAAACTAAGGAAGAAAACAGACTTCCTTTATTTATTTATTTTTTAAACGAAATCATCTTCGTTCTTCCTTCTCTTCAATTCAGAGAACAATTCGAAATCTCTTCTCGTTCTAAATTAAATACGAATGGAAATAAATGGCTGCTCATTCATTAGAGATTCTATTCGAAATCAAATTGTTCTAATAAAATTTCGAAACCCTATCCACTATCAATCCTGGCATCGACGAGTCAAAGAGGGATCGCGACCTTGTCGCGAGGTCATTCTCGAGAATGGCGCGTGTCGCGTGAGACTAGGGGTTTCGAGTTGACCGATCTGGTCTTGGCTGATGTGGACTTCGATGGTGACGTCGAGGCAGTGGCCAGGGCTCGCAAATGGGGTTTCCGCGTGGTCGCGAGGAAGTGGAGGCAGGCGCACGTGAGGAGGCGGCGATGAAGATGGGGTGGTGACGCGATTTTTCTGGTGTTCGAGCAAGTTGGGTTTGCATTCATCTTTCGAAGCTTAGAGGGGCAGGTATCCGCGATTTCATTTAATTTAATATATATCAGTGAGGTATTTTGTTAACCTATTTGTAAATTAGGTAATTAAATGAATGTATTATAGGATGAAATCTATATCAGGAAAAATATATATTCATTTGCAGATTGGAAAAATTATTAGATGAACAGTAGAATAAAAATTTAAGGATAGTCAGTTTGTTAAATATTATATATACGGAAAGATTTATATGGAGTTATATCAAAATAAGAATATTACTAGTAGTCTAAAACCATGGAAAATGTTGACTAATTTATTGACTGTGAAATTGATGGGTTCGAATAATTTAAATATTAATAAACTATATATTGATATTCAAGGTCAAAACCGGAAATCAAATCAGGATTGAAGTGGACTGCAAAACAGAATTAAAGGTGAGTTAATCTCACTCAGTTGAATTTTATTTTAAATTTAAATGGTTAAATTTAAATAATTGATTGGATGATTGCATTGATTGAATATGCTATATTATATATATAGTAGTATATAGCAATATATACATATTGGCATATGTATATATTTGAGTTATTGATATCCCCGCATTTATATAGCGGATGAGACCCTATGCGCCGCATAATAGCGGATGATATTTTATAAACCCATATACCGCGATATTCCACCTCGAAGTGGAATTGGTATTGTGCTAACGTCTGTGGATGCAGGGAAATAGGTTGGAGGGATCCAACTGGATTCCTCAAAATATTTAATTTTTGTTTAAATATTCTGTGATATGATTGTTGTTATCCTGTGATAATTTATATTGGATAATCTGGTTGGATTGAATTTCCCAGTATAATGAGTTATCAAAAGCAATTGAATTGGATTTTTGGAAAAATATAAAAGAGTAAAATTAAGTTAAGTAATTCTAGTGAATTCGAATAAATTAAATATGGAAAAGAGGAATTTTGAATAAATAGAGAAATGTTGAATTTAAAGAAGACTTATGTGATGTTATTTAAAGGGATAAAAATTTATTTTTATTCAATGTTTAAATGTAATTAAAAAGAGAAGGAATTTGGGAAATCTGAAACTTGTGTTTCGGTTTAAAGATTTTAAATCATAATGAGAAATAAAATCTGAAAGTTAATGAATTTGGGAATTAATGGATTAAGTGAGGAAATTTATTTCAAGGTAAAATAAATTGGAAAATCAGTTGTAAATTGATTTAAATATTTTGGGATTCGAAATTTAAAGAGAAATGAGATTTTGAAGATATAAACTGGGTTTATAAAGTGAAATGGAATATAAGAGGATATTTGAAATATAAATTCAAAGTGGGAATTTATAAAAGGATATGGTTTGGTTTAAAAATAAATGTTATTTTATTTTTAAAAGATGGGAGTGAGAAGGATATTTCTCTGTATAGCCAAGTACGTTTTCAAGGTAGTTTTAAATATAAGTTAAAAGTTTTAATATGTTTTAAAAGCATGTTTTAGAAAATTGATTATTTTTAAATGTTAACTTTTTAAAGTAAGTATTTTCAAAAATATATTATTGTAGTAATTATATAAAAGTGATTTGCTATTATGTTTTAAAAGGAGAAATTTAGTTTATATTTATAAAGTGGTTTATTTTAAAGTATATATTTTTAATAAAGTATTAAAGTAGTTTAAATTTCAATGTTATAAGATATATTTAAAATAAAGTGTTTTTAAATTATTTTAAAATTAAAAGTATTTTGTACTTGGTGATTCAGTGGAAATAAGTATTTGGGAAATGTTTTCCGTAAGCGGAAACTGTTTTGAAATTGTTTTCAAATGAGCTTTGAAAATTTGAAAATATATCTTGGAAAGATATTTGGGCAAATAAATAATGTGATAAATTATTTATTGTATGTGATGGTTGCTTGTGGATGTTAATTGATAGTTAAATAACCGACTATCAATATTGGACAAATGCGCTGATCGTTTCGAAGAGACCGGGATCGAGTTTCCGTATACCGGGATTCTAGGTCTGGAGACTCGAATACCACTTCGATCCGGTTTGTACGTTTCGTGTAACGTGTTCGGAGTCGAAGATTGGAGCTGTGAAGTGCAAGGGCTAGTCGCTACTAATCCTGAGGATATTTCCAAAATGGATGTAGTAGGAATAGTGCCTTCGGTTCCGTTCAAACCCAGGACGGACTTGTATGGACGAATGCTTGCGAAACATCGTCAGCGGACGATGGGCATTCTAAGGGATATGTTCTCTAAAAGGTATCGTTTAGCCTCGAACCTCATCAACCGGGAATGACTGAAAATCAGGGGTTATGCAGCAAGGCTTCGTGGGTAGCTCCCACTGGAGGGTAAGGTCATCCCTGTCTAGATGTCCCTTTTTATTTCGGCTTAGTGGTGCGGTTGCTGATCCCAACCGTGGGGTGATTTTATTCGGGATCATCCAGTAAGGGATGGTTCCGGCCTTGTGTTGCAGGGGAGCGGGTGTACTCCTCGGTACTGTGATCTAGGCCACGTACTGTGACAGGTGGTACCCCAGTGCCTAGTCATTCGTTGGAAATCCATTCTCCCTACGTGCCTGTACGGTTTTGATTGTGCCCAACTATTGTTGAAATGTGAGATGCAAGCATTTCAGCTAGATTCTATTTTACTTTCTGTAGACACTATTATAATATCAGAGGATTTTGATATAAAGTGTTAGCTATCGTAAGGTAAAAACCCGACATGTTTATTTGTGACGTGGTCTTACGAGATGCTTTTGTTTTCAAAAGATTTTGAAACTTTAATAATCAATTGAGTGTGATTTTCTCACGCTGGTATTCCAGACTGACTCGGGTATTGTTTTATATGATGCTCGGGTCAGACCGAGTATTATAGATTACAGGAAATGATGCTATGGAGCTGGATGGCGATACGTACTTCCGTATTTGAGTTATATATTCCGCTGTGTATTCAGATTGTGAGGACAAGTTATGATTACTGTCCAGTTGTATGATATTGATGTGATGTACTCTGATGATGTATTTGGATGATGTATATGTAAACAGATATAGATTTCTTTTTGTGTAAAGATCTGTTATTATCTATTATATTTTATTCCACTACGTATGTGAGATTCTGCTGTTGTTTTCTATTTTTCTTCTTCTACCTCTTCTTCTTAACTAAAATGGTCCGGTTTTTCGTGTTAGAAAAACTCGCGGTCGTTACACCCTGATAGGAACGATCGAATTATATATTCCGTAGAGGACTCGAATTTTGATATTTGTGCTTTATTGGGTGCAATGGAGGAGGAAGACAAGTTGAATCAAGTTTTTTTCATTAGAGAGTTTGCAGATGTCTTTGTTACAGGACTACTGACGAAACTAGCTATTGAGTTTTGAATAGATCTTATACCTGGAGCTGAACCCATAATTAAACTGCCTAGCAAAATGACACCTATGGAGCTGAGGGAGTTAAAGGTGCAGCTAGTAGACTTAGAAGGGAAAAGTTTTATTAGGCCAAGCAGTTCGCCTTGCGGAGCAGCTACGGTGTTTGTGAAGAAACTCGATGGATTGTTGAGATTATATATCGATTATCGTAAGTTTCATGAAAAGACGATAAAGAATCGATATCCTATGCCAAGAATGGACGATTTATTTGATCAGTTGAGTGGAGCCAAAGTATTTTCCCAATTGGCTTTGGTAATTGTTAACCCGCCTTTTGCCAAGACCGTAGACAGGCAGATTTAACTAAATCGATTGCTCGGTTATCGAGGCCGGAATACAATGGGTTTGACCCGACTTGATGGATAGACGATCAATCACGGATGATGATCATGATTATGAAGCCGGGATTTGGTATAGTCGATGGACAAAAGTCGCGGGATAATGGAAATATGGGTTTCGATAAAAGTCGAGTTGTTCCGGGTTGTTTTGAGTTTGCTTTGGGTCATCATTGGAGTTGCTTCAGGTTTTCAGGTGACTTTCTTCAAGTCAGGCAGGAGTATGCTTCGAGTCATGGAGTGATTGGCTCAGATCGACATTAACATCAAGGGATCGACGTCATAGTATCAGCATTAACATCAAGGGATCAGCGTCATATTGGATCGGCACTACACTAGCTTCGGGTCGGCATGTCGCAGTCTTTGGATCGGCATCTCGTTCTAGGTTCGGCAAGCATTCGGAGATGGGTTCAGCATGGAAGGGAATGGATCGGGTCGGCATCTCGTTCTGGGTTCAGCAAGTATTTGGAGATGGGATCGGCATGGAACAGAATAGATCGGGTCAACATCGAGGAGTGCTTGGGATCGGCACGTTTATGACTCCGGGTCGGCATGTAATCTGGGATCGTCGCGTAGTTAGAAAGGGTCGGCATATTTGGAGAGGTCGGCTACTTCGGGACAGGGTGTGAGTTTCCTCGGGTCGGCTATGGAAACTTGGGATCGGTATATAGGAAATGGCATAGGGTTGGTAATGTTTTGCTCTGAGACATAACACAACTTGCTTCGGGTCATACACAGGCATGCTTCGGGTCATTTGAGCATCTACACCGGGTCATCCCCAGGGCAACATCAGGTCAGCATATTCAAGGCTCGGGTTTGGTAGTGATGAGGTATATGGGCTCGGCTATGTCTGTGGTGGGCCCATATCACCCAAGTGGCCCTGTAACCTGGATTTTGCCTATAAATACAGCAGGCGGGGCTTCAGAAAAGGGATCTTCATTCTGTTTTCCTTCATCTTCTTCATTAAGGCTACTCTGCCATTATTGCTTTAAAAACTCCAGATTGTAACTGTAATTGATTCTGATAACAATAAAAAGGAAATTTTAGGAATGGACGTAGGCCAAAGTCAGCCGAACCACTATAAATCTTCTGTTATTACTGCTTTATTTTTAATTTTGATTATTCTTCATATTTACGCTCTCTTCATACACTCTATCTGTTATCTGCAATTGTTAGTTGGTGCTTTCATCGACGATTGGGTGTTAGTGACCAATTTTGGCGCTAATATTTTGGTGCTTTCACTGAGAAAGCTAGCACTCAGGGATTCTAAAGCTTGGATTTTGGATCTGAAAGCTTAGGAACTCAGATTCTGGGAGCTTTGGTTAAGCAATCAACAAGGAGACAAAGGGCAAGGACAAGATGGAAACAATGGGATGCTAAAGAAGGAGGAGGAAATCCAGGATTAGAACCGGGAAAAAGAAGCAAGCAGGATATTCGATGGAGCTATGGATTTTGGCATGGAACAGAACTTGGATGCACGTTTAGAAGAGGTTGATATGGGATTCCCTCGAGGACTCGGGGGCAGGATGGAAATGATGATCGAAAACAACTTCTGGATGCTCGTTCGAAAGGGCAGGTTTTAGGATTCCCTCGTGGACTCAGGGGAAGGATGGGAATGATGATCGAAAACAACTTGTGGATGCTGGAGTAGCTGGAATTTGGAATCCAGGACTTCAAACGGGAATTAGCTGGCTTGGACATGGATTGGAACGACTGGGGGCAAGCCCCCAACCCAGGAAAATGGATGAGCACTACTCTCCCCATGGAACTAGGTGTATGGATCTTGTCAACTTTTCTAGGAATTGGACAGCGATGACGGAACAGGAGCAGCTGTCACCCACCACAAACTGGATCGAGCCCGGCTTAAAGGCACAAATCATCAACTAATCGGGATGGTATGGAATAATTAGCAAACTCTGGACAGACGGCTAAGTCACTTACTCATGTACGGGAATGGAGATAGCCCCTATGCATGCTCTAAGATGATGATAAACCATGATGCTCTAGTTTGTGAAATCTACCTTTTCTTTCTGATTTGGATATTTGCTTTTTCTAGTCTGGTTTTGGAGTTTGGGTTAAACTCTTGGTTTTGTTGGTTTTCTAGTTTGGATTTTTGTTTGGATGCTTGATTTTGGTTTGGATTTTTGATATGGATTTCTGGTTTTCTGGTTTGATCTGGATTTTGGATTGGACTTTGATTGGATTTTTATCTGGATTTTGGCTAAAAGGTCGTCGGGTATGGATTATGCCTGGTAAGGGGTAAGTCGCTTCGTCCGGACATAGTGGATCGGCTTATTTAGGTCGTCGAGCGTGGACTATGCTCGACAAGGGTCCGGAGAGACCAAGATTCGGCCTAGGAATTAGGCCCCATATTACCTATCACTTGTTACTTCGGGTAATTGAGCATGTACTATGCTCGACAAGGGTTCGGAACAACCGGGATTCGACTTAGGACTTAAGCCACAGCATTACTCAACGTTCAGGGACATTGAACTGGGAACACCAAGGCAGTGCTTAACATAGGTCGTCGAGTGCGGATTGTGCTTGGCAAGAACCCGGAGAGGTTACAGATTTGGATTTTGGCTTTGAACAGCTATAGATTGGCAAAGGACCCGATGAGGTCCCGACTTTGGCTAAGGACCCGGAGTGGTCCCGGTTTTGGATTATAGGACCCGACGAGGTCCCGGATTTGGATTACAGGACCTCGAGAGGTCTTGGGTTTGGATATCGACCCGAAGAGGTCATGGATTTGGTTATTGGGTATGGATGGGTTATAACTCGGTAATCGGGTTCGGATGGATGTGGAATTGGATAAGGATTTGGTTAATGGATAGGGACCGGATATCAACTTAGAGCAGTCGTGGATTTGGATAAGGATACGGCAATGGAACTTGGATAAAATGGATTGGGTTATGGATCAGATTGTATGGCCATGGAAAACATATGGACATTGGATGATGGATTAAAAGCTATTCAAAACACGCCTTCCAATAGCAAGGCATGTTTTGGGGGGGCAAATGTTAACCTGCCTTTTGGCAAGGCCGTAGACAGGCAGATTTAACTAAATCGATTGCTCGGTTATCGAGGCCAGGATACAATGAGTTTGTCTCGACTTGATGGATAGACGATCAATCATGGATGATGACCCTGATTATGAAGCCGGGATTTGGCATAGTCGATGGGCAAAAGTCGTGGAATACTGGAAATATGGGTTTGGACAAAAGTCGAGTTGTTCCGGGTTGTTTTGAGTTTTCTTTGAGTCATCATTGGAGTTGCTTCGGGTTTTCAGGTGACTTTCTTCGAGTCAGGCAGAGGAATGCTTCGGGTCATGGAGTGATTGGCTCGGATCAGCATTAACATCAAGATTTCGACGTCATAATGCATTGGCACTACACTAGCTTTGGGTCGGCATGTCGTAGTCTTCGGGTCGGCATCTCCTTATGGGTTCGGCAAGCATTTGGAGATGGGTTCGACATGGAAGGGAATGGATCGAGTTGGCATCTCGTTCTGGGTTCGACAAGTATTTGGAGATGGGATCGGCATGGAAGGGAATGGATCCGGTCAGCATCGAGGAGTGCTTGTGATTGGCACGTTTATGACTCCGGGTCGGCATGTAATCTGGGATCGTCGCGTAGTTAGAAAGGGTCGGCATATTTGGAGAGGTCAGCTATGGAAACTTGGGATCGGTATATAGGAAATGGCATGGGGTCGGCAATGTTTTGCTCCGGGTCATAACACAACTTGCTTCGGGTCATACACAAGCATGCTTCGGGTCATTTGATCTCTACTCCGGGTCATCCCCAGGGCTAAATCAAGTCGGCATATTCAGGGCTCGGGGTCGGTAGTGATGAGGTATATGGGCTCGACTATGTCTGTGGTGGGCCCATATCACCAAAGAGGCCATGTAACCTGGATTTTTCCTATAAATACAACAAGCGGGGCTTTAGAAAAGGGATCTTCATTCTATTTTCCTTCATCTTCTTCATTAAGGCTAATCTGCCATTACTTCTTTAAAAACTCCAGATTGTAACTGTAATTGATTCTGATATCAATAAAAAGGAAATTTCTGGAGTGGACGTAGGCCAGAGTCAGCCGAACCACTATAAATCTTCTGTTATTACTGCTTTCTTTTTAATTTTGATTGTTCTTCATATTTATACTCTCTACATACACTCTATCTGTGATCTGTGATTGTTAGTTGGTGCTTTCATCGACGATTGGGATTATTGACCGATTTTGGCGCTAACATTAATAGAGTTCCATCAATTGATGGTGGCAGAAGATAGTATTTCTTTGATGTTGTTTTGAACAAGATATGGTTCATACAAGTGGTTAGTAATGCTATTCGGATTGACTAATGCACGTGCTTTCTTCGTGGAATTGAGGAACCGAAATTTCTGAGAGCATTTAGATAGATTCGTGTTGGTATTCATTGTTGACATTTTGATATATTCTAAGGATGAAAGAGAGCATGAGATTCATCTTAGAGTAATGTTTAAGACAATGAGACAACATTAGTTAAAAGTGAATTTTCGAAGTTCCATTTTTGGAAGAAAGAAGTGAAGTTCCTTGGTCATGTAGTCCCAGAAAAAGGGTTATCAATAGATCCAGCTAAGATAGAAGCTGTAAATAATTGGAAGAAATCCTTGACATGGACTGAGATAAAGAGTTTTCTTGGATTAGTTGGCTATTACCAGAGATTCATCAAGGATTTTTCTCGTATAGCAGCACCAATGACTAAACTAATAAGGAAGGATGTGAAGTATGTATGGACTAATAAATGTGAGGAAGCATTCTAGAAGTTGAAACATTTATTGACCAACGCGCATGTATTA
This sequence comes from Allium fistulosum, assembly GCA_030737815.1. Lineage (NCBI taxonomy): Eukaryota > Viridiplantae > Streptophyta > Magnoliopsida > Asparagales > Amaryllidaceae > Allium > Allium fistulosum. Next base: position 734,055,829 of record CM060908.1, on the reverse strand, counting down.
GTTGTTCCAGATGGGAATCAAGACTTGGTGGTGTATATTGATGCATGCAGAACCAGATTAGGAGCTGTGTTGATGCAAAAGGGGTAAAGTGATTGATTATACTTCTCGACAACTTAGATCGCATGAAGATAGGTATCCAACCTATGACTTAGAGTAAGCTGCTGTAATTTTTTCTTTAAAGGTGTGGAGACATTATCTTTTGATAGAAAGATTCGAGCTGTTTATGGATCATAAGTCTTTAAGATACTTATTCTATCAGAAGGAGTTAAACAAGAGACAGCAGAGGTGGTTAGAATTTATAACCGCTTATGATTTTGGAATAGAGTACACCGGAGAAGGAAACAGGGTTGAAAATGTACTTGGTAGGAAACATCAAAATGTAGTATTGGCGATGTTAATTTAGTGGAAAGATTTGGAAGCGTTTAGTACTTGTAGTGTGCAGTTAAGATCTATGGTTAGTTCTAGTCTAAGCACTACAATGTTATCTTTCTTAGAAGTTCGACAAGTACTGATTGAAAAGATTGCTTTTAAGTAAAGAGATGATCCATTACTAGCTGAAAGAATTAGAAGATTGGAAAATTGAACCGAGGTTGATGATTTGAAGGATTTTTATCTTGGTCAAAATGAATGGTTAAGAAAGAAGGGACGATTGTGTGTTCCAGATGTTGGAGACCTAAAGAAAGTTATTAAGGAATGTCATCGATCGAAGTTTACTATTCATCCTGGAGGAACTTAGATGTATCAGGATACGAAGTGAGTTTCTTCTGGGAGAGTATGAAAAGGGATGTAGGCATGTGGGTAAAGAAATGCTCAAATTGTCAACAAGTAAAAGTTGAGTATTAGAAGCCAAGTGGATTACTTTAGCCTTTGGATACACCGGTGTTGAAATGAGATTCTATATCTATGGATTACATTGACAGATTGCTAAGGTCGAGTAGGGAAAATGAAAGTACCTGGTCATAGTGGATAGATTGATTAAGAGTGCACATTTCATTCCTGTTAAATCAAGGACGACACATGTTTAGCTATGAAGAATATTGTTAGACTACATATGATTCCGGTAGTATAGTGAGTAAAAGAGAGTCTTTATTTACTAGCGAATTCTGGAAACGTCTACATGAATTTTTTGGTGCCAAGCTCAAGACGAGTACCACTTACCATCCATAGACACATAGACAAATGAAAAAGGGTTAACAAAGTCTTGGAAGAATTACTAAGAGCTTGTGTGCTAGACTTTGGAGGGTCGTGGGAAGACCATTTTCACTTAGTCGAATTTTCCTATAACAATAGTTATCAGACTAGTACAGAGATGGCACATTTTGAAGCTTTACTAGAAGACCATGTAAATCACCCATATATTGGTTAGACACTGGAGGTAGATTGATTCCTGGTCCAGATTTAGTAAGTGAAGCCACAGAAAAGATTGAGTTAATCCGAGCTAGAATGAAGGAAATTCGGTCTAGGTAGAAAAGTTATGCAGATAAGAGACGGAAAGACGTAGAGTTCCAGTTGAAGATCATGTTTTCATCAAAGTGTCATAAATGAAGGGTGTAGTAAGATTCGGGAAGTCAGGGAAATTGGCACTGAGGTTTTTTGGACCATTTCCAATTAAAGAAAATATCGGGAAATTCGCTTATAGGATATAGGTATGAACAACCTGGCAGGAGTCCACAAAGTTTTTCATATTTCTCATATTAGAAAGTGTGTTCATGATCTAGAGATTACTATCACTCCGACTGTATTGAGAGATTTAGTGGTGGAACTGGACATGACTATTATTAGGCAACCAATTCGTATTGTGGCTAAGGATGATAAAAAGCTAAGGAACAAGAAAGTTAGACTAGTAAAGGTCCAGTGAAGTGACAACAAGAAAGACTATACTTGGAAAACAGAGCACATGGTTAGAGACATTTATCTTGATTTATTGTGATGGTATGTATTATGCCTTTGTTATATGTTTGTTATGTACCTTATCGTAATTTCGAGGACGAAATTCTTTAAGGAGGGGAGTCTGTAACACCCCTAATTTTTATTAACATTATTTGAAATTTTAATTAGATAAATAAAATTAAATAATGTAGAATGATAAAGGATAATGAGATTTTTTCATTTAATAGGTCGTACCTTAAGAAATGAATTAATAAGAATGCTTATAAATAAGATAAGAAGGAGGAATTCATGCTAAAGGCAAAATAGGAATAGGCCATAATTCCTAAACATAAACCCTTACATTCCTTCACTCTCATTGACTTTCATTCATATAAACCTAAACTAAATCAAGAACGACCATTGTTGAGAGCATTATAAAGAAGAAAAGCTAGGAAACAAGATTAAAGCTTATGGGAAAAAAATTCAAACTCAAATCTCAATTTCCTTCATCAAATCAAGGTGAAAATGATAATCATCTCTAATATGCTTGTTTAATTTCTGTTTTAAGATTAAAACCAAAATATAATGATTGATATTATGTCATGTTTGAATGTTTGGATGATTATATGCTTTATGTTGAATTATTGAATTTAATTATGAAATTCTTAAATAGGTTTAAGTGTGAAAACCTATCGTATAACACCCAAATGACTTGAAATTTTGATATTATGTTAGAAACATAATTCTAGAAGTGGGTTTATAATTTCAAATTTTTTTGATTAAGTATGAATATTTTATAATTTTCTTAAGTGAAGAAAATGGTATATTTCGAGTTTTAATTATAAAAAATAATAAAATAAAGGTTTTGGTCCCAAAAATTTTACATATTAAAGAAAATAAAAAAAATATGATTTTTTGTGATTTTTTGGAATTTTTTCCATGTTTTTGTGATTTATATGAATTTATTGAGCTGGAAAAACTTAATAATTATATTAAAATGTTAATATAAAATGATGGTTTACAAAATTAGCTTGGGAATGATAAATCTGCTCTGTAAAAGTTTTCTTGAAAAGAATTTGATAAAGAAAGTTATTAATGAGATTTTGACAAACAATTGGAGTTGGTGAAAAGAATTTACTTTTAATAGCAAGAAAACAGTTTTCGCCGAAGTCAATGATGTTGCCGTTTATTACGTCGCTGTTATGACCATCGACGTCGACCATCGGCAATGCATAGGGTGTCAACTATAGTTGGTATGTAATAGATCGACCTTGGTCAAAGTGTGAACCATAGCAGCGATGGCAACATCAACGTCTTCGACCTAAGTAACGCCACTTGTTTTTAGAACCAATCCTTTACTACTTTGATGCCTCATATTTTCATGCCGCATGTTTTCAATGTTGATGCCAACTATATATGACAGCAATGCCGCTATTTTACTATATAACTCTTTTGGGCGACAGCCTGATGCTATTACTTACGACGTCGATGTTATATGGTAATAATGCAGCTATTTTTCAATGCCCCTTGTTTTATAACGACTATAATGGCGTCTCACTCCTCTTTAAGTCAATAGTGCCGAAAGTCACCAATGTCTCCATTCCCATAACTTTAAGTTTTAAAGCTTTATCCTATGCAAACCAATAATGACGTCGCTTATAGTCGGCAACCTATGTGTGCGATGTAAACAGTTTTGGCTCTATGGCCTTATACTTTATAGATCAAAGACTTTAACATAATTTTGTGTAAAAAGGGGTGTGACAACCCTTGATGGCGATATTGACGCCGAGTTTCATTAATATGATAGTTTTATTAAGTTTCGCTTTATGGCCTATGGTTTTGAGGGGCGACAACCCCTAAATGGTTTTGAAATTCATCAATATTATTTTATATAAACATATATCTTGGCATAAGTATTTTGAATTAAGTAAAGGGCTAAAATTTTCATTATTTTAGACATGAGTTCAAGGGTAGAATCATTTATAAATGTTTTGTGTGAAGGAAATATAGAAGGGTATTTAGTCCCGAGTCTTACTAAGAATTATTGTTCCTGTCACATTTAGGTAAATTATGGTAGAGTGATTTGACTCAGAAATTAGAAAACCAGATAGGACCGGTATAGGGTCGCACACTATACTTCAGTTATTGGCCCATAGCTGATATTAGTCCAAATTTCCAATGCATACGACTTTGTCGCGGGTAAGACTAAAAGTAAGTTTATGCATAGAAATGAATACACAAAGTTAAGATATGTCAAAACCATTAGGATCAGAGTGATCCTAGGAATATTAAGTTTTGGAAAAACCTTCCAGTTTCCTTCTAACGGTAAGTTAGAAATTTTTTCATATCTGGTAGGCCCGAGTAAGCCATATAGGTTTGTAGTTACCCTGAGAAACATATAATATTAGGATAGATAGTCTATTAGTTTAGACTGGTCATGATTACCCATGTTGAATGCATACATATGATTGTTAATATTGTCTAGCTTAACCATTGTGGTTGCAGGTGTTTGATTTATAGGAGACATATACTTAGAGGATAATAGTAAGGGAAAAATCTACTCCGCTCAGCGGCATTGTCTCACTAGATATCTGTTAACCAAGATGGCATATTATTATTCACACCGGACTTTTTGTCTAACCTAAAGTTTTTCTTTTTCCCTTTTAAATCTCAGGTACTCAATTGAGTAGTTCGAGAATAAGGTTCACAAGTTATTTAGCTTGGACGAATAAAGCTTCCGAAGACGTGCTGGTGGTGGATCTAGCTATGTAGGAGTATACCTATATATATTGTCCGTTGTGTTCAATTTTCATTTTGTTGGAATATATGTAAAGACAGATGTTATAACTGTCTAGTAGTAAACTCTTATCAACCAAGGAGGCATCTTCATATGTTGCTCTTGGAGTATTTTATAATAATTATATTTTATCTGAACCTGAGCAACATTTGGGATTATGTAATGAATATGAAATATTATCTTTGAAATAAAATATGAAAGTTTTTTTTTAAATTGTGTCTGGAAAATTTCATGTCCTCGTGCTTTTGATGTTATTGATACAATTAACATTACCGCATTTTGTTATTGAAAATTAATACTGTAGATGACTGCAGCATATGTAGCGGTTAGTTTTGGGCCTCAAAATGGGGGATGTTACAATAACAGTCAATGGATCTTCCAAATCATAAGGTAGATAGTAAAAAATGTCAATTTTTATGTATAAATTAGTTATTTATTAATGATTTTAAATTTTAAAATAAGTTCATAAGTTAGACCTGTTAAAAAATAAAAACTTAAAACATGGTGGAATTGCCTTTCTAAAATGTGAAAATTGAGTTTTCTTTTGAAAAATTGCAAAGCATTTGAAATGATCAGTTTGCAAACTAAATGCAAAAATACATAATCTCTAAAGTGTTAAAAATTACTTTTATATTGTTGGATTAACGTCTGTAGATATGGACTCAAGTTCTAGAATGCTCTTTGTTCATAATTATATGTAGTTTGTAGCAAATGCTGATTTGAAAGTATGGAGCGGCTAAAATTGAATGATGTAGCATATACTGTAATAAAAATTGTCTATATTTTAGATCATAAAAACATTAAGAATCAAGAGATTTGGTTTAACTCCAAATTAGGTTTGTCCAATCAAGAAAGGCAAAAGGAAATTGAGATTCAATAAAAAGTGATGTTATAAATGACCAAGAATCAAAATTATTGATGTTTTGACCCAACTCCCTGATTTAATTAGCTTGGAAAAACCAAAAAATGAACCAAACTTATCCTAAACCCTAGGGTTATATTTGTTAAAATTGTGTGAATTTTAATGATTAAGGGTGTGAATTAATGCAACATTGAGTTAGAAATCACTATCTGATCGATGATTTGAAATTTTATGACGCTTGGTGGAGATTTAGTGTAGATTGACTAGGCTTATGAGGAGTAGGAGTTGCTTGGGTTTGAATAAAAAGTAGGAAAATAAATGAGAAAGAAAGAAATTTAAATATTAGCTAAGTCTAGTATTGAGTCGATGTAATCTAATACTGGCTTGGTAGACATAATCGAACCATTTTAGTTGTTCGGTAATGCTTACCTATCCACTTTGTAAAATCCCAGCTTGAAGTTTCAAAAAACTTGCCCACTTTCTCATGGTCTTACACTTGGTGTTCAAACTCTTACACCACCTTAGCACTTTCCATTACCTCAAAATAGTGGAAATTCTCGGTGGGGTAGACTCAAATATTTATACTAATAGAAGAGCTGTGTTAGGCGATTACTCAATATCCTACAACAACATTTGTAATGACGTAACTTAGATGAAAAGACAACTGTTAATGACTATGTTGAGTAGACAACTTATGTGAGCGCTTGAATTTTACTAACTACACTTTGTATTCACGAAAGCATACTTTGGGGCCAAGGTGTTATGAGCGAATTTACCATGATGGATTGTGTGAAGATAAAATGTTGTAAAAGTACTTTATAATCTTTCTTAAGGAACAACCGAAGTTGTAACGCCGCACCTCTATACTCACACTGTCCAAGGACACTACGGGGTAATGCCGTCGACTAGCGTGAAGAATAAGGCTATTGAGGAGCGACCATCTGTGTAATTGCTTTGTGCGAGTACCGATATGTCAGATAATATAACTTACATTTCATTCAAGAGGAAATCCGACATATCAAATACAAACTCAAAGCTACCACACAGTGGCTTTGTGGACTTCGGAAACAAATATAGAAATAAACATAACACAAATCAGTCACAGATATTCATATCACAAAGGCGGAAACAGATACGAATATATCACATAAAGGTGTACATCAAAATAGTGGTCATACAAGATCCACTACATCACAAAAGAATAGGTACCGGTGCTAGACAAAAGAATAATTATACATCAAGGAGTCTCTATCTCAAATGTATAATAACAAAAAACTACTAATCTAAAGTAGTTCGCCAAAAATCAGATGATGGTCCCAGATAAGGAGTCAAGTAGAAGAACCTGAAATACCTTGGTCTGACCCGAGTATTATTTAAGAAGAAAATAATAAACAGATCAGTCTAGCTATAAATATCATATAAAGTGAGATAGGATTAGAGATATGACAAAAACGTATGATAACAATAATGCCATACTGCGACAAGTATACATCAAATAACAACAAAAATCATACAATATCCCAAATCATCTCAAACATCCAAAAAGAACCGCATTCTTTAAATTATTCACCAAAACACAAATAATTGATAGAGCTCATCAATGCCTATCATCAAAATTGGTGAAACACAAATTCTAGAAATCATCAACTAGAAATCCAGAAATCAGAAAGGGGGGAGGCCTATCACAAACGGGAGCATGAAAACTCACCAACACGTGCATCACAAACGGGTCGCTAACCCATGGTCGCTAACCTTAGAGCCGGTGCAACGACGTAGTACAACGGTATGCCCGAGGAACCTGAAACTCAAATAAGCTGAAACAACGACGTAGTACAATGGTACGCCCGATGAAACGAACTCCATAAAACCCATAGGTCGCTAGCCTATAAAAATGAGACGAAGCTCAACAGAATGGGGTACAGTCCCCCACGCGGACAAAGAGTCATCGCATATCACTAGTCTAAACCACAAAATGATCATCATCGATCATCAAGAAGTGTCGATTACACTAAGCTAGTAAATAAATGTGTTTAGCTTCATGTCCCATAACCACTGGCTTAACTTAAATATTTACGAACAAATTGTAGATTTCCACTCGAAAATTGTCACAAGATTTTCAATCGAACAAGTCCAAAAATTAACCGATGAAGTAAACGCAAGCATTTCATACCACTTGTTTTACAAAGCCGTTTAATTAGATTTCTCATACGAATGAGGTAAAGGTTTGTATATACTAATAGGTCAGAAAACGGTTTTATAAACGAGCTTTGTATTAAAAATAGAGTTGAAATCATCTTTGTGGAAGAGTTTGAATAGTTACTACTAGTATAGAAACCTTTGTATTTTAAAGTGACAAATCACAAAAATGATTGTAGAAACAATCAATCACCAAAAATTCACATACGACAATGTGAATTAAATCCATAAAAATCAATATCAAATCCATCAAACGGATATTCCCAAAAATCCAAGGAAAGAAGTCATCAAAGTCGATAATAAGTGATAACAACTAACCAGATCGACAAGAATCGATTAAAAATCGGAAACCCACACAAAACTGCTTAAAATAGGCAAAAATGCACATTTCCCAGATTCAGTTGACTGGACTATTGGATCAGTCGACTGATACATGCCTAGAAACTCTCGGTTTCTAGGTTTAGTCGACTGACAATATAGTTCAGTCGACTGATACAGGGACAGGAACTTTCTGTTACCAGTTTCATTCGACTGAACTTTATAGTCAGTGGACTGATACAAGCCTAGAAACTCTCGGTTTCTAGGTTCAGTCGACTGACTATACAGTTCAGTCGATTGATACAGGGCCAGAGAATTTTCTGTTCCCAGATTCAGTCGACTACAGTTCAGTCGATCGACTAAACTGTCATTTGTAGTATTTTCAGTCTAGCCCAAGAAGGGCAAAAATTCTAACCGGAAGTGGTCGGACGAGCAATGCAGACTAGGGATTTATGCCAAGCGACAACCCAGCCTTATAGACTCTTTGTTACACCCCCAACAACATGTTCAAACATCAAAGATAGGATTTTTTTAAAGATTTGACTTCAAAACAACAAAAATTGGAATAATCATCAAACCAATTCAATTCAAAGGCAAATGAACAAGGAATAGATGTTAGGAATTACTACCTAACAACTATCAAAGATATAGACATAGATGTGAGTTCATAAACTCACCTTTTAAACCCAAAACAACAAATGAGAAGCTCTAGAACAAGCAAATTTGATTTCTCTTCAACAACACCTCTAAAATCTTCAATCTATTATCAAAGGTGAAGTTTTTCCTAAGTTAGGTTATAGGAATTTCTGAAAATTAAAGAGAGATTGAGATGGAGAAGATGAAGAGGATGCGTACCTAAGCTTCTCCTTGATTTTGGACTTGAATTTGTATTTCCTAAACAAACTAGGGTTTTGGAATTCTAATTTCCAATCTCTTCCCCCATTTTTCTCTAGAGCTTGAATGTGTTAGGAAATGAGGAGTGGAATGAATGAAGAGGAGTGGAGTTGGGTTATTTGTTAGGTTGGTGGGTTGAAACCCAAACCCAAAGCCCTAAATGAAAATATCAAAATTTTACTCAACTCCAAACATATCGATGTTTATACTCAAAAAGGTCGCAAACGCCATTTTGGACTCAATGGGAGTGGACTCGAGTCCTAATTCGACTGTTTGCAAAAAGTTACATTTCGGACCTAAATCCGACTAACGATGTTATATTTAAATAAAAAATTTAAATATACAATCGTAAGGTATGCGGGATGTTACAGTTTTGTTTATTGGAGTTTTTGTTAGATAATCTTCATTTTCAGTTTATTTTCTTCATTTTAATCTCTTCAAAAACTTCCGAAGAGTGTTGTGCCCATTTTTGGTACAATCACTTTGGTGCTTTCACTGAGAAAACCCAGTTTTTTCCTTCTGCTCATTGGATCTACTGCCGATACCGGATTGCAAACATCCAAGGGGAAGATCCAGATCTGTCCTCAAATGGTTCCTTCTATTATATTCAGATTGCTCCAGATCTAAGAGGAACTGCATTCATCCATATTTTCGTATCCATGTTCTCGAATCCAAAAAATATAGTAATTTTCGTATCCATGTTCTCGAATTCAGAAAATATAGTAACTTTCGTATCCATGCTCTCAAATCCAGAAAATACAATCGATTTCGTATCCCGAAAATATGATCATTTTCATATCCATGTTTTCGCACCTAGAAAATATGTCAAAGTTCGAATCGATCATTTCGACTTGATCTGCTTCGCATCGCTCTGTTCGAATCGATCATTTCGACTCGATCTTCTTTGCATCGCTCTGTTCGTATCGATCGCAACTGCTCCAATTCGTATCGATACTCGCACGCTGTTCATATCGATCCATCTGTGTCCAATTCGTATCGATACGAAATTTCAAAAAAAAAATATTTTTCAGGTATGACCCAGAATTTTTCGGGGGAAACCCCCCGAACCCTAGCCGCAGCGCAGGGCACCCGCATAGTGAATTCAATCACCAATTTAGTTAAGGAACGTTCCATCTGTGCTTCTAATTGTTCCACGACTGAACAAGACATAGGAGATCACAACAACAAATGTTGAGTTGCAATCAAGGAATGGGTAAAGAAATACTACTTAACTGTACTCCCAGAGGTTGGAGAACCTAGTTAATATGCCAAGAACTGGAGTTGATTAATATATCATGCTTTTAAGGTGGAATGCAACTTCCCCCAATTGACCAGCTTTTAAACTCCTGAATTGACAACTATGGTACGATGGCTAATATGACGGCTGCCCTACAATGCCTACTCTACCAACTCAAAACATAGTTGGTCACCACTGAACCATCTTCAAATGCCCGCATCTTAATCATTCCACATCCACGTGACTAAAAGCATGGCATACAACCTCAAGAAGAGTTCCTTAATACCCTATATAGGTCTCCTATCTGGATGGGATAACCACCAATCTATGAGCCTATCTTAACCAGCTCACCATCCGATCGGCATCACCAAACCACTCGAACATTGGGTAATCATGCATACAACATTCACCAGTGTTACAAGACCCCTTGGCAATAAAATGGACCTGAGAATAATATCAATTGGAGAATCTTTCCCAGTCGAGACCTATTCATTGAAACCATCCTACATGCAGAACTTCCAGTGAGAATTCAACATGTTTACTATGTCGGTGTACTATGGAAATACAACCCTCGACACTACCTTAGGAAGTGGGAATGGCGTGTGGATTTCCCCAAGGGCGATGAATGCCATCAAATGCATATGTCTTCCCTCATTCCTCAGAGAAGGTCGTCAATCATGACTTTGATAAGAGAATTGGTGGATAGCCGCCGACGAGTACACCAACCTGTCTAGGCCAACATTGAATTGATGAATCAGATGAAGGATCAACATGGCATGATAAGGAGGGGACCTACTCCTTACTCTAGATCGGAGAACTCCTTTTCTCTAGATGGCTACCGTGAATGCCAACACCGTAAGGCTGCTCCGGGAAGGATAGCTCCGACAATATGTACAAGCCCCATAAAACAAAGGACCGGGAACATCCGACCCTCATCGATCAAGGACTTTGATCAAATTGAACCATTTGCGTTAGACTTCCAACTGAGAAGGGCTGGACGGAAGTGCAATAGCCAACACACGACGCTGCCTCACTTATCAATGAGTAACCGAGTACTTAAGATTGGGTGCAAAACAACCTCCGTGGACTATGATCAAATCATTGAGGTATCATCATGACGAGCATGATTCAACCACTCATCGGCTACTATATGCCCCTGACTGGGGGCAAGGCATCAAAGCGAAAGATACCGACAAGGTCAGGACTCTAGTACAAGGTGGATGCAACCGACCATCCCCTCATCCGCCTATGCAATTTAATTAGAAGATTTAAGAAAGACTTGGAGTTATATGTCCCAAATATGCACTCTCCATCTCGTGTTTGAAGCTCGCCAAAATACTTATGCTTCTTCTGATGCCCGATAAAATCGAAATCACACCAAGGGTGGACGTGATGTCACCATCCATGCATCCAATCCTACATTAGACATTTGGGATTATTTGAGGGAACACATGTCTAAAGGTCCAACCCTCAATTTAAAGTCATCAACGACTGACTGCCTACTCGCTAACCATCACGAGCTGTCATTTCAACTCTCTTACTTAGCTCGATCGAAAGAATGCAAAGTATAAATTGGACGTGACTCGACTGTCTGCTCTCCAATTCTTGCACCCGACTTAAGGGAAAAACACAATTAAGAGTGGATGTAGTTCAACCATCCCTTCCTATACTCGAGCACAAAGCTTGCCAGAACACTAATCTTACTCCTTAGGCTTGGCAAAAGCGGAATCCAAATGAACATGGACGCGATCCAACCGTCCATAAACTAAATTTCATCCTTCATTGAGGGGCATATAAGTGGAAGTTAATCGGGATACCATCGATCACCCGCTAAGTGAAACCCGATCTCGGGGACCAGCCATCACACCAAAGTCAAGAAAGGGTTGATACACGACAATCCTTCATTCAACTCCGTATTCCCAAAGTGCGAAGCGGAGTATAAACATCCAACTCCGAGTTCCCAGAGCGCGAACCGGAGTATAAACATTCAACTCCGTATTCCAAGAGTGCGAAGCGGAGTATAAACATCAACTCCGAGTTCCCAGAGTGCGAACCGGAGTATAAACATTAACTCCGAACTCCCAGAGCGCGAGTCGGAGTATAAACATCGACTCCGAACTCCCAGAGCGCGAGTCGGAGTATAAACATCCACTCCGAGTTCCCAGAGTGCGAACCGGAGTATAAACATTCAACTCCGTATTCCCAGAGTGCGAAGTGGAGTATAAACATCAAACTCCGAGTTCCCAGAGCGCGAACCGGAGTATAAACATTCAACTCCATATTCCCAAAGTGCGAAGCGGAGTATAAACATCCAACTCCGAGTTCCCAGAGCGCGAACTGGAGTATAAACATTCAACTCCGTATTCCCAGAGTGCGAAACGAAGTATAAACATCCAACTCCGAGTTCCCAGAGCACGAACCGGAGTATAAACATTCAACTCTGTATTCCCAGAGTGCGAAGCGGAGTATAAACATCCAACTTCGAGTTCCCAGAGCACGAACCGGAGTATAAACATTCAACTAACTCCAGATTCCCAGAGTGCGAACTGGAGTATAAACATCAACTAACTCCAGATTCCCAGAGTGCGAACTGGAGTATAAACATAAACTAACTCTAAGTCCCCAGAGTGTGGACCGGAGTATAAACACCAACCGGGTGCGAATGACCTCCCATCAAATTACTTCGGTCCCGAGGGCGCAGGCTAGAGTATAAACACCAAATGGGTGTGACTAACAACCCATTAACCAACTCCAGTCCTCAAAGCATGGTTTGGAATATGAATACCAAAAGGGATGTGATTCGACTATCCATCTATCGGCTATGGTTCCTCATCAAGTTCTGTAATACAAAAAGCGGATGTGGTTCGACCGACTGCTTTTCAATCTTCCCCTGACACGGGATCACACTTAACACACAAAATTGGATGCGATCAGACCATCCAGCACTAAGCGGGTGTGACCCAACCATCCATGCATAACCTCTTGTCCCCGGCACGGGACCCATAACATAATTTTATAGGGATGCACTCCAACCCCACAAGACAAAATTTCTTCCTTGATTCAACAGGGAGACGCAGATTCGCAAAACGGACCTAGCTGAATGTCCTATTCTAAATGGATGTGACTACCCGTTCTACTGCAAACGAACGTGGCACGACCGTTCATCCGCTAACTCTCCCCTATGGTCCAACGGGCTATCATGCAACATGGACGGATGTGACCTAACCATCTGCCAATCGATTCCTTCCCACAGTTCAGTGGGAGAAGCATCAAATTAAAGTTGTTATAATGTGATCGACCACACTTCAACTTTCGCCATTGACTAATGCTAGAGGGATTAATTGAGGAAAATGCAGTCCGACCATTTTCTACTAGAAATCTTAGTCCCCAGAGTGTGGACAGGGGTATAGACATCAAACAGGTGTGAAGAATGGCCCTTCAACTGACTCTAATCCCCAAAGTGTGGCTACAAGAATAGACAAACGAATGAATGAGATTCGACCATTCATTCACCAACTCTGACCTGAACTCGACGTGAGGAATATAATCTCACTACAGGTGCAATTAGACCATCCACGAACTAACTCTTTTAACTCAAGACTGGAGGTGGAAGTACAAATCACCGAAAGAAGAGAAAGCTGACTCGCTACATCTCCAGCATAGCATCCTTTACAGCTTAAGGCAACGACTACAAGGAGACCCTAATGCTAACCAATCAGAATGATGCCCGAAGTTCTGGGCAACCAATTATATCATACCGCCGGATCGACGGGCAATATCGATCTGCACCTTTCACATCGTACCATTGAATCGATGGTCAATATCGGTCCTCTTCGTCTACAAGTCGATGTGACCCAAACTCCATCGAATACCTTCGACCAACAGAACATGGGTAGAAGAATGAACCACGAATGGGTGTGACTTGACCATTCGTCCTCCGTTGCCTTCCTTCGATCCATCAGGAAGAGCATGAGACCAGATGAGCATGACATGACCGCATTCGAGCTAACTTTATCCCTAAATCTGATAGGAGAACGAAAAATCGAAATGGACATGGTTGATCACCCAACTCCAAATGAATGCAGCACGACCATTCATTCATTGACTCTTACCATGATCCGACCAAAAGAGCAATTCAAAACAAGTGCAACCTAAACATCTGCACACTGATCCTTACCCTGGATTCAACAAGGGAAGCATCAATCCTGCATTGGATCTGACTGGACGATTCACTCCTCAGTTTTTGCCCAAAGTATGGTGACATAAGCAGCGAAGTGAATGTCATTGACCGTCCAGAATCTAGCTTTTGTCCGAATGTCGGCAAAGTAACAATGTATTCCACCGATAGGAAAGAACTAAAACATAATACAAGATAGGAACGACTCAGCCATCCATCGGTTAACTCGACCCCATGGTTTAATGGGAGAGAAATACAAAATTGAAGCGGACATTATCTACCCTGTCACTTATCGAGATATTCCCCAGACTTGGGGGCATGAACAAGAAGATAAGATTAATATGATTCAACCATTCATCAGTCAACCCTGGTTCTTAAAACTTGAACTACAGTATAGACACAGCTAGGACGAGACTAGACCGTCCGCGTAATGCATTTGCCAACCCGAGACTGGGGACGAAAGAGTAATTATCTGAAAGTTGACTATGACAACTTGAACCTACAACCCATCACGAGTATTGTAGATCAGATCACAACTCTGCGCAATGATGAAGAAAGAGTCAATTGTTTTACTTTAGGTGAATCTTGATGTGTTCGCTTGGACTTGATCTCATATATATATATATATATATATATATATATGGACTCTCGCCAGCCATGAAGAACCCTGCATTAAATGTCGACCCGAGGCATGTCTCGGTGAACAAAAACGATGCGACATGGATCGGGAGAGATCTGTTGCACTTAAAGAGGAGGCGAATCTGCTCAAAACCAGTGGGTTTATCCATGATGCCCTCCAACCAAAGTGAGTATCCAATCCTTTACTTATAAGAAAAACGAACAGAGAGTGAAGGACATACATCAACTACTCAGATTTGCATGGGGTATGACAAAGCACGGCTTTCCACTTCCAATGATCGACCAACTGATGGACCTGACCATCAGACATGAATTACTCACATCCATGGATGCAAACTCCAGATACAATCAGATACTGAAGCATGTCCTAGACCAGGAATACAACTGTCTCGTTATTGACCTGGGCCTATAGTGCTATGCTGAAATCCCTAAATTCGAACTTGAGAACGCTTATGCTACTTACCAAAGGACGATTAGCAGATCATTCAAAAAACACTTCGGTCGATCAATGAAAGTAGATGCGGTTAATATGCTCGTGAGATCTCGGCTATCAAACGACCATATCGATGACTTGACAGATGTATTTAGCGCTCTCCAAAAAATGCAGGATGAAACTCGATCCTTTAAAATGCTCTGTCACTGTTACATCAGAAAGATTCTTCGTTTTCATCATCAATTCTCATCAAATCAAGACTAATTCTAGAAAATTCCGACAATTAGAGACACCCATGTACTAAGGACAACCAAGCAGCTCTGATAGATTGCTTAAAGTGACCTTCCATTTTACCGAAACCTTTGGATTGCGAAGATTTATACATTAATTGGGCCGTGTCAACACACGCCATAAGCGTCGCAATGCTATGTGAAGATAAACGAATCCAAAGACTAGTAAATGATGAAGGCTGGCTATTGACAAGCTCACCCCCATTAACGTCTATATCGACCAGCCATTACGATAGGCCCAATAGAAACCTTAGATGTATGAAAATTTACTCAAATGGAGTATCAAGCTAAGCCAATTTGATATCACTTATCTCCCTCGGAGAGCTCTCCATGGTCAAACATTATCATACTTCATATCTGAATCCACCACATTAGACGACTATCCGAAGAACAGTGGAGAATCGTCCAACCGATGGAGAACGTACACCGATGGAACTTCCAATAATCAGCTTTCTAACATCGAAGTTGCGTTAATGACTCCTGAGGAACGAACGATCTGCTACGCCCTGAAACTCAACTTCCCTGCGACAAATAACGAAGCTAAGTATGAAGCCTTGGCGCTCAAACTTGCGAGAAAACTACGAGTGGAAACTTTACATGTCTTATGTGATTACTGGTTAGTAGTACGCCAAGTCAGGGAAGATTATCTGATTAGGGGGCAACGTCTTGCTCCTTATCTCAACCGGGTCCAAAAGCTACTAGATGGCTTCGACTATTACACCATTACACACATCCTTGGAGAACAAAATGAAAGAGCTAAGTCACTGGCCAAGCTTTCCAGTTCTAGGGATGCGCGGCAAAAAGACTTTGTCCTAGTTTAAATGCTTATTATTCCAAGCATTGACATATGAAGATCAACTAGATCTAAGAGATGGATCTAGGAGAGGAGTCATGGATGACTCCTATCGAAGATTATCCACAATCGGGGATTCTTTTTGAATAAACGAATAAGAAATGACATATCCTCCGTGAAGCATCACTGCATGATTATGTCTAGATCGTTTGACTCCATCGATACAAAGCGTTACTTTTGTACCCATCGATCCGAGACCCAATATTACGTATCCACCGATACGAAGCACACATTCCAACCCTTCACATCGATTCAGGAGAGGATCGTTACGAAGGAGCATTCAAAAACAACCATCAAACGTTGTTACAACGAATTTCACGTCGGTTCAAGAGAGGATCGATACGGAGTCCAATATAAGATAAACTGACAACGACTCGTGAGCGTCAGCGAGAGTCAGATTAGCATATATGCATATATGTCGGACTAATAGTCAATATTCCAGATTTACAGGAATTGGAAGCTCATTTGATAACGATTACAACAACAAGCGGCTAATCACTAGCGTACAACAATCAGTTGCAACAATACATGGTACATCAGTCGACAGTCAACGGTTTACATTATCAAGAAGAACGGTCAAAGGTTACAGCTTTCATCAAAGAAACGATAGCTATTCAAAGTAAAGATGGCAGCATTACAAAGCACATCATGTTTCCACAAGACGTACTTTAGGGGGCAAATGTTATCCCGCCTTTTGGCAAGACCGTGACACCAAGAACTTGACTAGAAACCAATGACAGTTCGTTTAGAAAATCAGCTATACGCAGGTTCACTATGGATATCGACGAATTTTGTCCGAGTCTAGATTGAGCTATAATTGATAAGACATGACTAGAAAAGCTAAGAGAGCGAACGTTCCAAATTTCAAGTCAATCCGAGTTCATATGCTCAAGATATGATCGATGCAAGTTGATGAAAAAAGTCACACTTTCGTGTCCATCAAGCAGCATTAGCTTCGTATCGATAGAGTCTATATTCACCATCACGTCTCCATTCGTATCCATCAACTTCGCACCGATCGAGTTCGAATCCATCGAGGAACCTTGGCTAGCATCGATCGAGTTCGTATCCATCAACAGGACATGCGCTTCGTATCGATCAGCAACGTCCTGTTTCGTATCCATCCAGCTAGACACGGTCTGTATCCATGAATGAGCTTCCATTCGAATCCATCGTCTTCGTATCGGTCAGGGATGCAAATCCTTCATACCCATCTGTCTTGAATCCATTAGACGACTTCGAATCCATCATGCGCTGACCACTTCGTATCCATCAGGAGCCCTCATTCGAATCCATGAATAATTGCTTGTTCGTATCCACTGAATCAAACAGGCCAGAAATGACGCGTGAGTTATGGATGCGAACGCGGTGAAATACTCGGAGTGACTCGATCAAACCGGAGTGAAAAGCGGATCGACATGAGGAGCGCACGCCACGTCAACCTGCTCACGTGCATTGCCATCGAGTCAAAGTGATCGTTTCGAATAAGTGAATTCGAACCAAACATCCATCGAGCAGACCAATTTTGTATCGACTATTTCTCGCAATCTACTGATCCAAATGCAATGAAATTTTCACTGGAGCTTTCGTACATACAAAGGAACGTCTCTGCCAAATTTCAGCTCGATTGGACATCATCTTGATCGATACGAAATGGATTCGTATCAATCACAGATCGAGGTGAAACTTTCTGAGACTGGTCGCGTGGGCCCCCTCACGTGCCAGAACAAGTCTCCCGAGATTTGAGCGAAATATCAGCCTCCTACGCCTATAAATAGCACCCCAGAGCCTACAGAAAAGGGATTTTTGATTCTGAAGCGCCCAGACTCTGCCGGATCGAGACTTGCATCTTATTCTTACTGTTGAATTCGAATTCCAAACTGTAATTCGCTGTTGTTCGCTGTAATCACTTGTAATCATTGAAAGAGAATCAATAAAGTCATCAAAACTTCATAGTGGACGTAGGCAACACACCGAACCACTCTAAATTGCTTGTCTGCGTATTTACAGTTTTGTTTATTAGAGTTTTTGTTAGATAATCTTCATTTTCAGTTTATTTTCTTCATTTTAATCTCTTCAAAAACTTCCGAAGAGTGTTGTGCCCATTTTTGGTACAAACAGAAGTCATCAAAGTCGATAATAAGTGATAACAACTAACCGGATCGACAAGAATCGATTAAAAATCGGAAACCCACACAAAACTGCCTAAAATAGGCAAAAATGCACATTTCCCAGATTCAATCGACTGGACTGTAGGGTCAGTCGACTGATACATACCTAGAAACTCTCGGTTTCTAGGTTCAGCCGACTGACTATACAGTTCAGTCGACTGATACAGGGACAAGAACTTTTTGTTCCCAGTTTCAGTCGATTGAACTTTATAGTCAGTCGACTGATACAAGCCTAGAAACTCTCGGTTTCTAGGTTCAGTCGACTGACTATACAGTTTAGTCGACTGATACAGGGCCAGAGAATTTTCTGTTCCCAGATTCAGTTGACTGACCATATAGTTCAGTCGACTGAACTATCATTTGCAGTATTTTTAGTCTAGCCCAAAAAGGGAAAAAATTCTAACCGGAAGTGATCGAACGAGCAATGGAGACTAGGGATTTATGCCAAGCGACAACCCAACCTTATAGGCTCTTCGATACACCCCAACAACATGTTCAAACATCAAAGATAGGATTTTTAAAAGATTTGACTTCAAAACACCAAAAATTGGAATATTCATCAAACTAATTCAATTCAAAGGCAAATGAACAAGGAATAGATGTTAGGAATTACTACCTAACAACTATCAAAGATATAGACATAGATGTGAGTTCATAAACTCACCTTTTAAACCCAAAACAACAAATGAGAAGCTCTAGAACAAGCAAAGATTGATTTCTCTTCAACAACACCTCTAAAATCTTCAATATATTATCAAAGGTGAAGTTTCTCCTAAGTTAGGTTATAGGAATTTCTGAAAATTAAAGAGGGATTGAGATGGAGAAGATGAAGAGGATGCATACCTAAGCTTCTCCTTGATTTTGGACTTGAATTTGTATTTCCTAAACAAATTAGGGTTTTGGAATTCTATTTTCCAATCTCTTCCCCCATTTTTCTCTAGAGCTTGAATGTGTTAGGAAATGAGGAGTGGA
The DNA here is from genome assembly GCA_030737815.1 of Allium fistulosum. Lineage (NCBI taxonomy): Eukaryota > Viridiplantae > Streptophyta > Magnoliopsida > Asparagales > Amaryllidaceae > Allium > Allium fistulosum. The sequence goes on along the minus strand of CM060908.1, from coordinate 734,036,121 downwards.
ATGAATGAAGTGGAGTGGAGTTGGGTTATTTGTTAGGTTGGTGGGCTGAAACCCAAACCCAAAGCCCTAAATGAAAATATCAAAATTTTACTCAACTCCAAACATATCGATGTTTATACTCAAAAAGGTCGTAAACGCCATTTTGGACACAATGGAAGTGGTCTCGAGTCCTAATTCGACTGTTAGCAATAAGTGACATTTCAGACCTAAATCCAACTAACGATGCTATATTTAAATAAAACATTTAAATATACAATCATAAAATATGTGAGTTGTTACAGAAGTCCCATCTGAATCCGAGTTATGATAGAGAAGGCATCTCAATTTGAATTTTGGCTCATCCCATCTAACCAATTATGATTAGAAGTGTTGGATGGTCGTAAATGAGCAAGAATGATGTAACACCATGTAAAATTAGCGTTAATAATTAATAATTAATAAGGCTTCAAAAAAGGAATTTGAGCAAATGATAGAATATGGTCATGAAATTTGCACTATTGCATTCGTGGTGATTTTCTAAGCAACTTTCATATTTGGAGTGCCGTGTTCGGAACTCAAATGAAAAAGTTACTAATGTTTGAAGTTGCGATAATGAAAACAATTAGAATTAAAAAAATGGTAATAAATAAAATAAATAACCGGGACACAAAGGTTGAACCCCACTATGGGTCGGTCGACCGCTAGCAGTCGATTGTCATAGGGGTGCAGTCGACCGGTAGGCGAACGGCGATTATGCTTTGAACCTTGGCCAACGTCTTGGATTTAGTATTTTTAATCGAATGTATACAATTGATTCGAGCGCCTATAAATAAAGGCCTAACTCATCGCTCTCTTTTTATATTTTCCAATCCAAGCAACGAAGCTCTACTATTTTCTCTTGTCCACTATTCTTCTGCAGTATAAAATAATATACACACACAAATAAAAATTGGGGTAGAGCGGAAAATAAAGAGAAGAAGAGAAGTAGTGAATAAATATTGATCAAAAAGGTAATTTTCAATCAGTATTTCCCTTAACCTCCAATCTCTTCTCAGATCTGTAACTCTAATAATATGTATATACATTGTTATATATATTCTTTAGGATTAGAATGGAAAACGAGGGGTCATTAAGATTTAGATTCAGATCTGGAGATTTGAAAAGCTTCAAAAAGGTGAATAGTAAATTATATAATTTGTTTATAACATTGGAATTTATTTCGTTGGATTTCTATTTAATTTTTATGCCTAAATAAATATTTAAGAATTGTAGGCTCAAAACTTACGCAATAAACATTGTCTACATATTTTGCAATTTAGTAAAATTAAATAGGAATATTATTTACACCTAGATATGGAAATCAGTCCCTAGGTTATAATAAATTGAATATGGATAAAGATGTAGAATTTGTTTCAGATCTATAATTGGGTTGTAAAGATGTTAGATAATCTAGATTTGCCCTATTTCTATTGGAATGTAAATTTTATACTTTAATTTGTTGGAAGTATTGTCCGTTTAACCTCCATAAATTTGTCTAATTTCTTAATTACATGGAAAAAGTGCGATGTTTGATTTGACCAGGAATACACATAAAAAGAGGAAAGAGATGTGTAAAGTAAGGATTTCCTTTCCATAGTTTACACTGTCTATTTCAATAAAAATGAAATAATTGATTTCTTGTAATTTCAAACAAAGGAAACCTTTTAATTTAGGTTAATTTATGGAAATTTATAACGGGAAAACTTTTTGAAAGGGTAATTCTAATGGATTAAAATATAAAAAGAAATATTCTAGTGAGAGATTAATAACTAGAAATATAATAATAAATATGTAAATATGTATAGCTACGCTAAACGTTCTAAATAAAAATATAATTAATACAGCGTAATACACATTAATATCCGCATTAGGTATAATTAGAACGTTAGAATAAATCGTGTAGTAAATGATAGAATTATGAAATAAAGATGAAAAGATTGTCACTTCAAAAATAATAAGGCAATAAATGTGCAATAAGAAGGGAGTTACAAGAATTTAAATAGGTTATAAATGGACTAATGGGACAAATTAATGAGATTAATATGCATTTATGAAGATTGATTAGAGAGATTAATGTGCATTTATGAAGATTGTAGGGAGATTAATATGCATTTATGAGAATTGATTAGAAAGATTAATATGGCATTTATGAGGATATATTAACGTTATTAATATGGCATTAATGGGAATTTGAAATTAGTAAACAGATTAAAGAAATTAAATGAGGGTTGATGAGAGATAGTCTAATTTAGACATTAATGACTAATTAATAGGAGTAACTGACATTTATTAGACATTAAAAGAAAACCAAAGCCTAAGCATGAATTAGGAATAATGACGTAGAAAATAATTAATACTATTAATTACATATAGAAAACAATATAATTTCTACAGTATAGAATTATATAGCTTAAATTATACGTTTAGATACTGCGTAAATTAGTGGGCTTAGCCCAATACTTAGGCTTTGGGTGGTAGACTTGATTTAGTAGGTTGGGATGCATGATTAGTAGAGTTACACAATAGAAGTTTGCCCTTCGCTCAGAGGCTACACTACACCAGAATCCTCATTTCGCAACGGCTTTAAGCCGTTGCAAAACAATTTCGAAACGGATTTGAGCCGTTGCGAAATGAGCAGTGGTAAATATTTCGCAACGGACCAAAGCCGTTGCGAAATATATTTTGCAACGGCTAAGGGCCGTTGCGTAATATGGTTTAGCAACGGCTTAGAGCCGTTCCGTATTTTATTTCGCAACGGCTTTTATCCGTTCCGGATTTTATTTCGTAACTGATGTTTTATATATTAGCAACGGCTTTAAGCCGTTCCTAATTACTATTTTTATTTTTAAAAAAAAATTCAAAATTTCCTCTCTGCACCGATGACAGTCATTTCATTATCATAATTAATACAAAAATTAGCAAATTTAACACTATCACAAAAGAAAGATTATTAAACCAAATATTTTTCATAGATTCAACACAAAAACCAAACATAACAAATGTTTGAATTATAATGTTCAACATCAACACATACCACACTATATAGTTCAACAAGTATACATAGCATACATAGTACAACAGCGGCATCATTACATAATACTACATGCATATTACAATACATACGGTACATAACATCTTCCTCCAATCGTCTAATGCTTATCACAAGCACCCAAAGCACCATGTAAAATGGTAAAGCGAAAATGCATGTTAACTTTTAAGGAGTTCATTACTGATGTTGGAATTTGATCCTTGTGAGGAACTTTTGTTTCTCATTGAAATTTTAAGTATTAAACAATGGAAGGACAGAGACAGAAATTAGGAAAATAGAGAGAATAAACATACTACAAAATAATGCATGCAAGCAAAAGAATAAACATACTAAGGAATCATTTCACAACTAAAAAATGTATTACTCTAACACTAAGTCGTAGATAGGTCAAAGTGTTACAACCAATTTCACAAAAAAGATTACCTACAATTTATTAGCTTCGTAAGATGTGGTATAAGCTAAAGTTCGTGCTAAATCCACAAGGCTACAGGCGCGAATTTGATTCCAGCACTAGGGTTTAGTATTGGGGAGGAGGAAGGTAGCGATGAAGATAAGTGGAAAGAACGTGGAGCTAGGATTTTGTGGGATTTGGGGAAATCGCCCGGTTGCCAGAAGAAAATAGGAAGGAGGCGCGGGAGCAAAAAAAATTGAAGGATACGGGGCGTTGTTTTGAGGGCGTGCTATTATTCAAAGACCACACGTATAAAGCCCTAACCCGTTCTAATATAGCAACGGCTCAAAGCCGTTGCCAAAGGGTTCGCAACGGATCAAAGCCGTTGGAATATTGCAACGGCCTAAGACCGTTGTGAATTTGCCGCACTATGGTGTTGCGAAATTGCTTATATGGTGTAGTGCTACCAACGGTTGTGTACACTTACTACTGATGTGGGACATCACCAACCATAGAACCTGTGAGAAAGGGATATACGTTGCGGATAAGAAGGGGAAAAATATTCCGGGGGTTCATCTTGGGTTTGAAGTATTAAATTGCCCAGTACCTTTTGAAAAATAGGGTTTGCTTCATATCCAATAAGAGGTAGTAAGTAACCAAAGGGAATATTTCCTTGACTTACTTAGTTAGTCTAAATAAGGATGTCAACTGCGGAGGGTTAGCGGGCTATGTCAGTAGTTGGTACAAGTATTTAGTAGTAGGTTTGGCACATAGATGCCCAACAATCTCAAATGAGCAATAGCAAAGGCCAGGGTTACGCCCTGACGAATTCACTTCCTACTAGTGTAGAACCTGTATGGGATACAAAAATGCCTCATGTAGATGGTTAAAATTAGTTTAGTGGAGGTGGCCAAATTAACCCTTAGATGAGTCTTTGAGTTGCATTAGTAGTACGACAAATAAATTATATATTATATTATAAGACATATATAGGAGTCATTGGTCTCTGTAGCTAGAACCGATAGACTAGCGTTAATGATGCGAAGGGTCCGCTTCATATTTAAAGAGTATTAAGTGGCCAGAGTTTTGGATAGATAAGTGTAAATATATATGTTTAGATATATTTGGTACACACATATATAATGATACCTTGGAGAAGGTTAGGTTAGGCATATCGTACGCACACATATGATTTAATGGATTAGCTATAAATAATAGACATGACATTTAAATGGAAATTAATCGGCATAAATTAATGGTGTGGGTAAAGTATGCAATTTTCCAATCACTAGAATGTTATTCTGACCCCTTCCTTATAACAACCTACGGGTTAGGTTTTGAAGGACATGCTATTGGTTTAAGACAGGAATAACAGATGATGAAGTCTTCTCTTTCATGCTCAATACAGACAAGGTAACTAATTATTCAAGGAATGACATTCCAAGATAGTAGCCTTAGTCAATGTATATATTCTATTATACTTTTCAATTCCGTTGTGAGTTTATGTTTATCGTACTATAATATACTTGTGTTTGTTATAGGTTACCACAACTAGGGATCCATTCCCTAATGGACTTGGATTTCAATCTAATCGAAATTCGGGCGTATTTAAGTGCGGGTTGTTGCAAATGATATGTAAAAGAATTGAAGAGATCAGAGGAGAAACAAAGAATGAAAAAAGTTTGAGGTGAAAGGGGTTCAGCAATCGAACCAGCATTACCGATCCCAAAAATTGGATCGGTAGGAAGGTTATCAATCCACCCATATCGACTCTCAAAATAGAAACTCCATTATCGACTCACACATGTTGACTCTTCATAATCGATCCAACCATCATCTCTCTTTCGACTCCACATGTGAACAACTATTCTCCAGCTACTAACTCCCATACGCCGAAACACTTCTTTGCGAACCGAAGTATTAACAAACCAATCTACAAACAAGCAATAATAGGTCAAATGAGACCTAGTTACCCTCCTCAAACTCCTTATATCGATAATCATCAATTCAAACGATTAGGAAGAGATATTATGAATATTTCCAACACTCGAACCGAGGAACCCTACATCAGCTATGAATATTATAAAATTTCTCATAATTTTGATATTTAAATCTGTATGCTCTAAGGAAAACTCTGTCAGAAGTCTGAGTCTTTTCTGTGTGATTTCAAAATTATAAGTCGTAATCTTTGTTGTGATCATCAAAGTCAGTAATAGGACAACTATGCTGGACATAGATAGATTCAGATCGAACCACTTTAAAATTTACGTTAAAATCTTCCTTTTCGCATGTGTTTGTTTATTTTTCCTTTTTATCTACTTGCTCTTTGGTTGATTATTTGTGATTTGCACTTTTTACCTAATAATAATCACAGAAAACCCCATTTTTAAAAACTAAGTTAGCAATCACACATTGGATCGTTAACTCTTCCTAATCTATATGGGAATACTTGCCCAACTATGGTGCAAACACAACCCTATGTTACATGCCAATCTACTCGTAATAACATATTTACCGACATAAACTCTCCATTTAACAAAATATAAATTGCTTTAAATATCATTACATTGAGATCTATTTTGAAGGCAACATAGACAAATAAATTGGAGCGTACTTTATCCGATCGGGTTAAATGAGCTAATTTTATTTCCAACTCCAAGTAACTCGTAAAAATACAATGGTTAACTGTTATGAATTAATTTTAAAATTAGTTACTACTTTTACAAACTATTTATATTATACTCAAAACTATATTATAAAAATACACTATACACGTGGATCGTTACATTTTCAAAAACTTTATTTAAATTTTTTATATTTTCCATTTTATTATAGTTTTCCAACCGCATCTTGGAAATTTTCAAAAATTAAGTTCCAAATTTCTGAATTTTACAAATTTTACATGTTTTGTTATTGCTTTAGTTACCTATAAAAAAAATATGACAACAAAGGTGATACTTTATCCAAGCAGAGCACTTATTTTGATGTCTCGATGGCTCAAATGTATAACCTCTAGAATCTCAGTCTAAAGCGTCATATTCTAACTACTTGAGTTAGAGGTAATTATTACTTTAGTTAAATGTAAATTCAGAAGAAAAAAAAGGATGAAAAGGTATAATATCTTTTTGAATGTTATAGGTGTGGCGGTTCTGAAAAATGAGCGTTTGAAAAATGAGTTTTCAAAACTGTAAGGCATATACTTTCGCTAGTTAAAATTCAAAATTCTTTTAAAATAACCTAAGGTAGATTTTCATTTCTTTCCCATTCAAATATCTAAAATCTAAATTAAACTAACCTAAACAAGAAAAGATTGCAATTTATACCTTACGACCAAAATCTTAAGTATAAAAGATTAATAATACATGAGGCAAAAGCTATTGTGATATCAATAGTGAAACATTTGAAAATAAAGAAGGTTATCACTAGTTGTTAGAACCATTTCAAGGATAAAACAAGAAAGTCAATTGGCTGGGGCAGCCACCGATCGAAAAAGTGCCACCCTCAACTCAAAATTCATTATCTAGTGAAAGTTTACAATAGTTTAATGGAGCAAATAATGGTTCGATGATTATAATTTTGCACTTTAATGGAAACTCAAACCTTAATAACTTCATTTTCTTTCACTTCTTATATTAAGTCTAACATGATTATTATTTATTAAGCTCAAAAACAACTTACCCAAATGATAGGATTAACGCTATGAGCCGCGGTTGTTGTACATACTCGTGCATTGATTGATTGAGGTACCCATAACCTGTTGCGTAGTCAAGCAACAAATAATTAATCACGTAGATGTAAAAAGACAGTGCCACTTTAGCTGACTAAAGAATCGGGTAGACAGTGCGAAACAGTGCAAACTGAGGAATCGGAGACAATTTGGTATTTTTAGCGATGGATCCTCCAACTTTTGTGTTTGTTATCAAAAAAATGGACGAATTAACATTCGGTTGTCTCAGCATTTTATTTTGGGTAAAAATTAAAAGCTTTGCTATTAAAATATGGACTGGCTATCCACTTGAGGTGGTATTATTACTTTTATTTATTTTCATTTTTCAGGGTTGCATTAACATTTTTCAAAAAACTAATACACCGACATAGATAGAAATTGGGGAAGAATTCATGGAGTATCAAAATTCTCTCGTCCGGTGTTATTCACCTTCTGTTATTTAGGTCAGCTTCTCTGTTTTTCAATAAATGTAGTGTTGTACACATGAAGCTAGAAAAAAATATAAAACATCAAGGGGGATGGATAGACAATGAGTCAGGATAGGTTAGAAATATCTAAACTGACCTGTTTAGCGACAACCGATAAAAACGACAAAGGGATCATGTGCATTTTTAATGTTTCAATCATCATTGCTTGACAAAGAAATTTAATCAAAATAACATTGGTAAACTTGAGTCGACGAATAAAACAAGTGAAACATAAAAGACTGAATCATCATGAGTTCGTGAACAAGCGTAACACAATTCGCAAGTGTTAAATTTTAACTTGACAACAAAACATGACATTTTGTCCCACGTGCTCTATATACAATTAGTTTTAACCTCATTCAATCTCAGACTTGTCTATATATATACACACATACAGCTGGTTTGGCTCTATCCTATGACAAGATTACTTCGTTTCACCAAATTGCCCTTGGAGTTCTTTATGTAGTTATTAGCTGTTCTATAATAATAATAGGATAAAAGATTAATGGCTCATGTAATGGTTGTTAGTTGCCAAGGCGAAGAAGATGCTACCGTAGTCGACTTAGAAAAGCCGCTTCTTACAGACTTCAACAAAAATGATTTTAGAGGTGGAAATGTTACATTTGCTAGAACTTGCTTCAATACTACTAATGCTCTTTCAGGTCTTTTTCTAAATCTGTTTGATTTCATTTCTGCTTTATTTTGCTTTTGATTATAACCATTCACCCTTTCACTTGTAACTTGCAAGTGTTTGTTTTATATATTGTGAAGATATTTAGCTAATACGGTTGATTCCTGTTTGAAATTTATGGTTTATGTGTACTGATTATTCAGTTATAATACAAAATATTATTTACAAAATGAACTTATCTACAGCAATAGTCACGTAGATGCTATTACTTTTTAATTTTATACCTAGTTGAGATTTCAAGATTAATTATACATTTACGATAAATCTTAAGGTTTAACTAAACATTTATAACAGCACTTACCCAAATTACAGAAGCATATACTGCACTATATGTGTGCTTGAATGGATCAATGCAGCGTTTTCATGCAATTTTGACACTTTCTAACATGTTCAATATAATGATTTACTTCACGAAGGAATTGGAGTTCTATCGATGCCATATGCACTTTCACAAGGTGGCTGGTGGAGCTTGCTCCTATTCTTCATATGCATATTCATATGTTACTACACAGGATTACTCATACAGAAGTGCATGGACTCCGACAAATTTATCGAGACATACCCCGACATTGCACAATTTGCATTCGGTTACAAAGGAAAGTTCATCATCTCGGTTTTGTTCTACATCGAACTGTACCTTGTAGGCATTAGTCTTCTCATATTAGAAGGTGACAATTTGGACAAGTTGTTTCCAGATGCAAGCTTTGAATTTGCTTCCTTTCACTTCAAAGGAAAGCAACTGCTCCTGTGCATGTCTGCCCTTATTATTCTACCTACTACTTGGTTAAGAAACTTGAGTTTCTTGGCTTATTTCTCGGTTGTGGGGGTATTTGCATCAGTTATATTGCTTGCTTCTTTGTTTTGGGCAGGAGTTGCTGATACTGGATTTCATGCAAAGGGAAAATCTTTTAGTTTGAGTGGTTTGCCGACGTCTTTAGGCTTGTATTTTGTCTGTTTTTCTGGTCATGCGGTTTTTCCTACAATTTATGCATCGATGAAAGGCAAAACTCGCTTTCCCAAGGTATATATCTTACATAGATGCAATGGATTTAATCAAAGATGTACTTTAGCAGAATAAAATCTGCTAAAATTGCATCATAGGTTAAAAGCTGTCAGATCATTGATTTAATAGCATAGATAACATAATTCGAACTGAAATATTGTCTTCTTTTTTTTCTATGTCAGGTATTGCAAATATCTTTTATGCTTTGCACACTTAATTATGGGCTAGTAGCAATTTTGGGCTATCTGATGTATGGAGAAGAATTACAATCTCAAGTAACACTAAATCTTCCTCCTGGAAAACTCTACTCAAACATAGCCATTTATGCCACACTATTCAACCCCTTAGCGAAATATGCATTAACAGTTACGCCAATAGCAATGGCTATAGAGAAACAAGTTTCTTGTCATGAAAGTTTATCAATTAGCATACTGGTTAGAACAATGGTGCTAGTTAGTACAGTTATAGTAGCATTGTTGATTCCATTTTTCGGTTATGTTATGGCGTTTATAGGATCGTTCTTGAGCATCATGGTATCGGTTGTGCTTCCATGTTTGTGCTACTTGAGGATTTTTAAAGGTGCAAGAAAATTCAACTGTGAGTTGGTTGGCATTGTGTGCATCTTAATATGCAGTGTTCTGACTGCAATTTTTGGCACTTGCTCCTCTGTTCGAGATATTATCTTTAGTCTATAGAATTTCTGAACATTATTTTTGTCAAGCCTGGTTCTTGTAGTTTATTGGTATCAACTCATGATATAACTCATGTATTCATGTGGTGATAGAAATAGTTCTGCATATACAGTTCTCTACTATTGTTGTTTATTTAGTATGATATACAGCATTTGGTTACAGAAATTGAAACAGACATGAACCTATGTGCTAAGATGGATTAAGTTTACTGAGGTTACTGTTCAAATCTCTTCATCGTAGATGCTAGTAATTAGCAAACTTTGCTGTCGGTTTACATCATAAATTGAATGTTAAAGATCCACGAAACCAGCTTCTAAAAGTAACCGGATAAATATATTATGAACAAGGACATACAATAACATGACATTAAATTTCTCAATCATAGAAAATACAGAACCAAGAATCAAAATTGAATTGAAATTTGAATTTCAAGACAGAATTAGTTTCAAATTTGTCCATCGCATGAACTGTAACATCCAAAAAATTATGTGGGCTCACACAAATCGTAACTGACCTGAAACTGTTGCATTATTAAAACTTTATTTATGATCTGGTCCAAATATCTGTAAGTGCCAACAACAGCAGCAACAAATGCTCCCATAACCATAATAGCCAAAATTACAGAAAACTCTAGCCCATAGTCACGCCTTGTTTTGAAAATTTTGAGATAACAAATGCATGGCAGTAGCATCGCGCTTGTGCTACACAAGAATGAACCCGTATAAGTTCCACCACATATCCAAAATATGGAACAGTTAAGGCCACCGCTACCGTGCTTACTACCAATGTGGTTCTTATGGCGATGCAAACTATACTCAGTTTAGTTATTTGAAACCAGTCCTCGATTGAGGTAGTTATCGTCTAACTACGAATGCATACTTGGTTAAAGGAGTGATTATAGTTGTATAGATTGCTAATTTCGAACTTAGTTTCCCTACTGGTAGGTTTAGTGTCACTTGAGCATTCAAACCATGACCGTACATTAAGTATGCCATTGTTGCCATTGCTCCGATGTTCAGGGTGCATACAGCAAAGCTGATGAACAGTACCTGCAACAAGAAGATGAGGAAAACATAGGACTCTTAAATATTTTTCTGCTAGCATTTGATGTTCTTTGTATACATTAAATGACTCCACTGTTAGTTATATTGTTGTTGAAGCCATTGATTGCTCAGAAATAGGAAACAAGAAGTGAGATGTAGGGTCCTGAAATCTGCTGCTGAAACTGCCCAAAGCTGAAACAAATTCTCACAAGGCTTTTATGGAGAAGAGAGAGATAGATTTTCAATCAGTCTATATTGCTGTTGATTTTGGTGTAGTCGATGAATAACCACAGGCCACATATATATATAGACTGATGAGATCCAAATCCCGTAACTAACCTTGACACGTTGTTTTTTCATCAAGAGAAGTGGAGATAAGCACAAGTGGCCAACGAAAATTTTAAGATCCACTTTATCAGTTCATATACATAACAACATATATGCAAACAAATGTGTCACTTGGGGCATATATGAGACAGTTTCTTACATTCTCCCACTTGAACCACTTGACACATTTTATCTTAATGATCTGTGAAATATTCACTAAACAACTTGGCCAAGTAGACCAATTGTGCTTATCATATCTAACCTGGAAGCTAATGCATGAATCATGGCGGTTTTGATTGTGAAAATCACAATTTCCTTCCATGTATCACAATACACTACATTCCATAAAACCTTAGACGGTAATACTTTATGTATGACTTCCAACAAGTCATCCTGGATCTTATGTTCTCATGAACTATCTTATTAGGAGCAAAACTTTAATGTGCACAAACAAAATTATTATTGACATTCAACATTTTCAAAAAAAAAATTAAGAACAAATGCATTGAAACAAATTCATGCTAATCCCATGCTGTTTACATGCATTGTAAACACCTTTATTGAGAGTCCTTTAGTCAATGGATCGGCTACCATTAAACCTGTAGAAATATGTTCAATTGCCGTAATATGTTCTTTGACTCTGTCTCGTACAGCCAAATACTTTATGTCAGTATGCTTACTACGCCCCCCTCCCCCCCCCCCCCAATTTTGTTATTCTTCACAGTGAATATAACCGACGAGTTATCGCAATAGATCTTCAACGGCTTATGAATTGAGTCCATGATTTGAAGCCCGACGATAAAATCCTTTAACCACATGGCCTATGAAGTTGCTTCAAAACAAGCAATGTATTCTGCCTCCATTGTGGATGTTGCAAGTATTGATTGTTTGGCGCTTTTCCAAGAAACAGCACCACCAGCTAGCATGAATACATATCCCAAGGTGGATTTCTTTGAATCTAGACACGCGGCAAAATCTGAAACTGAATATCCTACCACTTCAAGATTGTCAACATGCTTATATGTCAACTTGTAACCTTTAGTTCCTTGCAGATATCTCATAAACTTTTTCGCAGCTTTCCAATGATAGATTCCTGGATTTTCTTGATATCTACCAAGCATTCCTACTGCAAATGCTATGTCAGGTCTTGTACAAACCTGTGCATGCATTAAACTGCCAACTGCAGATGCATATGGAATATTTTCCATTTCTCTCTTTTCTAATGAATTTTTATTGATTTAAATTTAATTTGTCACCTTTGACAAGGGGTGCTGCATTGGCTTTGCTTTCGTTCATTTTGAACCTTTCAAGAATTCTTTCGATGTAGGCTTTATGGGACAATCCTAATGTCTTTTGGGATCCGTCTCTCTGAATTTCCATGCCAATGACATAAGAGGCTTCACCCATATCCTTCATTTCAAAGTTTTTTGAAAGAAACTGTTAGGAAATCAGTTCTATGGTTTCGATGATAACAACTATACAATAGAAATCGAATGCACATATATATATTTCTATTCACAGGCAATTGTTAGAGTAACATCGTCAAAGAGACAAGAACAAGACTCAAAGAAAGTATCAAGAAGCTACAAGTCAATAGAATCAGAAGAGCAATGACACAGACACAAGAAAAGCAACATGCACAAGTTCAAACGTCTGGGTGCACTAGCCATACGTCTGTTTGAATCCTCTGGTTCGCAAATCAGACAGAATCAAACGTCTGGTTAATGTACTCAGACATCTGAAAAGCAACCATATACAAAAATATATATAGGTTAGACGTCTGAAACATTTTCTAGACGTCTGATTTTGAACTCGGCTGTTAACATTCAAAGAACAACTGTCACAATTGAAAAGACACCTTCGCTCCTCTTCGCTGCAACTCTTCATCACCAGCAGGAGCGACCATAGAACACTTGTTAATGGATGCAACTACTCAAAGAATCTCTCTACCACTATAAATAGCATCAAGAATCCAAGAGAAGATCTTACCTGACTTACTAGTGCTTTCTACTCTTATATTCTAATATATTCTTGATCTCTAGCAATATATACTTGTATTCTACTCTTCCAAATATACAGTTCCTCATAGACTACTCTCTAGATATATATTGGAAGCATTTGTACTATATAATCAAAATCCGTGTAATAGAGAACACACAGTTGACAAAAAATCTCTGTTATTGTAAACCTGTTCCTCCGGGTAAAGTGAGGGTTATTCGGTGAAAGGAAATTTTGAAGAGGAGCTTCGGGACTGGACGTAGGACGGAAAGTCCGAACCAGTATAAAATCCCTGGTGTGATTATTCTTATTTACATACTTTAATATTGTTACAATATAGTTTAAATTAGTCATATACTTGTCATTTGTATAATCGATCCACCATACTATAGACTTACATTTGGTATTAGAGCAAGGTTTGATCAAAGTACAGTAACACGTTTTTGAATCATTTTAATATGGCAAGTATTTTTCAAGAAGGACAATCCACAGCACGACCCCCACTTTTTTATGGCTCTAACTATGCATATTGGTCAACACGTATGAGAATTTTTATGGAAGCTAATGGTCTAGAAATTTGGTCAGCTACTCAAGATAAATATGAAGCACCTACTACTGCTATGAACACATGGACCGATGCACAAAAGACCTTAGCATCAAACAATGCTAAACCTATGAACGTTTTATTTTGTTCTCTAGATCAAAATGAATTTTCACGTGTCATGTTATGTACAACTGCATTTGACATTTGGCGTACCTTACAAATCACACACGAAGGTACAACAAAGGTCAAACAAACTAAGATTTTAATTTTGCAAAACCAATTCTCATCATTTAAAATGAAGCAAAATGAAACTATTGTTTGACAAGTATTCTAGATTTCAAACTATCCAACATGATCTTATGACATTAGGAGTTAAGTTTACTGATTTTGATTTAGTTTCTCGAATACTCAACTCTTTAACATCAGATTGGGAAAGGAAGGTATTAGCTATTGAAGAAGCTAATGATCTCTCTACTCTCAAAACTGAAGAGTTGATAGGAAATTTAATGTCCTATGAAGCTAATTTGCAGGCACGAAAAGAACTAAATTCAGGAAAAAAGAACATAGCATTTCCAGCAACAAAAAATGATGATTCTGATTTAGATGAAGAAGAGATAGTCTTCATTGCCAAGAATTATAACAGATTCAAGAAATTTAGAAAGATGACCAAATTTCAAAAGGAAGGGAAGTCCAACACAACAAACCTGTCTCAAATCAAGTGCTATGAATGTGATCAATACAGACATATGAATAAGGATTGCCCTAAACTCAATAATGATAAAAAGAAGAACAAATTTGAAAAACTCAAAAAGAAGAAGGCTTTCAAAGTAACATGGGATGACTCGAATTCTTCATCATCTGAAAGTGATAGTGATGGTGATGGAGAATAAGCTAATGTGTATTTTATGGCACAAACTGATGAGGTATGTCCGGAACTTAGTTATGATGAATTATTAGAACTTAGCATGGAATTAGATGATAAATTTAGACAAATTAAAAAATTAAACAAAGAATATATAGCCAAAATAAATAGATTAGAACTTGAAGTAGGAATGTTAAAAGATGAAAAAACTATCTTAGAAGAAGAACTAGAATTATCTCAAGAAAAAAACAAAAATAACTTGATAGAAAGTAAGGCTATTACTATTGATTTTGAAAACACCAAAATATAGTAAAGGATAATTTGTTAAAAGAAAATGTCAACTTGAAAAGCAATATCGAAATATTAAAAATTGAAAATTTAGAATTAAAACAAAAATTAGATAAAATTACAAATAATGTGTCAAAATTCAATAAAGGAAAACAAGATTTGGAAAATCTTATCAAAACTTCAAAACCATCTGGCAATAGAAATGGAATAGGATTTAAAAATATTTCTAAACAAAAAGGAAATGATGCAAAAAAATTAGGAATAAAAAAATTAAAAGTTTACCTATGTATAATATGAATACCAAAACCATGAAAATTTGGATTCCTAAGACAAATAATAATTTGATTAAACAAAAACATATTGATAATTTCTTAGAGAATGTAGTCTATAATAAAAATTATATTTATAAAGGTACCAAACCATCTTGGGTATGGCTACCTTCTCCTAACAATTAGGACCCTAACAAAAGTATATGGGTACCAATTAAAACATCTTTTATTTTGCAGGTACCCAAAATAAAACATAAGGAGAAATGGATACTAGATAGCGGATGCTCCAAGCATATGACCGGAAATTAAAAAATGTTATCAAATATAACATACATCGATGGTGGAACGGTTAACCTTTGGAGATAATTCAAAAGGATATGTCGTGGGCACTAGAGAAGTCATCAACTATGGTATTTCTAACTCTCCTATTATTACAAATGTTTTATTAGTAGAAAATCTAAAACACAATCTACTAAGTATTAGTCAATTATGCGACAAAGGTTTTCAAATAAATTTCGAAAAAGATAGATGTAATATTTTAGATAATAACAAACAACTTATATTTGAAGGTTTTAGAAACAAAAATATCTATGTACTAAACATGAATATAAATAAAAATTCAAATTTATGTTTAACCGCCAAACATAATGATCCATGGTTATGGCATAAACGTTTTTGTCATATCAATTTGAAAAGTATTAATAAGTTGGCAAAATATGAGTTAGTTAGAGGTTTACCTAAAATAAATTACAAAGTAGAAAATTTATGTGATGACTGTCAAATTGGAAAACTAAAGAAAACCTCTTTTAAATCTAAAAATAATATTTCTACAAAACAACCATTAGAATTATTAAATTTAGATTTATTTGGTCCAACACAAATACGATCTATAAATCACAACAAATATGTTTTCGTGATAGTTGATGATTTTTTGAGGTATACATGGACCTTGTTTTTAAAACATAAAAGCGATACTTTTGGAATGTTTAAAATATTTGCTAAAAGAATTAGAACACAAATGGACTTGAAAATTAAAAATATTCGAAGTGATCACGGAGGAGAATTCGAAAACGATATTTTTACTAATTTTTGCAATAAGAAAGGAATAAGTCATAATTTTTCTTTTCCTCGCACACCTCAACAAAATGGTGTAGTAGAAAGAAAAAATCGTACGTTACAAGAATGTGCACGAACACTACTAAATAGTAGTAGTTTACCAAAACACTTTTGGGCAGAAGCTATTGCCACAGCTTGTTACGTATTAAATCGTGTAACCATACATCCTATGACTAAACAAACTTGTTTTGAAATATTTTTTGGAAAAAAACCTAAAGTATCATACTTTAAAACTTTTGGTTCAAAATGTTATATATTAAATACAAAAGATAACTTAGGAAAATTTGACCCGAAGGCCGATGAAGGTATCTTTGTTGGATATTCGGATCGTAGGAAAGCATATAGAATTTTTAATAAATGAAATAATACTATTGAAGAAAGTTTACATGTTTCGTTCGACGAAAATCTATTTAACCATCATACTAATGATGAAGAAGAGATTATTCCAATAACAAATCCAACAAATTCTATTAATAATGAAACAAATGTGCAAAATAACACTTTCATATCATCCCCTAGAATTATTAAGAATCATCCAAAAGATAATATCATTGGAGATCTAAATTCTAGAGTAACTAGAAATCAACTTAATCAAATAAGCCATGTAGCATTTGTGTCAAATTTTGAATCAAAAAATTATAAAGAAGCTTCAAATGATAACTTTTGGATAATGGCTATGCAAAAAGAATTGAATCAATTTGAACGTAATAATGTTTGGGAACTAGTACCATGACCTGAAGACCAATCGGTTATAGGAACAAAATGGGTATTTAAAAACAAAGCAGACGAGAATGGAAATATTGTTAGAAATAAAGCACGCTTAGTTGCTCAAGGTTATAATCAAGAAGAAGGTATCGACTAAGACGAAAATTTTGCACCAGTAGCAAGACTCGAGGCCATACGAACATTACTCGCTTTTGCAAATCATCACAATTTTAAACTATTTCAAATGGATGTCAAAGTACTTTCTTAAATGGTTTTATCAAAGAAAACGTATATGTTGAACAACCTCCATTATTTACTCACGAAAAATATCCCGATCATGTTTTTAAATTACAAAAAGCTTTATATGGTTTAAAACAAGCTCCCCGAGCTTGGTACGAACGACTTAAAAATCACTTAATTACATCTGGTTTTCAAATAGGTAAAATCGATACAAGTTTATTTATTAAACGAGAAAATAACGATATTTTAGTTGTGCAAATTTACGTAGACGATATTATTTTTGGTTCAACTAATGAAAATCTTTGTAATCATTTCTCAAATATTCTGACCAATGAATTTGAAATGTCTCACGTGGGAGAATTAAATTTCTTCTTGGGTTTACAAATAAAACAACTTGAAAATTGTATTTTTAGTCATCAAGAAAAATATTGTAACGCCCTATTACAACGCTTTGGAATGGATAAAATTTCAAGCAAACCAACACCGATGAGTACTACTGTTCACTTAGAAAAGGATGATAACGGAAAAGATTTTGATGAAAAATTATATCGTAGCATGATTGGTTCTTTACTCTATTTGACGGCTAGTCGACCCGATATTATGATGAGTGTATATCTCTGTGCTCGATTTCAAGCAAAACCAAAAGAATCTCATCTAAGAGCCGTTAAGCGTATTTTACGTTATCTGTCTAGTACTAGAGATTATGGTTTATTTTACCCTAAAGGATCATCGTTTGAACTAGTTTCATATAGTGATGCGGATTTCGGTGGATGTAGAACAGATCGTAAGAGTACTAGTGGAACATATCACTTTATCGGACAATCATTAGTTTCATGGTTTAGCAAGAAGCAAAATTGTGTTTCTTTATCTACTTGTGAAGCCAAATATATCTCAGCAGCTCTAGCATGTGCGCAAGTAATATACATGCAACAAACACCTACGGACTTCGGCAAAATTATCAATAAATCTCCAATATATTGTGATAACACGAGTGCAATAAATTTATCAAAAAACCCTGTCAATCACTCACGAACTAAGCATATAGATATACGACATCATTTTCTACGAGACAATGTTGAAAAAGGAAACATCTCATTAGAATACGTAAATACCGAAAATCAAATAGCAGACATCTTTACAAAACCACTAAATGAACAAACTTTCATTAAACTCCGACGTGATTTAGGGATTTGCTCTCTTCATGATCTTCTTACTTAATAATCACTGCTTCATCTAGGCTATATTTAGTCATTTGTTTTTCTATCCACAAATTATAATTAATAATTTGTCCACCCTTTGTTTTTTAGATAGTTAGTTATTCTATAAATAATTTTTTAACGTATATATAAACAGTTATACTTCAAGAAAAATTATATACACACAATTCATATTTTCCTCAAGAAACAAAATATAGCCATGTCCTCTGATAACTCTTATATTTCCATCTCAATGCCTACGCCGGATAGCTCGGTTGATACACCCCAACGGCTTCCTACACCCACACCAATTCATGAATCGACGCATAGGTGGTCCTCATATCATACGGGATTTACTCCCGATAGCAAGAAAACCAAAAGATCTCTGTTTGTATCTCCTAACACAAAGGAGAAAATTGATGAAATTCATCATTATCAAAAACAACAAATAGATCTTCAACAAGAACTATATTTTGAACAAAAAGTTACAGCATGTCGCCTAAGCTTTTTGGAACAAGTAGCGATGAAGTTTTGTATGTCACGAAAGAAAGATGTCCATGAACCGCTTCCAAAGCCTTGCAGTTATTTAGATCCCTCGTCTTCATATCGTACCCCTTCGGATCCATCACTGAGACGATTTTCTGGCTCTCCAAGAACCCACGAACGTGGTAATATATGGTCTCCACTTAAACCATGGAAGGATAACAAGTCAGGAGATCATACAACTCCATCGCCTTCTAAATAAATTATTTTATTTTAATTTGTATGTATCTATGTTTGTTTGTTATTTTACACAAATAAAACTACATTTTTTTATATATAAAATAGAGAATCAAGAAATAAGCAAAACCATCAAATTTTAGGCTATTTTTAGAAAAGTTGCCTAAATCAGACGTCTGGATATAAACCTCAGACGTCTGACACTCTGATATACGTCTAATTTTTAAGCACTGTGCATATGTCAGACATCTGAAATACCCCCCAGGCGTTTGAAAATTTGCTCTGTCTCCTCAAAATATTAATCAGACAATTTCAGACGTCTGATACTCAACTCAGACGTCTGACTTATTTCTCTGCCACAAAATTTTTCAAAATTGCCCCAAACAAGGCGTCTGATTTTTAAACCCAGACGTCTGATAAAACTCTCTGCCTATTCAATTTTTCAAATTCGATCAAACCATACGTCTAACCTAAAAAGCAGATGTCTGAATTTATCTGTTGTACCTAATCTAGGGCAAACCAGACGTCTGAAATTCAATCGACTCTTTAAATTAACCCAGATAACATCATTTTTTTCTTTTTCATCTCAAAGTTTTCATTCGCTATTTCATCAATTGACGATTTTTCTCTCTAAAAATTCAAGCTCAAATCACAATGCCTCCTAGAACTAAAAATCTCAAGACATCAAAACGAAAGCAAGACCAACCAACATCATCTTCAAACCCCCAAGTCTGTTCAGATGATCAAATTGAAAAATGGATGAATAGAGCACCACATTCAATCAAGATGTATGAAGATATACAAAAGAAAAAACTTCACACAGGTCCTTTCTGTAATCTACTTAAATTTCCAATGTACGATTTGGATGAAATATGTGAGAATGTCGGACTAGAAACTTTAATTTCGTTCACTCCTAATGACGTCCAAATCGATCAATTGGCAATATTTCTTTTTTATGCAAACTTGGACAGCACTTCAGTATGGAACACTGAAGATGAATATAACTGGCTATGGTCTAGCGTGTATGGCAACACGATTAGATTAACCCCTGGCATAATAGGTAGAACCCTAGGATGTTCTGACACGGGCGAAGATTTATACAACATTCCTGATATGCACTTCAAGCCAAGAAATAGTATAACGCATCAAATTTGGGAAGATGAAATGCCAAAGTTTGCCTCTAAATATCTACGTCCAAAAGCATGACTCCTAACTCAAATGATAATCAATACCATCATTCCACGTATGGGAAGCCATGGGCAAATAACCGAGTTAGAGCACAAAGCCTTATATGCTCTATTTAGTGGAACACGGGTGAATTGGGCCAAATATATCTTTGACGAGCTCAAACAATTTTGGACTCGATCACGGCCATCATTCATTTACCCAATATATATTATAAGACTTCTTCGTGCATATAACATCCCATCCTACTTATCAACTTTCGAAGAGATCTCACCAAAATATGCTTCCACCAAATTTTTCTCGCTTATGCACTTACCCGAGATTCCTCCAGAATTTTTATCCTTTGAAGATTGGACGCACAATCGTCAATCTAGACAAGTTGAGCCTCCTCCTCAACCACACATTGAACCATCTCAAGAGGAGGAATAACATCGAGAAACAACTCCACATCCTCCTACACCATTTGATTATCCGGGACAAAATGAAATTATGGAGACTCGAACGGATACAAATCCAAATGAGAGTGTTCGAGATCTCACCCTTTGAAATCAACATATACTATCTCAGAATCAAAAACTTTTGGCTAAGCGGATTGATAGCTTCAAAACATCATTTGCTTCACGCCTAGCTACAGTTGAAGAATCTCTTTCGACTGTTTTATCGTTTTTCAAAGAAGTACTACAACGGGTTCGTGGTCCAACACCGCCTTTTGAAGACTGGCCAACCCCAGTACCTTCTCCTCCCGCAAAACATTCCAAACTTTCTGAGGATGAACCTCTCAATCAAGTTTTGACATCTCCTACAAAGACTAGCACTTCTGAAAAAGAAGAAACAAAGGAAGATGGTCAAGATAAAGCTTCTCCAAAGGAGTCATAGATTTTAGGAATCATATATTTTAGGATTTTGGGGTTTTTCAACGTTTGTAAATTAACAAAATCTATGTATGCATTCACTTTCGAATTTTTAATGAAATTTTCCTTTTGTCTTTGACGTTAGTTAAATTGTTTATAATTCTTTTTGATAATGTCAAAGGGGGAGAAATATAAGTATAATGATAAAACATTAAGAATAAGCACATATTCAGGGGGAGATTTATAATTTATATATAAGTACATTGAATAGTTGTCATCATCAAAAAGAGGGAGATTGTTAGGAAATCAGTTCTAGGGTTTCGATGATAACAGCTATACAATAGAAATCGAATACACATATATATATATTTCTATTCACAGGCAATTGTTAGAGTAACATCGTCAAAGAGACAAGAACAAGACTCAAAGAAAGTATCAAGAAGCTACAAGTCAATAGAATCAGAAGAGCAATGACACAGACACAAGAAAAGCAACATGCACAAGTTCAGACGTCTGGGTGCACTAGCCAGACGTCTGTTTGAATCCTCTGGTTCGCAAATCAGACAGAATCAGACGTTTGGTTAATGTACTCAAACGTCTGAAAAGCAACCATATACAAAATATATATAGGTCAGACGTCTGAAGCATTTTCCAGACGTCTGATTTTGAACTTGGCTGTTAACATTCAAAGAACAACTGTCACAATTGAAAAGACACCTTCGCTCCTCTTCGCTGCAACTCTTCATCACCAGCAGGAGCGACCATAGAACACTTGTTAATGGATGCAACTACTCAAAGAATCTCTCTACCACTATAAATAGCATCAAGAATACAAGAGAAGATCTTACCTGACTTACTAGCGTTTTCTACTCTTATATTCTGATATATTCTTGATCTCTAGCAATCTATACTTGTATTCTACTCTTCCAAATATACAGTTCCTCGTAGACAATACTCTCTAGATATATATTGGAAGCATTTGTACTATATAGTCAAAATCCGTGTAATAAAGAACACACAGTTGACAAAGAATCTCTGCTATTGTAAACATGTTCCTCTTGGTGAAGTGAGGGTTATTCGGTGAAAGGAAATTCCGAAGAGGAGCTTCGGGACTGGACGTAGGACGGGAGGTCCGAACCAGTATAAAATCCCTGGTGTGATTATTCTTATTTACATACTTTAATTTTGTTACAATATAGTTTAAATTAGTCATATACTTGTCATTTGTATAATCGATCCACCATATTATAGACTTACAGAAACTGCTTAACATTGTATAGCAAACCCATATCATTGGTTGCAAGCAAGATATCATCTACATATAACACTAAAATGATGAACTTACTCCCACTGACCTTAAGGTATACACAATCATCCTTGAAGTTTTCTGTAAAACCATAAGAGGTAATAAGATCATGGAATTTTAGATACCATTGACGGGAGGATTGCTTCAATCTATATATAGATTTCCTTAATTTTCAAACCAATTGCTCACCCTTACTTCAGCAAAATCCTTGAGGTTGTCTCATGTACACCTCTTCTTCAAGATCACCATTTAAAAAGGCCATTTTCACATCCATTTGATGTAGCTCCAAGTCATAATGAGCTACTAACGCCATTATGATTCTAAAAGAATCCTTTTTCGAAACAGGAGAATATGTATCATGGAAATCAATGCCATCCTTTTGTGTGACATCTTTGGCTACAAGTCTAGCTTTATGCCTCTCAATGTTACCATTCGAGTTCCTTTTGGTCTTGTAAACCCATTTACAGCCTATGGCATGTGCTCCTTTTGGTAACTCGACAATTTCCCAGACTTGATTTTTAGCCATAGATTCCATTTCATCCTTCATGGCATTATTCCAAACATGCGTGTTTTCTCCATTTATGGCTTGTGAAAAGGAGATGGGATCGGTCTTAGGTCCGATATCAAAATCAGATTCAATGATGTACACAAGATAGTCACTAGAAATAGCAGAATTTCTTATCCTTGAAGATCTCCTAAGACCTTCAGCTTCACCTATATTTGATGGGTGTTGAGCTGTTGATTGAACTTCAGGTTCAATGGTGACGTGTTCTTCTTGAGGTGGTGGATTATGGATTGGTTGTTCATTCAAGGTATCATCTTGAATGTTCGGAAAGACAACCAAATCATCTTTATATGCGGGTGTTACTCCTTGATCCTGCATTTCCTCCCACTCAACTTTTCGAGGATTCGCACTCCCACTAATGTCACCATTTTCTATGAACTTTGCATTTCTAGACTCAACAATTCTAGGAGTATGTGAGGGACAGTAAAACTTATACCCTTTAGACTTTTCTACATAGCCAATGAAATATCTACTGATTGTTCTAGGATCCAATTTCTTTAGTTGTGGATTGTAAACTCTAACCTCCACTTTGCAGCCCCATATGTGTAAATGTCTCAAACTAGGCTTCCATCCTTTCGATAACTCAAATGGAATTTTAGGAACAGCCTTTGATGGAACCCGGTTTAATAAATACACTGTTGTTTTCAAAACCTCGCTCCACAAACATAAGGGAATGTCATTGTCACCCATCATACTCCTTACCATATCCATAAGGGTACGGTTTTGCCTATCTGCAACACCATTTTGTTGAGGTGTGCCCGGCACAGTATATTGTGCAATAATCCCCTCTTCCTTAAGAAACTTTGCAAATTGACCCTCATTTTGTCTTGACTCCGTGTTTCTACCATAATATTCAGCACCCATGTCAGACCTTACAATCTTTATTGTCTTCTCTAATTGTTTCTCAACCTCCTTCTTATATGCTTTGAAAGCATAAAATGCTTCCCCTTTATCATTTAGAAGGTATAGGTACATATATCGTGTATGGTCATCAATGAATGAGATAAAATACCTCTGACAATTAAGACAAGGGGTACTGAATGGACCACAGATGTCTGTGTGTATGATTTCAAGTGTTCCACTACTTCTTTTGGCACCTTTTTTATTCTTGTTGGTTTGCTTTCCCTTTATGCAACCCAAACAAGTATCAAAATCGGAAAAGTCTAGAGTGTTAAGAACTCCATCATTAACCAATCTTTTAATTCTTTCAATGGAGATGTGACCTAATCTCATATGCCAAAGAATAGACGAAGACTCATCAAGCATGGTACGTTTGGTACCAACTTTATCATGCAGAGTTATAAGACTATGCTCATATGTTGGACCTAAATTTAATTTATATAAACCATTGACTAAAGTTCCAAAACCAACTTGAACTAAATCCTTTGAAATGATAAGTTCACAACCAACAAAATTAAATTGATAACCAAATTTTACCAAACGAGAAATAAAAACAAGATTTCTATAAAAGGATGGAACATAAAAAGTGTTTTCCAAATCCTATACATGACCATTATTTAAAATAAGCCTAAAAGTCCCTACAGCCTCCACATGTGAGAGCATTCCATTTCCTGAATAAATGCCTTGCTCACTTCCCATCGGTTTCCTTAGGCTGAGAAATCCCTGCATAAAATTCACAACATGAATTGTAGTACCAGAATCAATCCACCATGAATTTTGGTGTGAGTCAATAAAATTAGATTCATAACACACAAGAACATTAAGATTACCATGCTTTATAAGCCACTGCTTGCGTTTCTGGCAATCTTTCTTATAATGATCGTTTTTCTTGCAGAAGAAGCATTCATCCTTATTGCCATGTTTCTTAAATGACATAATGCCATCATTCTTATTTTGTAAAGCTTTCTCAGCACCTTTACTCTTTTTCCAATGTCCCTTTTTATGAGTGATTAAGTTTGCACTCTCCAAATTTTCATGCTTCAGCCTTTCCTCCTCTTGCACACACATGGTCAAAATTTCATTAATAGACCATTTTTCTTTATGTGTGTTATAAGAGATTTTGAAAGGTCCATACTCCAAAGTGAGAGAATTAAGCACGACATGAACAATGAATGATTCTAGAATTTCAATTTCCAATGCCTTAAGCTGAGAAGCAATGTCCCTCATTTCCATTATGTGCTCACACACACTCCTTGATTTGTGATGTTTCATCACAGTAAATTTGCTCATTAGAGTGCTTGCCAATGTCTTGCCAGAGCTAATGAATTGCTCTTTAATTGCTTTCATGTAGTCCTTGACCTTGTCACATTGTGGAATTGAACCTCTAATGCTCTTACTCACATGAGACTTAATGAACATTAGACTTAATCGGTTGGATCGCTCCCACCACTCATAGTTCAACTTTTCCTCAGGTGTACTTTGATCTGAGGGCACAGGTGGCTCATCAATGCAAAGTGCAAGGTCAATGTCCATACACCCTAATACCAAAAGGATCTTGTCCTTCCATTCCGAATAGTTTTCACCACTGAGAGTAGGAATTTGAGCGGCGCTTGCAAAATAATAACTTTAGATTTGCTCAAAATAATCTAAACCTTCCTGTGGGTATAGGTGGCATCAATGCATTAGATTTGCTTTAACCAAAATAATAAAACTAGTGGTTTCTGTATTATTTTATAATAAAGTTCTATACCTGTGTTATCTAGAATTTCATTACTAAATAATTAAACCACTATTTTATTCTAATCAAATCAGTCAAACAATTGCATTCCTGTAGGTAAAACAATTATTTTAGTGACTTAATCACAATCTGAAGAATACATATCATATAGACATATAGTTCCTAAATGAAATATATACTTGGCATAAGATGTTGTGGCTAATCTTAATCCATAGTGATATTTCCCATAAGTATGATAATTATAGATTTGCATTTCTGGAATGAACTTTACATGTATCAAAAACTGTATATGTATCAAACTGTATGTAATAATTCACTAGTATCAATATATCTTCTGTTGTAGTATGGTATGTCCATGCATTGGGAAGTTTGATATGGACATTCCATACTTTTCCAGTATACGGTTTAAACAATCATGAATATACTTACGGAGCAATTCCTTTTAAGGTACATCTCATATAATGCAATATTACATTTTAACAGTTTAGGAACCCATACATAAAAAAATTCGTGGCATGCATGTTTTAATGAACTGCTCCTTTAGACATGGTATTCTAAAAAGGCAACTTGTATTTTAAAGGTATATATTCAATGATGGGTCACATCAAAGGACAAATGCATACTAGCTATTATTTTGGTTCAGGAAACCTTTTAATTAAACATGTTTGGTCATCCTTTAGAACAAATACACACACACACACATATATATATATATATACATACATTTTGCATGAAAAGGTGAAAGAGTACGCAAACACTATATTCAGTAGAAAAAAAATTACAATAGGTCACATCAAGGACAGGATTCATGCTTGCGGTTCATTTTGACATGTATAAACTTTATATCTATTAAATGTTAGCTTAAAATATAGCATGTCAAATCTAGTTATTGTAAAGCTTCTACACACATTATAGCTAATAAAAATATATACCTCTCGAATCAAGCATAATAACATAAGCATCGTTTATCATGTTACAGTCACTAAACTGTACTTGGATCTAAGCAATATAGCATGAAGGTGGCTCTGATACCAATGTTAGTTATATTGTTGTTGAATAAAACTTAAGCATGAAAATAATATATTTACCTCCAGCCATTGATTGCTCAGAAAATGGAAACAAGAAGTGAAATGTAGTGTCCTGTAATCTGGTGCTGAATCTGTCGAAAGCTGAAAAAAATTCTCATAGAGCTTTTATGGAGAAGAGAGATGGATTTTTAGTCAGTCTATATTGCTGTTGATTTTGGTGTAGTCGATGAATAACCACAGTGATGCAGCCTAAAATGATACCCAAGATAATGCAGAAGATAATGCAGACCAAATTGGTGAAGTGTTAGGTCGCAAACGACCTAACGAGTCCTTTAAGTCGCTCCAATGACTTAGTGAAGCTCGCAAACGACCTAGTGGAGAGCTACGACCTAGCAAGGAAAACAAATTAAAGTTAGGTCGCAAACGACCTAACTCTCACATGCCGCTCATTTTAGGTCGCTCCGATTTCTCGAGTACCAGCCTTGACGAGTTACGACCTAAGTTTGGTCGCGAGATAGAATTTCGACCTACGTTAGGTCACGGAGAAGTTATACGACCTATGATAGGTCGCTGAGTTGAATGCCACTTTATTTTAGGTCGCTGCCTTCTGTTGTTAGGTCGTTCACTGCTGTATTTCTTAAGTCGCTCATGGGGTAGGTCGCATGAAGATTTCCAGAAGTTATTCTTTAAGTCGCTGCCGTGTATTTTTAGGTCGCTCGACCTTGTGTGATGTTGTACTGTCTTAGGTCGTTGACGACCTATGTTAGGTCGGTGAAGTGTTGCGTTGTAATGTTTTAGGTCGTAGGAGTTAGGTCGATGCCGACCTAAGTGTTGTGTTGTAAAATGTGTGTTGTAAGGTCGTGAACGACCTAGTGATGTGTGAGTTGTACGTCTATAAATAGACATGTTGGGTCATTTGTAATAGTTAGTTGATTTTGAATAAAAACTTTTGTTTGTTAGCTTTGTGCTTTCATTAAATTGGTAGTTGAGTGTAATCTCCTATCTCCTCTTTCGGCAATCGAGTGCGCTTGAATCAACGATCGTAGAAGCCAATTCACGGTATCAAGTGCGCTTGATCAACGTCTGAAGAATTGCAGATCTTCTTTCACGGTATCGTGCGCAATCAACGTGACGAAGATAGCTAGAATTCGGTATCTTCGGATCAACAAATTTGGGCCATTCAGTGTTCTTCATTCCATCGATTGCTACTTTCACAGAATCATCAATTTTGTTATCCGCTGCTGCATCATTTGGTATCAGAGCTAGACTTAGCCAATCATAGCTAAGCCGAGTGTTGGAGCCAATTCTTATTGAAGAAGTTTGAGGAGTTAGTGAAGCCGAGCTACGTCAAGCAAAGCCGAGTTGAAGTAGAAGTGTTGGGGATCGAAATTTGCATCATTTGGAGAAGCTTGTTGTTCTCGTGTTCGTTGCAAGGTTGCAACAAGTTTGGAGTTTTCGATCCGTATCATTTTGGATCAAAGGGTTGCGAGGTGTTTAAATTTTTTATGGAAGCTTTGCGCACCAAAATTGGAAGTAGAAGCCGTGCATCATTTGGTATATTAAAGTGTTTGTGAAATTTTGAATCATACCGCCAAGAAGAGCTAATCGACATCAAAATATTGAAACTTCGTATAGAAGAGAAGAAGCTGATGAGATGGAGCAAAGAATAAACGAAAACTTTAGTGAGAAGCTTAATGAAGGGATTGGTCGATTAGAGAAGATGATGTTAGAGATGAATCAGAATCGGAGAAGGGTTTCACCTAAATCTAACCATGGGGGAAGTAGAGTTTCACCACATTCTAATCGGGAGAGAAGTGTTGATAATGATCATCGAAGTGTGAGTCGAGATCGTTATAGAAATGTTGACAATCGAAATCGTGAGAATGATCGTGAACGAAGGAATGTAAATAGAAGGGATGTTGGAGGAAGACATGATGGTAGTAGAGATGTTGGTGGTCAGGATCGACATCGATATACATCAGATTTTGAAGAGGAGTTTGATAGTGGTAGTGTTTATGGACGAGGACGAGGACAAAGAAGGAATCAGTCGGAGTATGATCACAAGTGGGAGTCTGGGATGAAGACTGAAATACCGGAATTCAAGGGAGGTATGCAAGCCGAAGAGTTTCTTGATTGGTTAGCTTATGTTGAGGAAATATTTGACTTCAAGGAGGTTCCGGAGGATCGTAAAGTGAAGTTGGTTGCTACTAGGTTAAGGGGAAGAGCTATGGCATGGTGGCAGCAAACCAAACTTACTAGATAACGGATGGGGAAGTCAAGGATTGTTGTTTGGGAAAAGATGAAGAAATTGATGAAGGCTACTTTCTTACCCTACAACTACCAATCATTAATGTATCATAGATTACAAAACCTGAGGCAAGGGACGAAGGTAGTTACTGACTATGCAGATGAGTTTTATCAGTTGATTGCTCGAAATGACATTATGGAGACAGAAGAACAATTGACCGCTAGATTTGTGGGTGGACTTAGAACACAGATCCAGGATATGGTGAACATGTTCGACCCTAGATCTATGGCAGAAGCACATCAGAAGGCGTTGGCTTGGGAGAAACAAGGAAGACGTGGGGGAGGTGTGTTTCCAAGTTTTATGGGACAAAACAAAGGAGCGGGTAGTAGTTCTAATGTTCCTAAAGCATCGAGTAAGCTGGTTGTTCATGAAGTGGCTAAACCAAAAGCCAACCCCAATTTCAAATGCTATAATTGCCAGGAAGTGAGACACAAGAGCAGTGAATATCTGAAACCGAAGAAGAGAACTATGATTGCTGAGGCAGAGGAAGATGAGGAAGAGGCTGACTGTTCTAATTCACTACACGATGAGGAGGAAGAGAATGTGTCGGGAGATGAAGGGTATTCATTGATGATGAAGAGGTCGTGTTTAACACCAAAACAGGAGGAGTAAACTAGCTGGTTGAGGAGTAACATCTTTCAATCAACATGCACTATCTTAGGAAGGGTTTGCAAGTTTGTCATTGATGCAGGAAGCTGTGATAATATTATCTCTACAGAAGCTGTGAAGAAGTTATCATTGAAGACAGAGAAGCATCCGAAACCTTATAAGTTAGCTTGGTTGAGGAAAGGTGGGGAGGTGAAAGTTGGACGAAGAGCTTGTGTTAATTTTTCAATTGGGAAGAAATACAAAGATGAAATCTGGTGTGATGTTGTGGACATGGACGTATGTCATCTGTTGTTGGGGAGACCGTGGCAATACGATAGGGTTGTGCAACATGATGGTCATAATAACAGTTATAGTTTCATGTTTGAAGGTACAAAAATCACTTTAATCCCTAAGAAGAGACAACAGGAAGAAAGCAAGTCGGAGGAGATTGAAGAGTTGAAAACTTTATTATCATTGAAGGAGTTTGTTAAGGAGGTAGAAGAGGAGCCTGAAGTATTCTTGTTGATTGGACGTGAGAGTCATGAAGTGGTTGAGATCCCTAAAGAAGTGAAACCAGTGCTGGGAGAGTTTGACGATGTATTTCCTGAGGAGCTACCAACGGAGTTACCGTCGTTGAGGGACATTCAACATCAAATTGATCTTGTTCCAGGGACTGTGTTACCTCATAGACCACACTACAGAATGAGTCCAAAAGAACATGAAGAGTTGAGAAGGCAAGTGGAAGAATTGCTTGAACAAGGGAGTGTGCAGGAAAGTTTAAGTCCTTGTGCGGTGCCAGCTTTATTAGTACCAAAGAAGGATGGAACGTGGAGGATGTGCACTGATAGTCGAGCACTGAATAAGATTACTGTGAGATACAGATTTCCAATGCCGAGACTTGATGATTTGTTGGATCAGTTGAGCGGGGCTACTATCTTTTCGAAGATTGATTTAAAAAGCGGTTATCATCAAATTCGAATCAGACCAGGGGATGAATGGAAAACAGCATTCAAAACGAGAGAAGGGTTGTACGAATGGCTGGTTATGCCGTTTGGTCTTTCAAATGCACCAAGTACATTTATGCGGGTGATGAATCAGATTTTTAGACCATTTATTGGGAAGTTTGTAGTGGTGTATTTTGATGATATACTGATATATAGTGGAAGTCCAGAAGAACACTTGCAACATCTGAGAGAAGTGTTGATGGTACTGCGACAGGAACAATTTTATGCTGCAACGAAGAAATGTGTGTTCATGACGCATAGTGTTTTATTTTTGGGATATGTTATATCGGGAGGAGGTATATAGGTGGATCAGAATAAAGTTGAAGCAATCAGAAATTGGCCACAACCCAGGACGATAATCGAAGTTAGAAATTTTCATGGTTTAGCGTCATTCTACCGAAGGTTCATTCCACACTTCAGTAGCGTGATGGCACCAGTTACTGATTGTATGAAAGGGAAGCAATTTTCATTGTCGGAGGAAGCAGGATTTCCCTTTGAGAGAATCAAGGAACTATTGACGACAGCACCAATTCTAGTGTTGCCGGATTTTCAGTTGTTGTTTGAATTACATACTGATGCATCGAAGGTTGGAATTGGAGGGGTGTTAAGTCAGAAGGGACGTCCTATTGCATATTTCAGTGAGAAGTTATCAGGAGCAAAGATGAGATATAATACTTACGATGTGGAATTTTATGCTATTGTGCAAGCTGTGAACCATTTGAGGCATTATTTGTTTCATAAAGAATTTGTTTTATATACTGATCATAAGGCGTTGAAGCATATGCAGGGACAGGACAAGATTGCAGCTAGGCATGCTTCGTGGATTGCATACTTAGAACAATTTACATTTGTGGTGAAGCATAAATCGGGAATTACGAATAGAGTGGCAGATGCATTAAGTCGAAGGAATCATTTGCTGACTATAATGAAGGTTGAAGTAACGGGGTTTGATTTATTACCAGAATTATTTGTTGATGATTCTTACTTTGTGAAGTATGTAGATGAAGTCAAGGAGGGAAAGACGGATGAGTTCGTTATGGTGGATGGTTTTCTTTTTAAGGGAAATCGATTGTGCATACCAGAGTGCAGCTTACGTATGAAGATTGTAAAGGAGTTGCATGAGGAAGATCATGTGGGCCGAGATCGTACTTTGCAATTGATTTCTCAATCTTATTATTGGCCTTCGATGAAGCGGGAAGTTGAAAGATTTGTGGAAAGGTGTCATATCTATCAAATTTCCAAAGAAACAACGACAAATGCGGGATTGTATATGCCGTTACCAGTGCCGGTTAGACCATGGGTTGATATCAGTATGGATTTTGTTTTGGGATTACCGAGAACTCAGAGGGGGAATGATTCGATATATGTGGTAGTGGACAGGTTTTCGAAGATGGCACATTTTATCGCTTGTAAGAAGATAGTCGATGTCGTCCGTGTTGCAGAGTTATTCTTTAAAGAAGTGTATCGTTTACATGGTTTACCAGAATCCATTTTTTCTGATCGGGATACTAGATCCCTAAGTCATTTTTGGCTGAGTTTGTGGAAGATGATGGGAACAAAGCTAAATTTCAGTAGTGCTTACCATCCGCAGTCCGATGGTCAGACTGAAGTTGTTAACAGATCTTTGGGAAATTTATTACGGTGCCTTGTGAAGGATAATCTGAAGAGTTGGGATATGAAGTTATGTCAAGCAGAGTTTGCTCATAATCATGCTATAAACCGTAGTACGGGTTTCAGTCCATTTCAGATAGTGTATTCAAGCTTACCAAAGGGGCCGTTGGATTTAACGATAGTACCACAACCAAAGAGAACCGTTAAACGGGCTGTTGAATTTGTTGATGGATTGGCAGAATGTCATAAAATCGTTCAGGAACGATTGGAGAAAACAAATGAAAAGTATAAATGATCTACGGATTTGAAACGAAGAAGCGTTGAATTTAATGAAGGAGATTTAGTATATGTTATACTAACGAAAGATCGTTTTCCAGTGGGAACATATAATAAACTTAAAGCTCGAAAGATTGGTCCTGTAACGGTCGTGAAACGGATCAATGAAAACACTTATAGGTTGAAGCTGCCGGAGGATATATACACTTCTGACGTGTTTAATGTTAAACATCTTATACCATATCATGGGGATGAGCTTGTTGTGGAAGAGGAGGGCGTAAATTCGAGGACGAATTTTTCCCAACCAGGGGAGGATGATGTAGCCCAGAATGATACCCAAGATAATGCAGAAGATAATGCAGACCAAATTGGTGAAGTGTTAGGTCGCGAACGACCTAACGAGTCCTTTAAGTCGCTCCAACGACTTAGTGAAGCTCGCAAACGACCTAGTGGAGAGCTATGACCTAGCAAGGAAAACAAATCAAAGTTAGGTCGCGAACGACCTAACTCTCACATGCCGCTCATTTTAGGTCGCTCTGATTTCTCGAGTACCAGCCTTGACGAGTTACGACCTAAGTTAGGTCGCGAGATAGAATTTCGACCTACGTTAGGTCGCGGAGAAGTTATACGACCTATGATAGGTCGTTGAGTTGAATGCCGCTTTATTTTAGGTCGCTGCCTTCTGTTGTTAGGTCGTTCACTGCTATATTTCTTAAGTCGCTCATGGGGTAGGTCGCATGAAGATTTCCAGAAGCTATTCTTTAAGTCGTTGCCGTGTATTTTTAGGTCGCTCGACCTTGTGTGATGTTGTACTGTCTTAGGTCGTTGACGACCTATGTTAGGTCGGTGAAGTGTTGCGTTGTAATGTTTTAGGTCGTAGGAGTGAGGTCGATGCCGACCTAAGTGTTGTGTTGTAAAATGTGTGTTGTAAGGTCGTGAACGACCTAGTGATGTGTGAGTTGTACGTCTATAAATAGACATGTTGGGTCATTTGTAATAGTTAGTTGATTTTGAATAAAAACTTTTGTTTGTTAGCTTTGTGCTTTCATTAAATTGGTAGTTGATTGTAATCTCCTATCTCCTCTTTCGGCATTCGAGTGCGCTCGAATCAACGATCGTAGAAGCCAATTCACGGTATCAAGTGCGCTTGATCAACGTCTGAAGAATTGCAGATCTTCTTTCACGGTATCGTGCGCGATCAACGTGACGAAGATAGCTAGAATTCGGTATCTTCGGATCAACGAATTTGGGCCATTCAGTATTCTTCATTCCATCGATTGCTACTTTCACAGAATCATCAATTTTGTTATCCGCTGCTGCATCACACAGGCCACATATATATAGACTGATGAGATCCAAATCCCGTAACTAACCTTGACACGTTTTCTTTTCATCAAGAGAAGTGGAGATAAGCACAAGTGGCCAACGAATATTTCAAGATCCACTTTATCAGTTCATATACATAACAACATATATGCAAACAAATGTGGCACATGGGGCATATATGAGATAGTTTCTTACATCCACTGGACTCTTTATTTGGATATAAGAAGATTTTTGGTTAAGGGGTAACTGAATTTAAATGTGTTGGTTTTTAATATAATATCACTGAGAATAGTGTAATTGTTTTTTCGATGGTGCCTGACCGAATTTACTTGTTCCCTCGGTATCCAAAAATGGATTTCATTTATTTAGAAACGTTACACAGAAACACAAATATTTTAAAAATAACATCACATAAGTGTAGAAATATTGTTATATGAAATCTTGAAGCTCCGTGACTGAGATAGACTGGCAAACTGTACGGATATAGAACATAATATTAGGTAGTTTTCTATGTGATAATTTGACAATCATATGAGATAATTTTCCATATTACACCACAAAACATTTTTATGTTCTTTTTTATTCTTTGTTTGCGTGCTTCTATACACTAAAATACTATATTTTTTTTGACTGACTTAAGAGAATTTGGTCTATCATTTATGGATGTGTATATGGCAGGAAACACTGCATTAACACACAACACATAGTCCATCAAGTAGAAAGTGATTTATGTCATGTTGGAATTCAGCTTTTGAATTTATCATTGGCGTCTCATGACGGTTAGATAACCATCCTTTCAGTTTCAGCATATTTTTTATATCATTTGAAATGCCAAGAAAGTCCATATTAATTGAAACTCAAAAGTTTAAGGTAAAAATAACAGTAAATGTCACTACCAAAAAAAACTATATAGAGATTGAAAATTAAAGACTTAGGCTGCGGTTAGTTTCATTTTTACTTTTGAATTTTCGTCTATACAAAAATGCGTACGACGCATGTATATTATGGAAAACGATCAATTTATAAAATGAAGTTAACATACAAAATATAATACAACATTTTTTTCTATTTTTCTTGTTTGGGAAATAACGGAAGCATGAGAAATAATTCATCCGTCCATCGTCCCTCCGTCCCCTCCATCATTCCCTCCATCTTTTTTCCACCCCTTCGTCCTCCACTCTTCTCATATTTTGCAATTAATGTTGAAAATTCAAAACACTAAATACAAAATAAACTAAACAGACCATTAACCTTTTTGATTTCGAAGTAAAGACTAATAACAACCAAGAAAATCGTTTTTTATCTTTTAGGAATATCTAAATATTGAGGGGGTATATATGTTGTGAAAAAATTAAATGAGCGAAAGCGTATTAGATCAAGATCTAGTATTTGTCTTTTGAATACCAATTCAATTTAAAATCAACTATGAAATCACACAAGAACAAACAACGGAAAGAAAATGAGAAAGAGACATATAATACATAACATGGTTCGAATATAAGTATTTTACATCCATAGAGAGAGAGAGAGTACAACATGAGAAAAGTGTGAATCACTCAATAAATATCGCTTGTCCAAAAAGTTACAGAAATATGGATCTTATTGAGGATATTTTCATGGAGAACACTCTTGTTGGTTTGTAATGAAAGGATGTACAAATGTCTTCATATTTATAGATGCAAGGATGAAGACTGCCTTGAAGATAAGGATGAAATGTTTTCGGATTTGTTTGATTTGACTTTAACACAAATTTAGCATATTTGTGCTTGATTCTACATGTCTCCTTATTTGATTGATATCTCAAATCAATTAATTACTCTTCTAATACTAATTGATTATCTTTCTAATTTGCTTTCCATATTTGATTGATTACGAGAACCAATTAATACCTTATTCCTTATAAATTTGGAATAGATTTAAACCGTCTGAATTTAACGCTCCACCTCGATTTAAATATATTCATTAACCAACAAAACTAGTTGTTGGGTCAGCGCTCCATGGCGCTCAAGCAGCTGAAATCAAACTGATCAAGTTTGAGCAATCCTCAAACTTGTCCTTAGAAAGTGACTTTGTCATCATATCTGAAGGAATATTTATAATACTCACATTCACTAACTTGATCTTGCTTTGTTCTTTCTCCAGCATAAGTGAGAATCCTTTGACAACAATGTGCTTCGTCCAAGAACTGTAAGCTTGATTCTCTCCAAGATGAATCACACTCTGACTGTCTGAATATAGCTCTACTATCCGCTGCACCATAGAAAGATCATCCAATAGCTGAAGCAAATACAATCCCTAAATAGTCACTTCGACAATCGATATCAATTCGGCCTCGGTAGTTCACAAAGCTACTATAAACTATAACTTTGGTGTCCACGAAATCAAGCCTATGCCAACTGTAAAAATATAGCCCGACACCGACTTCCGTGTGTCTCTATCCTGAGCATAATCTGAATCACAGTAACCTCTAAGAGAGATGTCGCCATCTACTCCACCATATAACAAGCCAACTGAAAAAGTACCACAAAGATATCTAATTATCCACTCTGCTTGCCAATGCTCTTTGACTGAGTTAGACATATATCAACTCACAACACCCACTGCATGGGCCAAATCTAGCCTTGGCACACCATAGCATATATAAGACCACCAACATCATTAGAATAAGGTATATCTTCCATATAAATCTTGTCTTCATCCGATGTAGGAGATAAATCTTTCGACAGCTTGAAATGAGAGTCTAATGGAGTGCCAACCGGTTTAGCTTTCTCTATACCAAATCGAGCGAGGACCTTCTCGATGTACTACGCTAGAGTGAGTGTCAACTCTCTCCTTTTTCTATCTCTGAATATCTCCATTACAAAAATTCTTTGTGCTTTTCCCATATTCTTCATATCAAACTTCCTGCTGAGCTCCGCTTTCAACTATGTAATTCTGACCATACTCCAAGATGTAATCAACATATCATCAACATACAACAAAAGATATATCATATCTCCATCATACCTCCTAAAATAAATACACCGGTCTTTGAAGCTTCCAGAATATTCTTGTGAAAGCATAAACTTATCAAATCTCTTATACCATAGTCTAGGAGACTCCTTCAGTCCATATAGAGATTTGTTAAGTTTACAAATATAATATGGCATGCTACTATCAATAAACCCATCTGGCTGCCTCAAATAGATCTCCTCATCTAGATCACCATACAAGAACGCAGTTTTGACATCTAGTTGCTCAAGTTTCATGTCATAATGAGTAACTAATGCCAACATAATATGAATGGATATATGTCTGACAACTAAAGCAATGATATCATGATACTCTACCTCTTTCTTCTAAACATATCCCTTTACTACCAGCCTTGCTTTGTAT
Organism: Allium fistulosum; assembly: GCA_030737815.1. Taxonomy (NCBI): domain Eukaryota; kingdom Viridiplantae; phylum Streptophyta; class Magnoliopsida; order Asparagales; family Amaryllidaceae; genus Allium; species Allium fistulosum. The sequence continues at coordinate 733,998,714 of CM060908.1, read as the reverse complement.
CTGAGATTACCATTACCACCATCCTTCACTCTATAGATTCACTTACATCTAATAGCTCTCTTGTAGGTGGGAAGAGGCACCAAATCCCAAGTATGATTTTTCTGCAAAGATTCAATCTCCTCTTCCATAGCACCTAACCAATTGAAACTGTCAACTGATGAAATAGCATCTCTATAACCTCTGGGCTCATCATGGACAACATTTAATGCATATGTTGTTGTATCATCGAAGTCAATGTCTTTGATGCTCAATCCAACAAAATCTTTAAGCCACTTATGCTTCCTTCTCTATCTAACAGACCTAGTCTCTAAATGAGCTCCACCTTGAGTTTGATACTCTGTACCAACATATGTACTATCGTCATCAACCATGGTTCCATCGAAAACACCATCTATACCTCTAAGGAAAGAATCTGAAGATGATTTTCCTTGTGTTTGGTATACAGAATCTGTCCTTATACTGTCATCAGATGAGGAAGGCACCACCTTCAACATAGATTTCTCATCAAAAGTCACATGCTTGCTGATAATGATCTTCTTGGTAATAGGACAACACAACCTATATCCCTTTACTCCTCTCCTATAACCTAGAAATATGCACTTTTGAGCTCTACGTTCCAGCTTTCCTCTTCTCCCATGTACGTAAGCTGGACATCCAAACACTTTGAGAAATGAATAATTAACAGGTGCTCCTTTCCATACTTCTTTAGGGATTTTCATATCTATGGTCGTAGAAGGTGTGGGATTGATGAAGAAAGCTGCCATAGATAAAGCTTCTATCCAAAATCCCTTCTTCAACTTAGTAGTCAATCTAAGGCAATGAGTTCTCTCCATTAATATCTGATTCATTCAGCAACTCCATTAAATTGAGGATCGCCAGGTATGGTGTAATGCCTCTTAATGCCTTCGGACTCCCAAAAATCGATGAATTCCTATGACACAAATTCACCACCATTATCTGAACGGAGAACTTTCAAATTCTTTCTTGATTGCTTTTCAACCATGGATTTCCACTTCTGAACATGGCAAAGATTTCATTCTTAGACTGTAGGAAGTATACCCATACTTTACGAGAGAAATCGTCTCTAAATGAAACAAAGTACCAGGCTCCACCTAAGGATGGACAAAGGGAGGGACCCAAAAAACTATATCAACATACTCCAAGACTGCTTTTGCTTTATGCTCACCATTGCCAAAAGAAATCTTTGTTTACCAAGAACACACTCTTCACAAAAGCCAAGCTTTGAATTCTGAAAACCATCAATCAAACCTCGCTTTCTCAACTCATCCAAACTGCATCCACCAATGTGTCCCATCTACAAGTGCCACAATCTGAAAGAATTTGAATCAGCAGAAGTAGCAGAAGCTGATTCTCCAACTACAGTAATACCCTTCAATAAATAAAGATTTCTTTTCCTTACACCTTTCATAACAATAATGAACCCTTCCATATCTTCATCTTTTCTCCTTCGACTACAATCTTCAATCCAAGCCTACTCAAAGCCCGAATAGAAATCAAGCTCCTTCTCAAATAAGGTACATGTCTAACACCATTAATAGTATGAATAACATTATCAAACATCCTGATCTTCACACTACCAACACCAACCATACGGCAAGAAGCATCATTGCCTCTCCTTTATTAATCTCACGATATGTAGAGAAGCAGTTCCAGTCAGCTGTTATATGATAGGATGCGCCAGAATCAATAAGTCATAAGGTGCTCTTTCCAAAAGAGCTAGAAGCTATAAATACATCGATATCACTCTCTGTATCTAATTTCTCTACAGTAGATGTTGAAGCTTGCTTTGGGTCTTTTCTTGTTCCTTCAAGCTTAGGACATTGAGCTATAAAATGCTCCGGTTTCTTACAATAATGGAAAATCAATTTCTTAGGCCCTCTAGATTTAAACCTTGAATTACTTCGACCTCCACCATTTTTTGACTTGCTTTGACTTATACCTCTTTAAATAGATAAGCCCTCTGTATCACTATACAAACTAGTGCTTGCCAATCTACCTCTTAAAATTTCATTATGAAGACCAGCTTTTACATCTGATAGACTAATCTTACTGCGATCATATGTCATGGAATTAACAAAAGTAGTATACTTCTTAGGTAAAGAACACAAGAGGATCACTACTTGAGCCTCATCAGTAATATCAACATATGTTGCCATCAGGTTCATAATCAAAGTGGTCAAAGCATCTACATGCTCCACAAGGTCAGCTCCATACTTCATCTTAAACGAATAAAGCTATTGCTAAAGAATAATCTGATTGGTGATAGACTTGTCTTGATATGCATTAGATAATGCATCATATAATTCCTTCGTTGTTTTCTTTTAAGGGAATTCTCTAAGAACTTCATTTGAAAGACTCAAATGAATCATTATAAGAGCTTCATCTTCCATCTCTTCCAAAACAGCTGTCTTGATATCTTTAAATTTCTCAAGCGTAGAAATAACCTTAAAAGTTTTCTTCCTCTTCAACACTGCCTCCATCTTCATCTTCCAAGTTCCAAAATCTCCATTTCCATCAAAATGAGTAATGACATAATTGACACCAGATCTACCAATAGAATTTCCAGAAGTAACCATTAATACCCAAACAGAACAATAACACTAGCTCTGATACCAAACTATTGTAAAAATTTGAATGAGGGGAAGTGTATTAGATCAAGATCTGGTATTGTCTATTTGAATAACAATGCAACTTAAAATCAAATATGAAATCACACAAGAACAAACAATGGAAAGAAAAAGAGAAAGAGACACATGTAGTTCGGATATAAGCATCCTACATCAACGAAGAACCAACAACTCTTTATTATTTCTTCACTTTGAAAGATAGTACAACGTGAGAAGAGTATGAATCACTCAATAAATTTTACTCGCCCTAAAAACTATAGAAATAGGGATCTTATTGAGGATATTTTGGTGGAGAACACACTTGTTGGTTTGTAATGAAAAGATAAGCAAATGTCTTCATATTTATAGGTGCAAGGATGAAGACTGCCTTGAATATAAGGATGAAATGTTTCTATATTTTCTTGGTTTGATATCAACATAAATTTAGCATATTTGTGTTTGTTGCTACATATATCCTTATTTGATTTATTCCTCAAATCTAATATCTCATTAGATAATAATTGATTATCTTTCCGATTTGTTCTCCATATTTTATTGATTATGGGAATCAATTAATATCTTCTCCCTTATAAATTTGGAATAGATTTAAATCGTCCAAGTTTAATAATATGTACCAGTATATAGAGACTATTTAAATGTCAAATTTCAGTCTCTGGTTTGGTCTTTAATAGAAATTATAAATAAATAAATATACCAAATGTAAATCTCAAAAATATAACTTAATTAGAAGGTGTTGTATATATCATTATATATAGTACATGTTGAAGTAAACATATGCTTTTAACTAAACATGATATAACTTACAAATATAAAATGCTATTGGCAATTTTGTGTTTTGGCACAGTAAACGTACATATTATTTCTAAAATAACATATAATGTTATAAGCTTATAGCTAACTAACCTGAGAGAACCTAGTATTGTCAATCATGGATGTATAAATAGTAGGAAACACTACATGACTATGGTATGAAAATGTAATGAGACTCAAAGCAGTAGGAACCCCTTCCTAGTTTATCAACTGCCCCTTTTGGTGTATCCATGCCCTTCAAATGGTAGGAAACAACAGTAATCCAGAGAACATGAATACTACTCAAAAGATGCAAAGATTCAAATTCAACCCTGGTGAAAACATATCCAGATATAGGCGAATTAGCATTCGATTCTCGAGGAAGGATCATAGTTTCAATCTTTTTGCACCTAGATTTGTATTTGGTGGCCATAGAGTTTTTGATTTTGGAAGACGATAACTTAGAGAAGCTATTTTCTACCACTAATTTTCAAGCTCCTCTAAGTAAGAAAATTAGTGGTAGGAAATAGCTTCTATAAGCTATCTCCTTTCAAAATAAAAAAACTCTATGGCCACCAAATACAACTCTAGGTGCAAAAAGAGTGAAACTATGATCCTTCTCGAGAATCGAATGCCAGTTCACCTATATTCACCAGCGTTGAATTTGAATCCATGCATCTTTTGAGTAGGATCCCTATGTAACTAAACATGGCGGCTACGAGTATAAGTAGTATTAAACTTAGCCAGCCTCCTATGCCAATGCATATGGTATAGACAGGATCCCAACACCTGAAAATATATCGATGTAGCTTAGGCTCACACTATCTATGATTTTGGAATCTACAAATCTCACACACTATATATGATAGAAAATTGTTCTAAGAAACAAGAGATAGAAAATTGGATTTTAAAGAAAAGAACAAGAAATTTATTAATTTCGGGATCTACAAATCTCATACGCTATCTGTGATGGAATAGGCTTGAATATTCTGCACACACGGAATGCAATTCTATGCAAATATACTTGCGGGGATTAATTTCATAATATTATTAGTTAGAAGTAGCAGTTATCCATAAAATGTATAATATTCAAAAAAATTCTAAAGGAAGAATACGAAGCAAATATCAAAATTTTCACAAAAAGGTTTTCCTGTGTATTATATATATGTATATATATACACACACAGTGTTTTTAAGCAGTAAAAAAGGAATTTTAGATGGAAGAATTTATTCCAGAGTCACAAAACATCAAGATTTTTTATTTAAAAAATACGAATGTATAGTTTCTTCTAATTTAACGAAATTATGAATCTTGCTTTAATTTTCTAAATGCAATTTGTAAATGCAAACACTGCATGTGTAAACTTCATGCAAAATACATGAAACACATGTAATTAATACTGCAATATAGATTTAATTAGCATGCATAAATTGTGGTAGAAGCTTAAACTACTACCAAAACAAAACACAAGAAATTCAGTTAAATAATTTGCCTTCTGAAATTTTGGTCCACGTCCAAATTAATTTTATAGGTCTTTGCCTTTGACTTTCACTATATCAAGTCCCTTCGATCATTTTGTACCCTTCTCCATCGCCATCCAACAACATCAATGAAGGAGAGACAAGTTTGTATATACTTGTTTCTTAGACTTATTAATTATATGTTATTGCACAACACATATCAGCAATACAAAAACTACTGTACATTGTAAATATTCGCACTCTATAATCTATATTGCTCCATGTACAAATGTGTGGACGGATCTCTAATTCAACATAATCCATGTTCTATCTATAATTAGAAGTTTACTTCAAATTTGAAGTCTTCTAGCTACTACAGCTGATTGATGTGTACTAGCGGTTGGGGGTAAGGCTAACCTTTCTATTTTTTGTCCATTTATATGCATTTGTTGAATTTGATTTTTAGTTTGGTTTTCACCCTATCCGATCATTTAATTTTAATTTTTTTAGGTATTTGTTGTGAAGGGTGGAGTAAAGGAAGACTTACTTTGACATTTGGAAGGGATAGGAGGATTGAAATCACCGGCGAAGGATGTATGAGTTGCGGAAGGAAATTAGGAAGGGGCGAGGAGCAATTGAAATTGAAGATGAGTATGTTGTTTCATATGTACTACTACAAACCGATTGCAAAATATTTTTGGAATGCACACAATAAGTAAAAAAAATTGGGTATAAAATTCTATTTACCAAATGACCGATGCCAGGCTAGTCGTAGAGTAATTCGATGATATTATGCACATAGTAAACCAATTCAAACAACATAATATTGGATGAATCCATAATAGACAAATTTTCTCATTCTTGAAAAGATCAAAAGAAAATACTAAAACAAAAGAAGAAGGAAGTGATTTTGGGCAAACTAGCATAATACCTACATGTTGAAGAACAATTACGGCAAAAGGAAAGTGATGATCAATGGTGTATTCCTCAAAGATCCACATGGTGGAGGAAACGGGCATATAATGCCTCTGAGCGCTCTTTTAATGAAAAGAGAAAGTTTTGGAATAAAAATAACTTCAATAACAAGATGGTCAAGAAAGTGAATGGTTGTTACAACTGTAGAAAATCTAATCATTTTAAAGAGATTATCGTTTACTGAAAAGATAACAACAACTATCAAAAGATAGTTTCGTGGACGTAACATCTAAAATCAATATGATTGAATACTATTAGGAAAAGGTGAAATTTTCTACCTTTGTTTTCTGATGACAAGACATTTTACGAGACGTCTGTACGTCGTAGGAAGTAGGTTAAAATAAGAAAGAAGCCCTATCCCTTGGCGTATTTGCTTCACTCACAAAATGAAAAATAAACCCCAAATTTTATCAATCCTCCCAACTCTCCTCCTGCCTTTATGAGAATTCATAAAAATATATGTAATAATACAAAACAAGTAAGCCATGCCGCTATATTAAATGCAATTTATAATGAAATTTTATTTTGGAATTTATTAAAAATACCATCGATTTTGATTGGTTCTAGACTTAGTGAGATTAGGTTTTGACGATATGTCTCAACTAGGTTTTGACGATCTGGGTTGAGACCGGTTGGTTCTACACTTGTTGGGGGGTGGAAAGTTCGGTATTGCTTCGTATATTCAACCGACATTTCTTTATTTATCTTCCAAAAACGAGGACTTCCATCCATAAATGGAAGAATGAAGTTTTTCCACACAGTTAAAGAATTTACATTAGCCAAGACATCTGTAAATGGAAGAATGAAGTTTTCCACACAATTAAAGAATTTACATTAGTCAAGTCAATAATGTTGCTCAATTGAGAAAAGCTATCAAATTTTATTATACATAACATAATTTTCATTTAAATTATTGTCAATTCCCCTCTATATCACAAAATTTACCTTGATATTACTAACCGCGTAAAAGCCAAATCGAAGGAAAAAATCCAAATATTGATCCCGGTGAAGGATTTGAGAGTTGGTCTAAAAAAATATGTAAGTGCGTGTGATTGTCTGCAAAATGTTTATTGTATATTAATGTGAATTATATTAATTTGATAGTTTAATGATAATGGAATCAAAATATTTGTTATGAATTACTTGCATTTAGTAAAATGATAATATACAGGAAACGTCTGATCTTGTATGTAAATGGTCAAAAATTTCACATAGTAGAGATTAGAGCAAATAAAACAACTTGCAACAGCATGGTATGTGTTAAAGACAATAACCAAGGTGATAATTTAGAAGATTATTACGGTGTATTATAGGAAATACTTGAACTTACTTACTCCCTATCACCAGAGCTTAAACTTTTTGTTTTCAAATGTGAGTGGTTTGATAGTAGGAAAAATATAGGCGTACGTCATATGCATAAGAATATCCACTTGTTGAAGTAGACCACAAAAAGCAATATTGAGGTCACGATCCACTTGAATTGGTGATGCAAGCAACACAAGTTTATTATGTACCTTATCCTGCCATAAATAACAATAAAGCAGATTAGTGGGCTGTTGTTGAAACAAAATCAAGATGGTCAGTCAACTCAAACATGATCATAACCGATGTTTAACCTTACCAAAATGTTTCGAACCCTGATGAACTACTACAAATCACAGACAATACTTACGATGTAGGATCGCTTATCAATGAAGTATTTGATGGAGTCGAATTAAATAAAGACATTGAGGTTGATGAAGATTACATCAAAGTTGATGATATCGAAGTTAATGAATATGAGTATAAAGATGAAGATATTAGTGTAAACAAATTAGACTGATATGATAATGTAAGTTGGTAGCATGTGTATTTTGATGTTGGAATCTGCTTTTATTCATGTATTTGTTCTTTTTTTATTGTCAATAATATATCATTCAGTAAATTTCCTATGATTTGTTAGTTTGTGTAATCAATTCAACAGTTTATGTTATGTTGATGTTGTGATTTCATTCACATGCACATCTATTATCATTATATATAGTTGTATTTTTCTAATTGTTGTTATAGACATGTCTTCTCATGGTCAACATCATTATGTTCGATCAATGGATCGGGGTGGATCGTCTTCAAACGAGGTGGAGCATCTTTAGAGCACATGTTGATCAGTGTATCTTGTCTCCTATTGATGATCTTGTCAGTCCTACTAATGTGGATGCTATTGATCCATCCACTGATGCATCCATGACAGACTCTAAGTTTACCTCATTGGTTGGTATATTTAAGAGAGAACATGGAAAAGGATGAGTAATTATATTAATACAATTATGCATTGATATACACACTCACACATCCATTGATAAATATACATGAACAAACACGCCAATATATATATATATATATATGTATATGTATATATATATATATGTATATATATACACACACACACACAATTACATAATTTGATATACACATGGAGAGTACAGTAAAATAAAAAACAAATAATGAGAATACAATGATACATGTTGCATTAGCATCTTTCTGCTGTAACTAATTCTTTTCAGGAACAATCATAACTTTTTTCTTTCAATTATTGCATTTTGAAAGCAGTTAATGAGTAATGCATATTATCTTTCTTTTTTCACTATGCATAGTCGGCTGTATAATAAGTATGAATAATTTTAATGTTAAAGCCAAAAATGGATCAACATCCAAGAATAGGTCGTAGAAAACATGTGAGACCTAGATCTAGCAGGTAACAATAATATAAAGGGAAATTAACAGCAACAAGTAAGAGAGACACAAGGTTTTATAGTGGTTCGGCAATCTTTGGCCTACATTCAATTTATTGCTTTTTTCTATAAATTTGATTGAGATTACAAAGGGTTTGAGAGAGAATAAGTCAAAAGTATAGGGGTTAGACCGATTCTAAGTCCTATAATTGCCTAAAGTAGCTGCCTTGGTGACTATTGTATAGAGGAAGGAGATGAAGAAGTGACAGAGCTTTCGCATAGTGATAGTAGAAACCAGATCATTTTTTGGTTTCTCTATGGTTTGTATTTATAGGCGTAGCAATCGTATTGGGCCAGAAGTCGAGTTGGAGCAGAGTCCAGATGAGGCCCGAAGGAGTGTGTGAAGTTGCAAGTTCATATAAATTAAACAGTCATGTCGGTACCGACCTTTCATCTTGGTGCCGACATATGTGGTTAACTCCTATTGAATCGAGCTCTTTTGCACTCCCCTTCCTTCTTCATTTTGAGGTATCATATGTTGTTTCCATATGCAGTTAGTTGATTTTGATGACCGTTCCTTCATTACTTGGTTTGTTCTACTGTTTCAGCTGCTAACTATTCAACTCCTGTAATTGGTTGTTTGAAACCCTTGGAAATCTCTTGAGCAAGCAAAGAAGAAGTATGGAATGACTCCTGTAAAGTTTGTGTGGAAAACAAAAGTCTATGTGAAGTCCCCACTGACATGATGAAGTCGGTACCTACCTCTGTGCTTGACTTGTTTTTGGGGGGAAACTTCTTTGAGCAATTCCTTTGCCATATCTAGATGTGCCTCTAAGATTTCAAGTCGTTCCATCTTCATCTCGACGTCCTAACTTCTATTGATTTCTGCTTAATTAAAAACTCTGTTAACATTTGCCCCCCAAAGTATGCTTTCGTTGAAAACAAAGTGTCCTCTAGATCGAGACAAGTTTTGGATTACTATCTTTTGAATTCTAGTTGATCATTTAAACATTGTCTCGAAACATTCCTTTTATCTTGTTTTAGTAGATCGATTTCAATTAACTGTCTGCACTAGTTTGAATTGAAATTCCTCTTTTCAACATTGGTGATGTAATCTGCGTATTGGACTCTCTTGCTTCACTACGTTTTCAAATAGATCCCAAGTGATGAATTTAGAAAAATTTAGGTGAAAAATAACATGTCGGTACCAACATGTTCATGTCGGTGCCTACATGTTCATGTCGGTGCCTACATGTTCATGTCGGTACCGACATGAACACTTAAGAAAAATTTTCCAAATTTCTAAGTAAGCACTTTTCCTATATTTTTATTCCTTTATTTCTCTATCAAGTATTTGGACTTCCTACTTGAGTTATTCACTGCCGACTTGACTTCCTTTGATCCTTCCACGTCGTCGTCGACGGTTTCTCGTAACACCACCATCTACCGCTGCATCCTCAGGTAACTCGCCACCACCCAGTATCGCCGCTTCCTTCAGAAATGCTTCTCCAAGTCTCGATCTCGACCTAAGACTGAAACACTAAGTGCCGAGTTGTGGTTTGATTTGATTTGAAGGTAGGCATTGGTGGATTGCAAAGTGATGATGATTGATGAGATAAAGGTGACTTGGAAGATTTCAATTCAGTAGGAGGCAATCTATTTCTTATGTGTTTAATTGGTGATGAAAATAGGGTTTGTCTTGATTGAGCACGTATGATTCTGAAGTAAAGCTTGATTTTCCGACTTCGATTATCTTCTCCATGAAATTGGCTAAGTCCAGATCATCAAATAGACTCCAATACGATGATTTGTTTTGGACACGGCTGTATTGATTAACTTTACCACATTGCTTTTCTATCCCTGCAGTTCCAATGATCCTGAAAAGAAAGATTTTCCATGTCGCTACTAACAACAGATCCGTTATCGATTCTCAATCGATAATGGGTAAGTTCAAGAAAGAAGAAATTTCGAGATGCAATGCGACTTTTTTTTCAAAAGCGAGCAAGCTATCTACACATGATAGTTCATTCACAGTGCTCAGGACAGTGAACTCACTCCATGTAGATAACACATTGCGTCCACCCTGGTCAACCCTCAGAATCCAATCGGTCAACACATGTTGATTTCTTTTGGATTCCGAGTGCTGGTTATACGGGTTCTTTTATCCTAAGTTAAATTTACCTGATTATGTTGAACGCCAAGATCTCTTGTTTAGAATTAATCGTCAATCATCTCGCCTCAAACCTAGCAAAGGACCATCTACACCTTCTGAAGCTGCATCCACTAGTGCTCCAATTTCACCATCCATTCCGATCAGAAAAAACAACCTATGACCTCTGAGTCTGAGGGTCAGATAGTACCAATCGATCCTATTCTATGTCTGTTGCCTCCATGGTTGATTATAAATGATCCATTGAAATAGGGGCCTTGCATTTTGACTGTGAAAATGGTTAATAACATTTGCTTGTAACATGACATCCTCGAAGAAGATGTTCGTTTGCCTACAAAAGATGAATTTGCCCATCATCCCCCTCCCCCACCCCCCCCCCCCCCCCCGCCTTGCTTTATAACTTGTAGCTACTATATGTGTCTTAGTGGTGTCGTACTGCATTTAAGTTCTTTATTGAAGACCTTTCTAGGAGAACTTGTGCTCATGCCGTTTCAAGTTCACCCGAATGGACATGCCTTATTGAGTTCAATATATATCCTATTTATGTAAAAATTCGGCCGCCCTTCATGATTCAACGAGCTTACATACCTTCTCAAGTTTAAAAGGAGAAAGAAATGCTCGTCTTTCATGATTATCGAGGCTTGGAAAATATGCGAGGTCATTGAGAACCTCCACAACAAGCCTTCCTACTTCAAAAACAAATATTTCTTCGTACGTTGTCCACAAAGGTGTAATCGCTTCTGGTTAAGAGGAAGTAATTTTCTTTTCGTTGGTCTCTCCTATTTTGGAATCCCTAAGTTTGTAACTTAATGTATATCCCCGTAGGTATTCCAAAATGAGTCAAGAGGCTAGAGCATGAGAGAATTCTTAAGGACATAAAGGCCGTTAGAGCGAGCCAACGTACCGTCAAGTTCCTTTTGATGAACAAGAACTTACAAGAGTATCCATTGCTCCAGCTAGGAAGAATAGTCGGCATGAAATCCTCAACATGGAGCAGTTATAGATCACACACCTATTCCACTACCCCCACTCGTTGCTCTAATGGGGGTCCTCAAGAGGAAGAGCAAGAAAGTGGATCAGAAGATAAACATGAAGAGAGGACCGTTGATACAGAGGATGATGAGCCTGTTGGGGATGATAAGGAAGAAGCTGTCGGGATAGGGGCTGATGAACCTTTGAGAGATGATGCCCTTGTAATGAAGGCGATGGCGTTAGAAGGCCCAGGATTTTGGAGAAGGACATGGGATTCGTGAGGAGGTCAGGAAAAGAGCCGGTTGTCGGTGAAGAGGAGCGTGAGTCTAATGATGACGACAGCGATTACCATGCTAGCAAGGAAGAGGAGGGGTCATTCGGCGAGTCACCCATAATGAGCCCTACTCTCCCTCACCTACCTTCTTTAGAACTGTTAACTACCAAGGAGCTGAATCCTAAACCTCCCATTTCTTATCAAGAACAATTAACTACTGAAATTCTTTAAGAAATTGGAGGTCAAGCTGTTGAAATACCTATTGGAGATACGTTGTGCTTTTACTTTCTAAGAGGCATCTCCATCCACTTGAATGGATTTAGGGATTTCTCGATTAGCAAAATGATATGCGAGATTGGCTCGCATATTGACATATCTTCTAGTTCCTTTATAAGTGAAGGTGGTAGGACTTCAACTCTGAAACCATGCCGATACGGTTTGTAGAGTATATAGGGGGCCATCGGCACTACACACTCCACTTTAGGATCACAGACACACTTTCTGCATCGAGCTAGGTTTTAGAATTCGAGAGACTACTTTATTTTATTTTTCGTTTCAGGTTCTATGGTTCATGGACTATACCATCAACTATGTCAACATATTAGCTCTTACAAGGATTTGACTTTGGATCCAGCCCATCAATCTTATTGCGAAATTGACGAGGAGAGGACGAAGAGAATGGACGACAAGGCCCGCCACTTGGAGAGACCATGAGAGGGGAGAGAAGAGAAAGAGGAATAATGAAGGTGATGCCCCCAGCAATATGCACAAGCGCCACAGGGATTCTTATAATCACCATGTTGTTTATTGCCCCTCCCTACACCGAGACTCAAACTGCCGCAATGCAGAAAATTCCATCCTCTCAGGTCGTAACTATGGCAATTGCTCCTGCTTCTACTATTCGAGGCAAGAAGTTTACACTTCCATTAGGTCCACCCCAACTTCAAGCCGTTTTCTTGTTTCTATTCTTGTGTGGGGTTAAATTTGATAAGAATATAAAGCCCATCAATAGAGCTACTTTCATCCAAAATCTCGAGGCAGTCCATGAGGACACGGAGGCTGGGTTCGAGTAGCAGTGTATCGTACGGACCCTTTTTTATGTTAACAATATTAACTATCAGGAGATTCTTTCATTCCTGGCAGAAAGGAATGCTTATGATAAAGTAATTAAGGATCACAATAATGAGATAGCCCAGTTGAAGACTGAGAGAGACGTGGCCTTGAAAGGAAAAGTTGCTAGTGATAAGCTTCTAACTGAGGCAAGTCGGGCTCACGACAAAGCACTTCTCGTAATGAATGATCAACCGAAGGAAGCTTACAGGGAGTCCGGCAAACTGAAAGAGCAAGTCACTAACGAAGAGCAGGCTATTAAGGCCTGAGACCAAACTATTGTTGAACAAGCTACCATCATTACTGAGCAGCCAATTGAACTCACTCGTCTCCATGAGGAGAACGCAAAACTGGCTAAGGAGGAAGAACATATCATATACGATAAACTGGCGATCGAGATCGACCATTTGATCACACGATTTGAGCTCTTAGAGCTCCAAGAGGAGCATGATGAAACGACGAGATAGATGGATGCCAATATGCTGCATCTCTATACTTGCAATGTTATAAGCATGGGAAATTTGAAGTGGCTCGAAAATGATTATCCCTGGAATCTCGCTATGGTTTGGGAAGAAGTACTAGTTAGATCAGAGCGAGCCAGGGATATGCGATCTGAAGAAGAGTTAATGGTAACTTATCTCAATTATGAGGACATCGACTTTCTAATGGCTGGTAGGGAGATTCTATGAGAATAGAGAAAGAAGGACGTCGTCGATGCCACCGCTAAAGCTCTTGTTGGCCCAAGCTCTTCGGCTCACAGTGAAATATTCGCTCTTAAATCTCAAGGGCAAGTAGCAACCATTTTGGTGTCCACAGCTGTCAGCTCTAAAGCCGCTAACATGCATCCATCTTTTGAAGCTCCACATGAGCCACTCTCCTCCAACTGTTGAGCAACCAACCGAAATGGGGACCAGAGCAGGGTATTTTGAAGTTCAAGTTCACGAACAAACTCCTGGTTCAGGTATTTCCCTCGTTTCTCCAGTACTCTAAAAGCTCCATTTCACTCCGGAGTCCTTTACTAAACTATACGACTACGTTTCCCAACTTGTAGGTCAACCGTCTCTCCCACCTCCTCCTCCGGCTACATAGGGCTTGGGAGCCTTTGCTATCTTTAACGCTTCCACCACTGTCTTTGCAATGGCTTCGGGTACCATTCCTACCTCAATCTCCGGGCCAGGTATCGACTCTGAGCAAATAGCGGCACTACAGAACCTAGAGGACGTTTCCATGTCTTTAGAAGAAGAAGTGGTAGTGACTAGCGAGTCATACCCAACCGACAAGGAGATGGTGGCAGAGAGACTTGAGAAGGGTAAGAAGGGGATGTAGGCGAAGAAGGAGAAGGAGGAAGCAAAGCGCAAGACTCCGACTATAATCAAGTTTCGAAGGTCAAAGGATGGAGACGCCGAGATAGGAGGTTCTGTGCATGTAAATGGTATTCCTGAAGTTATTTAGCATATTATATTACTTAGCTCTGTTGTGATTTGCCAAAATAGTCTATTTGGCGTAACAGAACTATGGTGTATCTCGGTTTATCTTGTCCCGACTATATGTTGGAATATGTATGCCCCCTACTTCATAGGGTTGGTTACTCCAAACTCAGGGTTCAAGCAATTGGATAGAGATTGGTTGTTATGGGAAACTCGTTTGGTTTGCAAACTGAGTCACGCAGTAGGCTCCTATCTCCGGGAACCCACGAATTTGATGCTTGATTCCGAGCATTTCGTTCCTTGACTGCGATCAGATTCCTCCAAGTTCAGCTTTAAGATCATGTTCGCATATCAGTTTCTGTTTCTCCGAAAACCTTCGAACAGCTCAAGTACTCGGATTTTCCTCCGGTGTTTCCGTTGATCCAACGATTTGGACTTTCACGGTATTGTTGGAGTAATGCTGATTTCCACTAATCCTATAATAGGAAACTTTCCCGATGCTGCTGGAACAATGTTGATACTAAGAAAGTTTGGATGTGCTCTCAGTGTTACTAGGATAACATTGATTATTAGAGGATAATATGATGTCCCGGTGTTGCCAGGGCAGCACTGGTACTTAGGAAATTTTGAATTAATTTCTCCATTAATTCGACAGTTTGAGGGTCTATACTTCCCATCAGAGATTGGGAAGTATTTTTGTGGTCGTATGGGACGTGTATTGCTTGCAAGAATGCGGTTCCATTGATTCCAGAACGGCGTGCAGCTTATTGATGGCACACGAGGGGTTTTGCTTACTTGGACGTGGTTCCATTCGTCCAAGCAGTGGCGTGTGGCTTATTGGTGGCACACGAGATGTACTGCATACTTGAATGTGGTTCCACCGGTTCAAGCAGCAACGGGCGATTTATTAGTGGTGCACTGGAAGTATAGCATACTTGAACACATTTCCATCGTTTCTAGCAGTGACATGCGGCTTATTGGTGGTGCACCAGGAGATGGGCCTTCCTGGCATTGCTAAAGCAACTCCAGTTCTCAGAAGGCATAGATTAATTTTCCTACTGATCAGACGGTTTGAGTCGATTTTCCTCGTCGACTCGGCGGTTTGCTTAAAAGAACTTGGTTCCATTGGTTTAAGAAGCGAGATATCATTAATAGAAGGAAAAGGTAAGTCCTGCCTATTTACAATGCCTCCAGTGTCCCTGAATGGCTTATTTGCGAAAATCGAAAATACATAGATAAATATTAAATATTGTAGTGTCAAAGCGAGTCGCTCTTGCGAGTAGGGGAATCAGAATTCCATCGAATGTTGTCATCTTGAATATTCCTTCTCTAAGTTTCTAGCCAATCACATAAGGTCCTTCCTAATTTGGGCCAAGTACTCCCAACTCCATTTCAGGACGAGATCTTCCACTTCGAAGGTATGAGTTTGAAATTTGGTGTTGAAGTGTCATGCTACTCTTTTCTAGTGAGTAGCAGTCCTATGCTCGACTTTCTCCCTTTTCTCATCGATCTGGTCCAGTGATTCGAGAAGTAGTTACTTGTTTTCTCTTTGATTGAAATGTATTCTGTGATGAGAAGGGACTTCTAGTTCCACTGGTATCATAGCTTCTAAACCATAAGCTAAAGCGAAGGGAGAATGACCAGTCGTAGTTTTGTGTGTCGGTTTGTAAGCCGATGGTGCAAGCGGAAGCTCATCAATCCAATTTCCTTTAGTTTTTGTCAACCTCTTCTTTATAGTGGATTTGATTATTTTGTTCACTGCTTTCACTTGCCCGTTTTTTTGGGATGTGCTACCAGAGAAAAGCTTTTCTCGATCCAGTAACGCTTGTAGAAGTCGTTGAACTTGGCACTCTCGAACTGAGTTCCATTATCCGTGATAATTTTTTATGGCACCCCAAACCTACAAATAATGTTTTTAGTTACAAAGTTAATCACATTTTAGTAGTAATCATGGCAAGCGGTTATGCTTCAACCCATTTTGTGATAATAAACTACAACGATGGCTTATTTAGCTTTTCCTTTTGCTATTAGTAACACGCCAATTGGATCAATCCCCCAGATTCCAAATGGCCATTGACTTACCATTTGTGTAAGTTCCATAGATGGAGTTCACGGAATCTTTGCAAATATTTGGCATCGATCACACCATTTGGAATAGTTTGCTGGGTCTTGTTTAATTGTTGGCCAAAAGTATCCATAGCGAAGAGCCTTTTATGCCAATGTTTGCCCCCCGGTATGGTCACCGCAACTGCCTTCGTGAATTTCCATAAGGATTTTCCTGGCTTCGTTTTTGGTCTCACACCTATAAGGGAGCGGAGAACCCTCTCTGGTATAGTACTCTATATTGCATTATGAATCGTGGTGCCTTCCAAATGGGCTTCTTTCGTTCATTCCAGTCCCTTGGGAGAATTCCTCTGAGTAGGTAGTCCTTGATCGACGTCATCCTTGATTCCTCCACTTTTGTGGTTTCCAGAATCCAGTCGACATCCATCTGATCTGTGCTGGGAGCCGGCAATACTTCCACTCGAACCAGTCCTAGCGACTATGTGTGTTCGGAACTGGCCAGTTTAGCCAAGTGATCGACCTTCACATTATGTTCCTTGGAAATATGAGTTATTGTGTAGTGTTCGATATCGTTGAGCAATTCCCATACTTACTGAGAGTCGCTGTATATATGGAGAGCTTTAATTCTAAGTTCCTTCATAATCTTCAGCCCCGCTATTAATGTCTCGTAATCCATCTCGGTTCTAGTAGAAGGGAATTCTAATCTTAAAGCATAACAGATCGACCGCCCTTCAGGAGTTTCAAGCACAACTCCAGCTCCTGAGCAGAATTCGTTTGATGCACCGTCGACAAACAGTTTCCATTATGATGCTACAACCGTAGTGTCCTCCTCCTCATCATCACGAATTGTAATCACTCTTTGGGGATCATAAGTCAAGCCATACTAGCTTAACTCAATATTTCACATAAAAAGTCGTCCTGAAGTCTCTGGTCAGTAAAGTATCTTCTTTTAGGATTGATCTATCAGCACCTTGATAGGGTAAGCTTGGAGCAGCAACTTCCTTGATGCTATCAACAAGCAATTTATTAACTTTTCTATCTTTTGGTAGTTTCGTTTGGTTTCGGTGAACTGTTTGCTGATGTAGTAGATGGGTCGTTTAATCCTAGCCTCCTCACGCACAAGTATTGAACTTAGCGCACGGGTTGATACTGCCAAGTAGATGAATAGATCTTCCCCATCTACTGGTTTACCGGCGGTATCTCCATGTGTCAAAGGAATTCCTCAAATGCTATCTAGCAGTCTTGATTCCATTCGAAGTTCTTCTTACCCTTCTTCAATGCGTCGAAGAATGGTGTGCACTTATCCATTGCTTTGGATATGAAGCGACTCAATGCTACGATCTTCCCATTCAGATTCTAGAACTCCTTTTTTGTCGATGGGGCTCTAACATTCCATAATGGTGCGATCTTTTCTGGATTAGCTTCAGTTCCCCTAGCATTTACTACGAATCCGAGAGATTTTCCCGACGGAACACCAAATGAACATTTCAAGGGGTTTAATTTCATCCCATACTTCCAAAGGATTTTAAAAAAATTTGAGAGATTATCAAGATGATTCCCAGATACTCGTGGTTTCACGAGCATGTCATCCACATATACCTCCATCGTTTGTCCGATCCGATTCTTGAACATTGCGTTCACTAATCTTTGGTAAGTAGCACTGGCATTCTTTAAGTTGCATGACATTATGCGATAATAGTACAGTCCCAAGTCGGTAAAGAAGCTGGTGTTCTCCTGATCGGGCTCATGCGTCATAATCTAATTATATTCTGAGTAGGCGTCTATGAACGAGAGTAGCTCATGTCCCACTGTTCCATCAACTAGCTGGTCGATTCTAGCCAGTGGAAAGCTATACTTCGGGTGGGCTTTGTTCAAGTCCGGGTAGTCAACACAAGTCCACTACTTCCCATTCGATTTCTTGACTAGTACAGGGTTTGACACGCATTCATGATATTTTTTATCACAGATAAAGCCATTGGCCAATAGCTTATCCACTTCTTCCTTCAATGCTATTGATCACTCCAGACCCAGGGTGCGCCTCTTCTACCTTACTGGTGTGAATTTAGGGTCAATATTTAGTGCGTAACACACTTCTCCGGTGATATCCCATACATATCAAAATAGGTCCAAGCAAACACATCTAGATTGGAACAAAGAAATTTTATCAGCTCGTTTTGCATCTTAAGTCCAAGCGATAGACTATCTTCAAGACCCGAGTTAGGTCATCCATATCGACAGGGAGAGCAACCGTAAACTCTACCAGTGTTGCCTGTTCGTCCCTTGCACTCTTCTTCCTAGGGTCCATAGTCTTGTTGAAGTGATTATAGTCCCCGAGCCAGGGGTCGTTCTGTAATTGCTATGTTTGCAGTTTACAAATGTGGAGAGTCTTCCTCCCATTCTTCCCCTTCTCGCATCATTTGGCCTTGTGCAATTAGGCAACGTAACATTCTCTTGCTGTGCTTTGGTCTCCTTTTATCGCTCCAACTCCACTTTTCGTTGGGAACTTCATTGTAAGGCACCATAGAGACAATGCTACTCTGAAATCAGCAAGTCCCGGTCGGCCCAAGAAAGTGTGGTAAGTTGAGAATTCATTAATTATCATGAAGGTCTGAATAAGAACCACCCTTCGTTCTCCTACTCAATGTTCTACAGTAAGTCAATAATCCGGATTAGCTGTTTTGGTTCGTTTATAAATCCTTGAATCTTCATCCCGTAAGCAGTCACATCCTTCATGCTGATCTTCATCTGATCGAACGTTTGTTCGAATGGGTGTTAACCAAACTTCTACTATCAACCAACACTCTACGCATAACTGCCCACCCGATTCCAACCGTTACCACCATTGGGTTAAGAGTTAGTGTCTTTATATCTTCAGTATCCCGATTTTGAAATACAATGTCATTAGTTATCAACTTTTGTTATTTGGCTGGGATTTCATCTTCAAAGGAATAACAAGTTTCCTTAGGAGGTGCTTCAAAGTACTGGCATATCGCTCCATCTCGCCCCCACTCTTCTGTGCTAGGTGAGGTCCTTCGATGATGGTACTTATGACAAGTCTCTAATCAATCCGACGAGGCCCTTCTCCGCTAGATCCGGACTGATTTTTTTTTATTACTCAGAACTTGGGGTCCAGTAGGTTGGTTAGAATTCTGCGATTTCTTAACGTACTGTTGAAGCCTGATGTTTCTTATCAGTTCCTTAATTAAGTCCTTCAAATGCCGACATTCATTTGTGAATGCCCATGGGTCTCATGAAAGCGACAAAAACTCCCCCAATTTCTTTTTTGTTAGACGATTCCCGTTTGGGCGGTTTGTTGTATCACTTAGTTCCTTGAGTGGCAAGGTAGATGTTTTCCAAGCTATCGTTCGACGGCGTATAATCCTTGAGTCTAAGATTCCTTAGACGTTTCCCATTCCTATCGCGCTTACCAAAGTTCTGATTCATCCTTTTTTCATTCGAATACTTTCCTCTATTTCCTATCGTAGCTCCAGAACTGTTTCCATCCTGCTTAACTTACGACATTTCCCTGAACCATTTCCTTTAGTTGCTCACACACAGTTTTGCCTTCGACCATACTTGCCTCTTCCAGTCCTATAAATTAGTTTACCTTTCGATGGAATTCCTCCTAGGTAGTGGGGTTTTTCGTTTTAATCCATCTATCGAAATTCGTATTCGGGTGAAGGGATTGGACCAGAGCCCTAAAAATCATATCTTCCTTTAGATTGCTTACCTCAGTAACTGCGATTTTAAACCGGTTCATGAAAGATTTCAATAACTCATTGGGTCCTTAGAAAAAGCCAAATAAGGACATCATGTCTTTTAGTCGTGCGGTATGGTGTCTAAACTGCTCTAGGAACTTTTTTGCTAATTTGTCGAAAGTGGAAATAGACCTCAGTGCAAGTCTAGTGAACCACATAAAAGCAACTGCTTCCAAGAAGATAAGGATTCATCTATAGCAAATAGCATGCATCGGCCTAGACCCATCCATATGCCACTCATATTTGTACAAGTATTGTTTAGGGTCCGTCGTTCCATTCTACGAAGGCATAATAAGCATAGTGAATGTCTTAGGATATTCTTCCCTTAGAATGTTTTAAGTGAATGGAGTTCGACTTGGCGTGGAACCCCAGCCTTCATTCTTTCTTCCCCTTCTCTCCTCCATTAACCATTTGACCATGTCAGTGATGTACATCTCGCTAGCACGGTGGTCTATGGGTCGGCTGTTAAGGGCTGTGCCGAGTGTTTGTCTTCACAAACGGTCTCGGTTTGCTTACTGAAGCCTAGGTTCTCCATTCTCCAGGAGAACCACTCCTGCGGGATCCGTTAGTGCATGGTTGGACTTACTGGGGCAGTTTGAACTTCATTTCAAAATTTTTGCATGTTTACATCAATGTTCAGTTCCAATCTATCATCATCAAGTTGCATGTCATCTTCAGAGTCAGAAACAAGCATTGCGTTGTTCACTCCAAGATTTGGATTTGCAGCGGGCTGCTCAATGGGAGGAGTGCTTCCATTGCCTTCTATTACGATTCCTGCAGCTCCACCAACAACCTCCTCCTTCTTTTATTTATAGTTTCTCCTATTCAAGCCTAAAACAAAGGAATTCTCTTGTTCTATAGCAGCCGTAGCTTCTTATTTGGGTCACGGAGCACATGGTGGTTGTAGCGCTAGCAAAGCATCGATCTTATCCATGAGAGCCTTTTGGCTATTAGCCATTTTCTAGTTAAATTCATTAACAATTCGGTTAATCTCTCCTTTAGTCATAATATCCTATTGAGTGGAGGAACCTGGTGCTAGATTTTCAGTATTAACCTATGTTCGATGATTGTTAACGTTGTTCACTTTAGTTTATTGGGGGTTTGCATCATCACCACCAACTATTGCTCCTGTGGATCTTCCAAAAGTAGTCCTCTGTTTTCTAGGTGCCATTGATCTCCAACAGCAAGTCTACTAATCTTCAAAGAAAATTCCCTGGATCTAACCGTTGGATCTCTTCTAATCCAATATTGAAAACTAGGTTTAAGCTTGGATTCAAATTTCTCAACGAAAGCAAAAGACAGTTAATGCCAAAAATAGATCAATACCCAAGACTAGGTTGTAGGAAACTTGTTAGACCTAGGTCTAGCATGTAACAGTAATAGTAAAGGGAAATCAACAATAATAAGAAAGAGAGACACAATATTTTATAGTGGTTCTGCAATCTTTGGCCTATGTACAATTTATAGATTTTTTGCTTATAGATTTGATTGAGATTACAAAGGGTTTGAGAGAGAATAATTCACAAGTACAGTGATTAGATCGATTCTAAATTCTAGAATTAACTATATTATCTGCCTTTGTGACTATTGTGTAGAGGAAGGAGATGAAGAAGAGATAGAGCTTCCGCGTAGTGATAGTAGAAACTAGATCCTATAATGGTTTCTCTATGGCTTGTATTTATAAGGGTGGCAATCGTATTGGGCCAGAATTCGAGTTGGAGCAGAGTGCAGATGAAGGCCTAAAGGAGTGTGTGAAATCGCAAGTTCATATGTATTACACAGTCATGTCGGTACCGCCTCTCATGTTAATGCCAGCATGTGTGGTTAGCTCCAATTTTATCGAGCTCTTTTGCACTCCCCTTCCTTCTTCATTTTGTGGTGTCCCATGTTGTTTCCATAGGTAGTTGGTTAATTTTAATGATCGTTCCTTCATTACTTGGTTCGTTCTGCTATTTCAGCTGCTAACTATTCAACTCCTGTAATTGATTGTTTAAAAACCTTGGAAATCTCTTGAGCAGGCATAGAAAAAGCATAGAATGACTCCAGTAAAGTTTGAGTGGAGAACGTGAGGCTATGTGAAGTCCCCATTGACATGATGAAGTCGGTATCGACCTCTTTGATTACTTGTTTTAGGGTGAAACTTTTGTGAGCCATTCCTTTGCCATATCTAGATGTGTATCCAAGATTTCAAGTCATTCTATCTTAATCTCGAAGTTTTGACTTCTATTGATTTTTACCTGGTTAAAAACCCAATTAACAATTGATAAACTTGTCAATTTTTGGATCATTATTATGAATTTTGTTGTAAAATTAAGAAGAAAACCTGTATTTGCTTCAAAGGGATATATCCCTTGAAATTGGAAATTATTTTCCAAATCTCAAACATTTGTTTAAAGAGAAAACGTTAAATTTTCATTATAATTTTTTGGTTGATTTGATGTATCAATTTTTTTTAATATATCTCTTAGTACGATGTGAAAACTATACAATATTGAAATATCCCAAAAGAAAAATGTAACACCCCAAATTTTTGGTAACATTATTTAGGATATTTAATTAGTTAAATTAAGTAAAATAATGTGTTGATTAGGGGATTGAGATTTGATATTTAATTAAGGTGTAGCCACGCCATTTAAGAATGAATTAAGGAAGAGTTAAAATGAAATAGAGGAGGGGTAAAATAGGAAAGAGGCCATTCATATATCTATTCCCTTAGGCCGTGTATCACATACAGGTTCATTTCATTTGAAATTTTTTAAAACTCAAAGCCGGCCACCATTAACAAGAGTAAGAGGAAGAAAGCTAAGGAAGAAGCTAAATCAAATCAAATCCATTCACATCTTAATCTCTTTATTCTCTTAAGCTAAGGTGAATACTGTTTACATCTTAAATTTTTATTATTTTCGATTTTAAGATGAATTCTGAATATTTTGCATTGATTTTCCATGTTTTTGAATGATGGAATGGTTATATATACTTGTTGATGAGTTCATATTGAATTTATGATATGTTTTAAGGTAAAAACCCTATTAAATGACATCTAAATGCCTTGTGAATTTTAATGAAAATCATAAATGATATTTTAGAGATGGGTTTCAATTTTCAGAATTTTCTAAATTTTTGTGGAATTTATATGAATTTTCTAGTAAAGAAAATACTAATTTGGATTATAAATTATTTACGGTTAAATTATAAAAGAACTGGGTCTGAAATTTTTATGTTGGAAGACATATTAAAAGAGATTTTCTAGAATTTTTGTAGAATTTTCCTAAGTGTTTTAATGGGTATATAAAATTATTTAAGGTATGAAACTTAAATGTTTTATATAATTAAGGAAGGAGAAGAGGCTTTTTACAAATAATTCAAATTTGTTAATTCTGGAAAGTCGGCAGCACTTTTGAAAAAGTATATTGGCAACCAATCAGATTTAGACAAACAAGGCAGGTTAGGTACAAAAGAAATAGTTTTAAAGTACAAATAAACATGTTTTAAACTGTTTCGATGCTTTCGACACCAGGTTCCGCCTCCTTACCTTCGCCTCCGACACTGTCGAAACAAATGCACATGTTATCAGTTAACTGGTACATAGTGAATTAGATGTAGGCGGAAGGTATAGATTCGAAACCAGGGGTTCCGATAGGGTTGGGGCTTTACTTTGGTTTTAAAGGAAAATGCGCCTGCTTGCTTTCGACTAAGATGCTTTCGACTTGGTTAGCTTTCGATTAGCTTAAATGGATTTAAAGAGATGGTTTTGATTGGGTTGCGCTTTTGTTTTAAATAACTACTTTCGACTGAGTCGAAGCCTTTAGCTGTCGCTTCCTACCTTTCAACCTAGATGATTTCAAAAGGGTTGTTTTGTTTTCTAAAAACCTGGCCACCTCTCCAATGCTTTCGAAGGGATGGTTTCGACAATATCACTTCTTTACTTAGGAAATGGTTTTGAAACAGATGCTTTCGACTTAAAAGTTTTTTAAGACCTTTTTCTATGGTTGAGGTAAAACCCAAATTAGTTTCGAAAGAGAGTTTTAAATGGTTTCGAAACAGATGCTTTCGACTTTAATGGGTTTCTGATCCTT
Organism: Allium fistulosum; assembly: GCA_030737815.1. NCBI lineage: Eukaryota > Viridiplantae > Streptophyta > Magnoliopsida > Asparagales > Amaryllidaceae > Allium > Allium fistulosum. The sequence goes on along the minus strand of CM060908.1, from coordinate 733,974,279 downwards.
TTGCTCTACTTGAAGGCATAATCCAAATTGTTTCGACTGAGATGATTTTCAAAGGTTTCGAAGGGATGAATTTTTGAATGGTTTCGAAAGGTTTCCCCCTGTTTTAAATTGAACCCAAAGTTCTTTCAAAATGATTGAGTTTTGACTATTTCGAAAGGTTTTAATGAATGGTTTCGAAAAGGGTAGTTCCCTAGGGTTTCGAATGGATTGAAAGGAAAGGTTTTCCTATGTTTTCGAAAGGCAATATTTAAAGGTTTTAAAGAGGGATGTCTAATGTTTTGAAGCTTTCGAAGGAAAGGCTTTTAATGGTTTTGAAAGGGTCACTTTTAATGGTTTCAAAGGGGTTACCTTCAAGGGTTTCGAAAGGGTTGTTTAAAGGTTTTAAACAAAGGTTTCAGATGTATTAAATAGGCAATATAGCCTAAGTATTTTCAAGTTAAAAAGGATTTTAACTTGTTTTGGAAGGATAGTCAATCCTAATTAAAATTCAACATTATTTTGAGTAAAGTATATATAACATGGCAAAATAGCTTAGAGTAAATCTAAGAATATATTTTCTTTGTAAAGGTATGATTTAAAAGGTTATATCATTTTGAAAAGGTTTTCAAGGAAAAAGATGAAGGGTAGTTAACCCTAAGAAAATGATTCGGACAGATAGTTCATTTTGATTTGGACAGTTGTCCAGTTTGCGGGCAGTCAGCCCAGAGTTCAGACAGTTAGTCGAGTATGCGGGCAGTCGGCCCAATATGCGGGCAGTCGGCCCAATATGCGGGCAGTCAGCCCAGAATTCGGACAGATAGTCCATTTACTACTATTGGACAGATATTCCATTAGTTATCTGATTATAGCTTAACGGACTTAGCTATAATTATCATTATTATATCAGTTTGATTAACCAGTTTGGTTGTAGGAAAGGATTTGCAAAATATATGTTTTGAAAAGGATATTAGTGAGGGGAAACCTGTTATGCTAAGCGGCGTGGTCTTACTTAATATCGGTAAACTGAGATGTAACAGTATTATTTACAATAGGCTTTGTGTCTGACTTGAAGTTTTTGTTTCCCCTTAAATGCTCGCGTACTCAAAACTGATTTGAGTAGGCTGAGGGTTGAGGGTTGAGGTTTTCAGGTTTTTGAAATTTTGGCGAATAAAGCTTCAGGTGGCTGACGGATAGCTAATTAGGAGTACCGATTATTTTGTTTATTTCCACTGTGTATTATGTCAGATATGACTATATTGCTTTGATCAACCAATGGGGCATCGTCATATGTCGCTCTTGGCATATTATTGTAAATTATATCTAATCATTTCCTGGGAAACGTTATGGGATTTTGTAACTTGAATATGAATTTTTTTTTAAATGTAATCAGTGAAATATTGTTTCTTTTTAATCTGTGATTTCGTTCATATTCAAGTGCTTCTGATATTAGGGATACCATTAGCATTACCGTATTTTGTCTCTAGAAGTTAATACTATGGGTGACTGCATTATCTATAGCGCTTAGATTTTGGCCTCTAGATAAGGGATGTTAAAACTTGGTATTATAGCATAGGCTTATGTTAAACTTTAACTAAAAATGGTTTTTAAAACATAATCCTAAAGAATTAGAGTATGATTGGGGTATGGGATAACACTATAGTAACGTACTTGTATTTGCTATATATAAGTATACACTTTATCTCTAGTCTACTATCTTTGTTAGGTTATTTTTCTGTATCTCATGAGGTTTGATTACAGATATGGAAGGTAGAAGAGGAAGAGGTAACCCAAGAGGGGAAGGCACCAATGGAAATTCCAGGCCTAATGTGAGAAGAGGTCAAGGTCAGATACAAGTAGAGAATGGGGGTGATGGAGTTCCACAAGTTGGAATGGAAGCTATGTATCAGTTTTTCAGAAATATGGTATAGGCAGGAGTTGCAGCTGGAGTGTTAGGAGGAAATGCTACAAGTGCAGATGTTTTGGAAGTTCTGATAGTTAACCATTATGCTAAGCTGAGTGGAGATTACACCAAGCTTGGAGGGAAGCCATTTGTTGAACGGAAGATGCCATTGAGGTAGAGAATTGGTTGCTGCATCGTGAGAGAATCTTTGCAGATTTGGGGCTCAATAATGACCAGAAGAGAAGGTTGGCATCCAGACAGCTTCAGGGAACAGCTTTGTTCTAGTGGAATAGTGTGACTGTGCAGTGGATTAGGAGACTATGACCTAGGAAAATTTCAAAGATAGGTTCCAGGAGAGGTTCATGTCTACAATGGCACAGTCTGCTCTGATCAGAAAGTTTGGTGAATTAGAGCAAGTAGAGATGTCTATTCTGGAATATGCTAGGAGGTTTGAGGAGTTGGCTAGATATGGGTATTCTTTAGTGGATATAGTGATGAAGAGGAATGACAAGTTCATCAGGGGGTTGAAGTCTGAGTTAGCTAGGGCTACATTACCTCATATTAGAGATTCTTTTGATTTTGTAGTGGAGATGGCCTTAAAACATGAGGAGTTGCTTGATTCTATAGAGAAGAGTAAGGCTAAAGAAGTCCCAGTTGGGCAGGGCCAGAAGAGGAATTTCATTCCTAAGAAAGGTGCTCAGAAGGGTGGAGCAGCTAAGAAAGGAAAGTCTGAGATTGTCTGCTTCAAGTGCGACAAGAAGGGGCATTTTGCTAATGAGTGTCATGCTAGAAAGGCAAAGGAAGTTGCTGGGAGGAAGAATGTCAGGTGCTTCAGCTGTGACCAGATATGCTACTATAAGAGCCAATGCATGGAGCCCGCTAAGGACGGAAAGAGCAAGGTATATGCATTGGAGCCTGCAACTTCGAAGCCAACAGCTCAGGAGAAGGGAAAGGCAATTTTGGGAGGTATGCTTCAGATTCATGGTATGTTTGTTAGCATTCTATTTGATATTGGTGAATCACATTCTTTTATATCTAGATGTTTGATAGATTAGCTTAACCTAGAACCCACAACTTCCTTACGGGTTGAGAATCCAATAGGAGGGTATGCAACTCTAGGGTTGAGGTGTGACCAGTTAGAGTTTGACTTGTTAGGTCATGCTTTTGTTTGCAGTTCACATGTGTTTGATTCTGTGGGGTTCGGAATTATTCTTGGGATGGATTGGTTAAGTGAGTACGATGCTAGGATATTTTGCCGGGATAGGAAAATATCGCTTAGACACCCAGATTGTAGCGATAGAATTGTTTATACCGTAAAAGGTTCTTGTGTGAGAGATGTATGCCTTGTTGGGTGCTGTGGAATTGGATGATGAGCTTACTCGAGTTTTCGTTGTTAGGGAATTCACAGATGTGTTTGAGACTGTAGTAGGATTTCCACTGAAACAAGCCATTGAGTTTCAGATAGATTTGGTTACGGGAGCAGAACCAGTGAGTAGGCCACCAAGCAGGATGACCCCTTCAGAGATGAGGGAGTTGAAAGTGCAGTTGGTGGATTTAGAAGGCAAGAGTCTTATCAAGCCAAGTAGTTTGCCTTGGGGAGCAGCTGTAGTGTTTGCTAAGAAGCCAGATGGATCGTTAAGGCTATGTATCGATTATCGTATGTTGAATGAGAGGACGATAAAGAATCGATATTCATTTCCCAAGATTAACGATTTGTTCGACCAGTTGAGTGGACCCAAGGTATTTTCACAGTTGGATTTGGCGACAGGTTTCCATCAGCTCAGAGAGCAGAGGATAGTATACCTTTGATGGCGTTTAGGACCAGATATAGGTCATACGAAAGGTTAGTTATGCCGTTCGGACTGACTAATGCGCCAGCATTCTTTGTGGATTTGATGAACCAAGTTTTCCAAGATAACTTGGATAGGTTTGTGTTGGTTTTCATAGATGATATCTTGATATAATCTAGGATGAAAGAGAGCATGAAGTTCATCTTAGAGTGGTGCTTGAGATGCTGAGGCAGTATTAGCTGAAGGTGAAGTTTTCGAAGTGTCACTTCTTTAAGAAAGAAGTGAAGTTTCTTGGTCATGTAGTCTTAGAGGACGGGTTGCCAGTAGATCTTACTAAGATTGAAGCGGTAAATAGTTGGAAGAGGCCTGAGACAGTGACAGAGATAAAGATTTTCCATGGGTTGGATGGTTATTATCGGAGGTTCATTAAGGATTTTTCGTGGATAGCGGCACCGATGACAAGGCTAACGAGAAAGGATGTGAAGTTTGTGTGGACCGATAAGTGTGAGGAAGCCTTCTAGAGTTTGAAACACTTATTGACCCATGCACCTATGTTGGTTATTCCGGAAGGAAATCAGGATTTGGTGGTTTTTACTGATGCATGTGGAATAGAATTATGAGCTGTGCTGATGTGGAAAGGTAAAGCAATTGCCTACGCTTCTAGACAACTTAGACCGCATGAGGTCAGATATCCGACGCATGATTTAGAATTAGCTGCTGTTATTTTGGCTTTGAAGGTGTGGAGACATTACCTTCTAGGAGAGAGGTTTGAGTTATACACAGATTATAAGTCGTTGAAGTATTTGTTCTCTCAGAAGGAGCTGAACATGAGACAGCAGAGGTGGTTAGAGTTTATTGCCGCTTATGATTTTGGGATTGAGTACACATCAGGTAAAGGCAACAAAGTTGCAGATGCATTTAGCAGGAAACATCAGAATGTAGTGTTGGCGATGATTGCTGAGTGGAAAGATTTGGAAGCATTAGCAGATTGCAGAGTGTAGTGGAGATCTGAGGCTGGGTCTAGTGGAGATACAATTGTATTATCTTGTTTGAAAGTTCGACCGATGATGATCAAAACGATTGCTTCTAAACAGAAAGAGGATCCAGTGTTAGTCTTTCCTCTTATTTTTCTCCCACTAATCATAGTTTATGCTTTGTGTTCCCATGTTCGTTTTATGGTAGAAGGCGTTAACAAATCAATAATCTAATAGGTTTAATAATATATGCCGATGGCAATACTCCCAAAGACCTTGGTTTGGAGCTTATACAAAGTGTAAGTTCCACAATGGTTGTTCATGAGTGTTAAAACTAGTTAACATTAGAGCACATATGTATGCAACTTCCATGTGAACATTGGAGTAGAGTACATTTGCATGGAATTTCCATGTTATGCTTATATGCATAATTTTTATTTTTCAGTTCTAATGGCAGATGAAATCGAAATTCAGCTGCATTTGGGAGAATTTCAAATTTAATACATTTGATGATATCCAAAATTTTCATATTCTGCTAAGACTATCTAAATGATGCATATACATCCATGTTAATTATCATTCATGTGATTTCCTTACCATTTGCACTTGTGTTTCTTTAGTTGATTTCACTATATGAATATACATTTAAAAAAATATTTTGGATTTGAGAATCCTAATCTTAGACAATCATGCTCAACTCTACGTTTTTCTTTACTTTCATGAAGGGTTTAGAAAAATATTTTGAATGGAGTGCATCCACGATGTTATTTATCATGCACATCCTTTAAGTTGTTATTTAGAAGAAAGAAAAAGAAATTTGTGGTTTTTAATAAAGTTGTTACCGTTGTCTTTTTATGAAATTAATCAATAGAAATGGAGGTCCTAAAAATATTTAAAATGGAAGTATTATATGGTAACAAAAGAAATTTAAACTGTGGAGCAAAGTCAATAATACATATATGAATTTTCAGGTAAATGTATCAATGGAATATTCTTGAAAAATTCCTATACCAAAGGGAAACAATTCAGTTGATTGTTCAGTTGATTCACGGGTGATGGATTTCGGATCAGTTTTTCTTGTGTCTGAAGCAAACCAGGGAAACAATGTTAATATTGCTGACCTGATAATAGCATGAGGACTGGGTGAAGTAATAAGACACATTTTGATGAGAGATCAAACTTTTATGATGCTCTATTGGCCGCCGAAACTCGTGCTATTAATGGAAAGAAAGGAAAATATAACATAAATAAAGACCCACCTCCAGCCATGCATATAAATGATTTGATAGTAGTAAGAAAACAAAATTCTTTTTATGGGATTTCAGTTAAGAAACTTGTACATAATTTACTCCTTTCATTGTCTGCAGGCTTTAGCGAATAAAGCCAGAGGTTTTTTTAATTATTTTTACAGATAAATAAAAGGCAAAAAGCAGCTGTGGAATATGTGCTCAGTGGGCACCACTTAAAATTATTCCTTCCCAAGGAAACATGTAGCCTGGCCTTCTCTTTTTCTGGCGTCAGATGCCCAAGTCGTGATGAGCCTCATTCTGATGAAGCTGTTGCATTCATGAGAAAAAAGATAATGCAAAAAGATGTTGAGGTGCTAATATCCCCAATAGAGTTTGTATTTATTTATTTTGTTAATTTAGTGTTATCAACCGTGAAGGATTGTTTGTGCAAAAATTAAGTTCATATCTAATTCAATGCACCTCTTTACCTCATGCAATTGTTTTACCATGGACAACTAACATTAAAACGACACCGCAATATTAACCTAATTTCGAAGCATGTTCATGCATAGTCTAATAAATTATTCTACCTTGGTCTTCAATGCAGAAGTTATGTAGTTAACATGTTTGCATAAATTACTGTTTTAAATATAAGCGTAGCATCTTTACATCTACGAACACTATTGAGGCATAAAAAGACTTCTTTTTAATAAGGCATAAAAAGGGTTCTTTTTAATAAAGCATGTAACTGTTTGCTTATATTATATTGTTTGTCAAAATAAATTAAGATTGCCAGTAATTGATTGAAGTAGAATTTTTGTTCATCAGTTATATATTGGCATAATGCTATTTTAATTCTCAAAAGAATTAAGAGCTGGGACAAGTGTATTATGCTTTTGCATAGTAAGGTGCACTCCAAAGGTTAACAAATCACAACATACTAATAACTCATTGATTCTTGCTGCTCATCATCATTATTTGTTACCTAAATGAAAACTGTGATTACCGTCATTTGTTTTCTTAAGTAAGTTTAAAACATTGAAAACTTTACAACTTTGTATAAGCCAACTTCCAGGCTCTGTGCAAATTAAACTGTTGCAGTGCCTAATTTTACAAAGAAAAATTAGTAAATACTGCTATAAATGAGGAGCTCGTGAAGGGGAGAAAGACTACCAATGGAAAGCATGCTTATATCCCTTTAAAGTAGGTACCTGCAGTATAATGAATTCTTTTTATCAGAGACCATAGAAAGAGAAATATTTTCAAGAAATACAGACTGGACTTATCGTTTAATAGATGGATACTACTCATGCAATAGTAAATGGTGATACTAAACTGCATTGTGAAAGTTAAACATAAATATTTGTTTGCATCATACATATAATATTGATATTTTTAATTACAATTTGGTTAATTAATTTCTTATTTTTTTATCTTGTCGTTTAGATGAATATTACATATATTTTATTTCTTGTAACCGATACTTGTTTGTTCCATGAAATACTTCAACTAATGCGACAGTAATTTCAATGTAAAGAATGCATGACACTATACATAACAAGAGTGAAATTACTTTATTGATACCAATTTTATTGTAATTATTGTATTACTGCAAGAAGTATTTTATCATCCAACCTTCTTACATGTTTTTCAGTGATTCTTTTTAACAGGTCAAGGGAAAAGAATACACTAAGGGCTATATTGGAGATGCTACTCTATTTGGCTAGTAAGTTACCATATTAAATCTTCAATAATAACCCAAATTATTATTATTATTATTACTATCATCATCATCATCATCATATTCATTATTATTGATTATTGATATTATTAACACCATAGTTTATCTTGAACTCAATATTTATTTTAGCCTTCTAAACAGCAAGTTGATATTATTATGATTGTTTGCAACTTTAGTTGGTTGAGGCTGTTTAGTTGACCCTTGTTCCCACACATTCAATCCAGCATGTTGATGATGCCAACAATATGTAAAGTGCATTTTAATAGCTGATTTATAAGTTAGACTCTAAAATTTGATGAATATTATCTCTACTTATCACTCACTTGGTCCATTGTTATACACACCTTTTGTGGTTTGATTGAATCAGTTAATCGTTGATGTTCTGTGGGCTTATTTCTATCCTCGTACTGTATTTTGTCAATCGACTTATTTTATAGGATACTGGAAATATGAAAGACTGAGAAGTTCTGTATGATTTAAATTTTGTTCGTACATCATATCTAGAAAGTTATCATGGATGCTTATTGATTTTTTTAATGTAGAAAACTAAAGTGTTGAATGTAGTTATGTATATATATGATTTTGTACGGGGAAAGACTTTAATTCTCATGTTCAATAACCGAGCTCGCTCAGTTTTGCTGCTGAACCGAGAGAGCTTAGTTTTGCTGCTGAACAGAGCGAGCTCAGTTTGGCAATTGAAAGGAGAGCGCTTATGTTGCAACTGAGAACACTAATTGTTGTAACTTAGCATGCAAGCACTCAGTTTTTTTAAAACTGAGACTGCCCTCGATTTTGCAAAACCAAGAGTGCACACATTTTTGTGGAATTGAGAGAAGGCACTCAGTTTGGCAAAACTAATAGCCCTCTCAGTTTTGCATCATAGAGCAATCTCAATTTTGGAACTAAGCATGCACCTAGTTTCCCCAGTCTGGCATAACCAAGCTCCTGATTTTCTAGAACTAACTGCACATAGTTTTGTACACCCAGTAGTGTAAGGCACGGCCAGTTTTGTGGATGCTTGGTTTTTGATACCAACATTGTATAATTGTTATAGTTGGCCAACAAAATAATCGTTGCTATCTATTGTGATGTTTTATGTAGTAATATCGTATCTTAATAATTTCTTTACCTAAATGCAGGAAAATAATGAATTAAAGAATTTGCATGAACGATTTTGGCAAAGCTAACAACTTCGTACGAGTGAATGTTTTTTGAGCTCATGGTTTAGATTTGGATGATTGAGTATTTTGTCTTGAGGATTACTAGTGGTAATCATGTACTCTTTTATTTCAACGGTATTTACATGATACACTTAGTATTGCTAGTAATATTTTCTGGTTCTTGTGGCATAATATACCGTTAACTTTCTTAGTTAACTATTATTGATTCATTATATTGACAAACTGTTTGCGTTTAATACACTAGTATAGTTTGAACTTTTGTTTTGTTTGAACTTATATGCAAAGAAGAAATGAGTAAATGGATATTATAGGTGGATAAGCAAAAACGACAATAATTTCTTTTAAATTTATATTATATTTAATAGCGTTTCATAAACGCTATCGTATATCAAACGCTATAGAAAGCAACCTCTTACACGCTATAGAAATGTTACATAACAAACGCTATAAAAATTTTGCATAGCGTTTTATCTTGATAGCATTGCACAAATGCTCTAGAAAATTAATTTTTCATAGCGTTTTTGCTTCCGCTATTTAAAGTTTAAGGTCTATCATAGCATGTCGTTCCCTAGCGTTCTCTGAAACGCTATAGTAAGGTAAAATAGCGTTTTTTAAATGCTATTAAAGCCCCAGTTTGTTGTAGTGAGTAGATTTCATGAATGATGAACCCACGTTTGTGTATGGGTAATATTCATGCATCATCAAACTATGCAAATCGCCTCCTTAAGACCCCTTTTCCAAACAATTGTATCAATATTCAAAATTTAATCAACATTGACACTGTCAACTGTCCATAACAATACACGAGTTTTAAAGGAATTCATAATAATATTAGTAATCATAACATGAAACATCTTTTATCCTGACGTACAGATTGAAACTAAAAGTAATATACAGGCTAATAGTTTTCTTTCTTATTATCGAGGGAAGTTGAAAGTGAGATGAAAAGGGTATCAACAGGAACAAACTTTTGATTTAATATTCATCGGGTTATTCTATTTTTGTTACTGAATTTCGTTTTTGATAATCTAGTATATTTAGTTTATTGGCGGCAAAGTGAATGAATCATAAAGCACTTTGTTCAAGTTTGAATGCTCACTACGTTGAATTCACTACAAGAAAAGGCTCAATTTTGTGTCGGAAGGTTGCAACGGCTGGCAACGGCTAAAAAAAGCGGCCGTTGCTAGCCGTTGCAGATCGCGACTACAGATCTGTAACCCGCGAACAGATTTCTCATTTCCCAGCATCCCAACTTCCTCCCCAAATCCTCCTCCCCGTCGCAATCCGTCGCCTCTCCGACTCCAGCCGTTGCTCGTTGCCTCCACGTCGCTCAAACACCTCCAAAACTCACTGGTATATCTTCTAAACTTGATTTGGCTTTGATTTAGGTTTAATTTAGGATTAATTGGAAAACCCTAATTTCGAAAATAATTGTATTAGTTGATCATAGTGATATTGGGTGATGATTATAGTGATTTATTTATAGTGATATTGGATGATTATAGTGTTTTAAGTTAGGTGGAAGTTAAATTAGTTTATCATTATGTTGAAAATGATGATTAATGCGACGTATTAGTTATGGTAATATTTGTATTAGTTGATTTTGATTGGTGGTTTGATTTTAAAATTAGTGTATATTATTGATGAACATGCTTGTTGATATTTAAGTTTATGACAATATTTGTTTTTATTTAAAATAATGTGTATAGTTTACGCCAAAGTTAATTGTATAGAAATTAATAGATATCATGATAGATTGGTACAGTTAACGATAATTTAATTCAGAAGTGCTAATTATAATTGTTATCATAGTTTAAAATAAGTATAATTCGTTGAATGAATTATAAAATTTTGAAATGAGCGTAATAACAATGAGCTAATTATTCAGTGAAAGTTAAAATATAATGAATTAATTAATTATAAAATATTTTGTAGTTGTTAGAAGAATAATTAGAAAATATGTTTTATTTCTGTAAATCCCTTAGAGATATATTTTGGCCCCGTCTGACAAGTGTTGTATATGATCGTTATATGGATATTCGTTTTTTCTAAGAACGGACATTTATATTCATCTAATACAATATTTGTTGGATTTGTCCTAGTATTTGGACAAGTTACAAACACAATAAAGTAATCACATTTTATAAATCATTTCAGTTTAAACGATTTACAAAATTTTGGTGGCACTTCCTTTTTGTTCCCTGTGTACACGCATTTTGTGTACGATACAGGGAATAAAGGGAAGTGCTGCCGAAATTTTGTTGAATCGTTTAACCTGAAATGATTTATAAAATGTAATTACGATATTGTGTTTGTAATGGGAAGTAGGATGACCGGCCGTCAATGAATTATAAAATGTTTTTCATTTGTTAAATAGTTGATTTAATGACAAATTATAAATCAATCGTAAAATACTGTATAATATGAAGTGAAGTGTTTAGTTGAATCTTCTAACATATTTTATCAAATCAGGAAAAATGTTCGATTATTTTCTCGATCGTAGTTGGATGTATGAAGTCCGAACTGGTATGAAAGGATCAATAAAGGAACATTTCTGTAACGGTGTACATGAATTTATTAGATTCGCTAAATCTAATAATCGGAATAACGATGAAATTCGTTGTCCGTGTAGTAAGTGCAAACATTTAAAGCATTGGAAATCAGATGTAGTAGAAGTACATCTGTATAAATTTGGTTTTGTGCCGAATTATTACTTATGGGATCGTCATGGTGAACTTGTTGAACGTACACCTAATCCTGTAGTGTTAGAGGACGATAATATTATGACAAATCCAATAGAAAATATGGTGCAAGTTGCAGCACGGTCGATGTTTCCTACCATTGATCAGGGCGATGATGACAATGATAACGTTGAAGAAGAACCAACCGCGCAAGCTAAAAATTTTTATGATTTATTGGATTCTGCTAAGAGGCCCTTGTGGGATGGTTGTAAAAGCGGAATCGAATTATCCGTAACCGCCGAATACATCGCTATGAAATCAAAATTCAACCTTACAGAAGCTGGATTTACAGCAGTTGTACAAGCTGCAAAACGACACATGCCACCTAATAATTTGATGTGCGATAGTCATTATAAAGTGAAAAAACTTATGTCTGCTTTTGGATTGCCATACCAAAAGATAGATACATGTATAAAAGGTTGTATGTTGTATTGGAAAGATGACGTTGACCTTAGAAAATGCAGAATATGTAACGAGGAAAGATTCAAACCGAGAAAAAAAAAGGAAAAGAAGTTCCATACAAGAGAATGCATTATTTACCTATCACTCCTAGACTTCAAAGGTTATATGCATCTTCTGCTACGGCATGTCATATGCGATGGCACGGTGTTAGAACAGCAGAAGAAGGAACTTTGATACATCCATCTGATGGAGAAGCGTGGAAACATTTCGATAAGATTTATCCCGCGTTTGCTGCAGAGAGCCGTAATGTCAGACTCGATTTATGTACAGATGGATTTTCACCATTCTCTCAGTTTGGTATTAAATACTCATCATGGCCTATTATTGTTACTCCTTATAATTTACCTCCATGGATGTGTATGAAAACTCCGTATATGTTTCTAACGATCGTCGTCCCCGGTCCCGATGATCCGACACAAGGAATTGATGTTTATCTACAACCATTGATCGAAGAATTGAAAACATTGTGGCATGAAGGAGTTGAAACATACGACATTTCAAGAAAAAAGAATTTTCGTATGTTCGCTTCTTTATTATGGACTATTAGTGATTTTCCTGCGTATGGGATGCTTTCAGGTTGGAGCACAGCGGGACGTCTAGCTTGTCCTCATTGCATGGATGAAACACGAGCATTTTCATTAAAGTATGGAAAGAAAATTTCTTGGTTTGATTGTCATCGATGTTTTCTACATGTTAATCATAAATTTAGAACGGATAAAAAGAACTTTAAAGCAAATAGAGAAGAGAGTATGCTACCACCGAAGGTTTGGTCAGGTGAAGAGATATATGACATCGTAAAAGACTATCCAAAGATACATGAAACTGGGGTACAAGTTGAAATTCCAGGTAAATCAGACATTCATAACTGGTGCAAACAAAGTATATTTTGGGAGTTACCTTACTGGAAAGATCTGCTACTCCGACATAATATTGACGTTATGCACAATGAAAAAAACGTGTTCGATAACGTGTTTAATATAGTTTTGAATGTAAAGGGGAAAACTAAGGACGATGTGAATTCGAGACGTGATATATTACACTTTTGTAAGCGGCCCGAGCTTCATTTGTACGACGATACAAAAAAACCCAAAGCATGCTATGAGCTAGATAACAAACAAGTAAAACTCGTGCTAAAGTGGGTGGAAGGACTAAGATGTCCTGATGGGATTTCTTCTAACCTCCGTAGATGTGTTGACTTTAAAACAGTAAATTGAGTGGGATGAAAAGTCACGATTGCCATATAATGATGGAATATTTTTTCCCTGTGCTTTTCAAAGAACTGTTGCCTGGCAAAGTATGGAGTGTTATAACAGAATTAAGTATGTTTTATAAACAACTTTGTTCGACGACGTTAAAAGTAGATCGCATACGTAAACTTGAAGTAGAAATCCCTATACTGCTCTGCAAACTGGAAAAAATATTTCCACCAGGGTTCTTTAATGTAATGGAGCATTTACCTGTTCATCTACCATCCGAAGCACTTCTTCGAGGTCATGTGCAGTATGGATGGATGTATCCATTTGAGAGGTAATTTTGAATATCCGCAATATGAAGTTTGCTTAAAATTTAGATTTATATACCAAAACAGAAATTAAATTAATTTTGTTATAGGTACTTGAATCATTTGAAGAAGAAAATTAGACAAAAAGCACGAGTAGAATGTTCAATTTGCAAAGCGTATCTGGAAGAAGAATCTTCATTTTTTTTCTCACATTACTTTAGTAACGATGTGAAGTTATCGTTTGTCAGTATTCCCCGTAATGATGAAGCTGTTGAACATGATTCTTCTCAAACAATGTTATCTATTTTTAGACAACAAGGCCGACCTGCTGGGAAATGTGTGGAAATATGGTTAGACGATAAAGATTTCCATATAGCACACACATATGTTCTTTTAAATTGTGTTGAAGTTGCACCATTTGTCAGGTAGTACTAAATTCATGTACAATTTAATTATACGTTTATATATATATATATATATTAATTTTGATGGGAATAATACTTTTTTGCAGTATATACGAATCACAACATCCATCTGGCGATCTCAGTAAAGATTTTGCTAAATGGTTTTCAAAATACGTATATGATCCAAAAAACTCTGTTGTTGACGAAGGATTACGACATATTGCTATCGGACCAAAAAGAAATGTGAAGACTTATCCAATATTCTTCGTCAACGGATTTAAATTCAACACCAAAGATTACGGGGCTGAAAAATTAACATATAACAGTGGTGTATTTGTTAAAGGCAGTGATGATCCAGAGGAGCATATAAAAGATTTTTACGGCGTCTTAACACAGGTTTTAGAGTTGACATATTATATACAACCTGCAGAGAAAGTTTTTTTATTCAAATGCAATTGGTTTAGCAATATTCCTGGTTCTGGAATTAACGTGCACAAAGATTACAAGCTCATTGAAATAAAGCATACCTCGCATTACCATAAGTATGATCCTTTCATATTAGCCAAGCAAGCATTACAAGTTTATTTTGCTCCGTATCCATCCTTAAAAAAAGATAAAGCTGATTGGTGGGTTGTTATTAAAACAAAAGCAAGATTTACATTTGATGGAAATAATATTCCAGATGAAGCAGCGTATCAAGCAAATCTGGAGCCAAATACTGAAATAATAATAACTGACGATGTTGACGTAGGATCGTTGAATGGTGAAGCGAATGTTTTAATTGATGCGTTTGAAAGTACCGAAGAAAACGATATAGAGTACGAGACCGAGTCTGAATCAGAAAACGACGAAGACTGATACATTACACTGTTTTTTAATGTATGCATGTATGATGTTTTATCTTGAGTAATGTATTAAGAATGATGAATGCGTTCTGTATTATTCTGAGCTATGTAATAATAATAATTTTGTTATGTATTATCATTCTGTTTTATTTTGACCTACGCTTCTTTCAGAGAGCTGTTTAATAATAATAATGATTATGTTCTGCATTATTCCGAGCTATGTAATTACAAAGAATGATTATGATGATTAATGGAACATGTGTTGTAATAATAATTTGTTTTCTTTTCATTATATGATATGATTATGTTTGTGGCAGATATGTCTCACAGAAGGCGCAGTACATCCCAGCCTTCTCCTTCGCCTTCTCATGGCGCGGGTCCCAGCGGTACGGCTCCGGACTTTCGCCGTGAGATAGAGATAGTTCCCAAGAGTGTTGGGTAAGTATCTAAATAATTTCAATTAAATTATTTAAAATATATTAATTATATACATCAACATTTATACAGGGGTTTCGAAATAGAGCCGGCGGATTACATTCTTCAAGTGTCAAAGCAATCCTATAAGAGTAGGATGTCTGGTTGCTGGTCTTATTGGGACGACATCCCAAGCGAAGTGATGAACGCTATAGTTGCTGATTTGATGGTAAGTATAATTTTATATTTCAATGTAAAATTAGTATATTGTATATAATTCAAATTATTTTCAATAAGCAGGCTGTAATACGTGTCCGCCCGGAAGATAACAATGTCTTCTTCAATCATTGGAATAAGAGGATGCGGAAAAATTACAGGGAAACTCTTTCGAAGGCCAAGCTAACCGGAAAAAAACCCAGTTGGATGGGTAATGATGTTTGGGCTGCATTTGTCACCCACTGGGAAAGTGAAGCTGTCAAAGTAAGTTATGTATTGTTGTATTGTTAGTATTATTTATTTACATTATGTAAGCTAGTTGCATTATTAATTTAACTAACCATGTATTTAAATTAACAGGAAATAGCAAAGCGAAATAGTGCGAACAGAAATAAAAATCCAGCGTTACACCGCGGTGGGTCCAAGTCATTCCAACAATGGCGGAGGGAATTGGTAAATTCGTAATTTGAGTTTATAAACTGTAATATTATTTAATTATATTAGTAACGTTTTTTATTCATGTATAATTTCAGCATTCAAGAACCGGACAGGAGCCTACAATGGCCGAGGTTTTTAGAGTCACTCATGCGGTGGAGCAGACCGATGATGATGGGAATGTCACCTATGAGTGGACAGATGCGAAGGCTGAATCTGTTATGGTAAATATGTTTATTCGCAATGACAACTTTTCACATTCCTTTAGTAGTGTATAAGTAAATTGTATAGCTATATATTGAGTCAAATTTGTATTCGTAATTGCAGGGTAGATATGAAGCGGAGCGGGCAGCGATGGCGCAAAGAACTGGACGGGATGATATTACGCTTCAAGAGTCCAATCAAATATGGGATAGAATTATTGATCCGCCTTCTCGCAATAGGCGTTATGGATACGGCAATCAGGAGGTAAACTGTTTTAACAACTTATATTTGAATTTAATATAGCCGTTGCGAGCGTGAATTAGAACTAGATTGTTTGATCATTTTTACAGGCTCTTAACTTCCAGAGGGCTTACAAGAAATCTATGGCCGAAGAGGAGATAGCCCAGATGCAACGACAGCTGGACGAGATAAATGATTGGCGACAGAGCTTCTTGTCTCAGCAGATAGATGAGCGCATTGCCGCATTCGTTTCAGAGCATGGGACCATGCCAGGGTCAGGTGGTGGTGGTGGTGATGACGATGAGTAGGTATGTTTTGTTGATCGTTAATTTTTTTGGGCAAGATTTGTGGTTTTAATGGATATATGTTGGACTTGTGTACTTATGTTTGTTGACGGGCTTGGTAGTTTGTTTGGTGTTTTGTGTACCTATGGTGTTGGTGATGGATATTATGTGTGAATAGTTTGAGATGTATTTTGTTTGGTTGATGATGAAATATTTGTGTTAGTTGATTATGTAGTTGCGTGATTATTGATGTATATGTGTTTTATTTGATTATTTGCGATGTATTTGGTTATATTATGGTTGGAATGGAATGTATACGATGGTTTGGAAGTGATTGTTGTGTTGTGGAATGGTTTGGAGGTTGGAAGAGTGAAAGCTAGCTGCTGGAAAACAGAAAAGTTCCAGGCTTGCAACGGTTAGCAACGGCTAGCAACGGCTATCTGGTTCCAGGCTTGCAACGGTTAGCAACGGCTAGCAACGGCTAGCAACGGCTATCTGGTTCCAGGCTTGCAACGGTTCGCGACGCCACGGGACGGTAACGGTTGGAGCTAACTGTTTCCACGCGCACAATTAGTCGTCGCTAGCCGTTGCTAAATTGGCAACGGAGCCGTTGCTATTGCCGTTGCTGGAGCTCGTAGCAACGACCTTATTAGCAACGGCAAATAGCAACGGCTAGCAACGGCTGCCAACGGCTAATTGCCGTTGCTATTGCTTCTGTTCCTTGTAGTGATTTGTCTTTTTTATGTCAATATGCAAATACACACACCGCTCATGTTATGTGTGTGTGTAACCTTTGTTTATTTTTCTAGATTAATTTTGTAAGCACTCTCAAGTAATGGATAAAATATTCAGTAATACTATGTCGAATGATACTATCAATAGTAAATGCAATGTTTAAGATAGTCCTATAATAAAATACAATGCTGCTACCACCTTCATCTTTGACTGTTTCTTTTATTCTCGGTATTTTGGATTAACAATTCATATTCCTCCTTAGTAACTGTTATTTTTGTTATACAATCAGTATACCAAAGCAGAGACCAATATGTTATAAACTCGTCACACAAGTTTACAAATCAGATTTCCACTACTTTGGAAATCTGTATTAGTAATTTTGAACAATAACTATATTGTAATTAATTTACAACATCAAACGGATGAAGAAGGAAATTTCGTCTGAGCCTTGTCGTAATAATTTCCTTAAGACTTTATTTAAAGTCTCCCAAGATACAACAGACGTGATATGCTCGAGATAGTGATGTGTATGATCTTCAGTGTGATATGCAGAAGCGCACGAATTGTAGAGATTAAGAAATGAAGAGGAATAAGAGAAAATTCGAAGTAAATAAATGATCAGGTTTCCTTCTCCTTTTATATACTAATTCCCAACGGTTATGTCTGTTGGGAACAGCCGCATCTCTTCGTCTGCAACGGTCAAAAACCATCGCGGTTTGCAACAGTCGCGTCTCTTCATTTGCAACGTCTATTTTCTGTTTGCAACTGTTTACTTCTTTGCAGCAAAAATATAACACGGTCAATTTTTATTGGACCCGCACCCGACCCGGTTCGGTTCAGTACGGAACGGGTGACGCATGTGTGTTAGTTCATGGTCATATAGGTTCTCCCCTCGCACAAAATTACCCGACCCTAAGAGGCAATATAGATTTGAGAAAAGTAGTATATAAGCATGAACATTAATTTATTTTTGGCGATGTATGACAATCTTATTCACTATAAAGGGCCTCTGACAATTTTTGCTGCTCCAGACTCCATTGACGTGGATGATCGATTTAGTGATAAATTACTTTTCTCATTCCACTCATGAGCTTCTACAGTTTTTGATACTTCATCTTTCTTTGAACCTAGTTTGAGTTTTTTTTCTGTGTTAAATAATGAAAATTACCTCTTATAGATTTTGCTTCCTCTCATTCCCTTGGCTCGTTATTCATCGATTCTGCTTGTTGTACTATGGTTTTACATTCAAGTTTTAGACAGCTTAAACTAAATTAAGAATGATTAATTGTTATCTTCAGTTCCGTTTCGGACAGCTTAAACTGAAGGTAAAATTAAATCACGATACGCAGGCTAAAACCACTAAACAAGTTTTATAATCACAGAGACAAAGGGTGAAATATAATTTTCTACGATTACATTTTTGCAGTGCAAACATCATCACTGGGCATATAAAATATGTAGGTCATCAGCAGAAATCTTTATGTCTACATATTTTGGTCGTTTAAACTTTTAGCATACTAGCAAATATTGTTTGACTATCTGATAAGAGAAAGTCAACTTTGACATTTGTCAAATCATTCGTGTGAAATGGTACCGGAAATTAGATAAAAACAAAGGTACTGTACTATGTACATATTTGTCTCACAGCTCTTATACATTGTCTACTGCATTATATATGCAAGCCTTAATGTACTACTGCATTATATATGCAAGCCTGTGAGTTCATCCTTACTAACATGTGTAGTTTATTAAAATAAAATTAGATTCATTCATACAGTTTTGAAGGTTTATATGGAGGCTTACAACTAAATTTTCAATTTCAGCATCTTCCATTTTTAGTTCCTTTCATTGTTTAATTACAATTTCAATTTCAAGTTTTAAAGATCAACCATGCTGCAGACTGAGCTCTCCTCTTCTGCTACCTTTTGAAACTCTTACCTCGCTTCATTGAGCTTGGAAGTTCTGTCTTTGAGAGATGCCATATCCAAATCCTATGTATTACCCAACCGTTAATTATGAATTTCACTTATATAAGCATCATTCTCTGCAAATTCTCTCTTAATTCATTTATGATGTTCATGATTGAATTCTTTTCTCAATTCGGCTAACTTTGCCTTAGTTTCTTCTAAAAGCGCTAGGAATCATTTGTATTAATCATTCTTGATCCGAACCTTAAATTATTCCTGGTGAATGTAGTCAGTTGTGGGCGTCGCATTTGCAGGATATTCTTGCTGCACTTTCGTCTGAGAGCTGCTTATGATTCCTAATCATACGCTAAGTTTTTTTATTATCGTGTTACATTTTAATTACTTGGAAAGTCTGGACTAATGATTTAATTTATTTGAAAATAAAAGAAACATGCACATATAAACTATACACGATAAAAATATCATTATCATTAATATCATTACATCAGAACCCTTAGCCTATCAGTTTCACAACTGCTCTTCATTAAAAAATAACAATGTACATAAGATTTTCCTGGGTTTTCCTTTGGAATTCTCTACTCAAAAATGTCTTCATATTGCACAATCTGCAACTGTGATTGGCAGCCGCAGCCTATAGAAATGCACCCATCAAAGCAATATTACTTAAAGATCAGCATATTTTGTTATTACTGTAAAGAAAACTTGGATAGCTGCATAGCACATAACTAACAGATGAAGTATAATGCATTTTCAATAAAGGGGGATGGTAACTAAATTCTACTGTAGTAGTGCATCCATTAGGAATTGTTATATGTACACAAGTTCTTTTTTTATTTAATGAAGTGATACAAAGAGATAGAAGTTTTTGCTAATGTCATTACCACCTTCGAGAGAGTGGATTAGATGTCGACGTAGGAACACCGATGAATACATATAAGGGGTTCGACATTTTATAAACTTCGCAAAGCATCATTCACCGCCTGATTTTGAAATGTGCAGTTTAATGAAGCACGCAACTGATAGGGTTAATCTTTTAATCCGAACCAACTGTCACAGTGAATCACAGCCATCGAATCATATCAACGGCACATATTGCATCTCAACAAGCACATGGATTACAAGACTCTTAAACAGGCTTTCCAGCCCATGTATTCTTTTCTTATAAATATAGCAGCTGTATCTAATTCTTGTATCAGAAAATCATTTTGTAAAAGCAGTACAAAATTATAAAAAGTATTATAAGAAATTCTTTTATGGTATCAGAGCCACCCTGCCTAACGGCTAAATCATCTCATTCTCTGTCTCAAACAATTCTCTTTTAAGAAATTAAGAGTTTGGATTGCATTCAACTCCCCTCAGAAAGGTATCATCATCGGGGAGGATTACCTTCTCAATATCTGTGTAGATTTCTGATCTTGTCAGTGTCAATTTACCCACTGTGTCATCCAAGAAGGAGATCAGATCCAAGATCTTCATCCCTCCCTCTGGTTGCATCATTCCTTTTTCTCAACCGAGATTCTACAAGAATCTCTGTTTGTTATGTACATTACTGCTTTGCAATAAAACAGTAATACACATTACTCTCGTATTCTTTACCCACAAGAAAATTGTGATCCAGTCAAACTGCATCACCAAAGATCTGTTTCTTAATCAAGAAATCAGGCAAATCAGGGTTCTTGATTCATCATGGCCCACGAGGAAGATGAAGTCACATCAGCTAACACTGGCAACAAACTCAGGGATGATCAAAAACCTGACTGCATCCTGATCAGACCTAAAAATCAAGCGATAAGTACACCATTAGATGAGGATAATTACATCATATGGAAATATCAAGTCGAAATAGCATTAAGAGGATATGATCTGCAAGACTATGTAAAAGGAACTAAGATGATACCACCCATCAACACAACAGATGACAAAGGCAACACTATTAGCAACCCAGATTACTCTTTATATCATAAGCAAGATAATTTGCTTGCATCATGGCTACTTTCATCAATTAGTCAAAGTCTCTTATCGCAACTTGTTGGATGCTATACATCATATGAGATATGGTCATTTATTGAGAGAATCTTTAACTCACAATCAGCGGCAAGAATCATGCATTATAGAAGAGAATTACAAAATGCAAGAAAAAGTGATATGAGCATGAGAGAATACCTTGCCAAGATTAAGAATCTCTGTGACAAGTTAAAGGCAGTTGGTCATGAAATTTCCAACAGTGAACAGATTCTCATCATTACAAATGGCCTAGACCAAGACTATGAATCTTTAGTAACTTTCATTGCCACACAACAAATCCTACCTGACCTTAACTATGTGCACTCAGCCCTCCTTGCTCATGAAGGGAGAGTTGAACAAAGAAAACACATGCAAGAAGATTACTCTGCAAATTATGTTTCAACCACAAAGAACAAAGGTCAAAGGAACAACCAGAGCAATCAAAACTCAAGGGGAGGCAGCACTCAAAGGGACAGAGGTAGAGGAAGATTTTCAAACAACAATAGAGTAAAATGCCAAATCTGTGAAAAGTTTGGTCATATGGCAAACAAATGTTACTTTAGATTTAAGGAAGACTACAATACAACACAACAAGGTCAATCTAGCAAACAACCAGCAGCAAATATGGCACAGACCAGTAATCAAGCAAGAAACAATTTAGCTCAAGGGATGGTGATGACAAGACTGATGACATCAATACAACTGAGTGGTTCCCAGACTCCGGAGCCACAAATCATATTACCAACAATTTGCAAAATCTCAATTTGGGGAACAAAAGCTATACAGGTAAAAACTCTGTCTTAATGGGTAATGGTGAAACTGCAAATATATCTCACATAGGGGCAGGCACTATAAAAGGTACAAGGCTGCTCTACCTTAATAATTTACTAAGAGTGCCAAGTATCAAAAAGAATTTAATTAGTGTCTCTCAATTTGCTAGAGAAAATGATGTATATTTTGAGTTTCACCCCAAGTTTTGTCTTGTTAGAGACTTGCTAAGCAAGAATATATTATTACAGGGTAAACTGGAACAAGGACTATACAAGTTCAGCAATATGAGAAACAAAAACATTTATAATAGTGCTGTATGCAATAGTGTTAGTCTGAATCATAACAAACATGATGATATTTTCCTGTGGCATTGCAAACTAGGGCATCCTAGTTATGATGTTGTTAAACAAGTATTGAATGATAATAAAATTTCTTTTTCATCCTCGAACAATTTATCTATATGTACTCACTGTCAAATTGGTAAAAGTCACAAGTTACCTTTTCAAAACTCTGAAACAATCCATGAAAAGCCACTGGAACTGATTGCAGCAGATTTGTGGGGACCATCACCACATAATTCAACCAAAGGAGACAGGTATTATCTATCTCTTGTTGATGCACACACGAGATATACATGGATTTACTTCTTAAAAGTCAAATCAGACACATGTAGTGCTATAAAACATTTCATTACTTGTGCTGAAAAGCAACTCAGTAGTAGTGTAAAAGTTATACAAACTGATGGTGGGGGGAATTTAAACCCTTAAAGGATTTCTTTGACACAAAAGGAATCATACATAGAATGACATGCCCACACACATCAGAACAAAATGGGTTGGTTGAGAGAAAACACAGGCATGTTGTAGAAACTGGATTAACACTCTTGTCACAAGGAGGCCTACCAATGAAATATTGGAGAGAGGCATTTGCTACAGCAGTTTACCTTATTAATCGAATGCCAACAAGAGTGTTAAACCATGTTTCTCCTTTTGAAAAGCTATTTGGCATTAGACCAAATTATAAATTTTTACGAACCTTTGGTTGCTTGTGTTTTCCCTACCTCAGACCCTATAACAAACACAAATAAGCCTAAGATCTAGCCAATGTACCTTTTTAGGATATGCAAATAATCAAAAGGGGTACATATGTCTAGATGATCAAGGTGGAATTTATATCTCTAGACATGTTGTCTTTAATGAAGATGTTTTTCCTTTTGTAGGGAAGGAGAAACATACTCAAGGAACTAATACAAACCAGGCTACCACAAGTCATATACCTGACCTATCAGAATGGTTAGCCACAGAAGCTCAAACTCAAAAATGTACATAAACAAGTGAACTTGACAATCATTCCAGACAAACCACCAACCCACAGTATAAAGAACAACAGCAACTAGATGCACAACAATATCAAAACTATGAACAACATGAAGTGGGTGATCAACAAAGTCATAACAATGAGGGCACGACAAATGAAACCAATGATGTCAATATTAAAGAACATCATGAGCCACAGACAACTACTGTTCAACATCCTATGATTACCAGATCAAAGAGTGGGATTTTTAAACCCAAAATATACAGTACTCAACTTGATGAGATAGAGCCAACATCATATGACTCAGCAGTTAGAAATATAAAGTGGAAAAGAGCAATGGATGAAGAGTATAGTGCTCTAATTAAAAATCAAACATGGACTTTAGTTGACCTACCCAAGCACAAGAATGTCGTAGGAAGCAAATGGACATACAAAATCAAAAGAGATGCAAATGGCAATGTCATTAAATATAAAGCCAGACTTGTAGCAAAGGGATACACCCAACAATTCGGGTTTGATTTCAAAGAGACTTTCTCTCCTGTCATTAAACCTACTACCATCAGAATTATACTAACCATCGCTATGCATAAACAATGGAAGATAAGACAATTAGATGTACACAATGCATTCTTAAATGGGGACTTGATGGAAGATGTATATATGCAACAGCCTAAAGGCTACAGCTCTGAAGCCAACAGCAGTAAAGTATGCAAGTTACACAAAGCCATTTATGGTTTAAAGCAGGCATCAAGGGCATGGTATGAGAAATTGAAAAGCATACTGGTAAAATTAGGATTTACTGCTACTAAGTCTGACAACTCCTTTTATACAAGAAGAAAAAAGGAAGATAACATATACATTTTAGTATATGTTGATGACATACTTATCACAGGTGACAATCAACAAGAGATTGAACTTGTTATAAAGTATTTGGACAGACAATTTGCCATAAAAGACATGGGTGATGCAAACTACTTCTTGGGCATACAAATTCAAAGACAAGCAGATTCAAGCATCATTTTATCACAAAAGCAATACATGTTGGACATATTGGTTAGGGCTAACATGAATAAAGCAAAGGTACTTCCCACTCCTATGACAGGTAGTCTTCAATTAAGAAAGAACAAAGGTGAACATATTGAAAATGTCAAACAATACAGGAGCATCGTTGGAGCTCTTCAATACGCTACCATCACTAGACTCGACATCAATTTTAGTGTTAACAAGGTGTGTCAATACATGCAAGCCCCAACGAGTGAACACTGGTGTGTAGTCAAACGTATTTTACGATATATAAAGGGGACAATCGACTATGGATTACGATTAATACCTTGCAGAAATCTAAGTTTACAAGCTTACAGTGATTCTAATTGGGCTAATGACTTGGATGACAGAAGATTGTCACCGGTTACTGTGTGTTTCTCGGTAAGAATCTCATATCTTGGTGCACCAAAAAGCAAGCAACGGTTTCGAGATCGAGCACGGAGGCGGAATATCGCGCCATTGCGAGAACCACAGCTAAAGTTATGTGGATCAGCACCCTACTCAAAGAATTAGGGTTTTAACTCCATCAGAAACCGATAATTTGGGTTGATAACATGAGCGCCATATCATTATCCATGAACCCCATTCAGCACTCGAGAACGAAGCACTTAGAGGTCGATCTACACTTTGTTCGTGAACAGACAGGGAGTGGAAAGCTACAGATCCAACATGTTCCTTCCTTCTATCAACGCGCAGACGTTTTAACTAAGGCAATTTCATCCAAAAATTTTGATCGATTCAGGGACGAATTCAGAGTTGGCCCAACCGCCATAGAAGAGAAGGAGGAATAAAAACCCTAGCTTTGTTTGAGGGAGCATAATGAAGCACGCAACTGATAGGGTTAATCTTTTAATCCAAACCAACTGTCACAGTGAATCACAGCCATCGAATCATATCAACGGCACATATTGCATCTCAACAAGCACATGGATTACAAGACTCTTAAACAGGCTTTCCAGCCCATGTATTCTTTTCTTATAAATATAGCAGCTGTATCTAATTCTTGTATCAGAATATCATTTTGTAAAAGCAGTACAAAATTATAAAAAGTATTATAAGAAATTCTTTTGCAAAAAGTGTAGAAATTCAAAAAAAATGTCCTTTAAAGCAGTCGAGAAACACTTGATCATTTATGGTATGGATCCATGATGCAGCAGCGGATAAATGAAATGTATGAAACGGTGAAAGCAGCAATCGATGGACTGAAAATACTGAATGCCCAAATCCGTTGATCTCAAAGATGCCGGATTCTAGCCATCTCTAACACGTTGATCGCGCACGATACCGTGTTAAAAGATCTATGATTCTTCGAATGTTGATCTAGCGCACTAGATTCCGTGAATCGGCTTCAGCAATCGTTGATTCGAGCGCACTCGAATGCCGAAAGTGGAGATAGGAGATTACACTCAACTACCAATTTAAGAAGTGGCACAAAGCTCTCAAACAAAGTTTTATTCAAAATCAACTTACTTACAAATGACGCAACACCCATATTTATATGTAGTTTACAACTCTACACTTACATCACAACACATAGGTCGTGAACGACCTAACACAGACAAACGACCTATGACCTAAAACAATGCGACCTAACAACAATCAGCGACTTACAATACAACGACATAAGAACAAACAAGTTAACAAACACGAGTTACAACCCAACGACCTAAGAATACAGCACACGCGACCTAAGGACCCTAAGAAATCCAAGCTTCATGCGATATAGGCTTCATGCGACCTAAAACTTGAGCGACATATGGTCGAGCGACCTATGAATTCAAGCGGCATAAGGAAAATCCGCTTTAGAGACTTGCGACCTAAGGTGGTTGCGACTTAATGTTGACACGACTTAAGGAGATTGGCATGTGAGAGTGCGGCATATCTTGCCTAGGTCGTAGCACGGTAGATTTAGGTCGTAGCTCGTCACTATGTTCTGAGCGACTTAAGAATGAGCGACATATGAATTTTAGCGACCTAACTGGAAAGCGGCATAGGGATTCTGCACGCGACCTAAGACTTCGCGACGTATGATTCTGGAACGACCTAAGCTTCAAACGACTTAAGGAAATGTGGCATAAACTTGTTATGTCGTTGCTCTCGAACTCGTAACTTAACCCGCATATCTCGCTAGGTCGTAATTCATTAGGTCGCTGGCGACTTATGGGTTCGTTAGGTCACTCGCGACCTAAGATAAGCTTCAAATCTTGGATTGGAAAATCAGGCTCCGGCTGGGCTGCATCATCCTCCCCCGGTTGATAGAAATTCGTCCTTGAATTTACAGTTGCTTCGTCTTCGACACTCTCATCCTCGTAAAACAGAACCAAGTGTTTGATATTGTCAACTTTAGTAATAGGACGATGATCTGGCAAGCTCAACTTACAATCATCCTCACAAATTTCCTTCATAATTTCCAAACGACCTATTCCTCCAGCATCTAGCTTATTGTAAGTACCAACAAAAAATTGTTCAACCATCGAATAGAAAGATTCGTTGCCACTTTGCGTTTTCATCAAACCCAATACAGAGTCCATACTTACCTCCACCCATAATCTAGTATGTATTGGTAATGACATACATAATCTTGACTTCGTCGCCGTTTCTTTTGAAATTTGATAATTATGGCTCCTCTGAACAAACCTTCCAACCTCCTTCCTTATTGACAGCCCAAAACAAGTCGTTGCAATCAACTACATGGTACGATCACAGTCCTCATGTCTTTCTACATGTAAGTCTTTGATAACTCTTATTCGCCAACTGTAATCAGGAGTATAAAATTGCCTTCCTTTGAATAGAAACCCATCAACCAATCTTCTCAACTCTACCTGCTCTGTCGGACACATATGAGTATGTGGCATATGCGGTACAATAGCACCTGATACTTGGTTAACATGATGTACGTTCCTCAGTGGCAGTAATTCCTTGGACAACTCTGCAGGAACTACATCTTCACATTCATTCACCACTGGTTTAACCTCCTCGAGAATTTCAACACTTTCACTTGTGTCATGTTCATTCAACAGGAAAACTTCTGTACTATCCTCCACTTCTTTAACAAGCTCTCTTGTAGATTGTAGACTAGTCAAATCCACCTTCTTCACCAAGAAATTACCCTCTTCATCCCCTGACTTACTTTCTTCATCCTCATCCAACTTTGTTGATTGTGAATTTTCAACCTCATGCTCATCAGATTTCGTTAGTTGAAATTCATCAACTTCATCTTTATCAAACTTTGGTGATTGAAAACAATCGACTTCATCTTCCACATCAACAAATTCTTTTAAAGATAGCAAATTTTTAAGTTCTTCAATCTCCTCCAATTTGTTTTCACTCTATTGACGCCTTTTAGGAACCAAAATGATTCGTGTATCCTCGAACATAAAACTATAGCTGTTGGGGCGACCATCATGCTGCACAGCTCTATTGTATTGCCATGGTCTTCCCAATAACAAATGGCAGACATCCATATCAACCACATCACACCAAATTTCATCTTTATATTTCTTCCCAATGGAAAAATTAACACAAGCTATTCGATTAACCCTCACTTCCCCTCCTTTCCTCAACCAAGCTAATTTGTAGGGATTTGGATGTTTCTCTGTTTTCAATGACAACTTCTTTACAGCTTCTGAAGAAATGATATTATCACAGCTTCCTGCATCGATGACAAATTTACAAACCTTCCCCAGAATAGTACATGTTGACTGGAAAATATTGCTCCTCAACCAACTAGAATCATCTTCTTGCTTTGGCATTAAACAAGATCTTCTCATCAACAAACTACAACCCTCATCTCCTGTCAGTAATTCTTCTTCTTCGACTGGTAGTGAATTGACACACTCTACCTCTGCATCTTTAGTCTCAATCTCCGCAATCATTGCTCGCCTCTTTGGCTTTGTACATTCATTGCTTTTATGGCCCAACTCTTGACAATTAAAGCATTTGAGATTACTATTGACCTTTGCTTTGTTGGCTTCATTAACAATCGGCTTACTGACGACTTTGGAAACATCCGCACTGCTACTAACATCCTTGTTATGGTTGTTGGAATTTGTAAACACACCACCACCTCGTCTCCCTTGCTTTTCCCAAGCCAACGCTTTCTGATGTTCTTCAGCAACAGATCTGGGATTAAACATATTCACCATATCTTGAATCTGCATTCTCAACCCTCCAACAAATCTAGCGGTCAATTGCTCCTCTGTCTCCATGATATCATTCCTCGCAATTAATTGATAAAATTCATCTGCATAATCATTCACTGACTTTCTTCCCTGTCTCAGATTCTGCAATCGTTGATACATAAGAGACTGATAATTATACGGCAAGAATGTAGCCTTTATTAACTTCTTCATCTTCTCCCATGACTCAATCTTTGACTTTCCCATTCTCTCCCATGTTAGTTTAGTTTGCTGCCACCATGCCATAGCTCTTCCTTTCAAGCGTGTAGCAACTAACTTTACTCTACGATGCTCGGGTACTTCTTTGAAGTCAAAAATTTCTTCCACATTAGACAACCAATCCAAAAATTCCTCCGCTACCATTCCACCCTTGAATTCTGGAATTTCAGTTTTCATCCCCGACTCCCATCGTCGATCATCTTCTACATCCCGATATGCATTCCGTACTTGGTCTCGATCTCGGGAATGAACACTACATCTACCACTATCTTCATCAAAAATAGATGTACTTCGATAACGATCTCGACCATCCACATCTCTATGATCACGCATATCTCTTCGACTTTGTCTTTCAACATCACGATATGGTTCATGTTCAAACTCACGTGGAGTTCTTCTCTCTTCATCTCTATACTCGTGATGTTCTCTTCTCAATGAAACTGAAGATTCTCTTCTTTCTCGGTAAGATTGCGGCGACACCCTCCTCGCTTCTGTAACCGATGGCGAAACTCTATTTCCTCCATGGTTCGAGACTGGCGACCTTCTTCTTTGTCCTTGATTCATATCATTCATCAGTTTCTCTAACTTCCAAATGCCTTCATCAAACTTTTCATTGATGCGTTGTTCCATTTGCTTGGCTTCTTCTCT
The DNA here is from genome assembly GCA_030737815.1 of Allium fistulosum. Classification (NCBI taxonomy): domain Eukaryota; kingdom Viridiplantae; phylum Streptophyta; class Magnoliopsida; order Asparagales; family Amaryllidaceae; genus Allium; species Allium fistulosum. Next base: position 733,944,895 of record CM060908.1, on the reverse strand, counting down.
CCTATACAACGCTTCAACATTCTGATGGCGATTAGCTCTACTCGGTGGCATTGTCAAATCTTCACAACTTTAACTCTCGGCCTTGAATTCTTCAATAAGAATTGGCTCCAAAGACTCGGCTTAGCTATGATTGGCTAAGTCTAGCTCTGATACCAAATGATGCAGCAGCGCATAAATGAAATGTATGAAACGGTGAAAGCAGCAATCGATGGACTGAAAATACTGAATGCCCAAATCCGTTGATCTCGAAGATGCCGGATTCTAGCTATCTCTAACACGTTGATCGCGCACGATACCGTGTTAAAAGATCTACGATTCTTCGAACATTGATCTAGCGCACTATATTCCGTGAATCGGCTTCAGCAATCATTGATTCGAGCACACTCGAATGCCGAAAGTGGAGATAGGAGATTACACTCAACTACCAATTTAAGAAGAGGCACAAAGCTCTCAAAAAAAGTTTTATTCAAAATCAACTTACTTACAAATGACGCAACACCCATATTTATAGGCAGTTTACAACTCTACACTTACATCACAACACATAGGTCGTGAACGACCTAACACAGACAAACGACCTACGACCTAAAACAATGCGACCTAACAACAATCAGCGACTTACAATACAACGACATAAGAACAAACAAGTTAACAAACATGAGTTACAACACAACGACCTAAGAATACAACACACGTGACCTAAGGACCCAGCGACTTAAGAAATCCAAGCTTCATGCGATATAGGCTTCATGCGACCTAAAACTTGAGCGACATATGGTCGAGCGACCTATGAATTCAAGCGGCATAAGGAAAATCTGCTTCAGAGACTTGCGACCTAAGGTGGTTGCGACTTAATTCTGACGCGACTTAAGGAGATTGGCATGTGAGAGTGCGGCATATCTTGCCTAGGTCGTAGCACGGTAGATTTAGGTCGTAGCTCATCACTATGTTCTGAGCGACTTAAGAATGAGCGACATATGAATTTTAGCGACCTAACTGGAAAGCGGCATAGGGATTCTGCACGCGACCTAAGACTTCGCGACCTATGATTCTGGAACGACCTAAGCTTCAAACGACTTAAGGAAATGTGGCATAAACTTGTTATGTCGTTGCTCTCGAACTCGTAACTTAACCCGCATATCTCGCTAGGTCGTAATTCATTAGGTCGCTGGCGACTTATGAGTTCGTTTGGTCACTCGCGACCTAAGATAAGCTTCAAATCTTGGATTGGAAAATCAAGTTTAGGCTGGGCTACATCAATCCAACATATGGTGAGTGGTTTTTTCATGGTGAGAGGAATGACACAGATGCAGTAGTCAATCCTACACCAAATGTTACCACCAATAAGGCTTGCAACTCTCATCAAACTCGAGAGGAAAACCATGTAGAAGGTGCTCTTGGAAACCTTGTTGGCAATGCATATGGTGTGTATGGAAGAATACACGATATCGGTGATGGTTATCAGGGAAGAAAGTACACTGAGTACAAAAGAAAAGCAAATGAAAAACTATATTCTTCTTGTGAATATGGTCTTACAATGTTAAGTGTCCTTATAGAGCTACATAATTTGAAAAAGGAATTCAATTGGTCAGGAAACAGTGTGACCGAGTTGTTGAAGAGATTGAAAAAGTGGCTTTTGAAGGAAAATACACTACCGGATAAATACTCCACAATGAAACAAATGTTAATGGATTTGGGAATGAACGTAGAGTGCATACATGCTTGTGAAAATGATTGCATATTATTTTGGAAGGAGAATAAAGATGTTGTTGAATGTTCTCGTTGCTATACATCGAGATTTAAAGTTAAAGATGAAGGTGAAATGGTAAAAGTTACAAAACAACCAAGAAAATTTTTAAAATATTTTTCAATAATTCCTAGATTAACTAGACTTTACACTATACCATGGATAGCTTGAAAAAAGTTATGGCATAGTGAAGCAAAAACTTATTGGAATTCCATGCATGATCCTATCGACTCAGCTGAATGGAGATCGGTTAAGAATAAGTGGTCGGAGTTTGCTAATAATGCTCGAAATGTTTGGCTTGGAATTACTACTAATGGGTTTAATCCTAATACAATTCAGTCAAACAGTTATAGTTATTGGCCCGTATATATGGTTCCTTATAACTTACCTCCTTCGTTGTGCATGAAATTAGAATTTCATGCATAAGTTTATTAATTCCTGGACCTAAAGCACCAAGTCAAGATATTGATGTATATTTAGAACCCCTTGTGGATGAGTTGAAACAACTTTGGACGATAGAAGTTCTTGCATTTGACATGAATAAAAAAGAGTATTTCACATTAAGAGCAATGCTATTATGGGGAATTCATGATCCACCTGCAATTGGGAATATGTCGGGTTGTGTGACTCGTGGTTATAAAGCATGCCCTATTTTTCCTACAGAGACCGAGGCGGAACATGTTGGTAATAAGATTGTTTATACGAAGTATAGAAGATTTCTGAAGAATTGTAACATCCCGCCTTTTTGTACGTTTTAAGCAGACACACGTGCCGACTCAAACCATATAGAAGGGCGGATTGTTATTGGGGTGAATAAGAAAAAGCAGAGAAAGAACAAAAAAACAGAATCTCGCAGTGGAATGACAAAATATAATAATCAAATAACAGTTCATGAAGCTGTATACAAAACATTTGATTATACTTATACAATACAAAAATCAGAGTTACACATATCAGAGATAAACAAATAATAATGAAGCGGAACAGTATGATGCAGTGGAATAAATATAGTAAATAGTAGTAGTACAAATCTTCATCTTCGTCCTCCAGAAATAAGGTCTTCAAATCCTGAAATGCTCAGGCTGACCCGAGCGAATTGAAAAGATAAAACACTCGAGTCAGAACTAAAAGATCTTATGTGAGTTAAATCAACGGTAAATAAATATGAGTGTAAACGGCATCAGAGATGTTTACGGGGTTTGACATCTCTTATCCAGTGTCTAACGTGAGTGCAATAACTTAAGAGATATTCAGGATTCACATCTCCTAAGGATCCGTTAAACTATCTACTATGTAATACAATATGCTATCATAATATGTCTACAGTAATATAAACTATTAAAATAGCATAAGGCGTTACCCATATCTCCCTTAACACTTTTTATATATTCCCATAGTCTATACAGTACTGTAATCCCACCGGTACTGGGTGCCATCAGAAGGCACTCCATAGGTATGGTACAAACCAAACTCGTAGAAGGCGCGCTAGGGTAGGTGACACGGCATAACTAGGAAATGCTAGGGTAGATATACCAATTACACTTCCGGACCGGTGGTAACGCATATCAGCTACTATTGCCCACCTCGTAACACACTCCCGAATCCAAAAAATTCGAGGGAGGCCACCAAATAAATCGTAAAGTCAGAATATAGTATCGATGGAATGTGCCCGATCGGAGGAATGACCTCACTTAGCCCGTCGATTGCTCCTGTTTTAGCCACCTTATGCTAACTCACGGGAGTTAGGTCCACGTATATACCTTATAGGATCGTCGCCACCATCCTACTTCATTCTGGAATCTCCACCGCGTACACAGTTGTCAAAGTGGTTTTCGGTATTGGCAGAGAGTATGACAATATCTGATCCCTATCTCTTTAACAACCAATCACTTATTACACACCGGATGGTTCTTTTACATTTCCAAAATCAATTCATAATTGATATCAAAATATCATATTCAATTCAAATTATATCATTTTCGAAATCATTACTTACTTCCGAAATTATATCACATTGAAATCATAGTTGGAATTATATTTCCTTTCAAAAGTCATATTTTCAAAATAGGCTAAACTCTCATTTCAAATTTATCGTATTAACCCAAATATGTTATTAAATCCCAACTTAGGTTATAATGTCGCTTAACCACGTTCACTTTAAAATCGAGAATTTGAATATAAACTCATCCACTTTACTTAGTTTGGAATTTAGAAGAAAATAGTTTTAAATAGTTATAAATAGTTAATATAGATTTAAAATAGATTAAATATAATTAAATGGATTAAATAGCTTTAAAATAGATTAATTAGATTTAAAATAAGTTAAAACAGGTTAATTAGTTTAAATAAATTAAATGGTTTAAAATAGGTTAACATGATTTAATATAATTAATACAGGTTAAAATAGTTTAATACTTTGAAATCTTAATAATTAGAAATTTTGAAATAATATATTTTTAAAACAGTTTATATTAAAAAAATATGAATTTGAAATTTTTATCAATTTAAACTATTTATTTCATTCCAACACATTTTGACCATTTCAATGTCCCTAAAACCCAATTTCAAATTTTCCGATTCAAAATTCTAAATAAATATTAAGTTCAATATCGCTTAAATCCATGTCAAAACATCGATTTAATTACTCCAATTTCAATATATTTCAAAGTTACACTTCAATGATTATAATAACTCAATTTCGATAAACTTCACTTATATTTCAAATTCGCTATAAAATTTCAATTTTATTCCTTTAACAATTCTTTTAAAACAATTCAATTTTAGTATAAAACTCGAAATTCGATGAGAATTCAATTTATATAAATCACAATTTTATTTCAAAAATATCATTTAACTCAAAGCAAAATTTAAGGATTCAAAATCATTTAAATTTAACCAATCCGGTGTCCGTATATAATTCTCTACCCTTTGGTCAAGTGATACAGATATTTATCATTTCAATCCGAAATTTAATTTTTTTTATATTTACGGATATATATCATTTCAATCCGCAATCCCAAAAATATTCAAAATCCATAAAATCGCTCAAGTCTATCATTTCGACCCATAACGATTTTTCCTTAATCTAAAGATCATTCTGGTATGTATCATTTCAACCTATAGTGAACTTGCAGTTATAACAATATAAATACAACATCCATTCACCCAATACAACAAATCAAACATTCATCACAATCATCATCCAAATCAATCAATAGATATCAATATAGAACTGATAATCAATAACAGGTATTTAACTGGCAATTTATATTCAATAATAAATTAAATAACGATTCAATTCAAATAAATTTAAATTAACCGAGATGATGATTTAAAAATACCAAACAGTCATAAATAAATTTATAATCACATCAAAAATTAATTTAACTAACATAAGAAATTTTTTAGAAGTTGTGAGTGGGTTAAAACACTCACCTTTGAATTTAAATCGAATTTAAATTCAAAATAAGCCCAAAATTTGAACGGTCTCAGAATTCGTCCAAACCAGCGTCAAAATCTTCGGAATTTTGATACGATCCTAGCGGAGAAAACCGCGCATAAATTGGAACTCATATGCATAAATTATTGCGATCAGAACGATTGAAAAATTAAATTTAAATAAAAAAACACAGACCTATACTCGAGTGCCACGTCGCCACACAAACCCTAACCAAACAAAAATAATCGCGACCACGTTGTACAAGGTCGGCCGCCACCATCTCCTCTATTTTTGCCATCGCCTCGTCGAACTTTGACCCGATCAGTCAACATCACCGCCTCCACCACCACAGGTCGCGCCTGGCCGAAGCACTATGACCCCGAGCGATGCCTCAGGCGTACGCGATGTCGAACCACACGTAGCACGTCCATCATCCAATTCTGGCGCATCCACTCCACTTCGAGACGAACTAGCCGTATGGATCGACTCCATACGTCGTGCTATGCGCTCTAGCAGCCTCTGATCGTCACCAAATCGAAGATCAGCCGTTAAACGGTAAACCCCACACTAGATGGCCGAGAATAAATTGGTGATTTCTGGCCAAACCACAACTCAAATCGAAAAACAAATCATAGATTTGACTTGCGCTTGTCGAGAGCTTCAAGTCGATATATAATTCGATATATTTTGAGGAGATTTGATTTTGAAGTTGAATTTTGAATTGGATAATTTAGGGTTTGTCTGCCATTAGAAAGAGAGGAACAAATGAAATTGTACGTACAGAAAAACAGAGGTGAGAAACACTAGGGTTTAAAATGAGGTATTTATAGACAGATCAGAAAAATAGAATGAGTGGATACGATTGATTTACCCGCTGAACGATAAATGGCCCGAAAAGCCCGTTCTATCTCCGGAACGAAAATGGGTAATCCCATATATCAAAATGGATGTTATAAAATATTTTAAACTCAATGGAATAGGTTTCAAGTCCTAATTTCATCGTATGAAGAAGTTATGTTAAAATCAGCTTATTTCAAATTGATTTCAATTGATTTTAATTAAATTGATTTCTAGGCGTTTCGAGCCCGTACGATAAAACGACAAGTCCGATCGTTACGGAACTTGAAATCCTATAATAATTAACCGTTAAGGATCCGATGAAACTGGTTTCGTCGAAATCCGAGCCAGTGGCCAAAATGGCTATTTTCACATTAATTAAATAAATAAATATTAAATCAATTAAATCACATTTTTATTTCAAATTTAATTATTTACACTTTCTATCATTTTGAATTACTTAGTAATTCATAATCCTTTAAACATATTTCCATATCAATTTATTATTGAATATTTCACCAATTTCAATGTTTAATTTCAATAAACGCAGTAATTATAAATTAAATTTTCAATAATTCCATTTAATTGACCTTTCATCTATTATTCAATCCATATTTATCAAATAGATGAAATTAACATTGGTTCATGATATATTACCCTAATATTTTCAAATTTCATCTTAATCTCCATTAACGTAATATTTAAATACTTAATTTCATTTAATTGCAATTAATCCAATTATTATACTATAAATTCCAATAAATTGATAAATCTTTATTTCCATTCTTTTATTTTATCTTATGAATAAAATTAACATTTCCATTCATTTTATTACATTCACATGTTTCAGTTATTGTCTTAACTCACATTAATGTAACATTTAATTGCACTAAAATTATAATTGATTTCCAATTCAAATTAAATAAACTAAATAAATACGTAACCTATAATAGTTGTTACCATTTACTTTTAATTACATTTATAAGTTTATTACTTACAACAAATGTTACCATTAGTTTCATAACACTGATTTCATTATTAAATTACAAATTTTCATTTCTCTCATTATTAAATTACCTAAATCTCATTATTTAACAAATTTAAATTATCGAAAATTTACGGGTTGTTACACTCTCCCCCACTCAAAACTTTTCGTCCCCGAAAAGGAAAAAAAGAAGGGAAAAGTGGAAATTAGAAATCAATATATCTTATTCAAAATATTAAATTTATAAACAAATAAATTTACAAAACTAATTAATCTATATAAAATATATCCATTTATAACCATTAAATCCTTTTAATATTCAAGGTAATAAAGTTTGGAAAACTTTTCACAAAAATTTTCTATGTCCAAAATTTTCAGAAAATTTCTGCAGAGTCTCCTTTGTACGGAGAGGTCTGGGAGAAATAATAATATCAATAATAACAAAATATATCATAATTTTTAAAATAATATGTCACAACAGCGGGAAAACAATATAATATCGCTAGAAAACCGTAATCCGAGAACGTACCTATTTGTCGGGCAAACAGCTATTGCTTCCATAACCTGTATTTCACTTATAGAATCTAAAAGAGTTAATAATTATATAAAATGAAATATTTAAAGTTGTTTCAACCACTAACAAACAAATCAATATAAACAACAATCACTGGCAACCACAGCATACAATCATCATATGAAATCAATATAATCAACCATCCATCCATAGCAAACAAACAAATGGTTTTGTTCGGGTTCATAAATTTTTTACCGCCTAGAATGACAAATAAACTACTGAGTGCACCATTTACTCAACAGTCTTAGATGAACTCAATCGATTATTCATACATCTTAAACAATTAGAAGTATCTTATCCCAAACAACCCATAAACCAAAACAAACAATAATTTACAATGTACTTGAGTTATTCTTATTAAATTTCTTTCACAACATTTACAATTTTTATTTTATTTTCATTCATACAAGGATTATTTCTTTAACTTACATTTATCTCTTACAAAAAAATTTCCCATTCATTCATTCAGTGTTTATTTAATTTATTTTCCTTTATTACTTACAAAAATTCATTTTCATTTATTCATATCATGTTAATTTCTTTTATTGCATTACATTCATTTTATTATTTACTTTAATTATAAATAGTTTCAATATTTACTTAAGTTCAAAATCCTTTACTTACAGTACTCATTTTGTATTTCATTTAATTAGTAGTATTACAATTTTAACTTAAGTTTATAACTATTTTCATATCAAATTTCTTATTTATAAAAGTAAATTTCATTGAACACTTCCATTACATAAGTTTTACTTGTAAAAAATTCCATTCCATATTCCTTTAACATTTCAACTTTTTTATAATTGGTAAGTTATATATATATATATATGCCTTTAAGAATGCAATTGAAAGTTACACAAGTTTGACTTACTTATTCTAATTAACTTAAGGTTCAATAGTTATCATTTCTTATTTTCATATTCTTTTCGTTTACAAGTTACAAATTCTAAATTCCTTTTATATTTCAGTTATACCTTAACATATAATTTCTTATTTTCATTTAGAAGTTTCAATTATTAAATAGTTAAAAAAATTCCATTTCAATAATTGAAATCTCTAATTCATAGAAATTTAAGAACTAAATGTCGGGTTCCATTTCAATTCATTTAAAATAATATATATATATATATATATATATATATATATATACACACACACACATACACACACTCATAACTTTTATATCCAATCATATTTAAACTTAAAATTTTATTTTTTTATCAAAATAGATCTATAGTAAAACTACTACAATGGCCTTCCCACTTGAAACTCGAAAACGAATGTCGATGATGCGTGCAATCATCATCGAAATTATTTTCCAGCGATAGAGAGGGAAGTACATAACTTTTTCTTCCAAAATTTATTTAAAACAATTCTTTCAAATCATATTGAAATATTTATATAAGAAAATACTTCTAATATTATTATTATTATATCCCAAAATCATTCGAAAGAAATTTTCAAAAACCCCGGAACTTAAGTTCTAAATTTCCAAATTTCATTTATCTTATTTTCAACCAATATTTATAAATTTCACTACCTAACAACCAACATATTACAACCAAATATATATCATTTATAAATCATTATTTTATATACAAAATATATAATAGGCAAAATTATTTCATTTACCTTTATTTCAAAACAGATATTGTGTCCGTGAGTCCTATTAAACATTTAGAAATCTCTATCGATGTCATAGCATCCTATGTACCGACCAGAATTTATAAATACAAAACGGAACAAATTCACACAATATAAAACATTTATATAACACTAAAAAATGCACTCTCTCATATATATACACACACTCAGCGACTCATCATAGGGTATTACTACCCTATTTTTAAAGAGTCAGACCCCACAAAGCTAAGGTTATCGCTAAACCTGGCTCTGATACCAACTGTAACATCCCATCTTTTTGTACGTTTTAAGCAGACACACGTGCCGACTCAAACCATACAGAAGGGCGGATTGTTATTGGGGTGAATAAAAAAAAGTAGAGAAAGAAAAAAAACAAAACAGAATCTCGCAGCGAAATGACAAAATATAATAATCAAATAACAATTCAGGAAGCTGTATACAAAACATTTGATTATACTTATACAATACAAAAATCAGAGTTACACATATCAGAGATAAACAAATAATAATGCAGCGGAACAGTATGATGCTGTGAAATAAATATATTAAATAGTAGTAGTACAAATCTTCGTCTTCGTCCTTCAAAAATAAGGTCTTCAAATCCTGAAATGCTCAGGCTGACCCGAGCGAATTGAAAAGACAAAACACTCGAGTCAAAACTAAAAGATCTTATGTGAGTTAAATCAATGGTAAATAAATAGGAGTGTAAACGGCGTCGGAGATGTTTACGAGGTTTGACATCTCTTATCCAGTGCCTAACGTGAGTGCAATAACTTAAGAGATATTCGGGATTCACATCTCCTAAGGATCCATTAAACTATCTACTATGTAATAAAATACGCTATCATAATATATCTACAGTAATATAAACTATTAAAATAGCGTTAAGGCGTTACCCATATCCCCCTTAACACATTTTATATATTCTCATAGTCTATACAGTACCGTAATCCCACTGGTACTGGGTGCCGTCAGAGGGCACTCCATAGGTATGGTACAAACCAAACTCGTAGAAGGCGTGCTAGGGTAGGTGACACGGCACAACTAGGCAATGCCAGGGTAGATATACCAATTACACTTCCGGACTGGTGGTACCGCATAGCAGCTACTACCGCCCACCTCGGAACACACTCCCGAATAAAAAAAATCGAGGGTGGCCACCAAATAAATTGGAAAGTCATAATATAGTATCGATGGAATGTGCCCGATCGGAGGAATGACCTCACTTAGCCCGTCGATTGCTCCTGTTTTAGCCACCTTATGCTAACTCATGGGAGTTAGGTCCACGTATATACCATATAGTCGTCGCCACCATCCTACTTCATTCGGGAATCTCCACCGCGTACACAGTTGTGAAAGTGGTTTTTGGTATTGGCAGAGAGTATGACAATATCTGATCCCGGTCTCTTTAATAACCAATCGCTTATTACACACCGGATGGTTCTTTTACATTTCCAAAATCATTTCATAATTGATATCAAAATATCATATTCAATTCAAATTATATCATTTTCGAAATCATTACACTATAAGAAAACTTGTTATTAGTTGCATTATTTAGCAGAGTTTGAAAGTTAAGTGCAACTATTGATCATTTGGAAGAGCAAAAGTAAATTCATAAACGCTGCCAAAATGCTCCCGCCAACTATTCCTTGAAATTTCGGTGAATCTTTTTTAGTCCGCTCGTATCTCTTTTTCCTCCACTTAACAACAAATTATTTCGAATAACTATCTTTCATTTATTTAGGAATAAAAACAATGGTGAGCCTAGATTCCAGCTACTTCTCATCGTCTCCATGTTTCCCTATTTCTAATTCTCAATCTCATCCTTTTCTCAACCTTTCCCTCTCGTCCAACTCACCTCCATCCTATCTACTCTTCCTCTTCTCTGTTCATTGGCTTGTGAAAGGCTACAAACCCTATACTTATATTTTGACATTATCTTAAGCTACAAACCTAGATCGACACCAAAATCGCGTTAGAAATTCTCTTCAATGTGAAGTCGAGTAGCTTCCCACTATCACCGTCATCCGTTGCACCAACAAAATTTCTACAGACCACATCTCCCCCGCTCTAATCTCCAAATCTCCACATCAGCTCGCATCATCCACGAGCTTGAGCCTATGGATGTAGAGAAAGGTATTTTTTGTTATTTTTAAATAAAATTAAATATCAAAGTTTGTAATAGTATTATTAATTAGGTATTGTTATGGTCTGACCATAGTCAGTGATGGAGATGATGGATTTGTACAGAAAGGTTTGATTATGGGTAGGTCTTTATGGTGAACTCTATAACCATTCATTTTAGTGTAAAGTCTTAGTTGAACAAAGAAAGGATAAATGTGTAAGAACTTTTGTCCTTTGTCCCTGACTATTAATCACATAGTTGCATTGTTTTTAAATGTCCAATGTTTCTGCCATAGTTTGTATATGAATGTTTTCCTTAATGCTTACTATTGTGGCCTACAACAATATTGATATCCTCGCATAATTTTATTATCTTCATCTTACCAGCTTCAAACACTGTAATGAGAACGATGGCTCAAAATTATGGGAGTTCAAAGGTATATCTTACTGTTACTGATTATAATTCTCATATAGATTTTGGAACATCGTTGTTGGAGAGGTTTTACTTGCAGCCGCTCAAAGTCTTCAGGGTTGTCTCATCCTGAGCTTTTATTTAATCACCTTGATCAACATTAAATCTATGTTCTATATATAACTTATGCATGTTCAGCCACTCAGACCCATATTTGCTAAGCTCTTTTCAAGCTCTGGTATGTGTTGTACTATTTGTGTTTGATTTATGTTTGGTTCATCTACTGTCAATTATTTAGTAAAACGATCAAAGAAGGACTTCTCAAAAGTGATTCTAATAAGTGTTGGAGGAAGATGGAAGAGTTAGGGCCAAAAGATCAGAGGACTGGGGTCAGAAAACAAAGCATTAGCCATGGTTGGACAATGGGGCGAGCAACTGGCTGTTGATAATAGGGGAAGGAAGATGATAAGGCTACATAGGAATGTTTATATATGCAACCAAAGCTAAGCGAAGGACGGTAGGAGTTAAGTGGAGATAGTTCGTCGTGGTGGCATAACTGTAGGGTTGGGGGCTGTGCATCTGTACATTACTGTGTGTGTCACACTACATGCATGCAGGTTGTGTACAAAGAGAAAGTCAAAAGATGCAGGGCTGGGAATAAGACATTTGATAAAAAATTTCTCACTATCTAATAGTCGCATGGCCATGGACCCGGTGGCTTTGGTAGTTGTACTAAGGTCGCTGCAAGATTTGGATGACCTAAGAGTGCTTCAGACCGGCTGTGATAGAGTCCACAGAGATGATGACATTGTATTCCTAGAGATCATCATCATTCTCATAATAATCGACCAAGCTTATTGGATTGGTACTCATTGTGCTAGTGTTCGCCATTGGAAATGTTTGTAATTATGGTTCTATCTGCGGTTCATCGTTTAAAACAATGAATCGGGTGTTGTATCGATATAGGCTAGCATCGTAAGGTAGGACATGATGGTTGCAAGGATGGCGTGAGGCAGTTAGAAGATAGCCTGCATGAATATATAGGTATGAAAAGTGATTTAAACTCTTGTTCAATAATGGTATTCTATTTGGTATGATTTTTAATACTCAATTCAGTATATGTATTCTATTTGAAATGATTTGTATTTGATTATGTCTTTCCGTTTACCGTGTTTTGTCAGATGGAGTAGGAGCATTATGGAGATGGACTTCATGCGATTGATTCTGCCACTTTTCCATGGAATTACTCAATTCTGCTTACTGGTAACTTTACTAATGTTTTTCATTTTGATACAAGAGACGTTCTATAAACTAAAGTTTTTTTGAGATATTACAAAAATAATTAGTGCAGTGGACATGAATTTTAAAAAGGATAATGTCATTTGAATAACCATCAGAAATGCAGTGTACGTCAGTTACGATATGTCATTTTATGTGTATGGTTTTTACATTAGTCTCGAAAAATTCTTTGTAAGAACTCTGTGGTTTAACTTCGGTATGCACGGTCATTGTACGTATATGTACAGTAGTTAATAACATGCTACTGATCTTCTACATATACTTCTATTTATTTTGTTCAGTTTGACTGTAGCGCAGACATGTAATGAGTTTTACATATAGTGCAAATACATTATTCAAGTAGAAGGACTAACGAAAATATTCGTACCAATCAATGTTGAATACGAGCTTACTGCAATTATCAGGCCTTTATTTAATTCATGATGCATCATTTGAAAGATGGAGCAAGGAATATAAAGTAATGAAAGAACGTTTTCCTTCCTGTTACAACGTATGGACGATTAATTTTAATATTGGCTTAACTAAAAAGCAGATAAACTAAGAAAACGGAAAGCAAGCTGAATTTTGTAACTAACAAGTATCTAATCAACAAGTTTATAATTATTAATCAGAGAGAATCAAATTAACAAGTTGATCATATCATTTTCCAATCCGGAACACTATTCTGATATTGAAAATACACGCAATATACACTTCAATTTGATTGCATGTTTTCTGCGTTTAACATATTATCCACCGGCAAACTATAAACAATAAGAGTGTCTTGTCATCCAGTAGTGAGTAGCAGGTGATGTAGCAAGTTGTACGTACTTTAATTAATTACTGGTAAAAAAACTATTTTAAACTTAATAAATAAATCAACTTCACAGAAACTGAATTGTTACATATTCAAATCAAATTGTGACAATCATAAAGGAATTAACATCCACCACCAAACTGAATGTACCAAAAATGTACCAAAACTGAATTGTTCAAGGTTGACTAGCATGTAAAACGTCAACTATCAATTTTACCTACAAAACCGTTCGACTAGAAGCAAGTAAACAGTCAACCGTACACAATCTCATTTTACATATTTTCAAATATTTGTAATGTTTTACATAAACTTTCTAACAACTAATATACTACCCAACAGCTATATTACAGTAAAAGAAAGCTATGTTTCAAAGAAAAATTAAATTTGTACAACATAATATATAATTCTCAGGTTTTCTGAAACAGAATCTATATATCAATAACTAAAAGACGAAATGATTTGTATAAGCAAATGTATGGCACTTAGTTCTTCTTTTGTAGTTCCAATCCAATTACACCTCCCAACATCATTGAATGAAGATATGTGGCTGCAAAAATATTAAAGCTAAAGTCTTAATGAAAAAACTCAGGTACTTTGCTTTTGTGGAAAAATGATCAAACCAAGAATTAAAAACTTGCTCCAAAGCGTCTTTCTGTCCATGATCAAAGTCAAGGGCGTTAAGTGATTATACATTTAATGGCTCAAATGTTGAACTTTTGTAACTGCAAAATTTTTTCTTGGTTCATGAATTAAACTTGAACTTCAGATATCATTAGTTTCTTTTATTCTAGTCATCATAGCATACCAAAGCCCTCGGACAGTAACAAAATCTATGCGACTTCACTTTGTACATGGTACATAAATTACTACTTTTCTTAGAAGATCATATAATTTTAAAAAAAAATCAAATTCTTCAAATAAATTTAAATTTAGAGGAAAAACATTAGGAGGGATGAGGCAAGTTGGAGTATTGACAGCAACATCTTATTTTGCTTTGAAAGATAACATTAGCAAAATTATCCTTGATTACAAGAAAGAGGAGGTACTTGCAGGTTTTCTTCTTGACCTTCTTTCTTAGTATGATGACGAAAGAAAACTCTTCTTTAATTATCTTTTGTGACCGAATAGTTAATTAATGTTTTTATAGTAAACATGCAAATTTTATGGCTTGGATAATCCATTGAGGGTGCAAGAATGGTTAGCATAGTAATATAGCTAACTATGGCATCCCATTTATGGAAACTAGAATGAAACTTTACTTAAAGTACTTTATCTATTTTTGATTGTTTATATTTACTGTTTTATGATTTTTGTATTTATAGGGGATCCTATTCCAATTATGTGAATCATGGAGTTTGGAGCATCTCAGCACAGGTTTTATTATACAACTCTTCTTTATTTTCTGTTTTCACTTCTCTCAATTATTGATTAGTTTTTCCTGCATAATTATTATGCTTTAGTATCTTGTAATATGATTCATGAATGTTCTTGGCTTCTTCTTGTTTCACTAATTGCATTTCTTGGTCCATCTATATACTGTTACAAGTCCATCACTCTCAGTTTTGCTAAGATGTATAACACTAGTCATGATGTATATTAGATGAAATATTGTAAAACTTCTAACATAATTTTCTATGGCTTCTTCCTGTTGATTATATTTTGTCTACATGTAGGCGTTTCTGAAGAATGAGCAGTAGCAGCACTAGTTTATCGTACTTGTTAAGTAGTTTGGTTGTTTATTGTACTTGCTTAGTTCAGATGTTTATGGTACTTTAACTGCAGCAGTAGCATATTGTTTGTGGTACGTAGTTCGGTTGTGTAAACTTCTATGTACGGTTAACCTTTTGTCTTGAAACTACTGTTCGGTTGTGTAAACTTCTATGTACAGTTAACATATTGTTTATGTTAGTGCTTTTGTTTATGTATTTTGTGGTTTTTAAATGTGTTTATGTTTGAATGTGTATGTGTATATGTATATGTATTTTGCGGTTGTTTAATGTGTATGTGTTTATGTATTATGTTATAAGCTATGAACAAGATTGAACTGGAGGCAATTTATAGGCAGAGCTGGAATATTTTTAGTAGCGTTTCGAAAACGCTACTAAAAAATGCTACAAAAAAGAATTTAACAAACGCTACCAAAATATTTTTGAGCAGACCAAGTACATTTTGGTAGCGTTTTATACATGCTGCAAAAAAAGAATTTAGTGGCGTTTCATAAACGCTGCAGTAAAACGATTTATGGTAGCCTTGAAATAAGTTTTAGTAGCGCTCAAAAAACGCTACTAAAAGTTTTAGTGGCGTTTCATAAACGCTGCAGTAAAACGATTTATGGTAGCCTTGAAATAAGTGCGACTAAAAATCAGGTATTTTTAGTCGCGGGCTTTATAACAGTGTTTATCAAAACGCTGCTAAAACTTTTAGTAGCGTTTTTTGAGCGCTACTAAAAATCAAAATTCTTATAGTGTTACTTACTTCCGAAATTATATCACATTGAAATCATAGTTGGAATTAAACTTCCTTTCAAAAGTCATATTTCCAAAATAGGCAAAACTCTCATTTCAAATTTATCGTATTAACCCAAATATGTTATTTAAATCCCAAGTTAGGTTATAATGTCGCTTAACCACATTCACTTTAAAATCGAGAATTTGAATATAAACCCATCCATTTTACTTTGTTTGGAATTTAGAAGAAAATAGTTTTAATTAGTTATAAATAGTTAATATAGATTTAAAATAGATTAAATATAATTAAAATAGATTAAATATAATTAAAATAGATTAAATAGCTTTAAAATAGATTAATTAGATTTAAAATAAGTTAAAACAGGTTAATTAGTTTATATAAATTAAATGGTTTAAAATAGGTTAACATGATTTAATATAATTAATATAGGTTAAAATAGTTTAATACTTTGAAATCTTAATAATTAGAAATTTTGAAATACTATATTTTTAAAACAATTTATATTAAAAAAATATGAATTTGAAATTTTTATCAATTTAAACTATTTATTTCATTCCAACACATTTTGACCATTTCAATGTCCCCAAAACCCAATTTCAAATTTTCCGATTCAGAATTCTAAATAAATATTAAATTCAATATCGCTTAAATCCATGTCAAAACATTGGTTTAATTACTCCGATTTTAATATATTTCAAAGTTATACTTCAACGATTTTAAAAACTCAATTTTGATAAACTTCACTTATATTTCAAATTCGCTATAAAATTTCAATTTTATTCCTTTAAGAATTCTTTTAAAACAATTCAATTTTAGTATAAAACTCGAAATTCGCTGAGAATTCAATTTATATAATTCACAATTTTATTTCAAAAAGATCATTTAACTCAAAGCAAAATTTAAGGATTCAAAATCATTTAAATTTAACCAATCCGGTGTCCTTATATAATTCTTTACCCTAGGGTCAAGTGATACAGATATTTATCATTTCAATCCGCAATTTAAATTTTTTATATTTATGGATATATATCATTTCAATCCGCAATCCTAAAAATATTCAAAAGCCATAAAATCACTCAAGTCTATCATTTCGACCCATAACGATTTTTCCTTAATCTAAAGATCATTCTGGTATGTATCATTTCAACCCATAGTGAACTTGCAGTTATAACAATATAAATACAACATCCATTCACCCAATACAACAAATCAAACATTCATCACAATCATCATCTAAATCAATCAATAGATATCAATATAGAATTGATAATCAATAACAGGTATTTAATTGGCAATTTATATTTAATAATAAATTAAATAACGATTCAATTCAAATAAATTCAAATTAACCGAGATTGTGATTTAAAATATACCAAACAGTCATAAATAAATTTCTAATCACATCAAAAATTAATTTAACTAACATAAGAAATTTTTTAGAAGTTGTGAGTGGGTTAAAACACCCACCTTGGAATTTAAATCAAATTTAAATTCAAAATAAGCCCAAAATTTGAACGGTCTCAAAATTCGTCCAAACCAGCGTCAAAATCTCTGGAATTTTGATACGATCCTAGCAGAGAAAACCGCGCGTAAATTGGACCTCGTATGCATAAATTATTGCGATCAGAATGATTAAAAATTTAAATTTAAATAAAAAAACACAGACCTATACTCGAGCGCCACGTCGCCACAGAAACCCTAACCGATCAAAAATAATCGCGACCACGCTGTACAAGGTCGGCCGCCACCATCTCCTCTATTTTTATCGTCGCCTCGTCGAACTTTGACCCGATCAGTCGACATCACCGCCTCCACCACCACAGGCCGCGCCTGGCCGAAGCACTGCGACCCCGAGTGACGCCTGACCTTAGGCGTACGTGATGCCAAACCACACGACACACCTCCATCATCCAATTCTGGCGCATCCACTCCACTTCGAGACGAACGAGCCGTATGGATTGACTCCATACGTCGTGCTCAACGCTCCAGCAGCCTTTGATCGTCACTAAATCGAAGATCTGCCGTTAAACGGTAAACCCCACACTAGACGGCCGAGAATAAATTGGTGATTTCCAGCCAAACCACAACAAAAATCGAAAAACGAATCACAGATTTGACTTGCGCTTGTCGAGAGCTTCAACTCGATATATAATTCGATATATTTTGAGGAGATTTGATTTTGAATTCGAATTTTGAATTGAAATTGAATTGGATAATTTAGGGTTTGTCTGCCATTAGAAAGAGAGGAACAAATGAAATTGTACATAAAGACATACTGAGTTGAGAAACACTAGGGTTTATAATGAGGTATTTATAGACATATCAGGAAAAATAGAATAAGTGGATACGATTGATTTACCCGCTGAACGATAAATGGCCCGAAAAGCCCGTTCTGTCTCCGGAACGAAAATAGGTAATCCCATATATCAAAATGGATGTTATCAAATATTTTAAACTCAATGAAACAGGTTTCAAGTCCTAATTCCATCGTATCAAGAAGTTATGTTAAAATCGGCTTATTTCAAATTGATTTCAATTAAATTGATTTCTAGGCGTTTCGAGCCCGTACGATAAAACGACAAGTCCGATCGTTACGGAACTTGAAATCCTACAATAATTCACTGTTACAGATCCGATGAAACTAGTTTCATCGAAATCCGAGCCAGTGGCCAAAATGGCTATTTTCACATTAATTAAACAAATTAATATTAAATCAATTAAATCACATTTTTATTTCAAATTTAATTATTTACACTTTCTATCATTTTGAATTACGTAGTAATTCATAATCTATTAAACATATTTCCTTATTAATTTATTATTGAATATTTCACCAATTTCAATGTTTAATTTCAATTTCAATAAATTCTGTAATTATAAATTGAATTTTCAATAATTCCATTTAATTGACCTTTCATCCTATTATTCAATCCATATTTATCAAATAGATGAAATTAACATTGGTTCATGATTTATTACCCAAATATTCTCAAATTTCATCTTAATCTCCTTTAGCGTAATATTTAAATACTTAATGTCATTTAATTGCAATTAATCCAATTATTATAGTATAAATTCCAATAAATTGATAAATCTTTATTTCCATTCTTTTATTTTATCTTATGAATAAAATTAACATTTCCATTCATTTTATTACATTCACACATTTCAATTATTGTCTTAACTCACATTAATGTAACATTTAATTGCATTAAAACTATAATTGATTTCCAATTCAAATTAAATAAACTAAATAAATAGGTAACCTATAATAGTTGTTACCATTTACTTTTAATTACATTTATAAGTTTATTACTTACAACAAATGTTACCATTAGTTTTCATAACACTGATTTCATTATTAAATTACAAATTTTCATTTCTCTCAATATTAAATTACCTAAATCTCATTAATTCAACAAATTTAAATTATCGAAAATTTACGGGTCGTTACAAGAATGGTTATCTGTATAGTGCACCAAAACATGGATGGTATAAAGATATAGAGTATAAGGAACCTCCAACACGACTGACAGGATCGGCTCTTTTGGAGAAGATTGCTCATATCAAATACACACCCGGTAAATCGATTAGAAAAAAGAAGTGTACAGGACATGATTTTGATCATGATAAAGAACACCTTGTAAATGAGAATGACGATTGTGTAAGACCAACATGGTATAAAAAGTCGATTCTTTTTTCCTTAGAGTATTGGAGTGGTCATAAAGTGCGACATACAATAGACGTGATGCATACTGAGAAGAATGTGGCAGAGCATTTTATTAATTTGTTATTCAATAGAACCAAACAATCTTCTAAATTTGCATTAGATAAAACTTACAAGATCCAATGTTGTCAAATTCTAAAAGACGTAAAACTTCCGTCGTGCTTTAGAACTAAATTAGGCAACTTAGTAAGTATTCAACCGCCTAGTTTGAATATTAGAAAGTCATATGATTATCATATTATTATCCAACATTTTCTGTCTGTCATGGTTCAACATGCATTTCCAAAGTTTCGTGACTTGAGGCTTGCGATTTTACAAGTATGCATGTATTTCAATATTATTTGTTCGAAATTTTTGATTCGAGAGCATGTCAAAGCCGTCAAAGATATGATTGCTGAGGCATTATTTGTGTTGGTCCATTATATTCCTGCTCAATTTTTTGATATAAGTATACATCTAATGGTGCATTTAGCTGATCAATCACTACTCTGCGGACCAGTTAATTATACATGGATGTATCCATTTGAAAGGTGAGACATTCTTTTTAATGATTATTATGTGAATTATTTTTCAGTGATAATATAAAAACATGCATTATTTTATGTTTTCTTAGAGCAATGAAGGAGTGTAAGGACATATCAAGCAATATACGATATGTGGAAGGGTCGATTTTCGAAGCATATCTTGTTTTAGAATCTAATAGGTATGCAATGGAGTATATGCCAGATCCACGTGCTGGTAATCATAGCTCTAAACAAGCACCATTCTTGGATGAGAATGGTAATAATACATACGAACGTTCCATTATTGAGGGTAAAACTATCAAGCTAAGTGGCGTACAACGCATACATATTCGAAGGTGGATACTTTTTAGAATGGACATACTAGATCTAGATGATTATTATAGGTTTGTGTTTTTTTACAAATTATAAAATAACTTTCTATTTACTTAACATATAACATGTTTACTTTGTAGCGAGTATCGATTGTCATTTGAAGATGCTCTCCATAATAAAAACAGACTCAATCAAAGGCAGAAGTTGTAGTACAATCTGAATTCATTGATTGGTTGCACAACAAGGTTTGTTAGTCTTGTACAAAAGAACAGTTTGATTATAAAAATACGATTTTATTTAATATATTTTAGTGGTTTTAACAATTAATGGAAGAATAATGGATGAATTCACTGTTATGGTATATATTAGTGGGCCAACGTGGGAAGCCTAAACTCATCTCAAATATAGGATCAATGGCTATGTATTTTCTTCTCAGCACTACGACAACTCATTCAACACAAGATAGTGGTCTTTGCATGGATGCAATTACAACGTTTATCACAAGTGCAAAAGATTTAAATCCTATAGATGATGATACTACTTGGTATGGTATTATCAAGGAGATCATTGAGGTTAATTATTATGATTTTCAACATGTGGTATTCTATTGCGATTGGGTTAATATCGCCGACAAAACACATGGGTGTAAGATTTGACCAGACTCTAATTTACCGATGGTGAATCTAAAGAAGCTTAAAAGTAGCAATGGAGAATATGATGAGCCCGTCATTCTTGCGTCTGAAACAAGCCAAATCTTTTACATAAAATATATACAAAATCCTGATTGGTCCATTGTACGACGTTCGCCTAAGCGCTTGACTGATGACACAAATGATTATGAGATGTCAATAAACCTCCACTCCAATTTAAATGAGCAACACAACTTAACATTGTTGAAATGCATGGAACTAAGTAGACAAATATGATTGTAACTAGTGATGTTTTGTTTATTTTTTGTTTGATGTATTGAATCTATGTTGACATCTATGTGGTTTAAATTTGTTATGAATCTATGTGGTTTAAATTTGTTTGGCAAGTTTATCCACTATTTAATACTTATTTCTTAGTTGTTTTCATATTAATTTTCACATTTGCACTACAAGTAATCTGCTTATTTATAGTTATATATTAAACACTACCCATCCTTTTATGCTATGATTACTTGATTTAAAGTAAGAACGATAAAAAATTTGTATATTGCAGAGTGTCAACTAGTAGCAACAATGCATCACAACGTCAAGAAAGCACTGAAGAAGATGTTCCTCCTCCACCAACAAATAAAAAATACTCAATAATTGTTGACACGGAGGATGCTAAAGGCAGTGATGCAAAAAAATGGAGTTCTCGTTGTGGGGTTTTGATTCGTGGCCTCATTCCAGTTAGTTATGATGATAGAAGGAACGTAGATGGCTTTTATAAGGATAATTTATTGAAAGCACTCATGGTATTTTACTTTACCGTACATTATATTGATGGAAATATTGCTAAACCCTCTTTGATTTCTGTTAAATTCATTTAAATATCCACCTGCGCATTTTTTGATGTTTTATTTGGTCTAATAGAGATTGGTCTTTTAATCGCAGTAAGTTTAGTTACTAAAAGTGGTAGAGTAATTCTATTAAAAGTTTATGTTACTTTTAGTCTTCTGCTAGACACATGCTGATATTAATTATAAAATGGTTACTAGAGTCAAAGGAATATTTGAAACTCCATTAGTCTTATCTTTTTCTATGCTTCCCGAATGCAAAATTTTATCAAAGTTAGGTACATATATAGAGAATCAGATCATTCATTGATTTGGGATACTAAATTTAAAATTCATGTTGGATACTAAATAAGATCATTCATCGATCAAAGTTAGGTACATATTTATAACTTGAGTGTTCTTATCAACAATTGCTTTGATTTTTTTTAATTTTATTTTGTAGAAGGAGTTTGACCGAATCAAGATCCAACTATTGCTCGACCTATTTTGGAGAGAGGTTTTTCACAATATTTCAGAACAGTAAAGTCAAAGCTACGAGACAAATTTTTGAAGAAAATAAAGAGTTATTACCTAGACGTATTGCGATTGATAACCTTCCGAACAATATTGATAAAGTCCAGTGGGAAAATTTTGTTGACATTGAGTACAGTGATAAGAAAAGAAAACAATGCAAAATGAACACCGTAAATAAAGGAAAAAATACAATACCTCATACTTTGGGAAGAAAATCATATACTCGACGTTATGAAGAATTGGTATGCAGTAATCATTATACATGTAAACTTAATTGTATGCATAATTTATAAATTAATTCATATTTATTCATGTAGGAAGTGGAGAATCCGGAATGCAAGCTTACATGAGCAATGGCGTGGAAAGTAGCACACACAAGTAGGAAAACCGGAGAGGTGCTTCCGTGCACAGCAGAAAAATATGTAAGTCTGCCACTACAAATAAATTGCAATGCATATTACCTTTTGAATATAAATACGTTGTTACTTTTTTTTCTTAAACTCTAAAAAAACCCCACTTAAACTCTAAAAAAACTATAAAAAAAGCATAGAAATAAATAATAGTGGTTTTATGACATATTTCCTCTTGAGTTTGGATAGTTTATTGATTTCAACATTACCCATTTTAGAGTTGTTTCAAAATACATCATCCCTAGGTTAGAAAATCGGAGAAAAAACTAAACATTTTGGCTAATTAACAATTGTTCTTATCATTCATGTACAATGTGTAGTAAAATTTGTTTTAATTTGAGCGGAAGCGAATTATTTGATCAGGATCTAGTATTGTCTATTTAGATACCAATGGAACTTTAAAAAAAATCAATTATGCAGTCTCACAGAAACAATAGCAGAAATAAGAGACATAGAATATTTAACGTGGTTCGGATATGAATATCCTACATCCACGGAGACCCAACAACTTCTTTTATTCCACTAAAGAAAAGAGTACAAAAGAGAGGGAAGAATAATGGTGGATGCTCTCACACACTCACTTGCATATGAAGATGAAATTCTTTCATTTAAATAGATTTGATAATGAAGGGTTGCTTGGAGATTAAGAAAATAAATTTCCATATTACCCAAATATCTTTCCAAATTGTATGATTTGATTTTAGTACAAATAGATGGCGTAATCTTGGTTTCCATATCTTTCCTTTGATTGATTGATTCTCCATGCCTAATCATTTATTTCTTCATATAACAAATGCATTGACTAATTAATTGATTGATTAATTAATTAGTTTCCTTCCAAAATATCCTTCCATATACAAGCCAAATTAATTGATTGATTGAACCAATTAATCAATTTCTTTCCTTCTCAACAAATATTTGAATCATCCAATTTTAACACTCCACCTTGATTCAAATATAACAATCTCTCTTCATTACCTTATATCAAGCAATCAACATAGAAGTTGTTGGGTCTAGCGCCCCATGGTGTCAAGTAACAGGAATCAAACTGATCAAGTTTGAGCAATGTTCAAACTTGTCCTTTGGAAGTGACTTTGTCATCATATCTGAAGGATTATCCAAAGTACTCACCTTCAACAATTTGATCTTGCTTCGTTCTTCCTCAAGCATAAGAAAGAAACCTCTAACATCAATGTGCTTCGTCCGTGAACTATAAGCTTGATTCTCTACAAGATGAATCGCACTCTGACTGTCTGAAAATAGCTCCACTGTCCGCTGCCATTGAAATATCATCCAACAACTGAAGTAAGTATAATCCTTCATTTGTTGCTTCCACAATCGATATCAACTCTGCTTCGGTAGTCGATAAAGCTACGATAGAGTGCAGCTTTGATCTCCATGAAATCGAGCCTATATGCTAAGTGTAAAAACATAGCCCGACACTGACTTCCTAGCATCTCTATCCCCAGCATAATCAGAATCACAGTATCCTCTAAGAAAGATGTTACCATCCACTCCACCATATAACAAGCCCACCAAAGAAGTGCCTCAAAGATATCTAAGAATCCACTTCACAGCTTGCCAATGCTCTTTGCCTGGGTTAGACATATATCGACTCACAACACCCACTGCATGGGCCAAATCTGGTCTTGTGCACACCATTGCATACATAAGACTACCAACAACACTAGAATAAGGTATATCAGCCATATACCTTTTGTCTTCTTCCGATGAGGGAGATAAGTCTTTTGACAACTTAAAATGAGAGCCTAATGGAGTGCCAACAGGTTTGGCTTTCTCCATTCCAAAATGAGCGAGGACCTTCTCGATGTACTGCGCTTGAGTGAGCATTAACTCTCTCTCCGCTTCCTATCCATATTTATCTCCATACCCAATATTCTTTGTGCCTTTCCCAAATCCTTCATGTCAAACTCTCTACTGAGCTCCGCTTTCAACTCCTTAATTCTGACCATACTCTGAGATGCAATCAGCATATCATCAGCATATAACAACAAATAAATCATATCACCATCACATCTCCTGAAATAAACACACTGGTCTTTGAAACTTCTGGAGTATCCCTATGAAAGCATAAACTTATCAAACCTCTTATACCATAGTCTAGGAGACTGCTTCAGTCCATATAGAGATTTGTTGAGTTTGCAAACATAATTTGGTCTGCTACTATCAATGAACCCTTCCAACTGCTTTAAATAAATCTCCTCATCCAGATCACCATGCAAGAATGCAGTTTTGACATCTAGTTGCTCTAATTCCATATCATACTGAGCAACTAATGCCAAAAGAATACGAATAGAAGCATGCCTAACCACTGGAGCAAAGATATCATGATACTCTACCCCCTTCTTCTGAACATACCCCTTTGCGACTAATCTTGCCTTGTATCTGAGATTACCATTTTCACCGTCTTTCACTCTATAGATCCACTTGCATCCAATAGCTCTCTTGTTGGTGGGAAGAGGCATCAAATCCCAAGTATGATTTCTCTGCAATGATTCAATCTCCTCCTCCATAGCAACTAACCAACTGGAACTGTTAACTGATGCGATAGCTTCTCTATAATCACAGGGCTCATCATGGACAACATTCAAAGCATATGTTGCCATATCATCGAAGTTAATGTCTTCGATGCTCAATCCAACAAACCCATCAAGCCACTTAGGCTTTCTTCTTTGTTTGACAGGTCTAGGTTCTAAATGAGCTCCACCTTGAGTTTGATCCTCTGTACCAACATCGATATTACCCTCATCAACCACGGTGTCATCGGAAACACCATCTGAACGTCTATGGAAAGAATCAATAGATGACTTGCTTTGTGTCTGGTATTCTTTACATGTCCTCTCATTGTCATTCGATGAGGAAGGATCCACCTTCAACGTGGCCTTCTCATCAAAAGTCACATGCCTGCTCATAACGATCTTCTTGCTAATAGGACACTACAACCTATATCCCTTCACTCCTCTCCTATAACCTAGAAAGATACACTTGCGAGCTCTAGGTTCCAACTTCTCTTTACTCTCATGCACATAAGCTGGGCAACCAAACACTCTGAGAAATGAATAGCTAACAGACTCTCCTTTCCATACTTCTTTAGGGATCTTCATATCTATGGAAGTAGAAGGTGTGCGGTTGATGAGGAAAGCTGCTATAGATAAAGCTTCATCCCAAAATCCCTTCTTCAATTTAGTAGTTAGTCTGAGGCATCTTGTTCTCTCCAATAATGTATGATTCATCCTTTCTGCAACTCCATTAGACTAGGGGTCACCTGGTGTAGTGTAATGCCTCTTAATGCCTTCAGACTCACAATAATCGATGAATTCCTGTGATACAAATTCACCGCCATATTCTGAACGGAGAACTTTCAATTTCTTCTCCGACTGCTTCTCAACCATAGATTTCCACTTTCGAAACCTGGCAAAGGTTTCACTCTTTGACCGAAGAAAGTATACCCATAGTTTACGAGAGAAATCATCTATAAATGAAACGAAATACCTGGCTCCACCTAAAGACTGATTAGGGGAGGGACCCCAGACATCTGTATGAACATACACTAGGACAGCTTTTGCTTTATGCTCTCATATACCAAAAGAAATCTTCGTTTGCTTTCCAAGAACACACTCTTCACAAAAACCAAGTTTTGAATGATGAACTCCATCAATCAATCCTCGTTTTCTCAACTCATCCATGCTGCGCTCACCGATGTGGCCCATCCGTAAGTGCCATAATCTAGACGAATATGAATCAACAAATGTAACAGAAGCCGATTCACCAATTACAGTAGTGCCCTTTAATAGATAAAGATTTCCTGCCCTCACACCTCTCATAAAAATCATGGAACCCTTCGATATCTTCATTTTCTCTCCTTCCACTACAATCTTCAAGCCAAGTCTACTCAATGCCCCAACAGAAATCAAGCTCCTCCTCAAATCAGGTACATGTCTAACATTGGTGATCGTACGAATAACACCATCAAACATCCTAATCATCATGCTGCCAACACCAACCATATGGCAAGAAGCATCATTACCCATCAGAACTTCTCCTCCATCAATTTCATGGTAAGTGGAAAAGCGGTTCTATCAGGTGTCATATGATATGATGCCCCAGAATCAATCAGCCATAAGTTGCTCTTCCTAAAAGAGCCAGAAGCTGTAAATACATCGGTGTCACTTTCTGTATCTGATTTCTCTGCTATAGAAGCTGAGGCTTGCTTTGGATCTTTTCTTCTACCTTCAAGCTTGGGACATTATGCTATGAAGTGCCCTGGTTTCTTACAATAATGACAAGTCAACTTCTTAGGCTCCCTAGACTGAGACCATGAAGAATTATGTCCTCCACCTTTCTTCGACCTGCTTTGGTCTCTACCTCTCTGAACAGATAAGCCTTCTGTATCACTATCCAAGCTAGTGCTCGCCAATCTACCTCTTAATACTTCATTATGAAGACCAGCCTTTACATCAGACAGGCTAATTTTACTGCGGCCATAAATCATGGAATTAACAAAAGCAGTATACTCCTTAGGCAATGAACATAAGAGGATCACAGCTTGAGCCTCATCGGTAGTATCAACTTCCGCTGCCTTCAGGTTCATAATCAAAGTGGTCAAAGCATCTACATGCCCCATGAGATCAGCTCCAGGCTTCATCTTGAACGAATAGAGTTATTGCTGAAGAATAATTTGATTAGTGAGAGACTTGTCTTGATATGCATCCGTTAATGCATCCCATAGTTCCTTCGCCGTCTTCTTCTGAGAGAATTCTCTAAGAACTTCATCTGAAAGACTCAACTGAATTATTGTGAGAGCTTCATCTTCCATCTCTTCCAAATCAGCTGTATCAATATCTTTCAATTTCTCAGGAGCATAAACAACCTTATAAGTCTTCTCCTTCTTTAATACAGCCTCCATCTTCATCTTCCAAGTACCAAAATCTCCCTTTTCGTCAAAACGTGTTACTCCATAATTGACACAAGATCTACCAACAGACTTACTAGAAGTAGCCATTAATATCCAAACAAGAACAATAACACTAACTCTGATACCAAACTATAGTGAAATTTGTTTTAATTTGAGCGGAAGCGAATTATTTGATCAGGATCTAGTATTGTCTATTTAGATACCAATGAAACTTAAAAAAAAATTAATTATGCAGTCTCACAGAAACAATAGCAGAAATAAGAAACACGGAAGATTTAACGTAGTTCGGATATGAATATCCTACGTCGACAGAGACCCAACAACTTCTTTTATTCCACTAAAAAAAGAGTACAAAAGAGATGGAAGAATAATGGTGGATGCTCTCACACACTCACTTGCATATGAAGATGAAATTCCTTCATTTAAATAGACTTGATAATGAAGGGTTGCTTGGAGATTAAGAAAATAAATTTCCAAATTACCCAAATATTTTTCTAAATTGTATGATTTGATTTTAGTACAAATAGATGGCGTAATCTTGGTTTCCATATCTTTCCTTTGATTGATTGATTCTCCATGCCTAATCATTTATTTGTTCATATAATAAATGCATTGACTAATTAATTGATTGGCTAATTAATTAGTTTCCTTTCAAAATATCATTCCATATACAAGCCAAATTGATTGATTGATTGAACCAATTAATTAATTTCTTTCCTTCTCAACAAATATTTGAATCATCCAATTTTAACACAATGAACTTGGTATAAACCGTTGATCACTGGCGGTCCTGAGGCTCTACAGAAAGTAGCTAACTGCCTTTTAAATATTGATGTTTTACTAAGTTATATGTCAAACAATGTACGCTTGAGCTATCTTCATTATAGGGTAAAATGTAGAAACTCTTAGCTTCAAATTTAAGTCCAGCTTAACTACTGTACATAGTGCATTCTTTGTTCAAATATGACTAAGCCCTTTGTTCAGTTAAATGGCATGTAATTTTCGATGCATAATACACACATTTACATATCTAGCTTGCCATCGTTTTGAATCTTGTGCACATAAACTAGCTCCTTGTGAAATAGAGGATTCAATTATTTGGAAATGTTGTGGTTTGCTCTTGGATTTCTTTCTCAGACACCTAGTTATGATTGTAATTCTGTATGGTTGGATGTTTGGAAAAATAAAATTGAGTAGTAAGTGAACATCAGATTATGTATGTTTTAATACAAGAATGGTTTGAATGGTACAATTTACAAACAATAAGACCAAAGTACATTTCTTATGTGAAACATTATTCCCACTTTTATCTATGCTACCTAGTAGAAGTAAATAGTAGAAATTCAGATTATGATAATGATAATTGGTAATACCATAAAGCTGCACTCATATTTCAGTTAAGTGTTCTGGCCTTATCTCATCAGTTGTCTGGCTACTCCACACTATTTTGTACAAGTTCATTGGAGTAAATTTGATGCAGTGCATACCTTGATTGGCGAAGTTGCACGACCTAACGAAGCTCGGCAACGACCTAAAGAAGCTCGGCAACGACCTAACTCCACCTCAATACCATTCCGCGACCTAACTTCTTCCGCGAAATCACTCAACGACCTAAACTTAAGTCGCGTATGACCTAAACCCCTCCACGACCTAAACCTAACTTCACCGCGACCTAAACTTCACACCGCTTCCATGCCGCGACCTATCCTTCCCCGCGATATAATTCCACCACGACCTAAGGACTGCGACCTAATTACGCACTCCCATGACCTAAATTTCCAGAGACAATATTCACGCGACCTAATCCCAGAAGCTTTCCGACCTATCCCTAAGTCGTGAACCAACATCCACGACCTAACCCTAAGACGCCACCGCGACTTAAACCCTTCCCCGAATCTGCCGCTTCCAGTCAGTCGTCACTCTCTCCCCTGAATTACATGCCGCCTTCCTTAAATCGTTGCCAGGTTATAAAGTCGCGAATGAGATACTCGTGAGATACTGATAAGTCGCGAAGTAATGATAAGTCGTGTGATAATTGATAAGTCGGAAGACCACTGTTTTGTTAGGTCGTTAAATACTTTGTTAAGTCGGTACCCTATTTTCTTAGGTCGTTTGTAAAGAGTGTTGTTGAGTCGTTTGTACTGTGGCTCGTATTTCTGTTAAGTGTTGTAAATATTCTAAGTGTTAGGTCATCCAAGACCTATGGATTGTGTTGTAAGAGTTGTGTTGTATGCCTATAAATAGGCGAGTTATATCATTTGTAACGGTTGTTGATTTTTGAATAAAATTCTTGTTTGTTAGCTTTGTGCTTTCAATTAAAATCGGTAGTTGAGTGTATCTCCTATCTCCACCTTCGACATTTGAGTGCGCTCGAATCTTCGATCGTTGAAGCCAATTCGCAGAATCAAGTGCGCTTGATCAACGCTCGAAGAATTGTAGATCTCTCTTCACGGTATCGTGCGCGATCAACATGTTAGAGATAGCTAGAATTCGGCATCTTCGGATCAACGAATTTGGGCATTTCACTATTTCTCAATCCACTGATTGCTATTCTCATCGTATCATCATTTTTGTATTCCGCCGCTGCATCATTTGGTATCAGAGCTAGAGCGCAAGGAGTTTGCGTAAATTTTTGGAGTTGTGCGAGATTTACATCATTTGGAGAAGTGGGTTATCGAGATTTTGAAGAGACTTGTTCGTTTGGAGATTTTTGAAGTTTTCAACAAGTGGGTAGTTTTGATTTGAAGATTTTTAGATCGAAGTGAAGTTTTTGTTGGAATTTGTTGAAGAGTGATCATGCCTCCGAGAAGAGCTAACCATTATCGCAACATTGATGCTTTGTATGGGAGAGAAGAGGCCGATGAGATGGAGCAAAGAATTAACGACAATTTTAATGAGAAGATTAATGAAGGGATTGGTCGATTAGAGAGGATGATGTTGGAGATGAGTCAAAATCAGAGAAGGGTATCACCTGAATCGAGCCATGGGAGAAGTAGAGCTTCACCACATTCAAATCGAGAGAGAAGTGTCGATAGTGATCATAGAAGCGTGGATCGAGATTGTGAAAGAAATGTTGATGATCGAAGTCGTGATAGAAATGTGACTGATCGAGATCGGAGGAATGTTGATCGTAGGAATGTTGGTGGAAGAAATGGTGGTGGTAGAGATGTTGGTGGTCAGGATCGACATCGATATACCTTGGATTGTGAAGAAGAGTATGATGGTGGTAGTGTTCATGGACGAGGACGTGGTCAAGGAAGAAATCAGTCAGAGTATGATCACAAGTGGGAATCGGGAATGAAAACTGAAATTCCTGAATTCAAAGGTGGTATGCAGGCTGAGGAGTTTTTGGATTGGGTGGCTAATGTTGAAGAAATTTTTGATTTCAAAGAAGTTCCAGAACATCGTAGAGTGAAGTTGGTTGCTACAAGGTTGAGGGGTAGAGCTTTGGCATGGTGGCAGCAAACCAAACTTACACGTGAACGAATGGGGAAGTCAAAAGTTGAATCTTGGGAGAAGATGAAGAAATTAATGAAAGCAACGTTCTTACCTTACAATTATCAATCTTTGATGTATCAACGTTTGTAGAACTTGAGGCAGGGCACGAAGACTGTTAATGATTACGCGGATGAGTTTTACCAGCTTATTGCGAGGAATGATATTATGGAAACGGAAGAGCAGCTGACATCTAGATTCATTGGGGGATTGAGAATGCAGATTCAGGATATGGTTAATATGTTCGATCCAAGATCTGTGGCGGAAGCACATCAGAAAGCGTTGGCTTGGGAGAAGCAGGGACGACGAGGAGGTGGTGTGTTTACTAATTCCAACAATCAAGTGAAGGGTGTTAGTGGGAGTTCTAATGTTTCTAAACCCATCAGTAAACCAGTGGTGAAGGAGGCTGAGAAGGCGAAGGTTAACAACAGTTTCAAATGTTACAATTGTCAGGAGATGGGTCATAAAAGCAATGAGTGTCCAAAGCCAAAGAAGAGAACCATGATTGCAGAAGTTGAGGATGAGGAGGTTGATGGCGATTGTTCTAGTCCAGTTGAGGAGGATGAGCAGGATATTGCGTCAGGAGATGAAGGTTGTAATCTAATGCTGAGAAGGTCATGTTTGACACCGAAGCAGGAAGAGGCTAGTTGGTTGAGGAGTAATATCTTTCAGTCGACATGTACTATATTGGGAAAGGTGTGTAAATTTGTGATTGACGCAGGAAGCTGTGACAATATCATTTCCACCGAGGCTGTAACAAAGTTGAAGTTAAAGACAGAGAAGCATCCGAATCCATACAAGTTAGCATGGTTGAGAAAAGGAGGAGAAGTAAAAGTGGATAGACGAGTTCGAGTTCCATTCTCTATTGGGAAGAAATACAAAGACGAAATCTGGTGTGATGTAGTAGAGATGGATGTTTGTCACTTACTTTTGGGAAGACCATGGCAGTATGATCGAGCAGTACAGTATGACGGTCGGACCAATAGCTACAGCTTTATGTTTGAAGGTACGAAGATTATCCTAGTTCCAAAGAAAAGACCACAAGGAGAAAGTAAGACAGAAGAGATTGAAGAGCT
This sequence comes from Allium fistulosum, assembly GCA_030737815.1. Lineage (NCBI taxonomy): Eukaryota > Viridiplantae > Streptophyta > Magnoliopsida > Asparagales > Amaryllidaceae > Allium > Allium fistulosum. The sequence goes on along the minus strand of CM060908.1, from coordinate 733,912,087 downwards.
GAAAACTTTATTATCTTTGAAGTAATTTGTTAAGGAGGTTGAGGAAGAGCCGGAAGTATTCTTGTTGATTGGGCGAGAGAGTCAAGAAGTGGTTGAGATTCCAGAGGAAGTGAAACCGGTATTGAAAGAATTTGAAGATGTATTTCCAGAGGAGTTACCGCCACTGAGAGACATTCAACATCAAATTGATATTGTTCTGGGAGCAATGTTGCCACACAGACCACATTATCGAATGAGTCCGAAGGAACATGAAGAATTGAGGAGGCAGGTGGAAGAGTTGCTTGAGCAGGGACGTGTGCAGGAAAGTTTGAGTCCATGTGCTGTGCCAGCTTTGTTGGTACCGAAGAAGGACGGGACGTGGAGAATGTGCATTGACAGTCGAGCATTGAATAAGATTACTGTGAGATATAGATTTCCAATGCCGAGGTTGGATGACTTGCTAGATCAAATAAGCGGAGCTACTATCTTTTCGAAGATTGATTTGAAGAGCGGATATCATCAAATTCGTATCAGACCAGGTGATGAGTGGAAGACAGCTTTTAAAACCAGGGAGGGTCTATACGAATGGTTGGTAATGCCATTTGGCTTATCAAATGTGCCAAGTACATTTATGCGGGTGATGAATCAGATTTTTAGACCATTCATTGGGAAGTTTGTGGTGGTGTATTTCGATGATATTCTGATATATAGTGGGAGTCCAGAGGAACATTTGAATCATCTGAGAGAAGTACTGATGGTACTGCGACAAAAACAATTTTATGCTGCAACGAAGAAGTGCATGTTCATGACGCATAGTGTTTTATTTCTAGGGTATATTGTATCGGATGGAGGAATACAGGTTGACCAAAGTAAAGTCGAAGCGATTAGAAATTGGCCACAGCCCAAGACGATAACAGAAGTTCAAAGTTTCCACGGGTTGGCTTCATTCTATCGAAGATTTATTCCATACTTTAGTAGTGTGATGGCGCCTGTTACTGATTGTATGAAGGGAAAACAGTTTTCATGGACGGAGAAAGCAGGAGTTGCTTTTGAACGAATCAAGGAGTTGTTGACGACAGCACCAATTCTAGCATTACCTGATTTTCAGTTGTTGTTTGAATTACATACTGACGCGTCGAAGGTTGGAATTGGAGGGGTGTTGAGTCAGAGGGGTCGTCCTATTGCATACTTCAGTGAGAAGCTATCGGGAGCAAAGATGAGATATAGTACATATGATGTGGAATTTTATGCTGTTGTGCAAGCTATTAAACACTGGAGACACTATCTATTTCAGAAAGAGTTTGTTCTTTACACTGACCATGAGGCATTGAAACATTTGCAAGGGCAAGACAAGATTTCAGCCAGACATGCATTATGGGTTGCATATCTGCAACAATTTACGTTTGTTGTGAAACACAAATCGGGAGTGACGAATCGTGTGGCTGATGCGTTGAGTAGAAGAAATCACGTGTTAACTACATTGAAGGTTGAAGTGATGGGATTTGATATGTTGCCAGAATTATTTGTCGATGATCCTTACTTTGCGAAGTTTGTTGATAAAGTAAAGGAGGGGAATACGGATGAGTTTGTGATGGTAGATGGTTTTCTGTTTAAGGGAAATCGATTATATGTATACCGGATTGCAGTTTACGGTTGAAGATTGTGAAGGAATTGCATGAGGAAGGTCATGTGGATAGAGACCGTACATTACAGCTGATTTCTCAATCTTATTTTTGGCCATCAATGAGGAAAGAAGTGGAAAGGTTTGTGGAGCGATGTCATATCTGTCAGGTTTCGAAAGGAACTGCGACCAATGCTGGATTATATATGTCGTTACCTGTACCAACTAAGCCTTGGGTTGATGTGAGTATGGATTTTGTTTTGGGTTTGCCTCGAACTCAAAGGAGAAACGATTCCATTTATGTGGTGGTTGACCGATTTTCGAAAATGGCACATTTTATTGCTTGTAAGAAGACGGCGGATGATGTTCATGTTGCATAGTTATTCTTTAAAGAAATCTATCGTTTACATGAATTACCTGAATCTATTGTTTCTGACCGAGATACTCGATTTCTGAGTCACTTTTGGTTGAGTTTGTGGAAGATGGTTGGGACGAAGCTGAAGTTTAGTAGTGCATATCATCCTCAAACAGATGGGCAAACGGAAGTGGTGAATAGATCGTTGGGAAACTTGTTGCGATGTCTTGTACAAGACAAGTTGAAGAGTTGGGACTTAAAGTTGTGTCAGGCAGAGTTTGCTCATAATCATGTTGTTAACCGAAGCACTGGTTACAGTCCATTTCAAGTTGTATATTCAAACTTGCCAAAGGGGCCGTTGGATTTAACGGTAGTACCACAATCAAAAGGAGTGATTAAACGAGCGTCAGATTTCGTTGATGAGTTGAAAGATTGTCATAGAATCGTTCAGGAACGTTTGGAGAAGACGAATGAGAAGTATAAACAAGCTGCAGATAAAAAGAGAAGAAGTGTGGAGTTCAACGAGGGTGATTGGGTGTATGCTGTTTTGACAAAGGATCGTTTTCCAGTGGGTGCTTATAATAAGTTGAAAGCCCGAAAGATTGGCCCAGTAGAAATTATAAAACGGATCAATGAAAATGCTTATAAGTTGAAGCTGCCAGAGGATGTTTACACTTCTGACGTGTTTAATGTTAAACATCTTATACCTTATTATGGAGAGGAACAATCCAATGGGGAAGAACTTTTAAATTCGAGGACGAATTTTTCTCAACCTGGGAAGGATGATGCAGTGCATACCTTGATTGGCGAAGTTGCGCGACCTAACGAAGCTCGGCAACGACCTAAAGAAGCTCGGCAACGACCTAACTCCACCTCAATACCATTCCGCGACCTAACTTCTTCCGCGAAATCACTCAACGACCTAAACTTAAGTCGCGTACGACCTAAACCCCTCCACGACCTAAACCTAACTTCACCGCGACCTAAACTTCACACCGCTTCCATGCCGCGACCTATCCTTCCCCACGATATAATTCCACCACGACCTAAGGACTACGACCTAATTACGCACTCCCACGACCTAAATTTCCAGAGACAATATTCATGCGACCTAATCCCAGAAGCTTTCCGACCTATCCCTAAGTCGTGAACCAATGTTTTAAATCTCGTTCATCTCGTCCGAGATCTCGCTCGAGATCTCATTTTCGAACTTGAGCGAGACGAGATTTAGCGAAACGAGACATTAATTTTTTTAAATATATTATTTGACGCTCATCTCATCCAAGATAGTGAAATTTGAGGTGAGATCTCAATAGAATCTCCCATAGAAAGTATGTTTTTTCATTTACATTTTTTTACTTCTTATGTGAGAGCACAATAAATTGCACTCTAATGACTTTTTACTTACACTCTAATTCTTCTTTTACCGTTTAATGAATGAACAAAAAAAACTTATTATTTATTTTTTAACTTTTAATATTCAGATGATTAGGGAATTATTTAGTTAATACCAAATCAATCGTGTTATCATTCTGATCTAAAATGTAAAACTAATATTATCATTTTATATAAATTATGTATGTTAAAAACTTTTATATATATAGATAACAGTTATTACAATAATCTTAAAAATATCAAATTTAGACTTAAGTTGCTCCGAGATAGTCCCGAGATGGACTTTAAATTCCGAGATGTCAAACCGAGATGTACACCCGAGATACACTCATCTCACCCGAGATCTCGTCCGATACGAGATAATGTGTGTAAAATTTTCGAGACGAAACGCGACCGAAATCCGAGATTTAAAACCTTGTCGTGAACCAACATCCACGACCTAACCCTAAGACGCCACCGCGACTTAAACCCTTCCCCGAATCTGCCGCTTCCAGTCAGTCGTCACTCTCTCCCCTGAATTACATGCCGCCTTCTTTAAATCGTTGCCAGGTTATAAAGTCGCGAACGAGATACTCGCGAGATACTGATAAGTCGCGAAGTAATGATAAGTCGTGTGATAATTGATAAGTCGGAAGACCACTGTTTTGTTAGGTCGTTAAATACTTTGTTAAGTCGGTACCCTATTTTCTTAGGTCGTTTGTAAAGAGTGTTGTTGAGTCGTTTGTACTGGGGCTCGTATTTCTGTTAAGTGTTGTAAATATTCTAAGTGTTAGGTCATCCAAGACCTATGGATTGTGTTGTAAGAGTTGTGTTGTATGCCTATAAATAGGCGAGTTATATCATTTGTAACGGTTGTTGATTTTTGAATAAAATTCTTGTTTGTTAGCTTTGTGCTTTCAATTAAAATCGGTAGTTGAGTGTATCTCCTATCTCCACCTTCGACATTCGAGTGCGCTCGAATCTTCGATCGTTGAAGCCAATTCGCGGAATCAAGTGCGCTTGATCAACGCTCGAAGAATTGTAGATCTCTCTTCACGGTATCGTGCGCGATCAACGTGTCAGAGATAGCTAGAATTCGGCATCTTCGGATCAACGAATTTGGGCATTTCAGTATTTCTCAATCCACCGATTGTTATTCTCATCGTATCATCATTTTTGTATTCCGCCGCTGCGTCAAAATTATACGTATGGAACAAAGTAAAACATAACATGTCAAAAGATAACTATAAAGATAACAGTCAAAACATTTACTTATTTTGCTTGACCATCTATGAAAAAACTACAATTAAATAATCACTTGAATATAGCTCACTGCTATTGATGTTGAATATATTGCTATGTATAAATGGAGACTGTTCTAGCATATATAACCAATTTGTGTGCCAACAATTGATACTAAGCATCGTCACTCAGAAACAGAATGTAATTTAAAACAAATGAGCTAAAATCAACAGTAGTTAGGCTAACCGCTTCACTCATGCACTGATTATGACTGAACGCTATCCTGATTAAACATTACTCCACAATCATACAGGAAAGCTGTCGAAATAAAAAATGTGCCACATAATAATTAGTACTCAGTAACAATAATAACACCAAAACGCTGGCGCAGATATGATAAACATATCACAAACCTTGTAGGCTGAACACATTCGAAAATGACGCGGAAAATGATAAACATCCTGACAGCTTTGGAAGTGCAACTTGCTTGCTGTAAATATTGCTTAGCAGGCCACTTAGCTTAGCTTACTATCTTAGTCCAAAAGGTATTAATTAAGTTATTTGTCCTTTCTTCTAAAAGTTTCATGCTGCCGCTTCTTTTATGTGATATCTTTTTGTTACAAATCACAAACAAGTAGTATTCGTTGATGTAATAATATGCCCACTTATATCAAGTTTGTTCACATATGTATGCTCGGACCTACAAAATCGAACTAAAATAGTAACTATATTTCTTCCTCCATCATATTGAATGCATCAATGGATGTCATACAGTGTTTGAATTTAAACAACAGTTGTTCGCTTGCAACATGAAGTTCTTCATCGTACTCTGGTACATCTTTGTGTGATAAGCTTAGTTTGACTAAAGATTTTAGTTAGTGCAATTCTAAAATTCACAAACATGGAAACATGCGAAAATGATTTAAGTACATATTATTTTCCACCCGTCCTTTTCTCTATCTCAACCATAAATTAATAGCGCGTATGTGTAAAGCCAAACCCAGTCATCGGTCAATTATATGTTACAGGTTGGTGGTGATTTTATCAAATATAATTATAGTACTCAAATTTTTTCAACAGCAACATGCATTTATTTTTTATGATACTCTACTTATATAAAGTGTAAATTAGATCTTATAAGTTCTTAGACTCTAATCAACTACTTCAAAATAACTAGTTATAACAACAAAAAATAAAATAAAACATCAAATTTGAAGTGAACAATATATTAAACAATCTCTCTTTTTTCTATTTAGTTAAAAGATTTTTTTTTAATATATACTTAAAACTAATTATTCTTTACAATCTGATGAGGATATGCATCTTGCTTGCTTTAGATATTTTCACCTGACAGCACATTGCTTGCTTTATAATCTGACGCGGATATGCATCTTGCTTGTTTTTGAATAATCTGTATAATCATCTCCCAAGTATCATATTGTTTTTTTAAAATCATCTCCATGTCATCTTCAAGCATGACTAGTGTTTTTTTTCATTTGGTTTTTAAATTAAACGTTGTTTTTGAATATTCAGGATTTAATAAAAGCTGCAGAAGAAAAGCAAAAATCCAAAGCCAATGTTAATGATAATGAAGGAGTAATTAGTTTGGAAGATTTCGAAAGAGATATCGTTGCTGAAGTTTTTGGAAATGATAAAAAAAAAAGCTGTTGTCGTGCAATTAGTTCTACATCTAATGTAAAGCACGTAAAATTCGCTCAAGCTTCAAAAGCAATTATCAATTACAAAGAAAATGAAGATAAGCGATGGAAAATGGAGATGCAACACAAGGCTGATCAAATGCGCCATGAAGAAAGTAGAACAATGAATTCGACTCTAGCTGACTTGCAACATTGTATAAGACAATTTGTTAGTCAGATTGGAACAAATTCGATGACACCAAGAACATATATTGATTTGCATACCGAGCACTATCCCAACCCTAGTCCTGCTCCATCTACCGATGTTATTGGATCCTCTACGGTTGAAAGACAAGCAGGGCAATTATTGTCACGAAAATTGAAAGTGGCAGCTAAATGACATCTTGGAATGCAAAAGATTTATCATGGTAGGAAGGTTGGAGATGGTGAAAAAGTTATTTGAGTGGAGGATGTTCTCGATCCAGACGAGCCACTTTTTGATGCGCCTCGAAAAGGTCATTATACATTGTTTGAGTTGGTTGATGGTGGTTTTGTAGTTTGACCGGAGTGTTGCATTCATTGTTTGTAAGATTCAAAATATTTTATAGTAGTGAAATTTGAAATTGTCACAATGAACTTTGTAGAATTTGATATGAACTAATTAGTATATTTGATTTTTTTTTATAATTTGATGATATGTTAGTTTTGGAATTTAGTTTCATTTTTTTATTGCTATAAATTTGAATTTGTATAGTTGAATGAAATAATATGTGATTATACCATAAGATCCTGAATGGGATATGGTTCAGCTATACCAAATTTACAAAACTTATAAGTGTTGTTAATTTTGGTATTTACCTATACGTATAAGGAATTTTCAACGGTTATAACAATTGGAGAAGTGCTTAATTCCAACGGTTATAACCGTTGAAAAATGTATTCCAAAATTTATCACGTACCTATTACCAACTGTTATAACCATTGAGAATTTGATTTACAATGGTTATAACCGTTACGAAATGTCAATTCTTGTATAGGCTGAAAGGTCCAAAATCTTCCTTTCGAAATCATTGAAAAACCTACAGTTCGAAGGCTTTAAAACCTTAGACATCTTTTCCTTTAAAACACTTTAAAACTTCCTTTTGACAATATTGGAAAAACCTTTCCTCAAAGACCTTTCGAAACCATTGAAAAACCTTCATTTTGAAACCTTTCGAAACCATGGAGGAATAACCCCTTCGAAAACTCCATTTGAAACCCTTTCGAAAGCAATAAAATATTAAACCTTTCGAAAGTCTTTGGGTCCAATTTTTTAAACATGTGGAAACCATTCAAAGTTTACTCCTTCGAAACCCTTTGAAAACCGTTTCGGTCGAAACCATTTGGATTATGCCTTCAAGTAAAGCAAAATGAACAGATACCCAATAACGTCGTAAAATATTCTTTTCGAAACCCTGTGAAAACCATTTCGGTCGAAACCATTTGGATTATGCCTTCAAGTAGAGCAAAAGGATCAGATACCCAATAAAGTCGTAAAACATTCTTTTCGAAATCTATTCCTAAGTAAAGAAGTGATGGTGTCAAAACCAACCTTCCGAAAGCATTGGAGAAGTGGCCAAGTTTTAAAACAAAGTATACCTTTTGAATCCATTGGTATCGAAAGGTAAAAAAGCGGCAGCTAGGGGTTTCGACCCCTTCAAAAACATTACTTAAAACAAAAGAGCGCAACTCATTCGAAACCATTTCTTCAAAACAATTTGAATTAGTCGAAAGCTAACCAAGTCGAAAGCAAAGCAGACGCAACTTCATTTTAAAACAAAGGCATGCTTCAACCCTTTCGAAACCATACATTTCGAATCTGCCGCTTCCGCCTTTATCCAATTCCCTACATATCAAGTATATTGATACCATGCACATTGGTTTTGAAAGCATGGTGGCGGAACGTATAGGGCGAAACCCCTGGTGTCGAAAGTGGCAAGACAAGCTAAAAACAAGGAAATTTTGTCTTTAACTTAAAAGAGAAATACTTTTTGACTAATCTGCTTTATTTGTCAAATTTTCATTGGTTAATAAATCTCTTTTTCAACAGTGCTGCCAAGATTTCAAAAATAATTAATAATTTTATTTTATAAAATACCTCTCCTTCTTTTTATAAATATATAAAATATTTAAGTCCCATTACTCAGCTAATTTTATATATTCATTAAAATACTTAGGAAAATTCTACAAAAATATTAGAAAATCACTTTCAATATGTTTTCTAACATATATAAAGTTCAGATCCAAATAATTAGTTATTTAAACGTAAATAAGTTATAATCCAAATAATCATTTTCTCCACTAAAAAATTAATATAAAATCCACATTAATTCAGAAAATTATGTAAATTGAAACACATCTCTAAAATGTGATTTTTGATCTATACTTAAATTCGCAAGGCATTTAGATGTAATTTAACAGAGTTTTCATATCAAAACATATCATAACAATTAATATGAACATGTATTAATCATCAACAAGTATATATTAACCTTTAGTCATTTCAAAACATGGCATTATCGTGCAAAATACTTTAGATTTATTCATAAAATCAAAAACCATAAGAAAATGAGATGTAGTAATTATTCACCTTAGCTTTGTGATTAAGGACTTGAAATTTGAATAAATTTGATGTTGATTAAGCTTCCCCTTTTTATCTTTCTTTCCTTTGCTCTTAAAAATTGTGGCCAACCCCTTCTTATTTTTTTTGCAAGTGAAATGAAGTGTGGATTCACGGGTAGGTAGCGTACCAAACCTCGTTCGGACGTAATTGCCTTGAGGCGTAGGCAACTACCATATCCTTCTACATAAGAATAGCACCGAGGCCGTTGTGACTGGTATTGGTATTGACTATAAGATCCTGATTCCCTTCGGGTACCACAAGAACAGGAGCATTAGTGAGAAGCTCCTTCAATCTCTGAAAGGAAGCCTCACACTTATCAGACCATAAGAAGCGAACGCCTTTACTCATAAGGCTAGTCAAGGGTAGCACAATACGGGAAAAGTCTTTGATGAAACAATGGTAATAACCCGCCAAATCCAGAAAGCTACGAATCTCATGAACATTCTCAGACCTCTTCCAATTCTGGATGGCTTCTATCTTAGACGGATCGACCGAAATGCCTTCGGAAGAAACAACATGGCCTAAGAACTTAACTTGTTTTTAGAACAAAATAAAATTTATTTTAATTATAAAAAGGTATTTTTAACAAAGAAAATAATTTTTGAACAAGTAAGGGTTTAGGATATTAGAATGTGTATTTTTCCATTTTATCCCTTGTTTATTTCCTAACACATTTTTTTCATTTCTAAGTTATCTCGTTTTGATTTACTCATTAACATGGCACGACTATCCCTATTAATCAAAATCTCAATTCATTAATCATCTTACATTATTTTATTTTATTTAAATAATTAAATATCCTAAATAATGTTACTAAAAAATTGGGGTATTACAGACTCCCCACCTTAAAGAATTTCGTCCTCGAAATTACGAGAAGGTACACTTCCAAACAATCAAAGGTAAAACATACCATCAAACAAATCAAGATAAGCGTCTCTCATTCTGTTCTCGACCTTCCAAGTACAGTCTCTTTTATCATCGCTCCACTAGACTTTCACTAATATGACTGTCTTATTCTTTAGCCTCTTCTCATCTCTCGCAACAATCCGAATCGGTTTTCACACTATAGTCAAGTCTGGTTCTACTACTAAGTCTTCAGCACGGTCAGTGCTATGGTAGTCTTCGGGTCTCTAACATATTTTTTAAGATAAGAAACATGGAAAACATCGTGGACTCCTACCAAACTGTTCGGTAACTCTATTCTATATGCGATTTTCCTGATCCTTTCTAAAATCTGGAATGGACCAACATATCTTGGTGCCAGTTTCCCCGACTTTCCGAATTCGTACCACACCCTTCATCGGTGATACCTTAATAAAAACTTTGTCTCCGACTGAGAACTCTAGATCTTTACGCCTCTTATCTACGTAATTTTTCTATGTGGATTGAGCTTCCTTCATTTTTTCTCGAATCAAATCAATATTTTCTGACGCCTACCTAACCAAATCCGGACCTAAGACCAATCTGTCTCCAGTTTGCAACCAACATGCTAGGGATTTGCATGGCCTTCCATACAAAGCTTCAAAAGGCCTCATTCCTATACTAGTATGATAACTATTATTGTAGGAAATCTCAACCAAATGTAGGTGATCCTTCCAAGAACCACCAAAGTCCAATATACAAGCTCTCAATAAATCCTCGAGTGCTTTATTGACTCTCTCTGTCTGCCCATCTGTCTGAGGGTGATATGCAGTACTCATCTTGAGCTCAGTGCCTAATACATCCTGTAGACTCTTCCAGAACTAGCTAGTGAATAGAGCATCTCTATCGCTGACTATGCTACTAGGAACTCCATGAAGTCTAACTATGTTCTTCATGAACAACTTTGCTAAAACAAGTCTTGTCCTGGTTGACTTAACTGGAATGAAATGGGCACTCTATGTCAACCTGTCCACTATGACCCATATACTTACATTTTCCCTGTTTGACCTTGGTAACCCATATATAAAATCCATGGATATCGAATCTCATTTCCAAACTAGAAGTTCTAAAGGCTAAAGCAACCCACTTGACTTCTGATGTTCGGCTTTCACTTATTGACAGTCTGCACACTACCTAATCCATAAACCAACATCCCTCTTCATACCTTTCCAATAGAAGTTCCTATTCATATCCTGATACATCTTGGTCCTTCCAGGATGAATCGTAAACTTGGATCGATGAAATTCTCCAAGAACTTCTTTCCTTATATTCTCAACGCCTAGAACACATAACCGTCCCTTCTTTCTCAACCATCCTCTTTGGTCAAGAAAAAAATCTTTCAAATCATCGATCTCAATCCCAACCTCAAGCCTTCTGATCTTCTTGGCTAATAATGGATCCTCCTTCTTCTTAGAAGAAATTCTCTCAATCAACGCTGGTCGAACTTCTAAACAGAACAACATGGCATTACTCTGACTAGAACTAGCAATCGATCTTAACTACACCCCACAACTGGCCAAAGCTTCTAGATCCTTCCATTCTGCCAACATAGGCAACACCATATTCTGGTGTCTTCTGCTAAGAGCGTCCGCTATTTTGTTACCTTTTCCTGGGGTATACACTATGCCAAAATCATAAGCAACCAAAAACTCCAACCACCTCTACTGTCTCATTTTCAACTCCTGAGAGAATATGTACCTTAAAGACTTATGATCAATGTATAGCTCAAATCTCTCCCCTAATAAATAATGTCTCCAAATCTTCAATGCAAAGATCACCGCAGCTAACTTTAAATCATGAGTAGTATATCTCACCTCATGTGGTCTAAGCTATCATGAAGCGTAGGCAATCACCTTACCCTTCTACATCAACATTGCTCCCAATCTAGTTCCACATTCATCAGTATACACCACCAACCCTTGGTTACCATCTGAAACTACTAACAATGGTGCATTGGTCAACAAATGATTTAACTTAAGGAATGCTTCTTCACATTAGTTAGACCAAAAAAACGTCACCTCCTTCCTGGTAAGCTTAGTCAATGGCGCTGCTCTCCGCGAGAAATTTATAATAAATCTCCGGTAATAGCCAGCAAGTCCAAGAAAATTTCTAACCTTAGTCACCATCTCTGGTCTCCTCCAATTGTTCATAGCTTCGATCTTATCTGGATCGACTGACAATTCCTTCTCTGAAATCACATGATCAAGAAACTTAACCTCTTTCTTCTAAAAGTGGCACTTGGAAAACTTCGTCTTTAGCCGATTCTGCCTCAGCATTTCAAGCACAACTCTAAGATGGTCTTTATGTTCCCTCTCATCCTTAGAGTATACCAAAATTTCATCTATAAACACTAGCACGAATCTATCCAAATATTCTCGGAAGACTCGGTTCATCAAATCCATGAAGAAAGTAGGTGCATTCGTTAATTCGAATGACATTACTAACAACTCATACGAACCATACCTAGTCTGAAATGATGTCTAAGGAATACTGCCCTCTGCCACTCTTAACTGGTGGAAACCTGTCACTAAATCCAACTGGGAAAACACTCTAGCTCCACTCAATTGATCAAACAAATCATCTATTCTTGGCAAAGGATATTTATTCTTTATCGTCCTTTCATTTAACTTACGATAGTCGATACACATCTTCAATGCCCCATCTGGCTTCTTCATAAATATCGTGGCCGCTCCCCAAGGCAAACCGCTTGGTCTAATAAAATTCCTTCCTTCTAGATCCACTAGCTGCACCTTCAATTCCTTCATCATAGTAGGTGTCATCTTGTTAGGTGGTCTACTTACAGGTTCAGCTCCAAGCACAAGATCTATCTGAAATTCAATAGCTCGTTTCAGTAGTAGTCCCGTGACTGGCTCAAAAACATCTGCAAATTCTCTCGCAACTCAAACCTGACTTAGCTCTTCTCCCATGTCTATTGCATTCAACAAAACACAACTACTTCGGTCAGAACTCTCCACTGAGAAAATAATTCGCTTATGACTATCATGATGTTATAGTGATATCTCCCCATCTTGGAAAAATATCATGGCTTCATACCGTCTCAACCAATCCATACCCAAAATGATTCCGAAATCTATGAAATCAAAAAACATACAAACTGCATGCAAACTTATGACCTAACAAATCAAGTTCTAACTGGTCACATCTCATCCCCAGAGTTACATACCCTCCTATTGGATTTGCAACCCTCAAGGAAGTAATAAGGTATGTGGGTTCTAAGCATAACCTATCAAACAAACACTGGGATAAAAATGAACGTGGTGCACCGATATCAAATAGTATCCTAATTGGTATACTCTGAATAAAAAACGTACCTTCCGTCATAGTCTTCCCTTTATCAGTTGCAGTTGGCTTAGCAGATTATCCAATAGCAAAAACCATCCCCTTCTCCGCCCTAACTGGCTCTGGATACTGGTTCTTATAATGCCCAACTTGATCACAATTAAAACACTTCACATTCTTCTTGTCTGCAGCCTTCTTCCCTTTGTCTGTCCAGCACTCGTGAGCATATTAACCCTTCTTATCACACTTATAGCAAACCATCTCAGACTATCCTTTCTTTTCCTCCCTACCTTTTTGAGCGCCTTTCTTGTGGAAAAACTTCCTCTTTTGGTTCTGTCCCACCTAGAATCCCTTAGCATTATTCTTTTCCTAACAAGCAAGCATCTCTTCATGTATCAAGGCCATCTCCACAACCACATCACAAGGGTCTCTAACATGAGGTAGAGTAGCCCTTGCCAACTCCAGCTTCAAACCTCAAATAAACTTCTCGTTCCTTTTCATCACCATATCAATAGTCGCATAGCCATATCTGGCCAACTCTTCGAACCTACTAGCATACTCAAGAACCGACATTTCTCCTTGTTCTAGCTCATCAAACTTCCTAATCAGAACATATTGTGCCATCACCGACATGAATCTCTCCTAAAACCTCCTTTTAAACTCCGCTCATGTCAACGTCTCTTCATCCATACCTACAGTCACACCGTTCCACCAAAATAAGGCTGCCCCTTGAAACTGCTTTGAAGCGAGCCTCCTTTTCTGCTCATCATCGAACCCCAAAGCAGCGAAAATCCTCTCAAAGTGAAACAGCCAATTTACTACTTCTATAGCATCTTCGGTTATGATAAACGGCTTACCTCCAAGCCTAGCATAGTCTCTACTCAAGTTAGCATAATGGTTGGCAACCGAAGCTTCCTGAACTTCTCCCGCAGCATTTCCTCCAACAACCCCAGCAACGATCCCATGAAAAACTGATATATAGCCCCATATCTACTTGTGGGACTCCAGTACCTACATTCTCAGCTTGAGCCCGACCTTAAGTCCTCCTTGTATTTGGTCGGGCATTTCCATTGGTGGTGGTGCTATCCCCTCCTGGGTTAACTCTGCCTCTTTTAGCATCTATATCTGTATTCAAGCCTCGTCAGATACAAAAGAATAGCCTAAAAAGACTAGGAAGCTAGAAACATAACGTATACTTATATGTATAGCAAATACAAGTACGTTACTATAGCGTTATACCATACCCCAATCTTACTCCAATATCTTAGGATTATGATTTCAAAAATCTTTTTAGTTAAAGTATTTCATAAACCTATGATCTAATACAAAGTTGTAACATCACATATCAAGAGGCCTAAAACTAAGCGCTACAGATGCTGCAGTCATTCATAGTGTTAACTTTCGGAGATTAAATATGGCTATGTTAATGGTATCCATAATATTAGAAGCACTTAAATATGAAACAAAAACACAAACTTCAAAAAACTTCTTTTCATATTACATTTTCAAAATACATGTTTCACATTCAAATTACATAATCCCATAATCATTTCAAAAGTTCAGATAAAATATAATTGTTACATAAATATGCCAAGAGCGATATATGATGATGCCACATTGGTTGACCAAAGTACTACCTAGACATAATTGTCTTAGATACAACACAGCAAAAAATAAAACAAAACAGCGACTCCTAAATAGCTATCCGTCGGCCACTTGCTCGTCTCCGAAAGCTTTATTAATCCACCAACTAAAACCTGTAAACCTCAACCCTCAGTCTACTTAAATCAATTTTGAGTATCCGAGAGTTTAAGCCGAGTCAGACATAAAGCCTGGTGTGAATAATACTATACATCTTGGTTATTTGATATTAAACGGGACCACGCTGCTTAGCGGAATGAGTTTCCTCTCACTAACACTACGCCATAGATTGCATACTGCAACACCCAAGAAGTGATGCAGGAAGTGCCAAAAAATGTTGTTGTAGGCTAAAAAAGGGCAAAGGCAACACTTTCTCGGTGATGCATTTTGCCGCGTTGCCACAGACCTCAAAGGCAACATTTTGACTATCTAAGGCAACATAAGAAATATTGTTGCAATAGAACCCTATTTGGGTCTATAGCAACATCCATAGGTGTTTGTAGCAACATTCCAAAATTTTGCTATAGATTTTAACTTTCTGAGTTTGTGGGGCCCACAATGTAGAGCATATTTGATTTTTTAATAGAAATAAATATTTATTTAATAAAATGCTATTGCATAGAATTTGATATTCAAACAGTAATTTATTTAAATAAATATTTTATTTCAACATTTGAAATAGTACAAATTCCTGACTCCACTATTTTACAATTCAATGATATATAACACTGATATTCACATATACAGATATTTCTCACTACATCACTCAGTTCACTCATTACATATGCAGATTTAATTTATACAGACACCGACACTGAAAAATATATGACGAGCCGAGTGCCGAGCCGAAGGCGAGCCGAGTAGCGGGTCCGGGCGCAGCGCCGACGGGGGTCGAACAAGTGGGCACCGCCCGATTCATCCGATTTCGGAAGATCGAGCCTTCTTTGAAACATGTCTTCAAGCTCATGCACTCATGCATATTTGATTTGACTCTGTCTTCAAGCTTGTATCCAGCTGTTCAGTCTTCAATACCTGTCACATATAATTCAAAAGCAGTAAGCTGTTCACAAGTGCATAAGCCAAACATGAATGCAACACATGGATACAAGACAGTATGGAAGACATCAAGCAACAGTTCAGGCAAAAATGCACAAAGGAGAAGCCAAGTGCACAAAGTAGTACTCAACACAGCAAGCAACATAACATGACCAAGAAATGCATGTACATGGATGAACATACATGCATCATAAGGCTTGGTACAAGAAACTACTCAAGTGCAACTACTCAAGTGCAAGTTCATACTCAAGTGCAGCCAGATATGTAAACAATCCAAAAAAAATGGACACGGCATAAGGTCAAACCCGAGTCATCGACTGGATCCAACTCAGGGCCAAGCAACCAACAAAACAAACAAGAACCAGGTTCAGTAAAATGTAGACAAGCCAGTGCAAGAAACATAGCAGTACACATAGGCAGCCCATCAAGCAAAAACAGTGAATGCATCAGGCATGTACAAGAGAAACATAGGCAGTAATATGATATATAGAGGACTTGGAGCATCAGTTCATGTTAAAGAACAAGGTTATCATGGTACCAGTTCAATTCAATCC
Source organism: Allium fistulosum (assembly GCA_030737815.1). NCBI lineage: Eukaryota > Viridiplantae > Streptophyta > Magnoliopsida > Asparagales > Amaryllidaceae > Allium > Allium fistulosum. The sequence continues at coordinate 733,895,745 of CM060908.1, read as the reverse complement.
AGACCAAGCAAAACCAACAAAGCTCAACACACATATGTTTGTATATACCGTGGAAATCAAAACTCAATGTTCAGATTAGTCAACAGTTTTAGAAAACCAAAGATCACTTTCAAAGTTCTGATTTTCAAAAATGCAGAAGTTTTCAAGTGAAGCAGTTTTCAAGAGGACAGCAGAATACAAATACTTCAAGTTCTGGTTTAACAAATGCAGCAAGGTACAAAGGTATGTGAACAAGTTTAACAAAGGTTCAAGTTCTGGTTTAACAAATGCAGCAGAAAGGAGCTAACAAGCTCAGATCAGAAATAAAAAACAAGCCAGTGAACCAAAATCCAACATACCAAATAATATCACATCGCAATTCATCATCGGCAAAGCAAAATCAAGCCAGTGAACCAAAATCCAACATACCAATACATCATCGCAATCCAACATACCAGATATCTCAAAGTCCAACAGAAAGATTAAACTCGAGATTATAGGAAATAAAGCCTATAAATAAATCCCAATTCATCATCGGCAAAAGCATGCGAGTGTAACCAAAATCGATAATAATCAAGTAAACCAGAAGGCAGAAAACATACCAAATAATATCACATCACACCCGACGACGAAGTCAAAGCAATTCGAGCAATCAATCAAGGAGAACGAAGGAGCAAGCTACCAGGAACGTTTCTCACACTAGATTCGATCAATCAGAGCATCAAAGCAACTGGAATCGCGTGCCCTAGTTTTCACAGAGAGGAACGAGAAAGAAAAATCGCGTGCCCTAATTTTCACACAAAGAGGAACGAGAAAGAAAAGTAAAGCGGGAAATGGAAATTGCTAAGGTGTGGATTGATGGTGTAGATTGATGGTGTGGATTGATGGTTGAGATTTTGTTTTAAATGATGGTGTGGATCGCTGAGGTGTAAATTTTTTTTAATTTTTTTAATTTGAATATATTTATAGCTACTGCAACATTTTGCTGATATCTATACTAACACATTGAAGTGAATGTTGCAATAGACAAAAATCAGCATAGCTATCGTTACATTGTAACTAGCAACACCTTGTAATTTCGTTGCAATGGGCCATCTATGGCGTAGTGTAATATATTTTTTAAGCATATCTTTTGCAAACCTTTTTCCTGCAACCAAAACTGGTTAAAACTGTAAAGCATTATTACGTAAACATACATATCATGTAATAAATGGACTATCTGTCCGAACTCTGTAGTTTTGTTTGGCTAACTACTAACCTTTGGCTGACTCAAGCCAACCAGACAATATAAACAAAATAATCTAACATTTGTTAGACACTTTTTTTCTTGACAGGTCGTCTTTAACTATCTGTTAAATACTTCTCTTCTGGACGGACTGTCCTTAACTTAACATCACCTAGGGTCACCTGATCATAATGGTTTTGCGGGCTCACCGATAACCTATATGTATACAAATATATTCCTTCTGTGTGTAACCATCATTTTAGTCTTTCCTGTGACAAAACCCTACACACTGGAATTTTGGACTAAATTAGCTGGGGTTTAAAGCTAATGTATAGGGCACGACCCTATACCAGTCCCATATGGTATTATAATATCTGTGTTATTTTACTTAGGGATAACTTCCCTTAAATTTTACTTGAAAACCTTTTCAAAATGATTTAAAATCTTTAAATCATACTTACACAAGGAAAATACATGTACTATATGCTTTACTCAAAATCACCTTGCCATGTTATACATATATAAATACACACAGTTTACTCAAACCTTTGTTGATGAAAACATTTAAACCTTTGAAAGTACCCCTTCCGAATCCATTGAAAATACCCTTTTCAAAACCAAGCAAAACCCTTTATTCAAACTAGGCTGAAAGGTCCAAAATCTTCCTTTTGAAACCATTCATAGAAACCTTTCGAAACCATTGAAAAACCTACCTTTCGAAGGCTTTAAAACCTTAGACAAATTTTCCTTTAAAACACTTTAAAACTGCCTTTCGACAATATTGGAAATACCTTTCCTCATAGACCTTCCGAAACTATTGGAAAACCTTCCTTTTGAAACCTTTCGAAACCCTGGGGGAACCACCCCTTCGAAACCTCCATTTAAAACGCTTTCAAAAGCAATAAAATACTAAACATTTCGAAACCCTTTGGGTTCAATTTTTTAAACATGTGAAAACCTTTCGAAACCATTCAAAGTTTACTCCTTCGAAACCCTTTGAAAACCATTTCGGTCGAAACCATTTGGATTATGCCTTCAAGTAAAGCAAAATGATTAGAAACCCAATAAAGTCAAAAACATTCTTTTTGAAAGCTATTCCTAAAAGAAGTGATGGTGTCGAAACGAACCTTTCGAAAGTAGTGGAGAAGTGGCCAAGTTTTAAAACAAAGTATACCTTTCGAATCCATTGGAGTCGAAAGGTAGAAAAGCGGCAGCTAGGGGTTTCGACCCCTTCAAAAGCATTACTTAAAATAAAAGAGCGCAACCCATTCAAAACCATTTCTTTAAAACAATTTGACTTAGTGAAAGCTAACCAAGTCGAAAGCAAAGCAGGCGCAACTTCATTTTAAAACAAAGGCATACTTCAACCCTTTTGAAACCATACATTTCGACTCTGCACCTTCCGCCTTTATCCAATTCACAACATATCAAGTATATTGATACCATGGTCGTTGGTTTCGAAAGCATGATGGCGGAATGTCTAGGGCGAAACCCCTGGTGCCGAAAGTGGCGAGATAGGCTAAAAACAAGGAAATTTTATCTTTAACTTAAAAGAGAAATACTTTTTGACTAACCTGCTTTATTTGTCAAATTTTCATTGGTTAATAAATCTCTTTTTCAAAAGTGCTGCCAAGATTTCATAAATAATTAATAATTTTATTTTATTAAATACCCTTTCTCCTTTTTATAAATATATACAACATTCAAGTCCCATACCTCAAATAATTTTATATATTCATTACAACACATAGGAAAATTCTAAAAAAAATTCTAGAAAATGACTTTCAATATATTTTCTAATATATATAAATTTCAGACCCAAATAATTTATTATTTAACCGTAAATAATTATAATTCAAATAATCATTTTCTCCACTAGAAAATTAATATAAAATCCACATTAATTTAAAAAATTATGAAAATTGAAACCATCTCTAAAATGTCATTTATGATCTATATTTAAATTCGCAAGACATTTAGATATCATTTAATAGGGTTTTCATATCAAACATATCATAAAAGTCAATATGAACATGCATAAATCATCAACAAGTATATATAAACTTTTAATCATTTCAAAATATGGCATTATCATGCAAAATACTTCGGATTTATTCATAAAACCGAAAACCATAAGAAATGAGGTGTAGTAATTATCCACCTTAGCTTTGTGACTAAGGACTTAAGATTTGAATGAATTTGATGTTGATTAATCTTCCTCATTTTATCTTTCTTTCCTTTGCTCTTAAAAATCGTAGTCGGCCTCTTCTTATTTTCGATTTTTTTTGCAAGTGAAATGAAGTGAGGATTCACGGCTAAGGGTTTAGGGTATTAGAGTGTGTATTTTCCCATTTTACCCCTTGTTTATTTTAACACATTTTTATTCATTTCTAAGTTCTCACGTTTTGATTTACTCATTAACATGGCACGACTACCCCACTTAATCAAAATCTCAATCCATTAATCAATACATTATTTTATTTTATTTAACTAATTAAATATCCTAAATAATGTTACTAAAAATATGGGGTGTTACATGTTTTCCTCATTTGATCGAACAAATTATCACTTTAATTTTTCCTTCCTTTTAAGGCAAAGATAAGGGTGAGGCCAATATGAAAAGGGTTTAAACTCCATTTAACTGGATCATAGGCTTTAACTTTCTTTTTCCTTATGATCCTTAAAGCCTCCATTCTTAACAGTTGTTCTTCATATAGATTTGTATCATTAATTGTTTCATAAGAGAATCCAATTAGATGTGGCTCTGAGGAACCTTACTTGGATCTTTTGACTTTACCAATCATGATGAAGTAAGGTCTTAAGTGAATAGGTTCGAAATAGAATTGGGTTAGAGAAAAATGGTGTGTAAATTTAACAAGACCGGAGGTTCGGGCCCTCCTTCAAGCACCAAAATATTAACAAGGAAACTTGTCAACACCCCAATGTTAAATTAAAGGTGCAAAAATATCCTTCTAAGCTTCTTTTGATTATGTATAAAAGGATAGGATCTTATTACTTTCTTTGATTAACCTTTCGAATAAGTTTTTGTTGTGTAAACTCTTCTTTGACCGATCTTTCGACCTAGTCAGAACACTTATATCCCTTTCTTTTGAGTCCTTTGAGCTTGTTGAATTTGTTTGGTTATCCTTTCGAAGCCTCCTTTCGAAACGGTTGTGAACACTAAAGGTTGGCTCTAAGGATTCAAGAATATGGTTTGACTGGATAAGTTTCAAATTCGTTGAAAGCTGGTCTTTTAAATGGCTTGGATTCAATCTTGATATCTAAGGGAAATAAAGCTAAGTTTAAGGTTTCGACTCAGTAAAAAGTAAGCGTTTGGTGGGTAGTGGTTTGGAGCTAAGTACTTAAGTGTATTAGTAAGTGAGTGGTTCCGACTCACTCGAAAGCTACCCTTTCGATTTAGTTGACGCAAGCAGCACACAATTGGATCAAGTAATAGCCTCAAAATAGTCGCATAATCACCGATTCCAAAATCTTGCTTTCATTAAACTAATAATATACAAACTGATCAATTTTCCTTAATCTGATTTTCAAATTAGGGTTTACAAATTTATGAACTTAAGAAAGTATAAGAAGAAGGCAAATGAAATCCCTCCATCCTCTAAACCTGACCCCTAGGGTCTTATTTATAGATGCGAGTTGGCACCTTTCGATTTAGTGCTTTCGACCTGGTCGAAAGGTGGCTTTATATACCTTCCATCTCCTTTGACACTTGCGCATCCCCCTGCAATGCTTTCGAATGAGTTTGAATGCCTCCGTCTTCGTCAAAAGGGGTGGTTGTGCCTTTTTCCTTTGTGTTGCTTTGTTGTCACAAGAAGTAGATGTATGAGCTTCCAACTCTGTCGATAGGTAGTTCCCTGGGGTTTCAAAGGTGTTGAAGTGTTGATGGTTTCGACGCAGAAGGTTGCTTCCAAATGCATGCTTGCGAATTGATGCGGAACCTTACCTAGAAGTTAAAGGCTTCAACCGGTTCGAAAGACTTGATTATACTTTAGAAAGAGTTGTTCTGATCAAGGCATCTTTCTGAGTAGTTTGAATGAAGGCGAAATCTTTGCTTTTAAAAGGTTTGGCGTGCATGTGAGGGGTTGTTATCCACTGCCTTTGAAAGGTACTCCTCCTCTTATTCGAAATGTCTTCATGTAGGCAAAAGCATCTATTTCGAAAGGTAGACATTGACGCGAAAGGGAGCTTTCGACCACATTGACCCCTTCGAAAGCTCGTAACACATCTAGCTTTTGGCTGTAGCATCGCTTCGACTCCTTCGAAAGACTTTGTTGGTGCTGTCATCTTTCATTCCTTTGTCCTTTTATATATTTTGGTTTCGACAAGGTTGAAGTGGGAATTGGTGGTTAACACATATAACAAACTTCATGGGCTTATCACCCGATGTAGTAACATGTTAGTCCTAACTTAACTAGATAAATATATTCTCAACATGGACCTACAATAAAATGACATAACATTCTCAATTATAGAAAATACATGATAATTAACTTGAATGGAACTAAAATTCCCTCGCTCACTTACAAGTGATATGATGCTTTAGGCCGAAGTCTTACAAGTGAGACACGAAAATGAATGTCTGATAAAAAACAAGTACTGCTCTTAATATATTAAAAATATTCTAGTTTCAATGCAGAATTAGTTTCAGATTTGTTCATTGCATGAACCGTAATACATTATGTGCACTCACACAAATTATAAGTGACCTGAAACTACAACATTATTAAAACTTCTTTATGATCTGGTCCAAAGATCTATAGGTGCCAACAACAGCAACAAAAGCTCCCATAACCATGATTGCCAAAGTTAGAAAAAACTCTACTCCATAGTCGCGCCTTGTTTTAAAAATCTTGAGATAACAAATGCATGGCAGTAGCATAGCACTCGTGCTGCACAAGAATGAACCCGTAAGTTCCACCACATATCCAAAATATGGAACAGTTAAGGCCACCACTACGGTGCTTACTACCAATGTGGTTCTTATGGCGATGCTGACTAAGCTCAGTTTAGTTATTTGAAACCATTCCTCGATCGAGGTAGTGATTGGTGTGACTAGGAATGCATACTTGGTTAAAGGAGTGATTATAGTTGTATAGATTGCTAATTTTGAACTTAGTTTCCCTACTGGTAGGTTTAGTGTCACTTGAGCATTCAAATCTTGACCGTACATTAAGTATCCCATCGTGGCCATTGCTCCGATGTTTAGGGTGCATATAGCAAAGCAGATGAACAATACCTGCAACAAGAAGAAGTTGAGGAAAACATATGGCTTTTGAATATATGACTTCTAGTATCTGGTGTTCTTTGTATAGACGAATGACTATGCACTGTAACGCTGGTATTTTAAAAGTAACACCAGATAAATGTTAGAAATATTGCTTATGAGCTCATCGAGGCTCAAGGGTAAGATAAAAGAACAAAACTGACAAATTATATGGTATAGAATAGGATGCTAGATAATATTATGTATGATAGGGCTACCTACCTCTATAATACAATGTTGGTATAGAAACAACAAAACGCAAAAGCAAAATACATGGTACAATCATTGATTGTCGTTCACTCTTGAAGGTTAACACAATAATCTTCAAACGTGTGCCGTTAACGTTGTAGCATCAAAAAAATATAGGAAATCTTTTCTTAGGCGTTTTAGGCAATGTGGAAGATGAAGATTTTTTTTTTTTTTTTTTTGTCTTTTCTCTCAAATGAATGTCAACAGATATACAGTGCAGTTAAAAATGTAGGTCAGAATTCCAAAGGATACAGAATGCAAAAACAAAAATACAAGAATGGTAGCACATGTGAGGCCAATCCAATTACACCCACATTCGCACATTCACCCATACTTCACGCACTTTACTTCATGCACTTTACAAAATAGAAGTAGAATCAATGGTATATAAAGAATAGAACGTCAAAACGGTAGGCGAATTTGGGCAAAAGAATTTTGTTGTAGTTATCCAACCTATAATTTCATGGGCTAAAGCCGACCTTACCAATATCGAGTTTGACAATCATATATCATATTGAGGTAACTATACATCTTACGCCGCATAAATATTTTTATGTTCTTTATATTGTATACATATCTGCATGCTTTTATACATTAATTAAAAAACACATTTTCGACTTAGTTGAGAGAATTATCTTGTAATTCATGGATGCCTATATAGCAGGCAACGCTGCATTACCACACGATACAAAGTCCAAAAATTAGAAATTGATTTTGCATCATTTATAGGCATCTCAGTGTATCAGTCAGGTAGCCAACCTTTGAGATACATCATATAATTTTGTTTGTTATATCTAAGGTCAAAAAATTCGTCCACAGGTGCGGCGCAGTGGAAAAGAGGCTTGGGTTAAGGTAAAAAGGCTCAGACTCGATTTCTAACATCCGCTTTCCTATCCTATATAAATTTACCCGAGGGTATGGGGGTTTGGATCAGTGGACGGCTTTACTATACCGTCCTCAGGAGTTTACCGGTCCGTCGGGTTCTCCTGGGTTTTCAAAAAAAAAAAGTCAAAAAATTCCATGTTAATTGAAATTCAATGGTCGAAGTATGTGGTGAAAATGGCAAACAATGTTGTGAAATTTTGCGGTTCGAGACAAATTTGATAGCGATGGTGAAGAAGATAATAATGCTGTACTTCCGACTTCAAGGATCTATAAAATATATTCTTTCAGACAATAGGTCAACCCACCAGGTACAAACGGTTTATCGAACTATCGACTTTCAGGATTGAATGAAGCCCTATAACAGAGGAGAGCAATTCTGCGACGCTTTCTGAGTTTGCAACACCTTGGAAGCGTCACAAAATAGAGTAACGGTAGCGCAGTGTTTTGTAACACTTTCTGGATTCGAAACCCGAGGCCCGGCCTGGTTCGGTCGGACGGCGGCGTGCGTGTGTTGCATGACTTCTCTCCTCACAACAACGTAAAAATGTGGAAGCCCCAAGGCCTCATCATCCACACGAGAAAACTATATTTATACAAATATATTGCATAATTTTTCTAGCATGTACGACTAATTGATTTCTCCTTTCCTTTTTACTTTCTATCTTCCAAATCAAAACCCAAGCCCCAAAACAATATTTGAAAATTTTACAACAAACAATATAGTACATACAGATAATTCTCTATGTTACAGCCTTACAGACTACAGGGTAATCTAACTTTGTGGTATTACTCATAAGAAAAGGTGGTATATCAGTAGATAATTCAGATGAAATAAACATAAACTTCAATCAAACATGATATAAATATAAAAACTAACCTGAGAAAACCTTGTCTTGTCAATCATGGACGTATAAATAGTAGGAAACACTGCATGACCACAGTAAGAAAATGCAAAGAGACTTAAAGCGGTAGGAACACTTTTCCAGTTAATCAACTGCCCCTTCTGGTGAAACCCAACTCCATCAAAAGCACCAGCCCACAACACGCAACAAGTAAGAATTACAGAAGACATTACCCCTCCAAAAGACAAATAAGCAAGCAATTTCAGGCTCCTTAACCATGTAGTTGGCAAAACTATCAGCGCTGCAATCAACACAAACCCTTGCTTTCCTTTAATATGCAACTTTCTTATATGGAAGTTTGTAGTAGGAAATAGCTTCTCTAAGTTATCTCCTTCCAAAATCAAAAACTCTATAGCTACTAAATACAACTCTAAGTACAAAAAGAACGAGACTATGATCCTTCCTCGAGAACCAAATGCTAGTTCGCCTATATCTGGATATGTTTTCACCAGCGTTGAATTTGAATCCATGCATCTTTTGAGTAGAATTCCCGTGTAACTAAACATGGCTGCTACGAGTATAAGAAGTATTAAACTTAGCCAGCCTCCTTGTGCCAATGCATATGGTATGGACAGTATCCCAACACCTGAAAGTACATAGATGTAGTTTATGCATAATGTAAACTGAAAACTAATAATCTGAATACATTATATATTAAGTATAAGAGTGGACCTGAGAGAGTATTGACACCATTGAATATAGTTCTGAGAAATGGAGTCCCGCTCCTTGAGGGCAGATGAGGCTCCATGTGTAGATCTCAAAATGGCAGAGTTGATAGAAGAGATGGAAAAATGATTTGGAAGAGAAGAATGAGAGATCTATCAATTTCGGGATTTCTAAATCTCACACACTACCTGTGATGGTTTAGGCATGAATCTTCTGCACACGTAATGGAATTTTATACGGATGTACTTGTGGTGATTAATAACACTATATTATTACTTAAAAGTAGTAGTAATTGATGAAGTGTATAATATTTGGAAATTTTATAAAGGATGAAGACGAAGCAATGTGAAAATTCTAATAAAAAGGTTTTATTTTTTTATTTCTTATTTGCCTGTTTTGTATATAGTTTTTTTAGGCAGTAAAAAAGGAGTTTTAGATGGAAGAATTCTTTTCTCCATTCTTGAGTCACAAAACATCACGAATTTTTTAAATAAAATTCGAATGTATTGTATCTGATTTAACAGAATTATGAATCTTGTTTTACTGTTCTCTATGGGATTTGTATATGGAAGATAAATATACAAAGTTGCAAACACGTGTCACTTGCACATATGCAATACATGAAATACATGTACGTAGTGTAGATTCTGTAACCAAACATAAGAAATTCCGTCAATGATAGGCCTCTTGATAATTAGGTCCATATCTAAATCAATTTTATAGGTCCTCACAATGTAGAATAGTTGCTGGGCAAATGTTTTTTTTTTTTTAAAACCCAAGAGAACCTGGCGGATCGGAAAACTCCTAAGGAGGGTATAGTAAAGCCGTCCGCTAATCCAAGCCTCCATACTCCCGAGTAAATTTATTTAGGATAGGGAAGCACATGGTAGGAATCGAACCTGGATTTACCAGAACCCAAACCTCATTTCCACTGCGCCGCACCCGCGGACACTGGACAAATGTTAGTAGCACTATTGTTGTGCGACAACGTATAATTGGACAAATTTTATTTATTGATCCAAGAAATAACCTAAACCTTTGTCAAAACTAATTGCAAAAATATGCCTCTTATTTCTCATATCATCATTCTATGCTCGTACAAATTGAATTTGCACAAACACAAATTTTAGTTTTCAAAATACTTCCGCAATTCAGAACTTCAAATTGCGCAGGTACAAATTAAAGATTTTGTACATGTACAATTTCAACTTAATTACGCAAATATAAATTTTGAATGAGACCAATAATATAAATATGTTTTTTTTGGATCCATAAATAAAATTTGTCATATTATATGTCGTCGCACAACAAATACCACTGCTAGCGTACTAACACCAGAGTACCAACTACTCTACATTGAATGTTCTCACTTGTAGCATTAATTTTAAAATGTAAGTAGCACTTTTGAGTACATACAGTATCGTGAAACAATGATGACAATTGATTCTTAAAATTTTTGAACTTATATGAAAGAATTCAAAGTATCTTGAAAGAAAGTGATTTTCTATTTGAAAATATTTGAATTTTCACTGAGTAAACATGTGTTTAAACTATATATATGGTAAAGGATGTTGGCACTCAATTTTTTTTAACAGGAGAATTATGGATAATGACAAATTTTAGAAAGAAGTTAGGCTGAAGGACATCAAATTTTATGTTTTGATTAAAGGATAAATGCTAGTTATAATTAGCATTATATTCAACTTTTACACTACACAAAATGCTAGCTATAAGTAACATTATATTCAATTTTACACTATACAAAATGTTGCTATTTATAACCAGTATTGTCCTTCAGTTAAAAAAAAACTTACCGTCTTTCAATCTAATTTTTTTTTTCAAAGTTTGTCATCTTGCCTATTTTCCCTTTTTTTAATATATAATACTCTTTATTTATTACAAAAAGATTCAACAATTGAAAAATGGAATAATCTTAGAATTAGCTTACATACACTACAACAAAAATACCTTTTCGCAACTGCCAAAAACAGTTGTAATATGTCTATTACAACTAGCACCTGTCAGTCGTTATATCCGCAGTTGTAATAGATCCGAATTATTTTACAACTGGCGGAAACAGTTGCAGAAGCAGTTGTAGAAACTTATTTTACAACTGTGACATGTTAGTTGTAAATGACTAGTTACAACTGCTTTTAGCACTTGCAAAAGGTCTTTTACAACTGCCACTGCTAGTTGTAGAAAACTTATTTACACTGCGGAAAACCATTTACAACTGCAACATGTAAGTTGTAAATGACTAGTTACAACTGCTTTTAGCACTTGTAAAAGGCTTTTTACAACTACCGCTTGCAGTTGTAGAAGGATGAAATACAACTAACAATGACAGTTGCAACATATACTTTTACAACTGCTACAAACAACTATAATCATCTTTTCACAGCTGCTATAAATTTCATAATATCATAACTAAAACTAATATTTCGTTAATATTATACATAATCATGCAAATTACTTGAAACAACACAAACCATTTGCATTCAAGAAAATCGAAAACAATTCGAGTTTACACCATTTATGAATTCATAAGTTCAATACAAAACACAAACACAACTAAATCCATAACATATTTCAGTAAGAGTACATATACCACAACTAAAATAACTGCCTCAACCTGCACATGAACCACAACTAAAATAACTGCCTCACCCACCATCTATCCTCAACCTGCACATGAACCACAACTAAAATAACTGTCTCACCCACCATAACAACAACCACCACCATCCAATTCACAATTACATACCAAACCATCCAATTCACCTACAGTTGAAGCCTGCTTCCATTACAACCACTATTTCCTTCACTACAAACACAAACAACCTCTTCTACAAACCAAAACAAACTCCACAGCATTGCTATCACCTCCCTCCTCTGCAACTTCAGCCAACAAACACTCATCATACATCACTGCACCCTGCCTCAAACCTCCTCTGTATAAACTTCCTTCCACATCACCACACTTCCATGAGCATCAACTGCCTCTACTAAACTCCACTGCATCATATAACTTTGCATAGAAACACCTTCAACTACATAGTAACCTGAATTCATCCCTTAAAACTATCAACAATCCACTACTGCCTTCCTCTAATTCAACCAACAACATCATCCATCACTGCTCTGCATCACTTCAACCAGTCATAACCCCTTCACCTTCCTCTGCCTTTTTCCAGGAACAATGGGGTAAATTTTGGTGTACGGTGTCATGTCTCTGGGTAGCTCCTTAAGACTATTGCTATTTAAAGGTATCAATAATTTTAGAGGAAAGGATAACCTCAATTGAATCAGCAGGATGAATACCATATAAGAAAATCAGATCTAGATAAAAGAGAGAAGGAGGCAAGCAACCCACATACCTTAGAGCGGCTGTCATGTTGAGTTTGAGAGCCACATCATGATAAACAACGGTACACTACCTTTGATAAATAAGGAGAATATATTAACAAATTATAGTAAATGTAATAGACTCATGCAACTATCGGAATATGTTTGAAAAAAATTCAGAAAGTCTTGGAAGGAAAATAGTATTCAAATGTTTGAGTACTTTTCCACACAGTGCAAAAAATATAATCAAACAGCAAAGTGTGGTAGTTAAAGGCCGCAGTCCATCTTCTGCAACTGCAGATAGAAATAAATATAACTGTAACATATTGTACTCTTACTGGTATATTCAAATACAATTTAAATCATGTAGCAAGCTAATCAACATCTCAAGTCAGGAATATCGAGTTATTCTTTATTCTTTATCTCATCTACTGCATCCTTTTGACTGCTTTTGCTTCCTAAATGTTAACCAATAAAAACTAAATAAAAGTGAGAGGATTCGACTAAACTAATTTTATGAAATTGTAGCTTAATTAGAGTAAATATATAAGTTCGAATCAAAATGTAACAACCACCTAATTATATCAACCGAAAGAAGAATAAAAAAGTGTAACCTTTGTTACCATAGTTGCGACAACAGTCTAGAATGGTGTGTGTGTAAGCTCATCATCAGCTAGTTTATTCATTCTCGTAACAGATTGGGGAAAGAATAAATGCACTCCACCTAAGGAAAAAAGCATGAAGATATGAATTATGACCGTTTGTTAAAAGTCACAACAATATTACAAATATTCACAATAAAAAATGTGCTTTTATTACTAGTTTTCTGCTAATTTAAGCTTTTACGTTAGGATTACTTGTGCATGTAAGACATTTTGGAAAAAAATTGGTTGAAACGTGCCTGTTTTGGAATTAGTTACAAACTCACACGAATTTTCTGAAAAATCATAGGTCGTACTTGCTATATCTAATTTCAAGTTAGGTATATATCTACCCTTTTTGGGCAAAAGTAGCCTAAAGTAGGGAAAATTGTCGTTTACATTATCAGTGGTTTGTCCGTATGGCAACACTACAGAGATTAATTTACACTTTTAAATATTATTGCTTTAGTCTAGTCAGCTTTGCAACTCAGACTGCACCACAAATTGCATACTGGGAGAAGATGCTGCCTCATGCTTCCATGCCAAGTGCAATGCGTGACCTTGTTACTGATGGTATCCTTCCTTAGCACAAAAATTATTGTTTATAGAAAAAACTTGGATATATCTTACCTGTAGTATGCACTTTCCATGCATATTTTTACAGAAAAAACAGAGTTATCAATGTATGCAGAATAAAATATAGGTATACTTTCTTTGGATGGAATCCCCCAAGTATGAAGTAAACTGCCAATTGAAAAAGCTTAAACATATCATTTAAATGTATTACACCAATCCTTTAGGAAACTTACCACTTAACTGATGGTTTTTTGCTACACACTTAAATTACCTTCAAAATTATTTACAAAACAAATCACTTTCTAGCTATATGGCAAAAGTGACATTTTGTAATAACGGTGCTATAACCAGCATATTTTGACAAGTATTTTTCTTTTGTAATAACGGTGCTATAACCAGCATATTATGATGATATAAATTCAAAGTTCCTTTTTTTTATAGAAAAAATGATAGAAATTGACAAATATTATATTATTTCATGGATGTTTAGTAATTTGAGGGCTTTAGATAAGTCATAAACTCAGGATATTTTCTTTCCTATTTAAGTCATAAAAATTGAATTCTCACATTGTTGCCTTAAAAGTTAAGGGTAGATTTAAACCTTGCACGTAAAATTAGGCACCATAATTGTCTCAAAATTGATGCCACCAAGATTTTATACATTGAAATAGATAGTATATATGAAGTAAAAATAATATACATAAATGATTAAGTCAGTATGCATTTAGCTCATCAACAAACATAGGCTTCAGGTAAAAATAAAAAAAATTTAGAAAATCACAATGTCAACTGAATTTAGCTTTCCAAGAATGTTTTAATTTAATTTTTTTAGAAAAAACAACCATACGAGTATGGACTGTATTATAAACAACCATACGAGTATGGCCCACATCCGCAGACCGGTGTTTTTGGGCCTGCCGATCCCTCTTTTGGTGCTGGTGCAAGTACTGATCATGTTCGTGCTCAGTTCTCAGGTGCTGCCCCTTCTACTGTGCTGAACGAGACTATCTATTTGGTCTTCAGATGCTATTGTCTTGGACGCCTAATCTAATTTGTCAATAAATCTTTGTTCATATTTCGTGGGCGGAATTGCTTCTTTGGAAAAATGCAAATCGGAATATTTTTATCATAAATTTGAAACTCAAGTCATGCGAGGATGCTTATGCGCTATCGTATATCATGCTTTTGCCATGTACATGGTTTAATTCAACAGTTAAGTTCTGGTTTTCAAATTGCCTTATTTTACAACTGTCATAATTCATAACAAAAGAAAAATACATATATCATCTTAGCTCTATAACTTGACGTCAGTATCTCAACCAAACCTTTCAAAAGTTAAATCCAAACTACCAATCTTTTTCAACAAATTTTGAGGATGCGCGGTATTTGCCAACTTCTCATGAAAAACAGGGCGTAGAATTGAAGGTAGATTTATAACATTCTCATCAACAACTTCTCTTGAAAGAAGAATTCATTTTTTTAAAATCATAGTTGGGATACATATAGATATCATAACCTCGACAATCAATCCACATTATTTGTCGGTCAAAAGATCTTCATCAAATATATATTTATTTATATATATATATATATATATATATATATCAGCGTAACTGAAACACGATAGGCAACTTCACTAAGTTGATGTAAATTTAAACTGTTATACACAATCTTGCAAAACATGATATTGCTGACCTTCTCAGTTCTCGTGTTGTTGCATGCATCTAAATCAAGTTAGCAAGCTAGTTAAGTTATTAAAATGCTATCATGAACATAAGCTACCTAATAACATATAAAGAAAATAAATAAATCTCCACTGTGACTAAAGAGAGTTTTATGAACGTCTATTCCTAATATTTTGAGTCAATGTAGTCAATAAAGTTGTTATACATTTATCTTTACAGATTTGCATCATATAAAATATTTTCACACAATCCTAATACAATAGGAAACTTCAACGAGTTTGTTATATACGAATTTGTCATACAAATAACCTTGCAAAACATGCTATTACCATTCTTCTTAGTTCTCGAATTTGTGTATGCATCTAAAATAAGTTGACAGCTACTTTAGCTATTAAACGGTAAAGAAAATAAATGAAGCTTGGCAAAAGAAAGTTTTATGTGGCATTGAATATACACAACCTAATCTACTGTATTTTGCATTGAGTAGCATAAAAGTATATTTCAACTATGCAACACAAACAAACAAAAAAATAAAAAAATTAAACTTCGTTTCGTAATATATTTATCTTCATAGTTTTTTTCTATTGTAAAAAGGCATATGTAATTAAAGTTAGAAGTTCATATAATTTTCTATAAAAAAAACCCTTTCCAAACACGATAAGACAACAACTTGGTAAACAAAACACATTCAGATCTTTCAATCAAGTATGATACAATCATAAACACATATTGACCTGAAATTCTGAACCAAGATCAACATGAACCTAGCATAGATGATAATACGGTGTGCTCTTATCTTGATAACAGAAATGGTGTTTTCTTATCTTGATGCAATATATTATGTTAAGAATACCACATTCTTATTATAATGTTATATATTTTGTTATGATTTAATGTGTTATCATGTTCAGGGCTGGCCAAAAGAATCGATTGACCAACTCCTCTTGATTTTTCCCATATATTATGTAATATGTCAACTTCTATATATTTTTTCTCTTGATATCACGAACAATGTCACATTACAGCCTACAAAGTATCAACTTTTCGTACAAAACCCATTACATTAAGTAGGTTACAATATTTATTTAAGTTTAAGAAAAAATACAAAGCAAAATACTACTTATCATACAAAATAAAAGTCAAACTCTCTACAACTAATTCTAAGGAAAATACTTCTTTCCCTTATCTTATACTTATATTTCTAACATAATACACAAAATCATTTTTTCCCCAAGTTTGGAGATTGTAATAAAAATTTAATAACATTCGGGCAATGTTGTAATAATTTCAATTATAAGGTGTATTTGCATTCACAGAACGCTTAAATATGAGTGAAGCATTCACTAATCACAAATGAATTTAAAAAGCATAATGTGAGATGATCAAATTTCTATACAATTACCATGTAATGGGCAGAGGAGAAATATAAAATGATACAGGGTTGATTGCTAATGATTGTTATTAATAACATAATTGATTTGTACCAACAAATTTGCAGTTATAAGACGGATCACTAATAGAATTGTTGATGCTAGATACAGTAAATGGTTTCCGGTAACATAGCAAGATATTATGCATATAACTAAGTAATATAAAATAAAAATTAACATAGAATTTTTTTCTTCATCCAAACAACTTAATGTTAACTTCAAAAAAGTTCAAAATGAGTAATAACAAGAATAACAATACCTTCACTGCCCATAAGAAAAGCCTGTGCAAAAGGCTTGACTATCATGAATGCTTGCACAGTCAAGTTGTACCAGCATAGCTCCCATCACCAATGACATTGAATGTTGGGACTGGTACAAGGAGCTCCATCGTTCTTGAAATTTCTTGAATATCATTGTATAGATTATTCTTTTAGCTCTTGCTCAAGTCCTACATACACCTAGAGAGAATACAAGAATGTCATTTGCTCCAAGTTTTGATTTATCTAGAGATCCATCTATCTAAAGCATTAGTGCATCAATCTCAGCTTCATTTCTTGGTTAAAGAAGACAATATGCTATTAAGATATTATATTCAAAACATAAGTTTGGATCAATGAAATCGACGATCTTTCAGTTTAGAACAATTGTTTAGATAAGTTAGTCCTTTCCGCGCACTGAGCAATCCAACAACAAATCATGTCAGTTTTTTTCCTTTTAATCTTTATAATCATTATTTTCAAACAACTGTATTTCATTTCTGAAGCAATAGGTGTGGACAAGGCATGATGAACAAATGAAGCGAGCAATGCTTTCATCAAGCAAGCAAATCAAGACGTTCAAATAAACCGAGTAATGATTCAATTCAACTGAATTGAAGAAAAATCAGATTGCTAAGACAATGATTTGTTTATAAAAAAACACACTCCAACGTACCTATAACTTTGACGATGGCAAGGCAACGGCGGTGAGCACAAGGGCCGCGAGCGCAACGGTCGAGAGCGGCAGTGGCGACGAGCGGCAACGGCGGCGAGCGACAACGGAGGCGAGCAAACATGGTTTAATTTCCTGGATGGAACGGTGGAGGGTAGCGGGATTAGGTTAGGGTTTAGGTTTAAGAATAGGAATAGGAAATTTTGCGGCCAATTTACGTTATTTAATATAAAATGAGCGGTCAATGAAAATGAGGGAGGGAAATCGAAATTATGTAAAGCAGAAAAATAATGTGGGGGAGACAACTGTCGAAAACAGTTGTTATAAATAGATATCTACAACTGGCAAAAATTAAGCAGTTGTAACCGATCGCACATTACAACTGCTGCATAAATAAAGTTGTTAAAAGTGCCTTTGTTACAACTGCTAACATAAACAGTTGTTACAGAATACCTATTACAACTGTCCGTTTGTGTTGGTTGTAAAGGAAAAGTTGTAATATGATTGTTTTGTTGTAGTGATAGCATTTGAAGTATAGATAATGGGATTTAAATATAGGAAACAACTTAAACCGCTTGAGATAGGTTGAACTATTGACATATTACTGTAATCCATAATATATCTATAATTTGAAGTTTACTTGGCATTTGTATATGTTAGGGTAATCCCTAGGATCCATGCACATTTACATTTTAGAAGAGAGAAAAAAATGAAGAAATTATGAAGAACACAAATCAATATCTCCAAACTAATTTTATTTAATTGCCAAAATGTTATAAAAAAATCCTAAATCGAGTACCAATCTCAATTCCAAAATCCCTAAATAATAAGTTTCATAAACTAAATTTTTTTTGCCTCTATTTATAACAAAAAAAGATTTGGTGCTCTCAAAACTATAATTTATATGACAATAAATAAACCATTACATCTAATTTAAGAATATATAATCTTCTCTTTTATTATTATATGTATATCCATATATAAAATGTTATATCGAGCAAATCCAAATATATATTTTCCTTTTATGATATTTATATTTTCTCTAAATGTGATTTTCTATCAAAAATCACAATACTCCACCTTGATGCAAAATCACATCATTTTGATACATACGCAATCTCCGCCTTAATCAAAACGTATATTTTTTTTGATAATAAGAGTGGTACCAATCAAAACACATAATTATGCATGTCTTTCAATCAAATATGCATCCACAATCCTTTCAAGTAAATATATAGTAACACAACGGCCTCTATGCAGACTTCGTGGATTTTTTATCCGTTGCATGCTTCATCTTGATTCAGACAAGATTGCTTCTCCAACTCAAATTTGAAAACTCTCTGCATTCTCCATTATTTTTCAAAGAAATTGATATACATTATTGTTTTTCCATTTGATGCGTGGATCATTCCTATTTGCTTTCAAAACCCTTGTAACTCTATATCGATTTGAAAATTTACATCATTATTCTTTAAATTGCCCAATTGAATTAATATTCTTCTTAATTTCTCGATATGTCCGACATCTGTGAGTTTTACCACCTTCCTATCAAAAATCTTTAACCTAACTTAACATATTTCATGAATCTCCATGTTGCAACCATTTGCTCATTCCACTTTATCCTTTAGCTCTCTATAATATACAAATGGCTCTTTGTCCTTTTATATATGGAAATAAACACTTGAATCAAGCACCCACTCCCTGTCTGTCTTCATCAATACTAAGCACATATCCATTATTGGATTCTTCGTCTCCAATGCCAACATTTGTCTCTCCATTTTGTCATCCCATGCTTGCTTTTAACTTCCTCTAATTTCTTTAATAGTTCTTTGTATCTCTTGAGCTTGTTGCAAACTTGTTGCATCCACCACAACAAATATACCTTATTACAACATTAAAAAAAATGTTGTAGTATGAGTTTCGCATCGTTTTTGCAAATGTAGTATTATGTCAAGTTGTAATAGAATCGCATCTTTTACAACTTTATTTTTGATGTTGCAAAAAATGTTGTAATAGTTAAAACTACAACTGTTTTTAGATGTTGTGAAACGTGTTTTACAATTTTAAATGTTGTAGAATATTTTTTACAACTTTTTTAAATGTTGCGAAATATATATAACTTTCAAAAAAAAAGTTGAATAGACTTTATCCTAAATACTACTATACAACTAAAATTTTAGAAATTGATATACACAAGATTCATCGATTCAAATAATAACACATTGCATATAATATAACATTCACTTTATATATAATATTCAAACAATGATGCCACAATGCTCACACTATATCACATCCACCATTAACAAAAGAACCTTACATAGACACGAAGTTTAATCTCCAATACATTGAGTTGATAACTTCTATCATTGTAGTATATCACTATGCTACCACCAACATTCAAGTAAGCATAGTTCCTTAAAGCCTTCTCAAAACCAACTTTGGGGTTGGCAAAGTCTACAAAGTCCTTAATGTGGGGTTGCATAGCTTCACGTTTGTGCCCTTCACTAAAGCAGATGAAGGAAGCAGAATTTTGCTGTCTTGTTTAACGATTGCTGAATGCAATGGTGTTATATTTACAATGCGAAAGTGTAAGAAAGACATGAATGCCAATTGAAAGCCAAAATTGCTAGGTGACTACAGTGAAAAAAAGCGTAGCAAACCAGTTGTAAAGTGTTGAAGTCAAGGGTACTCAACCAATGCTGAAGACAAGTAAAGAAATATCAATGTCCATGGGTATAATAGCTGCACAAACATAGAAGTGTATAATAAAACAGACAGAAGATATGCACTGAGAAAAGCATGCAAAGAAAGATCAACACATTCCAAAACTGAAACAAAACAGATGTGCTAAATTGATGTAGAAAAACAACATAAAACTAGAGAAAAATATAGGTACGTAAATGCATAGCTGAAGCAAAACTGGTATTAGATTAATGCTTCAAAATAGAGCAAAATAGGTGCTTGATTGGTAAAAAGTAAAAACATAGTGCAGAACTAAAACATAAATTTTGTAAGATCATAAAACTTAGCACTTTATGCCAAAGAGATTGAATAAATTTTAAGTAGTGCGAAAAATGCTCAAGTCATAGCGTTGTTTTTTGCTAGTGTAAATATTAAATACACACCATTTACATATGATGTATGCAAACTATTAACTGTATACATAACTTACTTATATGTCAATGACTTTGACTTTCAACTTATGTAGTAGTAAATAAGGGATCATCTGAAATATAGAAAGTATTAAAAATGAAGAAGTCAATACAAAAATATACAATTTCTCTAAACATAACATAAAATAAAAATAATTCAAAATAAATTGCTCGAAACCCATCAAATTACTGCTTAATCTAATAATCATTATTTTTAATAAATAAAAAGCTCCATCACTAAAGTAAATTGCACACTATCATAACTAACTAAAATAGTCCTTTACAAGTAAATGAAGGTTTTACATTGTCACAGCTAACTAAAATATTTATGTCAAAAGGAGCCATCCGGAATTTTTGAGTTGAAGTGAGTAGAGAAAAGAGATACGTTATCAGTTTGGACAGTTCCAAGACGTTTTATGATTTCCATCCCTTTGCGAACTCTTCCAAATATAGTATGTTTACCAACATCAAAATTTAAAGATAGTTCACCTACAATGCTTACAAGAAAATAGCATCCAATTGATGTAAATTCGTTAATTCGTGGTATTCATGGATCACCTACAATGCAAGAGTGGATGAAGAGAGCTGCTACATAAGCCTGAACTGATGAATGCAATGGTGTTGCGTCCAATTGACATAAATTTGTTATGAATTGGTGAATTCGTGTACGGACTCCCTCGTAAGTCAGGCTCAAAGTTTAACGATCGGTCTGCAAGCCCAGATATGTTATAACGTTCACAAGAGATGTGTTTTAGGGCAGCAAGTTAATGTGGCCACACAGTTTCGCTCTCCCTGATCCACATCAGAACTTCCATCAATAACTTAGTCGGATTCGCCCAGCTACTCTACTTAGTGCGAAATCACCTCCAATAGCTCGATTCAACCCCGAAGAAGCTCGGAGCTTAGGGTCGAATACAATAGGTTATGAAGGCGAATATGTGCTACAGACTAGGTATTATGGTGGAGAAAGTGGAAAAAGGGGAACTCGATTTTGTTTTGGGATTTTGTTGTGGATTTGGAATTTAAGGTTAAGGAAAAAAGGGGAAAGTGGGAGATGAAAACTAGCAGAAAATGAAGGCAGGAAACAATGAAACTTTTGCGCTAACTATTAATTTCAAAATGCATTTGCGAATAATCATGATTAATTTCCAAATTCAAATACCAAGGAGATATACTGCCATCAGCGGGGGCATTGCTCCCGCACCCTCACCTATCAGGTTTGCCACTCTCTCAGACTCCCTTTTCGTAGTGGCAATCAATTGATATATATATATACACGCATACAAACTAAAGTTGTGTTACAAGAGAATGATTTATAAATAATATGTACAAACTAGTATTATATTTGTATTTCGAACTAATAGTATGTTGTAAAAATTACCTTTTTTATTGTTTTATTTCTTTTTTGCATTTCATAATTTATAAATAATATAAATTTATTTAACTATATTAATTAAAACAATTAAAATAAAATAAAACAATAACAAAAATAATTATTATAATAAAACAATTAAAATGCCCCTCTTAGAGCGTCCCTTTCGGACACAAGAACACGTTCCTCTGTCATGAACCGTTCTCCTCGTGCTAATTTCCCGTATTCCTTTCGTGCCATTAAAAAACGCACCCTTAAGGATGATCAAAATGAGAGAAATAACAAACATTATTATAAATTTTATTTTTGAATTTTAGAAATATTTCAAAATTTTGTTTCTAAATTTTATGAATATCGTTAAATTTATTATAGAAATTTTTAAAATTTAAAATTTTTGAAATATTAAATATTAGACATAATTATTAATTATAATTTTTGAATACCCAATAAATTAATAAATGTTACTTCTTAATTATAAAATATTCATTACTTATCAATTATTAGTTATTCAATATGAGTCTAATTATTAATTGTTAATTATTTATTAGAAATTATTTAATAGTAACTATTAATTGTTAAATATTACATCTTATTTATTAATTATTAATTACCAATCATTACTTAATTATAATTGAATATTAATTACTAAATACTAATTATTATGTATATAATATTAATTATTAATCATCGGTTATTAAATATATTATTTAAGAGTAACTTACTTATTATTATTAATTATTAAATATTAATTATTAAATATTGAGCTACAATAAATTATTCAATATTAACCATTAAAATAAATAAATTAAATATTAAATTGTAAAAATTAATTATTAAAATTAATTACTAATTATTTAATAGTAATAATTTAATATTAATTATTATTTATTCAATATTAATTATTAAATATAGTTTTCTAATTATTAATAACAAAACATAATAAATTATTAAATATAAAAAATTATTGTTGATTATAGATAATAATTAATAATTATAAATTATTTATTAATGATCACTAATTATTATAAATTATAAATAATGTCCTATATATTCTGTTGGTTACAATTATATATTAGAAATTACCATTTATAAATTATTAAGTAAATATTAATTGTTTGTTATTTGTTATAAATTACTAATTATTAATTATTTTAATATTTAAAGTAATAGTAAATATATTATAAAAATTAATGCTAATTCCATCTTGTCCTATAGTAAACGTTTCCTAAAAGATGTTTATATCATACGACTAAAACAACTTTTAATGTAGCAAATTAATATTTACAACGTTTATGGAAAATTGTAAAATACAATGTTTTTATAGTGTTTTTGTAATAAAAATTGTTAAAATGGTCTTGTTACAACTTTTGCATAGAAAACCTTGTAAATTTTTTTACAACGTTTGCTTTGAAAATGTTGTAGAAAACCAAATTTTTACAACGGTTTCTTAAAAACGTTATAAAAACATTTTTACAACATTTTAATAATAAATGTTGCGAAAAAACAAATTAAAGGCTCCTTTTGTTGTAGTGACATGGCCTGGTTTTCCATAATAATAGCGTATGATTTCTTTTATTACCCATTATTTTATTAGTCTTTCCCTTGATTAGTTATTACCCATTTCATACGGTATTAATCTCATCAATGAAGTTATGATCTTCCTTTTCATCCTCGAGATCTATCTTTCTTATCTCCTCATTAAGTAGACTACTAACTACTCACTACAAGAAAACTCCCCATTGATGGCAAAATAGGTCAGCGTTTTTTTATGCCGTTGTTATTTTTTTCCTTTTACTTTTGCTTCACCAAACGCTGTTAGATAATTGTTTTAGTCGAAAGACAACAATTTTTATTGGCCGCCCATTTCATAATTTACGCTTCCCCAATTTTTTTCCTTCTTCCATTGCCCTAACCTAAGTTCTCATCATCTTTATTCACGTTGCAACACCTACCTCCACCTCGGCCTCCATCTTCACCTCTGTCGGTCCTACTTTTAGGCAACCCTTAAAGACAACATCGAAAAGCGACCCTAATTACAAATCACGATTTGCTCGACTGATTCATCCAAATTGCACCACGCGGTCGGTGGCGATGCCATGCTATCTCCTACCGTGCTCCTCTAAAATTCATCCCTACGAGCGAGTCAACTCTAGCTCCTGCCTCATCCGACTGCGATTTGTGAATATCTCAGGCTGTTGGCTGAATTGATTACTGAAAGAATGAGGTATATTTTCTATATTTATATGATTTGTTGAGAATTAGATTTCGTTAGCATGATTACTATATATTTATGATACAGGAATTAGGTTAGCAGTAGACTTAAAGCACCTTGAATGTCCAGAAAGCAAAACATGGATTGTAAAATAATTTGTATCGGCCACACTTCTTATAAAAGTTTTTTCAACATAACCGATCCTCATCTTTGGTACTATGTTAAATTTATTTTTTCTGTTATACTCCATTCCTGCTATTACAAATCAATATTTTTCTGATTTTAAAGGGTATCCTCATCATTCAAATATTTAGAAGCAATAGTACATACATTTTTGGATTCTTTTTCCTATATACAATTTATTTCCGGTTAACAATCTTTTCCTATATAATTTGATTTGAAATTCATGTTAATAAATATTTCTAATTTACTTTGTGATAAGCATTCATATGAATAGAAATTCTAATTTACCTTGTGATAACTTTTGTAGTTGTTTCATTAATCTTTAATTTATGTATCTGATATTCATATTATTTTTCTATACAAATTCATTTAATTGAAATTTTACCACTCATTAACTTTTAAATTAATTATTTACATGAATTTGTACTATCCAATATTTAAATATCAAGAACAAATACAGTATTCCAGCATTTCAACATCTAAAAGTAACATTTTATAACCTAGGATAGAATCTAGAGCAAAATATCATAGCATAATGATATTTCAGATTATATCATACATCATTGTTTTCTTAGTTAGAATTAGCAAAATATCCATAAAAGGTTGCAAGTTATTGTCTTTTCTTACCATTTAGAAAACCAGTCAAACGAATTACCTAAAATACCCCATGTTTTAATTAAAAATGTTTATGTGTATCTAATTAAAGGTTTGTAAACATAAAATCTTATGTAAAGTCAGCTCATATTAAATCATGGAATTTGGAACTTAGTTTATTGCTACATAATTATGGTCAAACCTTGTTATAAACAACGATTATATTAGTTGGTCTAATAATAAGCTTTTCTGTATGACAAAGACAAATTTCATGGTCAAGGCTTTTCCCTTGGAATTAAAACAACATATTATATCATTTCTATTTGCTTAAATTCTGATAGAATAAACTATTTGTATATGATTTCAATTATTCTTACCCTGTCAGCTCACCTAGTTTACATAATTCTTCCTCAAAATTATGTCATGCTCATCAATTGACTAGTATTTTTTGTTAGAATTGAATAACCTAATCGAGGGACGATTATATAGTTACAAAATTAAGTTAAAGGTAATCATAAAATCTGGATTGATGCTTTTTTTGTTAGATACTAAAATCATTTGATTGTACTTATTGAAAAAACTGATTTTTTTTGTTTTACTAATTTAATTATATAGTTTTTCTTCATAGAAACAAAAAATTTGTGAACAAGAATACAATGGAATCGAAATATGATTATTAATTATCACTGATCAAATATTTGATTTTGTAAAGCGTCTTATTAAATGTTCTTGTATATTCCATATGTGCATGGAGCGAACAAAGGGTCATTTATGTTTACTTGACCAAATAATTTTCAATTTAAATCTTACCTTATTTGGACAATAAGTCCCTATTCATAATTTTAATATCTAGAAAGTAAATTAGTAGAAAGTACTTTATTATAATTACTTATAAATTAGGTTTGTATCTATGTCTTGCTTTCATTACCAGTTGTTATTCTTACTATAATATATGATGTATCGATGTTTTTTTTTCATCACCAATTTGGACAGTTGTTATTTGTATCCATGACTTGCTTTCATCATTATTGATACTATGATATATCGACAATTCTATACCGATAAGTTGGTCTGTGTTGGTTGATAACCTGATCCTGAAAGTGCAAGCAAAAGGCAGAATTGACTTGCACCAATGTATAGTAACAAACATTGGCGGTGGTTTCCATACCCACATGTATAGTAACAAAAGGAACACTATTAGTGCTAGATATCTAGTTGATAGAAAGTGGATAAGGACCATCCTTTTTAGGTCCATGGAGCTGTATTTTTCCTATACCACAGTCCTGAACATGAAAACCAAAACGATCGAAAATGATAGATAAATTTGAATCATTTGTAAGTTGAGAAACAAAGATAAGGTTTTTTTGTATGTTAGGAATATGGAGAACATTCATAAGAGGAAAATTATTAAATGGATTTTGTAAAATAATATCACCAGTATGTAGAATAGGAATGAGATTATTATTTCCAATAGCAACTTGTTCTGCAACTTGATAAGATGCTCGATTCAGCATTTGACTGTCATCAGCAGTCATGTGATGTATAGCACCAAAGTTGGGATAGCAATGTAGGTCATATGGAGTACCATTAAGTTGCATCGCAGCGAAACTTTATGGAAGATCATTCGCTTGGTAACAATGATCGAACCGATGCAAACTTTAAATTGTAGAGCGTCCTGGTTTTCCACACACTTGACAACTTGAATAATTTCCATATGACAAAGGTGGTGTATTGAGAATGGACTGTTGTGTGGAACCATAGTTATTGTTAAACCCTCCATCATAATTTTCATGACCATTATTTGGGCCACCTCCTCTTCTTCCATAACCACCACGACCAACAAGTCCCCCATTTCTACTACCATGAGAGTAATTGGTTTGTTGATTGGTTAGGAGAGTATAGTTTTGTATGTATTAAATTCGCAACAATTACTTGTACTCACTCCACTTCGACGTGGCATATTATATTTCGTACTCC
This sequence comes from Allium fistulosum, assembly GCA_030737815.1. Taxonomy (NCBI): domain Eukaryota; kingdom Viridiplantae; phylum Streptophyta; class Magnoliopsida; order Asparagales; family Amaryllidaceae; genus Allium; species Allium fistulosum. Next base: position 733,868,455 of record CM060908.1, on the reverse strand, counting down.
TTTATAAATTTCCACATCACCTGATTACAACTCTTGATGCCCTATTTGTATCGTAAAATCACTATCATTGCCCTACAATTACTTGATTAGCAGTTGATTTTTCCTGAGAACTCACTCTTCAAAACCAGTATATATTCATAACCAAACTCTACATTAGCTAAGATACAAAAAGGTCATAAATTTTTCTTTTCTTTTTTATTTAATACATCGTCTCCAAGAAGGAGTATAAATGACACCAAATTACCTATAACAAAAATACAACCTTTCACCTTTAATGCTTTACCAATTGAGCTGTTAAACTATTGAATATTATGATATATACAAAAACTACTCGCATTCTCACAACCAAGAAAGGGTAGCTCCATCAATCCTCCACTAATGCATCTCTTCTCTTTTTATCATTTTCCTTTTTCTAACCTTCTCACAACCTTCCTCCGGTTTTACCGAATCTTCTAGCACTTTTAGGTTGTCTTTTGTTTATCATTCCTTTGTGAATATCCTATTTAATATGAGACATCGACGGAATTTCATAATAACTTATTTTAGTATCCGAACCATTTTCAATTGAGATATGATGCCTATATTGAATTTTCTCTATAAGCCCATCTTTTTCTTTGTTTTTTAGAATAAACATTTCTCTATATTTGCTGAATAATACCAATTTAGCATCTAATACAACAAGTAGCATGTGCTATAATGAGTGGTTATTAAGTTTTTTGTGGCAGTTTCTCTCCTGCCTTCATTACAAACCGCTTGGATTGCGTTGGTAGCAAGTGTTTGAGTTAGGAATGCTTTTAAATTATGTTGCTGGTCTTCCTTTGAATTCCTGTTTTGATCTTCCGTTGAATTCCTATTTTGTCTTGAATAAGATTGTTAAGCTCTGATGCGATATTGGGTATGTGTTGACAGGTTTCCTATTGTCTGTAAGGAATTTTCAATGGCGACAGCTTTGTTACTTGTTGTCAAGGTTGATATGTTTTAAATTGATTAGGTCATTTGCTATCTTAACATTAATGTATTTAGGAGCATTGTTGTTTTGGTTGAGGTTATGTGTATGGTTCTATGTAAGGTTATTTCATTCGTATACTATGATATATTTTTCATGTTTTCTCTTTACTCAATCTCGTGTCTTATCCAATTTGTTTTCGTTTTAGCAATCATGGTAATATAATTCTATGTCCCATTCGTTGTTTCAAAAGTTTATTTTGTCCTGGTTACTCCGTGTCTATTGTCATATATTTGTATGTCGTACTTATTTGAAAGAAAAACTGAGTTATATTTGAAAGAATTTAGAATTAAGTGGAGAGGAAAAGATTTTGAAGGCTATTTTATTTGATTCAATTTTTTTCCTTACATTATACAGACAACAGTTGCCAATATATATAGCTTTCATGACTTACTCAAAAGTCACTTAGAAAACAAAACAAAAGATATCCTTTCAGCTGAAATAAGATGACAGTTCATAAGATAACTTTTCATAGTTCATGCAAAGTTGGTTTAGTTTTCCAACAATGCCTCCCGTAAAACAAATTTGCTTTTGATTCCCAAAGCAGCAGCATTATTTTTGAAATCATATCCTCCTACAGCCTTTGTGAATATGTTTGCAAGTTGATTATCACTTCGGCAATATTCCAGGTTGACTTCTCTATCATTAACAAGCTCTCTTAAGAAATGAAATCGAATCCGAATATGTTTAGTCCTCCCATGTAAGACTGGATTCTTTGAAACAGAAATGGTAATTGAAGTATTATCACAATAGAGCATCATTGGATTTTCTTGCTTGAACATGATGCTTTCTAAAACATTTTTTAAACCATATGAGTTGACACGCAGCTGAAGATGCCGCAATATATTCCGCTTCAGTAGTTGAAAGTGCCACAACTTGTTGCTTCTTTGAACTCCACAAGACTGCCCCACTACCAAGATTAAAAACATATCCTGAAGTGCTTCGAGAATCATCAATACTTCCACCCAAATCGCTATCAGTATACCCGATTAGTTTTATTGGGATATTTTCTTGGTAGAAAATTCCATAATCAAGTGTTCCTTTAATATATCTTAAAATTCTGTTTGCTATCATCCAATATTTTGAGCATGGCTTCTCCATGAATCTACTGATTTGACTTACAGCGAACACAATATCAGGTCTGGTTGCTGTTAAATACAATAAGGCTCCAACTAAGCTACGAAACATGGTTGGATTGATAACCTTTCCTTCCTCTTCTTTGCTCAACTTTAGCCCTGTAATGCAAGGAGTAAGCACAGGATTAGTTTTCTCCATGTTGAATCTTTTGAGAATTTCCTTAGCATAGCTTTCTTGAGAAATAAAAATTCCAGCTTTTCCTTGATGAACTACTATTCCCAGAAAATGATGCAACTCCCTCAAATCAGTCATATCAAATTCTTTCATCATTGAAAGTTTAAATTCTTTCAGCATATCCAAATTATTTCCAGTAAAGACAAGATCGTCAACATAGAGGCTGACGATAATAAAATGTCCATTTGAGCATGATTTTATATATAAGGTGTGTTCATAAGGACACCTTTCAAAATCATGTTTTCAAAGTAATCATTAATTCGTCCATACCATGCACGGGGAGATTGTTTCAAACCATATAATGCCTTTTTGAGCTTATAAACTTTATTTTCTTCGCCATTCTTAAGAAAGCCAGGTGGCTGATCGACATAAATCTCTTCTTGGAGAAAACCATTTAAAAAAGCAGATTTGACGTCCATTTGAAATAGCTTCTAACCATTTTGGGCAACAAGAGAAATAATAAGGCGAACTGTATCAAGTCTAGAGACCGAAGCAAATACCTCATTGTAGTCTTCTCTTTCCTTTTGCTTGTACTCTTTTTCCACCAATCTTGCTTTGTGCTTGTTGATGGAGCCATCAGGATTCATTTTGGTTTCAAATACCCAGTTTACACCAATTGAGGCTGTAACGACCCGTAAATTTGATAATTTTTATTTGTTTTATTAATATATACATAATAGAAATTTTGTGAAATTTTAAACGATAAAATTTTGAAATTTATATTTAATATTTGGAATACGTCTATTTTAACATAGCAATTGGTAAATTTTCATCAGATAATATGGAAGTTTATTTTCTTGTGTAATTTTATTTAAATTTATATCAGTTAAAATCGATGATAATAAAATGTTTTCCAAACCTAAATATTTTTACATAGGAAGATTATAAATCACCTTCTAAGTTAGACGTCATATTTCGTTTCTCCAAATTTTGACTGTTATTGCTCCGTCGATCTTATTTTCGACGAAATAGCAGCATTTTGGTACCGATATCGACTTTTGATCGGATGGTCGTACCACTGATATCTGTATATCGTTTTGATCATTTCGTCGTGCAAATCTATACGGTATATTCAATTGTCAACTTTGGAGTTCGGTGTGTAGTACAATCTGCAAAACGACTCTGTAACGGTATCCGTTTAACTTCTGACTCCTATGACCATTCATATTTCCAACGGTTGAAAAGCCAACAGACAATTGCTTTTATTACTCCCTGGATCCTTGTGCCCTGACTTCCGCTATTCCACCATTTCGTTTGTATGTTCCGTTTCCAATTTTCTCTTTTTTTGATTCGTATTCTTGCTTCTCAACAAAAATAAAATATATAATATAGTAATAATATGTCAGAATTCATATTATTTACTGTAGCTTTCATATCTTCTTATGGGAAGCTGTTCTCATCCATATTTGTCTTCCATCCATTGACCACGGCTTCCCCTCCTTCACTTGCGACCCACACTCCGCCTCCCTCTCACTCTCTGCCGCCAGCAACCCCCCATCCATAGCCACTTATCTTGCCTCCGCCAGCCTGAGCACCTTCCCAAGCCATGCGGCCTTTACCAAACATCCCATCCACCTTCACATGCCAAGCACCCAATTTCTCCTCGCAGTCACCATGGCCGAAGGCCACTGCATCAGCAATCAACACGACAGCCTTCTCCATCTTGGCTGAAACTTTAGCAGCCCATCAACTCAACCTCACCTGCAACTCGTTCTGTTTATATACAAATGTATGTATTTTTGCATAGAACAGTCTTTTCAATTTACTTATATATATATTATAAACTGTTGGTTATATTAACTATGGGTTGTATATTGAATAGGTTTGCGTGTATATATAATTGTTGTTCGTATGTTTACAATCGCATATATATATATATATATTATACAGTAATTTATAATATATTTGATGTTATATAGTATTTTATAATATATTTTATGCTATATAGTAGAATTTATTATTAAATATATTTAGTTATAATATGTAATGGTTTATATTGCTGTTTTATATAATATATATATATATATATGTATGCCTATATATATCAGCTTATATGCTACTGTATATATGAGTTATAAGGTTTCTGTATATAGATAAAGATGTATATAATTTTATCTTAGCTTATATATAATTGGTTATATATAAATAGTTATAAAGTTAGATATGTATAGTTTGAGTAACTTGTTTTCGTTCGTCTGCTCCCACTCTTGCTCTGCTGTAGTTTCAGGTCCTACGTCCTTTCTTATATATATATATATATATATATGTATGTATGTATACGCTGGTCATGTAAGTTGTTAAGCTTTGGATTCTTTGTTTTATAATTTTATTTCAGCATATATATGTTTACAGTATGAAATATGTGCAATAGTATATATGTTTATAGAAGTATTGCATATATGTAATTTCAACAGTTACTAAGGTATTTTGATCTAGACATTTTGTATAGATTTACATATAGGTATCTTACATTTTTATTTAGTGTATATGCATTGATTTAAGAATATAATATGTATATATGTTATGAGTTTAATGAATGTGAATTTGTATACTTTGTATATATATAAATATAACAGTGGATATATTTGAAAGGAACGGAGAAGATAATTTTTTTTTGAATTTGTTCAGGGGGGAAACCGACCGGAGTCGTAAACCCCCCCACCCCCCCCCCCCCCCCCCGCGTAGTGCACCTAGCCTGGTCCGCGAGCACCACATAAGTGGCTGATCTGAGCGTATGCACATGGTAAGCTCTGGTAGTAGGGCAGTCCGGGAATCGAACCTGCGACCTCATTAACAGGAGGCAGGTGTCTCAACCACTGGGCCGCTACTGCGGAGAAGATATATATATATATATATATATTTCATTTTTTTAAAAGTATATAAGTTTATAAAGTAATAAAAGTTTATAATTTATAAAGTATATAAAGTATAAAATTTTATATATGTGGTATTTGATATGTTGCTATGAACATACATTTTATATATATGTATTTTGTATTTTAATAAGTATATATATATATATGTATATGTATTTATTTCAAATTATATATGGTATATATGTCTGATTTTTAATATATGTGTTTTAATTTAAAAACAATGATTTTGAAATACATATTTTTTTTATATATATGCTTAAATTTAGAATATGAATTGATATATATATATATATATATATATATATATACGAGTACATATGCACTCCCAGGTGGGCCTGCATTTAACCACAATGTGCATGCATTTTTATTTGTACCTGTGGAAGTAGATTTGATAGTAGCATCCCCACATTTGAACACCGCCTAGGCAGAAACCGCTAATTTTTTTGTTCAGACTGCAATAACTTCTTCATACTAACTCGGAATCAGGCAAAACTTCGACCGATGAACTCCTACCTAAATTACAAACAATATGGTACACTCGGATACTTCATCTTGTGAACGCACACTGTAGTTCTCCAAGGGGACTGACAGTTTACTTGGAAAATAACATGGCACAAGATCCTCATATTTGAACTTCGTCTAGTGCAGAAGCCGCTATTTTTTTATTCAGACTGCTCTATTTTCTTCATACTAACTCAGAATCCGGCGATTCTTCGACTGATTAACTCCCACCTAAATTACGGATAATATGGAACTCTCGGATACTTCATCTTATGAACGCACATTGTAGTTCTCCATGGGGACTGACAGTTGTACTTAGAAAATAACAGGCTAGCACATCCCCATATTTCAACTCCGCCTAGTGCAAAAGCCGCTATTTTTTTATTCAGACTGCAATAAGTTCTTCATACTAACTCGGAATTAGGCGATACTTCGACCGATGAACTCCTACCTAAATTACGTACAATACGGTATAGTTGGATACTTCATCTCGTGAACACACACTGTAGTTCTCCATGGTGACTGACAGTTGTACTTAGAAAATAACAGGCTATATCCCCACTTCAACGCTTACTGTAGTTCTCTATGGTGACTAATAGTTGTACTTAGAAAATAATCGGCTACATCCTCATATTTGAACTCTGCCTAGGAAAAAGCCGTTATTTTTTTTGTTCAGACTGCAATAACTTCTTCATACTAACTCGGAATCAGGCAAAACTTTGACCGATGAACTCCCACCTAAATTACGAACAATATGGTACACTCGGATACTTCATCTTGTGAACGCACACTGTAGTTCTTCATGGGGACTGACAGTTTACTTAGAAAATAATATGCTACCACATCCCCATATTTGAACTCCGCCTAGTGCAGAAGCCGCTATTTTTTTTATTCAGTCTGCAATAATTCTTCATAATAATTCGGAACCCGGCAAGACTTCGACCGATTAAATCCCACCTAAATTACGGACAATATGGAACACTCGTATACTTCATCTTGTGAACGCACACTGTAGTTCTCCATGGGGACTGACAGTTTACTTAGAAAATAACATGCTACCACATCCCTATATTTGAACTCCACCTAATGCCGAAGCCGCTATTTTTTTTGTTCAGTCTGCAATAACTTCTTCATAATAATTCGGAACCCGACGAGACTTCGACCAATTAAATCCCACCTAAATTACGGACAATATGGAACACTCGGATACTTCATCATGTGAACGCATATTGTAATTCTCCTTGAGGACTGACAGTTGTACTTAGAAAATAACAGGCTACCACATCCCCATATTTGAGCTCCGCCTAGTGGAGAAGCCGCTATTTTTTTTGTTCAGACTGCTATATATTCTTCATACTAACTCGGAATCCGGCGAGACTTCGACAAATTAACTCCCACCTAAATTACGGCCAATATGGAACACTCGGATACTTCATCTTTCGAACGCACACTGTAGTTCTCCATGGGGACTGACAGCTGTACTTAGAAAATAACAGGCTACCACATCCCCATATTTGAACTCCGTCTAGTGCAGTAGTCGCTATTTTTTTTGTTCAAACTGCAATAACTTCTTCATACTAATTCAGAATCCGGTGAGACATTGACCAATTAACTCCCACCTAAATTACGGACAATATGGAACACTGAGATACTTCATCTTGTGAACGAACACTGTAGTTCTCCATGGGCACTGACAGTTGTACTTAGAAAATAACAGGATACCACATCCCCATATTTGAACTCCGCCTAGTGCAGAAGCCGCTATTTTTTTGTTCAGACTGCAATATTTTCTTCATACTAACTCGAAATCGGGCGAGACTTCGACCGATTAACTCCTACCTAAATTACGGACAATATGAAACAATCGGATACTTCATCTTGTGAACGTACATTGTAGTTCTCTATGGGGACTGACAGTTGTACTTAGAAAATAAACGGCTATCACATCCCAATATTTGAACACCGCCTAGTGCAGAAGCCGCTATTTTTTTTGTTCAGACTGTAATAACTTCTTCATACTAACTTGAAATCTGAAAAAACTTTGACCGATGAACTCCCACCTAAATTACGGACAATATGGTACACTCGGATACTTCATCTTGTGAACGCACACTGTAGTTCTCCATGGTGACTAACAGTTGTACTTAGAAATTAACAGGCTATATTCCTATATTTGAATACTATTTCTCTATGAGATGTAAAAGGGTATATTTGGAATTTAAAAAAGACACCGAGTAAATCTATTCAATGAATTCTCTTTACTAGTAGTAAAGATAGTAGTAAAGATATAGTTATATATAGTTATATATATATATTAGTTCACTTACACCATTTATCTTCATCAATCCAGTTCATCGTGCCTTACTCTTGTCTCGCCAATGTCCAAGTGGTCGCAGCATCTTTTTGATTTGCTCATGTCCGTATTAGTGTGGGTATCCGTGTCATCTCTGTATTCTCTAGCCTCGAAAGGTGAGTAATCACTCACGATTAACTTTCTTTTATTTATTAAATTTGATTTTAGTTGAAACGACAATTGAAATATGCTGCTGTGAGTTATTTACATTGTTATATATGCTATTATCTGTATCTGTTCCTGTGACATCTGGCACCATTATCTGTTATTTATTATTGATGATATATGTCTGTTATAATATTATCATATATGTTATCACTCTGCAAGTTCCCAGTTAGTATAAAATTCACTATGGGTTGAAATGATACATACCTGAACGATCTGTAGAATTGGAGAAAATCGTTATAGGTTAAAATGATAAACCCAAGCGATTTTCATTTGAATTGAATTTGGGATTGCGGGTCGAAATGATATATACCCGTATATATTTAAATTAAGGATTGAAATGATAAATATCTGTATCACTTGACCATAGGATAAAGAATATACAGACACCGTTGGTCTATGTATATAATATTTTGAAAATGGTTTCTATGGTTTTGAAAAGAAATATATGGTTTTAATATATATATTGATTTTAAAGATTTTTTAAAGTTGATTTAATGAAATTGATATATAATATGTTTAAGTATTTATTTAATATCTATATTTTCAAATATAGAGTTTATAATGATCCAGGTTGGAAAGATAAATTTGAAATTGATTTGAAATTATATTTATTTAAGAATTTTACTTAAATAAGTTTGATTTGAAATTTATTAAATTTGAAATTTTAAAGGTATGTTTTATAACTTGAATTTGATTAAAAGTGACTTAAATGAATGTCTCTGTAAAAACCCGTAAATTCTCACCCTTTGAATTGACTAAAATGTATACAAGTCCAACTCAAAAGATAAGGATTCACGTCTTTCCTAGCGATTAGGATTATCGACCCTTCAAAATCGACACCTGAATATAATTGAATGTATTCAAATGTCGTAAATCAAATGATTGGAATCCTTGATCGTTAGGGGTTGGGATAATAAACATATCAGAAATATCAGAACACAGCGGAAGTGAAACAACCTCTCTTTTATTCATATACAAAAGAGTTTACATTTCAGAGTTTACATAAATATAGTGGAATAACAACTACAGTGGAAAATAAAGCAAAATCTCCAAATGCTCCATCTTCAAGTCTTACATCCATAATTGCTCCAAATATCCTAGCTCCAGATCTAACTGACAAACCTAACTCTAGACTGCCCGTATGGAAAATTATAGGCACCCAGAGTTTAGGGAAAAACAATAAACTCCAGGTCAGTCATGGGACTGGTGTGAGAACTTAAAAATATAGTTGCTTTTGAAAACAATTTCCGTATATGCTTTTGGAAAATGAAACTATCATAAGGTCTCGATCCGCACACAAGATGCAAACGCACACATGGTCGAGGTTTCTCCTTATGACAGTCAAACATGCCTTTGATACGTTAAAAATATCCTTTAAATATTATTATAGTGCTTAGTGATTGAAAACCATTTTCAAAATAAAATTATTAATTTAGCTAGCATACGTTACATGATGGTATGCCTACTATAGCCACTATATTAAACAGTGGGTAATACAATCAAAACCATACAAGGTTCGTATTGGAGAATGGGTTTCCAATAATGACCAGGCAAAGGAACTTCCTCATCCACGATTGGGTACGCCTCTAGAGGGACGTCCCGAGAAACTACTATTTCTCTGCCAACACAAGGCCGGGTTACCACTCAATGGTAACTACTTACTCAAGTCTATCCATCCCCCGGTTGTTACCAACCTTTAAAACGGGGCCCCGATCTTTTCCAACATCCACATCAAGCAAATACTGGGCGTGTAAGACCACAGTACAGCTATATAAATATATAATCCACAAAGTGAATACCTGGGTTCCATACCATGGTATCACTATATATATCTAGAAGGGAATAGACATCCTACACCTTGCCGCATCCATTCCTGTTTCGGCCATTCCCGGGGTGTGAGGTTCGTAAAGTCTCGTACCCACAAGGCTCTGCTTTTCAACAAAAGCCTTGATCCATCCATAGCATTCTTCGGAATGTCACATTATCAATCCAAAATTTATATAACTGATTTCTACCAACGTATAACCCTTGAGCTCATACGTCTCAAGGAAGGGTGTTAAGCCAAGAGAATAAATTCTCCACCACCAAGCAGATATACGTTAATAAAGATCAATCATATAAAATTAGAATGTAACGTCAGACAATCCATCCATTCACAAGTTCGTTCTGGGACTGAACGAAATCGTAGGCACCTTATTCCTCAACCTTTGCCCAAAAGGTGAGAGGTCCTTGTATATCCGGTAAATCCCCAAACATTGTCAGGACCACTGCTAAAAATATATGGTTCTGTTCTCTAGATAGGAGCAACTCTGTAAAGAGAAATCAACAAGCAGTCCTTTCAATGAGAAGATCCCGGTCTTGATCATTGCCTTCTTATCCATCATTCTCTTCATAACGTCGTATTATTATTCGAAATGGGAAAATCCCAGTCTTTCCGAATAATAAGCGCTATTTCCAAACCATATGGATATACAGGATTGTATAAGTCTCTTCCTTAAAATTTGGTAAATAAAACCAATTATTAGACTTAACGTAAATCCGAATCGTATTCCTTTAAATCTTTAAAAGATTTAACCATTCCATAATAAATCTTAATTAAAAGATTAATCCAACCAATTTCCGATTAAAACGACGTTACTTAATTTGTTAAGTAAGGTCTAAGATTAGTGTCGCAAATATAGTGTATTTGTACAACTAAAACCATTCAAATATGATTTAAATTACTTCTATTATCTTTTAAACCATATATATACTTCATATATACTATAAAAACTTCATTTCTCAATTCATAACCTTTTTATTCAATTAATTGATTTAATTGAATATTTAAATAATATAATAATATTATTTTTCTAATTTTCATCCGATTTAATCCAAACTTTCTAGAAATCAAAATAAACTATATATAATACTATTGGAATCATTTAATTGATTATAAACCTTTATTTATATAGCGAACTTAACTTCACTTTTCTAAAATCGATTTAAATTATTATTTATATTTCCAAAGTTGAACATGCCATTTTATATTTAAAATGATTTCAAATAAATAACTTCTTTTACAAAAGTTTTTCAATATATCTCCAATATCATTTCCAAATAGTTTAAATTATAAAATTCGAATATTCAAATTCCCACTCAAATTTGAATATTATATTATTATTATTTTAAATCGAAACTTAACCAATATCCGTTTAAATCCAAATGGGTGTGTATAATAAGTGTAACGTGCAGTGTTATCACTATTAACATCCATATATACCTTCATATCATCCAAACAAGCAGTATATGGTATAACTGAATATTTTAACAATTAAATACTGATATAACTATCATATAGTTAAAACATCCATAACTATCAATCCATTCATCCAATCACAACCAATATAAACACTATATTAAGTGATATAGTTTCTCACCGTGGGATCCATTCCTCCTTTCTTTAGTTTGTGAATGAAATAAAATGAGATATGGACTTGGCTATTTATAGGTGAAGAGAAGGGTACTTTAGTCATTTCCTATAGCCTAACCAGATTCGACCAGATTTTGGTACAATAGAAACCAGCCTTATGGCCTAATTTGATTCGACCACATTTTGGTCCAATAGAAATCCTCCTTATCAACTATGGCATAACATGATTCGACCAAATTTTGGTCTAATGGCAACCATCCGCATGGCAGAACCTGATTCGACCAGATTTTGGTCCAATGGCAACCATCCGCATGGAATATAATAATCATTATGCTATTTTGTTTTATTAGGCAAGTAATTATACTATTATGTTTTATTAGGCGAGGTTAATAATTCTTTCTTGTTTTATTAGGCAGGTAATTATAATATTCTATTTTATTAGGCAGGGTTAATAATTTTAAATATAAAATCCATTATTTAATCATTTAAAAACATATTAACTATTCATGTTCAAAGTGATTAAATTATGGGTCGTTACATTTTAAATATTCGAATTCGATGATCCAAAAATACGGGTCGTTACAACCTCCCCTACTTAAAATAATTTCGTCCTCGAAATTGAAACGGAAATGAAGGGTAGAAGTACTTGTACTCCATGCACAAGTTATAGCCAAATTATATATATATATATATATATATATATATATATATATATATATATATATATCATCCATCCATCCATACTTATACCAAAGTATATAAAATAAAATTTTTGGTATAAGTTGCAAACAAAATCTACCATCCTGAATATGTATTATGTACCTAAGTTGGACCAAAATATCTTAGTGCTAATGTACTTAAGATTTTCATCATTTAAAATTTTCAACTTACTTCCATAAGTTATACATAGATCATCTATATAAGATATCTTGTTCGAATATTAATTCGAATACACAATTTCATTTCCGAACTAGTATTGATCCCTGGATCCTTTAGTACGTACTCTGATCAGCCTTCATGGTCAGTAACCTTTGTTTTCCTTGCATAGCCCTCAACTATGATAGAAAACACAAGTACCCAACCATAAATTCTTATCAATGTTCATACTCAAGAATCGAGTGATAAATCCATTTCCGGATGGATAAAATTCTGTACTCTAATCTGTTTGAGGAAATGATTTACGTATAACTTACGTATTTATACCTCAATTTCTATTATCCTTTAGTTTCAAAATTTGTTTTCACTTAACAAAATTAACCATTTTCATATTTGGTTTTAGTTCCATCTTTATAAGTTCTACTAACTTATTTTAAACTTAACTTAAGTTTATAAAAATTAAATTTTAGCTTGAGTTTTTATTTCTTTTATTCAACTTCTCAAGTTTATTTCCACTTTACTAATATACCATATTAGTTCCTTTACTTATTTACTTAAGTAAATTTCAAATTCATAGTTAAGTTTATACAAAATCTTTCTATTTTCAAGTTTACCTTTCAAATTATAACTTATAGCTATAAGTTTAACTTATTAAATTTCGTAAAGAATTTCTCCCCTACTTAATTTATCAACTCATCTTTATTTCAAAAATCAAATACCTTATAGTCAAATTGTGAAAATGGATTCACAAGGCATTTGAGCTTATATTCATCTTTTAAATTATAACTTCAAAATCTTATTTAAATTTCAAATCTTAAAATTTTTAAGATACGCTCTCTCATATACCCATTCTAGGGTATTTCTAACCCTATCTCTAATGAGTTATCTGATAGTTTATATCCCTGAGCTAAGTCAATAGCCGTTGATGTAAATCAACCGCTTTTGATTCTAAATAGCTCCCAATATCAGTTTTAAATAACAGTTATGGCCAAGAGGGTCGCCAACCAACTGCTCTGATAACAGATGTGAAGACCCGTAAATTCTCACCCTTTGAATTGACTAAAAGGTGTTTATTGATAATATTGGTTCATTTAATTGTTATAATTAGTTATAATAATTTAACGTCAATGGAATTGTTTTCAAAGTTGGTTTTCATAAATAAAAGTTTATGAAATGTTTAAAGAAATTGAAATATTTGGAAATGAATATTTTGAAGTTATTTTATATAAAAGTGAGTTATATAAAGAATGATTTTATAAAAGTGTTTTATAAAATGGAAAGAATTTCGAGGACTAAATCCGATGGTTTAAGATGATTTTTGAACGGATATGGGAAATGAAAATTATTATAGATTTGAAAGTACTTGTGAATATTAGTGTGAAATGATTTATCGCTTCGGGATATAAAATGATTTGTTATGTTATCGATGATTTGGGTAACCCGTAACTAAAAAGTGGGCATATGTTTTTGGTATAGTCCGCTCTTGGAATAGAGGGATGTACTTATTTATCGATTGTATAAAGGCTGGGACCCAATTGTCTTGTTATTGGGAGAAACCTCCCGATCTGGTTGCATATGGTTTGATATGTTTTCATTACAGTATTTGGGATTTCCAAATAAACTTTTCAAAAGAGATTTGATTTAAGATCCCGAAGTAAAGTATAATTTGAATATAAAAGATATATATATTTCAAAAGTTTTGAAATAAGGATTCGAGAATAAAGGCCAAAGAGATAATTTCCGTAAAGGTAATTAGATTTGAAAATCTAAAATTGAAGATTAAGCCTAAGTGGGTAGTTTTCGGAATTGCATATTGTTTGTTGCATCGTTGTCTCCATGAGTCCTATTTATAGTAGGAGAACTACGTTGGCTTGATCCTGTATCTAATTGGGTACCCAATTAGATAGGGGTACGTAGGCAGTCACAAGTGGTAGTGATGCAGCCCCAATAATAACATAACATTTTTCTGTTTGTTGTTTGTCATATATCATGTATTGTTGTATCTTTCATGCTTACTATTTTATTCCGCATTTACATTGTTTATTGAGTTGGACTTGTATACATTTTAGTCAATTCAAAGGGTGAGAATTTACGGGTCTTTACATCTGGTATCAGAGCAGTTGGTTGGCGACCCTCTTGGCCACAACTGTTATTTAAAACTGATATTGGGAGCTATTTAGAATCAAAAGCGGTTGATTTACATCAACGGCTATTGACTTAGCTCAGGGATATAAACTATCAGATAAGTCATTAGAGATAGGGTTAGAAATACCCTAGAATGGGTATATGAGAGAGCGTATCTTAAAAAAATTAAGATTTGAAACTTAAATAAGATTTTGAAGTTATAATTTAAAAGATGAATATAAGCTCAAATGCCTTGTGAATCCATTTTCACAATTTGACTATAAGGTATTTGATTTTTGAAATAAAGATGTGTTGATAAATTAAGTAGGGGAGAAATTCTTTACGAAATTTAACAAGTTAAACTTATAACTATAAGTTATAATTTGAAAGGTAAACTTGAAAATAGAAAGATTTTGTATAAACTTAGCTATGAATTTGAAATTTACTTAAGTAAATAAGTAAAGGAACTAATATGGTATATTAGTAAAGTGGAAATAAACTTGAGAAGTTGAATAAAAGAAATAAAAACTCAAGCTGAAATTTGATTTTTATAAACTTAAGTTAAGTTTAAAATATGTTAGTATAACTTATAAAGATGGAACTAAAACCAAATATGGAAATGGTTAATTTTGTTAAGTGAAAACAAATTTTGAAACTAAAGGATAATAGAAATTGAGGTATAAATACGTAAGTTATACGTAGATCATTTCCTCAAACAGATTAGAGTATAGAATTTTATCCATCCGGAAATGGATTTATCACTCGATTCTTGAGTATGAACATTGATAAGAATTTATGGTTGGGTACTTGTGTTTTCTATCATAGTTGAGGGCTATGCAAGGAAAACAAAGGTTACTGATCATGAAGGCTGATCAGAGTACGTACTAAAGGATCCAAGGATCAATACTAGTTCGGAAATGAAATTGTGTATTCGAATAAATATTCGAACAAGATATCTTATATAGATGATCTATGATCTATGTATAACTTATGATACCAACTGCGACGACTCATCTTTCTGACCCTTGAGAACGACACTTAATACATCCATGGTATTCATGTGTTGTTGCCCAAGTATATGAAAGACGAGTTGTCATGGGGTAAAATATAAGAAAGGAACAATAATCTCACAACGAAATGGTTAAATATAACATAAAAATAAGACAGTACATAAGGTTGCTCCCCGACATGGAGTTATCAGAGTTACAACAAAAGTACTACTGTCAGTCTAGGCAGTTATAACAACCTGCCTTTAAATATACATACATAGAGCCAACATCTCATAACAGCGAAAATAAATAGCTAGATAGATAAGGAGCCTCCTGCTCGTCCACCATCTTCAAAAGTGCCCAAAGAAAAATGTCATTTCCGGACTACTCAAATATAAATGAGTACCCGAACGTTTAGGGAAAACAAACAATTCGGGTCAGATAATAAGTCCGGTATGAGTAAACTCCAAAATAGAACACACAAAGTAACTAGTGAGACCACATCGCAAAATGCAGAATGGGTTTTTCCCTCACAAGGACAACATCCAAGTATAAAAGAATGGATGCAGATAATTAAACATCGCGAAGAGCGTAAGACGCTTCCCGATGAAATTAAGAAGGAATCAATCCAGAGATTTGAATCAAAAATAAGGAAATCCAACAATGACTAGGAGGATGCGCCCCCTTTATCGAAAGTATACCTCTAGAAAATATACTTGAGAACTACGATGGCTCTCGGAAACCTCCAAGCCGGACCCCGCCAACCTTACCGAGTATCCGAGTATTTCACATCTCCGTGCGCATACAACCGAAACCAATCTAGAGTAGATGTGATAATACCCTAATGGGAGCAACCCCACATAGCTTGGCCCCCACTCGCTCTTTATTTAGTCATTTCCGATAAAGGATATCAATGCTCTAAATGAGCAAAAAATCGTCTTAGATTGATGAAACAAAAACAAAAGGAAGAAGGGTATCGAAATTGATAGTCAAGATATCAACTATCGGGGATAACAAAACAATCGTATAAGGAAATTAAAAATTATACTTTTTCAATGCTTGGAAAATATCCATATACTTATCTCATCGATATAAGTATATTCACAAAACATTTGGGAGGATTTCATATTTCAAAAGCATACTTAGATGGGTCAAAAACAATTGTATATAAGAAATGTAAATGTTTTCCATTATAATTATAAAGATCATATGGAAATCAATTCTCCTAAACTTGTCACGTTTTCGATATTCTCGACTTACTCTACCCCTCGCCCAGAAACAAAGCCAGGTAAGTCAGGGCACTGGTTGCTCCTAGCCTTGCCTAGGCACTTCGGTTCCAGATCTCACATATAGAGGATAATTCTACTCATCGGCTTTTAGTGCCAAGTATAGGACTACTTACTTTCCATAAATAACCCATTTAAATCATTATATAAATTTTGAAGCTCCTTTAAAATACTTTAAATAAAGATTTAAAACTTCCATTCAAATCATAACTTAAACCCATCATCTTTAAAGGAGAATATGACCAAGAGGGGTGAAGCTCTGATGCAGCGCGAGCTACGAATTCACAAGGCTTAGGTCGTTCACGACCTAGTGAAGAAGTCTTAGGTCACTCACGACCTAACAAGGGGAAGCCTAAAGCATCCAAGCGACCTATCAAATTAACTCGTGTACGACCTAACAAACCAAAACTGGAAAATAAGTTGATAAAAGTTGAAGTCTTAGGTCGCTCACGACCTAATGGATTCTTAGGTCGTTCACGACCTATGGAAGGTAGGCTACGAGCTAACGGAACCAACACTCAGAAATGCGAACGACCTAACAAAGGATGCGCGCGGAGTTGTTCAAAGGAAGGAGATTTAGGTCGCTCACGACCTAAGTTAAAACGTTCTACGACCTACGACCTAGTTAGGTCGCGTGAAGATGTTCTGTCCTTAGGTCGCGAGGGTGAGTATCAACCTGCTGTATGTTGCGAAGATATAAGTCGACCTATGTTAGGTCGCGAGAACGACCTACGACCTAAGATAGGTCGCGAGAAACTTTAAGTCGCGAAGACTTTCTGAAGCCACTTCTGTTAGGTCGCTAATGAAGGGATGTCGTTCATTCTTAGGTCGCGGAGCTACAGATGCCGTTCATTTGTTAAGTCGTATGACGTCTGTCTTTTGAGTATGTAATTTAGGTCGTGTACGACCTATGTAAGACGTAATGTGTTGTATTTTCTTATATTGTAATATGTTAGGTCGCTGCCGACCTATACTAAGTCGTGTCTGTTAAGCCGCATGTTGTAATGGGTTGTGTTGTAACTATGTTAAGTCGCGTAAGTTTTTAGGTCGCGTGAGCTTAGGTCGTAGGTCGCTCACGACCTAGGTGTTGTCTTTTTTTTTCTGTGGTAATTGTTGTAGCCTATAAATAGGCAAGTTGAGTCATTTTGTAAGGTTGTTGAATATTGAATAAAATTCTCTTTTGTTAGCTTTGTGCTCTCAAATTCAATTGGTAGTCGAGTGTATCTCCTATCTCCACTTACGTCATTCGAGTGCGCTCGAATCATCGTTTGTTGAAGCCAATTCACGGAATCTTGTGCGCAAGATCAACGTCGAAGAATCGTAGATCTCTTTCCCGGTATCTTCGGATCAACGAGTCAGAGATAGCTAGAATTCGGTATCTTCGGATCAACGAATTTGGGCATTTCAGTATCTTCCTATCCACCGATTGCTACATTCAACAATCTACATTGTTTTTGTAATATCCGCTGCGTCAGTTTTGGTATCGGAGCTTGTTCTAGCCAATCATAGCTAGATCGAGACTTGGAGCCTATTCATTTTGAAGTTGAAGTGATAGCCGAGAGCTTGAAGTGTTGAGCCGTGATCAAGTAGAAGTGTTCATCATTGTTTGAAGTTGTTTGTTCGGATTTGAATTGGAGGCCGAAGCTTTGTCCATCGTGTTCATCGCGATTTGCTACAAAGTGGAAGTTTTCGATCCATTTCATTTTGGATCAAAGTCCGAAAAGTGTTTGATTTTAAAGTGTTAAAGAGTTTGTGAAGTTTCAAGTATGCCACCAAGGAGAGCTAATCGACATCAAAACGTAGAAGCTTTGTATCGAAGAGAAGAAGCTGATGAGATGGAGCAAAGAATCAATGAAAACTTTAGTGAGAAGCTTAACGAAGGAATTGGTCGGTTAGAGAAGCTTATGACGGAGATGAATCAAAATCGGAGAAGGGTTTCACCTGAATCTAACCATGGGGGTAGTAGAGTCTCGCCACATTCCAATCGAGACAGAAGTGTTGAAAATAATCAAGGGCGTGGGAGGAACGTGAATGATCGTGAACGGAGGAATGTAGATAGAAGGGATGATGGTGGTAGACGTGATGGTAGTAGAGATGTGGGTGGACGAGATAGACAACGATATACATCTGACTTTGAAGAGGAGTATGATGGTGGTAGTGTTCGAGGACAAGGACGAGGACAAGGAAGAAATTACTCTGAGTATGATCACAAGTGGGAGTCGGGGATGAAAACTGAAATTCCTGAATACAAAGGTGGTATGCAAGCGGAGGAGTTTCTAGATTGGGTAGCTAATGTTGAAGAAAATTTTGACTTTAAAGAAGTTCCAGAACATCGTAGAGTGAAGTTGGTTGCTACGAGGCTGAGGGGTAGAGCTTTGGCGTGGTGGCAGCAGACCAAACTTACACGTGATCGGATGGGAAAGTCAAAAGTTGAATCTTGGGAGAAGATGAAGAAATTGATGAAAGCAATGTTCTTACCTTACAATTATCAATCTTTGATGTATCAACGTTTGCAAAACTTGAGACAAGGGACGAAATCTGTGAATGACTATGCTGACGAATTTTATCAACTGATTGCAAGGAACGATATTATGGAGACAGAAGAACAGTTAACAGCCAGATTTGTTGGAGGATTGCGAATGCAGATTCAGGATATGGTTAATATGTTCGATCCAAGGTCTGTAGCGGAAGCACATCAGAAAGCATTGGCTTGGGAGAAACAGGGACGACGAGGAAGTGGTGTGTTTACTAATTCTAACAATCAAGCGAAGGGTGTTGGTGGAAGTTCTAATGTTTCTAAACCTATCAGTAGACCAGTGGTGAAGGAGGTTGAGAAGGCAAGGGTTAAAAATGGTTTCAAATGTTACAATTGTCAGGAATTGGGTCATAAAAGCAGTGAGTGTCCAAAGCCAAAGAAGAGAACCATGATTATAGAAATTGAGGATGAGGATGGTGATGGGGATTGTTCTAGTCCAGTTGAGGAAGATGAACAGGATATTGCGTCAGGAGACGAAGGTTGTAATCTAATGCTGAGGAGATCGTGTTTAACACCGAAGCAGGAGGAAGCTAGTTGGTTGAGAAGTAATATTTTTCAGTCAACATGTACTATTCTGGGGAAGGTGTGTAAGTTTGTGATTGACGCAGGAAGCTGTGATAATATTATTTCAACTGAGGCTGTGGCAAAGTTGAATTTGAAGACAGAGAAGCATCCGAATCCATACAAGTTAGCATGGTTGAGAAAAGGAGGGGAAGTGAAAGTGGATAGACGAGTTCGTGTTCCATTCTCTATTGGGAAGAAATACAAAGATGAAATATGGTGTGATGTAGTAGAGATGGATGTTTGCCACTTGCTTTTGGGAAGACCATGGCAGTATGATCGAGCAGTACAACATGATGGTCGGACCAATAGCTACAGTTTTATGTTTGAAGGCACGAAAATTATCCTAGTTCCGAAGAAGAGATCACAAGGAGAGAGTAAGTCAGAAGAGATTGAAGAGCTGAAAACTTTATTATCTTTGAAAGAGTTTGTTAAGGAGGTTGAGGAAGAGCCGGAAGTATTCTTGTTGATTGGACGAGAAAGCGGTGAAGATGTTGAAATACCAGAAGAAGTTAAACCAGTATTGAAAGAATTTGAGGATATATTTCCAGAGGAGTTACCAACGGAGTTGCCGCCGTTAAGGGACATTCAACATCAAATCGATCTTGTTCCAGGAGCCGTATTACCTCACAGACCACATTATCGAATGAGTCCGAAGGAACATGAAGAGTTGCGGAGGCAGGTAGAGGAATTGCTTGGGTAGGGGCGTGTTCAGGAGAGTCTGAGTCCTTGTGCTGTACCAGCTTTATTGGTACCCAAGAAGGATGGGACGTGGAGGATGTGCACTGACAGTCGAGCATTGAATAAGATTACTGTGAGATATAGATTTCCAATGCCGAGGTTGGATGACTTGTTAGATCAAATAAGCGGAGCTACTATATTTTCGAAGATTGATTTGAAGAGCGGATATCATCAAATTCGTATCAGACCAGGAGATGAGTGGAAGACTGCTTTTAAAACCAGGGAGGGTCTATACGAGTGGTTGGTCATGCCGTTTGGCTTATCAAATGCACCAAGTACTTTCATGAGGGTGATGAATCAGATTTTTAGACCATTCATTGGGAAGTTTGTGGTGGTGTATTTCGATGATATACTGATTTACAGTGGGAATCCAGAGGAACATTTGAATCATCTTAGAGAAGTGCTGATGGTATTGCGACAAGAACAATTTTATGCTGCAACAAAGAAATGCGTGTTCATGACGCATAGTGTTTTGTTTCTGGGGTATGTTGTGTCGGAAAAAGGAATACAGGTTGACCAAAGTAAAGTCGAAGCTATCAGAAATTGGCCGCAGCCCAAGACGATAACGGAAGTTCGTAGTTTTCACGGATTGGCTTCATTTTATCGAAGGTTTATTCCACACTTTAGTAGTGTGATGGCGCCTGTGACTGATTGTATGAAGGGTAAACAGTTTGCATGGACGGAGGAAGCCGGGGTTGCTTTTGAGCGAATCAAAGAACTTTTGATGTCTGCACCAATTCTAATATTATCAGATTTTCAGTTAGTGTTTGAACTACATACTGATGCATCCAAGGTTGGAATTGGAGGAGTGTTGAGTCAGAAGGGATGTCCAATTGCATATTTCAGTGAGAAGTTGTCAGGAGCGAAGATGAGGTACAGTACGTATGATGTGGAATTCTATGATGTTGTACAATCTATTAAACACTGGAGACATTATCTATTTCAGAAAGAGTTTGTTCTGTATACTGATCATGAAGCATTGAAGCATTTGCAAGGGCAAGACAAGATTTCAGCGAGACATGCATCATGGATTGCATATCTGCAACAATTTACATTTGTTGTGAAACACAAGTCGGGAGTGACGAATCGTGTTGCGGATGCGTTGAGTAGAAGAAATCACTTGTTAACTACATTGAAGGTTGAAGTGACGGGGTTTGAACTATTGCCAGAATTATTTACCGATGATCCTTACTTAGCAAAATTTGTTGATAAAGTCAAGGAGGGAGAGACGGATGAGTTCGTGATGGTAGATGGTTTTCTTTTTAAAGGAAATCGATTGTGCATACCGGAGGGTAGTCTGAGAATGAAGATTATCAAGGAGTTACACGAAGAGGGACATGTTGGGAGAGACCGTACTTTACAGATGATTTCACAGTCCTACTTTTGGCCACCAATGAGGAAAGAGGTAGAGAGGTTTGTGGAGCGTTGTCATATTTGTCAGGTTTCGAAAGGAACGACGACTAATGCTGGTTTATATATGTCGTTACCTGTACCAATTAAACCATGGGTTGATGTGAGTATGGATTTCGTGTTGGGATTACCGAGAACACAGCGTGGTAATGATTCCATTTATGTGGTAGTTGACAGATTTTCGAAGATGGCACATTTTATTGCTTGTAAGAAGACGGCGGATGTTGTTCATGTTGCTCAGTTGTTTTTCAAGGAGATCTATCGACTTCATGGATTGCCAGAATCTATTGTGTCGGATAGAGATACTCGGTTTTTGAGTCACTTTTGGTTGAGTTTGTGGAAAATGGTGGGGACGAAGCTGAAATTTAGTAGTGCTTATCATCCACAAACTGATGGACAAACGGAGGTGGTTAATCGATCATTGGGAAACTTGTTGAGGTGTCTGGTGCAAGACAATCTGAAGAGTTGGGATGTGAAGTTATGCCAGGCAGAATTTGCTCATAATCATGCTATGGATCGAAGTACTGGGTTCAGTCCATTCCAGATTGTCTATTCGAGCTTACCGAAAGGACCGTTGGATTTAACGGTGATACCACATTCAAAGGGGACAATTAAGAAAGCTGCTGATTTTGTTGAAGGGCTAATGGAATGTCATAAAATCGTTCAAGAACGATTGGAGAAAGCAAATGAGAAGTATAAACAATCTGCAGATTTGAAACGAAGAAATGTTGAGTTTAATGATGGAGATAGGGTTTATGCAGTGTTAACAAAAGATCGTTTTCCAGTAGGCGCTTATAACAAATTGAAAGCCAGGAAAATTGGTCCGGTGGAAGTTGTGAAACGAATCAATGAAAATGCTTATAAATTGAAGCTGCCAGATGATGTGTATACGTCTGACGTGTTCAATGTTAAACATCTCGTACCATATCATGGGGGTGAACGAGCTGAGGTGGAAGAATTTACAAATTCGAGGACGAATTTTTCTCAACCTGGGGAGGATGATGCAGCGCGAGCTACGAATTCACAAGGCTTAGGTCGTTCACGACCTAGTGAAGAAGTCTTAGGTCACTCACGACCTAACAAGGGGAAGCCTAAAGCATCCAAGCGACCTATCAAGTGTACGACCTAACAAACCAAAACTGGAAAATAAGTTGATAAAAGTTGAAGTCTTAGGTCGCTCACGACCTAATGGATTCTTAGGTCGTTCACGACCTATGGAAGGTAGGCTACGAGCTAACGGAACCAACACTCAGAAATGCGAACGACCTAACAAAGGATGCGCGCGGAGTTGTTCAAAAGAAGGAGATTTAGGTAGCTCACGACCTAAGTTAAAACGTTCTACGACCTACGACCTAGTTAGGTCGCGTGAAGATGTTCTGTCCTTAGGTCGCGAGGGTGAGTATCAACCTGCTGTATGTTGTGAAGATATAAGTCGACCTATGTTAGGTCGCGAGAACGACCTACGACCTAAGATAGGTCGCGAGAAACTTTAAGTCGCGAAGACTTTCTGAAGCCACTTCTGTTAGGTCGCTAATGAAGGGATGCCGTTCATTCTTAGGTCGCGGAGCTACAGATGCCGTTCATTTGTTAAGTCGTATGACGTCTGTCTTTTGAGTATGTACTTTAGGTCGTGTACAACCTATGTAAGACGTAATGTGTTGTATTTTCTTATATTGTAATATGTTAGGTCGCTGCCGACCTATACTAAGTCGTGTCTGTTAAGCCGCATGTTGTAATGGGTTGTGTTGTAACTATGTTAAGTCGCGTAAGTTTTTAGGTCGCGTGAGCTTAGGTCGTAGGTCGCTCACGACCTAGGTGTTGTCTTTTTTTTTCTGTTGTAATTGTTGTAGCCTATAAATAGGCAAGTTGAGTCATTTTGTAAGGTTGTTGAATATTGAATAAAATTCTCTTTTGTTAGCTTTGTGCTCTCAAATTCAATTGGTAGTCGAGTGTATCTCCTATATCCACTTACGTCATTCGAGTGCGCTCGAATCATCGTTTGTTGAAGCCGATTCACGGAATCTTGTGCGCAAGATCAACGTCGAAGAATAGTAGATCTCTTTCCCGGTATCTTCGGATCAACGAGTCAGAGATAGCTAGAATTCGGTATCTTCGGATCAACGAATTTGGGCATTTCAGTATCTTCCTATCCACCGATTGCTACATTCAACGATCTACATTGTTTTTGTAATATCCGCTGCATCAAGCTCCCTCTTAATCAAATGAGATAGCTAAAAGGGGTGTTATTTCCTTTTAACCAAAAAGTCACTAAATGTCAATCCTAAGTTAAAAGGTGGTGTAAGTTCCCTTTAACTAAACATCAAAGTTATTGCTCATAAACTGGCCGAGCACAAATCAAACAACCAAACAAGAATAATAACAAACTCATTATTATTAACCATTTACAATCAATAGTTAACACAACATTTGTTAAAATGTGAATGAGTCAAAGAAAAGAGATTAAGGTTACACTGACTGTAAAATAATTGAATTATACTCACAGAATAAGTTATACTCGCTAAACTATGAAAGCAAAGAATATACTCACAGAATAAGTTATACCCACTAAACTGTGAAAACAAGGAATGTACTCACAGAATAAGTTATACCCACTAAACTATAAAAGCAAGGAATATTCTCACAGAATAAGTTATACCCGCTAAACTATAAAAGCAAGGAATATACTCACATAATAAGTTATACTCGCTAAACTATAAAAGCAAGGAATATACTCACAGAATAAGTTATACTCGCTAAACTATAAAAGCAAGGAATATACTCACAGAATAAGTTATACCCGCTAAACTATAAAAGCATGGAATATACTCACATAATAAGTTATACTCGCTAAACTATAAAAGCAAGGAATATACTCACATCCTATTTTCTTTGATGGATACTTGGAATACTTCACCTTTTATAATGAATTTAGTTTCCTAATAAAACAGAACAGTATAATTACTTGCCTAATGAAACAAAATAACATAATCATTATTATATGCCATGTGGATGGTTGCCATTTGACCAAAATCTGGTCGAATCAGGTTCTGCCATGTGGATGGTTGCAATTGGACCAAAATCTGGTCGAATCATGTTATGCCATAGTTGATAAGGAGGATTGGATCCCACGGTGAGAAACTATATCACTTAATATAGTGTTTATATTGGTTGTGATTGGATGAATGGATTGATAGTTATGGATGTTTTAACTATATGATAGTTATATCGGTATTTAATTGTTAAAATATGCAGTTATACCATATACTGCTTGTTTGGATGATATGAAGGTATATATGGATGTTAATAGTGATAACACTGCACGTTACACTTATTATACACACCCATTTGGATTTAAACGGATATTGGTTAAGTCTTGATTTAAAATAATTTAATTTTTTTTACAAGTTATCAAAGTAATCAATTTAATCTACTAGTGTGCTTTAATACAAACCCAAAATCAAATACTACAAACAAACTGTAAATATATCGATGTGCAACTCTGATGAGAAACAACAATATCATTACCTGCAAACTCAATAAACAATGTAAATGCGGAATAAAATAGTAAGCATGAAAGATATAATAATTCATAATATATGAAAAACAACAAACAGAAAATGTTATGTTATTATTGGGGCTGCATCACTACCACTTGTGACTGCCTACGTACCCCTATCAAACTGGGTACCCAATTAGATACAGGATCAAGCCAACGTAGTTCTCCTACCGCAAATAGGACTCATGGAGCCTACGATGCAACAAACAATATGCAATTCCGAAAACTACCCACTTAGGCTTAATCTTCAATTTTAGATTTTCAAATCTAATTACCTTTACGGAAATTATCTCTTTGGACTTCATTCTCGAATTCTTATTTCAAAACTTTTGAAATATATATATATCTTTTATATTCAAATTTTACTTTACTTTTAATAATGAATTTTAGTTCTTTTCTTTAGTTTGTGAATGAAAATAAAATAAGATATGGACTTGGCTATTTATAGGTAAGCTGTAACGCCCCGCCCCGAAACCCACAATAGTAAAGAGAATTATCAATTAATTCCGTCTACTAATGCGGAGAATAGGGTTGGCTAAGGGCGACCGAATAGTAATGCATTAGCTAATGACTAAGTACGTCGAAATCTTACCAATTTTTTTTTCGAATTCCATATAGTCGACATACTCAGTGATTCACTAATACGATACTATACGTCTAACGGATCTATTCAGAACAAAGCACAATAACATCATAACATGTCACAGAAACAGCAGTCACAGATAATATATATACTGATACAAAACCAAACATCTGATGTAATACCGTTCACCACATAATATAATATAACATCATCCCATAAAAGAATATATACATGAAGTGGTAAATAAGAGATCCATCAAAAGTGGAGATATCCAAGTCCATAGTCATGAGCCCACAAAAGATAGCAAAACGGATCCAAGCATAAAGGATAGTCATCCAACCTAACCTGCAACTCGGTCTGACCCGAGTGATAAACACACGGGTCAAGCAACTGAATCTTATCATTAGCCAAAGGATATAAGATATGGTAAATAAGGGAAACATATATCGAGCGAAGTATAAAGGAGTTTGAGTAACTTAGCTCGATAGCATGACTATAACACTACGCTAGAGGTTTGCATCTACATCTACTAAGTTTGATAAAGGGGGTTTTATGCATATAATACAAGAATACTTCCAACACTATCCATGCATAAATAAATTTCTCATTATAAAGTCTCAAGTAGAAGTTTTAAATTCGAAATCACCAAAGTCCTCAAATAAGTCATATTGCCTTATTTATCTCTATAAGGCTAGGTAAAACACATCAAAGAGGTGAAATCGAAATCATCATAACTCATAAAGAAAATCCCAGATTGGCCAATAGTTACATGCAGAAAGCATGTTGCACGTGCTAAAGTTCTCAGACTAGCGCTTGTAGAATGGTTAGGTACCCACATGAATCTCTAAGGCGACCGAAGTCACACTTTCCCAGATTCTTAATTTCCCAAATTCCCAGATTCTCAGATGACCCAAAGGTCATAGCACTAGTAATTCCCAGAATGTGTCAGAAACCCTCGGATAATAACCCGAAAAGTGGTTACGTACGTCCCATACCGTACGTCCTCACTCAGCGGTTTTCTAGCCGCTAGTCGATGCCACACTAACAAAAGCATCAAAATCTCAAAGAATTGCGTCATGTCATTGGCGTAAGGCATAAAATATCTAATCTGTCTCATCTCATTGACAAGTGGAAAATTCCATAACATAAATCTCAGAAAATCTCATATAAAACAATTGCCTCATATCATCGGCAATAGTGTTTTTCCCAAGATAGTCCCATGTCATATATGCTCTCGAATACGAAATATTGGACTATAGTTATTAGTCTAAAAGACTAATATAACACTCTATCCCAGACCACAAAGTGGTAAATCCCAAGGAGGAAATCAAAAAGATTCCTCAATGTCGTTTCGATCGTACAAGTCCATAATTAACCGATTAAGTGAATGCACGAGTCCCATACCTCGCGGATTTACTAAATCGTTTAATTTATTTTCTTATACGCCCGAATATATATATATATATATAAGTAGTAAAAATAAGTAAAATTATACATATAATATTTTTCACGAGAAAACATGATTTTAAAACAATTTCCAGCAATTTATAGAAAAGATTTTAGAGAGAAAACGACTTATTTTCAGAGTTTTTAATAAATTATAAAATCTTACAAAATAAGAACAATCATCAAATCCCCAACCATATATGATTTATTTATAGAATAGTTTAATCATCTAAGCTCAAACTATTCGCAAATCAATTAAAAAAAAATCATCAGAAAACTCATCAACCAAAGCAAACACAACACACAAGACTACATGCAAGTGCTCGGGACAGCGATCTTGCATCAGCTATTTCGACCCTTTAATCATAGAATTTCAGAAAGTGATACAAATGAAAGTTGTCACATTCTTTCTGCAGTTTCCAAAACATTAAAAATTATAGGATTTGGATAAGAAACGCAAAAGTTATGCACAAAATACTAGCTCAGGTTTGCACAAAACACTGAGTACACTACAACAACAGGACAGCGAGTTTGAAAGAGGTTTTTCAACATTTTAATCAACGAATTTCAGATAGCTATACAAATAAAAGTTGTAGCTATATCTCTAAGATTTCCGAAACATCTAAAATTATCTAATTTGGCTTAGAAACGAAAAAGTTATGGGCGATCTCATTTCAGTTTCAAAATAGACAGAAATAAGCTACGAATGTTTTTTCAACCAGAGGCAAAATTCAGCTGCCGTAAGTTTTATACTTACCGTACTTAGCAAATGAGACGATTTTTGGCAAGAAGACTTGAGCTTTCAGCGCTCTGGAGCTTCGATTCCACCTATAGAAGCTAGAAGAAAGCCATGCAAACCAAAAGGAGGGGTAAATAAAAGTTACACTACATGAAAAATGGATTTCTCCTCAAATTGGAGAGATAAATAAATTAGAGATTACCTTCTCTTGTTTTTGGACTGAAAATCTATCTAATTCGAGCAATAAAATGGAGATTTAGATGAATTCTAAGTTGAGGAGACCATTTGCAAAGCTTCAGGAAGTTTTCTGAGGAAGGAGATGAAAGAAGAAAATGAACTGTACGTTCATTTTCCTGTTTCTCATCCAGAAGCTTCTCTAGGCAATGAGTTTGGACCAAAAGCAATAGCAACCCAATAACGCTTAATCAAATTTTAGTTTATCAAATTATGTTCATGTCATTTATTTAAATCTTCATAACTTCTTCAATTTAAATCCAAATTTAGCAAATTTGGACTTGTTGGAATCGTCTCAACACCTAGATTCCAAATAAAAATGTAAAAACCCAAATTTTACACTTTTATTATTTATTTTATTGATATTACTAAATTTAACCAATTTCTACACTTTTGCAAAATAAATTGCAATATGATACAAATTGATTAAATATAAACGTATATTACATTCCAATGAATGTAAATACATGTTCTAACACTAATAAAATATTTTGCATCATTATTAATCATATTCCCCATGAATAATTAGTATATTAACCAATTCTCATATATTTAAATTAATAAAATGGCAATATTGGCAAAAATCATAATATTGCACACATTATTAATTTTTAATTGAATGTACCCAAAATAATACATTCAACATTACTGACATAAAGTAAAACTTTATTTCTCTCATGTTTATCATTTTATTTAGCCCAAGCTAACCCAAATCCATTGTTTATTAAAATAAACAATATTTTCTACTTATTAGTCCAATTAATTCCAATATTAAATTATAATCACCATTATAATTTAATATTCAAGGTAATCTCAAAAACCCTGGTTATTACAGACTCCCTCCCTTAATAAAATTGCGTCCACGCAATTTCTAGGGATAAATCTCTAACAACTCACAATACAAACGAATGAAACAAGAAATAACTTGAGATAAATACTCACCTTCATCAAAAGAAGAAAGAAAATCCGGATATGAACGCTCGATAGATTCTTTGGTTTCCAAAGTGCAATCATTGGGATTATCGGACCATTGAATCTTTACTAAGGGAACGTTCTTGCTTCGAAGGCGTTTCACCTCCGAACCAAGTACTCGAATAGGCTGCTGAGAGGTAGATAAACTCGGTGAGATCTCAAGCTCAAGCTGCTCGGATGAATCAATAACAGAATCGGAATCTCGAATGCACTTCCGAAGCTAAGAGACGTGAAAGACGTTATGAATACCAGAAAAATGAGATGGAAGTGACAATCTATAAGCAACTGGACCAATGCGCTCTGTGATCGGAAATGGTCCTATATAGCGAGGAGCCAATTTCCCTGTGGAGCTAAAGCGCATCACTCCCTTCATAGGAGATACACGAATGAACACAAGATCATCGACCGTGAACTCAAGAGGCCTCCTACGGTTGTCCGCGTAGGATTTCTAACGGCTTTGTGCCTCTTTCATTCTCTGTCTAATGAGAGATATCTTCTCCGAAGAATCACGAATGGAATCTGGACCGAGTATAAGCTTCTCGCCAGATTCTAACCAACAAGATGGAGAACGACACGGTCTACCATAAAGAGCCTCAAATAGTGTCATACCGATAATGGATCGGAAGCTATTATTATACGAGAACTCGACCAATGGAAGGTGATCTTCCCAAGAACCACCGAAATCAAGAATACATACATGGAGAAGGTCTTCAAGAACACGGTTCACCCTCTCAGTATGCCCATCAGACTGGGGATGATAAGCTGTAGAAAGATTAGGCTTTGTACCTAAAGCGTGCTGAAAACTAGTCCAGAAATGACTAGTGAATAGAGGATCACGGTCACAAATAATCGAAGAAGGAACACCATGTAACCGTACAATCTCCTTAATATAAAGCTTAGCAAGAAGAGAAGCATTCCTATTAGACTTAATAGGAACAAAATGTGCGGATTTAGAAAGATGATCCACGATAACCCAAATGCTAGAATGACCTAACCTCAAATGAGGTAGGCCTTTTCTCAGTTGGACATAGCCACGGGTTTTCATCAGCTTCGTGTTGCGGAAGATAGCATTCCACTTACAGCTTTCCGCACTCGATATGGTTCATATGAGTGGCTCGTCATGCCGTTCAGATTGACGAACGCTCCTGCTTTCTTTGTTGATCTCATGAATCGAGTATTCAGGGAATATCTCGATAAGTTCGTCCTTGTATTCATCGATGACATCTTAGTTTATTCTAGATCCGAAGAAGATCATGCTCGACATCTTAGAATTGTCTTGAGTACTCTCCGGAAGCATCAACTCAAGGCAAAGCTTTCTAAATGTCACTTCTGGGAGAAGCAAGTGAAATTCTTAGGTCATGTTGTATCTTCCAATGGCATCTCAGTCGATCCGTCTAAGATTGAGGCTATTCAGAATTGGAAGAGGCCTGAGAATGTTCATGAGATTCGTAGCTTTCTGGGATTAGCCGGTTATTACCGCCGCTTTATTAAGGATTTCTCTCGTATCGCTATTCCTCTTACTAGTCTTACTAGGAAGGGTGTTCGTTATATTTGGTCTGATAAGTGTGAGACTTCCTTCCGGCGATTGAAGGAACTTCTTACTCATGCTCCCGTGCTTGTAGTTCCTGAGGGGAATCAGGATCTCATCGTTTATACCGATGCCAGCCTTAGTGGTCTTGGAGCGGTTCTTATGCAGAAGGATCGGGTTGTTGCCTACGCTTCAAGGCAATTACGTCCGAACGACATTCGGTACGCTACCCATGACTTAGAACTTGCAGCTATCGTCTTCGCTTTGAAGATGTGGCGTCATTATCTTTTGGGAGAGCACTTCATTCTTTACACCGATCATAAGTCACTCAGGTATCTCTTTTCGCAGAAAGATCTTAATATGAGGCAACATCGATGGTTAGAGTTTCTCGCCTCATATGACTTTGACATTGAGTATACCCTTGGGAAGGGCAATCGTGTTGCTGATGCGCTTAGTCGCAAGCATTCGGCGGTAGTTTCCTTGATGTTAGCCGAATGGGATATTCTGGAGACTCTATCTTGTCTTGATATTCGTGATCGAGCATCATCTTCTGATTCTCCAGCTTATTTATTTAGCATGGATGCTCGACCATCTCTTCTTGATCGTATCTCTGAGGCGTAGAGACGTGATGATGGTATTATGCATCTCATTCAATCATGCTCATCCAAGTCCCGTAATGAGGAGTTGCGGGATTATTCGATTGATTCTCATGGTTGTCTCTGGTTGAGAAACCGTATTGTGATTCCTTCTGATTCAGCTCTTAAGCGTGACATACTTGACGATTGTCATCGCTCTAAGTATTCTATTCATCCGGGTAGCAGTAAGATGTACGCGGATATGCATCGCCTTTATTATTGGGAAGGCATGAAGCGGGATATTGCAAGTTATGTAAGTAATTGCATGACTTGTCAGCTTGTCAAGGCCGAGCATCAGCGGCCATTCGGTCTCCTTCAACCTTTAGAGGTTCCGCTATGGAAGTGGGACCAGATTTCGATGGACTTCGTTGACGGCCTACCTCGTTCTAGGTTGGGTCATTCGAGCATGCATTTGGGTTATTGTGGACCGTCTCTCTAAATCCGCACACTTTGTTCCTATTAAATCTAATAGGAATGCTCCTCTTTTAGCGAAGCTTTATATTAAGGAAATTGTTCGATTACATGGTGTTCCTTCTTCGATAGTTTGTGATCGTGATCCTTTGTTCACTAGTCACTTCTGGACTAGCTTTCAGCAAGCTTTGGGTACAAAGCTAAATATCTCTACAGCTTATCATCCCCAGTCTGATGGGCAGACTGAGAGGGTGAATCGTGTGCTTGAAGACCTCCTCCGTGCGTGTATTCTTGATTTCGGTGGTTCTTGGGAAGATCACGTTCCATTGGTTGAATTCTTTTATAATAATAGCTTCCAATCCAGTATCGGTATGGCACCATTTGAGGCTCTTTATGGCAGACTGTGCCGTTCGCCTTCTTGTTGGTTGGAATCGGGCGAGAAGTTCATTCTCGGTCCTGATTCGATTCGTGAGTCTTCTGAGAAGATATCTTTGATTAGACAGCGGATGAAAGAGGCACAGAATCGTCAGAAATCCTACGCGGACAACCGTAGGAAGCCTCTGGAATTCACAGTGGGTGATCTTATATTCCTTCGTGTATCTCCTATGAAGGGAGTAATGCGCTTTAGCTCCACTGGGAAATTGGCTCCTCGCTTTATAGGACCATTTCCGATTATTGAGCGCATTGGTCCTGTAGCATATCGATTGTCTCTGCCATCTCATTTATCGGGTATTCATGATGTCTTCCACATTTCTCAGCTTCGGAAATGTATTCGAGATTCAGATTCAGTCATTGATCCTTCCGAGCAGCTTGAGCTTGAGATTTCACCGAGTTTATCTACTTCTCAGCAGCCTATTCACGTGCTTGATTCGGAGGTGAGATGCCTTCGAAGCAAGAACGTTCCTCTTGTTAAGATTCAATGGTCGGAGAATCCGAAAGATTACACTTGGGAAACCAGAGAATCTATCGAGCGTTCTTTTCCGGGTTTTCTTTCTTCATTTGATATCGGTGAGAACTTTCTTTCTCAAGCCATTTCTTATTTCTTTTGAGTGAATTATTGCATTGTTATGGGTTTTTCCTTTAGAAATTGCATGGACGCAATTTTGTTAAGGGGGGAAGTCTGTAACAACTCTGGTTGGAGATTACCGCTAGTATTAAGTCATAATTATAGTTATGATTTAATATTAGATTCATTAATTAAATTAATGGGGAGAAAATGAGGATAATATTGTTGTTAGGAATAAAACAATATTATGTGAGTTAATCTTAGGAGAATAAAATAAAATGAGATTTATTTCAATTTTATGATTTGAAATAAATTTAGGAAGAAAGAAAATGAAAGGGGAATATATATATTTTGGGGTTGTGTAATACATATATGGGAATGAAAAAAAATATCTCTTTATTTCATGAGTTTTGAATAGAGATTTGTGCCTATATTCCATTAGCATGAACAATTTGGCAATAATATATGTAATGTCTAAATTACATTTTTCTTTGTTTATACACAAGGAAAAGTGTTGAATAAATAATTAATCATGTTATAAATGATATATAATGGGGATAAATATTTTGGGGAGTTAAAATAAAGTGGAAATTAGGGAAGCATCCCTATCATACTTTCATATTGTAAAGCGGGTCCCTGTCAAAGATTCATTGTAAAGCGGGTCCCTGTTTTCTGAAAACGAAGAAAAATTATTGCTGAAATGTCAGCAACTTTTATAAATAAGTGCTGATATTTCAGCAACTATTTATGTCAAAGTTTTATTGTAAAAACAAAGAAAAATTATTGCTGAAATGTCGGCAACTTTTATAAATAAGTGCTGATATTTTAGCAACTTTCATAAACTGTGTTCACAGTGTACATAAATGTTGCTGAAATATCAGCAACTTTTATAAATAAGTGTTGATATTTCAGCAACTTTCATACACTATGTTCACAGTGTACAGAAATGTTGCGGAAATGTCAGCAACTTTTATGAAATGTTGCATCATGCTCTGCAATAATCGTGAATAAAAAACAGGGACCTAATTTACACTTAAATTTAATGAAGGACTTTTCGTGAATTTTGAAACTTAATAAGGACCTGTGCCAAAAGTACCCTAAAATAAATCATTCCCACATAATAAAATGAGATAACCTATTTTATTTGATAAAATATGTCCATATTTACATTAGTTGGATAAATAGTGTAAATTTTCCATAAATAGGGAATAAATGGTAAATAAATAATAAAACTTGGTAAAATATAATTTTATTCTTTTTATTGGATTCCTTGTGTTTTAACGAATCCAACGCATTTTATTTCGTTGAATTCGGATATAAAATGTGTAAAATATGAGAGAAATAGCATTGTATACATAATAAAAACATAAATTGGAATTTTTGGCTAAGTATGTTTTTTGGCTGAAGTGTTGATCCATTAGCCCATAAAGAAGTTTCTGGTGAGGAAAATAGTGTACGTACAGTTTCCCTCTCCTATCTTCTTCTACGGTTATTAACAGAAGCTCAAAAGTAAAATCAATGGCAACCTCAAACCCTTGTTAAATCTTAGTTAATTCCACACAAAATTAAGAGATTTTTTTATCTAAAAATTAAAGCCAGGTAATCTCCAAACCAATCTCCATCTTAAATCCGGGAAAAATCTTAGTTTCAGTTACTATTGTTGTTTTAATGGGTTTTTTCCTTTGCATGTCCATTTTTCAGCAACTATAGGTACTGCCTAGGCCATTGCTAGCTTGAAGATCTCATCTTGCAGCCAATTTCGCTCCTTTTTTCCGCAAAAGGTATGTTAGCAAACTTACAGCAACTGTAAGTAAGAAATTTCACTGCCAAAAAGCAAAAATTTGAAGTCTATGCTTGAATATACGTACAGTATGTTCAATTTGTTTCTGTTTTTGTTGCTGAAAATAGCCTATTTCGTTTTAGTTATATCTCCCTCATCCGGTGTCGGATTGAGGAAATCTTGGTGTCATTTTGAAGATCTATGTGTCTAGTTTAAGCATGCAAATTTTCATTGCATTCTGAAATGGTTTGATCAGTAAAATCAGTTGTCGAAGTGGCTGGATCGAGTGATTTCAATTCTGACTCTGTTTTTGTTTTGTGCAAACCTGAGCTAGTAGTTTGCGCATAAATTTTGCGTTTCTTATCCAAATCCAATAATTTTTGAAGTTTTGGAAACTTCAGAAGAATGTGACAACTTCTATTTGTATCACTTTCTGTAATTCGTTGACTAAAATGTTGAAAAATCTCTTGCAAACTCGCTGTCCTGTTGTTGTAGTGTACTCAGTGTTTTGTGCAAACCTGAGCTAGTATTTTGCGCATAACTTTTGCGTTTCTTATCCAAATCCAATAATTTTTGAAGTTTTGGAAACTGCAGAAAGAATATGAAAACTTTTATTTGTATCACTTTCTAAAATTCTATGATTAAAAGGTCGAAATAGCTGATGCAAGATCGCTGTCTTGAGCACTTGCATGTAGCCTTGTGTGTTGTATTTGCTTTGGTTGATGAGTTTTCTGATGATTTTTTTTTACTTGATTTGCGAATAGTTTGAGCTTAGATGAATAAACCATTCTATAAATAAATCATATATGGTTGGGGATTTGATGATTGTTCTTATTTTCTAAGATTTTATAATTTATTAAAAACTCTGAAAATAAGCCGTTTTCTCTCTAAAATCTTTTCTATAAATTGCTGGAAATTGTTTTAAAATCATGTTTTCTCATGAAAAATGTTATATGTATAATTTTACTTATTTTTACTATTTATATATATATATATATTTGGACGTATAAGAAAATAAATTAAACGGATTATTAAATCCGCGAGGTATGAGACTCGTGCATTCACTTAATCGGTTAATTATGGACTTGTACGATCGAAACGACATTGAGGAATCTTTTTTATTTCCTCCTTGGGATTTACCACTTTGTGATCTGGGATAGAGTGTTATATTAGTCTTTTAGACTAATAACTATAGTCCAATATTTCGTATTCGAGAGCATATACGATATGGGACTATTTTGGGAAAACACTATTGCCGATGATATGAGGCAATTGTTTTATATGAGATTTTCTGAGATTTATGACTTTATGGAATTTTCCACTTGTCAATGAGATGAGACAGGTTAGATATTTTATGCCTTACGCCAATGACATGAGGCAATTCTTTGAGATTTTGATGTTTTTGTTAGTGTGGCATCGACTAGCGGCTAGAAAACCGCTGAGTGAGGACGTACGGTATGGGACGTACGTAACCACTTTTCGGGTTATTATCCGAGGGTTTCTGACACATTCTGGGAATTACTAGTGCTATGACTTTTGGGTCATTTGAGAATCTGGGAAATTAAGAATTTGGGAAAGTGTTACTTCGGTCGCCTTAGAGATTCATGTGGGTACCTAACCATTCTACAAGCGCTAGTTTGAGAACTTTAGCACGTGCAACATGCTTTCTGCATGTAACTATTGGCCAATCTGGGATTTTCTTTATGAGTTATGATGATTTCGATTTCACCTCTTTGATGTGTTTTACCTAGCCTTATAGAGATAAATAAGGCAATATGACTTATTTGAGGACTTTGGTGATTTCGAATTTAAAACTTATACTTGAGACTTTATAATGAGAAATTTATTTATGCATGGATAGTGTTGGAAGTATTCTTGTATTATATGCATAAAACCCACTTTATCAAACTTAGTAGATGTAGATGCAAACCTCTAGCGTAGTGTTATAGTCATGCTATCGAGCTATGTTACTCAAACTCCTTTATACTTCGCTCGATACATGTTTCCCTTATTTACCTTATCTTATATACTTTGGCTAATGATAAGATTCACTTGCCTGACCCATGTGTTTATCACTCGGGTCAGACCGAGTTGCAGGTTAGGTTGGATGACTATCCTTTATGCTTGGATCTGTTTTGCTATCTTTTGTGAGCTCATGACTATGGACTTGGATATCTCCACTTTTGATGGATCTTTTATTTACCACTTCATGTATATATTCTTTTATGGGATGATGTTGTATTATATTATGTGGTGAACGGTATTACATCAGATGTTTGGTTTTGTATCAGTATGTATATTATCTGTGACTGCTGTTTCTGTGACATGTTATGATGTTATTGTGCTTTGTTCTGAATAGATCCGTTAGCCGTATAGTATCGTATTAGTGAATCACTGAGTATGTCGACTATATGGAATTCGAAAAAGAAAAAAATTGGTAAGATTTCGACATACTTAGTCATTAGCTAATGCATTACTATTCGGTCGCCCTTAACCAACCCTATTCTCCGCATTAGTAGACGGAATTACTTGATAATTCTCTTTACTAATGTGGGTTTCGGGGCGGGGCGTAACAGAAATAGCCTATTTCGTTTTAGTTATATCTCTCTCATCCGGTGTCGGATTGAGGCAATCTTGGTGTCATTTTGAAGATCTATGTGTCTAGTTTAAGCATGCAAATTTTCATTGCGTTCCGAAATGGTTTGATCAGTAAAATCAGTTGCCGAAGTGGCTGGATCGAGTGATTTCAATTCTGACTCTGTTTTTGTTTTGTGCAAACCTGAGCTAGTATTTTGCGCATAACTTTTGCGTTTCTTATCCAAATCCAATAATTTTTGATGTTTTGGAAACTGTAGAAAGAATGTGATAACTTTTATTTGTATCACTTTCTGTAATTCGTTGACTAAAATGTTGAAAACTCTCTTGCAAACTCGTTGTCCTGTTGTTGTAGTGTACTCAGTGTTTTGTGCAAACCTGAGCTAGTATTTTGCGCATAACTTTTGCGTTTCTTATCCAAATCCAATAATTTTTGAAGTTTTGGAAACTGCCGAAAGAATGTGAAAACTTTTATTTGTACCACTTTCTAAAATTCTATGATTAAAGGGTCGAAATAGCTGATGCAAGTTAGCTGTCCTGAGCACTTGCATGTAGCCTTGTGTGTTGTATTTGCTTTGGTTGATGAGTTTTCTGATGATTTTTTTTACTTGATTTGCGAATAGTTTGAGCTTAGATGATTAAACCATTCTATAAATAAATCATATATGGTTGGGGATTTGATGATTGTTCTTATTTTCTAAGATTTTATAATTTATTAAAAACTCTGAAAATAAGCCGTTTTCTCTCTAAAATCTTTTCTATAAATTACTGGAAATTGTTTTAAAATCATGTTTTCTCGTGAAAAATATTATATGTATAATTTGTCTTATTTTTACTATTTATATATATATATATTTTCGGGCGTATAAGAAAATAAATTAAACGATTTAGTAAATCCGCGAGGTATGGGACTCGTGCATTCACTTAATCGGTTAATTATGGACTTGTACGATCGAAACGACATTGAGGAATCTTCTTGATTTCCTCCTTGGGATTTACCACTTTGTGGTCTGGGATAGAGTGTTATATTAGTCTTTTAGACTAATAACTATAGTCCAATATTTCGTATTCGAGAGCATATACGACATGGGACTATCTTGGGAAAAACACTATTGCCGATGATATGAGGCAATTGTTTTATATGAGATTTTCTGAGATTTATGACTTTATGGAATTTTCCACTTGTCAATGAGATGAGACATGTTAGATATTTTATGCCTTACGCCAATGACATGAGGCAATTCTTTGAGATTTTGATGCTTTTGTTAGTGTGGCATCGACTAGCGGCTAGAAAACCGCTGAGTGAGGACGTACGGTATGGGACGTACGTAACCACTTTTCGGGTTACTATCCGAGGGCTAATTGGGTACCCAATTAGATACAGGATCAAGCCAACGTAGTTCTCCTACCGCAAATAGGACTTATGGAGCCTACGATGCAACAAACAATATGCAATTCCAAAACTACCCACTTAGGCTTAATCTTCAATTTTAGATTTTTTCAATCTAATTAACTTTACGGAAATTATACCTTTGGACTTTATTCCCAAAATCTTTTGAAATATATATATCTATACATCCTTTATATTCAAACTAGTCCTTTACTTCGGGATGTAAAAATAAATTACTTTTTGAAACAATACCAATATACAAGCATACAAAAACTATATGCTACTTGATCGGGAGGTTTCTAGCCATAACAAGGCAACTGGGTCCCAGCCTTAATACAATCGATAAATAACTATATCCCTCTATTCCAAGAGCGGACTATACCAAAAACACATGCCCACTTTTTAGTTACGGGTTACCCGAATCATTGGTAACATAACAAATCATTTTATATCCCGAAGCGATAAATCATTTCACACTAATATTCACAAGTACTTTCAAATCTATTATAATTTTCATTTCCCAAATCGGTTCAAAAATCATCTTAAAACCATTGGGTTTAGTCCTCGAAATTCTTTCCGTTTTATAAAACATTTTTTATAAAATCCATTCTTATATAAATCACTTTTATATAATATCACTTCAAAATATTCATTACCAAACATTTCTATTCCTTTTAAAGTGAAAACATTTCATAACATTTCAACTTTAAAATCAATCTTCAAAACAATTCATTAAATTGAAGTGAACCAAATATTACCGCTAAATACCTTTTAGTCAAATCGTGAAACAAATCACAAGGTGGATGAATAAATTGCTCATAAACTGGTCGAGCAATGTCAATAATCAATAAATAGTCAATACTCATAAACTGGCCAAGCGCAATCCAAACAACCAAACAATTAATTAACAAAATAAACACAACAATAAATGATAAATCAATGCTTCAATCTATCAAATATTTGTAACACTTTTTATTTTATCTTGGGTTAAAATAATTTGATATTTATTTTGGAGCATCCGGGCTTTCCCTTCGACATGTTCCGTCCCTCGTCTAAGTGTCCTTGGATCTCACAGACGAAACACGTGTACTAGTCGTTTTCGCATACCCCATTAAGTATTTAACTTCTAAATTTTAAATTACTTAATTGACCATCCAAATATAATATCGAGCAAGGAAATCAAACCATTGTTTTAGAAAACAAAGTAAACAAGCATTCAACAAGGGTTTTCAAACAACACTTAACACTTAAAGTTCCTTTAGCAATGATTTTAACAAACTTAAAGGAAGAAATAACTCACTAAACTATGAAAACAGGGAATATACTCACTAAAAATGAAAACAAAGAATATACTCACTAAACTATGAAAACAGGGAATATACTCACTTCCTATTTGCTTTGATGTAGACTTGGAATACTTCACCTCTAATAATGAATTTTAGTTCTTTTCTTTAGTTTATGAATGAAATAAAATGTGAGTATATTATGCCATAGTTGATAAGGATATTTGGAGCATATCAGAAATGTATACAAGTATTTCACCTTTGATAATGAATTTTAGTTATACTCGCTAGATTCGACCAGATTTTGGTCCAATAAATTGTGTATTC
Source organism: Allium fistulosum (assembly GCA_030737815.1). Taxonomy (NCBI): domain Eukaryota; kingdom Viridiplantae; phylum Streptophyta; class Magnoliopsida; order Asparagales; family Amaryllidaceae; genus Allium; species Allium fistulosum. Next base: position 733,827,820 of record CM060908.1, on the reverse strand, counting down.
GAATAAATGTATACAAGTCCAACTCAAAAGATAAGGATTCACGTCTTTCCTAGCTATTAGGATTATCGACCCTTCAAAATCGACACCTGAATATAATTGAATGTATTCAAATGTTGTAAATCAAATGATCGGAATCCTTGATCGTTAGGGGTTGGGATAATAAACATGTTAGAAATATCAGAACACAGCGGAAGTGAAACAACCTCTCTTTTATTCATATACAAAAGAGTTTACATTTCAAAGTTTACATAAATACAGCGGAATAACAACTACAGTGGAAAATAAAGCAAAATATCAAAATGCTCCATCTTCAAGTCTTACATCCATAATTGCTCCAAATATCCTAGCTCCAGATCTAACTGACAAACCTAACTTTAGACTGCCCGTATGGAAAATTATGGGCACCCAGAGTTTAGGGAAAAACAATAAACTCCAGGCCAGTCATGGGACTGGTGTGAGAACTTAAAAATATAGTTGGTTTTGAAAACAATTTCCGTATATGCTTTTGGAAAATGAAACTATCATAAGGCTCGATCCGCACACAAGATGCAAACGCACACATGGTCGAGGTTTCTCCTTATGACAGTCAAACATGCCTTTGATATGTTAAAAATATCCTTTAAATATTATTATATTGCTTAGTGATTGAAAACCATTTTCAAAATAAAACTATTAATTTAGCCAGCATACGTTACATGATGGTATGCCTACTATAGCCACTGTATTAAATAGTGGGTAATACAATCAAAACCATACAAGGTTCGTATTGGAGAATGGGTTTCCAATAATGACCAGGCAAAGGAACTTCCTCATCCACGATTGGGTACGCCTCTAGAGGGACGTCCCGAGAAACTACTGTTTCTTTGCCAACACAAGGCCGGGTTACCACTCAATGGTAACTACTTACTCAAGTCTATCCATCCCCCGGTTGTTACCAACCTTTAAAACGGGGCCCCGATCTTTTCCAACATCCACATCAAGCAAATACTGGGCGTGTAAGACCACAATACATCTATATAAATATAATCCACAAAGTGAATACCTGGGTTCCATACCATGGTATCACTATATATATCTAGAAGGGAATAGACATCCTACACCTTGCCGCATCCATTCCTGTTTCGGCCATTCCCGGGGTGTGAGGTTCGTAAAGTCTCGTACCCACAAGGCTCTGCTTTTCAACAAAAGCCTTGATCCATCCATAGCATTCTTCGGAATGTCACATTATCAATCCAAAATTTATATAACTGATTTCTACCAACGTATAACCCTTGAGCTCATACGTCTCAAGGAAGGGTGTTAAGCCAAGAGAATAAATTCTCCACCACCAAGCAGATATACGTTAATAAAGATCAATCATATAAAATTAGAATGTAACGTCAGACAATCCATCCATTCACAAGTTCGTTCTGGGACTGAACGAAATCGTAGGCACCTTATTCCTCAACCTTTGCCCAAAAGGTGAGAGGTCCTTGTATATCCGGTAAATCCCCAAACATTGTCAGGACCACTGCTAAAAATATATGGTTCTGTTCTCTAGATAGGAGCAACTCTGTAAAGAGAAATCAACAAGCAGTCCTTTCAATGAGAAGATCCCGGTCTTGATCATTGCCTTCTTATCCATCATTCTCTTCATAACGTCGTATTATTATTCGAAATGGGAAAATCCCAGTCTTTCCGAATAATAAGCGCTATTTCCAAACCATATGGATATACAGGATTGTATAAGTCTCTTCCTTAAAATTTGGTAAATAAAACCAATTATTAGACTTAACGTAAATCCGAATCGTATTCCTTTAAATCTTTAAAAGATTTAACCATTCCATAATAAATCTTAATTAAAAGATTAATCCAACCAATTTCCGATTAAAACGACGTTACTTAATTTGTTAAGTAAGGTCTAAGATTAGTGTCGCAAATATAGTGTATTTGTACAACTAAAACCATTCAAATATGATTTAAATTACTTCTATTATCTTTTAAACCATATATATACTTCATATATACTATAAAAACTTCATTTCTCAATTCATAACCTTTTTATTCAATTAATTGATTTAATTGAATATTTAAATAATATAATAATATTATTTTTCTAATTTTCATCCGATTTAATCCAAACTTTCCAGAATCAAAATAAACTATATATAATACTATTGGAATCATTTAATTTATTATAAACCTTTATTTATATAGCGAACTTAACTTCACTTTTCTAAAATCGATTTAAATTATTATTTATATTTCCAAAGTTGAACATGCCATTTTATATTTAAAATGATTTCAAATAAATAACTTCTTTTACAAAAGTTTTTCAATATATCTCCAATATCATTTCCAAATAGTTTAAATTATAAAATTCGAATATTCAAATTCCCACTCAAATTTGAATATTATATTATTATTATTTTAAATCGAGACTTAACCAATATCCGTTTAAATCCAAATGGGTGTGTATAATAAGTGTAACGTGCAGTGTTATCACTATTAACATCTATATATACCTTCATATCATCCAAACAAACAGTATATGGTATAACTGAATATTTTAACAATTAAATACTGATATAACTATCATATAGTTAAAACATCCATAACTATCAATCCATTCACCCAATCACAACCAATATAAACACTATATTAAGTGATATAGTTTCTCACCGTGGGATCCATTCCTCCTTTCTTTAGTTTGTGAATGGAATAAAATGAGATATGGACTTGGCTATTTATAGGTGAAGAGAAGGGTACTTTAGTCATTTCCTATAGCCTAACCAGATTCGACCAGATTTTGGTCCAATAGAAACCAGCCTTATGGCCTAATTTGATTCGAACACATTTTGGTCCAATAGAAAACATCTTGATGGCCTAATTTGATTCGACCACATTTTGGTCCAATAGAAATCCTCCTTATCAACTATGGCATAACATGATTCGACCAGATTTTGGTCCAATGGCAACCATCCACATGGCAGAACCTGATTCGACTAGATTTTGGTCCAATGGCAACCATCCGCATGGAATATAATAATCATTATGCTATATTGTTTTATTAGGCAAGTAATTATACTATTCTGTTTTATTAGGCAGGGTTAATAATTCTTTCTTGTTTTATTAGGCAGGTAATTATACTATTCTATTTTATTAGGCAGGGTTAATAATTTTAAATATAAAATCCATTATTTAACCATTTAAAAACATATTAACTATTCATGTTCAAAGTGATTAAATTATGGGTCGTTACATTTTAAATATTCGAATTCGATGACCCAAAAATACGGGTCGTTACAGTCTCAAACTTATATAAATTTAAATGGGATATTTTGTTTACCTAAAATTTGTAAATTGAAGTTTTATTTAGATGTTATTGAAATGATTAAGTAAATATTTCAAAACTAAATAATAGTAAAGTTAATTTGATATATATATATATATATATATATATATATATGAAATTATCGAATTTAGTTTGAAATGTTGAATATTTAAAGCTTTGAAATATATTGAAATTGAATTGGCTTATTTTATGGTTCAAATATGTATTTGAAATCGATAATTTGAAATGGTTTACTAAGAAACTGAATCGAATTGAAATTGATGATTTGAGATTTGATTAAATTTGAATTTTGGAATACGAGTTGATTTGAATTGATTTATGAATTTGTGGTACTATTTTATTATATAAAGTATTTTAAATTATATTTAAAACTATTTTTATATTATTTTATAAACTATTTTAATATAAACTATTATTAATATAACTATTTTTAATATAAACTATTTTAATATAAACTATTTTAACTATACTAATTATTTTAATATAAATTGTTTTAACTTATCACTATTTTATATAAACTATTTTTTTTATAAACTATTTTATTATATATGCTGATTTTTAATATCTAAACTGTTTAAGAGGAAAGTGTTATGGATTCCAAAATGCTATGATTTCAAAGCTATGATTTCAAAATGTTATAAATTTCAAGGTTTTGATTTCCAAAGTGTTTAGATTTTAAAAGACTTATGATTTCGAAAGTGTTATAACTTTGGAAGTATTATGATTTTGGAAATGGATATATTTGAAGTGAAAAATGATATTGTATTAATATGGTTTCGAAGTGAAAATGATATCATATTGATATGTTTTTGAAACAGAAATGATATTTTGGTTTTGAAGTATAAACTATTTTGAAATGATCGCGGTGTTATAATAACGATTGGTTGTTAAAGAGACCGAGATCGGATATGGACATACTCTCTGTCGATACCAAAAACCACTTTAACAACTGTGTACGCGGTGGAGATTCCAGAATGAAGTAAGATGGTGGCGACGATCCTATTGAGGTATATACATGGACCCGACTCCCATGAGTTGGCATAAGGTAGCTAAAACAAGAGCGATTGATGGGCTAATGAGGTAGCTCCTCTTATCGGACACACTCCATCGTATGCCATTCTATTACTTTGTGATTGATTTGGTGCGCACCTTTGATGTTTTGGGAGTGTGGCTCGAGGTGGGCGGTAGTGGCTGCTATGCGTTACTACCAGCCCGGATGTGTAATTGGTATATCTACCCTGACATTGCCTAGTCGTGCCGTGTCACCTACCTTAGCGAGCTTTACTACGAGTTTGATTTGTGTCGTACCTATGGAGTATCCTCTGGTAGCATCCCGATCTGGAGGTACTACGGTACTGTATAGACTATTGGCACTATATATTTGTTAAGGTGGAAAATGTAAAGCCTTAACGCTATTTTTAAGTTAGTTTACTTTACTTTAGACATTATTATAATAGCGTATATTACTACATAGTAGATAGTTTAACGAATCCTTAGAGGATGGTTATCCCAAACATCCTTTGAGTTACTTGTATTTCAGTTGATATTTCATTTGAGTTGGATTTATTGATATAAGAATGTTAATCCTGACTCGAGTGTTTTGTGTTTTGCTTTACGCTCAGGTCAGATTGAGTGGTTCAGTGTTCGAGACTCACCTTTGGAGTTGGAGCTTCGCTTGGAGATCCAGCTATCTATCCAGCTTTCAGTTATTTAGTTGATTCCAATGATGTACTCTGATCTTGTATTTGACTTATATTGAGATATCTATGTATTCGAGACTTCTGTTGTATCTTGTTTAACTCTGTTATATATAGATAGTAGTTTCATGAACTACTATTCTTTTGTTTCCGCTACATTATTTTATATTACTCTGTGTCTGTGACTCTGTGATTATTTTATTTACTGTATATGCTGAGTTTTTCCAAATTTAAATTAACAATCTGATATTTTGAGCAATTCAAATCCGACAAGTGTGTCTGCCTATGCACTTGGAGGGTGCAACATGATAAGGGGTTCTTGCATTTGGTTTGGTAGCGAGCGGATGACTCTTACTCCTACATGTCCCTACGGGGTTGGTGCAGTCGAGAGGCTGGCTGTAAAGGCAGAACACAGGTACCAATGTATGCTACGGTGGGCGTTACCCCACTTCCATGGTAGGACGTTACATGTGGTATCACAGCTCTGGTTTTAGGCAAAACATAACATAGAGAGTAAATTAATTACAGAATCACCCTCTTTCGTGCTTGAGTCTCTTCCTCTTTAACTTGGTTTCCTTTGAATTTTGGAACGTTCCCTTCGGTTCCAAAGTCCATTCGTGTCTCCACTATTCGTGTCTTTTGATTCTAGAGTATCCCATAACTCCACTTCGAATGATCTCTATAATAAATCGGCGGTCTCGCTAATCTCTGAATGATTTGTAAAGGGGTGAAACTCCTTTACAATAAGCATTGATTCACCGGAGATTTTGGATCATCGGTTTACGATGCTACTATCTTTTGCTATACCCGAATTCTATCTCTGGCGATCGAATATCGATTTGCTCCAGAATACTACCTCGATCTTATTTCGAAGTCACGGTTGACCCGGTTTAGGTTGCCTGCGATTTATATAAGTCTATCCATTCTTCTCTCTCTTAAAATCTATTTATTCCCTATTCAACCTATCTTCTAGTTGAATTCTTTTGGTTAGGATCCCTCTATATTTGGATCTCTATCCTTGTTTGAAATCCATTTTTGAATTATCGAGTGAAAGAGTGTATTTGTAATTAATATTAAAATTGTTTTATATATTGTGTTGTTTGAGTTTTTGATGTCGATTTGGGTTTTCGATCGATTCGTCTGATCAACGCTATCGATAGGAATTCCAAAACACTTGAACAGAGCAAACTGACACAATATTGTTTTCAAATTTGGTAAATGAAATAAATTTGTATGATTATATTATAAATATATGAGTGAAATTTTTTTGGAATTTAATAAGTTAATTAAATTGGTTGTTTGAAATAATAATATTTGATTATCATTTATTGTTCTATAAATGAATTTATAAACATGGTTTATAAATTGATTTGGAATTTAAATGAATTTAAATCAGGAATTTGAGAATTTAATTTTCGGTGATTCCAAACTTTGGTTTTAAATTTTTAAAAGTGTATATTATTTAAAAATATTTTCGAATAGAAATCGTTTCCAAATAATTTAAAAATGTTTGAATTAGTACTCTCCTATTTTGTCGCTGGAAAATAATTTCGGTGATGACTGCAGCATCATCGACATTCATTTTCGAGTTTCGAAGTGGAGAGACCATTCTATAGCTTTGCTACAGTTTTGTTTTGGAAAAATAACTGATTTGAATTTCTAAAGTATGACTTGATTTTCAGATATATATATATATATATATATATATAATATATGTACATGATAATAGATTTGGTTTGATATATATATATATTATGTATATATATGTATTTCTAAATAGTTTGAAAGTAATCAGAAATTTAATTCTTAAATCTTATGATTAAAGAATGATTTCAATTATTATAAAATAAAGCCAAATTTTGAATAAATGTTTAAACTAGAATGATTGAATTGGGAAAAAGTTCACTTATATAATACTCAATTACATTCCAATACAACTTACCTAAATTATTCAGAAGTTGAATATGTAATTGGATAATATAAAATATAAAATGATTTTTATAAATAAAATTTGAATGCTTATAATAAATGTTATACACTTAATTTTTGATTATAAAAAGGTTAATAGAGTTAAATAAAATAATAAGTTGATTGAATAATAAATGAGATAAATAAAAGAATTTTTTTTTGAGGAATTAATATATTGAAATTAGATCAACTTATTGAAATACCTTAAATTTAAAATCAATTATTGAATATAAATTAATTTAAATTGAAATTTATATGGTTTAAATATATGTGATAAGATGTATTAAGTGGAATAAAGTTAATAATAATTTGGAACAAAAGGATTAAATTTGTTGAATAAAATATGAGTATAATAAATGATTATGCAAATTGATGATTTAGAAATTGTAAATTGAGGATGACTAGATAAAAAGAGTATGAATTTAGAAATAGATAGATTGATTTAACTTAAGTAAACTCAGATGGATTAAACCAAATTGTTGAATATTAATTAGTTTAATTTGAAATTTATACGGTTTTAAATTTATTGTTTATTTTGGATTTCAAATCTATTCTTTCTTTCTGGTTGTTTTATTCTCCTACCTTCTTCCTTTTCGGGGACGAAAAGTTTTAAGTGGGGGAGAGTGTAACGACCCGTAAATTTTAATAATTTTTATTTGTTTTATTAATATATTTAATAGAAATTTTGTGAAATTTTAAAAGATAAAGTTTTGAAATTTAAATTTAATGTTTGGAATACGTCTATTTTAACATAGCAACTGGTAAATTTTCATCAGATAATATGGAAGTTTATTTTCTTGTGTAATTTTATTTAAATTTATATCAGTTAAAATCGATGATAATAAAATGTTTTCCAAACCTAAATATTTTTACATAGGAAATTTGTAAATCACCTTCTGAGTGAGACGTCAAATTTCGTTTCTCCAAATTTTGATTGTTATTGCTCCATCGATCTTATTTTCGACGAAATAGCAGCATTTTGGTACCGATATCGACTTTTGATCGGATGGTCGTACCACTGATATCTGTATATCGTTTTGACCGTTTCGTCGTGCTAATCTATATGGTATATTCAATTGTCAACTTTGGAGTTCGGTGTGCGGTACAATCTGCGAAACGGCTTTGTATCGGTATCCATTTAACTTCTGACTCCTGTGACCATTCATATTTCCAACGGTTGAAAAGCCAATAGAAAATTGCTTTTATTACTCCCTGAATCCTTGTGCCCGGACTTCCGCTATTCCACCATTTCGTTTGTATGTTCCGTTTCCAATTTTCTCTTTCTCTGATTCGTATTCTTGCTTCTCAACAAAAATAAAATATATAATATAGTAATAATATGTCAGAATTCATATTATTTGCTGTAGCTTTCGTATGTTCTTATGGGAAGCTTCTCATCCCTATTGGCCTTCCATCCATTGACCGCAGCTTCCCCTCCTTCACTTGCGACCCACACTCCGCCTCCCTCTCACTCTTTGCCTCCAGCAACCCCCCATCCACAGCCACTTGTCTTGCCTCCACCAGCCCGAGCACCTTCCCAAGCCATGCGTCCATTACTAAACATCCCATCCACCTTCACATGCCAAGCACCCAATTTCTCCTCGCAGTAACCAAGGCCGAAGGCCACTGCATCAGCAATCACCACGACAGCCTTCTCCATCTTGACTGAAACTCTGGCAGCCCATCAACTCAACCTCACCTGCAACTCCTTGTGTTTATATACAAATGTATGTATTTTTGCATAGAACAGTCTTTTCAATTTACTTATATATATATATATATATATTATAAATTGTTGGTTATATTAACTATGGGTTGTATATTGAATAGGTTTGCGCGTATATATAATTGTTGTTCGTATGTTTACAGTCGCATATATATATATATATATAGATATATATTATACAATAATTTATAATATATTTGATGTTATATTGTATTTTATAATATATTTTATGCTATATAGTAGAATTTGTTATTAAATATATTTAGTTATAATATGTAATGGTTTATATTGCAGTTTTATATAATATATATATATGTATGCCTATATATATCAGCTTATATGCTTCTATATATATGAGTTATAAGGTTTCTGTATATAGATAAAGATGTATATAATTTTATCTTAGCTTATATATAATTGGTTATATATAAATAGTTATAAAGTTAGATATATATGGTTTGAGTAACTTGTTTTTGTTCGTCTGCTCGCACTCTTGCTCTGCTGTAGTTTCAGGTCCAACGTCCTTTCTTATTTATATAATATATATACATATATGTATACGCTGGTCATGTAAGTTGTTAAGCTTTGGATTCTTTGTTTTATAATTTTATTTCAGCATATATATGTTTACAGTATGAAATATGTGCAATAGTATATATGTTTATAGAAGTATTACATATATGTAATTTCAACATTTACTTGGGTATTTTGATCTGGACATTTTGTATAGATTTACATACAGGTATCTTACATTTTTATTTAGTGTATATGCATTGATTTAAGAATATAATATGTATATATGTTTAGAGTTTAATGAATGTGAATTTGTATACTTTGTATATATATATATATAACAGTGGATATATTTGAAAGGAACGGAGAATATATATATATATATATTTGTCATTTTTTTTAAAGTATATAAGTTTATAAAGTAATAAAAGTTTACACAGTTTATAATTTATAAAGTATATAAAGTATAAAAGTTTATATATGTGGTATTTGATATGTTGCAATGAACATACATTTTATATATATATATATATATATATATATGTATTTTGTATTTTAATAAGTATATATATATGTATATGTATTTATTTCAAATTATATATGGTATATATGTTTGATTTTTAATATATGTGTTTTAATTTAAAAACAATGATTTTGAAATACATATTTTTTATATATATATGCTTAAATTTAGAATATGAATTGATATATATATATATAGCTATATATAGTTATATATATATAAGTTCACTTACACCATTTATCTTCATCAATCCAGTTCATCGTGCCTTACTCTTGTCTCGCCAATGTCCAAGTGGCCGTAGCATCTTTTTGATTTGCTCGTGTCCGTATCAGTGTGCGTATCCATGTCATCTTCTGTATTCTCTAGCCTCGAAAGGTGAGCAATCACTCACGATTAACGTTCTTTTATTTATTAAATTTGAGTTCAATTGAAGCGACAATTGAAATATGCTGCTGTGAGTTATTTACATTGTTTTTTATGCTATTATCTGTATCTGTTCACCTGTGACATCTGGCACCATTATCTGTTATTTATTATTGATGATATATGCCTGTTATATTATTATCATATATGTTATCACTCTGCAAGTTCCCTGTTAGTATAGAATTAGCCTATGGGTTGAAATGATACATACCTGAACGATCTGTAGAATAGGAGAAAATCGTTATGGGTTGAAATGATAAACCCAAGCGATTTTCACTTGAATTGAATTTGGGATTGCTGGTTGAAATGATATATACCCGTATATATTTAAATTACGGATTGAAATGATAAATATCCATATCACTTGACCGTAGGATAGAGAATTATATACAGACACCGTTGGTCTATATATATAATATTTGAAAATGGTTTCTATGGTTTTGAAAAGAAATATATGGTTTTAATATATATATTGATTTTAAAGATTTGTTAAAGTTGATTTAATAAAATTGATATATAATATGTTTAAGTATTTATTTAATATCTATATTTTCAAATATAGAGTTTATAATGATCCAGGTTGGAAAGATAAATTTGAAATTGATTTGAAATTATATTTATTTAAGAATTTTACATAAATAAGTTTGATTTGAAATTTATTAAATTTGAAATTTTAAAGGTATTTTTTATAACTTGAATTTGATTAAAAGTGACTTAAATGAATGTCTCAAACTTATATAAATTTAAATGGGATATTTTGTTTATTTAAAATTTGTAAATTGAAGTTGTATTTTTGATGTTATTGAAATGATTAAGTAAATATTTCAAAACTAAATAATAGTAAAGTGAATTTGATATATATATATATATATATGAAATTATCGAATTTAGTTTGAAATGTTGAATATTTAAAGCTTTGAAATATATTGAAATTGAAATGGCTTATTTTATGGTTCAAATATGTATTGAAATCGATAATTTGAAATGGTTTACTGAGAAACTAAATCGAATTGAAATTGATGATTTGAGATTTGATTAAATTTGAATTTTGCAATTCGAGTTGATTTGAATGGATTTATGAATTTGTGGTAACTATTTTATTATATAAAGTATTTTAAATTATATTTAAAATTATTTTTATATTATTTTATAAACTATTTTAATATAAACTATTTTTAATATAATTATTTTTAATATAAACTATTTTAATATAAACTATTTTAACTATACTAATTATTTTAATATAAATTGTTTTAACTTATCACTATTTTATATAAACTATTTTATTATATATACTGTTTTTTAATATCTAAACTGTTTAAGAGGAAAGTGTTATGGATTCCAAAATGCTATAATTTCAAAGCTATGATTTCAAAGTGTTAAAAATTTCAAGGTTTTGATTTCCAAAGTGTTTTGATTTTAAAAGACTTATGATTTCGAAAGCGTTATAACTTTGGAAGTATTATGGTTTTGGAAATGGATATATTTGAAGTGAAAAATGATATTGTATTAATATGGTTTTGAAGTGAAAATGATATCGTATTGATATGTTTTTGAAAAGGAAATGATATTTTGGTTTTGAAATTTAAACTATTTTGAAATGACCGCGGTGTTATAATAATGATTGGTTGTTAAAGAGACCGGGATCGGATATGGACATACTCTCTGTCGATACCAAAAACCACTTTAACAACTATGTACGTGGTGGAGATTCCAGAATGAAGTAGGATGGTGGCAACGATCCTATTGAGGTATATACGTGGACCCGACTTCCGTGAGTTGGCATAAGGTGGCTAAAACAGGAGCGATTGACGGGCTAATGAGGTAGCTCCTCTTATCGGACACACTCCATCGTATGCCATTCTATTACTTTGTGATTGATTTGGTGCACACCTTTGATATTTTGGGAGTGTTGCTCGAGGTGGGCGGTAGTGGCTGCTATGCGTTACCACCAGCCCGGGTGTGTAATTGGTATATCTACCCTGGCATTGCCTAGTTGTGCTGTGTCACCTACCCTAGCGAGCTTTACCACGAGTTTGATTTGTATTGTACCTATGGAGTATCCTCTGGTAGCCTTCCGATCTGGAGGTACTACAGTATTGTATAGACTATTGGCACTATATATGTGTTAAGGTGGAAAATGTATAGCCGTAACGCTATTTTTAAGTAAGTTTACTTTACTTTAGACATTATTATAATAGCGTATATTACTACATAGTAGATAGTTTAACGAATCCTTAGAGGATGGTTATCCCAAACATTATTTGAGTTACTTGTATTTCAGTTGATATTTCACTTGAGTTGGATATATTGATATAAGAATGTTAATCCTAACTAGAGTATTTTGTGTTTTGCTTTATGCTCGGGTCAGACTGAGTGGTTCAGTGTTCGAGACTTACCTTTGGAGTTGGAGCTTCGCTTGGAGATCCAGCTTTAAGTTATTCAGTTGATTCCAGTGATGTACTCTGATCTTGTATTTGACTTGTATTGAGACATCTATGTATTCGAGACTTCTGTTGTATCTTGTTTAACTCTGTTATATATAGATAGTAGCTTCATGAACTACTATTCTTTTGTTTCCGCTGCATTATTTTATATTACTCTGTGTCTGTGACTCTGCGATTATTTTATTTACTGTATATGCTGAGTTTTGCCAAATTTAAATTAACAATATGATATTTTGAGCAATTCAAATCCGACATGTATGGATGCGAATGGTTGAAAATTTCGGGCTGTTACAGAGGCTTTGTGTGATGGCAAGTCAGTAAGTTCCCATGTGTGATTTTTCTCAATTGCATCAATTTCTTCCTTCATAGCATGGATCCATTTTTCCTCCTTTATTGCTTCTTCAAATGCTATTGGTCTTTCACCTGCAAAGAAAGCAAAAAACACTTGGCTTTCTTCTTAAATTTCTTCTGTTGTCTCATAGAGTTCTTGCAGGCTTCTTGTCTTTTTTCTTTGTGGAGATGGTCAGTCATGTGCTGACTTTTTAGTTTGATCAGCATCTTCATTTTGTTGAGAAACATCTTCTGCAACATCAATATCTACCGCATCATCATCTACAACATCATCATCTTCGGGTATTTTGAGAATCTGCCAACTCAAATAATTTGTAAATTCTAAAAAATTATAAGTAGCCTTTTCGTCAAAAGTAACATCCCTGCTAATTACAATCTTATTTGTTTTCGGATTGTATAGCTTATAAGCCTTACTTCTTTTGCTATATCCAATATAGATGCATTTTTCGGATTTATCATCGAGCTTGCTCATCAATGCTCCTGGAATGTATGAAAAAGCAATGCAACCAAATGTCCTTTGGTGATGAACATTTGGTTTTCTTCCATACCAAGATTCATGTGGTGTAGAATTGTTTAAACTCTTTGTAGGAGACCTGTTAATTAAGTATATGGCACATGAAATAGCTTTAGCCCAAAATTCAGTAGACATATTTTTCTTCCTCATTAAGCATCTCGCCATCTCCATAACAGTTCTATTTTTCCTTTCGGCAATTCCATTTTGTTGCGCAGTATAGCGTGCTGTCAACTCAAGTCTGATACCATGTTCACGACAAAATTCTTCAAACAAATTTGACAAATATTCTCCTCCTCTATCACTTCTCAAATTTATTATTTTGTACATTGAAAAATTTTCAACACTTGCTTTGAAATCTTTAAAAGCTTGAAGAGTCTCTGATTTTTCTTTAACAAAATAAACCCATGTTTTCTTGGTATAATCATCAATAAAAAGGAGAAAATAGCGATTACCTCCAAGAGATGGGATTTGAATAGGCCCGCATAAGTCTGTATGAACAAGCTCTAAAGGAGAGTGAGACATCCATTTTGATTTTGATGGAAATGAGTTTTTATGTTGCTTTCCAAATTGACATTCATCACAAACTTCACTTGAAAGCTGGATCTTGGGTAAACCTTCAACAATTTTATTTCTTGACATCAGCTTCAAACTTGTAAAATTGAGGTGGCCAAATCGATCATGCCATAGCTTAGAAGTTTCATCACTATACGTAAGGAGACAAGAGCCTTTTGAAATATTAAGTTTAAGAGGGTAAAGGTTGCTTGAGGTCATGGTAATCTTAGCAATCAGTTGATTCTTTTTCTTCATGATGCATAATTTATCACTGAACTAGATATTAAAACCCTTCTTCATCAAATGTCCAACGCTGAGCAAATTTCTTTTCAACCCTGGCACATAGTAAACATCGGACATCCTCTCAACTTGCACTCTATTTATCTTGAAACTGATTTCTCCCATGCCTTGAATTTTATAAGATTTAGCATCACCGATTGTTACCTGTCCATGATCAGTTACAACTAGTTTTGAAAATAATTGTTTGTTCCCAGTCATATGCCTGCTTGCACCGCTGTCTAAATACCAAATATTATCAACATCTCCGTCAGAAGCAATTAGTAGAGTTTCTTAGAATTTTCAAAGTTTTGTTTATGCACCTAACCAGTCTCTATGCCTTTCTTGAGTTCTGGATTTTTAATCCAACACTCATTAATTTTATGTCCAGGTTAATGACAGTGAAAACATTCGACATAATCCTTTCTACTTCTTTGTGAATTGAATTCATGAGTTCTTCCATGTTGTGCTCCATAGAAATTTCCCTTCTGATCTTCTTTCTTTGGCACTATAGTTTCTTTTCCTCGTCCATTAGAACCATATCTCCATCTTCCTCGTCCATGGCCTCTTCCGTATTGGGAGCTGCAACTATTACCTCTCGCATTTGTAACATGGGATTTTAATGCTTGTTCACTGGAAGAAGAAGTAACTTGTGGATTTCTTTGATTAATTCGAAATTCATGAGCCTCCATGCTTCCCTGTAGACTTTCTACTGATAAGGATGAAATTTCCTTTGATTCTTCAATTGCAACAACAATATGGTCGAATCTTCTCTATGATTTTTTGGGTTGGCAGCACATCACCATTAGAAGCCATCTAGTTTGCAAGAGAATTTACTTTTGTAAAATATTCCAAAGTCTTTTCATTATCTTTCATCTCTAATTTCTCAAATTCTGCTCTTAAAGCTTGTAAACGAACCTTCTTCACTTGATCTTGGCCTGAATATGTGGTCTCAAGTATTTTCCATGCTTCCTTGGAGTTTTTTGCCTTGTTTATCCTTTCATAAACAGAAATATCTATGGCTTGAAAAATCTGAAAGAGAGCCTTCTTATCTTTCTGTTTTTCCTTCTTTAAAGTATTTTTCTATGCTTCTGTCAATAGAGTTTCATCTACCGGTTGTTCTACTCCATTCTCTACAACATCCCATAGGTCTTGAGACTCAAGACATAATTTTGTTAAACAACTCCAGTACTCCAGTAATCATACTTGTCACCATTGAACTTGGGCACAACTGAAATAGGGTTACTATTTGAAGTTGCCATAAAAACAGGCTCTGATACCAGTTTGAAAGAAAAACCGAGTTATATTTGAAAGAATTTAGAATTAAGTGGAGAGGAAAAGATTTTGAAGGCTATTTTATTTGATTCAATTTTTTGCCTTACATTATACAGACAACGGTTGCCAATATATATAGCTTTCATGACTTACTCAAAAGTCACTTAGAAAACAAAACAAAAGATATGCTTTCAGCTGAAATAAGATGACAGTTCATAAGATAACTTTTCATAGTTCATGCAAAGTTGGTTTAGTTTTCCAATATTATTAACATCGTTATACATTCTTGTTTCAGATCGATACTATTCTGATGCAGCGGATTAATCAAAACGATGTAGATCGTTAAAAGTAGTAATCGATGGGTTGGAAGATACTGAATTGCCCGAATTCGTTGATCCGAAGATACCGAACTCTAGCTATCCCGAACTCGTTGATCGCGCACGATACCGGGTTCAAAGATCTTCAATTCTTCGAGCATTGATCTAGCGCACTAGATTCCGCGAATCGGCTTCTACAATCGTTGAATCGAGCGCACTCGATTATCCGAAAGAGGAGATAGGAGAGTACACTCAACTACCAATTTAGATGAAAGCACAAAGCAATCAAAAGAGAATTTTATTCAAAAATCAACAACCTTTTACAAATGAGACTCACGGCCTATTTATAGGCGTTTTACAACTCACATGAAATTTCAACAAAAATTTACATCTCCTAAGTCGGTTCCGACTTAACAAAGACTCCGACTCAACATAAGTCGTACACGACTTACAACTCTACAGAATACAGACCATACGACTTACAACAGACGACATATGGAAACAGACGACTTACGACTTATAACAGTTGCGACTTAAAATACTCCGACTTATGACTCCTCCAAAGCATACGACTTATTACAAACAGAATCACTTAAGTCGTTGCCGACTTAACAACCCTACGCGACTCAACTTAGTAACGACTTAAGAATAGCGGTCCAGATTAACTCGACATAACGATCAACGGCGACAGCTTCAGCGACTTAAAACATGCGGCATCCCAGATTTACGACTTAAGAAATCCACGGTAGAGATTAACTCGGCAGAGGAATCAACGGCTTAGGCTTCTGCAACTTAAGATGGTACGACCGAACTAAGTCGTAACTCGGTTCCGACTTATCGTTTGACTCGTTAAGTCGTTTACGACCTATTACTTCAACAGTTTGTTTTGCCTTCTCTCTGAGTAACTCGATAGGTCGTCCTGGCGACTTAAGTTCTTTGATAACCCGTACCTCTTCATGAGTTAGGTCTTCCACTCTCTTAAGTCGGTCACGACTTAAGTCCCCCATTATGTTAAGTCGGTCACGACTTACGCTTATGTCTTCTGCTTCCTTGAGTCGGTCACGACTCATGCCTTGAACTTTGTTAAGTCGGTCACGACTTATTTCCATCATGTTAAGTCGGTCGCGACTTATAGCTTCATTTTCCTTAAGTCGGTTACGACTTAGTACTTGGCCTGCATCATCCTCCCCAGGTTGAGAAAAATTCGTCCTCGAATTTGCACTTTCTTCCCCCGTAATACTCTCATCCCCGTGATATGGTACGAGATGCTTAACATTGAATACGTCAGACGTATACACATCATCTGGCAGCTCCAGTTTATAAGCATTTTCGTTGATTCGTTTCACAACTTCCACCGGACCAATTTTTCGTGCTTTCAATTTATTGTACGCGCCTACTGGAAAACGATCTTTTGTTAACACTGCATAAACCAAATCACCTTCATGAAATTCAACATTTCTTCGTTTCAAATCTGCAGATCGTTTATACTTCTCATTTGCTTTCCCCAATCGTTCCTGAACGATTTTATGACATTCCGTCAGCCCCTCA
Organism: Allium fistulosum; assembly: GCA_030737815.1. Taxonomy (NCBI): domain Eukaryota; kingdom Viridiplantae; phylum Streptophyta; class Magnoliopsida; order Asparagales; family Amaryllidaceae; genus Allium; species Allium fistulosum. The sequence continues at coordinate 733,810,356 of CM060908.1, read as the reverse complement.
ACAAAATCAGCAGCTTTCTTAACTGTCTTCTTTGATTGTGGCACTACCGTTAGATCCAACGGTCCCTTCGGTAAACTTGAATATACTATCTGAAATGGACTGAACCCAGTACTTCGATTTACAGCATGATTATGAGCAAATTCTGCTTGGCATAACTTCATGTCCCAACTCTTCAGATTATCTTGCACAAGACACCTCAACAAGTTTCCCAACGATCGATTAACCACCTCCGTTTGTCCATCAGTTTGCAGATGATAAGCACTACTAAATTTTAGTTTCGTTCCCACCATTTTCCACAAACTCAACCAAAAGTGACTCAAAAATCGAGTATCTCTATCCGACACAATAGATTCTGGCAATCCATGGAGTCGATAGATCTCTTTGAAAAACAATTGAGCAACATGAACAGCATCTGCCGTCTTCTTACAAGCAATAAAATGTGCCATCTTCGAAAATCTGTCCACCACAACAAATATAGAATCATTCCCCCTTTGAGTTCTAGGTAAACCCAAAACAAAATCCATACTGATATCCACCCATGGTTTTATAGGCACGGGTAACGGCATATATAAACCAGCATTAGTCGCAGTTCCTTTCGAAACCTGACAAATATGACAACGCTCCACAAACCTCTCTACCTCTTTCCTCATCGATGGCCAAAAGTAGGATTGTGAAATCAACTGTAAGGTACAGTCTCTCCCAACATGTCCCTCTTCGTGTAACTCCTTGATAATCTTCATTCTCAGACTACCCTCCGGTATACACAATCGACTTCCTTTAAACAGAAAACCATCTACCATCAAAACCTCATCCGTCTTTCCCTCCTTGACTTTATCAACCACCTTTGCAAAGTAAGGATCATCGGTAAACAATTCTGGCAATATTTCAAACCCCGTCACTTCAACCTTCAATGTAGTTAACAAGTGATTTCTTCTACTCAACGCATCTGCAACACGATTCGTCACTCCCGACTTGTGTTTCACAACAAATGTAAATTGTTGCAGATATGCAATCCACGATGCATGTCTTGCTGAAATCTTGTCTTGCCCTTGCAAATGCTTCAATGCTTCATGATCAGTATACAGAACAAACTCTTTCTGAAATAGATAATGTCTCCAGTGTTTAATAGATTGTACAACAGCATAGAATTCCACATCGTATGTACTGTATCTCATCTTTGCTCCTGACAACTTCTCACTGAAATATGCAATTGGACGCCCCTTCTGACTCAACACCCGTCCAATCCCAACCTTGGATGCATCAGTATGTAGTTCAAACACTAACTAAAAATCAGGTAGCACTAGAATTGGTGCAGAGGTCAAAAGATCTTTGATCCGTTCAAAAGCAACCCCGGCTTCCTCCGTCCATGCAAACTGTTTACCCTTCATGCAATCAGTAACAGGTGCCATCACACTACTAAAGTGTGGTATAAACCTTCGATAGAATGAAGCCAACCCGTGAAAACTACGAACTTCCGTTATCGTCTTGGGCTGCGGCCAATCTCTGATCGCCTCAACTTTACTCTGGTCCACCTGTATACCTTCTTCCGACACAACATACCCCAGAAACAACACACTATTCGTCATGAACACGCATTTCTTTGTTGCAGCATAAAATTGTTCTTGTCGTAATACCATCAGCACTTCTCTAAGATGATTCAAATGTTCCTCTGGACTCCCACTGTAAATCAGAATATCATCAAAATACACCACCACAAATTTCCCAATGAATGGTCGAAAAATCTGATTCATCACCCTCATAAAAGTACTCGGTGCATTGGATAAACCAAATGGCATGACCAACCATTCGTATAGACCCTCCCTGGTTTTAAAAGCAGTTTTCCACTCATCGCCTGGTCTGATACGAATTTGATGATATCCGCTCTTCAAATCAATCTTCGAAAATATAGTAGCTCCGCTTATTTGATCTAACAAGTCATCCAACCTCGGCATTGGAAATCTATATCTCACCGTAATCTTATTCAATGCTCGACTGTCAGTGCACATCCTCCACGTCCCATCCTTTTTGGGTACCGATAAAGCTGGTACAGCACAAGGACTTAAACTCTCCTGCACACGCCCCTGTTCAAGCAATTCTTCCACTTGCCTCCGCAACTCTTCATGTTCCTTCGGACTCATTCGATAATGTGGTCTGTGTGGCAACACAGCACCTGGAACAAGGTCTATCTGATGTTGTATATCCCTCAACGGTGGTAACTCCGTTGGTAACTCCTTTGGAAATACATCGTCAAATTCTTTCAAAACTGACTTCGCTTCCTCCGGAATTTCAACCTCTTCACTGCTCTCTCGCCCAATCAACAAAAACACTTCAGGCTCCTCCTCTACTTCCTTCACAAACTCCTTCAAAGATAACAAAGTTTTAAGCTCTTCAATCTCCTCCAACTTGTTTTCCTCCTGTTGTCGCTTCTTTGGAACTAGAGTAATCTTTGTGCCTTCAAACATGAAACTGTAACTGTTGGTACGCCCATCATGTTGCACCGCCCTATCATACTGCCACGGTCTTCCCAGCAACAAATGACAAACGTCCATGTCCACAACATCGCACCAGATTTCGTCTTTATATTTCTTCCCAATGGAAAACTTCACACGAGCCCTTCGTCCAACCTTCACCTCCCCGCCTTTCCTTAACCAAGCTAGCTTGTACGGTTTCGGATGTTTCTCAGTCTTCAATGCAAACTTCCTCACAGCTTTTGAAGAAATTATATTATCACAGCTTCCAGCATCAATAACGAATTTGCAAACCTTCCCCAGAATGGTACATGTTGACTGAAAAATATTGCTCCTTAACCAACTACAATCCTCCTCTTGCTTTGGTGTTAAACAGGATCTCTTCATCATTAGATTGTAACCTTCGTCTCCCGTCACTTCTTCTTCCTCCTCGTCAGGTGGTGAATTGGAACATTCAGCTTCTTCATCCACATCCTCAACTTCTGCAATCATGGTTCTCTTCTTTGGCTTTGGACACTCACTGCTTTTATGACCCAATTCCTGACAATTGTAACATTTGAAACCATTGTTAACCCTTGCCTTCTCAAACTCCTTCACCACTGGTCTACTGATAGGTTTAGAAACATTAGAACTTCCACCAACACCCTTCGCTTGATTGTTAGAATTAGTAAACACACCACCTCCTCGTCGTCCCTGCTTCTCCCAAGCCAACGCTTTCTGATGTGCCTCTGCTACAGATCTTGGATCGAACATATTAACCATATCCTGGATCTGCATTCGTAGTCCCCCAACAAATCTAGCTGTCAGTTGTTCTTCCTTCTCCATAATATCATTTCGAGCAATCAGTTGGTAAAATTCATCAGCATAGTCATTAACTGTCTTCGTGCCCTGCCTCAAGTTCTGCAAACGTTGATACATCAAAGATTGATAATTGTAAGGTAAGAACGCTGCTTTCATCAATTTCTTCATCTTCTCCCAAGATTCAACTTTTGACTTTCCCATCCGATCACGTGTAAGTTTGGTCTGCTGCCACCATGCCAAAGCTCTACCCCTCAGCCTCGTAGCAACCAACTTCACTCTTCGATGTTCTGGAACTTCTTTGAAGTCAAAAATCTCTTCAACATTAGCTATCCAATCTAGAAACTCCTCTGCTTGCATACCACCTTTGAATTCAGGAATTTCAGTCTTCATCCCCGACTCCCATTTGTGATCATACTCAGAGTGATTTCTTCCTTGTCCTCGTCCTTGTCCTTGAACACTACCACCATCATACTCCTCTTCAAAATCAGATGTATATCGTTGTCTATCTCGTCCACCCACATCTCTACTACCATTACGCCTTCCACCTTCATCCCTTCTATCGACATTCCTCCGTTCACGATCATTCACGTTCCTCCCACGCCCTTGATCATTTTCAACACTTCTGTCTCGATTAGAATGCGGTGAGACTCTACTTCCCCCATGGTTAGATTCAGGTGAAACCCTTCTCCGATTTTGATTCATCTCCGTCATAAGCTTCTCTAACCGACCAATTCCTTCGTTAAGCTTTTCACTAAAGTTTTCATTGATTCTTTGCTCCATCTCATCAGCCTCTTCTCTTCGAAACAAAGCTTCTACGTTTTGGTGGCGATTAGCTCTCCTTGGCGGCATACTTGAAAATTTCACAACTCTTCAACACTTCAAAATTCAAACACTTTTCGGACTTTGATCCAAGATGAAACGGATCGAAAACTTCCACTTTGTAGCAAATCGCGATGAACACGATGGACAAAGTTTCGGTCTCCAATACAAATTCGATCAATCAATCTTCGAACAACTCCTCTTACTCTCGGCCGTGATAAACACAAACTCAAACCTTCCCTTCAAGCTCGGCAAATCACTTCAACTTCTAAATGAATAGGCTCCAAGTCTCGATCTAGCTATGATTGGCTAGAACAAGCTCTGATACCAAAACTGATGCAGCGGATTAATCAAAACGATGTAGATCGTTAAAAGTAGTAATCGATGGGTTGGAAGATACTGAATTGCCCGAATTCGTTGATCCGAAGATACCGAACTCTAGCTATCCCGAACTCGTTGATCGCGCACGATACCGGGTTTAAAGATCTTTAATTCTTCGAGCGTTGATCTAGCGGACTAGATTCCGCGAATCAGCTTCTACAATCGTTGAATCGAGCGCACTCGATTATCCGAAAGAGGAGATAGGAGAGTACACTCAACTACCAATTTAGATGAAAGCACAAAGCAATCAAAAGACAATTTTATTCAAAAATCAACAACCTTTTACAAATGAGACTCACGACCTATTTATAGGCGTTTTACAACTCACACGAAATTTCAACAAAAATTTACATCTCCTAAGTCGGTTCTGACTTAACAAAGACTCCGACTCAACATAAGTCGTACACGACTTACAACTCTACAGAATACAGACCATATGACTTACAACAGACGACATATGGAAACAGACGACTTACGACTTATAACAGTTGCGACTTAAAATACTGCGACTTATGACTCCTCCAAAGCATACGACTTATTACAAACAGAATCACTTAAGTCGTTGCCGACTTAACAACCCTACGCGACTCAACTTAGTAACGACTTAAGAATAGCGGTCCAGATTAACTCGACATAAGGATCAACGGCGACAGCTTCAGCGACTTAAAACATGCGGCATCCCAGATTTACGACTTAAGAAATCCATGGTAGAGATTAACTCGGCAGAGGAATCAACGGCTTAGGCTTCTGCAACTTAAGATGGTACGACTTAACTAAGTCGTAACTCGGTTCCGACTTATCGTTTGACTCGTTAAGTCGTTTACGACCTATTACTTCAACAGTTTGTTTTGCCTTCTCTCTGAGTAACTCGGTAGGTCGTCCTGGCGACTTAAGTTCTTTGATAACCCGTACCTCTTCATGAGTTAGGTCTTCCACTCTCTTAAGTCGGTCACGACTTAAGTCCCCCATTATGTTAAGTCGGTCACGACTTACGCTTATGTCTTCTGCTTCCTTGAGTTGGTCACGACTCATGCTTTGAACTTTGTTAAGTCGGTCACGACTTATTTCCATCATGTTAAGTCGGTCGCGACTTATAGCTTCATTTTCCTTAAGTCGGTTACGACTTAGTACTTGGCCTGCATCATATTCAAAGCGAGAGCGACTGTGACTAGAGCAACATCCTTATAACACCAGAACCTACATGCTCACAATCTCAATGTAGCTTGCAACTCACTGATTCTGATCACTCTAGCGCATTCACCACTGACCTAGTAACCATTTTAATACAACATTCTTATTTATTTATTTATTTTATTTTGATTTTTTCAACTCATTTATTTTATGTGCTTATAGATTTTCCCATCTCGCACTGCATTAGTTGATTGGGTCAAACAGAAGGCGATCAGTTTGTGTTTCATAATCATAAGATCAGATAAAAACACACTTGAACGCAAAGCTCGATTGTTGTTCGCTTGTGACAATGGCGGAGAATATAGAAGCCATGCTAAAAAACCATGGATTTTGAAAAAACTAAGAAGAAAAGAGCCAGAAAGAGAGGTACTATAAAATGCAACTGACCTTTTTTCCTCAAAGGGTCATTACTTGAAGGGGATTCTTGGAAACTGGAAGTCAAAAATTGTCAACATAACCATGAAATTTTTGGATTGTTGGAGGGTCACAGCTACGCTGGCAGGTTGAGCGAGGATGAGAAAAACATTGTTGCTGATATGTATAAGGCTGGTGCAAAACCCAAAGAGATTTTATCTGCTATAAAAATGAACGGTGTTATCCTGCCTTTTGGCAAGGCCGTGACACCAAGAACTTGACTAAAAACCAAGGGCAGTTCATCCTGGAGATCGGTTGTATGCAGGCTCACTATGGATGTCGACGAATTTTTTTCGAGCCCGGATCGAACTAAAATTGATATGACATGACAAGAAAAGCAATGAGAGCCAATGTTCCAAATTTCAAGTCAATCGGAGTTCGTATGCTCAAGATATTGATCGATCACGGTTGAGAAATCCAAACTTGCATCGATCATAACTCGAGATCTTCAAGTCCAAATGCCACCAAATTTTAATAGGAGCTTATGTATGACCTAAGGAATGTTCCTGCCAAATTTCGACTCAATCGGAGCAAGTCTTGACCGAGTCGAAATTCGTTCATACCGATCGCGGATGGAAAAACTCCAACTTGCATCGATCATATCTCGAGATATACAAGTCCAAATGCTATGAAATTTTCACAGCAACTTAAGTGCAACATGAAGAATGTTCCTGCCAAATTTGGACTCGATCGGAGAAAGTCTTGACCGAGTCGAAATTCGTTCGTATCGATCGGGGATGGAAAAACTCCAACTTGCATCGATCATATCTCAAGATCTACAGGTCCAAATGCTATGAAATTTTCACAGCAGCTTAAGTACAACATGAAGAATGTCCCTGCCAAATTTCGACTCAATCAGAGCAAGTCTTGACCGAGTCGAAATTCGTTCGTATCGATCACGGATCGGGCCGAAACTTCACGAGCTTGGTCGCGTGGGCTTACTCACGTGCCAGAAGAAGTCCCCCGAGATCTGAGCGAAATATCAGCCTCCCACACCTATAAATAGACCCCCAATGCCAACAGAAAAGGAGTTCTTCTTCCTCTTTGAGATCTCCAATGCCCGGACTCCACCAGATCCAGATCTGAATTTCACTGCTGCTGCTACCAACGAATTTCACTACTGCAAATCATTGTTGTTCGCTGTAATTCATTGAATCCAATTGTAAACATCAAAGAAAGATCAATAAAATCATCAACTTCATAGTGGACGTAGGCAATATGTCGAACCACTCTAAATTCTTGTGTCTCCCTGCATTTTAGTTATTCTCATTTTTGAAATTTGGAGTTTTTGTTAGATAAATTCCTCCTTTTCCATTTAATTTCTTCACTTTATCTCTTCAAAGACTTCCGAAGAGTGTTGTGCCCAATTTTGGTACAAACACTTTGGTGCTTTCATTGAGAAAAACTCGACTTTTCTCCTGCTCTGTGGATCTACTACCATCGTTGGATTGCAAAAATCTAAGGAGGAGATCCAGATCTGTCGTTAAGTGGTTCCTTCTATTCTATTCAATTGCTCCATATCTAAGAGGAACTACATTCATCATGAATTTCATATCCATGTTTTCGTATCCAGAAAGTATGATGATTTTCGTATTCAGAAAATATGGTGATTTTCGTATCCATGTTTTCGTTTCCAGAAAATATGATCATTTTCGTATCCATCATTTCGTATCCATGAAAATATGGTAATTTTCGTATTCATGTTTTCGAGTCCAGAAAATATGGTGAATTTCGTATCCATGTTTTCGTATCCATGAAAATGTAATGAATTTCGTGTCATTGTTTTCGTATCCAGAAAATATGATCATTTTCATATCCATCATTTCGTATCCATGAAAATATGTCAAAGTTCGTATCGATCAAGAGTGCTCTGTTCGTATCGATCTGCTTCGCATCGCTCTGTTCGACTCGCTCCGCTTCGCATCCATCAGAGAGCATCTGTTCGACTCGCTCCGCTTCGCATCCATCAGAGAGCACATTTCGACTCGCTTCGCTTCACATCAGTCAGAGAGCATCTGTTCGACTCGCTCCGCTTTGCATCCATCAGAGAGCATCTGTTCGACTCGCTCCGCTTCGCATACAATACCGAGTCGAACAAGACTGAGTCGAAATAAGGGAGTCGAACGAAACAGCCAACCGAAGATCCCAATTCGTATCGATTTTCACACGCTGTTCGTATCGATCCATTTGCGCCCAATTCGTATCGATACGAAATAAAGAAAAAAATATTTTTCGGGTACCCGCATAGTGAATTCAAAGCTCAATTGAATGAAGGAACATTCCATCCGTGCTTCTGATTTTTCCATGACTGAACAAGACACAAGAGATCACAACAACAAATGCTGAATTGCAATCAAGGAATGGCTATGGTACGATGGCTAATATGACGACTCCCCTGCACTGTCTACTCTGCTAACTCAAAACATAGCTAGTCACTGCTGAACCGTCTTCAAATGCCCGCATCTTAATCATTCCACGTCCACATGACTAAAAGCATGCCATACAACCTCAAGAGGACTTCCTTAATACCCTATATAGGTCTCCTATCTGGATGGAAGTTTGGGATAAACACCAATCTATTAGCCCATTTTAACCAACTCGCCGTCCAATCGGCATTACCAACCATTTGAACGTTGGACAATCATGCATACATCATTCACCAGTGTTACAAGACCCCTTAGCAATAAAATGGACCTGATCATCATGTCGATTGGAGAATCTTTCCCAGTCGAGACCTATTCGTTGAAACCATCCTACATGCAGAACTTCCAGTGAAAATTCAACATGTTAACTATGTCGGTGCACTATGGAAATACAACCCTCGACACTACCTTATGAAGTGGGAATGGCGCATGGATTTCTCCCAGGGCGATGAATGCCATCAAACGCAGATGTATTCCCTCATTCCTCAGAGAAGACCGTCAATCACGACTTTGATAAGAGAATTGGTGGATAGCCGCCGACAACTACACCAACATGTCTAGGCCAATATTGAGTTGATGAATCGGATGAAGGATCAACATAGCATGATAAGGAGAGGACCTACTCCATACTCTAGATCAGAAAACTCCTCTTCTCTAGATGGCTACCATGAACACCAACGCCATAAGGCTGCTCCAGAAAGGATAGCTCCAACAATATGTGCAAGCCCTATAAAGCGAAGGACCAGGAACATCCGACCCCTATCGATCAAGGACTTTGATCAAATTGAACCATTTGCATTAGACTTCCAACTGAGAAGGGCTGGACTGAAGTGCAATAGCGAGCATACGATGCTGCCTCACTTATCAATGAGATTTGATCTGATCTATTTTGAATTATTTCTAACTCAATTTCATTTATGTTGTGAAATATGACCTACTTGAATTAAACTACTTGCAAATGATGTAGGTAACCGAGTACTTAAGATTGGGTGCAAAACAACCTCCGCGGACTATGATCAAATCATTGAGGTATCATCATGACGAGCATGATTCAACCACTCATCGGCTACTATATGCCCCTGACTGGGGGCAAGGCATCAAAGCGGAAGAGACCGACAAGGTCAGGACTCTAGTACAAAGTGGATGCAACCGACCATCCCCTCATCCGCCTATGCAATTTAATTAGAAGATTTAAGAAAGACTTGGAGTTATATGTCCCAACAATGCACTCTCCATCTCGTGTTTGAAGCTCGCCAAAATACTTATGCTTCTTCTGATGCCCGATTAAATCGGAATCACACCCAGGGTGGACGTGATGTCACCATCCATGCATCTAATCAGACATTAGACATTTGGGATTATTTGAAGGAACACATGTTTAAAGGTCCAACCCTCAATTTAAAGTCATCAACGCTTGACTGCCTACTCGCTAACCATCACGAGCTGTCATTTCAACTCTCTTCCTTAGCTCGATCGAAAGAATGCAAAGTATAAATTGGACGTGACTCGACTGTCTGCTCTCCAATACTTGCACCCGACTTAAGAGAAAATATACAACTCAAAGTGGATGTGGTTCGACCATCCTTTCCTATGCTCGAGCACAAAGCTTGCCAGAACACTAATCTTACTCCTTAGGCTTAGCAAAAGTGGAATCCAAACGAACATGGACATGATCCAACCGTCCATAAACTAAATCTCATCCTTCGTTGAGGGGCCTATAAGTGGAAGTTAATCGGGATCCCACCGATCACTCGCTAACTGAAACCCCGAGCTCAGGGACAAGCCATCACATCAAAGTCGGAAAAGAATTGATGCACGACAATCCTTCGTTCTACTCTGGATTCCCAAAGCGCGAAACAGAGTATAAACATCAACTCCGAACTCCCAGAGTGCGAGTCGGAGTATGAACATCAACTCCGAGTTCCCAGAGTGCGAACCGGAGTATAAACATCAACTCCGAGTTCCTAGATTGCGAACCAGAGTATAAACATCAATTCCGAGTTCCCAGAGTGCGAACCGGAGTATAAACATCAACTCCGAACTCCCAGAGCGCGAGTCGGAGTATAAACATCAACTCCGAGTTCCCAAAGTGCGAACCAGAGTATAAACATCAACTCCAAACTCCCAGAGCGTGAGTCGGTGTATAAACATCAACTCCGAGTTCCCAGAGTGCGAATCGGAGTATAAACATCAACTCCGTATTCCCAGAGTACGAACAGGAGTATAAACATCAACTCCGAACTCCCAGAGCACGAGTCGGAGTATAAACATCAACTCCGAGTTCCCAGAGTGCGAACCGGAGTATAAACATCAACTCCGAGTTCCCAGGGTGCGAACCGGAGTATAAACATCAACTCCGAGTTCCTAGAGTGCGAACCTGAGTATAAACATCAACTCCGAACTCCCAAAGCGCGAGTCGGAGTATAAACATCAACTCTGAGTTCCCAGAGTGCGAACCGGAGTATAAACATCAACTCCGAACTCCCAGAGCACGAGTCGGAGTATAAACATCAACTCCGAGTTCCTAGAGTGCGAACCAGGGTATAAACATCAACTCCAAACTCCCAGAGCGCGAGTCGGAGTATAAACATCAATTCCGAGTTCCTAGAGTGTGAACCGGAGTATAAACATCAACTCTGAACTCCCAGAGCACGAGTCGGAGTATAAACATCAACTCCGAGTTCCCAAAGTGTGAACCAGAGTATAAACATCAACTAACTCCAGATTTCCAGAGCACGAACTGGAGTATAAACATTAAATAACTCTAAGTCCCCAGAGCGCGGACTGGAGTATAAACATCAACAACTTCAGATTCCTAGAGTGCAAACTGGAGCATAAACCTCAACTAACTCCAGATTCCCAGAGCGCGAACTGGAGTATAAACATCAACTAACTCCAGATTCCCAGAGCGCGAACTGGAGTATAAACATCAACTAACTCCAGATTCCCAGTGTGCGAAATGGAGTATAAACATCAACTAACTCCAGATTCCCAGAGTGAGAACTAGAGTATAAACATCAACTAACTCCAGATTCCCAGAGTGCGAACTGGAGTATAAACATCAACTAACTCCAGATTCCCATAGTGCGAACTGGAGTATAAACATAAACTAACTCTAAGTCCCCAGAGTGTGGACTGGAGTATAAACACCAACTGGGTGCGAATGACCTCCCATCAACTTACTTCGGTCCCGAGAGCGCAAGCTAGAGTATAAACACCAAATGGGTGTGACTAACAACCCATCAACCAACTCCAGTCCTCAAAGCATGGTTTGGAATATGAATACCAAAAGGGATGTGATTCGACTATCCATCTATCGGCTATGGTTCCTCATCAAGTTTTGCAATACAAAAAGCGGATGTGGTTCGACCGTCTGCTTTCCAATCCTCCCCTGACACGAGGTCACACTTAACACACAAAATTGGATGCGATCAGACCATCTAGCACTAAGCGGGCGTGACCCAACCATCCATGCATAACCTCTTGTCCCCGGCACGGGACCCATAACACAATTTTATAGGGATGCACTCCAACCCCACAAGACAAAATTTCTTCCTTGATTCGACAGGGAGACGCAGATTCACAAAACGAACCTAGCTGAATGTCCAATTCTAAATGGATGTGACTACCCGAACGTGGCACGACCATTCATCCGCTAACTCTCCCCTATGATCAAACGGGCTGTTCGTGCAACATGGACGGATGTGACCTAACCATATGCCAATCGATTCCTTCCTACAGTTCAGTGGGAGAAGCATCAAATTAAAGTTGTTGTAATGTGATCGACGACACTTCGACTTTCGCCATTGACTAGTGCTAGAGGGATTAATTGAGGAAGATGCGGTCCAACCATTTTCTACTAAAACTCTTAGTCCCCAGAGTGTGGATAGGGGTATAAACATCAAATAGGTATGATGAATGGCCCTTCAACTGACTCTGATCCCCAAAGTGTGGCTACAAGAATAGACAAACGAATGAATGAGATTCGACCATTCATTCACCAACTCTGACCTGAACTCGACGTGAGGAGTGTAAACTCACTACCGGTGCAATTAGACCATCCGCGAACTAACTCTGCTAACCCAAGACTGGGAGCAGAAGTGCAAATCACTGAAAGAAGAGAAGGTGACTCGCTACGTCTCTAGCTTAGCGTCCTTTACAACTTAAGGAAATGACTACAAGGAGACCTTAATGCTAACCAATCAGAATGATGCCCGAAGTTCTGGGCAACCAATTATATCGTACCGCCGGATCGACGGGCAATATCGATCTGCACCTTTCATATCATACCATTGGATTGATAGGAAATGAGGTCCGAGCATTCTACATCGTGCCGTTGAATCGACGGTCAATATCGATCCTCTTCGACTACAAATCGATGTGACCCGAACGTCCATCGAATACCTTTGACCAACAGAGCACGGATAGAAGAATAAACCACGAATGAGTGTGACTTGACCATTCGTCCTCCATCGCCTTCCTTCGATCCGTCAGGAAGAGCATGAGACCAAATGAGCATGACATGACTGCATTTGAGCTGACTTTATCCCTAGATCTGACGGGAGAACGTAAATCGAAATGGACATGGTTGATCACCCAACTCCAAATGAATGCAACGCGACCATTCATTCATTGACTCTTACCATGATCCAACTAAAAGAACAATTCAAAACAAGTGCAAGCTAAACATCTGCACACTGACTCTTACCCTGAATTCGACAAGGGAAGCATCAATCCTACATTGGATCTGATTGGACAATTCACTCTTCAGTTTTTTGCCCAAAGTACGGCGACATAAGCAGCAAAGTGAATGTCATTGACCGTCCAGAATCTAGCTTATGTCCGAATGTCGGCAAAGTAACAATATATCCCGCTAAGAGGAAAGAACTAGAACATAATACAGGATACGCACGACTCAGCCTTCCATCGGTTAACTCGATCCTATGGTTCAATGGGATAGAATACAAAATTGAAGCGGACATTATCTACCATACCACTTATCGAGATATTCCCCAGACTTGGGGGCACGAACAAGAAGATAAGATAATATGATTCAACCATTCATCAGTCAACTCTGGTTCTAAAGCTTGAACTACAGTATAGACACAGCTAGGACGAGACTAGACCGTCCGCGTAATGCATCCGCCAACCCGAGACTGGGGGCAAAAGAGTAATTATCTGAGAGTTGACTATGACAACTTGAACCTATGACCCATGCCTGATATTCATAACAACTCTAGGTTGCGACCGAAAGGATGCCTAGAGATAGAGTCATCAGATCAATACCCGGACTTATGGGCAACTGATCATCATTCTGACCCTTCCAATGAGCAATGGATCGCAGGTACATTGCATGAAAAGCGCATCATTCAGAAACACAAGTAAATTCAATCTCAAAGCTGGAGCCAGCTATGTAGCAGCATACAATACAAGGCTAAATTCTACTAATCCTTTGATTCAACATTCTTATAAGCCTGATCATTTACCATTGCAAATAAACACATGAGGCGCCTACAACCCATCACGAGTATTGTAGATCAGATCACAACTCTGCGCAATGATGAAGAAAGAGTCAACTGTTTTACTTCAGGTGAATCTTGATGTGTTCGCTTGGACTCGATCTCATATGTATATATATATATATATATATATATTTATATATATATATATGGACTCTCGCCAGCCATGAAGAACCCTGCATTAAATGTCGACCCGAGGCATGTCTCGGTGAACAAAAATGATGCGACATGGATCCTGAGAAATCTGTTGCACTTAAAGAGGAGGCGAATCTGCTCAAAACCAGTGGGTTTATTCATGATGCCCTCCAACCAAAGTGAGTATCCAATCCTTTACTTATAAGAAAAACGAACAGAGAGTGGAGGACATACATCAACTACTCAGATTTGCATGGGGTATGACAAAGCACGGCTTTCCACTTCCAATGATCAACCAACTGATGGACCTGACCATCAGACATGAATTACTCACATCCATGGATGCAAACTCCAGATACAATCGAATACTGAAGCATGTCCTAGACCAGGAATACAACTGTCTCATTATTGACCTAGGCCTATAGTGCTATGCTGAAATCCCTAGATTCGAACTTGAGAATGCTTATGCTACTTACCAAAGGACGATTAGCAGATCATTCAAAAATCATATCGGTCGGTCGATGAAAGTAGATGTGGTTAATATGCTCGTGAGATCACGGTTATCAAACGACCATATCGATGACTTGACAGAGGTATTCAGCGCTCTCCAAAAAATGCAGGATGAAACTCGATCCTTTAAAATGCTCTTTCACTATTACATCAGAAAGACTCTTCGTTTTCATCATCAATTCTCATCGAATCAAGACTAATTTCTAGAAAATTCCGACAATTAGAGACACCCATGTACCAAGGACAACAAAGCAGCTCTGATAGATTGCTTAAAGAGACCTTCCATTTTACCCAAACCTTTGGATCGCGAAGATTTATAAATCAATTGGGCCGTGTCAACACACGCCATAAGCGTCGCAATGCTATGTGAAGATAAACGAATCCAAAGACTAGTATATGATGAAGGCTGGCTATTGACAAGCTCACCCCGTTAACGTCTATATCGACCAACCGTTATGATAGGACCAATAGAAACCTTAGATATCTGAAAATTTACTCAAACTGAGTATCAAGCTAAGCCAATTTGATATCACTTATCTCCCTCGGAGAGGTCTCCATGGTCAAACATTAGCATACTTCATATCTGAATCCACCACATCAGACGACTATCCGAAGAACAGTGGAGAACTGTCCAACCGATGGAGAACGTACAGCGATGGAACTTCCAATAATCAGCTTTCTAACATCGAAGTTGCGTTAATGACTCCTGAGGAACGAACGATCTGCTACGCCCTGAAACTCAACTTCCCTGCAACAAATAACGAAGCTAAGTATAAAGCCTTGGCGCTCAAACTTGCAAGAAAACTACGAGTGGAAACTTTACATGTCTTATGTGATTACTGGTTAGTAGTACGCCAAGTCAGGGAAGATTATCTGACTAGGGGGCATCGTCTTGCTCCTTATCTCAACCGGGACCAAAAGCTACTAGCCGGCTTCGACTATTACACCACTACACAAATCCTCAGAGAACTAAACGAAAAGGTCGAATCAATCACCAAGCTAGCCAGTTCTGGGGATGCACGACAAATAGACTTTGTCCCAGTTGAAATGCTTATTATTCTAGGCATTGACATATGAAGATCAACTAGATCTTGGAGATGGATCTAGAAAAGGAGTCATGGATGACTCTTATCGAAGATTATCCATAATCGGGAATTCTTCTTGAATGAAGGAATGAGAAATGGCATATCCTCTGTGAAGCCTCACTGCATGATTACGTCTAGATCGTTCAACTCCATCGACACAAAGCATTACTCCTGTATCCACCAACCCGAGACCCATTATGACGTATCCGTCGATACGAAGCATACATTCCAACATCTTAGATCGATCCAGGAGAGGATCGATACAAAGGAAGGTCTCAAAACAACCATCGAACGTTGTTACAACTTGAATTTCACTTCGATCCAGGAGAGGATCAATACGAATCCAAACAAAAACTAAAGAACTTGACAACGACTCGTGAACGTGCAAAAGTTAACGGGAGCCAGGTTAACATACGTTCATTGAACAACAAATCGCTAGCACTCGACACTTAGTTACAACAATGCACTACATAATCATTGGCAGTCAACAAATCAACATTTATATTACTGGAAATCAATCGAAGGTTACATCTTTTGACGAAAAGAAAGCAACTACTCAACGAATCAGATAGAACTTTTTCAGAATGAAAGATGCAGCATTTCAAAGCATGTCATGTTCACACAAGACGTACTTTGGGGGCAAATGTTATCCCGCCTTTTGGCAAGGCCGTGACACCAAGAACTTGATTAAAAACCAATGGCAGTTCATCCTGGAGATCGGTTGTACGCAGGCTCACTATGGATGTCGACGAATTTTTTTCGAGCCCGGATCGAGCTA
This sequence comes from Allium fistulosum, assembly GCA_030737815.1. NCBI lineage: Eukaryota > Viridiplantae > Streptophyta > Magnoliopsida > Asparagales > Amaryllidaceae > Allium > Allium fistulosum. Next base: position 733,793,832 of record CM060908.1, on the reverse strand, counting down.
AAATTGATATGACATGACAAGCAAAGCAATGAGAGCCAACGTTCCAAATTTCAAGTCAATCGGAGTTCGTATGCTCAAGATATTGATCGATCACGGTTGAGAAATCCAAACTTGCATCGATCATAACTCGAGATCTACAAGTCCAAATGCCACCAAATTTTAACAGGAGCTTAAGTATGACCTAAGGAATGTTCCTGCCAAATTTCGACTCAATCGGAGCAAGTCTTGACCGAGTCGAAATTCGTTCGTACCGATCGCGGATGGAAAAACTCCAACTTGCATCGATCATATCTCGAGATCTACAAATCCAAATGCTATGAAATTTTCACAGAAGCTTAAGTACAACATGAATAATGTTCCTGCCAAATTTTGACTCGATCGGAGCAAGTCTTGACCGAGTCGAAATTCGTTCGTATCGATCGCGGATGGAAAAACTCCAACTTGCATCGATCATATCTCGAGATCTACAAGTCTAAATGCTATGAAATTTTCACAGCAACTTAAGTACAACATGAAGAATGCTCCTGCCAAATTTCGACTCGATCGGAGCAAGTCTTGACCGAGTCGAAATTCGTTCGTATCGATCACGGATCGGGCCGAAACTTCACGGGCTTGGTCGCGCGGGCTTACTCACGTGCCAGAAGAAGTCCCCCGAGATCTGAGCGAAATATCAGCCTCCCACACCTATAAATAGACCCCAATGCTAACAGAAAAGAGGTTCTTCTTCCTCTTTGAGATCTCCAACGCCCGGACTCCGCCAGATCCAGATCTGAATTTCACTGCTGCTACCAGCGAATTTCACTACTGCAAATCATTGTTGTTCGCTGTAATTCATTGAATCCAATTGTAAACATCAAAGAAAGATCAATAAAATCATCAACTTCATAGTGGACGTAGGCAATATGTCGAACCACTCTAAATTCTTGTGTCTCCCTGCATTTTAGTTATTCTCATTTCTGAAATTTGGAGTTTTTGTTAGATAAATTCCTCTTTTTCCATTTAATTTCTTCACTTTATCTCTTCAAAGACTTCCGAAGAGTGTTGTGCCCAATTTTGATACAAACAAACGGTAATAGCTACTCAACTATCAAAAGTATTTACAATGCTAAGAGATCCGGTGAAGCTTTGTAGCTGACCAACTCAGATTTCAAAGATCCTGTAACCGATGACGATCAGTAGGCATATCCTCTACCCACCCCAAACCCCCACCCCCTTCCATTTTTTTAGTGGTACACATTATTTATACATGACATGATGGTGTTTTTGATCAAGTCGTGTCACTTTATACTGTGACTATTTAAAGAGAACTGGTAGATAAAACTGGCATTTGAATCATATTTTTAAGTTTTTTTTACTGGTTTTATATACAAAGGTTTGTTGTGAAAACTTTGACTTCAGTGCTGCTTATTTTGGTAATGTGAATTGATAGTAGTAGTCTTATTTTAAAAAACTTGTTACAAATTTAGAGAAATAGATGATTTTTATATGTTACTGGTATTTTTTGCATGTATAGTCTGCTTTTTTTTAACTATACATCCTTCATGTCAGTGGAACCAACCATATCAAGATACACACGTGTTCTTTATTTTAGGTTGATACATTTGTGGGTTCAAAAATAGTATAGGAGCTGCTTGAAACTTCAACTGAAGCTCACTTTTCGGGACTACAGCCTGAGGTGATGAAATAAAGAAACAACCAAAATGAGAAGCCGACGACATCGTGTGCAAATGGACACAAAGAGCACTTTGTTATAGGTGTGTATATAATAAGCAATCAGCAGTACTTTATTGTTAGTTTCAAGCTACTGTGTAATTAATAACTAAGAAGGTTTAATTTTAACCTACTATCATCAAAATTGAAGTTGTATTTGATTTTAGCGCATTATATCTATGCTCATAGACTGATTTCAAGGTATGTGAAAGTAACTTACAGAGAAAAGTGATGCATATCCATGATATAATAGTTATGTTGCAAAGCAGGACTTTGCAAGATATTATACATATAGTTCAATTATGATGTGCGTGTAAAATTATAAATAGTCTAACAGTCAACCTTCTTTTTATGGTGTAACCTTATATTTCTTAAATGTTAACTTGATTAACATTTTACTCACTCAAATTAGCTTGGCAGGTGTGGCTGGCGGTGCATCTACAGGAAACACTACAGTATTTGACATGATCATTAATTAGCTTCATGACAAATGTGTTGTTCTCATCAATCAAGTAATTCCTACGTGTCATTTTGGTAAAATTATTAATATCACTCCTGTATTTGTTACATTAGAACTTAGAGGTAACTTGTAGACTAAATGTTTAATTTTGCATCATTTTATCAGCAGCCTCCTTTTCTTTTTCTTCAGAAAGAAATTTGAAAATTTGGCATTATATGGTTCATTTTCACACACCGAGTATTTTATTTTTACACATGAACTTATTGACATGATATCCTTTTTATTTTCAGTAACATGGTTCTGATTTATTTATTCAAAGTAGGAAATTTCAAGCAGTAGTCTCTAAGGATGGCAAAGTAACATTTTTTTCTTGATCACAATCATTTACTCAGGTTTTGATTTAAGCATTATATGAAATAGCTAAAATATATCACTAGCATGGATTCATGTATACTTTTTTAAATCATACATACAGTTACTAATAAATTTAATTGCCAATATCGTTTTGCACATCTCAACTTTGCATCATGCCAAATGAATCCTGTAAAAGTATGTTACCTCAAGGATGTTGTTAGATCATATACGGTATCTGCACAATGTTTTGAAGTGTATAATTGTGACATCACAGGAATCATTTTATCACAGTCTGTCAGAAGAGGAGCCGTCTATGTTTATAATTATAATTTTGACCATCCAGGTGTGCTATTTTTTATGTTAACTATACTCAACCGAGCTAGTTGTTTAATGCTTCGTAATCTTGATTAGTTGAATATAGATGCATGCTACCTAAAGTTTGGTCTACTTATTTATTTCCACTGTACGCAAGGAAATATATTTACAAATTAAGTTAATCTCAAATGCATTTGACACTGACAAGTTACTTCATTGTATTGAGTGCTTGAAGCATGGACAAGCTGTTGATATTCCAAACTACGACTCGATAACATATCAGAGTATCTTGCCGACAAGAAAGATGAATTAAAGTTTTTGATATTTTTTTACTGATATCTGTAGCACTTTGTTCAAGATATGTTATTTTTATACAACAAAAAAATACATACATTTTATTTCTTCATTGTTTTGCATTCATTTATAAAGTCATTTTTTAACAACTTTCTTCATACATTATATGTTTTGTGTGCTTTTATGGGTTTTAACTAGCCATGTACTTTCAATCCTTGACCTTAGCCTATAAATCTTTTGTGAAAAATATCGAATATCGTTATTGAAAAAAGGATGATAACATTACATAGTTTCTTTCATTTAACGATTCTATCTGCACATCTTTATTTTCTACAAAGATGAGATAGATCACAGATGGCTGATTTAAACATCAGCTATGTATGAAAGATTGCTAGTGATTTACTTTTTTGTTTTGTTTTTTCATTATTCTCAACATATGAGAATTTGAATGAAAATGATTTTGGATTTTATTGCTTGAATGAAGTTTACAGAGTAATCTTGTACAGAAGATAATGAGAATGATTATATTCTCAGTAATATAGTGGTTACAATATATAATAACACTATACTGGGTTTTGGGCTGACTTGATATATAGCCTAGATCCACTTTGTAAATAAAAGAACAAATGATAGCCCTTGGATCTTCAATTGATGGCTGTGAGATGATTTCTTCTTTTATATCCCGATACTTCTGCTTTCTGTTATGTCATTTTCTAGTACGCCCCCTCAAACCCTAAGGCGACTAGGGTTTGCGGCGATTTGAATCCAAAATTTTCTATGCTTAGATTTACGAAATATTTGAAGTGAATCGGAGGTCAAAATGAAATACTGATCAATTGTCATCTGGAGATGGCAATTGATTAGAGATTCAACAGCGACTACTCCTGTATTTCGACGATTATGGTTCTCATTGGCTTGTAATTGAATAAAAGTTGATGTCTTTATTGTTTGTCTGCCCTCTGGTATAAAGAAGAATTGTTGATCAGAAGTTCAGCTATGATTACTTTGCTGCTTCAATGACTTTGGCTTATGAGTCTAAGATTGCTTGAAAAGTTAGCATGGATGTTCATATGCTTCTAGTATGTGAATCGTCATCAGTGCTTTTAACCTTTAGTCTTTCTCTAAATCGATTGAAGTTATTCTTTGAGAGAGGCTTTGTCAATATGTCTGCTGTCTGGTAAGTGGAAGGTATGTGGTTTACATGTGGTTTTCCTCTTGCTACTTGTTCACGTACAAAGTAGATATCCAGTTCTACATGTTTTGTTCTTGAATGTAATACTGGATTGGCTGTAAGATGCATAGTACTTAGATTATCACACCAGATAGTTGTCTTGTATTCAGATTTGACTTGTAGCTCTTCAAGTAGTGACTCAATCCACATGACTTCTGCTGTAGCGTTTGCTACACTTCTAAATTCTGCTTCAGTACTAGATCTTGATATAGTAGATTGTTTTTTTGAGCACCATGATATAGGGTTATTACCTAAATATATGCAATACCCAGTCGTAGATTTCCTGTCATCTGGGTCATTGGCCCAGTCAGCATCAGCATAGCCATTAATGCTAATTGACTCACTTGCCTCTAGAATTAAACAATAGCTTAGAGTTCCTTTAAGATATCTTAATATCCTCTTAACTGCCTTCCAGTGATCATCTGTTGGATTTTGCATAAATTGACTTGCTTTATTTACACTGTATGTAATGTCTGGTCTGGTAATAGTAGCATACTGAAGTGCTCCAACAATACTTCTATATTGCCTGTCATTAAGTATTGCTTCTCCTTTGTATTTGGACAGATGCAAATTACTGACCATAGGTGTTGAGATGGAATTAGCTTCATGCATTTTTGCTTTGGTAGAATTTATGTTATGTATTTCCTTTGACTTAATTGGATTTTTTCATTTGTAATTCTTCTAACTTCTATCCCCAGGAAATAAGTTAAATTGCCAAAATCTTTGATGCTGAACTCTTGATTGAGATGCTTTATTAGATTGTTAATCTCTTGCTCAATGTTACTTGTAATGATAAAGTCATCAACGTATATTGGTACATATATTGTTGTATCTTTACTAAACTTTGTAAATAGAGAGCTGTCATATTTGGTTGAATGATAACCAAGTCTGATCATTGTTTCCTTTAATTTCTCAAACCACACTCTTGGTGCTTGCTTTAAACCATAAATTGCTTTGTGTAATTTGCACACATGATCTTCTTTTCCACTCTGTTTGAAACCTTGAGGCTGCTCCATGTACACCTGTTCCTGTAAAATACCATTCAAAAAAGCATTATTTACATCAAGTTGTCTAATAGTCCAATTTCTATGTAAGGCTATAGTAATAACAATTCTGATAGTAGCAGGTTTCACTACATGTGAAAATGTCTCATTGAAATCGAAACCACTCTGTTGTGAATAGCCTTTAGCTACTAATCTTGCGTTGTACTTAGAAATTGTACCATCAGCATTCCTTTTTAACATGTAGGTCCATTTACATCCTATAGTGTTTTTATCTTTTAGCTTTAGAACAAGATCCCATGTCTTGTTCTTCATTAATGCCTGATATTCTTCATCCATAGCATTTTTCCAATTTTTATTTTGTATAGCTTGATCATATGTGGTTGGCTCCTCTGTATCTAAAACAGTATGATAGATTTTGGGTTTAAATATACCACTCTTGGATATGGTTATCATATGATGACTTGTTCTGCCAGTGTTTTGCTGTTGGATAGCTCTTTCACCTTCTGATTGTATGTTTGAGTCTGTGCTTTGCATACTGCTTTGAATATGATGAGGAGTTAGTTGCTCAATAGTACTTTGTTGAGATTCTTGATCGGGTACACTAGTTGAACTTGCTTGATTATTTGCTAAATCAAGTCTAATGTTGGAGTCTGTTCTTTGAGGGTCTGAGCAGACAACTTCATGATTAATGATGCCTTGGGTTGATTTTACTTGAGCCTAAATTATCTCAGCAGATGGAATTGGTACAGATGATATAGATTCTTTTGCATTGTACACTTTACTGTTTACTTTAATGTTTGCTTCTCTAAATGGAAATATTGTTTCATTAAATACTACATGTCTAGAGATGAATATCCTTCCATTTTTGTCTAGATTTTTGTAACCCTTTTTATTGCTAGCATATCCTATAAAAGTACAGGGTGATGATCTGAAATCTAATTTATGAGTATTATAGGGTCTAGTATATGGAAAACATAGACATCCAAACACTTTGAGATTATGATAATCTGGACTAGTATCAGTTAATATTTCTATTGGAGATTTTAATTCTAGAACCTTTGAGGGTAGTCTATTAATTAAATAGACTGCTATGGCAAAAGCATCTGGCCAGAATTTTTGTGGCATAGATGCTTGTGCTAGAAGGGTGAGGCCGGTTTCTACAATCTGTCTATGCCTTCTTTCAACCAGCCCATTTTGCTCTGAAGTGTATGGACATGTTGTTCTATGATTGATTCCCCTTTTTTGAAAATACTCTTTTAATGGCAGATATTCAGTTCCACCATCTGTTTGCATGATCTTAACTCTGCAGTTTGTTTGATTCTCTGCTTGTGCTATGAACTGCATAACTGCATTGTGAGTTTCATTCTTTGATTTCAAAAAATATATCCATACATAGCTAAAGAAAGCATCCACAAAAGATATATAGTATTTATAGCCATAATCAACATGAATTGGGGCAGGTCCCCATAAGTCAGTAGCAACTAATTCAAGAGGTTTACTATAACATGTTTCAGAATCAGAAAAAGGCAATTTATGACTTTTACCCATTTGACAATAGGTACAGATATATGGTAATGATATGTCATTAAAAGAAATATTGTTTTTATTCATTACATTCTTGACAATATTGACATTTGGATGCCCAAGTTTACAATGCCATTTGTCAAATGTCTCATTCATTTATTGCTGTTTGAATTCAGATTTATTACACCACTTTCTTTTAATAACCGAGTTTCTTGAATTATCCACTTTGAACTTGTACAGTCCTTTACACTGTTTACCCTGCAAAAGTACTTCCTTAGTTAGAATGTCCTTAACTAAGCAGTTATGTAGGTAAAACTCAAAATATACATTGTTATCTTTTGCAAATTGTGACACACTTAGTAAGTTTTTCTTGATATGTGGGACTCTCAATAGACTATTTAATATAATTGCTTTCTTCCCATGATATATGACTTACCAGTGTGTGTAATTGCAATAGATTTGTCATTACCCATGTGAATAGAATTCATACCTTTGTATTCTTTGCTTCCAAGATTTAAATTGCTCAAGTTATTTGTGATGTGGTTAGTTGCACCTGAGTCAGGATACCAATCTTCATCTTGAATGTGATAAGACTTTGTGTTTTCTATTTTAGAATTCTTTATCTCTGATTGGTTGACTGATTCAGGCTGTAGGTGTACCATGTTTGCACTGAAGTTTGAACTTCTTTGTGTATTTTGTCCTTGTCATGGAACATAATTAAGATTTAACCTGAAGTAACATTTTATTGCTGTATGTCCAATTTTCTCACATATTTGGCATTTTGGTCTGTTGCTATTATTCCACCTGCCTCTTCCCCTTATCTATTAGAATGACCACCTCTTTGAGTAGATTGCTCTCCCCTGTTATTGTTTTGGGCTTTTCCTTTGTAATTAGTAGCAAAGTTGACAGATAAATCAGTTTCTTGAGGTTTCTTGATGTCAATTCTTACTTCATGTGATAGTAAGATAGAGTGTACATCATCAATATATGGTAGATTTCTCTGAGATGTTAGAACTGCTACTACTGCTTCATATTCATCACTGAGTCCATTCAGTATTGTCATAATTTGTTCTGAATCAGATACCTTTTGATTTGCAGCCTCTAAAGCATCACAGATTGACTTAATTTTGAACAGATATTCTCTCATATTATAACTTTCCTTTTTGATATTGTGAAGTTGCCTTTTGTAGAACAGCCCTTTGCTGCTGACTAAGAGTTAAACACTCTTTCTATTGTTGAACATATCTCATATGCTATTTTGCAGCCTATTACATGAGTAAGAAGATTTGCATTTATGGATGACAGTAGCCAAGAACATATTAGTCTATCTTGTCTATGATGATTAACATATTCTTCACTACTAATCATTTTGTTTTGTTGATCAGCAATAAACATTGGTGGTACTGGTATGGTTTCTTGAATGTATTCTTCAAGACCATAACCTTGAAGGGCTGTTTCAACTTGTAGCTTCTAGAGGAGATAATTATCCTCACTGAGACGAACTGTGACAAGTTGACTTTGAGGGCTGACTGTTGTTTTCACAAGTTTCTCAACATTTGATGCAGTGTGTTGTAAGTCATTGCCATTGGTGGGTGCTCCAGAATGTGCTTCATCTCCCATGATGATCTTGAGATCTTAGAACAAGTATTGAAAGAAAAGGAACAAGGGACAGTAAGTCTTAACAGAAATGCAGAATCAAGATCTCGATCAAGATGCTGCCAGGTAAGATGCTACCAGAAAAGAAATTCAAATGATGATGAAATCTGATGATTTATTTTTCTCAGGATGGCGCTTTCCTTGGTTTCAATTGTTTGATGACTTTGAATTCTTGATTCTGTTTTCTGAATTTTTGATTTCTGTTTCTTTCTGACTCAATGAAGATCCTTGTGCAGCCAGAATTTGAAAACTGGCATGGCAGATGTGATTGATATTGAGTCTCCCTCTCAGATGATGGTATTTGATCTAATGAGAGGGAAAATGAAACTTAAGTGATGATTTTGTTTTGATTTTCTGATGGGTTTCCTTCTACTGTTGGATCTTTTAATGCTGTTAAGCACTTTGCTCTGATACTATATGAGAATTTGAATGAAAATGATTTTGCATTTTATTGCTTGAATGAAGTTTACAGAGTAATCTTGTACATAAGATAATGAGAATGATTATATTATCTGTAATACAGTGGTTATAATATATAATAACACTATACTGGGTTTTGGGCTTACTTGATATATAGCCCAGATCCACTTTGTAAATAAAAGAATAAATGATAGCCCTTGGATCTTCAACCGATGGTTGTGAGATGATTTCTTCTTTTATATCCCGATACTTCTGCTCTCTGTTATGTCATTTTCTAATACAACACAATCATGTTCATCCTCTTGAGACTTGAATATTTCTAACATGTGTGTCTATTGGTGGATGGAGTTTATTTATGTACAGTGTCCGCATACTAATAATGGCCTTGAAACTTTTGTTAGGTTAAGCCTTCAGATGTTATCATTTTAGAAGGAATTCTAGTATTCCAAAATTCTCGTGTCAGGGAGTTGATGAACATGAAGATTTTTGTTGACATGGGTTTCATGCCTTATTCCAATATTAAATATTTATTTTTAAAGTCTTTGCCGATCTCTCCATATTCTTTGGTATGCTTGGTGCAACTTCTTTTTCCAGTTTATTGTACTTATCAATTTCCTATTCATATATTACATTACGATTTTATTTATTTGGTTAGAACTAAGTTCTCTATACGATTCCCTTACACTATTTTTTTCTATAGATGCTGATGTAAGGTTAGCTAGGAGGATACATGTGGAAACAATTGTAAAAAATAGAGATATTGGTACAGTACTTGACCAGGTATGGAAATTATTATGGTACAAAATATGTTCATATTAATATGTTTAGGTTTGTAAAGATTTCAATGTAGTGGTTATTAGTTTTATATTGGAAAAATAATGATATAAAAAGCTAGGTTGCTGGTATTTGTTTATGTATAAATAGTGTAGTGGATTACTTGCAACTTAGCTTGTAATAACTGAAATCTTCTAAAATACAACAATATATTAACATATATTACCCATTAATGTAGTATTCAAAGTTTGTGAAACCTGCTTTTGATGACTTCATACTTCCAACAAAAAAGTATGCTGATATTATCCTTCCTCGTGGTGGAGACAGTCATGTGGCTGTTGACTTAATAGTTCAACATATATGCACAAAACTTAACAACATGACCTCTATAAGATCTATCTGAATCTTTATGTCATCAATTCAATGTTTCAGGTGTGTATCATCTCTTGATTATACTGTTGTCTTTTAGTTTGATCTGATTCAGGGATTTTAGCTATTGATAGAATATTTTGTTTTGTACTGTGTTATATATAGATTCGTGGGATGCATACAATTATATGTGATGCTCAGACAACGAAGCATGACTTTGTGTTTTATTCAGATCGGTTAATCCGTTTGGTTAGTACATTTGTTAAATTTAATTGTTGATGTTCAGTATACATTTCAACTAATAAGTACTATTCAGGTTTAGGTTGTTGAGCATGGTCTAGGTCATCTTCCTTTTGCAGAAAAGCAGGTTATCACATCAACCGGTAAGGTGTGAGTTTAAGCTATGCAATCATAATAGCATTTTATTCCATATGAAACATTAAATACTTAACGTGCAAGAAAATAAGCAGGATGCTTTTTTGATGATTATATGATCTACTAATATACTTATTTGAAGGAATCAATTTGAAAATTCCAGTAACTTAAGTTCAGAAAACAAAAAGCAGAGACGTCTTTAATTATGTTGAAGTTAAAGAATATAATTCTAAACTGTTAGTTTTCTTTGGAAAATTTATGTGATTGTGCTAAACTTCAGCATTTATAGATACAATAAGATATTTATAGATATAGTAATATATATTTAGTATCATTTGGCAGCAGGATACGTCTTACGCTAAACATATGTTTGACTAAATAGTGAAACTATGTTTGTACAAAACCTGTAAATGCACTTACTATACGGTTACATATATCAAAACATCATACATTTTTAAACTTGTGTATTTTATTTTTTTGGAAAAATCTTCTAGCTGAGGTTTGAGTATCTTATGCCGTGGCCATCTGCTCAAAACCAACACGAGTTATAAATATTGAGTAATTATCAGTTTGATAGCAAATTCTCTTTTAATGATGATGTAACTACTTGCATTAGCTCAGATGAACTACTTTCATTTTTTTGATGTGGGCTTTTTCTAGAATTAGCCCATTAAGCTCATTAAAGTATATTCAATACAAAGGTTGAATTTTGTTTACAGTCTATTTATTTGCTTTAGAATTTAATACAAAGGTGGACTTTATTTTGGGACGGAAGGAAATACGCACATGCACATATATTTATTTCTCTAGTCTTAAACGAAACATAATTCATAGTTTTATTTACAGTTAGTTAAAATATGTATAACTAAAGAACTTGTACTTTGCAGGTGGATGGATATCTTTGGTGCAAAAAGTAGTAACATGGCGTGACAAGTTATGGATTCGAAGTTTCACTTTTGATGCTAGAACTATATTTTGGTTTGTATGCTTATACATATTACTACTTTTGATCATTAGTTGCTACTTTTTCTACAGCATGAAATATTATGGATAGGTTATATATGTTTTGATGTAAGGATATTACGTATGTTTATTATGTAAATTTACATATTGATTATGAGATATTTGATTAAATATTATATGTTGTTGATAATGAAATGTATGTGTTTATTTTATTGTGCTATATATAAATTGTGACTATGTATACAACTTGAACCTGTATGTGGGAAAATGTGTAGACCCTACACGATAGCGTTTCTAAAATGCTATGAAAGAAAACAACATCATTGAAAAACAATAATGGAAAAATTCTATAGCGTTTCAAAAACGCTATAATAAGGTTCCCTACTAATGAGAAACGCTCATGGCAACACAAAATGCGCTATAAATAACACTCATAGCAATTGAAGAAATGCTATAAAAATATACATGGCAACTACAGAAATGCTGTTAAAAGAACTCATAGCAACGAAAAATGCTGTAAAATAGTTATTTTAACGGTGTATAACCGCTATGAAATATAATTGATAGCAGAGGTCAAACGCTAGAAAAACGATTTAGCTTTTCAACACAAACACCATGAAATGTTTTGATAGCATCTCTAAAACGCTGTTAAAAGCATACTTTTTACAGCGTTTTCTTGATTGTTGTGATATGTTTCTGACCTATAATGGCATGTTATTGTACAGCGTAGTCAAAAACGCTGTTAATGGTTTTTACAGCAGTTTTTAAACGCTTTTAAAAGTCTAGTTTGTTGTAATGTACTGTACTCATTGAAACATCTCTATTTAGATTTGAGTTATTTAATGAAACTACAAATGTTTTCAAATTTTCAAGCAATGAACTCATTTACATTAAAACTTGTGTCTCATCATCCACATTGAAATTAATGGTTACCGATTGATTCAAAATATCATGAAAATCATTCAGATGTCCCCCAGTTGATATGCATTACTTAAACTTCAAATTCACCCATTTTCTCATAAAGTGCCTTATTATTGCTGAGTTCGTTGCATGTATACCTTCCAAATTCTTCCATATTGTATATATTGATGTTTCATTAGCAACAATATGAAATATAGAATTTTCCAAAAAAATAACGAATAGTCCACGGCCTTTTATCACTATTTTTCCTCCTTTATGTCGTTTGGTCTCTCTCATTCCTTCTCATATGGTTTATGAAGATTATTAAGGCATGAATAATATTCCATCCTTGCTTTCCCTATTCCCTAGTTTCTACCATTAAAATTTTCCAAAGTTTTCCCATAGTAAAATTTTCTCTTTAAAATTTTTGTGCAGTAGGTTTTAATACCAATTTGTTAAGGTTATCCTGGGATTCAGCATAATTAGATTTTAAATAGAAAAGAAGCGAAGAAAATATGTAGAACAAAAATTAATCTCTCCAAATCAATTTCATTCAATTCGCCAAAAGATTACAAAGAAACCTCAGATTGAGAACGAATCTCAATTCCAAAATCCTAAAGCAATAGCTTACATAGCCTAAAAGAAACTTGGTGCCTCTATTTATAACAACGAATTACTAGGTGCCCAAATCATAAACTATACGGCAACAAATAAATTAGAGAATCTTCTTGTTTATTATGATATCCATATCCATATATGTAATATTATTTTATGCAAGTCCAAATATGTGTTTTTCTTTTATTATATTTATTTCATCTACAGGTGATTTTGTGTCACAAATCACAATAGTGACGTCTTCGAGTTACTCTAGCCAAGTGATGACTAATAGCAGTTGGTGTTAGTTGAACCCTTCCATTTTTTATTCCTTTATCTTATTTGCATTTGTTAAGGCTGATTTTTAACCTAATGCGGAGGAGGTAAATGTTGACTATTACTTTTGAGGTATTCGTTATTGAAGGGAGAGTAAACGGAGAGTTATTTTAACATTTGGAAGGGTTAGGAGTTAGAATTAGTTAAGAAGGATGAGAGGATCCAGGTTGGAGGTTGGAGAGAAAGGGGTGGAGGATGGGTGAGGAATAGGCGAAAGTGAGTATGGATATGAGGAAGCAAAGGCGGGAACAATGTTCACTTCAAACAGAAGAGGTGAAAATACAAATCATATGTAGGAGAAAAAGGGGAAACTCCACGTGAATTTTACTTTGTAATAGTAGTGAAATAATTATTTCAACCAAATCATTTGATTTGAAAATGTTGTTTTTAGAAAGTAAGAGATTTTTCGAAATACTGAAATTAGAGAGATTTTCAAAATTAAAATCTAAATTTGATCTTACATTTCTCTTATGGTATGCCATTTTCAAAAGTCTGAAGCTAGAATAATCATTCTGTTGGATTAGGTGCTTCGGAAAATGGTGAAAATGCGCAAAATTCAAAAAGATCCTTTATTCGTTATACACTTGATCTTATTATGTGTTATATGTTACAATATATTATATTTAGTGTTTGATATGATATAATAAGATTTATCTGTAAGTTAAATTAATATTGTTGTAGTTATACTAATTAAATTATATATGATGTTTATAATAAACATCGGATGTCCATTATTATATTATAGTAACGTCTACGGGGAATATACATATATATTATATTATTGCAATAAATACTATTGTATGTAGAAGTATATATACATCGTGTATATATGTATATATACATATGTATTATATGATTATGTATGTATGTGTATGTATAAGTATATATACACATGATTATTGAGATTTATAAAAATATTATATATATATATATATCTGTGTGTGCACGCATGCACGTGCATGTATGTGTGTGTTAGTAAGCAAGCACTTTCATTTATATATACATTGTCCTCATGGAAGTACATATGCAAATGTTTGTGCGTGCATGCATGCGTGCGTGTGTGCGTATAACAAAGTATATATACATCTTAGTGTAATTAATGATTATATCATATCCTATACATACATATATAATTTATTAATATATTTAACTAACTCTTATTTTTTATTACTAGTATAACCGTAGTAAAATTCAACAGAAATATTATATTATGCAAAAAAGATTTGATAATAAAAGTGATACTTTATTCAAGTAGAGCACACATTATAATATCTCATGGGCTTGAACCTATGACCTCTAGAACCCTTTATCTAAAGCATTATACCTCTAACAACTTAAGCTAGAGGTACTTGAATATATTGTCCAAAAACTATAATTTTATTGTCTAGATCCAAAATATAAGTTTTCTTATTATGTTATTAGTTTTAAAAATAATTTAAATGTATTTGACTAGCTCAAATTTATAGTAATCATATGCTCATGACAAAATTCAATTGAAAGTATTATAATCTACAAAATATATAATTTTATTTCCTAGTTTCGAAAATCAATTTTTTGGATTAGTTTAATATATTATTTCATTATTTAAATTTATTTTAATACATACCATTTCTAAGATTCTTAATAAATAAAATGATCATGGTAAAATATAAATGAAATATTAAATTGCTTACAAAACTATGTAGTAATTTTCTGAGCCATAAAATGACTTTTGTTTAATACACATAGACACACACACATAGATTACAATGATTAATTACATATACATATAATTATCAAAATTCAGAACTAATATAAATAAATTAAAAAATTATTTTTTTCGAAAATGATGTTAAGCCAAGAATTATAAAAGGTTTCTTTTACTATATTTTTACATTATATATATATATATAAATTAAATAATTATATATAAAAAGGCGACATTTGAAAAACATTTCTCAATCAGATATACATACATACATACATACATACATATATACATATACATAAATATATACATATACATACATACATATATATATTCACATACATATACATACATACATACATACATACATATATATATATATATTAACAACGAATTATAGTATAAAGTAAATTTGAAAATAATTTACATTGGATGAAATTGCTAGTCGATTACACATCATACTGCAAACTATTTCCTCCTTGAAGAACTCCTTCCTCCTAGCTTTGCTTGCAAGACTTAACTATTAGCTTCAACTGACACTAACGGAGGCTAAGGTTTTTGGTTTTATTTGTATTTAGAAAGAGAGCTAGAGGCCTTTATTTATAGCCTCTCTCCTGACAAAAGTCTCTAAATATTTCAGTCCATTTTCTCTTGTCTCGTTAATACTTGTAATTATCTATTTAATTTAAGTATATTTAATGGGAAATCAATAAATGATATGTTTTTGGGATAGTAATTACAATGTGGTGTAATCATGAAAAATTTATCTGTAACGACCACGACTTTCTCTCCATAGAAAATCGTATCGCTAATAAGAAAGAAAGGGGTGAGAAGTAGAAAAGAAAAGAAGAGAAAGAAAACAAACACAAATACTCACAGCGGAAACGAACAAAATATATTATATCACATAAATATTACATAGTATCATATACAACACTTATCAGAGTTACATAGATTCACATCATATACTAGACAGTTATAAACATCTGTCTAGTTATTACATCTCAAATACAAGACAAGACACTATCACAGATATCAACACAGTGGAATACTATATCTACGAACGCCGAAGCCTCCTGCTCCATTGCTCCTCCAGAATATTCGTCAAAACTAAACCTGAATCCCTTGGCTACTCGTAAAAATTTGAGTACCCAAGAGTTTATAAAACAGAAATAAACAACTTGGGTCAGACATGGGTCTGGTGTGAGTAACAGGTTAAACTTGTTTAACTTCAAAACCTTTTGGAAGAAAAGGTATCACGTAAGACTCCCCACAAATAAACATGGGTAAGTTTTTACCTTACGCTAACCAAAACATTTGATAGGAAATCTAGTTGTATTATAATAGGGTCTAGGGTTTTCAAGTAAAATACAGAAATAGCTGAAATGCTTACATCTCACATTCCAACATAGTTGGGCACAACTAATACGTACGGCACTTATTGGAGTTTGGATTCCATACAATGGCAGGGCTACCGGGGTACCGCCCGTCACAGTACGTGGCCTAGATCACCGTACCGAGGATCACTCCCAATCCCCTGCAACACAAGGCCGGAACATCCCTTACTGGATAATTCCCGCACAAGATACCTCACGGTTGGGATCAGCAACCGCACACACTAAGCCGAAATAAGAAGGGACTTCTAGACAGAGGTAATCTTGTCCTACTTGGGTGCTACCCACTAACCTTGCTGCACCTCCCCTGTTTTAGCCATTCCCGGTTTGTGAGGCTTGAGGTCACGATTACCTTTAATTAGAATACATCTATCTTAGAATGCTCATCGTCCACCTGACGATGTGCTGAAAGCATTCAATCCATATAAGTTCGTTCCGGGTTCGAACGAAACCGAAGGCATTATCTCGTTACACTCGTTTTGGAATCACCCTCAGAGTTAACGACAATAACCCTTGCACTCTGAATCTTCATCTTCACTTGATTTACGACCTATCGTTAATTTGGATTGATGTGGTATTCGGGTCTCCAGACCTGGAAATCCGGTATACGGAAACCCGATCCCGGTCTCATCGAACTCCAAAACGTATCTTTTAAGGCCAAGTTGTTTAAGGTTAAAACAATTCAATTCAGTTATCTATACTACACAGATAGATAATTCATAATAGATAATCTATATTATCACAAACAGATAATTCATATTATCATTACAATTCAACCAAACATCCATATCACATATCATATATCTCATCAGAGATATCAAACAATGAAAAGCATTCAATATCATTCATCCATCCATAAGTAATGATTTATCTTATCTCTAATTAATTTAAAGTGAATTAAATTAATTACTTCATTCTATAAATCCTACTTACTTAATTATTAATTAAACCAATTAATAAATCATACTCTAAGTATCCATTTTAATTAATCAATCCTGATTAATTAACCTTTAATTACTTTAAGTAATTAATCCTAAATTAATTTACAAATTAATTATCTTAATCCATTATAGTAATTAATCTTTAATTACTTCAATAATTAATTAACTATATTTAATTATATTAATTCTTAATTAATTACAATTAATTAATTACTTTAATTACTTATTATTGATTAATTAGTTTAATTAATCAATTCTTAATTACATCATTAATTATATTAATTAATGATCCTTAATTACTCTTAATTAATTATCTTATTTAAATTAATTACATTTAATAATTAATTAGTTACATTTATTAATCACCTCTGATTAGTCTCACTCAGTAATTAACTACCCTTAATTACTTCTTTAAATAAATTAATTACTCCTTAATTAATTTCTTTTAATTAATCCCTTGATTAATTCACAAGTAATTATACTTAAATTACTTCCATTAATACAACATTATCCAATTAATTACTTCCAGTAATTATATATATATATTATTTATTTCCCTAAATAATCACACCTTAATAAGTAATTATCATCAAATCATCTCTTGATTATTCTAAATTAATTAAACTTAATTAATTAACTTAAATAAATCAAATTAACTTAATTAATTACAATGAGTAAATATAAATAAATTCTCTTAATTACTTCCATTAAGTAATTATATTTAAACAATTTCATAATTGATTATCCTTAATTAATTAATCAAATTAATTATCAAAATTAATCACATTAATTATTAGATAATCTTGGTTAATGACCTTTATTAACCGTTCCTTAATTATTTTTATTAAGTAATTAACTTAGATAAATCACAAATTAATTTATCTTTAATTATCCATTAATTAAACTCTAATCCTTTAATTAATTAATTATCTTCAATTTTACTTAGTTACTTAATTGAAAAATCATTAATTAAATAACCAAATTAATGATCTTCAATTACTCATTTATAAGCCCTTAAATCAAATATCTATTAACTCCTAATCAATTAAGTAATTAACAAATTTCTTCTTAATTACCTCATTAAATCTTAGCTTATCTTTAAGATAAAACATTTCTTTATTGTGACTACAGTGTCATTAACAAGATATTTGAAATCAATTTTTGCTTTTGAACTTACTTTACAAATTTATTTCAAATACAAGATTAAAAAGAAATATAATTTAACATTACAAAGTTTAAACAATTTAAACCTTTTAAAATTACATAGTAAAGAAATACTTGTCTTATAAAGAAAATTTATAATAGTTTATACCAATTTCATTTTTAAGTTCAAATGATTTAAATTACCACTTAACAAACAAAACTGTTCAAATCTTTAAATTTAAAACTTCTTTTATTTTCAAAACTGATATTCATATTTAATCTTTGATTTCCATATTCAAACTCACTTTCAAACATGCTCCTCCTTTATAAATTTCAGTTTAAAACATTCAACCTGCTTCTATTTAAAATAGTTAGTGATTCAAGTTTTTAATTTTTTTTTTTTTTTTTTAAAACTGGAATTATAAATTTAAATCTGAAATTCTAAAATTCAAACTTGAATTTAAAAACTAGGTTTAAAACCTCTCTTTACCTTTAAATGTTTCAGATTTTTAAAAGAATTTTAAAACAGAAACTCAGGTTTCCTGTAAACCTGTTTCCATAACAAACCGAGAACACTCATGACTACTTCGAGTCAGTAACCTATCTGCTTCGAGCAGAAACTCAAATTTCCCGAGACAATCGCGAGACCATCCTAAACCCTGTAACCCAACAACATCACCAACATGTCCATCCCAACCCTCTGTGCACATGCACCCACGAAGCAGCCTTCACCGATCATCTCTGATGATCTCCACAAGTCGCCGACTCACCACAAACCCAAACACGATCATCGCATTGCCACCCAAGACTCAAATTCGAAAACAAGCTTCTCACTCAAACCTGGAACAGGCAGAACCACTTCTATTCCAACCTGTCAACGGCCTCGTCCACGCACCACCGCCCATGGTTTACTCTACAACTCCGGCGATTACTTCAACTACCCATCGTCTTCCAATGTCCAAGGCCCCAAGCGACTCGAACAATTATATTAACCGAAATGATCCAATTTCTCAAACCCAGTAAAACTAGGGCTTAAAACTGTAAATCACAATCTCTTCTTCCAAAATGAAATACACCTCAATCTGATAATTTTCTTAGCTTCCCTGATCACCCATCTACCTCCAGAAGAATTTACAACCCATACAAACCTATAGATCACCAGAACTTCCCCTGTTTCCATTTCCAGTTCAAGCATAAACTGCCCTTAACCCCTATTACTAAAAATCGTGATTTGAATTTTAAAAATCATGTCTTCATACCAGGATTCAGATCTTACGCCTGAATCAATGATTTGAGTAATTCGAATTTTTCACCAAACTTAAGTTTTCCTGCTTTCTTTAGTTTCCAGAACAAATTTCCATTTTCATTTGTTTAAATAAAATTTAACCTTTAAATCATGATTAAACAACCGAGTTCCATTTGAATCTTAAGTCTAAACACAAATCAAATTAAAAGATTTTGGATTTAAATCAAAATATGAACCTGAGAACTAAAAATTTGGGAAGACTCAGATAATAAACAGACATGCACAACCAATACACGGCAGCTTCATACATATGAATGTCTTCCAGAATCTTAAAATCATCATGCAAACACATTTTCAAAACATACATCACAAGTTTACTTCAACTACTTAGCATATGTATCAAATTTAAGGTGTTTCATATTCACAGTTTTAAAAACAGAGGCTTAAACTAAGAACTGAGATGTTTTAAAATCATCAGAAATACCCAAAGCTTTCATTCATTCAAATATGCAAAGCAATCATCACAGCAATTCACAAACAACTATTGCTTATCAACTTAAACTTTTAATAAAAAGTTTACTCAACTTTTTCAATTATATTAGCATGCAAATCCTACTTTACTTTATGTTTCAAAAGTTACTCACCAGATTTTTAAGACAGAGACTCCAGATTTTTAAAAACAACACTTGAATCTTTTAAAAAAATTTGAGTTGCTGGCATTTGTCTTTTGAAAACTTGAGACTGGGAAGTGGCCTTTGTTTGATTAAAAACTTGCATGCCTTTGAATTTGCTTTTAATTCCAGATTTACTTGCTTTCAGGTTGAATCAAAGATTTCAGACAGAAGACTTTTGATTCCAGATTTGAGAATGATGTTTGCAGATTTGTAAATGAGTATGGTTTGTAGGCTTTTGATTTTCAGATTTGAGGAGTTTTGGATTACTGATCTGATTTGTTTTCAGATTTGTTTTTAGAGAAAAAGAGGTTTGAGTTTTCTTTAGCTTTTGGGAATGAAGATAAGAAAGGAAATGAAGATAAAGAACAATGTTTGTATAGGCTGAAATAATTTCTTAAAAATAAAAGAAAATAGAAATTTAAAAGATGGACACTTGTCATACATCTTAGTTCATAAATTTACACATATTACTTTGAGTCTTAATATGATAACACTTGTCTTTTATTTAGTTTATATTTATTTTAAATGTATATAAACCTTTTACTTAATTTATTAGTTACTTACCTATATATATATATATAAAGTATTTTAAAGAAAATAAAACCAATTATGTTTATAATTAAAAGTTATACAAATATTATAATATCCAAACAATTTAAATATTTATTCTCTTGAATTTCAAAGCTTAATTTCAAATTCAATTAAATTAAATCCTAAGATTCAATTTAAAAAGTCAAGTTATATATATACATATATAACTATTTATTCAATTAAATAACAATTTCATATTTTTTTTTTTTAAAATCCATTCATATTAATAAAAATAATACATTATACTTATTATATGAAATTAACATATTTGATATTTAAATAATTTATATAAGAGATTATATTATCAAGTGGTATTTTAAAAAGAAACAAAACAAGCCTTTTTGTTAACTCTTATATAATTTTTAAATTTAAGTAAAAATATCTTAAGCAATTAAAGTATTTTAAAACTATAAATTTACTAATTTATATAACTTTGAAAAGTCATATTAAATTAAATCTAAATTCCCAATTTACCCAAAGCTTCTATTTACAATATATATAAATAAATAAATATTTATTCAAATAGAAAATATATTATTAAAAGATAAAATCACCAATTAATACTAATTTAATCAGATTATTAAATTAAATTCAAATCTTATTATCAAAGATCATTAATATCAATTTAATTATTTAACAGATTATTAAATTGATATTGTTAAAATTTCCGGGATATTACATTATCACTGTGGAAATTGACATATTGTTTTAAATATTTCTAGTCAAGATGTATCTAGACTGGATATCGATATATCCATTGAGACTAAAGTACGTAACGCTCTTCAAATATTGGATAGTGTATTGCTCATGGCTGGTGGAGGCATTAAGGGGTATGTACCGATAGTTATTGGATAACTATGGAATGACTCACTCGATAGTTTTATAGTGGTTAGTATAACTAAGATCAAATAAAGAATATCAAAGTAACAATATTACACGGTTCTCTCGACTTGAGAATTATGTTGTACTTCAGTATGGACACTCCACTTTGATATAAGATATTAGAGTTGTAATGAACCGACTTTCTTACATCGAAAGATGAGCCATTAAGGGTAGAAGAAAAGGAAAGATAGGAATAACTCAACAATCACTGAATCTCACCATGAATCAGAATAACGTATAATAGATAACATAGGATATTACATAATCACTGCTATAATATTACATCAAAGTCATGACATTGCAACCTTCAACTGGACAGTTATAACTATCTGCCCATACAAAATACATGGATCATACATAAACACAATGGAATAAGATAATAACTAGCTAACGGTGAAGCCACGTGCTTCAGCTCCTCCAAATACAATCGTAAGAAACTTGGATCACTTGGGTACTCATATAGATTTGAGTACCCAAGAGTTTAGGAAAAAAATAAACTCCAAGTCAGACATGGCTCTGGTGTGAGTAAACTCAAAAAACTTAATTTTTAGTTTTAAAAAACACTTTGGAAATCAGAAGTATCCCATAAGACCACACCGCGCATAAACACATATGGGTTTTTACCTTACGATAACCAAAACACTTTATATAGAAATCCAGTTATATTATGATAATGTCTAGGGTTTTCAGGTAAAATAGAACATAGCTGAAATGCTTGCATCTCACATTCCAACATATTTGGATACAACTAAATCCGTACGAAAATTATTGGAGAATGGATTGCATATAATGACTGGGCTACTTGGGTCTGCCCATCACGGTGCATCTGTAGATAAAATAACACCGAGGACCTCGCCGGGATCCCTTGTCAACACAAGACCATCCTATCCCTTATTGGATAATACTGAATATGATCACCTCTTGGTTGGGATCAGCAACCATACCGAAGCATACATGAGTTGATAGTAGGGACCCTAGATAGGGGTGACCTTACACTAATGGGAGCAACCCACTTAGCCTCGCTGCATATCCCAAGTTTTAGTCATTTTTGGTTGATGAAGCCTGAGGTTACGTTTACCTTTACTACATCACTGCCACTTGGAATGATAACATTACCTTCCAGATGTTGACACACTGTCAACACTCATCCATACAGGTCGTTCGGGAGATGAACGAATCGAAGACACTACTTCCACTACAAAATTTTTGGAATCACCCTTAGGGTTAGTAGCAAATAGCCTTACACTTCAAAGTCTTCATCTTGGACCTTGCCTTCACTATTTCCAATTTGAACGCTTACGTTTGTTCAAAGTGGTTTTCGGATAACAACTACTATCCGATTCCGATTTCTCCAAACAATCGTTCGATTATTTCAAAGGGTCAACTTGTTTATAGTGGACCTTTCCACTATCAGGGTGTAAAGATTTACATATGCACATATGTTCCATATGTAGATTATCATGGCCGCTTATCGAAATTAACCCCTTGTATTCCTTACATTCCCGAAGTGTGGTAATTGTGGTAAGTACAAGTCAAATTATTATCAGTAAAACGTGCCAACGTTTTATTACAACTACTTTAATTCATTTGGCTACTTAATAGCATGGACAAGAGATCCTTTGGTTTAAAAATAATTTACTTTAGTAAGCAAGTTGGTATAAAAAAAATAACCAGTAGAGTTTTGAGATACTTCTTACAAATAATAAACTTTAATTAAGTCATAAGTTAAAAACTTAATTAAACCTTCATTATTCTAAACTAAATAAAGATTAATCATAATTTAAACCTTAATTAATCTTTGTTAGGTCTTAATTTATTTAACTAATAATTAAACCTCAATTAAACTTGGTTAAGTCTTAATAAATCCAAAATAAACCTTAATTAATTAAAATTTATTAAAAATAATTTTTTATTTAAACTTTAATTAAATAACATTCATTTATAATTAAACTCTAATTAAGTGAATAATTACCTTTAATTAAATAATAATTAATTGAATAATTATCTATAATTAAATAATTAATTAAAGTAAATAAACTTGGTTAAATACAAATTAATTTCCTTTTATCTTAATAAATCATTATTTTAAACTTCCTTACTTAAAAATATTTAACTTGGTTAGTAATTTCTTAAACTCTAATTACTTGACCTAATTATTTAATTAATTAATTTAATAATAATTACCCTAATTAATAAATTAAATACATAAATTATTAAATAAATAAAATTAACTTTTGACTTACTTAATTGGTTTGAAATGATCTTTCAAAAACAATCCAAAAGAAAATATTTAATAGTTGAAATCATGAAATTTCCCGAACTGCATCCATAGCGACTATCGCTATAAGCGCATTTCGCTAGAATTGTTTTCTAGGTGGTTATCTAACTTCAATACTTGCTATGACTAGTTTTGAAAACACAAATGGAAGATTTTTTTTGAAAACTTAAACAAAAGGTGAAAATTTAGAAAACATTTACTAAATCCAAAACTAGAAAACAAGCTTTTGTTTTCAAATCGGATACCAAGTCCTTTGCGACTTTTCAAGGTGCTAACTTCATAACCATTTCATCACATAACTTCGTTTTTGTTTCATAAACACACTACTATCATATCATAAGCCAACCATTAACATATCCATATCAAAACATATCATTTAACATCCAATTCACAAATCCAAGCTTAACCACAAACTTGTAACCACAAACTATATTTTTACAACATATAGCTCATCAAAATCAAGTTATTTTCTTTTTCGAAATTGAGAGTTTTACTCACTGTAGCTTACTAATTTCAAACCAAACTCTTAATAGAATGCAACACGACCTAGAACTTTGCAAAAATGAAGACTTCGATGCTTGAACCACCATAATTTGGACTCGTACTAGGGTTAGTTGGGCTTAGCCATCATGGTTTAGGGGATTGTGGGATTGCAACTTGGAAGAGGAGGTGTTGTAGAGCTTGTAGAAGTGTTTTAGCAAGAAGTGGAAGTGATTTAAGTGAAAAAGAAGTGGTTTTCTCAATTTAGAAAAGATGAAGAGAGGCCGTGGACATTTTTTTTCTCAAGCTTTAGGAGATTAAAGTGAAGAAGAGGATTATAAAATGAGAAATATGAGAGGTAAGGGGTATATATAGGCTTAGGAAATTTATTAAAATATATAAAGTGGCCTTGAATTATATATACACACATGCATGCATTCCCTCTCCCTCCTCATAACTTTCGTACTCCCCTCCCACTCGTGCAACTATTAATGCCATGCACCCATGTATTATATGTTGAAAGAAGCATTTTATATAATAAAATATATACACTTTTCTTTATAAAAATATTTTCTCTTATCTTTATACACACACACACACTTTAAAGAGAAGTATATACATGCATATATACATGTATTCATCATGCTAAAATAGTTTGTAATGTGTATATATGTGTATACAATAGTGCTATGATATTTTAGTTAACTTTTAACCAATGAAAAATCAAAGATTTCGATAAATAAATTCTGGTCACATTTCATATTTTTTTCTAAACTATATATATTGGTAAACAAAATTTGAAAACGATTTTACCATCATTAGTTATTATTAGAAATAAGTTTATTTGTTAATAAAAATTTATTATTCATTATTTAAAAATATAATTAAACATTCATTTAAATAGTTATTCAATTCTGGGTCATTACACGCTCACCCCTTAAAGGAATTTCATCTCGAAATTTGCAAATAAGGAGATAATTCAAACTGCGCAAAAAGTTATATATTCATATCATAAAACACATACAAAGACATACACTAAGCATCCATAGCAAACATATACACTACACATACAACCTATGAATAATTATTCTAACATCAACTCGGGATAGGCTTCCTTCATACGATCCACAGTTTCCGAAGTGTAGTCTCTTGGATCCTCACTCCATCGAATCTTGACTAGTTGCACCACCTTGTTCCACATCCTCTTTTCATCCTGATCCACAACATAA
Organism: Allium fistulosum; assembly: GCA_030737815.1. Taxonomy (NCBI): domain Eukaryota; kingdom Viridiplantae; phylum Streptophyta; class Magnoliopsida; order Asparagales; family Amaryllidaceae; genus Allium; species Allium fistulosum. The sequence goes on along the minus strand of CM060908.1, from coordinate 733,768,008 downwards.
ACTGGATGTCTAACAACTGTCAGGTTTGGTTCTATCTCCAATTCCTCTTGAACCTTCGTCTCCATAATCAAAGATAGGTCATGAACATATTTTCTCAAATAAGACATGTGGAACACATTATGAACTGCAGCCAATCTCTCTGCCAACTCGACCTTATAAGCAAGCAATCTGATTCTCTTAAGAATACGGAAAGTTCCAACATACTTTGGAGCTCACTTTCATGCTTTCCCAAATCTAAAAGCTCGTCATATTAGTGAAATATTTACGAACACCAAGTCTCCAACCACAAATTCCAACTCTCTTCGCCTCTTAATAGCATAACTCTTTTGGCGATCTTGGGCTTTCTTCATTCTTTTCTTAATCATTGCAACTTTTCTCGGTATCTCCTCGGATCATATCCTGCCTAAGTACTAGTATATCCCCCGTTACAGCCCAACCGCTGATGACTTGCACGGTCTCCCATATAAGGCTTCATAAGGTGCCATACCGATGCTTGTATGGAAGCTATTGTTGTAAAAGAACTCAACTAAATGCAAATGATCCTCCCATGATCCACCAAAATCCAGAATACACGCTCTTAAGGGATCCTCTAGAATCAGATTCACTCACTCCGTCTGTCCATCTGTGTGGGGGTGGTATGCTGTTCTTAAGCTCAATTTTGTTTTTAGAGTTGTTTGCAATGCTTTCTGTAACATCTCCCTACTTGGAGGCTCAAAACTAACGCTTACAGATGCTGTAGTCAACCCTAGGTATTAATCCTCAACGACCAAATATGGCGGTGTTAGATTCATTGATACACAGAAACACATGAATATGGAAAAATATTAAACTTCAACAAAATCACATTCCATATCAAAACATTTCCAATTCATTGCATAATCAAACATTCACAAATCACGTTCAGAGAAAATATATTTATTACAACATACGCTCAGAGCGACATATGAAGATGCCCCTAGGATGATCAGAGTATGTATAGGAAATAGTACAACTTTTCCATTACAATCAACACAGCGGAATCAAAAGAAAAGATAACTCTAAATATCTATCATAACTCCTGCACGTCTCCGGACGCTTATTCATCTTAGAGGTACCTGAAAACCTCAACCCTCAAACTACTCAAAATCAATTGAGTACCCGAGAGTTTAAGGGGAAAACATAAACTTCGAGTCAGATATAAAGCCCGGTATGAATAATAATCTACCATCTCAAATCATTTAGATATCTAGTGAGACCACGCCGCTTAGCGGAACGGGTTTCGCATCACAAGTATCTCAAAACCTTTACAAAAACCATATACTGTGCTTCCTGCATCCATAATGGTTAAAACAATTCAAAACAGTATAATATGATAATAGAGAAATTAATCATATACATTGGATTACCCATCCCACATTAGTTAGTCTAACTATCTAAGTTTCAACTGACTATCCATCTTATATTTTCAAGGACTACCCATCCCACATTAGTTAGTCTAACTATCTAAGTTTCAACTGACTATCCGTCTTATATTTTCAAGGACTACCCATCCCATTTTAGACTTTATTTACATCAAAGAGGGACTATCCATCCCACGTTCATTTTACTTAAGCTGATACAAACTATCCATCCAGCATCCCATAGTTTTCCTAGGATGACTATGAACCCTTCTTTAATCATATAGAGATTATCCATCCCCGACATGATGTTGACTATCCATCAAACATCCCATAGTTTTCCTAGGATGACTATGAACCCATCACTTGGCCACTTAACTCATGTTACCCACATGATTCTAATTATCCCATGTTATCCACATGATTAACCTATTTCCATTAGTATCCCTAATTTAGGTTATATTCATTTATAATTTACATTGGTATCCCCCAATGATTAGTGTTAAAACATATAAATGTTGGTATCCCCAACTATTGTGTTGAACTCATTAAACCCGCCCCAGTTAACAACATTTTTAAATAAGGTTATCCACCCTACATATCCAAAAATCAAGTGTCATATAAACATACCCTTTCAAAAGTATCCCCTTCGAAGTGGTACCCTTCGAAGTAATTGTCTTTAAAGGTCTGCCTATTTAACTTAAAGAAAAGTGGCTAAAACAGCCTTTCGAATGCATCGCATTCGAAAGCCTAGCCTTCGAAGTTGTCCCCTTCGAAAGCATCAAAACCTGGTTTGAAGGAAAACAAGGTAAATGGCTTCGAAGATGTCCCCTTCGAAACCCTATCAACTCCTTCGAAAGTATCCCCTTCGAAAGTATAAAACTTGGTTAAAAGAAAACAATTTTACAACCCCTTCGAAAGTATCCCCTTCGAAGGCAAAGAAAACAAAGCAAACGTATTCCAAAGCAAAGAAATCAACTCCTTCGAAAATATAAAACTTTGTTTTAGCTATAAAGTTTTATAGGTGCAGAATTAAGGCCTCTAACCTATTCCATTATGTTCAAATGATGGTTTCACTTTCCATAGAGTGGTCAGAGTAGAAAAATGGGCTTACGGTTAGAGAGTCATACCTATTTGAAGTTTTGTAAACAGAGCTGATGAAAACTGCTACGAAAGGGCTTTCGTGACATTTACAATTGCTGTCGAAAGATGGCTTTCTACTGTGTCGAAGTGGGCTCTGAAATGCCGCGAAAGGTGCCTTCGACTACTGTCGAAGGGTGCCTTTGACTAAGTCGAAAGGATGTTCCAAAGTGTTGCAAAAGAGTCCAGAAATGCTGCGAAAGGGTGCTGTCGAATGGTGCCTTCGACTAAGTCGAAAGGATGTTCCAAAGTGCTGCAAAAGGGTCTAGAAATACTGCGAAAGGGTGCTGTCGAAGAATGCCTTCGACTAAGTCGAAAGGGCTTTCGAAATGCAGCAGAAAGGTCCATAAATGTTGTGGAAGGGTGCCGTCGAAGGGTGCTTTCGACTAGGCCTAGTGGCAGAATCGTAAATAACTTGAAAATTGCTATTTTATTAATTAAAGTATATTCTTTTCACCAACTCCTAATCTTTGTCAAATTCTTATTGGCTAGTGATAATCTTTATCACTTTCTTTATAGAAAAACTGCTATAGATCAGATATTCAATTTTCAAAATTATTAATTATATTAATATTTTAGTATAATTATTAAGCCTTTTTAGCTTAGAAAATTCATAATAAATCGAAATCACTTGGGAAAATCCCAAAATTTAAAAAAAACTGAAATAACATTTTCTACATCATATAAAAATTTCGAGGAAAAATTCATTTTTTATTATTTTTAATAATTAAAACCCGAAATAAATGTCTTTTTCACCTTAAGAAATTCACAAAATATTCCTATTAACTCCGAAAATTATGAAATTAAAAACCCCTCTCCAAAATTATGTTTTACAGAACATATCCAAAAATCAAGTTGTTTTGAGGTCGTTTACTAAGGTTTTTACATTAAAACCCATCATTTTTATTCCATAAAAATTCCAATAAATCACTATACATCATTATTCTATCTAAACAATGATTATTAAATCCAAACATGATCAACACAGCAAAATACGTTCAGTTACTATTCATAACTGAACCAAAACAAGGAAAAATGAGATGATTTATACTATTATTCACCTTGATTAAGTTGTTGGAGTTTGAGATTTGCCCTAGCTTTGATCTTCTAGCTTTTTCTCCTCAATCTTCCTAGTTTGCTGATCTCCTTAGAGAGTTTTAATGGCCGACCCTAGCTTTAGTTTAGTTGTTTTGATTTCACATGAAGTGATAAGTGAGAATAAGGGAGGTCTTTAAGGGTTATGGGGATGGTATTCCCAATTTTTCCCTTGCCTTATTCTTCTTATTTTCCTAAGTTTCTACGGCATAATCCATGCTTATTTATTCATTAAGCACAGCCATGCTAAGTAGTCAAATCTCATTCTCCTTAATCAACCACATTATTCTATTTAATTTATCCAATTTAATGTCCTGAATAATGTTAAGCAAAAATTAGGGGCGTTATAGGCTGCTCCCCTTAAAGAATTTCATCCTCGAAATTCAGTTAGGACTACAAACAAGTACAACAACCATGAGAACAAAAGCTAGTATGTCCTACCAGCTAATAAGTCTATATAAAACAAATATAGAACATACCCTCAAATTAGATCAGGATAAGCATCTCGAATCTTGTCCTCTGTCTCCCAAGTATAGTCCTTCTCGTTGTCGCTCCACTGAACTTTCACCAAGTTGATTGTCTTGGTCCTCAATCTTTTCTCATCTCTCGCTATAACCCGAACTGGTTGTCTAACAAAAGTCAAATCAGGCTCTACTACCGAGTCCTTCAACTCTGTCTGCGGAATAGTAGCCTCTGGATCATGCACATACTTGCGAAGATGAGACACATAGAATACATTATGGACACCTGCCATACTACTCGGCAACTATACTCTATAAGCGAGCTTTCCAATCCTTTCTAAAATCTGGAATGATCCAACATATCTTGGGGATAACTTTCCCGACTTTCCAAACCGTACGACACCCTTCATTGGTGATACTTTAATGAAAACCCTGTCTTCCATTGAGAACTCTGGGTCTTTACGCCTCTTATATGCGTAACTCTTCTTCCTGGATTGAGCTTCCTTCATCCGTCCTCGGATTAACTCAATATTTTTTGACGCCTCTCTAACCAAATCCGAACCTAAGACCAATCTATCTCTAGTCTCTAACCAACATGCTTGCGATTTGCATGGTCTTCCATACAAAGCTTTAAAAGGCACCATTCCTATACTAGTCTAATAACTATTATTATAGGAAAACTCAATAAAATGTAGGTGGTCCTCCCAAGATCCAGCAAAGTCCAATATACAAGCTCTTATCATGTCCTCAAGTACCTTGTTGACTCTCTCTGTCTGCCCATCCGTTTGTGGGTGATAAGCTGTACTCATCTTGAGCTTGGTACCTAATACCTCTTATAGACTCCTCCAAAATTCTCTAGTGAAAAATGCATCCCTGTCACTGACAATGCTACTAGAAATCCCATGAAGTCTAACTATGTTCTTCATGAACAACTTTTCTAAAACAGGTGCCGTCCTGGTCAACTTTACTGGAATGAAATGGGCACTCATGGTCAACCTGTCCACAATAATCCATATACTCTCATTTCCTCTCCTTAACCTTGGTAACCCATCTATAAAATCCATGGATATCGAGTCCCATTTCCATACTGGAATCTCTAAAGCCTGAATTAACCCACTCGGCTTTTGATGTTCGGCCTTTACTTGTTGACAATTTACACATTGCCTAACCCACAAGCCAACATCCCTCTTCATACCTTCCCAATAGAAGCTCCTCTTCATATCTCAATACATTTTGGTCCCTCCAGGATGAATTGTAAACTTGGATCGATGACATTCTTCCAGAACTTCTCTCCTTAAGTTCTCTACATTCGAGACACATAACTGTCCCTTCCTTCTCAAACGTCCTCTTTGGTCAATACTAAAATCCTTTAGGTCATCAATCTTTGATCTAACCTCAAGCCTTTTAATCTTCTCGGCTAAAATTAGATCCTCTTTCTGCATAGAAGTTATCCTTTCGATCAGCACTGGTCGAACTTCTAAACAAGACAACATGGCAGTACCCTTACTAGAACTAGCAGTAGATCTCAACTGCACACCACAACTGGCCAGGGCTTCTAGATCTTTCCACTCTGCCAACATAGCCAACACCACATTTTGATGTTTCCTACTAAGAGCGTCTGCTGCCTTATTTACTTTCCTAAGAGTATACTCTATACCGAAATCATACGCTGCCAAAAATTCCAACCACCTCTGCTACCTCATATTCAACTCCTTCTGAGAGAATAAATACTTTAATGACTTATGTTCGGTAAACAACTCAAATCTCTCCTCTAAGAGATAATGCCTCCAAATCTTCAATGCAAAAATCACCGCAGTCAACTCAAAGTCATGAGTAGGATATCTTACTTCGTGCGGTCTAAGCTGCCTAGATGCGTAAGCAATGACTTTGCCTCTCTGCATCAACGTTGCTCCCAATCTAGTCTCACACGCATCGGTGTACACTACCAACCCTTGGTTACCATCTGGAACTACCAATACTGGAGCATTAGTCAACAAATGCTTTAACTTAAGGAATGGTTTCTCACATTTGTCAGACCAAACAAACTTCACTTCCTTCCTGGTAAGCTTAGTCAAAGGCCCTGCTATCTGCAAGAAATCCTTAATGAATCCTCGGTGATAGCCAACAAGTCCAAGAAAACTTCTGATCTCAATTACTGTCTCTGGTCTCTTCCAATTGTTCACAGCTTCGATCTTATCTGGATCGACTAACAATCCTTTCTCGAAAACCATATGACCAAGAAATTTAACCCCTTTCTTCCAAAAATGACACTTGGAAAACTTTGCATTTAGCTGATTCTGCCTCAGCGTCTCAAGCACAACTCTAAGATGATCTTCATGCCCTCTCTCATCCTTAGAGTATACCAAAATGTCATCTATAAACACCAACACGAATCTATTCAAATACTCTCGGAAGACTTGATTCGTCAAATCCACAAAGAAAGCAGGTGCATTCGTCAATTCGAGTGTCATCACTAACCACTCATACGAACCATATCTAGTCTGAAATGCAGTCAAAGGAATACTCTCATCTGCCACTCTCAACTGATGGAACCCCGTTGCCAAATCCAACTGGGAAAACACTTTGGCTCCACTCAACTGATCAAACAAATCATCAATTCTTGGCAAAGGATACTTATTCTTTATCGTCCTTTCGTTTAGCTTACGATAGTCGATACACATCCTCAACGACCCATCCGGTTTCTTCACGAATACCGCGGCCACTCCCCAAGGCGAACTGCTTGGTCTAATAAAATTCCTTCCTTCAAGATCCACTAGCTGCACCTTCAGTTCCTTCATCTCTGTCAGTGTCATCTGCTAGGTGGTCTACCCACAGGTTCAGCTCCTGGCACAAGATCTATCCGAAACTCAACAGCTCGTTTCGGTGGTAGCCCTGTGACAGGCTCAAAAACATCTGCAAACTCCTTTGCTACCAAAACCAGATTCAACTCTTCTTCTACTTCCATGGCGCCCAACAGAGCCCAAGCACTCAAACTTGAATCCTCTACTGAGTATACAATCCGATTATGACTATCTGGGTGTCTTAGCGGTATTTTTCTTTCTTGGCAAAATATCCTAATATCATATCTATCTAACTAATCCATACTCAAAATGATCTCGAATCCCACGTACGAAATCAAAAACATACAAACTACATGCAGACTTATGACCTAACAAATCAAGTTCTAACCGATCACATCTTATTCCCAAAGTTGCATACCCTCCTATTGGATTCGCAACCCTTAAGGAAGTGACAAGGTAAATTCATCTAGAACTTCTTAAAAGAAAAGGGATTTTGTTTTGATGTATGTGGGTTCTAAGCATAACATATCAACCAAACACTGGGATATAAATGAATGTGATGCACCGGTATCAAAACGTATCCTAACTGGTATACTCTGAATCAAAAACGTACCTTCCATCATAGTTTTTACTTTATTAGCTGCAGTGGGCTTAGCTTATATCCAATAGTAAAAACTTTTCCCTTGTCCGCCCTAGCTGGCTCTGGACACTGGTTCTTGTAGTGCCCCACTTGATCACAGTTAAAGCACTTTACATTCTTTTTGTCTGCAGCCTTCTTTCCCTTGCCTGACCGGCACTCATTAGCATAATGACCCTTCTTGTCACATTTGTAGCACACCAAATCAGCCTTTTCCTTCTTAGCAGCCTTCCCTTTTTGGGCTCCATTATTCTTAAAGAATTTACTCTTCTTTCCCTGAGGACCCTGGGACTCATCCGGCTTCTCTCTAGCTAAAATAGTAAGCATCTCCCCATGGCGAATGACCATCTCCCCCACCACATTACAAGGCTATCTAACATGAGTCATAGTCATTATGATTAGCTCTGGCCTTAGTCCACGAATAAATCTCTCATTCCTCTTGATACCAGTGTCTACCAAAGCATAACTGTAACAACCCGCATATTTTATGATTGTATATTTAAATATTTTATTTAATTATAGCATCGTTAGTCGGATTAAAGTCCGAAAAGCTACTTTTTGCAAACAGTCGTATTAGGACTCGAGACCACTTCCATTGAGTCCAAAATGGTGTTTGCGACTATTTTGAGTATAAACATCGATATGTTTGGAGTTGAGTATAATTTGCTATTTTTCACTTAGGGCTTTGGGCTTGGGTTTGGGTTTTACCCAACTCATCTTATACCCTAACTCAGCCCCCCTCTCCTCTTCATTCATTCTCATTTCCTAAAACACTTCAAGCTTTAGAAAAATGGGGGAAGAGAAAAGAAATTAGAAATTCCTAAGCCCTAGATTCATTTGCAAACTCATGTTCTAGCTCCAAACTCTAGGAGAAGCTTTGGTAAGCATCCTCTTCATCTTCTCCATCTCATTTCCTCTTCGATTTCAGAATTTCCTAAACCCTAACTTAGGAAATGTTTTTGTTTTGAGCTTAGATTGAAGCTTCTTGGGTTAAAATTGAAGAGTGATTGTTCTTGCCTTGCTCTATAGCTTTTCTCTTGTGTTTTTGGGTTTAAAGTTGAGTTTTTGAACTCACATCTACGTCTATAGCTTTCGTTGTTGTTAGGTATGAATTCCTAACATCTATTCATGTTCATTTGTTTTTGATTTGGATTGATTTGGTGAATTTTCCAATTTTTGGTTTTTGAAGTCCAATTTTGTGAAAAATCCTTTTAGGGTGTTTGAACATGTTTTACCGGGGGTGTATCGAAGAGCCTATTAGGCTGGGTTGTCGCTTCGCATAAATCCCGAGTCGTCGTTGCTCGATCGATCGGTTCCGGAAGAATTTTGCCCCACTTGGAGGCTAGGCTGATTCTGCTCTGGTAGCAGGTTCAGTCGACTGAACTAGTAGGTCAGTCGACTGAACCAGGGGCAGAAAACATTCTTTCCCTGTATCAGTCGACTGACCTCTGTGTTCAGTCGACTGAACCTAGGGACAGAAGATATCTGTCCCCGTATCAGTCGACTAACCACCTGGGTCAGTCGACTGACCTGGAAATCGAAAGTTTCCCGGCTTTGAGTCAGCCGACTGACAACCTGGTTCAGTCGACTGACCTGCTTGTACTAGTTCGACTTGCCTACTTTTCGTGGGTTTCCAATTTTAATCGATTCGTGTTGATCCGAATTGTTGTTATCATTTGTTATCGACTTTGATGACTTCTTTTTCGATATTTTTGGGAATATCCATTTTGATGGATTCGATATCGATTTCTTTGGATTTGATTCACGTCTCCGTATGTGAATTTTTGGTGATTGATTGTTTCTACAATCATTTCTATGACTTGTCACTTTAAATTACAAAGGTTTCTATACTAGTAGTAAATATTCAAACTCTTTTACAAAAATGGTTTCAACTCTATTTTTAATACAAAGCTCGTTTATAAAACCGTTTTCCAATCTATTAGTATATACAAACCTTTACCTCATTCGTATGAGAAATCTAATTAAACGGCTTAGTAAAACAAGTTGTATGAAACACTTGCGTTTACTTCGTCGGTTAATTCTTGGACTTGTTGGATTGTACTCTTGTAACAATTTTCGAGTGGAAATCTACAATCTGTTCGTAAATATTTTAGTTAAGCTAGTGGTTATGGGACATGAAGCTAAACTCTTATATTTACTAGCTTAGTGTAATCGACAATTCTTGATGATCGATGATGATCATTTTATAATTTAGACTAGCGATGTGTGATGTCTCTTTGTCTGCGTGGGGGACTATACCCCGTTCTATTGAGCTTCGTCTTATTTTTATGGGCTAGCGACCCATGGTCTTTGGACCGTTCGTGGAGCAATCGGCTCAATAAGTTGGTGCGTAGGGTGTATCTTTTTAGGTGCATCGATGTTCGACTAGGCATGGGGTTTATCTTTTTAGGTGCATCGATGTTCGACTAGGCATGGGGTGTATCTTTTTAGGCCCATCGATGTCTGACTATACATGGGGTGTATCTTTTTAGGTGCATCGATGTTAGTTTATACATGTGGCGTATCTTTTCAGCTGCATTGATGTTCGACTGTGCATGGGGCGTATCTTTCTAGGTGCGTCGATGTTCGGTTTATGGTTAGCGACCATGGGTTAGCGAGCCGTTTGTGATACACGTGTTGGTGAGTTTTCATGCTCCCGTTTGTGATAGGCCTTTCCCCATTTGTGATTTCTGGATTTCTAGTTGATGATTTATAGAATTTGGGTTTCACCAATTTCCGTGTATTGCATTGATAAACTTTATCAATATTTGTGTTTGTTGAATAATTTAAAGAATATGTGATTCTTTTTGGTGTTTTGAGATTCATGAGATATTGTATGATTTTTGTGTTATTTGATGTATACTTGTCGTAGTATGGCATTATTGTTATCATACTTTTTGGTCATATCTCTTATCCTATCTCATTTTATCTGATATTTATAGCTAGACTAATCTGTATATTATTTTCTTCTTAAATAATACTCGGGTCAGACCGAGCGAGTTATTTCAGGTGCTTCTGCTTGACTTCTTATCAGGGCTTGTCTGCTGACTTTTGGCTAACTACTTTAGCTTAGTAGTTTTTGTTATTATACATTCGAGATTGAGACTCCTTGATGTATAATTATTCTTTTGTCTAGCACTTGTATATATTCTTTTGTGATATAGTGGATCTAGTTTGACCACTATTTTGATGTACACTTTTATGTGTTATATTCATATCTGTTTCCGCCTTTGTGATATGAATATCTGTGACTGATTTGTGTTATGTTTATTTCTATATTTGTTTCCGAAGTCCACTTAGTCACTGTGTGGTAGCTTTGAGTTTGTATTTTAAATGTCGGATTTCCTCTTGAAATTAACTGTAAGTTATATTTTCTGACATATCGGTACTCGCACAAAGCAATTACACAGATGGTCGCTCCTCAACAGCCTTATTCTTCGTGCTAGTCGACGGCATTACCCCGTAGTGTCCTTGGCTATCATGAGTATAGAGGTGGAGCATCACAACTTGGTATCGGAGCCAAACTTCGGAACAGTGTAGAATAATCTAGCAAGGATCATTGTCCTAAGTCTTTCTTAGGAATCGTGCCATAGAATTTAATTCGAGTCTTCGTACCGTTCTATCCTATATTTCTTATGATGCCTTGTTTTATCAATCAAATTTGTTAGATATTCATTTTGAGAATAACCTTTTTCTTCTTCTTTCTTTCTTTCTTAAAGAAGGGAAATGGTTAGACTAGGCCATCCAAGCGCCGGTCAATCCAGTGCTACTCCTCAGGACGGAGTATTTATGTCTGCTCAGCAATTTCTAGATCTTGTGAAAAATGCTCAAGCTATCAGACCCATTTCAAAGCCAACTCATCCTAAATCCGGATTTGCACGTTTGTGCAAAGATTATACCGCTTTGGGTGGAAGGCCATTCAAGGGTTCCAAAAATGTTATAGAAATCCAAGCTTGGCTTAGATCATGCGATCGCATCTTTTCCTGCATGGATCTTATTGATTCACTTCGTGTCCAAGTGGCTTCTAGCTTGCTCCAAGTAAGAGCATTAGATTGGTATGAGCTTTTGATTTCTGAAATTATCGAAGTGAATCTTACTTGGGAGCAATTCCGGGAAAGGTTCGAATTGAAATTTGTGCCGGAAGCTGAAAAAGTAACTTTAGCCCGATGCTTTATTGACCTTGTTCAAGGTGAATCTTCTATGGCAGATTATGTCGCATCTTTTGAATCTCTTTCTAAATATGGGGTCGAGTATATTAATACCCCATTGAAGAAAAATCAGAGGTTTGTCTATGGGTTGAATAAGAACCTCAAAAGCCTTTACTTCTGAAACTGGAAGTTTCTTTCGAATAGCTTGTTGATATCGCTCTTCGGCTTGAAGAGACCGATAGAGAAAGTGATGTTGAAGTTGTGCGTACCAAACAGAACTTCAACAATAACATGAAGAGGCCTATTAAGTTCAAAGGCCCCAATCCCAATAAGAAAGGGAAGCAAGAAACTTATGTGGCAAAGACTCCTACCACTAGTCGTGGACGGTGCTACAATTGTGATTCTATGGACCACTATGCAAATGAGTGTTCGAAACCCCTTTATTGTCGCTATTGCAAAAGTTTGAGTCATCATATATCTGCGTGTCCCATACTTCAAGCAAGAAGGAGGGAAAGTTAAATGTTGTGCAAGGCTCTACTAGCACTTCTCTTGGTCAAGGTAATTATCATTCTATCCTTGACGATATTTGTTTTGTTATTATCTTATTCGAGTTCTTTTTGATTTGGGTTCATCTCATTATTTTATATCAAAAGAACTTGTTGATTCTCTCTTTTAATATTATGGGCTTCATGACTTCATTGAGAATTGCGAATTCAATTGATGGATCCGCAACACTCAATTTACTTTGTGAAAATGTCGAGATTATTTTATGTGATTATTCTTTTCGAGCTGATTTGCATGTTATGCGTTACTTAGGCTTCGAAATTGATTTTTTTTGAGAAAGGATTGGCTTGATCATTGTGAAGCCCACATCCTATGTCCTGAGCGGACTATCTATCTTCGACATCCTCAATCTGTTAAGCATATTTCTATTGTTCTTAATGATTTTGATTCCAATTTGGTGGCATCATTTTATTCTTTAAAATCACTTAATGAAGAAGATGTTATTTCTCTCATTCAAGTAGTTTGTGAATTTTTCGGTATATTTGAGCTTGTCTTAGGATTACCACCTAAGCAATCTATTGAGGGGTGCTAAGGTCTTTTCAGCTCGACCTTGCCACCGGTTTTCATCAGCTACGAGTTGCGGAGGATAACATTCCACTTATCGCATTCCGCACTCGTTATGATTCTTGTGAGTGGTTCGTTATGTCATTCTGTTTGACGAACCTTCTACCTTATTTCATCCATCTTATGAATCGTGTATTCTACAAATATCTCGATGAGTTTATCCCTGTATTTATTGATTATGGATGAAAACAACAATTTAAAATTTGCAAAACTTTTTAATAAGATATTTATAAGTATGATTGGATTTTGCTCTCAAAACGAGCAAGGAATATTTGTAAATTTTATAAGAGGCATGTTTATCATATAGAAGATGATTTTGAGTTATTTTGCCCATTGAGTGCTTTAAGAATTCTGGTCGATGCGTTTGATCAACGTTATCGATATGAATCTCCTAAACGCTATGATTAGACAGTCAAACACACTAAATTCTTGTAATAAGTAAATTTTTCTTAAAAGATGATATCCGAATGGAATGATCTCGAGACTTTATCCACTTGTGAGATTCGAGATCGTGAATCCAATTTTTGTTCATCTCTTGTTTTGTGTAGCCTTGAGGCTCATCCTTCTTTTTGGACCGTACCTCTTTCGGCTAAACTCTATGTCAAATTAAATTGCATGGAGTTCCTACTTCTATTGTTAGCAATCGTGATCCATTATTTTACTAGTGGATTTTGGTAAGGTCTTCAAAAGCTTTGGGAACAAAGCTTAATTTTAGCACCGCTTATCATCCTCAGTCCAATGGACAAACCGAGCGTGTGAATCAAACTCTTGGAGATCTCTTTCATGCATGTGTTCTTGATTTTTGTGGAAGTTGGGAAGATCATACTCTTGTTGAGTTTTCTTCCAATAATAGCTTCCAATCTTGTATTGGTATGGCACCTTTCGAGGCACTCTACGAAAGGCTATGCCGATTTCCTTCGTGTTGGCTTAAAGCCGGTGAGAAGCTGGTTTTAGGTCCAGATTTTATTGGTGTTCATTTGTGTTTCACCTATGATGGGTGTTGTGCGTTTCAGTCGATTGGGAAAGTTAGCACCTCGATATGTTGGTCCATTTCCCATCACCGAACGTATTGGTTCCGTGGCTTATCGCTTTTTATTAACGGCTCAATTTTCTGCTATTTGTGGTGTTTTCACGTCTCTCAACTGTGGAAATACCTTAGGGATTCTGATTCTATTCTTGAGCCCAGTGTAATTGAAGAAATTGAAGTTTCACCAAATTTGACTTATGAGCAACATTCTATTCATATCATTACTTTGGAGGTTGAACGCCTTGGAAATAAAGATGTTCTTCTTGTGAAAATTCAATGGTCCTCAAATCCTAAGGATTTCCCTTGGGAATCTTGAGGATTCATCGACCAAACAAATCCGGACTTACTCTTTCGTGCTCTTTATGGTGAACTTCTTATTTCAAATTTTCTTTTGTGTTGATATGCTTTTATGGTTGTTACTCCTTATTTTCTTCTTAAGTATTGCGAGGACGCAATTTCTTTAAGGAGGGGAGTCTGTAACAACCCGCATATTTTACGATTGTATATTTAAATATTTTATTTAAATATAGCATCGTTAGTCGGATTAAAGTCCGAAAAGCTACTTTTTGCAAACAGTCGAATTAGGACTCGAGACCACTTCCATTGAGTCCAAAAAGGTGTTTGCGACCTTTTTGAGTATAAACATCGATATGTTTGGAGTTGAGTATAATTTGCTATTTTTCACTTAGGGCTTTGGGCTTGGGTTTGGGTTTTACCCAACTCATCCTATACCCTAACTCAGCCCCCTCTCCTCTTCATTCATTCTCATTTCCTAAAACACTTCAAGCTTTAGAAAAATGAGCGAAGATAAAAGAAATTAGAAATTCCTAAGCCCTAGATTCATTTGCAAACTCAAGTTTTAGCTCCATACTCCAGGAGAAGCTTTGGTAAGCATCCTCTTCATCTTCTCCATCTCATTTCCTCTTCAATTTCAGAATTTCCTAAACCCTAACTTAGGAAATGTTTTTCTTTGAGCTTAGATTGAAGCTTCTTGGGTTAAAATTGAAGAGTGATTGTTCTTGCCTTGCTCTATAGCTTCTCTCTTGTGTTTTTGAGTTTAAAGGTGAGTTTTTGAACTCACATCTACGTATATAGCTTTCGTTGTTGTTAGGTATGAATTCCTAACATCTATTCATGTTCATTTGTTTTTGATTTGGATTGATTTGGTGAATTTTCCAATTTTTGGTTTTTGAAGTCCAATTTTGTGAAAAATCCTTTTATGGGTGTTTGAACATGTTTTACCGGGGTGTATCGAAGAGCCTATTAGGCTGGGTTGTCGCTTGGCATAAATCCCGAGTCGCCGTTGCTCGATCGATCGGTTTCGGAAGAATTTTGCCCCACTTGGGGGCTAGGATGATTCTGCTCTGGTAGTAGGTTCAGTCGACTGAACCAGTAGGTCAGTCGACTGAACTAGGGGAAGAAAACATTCTATCCCTGTATCAGTCGACTGACCTATGTGTTCAATCGACTGAACCTGGGGACAGAAGATTTCTATCCCCGTATCAGTCGACTGACCACCTGGGTCAGTCGATTGACCTGGAAACCGAAAGTTTCCAGGCTTTGAGTCAGCCGACTGACCACCTGGTTCAGTCGACTGACCTGCTTGTATCAGTTCGACTTGCCTACTTTTCGTGGGTTTCCAATTTTAATCAATTCGTGTTGATCCGAATTGTTGTTATCATTTGTTATCGACTTTGATGACTTCTTTTTCGATATTTTTGGGAATATCCATTTTGATGGATTCGATATCGATTTCTTTGGATTTGATTCACGTCTCCGTATGTGAATTTTTGGTGATTGATTGTTTCTACAATCATTTCTGTGACTTGTCACTTTAAATTACAAAGGTTTCTATACTAGTAGTAAATATTCAAATTCTTTTACAAAAATGGTTTCAACTCTATTTTTAATACAAAGCTCGTTTATAAAACCGTTTTCCAATCTATTAGTATATACAAACCTTTACCTCATTCGTATGAGAAATCTAATTAAACGGCTTAGTAAAACAAGTGGTATGAAACGCTTGCGTTTACTTCGTCGGTTAATTCTTGGACTTGTTCGATTGTACTCTTATGACAATTTTCGAGTGGAAATCTACAATCTGTTCGTAAATATTTTAGTTAAGCTAGTGGTTATGGGACATGAAGCTAAACTCTTATATTTACTAGCTTAGTGTAATCGACACTTCTTGATGATCGATGATGATCATTTTATGATTTAGACTAGCGATGTGCGATGTCTCTTTGTCCGCGTGGGGGACTATACCCCGTTCTATTAAGCTTCGTCTCATTTTTATGGGCTAGCGACCCATGGTCTTTGGACCGTTCGTGGAGCAATCGGCTCAATAAGTCGGTGCATGGGGTGTATCTTTTTAGGTGCATCGATGTTCGACTAGGCATGGGGTTTATCTTTTTAGGTGCATCGATGTTCGACTAGGCATGGGATGTATCTTTTTAGATGCATCGATGTCCGACTATACATGGGGTGTATCTTTTTAGGTGCATCGATGTTAGTTTATACATGGGGCGTATCTTTTCAGCTGCGTCGATGTTCGACTGTGCATGGGGCGTATCTTTCTGGGTGCATCGATGTTCGGTTTATGGTTAGCGACCATGGGTTAGCGACCCGTTTGTGATACACGTGTTGGTGAGTTTTCATGCTCCCGTTTGTGATAGGCCTTTCCCTATTTGTGATTTCTGGATTTCTAATTGATGATTTCTAGAATTTGTGTTTCACCAATTTCCATGGATTGCATTGATAAGCTTTATCAATATTTGTGTTTGGTGAATAATTTAAAGAATATGTGATTCTTTTTTGTGTTTTGAGATTCATGAGATATTGTATGATTTTTGTGTTATTTGATGTATACTTGTCGTAGTATGGCATTATTGTTATCATACGTTTTTGGTCATATCTCTTATCCTATCTCATTTTATCTGATATTTATAGCTAGACTGATCCGTATATTATTTTCTTCTTAAATAATACTCGGGTCAGACCAAGCAAGGTATTTCAGGTGCTTCTGCTTGACTTCTTATCAGGGCTTGTCCGTTGACTTTTGGCTAACTACTTTAGCTTAGTAGTTTTTGTTATTATACATTCGAGATTGAGACTCCTTGATGTATAATTATTCTTTTGTCTAGCACTTGTATATATTCTTTTGTGATATAGTGGATCTAGTTTGACCACTATTTTGATGTACACTTTTATGTGTTATATTCATATCTGTTTTCGCCTTTGTGATATGAATATCTGTGACTGATTTGTGTTATGTTTATTTCTATATTTGTTTCCGAAGTCCACTTAGTCACTGTGTGGTAGCTTTGAGTTTGTATTTGAAATGTCGGATTTCCTCTTGAAATGAACTGTAAGTTATATTTTCTGACATATCGGTACTCGCACAAAGCAATTACACAGATGGTCGCTCCTCAACAGCCTTATTCTTCGTGATAGTCAACGGCATTACCCCATAGTGTCCTTGGCTATCATGAGTATAGAGGTTGGGCGTCACAATAACCTTATCGAGATAGCTCATCAAACTTAGCAGCGTACTTGATCACTGACATATCTCCCTGAATAAGATCCATGATCTTCCTCATCAATGCTGACCACCTCAGATAAAAACCTCTGCTCAAACCTCCTTCTAAAATCAGCCCATGTCAACTCTTCTTTCGGAACTCCAGCGGTCACACTGTTCCACCAATGAAGCACTAACCCTTGCAACTGTCTAGAGGCTAGCCCATCATCCAAGCCTAAATCAGTAAAGATCCTCTCACAGCTCAAAAGCCAATTCTCAATTTCAGCAGCATCCTCTGTTCCCATGAACGGCTTTCCACCCAGACTACTGTAGTCTCTGCTCAATCTAGCATAATTATAACCAACTGGAACTACAGGATTAACCTTACCAATATTACCAACAACTCTGCTTGCAAAAGGTTGGCTAACAACTGATACACCATCCCCGCATCTACTAGCAGATTTCCAACACCTACACTGGCTTCTGCATTTGGATTAGCATTAGCCTGTCGACCTTAATTCCTCATGGTATCAGGCAAGCATTTCCGTTGGTTATGATGCTTCCTCCACCTTGATTTCCTCTTCTGTTTCCTGCTACCATATCCTCTTTCTCGTAAATCTTCATACGAGCCTTAGTACGATACAGAAGAACGGTCTAAGAGAGAGGGGAATACATACATATACATACATACATACATACATACATACATACATACATATATATATATATATATATCAAACACAAGTACGTTACTATAACGTTAACCCAAACCCCAATCTTATTCTTCACTTCTTTAGGTTATGTTTAAAAACTTTTGGTTTATTTTATGTTTTATCATAAACCTATGCTCTGATACCAACTTGTAACATTCCCCTACTTGGAGGCCCAAAACTAACGGCTACGAATGCTGTAGTCATCCATAGTTATTAATCCTCGGCACCCAAATACAGTGGTGTTAGATTCATTGATACATAGAAACACATGAATATGGAAAAAATTAGACTTCAACAAAATCACATTCCATATCAAAACTTTTCCAATTCATTACATAATCCCACTTCCGCAAATCACACTCAGAGAAAATATATTTATTACAACATACGCCCAGAGCGACATATGAAGAAACCCACTAGGATGATCAGAGAATATACAAGCAATATAACAAATTTTCCATTACAATCAACACGGCGGAATCAAAAGAAAAGTGAACTCTATATATCTATCATGCCTCATGCACGTCCACAGACGCTTATTTGTCTTAGAGGTACCTTAAAACCTCAACTCCCAAACTACTCAAAATCAATTGAGCACCCAAGTGTTTAAGGGGAAACATAAACTTCGAGTCAAACATAAAGCCTGGTATGAATAATAATCTACCTTCTCAAATCATTTAGATATCTAGTGAGACCACGCCGCTTAGCGGAATGAGTTTCTCCTCACTAGTATCTCAAAACCTTTACAAAAACCACATACCGTGCTTCCTGCATCCACAATGGTTAAAAATATTCAAAATAGTATAATATGATAATATATAAATTAACCATATACATTGGATTACCCATCCCACATTAGTTAGGCTAACTATCTAAGTTTCAACTGATTATCCGTCTTATATTTTCAAGGACTACCCATCCCATTTTAGACTATATTTGCATCAAAGGGGGACTATCCATCCCACGCTCATTTTACTTAAGTCGATGCGGACTGTCCATCTCACATCTCATAGTTTTCCTAGGATGACTATGAACCCTTCTTTAATCATATGGAGACTATCCATCCCCGACATGATGTTGACTATCCATCAAACTATCCATCAAACATCGAAAGTATAAAACTTGGTTAAAAGAAAACAATTTTACAACCCCTTCGAAAGTATCCCTTTCGAAGGCAAAGAAAACAAAGCAATCGTATTCGAAAGCAAAGAAATTAACTCCTTCGAAAATATAAAACTTTGTTTTAGCCATAACTTTTTATAAGTGTAGAACTAAGGCCTCTAACCTATTCCATTATGTTCAAATGATGGTTTCCCTTTCCGTAGAGTGGTAAGAGTAGAAAAACGGACTCACGGTTAGAGAATTATGCATATTTGAAGTTTTGCAAACAAAGCCGATGAAAACTGCTACGAAAGGGCTTTCGCGACATTTACAATTACTATCGAAGGGGTCTTCGACTGAGTCGAAGGGGGCTCCGAACTACCACGAAAGGGGTCTTCGACTGCTGTCGAAGGGTGCCTTCGACTTAGTCGAAAAGATGTTCCAAAGTGCTGCAAAAGGGTCAGAAATGCTGTGAAAGGGTTTTGTCGAGGGTGCCTTCGACTAAGTTGAACGGATGTCCAAAGTGCTGTAAAAGGGTCTAGAAATGCTACGAAAGGGTGCTGTCGAAGGGTGCCTGCAATTAAGTCGAAAGTGGCTTTCGAAATGCAGCATAAAGGTCCAGAAATGCTGCGGAAGGGTGCTGTAGAAGGGTGCTGTAACGACCCGACTTTCTTTGCCCAGAAAGACGCATCGTTATGAAGAAAGAAAGGGATAGAAGAAGAAAAGAAAAGAAGAGAGAACAACAACACATCAGAAATCTCACAGCGGAACGAGAAATATATTATATCACATAAGATATTACATAGTATCATATACATCAGAGTACACAATTGATACATCACAGAATAGACAGTTATAAACTTCTGTCTATTATACAACACAAGTACATCTATCATACACAGCGGAAACTCTATATATCTATTCGCTGAAGCCTCCTGCTCCACAGCTCCTCCAGAATTCGTCAAGACTAACCTGAATCCCCTTGACTACTCATACAAATTTGAGTACCCAAGAGTTTAATAAAACAGAAAATAAACACTTGGGTCAGACATGGGTCTGGTGTGAGTAAACGGTTAAATTGCTTAACTTTGAAAACCTTTGAAAACAAAAGTATCACGTAAGACTTCCCACAAATAAACATGGGTAAGTTTTTACCTTACGCTAACTAAAACATTTGATAGGAAATCCAGTTATATTATAATAGGGTCTAGGGTTTTCAAGTAAAATACAGAAATAGCTGAAATGCTTACATCTCACATTCCAACATAGTTGGGCACAACTAATACGTACGGCACTTATTGGAGTTTGGATTCCATACAATGGCAGGGCTACTGGGGTACCGCCCGTCACAGTACGTGGCCTAGATCACTGTACCGAGGAGTACGCCCGCTCCCCTGCAACACAAAGCCGGAACCATCCCTTACTGGATAATCCCGAACAAGATAACCCCGTAGTTGGCGCGACCAACCACATACTAAGCCGAATAAAAAGAAAAGGGACCTCTAGACAGGGATCTATCTTGCTCTCAGTGGGTGCTACCCACGAAGCCTTGCTGCACCTCCCCTGTTTTAGCCATTCCCGGTTGATGAGGCTTGAGGTTACGATTACCTTTAATCAGAACATATCACTTAGAATGCTCATCGTCCGCCTGACGATGTGCTGAAAGCATTCAATCCATACAAGTTCGTTCCGGGTTCGAACGAAACCGAAGGCATTATCTCGTTACACTCGTTTTGGAATCACCCTCAGAGTTAACGACAATAACCCTTGCACTCTGAATCTTCATCTTCACTTGAGATTCACGACCTATCGTAAATTTGGATCGATGTGGTATTCGGGTCTCCAGACCTGGAATCCCGGTATACGGAAACCCGATCCCGGTCTCATCGAAATCCAAAACGTATCTTTTAAGGCCAAGTTGTTTAAAGGTTTAAACAATTTAACTTATCTATATTCATACAGATAGATAATTCACAATTCACAATTGATAATCACATTATCAATTAAACAGATGATTCCTAAAATAGGTGATCCATATCAACATCACAATAGTTAATCTATATTACCATCATAATGCAACCAAGCATTCATACTACACAACATTACTTATCTCATTTATGAGATTACATCCATTCAAGACAATCAATGTCATCCATTCATATATAAGCAATGATTTACTTAATCACAACATAATTAATTTAAAATGAATTAAATTAACTATCTTTATCTTTAATTAATTTAAAGTGAATTAAATTAATTACTTCATCTTCTAATTAATTTAAAATAAATTAAATTAATTACTTATCATTATAAATCTTACTTATATAATCATTAATTAATTACAAATAAATTAATTAATCATTCTCTAATTATCCACTTAATTAATCACCTTGATTAATTATACTTTAATTACATTTAAGTAATTATCTTTAATTAATTTCACAAATTAATTATCCTTAATTAAATACAGTAATTAACCTTTAATTACTTCATTAATTAATTAATTATAATCAATTACTTTAATTCTTAATTAATTACAATTAATTATTTATCATTTGATTAATTAATCTTAATTAATCAACTCTTAATTATATTATTAATTAATTATAAACTAATGATCCCTAATTTCATCTTTAATTATTTATTCTATTTAAATAAATTTCATTAAGTAATTAATCTTAACTAAACCACAATTATTAATCACCTTTGATTAATCTTAACCAGTAATTAACTTTCCTTAATTACTTCCATTAAGTAATTACTTTTTAATTAATTACCTTAACAAATAATTAATTACCTTATTAATTATTCTTAATCCTTTCATTAACTTAATTAAATAATTTATTTAATTAATAACACTAATTAATTAACCTTAATCACTTCTTATTTAATTTCTTTCATAAAATAATTATCCTCTAATTATTTTATTAAATAACTTTCCTTTTACTTAATTACATTCAGTAATTATTCCTTAATCACTTCATCAAGTAATTATACTTAACTTAATTTATAAGTGATTATCTTAAGTAATCACAAATTAATTAATTTAACTTAATCATTTAAATTTAATTAAATGATTCTTAACTTATTATATTAAAGGTTCTTAATTAAGAAACTACTATCTTAATTTAAATCAATTATTTACCAATAACACTTTATAATTAAAATAATTTAATTTTCTAAATTTCTTTTTCAAATTAATTATCTTAAATTAAATCAACATTCTGAATACTTAGAAAATTCTTATTTTAATTGATTACTAAATCTTAACCATTAACCTTACTTAAATTAAAATATAAGATTTAGAAATCAATAAATCATTAAACACATTTTAAATTAAACCTTTATATCTTTAAAACTTTTTCCAAAGTTATCAAATAAAATTTAATACAAAATTTATTATTAAAATTCACTTATTTTATTTTAAAAACTTTTACATTTCAAAATACAAGAACTTTGTTTAAAACATTAACTTAAACAAATTTAATTTTTATAAATAAACTTGTTTAACTTTTGTTTTAAAACCTTATAAACATTGCAAATCAATTTCTATATCATCTGCACAATTGTTTTCACTGATTTTATAAAATTTTAGTTATTAAAAACATAAAACCGGGTTAAACTCGAGTAACCCAGCAAATACCCCGAGCAACACCTATAAAATCCCAAGTAAAACTCTAATAAACTCGAAGCAACTCTCGAGACAACAACACACCTCATCCTGCTACGAGTCGCTTGGCAAAAATCACGAGATCTCCCCTAATAGTTCCTTTCTTCCCCGAAACCAAATGTCGCCTGCTTCCAAACTTGCACACGAACGAGCTCTTGCACAAACGTGCACGTTAACGTGCACGACTACGTTGATCGGCGATGAATCCTGCTCCAACCTCCGACACGTTGCAAACGACCTCCGCAACACAACGCTATACCCAGAAAACTCGTTCGATCGAGTATTCGAAAAATGATCATCGAACCCAAACAGTTAAAGCAATCACCATCAGACAATCAACTCGCCACGGCAACCCAAGCTTCGAGACCACCCACGATTCCCACCGTAGCTGCGCCACAACCTCCAGATCCTACGTTCTAAGTGCGATCAACTCCGGTTGTCCCTCGTTGCCGCAAAATCCATATGAACGTCATCGTCAAAACCAGGGTATTAAACCCTAACTCCTCAAATTCTAACAACCACGATAAAAGATAAATTACCATACTATTTTTCCCAAGTGCCTCGACATCTCAACTACCTCCATCCCAAAAATTAAGTCTTCTCTCGCCTCCGATCGACGACAATCGAACAACTTGCCCAAAACGAACAACTCGAGAAAACTTCCTAAATTTCAAACTAAAAATCTAGTTATATCTATTAAAATTCATGATTTTCTAATTGGAATCTAATCATGCAATCAAAACTTTAAATTGAATTAATCAATTTTTGACCAAATTTATATTTTACTACTGTTTATAAAATTTCAAGTCAAATATTTTATAAAAGTTTCACAACTTATTTTCAATAATGATATCATATGATTTTAAACATCTTTTATTCAAAAATCAAGGGCTAACAGTGATTAAATGATGAACTAATGGTTTGATTAAGAGATCATGTCTACTAACACTAAACAGAGGCTATATTATATCTATACAGGAAATCAAACTCTCATATACAAGCATGCATACATTTAATTCCAGCAATTCAGATAACAGGATATTTTCATTCAAAATCATCTAACTGAAATCCAATTTAAACTGTTTTTAAAATATGTTTACTCACCAGAAATTATAAAACAGAGAATAGAAGACAGATTTTCTTCCCAGGCTGATGTTCCAGATTTTGAATTTTCTTGCTTTGTTGAATTTAAAACTTTGCTGTTTATCTTCATTATCATTTGCATGATTCCACAGGTTGCATTTGAAGATTTGAAACTGCTTATTGAATTGCCTCCATCTTCTTTTCTCTGATTTGCAATTCCAGATTTTTACTTCTTTCTTTTGATTGAATTTCCAGATTTTACAGATTTACATTTCTCTTTGCAATTTTGAATTACAGATCTTTTATTTAATTTTAGGTTCGAATATATTTTAGTGGAGAAAATTTGAAGAAAGATGAATTCAGCTGAAAAGTGAAAACCAATTTCTTCTTTTTATTTTTATTTATTTAGGACTTAATTTTCAAAAAAATAAATTTAAGCCACTTGTCCCCTTTAGTATTAATTTGCTTACACATAAGCTTTTATGTTTACAAATGTCTCTAGACCAATTTAATATGATTACAAGTGTAAATTCTTGTTTTATTAATTTATTTAAAACATATACATGTATTTAAGAAATGTTTGCATAGAAAAATGTATTTATCTATTATGAATAAGCTTTTAGATTTTTATATATATATACAAATGTGAATTTATGTAAACACTTATAAATTACTTATGTTTTGATCATATTAAATGTATCATATATATATCAGAGACATACAAATCATCCAATATCAACCAATCACCCAATATCAAACATCCAGTATTAATCAATTATCTAAACAGAATTGATTTACTCTAATCAATTTAATTAACCTTTAATTAAATTAATTACTATCCTTTAATTACTTGGATTATCTTAATCCTGCTCACTATCATTAATTAATTACAAATTAATTAATTAAACATCTAAATGATCTTCCTATATATATATACCAACATACATATATACATTATAAATATAAAACATTTATATAAGTTTTGAAAGATAAATCTTACCAATTTTAAATTGTTAGAAAAGATATTAATAAATATTGCCAATTTAAAATATTATTAACCTTTAAAAGAATCAAACTTGTCAATTTATAAAATAAAATCAACAAATCAATTTAATTATAAATAAAGATTATTAAATTGATATTGCCAAAATTCCGGGATATCACATTCCTCCCCCCTTAAAATAATTTCGTCCCCGAAATTAAAAGCAAAGTTAATTTAATAACCCAGCAAAGATTTTTAATTTTAAACACAAACCTATCATCCAATTCCTATCAATCAAAGCAACCAATCAAACAATCTAATCTAACTAACTATTCTGACATAAATCAGAATAGACTTCATAATTCTATCTCGAGTTTTCCCGAGTAAAAATCACCGGAAGACTCGCTCTACAGAAGCTAAATAAACTACACACCATAATCCAGAGCTCCTCTCTTCTTTAGATTCACCAATCTGAACAAAATATCAGATCATACCCAAGTCCAACTCAACTTCAAATTCCAAATTCCATCAATTCTTAACTGCATAACTCCTTTGACGATCCTGAGTCACTTCATCCTTCCTGATCAGCTTAACTCTTGCTGATGCCTCTTGAAACAGACTAGACCAATATTAAACCAATTTCTGGATTCTACTTAACAAAATGGTTTCCCAAAAATATACCAAAATCCAGAATACAACTCTACTCCACAATCATTAGAGCACTACGAACTACTTCTCCTTTCTGGAATAGCCAAACAGTTGCATTTGACAACCTTACCTCCAAATCCTGAAAAATCCTTCATACTTAGAGGTACACTTGAATTTCCTATAGGAATCCTTTACTCCAAGAAAATTTCATCTCCCGGTTGCTCCTACTCTAGAATAGCTGCTATCTTCCTATCGCTGCACAACTCTGATCTGGAATAGATGAGAATGTCATCGGAGAAACTCGAGCACAAACTTGATCATCCACAGTTCACCATATCAATAAAATCTTAGTGAACCATTCTACTTGGTCAAAAACACCTTAACAGAATCCTCACCAGAAAATTAGGTGTGGTCAATCCCTCTCCAAAGAATCCTGAGCTGCTTCACCAAATTATTCTCTAGGAGACATCCTTCTACTAAGCTGAACTTCTGGTAACTCCACGAATCAAGTCGATACGGAATCTCAATCTCCAATAATCCCAAGAGAATACTTAAACAATCGCAAGTCACTTTTGCGATCAGCTCGGCCTAATTTCCAAAGATACTGTTCTCTCTTCACTAATCAGAACAGCTTATATTTGACTAACCAATCCATCGAAGAAATGGATTCACTCTACTGCTTCTGAACTTCACCTTCAGAAAAACTGCTCAGCCAGAAACTTTCTGCCAACATAGAACACTCCGAGTCGCATTGCTGCCACAAACCAAAGACTTCTTATCCGAAACTCCTCGAGAAACTCGGACCTCAAAGCAAATAGAAACACCCCACTGGACTCAGCCACAACACCGAAACAGACTCACTTCTTCAACCTTGTTCTAGAAGAAACATCTTCAGAAACGTCCATAGCCACCGTGTCTCATCACACAGCTACTACTTCCTAAGGTTACCAAAATACCATCACTCTCTTCAGCTCATCCAATAGATCTACTCTATTCATCCAACTTCAAAGATAAACTCTAAACCATAACTGGTTTCCTTCAGAGATCGGTGAAATCTTTACACCACAACAAAGTTCACTCGAGACAGTATTAGGTCTACAGTCTCGTCAGATATACTTCCAACCTCAACACTCAAATTCTAACTATTGGTAGTCGTGTTACTCACACTACCACCTTATCTACCTTTATAACTTATATTGGAAAACCCGAATAGGTAACCCAACAAATAGGTAGAAATATATATATATATATTTAAAATGATACTTTTTTTTATATAGAAATTATTTCTGGGTAAAATTATTTCATTTACCTCTTTAAAACAATATTGTGTCCGTTGGCCTGGTTCAAGTGTTTAGAGATCCCTATCAATAACGTTAGCTACTCGTATTGACCAGAATCCATATACCACTCAACCGATCAATGAACACAATATAAAATCATTTTTATATAACTAACAATTACGCGCTCTCAAGATAGACACCACTTCAGAGCCTAGGTATTCACTCAACCTACTGCTCTGATACCAACTGTAACGACCCGACTTTCTTTGCCCAGAAAGACGCATCGTTATGAAGAAAGAAAGGGATAGAAGAAGAAAAGAAAAGAAGAGAGAACAACAACACATCAGAAATCTCACAGCGGAACGAGAAATATATTATATCACATAAGATATTACATAGTATCATATACATCAGAGTACACAATTGATACATCACAGAATAGACAGTTATAAACTTCTGTCTATTATACAACACAAGTACATCTATCATACACAGCGGAAACTCTATATATCTATTCGCTGAAGCCTCCTGCTCCACAGCTCCTCCAGAATTCGTCAAGACTAACATGAATCCCCTTGACTACTCATACAAATTTGAGTACCCAAGAGTTTAATAAAACAGAAAATAAACACTTGGGTCAGACATAGGTCTGGTGTGAGTAAACGGTTAAATTGCTTAACTTTGAAAACCTTTGAAAACAAAAGTATCACGTAAGACTTCCCACAAATAATCATGGGTAAGTTTTTACCTTACGCTAACTAAAACATTTGATAGGAAATCCAGTTATATTATAATAGGGTCTAGGGTTTTCAAGTAAAATACAGAAATAGCTGAAATGCTTACATCTCACATTCCAACATAGTTGGGCACAACTAATACGTACGGCACTTATTGGAGTTTGGATTCCATACAATGGCAGGGCTACTGGGGTACCGCCCGTCACAGTACGTGGCCTAGATCACTGTACCGAGGAGTACGCCCGCTCCCCTGCAACACAAAGCCGGAACCATCCCTTACTGGATAATCCCGAACAAGATAACCCCGTAGTTGGCGCGACCAACCACATACTAAGCCGAATAAAAAGAAAAGGGACCTCTAGACAGGGATCTATCTTGCTCTCAGTGGGTGCTACCCACGAAGCCTTGCTGCACCTCCCCTGTTTTAGCCATTCCCGGTTGATGAGGCTTGAGGTTACGATTACCTTTAATCAGAACATATCACTTAGAATGCTCATCGTCCGCCTGACGATGTGCTGAAAGCATTCAATCCATACAAGTTCGTTCCGGGTTCGAACGAAACCGAAGGCATTATCTCGTTACACTCGTTTTGGAATCACCCTCAGAGTTAACGACAATAACCCTTGCACTCTGAATCTTCATCTTCACTTGAGATTCACGACCTATCGTAAATTTGGATCGATGTGGTATTCGGGTCTCCAGACCTGGAATCCCGGTATACGGAAATCCGATCCCGGTCTCATCGAAATCCAAAACGTATCTTTTAAGGCCAAGTTGTTTAAAGGTTTAAACAATTTAACTTATCTATATTCATACAGATAGATAATTCACAATTCACAATTGATAATCACATTATCAATTAAACAGATGATTCCTAAAATAGGTGATCCATATCAACATCACAATATTAATCTATATTACCATCATAATGCAACCAAGCATTCATACTACACAACATTACTTATCTCATTTATGAGATTACATCCATTCAAGACAATCAATGTCATCCATTCATATATAAGCAATGATTTACTTAATCACAACATAATTAATTTAAAATGAATTAAATTAACTATCTTTATCTTTAATTAATTTAAAGTGAATTAAATTAATTACTTCATCTTCTAATTAATTTAAAATAAATTAAATTAATTACTTATCATTATAAATCTTACTTATATAATCATTAATTAATTACAAATAAATTAATTAATCATTCTCTAATTATCCACTTAATTAATCACCTTGATTAATTATACTTTAATTACATTTAAGTAATTATCTTTAATTAATTTCACAAATTAATTATCCTTAATTAAATACAGTAATTAACCTTTAATTACTTCATTAATTAATTAATTATAATCAATTACTTTAATTCTTAATTAATTACAATTAATTATTTATCATTTGATTAATTAATCTTAATTAATCAACTCTTAATTATATTATTAATTAATTATAAACTAATGATCCCTAATTTCATCTTTAATTATTTATTCTATTTAAATAAATTTCATTAAGTAATTAATCTTAACTAAACCACAATTATTAATCACCTTTGATTAATCTTAACCAGTAATTAACTTTCCTTAATTACTTCCATTAAGTAATTACTTTTTAATTAATTACCTTAACAAATAATTAATTACCTTATTAATTATTCTTAATCCTTTCATTAACTTAATTAAATAATTTATTTAATTAATAACACTAATTAATTAACCTTAAACACTTCTTATTTAATTTCTTTCATAAAATAATTATCCTCTAATTATTTTATTAAATAACTTTCCTTTTACTTAATTACATTCAGTAATTATTCCTTAATCATGTGACGACCGCCCATGACCCCTGCACCGAATCTAGAGGTAGTGCGCTGTAAAGTGTGCCAGGCGACCATGGACGATTGTCAAGGTAAGATTAAAACAAAAGAATCTATCGTATTACTCACAGCGCATGGACAAAATACAATAGAACATATGTATAGTGAAGCTTTACAGAACAAAATGACATCATATAAAAACTCCATAATAGTTGAATACAAGCATCCACATAGTCAATACATCCAGCCTCACTACATAACTCTCAGAGAATACAAAACAGCGGAATATCCAGTACATATAATAAGAAGATAATATGCAACCCTCTAGCTCGTCTTCGATATCAGCATCGTGAGAAGAGAACAGCACCTGTCACCTGCTACCTAGTCTGCCCGTCCCAAAATGGACGAACAGCCCAAGGCAATAAGAATTAAAACATAAAGCCTTGAGTCAGACAACAGTCTTAGTGAGCAGTAAATTAACTAACAACATACCAAAAGAGCATAAAGGAAAAGGAATAGGAATACAACCCTCCCACTCCAACCTCATTCTACAGTGATAGCCCCCAGACACACACTAAGCAGAAGCAAACATAGCAGAGCATACAATTTAAAGTAAAGCAATTTTCACTCGAGTCAAGAGCGATGTTTTCCAAGTACAAATCCCAAGGTCTAAAACCAAGGTCAGATAAGCACCCAGGAAATACCGCTCTTGAGACCGAATGACGATACAACCAAACATCCATGACTCGGCTATCACTGTTATCATTGTTGCGATATCACCGTTAATTGAATGACCGGCACATTCTTTCAGCCGTCCGTCAAGGGCTAATGGTAACCCCGGTTCTAGACATAACTCCCGCACGTCATCGTGACCCGTGCCTAGGATTATCGAATCTACCCAGAGTACTTGACCATCAACTTGGTCTTTTGGGCGTCCCCATGTACTCTTGCTTAGAGCATGCTAGAACCTTCAACAACGATGAGATCTCAACCTCCTAGTCATCCTCCTCGACGACTATTGCCATACTAGCTCAAGCGCCTCTCGAGCATCCATTATCCTCAACTCGAATCATATCACCGAGTTATCAACATGCTTGGAATGATCCCGTCTGGATTAGACCAAGTCTTCATCACATGATTGCCTCGCTTCATAACATCCTCGCGAAGCCTCATCTCAATATCACATCATCAAATCTATGCATAAGAGCTTCATCATCCCGCTACATATGCCACGAGCAGCTTTCCCAATCCAAGAGCCTTTCCCTTAGCTTTTGAATCACCTTTGGTCTAAATCTAATCATCAATCATCTAGTTCATAATAATCAATCAAATCAAACATCAATCCAAGCAATCAAGCATTCAAAAATGATCTAAGTAGACAATTATAACAATAATGGCATTTTCGTAATTAAAGAGTTGAAAGTCCAATAAGCATGAAAACATGGATTATATCTCTACAAACTTGATGAATGAACTTGCATAGGTTAACATATGATAAAATGGATGCAACATCATCATGGACAACGGATCTACATGGATCTATACATAGGATGAAGAAAATGCATGGAAATCACTATTTTAACACCAAATCGAGCCAACAATCCGATATACTCCTTTGGATCCGTGTGAGAGATAATCACCACTCACCAAATCTCCTAAACAATCCAAAAGATAACAACTTCAGATCTGGACAGCGAAGAACTAAGCTAGATCCGACAAGATCTCACTTCAAACGAAGAAATCTCTCTTGAAAAGATGAAGATCTTCAATCTAAGCTCTTGAATCTTCAACCTTGATCTTCGATTTGGATGGATGGAAGCACTAGATTAGAGTGGAGAAAAGAAGTGAAGAAGTGTAGAAGTCGAGCTCTCAAAATGGCAGCACTTCGTCGCTTCAAAAATCCGGATCCCAAAAAGTGAGAACAACCCCTCCTATTTATAGCTGAAATCTGTCCTTAAGTCGAAATCTGGCTATCTCCCTAAGTCGCTTCCGACTTACGACTTACGACTCTAGCCGACCTAACACTCACCGACCTAAGCCTCTCCGACCTAACAGATGAACGACTTAACTCCTCAGCGACCTAACAGTTGACGACCTAAGACAATGCGCTTCCTTCGACCTACGACTTAGTTGGGTTGCGACCTAACCACTTAGGCTTCTACGCGACCTAACACTTGGCAAAACCCAGCGACCTAACCCTAAAGCCAACACGCGACCTAACTAAAAGCAGAACTCACGACCTAACCCTTAGGTCGCTAACCTATAGGTCGCTCCACTATACTAGGTCGCTAACTACTGTCTCCAAACCCCTTAGGTCGCTACCGACCTAACTATGCTAACTAGGAACCACTAGGTCGCTAACACGGCAACTCCTTAGGTCGTCCCAACCGACCTAACAACTTAATTACTAAGTCGCTAACCCGGAACCACTAGGTCGCTAGCTTTCCCAGTCGACCTAACACTTAACAAAAACTTAGGTTGCTCACAACATTTCGTTAGGTCGTTGCCGACCTAACTCTACCCCACGACCTAACCCCAGAATGCTTAGGTCGCCTACTACTCTTGAGTCGGTCGCGACTTATCACCTAGGTCGGTCACTACCTTAAGTCGGTTAACCCCCCTTTCTTAACTCGGCAACGACTTAACAAACACTGGTCAGACGACTCAACTAGGCTTACGACTTAAGACTTAGTAGGTATACGACTCATCCCTCAACTCGTCCAGAACTCTTAAGTCTTCCCTCCTAAGTCGTCTACGACCTAAACACTTGGTCATTCACTCGCCCAGACGTGATTCCTATACGACTTAAGCTTCCACACGCTCTTAAGTCGTTCAACCTATAAGTCGGTTGCGACTTATCTCTTAGGTCGTTCGCGACCTAGGACTTAGAAAAATCTCAACCAAAATCTGAAACAACCTAAAAAGTTGAAAATTCCAGATTCGAACGAACTTTCCGATCCGTGAAAATACGGGTCGTTACATTCTCTCCCCCTTAGGAATTTCGCCCCCGAAATTCCAAACAAACAAAGCAATCAAAAGCTATTCTGCACGCCTACCATCCATAGCAATCAACAAACCAAGCATCCAATTCTAGCTTAGCATGCAGAATTCTAAAACTAGAACAAGTTACAATATCGCGAGATGTCACGACGCCTTTGGGTCATACCTCGAAGAGTTCAGGATGAGCTGCTTTCATCCTCTCTTCCACCTCCCACGTACAGTCGTTATCATCATCACTCCATTGTACCTTGAGCAACTTGACCACTTTCCTCCTAAGTCGTTTCGTGTCGGTTTCAACAACACGAAGCGGCTTACGAGGTCTTCTATCAACAGGATCAACTTCGAAATCCTCATAGCTATCAACAGAAACCACCGTATTCGAGTCGTGCACATACTTCCGTAGATACGATACGTGAAAAACATTGTGCACACTCGACATTTTCTCTGGTAATTTCAATCTGTAAGCGAGCTTTCCAATTCGCTCGATAATCGGGAATGGTCCAACAAATCTCGGAGTCAATTTTCCTTTCTTCCCGAATCGAATAACATTCTTCAGTGGAGAAATCTTCACAAAAACCATATCTCCAACGTCGAATTCCAAATCTTTACGACGCTTATCGGTATAACTCTTCTGACGGTCTTGGGCTGCCTTCATTCGTTGCCGAATGATCTCTATACAATCTGAAGTCTGACGAATCATCTCTGGCCCAAGCATCAGCTTTTCTCCAGTTTCCAACCAATATGTCGGAGAGTTACACGGTCTTCCATACAATGCCTCATACGGTGCCATACCAATGCTTGACTGGTAACTGTTGTTGTACGCAAACTCCACCAAATGAAGGTGATCTTCCCATGATCCTCCGAAGTCCAAAACACAAGCTCTGAGGAGATCTTCCAAAACTCGGTTGACTCTCTCAGTCTGACCATCTGTTTGAGGGTGATAAGCTGTACTCAAACACAACTCGGTTCCCAAAACTTCCTGGAAGCTCTTCCAAAATCCACTAGTGAACAATGGGTCTCGATCGCTCACTATACTCTTCGGAATACCATGGAATCGAACTATCCACTTAACATACAACTCAGCCAACTTTGATGCAGTCCTAGTCGATCGAACAGGAATAAATCGTGCACTCTTGGTCAAACGATCTACAATGACCCAAATCCCTTCATTCCCTGTTCTGGTTCTAGGCAATCCATCGATAAAATCCATCGATATCTGCTCCCACTTCCATGTAGGAACTTTTAATGGCTGAAGCAATCCACTTGGCTTCTTCTGTTCGGCTTTTACCAACTGGCAGTTCATGCATTTGGAAATAAAATTTCCAACATCTTTCTTCATACCTTCCCAGTAGTAGGTTCTCTTCATATCCCGATACATCTTATTTCCACCTGGATGAATTGTCAACTTCGAGTGATGACTTTCCCTCAAAACTTCACTCCTTAATTCATCTATATCGGGAACAACTAGTCGTCCTTGCTTCCGAAGCCAACCCTCTCGATCGACCTCGAATCCTTTATCCTTTTCTGGATCCAATCCAGATTCCAATTCACGGATAATCTTGACAAGCTTATCATCTCGCTTTTGGCTCTCACCAATCCTTTCCACAAGAGTGGGTCTTATTGATAAGTTTGCCAACATCTCAGGTTCCAATTCGCATCTAGGCCTGAAGTCAAATCCAGCTAAATACTCAAGACTCTTCCATTCTGAAAACATGGCTCCCAATCCCGCATGTCTTCGACTTAACGCATCTGCCACTGCGTTACCTTTTCCCGGAGTATAAGCTATACCAAAATCATATGATGCCAAAAACTCTAGCCAACGTTGCTGCCGAAGATTCAAATCCTTTTGGGAGAAAAGATACTTCAACGACTTGTGATCCGTAAACAACTCGAATCGAACTCCCAACAGATAATGCCTCCACATCTTCAGAGCAAATACAATCGCCGCTAACTCCAAATCATGAGTTGGGTAATTCCTTTCATGCGGCTTCAGTTGTCGACTGGCATACGCAACAACTTTATCCTTCTGCATCAGCACTGCTCCAAGTCCAGTACCACATGCGTCGGTGTAAACCACCATCTCATCATTCCCACTAGGAATAGTCAAAACAGGAGCACTCGTCAATCTCTCTTTCAGGATTCCGAAAGCTTGCTCACACTTAGCATTCCAACAGAACACTTGGTTCTTCTTCGTCAATCCTGTTAACGGTGCAGCTATCTTGGAGAAGTCTTTGATAAACCGTCGATAATATCCTGCTAATCCAAGAAAACTTCTCACATCAGATGCATTCTTAGGTTTAACCCAATCCTGGATTGCTACCACCTTAGCGGGATCAACCGCTATTCCATTTCCAGAAATCACATGGCCTAAGAACCTCACTTCACTCTTCCAGAAGTGACACTTCGAAAACTTAGCCTTTAGCTGATGTTTCCGTAAGATATCCAAAACAATACGCAAGTGTGTCTTGTGCTCTTCTTCCGTTCTGGAATAAATCAGAATATCATCCACGAACACAAGTACGAACTTGTTCAATTGATCTCTGAACACTCTATTCATAAGATCCACAAAATATGCTGGCGCGTTAGTCAATCCAAACGGCATTACCAGCCACTCAAAGAAACCGGATGGTGTCCTAAAAGCAGTCTTCGGCACACTATCCTTAGCTACTCTCAATTGGTGAAATCCCGTTGCCAAATCCATCTGAGAAAACACCTTAGCTTCGTGAAGCTGATCAAACAAGTCATCTATTCTCGGCAATGGATACTTGTTTTTCTTAGTCACCTTATTCAGCTCACGATAATCCACACACAATCTCAACGACCCATCTGCCTTGGTTGCAAACACAACTGGTGCACCCCACTCGGACACACTACGCCGAATGAATCCTTTCTGCAAAAGGTCGTCAACTTGCACCCTCAACTCTTGCTGTTCCCTAGGCGCCATCCGCCTAAGAGGCATCACAACAGGTCTGGCTCCTTCAACTAGATCTATACGAAACTCGATCTCTCTATGCGGCGGCAACCCTTTGACTTCGTCAAAGACATCCTCGAATCCATTTGCGATTGGCACTAAAGACAGTCCATCCCGTGGAACAACTAGCGAATACATGAAGCTCATGAAGACGCCTTCCTCATGCTTACATCGTATTACAATCTTTCGCCCTTCCACATTCTCGACTGTCACCTCTAGCCTCTCACAATCAACCTTAGCCGCATACTTCCTAAGCCAGTCCATACCCAAAATAATTCCGAACCCCGCAAAGTTCAGAAAAAAGCAATCACAAACAAAAGAGCAACCATGACTCGATACAACTAGACCACGGCATAACATACACAAACAAGACGAACCCCCAACTGGATTAGTCACAACCAATGGCCTATCAACAATATCCGGCTCCAAACCTAACCGGCCTACTAGTTCATTACAAACAAACGAATGCGATGCTCCAGTATCAAACAAAACTCTAACTGGAATACCACATAGGAAAAGAGTACCTTGAACAACCACACTCTTTCCTTTCTCTTCAGCAGTAGGAGCTTTCGAAGACGACGGAACAGCTCCTAAGGCATAGGCTTGCACAATCTGCCTGTCCTTCCTCGGTTCTGGACAATTCTTCCTGAAATGCCCCGGCTTGTCACAGTTGTGACACTTCATCGGTGCCTTTGGGTTCTTACAATCCTTAGAGAAATGGCCCTTCTGCTGACAATTGTAGCAAGTCACCTCGCCTTTCGGCTTCTTCTGGCCATCCTTACCTTTCTGCTGCTGCTGCTTCCTCTTCTTATTTCCACCCTGCTGGGGTTTAGACTCTTCCCTGGTCACAGCAACAACAGATCCATCCTTAGGAAACAGACTCTCATGCCTGAGAGCTTTCTCCACAAGCTTCTCAAATGAATCGTCCAAATGATCCACCAACTGTCTCCCAAGATAACTGTCCAAGCCTGTCACAAACTTCTCATTCTTCTGGTAAGCAGACTCAATATATGACCGGGCATATTTGGACAAAGCTTCAAACTCAGAAACATACTCAAGAACAGATCTTCCACCCTGCTTGAGCTCTACAAACTTCTTGAACAGAACAGACTTCTGAGCTGTAGAAATGAACTTAGCTTCAAATCTAGCTTGGAATTGCTCCCAAGTAATCTCTTCCTCCGCAGTATTGATGGTAATAGAGTTCCACCAATCAGAGGCTCTCCCTTGAAGCTGCCTTGATGCCAACTTCCTCTTAGTTGCATCATCAATTCCCAAATCACCAAAGATCCTTCTACAAGCATCTATCCATCTCTGGACCTCAATAGTTGATTCTGTTCCCAAGAAAACCTTCCCTCCAAGAGCAGTATAATCCTTGCACAACTTAGCAAAATCCACTGGTTTCGGAGTTTGGACTTGAACTCCTACATCTACTGCTGCCCCCGGAACTGGTATCCTTCTCATGATCGAAGTCATCATAGCTTCGAACATGGCTGCATAATCAGCAGTCTCTTCAGTAGCACGGCCTTCCCTAGCAGCTGGTCTCCCTCTTCGACTCATTCTCAATATCTATAAAAAGGAATGATTAGAACATCTAGAGAAACAACTGCACAAAGGACTCAAACTCTACCAAGCTACTATATTATATATAGTATTCATCCATCAAAATACAATTACGTCTCTCATACGTAGTTACTTCAGCGAGCGTTGGGTAAAATCGATTAACCAATGCTCTGATACCAAATGTGACGACCGCCCATGACCCCTGCACCGAATCTAGAGGTAGTGCGCTGTAAAGTGTGCCAGGCGACCATGGACGATTGTCAAGGTAAGATTAAAACAAAAGAATCTATCGTATTACTCACAGCGCATGGACAAAATACAATAGAACATATGTATAGTGAAGCTTTACAGAACAAAATGACATCATATAAAAACTCCATAATAGTTGAATACAAGCATCCACATAGTCAATACATCCAGCCTCACTACATAACTCTCAGAGAATACAAAACAGCGGAATATCCAGTACATATAATAAGAAGATAATATGCAACCCTCTAGCTCGTCTTCGATATCAGCATCGTGAGAAGAGAACAGCACCTGTCACCTGCTACCTAGTCTGCCCGTCCCAAAATGGACGAACAGCCCAAGGCAATAAGAATTAAAACATAAAGCCTTGAGTCAGACAACAGTCTTAGTGAGCAGTAAATTAACTAACAACATACCAAAAGAGCATAAAGGAAAAGGAATAGGAATACAACCCTCCCACTCCAACCTCATTCTACAGTGATAGCCCCCAGACACACACTAAGCAGAAGCAAACATAGCAGAGCATACAATTTAAAGTAAAGCAATTTTCACTCGAGTCAAGAGCGATGTTTTCCAAGTACAAATCCCAAGGTCTAAAACCAAGGTCAGATAAGCACCCAGGAAATACCGCTCTTGAGACCGAATGACGATACAACCAAACATCCATGACTCGGCTATCACTGTTATCATTGTTGCGATATCACCGTTAATTGAATGACCGGCACATTCTTTCAGCCGTCCGTCAAGGGCTAATGGTAACCCCGGTTCTAGACATAACTCCCGCACGTCATCGTGACCCGTGCCTAGGATTATCGAATCTACCCAGAGTACTTGACCATCAACTTGGTCTTTTGGGCGTCCCCATGTACTCTTGCTTAGAGCATGCTAGAACCTTCAACAACGATGAGATCTCAACCTCCTAGTCATCCTCCTCGACGACTATTGCCATACTAGCTCAAGCGCCTCTCGAGCATCCATTATCCTCAACTCGAATCATATCACCGAGTTATCAACATGCTTGGAATGATCCCGTCTGGATTAGACCAAGTCTTCATCACATGATTGCCTCGCTTCATAACATCCTCGCGAAGCCTCATCTCAATATCACATCATCAAATCTATGCATAAGAGCTTCATCATCCCGCTACATATGCCACGAGCAGCTTTCCCAATCCAAGAGCCTTTCCCTTAGCTTTTGAATCACCTTTGGTCTAAATCTAATCATCAATCATCTAGTTCATAATAATCAATCAAATCAAACATCAATCCAAGCAATCAAGCATTCAAAAATGATCTAAGTAGACAATTATAACAATAATGGCATTTTCGTAATTAAAGAGTTGAAAGTCCAATAAGCATGAAAACATGGATTATATCTCTACAAACTTGATGAATGAACTTGCATAGGTTAACATATGATAAAATGGATGCAACATCATCATGGACAACGGATCTACATGGATCTATACATAGGATGAAGAAAATGCATGGAAATCACTATTTTAACACCAAATCGAGCCAACAATCCGATATACTCCTTTGGATCCGTGTGAGAGATAATCACCACTCACCAAATCTCCTAAACAATCCAAAAGATAACAACTTCAGATCTGGACAGCGAAGAACTAAGCTAGATCCGACAAGATCTCACTTCAAACGAAGAAATCTCTCTTGAAAAGATGAAGATCTTCAATCTAAGCTCTTGAATCTTCAACCTTGATCTTCGATTTGGATGGATGGAAGCACTAGATTAGAGTGGAGAAAAGAAGTGAAGAAGTGTAGAAGTCGAGCTCTCAAAATGGCAGCACTTCGTCGCTTCAAAAATCCGGATCCCAAAAAGTGAGAACAACCCCTCCTATTTATAGCTGAAATCTGTCCTTAAGTCGAAATCTGGCTATCTCCCTAAGTCGCTTCCGACTTACGACTTACGACTCTAGCCGACCTAACACTCACCGACCTAAGCCTCTCCGACCTAACAGATGAACGACTTAACTCCTCAGCGACCTAACAGTTGACGACCTAAGACAATGCGCTTCCTTCGACCTACGACTTAGTTGGGTTGCGACCTAACCACTTAGGCTTCTACGCGACCTAACACTTGGCAAAACCCAGCGACCTAACCCTAAAGCCAACACGCGACCTAACTAAAAGCAGAACTCACGACCTAACCCTTAGGTCGCTAACCTATAGGTCGCTCCACTATACTAGGTCGCTAACTACTGTCTCCAAACCCCTTAGGTCGCTACCGACCTAACTATGCTAACTAGGAACCACTAGGTCGCTAACACGGCAACTCCTTAGGTCGTCCCAACCGACCTAACAACTTAATTACTAAGTCGCTAACCCGGAACCACTAGGTCGCTAGCTTTCCCAGTCGACCTAACACTTAACAAAAACTTAGGTTGCTCACAACATTTCGTTAGGTCGTTGCCGACCTAACTCTACCCCACGACCTAACCCCAGAATGCTTAGGTCGCCTACTACTCTTGAGTCGGTCGCGACTTATCACCTAGGTCGGTCACTACCTTAAGTCGGTTAACCCCCCTTTCTTAACTCGGCAACGACTTAACAAACACTGGTCAGACGACTCAACTAGGCTTACGACTTAAGACTTAGTAGGTATACGACTCATCCCTCAACTCGTCCAGAACTCTTAAGTCTTCCCTCCTAAGTCGTCTACGACCTAAACACTTGGTCATTCACTCGCCCAGACGTGATTCCTATACGACTTAAGCTTCCACACGCTCTTAAGTCGTTCAACCTATAAGTCGGTTGCGACTTATCTCTTAGGTCGTTCGCGACCTAGGACTTAGAAAAATCTCAACCAAAATCTGAAACAACCTAAAAAGTTGAAAATTCCAGATTCGAACGAACTTTCCGATCCGTGAAAATACGGGTCGTTACAAATCACTTCATCAAGTAATTATACTTAACTTAATTTATAAGTGATTATCTTAAGTAATCACAAATTAATTAATTTAACTTAATCATTTAAATTTAATTAAATGATTCTTAACTTATTATATTAAAGGTTCTTAATTAAGAAACTACTATCTTAATTTAAATCAATTATTTACCAATAACACTTTATAATTAAAATAATTTAATTTTCTAAATTTCTTTTTCAAATTAATTATCTTAAATTAAATCAACATTCTAAATACTTAGAAAATTCTTATTTTAATTGATTACTAAATCTTAACCATTAACCTTACTTAAATTAAAATATAAGATTTAGAAATCAATAAATCATTAAACACATTTTAAATTAAACCTTTATATCTTTAAAACTTTTTCCAAAGTTATCAAATAAAATTTAATACAAAATTTATTATTAAAATTCACTTATTTTATTTTAAAAACTTTTACATTTCAAAATACAAGAACTTTGTTTAAAACATTAACTTAAACAAATTTAATTTTTATAAATAAACTTGTTTAACTTTTGTTTTAAAACCTTATAAACATTGCAAATCAATTTCTATATCATCTGCACAATTGTTTTCACTGATTTTATAAAATTTTAGTTATTAAAAACATAAAACCGGGTTAAACTCGAGTAACCCAGCAAATACCCCGAGCAACACCTATAAAATCCCGAGTAAAACTCTAATAAACTCGAAGCAACTCTCGAGACAACAACACACCTCATCCTGCTTCGAGTCGCTTGGCAAAAATCACGAGATCTCCCCTAATAGTTCCTTTCTTCCCCGAAACCAAATGTCGCCTGCTTCCAAACTTGCACACGAACGAGCTCTTGCACAAACGTGCACGTTAACGTGCACGACTACGTTGATCGGCGATGAATCCTGCTCCAACCTCCGACACGTCGCAAACGACCTCCGCAACACAACGCTATACCCAGAAAACTCGTTCGATCGAGTATTCGAAAAATGATCATCGAACCCAAACAGTTAAAGCAATCACCATCAGACAATCAACTCGCCACGGCAACCCAAGCTTCGAGACCACCCACGATTCCCACCGTAGCTGCGCCACAACCTCCAGATCCTACGTTCTAAGTGCGATCAACTCCGGTTGTCCCTCGTTGCCGCAAAATCCATATGAACGTCATCGTCAAAACCAGGGTATTAAACCCTAACTCCTCAAATTCTAACAACCACGATAAAAGATAAATTACCATACTATTTTTCCCAAGTGCCTCGACATCTCAACTACCTCCATCCCAAAAATTAAGTCTTCTCTCGCCTCCGATCGACGACAATCGAACAACTTGCCCAAAACGAACAACTCGAGAAAACTTCCTAAATTTCAAACTAAAAATCTAGTTATATCTATTAAAATTCATGATTTTCTAATTGGAATCTAATCATGCAATCAAAACTTTAAATTGAATTAATCAATTTTTGACCAAATTTATATTTTACTACTGTTTATAAAATTTCAAGTCAAATATTTTATAAAAGTTTCACAGCTTATTTTCAATAATGATATCATATGATTTTAAACATCTTTTATTCACAAATCAAGGGCTAACAGTGATTAAATGATGAACTAATGGTTTGATTAAGAGATCATGTCTACTAACACTAAACAGAGGCTATATTATATCTATACAGGAAATCAAACTCTCATATACAAGCATGCATACATTTAATTCCAGCAATTCAGATAACAGGATATTTTCATTCAAAATCATCTAACTGAAATCCAATTTAAACTGTTTTTAAAATATGTTTACTCACCAGAAATTATAAAACAGAGAATAGAAGACAGATTTTCTTCCCAGGCTGATGCTCCAGATTTTGAATTTTCTTGCTTTGTTGAATTTAAAACTTTGCTGTTTATCTTCATTATCATTTGCATGATTCCACAGGTTGCATTTGAAGATTTGAAACTGCTTATTGAATTGCCTCCATCTTCTTTTCTCTGATTTGCAA
This sequence comes from Allium fistulosum, assembly GCA_030737815.1. Taxonomy (NCBI): domain Eukaryota; kingdom Viridiplantae; phylum Streptophyta; class Magnoliopsida; order Asparagales; family Amaryllidaceae; genus Allium; species Allium fistulosum. The sequence goes on along the minus strand of CM060908.1, from coordinate 733,725,958 downwards.
TTCCAGATTTTTACTTCTTTCTTTTGATTGAATTTCCAGATTTTACAGATTTACATTTCTCTTTGCAATTTTGAATTACAGATCTTTTATTTAATTTTAGGTTCGAATATATTTTAGTGGAGAAAATTTGAAGAAAGATGAATTCAGCTGAAAAGTGAAAACCAATTTCTTCTTTTTATTTTTATTTATTTAGGACTTAATTTTCAAAAAAATAAATTTAAGCCACTTGTCCCCTTTAGTATTAATTTGCTTACACATAAGCTTTTATGTTTACAAATGTCTCTAGACCAATTTAATATGATTACAAGTGTAAATTCTTGTTTTATTAATTTATTTAAAACATATACATGTATTTAAGAAATGTTTGCATAGAAAAATGTATTTATCTATTATGAATAAGCTTTTAGATTTTTATATATATATACAAATGTGAATTTATGTAAACAATTATAAATTACTTATGTTTTGATCATATTAAATGTACCATATATATATCAGAGACATACAAATCATCCAATATCAACCAATCACCCAATATCAAACATCCAGTATATATCAATTATCTAAACAGAATTGATTTACTCTAATCAATTTAATTAACCTTTAATTAAATTAATTACTATCCTTTAATTACTTGGATTATCTTAATCCTGCTCACTATCATTAATTAATTACAAATTAATTAATTAAACATCTAAATGATCTTCCTATATATATATACCAACATACATATATACATTATAAATATAAAACATTTATATAAGTTTTGAAAGATAAATCTTACCAATTTTAAATTGTTAGAAAAGATATTAATAAATATTGCCAATTTAAAATATTATTAACCTTTAAAAGAATCAAACTTGTCAATTTATAAAATAAAATCAACAAATCAATTTAATTATAAATAAAGATTATTAAATTGATATTGCCAAAATTCCGGGATATCACAGGTGCTTTCGACTAGGCCTAGTGGCAGAATCGTAAATAACTTGAAAACTGCTATTTTACTAATTAAAGTATATTCTTTTCACCAATTCCTAATCTTTGTCAAATTCCTATTGGCTAGTTATAATATTTATCACATTCTTTGCAGAAAAACTGCTATAGATGAGATTTACAATTTTCAAAATATTTAATTATATTAATATTTTAATATAATTATTAAGCCTTTTTTGCTTAGAAAATTCATAATAAATCGAAATCACTTGGGAAATATTCCAAAAATTCACCAAAAATCTGAAATAACATTTTCTACATCATATAAAAATTTTGGGGCAAAATTAATTTTTTATTATTTTTAATAATTAAAACCCGAAATAAATGCCTTTTTCACCTTAGAAAATTTATAAAATATTCCTATTAACTCCAAAAATTATGAAATTAAAAACCCATCTCCAAAATTTTTTTTTACACAACATTCCAAAAATCAAGTCGCTTGGAGGTCGTTTACTGAGGTTTTTACTTTAAAACCCATCATTTTAATTCCATAAAACTTCTAATAAATCACCATAAATCATTATTCTATCCAAACAATGATTATTAGATCCAAACATGATCAACACAGCAAAATACATTCGCTTACTATCCATAACCGAACCAAAACAAGGAAAAATGAGATGATTTACACTATTATTCATCTCGATTAAGTTGTTGGAGTTTAAGATTTGCCCTAGCTTTGATCCTCTAGCCTTTTCTCCTCAACCTTCCTAGTTTGTTGATCTCCTTAAAGAGTTTTAATGGCCGACCATAGCTTTAGTTTAGGTTTTTTATATTTCATATGAAGTGATAAGTGAAAATAAGGGAGGTCTTTAAGGGTTTTGGGGATGGTATTCCCATTTTTTCCCTTGCCTTATTCTTCTTATTTTCCTATGTTTTTTAAGGCATAATCCATGCTTATTTATTCATTAGGCACGACCATGCTAAGTAGTCAAATCTCATTCTCCTTAATCAACCACATTATTCTATTTAATTTATCCAATTAACTGTCCCCAATAATGTTAAACAAAAATTAGGGGTGTTACACTTTCCAAAGTTGACTAGTAAATATTGGGCCTCGATCACTTACAATACTCACAGGAACTTCATGCAACCTGACCATTTCTCTCATAAAAATTTAGCTAAATAAGTAGCGGTTTTTGTTTGTTTTACCTGAATAAAATGTGCACTCTTCGTTAGCCTATCAATGATAACCCATATTCCTTCATTTCCTTTTCTAGTTCTGGGTAAACCATTGATAAAATCCAATATTATCGTTTCCCATTTCCAATTAGGTATTTCCAAGGGTTGTAATAATCCGACTATCTTCTAATGATCACTTTTGATTTATTGGCAGCATAAACATCTAATAACATAGACTGAAATGTCTTTCTTTATTCCCAGCCACCAAAATACTCTTTTCATATCTTTGTACATCTTGTGGACTTCGGGATGAATACGCAATTTAGATTTGTTGCATTTTGACAAAACTTCCTACCTTAGGCCATCCACATTTAAAACACACAATCATCCATTCATCCTTAAAGCACCTCGACTAACTCTTCTGAAATCTGAACATCTACCCACTTGAACACCTTGAATTAACCCTTCCCGTATTTCATCCTTCCTTTGATTTCTCATAATCCTTTCCTAAAGTATTAGGGTAACCTCCAAGAGAGTCAAAAAAGCATTCCTGTTTAGGGCATCTGACACCACATTAGCTTTCCCTGGTATATAGAGAATATCCAACTCAAAAGGCCCCAAGAACTCCAACCACCTTTGTTGCCTCTGGTTCAGATCCTTTTGAGTAAAAAGATACTTCAAGGATTTATGATCCGTGAAGAGCTAGAATTTTTCATCCAGCAAGTAGTGCCTCCACAATTTCAATGCAAAGGCAACCGCCAGCAACTCCAGGTCATGCGTAGCATAATTCTTCTCATGAGGCCTCAGCTGCCTGCTTGCATATGCAATCACTCTACCATGCTGCATCAATATGGCACCGAGTCCCACTCCATAAGCATTTGTGTAAACCGTAAACCTACTGTTTCCATCCGGAACAGCCGAAACTGGTGCACTGGTAAGCCTCTTCTTTAATTCCAGAAATGCTTCTTCACACTTTGGAGTCAATATAAACTTCTTTCCCTTCTTAGTTAGCTTTGTGAAATGGGAGGAAATCTTAGAATAATCTTGAATAAACCTTCTATAGTATCCAACCAAACCTAACAAACTGCGAACCTGGGTAGGAGTCCACATTTGCTTCCATTCCTGAATAGCTTCCACTTTTACTGGGTCAACTGAAATGCCCTCTTCTGACACAATATGTCCTAAGAATCTTACTTCCAATTGCCAAAAATGGCACTTAGGAAATTTCACCTTCAGGTCATGTCTTCTCAATGTTTCCAATACCACTTCCAAATGATGATTATGCTCCTCCTTAGATTTGGAGTAGATAAGGATGTCATCGATGAAAACTAACACAAACTTGTTAAGAACATCTCGGAAAACACGGTTCATGAGGTTTAAAAAATATCCAGGTGCATTGGATAGCCCGAAAGGCATAATCAACCACTCAAAGAAACAGTCAGGACCCCTAAATGCAGTTAAGGGTATACTATCTTTGGCAATCCTCAACTGATGGAATCCAGTAGTTGGATCCATTTGAGAAAATACCATAGCTCTATGAAGTTAGTCAAAAAGATCATCGATGTGGGGTAAGGCATACTTGTTCCTAATATTTAGCTTATTCAACTCCCTATAGTCCACACACAACCTTAAAGAACCATCAGACTTAGCCGCAAAAACCAGAGCAGACCCCTAACTCAAACGACTAGGTCTAATCAATCCTCTTCTTAATAGGTCCTGGGTTTAACTTACCAACTCCTCTCTCTCTCCCTCGGAGCCATCCTTCGCTTAGTTTGAACCACATGCCTTGCACTAGGGACTAAATCAATGCGGAACTCTATCTCTCGGTGCGGTGGTAAACTTTAACCTATTCGAAAATTTCAAAAAAAAATTTAACTTCAATAGACCCTAAATTCTCTTGGGCTACTTTAAGGGCATGTAAAAATCTACACATATAAATACGTGGTTCCTTACATTATACTTTAGCAATTCTTCCCAAATTGGTTACTGATGATATAGTTCTTTCATTAAAATCTAAAACAGCTCCATATTTCGATAACCAATCCATACGAAGAATAATATCAAATTCTTTTAAGTCAAAACATACAGATGGTAAGAAAAGTGATGAGAAAGGTAGGAAATTGGCACATTCTTACTAATCATACTCAATTGGGTTACCGCGCCTATGGGGTTAGACACACATATAGGGTTTTCAATAATACTCGGAATAAGATGAAATTTATCTATTGATTTGAAAGAGATAAAACTATGAGAGGCACCGGTATCAAATAATGGTCGAACAAAAATACCATTAATCAGTAAGGTACCTTCAAGGAAGCCTTTCCCCTTCACATTCGTTAAAGTCGATGATTCATTCTAAATAGTGTACACTTTGGGCTGCTGCAACTTCTTCATGAGTGGGCAGCCCTTTACCCTGTGGTCAGGCTGATGATAATTAAAATAGAGAGTCTTCTGGACCATTGGAGAGATAGGTCCACTTTGCTGCTTTAGAGCTTTATGATTTGAATAGTACCTGGCAATATGTCCTTTCTGCTTGAAAATATAACAACGATTATCCTTAGGCTTGCCTTCTTGACCTTCTCCCCATTTCCCTTTTCCTTACTTCTTCCAATTAGAGTTAAACTTCCTCTTGTTAGAACTGTTTCCACTGGTATTTCCATTAGGTGCTACTGGAGTAGGCTTCTTCTTTTCCAAGGCCTCATACCTTAGAGCCATATCAACTAAATCCACAAAAGTACTATTAACGTGAGAAGTCATTCTCTCATGGTACTCTTCTCTTATACCCAAAAAAATATCTTATTTTTCTTTAATGGGATGTTGATCAATTCTGGCCCAAAACAAGATAGCTTGTTTAACTTTGTCTCATAATAGTCCACTTTTCCGTACCCCTTGAATAGACACTAATCTCCATCGATTAACTCAAGATGAACGGAAAACCGAACCATTAGGGTTAAAAGAAGAGGTAGAAGAAGACAGAAGAAAATAAAAATAGAAAAACACAGAAATAGAAAACAATATCAGAATCTCACATTCGCAGCGAAACAATATATAATAGATAAATGAATAATCTTTAAAACAAAGAACTATATCATTATATACATTACATCACCATCAGAGTTTACAACAACAATACAACACACTGGACAGTTATATAAACTTGTCCTCATACAGAATACACAGCGGAATAATAATATCATATACAAATGGTACGTCTCGCCATCTAGCTCGCCAATGAGCTCCACAGCATCTCCTGAATCCAGGATGACCTAATAACCTAATTCTAGACTGCCCGTGTGGAAAATGATGGGCACCTAGAGTTTAGAAAGGAAACAATAAACTCCAGGTCAGTCATGGTGACTAGTGTGAGAACTAAAACAGTTTATCTTTAGAAATAAACAACAATAGAATTTTAACATTGAAATCCGCAATGCTTTTGGAAAATGAAACTACCATAAGACCTCCCACCACACACACAATGCAATTGCAGACTTGGTGGAGATTTCTTCTTATGATAGTCAAAAATGCTTACTACACAAAACAAATCATTTTTGATATTATTACTAGTGCATAGTGTAAAATTCTTTCGAAAATACAATATTAATCTTAGCTAGCATAGGTACCATTATATTATGCCTGCTATAGCTACCTCCTAAGGAGATAGGTTATACAATTTCAATCGTAAAGGGTTCGTATTGTTTCTTTGGATTTTCCAACAAATGGTTAGGCTAAGGAACTTCCTTTCCTATTGCCGAATGGGATCGCCTCTGGCTGGACGTCCCGAGAGACAAACTACTCTCTGCCAAACAAGGTCGGGTTACCCCTGTAACTAGGTAACTCACGAATATGTCATCACCCGGTCCTTTGGGACCTTTATCCGAGCGCTCGGTAACCAACATCACACATAATAAATAAGGTGTGTCCACATGAGTAAGTATCTGGGCTCCATACCATGATACCACCCCTTTCCAGAAGGAAATGACATACCCTAAAGGGCGCGACCCTCATAACCTTGCCGCAACATTCTTGTTTCGACCATTTCCGGGTTGTTGAGGCCCTGACGAAGTCTCGTCCACAAAGCTATGCTTTATACAAAAGCTATGCTTTGGGTCAAACAAATGATCAAAGTAATGATCACAAAGATAAATGATCAAACAAATGATCATATCACAAATGACCAAACAATGATCATTTCACAGCAACACTTAGCATGCCACATTACCAAATTGGGAATATATCGCTGATAACCTTCAACTACATAACCTCTGAGCTCGTACGTCTCAGAGAAGGGTGTTAAGCTAAAAGAATAAATTCTCCGCCACCAACAGAAATGTATTTGAAAGAAATCTGCTTTATATCTCAAAGCGTAATGTCAGACATGTAACCATACAAGTCTGTTCCGGGTTCGAACAGAACCGAAGGCACTTCCAAAAGAAGCCCTTACAATCCGGATATTCACAATCCCGATAAAACTTCCCATCACAAAGGAAATCTCTATACCGTAGCTAACGGTGCAGAGACATCGATAGGTCATCCTATCGTTTTCACAAATACCCGGTCTTCACCACCGGTCTTCAATACGATCCATATCGTCGTATCACAAATTCGGAATGGGTTATATGACACAAAGGTCCTTTCCCGGCTAACCCGAATAGTGAGCGCTTATTCAAAAATAAGTGTGGCATTCAAATTCAAGAAAATCACAATAAATACCCATTCAAGGTAATTATTGATAGTTGGTTATTTAACTATCAATAGGTCTGCACACATCATCAGATTCCAAATAATTTTCCAAATTATTTATCTTCCAAAAATATCTTTACAGGATATATAATTTCCACACTTCAATTATTTGAAAAACAATTTCAAATCAATTTCCACATTTCAATTTATCTTTGAAGATAAATCTCAAAACATTTCACTTCATATTGGAAAAGCATTTCCATACCTATTTAATAATAGGTAATTCACAAATCCATTTATTTTCAACATTTGAAAATATTCAATATACTTAAATCAAAATTAAGTATATATTTTATTCTTTAAGGAAATTATTTTCTTAAACATTTATTTGAGTCAAAACGAATGTTACGTAAAACATCGTTACGACAACTCAAAATCACTAGTATAGGGATTCGAAATTTAGATAGATATATAAATCCCAATACTATATAAAACATTTCCTTTCGGAAATCATTTACTATAACAACAGTGTTATAGTCCACCATTTCCTTATTCCTCGAAACGTCTATTTCAACAATAAATGTTGAAATCTATGTTTTCGATAATTAACACGTTTTAAAAATCTTTTAAAACAATTACTTCATTTCGTAATATCACTTCTCCAAAACATATCCATTTTATCTAATAATATATTCACTGTCCAAAATTGTGAATATACTTTATTTACCCAATTCAATGTTTCCACACATTTATTTTAAAGGATTATCCACTGTCTAAAATCGTGGATATAATTCCTTTAATTAACTTCCAAAATTCATTTATCAAAATAAGTGATTTCGAATTTATAAAACAATGTTTATAAATTCCAATTCTATTTATAAAAACTTCGATTTATAAAAATCCTTGAATTAACAAATTCGATTTATAACTCAATTTTATACCAAAAATCTAATTATAAGTTAATTACTTATAAATCTTTTATTTTACAAAAATCTATTCATTTTATAACTTAACATTATAAATCTATTAATTTCATTCACTTATGAAATCCATTTATACTTCCTTTTAACATTTATAAAAACTCATTTTATAATTCCAATATTTTTAATTTATAAATATCAATTTTATAAATCTTTTATATAAACCGTTTATAATTATTCCAAAAATCTCAATTTAAATAAACCCATTCTATAAAACGTATACTTTCAAAAATCACTTTAAAAATCCCTTTAAAAATCAAAATCGTTATCTTAAACTTCAAAACTGAATCTGATGATGCAACAACACCAAATAGTCAATCACAGCATCCAAACATCATATATCATCATATAATAACAGAATATATCGCAATATCTGTAAATAAATCACTACGGTGAGGAATCCAATTGGATCCCTCCAACCTGTTTCCCTACATCCACAGATGTTAGCACAGTACCAATTTCACGTCAATGTGAAATTATCGCGGTATATGGGATTTATAAATATTATCCGCTATTATGCGGCGCAATAGGGTCTCATCCGCTATACAATGCGGGAAATCAACTCCAATATATACATATTCCAATATATATATATATTGCTATATACATATATAATACCAATTCCACTTCAATGTGAAATTATCGCAGTATATGTTTTTAATAAATAACCTCCGCTTAATAACGGCGTATAATGTCTATTTATCACAATAAATAGCAATTTACCATCCAATCACACAATCAATCATTATCAACAATTTTAAATCTCAACTACTTAAAATTTAAATCGAAACACAACATTCGATTGAGTGAGGAGTTCTCACCTTGATTTCAATTCCGTTCCAGCTTTTTATTTCGAATAAAATCAAACACGCGTTTAATTTTATCCAAAATTTTCACTGACTCCAATAGACTCCAATCCAGTTCCATAGCGTAGTGATCGACAATACGATTCCAACGCAACTGGTTTCGTGCATTTTCGATCTCGTATGAAAAAGTTATACATTTTTAAAGATTATACAAATTTTAATATAAATTAATATACAATTACATTTCAATTTTATACCCAAATCAATCTGGTCCGTTAGATCTGCTCCCCTCCACATCAGGCCGTCCCCTACCTTCTTCCTCCCTACGTGAAAATCACGTTTGCAACAACCCATAGCCGCCACTCTAGGTTTGAATTATACTCCCTCCTCGTCGCTCGAAACTCCATCACTCCACCACCACGCTGAAGACCATCACCAGAGCCACCTTCGGCTGGAAGGTAGTGAAGCTCGGCCCCACTATGGCCTAGAAAAACGTGCATGAAGTTGCAGCCTTCATCTTCATTTTGCCGTTGATCCGTTAAGAGATTTTCGATCTCCACCGTTAGATTTGTAGAGCTCGAGATGCTCTACAAGTTTGTAGTTGGAAGTTTTCGCTGTTTGTCGACGGATTTGGAGAAAATGAGGGAGGAAGTTTCGAATTTTTGTGGCCATTGAAGATAAACATGGCGGCTGGCTATAGAGAATTAGGGTTTTGAGTTTGTTAACGTGTATATATATACACGTATATAAATGATATTAAATTTATTTTAAAACGACTTTTTCAAACGATCTCCAAATCTGACGTGCCGCCTGGTGTTCGTAAGGTTTACCCCGCGTTCCAAACACAATGGAATGTGTTTCGGAGGCTAATTCGATCATATGTCAGAGTTACGGAAATAAACAGTCAAATTTAAATCAAATCGATTTAAACCGATTTCAATGCGTTTTGGCTTGCCCCGGACAAACGGTACATCCTATTGACACGAAATTTGAAACCTTATAATAATTTCACATTACGGATCCGATGAAACTAGTTTCGTTGAAATCCGAGATATTTTGAAAAATGACTATTTTAACTCGCCAAATTAATATTAAAACAATTTCGGTGCGTTTCGAGCTGCCACGGTCAAACGACAACTCTGATTGTTACGAAAATTGAAATCCGATAATAACAAACTATTATGGATCCAATGGAACTAGTTTCGTCCAATTCTGAGACTGTCCCAAAAATTGCTAATTTCACTAGTCGACTAAATATTAAAATATTCAATTTTCACAAATTAACTTTAAATTCAATTTTAAAAGTTCTATAACATCACTATAACTTCAACATGATTTAATATAACTTTATAAATCATTTTCATTCACATTAAATTCAGATTTCAATTATTTCTGGAATTTCAACTATTAAATTATCGATTTAATTATCCAATTAAATCCAGTTATTCGAATTTTAAATTATTCGACTTATTAATTTCATTTGTTAACATTTAAAATCAATTATCGAATTTCAAATATCAGAAATTCTGGGTCGTTACAAACTTCCCCCCTTAAAAGAATTTCGTCCTCGAAATAACCAAGTAAGAAAGATCCACAAAATCCATTAACTTTTCAGAAATCCATTTTGTGAAAATTTTATATTCACCTTTTTCAAAACCTTTAACTTAAACCAAAACGATGGTTTCCATTTTCTAGTTCAATTCCTACGGTTTCATTTCAATTTAGAAATTGACTTTTCATTAACAAAAATTTCGAAAATTTCCTGAAAATTTTCTAACGCCTTAAATTTCCAGAAAAATTCGCCAGCGTCCCCTTTGCGCGGTTCGATCGTAGTAGGATCACAATTGACATAAATATGTATACATCGACCCACCCGGTCGGAAAAGCAGAAAAACAGTTCATATTTCCTATTTTTATTGCGTAGGCGTACCTTTTTAGCATTTTTAAGCAAAGCAGTTATTTATTAGCGTTTTAGTGCAACCAAATCAACCGAACGGTAGCCACCGCACCTGTACTTACTCAATTTAAACATATAAGTGACATATATAAAATCTATTCACATTTCACTTGTTTTCAATAATAACAAGTAGTTTTCATAAGCAATACATGTGATATTCATTCATAAGCACATATTCAAGGTTTTAACACTAGTTTCATTTGTTTGCAACCCAATTACATACAATTCCATTCAATCCGAATAGTTTCAACTTAATTTCTTACATTCAATTTATTTTCAATTAGTTTACATTCACTAATTTAAATTCAAGTTGGTTCACTTTCAATTCAAATTGAATTCAATTCTGTTCAAATTTATTTACTTCCAATTTGAATTTAATTACATAGCTTCTAATTTTTGCTAATTCAATTTCATCAACATTTAATGAATTTATATACAATCAATCAACAACCATCTAACAATCAATGTCATTCTACACAACCAAATAAATTCAATTTACTTTACTTACACTCAATTTGGTTCAACATATTAAATTTTCCAATTGGTTTATATTAAATTGACTTCCATTCAATTTATTCAACTTCCAATAACATTTAGCTTTTATGAATTAACACTTACATTCATTTTTCCATATCAATTTATTCACATTCGATTGATTAACATTCAATCCATTTATTCAATTGCTAATCCATTTAACAAATAAAATTGAATTTTATTTATATAACTCAAGTTCACATTCATTTAATAAATTCACTTTATTAATTTACTTTGATATCAAAATCAAACTCATTCAACATTACTTAAGTTATTTTCCATTTCAAACATCATTTGCTCAAATTGACTTAAGTTTCCACTTATTAATCAAATTCAGATTCCAATTCTATTTAACTTTTACCAAAGTCAAAATTTATTATCTCATATTATAAGTTCAAAACTTGATTACTTATATTCAACAATTACAGCTTAGATTTAATTGATTTACTTATACTTATTTTTATTTAACTCCATCCTTAAGTTAAATTTATTCTATCAAAAATTCAAATGGTATAAGTTATCAACTCATTATCATTCCCATAAATATTTTAAATAGGATTCCAGAATCTTTTCAACCTTTCAAAATCAGTTCTGAAATCAATTCAAATTATCTTTTGAATTTCTAAAAAAAAATCCAAATTTTCCAAACAACTTTCATTTAAAATAATCTGGCAGCAATTCCTCTTTTGGAAACCCGAAAATGAACACCAATGATGTCGCGATCATCATCGGAATTATTTTCCAGCGACCTGAAAAGAGTTTAGAGCTTTCATCTCTCGAAAACAATTTTCCAAAACATCAAATCCTTTTAAAACGCTTCCCTGGAATTTTATTTTAGATTATAAATCACATTTATAAATCTTTTACTTATAAAATTTCACTTTTTATATATAAGATTATTTTTACCATTGTAAATCATTTTAATTATAGCTTCATACTTATAATTCATTTGCCTATACAATTCATTCTTTTACAATCGTTGTTTTCATTTAGTTTATTCAAACAACTTTTATTAACTTATATATATTCTTACATTTTTAACAACCAAACATCAATCATATACACTTTAATAATTTTAGAAAAATTATTTCTTTATATACAAAATATAATCGAGGTAAAATTATTTCATTTACCCAATTTAAAACAATATCGTGTCGAATTGTTCTGAACAAGTGTTTAGAGATCCCTATCGATAGAGTTGTACAGACTATACCGACCAGAATCCATATACCACTCAACAAACCAATCATCACAATATAAAACAATTTTATATTCACTAACAAATACGCGCTCGTATCTATTATTACACTCAAACTCATTCTAGAGTACTACTGACTCTATCTATAATGAGTAACACCCAACAGAGCAGGGTTGTCGCTTAACCATATGCTCTGATACCAAATGTAATTTTTGTTAAATGAAAGTTGATTTCTAAATTATAATGAAAATATAGGAATTGAACTAGAAAATGAAAACCATTGTTTTGGTTGAAGTTAAAGGTTTTGGAAAAGGTGAATATAAAATTTTCACGAAGTGGATTCTGAAAAGTTAATGGATTTTGTGAATTTTTCTTACTTGGTAATTTCAAGGACGAAATTCTTTTAAGGGGGGAAGTTTGTAACGACCTAGAATTTCTGACATTTGAAATTCGAATATGTAATTGATTTTAAATATTAATAAGTAGAATTTATAAGCCGAATAATTTATTTTTCGAATATTGGATTTAATTTGGACAATTAAATCGATAATTTAATATTTGGAATTCCAGAAATAATTGAAATCTGGATTTAATGTGAATGAAAATGATTTATAAAGTTATATTAAATCATGTTGAAGTTATAGTGATGTTGTAGAACTTTTAAAATTGAATTTAAAGTAAATTTGTGAAATTTGAATATTTGAATATTTAATCGACTAGTGAAATTAGACATTTTTCGAACTGTCTCAGAATTGGACGAAACTAGTTCCATTGGATCCATAATAGTTTGTTATTATCGGATTTAAATTTTCATAGCGTTCGGAGTTGTCGTGTGACCGTGGCAGCTCGAAACGCATCGAAATTGTTTTAATTTTAATTTGGCGAGTTAAAATAGTCATTTTTCAAAAAGTCTTGGATTTCGATGAAACCAGTTTCTTCGGATCCGTAATGTGAAATTATTGTATGGTTTCAAATTTCGTGTCAATCGGATGTACGGTTTGTCCGGGGCAAGCCAAAACGCATCGAAATCGGTTTAATTGAAATTTGATTGTTTAATTCTGTAACTCGCACATATGACCGAATTAGCTCCCGAAACACGTTCCATTATGTTTGGAACGTGGGGTAAACCTTACGAACGCCAGGCGGCATGTGTGATTTGGAGATCGTTTGAAAAAGTCATTTTAAAATAAATTTAATATTATTATATACGTATATATATACATATATACACGTTAACAATTGCAAAACCCTAACTCATCTCTTCCAGCCGCCATTATCATTTCAATGGCTGAGAATACACCATCTTCTCCACCTCTTTTCTTCAAATCCACACCTTAATTCAAGAAACTTTCAACATGAAAGTTGTAGAGCTAAGAAAGATCTTCAATCTGAACGGTTATGATCGTTTATTGTCAAGTAAATTGGTGGAAAATTGCGTACAAAGACAAGGAGCTGCCCACGTTTTTCAAGGCAAGTGGGGTGACCGAGTTTCTGGTGCTCCTAGCTGGAGGTAGGGGCGGTGATGGCCGTTCGATCGCCATTGCTTGATCATCGTCTAGGCGAATATAGGAGGTGCGAAAATTGAATGTATGGTGGCGGCTATGGGTTGCGTTTCTCACTGGAATGAACGTGAATTGGAGGGGGGGAGAAGGAAAGAGAAGCGGTCCACATCTGGAGTTGCAGAATTGCACGGTTGAGATGAATTAGGGTTAGAAAAAAATAATTTGAAATTGTAAATTAATTATATTTAAAATTGTATAATCTTTAAATCATAATAACTTTTTGCTACGAGGTCGAAAACGCACGAAACCAGTTGCGTTGGAATCATTTTTCCGAGCACTACGCAATGGAGCTGGTTTGGAGTCAATTGGAGACAGTGAAAATTTCGGGTAAAATTAAACGCTCGTTTAATTTTATTCGAAATAAAACGCTGCAACCGTTTTAAAATCAAAGGTGAGAACTCCTCACTCAATCGAATATTTTGTTTCGATTTAAATTTTAAATAGTTAGATTTAAAATTGTTGATAGTGTAAATTGTGATGATTGAATGATGATTGCTATTTATTGTGATAAATAGACATTATACGCCGTTATTAAGCGGAGGTTATTTATTAAAAACATATACCGCGATAATTTCACATTGAAGTGGAATTGGTATTATATATGTATATAGCAATATATATATATTGGAATATGTATATATTGGAGTTGATTTCCCGCATTGTATAGCGGATGAGACCCTATTGCGCTGCATAATAGCGGATAATATTTATAAACCCCATATACCTCGATAATTTCACTTTGATGTGAAATTGGTATTGTGCTAACATCTGTGGATGCAGGGAAACAGGTTGGAGGGATCCGACTGGATTCCTCACCGTAGTGATTTATTTACAGATATTGTTATATATTTTGTTGTCATATTAATATATGATGTTTGGATGTCGTGATTGATGATTGGTGCTGTTGCATCATCGGATCCATTTTCGAAGTTTAAAAATAACAATTTTGATTTTATATTGGGATTTTTGAAAAAATTATAAACGATTTATATAAAAGATTTATAAAATCGATATTTATAAATTAAAAATATTGGAATTATAAAATGAGTTTTTATAAGTATTAGAATGAAGTATAAATGGATTTCACAAGTGAATAAAATTTATAGATTTATAAATTGTGAAGTTATGAAATGAATAGATTTTGTAAAATAAAGGATTTATAAATAATTAACTTATAAATCGGATTTTGGGTATAAAGTTGAGTTATAAATTGAATTGATTTATAAAAGGGATTTTATAATCGAAGCTTTTATAAATATAGATGTGAATTTATAAACATTGTTTTATAAATCCGAAACCAATTGAATTTGATAAATTAAACATAGAAGTTTAATAAAGGGGATATATTCGTGATTTTGGACAGCGAATTATCCTTTAAGTTAAATATTGTAATAATAAGAGTTTGGTTGGGAATTTTATCCACGATTTTGGATAGTGGATAATCTATTAAGTAAAATGTGTAGAAACGTTAAATGTGTTAACGAAGTATATTCACGATTTTGGACAGTGAATATATTATTAGGTAAAATGGATATGTTTTGGAGAAGTGATATTACGAAATGAAGTGATTGTTTTAAAAAGATGTTTTAAAACGTGTTAAGTATCGAAAACATAGATTTCAACAATTATTGTTGAAATAGACGTTTCGAGGAATAAGGAAATGGTGGACTATAACACTGTTGTTATAGTAAATGATTTCCGAAAGGAAATGTTTTATATAGTATTGGGATTTATATATCTATCTAAATTTCGAATCCCTATACTAGTGATTTTGAGTTGTCGTAACGATGTTTTACGTAACATTCGTTTTGACTCAAATAAATGTTTAAGAAAATGATTTCCTTAAAGAATAAAATATATACTTAATTTTGATTTAAGTATATTGAATATTTTCAAATGTTGAAAATAAATGGATTTGTGAATTACCTATTATTAAATAGGTATGGAAATGCTTTTCCAATATGAAGTGAAATGTTTTCAGATTTATCTTCAAAGATAAATTGAAATGTGGAAATTGATTTGAAATTGTTTTCAAATAATTGAAGTGTGGAAATTATATATCCTGTAAAGATATTTTTGGAAGAAAAATAATTTGGAAAATTATTTGGAATCTGATGATGTTGTGCAGACCTATTGATAGTTAAATAACCAACTATCAATAATTACCTTGAATGGGTATTTATTGTGATTTGCTTGAATTTGAATGCCACACTTATTTTTGAATAAGCGCTCACTATTCGGGTTAGCCGGGAAAGGACCTTTGTGTCATATAACCCATTCTGAATTAGTTATACGATGATATGGATCGTATTGAAGACCGGTGGTGAAGACCGGGTATTTGTGAAAACGATAGGATGACCTATCGATTGTCTCTGCACCGTTAGCTATGGTATAGAGATTTCCTTTGTGATGGGAAGTTTTATCGGGATTGTGAATATCCGGATTGCAAGGGCTTCTTTTGGAAGTGCCTTCGGTTCTGTTTGAACCCGGAACAGACTTGTATGGTTACATGTCTGACATTACGCTTTGAGATATAAAGCAGATTTCTTTCAAATACATTTCTGTTGATGGCGGAGAATTTATTCTTTTAGCTTAACACCCTTCTTGGAGACGTACGAGCCCAGAGGTTATGTAGTTGAAGGTTATCAGCGATATATTCCCAATTTGGTAATGTGGCATGCTGAGTGTTGTTGTGAAATGATCATTGTTTGATCATTTGTGATATGATCATTTGTTTGATCATTTATCTTTGTGATCATTACTTTGATCATTTGTTTGACCCAAAGCATAGCTTTTGTATAAAGCGTAGCTTTGTGGACGAGACTTCGTCAGGGCCTCAACAACCCAGAAATGGTCGAAACAGGAATGTTGCGGCAAGGTTATGAGGGTCGCGCCCTTTAGGGTATGTCATTTCCTTCTGGAAAGGGGTGGTATCATGGTATGGAGCCCAGATACTTACTCATGTGGACACACCTTATTTATTATGTGTGATGTTGGTTACCGAGCGCTCGGATAAAGGTCCCAAAGGACCGGGTGATGACATATTCGTGAGTTACCTAGTTACAGGGGTAACCCGACCTTGTTTGGCAGAGAGCAGTTTGTTTCTCGGGATGTCCAGCTAGAGGCTATCCCATTCGGCAGTAGGAAAGGAAGTTCCTTAGCCTGACCATTTGTTGGAAAATCCAAAGAAACAATACGAACCCTTTACGATTGAAATTGTATAACCTGTCTCCTCAGGAGGCAGCTATAGCAGGCATAATATAATGGTACCTATGCTGGCTAAGATTAATATTGTATTTTCGAAAGAATTTTACACTATGCACTAGTAATAATATCAAAAATGATTTGTTTTGCGTAGTAAGCATTTTTGACTATCATAAGAATAAATCTCCTCCAAGTCTGCAATTGCATTGTGTGTGGTGGGAGGTCTTATGGTAGTTTCATTTTCCAAAAGCATTGCGGATTTCAATGTTGAAATTCTATTGTTGTTTATTTCTAAAGATAAACTGTTTTAGTTCTCACACCAGTCACCATGACTGACCTGGAGTTTATTGTTTCCTTCCTAAACTCTGGGTGCCCACCAATTTCCACACGGGCTGTCTAGAGTTAGGTTATTAGGTCATCCTGGATTCAGGAGATGCTGTGGAGCTCATTGGCGAGCTGGATGGCGAGACGTACTATTTGTATATGATATTATTATTATGTTGTGTATTCTGTATGAGGACAAGTTTGTATAACTGT
Organism: Allium fistulosum; assembly: GCA_030737815.1. Taxonomy (NCBI): domain Eukaryota; kingdom Viridiplantae; phylum Streptophyta; class Magnoliopsida; order Asparagales; family Amaryllidaceae; genus Allium; species Allium fistulosum. Next base: position 733,708,382 of record CM060908.1, on the reverse strand, counting down.
CCCGTGTGTTGTATTGTTGTTGTAAACTCTGATGGTGATGTAATGTATAAAATGATATAGTTCTTTGTTTTAAAGATTATTCATTTATCTATTATATATTGTTTCGCTGCGAATGTGAGATTCTGATATAGTTTTCTGTTTTTGTGTTTTTCTGTTTTTCTTTTCTTCTGTCTTCTTCTACCTCTTCTTTTAACCCTAATGGTTCGGTTTTCCGTTCATCTTGAGTTAATCGATGGAGATTAGTGTCTATTCAAGAGGTACGAAAAAGTGGACTATTACATTTGGTATCTTCGGTTCTGTTCGAACCCGGAACAGACTTGTATGGTTACGTTTCTGACATTACATTTTGAGATATAAAGCTGATTTCTTTCAAATACATTTCTGTTGGTGGCGGAGAATTTATTCTCTTAGCTTAACACCCTTCTCTGAGACGTACGAGCTCAGAGGTTATGTAGTTGAAATTTATCGGCGATATATTCCCAATTTGGTAATGTGACATGCTGAGTGTTGCTGTGAAGATGATCATTTATTGATCATTTGTGATCAAAGCGTGGCTTTGTGAAAAAGCGTAGCTTTGTGGATGAGACTTCGTCAGGGCCTCACAACCCGGAAATGGTCGAAACAGGAATGTTGCGGCAAGGTTATGAGGGTCGTGCCCTTTAGGGTAGGGCTGTTATGGTAACGGTAAATTTACCATTACCATACCATTACCAGCCAATCGGTTACCATTTTCGAGTGAAATCGGTATACCAGTTTAATCGGTATGGTAACAGTAAATTTACCATTTTCTACGGTAAATCATCGGTAACATTTCTTCAATACCAGCGGTAACGGTAATTTTACCAGTCAATTTATAATACATGTATATTCATGTAACATGCTTTATTATAGGCATTTAGAACCAAGCAAATGATTAAATTTAGTTTATTAACCAGATGAAATAATGTTAAATACAATTCACTTCTTTCTCATTTATGTCTTTTATTAAGTAACACTATAAATTGTATAATGAACCACCGTTATGGTGTGAATATGTGTTATGTTACTAACATTTTTTAAACAAACGGTAATTTACCATTACCAGTGTAACGGTTACCAGATTATCGGTATACCAGTCTTCGGTATACCAGTCTATCGGTAACGGTAACGGTAAGCAATTTTCGCTTACCAGTAAAAATGGTACGGTAACGGTATTTGTGAAATGGTAACGGTAACCATTACCATAACAGCCCTACTTTAGGGTATGTCATTTCCTTCTGGAAAGGGGTGGTATCATGGTATGGAGCCCAAATACTTACTCATGTGGACACACTTTATTTATTATGTGTGATGTTGGTTACCGAGCGCTCGGATAAAGGTCCCAAAGGACCGGGGGATGACATATTCGTGAGTTACCTAGTTACAGGGGTAACCCGGCTTTGTTGGCAGAGAGCAGTTTGTCTCTCGGAGCGTCCAGCCAGAGGCGTTTCCTTCGTGGCATAGGAAGTTCCTTAGCCTGACCATTTGTTGGAAAATCCAAAGAAACAATACGAACCCTTTACGATTGAAATTGTATAACCTGTCTCCTTAGAAGGCAGCTATAGCATGCATAATATAATGGTACCTATTCTGGCTAAGATTAATATTATACTTTCGAAATGTTTTCCACACTAGACATTAATAATAATAATCCAATGATTTACGTAGTAAGCATCTTTGAATATCATAAGAAGAAATCTACTCCAATTCTGCATTTGCATTGTGTGTGTGGCGGGAGGTCTTATGGTAGTTTCATTTTCGAAAAGCATTGCGAATTAATTTTATTTTCTTTGTAAAAATAACTGTTTTACGATCTCACACCAGTCACCATGACTGACTTGGAGTTTATTGTTCCCTTCTAAACTCTGGGTGCCTATAATTTTCCACACAGGCAGCCTTGAGTTATTTTTATCAGGATATTCTGGATATTCTGGAGCTTTGGGGATAAGCTGGATGGCGAGACGTACTTCCGTACTTGTTATTTATTTCCGCTGTGTATTCTGTATGAGGACAGGTTTATATAACTGTCTATTATTGTATCGAGTTGTATATTGACTCTAATGATGTTTTGTATAACTGATATAGTTCTTTGTTTAAAAGACTAGTGATTATCTATTATATTTTGTTCCGCTGCGAAATGTGAGATTCTGATATTGTTTCTGTTTCTGTATTTTTCTGTTCTCCTTTTCTTCTGTCTTCTTCTACCTCTTCTTTTAACCCTAATGGTTCGGTTTTCTGGCATTCGATTGCGCGTTATTTGATATAGTGGACGTATTAATGTCGACTTTCGAGCGTCGAAAAATCGCGATCGTTACAAGTGGTATCAGAGCATCCGGTTAAGCGACAACCCTGCTCTGTTGGGTGTTACTCATTAGAGATAGAGTCAGTAGTACTCTAGAATGAGTTTGAGTGTAATAATAGATATGAGCGCGTATTTGTTAGTGAATATAAAAATTGTTTTGTATTGTGTTGACTTATCGGTTGATTGTTTATAGATTCTGGTCGGTGCAGTCTAACTAACTGTAATCGATAGGGGTTTCTAAACTCTTAAACAAGATAAACTGACACAGTATTGTTTTAAATAGGGTAAATGAAATAATTCTGCCCAAAACTATTTTTGTATAGAAAAGAAATGATTTTCTATGAATTATCATTGTATATGGATGCTTGGTTGCTAGGAAAAGATAATATTGAATTATTATCACTCTTATATGAAAAACAATTAAGAAATAAAATGATATAACCAAAGATTTGAAGATAAATTCATTTAACAAATGAAATTTATAAATCTGAATTGAAAATATAAGAAAATGAATTCATATACGAATGAATTTGTAAATGTAATTGTAAATGAGATTTATAATTGAAATAGAATTCCAAGAAGATAATTGAAAATAAATTCATTAATGGAATAATAAATAAGTTGATAACTTATACAATTTGAATTTTGATAGAGTAAATTTAACTTAAAGTATGAAGTTAAATTAGAGAAAGTATAAATAGATCAGTTAAATAAAGTGAAAGTTGATTTGGAATAAGATTCAAATTGAAAAGGAATGAATTTGTGAATGAATAAATGAAGTTACATTTGTAAATAAATGAATTAAAGAAATGGAATTGAAAATTGAATAATGAAATGAAATTTGATTTGAATAAAGTTGAAAAAAAATCCAAACTTGGAAAAAAATAAATAAGACAAAGTGGATTGAATTCAAGTAAACTAACTTGATAAATTGTTAATTCATAAGTAATGAATTGGAAGTTAGTTAAACTAAAGTTGAGTCGTAAGCTAAATTTAAATTGGTTTGAATTTGTATATAAATTCAAGTGGGTAGTAGAAACAAATTGAAAATTTCCTTGTTATTGATAAAATGAATTCACGATGAATTGAATATGGAAATGTGAAATTTAAAAAGAATAAGTGAAATGGTTTCAAATGAAATGAATGAGAATATGAAATGTAAGTTAAATTGAAATGGATATGAATTCATTTCGTTCAAAAATGAATTGAATATAAAGAATTGCATTGTAAACCATTGAATTGAATGTGAATTAGATAAAAGAGATTTGATTTGTATTGAAACCTTATGAATTGCAAGTAAATAAAATTTAAACTGAATGTTGAACTTTGTTTTGAATTTGTTAGTAAGTGAAATTCAAGCTGAATATTGGAAACTGGAAGTGTTTATTTCAGTCTATTGTTTGCTCATGACCTCTGTTTTGAGTTTCTCAATATAAATGTTTGATTTCAAAAATCATTCTATCTGGATATACTTAATTGTTTGAGCTTAGAGTTAAGCCAATATAGGTTGTTATATTTTAAATTAAAGATTCAAACATGTATTTAAGTTAAACAGATAATTCACAATCTCTGAAAGGACTCAAAGAAACTGATTTAATTTATTTTTAAATACAGGTTTGACCTGAATTTTCTAAAAACAAAGTGTTAAATATAAATACAAGTCACTGTTATACTTAAGTCACAACTCCATGCTTGAAGTGGTCTGCACATATGAATTGTTCATTGACCTGAGTTGTAGCATCGGTTATTTTTACTTAACTTTGTTGGACTTGCCTTAAGTTAGTTGTCTGGTTTTCAGGTTTTTGAAAACCTGACTGTAATTTGGAAATTTAAGAGCAAATTTAAAGGAAATTTGAATTGGTGAGCCAGATTTAGTAAAGTTTAAATCCAGTTTGAAATGTGGATTCAAATTCACTTTTGGATTTTAATATGAAATAAAATAAAGTTTAAATAAATTAAAGATTTGGCTTTCAGATTTGAAAATCTGAAAAAACTATCATATGGTAAACAGTGGTTTAAATTCAAAGTAAAGTATAGATTCAAATCAAACTTTTGAATCATAAAGTTCTAAAATGAATTTGAATTTTTAAATCTTGAACTTAAGAAAGGAATGGCAGATAGAATTCAATATTCAAAGTTGTAAATGAATTGAATTCATATGGTAACGGGAAAACTATTTGAATAGAAGTAGATATGAAAACTTCTGTAAGAAATGTGTGAAATGATTTTTGGAATCTGTAGTTGGATATGGTTAAATTGGATATACAGGTATTATAAGGCTAAGGAAAATTGGATTTGATTTCGAAGATAAATTTGAAATTGCTCGGCAAAGGTATGTATTTGAATTTCAGTATGAAATTTGATGATCTTCTGATTTTGCCACTTGGCATTTTGTTTTCTTTTGGAATTTGAGAGTCCGTATGGACGTTTTGTAGTCGTACCGTGTTAGCCGCACAAAGGAGACGCTGGCGAAATTTTTCGAAAATTTCAAGAGTTAGAAAATTTTTGAGAAATTTTGGACAATTCAAAAAAAAAAATTTGAATTCGAATTTAAATTCGAATTGTGAAGTAAAATGAAGTTGTATGAAAACTATGAAAGTGTTTGGACAGTTAGTTGAAATGATAATCTTTAATAAAAAGATTTGTTTTGAAAATTTTGAGAAAACTGTTTGTTTTGGTAAAATGTTGAACGGGTATTGGATCATTCTTCTTTACTTGTAATTTCGGGACGAAATTCTTTTAAGGAGTGAAGATTTTAACGACCCTGAATTTTTGACATTTGAAATGTGAATATTTAATTGATTTTAAATATTCGAATTATAATTTAATTTGAAATTCAAATATCAGAATGGAATTTGGCGATTAAATTTCTAAATTTAATTATTGAAACTTGGTAAAAATTTGAATCTTCAGTTTTAAGCTGACTAAAAATAATCTGAAGGCTTAGAAAATCTATATTGATAATTCTGAAGGTACTGGAACTTTCAGAATTGAATTTGAAACTGTTTTGTTCAGTTTTGAATTATATCGTTTAAATCGATATTAGAAAATAGTGTTCCGGAGCACAGTCTCGGAATCCAACGAAACCAGTTCCATTGGATCCGTAATATTGTATTATTATCGGATTTCAATTTTCGTAACATTTGGAGTTGTTGTGTGAGCGTACGATATATAAACGCGTTGGAATTCAGATTGAAATTTTGAATTGTGAAAACCAAGGCAATTTGAATTTGAATTTAAAAATAAAAAATTAATAAAATCCCCTTTACTGTAGCAACGAACACGTTGCTTCTATCTTCAACACTTGGCAAAATGGTAAGACACGCGTTTGAAAATGAAAAGCATACGTACAAAACGAAAACTATCTTCGTTTAAAACAAAATAACAAAAGAAAATAATAAAGGGCCGCTTCTTATTTTTTCTTCTTCTATCTCTTCTTCACTTCAAAATGAATATCCAGCCTTTTCATTCCCAATTCAAAATCATGCCTTCCCTCTTATTCATTCACGCGTATTTGTCTCAGCAAACAAACGAATTCGCGGCGACTTCAAGGCGAGCATCGCGAGGCCGGGGTTTGCAAGGGGGAGTTCGACTTCGTCGTAGGGTCACGATTATCAGTGGAACGGGTGTGTCATGGGTCATCGAAGGCGCATGAGGCAGCGTGCGAGTTCGAGGCTAGGGCTAGGCGGTGGTGGTAGGGGGGACTCGCGTACGTCGATCTAAGACTGGGTTAGGCGCGAGAGTGGCGGCACTAGCAGGAGGTGCGCGCGATGGTGGTTCGAGGCAAAGTGTCACAGATCTGGGTGGTTTCGATTTGGAAGCTGTTCGATTAGCTTGGGCTCGATTCGACAGTGAGTATATTTACGAGTTTCGTTTTGATTTCAGATTAATATTAATATATGTATATATATCAAAATGTTTACAGTAAGGGAATACTGTCTGTTACAGTAATTTGAAAGGAAATCAGCAAAGAAAATATATATATATATATATATATATAAATAAACTATATTATGGATATATACATATTTTTAAGGACTGTAGAATTTTAAAATCTATGTGAATTGTTTTTTTATGCTGTTTTAGAATGAAAACAGAAAATATCTTATAAAGTTAAAATTTACTAGTTTATTTTGGAAATAATTTAGTTAAGTAAATTTGTTAAAAGAGATTTCTTTAGAAATTAAAAAGTATCGGTTTAAACTTAATCTATTTAATTATCTCAAAATACTAAAAAGGAAATTTTTGGTTAAAAATTTAATTAATAAATTTGTTGGATAATTAAGATTACAAAATGAAAATTGATTACTCGATTTAATTTGAATATTGATAAATTGTGTAAATATTTATACAAGGTATAAATCAAGAAAAATCGAGTCAAGATGGAAATGGATGGTAAAGAAATAAAAGCTAAGGTGAGATTTTCTCACTCGGATTAAAAATTGAATTGCAGTTATTGATTGTGTTGATTGCTGTTTGGATGTGATATTAGATATAGTAGGATATATCTATATATATATAGCAATATATATATATATATATATTGGCATATGTATATATTGCAGTTGTTGATTTCCCGCATTGTATAGCGGATGAGACCCTATTGTGCCGTTAGTAAGCAGATGATATTTAATAAATCCCATATACTGCGATATTCCACCTCGAAGTGGAATTGGTATTGTGCTAACATCTGTGGATGCAGGGAAACAGGTTGGAGGGATCCAACTGGATTCCTCAAATTGTTTGAATATTATTTCATATGTGAATGATGTGATTTATTAATAATCTGTGGATGATTTATTGGTAATTGAAATTGTGAAGGCTACCATTTAGCCGAATGTATTTTTGGTATCGTTGGATACCAGAAATGAATATAAATTGGATTTTGAAATTAAAGTGGAAAATTTTAAGTGAATTTATTTTTAAGAATTGAATTTATGGAAAGAAGGAATTTTAAAGTATAAAAATTGATTTTCGAAATCTTACCGAATAAATTCCAAAATATGGGAAAAGATATTAATGAGTGAGTTTTGAATAATATTGTTTCAAAAGTTGAAGAATTCATTAAAAAGGGGAATTTTGAATAATTGGAAAGAATAAATGAATTTATTTAAAAGTAATAAACTTTTAGAAATCAATTTGAAATTGATTTGGTATTGGAAAATGAACCTTTGAGAAATCGATTGAGAAATTTATTTGGAGTTGAAATAAATTTAGAAATCAAATTTGTAATTAATTTGGTGATGGAAAATAAATCATTGGAAAATTTGTTTGAAATTGATTTATTGTTTGTAAAATAAATCTGGAAATCGATTTGCAAATGGTTTGTTATTTGGAGATATATTCAGAAATAAATTGGCAATGTTTTGTTCTTTTGAAATAAAACTTAGAAATCAATTTGTAATTGATTCGATATTGAAATAAAATTAGAAATCAATTTGGAATTTGATTTTGGGTTTAAAAGTGACTATTTGGGAATGTAAATTCAAAATGGAATTTATGAAATGAAAAGGAAATTTGTTTAAAAATAAACGCTGATTTATTTTTAAGTGTGAAAGTAAATTTACGGATTTTGAACGTAAATTTGAAATAAATCGATAAGGATTTATTCAATTGGTTTAAGTGGACCGTTTTGAAGTGAAAGTGTATTTTCACTATAAAGCCGAGTATATTTTCCAAAGTGGCTTTTAAAATATAAATTAAAAGTTCTAAGTGGATTTTTAAAAGAAATATTTGGAAATGTATTCTGCGTAAGGAAATTTATTTGAAATTTATTTTCAAAAGTTGAAAGGTGAAAAGTGATTTGAAATTGGTTTTCAAATGTGAAGTGTAGGAAAAATATATATCTTGTGAAGGTATTTTGAAAATAAATAATTTGGGTAAATTATTTAAACCTGATGATTGTTGTGAATGTTGTTGATAGTTAAATCACCGACTATCAATATTGCCTTTGAAATGGCACTTGAATTGTTTTTCAAACAAACGCTTATTATTCGGTTTAGCCGGGAAAGGACCTTTGTGTCAGATAACCCATTCCGAATAATATTACGATGATATGGATCGTATTGAAGACCGGTGATGAAGACCGGGTATTTGTGAAAACGATAGGATGACCTATCGATTGTCTCTGCACCGTTAGCTACGGTATTGAGATTTCCTTTGTGATGGGAAGTTTTATCGGGATTGTGAATATCCGGATTTGCAAGGACTTCTTTTGGAAGTGCCTTCGGTTCTGTTCGAACCCGGAACAAACTTGTATGGTTACGTGTCTGACATTACATTTTGAGATATAAAGCTGATTTCTTTCAAATACATTTCTGTTGGTGGCGGAGAATTTATTCTCTTAGCTTAACACCCTTCTCTGAGACGTACGAGCTCAGAGGTTATGTAGTTGAAATTTATCAGCGATATATTCCCAATTTGGTAATGTGACATGCTGAGTGTTGCTGTGAAGATGATCATTTATTGATCATTTGTGATCAAAGCGTGGCTTTGTGAAAAAGCGTAGCTTTGTGGACGAGACTTCGTCAGGGCCTCACAACCCGGAAATGGTCGAAACAGGAATTTTGCGGCAAGGTTATGAGGATCGCGCCCTTTAGGGTATGTCATTTCCTTCTGGAAAGGGGTGGTATCATGGTATGGAGCCCAGATACTTACTCATGTGGACACACTTTATTTATTATGTGTGATATTGGTTACCGAGCGCTCGGATAAAGGTCCCAAAGGACCAGGGGATGACATATTCGTGAGTTACCTAGTTACAGGGGTAACCCGGCTTTGTTGGCAGAGAGCAGTTTGTCTCTCGGAGCGTCCAGCCAGAGGCGTTTCCTTCGTGGCATAGGAAGTTCCTTAGCCTGACCATTTGTTGGAAAATCCAAAGAAACAATACGAACCCTTTACGATTGAAATTGTATAACCTGTCTCCTCAGGAGGCAGCTATAGCATGCATAATATAATGGTACCTATGCTGGCTAAGATTAATATTATACTTTCGAAATGTTTTCCACACTAGACATTAATAATAATAATCCAATGATTTGCGTAGTAAGCATCTTTGACTATCATAAGAAGAAATCTCCTCCAATTCTGCGTTTGCATTGTGTGTGTGGCGGGAGGTCTTATGGTAGTTTCATTTTCGAAAAGCATTGCAAATTAATTTTATTTTCTTTGTAAAAATAATTGTTTTACGATCTCACACCAGTCACCATGACTGACTTGGAGTTCATTGTTCCCTTCTAAACTCTGGGTGCCTATAATTTTCCACACGGGCAGCCTAGAGTTATTTTTATCAGGATATTCTGGAGCTTTGGGGATAAGCTGGATGGCGAGACGTACTTCCGTACTTGTTATTTATTTCCGCTGTGTATTATGTATGAGGACAGGTTTATATAACTGTCTATTATTGTATCGAGTTCTATATTGACTCTGATGATGTATTGTATAACTGATATAGTTCTTTGTTTAAAAGACTAGTGATTATCTATTATATTTTGTTCCGCTGCGAAATGTGAGATTCTAATATTGTTTCTGTTTCTGTATTTTTCTGTTCTCCTTTTCTTCTGTCTTCTTCTACCTCTTCTTTTAACCCTAATGGTTCGATTTTCCGGCATTCGATTGCGCGGTATTTGATACAGTGGACGTATTAATGTCGACTTTCGAGCGTCGAAAAATCGTGATCGTTACATATTTACTAAATCCAAAACTAGAAAATAATCTTTTGTTTTCAAACTAGATCTCAAGTCCTTTATGACTTTTCAAGGTGCTAACTTTATAACCATTTCATCACATAACTTGGTTTTTATTTCATAAACACACTACCATCATATCATAAGCAATCCACTAACATATACATATCCAAACATATCATTTAACATCCAACTCACAAATCCAAGCTCAACCACAAACTTGTAATCATATGTCATCAAAACAACATGATATTTCAACAATATAAACACTATATTTTTACAACATATAGCTCATCAATATCAAGTTGTTCTGAAAATGAGAGTTTTACTCACCATAGCTTACAAATTTCAAACCAAACTCTTTATAGAATGCAACATGAAAGGGAACTTTGCGAAAATGAAAACTTGGATGTTTGAAGCACCATTATTTGGGCTTGGCCTGGGTTAGTTGGGCTCGACCATCATGGGTTAGGGAATTGTGGGCTTGCAACTTGGAAGAGGAGGTGTTGTAGAGCTTGTAGAAGTGTTTTATCAAGAAGTGGAAGTGATTTAAGTGAAAAAGAAGCGGTTTTCTCAATTTAGAAAATATGAAGATAGACCATGGACATTTTTTCCTCAAGCTCTTGGAAATTTAAAGGGAAGAAGTGGATTATAAAATGAGAAATATGAGAGGTAAGGGGTATATATAGGCTTAGGAAATTTATTAAAATATATAAAGTGGCCTTGAATTAAATATACACACATGCATGCACTCCCTCCCTCCTTATAATTTCCATCCTCCCCTTGTACTTGCCCTCTTCTCATGCAGCTATTCATGCCATGCACCAATGTACTATGTGTTGAAAGAAGCATTTTTATATAACAAAATATTTTCTCTTATCTTTATATATATTTATATATACACTTTAAAGAGAAGTATATACATGCATATATACATGTATTCATCTTGTTAAAATAGTTTGTAATGTGTATATATATCTTTACAATAGTGCTATGACATTTTGGATAACTTTTAACTAATGAAAAATCAAGATTTCAAAAAATAATTTCCGATCACATTTTATATTTTTTTCTATACTATATATATTGGTAAACAAAATTTGAAAATGATTTTATCATCATTAGTTGTTATTAAAAATAAGTTTATTTGTTAATAAAAATTCATTTATTTATTATTTTAAAATATAATTAAATATTCATTTAAATAGTGATTCAATTCTGGGTCGTTACAGGAGTCATTTAGATCTAAACTTTAATTGATACATATTAAAGTCATTTAGATCTGATCTATACACGAAGTTTGATTCAACATTCAAGGTGCTTTATCTAGCTATAATTAGGTTACATTTAATTATTTATTTATATATTAATTTATATCATTGCATGTAGGTAGATTAGAATAACCAATAGCAAGAATTTGTACATGTGGCTGGTGTCAGACCTATATGTTTATTTGTATGTGATATACAATAAAAACTATAATTTTGCAAGTTTTAATTTTTGACCATGTTGTAAAAAAAACATTTTTTTAAAACAATAGAATTTTTGAAACAATTTTAAATTTAATTTGAATTATAAATCAGTTTCGTATTCATTGTAATTATTTATACAATATATTTAATAGTACATACGTTTTTGAAAAATAATTATATATATATTAAAATGAAACATTTTCATATCTATATATAAAAATATATATTACTATATAAATATATTAATATAAATCCTAAATTTAAATGCAATATACTAACTTATACATGTATATATATGAGCATATACGTTTTAGTATGATATAGCAATTTATGAAACTAAATAATAATAATATTTTATATAATTTCTCTATGGAAATTGAAATAAAAACGCAAACAAAATTTTTATGAAATTATAAAATAAACTTTTGATTTTGTCAAAAACATTTTAGGTCGAAAAGAAAAAAAATTGGATTTTTTCTTTTATTTAAAATATATATAATTTTATATTTATATATTAGTATTTTATAGAATAATATATATATATATATACATATGAGCTAGATCAGTATCCCTCTAATAACAGCCACAAGATTATATTTAAATATTTGGTCCATGTGATAGGAGAGGGAAATAATAATGATTTAAATAGAAACTTGTGGCTGATATCGGAGTGCTACGAAATGGTGCTAGATAAAAGGGGCTATTGATCCAATATATATATATATATATATATATATATATATATATGTTTGTGTGTGTGTTATATGCGTTTTTTAAATTTAAAAAATTATTTGAATATATATATGTATATAATATATAAACATTTAATTTTAAATTTTAAATTCAAACAAGATATTGTTGAATCTTGAAATGAATTTAAATTTTGAATATTTATTTAGTTGTTTTAAATACTGTATTTTGAACTGGTATTATGATTGAAATATATTTATATATAATTATTTTAGTATATGGATGTATCTATATGTGTGTGTGTGTGTGTAATTATTGTATGTATATATTAAATGTATATATGTAAGTATACTTTATTATATATTAATTTTAAAATAATATTAGACAACAAACATGTATATAAAGGGGTTGTTATGTCCACTGCGGTGTAAATCCTAGCACTTAGGCATAGGCATGTTAAACCATCTACACATTATACATATTGCATGTGCATGCACATAAATGGGTATTACATATGTACACATATATAACTTATGTAAATAAATAAAACTTTATATTATCTATTAAGTAAAATTATGATTTTATTTAAATTTATTTAGATTTGATCTAAATTGATTCAAACTTCATAGGCTCAATAAGATCTAAGATGGTAAAAAAATCCACTCATTTAACGCACCGCATGATAGCCTAGTTCCAACAATGGTATTAGAGTACAATATCCTATGTGGTCTAAATTAGCAGCATTTGGGCCAACTAATTAAGCTTACTTATTAGTGGTGTGACGACCCACCTCCTCGACCCCCAGAATCAACACTAATATATCCTCGGTATTCAAATGCCGCAAATCCAAGTGCCAGAGAGGCAGATTATCATAGATAAGAAAGAAAATAAAAACAAAACATAATCTCACACAAATGGAATAACATATATTATTTCAACATATAACCTTTACAGCGGAAATTTTAAATACATTTACCAGAGTTGAACATGGAAAACTATTAGTATATGTCCTTAGAAATGCGAAATACTATAATACATGGGTGTGGTGGAAATGGATAACAAACTTTAGAAGAATCTTCTAACTCCTTGCTTCAAGCTCCATTTAGATTTCTTCTAACTAAACTTAACTATTAGGCTGCTCGGGAAAATCAGAGCACCCAGAGTTTAAGCGAAAGGAAAATAAAATCCGGGTTAGTCATGTGACTGGTGTGAGAAACTCAAAATACGCGTTTTGAGAGGAATAGTATCTTATAAGACCACGTTGCATATAAACACGGAATGGGTTTTTACCTTATGATAACCAAAACATTTACTACGCAAAATCTGGGAATATTATTTTTAATGACGTTCTTTGAAAACACTTTTCAAGTAAATATATTCAAATAGCCGAAATTGTTACATTCGTTAAATTTGATGGCATAAGAGGTTTCAATCAAGTCCATAGGCACTTATCGAAGTACGAATTTCCATCAAATGGCAGGTAAGGGACTACCTTCCATATAGTATATCTCTAGAGTAATGTATCGAGGGTACATAAAAAATCCTCCGCATTTGGCAAGACCGATCTATCCCTATTTAGCACTCATACATGGCCTGGATAGAAACCGAATATGACATCACTCCGATTGTTACCGATCTATCCGAGACATCTCATAGCATACGCCACATACCTTAAATATAAGGAGTTATCTAGAAAGGTGATGACCATACCATAATGGGTGCGGCCACTTAGCCTTGCAGCGTACCTTGTTTAAGCTATTACCGGGTGATGAGGCCCGAGGTAAGGATTATCTTTCACATAGCACATTCAACTTTGATGCCACATTGCCATTCCATGGTCACACAACTGATTTCTACAAACGTATAACTCCTGAGCCTGTACTTCTTTGGAAAGGGTGTTAAGTAAGAGTAGTTGCCTTCTCTGCCACCAAACAGATGATACGTTCATAGAGATCAACTTATGTAACTAAAAATACAATGTCAGATATTCGTCCATACAAGTTGTCTAGGAATAGGACAAATCAAATGCACTCTCCTACCACATCCTGTCGGGAGTTACCCCTAGGATTAGTAGCGAGAAGTCCTTGCATCGAAGATCCTAAATGATACCACATAGTATGATATGGGAAATTTTCCCTGAGGGTCAGTGACAAGCAGCCCTACATTCCATCTTCCAAATCATTTCCATCTCTTCACTTTGAATGTGTAAATTGGTTCGAAGTCGTCTTCGGATAAGAATCATCCAAATCCGACCTCGGTTCCTTCGAACCAATCATCGATAAAAAGATGTTAACTAACTAAGGAATTATTCTTTGATTGATTAATTTCTTTTTATCAAAATATCTTCTGGAGATATATATTTTTAAAACATTCTTTCCAGTATATACAGAATCATTAAACCTCTCTTATCAAATCCTTATTACTTAAAACCTTTTTAAACTTGGAATAGTTCGAAATCATTTCATTTAAATCTTAACAAATATTCCTTAATTCAAAACCCAAAATTTTGATTGGGTTAAAACCATGTTATCTAGGATGTTAATCCAAAACCAGTAAATATTAAGTGAGCAGAATCTATAGAAATCATCTAATTCTAGTCAATATCAATTCCTGTATTCAACAAATACTATGGGTGGAATAATGGTGAAATCACCTTTTAAATTCCATGAATAGTACGAGTTTCCTCTTCGGGCTTTAACACTAAGTATAAAAAGGTTATCTCCATAAAATTCTAGTTATTTATATTTGGAAAATTATATCCTTTATACTTAGGAAAATTTTGATTCGAATAAATCAAATTTACTATCCCCTCCATCGGGCTCGTCCAGATAGCCAGGGAGAGTAGGAAACTGGATTTCTAAACTCATGCCTATACACTACCTCTCTGTCACCCATAAGGCGGTCAAGTTATTTGATCGACTCTAAATCATTTAACATATTCTACTAACTTTAAATCATTTATTTAATAACTCCATAAATCCTTCAAATCACCTTCAAAATACTTTATTAATCATTTGAAAGTATTTACAAAAGATTTGAAAAAGAATGGTTGTGTTTAAAACTATATTTCAAAGTTATAGAAAAGTGCTGCGGAAAGTGCTTTTTAGGCTATATTGATCAAAATGACTTTTCTATCATTTGGAAATTCATTTTTATAACTCAAATCACTTTTAAAACATTTTAAAAGGAATTTATTTCATATTTTTAAACAAATTTAAAATATCATTTTTAAAGAAATCCTTTTATGAATTCCGAACTGCAAAACCGCGATTTTTTCAAAAACTTGTTTTACTTATATTTCAAAATCTACTTATGAAATCTCAATTTTCATTATTTTTTTGAAAACTATGGATATAATAGTTTTAAAATTCTTATCTCGAAGAATTCCAAGTTATATTCCATTCTACATACTTGTTTAACTTTTACGGTGCGAAATCGCGAACTGCAATTACGCGACGCGCCTATTTTTGACTCAATTTTCAGTATTCACTTAAACTTTGCCAAAACACTTTTAAATGTTTATAAAACATTTCTAAATCATATTAACCCATTTTTAAGAGGTTTAAACATTCCATATACACCATTTCATTCAATAAAGGAAAGTGAGTTCCTTTGTGCTTATCGACGTGTGTTAACGTGACTTGCATATATATTCAACAACCATATTAAACAACCATCATTAACAATCATATATATCATCTAATAGCATATATAACTATAGTTTAGGAGTTTCTCACCTTTATTTTTCCTTTGGGCTAGTCTAAAATTGGCTATAGCTTCGCTACGATGGCTTAAAATTCCATGGAACCGAACTCTTTGACCTTGAATGGGCTTGGCCCACCCTAAGGTGCTCACGACCTTGATGATGTGAGGAGGAAGGCTCGGGCAAAGGGAAAAAGGAGGGTAGTCGTGGGTTTTAGGAATGTATGGGAGGAGTTTGTTGATAGTTTTAAGGTGGTTCTACTAACATATATGTATTATATGATTTTAAAGCACTTTTGCCTAATATTTTACCATTATTTTGCTAAGCATTGAAGCCATGAAAAAACTTGAAAGTGGAGGAGAAGATGATAAGAATGTGGTGAAAAAAGTGAGAAAGTGTATGGGTATTTATAGGAGGAAATTGGAACAAATATCCAATGGTATAATTACCATTTTTCCCTCGACCCACACCCCTCTCCTACCCCCTAGGTTCGGCCGAAGTGATGTTCACATTGGTGAACTCATGTGCTTGTCCTTGTGTGTGTACTTGGTTGACTTTGAGTTCGCTTAAGGCTTAAGAAGTATCTTATATATTTCTTTTATATATATATATATATGTATGTATGCATATATATATGTATGCATGTTTATGTGTAAGTTAAAGTGAATATATGTATGTTGTATATGTGTGCATAATATTATAATAAGGTTGCAACAACCTTTGAATGACTTCTATTCGTTAAATCGTTGAAAATCGGGAAACCGATTTCCGGTCATATTTTCACTTATATTTTAAATTGCATATAAATGTAAACAAAATTTGAAAAAAAATTCTAATCATTTTAACTACTATAAATGATCTCATTTGAATTATAAAATCATATAAATCGGTACCAACAATTTTTTACAAAAATCGCTATTATACCGATAAAGCGATATCAATTTTTCTTATATTTTCAAACCAAGTACATATCTTTATAAAATTATTATAAATTATTTATTATCACTTTATAACTATTTAAAATTAATTACTATCATTTAAAACACTTATTTGAATAATTATAATAGTTATTAAATCATTAAACCTCAATTAAATCAAATAAATCAATTATTTAATATAAAGGCATCATTGATGATGTCTTAAATACATTTTATTCACAAAAATAAAATAATTGATTTTATTTAATATTCTTGTTAAATTATAAAAACAAGTCTTTGTATCCAGCTCCGTGAACGATGTTTTATGATGATAGAGCCGTTTATCGATAAAACGGTTTTCGGCCATTTATCGATATATTTCCAAATGAAATATTTTTGTAAATATCTATTCAAAATAAGATTACTATTATTTATTACACTCAAAACAATATTATTTGTACTATCAACCTTTTAATTGAATAATTTTAAAAATAAATATAATTTATCAAAGTGATAAATTTGTAGGCCGTTACAAGTTGGGTGTCTAGAAAAGTAATGTCTAGGCAAGGTTTGGATAATTGAGCATCATGCTTTGCCTGGCTACTAGTCTGGCCCGAAAGGCGAAGTAAGCCTAAAGGTTACACCTAATATGTAAGACCTAATTTGAATTTGGACCTTGGACTAATTTTCAAAATCTGTTTTTAAATTAAAATGAAAATTTAAATTTAAAAGATTAATTTAAAATAAATAGAAATTATACAAATCTAATAAAATAATTTTCAAAATTATTCTGGAAAATAAATTTTAATTTAAAAATTTATTAAAAAATTAAATAATCATTTAGTTAATTTTTTTTTGCAGAGCAAGCGGGGTTAAAAACTGGTCCCCTACCAGATTTATTAAAAAAGAAAAACAAAGATACAATGGGAAAATGATGAAAGACACACTCATGAGAACCATGAGCAGAGAAACTAAAAGAAAAAGGAAAAAACAAAATAAACAAGAGGAGTTATGGTATCCAAGGCTCAATCTGATACACTTGAAAATCATGCTTACTCGTTCTCATACCAATTAGAATATCATGCTTTAGAACAGCCCAAAGCACATCATGACTCCTCATTTGCCCTTCAAAATTCCTCCTATTCCTTTCAAACCACACTAACTTCATCAGCTTTTTTAAAATGAAAAAGAAAGGTAATCTTCTCACATAATTCCACTTTGTAGTATTCTCGATCAAAGCCCAATGATCAGCAGAAAGATGTGGGACAGCAACCATCCCCAAATTACTCAACACCTTACTCCAAAGATTAAGAACAACGGTACATTCGAAGAATATATGCAGGGCACATTCTTCTTGAGTATTACACAAAACACAGAAAGAAGGAACAGACATACCAAAAGCAAGCAATTTATCCCTAGTTAACAGAGCCTTGTTCACTACTTTCCAGTGCATTTGATCATCAGAACTTGGAGATATGGCATCCCAAGTAACCCTGTGCCATTTACAGCTGAGCGTGGAATCTATACCCAGCAGAGCTACATAAACATAGGAAATAGAGTGGGCTTTGCCATTCCATTGCACATAATCATGATCATGAAGAACATACTTGTTAGAAGCAAATTGGTTCCATAGGGATCTGACAGATTGATTACTAGAATAAGGCAGCATCAGTTTACCATTTGCAATATAGTCAACGGCCTTGGCATTTAAGCCAATACCAGATTGAAATTTCTGCTGAGAAGTGAAGATTTGATCCATAATAATGCCTTTGCTTATCCAAGGATCATGCCAGAAACTACAATCACTTGTGCCAGAAAGTTGTATTTGGATTAAAGGCCTAAATGTATTCCTCAAGTTCAAAATACTCCTCCATATCCAGCTGCAAGATTGAGGGACTTCCATCTGCCAAAAATTCTTTGTACCAACATTATGCTTTAGTGTCCATTTAACCCATAAAGAGTCCTTCCTATGCATTAGATCATTTAAGTGATAACTGTATGCAGCCTTGTTCCAAACAGGAATGTTGAACAAGCCTAAGCCACCTTTGCTTAAATGTTTCTCAAAAATTGTGAAAGAACATGGAAAAACCTTCTTAGCATGTATTGATCCAAACCAGAAGAATCTCATCATGGCAGATCTGACCATATTCAAGAGCTTAGAAGGAAGGATGAAAGCCCTAGCCCAATAGACCATCATTGAAAAGCACACTGACTTGATAAGAACGAGTCTGCCAGCTTGAGACAAAAATTTGGTAGCCCACCTCTCCAGGACAGCAGTAATTTTTTGAAAGAGAGTTAAACAATTAGACTGAGTCACCCTAGAAGTACATAGTGGCATACCATGGTAGGTCATATCATGATTCATGGTTTGCATCCCAGCAGCAGATGAGAGAATTTGCCTTTGCAAACTCAGCACTCCAGCATACAACATACTAGATTTATTTAGATTTAGTTCAAGACCTGTCATCAAGTAGAATCTATGCAAAGCACATTTAATGGTTTCAATAGACTGAAGATTAGGCTTGGTGAATAACATGATGTCATCAGCAAAAAGAAGAGAAGTTAGTTACATGTCCTTACATTTGGGATGAAAATGAATCTTCCTAGACAGATACAAAGGCCTAATATAGCATGTAAAAACTTCCATCACCAAAATGAAAATATAGGATGATAGAGGATCCCCCTGCCTTATCCCTTGCTTGGAGGCAAAGAATCCAGAATTAGCTCCATTCAAAATCAGAGTGAATGATGGGGTGGAGATGCATTCATAGATCCAGGCAACAAAAACTTTTGGGAAACCCATAAGGGACATGGTTCTGACAACAGAAGTCCATTGTAGACTATCATATGCTTTCTTGAGGTCAAGCTTTAACATAGCTCCCTGAGTGGTATAAACACTGCTGTAACCCTTTAAAAGCTCACGAGCAAGCATTATGTTATCGAGAATGTTTCTATTAGGAAGAAAAGCAACTTGATTCTTAGAGATGATTCTCACCAACACAGCAATAAGTCTAGCGGCAATAATTTTTGATATACACTTATAAAGAACGTTGCAACATGAGATTGGTCTGAAGGAGGACACAGATGTTGGGTGCCGGCTCTTTGGAATCAAAACCAAATTCGTAGCATTAACCGATTTGAGAAGCTTAACCTTGTCGAAAAAATTATGCACAGCCTTACAGAAAAGGCCACCTACAATATCCCATGTAGAAGTGAAAAACTGCATGTTGAATCCATCAGGACCGCCACTCGAGTTCTTAGTCATAGCAAAGAGTGTATTCTTTATTTCTTCATTGGTCACTTTTTCCACAAGCTTAGCAGCTTTGACATTATTGACTTTTGGCAGAGAAACATACGAGAGATCATCCAACCGAGGAATAAAGTTTTTATCATTGCCAAGAGGACAAGAAAAATGGAGGAGAAAGGCTCTGTCTACTGTCTCAGGGGTAGTTTGCAAGTTTCCTGCTTCATCGTGAATGGAATAGATGTTGTTATTTGAGTGTTTAACCTTTAGGGAAGCATGGAAAAATTTTGTGTTCCTGTCTCCATCAGTAGCCCATTTAATTTTCAACTGCTGCTTCTTCATATCACATTCAACTTCTAGAGCTTGATTGAGCTCAAGGAAAAGAGCAGCTTCCTTAACAGCCAATTCAGCATTGTCAGGAAAAGCCATCATCAACTCCTGAGCCTCCCTGAGCCTGTTCTTGAGTATTGAGGATCTAAGATTGCCATTGCCAAATTTGTCTTTTTCCCAAACCCTTAAGGCTTCTTTAGTTGCCCTGAGCTTCCTGCAAAAAATAAACATCGGATTTCCAAAATATTCATTAGCCCAGGCGGTTTGTATTATATTATTATATTCAGGATCAAGGATCCATGAGTTATAAAATTTAAATCCTCTTTTGACTCCATGAAGCTTCCTACCAGAGGTTATGATGAGAGGCGAATGATCAGAAAGTATTGAAGGAGGAAGGAAGGTAGAAAGATTAGGCCAAGAGGAAAGGGCTTTGAAGTTGGAAAATGAATGATCAATATTCGAAAAGGTCCTAGCTCCACTCCTGGATCTATTGTTCCAAGAATAGTGAGCACCTTCCCTATGAATAGGAATTAGAGATGAATCATAAATGGCAGTGTTCAAAGGGATGATATCCTTTGGCATGAGTGGTAGACCACCATACTTGTCACACAAGGCGAAACAACTGTTGAAATCACCAACTATAACCCAAGGATGAGTTTCTTGTCTTAGGGCCGAAATTAAGTTGAAAAGAGATTGTCTAGAGACTTGAGAATTAGATGCATACACAAAAGATATGTAAAAAGAAGAGGGAGGATTGTAATACTTGGCATGAAAATGCATTATTTGGGGTGTAGCAAGAAGGAGATCAAGGGAGAGAACATCAGGATTACGAAGCACCAAAATTCGACCATAGCTAGCTTCATTAAGATTATGAGACAGGGACCAGGATGGATTGACATACTTAGCAGCAGAAATTGTTAGGGGAATATTTAATTTGGTTACAAGGATAGCAAATATAGTCAGCTGATGAGTTGTTATTAAATGCTTGACATGATCTAACTTGAGGAAGTTATGAGATCCTCTAATGTTCCAAGCTCCGAAGTTGTGCATCATTAATTAAACTAAGGATTGGTGAGCAGCTTCTTTCATGCTCCTAGTAATGGGAGACTCGGCTCTTGAAGAGGCGTGGATTTGTTTCATAGATTTCCTTTTTTCCTGAAATTAGCATTTGTAGATGGGTCATTGATCATTTGAATATGATCTTTTGGAGAGATGGGAGGAGATTTCCAACCTGGAATCGATCCTAAGAAAACATAAGGTTGACTTTGGGCTGATTGGTTTGAAGATAAAGAAAGATATGAGGAAGAAATGGTAGAAGGAAGAGAAGAAGAATACATAGAGATAATTAAGTCAGTAATTTGCCTTTGCAAGATACTGCAAAAAAGCACTTCAGGATCAGGATCATGGGAGGATGAGAAATTTACTTTGGTTGAGGGTTTGGAGTTATGCAATGTTAAAGATGTTTCATGGTAGTTCATGTTATGTTCAGATTGATGAGTTTGCATCTGAAAATTTCCTTTGGCAGGCAAGGAATGAATACCATGCACAAAGGATATACTGTGCATATTTTGTGCTTCTTTAAAAACTGTTTCAACAGAAAGATGACATTCATTCACAACAATCATTTCTCCTTTATTTGATCTATGCTCCTCGTCATCATTATCTTCCTCCTCAACAACAATAATTTCCTCCTCAACATCATCTTCCCCACTTTTTGCTTCATTTCCTTCAAGAGCATCATTATTCATATCATTTAAAACTCCAAACTTATTGTAGGTCTGATAAACATCCTGTTCCTTGTCAGGAAGACATACATGCAAATTAATATCATTTCCTCTCTTATCACTAGTACTCTCTGTTTCTTTTTGTAGCTGCTTATCGTATTTTTCTACTTGATCATCAACATACACCTTGCTCACATTCAAATCAGGCTGATACTGGGAGGATGGTTCTCTGAAATTTGTTTTCCTATTTGCAACCTCTTGCCAGACTTGCTTACCTTTTTTTGAAGTTTTCCTACCCCTTTATCTGTTTTTGTTTCTTCTTGATATTTCTTTTTCAAGGCTGCATCATCCTTACTACCATCATTTTCACCACACTCTTTCAGGCATGAAATGTTTAAATGACCAAACTCCTTACATTTATTACATATATCAGGCCTCCAAAGATAGCTGACTTGAATCAACTGACTAGATCCATCTAGCAATTTAACAAGAAACTCATCAACTATTTGACAATCAGGAGTAACATCCACCAAGCATTTAGCAAAACCAATCCTCTCCAGCCTCTCAGTGGATGAGTCCATACATAACAGCCTTCCTATTCTAGAAGCTTACCAATTGATGCCTAGATGAGACCAAGCAAAGATAGGAATATTGGATAGTTTAAGCCATACAGACACTGATCTAATGGTACTGCAACTATTACCAATTGAAGGATCCCATGCCTTAACTATGAAAATTTTGTTCCTTAGAAAAATTGGATCAGCTTCTAAAATTTTCCTTCTGACCTCCACGCAAGACAGATGGAAAAGGAACAAAGTTCCATCAGATTTAACCACAATCTCCCCTTTTAACTTCCATAACTTCTTTAGATGATTGATAACAGTAAGGTAGGACAGAGGTTTATCAAGAAAGAACCCAACTAGCCAATCACTCCAAATTTCACTTCCAGCCTTAATCACTTCGTCCGGTGGAACCAGAGCATGTTCATCAAAAACAAAGGGAAAATCAATTGGGGAGTATTTCCCAACATTACAGGGTTTGGTTTTGAAAAGCGAGGACCAGGAGGAAGAAGCAAATGGTGGATGAGAGGAAGAAGAAACAAGAGGGGGGGGACTGGCGGAGGTAAGGCGGGAGGAGAGTTTGGAAGGGGGCCTGACAAAGAAGCTGGGGAAGGAATAGTTGAAGGTATGGGAGGGACAGTTTGAAAAGATGGGGAGAGGGAAGGGGCATGGTCGGGAGCTGCCATGAAAATCAAAAAAAGAACGACTATTCTTACTTAATACAAAACTTATTTTTGTGAGTTGAGAGTGATCATTTAGTTAATTAATTAGATTAAATAATATATGTATATTAATATATGTTATATTATCTTAAAATGTTTAAAGTGATGTGTGTATATATACTTTTAGAAATAAAATATAATCAATTAAAATTGTTTAATTAAATTAATTAATTAAGGGTTAAATAAATAGCATAAAATGTATATTAATATGTATGTGTATAACTATAAATGTTATGGTATGCATATTCGGTATAAAATGTTTAATTGAATAAAATAAAATAAATTAAAATGTTAGTTAATGAATTAGTTAAATTATTTAATTAAGTATTTAATTAATAAAATTAGCATAAGATTCATAAGGTTATTAGTTATAAAATGTTATACAATAATCAAAAGTTATATAATATGAATGTATAATAAAAGGTGGAACAATAAGAAACCCTAATTAGATTTAAAGAATAAGCACATATGTATAGTATATATATATATATATATCGCGATTTCATATGTGTACAGCACTTGAATCACGATGTATCTCATAAAAATACATTATTCCGTAATTTAGTATAACTCAATTAAATATATTAAAGCTTACGAATCTTTAATATAAAATTTGTCCTCTACCTTTTATATTAATGGATCACTTGCATACTCCTTAGATGTTGATGTTCCTTAAGCTAAGGATGTTATGTGTAGTACTACCAATTTATTGCATAGACGAGGTAAGATATATGTACATATTTGTTAATATTCCTAATGGTATGTACATATATACTTACATCATGAGATGTTAGTTACGTGTGAATAATCTCTTTAAATTTGTTGATATTCCTCAAAGTCGAAATGAGATTAGGACAAAGACCATGTATTAGGAGTTGTATATGATAATCAAGAAAGTATAATATATCGCTTGCGGGCCTATGATTTGTTAATATTGCTCGTGGTCAGAATTCAAAGGCAAGCAAGTCTAACACCTATTATAGAAGTCAAAAGACTTCTATGTTTCGTCTTAGGGTTTTGAAAAACATAAAAGTTCAGTGGGAGCTTATTAGTAAAATGAATTGTAATGTTTAACCTTGCTAATAATATAAGAACATATGCTATGTATAAATTAAACTAATATACATGCTAATAATATAAGAACACCTGAAATGTATAATTTAAACTAATTTACATCGATAAATTTGTGCATTTAATATAATTGATAAAATGTTTATCAATTAAAATAAACAAATGAACTAAATTAATACTGACAAATAGAAATATAACGTATACTTACCAATAAATTTTGCATGTTTTCAATTTAAGACCTATGTAAGAGCCTAATTATACAACTACTGAACACATTCATAACTTAGTCATTGACATGTTTATTTGCCTTAGACTACGTATTGTCTTCTTTGAATTTCGGACTCTAAAACAATACAAATACACACACACACACACACATTTGATCCCTATTCAATCACATATAAATATTATATGATGAACGATTGCAATTCGTAATTTACGAAACCTCGATAAATCTAATTTATTCGAAGTGATCAAGTAAAACATAGTGCTAGATCATGTATTTAATATAATTGATTATAATAAGGATATTTTTGTGTTAGATGTAACACTAGACCAAGAGCTATAAGATTGATTTAAGAACTTGATCACTAAAAAGTCGGTTTGATCAGTTTGCATAAAATGAAACTTATTCGATATCCTTAAATTTTAATGATAACCGAATGCAATTTTGTAAAAAATCCATTATGATTATGCATTAAGGGTTACTTAAATTATTCGAACAATTGGAAGGGAAAGCGAATGTACAAGAAAGGATGTAACTTAAGGCATAATCAGGATGAAGGGAGTGAATAGTCACTTCTGGTTCATGAAGTTATATCGGATCCGAATTTGTATAAATAACAATAGATACTTACAAGGAATAAGAAATACGATATCTATTCCAAAAGTATTTCCACATAGAAAATTATTTTCTATAAGACTTATTTCCCAAAGTTTAAGATATTTGACCCAAAAACTCTTAATTGTAGACCAGTTACAATAAGTGAAATAAATAGCCCTTGTTAAGTGGTTGAATGAAGTTTCATATTTCATACGCTATTATGGCTAAAATAGTGGAAGCATACCATATAACACGTTTTGGTGAAAGCATCAAGTTACAAAATTGTTTTCGCAAGCATACCAAATATTATTTGTGAAATAATTATTATTTTCAGTATTGATTGAAAATATCGCATAGTTCAATTTTAATATGAGTATTTTGGATATTCTTTATAAAATAGAACTATAAAAGTGGTATTTGTTTTCTTAACAAAAGTGATGCATCGGAAAATATACAAGTATCAGAAACTTTTGCAATTATTTTGGAATTATAAACTAGGCAACAGTTTTGAGAAGTAAATCTATAATCATATGATTATGAATCATATGGTAGTAGTGAATTGTATCTCAAATGTAACGACCCGTAAATTTTAATAATTTTATTTGTTTTAATAATATATTTAATTGAATTTTGTGGAATTTTAAATAATAAAATTTTGAAATAAAAATTTAATATTTGAAATACGTCTTCTTAGACATAACAACTGATAAATTTTCATCAGATAATTTGAAAGTTTATTTTCTAGTGTAATTTTATTCCAATTCAAATCGGTTAAAAATTGATGGTAATAAAATATTTTCCAAACCTGAATATTTTTCTACAGAAAATTTCTAAATCATCTTCTGAGTGAGACGTCATATTTCGTTTCTCCAAATTTGACTGTTATTGCTCCGTCGATCTAATTTTCGGCGAAATAGCAGCATTTTCATACCGATATCGACTTTGATCGGAGTCTGGGAGACAACGAAGTCTACGAAATGATTATCACTACCGGTTTCAATTTGGAGCTTTTATATTCAGCGTCCATTCACTTGTCAAACTGCTGAATTAATATAGCCAGTTCCCAGTTGTTTGATATTCCCAGTAATTTAATAAATGACAATTGGTTTTCAATATTCCTACCATTTCGTATATTTGTTTATTTCTCCTGATTCGTTTGGATCTCCCTGCTCTTTCCTTCGTTCATTTTTGTTCTTTGTTTTCAATTCAGAGAAAACAATATATATAATACCATATGGAGTCAAGTGTTGTTGCCCTGTTCCATTTTATTTCTTCTTCCACCTGAAGGGCTGCTCGCCTCCTTCCCTCTACCTCCGAGCCTCCTCCGCCAATTCCTGACCTAAGCGCCCTCTTCTCCTCGCTCATCCTTTCAACAGCCGAGCGCCGCAACACCCTCACGCACCTCCTTCTATTGGTATGCATGCTTCATAAATATTGTATTGTAATATATTATACTAAGATATATAAATATATGTTTATAGTATACTATATGTTGATCATATTTAAGTGTTATCTGTTAGTACAACATAAGCTTATGTAGACTGTTTATACATTATATATTCAAGTTATTATTGTTTTTTTTGTTTTTTTGTTTTGTTTTTGTTTTGTTTTGTTTTGAATATAAAAGTTTTCAAACTATATATATATATATATATATGTACAGTTGGTCGGCAGAAAGCTTCGTATGATGCATATGAACATATATATACAAATTGCTTTCTGTTGCTTAATTTGACAGCTTATATATATATATATATACACTTTTGCATGACTAGTTCTATAAAATTATATATATATATATATATATATAAAGTTGTACATCTACTTTGCTTTACCAAAAGTCAGGCAGTCTGCATATTTTATGTATGAACATTTAGTTATATAAATAGTTAGCATATTTTCTTTGTACTTGCATTTATTTATATATGAATTGTCGGCATATATATGGGAAGTTTTGGCAATTTTATAATAAGTTTAAAACATATATACGTCCTTATATATACTAGTTATATGTATAGTATGTATATATGAGTTTATAAAGGCTATACACCTTGACATCCTATATCAATATACATATGTTAGCTATTTTATAAAGTGGTGTACGTGTGGTTATATACGTGCTAATTGCATACTTATAGTTTACTGCAGTTGTATATATTTGGATTTTATAATAAACATTGATCTTACCGTAATATATAGGTAGATTATATGTAATACAATACGTTTAACAAGGGTTGTATATTAGTTTGCATATAAAATTAATTTGGTGTTTGCCCATATATATATATATATATACACTGGTATTTCATATATATAAGAATTTGACTATATATATATTCCACTTTCAGTTTGGGCTGTTGTTTCGTCTTATATATATATTAGGTTATATATGATATGTTATTTTATAGAAAAGTCTATATAAATTATGTGTAACTTGGTTGTTGTATATATAGTGTATGTAAGTGTATATATATTTAAATGTTGGTTTTATAATAAATATGATCTTAAAGTATAATATGTTAGTATATATATAAGTTTTAAAATATTGATTTTAAGAATAATAATAATAATAATAGTTTATATATATTTTCCACTTTTATATCAAAATTTATTTGATTCATTACTTATCGATTTCTTATCTTTCAGCTTGTCCATCGAATTCGTGCCAATCTAGCTTTGCTCTGTGATTCGTGCTTGGATTCGTAACTTAATTCATTGTCTATCCTCTCTAGCCTCGAAAGGTGAGCAATCACTCAGATTAATGTTCTTATATTTATTAAATTTGATTTCAATTGAAACGACAATTGAAATATGCTACTGCTAGTTATTTACATTGTTATATATATGCCATTATCTGTATCTGTTCACCTGTGACATCTGACACTATTATCTATTATTATATTGATGATATATGCCTATTACTATTGTTATTTTATTATCATATCTGTTATCACTCTACAAGTTCCCTGTTAGTATAGAATCACTATGGGTTGAAATGATACATACCCGAACGATCTGTAGAATAGGAGAAAATCGTTATGGGTTGAAATGATAAACCCAAGCGATTTTCATTGAATTGAATTTTGGATTTTGGGTTGAAAAGATATATACCCGAATATGTTTTAAATTGCAGATTGAAATGATAAATATCCGTATCACTTGACCATAGGATAGAAAATTATATACAGATACCGTTGGTCTATTTATATATTTTTGAAAAGGATTTGTATGGTTTTGAAAGGAAATATATGGTTTTAAATAAATATTGATTTTTAAAGATTTATTAAAGTTGATTTAATAAGTTGATATATATAATATGTTTATGTATTTATTTAATATCTATATTTTCAAATATACAGTTTATATTGATTTGGGTTGGAAAGATAAATTTGAAATTGATTTGAAATTATATTTATTTAAGAATTATACTTAAATAAGTTTGATTTGAAATTTATTAAATTTGAAATTTTAAAGATATGTTTTATACTTGAATTTGAATTTGATTAAAAGGGACTTAAATGAATATTTCAAAATTATATAAATTTAAATGGGATATTTTATTTATTTAAATTTGTAAATTGAAGTTGTATTCAAATGATATTGAAATAATTAAGTAAATATTTCAAAACTAAATAATAGAAAAGTGAATTGATATATATATATATATAAGATTATCGAATTTAGTTTTGAAATGTTGAATATTTAAAGCTTTGAAATATATTGAAATTGAAATGGCTTATTTTATGGTTCGGATATGTATTTGAAATCGATAATTTGAAATGGTTTATTGAGAAGCTGAATCGAATTGAAATTGACGATTTGAGATTTGATTAAATTAAAATTTTGGAATTCGAGTTGATTTGAATCGATTTGTGAAATTTGAGGAAACTATTTTATTTTATAAAGTAATTTTAAATTATATTTAAAACTATTGATATTTTACTTTATAAATTATTTTAATATAAACTATTTTTATATAAATCATTTTTAATATAAATTATTTTATTTTAAACTATTTCAACTTATAACTATTTATATAAACTATTTTATTTTATAAAGTAATTTTAAATTATATTTAAAACTATTGATATTTTACTTTATAAATTATTTTAATATAAACTATTTTAATATAAATCATTTTTAATATAAATTATTTTATTTTAAACTATTTTAACTTATAACTATTTATATAAACTATTTTATTTATAAACTATTTTATTATATATACTAATTTTAATATCTAAACTGTTTAAAAGGAAAGTGTTATGATTTCCAAAATGCTATAATTTCAAAATGTTATGATTTCCAAAGTGCTATGATTTCAATGCTGTGATTTCCAAAGTGTTTTGATTCTTAAAAGACTGTGATTTCGAAAGCGTTATAACTTTGGAAAGTGATATGATTTTGAAAATGGATATATTTGAAGTGAAAATGATATCGTAGTAATTTGGGTTTTGAAATGAAAATGATATTTTGGTTTTGATACATAAACTATTTAAAATGACCACGGTGTTATAATAACGATTGGTTGTTAAAGAGACCGGGATCAGATATGGGCATACTCTCTGTCGACACCAAAAACCACTTTAAGAACTGTGTACGCGGTAGAGTTTCCAGAATGAAGTAGGATGTTGGCGACGATCCTAAGGTATATACGTGGACCCAACTCCCGTGAGTTGGCATAAGGTGGCTAAAACAGGAGCGATTGACGGACCAGTGAGGTAGCACTTCTGTTCGGACACACTTCTTTGATACCATTCTATTACTTGTGATTGATTTGGTGCGCACCTTTGATTTGGGAGTGTTGTTCGAGGTGGGCGGTACGTGAATGCTATGCGTCACCACCAGTCCGGATGCGTAATTGGTATATCTACCCTGGCATTGCCTAGTTGTGCCGTGTCACCTACCATATCGAGCTTTACTACGAGTTTGAATTTCTCCCGTAGCCTGTGGAGTATCGAGGATAGCCCCTATTTTTGGGAGTATGCTAATACCGGATAGACTACTGGGACTATTACGTGTTAGGGTGAGTTCAGATTAAATGTAAAGCCTTAATGCTATTTAAAAGTATGTTTATTTTATATTAGACATTATTATAATAACGAATATTACTACATAGTCGATAGTTTAACGGATCCTTAGAGGATGGTTATCCCAAACATCCTTTGAGTTACTCGTATTTCAGTTGATATTCCACTTGAGTTGGATTTATTGATATAAGAATGTTAATCTTGACTCGAGTGTTTTGTGTTTTGCTTTACGCTCGGGTCAGACTGAGTGATACAACATTTGAGACTAACCTTTGGAGTTGGAGCTTCGCTTGGAGATCCAGCTATCTATCGATTCTGCTATCAGTTAGTCAGTTGATTCCAGTGATGTATTCAGATCTTGTATTTGACTATTGTATTGAGACATCTATGTATTCGAGACTTCTGTTGTATCTTGTTTAACTCTGTTATATATTTATAGTAGCTTCATGAACTACTATTCTTTTGTTTCCGCTGCATTATTGTTATATTACTCTGTGTCTGTGATTATTTTATTTACTGTATATGCTGAGTTTTGCCAAATTTTATTTACAATCCATTGTTTTGAATTATTCAAGTCCGACATGTGTGGATTTATTGTCGATTTGAATGGACCAAAATACTGGGTCGTTACATGTGGTATCAGAGCTATGGTTTTAGGAAAAACTCAGCATATAAAGTAAAATTCAATTATAGAATCACTTTCGTTCGAGCCTGAATTCCTTCTTCTTTGACTTGGTTCCTTTGAATTTTGGAATGTTCCCTTCGGTTCCAAAGTCCATTCGTGTCTCCCATATTCACGTCTTTTGATTCTGGAGTATCCCATAACTCCACTTCAAATAATCTCTATAATAAATCGGCGGTCTTGCCAATCTGAATGATTTGTAAAGGGGTGAAACTCCTTTACAACAAACATTGATTCACCGAAGATTTCTGTATCCTCGGTTTACGATGCTGTTATCTTCTGCTATACCTGAATTCTATCTCTTGAGATCGAATGTCGATTTACCTCGGAATTTTTGTATCAATCTTATTCTTGAAGTCTCGGTTGACCCGGTTAAAGTTGCCCATGATTTATATAAGTCTATCCATATTCCTTGTTTGAAAATTTAAACATCTTATCTCTCTCTCGAGTCTATCTTCTAGTCTGAGTTCTTTTGATTAGAATCTCTCTAATTTGAATCTCTATCCTTATTTTGAAACCTATTTTGGAATCATTCGAGTGAGGGTGTGTATTTGTAAATTTACAATAAAAATGTTTTATATATTGTGTTGTTTGAGTTGTTGATGTTGATTTGGGTCTTCGATCGATTCGTCTAATCAGCGATATCGATAGGATTTCCAAAACACTTGAACATAGCAGACTGACATGATATTATTTTCAAATTTGGTAAATGAAATAAATTTGTATGATTATATTATAAGAATATAAGTAAAATTTTCTGTAATTTAATAAGTTAATTAAAATGGTTGTTTGAAATGATAATATTTGATTTCATTTATTGTTCTAAATGAATTTATAAATATGGTTTATAAATTGATTTGGAATTTGAAATGAATTTAAGTCAAGAATTTGAGAATTTAAATTTCCGATGATTTCCAACTTTGGTTTTAAAGTTTTAAAATGCATATTATTTAAAGTAATTTCAAATTGAAACTGTTTCAAAGAACTTTAAAAGGTTTTAAATCAGTACTCTTCTCTTTGTCGCTGGAAAATAATTTCGGTGATGACTGCAGCATCATCGACATTCATTTTCGAGTTTCTAAGTGAAGAGACCATTCTGTAGTTTTGCTATAGTCTTGCTTTGAAGAATTAAATTGATTTGGATTTCTAGAATATGACCTGATTTATAATATATATTAGTATATGATTTACAAATTTGATTTGATATATTATGTACATATATTTATGTATCTCTAAAATAGTTTGAAGTTGATCGGGAATTTAATCCTTAAAAATTTATCTTAAAGGATGATTTCAATTATAAAATAAAGCCAAAATTTTGAATTAATATTTAAACTTAAATAATTGAATTGGAAAATTTTTACTTGTATACACTCAATTATATTCCAATATAACTTACCTAAATTATTCAAAAGTTGAATATGTAATTGGATAATATACAATATAAAATGATTTTTATAAACAAAATTTGAGTGCTTATAACAAATGTTATACACTTAATTTTTAATTATAAAATGGTTAATAGAGTTAAATAGAATAATAAGTTGATTGGATAATAAATGAGATAAATCAAATAAATTTGTTTTGAAGGAATTAATAAATTGGAATTAGATCAACTTATGGAAATACCTTGAATTTAAACTCAATTATTGAATATAAATTAATTTAAATTGAAATTTCTATGGTTTAAATTAAATTATATGGTTTAAATATAGGTGGTAAGATAAATTAAGTGGGATAAAATTAATTATAATTTGGAATAAAAGAATTAAATTTGTTGAATAAAATATAGTATAATAAATGATTTTACAAATTGATTGATTTAGAAATTGTTAATTGTGGATGACTAGATAATAAGATAATGAATTTAGAAATAGATAGATTGATTTAACTTAAGTGAAACCAAGTGGATTAAACCAAATTGTTAAATATTAATTAATTTAAATTGAAATTTATATGGTTTAAATTAATTGTTTTATTTTATATTTCAAATCTATTTTTCTTTCAGGTTGTTTCTATTCTCCTACTTTCTTCCTTTTCGGGGACGAAAAGTTTTGAGTGGGGGAGAGTGTAACGACCCGTAAATTTTAATAATTTTATTTATTTTAATAATATATTTAATTGAATTTCGTGGAATTTTAAATAATAAAATTTTGAAATAAAAATTTAATATTTGGAATACGTCTTCTTAGACATAGCAACTGATAAATTTTCATCAGATAATTTGAAAGTTTATTTTCTAGTGTAATTTTATTCCAATTCAAATCGGTTAAAAATTGATGGTAATAAAATATTTTCCAAAACTGAATATTTTTCTATAGAAAATTTCTAAATCATCTTCAGAGTGAGACGTCATATTTCGTTTCTCCAAATTTGACTGTTATTGCTCCGTCGATCTAATTTTCGGCGAAATAGCAGCATTTTCGTACCGATATCGACTTTGATCAGATGATCGTACCACTGATATTTATATACCGTTTTGATCGTCTCGTCGTGCCGATCTCAATAGTATATTCGTTTGTGCGTTCCAGAGTCCGGGAGACAACAAAGTCCGCGAAACGATTATCAGTACTGGTTTCAAATTGGAGCTTTTATATTCAGCATCCATTCACTTGTCAAACTGCTGAATTAATATAGCCAGTTCCCAGTTGTTTGATATTCCCAGTAATTTAATAAATGACAATTGGTTTTCAATATTCCTACCATTTCGTACATTTGTTTATTTCTCCTGATTCGTTTGGATCTCCCTGCTCTTTCCTTCGTTCATTTCTATTCTTTGTTTTCAATTCAGAGAAAATAATATATATAATACCATATGGAGTCAAGTGTTGTTGCCATGTTCCATTTTATTTCTTCTTCCACCTGAAGGGCTGCTCGCCTCCTTCCCTCTATCTCCGAGCCTCCTCCGCCAATTCCTGACCCAAGCGCCCTCTTCCCCTCGCTCATCCTCTCAACAACCGAGCGCCGCAACACCCTCACGCACCTCCTTCTTTTGGTATGCATGTTTCATAAATATTGTATTGTAATCTATTATACTAAGATATATAAATATATGTTTATAGTATACTATATGTTGATCATATTTAAGTGTTATCCGTTAGTACAACATAAGCTTATGTAGACTGTTTATACATTATATATTCAAGTTATTATTGTTTTTTTTTGTTCTTTTGTTTTGTTTTTGTTTTGTTTTGTTTTGAATATAAAAGTTTTCAAACTATATATATATATATACAGTTGGTCGGCAGAAAGCTTCGTACGCTGCATATGAACATATATATACAAATTGCTTTCTTTGGCTTAATTTGACAGCTCTTATATATATACACTTTTCATGACTAGTTCTATAAAATTATATATATATATATATATAAAGTTGTACATCTACTTTGCTTTACCAAAAGTTAGGCAGTCTGCATATTTTATGTATGAACATTTAGTTATATAAATAGTTAGCATATTTTCTTTGTACTTGCATTTATTTATATATGAATTGTCGGCATATATATGGGAAGTTTTGGCAATTTTATAATAAGTTTAAAACATATATACGTCCTTATATATACTAGTTATATGTATAGTATGTATATATGAGTTTATAAAGGCTATACACCTCGACAGCCTATATCAATATACATATGCTAGCAATTTTATAAAGTGGTGTACGTGTGGTTATATACGTGCTAATTGCATACTTATAGTTTACTGCAGTTGTATATATTTGGATTTTATAATAAACATTGATCTTACCGTAATATATAGGTAGATTATATGTAATACAATACGTTTAACAAGGGTTGTATATTAGTTTGCATATAAAATTAATTTGGTGTTTGCCCATATATATATATATACACTGGTATTTCATATATATAAGAATTTGACTATATATATATTCCACTTTCAGTTTGGGCTGTTGTTTCGTCTTATATATATATTAGGTTATATATGATATGTTATTTTATAGAAAAGTCTATATAAATTATGTGTAACTTGGTTGTTGTATATATAGTGTATGTAAGTGTATATATATTTAAATGTTGGTTTTATAATAAATATGATCTTAAAGTATAATATGTTAGTATATATATAAATTGATTTGATTCATTACTTATCGATTTCTTATCTTTCAGCTTGTACATCGAATTCGTGCCAATCTAGCTTTGCTTTGTAATTCATGCTTGGATTCGTAACTTAATTCATTGTCTATCCTCTCTAGCCTTGAAAGGTGAGCAATCACCCATGATTAATGTTATTATATTTTTTAAATTTGATTTCAATTGAAACGACAATTGAAATATGCTACTGCTAGTTATTTACATTGTTATATATATGCCATTATCTGTATCTGTTCACCTATGACATCTGACACCATTATCTGTTATTATATTGATGATATATGCCTATTACTGTTGTTATTTTATTATCATATCTGTTATCACTCTGCAAGTTCCCTGTTAGTATAGAATCACTATGGGTTGAAACGATACATACCCGAACGATCTGTAGAATAGGAGAAAATCGTTATGGGTTGAAATGATAAACCCAAGCGATTTTCATTGAATTGAATTTGGGATTTCGGGTTGAAAAGATATATACCCAAATATGTTTTAAATTGCGGATTTAAATGATAAATATCTGTATCACTTGACCATAGGATAGAAAATTATATACAGACACCGTTGGTCTATTTATATATTTTTGAAAAGGATTTCTATGGTTTTGAAAGGAAATATATGGTTTTAAATAAATATTGATTTTTAAAGATTTATTAAAGTTGATTTAATAAGTTGATATATATAATATGTTTATTTATTTATTTATTTAATATCTATATTTTCAAATATAGAGTTTATATTGATTCGGGTTGGAAAGATTAATTTGAAATTGATTTGAAATTATATTTATTTAAGAATTATACTTAAATAAGTTTGATTTGAAATTTATTAAATTTGAAATTTTAAAGATATGTTTTATACTTGAATTTGAATTTGATTAAAAGGGGCTTAAATGAATATTTCAAACTTATATAAATTTAAATGGGATATATTGTTTATTTAAATTTGTAAATTGAAGTTGTATTCAAATGATATTGAAATAATTAAGTAAATATTTCAAAACTAAATAATAGAAAAGTGAATTGATACATATATATAAGATTATCGAATTTAGTTTTGAAATGTTGAATATTTAAAGCTTTGAAATATATTGAAATTGAAATGGCTTATTTTATGGTTTGGATATGTATTTGAAATCGATAATTTGAAATGGTTTATTGAGAAGCTGAGTCGAGTTGAAATTGATGATTTGAGATTTGATTAAATTAAAATTTGGGAATTCGAGTTGATTTGAATCGATTTGTGAAATTTGAGGAAACTATTTTATTTTATAAAGTAATTTTAAATTATATTTAAAACTACTGATATTTTACTTTATAAATTATTTTAATATAAACTATTTTAATATAAATCATTTTTAATATAAATTATTTTATTTTAAACTATTTTAACTTATAACTATTTATATAAACTATTTTATTTTATAAAGTAATTTTAAATTGTATTTAAAACTATTGATATTTTACTTTATAAATTATTTTAATATAAACTATTTTAATATAAATCATTTTTAATATAAATTATTTTATTTTAAACTATTTTAACTTATAACTATTTATATAAACTATTTTATTATATATACTAATTTTAATATCTAAACTGTTTAAAAGGAAAGTGTTATGATTTCAAAAATGCTATAATTTCAAAATGTTATGATTTCCAAAGTGTTATGATTTCAAAGCTGTGATTTCCAAAGTGTTTTGATTCTTAAAAGACTGTGATTTCGAAAGCATTATAACTTTGGAAAGTGATATGATTTTGAAAATGGATATATTTGAAGTGAAAATGATATCGTAGTAATTTGGGTATTGAAATGAAAATGATATTTTGGTTTTGATGCATAAACTATTTGAAATGACCACAGTGTTATAATAACGATTGGTTGTTAAAGAGACCAAGATTGGATATGGACATACTCTTTGTTGATACCGAAAACCACTTTAACAACTGTGTACGCGGTGGAATTTCCAGAATGAAGTAGGATGGTGGCGACGACCCTAAGGTATATACATGGACCCAACTCCCATGAGTTGGCATAAGGTGGCTAAAACAGGAGCGATTGGCGGACCAGTGAGGTAGCACCTCTGATCGGACACACTTCTTCGATACCATTCTATTACTTGTAATTGATTTGGTGTGCCTATAAAAAAGAACATTAAAAAGGTACGTAGATATTTCTAAACTATAAGTAAACAACTTATTCTTGATTTTTAACTATATACCTGTTATCCCGCCTTTTGGCAAGGCCGAGATACCAAGGAACTGACTGGAAAATAAGGATCATACAACCTCAGCATTGTACAGCTACTGGATAGCCACGGGTATCGATGAATTTTATCCAGGTCCGGATCAAGCTACGATTGATAAGATATGTCGAGCAAAGCCGTAAAAGCCAACATTCCGAATTTCAAGTCAATCCGAGTTCGTATGCTCAAGATATCACCAACGAAAAATGGAGTAGATAGTCCTAAGTTCGAATCCATAGGCGAAGCCTATGTTCGAATCCATCAGGTGGCCGAGCTTCGTATCCATCGGCCAAATCCTTTGTTCGAATCCATCGGCCAAGCTCTAGTTCGAATCCATGGGACAACCTTTGTTCGACTCCATCGAACTTCCTCTGCTTCGAATCCACGAAACATAACCCTTCTTCGAATCCATCAAGCAAACCAAGGTTCAAATCCATTGAACCATTCCCTGCTTCAAATCCATCAAAGGGAAGGTCTTCGAATCCATGCAGTTGAAGAACTTCGACTCTATCCCACGACTATCTTCAAACCCATTCAGCTGAGAAGCCTTCGTAACGATCGACTATGGCCTACCTTGATCGATACGAAGGAAACATCCATTCGATCGATTCGAAGGAGCATACTTTCGAATCCGTTCCCTCGAATCCACCAAGTCAAAGCGGCTAAAACCATGGATTCGACCCAGTAAACTCGGAGAAAAAGCTGGATCAACCCGAGAAACGCACGCGACACGTCACCATTCACTCGCGCAAACCATCGATTCGACCCCATCGATTCGAAGGGGATCGATTCGAACCAGGCTGGTACACCGGAAATGCAACCTTGAATCGATCATAACTCGAGATCTACGGTTCCAAATGCTATGAAATTTTCATAGAAGCTTGCACAATGTTGAAGAATGTCAACATCAAATTTCAGCTCGATTGGATGATTTCTTGATCAATTCGAATGGGCTTCGAATCGATCCCAAAGTGGGCCCGGATTTCATGAAAGCGAGCATGTGGCCCCCCTCACGTGCCAGAACTGGTCTCCCGAGATTTAGGCGAAATATCAGCCTCCTACACTTATAAATAGAGCCCCTGGTCATTCAGAAAAGGGGTCGGATAATTCTAAGAGCTAAAGAGTGCCCAGACTCTGCCATATTCACTCAAAATCACCACGGTTGTCTTAGATTCAGACTTAGCTCATAAAACCAGTTGTACTACATTATAAGAAATTGTAATCTTCAAGTATCGAGCAATAAAATCATCAAACTTCATAGTGGACGTAGGCGAAACGCCGAACCACTCTAAATCGCTTGTCTTTGCAATTTACTTTCTGCTACTTGGAGTTTTTGTTAGATAATCCACAGTTTTAATTTTCATTCTTCACTTTTATCTCTTCAAAAACTTCCGAAGAGTGTTGTGCCCATTTTTGGTACAAACACTTTGGTGCTTTCATTGAGAACCAGTTTTTCTCCTGCTCTTTGGATCTACCATCGATACCGGATTGCATAAATCCAAGGGGAAGATCCATATCTCTACTCCAGAATCCTTCCACTCTATTCAGATTTTGCATAAAATCTAGGAAAGGAATTCACTACTCAAGATGGTTAGTACAAGAACTACCTCTACGGCTGCTGATCAAGAAGGTCGGAATAGACAGAACCCTATACAGCAGCTACAATCCAATCAAGACAACACTTCTCACTCAGATCCATCTGGACCGGTCACCAGACAAGAGTTCCATGTGTTGCTCAAGGAATTAACTCAAAGTCGGAAACAGTTGGCCGAACAATTTGCGTTCTAATATTGAATTGACCAATCGACTAAACCGCCGAAGGCATAGGAGGACTAGGAGAGATGATGCTTCCCACTCGTCCACTGAAAGTTTCTCTTCATCTGACTATCACGACAGATCTACACGTCCCCGATTGGACGCAGACCACACACAAGCTACTGGATATCAACCTGCCTTGACCGTAGGACAACTGAGGGTTGGACCGTCAACCAGCTTCCATGCTGGGACCTCATCACGAGGAGGTACTGTTCCACAGCATACCACAGACAATCGCACGACAACCGCTGCGGTAGAAACTAGGGTTGATACCCGAAATCTGTCAGATCCGAATAATCAACGACGTGGGCGTACTCCTGAACCATACGTCCCAGAAGATGTTGAGCCAAGGAGGCAAGACATAGGGCGACGACAGCGTCCGGTCCAAACTCGCGCGGTGGAACCCGACCACACCTTAGCTCAGCATGCATAGAATGTGGCTATGCCCAATATTTCAACTATGATACGACAAATGATTCGCGAAAGCCAAGGACTTATCAATGACGACTGGGGAATCTCCTGTAGTCATACTCCTTTCACAGACGAAATACTATACGCTGAACCTCCTCGGCGATTCAGAATGCCAACTCTCCCTATGTACGAAGAAAATTCCGATCCAAATCAACATATTTTGAAATATGAATGGTCAATGAGCGCCGCAAGGGCTGATGATGCAGTGAAATGCCGAAGTTTTCCCATCTCTTTGGGAGGAATCGCAACAATGTGGTTTACAAGGCTGCCACCTAGATCCATCTCTTCGTTTGATCAACTGGCTAAGAAATTTGTCGAACAGTTTCGTATGCACGTCACTAGACCTAAAGACGTTAACACCCTGTCTACTGTTACCC
Source organism: Allium fistulosum (assembly GCA_030737815.1). NCBI lineage: Eukaryota > Viridiplantae > Streptophyta > Magnoliopsida > Asparagales > Amaryllidaceae > Allium > Allium fistulosum. The sequence goes on along the minus strand of CM060908.1, from coordinate 733,668,382 downwards.
AAGCTCGTGGAGAAACACTCAGGCGTTATTTGGAGAGATTCCATGCAGCATGTGTGGAAATCAGTAATCCCAACGATAACTCGATTTTGATGGCATTAACCAAAGGGATCGATCCCGATTCTGAGTTTGGGAATTGGTTGGCTGGAAAACCACCCGCATCGTTGGACCGTTTCTACTCCAAAGCCGCTCAATTCTTACAGCAAGAGGACGCGAAACAGTCTAGGAAGCAGGACGATGCGATACCTAGAACTGAAGGAATACAAAGTAATATAGCAGTTAAGCAGTCCGGTGAGAGTTCCGAAAAAGTTCAATTGAATGTACAGAACAAACAAACTCAGCCAAGAGGCAACAATGTTCAGGATAGGAAAAGAGATCAGAATCGAGGCCCACAACGTAGGACCCCAATGTTTGATAATTACACGCCACTGAATACATCGTTGGAAAATGTGTATCTGCAAACTTGCAACACTGTGCAATATAATAAACATGCTCCGAAGCAATCGTCGGAGAGGCAGATTCAAATAGGGAAGTTTTGTAGATTTCACGAGAGTTATGGCCACAATACCAATGAGTGTCGACATTTGCAGGACCTCATTGAGAAGTTGATCAGGGAGAGAAAGTTAGACCAGTTTGTGTGGGCGCCGCAGTCTGGTGGTGCGGGCCCTTCAAATCAGAATCGTGCACAAAATCAGGAAAGACAAGAGGAACCCGCTCGTACGAGCGGAAGGCTAGTTATCAACACGATAAGTGGTGGTCCCCACCCAGCAGACAGAAGCTGGGGGGAAATGGAGTCGTATGCTAGTTCGATCAGGCATGCGGACTTCGAATGTTGCAGTAATTGTGAGGATGGAACTCCGGCTAAACAACAAAAGATAATGTCTAATGATATCGTATTCAGGAGCCGAGATGCTGATAAAGTCGAAGCCCCTACAATCGACCCACTAGTCATATCTGCCCAGGTAGGTCCTGCTTGGATGAAGAGGATCCTGGTTGACAGTGGGAGCTCTGTGAATATCTTGCTTAAACGGGCTTACGATTTAATGAAGATGGAAGCAAAGGATTTAAAACCCTGCCAATCTCGAATCCACGGTTTCAACGGGAGTGCTACGATACCCATTGGAGTAACAGAACTTCCGGTGGAATTGGGAGTGGGAGAACGACGGAGAGTCTGGATGTTGCAGTTTGTCGTTTTAGATATTGATTCACCTTACAATGCATTTTTGGGCCGACCGGCCCTTGCTGAGTTCAGGGCAGCCATTGCCCCATGGTGTCTAACTCTGAAGTTGACTACTGATCATGGAATTGGAGTCATTCAAGGAGACCAGGCAGCAGGAAGAGCCTGTTATGTTGCTGAACTACGCGGGGCGTAGAGAAAAGAGAAAGTAAAGGGCGTAGAGGAATCTCTCTGCGTCCGTTTTGCTGATGATTGACAATTAGTGCCTGGGCCCCGGCCCGGGCACCACGACCAATTCCTTAAAGATCTTGACCCTAGAGACAATGAAGATAAAGACGAATCTAAAGAGAATCAAGCTTCCCCAGCCGAACTGACTGTGGACGTCCTAGTCAGTGAAGATGACGATTCAAAAGTACTAAAGGTTGGATTTCAACTGGGAAAACAGACACAATAAGAATTGGTTGAATTTCTCCGAGCGAATCTCAACGTTTTCGCCTGGACAAACTCTGACATGTGCGGGATCTCACCAGACATCGCGAGTCACTCCCTGAATATTGATCCGCGACATGTTCCGGTCAAGCAGAAAAGGCGTGGTATGGATCCAGAGAGACCTGGTGCCCTTAAAGAAGAAGTTGATAAGTTGCAATCGAATGGATTCATCCGAGATGCTTTGTATCCGGAATGGGTGTCAAATCTCGTACTAGTTCGAAAACCGAATGGAAAATGGAGAACTTGCATCGACTATTCTGACTTAAACAAGGCTTGTCCCAAGGATAGTTTTCCACTTCCTCGAATCGACCAGCTCGTAGATTCAACGGCTGGACATGAGTTATTATCTTTCATGGATGCTTATTCTGGCTACAATCAAATACCTATGCATTCACCTGATCAAGAACATACCAGTTTCGTGACTGATCTGGGACTCTATTGCTACAGAGTCATGCCTTTTGGTCTAAAAAATGCCGAAGCAACATACCAACGCTTGGTCAACCGGATGTTCGCCGACCAGATCGGGAAGACCATGGAGGTTTATGTGGATGACATGCTAGTAAAGTCCCGATTTTCCACAGATCACGTCAGAGATTTAAATGCGATGTTCCGCATTCTTTGAAAATATGGAATGAAGCTCAATCCATTAAAGTGTCATTTCGGTGTCGCCTCCGGAAAGTTCCTCGGGTTTATCGTTAATGCTCGAGGGATAGAAGCAAACCCCGAAAAGATCTGGGCAATAAGGAACCTACAAACTCCAAGAACCATAAAACAAGTCCAGAGTCTCAACGGGAAGGTAGCAGCACTAAGCAGGTTCATTTCAAAATCCACTAATAAATGCATTCCTTTCTTCGATCTGATTTGGAAAGGAAAGCGAAACTTTGAATGGATCCTGGAATGTGAAGACGCATTCCGATCGCTGGTTCAACATCTTTCCACACTACCGATCCTGTCAAAGCCGATTGACCACGAACAATTATATCTTTATCTGGCAGTATCAGAGCATGCAATCAGCGCCACTTTGGTTCGGGAAGAAGACCGAGTGCAGAAACTGGTCTACTATGTTAGTAAACGGCTAACAGGAGCCGAGAGGAATTACCCAAGATTGGAGAAACTGGCTTACTGCCTGGTCATTGCCTCGAGAAAGCTTCGCCCTTATTTCCAAGCTCATCCTCTTACGGTGTATACCGATCAGCCGTTACGACAAGTCCTCACGCGACCTGAGACATCTGGTAGGTTGCTCAAGTAGAACATTGAACTAAGTCAATTCGATATCACCTATGCTCCGCGGCGAGCCATTCAAGGACAAGTCCTAGCCGACTTCATAGCCGAATTTACTGTCCTAGAGGACTTACCCGAAACCAGTGAATCCCCCGAATACATCTGGAAGCTGTATACTAACGGTGCGTCAAACGACCGATGTTCGGGCGTTGGTGTTGTGCTTGAAACTCCTGAAGGCCGATCTATATGTTATGCTTTGAAGTTTGGTTTTCGTGCAACCAATAATGAAGCTGAATATGAAGCCCTCTTAGCTGGACTAAGACTTGCCAGAGATTTGAGAATCATCGCCGTGGAAATTTATTGTGATTCACAATTAGTCGTGTGTCAAGTACGGGGAGAGTATCAAGCGAGAGATCGAAGGCTGGCTGCTTACTTAGCTCTGAATCAGTTTGATTATTATGCCATTTATTATATACCTCGAGAACGCAATCAAAAAGCCGATTCATTGGCAAAGTTAGCCAACACAGGTGAAGCACAGCAAGTGGGACTTGTCCCCGTCGAAACTTTATCCTTCCCAAGCATCGATCAAATAGAGACGAGTTTTGTGTTTGAAACCTCTCCTAACAGGGAATCGTGGATGACTCCATATCGAAACTACATCGAGAATGGGACATTGCCTGAGCACAGAAATGAGAAGAGACAAATTCTACGAAAAGCTCCACGGTTCGTCATTCAAAATGGAGTCATGTATAAAAGGGGTTATTCTGTTCCTCTCCTCCGGTGTATCGCGCACGATGAAATTAAACGAGTGTTACATGACGTACACGAAGGAGAGTGTGGCGATCACACCGGCGGGCAAGCTCTCGCCCAGAAAATACTCCGATATGGATACTATTGGCCGACAGTAAACCGAGATGCGACAAACTATGCCAGAAAGTGCGATAGATGCTAGAAACACGCCCGAATTCCAAGAGCCCCACCTATCGAGATAACTCAAATGGTCAGTCCCTGGCCATTCGCGATGTGGGGCATCAATATCATCGGCGCTCTACCTCTGGCAAAAGGTGGTGCGAAGTACGCCATCGTCGGTGTCGACTACTTTACAAAATGGGCTGAAGCTGAAGCTCTCGCAACGATTACGACAAAGAAAGTAATAAATTTCGTAGTTCGCAATATCATCTGTCGATTTGGACTCCCATATACCATCATCACCGATAATGGAGCCCAATTCGAAAGTGCAGAGTTCAAGAATTTCTGTCAATGGTTTAATATTCATAAAAAATTCTCGGTAGTTGCACATCCTCAGGCAAACGGTCAGGTTGAAGCTGTCAATAAAGTTATAAAATCCATTCTGAAAAAGCGACTGGAAAAGGCCGGGGGCAAATAGGTTGATGAACTCCCTATGGCATTATGGGCTTATCGAACGACTCACAAGACCGCAACCGGACACACCCCATTTTCCTTATCTTATGGCTCAGAAGCCGTTATTCCAGTCAAGACAGAAGTTTTTTCCCATCGCGTGACTTATTATGATCCGAAAACAAACGCTATATTGCTTGCTGAATCTTTGGATCTACTAGATGAGAAGCGGGAAGAGGCCAATTTGAGAGCGGCCGCACATCGGGGTCGAGTCGCCCGACTGTACAATGCCAAAGTTCGGCCTCGAACTTTTGAACTCGGCGATCTCGTTCTCAAGAGAATCTATCCGGTTCCTTCACACATGAAACCAAATTGGGAAGGACCATACGCGATTACACAAAGACTCGGAGATGGCACATTCAAACTATCGACCGTTGACGGTCTTGATTTGCCAAGAGCCTGCAACAGCGAGAGTCTCCGTCGCTATTACACATAACAGGCTCTATTTATTTCATTATATTTTTTCCATTTAGCAATTTGCTTTGGCATTTCGAAATTAGAATTTATAATAAGGCAACTGACTTTGCCATATTTTCTTATTTCAGCAATAAAATGCCATTTCTTCGAGCCAGAGCTGTGATTCATTAAATACAATGTACAACATCACGATGCACGAAGAGCTAAATTCCATCACGTAATGGGATTTATTCAAGAAAGGAGTGGCTGTGATACGACCGGCCACTCACTAAGTGAAACCCGAGCTCGGGGGCATGCCATCACATCAAGGCTAGAAATGGGTTGATACACGACAATCCTTCAAACAACTCCGTACTCCCAGAGTGCGAGACGGAGTATAAACATTTAATCAACTCCGTACTCCCAGTGTGCGAGATGGAGTACAAACATTAATCAACTCCGTACTCCCAGAGTGCGAGACGGAGTATAAACATTTACTCAACTCCGTACTCCTAGAGTGCGAGACGGAGTATAAACATTAATCGACTCCGTACTCCCAGAGTGCGAGACGGAGTATAAACATTCACTTAACTCCGTACTCCCAGAGTGCGAGACGGAGTATAAACATTTACTTAACTCCGTACTCCCAAAGTGCGAGACGGAGTATAAACATTAATCAACTCCGTACTCCCAAAGTGCGAGACGGAGTATAAACATTTACTCAACTCCGTACTCCTATAGTGCGAGACGGAGTATAAACATTAATCAACTCCGTACTCCCAGAGTGCGAGACGGAGTATAAACATTTACTCAACTCCGTACTCCCAGAGTGCGAGACGGAGTATAAACATTAATCAACTCCGTACTCCCAGAGTGCGAGACGGAGTATAAACATTCACTTAACTCCGTACTCCCAGAGTGTGAGATGGAGTATAAACATTTACTTAACTTCGTACTCCTAGAGTGCGAGACGGAGTATAAACATTAATCAACTCCGTACTCCCAGAGTGCGAGATGGAGTATAAACATTTACTCAACTCCGTACTCCCAGAGTGCGAGACGGAGTATAAACATTTACTCAACTCCGTACTCCCAGAGTGCAAGACGGAGTATAAACATTAATCAACTCCATACTCCCAGAGTGCGAGACGGAGTATAAACATTCACTTAACTCCGTACTCCCAGAGTGCGAGACGGAGTATAAACATTTACTTAACTCCATACTCCCAGAGTGCGAGACGGAGTATAAACATTAATCAACCCCGTACTCCCAGAGTGCGAGACGGAGTATAAACATTAATCAACCCCGTACTCCCAGAGTGCGAGACGGAGTATAAACATTAATCAACTCCATACTCCCAGAGTGCGAGACGGAGTATAAACATATACTTAACTCTGTACTCCCAGGGTGCGAGACGGAGTATAAACATTAATCAAATCCGTACTCCCAGAGTGCGAGACGGAGTATAAACATTTACTCAACTCCATACTCCCAGAGTGCGAGACGGAGTATAAACATTTACTAAACTCCGTACTCCCAGAGTGCAAGACAGAGTGTAAACATACATCAACTTCATACTCATCCCCAAGACTGGGAGTAGAGCCAAAGCAAAGCATGCTAGTTGAATATTTGTCTAAGAGGAGATTGCGATGAAACGATTAAAAGACGACTGTCAAGTAACCAATTGATCAGAAATATTCAGCATGAAAGACTGCAACTTTTCAAAGCACGCCATGTTTACACAAGACGTACTTTTGGGGGCAAATGTTATCCTGCCTTTTGGCAAGGCCGAGATACCAAGGAACTGACTGGAAAATAAGGATCATACAACCTCAGCATTGGATAGCTACTAGATAGCCACGGGTATCAATGAATTTTATCCAGGCCCGGATCAAGCTACGATTGATAAGATATGTCGAGAAAAACCGTAAAAGCCAACATTCCGAATTTCAAGTCAATCCAAGTTCGTATGCTCAAGATATCACCAACGAAAAATGGAGTAGATAGTCCTAAGTTCGAATCCATAGGCGAAGCCTATGTTCGAATCCATCAGGTGGCCGAGCTTCGTATCCATCGGCCAAATCCTTTGTTTGAATCCATCGGCCAAGCTCTAATTCGAATCCATGGGACAGCCTTTGTTCGACTCCATCGAACTTCCTCTACTTCGAATCCACGAAACATAACCCTTCTTCGAATCCATCGAGCAAGCCATGGTTCGAATCCATTGAACCATTCCCTGCTTCAAATCCATCAAAGGGAAGGTCTTCGAATCCATGCAGTTGAAGAACTTTGACTCCATCCCACGACTATCTTCGAACCCATTCAGCTGAGAAGCCTTCTGTTTGCACAAAAAATGGACAAACACCTCAAAGTCGTATGATTTAGTAAATCTTTTGTCGTTCTTAGTGATTTGGGTGATTTATGCAAATATATGAAAAACAGGGGCTAAACTGTAAAAAGACACGCAGATTTATAGTGGTTCAGCCAGAATGTGCCTACGTCCACTTTATATGTTATTTCTCTTCTCTTGTTTAGATTACAAGTACAAAGCTTTGATACAAGTAAAAGAAAGTTGTTTGAAAGTTCTCTCCGTGCTTGAGCTCTCAAGAACTTGTCCCTCATTGTTGTACCCCTGCCTCTCTATTTATAGAGTGAGGCTGGGAGCAGGGGTCTTAGATGTATATAGCTGCTGGTGGACTTGGGCTGATGCAATCTGGCCTGGTGGAATTGGTCCGGTTTCCCTTGGTTCGGCGGAGGAAATTGAGTGGACCGGTAGAACTTTGGTTCGGTGAAGACTTCATTCGGTGGAGAGCTTTGTTTGGTGGAGACTTCATTCGATGGAGAGCTTTGTTCGGTGGAGACTTCATTCGGTGGAGAGCTTTGTTTGGTGGAGACTTCATTCGGTGGAGAGCTTTGTTCGGTGGAGAGCATTGTTCGGTGGAGACTTCATTCGGTGGAGAGCTTTTTTCGGTGGAGAGCTTTGTTCGGTGGAGAGCTTTGTTCGGTGGAGACTTCATTCGGTGGAGAGCTTTGTTCGGTGGAGAGCTTTGTTCGGTGGAGACTTCATTCGATGGAGAGCTTTGTTCGGTGGAGAGGAGGGGTTGAAGGGATTGACGCCGAATGGGTTGGTTCAGTGAGGCATTTAGAAGAAGGAGGATGGGTTGGTAGCATAGGGAGAGAGATGGTTTGGCAGTAGCCTTAGTTTGGTGATGAGAATTCGTCCAACACTTGCCCCCCAAAGTAGGGCATGTGTGTGTACATGGCGTGCTTTGTTTTCCTGTAGTTGAGATAGTTTCGTTCGGTCTTGGGCGTGCCAGATCAGTTAGTTCGGTCGGTATGTTTCGCCTATAAATAAGGGCCATAGTTTGCTTTTATTGTATCGAGATAGCCGAATCAATCTGAGTGCCGAATCAGTCTGAGTGCCGAATCAACCTAAGAGCCGAATCAACCTAAGAGCCGAATCAATCTGAGTGCCGAATCAACCTAAGAGCCGAATCAACCCAAGAGCCGAATCAACCTAGGAGCCGAATCAGTCTGAGTGCCGAATCAGGTATGTTCCCTTTTGCCGAATGTGTTCTTATTATGGACTACCGGACGATCTCTTGAGATCCCAAATACCGAATGATTTCAATGCCGGATGGCAGGATGCCGAATGGTCTTGGAAAACTTGTCATTTCTGGGAGTTTAAGCGAACGAATCCTTAGCTTGTTATGTTTTTATTATGACTCGAATTCTAGACTGTATGCACCCGTCGGTTTATGTTTCCATCCCCCCTTGTTCTAACAATATGCTTTTTCGGTGTTTGTAGATAAATGTCTCGAAAAGCAGAAACTCGATCAGATAAAAAGAAGTCCCAGGGCGAAGGAGAATCTTCCGCAGTGCCCCCTGCTCAGCCAGGACCGGAACGTCACGGACCTGCCCCGAGATCACTAGTGGACGGGTACGGCCCTCAGGAGCTTCTGAACTCCCCGCCCGATTGCTTTCCTAGCTCCCTCAAGGAGGAGCAGCTTGATGTCATCTCCCGTTCTTTCGGAATTGATAGGGCGCGCATGCTGTTGCCAAGGAGAGAAGTTATGCCATATGACCCTCCCGAAAGGTACTTTGCCTACAGCAGATACCACTGCATGTGTGGTGCCATCCCGCCTCTTAATGCTTGGGTAGTCAGCTTTCTTACATATCTAAAGGTGGCCCCATTCCAGCTCCAACCCAACTCTTATACTATACTGGTGAGCCTCTTCGTCATCTTTCAGAGGAAGTATGGGCGTGCTCCTTCCAACCGGGAGATCCGGTACTTATATAATTTGAGGGGCTATAAGAAGGGATCCCCATACGTCAGCTTGGAGTCAGCTATAACCTTCAAGCCGGTCTTGGATCTGTATTCTAAGTACATCATGTTCAAGAAGGAGTGGTTCTTCGTCAGGGACGAACCTGTTTCCATTCGGCGTTTCACCTCTGGATGTAAGTCGACGCTTTATTTATAATTTCCATTCTGGTTGCGATGCTTCTTCTCATACGTTTTCATTTTTTGCTAGCGACAAGTGGCTTTGCGATTGTGGAAACTGATCGCCTGGTTTAGATGGTGGCTGAGATAGAAGCTATCCTCTGGAGAGATAGGTCAGCTGCTTACTTGATCAGAAATGCGACCCTTCTGGAGTATAATTTGATCCTTCCACAGCAGTCAGTAGTCAAGCAGAGGGAAACGGCGGAGGAGAGGGCGGCTGCTCAAGCTAAGGGAGGTATCAAAGTAGAGAGTGGCAAGAGGAAACCTTTCACGAAACCTCCAGTTGTCGGAGGTAAGAAACTTAAGAAGTCGGACGGTCCCTCCCCCAGCACTTGTCCAATTACTTAGGGGGAGGAAGATGTGGAGGAGGAGAGAGGTGAGGGTGGAGATGACCGGGAAGGTGGTGATGGTGGCGATGGCATCGGGGCCTTGCTTCCTGGGCAAGCAGGCGAGATTCAGGAGTGGACGGATGATGCATTCCGCCAAGCTTTCGAGGGGCTGGACGGAGAATCGGCTTCGGTAGAGAAATCCGAGAAAGTTGACAAGGCCGAGACCGGTGCAAGCGTGTCTTCCCAGACTATTCCAGCCAAGGTGGCTCCGACGACTCAAGGTGAACTTTTGACTTCTGCAGGCTCCATTCATGATAAGGACTTAGGAATATTTTATGATCCGCTCCCGTCCTAGAACGAAATCCAGGACTTATTGCAGTATCCTACTCCTCCCCAGGGTTTGTATAACAGATGTGTTTCCTTTTTTTTCTTTTAACTTTTAATTTAACGCGTTTCTTGAATTATGGATCAATGTAAGCTTGTGACACTTGTTCTTCATATCAGGAGCAGGTAAAACGGCCAAGGCCTCAGAGCTTCGGCACAGGCTTGAACAATACAAGCTCTCCAAAGCTTCCGCCAAGCCGAAGCCTTCGACCCACCATTCCGGGGATGTAGTCGGCTACCGTCCTCTTCTCGGGGTTATTGAAGAGGGTATTCAAAAGAGAAAGAGGAGTCATCCCATATCCGAACCTTCACTTGGTCCTCAGTCCCCAGTTCAACCTCTTCACGATATCACGGAGGAGGATACTGAGTTCGCACTCTCTCCGCACCCGTCTGAAAATCCTACCGTTACTCAAATTGATCGTCCTGGCTTGGCTCGTAATCCATTTGCGGGTCATCCTGATCTGGATCCAAGTTCCCATGATATTATCTTCGATGAGGTTACCGGTGAGCACCTTCTTCCCCGTAATCCCATGGTACGGGTGCTTGATGAGGCTAAGTCCTTAGATCTCGATTTACTTATTACTCGGATAGTTACCATGGGAGACGAGGCCAAGGCTAATATTGATCGGGTGGCGGAGGAGACTGGGAAGCTGATGGGGCATCATGCCCGGCTAGTTAAGGCTGGAGAGGAGATTGGGAGTGCCAACATCCGACTATGATTGATGGTTTCGGACCAGGCCAAACAACTTGCTGATCAGGCCATTCAGATTTCTCAGCATGAGGCTGCCTCCGGGCGGTTGAGGAAGACTATGGAGGAGGCTAGTAAGGTGGAATTGCGGAAGATGGAGGCTGCCTGCAAGGAGCAGATAAATATGGCCATCTGGACAGTGGACGAGGTTCGGAGGGCGGATCTTGAGCAGGTAGAGGAGCTGTCGGGGAAGCTTGAAGCCGCAAAGCTTGCTCAGGTCAGGCTAAAGGAGGAGATGGAGGCGATGAGGAGGTCCCTTCAGGCTGACTGCTCGCGATACCGACTGGAGAGGGATGCTGCCATTGCAAGGCTATCGGTTTCTGAGGCTCGTATGAGGGAGTTTGAGGAAAATGAGGGGATGATGGATGATATGCTGCAGGATATGTACTTTCGCATTTGGAAACAGGGCAGCTTATCTTGGATGGAGGACTACCCCCGGGATATGGCTAGGATTTACCTCAGGGCTTTAGAGGAGGCCAAGGCTGAGGCGGATAAGGAGGGTGGAGCGGCCTTTAGGATGGATGCGGTTACCGCTCAGTTCACCAAGGAGGAGAAGATAGCGGTGAAGGAGGGGATGCGGTTGTTTGCGGTTGAAGAGGCAGGTGTGGAAGTAGGGGATGACGACCAAGACGATCAAGGGGAAGTTGTTGGTAAACTCTTCTTTATTAGTTTCTTCTTTCGTTAACTCTGTTGCTTATCACTAATGATTTCTCTTCTTGCCTGATCAGGCGGTCAACACCAACAAGACAAGGGTAAAGATCCAATGCAGCCAGCTCCCTGATTCGACCTGGATGTTTCTTTTGGTTGACTCAATACTGTTACACATGTTGGTTTTAAAACAGTAACATGGCTTTCAAGTTATAACGGTGCTACTTGTAATAAGAGATTTGATTTTCGGCATGTAATTCTTAACTTATGATAATTTCGTTATATATGGATGTTTTTTGTAGTCTTAACGTGCTGAATAAGAAATATAGCTATGCGTGTACTTGTGATTCAGTGGTATTTGATGCTAAGTTCCTGCTTAAAGTATAATTTCATATCTTGTAATACTAACGTGATGTGCGAATAAACTATAGCTATGTTTTTAGGCACACAAAAATAAAATACCGTCCCTCCTGCTTTAGTTGTAGACGGCGGCTTTAGCGTGACTGAGTATGAAAATGTGGTCGAGTGCCCGGCCATCCGGTCTCATTTGCGAATGCCTCCTATTCTGTGACCTGTGCTTTAGGGATCGTTATAGAGGATAAGAGGAAAGTTTTAAAAATAGAATGGAAATATAGGAAATAATAAAAACTTCCAATCACGGAAGGCCGTCGATGTGCTTAATTTCGTGGCAAATGGGTTTTGTAGTCACTTTCCCTAGCTGTGGGTCTTGGAGACATTTGTCACCCATCTTACGCCTCCGCGGGGAGTTAATTCTTTTTTTACCTCAGCCGTACTTAAGACACATCGGAGCCGAGATCGCGCACAGTAACTACCCGAGCCATTATGGCCCGTAATCGTGGGTATTATTCGATTTACCGTGGCCGGCTAGCGTGGGTGCCGATCGTCAACCGTGAACTGCCCCTGGCTGGCCACACCTTATGTTGGGGCTTATAGTCGGTTCACGATTGCCGGCGAGCCGAACACCGTAATGAGCTGCCTCGGCTATAGTCGGCCTTCTCGGTGGCTTATAATCGGCTCATTACAGTTGGCTTTAAGGGCCGTCGCGATCAATGAGTTAACTCGCAGCAGAGGGGTGCTGGAGAAAAAGTGTCTCATTGGCGAGGGCATAGATTCGCATAGTACCTGTCAGGTCTTGTCCAGGTGAAGTTGCGCTGTGGAGTGCTTTGAATTGAAACGCTGTATGCACAGGATTTTGTTCAACAGAAAAGGATAAAGTTAACAAGCAGCCAAGATATAAAGGAACAAGTTAAAAAAGAGACAAGGTTTTTTAAAGTGGTTCGGCACGAAAATGCCTACGTCCACTGATTCTCTTTGTTAATTCACTTCATATGGGAAGTACAAGTTAAGAAAAGTATCGACGGAGGTGTTGGATGTTCCATGCCCTCTGGAACACCTCTCCGTCCACTGTTGACAAAATATAGGCTCCGTTGTGGAGATCTTTATGAATTACATATGGTCCATCCCAGATTGGGTCTAGCGCTCCGGGGCGAGGGAAGATTCGCTTGAGGACAAGATCCCTTCTTGTAAGGTACGATGCTTAACTTTGGAGTTGTATTGTGCCGCCACTTTTTGTTTGTGGGCTGCTGCTTTAAGGACTGCATCATTTCTTCTCTCCTCAACTAGATCCAAAGACATGTGAAGGAGTTCTTCGTTCTCTTCTGGGTCATAGTGGATCCTACGGTGGGAAGGCACAATGGTTTCAACTGGGAGCATAGCCTCCGATCCGTATGCCAAAGAGAAAGGAGTGTGCCCCGTTGATGTTCTGAAAGATGTGCGATAGGCCCATAGCGCCGTAGGAAGTTCATCCACCCAAGCGCCCTTTGACTTTTCGAGCTTCTTTTTTATTAGAGTTTCAGAATTTTGTTGACGGCTTCGACTTGTCCGTTTGCCTGGGGATACGCTATGGATGAGAAGCTTTTGTGAATTCCGTGCTCTTGGTACCAGTTGGCGAATTCCTCGCTGTCAAACTGAAGTCCATTGTCTGATATGATTTTGAGTGGGACTCCGTACCTGCACAGAACATTTTTGATCAAGAAGTTAATAACTTTTGCTGAAGATACTTTATTCAGAGGTTCCGCTTCCACCCATTTGGTGAAGTAGTCGACTGCCACTACAGCGTATTTGGCCCCGCCTCGGTCCATTGGTAGTTCGCCGATTAAGTCAATTCCCCATACTGCAAAGGGCCAAGGGCTAGTCATTTGAGTAATCTCAGTCGTTAGTAGCCGCGGAATCTTAGCAAACTTCTGGCATCTGTCACACTTTTTGACGAAATCCAAAGCGACCTTGCTTAAGGTGGGCCAGAAGTATCCATATCGGAGCGTCTTTTTTGCTAATGTTTGTCCTCCGGTGTGATCTCCACAGCTTCCTTGATGAATGTTGGATAAGATTTCCCTGGCTTCCCTCCCAGCAACACACCTTAATAACGGGTTAGAGAATCCGCGTCGATAGAGGACGTCTTCTTGTATTGTGTAGCGGGAAGCTTTTCTCAAGATTTTCTTGACTTCGTTACGCCCATTGGGTAGTGTGCCGTTTTGTAAGTAGTCTCGGATGGGAGTCATCCAAGTTGCCTCTTTGGTTGCAGCTATCAGATTCACTTGCTCAAAACTTGGGGTCAGTTGCTTTGAGATGGTTACTGCCCCGAAGATGGCGTTGTCTCTCACACTTGCTTGCTTTGCCAATTCGTCGGCCTGTTGGTTCTCTTCCCGAGGAATGTGTTTGACTAAGTAGTGGTCCAATCGGCTGAGAAGTAACTTGGTCTTCTTTAAATATGCTACGAGTCATTCTTCTCGAGCTTGGAATTCTCCTAGTATTTGGTTAACAATAAGTTGAGAACCGCTGTGAAGACACAAAGAATTGGCTCCGATTTCTACGGCAAGTTCTAGTTCGGCTATCACTGCTTCATATTCTGCATCGTTGTTGGTGGCAATGAACTCCAACCTTATAGCATAGTGCAGTTTGTTTCCCCTGGGAGTGATTATTACCACACCTGCCCCCGAGCCTTGTTCGTTCGATGCACCATCCACAAAGAGATTCCACTTGATGTCTTCTGCTATTTCCAATTGCTCCTTTTCTTCGTTGGTAGTGAATTCTGCAATGAAATCAGCCATGGCTTGTCCCTTGATGGCGGTGCGAGGGTGATAGGTGACATCATACTGACTTAGTTCAATGCACCATTTAAGTAGTCGCCCAGAAGTGTCGGGACGATGGAGTACCTGCCTCAGTGGTTGATCGGTCAGAACTTTGATGGAATGGGACTGGAAGTAGTGATGCAATTTCCGTGATGTGATTAGTAGATAGTATGCTAGCTTCTCGAGTTTAGGATATCTGACTTCTGCCCCCGTAAACCTCTTACTGACGAAGTAAACTGGTCGCTGCGTGCGGTTGTCTTCCCTTACCAAGGCGGCACTCAGGGCGTGAGATGACACAGCAAGGTATAGGTATAATTCTTCGCCTTCACTTGGAGTCGAGAGTACCGGTGGTTTCTGGAGGTGTTCGATTAAGTTAAGGAAAGTGGTTAAGCATTCGTCAGTCCACTCGAACTTTCCTTTGTCTTTCATTAGAGCTTCGAAAAAGGGGACGCACTTGTCTGTTGCCTTGGAGATGAATCGGCTTAGGGCGGCCACTTTTCCATTCAAACTTTGCATTTCCTTCCGAGTGGAAGGTATCTTGATATCCCTTAGCGCTCGGACTTGTTCAGGGTTTGCTTCAATCCCTCTGGCATGGACGATGAATCCCAAGAACTTTCCTGATGATACTCCGAAGGAGCATTTTAGAGGATTCAACTTCATTCCATACTGGCGAAGTATTTGAAACATCTCGCCTAGGTGGCTTACGTGATCTTTGGCTTTCCTTGACTTTACCAGCATGTCATCCACATATATTTCCATAGTTTGCCCTATTAGCCCTGCAAACATCTTGTTGACGAGGCGTTGGTAGGTGGCTCCTGCATTTTTAAGTCCGAAGGGCATTACCTTATAGCAGTATAAACCCCGGTCGGTGATGAAACTAGTGTGGTCTTGGTCGGGAGCATGCATAGGAATTTGGTTATACCCTGAGTATGCGTCCATAAAAGATAAGAGCTCGTGCCCGGCTGTGCTGTCTACAAGTTGGTCGATTCGGGGAAGTGGGAAGCAATCCTTTGGGCAGGCGTCGTTTAGGTTGGAGAAGTCAATGCATGTTCGCCACTTCCCATTAGCCTTCTTTACCAGCACCGGGTTAGCGATCCATTCCGGGTAGATGGCTTCTCGTATGAAGTCGTTGGCGAGTAGATTCTTTACTTCTTCATCGAGGGCTGCTGATCGCTCTGCCCCCATGCTTCTCTTTATTTGTTTTACGGGCGCCTTGGTAGGATCAATGTTTAGTACGTGGCATGCTACGTCGGAGGAGATTCCGGTCATGTCAGCGTGTGACCATGCGAATACATCCAAGTTGTGGCAGAGAAAGTCGATGAGTTGCTCCTTCAACTCTGCCTTTAGTTGGGATCCAATTTTCAATAGTCTACTCGAGTCGTGCTTGTCTACAGATACAAACTCCATAGCCTCTGCAGGCTCGGCAGTGGCCTCCTCCTCTCTGTCCCTGGGGTCTAATTCATTGAAAGGGTCGCTGGTATATCGAAGAGGAGGGGCCTTCTTTAGTTGCTATGCTTCTAGACTTTTCGTGCAGAGGGCAACCTCTACACCCTTCCCTTTATCCTTCCTGTGGTTGTTGCGAAGTTCAGTCACATAGCAGTCTCGAGCAACGTCCTGGTCTCCTTCTACTTCCCCTACTCCATTGTCCGTTGGAAATTTCATCTTTAGGCACCATGGGGCTAGGACAATTTGGAAGTCAGACAGGGCTGGCCTTCCTAAGAAGGCATTGTAGGCCGAATGGTTTTCTATTAGCACAAACGTTTGTTTCCGTACAATGGAGCGGGGATGGCTTCCAATCTCAACAAAGAGGTCCAGTTGCCCGAGGGGCATCTTTGCATCTCCAGTGAAACCGTGTAGTGGTTTATCGCAGGGAGACACATCCTTCATTGATAATTTCATTTTGTCGAATGCATGTTTGAACAGGATGTTTACTGAGCTTCCAGTGTCTACTAGGATTCGGTAAACTTCGGCGGGACCGAGCCGGGCAGAGATAACCATGGGATCCATGTGAGGGTATTGCCTTCCTTCTAGGTCACGCTTACCGAATGTGATGTCATAACTTTCTTTCCGCTTCGGGTGGCGCTCTTCTATAACCGAATTGACACAGTCTTTATTGTCTCTGAGCGACTTTCCATATCTTTCCACCTCTTTCCAGCTTCTGTCTGCGATGTGCGGTCCTCCCGAGATGGTATGGACCACTATCTTCTCTTGACTAGAGCTGCTAGTGTTGCGGTTTCCTCTGCCGATCTCCGGTGAGGATGGCCTTGGGTTCTCATTGGCAGGAGCTGGAGTCCTGTCCTGACCTTTTACATAACGTTCCACTTTCTTCCTTCTGATGTGTTCCTCAATCAAGTCCCGGAGATGATGGCATTCATTGGTATCATGCCCATGAGATTCGTGGAAACGGCAGAACTTTCCAGACTTCTGCGCGTTATCTGGGTTCCTTCTTGTATGGTGGGCATTTGTATCTAACTTCGCCTTGGGTGGCAAGGAAGATATTTTCGACGGTCTCGTTCAAAGGAGTGTAAGTGTCGAATCTCGGTCCTGGCCGATATAGGCGCTTTTCTCCCTTCTTGCCCCCAGCATTGTCTCTGGGATCATTTCTTCGAACATCCCTTGCCACAGCAGGGGCGTTGCTGTGAGTTGCCTTATTTTGCTGTCCTGACTGCCCCTCAACGGCAGCATCCTCGAGCCTCATATATTTCCCGGCTTCATGGAAGAAATTGAGTAAAGTAGCTGGTTTTTCTTTTGTCAACCTTCTAGCAAATTTAGTGTCCGGATGCACACCACTACAGAGGGCCATTAGGATAAGCTTCTCATCGGCATCTTGGACTGCGGCTGCTGCGGCGTTGAATCGGGTTAGGTATTGCTGCAGTTTCTCTCCAGGTTTCTGTTTGACGCTGGATAAGGAATAAGCGTCCTTAGGTTGCTCCACATGAATGCGGAACTGGCTGATAAATTTTTCTTTCAACATTTCCCACGAGCTGATGGATCCCTGGGGTAGATGATAGAACCAGGAGGTAGCGAGATCTGCTAAGAAGAGCGGAAAGCATTTGCACAGTACTCCCTCTGTTGCTCCACTCATGAGCATATGTTGTGTGTATCTCTGTAAGTGTACAACGGGGTCGGAGGTTCCTTTGTAAGGTTCCATTGTTGGCATCTTCCATTCTTGGGGGGTGATAGCAATTTCGATGTTGCGCGCGAAAGGGCTGGTTACCCTAGCGCCTATCCCTCGATCTCTTTGCTCCCGTTGGACGCACTCTCTGAATAAGCGTGTCATCCTTTCATCAGAATTTGGAGCAGATAGAAACGAGTTTGGTTCTGTTCTGTGGGATTGATTCCGTCCAGATGACCTGTAGGGATGGTATCGTCTATCATTCCTCATATTTTCTAGTGGCTGCCTTTGGTCTTCTGGGAGCATGCTAGGGTCAGCTACAGTTGGCCCTTGCCTTGATCTTCCTTTACTGGGTTCTGATCTAAGCACTTCCTCGGGTCCAACTTCGGGCTGGACTCTAGCTCGGCCCCGTTCACTGGCATTTCCATGGTTAGGCAGTATGACAGGCTCAGCTACAGTTGACCTTCGCCCGGTACCTCCCCCGTTGGGTTCGGTTCCAAATGTTTCCTCAGGCCTAACTTCGGGCTGTGCTCGATCTCGGCTCCTACCATGGTTACTTCTGCCATTAGCTCCTTCGAAGAAGGAAGATCTTTGTTGTCTCTGAGATCCTCCAGACTGGGACTCGCCCCATGATTCGGTGTTGCGATTGGACTCTTCAGCATCCCTTAAGCGTGACATGAGATGGTCCACCAAGGCTTCCTGCTGGGACGTGAAGCGGTTAGTTACTTCAACCACAACCCTGTCTAAATCTGCCCTAGTAATTGCTGCGGGCTGTTCTGTGGCAGGAGTGGTCGGATTAGCCTGTCCTTCATTTGTTACTGCTGCTGGAGGAGGACGATTTACTTGATTCGTGACAGCTGGATCTGGAAGACTGCTGGATGCGATGTTTTTTCCTTTGTTAACATCTTTTCTCTGTTTGGGAGGCATGTTTTCCAAGTGGCAAACGATGCTGTTAGGAAAACTGTTAAGTGGATGAAGCTGAAGCTTCGAGCTTCTAGTTCTCAGTGAAAGCACCAAAAATGTTTGCACAAAAAATGGACAAACACCTCAAAGTCGTATGATTTAGTAAATCTTATGTCGTTCTTAGTGATTTGGGTGATTTATGCAAATATATGAAAAACAGGGGCTAAACTATAAAAAGACATGCAGATTTATAGTGGTTCAGCCAGAATGTGCCTACATCCACTTTATATGTTATTTCTCTTCTCTTGTTTAGATTACAAGTACAAAGCTTTGATACAAGTAAAAGAAAGTTGTTTGAAAGTTCTCTCCGTGCTTGAGCTCTCAAGAACTTGTCCCCCATTGTTGTACCCCTGCCCCTCTATTTATAGAGTGAGGCTGGGAGCAGGAGTCTTGGATGTATATAGCTGCTGGTGGGCTTGGGCTGATGCAATCTGGCCTGGTGGAATTGGTCCGGTTTCCCTTGGTTCGGCGGACGAAATTGAGTGGACCGGTAGAACTTTGGTTCGGTGAAGACTTCATTCGGTGGAGAGCTTTGTTCGGTGGAGACTTCATTCGGTGGAGAGCTTTGTTCGGTGGAGACTTCATTCGGTGGAGTGCTTTGTTCGGTGGAGAGCTTTGTTCGGTGGAGAGCTTTGTTCGATGGAGACTTCATTCGGTGGAGAGCTTTGTTCGGTGGAGACTTCATTCGGTGGAGAGCTTTGTTCAGTGGAGAGGAGGGGTAGAAGGGATTGACGCCGAATGGGTTGGTTCGGTGAGGCATTCGGAAGAAGGAGGATGGGTTGGTAGCATATGGAGAGAGATTGTTTGGCAGTAGCCTTAGTTTGGTGATGAGAATTCGTCCAACACCTTCGTAACGATCGACTATGGCCTACCTTGATCGATACGAAGGAAACATCCATTCGATCGATTCGAAGGAGCATACTTCGAATCCGTTCCCTCGAATCCACCAAGTCAAAGCGGCTAAAACCATGGATTTGACCCAGTAAACTCGGAGAAAAAGCTGGATCAACACGAGAAACGCGCGCGACACATCACCATTCACTCGCGCAAACCATCGATTCGACCCCATCGATTCGAAGGGGATCGATTAGAACCAGGCTGGTACACCGGGAATGCAACCTTGAATCGATCATAACTCGAGATCTACGGTTCCAAATGCTATGAAATTTTCACAGAAGCTTGCACACATGTTGAAGAATGTCCACATCAAATTTCATCTCGATTGGATGATTTCTTGATAGATTCGAATGGGCTTCGAATCGATCCCAAAGTGGGCCCGGATTTCCTGAAAGCGGGCATGTGGGACCCCTCACGTGCCAGAACTGGTCTCCCGAGATTTAGGCGAAATATCAGCCTCTTACACCTATAAATAGAGCCCCTGGTCATTCAGAAAAGGGGTCGGATAATTCTAAGAGCTAAAGAGCGCCCAGACTCTGCCAGATTCACTCAAAATCACCACGGTTGTCTTAGATTCAGACTTAGCTCATAAAACCAGTTGTACTACATTATAAGAAATTGTAATCTTCAAGTATCGAGCAATAAAATCATCAAACTTCATAGTGGACGTAGGCGAAACGCCGAACCACTCTAAATCGCTTGTCTTTGCAATTTACTTTCTGCTACTTGGAGTTTTTGTTAGATAATCCACAGTTTTAATTTTCATTCTTCACTTTTATCTCTTCAAAAACTTTCGAAGAGTGTTGTGCCCATTTTTGGTACAAACAATACCTATGTTAAAATTAGTTCTTATTTGGTTGTTTAATTAGATAAAGAATATGAAAGGCATCTTTTATAATCAGTATATAAGGATGTTGGGATTATCCCAAATGATATGCAGAAACACCATATTAAAATGTTTAATATGGAGCATGTAAGGTGAATTCCTTATGCATTGGCAATAGGAATTATCATACTGTTAGTCCCTGAGGAGTTGGTTTTGATGACAACAACCTTACTTAGAATTAGATTACAAAATATATAATACTAACATTTTAACATCCCACCTTTTTGTACGCTTAAGCAGACACACGTGCCAACTTAAACCATACAGAAGGGCGGATTGTTATGGGGTAAATAAGAAAAAGTGGAGAAATAAAAGAAACAAAATAGAATCTTGCAGCGGAACTATAAAATATAATAATCAAATAACAGTTCATGAAGCTGTTTTACAAAACATTTGATTATACTTATACAATACATATCAGAGTTACACATACCAGAGAATGATAATTATGCAGCGGAATACAATGGTGTAGTGGAATATATAACAAATAGTAATAATAATAAAATCTTCATCTTCGTCCTCCAGAAATAGGGCCTTCAAATCATGAAATGCTCAAGCTGACCCGAGCGAATTGAAAAGACAAGACACTCGAGTCAGAACTAAAAGATCTTATGTAAGTTAAATCAATGAAATAAATATGAGTGTAAACGGCGTCAGAGATGTTTACGGGATTTGACATCTCCTATCCAGTGTCTAACGTGAGTGCAGTAACTTAAGAAATGTTCGGGATTCACATCTCTTAAGGATCCGTTAAACTATCTACTATGTAGTAATATTCGCTATTATAATAATGTCTAATATAAAATAAACATACTTGTAAATAGCATTAAAGAGTGACCCAATATTCCCCTTAATACGTAATAGTTCTAGTAGTCTATCCAGTATTAGCATACTCCCAAAATGGGGGCTACCCTCGATACTCCATAGGCTACGGGAGAAATCACAACTCGTAGTAAAGCTCGGTATGGTAGGTGACACGGCACACAAGGCAATGCCAGGGTAGATATACCAATTATGCATCCGGACTGGTGGTGACGCATAGCAGCCACTACCACCCACCTCGAACAACACTCCCAAATCAAGGGTGCGCACCAAAAATAATCACAAGTAATAGAATGGTATCGAAGAAGTGTGTCCGATCAGAGGTGCTACCTCCTTGGCCCGTCGATCGCTCCTGTTTTAGCCACCTTATGCCAACTCACGGGAGTTGGGTCCACGTATATACCTTAGGATCATCGCCACCATCCTACTTCATTCTGGAAACTCCACCGCCTACACAGTTGTCAAAGTGGTTTTCGGTATCGACAGAGAGTATGTCCATATCCGATCCCGGTCTCTATAACAACCAAACGTTATTATAACACCATGGTCATTTAAAAATATATACTTTTAAAAACACAATCATGGTCTTTTCAAAACATATTCTTTATTTCAAAATAGTATATACTTCAAAAACCTAAATATTATTGCCATTTCAAACATATCCTTTACTTCAAAATAGTATATACTTTAAAACCAAAATATTTTTGCCATTTCAAAACACTTTACTTCAAAATAGTATATACTTCAAAAACAAATTCAATAATATATCATTTAAATAAAATCTAAATTTCCAATCACAAATCTTTCTGTAATTTAGATAAACTTGAAATATTCTTTTAAATCATCTTAAACCCAAACCACATTTGAAGTCATATTCTAAATTTTCAATTTCAATAGGTTTCCAATTTATATATTCACAGATAATTCTTAAATAAATTCCATTTCAAATAAATTCATTTTCAAACCATATTACTTCCAAAGTTATAACAATTTCGAAAACAAATACTTTGAAAACAATAATACCTTAATTTCAATAAACATTTCAATTTTGATATATTTCAAGTCTTTAAATATTCCAAAAACTACCAAACCAAATCTGATAATCTCATATATTTCTTAATTCAATTTACTATTATTTAGTTTAAAATTATTTAATAAATAAATTCAATAGCATTTACATAAAGCTCAAACTTGAAATATTCATAAATCAACTTAAAACATCATCAAGTTATACATAGCTTAAATTTTAAGAATTTAATAATTTTAATATCAAAATCAGTATTTATATAAACCCTTATTTTTCCAAAAGCCATAGAAATCATTTCAAAAATAGATATATATAGACCAACTGTGTCTGTATATAATTTTCTATCCTATGGTCAAGTGATACGGATATTTATCATTTCAATCCGCAATTTAAAATAAAATTACGGTTATATATCATTTCAAACCGCAATCCCGAATAAAAATAAGTCCATAACGAACTTGCAGATTATAATGATATCAAATAAAACATCCATTCATCCACTATCAATCATCAAGTATTTATCACAATCATCATCCAATTAAATCAATAACATAAAAATAGAACAGAAAAAAAATTACAGGCATTTACTGGCAGTTTATATTCAATAACAAATCAATAACTATTTAACTGGCAGTTTATATGCAATAATGAATTAAATAACATTTTAATTGAATAAATTAAATTTAACTGGAATGATGATAAATTATGCCAAACAATCATAAATAAATTTCAATTCATATCATAAATCAATTTAACAAACATAAGAAATTTTAGAAGTTGTGAGTGGGTTAAAACACTCACCTTTATACGAATCTAAAAAAAACTTCTAATCCATAGCACCGCTCTATGTTTCCTTAGTCTCCTTCTTGATTGCTATCTTGTTCCGTAATCTTTTATTTTGATTTTTTCCTTAATCTCTTTTTTTTAAGAATGTTGTGGAAGAGACATAGAAGTTTGTATGGATCTGGATTTGAAGAAGAAGATTTGGAAAAGAAGAAGAATGTTTGAAAAAGAAGAAGAAAATTTAAAGAAGATGAAGAATTGAAAAAGAAAAGAAGCTTTCAATGAGAAGAAGAAGAGGATTTGAAGAAGAAAAAAAATGAAAAAGAAAGGAGGAAGGTGAAGAGAGAAAAGAAATGAGATGGAAAGAATTAAATGTAGCCTAAAGGTCTAGGCTTAGGTGTTAAATAGAAGGAAAAATGAACGGACCAAGTACTAAAAATGAGATAACTATTTTAAAACGTACATGTAATAAAAAACAAAAGAAATGAAGGGACCACATACACATTTTGAAATTCAATTTCTTCGAAACGTAACCAAATTAATTTCATTCACTCAAATAATACTCAATTTGTACACATATAATTTTTATCTACGCAAAATTAATAAAATTATACTTACCTTAAAAATGAAAACGTTCAATTCTTTTATTTCCTTTAAAGCACCATTTCTGTTTAACACAAAACGCGCGTTTCTTTTATTAAATCTATTAATTACAATCAACGTTTCTTTCCTTTTACGGTTCTTTCCTTTTAATTAAAATATTTCCATTACATTGATTGCAATTAATAACAAAGTTAAATTTCAAAATAGATAAACCAAAATGGATGAAATAAATAGAACAATTGTTTCCTTAAGTCATTCAAAGATGTTTAGACATTTGTTGTTTATACACCATTCTAATAAATAACTTACTTAAATTATACTCCTATTCTTATAATCAATCTATATGCTAAAACAACGTTCAAATATATATATATATATATATATATATTATCTTTTATTTTTAATTTTTACAAATCATTCTATTCTTTACTCTAATGAAACTAAATCTACATTCACAAATGAAACATTCATTTTATTTGATATAAACATTCTTCTTTTCATTAAATCAAACTTTCCTTATATTTTCACAAAACATAAGCTACGTTTAATTACACTTATAAACTTACAATTTAATGTTCTCTCTCTTATAAATTCAATACTTACATTTGTTTACCTATGTTTCACTTATAACAAATCGTATATCCCCACTATCTCAATCAATTATAACTTACTATTTTACATAAATTCATAAATTGTCAATTGCTATCCAAATGAATCCATTCACTTGAACCTTTCCTTATTTTCCTTATTATGAATCAATTATAAATTTACCATCTTAAAGGTAATGTCAACCCTTTAAATTATTAATTTAGCTTTTATATCCCATTATAAATTAATGCACTCCCAGATTAAGATTTTAAATCACATTAATCATTTCATCTAGGTTCCATTCTTTTATTACATCAACTTTCTTTCTTTATTGTGTATTAACTAATTTTTCCACTAGTATTGAAATTTTTGCTAAATATACATTTGCATTACTTCCTTTATTGGGATTTCATTCAACTTATGTATAGTCAACCTATATTAACATCACTACCCTTCCTTTTAATTATCAATTCATTCATAACCATTAACAATACATTATTACCAAATTACCTTAAATCCACACTAACGTAATATTTAATTTCATTTATTGCAATAGGTTTCAATTGATAGTGACTGCGCTAAATTAGTTTGCATAAACATTATTCCATTAATTATTGTCAAATAGATGGGTTTACCATTGGATTCAAACTATTACATAAATTTTCTCATATTCCATCTTCATTGCAAATAACGTATTGTATAGCTATATTCAATTTCGTTAAATTGCAATAAATCCAATTATTGAATTTTATATTTCAATTAAATAAAATCTTGGTTTCCATTCTTTAAATCAATCAATTCATATTATGAGTAAAATTAACATTACTTAAATTTACATTAACCAAACGTTAAATTTGGATTTACTGTAATTGATTACCAAAGTTTATTTACAAAATAAATAAACAACCTATATTAAATGTCACCTATTGCTTTTGATTGCATTTAAAAGTTCATTACTTATCAATCCAGATTATAATTCCACATATAACGCTAATTATTTCATTACATTAATATACGCCAAATCACATCTTTACTTTAATAAATATTACATTCTCAATGTGTACTTTTATCAATTGAACACATTAATTTAGGTTTAAATCCAATTAATGAATTTACCTTAATATAATTTACGTTTCTATAAATTTTACATTCACACTTCCCTTACTACCCTTATTTTCATTAAAGTAATATTTAATTATTTTGTATGCTCATTCTTCCCAACTAGTTACCACCTATTATATTATTACTCTACAAATTTAATAAATTCATTAATTAATTGAATACTTACATTTACTACCATATATCCAATTTGTAGCTAAGTATAACATCTACATAAATCTCATTTCATTCAATCCATTAATTATTAACCTTTAATTAGCATTGGCTATATCTTGATGCATTAATATTATTGCCTAAATTTACATTCAGTTACTTTAAATCAATATATTATTACATTGGTAAATTAAATGCTTACCTTTTATTACTTATTTTATATTCACTTAAATTTTCAACAATTAGTTCTAATAACCATTACTACAATTCATTCTTAACATTTACTTCAATATTTATTATAAAATTTCTATTCCTTTCTAAATTTAATTACGAAAATCTTATTAATTTAACCAATTAAATTATCAAAATTTACGGGTCGTTACAAACATTATTGTGTAGATATATATAGATATGTTTGCAGGTACAAAAGAATGAAGAACTGTACAGTATAAAGATTCAAGATCAAAGATTGAAGATATCAAGATTCAAGGCTCATGAGTATCAAGAATTTCAAGAGTTCAAGTTTCCAAGATAAGTTATATAGTTAGGAATATTGTTAAAACTCATAGAAAGGCACTGACATCTTAAAATCTATTTTATTCGTGGAATGGAATCTACTTCGTGCTCGTTAAAGGGATGGAACCCTAAGTAGGATGGAACCTACGAAAAATCTAGTGGAACATCTTTTTGTATCCACTTACTTTTATTTCAAAATGATTTTCAAAATATATAGCTTGTTTTTTAAAATGATTTTAAATATTCCTGTTTAAAAACCAAAATCATTTGTCCTGGTTTTTCAATATATTTTAGCCTCAAAAATATCCTTAGTTTTAAATATCCTTAATTTTAAATATCTTTGATTTTAAATTATTATCCTAAGTTTTTAAACTACAATTTTGATATTAATATATTTAGCTGTTTTATAAATTTATACTTAAGATTTAAATATAAAAGTATAGAAAATTATTATATATATTTTAATATTGTTCTCTATAGTTATTTATGTATTATAACTATATATAAGTATATTTTAAAGTTTAAATATAAGTATAATATAATATAGAAATTATTTTCAAAGAAAAACAAAGCACCAAAAAATACAAGGGCATGTCGACATGGTCACATGTACCCCTGTCGACATGGTGATAGTTAAATTGTTTTTAAAAGAAGTGTCTATTCGCCACATCCCTTCACCAATGGACATGGCTATTGATCTACTATAAATAAAGGGTGTTTTCAACGAATTTTAATTACTTTTTTCTCTGATTTAACTTCTCATCTTCTTCTCCACTTTCTTATTTACAAATTACACCATTACTCTATCGAAATCAATATCGAATCTAACTAGATAATTTCTGGTTTTGATTCTCTCCACTATCTCTACAAGATCCAAGTGCTAATCTGAGTTATAGACTTTTTGTAATCAATTGAGCGAGAGAAGGTGTGATTGTAGCCCTGGAAATCAATTGGGTGAACTTGTTGCCCGGTAAATCAAGTATCTCTACCCAGAGGATTGTGAATCTGGAGCGGTGTACCTCATAGCCTTGAAATCGAGGGTTGTATTTGTAAGATTTGTTTTTGAAAGGAAATCCGTACTTGTGTAGTGGGGCTGGATGCAGGGTAATTCCAAACCAGTATAAAATCCGGTGTGTTCTTTCCTTTAGTGTTTTTACTTTATATTTGCATCTCTATTTGATTCTGTGTTCATATCTGTGTCTGATTAGTGTATACATTGTTAACAAATTAAGATAAATTCAAAAAGATTAATAGATTTCTTAAAACACTATTCACCACCCCTCTAGTGTTAATTCTAGCCTTAAGATCCTTAATCCGCATTCTAACAATTGGTATCAGATCTTTGTTTTCAAAAGTTTCATTATCTGAATTTTGAAAATTTTCAAAATGGCTACTAACACTAGTACTGATATTACCACAAACACTAGTTCATTTGTAGAAGGTCAGTCTACTACCAGACCACCACTTTTTAATGGTAGTAACTATGCATATTGGGCATGTAGAATGAAAATATATTTACAATCTATAGGACTAGACACTTGGAATGTCACACAGACAGAATATTCTGAACCCACAATTGCTTTTGCTCAGTGGACTGCTAATCAAAAGACTGTTGCACAGAATAATTCTAAAGCTATGAATATATTGTTTTGTTCACTTGATAGGAATGAATTTAATAGAGTGTCAGTTTGTAAGTCTGCATATGAAATCTGGAAAACTTTGCAAGTTACTCATGAAGGAACAAGCAAAGTTAAACAGACAAAAATCTCCATGCTCACAAATCAGTTTCAATTATTCAAAATGAATCCTAATGAGTCTATTCCAGATATGTATAGTAGATTCCAGGATATTGTCCACTCTCTAATATCATTGGGAAAAGTATTCTCCGAAGAAGATCAAGTCAGAAAAATCCTAAACTCTCTTACTCCAGAATGGAATCAAAAGACACTCACAATCGAAGAAGCAAATGACATCAGCATCTTAAAGATTGAAGAATTGATCGGAAACCTAATGTCGTTTGAAGTTCAAATGCTTGGGAGAAGAGAAAGCAAGGCATCAGAAAAGAAATCAATTGCATTCAATGCACTAACAGAAGGATCAAATTCAAACAGCGATAATGATGAAGAGATTGCTTTTATGACCAAGAATTTTCGGAAATTCCTGAAGTACAGAAAATTGAATAGTTCCAAGAGAAACAACTTTAAGAATTCCGGTAATCAGACTACAGTACCAAACTTTATCAAATGCTTCAATTGAAACGAACCAGGTCATATCAAAAGAGACTGTCCGCATCCAGATAAGCAAAAGCCTCCTACAAACAATGATTCTGCAAAGAAACGGAAACGTGCATTCACTGCTACTCTAGATGACTCTGACTCATCCTCCAGCGACGATGAGACAGATAATTCAAATCTGTATTTCACAGCAATTCTCGATTTAGTCGATACCAAAGACACGGACTCTGAAAAAGGTACACGTTTACGATACATTGGCTGAAATTGCATGCTTGAATTGATTGATTGATTGGTTGTTTTTGAATTGATGTGTCGTTTGAATTTTAAAATTTTTATTATTTTATTATATTTTTTATTATTATTTTATTATTATTATTATTTTTTAATAATATTATAATATTTTATGAGTCTTAGTAATATTCCAGATATTATATAGACATTAAAATAATATATATATATATATATATAAATATTACATTATATAAAAGTATCTAGTCATCAAAATTTACGGATACCTGTCGACATGGGTCCATCCATACCTGTCGACATGGTACAGAAAATTTGAAATTCAAATTTTGAATTCAAATGCTTGTATTTCCCTCCACTCTTTCACACCATTCGAGACTCTGAAAGGACACTTTTTGACCAGAGAAACTATCCATTTAATTTCTATTTATTTACTATCATTTATCTCATCTTTTCACTTAACTTTTCAAATTCAAACTCTTTGTTCATAACTCAAGCTCTCTTCTCTCTACATCAATGGCCTCCTCAAGTACTCCATCAACTATGATACTCTCCAAAACCTTAAAAGAACACCTCTTTTATGATCCGAAAGCAATCAAAGCCTATATTGACTATGCTAATTATGGAAAAGTTCATCCCGGAAAGTTTGCAATTTTCCGCGATTTCGCTTCTTATGAAATCGATTCTCTTTGTGTTAGAAACAACATTTTAAGTCTTGTTGACGATTCTCAAAATGATTTTGTATGCTACCCAAATCTTGTGAAAATGTTTTATGTAAATCTTAATCATGGTTTTTATCAAGGAAACGATGATGAAATTTGGAGTAGTGTAAAAGGCACTCAAATTGTTTTAAATTGTGATGTTTTGGGAACGATTCTAAATTGTAAGTGTATGGGTATGGATCTTTCAAATTTCAATTTTAATGAAAATGATCATGATACTTTTCACCGTATTTTTGAAAGTGACGAAAACTTTGATTTTATAAACCGCAATTTTCGTCCAAAAGCAAAAATTGTGAGCCTTCTTTTGCAACACACTTTGACCTCGAGATCGGGAAGTTTTAATAATCCTACTTCAAAAGTTTGTAAAGCTCTTTTCGCTCTTTTTGGAAACTATGATATTAATTGGGCTCAAGTTATTTTGGATGAATTTCAGCCTAAAAAACTTGGAAATGGGAGAAAAGATTTTATATCATGGAATTTACCTTACTAGAATTTTCAACTATTTTGGAGTGAATTTTAAAGGAGAGGAATTCATTTCCAGAAAAGTTTTCAATCATTCCAATATCTCACTTATGAAAATTCCATACATCTTTCAACCTTATGAATCTCTTGTGGAAAAGGAAGAGCGTTTAGCTCACGAAGAAATGAAAGAAGGAGAGGAAGAAGAAGAAGAAGAAGGGGATGAAATGGATATTCAAGAAGAAGAAGAGGAAGGTGAAACATCTCTTGAAAGTATTGATTACACCTCCAAACCAACCAACAAGATGATTATCAAAAACCAAAAGATAATTGTGGAAAATCAACGGACACTTAAGAGATCCGTTAGTAAAAAGTTGGATAAAATGTCTTCATGAACAAGTTTTTCTCAAAAGTCAGCAAGAAGTTTAACCTTTCGTCATCCTCATCATCCTCCAATTAGATCTATCTTTTCATACCTTGTCATAGTGTTTAAGTTTGTTTTAAGTTTGAATGTTATTGTATTTCATGTTGTTTAATCCATGTATCATTCTAGTTTGAATTAATGTTGAAGTTCTTTCTGTTATCTAGCTTATTTCATCTCTAGAATAACTGTTAATATGATATATATATATATATATACATTTATTCAAAATCAAAAACAAGTCATCAAAACACAGATGACCCTGTCGACAACCCCCAAAGGCACCCTGTCGACATGCTTAAAATCTGAAGTGTCTTTTCATTTTAATTTTTGAATTTTAAATAACTAACTTGTATCTATTCATTTCAAACGAAATTTACACCTATAAATACCTGTTCTCTTCCAGAAATCTTTACTCAAAATCATTACTTATCTATTCTATCTATATTTCTTCTCTTTTTCACAAAAATGGCCAATCCTATTCACAATTTATCTGAAAATCTTGAAGAAACTCTTAAATCCTTCAAGAATATTCTCTCTATCATTCTTCGTAATCAGCGTCACTTAGAATTGAGTCAAATGCAGATGATCAAGGAGCAAGAAAGGCATTTCGAAGCAATTCGATGGATGATTTCCTCCCTGCACAAGGATGATAATGAAGCACATCCTCTCGTTTCTCTCTCTGTTGATAATGAGAATTGGGATGCCATCAAACAAGACCCTATCTTTGGAGAAGAAGGATGGGTTGATGTTCCTCGTAATATTTGATTAACTTTGTTTTATTTTTATTTGTTTGCTTGCTTAATTAGGATTTGGTTTGATTTGCTTGAATTTGACTTAGTATGGATTGATATTATGTGTGTAAAATATAACATACATATGATTAGTATTAATAATATATGATCTTTTAAGTTATCATGATTATCAGTTTAACTATCTATTTTTATATTAAAAACTCCATTATGAATAAATAAATTATGTTCTCTTATTCGTATTTTCTCTTATCTTTTGAATAAATAGTTTAGTAGTTAGGAAAAGTAGTTATTAAGAGTTTAGTTTAAAGTTAATTATTGATTATGTATGATAACACTATCATTATAATCACAAGTAATGTAGTCTTAGTTTCATGGGGAGTTATATAGAATTATATAGTATTATAATTATGGAGTTATATGGTTTTTTGTTGATGACAAAGGGGGAGAAGTATAAAATAGGATAGTTAGGCATAGGTTAAGGGGGAGTTATTAGAAGTATTAGGATAGAAGTTATATTTTATAAACAAAGGTTGTCATCATCAAAAAGGGGGAGATTGTTAGTCCCTGAGGAGTTGGTTTTGATGACAACAACCTTACTTAGAATTAGATTATAAAATATATAATACTAACATTATTGTGTAGATATATATAGATATGTTTGTAGGTACTAAAGAATGAAGAACTGTACAGTATAAAGATTCAAGGTCAAAGATTGAAGATATCAAGATTCAAGACTCATGCGTATCAAGAATTTCAAGAGTTCAAGTTTCCAAGATAAGTTATATAGTTAGGAATATTGTTAAAACTCATAGAAATGCACTAACATCTTAAAATCTATTTTATTCGTGGAATGGAATCCACTTCGTGCTCGTTAAAGGGATGGAACCCTAAGTAGGATGGAACCTACGAAAAATCTAGTGGAACATCTTTTTGTATCCACTTACTTTTATTTCAAAATGATTTTCAAAATATATAGCTTGTTTTTCAAAATGATTTTAAATATTCCTGTTTAAAAACAAAAATCATCTGTCCTGGTTTTCAATATATTTTAGCCTAAAAAATATCCTTAGTTTTAAATATCCTTAATTTTAAATATCTTTGATTTTAAATTATTATCCTAAGTTTTTAAACTACAATTTTGATATAAATATATTTAGCTGTTTTATTTATTTATACTTAAGATTTAAATATAAAAGTATAGAAAATTATTATATATATTTTAATATTGTTCTCTATAGTTATTTATGTATTATAACTATATATAAGTATATTTTGAAGTTTAAATATAAGTATAATATAATATAGAAATTATTTTCAAAGAAAAACAAATCACCAAAAAATACAAGGGCATGTCAACATGGTCACATGTACCCCTGTCGACATGGTGATAGTTAAATTGTTTTTAAAAGAAGTGTCTATTCGCCACATCCCTTCACCAATGGACATGGCTATTGATCTACTATAAATAAAGGGTGTTTTCAACGAATTTTAATTACTTTTTTCTCTGATTTAACTTCTCTTCTTCTTCTCCACTTTCTTATTTACAAATTACACCATTACTCTACCGAAATCAATATCGAATCTAACTAGATAATTTCTAGTTTTGATTCTCTCCACTATCTCTATAAGATCCAAGTGCTAATCTGAGTTATAGACTTTTTGTAATCAATTGAGCGAGAGAAGGTGTGATTGTAGCCCTGGAAATCAATTGGGTGACCTTATTGCCCGGTAAATCAAGTATCTCTGCCCAGAGGATTGTGAATCTGGAGCGGTGTACCTCGTAGCCTTGAAATCGAGGGTTGTATTTGTAAGAATTGTTTTTGAAAGGAAATCCGTACTTGTGTTGCGGACCGGATGTAGGGTAACTCCGAACCAGTATAAAATCCGGTGTGTTCTTTCCTTTACTGCTTTTACTTTATATTTGCATCTGTGTTTGATTCTGTGTTCATATCTGTGTCTGATTAGTGTATACATTGTTAACAAATTAAGATAAATTCAAAAAGATTAACAAATTTCTTAAAACACTATTCACTCCCCTCTAGTGTTAATTCTAGCCTTAAGATCCTTAATCCTCATTCTAACACATACATGTTGTAATATCTACAATATCACATTTAGATAATATATTAGATACATGAAGCAAATGTAAAGTCCAAATTAAGATCACTAAATGGTAGTTTACATTGTTCTCGAGTATTAACGACATACTAGAGAATACTTATACAAACAACAAACTCTGTACTAAGAAGTGTTCAAACTCGAACCACATAAGTTATATCAAGTAATATGTCAGTATTAAATTAATGTTCAAACCTTCATTAAGGATATTTAAGTTGGAAATGTTCCCAACAAAGGGTTGTGGCTAATTCAACTAAAAGGATAAGAAAATTGCCTTAAATAGCGCCATAATAAGAGCAATGTAAATATAAATATAAATGCACAAATTTATAGCTGAGCTAGGAGTGGTTCCAAGTATTGAGAATACTATATCATTATTATATGATAACAATGTCTCGATACAGATCATAAAGGAACCTAGAGCTCACTAGAAGTCGATAAACGTACTCCAAAAAGTTCCACATGATAAAGGTAGTTTACCTGCATCGGTGAGAGTTGACTAACATAGTAGATAATTAAAACAACATAGCAAATATATTCACGAAGGGACTGGCTTGATCATTTCTATCCAAACAGATTAAAGGGATGAGATAAAAATTCCATTATTGGCCCGAAATGTAATTTGGAGATTGATAGAGTTAAAGGTATGCCTTAAGGGTAATTCTGTAATTTAATATAAATTATTGACTCGGTAATAAAATCTCGTTTGATATAGACGGTTTTTTCTTTATATCTTATTCTTGATATAATGTGTCATATTAATTAGCTATTTAATTTAAGTATATTTAATAGGAAATCTATAAATGTTATATTTTTTGATAGTAATAACGAAGTGTTGTAATCATGAGAAATTTGTCAAAGTGAAAATAAAGATATTGTTTTAAATATTCCTAGTCAAAATGTATCGAGACTTGATATGAATACATCCTGTAACAACCCGCATTTTCGATCCCTAAATGTCAACACCAATACATCTATAGTATTCATGTGCCAAACACCAAGTGCTGAAAAGGCAGATTGTTATGGTAAAATGAAAAAGCAGCAAGAGAAAAGACAAGAAAGAAGAGAACAAGACATCTGAATATCACAATGGGACGATAATATATAATATCCAAAAGATAGTATAAAGTGTAACTCTAAGATACATAGCATTTCAGAGTTACTATCCTAAGTACTATCATAAGCTTGGACATTTATAATAGCCCGTCTTCAAAAATGTTGATATATACATACTAGTAGTGCAGCATAAATAAGAATACGATGGTAGGTGAAAGCATCCAGCTCGTCTCCTCGAGCTCCAAAGAATATCAATGAAAACCTGCCTTTCTCAATTAGCTCGAAAGAGCATCAAGGGTTTAAGGGAAAGATAAAACCATAAGTCAGATATATGGTGTAAGAAACTCAAGAAATATATGGCCATCATATAACAATATCTTTTGAGACCAACCAAATCACCTAATTAGTTTTTCCCTTAAAAGAACCAAACCATCTAATAAGTACATATGGCGATATAGTAGATAATGTATAGGGTATAGAATATAAATTAGAGAAATAGCTGTGTTGTGTTTACAGCACAACAATATTAAGTATATAATCAACCGCTAAGGTTCATTCGTATATGTATTTCCATTGGAGGTGCCCTTGGTACATCGAGGCGGGCTTCTTGACAAGGATCAGAAGGCGGCATATATCTCTAGATAAAATATACCATAATGTAAACATAGCTAGTCCACGCTTTGAACATGTGATAACGAAGATTGTCAACTCCTATTAGCAATCCGTAAGCATCTTTAGATATAGAGTTGGTATACCCTTGAGTTAGCTAAACCCACTGGTTATGCATCCTACTCTAGTTTCTATCATTCACGATGGTGAAGTCACGATTAGCATCTCATTGCATGAGTCTTCATCACTCGAACATATCTCGAATCTCTGCATGGATTCTGGCTTCCCGAAAAGATCTCGAATCTCTACATGGATTCCAACATATCAAAAAGTTCATGAATCTCTCCATGGATTTCAGTATAAACCAATCAATAAATTCCAAGTTAACTTAACTCTGATTCTTTCAAAAATAAACAGACAATGCATAAGATTAGAGATCATCTCTTATCTGGACGGAATTCCTTATCTCTTATCCTAGAAGAGCAAAGCAAGTTTATACGTAGGATAATTGTATCGTATAATTCTCATGTTTCTTCTAGAGACACTACAACAAATTTTACTTTTGACGGCATCCATTATCAGCGTTCAACACATAAATGCAGTGAAAGCTATTTTAAAATGAAAATATTTACGCACAAACGCTGAGAATGAAACTAGGGTTCTAATTTCCACTATCAAAATATTTGGCGCCGCTCTCGTTATAATTCCCCCAAAATTTCATTTTCGCTCGTCACTCCTCCCTCGTCTCTCCTTTAATTCATTTTCCCTCATTTTCATTTCCCTTTGATTTTGCTTGTTCTTCGATTATGTCAATCGTCACTGCCCTGATTCGCCTTTAATGCCTCGGGTACCCCCTTGTCACCGAATCTCCCTAATTCTTTTTTAAGGTTTAATGGGTTCTCCAATTTTTCGGTTTAGTGACTATCCACAATCTTACTTAGTATGTATAGGTTTTTTGTACATCTGTTGTATTGTACGGTTGTAGTATTTCTACTTCAATTCAATCGAGTCTCTTCCAATGTTTTCATGGTTATAGCAGGTGCCCTTGGCTGAGAGTTCTCGACCCTGAGGGATATGTTTCTTCCATGGAAAAGGCTAGAGATGCGATGGCTCGAGAGCAGCATGAATGCATTATAGAGTGCCTTGATAAGGAGAGGTGCTTGACATTTGAAGATTGTGTTGCATGGACATAGTTGAAGTAAGTTACCATTTTCTTTTACCACATAGGTTCACTTGGAGACTCTGTGTGTGCATGCCTAGTTATCAGTTTTAATTAGTAAGTTTTGGGTACCAAGTTAGATCTCATCAAGCAAGGCATTTTATTTATTAATTCCCCATATTATCACATAGACTAGATGGAAGCCTTAATTATGACCATAGCTAGTTATGGTTCCCTGAACTTGCACTTTACTGTAAGAAAAAACTCGATCAAAATATAAAGAACTTAACCATTTACTATTTCTCTCTATTGATATTTGAGACATTTCTCCATTTGATATCGTTTTTCCTTCACAAACTAGGACTAAAGAGTTTATTTCCTCTGTTTTGAAATATATTTTTTTAATCAATCAGGGAAAATCATCAAAGAGAAATAGGATATTGCTTAATACTATATATCTCCTATATATGTCAAATTGGAGATTTAACCCAATTTCATTTTGAAATGAAATTTTTTTTTTAGCTAGGGAGAGCAGGGTATTCTTCTCTGTTATACCCCTGGAACACAAAAAACAATGACAGATGCCTTTTTCACATTATTACATCTCAAATATTTGGATCTTCTATTTAGCCCTTAACGCGCGCACAGTGTCTATTCACTATATATTGAATTCCTAGCATGCTTGTTAATTTGTTGACTTGAAACCTTATTGCTTCCTTAGATTTAAATTGGTATGGCCTTTTATTACTGATTTTAGACTTTGAAGAAGGAAATAATGAGTTAATATAAGAAGAAGAGGATACTGTTTTATAGAACTAGGCAAACAATTATTTATTCCACTCAAGTGGTTGTAATTTTGAAAATTGACTCAACATGTTTTTTCTTTGTTCTACTATTCATGATCTGTTAAGTTCACATCACAAGAATGATGTATAAGACATGCTCAACTTTTTTTCTTCCATAGAATACCAATAACAATATGTTAATTGCATTCATCATCATATTTTGCCTTATTCACTGGTTGCTTATTTATCATTTTTTTTATATGGTTGATTCACATGCTTTTTCCAATGCGCTTAATTAAATGAAGAGAAATGTACACTGGCTGCTTTTTTGTTCCACCTTTTCTGAATTATAGTTTATTTGCATCCCTTCTTCCATATGATATTCAACTTAATATTAAGTTTAGTGTTTGCCTAACAATCATTGATATTCATGCTTCTTGGAATTAAGTTGGAATAAGTTTGCAGAGTAGGTTTGCATTCTGACTTTAAGCACTCTTTATTCAATGCTAAAATTTATAACTTTTTGTATAGTTCAATATTTCTTTTGCTTTGTTTTTTCGATAATACTTTGATATATTCCCACTTTTAGCATTCATTTAGCACTCAAAGCTTTTTTTTGGGGTATCTGTGGTTTGTCTACATGCATAGTTTATCACATTATACACAAAATTCGAGTATCAGCGGCAATACTGTGGTTATGTTAGTTAATTAAGTGGTTGTCTTGTTTTCCTTTTCCATTTTCATATTGATAATTGTGTAAAAAGGAAATTAATATTATTTTCATGGATTTACTCTTTTTAAAAATGTTTTTCATGTTTATAAAAGAATAAAATGTATTTCCACTTGTTTTGATATATGATTTCGTGAAGTTTTCAATTACGAATAATTTAAAAGCGGGACTAACAAAGAAACATCATCTTCCTATAAGATGTCACTATATATACAATGATTCGTTTTCACACCTTATTTAACCATTTTCATGCCTTCTAGCCTTTGAAAGTTAACAGTAGGATAAATTCAAACAATATTTCTTTTTTGCGCCCTCTTCATTGCAATCTCCAAACCTAGATAACGTTAATAGGTACTTTTACTTTATTTTTTCCCAAATTAAAAGTGAATAGTTCTTGTAATCCAATATTAATATCTAATTCATTATTCTTAATGATTTTTTATTCTAAGTTTGTTATTTGGATATATATTTGTTTTTCATTTCTCTAAAATGGTACTGATATACCTTAATTTAAATATTTTTTTGGATATTTGCACTATTTAAAAGTTGATTACAACTATTATCTTTATATTTTTAGATAACTATAATAATTTAGAAGTTTGATTTGGTATAGATATAACCGTTTTGTATTTTAATTATATACATGAATGATGCTCTTACTATAGGCTAGTGCTATGCTGTTTAATGTTCTATTCGAAATAGGATTGATGAGTACATATTCAGTGGACATTTTTTCTTCAATTATCTATCTTTTAAAAAAAAATTGATAAGTGCATTGAAAGAGATAAACTGTGTGTTATGTTGTGTGTTTTGTTGTCTTGTGTAATATTTTTATTATTCAACATTTTTGTTCGTCGATTGTTTATTATATCACTTCTATTTAGGATACGATGTTTATAAAATCTTTATTGCTAAAATAAAGCTGAAATATTACTTTATTTATCTTGTTTCAAGAAATATAGATTTGGTATATGGAGGAGGTAGTGTTGGATTGACGGGCTTAGTATCTCAAGCTGTTTTTGATGGTGGAAGGCATGTCATTGGGTAAGTACTTCTCTTTTTTCATCAGTTTTATTTTCAACAATTTGAATTTGCAAGATGACATACATTCATTTAGTATTAGTGTAGTTTGCAATTTAGCAGAGCAAATTTTGATATACTCTCAGATGATGTATATAATTATGTACAAATTATGTACTCTCAGTGATTGACCATATGTATGTACATATAATGGATAGAGTGTGGAACCATATAAATATAAGACTCAATAAGAATAAAATCCAAAACTTTATTTGCTGACTTATAGGACATGTACAACAATGGCACCATCATCAGTTTCTGAAGTTGCAATTAGTATCCAAGTACAAGCATCTGATTTATCTTTGTTGTAACACCGGATATAATTCTTTTATATGAAACTAGATGAGACACAACAAGTTTTTGAAATATGAACTACAATGTTTGCTACACATAATAGTATTTCAGTTATATTTCTGTACTCTAAAGAGCTATCCTAGCTTTAATCTAAATCTAAACACACTAGTTGTATTATCTAAAATCATCACAGTTCACATAATAAACAGAACATGCCAAACTCCAATAGACTTTATAGTAATATAGCTAGTTTGGCAGCAAAAGACATAGGTAGAATGATTGTTTACGACACTATACAACTACTCAAATGGATAAATGTTTGATGCGTATATTTGGGTTAACTGTGTCACTTTGCTGTAGTTTTATATATGCTCATAGTACTTGTGCACGTACGAGGTTGTGCTACAGTTAATTTATTTACACGTACCACATGTTTACGACACTATACAAGTAAAATATCCAAACTAACCGAACTTGTTCTTAATCTTGCAAAATAGAACTTAAGCAGAGTTTAAAAAGGGCTGAAGGCTTGAAATCACTACTTTGTATGTGGTTCTTTGAAATCAAGATTATACATTTTCTTTGATTTAAATTTAGTTTTCTCTAGTTTATACTAGTTAAGGTCATACAAAATTTTTGTACTGCAAATGACATTGTTCAGATGATATTTGCAGGATAACGAAGGAGGTTACTGCCATGGTGTTGATGCATTTAATACCGAGACTCAACAGGTTGCACAACCGATATTAAATTCATCATTGTTCATCCCTTCTCTATGGCTTTAAAATTTTAACTTGTCAATAATATGTATTATATATTAAGTTGTTTGGTTCATATCAAAGGTAATTCTGCCTGCATCAGGGGGAGTTGGGCATATCTATCCCTCAACTAAAAATTTAACCATATCTTAAATGATTAATTTGTATTATGCAATATGTGATTGACTTTATTCTCTCTTTTTTAGTATCAGAAATACAAGAATGATGGACATGATACCATCATCTTGGAAGGTGCAGAGTATGAAAGTGGATGTTCTCGTGATTGGGAAGCAAAAGGACATATGCTACAAGTATTCTTATTTCCCCTTCTCTCAAATTACCATATATATTTTCTACTATGTTTTGCTTAAGCACATATAAGTATGGCAACATATTTTTATAACTATGTTTCTTCTTCAAAAGTTTTATTGAATGCTTTCATTAAATAATTTCCTTGTATATGATTAAAATCCTTAAACCGAAAGTTTGTACTTGAAGAAATAAACAAGTAAAGGAGATGTGTTGCTTATAACGCCTATGCACAAAACTATATATTATGCTTTTGTACTTTGATATACATATGCAAATAGTGAGCATTTGCAGTTATCATTTTACGCTGGCACTACTTTCCTATCTACCTCAACTGTAGTGCTTTCTTCACTGCAGTAACAATTTCTACCTATGTTTGGCTGTGTAGTATTCATTTTAGGCTTAGGCAAAGGTGTGACAAAGTCGTAGGAAGTAGTAGATGAAGGCACTGAGCTGACTTTGTAGTTAATGATCAATTGTACTGAGCTGACTTTGTAGTCGAACTAAAGTGATGCCGCCACGTGGGAGTTGCATCAAATAATCCCAATTTGGTAAAATCTGAATTATAAGTTTTAACACAGGTGCGTTTACATCAATCATAGATGTTGTCACTATGGTATAAGGTCTAAATGATATTGATGAGGCATAGTTAAATAGCATAAAAATTGGGAAGATTCCTAAATTTTATGCTATTTAGCTCTTGCCTTATCAATATTATAGGTAATATGAAGATTGTGGACTTTGGTTAAGCGCCTTTACTGGGCTGGATGTGTTGCTTCACCCTACGTGTGGGACTCCGGCTCATGCTGTGATGGCGCAAAGGTAACCTAAATTCTCATCACGCAAAGGTAACTAATAATATTATTTAGTTATTTTCAGTAAACACTATGTTAGTTTGCATTTTGTTAGTTTGCATTTTGGTTGCTAAGTCTAGTTCCTTGACATTGTTTAATTTTTATATACAAGCCATTCTAAGATGTTTTGATAAGCGAATCTACATTCCTCTACCTGATGCCAAAGCTAGACAACATAGGTTAAAAGTCAGTTGCTCTTGCTTGCACTTATTTATAAGATTGAAATAAGACAATCAATATAGAAGTGACTGGGATTGGCCATCAACTAGGCACCATTTGCTAACCTATTTGCTTTGGAATTTTATTTTATTTTTTATTTGAACTTCTGTCTGTTAACAAAAATTAGTTTTACCTAGGAATAAAAATGTATAACTTCCCGTGCACGGAAAAGAATAAAAAGCTATATATGCATAGATTCTTGGTGATGCAGGCCTAGCAAATGAAAACATTGACTCCATTGTTATTCAATTCTGACGTTGTAGCTGAAGTTGCTGAATGCAGAACAAATTGTTGGATGATGACTACATGAACAGCACGACATATTGCTGAGAGAAAATGCAGGAAATGCTAAATGCTTGGAGTAATGCAAGTTCTGTACATGAACAAATCTGATTGCTTGGAGTGCTTGGTGGTCTAGCTGAATGCTTGGTGGATGTGGATGCCAGTGGTGATCTAATCATCTGAGGTACCTTAAAATAATAATAATAATAATCTATAGTTAAATTATTTCATAGTTCTTTGTTGTCTCCGCCTTTTATAAACTAGTAATAATAATAATCTTATGATCTTTTGAATCCTATGTTTTTATAAAAACTATGCTAAATTAGCTAAGTTTCTAAAAAATTATTAAACTAAAAATACAAAGGCAAAGCAATGGCCTCGGTGTATTATTTATGTTAATTTTTGTGGCTGCAAGTTTGATGTTGTGTTTCATTTTGCTGGGTTAAAAGCTTTGGGCAAAAGCGTAGCTAAACCTCTTAGATATTTTGATAACAACTTGACTTACACTTTAAATTTGGTGCATGGATCTTTGGTGCTGACTTGCTGTAGAATGCATGGATCTGATGATGGGCAATGACACAAATAGGCTATCAAGATGGGATCGTGCAAACCACATGCTGAAGCATGATCTGGAGTGTTCGTACGGGGACATGTTGATGAAGTGAGAAGAGTTGTGCACCAGACTGAAGTGCATGGATCTGGAGTATGTTATAGCCTATGCTGACGAGACTGAACATTGCATGCGGATGCTTATGAGTTGCTTCAGTTTTGGAGTGCATTATTGGTTTATGGTATAATTATGTAACTGTCATTTAAGTTCTTTTACAATTCTTTTAGGATACATTTGGCAGCTTTAATTATGACTTCTTGATTCTTTTATTAAATGAATGACCTTTTCAAACCAAACAAAGTTTGGATTTTGATTAAACCTTTTACTGTTGTTCACAGGTGGTCAATTTATGCAATGTTTTTTATTGCAGTAACTTCTAGCCGATTAAAAATTACAGGCCTAAGGCATGGACTGAAGCTTGAGCAGGTTGGTAAGTGTTAAAAGTTATATTTATTGTACACATATTTAGTTTTGTAAAGAATCTACTATGAAATTCCACACATTGCCACATTGTCATAATTGCACACTGTATGTACCTGGTATCAGGTAGCAAGTGCTTTCATAATAATATTGTTATGTTGCAACTTATGTATTCATAATTTATACTACTTTTTCTTCCATTCAATTTCCTTGGTTTTGAGCTCAAGGCTTGTAACATCTGGGATCAACATAATATTTTGATTCAAAATCTGCCATGGGACAATTATGTGGCTTCTTATTCCTCTTTTTCTAAAAACCCATTCAAATAATAATATTGCTCAAATATATCAGGCCTTTTCTGCAACTTCTACATAATATTGAATTAGTTACCTGTAGTTATATAGTTAGCATATGAAATGACTATAGTTTGAAATGAATAGTTAATGAACATGCTTATGAAATGAATTAGAGGTAGCATCCACCTGTATGATATTTGTATACTGATAACCAAATTCATTTTGGTTAGGTTCAAACTACTATTGATGGTCTTAGAGCAAGTGCTTCTGATAGAACAGACGATTTACAGAAAGAAATGCAACAACTCATGTTTTTATATCCACTGTCAAAGAACAATGGTCATGGTACATGGAAGACACTTCCGATACAATGAAGATACCGCTTCAGTAGAAAGAGGAAGGTCTGGCTTGAAACAAGGTCTTCAAGATTGGTATTGACGCTGTGCCAAATCTATTTTACTTCTCGTTTTGATTATACATCAAGATTGTATGCAGTTGGTTTATAAATTTTATCTCTCTTTACGGGTTTATGTAAACTTTGTTCATGGATATTGTGTTCAACTTATTTTATGGAAGTGATTAATAGTTATGCTTTTATTTTACAATTTTTAGTTTGATTTGTTTATGTTATGTACATTAACTGATTAAAATATAATTAAATGTAGTTTATATTAATGATGTGTGAATATTGCAATGGCACAACATTGCTGTCAATTCTTTGGAAAAAAAATGCATGTCCCTACGACAGCGTTTATACATTGCTGTCAATTCATTGGAAAAAAATGCATATCCCTACGACAGCGTTTATCCATTGCTGTCAATTCATTAGAAAAAAATGCATATCCCTACGACAGCGTTTATACATTGCTGTCAATTCATTGGGAAAAAAATGCATATCCCTACGACAGCGTTTATACCTTGCAGTAGAAAACTATTAACAGCGTTTATACCTTGCAGTAGAAAAATTATTAACAGCGTTTAAAAAACGCTGTAGAAAGTGGGTTTTTGACAGCGTTTATATTTTGCAGTTAAAAATTTAGGGTCAACGACCGCATGTCGTTATACAGCGTTTTTAAAAAGGCTGTGAAAACTTTTAACAGCGTTTTTCAAACGCTGTGAAAATTCTATTTTGTTGTAGTGAGATTTCCTAAGTTAATTTTGGTCAAATTCAACAACAATGAAAATTATCGCATATAGAAATCAGTTCCCATATACTTATCACATTTCCAACCTTCCCAACTTACATTATCCCTCAGTTAAGAGTGAAGCACAGTAAGTTAGAGCACCGTTTGCTTCTAAGCTTCGCTCGAACATCATTCTTAACTCCCACGGATAAAATAAAGTGGAAATTAGCCATAAGGGCCTCTTTAGCAAGCGCAGTTAGTGTAACGACCCGACTTCCTATGCCCAGGAAGACGCATAATTATTAAGAAAGAAAGGGATATAAAAGAGAAAAGAAGAGAAGAGAGAAAGAACAACACTAGAATATCAACAGCGGAACGAATAAATTATATTAATAACATAAGTATTACATAGTATCATATACATCAGAGTACACAACTTATACAACACATACTAGACAGTTATAAACACCTGTCTAGTTATTACAACCTCAAATAAAACTCAAACAAATGACTCAGAGATCAACACAGCGGAAACTCTATATATCTACACGCTGAAGCCTCTTGCTCCACAGCTCCTTCAGAATTCATCAAAGCTAACCTGAATCCCTTGACTACTCATACAAATTTGAGTACCCAAGAGTTTAATAAAACAGAAAATAAACACTTGGGTCAGACATGGGTCTGGTGTGAGTAAACGGGTTAAAGTTGTTTAACTTCAAAACCTTTTGAAAACAAAGGTATCACGTAAGACTCCCCACACATAAATATGGGTATGTTTTTACCTTACGCTAACCAAAACTTTGATAGGAAATTCGATTATATTATAATAGGGTCTAGGGTTTTCAAATAAATAAGAAATAGCTGAAATTGTTACATTATTAAATTCTAGCATACTAGCCACAAAGTGGGTTATACAATCAAGTCCGTTATCACTTATTGGAAATTGGATTTCCATACAATGGCAGGGCTACCGGGGTACCGCCCATCACAGTACGTGGCCTAGATCAACGTACCGAGGATTACTCCCAATCCCCTGCAACACAAAGCCGGAACCATCCCTTACTGGATAATACCGAACAAGACAACCCCGCAG
The DNA here is from genome assembly GCA_030737815.1 of Allium fistulosum. Classification (NCBI taxonomy): domain Eukaryota; kingdom Viridiplantae; phylum Streptophyta; class Magnoliopsida; order Asparagales; family Amaryllidaceae; genus Allium; species Allium fistulosum. Next base: position 733,623,818 of record CM060908.1, on the reverse strand, counting down.
TTGGCTGCAGTTCCAACTACCCACTAAGCCGAAATAGAAAGGGACCTTTAGACAGGGATATATCTTGCTCTCAGTGGGCGCTACCTACGAAGCCTTGCTGCACCTCCCCTGTTTTAGCCATTCCCGGTTTATGAGGCTTGAGGCTACGATTACCTTTAATCAGAACATATCACTTAGAATGCTCATCGTCCACCTGACGATGTTCTGAAAGCATTCAATCCATACAAGTTCGTTCCGGGTTCGAATGAAACCGAAGGCATTATCTCGTTACACTCATTTTGGAATCACCCTCAGAGTTAACGACAATAACCCTTGCACTCTGAATTTTCATCTTCACTTGAGGTTCACGACCTATCGTTAATTTGGATCGATGTGGTTTTCGGATATCCAAATCTGGAAACCCGATCCCGGTCTCATCGAAATCCAAAACGTATCTTATTAAGTCCAAGTTGTTTTAAAGTTAAAACAATTCAATTCATTTATCTATATATACACAGATAGATAATTAACAATATCACAATAGATAATCAACATTATCATTATCTATAGATAATCCATATTATCATAAAATGCAACCAAAGCATCCATATCACATAGCATTTCTTATCTCATATTTGAGATCTCAAACCATTCAAGGCAATCAATATCATCCATTCATACATAAGCAATGATCTATACCATCTCTAATTAATTTAAAGTGAATTAAATTACTTCATTTCTAATTAATTTAAAATAAATTAAATTAATTTCTTCATCATTATAAATCTTACTTATATAATCATTAATTAATTACAATTAAATTAATTAATCATTCTCTAATTATCCACTTTAATTAATCACCTTGATTAATTATTCTTTAATTACATTTAAGTAATTATATTTAATTAATTTTACAAATTAATTATTCTTAACCAAATACAGTAATTAACCTTTAATTACTTCATTAATTAATTATAATCAATTACTTTAATCCTTAATTAGTTATTCTATAATCACTTATCATTGATTAATTTATCTTAATTAATCAACCCTTAATTCCATCATTAATTAATTATAACTAATGATCCCTAATTACATCTTTAATTATTTATTATATTTAAATTAATTACATTAAGTAATTTATCTTAATTAAACCACAATTATTAATCACCTTTGATTAATCTTAACCAGTAATTAACTTCCCTTAATTACTTCCATTAATTAATTACTTTTTAATTAATTACCTTAACAAATAATTAATTATCTTATTAATTAACCTTAATACTTTAATTAACTTTATTAACTAAATTATTTAATTACTAACACTAGGTGATTAACCCTTAATCACTTCTATTTAATTACTTTTATAAAGTAATTATCCTCTAATTACTTTACTAAATAATTTCCCTTTATTTAATTACATCCAGTGATTATTCCTTAATTACTTCATCAAATAATTATACTTAATTAATTTATAAGTGATTATCTTTAATTAATCACTAATCAATTCTTTAGTTAATTATTTAACTAATTATTTAAATTTAATTAAATAATTTCTTAACTATTTATACTTAAAGATCTTAATTAAGAAAACCATTATCTTAATTGAGTTAATTAGATTGATCAACAATTTAATTATCTTCCCATATTAATTATCTTTAATTAATCAAAACTCTTAATTACTTAAGATAACTCCTTATTTTAATTGATTACCAAATCTTAATCATTAAACTTTATTTAAATTAAACACTTTAGAAATCAATTAAAATTAAAACAATTTAAACATTCAAATTTGACTTTTAAATCTTTGAAACTTTCTAAGTTATTAAATAAATTTTAAGACAAATAACATTTTGAAAATCCACTTTCCTATTCTTTAAAAACTTATTTATTTAAATATTTAAAACTTGTTAAAACAGTTACTCTAGAAAACAATTTAGTTTAATAGTTAAAATCTCGTTTTAACTTTATTTTAAAACTTAGAAACACTACAAAAACAAAGTTTCTTTTATTTTAAAAACTTAAAACATTTCCTTTAAAAATCTTTAAGCCTGCTCCTACTCAAACCCGAGTAAAACCCTAAGAAACTCGAAGTAAAACACGATACAACCCACATACATTCTTGCTTCGAGTAAAACTCGACCATTTCCCGAAGTAAACCCGAGAATTTTGCTTTCTTCCCCAAACCTAAATTCCAGATGCACGAAAACGTGCTCGTGCACATGCACACCACCACTGGACGTCGACGAACTCCACCTTGGCCTCTGACGAGTTGACTTCAACCACGTATCCACGTTCGACCACCCCATCTTCCTTGATTCGAACGAGAATCGAATCCGAGCATTGAACCCATCAGCTTGAAAACATACATCACCAGAAACCACTCGCCTCCGATGATCCCTGCCTCGAGAAGTTCTTCCACCTTCACCGTAGCGCCGCCTCGTCTCCAGCATCTCCAGAACATCACGCGATTGACTCCGGTTATGTCACGAAATCGCGAATCCCCTTTGAACATCAACGTCAAAACCAGGGTGTTAAACCCTACTTCGACCAAAAGCCACCGCCTCGGCCAACAAGAAAATTCACCACCATTTTTCCCATGATCTACATCCTTCAATCCTCCTCTGGCCACAACCCCGAGGTCCCTGACCTCCGCGATCACCAGTATTTGCTCAAAATAACATTTCCGTTCATCTCGACAATACTCAACAATTTCAAAACTAAAAATCGTGATATAGCAATTAAAATTCATGGTTTCCTATCACGAATTGAACCATGTAATTCAATCTTAAAATTTAATCTATTAAATTTTGACCCAAATTTAATTTTTACTGTAAATTTGAAAATTTCGAGTTAATTATTTAATTTAAACACCTGTAATTATTTTTAAGAGTGATGTTACATGATTTCAAACATCTTTTGTTTACAAATCAAAAGCTAATAATGATTCAAAGATGAGGTATTGGATAAAATAGAGAAATTTAAACTAAAAAAAACAACAGAGTACATTTAGAGTCTACACAGGCATTCATCACCAATACACATACATGCATACATTTAACTCTAAGCATTTCAGATAACAGAATAATTTCATTCACCACATCTAAATGAAATAAAAAATTAAACTGTTTTTAAAATATGTTTACTCACCAGACATGTTAAAACAGAGAACAGAGGAGCAGATTTGTTCCAGGCTGATATTTGATTTTGAACTTGCTTTTCTATTTGCTTTGTTGAATTTTAAATCTGAAATTGATCTTCATTATCATTTGCATGGCTTCAGGTTGCATTAGGTGATTTTGAAACTGCTTATTGAATTTGCCTTGATCTTCTTTTGATTTGAATTTCCAGATTTTACTTTTCTTTCATTGATTTTGTATACAGTTTTTAGTTGAAAATGAGAAGAAGGATTTAGAACTGAAACTGCAAACAACTTTCTCCTTATTATTAAAATTTAAAAATTATAATTATCAAAGAGAAAAACAAATAAAGCCACTTGTCCACTTATGTGTTAATTAGCTTACACATATACCTTTATTTTTACAAATGTCTTTAAATCAACTTTATAAGCTTACAACTGTTAATTCTTTTTATAAATTTATTTAAGTTATACATATGTATTTATGCAATATTTACATGTATAAAATGTATTTATCTTTTTATAATTTAAGCTTTTAGATTTTAATAAATATACAAATGTGAATTCATGTAAAAGTTTGTTTATAAATAACTTATGCTTTGATCAAATTAAATGCATCCTATGTTTATATGCTTGGGAAATTTATTTTAACTCTATATATATATTTTCACAAAACAATTTATCTTATGTTTGAATTTTAAAAATGAAAGAATATTAAAACAAATGAACTTCTTAATTTATATCTTATTTAAAACTTAAGCTAAAATATATATTTATAATAAATAAGAAATTATCACTTGAAAAGTATTATGTTAAAATATAGTTTCCAAAATACAAATTATATATATATATATATTTTAAAGTTTGAAAACACTTTATTAAATTCAAACCAATACTTTTCCATTTCAATATATACAAATATATATATTCTAAATGGAAAATATTTTTAGCATTAGTTTTGATAATTACTATATTGAATTTTATAACATAACTCCAAATCACAATATATATATACATATATATTATAATTTGAAAACATAACTTTTATTAAATTAAAGACTTCCTATTTATAATATATACACCAATATATATATATATATACATTATAAATAGAAAACATTTTATATTAGCTTTGAAAGATAAATCTTACCAATTTTAAATTGTTAGAAAAGATATTAATAAATATTGCCAAATTAAATATTATTAACTTTTTAAAAGAATAAAACTTGTCAATTTATAAAATACAATCAACAAATCAATTTAATTATTAATAAAGATTATTAAATTGATATTGCCAAATTTCCGGGTCATCACAGTTAGTTTCTAGGACACACAACTGAAATAATTACTTTTAAGAAAAAAATGCAAAATAATTAGTTTCTAAGGCCTAAAAACCTATGAAATTATGTCCTTGAAAGTAATTGGACGGCTGACTTTTTCTTTAAAAGTAATTATTCTACTGACTTTGGCCTTGAAATTAATTTCTATGGATGTGTGTCTTAGAAACTAATTGGACTGCAAAGTTTGTCCTTCTAGTGAAATGCTCCTAAAATAAATATACTTTTTAGGCTTTTGTACTAAGCGTAAATACTTCCCATAGACGAGTAAACACACAAACACAATTAGGTTACACAAGTGACTTCTAAACCCGGTATGATCAAATAACACTTCATTGTAAATGATTGTATATATATTTAGATTAACTTTACAAAAGATATATACATATATACTACCACTTCACTATTCATTTATACTCCTTTCAATACTTTAATATATATTCATATACTTATCTCAAAGGTATAAGAATATTCATAATTCATTTAACAAGATTTTCCACTTTAAAATATAATCAAAGTGCTTAAAAACAAATGTTATTAAACATTGTTACTATAAACCCTTTCTCTTTTATAAATTAAACCTTTGCTTTCCTAACCTTCTTCCAAAACATTCCACACTTAACATTGTTTTCACAATATTCTTTTCAAAGATCTATGTAACAACCGGGATTTTGTAATTTCAATTATTGTCAAAATGACGATTTAATTCAGTTGATAATTGTTAGTGGAATTCGAATTGGATTTGAAATGTGAAAATTGTTTGATTGCAATTGAGATTTATTCGGGTTAAAATTCTTTAATAAAATTGTTAATTGTTAAATTGAGTTTTGAATCCAGTTTGAATTCTTTTAAACATTTGGTTAAGAAAATAATTTAGGCTTTGAATGTTGGTCCATGGGTATTGTTCTGTGTATCTCGAGTTATAACCGTCCCCATTTCACTTTGACTTCAAAAAACCCCTTTTTCCGTTCATTCCTCTTTGGATTTTCTTTAGCAAGCCCTAATTGAAGCTAATCGTTCGAAAGAAAAAAAAATGGGGGCACGAATCCATCGTCTTCGTTCATCCACTCCCAACAAACCCAACAAAGGAAATCGAACGAGAAGAAAATGGTGGCTCGATTCCTTCGCTCCTGCTCGTTCGTTCGAGAAGGAATTAGGGCTTTGGTATCTCAAAAGCGATTGACTTCGACTTCGTTTAGCTCGATCGAGTGAGAAAATTTGTTGCTTGCCTCGTCGAAGAAGGTGAGTCCTACTCACATCTAATTCTACTCAAGTATTAGGGTTTGAATTCTGTGTTTTAGTGTGTTTTCAATTGCTCGAGTGTCGATTCAATAGTTTTGGCCATTTGAAGTTAATTGGTTGTACCCGATTGTTTTGGAGATGTTCGTTTTCATGAAAAACTTGATTTCGTGATACTTGAATTCGTGACAACCTCAGTTTTGATTTTGGTTGAAATTTAACATCTGCTATGTGAAATTCTTTTTGGGATTTGGTTCGATTTTTCTGCTGCCTTATAATTGTGGTTTCGACTCTTGATGTAGTCGAACTTGTTGGTTGAATCACCTGTACATATATATATATATGCATACATACATTCGTATGTGGGTATGCATATGTTGTTGAACATTTTTGAATTTTGTTGTCTTATTGTAGTTGTCTGCGCTAACATGTTTTGTTCGATTTCTGATATTTGGAAATTTTCATCTCAGAATTTATTCGATTATAGCCTTGACTACCTTGGCTCTGAATTGATGCTAAGCTTCGATTTTGATAACTCTGTTGGCATTGGCCTCGACATTGAATTGTTTTTTGTGACTTCGGTATTTACTTGGTTTTGGAATTTCAGTTACATCACACTTGATTGAAATATGCTTTGTCTAGTTCAATTGATCTGTATTTTTGGTTTTGTGGCTCCACTCTCTGACTTCATGAATCTTGGCTTGCTTAAGCCATTTGCAGTCGTAAATGGGTTGCTCCGGTATATATTCCTTATGGATTATTTTTTTCTGTTGTTGAGTTGCAATATTATGTAAACTTGTTGTCTTGAGTACATGTTGTGTAACGTCCTGAAAATTTTCGACTTTCGAAAATTCAACATCGATACTCACTTTATCGACTGCTGAGCCATCGAATGCCGGAAACCCGAAAAGTTATGGTTTTAAGAAAGAAGAAAAAGGTAGAAGAAGAAAATAGAAGAAAAAGAAAGAAGAACGACAACAGAACAAGAGCAGAAACAGAAACAGAAAACAATATCAGAATCTTACACGTCGCAGCGGAACAATATATAATAGATAAATGAATATCATTTAAAAACAAAAGAATTTTATCTGTTATTACATTACATCACATCATATCATCAGAGTCAATAAACAACAATGGACAGTTATATAAACTTGTCCTCATACAGAATACACAGCGGAATAAATACTATCAGATACAAATACTACGTCTCGCCATCCAACTTGCTTCCAAGCTCCAGAATATCCAGAATATCCTGATAACATAACTCTAGGCTGCCCGTGTGGAAATTGGTGGGCACCCAGAGTTTAGAAGGGAAACAATAAACTCCGAGTCAGTCATGGTGATTGGTGTGAGATCGTAAAACAGTTATTCTTTATAACAACAAAATAATTTTTTTTTTAAAGTCAATTCGCAATGCTTTTGGAAAATGAAACTACCATAAGACCTCCCGCCACACACACAATGCAAACGCAGACTTGGAGGAGATTTCTTCTTATGATAGTCAAAGATGCTTACTACGCAAAAAAATCAAATTCTTTTTGATATTATTATTAGTGCATAGTGTAGAAACATTTCGAAAGTATAATATTAATCTTAGCCAACATACGACCAGTATCGTATGCCTACTATAGCTACCATCTAAACAGTGGTGACCACCGTACGTAAATGGCAGGTTCTACAACTAATACCGTACAAGTCACGTATTCGAGTTTGGATTTCCAACAAATGGTCAGGCTAAGGAACTTCCTTTTCCACGATGGGTACGTCCCTGGAATAGACGACCCGAGAAATAACCTAACATTACGGTTAGATCTCTGCCAACACAAGGCCGGGTTACCTCTGCAAAAATAGGTAACTACTGACACGCGTATGCCATCCCCCGATCGTAACCGATCTTCCCGAGGATCCCCGATTTCCAACAAACCACATAGATAATAATGCAGCAACCACATAGGTTAAGTATCTGGGCTCCATACCATGATACCACCTCTATCCAAAAGGAATGACATACACTAAGGGGCGCTACTCCCTAGAACCTTGCTGCATCCTTCCTGTTTCGACCATTTCCGGGGTGTGAGGCTCGTCGAAGTCTCGTCCACAAAGCTACGCTTTCTCAAAAAGCCCTGCTTCGGGTCAAACAAAAATGATCAACCTATGATCACAAAGATATAAGATCAAACAAATGATCATATCACAAATGATCAAACACTGATCATTTCACAGCAACACTCAGTATGCCACGTTACCAAATTGGGATATATCGCTGATAAATTTCAACTACATAACCTCTGAGCTCGTACGTCTCAGAGAAGGGTGTTAAGCTAAGAGAATAAATTCTCCGCCACCAACAGAAATGTATTTGAAAGAAATCAGCTTTATATCTCAAATTGTAACGTCAGACACACAATCCATACAAGTCTGTTCCGGGATCGAACAGAACCGAAGGCACTTCTCACGAAGCCCTTGCATTTCCGGATAAATTTCTAATCACGTCCGGACTTCCCGTCACTAAGGGTGATAAAACCTCTAAATCAGAGATCAGCCGATGTAGAGTAACTCGACGGTAATCCTTCCGTTTTCAAAAATATCCGGTCTTCAACACCGGTCTTCAAATGCAATTCATAACGACGTATCACATATTCAGAATGGGTTATACGACCCCATGGTCCTTTCCCGGCTAACCCGAATAGTGAGCGATTATTCAAAAACAAGTGTGGCATTCAATTTCATCCAATTCACAACAAATACCTATCTAAAGGTAATTATTGATAGTCAGTTATTTAACTATCAATAAAGATGCGCAACATCATCAGATTCCAAATAATTTTCCCAAATTATTTTATCTTCAAAAATATCTTTACTAGATATAAAATTTCCACACTTAACCATTTGAAAACAATTTCAAATCCATTTCCACATTTCATTTTATCTTTGAAGATAAAAACTCAAAACAGTTCATTTCATATTGGAAAAGCATTTCCATACTTATTTAAAAATAAGTATTTCACAAATCATTTATTTTCAACACTTAGAAAATATTCGATATACTTAAATCAAATTAAGTATAAATTCATTCTTTAAGGAAATCATTCTTTAAACACATTTTATTTGAGTCAAAACGAATGTTACGTAAAACATCGTTACGACGACTCAAAATCACTAGTATAGGGATTCGGAATTTAGATAGATATATGAATCCCAATACCATACAAAAATATTTCCTTTCGGAAACCATTTACTATAACAACAGTGTTATAGTCCATCATTTCCTTATTCCTCGAAAACGTCTATTTCAACAATAAATGTTGAAATCTATGTATTCGATACTTATCACGTTTTAAAACATCTTTTAAAACAATTACTTCATTTCTGTAATATCGCTTTCCCAAAACAAGTTCATTTTACTTAACAATATATTCACTATCCAAAATCGTGAATATACTTTACTGTTTACATTTCACTATTTTCTACACGTTTTATTTTGATAATAATTCGCTATCCAAAATCGCGAATATATCTCCTTTGATAATCTTCTATATTTAATTTATCAAATTCAATCGATTGGTTTCCGAATTTATAAAACAACGTTTATAAATTCCAATTTCTATTTTCTATAACAACTCCGGTTTATAAATCTCATTTTATTAACTTCAAAAATTCACTTATAAGAATAAGTGATTTCGGATTTATAAAACAACGTTTATAAATCACATTTGTACTTTATAACGATTTCAACTTACAAAATCATTTCATTTTGCGATTTCTATTTATATCCCATCTAAGTGCAAAAGTCAAATTTATAAGTAAATTACTTATAAATCGTTTATTCCACAACATCTATTCACTTTATAACTTCACGTTATAAATCTATTTATTTCATTCACTTATGAAATCCTTTTTATACTTCTTTTCAACACTTATAAAAATTCGTTTTATAAGTCCAATATTTTGATTAATAAAATATCCATTTTATAAATCTTCCTATACAAATCGTTTATAGTTATTCAAAAATCCCAACTTAACCCATTTTATAAATAAATCAACTTTTATTTCAAAAACGACACTTCGGTTATATTTTACTAAAAATTATAACTTTTATAACTTTACGTTTATAAATCGATTCAAAAATTCCATAATACGTATATTTTCAAAAAATCACTTTAAAAACCCTTTTAAAATAAAAGTCGTCATTTTTAAAGTTCAAAACTGAATCCGATGATGCAACAGCACCAATTAGTCAATCACAACATCAAACATCATATATCAACATATGATAACAGAATATACATCAATCCTGTAAATAAATAACTACTGGTGAGGAATCCAGTTGGATCCCTCCAACCTGTTTCCCTGCATCCACAGATGTTAGCACAATACCAATTCCGCTCCAGTACGGAATTATCGCGGTATATAGGTTTTATAAAAATCCGCTTACTAACGGCGCAATAGGGTCTCATCCGCTATACGAGGCGGGAAATCATCAATCCAATATATACATATGCCAATATGTATATATTGCTATATATAGATATATCCTATCATATCTAATAGCACATTCAAACAGTCAATCATCAATCAATAACTGTAAATAATTCCACATTCAATTGAGTGAGAAGATCTCACCGTGATTTTCCGATAGCAATTTATAGCGTTTATTTCGAATGAAATTAAACGGACGTTTAATTTCACTCAAATTTTTCATTGACCCCGATCGCTTCCAAATCAGTTGCATCGCGTGGTATTCGACGATACGATTCCAACGCACTTCGTTTCATCATTTTCTGACCTCGTAGCAAAAAGATATGCATTTTTAAACTTTACACGATATAAAATATAATTTAATTTACATTTTCCTTTATAATTTTAACCTAATTATCATCTGGATCGTTGAATTTCAAACTAGCAGATCTGGACCACGCATTCTATTCTTCTCCAACATGACAAAACACGTTCGTTCGAACTGGAAAGGAACCCAAAGCCGCCTCTCATCTCCAATTTTCGCGACCACATACAATCATCTTCAAGTTGATCAGAGCCTGCCATTCTCTCCGCCTATGCGAGACACACGACCGCCCAAAATATTGTGGAGCTCGGTTTCACAGATCTTGAGAAAACGCATACGAACGTGCGTGCTTTGAATGAAGATTGCCATCGATCCGTGCCATTAAAAACGATCACACCCGTATGGATTGAAAGGTCTCACGAAGCTCTATGATCTTCTAGTTGATAATTTCTTGAATTGGTTAGTGGATTTGGAGATTTTGAGAGGAGAAGACAAACGATTTCTGGCCTTTGAAATTATAGGAGGCGGCCGGCTTCAAAATTAGGGTTAGGGTTTTAAATTTTTGCAAAAGGGAATATAGAGGTCCTTATATAGAATTTTAACGAAAACACTATTCATTCGTGATTTTTCCGAACTCCGATTTACGCGCAATGACTGGCGTTTCTGGGGTTTACCCCACGTTCCGAACGCAATGGAACAGGTTTCGGAAGCTAATTCGATCGTCTGTGTGAGATATGACAAGAAACGATCAATTTAAATTAAACCGATTTAAATCGATTTCGAGGCGTTTTGATTCGTACCGGACAAACGGTAAATCCAAAAATTACGAAATTTGAAATTTTATAATAATATCACATTACGGATCCGATGAACTGGTTTCGTCGAAATCCGACACTGTTTGAAAAATGACTATTTTTAACTCGACGATTTAAAATTAAAACGATATCGATGCGTTTCGAGTTGCCAGGGTCAATCGACAATCCCGATTGCTACGAAAATTGAAATCCGATAATAACTAACTATTACGGATCCAATGGAATTGGTCTCGTTCAATTCTGAGACTGTTCGAAAATTGGCTATTTTTACAGTCGATAATTAAATATTAAAATATTCAATTTTCACAGATTAACTCCAAATTCAATTTTAAAAGTTCTATAACCTTTCTATAACTCCAGTATGATTAAATAAAATTTTACAAATCATTTTCAATCATTTTAAACTCGATTTTCAATTATCTCTGGAATTTCACTATTTAATTTATCGATTTAATTACCCAGGTAAATCCAATATTCGAAAAAATAAATCATTCGACTTATTAAATTCATTTATTTATATTCAAAATCAATTGAATATTCGGATTTTAATTATCAAAAATTCTGGGTCGTTACAGACTTCCCCCCTTAAAAGAATTTCGTCCTCGAAATTACAAGTTAAGAAGAAAAGTCCTTAACTCGTCTACTATTTTCTCAAATTCAAATAGTTTTATCAATTTATCAAAACAAGTCTTTCTACTAAAGATTCGTTATCATTCATACTAGCTTTCCAACTTCAATTATAAGTTCCAAACAACATTGTTTACTTCCAAATTCAAATTCGAGTTTAAATTCAAATTTTTAAACTTTCAAAAATTTATCAAAAATTTCCTAACACTCGAAATCTCCGAAAAATTTCGCCAGCGTCTCCTTTGCGCGGCTAATACGGCACGACTACAAAACGTCCCTACGGACTCTCAGATTTCAAAAAGAAAAAGAAAAAGCCAAGCGGCTAGAGAAATAAGTCATCAAATCTCATATTCAAATTTAAATACATACCTTTTTCGAGCAATTCAAATTTATCTTTGAAAGTAGAATCCCAATTCCTTTATACCTGTATATCCTACTAGCCATTATATCTAGTTACAGCATTCAAACATTTTGCAAATTTGATTACAAAATTTCAATACTTATTTCTTATATCATCTTTACTTCACTGTTGAAGTTACATATCTATCTTCATTAAATTTTGCATCTCAAATTTCATTTGAATTTACTTTACCATTTTAATTCAAATTTGGATTCTATTTATCTCCTGAATATTGAATTTTATCGATTAGCTTTCATTTACAACTGCTTATTTCGAATTAGTTTCAATTTGTTGATATTAAATTGATTTCCATTCAATTATTCAATTCCTTTAGCTTATAATGAATTAACACTTATATTCATTGCTTCATATCAATTATTTATATTCAATTGATTGACATTCAATCCATTTATTAATTCAATTGCTAATTCATTTTAACAAATAAAATTGAATTTTATATAACTCAAGTTCACATTCATTTAATAAATTCACTTTATTAATTTCTTTGATATCAAAATCAACTTCGTTCAACATTACTTAAGTTATATTCCAATTAAACATCATTTGTTTAACTTAACTTAAGTCTCCACTTATAAATCTAATTCAGATTTTGTTTTTCTTAACAAAATTCATTTAACCTTTTACCAAAATCAAATTTCATCAATCATTCAAATTTATATCACATTTGACTTTCTTTTAGTTAAATTTCACATCATATTTCATTATGCCACTCAAATTCATTAACTTTACCAAAGTTAAATCTATTATCTCATATCATAAGTATAAATCTTATTTCACTTATATTTACCATATTTAAATTTGGACTTTAATTTTCAAATTTGTTTATCACAACAAAACCTCAATTTCCAATTTACTATGGTAGCAAATCAATCACACAGAAACTCGAAAATGATACCGATGATGCTGCAGTCATCACCGTACTATTTCCCAACAACATAGTGAATTTAGTGCTTTAAATTCTTTTCAAAAATTTCCTTTTATTTATAAATCACATTTATAAATCTCTTTGCACATAATTTCACTTCTTACATATAAGATTATTTTACCATTGTAAATCATTTTAATTATAACTTCATACATTATAATTCATTGGTTTATACAATTTACTCTTTCACAATTGTTGTTTTCATTTACTTATTCAAACAATCTTAACAATCAATTCATATACACTTTAATAATTCTTAAAAAATTATTTCTTTATATACAAAATATAATCAAGGTAAAATTATTTCATTTACCCAATTTAAAACAATATCGTGCCGAATTGTTCTATATAAGTGTTTAGAGATTCCTATCGATAGAGTTGTACGGACAATACCGACCAGAATCCATATACCACTCAACAAACCAATCATCACAATATAAAACAATTTTTATATTCAAATAACAAATACGCGCTCATATTTATTATTACACTCAACTCATTCTAGAGTACTACTGACTCTATCTCTAATGAGTAACACCCAACAGAGCAGGGTTGTCGCTTAACCATATGCTCTGATACCAAATGTAACGTCCCGAAAATTTTCGACTTTCGAAAATTCAACATCGATACTCACTTTATCGACTGCTGAGCCATCGAATGCCGGAAACCCGAAAAGTTATGGTTTTAAGAAAGAAGAAAAAGGTAGAAGAAGAAAATAGAAGAAAAAGAAAGAAGAACGACAACAGAACAAGAGCAGAAACAGAAACAGAAAACAATATCAGAATCTTACACGTCGCAGCGGAACAATATATAATAGATAAATGAATATCATTTAAAAACAAAAGAATTTTATCTGTTATTACATTACATCACATCATATCATCAGAGTCAATAAACAACAATGGACAGTTATATAAACTTGTCCTCATACAGAATACACAGCGGAATAAATACTATCAGATACAAATACTACGTCTCGCCATCCAACTTGCTTCCAAGCTCCAGAATATCCAGAATATCCTGATAACATAACTCTAGGATGCCCGTGTGGAAATTGGTGGGCACCCAGAGTTTAGAAGGGAAACAATAAACTCCGAGTCAGTCATGGTGACTGGTGTGAGATCGTAAAACAGTTATTCTTTATAACAACAAAATAATTTTTTTTTAAAGTCAATTCGCAATGCTTTTGGAAAATGAAACTACCATAAGACCTCCTGCCACACACACAATGCAAACGCAGACTTGGAGGAGATTTCTTCTTATGATAGTCAAAGATGCTTACTACGCAAAAAAATCAAATTCTTTTTGATATTATTATTAGTGCATAGTGTAGAAACATTTCGAAAGTATAATATTAATCTTAGCCAACATACGACCAGTATCGTATGCCTACTATAGCTACCATCTAAACAGTGGTGACCACCGTACGTAAATGGCAGGTTCTACAACTAATACCGTACAAGTCACGTATTGGAGTTTGGATTTCCAACAAATGGTCAGGCTAAGGAACTTCCTTTTCCACGATGGGTACGTCCCTGGAATAGACGACCCGAGAAATAACCTAACATTACGGTTAGATCTCTGCCAACACAAGGCCGGGTTACCTCTGCAAAAATAGGTAACTACTGACACGCGTATGCCATCCCCCGATCGTAACCGATCTTCCCGAGGATCCCCGATTTCCAACAAACCACATAGATAATAATGCAGCAACCACATAGGTTAAGTATCTGGGCTCCATACCATGATACCACCTCTATCCAGAAGGAATGACATACACTAAGGGGCGCTACTCCCTAGAACCTTGCTGCATCCTTCCTGTTTCGACCATTTCCGGGGTGTGAGGCTCGTCGAAGTCTCGTCCACAAAGCTACGCTTTCTCAAAAAGCCCTGCTTCGGGTCAAACAAAAATGATCAACCTATGATCACAAAGATATAAGATCAAACAAATGATCATATCACAAATGATCAAACACTGATCATTTCACAGCAACACTCATTATGCCACGTTACCAAATTGGGATATATCGCTGATAAATTTCAACTACATAACCTCTGAGCTCGTACGTCTCAGAGAAGGGTGTTAAGCTAAGAGAATAAATTCTCCGCCACCAACAGAAATGTATTTGAAAGAAATCAGCTTTATATCTCAAATTGTAACGTCAGACACACAATCCATACAAGTCTGTTCCGGGATCGAACAGAACCGAAGGCACTTCTCACGAAGCCCTTGCATTTCCGGATAAATTTCTAATCACGTCCGGACTTCCCGTCACTAAGGGTGATAAAACCTCTAAATCGGAGATCAGCCGATGTAGAGTAACTCGACGGTAATCCTTCCGTTTTCAAAAATATCCGGTCTTCAACACCGGTCTTCAAATGCAATTCATAACGACGTATCACATATTCGGAATGGGTTATACGACCCCATGGTCCTTTCCCGGCTAACCCGAATAGTGAGCGATTATTCAAAAACAAGTGTGGCATTCAATTTCATCCAATTCACAACAAATACCTATCTAAAGGTAATTATTGATAGTCGGTTATTTAACTATCAATAAAGATGCGCAACATCATCAGATTCCAAATAATTTTCCCAAATTATTTTATCTTCAAAAATATCTTTACTAGATATAAAATTTCCACACTTAACCATTTGAAAACAATTTCAAATCCATTTCCACATTTCATTTTATCTTTGAAGATAAAAACTCAAAACAGTTCATTTCATATTGGAAAAGCATTTCCATACTTATTTAAAAATAAGTATTTCACAAATCATTTATTTTCAACACTTAGAAAATATTCGATATACTTAAATCAAATTAAGTCTAAATTCATTCTTTAAGGAAATCATTCTTTAAACACATTTTATTTGAGTCAAAACGAATGTTACGTAAAACATCGTTACGACGACTCAAAATCACTAGTATAGGGATTCGGAATTTAGATAGATATATGAATCCCAATACCATACAAAAATATTTCCTTTCGGAAACCATTTACTATAACAACAGTGTTATAGTCCATCATTTCCTTATTCCTCGAAAACGTCTATTTCAACAATAAATGTTGAAATCTATGTATTCGATACTTATCACGTTTTAAAACATCTTTTAAAACAATTACTTCATTTCTGTAATATCGCTTTCCCAAAACAAGTTCATTTTACTTAACAATATATTCACTATCCAAAATCGTGAATATACTTTACTGTTTACATTTCACTATTTTCTACACGTTTTATTTTGATAATAATTCGCTATCCAAAATCGCGAATATATCTCCTTTGATAATCTTCTATATTTAATTTATCAAATTCAATCGATTGGTTTCCGAATTTATAAAACAACGTTTATAAATTCCAATTTCTATTTTCTATAACAACTCCGGTTTATAAATCTCATTTTATTAACTTCAAAAATTCACTTATAAGAATAAGTGATTTCGGATTTATAAAACAACGTTTATAAATCACATTTGTACTTTATAACGATTTCAACTTACAAAATCATTTCATTTTGCAATTTCTATTTATATCCCATCTAAGTGCAAAAGTCAAATTTATAAGTAAATTACTTATAAATCGTTTATTCCACAACATCTATTCACTTTATAACTTCACGTTATAAATCTATTTATTTCATTCACTTATGAAATCCTTTTTATACTTCTTTTCAACACTTATAAAAATTCGTTTTATAAGTCCAATATTTTGATTAATAAAATATCCATTTTATAAATCTTCCTATACAAATCGTTTATAGTTATTCAAAAATCCCAACTTAACCCATTTTATAAATAAATCAACTTTTATTTCAAAAACGACACTTCGGTTATATTTTACTAAAAATTATAACTTTTATAACTTTACGTTTATAAATCGATTCAAAAATTCCATAAAACGTATATTTTCAAAAAATCACTTTAAAAACCCTTTTAAAATAAAAGTCATCATTTTTAAAGTTCAAAACTGAATCCGATGATGCAACAGCACCAATTAGTCAATCACAACATCAAACATCATATATCAACATATGATAACAGAATATACATCAATCCTGTAAATAAATAACTACTGGTGAGGAATCCAGTTGGATCCCTCCAACCTGTTTCCCTGCATCCACAGATGTTAGCACAATACCAATTCCGCTCCAGTACGGAATTATCGCGGTATATAGGTTTTATAAAAATCCGCTTACTAACGGCGCAATAGGGTCTCATCCGCTATACGAGGCGGGAAATCATCAATCCAATATATACATATGCCAATATGTATATATTGCTATATATAGATATATCCTATCATATCTAATAGCACATTCAAACAGTCAATCATCAATCAATAACTGTAAATAATTCCACATTCAATTGAGTGAGAAGATCTCACCGTGATTTTCCGATAGCAATTTATAGCGTTTATTTCGAATGAAATTAAACGGACGTTTAATTTCACTCAAATTTTTCATTGACCCCGATCGCTTCCAAATCAGTTGCATCGCGTGGTATTCGACGATACGATTCCAACGCACTTCGTTTCATCATTTTCTGACCTCGTAGCAAAAAGATATGCATTTTTAAACTTTACACGATATAAAATATAATTTAATTTACATTTTCCTTTATAATTTTAACCTAATTATCATCTGGATCGTTGAATTTCAAACTAGCAGATCTGGACCACGCATTCTATTCTTCTCCAACATGACAAAACACGTTCGTTCGAACTGGAAAGGAACCCAAAGCCGCCTCTCATCTCCAATTTTCGCGACCACATACAATCATCTTCAAGTTGATCAGAGCCTGCCATTCTCTCCGCCTATGCGAGACACACGACCGCCCAAAATATTGTGGAGCTCGGTTTCACAGATCTTGAGAAAACGCATACGAACGTGCGTGCTTTGAATGAAGATTGCCATCGATCCGTGCCATTAAAAACGATCACACCCGTATGGATTGAAAGGTCTCACGAAGCTCTATGATCTTCTAGTTGATAATTTCTTGAATTGGTTAGTGGATTTGGAGATTTTGAGAGGAGAAGACAAACGATTTCTGGCCTTTGAAATTATAGGAGGCGGCCGGCTTCAAAATTAGGGTTAGGGTTTTAAATTTTTGCAAAAGGGAATATAGAGGTCCTTATATAGAATTTTAACGAAAACACTATTCATTCGTGATTTTTCCGAACTCCGATTTACGCGCAATGACTGGCGTTTCTGGGGTTTACCCCGCGTTCCGAACGCAATGGAACAGGTTTCGGAAGCTAATTCGATCGTCTGTGTGAGATATGACAAGAAACGATCAATTTAAATTAAACCGATTTAAATCGATTTCGAGGCGTTTTGATTCGTACCGGACAAACGGTAAATCCAAAAATTACGAAATTTGAAATTTTATAATAATATCACATTACGGATCTGATGAAACTGGTTTCGTCGAAATCCGACACTGTTTGAAAAATGACTATTTTTAACTCGACGATTTAAAATTAAAACGATATCGATGTGTTTCGAGTTGCCAGGGTCAATCGACAATCCCGATTGCTACAAAAATTGAAATCCGATAATAACTAACTATTACGGATCCAATGGAATTGGTCTCGTTCAATTCTGAGACTGTTCGAAAATTGGCTATTTTTACAGTCGATAATTAAATATTAAAATATTCAATTTTCACAGATTAACTCCAAATTCAATTTTAAAAGTTCTATAACCTTTCTATAACTCCAGTATGATTAAATAAAATTTTACAAATCATTTTCAATCATTTTAAACTCGATTTTCAATTATCTCTGGAATTTCACTATTTAATTTATCGATTTAATTACCCAGGTAAATCCAATATTCGAAAAAATAAACCATTCGACTTATTAAATTCATTTATTTATATTCAAAATCAATTGAATATTCGGATTTTAATTATCAAAAATTCTGGGTCGTTACATGTTGTAGATTTGAGTCTTGGGATCTCCATTACATTTTGAACTAAATCCTGTTGCCTGCTCTGCTAGATTCGAAATCTGGCATTGTAGTCTTCACTTCTGTTTTGTTGACTTTAGCACTATTGCTAGTTTGAGTTATGTAGTCTCTTGCATATGCTCTATCATACATATGTTAGTGGAGTTTGTGGTCATTGCAACATGTTTCTCATTGTTTCTTGATAGTATCAATGCCATCTTGCTATACTTGATCATCTCTGGTTACTCTTGTACTTACTAGTTCATCTGGAAATGTATTTGTTGCCAGTTTCTTTTACATGTTGAACTAACTCATGTAGACAGTGACCCCTGTGTACATTTAACTGTTATCACTTGAGTTTGTTCATGTTGTCATTCTTGGTCTCTGCCTTCACCTGTGTTCATTGCAGTTGTTGTACTTGAATCATCTCCTCTGTTACTGTTGCTTGTTTCGTTATGGGGTAGCTTGGTTCACCGTTACATCCCACCATTGCATTTGATCTGGTCATTCATTTAGTTGCACTGTTCGTCCACTGTTTCGCTTGACCATTAGTAATCTTCACTGAGTCATTCTTGGTTTGTTATGTACTGTTGCACTCCACCTGATGTTGTATTTAGCTGTTCACTTGAGTTTGAAGTTGTTGTCTCATTCGAAATAGTGCAGCTCCTTTGTTTTTGAGATATATTCATGTTGACTAGCTCACTTGCTCGTATGTATTGATTTACTGATGCATTGCTTGTGGTCTCTGGTCTCTGTTGTCTCCATTTTGCATTCTGGTTTCATTTATTCAGTTTACATATAATACTTACCCGACCCTTGCATATGCTCTCTGATACATTTCGAGTCATGTTGACATTTACTGGTAGTTACAGCTTGTACTTTGAACTCTAGTGTGTATTTTGCCTTGTTTCTGGTTGAGTTCATTGACGAGTTGTTTCATAGGTGCATCCACTCCTAAGTGTTCTTATATATTTTACTACCCTTGTCTGGGGTAGTGCGACAGCTTGCTCCTTTGTATTCAGTTGAGACTGCAGTTAGTTCTGTTATATGCAGTTGTGGCCCTTGTTAGTTTGCATTGCATTAATACGTTTGGATTTGTTTCTAATTTCCTTGTGTTGAACCCAATGTTCGGGTTTGACCTTGTGATCATTGTGACTTTCGCTGAGCTTTTGTCTATCTCCTGCGATAGCGGCGAGGCAGTACACGCGCGCGTGTACTGTTGCCCTATCAGTTTTGACTGTTTTTAAATTGATGTTTCGATTTGTTGAATTGTTTCGTTGGTGAATTTCAATGTTTTGGAGTTATATTCTGATTTGGATTGCTGATTTGTTGTTTAACACTATTTAGTGTTATATATGCCGTTATCCAATTCTCGTATCGAGAGTTGGATATACGAGATTTCTATGACTGTCGTCTATTTGACTATCTGAGTATTATTGTTGCTATGCAATAATAACTGAGTTTGAATTAGACTGACCCGTGTATTATTTTCTTTTGAATGTAATACTCGGGTCAGACCCGAGTATTTTAGGTTGTAGATTTCCTTCTTTGAGTTGCTGTTCGGGATTTGAAGACTTTTCACATCTTCTGAAGTTGTCAGTGTCGTTTTGTAGTAGTCGTGTCTTTGTATAGAACGATATGTATTCATGTATATTAGTCGATAATGTACTTGTATATATAACTTCTAGAGTCGACAGTTGTAGTTGTATCATATGTATTGTGTCAACTATGTATTAACTGACATCAGTTATATATATATATTAGACTTTTGTTTTTATCTGTGTTCCGCATTTATATTATCTGTGTTATTATTATATCTAATGTCCTAAACTATTATGAACTATCGTAGTTTGTTTTATACTGATAATTGGGTGTGTCGATGGGAGTAAATAAATAATAGATGAAAAATAAAAAAGTATATAGCACTCCTATCGAGATAACCAATATTAGTGTAAGGCCAACTACGGATGGTCGCTCCTATCCAGCCTTATTCTTCGTAATAATAGACAGTATTTCTTTTAATACCCTTTGTTATTATGAGCATAGAGGTGGGGCGTCACAGTTGGTATCAGAGCTTGGGGTTTATGGACATAATATAAAACATAACTTGGATGGAACATATGTTACAACTATTGGTCGATGTTTTATCTGTGATTTGAGTCAAAACTAAAGTTTTGAAATTCTGATGAAATTTTTTAATATCTTTATTTAAAAATAAAAGTGGAATTGTGTTTTGTTGTTTTGATGAAATTGTGTTCCGATGATTTGATTGATTTGTGTTCTATTTATCAGAGTGCGCAGCGGAAACAGTGCAACTGTCTTCGCTGAGTACAACTGATAATCTTTTTGATTTACAAATCGAAATACGAAATTGATATGAATTTCATTTGTTGTTTACATAGCTGTAATTATTTTGTTTCTTTGAGAATTTCGAATCCGAATTGAGGATTCGAAGAAATTACAGTTATGTGATTTGTTGAAATTTCCGCTGGCTTTCTTTCGTACTAATCATTTATTGATTAGCTTTTGTTGTTTTGAGTTGTCTTCATTGAAGATACACTCTAATAGTTTTCTTGTTTATATTGTAATGTGCGTGCAAATGAATTGCACGTTACTGCATTTATTTTATGTTGAACCGATGCTTGGTTATGAAACGTATTTTGTTGCCGTTATTTTTATAACAGGATTTTTACACCAATGCTAAATTTTTGAAGCACGGTGTTTTGTGGTATTTTGATGAATGAGAATTCACTGAAATTACATTTAGATGTAAATTGTTTTGATATGGTTTTGATGTTTTAAAATTACTGACGCTTTGGCTTCAGTAACCGTCGAATTTTAAAAGTGGATTTTCAAGCGGTTATTCTGCAATGCTGTTTTGTGACCGTTTTTACGGTATATTGAGAAGTACGATTTCCTTATCGAAATTGTTACTGATTTGCTGCTTTAATCACGTGATTGGAAAATCGTTTTAAAAATGAAAATTGTTTTATAAAATTTTAGCAGTTTGCGTTTTCAAAAGAATGAGAAAGCGACTTAAACGATTCAGCAAAATCGAGGATTATGACCCCTTTCTTTTACTAATTCGCTTAACTCTGGACTTGTTCAGTTGAGAATGTGAATTGTTATTCTATAAAATAAATAAAATTGTTTTCAGAAATTTTACAGTTTGCGCTTTCAAAAGAATGAGGAAGTGATTTAAACGTTTCAGCAAAATCGAGGACTATAACCCCTTTCTTTGACTGATTCGCTTAATTCCGGACTTGTCCGTTTGAGAATGTAAAGCGTATTTTTACAAAATACACAATTTTGCACTTTCAAGGAAACGATGAAGAGAATCAAACGATTTAGTAAAACACGTGGTATGGGACATGTGCGTTTGCTATTTCGGTTAATTCCGGACTCGTTAATTGAAATATTTTGATGCTTTCGTGTGCTTTCGAGCCACTATGAGGACCTTCGGGTCATTTGTTGGGCTTTCGGGCCACTCTGATGGACCTTCGGGTCAAATACCAGTACTAGACCTTCGGGTCACTCTGCGGACCTTTGGGTCACTCTGCGGACCTTCGGGTCATTTGTTGGGCGCCAAAATTTTGTTGAGTACTTGGTAGGCTTCGGCCATTTGTTGATGCACGTGCGGCGAATTAAAAACTCGCCATCTGATGGGATCGATCCAAGCTTTTATGTTGATTTTCTAGTCTTCTTAATTGATTTCTAGATATTTGTTGTTTCTAATTATCTGCAGGTAATTAGATATCTGATGTTATGAGATTTAATTATCGTATCGATAATTAAATATTTGTTGTTTCTAATTATCGTTTTTGATAATCGGATATTTGTTGCTTCTAATTATCGCTTGTGATAATTAGATATTTGTTGATATGAGTTCTGATTATCGTTTTGATAATCAGATATTTGTTGAAATTTAATTATCGCTGATAGATAATTAAATATTTATTGATTTGTGATTTAATTATCGCTTTAGATAATTAAATAATTGTTGATTTTAGATTTAATTATCGCTTGAGATAATTAAATATTTGCTGATTTGAGATTTAATTATCGCTTGAGATAATTAAATAATTGTTGATTTTAGATTTAATTATCGCTTGAGATAATTAAATATTTGCTGATTTGAGATTTAATTATCGCCTGAGATAATTAAATAATTGTTGATTTTAGATTTAATTATCGCTTGAGATAATTAAATATTAGCTGATTTGAGATTTAATTATCGCCTGAGATAATTAAATAAATTGTTGATTTTAGATTTAATTATCGCTTGAGATAATTAAATATTTGCTGATTTGAGATTTAATTATCGCCTGAGATAATTAAATAATTGTTGATTTTAGATTTAATTATTGCTGTTAGATAATTAAATATTTGTGATTTGAAATTTAATTATTGTCTTTGATAATTAAATATTTGTGATTAAGATTTAATTATCGCTGTTAGATAATTAAATATTTGTTGATTTGAGATTTAATTATCGCTTTAGATAATTAAATAATTGTTGATTTTAGATTTAATTATCGCTGTTAGATAATTAAATATTTGTTGATTTGAGATTTAATTATCGCTTTAGATAATTAAATAATTGTTGATTTTAGATTTAATTATCGCTGTTAGATAATTAAATATTTGTGATTTGAGATTTAGTTATCGCCTGAGATAATTAAATAATTGTTGATTTTAGTTTTAATTATCGCTTTAAATAAGCAAATATTTGTTGAATTTGGAAATTTGATTATCGCTTGAGATAATCAAATATTTGTTGAATTTGGAAATTTGATTATCGCTTGAGATAATCAAATATTTATTGAATTTGAAATTTGATTATCGTTTTTGATAATCGAATATTTGTTGATTTGAGAAATTTGATTATCGTTTTTGATAATTGAATAATTGCTGACTTGAAATTTTAAATTACCGGTTGTGGTAATTAGATATGTGCTGATTTGTCTTCTGATTATCGTTTGAGATAATTAGATAATTGATGTTTGCTGATTTTATTCGAATCGCTGTTTTCTATCTATCTCTATCTCTGTTAATATTTTGAATTTGTTGATTATGAAGTTTGTGTTTTCTAGTTAATTGTTGAATAACTAGATATTGGCAGTTTTGCAAATTGTGACTTGTGCTTCTAATCGTCTTAGTTGATAATTGAATTTTGGTTGTTTTCTAATTATCGTATCGATAATTAGATATTGCTGTTTTGTGATTTCGATATCCTATTTATCTGATTGATAATTAAATACTGCTGATAATTGCGTTTATTCAGTTTTGTTGTTTTCTGACTATCTATTGATAGTTAAATTTTGTTGAAAAATTTGAGAATCTCTTTTATGAAATTAAAAGATTATTTTGGCATTTGAATTCTCGACTTTTATTCTTCTAGCTTAACCAGTTTATGTTAGAAGAATAATAGTGTTTATGACCTTCGTTATGGAAATTGCGGGGACGCAATTTCTATAAGGAGGGGAGTCTGTAACAACCGGGATTTTGTAATTACAATTATTGTCAAAATGACGATTTAATTCAGTTGATAATTGTTAGTGGAATTCGAATTGGATTTGAAATGTGAAAATTGTTTGATTGCAATTGAGATTTATTCGGATTTAAATTCTTTAATAAAATTGTTAATTGTTAAATTGAGTTTTGAATCCAGTTTGAATTCTTTTAAACATTTGGTTAAGAAAATAATTTGGGCTTTGAATGTTGGTCCATGGGTATTGTTCTGTGTATCTCGAGTTATAACCGTCCCCATTTCACTTTGACTTCAAAAAAAACCCTTTTTCCGTTCATTCCTCTTTGGATTTTCTTTAGCAAGCCCTAATTGAAGCTAATCGTTCGAAAGAAAAAAAAATGGGGGCACGAATCCATCGTCTTCGTTCATCCACTCCCAACAAACCCAACAAAGGAAATCGAACGAGAAGAAAATGGTGGCTTGATTCCTTCGCTCCTGCTCGTTCGTTCGAGAAGGAATTAGGGCTTTGGTATCTCAAAAGCGATTGACTTCGACTTCGTTTAGCTCGATCGAGTGAGAAAATTTGTTGCTTGCCTCGTCGAAGAAGGTGAGTCCTACTCACATCTAATTCCTACTCAAGTATTAGGGTTTGAATTCTGTGTTTTAGTGTGTTTTCAATTGCTCGAGTGTCGATTCAATAGTTTTGGCCATTTGAAGTTAATTGGTTGTACCCGATTGTTTTGGAGATGTTCGTTTTCATAAAAAACTTGATTTCGTGATACTTGAATTCGTGACAACCTCAGTTTTGATTTTGGTTGAAATTTAACATCTGCTATGTGAAATTCTTTTTGGGACTTTGTTCGATTTTTCTGCTGCCTTATAATTGTGGTTTCGACTCTTGATGTAGTCGAACTTGTTGGTTGAATCACCTGTACATATATATATATATATATATATGCATACATACATTCGTATGTGGGTATGCATATGTTGTTGAACATTTTTGAATTTTGTTGTCTTATTGTAGTTGTCTGCGCTAACATGTTTTGTTCGATTTCTGATATTTGGAAATTTTCATCTCAGAATTTATTCGATTATAGCCTTGACTACCTTGGCTCTGAATTGATGCTAAGCTTCGATTTTGATAACTCTGTTGGCATTGGCCTCGACATTGAATTGTTTTTTGTGACTTCGGCATTTACTTGGTTTTGGAATTTCAGTAACATCACACTTGATTGAAATATGCTTTGTCTAGTTCAATTGATCTTTTTTTTTGGTTTTGTGGCTCCACTCTCTGACTTCATGAATCTTGGCTTGCTTAAGCCATTTGCAGTCGTAAATGGGTTGCTCTGGTATATATTCCTTATGGATTATTTTTTTCTGTTGTTGAGTTGCAATATTATGCAAACTTGTTGTCTTGAGTACATGTTGTAGATTTGAGTCTTGGGATCTCCATTACATTTTGAACTAAATCCTGTTGCCTGCTCTGCTAGATTCGAAATCTGGCATTGTAGTCTTCACTTCTGTTTTGTTGACTTTAGCACTATTGCTAGTTTGAGTTATGTAGTCTCTTGCATATGCTCTATCATACATATGTTAGTGGAGTTTGTGGTCATTGCAACATGTTTCTCATTGTTTCTTGATAGTATCAATGCCATCTTGCTATACTTGATCATCTCTGGTTACTCTTGTACTTACTAGTTCATCTGGAAATGTATTTGTTGCCAGTTTCTTTTGCATGTTAAACTAACTCATGTAGACAGTGACCCCTGTGTACATTTAACTGTTATCACTTGAGTTTGTTCATGTTGTCATTCTTGGTCTCTGCCTTCACCTGTGTTCATTGCAGTTGTTATACTTGAATCATCTCCTCTGTTACTGTTGCTTGTTTCGTTATGGGGTAGCTTGGTTCACCGTTACATCCCACCATTGCATTTGATCTGGTCATTCATTTAGTTGCACTGTTCGTCCACTGTTTCGCTTGACCATTAGTAATCTTCACTGAGTCATTCTTGGTTTGTTATGTACTGTTGCACTCCACCTGATGTTGTATTTAGCTGTTCACTTGAGTTTGAAGTTGTTGTCTCATTCGAAATAGTGCAGCTCCTTTGTTTTTGAGATATATTCATGTTGACTAGCTCACTTGCTCGTATGTATTGATTTACTGATGCATTGCTTGTGGTCTCTGGTCTCTGTTGTCTCCATTTTGCATTCTGGTTTCATTTATTCAGTTTACATATAATACTTACCCGACCCTTGCATATGCTCTCTGATACATTTCGAGTCATGTTGACATTTACTGGTAGTTACAGCTTGTACTTTGAACTCTAGTGTGTATTTTGCCTTGTTTCTGGTTGAGTTCATTGACGAGTTGTTTCATAGGTGCATCCACTCCTAAGTGTTCTTATATATTTTACTACCCTTGTCTGGGGTAGTGCGACAGCTTGCTCCTTTGTATTTAGTTGAGACTGCAGTTAGTTCTGTTATATGCAGTTGTGGCCCTTGTTAGTTTGCATTGCATTAATACGTTTGGATTTGTTTCTAATTTCCTTGTGTTGAACCCAATGTTCGGGTTTGACCTTGTGATCATTGTGACTTTCGCTGAGCTTTTGTCTATCTCCTGCGATAGTGGCGAGGCAGTACACGCGCGCGTGTACTGTAGCCCTATCAGTTTTGACCGTTTTTAAATTGATGTTTCGATTTGTTGAATTGTTTCGTTGGTGAATTTCAACGTTTTGGAGTTATATTCTTATTTGGATTGCTGATTTGTTATTTAACACTATTTAGTGTTATATATGCCGTTATCCAATTCTCGTATCGAGAGTTGGATATACGAGATTTCTGTGACTGTCGTCTATTTGACTATCTGAGTATTATTGTTGCTATGCACTAATAACTGAGTTTGAATTAGACTGACCCATGTATTATTTTCTTTTGAATGTAATACTCGGGTCAGACCCGAGTATTTCAGGTTGTAGATTTCCTTCTTTGAGTTGCTGTTCGGGATTTGAAGACTTTTCACATCTTCTGAAGTTGTTAGTGTCGTTTTGTAGTAGTCGTGTCTTTGTATAGAACGATATGTATTCATGTATATTAGTCGATAATGTACTTGTATATATAACTTCTAGAGTCGACAGTTGTAGTTGTATCATATGTATTGTGTCAACTATGTATTAACTGACATCAGTTATATATATATATGAGACTTTTGTTTTTATCTGTGTTCCGCATTTATATTATCTGTGTTATTGTTATATCTAATGTCCTAAACTATTATGAACTATCGTAATTTGTTTTATACTGATAATTGGGTGTGTCGATGGGAGTAAATAAATAATAGATGAAAAATAAAAAAGTATATAGCACTCCTATCGAGATAACCAATATTAGTGTAAGGCCAACTACGGATGGTCGCTCCTATCCAGCCTTATTCTTCGTAATAATAGACAGTATTTCTTTTAATACTCTTTGTTATTATGAGCATAGAGGTGGGGCGTCACAATCTAATTATATTCAAAAGTATATTCAAAGGGGTAAAAAATAAATGTTACTTAAACATTATTTACATAAACCCATATCACTTTTATATTTATCATTATCTTTAAAACAATCCTTTTAAAGACAACAGTATACTTATTTAACAAGATAATATACTTTTAACTAACTTCTCAAAACCATTCATTATAATCTAATGTTATAACCAAAAACCACTTATCCTTTTATAAAATACTTAACGTACTTTTCTAAACTTATATATGTACTTTTAAAGTACATTTTAAATATCCATATAAAATATTACTTAAAATAACTAATTTACAATTTAACAAAAATAATAAAAAAAGCTTGTTTTCTATATACAAGACCCTTTACTTTAAAATTTCATAAATAATTATTAAAAAATATTTAAACTTGAAACCAAATTTAAAATACTTTAAAACATGCTACAAAATATTCCTAAAATTATCTCATAAAATTAATAATAGTTAAATAACATTTTAAACAAGTTTAAAATCATAAAATTGGCTTAAACAATACAACACCAAATAGTGCCAAAAAAGCCCATAAATGTTATTTGTCAAAGACAACATTTAGAAGTGTTGTAAATGATACTAGATAAAGTGCATGTCAAAAAAACATGAAAGTGTAAAGCTAATTTTTCTATCCAAATGAAGATTTTAAATTTGAAATTTTTACAGTAAGTTGTATATTTGGACTACTTAAAAATCATGAAAAGAAACCCTTAACGGTATCTACCAAATCCATATTAAATATTCCCAAAATCAAGTTATTTATAAAGTGCTCATACAGCGACCTTTTCTCGCCACTAACTTTTGCAATTTTGTTCAATCGATTTTAAATTGATTCAAACTCTAAATGTTATACAGTAAGAAATAAACATAGATTATTTAATGAAACAACAAAGAAGCCCCCTAAGTATGTCTTTCACAATCGCCAAAGGTAAGGTATTTACAAAGTGCTCATATAGCAACCTTTCTCGCTCCTGTCTTTTGTAAATTTTTCTAAAATTTCTATACTTTTTCAAACCGCTTCATTGTTATCCCATACATGATTATAAGTTTAAAGCATAACCAAAATATACACATTTATAATATTCGCATATAACCATTTCAAAGAGGTCAAACACAAGGGATTTTATCATGTGCACTTATAACAACTCTTTCACTAAAAACATTTACACACGTCGACATCACACACAACCACCAAACGTGTAAGCACAAAGACTAAGCCACGATAAATTTTTAGAGAGTAATAGAAGTGATTATACTACATATAAAGTTGTCACTTGTTTTCCGTAGCATGTGGGGTACAAAAGTTATAACTTGCACTAGTCCTTTACTTTAACGTTATACACACACAATAAACACACACACACACACAATATATATACACTTCAATGGTGAATTAACTTATCCAAACCCATGCTAACACCAAGACCAAGCACCAAAGACAAAGAACACTTCCTACCATCAACAAACAAGCCAAAGATCCAACCTTGCTTGATAATAAGCTCATGGCCATGCTCCTAGCCCCTTTATTTGCTCATAGCCAGGTCTGAGGGGGGTGGTGGGGTGTGTTGCTTTTCTTCCACTTTTGAGTTTATTTTTTGTTCTCCTATGTCACCTTAGAGCCTTTGCCAAAGTTTGGAGAATATTTGGAGTTGATATGCATTGATTTGTGAAATATAAAGTGAAGAGATTGAGGCATAAAGAAGACAATTTTTATTCATTGTTTCCAAATGCATTTTTGTGGGATATTAGAGTGTTTAAATAGAAGTTAACAAGAGGTCATCCTCTCTTCCTAAACCATTTTGACCAACCACTAAACACCCTCCCTTCCGTGGGCTTCACTTTACACATCACTCCTCCCTTACTTAGCCCTTAAGTCTACCCAAAATACCCCTTAAAATATCTTCTATGACATCATCCAAGCATTTGGTTAGCCGTAACCACTAAAATATTTTTAGTTTCTAATTAATTACATGTTAATATACTAGGCAAGCCAAAAAAGTATGAACAACTTTTATCGAGTAAAAATCCGTTTATCGATAAAACGATTTTCAGTCACATTATCGGTATTTATTCGAACTATATATTTTTGTAAACATATTTCAAAAACAAGTTTAAGTTCGTTAGTTATTAATTAAAGTGGTTAACAATGTTATAAAATCACTTTTAACACATTTAACCTACATTCAAATATTTAAATAATTTAGATATTTAAATACGAAGTGTTCGAAATTCTGGATCGCTACATTCTCTCTTACTTGAAACATTTCGTCTCCAAACTTCCAACACATTCAATTATAAAAGAAACAGCACACATCAATATTTAACATTATTCTAAATTACTAGCAAACAAAGCTTAAGGTTTGCTCAGGTTCAGAAACCCTCTCATCGCACAAGGACGATAAATAATTTACTAATCATACCTTACACTCATCAACCTCAGAATATTACTTTGACGATTATTCATGCTACCTCAAAACAAATGAAATGTCATTCCTTGAATGCTCCTAAGCCAACAAAACTTAATATACATAAAGTTAAGCTCATACGATGTACGTGGATCATCCATATGTGATATCTGATCTGATCACTAGCTCAACCACATAAATTCCACTTCCAAACTAGTATAGATCACTTGATCTCTCTAATACAGACTTCGATCAGGCTCCTTGATTAGAAACCTCTATTTCCCTCACATAGCCATATGCTATGATAGAAAACATTGGGATAATTCTAAGAATCTATTTCAGGTGTTCGCCGTGGAGAATCGAGTGAAAAATCTACGTTCTAACCGGTGTAAATCACCTAGAAACCATATACTCAAATCCTGGATCAAGAATAGCTATATGAATAAAATGATCTGCGTACAACTAACGTATTTTGTCCTGTTGGTTCCTTTAACTATACCAGTTTCTTTAAATATCACATTCATTTACAAAAATAGTATCTCATTCAATACTAAAATCATTTGTGAAACATTTCATAAAACATACCCCAAGTTTATAAACATTTTATAAAGACAACAATATTTATAAAAAATTTAATAAAACACTTAGCTTTAAGTTTTATAACAATTTGGAAGTTCTAGACTGTTCAAAATTTCCAAAAAATCTGTTTTGTTCTAATAAATGAAAACTGCCAAACAAACACATCATTAAAAGATAAACATACCACGCTATCCTAACTGTATAGAATACATGCGTAAATCAAATGAATTATCAATGTTTCAGTTATTTATCAGACGCCCTTTACTAAAGAGGGAAAACAAGAAAAGGTTTCAAATTATTTGGGTTATGCCAGTACCATTCGGGCTCCCTACATAACATACGTACAATACTTTTCTATATGGAAAGCTCATATAAAAACCTTATTTACCAAAACTACTATGTAGCAAACTACTATGCATTTTATCTAAAATTTCTTTAAAGGAAACTTTAGAACTAAACGCTTAGCTTTTATTTCAAACCATTTGAAATAATAATAATATGTACATATACCTTTTTTATATCAATTCATACGTTTAGGATTTAACCAAAAATTATTTCAAAGCGGTAACCGATACTTTGTATAATAGTACTAAGTATCATGATCTCGATTTATAAACAAATTTCCCAAATATTTACTTTAAAATCCATAGAAAAAAATAAATATAGATCGAGTAACACAAAAATGATACCAAGGAAATGGATCCAACAAAGTAGTATAATACATTCCCTTACTAAGAAGGTAATACTCACAAGAAATGTGTACCAACCGAACAGATCTCTTACCCATTTTTAGTCATTTTTGTACCACTCGAACTAGCTAGCATAAAAAACTTTGTTCTCGAATCGACTTGATGATTCCGAGAGCAACCTTGAATTCGAACAAATCAAAAAAATATTTTAAGATATTAGAATTCACAAATACTTTCAAGTATTATTATTATTATTATTATTTTCTCTAAGATCTTAGAAACCATTTTCCAAGGTTCAAGGATTTAACTTCTTAAAATATTAATTTTCAAAGATGTTGTAACAACCCGCCTTTTCGACTCCTAAATGTCGACACTAATACATCCACAGTATTCATGTGCAAAACACCCAAGTGCCAGAAAGATAGATTATTAGGGTAAAAAGAAAACGTAGAAAGAAAAAAAAGCAGGAAAGAAGAGAACAAGACATCTGAATCTCACAATGGA
The DNA here is from genome assembly GCA_030737815.1 of Allium fistulosum. Lineage (NCBI taxonomy): Eukaryota > Viridiplantae > Streptophyta > Magnoliopsida > Asparagales > Amaryllidaceae > Allium > Allium fistulosum. Next base: position 733,591,419 of record CM060908.1, on the reverse strand, counting down.
ACGATAATATATAATATCCAACAGACAATACAAAGTGTTACTATAAGATACATAGCATTTTAGAGTTACCATTATAAGTGCTATCATTAGCCTATACAGTTATAACAACATGTTCTCACAAATGTTGATATATACATACTAGTAGTGCAGCAGAAATAAGAATAGTATGGTAGGTGAAAGCATCCGACTCACCTCCTTGAGCTCCAAAGAATATTAATGAAAACCTATCTTTTTCAAACTGGTCAAAAGAGTAATCGAGAATTAAGGGAAATATTTACCAAAACTACTATGTAGCAAACTACTATGCATTTTATCTAAAATTTCTTTAAAGGAAACTTTAGAACTAAACGCTTAGCTTTTATTTCAAACCATTTGAAATAATAATAATATGTACATATACCTTTTTTATATCAATTCATACGTTTAGGATTTAACCAAAAATTATTTCAAAGCGGTAACCGATACTTTGTATAATAGTACTAAGTATCATGATCTCGATTTATAAACAAATTTCCCAAATATTTACTTTAAAATCCATAGAAAAAAATAAATATAGATCGAGTAACACAAAAATGATACCAAGGAAATGGATCCAACAAAGTAGTATAATACATTCCCTTACTAAGAAGGTAATACTCACAAGAAATGTGTACCAACCGAACAGATCTCTTACCCATTTTTAGTCATTTTTGTACCACTCGAACTAGCTAACATAAAAAAACTTTGTTCTCGAATCGACTTGATGATTCCGAGAGCAACCTTGAATTCGAACAAATCAAAAAAATATTTTAAGATATTAGAATTCACAAATACTTTCAAGTATTATTATTATTATTATTATTATTATTATTTTCTCTAAGATCTTAGAAACCATTTTCCAAGGTTCAAGGATTTAAGTTCTTAAAATATTAATTTTCAAAGATGTTGTAACAACCCGCCTTTTCGACTCCTAAATGTCGACACTAATACATCCACAGTATTCATGTGCAAAACACCCAAGTGCCAGAAAGATAGATTATTAGGGTAAAAAGAAAACGTAGAAAGAAAAAAAAGCAGGAAAGAAGAGAACAAGACATCTGAATCTCACAATGGAACGATAATATATAATATCCAACAGACAATACAAAGTGTTACTATAAGATACATAGCATTTTAGAGTTACCATTATAAGTGCTATCATTAGCCTATACAGTTATAACAACATGTCCTCACAAATGTTGATATATACATACTAGTAGTGCAGCAAAAATAAGAATAGTATGGTAGGTGAAAGCATCCGACTCACCTCCTTGAGCTCCAAAGAATATTAATGAAAACCTATCTTTCTCAAACTGGTCAAAAGAGTACCCGAGAATTAAGGGAAATATAAACAAAGAGTCAGACATAAGTCTAGTGTGAGAAACTCAAGAAATATGTTGCTATCATATAACAGTATCTTTTACAACTATCCGAATCACAGAATGGTTCTCCCTCAACAGAAACAAGCCATCTAATAATTAGATATGGTGATATAATAGATAATGTCTAGGGTATAGAATATAAATCAAAAAATAGCCTTGCTTCATGTACAACACAACAATATTAAGTATATAATCAAAACTACTAAGGTTCGTTCGTGTATGGATTTCGATTAGAGGTGCCCTCAGTACATCGAGACGGGCCTCCTGCCAAAGGTTAGAATATTTTCCATGTAGCGTATGTCTCTAGATAGAATATACCATATGGTAAACATAGTTGATCTACGCCTGTAACACGTGATACCAAATATCATCAACTCCCGCTAGCAATCTATAAGCATCTCTAAACATAGAGTTGATATACCATTGGGTTAGCAAAACCCACTAGCTATGCATCCTACTTTGGTTTCTATCATTTATGATGGTGAAATCACGTTCAACATCTCATCACATGAGCCTTCATCACTCGAATAGATCTCGAATCTCTCTATGGATTTGAACATCGTGAACAGATCTCAAGTCTCTACATGGATTCTCCAACGATTCACGAATCTCTCTATGGATTCTAGCATAAGTTGTCTAACAAATGCTAATGTTGTCCTCTCTCTTGGAATCATCATCAATATAGATGGCACCCTCGCTAGCATTTTTTAAAATGTTAACGCTGACCTCTCCCTTGGACTTAAACTTAGGATAGACATTTCAACTCTATAACACTTCCCTCTATAACTGCTCCAAAATATAAGATACATATATAAATTTTGATGTGGTTACGTTTATGAGTCATCTCATATAAGTATACTCCCTCCTACAGAATCTTCAAAACCAATTGGTAAATTCTCGGTTAACTTAACTCTGGTTCATTATAGAAATAAACAAACAACGCATAAAGTATAGATCATCTCTTATCCAGATAGATTTCCTTATCTCTTGTCATAGAAAAGCTAGACGAGTATATACATATGGTATAGCGTCACTATGAGGATTGTAACACCCCGAAAATTTAATTGAAATTTAATAAGAGAATTAAATTAAATAAAACAAGGACTAAAGAGAAAATTTTCACAACTATCTGAATTTGGCAAAGAAACTTACATCATTACGTTCGTAGCGATTTTTTGGACGATATTCATATATAACACTTTGAAATCGAAGTTAATAGTGAAAATTTATGGGCGTTGGAAGGATTGAAAATAGAATAATAACTTAAAACTAAAAACACACAAATTAACACTAGGACAGGTCGACCCAGAAGGGTCGAGGGTCGATCGATAGTAGTCAACCTAGAGTTCAAGAAGGTCAACCATAGTTGTATAAAAATCGAGCGATGGATGACGTGTTCGAATGGTGATGATTGGTTACTTCATTGCCAAGTATCAGATGAGTATGCATGATCACTGTAAAGATTCACCAACCAAAATCCAATAGCCTAAACTATTTGTCAACCCCTATAAATTCAAGCCTAGTCTAACCCTAAAATTCACGTAACACTTTACTATATCGAAACTCCGTCCAATTCTGACCTCTCCACTAAGCCTAAAATTCTTAAAAAACCAAAATTAAATAAAACTAGAAGAAAATAATCAGTTGGATCTAGATGGAGCAAGCGGAGAAAGCATACGTAGGGGCAATTCTCAAGCAAAGCAAGTAGAAAGAGCTTAGGCATGAAATAATTGGGCAAAAAATTTGATTAGATGATTATTGTAGTTATGTTCAATCAATTCTACATGATTAGTGTGTTAGTAAATTTAAGATTGAAATTGTAAAACCCTAAATTGAAACTTATAATCTAAGACAGAGTTGAAATCACCATAAATTGTTAAACCAATATTGATACTAGTAAACCTTTTTTCTATGTAAATTGTAAACCCTAAAGTCAGTAATCCCTAAATCTATAAACCCTAAATCGAATAAATTGATATTGAAATCAGGAATGTGGAATTATCAAATTGGTGCTCAGGGTTCATGGCAAACTGAAGTTAATAACCAAAATTAACATAAGTATAATGAAATCGACATCTGAAATTAATGAGCCATAAAATTTAGCTTACGATCGATCAACCACTGATCATCAACGGTCGACTTGTAGCGGTCAAATGGTTAAGGTTAACGGTCGATCCGTAAACCTGTAAATTGCAAGATTTGAACCTCGGCCTAAGGCCTATGTTAACAATGAAAGTTTATATGAATCTTAATATAACAACCCTGGTCGAGATTACTTGGAACTAAATTTAAAATATGATTTAAAACTATCTTAATTAAATTTAAGATCAATTTGGGAAATTTTATTAGTTATAATTTCCAAATTAAAATGGCTTTCTAGATGGAAATAAATAAATTTGGTAAATTTATTAAAATTTAGATTGTGTCATTTAACTCTTATATTTGATAATATATGAATAACCTTCGGGAAAATGAGAATTTATATAAACATGGAAATAATTTTGTAATTAAAAAAAAAATAGGAATTTTTAGAAGGTTTATTCACTTATTTATTTTAAATGGAGATTTATGATAAATATTTTCCGTTTCAAATTATTACAACAAATGTTGTAAATTTAATAAAATGTTAATATTGAGATTTATTGTTTAAAATGAGATTTTTATAATTTCTGGTTTATTTTTATTAAAAAACAATGAGAATAGCTTTTAATTCAAAAGTTATATGTTAAAATATCTCGATATTAATAGAAACAGAAAACTAATATATGGTTCAAGAAACATAGTTGAGTATTAATTAGTGTTTTATGAGAGAAGACAATATAAATTTGTAAAAAAATTCTTATTAGGTTATAGGAAACCCATTAGGCTCATGTGAAAGGTGAATAATAACCACATACTCTTGTTTTCCTTCATCACTTTCTTATTTAAGCCAAGATCAATAATATGAAAATAAACTAACCCTATTTGCAAACCCTAGGAAGTAGATTAAATCTCCAAATAAAGCTTAAATCAAAGGGCTTTTATGATGACCCACCATTTTGGACAATTTAAGTCGATAATAAACCACACACGTCTAACTCAAACAGTCTAAAATACAGATAACCAATGAGGTTAATAAAGAAATAAAAGAAGAAAAACAGTAATCAGAATCTCATAGTGGAATGGCAAAATATAATAATCACATAAATAGTTCATAAAGTTGTTTTACAATATAAATTTAACATTCATTTTACGACATAATTAGAGAATAATAAACAAACATACCAAAAAATGCAGCGGAATAATACTAATAAATATGATCACCAATCCTTATCTTCATCTTCAAGGAATAATGTCTTCAAACACTAAAATACTCAAGCTGACTCCATCATAAAGGAAAACAATACACTCGAGTCAGAACTAAAAGTTCTTGTGAAGTTAAATCAATATTAGGTGAAATATGGGTGCAAATAACTTAAGACATGTTGCGGGATTTTCCATCTTCTAAGGATCTGTTAAACTTTATATATATAGTAAGATACACTATATATGTAGTGTCTATCATTAAAATAAAGTATTAAAATAACGTTAAGGCTTTACATTGATCCCCCTTAACAAATTTTTAAGCAGGTAGTATATGCAGGTCCTGTAACACAACTAGTAAGGTCAGTAGCTAGTGAGTCCCCTATAGGTAACATACTAAAAAAAATGGTAATGGGATCATATAAGGATAATTATATGATAAGGCACGTGAGGAAATGTCCAAGGTAGGATTCTACCAGTTTACCCTTTCTGGTCGGTCGTAACACATCGTAGCAACGACTGCCAATCGAGTCCATCACCCTCAAAATCAAATATGGTGCACCGATTAAGTCAAAACCAATATAGTAATATGAAGGGATGATGGCCCGTAAATGTAGCTAACCCCTTGGCCAGACATAGGCTTCTGTTTTAGTCATTTCAAATTGACACAAGAGTCGAGGTCATCCATCATCGTTCTCTTTCTTCGTTCCAGTAAACACCGCCAATTCAATCTCTACATTCTGGAACATCCTCCGCGTACATAGTAATTAAAGTGGTTCCGGTATTGATAGAGAGTATGCCCGGCTCTGGTCTCTTTAATAACCAATCGTCCATTTTACACACCATATGGTCATTTTAAATTTCAAAAAAATATCATTTTTCATATCATAAATAGGTTCAAGTCAGAATTAAATTTTAATATCATAAGTATTATTATTTAAATTCAATCCTTTACACTTAAAACAGTTCGAATCTAACAAATTTGAATTTAAAAATAGTTTGAATTAGAATAGTTGTAATGTAAAAATAGTTTGGATTTAAATACTTTTGAATTGAAAATAGTTTTAATTGAAAATACTTTAAATTGAAAATAGTTTGAAATAAAATAGTTTTAATAGATAATAGTTGGACTAAAAAATTAGTTTCAGATAAATAGTTTAAACTAAAATTAGTTTGAATAAAAATAGTTTTGAATTTGAAATGATTTCTTTTCTTTTAACCATTTATCCCAATTGCAAATTTCAAATTTCACTTTAAATAACTATTCAATTTAAGACAAATTTCGAATTTCAAACTTCAAGTTAAACCAATTCAAATTTCAATTTTTAATTCAAAATCAACTATAATTTAAACGATTTTATATTTCAAATAATTCAATTTTGATAAATTCAGGTTTCAACTTATTCAATATTTAACCCTTTAAAATAATTCAATTTCAATAAATTCACATTAAATTTCAAAACCAGCCTTTACGATTTAAAATTGATAAATTCAAGTTAAATCCTTTAAAACAATTTCAGTTAACAATTTCAAATTCAAAATTTTTAAACCATTTCATTTGCCCAAATTCGGTGTCCATATATAATTTTCTACCATATGGCCAAGTGATCATTTTATTTTAAATTTAACTTATATGGGTATATATCATTTCAACCCACATTTAGATGTCATAGGCATATATCATTTCAACTTATTTCTTAGTCCAGTTTTTAAATGTTTAAATGATCCCGATGATAATTTATACAGTTTAATAATTTACAAGGTGATAACAGAGATATCCAAAATTAATAATATCATCCAAATAAACAAACACATCATCCATAACCAATTTATAACATACATATGCAGTTTATATTCAAATCAACCAATTAACATTTATCACAAAATTATTAATTATTAATACGGGATGTTCAACTAGCGGTGGTATTCGGCTTACAATGTTATTTTAATTTCTTAAACAACAATCAAAATAATTTATCGTATCATAATTTTTAATTTAACTTGTAGAAGAAATTTTTAGTACTGTGTGAGTGGGTTTAATCACTCACCTTTGATTTAAGCACATTGAAATCCGAACAATAGCGCTTTTTCCCACAGTTTCCAAACTCATCTAAACTAGTTTCATGTTGTTTGGAATTTAACCACGAATCCAATGGAAGAAACTGCGTGTGAATCAGAGTTCATATGCAGAAGATATTCAAGTTATAAGAATATTATTAAATGAAATATAAAAATATGTACACACATTTTAATAACAAAATAAAATTAATTAGTTACTCACGTTAAGAATTTTGAAGCCTGCTCATATTTCTAAAGCCTGGAGAATCAAAAAAAATTGACAAAAAAATGACATGATGGGTCACGCATGGAGGAAGGAGGCTTTAGAAAATGGATTTGCAAACAAATGGAAAAGATTGGCTTCATAAAAATAAGGTGCTCATATTTTTTATTTATTTTAATGAAGCTTCAGGCAATGAACAACTAAAATAGAAAGGACAGGTGATGCTATAGGAAATGAGATGTAATTATGAAAAAATGTAAATGGGAAAGTTTGCTTTAGGAAAGTGGGAGGAGGTAGGAAAAGAAAAGAGAAATTCTAATGTTTAAGGAAGGCTTCAGGAATTCAGAATTTGTAGAAAACAAAAGGATGCAACTGGAAGGAAGGACAATAAACGACGTTGGGAATTACAAATGAAATGAGGTGGTAGGAAATAAAGATAATAGGTGGTGGAGCTCACGTTTTCATATATTTTTTTAGAAGAAAAAAAAATTCAGGCAAAAGAAATAATGGCAGCACTTTTTGTAAATGGAAAGTGTGACGACCCGCATTTCGGAAGGTTTAAATCGATAATAATCCACACAAGTCCAACTCAAACAATCCGCAACACAGATAATAAATGGAGTTAATTAAGAAAAATAAGAAAAGAAGAGAACAAATATAGAATCTCGCAGCGGAATGATAAAATATAATAATCCAATAAACAGTTCATGAAGCTGTTTATTCTATACATCGGATTAAAATTTTACAGCATTTATCAGAGTTATATATATAATAGAATAATGCAACAGAACAACAATGTGGTGAAATAATACTAGTAATAATATACCAAATCTTTGTCTTCGTCCTCCAGAAAATATGATCTTCAATACGCTGAAAACTCAGGGCTGACCCGAGCATAATGAAAAGACAAAACACTCGAGTCAGGACAAAAATATCCTTATGTGAGTGAAATCAAGATCACATATAACAGAAGTGTAATAGCGTAAGAGATGTTTACGGGGTTTTACATCTCCTAAGTAGTGTATAACGTGTGTGCAATAACTCAAGAGATGTTACGGGATTTTCCATCTCTTAAGGATCCGTCAAATTATCTATATATAGTAGAATATGCTATATATGTAATGTCTAATCAGTAAAATAAATATTTTTCTTAGCGTGTAGGCTTTAAATTAGTCCCCCTTAACGGGTTTTTAAGCATTGTCGTACAGTTTTCATATAACGCTTCAGTAGCACGTCGGGGGATATGGATGCGCCGTGATACGACAACACTAAACCAAACTCGTTGCGGCCTCGTATAGGGATAAAAGTATGACAAGGCACGTGAGGCAATGCCCACGGTAGGATATTACCAGTTCGGGTCGCAGGGCTGGTGTGATGCCCCACCCCGAGACCCACATTAACAAAGAGTATTACTAGGTAATATTGTCTGTTAATGTGGAGAATAGGCCTGGTTAGGAGCGACCATCTATAGCTTTGTCTTAAACATCTACTAAATACGTCGATTAGTGCTCTAATTTTTTTTTTCTATCTCAAGTGGATCGACATATCTACTAAACGCTTAATACAATACTATAGGTGGCTAACGGATCTATCAGAACAAAATACAACAACTAAAATGTACATCACATCACTGAACAACAAATAGCAGATATATACATTTATACAGATACATCCCCAGTACAATATAAAATGATACATAATAAGTGGTTCAAAGACCACACTCTATACAATGAGTCAAAATAATATACATATCAAAGTGAAGCAAAAAGACAACAACAACAAAAGGAGATAGAAAGATATCCAAGCGGAAGCATCAAAGCAAAGCTAACTAGTCCAAAAGCAGGTATCTGGCCTGAAACAACTCGGCCTGACCCGAATATAAAATACACAGGTCAGTCTAGCTAAAACAATCAGTTTAGTAAGATAAGTGATAATATGAAGCATATGGTAAAGGGTGATAACTCTTCTCGAATGAGTAGAAATAGCATAAGTAAGTACATGTCATTACTTCAAGTAAAGTAGTATCACTAGCATGTATAATCTCGAAAGAGATAACTCAACATTAAAACAACAAAGCATAAACATGCCTTATATCATCGGCATAACCCAAAACAACTATAATGGTTTAGAGAAACCATAACTCCTAAATAGGATAAATATCAAAACTCAAACTCGCTAAAATGGAAAACCCAAATATATTCTCGTAATAGAGAAGTCTCAAACATAAAAATATGCCAAAAATGGCAATCTCATATATCTCCAAAAGAACAGTGTAAATCTCAAATAAACGCCAAGTGTTGGCAAACTCAAAATCTCAAATATAGAACTCAATAAGGAGTTCAAGTTTCCAAAGATGTAATCGCGATATATAATGTCTCGGATGGCTCAAATGGACAAGTATGTAAAAAGGCGATATACTTAGAAAATCACAAAGAAATCATCTCAAAGATATAACACGTGCTTTTGGCCGAAACCAGCCAAGTACTGTTCTCCCAAAATAAGACGCCACGTCTCAAAGACAAATGTCCCGAAAGACAAATACGTCGCAATGAAAAACATCGCGAAGGACAAATACGTCGCAATGACAAACATCCCGAAGGACAAATACGTCGCAATGACAAACATCCCGAAGGAAAAATGACCCAAAGGTCCTGTACTGGCAAATACGTCTCGAAGACAAATGTGTCACAAACTATTAGATAGGAACCCGAAAAGCGTTAACGTGCATCCCATACCACACGTTCGCACCCAACAGTTTACTAACCGCTAGTAAATGCCACACTAGAAAGCAGTAAAATGTTAACCCCGTCTCATCGGTAAACATGTCCCAAAGGTCAAACGATCAAACCGTCAAGTCAGGAATTAACCGATAAGACAAACGCACATGTCCCATACCACGTGTTTTACCAAACCCTTTAATTTTCCTTCTCATTCACTCGAATAGTGCAAAAACATGTATTTTATATATAAAATAATTTATCTAAGAAAACAAGCTTTTAAAACAATTTTCGAAATCGTTTTTGAAAACAATCTTTTAAAAATTCCCTTATAGAGAATATATAGTTTTTATAACTTAGAAATAATTGAAAAATATTATATAATAATTATTTCAAAAGCCAAGTTATTTTAAAAATTATTTCAAATTCGTTTGGAAAAACCCGTGCTCAAAATTAAAGAAAACATCGAAAAATATTCAAAACCGACACTCGAATTCATTTAAAAAACGATTCAATTTGAATCTCAAATTCTCCAAAATCTTGGCTAGCCTATTGATAGGCATCATAGCCCCCAAAACAGTTTAGAAATATCACAAAAGCATGAAGTGGAAGTCAAAACTCGGACGGAAAAGGAAGGCAGAACACAAAAATAAGCATAGGCAAAAACAATACCCAGGTCTGAAATCTTTTTTGGGTTCAACTTTTGGACATAATTTGAATAGCATAACGACCTTGGAATGATCTGAAATTTGATGTACACTAAGTAGAACAATTTATCTATGAACTAGAAAAAGATTCACTGAATTCCGATATGAAATGCTAAAGATATGAAATTTCAAACATGGACTCAGGCCATGTTGAATTCTGCCCAGGTCTGCAAACCCTCTCAGGTTCAACTTTCAGACATGAAACAGGTGACCAAACGACTTCTGGTTGAACTAAAAACTAGTATGCACATAGTAGAAAACTTCATCTTTCAGACAAAATTGAATCAATAAATTCTGACAGGAAATGAGAAAGATATGCTGTCTCAAACATGGACTCAGACCATGTTTGCAACAGCTCTGAAAACGGAAATATGTACAGGCCTGAAAACCATCTTGGGTTCAACTTTCAGGCATGAAACAGAGGAACAAACGACCTCAGATTGAACTGAAAATTGGTAGGCACATAGTAGAAACCTTCAAATTTCAAATAAAAAAAGAATCATTGAATTCCTATAGTAAATGAAAGGTATGCTATCTCAAACATGGACTCAGGCCATGTTTGCAGCAACTCAGAAAATAGATGTATACAGGCAAAAATCTGGGTTCGTATTGATTTTGCAGCAAAGTTTTCGGGTATCAAACCAAAGAGTTTTGCTATGAAATTTTTCACACTTATACTACAATACATGAACTACTATTAAAAGAAAATCTGGTAGCATTTCGTTGCCTAAATTGCAAGAAATTGACATGCAAAGTGGAGGTCAGAATAGTTTTAGCACAGAAACAAAACTGAGTATAAAAACAAGATACATAAGCAAACTTTTCACAGTTTTTGGCATTTTGAAGCTTGGCTTCAACTAGCATTTGTGAGTTTTGATATCACCTTGCAAATGAAGATTAAAAACCCAAATTTCGGCTGAAAGTTGAAAGCTTTGTTTAAAATTTGGCTTCAAGAAACTGTAAATGAGCAAAAGAGAAACTTGCAAACAAAGAAGAGATTGTTACATACAAACCCAACTCAAAAGTTTAGATTTTGATGTAATATTCAGTTATGGAATGGATTACCTTTGAATTTCTCTTGATATTTGATAAAAAATAGCAATTTGATTGAAGAGAATATGAGACTTGGCTTTAGATTAGGAAATTGGTGGAGTTTTTTTTCTGTCTGTTTACTGGAGAAGAAAGAAATGAGCGTACAGGAAGAGAAAATGTTTCTCTTTTCTCATTTCCGACTATGTAAATTAATGGGCTATGGACCCAAATCAAATAATTTAGAGTATGTTAATTAATTTATCACTTACTTAAACAAAATATGCACATGTGCACTATGTAATTAAAATAAAACAACATTTTCTTTAAGTTTTTAACACAAATAAATTATGTAAACATACTTTCATGTTAAATAAAATAATTTACACTTAATAAAAAGATAATTTTTAGTTTTAAATTTTTTTTTATTAATAAAACTCTTATTTCACATAAATAACAAATTTTACACAAATAAATACGTAAATCCTCAATTTTTACTTCAAAAATTACGCAAAAATTATTTTCTTGTGTAATAAAATATATCAAACTATTTTAAACTCAATTTTATAACCAAAACTTTATTTTAAATCAAATTTCACCTTTTATTTAATATAAACACACTATAAAATCAACTACTTCCTTTTAAAAATATTAAAAGAAGTGTTTGGCAACAATTACAAGAATTATTGCATTTCTTCAAATAAAAATCTTATTTCATTCACTATTCTCACAAATAAACAAAATAAAGTTTCCAAAACTTTATTTTCACCCTTTTATTCCCAATATTCATTGTTTATTCCAAATAAACAAATTAAATTTCCAATTTATTTTAATTCATAATATTAAATTATAACCTTCGTTATAATTTAATACTTACAGGTAATCACCAAAACCAGAGTTGTTACAGACTCCCCCCTTATAAAAATTGCGTCCTCGCAATTTCTACGGAATAACTATATTCAACACGATTATTTCACCAAGCAAATGAAATATAGACAAGCTCAAGATTTAAAATTTCTCACTCTTACCTCAAGGTGATAGAAAATCAAGATAAGATTGCTCGATTAATTCTATGGTTTCCCAAGGGATACCATTGGGATTCTCAGACAATTGAATACTTTCGAGCAATACCTCATGATTTCGAAAGCATCTCACCTTCGAAATTAGAACACAAAAACATAACGCTACACAAAAGATCAATCGAGTGAGATTGATTTCTTAGAAATTTCTCGAATAGAGTCGGGATTTAGCACAACTTTTATCCCGAACTCCAATCAACAAGGTGACTATCGGCATGAATTTCAGTGTGTCACTACAGAAAGAGCCACACCGACATTAAGTTGAAAACAATTGAGGTATGAAAACTAGACGAGAGGTGGTTTCTTCAAAGGCCACCAATCTCAAACAACCGCAAAAACGCAAGTCGTTAGACCATTGCACTAAGGTAAGATGAATACAAGGAACCAAAATATTTATAAATATTAATTTACAATCAAAAATTCTTAGAGTTCCAAAACTCATTATTTTCATAATCTAAATCTTAATTTTCAACACTTGGAAACTTTCTAAAACTCTTTAATATAGCACTTATAAAATGAATAAATTCAAACTCATATTCTCTCTTATTACAAAATTAAATTTTCAAAAGAATTTTATAAATCCATATCAACAAATCCTTAGGATAAAATTTAAATTTTTATCACTCTTTATTTTCAAACAACCAAAAATTCCAAAACAAGTCACATATATCATTCAGAATAAAAAATTTAGTACTCAATCCCATAAATATTAATTTCCAAACTTAATCTTATTAAAACTCAATTTACTATGTCTGATTTTCTCATCATAGCGTTTAGGAAATTCCTATCGATAACGTTGATCAGGCGCATCGACCAGAATTTTTAAAGCACTCGATGGACAACCCAACACAAAAATCATTTTTCTATAAAAAGAATACCTCATACAAAATATTCAAAATATTCTTTATCTATCTAAAAAAACAAACTCCAATTTCTCTTAAAAACATTTCTTCAATTTGAAAGATTTGAAAACATAATTAATTGCTTCCACTCAAAATCAAAAACACAAGGAGAACTCATCGAGATATTCCCAAAATACTCGATTCACAAGATTGATGGAATAGACTTGAGTGTTCGTTATTCCGAACGGTATAACGAACCACTCACAAGACCCATTCGAGTGTAGAATGCGATAAGTGGAACGCTATCCTCCATAACTCGTGGCTCATGAAAATCGGTGTAAGGTCAAGCTGAGGAATGACCCTAGCACCACTTAGTGGATTAAAAAGAGATCAAAGAGATATAAAAGTAAGGGTAAGATATCTTCTCAAATGAGGAGAAGTAACACTTACGACACATCATTACTTCGATTGAAGTAATATCACAAAATATATCAATAAATGAATATCCGAAGAGGATACCTCGAAAGGGGTAAGAATGACAATGTCAATTAAATTTAATTAATCACCTCATTTTCTTAGTGGACATCCTTGTGGAAGGATAACCGAAAGTCTAAGAATTGGAAAGGAGGTCAATACAATACTCGACTGCCCGATGGGGTGACAAACCCGACGGACTCACAGAAATCGACAAAGTCACAACAACTGAAATTCGAGATACATCATCATCATCTCGAAACTCAAGAGCGAATACAGATACTACAGAATCATCATTAACATTCCGAATAACAAGTGACAACAAATTAGCCTAATTAGGGCGCCTAAATATAGGAGCCTTCAAATCACAGAATGCGGCTTGATAATATGCAAGTCACTCCATCCAAATCATTCCAAACTCTAGATAGAAAATAGCATGCTAATTCGCATGAAAGGATAAACTACAAGGAACAACCCCAAAATTCTCATACACCATACCAAGTATTGCAGATCACCTCACTAGGATTCGCAATCCTCAAAGAAGTCACAAGATAAGAACATCTAAAAGCATCTACCAATTCCTCCAATATGGGTGAGTGTCAAGAATCTGTATCGAAGAGGACTCAAATAGAATAATCATAATGGATTACGCCTAGGATGAGAAATCATCAGTTTAGTTATGGAATACTACGGAAAAAAACATATTCCTAGAAATATTCAAATTTACATCTACTCCAAAAGACACGAAAAGGCTAAGGACACAATGATTAGGGAATTTGTAGCACTTACTATATTTGGTTGTACCGTAATATATGTTTATGTTCTGTATTTATCATATTTTGTTCTGAACCCAGCTCTGATACCAAGCTGTGATGCCCCACCCCGAGACCCACATTAACAAAGAGTATTATTGAGTAATATTGTCTGCTAATGCGGAGAATAGCGCTGGTTAGGAGCGACCATCTATAGCTTTGTCTTAAACATCTACTAAATACGTTGATTAGTGCTCTAATTTTTTTTTCTATCTTAAGTGGATCGACATATCTACTAAACGCTTAATACAAAACTATAGGTGGCTAACGGATCTATCAGAACAAAATACAACAACAAAAATGTACATCACATCACTAAACAACAAATAGCAGATATATACATTTATACAGATACATCCCCAGTACAATACAAAATGATACATCATAAGTGGTTCGAAGACCACACTGTAAACAGCAAGTCAAAATAATATACATATAAGAGTCAAGTAAAAAGACAACAGCAACAACAAAAGGGGATAGAAAGATATCCAAGCGGAAGCATCAAAGCAAAGCTAAGTCCAAAAGCAGGTATCTGGCCTGAAACAACTCGGCCTGACCCGAATATAAAATACACGGGTCAGTCTAGCTAAAACAATCAGTTTAGTAACTTAAGTGATAATATGAAGCATAGGGTAAAGGGTGATAACTCTTCTCGAATGAGTAGAAATAGCATAAGTAAGTACATGTCATTACTTCAAGTGAAGTAGTATCACTAGCATTTATAATCTCGAAAGAGATAACTCAGCATTAAAACAACAAAGCATAAACATGCCTTATATCATCGGCATAACCCAAAACAACTATAATGGTTTAGAGAAACCATAACTCCTAAATAGGAGAAATATCAAAACTCAAACTCGCTAAAATGGAAAACCCAAATATATTCTCGTAATAGAGAAGTCTCAAACATAAAAATATGCCAAAAATGGAAATCTCATATATCTCCAAAAGGAGAGTGTAAATCTCAAATAAACGCCAAGTGTTAGCAAACTCAAAATCTCAAATATAGAACTCGATAAGGAGTTCAAGTTTCCAAAGATGTAATCGCCATATATAATGTCTCGGATGGCTCAAATGGCCAAGTATGTAAAAAGGTGATACACTTGGAAAATCACATAGAAATCAATGAAATCATCTCAAAGATATAGCACGTGCTTTTGGCCGATGCTAGCCAAGAACTGTCCTCTCAAAATAAGGCGCCACGTCTCGAAGACAAATGTCCCGAAGGACAAATACGTCGCAAATACAAACATCCTGAAGGACAAATACGTCGCAATGACAAACCTCCCAAGGGACAAATACATCGCAATGTCAAACATCCCGAAGGACAAATGACCCGAAGGTCCAGTACTGGCAAATACGTCTCGAAGACAAATGTGTCACAAACTCTCAAATAGGAACCCGAAAAGTGTTAACGTGCGTCCCATACCACACGTTCGCACCCAACGATTTACTAACCGTTAGTAAATGCCACACTAGAAAGCAGTAAAATGTTCACCTCATCTCATCGGTAAACACGACCCGAAGGTTAAAATGATCAAACGGCCAAGTCATGAATTAACCGATAAGATAAACGCACGTGTCCCATAGCATGTGTTTTACCGAACCGTTTAATTCCACTTCTCATTCGCTCGAATTGTGCAAAAACGTGTATTTTATATATAAAATAATTTATTTGAGAAAACAAGCTTTTAAAACAATTTTTCGAAATCGTTTTTGAAAACAATCTTTGAAAATTCCCTTATTTTAGAGAATATATAGTTTTTATAACTTGAAAATAATTGAAAAATATTATATAATAATTATTTCAAAAGCCAAGTTATTTTAAAAATTATTTCAAATTCGTTTGGAAAAACCCATGCTCGAAATTAAAGAAAACATCGGAAAATACTCAAAACCGACACTTGAATTCATTTCAAAAATGATTCAATTTGAATCTCAAATTCTCAAAAATCATATCTAGCCTATTATAGGCATCATAGCCCTCAAAATAGTTTAGAAATATCACAAAAACATGAAGTAGAAGTCAAAAGTCGAACGGAAAAAGAAGGCAGAACACAAAAAATGCATAGGCAAAAACAGTACCCAGGTCTGAAATCTTCTTCGGGTTCAACTTTCGGACATAATTTGAATAGCATAATCACCTTAGAATGGTCTAAAATTTGATGTACACTAAGAACAATTTATCTGTGAACTAGAAAAAGGTTCACTAATTTCCGATATGAAATGCTAAAGATATGAAATTTCAAACATGGACTCAGGCCATGTTGAATTCTGCCCAGGTCTGAAAATCTTCTCGGGTTCAACTTTCAGACATGAAACAAGTGACCAAACGACTTCTGGTTGAACTAAAAACTAGTATGCACATAGTAGAAAACTTCATCTTTCAAACAAAAAAGAATCAATAAATTCTGACAGGAAATGAAAACGATATGCTGTCTCAAACATGGACTCGGGCCATGTTTGCAATAGCTCTGAAAATGGAAATATGTACAAGCCTGAAAATCATCTCGTGTTCAACTTTCAGCCATGAAACAGAGGACCAAACTACCTCAGATTGAACTAAAAATTGGTATGCACATAGTAGAAACCTTCAACTTTCAAATAAAAAAAAGAATCAATGAATTACGATAGGAAATAAAAAAGATATGTGTCTAAAACATGGACTCAGGCCATGTTTGCAGCAACTCGGAAAATAGAAATGTGTACAGGCGAAAATCTGGGTTCGTATTGATTTTGCAGCAAAGTTTTCGGTTATCAAACCAAACAATTTTGCTATGAAATTTTGCACACTTAGACTACAACACATGGACTACTATCAAGAGAAAATCTGGCAACATTTCGTTGCCGGAATTGCAAGAAATTGACTTGCAAAGTGGAGGTCAGAACAGTTTTAGCATAGAAACAAAACTGAGTATAAAAACAAGATACAGAAGCAAACTTTTCATATTTTTTGGCATTTTGAAGCTTGGCTTCAGCTAGCATTTGTGAGTCTTGATACTCACCTTGCAAATGAAGATTAAAACCCCGGATTTCAGCTGAAAGTTGAGAGCTTGATGTAAAATTTGGCTTCAAGAACCTGTAAATGAGCAAAAGAGAAACATGCAAACAAAGAAGAGATTGTTACATACAAACCCACCTCAAAAATTTAGATTTTGACAAAATATTCAGTTTTGGAATGGATTACCTTTGAATTTCTCTTTATATTTGATAAAAAATAGCAATTTGATTGAAGAGGAAATGAGATTTGGCTTTAGATTAGGAAATTGGTGGAGTTTCATTTTCTTTTCTGTCTGTTTACTGGAGAAGAAAGAAATGAGCGTACAGGAAGAGAAAATGTTTCTCTTTTCTCATTTCCGACTATGTAAATTAATGGGCTTTGGACCCAAATCAAATAATTTAGAGTATGTTAATTAATTTATCACTTAAACAAAATATGCACATGTGCACTATGTAATTAAAATAAAACAACATTTTCTTTAAGTTTTTAACACAAATAAATTATGTAAACATACTTTCATGTTAAATAAAATATTTTACACTTAATAAAAAGATAATTTTTAGTTTTAAAAATATTTTTATTAATAAAACTCTTATTTCACATAAATAACCAATTTTACACAAATAAATACATAAATCCTCATTTTTAACTTCAAAAATTACACAAAATTTCTTTTCTTGTGTAATAAAATATATCAAACTATTTTAAACTCAATTTTATAACCAAAACTTTATTTTAAATCAAATTTTATCTTTTTATTTAATATAAACACACTATAAAATGAAATACTTCCTTTTAAAAATATTAGAAGAAGTGTTTGGCAACAAGTACAAGACTTATTGCATTTCCTCAAATAAAAATCATATTTCATTCACTATTCTCGCAAATAAACAAATTAAAGTTTCTAAAACTTTATTTTCACCCTTTTATTCCCAAAATTCATTGTTTATTCCAAATAAACAAATTAAATTTCCCATTTATTTTAATTCATAGTATTAAATTATAACCTTCGTTATAATTTAATACTTATAGGTAATCACCAAAACCAAGGTTGTTACAGCAGGTGGTAACGCATCGTAGCAATGATCGCCCACCGCGTTCATCCATCTCATATCAAGTCAAAGGGGGGTCATCCCAAATCAAGGTGAACCAATCGAAACGAACATCAAAAGTAATAGTATGGACCAAGTCCTAGAAGAAAATCGAAGAACAGATGTCCACTAGGAGTAGCTAGCCCATTTGGCCCTGTCAAGCCATCATGTTTTAGTCATTTCGAACTGGCACAAGTGTCGGGGTTTATCCATCATTGTTCTCATTCTTCAAATTTAGCAAATGTACACCAATTCAAGCACTTCATTCTGGAGTCTCCTCCACGTACACAGTTGTTAAAGTAGTTCCAATATTGATAGAGATTATGCCAATAAGAGGCCCCAGTCTCTTTAACAACCAAACGTCGTTTTACATATTGATTGGTACTTTTGCATTTCGAAAACAATTCATACTTGATATCAAAATACCATATTCACTTTAGAATATCATTTCATTTCAAAAAATCATATTTACTTCAAAATATGTTAGTTCAGTTTGATATGTCATTTTTACTTCAAAATTCAATTCGAATTACAATTAGGTTATAACTTCATTTTAACCCAATTTCCATTTCAATCGACGATTTAAATATAAACAGTTCTCACTTCGACCAGTTTGAAATTTTTAGGAAATGGTTTGAATAGTTTCAAATGGTTTAAAAAGTTAAAATAGTTTAGATATTAAAATAGATTATATATCAAATGAATTGGAAATTCAAATAATTTGGAAATTTAAAAAAGATGAACTTTAAAAAACAGTTTATAGGAAAATAGTTTATAGTGAAAATAATTTCAGATTAAAAAATGTTTCTATTGATCGGGATTTTCGACCCTCGAAAATCGACACTAATACGTCCACTGCATTACATGCCGAGAAATCGAATCTGCGAAAATCCAATTGTTAAGGGAAAGAAGAAGAAAGAAGATAAGAAGAAAACTAAACAATAACATAGAATCTCACAATCGCAACGGAACAATACATAATAGATAATAACATATCTTTATACAAAAAGAAACTGTAACAATTAATATTCATACAATCATCAGAGTACAACAGTCAATAATATCAATCCGGCCAGTTATAATAACTTGTCCTCACAAGTACTGAATATACAGCATAACACACACACAACAGAAATAAAAAAGTACATGGAATACGCCTGAAATCCTCTAGCACGTCTCCTGTGCTCCATAGCATCCTAGTCCTGAATCTGTAATACTCGGTCTGACCCGAGCATTTTAATAAAATAACACCCGAGTCAGTCTGGAAAACCAGCATGAGAAAACACACGCAATTTGAATTTAAAGTTATACGCAAATCTTTGAAATCAAAAGGTATCTCGTATGACCACATCATACATAACCACGACGGGTTTTTTTACTTTACGATAACCAAAATCTTTTATATCAAAATCATCTAATATTATAATAGTGCCTATAGAAAGAAAACTATAAAATAGTTGAAATGCTTGCATCTCACGTTTCACCATATTTGGTATACAACTAAAACCGTAAAGCTCGTATTGGAGAATGGATTCCAACTAATGACTATGCACTGGGGTACCAACTATCACGGTACACGTCTAGAAAATGTATCGAGATCGAACCTATCGATCCCTGCCAAAACAAGACCGACCTACCCCTTACTGAATAGTACCGAATATTTCATCACCCCAGTTGCTTTGCAACCCTTTTGAGATCTCATGCACAACCAATCCATAAATATGTAGATGTAAGGTAATCTAGAAAGGTGACAACATACCCTAACGGGTACGATCCACTTAGCCTTGCTGCATCTCCCCTGATTTTCAGTCATTCCCGGTTGATGAGGCTTGAGGCTATGATTACCTTTCAAGAAATTTACACTTAGAATGCTCATTGTCCTCCAATGTTAATGTGTTGATAGCATTCATCCATACAATTTGTTCTGGGTCTGAACAAACCGAATCTCCAAATTCACCGTCTTCATCATCTTCACGTTATCATAATTCGCAACATTCAAATCAGATCAAAATGGTTTTCGGATAATCAAATCTGATCCCAGTCTCTTCGAAACGATCAATGAATTTGGCCAGATTTGATAGTCGATTATTTAACTATCAAATTACACACATAAGCAGTCACAAGGCCCATATTATAAATTTTTCAAACATTTATTTCAAAATATCTTTACAAAGATATATATTCAAATTTCTTTCAATATTTCAATATTTGAAAACACTTTCGAATACTTATATCCATAACGGGATATTTCTAAATCATACTAACAGTTAGAAATATTTCCAAATCCAACTTAAAATTCATTTCTGAGAAATACATTTCTATATAAAGCATTTCGTTGTTAAAATATCTCCAAAACCTTTAATTCCATTACTCAGGAAAATATTTTAAGTCTATTTCCCAAAATCATTTCTAATATCCATACTTAGGAAATATTCCATACTTATCTCATGCAATACATAATTTTTATTATTTCCCTTAACAATTTACAAAAATTATCGATTATACTTATTTATAATCCAACTAACCATTTCTAACTTCTTTTATGAAATTCTAATTCATTTCCGAAGTTTCTGTATTTAAACACTTTGGAATTTCCTAAAGTTTCCAAGAATTCCATTATAAGATTTTCTCTTATAAAATCACATCCATTAAATAAAACCCGGTTCTCAAATCTCGAGAGCGTTTATAAATAAATTGCAATCACTTACTTTTAAACTATATATATTTAAAACAATAAATTTCAAAACATAGTTAAATAATTATTTAAAATATCAAAGCACTTTTAAAATAAACGTCTAGAACTAATTTTAATTCATTTATAAAATCTCTAATCGATTTTCAAAACTTGTTTATAAAATTTAGAATTCTTTTCAATGAAGTAAAATATTTAAATAACTAACTTTCTGAAATATTTTACTCCAATTAATAGTTTTCAAACTACATAGTTTAACAAACCTTTACTTCCTATGAAAAACCATTTTTTAAAATTCAACATACCCATTTTTATACTTATAAATCTCTCTCCATTTATCACAAATCGACTTGCAATTTCTAGTTTCATAACTATTCCCAAATTCTAGAATAGAATTTACTATATCCTTCTAAACTGATTCCTATATCTCATTATAAATCCTCACTGTGAATTTATGTTTCCAATTTATCAAATGATAATCATTCCACTTATTTATAAATATTTTTTATAAATTTCATAAACTCATTCCCAGTTTATACAGGTCTATATTACAAAAATCTATTTATATATCGATTTCGAATTAAAATTCCATAATCTATTTCTTAAATAACCCAACTATATCCCAAAACTATTCAAATCTCGATTTCGACTTCCAATTAATATTTTTAAGAATTTTATTTAAAATCAATTTGTTTAATAATCCTAAATTTAAAATTATCTATTTGAAACAATTTTATGAAATAGCTAAATAAATATCCAAAATTCAATCATTTATTTTATCCAAATCAATTCCTTTTAAAATAACCCCAAAATTCAATATAAATACTTTCATTTCCAAAATCACCTTTGAATTTCCTTTTTAAATTCAAAAATATTAAGAGAGAAGTACTCAAATTTGAGTACTTCTCTCTTTTATGGTATTTATAATACCAAAATCAAGGCCAGTGCTACTATAGCATCGAATAAATCAAACCATAACATAATCTATAATAGATTATTCACACACATCATATATCATTATATATGAAATTAAAATCAACATTTTTGAGGAATCCAGTTGGATCCCTCCAACCTGTTTCCCGGCATCCATAGATGTTATATAACATAAAATACCAATCCCGCTTCGAGGTGGGATATCGCGGTAATATAGGGTAATCCGATATTATGCGAGGCACATAGTGTCTCATCCACTCCAATCGGTGGAAATATATATCCAACTACTAATAATATAGTAGACCATTCAAACAAGCAATCACAAGCCACAAACAACATAAATAAAATTATTTCCACTTATATAAAAATATAACTGGCCAGAGAGGTGTGTTTAACTCACCTTAATTTCAATTTCCGTTTCCACATTTTGGTTCCGACTGAATTCGGATAGCATTCGAATTTAGCTAAAAATTCTGCAAGCTCTAATCGACTCCAATCTAATTCTTATGCATAGCATTCGTAGATATGAATGCAATGCTACTCGTTTCGTCCAAATCCTTAATAGAACAGCCCAGCCCAAACGAAAACAACTCAACCCAATTCCTATTTCTTAGCCAAATCTATCAACGCATGTAGCTTCCCCTCTGGTGCACGGCCGTATCACCCACATCCCCCTCCGATCAACGAAAACAAACTCCGACGCCACCGATGAACTTCTCGCCTCAAGTGCTTCACCCTAGACCCACTCATCATACGCTCGCACCTCCCATACAAAACATGACTTCCCATGCCCCCACCACTATAACACAGTGTCGCGATCCTCCACCAAGGTGATGCGGCCTTCCAAACTTTAACTCGAGGTGCTGCCCTTTATCACGAATTCAAAATAAGGCTTCGTTTATCCTCCCATCGATTGTGCCTTGACAAATCGCCAACCCAAGTCTACAGCTCCAATTCATGGCCACTACTGCTTCACAAATCTCGCATGAACTCTCGAAAACAATATTGAATCGAAGACCTAGTTGAAATGAACCCTATAAAATAAAATTTTCATATTTTTAGATAACTATAAAATTTAATTTATTTGAAATCTTTCTTTCCTTCTTTTTTTTCTTCGTATGCTCTTTTTAAATTGGAGGGGAATGATAGGAGATAGGTATAGTGGTTTTTTCAGGGAATAGGGTGGCTGAGATGGAGATCGAAAGGGGCTGCCTGTCAAATCGATGAAAATAAAGTATTTAAATATCCAAAATATCTAGCTATAAATTTTGGATCCCAATCGAGGCGTGCCGCCAGGCGTTCCAAATGTTATACCCCTATTCTGAACGCCATGGTATAAGTTTGGAGACCTAATTCGATCGTACGCAGAAAATAGCTTTTTGAACCCAATTATTATATTAAATTTTTGATATTAATTTCAACGCGTTTCTATCTCGTAAGACCAAACGATGAATCCAATGGCCACAAAATTTGAAATCAGATAATAATAGACTATATGGATCCAATGAAACTGGTTTCATCGAATTTCGAGACTGTGCCCTTAAAAGCTATTTTCACTCGTTAATTAAAACGAGTTATTTTTAAAAATCGAGTAAATCACTTATAAATCCAATTTAAATTTTTTGTTATCTTCCTTCTTGTTAATAGAAGTTAAATAAGCCTTTAAATTGTTTTTATCCAAATAAAAATCCAAGATTCAATTATTTAAACAATTTCAATTATTAAATTCAACAATTAAATTATTAATTATGTCGCTATATTTGAAATTTAAGTTATTTACACTATATTAATTTTTAAATATTTAAAATCAATTAAATGTTCCAATTTCAAATAACCAAAATTCTAGGTCGTTACATTCTTGTGAGGAATGCAGATTACGGATCTTAAGGCTAGAATAAACACTAGAGGGGGGGTGAATAGTGTTTTTAAGAAATTACTAAATCTTTTTGAATTTATCTTAATTTGTTAACAATGTATACACTATTCAGACACAGATATGAACACAGAATCAAACACAGATGCAAATATAAAGTAAAAGCAGTAAAGGAATGAACACACCGGATTTTGTACTGGTACGGAGTTACCCTACATCCAGTCCCGCAACACAAGTACGGATTTCCTTTCAAAAACCATTCTTACAAATACAACCCTCGGTTTCAAGGCTACGAGGTACACCCTCCAGAATCACAATCCTCTGGGTAGAGATACTTGATTTACCGGGCAACAAGTTCACCCAATTGATTTCCAGGGCTACAATCACACCTTCTCTCGCTCAATTGATTACAAAAAATCTATAACTCAGATTAGCACTTGGATCTTGTAGAGATAGTGGAGAGAATAAAAACCAGAAATTATCTAGTTAGATTCGATATTTATTTTGGCAGAGTAACGGTGTAATTTGTAAATAAGAAAGTGGAGAAGAAGAAGAGAAGTTAAATCAGAGAAAAAAGTGATTAAAATTCGTTGAAAACACCCTTTATTTATAGTAGATCAACAGCCATGTCCATTGGTGAAGGGATGTGGCGAATAGACACTTCTTTTAAAAAACAATTTAACTGTCACCATGTCGACAGGGGTACATGTGACCATGTCGACATGCCCTTGTATTTTTTGGTGATTTGTTTTTCTTTGAAAATAATTTCTATATTATATTATACTTATATTTAAACTTTAAAATATACTTATATATAGTTATAATATATAAATAACTATAGAGAACA
Source organism: Allium fistulosum (assembly GCA_030737815.1). Classification (NCBI taxonomy): domain Eukaryota; kingdom Viridiplantae; phylum Streptophyta; class Magnoliopsida; order Asparagales; family Amaryllidaceae; genus Allium; species Allium fistulosum. The sequence goes on along the minus strand of CM060908.1, from coordinate 733,566,359 downwards.
ATATTAAAATATATATAATAATTTTCTATACTTTTATATTTAAATCATAAGTATAAATATATAAAACAGCTAAATATATTAATATCAGAATTATAGTTTAAAAACTTAGGATAATAATTTAAAATCAAAGATATTTAAAATTAGGGATATTTAAAACTAAGGATATTTTTGAGGCTAAAATATATTGAAAAACCAGGACAAATGATTTTGGTTTTTAAATAGGAATATTTAAAATCATTTTGAAAAACAAGCTATATATTTTGAAAATCATTTTGAAATAAAAGTAAGTGGATACAAAAAGATGTTCCACTAGATTTTTCGTAGGTTCCATCCTACTTAGGGTTCCATCCCTTTAACGAGCACGAAGTGGATTCCATTCCACGAATAAAATAGATTTTAAGATGTCAGTGCATTTCTATGAGTTTTAACAATATTCCTAACTATATAACTTATCTTGGAAACTTGAACTCTTGAAATTCTTGATACTCATAAGTCTTGAATCTTGATATCTTCAATCTTTGATCTTGAACCTTTATACTGTACAGTTCTTCATTCTTTAGTACCTGCAAACATATCTATATATATATCTACACAATAATGTTAGTATTATATATTTTATAATCTAATTCTAAGTAAGGTTGTTGTCATCAAAACCAACTCCTTAGGGACAAACAATCTCCCCCTTTTTGATGATGACAACCTTTGTTTATAAAATATCACTTCTATCCTAATACTTCTAATAACTCCCCCTTAATCCATGCCTAACTATCCTATTTTATACTTCTCCCCCTTTTTCATCAACAAAAACCATATAACTCCATAATTATAATACTATATAATTCTATATAACTCTCAGTCTAATATCCTCTATGATGATAGTGTTATCATCAATACTTACTCATAAACCTAAAACTTAGTCCTAAATTACAAACTCTCCTAACTAAGAATCTATATAATAATACTTTTAATAGAACATATATATGAGAACACACATTATTTATTAATTATATATTTGTTTATATTTACATTTTCGTAGAGAACGTAAAAACAAACAACAAATAGAAAGAAAGAGAAAAACTAATGTGAGTCTTTGAACATAGGAGATCTATGAACCGAAAAATTTGGATAGTGGAAACAGAAATTTCCACGTTGTTCGACAAGATTTCCATCTTTGTCAAAGCACACTTCGCTAACACACACGACTTTGTCGTTATCTTCCACAATCTCTTCTTCCATGGGTTCTTCTTCTTCTTCACTTTCCTCTTGATCATGTTCTCCTGAAGAGTCGTCGTCAATCATGATTGGGTTAGCATGATTATCCATAAGAAATTTTTGCAAATTCCTAAGGATTTTGCCTTGCCTCTCTTGTTCTTTAGCCATTCGAAGTTGCATCACTTGGATATCAGTCAATAACTGAAGGGTATCTTTCAGAGAATCCTCTATTTTCGTTACACGAGTGAGCGTTGATTGTTGACACGGACCAGAATTAGGCGATGGGAACAAAAAAGTTGGTTTTATGTTTGAATTTGATGGAGAAGCCATTATTTTCTTTGTTTCAGAAGTTAAACCAGAAGAAAATGAGAGAGAATGAAGAGAAAGTCGAAATATGGAAGAATATATAACCAACTTTTCAAATTTTGGTGGGAATTTTAATTTTCAAAAAATATCGTTACATGTGACATGGTGGGATATGGGGTTGTCAACAGGGGTATTTTAATTTTGGCTTCTAATTTATTTTTAATTTATTTAATTATAGTTGTTATATATTTATGTTTTATATTTCAGTTATTGAACAAATACCAAATTCTCTTCTTAATTTAGTAAATATAGATTCATTTAATGGTTTGTTAAGATATCAGCAGTTTGATTCTCAGAGTTATATATTCGAGAGTAATTACTTCTTTAGTTATATTATCTCTTAGACAATGATGTCGAATATCAATATGTGTAGTTCGAGCATGATGAGTAGGATTTTTAAATAAATTTATTGCACTAGTATTATCACAATAAATTTGCGATTTTGAGATATTTAATCCAAAATCTCTTAAGGTTTGTTGCATATATATTACTTGAGAACAAACCAAAGCAGCAGAAATATACTCTGCTTCAGTTGTTGATAGAGAAACTGTATTTTTCTTTTTACTAAACCAGGAAACCAGAGAATGTCCCAAAAAGTGACAAGTTCCACTTGTACTTTTTCGGTCTGATTTACATCCAGCATAGTCAGCATCACAGTATGATATTAAGTCAAATGAATCATTTTTAGGATAAAATAAGCCATAATCAGAGGTGTGTTTAATATATCTTATGATACGTTTTACAGCTTTTAAGTGAGTTTCTTTAGGATGATATTGATATCTTGCACAGAGACATACACTATGCATGATATCAGGTCTACTAGCAGTGATATAGAGCAATGATCCGATCATTCATCTATACAATTTTTGATCTACATCTTTCGAGAGATCTTCTTTACTTAGATATTCATTGGTTGCCATAGGAGTAGGTTTTCCACTCGCAGTAGTCAAACCAAATTTATTAAATAGTTCTTTAGCATATTTTTCTTGATTAATAAAAATACCATTATCTAACTGTTTTATTTGCAATCCTAGAAAGAAGTTTAATTCACCCATATGACTCATCTCAAACTCTTTTGTCATTATTTTAGAAAATTATTTATTCATTTCGAAGTTAGTTGAACCAAAAATGATATCATCTACGTATACTTGAACTAGTTGAATATCATTTTTATTTCTTTTAATAAAAAGAGTATTATCTATTTTACCAATTCCAAAATTTGATTGTAATAAATAAGATCTTAGTCTATCGTACCAGGCTCTAGGAGCTTGTTTTAGACCATATAAAGCTTTCTTAAGTTTGTACACATGGTTTGGTAATTTTTCATCTTCAAAAAGTGGTGGTTGTTCAACATATACTTCTTCTTTTACAAATCCATTTAAAAATGCACTTTTAACATCCATTTGAAATAATTTGAAATTATTATGATTTGCGAAAGCAAGTAGAATCCTAATGGCTTCTAATCTTGCTACAGGAGCAAAGGTTTCGTCACAATCTATACCTTCTTCTTGACAATAACCTTGGGTGACTAATCGTGCTTTATTTCTAACGACCTCACCTTGTTCATTCATTTTATTTTTATAGACCCATTTAGTTCCAATTATAGTTTTATCTTCAGGTCTAGGAACAAGTTCCCAAACTTCGTTTCTAGTGAATTGATTTAATTCTTCTTGCATAGCCAAAATCCATGAATCATCAGTTGATGCTTCTTTAGGATTTTTGGGTTCAATAGATGATATAAATGCTACATTACTCATTTTACTTAGTTGATTTCTAGTTGTAACAATAGATTGCATATCTCCTATTATATTTTCAATAGGATGATCTTTTAAAAGTTTAATCCTTTTATTCGGATGATTAATTTCATTATTAATTTCGGTTGATTCCTAATTTTGAGTAATTAAATCTTCTTCATCATTTGTAATTTCAAAATCTTTTAAATTTTCATCAAACGAAACATGCATTGTTTCTTCGATGGTGTTGGATCTTAAATTAAAAACTCTATAAGCTTTACTTCTATTAGAGTCTCCGATAAAGATTCCTTTGTCGGATTTAGGATCAAATTTATCCAAATTATCTTTTGTATTTAAAATAAAGCATTTACTTCAAAAAATTATGAAGTATGATACCTTAGGTTTCTTTCCATGAAGAAGTTCATAAGGTGTCTTATCAGTTAAAGGTCTAATTAAAATTCTATTCAAAATATAACAGGCGGTAGCAACAACTTCTGCCCAAAAGTGTTTTGGTAAATTACTATCTGAAAGCATAGTTCTCGCACACTCTTGTATCGTTCTATTTTTACGTTCAACTACTCCGTTTTGTTGTGGAGTTCTTCGAAATGAGAAATTGTGAGTTATTCCCTTTTTATTGCAGAATTCCTCAAACTTTTCATTTTCAAATTCACCACCGTGATCACTACGAATAGTTATAATTTTTAAAGATAATTGATTTTGAATCCTTTTTGTAAAGTTCTTAAAACATTCAAAAGTATCACTTTTATGTTTCAAAAATATTGTCCATGTAAATCTAGAATAATAATCTACAATTACAAAAACATATTTACTATGATTTATTGCCTGAATTTGAGATGGACCAAATAAATCAAGATGAAGTAACTCAAGGGGTTTTAAAGTTGAAATCATATCTTTTAATTTAAAAAAAAACTTTTTCTAAGTTTTTCTAATTGACATGCATCACATAAACTATCTACTTTAAAATTCATTTTAGGGAGACCTCTTACTAGATCATGTTTTGACAGTCTAGATAAGAGTTTGAAATTCAAATGTCCAAATCTCTTATGCCAAATCCAAGGGTCACTTGTATTTGCCAGAAGACATAGGTTATCATTTGAAATTTTCATACTAAGAATATAAATATTCTTTTTCCTAATTCCCTCAAATATTATGGTTGAGTTATTATCTTCAATATGACATTTATCTTTTTCAAATTTAATTTTATATCCTTTATCACATAGTTGACTTATACTTAGCAGATTGTGTTTCAAATTCTTAACTAGCAAAACATTAGTAATAATAGTAGTTTTAGAGTTACCGACATTGCCGATGCCAATCACGTATCCTTTCGAGTTGTCTCCAAAGTTAACCAGTCCTCTGTCTTTGTATATAATATTATTCAACATATCCGGATTACCAGTCATGTGTCTAGAGCATCCACTATCAAGTATCCACTTATTCCTTTTGATCTGCACAGATTGTCCATTGTGGATTGATTCCTTAATACCCATAAAGCATATTTCCTACACATTATAAAATTTGGGTAGACAACTAGAATTTGAATAACATTCATATGCAGACTCATGGAACAATGATGATTTAAACAATTCTAAACTAGTTTTAACAAATTTTTCAAAAATAGCCATTTTAAAACTTTTCAAAATTCAGATTATGAAACTTTTGAAAACAAAGCTCTAATACCGAATGTGAGGAATGCGGATTACGGATCTTAAGGCTAGAATAAACACTAGAGGGGGGTGAATAGCGTTTTTAAGAAATTACTAAATCTTTTTGAATTTATCTTAATTTGTTAACAATGTATACAATAATCAGACACGGATATGAACACAGAATCAAACACAGATGCAAATATAAAGTAAAAGCAGTAAAGGAAAGAACACACCAGATTTTATACTGGTTCGGAGTTACCCTACATCCAGTCCCGCAACACAAGTACAAATTTCCTTTCAAAAACAATTCTTACAAATACAACCCTCGGTTTCAAGGCTACGAGGTACACCCTCCAGAATCACAATCCTCTGGGTAGAGATACTTGATTTACCGGGCAACAAGTTCACCCAACTGATTTCCTTGGCTACAATCACACCTTCTCTCGCTCAATTGATTACAAAAAGTCTATAACTCAGATTAGCACTTGGATCTTGTAGAGATAGTGGAGAGAATCAAAACCAGAAATTATCTAGTTAGATTCGATATTAATTTTGGCAGAGTAACGGTGTAATTTGTAAATAAGAAAGTGGAGAAGAAGAAGAGAAGTTAAATCAGAGAAAAAAGTGATTAAAATTCATTGAAAACACCCTTTATTTATAGTAGATCAATAGCCATGTCCATTTGTGAAGGGATGTGGCGAATAGACACTTCTTTTAAAAAACAATTTAACTGTCACCATGTCGACAGGGGTACATATGACCATGTCGACATGCCCTTGTTTTTTTTGGTGATTTGTTTTTCTTTGAAAATAATTTCTATATTATATTATACTTATATTTAAACTTTAAAATATACTTATATATAGTTATAATACATAAATAACTATAGAGAACAATATTAAAATATAAATAATAATTTTCTATACTTTTATATTTAAATCTTAAGTATAAATATATAAAACAGCTAAATATATTAATATCAGAATTATAGTTTAAAAACTTAGGATAATAATTTAAAATCAAAGATATTTAAAATTAAGGTTATTTAAAACTAAGGATATTTTTTAGGCTAAAATATATTGAAAAACCAGGACAGATGATTTTGGTTTTTAAACAGGAATGTTTAAAATCATTTTGAAAAACAAGCTATATATTTTGAAAATCATTTTGAAATAAAAGTAAGTGGATACAAAAAGATGTTCCACTAGATTTTTCGTAGGTTCCATCCTACTTAGGGTTCCATCACTTTAACGAGCACGAAGTGGATTCCATTCCACAAACAAAATAGATTTTAAGATGTCAGTGCCTTTCTATGAGTTTTAATAATTTCCTAACTATATAACTTATCTTGGAAACTTGAACTCTTGAAATTCTTGATACTCATGAGTCTTGAATCTTGATATCTTCAATCTTTGATCTTGAATCTTTATACTGTACAGTTCTTCATTCTTTAGTACCTGCATACATATATATATATATATATATATATATCTACACAATAATGTTAGTATTATATATTTTATAATCTAATTCTAAGTAAGGTTGTTGTCATCAAAACCAACTCCTCAGGGACTAACAATTCTTTCCCCCTAAAAAGAATTTCGTTCTCTAAATTGCCAAGGTAGGAAAAATGCCGAAACCATTTGTGACGCCCCACCTCTATACTCACACTAGCCAAGGACACTACGGGGTAATGCCATCGACTAGCGTGAAGAATAAGGCTGTTGAGGAGCGACCATCTGTGCAATTGCTTTGTGCGAGTACCGATATGTCAGATAATATGACTTGCATTTCATTTTAAGAGGAAATCTGACATATCAAATACAAACTCAAAGCTACTACACAGTGGCTATGCGGGCTTCGAAAACAAATATAGAAATATACATAACACAAATCAGTCACAGATATTCATATCACAAAGGCGGAAACATATATGAATATAACACATAGAAGTGTACATCAAAGTAGTGGTAAAAAAAGATCCACTACATCACAAAAGAATAGGTATAAGAGCTAGACAAATGTATATGTATACATCAAAGAGTCTCTATCTCGAATGTTTAAAAACAGAAACTACTAAGCTAAAGTAGTTAGCCAAAAGTAAGAAGCTAGTCCTTGCTAAGAAGTCAAGTGGTAGCACCTGAAATAGTTCGGTCTGACCCGAGTATTATTTAAGAAGAAAAATAATAAACGGATTAGTCTAGCTATAAATATCATATAAGATGAGATAGGATAAGAGATATAACAGAAATATATGATAACAATGAAAATCATACAATATCTCAAATCTTCCCAAAACACCAAAAAGAATGTCATATTCTTTAGCTATTCACCAAGCCTCAAATGTTGACAAAACATATCAATGAAAATCGCAATAATTGGTGAAACACAAATTCCAGAAATAAATAATTAGAAATCCAAATAAACACAAAGGGAGAGGCCTATCACAAACGGGAGCATGAAAACTCACCAACACGTGTATCACAAATTAGACGCTATCCCAGAAAAATACAGGGTACAGTCCCACATGCGGACGAATGAGCCGATCATCGACGCACCCTAAAAGATACGCCTCATGCACAGACTCGGTCGTGGTACGGTCCCCCAAGCGGACGAATGTGCCGAACATCGACGCACCCTAAAATATACGCCCTCACGCGGACAAATGTGCCGAACATCGACGCACCCTAAAAGATACGCCTCATGCATAGACTCGGTCGTGGTACAGTCCACCACGTGGACGAATGAGCTGAACATCGACGCACCTTAAAAGATACGCCTCATGCACAGACTCGGTTGTGGTACAGTCCCCCACGCAGACGAATGAGCCGAACATCGACGCACCCTAAAAGGTAAGCCTCATGCACAGACTCGGTCGTCGTATAGTCCCCCACGTGGACGAATGAGCCGAACATCGACGCACCCTAAAAGATATGCCTCATGCACAGACTCGGTCGTGGTACAGTCCCCCACGCGGACGAATGAGCCGAACATCGACGCACCCTAAAAGATACGCCTCATGCACAGACTCGGTCGTGGTACAGTCCCCCACGCGGACGGATGAGCCGAATGCTCCTCAAACGGTCAAAAGACCATGGGTCGCTACCCTACCAAATTGAGCCAAAGCTCCATAGAATAAGTGTAAATTACACCAAGCTAGTAAATAAATGAGTTTAGCTTCACGTCCCATAACCACTGGCTTAACTTAAATATTTACGAACAAATTGTAGATTACCGCTCGAAAATACAAAATGATCATCATTGATCAAAAATAAGTGTAAATTACACTAAGCTAGTAAATAAATGAGTTTAGCTTCATGTCCCATAGCCACTGGCTTAACATAAATATTTACGAACAGATTGTAGATTTCCACTCGAAAATTGTCACAAGAGTTCAATCGAACAAATCCAAGAATTAACCGACAAAGTAAATGCAAGCATTTCATACCACTTGTTTTGCTAATCCGTTTAATTATATTTCTCATACGAATGAGGTAAAGGTTTGTATATACTAATAGATTGGGAAACGGTTTTACAAACAAGCTTTGTATTAAAAATAACGTTGAAATCATTTTGTGAAAGAGTTTGAGTATTTACTACTAGTATAGAAACCTTTGTATTTTAGAAGTGACAAATCACATAAAACGATTATAAAAACAATCGATCACCAAAAATTCACATTCGACGATGTGAATTAAAACCATAAAAATCGATATCAAATCCCAATCAAATGGATATTTCCAAAAATCCATAAATGAAGTCATCAAAGTCGATAATAATTGACAACAACTAACCGGATAAACAAAAATCGATAAAAATTGGTAATCCACTCAAAAACAGCCAAAATAGGCAAAACTGCACAGAACCAAACGTCTGAAATTACCAACCAGACGTCTGAACCACTAACAAGACGTCTATTGGATTTCCAGACGTCTGGATTTTCAACCAAACGTCTGGATTTTCAATCTAGACGTTTGAAATTTCCTTCTACGCAAAAATCAACCTAGCCCAAAAAGGGCAAAATCCAAACCGGAGGCGATCGGACGAGCGATGGAGGCTAGGGAATTATGCCAAGCGATGACCCGGCCTTATAGACTCATCGATACACCCTAAACAACATGTCCAACATCCAAGATAGGATTTTTAAAGGTTTTGACTTCAAAACACCAAAATTTGGAAAACTAACCAAATCAATTCAAATCAAAAGCAAATGAACATGAAATAGATGTTAGGAATTCATACCTAACAACAAATGAAAGCTATAAACATAGATGTGAGTTCAAGAATTCACCTTTAAACCCAAATATAGAAATGAGAAGCTCTAAAATAAGGCAAGATCAATTCCTCTTCAATACACTTCTAGAATCTTCAATCTATTATCAAAGGTGAAGTTTTTCCTAAGTTAGTGTTAACTCGCCTTTTGGCAAGGCCGTGGACTGGCGGATTTTACTAAATCGACTGCTCGTTTGTCGAGACTGGAATACGATTGGTTTGAGTTAGCCGAACCACTATAAAATTTGTTGTTCTTTACTGCTTTCTCTTTAATTTTTGTTGTTCTTTATATTAATATTCACCACATATATTCTATCTGTGAGCCGTAACTAGTATTTGGTGCTTTCGCTTGGATTTGGGTGTTAGTGACCAATTTTGGCACTAACAGTTGCAGACATCTAAATGATATAATCGAGGAGCATGTAAGGAATGGTCAGTTGCGGGAATATGTCGAAACTCGGAGTGCGGCGGTGGAACAGGAGCAGCCACTGCCTACCTTGAACGACGGCACGAGGCCCAAGAATGGTGGTCAGTTGGTCATCAACTAATCGTGATGGTTTGGAATAAGTAACAAACTCTAGGCAGGTGGCTAAGTCACTTACTCATGTACAGGGACGGAGATAGCCCTAGGCATGCTCTGAGATGACGATAAACCGTGACACTTTGGTTTGTGAAATCGGTTTTTTTTTCTTTTGGCTTGGACACTTGCTTTCTCTGCTTTGGTTTTGGAGTTTGGTTTGAACTCCTGGTTTTTTTTGGATGCTTGATTTTTGATTTGGATTTTGATTAGGATTTTTGATATGGATTTCTGGTTTTCTAGTTAGATTTAGATTTCGAATTGGATTTTGATTGGATTTTCATCTGGATTTTGGCTGAAACGTCGTCGAGCATGGACTATGCACGGCAAGGGTCCGGAGAGACCAGGATTCGGCCTAGGACTTAGGCCCCATATTATCTATCACTTGTTATTACAGGTCGCCGAGCATCGACTATGTTCGGCAAGGGTCCGTAGCGACTAGGATTTGGCTTAGGACTTAAGCCACGACATAACTTAGCGTTCAGGGACACTGAACCAGGAACACCAAGGCATCGATATACAAAGGCCGTCGAGTGTGGATTACGCTTGGTAGGAACCCGGAGAGGTTACGCATTTGGATATTGGCTATGAATAACTAAGGATTTGGGCATGGACCAAGAGCGGTCCCGGATTTGGATATCGACCCGGAGAGGTCGTGGATTCGGTTATTGGTTATTGGATATGGATGGATTAAAACTCGGTTGACGGGTTCATATGGCTATGGAATTGGCTCAGGGTTTGGTTATTAGATTCGGAATCGGATATTGACTCGAAGTAGTCGCGGATTTGGATAAGGATATGGCTATGGCACTCGGATAGGATGGCTTGGTATTGGATTGGATTATGAATCGGAAGGTATGGCTATGGATAACATATGAACTTCGGATATCGAATTTTAGGCTATTCAAAACACACCTTCCAAAGCAAGGCATGTTTTGGGGGGCAAATGTTAACCCGCCTTTTGGCAAGGCCATGGACTGGCGGATTTAACTAAATCGACTGCTCGTTTGTCTAGACTGGAATACGATTGGTTTGAGTTAGCCGAACCACTATAAAATATGTTGTTCTTTACTGCTTTCTCTTTAATTTTTGTTGTTCTTTATATTAATATTCACCACATATATTCTATATGTGAGTCGTGACTAATATTTGGTGCTTTCGCTTGGATTTGGGTGTTAGTGACCAATTTTGGCACTAACAGTTAGGTTATAGGAATTTCTAAAAATTGAAGAGAGATTGAGATGGAGAAGAAGAAGAGGATGCTTACCTAAGCTTCTCTTTGATTTCTAGAACTTGAATTTGAATTTCCTAGGAAAACTAGGGTTTAGGAATTTTAATTTCCTCTTCTTTCCCCCATTTTCCTTTAGCTTGAGAGTGTTAGGAAATAATAGAATGAATGAAGAGGAGTTGGAGGAGTTAGGGTATTAGATGAGTTGGTGGGCTGAAACCCAAAGCCAAATAGAAAAATTCTACTCAACTCCAAACACATCGATGTCTATAATCAAAAAAGTTGTAAACGTCGTTTTGAACTCAATGGAAGTGGTCTCGAGTCCGGATTCGACTATTTACAAAAAGTAACATTTCGGAATTTTAAATTCAACTAACGATGCTATATTTCAATAAATCATTTAAATATATTATCGCATAATATGCGGGTTGTTACAGACTCCCCTCCTTAAAGAAATTGTGTCCTCGCAATCCTTAAGAAGAAAATAAAGAGTAACAACCACTCTAAGGCATAACAACACAAAAGAAGAAATTTTGAAAGGAGAAGTTGACCTTAAGGAGCACGAGAGAGTAAGTTTGGATGTGTTCACTCGATGAATTCTATGGATTCCCAAGAACAATCCTTAGGATTTGAGGACCATTGGACTTTCACAAGCGGGACATCTTTATTACGAAGGCGTTTAACCTCCGTAGCAATGATGCGAATTGGATGTTGCTCATAAGTCAAATTAGGCGAAACTTCAATTTCTTCAATAACACCAGACTCAAGAATAGAATCAGAATCTCTAAGGCATTTTCGTAGTTGAGAGACGTGGAATACGTCATAAATAGCAGAAAATTGAGCCGGTAATAAAAGGTGATAAGCCACAGAGCCAATGCGTTCGGTGATGGAAAATGGGCCAATATATTGTGGTGCTAACTTTCCCGATCGACTGAAATGCACAACACCCTTCATAGGTGAGACACGAATAAATACCAAATCTCCCACACAAAATTTTAATTTCCTTCTTCGGTTATAGGCATAGGATTTTTTTTTACTTTGAGCTTCTTTCATCCTATGACGAATAAGGTCAATCTTTTCTGTGGCATCACGAATAAAATCTGGACCTAAAATCAGCTTCATACCGGCTTCAAGCCAACATGAAGGAGATCGGCATGGCCTTCCGTAGAGTGCCTCGAAAGGTGCCATACCAATACTAGAATGGAAGCTATTATTATAAGAAAACTCAACAAGGGAAATATGATCTTCCAAACTTCCACCAAAATCAAGAACACATGCATGAAGGAGATCTTCAAGAGTTTGATTCACACGCTCCATTTTTCCATCGGACTGATGATGATAAGTGGTGCTAAAATTAAGCTTCGTTCCCAAAGCTTTCTGAAGACCCTTCCAAAACCCACTAGTAAATGATGGATCATGATCGCTAACCGTAGAAGTAGGAACTCCGTGTAATTTAACGATTTCTTTAACATAGAGTTTGGACAAAAGAGGTACGGTCCGGTTGGACCGAACGGGAATAAAATGGGCGGATTTTGTAAGTCTATCTACAATCACCTATAAACTGTCATGACCCGAATGAGAACGGGGAAGACCATCAATAAAGTCCATGGAAATTTGATCCCACTTCCAAATTGGAATGTCCAAAGGTTGTAACCCACCGGGCCTTTGATGCTCGGCCTTCACGAGTTGGCAAGTCATGCAACGCTTAATGAAGTTAGCAATATCGAATTTCATTCCATCCCAATAATAAAGTCGCTTCATGTCCGCATACATTTTACTACTACCAGGATGAATGGTAAATTTAGAACGATGAGAATCTTCTAAAATGTCTTTACGAAGATCAATAATATTTGGCACCATAAGTCTATCAAATTTTCGAATGCCACCACGAGCATCGATTTCAAAATCTTTCAAACCATCAACTTTATTTTGATCCCTACAACTTTGGCTAAGAAGAGCCAATTTGGGATCTTGCTTTTGAGCTTCAAGGATGCGATCTAAAAGAGAAGGATGAGCCTCAAGGCTACATAAAACAAGAGATGAACATGAATCGGATTCACGATCTCGAATCTCATAAGTGGACAAAGTCTCAAGATCATTCCATTCGGATATCATCATGGAAACAACTACTTGTTGCTTACGACTAAGGGCATCAGCAACACGATTTCCCTTTCCGAGAATATAGAGAATATCAAGATCATAAGATGCAAAGAATTCGAGCCAACGTTGTTGATGCAAATTAAGTTCCTTTTGAGAAAATAAATACTTCAAAGATTTATGATCGTTGTAGAGAACAATTTTCTCTCCCAAAAGATAATGACGCCAAATTCTAAGAGCGAAAACAATGGTCGCGAGCTCAAGATCACGAGTGGCATATCTAGTCTCGTCATGCTTTAATTGTCTAGAATCATAAGCGATAACACGTTCCCTTCTACATGAGAATGACATTCAAACCAATACGACTAGCATCGGTATAAACAATCAAGTCTTGGTTCCCTTCATGAATCACAAGAATAGAAGCATCAGAAAGGAGTTCTTTTAATTTTTGAAAAGCAGATTCTATGCTAAATCATTTATTTCATAACCCTCTTTCCCCAAAAGCTAAGACATTCAAAATTATAATTAACTTTATGTAATCATTTTTTAGAAAAATTTACTTATTACAAGTCAATATTTGATTGTTTTAAGAACAAAATCCAATTATACTTATAAATATATCTTATTAGAAAGATTTTCAATTTTAAATTGACGTTTTCACCCATAATTAATGAAAACAAGGATGGACTCATCGAGATATTCGTAGAATACTCGATTCATAAGTTGGATGAAATAAGCTGGAGGGTTCGTCAAATCGAATGACATAACGAGCCGTTCATCAGATCTGTAACGAGTACGGAATGATGTCAAAAGAATGTTATCCTTTTCAATATGAAGCTGTAACGACCCATATTTTTTTACGGATCGAAAAGTTCGTTAAAATTTGGAATTTTCAGCATTTTTAAGTCGTTTCAGATTTTGGCAGATTTTGTTAAGTCCTAAGTCGGTTTGGACGAGTTAAGTAATAAGTCTGGGTCGAGTGGCTGACTTAAAGGGTTAACCGAGTTAAGGACTTAAGGAATAGGGGCGACTTAAGAAACTGACCGAGTTAAGTAATAGAGTGACCTAAGTGTTGACGACTTATAAAGTTAGCAGGTTAGCGACCTAGTGGTTAGCAAGATTAAGTTGTTAGACGACTTAAGAAAGTTAGGTCGTAGCCTAGTTAAGCCGTGGTATTGCTAAGTTATTAAGTCGTGTGAGTTTAGGTCAGCTACCTCGTTAGGTCGGAGCTGTGGTTAAGTCGCGTGTGTTCTAGTAGTTAGGTCGTAAGCCACCTTTGTTAGTTAAGTCGTCCAGACGACTTAAGTGTTAGCTCGTTTCTTGAGTTAAGTCGTAGGTAGGCTGCTGTGTTAAGTCGTGACCGAATTAGGAGTTAGCTGCTAAGTCGTTTAAGTTGTTAGACAAGTGAGTTTTTGAGTCGGCTGTTGTTTAAGTCGTATGGGGTTAAGTCGTAACCCAGTTACCTGTTAAGTCGAAGGCCCTGCTTAGTTATAAGTCGTAGGTCGGCAAAGTAGTAAGTCGTAGAGTCTGGGGTTTGTTAAGTCGGAGGTTGATAAGTCGGAAGAGGCTAGGTCGGAGGGGTCTTAGGTCGTAAGTCGGAGACGACTTATGGAGATAGCCGAGTTACGACTTAGTGAATTTTCAGCTATAAATAGGAAGAGTTTTTCTCACTTTTTGGGATCCGGATTTCGAAGCGACGAAGTGCTGCCATTTTGAGAGCTCGACTTCTACACTCCCTCACTTCTTTTCTCCACTCTAATCTAGTGCTTCCATCCATCCAAGTTGAAGATCAAATTGAAGATTCAAGAGCTTAGATTGAAGATCTTCATCTTTTCAAGAGAGATTTCATTGTTTGAAGCGGATTGGTAATAGATCGAGCTTGATCCTTCGCTGTCCAGATCTAAAGCGTGTTGATTTGGGTTTGTTTTGGAGATTTGGTGAGTGGTGATTATCTCTCACACGGATCCAAAGGAGTATATCAGATTGTTGGCTCGATTTGTTGTTAAAATAGTGATTTCCATGCATTTTCTTCATCCTAAGTGTAGATCCATGTAGATCCATTGTTCATGATGATTTGACAACCATTTTATCACATGTTAACCTATGCAAGTTCATTCATCAAGTTTGTAGAGATATTGTTCATGTTTTCATGCTTATTTGACTTTCGACTCTTTAATTACGAAATTGCCATTATTGTTATAATTGTCTACTTAGATCATATTCGAATGCTTGATTGCTTGGATTAATGTTTGACTTGATTGATTGCTATGAATTAGATGATTGATGATTTGATTTAGACCGAAGATGATTCAAAAGCTAAGAGGAAGGCTCTTGAAATGGGAAAGCTGCTTGTGTCATATGTAGCGGATGGTGAAGCTCTTATGCATAGATTTGATGATGATGATGTTGGGACAAAGCTTTGCGAGGATGTGATGAAGCGAAGTATGATATGAGATAGTCTTGGTATAATCCAGACGGGATCATTCCAAGCATGTTGGTAACTCGGCCATATGGTTCGAGTTAGTCCTGGTCTAATCTAGACGGGATCATTCCAAGCAGGTTGATAACTCGGTGATATGGTTCGAGTTTGAGGATAATGGATGCTCGAGAGGCGCTTGAGCTAGTATGGAAATAGTCGTCGAGGAGGATGACTAGAAGGCTGAGATCTCATCGTTGTTGAAGGTTCTAGCATGCTCTAAGCAAGAGTACATGGGGACGCCCAAAAGACTAACTGTTGATGGTCGAGTACTCTGGGTAGTTGCGAAAATCCTTGGCACGGGCTGCGACGACGTGCGAGAGTTATGTCTAGAACCGGGGTTACCATTAGCCCTTGACTGACGGATGAAAGAAGGAGTCGTTCATTCAACTAACGGTGATATCGAAGCAATGATAATAGTGATTGCCAAAGTCATGGATGTTTGGTTGTATCGTCATTCGGTCTCAAGAGCGGTATTTTCTGGGTGCTTATCTGATCTTGGTTTAGGCCTTGGGGGTTTGTTCTTGGAAAACATCGCCCTTGACTCGAGTGACAATTTCTTTACTTTACATTGTATGCTCTGCTATGTTTGCTTCTGCTTAGTGTGTGTCTGGGGGCTATCACTGTAGAAAGAGGTTGGAGTGGGAGGGTTGTATTCCTATTCCTTTTTCCTTTATGCTATTTTGGTATGTTGTTAGTTAATCTACTGCTCACTAAGACTGTTGTCTGACTCAAGGCTTTATGTTTTAATTCTTATTGCCTTGGGCTGTTCGTCCATTTTGGGACGGGCAGACTAGGTAGCAGGTGACAGGTGCTGTTCTCTTCTCACGATGCTGATATCGAAGACGAGCTAGAGGGTTGCATATTATCTTCTTATATGTACTGGATGTTCCACTGTTTGTATAATCTCTGAGTGTTATGTAGTGAGGCTTGATGTATTGACTATTTGGATGCTTGTATTCAACTATTATGGAGTTTTTATATGATGGCATTTTATTCTGTAAAGCTTCACTATACATATGTTCTATTGTATTTTGTCCATGCGCTGTGAGTAATACGATAGATCCTGTTATTTTGATCTACCCTGACAATCGTCCATGGTCGCCTGGCACACTTTACAGCGCACTATCTCTAGATTCGGTGCAGGGGTCATGGGCAATCGTCACATTTGGTATCAGAGCATTGGTTAATCGATTTTACCCTACGCTCGCTGTCGTAACTACGTATGAGAGACGTAATTGTAATTTGATGGATGATTACTATATATAATATAGTAGCTTAGAAGTAAGTTAGTCCTTTGTGCAGTTGTTTCTCTAGATGTTCTGATCATTCCTTTTTATAGATATTGAGAATGAGTCGAAGAGGGAGACCAGCTGCTAGGGAAGGCCGAGCTGCTGAAGGGACTGCTGATTATGCAGCTATGTTCGAAGCTATGATGACTTCGATCATGAGAAGGATGCCAGCTCCAGGGCCGTCAGTTGATGTTGGGGTTCAAGTTCAAACTCCAAAACCGATGGATTTTGCTAAGTTGTGTAAGGACTATACTGCTCTTGGAGGAAAGGTTTTCTTGGGAACGGAATCAACTATTGAAGTCCAGAGATGGATAGATGCTTGTAGAAGGATCTTTGGTGATTTGGGAATTGATGATGCAACTAAGAGGAAGTTGGCATCAAGGCAGCTTCAAGGGAGAGCCTCTGATTGGTGGAATTCTATTACAATCACTACTCCGGAAGAAGAGATTACTTGGGAGCAATTCCAAGTCAGATTTGAAGCTAAGTTCATTTCTACAGCTCAGAAGTCTGTTCTGTTCAAGAAGTTTGTAGAGCTCAAGCAGGGAGGAAGACCAGTTCTTGAGTATGTTTCTGAGTTTGAAGCATTGTCCAAGTATGCCCGGTCATATATTGAGTCTGCATATCAGAAGAATGAGAAGTTTGTGACAGGCTTGGACAGTTATCTTGGGAGACAGTTGGTGGATCATTTGGACAATTCATTTGAGAAGCTTGTGGAGAAAGCTCTCAGGCATGAGAGTCTGTTTCCTAAGGAAGGACCTGTTGTTTCTGTTACCCGGGGAGAGTCTAAACCACAGCAGGGTGGAAACCAGAAGAGGAAGCAGTAGCAGCAGAAGGGTAAGGATGGCCAGAAGAAGCCGAAAGGCGAAGTGACCTGCTACAACTGTCAGCAGAAGGGCCATTTCTCTAAGGATTGCAAGAATCTGAAGGCGCCGGCGAAGTGCCATAACTGTGACAAGCCAGGGCATTTCAGGAAGAATTGTCCAGAACCGAGAAGGGACAAGCAGATTGTGCAAGCTTATGCTTTAGGAGCTGTTCCGTCGTCTTCGAAAGCTCCTACCGATGAAGAGAAGGGAAAGAGTGTGGTGGTTCAAGGTACTCTTTTCCTATGTGGTGTTCCAGTTAGAGTTCTGTTTGATACTGGAGCGTCGCATTCGTTTGTTTGTAATGAACTCGTAAGCCGGTTAGATTTGAAGTCGGATATTGTTGATAGGCCATTGGTTGTGACTAATCCAGTTGGGGGTTCGTCTTGTTTGTGTATGTTATGCCGTGGTCTGATTGTGTCGAGTCATGGTTGCTCTTTTGTTTGTGATTGTTTTGTTTTGAACTTTGCGGGGTTCGGAATTATTTTGGGTATGGACTGGCTTAGGAGGTATGCGACAAAGGTTGATTGCGAGAGGTTGGAAGTGACAGTCGAGAATGTGGAGGGGCGAAAGGTTGTGATACGATGTAAGCATGAAGAAGGCGTCTTCATGAGCTTCATGTATTCGCTGGTTGTTCCACGGGATGGACTGTCATCGGTGCCAATCGCTAATGGATTCGAGGATGTCTTTGACGAAGTCAAAGGGTTGCCGCCGCATAGAGAGATCGAGTTTCGTATAGATCTAGTTGAAGGAGCCAGACCTGTTGTGATGCCTCTAGGGCGGATGGCGCCTAGGGAACAGCATGAGTTGAAGACCTTTTACAGAAAGGATTCATTCGGCGTAGTGTGTCCGAGTGGGGTGCACCAGTTGTGTTCGCAACCAAGGAAGATGGGTCGTTGAGATTGTGCGTCGATTATCGTGAGCTGAATAAGGTGACTAAGAAGAACAAGTATCCGTTGCCGAGAATAGATGACTTGTTTGATCAGCTTCACGAAGCCAAGGTGTTTTCTCAGATGGATTTGGCAACGGGATTTCACCAGTTGAGAGTAGCTAAGGATAGTGTGCCGAAGACTGCTTTTCGGACACCATCTGGTTTCTTTGAGTGGCTGGTAATGCCGTTTGGGTTGACTAACGCGCCAGCATACTTTGTGGATCTTATGAATAGAGTGTTCAGAGATCAGTTGAACAAGTTTGTGCTAGTGTTCGTGGATGATATTCTGATTTATTCCAGAACGGAAGAAGAGCACAAGACGCACTTGCGTATTGTTTTGGAAATCTTACGGAAACATCAGCTGAAGGCTTAGTTTTCGAAGTGTCACTTCTGGAAGAGTGAAGTGAGGTTCTTAGGCCATGTGATTTCTGGAAATGGAATAGCGGTTGATCCCGCTAAGGTGGCAGCAATCCAGGATTGGGTCAGACCTAAGAATGCATCAGATGTGAGGAGTTTTCTTGGATTAGCAGGATATTATCGACGGTTTATCAACGACTTCTCCAAGGTAGCTGCACCGTTAACAGGATTGACAAAGAAGAACCTAGCGTTCAGATGGGATGATAGGTGTGAGCAAGCTTTCAGAATCCTGAAAGAAAGATTGATGAGTGCTCTTGTTTTGACTATTCCTAGTGGGAATGATGAGATGGTGGTTTACACCGATGCATGTGGTACTGGACTTGGAGCAGTGCTGATGCAGAGGGATAAAGTTGTTGCGTATGCCACTCGACAACTGAAGCCGCACGAAAGGAATTACCCGACTCATGATTTAGAGTTAGCGGCGATTGTTTTTGCTCTGAAGATGTGGAGACATTATCTGTTGGGAGTTCGATTCGAGTTGTTTACGGATCATAAGTCGTTGAAGTATCTTTTCTCCCAAAAGGATTTGAATCTTCGGCAGCAACGTTGGCTAGAGTTTTTGGCATCATATGATTTTGGTATAGCTTATACTCCGGGAAAGGGTAACGCAGTTGCAGATGCGTTAAGTCGAAGACATGCAGGATTGGGAGCCATGTTTTTGGAATGGAAGAATCTCGAGTATTTAGCTGGATTTGACTTCAGGCCCAGATGCGAATTGGAACCTGAGATGTTGGCAAACTTATCAATAAGACCGACTCTTGTGGAGAGAATTGGCGAGAGTCAGAAGCGAGATGATAAGCTTACCAAGATTATCCGTGATTTGGAATCTGGATTGGAACCAGAAAAGGATAAAGGATTCGAGGTCGATCGAGAGGGTTGGCTTCGGAAGCAAGGGCTACTAGTTGTTCCCGATATAGATGAATTGAGGAGTGAAGTTCTAAAGGAAAGTCACCACTCAAAGTTGACAATTCATCCAGGTGGAAATAAGATGTATCGGGATATAAAGAGAACCTACTACTGGGAAGGTATGAAGAAGGATGTTGGAAATTTTATTTCCAAATGTATGAACTGCCAGTTGGTAAAAGCCGAACAGAAGAAGCCAAGTGGATTGCTTCAGCCATTAGAAGTTCCTACATGGAAGTGGGAACAAGTGTCGATGGATTTTATCGATGGATTGCCTAGAACCAGAACGGGAAATGAAGGGATTTGGGTCATTGTAGAACGTTTGACTAAAAGTGCACGATTCATTCCTGTTCGATCGACTAGGACTGCATCAAAGTTGGCTGAGTTGTATGTTAAGTGGATAGTTCGATTCCATGGTATTCCGAAGAGTATAGTGAGCGACCGAGATCCATTGTTCACTAGTAGGTTTTGGAAGAGCTTCCAGGAAGTTTTGGGAACTGAGTTGTGTTTGAGTACAGCTTATCACCCTCAAACAGATGGTCAGACCGAGAGAGTCAACCGAGTTTTGGAAGATCTTCTTAGAGCATGTGTTTTGGACTTCGGAGGATCATGGGAAGATCACCTTCATTTGGTGGAGTTTGCGTACAACAACAGTTACCAGTCAAGCATTGGTATGGCACCGTATGAGGCATTGTATGGAAGACCGTGTAACTCTCCGACATGTTGGTTGGAAACAGGAGAAAAGCTGTTACTTGGGCCAGAGATGATTCGACAGACTTCGGATTGCATAGAGATCATTCGGCAACGAATGAAGGCAGCCCAAGACCATCAGAAAAGTTATGCCGATAAGCGTCGTAAGGATTTGGAATTCGACGTAGGAGATATGGTTTTTATGAAGATTTCTCCACTGAAGAATGTTATTAGATTCGGGAAGAAAGGAAAATTGACTCCAAGATTTGTTGGACCATTCCCGATTATCGAGCGAATTGGAAAGCTCGCTTATAGATTGGAATTACCGGAGAAGATGTCGGGTGTGCACAATGTTTTTCATGTATCGTATCTACGGAAGTATGTGCACGACTCGAATACGGTGGTTTCTGCTGATAGCTGTGAAGATTTTGAAGTTGATCCAGTCGATAGAAGACCTCGTAAGCCGCTTCGTGTTGTGGAAACCGACACGAAACAGCTTAGGAGGAAGGTAGTTAGGTTGCTCAAGATACAATGGAGTGATGATGATAACGACTGTACGTGGGAGGTGGAAGAGAGGATGAAGGCAGCTCATCCTGAACTCTTCAAGGTATGGCCCTAAGGTGTCGTGTCATCTAACGAAATTGTAACTTGTTCTAGTTTTAGAATTCTGTACGCTAAGCTAGAATTGGATGCATGGTTTGTTGATTGCTATGGATGATAGGCGTACAGAATAGTCTTTGATTGCCTCATTTGTTTGGAATTTCGAGGGCGAAATTCCTAAGGGGGAGAGAATGTAACGACCCGTATTTTTTTACGGATCGAAAAGTTCATTAAAATCTGGAATTTTCAGCATTTTTAAGTCGTTTCAGATTTTGGCAGATTTTGTTAAGTCCTAAGTCGGTTTGGACGAGTTAAGTAATAAGTCTGGGTCGAGTGGCCGACTTAAGGGGTTAACCGAGTTAAGGACTTAAGGAATAGGGCGACTTAAGAAACTGACCGAGTTAAGTAATGAGTGACCTAAGTGTTGACGACTTATAAAGTTAGCAGGTTAGCGACCTAGTGGTTAGCAAGGTTAAGTTGTTAGACGACTTAAGAAAGTTAGGTCGTAGCCTAGTTGAGTCGTGGTATTGCTAAGTTATTAAGTCGTGTGAGTTTAGGTCGGCTACCTCGTTAGGTCGGAGCTGTGGTTAAGTCGCGTGTGTTCTAGTAGTTAGGTCGTAAGCCACCTTTGTTAGTTAAGTCGTCCAGACGACTTAAGTGTTAGCTCGTTTCTTGAGTTAAGTCGTAGGTAGGCTGCTGTGTTAAGTCGTGACCGAATTAGGAGTTACCTGCTAAGTCGTTTAAGTTGTTAGACAAGTGAGTTTTTGAGTCGGCTGTTGTTTAAGTCGTATGGGGTTAAGTCGTAACCCAGTTATCTGTTAAGTCGAAGGCCCTGCTTAGTTATAAGTCGTAGGTCGGCAAAGCAGTAAGTCGTAGAGTCTAGGGTTTGTTAAGTCGGAGGTTGATAAATCGGAAGAGGCTAGGTCGGAGGGGTCTTAGGTCGTAAGTCGGAGACGACTTATGGAGATAGCCGAGTTACGACTTAGTGAATTTTCAGCTATAAATAGGAAGGGTTTTTCTCACTTTTTGGGATCCGGATTTCGAAGCGACGAAGTGCTGCCATTTTGAGAGCTCGACTTCTACACTCCCTCACTTCTTTTCTCCACTCTAATCTAGTGCTTCCATCCATCCAAGTTGAAGATCAAATTGAAGATTCAAGAGCTTAGATTGAAGATCTTCATCTTTTCAAGAGAGATTTCATTGTTTGAAGCGGATTGGTAATAGATCGAGCTTGATCCTTCGCTGTCCAGATCTGAAGCGTGTTGATTTGGGTTTGTTTTGGAGATTTGGTGAGTGGTGATTATCTCTCACACGGATCCAAAGGAGTATATCGGATTGTTGGCTCGATTTGTTGTTAAAATAGTGATTTCCATGCATTTTCTTCTTCCTAAGTGTAGATCCATGTAGATCCATTGTTCATGATGATTTGACAACCATTTTATCACATGTTAACCTATGCAAGTTCATTCATCAAGTTTGTAGAGATATTGTTCATGTTTTCATGCTTATTTGACTTTCAACTCTTTAATTACGAAATTGCCATTATTGTTATAATTGTCTACTTAGATCATATTCGAATGCTTGATTGCTTGGATTAATGTTTGACTTGATTAATTGCTATGAATTAGATGATTGATGATTTGATTTAGACCGAAGATGATTCAAAAGCTAAGAGGAAGGCTCTTGAAATGGGAAAGCTGCTTGTGGCATATGTAGCGGATGGTGAAGCTCTTATGCATAGATTTGATGATGATGATGTTGGGACGAAGCTTTGCGAGGATGTGATGAAGCGAAGTATGATATGAGATAGTCTTGGTCTAATCCAGACGGGATCATTCCAAGCATGTTGGTAACTCGGCCATATGGTTCGAGTTAGTCTTGGTCTAATCCAGACGGGATCATTCCAAGCAGGTTGATAACTCGGTGATATGGTTCGAGTTTGAGGATAATGGATGCTCGAGAGGCGCTTGAGCTAGTATGGAAATAGTCGTCGAGGAGGATGACTAGAAGGCTGAGATCTCATCGTTGTTGAAGGTTCTAGCATGCTCTAAGCAAGAGTACATGGGGACGCCCAAAAGACTAACTGTTGATGGTCGAGTACTCTGGGTAGTTGCGAAAATCCTTGGCACGGGCTGCGACGACGTGCGGGAGTTATGTCTAGAACCGGGGTTACCATTAGCCCTTGACTGACGGATGAAAGAAGGAGCCGTTCATTCAACTAACGGTGATATCGAAGCAATGATAACAGTGATAGCCAGAGTCATGGATGTTTGGTTGTATCGTCATTCGGTCTCAAGAGCGGTATTTTCTGGGTGCTTATCTGATCTTGGTTTGGGCCTTGGGGGTTTGTACTTGTAAAACATCGCCCTTGACTCGAGTGACAATTTCTTTACTTTACATTGTATGCTCTGCTATGTTTGCTTCTGCTTAGTGTGTGTCTGAGGGCTATCACTGTAGAAAGAGGTTGGAGTGGGAGGGTTGTATTCCTATTCCTTTTTCCTTTATGCTCTTTTGGTATGGTGTTAGTTAATCTACTGCTCACTAAGACTGTTGTCTGACTCAAGGCTTTATGTTTTAATTCTTATTGCCTTGGGCTGTTCGTCCATTTTGGGACGGGCAGACTAGGTAGCAGGTGATAGGTGCTGTTCTCTTCTCACGATGCTGATATCGAAGACGAGCTAGAGGGTTGCATATTATCTTCTTATATGTACTGGATGTTCCGCTGTTTGTATAATCTCTGAGTGTTATGTAGTGAGGCTTGATGTATTGACTATTTGGATGCTTGTATTCAACTATTATGGAGTTTTTATATGATGGCATTTTATTCTGTAAAGCTTCACTATACATATGTTCTATTGTATTTTGTCCATGCGCTGTGAGTAATACGATAGATCCTGTTATTTTGATCTACCCTGACAATCGTCCATGGTCGCCTGGCACACTTTACAGCGCACTATCTCTAGATTCGGTGCAGGGGTCATGGGCGGTCGTCACAGAAGCTGATGAAAACCGGTGGTAAGGTCGAGCTGAAAAGGCCATAGCACCACTTAATAGATTGCTTAGGTGGTAATCCTAAGACAAGCTCAAAGATACTGGGAAATTCACGAACTACTTGAGTGAGGGAAATAACATCTTCCTCATCAAGTGGGTTTAGGTAAAATGATGCCACCGAATTGGAATCAAAATCATTAAGAACAATAGAAATCTGCTTAACTGATTGAGAATGTCAAAGATGGATAGTCCTCTTGGGACATAGGATGTGGACTTAATATCGATTAAGCTAATCCGTTGCTAAAATCATTTCCAAAACCTAAGTAGCGCATAACATGCAAATTGGCTCGGAAAGCATAACCACCCAAAACAGTCTCGACATTTTTACAAAGTAAACTGAGTGTTGCAGATCCACCAACTGGATTCGCAATTCTTAGTGAAGTCATCAAACCCATAATATTAAAGAAAAAGTATCAACAAGTTCTTTTGATATAAAAGAATGAGATGCACCCGTATCAAAAGAATTCGAATAGGATAATCACGAAACAAAATAATGGTATCAAGGGCAGACATGAATACGCCATCCTGAAGAGTAGCACAAGATTGACTGGCGCTGGGACGGCCAGGTCTAACCATTTCTCTTCTTTAAGAAAGTAAGAAAGAAGAGGAAAAAGGTTATTCTCAGAATGAATATCAAACAAACTTGATTGATAAAACAATGCTTCATAACAGAAAATAGGATAGAACGGGTCCTAAGACTCGGATAAATCCTAAGGCACGATTCCTAAAAGAGATCTAGGACAATGATCCTTGTTATAATATTCTATATTTTTCCGAAGTTTCGCTATGACACCAAGTTGTGATGCCCCACCTATATACTCACACTAGCCAAGGACACTACGGGGTAATGCCGTCGACTAGCGCGAAGAATAAGGCTGCTGAGGAGCAACCATCTGTGCAATTGCTTTGTGCGAGT
This sequence comes from Allium fistulosum, assembly GCA_030737815.1. Lineage (NCBI taxonomy): Eukaryota > Viridiplantae > Streptophyta > Magnoliopsida > Asparagales > Amaryllidaceae > Allium > Allium fistulosum. The sequence continues at coordinate 733,541,068 of CM060908.1, read as the reverse complement.
ACCGATATGTCAGATAATATGACTTGCGTTTCATTTCAAGAGGAAATCTGACATATCAAATATAAACTCAAAGCTACTACACAGTGGCTATGTGGGCTTCGGAAACAAATATAGAAATATACATAACAAAAATCAGTCACAGATATTCATATCACAAAGGCGGAAACAGATATGAATATAACACATAGAAGTGTACATCAAAGTAGTGGTCAAACAAGATCCACTACATCACAAAAGAATAGGTACAAGAGTTAGACAAAAGTATATGTATGCATCAAAGAATCTCTATCTCGAATGTATAAAAACAAAAAATACTAAGCTAAAGTAGTTAGCCAAAAGTAAGAAGCTAGTCCCTGCTAAGAAGTCAAGTGGAAGCACCTAAAATACCTCGGTCTGACCCAAGTATTATTTAAGAAGAAATATAATAAACGGATCAGTCTAGCTATAAATATCATATAAGATGAGATAGGATAAGAGATGTAACGATCACGATTTTTCGACGCTCGAAAGTCGACATTAATACGTACACTGTATCAAATGCCGCGCAATCAAATGCCGGAAAACCGAACCATAAGGGTTAAAAAGAAGAGGTAGAAGAAGACAGAAGAAAAGAAAGAACAGAAAACAGAAACAATATCAGAATCTCACATTCGCAGCAGAATAATATACAATAGATAATTACTAGTCTTTTAAAACAAAGAACTATATCAGTTTATACATACATCAATCAGAGTCAATATACAACTCGATACAACAATGGACAGTTATATAAACCTGTCCTCATACAGAGTACACAGCGGAAATAAATAACAAGTACGGAAGTACGTCTCATCATCCAGCTTATCTCCAAAGCTCTAGAATATCCAGAATATCCTGATAAAAATAACTTTAGGCTGCCCGTGTGGAAAATTATGGGCACCCAGAGTTTAGAAGGGAATAATAAACTCCGAGTCAGTTATGGTGACTGGTGTGAGATCGTAAAACAGTTATTTTCACAAAGAAAATAAAACAGATTCGCAATGATTTTGGAAAATGAAACTACCATAAGACCTCCCACCACACACACAATGCAAACGCAGAATTGGAGGAGATTTCTTCTTATGATAGTCAAAGATGCTTACTACGCCAATCATTGGATTATTATTATTAATGTCTAGTGGAAAAACATTTCGAAAGTATAATATTAATCTTAGCCAGAATACAACCATTATTGTATGCCTACTATAGCTACTATGTTCAATAGCAGGTTACCGCCACATTCCATAGCAGGTAATATCACTAAAATCGTACAGGCTCGTATTGTTTCTTTGGATTTCCAACAAATGGTCAGGCTAAGGAACTTCCTTTCCTACTGCCGAATGGGATCGCCTCTGGCTGGACGTCCCGAGAGACAAACTGCTCTCTGCCAAACAAGGCCGGGTTACCCCTGTAACTAGGTAACTCACGAATATGTCATCCCCCAGTCCTTTGGGACCTTTATCCGAGCGCTCGGTAACCAACATCACACATAATAAATAAGGCGTGTCCACATGAGTAAGTATCTGGGCTCCATACCATGATACCACCCCTTTCCAGAAGGAAATGACATACCCTAAAGGGCGCGACCCTCATAACCTTGCCGCAACATTCCTGTTTCGACCATTTCCGGGTTGTGAGGCCCTGACGAAGTCTCGTCCACAAAGCTACGCTTTTTCACAAAGCCACGTTTTGATCACAAATGATCAATAAATGATCACCGTCACAGCAACACTCAGCATGCCACATTACCAAATTGGGAATATATCGCTGATAAATTTCAACTACATAACCTCTGAGCTCGTACGTCTTAGAGAAAGGTGTTAAGCTAAGAGAATAAATTCTCCGCCACCAACAGAAATGCATTTGAAAGAAATCAGCTCTAAATCTGAAAATGTAATGTCAGACACGTAACCATACAAGTCTGTTCCAGGTTCGAACAGAACCGAAGGCACTTCCAAAGAAGCCCTTGCAATCCGGATATTCACAATCCCGATAAAACTTCCCATCACAAAGGAAATCTCAATACCGTAGCTAACGGTGCAAGGACAATCGATAGGTCATCCTATCGTTTTCACAAATACCCGGTCTTCAGCACCAGTCTTCAATACGATCCATATCGTCGTATCATTATTCGGAATGGGTTATCTGACACAAAGGTCCTTTCCCGGCTAAACCGAATAATAAGCGTTTGTTTGAAAAACAAATCAAGTGTCATTTCAAAGTCAATATTGATAGTCGGTGATTTAACTATCAACAACATTCACAACAATCATCAGATTTAAATAATTTTCCCAAATCATTTATTTTCAAATATCTTCGAAAGATATATATATATATATATATATTTCCACACTTCAACATTTGAAAACCAATTCCAAATCACATTTTCACACTTCATCACAAAATGATTCATTTAAACCAATTTAATAAATTCTTCTCGATTTATCTCAAATTTACATTCCAAAACTGTAAATTTATTTCTACACTTCATCACTTTGAAAACCGATTCCAAATCATATTTCTCACACTTTAAAAATAAATCAACGTTTATTTCTAAAACAAATTTCCCTTTCCTTTATAAATCTTATTCGGAATTTACATTCTCAAATATTCACTTTCAACACCAAATCGACTTTCAAATTGATTTCTCAATTTTATTTCAAACTCCAAATCAAACTCCAAATTGATTTCTAAATTTATTTTAACACCGAATCAATTTTCAAATTGATTCTAATTTTTAATCCCAAATACCAAATCATTTTACAAATCGATTTATAAATTTATTCTCAACACAAAAATCGATTTTCATTCAAACACCAAATAGATTTTTTTTTATATGATTTCCCAAAGATTTATTTCTTCAATACGAAATCAATTATCAAATAGGATTTCAACAAATTTATCGCCTTTAAAATAAATTCCTTTATATCTTCCAAACCATTTAAAATTCCATTTCAAATAAATTTTCCAACTTCCGAATAATACTATTCAAAATTCATTTATAAAAATTCTTTTCCCATATCTTGGAATTTATTCAATAAGATTACAACAATCCATTTTAATACTTTTAAAATTCCTTCTTTCAAATAAATTCAATTCAAAAAAATAAATTCATTTAAAGTTTTCCATTTTAATTTCAAAATCCAATTCATATTCATTTCTGGTATCCAACGATACCAAAAATATATTCGGATAAATTTTTAGCCTTCAACAATTACAATTATCAATAAATCATCCATAGATTATCAATAAATCACAGCATTCACATATGAAATAATATTCAAACAATTTGAGGAATCCAGTTGGATCCCTCCAACCTGTTTCCCTGCATCCACAGATGTTAGCACAATACCAATTCCACTTCGAGGTGGAATATCGCGGTATATGGGATTTATAAAAAAATATCATCCGCTTACTAACGGCGCAATAGGGTCTCATCCGCTATACAATGCGAGAAATCAACAACTGCAATATATACATATGCCAATATATATATATATATATATATTGCTATATATATAGATATATCCTACTATATCTAATATCACATCCAAACAGCAATCAATACAATCAATAACTGCAATTCAATTTTAAATATGAGTGAGAAGATCTCACCTTGTTTTTATTTGGCAGTCCATTTCCATTTCGGCATTATTTGATTCTTCACGACTTTGGACCTTGTATAACATTATACGGTTTGTTAACATTCGAATTAAATCGAACCATCAATTACCATTTTAAAATTTTAATTAGCAAATAATTTAATTTAAAGTAATTTCCCTTTAAATAAATTTATCTTCAAACTACAAAATTTTAAATTTAACTAGTAAGTGAAAATATTTATTTCATCAGATTAAAATAGAATTGTTTCATACCTATTTAAACATTGACTAGCCAGTTTTAAAATGTGTGCCTTTATATCTATATATTTTATCCTACTCTAATCTATAAATTCATTAAATTAAAAGCAAGACTGTTATACCTCGTTGTCTCAGAACGGTTGCCTAATCGCGACTTCAAACCCAAGCATCGATCGAACCTTCACCTCCTTTGTTGTTCGCAAACACTACTTGACCAGAACTCGCGACCCCGGTTCCCAAATCACCTGCTTCGTCGCCGAACCCTCCACCTTGCGACAGTGGACTTGCCGACGCAACCCCAAACGCGATACAGGCGATTTCCAAATCGATGTCGACTATCACCATGCTCGTTCACAACCTCAAACATCCTCGACCCCACTCCTCATCACGCGAGGCTCTCGCCGCTGCCATACTTCGCAACTGCAAAGCCACCCACGATCGTGCTTCTTCGGTATGGTGACCGCGACAACGTCGCGACTTAGAATTACTCGCGAATTCCCTATCTCGTGCGAGCACGATTGGCTTCAAAAGGAACGAGACCAGTAAGATCGATTCGAAGACATCCCTACTAAGGGAGAACGAATATTTCTCAGCCGCGACTTGTAAATAGTTTCTGAAGCGAGAATTTGATTTTGGGATTTAATTTCTCAATTATGAAATTCGATTTTCGAATTAGGAGGCTCGGCCATTATTATTTATTTCTGCTGAAAATGAATTGAAGTCCAGGAGAAGATAACGTGACTTAAAGGAAAAGTAGGGAGACAAGATAAGACAGTTGCGTGTGGAATTGGGTTATGAACAGAAATGTGAATTGAAGGAAAACGGCTGATGTTGACTAGGGTAATCAATCTATATTTAAATTAAATCGATAAATTTTTGTTTAGACGTTTATACCTCGTATGATCACACGATAGCTCCGAAAGCTACGAAATTTGAAATCCGATAGTAAGACACTATTACAGATCCAATGGAACTGGTTTCGTCGAATTCCGAGACTGTACCCCGGAACGCTATTTTCAAATTCAATTTAAACAACAAAATTTCAAAACTGAACAAAACAGTTTCAAATTCAATTCTGAAAGTTCCAGTACATTCAGAATTATCAATATAAATTTTCTAAGCCTTGAAAATATTTTTAATCGGCTTAAAAATCGAGATTCAAAATTTTACCTAGATTAAATAATTAAATTCAATAATTTAATCGCCAAATTCATTCTGATATTTGAATTTCAAATTAAACAATCATTCGAATATTTAAACTCAATTAAATATTCACATTTCAAATGTCAAAAATTCAGGGTCGTTACAATCTTCCCCTTAAAAGAATTTCGTCCCGAAATTACAAGTTAAGAAGAGTGTTCCAATACATGTTAACTATTTTTTTTTCCAAACCAATTTTATCAAATTTTCAACCCAAATCCTTTCATTAAAGATTCGTTATTACTTTAACTCATATTCCAAAATCAACCATAAATCCCAAATAATATGGTTTTCTTATAATTCAAATTCAAATTTTGAATTCAAAATTTTCTCAAAAATTTTCTAACTCTCGAAATTTTCGATAAATTTCGCCAGCGTCTCCTTTGCGCGGCTAGCACGGTACGACTACAAAACGTCCCTATGGACTCTCAAATTCCAAAAGAAAACAAAATGCCAAGTGGCAAAATCAGAAACTCATCAAATTTCATATTAAAATTCAAATACATACCTTTGCCGAGCAAATTCAAATTTCCTTCAAAATCAAAATCCAATCTCAAATATCATGTATATTTTACTTAACAAATAATGTCCAATTACAACATTCTAGTTAAATTTATTCACTCATTAACTTAGGATATTTCTCAATTCTAAATTTTACTTAAGAATTGCATACTTAAGTTTAATACAATATTTCTTATATTCATTTTCACTTCAAACAAAGTCATATATTCATTTTCTTTCAACTTTGCATTTTCAATCTAATTTGAATTCAATTCACAATTTCAACTCTATTTGAATTCATTGCAAATCCCAATACTCTTATTTCCAAAAATTCCATTCAGATTTCCATTCAGATTTACATTTCGAATTTTACTTGAATTCGATTCATCTTTTATTTCGAATATTGAGTTTTATTCATCTTCATCTCTAATTCCAATTTTAAATCTTTTGTCACAAGTGAAAAATTTCCAAAAATTTCAAAAATTTTCCAACTCCCGAAATTTTCAGAAAATTTTGGCGGAGTCTCCTTTGTACGGAGGAGCTTTTGCAATTTGACAAAAGAGATAAATATATATATACATCGACCCACTCGGTCGGAAAAGTAGAAAAACAGTTCATATTTCCTATTTTTATTGCGTAGGCGTACCTTTTTAGCATTTTAAAGCAAAGCGGTTTATCATTAGCATATTAGCATGCTCAAATCCAGCCAAACGGCTTGCAAAAACCTGTACTTACTCAATTTAAACAGGTAAGTGACAAATATAGGAAATCTATTTAACATTTCATTCATTTTCAATAGCAAATATATAGATTTCATTAGCAATACATTCAAAATAAATTCCATAAGCAATTCATAAGGTTTCAATTCAACTTAAATCGCTTCCATCTAATTCACATTCAATTTCTATTCAATTCAAGTGATTAACAACTCACTTTCTTACATTCAATTCATTTCTAAGTGAATCTAACTCATATCTATTTCAATTGATACAAAAATCAATTTCTATTTGCTTTTATTAACTCATAGAATTTATACAATTTCGTTTTTATCAAACGATAATTCTTTCTATTTAGATTCGTTAATATTCATGCAACTAAATGATTACTTAAGCTAACAATCATTTAAATTGATTTCATTTCAATTAAATTTACATTCCATATTCTCATTCATTTCATTTGAAACCATTTCACAAAACTTTTCTTAAGTCGAGCATTTATTCTTATTTACTTAAGCTATTTTACTTCAAAACTCAAATTCATTTCCTTGTAAACAATTTCCAATTTCAATTCTTTATTTGATTTTCATTTATCAAATTTATTCCATTCACTCAATTCATCGTGAATTCATTTTATCAATAACAAGGAAATTTTCAATTTATTTCTACTACCCACTTGAATTTATATACAAATTCAAACCATTTTAAATTTAGTTTACAACTCAACTTTAATTTAACCAATTCAATCTCCAATTCATTATTTCGTGAATTAATAAATTATCAATCAGTTTACTTAAACTCAATCCATTTTATTTTATTTTTCCAAGTTTGGATTTTTATTCAACTTTATTCATATCAAATCTCATTTCATTTCTTCAATTCCAATTCATTTATTTACAAATGTAGCTTCATTTGTTTATTCACAATTTCATTCCTTATATTTGAATTTCATTTTAATTTAACTTTAAATATTTTATAAGTTATCAACTTATTTTACATTCCATTTGTGAATTTTATTTTCAAATATTTCTCTGGAATCCCATTTCAATTTGTAATTACATTTACAATTCACATTCCTAAATCTCATTCGTATATGGATTTTATTTTATTATACTTTCAATTCATATTTATAAATTTCATTTATCATTTATTAAATGAATTTATCTTCAAATCTTTGGTTATATCATTTTATTTCTTATTTGTTTATCATATAATAATGATAATAATTCAATATTATCTTTTCCTAACAACCAAGCATCCATATACTATGATAATTCATAGAATCATTTCTTTTCTATACAAAAATAGTTTTGGGCAAAATTATTTCATTTACCCCATTTTAAAACAATATTGTGTCAGTTTATCTTGTTTAAGAGTTTAGAAAACCCTATCAATTACAGTTGGCCAGACTGCACCGACCAGAATCTATAAACAATCAACCGATAAGTCAACACAATACAAAACAAATTTGTATTCACTAACAAATACGCGTTCATATCTATTATTACACTCAACTCATTCTAGAGTACTACTGACTCTATCTCTAATGAGTAACACTCAACAGAGCAGGGTTGTCGCTTAACCGGATGCTCTGATACCACTTGTAACGATCACGATTTTTCGATGCTCGAAAGTCGACATTAATACGTACACTGTATCAAATGCCGCGCAATCAAATGCCGGAAAACCGAGCCATTAGGGTTAAAAAGAAGAGGTAGAAGAAGACATAAGAAAAGAAAGAACAGAAAACAGAAACAATATCAGAATCTCACATTCACAGCGGAATAATATACAATAGATAATCACTAGTCTTTTAAGACAAAGAACTATATCGGTTTATACATACATCAATCAGAGTCAATATACAACTCGATACAACAATATACAGTTATATAAACCTGTCCTCATATAGAATACACAGCGGAAATAAATAACAAGTACGGAAGTACGTCTCGTCATCCAGCTTATCCCCAAAGCTCCAGAATATCCAGAATATCCTAATAAAAATAACTCTAGGCTGCCCGTGTGGAAAATTATGGGCACCCAGAGTTTAGAAGGGAACAATATAGCAAATGCGATCCATATCGTCGTATCATTATTCGGAATGGGTTATTTGACACAAAGGTCCTTTCCCGGCTAAACCGAATAATAAGCATTTGTTTGAAAAACAAATCAAGTGTCATTTCAAAGTCAATATTGATAGTCGGTGATTTAACTATCAACAACATTCACAACAATCATCAGATTTAAATAATTTTCCCAAATCATTTATTTTCAAATATCTTCGAAAGATATATATATATTTCCACACTTCAACATTTGAAAACCAATTCCAAATCACATTTTCACACTTCATCACAAAATGAATCATTTAAACCAATTTAATAAATACTTATCGATTTATCTCAAATTTACATTCCAAAACTGTAAATTTATTTCTACACTTCATCACTTTGAAAACCGATTCCAAATCATATTTCTCACACTTTAAAAATAAATCAACGTTTATTTCTAAAACAAATTTCCCTTTCCTTTATAAATCCTATTCGGAATTTACATTCTCAAATATTCACTTTCAACACCAAATCGACTTTCAAATTGATTTCTCAATTTTATTTCAAACTCCAAATCAAATTCCAAATTGATTTCTAAATTTATTTTAACACCGAATCAATTTTCAAATTGATTCTAATTTTTAATCCCAAATACCAAATCATTTTACAAATCGATTTATAAATTTATTCTCAACACAAAAATCGATTTTCAAACACCAAATAGATTTTTTTTATATCGATTTCCCAAAAATTTATTTCTTCAATATGAAATCAATTATCAAATAGGATTTCAACAAATTTATCGCCTTTAAAATAAATTCCTTTATATCTTCCAAACCATTTAAAATTCCATTTCAAATAAATTTTCCAACTTCCTAATAATACTATTCAAAATTCAATTATAAAAATTCTTTTCCCATATCTTGGAATTTATTGAATAAGATTTCAACAATCCATTTTAATACTTTTAAAATTCCTTCTTTCAAATAAATTCAATTCAAAAAAATAAATTCATTTAAAGTTTTCCATTTTAATTTCAAAATCCAATTCATATTCATTTCTGGTATCCAATGATACCAAAAATATATTCGGCTAAATTTTTAGCCTTCAACAATTACAATTATCAATAAATCATCCACAGATTATCAATAAATCACAGCATACACATATGAAATAATATTCAAACAATTTGAGGAATCCAGTTGGATCCCTCCAACCTGTTTCCCTACATCCACAGATGTTAGCACAATACCAATTCCACTTCGAGGTGGAATATCGCAGTATATGGGATTTATAAAAAATTATAATTCGCTTACTAACGGCGCAATAGGGTCTCATCATCTATACAATGCGGGAAATCAACAACTGCAATATATACATATGCCAATATTTATATATTGCTATATATATAGAGATGTCCTACTATATCTAATATCACATCCAAACAGTAATCAATACAATCAATAACTGCAATTCAATTTTAAATATGAGTGAGAAGATCTCACCTTCTTTTTATTTGGCAGTCCATTTCCATTTCGGCATTATTTGATTCTTCACGACTTTGGACCTTGTATAACATTATACGGTTTGTTAACATTCGAATTAAATCGAACCATCAATTACCATTTTAAAATTTTAATTAGCAAATAATTTAATTTAAACTAATTTCCCTTTAAATAAATTTATCTTCAAACTACAACATTTTAAATTTAACTAGTAAGTGAAAATATTTATTTCATCAGATTAGAATAGAATTGTTTCATACCTATTTAAACATTGACTAGCCAGTTTTAAAATGTGTGCCTTTATATCTATATATTTTATCCTACTCTAATCTATAAATTCATTAAATTAAAAGCAAAACTGTTATACCTCGTTGTCTCAGAACGGTTTCCTAATCGCGACTTCAAACCCAAGCATCGATCGAACCTTCACCTCCTTTGCTATTCGCAAACCCTACTTGGCCAGAACTCGCGACCCCGGTTCCCAAATCACCTGCTTCGTCGCCAAACCCTCCACCTCGCGACAGTGGACTTGCCGACGCAACCCCAAATGCGATACAGGCGATTTCCTAATCGATGTCGACTATCACCATGCTCGTTCACAACCTCAAACATCCTCGACCCCACTCCTCATCACGCGAGGCTCTCTCCGCTGCCATACTTCGCAACTACGAAGCCACCCACGATCGTGCTTCTTCGGTATGGTGACCGCGACAACGTCGCGACTTAGAATTGACTCGTGAATTCCCTATCTCGTGCGAGCACGATTGGCTTCAAAAGGAACGAGACCGGTAAGATCGATTCGAAGACATCCCTACTAAGGGAGAACGAAGATTTCTCAGCCGCGACTTGTAAATAGTTTCTGAAGCAAGAATTTGATTTTGGGATTTAATTTCTCAATTATGAAATTCGATTTTCGAATTAGGAGGCTCGGCCATTATTATTTATTTCTGATGAAAATGAATTGAAGTCCAGGAGAAGATAACGTGACTTAAAGGAAAAGTAGGGAGACAAGATAAGACAGTTGCGTGTTGAATTGGGTTGTGAATAGAAATGTGAATTGAAGGAAAATGGCTGATGTTGACTAGGGTAATCAATCTATATTTAAATTAAATTGATAAATTTTTGTTTAGACGTTTATACCTCGTATGATCACACGATAGCTCCGAAAGCTACGAAATTTAAAATCCGATAGTAAGACACTATTAAGGATCCAATGGAACCGGTTTCGTCGAATTCCGAGACTGTACCCTGGAACGCTATTTTCAAATTCAATTTAAACAACAAAATTTCAAAACTGAACAAAACAGTTTCAAATTCAATTCTGAAAGTTCCAGTACATTCAGAATTATCAATATAAATTTTCTAAGCCTTGAAAATATTTTTAATCAGCTTAAAAATCGAGATTCAAAATTTTACCCAGATTAAATAATTCAATTCAATAATTTAATCGCCAAATTCATTCTGATATTTGAATTTCAAATTAAACAATCATTCGAATATTTAAACTCAATTAAATATTCACATTTCAAATGTCAAAAATTCAGGGTCGTTACAAGAGATATAACAGAAATATATGATAACAATGAACATCATACAATATCTCAAATCTTCTCAAAACACCAAAAAGAATGTCATATTCTTTAGCTATTCACCAAACCTCAAATGTTGACAAAACATATCAATGCAAATCGCAATAATTGGTGAAACACAAATTCCAGAAATCAATAATTAGAAATCCAGAAAAACACAAAGGGGGAGGCATATCACAAACGGGAGCATGAAAACTCACCAACGTGTATCACAAATGAGACGCTATCCCATAAAAATACGGGGTATGGTCCCCTACGCGGACGAATGAGCCGAACTTCGACGCACCCTAAAAGAGACGCCTCATGCATAGACTTGGTTGTGGTACAGTCCCCCACGCGGACGAATGAGCCGAACATCGACGCACCCTAAAAGGTACGCCTCATGCACAGACTCGGTCGTGGTACAGTCCCCCATGCGGACGAATGAGCCGAACATCGACGCACCCTAAAAGATACGCCTCATGCACAGACTCGGTCGTGGTACAGTCCTCCATGCTTACGAATGAGCCGAACATCGATGCACCCTAAAAGATACTCCTCATGCACAGACTCGGTCGTGGTACAGTCCCCCACGCGGACGAATGAGACGAACATCGACGCACCCTAAAAGATACGCTTCATACACAGACTTGGTCGTGGTACAGTCCCCCACGTGGACGAATGAGCCGAATGCTCCTCGAATGGTCAAAAGACCATGGGTCACTACCCCACCAAATTGAGCCGAAGCTCCATAGAATAAGTGTAAATTACACCAACCTAGTAAATAAATGAGTTTAGCTTCATGTCCCATAACCACTGGCTTAACTTAAATATTTACAAACAAATTGTAGATTTCCACTCTAAAATACAAAATGATCATCATTGATAAAAAATAAGTGTAAATTACACTAAGCTAGTAAATAAATGAGTTTAGCTTCATGTCCCATAACCACTGGCTTAACTTAAATATTTACGAACAGATTGTAGATTTCCACTCGAAAATTATCACAAAAGTTCAATCGAACAAGTCTAAGAATTAACCGACGAAGTAAACGCAAGCGTTTCATACCACTTGTTTTGCTAAGTCGTTTAATTAGATTTCTCATACGAATGAGGTAAAGGTTTGTATATACTAATAGATTGGAAAACGATTTTAAAAACAAGCTTTGTATTAAGAATAATGTTGAAATGATTTTGTGAAAGAGTTTGAGTATCTACTACTAGTATAGAAACCTTTGTATTTTAGAATTAACAAATCACAGAAAACGATTGTAAAAATAATCAATCACCAAAAATTCACATTTGACGACGTGAATTAAAACCATAAAAATCGATATCAAATCCCAATAAAATGGATATTCCCAAAAATCCATAAATGAAGTCATCAAAGTCGATAATAATTGACAACAACTAACCGGATCAACAAAAATCGATAAAAATTGGAAATCCACTCAAAAACAGCCAAAATAGGCAAAACTGTACAGAACTAGACGTCTGAAATTACCAACCAGACGTTTGAACCACTAACCAGACGTCTGGTTGGATTTCCAGACGTCTGGATTTTTCCTCTGCCTTTTTTCTCTTTCCAGGGACCAATTCCAAATGTCTGGATTTTTCAACCAGACGTCTGGATTTTCAACCAGACGTCTGGATTTTCAATCCAGACGTCTGAAATTTCCTGCTAGGCAAAAATCAGCCTAGCCCAAATAAGGCAAAAATCCAAACCAGAGGCGATTGGACGAGCGATGGAGTCTAGGGAATTATGCCTAGCGACAACCCAGCCTTATAGGCTCATCGAAACACCCCAAACAACATGTCCAAACATCCAATATAGGAGTTTTAAAGGTTTTGAGATCAAAACACCAAAATTTGGAAAATTAACAAAATCAATTCAAATCAAAAGCAAATGAACATGAAATAGATGTTAGGAATTCATACCTATCAACAAATGAAAGCTATAGACATAGATGTGAGTTCAAGAACTCATCTTTAAACCCAAATATAGAAATGAGAAGCTCTAAAACAAGGCAAGATCAATTCCTCTTCAATACACCTCTAGAATCTTCAATCTATTATCAAAAGTGAAGTTTTTCCTAAGTTAGGTTATAGGAATTTCTGAATATTGAAGAGAGATTGAGATGGAGAAGATGAAGAGGATGCTTACCTAAGCTTCTCTTTGATTTCTAGAACTTAAATTTGAATTTCCTAGGAAAACTAGGGTTTAGGAATTTTAATTTCCTCTTCTTTCCCCTATTTTCCTTTAGCTTGAGAGTGTTAGGAAATAATAGAATGAATGGAGAGGAGTTGGAGGAGTTAGGGTATTAAATGAGTTTGTGGGCTGAAACCCAAACCCTAAGCCCAATAGAAAAATAGCAAAATTCTACTCAACTCCAAACATATCGATGTTTATAATCAAAAAAGTTATAAACGTCGTTTTGAACTCAATGGAAGTTGCCTCGAGTACGGATTCGACTATTTACAAAAAGTAACATTTCAGACTTTTAAATTCAACTAACGATGCTATATTTAAATATATTATCGTAAAATATGCAGGTTGTTACACCATTCTTTTTCTAAAATAAATAAGTTGAAATAACTCCCCAAATTCATTTAAGCTTTTAACTCTCCAAAACCAATTTGTTGAAACCTTGTTATTACTTTACCAAGTTCCCAAATTCATCCATAGATTCCAACTAATATCATCTCATTCAACCATTTCAGTTTGTGACTCAAAATCAAATTTTAGTTATTAAAAAAAATTTCAAAATTTCTAACTCTTTAAATTTTCGAAATTTTTCGCCAGCGTCTCCTATGCATGGCTAGATCGGAATAACTACTAATCGCCACTACGGGATCAAATCAGCAAAAGAAAACAAAAGCTAAGTTGCTCAATCATAAAATCATCAAATTCAAACAATAATTAAAACATATACCTTTTAGTTGAGCGACAAATTTTTTACTTAAGAAACCAAGGCATCAAGTTAGCACTTACTCTAATATATCTGCATCTTATTTATCAACAATATCTCATCTGCATCTTATGTTGTTTGTTGCATGTGATTGCTTGTTTGTTACTAACTTTGTGTAACAATCGTAAAATATGCAGGTTGTTACACCATTCTTTTTCTAAAATAAATAAGTTGAAATAACTCCCTAAATTCATTTAAGCTTTTAACTCTCCAAAACCAAGGTTCTCGATTAACCTTCGGCTCTTATAACAACTGTAACGACCGAGATTTTCGACCCTCGAAAATTGACACTAATACATCCACTGTATTACATGCGGAGAAATCGAATGCTGGAAAACCCGATTGTTAAGGGAAAGAAGAAGAAAGAAGATAAGAAGAAAACTAAACGATAGCATAGAATCTCATAATCACAGCGGAACAATATATAAAAGATAATAACATATCTTTATATAAAGAGAAACTGTAATAATTAATATTCATACAATCATCAGAGTATAACAATCAACAATATCAATCCGGACATTTATAATAACTTGTCCTCAAAAGTGCTGAATATACAGCATAACACACACATCGGATATAACCAAGTACGTGGAATACGCCATAAGATCCAGAACCAATTTATGTAAACAACATAAGGCTTGTTTGGATGGTTTACTATATTATTAGTTGTTGGATATATATTCCCGTCGATTGGAGCGGATGAGACACTATGCGCCACGCATAAAAGCGGATGACCCTATATTACAGCAATATCCCTCCTTGAAGCGGGATTGGTATTTTATGTTATATAACATCTATGGATGCCGGGAAACAGGTTGGAGGGATCCAACTGGATTCCAAAAAAATGTTGATTTTAATTTCATATATAATGATATATGATGTGTGTGAATAATTCGTTATAGATTATGTTATGATTTGATTTATTCGATGCTATATTAGCACTGGCCTTGATTTTGGTATTATAAATACAATAAATAATATTTTTGAAATTAAAAAGGAAATTCAAAGGCAGTTTTGGAAATAAAATTATTTATATTGAATTTTGGGGTTATTTAAAAAGAATTGATATGGATAAAATAAATAATTGGATTTTGGATATTTATTTAGCTAATTTATAAAATGGTTTCAAATAGAGAATTTTAAATTGAGAATTTTTAAAAAAATGGATTTTAAATAAGATTCTTAAAAATATGAAATGGGAGTCGAAATCGAGATTTGAATAGTTTTGGGATATAGTTGGGTTATTTAAGAAATAGATTTATATATGGAATTATAATTAGAAATCGATTTATAAATAGATTTTTGCAATATAAACCAGTATAAATTGGAATGAGTTTATGAAATTTATAAACAATGTTTATAAATAAGTGGAATGATTATCATTTGATAAATTGGAAATATAAATACCTAGTGAGGATTTATAATGAGATATAGGAATCGGTTTAGAAAGATATAGTAAATTCAATTCTGGAATTTGGGAATAGTTATGAAATTGGAAATGTAAATCGATTTGTGATAAACTAGTAGAGATTTATAAGTATAAAAAATGGGTATGTTAAAATTTTAAAAATGGTTTTTCATAGAAAGTTAAGGTTTGTTAAACTATGTAGTTTGAAAACTGTTAATTGGAGTAAAATATTTTAGAAAGTTAGTTATTTAAATATTTAAATTTTTTGAAATGAATTCTAAATTTTATAAACAAGTTTTGAAAATCGATTAGAAATTTTATAAATGAATTAAAATTAGTTATTGGCATTTATTTTAATAGTGCTTCGATATTTTAAATAATTATTTAACTATGTTTTAAAATTTACTGTTTTAAATATATATAGTTTAAAAGTAAGTGATTGCAATTTATTTATAAATGCTCTCAAGATTTGAGAACCGAGTTTTATTTAATGGATGTGATTTTATAAGAGAAAATCTTATAATGGAATTCTTGGAAACTTAAGGAAATTTCCAAAGTGTTTAAATACAGAAACTTCGGAAATGAATTAGAATTTCATAAAAGAAGTTAAAAATGGTTAGTTGGATTATAAATAAGTATAATCGATAATTTTTGGAAACTGTTAAGGGAATTAATAAAAATTCCAGGATGCATGAGATAAGTACGGAATATTTCCAAAGTATGGATATTAGAAATGATTTTGGGAAATAGACTTAAAATATTTTCCTGAGCGTTGGAATTAAAGGTTTTGGAGATATTTTAGTCACGAAATGATTTATATAGAAATATTTTTCAAATAAATGAATTTTAAGTTGGATTTGGAAATATTTCGAAGTGTTAGTATGATTTGGAAATATCCTGTTGTGGATATAAGTATTCGAAAGTGTTTTCAAATATTGAAATATTGAAAGAGATTTAAATATATATCTTTTTAAAGATATTTTGAAATAAATGTTTGAAAGATTTATAATATATGCCTAGTGACTGCTTATGTGTGTAATTTGATAGTTAAATAACCGACTATCAAATCTGGCCAAATTCATTGATCGTTTCGAAGAGACCGAGATCGGATTTGATTATCCGAAAACCACTTCGATCCTATTTGAACGTTGAGAATTGTGATATCGTGAAGACGATGAAGACGGTGAATTCGGAGAGTTGGTTTGTTTAGACCCAGAACAATTTGTATGGATGAATGCTATCAGCACATTGTCATTGGAAGGCAACGAACATTCTAAGTGTAAATTTCTTGAAAGGTAATCGTAGCCTCAAACCTCATCAACCGAGAATGACTGAAAATCAGGGAAGATGCAGCAAGGCTAAGTGGATCGCACCCATTAGGTTATGTTATCACCTTTCTAGATTACCCTACATTACATATTTATGGATTGGTTGAGCATGAGATCTCAAAAGGGTTGCAAAGCAACCGGGGTGATGAAATATTCGGTAATATCCAGTAAGGGGTAGGCCGGTCTTGTGTTGGCAGGGATCGATAGGTTCGATCTGTGTACATTTTCTAGATGTGTACCGTGATAGGTGGTACCATAGTGCCTAGTCATTAGTTCAAATCCATTCTCCAATACGAGCTTTATGGTTTTAGTTGTATACCAAATATGATAAACGTGAGATGCAATTATTTTAGCTATTATATAGTTTACTTTCTGTATTATAATATCAGATTATTTTGATATAAAAGGATTTTTGGTTATCGTAAGGTCCCATCGTGCTTATGTGTGACGTGGTCATATGAGATACCTTTGATTTCA
Source organism: Allium fistulosum (assembly GCA_030737815.1). Lineage (NCBI taxonomy): Eukaryota > Viridiplantae > Streptophyta > Magnoliopsida > Asparagales > Amaryllidaceae > Allium > Allium fistulosum. The sequence goes on along the minus strand of CM060908.1, from coordinate 733,523,461 downwards.
AAGATTTGCGTATAACTTTAAATTCAAATTGAGTTTGTTTTCTCATGCTGGTTTTCCAGAATGACTCGGGTGTTATTTTATTAAAATGCTTGGGTCAAACTAGGTATTACAGATTCAGGATTAGGATTCTATGGAGCACAGGAGATGTGCTATAGGATTTCAGGCGTATTCCACGTACTTGGTTATATTCGATGTGTGTGTTATGCTGTATATTCAGCACTTGTGAGGACAAGTTATTATAAATGTCCGGATTGATATTGTTGATTGTTATACTCTGATGATTGTATGAATATTAATTATTACAGTTTCTCTTTATATAAAGATATGTTATTATCTTTTATATATTGTTCCGCTGTGATTATGAGATTCTATGTTATCGTTTAGTTTTCTTCTTATCTTCTTTCTTCTTCTTTCCCTTAACAATCGGGTTTTCCAGCATTCGATTTCTCCGCATGTAATACAGTGGATGTATTAGTGTCAATTTTCGAGGGTCGAAAATCTCGGTCGTTACAGTTGTTATAAGAGCCGAAGGTTAATCGAGAACCTTGGCTTTGGTGGGGTAACTCATTAGAGATAGGGTCAGTAGCACCCTAGAATGAGTTTGAGTGTATATATGTATATGAGCGCGTATTTTTTACTGATATAAAATTGTTTTATATTGTGTTGATTTGTTTATTGAGTGGCTTATGGATTCTGGTCAATATGAGTAATTAACGTCATTGATAAGGATCTCTAAACACTTGAACAAAGCAACTTGGCATGGTATTGTTTTGAAATTGGGTAAACAAAATAATTTTACCTTGATTATTTTTATATAAAGGAATAATTTTTCAGAAATTATTATAGTTGTATATGGTGTGCTTGGTTGTTAGGAAATGATAATGTTAAACTATTATCATTTGTTGTTTGTTGTTGTGCTCGAATAAAAGTTGATATTATAATGAAAATAAGATTAAAAGTTAAGAAATAATTTCATATAACAAAATGGAATTATGTAAATATGATTTATAAATGTGACTTATAAATTGAAAGGAGATAAAATTTCAGAAATATATTATATAAATATGATTTATAAAAGTAGTTTATAAATTAGAAAGGATTTTAAAAACTGGGAATTTTGGAATTTAAATCCCGCTGGTTTTGGATATATCTTTCAAAGATTTGGAAATAATAACAGTATTGTTGGGAAATTATTTTTGCATAGAAATATTTTTTAAAGGATTTTAAAGGAAATAAAAACACTAACTCACTTCGGTTGCTGGAAAATAATTTCGATGATGACTACAACATCATCGACATTCATTTTTGTGTTTCCATGCGAGGAATTGCTACCATTGGGATTTTGTTTGGTAAAACTGGCTAAACAATGATTGATATACCAAGGGATTGTGAGTGTGTGTGTATGTGTATATGATTTCAAAAATGATTTGAAATACTTTAGAACGAGGTGTTTAAACTCTGGGATTTTCATTTAAATGTTTTATGAGGATATGAGAAAAATAAATTGATAACTTTTGGGAATTTATAAGTGAAACAAAGCTTTAAAATTTTCGCATGTGAATTTGAATTGAGCTATGGAATTATATGAAATAAAATTAGATTTCGATATAAAATGGATATAGACTTAAGTTGTATAAATTGTTTTAAATGAACTTAAGTAAACAAATTCTATGGAATGATGTTTAAGTGATAATAGTATTAAGGAATATACTATGTAAAGAAGTGAATGTGAGTAAATAAGGGAATGTGAATCAAGCAATGTGAATAGTGATTGTAAATAAGTGAATGTATATGTAATGAATGTGAATAATTAAAATTTGGGATAGCTAAGAATCAATTGTAATAAATACGTAAGTTGTACATATATTATTTTATTCGCATAACAGTTTGATCTAGATTCGAGGACAGAATTTCGAGATAATTTATATTGATTCGAGTTAGGATTTTTCACTCGATTCTCGACTGCGAACCCTGATATGGATTTTTAGTTGATTCTGGAATTCTCTATCATAGTATATGGCTATGCAAGGAGAATGATGGTTTCTAATTAATGAGCCGAATCTGAGAACACACTAGAGGGTCGTGTGAATGATACTAGTTCGGAAGTGGAATTGTGTGATCGAGTGAGCGATAAGATTTGATATTGTGTACGGATGATATATATTCATCGTACGGTTTTAATAAAGCAGTTAATGGGAATTGAAAATGAAAAATGATATGATTATGAACTACATGATTGGATATTATTGGTAAATAAGATGCAGATATATTAGAGTAAGTGCTAACTTGATGCCTTGGTTTCTTAAGTAAAAAATTTGTCGCTCAACTAAAAGGTATATGTTTTAATTGTTGTTTGAATTTGATGATTTTATGATTGAGCAACTTGGCTTTTGTTTTCTTTTGCTGATTTTATCCCGTAGTGGCGATTAGTAGTTATTCCGATCTAGCCATGCATAGGAGACGCTGGCAAAAAATTTCGAAAATTTAAAGAGTTAGAAATTTTGAAATTTTTTTTAATAACTAAAATTTGATTTTGAGTCACAAACTGAAATGGTTGAATGAGATGATATTAGTTGGAATCTATGGATGAATTTGGGAACTTGGTAAAGTAATAACAAGGTTTCAACAAATTGGTTTTGGAGAGTTAAAAGCTTAAATGAATTTGGGGAGTTATTTCAACTTATTTATTTTAGAAAAAGAATGGTGTAACAACCTGCATATTTTACGATTGTTACACAAAGTTAGTAACAAACAAGCAATCACATGCAACAAACAACATAAATAAAATTATTTCCACTTATATAAAAATATAAGTGGCCAGAGAGGTGATTTTAACTCACCTTAATTTCAGTTTCCGTTTCCACGTTCTGGTTTCGACTAAATTCGGACAGCGTTCGAATTTAGCTGAAAATTCTGCACGCTCTAATCGACTCCAATTTAATTCTTTTGCGTAGCATCCGTAGATATGAACGCAATTCATTTCGTCCAAATCCTAAATAGAACAACCCAGCCCAAACGAAAACAACTCGACCCGATTCCTATTTCTTCCCCAAATCGATCAACGCTTATAGCTTCCCCTCTTGTGCACGGCCGTATCACTAACACCCCCCTCCGATCCACGAAAACAAACTCCAACACCACCGATGAACTTCTCACCTCGAGTGCTTCACCCCAAACCCACTCATCATATGCTCGCACCCCTCATACGAAACGCGACTTCCCATGCCCCTACCACTGTAGCACAGTGTCACTACCTCCACCAAGGCGATGCGGCCTTCCAGTCTTCAACTCGAGGTGCTGCCCTTCTTCACGAATTCAAAACAAGGCTTCATTTATCCTCCCATCGATTGTGCTTTGACAAATTGCCAACCTTAGCCTACGTCTCCAAATCATGGCCACTGTTGCTTTACAAATCTCAGACAAACCCTCGAAAAAAATACTGAATCGAAGACATAACTGATATGAACCCTTTAAAACAAAATTTTCAGATTTTTAGATAACAATAAAATTTAGTTTTTTTTTAAATCTAGCTTTCCTTCTTTTTTTCTTCGTATGCTCTTTTTAAATAGGAAAGGAATGATAGGAGATAGGTAGAGTGGTTGTTTCAGGGAATAGGGTGGCTGAGATGGAGATGGAAGGGGGCTGCCTGTCGAATCGATGAAAATAAAGTATTTAAATATCCAAAATATCTAGCTATAAATTTCACATCCCAATCGAAGCATGCCGCTAGGCGTTACTAATTTTATAACCCTATTCCGAACGCAATGGAATAAGTTTCGAAACCTAATTCGATCGTATGCAAAAGATAGCTTTTTGAACCCAATTATTATATTAAATTTTTGATAGTAATTTCAATGCGTTTCTATCCCGTACGACCAAACGATGAATCCAATCGCCATGAAATTTGAATCCGATATTAATACACTATTACAGATCCAATGGAACTAGTTTCGTCGAATTCCGAGACTGTGCCCCGAAAAGCTATTTTCACTAGTCAATTAAAATGAGTTGTTTTTGAAAATCGAGTAAATCACTTATGGATCCAATTTAAATTTTTTTTATCTTCCTTCTTATTAATAGAAATTAAATAATCCTTTAAATCATTTTTATCCAAATAAAAATCCAAGATTCAATTATTTAAACAATTTCAATTATTAAATTCAACAATTAAATTATTAATTAAATCGCTATATTTAAAATTTAAGTTATTTACTCTATAAAATTAATTTTTCAATATTTAAACTCAATTAAATATTCCAAATTTAAATAACCAAAATTCGGGGTCGTTTCATTCTTCCCCTTTAAAAGAATTTCGTCCTCGAAATAGGTAGAAAAAACGCCCAAACCCATTCTTTTTCTAAAACAAATAAGTTGAAATAACTCCCCAAATCCATTTAAGCATTTAAATCTCCAAAACCAGTTTGTTGAAACCTTGTTATTACTTTTATTAAGTTCCCAAATTCATCCATAGATTCCAACTGATATCATCTCATTCAACCATTCCAGTTTGTAACTCAAAATCAAATTTTAGTTATTAAAAATTTTCTTCAAAATTTCTAACTCTTTAAATTTTTGAAATTTTTTGCCAGCGTCTCCTTTACGCGGCTAGATCGGAACAACTACAAGTCGCTACTACGGGCCCAAATCAGCAAAAGAAAACAAAAGCCAAGTGGCTCAATCATCAAATTCAAACAACAATTAAAACATATACCTTTTAGTCGAGCAACCTAATTTTTACTTAAGAAACCAAGGCATCAAGTTAGCACTTGCTCTTATATATCTATATCTTATTTACCAATAATATCCAATCATATAGTTCATAATCGTATCATTTTGCATTTTCAATTTCCATTAACTGCTTTACTAAAACCGTACGATGTACATATATCATCCGTACACAATATCAAATCTAATTGCTCACTCGATCACACAATTCCACTTCCGAACTAGTATCGTTCACACGACCCTCTAGTGCGGACTCAGATCTGGTACCTTGATTAGAAACCGTCATTCTCCTTACATAGCCATATACTATGATAGAGAATTCCAAAATCAACCAAAAATCCATATCCAGGGTTCGCCGTCGAGAATCGAGCGAAAAATCCTAACTCGGATCGATATAAATTATCTCGAAATTCTGTGCTCGAATCTGGATCAAACCGTTATGCGAATAAAATAATATATGTACAACTTACGTATTTATTACAATTGATTCTAAGCTATCCCAAATTTTTATTATTCATATTCATTTCATATACATTCACTTATTTACAATCACTATTCACATTGCTTGATTCACATTCCCTTATTTAATCACATTCACTTCTTTACATAGTATATTCCTTAATACTATTATCACTTAAACATCATTTCGTAGAATTTGTTTACTAAAGTTCGTTTAAAACATTTTATACAACTTAAGTCTATATCCATTTTATATCAAAATCCAATTTTTATTTCATATAATTCCATAGCTCAATTCAAAATTCACATGCTACAATTTTAAAGCTTTGTCTCACTTACAAATTCTAAAAAGTTATCAACTAATTTTTCTCATATCCTCATAAAACATTTAAATGAAAATCCTAGAGTTTAAACACCTCGTTCTAAAGTATTTCAAATCATTTTTGAAATCATATATATATATATATATATCTATATACACACACACACACACTCACAATCCCTTGGTATATCAATCATTCTTTTGCTAGTTTTACCAAACAAAATTCCAGTGGTAGCGATTCCTCTATTGGAAACTAGAAAATGAATGTCGATGATGCTGCAGTTATCACCGAAATTATTTTCCAGCGACCGAAGTTAGTTCAGTGCTTTTATTTCCTTTAAAATCCTTTTAAAAATATTTCCATTAAAAAATAATTTCCCAACAATACTGTTATTATTCCGAAACTTTGAAAGATATATCCAAAACCAGCGGGATTTAAATTCCCAAATTCCCAGTTTTTTAAATCCTTTCTAATTTATAAACTGCTTTTATAAATCATATTTATATAATATATTTCTAAAGTTTCATCTTCTTTCAATTTATAAGTCATACTTATAAATCATATTTACATAATTCCATTTTATTATATGAAATTATTTCTTAACTTTTAATCTTATTTTCATTATAATATCAACTTTTATTCGATCACAACAACAAACAACAAATGATAATAGTTTAAAATTATCATTTGCAAACAACCACGCATATCATCGACAACTATAATAATTTCTAAAAAATTATTCCTTTACATATAAAAATAATCAAGGTAAAATTATTTCATTTACCCAATTTCAAAACAATACCATGTCGAGTTACTCTATTCAAGTGTTTAGAGATCCTTATCAATGACGTTAATTACTCGTATTGACCAGAATCCATAAGCCACTCGATAGAATAATCAACAAAATATAAAACAATTTTATATCACTAACAAATACGCGCTCATATATATATATACACTCAAACTCATTCTAGAGTGCTACTGACCCTATCTCTAATGGTTACCCCACCAAAGCCAAGGTTCTCGCTTAACCTTCAGCTCTGATACCAACTATAACGACCGGGATTTTTGACACTCGAAAATCGACACTAATACGTCCATTGTATTACATGCCAAGAAATCGAATGTCGGAAAACCCGATTGTTAAGGGAAAGAAGAAGAAAGAATATAAGAAGAAAACTACACATTAAAATAGAATCTCACAATCGCAGCGGAACAATATATAATAGATAATAACATCTTTATGCAAAAAGAAACTGTAACAATTAATATTTATACAATCATCAGAGTACAACAGTCAACAATTTCAATCCGGACAATTATAATAACTTGTCCTCACAAGTGCTGAATATACAGCATAACACATACAGCGGAAATAACCAAGTACGTGGAATACACTTGAAATCCTCCAGCACGTCTCCTGTGCTCCATAGCATCCTATTCCTGAATCTGAAATACTCTGTCTTACCCGAGCATTTTAATAAAATAACACCCGAGTCAATCTGGAAAACCAGCATGAGAAAACACACTCAATTTGAATTTAAAGTTATACGCAAATCTTTGAAATCAAAAGGTATCTCATGAGACCACGTCACATATAAGCAAGACGGCATTTTTTCCTAACGATAACCAAAACCTTTTATATCAAAATCATCTGATATTATAATAGTGTCTATAGAAAGTAAACTATAAAATAGCTGAAATGCTTGCATCTCACGTTTCAGCATATTTGGTATAAAACTAAAACCGTAAAGCTCGTATTGGAGAATGGATTCGAACTAATGACTAGGCACTGGGGTACCACCTATCACGGTACACGTTTAGAAAATGTACTGAGATCGAACCTATCGATCCCCGCCAACACAAGACCGGCCTACCCCTTATTGGATAGTACCAAATATGTCATCACCCTGTTTGCTTTGCAACCCTTTAGAGATCTCATGCACAACCAATCCATAAATATGTAGATGTAGGGTAATCTAGAATGGTGACAATATATCCTAATGGATGCAACCCACTTAGCCTTGCTGCATCTCCCCTGATTTTCAGCCATTCTCGGTTGATAAGGCTTGAGGCTACGATTACCTTTCAAGAAATTTACATTAGGATGCTCATTGCCCTCCAATGATAATGTGCTGATTGCATTCATCCATACAAGTTCTTCTGGGTCTGAACAACCGAATCTCCAAATTCATCGTCTTCATCGTCTTTACGATATCACAATTCGCAACGTTCAAATCAGATAGAAGTGGTTTTCGGATAATCAAATCTGATCCCGGTCTCTTCGAAACGATCAACAAATTTGGCTAGATTTGACAGTCGGTTATTTAACTATCAAATTACACACATAAGCAGTCACTAGGCCCATATTATAAATCTTTCAAAAATTTATTTCAAAATATTTTTACAAAGATATATATTCAAATATCTTTCAATATTTCAATATTTGAAAACACTTTTGAATACTTATATCCATAACAGGATATTTCAAAATCATACTAACACTTAGAAATATTTCCAAATCTAACTTAAAATTCATTTCTTAGAAAAATATTTCTATATAAATCATTTCGTTGCTAAAATATCTCCAAAACCTTTAATTCCAATACTCAGGAAAATATTTTAAGTATATTTCCCAAAATCATTTCTAATATCCATACTTAGGAAATATTCCGTACTTATCTCATGAATCTCCGGAATTTTTATTAATTCCCTTAAAAATTTCCAAAAATTATCGATTATACTTATTTATAATCCAACAAACCATTTCTAACGTCTTTTGTGAAATTCTAGTTCATTACCGAAGTTTCAGTATTTAAACACTTTGGAAATTTCCTTAAATTTCCAAGAATTCCATTATAAGATTTTCTCTTATAAAATCACATCCATTAAATAAAACCCTGTTCTCAAATCTCGAGAGCATTTATAAATAAATTACAATCACTTACTTTTAAACTATAAATATTTAAAACAATAAATTTCAAAACATTGTTAAATAATTATTTAAAATATCAAAGCACTTTTAAAATAAACGTCAATAACTAATTTCAATTCATTTATAAAATTTCTAATCGATTTTCAAAACTTGTTTATAAAATTTAGAATTCATTTCAACAAAGTTAAATATTTAAGTAACTAACTTTCTAAAATATTTTACTCCAATTAATAGTTTTCAAACTACATAGTATAACAAACCTTAACTTCCTGTGAAAAACCATTTTTTAAAGTTCAACATACCCATTTTTATATTTATAAATCTCTCTCGATTTATCACAAATCGGTTTACATTTCCAATTTCATAACTATTCCCAAATTCTAGAATAGAATTTACTACATCTTTCTAAACCGATTCCTATATCTCATTATAAATCTTCACTGTGAATTTATATTTCCAATTTATCAAATGATAATCATTCCACTTATTTATAAACATTGTTTATAACTTTCATAAACTCATTCCTAGTTTATACTGGTATATATTACAAAAATCTATTTATAAATCGATTTGAAATTAAAATTCCATTTATAATCTATTTCTTAAATAACCCAACTATATCCCAAAACTATTCAAATCTCGATTCCGACTTCCGTTTCATATTTTTAAGAATCTTATTTAAAATCCATTTGTTTAAAAATCCTCAATTTAAAATTCTCTATTTGAAACCATTTTATGAAATAGCTAAATAAATATCCGAAATCCAATCATATATTTTATCCAAATCAATTCCTTATAAAATAACCCCAAAATTCAATATAAATACTTTCATTTCCAAAATCACCTTTGAATTTCCTTTTTAATTCAAAAATATTATTTATGGTACTTATAATACCAAAATTTATGCTAGTGCTACAATAGCATCCAATAATCAAATCATAAAATAATCTATAACAGATTATTCACACACATCATATATCCTTATATATGAAATTAAAATCAACATTTTTGAGGAATCCAGTAGGATCCCTCCAACCTATTTCCCGGCATCCATAGATGTTATATAACATAAAATACCAATCCTGCTTCGAGGCGGGATATCGCGGTAATATAAGGTCATCCGCTATTATGCGAGGCACATAGTGTCTCATATTGTCCAATCAGTGGGAATATATATCCAACTACTAATAATATAGTAGACTATCCAAACAAGCAATCACAAGGAACAAACAACATAAATAAAATTATTTCCACTTATATAAAAATATAAGTGGCCAGAGAGGTGAGTTTAACTCACCTTAATTTCAATTTCCGTTTTCACGTTCTGGTTCCGACTAAATTCGGTCAGCATTCGAACTTAGCTGGAAATTCTGCAAGCTCTAATCGACTCCAATCTAATTCATGTGTGTAGCATTCATAGATATGAACGCAATGCAACTTGTTTCGTCCAAATCCTTAATAGAACAGGCCAGCCCAAATGAAAACAACTCGACCCGATCCCTATTTCTTCCCCAAATCGATCAACACCTATAGCTTACCCTCTTGTGCACAGCTGTATTACAGACACCCCCCTCCGATCAACGAAAACAAACTCCGACGCCACCGATGAACTTCTTGCCTCGAGTGCTTAACCCCAGACCCACTCATCATACTTTCGCACCTCCCATACGAAACGCGACTTCCCATGCCCCTACCACTATAGCACAGTGTTGCGACCTCCACCAAGGTGATGCGGCCTTCCAGACTTCAACTCGAGGTGCTGCCTTTCATCACGAATTCAAAACAAGGCTTCGTTTATCCTCCCGTCGATCGTGCTTTGACAAATCTCCAACCCTAGTCTACGACTCCAAATCAAGGTCATTGTTGCTTTACAAATCTCGCGCGAACTCTCAAAAACAATACAGAATCGAAGACCTAGCTAAAATGAACCCCTTAAAACAAATTTTTCATATTTTTAGATAACTATAACATTTAATTTTATTTTATTTTTTTAAAATCTGGCTTTCCTTCTTTTTTTATTCGTATGCTCTGTTTAAATAGGAGGGGAACGATAGGAGATAGGTAGAGTGGTTGTTTCATGGAATAGGGTGGCTGAGATGGAGATGGAAGGGGCCTTCTTGTCAAATCGATGAAAATAAGTATTTAAATATCCAAAATATCTAGCTATAAATTTCTAATCCCAATCGAGGTGCGCCGCCAAACATTACTAATGTTATACCCCTATTATGAACGCAATGGAACAAGTTTCGAGACCTAATTCGATCGTATGTAGAAGATAGCTTTTTGAACCCAGTATGGAACTGGTTTCGTACAATTCTAAGACTGTGCCACAAAAAGCTATTTTCACTCGTTAATTAAAACGAGTTATTTTTAAAAATTAAGTAAATCACTTATGAATCCAATTTAAAATTTTGTTATCTTCCTTCTTATTAATAGAAATTAAATAAGCCTTTAAATAATTTTTATCCAAATAAAAATCCAAGATTCAATTATTTAAACAATTTCAATTATTAAATTCAACAATTAAATTATTAATTAAATCGCTATATTTGAAATTTAAGTTATTTACTCTATAAAATTAATTTTTCAATATTTAAAATTAATTAAATATTCCAATTTCAAGTAACCAAAATTCTGGGTTGTTACGTTGTTTCATCCTATTTCCAATAAATCTGGATTCTGGTCCAAATTTTAAATCAAACTGATTCAATTCAAATCTTCCAATTCAGATCATCTTAAATCTCAATTCAATTCAGATCAGCTCAATTTCGATTTCGATTCCAATCAACTTCAATTTCATTTTAAATTTGAATTATTTCCAATTTCGATTTCAATTCGAATTAATTTCAATTTCGATTTTCATTGATTCGATTCAAATGGTTTAAGTTTCAATTCAATTCTCAATTTTAAACCATTTTAGTTTATATAAAGTTCGAGTTCAATTTCAGAATATCGATTTAAATCACTTAATTCAAATTAAACTTCAATGTTCGAATTTTAGATTCAAATCTTCAAATAATTCGATTTTGGGCTAAATTTTTGAAATATCCATTTATGCCACTTTTACTTAAACAAATTCGAAGTTCAAGTAAAAGTTCCAACCTTTAAAACAATTTCAATTTTCTTACTTCAGGTCATATGTCGATTTTACTTCACATTTCAAAATAAATTCTTAAATAATTCATTTTAATCAATTCAATTTCAACATTTCATGGCTCGAATTCGAAATTAATTCACTCTTTATAAATTCGATTTTTATTTCTTTAAACAAAATCATTTAAATATATTCAAATTCTAGAATTCAAAAATCGTTAGATTTGACCAATCCGGTGTCTGTATATAATTTTCTATCCTATGGCCAAGTGATCAGTTATTTCAATTTAATTTCAGGGATGGATATATATCATTTCAATCCAAATCAAAGTGTCATATGAATATATCATTTCAACCTATTTGTTAACTTATTCGAATATAATTCAGATAACAGTTTATATGATGTTAGTAATATACATGGTGATAAAAGGATATATATATATATAAAATAAATAAACATCCAATCATCCAAAATATCAACCAATATGCATCCATCACAATCAATATTGCAAAACAGTCAATATATCACAAAGTTGACCAGTTATCAATAATCGGGAATTTAACTAGCAGTTTAATTCCAATTTCAATTTTAATTTCTAACAGCCAATTCATATGTCAATTAAATGTTAACTAAATTATCAATCAACTGTAAATAAAAATAAATAACTTCACGATTTCAATTTAACTAACATAAAAATATTTTAGTAATTCGTGAGCGTTTTAAAACCCTCACCTTTATTTGAACCTGGAAATTTTTCAGCTTCAAATAAATTGCAATTTGGTTCCATGTCATAGACGACTTTGATATGAATCCAACACAAAAGATGGCACCCAAATCTGACCTCGTATGGATAAGATATAATTTAATAAACATTTGAATTCAATCAATTTAATAAATAACATAATGAAGTTGTAAATTGGCTAATTACCCTGCTTAAACCCGATCAGCCTTCTCTCATTCAACCTACAGGAATGCGCGCTCGATTCCTTTTTTTTATTCGATCGTACAAATCGCCTTAGCCCAGCCACCGACCATCGCTGACCCCCACGCACCGCCCGCCTGTAGCCGCCACAACCTGCACGCCACGCACGCCACGCACATAAACCTGCAACGAAACCTAAAACCTGCTGTGCAGTCAAGAGCCCGTAGCCGCCGCTTCGCTCCATCGATGATGATCTTGGCCGTTGAACACACTCCTTGCGTCGAGCTCTATAGGTTTCTAGTTGAGCACTTCGAAATAGCCTCAATTGGCTCCTATGAATGTCAACTATCGGATTGTAGGGTTTGGGAGTGGCGGTTGAAAATTTAATCTAGGTTTTAAGCAAATGAACGGAAATGGAGGGCTATTTATCGAAAATTCACACGGCGCTATTCATCCTTGAAATTTTTCGAACTCCAAACGAAGCGTGACGCCTGACGTTCTATATGTTATACACCTATTTCGAACACAATGGAATATGCATCGGGAGCCAATTCCATCATATTCAGAAGATAGCTTTTCAAATCAAACTATTTTAATTAAATTCCTTTAATTAATTTCCATGTGTTTCAAGCTCACACACCCAAACGATAATTCCAATCGGTACAAAACTTGAAATCTTACAATAATTCACTATTACGAATCCGATGAAACTAGTTTCGTCGAAATCCGAGACAGTGCTCAAAAAGACTATTTTTAAACGTTAATTAAAATATAAAATTTAAAATTTTTATTTATTGACTTTTAAATTCAATTTTAAAAGTAAACAATCTTTATTCTTTTTTAAATAAAATTTAAATCAACTTTTGACCTCATTCTTATTCGTATTAAATTCAGAATTCAATTATTAAATAATTTCCAATAATCCAATTTCGATAAATTCCAATATTAGATTTCAAATGAAATTTAGTTATCAAACAATTATTTTACTATCATCTTAGGGATATAATTAACATTGGTTTACATCTTATTACATTAACATTCAACAATTATCATCCTAATTCATATTAACTGCAATAATTGATTTACATTAAAATTTATTTGATTTGCAAATTATTTCCACATATTAAAATGAGATGATAAATAAACAAATTATTACTTTTAAGTATTCTAATCATAATTATAAATTTTATTATTTACAAACAATTGTTATAACCACTTACACATCACTGATTTTATATTCAATTTCAATTAATTACATATTATCTCACCATTTAATACAACCTTTAATTTATTTCCTTATTTACAATTTCTAACCAATTTAACTTTGCAATTATTTCAATTACTTGAGGTTACATTCAAATAGTCATCAATTATCTTAAATTAACATTATTAAATTTCATTCTAGTTATTTTTCTCATTAATAGATCATAAATTTTAATTTCTTCCAATATTAAATTCCAAAATCTTATTTAGTTTAATATTTAATTATCGAAAATTACGGGTCGTTACACTCTCCCCTACTCAAAACTTTTCATCCTCGAAAAGGGAAAAGAAGGAATTAATATATTTTATTCAAAGTATTCAATTTATAAACAATTAATTTACATACTCAAGTATTTTAAATAAAATATACCGATTGATAAACAATTAAATCTTCATATTCAAGTTAAATAAAAGTTTGAAAATATTTTCACTTATAAACCCTTTTAATAAAAGTTTCAAAATATTGTTGTTTTCACAAAATTTTCTAAGTCTAAAATTCACGGAAAATTTCATCAAAGTCTCCTTTGTACGGAGAGGTCCGGAAAATAATAATATTAATAATAACAATATATATATATCATATTTCAAAAAAAATATCCTAAACCACGGAAAAACAATATATTATCGCTATAAAACCATAATCCAAAAACATACCTATTTGTCGGGCAAACAACGCTTTATTTATGAAACCAAAAGCAGTAGCTATTACTTCCATAAACCTGTATTTCACTTATAAAATCCAAAAAGTGAGAATTATGTATAAGAGAAATATCTAAGTTGTTTCAATTAATAATAAAACAAATTATCACAACATAAAAATAGTCAGTTGCAAACAAAAAAATAAAACCATCATACTCAACAAAAAAATCAACTATACATCCGTAGCAACCAAAACTAATGGTTTGTTTAGGTTCAGAAACTTTTAATCGTACAAAGTGATAAATAACTATCAAGTGTACCCTACGCTCAATAGCCTTAGATAATTACTTAATAGATTATTTATACATCCTTATACAGTTAGAAGTATCCTTTCCCAAACATCCCATAAGCCAAAACAACTAAGAATTTCAAATATTATTTAAGTTTATCCTTATAAATATCCTTTCACATTATTTACTGTTTATTTATTTTCATTTATTCATACAATGATTATTTTATTAATTAATTTATCTTCACTACTTACTAGATTTATTTCTCATTCTATATTTGAAATCATCATTGGATACATGTTAAAGTATTAGGTACATTTCATTTTCGTTTATTTCACATGTATTATTTACTTATAATCTTTGATAGCCATTTAATATTAATATTCATCAATGAATCATTTCAGTCATTTTCTTCAGTTTATATCATTTACTTAAACAGTATTTACCTTTTTACTATTTAATTTAATTACAAGCATTTCACAATATTAAGTTTTATTTATAACATTCCTTGTAACATTAAAACTCTTATTTATAGAAATAATTCCATTTGAACACTTTCATTACTTAAGTTTTACTTGTATAATATCCTATTACATATTCCTATTTAACATTACAACTTTTAAACAATTCTAGTAAGTTATATATATTTTTAAAAATGTAGTTGAATGTTACATAAGTTTATCTTATTCATTTTAGTTAACAATTGCTTAATAATTACATTTTCTTATTTTTTTCATATCTTTTTGTTTACAAGTTACAAATTTCTAATTTCTTATATATTTCATTAATCACGTAGCATCTAATTCTTATTTCCATTTTAGAAGTTTCCAACTATTAAAATAGATAAGATTTCATCTCATTACAATAATTAAAACCCCTAATTTATAGAAACTTAAGAACTAAATGCCAGGTTCATTTCAAATCATTTGAAAAATATATATATACTCATAGCTTCTATATATCAAATCATATTTAGAAATTAAGAATTAAGATTTGCTTATCAAAACAAATGTGTAGTAAAACTACTACAATGGTCTTCCCATGAAGAGACCCGCAGTTCCGTACCCTTTGAGTTGATAATAATTCACTCCAGTTCAACCCAAATTGTACGAAAGAGCGGATAACTAGGGTAAAGAAGAAGTAAAGGACAGAAGAAAAATAAGCAACAACACAGAATCTCACAATCGCAGCGGAACAAAATATAATATATAATAACAGATTTTTATACAAAAGGATTTGTAACAGTTTATATACTTACAACCATGAGAGTACAAAAATTCAATACATCAAAATGGACAGTTATAATAACTTGTCCTCACACAGCGGAAATAAAACCAAGTACAGAGATACGTCTCTGTCATCCAGCTCATCTCCTGAGCTCCATAGCATTCTATCCTAAATCTGTAATACTCGGTTTGACCCGAGCACGATAATAAAATAACACCCGAGTCAGTCTGGAAAACCAGCGTGAGAAAACACACTCAATTTGAATTGTTAGAGTTATCAAAATCCTTTGAAAAACAAAGGTATCTCGTAAGACCGCATCACACATAAACACGACAGGTTTTTGCCTTACGATAACCAAAATATTTTTATAGAAAATCCAATGATATTATAATAGTGTCTAAATACAAATACTTATTCAAATAACTGAAATTGTTACATTAATTAAATTTCAGCATACTAGGCACTACAAACAAAACTGTAAGCTCGTATTGGAAAATGGATTCCAACGAATGACTGGGCCACTGGGGTACCGCCCACCACAGTACACCTCTAGAACAATGTATCGAGGACCATGCCCGGATCCCCTGCTACACAAGATCGGCCTACCCCTAACCTGGATAGACCGAATATGTTATCACCCCGGGTGTTCCCACCCTTACTATCGAGCACTTCTTCTTTCATGTAAACCCATATCTAAGGTAAATAGGGTTCCGAGGACGTCTAGAAAAGTGATAACATACCCTACTTGGGTGCGACCCACTTAGCCTTGCTGCATCTCCCATGTTTTAGTCATTCCCGGTTGATGAGGTTTAAGGCTAAGCGTTACCTTTCAAGTATAATTTTACTTAGAATGCACATCGTCCTCCAATGACGATGTTCTGATAGCATTCGTCCATACAAGTTGTCCTGGGTTTGGATGAACCGAATCACCGTCTTCATCATCTTCACGGTATTCATTCGTTACGTTCAAACCGGATCGAAGTGGTTTTCGGATAATTAAATCCGATCCCGGTCTCTTCGAAACGATTAATGTGATTGGCCAATATTGATAGTCAGTTGTTTAACTATCAATAAAACATCCATAAGCAGCCAGTATGCCTTATTTTATAAATCTCCAAAATATTTATTTCAAAACATCTTCACCAAGATATATATTCGGTTTCTTCAATATTTCTATATTTGAAACAATTTCAACACTTGTATCCATAACAGGATATTTCACCACTTTCAACACTTAGAAAATATTTCCAACTTCTATTTTTACCACACTTAGAAAATATTTTTGTTCCAAATCAATTCCCACTAAAAATATTTCCAAATCTTTTCTTTCAATACTTAGGGAAAATATTCACACGTATAATTTCCAAAATCATTTTAATATTTAACTTGGAAATATTTCATGCTTATCTCATAAGTCTCCGGAATTTTAATAAATGCTTCCCACGATTTCCCAACCGATTATACTTATTTCTAATTTTAACCCACCATTTAAAACTCCTTTTAAATGAATTCAAAATCTTCCCGAAGTTATCGCATCTAGACATCGGAAATTTTTCTTAAGTCTCTAACGTTCCATTTATAAGATTTCTCTTATACAATCTCATCCTTTAATAAACCCCGCTTACACATTAAAGAGAATTTATAAATAAATTTGCAATCATTTCAAAACTGTATATATATATATATATATAACAAGTGTTTCCTTTAAAGAATAGTAATTTATTTAAAATATTAAGTTATTATTTAAAATATTGAAAACACTTTATATCATCAATAACTCATTTTTTAATGAACAAATAAATTTCCAAGCTGAATTTAAAAGTCAAAATTTTTGTTAAATGGATATCTAACATTTGAAAACCTACTGGCCGAAGCATCTCAATCTCAACTAGTTTAAAATTCCTTAGTTTTAAAATAATAAAATTTCCCTTTAAAATAAACTCACTTCTTAAAAGTTTTAAAATATATATTTTTTAAAAAGAAATCTCAATAACCAATTTAACTTATAAATTCCTCTCGATTCCATCACATCACCTCCCTTCCGATTTTCCTTAACCATTTTTTTCCAAATTCTAATATAAATTCACCTATGACTTTATATTTCAATTTATCATCCTGGTATCAATTTTTCCTTTATTTATAAACATCGTTTATAAATTTTATGACCCCTTTGGTTTTACCTGTTTATAAAGCAAATCTTATTTTATAAAATTCCATTATATATTCATTTCTTATGAATTCCTTTTATATTCCCAATCTATTTTTAATATTCATTTTAACTTTTTTTATATTTCTAGAATATCATTTATAAATTTTCTTATATAATTCATTTTTAAAAATCACCACTTATTAATTCGCAATAGTTAAGTATAACCAAAAATCAATATATTTTTCTAATTCAATTCTTAAAATAACTCCAGTTCCAATATATATATATATTTATACCAATCCTTTTTTAATTCCTTAGATTTCAAAAATATATTTTTAGTATTCGAATTATCAAAATTCAGGCCAGTGTCACAATAGCATCCAAAATTTTCCAATCACTACAACAATCTATTAGAGATTATTCTACACAAATCATATATCACTATATATGAAAAATAAATAATATATTTGAGGAATCTAGTTAGATCCCTCTAACCTGTTTTCCTACATCCACAGATGTTAATACAACATAAAATAAATACCAATCCCGCTTCGAGGGGGATATCGCAGTATATAGGGCCATCCGCTATTATGCGGGGTGCATAGGGTCTCATCCGCTACAAGGTGCGGGAATATCACTCCAACTACTAATGTATATACTATCATATATATAATATCATTCATCAGATAATAATTATTAAATCAACCAGGCATCCAATAATTAAATTTAACTATTTTTAAAATTCATCTGATAATCCAAATGAGTGAGAATTTTCTCACCTTGATTTTATTTGCAGACCATTCCAATCTCGACTTGTTTTTCCTCGATTTTTAGCCTCGTATAAGATTTATATGGGTTAATGAACTTCGAAATAATTAAATTTAAAATTAACTCGAATCTAAAATTTGTTTTTAAATAAAATTACCCTTATTAACATTTTAAGCATCTCGACCTCGCATCTCGCACGTGGCCAGAACACCGCGCTCATGCTCCAAGAACCCCACCCATCCACAACAGCCCATACCTTCACTTGCTACCTGTGCAATTAAAGCGCTCGGCAGATTCAAAGCGGTGGAGGTGCAAAAAGTCATAGCGGCGATACAGCGAGAATATAGCGGGATATAGCGGATGACTCTAAAATAGCATATAAAACTCGTACTTAATGTTTTACAAATATATAAATGGTAATTAAATGAAAAATTATCATTCAATTGAATTATAATTAATACATAAATAATTTTAAACAAAAAACATGTGCGAATATACTTTAAATAAACGTAATACTATTATATAACATAATTGAATTTAGTAGAATATTAGAGTACTTTCATTTCTAAAAATATATTAAAAATTAAATCAAATAAATTAGTTTCATAATTTTTATAATGTATAAATGCAATTTTTTAATTCATTTTATTAAAGAAGATATAGCGAAAATAGCGGAATATAGCGGGATTAATGGGATATAGCGGAAATAGCGGGGCTTAAAGCGGAAAGGCTATATTTTGGGGCTATATGGAAAAATCGTAGCGGTAGGAATCCGTTATAAGATATAGCGGGGTTATAGCAGGGTAATAGCGGGGCATTAACTACACAGCTTGCTACCCACGAAGCTAAAGGAATGCATCCATGTCTAGAAACGAGCATGTTGCCACTTCAACCATGTTGTGCCTTGAAGCACAAAGCTTGCACGCATACCCCAAGGTCGACAACCCATCGACTATACCCAGGTCGACACGTCCCCTACCTGAAGCTCGCTCCGCGCATCGCTTACTTCCATAACCTCACATACACGAATTCACACTCGCTGTAACAACCCGCATATTTATCGATTTTATATTTAAATATTTTATCGTTAGTCGGATGTTAGTCCAAAAAGCTACTTTGTGCATACGATCAAATTAGGACTCGAAACCACTTCCATTGAGTTCAAAATGACGTTTGCGATCTTTTTGAGTGTAAACTTCGATATGTTTGGAGTTAGTGGAATTTTCGCTACTTTTTCCCGTTTGTGACTTTGGTTTGGACTGCACCCTTCACTAACTCAATCCAACCCCCTTCTCTTCATAACTTCATCTCTTCACTCAATCTTCAACAATGGTGGAGGGAATGGGAAATTAAAACTCCAAAGCTTTTATCTTCATTGCTAATCCAATATCTACTCCGAATTCAAGTGAAGACATTGATTCAAGCTTGTTCTTGCTCTTGTTTTGTTTCAAGCTTCATCTTCATTGGTTTTTGGTGCAAAGGTGAGATTTTTATCTCACATTCTTGCCTATAACTATCTTGGACTGTTGGGAATGATTCCCTATCACTCTTGCATCAACATTTGCATTTGCTTTGGATTGGATTGGCGAAAAACTTCAATTTTCGGTGTTTTGGTGGTTTTTCTGGCACTAGGTCGTTCTGGCCTTCGCTAGGTCGTACGCGAGTTAAGGCGTTAGGTCGCTACGTTGAAAAGTCGCTCTGGTGAAGTCTTAGGTCGTCTCCGACTTAACATCCCTCGGCAAAGGTTAGGTCGTTCCAGCCTTAGGTCGGCCATGCTATTTCACTAGGTCGCGCGGGCCTTAGGTCGTAAGTCGTAGGTCGTTAGCTCGAACCCACTAGGTCGTTCGAGTTAGGTCGGCCAGTTTATCTCGTAGGTCGTCTCCGACCTAGGCTTCTGTTAAGTCATAGGTCGCGTGGTTTTTAGGTCGCATGACCTTTAAACCGATAGGTCGTTAGACCTATAACTCGTTGGGTCGACCCCCTTTAGGTCGTGAACCTTGTTAAGTCATTCACCCTCTATTTCGTAAGTCGTAAGTCATTACCGACCTTAAATCTCCTCTGCTAGTTAGGTCGTGTGCTTTTAGGTCGCTCGACTTTGTTAAGTCGTAGGTCGTTGGACCTTAAGTCGCTTGCCTCTCTTAACTCCAGTTAGGTCGCTCGGCCATCGTGTTAGGTCGCGTGAACCCTTAGGTCGTTAGACCTCATTTAGCTTTAGGTCGTAGGCCGCTTGTCTTCACTTAGGTCGTACACCGTAGCAGGGGCGTTGCCCCCGCACCCCCACCTAGGGGGTTGCCACCCCCCTGGACCCTCCTCCGTAGGGGATCTTATCTGAAAAACATTCAACAGAATTTCTACTATGATGGTTTTGGGATTGATTTCTTTGGACTTTACTCACGTCTTCGAACGTGAATTTATGTGATTCGATTTGTTTCAACAATCGTTTTGTGACTTGTCACTTTAAAAATATAAAGGTTTCAATACTAGTAGTAAATATCAAAACCCTTTCATCAAGATGATTTCAACACTATTTTAAATATAAAGCACGTTTTCTCAAACCGTTTTTCAATCTATTAGTATATACAAGCCTTTACTTCACTCGGATGAGAATCGAATTAAACGACTTAGTAAAACGAGTGGTATGAAACGCTTGCGTTCACTTCGTCGGTTAGCTCTTGGACTTGTTCGATTGAACCCTTTTGTGACAATTTTCTAGTGAAGATCTACAGTTTGTTTGTAAATATTTAAGTTAAGCTAGTGGTTATGGGACATGAAGCTAAACTTTTATATTTACTAGCTTAATGTAATTGACACTTCTTGATGATCATGATGATCATTTTTATGATTTAGACTAGCAATTGTGCGATGTCTCTTTTTCTGCACGGTTAGACTAGACCTCATTTATGTGATTTCGACTCACACATATCTCTTTGGATACGAGGTTAGTCTAGACACCATTTGTGTGATTTCGACTCACACATATCTTTTTGTTGCGAGCTTAGACTAGACACCATTTGTGTGATTTCGTCTCACACATATCTCTTTGTTTTCACGGTTAGTCTATACCTCATTAGTGTGATTTCGGTTCACACATATGGGGTAGCTCCCCATGGTCTTCGGACCGTTATGTGATAGGCCTATTTCCCTTTTTATGATTTTTGGATTTCGTGTGATGATTTCTGAAAATTTTATGCTTCACCTATTTTCGTGATTTCTATTGATATGCTTTATCAATTTTCACATTGGTGATTTAGTTTGTCATTGACTTGTTATGAATACGAGTTTTGGGTATGATGCCCTCTTTGGATCTTTGAGAAGATTCTTGTGATATTGGTTAATCTCTTGTTGATCTTCAATTTCATACTTATACTTATAGTAGTATACCATTATGGTTATTACATGTTCATGCCATGTCTTTTACTTTATACCATATCGTCCGATATTTATAGCTAGACTGATCCGTTTATTATTTTCTTATAAATAATACTCGGGTCAGACCGAGATGTTAAGGTGCTTCTGCTTGACTTCTCTTCAGGATTATTCTGACTTTTGGCACTACTTAGATTGGTAGTTTTTGGATGTACACATTTTTCATATAGACTCTATGTTGAACACTTATTCTTTTGTATAGCACGTTCATGCTATTCCTTTGTATTAACATGGATCTTTCTGACCACTACTCTGATGTACACTTTCATGTGTTATATGTTTATTCATATCTTCTTCCGCCTTTGTGATATGGATGTGTTTGCACAAAAAATGGACAAACACCTCAAAGTTGTGTGATGTAGTAGATCTTATGTTGTTCTTAGTGATTTGAGTGATTTATGCAAATATATGAAAAAGCAGGGGCTAAACTGTAAAAAGACATGCAAATTTATAGTGGTTCAGCCAGAATGTGCCTACGTACACTTTATATGTTATTTCTCTTCTCTTGTTTTGATTACAAGTACAAAGCTTTGATACAAGTAAAAGAAAGTTGCTTGAAAGTTCTCTCCATGCTTGAGCTCTCCCAGTCGTCCCCATTGTTGTACCCCTGCCCCTCTATTTATAGAGTGAGGCTAGGGGTAGGGGTCTAGGATGTGTATAGTTGCTGATGGGCCTGGGCTGATGTGATCTGGCCTGGTACGTCTTGGTTCGGTATCGTTTGGTTCGGAGATGGTTGGAGTGTAGAGTGGACCGGCAGTTGCTTGGACCGGTGGTGGGATGGTGAGGTTGGTCCGGTGTGGAGATGGTTCGGCATGGGCTGGTGAGGTCGGTCCGGTGTGGAGATGGTTCGGTGGAAGGAGGTTGGGCTTGGAGACGGAGTTAGTCCGGAGATACCCTGGTTCGGCTAGGGACGGTTCGGTGGTCGTGGGATGGAGCTTGGTCCGGTGGCAAAGTCGAAATATACCCAACATTTGCCCCCCAAAGCAGATTATGTGCCAGCACATGGCGTGCTTTGTTTCTCCTTTGAATAGTCACATCCGGTTCCAGACGCCGAATCGGTTGGTTCGGAGGTCCACCTTCGTCTATAAGTACGGAGCTAGGGCCCTTGTTATTTCCTACCGAACGAAGCACTTGAGCCAAGTTTGTTGCATAGCCGAATCAATCTACTGACTTGCCTATGCCTGCCGAATCAGGTACCTAACTTCCCTTCGCCGAATGAGACTTGTGTGAACCGAATGAACTCTATTAGTAAATGTCGAATGGACCTTTGAGAGTGAGAATGCCGGATGGGCCCTTGAGAGTGAGAATGCTGAATGAACCATTGAGAGTGAGAATGCCGAATGAACCATTGAGAGTGAGAATACCGAATGAACCATTGAGAGTGAGGATGCCGAATGAACCATTGAGAGTGAGAATACCGAATGGACTTGTTACACTTCACCTTTCATATTGCGAGCGAAATTTCGGACTGCACTCACTTGCTCCTTCACTTCCTCTATTCTAACAATGTGTTTTTCCGGTGTTGCAGATAATGTCTCGTAAAGCAAAAACTCGATCAGACAAAAAGAAATCCGGGGGCGAAGGAGGTTCCTCTGCCGTGCCCCCAGCTCAACCGAATCCAGAACGTCACGGACCAACCCCGAGATAACTAGTGGACGGGTACGGCCCTCAGGAACTTCTGAACTCCCCGCCCGATTGCTTTCCTAGCTCCCTCAAGGAGGAGCAGCTTGATGTCATTTCCCGATCTTTTGGAATTGATAGGGCGCACTTGCTATTGCCAGGGAGAGAAGTTATGTCGTACGATCCTCCTGAAGGGTACTTCGCCTACAGTAGATACCACTACATGTGTGGTGCCATTCCTCCTCTTAACGCTTGGATAGCCAGCTTCCTCACATATCTAAAGGTGGCCCCATTCCAGCTTCAACCCAACTCCTATGCTATACTAGTGAGCCTCTTCGTCATTTTCCAGAGGAAGTATGGTCGTGCTCCTTCCAACCGAGAGATCCGGTATCTGTATAATCTGAGGGGCTATAAGAAGGGGTCCCCATACATTAGCTTGGAGTCAGCTGTGACCTTCAAGCCGGTCTTGGATATGTATTCTAAATTCAGCATGTTCAAGAAGGAGTGGTTCTTCGTCAGGGACGACTCAGTTTCTTTTAGACGTTTCACCTCTGGATGTAAGTCTACACTTTATTTATAATTTCCATTCTGGTTTGCGAGACTTCTTCTCATACGTCTTCATTTTTTCTAGCGACAGGTGGCTTTGCGGTGGTGGAGACCGATCGCCTGGTTCAAACGGCGGCTGAGATAGAAGCTATCCCCGGGAGGGATAGATCAGCTGCCTTCCTGATCAGAAACGCGACCCTTCTGGACAATAACTTGATCCTTCCACACCAGTCAGTAGTCAAGCTGAGGGAAATGGCGGAGGAGAGGGTGGCTGCTCAGGCTAAGGGAGGTGTCGCGGCAGAGAGTGGAAAGAGAAAACCTTTCACGAAACCTCCAGCCGTCGGAGGTAAGAAACTTAAGAGGTCGGACGGTCCTTCTCCCAGCAATTGTCCACTTACTCAGGGGGAGGAAGTCATGGAGGAGGAAAGAGGTGAGGGTGGAGATGGCATCGGGGCCTTGCTTCCTGGGCAAGCGGGCGAGATTCAGGAGTGGACGGATGATGCATTCCACCAGGCTTTTGAGGGGCTGGACGAAGATCCGGCTTTGGTAGAGAAAACCGGGAAAGCGGACAAGGTCGGTACCGGTGCAAGCGAGTCTTCTCAGACTATTCCGGCCAAGGTGGCTCCGACGACTCAAGGTGAACTCTTGACTCCTGCATGCTTCATTAATGATAGGGACTTAGGAATATTTTATGATCCGCTCCCGTCCTGGAATGAAATCAAGGACTCATTGCAGTATCCTACTTCTCCCCATGGTTTGTATAACAGACGTGCTTTCTTTCTTTTTTTTAACTCGTAATTTACCGCGTTTCTCGAATTATATAGTGATGCAAGTTTGTGACACTTGTTCTTTATATCAGGAGCAGGCAAGACATCCAAGGCCTCAGATCTTCGGCACAGGCTTGAGCAATACAAGCTTTCCAAAACTTCCGCCAAGCCAAAGCCTTCGACCCACCGCTCCGGGGATGTAGTCGGCTACCGTCCTCTTCTCGGGGTTATTGAAGAGGGTATTCAGCAGAGAAAGAGGAGTCATCCTCTATCCGAACCTTCACCTAGTCCTCAGCTCCCGGCTCAGCCTCTTCATGATATCACGGAGGAGGATAGCGAGTTTGCACTTTCTCCGCACCCGTCCGGAAACCCTTCCGTTACTCATATCGACCGTCCTGACTTGGCTCGTAATCCATTCGCGGGTCATCCTGATCTGGATCCAAGTTCCCACGATATTACCTTTGACGAGGTTACTGGTGAGCACCTTCTTCCCCGCAATCCCATGGTACGGGTGCTTGATGAGGCTAAGTCCTTAGATCTCGATCTCCTTACTACTCGGATAGTTACCATGGGAGACGAGGCCAAGGCTAATATTGATCGGGTGGCGGAGGAGACTAGGAAGCTGATGGAGCATCATGCCCGACTGGTTAAGGCTGGAGAGGAGATTGGGAGTGCCAACATCCGGCTTCGATTGGTGGTTTCGGATCAGGCCAAACAGCTTGCTGATCAGGCCATTCAGATTTCTCAACATGAGGCTGCTTCTGGACGACTAAAGAAAACCATGGAAGAGGCCAGCCGGGCTGAACTGCGGAAAATGGAAGCTACCTGCAGGGAACGGATCGACATGGCTATTGCCACGATGGACGAGGTTCGGAAAGCGGATCTTGAGCAGATAGGGGAGCTATCCGGGAAACTTGAGACTGCAGAGCTTGCCCAAGCCAAGTTGAGGGAGGAGATGGAGGCAATGCGGAAATCCCTTTTGGTAGACTGCTCGAGATACCGATCGGAGAGAGATGCCACCGTTGAAAGGTTGTCGGCTTCCGAGGCCCGGATGAGGCAGTTTGAGGAAAATGAGGGGATGATGGACGAAATGCTTCAGGACATGTACTTCCGCACCTGGAAGCAGGGCAACCTATCCTGGATGGATGATTATCCCAGGATCATGGCTAAGATCTACCTTCGGGCTTTGGAGTAGGCTAGGGCCGATGTGGATAAAGATGGTGGCATGGTCTTCAGCATGGATGCGGTCACGGCTCAATTTGCCAAGGATGAGAAGGTGGCGGTGAAGGAAGGTATGCGGTTGCTTCTCGCTGAGGAGGTAGGCGTGCAAGTAGAGGATGACGATCAGGACAGTCGAGAAGCAGGCGCTGGTAAGTCTTCCTTTTTTTAGTTTCTCCATTAACTTGGTCGCTTATTGCTAATGAATCCTTTCTCTGACTGGACAGGTGGTCAACAGGACAAGGATAAAACTCCACTGCAGCCGGCCCCTTGATTATACCTGGAAAAAACTCTTTTTGTGGATTTGACAGGGTTGTATATGTTAGTCTCAAAAGAGTAAAGTAGCCTTTAGGTTGTAATATTTTGCCACTTGTAATAAATAGTCCTATTTTTGACGTGTAATTCTTAAGCTGATTTTGTCGTCTTTTGAATGTTTGATGTTATTTTGACATGTCGTATGAGAAATATAGCTGTGTATATTCTTGTAATTAAATTGTGTTTGATGTCGGGTTCTGGTTTAAAACATAATTTCTTGACTTGCAATGTTAGCGTGTGGTGCGAACAAATTATAGTCATGTATTTGTACACAAAAGAAGAAAATACCGCCTTTCATGCTCTAATTGTAGATGGCAGTTTTGAATATCTTGTATGACCGAGCATGAAAAGCAGTTGAATGCCCTGCCATCCGATTGTGAGTCCCTGCACCCATTGGCGAGTATCTCCTACTCTGTATCCTGTACTTTAGGGGTTGTTATAGTGGATAGGAGGAAAGCTTTTTAAGTAAAATTGAAATAGGTGAAAAAGTAAAACTTCCAATCACGGAAGGCCTTCGATGTGCTTAAGTTCGTGGCAAACGGGCTTTGTAGTCACTTTCCCTAGCTGTGGGTCTTGGAGACATTTGTCACCCATCTTACGCCTCCGCGGGGAGTTAATTCTTTTTTACCACTGCCGCACTTAAGACACATCGGAGCCGAGATCGCGCACAGTAACTACCCGAGCCATTATGGCCCGTAATCGTGGGTATTATTCGATTTACTGTGGCCGGCTAGCATGGGTGCCGATCGTCAACTGTGAACTGCCCCTGGCTGGCCATACCTTATGTTGGGGCTTATAGTCGGTTCACAGTTGCCGGCGAGCCGAACGCCGTAATGAGCTGCCTCGGCTATAGTCGGCCTTCTCGGTGGCTTATAATCAGCTCATTACAGTTGGCTTTAAGGGCCGTCGCGAGCAATGAGTTAACCCGCAGCAGAGGGATGCTGGGGAAAAAGTGTCTCATTGGCGAGGGCATAGATTCGCGTAGTACTTGTTAGGTCTTGTCCAGGTGAAGTTGCGCTGTGGAGTGCATCGAGTGAAAATGCGACATGCATAGGATTTTGTTCAACAGAAAAGGATAATGTTAACAAGTAGCCAAGATATAAAGGAACTAGTTAAAAAGAGATAAGGTTTTTTAAAGTGGTTCGGCATGAAAAGGCCTACGTCCACTGATTCTCTTTGTTAATTCACTTCACATGGGCAGTACAAGTTAAGAAAAGTATCGACGGAGGTGCTGGATGTTCCATGCCCTCTGGAACACCTCTCCGTCCACTGTTGACAAAACATAAGCTCCATTGTGGAGATCTTTATGAATTACATATGGTCCATCCCAGATTGGGTCTAGTGCTCCGGGGCGAGGGAAGATTCGCTTGAGGACAAGATCCCCTTCTTGTAAGGTACGATGCTTGACTTTGGAGTTGTATTGTGCTGCCACTTTCTGCTTGTGTGCTGCTACTTTAAGGACTGCATCATTCCTTCTCTCCTCAACTAGATCCAAAGACATGTGGAGGAGTTCTTCATTCTCTTCTGGGTTATAGTGGATCCTACGGTGGGAAGGCACAATGGTTTCAACTGGGAGCATAGTCTCCGATCCGTATGCCAAAGAGAAAGGAGTGTGCCCTGTTGATGTTCTGAAAGATGTGCGGTAGGCCCATAGTGCCGTAGGGAGTTCATCCACCCAAGCGCCCTTTGACTTTTCGAGCTTCTTTTTGATCAGAGTTTTCAGAATTTTGTTGACTGCTTCGACTTGTCCGTTTTCCTGGGGATATGCTACGGATGAGAAGCTTTTATGAATTCCGTGTTCTTGGCACCAGTTGGCGAATTCCTCGCTGTCAAACTGAAGTCCATTGTCTGATATGATTTTGAGTGGGACTTCGTACCTGCATAGAACATTTTTGATTAAGAAGTTAATAACTTTTGCTGAAGATACTTTATTCAGCGGTTCCGCTTCCACCCATTTGGTGAAATAATCAACTGCCACTATAGCATATTTGGCCCCGCCTCGGCCCATCGGTAGCTCGCCGATTAAGTCAATTCCCCATATTGCGAAGGGCCAAGGGCTGGTCATTTGAGTAATCTCGGTTGTTGGTAGCCGCGAAATCTTAGCAGATTTTTGGCATCTGTCACACTTCTTGACGAAATCTAAGGCGTCCTTGCTTAAGGTGGGCCAGAAATATCCGTATCGGAGTATCTTTTTTGCTAACGTTTGCCCTCCGGTGTGATCTCCGCAGCTTCCCTGATGGATGTTGGACAAGATTTCCTTGGCTTCCCTCCCAACGACACACCTTAATAACGGGTTAGAGAATCCGTGCCGATAGAGGATGTCTTCTTGTACTGTGTAGCGGGATGCTTTCCTCAAGATTTTCTTGACTTCGTTACGCCTGTCGGGTAGTGTGCCACTCTGTAGGTAGTCTCGGATAGGAGTCATCCAAGTTGCTTCTTCGGTTGTAGCTACCAGATTTGCTTGTTCAAAACTTGGGGCCAATTGCTTTGAGATGGTTACTGCCCCGAAGATGGTGACGTCTCTCACACTTGCTTGCTTTGCCAATTCGTCGGCTTCTTGGTTCTCTTCCCGAGGGATGTGTTTGACTAAGTAGTGGTCCAATCGGCTGAGAAGTAACTTGGTCTTCTTTAGATATGCTATGAGTCGTTCTTCTTGAGCTTGGAATTCTCCTAGTATTTGATTAACAATAAGTTGAGAATCGCTATGAAGACACAAAGAATTGGCTCCGATTTCTATGGCAATTTCTAGTCCGGCTATTACTGCTTCATGTTCTGCATCGTTATTGGTGGCGGCGAACTCCAATCTCATAGCATAGTGCAGTTTGTTTCCCCTGGGAGTGATTATTACCACACCTGCCCCCGAGCCTTGTTCGTTCGATGCACCATCCACAATGAGATTCCACTTGACATCTTCTGTTATTTCCAATTGCTCCTGATCTTCGTTGGTAGTGAATTCTGCAATGAAATCAGCCATGGCCTGTCCCTTGATGGCGGTGCGAGGGTGATAGGTGATATCATACTGACTCAGTTCAATGCACCATTTAAGTAGTCGCCCGGAAATGTCGGGACGATGGAGTACCTGCCTCAGTGGTTGATCGGTCAGAACTTTGATGGAATGGGACTGGAAGTAGTGATGCAGTTTCCGTGATGTGATTAGTAAACAGTATGCTAACTTCTCAAGTTTAGGATATCTGACTTCTTCCCCAGTAAACCTTTTGCTGACGAAGTAAACTGGTCGTTGCGTGCGGTTGTCTTCCCTTACCAAGGCAGCGCTTAGGGTGTGAGATGACACAGCAAGGTATAGGTATAATTCTTCGCCTTCGCTTGGAGTCGAGAGTACCGGTGGTTTCTGGAGGTGTTCGATTAGGTTAAGGAAAGCGGTTAAGCATTCGTCAGTCCATTCGAACTTTCCTTTATCTTTCTTTAGAGCTTCGAAAAAGGGGGACGCACTTGTCCGTCGCCTTGGAGATGAATCGGCTTAGGGCGGCCACTTTTCCATTTAGGCTTTGCATTTCCTTTCGGGTGGAAGGTATTTTGATATCCCTTAGCGCTCGGACTTGTTCAGGGTTTGCTTCAATCCCTCTGGCATGGATGATGAACCCTAAGAACTTTCCCGATGACACTCCAAAGGAGCACTTTAGTGGATTCAACTTCATTCCATACTGTCAAAGTACCTGGAACATCTCGCCTAGGTGGCTTACGTGATCTTTGGCTTTCCGTGATTTCACTAGCATGTCATCCATATATACTTCCATAGTTCGTCCTATTAGCCCTGCAAACATCTTGTTGACGAGGCGCTGGTAGGTGGCTCCTGCATTTTTAAGTCCGAAAGGCATTACCTTATAGCAGTACAAACACCGGTCGGTAATGAAACTAGTGTGGTCTTGGTCGGGAGCATGCATAGGAATTTGGTTATATCCTGAGTACGCATCCATAAAAGATAGGAGCTCGTGCCCAGCTGTGCTGTCTACAAGTTGATCGATCCTGGGAAGTGGGAAGCAATCTTTTGGGCAGGCGTCGTTTAGGTTGGAAAAGTCAATGCAGGTTCGCCACTTCCCATTAGCCTTCTTTACCAGCACCGGGTTGGCGATCCATTCCGGGTAGATAGCTTCTCGTATGAAGTCATTGGCGAGTAGATTCTTTACTTTCTTCATCGAGGGCTGCTGATCGCTCTGCCCCCATACTTCTCTTTCTTTGTTTTACAGGCGCCTTGGTAGGATCAATGTTTAATACGTGGCAGGCTATGTCGGGGGAGATTCCAGTCATGTCAGCGTGTGACCATGCGAATACATCCAAGTTGTGGCGGAGAAAATCGATGAGTTGTTCCTTCAATTCGGCTTTTAGTTGGGACCCAATTTTCAGTAGTCTACTTGAGTCGTGCTTGTCTACAGATATAAACTCCATAGCCTCTGTAGGCTCGGCAGTGGCCTCCTCCTCTTTGTCCCTAGGGTCTAATTCATTGAAAGGGTCGCTGGTATATCGAAGAGGAGGGGCTTTCTTTAGTTGCTATGCTTCTAGACTTTTTGTGCAGAGGGCAATCTTTACACCCTTCCCTTTATCCTTCCGGTGGTTGTTGCGAAGTTCAGTCACATAGCAGTCTCGAGCAATATCCTGGTCTCCTTCCACTTCCCCTACTCCATTGTCTGTTGGAAATTTCATCTTCAGGCACCATGGGGCTAGGACAATTTGGAAGTCAGACAAGGCTGGTCTTCCTAAGAAGGCGTTGTAGGCCGAATGGTTTTCTATGAGCACAAACGTCTGTTTCCGTACAATGGAGCGGGGATGGCTTCCAATCTCAACAAAGAGGTCCAGTTGCCCTAGGGGCATCTTCGCATCTCCAGTGAAACCGAGTAGTGGTTTATCGCAGGGAGATACATCCTTCATTGATAGCTTCATTTTGTCGAATGCGTGTTTGAACAGGATGTTTACTGAGCTTCCAGTGTCTACCAGGATTCGGTAAACTTCGGCGGGACCGAGTCGGGCAGAGATAACCATAGGATCCATGTGAGGGTACTGCCTTCCTTCTAGGTCACGCTTGCCGAATGTGATGTCATCACTTTCTTTCCGCTTCGGGTGGCGCTCTTCTATAACCGAATTGACATAGTCTCTGTTGTCTCTAAGCGACTTTCCATATCTTTCCATCTCTTTCCAGCTTCTATCTGCGATGTGCGGCCCCCCCGAGACGGTATGGATCACTATCTTCTCTTGACTAGAGCTGCTAGCGTTGCGGTTTCCTCTGTCGGTCCCCGGTGAGGGCAGCCTTGGGTTTTCATTGGTAGGAGCTGGAGTCCTGTCCTGGCTTTTTACATAACGTTCCAGTTTCTTCCTTCTGATGTGTTCCTCAATCAGATCCCGGAGGTGATGACATTCATTGGTATCATGCCCGTGAGATTCGTGGAAGCGGCAGAACTTTCCAGACTTCTGCATGTTATCTGATTCCTTCTTGTATGGCGGGCGTTTGTATCTAACTTCGGCTTGGGTGGCAAGGAAGATGTTTTCGACGGTCTCGTTCAGAGGAGTGTAAGTGTCGAATCTCGGTCCAGGCCGATATAGGCGCTTTTCTCCCTTTTGCCCCCAGCATTGTCTTTGGAATCATTTCTTCGAACATCCCTTTCCGCCGCAGGGGCGTTGCTGTGAGTTGCCTTATTCTGTTGTCCTGACTGCCCCTCCATGGCAGCATCCTCGAGTCTCATATACTTCCCGGCTTCATGGAAGAAATCGGGCAAAGTAGCTGGTTTTTCTTTTGTCAACCGCATAGCAAATTTAGTGTCCGGATGCGCACCACTGCAGAGGGCCATTAGGATAAGCTTCTCGTCGACATCCTGGACTACGGCCGTTGTGGCATTGAATCGGGTTAGGTATTGCTGCAGTTTCTCTCCGGGTTTCTGTTTGATGCCGGATAAGGAATAAGCGTCCTTAGGTTGTTCCACATGAATGCGGAATTGACTGATAAACCTTTCTTTCAGCATTTCCCACGAGCTGATGGATCCCTGGGGTAAATGACAAAACCAGGAGGTATCTAGATCTGCTAAGAATAGTGGGAAGCATTTGCACAGTACTCCCTCTGTTGCTCCACTCATGAGCATGTGCTGTGTGTACCTCTGTAAGTGTACAACGGGATCGGAGGTTCCTTTGTATGGTTCCATTGTTGGCATCTTCCATTCTCGGGGGGTGATAGCAATTTCGATATTGCGGGCGAAAGGGCTGGTTACCCTAGCGCCTATCCCTCGATCTCTTTGCTCCCGTTGGACACACTCTCTGAATAAGCGTGCCATCCTTTCATCAGAACTTGGAGCAGATAGAAATGAGTTTAGTTCTGTTCTGTGGGATTGATTCCGTCCAGATGACCTGTAGGGATGGTATCGTCTATCTTTCCTCATATTTTCCAGTGGCTGCCTTTGATCTTCTGGGAGCATGCTCAGGTCAGCTATAGTTGGCCCTTGCCTTGATCTCCCCCTACTGGGTTCTGATCTAAGCACTTCCTCGGGTCCAACTTCGGGCTGGACTCTAGCTCGGCCCCGTTCACTGGCGTTTCTGTGGTTAGGCAGCATGACAGGCTCAGCTACTGTTGACCTTCGCCCGGTACCTCCCCCGTTGGGTTCGGTACCAAACGTTTCCTCAGGCCTAACTTCGGGCTGTGCTCGGTCACGGCTCCTACCATGGCTACTTCTGCCGTTAGCTCCTTCGAAGAAGGAAGATCTTTGTTGTCTCTGAGATCCTCCAGACTGGGACTCGCCCCATGATTCAGTGTTGCGGTTGGATTCTTCAGCGTCCCTTAAGCGTGACATGAGATGGTCCACCAAGGCTTCCTGCTGGGACGTGAAGCGGTTAGTTACTTCAACCACAACTCTGTCCAGATCTGCCCTAGTAATTGCTGTAGGCTGTTCTGTGGCAGGAGTGGTTGGGTTAACCTGTTCTTCATTTGTTACTGTTGCTGGAGGAGGACGATTTACTTGATTCGTGACAGCTGAATCTGGAAGACTGCTGGATGCGATGTTTTTTCCTTTGTTAACATCTTTTCTCTGTTTGGGAGGCATGTTTTCAAAGTAGCGAACGATGCTGTTAGGAAAGCTGTTAAGTGGATGAAGCTGAAGCTTCGAGCTTCTCCGTTCTCAGTGAAAGCACCAAAAATGTTTGCACAAAAAATGGAAAAACACCTCAAAGTTGTGTGATGTAGTAGATCTTATGTTGTTCTTAGTGATTTGAGTGATTTATGCAAATATATGAAAAAGCAGGGGCTAAACTGTAAAAAGACACGCAAATTTATAGTGGTTCAGCCAGAATGTGCCTACGTCCACTTTATATGTTATTTCTCTTCTCTTGTTTTGATTACAAGTACAAAGCTTTGATACAAGTAAAAGAAAGTTGCTTGAAAGTTCTCTCCGTGCTTGAGCTCTCCCAGTCGTCCCCATTGTTGTACCCCTGCCCCTCTATTTATAGAGTGAGGCTAGGGGTAGGGGTCTAGGATGTGTATAGTTGCTGATGGGCCTGGGCTGATGTGATCTGGCCTGGTACGTCTTGGTTCGGTATCGTTTGGTTCGGAGATGGTTGGAGTGTAGAGTGGACCGGCAGTTGCTTGGACCGGTGGTGGGATGGTGAGGTTGGTCCGGTGTAGAGATGGTTCGGCATGGGCTGGTGAGGTCGGTCCGGTGTGGAGATGGTTCGGTGGAAGGAGGTTGGGCTTGGAGACGGAGTTGGTCCGGAGATACCCTAGTTCGGCTAGGGACGGTTCGGTGGTCATGGGATGGAGCTTGGTCCGGTGGCAAGGTCGAAATATACCCAACAGGATGTCAGTGACTGATTTATGTTATGATTATTTCTATGTTTGTTTCCGAAGATTATATATAGCCACCGTGTGATAGCTTTGAGTTTGTATCGGTATGTCGGATTTCCTCCTTAAATGATATGCATTCTATTCTATCTGACATATCGGTGCTCGCACAAAGAAGTTACATGGATGGTCGCTCCTCCACAGCCTTATTCTCCGTGCTAATTGACAGCGCTACATTGTAGTGTTCTTGGTTAGCGTGGGTATAGAGGTGGGGCGTTACACTCGCTCCCCTCGTTTTCCGCTGCCAGGAAGGCACCTCAAAGCTCGCGACTCCCCCCAATCGCCGTAGACTGCTGAGCGCTATGCGCCTAACTCGATTAGCTACCATCGACGAGCAACTCGAGGCCATGCCTCTTCTCCCTTGCACGATTTTTAGTTAGGTTTCTTTTTTTTTCTGTAGATCGAATTCGATTTCGATCTTTTTTTTCTTTAATTTCGTTTTCAGGAAGTTAAAGTAAAAGAACACGATTTTGAAAGGAAAAAGGGAGACCTATTTAAAAGATGAAAAGAGACGGCTTTGTACGTGATGGGTAGCGTGATTTAGAAGGCAAGACGATTTGATTTGATTTGATTTTTAATTTATTATAAAATATCTCGTTTTACAAACTTGAAATTCCGATCTCCTATCGAGGTGTGCTACTAGGCATTTAAAATGTTATACCACTATTCTAAACACAACGAAAAAGGTTTCGGGTCCTAATTCGATCGTATGGAGAAGATAGCTTTTCGGACCTAATTATTGTATTGAATTTTCGATATAAATTTCAATGCGTTTCTATTCCGTACGGCCAAATGATAACTCCAAACACTGCGAAATTTAAAATCCGACAATAATACACTATTACGGATCCAATGGAACTGGTTTCGTCGAATTCCGAGACTGAGCCTCGGAAGGCTATTTTTAAATGTCAATTTAAACAAGCTATTTTTAAAATTTAACAGATCACCTTTAAAATAAATTTTTAAAACTTTTATTATCTTCATTATTATCAATATGAATTTTATAAGCCTTTTAAATTATTTTTATCGAGCTTAAAACTCAGGACACAATAATTTAACCAATATTCAATTATAAAATTCGATAATTAAATTATCCAATAAATCGCTATATTAAATTCTGAATTTATTTTATAAATGAAAAACC
Organism: Allium fistulosum; assembly: GCA_030737815.1. Classification (NCBI taxonomy): domain Eukaryota; kingdom Viridiplantae; phylum Streptophyta; class Magnoliopsida; order Asparagales; family Amaryllidaceae; genus Allium; species Allium fistulosum. The sequence goes on along the minus strand of CM060908.1, from coordinate 733,487,800 downwards.
AAATTTCCATATCCAAAATCAATCTATAATTCAAATCCAATATTTAAAACCATTTAAATATTCCAAATCGAACGTCGAAAAAATCCGGGTCGTTACATTCCTCCCCCCTTAAAAGAATTTCGTCCTCGAAATTGCTAAGGCAGAAAGAATGCTCCAAACCCATTAACTTTTTCAAACCCCACTTAGTAAAAATTCGATATTCACTTTTCTAATATTTTAGCCTTTGCCAAAACAATTAGTTTTCAATTCTAATTCAAAAACCCTTTGTTTCAATTTCAATTTGAAACCAAATTGTCGTTAACAAAATTTTCCCAAAATTTTCAAAATTTTTCTAACACCCTAAATTTTCGAATTTTTTTGGCAGAGTCTCCCTTTTACAGAGAGACTTTTGCAATATGACAAGAGAGATAAATATATATACATCGACCCACACGGTCGAAAAACAAAATATATAACAATATTCTATATTTTCGCAGTATTTAATCCTAAAACATACTTTATTTTAATTTGCAATTCGCGCAATCAAAGTCAAGCAAAACAGCTCCAAGTAACTGTACTGACTCAATTTAAAGACGTAAGTACCAAATATGAAATTTTAATAGCATTTTATTTATTTAACTAGTGCAAACACATAAGTTTCATAAACTATTATTGTAAGCAAATATTCATAAGCAACTACAATTTTCCAATACTAATTTAATTGCTTTCACTCGATTTTCATACCATTCCATTCAATTCGGAATGATTTAAAACAAAATTATTTTCATTCAATTCATATTTAAACCAAACAAACTCATACCATTCAAAATGGATTAAAAATCAATTTTTTCACTAGCCATTTATTCACATGAATTTTATTTACTTCCGTTACGTCAATGACAATTATTTCCATGCAAATTTGATGATATTTATTTAATAGAATATCCACCTTAGTTTATAGCTAGTTTAAATTGATTCCAACTCAATTTATATTATTCCATTTCTAATTGATTCTCGATCAATTCATTTTCATTCCATTCAATTCACTTTTACTATACTCAAACCCATTTAATTTAGCTCAGAAACATTCCATGCTAATACACTAATTAACCATTTCATGAATGTATTTAAGCCAATCTTCCATTCAAAACATTAAATCAAGTTAATTTATTTATTTCTAACTATTATAACTATATGACTTAAGTTTATTTCCTTTTGCAACAAATTCTATTCCCATTTTGGATTAATTTCCATTCAATCAATCCCCTTTTCAATTTTAATTCCATACTCAACTCATTCCCGAATTTATTTAAAATTGAATTCAAGTCTATATTCAATTTATTTATACTCACTTGGTGTTATTTGTACTCAAGTCATTTCTATTTCAATCCAATTTCATTTCATTCGATCACACTTCCAATTATATTTAATTTACTTACAATCTAAGTTGAATTTTATTTAACTCAAGTTTCATTTCCAATATCCATTTATAATTCACAATCCAATTTTAACTTAACCAAGTTAAATCTATTCTATATCCAATTAACTAATTAATTATCTAATTAGTTCACTTCCATTCTATAACCCAATACTTGATTTTTATTTCACTTTGTTTATCTTCCTTGAGTTCAAATTATTTACAATTCAAGTTTGGGTTTTTATTTCATTACCAAAATATCAAACCTTTTTTATTTTGGGTTATCTATTCCAATTTTCAATTTTATAAGTCACACAACTTATTTTTTTCCCATTTCCAGCAATTTTATACTCGAATATATTCACACTTCATTTTTAGCTCAAGATCTATATTTATTTATAGCCTAAGTATATTTTTATTCAATTAATTTCAATTTTTATAAGCTATTGAAATTTATTTATTCGAATTCAAATTTTATTTAATTTAACTTAAGTTAAATTTCATCCATACCATTTTCTTTTACCAATTAAATTTATTTAACTTACATGAGTTTTAATCCCATCTTGAACTCATATTTTCCTCTTTATTACTTATATTTAATTAACTTCATCGCATTTTACTCATTTCATTTTTTTATTCCAATCATTTCTTTTATTGATTTCCTTTAACTTTGCTAAGTTAATTCACCATTCCATTAATTTAATTCATCAAATCTATTCAAATCACAACCAATTAATATTTTTTTTAAATTTACTTCCTTCAACTTAATCCAAGTTAAATTCCATTTTAGTCTTTTCACTTTTAATTTTAATCTCAAAATTCAATTTCCATATTTTTCTTTAAAATCATTCTCAATTTTATAAGTTCATCACTTATTTCCTGATATTTCCTAAGCATTTTAATAAGGATTTAAAAATTCAAATACTCGGTATTTATTTCAAATCATTTTGAAATTTCAATATTCCAAATCACACCCTTTTTAAATTTTTAGACCAACCTTGGTTTTTATCCAAACAAATTCCCTTCGGAATTTCCAAAACAAAATTGGTTTGCCCAACCAATCTAAACAAATCAACTATGGTAGCAATCCATCACTTAGAAACTCGAAAATAAATATTGATGATGCTGCGCAGCCATCACTAGGATTATTTTCCAGTGACTGAAGTGAGTTCAGTGCTATTATCACTTCCAAAATCCATTTGAAAATAATTTTCTATTCAAAAATATCTCCAAAATAATAATACTATTATCTATATCTAAAATACTTCAGAAAACATTTCAAAAATCTCCGGGATTAAATTTTCAAACTTTGGTTTTTAATCAAGCCTTGGTTTTTAACACAATTGTATAATCCATATTTATACAATGTCTATTTGGTTATATAAACTATTTATAATCTTGTTCTGATTATAATATTATCATCCCAACACTCCAAATATACCATAATAATTTCTAAAAATTATTTCCTATATATAAAAATATAATTTGGGTAAAATTATTTCATTTACTCGCTTCAAAACCATACCGTGTAAGTTTATCGCGTTCAAGTGTTTAGAAACTCCTATTGATTTAGTGGCGTCCCATTATTCGACAAGAATTTATATACTACCCAACCAATAAGTTCACACAATATAAAACCGTTTTATATTCACTAACAAATACGCGCTCATATCTATTATTACGCTCAACTCATTCTAGAGTACTACTGACTCTATCTCTAATGAGTAAATCCTCACCAAAGCCAAGGTTCTCGCTTAACCTTCAGCTCCGATACCAAATGTAGCGACCCGCAGTTCCGTACCCTTTGAGTTGATAATAATTCACTCCAGTTCAACCCAAATTGTATGAAAGAGTGAATAACTAGGGTAAAGAAGAAGAAAAAAACGGAATAAAAATAAGCAATAATACATAATCTCACAATCGCAGCGGAACAAAATATAATATACAATAACAGATATTTATACAAAAGGCTCTGTAACAGTTTATATACTTGCAATCATTAGAGTACAACAATTCAATACATCAAAATGGACAGTTATAATAACTTGTCCTCACACAACGGAAATATAACCAAGTACGGAGATACGTCTCTATCATCTAGCTCGTCTGCTGAGCTCCATAGCATTCTATCCTAAATCTGTAATACTAGGTCTGACCCAAGCATTATAATAAAATAACACCTAAGTAAGTCTAAAAAACCAACTTGAGAAAACACACTCAATTTGAATTATTAGAGTTACTAAAATCCTTTAGAAAACAAAGGTATCTCATAAGACCGCATCACATATAAACACGATGGGTTTTTGCCTTACGATAACCAAAACATTTTTATAGAAAATCCAGTGATATTATAATAGTGTCTAAATACAAACACTTATTCAAATAACTGAAATTGTTACATTAATTAAATTCCAGCATACTAGGCTCTACAAACAAAACCGTAAGCTCGTATTGGAGAATGGATTCCAACGAATGACTGGGCCATTGGGGTACCGCCCACTACAGTACACCTCTAGAACAATGTATCGAGGACCACGCCGGGATACCCTGCTACACAATACCAGCATACCCCTAACCTGGATAGACGGAATATATTATCACCCCAGGTGTTCCTGGTATAAGAGCCGAAATACCCCTAACCTGGATAGACCGAAAATTTTATTTAAAAACAAATTTTGACTTTTTAAATAAAATTACCCTGATTAACATTTTAAGCATCTCAACCTTGCATCTCACACGCCACCAAAACACCGCGCTCATGCTCCAAGAACCCCACTTATCCACAACAGACCATACCTTCACTTGCTACCTACGAAGCTAAAGGAATGCATTCATGTCTAGAAACGAGCCTGTTGCCACTTCGACCATGCTATGCCTTGAAGCACGAAGCTTGCATGCATATCCCAAGGTCGATAGCCTATCGACTGTACCCAGGTCGACACGTCCCCTACTTGTAGCTCGCTTCGAGCATCGCTTACTTCCATCACCTCACGCACACGAAGGCACCTCGAAGCACGCGACTCCCCCCAATCGCCGTAGGCTGCTGAGCGCTACGCGCCTAACTCGATTAGCTAACATCGACGAGCAACTTGAGGCCACGCCTCTTCTCCCTTGCACGATTTTTAGTTAGGTTTCTTTTTTTGTAGATTGAATTCGATTTCGATCTATTTTTTTTTTTTTTTTCGTTTTCAGGAAGATAAAGTAAAAGAAAGTGGTTTTGAAAGGAAAGAGGGAGACTAATTTAAAAGATGAAAAGAGACGACTTTGTACGTGATGCATAGCGTGATTTAGAACGCAAGACGATTTGATTTGATTTCATTTTTATTTTATCATAAAATATCTCGTTTTAGCAACTTGAAATCCCGATATCCTATCGAGGCGTACCGCTAGGCGTTTATAATGTTATACCACTATTTCGAACGCAATGGAAAAGGTTTCGGGTCCTAATTCGATCGTGTGGAGAAGATAGCTTTTCGGACCCAATTATTGTATTGAATTTTCGGTATAAATTTCAATTCGTTTCTATTCCGTACGGCCAAATGATAACTCCAAACGTTGCGAAATTTGAAATCCCATAATAATACACTATTACGGATCTAATAGAACTGGTTTCGTCGAATTCCGAGACTGTGCCTCGGAAGGCTATTTTAAATTGTCAATTTAAACAAGCTATTTTTAAAATTTAATAGATCGCCTTTAAATTAAAATTTTAAAACTTTTATTATCTTCATTATTATCAATATGAATTTTATAAGCCTTTTTTTATCGAGCTTAAAACTCAGGACACAATAATTTAACCAATATTCAATTATAAAATTCGATAATTAAATTATCCAATAAATCACTATACTAAATTCTGAATTTATTTTATAAATGAAAAACCAAATTTCCATATCCAAAATCAATCTATAATTCAAATTCAATATTTAAAACCATTTAAATATTCCAAATCGAACGTCGAAAAAATCCGGGTCGTTACATCCCACTTGAAACTCGAAAATGAATGTCGATGATACATGCACTCATCACCGAAATTATTTTCCAATGACAGAGAGGGGAGTACAAGTTTATTTTCTTTTAAAATTCCTTTTAAGACATTTCTTTTAAATCACTTTGAAATATTTATATCCAAAAATACTTCCAAATAATACTAATATTATATTCCAAAATCCTTTGAAAATAAATATCAAAACCCCAGAACTTAAGTTCTCAAATTTCAAATTTATTCATTTTATTTGTAAATTCTATTTTGCAAGTGATATTTATCAAATTTAATTACCTAAAAAACAACATATCACATCCAACTATAACATTTATAAAATTATTCTTTTATATACAAAATATAATGCTAGGTAAAATTATTTCATTTACCTATATTTCAAAAACAATACTATGTCGGTCTGCTTTTTAGGTGTTTAGAAATCCCTATCGATGCGATAGTGTACTATGTACCGACCAGAATTTATAAATACTAAATAGAATAAATTAACACAATATAAAACATTTTATAACACTAACAAATACGCTCTCTCATATATACGCTCAATGACTCATTTTAGAGTATTACTGCCCTATCTCTAATGAGTCAGACCCCACAAAGCTAAGGTTATCGCTAAACCAAAGCTCCGATACCAAACGTAACGACCCACCTTTTTGGGCGGTTTAAATCGACAATAAACCACACCTGTCAAACTCAAACCATTCAAAAGGGAGGATTGTTATGAGGTAAATAAGAAAAATAAGAGAAAAAAGAAAAACAAAACATAGAATCTCACACCGGAATGACCAAACGTAATAATCAAATAAACGGTTCATGAAGTTGTTTTGCAAAGAAAATTTGATTACACTTTTACAATACAGACCAGAGTTACATATAGCAGAAATAAATAAATAATGTAGCGGTACAACATAATGCAGTGGGATAAATAAAATAAATAGATAGTATACAAATCTCTGTCTTCATCCTCCAAAGAAAAATGGTCTTCAATACATTGAAAAGCTCAGGCTAACCCAAGCATAATAAAAAGACAGAACACTCGAGTAAGAACTAAAATATCTTATGTAAGTTAAATCAAAAGTAAATAAATATGAGTGTAACGACTTCAAAGATGTTTACGGGGTTTTACATCTCCTGTCCAGTGTCTAAGGTGCATGCAATAACTTAAGAGATGTTCGGGATTACCATCTCCTAAGGATCCGTTAAACTATTTATTATGTATTAATATACGCTATTATAATATGTCTATCAGTAAAGTAAAGTATTAAAATAGCATTAAGGCGTTACCTATATCCCCCTTAACATATTTTTATATATTCAAGTAGTTTATACAGTACTGTAATTCCTCCATAAACTGGAGCTATCAGAGGGCACTCTATAGGTACGGTACAAACCAAACTTGTAATGGGCGCGATTAGGCATGTCACAAGGCATGCGATGCAATGCCTAGGGTAGGATACTACCGTTTTGAAGATCCGAACTGGTGGTAACACATAGCAGCTACTACCGCCCACCTCGTAACACACTCCTATAATCAAATCGAGGGGTGGCCACCAAATCAATCACAAATCAATAAATATGGTATCGAAGAAGCATGTTCGATCAGAGGTGCGACCTCACTTGGCCCGGCGTGGCTCCTGTTTTAGTCACATTAAGCTGACTCGAGGGAGTCAGGGCAACGTTAGTACCTTATATAGAATCGTTCACCAAACCATCCTACATCATTCTGGAATCTCCACCACGTATAAGGTTGTTAAAGTGGTTTTCGGTATTGGCAGAGAGTATAACAATATCCGAACCCGATCTCTTTAACAACCAACGCTAATTTCAAACCGGATGGTTCTTTTATATTTCCAAAATCGATCCATAATTGATATCAAAATATCATATTCAATTCAAACCATATAACTTTAGAAATCATATTCACTTTCGAAATCATATCGACAAAATCCATAACAACCATGGTTTGAAGATTACCTGTTAATATTAAATTATAACGGTAGTTATAATTTAATATTTTAAATTAAAATATAATTGGAAATTTCAAAAATTTTATTTAGAATAAACAATAAATTTTGTAAATAAAACGGGAAAAATAAAGTTTGAAACTTTAGTTTGTTTATTTGGGTATAAATATAGGATTAAATATTGATTGGATAAGTATTTGGCTTAAATAAATTTTATTTTGTTAAAATAACAATTTTATTGCAAACAATTGGTTGTAGATATTTTATTTGGTTAAAAATGAGAAAACTAGTGTATAAATTGATTAAATAGGATAAATATATATATAACATAGGAATTTCTCTAAGTATATTTAGTCTTGGGCTTATTTGGGTAAGGTTTGAATCCATTAACCCTCTCTAGAACCATCTGATAAAGAGGAAATAGTTGTGCGTACCTTTTGTTTTCTCATGTTCCTCCTCAAAACAAAAGATACAATAAATAGAAAGAAAGAAAAAAATTGGCTTCCATTCACTAAAACTCAATTTCGCTCAATTTCGCTGCTAATTCAAGAAGAAATTCACCAAAATAAGAATAGAGAAAGGTAATCAAACTCCAAACTTACTAATTTCATCAAATTCCTACTTAAGATGAGATTTTCTAATTTACGGTAAACTTTGTCTTGCATGTAATTCTTATTTACTGTACAGGCTCTTGAAGACCAATTTCACCTTCAAGCTCCAATTTTTCTTCACAAATTTGGGTATTTTCTATCTAAAATCAAAGGTGGGTATCAAAACTCACATTTTCTAGCTTTAATTGAGATTTCAAAGTAAGAAATCTCAATTTTGTTTGTTGCATGTTCATTTGTGAATTGCTGTCAGTAAACTGGGCATATCTCTTTCGTTTTAAATCGGCATTTGATTTTCTTTGATGTTCTAGAAACCATGAAAATATTGTGATAACTTTCATGTTAAGCACTTTCGAAAATTTTGAGCATAAAGGGTCGAAAAACCCAATTCAAAATCGCTGCCCTGTCACCGTAAAACTGTGACTTTCTATGCTAAATGCTGTTGGTAATTTGAGCATATCTTTTTTGTTGGTTGTCCGAATTTGATGATTCTTGATGTTCCTGAAAGCTTAGATTATTTTCTATAACTTTCATGTTAAAAACTTTCGAAAATTTTGAGTACAAAGGGTCGAAAAACCCAATTCAAACTCGCTGCCCTGTCACTATAAAACTGTGACTTTCTGTGCTAAGTGTTGTTGGTAATTTGAGCATATCTTTCCTTTAATATCCGAATTCGACGATTCTTAATGTTCCAGAAAGCTTAGATTATCTGCTACAACTTTCATGTTTTGGGTTTTGTTAAATTTTGATGTTTACATGCTCAAAAGTTCATTCTAGCATTGTTGTCCCGAAACTAAAACGACAGCTGCAATGAACTTCAGATCTGGAATTTTTTTTGCCATATCTTTCACGTTTTTTATCCAAATTCAATAATTTTAGATGTTCCAGAAAGCTTAGATATTGTGCTAAAAGTTTCATGTTTTGAGTTTTTAGAAATTTCGAAGTTAGCTTGGTCAAAACTGTGTTTGTTTGTTGCTGTCCCGAGAGAAAAATGATAGCAATAACAATTATTGACCTGAGAATTGTATTAGCTTATTTTTGCTCTCATTCTTGTTCGGTTTGATGTTGTTTTTGAGATGTTTTGAGAGCTATGGTACCTACCAATAGGCTAGCTATATTTGGAGAATTTGAAATTCAAATTTAAATAGAATTTGAATTGATTTTGGGTTAAATTTGAATTGAAATCGTATTGAATTCAAGTTATCGGTCTTGAGTTATCTTTCTTGTTTTTCATTGTTTTCGAGCACGGTTCTCACTAAACCCTTTTTGAAGTGATTTTGATTAAATGGACATTTCAAATTATTATTATATAGTATTTTAAAATTATTTTTCTAATATAAAATCTATTTATTTCCTATAGTAAAGGAATTTCAGATATTGGTTTTATTAATCTTTTCGGGAAAAAGTTTTAAAAGCTTGTTTTCTCTAGTAAACTAATTTAAATATAAAACATACACTATTACACTATTCGAACGTATGAGAAAGAGAATTAAATGATTTAGTAAAACACGGGGTATGGGACATGTGCGTTTACTATTTCGGACTTGTACGATCGAAGCTATTTGAGATTATTGATTCTGAGATGTTTTGCCATTTTATGGCGTATTTTGAGTTTTATAATTCCTATTTATTGGAATTATTTAAGATGGCCAATATTTGGTAAGTATTATGGTTTGAGATCTCCTATGTAGAAGTTTGGTCGATGAGAACCATCATGATGTTTTATTTACTTGCCAATGATATAAGGCAATTCTTGAGTATATGATTTCATATTTTGAGATTTATGGTTTATGAGGAACCGTCACGATGTTTTCACTTGTCGATGAGATGAGACAAGTTACGATGCCATTTAATACTTGTCGATGAGATAAAATGAGTATGGTGTCTCTTTATCACTTGCCAATGAGGCGAGGCGAGATATGATTTTCTGAGTTTTATGATGTTCCTAGTGTTCCATCGACTAGCGGCTAGTAAACCGCTAAGTGCGAACGTGTGGTATGGGACACACGTTAACACTTTTCGGGTCCTATCCATGAGTTTGTGACACATTGAAGATGTATACCTAACAGAAATGCTTTGACAGGTGTTAGCAACCTTGTCATGAGGACGAACTGCTTTGGGATGTACTAGCGACCTTGTTGGGGCTGACAAAACGGCTTGGAGAGGTGTCAACGACCTTGTCATGAGGACGAACTACTTTGGGAGGTGTTATCAACCTTGTCTGAGGCTTCAGCCGTCTGAGTTTACCACGTGCAGCATTGCTTCGGCATTGCAATCGGGGATTTGGCCAATCCGGGTTTTTTGAGTTTTCTGTTTTATTGTGATTTCACCATTTTAAGATGTTTTATTACATCGATAGCCTAGTGCTATATGAGATGTTATATGTATGCTGATTTCATTTATGATGTTTTGAACTCTTATCGAGTTACTTGAGTTATGAGTTTGGATGATTTCATGATTTTATAGGATATTCTAGGTTTTACCATTTTGGCGAGTTGAGATTGAGATTTATATACATTTATACCGATGAGATGAGGTATAATTGAATTTGGAGATTCTTCTATATTGAGTTTTGGATCATCCTATTTGAGAATGTTTTATGTTTGCCATTTTGGCGAGAGTTTGTATTGATGTTTCTTCTTTTGAGGAGATATGGTTCATGGAAACCATGTAGACATTTTGGGATGTCGCCGATGATATGAGGCGAATTTTTATATTATTTTAGTATTAGTATTGAATTTACCTCTTTTGAGGTCTTTGTATACTTAAGTGACACTAGTTCACTTAAGTCATGGGTTTTATTCTTTCTGTTGCCTCTTCTTATTCGAAAAGAATTTTTCCTTGTATCTTATGCTTCATATTATCATCTATCCTCATTAACTGATTGTTTTAGCTAGGCTGACTCGTGTATTTTGTACTCGGGTCAGACCGAGTTGTTTCAGGAAAGCTATCAGCTACGGGACTTAGCTTTGATGCATTTGTTTGGATATCAGCCTAGCACTTTTGTGTAGTTTATATTTCTTTCCGCTTGACTCTGATATGTATTTGATTAGATGTATTTAGTGTGGTCTCCGTACCACTATTGTGTATCAGTTTGTATCATACGGAGATGTATCTATGTATATGTATTTATATATATGATGATTACTATTCTATGATGTGATATGCATTCTGTTATTGTATTTTGTTCTGATAGATCCATTAGCCACCTTTAGTTTTGTATTAAGCATTTATTGGATATGTCGATCCACTTGAAATAGAAAAAAATTATAGAGCATTTATCGACGTATGCAGTAGATGTTTAAGACAAGATTATAGATGCTCGCTCCTAACCAGCCCTATTCTCCCCATTAGCAGAAATAATTACCCAGTAATTCTCTTTGTTAATGTGGGTCTCAGGGTGGGGCGTCACAAAATGGGTTAAATCCTCACTTCAAAATCATCATATTTACTCAAATATGTCATTTCACTAGAAAGTATCATTTCCTCCCAACTTAGGTTATAACATCATTTAACCATATTCTCTATTAAATCAAGGATTTAAATATAAACACTTCAACTTTACACGGTCCGAAATTTAGAAAATAGTTTAGATAGTAATAAATAGTTTAAATAGTTTTAAAAATAGTTTAAAATAGTTTAAATAGTATAAATGGTTTAAATGGTTTAAAATAGTTTAAAATAGATTAAAATAGTTTTAAATAGTTAAAATAATTTAAAATATTTTAAAATAGTTTAAATAGTTTAAAATAGTTTAAATAGTTTAAAATAGATTAAATTAGTTTAAATATAGATTAAAATAGTTAAATAGTTTAAAAATAGGTTAAAATAGTTTAAAAATAGATTAAAATAGTTAAATAGTTCAAAATAGATTAAAATAGTTTAAAAATAGATTTAATACAGTTTTAATAGTTTAATATAAAATAGTTTGATTATTGGAAATGGTTTATAAAGTAAATAGTTTGAAAATCTAAATAAATTTGAATTTAAAATAATATATCTTTAAATAGTTTACATTAAAATAATTAATTTGAAATTAATATCAAATTAAACTATTTCTTCCATTTCAACAAATCTGGACCGTATTTAGATTTCAACAAAACTAAATCCTCTTTCAATACAAATTTCAAAAATCATTTCAAATTATATCGATTTCAAATTCATGCTTGAACTACATTTTTAAAGCACTTCAAATTCATAGATTTCAAAGTTTAAATATTCAAACATTTCAATAACTCAATTTTGGTAAATTTCATTTATCTTTCACAATTCAAATTTGAAATTTCAATTTAAATTCCTTTAACAATTCCCTAAACAAATTTCCATTTTAACATTTAAGGCTTAGATTTTGAAAATAATTTAGTTTATACAAGTTAAACTTCATTTCAAAATATCATTTAACCGAATTCAAAATTTTTAGGTTTTAAAAATCATTTAATTTAACCAACCCTGTGTCGGTATATAATTTTCTACCCTATGGTCATGTGATACAGATATATATCATTTCTGAAAATGTGTACGCTTGTGCACACTAATTATGGATCGTGTAATATGGACTAACAATATATGCGGAATGTTATTTACAATTGCTATACAAGTAAATATTCAGTAAACGAACTATATAGCAATTCACAGATATAGAATAGTAAATGCAGTAAACTGGAAAAATCTCACCAGGGATTTTTATACTGGTTCGGACCTCCCATCCTACGTCCAGTCCTAGACTTCTATCTGGATTTTCACTATCAACTACCTCGCTTCACCCGGAGGAACAGGTTTACAACGCCCGAACAGCCGAACGGGATTTCGTGCCTCTTACAACACCGAGGACTTCAACAAAAACAAATACAATTGCCGTTGACAACTTGTGTTCTTGATAACACGGATTTGTCACTAGTAGTACACCCTTCCTATAATCTTATCCTCAAAATATGTGAATGATGTTTGTGAAGATTGAAGGAAGTATATTACTTATTGAATCAAAAGATATGAAATAATTTCAATGATTCAATTAAGCAATTGAAATATTTGAGAGCTTTTAGAATGCAAGAATATTTAGAAAGTAAGATCAGAAATTAGAGCAAGAATTCTTCATTTTGAATCAATGATTTAGACGTGTTTATATAGAGAATAAATGGTTGCAACTCTTTGTGAAGAGTAGCCATTAATAGAAATGATCATTGATGAAAGGTAAGAGATGCAACTATTGGTGAAAGAAGTGTCTTTTGGGAAAGGTTGCTCTCTGTTTAAAAACGGTCGACAGGTCAAAAAAATGGCCAGTAGACAGGATTTCAAATATATAGACGTTATGTGCATGTGTGCACGTTCATTGTGCATTTTACACAGAAACGGTCGACCGCCTGGTTTAATACCGGTCGACCCGTCCCTGTCAAATTGCACAATGAATGTGCAATGCCATTCAAACGTATATATATTGATTATATTGAGGTGCATGATTATTTGAGGATAGATTTTAACAAGTTTATCACTATTACAACATTAAATAATCAACTTATAATCTAGAGTACCATATGTAGCTCTTTTGTGCCTCTTTATAGCCATGATGTCTTCGTTTTGTCGATCGCCTTTATTTCTTTGTCAGAAATCAAAACTTCATAGAATCTGTGTCTCAACATTCTCCCCCTTTTTGATTGATGACAACATATATCTGAAGTTATGAATCTCCCCCTGAATATGTGATCTCCCCTGAGATTTTGTCTGTATTCATTATATATATATATATATATTCCTGCAAATAATTGTTAGCACTTTCTCCCCCTTTGTCATCGACAAAAAGGAGTAATAGATCATGGAATAATATATGAATGTATTAACCAGAATATCCAAGCATAGCAAAACATAACATATTCAAGAGAACCAAAGTATCATACACACCCAAAAAAAAAAATTATACGAATAAAAGTAACGACACTATTTAGTACAAGTGTCGATTGATGTTTAAAGTACTAAACCAAAATATAGAGATAGAAAACAGAATCTAGGATGAGTCAGATGCTGTCTCCTCTTTTCTTAAGTGGGACCTGCAAAAAATATAATTAAGACCATGGTACCCACTTTTTATGGGGTCCTACGAGTTAGATCTTAGGAGTCCAAACCCATACGGGTCCGGTATCCCCTTTATATATATAATTAGTATTAAGATGCACAGTATTCATGAAATTCTGAATATATTTGTTCCTAATCAAATTGTTATTTGTTTTAGGAACCCATATTTTGATAGTCTTGACATTTTTCTTCTGAAATTTCACAATTGGTTTTGGTTTTGAATATAGTAAATTAAGATTTTTCTTAACTTCAGTCTTTTGTACTTTCTTCTTTCTTTTATTATCAAGATGTTTCTTGATTTCTTGTTTCTTATATCCCAAACCTTGTTTATTTGATGCAGATTGTGAATTTTCAATGATTTTTGTCAAATTTTCTCGACCTTTGTTAAAGTTAGAAACATTTTGAGTAATGTCATCAAACTTTGTTTGTAAACTAGCTTTTTCTAGGTCTAGAATTTTGACTTTTGCCTTAAGCTCATGATTTTCAGTAGTGAGAGCATTATTTTTCTCTTTTTGAGCTTCTATTTCTTGACTCAAAAGAGATAGTTGAGAGTCAACATTAGATGATGATTCTTGAATTTTTTCAAGTTCTTCTTCTAATATTTTCTTCTCATCTTTTAACATATCTCGTTCAAACTCTGCTCTACTTAAATCTGCTTTGACTACTTTTAATTGACGTTTTATGTCTTTATATTTGACTATCAATTCAGCATTAATATCAAGTAATTCATCAAATGTAGGAATTTGTACCTCATCTTCTGTTGCCATAAAACAAACATTAGCTTGTTCATTCTCCGAATCACTTTCACTTTCTGATGAAGATGAGTCTGAATCATCCCATGTTACTGAGAAGGCTCGTTTCTTTGACTTGTCCTTCTTATATTTGAATTTGTCATTTTCTGACTTCTTCTTTTGTTCTGGACAATCCTTCTGCATGTGCCCCTTTTTGTGGCAGTTGAAACATTCTATAGCGGATGAAGATGGTTTATTTAATCCAGGTTTCCTTTTGTTGTAACGACTGGCTTTTCGATATTTTAGGAATTTTTTGAATCCTTTTGCAATGAATGCCATATCTTCATCTTCAGAATCTGATTCATTTTCATCTTTCTCAGCATGAAATGCTACATTTTTCTTTTCTTCTTTCTTTTCTTTTCTAGCCTGCAAATTTGCTTCATAGGACATTAGATTTCCTATCAATTCATCTGGCTTCATGACGGAAAGGTCATTAGCTTCTTCAATTGCTAATACTTTTCCTTCCCATTCACTAGTCAGAGAATGTAGGACTGTTGAAACAACATCAAAATCTGAATATTTTTGCCCTAATCCGATAAGCGCATGATGAATAGTTTGAAACCTTGAATACATATCATTGATTGTCTCATTCGGTTTCATTTTGAAATTTTGAAACTGACTTTTCAGCATGGCTATTTTGGCTTGTTTAACCTTGTTAGTACCTTCATGAGTGGTTTTCAGCGTTTGCCAAATTTGATATGCAGTAGTGCAGATACTAACACGGTTATATTCATTTTGGTCTAATGCACAAAACAACATATTTATTGCCTTTGCATTTACGGCTGCTGCCGTTTTCTCAGCCGCTGTCCATTCTGAATATTCAGTTATTGGATTCACTATTTTTTTTTGGGTAGCATTCCAAGCATCATAGCTATTTGATTGCATAAAAAATGACATACGTGTTGCCCAATAGCTATAGTTGAGACCATTAAAGAATGGAGGTCTTTGTGTTGATTGACCTTCCATGTAAGTGTTAGTGCTAGTGCTTGCGTTATTTGCCATATTACAAGAATATATCAAATAACGGTGTTACGGTTATATGATGACCGTGCTCTGATACCAAATGAAAATGTGTACGCTTGTGCACACTAATTATGGATCGTGTAATATGGACTAACAATATATGCGGAATGTTATTTACAATTGCTATACAAGTAAATATTCAGTAAACGAACTATATAGCAATTCACAGATATAGAATAGTAAATGCAATAAACTGGAAAAATCACACCAGGGATTTTTATATTGGTTCGGTCCCAGACTTCTATCTGGATTTTCACTATCAACTACCTCGCTTCACCCGGAGGAACAGGTTTACAACACCCGAACAGCCGAATGGGATTTCGTGCCTCTTACAACACCGAGGACTTCAACAAAAACAAATACAATTTCCGTTGACAACTTGTGTTCTTGATAACATGGATTTGTCACTAGTAGTACACCCTTCCTATAATATTATCCTCAAAATATGTGAATGATGTTTGTGAAGATTGAAGGAAGTATATTACTTATTGAATCAAAAGATATGAAATAATTTCAATGATTCAATCAAGCAATTGAAATATTTGAGAGCTTTTAGAATGCAAGAATATTTAGAAAGTAAGATCAGAAATTAGAGCAAGAATTCTTCATTTTGAATCAATGATTTAGACGTGTTTATATAGAGAATAAATGGTTGTAACTCTTTGTGAAGAGTAGCCATTAATAGAAATGATCATTGATGAAAGGTAAGAGATGCAACTATTGGTGAAAGAAGTGTCTTTTGGGAAAGGTTGCTCTCTGTTTAAAAACGGTCGACAGGTCAAAAAATGGCCAGTAGACAGGATTTCAAATATATAGACGTTATGTGCATGTGTGCACGTTCATTGTGCATTTTACACAGAAACGGTCGACCGCCTGGTTTAATACCGGTCGAGCCGTCCCTGTCAAATTGCACAATGAATGTGCAATGCCATTCAAACGTATATATATTGATTATATTGAGGTGCATGATTATTTGAGGATAGATTTTAACAAGTTTATCACTATTACAACATTAAATAATCAACCTATAATCTAGAGTACCATATGTAGCTCTTTTGTGCCTCTTTATAGCCATGATGTCTTCGTTTTGTCGATCGCCTTTATTTCTTTGTCAGAAATCAAAACTTCATAGAATCTGTGTCTCAACAATTTCAACCCGCAATAATTTTAAATTTACGAGTATATAACGTTTCAACCCGTAATCCCGAGTTAAAATTCAAAATCCATAAAATCGCTCGAGTCTATCATTTCGACCCATAATAATTTTTCCTTAATCTATAGATGGTTCGGGTATGTTTCATTTCAACCCATAGAGATTTACTAACAATAACTAAGGGAACTTGCTGTTTGATAACAACATATAAAATAAACATCCATACAATTTTCCAAATATCAATAGTTAAACATCCATCACAATCATCATTCAAATCAGCCAATAAATAAAAACAATTAACTGATTATCCTTAACATGTATTCGATTGGCAATTTAAATTCAATATTAAATTAAATGAGAATTAAATTCAGAAAAATTCCGATTTAACTGGAATGACAAATTAAATATACCAAACAGCCATCAATTAACTTCTAATCACATCACTAATTTAATTTAACTAACATAAGATAATTTAGTAGTTGTGAGTGGGTTAAAACACTCACCTTCAATTTCAAATTGATTTAAAATCCAAATAAAGGCCCAAATTTGAACAGTCTCGAAATTTGACCAAACCAGTTCCATAATGTCTAGAATTTTGATACGATCTCAATGAAACAAAGCACACGTGCATTCGAGCTCGTATGAAGAAGATATGATCGTTATAACATTTGAAATTCATAAATTAAAAAAAATTTAACAAATGGATAAAAGACACATCACCTGCTATTCGCGAAACTCTATAGCCGCCTGAAGTATGATCTCGAACATGAACTCTCGAATAGCCGCCCATCAACATTCGCGATTGCACGCACCTCTAGTGAACTAGGATACGATCAGAAGCCACCAAAGCCTTACCCTCGACCAGGCGTCTCTTGGCCCCACGCGCGCCATACTCGCCCACAGCCGCCGCGAGTTCATCATCAATTTTGAGGCGATACCGATCATCAATAGCACGAACTAATGCTAGATCTACGACCTTCTCGCCTCCCCCTTCCCAACGCCGCTTCTCGATCGTCAATCGGATGAAGATCCACCGTTGGATCATGAAAACCTAATTTCGATGGCCAAGGTTTGTCATGACCCACTTTTCCGTACAAATTTAATCTAACATTTACCACACTTGTCCAGCCCAATTTGCATGGGAAGGCGGATCGTGAAAAGAAATAAAATAGATAGAAGATAGAAAGAAGATAGAAGGGAAATAAACAACACAGAATCTCACAGCGGAAACGAATAATCTATAATATAGAACAAATCTTTACATAAAACAAAAACTGTAATGTTTATAGTGCAGATAACAATCAGAGTATACTAACCTATTCAACACGAATAGTTATAACATCCTCCTTACAACTGCTGATAAACACAACTAAAATGCAACGAAAATATAATCATCTACGTGAGTACATCTCTAGGCCTCCAGCTCCTTTTCTTAAGCAACAAGTATCCATCTAAACTTGGGAATATGCTCGGTCTGACCCGAGCATATAAGAAAAAACACGCCCAGGTCAGTCTGGTAAAACCAGCGTGAGAATTTAAATCACAAGGAATTTTATTCATTATAAATTTTAAATCCTTTTTAAAATCAAAGGTATTTCGTAAGACCACGTCACACATAAACACGACGGGTTTTTCCCTTACGGCAACCAAAACCCTTTTATAGAAAATCTAGTGGTATTATAATAGTGTCTAGAGGTCAAAGAAAAATATAGAAATAGCTGAAATGCTTGCATCTCACATTTCAACATAGTTGGGCATAATCAAAACCGTACGGCGCTTATTGGAGAATGGATTCCATACAATGACTAGGCACTGGGGTACCACCTATCACAGTACACCTCTAGAAAAATGTACTGAGGACCTCGTCGAGATTGACTACAACACAAGACCGGTTCTACCCCTAACCTGGATAGTACCGAATATGTTACCACCTCGGTTGTTCCCACCCTTATCAAGAGCTCTTTTACATGCACCACCGTATCCATAATTAATAATATATCCAAGTGTATCTAGAAAGGTGATAACATACCCTAATTGGGTGCGACCCACTTAGCCTTGCTGCAGCTCCCCTGATTTCAGTCATTCTCGTTGATGAGGATTGAGGCTACGATTGCCTTTTTAAGGAATTTTCACTTGGAATGCTCATTGTCCTCCAATGACAATGTACTGATAGCATTCATCCATACAAGTCCGTTCTGGGTCTGAACGAAACCGAAGTCACTATTCCTACTACATCCGTTTAGAGTCATCCTTGGGATTAGTAGCGATTAGCCCTTACACTTCAATGCTCCATCTTCGATTCCATGCTCTTGTCTTCACTTCGTAAACATATTCGTTGGATCGAAGTAGTTTTCGGATAACTTATCCCATCCCCATCCCTTCAAAACAACTTTTCGATATTTCCGATAAACTCAACCTCGGTTCTTTATGAAATAGACAGATGGAAACAAGATCAGAGATCATCTCCTAACCGTTAGTGGACGGATTCCTTATAATCGTCCTAGAAGAACGAAACGAGTTTATACGTACAGTATAAAACTTTTGATGGTAACTGTACCAAATAATTTCCGTGTTTCTCCTAGATATTTCCAAAATTATGTTTTTGGTCCATATTTGATAGTCGGTTATTTAACTATCAAATAAACAATCATTCAACCAAAGATTTCATTTCCTACTGAAATCACTAAGTCTTATTTAATTTAAATTTAAATCAATTAAATCTCTGTATATAATTATCTCATCGGAATAAGTATATTCACAAACCATTCCCTTCAAAAATGTTTGAAAACTTTTTAAAAAAATATGGAAAGCACCATGCGGTATTAACCATAGATTCGTAGCTCAATGATTACATCTCTATCCCAAAGAAATCCAAACTTAACTGCGGGCAATCTCTGCCTCCGATTTCGCCATGAAATTATACCATTACTTCCCAAAAACTTTATTAAATAATTATCTCAAAATAATACTTATAAAGTTTCTATACAAATTTTCCAAGTTTAATTTAGGAAAAATACTCTTTTATAAAAGTTTACCATATAATATATTATTTTTAAAACATTATTAATACTTGAACAAATTATCTTTGAATTAATAATAATATATTAATACCGATTTATTCTTAAGTAATAATTAACCTTAATCAAATCATTATAAATAACTTTAATTAATAATTTATATGCTTTTAAACAATTAGAATAATTAAATAACTTTGAAACAATAATCAAATACTTCAAATAATTTTTAAGAATAATAAAATAATTAACTTTAAATCATTTTCAAATAATTATTAATTATCTTTAAAATATCAATAATAAATAATAATTCTTTTAAATAACTTTGATTCCAAAATCAACTTCCAAATTGGAAAGAGGCTAATTAATTTCAATGGTACTTAGTCAAGTTACCATTTATTTCATAACAATCCAGCATAACATATTTGATATTCATATCAATCTATCTTTAACAATTAATTTAACATCATATTGTCAATAAAATTCTCAGGAAAATAAATAGATGTCTAAACAATATGACAGCAGAACAAGGTTTTATTTCTGCTAGTCAATGTCCAAAACACATATATCCAGTACTAATGGCAGAACGGCGATTTATTCTGCCCAGGCGGTCTAATTAAATACAATTAGCAGAACGGTGTTTTATTCCGCTAAACATATATCAAAAACATCGTAATTAACATAATTAACTTGTCACTATTTTTATCTGGGGAAAACACTCAACAGACTGGTCATATAAATTTTAAACGACGATATATGCTTTAAATCGGTAATTTAAATTTTTGTACGTTTTAATATACCATAAATTTTCACTTGTTCAAATCCTACAATAAACCATATGATGACGTAGTGTTTGGCGATACAGACCCATTGCAACAACTTTCGCGTTAATCGGGTTTTGCATGAAAAAGTTATAGTATTTCAAAATTTCGCTAAAAATATATATATAATTAAAAAAACAATCTTAAGACAACCACTACCACCCCCATACTCTTTGGACTGAGCCCAACCCACCTTTTATTTTTCTTTTTCTTTTTTTTCTGGGCCGAAGCCCATATCTACCAAAAAAAGACAACTTGTTCCCTCCCCCTTTTCCTCTCTTCATCTCCCATTTCTTTTCTTCCAGTTCCAAACACAAAGACCCCAAACCCAAAACCAAGTCCTTAATTCTTCGATTAACCCACAGTCTCCACCGATCACACTTCCCATTTCTAGCAAACTCGAGACCATACTCAAAAACTATGGCACCCATACCCCTATAGTCGAAACTTCACCATTCCAGAACCTATAACCATGCACAACCATACACGCGTGCACGTACACACAAACCATCCTCAACCGATCAATGAACCGCCACCTCCAGCAAAACCTCCTCGTCGTGCTCGTTCAGTTGCATCCACCCCTCACCCTCCATCGTCTCCCAAACGAAAAGAACCCATTTGAACCCTCTTCCCCAAACCGCCTGGAACCATAGCGAAAGAAATAAGTTTCCCTATGCCACAACTAGACACTAGCGCCTATGCCACCTATATCGCTGAAATCCCCATCCCTAACGCCGCCTCTTTGCCAAGTGCGACAAGGCCCGGTCGCCTCCCCAATCACCTGCAACGCATTTTCCCACCTTCGAAAAACAGAGCCTTAAACCCTAATAACATCACTCTACCCCAATCCAAGGCCAAAATTGAAATTCGACCATGATGGATCCCTCACCCACGTCCCTCTACTCCTCCTCTAATCTACCGCTCCTCCCCTTGATGACTAGATCACCGGAATTTATTTTTTTAAACAAAAATTGATCATCTCAAGATTACTCACAACGTAAACCATTAAAAATCATGAAACATTCACTAAAAATCCTATTTTCACATAACGATCATGATTATATACATGAATCAATGTTTTAAAAATGTTGAAATTTGCCAAAACTCGGTTTACTTACTGTAAATTTGAACATTCACACTATATATATATGATGAACAAGCTTCGAACAATTTTAACATAATCTATGCTAAAAAACAGACGAGTTACTAGTTTAGATTATCTTCAAATTCGAACTAGATTTGGAGATAGAGATTTTTAAATAAACCGAGCATGTATGTATATCTTCACTTTAAAAAAATAACAGAGCATTTTAAACACTTCCAAGAATTTCTCTATTTTAACTCTCACCTTCCATATGCTTGAAATCTTTTGAAAACTTCTGTTTGAACTTGAGTTTTTGATCTGAAAACATAAAAATTTTGCTTAGCCTTAGAATTTGAAAGAACAGTGCTTCTTCCTTTTCTTTTTACAGTGCTTTGCTATTTTGTTTGTTATAGAGCTTTGTATTTTTGTTACAGGCTTTTTGTTTGCAGAGTTTTTGCAAACTGAAGCTAAAACACACCCCTATATATATATATATATATATATATATATATATATATATATATATATACATGCCCACATAAACAAAACGATGTATTTTGTTCAATGTTTTGGCTCAAGAGAAACACAGACCTGTACAAAGTTTTGTACAGTTGATGGGTTGAAATGATTTTGAGTTGATGTGGTTTGAGTTTGAAAAGAAGTCTAAATAAATGTTTTGGTATTTACTTCTTTTGACCAGACAATGTCCATATAAATATATATGTTTATATTTCTTTGGTTATATATTCCTTTCCAGGAAATGCTTATGTTTGTTAATTTGTAATTTTTTTTGGTTTTACTTTTACATGATTATCTTTTGGTTATTAGTCTCTTTTATTTACTTAGTAAATTTCCCTTTTATTCATGCTTCACTTAAATAAAACAACATGTAAAGTGGTTGTTAATAAAAAAAACTATTTTTAAGTCTTTATATATATTTCTATTTAAAATATAAAAATAAAAGTTTTCTATTTAAAAATATATTACTCAAAACACTAAAAGTTTTGCTATTCTTTTTAAATAAAATAACATTTTGTTCTACTTTTCTTTTTATTATTTTTAAAAATGTATAATTCAAAGCAAATGAAAATTTTTGCTATTTCATTCTAAATGTATAAAATAACATTTTTGTCAAAACATTATTTTTTAAAAGATTTCTTATTTAAAATGATTTTATAAATTTTCTCATTTCTATCATCATTTATTTTCATATATATCTCTTCTTTCATTTTTCAATATGTAACATCCCGCATTTTTTGTACGCTTTAAGCAGACACACGTGCCAACTCAAACCATACAGAAGGTGAATTGTTATTGGAGTGAATAAGAGAAAGTAGAGAATGAAAAAAAACAAAACAGAATCTCGCAGCGGAATGACAAAATATAATAATCAAATAACAGTTCATGAAGCTGTATACAAAATATTTGATTATACTTATACAATACAAAACCAGAGTTACACATATCAGAGATAGATAAATTATAATACAGCCGAACAGTATGATGTAGTGGAATAATAGAATAAATAATAATAGTACAAATCTTCATCTTCGTCCTCCAAAAAAGGTCTTCAAATCCTGAAATACTCAGGCTGACCCGAACGAATTGAAAAGACAAAACACTCGAGTTAGAACTAAAAGATCTTATGTGAGTTAAATCAACGGTAAATAAATATGAGTGTAAACGGCATCGGAGATGTTTACGGGGTTTGACATCTCCTATCCCAGTGTCTAACATGAGTGAAGTAACTTAAGAGATATTCGGGATTCACATCTCCTAAGGATCCGTTAAACTATCTACTATGTAATACAATACGCTATTAGAATATGTCTACAGTAATATAAACTATTAAAATAGCATTAAGGCATTACATTTTCCCCCTTAATACATTTTTATTTCCCATAGTCTATACAGTACCGTAATCCCACTCATAAACTGGCTGCCGTCAGAGGGCACTCCATAGGTATGGTACAAACCAAACTCGTAGAAGGTGCGCTAGGGTAGGTGACACGGCACAACTTGGCAATGCCAGGGTAGATATACCAATTACGCATCCGGACTGTTGTTAACGCATAGCCGCAACTACCGTCCAACTCGAAACACACTCCCGAGTAAAAATCAAAGGGTGGCCACCAAATAAATCGCAAGTCAGAATATAGTATCGATGGAATATGTCCGATCAGAGGAGCTACCTCATTGGCCCAGAATCGCTCCTGTTTTAGCCACCTTAAGCTAACTCACGGGAGTTAGGTCCACGTAAATATACCTTTAGGACCGTCACCACCATTCAACTTCATTCTGGAATCTCCACCGCGTACACAGTTGTGAAAGTGGTTTTCGGTATTGGCAGAGAGTATGACAACATACGATCCCGGTCTCTTTAATAACCAATCGCTTATTACACACCGGATGGTTCTTTTACATTTCCAAAATCATTTCATAATCGATATCAAAATATCATATTCAATTCAAACCATATCACTTTCGATATCATTACTTACTTTCGAAATCATGTTCACCTTTGAAATCATATCTTATTTGAAATCATAGTTCGATAATTTTATTTCCTTTCAAAAGTCATATTCACAATTTATACCAAATTATCGTATTCTCAAAACCATAATATTTTCGAAGTCATATTCACTTTAAAAACCGAGAATTTGAATATAAACCCATCCATTTTACTTAGTTTGGAATTTGGAAGAAAGTAGTCTAAATAGTTATAAATAGTTAAAATACTCCAAAATAGTTTAATTCTAGGTAAAGTACCTTTAAATTGATTTAAGATAGTTAAATAGATTTAATTTAGATTAAATATAATTAAAATAGATTAAATAGCTTAAAATAGATTAATTAGATTTAAAATAGATTATAATGGTTTAATTAGTTTAAAATAAATTAAATTAGTTTAAAATAGTCAAATAATTTATATAGTTAATATTAGTTAAATAATTTAATAAATCTGAAAATCTTAATAATTATAAATATATTTTAAAACAGTTTATATTAAAATATGAGTTTGGAATTTATATTAGTTTAAAATCCTCATTTCATTTCAACATATTTGGACCATTTCAAATTCCCAAATCGACAAACCAAATTTCAATAAACTATCGAATTTCATATCGTTTAAATCCATGTTCAAAAATATCAATACGGATTACTCCAACTTCAACATATTTCAAAGTTATTTTCAAACAAATTCAATAACTCAATTTCGATAGAATTTCATTTATACATAAAAGTTTAACTTTAAACTTCTGATTTACTTTCTTAAAGAAATTCCTTTTTAAACCAATTCGCATTTCAACACAAACTTGATTTTCAATAATACTTCAATTTACATAAATCAAATTTTATTTCAAAACATCAATTGATTAAATTCAAAAATTTAAGGATTTTAAAATCATTAAATTTAACCAATCCGGTGTCCGTATAGAATTCTCTACCATAGGGTCATGTGATACAGATATTTATCATTTCAATCCTCAATTTAAAAATTTATGGTTATATATAATTTCAAACCGCAATCCCGAATTAAATAAAATCCATAACGAACTTGCAGTTTATAACGATATAAAATACAACATCGATTCAACCAACATCAACAATCAACATCCATCACAATCATCATCCAAATCAATCAATAAATATCAATATAGCACTGATAATCAATAAATTAAATAACAATTTAATTCAATTAAATTCAAATTAACTGGGATGATAATTCAACATATACCAAACAGTCATAAATAAATTCCTAATCACATCATAAATTAAATTTAACACGCATAAGAAATTTTAGAAGTTATGAGTGAGTTGAAACACTCACCTTTGAATTTAAATTCAATTTAAACCCAAAATTTGAACAGTCTCAGAATTCGTCCAAACCAGTGTCAACATGTCCAGAATTTTATTACAATCCCAGGGGAGCAAACTTTGCATGAAACGGATCTCGTACGTAAAAGTTATTAAAGTTAGAACATTCAAATTAGTCACTTAAATAAAATAAGATGAAATAAAAACTACCAATCCAATTTCGCCACGTCATCAACGTGACCCCCCCTCTGTTCGAATGCTTCCAGACCACTCTTCACAGCCGAATGCCCCTCAATGACCACGATTTTCGCTCACCTCTGGCAACGATGGCCAGCGCCACCACCACCGTGGGTCCTGACTCCCTCCGCCGCACCCCTGCGACCATGCGCGACGAACCCCGACCATCCACGCCACGAATAAAAGCAGTAGCCGGCACTAGAAACAAAACCCTAATTCAATTGTTCATGACCATCCAACCGTCAAAACTCCAAGCGAACACCTCAGATCGACTATCCTCGGTCCCCTCTACATAACTGTGCCTTCGATTTGTCGATCAGACGAAGTTGATCGACGATCAACGAACAGCCGAGAATAGTTCACCCAGTTCCGACCACACCAAGACCCAGATCGAAAAACAAACTTCAGATTTGACTTGCGCTCATCAAGAGCTTTCAATCGATATATAATTCGATATAGTTTGAGTAGTTTGAATTTTTGGATTTGGAATTTGATTTGAAATTTGAACGGAGAATTTGTTTGTCTGCCATTAGAATGAGGAGTTGAGAAGAAATGTATGTACAGACAAACGAATATGAGGATTGGCTAGGGTTTATAACGAGGTATTTATAGGTAGGTCGGAAATAGGATGAATGGACAAGATTTAATTATAACGTTGAACGATAAATGACCCGAAAAGCCCGTTCTGTCTTCGAAACGAAAATGGGTCATCCCATACATCAAAATAGATATTTTCAAATATTTTAAACTCAATGGAATAGGTTTCAAGTCCTAATTCCATCGTATGAAGAAGTTATTCCAAAATCAGCTTATTTCAAATTGATTTTAATTAAATTGATTTCTAGCCGTTTCGAGCCTGTACGATCAAATGACAAGTCCAATCATTACGAAACTTAAAATCCTACAATAATTCACCGTTACGGATCCGATGAAACTGGTTTGGTCGAAATCCGAGTTAGTGGCCAAAATGGCTATATTTCAGTTAATTAAATAAATTAATATTAAATTAATTAAGTCGAATTTCCAATGTCAATTCTATGGTTAACAAATTTTCCCATTTTTGATTTCTTTAACATTCACAATAATTCAATAAGTTTAGATATCAAGCTAAAGTTAATTAGTTTAACAATTACAGTGTTTAATTTCAATTTCCATTAATCCTATTAATTATAATTAAATTCCCATAAATTGTTTTCATTTGGTTTAAATCTTTACACTCAATTCAATTTATTATTCTATAGACATGGTTTACATTGTTTATATTTCATTGCATTAATATATTCCAATTCCCATCTTTTCTTTGTATTAATGACTATATTTCAATTATATTGAATTTTGTCAGTTTTACTCATTAATTAAAAATAAAGTCTCAATAAATTTATTTATCTCGATTTCATTCTTTTTATTAAATCCATTATTACTCTATGAATAAAATTTACATTATTACCAAATATTAACTAAATTTACATTAACGTAATACTTAATTACATTTATTGCAATTGGTTTCAAATTTAATATAACAAGCTAATTTAATAGGTAACGTATATTAATTGTTACCATTAACTTTAAATCACACTTATAAATTCATTATTTACACAAAATGTTACAATTTCTTACATATCCCAAATTTTATTCAATTACCATTAACTCACTGTTTCATACAAAAATTAAATATTTACATTTGTTTCTTATATTCAATTTTATAACCAAGTATAAGAATTTACATTATTTCATTATTGGAATTTCACTTTAATTGTTAATAATTAGCTTTAATTACCATTGTTACATTTCATTTTAGCATTTATTTCATTATTAAATTAAAAAGTGTTTATTTCTTTCCATATTAAATTTCCATAACTTATTAATTTAACAATTTAAATAGTCGAAAATTTACGGGTCGTTACACTCTCTCCACTCAAAACTTTTCCTCCCCGAAAAGGAAAACGAAGGGAAAAGGAGGAGTTAAATAATCAATATCTTATTCAAAATATTAAATTTATAAAAAAAAATTACAAAATTTAATAATTTAAATAAAATATATCAATTTATAACCATTAAATCCTTTTATACTCGAATTAATAAAGTTTGGAAAAACATTTCTTAAAATTTTCTAAGTTCAAAATTTTTGAAAAAAATTCGGTAGTGTCTCCTTTGTACGGAGAGGTTTGGGAGAAATTATAATATAAATAAAACAATATATAACATATATTTTCCAAAATAATATATCCCAACACAGGAAAAATAATATAATACCGCTAGAAAACCGTAATCCGAGAACGTACCTATTTGTCGGGCAATTAACGCTTAATTATGAAACCAAAAGCAGTAGCAATTGCTTCGCTAACCTGTATTTCACTTATATAATCTAAAAGATTTAATAATTATATAAAATGAAATATTTAAATTTGTTCCAACCACTAACAAACAAATCAATATAAAACAACGATCACTTGCAACCAACATACAATCATCATATAAATCAATACAAATCAATTATCCATCCATATCAGCCAAGACAAATAGTTTGTTCGGGCTTAGACACTTTTAAATTGCATAGAATGACAAATAAACTACTAAGTGCACCATCTACTCAACAGTCTAGATAAAACTCAATAGATTATTCATACAAAACAATTAGAAGTATCATTTCCTAAACAATCCATAAACCAAACAAACAACAGATCCTAACATTATTTAAGTTTATTTTTATTAATTTCTTTTCACCAGATTTGTTGTTCATTCAAAAAATTTCATTATGTGATTACTTCCTTAAATTTTACATTTGTTTCTTACAAAGTTTTATTCCCATTCGCTCATTCGGTGTTTATTTCATTTACTACTTACAAAAATCCATTTTCATTTATTCATATCATGTCAATCTCTTTTTGTTGCATTACATTCATTACTTAATTTCATTTATTTACATTCATTTATTAATAGTATTCATGTTCCATTTAATTACCTAGCATATCAATTCATTTGCTTAAGTTTATAATTACTTACTTACAATACTTACTTTTCTATCTCATTTATTTATAGTAACATTTCAATTATAACTTAAGTTTATAACAACTACAACATCAAATTCTTATTTATTAAAGAATTTCATTGAATACTTTTATTACTTTAAGTTTTTCTTGTATAATATCTTATTACATTTTCTTGTTAAACATTACAACTTTTAATATTTGGTAAGTTATATATATAAGTCTTCTTTGAATTATTTCTATTTCAATTTCAATTGTGTTGTGGACTAATACCAACTTGAACTAAACTACTTCCAAACAATGAAGGATACCAAGTACTTAGAGTTGGGCGCCAACCAATCTCTGCAGACCATGATCGGACCTTTGTAGTTTCATCAAGATAAGCGTGATTCAACCGCTCATCAGCTACCATATGCCCCTGACTTCGGGCCAAGGACTCGAAATGGAAACACCCAACAAGGTCAGGATCAAGCAAAAATTGGACATGACTGATCGTCCACTCATCAACTTCCGCGCCTGACTTAGAAACCAAAGAAAGACTTGGAGTGGATGCAACCCAACCATCCACTCCCCAGCTCATACTTGAAGTTCACCAAAATACTTATGCCTCTCTCGAAGCTCAGCATGACCGAGGTCCAACAAAAGTGGACGCGATTCGACCGTCTACACATTAACTCTTGCCCTGAACACAGGAGGCAGTTCGAAAGCTCAACTTAAAGTAGGCATGACCGACTGCCTACTCATCAACCACCGCCCTCAACACGTGGACACGACTGCAGTTTGAGGTGAATGTGACCTGACCGTCCAACCCAAGCATGGATGTGATCCGACAATCCATCGCCTACTCACTTCCTTGACTTGAAAAGAGGAGCTACAACTACCAAGTGGATGTGAATCGATCGTCTCACTTGCCAAGTTCTATCCTTGATGCTGCGGGAAGAATTCCATTCCATCAATGAACGTGATTCGACCGTTCATTCGATAAGATGGAGTACAAACATAAATCAGGTAAAGACCGACTGCTCGCAAAATAACTCTAAGTCCCCAGAGTGTGGACTAGAGTACAAACATGAATGAATAGATGAGTGGATTTCGACCGTTCTCTATTCTGCAAAATAACTCTAAGTCCCCAAAGTGAGGACTGGAGATAAACATGAATGAATGGATGAGTGGATTTCAACTATTCTCTATTTCGCAAAATAACTCTAAGTCCCCAGAGTATGGACTGGAGTATAAATATTAATGAATAGATGAGTGGATTTCGACCGTTCTCTATTTCGCAAAATAACTCTAAGTCCTCAGAGTGTTGACTGAAGCATAAACATGAATGAATAGATTAGTGGATTTTGATCGTTCTCTATTCTGCAAAATAACTCAAGTCCCAGAGTGTAGACTGGAGTATAAACATGAATGAATAGATGAGTGGATTTCGACCGTTCTCTATTCCGCAAAATAACTCTTAAGTCCTTAGAGTTTGGACTAGGGTATAAACATGAATGAATATATGAGTGGATTTCGACCGTTCTCTATTCCTCAATCTCCGGCATGAAATCAACAGGAGGAGTATAAACTCGCTAAGGATGGAATTCAACTGTGACGCCCCACCTCTATGCTCACAATAACAAAGAGTATTAAAAGCAATACTGTCTGTTATTACGAAGAATAAGGCTGGATAGGGGCGGCCATCCGTAGTTAGGCCTTACACTAGTATTGGTTACCTCGATAGGAGTGGTATATTTATTTTCATCTCTGGTTATTACTCCCATCGACATACCCAATTCCAGTATAAAACGAACTACGATGGTTCATAATAGTTTAGGACAGTATATATAAAATAATGACACAGATAAGCTAAATGCGGAACACAGCTAATATCAAATCTAATATATATATAACTGAAGACAGTTACAATACATTTGATACAATACATATGATACAACTACAACTGTCGACTCTGGAAGTTATATATACAAGTACATTATCGAATAATATACATGAATACATATCAACCTAGATCAGATACACTGACTACTACAAAATGACGACGACTACTCCAAAAGATATGAAGAGACTTCATAGCTCAAGCAGTAACCCAAAGCAAGATATCTACAACCTGTAATAACTCGGTCTAACCCGAGTATTAAATTCAAAAGAAAATAATACACGGGTCAGTCTAATTCAAACTCGGTTATTAATGCACAGAAGCAATAATAATCAAATATCAAATAGACGACAGTCACAATAAATCTCGTATATCCAACTCTTCAATATAAGAATCGGATAACGGTAGCTATAACACTAAATAGTGTTAAACACAAATCATCGAATTCAAATCATCAACAAAGATAAATAAAAAGATTATCAATGAAGATAATTTAGAAAACAACAGAATTGCCCAAAACGGCAATTAAACAGCATAAACAACAAAATCTGATTATTAAATAAATAATTAGAAACTCATAATCTAATTATCAAATAGATAATTGGACACAACAAAATGATCAATCAAACCAAATCAAATACATTTCAAAATATTGAATTGGACAAAAACAATTCAAACAATTGAAATATCAATTAAAACGTCAATACTGTGTGGCTGCAGTACACGCACGCGTGCACTGCCTCGCCACTACAGCCTCTGATATCATCACAAAAACAAATACTAACAGCAAATCAAAAACTGCAGAGGTCAAGTCACGGCTATCATGACTCAGCACAACTGCAACAAATACAAACTGCCTCGATGCACACATATGGCCAAGCAATGCACCAGAGCACAATGTCTGATACAAGTGACTCAAACCAGAACTTCAAAAGAACAAGTGCAGCCTCTCTACATGAAGTTCAAAAGAACCAGTGAAACCAGAGACAATCTCGCATCAATAAAACAATGAACCAGATCCAACAACACTAGTGCACAAGAGCAGTTGTAGTAAAACAAGCTCAACTAAACAGTACCATCTAACCAGATTCAAAGATGTGATCATGCACAGCAACAACAAGTATACACGCATGCAAATGCAAGCAGCCGTATACATGTTCGAACAAGGCACAATTCAAAGCAATGCAACAAGTACAATATAATACTTTTCCCAGACTGAAACTGCAGCTTAATACCAAAGCAATGGTAATGGCCGAAGATAATACAAAAGAAATGCAAAAATCAACTTAATCAAATCAGATGAAACAATACCACAATGCATCAGATATCAAGGCTGCAAGTAAGCAATGTATAAGTAATTGTACAAAGACTCCAAGCCTGCACAATTTCAATCTTGAAAACAACATAAAACTGCACCCAGGGCATGGCAACAAATGAAACAGTTGCCAACAACATATAAGTCGATAAAATGGATCAATAGTTGGAATCCCAAAAGTGATCAAGGGGCAGTAAACACAAATGGCCAGAGTTGAGTACAAAATGTCAGCAACCACCAGATTAACAAGATACAGATATGATGAAGTCAGTGCCAACAGTAATGGCAGTAACTCAATCAAGTCACGAATTGTCAAAATGCAGACAACATTTGAATACATTGAACTTGAATGATCCAAACTCAAGTACATCAGGTCAAAGACCAAAGAATGGCTATACACAAAGACAAAACATCAGTACACATGACCACTACAACATAAACAAGTCGAAGTCAAAGCAAAACAACATCGAAGTTAACAAGAACGAAAACGAACTTGTTCAAAGTCAGAATCGATCAAGCCGTGGCCAACAAAACATATCGAAGTCAAACAAATCAATTTATTCAAGTCAACAGAAAAAGGAATGAAGCCAAAATCAAACATCATAAATTCAAGCCGAGAATTCTATGCCGTGGAAATCAAGCTACCAGAAAATCTACGCACTTGACCAAATCAGAATTCACTAATATACGAATTAGATGTGAGTGAAAATTGAAAATCACTCACCTTTTTGGCAATTAGAAGCAGCCGAGAAATCAATTGAAGAAAGCAAACCACGTATCATTCAATCCTTAAGTGAAAATCGGCAGCTTCGAAAATCACGAAACCCTAATATCTGAGCACAGAGGAACGAACAACGAATGAGCAAGCCCTAAATTTCGCAAAGAGGACGAGGCCGCCATTTTTAACTTCGTTCGTTTGCTTTTGGTTTAGGGTTTTCGAACGAATCAATTGAAAAGGAGGAACGGGTCGAATTTTTAAAAGAAGGGAACGTTATTGATAAATATCACGGCATCGAACAAACGAAAACATGGACCAGATTGCATCTTAAAGCCCACACAATATTCAATGAATTATCAAAAGAATTTTAACCCAATTAAAAACTCCAAATAGCCATTAGCTATCAACATTAATCGTTTAACAACGATAATTAATTGTTATAAAACTCCGGGTTGTTACAAACTCCCCTTCTTATAAAAATTGCGTCCCCGCAATTTCATAATTAAAGTCGTCTATAACAATTATTTTTCTACTGGTTAAGCTAGAAAAATAAAGATCGAGAACACAAACACCAAAGAAATCTTTTAATTTCATGAAAGAGATTCACAAATTCTCAACAAAAATCTAATTATCAAATAGATAATCAGAAAACAACAAAACTGAATAAACCCAATTATCAGCAATATTTAATTATCATCTAGATAATTAAAATAAAGAAAATCACAAAACAGCAATATCTAATTATCGATACGATAATTAGAAGACGGCAAAATCTAATTATCAACAAAGACAATTAGAAAACACAAATCACAAATCGCAAAACCGCAAATATCTAGTCATCAACCAGATAATTAGAAAACATCAAATATCTAATTATCAAAAACGATAATAAAAAAACATCAAATATCTAATTATCAAAAACGATAATCAGAAAACATCAAATATCTAATTATCAAAAACGATAATCAGAAAACATCAAATATCTAATTATCAAAAACGATAATAAGAAACAACAAATATCCAATTACCAAAAACGATAATCAGAAATCACAAATCAACAAATATCTAATTATCAAAAACGATAATCAGATAACATCAAATATCTAATTATCAAAAAAGATAATCAGAAACAACAAATATCCGATTATCAAAAACGACAATCAGAAATCAACAATTATCTAATTATCAAAAACGATAATCAGAAATCAACAAATATCTAATTATCAAAAACGATAATCAGAAATCACGAAACAACAAATATCTAATTATCAAAAACGATAATCAGAAATCAACAAATATCTAATTATCAAAAACGATAATCAGAAACAACAAATATCTAATTATCAAAAACGATAATCAGAAATCAGAAATCAACAAATATCTAATTATCAAAAACGATAATCAGAAACCTCAAATATCTAGTTATCTAAAATGATAATCAGAAATCATCAAATCAACAAATATCTAATTATCAAAAACGATAATCAGAAAACATCAAATCAGCAAATATCTAATTATCACAAACGATAATCAGAACTCAAATCAGCAAATATCTAATTATCACAAACGATAATCAGAACTCAAATTAGCAAATATCTAATTATCACAAACGATAATCAGAACTCAAATCAGCAAATATCTAATTATCACAAACGATAATTAGAACTCAAATCAGCAAATATCAAATTACCTGCAGATAATTAGAAACAACAAACATCTAGAAATCGATCAGGATAACTAGAAAATCAACATAAAAGTGGATCGATCCCAACAAATGGCGAGTTTTAGCTACGCCGCACGTGCATCTCAAATGGCCGAAGCCTACCAAGTACTATGATTTTTTTGGCGCCCAACAAATGACCCGAAGGTCCAACAAATGACCCGAAGGTCCAACAAAATGGCTCGAAAGCACACAAAATCATCAAAATCATCAAAACAGCAAATGTTTCAATTAACGAGTCCGGAATTAACCGAAATAGCAAACGCACATGTCCCATACCACGTGTTTTACTAAATCGTTTGATTCTCTTCATCGTTTCCTAGAAAGTGCAAAATTGTATATTTTAAATAAATAACATTTTACGTTCTCAAACGGACAAGTCCGGAATTAAGCGAAACAGTAAAAGTGAGGGTTCATAATCCTCAATTTTGCTGAAGCATTTAAATCGCTTCCTCATTCTTTTGAAAGCGCAAACTGTAAAAAATTTAAAACAATTTTCAGAACATGTGATTAAAATAGCAACATCTGTAGAAATTTCGATAAGGAAATCGCACTTCTCAAAACACCGTAAAAACGGATATCAAATCAGCATTGCGGAATAACCGCTTGAAAATCCACTTTAAAATTTGACAGTTACTGAAGTCAAAGCGATAGTAATTTTTATACGTCAAAATCTCATCAAAATAATTCACATCAAAATATAATACCAGTGAATTTTCATTCATTAAAAATGTCAACTAAACACCGTGCTTCAAAAATATAGCACCGGTGTAGAAATTCCGTTATAAAAATGACGGCAACAAAATACGTTTGAAACCAAACACCGGTTCAACGTAAAATTAATGCAATAACGTGCAACTTAAATCTGCACGTACACTACAAAATGAACAAAGAAATCCCTAGATTATATCTTCAATGAAGATATTTTAAAACAGCAAAAATCTCAACAAAAATCACATAACTGCAATCGCTTCGAATCCTCAAATCGAATTCGAAATTTTCAAAGAAACAAAATAAACCAAGCTATGTAAACAACAAATGAAATTTATTTCAATTTCATATTTTGATTTTTAAATCAAAAAGGTTATCAGCTGTTCTCTATTCCGCAAAATTACTCTTAAGTCCCTAGAGTTTGGACTAGGGTATAAACATGAATGAATATATGAGTGGATTTCGACCGTTCTCTATTCCTCAATCTCCGGCATTAAATCAACAGGAGGAGTATAAACTCGCTAAGGATGGAATTCAACTGTGACGCCCCACCTCTATGCTCACAATAACAAAGAGTATTAAAAGCAATATTGTCTGTTATTACGAAGAATAAGGCTAGATAGGAGCGGCCATCCATAGTTAGGCCTTACACTAGTATTGGTTACCTCGATAGGAGTGGTATATTTATTTTCATCTCTGGTTATTACTCGCATCGACATACCCAATTCCAGTATAAAACGAACTACGATGGTTCATAATAGTTTAGGACATTATATATAATATAATGACACGGATAAGCTAAATGCGGAACACAGCTAATATCAAATCTCATATATATATAACTGAAGGCAGTTACAATACATTTGATACAATACATATGATACAACTACAACTGTCGACTTTGGAAGTTATATATACAAGTACATTATCGAATAATATACATGAATACATATCAACCTAGATCAGATACACTGACTACTACAAAATGACGACGACTACTCCAAAAGATATGAAGAGACTTCATAGCTCAAGCAGCAACCCAAAGCAAGATATCTACAACCTGTAATAACTCGGTCTGACCCAAGTATTAAATTCAAAAGAAAATAATACGTGGGTCAGTCTAATTCAAACTCGGTTATTAATGCACAGAAGCAATAATAATCAAATATCAAATAGACGGCAGTCACAATAAATCTCGTATATCCAACTCTTCAATATAAGAATCGGATAAGGGTAGATATAACACTAAATAGTGTTAAACACAAATCATCAAATTCAAATCATCAACAAAGATAAATAAAAAGATTATCAATGAAGATAATTTAGAAAACAATATAATTGCCCAAAACGGCAATTAAACATCATAAACAACAAAATCTGATTATTAAATAAATAATTAGAAACTCATAATCTAATTATCAAATAGATAATTGGACACAACAAAATGATCAATCAAACCAAATCAAATACAATTTCAAAATATTGAATTGGACACAAAACAATTCAAACAATTGAAATATCAATTAAAACATCAATACTGTGTGACTGCAGTACACGCACGCGTGCACTGCCTCGCCACTACAGCCTCTGATATCATCACAAAACCAAATGCTAACACCAAATCAAAAACTGCAGAGGTCAAGTCACGGCTATCATGACTCAGCACAACTGCAACAAATACAAACTGCCTCGATGCACACATATGGCCAAGCAATGCACCAGAGCACAATGTCTGATACAAGTGACTCAAACCAGAACTTCAAAAGAACAAGTGCAGCCTCTACATGAAGTTCAAAAGAACCAGTGAAACCAAAGACAATCTGGCATCAATAAAACAATGAACCAGATCCAACAACACTAGTGCACAAGAGCAGTTGTACTAAAACAAGCTCAACTAAACAGTACCATCTAACCAGATTCAAAGATGTGATCATGCACAGCAACAACAAGTATACACGCATGCAAATGCAAGCAGCCGTATACATGTTTGAACAAGGCATAATTCAAAGCAATGCAACAAGTATAATATACTACTTTTCCCAGACTGAAACTGCAGCTTAATACCAAAGCAATGGTAATGGCTGAAGATAATACAAAAGAAATGCAAAAATCAACTTAATCAAATCGGATGAAACAATACCACAATGCATCAGATATCAAGGCTGCAAGTAAGCAATGTATAAGTAATTTTACAAAGACTCCAAGCCTATACAATTTCAGTCTTGAAAACAACATAAAACTGCACCCAGGGCATGGCAACAAATGAAACAGTTGCCAACAACATATAAGTCGAAATCATGGATCAATAGTTGCAATCCCAAAAGTGATCAAGGGGCAGTAAACACAAATGGCCAGAGATGAGTACAAAATGCCAGCAACCACCAGATTAACAAGATACAGATATGATGAAGTCAGTGCCAACAGTAATGGCAGTAACTCAATCAAGTCACGAATTGTCAAAATGCAGACAACATTTGAATAGATTGAACTTGAATGAACCAGACTCAAGTACATCAGGTCGAAGACCAAAGAAGGGCTATACACAAAGACAAAACATCAGTACACATAACCACTACAACATAAACAAGTCGAAGTCAAAGCAAAACAACATCGAAGTTAACAAGAACGAAAACGAACTTGTTCAAAGTCAGAATCGATCAAGCCATGGCCAACAAAACATACCGAAGTCAAACAAATCAATTTATTCAAGTCAACAAAAAAAGGAACGAAGCCAAAATCAAACATCATAAATTCAAGCCGAGAATTCTATGCCGTGGAAATCAAGCTACCAGAAAATATACGCACTTGACCAAATCAGAATTCACTAATATACGAATTAGATGTGAGTGGAAAATGAAAATCACTCACCTTTTCGACAATTAGAAGCAGCCGAGAAATCAATCGAAGAAAGTAAACCACGTATCATTCAATCCTCAAGTGAAAATCGGCAGCTTCGAAAATCACGAAACCCTAATATTTGAGCACAGAGGAACGAACAACTAACGAGCAAGCCCTAAATTTCGCAAAGAGGATGAGACCGCCATTTTTAACTTCGTTCGTTTGCTTTTGGTTTAGGGTTTTCGAACGAATCAATTGAAAAGGAGGAACGGGTCGAATTTTTAAAAGAAGGGAACGGTATTGATAAATATCACGGCATCAAACAAACGAAAACATGGACCAGATTGCATCTTAAAGCCCACACAATATTCAATGAATTATCAAAATAATTTTAACCCAATTAAAAACTCCAAATATCCATTAGTTATCAACATTAATCGTTTAACAACGATAATTAATTGTTATAAAACTCCAGGTTGTTACATCAACCGTAAGACTTATGGCCTCGCCAAATCAATGTCGGGGGAAAAAGCACAGTTATTCAAAGGACCGCCGAATCCAACAGCGTAACACTAAGGCCCGAGCCTTATGTTTGATACGACTCGAGGCCACGACCAAATGGAGGCCTTGGGATGGAGATGGTGAATTGTTAATAGAATTCACAAGCAAAGAATTACAAGTACATTGAATGGAAAGTAATCGTTCAACTACTTAAATAACAATCCACACCAAACATAAACGGATGTGACCCGGTTGTCCTTCAAAAGTCTTTGATCACCAGAGTGCGGATAGGAGAATACACCACGAATGAGTGTGAATTGATCATTAATTCTCCAGCACCCTCCTTCGATCCTTCATGAGGAGTATGAAACAGATGAGCATGACCCGACTATACCCAAGCCAACTCTACCCCTAGATCCGATGGGAGAATATGAATCAAAATGGATGCCACTAATCGTCCATTTCCGAATGAATGCGATGCAACAGTTCATTCGTTGACTCTTACCATGATCCGACTAGAAGAGCAATACAAAACGAATGTGACTCGACCGCCTGCACACTCATCCTTGCTTTTGGTCCGGTAGGGAGAGCATCAATCACTGATTGGATGTGACTTAACCATTTATTCTTCAGGTCCTGGCCCAGAGCATGGAGACATTTGCACCGAAAGTTGACGTGATTGACCGTCCAGTACCCAACTCGTACCCGGAAACTGATGGACCATCGAAGTATTCCACTTGGAAGGAGAAACCAGAATACAATCCAGGATAGGCGAGACTCGGCCTTCCATTAACTAATCTGATCCCACGATTTAATGAGAAAGAGTATAAAGCTAAAGTGGACATGGCTTGCCTTCCTACTTATCGATATATGCCTTGGACTTGGGGGCACGAGCGAGAAACAAGATGAATTTGAACTGACCATTCATCAATCAACTCTAAGTCTTTGGAGCTTAGTGGGAGTATAAACATGACTAGGATGAGACTCGACCGTCCATTCGGTACATTTATCAACCTGAGACCAGGGGTAGAAGTGTGATTATCCAAAGACTGGCTGAGATAGCTCAATATTGTAACTTATATATAGTGTTTACAACGACTCGAGGCTACGACTGAAAGGATGCCTAGAGATATTATCATCGAATTGATGCCCAAGCTCATGGGCAACTGACTATCATTCCAACCTAAACGACGAGCAACAGATCGCCAGTACATTGAATGGAAAGCACGTTACTCGAATACACAAGTAGGTTCAAACTCAAAGCAAGAGTCAACTATGCAGCTGCACGCAACTCGAGGCTGACGCCTACTCGACATTTGTTTCAACGTGCTTCTAAGCTAGATCTTTGGTCATTTGCAAATAATCGCTGAAAGCATTTAGGGCCTTTAACTATCAGACTCAATAACTCATGACAAGACTCTAGGATTCGACTGGAGTAACCGTCTTTATTGAACGTCCCAACCAAATTTCACGTTGATTGCTATGTGAAATAGATATGTTTGAACTCAAGGAATCTAAGGCTGCACCCGCTGAGTTGACAATCGACATTATAGTTAGCCATGGCGACCCATCACGGGTACTGAAGATTCCGATCACAGCTCGGTGAAATGATGATGAAGGAATTAGCTAGCTTTCTCCAAATGAATCTTGATGTGTTCACTTAGATCCATTCTGACATGCATGTGACCTCATCGACTATCGTGAGCCATGCATTGAATATTGACCCAAGGCATGTTTCGGTGAGACAAAAGCAACACGTTATGGATCCGGAGAGATCTGTTGCACTTAAAGTGGAAGTGGATAAACTAAAAAAAATAGGTTTACCCATGACACCCTCTGCCCGAAACAGGTATCCAATCCAGTTCATGTGAGAAAACCTGATGGAAATTGGCAGGCATAGATGACTGCTCTTACCTAAACAAGGCATGCCTGAAAGACAACTTTCCACTTTCGAGGATCGACCAGCTGGTAGACTCAACCGCCGGACATGAACCACTTTCATTTGTGGATGTGTACTCCAAATACAACCACATCCTGATGCATGTCCTCGACCAGAAGCACACTAGCTTCATTACCGATCTAAGGATATATTTTTATATTATGATGATGTTTAAACTAAATAATGCTGAAGCTACTTACCAGTCACTGGTCAATAGGATGATCAAAGACCAAATTGGGTGATCAACGGAAGTATATATGGATGATACGCTTGTGAAGTCACGACGATCAAACGACCACATTGATGACTTAGCAGAGATGTTCAGTTTTATCCGAAGATATGGAATGAAACTCAGTCCCATGAAATGCTCTTTCAGCGTTGCATCAGGGAAGTTCCTGGGTTTAAAGCTCAACTCTCGCAGAATTGAAGCCAAACCTAAGAAGATTCAGGCAATCAAAAACATCAAGGTACCGAAGGCAATCAAGCAGGTATAAAGTCTAAATGGGAGCCCATCGCCCTTAGTCGATTTATCTCTAGGTCCACCGACAAGTGTACTCTCTTTTTCAACCTATTCAGGAGATGGAAAAGGAATTTTGAATTGACATAGGATTGTAAAGACGCATTCCAAGCTTTGGTGAACCACTTAAAGAGACCTCCCATCTTATCAAAGCCGATGGATCATAAAGATTTATACATCTATTTAGCTATGTTGGTACATGCCATAAGCACCGCAATTCTATGCGAAGAGAACCGGATCCAAAGACCGATATGTTATGTAACCAAGCGATTGATAGGTACTAAGAGAAAACTACCCGAAGCAACAAAAGCCATGTAATGCATGTTGATTTCATCACGAAAGCTTCGCTCTTACTTTCAGGCTTATCCCATTAACGTTTATGCCGACCAGCCGTTACGACAGGTTCTACATCAACCTTGGACATTTGGAAGTTTGCTCAAATGAAATACGGGCAAAGCCAATTCAATATTAGTTATCTCCCTAGAAAGTTATCCCAGGATAGACATTAACAGACTTCACAGTTGAATTCACTACGCCAGATGAATCTCCAGAGAGCAGTGGAGAACTGACCAACTGATGGAAAATGTACACGGATGGAACATCCAATGATCGGTGTTCTGGCGTCAGAGTTGTGTTAATGATTCTTAAGGAACGATCAATCTGCTATGCACTAAAACTCAAATTCCCTGCAATAAATAACGAAGCTAAGTATGAAGCCTTGATCGCTAGCCTCAAACTTGCTAGAGAACTGGGTGTAGAAACTTTACATATCTTCTATGATTCCTAGTTAGTGGTATGCCAAGTCAAAGAAGATTATCTTGCTAGGGGGCACCGTCTTGCTCCTTATCTAAGCTGAGTCCAAAAGCCACTGGCTAACTTCGAGTATTGCAACGTTACATACATCCTCAAAGAAAAAAATGAAAAAGCCGATTCACTGGCCATGCTGGCCAATTCCTAGGATGCGCAACAAATAGACTTTATCCCAGTTGAAGTACTTAACATTCCAAGCATTGATAGATGGAGATCAACTAGATCTTGGAGATGGAGCCAAAAAAGGTGTCATGGATGACTATCAATAACTATCTACAATGGGGAATTCTTCCTGAATGGAGGAATGAAAAACGACAGAACCTCCTAAGAGCTTCACGCTACGTCATCCAAGAAGGAGTCATGTATAGAGAGGGTTTCTTCATTCCTCTGCTTCGGTGTATCGCCCATGATGAAATCAAACGATTCTTGAGAGAAGTCCATGAAGAAGAATGTAGCGAGTACACTAGTGGGCAAACCCTGACAAAGAAAATACTCAGCTACGGGTATTACTGGCCAACTATCAATCGAGATGTAGCTGATCACGGTAGACAATGTGACGAGTGCTAGATGTTTGCAAAAATTCTGAGTTCCGCCGATGAAAATTACTCAAATAGTCAGTCCATAGCCGTTTGCCACTTGGGATATTGACGTTATCAGCTTCTTGTCAATTCTAAAGATGGTGCAAAATACGCCATTGTAGTGGTGATTACTTCACTAAATAGGCTGAAGCAGAACCTTTAACTACGATCACGACGAAGAAAATAATCCACTTCATTGTCCAGAACATCATCTATCGTTTTGGCCTTTTACGAACCATTATAACTGATAATGGAACCTAATTTGACATCGCTAAATTTAAAGACTTCTGTCGTTGGCAAAATATTGAAAAGAGATTTGCAGCAGTTGCTCGCCCTCAAGCAAATGGACAAGTTGAAGCTGTGACCAAAATCATAAAGTCTATTCTGAAGAAACGTTTGGAAAAGGCTAGAGGTAAATGGATGGATGAACTCTCAACGGCATTTTGGGCTTACAGAACCACCCACGAGTCTGCAACTGGCCATCCTCCATTCACCCTTGCTTACGGCTCCGAGGCCGTCATCCCTGTAGAACTTGAATTCACCTCTCATCGAGTGGCTGATTACAACCGCTATTTCACAAAAAATATAAACAAGGAATTGCAATCGAATTGCAATTAAACTATAAGGAATTGGTGACGACTCGTGAGCGTATAAAACGCATCCAAGAGCCAATGACAAGAACATGTACCTGAACGTGCACGTGTATATTCAAAAAATTTGATTTTTTAAAATCAACAGATATTGAATTTTAGCTCGGAGTTATTAATGAAAAGAATGGATTAGATAGCCAAAGCTTACTAGCTCTGTAGAACTGGACACAGATAGCAACTAATGGAATACAATCCTGAATTTATACTGTTGGAAATCGACCAAGTGTCATGACGATCAAAGAGGGATACAACACTTTGAGAAGATAATTCAATGGAAGGATAGTGACTATTCAGGAATCTGAATGAATTTCTTTCCATCGACTCTAACTTGCTTCAATTCAAAGCACGTCATGTACGCAACAAGTCGTACTTTTTGGGGACAAGTGTTATCCGGCCATTTGGCCCGGCTATATTCAGACCGGTTGGAAAAGTTAGACTAGGCGATCATCGAGGAAGATAGCCTAGAGAGAGGATTATTAGGCTCAAAGATCAACCACATGCAATGATATGAAGCGATGATCAACCAAGACTAAGAGATATGCTCTCTAGAATATTCTAAGTATGGAATAATGCCTCCCCTAGGCGGGGGATCAGTGCCTATCCCTTTCCCTGAAGGATCGGTACATATCCTCAATATTTGTCCCAAACTTGGTAAGATCGTTATTGATTGACAGGGAAGGCTCCATGATGCTACATTTCAAGTTTCAAGTCATTTGGAGTTCGTAATCTCAAGTTATGGGCAAATTACTTCACCAATAAAA
Source organism: Allium fistulosum (assembly GCA_030737815.1). Classification (NCBI taxonomy): domain Eukaryota; kingdom Viridiplantae; phylum Streptophyta; class Magnoliopsida; order Asparagales; family Amaryllidaceae; genus Allium; species Allium fistulosum. The sequence continues at coordinate 733,443,897 of CM060908.1, read as the reverse complement.
AGAGATCGATATAAAAGGGATCGTCCATATTCATCTTTCACTACATATTGCAACAATGATCGGTCAATAACTTAAAATCTACAGATGCTATCAACATGAAACTTGGATTACAAGTTAATTATAACATGTGGAACGCCCCATAGGGATTGGATGGAATTTGGAAGAGATTGGAGGGATCGGTACCTATCCCTCTACAGGGATCGGCAGAAATCAGAATTCAAGCAACACTACTTCACGAAAAATGCGATATCTCACAAACCGTGCATCGGAATTGCATGAAATTTGGGTTGCAAGTAGCTAACATCATGGGGAATCTCCCATATGGATCGTATCCCATTTGGATGCATTAATAGGGATCAGTATAGATCACTATTGTGGGACCTGATGAGCCTGCAAATTTTTGGGTAGCCTCATCTTGGTCTCTCGAACCTTCTGCCAAAATTTCAGTCTGATCCGTGCACATCTTCTTCTATAAATACAGCAGGCGTGGCATCAGAAAAGGGACAATGCTTTCTCTATCGAGGCTCTGCCATTTTTATTCTTCACTTTTGTACTAATGGATCCCAGCTGATCCAAACATTCTTGTAATCATAATCAAGTGGAAGATCAATAAAAATATAAAGTGAACGTAGGTTAGGATTGTCGAACAGCTATAAAAATATGTGTGTTCATTTATGATATTTTCTCTATTTTAATTTAATTCTTCATTTAATATCTACTAGATTCTATTGGGTGTTCATGCCCATTTTTGGCGTCAACAATAATCAATCATATTGATGCCGACATGATTTCCTTATGTATTTATTGCTCATACTTCTCATGCTCCATATTTCCATCATTCTAGACACCTCATAAGACTTTTGATCCAATTCTTCACCATCTTGAAGTCTAGATCCATTGAGATGTCTCTTGTTTCAAATGTTGGATTGAGACAAGTGATCAGATGCTAACTACAGATGATCCATCAATCGACCCACTATTGTGCTAAAGCGTTGTATCCATTTCAAGAACATCGGTTCATTGCCTTATATAATTTCTTTATCACTTCTTTTTGCAAAACAGTTGGAAGCTCTTGTTCTTTGGAGCTATGCCATATCTTGGTCAGATAGACTTCATTTTCCCTTTTTTCTTTTTTTATAAGCATGACATAAGACATATCGATACAGACTTGATCATGTTGGTACCGACATGATTTTCTGACTTTATATATAAGTAGGACTTAGAAATATTTTCAAAGTCGACCTCACATTGCTTAGCACCTCTGTTTTTTGCCCTACTGCAATTTTAAGCCTACGGTTACCGTTAATCTCGACTCCAACATAGCCGCCTCAGCTCAAACGCTGACACCTTTAATTGGGTTGTCACATCAAGTCATCACCAACTTCTCTAGTCGAAGCATCACCAAATCTTGTTCCAATTCAATGTGGGTTTTGGCATTGTTCTGTGTGTTACCATATGTTACCCTACTTTTGAACCAAACAAAATTTCAATGAATCAGAGCCAGTGAATGCTTGTGGGATGGATCAAAAGTCAATAATGCAAGTATAATGTCAAAATTCAAATAAATTCCCAAGGTTCGATACCGGTCCTTATTTACTATCAGAAAGTACTTAGCCATTTTCCAGACAAGTCAAGTGATGAGAAGAAAAAAGGATGAAGTTACAAGTACAACACACAACTCGGTCTATGGAGTTTGTATAGATAGCTCGCTCGTGCTGGAAAGCAAGCTCTGTTGCATTGTAGAACTGTGCATTAGATTTTATTTGTTATCATAGAGTTTACAATAATAGAACCATTTTTTTAAGTAACATAGTGCCTTCCTTTGTAGGGACAAGTAAGTGAAGTGTTTGACCCAAAGTATTTATGCAAGTGTTGATTGGACATCGAAACACATTCGATGTGACCATTCCTTGAAACCATCCCATCAAAACCATGTAGCCCTTTTATAATTGACCAAAAATCAATAGGAATCAAATACTGCATCTTTAAGCTTAGAAAAATTACCCAAGGTTGGAAATTCCAAGGCCACAAAGAAACTCGAGTCCTAGCCTTGGGAATCCCAAAGCCAACACCAAAAGCATGAATGTGAATGGGTATTTGGAGTTCAACCCATGTCATCTTGGAGTCGGCCTTGGAAAGTAGGGGTTCTCGAGTTCGCCTTTGATGTTAGCCATGGCTAATTAAAAGATGAAGAAGAAGAAGCACGAAATTGGAATCAAACATGGGCTACATGCATGGTTAGGCATCGGTGATCAAAGAACAGTGACCACCCACCTCAGACAGTGGTTGGAGTGAAGAGGTGGTTCCAAATTGGGTCGAAACCCCAAAGAGTCAGCAAGGAGTTCTTGAGGATCGAGTTCAATGAGTTATTGTAGGTCGACATTGGAAAATGGTTGAAAACAGTCGATGGAAAATCTAAGGACTAGCGGTGGCATTAGAAAAATGTGGAAGAAGGTAAATCGTAAGAGTTAAGGTCGAAGTCCCAAAAAAGGCAGTAAAAGTGAATATGAAGACAAAAATCAAGTAAGTGTTACTTTAATAGTAACATTTGAAATTTTTTTAGTACCAATCCATAATGATCGATACTGAATCAAGGGATCCGTAAAATTAAAAAAATAAGAAAAAGATGGCAATGTAGATGAAAATGAATGAAGAAGGAAGTTGAAATCGTACCTACCAAATGAAAAAAGAAACTTTCAGAATTTCCGAAACTGAGTAAGAATCTAAGTGGGATACTTTAGTCTCTTATACTGTTCAAGATATATGAATCCATAACTATTTGAAGCAACATACTAGTCCAAGAAGGAAGCATCGATTTACGAAGATAGTTTAGACGATGAATATATATCTTTAGATCAAAGTTTGAAGTCGGTAGCTTATCTTGATCCAGAGCATGCCCTGTTAACACAAAGCATACTTTGGAGGGCAAGTTTTATCCTACTTCTGAACCAAGCAATATCCCTATGAGTCAGAGCCAGTGAATGCTTGTGGGAAGGATCAAAAGTCAAGAATGCAAGTCCAATGCCAAAATTTAGATGAAGTCCCAAGGGTCTGTACTGATCCTTATTTACTACGTGAAAGTACTAAGCTTCTTTTCGGACAAGTCAAGTGATGAGACATAAAAAAGATGAAGTTACAAGTCCAACACACAACTTGGTGTTGATCCTTTGTGATCTGTAATGAGTCAGCATATCTTAGTCAAGAAATGGAAGATAAAACAAGAGTAAAACACAAGAAAACAAAACTTGCATAACTTGATACTAATCCTTAAGGGTCGCCATCATTATTAACTTTTTTGGCCATAATCTCTTGCCTGGAGCTTCGAGCTGATGTGGAGAACATAGGTGAGCTAATTCCAGCGATTTTGGTAATGGGTTTCATCTACAAATAGAAAAGCTGGTGCATATGAAAAAGGATCTTCTTCTTCTCTTTTTGATCAAATCCTTGCCCGAGTTATTTTATGCCAAGTCGTAAGATTTTCTTTGTGTAACAATCCATTCCAGAACGGGTCTAATTTTCAACCCAATAAAAGCCCATCAAACCTTAGGCCTCAAATCTAGCTATTGATTGGTAAATTAATACGATGAATAATATATAGAGTTATGTATCTAGGCTTTTAGAATCTCATAGTGAAGGGATAAAATACAATAAAAAACAATACCTATTTCATAAAAATTCAAATCTTAGAAATACAGTATATCATCCCAAAATATATATAATACAACCTCTCAAAATTACATCAATGTGACTGAAATTGGGTACATCTTAAGATATCAAAAAAATTGGTAAATAGAAAAACTACCACATATCTGATGTGATGACCCACCTTTCGGACCCCTAGGAATGACACTTAATACCTTCATGGTATTTATGTGCCATTTCCCAAGCATCTGAAAGATAAGTTGTCGTAGGGTAAAATAAAGAACGGAGCAAGAACAAATAGATAAACCTCACATTGGAATGGTTACATATAATATAAAATGATATAGTACAAAAGGTTACTCCTTTTATGGAGTTATCAGAGTTATAAAAAAATACTACATCTAACAGATTGATAGCTATACATTCTGATTTTTCATTTATAAGATACAAAATACACCTACATAATCATATAGTGGAAATAAATAATGGATAACTAAGCAGCCTCCTACTCGTCCGTCATCTTCAAAGAGCTCCAAAGAAAACCTGCTATTCTTGGACTACTCAAATATAATTGAGTACCCAAGAGTTTAGGGAAAATAAACAACTCGGGTCAGACAAAATGTATGGTATGAGTAAAACTATGAAACGAATGAGGTGTATTTAAAAAATAACATGTGGGAACACGCCGCTAATGCAGAATGGGTTTTCTCCCACATAAACAACAACCAAACATAACAAAAATGGAAATGAACAATATGGCACAAATCCAAACATAGATGATGGGCAAAATTAGTATAACATTTAGACTTGAAAGAATGAAAATAGTTTGAATAAAAATCCAAAATGGATAAAACAAGACAACAATCCAAACTCGATGGAAGGGACTAAACAAAGATAACAGTCCAAACTCGATAGAATGGACAAAACCAATAATTGAACACATCGAAGAGTGGTTGACTCTTCCCGCTGTAATTAAAGAAAACAGATTCAAAGGTTCGAATCATATAATGAAAATCTCCAACAATAACTAGGAGGGTGCACCCCCTTACCGAAAGTATACCTCTAGAATATATTGTAACAACCCTGGAATTCAGTAACAATTCGTTTTCGTTATTAGACGGTTAATAGTGTGGGCAAATTGCTAGTTGGGGTTTTGATTCGAGTTGAAATTCTTTTGAAATTTGTTAAGGGATTTCGGGCTTTAAAATTTGAATTTCTGGCCCAAGATTCTTTGGCGTGGGGCTGTGAGAAATCGAAACAAAGGCCGTCCCTTTTCTCCCGTGATTCATTCGTTCGAACCCTAAAAAATCTAAACGCGGAAGAAAGATAATGGCGGCTCTATTCATTCTCGTTCATCTTCAAATAGGGCTTTTGATTTTCGAAGCGCCGAGCAAATCTGATCGATTCTACGTTGCTCGCTACGGCAGCTTCTGTTACATCGAGGCAAAGGTGAGTGATTTTTCGTCACTCACATCTAATTTGAACTGCTCGAACTTGCCTGTTTATTTTGTTTTAGTCGCCTTTAGCTTTGACTTGATCTTTTTTTCGATGTTGTTTATGTTCGACGTTGGTTATTTTTAACTGCGTCGGATTTCTTGTTGCCTTCGACTTTCACTGATTTCTACGATGCTGAATTTATTCGATTTTTGACTTGTTCAATATGATAAAATACGGCATTGGTTTCGAACTTGTGAATTCCCTGGTTATTAACTTGCGACTCGATTTGGTTGTTCCGTGAAATTCTATTTGTATTCGTGGCCAGTGAAAATCTTTGACCTTGACACTGATTTGTTTATTCACGGCTTCAACTTATTTTGATATTACCAGATTTTACTTGATTTTTTTATCACTGACTTCGAGTGTGATAATGTAGTTTCTTTTGGCTTCGATGAAGCTTTACTGCCATGTTCGACTCCATGTTGCCAGGCTAGATCATTCATGTTCAGTGTAATTAGTTTTGAACTGCAGTAACTTCACTTGATTTGAACTATGCCTCGTCTAGTTCAATTGATTTGTATTTTATGAACTTTGGCTTGCTTCAGCCTTGACACTGACTGTGTTTATCTTGGTCATTTGATGGACCGTTGTATCACTTGCACTGTCCTGTTTTACAAGTTGCTTATAGTTGTATCTTTGGTGTACTTGGTTTATGATTCTCTTACATGACCATTCATACCGAGCCTTGTTCCTTTACAGTTGAATACATGTTGTCTCTTTGGGTACACTTGGTTTATGATTCACTTTTATGCTCTAACTCGATGGATTATATGCCTATTACCTAATCATTTATGTTGAGTCTCCCCTGCATGTTGTACTTGTTAGTGCTTGAATAGTGGACTGCTTCATGTAGTATGGTTATCCATTTGTTGCTTTGTCGTATTCATTTACAATGTGTTGGGTGGTCTGGACATTTTCGTATTGTGACTTGATACACTCACTTGTATTTTGTTGTTTCATGATTTGAAGTCTGGGCCGGTATGCATTGAAATTGGTTAAGTTGTTGAAGTCATGGCTTTACCGTTGACTGTTGCACCTATATCACTTCTTGGTACATCTCCTTGTAGTCCTCATTATACTGTACACTCATCGTAGCAACTGTTCATTTGTCTGCATTGTCTTCAAGTAGTTTCATTGAGTTGGTCATTTATATACTTTATATATAGATCCTTGAGTTTGACAGGAAATAGTTTATCACTGTTTTTGTGATATTGCATTCCTGTATATGCAGTTCTGGGCTGATGTGCACAATTCATCTGATCTTGTGCGTATCTAAATCTTTTGCATATTTCATCATATGCTGTATTGGCGAGGCAGTACACGTGAGCCACGTGTACTGCAGCCAAAACAGCATTGACTCTTTAATTGAAATTTCAATTGTTTGAAATTGTTCGTATGTCCAATTCAATATATTTTGAATTGTATTTTTATTTGAGTTGTTGCCATTTGCTTCTGTTTCATTGAGCTTTTGTGGATTTCATCACTGTATTGGCGAGGCAGTGCACGCGTGTACTGCAGCCAATTCAGAATTTGACGTTTTGAATTGATTGATTTCAATTGATGAAATTGTTTCGTGTTGCCAATTCAATAGTTTGATATTGTGTTTTTCTTTGGTGGTTTGATCATTCTGTTGTTGTCTAATTATCTAATTGGTAATTAGATTATGAGTTTTCTAATTATTTACTAATAATTAGATTTTGTTGTTATTTGCCATTAGGCAATTCTGTTGTCTTTCTAAATTATCTTCATTGATATTCTTTTCACTTATCTTTGTTGAGGATTTAAATCTGCTGATTTGGTGTTTAACATTGTTTAGTGTATTATCTGCCGTTATCCGATCCTCTTATCAAAGAGTTGGATATACGAGATTTCTGTGACTGTCGTCTACTTAATGTTTGATTATTATTGCTTCTATGCACTAATAACTGAGTTTGAATTAGACTGACCCGTGTATTATTTTCTTTTGAATGTAATACTTGGGTCAGACCCGAGTTATTTCAGGTTGTAGATTTCCTGCTTTGAGTTGCTGTTGTGCTTTGAAGACTTTTCATATCATTTGAAGTGGTCTGCATCTTTTTGTAGTAGTCAGTGTGTCTATTTTAAGTTCATATGTATTCATGTATATTAGTCGATAATGTACTTGTATATATAACTTCTTGAGTCGACAGTTGTAGTTGTATTATATGTATTGTGTCAAATGTATTGTAACTGACATCAGTTATTATATATATATGAGACTTTTTGTTATCTGTGTTCCGCATTCTTTTGTATCTGTGTTATTATTATATATATTGTCCTAAACTATTATGAACCATCGTAGTTCGTTTTATACTGGTTATTGGGTATGTCGATGGGAGTAAATAAAGAAACGATGAAAAATGAAAAATATATACCGCTCCTATCGAGGTAACCAATACTAGTGTAAGGCCAACTACGGATGGCCGCTCCTATCCAGCCTTATTCTTCGTGATAACAGACAGTATTTCTTTTAATACTCTTTGTTATTGTGAGCATAGAGGTGGGGCGTTACAGTTGGTATCAGAGCTTGGGGTTTATGGACATAATATAAAACATAACTTAGATGGAACATGTGTTACAACTAGTGGTCGATGTTTTTATTTGTGCTTTGAGTCAAAACTAAAGTTTTGAAATTTCGATGAAATTTTTAAGTATCTTTATTTAAAAATAAAAGTGAAACTGTGTTTTGTTGATTTGATTGATTTGGGTACTGTTTATCAGAGTGCGCAGCGGAAACAGTGATACTGTCTTCTTTGAGTACAATTGATAATCTTTTTGATTTAAAAATCGAAATATGAAATTGAAATAGATTTCAATTGTTGTTTACATAGTTGTGTTTATTTTGTTTCTTTGAGAATTTCGAATCCGAATTGAGGATTCGAACCGATTGCAGTTATGTGATTCTTGTTAAGATTTTTGCTGTTTTAAATTATCTCCATTGAAGATAACAGAGTAATTTCTTTGTGTATATTGTAGTGTGCGTGCAAATATGAATTGCGTGTTACTGCATTTATTTTACGTTGAACCGATGCTTGGCGATGAAACGTATTTTGTTGCCGTTATTTTTATAACGGGATTTTTACACCAATGCTAAATTTTTGAAGCACGATGTTTTGTGGCATTTTTTATGAATGAAAATTCACTGATATTACATTTTGACGTAAAATATTTTGATGAGATTTTGACGTTTAAAAATTACTGTCGCTTTGACTTCAGTAACCGTCAAATTTTAAAAGTGGATTTCCAAGCGGTTATACCGCAATGCTGATTTGTGACCCGTTTGTACGGTATTTTGAGAAGTACAATTTCCTTATCGAAATTGTTACTAATATTGCTTCTTTAATCACGTGATTGGAAATCGTTTTAAAAAAAATGAAAATTGTTTTACAAAATTTTTCAGTTTGCGCTTTCAATAGAATGAGGAAGCGATTTAAATTCAGCAAAATCAAGGACTATGACCCCTTTCTTTTACTGATTCGCTTAACTCTGGACTTGTCCAGTTGAGAACGTGAATTGTTATTAAAATAAATAAAATTGCTTTCAGGGATTTTATAGTTTGCGCTTTCAAAAGAATGAGGAAGCGATTTAAACATTTCAGCAAAATCGAGGACTATGACCCCTTTCTTTTACTGATTCACTTAATTCCGGACTTGTCCGTTTGAGAATGTAAAGTGTATTTTTACAAAATACACAATTTTGCACTTTCAAGGAAACGATGAAGAGAATCAAACGATTTAGTAAAACACGTGGTATGGGACATGTGCGTTTGCTATTTCGGTTAATTCCGGACTCGTAAATTGAAACTTCTGCTGTTTTGATGATTCTGATGATTTTGTGTGCTTTCGAGCCACTATGTGGGACCTTCGGGTCATTTGTTGGACCGTCGGGTCATTTGTTGGGCTTTCGGGCCACTCTGATGGACCTTCGGGTCAAATACCAGTACTAGACCTTCGGGTCACTCTGCGGACCTTCGGGTCATTTGTTGGGCGCCAAAAATTATGTTGAGTACTTGGTAGGCTTCGGCCATTTGTTGATGCACGTGCAGCGAATTAAAAACTCACCATCTGATGGGATCGATCCAAGCTTTTATGTTGATTTTCTAGTCTTCTTAATTGATTTCTAGATATTTGTTGTTTCCAATTATCTGCAGGTAATTGGATATTTGTTGATATGAGTTCTGATTATCATTTTTGATAATCGGATATTTGTTGTTTCTAATTATCGCTTGTGATAATTAGATATCTGAGATTTGATTATCGTTTTTGATAATCAAATATTTGTTGCTTTGAGATTTAATTATCGCTTTTGATAATTAAATATTTGTTGCTTTGAGATTTAATTATCGCTTTTGATAATTAAATATTTGTTGCTTGAGATTTAATTATCGCTTTTGATAATTAAATATTTGTTAATTTGAGATTTGATTATCGTTTTGATAATCAAATATTTGTTGCTTTGATATTTAATTATCGCTTTTGATAATCAAATATTTGTTGCTTTGAGATTTAATTATCGCTTTTGATAATTAAATATTTGTTGCTTTGAGATTTAATTATCGCTTTTGATAATTAAATATTTGTTGCTTGAGATTTAATTATCGCTTTTGATAATTAAATATTTGTTAATTTGAGATTTGATTATCATTTTGATAATCAAATATTTGTTGCTTTGAGATTTAATTATCGCTTTTGATAATTAAATATTTGTTGCTTTGAGATTTAATTATCGCTTTTGATAATTAAATATTTGTTGATTTGAGATTTGATTATCGTTTTTGATAATAGAATATTTGTTGATTTGAAATTTGATTATCGTTTTTGATAATCGAATATTTGTTGATTTGAAATTTGATAATCGAATATTTGTTGATTTGAAATTTGATTATCGTTTTTGATAATCGAATATTTGTTGATTTGAAATTTGATTATCGTTTTTGATAATCGAATATTTGTTGATTTGAGATTTGATTATCGTTTTTGATAATCGAATATTTGTTGATTTGAGATTTGATTATCGTTTTTGATAATCGAATATTTGTTGATTTGAAATTTGATTATCGTTTTTGATAATCGAATATTTGTTGATTTGAAATTTGATTATCGTTTTCGATAATCGAATATTTGTTGATTTGAGATTTGATTATCATTTTTAATAATCGAATATTTGTTTGTTGATTTGAGACTTGATTATCGTTTTTGATAATCGAATATTTGTTGATTTGAGATTTGATTATCGTTTTTGATAATCGAATATTTGTTGATTTGAGATTTAATTATCGTTTTTGATAATCGAATATTTGTTGATTTGAGATTTGATTATCGTTTTTGATAATCGAATATTTGTTGATTTGAAATTTGATTATCGTTTTTGATAATCGAATATTTGTTGATTTGAGATTTGATTATCGTTTTTGATAATCGAATATTTGTTGATTTGAGATTTGATTATCGTTTTTGATAATCGAATATTTGTTGATTTGAGATTTGATTATCGTTTTTGATAATCGAATATTTGTTGATTTGAAATTTGATTATCGTTTTTGATAATCGAATATTTGTTGATTTGAGTTTTGATTCTCGTTTTTTTATAGTTAGATATTTGTTGGTTTGTGAATTCAATTATCGTTTCTAATAATTTGTTATTTGTGTTTTCTGACTATCGTTTGGGTAATTTGATGTTTGCTGACTCTATTGATATGAGAATTGCTAGTCCCTAATTGAGTCTAGATTATGTTGAGTTTATTGAATTGCTAATTTCTATCCATCTCTGTTGATAGTTAGAGTTTGCTGGTTATGAAGTTTGTGTTCCAGTTAATTGTTGGATAACTGGATATTTGCAGTTTTCGAATTGGGATTTGTGCTTTCTAATCATCTTCGTAGATACTTAAGATGTTGTTGTTTTCTGATTATCGTATCGATAATTAGATATTGTTGTTTTGTGATTTCTGAATTTCAATTTTCTAATTGATAATTGAATATTGCGGATAATTGTATTTATTCAGTTTTGCTGTTTTCTAATTATCTATCGGATAATTAGATTTTTCTTGAGAATTTGCGAATTTCCTTTATGGAATTAGAAGATTTCTTTGGCGTTTGTGTTCTCGACATTTATTTTTCTAGCTTAACAAGTTTATGTTAGAAAGATAAGTGTTATTGACACCTGTAACTATGAAAATTGCGGGGACGTAATTTTTATAAGGAGGGGAGTCTGTAACAACCCTGGAATTCAGTAACAATTCGTTTTCGTTATTAGACGGTTAATAGTGTGGGCAAATTGCTAGTTGGGGTTTTGATTCGAGTTGAAATTCTTTTGAAATTTGTTAAGGGATTTCGGGCTTTAAAATTTCAATTTCTGGCCCAAGATTCTTTGGCGTGGGGCTATGAGAAATTGAAACAAAGGCCGTCCCTTTTCTCCCATGATTCATTCGTTCGAACCCTAAAAAATCTAAATGCGGAAGAAAGATAATGGTGGCTCTATTCATTCTCGTTCGTCTTCAAATAGGGCTTTTGATTTTCGAAGCGCCGAGCAAATCCGATCGATTCTACGTTGCTCGCTACGGCAGCTTCTGTTACATCGAGGCAAAGGTGAGTGATTTTTCGTCACTCACATCTAATTTGAACTGCTCGAACTTGCCTATTTATTTTGTTTTAGTTGCCTTTAACTTCGACTTGATCTTTTTTTCGATGTTGTTTATGTTCGACGTTGGTTATTTTTAACTGCGTCGGATTTCTTGTTGCCTTCGCCTTTCACTGATTTCTACGATGCTGAATTTGTTCGATTTTTGACTTGTTCAATTTGATAAAACACGGCATTGGTTTCGAACTTGTGAATTCCCTGGTTATTAACTTGCGACTCGATTTGGTTGTTCCGTGAAATTCTATTTGTATTCGTGGCTAGTGAAAATCTTTGACCTTGACACTGATTTGTTTATTCACGGCTTCAACTTGTTTTGATATTACGAGATTTTACTTGATTTTTTTTATCACTGACATCGAGTGTGGTAATGTAGTTGCTTTTGGCTTCGATGAAGCTTTACTACCTTGTTCGACTCCATGTTGCCAGGCTAGATCATTCATGTTCAGTGTAATTAGTTTTGAACTGCAGTAACTTCACTTGATTTGAACTATGCCTCGTCTAGTTCAATTGATTTGTATTTTATGAACTTTGGCTTGCTTCAGCCTTGACACTGACTATGTTTACCTTGGTCATTTGATGGACCGTTGTATCATTTGCACTGTCCTATTTTACAAGTTGCTTATAATTGTATCTTTGGTGTACTTGGTTTATGATTCTCTTACATGACCATTCATATCGAGCCTTATTCCTTTACAGTTGAATACATGTTGTCTCTTTGGGTACACTTGGTTTATGATTCACTTGTATGCTCTAACTCGATGGATTATATGCCTATTACCTGATCATTTATGTTGAGTCTCCCCTGCATGTTGTACTTGTTAGTGCTTGAATAGTGGACTACTTCATGTAGTATGGTTATCCATTTGTTGCTTTGTCGTATTCATTTACAATGTGTTGGGTGGTCTGGACATTTTCGTATTGTGACTTGATACACTCACTTGTATTTTGCTGTTTCATGATTTGAAGTCTGGGCCGGTATGCATTGAAATTGGTAAAGTTGTTGAAGTCATGGCTTTACCGTTGACTGTTGCACCTATATCACTTCTTGGTACATCTCCTTGTAGTCCTCATTATACTGTACACTCATCGTAGCAACTGTTCATTTGTCTGCATTGTCTTCAAGTAGTTTCATTGAGTTGGTCATTTATATACTTTATATATAGATCCTTGAGTTTGACAGGAAATAGTTTATCACTATTTTTGTGATATTGCATTCCTGTATATGCAGTTCTGGGCTGATGTGCACAATTCATCTGATCTTGTGTGTATCTAAATCTTTTGCATATTTCATCATATGCTGTATTGGCGAGGCAGTACACGTGAGCCACGTGTACTGCAGCCAAAACAGCATTGACTCTTTAATTGAAATTTCAATTGTTTGAAATTGTTCGTATGTCCAATTCAATATATTTTGAATTGTATTTTGATTTGAGTTGTTGCCATTTGCTTCTTTTCATTGAGCTTTTGTGGATTTCATCACTGTATTGGCGAGGCATTGCACGCGTGCGTGTACTGCAGCCAATTCAGAATTTGACGTTTTGAATTGATTGATTTCAATTGATGAAATTGTTTCGTGTTGCCAATTCAATAGTTTGATATTGTATTTTTCTTTGGTGGTTTGATCATTCTGTTGTTGTCTAATTATCTAATTGGTAATTAGATTATGAGTTTTCTAATTATTTACTAATAATTAGATTTTGTTGTTATTTGCCATTAGGCAATTCTGTTGTCTTTCTAAATTATCTTCATTGATATTCTTTTCACTTATCTTTGTTGAGGATTTAAATCTGCTGATTTGGTGTTTAACATTGTTTAGTGTATTATCTGCCGTTATCCGATCCTCTTATCGAAGAGTTGGATATACGAGATTTCTGTGACTGTCGTCTACTTGATGTTTGATTATTATTGCTTCTATGCACTAATAACTGAGTTTGAATTAGACTGACCCGTGTATTATTTTCTTTTGAATGTAATACTCAGGTCAGACCCGAGTTATTTCAGGTTGTAGATTTCCTGCTTTGAGTTGCTGTTGAGCTTTGAAGAATTTTCATATCATTTGAAGTGGTCTGCGTCTTTTTGTAGTAGTCAGTGTGTCTGTTTTAAGTTCATATGTATTCATGTATATTAGTCGATAATGTGCTTGTATATATAACTTCTTGAGTCGACAGTTGTAGTTGTATTATATGTATTGTGTCAACTGTATTGTAACTGACATCAGTTATTATATATATATATATATATGAGACTTTTTGTTATCTGTGTTCCGCATTCTTTTGTATCTGTATTATTATTATATATATTGTCCTAAACTATTATGAACCATCGTAGTTCGTTTTATACTGGTAATTGGGTATGTCGATGGGAGTAAATAAAGAAACGATGAAAAATGAAAAATATATACCGCTCCTATCGAGGTAACCAATACTAGTGTAAGGCCAACTACGGATGGTCGCTCCTATCCAGCCTTATTCTTCGTGATAATAGACAGTATTTCTTTTAATACTCTTTGTTATTGTGAGCATAGAGATGGGGCGTTACAGTTATTATATATATATATGAGACAGTATTTCGATGGAATGGACTAAACAAGATAACAGTCCAAACTCGATAGAATGGACAAAACCAATAATTGAACACATCGAAGAGTGGTTGACTCTTCCCGCTGTAATTAAAGAAAACAGATTCAAAGGTTCGAATCATATAATGAAAATATCCAACAATAACTAGGAGGGTGCACCCCCTTACCGAAAGTATACCTCTAGATTATATACTCGAGAACTTCGATGGCTCTCGAACACGTCCAAGCCTGACCCTGCCATTTATTACCGAGTATCCAAGTAATTCACATCTTGGTGCACAAATATCTAAACCAAATCTAAAGTAGATGTGATAATACCCTCATAGGAGCAACCCCACACACCTTGGTTTCCACTCTCTCTTAGGTTTTAGTTATTTCCGAAAAAGGATAACAAAGCTCAAGTGAGCAAAACATCATCTTAGAATGATGAAAACCAAAGAAGGCTGAGGTAATTGATAGTTGAGATACCAACTACTGAGGATATAAAACGACCGTATATGGAAATTAAGTCGCCACTCATCGAATTCCAACTTGTACTATTTCTTGGATAACAAGAATACAGAACAAGTCAAGGTAGTGTTACCTCAAAGTCATGTCTCACAATTATTCTTAATTTTCAAAATAGCGACAAGTCTACTTCTTTGATGTTTAGTACTAAGTAAATAAATTGTTTCTATATAAGTGAATCGCTTTATGGAAATTAATTCATTTCCAAAAACGAATCAAACTTTTCTTTTAAAAACTCGAATTCGTTCTTGGCCTTACATTCCAAGTATTATCTTTAAAATACTTTGTTAAAAGAGTTTACTAACTTCAAAAAATTTAAAAAGGATTTAATAACTTAAAACATCCTTATTACATTGATTAATTAACTTTAAGCTTCATCACATAATTTGATTTTTTAACTTCAAATGTCTTTAGATAATAAGGGTAAACCACTTTTAAGCCTTATTAATTCAATTAATTAGTAAAATATTATTAATTAATTTAATAAATAATTAATTATCATTATTTAAAATGAATAACAAAGTCCATACATCCTTGTTACTTTAATAAATTCACTTTGAAACTTCATAAATTAAGTTGATTAATTAACTCCAACAACCTTTAATTAAAAAGGGTAAATCACCTTTAAAACATCATTAATTCAATTAATTAATAAATTTATTTATAATTAATTAATTCTCGATATTTAAAAACTATTACTAGTTATAAACATCAATAAAGGAAAGATTAATTAGAGTTAAAACAAGTTGATAAATTTTAAAAATCAATTATTAAAAAAATGGCGTCCAATTCTCATCATCCCTGCTTCCAAAATTCATCAATCTTGTCTCATTCATCGTCGCTTTTCCCAATCTTTCGATCTCCTTCTATCAATCGATCTTACGCACAAGTGGTAAAGGATCGTTGTCCTCTGAATTTTCATTGTTTGCCAAATTGATTTCAATCTTCTTCGACTCAATCTACAAATAAGAACTGGATTGAATCAAAAACCAAAAAAGATTTATTTTTCAAATGTGACGATTATAATCACTTCGCCTCACAGTGTCGAGATCCTACTAGATGTTTTGCTTGTGGTAAATTTGGTCATAAGAGGCATGAATGTTCGTCCAATTTCAACAATGCCATCTCCTCTGCATCTATGGTAGAACATGGGTTCTTGTTTGTTCTTAAATGCATGCTGCTGAAAGGGATTCTTTTGGATCATCTCTGGAAAAAAAGAGAAGAAAGAATCAAGCTTCTTGATGATCTGTTGTCTCATTTCAACATCATCAACTCGACAAACATTAGCAAAGGATATAAAAGAAGGTTTGGCGATCCATAACTGTATTTTGGCAAACTGGAATCATCATCCTCTATTCCCTTTTCCTCATCAGTTTTGGTCGAAAATGGTTTTCAACTTGTTCTTAAATGCTTGCAATTGATAGGGATTTTATTGGATCACCTTTGGTTAAAAAGACTCGAGGGTATTAATCATCTTGAAGACTTGATCTTTCATTTCAACATCGTCAATTCTCCTAATATAGGTATGGGGTACAAAGATAGATTTGGTATTGATAAATCTGATTCTTCTTCCAATATCTCTAAAGTGAATCACGCGAGCAAGGGGGATAATGATTTTTCTAAGATTGTCAATGAAAGATCTCTTCATTTTGATCCTTTAATGCTTGATCCTGATGTTACTATCTGCATTGCTTATACCTGTTCATCTAATACAGAGGTTAGTAAAAATGATTTTGATGGTTTTATTCAAATCAAGAAAAAGGGTAAATCTTATCCTAGTAGTTTGAAAACTTTTGAGATCCATACTACAAAAAAAATTGAATGTCTTAACTCTGAGACCTTATCGGATTTTAATGGAAATGTTAGTGATATAGCTGTTTTATCTTTGTCTAATGGCTTTACTTCAAATCTTATCGGAGAAGAAAACTTTCATGATGTTGATTTTTCTATAGTTAACAACGGTGTTAGTTCCAAAGTCTGTTTCTTAAGTGAATTTTTGTTAGATCATGATACTGATCTTCAGAAAGTTATATTAGCGACAATAGAAATTTTGAGAGTCGAATAGAGTTCGAGCAGTTGTTTATTTCCAATGAAGCCCAAGGTTATTATCTGAGGTTGTTAGCTTCGGAGATTGATATGTCATACACTATCGAACCTAATGTTTAAATTGGTATGTTGGATTTGGGCAAATGGGATGGAAAGTTTCTGGAAAAACTTGGCGATTCTCTCGTTATTGATGATACTACCTCGGTTGATGAGTTGTTTACTCAATCTGATGATTTCTGTGATTGGATTGGGCTTTTAGATAAGAAGTTTGTGAAAGACAATGGCTCCAAACTGGAAGAGTATGTTTGTTTTGACAATTTGTTTGATATTTCGTCGAAAGCGAGTTCTCTTATGAATGCTGATTCCAAGGCAGACATGTATGATTCTCCAGATGTGCATGATGCACAGATGCAGTCTTTGGTTGTTGCTTTGAATTCTCCATATGTACCCTTAGATATTGACAATCATTTAGGAGCAAATAGTCTGTCAATTGGTTTGGCTGGCATTCTTCAAAAAGTTGTTTCCACCGATATTGTTGTATATGATGATAATGGAGTTACTGCTGAGTCTCTTGTTAGGAATATTTATGGTGATGATCTTGCTTCAGGCCTTGTGGAAGAGTTTGGATATGTTGATAATGCTGACGGTCTGGAATTTGTTGAGGGTGAGATTGTTTTGGAGAGAAAATGGGATGGTTATGCTTTTGTTGGTCTGCAAAATTGCGAGTCAGCTGTTGATGCGAATTTAGTGACAGCAAATAATGTCTTGATCTCTAAGGATAAGTCTATCATTATTTCTGATTTTCATTCTGGTGAATCTAGCAACAAAGAAACATCTCGATCCACTTCGTCGAGGAGAGGTAGACGTAGAAAGACTATGACAGCTAGCGGTTATGTTCGACGTAGTGTCAGAATTCATTGTAGCAATTCTCAGTTCAAGGGTAAGATTCCTGATTCGAGTACCGTGAGAAGTGCTATGAACTCAAGCACAGGTATGCACTCTAGTTTGGGTAGTACTTATTCTTCTTATGCCTTAGGTAGTATGTCCTCTTCAGAGTTTAGTCAGATAGCTAGGGACACTGCTTTCATCTTTTCTGATATTGAGTTAGATCGTGAGTTTATTAGAAGTAAGGAACTTGATAGAGCAAGATCTATTGGTTTATGAGGATCATTAGTTGGAACATTAGAGGATTGAATGTAGCGATCCTGAACTCGGCCTTCGAAAATTGGCACCCGTACTTCACTTGTACTCAAAATGCCGTAGATTCAAACACCGAATCTGGTTCACCGGAGCTTATAACACCATTAAGTATAACAACACAGTGGAAGAAAAAAAACAATGATATCATATACAACTCCAATGAATACAATATCCAGAATGATGTACAACAATGATATCTATATGATACAAGAATATCAGAGACAAATAATAATGATATAGCGGAAACAACAGAAGTGATAGCTCCAAATGATCTGAAAAAGAGAATGAGTCCAACAACTCCAACATCAGCTCGAACCACCATCATGTTGCACAAAGATAAGCAAGGTCCGTCGTCCGGACGAACTCCAAAAACTGAACTAGCTCCCGATAATCTACTAAACTTGATTATCTGAAAACCCCAACTCTAGACTGCCCGTGTGGAAAATTGTGGGCACCCAGAGTTTAGGAAGGGAACAATAAACTCCGAGTCAGTCATGGGACTGGTGTGAGTAACAAAAACAGTTTATCTTTAAAACAAACAACAAAAGAATTTTAAACATTGAAACCCGCAATGCTTTTTGGAAAATGAAACTACCATAAGACCTCCCACCACACACACAATGCAATCGCAGACTTGGAGGAGATTTCTTCTTATGATAGTCAAACATGCTTACTACGCAAAATCCTTTTGATATTATTAATAGTGCATAGTGGAAAACATTTCAAAAATATAATATTAATCTTAGCCAGCATAGGTACCATTATATTATGCCTGCTATAGCTGCCGCCTAAGGAGACAGGTTATACAAATTGCAATCGTAAAGGGCTCGTATTGTTTCTTTGGATTTCCAACAAATGGTCAGGCTAAGGAACTTCCTACTGCCACATGGGTACGCCTCTGGAGGGACGTCCCGAGAACCTACCCGGATCTCTGCCAACACAAGGTCGGGTTACCTCTGTAACTAGGTAACTACTACTCGAGTATGCCACCCCCGGTCCTTTGGGACCTTTATCCGAGGTACCTCGATCACAAAGCAACAATCACACAGAGTAAATGAGATTGGAGTAACCACACAGGTAAATATCTAGGCTCCATACCATGATATCACCTTTTTCCAGAAGGAAATGACATACCCTAAAGGGAGCGACCCTCATAACCTTGCCGCGTCTTTCCTGTTTCGACCATTTCCGGTTTGTGAGGCTCGATGAGGTCTCGTCAACAAAGCTAGGCTTTTTCACAAAGCCATGCTTTGATCAACAAATGATCAGCAACACTCAGCATGCCACACTACCAAATTGGGAGTATATCACTAATAACCTTCAACTACATAACCTCTGAGCTCGTACGTCTCAGAGAAGGGTGTTAAGCTAAGAGAATAAATCTCCGCTACCAAACAGAAATGTATTTGAAAGAAATCAGCTTTATATCTCAAAGTGTAATGTCAGACATACAACCATACAAGTCTGTTCCGGGTTTGAACAGAACC
Organism: Allium fistulosum; assembly: GCA_030737815.1. Lineage (NCBI taxonomy): Eukaryota > Viridiplantae > Streptophyta > Magnoliopsida > Asparagales > Amaryllidaceae > Allium > Allium fistulosum. The sequence goes on along the minus strand of CM060908.1, from coordinate 733,424,286 downwards.
GAAGGCACTTCTGAAGAATCCCTTGAAATCCGGGTATTCACAATCCCGATCGGACTTCCCATCACTTAGGAAATCTCTATACCGGCGCGACTCAGTGCAGAGACAATCGATAGGTCATCCTATCATTCTCGCAAACACCCAGTCTTCAACACCGGTCTTTAAATGCTATCCATTTACGTCGTATCACTATTCAGAATGGGTTATATGACACAAAGTCCTCTCCCGGCTAAACCGAATAATGAGCGCAATATTTTAAAACATATGGATATTGGAATTTCAGTTAAGTCACACTTATTATCAAAATTTCCTCTTTCAAATGGTTTAAACACATTACCATTTTAATCTTTTACACAAAAAGATTCATCTCACAAAGTTCACCCAGTTTCACAAAGATCTATTCATAGATTTTCCAAATCAATTTCCATTTCAATTGGATTAACTCATTAAATCTTTAAATCAAAGATTTAATTTATAGCTTTCAAAACAATTCCATTTTGAATGGTTTAAACAAATCACCATTTTAAATCTGTTAAAAATAAACAGATTCAATTCACAAAGTTCACCCAGTTTCACAAAGATCTATTCATAGCTTGGGAAACCATTTTCAATTCAAACTTGAAATTCCTTTAATTTAAATTGGAATTTCATTTCTTATATGAAAGCTTTTATCATTTGAAAACAAATAGTTTTCATTTCAGAAAATCTAATTCATTTATACGAGTTAAAGTCCTTGGGTTAAATTCAAATTCTCAAAACCATAACTTTAAAATGGTTTAAATTCATTTAAACACATTATAACATCTTTTACCATAATTTCCAAACATGGGATTCAATTCCAAATTTTGAATTCAAATTCAAATTAAATTATTTAAATTGAAAAACTTTACCAAGTTATTCAAAATAACTTTCATCTTAAAAACTCCCTTTCAAAAGCTTTAACATTTAACCCAAATCCATTTCCAAAATCAATTGAAATTAAAATTTCAATTTCAAACATATTAAATTTAAATCATCTGTAACTTAACCGATTTCCTCATGAAATCCATATTTGTGTGTATAAAAGTGTAGTCCAGGGGTTTAACATAATAGCGCAACATCAATAAATCATCACCGATCAAAATACAGAAATATAGTTGATAAGCGGTATAACTATAACGCTTATCGTTCATTTACAGATCACAGATCACAGATATATATATATATATATATATATATATATATATTACAGATAATAAATTACATTCATCCAAGATAAATAACTACATTACAGGTCACACACAAATCAGAATATACCACAAAGCATCATACAGTAGAGAATATCAAACCATTCAATCATTCAGTCAGGTCCAAACATTCACAAATAAATTTTATTAATCATTTGATTCATTTAAATCAGATGTATCACTTACAACTCCGGTTTAATTATCATGAGTTAATTACAAAATTTTTGAAATAAATTTCCCTTTCAAATTTATTAGTTAACCTTTAGTTATTAATTAATCAATCTTAATTAATGAATCAATTAATCTTTAATTATTAAATAAATCTTAATTAATCACAATTATTAATTTATCCTTTAATTATTCACAAATAATTGTACTCAAATTTCAAATTATCATTCAATTAATCACATCTGGTAATTATCTATTAGTTACTTACTTCTCTAAGTAATTATATTTCCCAATTTGTCAAATGATTATTCTAGATTAAACTCAAGAAATTTAACTTGGACTAATCAAATTAACTCAATTAATTTCACTGAATAATTAATTCCTTAATTACGTACATTAAGTAATTATACTTAATAACTTCACAAATGATTATCTTTAATCAATTAACCCAATTAATTATTAAACTAATCACATTAATTAATTATTAAATAATCCTAGTTAATGACCTTCATTAACTATTCTTTAATTACTTCTCTAAATTAATTAACTTAGATTAATTATTATTAATTACCAATTGATTTATCGTTAATAACCAATTTATTAATCTCTAATTATTTAATTAATCAATTTTAATCATTTATTTAATTACTTTAAAAATGTCTTACTAAATACTTAATTAATTCAAACTTTAAATCAAAATCATCATTTGAAAATATGGATTAAAAATGTTAAAAAGTTTGAATTTCAGTTTTAAAGTAAAAACTGTTTTCTTTCAGCAAACCCGAGACTTACTCGAGTCCTTCCCCGAGTCGACATGCCATCTACTTCGAGTCTCCTCCAAAACCAACCTGAGCCATTTTTAAATTTTAAAAATTTGTTTAAGTTCTTGTATACCGGTGCGCATTCAAAAGTACCCGAGACCCTTCTCAAGCCAGCACCCGGATTCCCCAAAGAACACTTCGAGTCACCAGCCCTTCTTCCTCAACCCAAATTTCTGATACAACCACGCCACCGTGCACATGCACCGACACTCCAGCGATCTCCGGTCGAAGCTTTGGCCATCGACAAGTCAAAAAATCCATCCACACTCGAAATCGAACTTCAATTCGACACAAAAAAAAACTCAAAATCGAAATAAGCTTTTTTGCTCGACACTACAGCTCGAACTCAAACGAAATCGCCTCGTCACTACGTCTCAGACCACCGGAAGAGCTCCTCTTCCGTCCACACCACAACAACATCCTAATCTTCCATCCCCTCGCATCTCGTGCAACTCGATGCCTCCGAGGTGATGAAATCACCTCATTTACAGACACGAAAAAAACGCGAATACAACCCTAAATTTAACTTGACCCACCAATTTACGCAATAGAAAAATCATTTGATAATTTTCCCGAAATCAATGATGTTCAACCTTGCTTCACGCAAAATTTCAACCTCCAGTATTGAATTGATCATTAGAAAATGATCAAAATGCATATTTTCTTCTTATACAAACTGCACTTGGAATACTTGATTAAAAATTATCATATTCATTTTAAAAATCATATCTTTGCATGTTTATTCAAGTTATAAAATCAAATCGATAATTTAAAATACTTGAATTCATCATATGATTTTGTTTAACTGTGAAACTTAGGTTACAGAGTCCAGTTCTTCATCATCAAGCTTAAACAGATTCTAGGCTGTGATTCAAGTTTTAAACAAACTTATTTTGTTTAAAAATCCTAAGTTAAAAATGTTTGTATCAAGATATATGAATTTTCTACTTTTGTTTGCTTTGTAACCAGAGATTGGAAGAACAGATACCACAAAAATATGCAGAGCTATCAAAAAAAAACATCCACAGCAAAGCATAATTTGTTCATAAATCAAATGCACAAATTTTAAATGTTCAAAACAGTATGTTTACTCACCTTCCACATCTTGATTCCAGAGTTTTCAGATTAAAGTTGAAGTCTTTCTTAAATTTGCAAAGTTGAAAATCTGGGTTGAAGTTGTTAGCTGGAACTTTTCTTCTTGATCCCAGGCCTTATTTGATTGCTTTGATGTTTTAAGTGGATGTTTGTTTGTTTATAAAGTGATATTATCTCAGTTTTCCTATAGTTAAAATGGTGAACGAAAACTGGACTGAAGTTTTACTGTATAATGAATTGTTCAGGGTGACAAAATATATTTGTTTAGCTGAGATGAGTTTTGATTAAACTTTTGTTTGTATAGCAGTTGATATTTTTGTACAAAATTTCAGAGATTTTTCTTTGCTTGCTGATATGAATTTTTTTGGTGGCTGCTAACATTAATTAGTTTGTACCATACTTATCTTATTTTTTTATTTGTACAATGTATAAATATTTTGGGTGTCTTCCTTGTCAAGCTAATGCATATGTATATTTTATTTTCTTTTACAATACTTTCATATATATGTTTATATTTTCTTTTCTTTAGCAAGTACATTCATATGTATCTTGTCTCTTTATTTTACAAGTGTATAGATATATATTTTTATTTGTTTGTGCTTGAATGTATTTTATTTCTTGATTCATATTGGAGTGTATTACTTTCTTTTATTTGATTGAAAGCACTTGAATAAATTCTTATCTTTTCTTTTGTCTTATTATTTTGTAATATAAATAAAATTCTATTTTTAATATGTGGTTAGATTTTAGCTATGTGTTTACTTTATATTTTTATAGTTTATCTTACATGTTTATATTTTATTTCTAGCTTAAATATTCATTATTAATTTTACTTTAATACTTATTGTTTGATATTTCTCTGTATATATATACATATATAATATTTAAATTTTAAATGATTTAACATAGAATTTATTTGAACTCGGGGAATACGCATCCATTTATCGATTAATTTCATAATTTTTATTCAAAAACTAAATTAATTATCAATTTAAATATATATAAAATCCGGGGTCGTTACATTGAATGACTTAAATAAATGCGATAAGGTTAGAATCTTTTTTAAAGACTATTCTATTGACATTGCTCTCCTTCAAGAGACCAAAATTGACTGTCCTGATATTCGTTTTTTTAGAAGACTAGGTGGTTATCATTTTAGGAAATGGGTTTTTTTACCTTCTGTGGGTTCTTCTGGGGGTTTAATGATTGGTTGGAGGGACAATCTTTTTAAATTACTTCAGTGTATTTACAAACAGCATTCTTTACACATTATTTTAATTAATCTACTGATAGTTCTCTTTTTAATATTTCTAATGTTTATGGGCCTAACTCAAAAATAGATAGACGGATTCATTGGAATGAATGCCTTGAGTTTAGATCTTTCGCTCTTGGTTCTTGGATATTGGGGGGTGATTTTAATGTTACTTGTTTTATTGGGGAGGGTGCTCCTCGTGAGGGAGACTATTCTACCATGGAGGAATTTGATCATTTTATTATTAATTCTAATTTGATTGAAATTCCTCTTTCTAATAGAGAATTTAGTTGGAGTAATAACAGGGAGTATCCCTCCATGGCTCTCTTAGATAAGTTTTTAGTTAGCGATGAAATAAAGGATAAATTTCCTTTATGTAGAGTGTCCGGTTTGCCTTACACTTTTTCAGACCATTGTCCTATTATCCTCACTTGTGATCGTCATAGAGCTATTAGTAGATCTTTTAAATTTGAAAAAATATGGTTACTAGATCCTAGCTTTTCTAATTTAATTATTAATAAATGGTTGTATATGAGTTTATATAATATTAAATATAGAGATAATTCTGCAAAAGCTTTTGTTCTAAAACTTAGAGAACTCAGGTTTTCACTTAAAAATTGGAATAAAAATATTTTTGGCAATATTAAAATTAAAAAAGAAAATATTCTTAATGAGATGTTTAAATTAAACAAAATTGAAGAAACTAGACATCTAAATATTGGCGAGCGGAATATTCTCACTAACTTAAAAGAAGAACTTAACTCTATTCTTGAAAAAGAGGAAGTTATGTGGAAGCAAAGATCTAGAATCCAGTGGATTAATGAAGGTGATAATAATACTAAATTTTTTCATAATATGGCCAATTGTAGAAAACGTAGTAATACTATTAACTCGATTTTAGTTAATAATGTAGAATTAGTTGACCAAAGAGACCTAGATAAGGCTTTTACTGATTATTATAAAGATATTTTTGGCAATAAAAATAAATGCAGAATTAATGTTAGATGGAATGATCTTTATCCGGCTGGCACTAATATTAATCTTTCTGATTTAGATGTTCCTTTTACTGAAGAAGAAATTCGAAAAGCCATTTTTGATTTACCGGGTGATAAATCTCTGGGTCCGGACGGTTTTCCAATTTTCTTCTATAAACTTTTTGGGATGTTTTAAAATTTGACCTTATTAGTATGTTTAATGATTTTTATAATGAAAATCTTCAATTAGGTAGATTTAATTTTGCTAATGTTATTTTATTACACAAAAAAGTAGGTGCTAATAATTTAAAAGATTTTAGACCCATTTCATTGATTAATTGCTCCGTTAAAATTATTTCTAAAGTATTAGCTAATAGGCTTAATACAAAAATGAATGACCTAATTGACTGTTCATAATCAACATTCATTAAAGGAAGAAATATTACAGATGGCGTGGCAGTTGTTCAAGAATATATTAATCATTGTTGTAAAAATAACATTACTTGTGCTATTTTAAAATTAGATTTCGCCAAAGCTTTTGATTCGGTGTATTGGGATTTTCTTGTAGATATTTTTCATGCTAGAGGCTTTAGTAATAGATGGATTAACTGGATCATGAATTTGCTTAAAACTGGCAACTCTAGTATTATGGTAAATGGTATTTTAGGTAATAAAATTCAATCTAAGAGAGGTTTAAGGCAAGGGGACCCTTTATCGCCCCTTCTGTTTAACTTAATTTCTGATGTTTTTGCTAAGATTATTAAAAAAGCAGTCGATAATGGTTCTCTGGGTAATATAGGTAATGATATATCAAGTTATGGTGTATCAGTCCTACAATTTGTAGATGATACCTTGCTTTTTTCCTCTCATCTTCCTAGACACATAATTACTCTTAAGTTTATTTTATATAGTTTTGAGCTTTTATCGGGTTTAAAAATAAACTTTGATAAAAGTTCTGTTTTAGTTTTAAATGATTTTGAGAAAGTTGAAAATTTAGTTGCTAATACATTAAATTGTAAAACTATGAATTTTCCGTTTGACTATCAAGGTTTTGTTATTAGACCCACTAAACTTAAACATGATGATTGGTTAATAATCATTGATAAAATCAAAAATAGGATTTCTAACTGGAATGGGAGATTTTTATCTAGAGCAGGTAGAATGGTTTTAATTAATTCTTTTTTATCAGCTCTCCCATTTTATTGGATGACTATGCATCTTTTCCCTGATTGGGTGTTAGATAAAATAGATAAAATTAGAAGAGATTACCTATGGAGTGGCGATAATCCAAACAGTTGTATCAAATGTTTAGTAAATTGAGAAACTATTTGTAAATCCAAAAAGGATGGTGGTTTAGGAGTCATTAATTTGCGTAATATGAATTTGGCTCTTCTAGGTAAATGGTTATGGAAATTTAGAGATACCAATAATAATGCCACTTGGAAGGAGATTATTTCTAAATATTACTATAATGGTAGTAATAATCTTTATCAGATTAGTACTACGAGTTCTCGTAAGAAATCTTATTTTTGGAAATCCATTTTAAAATGTAGTGAGATTTTTAACTTAGGTATTAATATTATAGTTCACTCAGGTAATAATACATCTTTTGTAACTTCCGCTACTCCCCTTAGGAATGAGTTTTATGAATTGTATGATATTTGTAACTTAAAATATGCATTTATATCTGAAGTTTTTGATTCTGAAAATGACCCTCCTTGGATTTTTAGTTTTAACAGAATTTTAGTAGGTTCAACTCTTAGACAGCTCAATTTGCTTTTTGCTAGATTAAATCTTTATAATATTGATAATGATAATGATCATATTAGTTGGGAATGAGATAATAGCAAGAAATATTCCACTAATTCATTCTATAGATTTATCAACTTTTCTGGTGTAACTAAAAGTATTTTTAAGTTTATGTGGAAATCTAATGCTCCTCCAAAATCTAAATTACACATGTAGCTTATTATTCATGGTAAATTAAATACTGTAGAATTTTTAAAAAGGAAAAATATTTACATTGATAATAAATGTTATTTTTGTAATATACATTTAGAAGACATTAATCATATGTACTATGATTGTATGGACACTTATTTTATTCTTATGAATACCCTAAATATTTTTGAATTTAATATAAGTACTAGAATTACTGATTGTGTTTTCTATTGGAATACTTTTAGAGTTAAGTTTAATAAGGATAATAGATACTTGCTTGATACTTTATTCACCATATCTAGTTGGTATATTTGGTTTGAAAGAAATCAAAGAATTTTTAATAATAACTATAATCACATTAATAAATTGGTATTTTTAATTTCATCTTTTTGCTTAAATTGGATCTCTAATCCTAAATATAAACTAGCCAAAAATAATCTTTTTAAGGAATATCTTAATAAGGTTAGTTACAATATTAATATTTTCAAACATAACAATAATAACTTTGCCTTTTCTAACTTAATTGATGATAATTCGGTGTATAATAATCTGCTTCCTATTGTAGATCCTTAAGGTTTTGTTCAAGCATATATGTATATAAATCCTATTTATATACATATATGTGACTTTTACTAATTTTGTTTCCTATGTTTGTTTCAGGTCTGGAATAAGTAGGTATCTAGTGTCCCTTTTCAGGTTTGCAGGATAGCTTGCGGTTTCGTGTAGGTGCACAAGATAGCTTTTTTCAGGAGCATTGATTGCATCAGACGTTATCTTCAGCTTTATGGTGTCTTCAGAGTGGAGTTCTTCTTTATGGATCTGTTTCTTCTCTAGATTAGCCTTTTTCTTCAGAGGCAGCTTCATAGAGTCTTCTCTCAGACGGATCAGTTTTCCAGGTACTTCTAACACCTCATTATCGGGCGGTGGCCATGCCGGAGCTCGGTACAGGGATGTAATGGGTGGTGGCTTTGCCGGACCTCATTTTAGGGGTACCTATTTTTACACTGTTATCAGTATATAGATATGTCACCTGCCAGGCATGTTGGCAGCACCATATTATGTGTTATATATATAGTTCCATGTGTGCTCTCCTCTTTTATTAGAGGATCACACATTTTTCTCAAAAAATCATTTATTAAAAAGATTTATTAATTTAAAAGCAACATTAGCAAATTGATTGTTTAACTTTAGTTCATCATTATTGAATGATTAATTATCCTTAAACATCATTAAATAAAATGATTAATTAAATTTAAATATCATTAAATAAAATGATTAATTAATTTAAATAATCATTAACCTGGTAATTGTTAAATTTAAAACACACCATTAACTAAGTAATTAGTTAGCCTTAATCCTTATTAATTAAGTAATTGATTAATTAAGTAATTAATTAAATAAATAATCATTATTAAAATAATTAATTATTATTTTTTTGAAACATCTCTAGTCAAAAAATTTCTTAACTTTTAAAATAATTCCCAGCACGATAATGAAACTAAACGGTTTCGTTAAAAGGTGATTTTCTGAAAGTGCCGATATAGTGACTATTGCTATACGGACAGTACGGCAAACAAACTCATGACATTAGCCATACAACCAAACATCACATAGCAATGGTTTAAGCATAATACAAGGTAAATAACAGTGATACAACATGTAATAAGTATTTAACAATTATATTAACTTTAACTATCAACTTTTCATATAGCTAACCACATGCTTACTAACTTTCAAATGCGACAACTTTTAAAAGCTTGAAACAAACAAACAACCAAACCATTACTTCACATATACAACAATTATCCATAGGCTATTAACATGAACATTAACATACTATAAACTTGGTGTAAGAAGGTGTAGTTTTACTTACCGATAGCTATCCAAACCCTCGCTAACTTAGGGTATGACCTAGCATTTTCATTCCTAAGCAAATGACGGAATCTTGGACCCTTAATGCACTAGGTTCGCTCGGCCTTCAAAGAAGAAGGAAGTGAAACTTGTTTTGATAAGGTGGAGTGAATTTGGTTAATCATCGAATTCTGAAAAATGAACCCGAAAATATATCATTTTCCAACTGGTTTTTGGACTATTTACTCTTGGATTTAGGAAATGTGGTAAAGAGAAAAGTTTTAGAAAATCTTTTGTCTACAATTTCAAAAAAAAATGTAACGACCCGATATTTTTCAACCATTCACATCACACATGCCAGACTTGAATTGCTCAAAATATCATATTGTTAATTTATATTTGGTAATACTCAGCATATACAGTAAATAAATCAATCACAGAATCACAGACATAGAGTAGTATAATAATAATGCAGCGGAATAGATAAATAGTAGTTCATGAACCTACTATATGAAAAGCAGAGTTTGAAATAAAACACAACAGAATATCTCAAATAGAGTGAAGTTTCCAATAAAAATAGATGGCCTCTCTGAAAAAATCAACTGGAAAGCTGAAGGCTGAATCGATAGTTGGATCTCCAAACGAAGCTCCAAACTCCAAAGGTGTGTCTCAAATGCTGTATCACTCAGTCTGACCCGAGCATAAAGCAAAACAAAAAACACTCGAGTCAGGATTAACATTCTTATATCAATAGATCCAACTCAAGTGAAATACCAACTGAAATACAAGTAACTTAAAGGATGTTTGGGATAACCATCCACTAAGGATCCGTGGAACTATCTACTATGTAGAAATATATGCTATTAACAACCAAACGTCATTATAACACCGTGGTCATTTCAAAATAATTTATACTTCAAAACCAAAATAACATTTCAATTCCAAATATATATATATTTCCAAATTATAGCACTCTCAAAACTAAATTGATAATTTCATATATATCTTATTTTAACTTCATTATTATATAGTTTGGAAATATTCACTTAATAAATCCATTATCATTTAAATAACCTTAAATTACATTAAACTAAATGTTTCCTTCGATTTATTTAAAACTTGAAATATCCATTTAATCACTGTAAATCAAAATCAAGTTATAAATTCATATCTTAAAATCCTCAAATTCAATAAGTTTCAAATCGATTTAATTAAACAAAATTCTTAATTAAATACAATTTCGAATAAATCCAAATTTATCTTTCCAACCTTAACTTGTAGAATCATTATAAAAATCTATTTTTTTTAAATAAATTTTTTAAATAAATACTTAAACATATTGTATTTTACTTAAATCGAACTTGACTTAATTTAAAGCTTATTATTAAATCTATTTTATATTAAAACTTATTCATATACATAATATTTTCAAATTTAAATAAAACCATATATACTTCCTTTCAAAACCATAGAAATCATTATAAAATATTTATATATAGACCAACGGTGTCTGTATAAAATTTTCTATCTATGGTCAAGTGATACAGATATTTATCATTTAAATCCGTAATTTAAATATATACGGGTATATATCCTTTCAACCCGCAATCCTAAATTAAATTCAATGAAAATCGCTTGGGTTTATCATTTTAACCCATAACGATTTTCTCCTATTCTACAAGATCGTTCGGGTATGTATCATTTCAACCCATAGGGAATTCTACACTAACAGGGAACTTGCAGAGTGATAACAGATATGATAATAATAATAACAGGCATATATCATCAATAACAATATAATATAAACAACAGGATATGGTGTCAAATCCTACAGGTGAACAATTACTTATAAATGCATATATAACAATTTAAATAACTACAACAGCATATTTCAATTGTCGTTTCAATTGAAATCAAATCGAATAAATACAAGAACGTTAATCGTGAGTGATTGCTCACCTTTCGAGGCTAGAGATGGATGATAATAAGATGAGTTACGAATCCAAGCACAAATTTTATGGACAAGCTGATAGATAAGGAATTAACGAAATAAACCAGAGTCTGCTTGATATAGACTAAAACGAAATATATATAAATATATATATATATATATATATCATTTATAACTCAAACACATAAAAATATCCATATATTTTGAAAACCAAATTCACCTTTTCTTACATTCAAAATTTGTATACCTATATAGAACAGAACTTGCTATATATGAATATACTTAAGATGTTACAAACTGGTATATATATATATTATCCATATTTTGAAACCAACTCATACTATACTTCTTTAACCAGTATACTTTTATAAACTTATACATAAAACTTAACCGATAATATTTTATAGCCTATATATAGACGAACAGATTGCAAATAATCTATATTACTTACATATTATATATAGCAAACGTACAGTACATACATCATATTTTAAAGATAACATATAAATAATATAACTAACATAATACAAATATATATAATACTGTTATAATTAAATATATACATATATCTATTTGAAACAAAATTCTAGTATATATATATATACATAAACTTTTATATAAACACTTATGCAATAGAATTTGAAAGACGTGCATATATGCAAAAGATAACACGCATCATACATAGATATTTTCATTTCAATACATTAATATACAAAAAAACAACACACTGCATAATATATATAAAATACAAGCAGGAACAAAACCTGTACATATCTACTTTATAATATCTATATATAAATCCAAAAAAATGTAAAGATAAGCATACTCATATATACCACAGTAGCTATAATATATATATAAAACAATATAAGAAAACACACATATATAGATTTATAAACAATATATATAAACTAAGTTTAAGTATAAAATATGATATATATATATACCTTATATATCATCGGAGAGGAAAAACGAGTGGGGGAAAAGATGAAGACCGAAGAGATGATGGGAGAAGAGAGGCCGAGAGAGGGAGGGGAGGCAGTGGGTTGCTGAGTTCGAGGGGATTGGGTCGACCGATGGTGGAGGTGTGGTCCGCAGGCTCGGGCCAGAGTTGGAAGGCCAGGAGTGGTGGAATTCCGGTGGGCCATGCATGTACAGTTGTTGAAGTTTTCGGCAAATGATGGGTGAGGGAAACATAGGGGAGGTGGCGAAAGGAAGTGGGATGAGAAGATGATTGTGGCCTGTCACAGCTTTGGCAATAAAAGTGACGAAATGAAAAATAAAAAGATGAAGTTATAAAGGCTACAAGTGAACCGTTCAAAATAATTAATACCAACGTATACAAATTTATACGTTTTTATTTTCAAAACGGTTATGGGATGGCAACAGCTAAATTTTAGAAAATAATGAAATGAATGTCCATTTGTTTCAACATATGGATTATTGAATGCTCAGAGAAACCAAAAGATTTTAAAAACCCGGTAACGATGCAAAACCATTTTTCGCAGATTCAGCTGCGTTCCGGACTTCAAAACACAGAATTGAATATACCGCAGAGATCAGCATGACGAGACGATCAAAATGGTATACAGATACTAGTGGTATGATCATCCTATCAAAAGTCAATAACCGGTACCGAAAATGCTGCTAATTTGCCAAAAATAAGATAAACGGGGCAATAGCAGTCCAAATTCGAAGAAATGAAATATGACGTCTCACTCCGAAGATGATTTACAAATTTATTATGTAAAAATATTCAGGTTTGGAAAACATTTTATTATCATCAAATATTAACTGATTTAAATTGAAATAAAATTACACAATAAAATAAACTTCCATATTATGCTATGAAAATTTACCATTTGCTATGTTTAAATAGACGTATTTCAAATATTAAATTTTTTATTTCCAAATTTCAAATCACAAAATTTCATTTAATTACGTTAATAAAACCATTAAAATTTACGGGTCGTTACACTCTTCCCCACTCAAAACTTTTCATCCCCGAAAAGGAAGGAGGTGGGAGAATAGAAACAACCAGAAAGAAAAATAGATTGAAAGACAAGAGAAACAATTAATTTAAAACTATATAAATTTCAATCTAAATTAATTAATATTCATTAATTTTGTTAAACTCATTTTATTATATCCATAAATAGTCATTCGATTCAAATTTGTTAGCTCAAACTGTCAATTCGGATCATAAAAATTTCATTTAGTTTTAAATTGATTTCCATTCGCTTATTTATATAAAGATCAATCGCTTACATAATTTGTTTTCCATTAAAGATTTAAGTCATTAATGAATCATTTCATAAAATATTACTTAAGCTCTATTGTCTTACTTAAGTTTATAACCTAATTCGGTTATTGAATAAAAATTTAAGTTTTTGGTATTCGCCCTTGAAGAGAAAAGAAATATTTAAATATTCTAAAAAAAATTCAATTAAAACATTTAACCTCATTCACTTAGTAAAAATATAAGATATATTTAAAACCTCCTCCTAGCATTATATAAAGATTTTCCCAAAGTCTAAAACAATGTTAGAAATTTATATCAAAACATTATAATAAGCTTTAAAATAAAGTTCCTTAAATCCAATAATTTATTAGACTCGTTATTTTTTTTATAATTATAAACTCAAGATTATTAAACTGAAACTAATAGTATACTTAAAATCTTACATTACATTTCTAAATCAAAGTATAAAATTTCATATCTTCATAATTAATTTTACACACTTGTTTAAAATGAATATTCAAATCATGAAAAAACATTTATTATGGTTTAATACAAAATGTCAAACTGTAAATAACCAATAAATTTACTATCAGTACTATGAAATCAAGTAGATATTCCAAACTATACTTCCAAAACAGAGATTCAAATTTTATTTGCCAAGTATATTACTATAAATAAACTTCGCAAATCAACTATTTCCATTTATATAATATCTTTAAATTATACATTCAAAGAAACTTATATAGATTTTACTTGAAATAATCATTTGAAAGCTTCATTTGCAAATCAATTATCTTTAATACTTTCCAAAACTCATTTGTAAAATTTCTTGTTTCATTTATAAATACCATTTATATGTTTAAATAACACCTTTATAAATATATGTAAACTATTTGAAAACAATTATTTACATCATTACTTATATTTACAAAGAAGCTATTGAAAACATTAAATCCATAATTCATAAATTTATTTATTTTTATCTCAAGATACTTTTCAAACCTTATTAATAAATCAATAATCATTTACTTTAAATATGTTTTATTTAATTAATAACTTCTAAAATATTTACAACACTAATAATTTACTATTAAACCAGGTAGTATATAAATAAACAATATTTAAACATTTAAATTATTTAGAAAGAAAAAAATGATCAAAATATCCTTTATATAATACTTTATCAAAATACTTTTATAACTCGATGTCTTAACAGGTTTATCCTCGTTCTTGCAGACTCTGGCCATGCGTTGATGAGGCTCAAAGCTAGAATTCTCCAAGTACTTAGTAGGCCTGTTTCAACACCCAATGAAAATACTCGAAAAACCTTCAAAACCGATATGGAAAGTACAATCAAAACAAATCAACCGAATCGAATCAAATCATGGATCACAGATACACAATGGTTACGCCTGGGTCCCCCAAGAAACATCTGTACCTTTTAAGAAATCACTGTCATGCGAATTTCACCATGATAACCAAAAAAATACCTGTAGACCGCAGATACAGAATGGTTAAGCCTGGATCCCCCAGGAAACATCTGTACCCTTTAAGCAATCTCTGCCTTGCGGATTACGCTACTAAAACGACCATAGATCGCAGATACACAATGGTTAAGCCTAGATCCCCCAGGAAACATCTGTACCCGTAATGCGTCACGGCCCTACGAATTACGCTATGCAGTCGAGTTCATAAGACCATGGGTAACTCCATGGAATTCGAAGGACACTCGAGTATCATATCCGAAAAAACCCAAATCAGAGAGAATAATATCGATAGAATGAATCCAAAATGTGGCCACAAAGAGGATATCAAGCAGAAGGCACTTTCCATATCTTTACTCCGAAAATATGTATCATATAGTACCCTTTCAAATCAATTTCAAATATCATACTTATATAAAGTCAATTATATATAAGATTTCATTTTCAAATCGAATACTTTCCAAAATCAATAGTATATCAAATCACACTTATATAGACTTCGATTATATAAGATTTCGCTTTTCAAATTAAGTACCTTTCAAAATCAATAGTTTTCGAATCTACTTCATACTTACACAAATCAGTTTTATATAAGTTTGATAACTCCCAAATCAAGTATTTAGTAAAATAAGGTTCTCAATTTCAATTCATTTTAATATCAGTTCAGTTTCAAAAATCATATACGATTTCACCAAATTATTACTTCCGAATTTAATATCTTCAGTTTCAAAGTTTCCAAAATAATAGGTTTAGAAAATAATCCTAGTTTCCAAATCAACGTAATTTAGGTTAACCAAATTCATTTTCAAAATCATCATATAAATACTGGGTTTTAAATCCTAGTCTATTTTCGAAACCAAATATTTTTCTCAAAATTAATTATACCCAAAATGATTACCAAGTTTATAACCATCCCTTTAAAACCTTTAAACTATTTATTTCTATTTGAAAGATCCAATTTACCTTTTGAAAATTATTATTCTATATATATATATGGTTTTATAAAAGATGTCACTAAGTTAAAACATTTAAAACTAAATTTTATATTAGTATAATTCAAAATAGTCTTATTCATTTTCTTAACAAAACAGTTCCAAACTTATTTAAATCATATTACTTCACACTTAAACATACAAAACTAAACTTATATACTTTATCAAATAATTTATACTTTTCGAAATTACTTAGCTTTGGAAATTAAACCTCGATTTGGAAGTGTTCGAACATTCAAAATAGTCGGAGAAGTCAAATTTCCAATCCAAGAGTTGGAAATCAAAAACCAATCAGTAAATCAATTTCAAAAGATAGGGTTATACCAAATCAAATCTGAAACTCGAGGACTGAACACCGGCTCACTTCAAATCGTTTCAAATATATATACATATATCTTTCGAATATCAAATCATACTTCGGAATTTGAAATCAAAAATGGTTTCACAAAATCAATCGCATAGCAAAGCTACTAAAGTGGCCTCTCCCCCACTCTGAAACTCGAAAATCAATGTCGATGGTGCGTGCACTCATCACCGAAATTATCCTCCAGCGACATAAGTAGGTTCTGGACTTCTATTTTCTTGAAAACTTCTTTGAAATTTCTTTGAAATCATTGGAACTCATTTGAAAGCATTTGAAACGTTTCTTATTCGGAAAATACTTTTAAATCGTATTATTATATATTTCAAAATCTTAAAACCAATTTTCAAAATACCGGAGTTCAAATTCAAAACCCTTCAGTTATAAATCATTTTTATATAAATCCATTTCTTATATAATTTTCAAAATTTCAAATCCTTTCGAAACTTCAAATTCTAGTTTTTAAAAGGTATATAATCCTTATCGAAAACATTTTCACTTTTATATATAGAATATAATCATACTTATCAAAATAATAATTTCGATATATAAAACAATTTCTAAAATACAAACAAACACGATTTTTTCAAAGGATGATTCAAGAATGATTCCAAACAAGGATAAAGATTCAAATTAGAGGGACTCTAGTCAAAATAGAATTCTGATTCGAAGATAGGCTCGAACGAAGATGAGATGATTAAATTACAAATAGAAGATGGATATACTTATATAAATCGTGGGCGACCTTAACCGGGTCAACCGTGACTTCAGGAATATGATCGATGCGGAATCCTAAGGAAAATTGGCATTCGATCTCCGCATCGATCGCCAGAGATAGAATTCGGCATAGCAAAAGATAGCAACATCTAAGCCGAGGGTATAGAAATCTACGGTGAATCAATGCTAATTGTAAAGGAGTTTCACCCCGTTACAAATCATTCAAAGATTAGCGGGATCGCCGATTTTTATAGAGATCATTCGAAGTGGAGTTATGGGATGCTCCAGAATCAAAATAATACAAATAGGAGGAGACAAGAATGGGTTTTAGAAAAAGTGGGAGCGTTCCAAAATTCAAAGGAAACCGAATCAAAGAGGAAGAGATTCAAGCACGAACGAAAGTAATTCTGTAATTAAGTCTACTACATATGCTAAGTTTGCCTATAACCAGAGCTCTGTTACCAACTGTAACGACCCGATATTTTTAAACCATTCTCATCCACACATGCCAGACTTGAATTGCTCAAAATATCAGATTGTTAATTTATATTTGGCAAAACTCAGCATATACAGTAAATAAATCAATCTCAGAATCACAGACGCGGAGTAATATAATAATAATGCAGCGAAATAGATAAATAGTAGTTCATGAAGCTACTATATAAACAACAGAGTTTGAAATAAAACACAACAGAATATCACAAATCCAATGAAGTTTCCAATACAAATAGATGGCCTCTCTGAACAAATCAACTGGAAAGCTGAAAGCTGAATCAATAGTTGGATCTCCAAACGAAGCTCCAAACTCCAAAGGTGAGTCTCAAATGTTGTATCACTCAGTCTGACCAGAGCGTAAAGCAAAACACAAAACACTCGAGTCAGGATTAACATTCTTACATCAATAGATCCAACTCAAGTGAAATACCAACTGAAATACAAGTAACTTAAAGGATGTTTGGGATAACCATCCTCTAAGGATCCGTGGAACTATCTACTATGTAGAAATATACGGTATTAACAACCAAATGTCATTATAACACCGTGGTCATTTCAAAATAATTTATACTTCAAAACCAAAATATCATTTCCATTCCAAATATATATATTTCCAAATTATAGCACTTTCAAAACTAAATTGATAATTTCATATATATCTTATTTTAACTTCATTATTATTTAGTTTTGAAATATTCACTTAATATATCCATTATCATTTAAATAACCTTAAATTACATTAAACTAAATGTTTCCTTCGATTTATTTAAAACTTGAAATATCCATTTAATCACTTTAAATCAAAATCAAGTTATAAAATCATATCGTAAAACCCTCAAATTCAATAAGTTTCAAATTGATTTAATTAAACAAAATTCTTAATTAAATACAATTTCGAATAAATCCAAATTTATCTTTCCAACCTTAACTTATAGAATCATTATAAAAATCTATTTTTTTAAATAAATTTTTTAAATAAATACCTAAACATATTGTATTTTACTTAAATCGAACTTGACTAAATTTAAAGCTTATTATTAAACCTATTTTGTATTAAAACTTATTCATATACATAATATTTTCAAATTTAAACAAAACCATATATACTTCCTTTCAAAACCATAGAAATCATTTTAAAATATTTATATATAGACCAACGGTGTCTGTATAAAATTTTCTATCTATGGTCAAGTGATACATATATTTATCATTTAAATCCGTAATTTAAATATATACGGGTATATATCCTTTTAACCCGCAATCCCAAATTAAATTCAATGAAAATCGCCTGGGTTTATCATTTTAACCCATAACGATTTTCTCCTATTCTACAAGATAGTTCGGGTATGTATCATTTCAACCCATAGGGAATTCTACACTAACAGGGAACTTGCAGAGTGATAATAGATATGATAATAATAATAACAGGCATATATCATCAATAACAATATAATATAAACAACAGGATATGGTGTCATATCCCACAGGTGAACAATTACATATAAATGCATATATAACAATTTAAATAACTACAGCAGCATATTGTCGTTTCAATTGAAATCAAATCTAATAAATACAAGAACGTTAATCATGAGTGATTGCTCACCTTTCGAGGCTAGAGATGGATGATAATAAGATGAGTTACGAATCCAAGCACGAATTTTATGGACAAGCTGATAGATAAGGAATTGATGAAATAAACCAGAGTCTACTTGATATAGACTGAAACGAAATATATATATGTATATATATATATATATCATTTATAACTCAAACACATAAAAATATCCATATATTTTGAAAACCAAATTCACCTTTTCTTACATTCAAAATCTGTATACTTGTTTAGAACATAACTTGCTATATATGAATATACTTAAGATGTTACAAACTGATATATATATATTATCCATATTTTGAAACCAACTCATACTATACTTCTTTAACCAGTATACTTTTATAAACTTATACATAAAACGTAACAGATAATATTTTATAGCCTATATATAGACGAACAGATTGCAAATAATCTATATTACTTACATATTATATATAGCAAACGTACAGTACATACATCATATTTTAAAGATAACATATATATAATATAACTAACATAATACAAATATATATAATATCGTTATAAGATAAATATATACATATATCTATTTGAAACCAAATTCTAGTATATATATATACATAAACTTTTATATAAACAATTATGCAATAGAATTTGAAAGACGTGTGTATATGCAAAAGATAACATGCATCATACATAGATATTTTCATTTCAATACATTAATATACAAAAAAAACAACACACTACATAATATATGTAAAATACAAGCAGGAACAAAACCTGTACATACCTACTTTATAATATCTATATATAATTTCAAATAAAATGTAAATATAATCATACTCATATATACCACAGTAGCTATAATATATATATATAACAATATAAGAAAACACACATATATAAATTTATAAACAATATATATAAACTAAGTTTGAGTATAAAATATGATATATATATATATACCTTATATATCATCGGAGAGGAAAAACGAGTGGGGGAAAAGATGAAGACCGAAGAGATGATGGGAGAAGAGAGGCCGAGAGAGGGAGGGGAGGTAGTGGGTTGCTGAGCTCGAGGGTATTGGGTCGACCGATGGTGGAGGTGTGGTCCGCGGGCTCGGGCCAGAGTTAGAAGGCCAGGAGTGGTGGAATTACGGTGGTCCGTGCATGTACGATTGTTGAAGTCTTCGGCAAATGATAGGTGAGGGAAACATAGGGGAGGTGGCGAAAGGAAGTGGGAGGAGAAGATGATTGTGCCCTGTCACAGCTGTGGCAATAAAAGTGACGAAATGAAAAATAAAAAGATGAAGTTATAAAGGCTAAAGTGAACCGTTCAAAATAATTAATACCAACGTATACAAATTTATACGTTTTTATTTTCAAAACGGTTATGGGATGGCAACAGCTGAATTTTAGAAAATAATGAAATGAATGTCCATTTGTTTCAACCTATGGATTATTGAATGCTCAGAGAAACCAAAAGATTTTAAAAACCAGGTAACGATGCAAAACCGTTTTTCGCGGATTCAGCGGCATTCCGGACTTCAAAACACAGAATTGAATATACCGTAGAGATCAGCATGACGAGATGATCAAAACGGTATACAGATACTAGTGGTACGATCATTCTATCAAAAGTCGATAATCGGTACCGAAAATGTTGCTAATTTACCAGAAATAAGGTAAACAGGGCAATAGCAGTCCAAATTCGAAGAAACGAAATATGACGTCTCACTCAGAAGATAATTTACAAATTTATTATGTAAAAATATTCAGGTTTGGAAAACATTTTATTATCCTCAAATATTAACTGATTTAAATTGAAATAAAATTACACAATAAAATAAACTTCCATATTATCCGACGAAAATTTACCATTTGCTATGTTTAAATAGACGTATTCCAAATATTAAATTTTTTATTTCCAAATTTCAAATATTTAAAATTTCACAAAATTTCGGTTAATTACGTTAATAAAACTGTTAAAATTTACGGGTCGTTACAAAAAAACACTCAATTTTGATTAGTTTTGAAGAAGATATGGTCAAAAGAATAAGGACCATTTTCGGACTTGAAATTCAGGGTCCAAAAACACTCTGTAAACAATTGATATTTTGACATAGCTATGCTCGAAATTTGAAGTGATCAACATAAAATTTTAGCCACTAGAATTTGACGTGGTTTGAAAAAATGAATAACTTAATTTGGCAAGATATGAGAGATATCCGATCGGTGGAAGAAGAGGAAAATTTAGAGAGATAAAAGGCTATTTATAAGCAAGTGAAAATGTGAATTACCTAAATGCCCTTGTCCTTTACCCTCCACTACCCACTTGCCACCTCCCCTAGCCTCCTCCACCTCATGTACTCCTACCCCCATTTGGTTCCCCTCCCTCTATTTCATGAGAAAACGTGTTTTGTACTTGGTTGCTAAAATGTTTCTAATGATGTGACATTTATATTTTTGTTTTAAACATTATATACCTAGGTATGAATACATATATACATACACTAATACACACATATATACATATGCTAACTCATTTATGTTTGTATGTGTATATTTATACAAAAGAGTTTACAACATTCTGACAACTTTTAGCTAACGAAAAGTCGAAAATTCAGAAAATGAATTCTAGTCACATTTTCGATTTCTCTTCGAACTAAATATATTTGTAAACTAATTTTGAAAAATATTTTATCTTCAAGACTTATTATTTAAAAGAGTTTGTATTTTAATTATAAAACCTATTATTTTAATATTTAAAATTGATTAAATATTTCGAAATTAATATGGTGAAATTCTGGGTCGTTACACTCTTTCCCCCTTAAAAGAATTTCGTCCCTGAAATTTACCACGATCCTATCCAAAAAACAAACTATCCTAAAAATACCTAATACATTAATCAGATGTAACTTATCTAGCAAACACTAGTATGATATAAATCTTTACGCAACCAAATTCAGAGAATACCCTAAAATAAAATACTACGCATCCAATCATACCAAAAGGTAAATTTAGACCTAAATGCATGGGCTCTTATATTCAAACATTTATTTTCAAATTTCTTCAATAAGAAATGTATTAAAGCCAAAACCAAAAGTGACTAGGAGGGGGTCCTCCTAGCAAAACATGTAAAACTCTAGAGTCAAAACAACATGGAGCATCCAGTGGTATTCCGGTTCCTCCAAATACAACAACTAGAGTGAACAATCATTATTTCCTTTCAAAAAATTCCAAAATCACTTTTTTTTCAAAAGCCCCGGAATTTAAGTCCTCATAAACAACGATTCAAAAACCTTGGTTTATAGTAACTTTATACTATGGTATATAAGACCACACAATCAAGCAATCAAATTCAATTAAATCAAATCAATCAAATTTAATTAAATCAAATCAACCAAATTCCGTAATGGAATACACTTACACTATCAATCGTTCAAATTCCATAAGGGAAAAATCTAACACTCAACATTATTTAAATGTCAAAAGGTTAGCAACAAACTCCTAACTTAGGTCTAAAACTTTATTGCCCAAAATATAGATAATTATCTAAGCGTACATTCTTTGCTCATTAGCCTTTGGTTATTGCTTAGAAGATTATCCAAACTTACTCGGACAAAATTGAAAGTTATACTCTAAAATTATTGGTTCCTTGACCACACAAATCTTTCTAAATCGCTTAAATTTGCATTTAATATTTTATTAAATACCAAAATTGTTTATGAATTATTTCATAAATTTTCATCTAAGTTTAAAAATATTTTATAAAGTCATTTCTTTATAAAACACCAAATAATAACTTATTCCACTTTATTTACTTGTATAATACCCTTCTAAATCCTAAGAGTACAAACAAAACACAAAATTTATTTTGCTTTCCACAATTTAGGTGAAGATCAAATCAAAATTTGGGTCTTTTAAAACTGAGTCAACCTCTCAATCCCTTTAAGTTAGAGTGTTAAGATGGACAAATGTTTATGGGTTGACTCAAAATAAAAAATAGTTTACACTACTTACATGTTTTAAACAAAAGCTAAGGTTTTAATAAAATAATGTCTATTAAAACCTTCCTACATTTCCACATTAAGGTGTTATAATGAATCAAGTTTATGGACTGAACCAATAACACTAATTAGTTTACACTGCTTAAATACTCAAATAATATCTATGGTTTTGATAAAACAACATTATCAAAACCTTCATATCCAATCTAACCCATTTAAATCAGTGATAAATTACCTCATATATTATTTAAGGGTAAATTCATTTATCAAAACAATGTTTTATCAAAAATACCTTTTATTTTATAAATCAATTCCCTTTTAGGGAACTTAAAATTTGAATACCCGGTTTTTAGTTTCAAAACTCGTCTCTGAAATTATACTCCTTACTTTTTCTTTATAAAATAACTTCAAACAATTTTTATTTGCTAAAACTCACTTTGGGTTCATTCGGATTTGAATTTTCTTCAATTGCATAATGATAAAATAATAATTTACTAAGTACTCCACAATGTTTACCTAAGCAAACATCTGATTGTCACTTAGAAGATTATTCAAATTACTACAAAACTAATCAAAATGTTTCCCCCGAATTACCCCAAAGAAAATGCATTTCATTAAAAATAATTCAAGATGTTTATACTTAGAACAATTTCCAAATAATATCAATATTACTTTTCTCAAAATCTTTTGAAATTATTTCAAACAATTCCAGGATCTAAATTTTTCATAAACCCTTTAAAATGTTCTTTTAAATGAAAAATTTATAATACTAAGTGTATTAAAATAAAAGTCAAAAACCAAATATCATTTTAAAACATAAACCCAAAGCAATTTACACTAAGCTTTATTTTTAAACAATTCCTTTTAAAGGGTTTTCTCATTTATAAACATCATTTGTAAATTTAAAACAATATTAATCATCATGGGGGATGATTTATAAAATTTATTTTATAACTTTATAACCACATAAATTTTCTCTAAGAAATTAAATAAAATTTAAAATCTTTTATTAGATTTAGAATAACAGTGATTATCCCGAAAGATAATTAATCAAATTTATATTCTCTTTTATAAATCTAAAACAATATTAATTATTCCAAAAGATAATTAATCAAATATACAAAATAATTAATTATATTTCAAATATCATTAATTAAAATGATTAACTAAATTTTCAAAACTTTATTAGTTAAAACAATAAATTAAATTTATCCAGTCATTAATTAAAATGATAAATTAAAGTTTAATGTCAATAATTAAATTGATCTAATTAAATTGAACTCTCATTAATCAAAAAGATTAATTAATTTCAAACATCATTAATCAAAATGATTAATAAATTTAAGATATCATTAATGAAAATGATTAATGAATTTTAAACATCTACTTTTGGGAAAACACAAGCTCAAGTTCAAACACGCACAAAGGTTTAGAGGATGATATTTAATAAATGACGGTATAGCGGAAATTGCTATAACGACACTTAAATAGTCTAAATGGAATATCCAGATTAATTTCAATTAATCAATGAAATAGATCTAACTATCATCTAAGAAATCAAGAATAGTTTATAGCATCATAGATCTGATATAGCAAATTTGGATATGAGTTAAACTTACATTTAAATGATTCTCCTTTATTATAATTAAATTTTCTGAAATATTTATCCTCTAAATTTTGTTTATTTATTTTATTATTATTATTGTTATTATTTTGCTACCGTTTAGATTATATTAAACAAATTTTTATTACAATTTTACTTTTAGCTTAACTTTATTAAAAGATGACTTTTAACTTAACCCTTTCGCCGAACACCTTATAATCAAACTATGAAACTTAATTCACAAGGGGTTTGTTACAAGATTCCCTAATTCCCATCTACTTGACCTATACTAAGGAAAATCCCTTATGAACTATTCAATAATAGTTAATGATCAAACTGGACAAGCATAACTAATCAAATTCCAAAATGATAACAATAAAATATTATCTTTTCTGAATAATCAACTCAGCTATACAACTATATTAATTTTGATATCATTCTTATATATATAATATATTCCTAAGTAATATTATTTCATTTACCATTTTAAAACAATATTGTATTGGGTAGATCTGTTCAAGTGTTTAGGAATCCCTATTAATAATGTCGATCAGACGCATCGACCAGAATTCATATACCACTCAATGGATCAAACAACACAATATAAAATATTTTTATAATACTAACAAATATACACTAAATATATACTTATACTCTCAGACTTATCCTAGGATATTACTAATCCTATCCTTAGAGAGTTTACCCCACTAGGGCTTAGGGGTTTGTTAAACCTAAGCTCTGATACCATCTGTGACGACCCACCTTTCAGACCTCTAGGAACGACGTTTAATACCTTCATGGTATTCATGTATTGTTGCCCAAGCGTCCGAAAGATAAGTTGTCCTATGGTAAAATAAAGAACATAACAAATCAGAATAAATAAACCTTACATTGAAATTGTTACATATAATATAAAATGATATAGCACAAAAGGTTACTCCTTATAAGGAGTTATCAGAGTTATAAAAAAATACTACATCTAACAGATCGATAGCTATACATTCTGATTTTTCATTTTTAAGATACAAAATACACCTACATAATCATACAGCGGAAATAAATACTAGATAACTAAGGAGCCTCCTGCTCGTCCGTCTTCTTCAAAGAGCCCTAAAGAAAACCTGCTATTCTCAGACTACTCAATATTGAGTACCTGAGAGTTTAGGGAAAATAAACAACTCGGGTCAGACAAAATGTCTGGTATGAGTAAAACTATGAAACAAATGGGGTGTATTTAAACAATAATATATGGGACCACGCCGCTAATTCGGAACGGGTTTTCTCCCACATAAACAACAACCAAACATAACAAAAATGGAAATGAACAACAGGGAACAAATCCAAACATTGATGATGGGCATAATTAGTATAACATTCAAACTTGAAAGAATGAAAATAGTCTGAATAAAAATCCAAACTGGAAAGAATAGATAAAACAAGACAACAGTCCAAACTCGATGGAATGGACTAAACAAGATAATGGTCCAAACTCGATAGAATGGAAAAAACCAATAGTTGGACACTGCAAAGAGTGGTTGACTCTTCCCATTGTAATTAAAGAAAACAGATTCAAAGTTCGAATCAAATAAAGAAAATTTCCAACAATGACTAGGAGGATGCACCCTCTTACCGAAAGTATACCTCTAGAATATATACTTGGGAACTCCGATGGCTCTCGGACACGTCCTAGACGGACCCCGCCAACGGTTACTGAGTATCCGAGTAATTTACAACTTGGTGCACAAATATACGAACCAAATCTAGAGTAGATGTGATAATACCCTAATGGGAGCAACCCCACATAGCTTGGCTTCCACTCGCTCTTTGAGTTTAGTCATCTCTGAAAAAGGATAACAAAGCTCAAGTGAGCAACATGTCATCTTAGGATGATGAAAAACAAAGAAGGCCGAGGTAATCAATAGTTAAGAAACCAACTATCGAGGATATAAAATGATCGTATATGCAAATTAAGTCATGTATACTTATCACCACTCATTGAATTCCAACTTGTATTATTTCTTGGTTAACAAGAATACCGGATAAGTCAACGTAGTGTTACCTCAAAGTCATGTCTCACGATTATTCTTAACTTTTGAAATAGCGACAAGTCTACTTCTTCGAAGTTTAATGCTAAGTATACAAATAAATCGTTACCATATAAGTGAATCGCATTACGGAAATTAATTCATTTCCAAAAAAGAATCAAACTTTTCTTTTAAAAACCTGAATTCGTCCTTGGCCTCACATTGCAAGTATTAGCTTTAAAACACTTTGCTAAAAGAGTTTACTAACTTCAAAACATCAATTTAAAAAGGATTTAAAAACTTAAAACATCCTTATTACATTGATTAATTAACTTTAAACTTCATCACACAATTTGATTTTTTAACTTCAAATGTCTTTAGATAATAAAAAGGGTAAACCACTTTTAAGCCTTATTAATTCAATTAATTAGTAAAATATTATTAATTCAATTAATAAATAAATAATTATCATTGTTTAAAATGAATAACAAAGTCAAAACATCCTTATTACTTTGATAAATTCACTTTGAAACTTCATAAATTAAGTTGATTAATTAACTCCAATAACCTTTAATTAAAAAGGGTAAATCATCTTTAAAACATCATTAATTCAACAAATTAATAAATTTAAATATAATTTATTAAATTAATTAATTAATAATTAATTCTCATTATTTAAAAATAATTTATTAATTATAAACATCAATAAAGGAAAGATTAATTAGAGTTAAAACAAGTTAATAAATTTTAAAAATCATTTATTAAAAAGATTTATTAATTTAAAAGCATCATTAGCAAATTGATTAATTAACTTTAATTCATCATTATTGAATGATTAATTATCCTTAAACATCATTAAATAAAATGATTAATTAAATTTAAACATAATTAAATAAAATGATTAATTATTTTAAACAATCATTTACTATGCAATTAGTTAAATTTAAACACATCATTAACTAAGTAATTAGTTAACCTTAATTCTTATTAATTAAGTAATTGATTAATTAAATAATTATTATTAAATTAACTAATTTTTTTTTGAGAACATCACTAATCAGAAAATTGTTTAACTTGTAAAATAATTCCAAGCACGATAATGAAACCAAACGGTTTCGATAAAAGGTGATTTTCCGAAAGTGCTGATATAGTGACTATCACTATACGGGCAGTTCGGCAAACAAACTTATGACATTAGCCATACCAATAAACATCACATAGCAATGGTGTAAGCATAATACAAGGTAAATAATGATGATACAACATGTAATAAGTATTTATGAACAAATATATTAACATTAACTACCAACTTTTCATATAGCTAACCACATGCTTACTAACTTTCAAATGCGACAACTTTTAAAAGCATGAAACAAACAAACAACCAAACCATCTCTTCACATATACAACAAGCATTCATAGGCTATTAGCATGAACATTAACGTACTATAAACTTGGTTTAAGAAGGTGTAGTTTTACTCACCGATAGGTATCCAAACCCTCGCTAACTTAGGGTATGACTTAGCACTTCCATTCCTAAGCAAAAGATGGAACCTTGGACCCTTAATGCACTAGGTAGGCTCGGCCTTGAAAGAAGAAGGAATTAAAACTTGTTTTTGTAAGGTGGAGTGACTTTGGATAATCATCGAATTCTCAAAAATGAACCTGAAAATAGATCATTTTCCAACTGGTTTTTGGACTATTTACTCTCGTATTTTGGAAAAGTGAAGATGAAAGTTTTATAAAAAAAATTTCTATAATTTCTACAAAAGAATCACTCAATTTAGAGTAGTTTTGAAGAAGATATGGTCAAAAGAAGAAGGACCATTTACGGGCTCGAAATTCTGGGTCTAAAAACATTCTGTAAACAATGGATATTTTGACATAGCTATGCTTGAAATTTGAAGAAGTGATCAACATAAAAGTTGTAGCCACTGGAATTTGAAATGGTTTGAAAAAAGAATAACTTCATTTGGACAAGATATTAGTATGATCTGATCGGTCGAAGAAGAGGAAAATTTAGAGAGATAAAAGGCTATTTATAAGCAAGTGAAAATGTGAATTACCTAAATGCCCTTGTCCTTTACCCTCCTCTAGCCTCTTTCCACCTCACCTAGCCTCCTCCACCCCATGTAATCCTATCCCTATTTGGTTCCCCTTCCTCCATTTCATCAGAAAACATGTTTTGTACTTGGTTGCCAAAATGTTTCTAATGATGTGACATTTATATTTTTATTTTAAACTTTATATACTTAGGTATGAATACATATATACATACATTAATATACACATATATACATATGATAACTCATTTAGGTTTGTATGTGTATATTTATATAAAAGAGTTTACAACATTCCAACAACTTTTAGCTGACAAAAAGTCGAAAACTTGGAAAATGAATTCCGATCACATTTACAATTTTTCTTCGAACTAAATATTTTCGTAAACTAATTTTGAAAAATATTTTACCTTCAATATTTATTATTTAAAAGAGTTTTTATTTTAATTATAAAACCTATTATTTGAATATTTAAAATTGATTAAATATTCGAAAATTAATGTGGTGAAATTCCAGGTCGTTACATCTGAGCCACCGCCTTTGTTCTATCCATCAGAAACTGATTCCCCATAACCTAAGGGTTGTAATGAGGAGGGATACGGAACAACAATGTCTGGTGAATGAAAATCTCAAGCCCTACCATGATAGTATTTGGGAAGTATCATTTAGAAAAGTAATACCTCTTGCACATCCTATACTATATCTTACCAACTGTAAGCCCAAAGGATCTTCCAGTCCAACTCCATAATTCTAATGTGGGTGCAAAGAAACTATCGCAATCATGCCCTAACGATGTGAGAGAAAGCACCCGAGCCACTTAATACCTCTTTAGTGGGAATTAGACAGACTCTGACCATTTAATATTTATACCCTAGGTAGATCCTCGTCATTTAATACCTAAACCCAAGGCGAACCCGTCTTTGGTACCCCCTAACTGACTCGTAAGAGACCTCACCAGGTCAATTAATACTTCTTTTCTGCAAAGAGGCAGACCCCATAATAACTACTTAATACCTCAACCCCAAAGCAGACCCCTACCAAAGATTTTCTACTACCGCACCAAAAAGATAATCCCGGCTATTTAATACTACTCGAGTGGGAAGGAGGTGGACCCTACAACAGCCAGTCAATACCCTCAACCTAAAAGCAGGCCCTTACTAGGATATCCATCGTATGACTCATAACCCAAACTGTGATGTCTCATATTAGTCCGACTATTCGTAGGTACTAGCAGCCAGATTAGCTGGGCAGACTTATCCTACAGAATTGGGACTAACCTTGCATCCACCATGAGTACTTATTATAGGAGATCTCTCACATCAATCCTAAAGTCACACTACCGGTAGCCAAATTAGTTGGGCACACTTCTGTGTGCTTTTGACTGACTTGCATCATTATAACTTTATCATATTTCCGCTCTCCTAACATATTACCATATATATATATATAATATCTCACTGCATTTATGACTTAAGGCTATAAAGGAAAACTCCTTATTTCGCCTTTAATTATGGATTAATTTTCATAATTATCTTTAACTTCCTTCCTATGGGTTTAATGCTATTTACTAACCTATTTATTCTATATGATACGATCAATATGTTACTATTAATACGCTATTAGTATATTTACACGTTATTAATATATTTATATGTTCGTAATTTAGGCTAACTAAATATGTCTAGGCGTGCATAGAAGTATTCCTATTCTAGGATTTTCGCTTCCTACACTATTTGTTAAAATTTCAAAACTTCCATATCTATACAAGCCTAAGTTCCATCTAGTAATTTACAAAATAGCTAATATCCTCAGCTAGACAAAAGAGACTTGCATAATTATTCAAAATGGAATACTACTAAACTTATTTTACATTAATATAATTGAATTACCGCCTCTATTTCAAGGAAACAAAACAAACAATTAGAACCCTTTATAATCTATTCAACTTTTACAACCTTAAAGTGGTAAAAAGGATTCATATGAACCCTTTTATTGCAACAACAAAAATTGGAAGTCGAATAGAACATAAATTATTCAAATTGCAACAAAAAATCTAATTCTACTATATTAACATAATAATTGAAATTCCAATAAATCCATGAATTGACATTTTATTTGGATTAATTTTGAGGTTTTTGGGTTTAGGGTGTCTGCAAACAAAATTCACCAAGGCATAAAAGAAATCCAAACATCTACAATACAAACTACTAAAATGTGAAAAACTAAGATTTTCGCTCACAGATAGCTTCTAGTTTCCTTTGGATTTGATTCATGCCTTTGCCTAACTGCTCATTTAGGTTCCTTTTTTTGGGGATATGCAACCATTCAATTGTATATAAATTAGATTCAGAATCGAGAGATTAAGGAAGACAAAATAGAAAATCGTATTTATTAAACCTATTACCTTTTTCTCTTGTATATGAATTCTTGAATCTAATCGAGGAAGAAGAATGATGGAGTTCACTAGCGCTTTATATATTTTGTGAATAAAAGTAAGGAGACCAGCCTCTTATTTATAGTAATTATAAGGCGTCTAGACCATAGGATTAAGTCGGTTTAAAATAACAAAATCTAGGTCGTCTGTGGCCAAAGAAAACCCTAGCCGACATCCACCAATCGCTCAACCAGCCTACACTAGGGAGTTGACCGCTAGCGGTCGATCGGTCTAATATAACGGTCAATCGGTCTCTTTCCACTAGCATAATTAATTTCAACTATGTAATTTGTTTATTTATTTCCTCTTTTAACACCAACGTTAATGTTTTTCTCTAATGTTAATTTTCCCTATCATTAAAATATTTACTACCCATTTTGTTTACTACATTAACATTATTTAAATTAAAAATTTGAATTCTTGTGAATTATTTTAAATTATAAATTTTCAAACGTTAATTACTTTTTCATTAGAACTCCGATCGTAAAAACTTTACTTATGAAAGTTGATCAGAAAATTGCTATGATCGCAATGGTGTAGCTTTCATGGCCAAATTCCGACATTTGTGAAATTCATATTTTTAGCCTTATTTTAATTTATTAATTTTACGGGGTGTTACATTCTCCCAACTTAATGGATTTTGTCCCAAAATTCTCTAAGGGATATATAGTGTAATATGCACTCTACGACCATGTTATACAATCAAATTATCTATACAACCATCTACTCAACCAAAAATGAAATGTGATTGAGTATGCAACATACTAAAGGTGAGCTCAATCTCTTTGTGAATGCAAGATCGTGGTATATAAGCATGTATGCAAGTATCCTAGATATGCATAAAATGTGTGGAAACCATCTCATACCATCCAATCTAGCAACCACGATGCAGCCAAAACCTATACGATACTAAATTTGGGGGGGGGGGGAGAGTTTATCAGAGAAAAGCTTAGGATAAGAAGCCTTTACCTTCTCTTCGGTTTTCCATGTGCTTTCCGCCTGGTTATGTCTCCATTGTACTCAGACCAGCTTAATTTCATTATTAAAAAGCTTCCTAGTTTTGTGCTCCACTATATATGTGGTGGCACGAGTTATAGTGGAGCACGGGGTGCTATCGGCTCCATCTCTACATTTGCTAACTGATTAGGCTCTGCTATGGTAGCGGTGTCATGGAGACATTTTCTCAAGTATGAAACATAAAAGACGTCATGGACTCCCGCTAACTTATTTGGAAGCCCTACTTGATATGCAAGTTTCCCTACCCTTTCCAAATAGGGAAAAGCCCAACAAACCTTGGAACCAACTTTTCCAACTTTTCAAACCTCGTAACCTTCCTAAGAGGGGAAACCTTAACAATCACCATGCTTCCAACCGAAAACTCCAAATCCTTCCTTCGTCTATCAGCATAGGACTTCTGACGCTCCTGTGAGGCCTTCATCCTTATTTTTTTCAGAGGTATCATAGATCAAATTTGGTCCAAGTAGAATTTATTCAGTGGTTTCCCACTAGCAATTTGGCAATTTGCATGGCTTCCTATATAAGGCTTCAAAGAGTGCCTACCAATCGTTGCTTGGTAACTATTATTATACACGCCCAATGTCCTCCAAAATCCATGATGCAAGCTCTCAACAAATCTTTCAAAATCCTGTTTACCCTTTCAGCCTGACCGTCAATCTGTAGGTGGTTAGCAATGCTAAGATTCAACATCATACCTAAAGCTAATTGCAAAGTCCTCCAAAATTCGCTAGTGAATAAGGGATCTTTATCACTAACAATACTAACCGGAACTCCATGCAGTGATAACACTTCTATGATATAGATATGCGACAAAGTTAGTGCATTACTATTACTCTTTACGAAATAAAGAGGGCACTTTTAATGAGTCTATCCACTATAACCCAAATGGGTTTATTGCCACTTTGACTCCTAGACAACCCATCAATAAAGTTCATCGATATATGCTCCCATTCCAAGTCAGCACCTCTAACGATAATAATAGTCCTCCAAGCTTCCTTTGTTCTGCCTTTATCTTTTGGCACATCAAACACCTAGAGACATATTGTGCTACCCTTTTCTTTGTGCCTAGCTAATAGAAAATTTTCTTTATGTCCCTATACATTTAATCTCCACCAGGGTGAATAGTCATCTTAGAATGGTGACATTCCGCTAGCTCTTCCTCTAAAACTTCCTCCACCATGGGAACACATAATCGTCTATCTCTCCTCATCCATCCCCTTCTATCTATTGCATATCGATCGACATAGTGGAGTGTTCTCCTCTACTTAGCTCGCCCAGAATATCTATTATTGTCGCATCTTTCTTCTGTTCTTGCTCGATGCGGTCCATTAATGTTGACCTAACTTCCATTAGTACCAAAAAATCTAGAGTGAGTTCTGATGGTGGTTGGAAATTGAAGTTCAAGAAGAACTCCAACTGCCTCCACTCATGTATAGCACCAAGAGTAACATGCCTCTGGCTAAGGGCATCGACAACAACATTCTTTTTTCTATGGGTATACTGTATCTCAAAGTCATATGATGCTATAAACTCCATCCACCTCTATTGGCTAAGATTCAAATATTTTTGTGAAAATAGGTATTTAAAGGATTTGTGGTAAGCGAATAACTCAAATCTTTCTCCAAATAATAGTGCCTCTACATCTTCAAAGCACAGACGATAGCCCCTAACTCCAAGTCGTGAGTTGGGTATCTCTTCTCATGGTCCTTCAACGGCCCACTTGAATAGCCTATCACTCTACCTTCTTGCATAAGAATAGCTCCTAGCCCCATACTGCATTCGTCGGTGTAAACCATGAAAGGCTTCATCCCATCCAGAATATTAAGTGCTGACACACTAGTCAATAGCTCCATCGGCTTCTCGAATGCTTCCGTGCATTTCTCATCTTATGCAAAAGCTAAATTTTTCATGGTTAAGCGGGTTAGCGAGACTACTGTCTTCGCAAAGTCCTTGATGAGTTTCCTCTAGTAACCCACCAATGCAAGAAAACTCCGAACTTCCATGGCATTCTATGGAATCTTCCAGTCCTGAATAGCTCCCACCTTCATAGTATCAATAGAAAATCCCTTCTCGGAGACAATATGACTGAGAAATTATAACAAACCGCATCTTAATAGGCCTAAATTTAAACAAAAATTGAAACCCAAGTCTATCAGAGCATAGATTGTTGGAATTGGTACCTGCAAATAAGCATGAGCATTATCAGAGGTTGATAGAATTCTAAACTCACTGAGGAAACAATAATAGTATAAGAATACTGATTATGACTACTACCTTAGAATTAATTGTATTCCTTGGATATAAGATTGTCACATCAGCATCGAGCATGAGAGAAAATAATACTTCTCCAACAAAAAAGCACATTAAACTCTAGTGACCTGTTACTCTAAATCCATTCTGTAGGTTGTAATAAGGAGGGGGTCATAACAACGTTCTGGTGATGAAAAATTTATAAACTGTGCATAATAAAAATTTATACCGATTGGTTTCCATTTAATTGTTATGTCCATTAAGGTTAGCAATTCTAATCTAACCTTGCATTGCACACACACGATTACTTACCTCCCTTTCCAAAGGTACAAAATATTGATGGAGCCTTATCAACCACCCAATACTTCCAAAACCATTTGCTACTTAATCTTTCTAAATATGAAGCGAGCTCCTATAATACTTT
Source organism: Allium fistulosum (assembly GCA_030737815.1). Taxonomy (NCBI): domain Eukaryota; kingdom Viridiplantae; phylum Streptophyta; class Magnoliopsida; order Asparagales; family Amaryllidaceae; genus Allium; species Allium fistulosum. Next base: position 733,389,322 of record CM060908.1, on the reverse strand, counting down.
TAAAAGAGAAATAGGTAGACTTTGTCATTTAAGACCTATATCAAGGTAGACCTCGTCATATAAGACCTAAATAAAGGTAGACCCCTTCATTTAAGACCTATTCCTAAGATGGTTTCCTAACAATGTTGTCAATTGATGCAGCCCAGCCTGATGAAGTCTTAGTTCGCGAGCGACCTAACGAGCTGTTAAGTCGCGTGCGACCTAACGGGGTGAAGAATGACGAGATAAGAGGAAAGAAAGATGAAGTACTGAAGGATGATGCGAGTTATGCGAGAAAGAGTGGTTCAGCGACCTATGATAAGTCGTAGAGCGAGCTAACGAGCTACGACCTAAATGAGTTACGACCTATCAAACTAACACCACCAAGTATGAAGCGAAGCAACGAGAACAATTAAACGCAACGACCTAACAAGTTAATTCTTAGGTCGTGTAAAGGGTTAGGTCGTTCAATGGTTAGGTCGTTCATTTTCTTATCTCGGTCCAGATTGGCCCTCTCCATAGGTCGGGAAGCTTTAAGTCGCTCCAGCGTAAGTCGCTCCAATATAGGTCGCGAACGACCTAATTCGCAACACAGAATGAAGCAGCTCGTTCTTAAGCCGCCTTGAAGCTTGAGTCCCCCATCTTCTTAGGTCGCAAGGACGTATGTCGCTGAAGCCTTCCAGAGTTTAGGTCGCTCAAGCCCTAGGTCGGTGAAGATACTTATGTTGCTGTGTTGTTTAGGTCGTTATGTGTTGTAAACTGTTGTGTTGTAAGTCGCGACCAGTAGGTCATAGGTCGTTTTTGTTGTATAGGTCGTGAGTCGCTGTTTGTTTTAGGTCGTGAACGCTTTCTGATGTAAGGGTTGTGTTTTATGGTAGTTCGTAGGTTGGTATCAGTGTTAGGTCGTGTGCGACCTAGTGTGAGTTGTAACCCTATAAATAGGGATGTGTTGGTCATTTGTAAAGTTAGTTGATTTTGAATAAAACTTTGTTTGTGTGCTTTGTGTCACTTTGAAATTGGTAGTTGAGTGTTATCTCCTATCTCCACTTTCGGCATTCGAGTGTGCTCGAATCAACGATTGTTGAAGCCAATTCACGGTATCAAGTGCGCTTGATCAACGTTCGAAGAATTGTAGATCTTCTTTCACGGCATCGTGCGCGATCAACGTGACGAAGATAGCTAGAATCCGGCATCTTTGAGATCAACGGATTTGGGCGTTTGGTATTTTCAATCCACCGATTGCTACTTTCACCGTTTCATCCATTTCTGTTATTTTCGCTGCATCATTTGGTATCAAAGCTAGACTTAGCCAATCATAGCTAAGCCGAGTCTTGGAGCCAAGGAGAAGAGTTTGAAGAGTTAAAGCCGAGGGCTAGAAGTTGAAGTTGTGCATCACTTTGTTGTTCAAGGCCGAGAGTCAAAGCCGAGCTAAGTTGAAGTGTGAAGTTCAGATTTTTTCAAGCCGAGAGTTGAAGATTGTTTCATTTGACAATGCCGCCGAGAAGAGTTAACCGTCATCAAAATGTTGAAGATTTGTACAAAAGAGAAGACGCCGAACAAATGAAACAACGAATTAGCAACGAATTCAATGAGAAGTTGGATGAAGGCATTGGTAGGTTGGAGAAATTGATGATAGATATGAATCAAAGTCAAAGGAGAAGGTCGCCAGTCTCGAACCATGGAGGAAACAGAGTTTCGCCATCGGTTACAGAAGCGAGGAGGGTGTCGCCACAATCTGTTCGAGATAGAAGAGAGTCATCAGTTTCAAAAAGGAGAGATCACCATGAATTTCGAGATGAAGAAAGAAGAACTCAACGTGAGTTTGGAGACGAGCCATATCATGATGATGAAAGACATAGTAGAAGAGACATGCGTGATCGAAGAGATGTTGATGGTCGAGATCGATACCGAAGTACACGTGATTATGATGAAGAGAGTGATAGAAGTAATATTCATTATCGAGATCGAGACCAAGTACGAAATGCATATCGGGATGTAGAAGATGATCGACGATGGGAGTCTGGGATGAAAACTGAAATTCCAGAATTCAAGGGTGGAATGGTAGCGGAGGAACTTTTGGATTGGGTTTCAAATGTTGAGGAAATTTTTGACTTCAAAGAAATTCCCGAGGATCGAAGAGTGAAGTTGGTTGCTACGAGATTAAGAGGGTGGCTATGGCGTGGTGGCAGCAGACCAAACTTACACGGGAGAGAATGGTGAAGTCAAAGATTGTTACATGGGATAAGATGAAGAAGTTAATGAAAGCTACTTTCCTTCCTTATAATTATCAGTCTCTTATGTATCAGCGCTTACAGAATCTGAGAAAAGGGACCAAGTCGGTTAATGATTATGCAGATGAGTTTTATCAACTTATTGTCAGAAATGATATCATGGAGACGGAGGAACAGCTGACAGCTAGATTTGTTGGAGGACTAAGAATGCAGATTCAAGATATGGTGAATATGTTTGATCCCAGATCTGTTGCTGAAGCACATCAAAAAGCTCTAGCTTGGGAGAAGCAAGGGAGACGAGGAGGTGGTGTGTTTACGAATTCCAACAACCAGAACAAGGATGTTAGTAGCAGTGTAGATGTTTCCAAAGTCATCAGTAAGCCGAATGTGAATGAAGCCAACAAAGCAAAGGTCAATAGTAGTCTCAAATGCTTTAATTGTCAAGAGTTGGGCCATAAAAGCAATGAATGTACAAAGCCAAAGAAGCGAGCAATGATTGCGGAGATTGAGAATGAAGAAGCAGAGGTAGAGTGTGTCAATTCACTACCAGTTGAAGAAGAAGAATTATTGACAGGAGATGAGGGTTGTAGTTTGTTGGTGAGGAGATCATGTTTAACGCCAAAGCAAGAAGATGATTCTAGTTGGTTGAGAAGCAATATTTTCCAGTCAACATGCACTATTCTGGGGAAGGTTTGTAAATTTGTCATCGATGCAGGAAGCTGTGATAATATCATTTCTTCAGAAGCTGTAAAGAAGTTGTCATTGAAAACAAAGAAGCGTCCAAACCCCTACAAATTAGCTTGGTTGAGGAAAGGAGGGGAAGTGAAGGTTAATCGAAGAGCTTGTGTTAATTTTTCCATTTGGAAGAAATATAAAGACGAAATTTGGTGTGATGTGGTTGATATGGATGTATGCCATCTGTTGTTGGGGAGACCATGGCAATATGATAGAGCTGTGCAACATGATGGTCGTACTAACAGCTACAGTTTTATGTTCGAGGGTACACGAATCACGTTAGTCCCTAAAAGGCGACAACAAGGTGAGAACAAATTGGAGGAAATCGAGGAACTAAAGACTTTGTTGTCTTTAAAGGAATTTGTTGATGTGGAAGATGAAGTTGATTGTTTTCAACCACCAAAGTTTGATAAAAATGAAGTTGATGATTTTCAACCAACGAAATCTGATGAACATGAGGTTGAAAATTCACAATCAGCAAAGTTGGATGAGGATGAAGAAAGTAAGTCAGGAGATGAAGAGGGTGTTTTATTGGTGAAGAAGGTGGATTCGACTAGTCTACAATCTACAAGAGAGTTTGTTAAAGAAGTGGAGGATAGTGTAGAAGTATTCATGTTGAATGAAAATGAAACCAGTGAAAGTGTTGAAATTCTCGAAGAGGTTAAGCCAGTGGTGAATGAATGTGAAGATGTAGCTCCTGCAGAGTTGTCCAATGAATTACTGCCACTGAGGGACGTACAACATCATGTTGTACCAGGTGTTATTGTACTGCATATGCCACGTAATCATATGTGTCCGACAGAGCAGGTAGAGTTGAGAAGACTGGTTGATGGGTTTTTGTTCGAAGGAAGGCAATTGTATACTCCTAATGGCAATTGGCGAATAAGAGTTATCGAAGACTTGCATGTAGAAAGACACGAGGACTGTGATCGTACCATGCAGTTGATTGCAACGACTTGTTTTGGGCCGTTAATAAGGAAGAAGGTTGAAAGGTTTGTTCAGAGGATCCATAATTATCAAGTTTCAAAAGAAACCGCGACGAAGTCAGGATTATGTGTGTCATTACCTATACATACTAGATTATGGGTGGAGGTAAGTATGGACTCTGTATTGGGTTTGATGAAGACGCAAAGTGGCAACGAATCTATCTACTTGATGGTTGAACGATTTCTTGTTGGTACTTACAACAAGCTAGATGCTGGAGGGATGGGTGTTTTGGAAATTGTGAAGGAAATTTGTGAGAATGATTGTAAGTTGAGTTTGCTGGATCATCTTCCTATTGCCAACGTTGACAATATCAAACACTTGGTTCCATTTCACGAGGATAAGAGTATCGAAGACGAAGAACTTTTAAATTCGAGGACGAATTTTTCCCAACCAGGGGAGGATGATGCAGCCCAGCCTGATGAAGTCTTAGGTCGCGAGCGACATAACGAGCTGTTAAGTCGCGTGCGACCTAACGGGGTGAAGAATGACGAGATAAGAGGAAAGAAAGATGAAGTACTGAAGGATGATGCGAGTTATACGAGAAAGAGTGGTTCAGCGACCTATGATAAGTCGCAGAGCGAGCTAACGAGCTACGACCTAAATGAGTTACGACCTATCAAACTAAAACCAGTAAGTATGAAGCGAAGCAACGAGAACAATGAAACGCAACGACCTAACAAGTTAATTCTTAGGTCGCATAAAGGGGTAGGTCGTTCAATGGTTAGGTCGTTCATTTTCTTATCTCGCTCCAGATTGGCCCTCTCCATAGGTCGGGAAGCTTTAAGTCGCTCCAGCGTAAGTCGCTCCAATATAGGTCGCGAACGACCTAATTCGCAACACATAATGAAGCAGCTCGTTCTTAAGCCGCCTTGAAGCTTGAGTCCCCCATCTTCTTAGGTCGCAAGGACGTATGTCGCTGAAGTCTTCCAGAGTTTAGGTCGCTCAAGCCCTAGGTCGCGTGAAGATACTTATGTTGCTGTGTTGTTTAGGTCGTTATGTGTTGTAAACTGTTGTGTTGTAAGTCGCGACCAGTAGGTCATAGGTCGTTTGTGTTGTATAGGTCGTGAGTCGCTGTTTGTTTTAGGTCGTGAAGGCTTTGTGATGTAAGGGTTGTGTTGTATGGTAGTTCGTAGGTTGGTATCAGTGTTAGGTCGTGTGCGACTTAGTGTGAGTTGTAACCCTATAAATAGGGATGTGTTGGTCATTTGTAAAGTTAGTTGATTTTGAATAAAACTTTGTTTGTGTGCTTTGTGCCACTTTGAAATTGGTAGTTGAGTGTTATCTCCTATCTCCACTTTCGACATTCGAGTGCGCTCGAATCAACGATTGTTGAAGCCAATTCGCGGTATCAAGTGCACTTGATCAACGTTCGAAGAATTGTAGATCTTCTTTCACAGCATCGTGCGCGATCAACGTGACGAAGATAGCTAGAATTCGGTATCTTTGAGATCAATGGATTTGGGCGTTTGGTATTTTCAATCCACCGATTGCTACTTTCACCGTTTCATCCATTTCTGTTATTTCCGCTGCATCATTTGGTATCAGAGCTAGACTTAGCCAATCATAGCTAAGCCGAGTCTTGGAGCCAAGGAGAAGAGTTTGAAGAGTTAAAGCCGAGGGCTAGAAGTTGAAGTTGTGCATCACTTTGTTGTTCAAGGCCGAGAGTCAAAGCCAAGCTAAATTGAAGTGTGAAGTCCTCCAGGCTTCCTTTGTTCTGCCTTTAACTTTTGGCACATCAAACACCTAGAGACATATTGTGCTACCCTTTTTTTTGTGCCTAGCTAATAGAAAATTTTCTTTATCTCCCTATACATTTAATCTCCACTGGGGTGAATAGTCATCCTAGAATGGTGACATTCCGCTAGCTCTTCCTCTAAAACTTCCTCCACCATGGGAACACATAATCGTCTATCTCTCCTCAGCCATCCCCTTCTATCTATTGCATATCGATCAACATAGTGGAGTGTTCTCCGCTACTTAGCTCGCCTAGAATATCTATTATTGTCGCATCTTTCTTCTGTTCTTGCTCGATGTGGTCCATCAATGTTGACCTAACTTCCATTAGTACCAAAAAATCTAGAGTGAGTTCTGATGATGGTTGGAAATTGAAGTTCAAGTAGAACTCCAACTGCCTCCACTCATGTATAGCACCAAGAGTAACATGCCTCTGGCTAAGGGCATCGACAACAACATTCTTTTTTCTATGGGTATATTGTATCTCAAAGTCATATGATGCTATAAACTCCATCCACCTCTATTGGCTAAGATTCAAATATTTTTGTGAAAACAGGTATTTAAAGGATTTGTGGTCAGCGAATAACTCAAATCTTTCTCCAAATGATAGTGCCTCTACATCTTCAAAGCAAAGATGATAGCCCCTAACTCCAAGTCTTGAGTTGGGTATCTCTTCTCATGGTCCTTCAACGGCCCACTTGAATAGGTTATCACTCTACCTTCTTGCATAAGAATAGCTCCTAGCCCCATACTGCATTCGTCGGTGTAAACCATGAAAGGCTTCATCCCATCCAGAATATTAAGTGTTGACACACTAGTCAATAGCTCCATCGGCTTCTCGAATGATTCCGTGCATTTCTCATCTTATGCAAAAGCTAAATTTTTCATGGTTAAGCGGGTTAGCGAGACTACTGTCTTCGCAAAGTCCTTGATGAGTTTCCTCTAGTAACCCGCCAATGCAAGAAAAATCCGAACTTCCATGGCATTCTATGGAATCTTCCAGTCCTGAATAGCTCCCACCTTCGTAGTCTCAATAGAAAATCCCTTCTCGGAGACAATATGACTGAGAAATTGTAACAAACCGCATCTTAATAGGCCTAAATTTAAACAAAAATTGAAACCCAAGTCTATCAGAGCATAGATTGTTGGAATTGGTACCTGCAAATAAGCATGAGCATTATCAGAGGTTGATAGAATTCTAAACTCACCGCGGAAACAATAATAGTATAAGAATACTGATTATGACTACTACCTTAGAATTAATTGTATTCCTTGGATATAAGATTGTCACATCAGCATCGAGCATGAGAGAAAAGAATACTTCTCCAACAACAAAGCACATTGAACTCTAGTGACCTGTTACTCTAAATCTATTCTGTGGGTTGTAATAAGGAGGGGGTCAGAACAACGTTCTGGTGATGAAAAATTTATAAACTGTGCATAATAAAAATTTATACCAATTGGTTTCCATTTAATTGTTATGTCCATTAAGGTTAGCAATTCTAATCTAACCGTGCATTGCACACACACGATTACTTACCTCCCTTTCCAAAGGTACAAAATATTGATGGAGCCTTATCAACCACCCAATACTTCCAAACCTATTTGCTACTTAATCTTTCTAAATATGAAGCGAGCTCCTATAATACTTTTAAAAGAGAAATAGGTAGACTTTGTCATTTAAGACCTAAATAAAGGTAGACCTTGTCATATAAGACCTAAATAAAGGTAGACCCCGTCATTTAAGACCTATTCCTAAGATGGTTTCCTAACAATGTTGTCAATGGTCGATGAGTCCTAGCTACAAAGACCACTAACCACTATTTAAGGCTTCTAACATTTAGTGTCAACTATTACCGCATTTATCGCAAATAAAATCATATCCATGTAAGTGATAGTACCCAAGCCACTAAATACCTTTTATTGGAAAATAGGCAGACTCTGGTCATTTAATATCTTAATTAAGGCAGACCCCATTATTTAATAACTATTTTCAAGGCATGTTCCTCAATAGTACTATCATTATTACGGCTTTAGCAATGTGAGAGACTGTACCAAAGCCACTTAATACCTCATTAATAAGAACTAGGTAGACCATTGACCATTTAACACCTATTTATAGGTAGGCCTTTGTCACTTAATACCTAACCCCAAGGCACTACAAGAATTTTGATTTTTAGTAGCGCTCAAAAAACGCTACTAAAAGTTTTAGCAGCGTTTTGATAAACGCTATTATAAAGCCCGCGACTAATAATACCTGATTTTTAGTTGCACTTATTTCAACGCTGCCATAAATTGTTTTACTGCAGCGTTTATGAAACGCCACTAATTTCTTATTTTACAGCGTGTATAAAACGCTAGCAAAATGTACTTGGTCTGCTCAAAATATTTTGGTAGCGTTTGTTAAACACTGTAATAGAGGACGCAGTTTATTGACAAAGCCTGTAGCCACGTTTATTAAATGCTACTATATATGCTCTCCTTCGACCCTTTATTTTTTGTAGCGTTTTTTAGTAGCGTTTTCGAAACGCTACTAAAAATATTCCAGCTCTGCCTATACACTGCCTCCAGTTCAATCTTGTTCATAGCTTATAACATAATACATAAACACATACACATTAAACAACCACAAAATACATATACATATACACATACACATTCAAACATAAACACATTTAAAAACCACAAAATACCTAAACAAAAGCACTAACATAAACAATATGTTAACCGTACATAGAAGTTTACACAGCCGAACAGTAGTTTCAAGACAAAAGGTTAACCGTACATAGAAGTTTACACAGCCGAACTACGTACCACAAACAATATGCTACTGCTGCAGTTAAAGTACCATAAACATCTGAACTAAGAAAGTACAATAAACAACCAAACTACCTAACAAGTACGATAAACTAGTGCTGCTACTGCTCATTCTTCAGAAACGCCTACCTATAGACAAAATATAATCTACAGTGAGACTCAGGTTATAATCAATAATGAGATAATAATGACAGGACCATCAATACTGAGAAAACAATGAGACTAAAGTTATGCACAACTGAATATGTGCAATCTTGTGTTCAACTGAATATGCACAACTGAATATGAAAACTAAAATAATGTGCATGTTAGTTTTGGCCAAGAATAAAATGAAAATGAAGATTTGTCATCAATGTTTTGTACATTTTATCTCTGCCTGTACATTTTCATATACTCAAACACAGATTTTCATATACTCAAACACAGATGAAAATATAAGTGTACATGAATTATTTTAGATAGGGAAATTAGGTAGGTGTAAGAAATCTGCCAGACCCATATGGATACAGCCAAACACAGATTCAAAAAATTCATAACGATAGATCCATTTGTTGATAAAAATATGGGATAATAATATAATATGGTCCTAGTATGTAAAATGACTGGAAACTTAGGATCATAAATTATCTTTTAAGTACATACAATTAGTCGATATAACTTATGGCTACTGATGGATTAAACCACCGACTAATTACAGTTAATATATACAACATAAATACCATATTTTGATAAGCCCGATCATAGTAAATTCCAACATAAATTGTAACTTATTCACATTGTTGCATATTCACATAAATCATTCAAGTACAAAAACTCATTGCACATCTACAAGCAGGTTATAATGAGGCAATTTAGAGGAAAATTTCAAATAACTTTGAAGGCGGCCCCTTTTCAAATCAATTAGGCATTATAATTATTTAAGTTGATGGTTTAAGTATTTTGTTGCTACTGATTATCCATGATGGTAATTTTGCAAGAAGTTTTCAATTACATAAAGAATTGCATACCTTTCATTTTGGTTCCATAATGACTTTTGCTATCGGCCAAGCTATGGGAACGCCAAAGGCATCTTCCATGCACGTCAACTCCGATGTAGGTCTCCATCGCACTGCATCCGGAACTCTCACAATTTCAACCCAAACTTTTACAGCATCACGTCCCAATGGACGACAATGGACCATCGATATTGGATCAGTTGAAGCGATAGTTCCTTCAGCCACTACTTCGTTCGTTTCACCCACATCAATCAACTTGCATTTATTATCTTTTGTCAGCTTTGCAATCGACTGGAAAAAAAATGGTGCATATTTCAAACAGTGCATATTGAAAACTATGTACTTATTTTAGAAACCAAAGCATACAAAATGCAACAACACAGTGGTGCATATTTCAAACAGAAGAAACAAAATACAAACTACAAAATATTTCCAGCATATTTACTTACATGTTGTGGTTTCTTCGCGATTATGGGTGTGGATATCATGGGAGAAGTCGCACAATTTACATTCCTACCAACTTCATCTTAATTAACTTCAACTTTTGATTTTGGCTATGCTACTTTCCTACCAACAACATCTCTAACGCACGACATATCAACTGTGGGTCGCCACAAATATGCATCTCCATTTATTACATTGGCCACCCAAATCGCAAAGGCAGCCGGACCGAGCGGAATACTATTAACAAGATGTTGTGGATCTTTGGCATAGATTCTTCCTTCGGCAACTACCCCTTCACCCTCAATCCAACCATAAATCTTGTATTTGTCGTCTTGGGCGCTGCTGTCACTCTAAAAAGGAGAAGTGTAAATCAAGAGTTTAGTGATTAAGTGAAAATATTGTATAAGACATATTTCTAAATTAAATTTGTGGAAGATCGACGTAAATATTGTGAATTATAAAATTTACCGTACTGACTTCATTCAGCTGTCCTCGCAGCGCCCTCTTAATGCAATTTAATGGCCATGCTACTACCTTATTCTCAGCGTTTGCTAATACTATCATTTCAGGTGTAGGCCTCCATAAGTAAGCATCTGGTTCTTCCATGAAATCTATAATAACGCTCACAGCATTTGGTCCAAGACGAATGCCATTAACAACCTCATTTGGGTCCACGGACAACACTCTCCCATCGGCAACAACTGTAGAGGTTCCATCCTAATTCAACACCGAACATACATCGTCATTGCTCTACAATTATTCAACAGAAAATTATAGCAATTACTGGATCAAAAACTAAAATCCAAATGTTATTTCTTGAGTAATATATTTATTATTTTTACAAATTCAGATGTGCTCCCTTCTTTCGAACTTTCTTTACCCTGCAACAAAGCACTAATATTAGGATATTTTAATCTTAGGAGTACTGAAGTGGATACGCACAATACTTAAAATGTCACTAGAATCAGTCCAACAAGTTTGAATGGCAGAGTACATGCAAAAAACCAGTTGTTGTAGCATCATTTACAAACATGTGTGTCTGAATTCATTATTTTCAAAATTATTATATAACAAAAAACCAGTTGTTATGCACTATTTTGTTATTCCCAGTTACTACAGTTTTTTATATATACTTTGATGCTGTGCATATTTGCAATAAATTATAGGTGCATCAGTAAACCTTGTTCATCATAGACTTACCTTTTATGTTCAGTGATCAAGTGTCAAGACGACATGTGCACCCAAAACTTGTTGAGAGTTTTATTTGAGAAAAAATGAAAAGCAAGCAGGAACACCTATACTACATATACTGTTTGGATACTCAAAAAGGATGCCAAAGATTTATGTGAACAGACGACATTAGAAAAACATTTATCCATCAATAAAATGATCTTCAGTAGAATATGTCAATGAAGGTATAAACTAAAGATGGGCCCATCAACTAATTCTGTTACAATGTTCTCGGGTATAATATGATTGTAATTTTATTAATAAAAGCAGATGGAGAATAAGCTGCATTTGCAAGTGTGAATTTATTCATTTACTATATAAGAATAAATAACTTTGTAAATTGTAATTGTGTGCCAAAATAAATAGTACTGGAAATCAATCATTAATTTAAATAGGAAGAAAGCATCAAATTATTATATAGTTGACACCAAAACAAATATCATTCCATGATAAACAAACTTAAACATTCTTGTTGCCCAAAGATAAATTTAGACATGATCTATACATTCTTTTAAATCTCGGAATTATTGGAAAGTATCTCAACACTTTAACTGGAATACCTTTTATAACCACTTTAGTATATTGATTTTTCTTCCATCTCGAAGAACCAAATTTTGGACAAATATCTAAAACTTTGTTTTCTTTTCTGAAAAGGCAATAGTCATTCTCACCAGCATGTATCTTTTCAAAACCCATGTCGAATGTTCTAAGAAATTTCTTTACTTCATATAAGGTTTCGGGAAGCACGTTATTCTTCGGCAAAAATAAATGTTGCATAGTTAAAAGCTTATCAAACCCACTATTAAACAAGCCAGTCTCACATTTAAGATTAAACAAGACGGTGATGGCAAATAATTTTGTGTGATCTGTGCAACCATGATATAATGGAGTTTCTGCATCTTCCAAGTTCTTGAGTAACTCATCCTCTTTACTCTGAGAATCAACATTATCTTTATCATCATGAAAAAAATCATCATTCAAAAAATCTTCATCTTCATAATGAATCATCTTGAATAAATCATATACGTCAAACGTATTTGTTTTCTTCTCTTCAATTATCTGTTCGCCATGGTTAAACCATACACCGTGTATGTATTTAGGATCCATTCCTCCAATAATTAAATGTTCAACGATGATGTGATCATCATGACGAATAAGATTCCGACAATCTTTGCAAGGGCATAATTTTTTTTCTACACTTCTTACATTCCTCTTTGCAGCATGCACGAAATTCATTGCTCCTTGTCGGTACTCTATGCTAGTTCTATGACAAAAGTTAAAAACATAAAAAAGAAATTGAGTTTTAATATTATATTACATGTTCTAATTCTCAAAATACATATTAAGTTTAGCATTGTTTTATCACCTGTTTAAAAAAACCCAATCTTTTTCCATCGTCGACATATGAAGGCAAATAAGTTCCCACTCTTTGACGTAGAAATTGGTGACACCTCCTCTTCCTATGTCTGATACTAATTTTTTTAAAAATAAGTTGCTATGTTAATAGTACTTCTTAATATCGGGCCACCCAATCATTCTAAAGATTAGCCAAATAAAACTCTGTTCAATGACATTTCAATGAATTTTTGTTAATAAATTATGAACAAGTGTAAGTGATTTCATACATGTAGGTTTTACTGAAAAATCAGTTCATTCAGTATAATAACACCGAATGAATATGGTATTTTGAAGTGTAACTTCTAACAAATTCGATATTTTAAAACATGTTAATAGGTTTTTTTGCTGCTTTAGGAACAGTTGTAAAGCTGGTTACGTATATTTCTGGTGCTATCAAATAAGCATTTTTTAATTCCTATTACACATGCTATAAATTGTTTGAAGGTTATGGTCAAAACAACGCAGTGCTATAGCATAGAATTTTATTACACTGCCATAAAATTGGTCTACACCATGGCTAGAAAAATGAGACTTAAAGTTTATTACACAGGCCATAAAATTTATTACACAGGCCATAAAATATATAAAGAGTCTAAATCAATTAAATTTATATTGGGACAAACAATATGACTAATAAAACAAACAATTTTTCAAGCTCTGAATCTACTAAATCTGACTTATGTAAAACTACTACGTTCTTGATGCAAAATTATAAAAGTTAGCTAAATGGAAACTAGTTGAAAGTGACAAAGATGAGGAGTGTGATCAGATGGTTACTTTCTGGATAACATACTTGATTACATATGCATTAAATAATTGCAACTATAGATAAAAGAAAGAAACTAATTTTTTGCTTAGAAGGCATTGCTTGAAGTCATGCAGGCCGTAACACCTAAAGTGACCCATATGGAATCTATGTAAAACCTTACATCATATAAACAGATGCAACATGCATCCCTGTTTTTGATTTATATTTGCCGACTACTTCCAGGTTTCATGCAAAGCCACTTGCCATTTGTCGTTTACCTGGTTTTTTTTAATTATAGGACAAAAGACATGATGAAGACACTTATTGATGACTTTCTCTATGATGTAAGTTATATTAATTGCACATTAACAGATTGGTTAACGTATGGATCATGCAACTCCTTTAATTAGACTTACTCAACTATCATGTCTCTCTCAAAGTCTTAACATATGAAGGCAAAAGATTATGTATTACTTTGCAATTCACTACTGTTCTAATTTTCCAAATTGGAGTCTAGTATTACAGATAATTTTGACAAAATCATGGGTGTAGCCAGACTCTCCATGTCCAGACATGTTGATATTCAATATCTTCCATAATTCAATTTTGTGATTATTCGTACTTGGTGTACAAAATTTGTACTTTGGTTAAAACGGTAAAACAATTACACTGTTTAACCCTGGACATAGCCAAGCTTTTATTCATTTAATAATATAAAAAAACATAAATATATAAAGATGTAAACTAGGGTTGAATAAAAGATCTTCGTTATTTGGGTTGAATCAACAATTTCAGTTAGAAATTAGGTAGAAATTCAAATATATGATGCATGCAAATTAGGGTTAAATCAAAATAGAATCACTAAATCGAATCACAAAATTGATTTAGACGATTCGTACCTAAATATACCTAAGCGATTGCTGGCTTCCGCGAGGATGTTGAGTAATGCCGCGAGGACATTGAGCAAGGACGGAGTGGACGATGAAAAGGGGAACTTGATCTTCAGTTGATGAAATTTGAGCGATTGCTGGCTGCTGCGAGGATTGAAAAGGGGAAAAAATTCTGCAGAAGTAGATCGAAATGGGGAGAGAGTTTTCTATGTATACGTGAGATGGAAAACAATGACTGGTCAGGTTTATTTTTGGCTAGGCGGAAAAAGTTTTCTAAGGAGCGGGAACAAAAAAATTTTATTCACGAAACATATTTTGGGAAAAATATTTTTGGTTGCATTTATGATAAAACGCCACAGTTTTTTGCAACCGTAAATGGTTTTTCTTGTAGTGAGGCTGACTCCTCACTAGTACTATCTAGCTGACATTGCTTGGAAATCTCATTAGGCTACTTAATACTTCTTTTATAGGAAAGAGGTGGACCCTACAGTCACTTAATTCTCTAAACCTGAAGCGAACCCTTCCTGAGATATCCACTATCACTCTTAATTATAAATATGGAATCTCATTAGGTTACTTCTTTCAGTAGATAGACGGGCACTACAGTCACTTAATACCTAAAACTGAAGTAAACCCTCTTAGTAACATTCATTTTATTTGGAATCTAACTAGGTTACTTAATATTTCCTTTTAGGAGAGGGCGGACCCTACAGCCACTTAATACCTCAAACCAGAAGCGAACTCCTATGGAGATGTCCCTCACCGCTCCTAATTCCAAAATTTGGACCATTTAATACTTTCCAATTTAGAAAGCAGGCCCAATCTCTCACGTCGTCATGGGTTCTAGGATTAGTGATATCTCACATCAGTAGTAAGTGCACCCGACTGTTGGTAGCCTCAAAATGAAGGGCAATCTTCTGTCGAGTGACTCTACTGACCTCACACCACTAACCTACTAAGTCCAATTAACCATCCTAAGTCTTTACTTATATTATCTTAAGTAGACATTGGACTTAGCTTACTAATTCCATTTTTATTTAAGACGATAAGATTTACCTTAAATACTTATCTGATAAATCACCTTTTAATGCTCATAAATGTCAATTTGTCCATAAAATACTAACAGACATTTATATGTGATTACTAATTTTGAATTAGTAACCTTTTATATCTATTCCCTTTTTATCAGTCCCAATAATCCATTTACCCTATCAAACTATTGCAACTCCCGTATTTATTATCATTTATTTTCCATTTGTTGGAGCTACAGCCTTATAAATTCCTTTCCCATTAATTAATTATCATAAACGTGAATATTACGTCTAAGCGTCGTTATTACCTTTTTATTTAATTATTAGAAGCGCGGTTAATTACGCACAAATATCTACATTTATCAAATATATTCTAGTTATATATCTTCACTAGAATATTCTTTTCCATGTTCAATTGTTGGAATCATATCTAAAAAGATTGTCCGCTATAATTTCTATAAATTAGTTTGAAACAAAAGATTTAGCTTTAAAATATAAAAGATTATATGTTTGAAATTACAATGAATAATCATTTCTTTTTATTACTGAAATAGACAGTTTAAACTACAATAAATTCATACTTACACGTCTCTTTCTTTTTTTATTTGCATTTATCCCTTGTTAGATCAAACGCTGAATATTTTTCAAAAAGGGAAAGAAATCAACTAATTTGCAAATATTAAAAGGATCTAATTCCACCAATTCCAAAGATAGAAAATTTTACATTCCGATAAGATTAGGGTAATAATCCAAATTCATAACATTATTATACAACCTATTTCAAATCTAGAATAAATTTTATTCAAATCAATATTCTAAATTCATACTTTTGGGACTGATTCCAGATCAAGTTGAAAACAATTCTAAATCAATTAATAAACAAGAATATGTAAGCGATATTTATTATATTATGATTATATTCAATTTATTGCTTACAACTCATATATATAATTATCCAGTTAGGCATAATAATCAAATAAACACCAACAGGATGATTTTCATATTATAACAATCTATAGTATTTCCCACTCACCTTTTAAAAGCAATCCAAATCTCCAGATTTGAAGTAGAACCTTTGATTCATCTCCAAATTCTTTTTAATCTAAGAAATATGTATAAAAGGGTATATACATACATTAGAATTACATATCTGAGAAGAAATTTGGGAATGGGAGAGAAAATAGATACAAATATATAAATATAAGTTTTACCTCAAATACGCGTATGGTTGATTCTCTTCTCATTTTTATTAGATTTCTATTCTTCTCCAATTTTATGAATATAGATACAAATATCTTATTTTTACAATGTAGAAAGAAAGCAAAGAAGAAGAAATGGCAGAGCTTCACTGCTGCCTCTAGAAAAATATGAGAAGAGAAGGGAGGGTTAGGCCTGAAGTTATCAACGTAAGAATCAGCCTCAATTGTTCGATTTAAAATATTAAATTCGGTCCGTACAAAGCTTCGGTTTACTAAAGCCATCATACAATAAGCGGTCGACCATCCCCTTCCTAGGGGTCGACCGCCCTTGATCGACTTATGGGCCTAGCTAATTAATTAAAAACATTAACTTTTCTTATTTATTTATTTTCGTTTCGAATTCGTTTTTATCCATAACTTCTTCATTTGGACTCCGATCGCTAAACTCCAAATATGAAATTTGCTCAGAATTTCGCCACAAACGCAATGGTACAAGCTTCATGGTCAAATTCCATCATTTGCACAAATTCCTTTTTTGGAGCATTAACTAACTAACTAATTATATAACTAACGTCAAATTATAGGATGTTACATTCTTCCCCCCTTAAAAAGAATTTTGTCCTCGAAATTTCACCAATGACAAAGTCATGGTTTTGGCTCCTAATTATCATAAACTACACAACCAATGAGTTTACAACCAATTTCGCACCCAAACGTGCACAAGTGCATAGTATATTACTATATCACTACATAGAGAATACGTATGCAGAATGATTCTAAATCGAGCTCTCCTATATGAATGCATTTCTTTTGAAAACATTTTTGGAAAATAATGCAAACAACCTACATATATACTAGCAGTTCTATATGTATGCAGCTTTTTGGAAAAATATTTTCATCCAAAACCCTTATACTCCTATGAATAGGTGTATGAAGCAATAAATTTTGCATGGACTTCCTACCATCCAATAATCTAACGCATCGAAAATCCGCTTCCTAAACTTTATTCCTATGTCAGAAAAAGAAATTTAGATGGAGAATTTATCATTCTTACCACTCTATAATCTTCCTATTCCCATAGTACAATGGAAATTTCCTCGCTGCCCCGAATTAACTTTGAATTTTCCACGTACAAAATGCATAAGGAGGCTTCAAGCTCTAAAATAGAATTAAGACTAAAAATAGACTCGCGTGTGTCGTCGACAAGGTATGAAAATAGAAATTCCAAGGCTAAAACAGCTTTCCCTTGTTATCGCTTGCATTTATAGCATCGTGGACCCTAATGCACTGCAAAATTCAAAAATTCTAACTCTATTTGTCTTCCCTACGCCTAACATGTGGCTTTCAAAATCATTTCACAAAAAATCTTTCTCACTTTTCAAATTTGTACGTCATTTGGAAAATAAATCTCAAAAATATTTAGATGCTCATTTTCTCTTGAAATAAAATTTTTGAATAGAAACTCTAAAAATAATTTAAGACTCAAAATAACTAAAAAACAAAACTTTTTTTTTCAAAAGTAAACTTTTCAAATCGAGGGAAAACTTTTCAAAATATTTCCTTCTTAATAAATTTGATAAATCAAGCCATAATTTCAGCTTAGTCGAAAGTTGGTTATCGCTAAACGCATAAACCAAATTCCAAAATTCTACAACTAATCTTTTCCCATAAAACTTGAATTTTTTTTTAAAAATGCCATCACGTCAATTATTCAAAAAAATCAGCTTTAAGGAACATGAGCAATGACCCGTGATATCAAAACAACTTTACCATGTCCTTCGCTAAAATGTTCCAACTATTATAAACTTCCAGACTTATATTGCATTTACTATTAGTCGTGTGTCTTTATGAGATTCCCATATTTATACCACTTCTTTACTATGCATATATAGGAGCGGTTCGCATGTCCAAAAACAATAACACTGTCCATAAATAGAAACTCATAATATCGTGCCTATCTTTTACAAGAGACAACTAAAAGTTACAACCTAAACAACCTAAAAGAAAAGAACAAATGCTGGAAGGGAAAAGTCAACAACACCATAAATCCTAAAATAATGCCAACAGACTACAAGGTCCCTTGCTCTGTGGCTGGAGCTCAATCCATTGCTGCGACCTTGAATTGTCGTAGCATGACGGCTATACACCCAATCTCATGCCGTTGGCGCTACTGGTTTTGCCGATGGCTTCAGAATTGCCATCTCCCTAAGGGAGGATCTATGATGGTAGAAGGAACCTTCTACTAAACTGCCACTCCACAGAGGTTTGCCTGTATTACCTAAAGACGAGAGTGGATAGGT
This sequence comes from Allium fistulosum, assembly GCA_030737815.1. Lineage (NCBI taxonomy): Eukaryota > Viridiplantae > Streptophyta > Magnoliopsida > Asparagales > Amaryllidaceae > Allium > Allium fistulosum. The sequence goes on along the minus strand of CM060908.1, from coordinate 733,370,604 downwards.
GAAAATATGAAAAGTGACTCTATGTAGTGCTAATCCTTGATCAAAAAATCGAATCAAAAGGGTGCGAGTCCAATTGACAACGATGACGCCAATAATAGCATAGGTAGTCCTCCGCACCATAGGATAAATCCGGTTGTAACTTCCCGTCTTAGGGATGACATTGTGCCGAAGGATGCACATAATCAGATGGGCAGTCGGACGTAGATATCCATCTCCCAAACACCGACATCCTAGGAAAAGATCTACTGCAAAATCTTTGAGTTGGTCACTTCAAAATCATCCAAGTCCGCATCCTTCGTGGAGGCCTCCAAAATCTCAGTGAAATCATCATTAGTTAGCTCAATCAAGACACCCTTCACCTTCAAAAGAATAAAACTATCAAAGGCAGATGCAGCATTGGTAACATTCCCACTCCAAGGTCTCGAAGTAAGGATCGATGCAAATCCTACCACGATTAATAGTTGTTCCATCCCAAAAGCAGCGAAACCTTCTGCTCATTTTGGTCCAGCCAATTGGCCTCTTAAGGGCTGAGACCATAATGGTGCGAGGAAAAACCAGCAATGCGGAAAGGTGTCTTGGGCTAAGAAGTGGTCAAAGGGAGGAAAGAGGGTTTAGATCTAGAGTGTTGGAGGGGCGAGAACCAACGTGCAAAACTAGCATGAGGGGGAGGCGAGGCTGCTACTCCTAGGGAAAAACAGTATCGCCTAGGGAAGGAACGAAAGAGAGAGGCTAATACTTGGATGAAGAGGAGGATGGAGATTGGGTTCAGCTTGTTGAGGAAGGAGGAACGAAAGAAGGCAATTGGGGAATTCATATGCGTTTTCTATAGTCCCGTTCTAGGTTTAAGTTGTGCCAAAACTCGTTAACTATCGGACCACTATAAGCTTGTCGCTAGGTGATCAACCGTTAGACGGCCTTTGGGCGTTAATTGAACCTAGACCCAGTTAGGGTCGGATTAAATAATAATAATCATTTCGCACCATCTCCTTCGACTCGACACGATTCAAAAAACTCTCGTCCTCATCACGGCAGTGTCAAAGCCTACCGCCTAGTCCCAAACCATGCTCCAACAATTCACAGTAGTCCCAAAAAATTGCTGCAACCAACAATAATTCGAAAAAACCCGAAAATATTCCAACTGCTATTTCCTGCCTACTTTGCACGAAAATATTTCTTCCAATAGCTTGTTGGACCAACAACACTCAAACTACATACCACAATAAAATTAAATGGCATTCATATTATGTCTGTACCTTAAACAGAAAAAAAAACTAAAAACCTCGATTTTATAAACCGAAAAATCACTGAGCTAAATATATGCTCCTTTATAATGGTTTCAAAATAATAGAAACTATTTCATACCAAAACTTTTCTTTAAAAATCAAGCTTATATATAAACATTTCAGGGTTTTCAAAAACCTTTTTAAAACACAAATTTTCCAAATTGGAAAACTATTTCCTTGCCAAAAATAAAAATCAAGCCTTTACTGATATATACATATAAATATTTAAGGATTTCAAAAATTAATCTTTTATAAACTAAAAATTTCTTAACACAACCAACCTAGAGTTATACATGTTTCTTTAAATTAAAATTTCAAAACTTTCCCAAGACAAAATTTCAAAAATAAATCCTTGGGAAAAGAAATCCGTTGAAAACCATTTTTCCAAAATCTAAGGCATGTCCAAAACATACTTATAAAATTCTCTCACAAGTTTTAGACTACGGAATTGACATTAATTATTTAAATAAATATCCAGTTTGCCATCAAAGAGGTGATCAATAAATGCACACCAATAAAAAAATTGCTTCTGGATAATTGCAACATACAGACTCTAATTTCCCGCCCATCTGGAATAAATTTGTGTCTCCGACTGGAACCGAAAATCCAAAACCCAAGGTAGGTAGAATCTCAAACATCAAGTCGAACACCTCTAGTCTCCGAGATTCTACCATATGTCATACTCATTCTCTTCATCAACAGCGCTTTACGCATCAAGCACTCCTTGGGATACTTTGGAGTCGACGTGAAAATCTTAACTCTAAGATATTTTCACCCTGTAGTTGCTTTGTCTATTCCCGCGGAGTGGAACTACAACTACTTCTATAGTTGGAACTCTTAGAATCTAGCATAAAAAATATAATATTACTAGATAGGAAAGTACGAATACGTTATCTCATTTTATCCTAATTCCTCTGATCTACTAGCTTAGGTTCTGATACCTGATGTAACAACCCATATCTTAATGGGCCTGTATTTCAACAAAAATTGAAATCTAAGTCCATCAGAGCGCAAATCATTGGATTTGATACCTGCAAATTAGCATGAGCACTATCAAAGATTGATCGAAATCTAAACTCACAGTGTAAACAATAATAGGATAAGAATACCGATTATGACTACTACCTTGGAACATGGATAGAAGATTTTCACATCAGCATTGAGTATGAGAGAAAAGAAGACTTCTCCAACAACAAAGCACATCCAGCTCCAGTGACATGTTCCTCTAAATCTATCCCGTGGGTTATTATGAGGAGGGTGTCGGAACAATGTTCTGGTGATTGGAAAATCTATAAACTATCCATAACATAAATTTATACCGATTGGATTCCATTTAATTGTTATGTCCATTAAGATTAGCAATTCTAATCTAACCATGCATTACACACACACGATTACTTACCTACCCCTACCCAAGGTACAAAATACTGATGAAGCCTTATCAACCACCCAATACTTCCAAACCCTTTAGCCACTCAATACTTCTAAATATGAAGAGGGCTTCTATAATACTTTTAAAAGAGAAATAGGCAGACTCTGTCATTTAAGACCTCAATCAAGGTAGACCCTGTCATTTAAGACCTAAATCAAGGTAGGCCCCATCATTTAAGACCTATTCTTAAGGTGGTTTCCTAACAATGTTGTCAATGGTCATTGAGTCTTAGCTGCAAAGACCTCTAACCACTATTTAAGGCTTCCGAAATTTAATTTCCAGCTATTTCCGCATTTATCGCAAATAAAATCATAGTTACGTAAGAGACAGTACCCATGCCACTTAATACCTTTTATCGGAAAATAGGCAGACTCTGGTTATTTAATACCTTAATTAAGGCAGTCCCCATCGTTTAATACCTATTTCCAAGGCGTGTTCCATAATGGTACTACATTATTACGGGCTTAGCAATATGAGAGACTGTACCCAAGCAACTAAATACCTCATTAATAAGGACTAGGCAAACCCCTAACCATTTAACACCTATTCATAGGTAGGCCTTTGTCATTTAATACCTAACCCCAAGGCGAAATCCTCACTGGTACTATCTAGCTGACAATGCTTGGAAATCTCATTGGGCTACTTAATACTTCTTTTATAGGAAAGAGGCGGATCCTACGGTCACTTAATTCCCTAAACCAAAAGCGAACCCTTCCCTAGATATCCACTATCACTCTTAATTATAAATATGGAATCTTATTAGATTACTTATTCCGGTAGGGAGGCAGGCCCTAAGCCACTTAATACCTCAACACTAAAGTAAACCCTCTAGAGACATCCTTCTTTATTTGGAATCTCACTAGGTTACTTAATACTTCCTTTTAGGAGTGAGGCGGACCCTATAGCCATTTAATACCTCAAATTAGAAGCGAACCCCTATGGAGATGTCTCTCACTGTTTCTAATTCCAAATTTGGACCATTTAATATTTTTCATTAAAGAAAGCAGGCCCAATCTCTCATGTCATCACGAATCCTAGGATTAGTGATATCTCACATCAGTAGTAAGTGCACCCGACTATTGGTAGCCTCAAAGTGAAGGGCGGTCTTCCATCGAGTGACTCTACTGACCTCGCATCACTAAACTATTAAGTCAAATTAACCATCCTAAGTCTTTAATTATATTATCTTAGATAGACGTTGGACTTAGCTTACTAATTTCCCTTTTATTTAAGGCAATAAGATTTACCTTAAATACTTAACTACCCATAAATTCCCTTTCAATGCTCATAAATGTCAATTTTTCCATAAAATCCTAACAGACATTTCCTAAGACATTTATGTATGATTACTAATTTTGAATTAGTAACCTTTTATATCTATTCCCTTTTTATCAGTCCCAATAATCCATATACCCTATCAAATTATTGCAACTCCCGTATTTATTATCATTTATTTTCCATTTATTGGAGCTACAGCCTTATAAATTCCTTTCCCATTAATTAATTATCATAAACGTGAATATTACGTTTAAGCGTCATTATTAGCTTTTTATTTAATTATTACAAGCACGGTTAATTATACACAAATATCTACATTTATCAAATATATTCTAGTTATATATCTTCACTAGAATATTCTTTTCCATGTTCAATTGTTGGAATCATATCTAAAAAGATTGTCCGCTATAATTTCCATAAATTAGTTTGAAACAAAAGGTTTAACTTTAAAATATAAAAGGTTATATGTTTGAAATTACAATGAATAATCATTTCTTTTTATTACTGAAATTGACAGTGTAAACTATAATGAATTCATACTTTTTACATGTCTCTTTCTCTTTTTATTTTCATCTATCCCTTGCTCGATCAAACGCTGTATTTTTCTAAAAAGAGAAAGAAATCAACTAATTTACATATATTAAACGGATCTAAATTCCAACAATTACAAATATAGAAAAGTTTACATTTCAATAAGATTAGGGTAATAATCCAAGTTCATAACATTATTATATAACTTATTTAAGATCTGGAATAAATTTCATTCAAATCAGTATTCTAAATTCATACTTTTGGAACTGATTTCCAGATCAGGTTGTAAATAATTTTAAATCGATTCATAAACAAGAATATGTAGGTGATATTTATTATATTCAGATTATATTCAATTTGTTGCCTACAACTCATGTATAATTATCCAGTTAGGCATAACAATCAAATAAACACCAACGAGATAATTTTCATATTATAACAATCGATAAAATTTTCCACTCACCTTTTAAAAGCAATCCAAATCTCTAGATCTGAAGTAGAACCTATGATTCATTTCTAAATCCTTTTTAATCCAAGAAATATGTATAAAAGGGTATATACATACATTAGAATTATAGATCTGAGAAGTGATTTGGGATTGGAAGAGAAAATAGATACAAATACATAAATATATAAATTACCTCAAATACGCGTATGGTTGATTCTCTTCTCTTCTCCTTTTTATTAGATTTCTATTCTTCTCCAATTTGTATGAATATAGATATAAATATCTTATTTTATAATTTAGAAAGAAAGCAGAGAAAAAGAAATGGCAGAGCTTTGCTACTACGTTCAGTAAAATATAAGAAGACAAGGGGGGTTAGGCATGAATTTATAGGCGTAAGAATCAACCTCAACCATTCAATTTAAAATATTAAATCTTGGTCGTACAAGGCTTAGGTCTACTAGAGCCGCGAAACATGAAGCGATCGACCATCCCCTTCCTAAGGGTCGACCGTCCTTGGTTGACCACTCCAATATGTAGGTTGATCTGTGGGCCCCAGCTTATTAATTAAAAACGTTACCTTTTCTTATTTTTTTATTTTCTTCCCAAATTCATTTTTCGTCCGTACCTTCTTCGTTTGGACTCCGATCGTAAAACTCCAAATATGAAAGTTGCTCAGAATTTCACCACGAACGCAATTTTGCAAGTTTCGTGGTCAAACAAATTCCATTTTTGGAGCCTAATTAATTAACTAACTAAATAAATAACTAATGCCAAATTATGGGATGTTATAGAAATCACATCCTTCTTCCAAAAGTGGCACTTTGAAAATTTGGCTTATAGCTGGTGCCTTCTCAAGGTCCCTAGTACCTCCCTTAAGTGATTTTCATACTCACCTTCACTTTTAGAGAATATTATAATATCGTCCATAAACACTACAAGGAATTTGTTTAGCTTCCTTTAATGACTCTACCCATTAAATCTACAAAGTATAAGGGGGCATTCGTCAACCCAAAAGGCATTACTTCCCATTCATACAGTCCTTCAAGGGTAAGAAAAGCGTCTTCTGCTTGTTGTCCTCAGCTATTCTCAATTGGTGAAATCCGATGGCCAAGTACAACTAAGAAGAGATTTTTGCTCCAACAAGATGGTCAAATAAATCATCCATTCTCGGTAAGAGATACCTATTTTTCTTGGTCAACTTGTTAAGCTCTCTATAGTCAATACATGGCCTTAAAGAGCCATCTGCCTTAGTGGCGAAGATAACTGGTGTTCTCCATTCTGAAGTACTTCGGCAAATAAATCACTTCTGCAATAGCTCCAAAATCTGCTTCTCCAACTCTCGTCTTTCTCTAAGAGCCATATGCCTTAGTGGTAGCGCGACAAGTCTAATGTTCTTTTCCAAATCAATCCTAAACTTGGTCTTCCATCGGGGTGGGAGACCGGTGACTTCTCCAAAAACGTCGAGAAAGTCTTGAGCTATAGGCACAAATGAGAGCTCATCCTATGATAGGCTAAGAGAATATAAATAGCTCAACTCGATCGAGTTTCAAAATGCACAAAAAACATCGATATCTCGCCCCTTACAACTCCTTAATCAAACGATCGATTATCGCAATATAAGATAGCCCAATAGTAAGATAACCAATCCATCTCTAGGATAAGTCTATACCCCTCAAAACCAAGAAAATACGCATTACATGTAAAATCTACATTACATATATCCACAACTAGGTCTTTACAAATCAAAGAAAGGTGTGTCAACCCCTAGTAGGATTTGACACGACTATTGGGTTGGTGATAACTTGGGTTTTAAACTCAAGGATTTGACTACGTTTCTAGCTATGCATGAATGTGATGGTCCCGAGTCAAATAAGGTACGAAAAGTATTTCTAGAGATAATAGTTGTACTTTCCAATGCAGCTTTTCCTTAGCTTTCTTATCAGCCCAAAATCCTTCTTTCCTAGCTCCATCCTGACTTTGCACCTATCCTACCTTCTCTTTCTCCTCAATACCAACAGTCTGAAGCAATGTCATTTCAACTATCATCTCATAAGTGGTTCTTGCGGGAATTTGGGTCGAAAGTAGCTCCCTAAGTAGAGAATTTAGGCCTTTAACAAACTTCGTAGCCTTCTTCATAGGAAAGTCAATCAGACTCAAACCAAACTTAGCTAATTCTATGATCTTATTGATATACTCCTTTAATGTGGAGTCTCCTTGCCTCAATTGTATAAACTTCTTCTACTGCAAACTTACTTCAGGTTTGCACATGAATGTGACTCAAAGCGAGCCCTAAATTCAGCTTAAGTATTTCCTTCCTTTGCATTCTCTTCAATTACAATGGTCCACCAATCCAGCACCTCCCCCTTCAAATGCCACATGGACATTCTCCTCTTGATCTAGTCTTCCTATCCAAGCTCCCGGAATATACGTTGACGGTAGTTGATCCCTGCCTTCATTTTCATAAAACCTTAGCTCTCGCATATACCCATCCTCTCATATTTTGGAAGTCTTTACACGTTTTGGAGAAATCTAGTGAATGGGGTGCTGCTTTAGTAGATGGAGCAGCTGGTGCCGCTAGTGCAGCTTATTGAGGCATGGGAACTTGCCCCATATGCCTTAGGTATTGTTTGAACCATTTTAGCATTCATTAAATGGTGGGTATTTCTTGCGTGGAGGGGCTCCCAACCTCCAAGCTATTGTTTTCGGCCATAACCAACCATTTGTAGATTTGAGCTTTTAGTTACAACTTCCTCAGATAGTATTATTTGCTGAAATAAAGATTTTCTTAGTGTGTTTGCATATGTTCATAAAAGTATATGAACTTACATACATACATACATAAATATATATATATATAGTAGCATTTTGAAAATACTTTCAAAAATAAATAATTAATACACACTCTTATGTACATCTATTCCCATTGATCGGGTAACCTCACTCTAATACCAAATGTAACAGCCTTCTCTGAAATGGGCCTAATTTTCGACCCAATAAAAGCCAACCGAATCTTAGGCCAATTCCAAATCAGCTATTGGTTAGTAAAATTGATACGATGACCAATGTACAGAGCTATCTGTATATGCTTTCAGAATCTCATAGTATGAGGGGTAAAATATAGTAACAAAAATAAGTACCCATTTCATAAAAATTCAAATCCCATAAATACAACATATCATCCCAAAATATTCATAATACAATATCTCAAAATAGCATCAATATGTCTGAAACTGGGTACATCATAAGTTATCGAAAACATAGATAAACTGCAGCAAATCTTCACTGCCGCCTTTGTTTTCTCCATCAACATCTAGTTCCCCCTAACCTATGGGTTGTAATGAGGAGGGAGTCAGAACAACAATGTCTGGTGAATGAAAATCTCAAGCCTTACCATGATAGTATTTGGGCAGTATCATCTCTACTACTAATAATGATAATTCAATGTACTCAAAATCAACCGTGTCTTTTTGAAATTCCCAAATCGCCCTTCGTGCATTTTAACGTCGCCTTCTCTCTTTTTTCTGCTTACCCAAAACTAAAAAACCTAACTCCAGATGCAACGCGATTCCGGATCCAGGCGATTCCACACCCAACGTCTCTCCAACGAATGGGATGCTTCGGGCGATTCCACATCCAAGGCGATTGCAGTCCCACCGTCTTCTCCAGCGAATCGCACAAACTACGGTTACTTCGATGCTATTCCAAACAACGTCTTCTCCAACTTCGTCGTACGATCAATGCCTACGAATTAATCGACGATCGATTAAGGTTAGTCACTGATCTGTGGTTTTAGATTTAACATTTACCAATACCATGTGTTTCTCATGCATAATTTTATTCAATAGTTCAGTGATTTACAGTTCTGGATTTCACGTTTACCAGTACCGTATGTTTCTGATGCTTAACTTCTGGCCATCCCTTTCCTGTACTAATAGACTGTGCTATATTTAGTACTTCAGAATTTGGAATTATGTTTTACCAATCTTTTCTTTTCCGATGATAATGTCCATGAACTCTTTTCGAATTTCGACTTCTACTCATCTCCTTCTTATACTCATACACCGTGCTATATTCAGCACTTTGGAATTTGGAATTATGTTTCACCGGTCTTTTCTTTCTAATGATAACATCCATGAACTCTTTTCTGATGATTTGACGGTGATAGAATAGTTTGATATTACAGTAAAATAGTTTGATATTTGATTGTGATAAAATAGGTTGATATTATAGTAAAATCGTTTATAATTTATCAAATATCAATTTTCAAATAGTTTTTCTGATGATGATTGTTAACAAATTATAAAATGCTTTGATCCTCTCACACATGTTTCCTTTTTTTGCCACATTAATCATTACAAAAGGAATGAAAATCTACTTCTACTTCACATGTATTGATTCAGTTACTGCAATTTTAAAATTTTATTTGATTGCCATCTGGGTTACCTTAATACATTATGTAATCTAATTTAATATGTTATTTAATCTACACTACAAAATCATTTAGCTGCAAACTATAAAAATATGGACTACCTTTCATTGATTTATTTTGTAGTCTGATTTACTTTTGGCCCGCAAGTTATTAAAACAGTTTCAGAACTTGAGCATGATGCAATCTGAACCTTTTATTAAGAGCTTTGGTTACTTTAGATTTTTTTCTTTTCTTACTTTAGTATGTTCATGGGTCTGTCCATGCATTGCATAGGGCATAAATATGGACTCAGTGTGTAGTATGTTTTATGTATATATCAATGTATAGTATGTTCATGGTTATACTCATCTAAAAATCAATTTGTTCATGTGGCATATGTCAAATCAATGGTTTATATAATTTATGTTCCATTTACTTAACAAATGTTTTATTTATCGTTGCATGCAATCTGCTGTGGTAGCATGTTTCTTAATTTCTTTAAAGCATTCGGATGTTTGCTTCTTCATTTTTCTTTTTGTCTATTTGTATTATTAACTGTAATATGCAAAGATGTGAAGATCACTATGTCATCATATTCATTACTTTCATGAATTCGTCTGCATCATCGATGCTACCATCTCTTTCACTCTAGAGGATTTTGGTTATGCAAGTTCAAGCAAATTTGTTTTTGGTCCCTTCTAATTTTTTTAAGGTTCTTAAAATGTATATTCTATTTCTAACTTAATTGTATGCACAATAATATGTTTTTGGTCCCTTCTAATTTTTTAAGGTTCTTAAAAGGTACATTGTATGTATAACTTAATTGTATGCATAATGATATGTGGGTCGTATACAAAATACACTAATTATTTTCTGCCACACTGATTGATCATCATATCTATAAATATTAATATATTATTCAAAATAACAAGCCAAATATTTTATTCCATGATGAACACATGTTCATGAAGTTTCAAATATTTATGAGTGATCTTCTTTCATTGTTCTCTACAATTTCATCCATGAAAACATATCCTTTCAGTTTTGTTTATGTATGCTTATTGGTTGTTCTTATTTTGGATTTTCAAGATCAAACTTGACTTTATATGGACTGTTGTCAGAATCAGTTAAACAAAATGTGTTGTATTTAGTTGGCTTAGTAATCATAGGGAGGGAGTTGTCTTCAAGGTTCCTTGGAGGATATACAGACATTGGAAATAAAGCATGCTGAATTATTTGCTCAATTGGTATGTTACCTTATCTCTGCATTAATGTTTTAATAAATGTCATAGGTGTGAGATCAGCATCCCTATATATAAACACATTCGTTCAATGAAAGAACTAATGAGTAGCAATAAAAGACCCAATCGTTTAGTCAGGGGAGTTATGTATTTTTAACACTACGGTCGTTAGTTATTTACTCATTTCATGTTGTAATTGTAGCTAACTTTGAAATATCCTCAGTGGAAAGGAGATATAATAATGGAAAAGTACACATGCAATTTGTTCACACGTGTTAGTAAACAATACTGACCCAATAGATTTGTTACTGATAATAAATTTGTTATTGAATGGATGAATGGAGTTTTTGCAACAATACTGACCCAAGTATAACTTGCAATTTATACGCAGCCTCTGACTAATACCATATAGCGAAAAGTATAAATGTATAAGTATAGCGGAACTTAGAACTAAACAGGTTAAAATTAGATGCATTTATGAGTCTATAAACAAAAAGCTCTACAGTCACATTTTTTCAATTGTTTTAACTTATTAAGCAGCACCATTATTTAATAAGAAAATTTATATCATGTTCTGCTTTAAATAAGGCTGTAACACTTAACTAATACCTAAAGGATTTTCAATCTTTATATCATGAGTCAAATAAGAAGAAAAGGTATAAACAAACCGTTTAATTCTCTACTTGATAGTGCAGTATCTACAAGTGGTGGCTTATTTTTCGAAGTTAATGTGCAAAGGAGCAAATATAAATATTTTCATTTCAGGATGAACCACACTTTGGTGGAGTAACCGTATCGTAAATAAAGAGGGGTTCAGACTTAGCGCATATATCAAGAGGCTCTCGGTTCCCCACATTATCAAGTACTACTTTATTGTGAATATATAATTCAAATCTTAGATTGCTGATGTTGATAAAATTTACTAAACTATGGAAACTGCTTAAATAAGAATTTTTACCGTATTATGTTCTTATGTTCACCTATTCCTATTTTGACATAGGAAAGACTGAGAAAACTCCCCGAATTAAGGATTCATTCCTTAATTTAAGAAGATTGTCAGGTATGCTGCATTTTTTCCTTTGCTCTTATGTTGTGCTTTCTTAATAGTACTAATATTGTGTGAATAGAACATCTGTCATATTATACTATATGTGATTCGTGGCATGTTCTTTTCATTTATATATGGATTTCATGGCTCATCTTTATGAAAGGTTTATTTGTGTTACTTACTATACAAACCGAGTTTAAAACCTACTCTATAAATGATTTAATGAGAGCGCAATTTGGGTGGGTGCTTTATTGGTTTTTGTTGACTACTCAACCTTTTACCATACATAAATTCAAGGACTTAGATACGAAGATCACATAAAAGGTTTTATATATGACAGTCAAATTTGTTAAGTTATATGGTATTGCACATTATAAATTTATTGTTCATTTAATTCAACCGCATTAAATGACTTTGAGCAAGTTAACTAATCCAATGTATGTATAAACATGTTATCATTATGTCAAAGATGTAAATATGCAGCAATTTTTCTTTTAAACTAAGATTTTCTGTAATATACATCATTTTCTTAATGGAAATTAAAGCCATTAAAGGCAAAAACTTTCCAGTTAATACATATAAAGCAATCTTTGAAATTGATAGGGAATGAGGCAAGTATATTGGTATCTTGATGTTGAAATCATTTTTATGTTTGACTCTTTGTTAGTTATGAACTAACTTGGAAAACATTATAGAGGCATGTGATGAATAAGGTTATTTAAATTTGATTTGAACATAGAGTTTGCACATTTTTATAAATGTACCATATAAGCGGTAAGCATTCCAAGTATTGAAATTATTAATATAATTACGAGGATAGTAATTTTGGTCTGGCTAAGAGCTTACATAAAACCAGGTCAAAAAGATAAAACAATGTGTGTATTACTATGAAGTCAAGCTCTAATTTCAACCAAAATAGAACTCAATGTTTTAACTTATTAAGCAGCACCATTATTTAATAAGAAAATTTGATGAATCATTCTGAATGTCTTTTGTTAATTGTCTTCCCCTACCGCTTCTCCATCTTATCTCAGTTTCAACCTCACATGTGAGTGAACCTCTATAGTATATAGGATTATGATTCTTTGATTTACTTCTTATACCAACTGTTCCTTTGCTGCATATTTTGGTGATGCATCACACTACCATGTTTATTAAATATTTCATAACTTAAAAGACATGCTTTTAAATGGAAATGAGTATCAAATTAATTTCATTGTCTTTACTATATTGTTATGAGCCATTTTAGTATATCCATATGTTTTCTAATTGTTAATCCTTGGGTGCAAGAAAATGTTGGCATGGACCCACAACTGTTATGAATGGCCAAGATCTAATGGTTGAAAGTGTTATTTTTAACAACTAAAAAAGTCAATTATTTACTCATTTATTATTCATATTCTAGCTGCCACTGAAGTTATGTCATTAAATGTAGGAATTCGAAATCAATACCTATACATTGGAAGAGCTTTGCTCACAAAGTATTTACAAAGGTACATTAAAAGACACATCAAATGTATTTTGTGCCTTTTGTATTGTTATTGTGATTTGTTTTGTAATTTCCATGTATAATTATGTTTTCACTATGATTGCACGATGATTTTTCTAAAATGGATTTCATTAATTGTGTGGTTGATTTGTGACGATTTGCATATTGGTTTCTGTTTTTAGCTAAGAGATGTTCATTTATTGACTGCATTTATATTAGTTTCTTTCCATTGTGATAATGATTATAAAATTACGGGCTGCAAGTCTTTATTTTTACCCTTATATATTATTGAGATATTTATTTACTTACATTAGTTGTGACGTCATTGCTATCACATGACAACTATTTCTATTTATAAAGATTTTGTTCCTTTTTGATCTAAATATGCATTAAGAAATCATATAACATAGATTGTTATATGCTAAAACTATACAATATAGATTTTAGTTTCAAATTTTTGTATAATTTATAAACTAATGGTTTATATTACTGCAATTTCCAATTGTAGGTGTGAATTTAAGAAAAAAAGGCCAAATAAATCGTGTATTTATCATTGCTAACTTTGATATATACCAATGCAGTATGTACTTATTTTACTATTTTTTAGTATAAGCTCTATGTCCTTGCAAGGCCTAAGTTACATCTATCTATAAGTTGATCCCGTTAAAAGTTTGAGACCTATATATGGAAGCAGTTCACATTCACACAGATAAAAAATTATATTACTCATAGATTGATTGTTATAATTATTAATGATTGATTACATCGTTCTTTATGTTTATACAAGGTTTGCACAATTCGAATGTCATATCTACACAACCGTATAAACTGTATGGAAAAAACAAAGCTCGCATTCGTGCCATCCATGACGCATTCATAGATTACATTTGTCAACTTAACCAACCTTTATTTATTATAATTTCCACAATTCAGTTTCAAATACATGTAATATGGATCAAGTTTCATTTATTATAATTTCCACATTTCAGTTCAAATACATCAATGAAGGCTTTCCATAATTCAGTTTCATGTGGATATTCCCATGGTGGAGCTAGCTCACATTCAAATAAAGCATATTTATATTGGAAATTTTGTAATATTTTTTCATAATGTGAATTGGGTTTTCCTTTTGGATATATATATATATATATATATATATATATATATATATATAGGAGCACATACTTACCACATGTGCATTAGTTTTCTTTTTCTTTACAATACGGTTATTTTTATTCTTATCCAATGTAATAACGTTTCATTACTATTCTTTATTGATGTACTATCATTTTATATTAGTACCAAGTCTATGAGAGAGGAATGAAGATATGCAGTTCTAAAGAAACTTGAAAGCCATTGAGAAGCTTGGACTGAAGCACAAAAAACACATTGTTGCTCATGGAGAAGGAAACGAATGATACCTTACAGGAAAGTAGGAGACCAATGATTTTAACACATTTAAATGGGTATGATGATATTTTTTCCATATGAAAGTGTTTTAGAAAGAAAAAATAAATGTAAAAACAATTGTAAATAACAGTAGTTTTATATAAACAAGGACCAACTATGGTGCATCAATCCATGTTAGACGTGACATAAAGAAGGAATGAAAAGGTTAGTATTCCACTCATTATTTTTCACACAAGATTCTACACATCTTATTCATATTAAAATATGGATATATTACTTGCGTGATGTATATGTCATACTAAAATTTGTAGGTTATTTTGAGGACAGATGACCAACTATTAACTTGGATATATACGTGGTTCGTCCATGATTGAGCATCCTCTAGATACACTAAAACTTCAATGGTAATTCTTAATGTGCTTTATTTGAAATGTATTTTATTGACATGTTCTTATAGGTAACATGCAAAGAGAATGAGGTAGTATTTTATGAACATATAAAATAAAAATTCAGTGTACTTTAATTATGCTTAATTCGTTATGCCCTTATGTTATTAGAAAATTTCTTTTAAAAAATTCAACCTATCACTTAGATGTTGACACTATTTCAGGTATTTGTTTATACGACTAGACATCAAATAATGTAGGTCCACATGGATACAATAATGTTGAAGTATCTATTAGTATTGATCAAGTTTACAATACTTCAGTATCTCTCTCTTTGGTTCAAGACAAGCTTCCTATTTATTGTCTTCATCGACTAATTTTGCAAAAAATATTGATGATATCAAGATGAACTGATGTCAATTTTAAATTGTTAGAATTTTGAGCTCTTGCTTTTGGGATTTCCAGTTATTCTTGACATATACATATGCAACTGACCTGACTGTCTTTTAGGAGAAATGAATATGCTATTTTGAGTATGCACAACAGCGATTTTGTTGTGAATGGGGCTGTCACATCATATTCAGAAGGATCTATGGCAAAATAGGTATTCACATATATGTACGTATGGCAGGTGACACAATGGGTCATGATACATGGATGGATAGTTGGGAATCTTTGGAGCATGTTAATAGGGTATTGTACTCAAAGATTGAATGGTGAAGCTCATGTTGGGTTCTTGAGTTGGCTTAGTCCGGATCAAGTCAACAGCAGTGATGTTGATTATATGTTTGAATAGTGATCATGAATTTGATA
Source organism: Allium fistulosum (assembly GCA_030737815.1). Taxonomy (NCBI): domain Eukaryota; kingdom Viridiplantae; phylum Streptophyta; class Magnoliopsida; order Asparagales; family Amaryllidaceae; genus Allium; species Allium fistulosum. Next base: position 733,354,837 of record CM060908.1, on the reverse strand, counting down.
ATTATGTAGGAATACTTATATGTTTATGTAACTTCAGTTATTTATGTAAATATGTTTGTTATTGTTTGAAAGTGCTTTGTTTACCACAATAGATGAATACGACAGGTGGTGTGATTTCATACTATGATTGGATTCTTTGCAGTTTATTTTTATACACTCGACATTTCAATGTGTGAAGTTCGCTTCTTTTTTTAGAATATTTTTATTTTTTATTTTATGATCATGTCATTTCACTTTTATAAATAAAACTTGCAGTTGATTAGTAGATGAATTTTGAAATATTGGTTAGCTTTTGGGTTTCATCTCTGATGTTGGATTTGGATAAAAATATGAATTTGATAAGGTGCGTACAATTAGAAGGCATAGCTGTCGTTTGTTTTGGGAAGCTTGATACTGTATATTCAAAATTTATTTCAGTTATAATTCTTTATTATGAGTCATAACCCCATGGTGTAAATTCAAATGAAACTTAGCACTTATGTCTAACAATATGCATGCACAATAAGTAATTTAAAGTTAGTTTGGTTAGTTTTATCACTGTGTGATATATTTTAACCATTAGTATTACGTTACTGCTTTCAACCTGAAGGCTGAGTTTTTATTCATTCATTTTTTTAAAGCAATTATTCTTTCATTCCAACTACCCTATACAGATACAATGTAAAGGTAGAAATGAAATGTTTACTCAAAAAAATGTAACTGAATAGAAGAATAAGCCAATCTAATATTTTTATAATGTTTGAGGAAGGTAACTATCTGAAGGAGCCGCAAGTTTAAGTGGTTAAATTCCTATGTTTGAATTGAATCATTTTGTTTTTAATGAATTGATTATTATCATGAACTGATTCTAACTATCCTAATTATTCAACTGTTCGAATTGAACTTTACGTTTTCAATATATTTACGTTCCTAATTCATATAACATACATAGATGTTTTTGAATTATATTTAGTAATCATAATGTTGGAGTTATAATTTGGCTACCGGGTTAATAATAACTTTATGGTTAGTTTCAGCAACATAAATATCTGAAGCCTTAAGCTACCGGGGTGCAAATTGAATTAAAAAAATACAATTATTTCTAATAATTGTCCTTATTGATGGCACTTGATACTTATGTGGTATATATTGGAACGACGTGTCATTCATGCATGCATGCATTTTTACTATCTTTTTTTAGTTGTTGATCTATTGGACTAAGTAATGTTGGGAAGTATGGTCAATAAAAGAACGCATGTTATAAAAAATGCAAGACAATGAACCCAAAACCTGAAAAAAGGTAAATGATATAATGATTAATAACTTAGCACAAAATAAAAGCAGTACCACTGATTTAAATGGTCAAAGAACGCTAAAATACCTGATGGAAACAATGTCAGATTAAGTCACGAATAGTTTCATTGTTTAACGAGTGACAACTTGGACCTTTCGTAGACATTGGTAGTCATAAAAACTGCAACGACTCTAATGGGATCTTTAAGTTTAAGTGATGCATCCCAAATTGGCCATAATAATAATTTATTCAAAGCCACCTTTTAAATTTATAACATGGTCTATATCAAAATCACCTTTCAAATTTGAAATTTCAAAAAGCCACGATAGAAATCATGTTCATTAAATTCTCACTGTTAATAGAATTTTGAAAAGATGATGTATTCAGGTACATTTTTGCTCACGGTTCACATTAGCTAAACGAGTGTATCCATGTAAAAATACAAGTATTATTTCCATTTTTAGTATCGTAAAATGTTAAAACAAAAGAAACTATGAAAGCTTTTAAGTTATTGGCTCTATAAATGTTATTTAGTTGTCTCGGTCTTCTCGGTTGTTGCTTCAGGTTCATTTTATGCTGGCAATGGTATTGTCAAATATACTTCCGTAAGTGTAACCATAAATGCATGGACATTGTGATTAAATGCAGGCCCACCTGGACGTGCATATATACTCGTTTAGATAAGTAATATTTCTTGTGCATCTTATGTTATATCTTACCATGTATACTTCCAACTATAAGCCCAAAGGTTCTTCCAGTTCAACTCCCTAACTCTAATGTGATTGGAACGCAACCACCATCAATCATGTCCTAATAATGCGAGAGAAATCACCTAAGCCACTTCATACCTCTTTAACAGGAATTAGACAGACTCTGACCATTTAATACCTATACCCTAGGCAGATCCTCGTTATTTAATACCTAAACCCAAGGAAGACCCTCTTTGATACTCTCAAACTAACATAGCAAGAAATCTCACCGGGCCACTTAATACTTCTTTTATAGGATGAGGTGGACCCTACAATAGCCACTAAATACTTCAACCCTAAAGTATTCCTCTAGCAATGATTTCCACTACCGCATTTAAAAGATAATCCTGGCCATTTAATACTTCTTGAGTGTGAAGGAGGCGGACCCTACAATAGCCACTTAATACCCCTAACCTGGAAGTAGGTCATTACTGGGATATCCGTCGTATGACTCGTAACCCAGACCGTGATGTCTTACATTAGTCCGACTATTCATAGATGTTGGTAGGCAGATTAGCTGGGTAGACTTACCCTATAGAATTGGGATTGACCTCGTGTCCACTATGGGTACTTATTATAGGTGATGTCTCATATCAGTCCAAAAGTCACATTGTTGGTAGCCCGTTGGCATACTTTTGTGTGCTTTTGACTGACTTTTCATCCCTATAACTTAATCAAATTTCCGCTCTCCTAATGTACTACCATACACACACACATACATACATACTACATATATAATATCTCATTGCATTTATGACTTAAGGCCATATAAGGAAAACTCCTTATGTCGCCTTTAATTATGGAATAATTTCCAAAATTATCTTTAACTTCCTTCCTATGGGGTTTAATGTTACTAACCTATTTATTATATATGATACGATTAATACGTTATTATTAATACGCTATTAGTATATTTATATGTTATTAATATATTTATACGCACGTAATTTAGGCTAACTAATTATTCCTAAGTTTGTGTAGAAATATTCCAATTCTAAAATTTTCACTTCCTATACTATTTGTTAAAATGTCAAAACTTCCATATCTATACAAGCCTAAGTTCCATATAGTAATTTACAAAAATAGTTAATTTCCTTAGCAAGAGAAAACATACTTGTATAAATATTCAAAATGAAATAATACCAAACTTAGTTTATATTAATATAATAGAATTACCGCCTTTATTTAAAGGAAACAAAACTCACAATTTAAATCGTTTATATTATATTCAACTTTTACAACCTTGAAGCAGAAAAAGGGATTCATATGAACCCTTTTATCGCAACAACAGAAATTGGAAGTGGAATAGAACATAAATTTTTCAAATTGCAACAAAAAATCTAATTCTACCATGTTACATAAAATAATTGAAATTCCAATAAATCCAAGAATTGACATTTTATTTAGGAGAACTTTGGGGTTTTAGGGTTTATAGTTTTCGCAAACAAAATTCCCTAAGGCATAAAACAAATCCAAACTTCTACTACACAAACTACTAAAATGTGAAAAACTAAGATTTCCACTTACAGATAGTTTCCTACTTCCTTTAGATTTGATTCACGCCTTTATCTAACTGCTTATTTATGTTCCTTCTCTTTGGAATATACAACCATTCAGTTGTATACAAATTAGATTTAGAATGTAGAGATTAGGGAAGAATAAAAATAGAAAATCGTATATATTAAACCTATTACCATTTTCTATTGGATTCGAATTCTTGGATATAATCAAGGAAGAAAACTAGCAAAGCTTCTCTAGCGCTCTAAATATTTTGTGAATAAAAATGAGGGCCTAGCCTCTTATTTATAGTGGTTAGAAGGCGTCTAGGCTATAGGATTTAAGTCAGTTTAAAATAATAAAATCTGAGTCATTCATGGCCAAAGAAAATCCTAGCTGAAATTCACCAACCGGTCGACCAGCCTACCCTCCCAATATAGGCGTCGATCGGCTTCCTTCCACTAGTGTAACTAATTTCTACCGTTTAATTTTTATTATTATTTCTTCTTTTAGCACAAACGTTAACATTTTTCTCTAATGTTAATTTTCCCTGTTATTAAATTTTTTATTACTCGTATTAGTTTCCACGTTAACGTTATTTATTCAAATTTTGAATTCATTCAAATTAATTTAACTTTGAAGTTTTAAAACGTTAATAACTTTTCCGTTTGAACTCCGGTCGTAAAACTTTATTTATGAAAGTTGGTCAAAAAATTGCTATGAATGCAATTGTGTAAATTTTGTGGCCAAATTCCATCGTTTGTATAATTCACATCTTTATCCCTAATTTATTTTATTAATTTACTATTAATTTTTACACGGTGTTACACTTCGTAAGAGCAAAGTATAATCAACAACAAAGTTGATAATGAGCATAGGATATTGATTTTGGTTAAACCACTCTAATTCATATGTGTTTTTATCCCTTTTTAATTTCTTAAGTTTAATAATTTCCGTTTGTTTATTTATTGGGTGTTTGCCCAACATTTGGAGCAAACACCGCCGCCATGCCTCGCGGTCGTCACCGTCGCCAATTCGTACTTGACTACAGTGATGTCATCACCATCACCGCCAATCCCTGACTTTGAACTCATGCCCTCTTTTTTTCCACTTTCGACTTGCCTTGACAACACCCCAAGAACAATCTCATGCTTCTTGGAGCCAACTCAAGCAATCTTGGACTCGACTCTGAGTTCTCGGAGTTTGGCTTCGAGTTTCTTGAGCCTAGCTTTTGGTCTCTTTGAGTTTGGTTTTAGGCTTGACTAGTCTTCACATGTGAAAGGGGAGGTGGACAAATTTCATCAAACTTCGGTTAAATATGTATTGGAGACTCGGTTTTAATGGGATGGTTCCAAGAAGTGGTCAAATTGAATCCATTTTGGAATCCAATAAAATCATGTGTCGGCATTTCGTGTCGAACTTCACAATCTTATGCTCTTACAAATATTAGCTCTGTGACCCTTCGGACAATGTTTCTGTTATCGCATATTCTAGATAACAGGTAAAATCTGGCAAATGGTTCCATTTTGTGAAGGAGCTCATTTGCTAACACGAGTAGGCTATCTACACACAGTGTTCGCATACATCGTGCCATGGATACAGGACACACACCGCATAAACCAACACATAGCACTGCCCTAGTCAATGTACAAATTCGATTGGTCAACACATGTCGACATCCGTTGGACCCTGTACAACGACTACATGGGTTTTAATCGAAGTATAACATCAAAATAAAACATACCTGATCATATTTATCATCAATATTTTCATATAAAATGACCAACCTTTGATGATCTACTATGGCGCCTACATCTACTCCATCAAGAACAAGGCGTTCTATTACGCAAGAAATCCCACTTCAAGCTGCTCCAACGGTCCAACATCATGGCCCTGCACCTCCAAGGGATGATCGTCCCAACTTTATGATATTGGATAATTTCTAGATCGAACAACTTCCAGGCTTTCTGCTAAAGAATTATGGTTTATATGATTTAAGCACCAGATTCTCGTAGGTGAAGTACTGTAACACCCTACCTTTATACCCATACTATCCAAGAGTATTACTGGGCAATACAGTCAAATAATATAGGGAATGAGGATGTATGGGGTACACACGTGAATATTCTCCTAGGCTAATACCGGTACGTATTTAAAAAAGAATCATAAACAACTTACCTATACGTACACGGTACCGGCACAAAACAATAAACACACGTGCCTCCAGGATAGAACAATATACAATATAAAATAAATCATTGAGAACGCAGAGTCAATAACATAGCGATAACATATATAAAACAAATATATACAAATCTAATTGAGTTATAAAATAGGTCAATCACCCATGTACATCCAATACAACACAATGTCATACAATCATTACGTAATATAATACATAGTGATATACAACAATATCCTATCCTCCATTCATGCTCAACATCCACATAATGATCATCTATCCCTGAACCTGTAATGTCTCTAACTAGCCCGAGTATTATATAAATAATAAACGGGTCAGACTATATCTAAATCTAAGGTGAGAACATAATAATAAACTGGTATTAAAAGGTAAAGTACGAATACGACTCAAAGTAACTTCCGTCATAAACCTCATAACAATATATTATGCATGCATGCTCAATAATTTAAGCGTCAAATCTCAACTTATAATCTTAATAGAATTAATAACTTCTGCCTATTAAGTCATGGAAGATATATTAAGAAATGTGGAACCCAATTAAAAATCGGTCCATACAAAATGCAGAAATCAATATCCAGAAATACTATCTTGACTTTCAGTCCCGATGGAAGTAAATACTTCCGACGGTTAGTCCATGGAGGTAGCGAGAAATTAAAATCCCAATAACCACAATTCATACAAAATATTGAAGTAATATCCAACAAATTATCTTGACCTACAGTCCTAATGGAAGTGATATCATCTGACTGTTAAGCGCTCGAAGATATGAAGAAATATAAACTCAAATCAATATCAAAGCCAATCAAAAACTCAATATAAAACCATATATCTCGACTCCCAGTCCTTAGAGAGGTGAAACTCTCCTGAATAGTCCTAGGAGATAGAAACAACAAATCAAATAAAAAGGAGATCTCCCAGCCATACACTCTTATGAAAAAATGACAGACAAGCTCGCAGCTTGTCTCTAATGTCATAAATAGACAAGATGCAGCTTTCTCGGGTTAGGGTATCTCAATTGATAGACGGACACGTAACCGATCTCCAATGTCAATAATGATCGTCCCTATTGAGGAGATAATATCAGATGTCTCAAATATAATGGATCTACCTAAGTCATCCAGATGGGAGACTAACGTACTACATCACAGCTCCAATAAAGGCTAATGACGACAGCCCATTTCCTACAGTCCCTTAGTTGCTCCCAGAATCATGAAACTCGTATCCATCACATGCCATAAACACGTTGTCAAGCTATGTCAAGCATTGGCCACGGTTCCTACTTTCCCTTGGTAGCGAACTGTTGGTCCTTAAGTGATGTCGGGGCAATGGCTCTAATGAGAGAAGTAACTCTCAGCCTACAAACTCAACATGATGATATCATGGATCTGGGGCGCAACTCTACAATCAGGACTGCTAGGATGGATAACTAGCCTATCTAGTTGGTCTAATTTATGCATTCTCCATAGTGGTGTGAACCCTATGACGTAGATTCCCAAAAAATACTCTCGAGTGCATAAGTCCTATTGAAAGTGATAACTAGCACTCTCGACTCTAGGAATCCTGATGAGAGTGACAACTACTGATCTCGACTACATGAGTCTTAATGAAAGCATATCAACATAACAAATCCTCGACTACTAGCCTTAAGAGTAGATAATGATACCCGCCTAGTTAGTCCTTAGAAGGTGCAATAAAACACTCTCGATGAGATGAGTCCTAATGAGAGTAATAGTAAGTACTCTCAACTCCACACATCCTAATGAGATCATCACAACATACTAATTACTGATAACTAGTCCTAAGAGTAAATAAGAATATACTCAACTAGTTAGTCCTAAGAGGATAAAACATAAATCCCAACATATCTCCAGCTTATAGCCCTTGGAGAGTAATAGAACTCTCGACTACTAAACTCTAAGGAGTCACCTCCAGATGATATCACAAGTTCCTAACCCATCTCCAAAATATAAGTGACATCTACTCACTAATAGTAATCGAACAAGTATTACTTGAGCATCTCATACCACTTAGCCTTACTCGAACGTTTACTACAAGTAAACTACACTCATCAAATCAACAATTATTCTATAATATGAGTCAACTAAATAACCAAAAAAATAATACCACATGCCCTATCCCAAACGGTATTACTAATATGTTTATTTAACATCCTTATTATATAGAATTAAATCACAACAAACATCAATATAAATCATATCGAATCAAATCATATACGAAAGGAGATTATAACTCTCAACCCCATTTAAATATTTCTCTTTTTAGTTTAACTTCAAAATAGCTTTCATACTTTAAAAATCCCCTTTTGGAATATTTATTCAATTCTTTTTCTTAAATAGCCGCTTTACAAAATAAATTCCTTTTCGAAAATATTATTAAAACCTTTAATTATAAAAAATCATCAAATAAACTAATTCTAAATCAAAATATATATAAAAAGGGAATATATTTTATAACCCTTAAAATAGATATTTATAATCAAAATCCCTTGTTTAAACTTCCTTTTAACCTTTTTTATTAAACATATACACTTTTTAAGAGAATTACCAATTTGAAAATATTATTAAAAACCCTTCATTTATACTTATAAAAATTCCATACATTCATTATCTCTTGAAAATCTCTATTTTCATTTTTACAACAACTTTTACTTTCAAAACAATTTCCAGCAAATTATTTTATTTCTCTACCACTTTTATTTATCGATTAAAATACTTCAAATAAATTTTAAAACACCAAAAATAATTTTCCAAAACTTTCAAAAATATTATAAAAATGGGAAAATCAATAAATCGTCTAAAATGTAAATTATGGAGCAAATTACTCCAAAAATTAACAACAAATCATCAATATTAATTTTATAACTCGACTCGAACCAAATTACATCGAATTCCAGTCATCTATAAATGCACGCACAACAAATAAAACTTTAGGATCCATCTCGACCAACAGTTCTAGTGAGAGAAAATTCTCTCAATTGAATGGCCCTAAGAGATGTAAAATATATAAATCAAAATGCAATCGGACAACATCTCCTTTGCATATTGGATAATCCAAAAAACACAAAATCTCACTATCAAATCTTAATCACATTCAATACCACACAATCATTCCAATTTCCTAATCAAACGTTTCATCTAAACAATTCAATCGATATCACCAATCAATTCAACGTCATAACAACCAAACGATTATCCTAATGAAATAATTTATCCAAACAAACAATTCAATATTCATAATCAAAAAATCCTAAGCAACTAATTCAACCAAGAAATTCTTTAAGTAATCGGGATTATATGTATGTATGTATGTATATGTATATGTATTCTTTAAGTAATCGAGATTATATGTATGTATGTATGTATGTGTAAACGCAAGAGGATATAGATATAAATGTGTGAGTTTAAACTCACCTCAAATGATGTTCGTCAAAGCTTTCATCAATACTTCATCTTCAACCAAATACACCATGACATACCAACCCATCACCATTAATGACTACCTCCTAGCTCGTAGTTCTGACTTTTAGCATTTCCCCACATTGATGCTCCCATTGATCGCCTCCAGCCAAGGTCTTTGCCATGCTTTCCATCTCGTCCTCGTGGCCTCTCTCGATCATAGCATCAAACACCAATCGTTAACCATCGACCAAAGTACGGCTGCTCCATATCCATGTGCGACACTGCACATCCTCTTCCGATTAACCCAGGTCGAGGTGCCAAGCCTTCATGCATCACTCCCCTAATCGCATTGGCTTCCATATGCGTAAGCCTCCTTCATGTTGCGGTAGTAAGCGGTCACGTGCGCCATCATTGTCATGCCAAGCTCGCCTCTCCTAGGTCGATCGACATTTGATCGATTTTTTTTCTTTTATTTATAAATCACGATTCGATTGGGGCTTAGGGTTTGGGTGAAGGAAAATAGGCTACGATTGTGATTGTTTTTGGAACTAGGCTTGAAATGGTAAATTTTTGAAATAAAAGAAAAGAAGCTATTACTTTATGGGCTTGGCTTAAATTATATTAAGGGTTGGAATTAATTCTTCTCTTCTTCAATTTATGTGCAAAAAATTCCATTAATTATAAATTCTTCGATTCGTTATTTATTTATAAAAAAATTCCAATCTAATTCAATTTAAGTTACACTTCATTCTACAATCCATACTTCAGTATTTGGGCAATTTTATTTAATTTGATGCCCGCTTGTTCATTTTTGTACCACTATTTCAATCATAAGTAGTTATTTATATCTTAAAATTATTTTATATTCGATTAAAAAAATTTATTCAATTCTAAAATATGATCCAAAAAGAACTTATTAATTTAATTCAATTTATTAAATCAAAAATCTTTTAATAAATAGAATTTAATTAACTAAAAATTTATTTTTAAAATATTAATTATCAAATTTCAAATTAAAACAATGTTGTTTTTTAAAATTTATTTATTTAATGACGTAGGAAGTAGGGTTGTTACAAGTATTCCATCTTGAACCTCACCAAAGGGCTCATCTACCTCCGACATGCTTTGCAACCGATATATGTGTCCCTCCAAACCCATGCCCCTTTTTAATAAATTCCTCAAATTATTTCTTTAATTGCCTGGGCTAGCTCCAAACCCAAGTACACCCAAATAGCTATGCATTGCTGAGCTTTCTTTACGTCATGTTCATGATGTACTTGGGTCGTTCACTGACTTTCGAAGGTCTTACCTTCTTGCTTAGCTTCAAAAAGATACAATAGACTTCTTCGTTGTTAGTAGTCAAAGCCTTCAACCAGTGCAAGGTGTTTAGGAGATCCATAACAAGAGTAGCTACATCAATAATGAATATTTATTCATTCGATGCCTCGAGGGCTTTAATCGCTTCCAGCAGTTTCACCATAAGTATCTTTGACCAATATATTCATCGCACTTAGGCCTTCTTCACCCAAGCAACTAACACTTTATCTTTATCTCGAAAAACCATCCCAAAACGAATCAAAATTCTTCCCTTGGCCAATCTTCTGTTGCTCCTAAAGGGAATCAATCGAGACTTGAGGAAAACTTCACACCTCCATAGTATAGTTCAAATGCGACAGTTCTACCTCCTTTATAATGGAAGAAGCATCATTCCTAATCATGTTCCAAACATAGTAACATGAGCTGCTCCTGGCCTTTCTACTTCCTAAGTTTTCTTCATAAAAACTTAATGGATCCCTCGCTCTGATGATAGTGATCAGGGAAGAGTAGTCGGTCAAAGGATTGGCGAGAACCCCGTAGAGGAACAAGAAGATAAAGGAGAAGAGAATCTGGAAGGAGAAACGATAGGAGGTGGAGGTATGGACAAGGAAGGAAATGACGACGAAGACATGAGGGGGATGTAGATGAAGAGAGGGTGATGAACACTCCAGCGAAGACAAATAATTCAGGGAGATATCCACTGAAGGCACTTTGGTCGTTATATCTTCGAAGCCAAAATGACTAATCATCAAATCTTCTCATATCACAGTCGAACCATGCCATGACCCTAATGAAGAATCAACTCCTTCCACAGGCACTTTTGACAACATCTTTGGTTCTCTTAGTGGTCTAAGGAACCTCTCTGACTTCCCTTATGGCATGTCGAACTTCAAAGACATCCAAAATTCTAGCCAACACGATTTTAGCTTTCCTTCAGAGACGTACCTTGGCCCATCGAGGCTGAAGAAATTCCATATTTAGAACCCCTTGAACATGGTCTGTAGGCTACCGAGGGCATGCTAGCACTTAACACGGATCTAGGATCACAAGCATAACCACTTAGCACTTGTTCTTAATCATTGATTTAGGTTTGATATGATCTATCTTCCTTTTTAGGTACAATGGGGAAACATAGTCATATGGGGAGGCTTGGAGAAGGCATCAGATAGTACCACTCTAAGACTTAGGGTATTTCTTACCCCATCGGGTCCCCTATCATGAGTCTAAGAGCAAAAGGCTTAAAAGGAAGGATAGAGAATGAAAAAAGGCCGAGGAGAGGCAACATTGCCATGAAGAACAAAGGGAGTCGAGACTACCATGGGTATGACTGTGGCTCCCTTGATCAACAGCAATCACATTCCCAATCTTCTCCTCATTGCCAATCTTCCCATTTTGAGATACCTCCATCTTCTCAACCTCTTATAAATTCCATCACTAAACGGCCTAAGGCCCCAATCATAGCTCCCTATTAATCCAAATCATTCAGCCTCTCCAATTTTCAAAGAAACCACAGGGTAATAGAAGAAGTAACTTCACAACATATCGTTCCCCTCCTCCCCTCGAAGGCCAATCTAATGCCCTTATCATAAAAATGTAAGGGACACTTTTTGACTTCTGCCTAAAGGGGGTCAAATTGGATCGCAACATCAAAGACCTCATATGAAGCTATGCAAATGAAGGTCTCAAAAGACACCATGAGGTCATGGAACAATTATTTCAGTGTAAGTGGCTAGCTAAGGGCATTTCAAGCATCAACGAAATAAACAAGCAATTATTTGAAGCTTTGACACTGAGAGAGCTGACCATAACTCCATCTGTGAGGATTACAATAAGGAGTTAGCTAAGCTTCGGAAAGAAAGAGATGGAAATACCAAGTCTACCAAGGATTTCTAGTAGAGACTATTTGAACTTGTTGCCGCCCACACAGCAGAGAGCTTGGTCCTTAATGAACAACTAAGAAAAGCCCATGGTGCAAGTGTTAGCCTAAAGAAAGGAATCAAAGAGAAAGAAAGCGGAAAGACTACGCTTCAGGTTGAGGTCAAAAAACTTAAAGCAGGCCTGAAGACCAAAAAAGAAGGAAGAGAATAGGCCCTGAGCGAGTCAACCAATTTAAAGATCAAGTTAGGCATGCTAAAAAGGAAAATACATATCTAAAGGTCAAAGTGACCCAGATCGAAGAATAAAACGAAGCCACTCTCCTTCAGCATTTTGTAAACATATTCGAAAGGAAAAACCTTAAGTGGCTAGGTGTTGGCTACCGCATTACATTGGCCTGTCCTTGGGAGGAAATTCTGAATAAGGCCAAAAACTCTGGCCATGAAGTCGATGAAGAGCTGCTGAAAAGTGAACTTCTACAGGAAGAAGATTTAGTAGCCCTAAATGAGTGTAGGAGAATCATGGTTAAAGAGGCGGTGGCTAAGAAGCAGGTGCGTACCAAATCTCCTACCATTTCCAGCTTCTCGGGTAGTGCGAATGACAGTTCTCTTATTCAACGGGAGGCTAAAATTGTGATTGTCATTTCTACAGAAACCGCTCCTTAGGTTTCCATAATCGAAATACGCATGACTCTAGCACCTGATACTACTAACTCCAAAAGTTACAACCCTAACATTCCAGCCTTCACTCCTCCGGTGATTCCACCCTCTCTGCCTTCAGTTCTAGAAGCTCTTGAGGAGAAGGATATTGCTAAGGTTTCCTCAAAGGAATCTTCACCTACTAAAGGTATATCTCTCACATCTCCTGTCTTCGATAAACTTAAGTTCTCACCTAAATACATCACTAACCTTTATCGTTCTATCTATAAACTTATAGGCCAACCATCACTGCCTCCTCCACCACCAATTATTCATGCCCCATGTCCCATTGTCATCACAAATGGCCACCACCATCACTAGAATGCCCATTCTTTAGTCTTTCCCTCCAGCTCTAACCCGATACCAACTCTTAGAAGATAGAGGCGCAAAAGGGCCTTGGGAACATTGAAGTCTCTATGATGAAGAAGTAATAACAGTCAGTTAAAAGAAACCTGAATCCGCACCCCCAAAATTTATATACTCCCTCTATCAATAAGCTCAATTTTCTCCCCTTTTCGTATTAATAAAAAGGTTGAAAATAATCGTAGGTTATGAGTCGTATATCAATTTAGTCAATAACACACACAGCTATATATATACACACACATACACACACACACATACATACGTACATATATATATATATACACATATATTCAATTACTCGTAATTGACTTAAATAACCCTAGTATTTCCTTGTCAATTTTCAAATATTTGGTACAAGGAATGAATAATTTTAAATATGTGCTATTTTATATTTTAGCACTATCATATATAGGATTTTTTAATATAAATTCTGCCTTTCTAGCTTTTTCAAAAAAAACTAATTATTAGCCAATTTTGAAAATATTTTAACAAAATGGACACGATATTGGCTAATATTTGGTATAAAAAATGATTTGTATAGTATTAAGCATAGATATACCTATTAAAAATATTTGTTGCTTTCAAACAATATTCTTATTTTCCTTGAATTAATTTTTCACACTCATTTAACATAAAGGAAAATGTTTTAAATATTTCTAACCATTTAGAAAGCAACTTTTATATAAAAAGATTATCTGATTTATTTATTTTATAAAATTTTACTTCATGGTACTCTAAAATTAAAAATAGTAACCCCGGACTATTTATAAAAAGAAAATAATGAATTAGATATACCAAATTTGCTATACTTCCATAATCCATAAATGCTCGTTCTCTATCATATGTACAGAATATTTGCGATTCAAAATTCATCTCAACCTTTTGTCTTTCTTTTCTAGGTACCTACAAAAAATAAGAATTTATTTTGGTACCCACTTCTTACGTTAGGGTCCCGGGGGTTAAGTCGAAGATGACCATACCCAAGAGGGTTTGGTGGAACCTTTGAAAATAAAAAATTTATTATTAATTATTGTACCAAAATAATCATCAATGTATTTTTCTTTATTTTTAAAATAAATAGGAACTCAATAACTTAGACAACTTTTATTCATGTTTTTTGTCAATGATTTTGTACTTCTAGAGATATTAGAAACATTATTGGTAACAAAAGTACTTGAATTTCTATAGAAATTGGATTTAGATTTTACTCGAAATCTAGTACTAGCATTAACATTTTTACTATGCATGAAAACATATCTAGTACCATTTCTACACTTAGTTTTATTATATCCTAAACCACTTTTATTATTTAAAGGTCTGGAATTTGATAAAGTTGAATTTAAATCGTTTTGACCTTTAGTGAAATTTGTGACTTTTTCGCTTATTTTAAATTTTACCTTATACTCACCAATCTCTTTTTCATAAATAACAACTGCAGTTTTCAAAGTATCATTTATTTTAATTAATTCCAAATTCTCATTCTTTAAAGCATAATTCTCTTTTTCAATAGTCAAAAATTGAGAATTTGAATTACTTAAATAAATTTCAAAACCATTTTTCAAATCGTCAATTTCTTTGAAAAAATTTCATGTTCCATTTCTAAGAAATTATTTAATTTTTCAAGATGATCTAACTTAGAAACAAAATTTTCCAAAGAAATTTTTAAGGATCGATTTTCATTTTCTAGAATATATTTTTCATTTTTCGATGTATTAACTTCTTACTCATATTTATTTATTTTATCCAAGCTTTCTTTATGATCCTTTTTAAGATTTTTGAACTTTTTAAAGAAAACACAACAAAACTCATAGTTGATTATAAGTAGTTAATACCTTATCGATGTCTGGTGTAGTGGTACATTCGGCCTCGGTGTCGCTTGTAGTCAAGTTTGTAGAAGTGTAACATGCATGACAGTCTCTATTTTTATAGTGCTTCGATTGGATCTTCTTCAGGCCATTGTTCTTGGATGTTGTTGCAATTGAAAAAACACCAGGCTCTGATACCACTTGTTAGTCACGTAGCATCGATCAATATTACTTGTAAGTTTCTACATACAGGATCGATGATGGCCAAATATATAAATATAGTATTAAAGTGCAGTAATCACAATGGTAGTAATATAAATATAATAGTAGATCACACAGTCAATTTATACTGGTTCAGACCTCCTATCCTACATCCACTCCCGAAGCTCCCATTTGGTATTTCACTAACCAAAAAGCCCTTACTTTACCAGGAGGAACAGGTTTACAACACCACTGCCTGAAGACTCCTCTTCCCGGACTTGACTTTGCTGACTCCAAGGACTTTTACAACAAATTAGAATACAAATTTCCTCCATAATTTTTTCTTCCTCAATACATAGACTTGTCACACTATAGTACAAACTTCTATACCCCTCAAATGATGCAAAGTGAGTGTGCAGAGGTTAGGAAGAGAATTAGGACCAGACTCAAATATCGTGGTGTGAAAGAGCGATGTTCTAAGTTTGCTTTTGGAATGAATATGGAGTTTAGCGCTTTAGGAAGCAATACAAGAATAATTTGAGAGCATAGGATTCGATAATTGCTTTGGGGATGATGGGAGGCTTTTATAGAAGTGATAGGAACCCATCAAGAATTCGATTTAGAAGAGAAGCATTCATTGAAAATTCGCAACACTTGAAAAAGAGGCTTGAAAAGTCACTTTAACTATTCGTTTTATAATGGTCAGATTCTGGTCAAAAGCAAGTGTGGTGTATTGGTAGGGGTGTGTGATCTTTTCCACGCCGCCTAGTTCAAATCCCACTTCTTCTTTTTCGTAGGTTAATATTTCTCTGATTTTTTTCTGCTAATAAGATACGACTAAAAATAAACTTGTAACCAAAAACAATTGTAGCGTGGTTGGTAGACAAGCACGTTACTTATGCTGCCACCTTGGTTCAATTCCTGCCTTGTCATGGTTTTCCACTTTCTTTTTCTATGCTTCATCATATAAAATTGTTAACAAAACTTTGAACAAAAACATGTGTAATGTAGTTGGTTGGTTGAATTTTTTAATCGAGTGGATCCAAGTTCAAGTCTTGATTTTTGCTTTTTTTAGTTTTCCTCTTTCTCCATTAATTATAATATTCATTCCGTGTTCAATTCCCGCCACTTGAACCATTTGCTCCATTATATTCTTCAATACAGCTTGCAAAAACTTTATCCTCTGTCATACAGCTAGAAGATGCTAGCGGGCCTGAATGAGGGATGTCAGGGAAGTATGGGTTAGAGCAGAATTCAGGGGGGAGCTATTCATTTCAAGCAAAGGAATGAATATCAGCCGGTAGATTAGTTTAGGGCGAAAATTCTGACTTTAATTTCGGGCCTCATAACTTGACCTGAAGTAACTCAATAAACACATTAGTAGTGTTATCCCGCCTTTTAGCAAGGCCATGACACCAAAGAATTGACTGAAAACGGAAGATAATCAGTCCCGACGACCGATTACCTACAAAGTTCACTATGGATGCTGGTAAATTTTGTCCGAGTCCGGATCGAGCTACAATTAACATGACATGACAATCAAAGCTATGAAAGCCAATGTTCCAAATTTCAAGTCAATCGGAGTTCGTATGCTCAAGATATGATCGATGCAAATCTAGCAAAGCCCTTAGTTCGTATCCATCAAGCGATGCGAACAGAAGCGATGCGAGCAGAAGCGATGTGAGCAGAAGCGATGCGAGCAGAAGCGATGCGAACATAAGCGATGCGAACTCGACGGCCTTCAACAAATTCAAACTTGCATCGGTCATAACCCAAAATCTACAAGTCCAAATGCTACCAAATTTTCACAAGAGCTTGCAAACGATCTCAGGAATGTTCATGATCGATCTCGGCTCGATTGGGCAAGATTTGGATTGATACGAATCTCATTCGTATCAATCATGGATCGAGTCGAAACGACCAGGAATCGATCACGTGGGCCCACCCACGTGATGGAAGGAGTCTTCCGAAGTTTGAGACTGATATTTCCAGCCTACACCTATAAATAGCAGTCCAAGAGCTTTAGAAAAGCGATCTTTTGACTCTTTTACGTCGTTACTCTGCTGAACTCCATTGTAACTCGGATACTATCAATTAGACTCTTGTAAATCAGTAGAGAATCATTAATAAAACATCAACTCTTAAAAGTGGATGTAGGCTACAACGCCAAACCACTATAAATCTTGTCTTTCTACTGCTTTCCTTTTAATTTTTTGAGTGTTCTTCATATTTAATTCTATTACATACAATCTATCTGTGATATGTGATTGAGATTTGGTGCTTTCATCTGCAATTGGGTGTTTGTGACCATTTTTGGCGCAAACAAGTAGCATTGTCATATGGTTGTTATCATCAAAACACTAAAATTGTGTTTTCAACACTATTATCTTGAGTCCTACAATCAACGCCCCATATTCAGCCTCATAGTTCGTCATTGGGAACTTTAGCCGTAAATCATAGTGTAACATTCCTCATTCTGAGGCCAAAACTAACTACTACGGATGCTGCAGTCATCCATAGTTATTATATTAATTCTCGGTGACAAAATGGGGCCATGTTAATCTTATCAATAATCAGAAGCACATGAATATGAAAAAATTTCAATATATTTTAATAACAAATTTTCATATCTAATTTCACTAATGATATTTCATATTCATTATATAATCCCATTCGCAACCCACGTTCAAAGAAATTATAGTTATTACAATATACTCCAAGAGCGACATATGAAGGTGCCCCTTGGTTGAACAGAGTCAAATACTTGGTAATTATACAACTTTGCCATAACATCCAAATAGACAAACTTAAACAACATAGCGGATTAGAATAGAACTCCTACATAGCTAGATTGCCTCCTACACGTCTCCATGAGCTTATTCGTCCTACTAGAAAAGCTGAAAAACCCTTACTCTCAATCTACTAAAATTAATTTGAGCACCCGAGAGTTTAAGGGGGAAAACATGGACTTTGGGTCAGGCAAAAAGTCTGGTGCGGAAAATAACCTACAATCTCAAACTAATAGATATTTATTGAGACTACGCCACTCAGCGAAACAGGTTTTCCCCTCACCGGTACCTTAACCAAAGTACATTAACCATATACCGTGCTCTTGCATCCATAATGGTTAAAATATAATAATATATTATGATATGCAAGAATGTAATATACTTGGATTACCCATCCCAATTTATCTGACTATCTATCCAAATTTATAGTTTTTCTAGGGTCACAACGAACTTATTAGTTTTCATGGGCTGACTAATAACCTGTCTCAATTTATAGAGATAATCTATCCAATTTCATAGTTTTCATGGGATCACTAAGAACTATGAACCTACTGGATTCTCCAATAACATCTCTCAAATCATAGTTTTCATGGGATCACTATGAGCCTATTGATTTCTATCAATAACATCGTCTGAACGTAGTTTTCATGGGGTCACTAGGAACCTATTGGACCCTTCCAATAACATTTCTCATGTCATGGTTTTTATGGGATGACTATGAACCTATTAGACCCTTCTAATAATTGTCTGAATCAATAATCTTTTGATTAGTTCTAGGCATCCTGTACTTCTGATCTACCTGATCTCCTGGATGCAATTATCTCACTCGGGAGTTAATTCTGTTTATACTCACTACTGGGTCAACTTAGCTGGTTATTCTACCCCTTAACACCCTAAAATGCAGTTATGGGTCATAAATGATATGAGTATGATAATAACAGCATGCATAATAACTGATCAAATAAACACAAGAACATATAACATCCATCACTCAGTATGTTCAATTAATAATCTCTTTATGTCTCGTGATTATTTAATCTTAAGTAATATCTTCTTTGAAAATTCCAACTCAAAGCTTGGGCTAATTCATAGTTAAAATCCTTGAAAACCAGTTCATATATGATTAATCCCTTTTTAAATCATATTCAAAACAACACTTAGCCCTTTAAATAGTTTAAAATAGATTAACATTGACGGCACTGATGATGTCGACATAAAAGCTTAAAGCTCTCCACCTTTAATAAAATAGAGTTTAACTTACGCATCATTAACCTATATCGACCTTCATCTAGGCCGAAGACAAAAACTTAAAACCTTTTATAAGTCATATGGCTCATTGCCAAAGATATAGGGTCGTCGACCCTCATAAACATAGGCTTCTTCGCCCTTCAAAAAAATGTTTTAATTAACTTCGAAAACAGCCTCTTCTACATTAAAAAGATAAGGTGCAACGTCAGAGCTAAGCCGCATCAACTCTAAAACAAAGGTCATCGACCTTTATGCACGTCGACCCACAAGACCCTCGATGGCGTTATAAAACTTTTAGACTTAAACCGCTTCGACTACTATACTGCTTTTTATATAAAGTCGAAGACATAATTGCAGCATTATTGCCTTGCTTTGGAAAACAAACGAAGAGATGCGACATCATTTAAAATAGTGATGAAGACAGGCGACGTCATCAACGTCGACACTAAAGCTTTCAAAACATATAAGGAACCATGAAGTGCCATTACCACTTATAATATGTTGTCGATGACGTTGACTTCGACCTACTTGGAACCATTACATAGTTATCGAAGTAACTGTCCTATGTTTCCTTTCACTACGACATCGACGCCCATGAATGTAGCCTTTTCTTAGACTCGAAGATGATAGAGTGGCATGGCATTGTTGTAAATCTTATAAAAATTATTTTATTACTTCTTAAAGTAAAAACTTTTCACCAAATCACAATTCTTGTCCAATTTCTATTGGATAAAACAATCTTTACAAATCCTTTTCAAAAAATCTATCGCACATTAGTTTTCATTTCCAAAACATACTTCAAAAGAATTAATTAATAACCTTAGTTAATTAATAATTTATATGCTTGACTAGCATATTAAATTCATAATAATTCGAAATCATATGGGAAAAATCCCAAAAATTCACAAAAATTCTGAAATATGATATTATTTATCATATAAAAACTTCAGGGCCAAAATCCTTATTTAAATATTTAAATGATTAAAACCCGAAAATAAGCTATTTTCTCATTATGAAATTCATAAAATATTCTCTTTAATTTAGAAAATTATGAAATTAAAAACACATCTCCAAAATAATTTTACTTAATATATCCAGAAATCAAATCATTTGGAGATAAAAATCTTATGTTTTACCCTTAAAACCCATAAAGATAATTTCATACAATTTCCATAAATCGTTATTTTACCCAAATAATGATATATTAAAAATGGCACAACAAATCATCATAAACGAATCAACCCAAACAATATTTGAAACCAAATAGATATAAAAATGAGATGTTTTATCATTATTCACCTTGATTTGATAAGAGAATTGAGACTTGAGTGGGTAGATTTGATTCTCCTTAGCTTTAACTTGGTTTCTAAAGTTTTCTTCCTCTTTTCTTCTTGCTTATGGGCGGTCTTGATTTTTCTCTTTGATTGTTTTAGTTAGATGAAAATGTAAATGATATAGGAGGTAAGGTTTTAAGGGATAATGGCTTATCTATCCCTATTTTACCCCTCATGTGTATTCTTTTATGTTTAAAGTTATTATTAAAACAACCTTATCAATCTATTTAGTTAAGGCCGGACCTTAATATTTGTTAAACCTCAATTCCCTTATCATGCTACACATTACATTATTCTATTTGATTTATCTAATTAAATATCCTAAATAATGTTAATCAAAATTAGGGGTGTTACACATAGCATATCCTCCATCCTTCCAAAGTTACGAGAATCACCCCTGCCTTAAAATCATGTGCAATGGAGGCTCCATCTACATACAATTTCCATTGAGATAGTTCGACCAATCTTCTTCAAATTCTCCATTCTAGATGATGAACTCGGCAATGAAATCAGCTTATGTCTACCCTCGAATTGCATTTTTGGGATGGTAAGGTATGTCGCACTGGCTCAGCTTAATATTCCATTTTTTCAGCCTTCCTGAAGTCTCGGGTCAATGTAGCACTTGCCTCAATGGTTGTTCGGCTAGCACTCTTATCAAGTGAGCTTAGAAGTATAGTGATAACTTCCTTACAGTAATCAACAAATAGGATGCTAGTTCAACTTTGGATAATTTTTCTCCACTACAGTAAACAATTTGTTGATATAATATACCGGGCTTTGGATTCTTGACTACTCACATAACAAGGTAGCACTTAGTGTGTGAACAAACACTTCTAAGTATATAAATAGATCTTCTCCCTCCAAAGGCTTCAACCGAATCGGTGGCCTTTCCATATGCTCCGATAAATTCTAGAAAGCATCTTAGCATTCCTTCATCCAGACGAGCTTTCCTTTTTCTTTCTTCAGGGTATCAAAGGATGGTATGCATTTTTCTATCGCTCTCGAAATGAATCTACTCGGTGCTGTGACTTTCCCGTACAAACTCTGCATTTCCCTCCTTGTCTTTAGGGTAGTAACCTCTCTCAAAGCTTTAATCTATTTTGGGTTAGCTTTGATTCCACTTGTTACAATAAAATCCAAAAGCTTGCCTAATACAACTCCTAAGGAACGCTTCAGTGGATTAAACTTCATTCCATATTTTTGGAGTACATCGAACATTTCTGAGAGATCGTCCATGTGATTCATCAATCGCTGTGACTTCACAAGCATATCATCCACATAGACATCCATAATCCATCTGATTCGATCTTTGTACATTCTATTCACCAATAGCTGGTAAGTAGCTCCAGCATTCTTTAGACCAAATAGCATAACTCGGTAACAATACAACCTCAAATCGGTGATGAAACTCATATGCTCTTGATCCACGACATGCATTACTATCCAATTATAGCCAAAGGGCATATCTATGAAGGATAGTAGCTCATATATGGTTGTTCTATCTACAAGTTGATCGATCTGGCAATGGGAAACCTGTATTTTCTTAATGTTATGTACCTTGCAAGGCAAGGTGGATATTTTCAAATAAATCATTCAACAGAGTATAATCTTCAGGTTTAGTATACCTCATGCTCTTCTCGGTATCTCTCTTTTTGCTACCAGTGCCTTGGTCCTTTCTCTTAGCTTTGTTGTTATTCCCAACATTCACGGTAACATTTCCAACGATACCACCACTCTGTTTGAAAGTAGCATTTCTTTCAACTATAGCTCTCAATCCCTCTTGACCATCAATAACCAATCTAGCAGCCAAATTGGCCTCTTCCAAGCGTAGAAACGAGGATGCCTTTTGGTAAAACTCCTGCACGGTAGATGGTTGCTTTCTCTTCAACCATCTACCGAAATTCGTCCTTGGGTAAACTCATTGATCAGAGTCATCAACACAACCTCCTCTCTGGAGTTGCTCACTTTAGTAGCTATAGCATTAAATCTTTTTAGAAAGTTTTTCAGAGTCTTTCCAGAACTCCAACGAACATTTGACAAGGACATCGTATTTTTTGGTCGCACAGTGTGGACCTGAAATTGCTCTATAAACTTCTTAGCCAATTGATCAAACGATGATATGGACCTCAGTGCGATTTGGTTGAACCATATTGTTGCCACTCCATCCAAAAATATTGGAAAACACCAACATCTAACAACATAAATAGCACAAGCATTATCCATATGCCATTTATACTTCAATAGATGATGCCTTGGATTAGTCGTTACATCATTAGATAACGTGGTCGGCATTACGAACTTCTTTGGATACCTCTCTTCCAAAATATCATCAGTAAATGGGGTTCGACTTGGCGATGAACCACGCTCATTGTTACGTATATGATGACTTTTTTTAGCTGTCTCTTAACCATATTAGCAATATACTCCTTAATGCTTTGGGCGGCTGTACAACAATTATCAAGAATATCCCCAAGTGTATGACTCTGCAAACACTCTTGGTTCGTTGCATGACGTATAGGCTCCCTTGTTTCTGTATAAGCCATTCATACCGACCTTCTCCATTGATGCTTCTCTCAGACTATGTTCCCTTCGAGCTAGTACCATGGTGTTTGTCTGAACACTGCCGGTTCGAATGCCAGTCTAAGCACCAATAGCTTTTCCTTCATCGGTGCCATCATCATGCAACTTCACTACACTATAAAACAAATTTACCGCTTTAGCATTCATGTCGATACCGACCTGATTGGACATGTCGGCACCAATATGTTTTCTCTTCGCCTGATTTGCACCATCTTTTGAAGGATTCTTCCTTATTGCCCTAACCACTATTCGCATCAGTTGTTTTCCATCTTTTTTGTTATGTTCAATCAAAGATAAGCTTTCTTCACTAGAGTTAAAAGTGATGATTCCCTTCTATCTTTCCTTCGCCTATGTGATTCAATTCTTTATCAGAGCTAAGCCAACATAATCAATTTCTCTTGTGTGCGTTTCATCAATGCCATTTGCATCTTCTAGTACTCTAACATCTTCACGTTT